>JAKCOX010000003.1:15355427-25355427 GCA_022605575.1 Laterallus jamaicensis coturniculus | reverse complement strand
TCTGGACGCCTATCTGTTCAATATGAGCTAGGGAGCTGCTTTGGCAGGGGGGTTGGACCCAATGATCTCTTGAGGTCCCTTCCAACCCCTACAATTCTGTGATTAGCCTTCTTTGTCATAAGTGCATGTTGCCAGCTCATGGTCAGCTGGGTGCTGACCAGGACTCAGAGGTCCTTTACTATACGGCTAACATTTGCTCGTAAACTATTCAATCAATTTTCCTGAATAACTCTTGGCATGTTGAACATTTTATACACGTGCTCAGTCTTTAGAAGAGAGAAGTGTTGTAGGGCTTTATTTTAGCATTTACCGGTGACTTTCCTCTATGATAGAATAAGAATCATTCATGTAATCAAGTTTCTGCTCTGAGTACCTGGATTCATAGCTCTGAAATTTTTTATTGTCCAACACGTATTTCAAAGTCCTTCCTTTGATAATCCCAACTTGTTTGAAAAGATGTCCATAATAAGAGTGGCAAAGCAAGAAGGCAAAAGGGTTGTCAATACAAAACATGTCTTTTTTGACTGAATAGTAAAAAAGCATTTCTGAAGACAAACTATACTGCCTAAGTTGCCATAGTATATTAAGCTGGGCTTTGGTTTTTTTGTTTGGGTTGGGTGGTGGTAGGGATTTGTGTTGTGTTTTTTTTAAATTGTGGATGCACACAGGTTTTCAAAATATGTGATATTTCCATAAACAAGATGAATTAGAAGATACCAAGATACAATAGTGCAACGGTATAAGTGTTTTTAAGCACCAATTCACCACATTTAAAAAAAAAAAAAGACATTAGTCTTTTGAATAATTTGGCTGCTATCTAGCAAGTTAGTACAGTAGAGTTGCTGATAATCAAGGCCAGGGGTTTCCAAGGTGTCTTTAGGGGTCTTGATCCAAATGCAGCTGCAGCCAATGTCACACCACTCTTCTGGGGGACTAGTTTCCTGTTTTGATCAGCTCTATGTGGAGAAATGGCTTATGACTGAATTTGTTCACAGTATGGTTTTGATTAAAACCAAAGGATGGAAAGCTCTCATCTCCACTGATTCCATGGATGGTGTCTGGTGCTGAACTTCAGAAATGCCTGTTGCAACAGATTTGTCTGGTCATCTGGAGTCTTGCCCAAACCTGGTCACCATAACCAGACACGCCCTGCTCACCTTACTCAGGTACTGTGGAACTGCACCTTTGGTGGTAAGGTCACTGCCCTATGCTTGCCATGCTGTCACCTGAGCTCATGCTTCCCATTTGTCATTGGATTTTACTGCCCCATCATTTCCTGGTTGAGTGACACACGGGGTGACAGCAAAAGAAACCCAAAACTATGGAACATTCAAAGTAGAAAAAAAGCCAGATACTCACACAGTGAAGGAATCAGGGGGAGCTGAGACTCTCCTCAGGTCAGCAGACTGCACTTTATGGATACTATAGGCAGCAAGAAATGAATGACCAGGAGAAAGGCAGGGCACAGTGTGGACAGACAAGGAAAAGGGGGAGGGGGAGGGGAGGGAGGGGAAGAGAGAGAGAGAGGAAGAGAAGGAAGAAAAAGACATACAACATTTAAACAGAAACAAAAGGAATGTGTCACATAAAAGTTGAATGAGGAGACATGCAGAGCTCCAAGTTCACACTAGGAAGCCAAGAGCAGCAGAAGACATGCAAATGGAAAAAAAATCACTGCTACATGGCACACAGGAGCTTTCTAAAGACATGAGTGAGGAGTGCCAATGACAAGCTAGGCACATGGCTATACAAGGAAGACGAGGAGCCCTAGGACTTGTTCCACAGGCACTGAAAAATTTCAAGGCAGCAGACTTTGGAAGCAGGTCCAGAAATGCAAACAAACATCAAAGCCAAGATCTGAATGGATGGAATTGTCTCCAAAGGTTGGCCAACTTTAGTTAAAGAAAAAAAAAATACCCTTACTGGAGATTTTGTATCCACAATGACAAATTGTTGTCTCCATTCTTCTTTCATGTACCTTAGGGAAACATGCATTTTATATATAGTGACTCCCGAGACTGACTCTCTTTTAGTGTTTATACTCAGATGGTCCCTTTGTTTCTCTAAAGTGTATGAAATATGTTTTATCTATAAGGTCTTCCCTCTTCTTTGTCTTCCATCATGCAGGACATTCTTCCTGAACCCAAACTAAATAGACTTCTAAAAGCCAGAGAAAGCAAGATACCGTCTTCTGAGGTTCAGAAAGTGATCGTTAATTGAAACCTACTGAGCAGCACACTAAACGTTAGTTTCTAATCAGAAAATGATTCCTGAAAAATTGAATCACAGCTGTTCTTCTTATGCCACACACAGTTTGCTTATAGCTCACAAGAACCGCATTCTTGGCTTGATCACAGAAAAACAATAGGTTATCTCTTTCACATGTTGCCATGATCAGCAGTGTAGAAAAGGAACGAGAACTTAGTCAGTGAAGTATCTTAAAGGAAGGAGAATACTAACACGATTCAATCTTTTGGAGAAAAAGTGAGCCTGCTGATCTGGCTGCAGCAAAAATTTGCCTTTGCTGGTACAAACAGAAAAGATACATGAGAAGAAAAGAAATACATTTTTTTTATTTCTGCACAACCTCACTATCCAACCTTTCAATCCATAACCAAGTGTGAACAGCATCACCATGTCCTGTGTATTTCTTGCACCTAAAATGTTGTTCCTTCATTGGATTGTTACTTATCTCCACTGAAGGGATAAGATGCATTGTAGGATGAGGAAGAGATTCCGCCTGTATTTGGACAGCCTCCATGAGAAATAAATTAGGAGCACTGTAACTGCATTCACCAAGTGAAGATGCTTCGACTCAAAATTTTATAGCTATCAGAAGAGTACAAACTAAAAGTGGAACATCCTCACCCAACTCAAGAGTACTCATATAATCTGTGTGCCACATCAAACCAGCTTAACTTTCAAGGAAATATTAAAAAAATGAATGCTTGATGAACAGTAAGAAGATCAATAGCTGCAGCAACTTGTCCATGAATAGTTCAGGATAATTAATATACTGAGAAATTTATTTATAGGCAATTCAGCAGTGAAAGATGAAATAACTGAATAAAAGATTAACTGCCAGCAATTCACCCAGCTATGACAAAATGCAGCACATTACATTTATTTGTTCCATAATAGCTTTGAAGAAGCTTTTCACACAGCTGCTCTCAACAAGGAAGGGAGGCACCCTTAGCTTTAGTAGCCCCACATAAACACTAGAATTTTATTTCTTGATTTTTTTTTCATGGCCAAACTTAAAAAAAAGACAAAAACAAAACAGCCCAAAAAGTCACAACTAGGAACTTCTAAGCTGTCAAAACCGCTGCTGATTTTTTCCCTGAGACTTGAAAAAGGCAAATTATTCAGTAACATATAAAACAAGGATTTTCAACATATAGGAGTTTCAACCTTGAAGGTCTGTGTAGAATTACATCAGGCAGTTTGTGCAATTAGGCGCTAGAAGCACAAAAGTGAGAAATGAAGGGAAAACCAGGTCGAACAAGGTCAGATCTTTTTCTCATATATGTATGTCCTCTCAGAGCATCTACAGGTTGCAACAATAGTTACAATCAGGAAGTTGGGCAACTCTTTCAATCAGGAAAGAATTGTATCTAAAGCTCTCCCACTCCCAAGTGGGAGAAGCATGAAATCTTTGTTCTTCTCACTCAGCCATATTCTATATAGGCTCTTCAATTTTAACATATAATTTCCTAGAAACTTAAATGAATCTACAGGGCAAACAACAAACTCACAATCCTCTCTAAACCACCCTCTCCTTAAAACCTCCAGAACAAAGGAGTACAGAGTAAGACAACAGAAGCACAGTGTAAGATTTCTTTAGATTAAGCCACTTTCTTCATATGACACTTGACTAGATAAAACTCCAAAGACCATTCCTACTGCTTTTCTTATCCAGCAATAATATCAAAGCCAAAAATAATAGCAACTCTGTGTTACTGTGATGCGAGATAAATTTTTAATCACTTTCCTGGCAAGAAGCTCAAGAACAGCTGTCTAAAAATTAGTGGGATAACTCCAGACCCATTTACTTATCTCACACATCAAATATTCAGATGATAGTCATAAGAGAGCAATCTATCATGTTCAATCAAATATAAGGCTTTCTGGGAGATTTCAATGGAATAGGGAGATACAATCCAGATATTAAGTTAAGAAAAGTAGATAAACATATTTAATTGAAAAATTTCTTTCTTGTGAAATACTGCAAATCAGCATCATATTGAATGAACTTCTTAACAATACTAAACGCTTCCTCGAGTTTAACCCTGAACATGCCTTTTACTTTTTATCACGTCAGGGATCTAACTCCAATCTCTCATTCCCCTTCAACACTTGAGAGCAAAGTACATACACACAGATCTGTAGGTGTAGATGCAGATATAATTATACACACACACTATTTCTGATATTTGAGGCTGAGAGTAGAGTTCCTGACAGATCATCTGTATTGTCCCAAGACACGGGTCTGCAGGCAAATATCTCAGTCAAATCAAAGGACTGACAGCAGTGTAGTCTACAACAGCACATTGAAATCAAGCTAGACCACAAACAAGGCCCTCTTGAAAACTGACATGTATTATGAATCTGCATTTCCCTACCAAAGTTTAAATTCAGATCTCAAAATCCAAGTCTAACTATGCTAATAATAAAGTTGAAATACCAGAACTTCCATTTTACATTTGCATTAGCCTCTCTCAGTGCAGAAAAAGATGCCCCAGGATTGCTCTCTGCTTGAGTCTAGTTTTCACAAATGGTTGAGTTGTGGTTGGATGAAATTGGGTATCACTGCCCACAGGCAAGAGTCTGCTATTCTTCACTGCTCAAGACAGATGAGTATACCTTATGTATCTTCTAGGCAAATAGGAATTGCACATTAGAGAGATGGGCATCTACTGAAGCTTAAAGCATTAGTCTCAGGAAGAGAACACTGAGCACTAAATTGAAGAGGAAGATGTTGAAAGGAACCAGGGACACTTGGATTACATGAACAGCTTGACAACTAGTGGATGACAAGAAGCTCTAAAGGGCCGTGGTCAAAGTTTGAATTGAAGCAATATCTGCAACTAGATGATACAGCTAAAAGACACGGACAACCTTTAAGATACCTGAACAGAAAAGGTGTGCCTGAGACCTTGTCTCTTTTTTCCATTTATATGAGTTTGTCTAATGGATGATACTGCATCTCTTCATAAATCTTGCTTCACATTACAGCTGCAAAAGCAAAATCCCACACGAACCTCCCCATAAAAATTAAATCCTCAGTGCCTACATGTTTAAATAAAATGTGGGTCCTTGATAACTTTAGGCCTTTAGCTATGTACCTTTGTGGAAGGAACAGACTTTTTACTTCACTTTAAGAATACTTGATGAAAAACAGCAAAGACTGTGTCACTCATTTTAGCAGCAATGAAGGCCTTGTATATGTGAAATACAATAGTCAGCTCTACAAAAAAAAATCTATAATATTTTATTGGACAGACATTTTCACAGGTCAAAATTTGATTTTTTTGTGTGTGTTAAAATATCTCTGCAGTGCTCTACAAAGGAGGTTTGTTATGAAAAAGGATGTTAGTCTAGTCTCTTTTTTCTCGTCATGTTCCTGGTTTCCAGTTATCTTTGCTTTTCTCTATTAATCTTTAGACTACTCATTACTCACTTGGGTTTTTATACTAGAGCAGAATTCCCTACAAAGTGCAAACAGCCCTTTGTGGACTGCCAGGTCCTTCTCCATAAACAATCCCAGACAGCATGGTCCCACAACAGAGCCTACAATATGTCCTGAGTAATTCTTGATTACAGCAATTTGTTACAGGATATCCAATGGAGCTTAAAAAGCAGATCAATAAAGCTGAGAAAATGAATCAAAAGCACTTCAAAGGCAAACAGCATACATATGCAGAACTGTCAGAATCCAAGAGGCACACTGCTGAGCCTGCACAAACCTCTCCAAATAACTGAAGGCTACAGCACCTTTCTAAATGCAAGACAGAAGGTAACCCGGAAGATAAAAGAATAAAACAAAATCAGGTAAGGGAGCTCAGGAATTAAGGAATTTTTAAATTTTTCTTCTTTCTTTTTTGTAAATGCACTGCAAGTCCAGTACATGCAAAATCCACAGCTAAATATGCTGCCCCAAACAGGCCTTTGGCCATTAGGACATGCACCTATCCAACTCACTCATTCAGCATAGGCATAGATGTTCTCCTCTTGCTCTTCTGCACCATGTTGGCTTGGTTCCTTAAGGAGATTCGGATGAGTGAGGGAGCCAATCGGCATGGTTCACCATCCACTTGCATGGGAATAGACTTGTATGTTAAAAGTGTCACCTCACGGCACTGATGCAACCTCTCTCCATGACCACCCACCTGGAGAGCAGCCTGAAAAAAAAAAAAGAAAAAAAAAAAAAAAAAAAAAAACGACCAAAATGAACACACAAGGAAAAACAAAACAAAACCACAAACAGGAAAACCAAATTAACAATACCTCACAACAGAGAGTTAAGGCAGTTGTATCCAAAATGCAGCTTTGGTGACAGCATCCATTACACATGTGTAAGGCATTCTAACAAGTGACAATGAATGTATTTTCACTCCAAAATTGCAAAGCAGGACTTAAAATTTCACAAGGACAAGTGGTGGGCAACATTATCTAACCATATGTGTTGCACATATCATCACCTTGGTATATGACAAGCATATTACACATACAAATATGTAGACAGACATATGTGCATGCACAAATGAATATCTGTATTTATTCTTAAAGTTTTCAGTTTGTTCTGGTTTGTTTTTACATTAACAGTAATGCTACTAATTAGTTGCTCTTTAAAACAATGACCCTAATTGGGTACATCTGTGGGAAAGAGAAATTATTTCCCCCTCCTGAACAGAATACAGTTCTTAATCTTATTATGAAAGTTTACACAGCAACTCAACCTCAAGAATACACAGGCTGAAAAGGGCAAGCAGAAGGATCTTGTTAAAAACAAGTATGTTCAAGAATTCATTTCAAAGAAATAAAACAAGGAGGACAATAGGCAAATCCTTTAAGTTCTAAGCAGACACATTTGGGCAGAAATGTATTTTTTTAATTTCTAGTGTGACTATTAACTCTTACCAGATGCAGAAAAAAATCCTATATTAATGCACTAGTAACAGAAAGCAGCCTACACACAGGATCTTAATCCTGCTCTGAGCACTTAATATTATGAATCAACTGATAAACAGCACAGAATCAGAGAAGAGCAAGGGTTAGAAGGGACCTCTGGAGGTGATCTAGTCCAATTGCCCTGCTGAAGCAGGATCACCTAGAGTAAATTGCTCCCTATGGTCTAATCCAGATACTCATAATAACTCTTCTTACAAAGTACTTCTCTTCCTGGTTCTCACAGACTTTCTTGGGTATGATCAAGCACATCTGGGAGACATATAGATCAAGTTAGGTTTATATCAGCACAGCCTAGGGTTACAACAGTTCCTGAGCATCACAACCAACACTGACTTGTAGACTCAGTTCTGAACTAGGCTTCCTTTAAAGAGCAATAGGCACTCAAAGGGCCAGACTACTTAAATTCAGTCACAACTAAAACTGTTGGTAGCTTTGAGATCACTCTAGCTACTGCGAGTGGCTAGAAACACATTAATGGCAAACTCCAAAAAGAGTCCAGCTGAAAACTGCCAATCAGTACATGCTAAGTAGACTTTTACAGCATTTTCAGAGCAAATCAGAGGTGAAGTACCAAATGTTCATTTCACAAGATCTACCAGGCTAAAGTAGAAAAGAAGACTGAGAGGGGATCTTATTAATGTTTATAAATATCTTAAGTGTGGGACACAGTGGGCAATAGCCAGCCTCTTTTCAGTTGTCAGTGGAGACAGAACAAGGGGCAATGGCTTCAAGTTGGAACATAGGAAGTTTTTCACAGTGAGGGTGACAGAGCACTAGAACAGACTGCCCAGAGGTATTGTGGAGTTTCCTTCTCTGGAAATATTCACGACCTGTCTGGATGCCTGCCAGTGTGACCTGTTCTAAGAAACCTGCTTTGGCAGGGGGGGTTGGTCTCAATGATCTCTTGAGGTCCCTTCCAACCCCTACAGTTCAGTGATTTTGTGAACATAAATTGTGCTTAGTCGTAGGTTATTACCCTAATCCATTTTAAAAGAATCCTTAACCCAGACTTCTAAAGAAATCTCTGCTGATCAAGGTGATCTTTTACTTTTGCACGCTTTGAAGAATGACTTTGTCTGAATGTCTCTTTGAGGAAGCAAACACCATTATCATGGGGATTCACTGAATGTGATATGCACTGAGGGCAGGTCACAACAAAGGAATGTGTGAACTTAGTGAAAACAGGTTTGTCCATGTTAGCTTTCACCATGTCCACACAAAATGTAGTAGCAGGAAAGGCCTAAGAGTATGAACTTAAGCAAGAACTAAACAGTCCTGCCAGGAAGACGCCTTCCATGCTCCTCAAGCTGCAGTGCCTTAGGTATATCAGCACTAGCAAGAGGGTAACTGCAAGCTCTCTGACTGCATTTGATCATCCTCTAAACATCCTGTCACCGTGTTTAAGCACTGTGATAGTGGGACACTAGGGCATTTTACAGTGAGATTGATTTTACAGTAACTCAGCTTTAGTTCACTTTAAGGACAGCATTGATAGAAAGTGCACTGACAAATTGAAATTGGTTGGATTTTCCTTCCCTAGCAGAACAAAAAGAGAGGTAACATTTGCTCCAGAAATCTTACTAACTTTTCCACAGCTATTATTAATTTTTCAAAACTTTTTTTAGTGGGTGTATGGAAAGTGTATGGGCATGTAATTTTATATAATATTCCATATTTGTTTCCAGTAGCCAGTTTAAAAAAAACAAAAAAAACCTTTTATGCCATGAATTGAAATATGCAAAAGCTAAAAAGGAACAGCAGTAATTATTTGACCACAGAACATTCATTCCCACAGTAAAAACATACATGCATGCTGCTTCTATTGCAATAATATTGCTGTTTAACTTGGGAGCACGGCACATGCAAATAAGCCATATTTTGCAAAGAGTACACATTTCTTATTGTTTAACACTTCTTTCATTAGAAAATTACTGTTTGTCACCCTCATTTGAAACCTAATAGCAAAGCATGTTTTAGCCTTAGCTGACAGTATGTGGAATCATGGTGCTTTAGAAACAAAGACAACTCTGCACTCTGCATCACCTCCCACCAAATTTACCATGCCTGGTAGCACCTGCAATATACTCACCAGCGAGGCCATGGTGAATCCAATGACTTCAATGTAGCCATCATCATGGCGCTGAGGCTCAAAGTCTCTGTGATCTCCAGGGTTTCCCCAGGGCATTGTGCCAGCACAATACCTACAGAAAGAGGTTTGGAAAGCAAGGTTTGAGAAAGAAGTTTCCCCTAATGGGTCCTGATTAGTAGCCTGACTACTAGCCTGTTCTGCTGTCCTCCAGAAGTACCCAGATATCCATTGCAGTATTCAGTTCTGGGACTATTAAAAGTTATGCTGGCAAGGAATGGAAAAAAGGGGAAATCTGTCTCTTATTTCCAAACTGACACACCATCCATAAATGTATCCATCAGAATTATTAGCAGATTCTTTTGTGAGTGGAAAATGGGGAAACACCAGGAAATAACAGAGCAGAGGCACTTTCCTCTCCTTACATGCTATGCTTTCTGCAGACTATCTGTTGAGCCAGAAAGCTGCTGAGCACCTCTGCTAGGCAGCCATGAGGCTGTAGCAGCAACTCCAGCCTTGGAGCTCCACTTCCTCTCTCCCTGCTGGCTCAGAACCTCTAACACCATAAAGAATGCAAACCACTTCCAAGTTCAAGGAGGCAGGGAGAAATAAGAAGGAGGAACAGATGCAGCTGTGGCATCTATCTGTCTACCATTAAAGAATGGATGTAAAAGTGCTCTAAAAGTGATAGAAAGGGTAACTCTGGAGAAGTCACACCAAGTAGAAGCTCCCAGCAAGACAAGTGCAAGACTCAAAAGATCAAACGCTTGGGATTGCATGTGGAGCAAAGTGGATGGGTTGTCTAAAGCAGTGGTCTCGAAAGTGGGGTGCATGCACCACAGGCGTTGTGCAAGAAAAATCTACACCTGACAAGACAGTTAAGACATGTTAATAAAATATAGTTTATCTTTTTAATAAATGTAAAAAAACCATTAAAACGGTGCTTGTTTCAACTTTATCACATCCTTTCTTTATTTCTCTTTTTGTGTCTGTTTTATAGTGTATGTAATATGTTAGTACAGCGGTATATGTATGTAATTTGTAAATAAAATATATTGGGGTGTTGTTCCCTTTTTTTAAATATTGATAAGGATGCACAATCAAAAAAAAGTTTGAAGACTACTACTTTAGAGAGCAGAAGATAGACAACCTTTAAGAAAATAGCTACAATTCTATTTGGGACACCTTCTAACATGTTAAAAAACAGCACTTCTTTCAACTTTTGGTGTTTCTTTTCTGGAAAAATGCTGATCTTTCCCCAAACTTTTCTTTTTTTCCACATTCTGCTTCTAATTGATCAAAAGACCAGGCATCTATGCCTTTACTGTCTTGTTTGCAGCTCAGGTGCACAACTACTGAAAGCATGTTTGCAAATAATTCCTAATATCTCTGATATCTCTGCATCAAAATATTTGCTACTTTACAGGATGGTTTAGCTACACCCTGAACTCAGCTTCCATTGTGTGTTGCTAATTGCCAGCATTATAAGCACCTAGCTCTCAAGAAGGCAGCACAGCGGCAATACATCCAGTCTAGGACAACTTGCAGGTTTTGTCTGTTGGGGTTTTGTTTTGGGGGGTTGTTTGGTTTGGGTTTTGTGCTGTTAGTTTTTGGTTTGTTTCCTTGGGGGTTTTTTCTTTTATAACTCCAAGCATCTGTCTTGAGCTTACCTGGGTATGTTTAAAAACACTATACACTGGAACTTCAGCTCCTGGATCTTTGGAGTCAGGTCTGTACCATCACACTACAAAGCCAAAGTGACAGAGCACAGAGAAATTGCTGAATGGAGCCACAGACAAGAGAAGTGTTGCTGCTTTGTAACAACTTTCCCAAGACTTTCCTTGGAATGTGTTGTAAATGTCATGCTCAAAACTGAAAAGTAACAGAGCCATTAAACTCTCGCCTCACTCTCTTTCCATTCCTCCCTCTTCCCACAAAACTATGACATAATTTCTCATACTTACCACTACTTTAACATGTTTGGATAAATCTCTTGAGCTTCTTTGCAGAAAGTCTGTAAAGGCTGCCTGCAACAGAAATGAGTGCAGGAATTGTCACTGGTGCTGCTTCTCTCCTCTTTTCTCATCTCTTATCCCAACACAGAGATAATTACCAAAATACCATCCTTTTGTCAAACCTATTCCTTTTTTCTTTCAGGAGAATTTTTTTTTTTTAAATCATGAAACTTCTTCTCTTGAGAGGTTAACCAAAGAAGCTTCGTGAGCATCCGAGAATTTAAATGCAAATTCTTGCTCACATATTTGTTCCTTTGTTTAAGGCACATGGGTACAGAGGGAGTCATCATCCAGAAAGACGTTATGTCATCCATTATCAAATTAGTATTTCCCTCTTAATAACTTCATTTTAGAATAAAGGCTTGTCCATGTATCTCCAGAATGCAGAAATGGGCAATTTTATTTGCATATTCACATTTGAAAATGAATCACTCCAAATAGCTGATCTCTGCCCCCACTCCCTGCGACTACAACCAAAACTACTCTTGAAAGCTGCAGAGACACATGCTAATACTTGGGGAATTGCTCTAGAAAAGTCACTATCAATGTGCTTCTCAAACCCTGAGAGAAGCAGAGTGGTTTGTTCAGTAGCCTATGAACCAGAAGCAGGGGGAGAAGCCGTGACCAGTTCTATGTGCCAGTAGCATTTCTCTCACCTGCAAAGCACCGTAAAACAACAGTGATTCAGGTACTTTCCAACAGGCACGTGTGTGGCATTGCTGGAAACATTACTTGTGCACTTCAAATTGCAACACGCAAAATGAACTGGCATGAGCTCCTGATGTGAGAAAGTGAGGGGGAAAGTACTTACAAAAACACTAAAACAACTAAGTTAGCATCAGTCTGTAAGATGAATAACAACTCACCCCTGCATAAAACATTTTATTTCTAAATCGGCTGTTGAATTTCTCTGGATTTGCTTCTGTAAAAAGGATAAAAAAGGAAAATATGAACACTCTAATAACACAAGTAGAATCCATTGTACCTTCACATTCCCTGCTAGCAGTACAGTGCTTTTAGCACACATGACTCAGTGGAAATATTAACATAAACACAGTTTTCTTGTGTGAGAGTCCCCATCTGTGCCATTATCTGCTGTGAGATTTCAAACACTGATATTGAATCCTTCCCCTTTCCTGTAGAGTGAAAATAGATGGAAAAATGAGCAAAGAAGTAACAATAATGAAATCAGTTAATTCAGTGCCTCTTAGACTATTCATCTTGCAATCCCTCAGTACTATTTGTGAGACTTCTATTTCTATCTGTGCAGAACAGACCTCTAAGAATTATTAGAAATCCATGAAACACTAACTCATGCTTTGAAGCAGTAGTAAGGCATTAGAAAATTACAAGAGAAAATAGACATTAAATGCTGATGTGTTACAGAGGTACTGAGGAATAAATAATCTCTACCAAAATATTCCTGTATAGAAAAAAAAGCGGTTACTCTAAAACCTATTTAGAGAGCTGTTTCATTTTTATTAGCTTAAGTGATGGAAAATTTTAATAGTCTAGACATAATGTACATTTAATTGTTAATTATTCTCATTGTTATAAGCTAAATACAGGGAGTTTTCCTATCTTGAACTTTTAAGACTTCAGCTGTAAACTGCTAAATCTTATTATACTACTCTGTCAGATTAAAGAGCCCCCAACTATCAGATATCTTCTCCTTGAGTACTTGCAGGCAGCGATTAAATCGCCTCTTAACCTTCTTTCTGATAAGCTAAAAAGAGCTCCTTTAATCTCTCAGTAAAAGACATGCTCCCCAGAATACAGGTCATTCTCATGCCCCCCTAGGAACTGCTTTCCTACCCAGTGGCATCCAGAGATTTGAGAAACAGACCTTTTCTGACATTGTATTCAGTGGTAGTACCAACCAGCTATACTTGCTCAGTAATTCTCTAGTGAAAGCATCCAAGCATCATGATAGTCCCATGTCTAAACCACCACACTGGTGTGAACACTTCCAAATTACTTCTTCTGAAATGACCACCTGAAACAATGCTTCTAGTTCTATTTGAAGTCACTACATCTCACAGTATAACACTCCATTTTGTAAGAATTAGCTACTTTGCATCTCTTGTTTGGTTGTTTGCCTGGCTACTGTTTATCCATTTGTTGTGTTGTGGGTGAGCCTGGAACAGTCATGGCTACCTCTTCTTCAAACAGTTAATGTAACTGCATAAATAAATCTCCTCTCACTCACTGAGTGTGCAGATCTTTACAGAAAGTCTCCATATCCCATGCAAAGAAGCAGGAGACTCATGAGGGCTCAGTGCCTATGCTGTGCCTTCTTTGATGTGGCTACCCAGTGGCTCCAGGCAGCATCCACCAAGACATTGGCTCTTACATGGATCTTACAACAAATACTGACTGGAACTAAAGCCCCAGTTTAGAACAGAAAAGGAGCCTTTCTGAGGTCAGAGGCTCAGCAGTCCTTCAACATACTGAACTGATCCTACTTCTTAGCATGGGTAGGGGGGAAGGACTCTTTCTGTAATGTGGAATAGAGCCTGAAGCTGATTAGAATGCAAATTTGATTGTAGAAGTAAATTACTGACTGCATATCCAAAGCATACTCAATTCCTGCATTATCAAGCCATCAAGGGAGTAGGAAATGGAATGTGTTAGATTGTGTGTGTATCATGGGGGGTGTCCCACAAATGAGCAGTTCTGTAGAGCTGAGGGATCAAACAGCGTGTCAACAGGGATAAAGTAAATTGCATCTTCTTTGATCTACCAAATGATGATAACAATGATAACAAGGTAGGATACTGTGACTCTGGAAAGAGTCACTGCCCAGAACCCTTCCTGAAGAAACAGAGCTAAATACATTAAGCTTGGAGCCAACCCTCAAGGCTCAATCTGATTGGTCACAAGGAAAGTATAGGGGTTGCCATGGAAAAGTCCACATTCATGTATAGGTTCCTCTGAGACAATGCAATCACTGTTGATTCTAAATATAACTGCTGACCAATTTCAGTTGCATAAAATGCCCTGATGGACTGAGAGTTCAAATCAATCTAATTTCCTTTGTTTTGGGGGGTTTATGGTGGTTTTTTGCTTTACTACTATGTGTAATTACAATAGCTCCACTTAATACAACCACTTATCTTAATGGGCCAAGTGCAACAGCCATGAGACTGGCTTAAATTTTGCTAAAGTTTTGCTAAGAGTTTCTCTCCATTGTCATTAATTGTAAATGAGATGGGAATTTGTTTTTCGATGCTTTATGCCAATAAAACCCACACACCAGCAACACCTCCGAGGCTACAAGCTTCTCCCTCCTAAAATACATTGGACTCACCTTGTATATTTTAGCATTTGAGAGCATAGGAATACACCAACAGTAATGACATGTAAAAGCAGACACTTGGGCTTTAAAAAGCTCCCCTGGTCACACATACCAGTCACAGACACACAGCTTGCTCTGCCAAGTATTTTTTTCACCCATGTAAATTTTTTAAACACTGGCATCCCTGGAATAACATCCATTCTTTATAGGGCTCCATTACTTCATTATTAAGTAATGCCTCCATTAAGTGAGAAAGTAGCTACGCATTTCTTCTACACAGCATATTCACAGTCACATTAGCAATGCATAGTGATATGCATTCGTAAAAAGAATAATCATACAGCTGTCGTTATTTCATTCCTGTGCCCTTTTGTGGCCCCTCATTATTATTCCTAAAGCTTGAAGCAGTCTTAAACATTATTAAATATGCATTAGCTCATTCCACCGTGCATCTCACACTTTATTTAGCATGGCATTGGAGTGCTATCTTTTCATCTAGAAATGACACTCTGATAGTATGGAACTGAAGACAAGGGAGGTTGTCATTCAGGAAAAAATACCTGAACATGAAGCTGAAGTGACCCAAACGGAACACAGGCAATTGAATAAGGTTTGTTTATACAATAATGCTTGCCCAAACCATATAAATAGGGCAGCTGACATTGGTCCAAAGCCCACCTGTTAAGCCACACTTGGATCTCTGTGGGGTGGTATAACAGCCATTGGCAAGGGGACAAACAAGATGCTACGACAGCTCAAATTCCCAACAGTTCTATGGACTTCATTGAAATGTTTCACTTGCATACAGACACTCCGAGTCTGTACCAAGTCCAATGACATTATGCTATACTCACCCATAGGTAACAGCTGTTCAGTTTGAGAGGACAGTTATCCTCCCACTACTTCCACAGCCTCACAGCTTTTCTCTTCCTCTGCCTCCACACTGGAGGGAAAACTGGCATCTGACTTACATTTGTTTCTCTTTCTGCTCTGACACTTCTGCATCAGTATAAATTTCATTTATATCTGTACTTGGTTTCTCCCTGAAAAGATCAAAAACTTTGAAAAGCTCTTTCAGCCCTTTTCCTCCAATGAATTCCATTTTCCCTTGTACTTTTAAAATTTTTAAATCATGAAGTCTTTTGGAAGTTCATGATACAATCACTTCCTTCCTACTTGTTTCTGTATCTTGGGTTTTTATGTTGCAACTTTCCTTATGAATTAGAAGAACAGGATGTTAAACCCAACGCCATTTATAATTCATAAAATAACAGCTCATTCCCAAAGAAATAAAACATTCCCATTACCTCTAGATTCATGGAACTCCAGTGTAACATGTGCATCAAATCCAAGGCTGAAGTAATTATTGAAGACACTGAGTGGAAGCTGTAATTGGATAATAAAAAGACATGTAAAAATAACACGAATAAAACATTCCATGACTCACCAACAATTAACTGCTTTAAATCTGGCATCTCATGAAAATTTAAGAAGAAAAAAAGTGGAATATATTAAGGAAATGTATGCAGAAGGATGCTCTGAAGGTTAGCAATAGTTTGTGGAAGACGATCAGATACAAAAGCCTAAAGAACACAAACACATCTACAGTGCTTTTTAGAATCATCAAGCTTGGAAAAGATCACATATACATCTTTGTAAACACTTCCAAGGGTTCCTTATGTTGTCATTGAGATTTCCCATAATGCTGTTCCACTTAACATGTTAATACAAAGGCTTTCCAAATTGCTGGCTCTTCAAGCTCAGCATGACGAATGAAATTCAGGCTGTGTTCTTCCTGCTTCATATATAACCAGGAGCAAGGCAAGTTCCAGGCAAGATGCCCTCATTCTATTGAGGATGCACGGGGCAAGGAAGCACACATCTGACCTCTTCATCATCACACACGCCCAACAAGGCTGTGAAGAGGGAGAATAGTAGCATCCAATAGATAAACTGGATATTATGACTGAGGTGAGGAAAATGTTTCACACTATATATTTTTTTTAATTGTAACACTTTCAACATGTGTTGAAGCATGATCCCTCAAAGATGTTTCCCATTCTTAAACTATGAAGACCATATAGACATCTATACAAAAGAAGTTCAATACAAAAATACACCACTCTGCTGTAAAGTAGGAAACAGAGGGCATCCATTAGCAAAATCTGCAGAAATAAAATTCTCCATCCTGTTTTACAGGTTTATATTTCTAATTTAGAAATGGATGATGGTCACAAGGTTGATTCTCCTGCCACACCAAGTTAACTTAAGGGGGGGGAGGTGGGCAGTTAGGGAGGGAGGAGAATAGAACCACCACCCAAACACACCAATGACCTTTTAGATAAGACATAAGACATTTAGCTAGCACTTGATTCTTGATATAAACACTAAATGTCTGAGATCTACAAACTAAAAATAATGACTGTATGTATTATGTTTCACACACTTCTGGAAGCACTGACACATGAAAAGAGCAAAAGGAAGAGATGCAACTAGAGAATTTAAACGTTTTAGAGTTTCTTCACTCATCCATGTTATGGTGTAACCCAAAGTCACTGCGAAGCATCCCATAGCTTCCCTGGGAAAAAGAAGGCTCTAACCTTACGTGCCCCATCCTCCAGTTCATCCTGTGGCAAATCAGGGTTGCGCTCAACCTGGAGATTCCAGCGGTCCAGCTGGACAATGGTCCCATCTTCTACATGGCACAGGATCTTGGACACTGGCTCATCTGTGTAACCCTGAGAGCAGAGAGTCACCAGCATGTCAGCCATGGAAAGTGAAAGCAAAGCAAGTCAGTCACCAGCTACCTGGCTGACCTCCTTCCTTTCAGTAGAGGCCAGATCAAACGTTCCTAAGAACACCTCAAATTATTGTTAAATTTTGATATATCAAGCATTTTTTACAAGCTATTGCTGAAGCACACAAGTCTTGAGCAGGCAAAGTAGGACCACAAGGGGAGGTACTCAAAGTATATTTGCCTTGCCTGGACTTACTCCAGGGTGTTTAATCAAGGACAAACACAGAGAAGCCTGCATAGCATCCTCATTACTTGGCCTGAAATACCAGACAGATACATCTACGTACACTTTTATTACAACAACTACATCATAGAAATTCAAGATCCCAGACTGTAAATTGAACCAAACCATTCTTCCTAACTGAAGCAGACCTTGGATACAGCCCTGCCTGCTATTTTAGCCAAAATGGAACTTTCACACTACTATACCATTAAATCACACCAGTGAATTGTGAGCACGAACACAAGGGTACCCCAGCCAAGTGCTTACCCCGCCCCAGTTGAGGGTGCGGGCAAGGTCATTTCCAGTGCCAAGTGGAAGGACAGCCACAGGAGGTGGGGGGCTGAGTTGCAGCTCATCAAGGATGGAGAGGATCCAGCCCACCTACAAAACAGGAAATGCAAAGAACTGTTAGTCAGGAAGATTAAAAGGGATGGAGAAAAAGGGAAAAGGCATATTTTGTTCCTGTCCCCTTTACAGAGAATATCAAGTAAAACGAAACGGAGAAGGCAAAATGAGGATATCTGAAATTTAACAAGTGCCTCATCTGAGGTTTCGCCTTTTGGAGAACAGGGACAGCAGTTTTCATGAAGCTCCTGTGCAAGCAGACGCACAGTGGAATGCAAACACTGGCTATCTTTAACAGCACACTGAGTAACTGAGAAGAGGGAGAACATAAGCTGCTGCTCTTTGAGCAGGAAATGAAATACAAAGAATTGCACCTGGCTAAGGCTGCCTAACTATTTCTTTGAAAAATGCTGTATGTACAAATGAGTGAAAAATAATATGCATGATCCAAGATAATTTTAAGTGCCCTTATGCTCAAAGAAAGTAAATCTTTGACAAGTGTCATGAAAGAAGACACACATTAAAACAGCATGGTACCTCAGAGCACATCCTGGAACTGTGGGCCCAGATCAAGCCAAGCATGGACTTGCCCATATGTCTCCCATTCCTCAGAAAAGAGACCTTAATGATGAATTATTTCACTCATTGCGAAGTGTAGCATATATATATTCTAGTCATACACACACATATAGATAAATAGAAGACTAAAAGACTAGAATAAAAGACAAACTCTAATGCTCAGGGTTGAAGACATTGAGCTGGAACAATGAGTTTGGCTCTTCTCTATCATAAACTATTAGTTGTTTTAGAGAGCTGATTCTGTCACCTGTCCCTACCCTGGACTACATAAAACTTTTAAACAGAAATCTAGCCAGGAGGAACAAATTAATGTAAAATACTTTGTTTTCATTAAATGGTGATTTCCCAGGGGGAAGGAAGAGTTGCTGAAAATGTTCTGAAATTCTAACTAAAATTCTTCCTATGAGAAAATAGGACTATTTCTTAAACTATTTCTCACCTTTACAAAAAAAAAATCTATTAAAATATCTGTGCTTCATTTTAAAATAAAAAAATAATAATAATAAAGCATAAAATAGAGTTTGATCTATTTTTTCCTGATGTCAAAGTTAAAAAATGCAGCCTCTAATGGAAATAGATCTACTTAAATAGCATATAAAAACTGAAATCCTGACTGCAGCTGGCCTATGGGGGGAGGAAAAATCCCCAATTCCCCACTATTGTGATTTCAAATAGATTCTTACCCTGCACTGGGATGAAACTGGAGCTTCACAAAAGGTACCCAGCATAACATGGGCATTGGCACCACAGTTGGAGTTTGAAGGACTGGAGGGGGGATGGCCTGATAGATATAGGAACCTATTTAGTATTCCAGGGTATATCTTTCTCCAAGTCTCTTGAGGAAATTTAATTAAGTATAAATACCATTTATCAAGCAGTTATTTATCATAACCAATTGTACAACTATTAAAGCACCCACATTAGAGCTCATTGTCTGACAACAGTCATCCGAATCACTTAACAACTCTCATGAATTTGGATGTCACCAAAAGTACTTAAGTCTATCACAGGCATCACAGTAGAACTAAGTACAGCCCTTAAGAGATTTTCAAAGGTAAGTAATCATCTGCCTTTTAAAAATCTGTCCATCAGTATTGATAACAGGAGACAGAATAGAGTCCAAATAACTTCACTGGGGCCAGGACTTCTTAAAGAGTCTTTTGTCATTAGCCCTTTGTCACTGTCGCTGACTTAATCCATACATCTGTGCCTCAGCCTCCTAGTGGTGCAAGTAGCACTGCAATACCTACCGCTCCTGTAAATGCTTTTAACTGATAAACAGAAACTTCAAATTACTAATTTGTACATACAACATCGCTATTTAACTTGAAATCCTTTCTACCCTCGCATGGTAGTTTTACAATCAAGGATGACAAAGACTATTATTTCCTTGTAGACTGAAACCTGACTGCTTTGAAAGCAAAGCTTTCCACTTAAGACCTGGAAAGGAACAGCAAGCAGCGAGGATGGAAAAGTTACAGCAAGTTCCGATTCACCTCAATAATCCAAGGTAACATCTGGTCTCATTGAATATTCACCGAGTCCATTTGAACCAGGTTTTTCATTTCTAGATGGAATTGCTTTGGGAATAACTAGAAATTAATTCGCTTCGAACTGAGCAGCAGCACAGATCATAGCAGAGTGCTGCTCGTACCAGTGAGCAGGTGCTGCCACCTCTCGCTTGCACTGCTCAAAGAGAAAACAAAAAACTGGCAGACTCAAATGTAGTTGCATTTATTTATGGTTTAGTATTTTCAGGATGTACTTTTCCCCCCCTCATCCCCGTTAAAGTACTGTCTTCCTCAGATTGAAGCCACAAAGAATTTCAGAAACAGATTGAAACTCTCTTTTTTTTGCAGCTGTTTCTTCTGCTAAAGCAATATCTTGCAGTTTTCTCAAGGAAAATTCACAATTCATTAGGATCTTACCGTCCCAGGTACCAGCCAGACAGCAGTCAAATTATGTATTTTCAGAGAAAGCGCTGGTATTAATAACCCATACAACTGGTGTTTTAAAAGTACCCACAGAAGCTGAACAGAAGGTTCCCCCAGAAATTCAAGCAGAGAAATGATGAGGGTTGGTTGAGCTCACTAAAAACCAATCAAACTACCCCAACCCCTAAATCTCTATATACATCTACCCTGGACAGCCATTGAACTTTGAAACCAATAATGCATTTTCCTTTCCTTTTCCATCTGCCTAGATCTATTATCAACTGCATGTTAGGGACACTGATCTTCAGAGATTAAAGGTCAGGGTTTTAACTGTATTTAAGTACTTAAGGGCACAGACTCATATTGACCTGCACTGGAAAGAGTAACATGGTTGTAATTCTTCCATTACCACTCTTGGTCTCCTGGCCCTGAACCAACTAAGGGTGCCTAAATCCTCTAAAGATCTGACCCTTTTCACTTCTTCAAGAACACACAGAAATTCAGTAGCAAAGAAAAATACTGACGTATATCTGCAGATTCCAGGCTAGTAGTTTGACCATCACAATATTCTTCCTTACAGATACTTTGTAAAGAAAGTGGGGAAATTCTTTCTTTAGGCACAGAGGAGAGACCTTATTTGACCATACTTGGACGTCATGGAGATGACAGCAAGCAGGAGCAGAACTAAGATACAATGGTCACCAGACACTGGCTTAACCTATTAGACCATCAGATCTGTGTAAATGTTGAGATTACAGAAAAGTTAATCTTTATATTTTTCATTAAGCTGTACCAAATCTTTATGCATAAAACATGTAGTACTTGAACATTAGGATATGGCCCTATCACTACACAGGCCAGGCCACACAGGAAAACTTTTAAAAAGAAGATTTCACAGGTATAAGGTACGTTATCTGTCTCTGCAGGCATCACGAGGTGGGAAACCCAGGACTGCAAGGAATTTAATCTCTTGTCAATGACCATGGAGCTGCCAGGCACCAGCCACCTACCGTCCCGTCACCGCCGCAGGCCAGGATCCGCAGGTTTGGCACTTTTCTGTACAGCTCCAGCCTGGCCATGGGAAGGAAAGGGGAAAAGAAGGAAGAAAAAAAAAAAGGTAAGAACTATGATGTGGGCTCTTTTTATGCCTTTTGCTGAGTGACAGTTTAACAGTCACTTACTGCATTTTCGACTACTCATTGCTAAGAGTGTGGGTGGAGGCAGAAAAATTAGAAATAATAATAAAAAAAAAAACCAACTCATTGTTACTGAAAGTCTCAGCAGTGAGGAGGCATCAACCCTGGCAGCCTCAGGCAATATCAGCCCCAACTCAACTTGAGCACTGTGGCTTCCTTCGCATCTCCACACACGTGCACACAAAACCACTAGGATGTGAAATGGAGCCTTCCTCCATGGTTAGGTAGCACCTTCCTGGTCATTTCATATGTTCCCTTGCTAAATCTGAAAAGACCAGATTCTTATGTTCCCTCTGGAGATTATAAAAATCTTTCTGTTTTCTCTCATCCTAAAGCAAACAAATATAAACATCGAGGTTTTCAAACAAAATTTAATGTTCCTTATCAGGATTTGCTGAGCCACCATTTCTGAAGCATACAGAAAATAACAAGCATTGGAATAGGCTGCCCAGAGAGGTAGAACAGTCACCATCCCTAAAGGTATTTAAAAGGTGTGTAGATGAAATGCTTAAGGGCATGATCTAGAGGTGGGCTAGTCAGGGTTAGGCTGTGGTTGGATTGGATGATCTTAAGGGTCTCTTCCAACCCAGGCAATTCTGTGACAGTTCCTTCAGCTGGTAACTGTTATTTCTTTAACAGCACAGAAGGCAGTAACATCTAACAGAGCACTTTCACTGTATATCTGATCTAAGATATCAACAGGAGAGACAAAAAAAACAACCATTAAAGACTTCTTCCTTCAGTTGTATGAAAGAAGCATAATGAAATATTTCCTAACGGAGGGAGTACTTTCACAAGCAGAGAGCTGAATGACCAGAGGACCTAATCCTCCTTTAACTCTATTTCACAGCTATGAAAAAAAAAAATATATATATACACTTTAAAGCTTCTCTATATCATAAAGGGAGCAGCAGTGAAGGTGTTTCAGCAGGAAAAAGAGGCTTGGGTACTCTAGAAATATGAACAGTAAATATTTGGGCCATACTTACACAGGTTTGATTTACTTACACATTTGATTATCCATGATTACCATATTTTTGTGCTAAGTTGTGAAAGCAGAGCTGCACAGATGGCTGAATAAAGTAAGTATCCCTGTCTGAAATACCACAGAAGGATGGTTTCTTAACCTTTAGCAGTGAGGATCATCCATTTTTTAAGGCAGGTCCTCCGTCCCCTGGAATAGGCTCATAGCTATTGCCCAGAGAAGCTCAGTTAGCTACGCAGCAAGCAGAGGTGTTTGCATGCTACTGTCATGTATGGAAATTGGCGGCAGCTTCATCCCATTGTGGTGCTCAGCCATTATTAATGGTCAGGTGACCTCTTCTCACAGAAGCCACCACTGCAGCCTACCCCACCACCACTACTAAAATCTGGACACATGAACCCAATATGCAAGCTACCAATCTATCCAAGCTAGGCCTCTGCTTTTCTGATAAGAAAATAATTATAGTCTGCAGCACTGAAGGCTTGAGAACTTACGCATCTCTTGGCCCTTCCTGAGAGAGATCAAAGACCTGGCGTGGATTCAAATACCACATAAACATTTGGAGAACCTTGGTGCCCTGGGAAAAGAGAAAAATCAAAGGAAGGGAAACTATTAATAACTTTATGATTATTAGAAATAATAGTGTTCAATATTCACTGTATTTTAACTGCTTTTCTTTCTTCTGTGCTTTCCAAAGCAAGTATAAACCAAGAAAAAGACAAACTAGAAAGTGACATAGCAGATTGCTGCTCTGTAACAGAGACCCAGCAATATGGTCATGGTGCACCCATACATATATGGACTAAATTTAACACCACAAATCACTGAAAAACTTTTCACTGTGAGGGTGATGGAGCACTGGGACAGGCTGCCCAGAAAGGTGGTGGAGTCTCCTTCTCTGGAGACATTCAAAACCTTCCTGGACATGTTCTTGTGAAACCTTATCTAGATGATCCCACTCTAGCAGGGGGAGGTGGGGATTGGACTAGATGATATTTCAAGGTCCCTTCCAATACCTAACTATTCTGTGATTAATGGTTCATAGGAACAGGCATTCATGCCCAGACCAAAGGTTCAGCTCCTACAGCAACTGTTCTCTGAATTCTCACCATCTGCAACAAGAAATCTCTGTTATCCTACACCACCCTCTCCCATCCACAACACTAAGAAGCTGAACAAGCTTGTGGGCAAAGTCACTGTCACATTGAACAGTGTCCTGCACAACATCCAAGCAATGACGCTGCTTTGACTTCCACCATCACCACCATGAAGACTCTTAACTGTAGCCCTCTACCATATAATGAAGCAGGAAGAACCAAGGACCCTGGGATACAGCTGCCCCAGTGGTCCCTTACTCAGTGCAGCATGGCCAACCCATCGTCTAAAGAAATAATTTCTGCCTTCTCACTCTTGAGTCCATATTCCAGACACTTGATTCCTTTCCTTCACATTCTGCCCAGAGAGAAAGTGGCAGGATCTCTTACTAGCAGAAGAGGCTCTAGAATCCCATGGGGCCAGCTTGTATTTCAAAGTATAATTCAAGAATACATTTCAGACATAGCCTATGGGATGCAAGTCAGGAATTTTTGATAGGTCCCCCTTGTAAAGTACAGCTCCTCTGTCTAATACCTTCCTCTAAGTAGGGAACCAAAAATAGTAATCAAAGGGCCTATAAAAGTGTATAAGAACAGAGAAAATAAATTTGATGTTTCCTGTAGGTATTCTCTCACCCTCAACTAATTTGCAGTTTACAGAACTCTTGAGTTTGAGCAGAGTCTAGAACTTCAGTAACTTTCAGGATCTCCTCTTCCAAATCACTCCTTCAACCCATGTAAATTTTTATCATCCACAACATCCTATGGCAAGGGGTTTTGCAACTGGTCTACACACTGTGAGAACAGCCAACATTTTTCTTTGTTTTGAATCAGTTCCTCAGCAGTTTCATTTGATATCCTCCCTAATTCTTCTACACAGAGGACAAAGAAAACAGCAACTATGCTAGTCACCATGCTCTATAGGCCTCTGCTGTACCTTGCATTAATCTTTTCAACTAAAAGGTTTTGTTTATCAAAAGGCACTCAAATCTTCTGATATTCAAAAAGTGGCTGAACTAATCTGCAACACTTTCAGTTGTAAGTTTTAATTCCACTTCATGATCATGTTAGTCATGGAAACTTGGTTCTCTATGGTACAGTACAAGACTAGTAATGATTTAAGTGACATAGGAACATGTCATTTCATATTCACTGCTTTCACTAGGCTTCCCTAGTAAAATTCAGTCATGTTTGGATAAAAGACTTCACTGGCAATCTAAATTTTCTGTGGAGAGATGAAGTCTTCCAAAAACCTCTAACCTATCATTTTAGATTCCTTTCATGAACCTGAAGATAGGAATATAACTGCTCAAATGCTCAAGTATTCATTCCACCCATCCAATTTCACTGAAGTGGAAAGGGCATTCAACAGCAAGGACATCTTTTAAGGACCACAATTCAGTTTGCATAGAGTTCCTCCTGACTCACCAAAAACTATTCTCATTTGCAGAAACACTGTTGTTAAACTAAAGCTTTGTGAGCTGGATTCCAGATGATGTTCTTACCTGATTCCCTCCGCTTTTTGGATTGACAAAAACCAGCAATGGCTTCATGAGTGGAGAAGAAATAGGCTTTATCACAAATGGCCGACCTTTGTTATCCTAAGAAACAGAAGTGAGAAACAGCTTTAGTGAAAGCGAAGCATGTTTCCCTGGCATAACATACAGCAGACCCAAGCTAACTCTGACAAAACAACCTCAGGTACTGGAAACAGTACACCATTTTAATAGCCTACTCAGCTAGGAATAATTTATCCAGCTGAGACAATTGTGTAGGAAGATGAGAAAGGAAGAAACTACTTTAGGTCAACACAAAACTATTTTAAAATTTTACTCAATGTTATTTCTAAAAAAGCCAATTATTCACACAGTGATAATAATGTGTCCAATTCAAAGTGCTATTTCTAATATGAACAATTTTCCAATGGAAAATAGAATGAGATAAATTACTCTCTTCATTAGTTCCATCTAACAGACAAGTTGTACCAACACTTAGTTGCAGATGATCTGTTCATGAATACTTAGCCTTGCTGGTCCTCCCACTTTTAAATACATCACAGGTCAAACATGACACGTCAATGAAGAAGCTATCTGCCTTCCTATCCCTGTAGTACATCAGAGAGCCTACTACTGCGGGCACTCTCCTGGGCTGTGGCAGGCACAGATTCAAGTTTCTGGCCTGCTGTTCTCCCAACACCCAAGTGAGAACCTTAATCAGAGTGCTCTGGCTATGCAGAGCCAAATTTTCTCCCACATCTCCCCATAAGCAGGGGAGTTGGACTAGATGACCTTTAAATTTCCCTTCCAACCTAACACATTCTATGATTCTGTGATAAGGCTATTGTTCATCTATGTAACTAAACAGCTAAGCAAGGTCTGGAAATAAGGTCTGCTATAAGCTATGCAGTAAATCAAACCATCGGATCGTTTATCTGTTTTCTCACTCTCTGTGGCTTAATGTCAATTTTTCACAAACAGAATATTTCCAATATGAGATCTCCTGAGGGAGAAACCCTCAAACTGGACCAAACCCTTGCATCAGTGCACTCATTGTTTATTTCACAACCCCAGTTTCACACCCCTGCTCTGCCTAGTGGAAAACAAGAGTCTGAACAGAGTCCCTTACATCCCAAGAGAAAGGTGTTTTATTAGGCTGCTGATCCTTCTGGAGACTGGTATGCCATTTCTTGGAAAAAAAATAAATCAGCTCAGCAAAAAAAACTTCTCATACAAATTTTATCAAAACTAATCTCTTCTCACAACAAATTCAATAGTATGGAATTTTCCAGTGTAAAAAAATGTATTAAGTGCTGCAGTAAAAAAATTAAATCTGTGTTTAGACATTTAAACAAAAGGAGCCTGATTTCCTAAGCACTTGAATACCTACTTCATTGCCTCTTTTACTGGCTTTTCTTTTAAAGGACGTTCTCTTCTTCCGCCGTGTTGAAGTCTTTAATGAGTTCTACATCAAAAGAAAAAAGAATACATGAAAAGCAAAACAAAATTTAGAAGACAGGCCCAGACAGAGCCCCTTTACGAAGCTCTTCCATGCATGTCCACTTGGAGAATGATAAGATTATCTGGCACATGCTCGAGATTTCAATTACATGCGCTGCATGCTTTACACTTCCACACCACCGTTTATGGAGAAAGCCACACACGGAGACCAGACTGGTGCTTTGGAACTGGAAACTTTCCCACGCTGTGAGGGGGCAAAAAAAGATCAGATGCTCCCATAGACTCACATAACACCACATGTTGTACCTGCCAACCCTCCCAATAGGGGTAGGAGACGCCCGTTTCCCCTTCGGGGCTCCAGTCTCCTGCCCAATCAGGCTCGTCTCCTGGTATGGAGACCACCTGCATAAAGATGTAATAAAAAACATGATAAATGAGATATTTTTCATGTTTTTTTTAGGAAAGAAAACAACAAGTTTTAGCTCTGGCAACCATTATGACTCAACGTAGGCCACCATGTCATATGATGCTGGCACAGTGGAGTCAGTTCCAGCCTATCAAGAAACTTGTGTAATCATCTGCTAAGGAACAAACTCGATTATTAACAGGTAAAGATTTGAGTGAGAGGGATGTTTGGAGGGGTTGGGGGGGGTGCTTGCCTTTTTTTTTAAATAGCAACATCACTTAACTACACGGGAAAAAAACACCCGTAAAACTGCTTGCATTTTTTCAGAATCTATTAAAACAGAACTTGCATCAAAGCTATTCTCCAGGCTGGCAATAGCCTGCTTAGTTGTACTGAACCAAAAGGTGTTCTAGTGTTTTCAGAACAGTCCAAAAAGAGGAATTTTGGTTTATTCTTTAGTTATTTTAATTCAAGTAGTTGAAGTAATATCTTATCCCTTTCTCTTACGATTGAAATTTTGTATTAAAGGAAATACTGTAAATATTTTCTCAGTATTTCGACTCTTAATCTAGCCATCACCAGGAAATAAAGTGACATGGGGAACTAGAAGAAAGTTTGATTATTTTCTGGCTTCAAGTGGAGCGCAACATCCACTCAGCTCATCCAGAAGTTAATTTCTATCCTAATCCTATTCAAAAGTATACCACTACAGAAAAAAAGCCAATGACCAGAGATCATCAAATCAGTAAGTGGAGCAGTGATATCTATGCTTTATCCTGCTTCCTAACCATTATTAACAAGAACAGCTTCTAGATTCTGTTTACTAGCAAGCCACCACTTTCAGAATTTCAAGACTTCAGTGTGACAGACCAGATATAGAAGATAATATTTCTGCATCTCTGCAAAGTTAAGTAAAACTGACAACTATCTAACTCAAATGACTAAAACTGCTGTCCTTTTTCAACCAGACCAAGAGAAATGTGCAGTAGAACAGAAGGTCCCAGGCTTTTTGTCACCTCCCAACATTCCTTGTGGACCAGGATATAGTTATGCCTTGCTGCTTACTGAAAGTACTGAAGAGAAGACACCTCTGTGGAGCAATTACAGGCCATTTGCCCTTTTAGACCGTATTTTGAGACCATCTGAAGAAGTGTTTATACTCTTCCCTACTCTGATACAAAGTGATCTTGAAAGCATGATAAACCACAAAGAGTGCACCGGCTACAGCAGTGCATCAGCAATATCATCTGCATGGTCTTTCATTGTCTTACATCAGAAGTCAGACTAGCTGTAGACAAAAGTCTTTATATCAATACAAAAGTACAGGATACTACTCTCAAAGCTGCCTGAGACCAAGGGCCTTTGCCTAGTTTCTCAGCCATTCTTTACTGAAGGATTCTCCCTGGACTAGGGCAAAAAGAGCGACAGAGAGAGCAGATCTAGTCTACCTGCAGTCTTGCCAGTGGTCTGCTGGAAGGTCATGGGGATATCAAACTTTTTCCCTGTGCTTCAGTCTCTCCAGGTATAAACCTCAAAATACTTATCCTATTGGTAAAGTGCAGTGAATTCTGCTGATAAATCATAGTCTGTAACTCATGTTAGGCATCGTACTAGGCAAGTGCTTGACTGTACCATTACAACAACTACTGTAACTTCGGGGATTTTTCCTACCTCTACAACGGGTGGCCCTAAGCCAAGTAAAATTCTTCTGGAAAGGGCAAAGACAATAAAAACCTGACTAAAAAAAATAGTAATTGAGAAGGTTTCAATGTACATCTCATGGAATCCCACTATGATATGCATAATATATGGATTTTTTATATGTATCTCTTTACCTGCTTGTGGGTGGAGTGGGAAGAGGCATATAACTATGTTAAATGGTTTTATTCTAAGCCTCCATTCATTATTATAATGTTTGTCATTTCCATACTTAAAAAGACAATAAAATATGCTATGTCACTACTGTTCTATTTAATTTTTCTTTTAAACATGCCTGCACCTGTAGTGTTAAGAGAACCTAAAGCTTTGCTACAATGATTGCAACTGCACATCCATAGCAGATGAAAGGCAAAAAAGCTGCTTAAACATACGTAGGTTCTCTTTGCAAACATGCAGAAGAATAACAGCCAATAGTAATTATCAGTCTTGGTACATTAAACTGAAGAAATGGATGCATACTACCTTGTCCACGTAACAAGGTGGTGAGTATTTTATAAACATATAGTGTTATTCAGCAAAAGTACCTGATAGCACAGCATACCTTTAAATGGGCACCACATGTAAATCCTAACTTGCCTCTAGAGAGGAAAGCTCTCCTTTGTGGATGTCAGTTTGGCCATCTTAAAGAGAGATTTTTGGTGTTATTGCATGGTCACTATAGTCCTAAGCAAGTTTAGCTAGACAAATAGAATTAGAGTCCTTGTATGGTGTTGGGTGGTGTGAGCGTAAAATCCAGTGGAGCCTTTCAACCTTTTCATTTACATTTCAGCCTTCATTTTCAAAGGCTTTTAGCATGCTGGGCTTCAAATGACATAAATTATGAAGAGCCTCTGGGAAGGCCAATCCTGACCATCTTCTGGTTGTTCAGAAACCACTATCAGAGCAGCCAGCTGCACTTAGCAATTGAGGAAATAAAGAAATGAACCCCAAAGTATAAATATTCACGAGCACTTTTTCAACGTCCTCAAAGGAGGGAAAAAAACACCATGTTTACTCACCTTGAACAGAAAAAACAACCCTGGAATTTTACAGTTACTGCCTTTGCCTTCCCAAACAGCAAACAGACTGGATCATCCAAATCCTCCTTATTACCCACTTTTCTCCAACAACATAAGCTTAGCAAGTCAAATTCTAGAGCTAACACCACTTGGGCTAACAAACCTCACTTATAACAAAATACCACCAGTCAACAGGGGTTACCTTTCACAAACTAGGACATGGGATTGATTTTAACTCCAAGAAATCTGAGCTGGTATCAAAGTGCTGCTAACACAGCACAGAAACACTGGAAATCAGTAACGTTACAGAAGTGGTTCACATTATGAATAATATGGAATAGATACTGGGAGTTTTCCATTCATGTAAATGGGTTGTTACATACAGGGCTACCACCAATCCCAGAGCTTTTAGAAACATTCTGGATATCCTTCATCTTGCAATCGATTGCTTGCAAGAAGCAAAAGTTCCCCGTTTAGAATGTAGGTTGCCAGCAGAGATTTGTCTTTAACCAATTACACCATAATATTTCATTACCACAATGTTGCTGGTAATCAGAAGGGGAGTATTCTCTTTATTCAAGCCAAATATCTGAAAGGTGGTGACCCACATTGTACATACTGAGCATGGAAAACCGTTTTTGTAGCAATAAAAATAAAAATAAAAAATCAGGGCAAGGTTTTGCTACAAAAAGCCATCTTATTTGCTTAAAAGAAACAATCAGCAAACAGGATGAAGGCACCACTAAGATCAATTTCATATGAGTAGGGAATTCAGTTCAGGAGTTGCCTGTGACCAATGTGAGTAGTTAATTAGAGCTGAGGAAATAATTTATAACAAAAAGGCTTCTAGCCAAATTTATTCTGATTGTAGAATATGTGAAAAACAGATTGCTGGCAACACATTTATTTACCATCTGAATTAACAAAAATTTCTAAATATTTTGTTTGTATTCAGTGGATTGAATGCAGTCAATATTTGATAAGTGTTTACCAAACATGCATATAGGGTAAAGAGGGTCAAAATACACAGAAGTAGAGCTGGCCAGAAACAGCAGGAGAGGAGAAAATATTTCCTAAAAAAAAAATTAAAAAAATAAGAAAACAAAACTTCTGCCAAAAATCTGAAGACACATCTGAAAGATGGACCAGTATTTTCTACAGCAACGAGGATGCATTCCCCAGCACTAACACTTCAACGGGTGCTGTTAAGAAGTTTCATGGAAATATGATCATTGTGCTCAATATCATTTTGATCTATCTAATACGATTTTTTTTGCATGCTACTGACCTCAAATTTCAAGGAGAATATGCCTTTCTCTCCACTCAAGACTCAGGCTCACAAAGTTAACAAAATGTTAGCCAAGTTGAAAAAAGTTACAAGTGCTAATTTTTTGATTGGTTGGATTATTTAAGATCAAAATTAAATTAAATAAAAATTTAAAAGAGCAAAGAAAGGCTTCTTTTATTAATATCAGACATGGGTACATCTATGTAACATTAATGTGATCTCTTTTTATTAAAATTAGCATTTGGGGTTTAATAATATTTTCCTGAGTATGGTTAGGAGTATGGCAACCACAGTGTACTGCCAGGTCACAAAGGGGTTTGGTAAGTGGTGAAATTACATAAACAATAAAATAATCTTTTGTTGTTGTTGTTGTTACAAAAGTACATTGAAAAGCATGTGAAAGGGGGTTTGTTTGATTATTTTTTTTTAAACAGTTACTTAAAACAATTTAAATTATGAATAAATTTGAAACATGCTAGGTGAAAAAAGATTTAATTTCCTTATCAAACATAGGGAGAGGCTTCTGGCCACAGGAAGCCGGTTCTCAGATGAACTATCTCCCTTCTCCCACACATATGGGATTAGTTGTAAGTAAATGGTTAGGGTACAGGTCACCCAAGGACCCTAAGAATACCTGGAGTCCAGGTCTGGACTGGAACAGTTAGGAAGTCCTTCCTAGTGGTTCCCAGCCCAAGGATGTCTACCTCATGGATCCAGCTCCAGATCACAAAATTTATAAGTTACCAATTCTCTGGTTAATGCCCAACGCAGAGCTTCCAGGCAGTCTGCTGTGAAGGCCAGGGAACAAAGACTTAAGACTAATGTGCTATACAGTCTCTTCAAAGACACAGAAAGGACACCAGCCTCATTTTTTGTGCCAAATACCAAAGAGGTCTTGAAAATTAGCCAAGAAAATTAATTCCCTACCAAGGACTCTTCAACAAAAGAAGGAAAAAAATATATTTCTCTGTTGGAGGCTGGAGTAAGAGAATATTGTGGGGAAAAAACACAAATGCCAAAGAAAACTTTTCTCAGGAGGGGTGGATAGCAAATTTGCCACTTGTTAGAAGCACTACTCACACACAAATCTGACAGTCATACCCCTAGATTTTCAAGCATCGACAGACCAGCGTCCCAACAAAGAACTTTTTCCAGTTCCATGGGATTATTTGTATCTTAATGCCTTGCTTACAGCCTGAACTTCTCTGCCTCTTGTTGCAACCAGGACACAGAGCCAGAAAGCCCTGGGTCACTTCCCAAGGAAGTGCTTGATAAAACCAGCGTTCCTGTCAATAGAGGAAAATTGCAAGAAAATGGGAGTGGGACATTCAATGTCTCAAACACTTCATTTCAGGGAAAAAAAACAGATGAAACAAAAGAAAAAACGAACAAAAAAAAAAAACAAAAAAAGAAAACCAAAACCAACAACAAACAACTTCTAATAGTGCTTCTGAAATAAAAATTTTACCAGCCTTTCTGGCTCCCTGATACATTCAGCATGTGTTTGTCTGTTTCTTTCAGTTCACCTGGAGCAAAAACAGACTCTCAAAGACCAAAATACTTCATGCATGATGGGAATGACCTTTTAAGTTTTGGCCAGCTCTCCTTTGGATACCTTCTCTCCCTATTGTGTTCACCATAAGACAGTATCTTGTCTAAAACATATCATGTCCATTACAAAAACTTCAAGTGAATGTTTGTGAACAGTTTTTCCCTGTATTTGCTCAGCTCTATTTAATGAAACATGCTTGACTGCCTACAACACAGGGGATTTCTTGCAGTATGCTCACAGTTAGAGGAACAAACCTGAGCTGGATTTGCTCAGAACAAAAGTCATGTTTGTTGCTAATTGTCCCAAACAGGGAAACTTACTGAAGGGCTGGATGGAGGGGCGAGAGGATACAAGTTCATAATCACCATGGATGTATGCTGGGTTTCAGGGATAAAGGCAGGGCTGAACAAGCATGCTTTAGTGAAGGAGTACGGAGTGGCAAAGCCAGGCTGGCCCTGCGCAGCCATACAGCTTCAGAAACAGACATCAGCATGCAGTTACCTGAGGTTTCTTCACCTTAATGATCCAGGTGGGAGGCACAATGACAGCAGCGTGAGCCCCCAGAGAACATGGCTCCTCGATGTGATGTAGCATGAAACAGGTGACTTTATTATGAAACTGGAAGAGAGAAAAAAAGTAGAGTCAATAAGGAGACCAAGAAAGGTAAAGGGGGAGCATGGAGAGGAAGAAAAGGGAGAAAACCAGACACCCATACTTCAAACCAGATTGAAGACCTCAGACTTGTTTGATACAGTTGAGTGCATTAAGAGCCCTTTGACTCTCTGAGCTAGCAGCAGCAGAGCATTGATGGCAGGTAGCCAGCGACTATGTTGTGCGGCAACACTCTTCTCTTAGAGGACTCCTGTCAGTCAGGTGATGTTATAGTGTCTTTGAGTAAAAGGAACAGAAATGGCAAAACTGGGTATGATTCACAGAGGGGTAACCCTGAAAGCCAGGATTAATGAAATTGTGTGCAGTGTGGTCAAGTCAATGACCCTAAGTATTGTCCACTTACCGCCAGCTTGCACCAGGAACAACTGATAGCCACAATCTCTTTACTATGGAAGGAGAATTTCTGCTGAAAGCCCTAGAATAAGCAGGAAAAAAGGATTAAATTCATCCTGACTACAAGAAAATTTACACTTTTAACTCTTGCCAGGTGGCTGTGTTAGGCTAAATCAGTTCATTGCAGTCTGATACATTGGTTTAGCCTTAAAGCTCTCACATACAAAACATTTTGAGAGACGTAAAATAATGACAGGATAGAGGTGAGGTTCAACATTTTCACACACAAATTTTAATGACATTTGTCCAAAGGTTTATGCTTTTTCTTCATTTTTGTAGTTAAAAAGGAAAGGGGGAAGCTCCAGAGAAGGAATTCCTATTTCAATAGATTTCTACAGATCTGAATAAGATTCAGATTTTTTTGTTGAACAGAACATTCTCTCACTGCAGTCTTTTTTGCTTTAGATAGGAAGAATTAGATTTTTCTTTTTTTTCTTGTCTTTGTTGTTTTTGTTCTGTTGTTTTTCATTGTTTTGTGTTTTGGGGATTTTTAAGCACCAAATGGAATCAACTACAATGTCTGTGTGGAAATGTTCTGCTTGGGAAATTGTTTATTGCTTCATTGAGCTGACTTGGATGAAAATCTTTTTTCTGGGTTCCAAAAACCAAGATAGTCTGATTCAAATCAAACAGATTAAAACTATAAATAAATAATTTATTTTGTAAGAGAAAAAAAACCAACCCACCAACATTGCCAGCAAATATGAGATTTTATTGTCACACAGAACAGTTTCATAAGTCTGTAATTTCAGCAGACATATAATTTTGCTCTAAATTCTAGGCCTGGAAAAAAACAGTGGGTCAAATACATCCTTCTTACATATAACACAGGCAACAACTGGTAATTGGAGCGATGGCCTGAAAAACTGTGTTCAGTTAAAGCTTATTTTACCCAGAGAAAAAAATGTATTTGTGTTAATGGCAGCAGAGATGGAAAGTCTAGAATTCTGCTGAACATTTTATCATAGCCACCTTCCCTGTCTAGATTTATTTCAGATTTCCAGTTAAGAGCCTTTATTCATTGGCTCTTATCAAGACTCTCTACTTGCCCTGGTTTCAGCTGAGACTGTTTATTTTTTCTTTCTAGTGGCTGGTGCTGTGTTTTAGGTTAAGTATGAGCATAGTGTTCGTAATACACTGACATTTTTAGTTGCTGCTAGGTAGCTGTAGTAGTGGCTATAGCAAAACAAGTATTTTTTGCCTTCTCACACCATGGAGGTGCACAAGAACTGAGAGAGGACAGCCAGGACAGCTGACCCAAACTGGCCAAGGGATGTTCCCTACCATAGAATATTATGATCTGGATATAACTTCAGAAGTCAACCAGGAGATCAATTCACTGCTAAGAAACAGATCGGGCATTGGATTGTCTTCTTTTTTTTTATTTCCTTTTGAATGTGGTCAGCAATTGCATTTGTGCATTTCTTGTAGTAGTATTGATATTATTATTATCATTTGTTTTATTACCATTATTATTATTATCATTCTTTATCTCAACACAGGAACTTTTTTTTTTCCCCCTTCACCTCCCCATCCCCTTGGCAGGATAGTGTGGAGGTAGGAATGAGCGAGTGCCTGTGTGGTGCTTAACTGATGGCTGGGCTAAACCTCAACACTACTACATTATGTAGCCCATCACCACCCAGAGTTTTGTAATTGAAAGTCTCTCTGCCACATAGTGAATTTGTGAGACAGTTTTCTTTTTGACAAGCTGAGTTTACCTAAATCTCCTACACTTGGACAACACACAAGATGCAGTGCAGAGTTATAATCATCTAACTTAGGACATATCTAACAGGACATTTCCTAAAAGCTTCTATAATTCATGTTCTTATCCTAGCTGCAGTGGAAGTGAGCAGGAAGATGAACACCTGCAGGAAAAATGAGCTTATTAGTGCTCAGTGGAATGACAATATTAAGCACATCAGGAAGGAGAATAAAAAGAACATCCAAAACCCCATCCAGAGATGCACTGGTTAAGTGAGGGATCGAGCTACAATCTGTCCCTATGTGGTAGTTGAGAAGAAGCCTATCAACACTCTGCCTGACATGCAGAAGTGTGCATCTCAGCTACTTTTTCAGGCATCCCTAGCACATAATCAAACCAGCTTGCTAGATGGACCATACCACCAACAAAAGGTAACTCCTAAAGAAGTTTGTGGCACCACCACATTTTTTTTTAAATCCTTCCCCCAGTGCCTCAGGTTTTGTATACAGAGAAATTGCGAGAGTAGATTCTTCATAATGATGGTGAACTGGCATATTCAGGTTTAATAATAAAGCATGATCAAATGGCTTCACAAAGATGAGCTGGTTAGCTGCTTCTGGCTGGGCAGATCTAGTTTGCCAGTCAGTGTGGGAGCAATACAGAGTGGCAGTATGACATCATAGAGTCCCAGAGTGCTGGAACGGAGGTCTGATGCTGGAAAAATGCTGTCCTCTCATTCACTTAGACTAGTGTTTCTTAATGTTTTCCACAAATCTTACTCTATCTTGTCCCAAAGTATATTAAAAAAAAATATTTTGGTCCCCAATGGCCATGAAATGTTTTGTTTTGTTCTGCTTTGTGACAAGCAGGGGAGAAATTCTTCTCTCCCAAAACCTCCCCTAATAAAACCTAAAGTTCAGTACATTAATTCCACAGCCCATCAGTGGTGTATTTTAAACATATGGACTGAGCAGCTTGTCTGGTTCTGGATGGACCATTTTTCATTTATTCAGTAAGCCATTTGGCTTTTAAGGAGTCATTAGAGAAAATGATACAGCAATAAAAACATATTAATGATAAGTAGCAATAAAACACCACTTTTCTTCCTCAAATTGCTTTAGAAATGTGAGCTAATTCTTCCTAAGGATATGTGTTTGAGGTATGATAGCAATTATTTGAAAGCTAGCTTTACAAATAAAGGAACTGATGAAATAATGTACTGCAGGTTACAGTGAGATTTTATTGGGAATATCAGATTGAAACACTGAAGCCGCCCCATGTTCCACCAGCAATCATCTCCTCCACCTTCTCTCAATGAGAAGGAAAACTAAAATTCAGCTATCTTGTTGTTGGGCTAATGCAAGGAGGACTTGTGCACAAATTAAGAAACTTTGGGATAGAAAATTGATTTTACCTTTGTGAGAAAATCAGCCTAACAATATGGATTAGCCCAGATTCAGTGGCACCCAATTTCTGTGCAACACATGAAAGTGCATGCTGTGTGCTGCTCCTGAAGAGTTCTGCAAACCAGAGAAGATTTATTTGGAGGAAAAGAGCACCTGAAGCCCCACCTTGTGTTGGTGACTACAGTCTGTCTAAATAATTGGGATCAAAGACCATGTTAATGTAAACATTCATGCAGAGTGCACAGGGATTACTAGCTCTAACATGTTTTGGTTATTCTCAAATGGGTTTAATTAAGGAGGATTTTCACACCAGTTTTAGGGCTACTAAGAAAATATTTTTTTGGCATATATTTTCTTGATATTTAGTCCCTTTTTAATACTCCACAAGACGTTCCAATATAACACTGCTTTTGGAGAACAAGGTGTTATTAGAACTCAAATACAAACAGCAACAGAAGTACTTGGATGGTGATCTCTGCTGAAATAGCAAAGAACTAGAATTTCAACTACTAGGAATTTCAATCCTGCCATGGTACTCAGGGAGATTTGCATCAATCCACAGGCCTCTACAGAGATCAGTAACAGGAAGAGATGGTCAATAGAACTGTACAGTGTGTGTGTCATGGACACCACAGAAAGTAGAAAGAAATAAAGTGTCTTTAGCATGATGGACCAGATGCTTTTTTAGTCTCGGAAAACCCCTAAGCTATTGGTAACTGGAAGTATATGAAGAAAAGATCCTTAAGCATTTATCCTTAAGCTTCTGTTACTGCACACAGTCAGTGTGGATGCTGGACCACACAGTCTGACTGTTCTTATGCTGCATTATGTAAAGAAAAAAAAATAAAAATCCCAATTTCATTGATGATCCCAAGTAACAAACAGCTAATAACAGCTATAAGCTACAAAGCTATCTCTTTTTCCCCACCTGCCAGGGAAAGAAATGAGTTCTTAAACACAGATGGTGTAGAGAATACAGTTTTGGAGCTTTTATTTAACATCACTTCCAACACAAGAGCTACAGAGCATTAGAAAACTAGTCACTGGCTTGAAACAAAATACGGTACTCCTCACAGCATGTCATTAAGTTTGGGAATTCCTTGCTAAGGGATGTTGTAACTGTCACAACTTTGTAGGAACTCAAGGCGATACAATACAAAATCACAGGAGAAAAATGTATCATAGGCTGTTAAATATAAAGGCACCATTCCTGGAAATTCATGACAGAAATCCTTAGAATCCTGAAGACTGTTTTGGGGATGCATCACTAAATACCTGCTCCTACTTATGCTTTTCCATAATAAGCCACTATTGAATACTGGGGTGAATTGTACTTTGTCTTAAGAGATATGGTCATCCTTCTATTACAGTTCCCAGTTACAAAAGAAAAAAAAAAGGCGGAAGGGAAATCATCCCATGAAGTAGATAGAAACTGATCACTTGGTTCCACTGCACTCCGTAAGATTTTGAACAAGACTTTCCAGCCTGCCTTCCCTGGCACTGCTTATTTCTGCATATGTTACTTTTGCTGTTCAGCCATGAAATCACCCCTGGTAAGGAGAAGAAAAATGAAATCTAGATGAGATCATACGGACTGTGTTTCTGCTGTAACAGTGGCAGCACACGTTTTGTTGGTACTGAGGACACTACACACAAAGATATTCCAAAAATTTTACTTTTTACTATCATCTGGTCCCGTGGACTGAATGTGATTAGCCACAAATTTAACCTGCAATTAAGTTGAACTGAATTCCTTTTAGATTAATTTGCTGCAAGACTGCTCCACATGTGAACTGGGGTAAGTGATGACCCCACCTGGAATACTGTGTCCAGCTCTGGGGTCCCCAGTACAGGAAAGACATGGAGCTGTTGGGAGCGAATCCAGAAGAAGGCCACAAAGATGATCAGAGGGCTGGAGCATCTCTCCTACAAAGACAGGCTGGGACAGTTGGGCTTGTTCAGCCTGGAGAAGAGAAGGCTCCAGGGAGACCTAATTACAGCATACCAATACTTAAAAGGGTCCTATAGGAAAGCAGGAGAGGGACTGTTCATCAGGGAGTGCAGTGATAGGACAAGGGGTAATGGCTTCAAGCTGAAAGAGGGTAGGTTTAGATTAGAAATTAGGGATAAATTCTTAACTATGAGGGAAGTGAGGCCCTGTCCCAGATTTCCCAGAGAGATTGTGAAAGCCCCCTCCCTGGAAGAGTTTAAGGCCAGGTTAGATGAGGCTTTGGGCAACCTGATCTAGTGAAGGGTGTCCCTACCCATGGGAGGGGGTTGGAACTAGATGATCTTTGAGGTCCCTTCCAACCCAAACCAGTCTGTGATTCTAAGACAATCAGGAAAATTCTTTCCAAACCACAGTTCTGATCTGAGGTGGAACACTGACATAGACACCTTACCTCTCCAGCTGTCAAGAAGCGTCAACAGTGGCACAGAAGGCACACAACATATGAAGCTGCACTAAAGATATTGGGGAGCATTAAATCCTTTCCACTGGCTAGTGACTTGAAGCATGAGATAGAAATTAACATTTAGCGTATAACCGTTTTCTTTACTCAAACTATTATTCATGAACATTAAAATATGTAACTACCAAATGCAGACATGGGATAGGACCAATATTACACAAGAAAGAGATCCACCAGAATCATTAGGCATTCCATGAATAATACTTACTTCTATTGCTTTAAATTTACTGCCATTCCAGTTCAGTGATAGTTCCCTTTTTCTTGCAAGGCAAGGAAATACAAAAGATGATTCTCGTGCAGATGTAGAAGAAATGCAGCAGCAGGGCATGAGACAGACAAGTATTTTTCTGTAATAGGAGACTACTTGGCTAATAAATATAATGGGATCTCTTTTTTTGATTATAATTTTCCTTAATCCTTTTTGTTTCTTGACGAAGAACAACTCTACTACAAAACACCCATGTTAGTCATAATGGAATATTTCTTATTTAAGTGGAAAACTGTGATTTCCTCTGAACTTCTCCATATCAGTCAAGGCTGATAGGAATTTTAGGATGCTGTTGATGATCTGCATCAGTATCCAGATACAAATCTGCTTTCCCTCTGACTTAAGGGATGCGCTATAAAGATAAGACCCAGTTTTTCTTACTAGTTGATGTTAAAAGGAAGGCAAAAGTACAATATAGTGCTAGAGAAAGGAAATTAAACCCCTGTGTTAATTTAAATTTTTAATATCTCAACAGATTTCAGGGGTCCCTAATATTTCTGAAGGGTCATCAGAAGGTAGGATATTTCTTACGCCTTTTTATAGCTTTTTTTAAACTTTCACAATCTATGCAGCAGAGGAAATGTGAAGTGGTCTCTCATATCTTAAAGTCTGTTAGGGCAGAAATAAAGCAACGGTTCTTCTTTTTTCAGAAGCCTGAAAAAATAGGCCATCACAATTTCAGCAGAGAAGACAGCACTATGAGAATGTGATATCGCCCCAGGGTTAGCTTAACAAAATAAAAAGCTTAAGGAGCCACAGTCTTCCTCCTCCTCATTTTCACCAGTCAGTGCAGCCCAAAGACTGAGGACACGGGATGTGCTAATTCCTGCAGTTACAACTGCCCTTCCTCCTCCCACATAAGCATTGGGACTGCTACCACTCTATATATCTATGGTTGTCATTTTCTCCAGGAGTTTAAGATAGAAAAATTTCAGTGACTAAAAGGTGACTACCCTGAGTTTATAAGTGCCCAAAGTTGTGCTTGTGCTGCACTGGAAATCTTACCTTTCCACATTGCTTACATTTCCCCTCCTGCCTCCGCCTGTGCACCCAGTGGTGCCGGACAAAGTTCTGCAAAAGAAGGACAAAAAATGTGTTATAGGAAATAATGACAGCTTGAACTCAAAGCGTACCATCTGCATGAAACTGGTTTGCAAACACCAAATTAAAGGTTCTTTCAGCCAATGCAATCATTGCTGGAGCAAATTGCAGCAGTCCCAATGGGAAATCTTGGACAAAAACAGAACTTGCAGGACGAATAAAGATGACATGGTGTTCTTCATCCATGTTGAAATGTGTCCAGAACTACTCTCTCAGTACTATTCTACAAAAAGAGGAAAGTTTGTTATGTGATGCAGAGAGAATCATCACCCAAATACATAGCACAGAAATGTCAAAACACAGCTATGTCCAGCACCAATGCAGGGCTGTGGTTCTGTTCTCTTTGGAAATGCAGCCTTTTAATGCAAAAAAAAATAATTCATAAATCAATGCAGAAGAGACAGGGAACAGGAAAGAGCTGTCATCGAAGCAGTCTTTTATCCTTATTTGCACTACTTACATCCTGGATGGCAGCAAGTGGTGAGCAAGAAACAGGAGCAGGACTGCTGTCCCTCTTTCTGTGCAGTCAAGGGGGTTAGAACAGGTCTGCCTACACCACGCTGTTATGCCAGCTAGCACTGAAGCACCAACCAGGCAGGGAAGTGAAACTTAATGAGGTGTTCTTGAAACACTGGCTTCTAACTGCATAAAATATCTAATATATCAATAGCAACAATAAATACCCAGGACCTTCAAGGAGCTAAATTGATATTGTAGCTGGAGGCAAATCATGTTTTTTGAATGCCTGATATTTTCAATGGGGGAAAAAAACCATTAACAAAACTAGAGATACTTTTAGGCTAGTAAATGAAGGAAGAGGCAAGTGGAAGTCAAGAAAAATAAAAAATAGAGTTCAAAGGTCAGTAAGAAAAACCAAATAAATGCTAGCTCAAAAGAAAGTAATGGAGTGCTTCAGCTAGAGTTCATTTCACATTTATTATGAGGAGAAGAACATGTCCCACTGGGAACCAATGCGCTAAGACTCTTCTAAATGTAAAAGCAGTGTTTCAGCTCCATAACAGGTGGATCAGGACACAAATCAAATGAAAAGCAATTGTCATTTGTCCATTACTTACTTCTCTTGGAGATCTGGAACCTCCTTCTCGGAAAGTTGGTTTGCAGCGAAAATTAATCTGGCATTAAAACAAAACTGTTAGATTTGAAAGTGACCTGAGACACAATTTATTCCGATACATTGATATAAGCCAGACTTCAAAAATATTTATTATCTATTAAAATATTAGCTTCACTAGCCAAAGTAACTTACCTAGATGCCAAAAAAATCTCTTTTCATGTGTCATAATAATTCCCCTTGCTAGATCTCTATGCAGCCCTCACTAATGCTATTGCTGCCTGCTCAGTTCAACCATTTAGACCATCTTCCCCTTGCTGAAAAGGAAACTGCTTCATCTGTTATTTCCTGAAGTTCATTTGCAAGAAGAGTGCTCTTAAGCTGAGGTTTCAAAAGTTAATAGGAACTGGAACTCTAAGATCTTTTTGCATATCACAGCTTTATGTCTTCATAAACAAAATCCGTGAAGGAAGTCATGAAAAATTCACTGGAATAGTGCAAGTTACTCTAAATTTCTACCTTTTGCTTAGGTCAGGCTGTTTTTATTTACCCATCCACCCACAAACCATTTGAGGAGCATTGAGTTGCCTCATGCAGTGGTGTTGCCTCCTTCAGATGGGAGAGGAAAGGCAGAAAGAGGACAACAGAAGTTTCAGTATTTTGAGGAAGATGAAAACGCATTTAGCAGACAACAAGGGAATTCTATGAGAAAAAACAAAAATATTTTGAGGAAAGAAAAGCAATGGAAATAAGAGCAGGGGGGATACAGGGAGAAAGAAAAAAAACAAACTGAATGAAAGAAAGGCATGGGCAAAGGCCGAAGGACACATGAGGCAAGAATGAAGTGACTTAAATTAATTCAAGCTTAAGTTCGCTATCATTCAAGGAATAAAACACTTATGGGTACTGCACAGCTTTGCTTTTGTCATGAAGGCAGAAGGACTGAGTCTTCCAAAATTTACAATCCAACCCTTCCCATTTATCAATGGCCTTCAAAATAATAGCTCAAAGGAGGGAAAGGAAAAGAAAAAAAGTAAACAAAACACTTATTACTTAAGAATAAATAAAAGCCATAGCAATATAAGTCTTCCTCCATTGCTCTTCACATAGAATTGCAATTTTTTATTTCACTGTTGAGTCATGGCAGGATGCAAAGACTCCCAGCTTATCTTTACTTACACCTTTGCAGAGAGGGTCAAGCAGAAGACTTATCTACCAGTTTTAAGCTACACAGGGGTTAAGATGGATACAGACTTTATAACAGCCCTCTGCCAAGCAGTGAATTTCAAGTCTCCAGAATGGCATAAACCAACTCATCAGAATGGGTGTTATCTAAGTGCTTGTTTCTTTCATCTGGCAACACCACCAGCTCGCTGGGCTACAGAGAGTCAGCACTGTGGCTGATGAAGGAAGTCATGAAAAATTCACTGGTAACATTTTGTGCTGAAAGCGTATGCTAATGCTAATTTCACTGTGGGTAAAAGCATCGGGGGTGGAAATGGTACTTCTCCAACTTGGTATTATGGCAGTCACTGTGACATTTGTCAACACAAGTCCAAATACTTGGAAAGGAAAAATTCTTTCCGAAGGTTTGCTGCTGTAAATTTGTTATGCATCAACTTATTTTATAGAGAACAACATTGCAAAACATACAGGAGTGAAAGCAAAGCTCTAATGAAATCATTGGGGAAATTCCCACTCATGTTTCTTTACACATATCCCACCATGCAAGAAAAACAGTGGGGGGAAAATTTCTTTAACACATTAACAGTTAGGCATAATGAACAAAAATCGTTTATTGGAAGAGAACTCAGTGATAAATATTCTATGGGCTGTCAGGGGTAAGGAGGACTCCTTGAAGGAACTGAGAAGCAAGACAGACACTCAGAAAAATAATGGTACTCTAAAGGAAAGATTTGATGATTTCAATTTAAAAAAAAAGAAAATAACTTAATTTCTGAGTTTTGAGACAAAACAGTATAGCCTAGTAAACACGGTGGAAAATGTTCATAGTAGCACCTTAGGCTGCATTGCTCATAATAAACAGAGCTGTCATAAAATGAATTACGCTGGATTTAGTTGAGGAATTTAGAAAGGCAAATTTTGTACATGAGAGGGTACTGCATTTTCTACCTTCAATTTTCAATCTAGAAATAGAGGGAAATTAATTTTTAATCTTAAAAATTGTGAAAGCATTCAGCGAGCTTTTCTGGTTACCGGAGTTTTTTAATGGTTCACTGGGTTTGAAGAAATCTATTTAAAAAACCAAAACAAACAAACAAAAAAAACCCCTGGAATTTTAAGTCAACTTTTTAACAAGTTTATTGTCAAAGCAACTATGAAAACCTACATATGGTGTTTTCCAGACTGAAAGCTCACACAATGAGTGTTTTCCACGTCGGGCTCCAGAAGATGGCAATGTCTTACCTTCTCTAACTGCTCCATGCAGGCATTGTGGACCACAATCTTGCAGGCAGCACACTTCCTCCGCAGAGCCGATTTCTGTAAGAGGAGAGACCTGTGTGCATGGAGGTGCTCTATTCCCAAGAGGGAAAAAAAAAGCTATCCTTGAAACAGAAGATGCTTCTCTCCTTATGCAACGTATTGTCGTCTTCCCCCCCCCGCCCCCTTTTTTCGTGCTTTCAGCCGTTCTGTATAATGAAGAAGAGGTCTGAAGCAATTTGGTTAATAAGTGGATTTTGTGAAAGACAGAGTACCACAGCACTCCAACTTGTGAGCCAGAAGTAAAAGGCTCCCTTTTGGTAGCAGATAAGGCTGTTACAGTGCAGATGAGGATCATGGGAGCCAGTGAAAAGAGGAGAAAAAAGCCCCATACATGCAAATCAGAGAACTCAGACCAGTTTGTAAGAGTATGTCATTTCATGCTTATCATACAACATTTAATTTGATGGTCCTGACTGTTGCCTTGAAGAAAAATACTTGGGTGATTTATCAGAGAATGATAACCTTCTCACAGAATGCTGTTAAATGCTTATGAAATGTTATAGCGGGGATAAAATTCTCAGCCTAATTATGCTGGTTAGTTTTATTAATTTCAGCAGGACTTTTAAAATATTTCTACTGAATCCCTTGAGCCAAAGCATATCAAAGGCAAGAGGATGCAACCAGGAGAGAGAGAATATATTTACTTTCTTTCTTGCATATACTCTAATAAACCAGATATAATTCATTTTTGTACAAGTTTAACTTTGAGACCTGTCCTTGAAGGACAGAAAATTCATAAACACACAGTAAATCAGGTTTGTTTTGCCTCAGATATCTACATGTAATTTTATCATGGTCGTTTAAATCACTAATAAATAATTAGATTAGGGTTTTCAATATAATGTAAATAAATTCAAGAACAAATAGGGCACACAGCTTTGGGTCACATTATAGAATAATTATTGTAATTTTAGTGAGTCTCATGTGTCTCAATTATCTAGACACACCCTAACTGTGCATATTCACGTGCATGTAGAGTGTTGTTCTCTTTCACCTAAGAATTCTGACACTGTGTAACAGAAAAAGCATTCAGGTGTTTTGTGACTCCTTGACTTTCTGTTTTTAGTCCCTGTGTAGACCAAGAGAGGTGAGACAACATAAAGGAATCCAACACTAAGATGAAACACTGCAAAAGCAAAGAAAGACAATCCCTTACATGCAGCTGGGTTTTAATATCTTGGGTTTTAAGCTGTTCTTGTTATTTTCTGAATGCTGGAGGCATTGCAAGTGGTTACAACCACTTATAGTGAGAGACTAGTAAAAATTCTTTTCCATTACTTCTAGCTTCTTTGATTTGCCATGAGATGTTGGCTCCATATTCCAGAGGTTACAAGTTCATATTCTGAACAGGCTTTAAGATTTATGAAAAATCTGTGCAACTACAGCTTAAATATTTCTGTCCACTTCTCCACTGAAAACATCTGGTTTTAAATGGTCTACATGTAAAAGCTAAGTTAAAGGAAGACCAGATAGGTATACAAAGATGCCATGTCTTCAAAAGATTCAAGTTGGAAAAGCATTAGTCTTTTGACAGAACAGGTTAAACGAACCAAAACTAAAATGTTATACTGGTATTCATTTCCATCTCTAGTTCTAAAGCTAATGAAAGCCCCATAACATGTTATAAACACAGACAAACTTTCCCCCCAAAAAAACCAATACATTTGTACCTCGAAGTACTCAGTCAGGTCAAGCAAAGTCCAGGCAATTAAGAACTGAGCACCTTTAAACTCTGCTGCTTCCTAAACACAACTCAACATCTCCAGATCTATTGGTTGGAAAAGTTTGTCACTGTATAAGATGTCTCCCAGCATTCCTAGATAAAAGTGTAAGCCAGTGGGTCTAATTCTCCAGCTGCCGCGAACAGTCCTTCCGACTCCTGGAGAGATACACCTCTAAAGCGAACACACAGCCATGGAAATCGTATGCAACATATTACTAAGTTTCCATGCTACTATCAAAGAGCTAAATCATGAGAAAGTATTTACTCAGTTTTAGAAAAGCAAACTTTTATTAAGACCATAAGAACAGTCGTATGGGGTCAGACCGAAGGTTCACTCAATCACACAAATTGCCTCGAGTTTTTGCCAAAACCCACCATGTCAGTACCCATGTAAGTGACAGGAAAAATGACACACAATGACAATTCCCTTTAATATTACCCTATAATCAGTCATCTGTTACTGTTGGGACTTCAGTACTCTTTGTAAGCAGGCATAGACATCTCACACTTGGCTTTAACATTATACACCATAACGTAACCAATTTGCTTGGAAAGTTATGGAAGATGGATATTAAGTTGGTGCTAAGGAAAGCACTAGTATTTTGGATCAAAGTGTGCCAAAAACTGGGTGTGGTTAGATAATTACTTATAATTTGGATCAAATTACCTAATTTATTTTCTTTTACAAATGCTCTGGTTCTGGCCAGGCCAGAATTAACCTCCCCAAGCAGCCAGACCAGGTGAGCTGAGTTAGCCCAGAGTGTTTTCCACACCACCTGACATCACTCCCCCATAAGAGGGGCTGGTCAGGGAGGGGTGCTCCTGTGTGCCTTCAGGGCTGTCTGAGTGTGGCCTGGGTGTAGGGTTGGTCCTTCTGTTGTACAGCACTCTGTAATCATTGGGTCAGTAAGGTACTCTGTGTTATCACCAGGTGTGAGTGTAATTGGCTGTTATTGTTCCTCTTTCATGGCGTTTTTGTCAGTAAACCATCCTTATTATCCTAATCCATGGGGTCTCTGTATCTCTCTGCTTCAGGAGTGAGTGAGCAGCATGTGGTGCTCAGCCACTGTTTGGGGCTGAACCACCACACCAAATATGAGCAAAAAGATAGTATTCCAAAGAGAGCCAGATATCCCAGAGAAGAGTGACTCCTCTTACATTTTGCAGTCAGAGGGCCAGGATGGTCCCTTGAGCATTGATTCAAAACAAGGGCTTGAACATGGGATTTCCACTCCTCCAGCAGATTTCCTAAATGCCAAAATAAAAGGGTTGGAGGGATTTTTTTTCTTCTCCTCTGCTGAGGTAGTTTAATTGAAATATAGTTGAAGCAAAGTGGGAGTATAACAGTGACTCGCCAGTCAAACAAATTAGAGATCAATCCAATGAACCTTTTTTCATACACAGCAGAAAAGTTTCAATAGGAGAAGGCAAGCCTTGAACATATTTGCACAGGAGAAAGAAATCACTCAGGTATGAGTGTACTCGTTGCTGGTGAGTGCATTCAAGAGTTTGGAAAATTCAGTTCAAATCCTTGTACTGATTAAAATCACAAAAGTTTGACCAGATTCTACTCACCCCACAAGTGATATATTTTTACATATAAATAAACTACTTTGATCATTTCTGAAATATCTCAATATTCTAACTTTTTTTCCTTACCATGTTAATAAAGCTACTCATTACACCTATTTTCACTGTGTAAATAATCCTAGCCACTCAAAATTAATTTGGTGAGTTTTGGGGTGTGGTTTTTTCCTTTCCCAAGGAATAATCCAAGCAATTTTCCTTCCCTTTTGCACTCCTCCTGAAGCAAAAGCATCATCAACAACACTGTATCAATCTGAAGTCAGGCTTGTTACCTCAGAAAGAGAGAAGAAAATCTGAAAATAACTCACTGAGAATTTGACTTGGCAGCTTTCCTCCCCCAGGTAGCAGAGGTCCCCAGAAACATTTGTCTCCAGCCATAAATGCTCTCCATTCACGGCATTTTCCTGAGAAAAGATGAATGTTAATAGGGTTTGTGAAATCCAGCCACATGAATATTGAAGGAAAGAAAAAATAAGTTCTAATATTCACCACAAAGTTAGGGAAAGGAAGAAAGAAAGAAAGAAAGAAGGAGGGTTGGGAGGGTACACAATCATGACAACATATATCTATATATGCTATAACTACCCTGGCTGATTGGCTGACTACCCCTGCTTAAAGGATGCTGATGATACAATGAAAAATGTGCCACCAACCAGAACCAATTTTTGTGTACAGTTCAGTGAAACTCTGCCCATGTTCTTCCCACTTGCTGCCTATTTTAACTGGGACTCTAAATTTCATAAGCATGAGTTGTACACAGCATTTTAAAGAAAATCAAAAGAGATGAAACAAAAACATAACTACTGAACTTTAAAGAAGACCAAAAATTTGACAACCAGGCCCAGAAGTGCAAAATGACATACTGACTATAGCTTCAGAATGATGGGATAATTTAAACAAGGAAAAATGCTTTCTTTAAAATTACTGGATCACCATGTTTATGAAAATATGAACATCTTAAGCAGCCAGGACAAACCAGAGTTTCATTTTATATCTGAAAGAATTATACATTCGACTGAGAACACCCCAAGGAAAAAAAAAGGCTACCTAAAACACTGGAAATTAGTAGAATTAGAATTAACAGGGTAACATCCGATTTTTCTTTGACAGCCTCCTTTGACCAACTATGTACCTTAGTTCTATAAAAATTCTTGTTCTGAAGAAATTTGGTTGTAGAAAGACTACAGTTCTCAGTCATTTGTAATCCTGGCTCAACTAAAAAGCCTAAGTAGTCTACTGTACACTATTTGCACAAAGTGAATAAACAGGACTTCTGTTCAGCCAGAATTAGAGCATGATGGAAAACGCTTTGACAGTCTCTGACATTTGGTTCCCACACTGCAGAAGTCACAAATGATGACGTTTCCCAAACAGATGGCGTCCGACAGCAGGATGCTCTGAAATAGCCATCTTGGTTAAAATAATTTATTTAAAATACCACTGACAGTTTCAAAGTGATGAAATGAGAAAGCTTCTCTTGCCATGAAGATTTCTGAGGTAATACAGAGAAGCAGAAGTGGCAAAATCCTTTGCCTTCTGGAGTATGAGCTCACCCACAATAGCCTAGACCTATGCAAGTCTGCACATGGTGTCTACCACAACTATGGTGCTCACTTCAAATAAACCAAGAGAACCAGAACAGCCATAGGGTTTTGGTTTCTGTTTTTTTTGCTGGTTGGAGGTCTACCTGTTCACAAGTCTTCTAACTTCATCAGAAATGTTCTCGTTGGTGTCAGACTCCATATTATCCCCCAGCACAAGGAGCTGGATAAGAGTGACTTGGATTCCAGTCTACTGTCATTACACTCTGATTAAACATCATTTAGTGGCACACCATTCTATGCCCTCATTCCTTCTCATCCTTTTCTCTGCTTGGCCACCTGAACTGTAAACTCCCTGGAACAGAGATTTTTCCTAAACTGTACAGCTCAGTGCATGATAGTTCAGGTGAGGCTTTTCAGCACTTTATAATGCAAAAGAGCTTACAAGAACTTGCATTAGCTTAAATTCTTCAAGCCTTACTCAAATGGTAAATTCCTTCCCTTCAAGTTTATCCTGAAATTAAAGCAATTTTCTCTGACAAGAATTTTATCAGTTTTATGGCACTTCATGGAAGCCTAGTCACATCATACTGATAAAATAACTATGCCCACAGCATTGCCCAACATATTAACTTCCTGTCTAGTTTATGAGGAGCCAGACAAGAGGATATGAGCTCATCAAAACGTGTTTGACCTGAACACATTTTCAGCTGACAAAATAGTGCAAACTCAGCATTATAACCCAGAGCTAAATTTTATAGATTATAAAAGATGCTTAAGAAGAATCAAATATGAAAGCTAAGTGAGAAAACACATAGCTCCTAGGACATAATTTTTAATGATGAATCAAAACTACATTAAAAATAGGCTAAACACCCCTTCATCACTGTGTAAATAAAATCAGTAAGTAATCTACAAGGATGACCTTTGTAGCTCATGATGTGATAGAGTTCTGACAAGACTAGATAATAAAAATGTAAATAGCCTAATCTGGTATAAGTGGCACACCTCCAGATACCTACTGCCACAAACAATTTTGTAGCAGCACCATGTGTGAAAATTCACAATTTCAATTCCAGCAAACTGACATTTGAGAAATCTTCTTTCGTCCTGAATCAGAGCAAAGAGCTGAGACTTCCCCAAATGAAATGCCCTCCCTCAAAAAGCTTTGCCTACTGATTACTTCGTCTCAATAAGATCAAAAAGGAATTATTTGAACTTCACTGTTTTAAATTTTACAGGGCAGTCATTTACATGCTGAGACATTTGGTTGCAGCTTATGAAAATCAAGATGATATAGTCAAAGGAAAATGCTTTGACCTTTTCCAAGCCATATTTTTCATTTGATTCTAACGGGAAATTTTGACAGAGATTAATACATTTCTATGAAGAATTTTGAGTTCAACAAATCAGTATTTTCTATTCTAACATTTACAGGCAGTATTCCACAATGTGCTGGGCAAAAGGGTACTCCATCTACCAAAGACATAAGCTGACAGAGGTCACTGGGTCCACCTCTAGCATAAGCTCCTGTTTAACACAAAACTAAAGCACAGTGGAGGTTACATCATCACTTGCATATTTTAGCACGCATATTTTTCCATTAGATTTTTGAGTTTAGCAATGTTTTCATAAATAATTTGCTAGTCTAGTTTATTTTGCACTTGATATCTTTATATGGGCTTTAAGAGTAAATAGCTGCTAAAGAGGCAGTTGTCCTTTTTCCGTCCCTGACCCCTTAGATCCCATTCTCATGCTCTTGCCATTTCCCTTGTGCCAGGTCTAGTGGCTATGAAGCTACACATCAATCAGTTCAGCTGCTGGAAAAAACCAGATAACTTCTATCCACCCAATCAGCGAGACAAAATGACTCATCCTGTGACCACATAACTCCTGGACCTGACACAAGGAGTGGTGGGTTAAAGGCAGGATCAGTGGGACCGATGCTTTTGGTACCAACTTCATGTCAGAGCAGCTTAGCTGATCTGTCAAATCACGCTTTTAGGCTGACATGCTCTGCTTTGACTTGTTACATAGAGAAGGGATATTGTCTATCATCATGAAAAAATAGCAGCGACTGAGGCTTAATATTCTGCGGTTAAAAAGAGAATTGGGAACTCTGTTTCTCTGCCTGGTTTCCCAGCCCTTGCCCATGTGTGAACTCAGTGTCCTGTGAAGAGAAAGAGCCCCTGCGCTCTGAAGTGGAGGCAGCAGCACTTTCCTGGCAGATGCAGCCTGCCTCACAAGGGACACACAAACTCAATATGCTCTCCCAGATGGAGACCTCCCATTTGGTTGCTCCTGATCCATTACCACCTTAATAGCAAACAAAAATTATTCCATTATTACAAACATTCCTTGCATACGAAACAAAAACCACACAAAATTCCCACCCCCAAAGTGAAAAAGAAATAGGAATTCAAGGACTAGGAGTTTGGGAACAATGTAATTACATGTGTGTGATCATAACTTGCTGTGCATATTTCACTAATTCAACTAGGTTTCTTCTCTTAAGAGCCCCCAGTATGGCTAAATGACAGGGCAAGTGTTAGCATTTTTCTAAGCCCATATATATTTCCATGCCTCACTGTTCTTAAACCTGCAGCCAGCATGGTTTCAAAAGCAATGCAGATAAACCTAAGTAATTTAATTTGCAATGTCAAGCAGCCATAGACATTCAGCCAAATACATCTGTCATCCAACTTTCTAATTCAAAGAAGTTGTAACTCCAACTGTAATAGGAGGAAAGGAGCTCTCCTCCACTCCTGACATGACTGGCATCCTGCAAAAAAATTATGAACAGATTTATGAAAATAAGCCATTAAGATTTTTTCCTTTTGTTAACACTCCAGAGAGATGAATCTTGTTACAAATATACATTTGGTTGAAAAACTATGTTTATTGTAAAATTAGTGCTAATTTAGGTTCTTTGGGTTGGGCTTCAGAGTTGGGTTTCTTCTTGGGGGGGGGGGTTGTTAGAGGGAAGGAGGAGGTTAAAATATTTGTGCAGGCTTCCTGATGTTTCTGCTTTACATACTACATGTGAGAACAGTCCATTCTCACACACTGAAGAGGTGATCTCTTTGACCATGAACCAGTTTTCCTGAAGCCCTTTTCTCTTCAGAAGTATATCATATGTTACTGTCCCAGACATTTCTCTTGAAGTCCAGAGCTGTGATCTTGCTGTTTGCCTTGTTCCATCTTTTCAGGATCCTGAACTCCACCATTTCATCACTACTGCAGGCAACACTGCCCTGACCATCACATTCCCAACAAGTTTTTCCTTGTTGGTAAATATGACATCCAACAGAGTACCTCCCCACATCAGCTCCTCAATCACTTGTGTCAGGAAGTTCTCATGAATGCATTCCAGAAACCTCCTCGATTCCTTGTGCCAGTTGTTCCTTCAGCAGATACCAGGACAGCTGATGTTGTTCACATGAGTATGAAGGCCTGCAAACATGAGACTGCATCCAGTTCTCTGAAGAAGGCCTCATCTTCTGCCTCCTCCTGAACAAGGCATCTGTAGAAGACACCCACAATGTTGCCTGTGTTGGTTTGCCCTCTAATCTTGATCCATAGCTCTTCACAGGCTCATCATTCATTCAACAGCAGAGCTTCAAGCATTCCTGCCTCTTTCACATATAAAGGACTACTCCTTCTCTTACCATCCTGGCCCTGCCCTTTCTAAAAAGTCCATTGAGCCACTCCAGTCATGTGTGCTATTGCACTATGTCTCTGTGATCCCAGTGAGATCACAGCCCTGCAATCTTTTTCTGCTTAGTAGGAAGTATAAAGAAAACTTTTTCCTGCATGTTAAAATACTCTATGTAACTGAATTGACCCTCTCAACCAACTAATTTTTATAAAAGCAAGTAAAAGTAAAACCTACAAAACTGGTATCACATATGGCCAAATGTCAGTTTTTGACTTCTACTCAAATGCATAGTTTTCTATTCTTGTTAAGATCGATAAGATTTTTTTGTGTGTCTTTAATATATATAATTTATGGTATAAGGTTATAATATTTCTCCTCTGAAGAACATTAATCTTGCACCCAGAGAACTCTGCATTCACACAACACAAAGCACAGATCAGTCTCAAGTTTTTTTCACTGAACCCTAAGAATGGAAGCTGTGCGTCTTCAAATGCCTCTTAATGGACATAATTAGAGTTCCAAGGCTTGTAGTCATAGGCCATAAATGCTTACTAATGAGAAGGCAAAAAATTGGCATCAAACAAATGCATGATGGACAAATAAAATAATGAGACAATTTTGGCCAGTGGGAAGCTCAACACACTAATATCCTAGGTGGCTGTCAGGACTTTTCTAGACACTAAAGAAAGAAAAAGCTAGAAGGCAGTACTTAAAAGGAAATTATAGGATGACTTTGCACAAAAGCTTATGGTTATTTTCCTTGGAAGCAAATCGCAAGGGGAAAATATACAAAGGCCTAGACCCACAATGGTACACAGGCACTGTATGAGGTGGCTTCATGCTTTAGAATGTGGGCTAGAATTGCTTCCTTTATCTTTTAACTTGTAAAAATGACACCTAAAATGGAAAGGGTGGCAGAAAAGTCTGCACATAAACCTATCACAAGGACAAGCAGTTATGTCGGTTCTTTTTTGGTAAGGCATATTCTCTGGTAAGGCATATATCCTCTGGCTACAGTATCATCTTCACTAGAGAATGCATTCTGTACATCCCTGCTCTGAAAAGATAGCATTACATTAGATAATAAAGCTACAAGTTAACTTGGATTAGGTGTAGCAAATGTGATGAAACTGGACATTTGTAAGTATGTGAGAGAGAAGAAAACTTTGGGGATTGTTGAAACAACAAAGCAATACTGTTTCTTATGTAAAGGGTCTTAAGAGATATCAGAATCATCAGTTCCCTTTTACAGCTAGAGAGGCTAATGTATTGACTAGCAAAACAATTCATCTGAGCTCCCTCACAAAGTAAATGGCAGAGCAGGGAATGGAAATCCCACTCCCTGAATCAGTGTCCTGTTCACAAGATCATCTGATAACAGCAAATCACCTGCAAGGAATTATCAAAAGTGGAGACTACAGCAAGGGAATTCTTTCCAGTTACTAGTGTGAAGATAACAAGGAGGAAACATTTGCTACTGCAAAATCAAGTGACAACTTATGCTCATGTCACTAAGACTTTGGAAAGATTTTCCACCACGAGTCCCTGGAGAATCTTCCTCAGAAATACTGAAGAGCAGGGTGGTATAGATGGGGATGCAACATGCAGTGCTTAATGCTGCCTTTCAGGAATGAAATACAAAGACTTCCTGTCTGGTTCCAATGCATCTTAATCGAAATATCTTTTCTCTCTACCAAATACACCTCTAGAATTAAACATCAGTATTTAAATAAACTTCTTTTTCACATAGACTACGTATCTGTCTGTTTCACACCTCCAAATCCGGTCCCTATTGTCTTTTACTATGCCTCACATTTCAGAAATGCCTTTCTCCCACACATTCACCAGTTACAACAGCTAGTTAGTTCAGACTCCTTTTAGCCACACTCACTATCCTGTTCTTCCCCACATGCCACAGGGTTAGTTCCTCCTCCAGTCAAAGCATGAAGTAAAGCAGCGATACCAATCTGAGAAGCTGGAATAGCTGAGAAGCAGAACTGATCAAAAATCTAAATCAAAAACTGGAAGTGCGAAGACATCACATAAAAAAATCAAAATATTTAATCACTATTCACCAGCCTATAAAGTTCTGCAGAACTAACGTATTGGGACCACATGAGGAAGTACCTGGTAAAATGAGTACCTATCAACTTTGAAGAAGGATAAGCTGTGGTTGTTGGATTTGGGCTTCAGGTTTGGTTCTGTTTTGCTTTGCTTTGGGGGGTTGTTGCTGTTGTTCTTGCTTTCTAAGTACAATTGTGAAAAGTATTTAATTTAGCCTGTGCCTAACTCCTCACATAGGCTACTGATTCTCCAGATTTCTACTAAACAACATTGGTGATTGAAAGCAGATATGTGTGTTAATATCTTGATGAATCAGGACCTGAGTTTTCCTAGATAGAAAGATCCAGGTATTTTACAAAACTCTTCCAAGAGGATTCTGTGTAAGATTCCAAAAACATTTGAACAGTCTCCGTTAAAATGCAGTACTGCAGAACACTACAGTGAATCTAATCCAGCTTCCTGCAGCACAAACTGTAAAATTTCATCCTCTTGCACTTTAAATGCAACATCTATAGTTAAAGCAGAGCATGCCATCTAGCCATTCAGTCTTGGTATAGAGAATGGAGATAAACATAAGCCATATTCATCAACGTGTAAGTTATCTTTCTATAAAAGGCACATGAGTTCCTTTAGACTGCAAATATATCAAGATCTTTACCGACAGCCAAATATAAGATCTACTGCATGCTTTGCTTTAAATGGGACGTTAGTGTGACTTTCTGCCTTACGGTTTGACTTCTTAGCACATACTACCGTAAAACCAAACAGAAGGTGCATGTGAATGGTTCAAAGTTGTGTCAACAGAGGTTCTGACTTGACATTAGGAAACATTTCTTTACCGAGAGGGTGGTCAAACACTGGAACAGGCTTTGTAGAGAGGTGACAGACATTCCAAGCCTGTCCATGTTTAAGAGGCATTTGGACAATGCTCTTAAAAACCTGCTTTACCTTTTGGTCAGCCCTGAAGTGGTCAGGCAGTTGGACTAGATGATCATTACAAGTTCCTTTCAACTGAAATAGTCTAGTCTATTCTAGACAGACCTAAATTGGCTCCTTCTGAATTAGCCCAGAAACACAAGTGAGTGAAGAAAGATGGGAAGGGTAGAAACATATGTTCTCTGTGTCTACAACCCAGCTTGATCTCAGAAGAAACCTACCCACATCTACAAAGCATCATGACCATAGACCTACCTACTCTACAGAGCCAGCCAATTCAACATGTGTCTTCAGCCTTAAATTTTGGCCCATCAAGCAGAGGTACGAAAACCTACTGTGCTAGAATCAGATCACCTTTGTATAGCAGACCTCAAGAAGGCAGTGAGAAAATGTAGTCAGACAGTTCCCAAGCTGGAAAATCTGAACAGCTCTGTCCTGTGCTGCTCAAGTCCCTGCAAGTTTTCATGTTTCTGCCTTATGTTTGGTTTTTTTTCATAATAGAAGCATATTCCTGTTGACCAGCACAAATTCTGATAGTAATTCAATGTCTTATGTTAATTTAAGGAGAGAGCACTAGCCAGAATTATGGCTTGAATTATCTGTCCAACAAGCAAACACCTACAGTCCACTCTAAGGCCGCCCTTGGTTCCTTCACAGGTCCATTGGAGACTGCAATGTTGAGGGAATGCACAGGAGCCAAGTGCTGAAGGCCTGACCTGGAGATTGCTTTCCTGCAAATTGAAAAGAAAAAAAAAAAACAAACAACAAATAAATGGAGTGTATATCCAATATAATTACTCAGTATAATTATCCACCCCACCCTTCTCTAGAAATCAGAAAAGGCACTACAACAGCTAATTTCAGCTTAGGGGAAACGGTCTTTGAATGCCATCTCCTGCTAAAGCAGTTTCGGAAAAGAATAAAGTAATCTGATAACTGAAAATTACTGTTTAATGAAGATCAGTTATTCATCTGGCACTAAGCTGAAATATCAGATCCAGTGGGCTACATATGGTTCTATTTGCCATTTTCAGTGGAGTCCTTATTTATAGCACCTATTCCATACATTCCAGCTGAATTACTAAATCAATTTATGCATAATTCCAAATAGCCTTTACTGGAGGAAGGAAATATGAGTTTATACAAAGAATACATCTGTTGCTTTTACTTCATTTATAGTCTGGGAAAAGTCATCCATTCAGCATTGGACTTGATAAAAACAAGACATGGGGACACCACTTAGTCAGGACAGGGAGTTATACACTACTACCATTTTTGATCAAATCAGCATGCCTCAAAGTATGCTTCTTTCCACTTAACTTTCAAATCTATCTCTTTGCTCCAAAATCATTATTACAGCTCTTGAGGCATAGATATGCCCTCCATAAAAAGTCACAGATGGTGACCAGAAAGAGTCCTGGAGCTCCACAAGTGCCAACAGCATATTTACTGCCTGTTTTCTCAGCATCACCCACACTTGTCAGCCATCAGGTGGAAGGAAGTACAGTACACTGCTGATAAAAGCTCAGATGCACTTGGACAGTAGGTTTCATAAAGCTTCATAACATCACTTTTGTTGTGGTTTAACCTGGCAGGCAGCTAAAACAACCCACAGCCATTTGCTCACTCCACACCCCCTCCACCTTCTCCCCAGTGGGATTTTCTTTCTTTTCTGAAAGAAAATCAGAAAGAAAAACAAAAAACCCAAAGGTAAAACTCATTAATTGAGATAAAGACAGTTTAATAGGACAAAAAAAGGAAGAGAATAACAATGATAAAAGAGTATACAAAAAAAGTGACATACAGCACAACCGCTCACCACCCAGAGCTGATGCTCAGCTAGTTCCTGAGCCATGCCACCCCCCAGACACTAAGCATGATGTTATATGACGTGGAATATCCCTTTGGCCAGTCTGGATCAGTTGTCCTGGCTGTGTCCCCTCACAGCTTCTCAGACACTCCCCACCTTCTCATTGGCAGGGCAGTATGGGAAGTTGAAAAGTCCTTGACTGCTTAGCAGTAACTAAAACATCAGTGCGTTATCAACATGATTCTCATCCTAAATCCAAGCCAGCACTATGCCAGCTGCTAGAAAGAAAATTAACTCTATCCCAGCAAAAGCCAGCACTGCATTGTATATTTTACCACCTGATGGTGGTGGCCAAAACAATCTTGCAGCAGCTGCAGTGATTCAGAAAAGGACAAAAACATCTCAAGGGGAGATCTCCTTTTGTAAGCCAAATGCACTCCTCCCTCACAAAGTGAAATGACAGTCTGTTTGCGTAAAGTGAATTTTTGTGATACCACTCCCACAGTGCAACAGCTATTTATAGCATCTCCTAGTCTTACCACTGTCCCAAGGCAATAAAGGTCAATTGAACCAGTGATGACAATCTAGGTCAGACATATGCTAAATAAATCTCTTCATTGTCCTGAAAATATATGGTGTGATATACATCCATAGTAAAGGAGCTTGGAAGCCTCACTGCTCCCAATGCACGACTGGAAAAATTGAGTGGGCTGAATCAGAATCTCTTTAATTCCCTTTCCTGGGGGTAGTATGAACAATTCAGCACATTAACATCAGGCTCTGATCATCCAGTGTCCCCTTTCCTCTTAACATTGTGGGCAACACGTTGACATTAAGGGTTTTTTCCAGACTAAAATCTGTTAGAGGGAAGGAACCCAAGGAAAAGACTTTCACTACCTGGAAGTCTATCAGAAGAGAAAATTTTATGCCATATATATCAGTACAACATAAGCTACACACTTTCTTAATGACTGGATTAAGGTCTTAAAGAAATAAACCACAAGAAACTATAATCTATTCCCACCAAAATAAAACCCAAAAACAAACAGGGTCCAATATCAGTCAGTCTCCTTCCATGCTGTTTTGGGTATCAATTCAGTTGTTAGTGCTTCCTAAACACAAGAGTACATTCTTGTGTCTATTCATACTTCATAGCATGGTACATTTTTTTTGTGGAAACGGGGCAGTATCACATTTTCTAGCCCTGCATCACCAATAATAAAGCAAACCCACTTAGTCCTGCCCTCACAACAGAGGAAGATAGCATCCACTTTGTGCAAAGTAATACTTGTGCAGGGGTGGCTGAATAATAAAGCGTTAGCAATAATTATTATTTGATGAAAAATGCCAACGTTTTTCGCCAACAGGGCTTACAGCCTGTTACTTGTCAAGCAATACAGCCTGTGAAGTTGCATGCATCCACTAAGTGAATTTACTAAAGCAAAGTCTGTGATGGATATTCCTAGGAACAAATTTATCTGACCAGTCTGAAGACAAAGCTTCCAGCTGGAAGGCAAACTCAGCAGAGACTTAAAAGGTAAATATGCCTAATGAACAGCCACAAATATCCCAGCGTCAAGCCTTGGATACTGTTTCAAGACCAGAATTAGAGATGGACAAGCCTCCTGCAGCAGAACCTGAGACTTGGCCCACATTATTCTAAAACTGAGCCGAGGCTGATGAGCATTTTGCAGAAGACTTGGCACACTTCTGTGCCAACAGCCTGCCCTTCCTCTGCACGCCAAGCTGGATTTATGGCTTTGTCTGGAAAACACACAAAACAGAGGCATGACAATAACGCTTCCCACCCCGCACCTCCCCCCCACACACTCTTACATAGCTTCTTATCAGAACTTTATCTCAAAACAAAGAGAGATACAGCATCAAAACATGCTGCATGTACCCCAGAAGGCTTTTCCATTAAAAAAAGAAAAAAAGGAGGTCAGGCTAAAGAGCAAACACATGGCCTTCTAACAAATGTAAGGCAGAGCAGAGAGGGTAAAATAAGGGGGGGAGAAGGTAGCATAAATATGATAACAGAGGAGATGTTGAGTATCCAGGTGATTCTATCTTGCATTACTTTGGCAGATTGCATCATCTGGCACATTTCCAATAGTAAGGTAACACGGGTGGCTTTTAGTTATCTTTTCTCCACTGTGCTGAGTGCATGAATGAAAACACAAGCTTGACAAGCAGCCTCTCGCATAGAAGCAAAAGTAATCACTGTTCCCCCGATAAGAGACAGACAGAAAAAGTTAATCTGTGCTTTCATGACATATTCCATTCTTCAAACTGCAAAGTCCACATCTCGGTTAAAATGGGCACACCAGCTTGCTGAGGTAGCAACCAACAGCAAGGAAATGTGGCAACCTAAGTAGTAAGCTACTTTTTGATAATTATTTTTTCATATCCAGTAATCAGTAATTTGTAGTAGATGCTATTATCAATTTAGCTAGCACACCTCCACTGCAAATAAGCATGAGTGCACATATATGCGTATGTCATTAAATATAGAACAAACAAAAACTAATCCCACAGTTGATACCATTGAGGAAATTCTTTAGCAAAGCAGTTGACTGTCTCAGAAACCAAAAGCAATCAGAGATCCAAGCTATTCAAGCATAACAACTCTTTTTTTTTTTTTTTAAATCATTACATTTTCTTTTTCATTTTGCTGAAAAGTCAGGCGAGACTCAACCTACTTATTAGATCAAAGGATACATATTTGATTAGGGGGGATTTGAGTTTATATCCCAGGCTTTGGCTTTACTGAGCCTTTTCCTCCACCTAAGGCATATAAAAATCCTCCAATGAGTTGTTTAGATGGAATATTTATGCCTGAATCCTCACAGACCACAAAAGACAATTAGTCAATAGTATGCAGCTCATTTGAGTGTTAGAAAAAAACCTACTTGGAAAATAAAGAGGAAGTTAGGGCTGCACACTGTTAACAGATTTAAGTGCTGTTTTAGTTGTCACTGGTGTTGAAGTTGCTGCCTGGGGTTATTGGTCTCCTCTCCACAGGGACAGAAGTTACCACTGGGGTAGTCTCTCAGCTGCAAGGTTGAGAGATCATAAAAGTGCAAGAACTGCCTTCCACAGATCCTATAGCTAGGACATCTGCCAGGAGAAAGATTTTTGAGTCTTTTCTCAAAGTTAATCTAGATAATTGCCAAGAAAAAGGACAGTCATTTATATAACAATGTTTAAGTTCCAATAACTGCTTTTTGCATATTCGATGTAGATAAACCTTATGCCTGCCAGCTCTCAGCTTTGCCAACCACAACCTGAAAATCCCTGTACAAAGTCAGACAGTACCTGCATGCTGTACGAGCAATTTCTTTGCACCCGAGTATCTTTGGAGGTGGTTTCTGCTCCTGCAATTTGGTGCTTATGAAAGTCATGAACAAAATGTACTGGCAAAACTCTGGCATTATTTAAGTTTTCCCCACGCATCTCTGACTGCACAGCACTCCTTCAACCTGCTGTTCCCAGCTTGCCTTCCAGGCATGTAATGTTCTCCTTTCAGGCTGACCATGGGGCGATGACTATTTCACTGCAACATCAAGATTCACAATTTTTTTTTGCATTCAAGATAGAAGGAGTCATCTTCAGTCAAATCAAAACAAACTCTCTGGTCCAATATCCCATTTCTGACCACAGTCAGTAGCAGGTGTTTAGAAAAGCAGTGGCACAAATTGGGTGATCTTTCCCCTGACATACTCCAGTCCCAGCTTCCAGTAATCAGTAGTTTAAGGACTTCCTGAGCTGGAGGCTGCTTCCAGACCTTTGTGCCTAATAGCTTGTAATGGTTCTTTACTCTAGGAATGTGTTGGCCCTTCCCTGAAGCCATTTATCCTCTTGGTCTCCACAGCAGCCTATATAATGAGCTCCACAACTTAATTATGAGCAGTGTAAAGTACTTCCTTCTGTCTGTTTTTAAAATTCTGCTTGATAATCCAATTGGTGTATAATATTGTGAGGAACAGCTAGTAATCATTTGCCACTCTACACCTTCTGTGATTTTATGAATCTCTATTCATATACCCTTTCATTCACCCTTCTCCCAACAAGTAGAAGCACCCCAGATAGTTTAGGCTTCTTGCTGGTACCAAAGCTATTCTATTGTTGTCAATGTCTTCTAGCTTAATGATACCCACACACACACACACACACCCCTTTATTTTCCCCCTTTTTTTGAGGTAGGATTGCCAGAACTAGAACAAACATTCAAGATCTGGCTGCACCAGAGGTTTGTCAGTGGTGTCACCTTACCTTCTGCATTGTTCTTTTCTTTTTTTTCTTCCATCAAAGCCCTTAACTTGTTTTTTATCACTGTGAGCACTGAATTAATCATTTCATAGCAGTACTCACAATTATGCAAAGGTCCCTTTCCTCAGTGCTAAACGCTAATGCAAAGTCCAAACTTTAAAGCTTTTTTCCCCTCTGTGCATTATTTTGTCTTCATCAATCTCACATTTCAACTGCAATTTGCTGCAGAGTCATTCAGCATCATAAGATCCTTCTGTAAATTTTCCACAATCAGCCTATGCCCACCCTGACTAATTGTGCAGAGCAGCAGCCAGCTTTACCCCGGCACACAGCTCCCTGTGAGCAGCACTGCTCCCATCACAGATCCCCTCTGATCCCCCTCGATTAACTCCTAGGCACAATTTGGAAAACCACCCTCTGATTGCAAACCACCCCACTGCTTCCTACATTTAAACTGGTGTTTAACCACATGAAGATCATGCCTTTTAGCTGTAGTTCCTGTACCAAAAAGCTTTATTCCTACCTCACTGGAAGCTTTCTGGCAGCCTACATGCACTCCCATGGCCAGACCACCCTGCTTCATGGTCCTCCTGCCTTTGCCAGCAATTTCTGCAAGATATATGAGTCCTGGCTTCCTTATGAAAAACTGTGCTGGCTTTCCTCCAACACATCACGTCCAGCTGTATATTTATTAATCCTACATCTTATCAGCAGCTCTACCAGTTTCTCTGATTGAAACTCACTGCTGGGTTATCCCATTGGCACTTTCTGAGCCCCTCTGTGACCATCCCACTCCTTTAGGACTGGAGCTGGTTTAAGGAAATTATTGTAAAGCCATCTCACTGAATTCTTATTTGAATTCTAATCAAAGTATTTAGCAAAACTAAAATTCCTAGTGATGAGTTATTGGCCCTTTTGTCAATGTGATCTTCCGTCTCTTGCAATTAACCTTCCTGTTATCCTCAGGTTTAAAATTCTGCTTGATAATTTCAAGCAGAAAACAGCAGCTCAGCCTAGGACACTCTCAGGCACCTCAGAAGGGAACACCAGTGCAAGAAATTTCTTTAGCACTAAAAGAAATAGACCTTTCAAACCTCCTCCTGGAATACTTGCTCACACATCTGTCCTTGCCTGCTGCGCAGGGAACCAGGGTATGGAAAAGCAAAGACATGGGTACCTTTCCAGCCACTCAACACCAACACCTCCAAGACCCCAACAAATCTTTCCTCTCTCTCACTCAACCGCTCACCACACACACCAATTTGATAAAAGCTGCATGGAAATGGGTACATGTCCACGAAACACTGCAACTCTTTGCAGCTCTGACCAGCTTCGCTTACAGCCTCCAGCCCATTCTCCTGCACTGAATAGGCAGCTCAGAGGCTAAGCTGAAGACAGTGAAACAAATTTCCACCAACACTCTTACCAAGCGCTTCAAACAGCTGAGAGGTAACTACACAACATGAGCTTCCTAAATTAGTTCTGGGAAGAGCGTTCCGATCTATCATATAAAACGCCATGTTCAGCTTGTATTGATCAAGTGCAAGACCAAACAGAGCCATCTGGCATTTCTGTGACCATCACCTTGAGTAAAGTATCAAATCCAGTACAGACACAAGGAATCCTACTGAAGGAAATAAGAGGCAAAGCAAAAGGAGCACAAGACCTGCAGGAAGTTTGATGAAGAAGGTCCTCTATCACATGATGTTGTCTTTTCTGAGTCAAAGAAAAAGTCCAAGTCCTGTGGAGTTTTCTCTGAGCTCTTATAAATGCAGACTTACACATATCACTGACTATCACCCATTTTTTAGTCTTCTGCTCTACTTGAGTTTAGTTGCCCCCACTCCTTAACTCAATTTATTTCCTAGATTTCTTTCCAAATATGTTTAAATATCAAGGAATATTTAAGGTAGATGGTAACTAGGTTTTAGGACCAACAGGGTCCCTCCAAATCTTTTGTTAAAATGTGTTCTTTCTGAAAAGATATGTACTAATGCAGTGACTACTCTTACCACAAAAAGTGACAGACCTTGGAGGACTCCTTGCAGTCACAGAAATGTCAGCATTAATTTGTGTGAGGAGGGAAGGGAAAAAGTGATACAGTTGGTAGTGCAATAAAGATGAAGAGTATCCTTTATCCCTGTAATTCACCAAGAAAGAGACTAACAAAAGAGCCTAGGAAAGCAAGGGGAAAAAATACAAATGCTTCCTTGAACAGAATTATTTTGCTTTATTTTTGCTGTAGTCAAAAAGAGTTTGAGGGAGGGGTTTTTGTTATTATTTATTTTTAGCCTTTAGCTTTCAAATCTATGACTGCCAGCTCTGAAAGAGGCCTAGATCATGAAATCTAGTGTTCTCCATTTTGGGAAAACTTATCATATGTTTTAATTCATAAAGTTATCAAGATCCATCTCAAATCTAGCATGTTTGTTCCCTGTCTCTCATTCCTCCAGATCACCATTCTGGCTATGCCAGATCGCCAGTCTTCTCATCACTAAAATCTTTCTAATTCCCATCCCATATGCATCCCCCCCCACCCCCCAATCTTCCTTAAGTTCCTATTATTGGATTTTTATATTTCCTCTAAAGAATTGAAGTTTAACCTGCAATATATGATTTTCAAATGATCCCTCTACAGAATAGAAGGCACTTGAAAGCTTTGATCTCAAAATCTTTAAACCTTTGGTTCAAAAACCTTTGAGTGAGTTCATATTAGGATAGAGATGTGCACATTTCAAAGATTCTGGAATCGAGTAACTGGGATGATAAAATTTAATCACTGTCTTTCCAAGTAAACAATGAGAAATGCTCTAGGGAACTCTGAGCATAAATGATTTTCAGCTGCATCACAGACTGGACATTACAGAAGATTGATATGTTTTCACTATTTCAGAAAGCAAAGGAAGTCTGAATGTGAAATATTTTCATGACAATACGTTTGATCCAGACAGAATGGAAGGATATTCAGAACTCCGATTCTATAGTTCAAGTATAGACAAGAAATGATGACAGCAAATTGGACAGTCATGACTACAGTATGATAATGTTTGTCTTTTTTTTTCAATGAAACACTAAAATATTTTATACTGGTTTTCAATAGGGGTGCAAATTGTCTATGTACCTCTGCCAACCAGAGGAAAATAAGAGAAGAATGAGGTCTTTTTTTTTTCAGGGTACTTGGTGACATCAATAATCTTCATTTCCTCTGGAAGATAAAGAAAGGGAAAATAAAACAATACAAGACCAGGAGGGGGGACAACTAAATCCTCAGCAGCTTAAACAAAAAAATTGTAAGAGAAAAAAAAATGTTAGAGCTATCTTTTAACATTAGTCTTGAAAATTTTTTCTTTGCTCTCAGATGCTAGCACATTGCTTTCAAAAATAACCTAATTTAAGTTAATTTCTCTGTCAGACTAGAATCCTCCATTGGCATAAGCTGTTTACACAAGATGAAATGTCATTATGACTCAAGAACTAGATGGCCTCACACAAACTGTATATTGAAGTATCCTGATTTTCTTCTTTTCTTCAAATCAAATGCATGTCTTGCAGTTTTGAACTGTAAGCTTCAGAGAGTTGTTTCAAATGAGGATTTTTTGGAACCTATTTCCATGCCCCTGAATTGTTAAGTGTCTTTTCTTTGTGTGGTCTCTCTTTCTTGAAAATAGAAACAGTCAGAAATTTTCACCATCCATCTCCACAACTGGGTTTTTTTTTCCCATTTGCAAGCTTCCATTTAGCAACTAAGGGTCTCTGAGAGGTTAAAAATAAAAGCCTTCCATTTCTGAGTGAACAAACAATAATTGAAAAATGTAATGAAGATCCATACTCACTAGTCAAGGGAAAAATACTTCAAGAGGGTTTTTTTAACTGAATTTAAAAAGAGGGAATATTAGATTTTATAGTAGAAGAATTTTGCTACTAAATATTGATAACAAGAATCAAATTCTCTTCTTCCAAGATACACAAAGACCTAGGACTCAAGGAATGACCAAGAACAAAAGCAAGCTTTAAGACAATCCAAAATACTTTTTTTTCCTAACAAAGATTTAAAAAGCCCACAGGACAGAAAAATACTCTCTCTTCTGAAAGGAAGTTAGATTTTTTAATTCCAAACACAATTTTCACAGGAAGAAGAGTCCAGATAGCAGAGCAGGGAAGGGAATTCAGGCTTTGCTTCCACAGCTCTTGGCAGGGGAGATGTGGAAAGCCTACATTTACTTTTTGTTGGAGTGACACTTGAGAAAGGCAGATAAAAAGTAAAACTGCCATTCAATAACCAAGTAAATTCTATTTTCTCTCTAAGGAAGGAAGCTCAGCAACTGAGATAAGACAAAGCTTTCCCTCCCCAGGACTGTACAAGATACAAAAACAGATTAAAAAACATTCAACAAATACTTTCTTCTTCTCATTCATCACCACAAAGACTACACAGTTCAATAGTGTACACCGCTGTGCTTAGAAAAAACTTGGCTTGAGCACCTGGACCAGCACTACCATCCTCCAAACATCTGCATGTTTGTCTCCTCCATACCATTGCTGACTTGCTTCCATTTCCTCTGGAATGGTTTGTATGCACCAGACCAAGTGTGTCCATCACTTCCAACCCCTCTGTTTGAAACAAACTGAAAGAGTTCAGTAGAGGGTGGAGAAAGAGGATTTATTGCAGTAAGTGAATCACAGATGAGGAAAACAGAAAGTGAGTGACAATTCTCCAGCAAGTCTGTGCAGCAACCTGTTCCGACAGGACCCTATCCAAAGCTCAAATTCAATGAAAAGGTTTTGATTACTTTGAACAAGTTTCAGCATCAAAGATTGGAGGATTAGGGGTAAACTTTGAGATCTATACACAAGCCAAAAGTCTCACAAAGGAATGAGGGATCTGGGCAGAAAATAGAGATCATAACAAACTGCCACATTCCCCTCTCCCTGTCATTAACAACTGTCTAGCAATTCAGAAGCGAGTTTAAAAAGTGCACCTGATGTAACAATAATCCCTCTTCCTTCAAGGCACAGAAAGCAGAAAACTTAAGAAACAGCTCAAAATAAACTTCCAGAACTGGAGGAGAAAGAGCAGGGCTTGAGTCAGAGGTGTCAACCTCAGAATACCCAGTGTGTTTATAAAACATGAATTCATACTCATTTATCCCTGAATAAAACATGAGTTGTCTACCAAAAATACTTAGGTTCAAATCTTGATTCTTGATTATCAACTTTGGAGTTACACGTAACCATTCAAACATATCAGTCCGCCTGTACAGAGCGTTAATGTCTTGGCCTGGAGGAGTGTTTCACATCAGATTAAAGATGACAACATCGCCCGTGTCAGGCAACATTACAAATCTCACTGGAATCTCATTGAGGGCCCGCTGCCTTCAGCACACAGCAGCCACTAAAATGGTGCTGCAGGGAGGGCCCAAGACACTCTCAAGATAGGAGGAAGATGGTTGAACTCCCTCCTGACCCCAAGGGACAGCTATCACAGGGTCATGCCGAGGTCTGAGCCTTGGAATAGGAAAGCTTTCAGGGAGACACAGAGGCATCACAGTGCAGGCGGTATATCAGCTCAAGCAGTGATCTCCATGGCCGAGAAGAAAGTGGAGATCTTCAGCACTCATTAGCAGCTCTGCTGGATCTAATTAAAGAGATGCTGTAACTGGAGTTGGGTTTTTTTTTTCTTTTTGGAACTAATTTCAAAAATGCTCATTTTTCTTATGATCTGCCCTTTAAACAGTTTCTCTTTTTTCCATCTAAATTCTGTTAATATACACATATGGGGTTTTTCTTCCTCCCCGTTGACTCACCAGTTGTATATAAGCAGGCAGAAAAAAACCCAACAACGCAATACAAAGCACTATCAAATGCACATAACAAGCAAACAGCAGGGAGGAAGATTTTTTTTCTTCTATTTTCTTTTTGGCTGCAGCAATACTGGGTGCTGCTTCTGTAGTGCCATTCCAGCTTCAGGAAAAGACACAGTAGGTTGCTGATGCTCCTTCAGGGTCAGATAAATCCTCAGGCACCTTGACCTGACAGCAGCCTTCTCACTTCAGCTCCACTAGAGCTGGAAGATATCTGGACATTGACCTCATGACAGAACTTGTCGTACACTACTTGGACATTATTTTAATCTGAAAGAGATTTTGAGAGTAGAAAAGGGACTCATAATGCCACGTTGTTAGCTCTTATGCTGGTGTATTATTTGTTTGCTGGAGTCATTTGGAGAGAAATATTAATTTGGAACAAAGTCACTGAATGAAACCACCACGGGATCAAAGGAAAGTATTATCTGTTTATGCACTGTTTTTATTACAAAAGAAGACAACCAACTTCTGAGGCTTCTTTCTATCAGTGAGCATTAAGATGCGAAGATGACTGACAGGATAGGAGATTAAAATCTTTTACCACAAAGTTACAAGAGCAAAAGGTATCAACTGTGCAAACATCCTGCTGACTTTTGCCCCAGAACACTTCACCCTCTGCCCAGAAGTAAAACTTATACCAGTAAAAAATTCAGTCCACCTTTGACCTCATCTTTTCTTGGGGCTTCCAACAAGGGAGCCAAGTGTCTTCTTCCTCCCGCACACAATAAAACACATGTCCTCTAAGATTTGACCTGTGTGGGAATGATGCCTCATTTTATGGTGACAAATGACTAATTAGTCATTAAATCATGATGTTTTCAGCTAGAACTAATTCTTGCTGGATTAAAGTCAGTGAGAGAAAGTGGACTGCTCAACACACCTTGAACTGTCACTCTCCCTGAGGTACAGTGTTATTTAAAAAAAAAATCCAGCTCCTGTGAATAAAAACTAAGTGCTTTTCTTGAAAACTTGTGTCATTAAATCAACAACACCAAAAGGAGAGAAATGTACATGAATAAACTTAATGTACTTCTCTCTCTACTTATTTTAATGGTGCATCACCTGTTCAAAAGGACAAACATACAGAGAAATCATTTCTTTTGACAGCAACCAATCTGATGGAGGAAACAACACCTTGACAACAAAATGACCATTTCTATAACAAACAGGAGCAAAAATATCCCATGTGCTTTTTGCTGCTGCTGGCAGATGCAGAAGATACTAGGCCAAGCTACCCTCGGAAAGCTCACTGCATGTGTAGAACTCAGGAAAGATAAAACCTCATCTTTTCCTAGCACGGAAATCCAAACTACTTAAGAACATCTAGTCAATGAGATCATAACATGTGTGTGAAAACCATCCAAGAGCAGGATGATTGGTTTATTTGTGATTACTTTGTGTGGGACTTTCCCAGCAGTCAAAAATGCACTGAATGACTGGGTGTCGTGCCGCTTTTGGTATTAATTTACTATAAAAAGAGAAATAAAGTCTCCCCCCAAACTCCATTCTGTATTTCCCTTGACCAAATAAATCCTTCACGAAATACTAATGGACAGTGAAGAGAGGTGGGAGAAGAAATATGTATAATAGGGTGCTACTGAAATAGTATCGTTGCCCTCCTACTAGTGATATTCCTCAACAGAGGTAACAGCACAGCTCAACCAAACCAACCTGCATGCATGGAGACCCAACGCACAGCATATGAATCACCGAGGAGGAGGATGTGGAGAAGGCCACACACACACACTCCCTGCATGCTACTGCATCGAGCCATCCAAACTTTGCTCTTCTGTCTGCATTTACCAGCTCAGGACAGAGCAAACACAGCTAAGATGAGAACATGAACAAATACCACATAGCAAAAGGCAAATAATCAAGTTTTTAAAGGGAGCATGCCCAGCTCCTGCTCTAGCTAGGATTGACATGTACTTCTTAGAATTGATTTTTTCTGCCCTTGAGGTGAACAGGTCAACATAAAAACAATCACAGCTAGCAATGGGAGAGGTACTCACAGAGGAACTGGACTGGGGAACTGAAGACCTGAACCATTAACAGCAGAAGTGTGGTGCTGTGCATGTAGCTGGCAAAGAGTTCATGTACCAACACATCTACATCAGCAATGAGGGAAGAAAAGCACAATGCAGTGCTTCCAAATTTTGTAAAAAGCACCTAACCAGCAAAGTTAATACAACTAGAAGACCCATTCTTGCCGGCTGCCCTCACAGCAGGTTGTTATGACAACTCCGCAAGCGATGCTGCTTCCCAACAGCGGTGTTCTGGCTTTCAAGACATGAAGTGATACTGAAAGAGTAAGAAAAGTTCTTACAGAAAAAAAATCCACTGGGGAGGTAATTGTGACTACCCAGTAGAATCCTCGCAATTACAGGCAGGTAACTTCTGTAAAGCAAATTGCATGCTGAAGCTCTTGCACAGGTAAAGTGCTGGACAGCAAAAGAGGAGGAAAAAAAATATCTCATGTGGGAAAGCAAAACAACCAGAAAAAAGTGAAATACTCTTGACATCCTTTCACCCCAGATGTTCTTCAGTATCTTCTCCATCCCCTGAAATGAATAGGGATGCCAATTCCTCCCTAGCACTTGGAGACAGGCAGCAGCCTTGCCAGGAAAAGGACACCAGATCCTCAGCTGATGAATATGTGAATATGGTGTAGCTCTGGAGTTCAATTCCACTGAAGCAATACTACTTTGTATCATTTGAGGCATTATCCTCAAATTACTTGTTCTTAGCAGACTAAGAGTAGCATACCAAATCAATTATTTAAAAGTAATACCAAGTAAGGACTGCAAAAAAGAAAATTAAGCCATTTCAGGGAAGATTAAAAACAACAAGAAACCTCTCCAAATCCCATTGCTTTTGGGAAGCACAGAAACAGATAACTTCCATACATGGTGACAGCTAATAAAACATTACAAGCAACACCAAAAGAAAAAAGCAAGCAGAGAACACAAATACACTTTGTTTACCTGAGAAGATTGTACTAGTTCAACTTAAATGAATTTTTAAACTATTTTTGTCTTACTAGTGCAAATCAGAATGTGGAAAATAATTCCTCTTCATAATAACTTACTGTGATTCAGGTCAAATCTGTGCCCCTGGGACTTAATGTAGCCTACAAAATAAAGGAAGTGCCTACAGAAGTTGTAGGTGCTCTGAAGCCATTCAGTTCACAATATGCAAATCAAGTGGAAACTTCCCACTTAAAGAAAAAAGTAACTGTAAATTGTGTACAAAAATCAAATATCACACAATCTACTATACAACGAATGCAAAATCAGACTCTGACAGGTCCTTCAGAACCTCCACCTATTTTGTTATTCTGTTTGCTTTGGTTTTAAGACATCTGGTTGTAAAGAGCAAATGCTGAAGCCACTGCCCATCAATAACGCAGCAATGCCTGCCCGAATTTGCAGAGAAACTGATGCAGTAATTTTGGCTATAAAAGGGTCACAATTCAAAAGCCAATGACATTACATCAACAATGTTGACAATGTACTGCTAATCAAAGCATTTAATAATAGAGATGAGGATGAATACCTACACAGTCTGCTTGAGTGTCTGCCCACATTGGGTAGGCTTTTCAAACAACATTGCTGGTAGCAGCAACACTGTAAGCTTCATTTTCTTGAAAGGTCGGGATTCAACTTTCCAAAGTTGATAAATGCTGCATTAACTGATGAAGACTGTAATTCTATCAGGAGAAACATGATAAACTTGAGCTTTGTTTCTTGTGGTCTAGTATGTCACCAGAAGCCTCTGCTTCAGTTTCAGAAGTACTACATGCAGATGAGAGTATATTACCTCATCAATAAAATGTTTCAGGAATTCTTCCAGAAGCAGCAGCAGAAAACAATTGAATCTTGAGATAAACTATTTGTTCTACCTTACAAGTTAATTTATAATGCCAAAATATATCATTAACCAAAGCAGCAGTTTGTTTGTAGCTTCATTTTGAGCTCATCAGTAACAAAAACATCTTTACAGCACTAAAATTGTGTCATTTCTAAGGAGTTGTTCATATAATAGCTTTTAAAATACATTATAAAGCAGGGAGTAAGAAAGCACTGTTTAGACTTGAACCAAGAGATATCTTCCTCAGCTGTAATTTGTTCCCATAGAGCTCTGGATTTCAGAATCAGTTTTGGTCAGAGCAGCTAATATTTTCATCAGATGCTGAGGATAAGTATTTATTGTTTTTCCTTTTAGAACAGAAATGAAAGGAAGTTGCCATCACACCTCACCCACATGACTGCATCCTAAATTTAGAGCAGTATCTTAACCTTCTAATCTATACAAGACCTGGTTGTGGGATCGTGTTCACTGTGGCAAGTTCATCTTCATTGGTTTGAAATGCAAATGAGATCAGAAAGGACTAACAATTGTTTTCTAAGAAATACTTCTAGGCAGCATCTATAGGGAGAAGGAAGGATATTTTTATTCACACATGATCTGCTTCACTAACAAAAAGCCACCTGAAAATGGACTTACTTTTGAGATAATCACCCGACTGCAGATCTCACCAACGTCATCTCTCTCCATAGTTTCATATGATAGAAGAGACTCAAAAAAATGAGGGCAGTGACTATACAGAGGGAACCAGATTAACTAGAAACTTGCAGAAAAAGTAGGTTGCCCAGAAGTAAGAAGTCTGCGCAGGTGCCCTGAGCCTCTCCCTGCAATCTCCTCATTTAGGAATTTCCTCTGTCACACTGAAGACCAAGCAGCAAGCTTGGTGCTAGTCCCCCCAGATGGAATATTCCCCCCCCCCCAAACACCTACACACCCCCACTTTCTCAAAATTTTTAAGAGCTGCCTAACACTGAAGTAAATGCAAATACGCTTGCCGTGTTTGGTTTGGCTCCATATGTGATGTCCTATATTCAGGGAGCTCAAAGTGAAATTATGTTACCTCTCTTCCCCAGCAAGGTTCAGAGAGACAAAACGTGACTTTATCAAGGTTGCAGTATAAGAGGAGGAATCAGATGGGAAAAAAAAAAGTAAAGCCACTGGTGAACCCAAAGCCCCTTCTGTGTTCTCATTTTACTATTTATAGGCAATATATCACGCAGGTATCTTGTCACATTTTAGGTTTATCTGCGCTGGTCCTTTGACACTCTGGCAAGGGACATTTCTATACGCAGTTCTCGTTATTCCAAACAGGTTTTAATGTTTGCAACTGGAGTTTTCTGAAGGCTGTGACAGAAACATACAAAGTTCAGATGCAGAATAAACAGGAACAGATTCTATTCAAGTGTAGAGAGAAAGAGGGGAAATTCTTTCAATCAGAACAGGGATTTGTTGCAGATGAGGAAATAATTTGGTGATTTGTAAGAAGCAAGGGGATGTATACTGTTAAAAATCTGGTTGAACAAGGTTTCATCTAAGACAATAGGGACATTACCATTGTCATTGACTGAATCAATAGTTTAACCCTCAACTTCAGCAACCACATTAAAAACTGTCGTGTCCTGTGCCACTAGTTAAGTCTGGTAAACCATATTCTTTGCCTTCTGTGCATTCCATCTTTCTGTATACTGTTCATGGCACCAAGTACATTATAAAGCATTTTATTAATCTAGTGCAGTAAATATTTTTTATATTTTATGTATTTACAATATATATCAAGCCTGAGTATTCACAGTATCAGTATTGTATTTAAATATTCATTTATAATATCATGTATCTCTGACTAAATAGCTATCAATATTGACCAACAGAAAAAATATGTTTGCACAGTGCTGTTTTCCTTTCACACTACACATTAATTAAAAAAATAAGACCTTTAGACAAATAAATATTGCCTAAGGAAATCCATGAGCATAATAAGGAATTATAAAAATGTTTCAGATGCCCTTGTTCATCTAGCAGCTGAAGTAGATCTAATACTTCCAATAATACTTCCAATACCTGCTTAGGGATTTATCTTGTCTAGTTATGACTTTCAAGAGATGACATTCTCATCACTTCCCATGGAAATCTAACCCACAGACTACCAAACCTCTGGGACAAATTCTTGGCTGTTGTAAACTGGTCTAGTTCCATTGGCTTCAGGGTAACTAGGCTGATTTTTTTGCCAACTGAAACACTGTTACAAGATTACAGAGTAGAGAGAAATTAAATGTCATTTTTATAACTGTCCACCTCATTTAACACAATATCCCTTAAATTTCAGCACCATAGGCTTCTTTGTTTTAAATGCTTAAACAAGAGAGAAAATGCTACCCAATAAAGAACCTTTAAGATTCCAAACCATTTTCCCATGTTTCCATGGAAATGGGGACCTCGTTCCTTAACCAAGATGACAGTAATGATCAGGTGCCTAGAGTCACACAAAAGAGAGAAAAGGGACAGAAATTACCAGCCACTCAACATGGCATCAATCTGGAGCACAACCTCCCCAGTTAGGGGTAGGACTTGATATCCCTTTTACAATCGCAAAGCCTCAGCAGAAACAGTTCTCACAGTGTTAGAACAGATGAGGGCTGCTGCTTTATTTTTAATCTGGCTTGCTAACTAAGTTTGCTAACTATAGAAGTAAAACAAATAAAACAATGTCATCATCATCTGAGGGAGGAGGAGGAGGAGAAAGAAAGGGCAGCTTTAATAAAAGCAACACTATAAATGTGTTGCTGAGCTCCAGCCCCCTCGCAATGTGTCTGCATCGCGGTTTTATCTAGCCCTGCTATCCATGGCTACATGCCAGGGACTGGGAAGGATCCCTCTAGATTGGTGTGTTTGGGATTATCACCATTACAGCGTGAGTTGAAACCAAAAAAATCAAGGGTTTAGTGAGCTAGGATAGTATACTGTAAATGGAACACCCTGCTGGTAAGAGCAATTGGTCTAACAGTGAGTGGAAAGGAAGCAGAGACATGAAATGACTGCTCTGGGCTTAATCTTTGCCATAGCCAAGACAAGAGAAGACAGGTTTCCCCAAGACCCTCGTTGCATCCCTCAGCCACTCAATAGCACTGTCTCTTGTGCTGTGCTGAGATGACTTTCAGCCTGGCAGATCTGAACTGCAGATGACTGAAGTCATATCACTTTTTTTGTTCGTTTGTGTCACTGTCCTACTCTCTCATTTTTCCTAATTGCAATATCATCTTTTTTTCACTGAGTAGAGCTTTTAAAAGAATTCAAATGAAGAATGTGCATGATCAGTTTATACGGTGCCCACCCAAAGGAGAGGACCTCAGCAGAAAACCATAACCCGACACACACGTGCTAAAGCATCCCACATACTTCAACCAGAGAAATCCTTCAGTATACACCCTGATGAAAAAGAGGAAAAAAACACTATGTAGGACAAACAAAACCTAACGTCACACATACAGGTGTACATTTGGCAGAGAAAATATCTGCCTACACAAGTATTTTTACTTGGGATTCTCCTGTTCAGTGCTGCTTAGAACACGGATCTCCTGCAGTATCACTGGGACCAACCTCTCAGAAACTGCTGCTGAACTGTGATGTTTAACACAGAGTTAATACCAATAAAGTAAAATTAAGATTGGATCTGTAGAGCCAGCTTGTCAAACAGAAGTCATAATGTTAAAATGAAAATCAGACCTATTTTATTATTTTTGCAAGCTCCTCCACGCTTGCAAAGCCATACAGAGATTGTAGAAAGAAAAAAGCATTCACTGTCTCGTCCCAAATTTAGATCCATAAAAGAGAGTAGCTCCAAGTCAGTCTACGAACCAGGTCAGCCTGGAGACCTTCGCACCATGACAACCCACTGAAGTCAAATACTGAAGGTCTGGGGTAGCAGATCCATAATTCTTGGAATTTTTTTTTATCAATTTCTGTACAAAAGTATGGGTCCCCATCTCAGATGATCTCAGGGCACCATAACGTAGAAAGAATGCCAAGGGTGATTCTTTTGCATAGTTTAGCATAAAAGACTGGCAAGCATTCAAAAGTTTTTAGGTTTATTTGAATGTTAAACTCTCAGTAGATTTCATCGTGAACCAGAAACAGAGGATATATAGGCAGAAGAAATATATATAGAATTTCTCAAATGCTGCAATGATTCTACACATTAGTCTGGAAACAATTATAATTTTTTAGAATGCATATATTTACAGCATTACAGAGAGGTAGAAGTCTGAGAACAAGAATGATTTTCAGAGTAATATGCTTTATGCCCGCATACAGTACTACCTCCAACAAAAATATTCTGGGAAAAAAAGTAAAATTTGGGGGACTTGTTTTAAAGCTGTGGTGTTTTCCTCCTTTTAATTTGAAATATGGTAAAACCAAAGACCTCCACAGAGGTCCAATCATCAGCTGGATTTGGGATCAACCATCATGCAAGTGATCAGCTTGAAGCCTGGTCACAGGGACAGCAAGCTCACTACATGGCACTGAAATAAGACTCTCAAGACACTTTGATGAAACACAGTTCTTATTGCAGAGGAAAAGGGAAGTTGATTTGTTTTGTTTTAGACCATACTAATCAAAAGCAGCAGTGCTTTGCCAACTTGGACTTCAAAACTCAGCTTTACATAAAGACCGGGACTAGAAATAACTTTGTGTTTTGGGTAAACTCAGTGATGATACAAAATGTAAACACTAAACACAAGCTGTGATATTGATTACAGTAAATGTATGAATCACGGTGCTGTATCTACATGTCAATATATTTTATACTGGGATTGCCTTTGAAGCTAATATACCTGTAAATCAATTAAAATGTAACCAGCTGAGTATAATGACAATCAAGTTATTTGGCTCTTGCTGCATTTAGTATTTTAGCATCCTCCGGCATCTATTGATTTTTCTAATAGTGCCACCAGGATGGAGCAACAATAATATTTTGACTTTTAAAAATTAAAATGGTACCAAGATTAGACTGGTGGCTTGTTCAACTCCCTACGAAAACTCAAGAGCACTGAAAAAAAACCCAAAACATATATCAAAGCCAAGCTTTCAGACCATTATCTGAAGCCAAAAGACCCATACATTCTTTTTCCACATCTATTACTGCTTACCGATAACAGACCACTGTGCTAAACTACCAATTAAAAGAAAGCTGATGAATGGTACTTGCATCTTCTCTAAGCACTACTTAAAGGGAACAAATGGAGAAATTTCACTGAAGCAGGCAAGACCAAGCACAATGTGAAGAGACATTGAGAGTAGGTATGAAAACAACTTCGCCTTTCCTGGCTTTTTTATTTTCTTTTCCCCCGTGGTTCTCTAAGCATTTATTTGAGTGGAGGCTTGGGGCTCTATTCCAGTACAGGACATCAGAGAGGACAGTACAGAGAGAACTTCAAAACCACAAATAGGTGACAAAGCAAAAAAAAAAAAAAAAACCAAACAAACAAACTATATCAATTTACTTCAAAAAAGAAGTAAAAGCAGATAAGCATTAGTCTGGAATGGTGTACAGTTTGGGGCATAAAAATTAGAAACAGGCACTCTATCACAGTAATCCAGTGTCAGTTATGAACATTGAGGGGTTAAGTAATAAAAAAGACAAAGTGGCTAATGACATTCATGTCAATTCTGTTTGGAGGACAGGCTTTGCACCACCAAAGCAAGAGTCCAAATAGCAAAGCAGTGAAGACATTTTTCAACATGTTACTCTTCTTCACATCCAAACGTAGTTAAGCCAATTGTTTTTGAAAGCCACTGGACAAATACCTCTCTCAGTTTAAGCCTACATTGCAGCATGCTGTTCCGTGTGGAGGTGCCAGAGCTTGCTCTTGCACTGGAGGACATACAGACTTGTTAGCATGATGCTCTGGACTGGCATAACCAGGTAACACAGGTGTGCTGTACCCTCCGCTGTACCAGCCGCTCACACCTCTGCATCATACTGTGCCACATGGTCTACACACCCCACCCACGTTGCTTCTAGCTGCTGAGTAACCTCCACACAGCCAGCAGAAATGGGCACTCTGTTTTACTGATCTAATCCCCAAAGACCTAAATCCTTGTTGTGAAGGCAGCTCTCTTGAAAGGGTGCAGAAAGCACTTCCCCACCCTGCCCAAACTCACTCAAGTGCATCTAGTAGGAGTGCAGGGCTGGTAATCAGGAACAGAAATAGGATGCTACAGCATTGGGCAGACCCAGAAGTGACCTCTTCTGGTTGCTGCTCTATCTGTGGCACCATTATAAAATGGCTGGTAAAAAAATAATTTCAAAATCTTTAACTTCAATGACATTACTGCAATGTCAAAAAAGATAAAAATCAAACCAGGACCTGTCAAACACTCATATGGAGAAACACTACAGTGCTTTCTATATCAAACAACAGTTCATCATATGCTAGATAAAAAGTTCCAGTGTACAGGCCCTGTTTTTAATTGCATATGGGCCATACTATCCTTAAAACACAGGCTGACTTTTCCTATGACATGTTGCTGCCTCAGGACAGAGAGGTTTTTTCAGTTTTACCAAAAATACTTTAGCTGTAACCCAAAACAAAACCAAAAAAACCCATTGTTTATTCAGTGTTTAAAACATTCATGAACTTTCTTTTTTAAAATCTATTTTTTGCAGCAGTAACTTAAATTTAGCAGAGGACAGGGGACTAACAGACAAGCACCTTTTGTTGTCCTTATGAAAATCCACTCAAACTTGCCCAAGGGGTAAGCCTTTGAAATTTCATACGTTGTCTCATGACTTCTAGAGTTCTCTCTGAATTGAAGAGCTAAACCGCCCAAAGACCTGAACTGAGGGTGAACAGGGCTTTCCCTTTGCCAGTCTGGGCTGCCAAGTCCAGGTCCAGATGAAAGGAAGGAGCCTCTCTTTGCTCCACTGCCCATAACCCTACTCACATCCAAATAGCATGAAAAGACAAAGATCTTTTTATGAAGATATGATGAAATACCAGCTCACATGGGACAATCCATTTCAGCATAACAAGAACTAAAACAAGGCACAAGAGAAAGTAAAACCTAGAACTGGGAATATAAAATGGGACACTGGGAACGAGGATTATAGGTAATGGAGATAAGGAAATCAGAAACACTTAGCCAAGGCAGACACTCAATGTTCTTGTATTGCAAATTCATGGATGGGGCCAGTACAGCATCCAGGATCAGACAGGCTACTTCAGAAAGTGTTCATGAAATGCTGGGCACTTAAGCTGTGGTGAAGACGAGCAAGAAAACAGATCCATAAAGCCATCAGTAATTCCTCCCTCATTGCTTGACCTGAATAGTGTTGTGAGAAACAATAAGGAGAAAACAAAAATATTTAATAGCTTCTCATTCAAACAGCAGTGGACGTCCTGTGCACAGGGGGAAGTAGGGATTCTGTGGAAAAACAGTGTGCAACTGTATAATTAAAGACTGAATCATAATGCATATGCGCAAGCAGGTGGGAAAATTAACGTCCAAGCATTTCCTAATTTTTTCATGTGTGATTTTGCAGTTTTTATAGCATTCTTTTTCCATAGGGCATGAATGTGTGTCCAATATAAAAACAAAGACTCATTCAGCACTGTGCTCCCCAAACTGAACATTTGTATGCCACCGAATCACTTCCTTGCAGGTGCAGCCATCAGCTGGTGCACTTATATCACAGCAAGGACCATAGTCACCTGGAGTACTGCTACTGGAGAGATGGGCTAAACCAGTTTTATCCCCAGTCTATAGAAATACCCTGAAACTGAGTTACAACCATCTGTTTCTACAAGCAAAGGATTGTCTAGAAAGGTAACGAATACAATCCAATTAGTAAGTATAGCAAAAAGAACCTTGAAAAGACGAATGTGCACAAAGACAAGCACTCACAAGCAACTTGCAGTAAGTCAGAAGGGAATCCAGAGAAGTCCGTCACTAAGGGAATAGATTCCAACACCAAGCTGTCAAATGGTTGTTACAGCATCAGTGAGAGGGTAAAGGAAAAAAAGGAAAGAAAAAAAGAAAAATCTCAACAGTGTGTTCTTTTAGGGGACATAAAAGGGACATAAAGTGGCTGCAGTCACCTAACCCAGCTCATAGGCCATACTCCAGTTCTCCATCTTCCTCCTATAACTCATGCTTGCCAATAAAACACATGATAATGAATAACTGGATTCTGATAGCTGGGTATTGTCACTTGAAGCACTATGTCAGCAGTTCAGAGGCTGTTGATATGCCCTGTTTCCTTCTTTTCTACCTCAAAGCCAACAAAGTGACTTGAGAACCCCAGGGGCTGACTGTACTGCATTCATTTCCAGAAGAAAGAAAGGAGGAAGGTCACATTTTACATTTGGATCACCTATAGAAAAGTCTGCAATTTTTCCAGTCGTTTGATATTAAGCATTATCTAATAAAAATTGAATAATGAATTTCTTATATAGCAAGTTTTGTAATTTTCACCTCCTCTGCCCATGCACTGAATGCATGCAGAGGAGCAAGGGTAACAGAAAATAGGTATTGAGATAAGGAACACCAACATATCCTAGGAATAGCTGCATTTCTGCTCCCACTCCCAGTTTCTCATCTGACTGATCTTCCTCAGGAAGCATGTCTCATCCCCATCTCCCTCAATAACAACTCATCCTCAAACCAAGTCTTGGGGTACAGCGCATGACTCCAACATCCTTATCTTGCTGATTCAACTAGGATTAGCTAGCAATCTCTCCTTTGGGAAAACTGAGCTGTGGACGACATCCACACAGAGCATCAGTTAAGATTAGTCCTAGGAACAAAGCAGAGGGAAAAGTACTGGGAGAGGGAGAGGGAAATGACACACAACACAAAATGTCTTGCTAGCATGATGTCTTTACATTGTCATAGATTTAGTATCTTGATAATGGTGGTGTGCATCTGTTCTCCCTACTCCATGTGCTTTAAAACCTGTTTTATATCCACCCATAATGCTTCCAAAAACCACCCTGTGAATTTCAGCAGGTCAAAATAGCTGCATCTCTAGGGCTTCAGGAATACCATGCATCCACTTCCTCCTCCCAACACGCACTGCATGATAACCATCCTATTACCTTAAGACATACACACAGCAATACGTGCAACAGCCCAGTCAAGACACCATTTTAACAGATCATACTCTGTTCTAAGCCAAGTAATTACACAACTAGCGTAAAAAAAACCCTCCCAACTATTTTTTTCCATCTCATAACATGCAGTACGAAGAGTCTGCAGCTCTGTTGCCAAAGCTAATCAATCCTCCATACTATAACAACAGATATAATGAGCAACATACTAAGGAATGACAGAATATGTGTAGCAAGAATAAAAGTGTCTCAGTGTTGCAAGACAATTTTTTCTGTGATTATCTCAAGAAAAATGTAAGTTTTCCTTTGCTGCAGGAGCTATTAATTCACGCTGGGGCCTCAGTTCTGACACTGCAATTTGGCTGGGTCTCCCCAGGAACATGTCTCTACTGCTGGTCTACGAAGACTGCTTCAGAGGAAACACAGAACAGCAGCAATAGCAGACCCCATTCCCTGGAACAGCTCTGTTACAGGTAGAAAAATCCCAGCACAGCTAGAAAATTCCCCTCCTGTTTCCATTCATGAGCCAACATACACCCTCATTGCCAAGATGTCCTTTCCTTCAGCATTAATTCCACCTGCTGCAGTTACCTGCTTTTGAGCTAGTGCCCTCAGTTTTATTTGTTTATACAACCACTGCCCACCACTAACAATTCATGCTAACAGTTGAACTCAGCACAGAGGTGCATCTGCCAGTCAGTGTTATAAAATACTTTCTAATAATACTTGATCTTTTACAAGGCTGGATTCAGTGAGGGAAAGAAATGTGGTTCTACTGGAGTAAATCTCTGGTGAAAGTTTTGGTTACTTTTCAAATAAAAAGCACTATTTTGAAAGAGGTGTACACAATGCAGTTTTCTGAAGCCCCTAACGAATTAAAAACTTAAAAATAGCCTTAGAAAATTAGTGCAATCACCATGGTTTGGCAGTCAAGCCTAGACTTAGACCTTCAGATTGAGGACAGTGGTAAGAGTCAAAAAGGGCACAAAAGGGAGTCAACACGAACAAGCAGAGTGAGAAAGGAGGACAGGCTACGCCATAGGCTTGAGCCAGCAGTATTGAGACAGCAGTCTGAGCTCACAGACACTGTGTCCGTGTCCTGGAGAAACCACTCTGGAAGAACTGAGGTTAGCTCCTAACAGCAATCAGCTCCTCCACAAACTGCTGCAGAGTGTCATAGGGAGATGCTAACTCCTCACCCACACAGAGACAGTTCAGGAGGACCCAGTTTTAACATAGAAAGTGAGACCTCTTAAGTCACATAGACAACATCACCCAAAAACCACCTATTTGTTATTTTAAAGCAGATACCTGTGTCTACCCAAAAAAGCTCCATTCATCCACTGGAGAATGCACCTCCTGTGAGAAGACCTGGCTTTGGATCTAAAGCATTTCAATCAAGTCTGACTCTGATCAGTTAAAGTTATGTGAAGAAAAGTAATGTCAGTAAAAATAGTACTGTCCAGATTAATACTGTGAGTTTAAATTTCAACCTCCCCTCACAGCTAGGCCTTACTCTGCCAAACAATTTGTCTCCTTAATCATGTCTACTCCCTCTTTTATTTCATTTAGAGATTCCAGGGGAAAAAAAAAAACAACAAACCCAAAACCCAACCTCAAAACAAAACTAATCAAAACAAGCAAACAAAAAACCCCTCCCTAATCTAAAACATCTCCTATTGCATTTGGAAAATAAGAAGAGCAAAGAACACAAGTATTTGCAGTGATAATGTGAATGAGAGAGAAAAATATAAGAGCTATTTTAACATGTAAGATCTGTTGGGAATCCTAGTTGGTTCCCTTGGGCTGTTTCAGACAAACGAAGATAATTCCATGTAGGTTTGGTAGGAGGAGAGGGAGGATATTCTCACTGAGGAGATGTGGGATAAACAGAAATCCTTGATTTTCCACTTGGGCACTTTGAGCTCTAATGAATTTTTCACACACAAAAAAGTACCAAATACAGATACCACATAAGAGGTATGAGGTGCCTTTTTTCCAAAAAAAAAAAAAAAAAAAAGTGTTTCATCTTTAAAAAAAGATACATATGGAATGTATGACCTGTCAAATTGATTTAAATTGAAATTAAATGTATTATAGACAATAGAATATTTCTTGCACGTGATGTATTTTTCCATGTCAAAAGTGCTTTATTTAGCGTGATTTAGATTTCTTAAGCCTCTTTACCAGTGCTTCCTTCAAAAGCACGAGCAATTTGAACATTCCCCTGATTTTCATTACTCTCCGTGTTATCCACCACAATGATTAAATTCTGTATCCCCTTAGTTTACTTCCTGTGCCAGTTTAAATCATTATCCTCTTCCCTTTTAAATCCCCTCTGAAGACCTACTTCTCCTGTGTTACTTATAGAAAAGTAGGTAAGCATAGCTTTTGTTCTCTTTACCTAATTATCATGTGGGCCAAGAGTCAAAGCAGGGGAAACAGGGAGCTGAAGTATAAACACCATTGGAAAAAGAGGAACTAAGCACGTTAAGAAAAACATATCAAACAAGGCAATAGCTGTACCAAACCACATGTCTATCACTTGCGGCCATTGCTAACATACCTCATCACTTCTATCAGCTTTCATCCCTACCAGACCTTTCAATTCCAAAATAATTATTACATTTCCTATTTTGGCTGGTATAGAGTTAGCAATTTTCTTTTTTTTTTAAATGCCTAATGAAAAAGATTGGAAGTGAAGAGGTATATCGCTTTTTTTAAGTGCAGAACTTCCTGTCAAAGTATCTGTTTTGTCTGTTTGATGCATTACCAAATGATACATAATGTACTGGGAGGCTGCTTTATGCACTGGGTACACCTCAGAAGGGTGCTGAAAATGAGTAAACAGAAGGGCAGGTCCTTGTGTGAACTTACAGACTTCAAACAGAAAAGACAGAATTCCATATAATCAATCTTTCATGGGATTTTTCCAGGTCATCCTGAAAAGGCAAATAAGAATATATTTATTACTTGTGTTACACTAATGACTAACAAATCCCATTCATCTGGCACCCCCACTGCGAAGAAAAGAATTTAACTCCATAACTTTATTTTCCTATAACTTAGATGAGAGTGATATTTAAAAAGACCTACAGCTTTTCTTTTTCTAGACTAAGGTATCTGGGAGGAAAACATCTCTCCAGCTACCTAAAGCAACAAGCCACTCATTCTCCAAGGCAAGAGGTGCCAGGCAGCTATATGAGATACCTGAGAGCAGGCAAAGGATACTGGCTGCTCCACTAATGTGTCAAGACCTGCTATATTAAGTGGGTGCCACCCACTCCATTCCTCAACTGTTCTCAGAATGAGACAGAGACTGCTCACTTAGTGCCAGAGTCCTCTGCTCCGATGTTCCTATTTCCATTCCACACATTACTCGCACCTCTGGAGGCTCCGTACCAAGCAGCAGTTGCCAAGCTAAGGGTGGATGTTCCATGTCTGACAAGCCTGGACTGTACAGAGGATGAGAGATCTCTTGTTCCAGGTGAGAAAGGTCAGCCCTGGACCCCATGAGGAGTGGGGATGGCAGTCTTCACCCCAGCACACTGGTGCCAGGAAAAACTGTTTTCTGTGGACAAAGATAGCCCTCAAAAGACCAGTACAAGAGCGTAGAAGACCTGCTTGCAATGAACAAAGAATCAAAGGCAATATATTGTGATCCCATGCACCTTACTTCAGACACAGCTAAAAGTGAATTCTGTTCTTCAGACATCTTTTCTTCTCTCTCCCACATTTCTTCTTGTAAAGGTCTGTTCTCCCTGCATTTTGGTTTTGTTTTGGGTTTGTTTTTTTTAATTTTAGGGCTTCTGTTGAAATTTTTTGTTGCCTGGGTTGTCAGCTTTTTTATTTTAGCATGAGTTGGGGGAGGGAATGTTGACATTTTTTCCCCTCACCATAAATTGCTTTGCATGGGCAAAGCAAAATATTTTTTCTTTCTAGTTTGCAAGATGAGATCCTTGAGATCAGAGGTAGGAAGACTATGATACCAGAAACATCACTTGAACCTCTAAAACATTTGTTTCCTCATGAGAGCCATATACATCTTGTCATATGACAAGGAGGACCACTTTGACTTCTCCTTCAACCCCAGCTACAACCAGTCAGGGAACATGCTCACACACCAATTTTAAAAAAAAGGAAGGAAAAAACCAGAAATCTTCTGAACTGGAAACAGTGGCAAAGAGATGAGGTTTACAACAAGCCAATGTTTTCTTTCTTTAAACCACATTACTCTTCCTTAATGTAACAGCCAAACCTCAGGGGACTGGTGGAGGGCACTGTGTACACATATACAGGAACTGAAAAGTACTTTTCATTGTTTTTCCTGGAAACTGTGTGCCAGGTTCCATGGAGAAACTCTTTTTGGCATGGATCTCTATGATGCCACACACTGAAGGACAAGTGGAGCTCACTGAAGTCAGCAATACCACCTTGCAAGAAGCCATCACTACAACTTGGACCAAAAAGCAGCTGCTGAACTCCTCAAAAATCAAGTTTTCAGCTGATATAAACTTCAACCAGCAAACAGAGCAGTATTAAGAGTTCAGTGGCCTGTATCCTTCTGCCCAGCTCTGCAATGAGGTCTAGAGCACTGGGAATCTGGAGGGGAAAAACACAGCTTCCATTCCTGTTGCCTTGCTTTGCAAACACAACAGAGATCTGAGAGATGTAACAATTTCTCTGCCTGGCAGCTGGGCAAAACTCCTTTCAGACTGATCTTTATGAAGTTTGAGGGATTCACTGAGAGCATGAACTACACATCTTCAACAGAAAAACTGAAAGAATTTGGGTAATATGGATTACGTCAAGCTTAGTGAATATTCTTTGCGATTCCTAACTGGTTTTAAACTACTAAACCCCACACAGGCTAAAATTCCGGTTTTCAGCACAAATTAAAACACTGAAATATATCAGGAACCATCTGTAAAAAAACAGGCTCCAAAACAAAAGCTCAAGGCAGAAGTAGATTCGTGTGCTTGATGCAGAGTTTTGTAATGCAAATAATTTTTAGATTACTAGCCGCCACATTAAGGGACACGGGCTCCCTGCAAAGTATTTTATGAAGAGGAATGGAATTAGGTTCTTCCAAGTAAGGTATCAACTAAGCTGGCTAGTGGGGAAATGCTAGGAGAGTGTGGCAAGGGTGATCTCCACCTCAGTTCAAAATTCACACACAGTCCTGATGCCTATGTGACAGCAAGCACCTCCACGCCTGTACCACCTCATGTGGATGGACGTCAGCCCACTTAGCCTCTCTGAGCGAGCAGGATCCAGCAATCCCCCTGGTGGGGCTTTTGTATCAGTCTCAGCATCAAGTCAACAAGGCGAATCAGTTTCCAGGCTCAAGCTCAGAACCTGTAGTAGCTCAGGACAAAGGGTACAATAATGTACTATACTGTAGACAGATCCTAAGTCTGAAAGAGCAGTCTTACTCTGACAGACCAAATGTTTAACTAGGGCTGCAGCTTTTGCCTGCAGCCAATTGGTTACGGATGCTTGTAGAGAGAAAATAAGAACATGGCAAGCACAAAGCTTTGGTCTCCTTGAGAGAGGTTGCATCAAATCCTCCCACGTCCTGCTCACCTGTGGATTGATTTATTTGGTCTTTTAACAGGTATGTTGATTCCATGACATTGTGTGGCAATGAGATGCACCACACAGTATTGAATCATGAGCAAAACCAATCTCCATTCTTTTAAACCTGTTTGACAATTATTTTTTTTATGCTCTCTGGCTTTGATGTAAAAAATAAATTAGCATTCCCTACCTGCCTTCTGCTTGGTCATCATGCCATTCAAGCTGGTGTAACTTCTTCTATCGAGTCTTTTCTCATCCATAAACTGTTCTGTTTCACTGATCAAATTACTATTGCTTATTTGCCTTCTCAGACTTCTATTTGCTTCTCTGAGCAGTAAGCAGAAATATTCATAGAACTACCTACAGTGACTACTAAGTCTCTCTGCAAATGGTTAAAAACTAATGAACAGTCCATCCTTGCCCGAGATAACTGCAAAGTAACACAGATGGAGAAAAGCATCCCTATCAACTCAGAACTGCAACCTCTTTTAGACAGTCCATTCACCCACTACAAGTGACCCTTCTGCAACTCCACAATTAATTCTCATTTTAAATAGCCTAGAGACAAGTTTCATCAGCCCAAAGCCTATTTCCAGTTTCCAAACAGGTTCTAAGAATACATTTTGCAACAACTGTTCTAGCTCACCATAACACTCCTTTAGACCAAAGCCTGATAACTCTTTGATTAGTTACTAGACCGAGAATCTGCACCCACAGACCACTGCAAGTTAGTTTCTTCTAGACTAAAAAGAATGCAGTCAGGAAAAAAAGAAAAAAGGAAAAAAAAATACCACACCCAAAATCAAACAAACAAATGCAGAGAGAGTGTGTCAATCAGATCAGAAACTAAACAGCTTTGGCAGAGGAACCAGAAGCAGTGTGACTAAATACTGCCACTTCAGCCTATCTCCAGCCTTGAGCAGTTTTACAGTCAGGCTTAGGGATTTGTCTGCATATCAATATTAAATCCAAATCCCTAGAAGATTCGCAGTTATCTCAAAGCTCATACGTATTGGAAATAAAGCACTAGCTGCTCGCTCTTAAAGCTGTAACATACCACAGCTCTTGCTCACGGGTTAGTTATTGGTGGTCCAAAGAAGGTGGCTGCAAGAGGACCGTAGTTTTGATAATTCCTGGAGCATTCCTGGAGGTTAAGGTGTGAGGGAACGACATGCCTTAGCTACACGCAAAATAAGTATCTCCCTTTCTCACAGCTACAACTCGAATACTGTATAAAAACACAGAGGTAGCAAGCATTGCTCAAAGTTTTCTCTGTGTGTATTTAGATTGAATAGACTTAAATATACTTAGTCAAAGCGTGCCTCAGTAGTTGCTGACCACTCAGTCACTTACACTGCCTTTCAGCTACCCGTTAATTCTGACACAGTAAGTGCCCCACACCACCAGTGAGGCCAGCATGTCCCAGGTGTCTGCAGGGGACTGGGAACAACTGTGCAGAGGAGAAAAGAAGTGAAGATGCTCACAGCCTCTACAGCATGAAACTGGGTTGCTAAGGAGGATCCACCACCAAAGAGATTTAAAGTATTTTAGCCCACTAGTAAGGCTTCATGAGAAGCACTCACAGCGAATGAAAGAGTCTGGGAACTCAGCTGCATATATTTTTTCTTTATTTCTGCAATTCCGCTCAGTTCAGTGGGCTGTGCAGACAATCATTTTCTATACAGCCCAATAGCTCCATTTGTTGTCTCAGACTTCTTCCAATTTCAAGCCCTGTAGACTTCAGCTCTGCATTGTTTCAAGAGAAGCATTGTAAATGTATTCAAATTCACCTGCATCTCTAGATTAAAGTACACCTCTGAAGCCTTTCTCACCTTCTCCCCTTGAAAGTATCAGCACCCTTGATCCAAGAGGAAGAGTACCTACGGTTCTTCTGTGTCAGTGATTTTTATCCTAGAAAGGACAATGCCAACTGAAATTTATTTTCCATAGAATTATATTTAAACAGCAATGCAAGTTGGTTATAAAACAAAAAGGTCCCTCTCCTCCTACAGATGAAAGGCAAAAATTGTTGCTAGCATGGTTTTTCTAATGCAAGCAGCACAGACATGAAACCTTTCCTAGAAATTGCAAATAGGATGTGGCTGCAATAAAAAAAAAGGAAAAAAAAAAGATACATTGGTTTGCTAAATAAAACAGCTATAACCTGGGTACACCTCATGGAACAGAAAGTACCATGGTTAAATATGTTTGAATCCTATCCCCTTGCAGGGCTGACATAAAAATTGAGAAAAAAGTCCATATGCATGCCAAATCATTTTTAGCAGGACTGAACCTCAAATTAATCAGGACCAAGAAGTTCTGGCTATAACTGATGCCCAGAATATTTGTGCTGATTCTGTGTTTAGGAAAACCAATGTAGTGTTCTATATCAGTAGAAGCATTTCAGAAAAATATGTCCTTCCTTCATAGGGAAAGGCAGAAGAATATGGAACTCAGAGAAATGTCAGTATAGATCAGTTTAAGAGTATATTTGCTCTATAATGTCAACAGTTTTGTATTTTCCCACAGAATGCTCAAGATTCCACTTTGTTCAGGTAAGACCCTTTCTGCACTATACAGGAAATAACCATGTATTTACAAGTTCACCAAAACATGAACTGATCCCTAATGTCAATGAGCTTTTAAGCAATAATAAGCAGAGGATCCATTTTGTTCTGTAACTAACTTTAGGCACATATTTCTGCCATGGAAGTCACATCCACAAGGTCTGCTGACACAGGGTGATTTGTATAAAGCAAAAAACCTCTCCAGAAACACACAAATCTTTCATAATATCACTATGCTAACAATTTTACAAGCTAATTTTCTCACCTAAAACATCCAACAGAGTGCATAGTCCATAAAGGTAAAGCAGATCTGTCTACTTTGCTTTGAAGCAGAGGAGATCCATCTGGAAACAAACACAGGAGTGTACAGGAAAGTGAACGGAAATATTTCAGGCAGCACATAAATACTGCACTGAAATGGTCTTGTCTGTCAAGAGAAGCAAAACCCCGGGTGCCGCAGTTACATGCCTAGACCCAACAACCTTCCTGAGACAGACCCGGTGAGTTGCCAATATTGTTAATGAGTCATCAAACCCATCCATTTGAATAACAGGAGCTTCTCACATTGCTCACCTCCCGGCCTTAACTCACCCCAGCCCAGCCAGCCTGCTGGAGTTAGTTCCCAGCCTCATCTCCTGGGAGGGGAGGCGGATGTTGCTCCTACATAGTATTTTTTTTCCCCCTTTGGGCAGAGATTTTTGCCATCAGGAACGGCTGAGTGCTTTTAGTACTAATTTGTACTAGTCACCCCCATTTTGATACCACCTGCTGAACACAACAACATGAGGCATATTTCTGTTGGAAGCAAAATCTCAGACTGTATTTTCATGGGGAGAAAGTAAAAGTCATGCATCGTCTACTCTGCCTCTGTATCACAGTCTTGCCAAAATATGCGGATGCCTGGCTGTGAAGGGGGCAATACCCCAACAGAGAACTCAGTAAAGGCTTACACAGATCAGTCCCATACTTTCTCCATGCCCCCACGCCTCCAATGCTTTTTGCTAAGGGCACAATCTTTGCTTTTAAAATAATCTTTCCAAATCTGATTTAAAATAGCACTTTCCCACTCAAACACGGGGGCCACGTGAGCTGCTCTCAGTTCCTCACAACTGCACACATATTAATCAGAAAAGAAAGCAGAGAAGTGACACAATAAAGCATTTAATATGCTTTCTTTAAATCACGATTACAAATAAAGACCTTTGGCAGTAGAGCACTGCACTCTTCATAGGAGCTCCTCATCAGCCAAAGGACTCCAGTGATTCATTCACAATTCAGAATGATTAGACCAACATTTTCCACCCTGAAGCTGAGGGAAAACCTTGAGTTAAGGGAATTTCAGTAAATATGGAAACACCTGGTGAGTTTCATTCAAGATCTGTGCAGGCGGAGGCAAGAGTAGGAGTTCAGCAAAGGTTTCCTACCTCGGTGCGGCTTTTGATTAATTACTGTGGAAGTACATGCTTTCATCGACCATTTTAAAGTAGAGTAAGATTATTACAGGAGAGACTGATCCCTGAGAAATTACAGAAGAGATGGATGAAGCCAGATACCCACTTCAACAGATTTCTTGTTTACCTCCTCTGTGCTCCTCTGAAATCCCTTCCTCCTCTCTTGTTTGTCTTCTTTTATTTTTTTTCAACTGCAGTAACACTCTGTTCAGATATCCTCACAGAAATATCCACAGTGACTTTTATTTCTTGAAGAACCCCACAGCTTCTGAGCACATCACTATATGTGAATTTAGACCATTTTTGCCAGCACGCATTACTTGACATTTAGAGAACGTCGCCATGATACATAGTCCCTCTTGCACTGAAATCTACTTGGAAATTTCTGTTGTCTTTTACAGTCTCTACCAAATACTCTCTCCTCTCACATTTTTCAAATATGAATTCACTGCAAACTGCCCTGCTGTCAGGCCTATGAAATGCCCTGCTTCTTCAAAGAACACACAGGCTGGCAAACAGATGGAAATCTCTTCGTTCACCTTTAACTCTGCACATTTGACACCATCGGTCAAAGGGGTGCTCCAGGTCTAAAGGCCATGGAGTTCATCATCTCCCTTGTTCAGGTGTATTTCTCTTTACCATCAGTGCTGAGAGCAGGGAGCTGAGTTGGCATGCAGAGCTGTGAGCTCCACGTCAGCTCACAGATCCCTTTAAACAAAGCCACAGCACTCTGAGTATGCACACTTTTGCATGCTCACAGTGTTCTGCATGGGTACAAACACTCATCTGGAGTTTTAAGAGAACATGTCCTGGCTGCACTCATCTTTGAGGACTGGATTGCTTTGGGTTTTTTTGAGATTATTCAAGTGTTAGGAACATTCGATGATGCAGCCCACTGCACACAAATCTCCTAGAAATCAAAGAACAAGGATATCCTGATGTTCATCCACCTCCAGTGTGAGATATAAAACATATGCACTACTTCAGATTGAAACAAACAGGAATTTAGGAACCTACTATCTAAAATGAGTATTTAATTGGCAGGACAAAGATGAGAGCCAGCAGAAATTATACTCACTTTCAAATTGTTATTGTCACCATATCATGATACGTATTCCAAAGTCCTCACACATAACTTACTTAAAAGTCTTCTGAAAAACCTAGTAAGTGAAGTCTACTATGTTACAGTGTCCTCATTCTGTGTTCATATGCGATCACATGTGTGTGCAACTTCATTCTTACAAAGTCCAACAGGTGTAAGATCCCTCCGAAATGGTAATGTGACCCTGGATTTACACCCAGCCAGACACTGCACCACGCTGTTCCAAGATTTTCATTCAATGCCCCTGCAGCGACAAGGCAGCTTGCCCATCTCCTAATTTCCAGGACCTCACTGATCTGTTTTGGAGGTAGATCCCACACTGGTTCATTGTCAATTGTCATGAACAGCTGCTGATTTTTCAGGATGTATCACGTATCCTCACTGGTACCTCTGCTATTTCACACGTTATCCCCTGCAGCAATCTGAGATGAGCACCATCCGGTCTAAGTGGTCTGGTACCCCTCAGGTTCTCAAGTTGCTTTATATAAAATGAGACACATACAGATCAAAACCCAGAGTCATGAAATTAATAAAGTAATGTTTTGGTTCTGATGTAGAAATCTCAAGTTTGCTTGCAACAAATATTTCCACATGAGGTTAACAATTTACTGGAAAACTAAAGTTTGCCTTGGGATCACCACAAATGTACACAAATCAGAGCTTGCCAACCTGAATCTGACTGCAAATTGCTGTTGTATGAAAATGCTGAAATACAAAACCAGAACTAAGCTATACTCCCACATATTAAGGACTTCCAACAGAATTCCAGCTCCTTCATTGGTATTTCTGACCACTGATCATGTAAAAAAATAAAATCAAAAATCCACCAAAAACTGCCCACCACACCTCTCTCCCCCCCAAAAAAAAACCCCCACCCAAAATAAACCCCAAAACAAACAAACCAATCAGTAGCATGTTCTTGCCAGGTTTTGGCACTCAAGGACTAACATGAGTTCCCAGTACAGAGCAATTGCTACCACCATCCTTAAGGAGCTACAACAAGTTAGACTTTCAAATACAGGCTAAGTGAGGAAAAAAAGCCTTCCAATTGCAGTTAATAATTTGACCTGTGATATTCCCTTTGGTCAGAACACATTAAACTTGTTAAACATATTCAGCCTAAATACAACTTATGAAATTCTGACCACAATTATCATATACATGCATTTTAGAGCTGAGGAAACAAGCAAACAAACACTATACAGACCATTTCAAAAACAGGGGGAATGAAAATGTCACTTCCCACTCCTTACATTTGCAAAGTTAATTTGAAGCAAAGGGTTCAGTAAATGCAGACTTGAAAAGGACACAGTTCTAAAAAATGACTACGCACCCAGGCTCAGCAAATTAGCTCATTGGTTTCAACATGAGTATTCAACATTATTCCTTTTTTTTAATGCAATATACTCAATGAAAACTTTATGCACATTCAGACATTACATTATTTTCAGTAAAGTCAATAGAAGAAGTGAAGGGTTTATCTTCATAGAGAATAGCACACCCAGCCACAGCCATCCAAACAACTGACACAGGTCACACAGCCAGAGTTATTCCAAACTGTCAGACTGAAGAGCACATTCAGCATCCCCCTTTGCTCCTTTTCTCCAACAGTTACTTCCAATGTAGCAAGGGGAGAGGAGGTCCCAGGTCTCTTTTTTGTTTGGGCTTTTGCTTTTTTCTTAGGGTTTCAGCTTATTAATAGTGCTGGGTGAGATGGACTACAATAAGCTGACTAAAAAGCTTTTTGAAATTACGCATTTGGTCGATGCTCTGCTTACATGCATGAAATCTGTCTGGAAATTGACACCCAAAATGGCTGCATTTGGTTCAAACATTCGTGCTTTTCTAGGAGTTTATGTGGAATTTTCCAAGCTTTCTACTGCAAGATCAGTCTGCACCTCCCATGAGGACCAGCTTTTCTCCTGGGCTCCTTGCTGCTTGGCTGGAGGCCCAAAGGGAGTACTTATGCCCAGGGGAATCCCTCACCACACCCCACCTAGGTTTGTCAGAACCTCAAGGGAAGGTTGGCAAAGAGCTCCATGCTTACTAGGCACAGTCCCCATGCTGAGACAGAACAGTAGAGACACAGAAGTTGAGAGCACTGCATGGAGTGATTTCTAATTCCCTAGAGATGTTTTGGCACTGAAAGGAATTTGTGTTTTATCTTAGATGACCAATATATCAGTATTATTTAGTAGTCATTAGAAGGTATTTTCTACTGGAAAACAAATGTACCAGGAAAGGAAGGACCTTCTAAACACTATGAATCCAAAATAGGACATAATTCTCACACACATTAGCACTCACTCCAATTGTTCCATTGCCTTGTAGATATTAGACAGATACTTCACTGAAAAACGACAAAACAAAACAAAACATGTGACTTCAGAAGTCCAGTTCCTCCACAGGCACACTGCTATTTTCCCTGCATGGACAAGTGCAAAACATGAAGGACAAGATCCTCTAAACAAAACTACAGCATCATACAGTTCAACTATTACTTTGCTCTGGAAAATCTGTTTTCAAAAATAACCTGAAGCTTGTAAGTGTCTTCCTGTGCTCAGAACGCAATCCTACACAAAAGCTGAAACTAGGGTTGGAAGAGAAGTTCTTTAATCAATTGTCTGAAATATTCTGTCTTCGTCAGATCAATCTTAAATTGCTAGCTGAGGGTAGAGAATTATTCCCCTGCCTCCTTTAGAAGTGAGAAATGAAAGCAATTTTCTGTGGTGGGAAAGGGAGAGAAGTTTTCGGGTTTCATCAATACATGTCAATATGGCATTAGTATAAACCCCTCTTTGAATACCTCCACAAGTAATTTCAAAAAGTCAAAAAGTCATTTTTCTGTTACAAGAAGAACAAAACCTACTTAGCAAAGATTGCTGATTAACTAGTTTTTGTGTAGAAATCTATCTCCAATTAAGATGATGAAGTTCCTTTGCTTTTCTAATTAATGAGCATCATTCAGTATGAAACTCCTTTTTTTTAAAGTGTGATTGATGAAACCAAGTGCAACTGAACAGCAGGATTCCTCTGGTCCATACGCAGTACAATGCAGAAATTGTTGTCAAGGTCACACAGGCAAATAATTTCCTGCTATTTGTGTGTGCCTGGAAAACAAGGGAGAAGATCTACAAAGGCAGATGGAGACGGGATGGACTCCAACCACAAAGCAAAGCAGAACGTCACAGGAACCAGAGCTATCCCTGAGCCTGATCTAAAGCCACCTGCAGATAATAGCAGTCTTTCCAGATCTGTCAGGAAGCTCTGGGTCAAACCCTTTGTGTTACACAGCAGAATTCTTCTTGGCTTTAGAGGCTTCAATACGCGCAGGATTTGGTCCCCTGTTTGGCAGGGGCAGGGATGTCTTTCCCAAGACTGTTGACTTCTGAAGGCAGTCCTATTCCTTCCTTCTCAGCCAGGAAAACACACAATTTTTGCAATGGTGGCCCTTTCAAATGGGAAGGAAAGGGTATCTGTGGGCACCCAGAAGGAAGAAATCACAACACCCAGGTGCTAGAGCTGCCCAGCAGTAGAGAGTGCTCCTGTTTTCCAGAAGCAGATTCAGGCATTCATTAACATAGCCCAGAAAAATGGCATGTGTGATGCCTACAAGCAAAATGACTGGCATTCCTGAATGCAACACGGTGTCATCCCTCCATCCTTCCCAAAGCCCCTCTTCTCTCCCCATCTCAATTCTCAGGCCATTTTCCACAGCGCTGTCGAGTACAGCACACACACCACGAGCAAGCACAACCCAGCACAACTGGGAAACTGTGTGGAATACGGCTCATCTAAAAAGAGACCTCAGCAGATACAGCTTCACGCATGATAACTGTCATTCCTCTTGTATTATTAGAGGGAGGAGATACGGAGAGTTTGCAACACATTCAGTGCTTGCAGACAGCAGTTAAACAAGACTGGCCATTATGTCACCAAAAAGCTTAAAATTCAACAGTTCCTGCAAAAGCCCACTTACCAGCTATCCAAGGAGCCTGGCATGTGCAATTTACACCTGTTCTGTTTCCTGTTGCTTTTGCAAAAGAAATCCATGCATCCCACACTCATCACTTCCAGGAAGATTAAAGCAAAAAAAAAAAAAAAAAAAGAATATCAGAAAGCCCAGCACCTCAGAGAGCCAGGCTGGATAGGAAAACAAAGAGGTGTTGAATTCTGGAGGAAATCTTCTCCAGCTTCAATTCATAAGCCCCTTCCCCTCTCTCCCACTACAGTATGCCAAACTGAATCAGGGAAATCTAAAGGAGGAGGAAGAAAATAAGAAGCATCGAAGGCCAGTTCTTATAAAAGAAATGGCGCTTGTGAGCTGGTCAGTATGAGTCTGCTGAAATGATGTATGGCTAGGTGGGGAGGGTATATGTGCACACACATGCACACAGACGTCAGACTCTTCCTTGGAAGTGGATTAGGTGGCAGATGGTGTCAGAACCTGAGCTGCTGTCAAGAGCAGAGTTCATGCTGTCCTGCTCCCCTGCACTTAGAGAGGAAAGCAGCAAAGACAACCCATAAAAAAAAAAAGGCTGATAAATGGCTGACAATCAGCTTTGTCATTGGCAATGAGCAGAACGCCACCCCTCGCTTGCTCCCCTCTCCCCTCAGAGTCCTCACAGGCAAAATCCTCTCTGAAATGGAGACAAAAGAGGAAACAAATGTAGACCTGCAATCTCGAAGCTTCAGAAAAAACAGAGGCTCAGTTTTTCACAGGGAAACTAGATCCTGCTATTACCAACCCAAATACCAAAACCCAGGACAGAAGGAGGGGGGGGGGGGAGGGAGGAGAACACCCAGCTTAATGTCTATTCAAAGCAATTTGGGGAGGGGGGAAAAAATGAAAGAAAAGAAAATCCCCACTGTCTTTGATTGCCAACACAATGAAAATAAATGAGGGAAATAACATTTGGGAGGGACGTAGCAGCTGAAAGCAGTCACAATGACTTTGTGCAGGCACCCCTGTTATTAATAATTATTACAGATAATAAGGGTTTTCAGGCTGAGCAAACGATCTTTTCCAGTTCTTAAAACCTCATCTCTCCCTCTCCTGTCACCTACCTCCCCTTTTCCTCTCCTCTTAGAGCACCTGCTTTACATAGCTTTCCTTGTATTATCATTAGCTTCATGGATAACTGATAGCTGAGCTCGGCCAGCAGATGCTAAGAAAAGAACGACAAGGTGGTTAGACACACGCTTACTATAAATAGACACACAACATGGCCAGCGTTTGCCAACATCTGATGACGCTTTCCCTCCTGGGTCCTAAAGTTAGCTAGTTTCTGAAAGTCAGGGAAGCAAAGGAGAGCAAGGTAAAATGCTTTCAATTAATTTTGCAGAGATTGAAGGGATAAAAATAAGAGTGAGGCTTTATATTTTTATGACATGCTAAAAATACCCACTTTATGAAACCTTCGGCATAGTTTGCAAAGCACAGTTTAAAAGCCTTTATCTTTTTTTTTTCCTCTTTTTTTTTTTTTTTTTTTTTTTTTTTTTTTTACAAGCAGCCCTGAAGCTCAAAATATTTAGCTGGTGCTGGGGTCTTTGCCAACAGGGCTGAAAAGGGTCACAAGAAGATCTCCGTGCTGAGAACAGTGTGTGGGAGCTAGGCAAATAATAAAGCAAAAAGCTCACAATTGCAACAAGCCCCAAGGTATCGCTGCAAAGCATAAGGCTCATGCTCAGGAGCTCAGAGTGAAGGCTCTCAATCTGTGAGTGCAGGGGAACCATGGTTGTCTCTGCATGGCTGGCAGGAGGCACCAGCTGCCTCAGGCACTGAGTCAGCAGAAAATCCTCCAGCCTCATTGCTGGCTGGTTCTGGACACTTCCGGGGCAGCCTCCTCAACTGTCCTTGATTGGAGATGCCAGAGGTAGGCTTCCAGCTGGAAAATCCTTATTCTTGCTTGGCTAAGACACCAAAGGCTGGGGAGGTACACTAGTCCACCACACAGTTACCTTCTGCCTACAACTTCACACTGATGACCCTCTTCACCCCTTCTTCCAGCCCTGCAGTATAGAAATTACCATTTCATGACTCACCCTTGGTCTGCAGAGCACACACAAAGAACAACCTGCCTTTCCGGAAACAGGTGGTATTTTTTTTTTCCTTTGATCAGGGGAGAAGTGCTGTTAGAAAGGATCCCTGGAGCATTTCTACCCCTGGCTGTGGAAGTCAAGCACAAGCACACACTGCTCCCAGTGCAGCAGTAAAGAATCTCTTCCTCTCCTGTCTCAGCTTCCTACCATTCCCTTGGGTTCTATCACTGGTCACCAAAGAGAGGAGATTGGTGCCTGCCCCTTTGCTCCCCCTGGTCAGGAAGCCATAGACTGTGATGAGGTCTCCCCTCAGCCTCCTTTTCTCCGGGCTGAACAAACCCAGGGACTTCAGGCTCTCCTTGTAAGACTTCCCTTCCAGGCCCTTCACCATCCTCCTTGCCCTCCTCTGGACAATCTCCAATATTTTTTATGTCCCTCTTGTACTGTGGTGCCCAAAAATGCACAAGTAGATCATATCAATTTATTTTTTTCTAATGTAAAATGCTTATTTCTGGAAATTCTTAGTACCTTCCCTCTACATGCACTGCTATAGGCTGTTCCTATTTGCCAGGTCTCACTGACAGCCATCTAAGCTTCACTAGTACAACTAAGGCAAGCGCCAGTTTAAAATGCATCTTATCTTAAGGAAAACAGCTGCAGCTAAGCATTTGCCCCAGCACACACTAAAATATCAGCACTGGTTTTGCCCTCAGAGTAGCTATCCCCCTTTCAAGAGCTGATGAGCTCACACATGCACTCAGGTCTCTCTCATACTTTTTTTTTTGTCCTTGGTAGTAATCTCAGGCTGAAAGCCATTTTAGACTGCAGGAGTACCACTATGCGAAAATAAGCAACCATTTGTCCTAATTCTCAATCAAATTTCAAGATGGAGAAAATTTGGCACTCCCAATAGGAGAAACCATTTGTCTCTATTTGCTACAGCAGAGCTGTCATCACACACAAACAGTGCCCAGTCATGACATGAGAGCAGTATCTCAGACCACAGGGAAGGAGGAAAAAAAGAGAACCTAAGCCAATCTTCCATGCAGTTCTGTGACAGGCAAGAGGCATGCAGCAGGAACAGTGGTACAAAGCCACGCAAGTCCCAGGAGTGGGAGGAGGACTTTTTCTTAAAAAAGCTCCAGAGATCTGCATAAGGTGGAGGTTTCATCTTGAGAAACTTGTAGCTCAAAGCTACCAAGAAAAGCTGTATCAGGGACAAATTAAAAAAAAAACAAACAAACCAAAAAACCTCCATTCTATAAAACTGCTTACCTAGCCAGTGCTGGAGGGCAAGAACGCTACAGGGGGAGCAGAGAAGAAAAGCATTCAAACAGTTTTTCCTCTCACCAGCCAAAAAATAAACACCGAAATGGAAGCTTTAAATATTTAATGTCCAAAACAAACAAGAGAATTTCCCAAAACAAGACTGCTGGTTCAACACAAGCCAGCAGCACTCACAATTAAGATGACAGAGGTTTAACACGCAGCTGTACTAACACCAGCCAGGGACAGGTAAAACCCACTTAGAGATGAAAAGGTGCGGATTCACTGTGCAGCAGCAGAGCACCAGGGATCAGGCAAAGAAGGACTGACCTTCCCTCTCTGTTACACTTGGGCGAAGCAGTTAATGCCACCAAAAGAGTGGGAGGGAGTTTAGCAGGGATCAGTGCTAGGAGTCTCAATAGATTATGCTATTATTTTGAGACTCTGTAAAAGAACAAATTAACCTTCTTTATAACTCTTGGCTTACTTTAATAGATTTAATGGATGTCATAGGCTGGAAATACCATCTTACATTCCTTTAATTTCTGTACTGATTGTCCTCCTTACAATGAAAAGACACTATTTGAGACCTTGGAGGGGGGGGTGCTGGTGCTCTTAACCACACGATCAAACCCTCAGCTGCTTGACTGGCTTCTTGCTCATACACCCATGACTGAAGTAATCATCACTCCGGGATCAGGAATGCCTTCCCCACAATCTTAGATTAACAGAAGCCATTGGTATTTTTCCACCTTTCCATAGAGCAGATAGCATTGTACCTTTCCCTAAGATCCTCCAGATTCACCTCCAGATTCCCACTCCAGCTGCAACCAAGGAGGCTGGCAATGTCTAACATCTCTCTTGATGGCTCCTTGCTGCACACCATAGTTTTTCAAACATTGTTCTAAAGGGCTTAATCATGCTACCAGGGTGTAAGAGTTCCTTAAAATTTGTGATACAAGAAAAAAAATTTTCCCCCTACATACCCAGGCTGTACATCTGCTACATGAGATCAAGGGCGGGACTCGACAGCCAGCACAGTCCTATCAAAACCTTTATTCTCCCCTACCTTGTTTTTTTATCTCTATTGTTTTTCTCACCTACTTTTCAGAAACCTGGAAAAGCATTTTCCTGACCAGCACACAAGCCTTCACAGCTCACACAGGCAGAACAACATATTTTCTGTAAATTAGCCAAAGGTGTGATTGATTTCCACTCATGTTCACCCCACTACCGAAATTCTGCATTTCAGATGCAGCTCTAATACAACACCTTGTTTTACTTCAAATAGGGCTGAGCACTCAGAAGTTACTACTAATGCAGAATGCCAGAGAAAGCAGGAGTGGAAGGTTGTCAGATGAAAGGAAAAAGTTATTTCCCAATGAAAGGGTAAGTCAGAGGAGCGATACACTAAAGCCTGCTCCTCATGGTGACAATTGCAGAAGGAAATCTTCTGACTGAAGATGAGAAGGAGCAAAGAGAAAGATGAGGTAGGCTGAAACTAAGCCTGAGAAAGGGAAGTCTTAACCAGAAACGAAGTAATACCAGTGTTAAACTCCACACAAACTGCTCAGTCTGCCAGATTCTGTCCAGCTGAAGACCCTGTGTACCACTTACTTGACTCAATCTTTATCTATAAATGCTACAAATAGGAAATGTATAAGAGGTCTGGTAGGCAGAAGAGCTGAATGGCTGCAACCCGTCTAGAGGAATTACTTCACAGCTTTCAAACCAGAGCATGTATTTGGCACTTGTCTCTCTCTGACAGAGCTGACCCACCAGTGAGTGCCTTGGGTTGGTATTACAGCTTTCCTGAATATGCTTTTTAGTGGGCAGACCAGAACAAGTAAGGAATAATATGCCACAGGCTATATTAATGAAATTATTCAGGCTGCAGGATGCAATGAGGACTGGCATAAGTGCTGGCATTTGTAGGCACGTCACTGTTGCTGAAAGCACTCTTATGGACTTGAGCCCCATACACTCTCCTGGTTTTTGCCATTATTGGCTGGGCAGACCAAGATAACGGGCAATTCCCTATAGCACTGCCTGCCACAACATGTCAAAGCAGCCAAGACAAGCAAAAGAGAATCATAATAGGCTCCCTCCCAAGATAAGCTTGGGCATTGGTCACAGGACAGATTTTGAGCATTTTAGGGTCATATACTGTATGGTTTGGTCAGTCACTCAAGATACACAGATCACATATGCTCCTTGAGGACAGCATCTGCTCCTACCACCAAATTCAAGTTTTTAAAGTCAGGCCTTTGTACCAATTTCTCAAAAACTTGTATCCTATCTAGTTCTGTGTACACTGAGGGTATTCTCTGAATAGCAGGAAAGCATTAGAAGGTGAATTTAAAGTGTGCCCTGACCCTAAATGTATGTAGCAAATGTATGGGCAGAAGCAGTGCGAAGGGCATTTTCTTAGCTTGTCAAGACAGGCATGCACCATAGCTGTGGAGATTTCATTGTCTTGGAGAAAGGCATTAGTGTCCTGGCTGCTCATTTCTGTGGAGATGGGGCTTTTTACAGGTTCAGGGGGAATACAAAGAAAAGCTGATACAGTAGCTCAGAGGAACATGTCTATCTAAGGAACTCCTGATGGCACAGTGTCTGCAATGTAGCACTCTGTCACTCTTGGCTTTTGTTTCTTTTTTTCCTTTCTCCTTTTATTTTCCCACCTTTTTTTTTAATATATATTCTAGCTCTTTTTTTCTTTTTTTTTTTTAAAGTTTTTGATTTTCACAACTCTCCAATTAACCTTGGCTCCCACACACACTTTAAAATGAATGCTGTGTATTTCTAAAACCCTTTGCTTTCCCTAGGTAATAGGACATTTTCTCCTCCTTTCCCTGTTCCCACCTTTTTGGAATCCTCCCCTCATGCCTCTCTTAATTCAGTATTCTCATTATACCTATTTTCTTTGCCTACTTGCCTTCTTCCACCTTCTCCATTAAACCTCCTCCCTCCCATTGCCTTATAAATCTATCCCTTTCTTATCCAGCTCTTTTTCTCTACTAACCATCCCTCCCTTCCCCTTTTATCCTGTTCAGTACCTACTCCCCCATTTCATTCCTACCCACACAGCATGCATTGTGCCTTTCTCCCCCCGCTCCAGTTTCAAACCTCCTCATTATACTTCATTTTCCTGAATTCTATTCGTGTTCTTCTATCAGCTTTCTCTAAGTTCTAATGCTCTCTTCATCATGTTACCGCCTATTTCCCATCTCCTACCCTTTTCTCCTGCCTGTTCATTCCCCATCCACCCTCTCCATTTTTAACTCTGCTAGGATAGGTCCTCTTATTAACAGCTATGACCCATCAAAATTTTGGACATAAGTTTTTCTGATCAGGAATAAAGCCCATGCAGCCCCCTGCACTATTTTTCTGTAAGCTCCATGCATGCCTCAGTCCTACTATATGCAGCTTTCTCTTGTCACTTGTTCTCCATGTACTTTCCTATCCTGGGATGACACATACAGTTTAACCCCAGAGAGCCAATGTGTGTGAAGCCAAGCACACATTATCATGCAACTGAAGCACAATGGCTCTTTCTTCTGGGACAAGCTCACAACTTGCTATTTACTCCATGAATACCAAAATCAGACTGATTTCAGATTTGACTAACAGATTGACAGGCTCTCTCTTACAACCTTGCTGGCACGAGCTGTTGCATGTCTGAGCATGTACATACCCAGGATGAGCAGGAAACGCTGCCCTGTGTCCACTGCTCAGCAGTAACACGTGCTCTGATGGAAGCTACGGCAACCACCAATGCCAAAAGACAAATGCAATTCCTTTTGAGTATGAGGTGGCTTTTTTTTTCCAGTAGACAGAAGGGCATGATTATTATGAGTTACTAAAAAAAAATTTGAAAAAAACCAAGAGAGCAAAATCAACAAACAAAATCCAATTAAGGAAATCACTCAACCAACCTCCCAGGGCCAGGCTTGATCAGGGAGCCATTCAGTAGGACCTCCAATACAGAGCCTTGAGGCTGTACAAAGATGGTTATTTTCCATGCTATACTCATCTAAACAAAAGCTATACTTAACCTCTTTCAGCCTCCTCTCACTCCCAGAATCAAATGACGACATGCTTTGGCGTTTTAACTCCAAACAGGAAAAACCACAATACCTGGTGAGAGATGTTGTTCTCTGCAGGAAGGCTGGCATTGAACAGAGAACAAGCATCAGCACCCTGGCTCTTGGAGCTACTACAGCACTGTTGCCAAAAATACAACCTCAACCAAACAAAATTGATGTTTTAGGTTTTCTGCTGGAGAAGCATGCTTGTACATACACTTCTCCCCTCTGATTTTGAGATAGGATGGTCTGAAGGCCAGAGAAGAAAGCTGCTCTCCAGGTTTCATCAGATCTGGAAGAAGGGGACACAGCTCCTGGGACCTCCCAGAGAAATGATGACAACAAGGTATTGTATCCACAAGCCTTAACTAATGCCCCTTCTGCACTTACTACTCAGCAGCTAAGGTCTCTCCATCTCCCCCTCACCATCTGCTAGCTCCCACTCCTCCCTCTCAAACCACACAGAGAGGGAACATAACTCAGGACCATCAGTAAAAGAGGTGACTTTTAGGCCCAGCTAAACCAACATGGAAAATTCACCCTCTGCCTTTGGTACTGGTTACACAGAAATGTCATTCATCAGTGGAGCTGCTGCTGCAGCTGGGAAGAGGTCTTTTAATCCAAAATGGTGGGGCCTTGTGCTAAACCATTTTATCATCATATCCCTCCCCACCCCACCCCACCCCCAATCCTTGAGGTGCGTCTGCTGGTAGCCAGTTGCCATAGGAACCCTAATCTTTATCTGGTTTGCTTGCTAAATAAGCTGCCATCACTACTCTCCTTTATTGGCTCCTCAGTCCTCCCTTTAACCCTCCCCTCTTTCAAAAAGAGATTTAAAAAAAAAAAAAAAGATTTTTGACAACCCTCCTTTCTTCCCCTCTCCCCTCCTCCACAGCTCCTATGAGCTTTTCAAGTCCAAAATACAGAATTTGACACAAGCAGCCACCATGATGCGGAGGGGACATCGGGCCTGTGTGTTCCCTGGATTCGGCAGCAGAGCCAAGGCAAAGAGAAACAGGTACAATAACAGAGCTCGAGAGCCAAACACTACAATGACAGACACCTCTAATTCAAATTATTTTAGATTAAAGCTTTCCAACACTTCCCACGCCTGCAGTACCCAACATCAGCCTTAACCAACCTCACTACCCTTAAGCAGCACAATCATAACACCATCAGTGAGGGACCAGCCTTTAAAAGATGTTTCAAAGATATAAACTGAAACTGGAAAGCAAAGCAAGCTAAACATACAAGAAATAAAAAAAAAAAAGACAACGTGTCTGCAGTAGCCTAGAGCTTTTTAACATGAAGAAGGGGGTGGGGGGAAGGTGACCCTTCCATGGACCAGAGATCTAGGCCAGAATTATGTAGGCCACAAGAAAACCTTGTTTCAGCTGGTCTTAATCCAGTCCTTAGAAGGTGATAACCCTTACTCAAAGACACCTTCCCAAACCACCACCACATACACCCCCTATGTATTTGCTTTAAAGAGAGACAAAGGACTGAAGTGGCAAGGGATGCCGAGTGAAGGAATAAGTTGTCTGACTTTGTGTGCCCATGCAATAGCCTAATCATTCTTTCCATCCCAGCAGGCATATACCTATGCTAAACGCAGATTCTGGAGCTATTCTCCCCCTCGTAGTTCTTTTTACTGTGACAAATACCATCCAAAGAGTGATCCTATCTCATTCATTTGCATGGAAGAAAAGATCTAGAAAATTAATACTGTCAAGATGGGAAGGAACAGACGAAGGAGAATCTCAAGACACTGAATTCCCTCTGCGTGGAACACTGAAGCAGGTTAGCAAACCAGGATCCCATTTACCTGAAACTGAACTAAGTAATCCTTCCTTCACTGAAGAAACAGAGAAAAACACCCCACCAGAACAAAACCTCACACCACAGCAAAGACATCAGTTTCAGGATCACTTGGGCATACCCAGGGATCTTCAGCAGCTGTTCACTGGCATATGAATCACGGTCCTCATGGAAGACTTTGCAATGCTCAGCTTACCCCCAGGAGGATAAGGGCACACCTCTGAAAGCAGCTGGACTGCTGATTTTTAGCTAAATTGAGATTTGGGCTGGCCTGTGTTTAGCTGAATGACCCAGCAGCTCCAGCAAGTCAGCGCCAGAGCTGCTGTTACAGCATGTTTTACAATTAGTTGCCCGATCACGGAGCTTTGCACATAGGTCCCCTGCTCATCCAGAGCACAGGGATGCTCTTACATCTCTATTTAGCAGAACTGCAGCTAGGCTTCCCCCCAACTCTGTTAGAAATATTTATGTTCAGAGTTCAGGTATAATTCAGGTGAGGACATGAATATCTAATTCTGCTAATACGAACTTTACCCACATTAGGCCATACACTGCCAAACTGTAATCTCTCAGGATCTAGACCTCTGTGACATTCCCACTACTTCTCAGTCCCAGGAGGGTTAGAAATAGCACTCAAGCAGACCTCTCTAGGGATATTTATGCATATGTGGTCAGGCCCACAAATAGAAAGAAGAGATGAGTGAATAAAATAACATTAAGTAAAAGTTCAGCTAAAGTTCATTCATATTCTAGATGAAGATACTGCAAATTCCTACTTTAAATGAATCTGTCCTCTGTCAGAAGTCTCTTTTCCTTGATAAAAACAGTCCTTGTTCTATCAGGAAAGCAATTTTTAAATTCAACCTAAGTTTCCTCTCCTCTACTTTGCTTTTTCCATTTCTCCATGAGGGATGCTTTTTTGAAGAGGTGCACACAGGAATCCCAAGTGGCTTTGCTAGCCCCCTTTTGTAATATATATTCCAGGCTGACAGAGTGCCCAAATCAGCCGTAAAACATTGTGGGGGTTATTTCTCCTGCTTCAATCCCCATGAGCCTCCTACCTTCAGTTTGGTTGGCTCAGAGATGCATAGCTGAAGAACCTTAGGAAGAAACTAAGTTAAAACAATCAAGCTTCTTCTTGAATTTGTAACTGAACTAGAAAGATGTAGCCAGGAGCCAAGGGGAAAATTGTGCAAGGTTAATCCAGTAAGCATTAATCATTTGCTATTTATTTGAAATTAGACTTCTAGTCACTCAGAAGGTTCGCACGCTCTACTTTCACAAACCTTGTGAGGCAAGGACCATAATGAAGTAAGCAGGCATTGCAGAGAGCTTGAGGGCTTCTTCACAAGAGCTTGGCAGAGTAGTTTCCATTGCTTTCCCCTCAGCCCATGTAAAATTTTCACAGGGTCCTCCTCAGTTTATGAATCCCTGCTGCACTAAGACTTTTCTGCCACCACCCCCACTTCCTCAGTGACTCAGACTTATTAAGATAACTTCTCTTTTTCTAGTTCCTCACCTCCAACACACTCCATGCATTAAGCTACACACACCTGTAAATATGTAAATTCCTCCCCCAACCAGCCTCTCTCATCCAACCTTCCTCCTACAGTGCTTGCACACCCCCATCCTGAGAGGACAGAGCTAGTCAAAACCCACCTAAATGAGCTCAGCTTTTTCGTGGACCCCTGACTTCTCTCAGGCATCTCATTGTGAACTGGTGCTTGTAGACACCAGGACAAACAGATCTGGGGTAGGAATATAGGTCTCCTCCCAGCATAGCTTTCAGCAAAGTCAAGGTTTTTCCCCTACAGAAGACCAGCCATGTGGTAAAGAGAGGCCACAGTGCTGTGCTGCAGCTAAGTATATATCATACATAAGAGGTCTGGGTCTGACCACGCTTATGGTGTGCTATGGACTGGTTTGGGAACCTATTGGGTCCTTAGCAGGACAAAGGTTTGCCCATGCAAAAAGAGGGATTTATATAACACTGTATACCACTGCTTTAAGATATTTCAGGCAACAAAAGCTTCTCATCGGGATTTAGGACCATCAGGCACCCTAATTTCCCACCAGACTCTGGGTGCTGTGTAAGCACTGCTACTTAGGTGGTCACTATAGGTAGCCTGTGGCAGTCACCAGAGGTATGGGAGGCTGTGGTGAGACAAGAAGATAGTCCTTCCAGTCCCTAAATCCCTTCTATTGCTTGTGCTGGCAATAGAAGGACCATGAGCTGCAAAGAAACACTGCCACTGTGAAAGGGAAAATGGGTTTTGGCCAAAGGCAGGGATTTTCTCGGATTAACATCTCTGCTGCTGTTCAGGGCTCTGTGCACATGCTGGCACTTGCTTTTGTTCCTGCTTTTCCATGACCAGCAACAGGTGGGGAGGAGTGGGATGTGTGTATGGAAGGAGGATGGGGTGGGAGCGAAGAACACGTTCCTGACACTCAGGGATACATGTAGGGAGAGTTATCTGGCTGGATCATAAAAGGCCTTGGGACTGAGGGCTTGTTAAGCCATGGGTCGCTTTGATAGGAATGGAGACAGACTTCTAATCCTGGCAGCATCAGGTGGGAGTAGGGAAAACAGCTGAGAAGGTTTGAAGCAGAAGGAGCATACGGATCAGATTTAAACAGGGAATCTGCATCCTTTGTATCAAACGCAGTCAACTCTTAAGATCCTCTTCTGTCACACTTTTGTATTAATTAAGAGACAGCTTTCACTTTTGAAGCATACCTCTGTGCAGCTTCATTTCAGAACCACTGAAAACTGCTGGAAACACCAAGTGTAAGGCAAACGGCTTCACTTTGTGTGTAAATGGCTTTGCTGTTCCAGTGGCCTGTTCAGCTGTTTGACATGCACCACTTGTACTGCAATGGCGTGGCCTTTCTTAAGCAAAGACTTCCAGGTTGAACTGATCCGTGATGTGCATAAGTGAGTGACACTGCTAGAGACCTGGGAGAAAATTTGAACTGTGACTGCATCAGGTGAAAGATCCTTTTTTAATTGCTCTGCAACCTGTCCAGCCACCTTTTGCAGTTGAATGGGTATCTACTTTTTGGAATTCCCTTTGTTCCTCACTCAAAGGCCAACACACAGCATATATGTCCTTCTCCCAATCTCTAAATGTGCAGCATAAGTCTTGCACATAAAACACCAGAAGGAAACAGCTAGGAAGAAGAGACATAGGAGAAAGGCTGTCCTCTTCACTTCTTCAGGTTTTTTTTTGCTGAGTTGCATATTTCACACTCTGGTAAATTGTTGGATTACTTCTCTCAAAGTAACATTTAATCACTGTAATTTCAGGTCCTGATAACTGGACAGAAGAACTGCACATTCACTATCCAGAGAGCAATTAAGACTGCCGTAACAGAGAAGTAGCAGCTAAGACAAAACACCTTATATTTGAGCCAGAAGGTATCATTCCTGTGAGAGAAGGAGATATCAACATCTGGACATATATTAACCTAGGCTTCTGTCTGTGATGGTAAGTGCCAGTAAGTGCTCCGGTTATGGTTAATTATGGTGGTGTTTCTGCAATGATGAGATGACTTCTCATGGAGAAAGGCTCTCATCAGGAAATTGGTTCTATTGCAATTAACATCTTTGAATATCCAAATTTAACATCCTCCTTGAGCCTTCTCTCTTATTTCAGGAAGTTTGTGATCAATCAAGTCCTGAAATAGAGCAGGAGATCTGGGATTCAGTGAGTGGGGAGAAGCAGTATGTTTGGGAGCAGGAGGGTTAAGTACACAACAGAAGAATTGGCTACTTGTTGACTCTAGCAGCACCTCAACCTCCCATCTCCATAGGTATTATTTCCAAGAAAGCTATCACCATCGACATACCAACATTTAAAGTCAGAATAGGTGACACATCCATTCCCTTGCCTCAGTTCTGTCTTCAAGTTCAGCTATAGAGCAGGATCTGAGACACAGACAGCCAAAACCACAGAAAATATTATTATACTCAGGAGGTTCAAATATTGCCTCCCAGAACAATTAATGCAGCACATCACATAACACACCTTTCCCAGTCTTGGGCCCCTCACTGCAAGAAGGACATTAAGGTGATGGACCATGTCCAAAGAAAGTGGTGAAAGTTCTAGAGAACATGTCTTATGAGGAGCGGCTAATGGAACTAGGGTGGTTTAATCTGGAGAAGAGGATGTCAACTACCTGAAAGGAGGCTGTAGCCAGGGAACAAGCAATAGGACAAGAGGAAAATGTCCTCAAGTTGTGCCAGGGGAAGTTTAGATTGGACACTAGGAAAAATTTCTTCACTAAAAGGACTGTCAAGCACTGGAACAGGCTGCCCAGGGAAGTGATTGAGTCACCGTCCCTGGAGGTCTTTAAAAGGGGTGATACACACCTTAGTGCTTAGGGGCATGATTTAGTGGTGGCATTGCTACATTAACGGTTGGGCTTGATGATCTAAAAGATCTTTTCCAAGCTAAACAATTATATGATTCTATGATGAATTTTTACTTTCTGTGGTGCTCTGTCACTCCAGCAGTCCCTACCTACTGTAGCTTATCACAGAGCTGAGGGCAGAATGAGTAGATGCCAAAGGACAAAACAAAACTAGCAAGGCATCTTGGTGTTCAGGCTCTGGACCAAACATCAACTTTGCAATATCTAGTTCTTCCATCAGCAGTCCAGCCATAATGTAACTCACAGGAAGAAGTCAAATAAGTATTTCCAATATAGGTACTTTCTGGGATGAAAGAAAACAGGTTTTCCAACCCAGGCACACTTGAAGAAAAGCATATAGACCTAGCCAACAAATTTTTTCTCATCTCATACCACAGCTAAAAGCCAAACAGTAAATGCACTTACTTTATATCACTGTCAACAACTGGGTGAAATGCAGCCATATACAGAAAGGATCTAGCAAAGGCTTCACTGCTAGATAGCTATTAGGCTTTACAAATAAAATTCACAGCCAATGCCATCAAAAGGCTAAATTTTGTGTCTCTTAGGTCATAACCATGAAATGGGATTTTTTTTTAATAGTATGAGAGACCCAAACCAACTTTTACTGTATTATATTCAGTTATATAAAATTTTATTTACTGCTAGATGGCAATATACCTTCCCCAACTCTAAAAACCTAACAAACTTTGAGTGCTTATTTACTTAGCTAGGCAAATGACTTTAACTTAGAGAAATGTTATGTTTGGTGAAATTAAAATAAAATATAATACCACTTTAGGTTTCACACTGCCATCTCTCGTCTTAAGCAAAAAAACTTTCAGCTGCCACTCAAAAAATAAATATCAGAGGCACATGAATCAAGTGCAGTGTTGGACTACAGCTCCAGCTGCTCTTACAGTCTAGTCATACATACCTATTCAAAACTCAACTAAATATGCTTCAAAAAAAATAATCACAGTTGGGCAGCAGAACCCAGTGCAGTGACAGCAGGAATCACTGGGAGTCTGTCTTTTCTAATGGATACCAAATGAGACATGATATGAGCACAAAACTGAATAAATTAATCCTACAGGCTTTAATACTGAGTCAAACTTTGTTTTCAGTAGGGCATGCTGCTGAGACAGAGACAGGAAGAGACTTGGATAGAGGCTTGTTCAAAGATATCTAAGAGGTAGAATAAGAGAAGTGGGAACTAGTGAGCTGATGGGTTAGAAAACCGCTGCACAGCATGAGGGCTTAATAGCTGAGAACACAGGTCAGAAGGGGCTTGTGATGCTCAGCCTGCCTGTGAGTGGGCTCTCAGGCAACTGAAGAGTAGCATCAAACCTACTGCAGGGCTGCATCTTTCAGCTGAGCAGGCAAAAGACAATGATGTTGCCAACTAAGGAGCATTCATGAAGAGCTACACCCAATATCATGACTCATTAGTGAATATTAGGAATTAATAACTGGCATTCCCTTGCCCAAAATTATTCTGTATTTAATACCTTCTGTGCAACGGCTGTTGCAAACTCACCACCCTGTCTTCCAAATCACTGTGGTGTGTCTGCATTTACAGTGAAAAACATCTTGACTGTGAGGGGTTACAAATAAAACAGAGGGGTTCTGAAACCACTCATCTCGTGACTCTCAAAGCCAGGTTTATATCAACAAAAGAAAGACAGTAACAGAAAATCCAGCTCTAGGGCATCCCGTAAGAATTCCACTCGCTGGTGGAAATCAAGTGGGAAGTAACCAAAGGGGCAGGCACAGAGGAAAGGCGGCTCCTGTGTGCGGGCAGTCAGAAGGTAGCCCAGTTCCCCACGCCTGCTGCCAGCAGAGAGTATTTGCCACATTCAGAACATCACACCCTAAACTGCAGAGGGAAATGAGAACTGCAGAGATCATAAGCATTAAGCAAACTTCATTCTCAGGGCAGATCAAATTTGGGCCCTCTCACCCTTGACAAAACCCCTCTAAAATTTTTGCACTTGAAGGCACAAATTCACATGAGGTTATTAAATGCGTAGCAGTCCTCTGTCACACCCCAGCACTTCTGGTATTCCACACCATCCATCTAAAGCCACTTAGTTCTTGGTGACATTTAAAGAGAAAATTCCCCTTCGGCTCCTCACTCAAATTGCCAGGACAGAAGCCGACAGGGTGAACCCTTTAACCTTAAACAGCATCTTTCAGTTCTCTACTACATTAGGTCTGTTACTGTACACACATGGACAACATGCAGATGCACAAATTATAACAACTTGGACCACATAAATACATACACGTGACAATTGGGACCATAAATATATACACACAAGCATATATAAAAGTTTCCAACCTCCGTGTATTCCAAGGATGCTTCTCTTTCCACCGATCCCACATCGCTGAGAAGTTCTGCCCACTCCCACGCCTCCTGCCTCCAGCAAACAGTGCTGGTTTTTCTTGCCAACTGTGGGAGCTGCCCACCACGAGCAGGAAAGCATTACACCCAGGGAGGCTCAAGGAGTGTCCTGCAACTGCCCCCGGGTACTTGAGTGTGAAAAAGACAGGAGGAGGGAAGAGGTGGTCCCAGAGATGTCACTAGAATCACTGTCACATCAGTAGCCTCCACTTCCCTTCCCATTTTTTTATATTTAGGTCAAAACATGAGTAGTTACTTATGGAGGGAAAAAAACCCCACCAAAACAACCACAGCTTGCCTTATTTTTTCCATGGGGGAACTGACAATGTTTGAACATGAGGACCTGACAATGTTTGAACATGAGGACTGCAAATGAAAAGAGAGCAGGCAAAACCCATATAATTCCCAGATCTTCCTGAAATCTTGCTTTAAATCCAGGGGCCACAAGCAGCAAGAGTTACAGTAGGGAAGAGAGGCCCTTGCCTGTGCCTCAAATAAATAACTGCTGTGGTTTTACTAAAACCTCAAAGTATTGTAGCCTTTCCTAATGAGTAACAATGTCAAGCAAAGCACCTAATACTCACCTTTGCACCACAGTATACTACTACTACTACTACTAATAATAATAATAATACACCACCAGTTTGCTGGTACATCTTCACACAACACAAGTAGGAAGACGCTACTGTATTAATCTTGGAAACATTAGAAGCTTTGCTTACAGCTACACAAGAAGACAGAGTGGTTTCAGAAATAAATTACTTAAATTACAGTGGACAGCAGTAGTCCATCCCATGCTAATAGCAATTCTTCTGGTTTTTGTCAATATGTTCATTCTGTTGGGAATTAGGATGGCTGTTTAGCTGGCTTGTTTGCTATTTTGTGTCACACGTCATCAGCACAGGTCTCTGCTGGTACTTTCCAGCTTTACAATTGACAATTATCCCTTTGGGCTGATCATCCTTTTCCCAAAAAGGTAATGCTGTGAAACATGGGAAGTATAACAAATCAGGAGAGGAAAAACCTTTCATAGATGTCTTCCGTAACCAGCTCAGCCAAGCCAGGTAGCAGTTCACTCTTTCTCCTTCCTGGAACACCCCATGACCCCCATTTTTCTGGTACCCAGTCGGTCGATATACTCACCTGGGCTTGCATCCCTGACATTCACCCTGAGTAACTTCACCTTGAATAACTGCTGCCTCTGCTATAAGTGACCAACCCAGGAAACTGGGCACAATCCTCCCAAAGCAGCACCTTCAATTTAGAGTGATCTCATCATTACTACTACTTTTAACGCTTGCTGTCGTTTCTGCATGGAAATAAATAAAACCCCATCTTCTCTGAGACTGAGAGACTCTTCTGAAATATTTCCATTCAGCATTTCTTCCAAACAGCTTCTTTAAAATGTCCTTTTTTAAAACCAAAGCTGACTCACCCTCTAAAGCAAGATAGTCTGACTCACATTTAACCCTTTGATCTCCATGGCTCATTTTGGTCAGCAGCTGGCTTAGCTGTATCCATGTACTACATGTAAGGGCAAAGAAAGGAGAAAGCAAAATGTATTTTAAACATCCTTTCAGTTCCAGACCATTGAGAAATGCTCAGGAGAAATCTGCAGAGAAAGGAAAATTGTTTCAGCACCCAGAGACCTATTGCAAATTACAAGAGAAATGAAATTTTTCAGCAAGAGACAGATTTGCACTTTCATGTTCCCAGATTCAGATGAAAAGGGGACACTGTACAAGAGATATTTTGCTAGAGGGGTTTCTATTTTTCATTTAGCTTCATCAAATTCCTCATGATAAGACTGAACAGCACCACTTCAGATATGAAATAACAATCCAGAAACAATTTCCCATTTACACATGATTTGTGATAGAATTTCTTACTTAATGCTGCTAAAGTATCTAAAAAGGGAACCCAAAAAACTGAGGCCTAAATTTAGGTCTGATACAAACTGCTACAGCTTCACCTATGGGAAGTCACCAGTTCAAAGAGCAAGGGGAGCGTCACATTCCTGTTAGAGCCACAATACCCTGACCCAGGGAAGGCTCCTGTGAGGTGAATCCAGTTAAAACATCTACAGCAATACTCCAGGGGAATTCAAGATGCTCAGAAGCAAATCTTATTGACATTAATGGGATCTGGGAGATTGCTTCCCTGTAGCTCTCTTTGAAAGATCTCCAGGATAGCCTCGGTGCCTCTGCCTGCCTGTAACAAACTAATCTCTCCTACATTCAGGCTCCTGGGTAACTTAAAAGTGGCAACAGACTTCAGTCCAACTAAAGTGAAAAAATATAAACTCACAAACTAATTTATTAAGTTGTTTATTAAGTTTGGGTGGGGAGTTTTTAAATCATCTTCTGATTAAATAGGATGAAAAGGAGATAAGAGACTGAGGAAGAATCACAGAATCATAGGGGTTGGAAGGGACCGCAAGAGATCATCGAGTCCAACCCTGATGAGGGGAGAAAATTTGACACTGCCACTGGCAATTGATTTTAAGTTGACAGAAGGCAGAAAAGACTAGGCTTGGCTGGTGGCCATGTTTTAGAAAGCAGAGACCTTGAGGCACCCATATAAACACATATAATAAAACATTCTTACTCATGATTCGTACCTAAACATCAACAGACAGAAAAATTCCCCTTGCTTCATGTACTTCCTCTCTGCTCTGGCACATGTTAGCACCCAGACCCGCTGCACCCACGGATCTCTGAGTTCAGCCTGTGTTCAACATCTCGTGAGATCACAAAGACTGGCATTTTCAGCAGACACTTTTGCAGACCAAGCAGGTAGGAACGGTCTCTAGAAAACCCTCTGACCAGAGGCAGAAAACACTGCCAGCGTCCATCCCTGCAGCATCTGAGCTCAGCATGGGCAAGGTGACTTTGAGAGAAGTGGTACTAGCCTACTAGTGTATTTCACATCCTGTTTGAAAGGAGCAAATGCCTTACCCTGTTCCTCACCCACAGCAGAGGTTCATTGTAAGCTGTCCTGTCACAAGGGGCACCTCCATCACCTGCCCCAGCAGCACAGCAAGCACTTAGTGGAGGCCCAGGCTCAGTTTTTCTCCAGTATGAGGTAGCCAAAGGTCCAGTTCATCATATGCCTCCACAGTTTGTCAGTTGCATGTGATCACTCATGAATAACGTTCTCCTTCCCAGCTCAGAGGCACGTACCCGTGCCCTCTCACTGACCACATGTCATACGCAGACAGGCACAGGTCTCTAAGCTGCGAGCGAGATAGATACACTTATTCAGCGCTCTACATGTACAACGGTTACAGTTAATGTATACAAAGAGACATGTATCAGACCAGTCAAGCCTCTTTTTATCTCAGGAACACTAACAGCTGACTCCTTAGCACAGAACATTAACAAGAGTCTGCATAATTCATCTGCCAAGCAACAAAGGAGAAAACCCAGCTGAATCATGCCACCAGGACAACACATTATCCATCCCCTCCTGCTCTCACCAGGACACTTCTCCCGCCAGCTGCACACCTTGCCTTTGCTGTACCCTGGAAGGGAGGAATGTCGTAAGGCCTGTTGGAAACAAACAGAATCCCTCTGATTTCACAAGGGCCAGGTCTCTAAGCCATGTGAAATTTAAGGGGAAAAACTGCATCTAAGAAAGCCAGGGCAGAGCTTGCTCCCAGATGCACTTCCTGAGCTCTCAGCAGACTACACTGTGCAGGCAGGACCAGGTCCCTGGAACAACCCTCAGGGAAGCTTGCCAGTGAGATGAGGTGGTCCCAGGGTGGCCACTGCCCCACACATCCATATGGGTACGGAGGAGCTTGCACACTACTGGATAAGCATGGATGGAAAAGTAATTTAATAGTATAGCTCCTTGAGGATCAGTCCCAAATCAACTGAACTTGCACACCCAATGGTGCTCACATCTCTTCAGTCTGGAGGAGCTGATAAAATTGTTAGTGCCACCTTAGCTATGCTGCAGGGAATTACTGTTGTGATCCGGAGGCTTAACTAGATCATCTGTTTCTGAAGAGAATGACACAGATCCAAACAGCAGAAGGTTTTTGCTCCCAACGAACCCTAGGTTGTAGCAGTATGTGCTGCCACCAGCCAGCCATCCTGCTGCAGGTTTGTCATGCCACCCTACTCTCCACTTACTGCTCTGGGACTTGTGAACACAGAGCTCCCCAACCTGCCTGCACAGCTCGGAGCAGTAGCTTTCCTACTTGGTGAAATACCTACCTTAGAGGGCAGAACTAGGCAAAGGACTAGCTGCTCTCCTCAAAACACTGTGCAACAACAGCAGGGTAGGATACTTGGCAAGCAGACCCTTTGCTTGAGGGCACAAGGGCAGATGGAGGCAAAACGTGGCGTATCAGTCTGCCTCAACCAAGAGAAATAAAGGTCAAGGGCTTTGGGAGAGAAAAGATAGCTGAAAAACTAGGAGAAACTAGTGTAAGAGTATCCTAGACTGCCTGCACTACACCCACTGAAATCCTTTACAATGTTGGAAAGATCCTCAGCTTGGCTTAAAAAAAAAAAATGAGTGAAAGTCTCTTAGGTTTCCCAAGCTTATGCATCCCCGAGCAGGTATCCCAGGTACCCCAAAAAGGGTTCGAGTAAACTTTTGGAAAACTCCTAGTTTAGCCTTTAGTCCTCATCTTCTGCAGTGAGAGAACAGCTTGCACTCAGCCATCCCAGCAATACATGAATCCCTGCAGTATTTCTGTACAGGGTTTTAAAAACTGCTTTAGAAGTTCCCAGAATTTGTCCTTCTTCACAGAAAATGCTTTGGAGAGAGTCTTGTGCTCAGCACACAAGGGCCAGGAGCAGGGCTGGGGCCACAGAGACCAAGTCTCAGCTGCCACCTGTGCCCCGAGGCAGAGGGTGACCCCAGCACAGCATCACAGGGATACCTGGTGTACAGGTCACTGCACAAACCAGTGCATTCCAGTGAGGATTCCTGTGCACTGTGACAGCGGGTGCAAGAGTAGCTATCCTCTAATGCTTCAGCAGCAATCACCAGATGGTGCTAACCTCACTCCTCTTAAAAAATCACAGCAAGGACCAACATCGTGGCAATGAGTGAGACAGCTGGATCCCCATAAACATCAGGAGCCCTCTGCCTCTGCTCCCATTCAGGCAGAAACATACATTCTTCTCAGGCTTATAAAGGCAGCACTAAGAAGAGCATGAAGGAGCTGGAAATTAGTAAGAAAATGTCACAAGAGCCAAAACAAAAGCACTGACACCCGCACACAAGACCTCAAGCAGGTTCTTGCCAGCGAGTCCATCCCCAGAGCTACCTGAAGCCATTCACACTACTTTCTGTCCCCTGGTATGTATTAATAATTCTTGTTGATGGCCCTTCTGCTAATACAGTACTGCTGGAGGTGTTCGAGTCAGAGCAGTAAACAACAGTGAGAACAGTCAAGCCAAGCAGAGCCTGCCTGGCTTGGAGGGAGCAAGAACGCTTGAGAGGGCAAAGCAGCCAGCACAGGTATTAATGCTGCAGACATAACTTGGCATTTTGCAAAACTTTGCTTTACAAACTGCATACAGCCAGCAGCATGAGGAAAAAAATAAGTGAACTGAACATTTAATACAGTAGTTGAGATTCCATCAGCTTGGGCACAGGAACCCTGTTTGCCCAAGGTAGTTTGCTCCCTGCTGAGTAGCCCTCCGAGCCTTTAGAGCACAGCCAAGAGGTAAGCATCAGATGACCTATCCTGAATAATTTATCCCCAGGAATTCTGATTTTCCTGCCATAACCAACTCCAAACAGACAAGCCACTAAACATGGAAGCACCCTCAAAAAGGAATCAGTTAAGTTCCTCCAAAATTTACTTATCTTCTATATAGCATTACCATCGTGTTTCCCATATTTACTTTTTAAAACCAGCTACAGGGGAACTCTACTTGCACATAGTTTTCCATGCTTAAAAACACAGCAAAAAAAGATTCATGGAAGGAAAAAGCATGACTTTACACCAGGAAAGGAGATCTGTTGCTCAATCCGGCATCTCCATATAAATGAGATTTCCTTCACACATCAGCATCCTGATAGACCCCAGAAGCTTAGAGCAATAGCCTTTTGGATGCACAACTGTTCCATCAGTGCATATTTACTGTATTTATTTTAGCCCATCAGTCTTTATTTGGAGCTATATTTTTATGCACAAAACAGTAGCTTTCAGAAGAAGCAGGAGTTATTAAAAAGTTCATCTGTTCCAGCTGCTTATTCCTCACTTAAACTCATCATTAATCCTCTTTTTATGACACCATAATTGTCCCTATGGCAACCAATTATGATGTCACAAACAAGATTAGAATTTTAGATAGGGGAACGGAATTAGCTGCTTCGTTATTTATTTAGGGCCCCAGCGGCCATCATGCCTGATCAAATCACTGGCCCACAAGATCACCAACTCTCTTTTCACTGTCCCCCCAATACCTGGCACTGGAAGGGAAGGCAGCCAGAGACACAAGCAGCAGCCTGTGCCCAGCAAAGGGTGGAAAGTTGTACTGCATGGAGAGAATCCCTTTCCAGCCTCCGCCGGTCATTCTCTCACCCCCTGAAGCAAGAAAGCATTGGCAGCTCTGGTGACGTTCTGGGTACTCAGGAGTCAGACATGCTATGGATGCGATTCATTTTCCTGCAAAAGCCTAATCCGCCTTTGAATCCAACTAAGTATTTCCCTTCAGTGATTCACTGCAGCTCTGAAGTCTCTATTAAATACACACAAAACAATCATGTATGGCAAGTAAAGGAAAAGCCCCTGAGCTCTCTTATTTCATCATATTTCCTTCTACTCATAAACTAAATAACTGCAGTCTATTTTCTCCCAGCAGAATAATCACAAATATACCCAAATGCCTGAAGTGATTTACATTACCCTTCTCGAGCCTTTTTTTCCCCCATTTCATCTGTACTTTTTCAAGCTTCCAACAAATCAAAGAAAGGAAAAAACGGAACAAGAACAAAGAGGTGAATTATCAGCCACCTAGGTGCCATTCAGCACACCACCAACAATTGGAGGTGTCGCATATTCAAGATAAAGATGATTTGCCATGATTTCTTCCTCTGCAGGTTTGATTTGTGCCATTCTGGCAGGGCGGATGAGATAGGGTAGCAGCAAGAATTAAGCTAAAAACAAAGCTCACCACACAAAAAAGGGGGCTAGCCCATGGAAGAACACCTAGATCTTCATGGAAGCAACAGGTCCATCAGTCCCCCGCTCCCCGCCCCCACAGTGCTCCTTCCACCTGCCAGGTCTGGCTTTGAACCACTAAGGAATAATCCCCAGAGACCAAAATAGTCACCGTCAATCCAAGCACTTTTCTGGTAATGCATTGTAGTTCATGGAAAACAGGACAAATATGCCCAGATTCCATAGAAAAGGAGGAGATGGAGAGGGCAAGAGATTTACTTTGATGTCCTGCATTGGGACTGAATCACAACACAACTGCCTCCCCGCGTCCCTGGCAAAGGAGTTCCTTTGAAAGACGCAGTTTGCAGCAGGCAAAACAGCAACATCTCTATTTGGCTGTAGAGCTACTGCAGCACTTTTGAAAACTGACATACCTGCCAGTATCCACTAAAAGAAGTCACCACCTCCACTTCTAACCAGATTTAGCTCTTGCCAAAAAAAAAACCACCAAAAAATCCAAACCCCAAAAGCCTCCCCCTGGGGAAAAAAAAAATACACATTTTTACAGAAAAAGTTCCCATGCTTTGCCTTTTTTATTTTTTTTTCTTTTTAATTTGGAAACATTTGCCAAGCACTAACAAGAACATACATCTATTCATCCTTTGTAGGAAGGGTCCACATAAAAACTAATTTTAGCTTTGTAAGACTGCTCTCCACAGATAGTTTGCAGTCAATAGTGATGGGCTCTTCCAGAAGACAATTTGGGGCCAGAGCTTGAATTATGTTGGCAAAAATGGTCCTCAGGAGAAGACTCTCTTGCTTGCTAATGACTATTGAGGATCCCAAGGCAAAGCAGCCTCCCTAGCCCGAAATTATCCTTCAAGAGTAATTCCTCCACTCCTCATATTGACTGCTTCACACATATCAGGACCTGCAACTTTTCCAGAGCCAGTAAGAAGTGACACCCGCCATCAAGGCGTCCAGACAGTAACTGATTCAACACAGCAAAGCCATTAGAAGGAAATGCATTAGCCTTAATAGCAAGAACTGCACACTTACATGGTCTCTTCCCAAGAAAGTTCTTAAATCCTGTGGGAGTCGGATGTCGGGAACAGCAAAACCAGTACAAGCAGACACTGTTCTTTGACAAGTCAGCAATCCATTGCCCAGACAGAATTTATAATAACAACCACTGGCTCACTATGTTGCCTATTATATATATATATATTTCTTTTCTGGCCTGTAGTTACCAACACCCTTCAGCCCTGAACAGAAGGTGGCCATCAACCCTCCACATATAGCCATTAAAACAAGCTGGCTCCCTCTTTTTCCACTACACAGACCAGTTGGATGGGAGCTCCTCGCTCCTGAGATCCATACGTCCCAGAAATTTCACTTCTACAAAACTCTTACCCTGTTGACCCAAGCACAGTGTGGTGCAAACCCAGTGACCACAGCACAGTGGGAGAGACCACCGTCCAGCCAAAATCCACCACCTCCATGAGAAAGGGTAAATGCTGATCTAACTGCTCCATGGGTCAGAAAGGAGCAGCAGAAACAGCTAAAGAGCAAATCAACACTTCCTGAGGACTACAGACTTTTCAGCCCTAACATGAGAGATCACTTTCATTCTCTAAGACAAGAGTTAGTGTCCAACAAGTGACTACTTGGCTTTATATTAACCAGGCACATTCTGCCAGTAGCTGCAGAGGCAGAATCTCAGGCACAGAATATTCTCAGAGGGAAAAGGAAAGGAAAAAACCCACCGCCATTAACCACACACTTGAGGTACATTCAGCATTCAGAAATCCCTGGAGAACGACCTCCTCATTTAGCTGTAAAAATGTGGCTGGCCATCCACTACCCACTATTACCCTGATAATATACTTTAATCATGACATCAAGAGCCTCCTGCTAGCAGTCAGAGGACAATTCATCTTCCATGTTCATTCAGTCTCTGGTCCTTCAGAAGAGGCTAAGTATCATAGGTCTGATTAACACTAAATGTGGTTATTACAGCACATTTCTATCATGGAAAATTAATCATGACCAAGGTAGCTTCACAGATGCTACCAAATAACAACTTTGGCTTTCCAAATCTCAGCATTTCCATTCTTTGGGAAATTCTCATATTTAAAATCAAAGTAACTTTTCTAAATCAGAGGGTTTGGATTTGTTGCTTTGTTTTGTGGTTGGTTTTTTTTAAAGGAACACAGCATAAAGAAATTCCAAGGAGTTCTAATCTCAACTATACTATACTTCAGTTAAGGTGAATATAAACACGTGTTACTTACCTAGTTTTTCTAAAATCCACGATCAGCAGCAGTCCCAGAATATTTCAGTTGGAAAAATATTACGTCAAGATTCTAAAAATAAAAATGTTGCACTGGAAATATTTCAGCCACCACTATCACACTATAGCAGACTGTTATTACAAGGAAACACCTTCACAACTCTTACCTCATGCCCAATTAACAGGCTGCCCAGAGAAGTCGTAGAGTCTCCTCCTCTGGGAACATTCAAAACCCACCTGGATGCGTTCCTGTGTGACGTAATCTAGGGGAGCCCACTCTGGTAGGCAGGTTGGAATAGATGATCATTCCAAGTCCCTTCCTAACCCTGAACATTCCGTGATTTTAAATGAGAGAGGCCACTTTATTTTAAGGCCCAAACATGACCTTTCCCATTGCCACTCTGTTTGAGGGGACCCCCTCACAGAATGCCTTTAAAATCTTCCTCATGCTTTTCCACAGACCTACAGCTCAGCCTCCTCAGGCACAAGCCCTCCAGGCACACCATACCTGCTTGTTCCCACCACCACCTTGTTTGCACACCTCTGCTTCCCGAGTCAGACACTGACGCACACTGTTGTGCCTGCGACCGCCTAATGCTAAGATGTTCTCACTTTGCATTTATTCTCCTATTATTTGTGTTTTCACACATAATAGGAGCTGCTTTGTCTCCCTGCGTAGTAAATTCGTCTCATTGTCTTACAACCTTGCTGCAAAGAGCTGTTTGGATTGATTCACAATAGGGCCAACATTTCCATCAAGCAAATATCACTCCCGGCACCTGACAAATTGTGACACCATTCGCAGAGTGTCTGAATCAGAAACAAAAAGCTCCCGCTGGGTGCTCGGACGGGTATGGCTGCAGAAGGGGCTACCATACTGGGAGCAGGGGCAACTGTCCGGGCAGTGCACGGATGCAGCAAGACCCAGGAGAGCCCCATGTTTTCTGGCCATGATCACCACATTGCCAGCAGGAGTGGGTGGTAGAGCTGCCTTGCCAGGGAACAGCCTTTTGAGATAGCAGTCTGTTTCTCCAGCAGGACTGAATTCACATCTTTCCTTTTGCAGCCTTTGAATCAAAATGAGGGAAAGTTGGGCTACAATTTTCCATCCCAGTTTATTTCTCCCTCCTTTTCTTCCTCTCCATTTCACATCCCTAATGGCCCCTTTCAAGCTTGGAAAAATTGCTGTTATAAAGCACTATCTAATGCACCCTAAGCACAACTTCCCACCCTCCCTTACTTCCCTCATCTCATCATTGCTGATGACCCACTGGAAGCATCTGGTCATCTGAAGGGTCCAAAAGCCTAACTGGGGCTGAAGCAATCAAAACTTCTTTTTAGGACCTACAGCTCCAACAAACACAAGCAGATGGAAGACACAGGCACGCACCAAAGCTTCCAGACCCAACTGCAGGCCCCCATCCACATCCTCCAGGAGACAGTTGGCTACAGCTTTCATTTGGTAAGACACACAGCTGCAGAGGAGAGCAAAATAAGGTCATTGGTGGCAGAAAGGCAAGGCCATCTGGCATCTTGGTACTCCAAGTGTGAAAGAGGATGATGTCCGATTTTCAGGAAGCAAAAAACATGAGTAATCTCAGGATAAAGTCCAAAGACTGAAAAGATAGTGAATTACCTTCTTTTTATGCTAAGTCAGGAGAGAGGCATAATCAGCGTGTGACAAAAGCTTTCCCTGCCACTGCCTGCGTTGCAACTCTCCCTGAGCAAACAACAGCCCTTAGCAATTCCGGAGCGAGGAGGACTGAACCCAGCACTTTCACAGCCACAGGTCAGTCGGCCCCCCTCCCTTCCTTCTATCCCCATCCAAAATCAGCCAGCGTCTCTTCTGTTTCCACAGAGGGACAGCGGGAGCTGTAAAAAGAGCAGAGTCCCTGCACTGGGTTTCAGCAGCCGTGGCTTGTTCTTCTTCTGTGTTCACTTTGTTTTACTTGAATTCAGTACAAGACCAGGTACCAATATGAACACCAAGCTCAGTCTTTCTTCAGAAAACAAACAAAAAAAGGGAATTGGAAATGTAAGCAGCTATCTTCTGTACCGATTGAGGATGGTTTCACAGTCCCATCAGAGCTGTAGAATTACATTTGGTTGGGTTCCTTTCAGCACTATGGAGGTAGGAGTAGGGAGAGAAGAGTTTTATTGCACAATCCAGGGATTAGGAAGAACAGACCATATTGCCTAACCAAAGGAATAGAGGCTTTTCTTTTAAATTCCCTGTTAGCTGATCTCTCACATTTTCCCCAGGTGTGAGGTGAAAATTGGGAAGAATGCATTACTGGAACTCAAATAGGTAACTCTGGGTGACTACAAATGAGGACATTAAAAATGTGTGTGTCATACTAAAGATCTCTTCCAGGTATCAGTTATAGACAGAGGCAGCTTAACTTTGTGCCTTAAAAAAAAAGCAGAATATACTCCATTAAAAGATCCACACATGCAAGGCTTTTCTGAAACACATTTATATGGGGAAAGTTTACACATAAGCTCTCTGCCACACAAGCAAGCCTCCCTGCTCTAGAGCACATTTCTCAAAGCGCTTCCATCTTGAAACTGCCCACAGCTGGAACAAACATGTGTGATGCTTGGTTTCCGTTGTTGATAGCCATCACATCCCTGAGAGGTGTCTGGACAGAAGTTTGCTGAGGGCTGGGAGAGCCCAGGCTGTTCCCAGAGGGAAAGACATGCAGTATCCTCTCTGGAGAGGAGGAAAGCTGAGCTACAGCCAGCCCTCCCTTTCAAGGACACTAAAGTCTTCCAGGCCAGACTGTCCAGAGCCACCCCTGCTAAAAGTTAGGGGTTTGTCCTTTTCAAGCGGAGAATTGTTAGAACGTCATAGGATTAGCAGTTTCTAACCACCACACAAGCTGTGCAAGGGGGCATCTTAACTGCTGTATTGGTATCAGTCCAGTTTGTCACTGCCCCAGCACCTCACCAACATTGGCCATCCCTCACACTAACCACTGAAAGAAGAGAAATGAAGAGCTGACAAGACAGAGATCAAGTAACCCAGCACTCACCCTGGAACACAACTCATTTGTCAAACGATGACACAGCCCACATCAGACTCAAGGAAATGAAAAACATTGTTTCACCATTTGCCACCAGCTTGAACCAAGATTCACAAGGCTGAAAGCATCCACACAAGCATCACAATGTCACTCAACCCAAGCACTGTTCCTTACCAACCAGCAAGGCTTGTCGAGCACATTTCAGTATTCCTTCAACACCCAAAAGAGCCGGAAGAAAGAAAAGCTGAAAAATTGAAGTAGGCAACTGGTGCCTTCTTTTTGCCAAAGGTTTGCATTCCATTGACACAGAAAGGTCAAAACAAGTCTCTGTCTTTACATCCAATTGCACATAAACCTTGTACATAACTGCTTTGCAACCACTGCAACATGGTCTGCCACCTCAAGGCTTGAAAAACACCACTACAAATCTAAAGGGGAAGGGAAACAGCTTAACGTGAGCTTATTGATAGTAAAGCATTGGAGATGCAGCTCCAGACTATAAAGCTCACGTAGCCTTGGAGGCAGGATAAAACTGCTGGAGCAAGCTCAGTAACTTAAATCTAACCCTGTAGAATGTGACACACAGTGTTCACATATTTGTGTGTTGTTCGTTCATTGTACCGTGCACCGCACAGCCCCAGGTAGGTGAACCAACGCAGAGCACCAGTGTCTTGGCAGGAAGGTAGGGTGGCAGAGGCAAAAGTACAGAATGAATATGGAGAGAGAGCAACTCAGAAATAAAGAAATCCAGAAAGTCTATTACAGCAAAAGGTGCCCATGGACAAACAAAGAAACTACCTGTTCCAAAGCCACATACACTGCCTGTCAAGTGACAGCTGCAACTGTTGGCTACCTCCAGAGACAAAAATAAATAGCTTAAGTTCTTCTCACTAACAGAAAGCCACCCACAACCAACCACACCAGCTGCACTGGTCTACTGCTAATTCCATCTTCAATGTCGTTTTAAATCAGGTGAAAACCTGGAGGTGACTACAGTGCCAGCAGCAATGGATCCTACAAGAACAAGCAGCTGGCAAGACACTGGTACTGGATATCCCTTAAGGCAATAGCATCAAAGACGCTTTTGTTTCCTATCTACACGGGTTTTAACATGTGCGTTCCCTTGGTGTGTCAGCTCACAGATAACCTTGAAACTCACCATGAAACTTTATTCACATCTATGGCATTTCACTTACTTTCACAGGAGAGTCCATTGTCCCCTAGGGCATCCTCTGGAAACCATAGATCAGGCTAACATCAGCAGTTAATAACCAAGGACCTGGCCTAGCATGCACCTACACATGGCATTTCATTGCCTTCAGAGAACCTGCAGGATGCAGTGCTCGGGTTGGAATGAAACTCTACGTGTTTTCACAACAAAAGGATATACTCCTGGGATCACTTACTAATTGGATAAAAGCATAAGAACTACCCCATTACTATCCCTAGAGGAAACTCATTAGCAACCTAATGAAATAAAGTGGTGACAGGAAGGTATTTTCTCATCATCTTTTAATACTAACAGGCTTCAAAGCCATTTTGCTTCCTCACCCTCTCCTATGGTGTCCAGAAACCCCACAGCATTGCTCAGAGCATCATAGGCAGTCCCCTCTCCTGCACATTACGCAGCATCAGGGAGCAGTTTCAGAGCACAGAGGGATTCTAAGATGTTCAGCTCATCATCTTTGATGAACCTGTGCAATTGAAGCTTAATCCCTGCCCCACTTGGAAAATGTTCCCCAGTGGGTCAAGGTTCCTGATGAGTCATACAATTTAGAAGGGTATTAGGGGCTTTGCTCTTTGTTTTTCTGAAAAGCCAAACTCAGAAACATTTGAAAGAAATTAGAAATATTTTTTTAGAAAATAATTTTACAGTTTTGAAATACTTTTAAGTGAAACTACACACATTGGAGCACTACATAAGCATAGTAGGTCTTGTAATGATGTCTAGATTAAATAGAATTTCTTTAACATCTTGTATTAAAAGTGGCAGATCATACCCCCAATCATATCATCCTAATCAGACATACTTTAGGCCTATATATTGAACACAAATTCCTTAATAATGGTGAGGGAGGAATGGAGAATTTTGTGTCCATCTGAAGGTGATAATAAAAAGCAAGACAAGGTATTCACCCACCACATTCCCACCATGCACAACTACATCTCTCACCACTAAACACCTTCCTCCATGTCCCTGGACATACAAAAAGAGCCCACAACTCTCCACTAAGGGCTCTTACGTGCAGTCAGACAGCTAAAGGCATGAAAATTATGTATCTCTGCAATGCAATGTAAGCCTACCTGAGGCTTTAGGGCAGCAAAAATGCCCAATGGCATTTGGAACGGCAGCCCCATTCCCCGATGCTAATGAGTAAACACATTGCTGGTGGCATATATCTTACCAGCAACTTGAGAGACTATCATCCCACATCTTCTCATGGAATCATAGAATGGTCTAGGTTGGAAGGGACCTCAAGGATCACAGAGTTCCAAACACCTGTCACATGCAGGACCACCAACCTGCAGACCTGGATCTACACAAGGTTCCCGAGGGCCCCATCCAACCTGGCCTTGAACACCTCCAGGGACGGGGCATCCACCACCTCTCTGGGCAGCCTGTTCCAGCACCTCACCACTCTCTTTGTGAAGAACTTCCCCCTAATATCTAATCTAAACCTTCCCTCTTTTAGCGTTAGTCCATTCCCTCTTGTCCTGCCATTATCTACCCTTTCAAAAAGTTGATGCCCCTCCTGTTTCTCTGCTCCTTTCAGGTACTAGAAGGCTGCAATGAGGTCCTCCCACAGCCTTCTCTTCTCCAGGCTGAACAAGTCCAGCTCCCTCAGCCTTTCTTCGTAGGGAAGACATTCTAGCCCTCTAACCATCTTTGTGGCCCTCCTCTGAACCCTCTCCAACAGTTCCACATCTCTCTTGTATTGGGGGCCCCAGATCTGGACACAGTACTCCAGATGGGGCCTCATGAGGGCAGAGTAGAGAGGGACAATCACCTCCCTGTCCCTGCTGGCCACCCCTCTTCTGATGGAGCCCAGGATACCATTGGCCTTTGGACCTGGAAGAGCACACTGCTGGCTCACATTAAGTTTCTCATCCACCAGAACCCCCATGTCTCATGTTTACCCACAAAGATATACAGGAGAAGCAGTGATGCGTTAAGTTACTATGCCTCAAACCTAAGCACAATTAGACACCTCCATTCTCTCTGACTGCTAGCCATTTGTCTACAATAATGGGGATTAGTGCTAGGCAGTATGCAGGGTCAGCGAGCTGGAAAACTTCCTGGGTAGAATTTGCAGCCATAACCCCTCAAAAAAATGCTAGACAGACCAGATGATGAAATAGCAGTTTCCCATTATGAACTGTAAATTTTGAAGTTAGCTAAGCTTTCAAACAGCTGTTCAATGGAAAAGGGTTCTGGCAGTACAGTTCAGAGCTGCATTTGAAAGGAAATCCAGGACTGAAAGGTTCAGGACCTCATCACTAAGCCTTTTTCTAGTGTAAGTATTTCAAACCACCAAGCTTCCTCAAAAATGCCGTTCAGGAAGTATTGGGGAAATACCAGGCTCAATCCCAGGATAGACAGGCTCAACCCTGCACCAGTTTACTTTGCCATGAGCGCAGTGTTCATTGTCCATCAGTTCCTCAGAACCAGCTAATAAATCTTTCCATTCCCCTCAATCCCTTACCTACCCTCACGTAGGGCCATTTCAGTAAGGTAGCTGGAGGTGCCAGGACACCCAGAACCATTTGGTGCCCTGTGCCAGCTGCAGATTACCACAGCTCTTTAAAAAACAAACCCTCCCATTTGCTCAACACAGAAATAATTCAGTGGCAAAACTTGGGTATGCTGTACCCTAAATAGCACCAAATAATAATATTCATGCACAGCTGTCCTCTGATTCTCCCCCAGCTTTCAGGTTTTCTCTGGAAGCTGCAGTTTTGATTCTCTTCTGTTCCCTACTCCTTTCAGGTTTAAGAGCAAAGCCTTTCCTCCAGGTTAGGGTTGAGGATTCATCCCCACTTTGTCACACAGACTCCATGTGCTATCTTAAAGAAGTCACTTTGTCTTCCTTTGTTTCTCGAAGCGGATTTACAAGAATCAGGTCCCACACTGCCTGTGTTAGGTAGACATTGTAACTTACAGATTACAGCCTTATAGAGGGAAAAAGCTGAAACAAAGTATAATGGACAAGTATTAGATGTCTTTGTTCGGTGTTAAGACACAAAGATCCCCTTCCTTGACACTACACTGTCTCCTACTCCATTTGTGGGTCCCATCTGTAGATGAAGATAGGGGAACAAAGGTCTTTGGTAACTAAGAAAACAATTCTAGTGAAATTTAAGGTCAAAACCCCACTTTCCTTCCTGACCACACTCACCCCAAGCCCGGTGTTATCTTCAGACAAGGATTCAGGCACCATCTGGACAGGGAAGGTTGGGCAGGACCATGGCCAACCCGTGGCAGACAGCAGCCAGCAAACATTACATGGGGTGGTGTTGGTATGAGCACCACATGCATCTTAATCTTCACCAACAAAATCCTACCTGAATTCATTTATAGGCAAAACTCAAAAGGCAAGTTTCCAGAGAGGTATAAAGAAGCATTTATGAGTTGGCTGAGATGCTGTCAACTTCCCTGTTGGCAGCATAAAGCACGTTGGATGTGCATCAGTGATGGCCTTAGCAGAAGCTTGGCACCCTGAGAAACAGGGTGATGGGAGAATTCAGGGGCTGGCACAAGATGGGCACCAGGGAGGCTGTTATACCAGCATGTCCCCATCAAAAGAAGCAGAGGAGAAATACAACATACAGCATAGAGGGAATGAGAAGTGAAACCAGAGAGCACTGGTCACTTTAGATGCGCGTGCAAGCTCAGCTCTTGGCACAGCACTGTCCATCAGACCTAAGGCCTTTAGCAATGAGCAAGCACATCAATATTTTATATGCATAAATACGTATTACATCCAATGAAAGGACAGTTAAATAAAGGGAGAAAAAAAACTGTGCACCATACACTGGAATTATCAAAATAATGACATCCCTTCATCTTAGTACCCAGGTATCTCAGTACTCAGGTACACTTTCTCACTTAGCCCACCCTGGTACACATTCCTCAGCCCTCACAAGGTCTGGCAATAATTTAACAGGAAGCACAGATCGTTTTCCCACATAGCTGCAACCTGGAAAACACAGAGTCCTCCATGCCCTGTCATACAACTTCCCTCCTCCTCAAGCTCCCCACTGTGATTGCCACCTTACCAATGCACAATCATCAAATACCCAGCACTAACCTGTGCAGCAAGTGCCTATAGACTGTGTACACATACACAAGCACAATCTTCTCTAAATGTACCCTCACACAGTTTTCCACATATATCCAGTCCCACACCACTTGTCTGTCAAGAGCTACAAATTGTCAAATCATTCAGAAACCACAGGGTGGTGGTGGTGGGAATTCAAACATCGGGGACATGCAGGTGAACAGTATAATTGATTCAATGCATCATTCCAACATACACAGATTTTAAAAAGGGAAAGCAAATTTGTAGAGAATGAGACACAAAAAGGAGCTCAAACTTTCCACATCTGTTTTGTTCCAAGGCAAAGTTCCTCTTCATCAGTTCTTGTCAGAGGTTGCAACAAAGCTGTGAGTCTCCCTTGCCTGGCTATTGTCGTCTTCTTTCCCCCTCCCTCTTTTTCTTAATATCTGGGAAATTCTTTGACTGATAGGCAGTGTTTTATGCCCAGGTTCTGCTGGAGTTAGCAATACAGGAGCAGGAAGAGTACGGAAGACTTGCACATATGCATCACCTTCCCAACATCGTGAACAACAAATAAAAACCAAAGCTGTCAAAAGCCTGGTGAAGGTTCAAGCAAATCATTTTGTCAGCCCTATGACTGACCTGGATGGGAAGAGCTGACACCTGCTCATTTATTCTAAAGGACTAATCAGAACAGTGATTTTCCATCCCATCAAAGTTACAGAGCGTCTGATTCAGCATTTACTACCTGATGAAATTTTCCACCTGCGACAGTCCCAGGGCAATCTGAGTCCACCAGTCTGTGCCTGTGCTGCACAACTTTATTACCTCTGGCTTTCAAACCACTGGTGCATTTATCTCCTTCAGAGTACAGGCATAATTCCATTGCAGCTCACATGTAGCTTTACCCAGAGTTACCATCCACAATGTGTCTTTTGTGAAGTACTGCTAACCTCAGACACAAAAAGGAGAACATAAGACATGCTCTAAATTCAAAGACAGTCCTTTTATTTTGTGTGACCTAGACACATTGATGGCCAGACTTGCAGCCACATCTCAAAGTCAGGAGGGAACTTTAACTGTCAACCTGCTTTTCCCATGGTTTTATGCTTGTTTCTGAGCTATCTTAGCCTTTTCCTGCATTTTGCTCCAGCACAGACCTGCTACCTCAAAAACTTATAAGTTGAAGGGCTTCATGAAGGCCCCTTCACATACCAAAAAGGTCTAGCAATCACTATGGGAGGAAACAATGAAGTGGTGATGGGTGTTTGGGGTGGCAAAGTAACTTGAGTCATGGTTATGAGAGTGGGTGTTAACAACTCTGCGCAGTACATACCCGAAACTCCTAACAAAGACAGTTGCAAGCAGATCTGATGAGATTAGGCTGGAGAGCAAGATTTATTTTCTTGACATTTGGTAGAAGATAAAAAGTCATCCATCGTTTTCATGCAGAACAACATCGCTCATTTATAGAAATAGGATGCATTTAGATGCAAGGAAACTTAAGTAAAAGAAATGAACACAATCAAAAGATCAAAGGCTTGTGTTGGGTGTTTTCATTTTTACAAATGTCATTCGGTTTTAATTATTTACAGTGCTTCACAGTATACTAGTAAATGCTGTCATATTTTATGAAATAATTGTCTTAGTAATAGGAGACATCTCTAGCACCCCATCTCTATTTAATAGTTACTGAGAAGTGATGTGCATTTTATGATCATTGCCATGTTTGTAAAAAATGGAAGCAAAAAAAATGAAGCTGCTTTCTATCCTTATATTTCTATTGTGGCCAAGTACTTGCATCCTCAACAGCAATGAGGTTTGTGTAATCGGGGGTTTCCCAGGGTTTCTCTACCTTAATCTTTTCCCCTTCAAATACAGTAACAAAACCCGCTCTCATAACACCCCCAGCTCCTTTTTGCCACAATGGATACGCTGCCATTGCTGTTGGTGTGGGAGGAGAAGCCAGCTTGGTTCTTTGCTCCTCCTTGCTGAGCGAGGGTTGGAAAGGCACGCAAGGCACATCCCAAACAGGTTCAGTTGGCAATTCAGAGAGCAACAACAGGGAAGGAAACTTAAAGCACCTGGTTTAGACAGCGACATTTCCACGTGGAGCTGGATGGCCAATGGACACGGTGAGTAAAGAAAACCAGCGCTTCCAGCCACTTCCATTCCCAGGGGTGAGACCCGTGGTTTCCTGCTCACACAAGCCACCTTTGCCAAAGACGAGCATTGGTGGCCAGGCTGCCAACTCGCTGCCCGTTAGGACAGGACTCCAAGATGATTGTTGTGGCCCTGCTTTTGGAAATGTCCAAGCCACGTACAAGAATCCTGAAGCCACCCTCTGCGCCGGGCAGGCTTTCTCCACTTGCTCAAAATGAAATGACATTTCTCTAGGTGCACTAACCATTCCCTAGGGACAAGTGTTTGCCAAACACCACTTGAGCTCTCACAACAGTGCCATTAAAACACAGAAATGCATTTTTACTTCTAATGGGAGATGTTTGGGTTGGTTTTGTGGCTGTTTTGTTTGTTTGGGGGGTTTTTTAAAATCTTTTACTGTTTCTCTAAGCTTAAACAATTAAGTGACAAGACTGCTTTTCAGATAAGTTTGTAGAGCTGCAAACACCTGCAGGAAACCCATCAAATAGAGGTTTTCCAAGGTTTTCTCTAGCCATAGCTTCCCATTGTGGAAGCATTCTTAGTGAGCATTCTCTTTGGTATAATCTGAAATTCTCTTTATTTCAAGAATTACTTCGGGAAAGCTACTTTAATCTTTACTTTAGCTGAAAGAGACCACAAGGCTCCTCACAGAGCTTTGCAATGACAAAATAATAAAAATTAAAAGGAAGGAAAAATGTACCCAGTAGTTTTGATTCACAAATATTCTGCTGGGTCTAGAAACACAAATGGTAAATACTACTCCAGGAACTTATCTGTACACATTTCACTTTCCTTTTTTTTTTTTTTTTTCTTTTTTCACCTTTTCTCCTCCATTTTTGTCAGTTTTTTCACTTAGGGAAACTGAACTGGGGTGGAAAACTGAACTTTGGGTTCTATCAGTTTATGGAAAAAATCCCTCCAATTTTTTTTACATTTTACATTTTGTGAGGCCACGGTTCAGATTTTAGGCAGAAAAACAAACCTATCTTTAAGCTATTTAACTCCATATTCGCAGGGTAAAAAAATGAACCCTAAAAATTACTGGTGAGCTGTCAGCATTCTGATGTGAGGATCCACCTATTAAGTCAGTCTCATTTAAGTGCATGAGGCTGAAAAGGGAAGACCACGTCTCCAGATTCTCATTCATTCTGCACAGGAACCAGCTCTGCAAGGCGCCCCCTCATCAAGGGAGCAACACTCCTGATGGCAGAGTGGCCATTTCCTCCCTGGCCATCCATCCCTGGAGAGAGCACCAGTAGCCCTTGCCTAATCGCCCGTGGCAGCACCCCTATTACATCAGGCAGGGCAGCCGCCCCATCTGCAAATTAAGATCCACTTAAGGGATGCGTGTTGGCAGCACATGCACACACAGCAACAGACACATTTCAAAGCCATTAGCTCATGCACAAGCACAGATAAGTGGCATATCCCCACTGTGTAGGTATACATAATCACAGCGTATTGCCAGAAAGAAACCAGCAAGCAAATATCTGCTCTTAACGGAATGACAAGATTTTGGGGTGGGCAGCGAGCTTTGTGACCATCGGCTGCAAGGTGGGTATGGCTGGGAAGGTCAAGGTGGGGGGGAGGAGAGTGAGCCTCCCTAGAAGAGCAAGGTTTTTCCTCCTGATGGTTCAATATGGGGGGACAAGACAAACACGCCAGGGTTGGCATTTACTACACAAATTCATTCCATGTTTAATACAGCTGTTTGGGCACTGCAAGCCACTGGCCATGTCAGTACGAAACAGCATTTTCCCAACTACATTGCTTATGAGTTTGGAACACTTCTAGAGAAAGTAACAAGTTATCTGTATGCAAACGCTACGTCATCACCCAATTAGACCTGCATTACAATGAAAACAGTTGGTCATCAACAACAACAAAAAAAGGAGGGGGAGGAAGAAGACTTCAAGCCAGGTTCAGGCAAACCATAGTTTCACGGTAGGGAGTGATTTCCATAAGATTGTTATGGGAAATATTGTTGGTTTTCTTCCTTTTTTCCCTTGTGACAGTACCTTGACCTCTCTTCCAGCTGCCTGTTTCATTCCTTCAGTTGCCACCAACAGAATCTTTTTATCTGCATTTTCACAAACTTCTATTATTTTAAAGCAAATTCCAGCTGCAGGGCTCCTTCCTGCTTGTGTAAATACAGACACGTGGGTGCATGTCAAGGCAATGCACCTGCATAGGGAATCCTAAGTGAGCTGTTTGAAAGCCTGTATGATGCCTTGAATAACTTCTATGGCACTGGTGGATAAAGGAGTCCAAGTACCAAAGTAAATAGATTTTCCTGTATATAATATAGTCATTTACACCTGTATTTCAGCACCGTAATTTACTGGGAGAAATGGTAGCAATTGAAGGAGCCTGGGGGGTGAGGGGTATGGAGAGCTCAGTGGAAGTCCTTTGTGGAAGTTTTCCACTCTATCTACTCAGGCTGTTCTCATTGTGGATAAATGAGGGAATGTGCATTACCTTAGGAAACCAGCTCCAAGAGAAGAAAAGGTGGTGGGGAAACCCAAGGTTGCAAAGAAAACGTACTTTCTTGCATATATCCTCAGTCAAGTAGAATGAATAATACTGAGAGATGCTTAGAAAAAGGGGTTTGTATTTAAAGGTTTAGGACTTGCTTCACACTGGCTAAAGGGAGATAAAGAGAGGCAGGAGGAGAAAGAGAAGTAAAGCAAACTTTTCCTCCTACAAGTGTTTGTTAGGAAACGTTTACAAGCCGACGCCGCGCCAAAAGCTTCACGAACACCCATGTCTAATACGCTTTTCGATGACCTAGAGAACAGGACATGACAAACAGATTTTAATACCCCTCACCAAAACGGAGAGTATGCCAAAGCGAATGCAATAAAAATGGGAGTGTAGAGCCTGAGGAGAAGCACCTCTAAGGCTTGCTGCAAGCCCCTCGCCTTCCATACCAAGGGCAGACACGTTATCGAACTTGTCCTACTAGCCAGTATTTCAGCAGCCCACCCACAGAATCTGCCTTTACCTGCAACACTACTTGCCCCTAAATGGCACATGCTGGCAAAACTGTCAGGGTAGAGAGCCAAAAGTATGGAGCTGTGACCTATGCAATGCTCTTTGGGTGTTCAGGAACTTTTCCTTTTCACATCCCTCACCTTATTGAGTCTAGTATGAATCATCCTAAACTTCACACTCACCAGTGAGAGCATCAGCCTTTATGGGGACGTTCCCCTGCATACACGAAGTTTTAGATAAAGCTTCAGCTATGAAGAGCATTTAATTACTCCAGTTTTAAGCCCTACCACAGGCAGACTCAAACCATTACTGAGCTACCTCAGATGTAACTCGGCAGCAGGTTAAAAAAAAGGTGTCCCTGTGTCAGGGGAGATTCTTCATCCAGTTTACCTAGAGCCAGAGACACTCTTTCCTTGCAGGGATGAAATAAGTAGCAGCTCCATGCTTTCTATCCTCACAGTTAAGAGGGCTCATCCCTAAGCGGGCTGGAACACTAGTTACTGATGGCGTGCTGCCTCCACCGGGGCTTCGCAGCCAGAATTAGGTAAGACTCGAGAACTTTTTGGCATGAAGCAGCTCAGACAGCAAACGCTGTCAGCGGCTGCTGAGCGTTAACAGATCCTTGATGGCAACGGCAAGGCAGAGAAGCCCCGCGGCAGCCCCTTCATACAGGTGCACTTACGGAAGGAAGGAACCTATTTATCCGCTATCAGAGACAGCCATAAAAACACAGGACCCAGTTGTGAGAGTGGCACCCTGCTCCGGCTATAGGGTGGCATGTGGTAGCCCGGTTGACGGCCCACTCGCGGCCACGCGTGGGGGGTCGGGCACAGCAGCCCACCTGTCTCGCCAACCACTGAGGCTTATGCAACGGCTGCCGGCACGGGCGGGGAGCGGGAGGGAGCGGAGATCCGCGCTCCGTCAGGCTTCAAACCTCCCTCGGGAGCAGCGATGCCACCAGAAAGGGTTTTTCCCATCCCTTTTGCGAGCGTTTGGAGGCGCCGGGAACGCGGCCGGACGTGTTTTCATTGAGGGGCAAAGCGTAAAGCAGACCTCTTCCCCCGGCAGCCGGGCGAGATCCCTGACGGTCTCTCCGAGTAACTCTGAAGTTCACCCACGTACGCCATCCCCCGCCCCGTCTCCCCCGGCACTGCCGCGCTGGAGGAGCACTGCAAACCACACGGCAGCGGCTGGCCTGGGGACATGTCGCTGGCTTAGCGGGATGTCTATCTGCGGGGGTACTCTTTAGGCTTCAGGACGAAGGAAAAGCCCCCTCAAGCCCCAAGGTGCTGCCCTCACGCCGCTGCCCGGTCGCACCGCCGCCGGACCCAGCCTGCCGCTTCCCCGCCCGCCGGCAGACCGTGCCCGAGAGGTGTCCCCGAGTGGGGCGCCAAGGGCGCCCGGAGCCGGCCCCGCCCGCCCGGCACCCACCTGTAGGACACCTGCTTCCTGAAGGTGAGGCTCCGCAGCTTCTCCTCCAGCGACTCCTCAGCCGCTGACAGTCCCGGCTCCTCCGGGACCCCAGCGGCACCCGCCGCCTCCCCACCACCCTCGGCCCCCCGGCAGCCGCCGCTACCGGCCGCCCCCGTCTCTTCCCCGCTGGCTGCGGCGGGGGGGTTCATTGCGGCGGGACAGCGGGGCCGAGAAGGAGGAGGGGGCAGGCGGGGGGTAGCCGGCGGCTGGAGGCGCTGGGGGGCGGTGGTGGCCGGGGAGCCGCTGCTCCCGGGGCCGCGGGGCGCGCTGCGAGCCGCGGCGGCTGCAAATGGCAGCGCGGCCGCGCAGCATCCATCAGCGCCCGCACTGCAGCGGGGCATTGTGGGAAACTCCCGGCCGGCCACGCCCCGCCGCCCGCCGGCCAATCGCCGCGCGGCGCCTGCCGCCACGCCCCCCTCCACCACGCCCTGCGGCGCCACGCCTCCGCCCCCACGTCAAGGAGCCGGTCGGGCCGCCCGGGGCGGGGGAGGCGGCGGTGGTCCGGTCCGCAGCGCAGCGCAACGGCCGCGGAGATGCGGGGTCGCCGGGCCGGGTTCCGGCCTCAGCCGTGAGCGGTCCCCTCCGGGTGCCACGCGCGAAGCGCCTTTGCGGGCGGCTGGGGCGCGGCAGGGCACCCGCTGCGCCCCGGTCTGCTCACACGGATCCAGCTCGGCTGCGTTTTCCCCAGGCAGCCCCAGTTTGAGGCGCTCAGATACAAGGCGCCCGACTTCGAGGAGAAATCCTTCGACACGAGCGTCCCGGTGCCCCTCGGGATCAGAAATTGTCCTCCCACCCCCTGCCCCACTTCTCCCTTTTGTTCGCCGGGGGAGACGATGGGGAACTCTCCAAGGGGGCGTCAGCAGGGGCTGTCTGAGCACATGAGCCGACAGCCAAGGTAAGGTTAAGCAGGACAGAACAGGTGAAGGTCTGGGGCTGCATAGAAATTGCAGCAGGAATTATGCTCGGCCAAATGCTTTCTTTTCTGCATCCAAGCTTCTCCAAGGCAATGTGATCCAAAATAGAAACATCTAAGAATAAAAGAAGAGGAACATGAACAATGACACCCTATGGAGAAGGCAAACCCCACAGGAACAGTTCTCAGGCATTCCCTGGGCTGGCCTTGCCCCTTTGTCACCCCTGTGCCGCAGCAGAGCTGGTACCGAGCAGAAGGTCGGACAGGTGCCCAGCGTGCAAATGCTGCGAAGTTTGGGGTCTGAATCAGACTTAGGCCGGTCAAAAGGTTATCACAGATTCATAGACTGGTTGGGGTTGGAAGGGACCTCAAAGACCATCTAGTCCCAACCCCCTGCCATGGGCAGGGACACCCTCCACTATACCAGGGTGCCCAAAGACCCATCCCACCTGGCCTTGAACACTGCCAGGGAGGGGGCAGCCACAGTTTTTTCTGGGAAACCTGGGCCAGGGCCTCACCACCCTCACAGGGAAGAGTTTCTTCCTAACATCTAATCTAAATCTTCCCCCTTTTAGGTTAAACCTATTACCCCTTGTCCTACCACTACTTGTAAACAGCCACTTTCCACTTTTCCTGCAGGACTCTTCAGGTACTGGGAGGCTGCAGTAAGGTCTCTCCAGGCTGAACAATCCTAACTCCCTCAGCCTGTCTTCATAGGAGAGGTGCTCCAGGCTTCAGACCATCTTCATGGCCCTCCTCTGGACTCACTCCAACAGCTCCATGTGTCTTGTACTGAGGACCTCAGAGCTGACTGCAGCACCCCAGGTGGGGTCTCACCAGAGCAGAGGGGCAGAAACACCTCCCTTGATGGGCTGGTCACACTGGTTAGGATGCAGCCCAGGATATGGTTGGGTTTTGGGGCTGCAAGCACACATTGCTGGGGTCATGTTGAGCTTTACAACTATCAACACCCCCAGGACTTTCTCCTCAGGGCTGCTCTTTATACTTGACTCTTGCTCCATCTCCAACCCTATTTAAAGATCCAGCTTCTCCACACTTAGCACGTATCCCGTTTCCATCTTTTGACTTCAGGAGTGACAGGCTCTCTGAGCCAGCCAGCCAACGTTTTCCTGCCCCTTGTTGGCAGTGTAGAAGGGTGATGAAAAGCACGTCTTTTTACCACAGTTCAAGCATTAAAAAATGTATCCAACTTTCAAAGTTACCGTGTATCCCTATGCATAATTGATGCCCGCATCATCTACATGTCTTGATGCTGCTCTTGACACGTATGTACATTTACTCCCCCAAACCTCAGAGTACTTCTAGTTATTATTAAGTGGATGGAAAAAAGTGTACTTTCCCATGTAATACCGAAGCACAGAATTGTAGGGGTTGGAAGGGACCTCAAGAGATCATCAGGTCCAAGCCCCAGTGCATGGGTTATTATAAGCAAAACTAAAGCTCTCATGCAGAACTGTTAAAAGGAGGTCTGGATCCTGCTCTCTGAGCCATGTGCAGAGACATCTGCATGCCAGCATGGAGCTCTCCTGAAACCCTCGATGATTTTTCCATGCAGAGCTGGGACATCAGGCAGAAAGTCTCCAGATGAGCTTGCAGGGAAATTAGCAGCCCATGCTGCCAGTGAAAGCGTCCAATTTAAGTGTATGTGACAATTATATTTTGCAGAAGGAAACAAAACCATTCTGAGATGGAGCTGTTGAAGACCGGTTCAGACATAACCCAACAGGCAGCTTCAAGGATGAGGAGCAGTGCCACAAGCACCCCTCTGGTCCTCAGATGTTATCTTAGAGGTTTTGTCATCGGTCAAGACCACGTGCTCTGTTGCTATGAGAAGATGCCAATGGCACGTGCAAAAACCACATTAATTGCAAATTAATTTTGCAGCCAGAAGAGAAGAACAGCACAGGCCAGCTCACAGCTTTGTTCTTCCAGCCTTGCGCCCGCACCCCAGCAAACCCCTCCATCTCCCCCTCCACCTCCACCTCCCCCAGAGCATCTGGAGCAAAGCCTAACGACACATCCGGGTTTCCAACACTCTCCCCCTCTCCACCCCCCCTGCAAACATCCATGCCACTGAGCCATGTCGTCCTCTTCCAGCTTAAATGCTGCTGTAGCTCCTGCTCATCAAGAACCATTCTGCCCACGTGCCCACACTTACACCCTGCTCCAGGATTACCTGTTTTCCCTCTGACTGCTACAATTTGGTGACTCATTTGCAACATGAAGTGCTAAATCGACTTCCTATGCCTTTTTCTTCTGAATATGAGCAATTATGAGAGAATCTGAGGCTGGCGAAGGAAAGCCCTGTGTACACAATTACACCTGTGGTGTAGCTGTCAATTCCTGTGGCTTGAGAAAGGCAGCAACAGCAGAAATGTCAGAGCATCATGCTTGGTCTGTGGCGTGGCAGCAGACACATCGCTGGATGAGCAGGGAAAGGATGAGCACAAAAATGGACTGTTAGCAGGCTTTGCCAGTATCTGGGGACCATCCTGCTGGCAAAAGATGGAATTCCCACAGCCAGGATCATGTTCCTTAAGCTGTCGACTCAGCCAAGAGATGGTTTGTTGGGTTGAGGGGCACCTCACATCACTCTGTGTGATCACATCTGGGAGAGCTGACAAGCTTCAGAAGGCGGGAAGCTCGTTTTGTTTCCCTGGGTGGAAAGCTCTGACCACACTGCACACCCTGAATAGCAGAGCGGATGGTGGGAATGAAAGAGGAAATGTGGAGAAAGGAGAGAATTCAGCCTTTCGGAGTAAAGCCAAGGGAAGGAGGTTTGTTCCATGACTCACATGCTTGTTAAATCCCATTCTGGACACTCCAGTGTGCACAGGCTGTGCGCGTTGTGGTGGGTTTTATTCACAGTGGATCCTATTCCTAATGGTAAAGAGATGGATATAGGAAAGCAGAGACCGGGGAAGAAAGGGGCGAGGCACTCCTAACTTGTTTTGCATTCCAGGCTAACTAGCAAGACGCCAGCCTGCTTAGAACAGACCGTATTCCTTATGGTCATACAAAATTCACTCTGAGGCTAACCCTCAAAATTCGCCTTCCAGGCAAACATACAAAAGTACCCACGTTTGTATATACACACATGCACACATTGCATCCCCCCAGTTTGGGTTTTTTATTACATTTAAACATGACTGAACCAGCCACCAGCTTCCCTTCCCAGATCCAATGACGCTAGGTAATGCCCACACCAACATTCGGTTTGGTCAGCACCTGAAGTTCAAGTAGAGCCCCCATCAGGTAACTGAGGGATACAGATGCTTTGCATGGAGCCACCTCAGCAGATCCCCCCACTGGGCACAGCAGCTTCACCCTGCAGCCCTGGTTCCCATTAGCTCTCTGGCAAGTTACTTTCTACTGCATTTTTTTTTTTTTACCATTTTCCAGCTATTTTGCAGCACTGTGCGTAGGCTGCCACAGATAGAAATACACCCCAGGCCCTGTTGCCAAGGCGCTCAGTGAAGGTGATGATGGCCAGATCCTGTCCTGGAGCTGCTGGGTACTGCCCCTTCACAAATTCCATGGCTCAAACCAGAACCTAAGCATTTCTTTGGATGGTGGGAGTGAGACAACCTGGCAGATGTGGATTTAGGGTACAACTGTCATTTTTCCTTGGTTGCACTGCGGCAAAGTTAAGGGCCAGAACTTGTGATTTCCTCCTTACCACAGACCCACAAAACAGTAATTTTACAGCAACATATAGAACTTGTATAAATCCAATTTAAGATTAATTGAACTGTACAAAGTGAAACAAGTGATTCCCAGCTTCTGTGGGGACGGTTTGGGGGCAGCCCCAAGAGAATGAGAAATCAAATCGGTCACTTTTTGAAGCATGAGCTGAAGGGCAGCATGGCACACCAGCATTGTTCATTCAACACCAAGTGAAGCATGCTTTTGTTTCTAATTACTACCTTCTCTGGATCACCTTGTTTTGGTTCATCAGAGAGAAGGAAACCACCGCTGGCCCCATTTTGCAGACCAGGAATCTGAAGCACAGAAGAGGATCAGCCAAACTCACCAGCACGCCATGAGCAGGACTAGACTCAGAAGCTCATTTCCTCAGTCCTCATCCAGCGCTCAGTCTTCACAGGACATGGCTCCTGCAGAAAGATTTTATCTACAGCAAACATACCAGCTTTTGCTCTCAAACTCCAAGCTATTGAGGTCTACATTTCTAAAAAAACCAACAAAAAAACCTAAAAATCCAACCCAAAGCAAACAAACCAGGAAAGGAAGCACCGGTAATGAATCTGACATGAAATACCTGTGGGGTGGTGAAGTTGTAAGATAGGTACAAGCGACAGATAACAGCAGAAGGTGAAGACTTACTGCCCACACCATGCCATGAGAGGCACTGCCAGCTGCATTCCTCCTGCCCTACAACAGGAATCAGCTTCAAAGAGTATCAGAATTCAGCGTTGAATTGGAACAGTAACACGCTTTTCGAAGAACAGCGTGTACCGGCGGGTGACAGGTAGCGAGGCTGACAGCTCATCACCCGGCATCTCTCCATTGTACGCAGGTTTCTTTTTTAATCACAGGCTCCCTGCAGCATCGCCTGCTGTAGGATGCTGTAAGGGCAACACTGAGAGACGAGGAGATCCTTAAGCAATCGTTTATCACCAGCCAGTGTTTTGTGTGCTCGGGGGAACTGAGCTTAGCTAAAGCTTTGCTCAGGGGTAACGTCCCCCCATCAGTCATGGTCTAATGATTTTCCCCTAAAAAATGTTATGTGAGGCCTGATGCTGTTAAAGAGCGCCCTGGATCAATAGTTCTGGCAAGTGAAATTGCCTGTTCAGAAAGCAAGGGGCACCCAGCAGCAGCAGGAGAAAGACGGTGGCCGTGGTAACCTCCGAAACATTGAGAGCAAAGGAGCAGGATGCAGAACTTCAAAGGCAAAATAAGGCCCTTCTCCCCCCACTTTCCAAGAAATAGCACCACAGACCTTCTTTGTTCAAGTACAGAAACTGAATTTTGTGTGAGAGAGCTGCTTCATCATCTGCTGTGACCGAGGGAGGGTTAGATAGTACCTTCGGGTGCTGGAACCAGGCTCTGCCTGGGAGAGCTGCTCTGTTACAGCACAGCAGAAAGGCTGCCTGCATGATGGGACAGACCAAAAAGATTGGATGGGGAAATAAACATCACCACTTTCCTTTTCCTGGGATAGCGAACCATGGTGGGCAGCAAAGACAACCCTTAGGTTAAAAGCAGCAAGGCAGAGCTTAGGAGAGAAGAGATGGTTTGTTTTCTGTTGTGCAGGCTTTTTTTCCCCCTTCACCAATATGTTCTCTGTTTTAACCTCTTTAGCCAAACCCAAGGCATTTCTGAAGATCCACATCAAGTACAAATTCAGTGCTGGCCAGGGTGTTCCGATTTTCACAGTATGCTGACTTCTGCAACCTCTAAAAGCAGCCTTCTTGAAGAGGCCTTGAAAAGGAGGCCCCAAGCCCATCTGCTCTGCTCCCATTTTCAGTTCCATAAAGCTGGAACCATTACTTCCATCGCTAGTATTTCCTGTGGAGGGTAAGCTCTTGGTTCCTATTACACAGATGTATGGGACTCGTATATATCTGCAATCCCTCTCCTAGTAGAAAACTGGCATAATACAAATGACTACACCAGCCATGAAACCAGCTCTGCACAGGGCAATTTTCCTATCTGTACCAGGCCATCCATCGCCAAGTTCCCTGGATGGCCAGCAAAGCCACAGAGTCCCCAGACTGGAAGAAATGAGGTATTTTCCTTTCCCAGGTCTACTCAAAGCAGCAAAAGTAATTTCTTTTCCCTGGCTGGGTGCTGCTTCGGGGCTGCAGGGCATTACCTTGACTGTTCCCACAGGCAAAGAAGCAGCTTCTGAACTGCTGGAGAAAGCTCCTGAGTGCTCTCAAGCTTGAGCTGGGGTAAGGGAAGGAGCTGAGGCCAGCAAAGGATACAAATCCCTAAAAGCCCAAGCAGAAAGCTATCTTTTATGAGTTATTTTTAAGCAATTAGTTGTCCAGTGTAAAGTCAGCACAGGGAAAGCCCTTACCTTTTGGAGGTGTCTCTGGCTCACACGAATCGAGCTCCAGCATGCTTTAGCAGACTGGCATCACCAGGCTGAAGTGCCCTTCTGAGCATCAGCCATCCTAGATCCCACTTTTATATAGAGAGAATTTAATATTAATGGAGCTGTATCACCTAGTTGCACTCAAAGATCATTATTAAATGTCACCAGCTTTCACCTAATTTCCACCCATCATTACAGATACAATTCTCTGCTAATCTAAAAAAAAAAAAGGGGGGGGGGAGGGCAGACAGCTTGAGTAAAAACCCACACTGTTGGTTTAATACACTGCTGTGTGCATTAAACTGTGTTAGATTACCAGGGTTCTGCTGTGTTGGAGATGGGTACGAAGCCAAGGACCAGACCTCTTCCAACCTTTAAGAAAGGAAACAAGCTGTATTTGCTTTTTCTACAGAAAATATTTATTTGCAAGAAATGGAAAGCATAACATACTTCACTACGTACATGTTTAGGCTACAGAAGCAGGTAGTCTGTTCTCTTGTAGAATCAAGCAGACGATTTCAAAAGGAAACCCAGCAGTTCCTTCCCACCCAAGGGACACGTGTGCAGTGTGCACCGTCAGGTGGGACCGTATCCGGATGACAGCACTCGTACAAAGCCAGAGGGCACTGAACATACGCACTTAATGGCAGAAGGACAGAGGTATCTGCAGTCAGAAGAGGCTCCAACGCAGTTTTAACAAGGAGTTGAGAGGGGTGTGCTTTTGCACTAGCATTACCATCCTTTTCATCTTAGATAGTTCTAAATGTTTGCACAGACCCATTCTGTATCCACATGAACGGAGGGGAAGATCAGCTGAAATGCCTTAGGGGTGTCACACGCCAGTGACTCAAGAGTCACAAGGTATTGTTTTACAAGGCCCAAGGCAATGGCTTTGGCCCTGGATATGTATTGCTCTTCCAGAGGGTGACACCAGGTAATTTACCCTTGGAAGGCCCAGCAAATCTCAAGGATGTTGTGAGGATGCACGTGGCCCTCTGAGCAAACGGGTTCCCCTCGCTGGCATCCTACTGCAGCGGTGGGGCAGTTAGGGCAGTAGTGCTCCCAGGGAAGGGGGGGGGTCCTTAGGTCCTCTCCCAGAAGATCAGCTTAACAAATCAGGTTCCTTGAGCTGCCAAGCTCCCAGAGGCCACTTTTTAAGGTTAAGTCACACCATTAAAAAAACCCCGAACATAAAACAAAGCAAGTATTGAAAGCCATAATTCTACATAACAAAAATGACACCAGAAGATACAAGGAAGCCTAAAGCAGTAAGTTTTTTGCACCAAGCCAGAACTTCCCCAGAGGAAGGCCAGGTAGCCTCTGCACACACACAAAATGATGCTGGGCAACAATTTCCATCAGCAGCTGTGAACAGGACAGGCTTCAGACAGCAGTTCACATGACAGTTTTGTGAGTGCTCAGTGATGTGGAATGTGAAAAAGTTTCAGAGAGAAACACCTGGAATTTCTCTTACACCAAGTGGAATGTGCCCTGTGCATTCAGGTAGATGCCTTTATTTAGTGACACTTAATACATTAAAAAAAACCCAAACAACTTTGCTGTTTTAGTTTGTTGTTTTCAATTGCTCACCAAGCACACGTGCAGAGACACACACGCCAATACTCGTTCTTGCTAACTGAACAAATGAAGAAAGCAAGATGCCATTACATCAGCACCACTGAATGAAAACCTGATAGGGCAAAGTCAGACATGAACAGAGTTCTGTTAAAGGAAATTGATTACCTGCCTCTGCTTCCCCCCTTCCACTCCCTTAATTATGGGCTGTTAAAGTTCAAAAAGATTTTTACCTGCTGGTTGGAAGGGAAAATGGTGTGTCCCATAAAGGTCAGACATGCATAAAAAGGACTGCATAGTATTAAAGAGCAAGGGGAAAAGTAAAGCTAGAACATGGTGGGAACCGATGAAAAAGACGGTCATTGTTGATTGATGGAATCAAGGACTAGACTTGTAATGTCAGAGAAGTCCCTCCACCTGCCATTTCTCTCCTCTTTTCTGTAAGATAGGTCTACAAATGCAGGCTTCCCCTGTTTGGTTCTCACCTATTTGGTTCCAGCTCTTGGAGGAACAGTATGGAGATGGGCTTTAGGGCAGAGAAGAGACTACTAGTAATAAAGAATATCCAAACTCCACTTTAGCACCACAAATGTGAGTTTCCTGTGAGATGCACACTGTTCTACACAGGGAGTCACTTCATCATCTACCCAGGTAAAGCGGGAAGAGGCCTGACATGAAAACCACACTGAGAAATGGTGATTTCCTTCTCAGTCCTGGAGTCTCCAACAGATGCTGATCCCCTAAGCAATGCGATACAAACGGGATCACACCCTCAACGCATCCCCAAACACCCACTGTTATTTTATTGGCCATGAGAACACTTGGATATCCCAGCCCACTGATCAAATCCTTACATCTTCTTTGAGAATACCTTGACACATAAGCCAGTTCAGTCACCACTGCAACTCCCAAAGTTGTTTATCTTTACGCTACAGTGCAAAGCAGCAACCCATCGCAGCACTAAGCAACTTATATAGGCTAGTATAACTTTTGTAGTTACAAAGTACTGACCTACCATGTCACCTTCAGAATACTCAATGTTCCCCTTCTAATTAGTGACTTGAGAAAGAAATATTTTAGTCACCAAGAGTATAAAAATACTCCATATACTTCTGTTCTTAGCTGCGTGGGTTTTGTACAATGGCCTCTTGGCATTAGCTAGAATCTAGAGCCCAAATACTCAGTGGAAATCCCTCCCAACGTAGCAATTAGTATCATTCATTTACTTGACCTACATTCTAAATGCGTCTAGACAGAATTCACCACTGATAGTTTGGGGGGATGGGAGTCGAGAGGTGGGATGGTTTCTTTAGCAGGAAAGAGGAAAAAAAATACAAAAGAAAAGTTTCTAGATTATTTTTCAGGTTTGCATAAGAAAAACTAAGAATATATTGAGATACACTGTTACACAGAGATAGAAGTGGTCCCCTGCCAGCATAAATCAGACTTGAAGCCTCCAAAAGCGGTGAGAAGCGTGCTGCTTTGTACCAGCTGGGATCTGGTACAGATGAGAATAAGAGAAATGCAGCGAAGAACTATAAATAGCCTGGGGGAAAAGCCCCAGCGTTATCTACACGCTGGTAACAAGGTTAGAACTGTCACATGCCCTATGCTTGATACTTTTAAATATATATATATATATATATATAAAATAATGCCCTACATTCCTTCATAGCTTATTTCCCTAGAAGCAAAGGCCCAACAGATCTAGATGCTTTAAAGCTACGGGCCAAAAGGTAAGTTTACTAGTGTGTATAAAATGGTGCTGACAAGCAGCATAAAGTTACAGTTGAAGACTCTAAGGATCACTTAAGTCCTGTAGTGGAAATGGAAATTAAGTAGCACATAAGGCCTTTGCCTACCCTGTCCATACCCGCTCATTATTCTACAGCACCAAGCCACTGATCATGGAAAAAAGTATACTGGCAGAAGGCTACGACCTCAAGTAATATAGCTGAGCTAATTAAAAGCATTTATACTGGCACCCTTCCCGAATAAACCTTACTACTCCTTCCCTGCGCCCATAACACAGAGCACATATAGCTGCCTCTCCATGTGGTCTGCGCAACATCAGCACCAAGGGCTGGGTCACCCCGGGACTGCTGAGGTTGGCAGTGCCTCCTCTGCCCCCTGCCAGGCATGTAAGACAAGCAGAATCCACCTCTGGAGATAGCGAGATCCTTGTCATGTAACGGCCTGCGGGTAGGTGATGACAGGAAGTCTTTGGCCCCATTTATCTAGCAGAGAAATCTTCTATTAAGGCCCGTGAAGAAAAACGATCACAAACACACCAAAGTAAAGCAAGGGTTTTCCTTACAATAAAGAAGTAATATTTCATATAATAAAACCCCAAGCAATGTGTGCACTAGAGAGTCCCCAAAAAGAGTATCTTAAAAATAACTTAAAGGATTACAGAAATTTCTTGGCTACATGACAAATGGTATGGCCATACCGGCTTGGATGAATTAGTTCAGAGACCTGACCCAGACCGTGGCCAGTTCAGAATGCTCCAGACAAAAACATGACTACCTCCCAATCAGATTTGAACTGACATGCCTAAATTAAGCAAATGAAAGGGCAAAGCTTTAATGGTGACTAGTGTAGTAGGCTTCGGAGAGGGGGAAGGTGTTGTCTGGGCTTTGCTAAATCATCTGTCCTTTAAATATTAAGAAATGATTCAATTTCAGTTTTAATACAGTGAAGTCAGCTGTATCTGCAGTGGGAGGTGATCATTTCACTGGTAATGGGCATGAGCTCAGGCAGAGCAGCCTCCTACTTATGGCACGCACAGCGCAAACTAACGAGCAGAGTTCAGGCCTCTCTTGTAGAAGACTTAACCATTCAGTTGCCCTCAGAGGTGGCAAACCACGGGTGCTCTGGAAAAAAAATTAAGGAATCCTCTAAGCTACGACTATGCCCACTTGTGCTGAGCAGCCATACAGCAGTGGAAGGGTCAGTCCAAGCTCTCTTGTGTCACTTTGCTGACCTCATGTGGCTGAGCATTGCAGCCATCCTTTGTGGCAACCACCAGTGTTCATTATTTATGCAAAGCCTTAAATCATTTTTCTAAAAAAGATTTTAAAAGCCCCCACCAAAAGATGTTGTTAGATACTGGAATGATTCAGAAGACCCAGCAGGATCACTGTGAAGGGAGAGAGAGACTTTCAGAAGGACACTAACCCACGCCAAGAAGAAGGGAACACTTGCAAAATAGACTACAACAGCATCACGCTTCTCATTGTCACCAAAGTAAAAGTAATAAAAAGGCACTTGCGTAGAAGGCATAGGGCATTACCTAGAAAGCATGTCTGTACACCAAAGCTCATCACTAGCTCATGAAGTCAGGCACCTGTTTCACTGTCACTAACGTGAAAAAACTTAAAATGGCACAGCAGGGACTGATCCACAGCCCCCTGTAATTCACCAAACTCTTTCCATTCATTTCACTACGTTTTGAGTCAGGGCTGAGGGCTGCACACAGGACACCGAAGGAAGAAAGTCTAAGGAGAATGAAGAACAAGAAAGGAGCTGGTGTAGCAGCTGCTGTAATAAAATACAAATCCAGTATTTTACAAAATAGAATACCTGCAGGAAAACTAGCTGCTGTACATGGTAAAAAATGACTTGTAAGGCTACGTTAGTATTTCCCTTATTTATCATTAGGAAAGAAAAAAAAAAAGAAAAAAGAGCTTCAAAAATCTTTATTCTTTTTATAAATCGACTTCAGGTAAACTGGAAAGCTGCTATGCTAGCTTGCTGAATTCGAATTTTCACATTAAATCCATCCTCAATGGAGTCTGAGCACCCTTCTGTAGTAACCAGACAAAACCCTGCTCAAATACTGGGGCAAGTTCAACGGTGCCAACGCAAGGACGACTTGCAAGAAGCACAGCTTGGGCAAAGGCATGGGCAGGGCACTGAGAGAGGGAGAACCCTTAATGGCAACCGCTATGTGGGAAAGGAAGAGACAAAGCAGAGAGAAAAGAGTACTGGACCAGGATCAGACCTGAATACTGCTCTTGGCTTTTCTGCTGAACTTGGGCCAGTCACTCCAGCTCCCTATGTGCCCATCCCATCTCCCTTCTGCCTTGTCTCCTGTCTATGTACTCAACTCCTCAGGTCAGAGGCTGTCTTGCCATGCACTTAGTATAAAGTATCTACCACCTCCAGACCTAAACTGTGCCGAGCTTGGGTAACCTATACCCCTATCTCTGTGGCTACGCACTTGGTCTAAGATCACAGTTCTAGAAAAGGAAGTAAAAGGAAGATACATGGCTTTATTGTAGGGCAATTCAAGTTTTGGGGGTGATACTTGCAAGACTGATTTCAGAGTTTGCCCAGATCATCTGCAGGGTTAGGGAAGCTCAGTTCTCTTCATTGTGACTGCCTTAGCACAATTTTGCAAAGCTAATAAATACTATTTACAACAGTAACAGGAAGATGGTGAGGAAAGGAAAACACAGGACAATCTGAGACCAGGTTTACATAAGAGATTCCATCAATGCATCTAGAAGCCAATAAATTAAATCCATACTGTCCTCTCAGGAGGCACTTCTGGTTTAAGCCTTACATTGATTTAGTTTGTTGGGAAGGAACTGATTGAAGCCAAACACATTAGCCTCAGATTAAAGGACATCCATCCAAAACATTGCATAAGTTTAACAAAACCTTCCTTCTAAACAGATTCAGTTAAACTAGTGTAATTCTCCCACATGAAGTGTGACAAGACAGCAACTGATCTTTGCTTGAATTCCACAAGGGTGGAAGCAGTAGGGAAGCCTACAATACCGCTTTTAACCCAGCAAGAAACCTACCCCACTAAACGATAAAGAAGCTGGAGGAGAGACAAGAAAGAGCGAAGGGAGGACAATTCAGCAGCATTGCTGCTCCCTCCCCTCTCCTGCCTGCGCTGTTAACTCAGCATATCAGGGCCCTTTCCTGTCCCTGCAGAAGCAGGCTACACGCATGCTTCCCAAGCCCCTCCAAAAGGCTCAAGTGCTGCAGACCGGTAGGCATGGGGCTGTGGCTACATCCTGAGCAGCAGCTTTCTCTCAGCTCCCATCACCCACAAGTTCCCATGGGTTTTGCATATTTCACTCTTCTACAGAATGTCTTTGTGCTCAGGTCACCACGTGTGCATGCAGACACACACACAACCACCAGTCACCTGCACACTGCTGGCATCACCTGCCATCATCATTCAATCCTGCTCTTGCAGCATCAGACCAGGAAGGAATAAAAGCAAAGACAGAGACCGTGTGTGAAGTGAGGAAGGGAGTTACAAAGGCAAGAGATCCCATCTGCAGTCACAGCCTCACCAGTCAATGCAGAAGTTGAACTCCCTCTCTTTTGTGCTTTGGTTCACCGAGGATGACAAGTCAGGGGGACTTTGGTTGAAAATATGTGGGAAAGAGTAAAGTCAAGAAAAAAGGCCTTTTTTTATTTTTAAGAGGTGGCATTGACTCTTCTATCTATTTCAATTATCTTCAGTGTTTCATTTCCTTCTAGTTCGGAGTTGACTCTGCAGGGAACAAAGAAACCAAAACAACAAAGGTTAACACTAATAGTCACTTTTTAAAGTGCATATCCTGCTTGAATTGGTTACTGCTAAAAAGGCACTCAGTATTTACCAGGTACTTGTCAGCTGGGATATAACACCACAGGGAATTAGTCATCTCTTTGGCTCTAGGTCTAGCTTTGACACTAGCGCTCAGAAGGCATGCTTGGGGTGACATGGATCATCCTAGCCCTCGGAATAACAAAAGCCCTCTCCCACTGTTTGGTGTGCTTGCTACTGCTTGCTAGCACAGACCAAGACCCAGGCCAACATAACAGTGGCAGGACAAGAAAAGGTGGAGTGGAAAGAAAACTGCAGGCACACATTTAGATTCTTTGCAGAGGCCCCAAAACCCTACATTTATGTTTAAAAATAATACAAAGGAGCTCTGTGTTAAGTAGTTCAGATAACTTTACAAGCTTGCCTCTTACGACTGAATCCTGAAAACTTTCCACAATAATGCTTTAGTAAGATCACTGCTGCAAGAAGCTCCAGCTCTTCACACCCTAACCTCATAAAAAGCCCAGTGAGTCACAGCCTCACACTTCCACCCAACTGGTAAAAGCATATTCCTTCAGGAGAAACAGAAGCAAGTGCTTAAATAAATGGATAGGCACAACTAACAGGCTTAGCCAGGGTTAGGTTTCTGCACTGAGTTTGGTAGCTGTGATTGCAACTACTGTTTGCAACCACTTCTCCAAAGTAACAGTAACTTTGCCTGTAACCTCACCTTGCTTCACATTTTCGCAGTGCCCAGCATAGCAGAACCCCTAGTCCTACTGCTGACTTCCAGGCAAAATAGACAGTGACACCAAATCACACATGACAAGCGCCCCCTCCCCTGCACCCACCTGTGCTGCTGCAGGCCCAGCAGCACCGATTTCTCTAGCCTTGTCTCATTGGCTATTGTGAACTGCATGACATCACCCTGCTGCGCCCCTGGCATGGCTTCCAGGGACAGCGCTGTGTACTTGGAGGTGTCTGCTGGCCTGTCGTTGCGATCTGCGAAGGAGATCGGACCTGACGACTCCTCCAGTTGGTGAGGCTCTTCATAAATCAGCAGACTCCTTGACCTCACTGCATGCAAAGACAGGAGGCAAGAAGAGATGAGAAACGGGCAGTTCAGAGAACAGCCCAGGTCATTTCAGGAGATGGAAACCATCAGAGCAGAGCCAAAGCTGCAAAGGTCTTTTCTTTCCATAGTGATTAACTGCTAATTTGATAGCTGAGGTATCAAATAGTCCAGGTAGGGATCAAAAAGCTCTGAATTATTCACAAAACAAGAACAAAATGGAGCCATCACTTTGATAATATTCTCTGAAACCAACTGGTTCATTACAGGTATATAATACTAACAGTAACTCAGTCCTCAGACTCCTCGATGGTACTGGCAAAGGACATCAGCTGGGATCAGCTGCACGTTTTAACAGTACAAACATCTACTACAAAGGAGAAATCCCACTGCTGTTCACAGACCACTAGCTTTAGTTCCATCAGCAGAAACAAAACTGCTTTAAGGAGAACCACCAAGCAGGCTAGCGGGGAAAGGCTTTGCCCATGTCTATCAAGTCTTCTGCCACCAGAACATCCTTTAAAAGACACAGCTATACCAAAGAACTCGGGGGCAGAAAACCAAGAGGTGCTTGAGAAGCGGAGTAGGGACGAGGTGGAAAACAAGTGCCCAAGCACAACCAAGAGGAAGCAAGACTGAGAGCTGTCACTTACCAATGGAGTCTGTGTAGGACTCTGGCGAGGAATGCTGCCTGGGCAACACCATCTTTGTAGCTGAAGGATATGGCCCATAGCTCTGAGAGAAGCTGCCAAAAACTACTGCAAAGCACAGCACCACCATCTGGCAAAGGGAGAAGGCAGAAGAGGTGAGCGCATTGGCTCTCGGACTAAGAATCAACACAAAGCAGATCAGAGCCTTTATCAAAACAAGTAGTTTGAGGCTATTTTCATCACCCCATACAGAGGCATCACACACACTGTAACAGTTCAGTGGTTTAAAGGGCAGATTTCAATGCTGGAGTTTGTTTTCAATGCCTGCCGCCATTCTGGCCTGTAGCCTTATCTGCTCCCAATGCTGAAAAGCAGACACAATCACCCCATGTGTTTTACAGAAGCTGTGGGGAATTTCCAAGGTTATTTCTGCTGCTAGTCCCCAGTTTTGGTTCAAAGTGACAGAGAGGCTGGCAGACTAGGAGAACAACTTAGTCCTTGAAAATATTTTCCATCAATTTATAGCACTGGTATAAAGGGAACTTGCTGGCTGAATATAGGGAGGGAAAAAAGGAAAAGTTTCATTCTAATCCTTTTCTTATCCTGACTATTACTGAAATAGGCCAGATGGAGATTTACAGCCTTAGTCATATTTTTTTTATTTGGATGATGAAGTTTATTTTTACTGGTATCAAAAGAACCAGGCATCAAAGGTCACTGCCATTCTCATTTGACAACTCTAGACAGCATTTCTCACACAAAATATTGTAGGAAATAAGAAAGCAGATCACTCAGAGAAGCAGTGCTCCTTCATCACTGCAGCATCCAATCAAAAGAACAGGCCCAGTCTCCTCCAGAATTTAATGCCTCCCCACAACCACTAATCTCCATCAGCCAGGAGTCTCACCTACCTCAAAATTAATTGTCAAACTGAGAAGTTTTCCAAGCTGAGAATTTGCAAGTGAGGGGCTTTGCAGAACAAGGAATATGCTTTTGAGCAGTGGGAAGAGATTCTTGTTCCCCTACAATTTCCAGCTTTATGGACACTCACCATAAGACAGGTCCCTGTCTGTGTGCTAGCTGCCTTACATGAGCGGGACACTTTCCCTGCAACCATGGCTTGGAGTCTCTGCAACTGCTGCAGAAGCGTTCTGGAGAGGAAGCACAACAGACAAGTGTCAAATGCATTGATCTATTTGCAGGTTAAACAGCTTTTTGTTTCACATTCCACGTCTGCCATTTAATTATGATAAAGTAGAGATCACTGAAGCCCTCCCCTTGAAGTTAGTAGCAAGAAATTATTTTAGTTTTATGATATTTTTTACACATATTAGCACTGTACCAATCAAAAAGATCTTTTGGCTTTCTCAACTGATGTCCCTGAACATTACATCTTCAGCACTTTCAGAAGGCTCTTACAAATAAAACCTGTATTTTCAGTGTTTCAACACACAAAAAACTGACACTGCTCTACTTGCAGATGACTAGATGCATATACATCCTGGGTTTGTGTTTCGAATTCATCGGGAGTTTCACCATGATGTGAAAAGGTGCAGAAGCAAGTTTACAACTACTCTCGTTGGTAGCAAAGGTATTCAGATACCTCCTTTTTCCAAAAGCCTGCTGCACAGTGGCTTGGACCACGTGCTGGATGGTTTTCAAAGCTAAGGTCTTAAAGCTAGACATAAGCACAGACTTAATTTCTCATAAACTCAAGTATTAAATAAAGCACTTTACTGCTTTTTGCTCAATCCTCCAGGAGTTGACAAAAATCACAGATGGCTGAAGTGACTACTGCAACTGTGTCCATCCAAGGTCCCAGCCAAGATGGCAATTTTGTTCTGGTTGGAGCCAACAGACCAGGAATGTATTCTGTCTTTCTGGCTGTTACTCATTTGCTGTATGATCATCAATTACCACAGCTAGGATCTGAGTAATTTACATGGGAAATTATCTCAAAGAATGACTGCTGGAAGGTTTTCACAGCAGTTTGCATTTTGTTTCCATCGCAGCTTATTAGCAGATCGGGAATAACCCAAGTACTTGTCCTCGACCCAGACAAATATAGTACACTTAGGCATCAGGATGTCAACTCTGCTGTTTGTTGCCATTTTCCCTTTTTATTTCTCCTGCAAGTCTCACCACCTATTGCAGAGGGTAACCCCCACAAAACTCCAGGCAACCGCTTGGGAGGCTGTGACGTCAAATGCTAAAGCAAGAGGCAAGGTTAGGATGTCACAGAAAATAGAAGGATTATTTTAAGATTAAACTGGCTAAAAGCTAATTGTAGGACAGACCCAGAGGTGCCTTCACAGCTCAATATACACTTGTCTGTCTATTATTAGAGATTTTTTTAATCATCAATGCTCATTGCTAATTAGAGTTTAATGAATTCAAGGACTTCAGGACTGCATTCTGAAACAAGCACAAGGTATGCTCACAGCACAGATTCATTTGGGCCAGCAGATCCTCCTCAACTTATTAAAGAAGGATGTCTTGCACACTCTTGAGAGCACGGTTTATCCTGCAACTCAGTATTTTAAAAAAGAAAGTGATTTGTCTAATTCAGTCCTTTATTCACTATTAAAGAGACCACAGGCAAATTAAGAGATGAAAACACTGTCCATCACATAAGTGAGACCATCCTAACTCCCTGCTCCCTTCTGCATCTTTCCCCAACTCCTCCTCCCATCCACTACACTGCAGAGGTTCACAGAGACTTGCTTGAAATGCTGATGGTTCTCAGCACTTTTTGTGGAGGCGTCAGTGAGAAAACCGCTAATGGCTGGTGAGGAAATCATCACAGAAGAGGCAATTCTCTTCGTTTTGCTCATCTCTGCCTTTTTTTGTGTCCAATTTAAAAAGCCCACTAGGCAGAGTGGGCCCAGAGAGCTGATTCCAAAACTCTCTTTTTGGAAACAATAATTAGGCAGGTATTCCGAAGTCTCCTGTACCCAGAGGGTTCATCACCCACCTTATTTACCAACTACCTCCATGCCTTTCTCCCCCAAGACATTTATCTGTTTGAGCAGAGCTACTGTCTTTTTCTCAGCAGACAAAGACTCAGTGTTGGGAGCTGACAGGCTACAAGTGTATTTTCAAACTAAGAGCAAGAAACAAGTTTGTTCAGAGATGATACCAGTTTACCCTGTCACTACTACCAAAACAGGGCACTCCTTGGTGCTTTTATTCTCTACTGGAATTTGGAATCATGGAAGACTGGATTCCAAGGTCAAAACATCCCCTTTCCCATGCCAAGGCTGCCTTCGTTGTTACTGGCTGTCTGCAGGTACGATCTGGACTAGGAGAGAAAAGGAGCAGCTCTCCAGTCTGTAGAACAGGAACTTAAGGTGAAAAGAAGACAATCCCTCTAAATAGCAGCAAGGCGGCCATGGATGTTTTCAGAGAAACATGCTGCCTGTGGCCAAGTCCTAAGAAGAGAAAATGCAGTCCCAAGGCAGTGTGCATAAGGGGGTTTGCACCCACAGGGGTTATTTTCGCTGTCTGACACGTTTCCCAGGGATATTCAATTAGAGGGTCACCTCTGTAGGAGGCGTGAACGTGCTTTCACGCTTTTCCCTGCCAATGGAAGCACCTCATAGGAAAGCTGTAAAGTGACTGAGGACTCCTGCTCTCCCTTCCACACTCTGCCAGCAAATTCGCTCTGCCTGTGATGTCTTGTTTTCATGTGCACATTCACGTACTCATCTTCAGATGAGTCCCTTTCACTACCAGAGTAAGGAACAAGACAAGGCTTTCCCTCTGATTCCAGGAAAGGAAATTTGTACCTCCAGTACACAGCCACCTTAGAGGCTTCCTTGATCCTTCTTTGTTTCAAATACAACATGGAATGAACAAAAGCAGACAACTTCTATGGGACACCAAATGCCGGTTATTTTGATCACCATTTTTCAGAGACTTTATCTACTTTGTGAGGGAAAAAACCCTAATTTTGATAGAGAGAGAAAAAAATTACACTGTCTTCAAACTCTACAGAGTCCCTCTCTGCCCGTCCTATCTGTAGGAAAGAAAGTAAATCCCAAAGTAAGGTTTTCACTGAAAGACCAGAATAACTGAAAGCAGACAAAACCCTGCATTTTGTCCTCATTTGAATCATTAAGAAAAAAATCCATCCATTTTTCATCACAGATTTCCAGCATAAAAACACTGTCCTGCTGCTTTGAAAAAAAAAAAAAAGGGAGTCACTCCAGGGCTGCCACACTTTGTGAGCTATTATAAAGGTGGTTTGAAGTGCAAGATAGCTCACTGCAACTTAAATCCAGATGCTTCACTCCTTGAAAATAACTTGGTAAAATGGCTTTGCCAGCTTCAAATCAAGGAACAGCCACCAAATTAGTGAAGTCTGGCAGCTTTGTTGCCGATAAACCCTTGATGGGTCAGACTGATGTGTAACTTGTTCTTTAGATGACCTTTCAATAGCTTGTGGATGAGCAGGAGAAATGGAAGAATGGCTATGAGTCAGCAGTGTGCCCTGGTGGCCAAGAGAGCCAATAGGATCCTGGGGTGCATCAGGAGGAGTGTGGCCAGCAGGTCGAAGGAGGTGATCCTCCCCCTCTACTCTGCCCTGGTCAGGCCCCACCTGGAGTATTCTGTCCAGTTCTGGGCTCCCTGGTATAAAAAGGACAGGGATCTCCTTGAGAGACTCCAGAGAAGGGCTACGAAGATGATTAAGGGCCTGGAACATCTATCCTATGAGGAAAGGCTGAGAGAGCTGGGGCTGTTCAGTCTAGAGAAAAGAAGACTAAGGGGGGGCCTAACCAATGTTTATAAATATCTTAAGTCTGGGATGCAGTAGTCTGTGTAGACAGGACAAGGGGCAATGGCTGCAAATTGGAGCACAGGAAGTTCCGCACCAACATGAGGAGGAACTTTTTCCCAGTGAGGGTGACAGAGCCCTGGGACAGGCTGCCCAGGGAGGTGGTGGAGTCTCCTTCTCTGGAGATATTCAAGACTCATCTGGACGCCTATCTGTGCAGTATGAGCTAGGGAGCTGCTTTGGCAGGGGGGTTGGACCCGATGATCTCTTGAGGCCCCTTCCAACCCCTACGATTCTGTGATTTGATTTCTAAAGCCACTGCCTTTAAGGTACCTGTCAGAGTGGAGATCTATACAGCTTGCTGGCCATTACTCCACAAGAGCAGCTCTAGCAGCTCCCTGCATGCACTGTGCATGTGTGACACTCAACCTATGGAACCTATGTCTAGCATTTCTCCAGGAAAGATGATCAATTTATTTATAAATACAGACTCGACAGAACTGAAAAGCAAAACTACTTCTTGGATGTCACACTTGGTACTGTCTCAATACTGTTTTTAAGCCCACAGAGCCATGGTTCCCAGCTAGACAGCACTGGTGCTGGAGACTATATTCAATCCGCTAGATCGCTGGCAGTTTCTGCCTTCTGTCCCAGTGCCAAAACATGAATGGATCAAGCCTTCTCAGTGACTAGCACAATTCAGTTCAACTCTTGGTGCCAGCTTCTTTTCAGACCCTTTGCTTTTTAAGAGAGCAGTACCCCACATGTTCAGATGGTACTGAAACCTGTGAGAGCCTGTCACAATTGTGGCAACAAGACCTTACAGATATGCATGTAATAATGCACTTCCTTGGTTTTAAGAAAACTGCCTAGAAAACAACTTGGATGAGTTTCTTTTAAGGGACTGAGTCACGTAAATTAGGAGAGGAAGCATATGCTAGTGTTCTAATACTAAAGATGCCAAAAATGCTGTAGTTACCCACTCGGAGTAATGAGAACTAAAAACTCCCCTGCATCTTGATCCCCATCCTCCTGCCTTGCTTTTAAGATGCACAAATGTCAAGGGAGATGCCTCTGGATACAACGGTTTTGACCACACTTGCACCTTTTACGTGACATCTCTTCATACCTCCAGAATGTCAAGCTAAAACAGGCTCTCAGGGAAGACTGTTCTCCATTTGTTCATGTTACTAACGCAGAAACGCTTTCACCAGAAGCAACTCTAGCATTTCCACGGTTTGAAGCCAGATTTTGAAAGGCAAGCAGGGTTTCCCTGAAGCCTTAGGTATGTATCTGTGCAAAATGTGTTCTATATATAGAATGACATGCTCTAAAAAACTGATTGCACATACTAAAGGGAAACTCTGCTGTTCAGTAGTTGTACATTTTGGAAATTGCCCTTCAATTCCTCTTGATTCCAGACAGACTATAAAAACATGATACTGACTGACAGCACATACATGTGCATCAACGTTCTTGTAAGCAGCTCTAGCCCAATTTTCCAACAAGGTATAAAACCCCAACTTTATCTTCACCCACACTGAATGTATAACCATGTTAATATGTACCCACAGGTCTTATTTTCCCATTATCTTTCTTCCACTCTTACAATTTTTCACCACAAAAGAACAGATGTTTGTAGATCTACTTTTAGACAAGACCTTCAATGACACATTGTCAATTTTTACTGCACTGAACACTCAAAGTTGCAACTGAAGTCAGCTGGGGATCTGCTTTGGGCATATTAGATACATGTGTGCATGACTCTGTGCTAGGGACTTGGGGAAAAAAAGTCCTAACATTTAGATGTGGGCATCCAAGAATAAACTGACATTGCATAACTTTGACCACAACTGCTTTGAACTTTGGTATCTGACTGTATCTAGGAGATGGAAGTGCCAGCTACAGGTTGCTGTGAAGGCAAGTCCTGAAGCATTTGGACAGTTTCTGGATGTCAAGTCAAGGCTCTGTGCAAATACCAGTGAGGAAACCAGACATTTTTAAATCACTGCAGGAAGTGGATAATGTACATTCAGCCATTCTCTGAGACAGCTGCACAATTACACACTAAATAAGAAAAGTGGCTGTTTAAGGTTAAGGAGAAAAAAAACCCATAAGGTGGCACATTGAGGCTTGATGAAAACAGGCACTTTTACAAATTTCTCAGTATTTCAATTTGAAGTCTTAACAGATTTTAGGTACAGTTTGTAACTATATAGCCAAAACAACATTGCCATGAATTACAAGAATTTCCGTGCAGAGGGTCAGGAACAGCTGCTTCTCTGCAGGAGATGACAAATCAGTATCAGTGCTATTGCACAGGGAAGAAAACAATGCAGCTCGTCTCACATGCCTAGGGTACGAAGGATTTGGAGATAATATCACTTAGCTAAATATTTTTATAGAGTATTTAGGATAATCAAACAATAAAGAAGAGGCTAAAGGTCCTGTCTAAAAGGACAGAGGATACCACCAAAGCTGTTCTCATGACTGCATCCACTACTACTTCAAGATGAAAACCTCTGGCCAAATTCAGTTGAACAGGGGACAACAACTGTAGATTTAGACATCACATTGCCCCCGAGGGGTTCATCCACAGCTGCACCTTTCCTTAGAGCAGCACCTCCTGAGACTGATCCTAGGACAGAATACCCTACTCCACACCTACACAACAATTCCTGGTTCTTTTATGTAAAACCCTGGAGGAAGACACAGGAGGCAGAGAAATGGCTTGGCTCTCTTCAAACAAGCAGCAGATGTCTTTATGCATGAGCAGTGTGTGGGAGACTCTCCAGCAAATTACAGTGCTACAGGGTCTGGCTCTGTGAAATTAGAGATTTGATCCGGAGATTAGAAACAACACATGCCACTCAATTAGCAATACACTGGCTGCCAGACAAGCTCTAGGGCCATTTTCCATGATCCTGGGTCTTATCTTCAAAGCCCAGCCTCCTCCCACACTTCAGTGCTACCATTGTGTTCAATGGTAATATTCAACCATCATTACAAAGGCCTCTAACTAGCAGGTGTTAACAGTGGGCTCATCCAGTACCTACTCATTGTAAGTCGCCATCTTTTGAGAACATACTGAGCATAAGCCATGACTGACACTCAACTCTCAGCTAACATCTGATTAAAAGCTCATCTACTGAACATTCTCTGGCACGTGTGCTTTCAGAAAGCCACCACTGAGTTACTCATTTCTTCAGAAATGAAGAAACAAGAAGCTGATTTTCCCCTCTCCAGGTGAAGAAAATTCTGGGGTGTGACATGCTTGGAAGGGTACACAATAATTATGAGGACATGTAGTAGTCCAAAAGAAATTATAATGACTGTTGAGCATCAGCACTGTAATTTCTGAAAGCCTCCTGCTGCAGGCTAAGCTCTCTTGTCAAAACAGTCTTTCACTAAATAAAGACAATTTGGAGAGTTGGGCTGTAGTATTTTGTTTGTTATATATCAATAACCACGTTTATAAATATCTTAGACATAGGTTGCAAGGGGAATTGGCCAGCCCCTTTTCAGTGGTCTGTGGAGACAGGACAAGGGGCAATGGCTGTAAGCTGGAGCATAGGAAGTTCTGCACCAACATGCGGAAGAACTTTTTCCCAGTGAGGGTGACAGAGCCCTGGGACAGGCTGCCCAGGGAGGTGGTGGAGTCTCCTTCTCTGGAGATATTCAAGACTCGTCTGGACGCCTATCTGTGCAGTATGAGCTAGGGAGCTGCTTTGGCAGGGGGGTTGGACCCGATGATCTCTCAGGGTCCCTTCCAACCCCTAAGATTCTGTGATACTGTGATTCCCTCGGGCAGTGGAAGAACTGAAAGAAGAGTGCTAAAAGGTTTCTCAAGCACACCACAGGCTAGTGAGACAGTTTAAGACCCAGCATCAAAGTCTCTATATACTTCACATCGCACTGCAGTCAACTGGCATTCCTCATCCTTCTTTGATATTAACTAGATCAGATACAGCTATTCTTCACGTTTCAATTCATCTCTTAACTTCCAGATTTTCACTTTTCACTGTAACATCACGCTGCAGTTTTGTTTTATCCCCTTCACACCTTACCTGTTAGTATTCTCTAGGACTTCAACCTTCTTACGCAGCTCACTGTTTTCATTTGAGCATGTCTCAACTCTATAGGAAACAAAGAGGAATGTAAAGAAGACAGTCCTTTATCAAACTTGCTTTCACAGAGACCTGTATGATCTTGCCTGCATTTAACAAAAAGTTACACCAAAGAACTTCAGTCATAATCTTTAACTATACTTCATGGCATAAAAGACCTTCAAAAGATACTACTATCTGCAGAGCATGTGCTTACGGTCCTCAACTACATCCCAGCAGGTGCAGCTCATTCAGGATAGGCTGTAACTACATTTTACCCCTCAAAATAGCAACAGCAAAGACCTTGCTCAGACCTTCTCAGGCCATTGGACAGGTACTCTGAGAGCCACAGAACATGTTGTATTTATGTTGTTAGCAAGCATTTTGTACAAAGGAGTTGAGTGCTAGGATGAGGCACCAAGAAATTTAGGGAATGCCACGCTTCTCAAATCAGATCCTTGACTTTCAAGATTAGGGAGGTTAATAAGCCAGGAGGATCCATTTTCAAGAGTGCTCATTTCCCCACAGGGCCTGGAAACCCCCAAAATTAAAGCTGATTATCGTAGGACATGCTACCTAAGAGGTCCAACTCAAAACACGAGACCCCCAAAAAGACAAACATGACCAGCTGGAACAGCTTCAAGAAGGAAAGTAGAGGGAAACAGCTTTGATATCTGTATGCATATGGTGGAATTTCACAAGAGTAACTCTGAGAAAACAAGATTCAGCTTTAAAGAGACAAAGAAAAAAAAAAGAAACTACATCAAGGATATCACCAAAGATGGTACAAGGGGTTTAACAGACCCATCTGGTGAAGTGCGTAAGAGACACACTGAATACTCGCCTGTTGGAAGAGAAAGATTAACTCAGGATATACATCACTAACTAGGGGGTTGGCTCCTTCTCACTAAAGGAAGCCAATGGGTCACATGCTGTTTTCCTGAGGCCCACTCCTTTTCCCAGGCAATCTTGACTCACCCACTTCCTGTTTCTGTCTCCATCTGCACTGGGAGACAGCACATATCCACTGGGAACCCACCTTCCCTCGGACACTGCCCACCCGCGAGGCCAACAGAGCAGCGGGGGGGGGAGGCTGGCAGAGGATGGATCTCGCCTTTAAGACCTTTGTCGGCATATTAGCAACGAGCTGGACGTAGACACGGTTACCAACGCGGCACCCCAGCGCAAGCCATACGAAGGGCCTTTTCTCAGTCACAACCACGAGATGGCAGCTGGCACTCTGTGCACGAAACGGTCCCAGCATCAACAGCTGGATCCCTTCCCAGTCCAGCAACCAGTGCTATTGGCCCGTTTGAAACAGGAAGGAGAGTGGCTTACTTTTTTTCCAGACTGTCCATGTATTCTTTCTTTTTTCTTCTGCTTTCCTGGGCAGAGATCTAAGGGGAGTAAAAAAAAACCAAACCACAGACCACTAAACATTTGCATAGGAAAAAAAAAAGCATCAGAGATGAATTAATAAACTGGTAAAAAGCCCTGACGTTATCACATTCAAGCCTCCGTGCTGTTCTCATTTCTATTCCTGGTAAGCGAAGCACTGACTTGGTCCCCTTCCACATCCTGAAGCAAGACTGCTCCTTCTGTAGCAGGAAAAAAGATCATTCCCCACTCGTACTGAACTAACCTTCAAAAGTAAATCAGATTCCTCTGGAGAGAATATCCTAGGAAAAATACTGCAATATGATCCTGGGACAATGCCCTGCATCTGGGAGAGGAACAGCCCATGCATGTGTTAGAGAGCAGGCTTTGGAGAAATAGGCTTGCATGTTGTGATGAATAACAAATCTAACCTAAGTCAGCAATATGTCCCCATACCAATGGCAGCCAAACAGGTCCATTAACAAGACTGGAGCTATCAGGTCAAGAGCAATGGTTCTTTCCCTCTGTTCAGTGCCTGCAAGACCACAGTTGAGTACAGCGTACTGTCTGTGGCTCTGAAATTAACACTCTGGATGCACAGAAGCAAGCCCAGAGGAGGAACGCTGCTATAATAAGCATGCTGGAGCACATGATAGATCAGGAACGGCAGAGACAGCTGAGTTTGTTCAGATTTAAGAAGAGAAGGCTATGGAGGGAATCCTAATGCTGTCAGAGACTTCTAAGAAGCATAGAGCAAAATGGGAAGAGGCATCAAATACAAACTGCAACAAGGAAAATCCCAATTAGATATTAAGAATTCTGGTGTGTTTGGTTTGTTGTTTTTTTTTACCACAGGAGTGGCCTAATATGGGAAGAGGTTGCCCAGAGATGCTGGTCACCCATCACCCACCCTTTGAGACACTAAAATGGGACAAGCAACTTGCTCTAGGCTGACCCTGCTTCCAAAGCAAAGAGTTGGACCAACAGACCTCCAGAGATCCCCTCCAATATAAATGACTCATAACATGAAAGAGGGACATAAAATGCAGAAGGTGACTTCCAAAATTTTTTCAAAAAGTATATTACAGAACCAATTTCCCATTCAGTGTGGGCAAATTTACACCTTTATCTGCAAAACCAGGAACAGAATGCATTAACTTTTAAAGAGATGCTAACATTCTCTAGAACAAATGAGCCAGCCAAGTCTGGAAAAAATAGTAAATAAATGCTTTCCTCCCTATGACTAGGCTCTTCCCTACATTGGGAGAAAGAAAAGACTTGTAGGGCATTTCACAGCCTTAATATCAACCATCCGTTTAAAGACCATGGAATTCAGTGATCAAAAGACAAGGGCACTGAAATACACAGTCAGATTTCACAACATCAAACAGTGGCAAAGAACACCTTCATCACCAGAGAAAGAATAGAGAGGTCCTTGCCTACCATAGGGGTAGGACTGTACTGTTTTTAAAATGGAGCCAAGGACCTGCAACTTGATACCCTCCTTGCTAAATACTCTATTGTTCCTGTGTTCAGGTAAATACCGAGGCAGGTTCACACCCTCACAGTGACAATCTGAGGGACGTGTTTAGGAACAAAGAAAAACACTTCAATAAAAGCCATGTTACAGCATTAACAGGACCACAGAACATTACTGCAGAATTGCTGCAGCGTTTTTTTTAACCCAGCAGGAATTACTCCATAAAGCTAACTAACATTTACCTTGTTCTTTATTTTCCTGCGGATTTTCTTCAGAACTTTCTCCTCTGCTTTTGTCAGGGGCAGTTTGGTAGGGATTGGGTACCCCTCTGCTATCAGTGTCCTCTTCTCCTCCTCTGTCAGGATGAGTGGGCCAGTCCCCTGTAATTTCTGCAAGGGTCATAGAAATGAAATAGTGTAACAGTAAGTGCACACAGCCCTGGAGTAAAAGGGCAGCTCTCCCACTGCAGAGAGGACCCCGCTTACTAACACAGGAGCCTCTTGTAACCGGGCATGCATGCAAAGGGAAAACTTTTTAGGTAGCTTGCATTGGAAGACTGAACCTGTGGGACAGGATTCTCTCAAAAGTTGTTCTCAGCCCAGCTCTGCACAGACTGAGCCCAACAGTAAAATGCCCCTTGGCTCAAACAGGGAAAGAGGCAGATGAGAAGCACTAATGAAAATACCTCCCTAAAGAACATCACTTGGTTTCGATAGGGTGACAGATGCAGATCTACCAGGGACAGGTTAAGCCATCAGGGCTGTGCCCTAAATGCAAAACACAAGCCATGCTGGGAGAAACCTAATAACACTGCTAAACCCTGTCTCAACTTAGAAGAGAGGCACACGCTGTTCTCTGTGGGAACAGAACAGACCAGACCAGTGAACAAGAATTACTGGATGTGCAGTTTTGACCAGAGATGCATTAATGTAAAGAACAACAGAAAGTTAGCAAATCCATGGCAAAAATGGTAATTAGAGAAAAAAAAAAGAATTTTTAAAAAAAAAGAATTAAAAAAAAGAATAAAAAAAGTGAATCAGATAGATAGATGCTGGAAAAAGTCAGCCCAACTTACATGTGGCGCAGTCAGGAGGGGGGAATTGGAGAGCGCTGAAGCTGTGCGCGATGCCACTTTAGCTGTGGCTTGTATCTGAATAGGGCTTGAAGGAGGGAGCGATCTAGCTGGGCTCTGCCCTCCTTCAGAGTCACTTCCATGGCTGCTAGGAGGGGTTGGAGGTAAATGCAGGGGATCCACGGCTAAATGGCAAGAGAGACATATAACACAAGGTTTTGAGATGCCAATTTAAAATTCCATGAGAGCTGCCACTACCACCACCACCACCCAGTTTCCAGACCAGGACTGTCTGCTAAAAACATGGATCAAACACAAATGGCAACTTGCAAGATTTTCTAAGCATGCAGATCTCCAAAGGAGGAATGAAATGCAGGGGCTATCTTTAGGTTCAATGGACAAAACAGGGCGCTCTGCATATGCTCCAGTCATTTCTACCTACATTTCAACTTCTCCAAATGCTTTGAGGTTTCAGTGTAACCCTTCAGTACAAGTTCCCTGTCCCTGGGAAACCACATTAAAAAAGGGGCTCTGAGCTGGCGTGCTTTCTCTCCAAAAACAACTGTCTTTCCTAACTTTGCTGTGAATTAAACAAATTGCCAGTATTTTTCAAGAGAAGGGATCACATCTAAGGTGTTACATGAACAGGGAAGAGAGAAATAATCCGCCTCCCAAGGACCTGGTTTGGCACAACTGAGAGGAAGTGACAACCTGGTGACAGTGAAGGCTTTAATGTACTGATAGAGCAGGAGCAGCACAGGCAACCACTACAGGAAGCTCTCTCACACTGTGCTCTCCAGGGCCATAAGCTAACTTCTACTGCACTTGCAGCCAAAAGAACCTGTGCTAGAATTGACAAGCAGAGTGCTACTTATGACGAGGCTGGTCCAGACCAAGACAAACAGGACAATGTCTCACCTACTCATATTGCATGGACAGTTTAGCAGATGTCCATAACAGCCATAACTAAGTCATTTTTTTCTCTGAGATAAATTTGCCGCAATGAAAATCAGGAGTAGGAAGACAGAAGGCTGAATTTTGCCACCTTCCATTTCTGTTACACTCTGCAAATCTGAGTTGAAAAGATCAAATGGGTGGTGGGGGAGGAAGAAAAATAGTAACAAAAAAAAATTATATTATATATGAGCTCTTTTTTTTCCCTAGCATCTTAACTCTAGGAGTTCCCAAAAGACAACACGCACTTGAAAAACAGAAAGGCCCTTAAGTGCACACATCAAGCAACTGAATCTATGCCCTGGGTTGAGATATAGCATCCCTTTTTCTACATGCTACACCACTTGCTTCTCTCCCCAGAGCAGTTCTACTTACCTACACAAATTAACTCCCTAACAAAGTATCAAGTGTTCCTAACTGAGATGCAGTTAACTGCTCAAATTTCAGCACAAATATTTGGCCCTTTCAAACTATTCTTGGATTAATACATAATGTGCCCGAAAACCATGTGCAACTTTTAGGGTAGGGTTCATTGTTCCTCCTTCCTCATTCATATATTAGCACAAAGGGATCCTGACAATTCTTTAAAACTCTACTAAAACATGCTACAAACAGACAGACCTAATTTCATATAAAGTCATTTTTGTATCAGAGGTTAAAACACTAAAGTTTCCACTTAAACTTTTCAGGCTTTCTATGCTTAATTAAGTCTCCTCAAATTGATTTCTTTTCTACCTTAAATAATCCTAAACTTTAAGGATTCAAGCTCCCTTCAGCAATTGTACAATTTTTACTATGCTACAGACAAAAAAGGGATTGTTTTCTTTGGGATAAGCAAGGAATTAAAAAAAAACCCATCACATACAAGGGTCAGAGAGAGGCTGGCTCTTCAGCAGCCTGAGTTGAATCCCTAGAATGCAACAGGTTCAGCCTAAAGATTAACATGGTGAATGAGGAAGCCAAATATTTAATCAGGGTAAAGTACATTAATTGTGCATTCTGGTCATCTCTTCCTGCATTTTAGGCTGGTAATTAACAGACCTTCCTTAGAAGAGAGGTTCAGGAACTGATCCACTTCATGGGGCTCCAATTTAATCTCTGGAAGAACTTTCTGGCTCAGTGGTTTCATCTAGAAAAGAGAAATTAACAGCGTGAAAACCCAAAGCACCCATTTTAAAAATCTTAATAGAAGGATACAAGGATGACTTCTCCATAAATGGACAGTTTTCCCTCTCCTCCTGCTCTGCTACAGGCAAAGCTTTAACTGCTTTACACAGTTTGCTAAACGAGGCTACAGAGAATACTGCCCTGACTACTCCCACTGTGGCTTTTCTTACTACTATATTTAGCTAAATAAAAGATTATGCCTCAGAGATGACATTTCAGACTGAAAGCTAGCATGCAACCCACTCAAATTACTTCTCTTAGCAACAGAGCTGCCTCTAGGATCTGCTGGACTGCACAGTCTGTTTGAGTGGAGACAGAAACGCTACTGGCAGTGGGGGGACAGCCTGTCCAAGACCATTGCCACCTGGAAGCAAGAGCAAGATGCCAGCCACTGAGGACTAGATTATTGGACCCAAGTTTGTTTCACGGTGTGGAAGAGTAGGAAAAGAGACAGTCACAGCTGAGCAAAGCTTGGAAGACATCTGGCTTGCCCCACTGACGGGGTTGGGGCACCAGGCTGTCAAGTTGTTGCCAAGAGTCTGCCTGAAAGCTACAGTCCCAGACTTGAGGAAGCCAGTCTGGCACATCAGCACGCTCATTACAGCCAAAACCTCTCTCAGTGACCTGTGTCACTAATCCGTGCAATGGCAGTGAGCCACCAGCTTGTCCCAATATACTCTTTGCAAACCATGGCATCCCAAGCCACAGCAGGACTACGTACTGGGGACACCATAAGTGGACTATAAGATAATCCTCAGAAACTTGTGTTTCATTTTTTTCAGTTTCTCATAACATAGTTTCTGTTCTACATACTTCTCATCCACATCCAAGTGGAAATGTTTATTTTCAGCAAATACAAACTCCACCTCACCCAGACTGACATCGTACCCTGGGGACTGAGAACAGTCATGCTTCTTCCTCCACTGACAAGGGACTCTGGTGAGCCATCAGCTGCTGCAGTTCATTCTCCTGAACTCAACCACAGCCAAAGTAAGCCCGTGTGAATGCCCACTGGCTGCTCCAGCTGCAGTCAGAAAGGCATCACAAATACTCCTTATGAGGCAGGTTGGTGTGGAAGCAGCTGCAGCTCAAAATGTCAAAGCTTCATAAACATGGTAAAAGTGACTTAGCAGGCAAACAGAGAAACTTTCCAGTTGTTTCAAACCAGGAGCTTTGCTCCAATTAGGGGAAGGCACAGCAGCACTGAAGCACGTTATTATGGAAGACACATTCCTTGTCACAGACTCAGCAGGGCAAATGGGTGAGTCAGTTCGTGTGGGAATGGTTCATTAGAAACTGTTTAAAGATGCTTGAGCCCCAGGCTCTGGGGCTAGCATACAAAACCTGCAAAAAACTTGTATGTTACAAAACACTTGAAGATGCAAATGTTTTGAAACACAAGGTCTTACAGCAGTTGTGGGACACCAGCAAACATCAAGAAACATTGAGGTGGACTGCACTGTGAACTCTGATCTGGCAACTTTTGGCACCAAGGAGGCTACACTGGCACACAGTGTCTTAGAACAATCTGTAGCTAACTGTGCAGAGAGAAAAGAAAGTCTGCATGTACCAGGGCATCTGTCTGTAGCTCAGGCTGTTCCTCCTCCAGGGACGTGGCTGTGACAGTGAGAGTGACCGAGGGAGCGAGGCCTGATGTCCCACACAACACTGGCTCAGTCTTTATTGCTGGAGTCAGCTCTGTACCCAGACACCATTCCTCATTTTCCAGGTCACCTGCCAGGGAAGGAAATTGGACACCACATGTTTAGGTCAGAGACAGAAAGACTACAAATGAAAATAATGTCACCCCCTCCTCCAGAGAAGGGAAACAAACACAGAAGGCATTTCAGTCTATCAACACAACTCTGCCCTTACTATTCAGCTCTTAGTCAGTGCAGACAACCATGGCATTTCAGGGCTGTAACCTAATCCTAGCCCCAGGATACAGAGAGGAGCAGTGAGGAAAGACATGGAGCACTAATCACTGTAGGCTGTGGAAAGCTGCTAACACATAGCAGAACAAGACTAAACAAGCCATTGGGGTGAAGCAGCCAGGGAACCATGTTCTACACACCCTCAGTTTTATTCCTCCTTGTAGAGTTACCATTTAGCCAGACTTCTGCTCCTTCTGCTGCTTGCAATCATCAAATAGCCAGAGCAGTGATGATACACTTTTAAGAACAAATGATTTTTCATACCCTGAACTTCAAAATTTTTCCCCTAAAGATTCAATTAGTAAGTATAAAAGAGGATAAAGGCTTTGATGATTTCACAGGAGCACCAGTGCTGTGGTGACTGTACTAATTTCCTCCCCAGAGCCTCTGGAAGTCACAGCACAGGATGCATATTTTGTCTGGGAGCAGTGAAACGTGTATCACATGTTAGCAGACTGGTCCCCAGGCCTCACTTACCCCAAGCCTACTGATCAGGAGAAAAACATGCAACTTCTCACCAGTCAAAGCTGAAGAGTTTGCACTGTCAAGAACTGGAAGAGGGCTGATCTGTTGAGTTGGTAGCTCCCCATTTCCATTTATAAGGCAACCACCACTGCCCGCCTTGCATAAAAGGAACATGCTCTCCCAAATCTAAAGTACAAGAGAGGATCGAGAACTTGGAAGGACTCGACCTTTAAAACAATTCCATAAGGCTATTAAACAACCCCACTTAAAAAATTACATTTTCTTGGCAGTTCAAATTCTGCCATAAAAAAGTGCCCTACTGCTGGAGTTCCGTCATGGAAGTTCTTTTCTCTTGCAAAAGAATACCCTGTACCCACTGTACTGCATCCCAACAGCACAGTCCTCTGAAGCAACTCATAGCTGCAAGAAGCTCATCCATTAACCAACCAGCTGGAATCTGAAGTCAAATATATGTAAGAGAAAAGACCATTGATCTTTCTTTTTTTGCAAGTAAAGCAGAGAGCAAGCACGTACACCATACAGCTAGTAAACAGAAAGAGAGCTTTGAATTAACTGCATCAACACCACGGGAGGCAGCCACGGTGCTGTGGCTGTGCCACTAGCAGCCTGCCAGGCTGCCACAAGACCCTGACATATCTGAATGTATCAAGTTGGTGAGATGTCAACCGAGTTCAGCTGCAGACAGGTAACAAAAATAAGAGCAGGCTTACAGCCCCCGTGCTGCTGTTTGCCCTCGCTGCTGAGACCACACACGCATCCAGCACACAGGCACTGGAGAGAAGCTGGGTGACTTGAAGAAGGGAGAGGCATGCACATCTCCAGTGCCAGGAATTACTTTGTGGTGGGATCTAACCTCCACTGCTGGCAAGGAAGGAGGTAATTTGAGTAAAGACACACCAGGGAATTAAAAATGAAAAATAGGTATCCTGTAATCAGAAGCTCAAGAACAGTGAGCCCAGCTCTGCCAGGAGAAGTAACAGTATGGTAAGGGCTAAGCACCCAATTTAAGTTTCTGGAGGTCTTACTCCCAGAGCTTTCTGGGAAATGCACAAGTATAAAAATAGTATTTACGAAAAAAGAGGCAGCATTGTTTAAATATTAACCCAGGAGAGAGGCCATTGCTCTCTTTCAACACTCCCTGAGACTCTCTACTGACAAACACGAGAGCGCAGCTCCCTCCTTGCTGACAGCAATGAAATCCTCAGTGAATCCGTGGACACCCTCTAGTTTACTGTGTGTGGATAATTCAGATAAGAGCTTTAAAATGGTATATTTGCCTGGAAAACCAGAATCCCTTGGCAAAGGCAACTTTCAAATGCTTGTTTGAGTAACTCCTGCCAAAATCTCCCTCACATAGCGCTGTGCAGAGCCTCCACTAGGTGCCTCTTTAAACCTCTGGGTCCAGCTCCTAGGTGTCAGAGCTATGGTCTGTAATCTGCTTCGGACCCCCCTTGAGAGGGAAGGATACATATAAAGTAGAGCTATCAGAGAACCAAGTAAGTGGCCCTGAACTTTCTGAGATTTTTATCATCAGAAGAGAAACCTAGCCATGGGTGCCGAGCAAAACAGGGTATGTCCTCTAAGGCTGCACATTGTGATTTTTATCACCTCTAATCCTCAGACTCCTCAGGAGGACCCAGCTGCTGCGGGACAGCGAGACATGCTGGCCTTCCACCAGTCATTTTACCCTGCTGGAACCTGACTTTGCTGATTAACCTGACATGCCTGCCATCAGCACTTAGATCCGCACAAACTGCTCAGAGTTATTCCAGGCTTTAAAGCCAGTCTAACCAGTTTTTAGGGAAATGGGATGTTCTTCAGTAACATGCTGCATTTAACACTGAGGTAACTTTGAAGAACTGCCTCTAACACTTTTTTGACATTGCCTCTTATGATGCATAGTGACAGATGTCATTCCAGATGAACAATCCTGTGAAAGGGATGGAACAACACACTGATCAAATCCCACCTTCATACTTCGTTCTTCCTGCTTTTCCCAAGCCCCTGTTACTATCAGAGTCAGCATCGTGCAACATGTCACTTTCCTTTGACAAACCACAGCTTCTGAAGTCACAAACTATCTGTTTGTTCCAAGGACACTTCCCACTCTCCTATGTCCTCTTCCTGGGCACACCGGGCTGACATTATCTGAAGATCATTCTTAGCTTATTCTTATACTGGCCCTTAAGTACCTCCGTCTGCCCTGCCAAGCCCTGCACGACCAGAACAAAGAGACAGTCCCTGCCCCAGGGAGAATGCTGCACAAACCCAGGCAGTGTTAGGCAAACGGGGAAAGAACTGAGCAGGCTACAGAACACTGGTCATGCTGAGAGGCATGGCACACCCTCCAAGGCAACGGCATCTCTGATGGAGAAGGATCATGAGAGGTCTTATGGAAAAATGAGAACAAGCTAGAAGGTCCAAGTGAAATACTGAAATGAAAGCGCAATGGAGGCTGGCTCAAGGGACCAACTATCTTCTCCAAACCAAACAAGACACATTACAGGAAGAGTAGATGACTGGTGTCAAGAAATTGAAGATGAATGTTTATGTTTAGATTTGCCATGGCTCAGGAGGTTCACCTGAACTACTGAGACAGAGTCCAAAGCAAAAGGCTGAGAAAACCATCTTGGTGACAGTATTCTAGATGGGTATCTGTAGGGTAACACCACAAAAGGCCCTGCAGACATAAAAAGAATAAAGCCTGAATAAGAGATTAAGCTATTCAAATGGCTAAGAAACCCCACATCCCAAGGCAGTCACTTTGGCTGTTAAAAGTCTCTTATTAGGCTTCAAAACACTGATACCAAAGCTCAGCCGTACTGGCTGGCTGTCCTCTACTGTGCAATGACTTCTTAGATGAGAAGCTCCCCTTTCATAAGTCCAAGGATGTTAGGCATTCTGGCATATGAAATACATCATTTAAGGAGCCCACACAGTACCTAGCAAAATCCTAGCTAATGTTTCTGTGTGTGATGTAACTACCACAGGTATATTATCACAGAATCCTTCAGTATGGAAAAGACCACTGAGATCATCAACTCCAACCATCTGTCCAATACAATTCCACATACAGGCTATGTTAACTGACCATTAATGTTGCAAAGCACCCAAGTATCAAGCAATACCCATGAAGGTTTAATTCAGCATACTTCTGCACATTATATACACCTATAATTACATTATTAAAAAAAACACCTAGTGAAAATTTCTCTGCAAAACCTGTGCCTTACTCACCAAGCAGAATGCATGGCACTTCCCTGAAGGAGAAGTCATACCATGTTTGGTTATTCTCGTCCCATGCACAGTCTCATCTCTCCTTTATCAAATACAGTTCAAATACTGTTCCCAGAGAGCTGTTTAATTCCCTCCTAGAGCACAATCAAAATGCTTCACCAACCCAAATTAACTTTTACAGCAGCCCTGAAAGTTCAAGTGATCCACGTAGAGATTAAGGCCAAAAAGCAACTAGTAATTGACAAAGGCCAACTGGAAACAACTGGAATTGGATTTTTCAGCTAAGTTAGCATTGTTGTTGTACTTTACACATTGAGCTTTCAGGTACAGCCACTTCTCCACATTAAACATCAGAATTTATCTGCATCCTATTGAGTATCCAAAACACCATTCAGGGTTTGTGACACATGAACCTAAGATCTTCTCTTCTGTGTCCAAGACTAAAGTTGTATTTCTTTGGAAAGTTTTTGTGTGCTGCTTTAGTCATCAAGCTTGTCCTACTTTTCTTGCAGAAGCAGGACCTTTACAAAGTGCCAAAGTAAGTTCAGTCAGTTCATCAAGCAAAGATCTCACTGATAGGGAAAAACTAAGCTCTTTCCTAGCTGTACTTACCTCAAGTCCAGCTTGGTCCCAGAATGAACATGCTGTGTATGTGATAATGCAAGAGAGGAAGCTCAAAATGGGACATAATTCCCTCAGTACTGTGAGGGTAAGCAGTGCATATTCTGCATATGTACATTAAGGTGTCCAAGTAGCAATCAAACTCTTTCTGTCCTCTGTCTTTATCTCAGAGGCCCTAATCCTGCCCCAGGTTCCATTATCTGCAATTAAGATGTACAATGCTAGTAGGATCACAGAATCACAGAATTGTAGGGGTTGGAAGGGACCTCAAGAGATCATAGCACATGGACTTGCACTCTTCATTTTCTCCATATCACTACACCCAAAAGGGAAAAGGCTACACAACATTTTGCACAGTGAAAGCTTACAAGGTTTGCAGTCCATTTTAAAGATTATTATGCACAAGTGCTTGGCTTTGGGTGCACAACACACCCAAGTAAACTTCTCTCTATGCTGCACACCACATATATTATGATGACAGTTTTCAACAGAAATGGATTTTGGTTCTCCACTGAGCATAGCAATGATCAGAATGTGTGGTTTAGGCATACATGAAAAACACACACCAAGAAGGGTTGGGTTTGTACATGGCAGAATTAACACATATTACTTCTGTGACTGTTAAAAAACAAATTTATATATCTGCATTTATAAACAGATATACTGAGATAAAACATAGCCTCTTCACACCATGCGCAGCTTTCTAGGATACTCATATTTCTTTGATGAACTGCAACATTTGCATTTTTCTGTGTTCCATATAATATTATGTGAAAGCAGGGTAGGAAAAGTGGAAAATAAGGTAAAAAATGCTTACTTCAGCTCTACAGGTTTTTAATATCAGCATTCCCAGCAAGTTTTTCTTGCACCATTATCTATTCAACTAATCCTTCAATCTCATCCAACATACCACCTCCTTTCCTAAGAAAAAGTAACACTTCTCCAATATTGACTAAATTTCACCCTCTGTGATAGATGTACAGAGAAACAAGCTCATGAAATAACTAAAAAGATCTTCCTTGCTCCCCACATTCATTTCAGCAGTATTAAAGAGTTTAACAGAAACAGTTCTGCACGGGTAACCGACTTGCATCAGTGAGTTGCTGTGTATCATTAAAGAAATCAGAGATGTGCTTTCTGTCCCACTCACCTCTCCCAGGCAGAGCGAATGCAAGTGGTCAGAGAACAACATGATTTTCACCTTTTGCTCCCCTGCTCTAAAAAAGAAGGCAGCAACTCAAACCCACATGAGGGATGTACCATTGAACTTAAAGTGGAAAAAACCCAACCCATGCCATTAATTACCACCACAACAGATCATAATCACATAGAAAACAGACTTTTGCACTCCATGTCATTTGAAACAAGCCTGCAAATAAAACCTGTAGAAACATCAGGGGATATTCTTATATGCAAAGCAGAATGAAGAGGCAGTCCTCACCTCCTTGAAGTTCACTGTCCAAGCAACAGATTAAATAGCTGGAGAAAGGCAAACCCAAAAATTTACAGAGACCACAACAGACTACTGTCCAAAGTGCTTTGCACAAATATCAGGAGACACATCTCTGGACAGGGTAGTGCAAGAAGATCCCTAATGACTCAAACTGTTCTTCAGCAAAGTACATTTAAGCAATGCCCCTTTTCAGATGTGTCATGGACTTAAGCAAAAGGCCTCCAACTAACTCCCTTTGGTTGGTGACAGACCTTGTACTGCCATCATGAACTGCAGGGCTTGGATGCACAGCTCATGTGGCTTCTGCCCAGCTGTGCCATGTACAACAGCTCACAGGCTCAGACTCTGCACCAAGGGCCTGCATTCGTGAAACCATACATTGGACAGTGTTCAGTCCTTGCCTGGATCCTACCTCTGAGCTACCCTGCACAGCTAGCATCAGGATCCAAGGGTGCTCACTAGCTTTACACCACAAAAATACAACTGCGAATTGGGAGCTGGCTAACTGCAAGGGGAAACACCTCCTGGAAGAGGCTCACAACTTGTCTGGGGGTGGAAACAGCTCTTTGGTCTCTGTTAGTACAAACACCCCACCACAAACCCAAAAGGACCTCTGCTGATGCAGATTCTGAGTGTCCTGCTGGACATGCCACTTGCAAGGAAGTTCAGTGTCCCCAGCTCTGCAGTCTGAGCCTTTCCCATTTCCCAAAGGCAAGTTGGACCTTTCAGGAGAAATAATTGCTGCCTTGTCTTCCCCCTGGGCTTGCACCGTCCCTGGTGCCCAGCGCTGGGCTCACGTAACACCCCCTGGCAGACACAAGCCCCGTTTATCATGCTTGAAATGCTGAACTCCCAACACCACTGCCACCTCCCCCCTTCTTGTCCATGAGGTGAGAGCCCACATTCATCAACAAACAGTTTCTCTTACAGACTTTCCAGATGGCATTTCCCCCTCCCAGCGTGCGCACACACAGACTCCCACCGCAAATAATAAAACTGAAGCCCTGGAAACAGCCCTGACAAAGGGGACACTGTTTGACTACCAAACATTGGGGTCCTTTCTAAAGTGCCATGAAGGGAAGATGAAATAAATGGGCAAAGATGAGTAGCAATCATACACAGCAATCACAATGCACAGCAAAAGTAGCCTTTCTCCTTACAAAGGATCATCGGCTGTACCTGCATCCCCCTTTTTAGCAGCATGGCATCCATCTAAAACCCACAGATTATTATTATCAGAGTCATTAAGGATAGAAACAAGGACACATTGTCCTGCCATGCTTAAATAACCAGGGTCAATACCCTATTTCCTGTGAAGAATTTGACAGTTTTCAATCACAGTTGTCTTGCCACATAAAACCAGCCAGGAGATGTCTCAGGGTTACAGGTTCTGCTTTAACCTCTCTCTTCAGCCTAAGACTTTACACAGTCGTAGCTGTCAGCTCAGATACAGTCCATGATGGCTTTAATTACTTTGCTTAGGGGTGGAAAAATGTTTTTTTTATGGCATCATTCTTTATAGATACAGAACCAAAGTACAGACTGAGGTGGTAACTTGGATTTACAGCCTTACATTTGAGACTATTAAATGTCCTACAAAAGGCCATGTGAAGTTTTGTTTGTTTGTTTTGTTTTTAAGATACATGAAAATTACCCATGGAAGCACTGTGTTCAAATAAAACAGTTTGTTCCTACCATTCTACATTTTTCTCCCCACACAGATATATTAAAGCAGCAATCAGCCTTTGAAACACATTAAAAGGACTCGATGCTCACAGCAAGTAAGTGAGCATCAAGTCCCAGTGCAACGCTTCAGCTGAAAAAGAGTGAGATCACTGGTTTCAGGAATAGCAGGAATGGGAGTGGGAGGAGTGCTCCCCTAATATCCATCATTAAAGAAACTATTCCTAGGAAATCAGCTCTGGTGCTTGCTTTATGGAGAGTTTTGAAAAGGAACTGCAAACGCTCCTTTGTTTGGAAAGGAACCACAAGAATGTCCAGCATATATCACATATAGGGAAACATGAAATAAGCCCAGTTCATTTAAGCTGTATCCAAGCAGCAATCAAGAGGGAACTTATTCACAGCCTACAAACACATGGGGAAAGAGGCTTCCGAGAGCAGATGGTTCTTTACTCCAGCAGAGAGAAAGGCCATAAAGAGATCTCATGTGTGGAACTCAAAGCTAAAGGAGGTCTGACTGCAAGCAAAGCTGTCAATTATTAACAGTAAGCATAAGTAATCACCAAAATGTCCACCTCCAAATCAAATCTGATGTTTTTCAAACACTGCTGCCCAAGTAGAAGCTATAAGCTTGATTCAGAGTGACCTACTGAGATTTTGGACCTTAGACATACAAAAGTTACTGTCCTTTAAAACTGCAGATGTTGACAAGGATTGACTGCCACCCATCCACAGAAAATAACTCAAGACTATCACCACCAAATGGCTTCCTCCTCATGAACCCACACATGAAAAAACTTGTGTTGGAATGTACTTGCAGAAGTTATCAGCCTGGCTTTGACAGCATATTTTCAGAACACAAGGAAATTTCTTTGTTAGGTTCCATTTTCTTTAAAGTCAGGGCAGAGAAGGTTCCATTTTCATTGTTCACATCTCATGATTCAGTATTTCAAGAAAAAATCAGAAGCAGGATATACATGTGTATATATATAAATAGAATATATAAACTCTTATAGGTAATATTTAATAATACAACCTACACAATAAATGTATTATTCACATATATATACACATATACATAGAAAATGTACAAAGACCACGCTGAGCTTCAAGCCCACAGGTGCCTCTATGAAGAGACACAGGATGGTGATTACTACTTGTGAATTCCATAGACAAGCAAGCATTTTCCTGCACAAAGCACTGCCAGAGATGAGGGATGGATTTGCCATGAAAGCACTATTTGCACTGGAGAAGTGGGAGACATACACAATAGGGTTTGGGGTTTTGTTTGGTTTCTTTTTTTTTTTTTTTCTTCTTCTTTTTTGCTTTTTCAAACCATGTATGGAGTTGGGAGTCGAAGTTTAAAAAAAAAATTAAGTTTTAAAAGCAAATTACAGGAAAACATAACCTCAGCAGTAAAAAGCCTTCTAACAATACAGGTTATATTCTGGGGTGAGCCGCAGTTTTGGCACAGCTAAGAGTAAAATAGAAACATACCATTTCTGCAATCATTCTGTCAAACTTTTAGCCAAGGCAAGCCACTTCAAATCCAAGAGTAACTTCAAAGCATTCCTGGGCAGGAAAGCACCAACGGGAAGGCAGGTGGGAGCCAAGACTAGTCTCAAAAGTAGAGCCCTGGGGGAATGGGGAAAGGAGCAATCCCAGCCACCTGGCCACAGTTTGAGAAGTCATACTAATAACTAGTGAGATGTCTACTGTCTTAGGCCTGCCAGGCTCACAAAGTGAAATACACATACAAAACCCAAACACACACACACGCTGTGAGGCATCCCTATCACACTTGAGCTGACCACAGAGGATGAAGAGCTCCACGCGGGTGCTGCAGCCTCATGCGTCCCTGCTGCACAGCGGTCCCTCAGTATTACTCGTACTCAGTTCTTGCCTAGGGATCTCACACATCCAAAACAAGGGGCAGCTACTGCCTGGGAGGTTTTGTGCCTACAGCTGTCAAGGTGAAGTGTGTGAGGGCGGGGAACGACCCTATGCTCACATTTCAAGTCACACAGGACGCTAAGGAGAGTCCCTCCTGAAATTCAGGCCTTCATCCTGACTGCCTCACCCACAGCCCTCCTTGGCAGAAAGGCTGCTGAGACTGGAAAACTGAAGACAGATACGCAGCAACGGTAATAGAAAATAAAGCTTTTTTTCCTAACCACTTACAACTGTCAGAAGAGAGCCTGTGCCCCAAAAGGCCCTGATGCACACCAAGACGTGTCCCTTTGCCATCAGCCCCATTCTCAGCCTCCTCTCTCAGCTTCTTCATTTCCTTCCAAGAAGCATTTCCCACTTCACAACTACCCACCGTGTTTCTCCACTGCTACTCTGCAGTTGTTCCCAAAACCCCAGCACTCACAACTAGGCAGCAGAAAGCTGCTGTGAGAGGTTACAGCTTGCAGTCCACCTCAGGCCAGATGCCTTACTCATCAGCAAGGAGGTCAGGCCTATAAACGTATCTTCTCAAGTATCTTTAGTCTTAAAATTTTATAAGAATAGATTCTTAAGGGGGAAAAATCCTAAACAAGTAAATGCCAGAAGTCTTAAGCACATCTGCTTTAAAATAGTTACTCTTGCCCATGGTTTCGTAGGCTGGAAATTTAGAGACTGATGCCTTCAGAGTCCTCACACAAGGAATAGCCTACAAACATTCAGAAGAGTTCTTCTGCACAAAGCTGTGGAAACACCCTCAAAATACAGTGAAGCCAGAAGAATGAGTAACTGGGAAAATCCAGTTTTGGGACCTTGATCTCATGTATGCTTAAACGTGTTTTCACCTTGAGGTCAACAGGACTTCTCAGAAAGAGCTTCCCTCAGGCTGCAATGACAGGACAATGATTGGTGCACCCTGGAGCATAGGAGGTTCCATGTGAACATGTAGGAAAACTTCGACCGTGAGTATGACAGAGTGCTGAAAGAGGCTGCCCAGAAATGTTGTGGAGTCTCCTTCTCTGGACACATTCAAAACCCACCTGGACATGTTCCTGTGTGACTTAATCAAGGTGATCCTGCTATGTCAAGGGGGTTGGACTAGATGATCTTTCAAGGTCCCTTCTAACCCCCAACATTCTGTGATTCTTATGAGACTGCCAGGCTTTATACTTCTAGTATTTAAAAAAAAAATTACATAGGATTTGCAATTTAATGAATAGGCCAATTTAGTGGTTGTAGAAATTGCAGTTACAGTCAGGTAGTGAACAATGAGAATGGCTCCCAGCAGAAGTTAAGTGGTCCCTGTAATGGTCAGTAAGAAAGTGCTTACAGAGCCATCACCATCATTCACTCCATTGTAACAGCCAAAAGGGAGTGTTAAATAATATTTTCACTAAGGTTGTTGGGACATGGCTGGGAGGGAAAAGACAGAAATAAGACACTGTGTGGCTTACAGCTGTTTTGAAGATAATTCACCAAACAAGATGGACCTGATTCTCAGCCTCCCCACACCCTGGGGCTCTGGGACCCCAACCCTGCTGTGAGCGCTTGGGAACACACGGATGAAAAACGCTGGTGACACTGGGTGCCACTGAACCAGACAGATGTGCTCCCAAAATCCAATTCCCTCCTCCAACAAGCAAGCCTGGACTGAAGGAGTACAGAAAGGCAGGTAGCAAAGCAACATCACACAGGGCTGGCGGGTGGCATCACAGCACCCCAGATCCAGGGGATGGGTCCTCTCCGGGCCCACACAGCTGGCAGGAACCTGGCTCAGCACAGGGCATGTCTCTCAGCCCCTGCCACTCAACAAAACCATTCCTGGTTCCATGATGGAGTGCACAGACTGCCCCATCTGCACTCTGTACCTCCTGCTTCCAACATCTGTCCCCTTGCTCCACCAAGAAGCCTGGCATTCACCAAAGGTATCAGAAGCACCATGTGCCTCTGCCATCCAGCAAGAGATGCTTTCAATCTTCAGTGCCAGATCCTGCAGTACTGCTACCCACAAAATTTCCCCTCTCCCTTCTCTTGTGGACTCCAGGACTGAAAAATCATCAGGGTGATGCCTTTAGATAGTTATCAGATGGTCATATTAACTGTAATACTGTGTTTTCCTCAAGTATTTCTCTGATGTTGACTGTTTTGAAGTCAATAGGTATTGAAAGGTCATGAGCGTGATTCCAGGGTTAAGATTAAATAAAATCCCAAACATCAAGAAGAACTCCTCCTCCTCCTCCTCTCTTATGAAACACACTGCAGAGTGAACAGAAGATGAAATGCTTTCCATGCATTTCCTATTTTTAAACCCACTTGTTAATGTTTCTTGGCTTTTTAAAACATCATTTGACTAGAACTCTATTAATTACCCGGTGGTTTCAGCAGCATTCATTTCTTTAAGACTTTTCCCCAAAGGAAACTCTCTTCACTTTTAACCTAGTTTGAATCTTCTCCCTACTAACTTCCAGAGAAGCTTGCTTTCTGAAGTGTCTTGTGCTTGTTTCTCCTGCCAGAATAAGTCTCTTTCTCCTGTATATATTAATTTAAAGATACACTAAAAGAATGGGAAGGCTTCTTTAGAGATGATGTTTCCAGATCATCTCCAAAAACTCTGTCTCACCTGGAGCTTTGGAGCCCTCAACACAAGAAGGACATGGACCTATTGGAGCATTTCCAGAGAGCGCCACAAAAATGATCAAAGGGCTGGAGTACCTCTCCTATGAAGATAGCCTAAGGGAGTTGGACTCAGGTGAACAGATTTTCTCCAGAAGACCAAACAAAATCCACCTCACAAGGGATGTTCTACAGTACCCAAACTTCATGGTGGTCTCACTTGACTCATTTGGGTTGACCAGTCTCCAACCACAGATTCGGATACATGGAAACAAGTGTATTTCTGGCCTTTCTCCCATTTCTTTTTGATAAGTGCTTTAATTCTAATTCAGAATGTGTACAGTGCAAAGTTAGTTACTTCTGCTGAGCACAATTCCTCTGTGGACAAGTTCCTTTATTCACAATCCTGCACACTAAACCCAAACAAATCTCCTCTGTGATTTCATTACAGCTATTTCAGGACAGAGCATTCACACATAACCTTTGTACATCGTCAGCCCACTGGGAACATTTCATTACTGCATCATCATGAACACAAACACGGGCTCAGTACACCAACATCACTGAACTGCACACACATCAGTTCTACCTTCATTAAAGTTGTCATCGGTCGAGATGTGGGTCAAGGGAGACTGGGGTCGAGAGTCTCCGCAGAGGGAGTAGCTGTGTTCTGCCTGGATGAGGGGCGCTGGGGATGCTGGAGACAATTCCACCTCCATGATTTCATTCTTCTCAGACAAGAAGGGATCATTCAAGAGCTGGCCTAAGACATCTGGGGAAAATTCATCCAGGAACTCTGTAAAGTGCTGTAAAGATAAAAAAGGTTGAAAAAGTTTATCTCCTTGCCTGTCTGTCATGCCAACAACAGGAGAGCATTGATCAGAACAATTACAGTATCAGCACTGGGTATCTGTGCCAGTCAGCAGCAGGATCCACCAGCCCTGCCTAACAACTTCCTCCTCCAATCACCACTTCAAGCTGAAGAGCTACAGCTAGAACAAAAGTCCTCTCAGAGGCATACATTACAACGGAAGAGTCTGTGATTAATTTGCAACAAAACCAGAGAATAAAATCATGGCAGGCATGTCATGGGGCAGCCTCCTTCCCCTCCCCCCCCCCAAAAGGACTCACTACAGCATACCACCAAAAGTGGCAAAGCACATTTCACCCAGGCAGCATTAAAGATCCTCCAAGATTTGTCACCAGAACACACTGTGTGTGGAACAGAATATACTGGGTTAATGTTCACTGAAGCAGAGAAGAAAAAGGAAACACACTCAGACACTGCTCCAACACCACGTGTGACTATTTTAGTTGCGCAGAACATACAGCGCGTTCTAGGGAAATGGGCCCATGCACGTCCCCAGCCAAGCAATTAACACATTTGCTGTCAAATGGGTTTCCTGGCTGATTTATGTATCTATTTCAGAAGTTGCATTCCACCTAGGACTAGAGCCCATATCCAGCTTCTAGGTCTCACAGCTAGAGCTCCTGACAGCCAGTACTAATTACCACTTATCTATTACACTGAATTCATTATGCTGACAACACATATATGTAGTAGGACAACTTTGTGTTTGTTTCTTATTCAAAATAAGCTCAACCCAAATCTCCTTATTTGCTTCCTTGAGACTCCAATGCAGCCTCCATCAATAGCCAAAAACTCTGCAGCTCTTCTTGGTTTTGCTTCCAACATCAGAAGACATCATCTTTGACAGACCAAGAAACTGCACTGCAAGAAACCACTCCTGCTCATCTCATTCACACAAAGAATTCTATTTGGTGCAAAAATATTTGTACAATGAATTCTAATGAGCCTTCCAAACAATCAGGCGTTATCTATCATCTTATATAGGAGTCTTTGTTGACTGGGGCACGATCCTATAAAAGTCTAAGTCTGATTTGCTCTGGTTTTGCACGCAGTATTGATCTTGGCTCTTCAGCTTGCTCTCTCCTACAGAAACAAACACTGAAATCCAAGATTCAGCTTCCTGTTGGCTCAATTAAGAATTAAACAAGTCAATATTGTATAAATCCATGAGGGAAGCAGTGTGCTCACATCCCCATGCGTGCACATTTCACGGCTCCTGCAGCACCTGCGGCCTCGAAGCCTGGTGCTGGAAAACACTGAGCACAGCCTGCTCTCACAGAGTCCCCTGGAAGTTCAAGCACCTCTTCCAAAATGCTCACTAATATTCACTGTGCCTTCTTTCAGAATTCATAAGGCTTCAGTCAATTCTGACTGACACCGAGGAAAAGAAAATATTTACTAAATATAAGGCAATAAACTGAGGATGGTGGTTGCTATGCTGGAATAGTAAAGTCTTTGCAAATGGCAAAAGAGATTTGTAGCCTAATATTTACTTGCCATAAATGATAACACTACTAAACAAACTCTCACATGCCTCAGCAAGAGGGTCATGACCACCTTAAAAAGCCTTGTTTATTTTCATTTTGATACCCAAGGACTCACTAGCACTTCACATACAGGGCTGCCTCCCAACATCTGCAAGGATAAAAGTCTAAAGTACAATTCCCCACAACAGAAAGAAGAAAGTAAAAGGATGCTCAAAGCTAGTTGAATACCCAGGTGCATTGATAAAAGCAGGTAGGTAGCCACTAAAGTGTAACAGGAAATGCCTCCCAACCATGACAGAACTCAAGCATGAAGCTATAAAAAGGCAGTACTTTCTTAGGGATAATTTTTACTTCAACAGTCTACACACTTCATTTGGGCTAATGAAGAGTGTCAATTATACTTATTTGCATATTTTCCTAAAGCTGGATAGGACATTTCCCTCTTTCTAATTCTAATTATTCTGACTGATGACTAGCAGATGCTTAAATAAAGCTGCTACAATATTTGTACACTGGTTCCTACACACAGCTATTTTATCGATGGCATCATCCAATCTGAGGATGTCATCCTTGAAAATACTGTACCTGAGTGCTGACATAGTCTGACACTATTTAGATGTTCTCATTTAGCAGTCTCAACTGAAGACAGAATCACCACAGCAAATTTTGACAAATCCACAAATAAAGATTTCCATTAGCCTTCTGCAAACTCCTGCTTTGATAAGGAAGAAATTCACATCAAATATTATTTCACTTCTTCCATCTGATTAAAGTTAGGTATGTTACACCATTCATTCATTCCTGAATGGGGAATTTTCCTAAAACCGCTTCAGGAAAAGCAAAGAAGGAAACAAACATTCAACTTCCCAAAACCAAAGAGGAAGAGGACCTTGGGGTAGGGAAGGATGTTCAAAATGTTCATCAACACTTGTGCTTTCTTCTTTCCCCATGCAGCTGCAAAGCATGAAGCTATGAGGAACAAAATAATCTGCATTTACAGTAGCCTTATAGCAAATAAATTATTACTTTTAAAATTTATTCTCTAGTCTAATTAGAATTTGTAATGGTCTGTGATATAACTTCTAATACTGATCTATAGAGAAGCCTCACACAAGTGTCATGGGCCAGACTGTGCAGCTACTGAACTCAGGTAACAGGCAACTTTGCATGAGAAATCCAGGTAAGTAATTTAAAATAAAAAACCAAACCACCAAACAACCCACCTGATTTACAGGAATCTTTCATGTTATACAAATCTCTACTACAGTGAATGCTTAAAGCTAGCTCCCCCTTTTTCCCTTCAGAAAACAACTGAAAGTGCATCTGTTTGCCTAGGGAATTAAAGAAAAATCTGAACAGCAGATACAGCAAAACTACTTAGGAACAGTTAGTAAGCCCTCCAGCTCCTCAAAACATCCACCTACACTTAAACTGTTCCCCTCTGCCTTTTCAAAGCATGTCCTCCCCTCTTCAGCACTTCTCCTCCTCCTCTCCTTGCCCCCTTCTCTGCTTACACACACACCTCAGTGGTCACCAGCAGCTTCCAGAGCTGGAAAGCCAGAGAATAACCCTTAATTCTGATACAGCAGCAACCACTCAGGAACAGGCAATTTAGGGAGGAAACTGAGAATTTTGTGCTTACAATCTGAATATATATTTGCTTGAAAAAGAAAAAAATTCTTTGTGGCTTTCAGCTTGGCATCTTTCATGCAGAGTTTGCCTTTAAAAAAAGCCAACAAAAAGACAAAAGAGCACTCGGACTGAAAACGTGCCTTTTTTCCTTCTTTCATAGAATCACAGAATATCCTGAGTAGGAAGGAACCCATAAGGATCATTGAGCCCAACCCCTGGCTCCACACAGGGCCAGCCAAGTCAGAGCACGTCACTGAGCACATCATCTAGATGTTTCTTGAGCTCAGTCAAGCTCAGTGCTGTGACCACTTCCCTGGGGAGCCTGTTCCAGTGCCCAAACAACCCTCTCGGTAAAGAACCTCTTCCTAATACCCAACCTAAACCTCCCCTGTTTCAGCTTCATACTGTTCCCTTGGGTTCTATCACTGGTCACCAAAGAGAGGAGAACAGCGCCTGTCCCTTCACTCCCCCTGGTCAGGAAGCCATAGACCGTGATGAGGTCTCCCTTTGGTCTCCCTTTCTCCAGGCTGAACAAACCCAAGGACTTCAGCCCCTCCTCATAAGACTTCCCCTCCAGACCCTTCACCATTCTCCTTGCCCTCCTCTGGACACTCTGCAATATTTTTGTGTCCTTTTTTGTGTGTTTGTTTTTAATACCTCTGTAGCCACCTCCATTCCCAGCTTCCCACTATCCTCACATCCCACTGGCAGCCACAGCACTAATTGCCGAAGTGTTGGTACAAGGATTCTGCCTGAATTATTACACTATTCTCTCTAAAAGGCAAAGAAGTGCCTTCAACTGGTATTTTAACCTTGGTAAAAAGTCATGAATTTAGGACAGATAGAACCTTATCTTCTGCTTCCCCTTCCCCAGAATGCTGAAAAGACAAACAACAGCAGCGCTCCTCTGGACAGAGGGAAAGTAAATTTCACCACCCATCTGGTTGGACATTTGTTCTCATCTCTAACCTGGGTGCTTTTGGGGAACACAAAGCACCTACAGACATCAGCCTACGGTAAGTAAACAGAGGAGAGCTCTTATATCCGGGCACACAGCGGATTTTGGATAGCTCTTCGAAAGTAGTATTTGGCTGCAGACCAGCTGGGCTGCGGGCAGCAGCTCTCCACAGCATCTGCCTGTTCCTGCCAGACAAAGGCCCTTTTCTCCAGTTCTGCCTAAGGGACGGGATGGGTTTTTTTGCCTCTCTTGTCTGAAGAAACGAACATCTCTGAAGTCGAACAGAGACTTGGGATTTGCTAGGTGTGTGGCAGGGCTGACTTCTCTGCCAGACGACATGAAGCCAGATGAGAACAGCACTAGCAGCAGTTGTCTAGAGACGCCACATTATCATGACTAAAAATGGAACGGTTGTGTTCAGAAAACTGGCTTTCTAAGAACTCACTAAAAAAGGAGCAAAGTCAAGAACTTCAAATGACACTTTATAACTATATTTAAATTATTAAACAAGTGACAGGCTTTGCTGAGCCTGGAAAACGCACTGCGTCAGCTGCAAGTCCCACACACCGCCTGTAGCGGTACAACCCACCCTTCCCAGCAGAGCCACCCCAGAGGAGCTGCAGTGGCAGCAGAGCTGGCCCTGACAGCCTAAAGGAAGCATGTCCAGGTAAGAACAACGAGCAGATTCAAATATTCTCTACTCCTGGGAGTTAATGGTTCCCTCGTAGCTCACCCTGCGGTCTCCCCATCCCTCCATAAAAGGAAGTGCCTATGTGGGAGCATCTCATCTACCCAGCAGGCACTCATCATAAAAATGAAGCCCACCATCACAAAGTACAAAACTGCCTGGTATTTCTCTCTTACAAGGCAGCAGGAATAATGGGGAGGGGGGGTGAGGGTGGGCAGAATGACAAAACACAGCAAGGACTGCACTCTTCTGTATAAAACAAATCAGACCACAGCTAATGTACAAAGGCAGTGCTCCTAGAGAAGATGAGACAAAATTGTGACCATAACCCAGCCCCCATCCATGGCAAAAGTAAACATTCACCACAGACACTAATTTGCCCTCTCCTCTTCCCCATAATTTCCTTTCATATTAAGATAACTGGGAGAAAAGGCAATAATTTCTTCAGCAGCTCTTCTGCGGTTTGCATAAACCAAGGTGTGTAGGAAATGAAGTATCAACAAAAGATAGCAGCAGCATTTCTAGTTAATAGCATCATACAGACCAACAAGTGTGGCTATGTGGAGATACCAGTTCCTCTTCAAGGAACCAAACACACATTTCACAGGTACCTGGCAGCTTTTACATGCTAGCTGAGGAGGTCTGAGTAGAAGTCATAGCTGCTAACAAAAGGCACAAGGCTCTGGGCCATCCAGGCCAGGTGCCAGTTGTGCAAGATGGCGCACACACGTGCTGTTCAGCCTTCACAGATTCAGCATGGAGCTGTAAAAAGCCATCGCACACCTCCCTGTCAGCTCTGCCTGGGCTGGCAAGTGCAGCATCTGCCCTTAAGGGCTGGGAGCAGAGACTGGCCTTTTTCAGCTAATGAAGAATTGTGCCTTGAGATGCTGCTCGTGGAGGACTGCACACATAATCCTACCAGTGATGACAGCAGAGAAGTCTGTGACTTTCTGTGTGCCCAACCCCAAAGGCACAGGTTAAAAAGCTTCCTCAACACAGGTGTTTTCTTCCTAAACATGTTGCTGGAGCTGCTTTTGTCCTTCCGTTACGAGCTCATCAGAAACGAACTGGAGGTGTTTCCAAGACAGTTATCCCCAGAACTCACTGGCACTTAGGCATCACTTAATTTTCACAAAGATTCAAACAGAAATTCAGCACATGTTCAGGTACATCACTCTTCTCAACTTTTGGCTTTTTCTAGAAATCTTCTAAGCTGCAGCAGGGAAGCAGGGAAGCTGGCCACCACTCACTTTTCTCTCCAAACTCAGCCATGGCTTGTATCACACCATACTCATCCCTGTCAGCTTTGAGAAGAGCTACTGATGGAGCCTGTGTAGCCTCACCTCCAGGATTCACTTATATATGCCCTGCAGGGAACAAAAGAGCTCCTCTACTGGCATATGGCATGTTGATACAGCACTGTTATGGGGCACAGATTCCAGCTCCTGCTTTACTGCTCTTACAAGGATGAAAAAGGAAGGACAGTCTGGCAGCAAAACTGTACTCTTCCATAACATTGATTCCAAAGATGGGGGCTGAAGGAGAGACAAGATCAACCCCACATTCACCAAGAAGCCCACAGGGAGAAAGACTGGAGGAGCACAACATACAGTTTGATATACCTGTGTGGTTACCTTTGGTATGCATTAATTGGGGGGTGGGGGAGGATGGACTAACTATATTTAGCAGTGAATATTTAAAGAGCTTAACACAACCAGACCTGAAATGGCTGAAATCTGATTTCCAATGCAGAGAGACCCCTGAACAGACCACAGGACTGAGTATGCAACAGCAGGCACGTTTAACTGCTTGCTCTTAAACAGGACATACATACATCCTCCTCCTCAGCCCGACAAAAGACCAGAATGGCTTGGAAGAGCATTCTGCAAAGAAGTCTTAGCAGAGAACAGAGAGACTGGGGACTGTTTACAGTCCCCAAGTCACACCTAAAACACACTGATAACACAGCAGAGAGATTTACACCACCCTGGTTTACGTACCTCCCAAGGGCAAACAGAAGGAACCTCAGATTTGTGTTTATCTCCTACAGTGTAAAAATCAAAACAAAGGCACAGAGAAATACTTGCTCAATTATTTTACACCACTGTAAAATTCTTTACTGTCTAGTCATTACCTAGACAGAAATTGTGTCACTTGTGTGAGGATATGAAGAGTAACATGAAATTGGTATTTGAAAACAACAACGAGATCCATCGTAACAGCAGATACCATCCTTTGGAGTCTCACACCACCAATGACTCATTTTAAGCATTCAAAAAATAATTTGGACAGATTAAAAAAAAAAATGCATTAAGTGAATAACGTTCAAGTTGTGTCATCAGCCAAACAAATGCCAGGAAATTCAGAGCTAATAGATTTACATGGTAATTAAATCTGCACATCTTCCCAACTTGCTCAGGTTACACAGTTGGAAATGCTGAAGTTCACGCTGAGCAAATTTCATAATCCACCCCATTACACACAGATGCATGCACACACTTCCACTGCAAACATTCAAGTACTTCCAACCCACAACCAGTGAGGAGATGTTCTTTTTTTTACTTAATTGGGGAGATTTTTTCAATAACCATGTTCACTCTTTTACCTTTCCTAATTCCAAAATCTTTCTCTTTCCTTAGCCATGCCCCCCACAAAAAAAAAAAATTGGATTAAAAAGGATAATTAAACCCCAAATTAGTAACTAGGCCTAAATATGTGTTAGAAGAGCAAAGAAAAATGGGGGGGGAAACCCAAAACCGTTGTGCAGTTGAGGCAAGGGTGGGAAACAACTCTGAGAAACCGCCCTGAAGTTCAGTGTCTCTTAATCTCACTGACTGCAAGCAGAGAAAAGGATGATGTTGCTCATTCCTAGCCTAAGCCTCTTGGGAGACACAGAAAATAGGAAAATCCTTGTCACATTCCCCTGCCATTCCCCCAGTGCATAGCTCTTGGATTTAGTGGAACTCTTTAATAGGCTGGGTGCATGTTTTGCTCTTTCTCATCCGCTCCCCAAAGTCAGAGAGTGAATCACGGGGGGGCAGAGCACCAGAGTGGTGAGTCAGAGAGCTGGAAGCCCTTCAACAAGGCTCCCTCCATCTGGGTCCCTGGCTGAGACCTCAAAATACTTCATTAATTCTGTGTTGCAAGCAAGCGTCTGGATTATGCTCTCAAGTCAGATGTATTCATTCTTTGGTCTTTTACTTTTTTTCTTGCCTCTTACACCAGGGTCACTGGTATGCACTTCATTTGTCTCCTAAGTCAGCTCTGGGGCTGCCAGCTTTAGCAGCAGCCAAACCACAGAAAACTGAAACTCCCCATCACTTCTCCCCATGCCTTTCTCTTCCCCCAGTAAGCAGCAGGGTCACAATTCTTCACCACCAGTGATTGCTGAGGCTGCAAGACAAGCCTGACTGACAGATCTGCCTTTCACCAGGCTCAGAACAACTAGGAGTTAGGGGCAGGCCTCTCCCTGCCACCTCCAGCTAGCGTGACTCACCCTAGACAGAGAGAGTAGCTCAGCTTGCAGAACTCAAGTCACTGGTGTGTCTGATGATTGTTGGCACCCAGGCAAGATGCTTAAAGAGACCAGTTATGTTATTAAAAGCTACCTAGAGACAAAAGGAACAGTTGCAGTTCTTCAGGTTCTCTTCTCCCAGCTGTGCTCCAGGCATGCACCACCAGTCATAAATATCTGTTGCAAGACAGTACTAATTTGCTGGGTTACGCCCCAGGTACACCTACAGGCTCCTGGGCAGGAACCTGATTTCCAACACGTTTTATACCTCACTAGTACCTTCGAGGAAACTACCCAAAAAATAAGCAGCCAAAGAAAGTTTTCAGGCAAGTAGAAACCTTTGTGTACATATGTTGTGATTCATCCCTGGGCATTTATGGGCTTTGTTTGCCGCCCAAGAGCTCAGCAGCAGGGATAACACATTTTGTTTTTGCACAGCTGGTTTAACTTATTGCCACTTTGGAAAGAAAACAGTTACTTGGGTTTCTTCTTCAGTGCATGCAGATAGGTCTTAACATTATTACAGCAGCATTTCACAACATTTGGGTTCACTGCACTTGGTTTCATTTGTCATCTTCCCTCACCATGGAAATGGGAGGGGAGGAAAGCAAAGAAGGTTGATCTCAGTCCTTATGTAACAGCACCCCTTGTCAAAGAGCACTGGTAAGTCCTTTATGAAGGGCACAGCCAGCATGATTCTTGTATCTTAAAGAAAATCCAGTATTCCTGCACCCATTTTAGGGATCATCGAATCCCTCAGGTTGATGACCTACAAGGATCATCCAAAGTCCAGCTCCCAGATGACTTTTGCACGTGTAAGAGGAAGGAGGAAAGAATAACCAGGGAGAGAAAGTAGAAGTCAAAGGGACTGTCCAACTGGCCTGCACAGAGACAACCCCCTATCCTCAAAGAAGACTAGCACCATGCAGTTCAGGGATGGTCCCGTACAACAGAGATGCTGTAACCAGCCCCTCAGGCCAACAGCAGTTCACTCACCTGCTCACCCTGCAAGGGCAACTTTCCGCATGCTAAGCAACACTTGTTGCTGCTGGCCTCTGCCCACGGGCACAAGCTCCCAGAAACATAACTATCCCAGCGTGCATGCTGTACTGGGATGCCGTAAGGACAGCCCAGCTAAGTCGTCACTTCTTATCTAAGTTCCCATTAATGCAGGCAGCCAACACAGATGCTCTCCAGCTCAGCTGTTCTGTGTTTAACGCATTCACCACAGCCCCCTCCCTGAGGACCAAACCAGTATCTTCTGAAGGAGGATCTTAAATTAGCCTGAGCAGTGTAGGTAGGAAAGAACAACTTCTGCTCTATCAGCAGCGCTCACTGCACACCCTGGCTTGTCACTCCTGACTGACAGGACACCTGACATTTGAAACAAAAACTGCTATTTTCTTCTTCACTCATGTTACTTTAATAGCTGCAAAGTTTAAGTGGCAGGATTCCAGCTTGTAGGAGGAATCGTTCCTTCTTTTTCCTAACACTGGCTGCAAACCTACAATGCCACCCATCAAAATTCAGCTTTTTAATTAAAGCTGTCTGGTCATTGTAAAATCAGTAAGGCTTTACTGTGGATATTGGCAGCTTGAGGAGAGACTAGGAATTTATTTCACTGAAGAGTTGGTAAATTTTTATAGATTTATTTTTAGTACGGGGCAGGGGGGCGGTTCTGGTGGGTTTTTTGTTTAAGACTGAAACCATGGAAAGGCTTGAAAAGAAAGGACACAAACTTAAGCTCCCAAGTGTTTATTTAAGCCCTCTTAATTTTTGAGGAGTCAGGTACGCCGATGATACAAAGCTGGGAGGGGTGGCTGACATGCAGGAACACTGCGCTGCCATCCAGTGAGACCTGGACAGGCTGGAGAGCTGGGCAGGGAGAAACCAGATGAAATTCAACAAAAGCAAGTGTAAAGTCTTGCACCTGGGGAGGAACAACTGCATGTATCAGTACAGGCTGGGGGTTGACCTGCTGGAGAAGAGCTCTGTGGAGAAGGACCTGGGGGTCCTGGTTGATGACAGGTTGGCTATGAGTCAGCAGTGTGCCCTGGTGGCTAAGAGACCAATGGGATCCTGGGGTGCATCAGGAGGAGTGTGGCCAGCAGGTCTAAGGAGGTGATCCTCCCCCTCTACTCTGCTCTGGTCAGGCCCCACCTGGAGTATTGTGTCCAGTTCTGGGCTCCCTGGTATAAAAGGACAGGGATCTCCTGGAGAGAGTCCAGAGAAGGGCTACAAAGATGATTAAGGGCCTGGAACATCTATCCTATGAGGAAAGGCTGAGAGAGCTGGGGCTGTTCAGCCTGGAGAGAAGAAGACTGAGGGGGGACCTAATCAATGTTTATAAATATCTTAAGCATGGGGTGCAGGAGGAATTGGCCTGCCCCTTTTCTTTGGTCTGTGGGGATAGGACAAGGGGCAATGGCTGCAAATTGGAGCACAGGAAGTTCTGCACCAACATGAGGAGGAACTTTTTCCCAGTGAGGGTGACAGAGCCCTGGGACAGGCTGCCCAGGGAGGTGGTGGAGTCTCCTTCTCTGGAGATATTCAAGACCCGTCTGGAAGCCTATCTGAGTGATATGTCCTAGGGAGCCTGCTTTGGCAGGGGGGGTTGGACCCGATGATCTCTCAAGGTCCTTTCCAACCCCTACAATTCTGTGATTCTGTACCTAAATGCAGACACCCTGAGCTGATTACAGAAAGCATGAGTTAGCTTTCATAACTGCTGCCTGATATTCCCAGACATAACAGTTAAAATTGCAGACCCATGTAAAGTTTTAGAAAGAAGAAACACACCACACATATAAACCCTTTCCTCAAGTGGAGAGACAGGTGCTTGAGCACAAGGGAAGGAGGGAAAAACCATAGAGTGGTTTTGCAAAACAAACCTGAAGAAATCCATAGGTCATATCACCTTACCCAGGAGATGAACTCTCCTGCCTGATTCAGAGCTCAAGGATCAGCAGCCTTTGGCTAGCAATGACCTCAGCTGCCACGGGTTTTAGACCCTGCCCAGCAGAAACTGCTGCCCTCTCTATCAGACAAGTATCTATAATCAGGGCAGAAAGAGAAACAACGCTGGCAGGACTTTGTGTTCAGTTCTGCTGTTGCTGAGCATTTCACATTAAGTACTACACACTAAAAAAGTGAGTTTGATGTCAGATCTTGTCTTGAGGTATCCACCCAGCATGTGATCTCACCAGATACCAGAACAAATGACTACATTAAAGGATCCCTTTCCTGTAAGCAAGTCCTACACTTCGCTTTCAGTAGAAACATCCTGGGGTTTGATCTAACATACCTCTCATCCCTCCCATCAACTTGCACTGAGCCCAAACACCGTGGATACGTACGGAGTTGATACTCTGCCAACAGCAGATATAATCAAAGCCATCCTGTCCCAAACTGCCAAAACATTTCCAGCTCACGATTTTACAGCGTCCTTCATGTCAAACCAGTTACTGCCCCAGGAAGGTAAGGAAAAGCAGAGCAAGAGTATTTGTCAATGCAAACAGCAAGGAAGACTCTCTCTAACTTTGTACCTGAAGCCGTGATACTAAAGCTGCTTTGGATCAGCCAAGCCTTACACAAACTACCCCACAGCAAAACACCTTGAGCTTTAAAGCCACCTCCAGTGGTACCCCATACCACGAGATGGATACTTCAAGACATCCACACTGCATTTATACAACCTTACCTCTACACAGGAGCCCACAGGAAGCATTTTGGCATCTTGTTTAGTATGGATGAGTGCCTCCATCAGCACTGGTGCTTTGGCACCCTCCCTCTGAGGAAAGATGCATTTTATTTTATGTCACCACAGGAGTGGGGGGGGGTCACCTGGTTTTTACTCATGCCAAAGGCAGACTGGTGTGTTCTGAAGTTCTACTGAAAGCTGTAGAGAGAAAGGAAGCAAGGAGACAGGACGTGGACAACATCAAATATACACTCAAAAGTATGCGTAGCATTCGTCTAGACAAATTATTTTAAGGCATCCCATACTTGACAGCTAGTATTCCAATTTCCTATGACAAATCTTTTGTCACAGTGCCAGAAAACATTACTTCAGCCAACTTTATTTAAAAAAATCAAAAATGAATAGCAGTGGTACTGGATTAACATTCAGTACCCAAAATAGCATTAGATGAAAACATCTGTATCCTAACACAAGGTCAGAAAAAGAAAACAAAGCTGTGTGCTTAGTTCTCCTTCATGTTCCATTCCAGAGATGCAGGGACTAGTGAACAGCTTTCTTAGTGTATACTCCTGTGAGTCCTTGTAACACAGGGGAGACTAGAGACTTGCACCACCTCCAACAGACATTTCAGCATCTTTGGCTAGCCCTCCTACACTCAAAGCATCCCCCCCCTCCATCTGTATCTTCCATTTCCAGACAGGTGAAAGATGTGCCAAAGCTGTTCATCATGTTGCAAAAGCTGAAGATGATCAGGGGAACTGGGAAAGAAGATGCAAGCTTGACGTGAAGATCCTGAAGGAGCAGCAGAGCCAGAAGAGCAAGGGTCCAGGGGTAAAGCATCAAGAAAGGGAGAGAAAGTCACGGTGCTTGGAAAGGAATAAACACATAACAGATAAACAGCATAATAAAGTCCTACAAGAACTTCCTCCATCCCCAGTCACGTGCTTTTGCCAAGTATCACTGACCTTTGTACCTTGTCATTTAAAACCACCCATCCTGAAGTGGTCATTCTTGTGACAAGAGGGATCTGGACAGGCAGGATCGATGGGCCAATGTCAATGAGCAAGGCTCAGTGCTGGGTCCTGCACTTAGGTCACAACAACCCCATGCAATTCTACAGGCTTGGGGAAGAGTGCTGGGAAGCTGCCCAGCGGAAAAGGACCTGCAGCTGGTCGATAAGTGGATGAATTTGAGCTGGCAGGGTGTCCAGGTACCCAAGGCCAACAGCATCCTGGCTTGTATCAGAAACACTGTGGCCTGCACAACTGGGCAAGTGATTGTCTCCCTGTACTCAGCACTGGTGAAGCCACACCTTAAGTATTGTGTTCAGTTTTGAGCCCCTGACTACAAGAAAGACATTGAGGTGCTGGACAATGTCCAGAGAAGAGCAAGGGACAAAGATGGTGCACGATCTACAGCACAGGTTTTATGAGGAGCGGCTGACAGAATTAGGGTTGTTTAGTCTGGAGAAGAGGAGGCTGAGGGGAGGAGATGTTATTGCTCTCTCTATCTGAAAGGAGGTTGTAGCCAGGTTGGTGTTGGTCTCTTCTCCCAAATAACAAGCAATAGGACATGAAGAAATGGCCTCAAGTTGTGCTGGGGAGGTTTGGATTGGACATTAGGAAAAATTTCTTCACGAAAAGGGCTGTCAAGCACTGCACAGGCTGCCCACAGACTGGATGAGTCACCATCCCTGGAGATACTTAGAAGATGTGTAGATGAGGCATTTAGGGACATGGTTTAGTGGTGAACTTGGCAGTGTTGGGTTAAAAGTTGGATTTGATCTTAAAGATCTTTTCCAACCTAAATGATTCCATGATGCTAGGACTGGTATGTACTTATCCTCATTTATTCTTTCACATCCAAAAGGCAGGTTCAAGAGGGAAAGGAGCCTCACTAGGAGCTGGCACTAGATTCTGATGTCCCTAAGTCAGCAAGATGGAGATACGCTGCTGTAGGAGTGCTGCCAGCACATCACTGGGTAGCACAGCTCTACCCTTCTCCTGCAATAAACATTTCCTCCAGCCCATGTCTCTGCAGTCCTAAAGAGATGGTGAAGCCCTTCAAGCTGCCCCCATAAAACAGAGGATCAAGAAAACCTGAGAGGTCTTTAACTAAGAACCCATTAGCACTGGTTGCAAATCCTTTATGAACATTTTAGCATGTACCTAAAGACCAACAAGAAAACCTCTGTCATCTCAACACAGCAGATGAGGAGAAAGCCACACTGGGCAAACAGCCCTGTTTACCATGGAAATGATAAAACTATTACATAGTTAAGCTACTGGAAGAAATGAAAAATTAATGACACAAATCAGAACCTAGAAAACTAGAAAGGGTTAATAAAAATACATTTCAGAGGGAAAAAAAGATTGCTTCTGAGTTCATCAAGAACCTAAAAAAATGTTAATTATAGATCAGGCCATCACTTGGCTACAATTATTGTGGGGGGGAGGGAGGAAGATCAAAATGTTTAATTGAATATTCCTGGGAGGGGGTGGTTCTGAATTACTGCTCTTTATATGAGAACAGATGATACAGTCATCCCACAGGATGGTAATGAAATTATTTTCATCCCAACAACAATGGAAGAGGATATAAAACCAACAGCTACTCAAAGCAAGGCATCTTAATCAGCAGACCTAGAAAACCTCCCTCTGAAAAGTCTAAACAGAGCTTCTAAAGAGTTCTTGAAACTATTTTCAGTATGAGACAATATTGATGGACTGGAAAAAACAATATGAAAATATTTAAGTGTAAACAAGGCAACCAAAGTAACAGCAAGTGAACCTACCTACTGTTCATTCCTGAATATGGGAAGAGATGGAGAAAGAGTGTAGTTAAGAGTCAAAGAATAAAACAGAGAAATCTAATTTCTCTCATATTATTCCACAATAACTCATAAATCTAACTTCCCAAATATTACCTCTTTTTTGTAATAATATTGCAAGCTCAATACACCTTTTCTCTCCTACGGCAGCTCTCTTGGTGCTACACAAAACAAAGCCAGAATGATAGGAAATCAACAGGCCACATCCAATGGGATAAAGAAATAAAAGAGCTTCAGATGTGAAGCAGAACTGGGCAGACTGCATCTCATTTTCAGTGGCTTACCATAGGGATCAGTGCTCAGTCCCAGACAAATATTTTATCAATGACCTGAGAGGAAAAGACACCACCACTCAAGTTTGCAGATAATGCAGCATCAGCAATGAGTAAGAAAACATCAGGACACAAAACCAAAACACAGAGTACTCGGTAGGCAGCCATAAACAAGTGCCATGTTATAAATAAAGGTGAAGGTTAAATGAACAAACAAAAATAATCTTACTGCTGTAAACAAAAGGCTCCAAGTCGTGCTTGGGTAACTGATAATCAGAAGCAGAGATCTCAGAAAGGACCCGGGACCCTGAGAGAGATATGGCTGAAGGAGCACGTGCAGGACAGGCACCACAAGCACTGCGCACACAAAGGACAGCCTGGGAAGGAACCACTGCAGATGCATCCTCACATCCCCAATGTGAGAGGCCCCTTGCTCAATCTCATCAGCCAAAGCATTGAAGTCTCACCCTCACATGGCCATCCTATTCTGCTGGGCCAGTGCTGGGCTCACGCAGCCGAGAACAGCTGGGAAATAATGGCACTGCCTTTTTCATTAAGTAAGGGGCATTTCTTATTTCTACTTGTTTTTTAAATGAGGTTTTGTATTTAAAAGACACCCTGTAAAGCTCAATCCCCAACTACAGCTTCACGCCAGTCGCACAACCTGCTGCACAAGCCTGTGTCTGCTGCACAACCCAGACCTCAAGGGTTTGAGGACTTTAGAAGACAAAGGCCTGTGAAGCAGCAGTTCGTTTTCTTCATGCTCAAGGTAGATGCAGCTGCTACTGGCCACAGCCAGGCTCAAATCCTGTACCACCAAATGACAAAAAAAAAATAAAAAAAAGAATGTTGAACAACTGGAGAAACATGCAGGAACACTTCGCTGCCATCCAGTGAGACCTGGACAGGCTGGAGAGCTGGGCAGGGAGAAACCAGATGAAATTCAACAAAAGCAAGTGTAAAGTCTTGCACCTGGGGAGGAACAACGGCATGTATCAGTACAGGCTGGGGGATGACCTGCTGGAGAAGAGCTCTATGGAGAAGGACCTGGGGGTCCTGGTTGACGACAGGTTGGCTATGAGTCAACAGGGTGCCCTGGTGGCCAAGAGAGCCAATGGGATCCTGGGGTGCATCTGGAGGAGTGTGGCCAGCAGGTCAAAGGACATGATCCTCCCCCTCTACTCTGCCCTGGTCAGGCCCTACCTGGAGTATTGTGTCCAGTTCTGGGCTCCCTGGTATAAAAAGGACAGGGATCTCCTTGAGAGAGTCCAGAGAAGGGCTACAAAGATGATTAAGGGCCTGGAACATCTATCCTATGAGGAAAGGCTGAGAGAGCTGGGGCTGTTCAGCCTGGAGAGAAGAAGACTGAGGGGGGACCTAATCAATGTTTATAAATATCTTAAGTATGGGGTGCAGGGGGAATTGGCCAGCCCCTTTTCTTTGGTCAATGAAGACAGGACAAGGGGCAATGGCTGCAAATTGGAGCACAAGAAGTTCCGCACCAACATGCGGAGGAACTTTTTCACAGTGAGGGTGACAGAGCCCTGGGACAGGCTGCCCAGGGAGGTGGTGGAGTCTCCTTCTCTGGAGATATTCAAGTCTCATCTGGACGCCTATCTGTGCAGTATGAGCTAGGGAGCTGCTTTGGCAGGGGGGTTGGACCCGATGATCTCTCGAGGTCCCTTCCAACCCCTACAACTCTGTGATTCTGTGATTACAGATTCACAAGAATAGCTGCAGAAATGGAAATCCCACCTCAAAAAAAATCCAACAAAACAAATAACAGAAGAAGAAACCAATGTATTAGTTTGTCAAAGAGAAAAGGCATGGAGAACATGGAATGTCCTAAGGGACATTACAGGGAGTAAGACTTAGAGAACAGCAGACCAGCTTGCAGCTAAGTTTACAAGCTGAAGTCAGCTCCGTTCGTCATGGTTATAAAGGGACGTGGTATTAAAGAAAGGGAGAGCAATGAATCGTGAAGGAACACGGTGAATTCCTAAACCCAAGTCATTCTTAATTGAAGACTGGAGGTTTCCCTACAAAGATATGCAGGAATTCAAACAGGAAACAATCTGGAAAAGTTTTATGGCCCATGATTTAAATAAGGTTAGGCTAATTAATCATAATGGTTTCCTTTGGCCTTCTTGAAGAAAAACAAGGCTATTTACTAGAGCAGTAGAATGTTCTAAGGAACCCGATACAAACCCAGACTTGGGAAACCTGCTGATGCTGCTCTGCGTTCCAGATAACTCAGTATCTTCATCAGGAAGGCAGCCAGGGAACACAGTTCAAGAACTGAGGTTTAAGACCAAAGGTTGTTCATGTTAGACACAACCCACCAGCTCACAAGCAAGCTCCAAACCCAGCACCTGATAAAGTTCAAGTGGCTGACACATCCCACACCACCAGCCCATTCCAAGATTTTTCCTTTCATTTCCGTTTGAGGATGGGTTCTCAAGCCCTACTGAGCCAGCTTTTCTACCCGTGCCCGAGTTGGGCTCACAAGGGCTGTAGACACTCCAGCACCAGCTAGGAAAGGGAGACCCTACCACTTGCCAGCACCCAAAATACACCTCAACAGATTGCTGGAAGAAGGTCGCAGAGGAAAAACTTGGCAGGCCTGCACTGGACTTCAGGATTGCTCAACCAGCGATTGAAAACACAAACACGCAACAGCACCCACACATGCAAACTATTCCCTATTCTTCTGATACCAATTTGTTCCTCAGGAACAGAGGGGCAGCTGCAGCCATGCCAAAGCACAAGCAAATGCCTGAGACAAACTGCAAGGACTCACAAGCACACCGCATCATGATCATTTTCAGAGTCCACATTTAACTTCCAAACAAACTCCATTTGATAGATGGCTGATTTCAGGGGCGATGGGAAATCCCCCCCAGCCCAGGCGAGGGCAAGTCTGGATGCATGTGGGAATTAAAAGGGAGTTTCCATATGGAGGGAATGACTTTGAAAGAAGCCATTTAGCAGTTATTAATTTCTAAGCCTCTTTTACCACATTTCCTAGTTAGCAAAGCTGCACGTGTCTGGGTATCTCCTCTGTGGCCTACTGTCCTTTACAAATGCCAAGTTTGCAGCAGCAGAAGGCTGCCCGTAGCAGAGATCTCAGGGGCAAGTTACTTTATTCTTGCTTTTAACCTGAGCAAGAGCACAAACACTTTCATGTAATATGGAAGCCCATTCAAGCACAGAAAGAAGACAAAATAACTTGGGCTCTTATGTTAGAAAAATGCTTCCTTATTTTTTTCATTTGATAAAGAAAAACATTAAAAAAAAACAGCTGACAGAAAGGAAGGAGAGGGAACATTTAAGAGTGGCATTTTATTCTGTTTTTAAGATTAATTACAGGATTAATCCCACCAGGCAACACAGGGTTCTGGTACTAAAGCAGAGGGGCACTCTAGCCAACACATATGCATGTACCCCTGCGCAGCAGCATCCCAATCCACATCCCTCAAATGCTAATGAACAAACAAAGCCACTTTCACTTGTGGCACTGAAATTTAATTAATTGGATATATTGAGTGAGTGATCTGTGCAGTGTGAAAGACAACTCTCCCGAGACTGCCAAAAAAGCCTGCCAGTGTCCCAGGGGTAGAGACAGGCAGAGCAAAGTTTCAGACATTGCATAAACACAGGCACACGTAATGATTCAGTCCCACTATCCCGGCCAACACTAACTCAGACCCCTGCGAGCCACAGCCAAGATCTACTCCAGCTATTCAGAGGCCATGGGTGCTGGATGAACAGGCAAAGGAGGGCAAGGACGCTGGGCCTGCTCACAGGTATCTGACCCAGCATCTAGCTAGCACAATTCCTCTGCCTCTAAAGGCCTCTGCTTGTGGAACCTCTGCCCCTCAAAAAAAAGGAGGGGGATAAAAAAAATAATTGTTTATTTCCAGGCTGTCAGCATTGCTCTAAGGAAAGAAATACAGCTGGGCAATTAGGCCAGGCAGAAGCCAAAGGCAGTGCATGCTGCTCCACGCTGCCTCTCATCCCCCCCCACAGAGGTGCCCTTCGCCTCTTGACTCCACACGCCTGAGGGCAATAACAAAGCAATACTCTCCTATCATAAGAGATTTCAAGGATAACAGCATGGAAGATTGCATCATATTCAATGCTGAGATAACTGGGATCATAGTAACACTGGGACACAGTGAAAGCCCCTTGTCACAGGCTACTGTGCTGTATGTAGCGCTTAGGCCTGGAGCCAACAGAGGGACCCACACAGCCACTTCAGGCTTTGAGGGCTATCAATAGGGGAAGAGGAAGCTCAGGAGCTCAGAAAGCATAATTTGCATTCAAATTGCAGGTGTCACGATTTCTTCCATGAAGCCTGTAAGCCACCTGCAGTGCACAGCCACACAAAACCCTGGCTGCCGAGCATCAAGCCAGCAGAGCCTCCGGCATTACACAGCTCAAGGAGAGCACCTGAGAGGGAGGAAACACTTTCCCAGAGCTAAATGTGTCCGTTCACAGCTCTAGGGAAACACAGGTACATAGCCAGGAAAATTATCAGCAAAGCATATCTCCAGAGCCAGTTAATGCTATATATACACACAGATCTATACATGTGTGTGCATGCATGTGTCTGTGTTAAATATAGCTCCATTTTTTTAATACAGCACGGTTGGCTGCAGAACAGTTCGGATGAGCATCTGCTACGTACCATCTGGACTGGGAGGGAGAGCAAAACACTGTGGGACTCTTGAGGAATTTGAAACTTGCAGTGGATTTTACACAGATAACTGTTGCGCAAGGTACACTGACAAGTGTGTGGTATCAGGAAGGTTCTTTAGAAGGGAAGAAAGAAAAAAAAAAAGAAGAAAGAGAAGTGATCCTGAAACAACTGCCTCCTGTGGGGGTTGGAGTTGGCTGAGGGCAACCGCACGGACCTCATGCCACTGAAATTCAGCAGCATTACAAAAACAAGCACAAGTTCTCAGGATATGCATCAGTATGGGAGAAGATCTAGCTTTGGACTGCTGGTGTCCCAATAAATTGCAAGTGGTACCGAACATTCAGTTGGTTACCATGGAGTATCTTAAGTTTCCATCAAAAAATAAAAGCTCATAAAAAACACAGCAAGCTTTTATTCATAAAATTAACATACAAGAACAATTGGTTTGTGTGTAAAGCACCAATATCCTTCTAAAGATGATTTCATATTTATAATGTATATGCACACATGGAGTTATCAGTATTCTTCTCCAAAGACTACAAGAAAATGCACTACAAGACTGTATAAATCAAGGCTCACAATGACCATGCCTCATGCTGAAACAATAAAAAGATTAGACATGCCAAAACTAAAATTGTCCATTTTTCAGAACTGTTGAGCACCCTCTCCACCATTTTTTTTCTTTTCTGGTTCCAAGATCTGCAATGGGTAACAAAGGAAACTAGTCACTTCAACTTTGTAGAGTTCACAAGCTTCCCCTGAGAATTGTTAGGTGGACAAAAAATGACAAGGGATTGAAAATCACCACTCTGATTCTACTGACAAGTTGTGGTTCCAGCTGGCTTGGGAAGACACGGTCTTCAGCAATCAAAGTGAGCACAGTTGGCACTAATGCCAAATGGGAACTCATCATTTCTAGAATTTCCATAAACTGAATTGTACTCATCCTGTAACTGTAGAAACTTGCTAGCATGCACATACTGGGAGCTCAAGCATAAGAGGCGACAGGCAAATAACTCTTCTTTTGGAAAGAGCAGCTCTCCATCTTTTCCCCACTACCAGCCATCTTTGTTTTTCCACTGTTGCAAGAAAAATATCTAGTAACACTTCCAAAGGTCCAGTAGCGCAGTGTTTTGTAAAAGGAGTCCACAAGACAACTTTGCAGAAGTACCTAACAGCTCTGTTCCACAAAGTGATCCAGTTACACAAGCCTCCCGTTGGAGCTTTATGGGGGCAGCCAGCCATGCTCAGAAAAGCCAGCAAACAGATGGAGATGATAGAAATTTAAATGGACCATCCAGCTTTCAGTGTAACCACCATATGTGGTGTTTTATCAGTTGCTATGCAAGTGTGGGGGGGTAAGGAGTAGAGGAGATCAATCTCTGGCTCGTGTAGCAGCAGTTAAAACTATTCCCCTTTTGACAGGGTTTGTTAAGCCAGTCAGGAAAGGTCAGGACAGAACATGGAAATAAATTTAGACCAGATGCCCATGCTAATAGTAATTCAAACTGCATATTCCCTACCTAAAATGAAAATATTAAATAAAAGCAGAGATAATCTGATATTCTTTTAAAGGTTTAGTGCTCTAACCATTTTTATTTAAGCGCATGACTTGTCTGATCCTGAAGCAAACCCATTTTTAGAAGTTCAAGGAGGGAATAGAGATACCTGTTGAGAAGCATCCCTTTTCAATGTGTAGAAATCTGTATTCACGGCTTTTCTTGTGGTTAAAGGCCACAGAGCTTTAACTGCAGGAATAAAAGCTTGATAGGGCTTTTCATACCACATCGATCGTTGTAAATAAAGTTTCCTATTATTAGGCAACACTGCTACCATACACCTCCAAGATGGGCAACCAGAGCAATAATGAGCAAATTTGCTATACACTCAGGCAAACAGTGCTGGGTGTCACTGCACACTCTCATTTCTAAGGGATGCCCACATACATATACATACACCCTCCTGGTGCAGTCCAAAGTTGGTGTTTTGCTTAAGGAAGAAACTAAGCAGCTAAGGGGAACTACAGGATTTTATGAGAATCACAGCACTGACCTGCTAAAGCCTTCAGTGATAAGACAGGCAGAAGAGAGGCGCAAAGATGCAACCAGGGAGCAGGAGAGGAACACCCACGGCTCCTTATCTGGCTTTTCAACACAAATTCCCATAGCAACGACTCTTTTCTTACCCCAAAAAGAAGAGGACACTTGTGTAACCAGTGTGGGAACAGCTACAGGCAAGCATCCTCTGCTGATAACACACAAGCTTCATCCTTGGCCAGGTAACCTATAGCAGCAAAAAGGTCATGTGGTCCTTCCCCTCCTACAGCCTCTGCCAATGGTGGCACAAGAACACAGCTACCTGTGATGGGAAGAGCCCTGGAGGGATGGCATTTCTACAAGAACCACCCCCTCAGGTGCTTTTTGCAGAAGATAATCCATCTAGCCCCAGGATACCTGTTCACTTCAGTCACTGCCTGAAAACTCAGACAAACAAGTTCTGGAAAAAAATTCCAGAACAGCAGCCCTGGTTTAAGACGATATTGCCCTGCGGGACTATCCCGCTCTCACGACAGGGGCAACAAGCCTTCACCCCACCCAGGAGGGCACAAACTGCCCATCTTGTATTCCTCAGTGGTGTAAGCTAGAACATTGGTGTGTAAGGCCCAAGCACTTCTTCCCATGGCAGCCTTCAGCAGAGATGTAGGACAGACAAATGGAGACAGCAGCACGGGAGAGCAATGCTGTGCCACAGCTATCACTGGGTATGCTTTAAAACACGTATTTTAAATTTAAAATTACTCACTGCTCAAACGATACAGCTGTTCACCTTTCCTCAACCATTACAGCAACAACAAGAGCTGTGCTGCTAAGCCGTTTATTTCAATAGATTAAGTAAACACAGCTTCTCTCATACCCAGCACTCCCCTTGGAAAAACCTGCATTCTGGAAACCAGGAAAGACCAAGTATGTGCCCAGAGTGGCTTCAGGGCTACTTCAGCTCAAAGCAGCTGTCCTTGGAAAGAAGGAAGAGCACCCCCACAATTCACCCCACCAAAGCCCCAACCCTGTTCTCATATGTTGTGTTTAACTGTCGGTAACCGACTTGTTAAACCCCTCCTTGGATTACATCATCCCTTTGGTAGAATAAAACCATACAGATTCAGAGGGTTCTGGTTAAAAGTTACAGACACACACTAGGCTCAGTGGTGTCAGGGTCTCAAAAGCCTGGCTGTTGGTGCTGACCCCTGCTCCTTCCCTACCAACTCCGAACAAAACACAGAGACGTTTGTTGTAAAATGGCTCCACCGCAGGCGCACAGAGCGGGGACTGTGCAGGGCGCAAGGCAGAGGTGGGCTCCCTGCTGAAGGGGACCTGCGCTCGGCTTCCCTTTCAGACGCATTTCTGAGGCTCATTCTTCCTTCAACGCAGCCTGTCCAAGGCACATAAACAGAGAAAGTGAGACATTTTTGAGTAGAGGCAGGACCTTGGAAACCCTGTTTCTTTGCCCTGCGGAGAAAGAGCAATAAACCCAGCCTCCCTGCCTCCACCGGCCGCTCCCCGGCAGAGCCCCTTGCCCAGGGCGGGGGCTGGCGGGGGTCCAGCCCGCCCGGATACCGCGCCGGGAGCCTGCAGCTGCAGGAATGTCTGGGACAGGGCGCATGCAGGTTTTTTTAATTGCATGCTTCTGCTTCCAGCAGCTCAGGCTGTCCTGGTAGGATATTTTTAGGGGTTGGTTTCTTTTTTGGTCTTTTTTATTTGGTTTTTTTTTTTTCCCCCTGCATACTCCTTTTAATTGGGTGGGGGAGAGGAGGAAGAAGAGGTCCAATTATAGAGCAGGCTATTGTTATGGCATGATCCTCTGCCCATTCTTAAGGCTTCGCCGGGACACCCTCCAAGCTGGATGACCACAATCTTACCTTACCCTCATTTTTGTCTACCAGTTGGGTTTTTTCAAACTCTGAGAAGTCCGTTTTTTCTGTGGATAGCAGTGCAGAAAGTAGGGCTCTTAGATGACACAAACCAGCACAAATAAAAACCAAAGGAACATATTTCATAAAACCCCAACGTGCTTGAAAACCCAGCACGCAGGGAGGAGCGTAAAACAACATCCATCTATGAAGCATACTTTGGCAACCTGTCGCTTGCAGCTCAAGAGGCTAAATGCTGCCCATATGCAATGGATGAGAGCACATCTTGAAAACTGAGTAAGTCCTGGCAGAGTCACATGCAAACTACTCAGATACGCCAGATCGAGCGTTAAAAACCAGACTGAGCACAACAAAAAGGCACGTTCTAACTGCAATACTGGGTTTGAAGCCATCACACCAGATTTCAAATGCAGAAGGGGTTGATAAATATGCAGTCTCTTACATCCTGACCTTACAACCTATCTGTTTCACCAGCAGGTGTGATGCAGCTGTCTCTGGCTCTTTTCAGCATCCTGATGATTGGCACTCCTCACCAAAGCGTATCGCCAAGGAAGTCCCAGTGTTGCTCTGTCACTGGGAATTTTGAGGTTAAATAATTTAGCAGGCATAGTCTGCAGTCATGCACCATTCTGCCAGAAACTGTGTAGGATTATTACCTGCGTTCAACAGAAGTCACCATCCTTCCTAGAGGTCAGTGAACCCTCAAAATGGGTGATGCTCTGCTCCTAGTTCCATCAAGATGGGTTTGAGGGCCACTACTCAAGCTAACACAGACCAACTTGGCAGGGCAGTGTGAGGGAACTACTACAGGTTCAGCTGACCTGCCAGGAGGCTGGCTTTCCCAGGGGCTAGCCAGCTACCCAAGGGGCTAGCTTTCCCAGCAGAGCACACCTAACCAGAACCAAAGTCACTTGTTCATTTCTTGCCTTCTGTCCCCACGAATAATGGCTGGCTTCTCTTACCTGCCTGATCCACCAGGACAAACTTCATTTAAGAGGCCAGCTAGGTAGCCTGCATGGTTCCATGACTTGCATACCTGCTCATCATAAGCCTAAGCATCAGGCCCCACACAATTCAACCTTTCCCAGGCAAGATGGGATTCTTTTTTCTGCCTCCTTTCCAAACTGCATCCTTACAGCAGCAGCCTATCTCACACAGAATTTCATCCTGAACCGTGATGTAGCCAGGGTCTGCCCTTTAGCTGTAGCACACACTCAAAGTTTGTTTGATGCCTCCAGCAATCCTTCATTCATCAAATCTAGACCATGCCAAAGAAACTTTAGTTATACTTCAGGATTAAGTGGTGCAAACACACACTTACCAAATGACAGCAGGCTAAAATCTAGTCACATCCTGGATGATTTGCTCTCCCTGGGAGCTCATGCTCAGTAACAGCTGCTTACAAACCCACCACCTGCAGAAGCACCACTTTTGCTCTAACATTGTTACCAGGTGAGACTACAGCTTCCACATGTAGGGCTGCCCCTGTCTACTAAGGTTTTGGCTCCCACCAAGACAAAGCAATTAGTGGACCCTCTTAACAGGAGTATCATTTAAGGAAAAGTTTTTCCAGCAAGAGTCGGATCAGTGGATGAAAAGAACCTCACAGGAGATGCCCTTGCAGCTGCTGCCCCCTATAATAACACTACCTTGCACAGAGTACTCCTTCCTTTACAGGTATTATGAATAATTTGTAATTAAGTTGCAACAACTAGCCCATTCTGGCTGAGGTCAGGTCCACAAAACCTTGCTGAAGCAAAAAATACACTTCCATTACGGAAAAGAGACACAACACCCCCTCTCTTCCAGCAAATCTTTTTGAAAAATATGAGCAACTCTTCATTTTCTGTAATTGTTCCATAAAACACATCACTGAGGCATGTTAGCATTTCTGTTCCTGACCAGCCAATGCAAGAAGCTACCCTCCTCAAGCTACAACAGCATTTGACAATGGAAATGTAGCAAGAACTTGAGTATTCTTGTACTGGGATATGTAAGTCTACCTAACTGCACACATAAGGTTTTAACACAGATATCCTGTCTTCAGCCCCAAGAACAACCAAAACTAGTAGAGGGAGTAGATGTCTTTAAAGGTTCCCTGCATTGAATAAATATTTCTTACATTTACAGGATAAGCAATTCATGCTCTGTCAGACTCAACTTTCACTTCTTTGTGTGAAAAGACCCCTCTGAAGCCAAATTTCACTGAACTGTCATTCAACAATCGTACAGAAAAAAATGCAGATGGATTTGGACATCTTATCCAACCAACATTGTATTGCATAATTGTAAAACAACTCCAAGATGAACTGCTCACTCTTGGAGAAGACTCTGTGGTTCCCTACCCTTATGAGCTCATGGATCAGCCTGAAATGTCTTGGGCTACACTGCATCCTGATGAGGACATACTGTCTCTTACAATGTTGCACAACAACATTTAACCACCTGGTAGGATTTTGCAGGCTACTTACCACAACCCTGAAATCCCTGATGGGTGGAGCTGTCAGAGGTACCAAAAATCTGGAGCATCAGAGCTGCAGGCTGTATTTACCAGACTGCCACTGTGAGTCCCGGGAGGGCACTGCTGATGTTGCTTCCTCCCGAGTGTGTGCACACATGTGTGCTGGGAAGCATACACATGACTATTCAAAAGCCTTCCTACTGAAAGGAACATCTGTTTCTGGCATGCAATGTTCCTAAATGCCACTAAAAAAGGCTAAATTAGGTAACAAAGTACTTTATGATTGTTTATGATCATGAGAGATAACCTCAAACTGCAGTGTCTACACATCTCCAGGTTATCTGCCATCCAAACTACCCAAGTTGCTTCTTCCTACAGAAAGAATACAGACATGCTGAAGCAACTGGAAAAGAAAATTCAGCTGAGGTTCTTTTGGTAAGCAGCCTGACCACTGCAGTGGGGTGGGCTTTTTTTCTGGTTTTCCATATATAGCTGTGACAACTACAGTAAAATATTCACTCAGCCACCCTCCCATAGCCAGCTGAATCTGTAACCACCCACACCACAGATGTACTCAGAAGTTACAAATCCCTCCCTCACTGTTTATACAGCACGACAAGCTGGGATGTCACAGCTGCAGCAGCACTAGCACTCCAGCCCTCCCACAAGATACCAAACCTGTGTCTACTGAGCAAGGGAGTACCTGTGCAATGCTTAAGGAATCACAGAATAGTCTGGACTAGAAGGGACCCTTAAAGGCCATCTAGTCCAACCTCCCCACCCCCCACAGTGAGCAGGGACATCTTTAACTAGATCAAGTTCCTCAGAGCCCCATCCAACCTGCTCCTGAATGCTTCAATGGATGGGTCATCTGCCACCTCCCTGGGCAACCTGCTCCAGTGTTTTACCACCCTCACTGTAGAAGGCTTCTTCCTTGTATCTAGGCTGAATCTACCCTCTTTTAGTTTAAAACCATCACTCCTTGTCCTATCAGACATGCAATTTGGATGGCACCTTATGTTCAACAGCAGTGTACTGCCCGTGTTGTTCAAACTCCCTGTAGTGTCTGAGCTGGCTGGCAATAACCAAAAACTCTAACAGGAATTAGTGAACTATTTATTAAAATAAGAGTCACGTTTTAAGCACTGCATATGCAGTGTAGATTCCAAAATATTTCACACTTCCATGTTTTGTTCTTCACATATGCTCCCATCTAACAAAACCCCACAATTTTAATGAGCAAGATCTTCATCTTAGTTATAGTTAAGCATAGAACTAAGATGCAAGTTTCACAGCTTCAGAAATTTCCTAAAGTTACCTAAACTACCATATTTAAACATTATTTTACTAATATATAAGTGCCACATTCTGATCTATTCTGCTTTGGACTGTATACTCCCACCCTTCCCCCAACTTATGGAAATAGGCTCCAAAATACCACACACCTCCAACAAAACCAACACAGCAGCAGACAGATGAGGCTGAGTGCACTCCTTCCCCTAGTGAAGGAGGAATCAAAATTGGATCATCTGAGGTTTGCAACACTTTCTGCTAAAGTCACATCTCTACTCCTCCTCACCCCAGTAAGCCCAGCCAAAAACTCCACAGTAAGTGGCTGAGCCAGCTAGCACTACACTTTTATCAGTTGGCCTTTGACCAAAGCAAGCAACGAAGACCTCCTAGATGTGCCTCCAACCAGCAAACACAAACATTGATACACACAACTGCACGATGTCTGCCAGAGAAAGATAAAAGCAAGTACAATCTGTATATAACCATTCTGCTACCAAGTCTGAGGTTCATCACACATACAGTAGAAGTATGGAATAACAAGAGTCTAGCCTCATTCACCAGAAACTCCTGGTTTGAGTTACATTACAGCAAATTTCTACTTTCTTAAACCTCTCCCTTGTCAGCCCATAAAGTTTTAAGCGGTGACTCTTCCTTGCTATTCCCCCCCTCCAATTCCATCAAACTGACTGTTGTCCAGCTTGCCTTGGCCCTCAGTCCAAACCCCTCCAAACCTTAATTTGTAAAAGGCAGGAGGTTCTCCTATTTAAACTTACCCAGCAGCAGCTGGCAGGTTTGCATCAGATACATGCAAAATTTAACAACCGAAGCTCTACACGACAGCCAGCATCTACCAGCAAGGCAGGGAGCAGAAGTGACACCCCCTCTCAGTACAGACTGAGCATCTTCCTGCACTGCAAGGTTTCCATGGCAGGAGTTGACTGAAACATTTCTCAGTTGTTGTTCTACTACTCCCCACACTTTCCAGGGCCCTTCAACAAGTCCTTCAGCTATGTCCTTTCCCAATAGTAGAAACCTTTTTTACTGGAGTTGTTAAACTTGTGCCTTTTCACATGAGCCTGTCCAGCAGTTTGAGAGACTGTGCACTAGACAATAATGGAGAGAAGACCTAAGCAGGGCAGTGCTGCTCCTCATATAGAATTATAGAGAATAAGAGTTTGTAACCCTGTTTTCTCTCACTGTCAGACTCTGAGAAGTTAGCGCTGAACTTGAGCACTGAAATACAGAGTGAGTACAGTTCCCATAAGGTCACAGTGTAGAGGCCCCACTGCTCAGTCCCTAAGCAGGGAACATCCCTGTAAGGCTTGGCTCAGCTTCCCCAAGCGCCGCGTCACTAACTGGAAACAGGCGGATTTGCGCAGAGTTTCCAAGAGGAGGCTCGGAGGAGCAATGCAGTGTGGGCACACCCTGCTCACCCCCCTCAAATCAAACCAGGGAGAAACTGGGAATGCTCAAGGAATCAGGTCTTTGCTGAGTGCCCACCTAAATTGGCTTGCTGTTAGTTCTGGTGAAGTGATAGAGTTTTTTCTTTATGTTTACTGACAGCTGGGGCTCAGATGTCTCTCTGGATCACAAACGGGACTGCTGACAGCTGCTGTTAGGAGCCTGAAACCACTGGTTACATTTACCGTGCCCTTGTACTTTGTGGAGATCCCTGACAACCTGTTTAGAAGCAAGAAGAAAACCATGACAGCTACTCCCTCCCACTGCTACAAGACACTGCACCAAGCTATACATAACCTCGGGGTTATTTGCACACCAGGCCCCTCTCCCTTCCAAAGTCTGGTGATGAGCACCTATATAGGTACAACTTGTCCTGGGGAAAATCCACTCCAGCCTGAGATATTTCAACAATCTCTGCTTAATGCAAGAACTCTGAAGCAAAGCATTGCACAGACACACCGTGGATAGTCACAGTGCTACCTTAAAGCTCACAGACGATGCATCCTGCTAGCGTCAGAGCTTTTGAAAGAGCTGCTTCCCAGCACCAGTTCTGCACAACCATTTATCTCTGGTACATACCACAGGGCGCTGAAGTCACTGCCTGGTCGGCGCACAGATCGTTACGCTTCCTTGTCCTGTTTGCCTCTTCACACCCCTACTTGGTCCAGATTTTCTCTGGCGTCTGCTCACTCACTTTGGATCATCTCCCCAGGCCTTTGACTCACATTCCTTCCCTGCTGCTAGACTAAACTGACAGAGCGCAGCCTGCCTGGCTCAAACACCAGATCTCTTGTTGGATATCGACGCAGAACCGTGAATCCAGATTTTATTTTTTTTTGGGTCACCTGCCTGAAAAAGCCTTTAAAAGAGCTCAGTTAAAAGAGGACACAATTGAAGAAAGTTCCCTCCAATGCATTTCAGCAGTAGTCTGAAAAGTCAAGGTCTTTTTAGAAAAAAAAAATAAAAAAAATCATGCCCTGTTCTTAGGACGGGGGAGAAAACGGGGGAAAAAAAAGCTTTACATCTCACTTCTGCTTTTATTTCCCTATTTTCTGTTCAGTGTCTTGGCCAGAACACAAGTGTCCAACTCCCTGGAGGCTGCTTCAAGGGCGAGGGCAGCAGCCTGACAGAGCAGAACTGCCTCCCCCCACTCCATGGTTTCTGCACGGGCACACTTGGTCCAAGCAGAGATCTGCTCCTGCAGTGCCTACTGTCGCAAGGAGCTTGGTCCTGCTGCACATGCCAAGCAGAAATGAGATAAGGTGGTTCTGCAGAGATAAGCCTGCCCTGCCTGGATCTCGGGAGTGGTCTAAGCACACATCCAGGCTCCAGGCACCCAGGCTGGTTTAAGGTGTTCCATATCCTGCACTATTGCTCCACTGCCACAGGTTATCTTCCCGCAGCAGAATGGCAAAGGCGGTGACAGGAGTACTTCTCTGCTCCACAAATGAGCTAGTGCTTCAGGACCAGAGCAGCTCATCTATTTTCTCCTCCAAAAGGCACGAGTGGTGACTCCCACCATCACACATAGCCTCAGCCTCTCAGGCTAGACCCAGAAGAGCCTGACCAGCCTGACAGGATCTTCAAGCTGAGGAGGTTCATCACCAGCCAGACCTGTTATAAGTGCTTCTCCAGGAGGCACCCGAAGCATAGGAGAGGGTCATGAAGGGGACACGCCGTGAGCACAGCAGCTCCCCCTCATGCCAACACACCACAGGTACCCTGGGAGCTTTATGCCAAAAGCAGCAACAGAGCTTTAAAGCAGCTGGGCACTCTCACAGCAATCGCTGCGCTTCCAGTGCGGCTTTTGGACATTTCAAGCTGCATCTCCTGTCCACACTATACTTAAAGAAAAGAGTTTTCCTGCTATTACATTCAAAAAAAAACCCCAAAAACAACACTACTGCTAGAGAAGGTGATGCCATACCATGGAAGCATCTTCTGTCTCCCAGCTACCCAAATGCACAGCATGTCAAGGAAGAAAAACTACTGACCCTTCCCAAATGCTCCGGGCACTCTTCTCCTCATGTCTTAACCTGCATGCCAAAACTCCACACGAGACCCCTATAAGCTATGGGGAGACTGACCCTGCATCAAAACCAAAACTACCAGGCTCATCAAAGTGCTGCAAAAGTTCTGGATTGGCATAATAAGGTGAGGCCTCCCACAGGCAGTGGACATTAAGCTTCCTTCAGATGGTGTAGAAAAGCAAGGCTTGTCGTGTTGTGCCAAAAGAGGCAGAGACACAACAACAATCTGCCACTGTTCAAAACTGGGTTGTAAAAGTTGGTACTGTTGGTACAGATGGGATCATAAGAGCCACCAGGTGCTACCTGCTCTACCTTTAAAGTGAAAGCTAGAAATTTTCCTTTTTCACCTGGATATTCATCCCACCCCCTCACACATACATTCAGGCTGCCCCTCAAACCTCATTCTAACTCTTTTGCTTTTTCTTCCTTCCCCTGCCTTCTTTCACATGCCAAGGCTGAAGGCCTCATCAAGGTGTTTCAGACAGAGGTACAGGAAATATAAGGCAGGTCATCTCTGGTACTTGGCTCCAAGAGGGAACACACATAAAGGTGGCCTTGTATTTTGGGACAAGTGTCTTTTTCTACCAGAAATCTTACCCTCTCCCACATGCCTTGTGCACTGTCCTCTTTTATATGTGCTAAGAGGCACCATGATAAACACAAGCAGTTCAAAATAGCTCAAAGAGATTAAAGCACTTAAACCTCACTGAAATCAACAGAGTTTAGGAGAATGACCAAATGCTGTGACACATTTGGACAGATGAGAGTCACGTAGAGTGCTGCTGTACGCTCTACCTCCCAGTATCCTCACAGTGTCAACATGCCAGGCAATAAAGTTTTACAGCATTTAAAGCTAGAAAGGACTATGAAACCTTCCTAATCTGACCTTTCCAGATGTCCCAAACCACTGTTTCCCTCAAGTACCCTTTTATAGAGTCTGATAATTTGTCTTTTGTTGAAATATAACTTCTAGGAAAGAACATGGGTGTGCTGTAGAGATTTGAAAACCAAGCTTTTTTCCCCAACGCCAGTATATTTTTAGCCTTTTGTTTGTTTGATATCCTTTCCAGTTCTTCCAGATCCTTTTCTAAGACTTGAATTCCAGGAACTGGACACCATGAAGTGTCACTGCCTTCACCATCATGGTATAGCGAGCTTAAATAGAGGGATTATTTTGAAAAACATGATTTATATTTTTTTAAAATTATTTTTCCTTCAGAGTCATCCTTGCAGAGCACGTCTAGACTATTTCCAACACACGTTTTCCTGCCCCATATGTACAGACATTTTTTGGTTCCTAGACAAAACTTGCTTCCAGATCACAGATAAAAGTCTTGAGAAGCCTCCTGTCTGGTACCTTTTGGCAAAGAAAATAAAAGTTCTATGCTCTAACACAAATTATCCATTAGGAACTACTCTGAGTCAGCCCTTTAATTTCATGCATTCTGTGGTACAGTTTTTTAAACCAATACAATGAAATAAATATCCAATTACTTGCAAACTGTCTCCATTTAAATTCAGCGTTTTTTTCATCTCAAAGAATGAAATCTGGTTTGTCTGACTGTACGTGCTTTTGATAAAATCCTATCTACCAGGGTTAAATCTTATCTCTAGCCTTCCACTCTAACTATGGAAGCCTGCAAGAGCTTTTCTGTATTTTAAAATATTCCATACCAAGATCTCCAGTGCATAGTTTTTATTTCCTCCCTTTCTCTTAATCAATTTAATGTTTTCAGACATTTCCTCATGATGTCATGACCCAACAAAAATCAGTGTCAACAAGCCAAACTTCTCTTCTGGGACATTTCAGCCTACCCAGATTTCCAGTTATCTAGGTGCATTGGTTCCGAGAAGTTTTGTAACCTGATTACTGACAATGGTTAATTTTCATACTACACCATAAAAAAAAAGTCCCCTTCCTACCCTTACACTTGCCAACACTGTCTTTTCCCCTTGGATATCCTTAGCTGATCATTGTCAGCTCATCTCTAGTCAATATTGATTTGTTTTTACTCTTCTCTAACCTGCAAATGTTACTCAGGGCAAAAAAAAAAAAAAAAAAAGAAGGTATTTTCAAAGGACATCAGCAGTTTAAAAAAGAAATAGCACAGTGATAGCTTAAGATTCACAACCCTCTTCACAATAACAATACTTTTATTCCAAGCACAAAGCTCTGAAGGGATCTTGCTGTGGGTAAAATGGTATTTATTAAGCACATTACAAGAACCACAGCTGAACCCAAAGTTTTTGCACTCTCTATTCTAGTCCTGATACTGAAAACTGCATTATATATACCATACGAAACTGAGAAAGAAGCCTCAATAATATTAGTGTGAGCTTACTATAAACTGTTCTCATCATACCACTTCCACATCCTCTTCCAAACACCTGTCAAAGCAGCCTGTATGTAATGTTTTTAATCCTTCCTTATAAACCAGCAACTTCAACCGCTTTTGTTGCTGTTCTCTGAATTCTCCCAAATTACACAGAACTGTAGGAGTTGGAAGGGACCTCAAGAGATCAAGTCCAACCCCCCTGCCAAAGCAGGTTCCCTAGGACAGATCGCACAGGTATGTGTCCAGATGGCTCTTGAATGTCTCCAGAGAAGGAGACTTCACAACCCCCTGGAGCAGCCTGTCCCAGTGCCCTCACTTTCAGAAAGCCAGGTGTGGAGAACTGACGAGCCCACAGCCAAACTGCAGCATACTGACACCTACAAGCCCCAGGTTTCCTTACACCATCCCAAATTACACTTTTCAACACCTTAATCGCCGCTATGGCAGTGGCACGGTTAACTGGCTACCCACAGCTGCAATCCTGGCTCCTGTGACATACAGACTTCACAGATTTCCACACTGACGCTTTCAGTTGTCTCTTCCCTTCGCCTTCAGCAACACAAGTTTCTGCTGATTCTCATTTCTTGTCCATATCCCCAAACCCATCCCCCTCCCCCAAACACTTGCAAATTTGAAACAAGATCAAATGAACCCAGAGGTTCCTTGTAGCTCCATCCCAGCTACCATATCACATAACATCCCTCTTAAACACTGAAGCCACATCTTAAAACCAAACAGGTTTTTTTCATCCCCTGATCAACTGATTTTCATCAATTAATAATGCCAGGAAGCTGTTCCAAGCAAGGTTGAGGAGAGGGTTGTCTGTATGCCTCTCTTCCAGATCTTTTTCATTGAAGCTAAAAAAATAAAATGATGTTCTGGACATTAAATCACTTTTACTTTTTAGAAAAGAAACCTAGGATATTTATTGCACAGTTTTCAAGGTCAGTACCACTTTTCTGTTGTTTTTGATTTTTGCAGACATGTTTGTAGTTGAGAAAAAAAAAACAGCACCGTAAAATTAAGTCCATCTTTCCCTTGTGGTTTTGCAACATATTTTTAACAACCCAACAAACAAGCAACAGCAATAGGGAAACATTCCCAAGTCCCAGAGCAGACTTCCTGCTGTGCTTTCTTTAGCGGAGAAAGATAATAGTCAATGGGAATTCAGCTGAAATTTTGCTCTGCATTAGTACAGCCAAATGAGAAGCCACAAGTCACCCTGGGCAAGTACAAGAGTAGACTTATCTTTCTCTTTTAGTTCTTCTCGTAAGCAATGGCATCCACTGCGAGCAAACAGCTGAACAGAAAGAGCTGCAAAGCACTGAGGGATGAGGAGAAGACAAGTCTCACATTCAGAAAGCCCACATCTTAAAAATAGTGCCAGCCTTCATTTCAGCTAGGCCTGTTCCTTTAGGGAGCCTTCCAGCTGCTGGCTGGGTGAACCAGCTGTGCACCCCGAGGACAGGGGTGCGACGCAGCACCCTCAAGCATCTGGAGCCCTCCTGAAGCCGCCAGCTCCAGCCCTTCCTGGCTGGCTGGCAAGCCCTCATCATGGATTTGATAACAGGATACAGGAGCCTCCCAGGGAGTCTGTGCTTCAGCTCCCTCGGGGGCAGTGGGAAGGGAGGGGGCAGGCAGACAGGGGTCTGTAGAGGCCAGGGAGGGAATGCTTTCAGGCCAGAGGGAGGACAGTTAGCGTGCAGCCAGACAGAACAAACATCCCTAACTGAGCCCTTGGCTCCCACAGCACTGCACCAGGAAGCTCAGCAGGCATCAGAGCTACCCGTAAGCAGGGTTTGCTGGGGTTTCTTTTCTTTTTTAAAAAACCCTCCAAACCTCATGCTTTTTGCCCGTTCTCCAATAAATACTGCTTACCAGCCTGCCCCAAACATCACACCAGTCCCAGCCCTGAACGAAAGGCACAGTGGTGCAGGGGGCAGGGCAGGGAGGAGGATGGGAAAGGAGCCACAGTCCAGGAGCTCCAGCAAGACATACCATGAGTGCTGATGACAAGGCCAGTTACAGCCACAATGAGAAAGCCAGATGTTTTGCAGAAAGTCAGCTGCTGCCTCGCATAATGAGGTATGAAAGCAGACATCCAGACGTCAGATTTTCCTCAGTCCTTTCCTTTGCTAGCCAGGACAGATCCAAGAAATCAGTACCTGTTTACTAAAAACGGTGACCTTCTTAGTCTTGGTTCCTCTTGGAGATCTCATCTTGTCCATACTACCACAAGTAGTTCCCCAAAGGCAACAGTCACATCTTGCTGCTCGTGCTGCAAGAAAAGCTGGAGGATCAGCTCTTTTTTTGCTCCTAAGTTTTGGTTGTACAAACACTCACACAAATCTCTTCTGTGGGCACCAGCAGCTCCAGAAACAAGAATGCACATTTTCAGATTACACACACAGACTCAAACCAGAGGCGAGCGGCTCGCTGAGGCCGACAGAAGAACCGATGGCAGACTGTGCAAAAACACAAGCAAGCAGCTTTGAGATAAGGTTTCCTTCTGCACAAAATTCACTGGGGGACCGCAGGGGTGAAAGAACAGAGACCTGCTTGGTCTTAAGGGCTTGGGATTTATTTTTTTTGTTGGCTGTTTTTCAGGTTTTAGGTCTACAACACCTACTCCAAGCTAGTCACGCAGGCTACTACAGGGTGGTCTCTTCCAGACCTTCCGTTTCAGGGTTAGCCACAACAAGGAAATAACACAGGGAGCAGCCAGTCCTTGGAATATGAGGTTGGACAAAGGCAAACAGTCTTGAAGCAAATAGCGTAAGCTCTCACACAGCCACGTCATATAACAGAAGAGCACGTAGGTAAGGTGCCCATACTTTTATCAGGGAAGTCCTGAACAAAATTCCAGGTGCATAAACAAACCCCAAGTGCAATACACAACTCTGCACATCACACATGCTGCACAGGAGGAGGACATACACACAGAAACCCACAGCCAACTGAAGAGCATTGCTTTTGTCTAATCAAGTTTATCAGAAACAACAAACCATCAGCAAAAGCAAGTGGCCTTAATTGCTTAGTCTCCCCTTAATGAGGACGTGAAAAGCTCATGGATCAGACTGCTGGCTCACAAGGCAGTATCTAGACATGAGCAAGGCAGTGCCCTGGACCCAGGACTGCCCCAGAACCATAGCGCAGCTCTGGCTGGAAGGGGTTCAGGCAGTCTTAAGCCTAGCTTCCTGCACAAGCAGGGGCAGTGCTAAACTCAGACTAGGTTACTCAGGGCTTTATCCAGTCAGGTCTTAAAAGTTTCCAAGGATGGAGATGGTGCAGTGTCTCTGGGGATCCTGCTCCAGTGCTCAGCTATCCTCACAGCTAAGTCATTTTCCTTACCAGTCTGAGCCTCTCTCACTTCAGTTAACATCCATTTTCCATCATTCTCCTGTCATACAGAAGTGCAAAGAGCCTAGCCCTTTTTCCACACTGTTCTATAGGCCTTCACATCACAGCATCCAAGCTTTGGAGAAGGAAAACTAAACAGGATAGTTGAAACCTCAGCAGTTTAAAGATGCTCTCCTTGCTTCACAAACCACCACCACTTGTGTAACAGCAATTTTGCTACAGCTGAAACCCTCACATCCAAAATCGGGGGCAGCAGTCAGCTGCTTCAGTGCAGAAGGGCATGTGTGCAGAACCTCCCCTCTCTGTACTCGAGATTAGCCCATCTCACAGAAGTGAGCACACCTCTCACCCCTGCAGCCAACCTCTGCTCCAGGTAGAGCTGGGAGACAGCGCTGCAGGGTGTCACCAGTTAGTCCTTGTCCTGAAGGAGAGGAGGGCACCCAGCACGTACAGCTCATGGTGAGCCACTAAAACTTGTCAGCAATAACGGTATTTGTCCCTAGGCTAGGGGGGGGCTTATGCTATTTGTCCCATGTAGGGGGGAAGCCTCCACCAACACCAGCTCACTTCCCTCCTACATGTCTGCTTGAGACATATCAGACTTCACAAGGAAGACGGCCTGAAGCTCTCCATGCCACGTGCTCACCCAAGCCTCCTGAAGAGGTTATTGGAGCAGCCTGATCTCTATTTCTCACCCCATATGAGTAACAGATTGTGTGAAAGGACAAAGACAGCCCCAGTGCAGCTGCAGGGGGACATTCTTCCTTGGCAGAGGGGCAAGAGATGAAGTAGGTGTCACATTTTTCCATTAGATTTTTGCTTGTCACCACAGCAGAGCCAGATCACATACAGAAGATTGAAAGCTGGTTAGCAGCAGATGGCAAAAAAAAAAAGTGAGTAGTTTCCAAGACACAGTGAAGGCACAGAAAGGTCACTGGCACCGTTAAGCTACGCATTTGGATGGATGGCAGCTATAGGGACAGCTCTAGTAATTCAGGTCAATCCAATTTAACCAAACTTTCCTTATTTTCTCGTATCACCTTCTCTGCTTCCCAACTTGCCATCGTAAGAGGGAGCACTCCTTATTTGATAGAGCATTTATATCCTTCCTGAATGCATTCAGCATTGATATAACTCAATTGTGTGACTCTTTTCTGCAGTCACAAGCAATGTTTGACAGCTCACAGAGAGAGAGAGAGTAACAGTCCCTACTACAAAGAGCTCAGCATCTCAGACTAGAGACACAATGCCCACCTCTGTTTCACCTTATTAAACCTCATCATTTTTGACCTGTATGATTTACTGCCTATTACTTGCTTAAGCAAGATGAGCAGGTAACATATTTGCCAGTAAAAGTGTGTCCCTAAGCCAAGTTTATTTTTCTGCAGTTTCTGTCACTTTATGTGAGACAAACAATTTAGCATCCAAGACAGCCTCTGCTTTCCACCAACACTCAGCATTATGGAGAGGTGGATGGGGGTAGCATCATCTATGTCCAACGCCAGTGCTTCTCTGAAGCCCAGGTCTGTCCATTTCTCTGCTACATGCCCACACTTCTCAAACACCCCTTTTTTCGACTGGTCCTTCAGTAAAGGAAACAGCTCCCTAAAACAGCTGTCTCCTCCTGGTAATCCCCTTTCTTTCCAGTGACACACAGTAGTCCATGGGTATCAAATAAATACACACACAGAAGATTACATCTAAGCACAAACCATACAGCTACCAAGACTATCCCCACCACATATTCCCTTAGTCCAAAATGCAGTTCCAGCACCCCTTCCCCAGCCAAACATGCCTACTTGTCCACTCATGTCAGCACCAGTACCTGGGCTTCTACAGGACAAGCTGTCAGGGAACTGATACCACTAAAAGCTATTTTCTTGCTAGAAAGTAATTTTTCAGCTGGATGAGCTCCCAGGCAGCTGCCACAACAGCCTGCGGTTACATCCAGGTGCAGAACCACACTGTCAGATCTTGTCACCCAGAAAAAAATACAGCCAAAGTGCATTCATTTCTCATCCACGCGTCCCAGAGACAGATGCGCAGGGAGCAACAGCAGAAATCAGATGCAGAACTCTCCTGTGAGACCCACCCCCCCTCAGGGACCCACCCAGAACCCATCTCCTCTGTAGAAGCAGAGCTGTGCTAGGGAATTGGAGGAGTTCAAGGACAGACCTTGTGAACTCAGGGTAGGCAGCTAATACAGCCTATGAAAAACGCCACCGTGTTGGGTTATTCACCCTATCTGAGTGGCTATCAATAACTGCTGAAGTCTTACCCACAACGCAATCCTTCCCCAAAAGGGAGAGAAGCAGTATAAGGCAGAGAAAACAGATGACGGACATTTAAGCCAAGTATTACACAGCGACTGGAAAACAGCTTTTGGGAAGGCAGGGAGGAAAGAGCACAGACAGCACTGAAGGACAGCAGGGCCTGATAACTGGTATTTGGATACAGCACAGAAAGGCGACATTTATCTGCGAGGGCAAAGCCAGCAAGATAACTTTGCCTGGTGAGAGACAGAGGGCGACTTTCAGAGCACCGTCTCTTCGCTTTCAAAGCGCCAACCAAGTATCTCAGAGGTACTGTGGTAACTCAGGCAGGGAAAGAAGATGAGCCCACTGTGACAGGGACCTTGCAGCTCTTTGGAGGGATGAGTAGCTGGCAAGATGCAGCAGGAGCTTGGTGCCTCAGCCCTTACTCTGAGCCCTGCATAGGTCTCCGGCCCCTGCAGCGCAGGGCCACAAGAGCCATGTCACTGAGCGGGCACTCACAAGGCAGGCATCCCCCTGCTCCTGCCCTGACAAAGCTGAGCGCAGCCACTCCAGCTTCGCTCTGCCAAGCAGCCTATTAAGGGAAGCATCCAACCCCCCCCCAAGCCCAGGGCCACCACCTTGTGTCACCACAGCACTGCCACGCACAGCTCCTACAGTGCTGAACGATTTTATTCTGTGATTGTTCTCCCACATCTGTCAGACAGCAGGGCATACAGTAGCTCTGCCAGGTGATGGTACAGGTGACAACTACACAAAAGGAAACAGACCTAACAGAGGTAGTACGCTGGTCAAGGCCCATTTATTTTTTTATATTTGTCATCTTTTCATTTGTCACAGCTAGTATGAAGATCACAGAATCGTAGGGGTTGGAAGGGACCTCACGAGATCATTGGGTCCAACCCCCAACATCTGATCATCTGATCACACAGCATATAAGCAAAAGTATGAAGGCAGACTCGTGGGGGAGGCGACATACAGCATATATTCATTGCTGCAGCTGAACTCAGCACACCAGAAAACAAGATGGACACAAAAAAGATCAAAACTGCACATCCACAGCTGGAATCTGCAGCTGGTCTCAACAGCCTCCTCCACAGACACAGACCATCCTAAAAAGCCAGACTGCTTTAGGAAAAAATTGGTCATGCCCCTCTCAGGATAGTGGAAACTTACTTTAACCCCCAGTTAGAGACCCCAAAGGAGGGACTTTTTACAGGGCAAACAAAGACCTGCAGAGACCACAGGCTCCCCCCATCCCTACCAATATGTTCAACAACTCCAGACACAGGAAAACCCTGTCTGGTAACACGGTGAATGAAATCACTTAACCCCAGCTATCGTGCACAACCTGCTCCATGGTTAACAATGACTGGCCTTCCAAAGTAAGGAAATACTTGCAGACGACAGCGCACATCAGTCACATCCATCGGGGGATAAGGGGGCAAGTATTTTCGTACATTAAATGTACCTTCTTATCTACCATGCTCCAAAGTCAGTCCCAGGACAGACTAACATGTTTTTCCAGCCCCCATCCTCACTGCAGATCAAGTCTTCGCTATACAGTTACAGCCAGGCCAAATGAAACCAGCCAGCAACATAATACCCTTATTTTTCTAATTTTAACTGTCTGAAGATGTGAGGGTAGACTTTCAAAGCATCCCACTTGTGTTTCTCTCAGCATTTAGAGGAACTAAAAGACCCATTACGAGTACCTGACACACCCCTTGGCAAACAGGAGTGGTTTTCTTAGTTAAGTTTGGGAAGAAACTAAGGCACATTATCCCTCTTTACTGGAGAATTTTGGCAAAATGCTTAAAAGTATTGGTTTTACAAATGTTTCTCCTGAAGTCAGCCCTCTGGTCCTCCATATGCAGGTGTACGGAAAAGAAAGAATGAGGTACTTCGAGTTTCTTGTTAGCAGGCAACAGGCCAAAACCCACTTTCAAACAAATTAAGTACCTTCCCCACGCCACCCAAATAAAAAAAGAATTGGATCAAACTCTATTGACACCAGATTTTAGAGAGCTATATGCAGCTGCCACAAAATAAGATGCAGCCAGCTCCACATCCGTACACACTGCAGTAGCCACAACTTTTAATTAAATACAGATTGTAAAAAAATCAAGGACTATCATCCATTTAAATTAACTATTGCCACTGCCATACCCCAAAAAACTACAGGCAATCCCTGGCAGCTTGTTCAGCGGCAGCATTTCTGCAGCAGTCATCAGAGCACGAAGTAACAACCACAGTCATTTTTGTGGCAGAGGAAATGAGTCATAGCTAACTCCCAATGAGGTTCAGAGGCTTCTAATGGGCAATTTTTATCTGAGGAAAGAAGGCCGGCTCAAAGTTTCCCCAGCTTCCCTTAGGTGACGATCACAACCCTGAACTCTGGCATTTAACCTTCAGGGGTGGAACGCTTTGGTTCTGCTCTTGCAAGGCAATAGTAAATTGGTAGCCAAGGCCTGGGACACCTCCTCTGCTCATGCCTCCCTATGCTGCACACATAATACAGGGCTGAGCTGCCCACAGCATCCCCAGCAACATGGCAGCAGGCTAGCTGAACTCAAACACTGCTCAGACAACAGCAGCAGCAATGTGATAGTTGAGGCATGTCAGTTTTTTCACATGTGCTTCAAGTTCAATACTCAGTCTGTAAAGATTAAGCAATTTAGCCTACTTAGTATTGGAAGTGTGTTCCTGTGAACTAGTCATCATGAAGATCTTCCTTCCAGTTAGCCATTCATCATGAAGACACTCAGGACACAGTTTCGTAACTATCTACCCAGCTGCTGTCCACAGGGACCTGTAGGGCAGGTACAGTTCTACATCTGCCATGCCAGTATCACAGCCATACTGACATTCAGCTGCATTCTGCAGCCACCTGGAAGCAGCAGTCAGCAGCTAATGTGTTAAAATAACCACTAAAATGGGGCGGGGGGGGCAGGAGACAGACTGCCTCCTTAGTACTAAATGAGAGTTTTTTAAATGTCAAAGGCTGCCAAGAGCCATCTGCCTTGCAGCCGCCATCCAGCAACAGGACAGGTAGTTGGCATTTCACAACATGTTTGTCAACAGATTTATGCATCCTCATCAGATCTGGCATGTGTCACTGGAGATGCCATGCCAGCTGGGCCACGTACAACCATGGCCATGATCAACTCCCGCAGAGACCCATGACCACAAGCAGTGCTCTCCCACCTCAAGCCCAGCCGCGGGGTACGGGATCCAGGAGCAGCAGCACGGAGGTGAAGAGTTTCTCCCTTTGGGTTGCAGTAGGCTTTGTGCATCCTTTCTGCTCGGTTGCCAGGAAAAATAAAGACCTAATAATAATAATAATGCTGCCTTGCACAATGCCAGCCTACGGCATTACCAACACACACTCATTGCAACCTACAGGACATATAGAGATCATACACAGACACATCCCATATGCCCTGAAGACACCTCTGGGAAAACTTTCAGCCTCTCCTTAGATGGGAAACTCAGCCACTCTGGAAAAATACCCACTTTAAAGCTTCTGGCAACCAGGTGCTTACTATAAGCAGCAAAAGCTTTAATAAACCACCTCAAGGACTGCTGCCTGCCAGGGCTGAGCTACTCAAGGTCCTACTTTCTCCCAGCACAGCCAATGACATCACCGACAGCACCTGAGCAAGGAAACCATTCCTTAGGCTGCTTCAGGCACAGGTGAAGTCATCAGCTGTTAAAGAGAAATGCAAACCCCTGCGGGGCTGGATTTCAGCCCTGGTAATTAAAAGCAGGCTGAGACAGTTTAAAATAAGGTTGAGCTTTTTAGGCATGGACATACTTCCACACTTGTCTACTGGCTTCAAATCAGCCAGAACCAAGAGCAGCCTTTGTGATCATAAAAAGGTTAAAATTTAACTTAAATTCACAAAAGGCAGCTGACACAGAATTCTCACCCTCTCCTACCTGCACACAAGGGTCCAACTGCCAAAGGATGTGGATCTTTCTTCCTCCTTGGCAGCTCTCCCCTCAATCATCATCAGTGGCAGCTTTGTTTCCCTCCTCCCCCTCACCATTCCAGCTCACACTCCCAGGGCTGTGTGACCAGCCCAGGAACCTTTCCTAAGCCCACTCACAAGTTTTCTTGAGCACAGACTTCCACGTCCAGCTACAGGACACCTCAGGAACATGCAAACACCAGAAGATGACACCGGGCACATGTTCCTTAGCCTTGAGGACAACGATACAGGTAGGTGGTGGGCATTCACAAAGGTAGAGTGCAGGAAGGTCTCCTCATCACCTCAATCTTTTTAGGAACACCCTGCAGCATATTTACAAGCACAGCAAAAACAGCTGGAACAAATCAGTCCTCCCAGATGGAAAGCACTAAGCCAGGAGAAGAACTGATGTTTCATCCAAAGGGGTTTGTTTGTTTGTTTTGGTTTTTAAAAGGATTCTATGAAGCTTTGGTCCAAGGTAGATGGAGATTGTGTGTTTCATTATATCAAGCACAGTATTCTCTTCCACACAGCAGGATGCACTTGGCAAAAGAAAAAGTTCAACATGCAGACACATGTGCTCCCCCTGCCCCCTCTTTTCTAAAAATTCCCTTTTTTTTCCTTTAAAAGATCCTAATAGCCCACTACACCCACCTTATCAATAGCGTTTTGTTGCTTTTTTTTAACCCATGGCTTCCTTTGGAAGAATTCAAAAAACAACAGGAAAGATAAACTAATGTAGAAGGTTTTATTTGATTTTAAGGTGGCCTGAAACCCAAACAAAGAAAACCCCACACAAACAGATCAATGGTAGAAGTTGTTCCCAAAAGGGGGAGGAGGGGGGGAGGGTGCCACAGCCCAAGGTTTTGCAGATCCAGATGTGCACTGGCTCTTGCAAAACACCCATCATCATAGCATTTGAAGCGTAAAATCCCAAATAAAACTTGAAAACAGCAGAGGGAAAAGCACCACATTACCATCTATCTGACAGCCAGGATGTTTTGTCTGTCAAGCTACAATTAAAACCAAGTCCCAGGCTCCCTGAAACGGGCAGAACACACAAGTATCTGTGTTGCTACAGCTGTAAGTTCTAGCCCAAGCACAAGGTTCTCCTTTAGGGCACCAATAAAAACATATGAGAACACTAAAGAAGAAAGCAAAACTTAAGGGTGGCAACTCCATTCTCATCACAAGGATCCAAACAAAGCATGATCGAGTATCCCAGCACAACTGCAGAATCCTACCGGGAGCACTCTCTGAAGAGCCTCTCGTTTCATTCACAACGTTCCTCTTGTTAACGAAAGAGACAGCATCTCATTAAAGAAAAAGTGCAAGAAAACAGCTGTTTGGAGGAAGAGTTTTCCATTGTTAAGTGCTCCTGCTGGCTCTTTAAAAACGGCAACCCACCACCATAACATATGATAGCTTTTCCCCGGATCTCCCAGAAGATACACATTGCGCAAGAAGGCCCAATAATTTTCAAAGACAAAGAAGCCAAGCAGTGTTTCAGGACAGTCAGGCGTGCAGCAGGCTTGTTTCCTGCCAAGACGAGGTTTGGAACTCATGACGGACACGATCCCGGATCAGTAAGGCCACTGCCTACCACACACAACAACTAAGATTGCCTTTGTTTGTCTTCCTAAGCTAACACCAAGATCTCCACACAGCATCGGCGCACTGCCTCGCGGTACATCGTGCTGTGGGATCACCACTGCTCCCATAGGAGAAGTTAGTCTGTGTCCAGGGAACATTTGAGCATTGCTCTCTGAGGTGCAAGAGGCACAGAGAGCCCACCAGCGCCTGCTAAACCGCTCCGCCACACACGAGTTGCTGCCACCACGTTAAGCGAGGCCTTCGTGCAGGCATGTGCTCAGCACCTACACCGTGCCTCACGCAAAGAGGAACCTTCCACACACGCTGATCCCAAAGCAGCCCGGCTCACTTCCACTTAGGATTCACACCTACACACACCCATAAAGCTGTATCTCTGCGCTTGCAAAAAGCCCCCAGAGTAACAACAGCGCAGAATATCAAACGTTTCCTCGGAACTGCCCTAATTACGGATTTTGCTCAAGCAAAAACACTGGGATTCCAGTTCAGCAAGCAAACCACAATCATCAAGACTTCACATGCTGTCCCTCAAAGCCACGGGCGCAGGGACCTCAGCAGCATCCTCAGAAGACCACTCACACCATGCTAAGGGACCGACAACTTTCTTGACACCGGCAACAGCGTCCGGCGAGCGGGCTCAAAGCACAGGGCAAAGCCAGCCCCTCAGCTCACGGCGTCTGCTCCCGGCTGCTGGGACGAACCCGGACCTTCTGTCCCTCCCTTCCTGCGCTGGGCGAGGCCGGGGAGCTGAACGGCGCCGAGAGCCGTCCTGCAGCAGAAGATGCCTCTCGAAGGGACCCCAGGGAGAAGCGGGCAGCGCTGAGGGGGAAGAGCCCCAGCCGGGAGGGCCGCCCGCGCTGGGGAGGCGGCGAGGCCGCGGCTGGGCGCCCGGCCCGAGCCGGGGAACGGGGGCCGCACAAAGGGGCGCCGGACCCCAACTGCCAGGGGTGGCCAACGGCTGCGCCCGGCCGCCGCGGGAGGAAGTTGTGACAGACGGGGCTGCGGGGGGCACCTCGCCACCCCCCTCCCCGGGGGGACCAGGCCTGGCGAGGCGTGAGCCCCCGCAGAGGCGACGGACGACCAACTGTTGGCCGCAGGCCTGCGAGCGCGGCGCCTGGCACCGACCCCCGCACCCGCTGGGACACCCCCGTCCCTTGGGGAGGCCGAGGGCGCCTGGCACAACCCTTGTCACGGCCCCCAAAACGCGGCCGCGCACCGGGGGCATCTCGGCCACCCCACCCCCCCCTCCGGGCAGCTCCGGCCGGACACTGCTCCTCAGAAGCCTCCCCGTGCCTGCGCCCCGCCGCTCCTCACCGTGTGGCACAGCAGGGTGTCGGGGTCGGCGGGCTCGCACAGCTCGCTCAGCTTGCGGTCCCAGTGCAGCAGCGGCGGCTGCTGCTCCCCGCCGCTCTCGCACACCTCCATCGCGGCCGCTAGCAACGGGGCAACCCCGCCGGCCGTTCCACCACCCCCCGGCCTGCTCCCCCGTCCAACCGCGGCGGCCGGCTCACGCCGCGCCGCCCGCTCCCATGGGCCGCAGAGCCGCTCTGATTCCCGCTTCGCCCGGCGCCGCGCGAAGGCCGAGTCCCCACCGCCACCGCTGGGACTCTGCGGGCACCGGGGCGGGCCGGTCACCCCCCGCCAGCTGCGCGCCGCGCCCCCGCCGCCTCGCGGCCCGGCTACGCCCCCGCCGCCAGGGCCGCCAATCGGGGGCGAGGATCGCGGCGACCGGCGGGCGGCGCCCCAATCGGCGCTCGGCCCCCGCACAACTCCAGCTGCGGAATGCGAGCGGGGGCTGTCCCGGCGCGTCACGGCGAGGAGGAGACCCCCGCGCCCCGCGCGGCCAATGGGGCGACGGGGCCGCCGAGAGCGACGGGCGCGACAGCCAACACAGCAGCGACAAGACTGCAGCCGCCGCGCGGCGCCCCGCCCCCGCGGGGGGCGGAGGGCCGGGGCCCGGCCAGGCGCGCAGCGGCGCCTGCCGGCCCGGGGAGCTGCTCGCCCTGGGGCCGCCCGGCGGGAGGGCAACGCGGGGGCTCCCGGGCACGGCGCGATCTCCGCCCGGACTCTCCCCCGGGGTTCGCAGCCCCTCCGGCGGTTTGGCTGCGTGCCCCAGCGTTCCCCCGCGGCGCTCGCCCAGCCGCCGCGGCCACCGCGCCGGGCCGAGGCTGATGAGGGGGCTCCCCGCCCCGGGAGCGCGCGTGGGGGGCCAGAAGGGGAGCGGCAGAAGGGGAGCGGGCGGGGGGAGCCGGCGGAGCAGCCCCCCACCGCCAGTGCGGCCGGTTCGGTCACTCGGTGTTCTGACTGACAGCAGCACGGGAAGCGGAGGAGGCCGGTGGTCTGGTGCCGCCGAGCCCAGCCTACCCGCTTGGCCAAGACGTGTCAGAGCGCGCCTGGCGAAACAGCTGCTTTGGGGCCATCCGCGCTCCGGGACCGCGCAGCCGGTAGGGAGGCGCTCGCAGCCGGTAGGGGGGCGCTCGCAGCCGGTAGGGGAGCGCTCGCAGCCGGTAGGGAGGCGCTCGCAGCCGGTAGGGGGGCGATCACAGCCGGTAGGGGGGCGATCACAGCCGGTAGGGAGGCGATCACAGCCGGTAGGGAGGCGCTCGCAGCCGGTAGGGGGGCGATCACAGCCGGTAGGGGGGCGATCACAGCCGGTAGGGAGGCGCTCGCAGCCGGTAGGGGGGCGATCACAGCCGGTAGGGAGGCGCTCGCAGCCGGTAGGGGGGCGATCACAGCCGGTAGGGAGGCGCTCGCAGCCGCTAGGGAGGCGCTCGCAGCCGGTAGGGAGGCGATCACAGCCGGTAGGGAGGCGATCACAGCCGGTAGGGGGGCGCTCGCAGCCGGGAGCGCGGCGATGCGGGGCCGGTGGCGTCCCCCGAGCGCTACTCAGCCCGTGGGACAGATAGCCCCAGCCGCTGGGAAGCGCTGGGCTCGCTCTCACGCCAAGCTGGGACGGCACAGGCGCTTCAGCGTTCGTTACAAACAAAAGGTGCCAAATCTTCCTGATTCCGGTACCCGGGCGCTCCTCCGCGCCCTCCTTCCAGCGCCCGGAACTCAAGTCAAGGCCCTTGGCTGGGGCTACCCGCCGTCCCGGTGTGTATGCCCAGCACCGACCGGCAGCCGGTCCCACACTGACTGGCGTTCCGGCGCTGCCTTGTGCGTGAATCGCAGCTGTGCCTCCCCGGGTAGATTCCCTCTCCCGCCTCTGGGCCAGACCCCCTCTTTAGACTTCCCTTGGCTTTGTTTTTCTCGCAGTGCAACCGCTCGGGCAGCCTAGGCGGTCAGGTCCTCGCTGCGGAGAGCGCAGGGTCCCCCCCTGAGGAGGGCGAAGCCATAAGGGCTTCCCCTCGGGCACGGAGGAAACCCCGACTTTTTCAGGGTTGACCCGTTCAGATTTATTCTTTTCTCTTTTCTCACTCGATTAAAGAAATTTTTTTTTTTTTAAAGCATAACAAAAGCGACATTGTTTGGTGGAGGGTATGAAAGGAAAATCAGTACAGGCTGGGGGATGACCTGCTGGAGAAGAGCTCTGTGGAGAAGGACCTGGGGGTCCCGGTGGATGACAGGTTGGCCATGAGCCAGCAGTGTGCCCTGGTGGCCAAGAGAGCCAATGGGATCCTGGGATGCATCAGGAGGAGTGTGTCCAGCAGGTCTAAGGAGGTGATCCTCCCCCTCTACTCTGCCCTGGTCAGGCCCCACCTGGAGTATTGTGTCCAGTTCTGGGCTCCCTCGTATAAAAAAGACAGGGACCTTCTGGAGAGAGTGCAGAGAAGGGCAACAAAGTTGATTAGGGGCCTGGAACATCTCCCCTATGAGGAAAGGCTGAGTGAGCTGGGTCTGTTCAGCCTGGAGAAAAGAAGACTGAGGGGGGACCTAATTAGTGTTTATAAATATCTTAGACATGGGTTGCAAGGGGAAGTGACCAGCCCCTTTTCAGTGGTCAGTGGGGACAGGACAAGGGGCAATGGCTGCAAATTGGAGCACAGGAAGTTCCGCACCAACATGCAGAAGACCTTTTTCACAGTGAGGGTGACAGAGCCCTGGGACAGGCTGCCCAGGGAGGTGGTGGAGTCTCCTTCTCTGGAGATATTCAAGTCTTGTCTGGATGCCTATCTGTGTAATATGAGCTAGGGAGCTGCTTTGGCAGGGGGGTTGGACCCGATGATCTCTTGAGGTCCCTTCCAACCCCTAAGATTCTGTGATCCCTGAATGCCACAACCAAAGGGCTCCTGCAAAGGTGAGTTAGTTTAAGTTATTGCAAAACAAGTCAGTCCAGTGTATGCCCCCAGCAGCATGGAAAACATCTAAAGCCAAATTACTAGCGCCTCAATTGCTAGGTACCAACTTTGGCAAGGCCAACCGGAGGTACTAACCTCTCGTGTCCTGGCACTGTCAGGCACTGTTGTCAAAGCAATTACATTGTGGCAGCCCAGAGATGCAGATCAAGAAACTTGTAAAGGTCAGTTCCTTACCCAGAAACTTCCATGTTTTCACTGGATGTGTTCTTACTTTCAAAGCTTTGTGGCCTTGTGATAATCCACTTAACAAAAGGCTCCCCATCACTCTGTTGGCTGAGATTAGATCCTTCTAAAATTACTGTCATGGCTAGAGGATCTTTGTAGGTCGGGGCACTAAATTACTGTTTTGCCTGTGTGAAAAGTTTAAAAGGAGAGACATGTTTGCCTTGTAAGCCAACAAAATAAAAGCCACCTTAAAAGAAGAAAGAAGGTGCTGACTGCATGTCTGCAGCTTCATTTGCTGAACACACAGGGGCTGAGGGTCTCGTGAAGACTGGTATTTGACCAAGAGCACTGGGCTGAACTTTCTCATCCTAACACATTTCTCAGGAAGAAATGTTTATTTAGGAAATGAGCTGCACAGTGTGTACTGTCATTCCCCTTGGGTAAAGTGCTGACAGGAAATTAGGCACCCTGGGTAAGCAGCACACTGCTTTTCCAGACAGTTTGCACTCTTCCTGCATCACGAAACAAACGTCCCTCTCCCCTCTGCACTTCCCCAGGGCTCTGCAGTAACACTGGCACTGAGGCACGGCTGCTGCGGTGGCACACAGCACTGCTGGGTATACATAAGCACCCTAGAAGATTTCTTTGGCCACTGAAATATTCTGATACGCAGGGACTATCCACTTCTGGGGCTATTCCCCAGCATAAAACAAGGTGTTGGTAACTAGAAATTAGACACCGGTGACTTGGTGTCCTGTTCCTGCCATGTTATTAAACATGGCACTCAGGGCTACATCTCCTTTCTGAGCTTCAGCATTCCCAAAATGATTCCTCAAGGCTCTGTAAGGAAATAGAACCCACTGGCCCTCCAGAGGGGCAACTAATAGCATACAGACCACACCAAAGTTTTTGTGCTGTGCACCAAGTTGTTCTTGGGAAAATAAATCTGTATTAACAAGTTTCTGCTAAAAATTGGCCCAGGGCACCAAGAAGGGAGAGACAGAAGTGGAGGAAATTAATCCTTTCTGGAGAATACTAATTATTGAGTGTCCTCAGATGCACATGGGATGGCAGTCTAACATGTCATGTGTTACTGCTCACCACACCAGAAATCAAGCACTGTGGAAAGCACCATGAAACCAGCAAAAACATGATACAGATACAACTATCCTCCCATTTCCTTTATTGCTTGGAGGATTTTAAGTTCTAGATTTCAATAGTTACTAGTGTACTTAAAATCAATGCTGTTTTCATAGAATCATAGAATGGTCTGGGTTGGAAGGGACCCCAAGGATCACAGAGCTCCAACCCCCTTGCCACAGGCAGGGTCACCAACCTCCAGGCCTGGATCTACACAAGGTTACCCAGGGCCCCATCCAACCTGGCCTTGAACACTTCCAGGGATAGGCCATCCACTACTTCTCTGGTCAACCTGTTCCAGCACCTTACCACTCCTTCTGTAAAGACCTTCCCCCTAATATCTAATATAATCCTTCCCTCCTTTAGCTTCAATCCCCCATGTCCTGCCATTATCTACCCTTTTATAAAGTTGATTCTCCTCCTGTTTATATGCTCCTTTCAGGTATTGGAATGCTATTCTTCTGTGTTTCATAACTGTGTTCTTAGAGCAGCCTTAGTAGTATTTTAAAGTTCCAACTCATCTAAATCTGAGAGTATTTTAGTTTCCCCTTTTGTGTAAGACCATTTCCTCACCACTGACTTCTGAACTGGGTTGAACTCACTCTGCAGCACAGGGTGACAGTGAAAAAAATTGACCAACAATCTCCAAGACAAAACAACGAGGGTTTATTTACTGTCTGCAGAGACAGGGCTGAAGGCAGGAGGTGAGAGCTCAGCTTTCTTTTGCTGAGCATCCTGTCACCTTTCTGCAAGGAGCAGAAAGCCTACACAGAAAGAAATAGAGAAAACCCACGCACAGAAAACCAAACTAGGTAAGAAAGAGGAGGCTGTTAAGGTAGAGCTCTGAACAAACACAACTTTAAATATCAAAGAAGAAAGCTAGCAATAACAGGCTCTGGAAGTCAGAAGCCTGGCAAAAGGCAAGGCGCTCTCTTTTCCTGGCAGATCAGGGTTACAGAAGCCGCGACTCCTGTGACCGTATCATTACTCAGTCCTCGATCGGGTCAGTTGCACAAAGGCTCATTAAACATTTACAGGTGACATTTTTCTGACTGGTGACAACCAGGATCAAGATAACCATCCATCTTCTGGAGCCATTCTGCTCAAATAAGTTTGAAAAGTCAACCAGCAAGAAATGAGCAAATAGCAACAGAGCCTACAGGGTAACAATCCCCAGGGTTTTGACCAGCTACAAATGAAAACTCTTACCCCTTGGAAGCCACAGAAAATGGCTGTAGTTAGAGAGGGTTTCTTCAAGAAACTTAGCCATGCACACAGCACAAGCTTCAGGACTAAAAAGACAAAGGATGACCAAGCAAGCTATTTCTAATCACAGCAGTTGCTGGAGGTAGCTCTGAAATGTCAAAAAATGGTAATGAGCTGGGGTTTTTTTATCTAGGATGTTGTAGTTTTGCATGGCTGGGTCCTGGTGGAGGAGGGGGGGGCTGCAGGGGTGGCTGCTGCAAGAAGCAGCCAGAAGCTCTCTGCAGGCCTAACAGAGCGAACACCAGCCAGCTCAAGGCTGAAGTCGTTGCTGACCAAGGCAAAGCCCATCAGCGATGGTCACAACACCTCTGGGAATCACACTGAAGAAAAAACCCACAAGTGGCTGCTTTTTGCCACCAGAGAAGGGACTGAAAAGATGTAAGAAACTCTGCAGACACCAAGGCCAGTGAAGTGGGGGCAGAGGGAAGGTGCCCCAGGTGCCAGAAAGATGCCCCTGCAGCCCTTGGGGAAACCCATGGTGGAGTGGGTGTCCCCCCACAGCCCATGGAAAAGGCCAAGACCCCACCAGCAGCCTGTGGAGAGGCCCCATGCTGGATGAAGCAGGTAGAGACATACAGGAGGTGCTGTGACCTGCACTGGAGCAAGCCTCTGCCAGTGCTTGCAGCCCATGGAAAGAGACAGAGACACAGAGATGAGCAAGAGAGAGATCCACACCAGAGCAGGTTTGCTGGGGACAGGGGGCTTGTGACCCCATGGAGGACCAGGCTGGTGCAGTCTGGGCTTGAGAGACTGAGAGACATTCTATGATTTATGACTGCATCCCATAGCAGTGACCCACGCTGTGGCGAAGAGCTGAATCCCTGTGGGAAAGGACTCACGTTGGAGAAGTTCGTGAAGGACTGTTTCCTGTGGGTGAGACCCCATGCTGCTGCCCCACCCCCAGATAAGAAGGAAATCAGCTCCCGAGGAACTGATCAAAATCCCCATTCCCCCATTCCCTGCCCGTCCCTGTGGCACAATGTGGGGGAAGAAGGGAGCGAAATCATGACTGAAGTGAAGCCTGCTAAGTAAGAAGGGAGGGGTGGGGGGAGGTGCTTTAAGATCTGGTCACACTTCTCATTACCTGACACTGGTGTCCCTGGGTGTGCAGTGCAGTGTAATACATTAGAGAGTTTTCTTTCCTTGATTCTGTGTTGAGTCTATTTTGCCCATGACACTGATTTTGGAATGATCTCTCCCTGTCCTTGTCTAGACTCCTAAACATCTTAATATATATTTTCTCCCCGTCCAGCTGAAAAGGGGAGTGACAGAGTGACTTTGGTGGGTGTCTGGCCTCCAGCCAGGGTCAAACCACCGCAGATGTAAAGCGACAAGCAGAAGAAACCTCACACACACTAACACACTTCCCACAAGAGGATGTCTCTGCAGAAGCCCTGTGAATGTTGATTTCTGCATGCGTCATATGGAAACACATTGCTCATGCTACCCAGTACCCGGTAGTGCCCTAACAAAGCTTGTGTAAATGAGATCTAAATCACACTGCTGAAGCTCAGCATCACTCAGACAAAACAGCTACTAGGTCTTAGTTTGTATGTACAGACACACTCAACCACTTAGAAGAAAAAAAAAAAAAAGGCTTCCACCCCAGAAATTTCAGAGTTAAAAATAGATGCTGTGCTTGAGAAGAATGAAGTTTTCTTCCCACAGTCCTGGCATTCTATTCCTTTTCTGACATGAATACTTGTGAAAGAAGTGGAATCGCCGGTACTGGAGACAGTCTACTACTAAAACCACATAACTGGTATGCTGACAGAAACACAAGTTCCCTTCACCGGGCTATTTCCTACCTCCTGTACTCAGGGACTTCTCAACCTTCTAATTCAGCTTTCTCCACTTCCCACAGGTACCGCAAGGTCTTCACAGCAGAACTGGGACAGGGCTCAAACGCCTGCCCCCTCCTGCAGGCACCGAGCAGTCACCCGGATGCAAATCTTTTGGCTAGGCTAGAGCCCAAGCCAGGTACCTGCTGGTAAAAAGACCTAGTAATGCTGTACCAGCCCAAACCCTCAGTCATTCTTAATCTATCCTGTTACTCTGCCTGCAGAAATTACTAGTTGTGCAACAGGAGTGAGAGAAGATGCTTCAGCCTAAGAAATCAAATCACACTTCATCGAAACAGCCCTCTGCTAAACTCCAGCTTCCAAATGCAGGTCACACTCCAATTTAAGTTGAAGATGTTCTCTGCTGCATGACACAGGTGCAGCACCCCATGTCTCCTTCAAACCAGAGCACTACAGTGACACAAACAAGCACAGAGGAAGAGGGTTTCCTGTGGCGTCCAGCAGGGAGCAACACGCAATTTAATATATGAATTTTAGGTGAAGCCAGGAAGCCAGCCAGCCATTTATTAGGTGAAATCACACAGATTATATACCTTTCTTACTGCAAATGTGGCAAGCTAAAAAACTGCTAATTGGTTACACGCACTGTTCACACCATATTGATTGGTTAGTAATTACAACGAGCTCTGATAAACCTATCTTATAGCTGAACATCCTTAGTTTACCTTTAATACCTAAAAGCATCTGCACACCTGCTGTTTTGACCCTCTTGTTATGGTTGGCTCCTAACATGTTCTGTTACTCCCAAATACCTTCCCATAACTGCTTCTTGGTTTAGGGTGGCCTGTACCCCTATCAGCAAGGCCGCTGTGTTTTGAGAATGTGATTGTTAGGATCCTCTCAGCATGAGTAACTTTTCCTGTCTCATGGGAACAGAAGAATATTGTCAGGGCTTGGGAGAAGAGAGAAGAGAGGCCACCGGCAGGCCTGCTGTCTTCCCCGACACCAACAAAGTAAAATATTTGCTCAAGAGCTTCAATTTTTCTTGCTTTTCCAGTTGTTCAGAGCTGCTGGTACACTCCTAGAGATTCACCTGCCACAAAGACAACCCATGCCTACTTTGAGAGCAAGCTATTTAAAAAGCCATGCCATATCTGGGTGTTCATCACAGTTTTGCAATAGGGCAAAGTTATTGTATAACAAACTCATTTGGTTATGAGAAAGTCAGGTGTGAAATCAGCACCTGGGTTGGCAGGGGAGGTTATGCTCAGGTACTTGTTCTGTGAGGAAATGTTAAAGAATGGATGTGGTATCTACAGAGTTAAATACAGGGACACCTTGTTTATATACTTTTCCACACTGTCCCTAGGTAAATGGCATTCAGCTTTTGCTTGTCCATGCTGACCTCTTGCGTAAACAGGATTAGGCAAGCCCTGATTGTTTGCATCAACCCGGACATTTAGAAGTGTTTGACCTTAACAAGGAATTCATTTTATGCATTTATGGAGGTAGATTGGAAGAGATTAAAAAAAAAAACCAAACCCCAGACAATTTCTTTTTAAGACGACAGAGCATTTTAACCAGGTATTTGGAGCATTTGGAGCCGTGAAACAGTTACTTTGGCTGACAATGCAGCTCAATGCCACTTAGTTACTTCTGTCAGGCTGGTGTGAGGTGTAGCAAACTGTTGGGGAAGACAGCAGGCCTGCTAGCGGCCTAGCTCTCTTCACCCAAGACATAGGCCCTGACAATATTCTCCTATTCCCTTGAGAAAAGTTACTCACGCTGAGAGGATCCTAATAATCACATTCTCAAAACACAGCGGCCTTGCTGATAGGGGTACAGGCCACCCTAAACCAAGAAGCAGTTATGGGAAGGTATTTGGGAGTAACAGAACATGTTAGGAGCCAACCATAACAAGAGGGTCAAAACAGCAGGTGTGTGGATGCTTTTAGGTATTAAAGGTAAACTAAGGATGTTTAGCTATAAGATAGGTTTATCAGAGCTCGTTATAATTACTAACCAATCAATATGGTGTGAACAGTGCGTGTAACCAATTAGCAGTTTTTTAGCTTGCCATGTTTGCAGTAAGAAAGATATATAATCTGTGTGATTTCACCTAATAAATGGCTGGCTGGCTTCCTGGCTTCACCTACAATTCATACTGAATTGCGTGTTGCTCCCTGCTGGACGCCACATGTTGGCACGCAATGCCGTACCTTGTGCTAGCTGAGCTCTGTCCCCATCCTGAGCCAGGGGCAGGGATTCGCATGAGCCATTCAGTTGCCAAGAGTTCTGGCCTGTCCATGTGCAGCAGTGAAGGTGTAAGAATAGCAGCAATGATTCCTGAGTTCAGAGCAGAAAGCCAGCTGCCAAGGTCCAAAGCAGACACCATGAGGTGTTGAGCTCCACCACCTGAGCAGAGGGCAAAAAAAGGAGGTAACCACTGAAGGAACAGAAGCTCAGCACATTTGCTTGAGGCCTCCTGGATAGGAAGAAAGCTTAAGACAAACCCCAGCTCTCAGTTAACAAGAAAAAATGGTGTGTACTACACACAAGCCGTATTTGGATTGCTCATATAGAAGTGCAGCATCCCTTCTCCCTGCAGTACAACAGGCTCAGATGGAACAAGCAGTTGTAAAGGGAATGAAAAGTCAGAACTTCCTGTTGAAAAAGATACCAGAATCTCCTGTGGATACAACCCATTCAAGTAGCTAAGTGTTTTGGGTACATCTGGCAGCTCAGTATGCCAGTGACAGGGGCTTGCATACTGGCTAATGCATTAACTTCAACCAGAGAACTGAAAGAATTGAAGTTTTTGGCAATACTGACAATGCTCAGAGAGAGAAGCATAAACAAGACCATCATACTGCAAGGGGTAAGGCTGCAAAACCATAAAGAAACCTGTCTGTACTGTGCTCGAGATACAAGATCTCACCAGCTTCAAAGGCAGGTAACCATCACCTCTAAGGTTTTCCTTTCCCTGTTCACGTCCTGCTGCACTGCAGTGGGAATTTCACCACCTCTGTGTAACAGAATAAAATGCCTTTCAGTTGCGCAGTGGGGGTTTTTTACCAACAATACTAACAATTCTCAGTCTTTCTGACAATAAAACAAAGTTAAAGCAGCATTAATGCCACTCCCAGATTCACTGAGAAACCCAGACCAGAAATGTTGTCACATGCTCTTGCTGAGCTCTCGAAAGGAACAGCCAAGGCAGCCGTTCCTCCGGCGCCTCCTGATGGCACATGGTGAGCATAGCAACCTGTTAGCACAGTCATCAGATGTCAAATGCCAGAATAATGAAGATCTAAGCACACGACCAAACACAGGGTTTAATGAAAGACACCACTTGATTTGATCAAATGTTATCATCAGTGAGAGGGGCAGGTGCCTTCTCTGGGTCTGTGACAGAGAAACTTCAAGCTGAGCACCAGTAGAGGCCAACAGCTCAGCTTGAAACTCTGATTGACTTGGTTAAGGAAAACCAGAGAGTGACAAGTACAGAACAGAGGAAGGATGTTAACAGCCAGAGGCGATTGGGCTGTCAGGCCCCGCACGACAGAAGAGAGATTGCCAAGGCAGCCCAGGATACAAGGTTAGAAAATGGATGAAGATGCAAAGGGTGATTCCATTTAGATACTCATTAGCTCAAGAATTACTACAGCTGCCTGGGTTACCTTTTCTCTTCAGAAGGAACAAAAGGAAAGAAATCCAAACGACAGTGAACAGAGGGAAAGCACACAGGAGCACAAACCCACACACACACAGATACCCTGTACGTAACAAACTTTATTTTTTTAAACAACTGCAGTACTATACATGATTACAGAATTATGAAGCACTGTAAAACAAAAGGAATGAAATGGCCTGGGTCCAAGCACTAAGGACCTCACACCTTTTCTTTCATACCACCATCACTCAGAAAAATCACATTATCTGAAAAGACAGAAAGAAAATTTGATCTTCAGGATTGTTTTGCCCTGTTGCAAGCCTGCATACCCACCAAGGCAACTTATTTGTGTTAAAATAAGCTGCACAGACATGTATTTCAGACCAGAAGAGTTCATAAAATAAAACAGTGTCCAACACAGGGTTCTTGCTCTGTCTCCCCAGAAAGCTGGCAATTTGAGGCGACCATACACACTATGAAACAAAGGTGCTAAACCTGATGAAAAGCTGCTGAACAATCTGAGATACCAGAAACATTTCAGAATAATGGTTTAATTCCCTGACTATGACCTCTGTGAGTCATGGTTTATTTTCTTTTTATTTTGTCATCTTCAGTATGCCCTACCATTTCATCAGCCCCTGGGACTACAGAAGGTTCGTATTTCATCAAGCCTCAGTAATTTCTAAAGCATCTTGTGACTGGGTATCGAACATGAAGAAGAAACTGTCAGGATAAATACTAATTAAGAAGAGAGAGATTTGCTTCTCTCCTCCAACTATTCATACAGCAACCTGTGGCACTGCTAGCCCAACTCATCAAGTAAAAAGTTATTTACTGTTGTTTTAAAGAGGCTGCAGAGCAGAAACATCCAGAATTGTGGTGGTGGTTGGGTTTGGGGTTTTTTTCCTTCTCTGGCCCAGTTTTTTAGAGTGTTGTGTAACAGAAACATTTACCACCCAGCTATTTTAGCCATAAGCCTCATAAGCCACAAGACAGGGGCTCTGCCCACAGTAAAGATGTAGGATGCTCATGTTATTTAAGGGCTCAAGGAAACTGTCGAGTTTCTCAGTTCTCCTCTTCATTATGTCTACCCAAGGGACAAGTCTACTCCCTCTCCATTCTGTGCTCCTCATCACTGCTGGCTACCAGACTGAAGTCTTTCTAACTTCTCTGCCAAGTTATTCCCACATAAAACATCTGTCACAGAGGTTCTTAAGATTGATGAAGCCTCCAGGCTTAAACAGGAAGAAAAAAAAATCCCTGCCAGAGACAAAGCAACTAAACCTCTGCTTAGAAAAGGCATCTGCCTGACCTGCAACACCACATACCAGTGTTCTTAAAACACAGGTATCGACCTCCTGCACCAACTGGTTTGTGCGAATGAGCTGTAAAACAGTTTGCAACAACATGCCCTCACTTTCTGTGTCTTCACACAGAGCCAGAGGACATTAGTGGCATGCTCCATCCATTCTCTCAAGACAGACACCCAAGCGTGGATACTGAGGATGAAGACAAACCACGCTCTATGCCTAAGGTCCTCCAGCCCCCTCTCCATTTCCAAAGGGTAAGGTAGGCCTTGGTATGGTGTTCCTTACCGGCTATAATCGTTGTGGCCTGTCGCCTCACGTTGTTTTTATCTGTATATTCACCATAGTCTATCTTCCCTTCAACAAAGATTCGAGCACTGAAAAAACAAACAGGCGTTTGGTTCTGGTCAGAGAACTGCCCTGATGTTTCCTCCTCCATATTGGATTCTGGATACATAGGCTTTCGTGTCAGTTGTTTGTAGGAGGTTTGCTAACATACTTTATGGCACTTTTATCTCCTAGTCACCATAATTATTACATCAATCAATTATTAAGGCATTAAATCCTCTACCTCATTTACTATTCACTTACCCTTTCTTCACATACTGATACGTAACATCCCTGAGGCCCGGTCTGAAGACAGAGATCCTGTGCCACGTTGTCTTCTGGCTGATGTCACCTAAGTTTGCAAAAACAACAACGTTGGATGCCAAATCCTCTTTTTGATGGAAACCTCAGAAATCAGTTTCAACACGTTGGAAAAAAAAGAGTGACTTGAAAACAGAAGTATACTAGCACTTAATCTCCTACTCCATACTAGAACTCAATGTTCCACTCGCCTGTGTCCAAATCAAAGTATGCTGCAGAAGCACAGTTCAAAGGGATCAGTTTTCCTGGAAGCCTGGGCTCATACTACATTCCCCCCATCCCCTCCCCCCACTTCACACTGAACAAAAGTTAGAGAAAGAGAGACATCTGTAGCTGCAGACTGATGGAAGAATCAAAGAGAAAATGTTTTTTGGGGGGGGGGCCTCCTGGAATACAGGTTAAATATGAAACCTGCTACACCTCTGGCAACCCCAACAGCAAAGAACTGCTGAACCAGTGCTTTCCTCTCCAGAGGAAAGTAGACACACATGCACTGCTGGGGATCAGCAAGAGACACACCAGCACCCCTACCGACCTCAAATCAACTTCCCTGCACCCAGCAGATTTACACAGCTGCCTGAAGACAAAGCACAGTGCTACTGAATATGCAAACGTGACCGTGAACATGCTGCTCATCGCAGACTCACCTCCCTGGGTTGCCTCACTGTCCCCTGTTCGCCACATCTCGTTGGTTGCAAGAGAAAATATGGTAACGGGGTTTTTCCCATCCACCTGTCTCATGATGGGGTCCTGCCCAACACGACCAAGTAACTGAACGCGGTTCATGGCTGAAAGGTGAGAGAGCAAACAGCCAGGTGACACACAGTGCTCTAACCACACAAGTCTTAGGCTAGCAGCTTTTGTCAAGGGCCAGAACAATGACTTTCTGCACCTCCTAACCACTTCTCAAGCTCTTGTGACTTTTCCCTCATTCAGGCCCTGATGCTGGTTGGCTGTGCAGGAGCTATCAGGACCACTGCTGAAAAAGCTCATTTAGAAAGCTAAAGGTTCTTTGTTCTTTCTGCTCCTTCCCCCTCTTTTCACAGGGCTGTACCTATCTCACTTCAGACTATTTTGCATTTACTTATATTGATTTTTACTTCTTCCATTCTGATAAAATAACATAGCATTGCATTGTTTAGTCCTTAAAACAGCACCTTTAAAAAAACAAAGTTGCATTATTACACTCCATCCTTTGAACTGTTCCTTGCTGCTGCACAGGTACCAGGACTAGGTGGGCACAATATATTTCTCCTCCTTGTTCAAGGACAGCTGCAGGAGCTCAGGGAAACATCACTCTTGTGCAAAGAGCACATGAACCAAACTGCAAACTCTGAAGCATTCAGCTGGAGCAATTTGTGCTGATGAAGCAGCACCCAAACAACTGCTCCAGGTACATGTGAGTCTGAGAAACAAGCAGGAGACATCTAAAGGCAGGTATTAAAAGTGTGACAATAGCATACCAGATTCACTGCCATTGATAACACACTACCTTGACAGGTCCTGTTAGGGCTTTTTTCTTTAACCCTTAAGGGCTGCTTGACTTGACAAAGGCAAGACAGGAGCTACTTAAGAGTCCCTTTGTGTGAAACAATGTATTCTTAGTTACTGCATTCAGGAGCTACAGTTCCTATCTGTTTCTCTCCTGTCATATTTCAGCCATTCTAAAACCGAGACAAAAGCCATAGAAAATAACAGCCAAGTTACATCTCAAGAGCTACTTACATCTTTCCAGTACCAGTGAGGTGACTGTATCAGACTCATGTCTTACAAACTGACGAAGCACCTGAAGGAAAAGACAGATGTTAGTTTCCAAGACACAAAGTACGAATGGTATTCACATGCTTTTACACCTTGTCTTCCGAACGCTCACAGGGGCTTTACAAGCACTTTCTTTTCCAGTGACTTACGTACAGGGACTGAGGGAAAAAAATCCATTGAGCTATTAGGATTATTTAACACTGCCAAGTGTCAGGTGTTGCACTTGGGCCAGAAGAATCCCAGACATAGATACAGACTGGGAGAAGAGCTTCTTGAGATTAGCCCTGCTGAGAAGGACTTGGAGATTCTGGTGGATGAGAAACTTAACATGAGCCAGCAGTGTGCTCTTGCAGCTCGCAAGGCCAATGGTATCCTGGGCTCCATCAGAAGAGGGGTAGCCAGCAGGGACAGGGAGGTGATTATCCCTCTCTACTCTGCCCTCATGAGGCCCCACCTGGAGTACTGTGTCCAGATCTGGGGCCCCCAATACAAGAAGGATGTGGAACTGTTGGAGAGGGTTCAGAGGAGGGCCACAAAGATGATTAGAGGGCTGGAGCACCTGCCCTACAAGGAGAGACTGAGGGAGCTGGGCTTGTTCAGCCTGGAGAAGAGAAGGCTGCGGGGGGACCTCATTGCAGCCTTCCAGCACCTGAAAGGAGCATACAAACAGGAGGGGAATCAACTTTTTAAAAGGGCAGACAATGGCAGGACAAGGGGGAATGGTTTAAAGCTGAGGGAGGGAAGGTTTAGATTGGATATTAGGGGGAAGTTTTTTACAGAAAGAGTGGTGAGGTGCTGGAACAGGCTGCCCAGAGAGGTGGTGGATGCCCCATCCCTGGAAGTGTTCAAGGCCAGGTTGGATGGGGCCCTGGGCAACCTTGTGTAGATCCAGGCCTGAGGTTGGTGGCCCTGCCTGTGGCAGGGGAGGTGGAGCTTTATGATCCTTGGGGTCCCTTCCAACCCTTGCCGTTCTATGACTCTATTCAAACAGCATCTGGTTAAAAAGCTGCCTAGGAAAACCATGGCCCAAAGGTACATCTCCAGCCATTATTTTTAGTACATGCAGCAACTGCTGTTCTTCTGTAATACATAATAGAAATGGGATTGAAGTGGAGGGCTTCTTCAGTTGGTTGGACTTTCCTTTTTGGAAACAAACACTGTTTTGATAGTTTCATCAACTTTCTGCTTCACTTCCAAGATTAACAAGGTGTGCCCAGAACACACATCTATCCACTGCCATAAGCAGTATGATGTAACTCTTCATTCCCAAGCAAACAGCAAATCAGGGCCCCACAACCCTGAGCGCCGCTGGTAAACACAACTGATCAAGAGGAACTGACTCGATGCTGGGAAACATCACACTCAAGGAGAAAGGGGGAGAAAGGAAAAGCCCAGGAACACCTCGGGCCCACGTGTGGGAGCTGGAAGAAAAGCTCATCTCTTACAATAAGCGGCTGCAAAGCTTAAAGGCAGGAGAGACTGGCAGTCCTGCGCTGAGAGGAGGAGCAAGAAGTCTTTGGTACGCCCGAACGCTTCACTGATGAGCGTGCAAATCGTCTGAGGCTCATCCCGCACACCCGCGGGATCACCGGTTCTTCCCTCCGCGGGCAGCCCCGCACGCGCTGCGAGAGGCACAGGAGCGCCCCCGCCCCGGCAGGCCCGGCGCCGCCAGCCACGCTGCGTCCCAAGGGCGCGCTCGGCGCCGCGGTGGAGGCACCAGCCGCCGCGGCTCGTTCGCGCAGGAAGGGCCCCTCTCAGGTCACACAGCCGCGCCCCAGGGGTGCGCGGGTCCCGGGCCCGCCGTTACCGCCCGTCAAACGCCGCGGCCGGGCACGGCGCGAAAGCCAGCGGCCGCGACGGGAGAGCTCGAAGCCCCGCGGCGGGCTGAGAGGGGGGAGGAGCTGCTCCTCCGCGCCCCTGCCCCGCCAGACTCGCGCCGCGCTGCGGCGGCGCGGCCGCCCCGGGGCCGTAAGGAGGGGGTGCGGGCCGGGACGGGGGCGCAGCCCGGCCCTGCGGGGTCGCCCCCAGCGCCGCCCCCCGAGAGAGCCCTGACACCGCCACCGCCGGCCGCGGCCCGCCGCACGGCCCTACCTGCCACGCCGGTCGCCGCAACATGCCGCCGCCGCCCCTGCGGAGGAAAAAAGCACGGCTGAAGCAGCGCCGGCGGGAGCCGAGTCCCGCCGCCGGCGCCCCGGCCCCGCCGCCCGCCCCTCGCACCTCTCCCGCGCCGCCTCTCAGCGCCCGCAGGCGGCCGGAAGCGGAAGGGACGCGATGGCTCCTGCAGAGAGAGGGGCCGGGGGGAAACGCGGCCCTGTCCTTAAGGGTCCCCGCAGAGCTGCCGGCGGGGGACAGCGGCTGTGGGGCGGGGGAGGGCAGCGCCTCCCAGCAGCTGGGAACGGGGGGGAGCGGCGGTGGGGGAGGAGGCCCAAAGGAAAGAAGTCGTCACTCCGGCTTAAGTTAAAAAGGATTAAAATCTTTATTTGCGCGTTTCGCTTCTTAAAGGGAAAGGTGTCGCAGGTTAAAAGCCAGTACTGCCCAACGCGTGAAGACGAGCTCCAGTAAAACCCGTAAATAACCCAACTCGACTCTCCCTTGTAACAGCACAAGGCCTGCAGCCAGCCCAGAGCCACAGACTGTGCGCGAGATCCCTCCTTACAGCACATACACACCTCGCAGGGGCGGCCCCAAAACAGCTGACAGGGGCTACAAGCCCTTTACCCCTCCCCTCATCCTTGCTGTAAGGCTGCAGCTGCAGGCAGGATCTCACACATGGTGAGACTGCCAGGAAGGGGAGCAGGCACAGGGACCTACCTACCAGCACACAACAGTTATTTCCCCCACACTAAGCAAGGAAACTTTGTCAATCAACATAAAACAAGTCAGGCATCAGGGACCAGTCTGCAAAAGCTTAATCACATCGTAAGCAATATTGTGCTTGTTGCCAGAAGTTAAAGGAAAGGGAAATGTTCCTTCTACTTCCACAAGTAAGGCCTCCTTAAGTCAAAGTTTCCTTTTACTCTTTGTCCTCAGTGAAATGGTACTCTGATTGCAGCCCAAGTCCACCAGTCTGGCTCCCAGTGGAGACACAGTTAAAACTGTCTAACACAGGCTCTACTTCCCCCACTGCTAGGAGGGCCCAGCTGTAGATGTTGACTCCATGTACAGCCACATTTCCCCTCTAAAGATGCACAGTGGCCAGAGCGTTGAGATCAAACAGTCATCATTAACAGGGTCCATCTAAGCAAAGAGGGAAGCAAGCAGAGAAAATGCCATCACTTCCTGTGCATGGAAGAGTTACTCTTAGTCTAGAAGACAAGCTACACAAAAAATATTAACAGGTAAGAGACTGAGGACAATTCTAGATCCTATGATCTGACACATACAAGACAGTCATTCTTTCCTCAAACAACACCTCTTAACTAGTGAGAGAAACAAAACCAAGAAAGGGAGAGTTAATATGGGGTATTAGTCCGTGCAGACCCTCTGCTTTCACAGGGCCACCCAGCAGCCAGAACTTCATGGACAACACAGAAGTTCAATAACCCAAAGTAAAGCTAAATGAGCGACAGCTCTTCCCTCCCACCAGGCGCTTGCTGTTCTGCTTAGAAGAAGTTTCAGACTCTTGCAACTCGGCACTTCCTAAGGACTGGTCCTTCATGAGGGTCTGGGCAAGGCGGGCTGCTTTAAGTTCCCTGCAGTGGGGAGATGGAAGGAAGAGGAGAGGAAGAAAAACCGCATGAATCCCCATTAGCTATGGAAGAAAGCTATGAACAGTCTTACACAAGAGAGTTACTGAAGTACTCCAGCATTGCTGAGGAGCGGTGACTTTTGACCCTAGAGGGTGACACCAAGATTACTGTAGGTTTCTTTAGAGAGTCTACTTCAGATCAGCATCAGGTCAGCAAACACCTACCCTGGCACCTGTATGAGTTGTCCCTAGCTCAGTTTTTCTCCCATTGTTTCAGATAACTGTGACAGCAGAACTTAGATCAGTGCCATCTCACTCAGTACAAATACCTAATGAGGGCACATGCTTCTTTTCCATTGCCTCCCCCCACCCGCGCTTGCTGCTCTCCTATCTACATGGAAAACCTACTTCTCAGCTGCCTGTTGCACTGAAAGGGGGGTGGGGCAGTTCCCAGATCCCAGCACCTCAAAACATTACTGCCAACAGCAGTGAGCAGAAGCAAAGGGAAGGAGGGTGCCACCACTATTTCTCTTCCTTCTGTGCTAGATGCTTTCTCAGTGCAGTATCAACTCCTCATCGCCCCACCAGCTGCATATTGTATCAGTACATTCCATCACCAGTGGTTGCAGTAAGCGCACACAAGCTCACAGCTCTAATTTAGCCAGCTCCTCAAAGCCAGAAGTAAACCAAGTCCCTGCTACAGCCCCATCACCCTCCCACCTCCAGGCACAGGACATGACCGGGTATTTCTGTGTGTTGGGTCTCCCAACACTACCACCCTTCACTCAAGCCTGGTGGCCAGAATTTGTTGTGCCCATGTCCTCCCCCCTTCACGCCCAAGCCAGCCCTACCTTTCCAGCATGGCAGTCTTGCACTTCTCCACATTTAGCTGCTGCTGGAGCTGCACAGCTTTTTCTCGGAAAGGACGGAGAACGGGATGTTTAGTAAGAGCTGTGGCAGAAGGTCTTTCCACTGGGTCAGGGTGGATCATGAGCTAAAAAGGCAAAGGAGTTCAGGGTTTACACTCCCTCTGTCACATGCCAACTGGAAAAGCCTCCTTCATATCAGGTCTACCTGCTCACCTTGAGGAGTTCAAGGAAGCCGTGAGGGAGCTTCTGAGGGATCGGTGGGACATTGCCTCTGCGAATGTGGTGCCACATGGCCCCGTTGTGAGGCAGTGGTGCCGTGCCAGCTGCTAGAGCTACTGTGAGTGCCAGGGCAAAGATGTCTGCCTTGGGCAAGTAACAGTATTGCTGCAGAGAGACAATAAACAACTACAGAAAGGGAACACTTTGCTGTACTACACAAAGCTGGCTGGGATGACTGCTCAAAAAGGAACAGCTAAACAAGTATGACACTACCTTCACCATAGCAGTTTCTCTCCTCTTTAGGATATAAACATTGATAGCTGGTAGCATTGGTAACTAATGGCACAGTAGCTTTCACTAGGGCACGAAGATTTTGCAGCCCACATTAGGAACCCAGTGGCAACTCCAAAGGACAACCTAACATTAAATGTGTGCCTCCAGCACAAGACAATACCTAGCCATGCTCAGCTCAAACTAAAGATTGCAAGGGAGTCACTGTCCTAACGGTTCCTAAAGCCACCGGCAGCACAAAAAGATACTGTTACTTCAGTACCTGAGTTGATGAACACATGCCAGCTCATTGTTAATACTAATTCATTTTCGTTCACCGGTCAGAGTGGCAAAACTGCTGCCAATTTGAGACTTTACACCTCTTACTTCTCCACACCACCTGATCTGTGCTTTCTCTACCAACAGGCCTCACATCCAGCAGTTTAATCTCAGCTGCATAAGTGAAGTGCCTTCAAACTGATAAAGGTTTGTCCGAACTCATCCCACTCAGGTAAAGTAGTTGTAATGATCTAATGAAGTTACTTATGAAGTATATTTAATATTTACAAGACCTATGGCTTAGAGTGTTAGCTTTGCTGATTTCACAGCCAGATCAGACACAAAGAGAGGAGATGAGGTGATATGCCAAACTAACAATTTCACTACAGTTCATGCCTCCCCACTTGCTCACCACCCTGTTCTCCCTACCACCAGCTGTACCTCTTGCAAGACCTCATTGGCCAAAAATCGTCTGTCTCCTTCCTCCACCTGAGGGTTTGTTATTGATGTCACATGACCAAGGTCACCTGAGAAAAGATTGAGCAACTAATGGAGCAAACTGATTTAGATCTCTTCCATCAATAAAAGCCTGCATTTTATAGGTACCAACAGAGCAATCAGGAAACAACGAGTGAGAGAGCAGGCTTGCTCCTCCTCAGGAGTCCAGGCTTGGAAACAAGCTTGAGTTTTCTAGGACTTGCCTTCTCAAAGGAATCACTTCCAGTAAAGAGCAGAGGCATTTGAGACTATGCCATCATTTTTGTATGCAAGTCTCTTCAGCCAACAGAAGAAAGCTACATCAAGCAGTAACAAGCAACCCTAATCTTAAGCTAGTTGTAAAGTGGACCAAAGCCTACCGATTTTATACACCACACTGGAAGTGAACTCATCTTCACTGTCACTCTCCTCCTGCCCAGCGGGGCCCGGAACTGCCAGCTTGTGGCAGATGAAGATATTACCTGCAAGACAGTGAAAATTAGTGAGATAACTGGTAGCTAGACTGCAGCAACCTGACAACTTTGTAGAAATCCCACCTGTCAAGCTAGTTCAGCTTTGCAGACAGAGAAATTCTGCACATGCTTCCCACCCATTGATCTTCTCTCTGCCCAGCTTCCATACTCAGCAGTACAGCTGACATAAGACAGTTGTATCTTGTGCATACAGTACCTTAGTGTAATTGACTTTCTGCCTCTCACCCTGCTCCCCATGCTAAAAGCAGGATTTCAGCAGGAAAGAGGAGCTCCACTTTAAGGACTTATCTATGTGACTGGGGGGGAGCATTGCCCTGGGGGTGCCCATCACCAGCTGCAGAGAGGAAAGCTTGTTACTATTTTTTGCAGGAACCTAATCCCTCAGGGTAAGTACAATAAATATTCACTTCTCACTCCAGGTCTCACGTACAAAGGTCAAATGTTGTGCAACAAGGCAGCAGGGAATATAAGGAAGTCCCTGTCTTCATTAGCAGCCCTACTTGTTTCACCAGTATGAAAGCAATTCCCATAAGCCAGGATTATGAAGATCATAAGACCGAAGTAAAATGCTGCCAACTGACAGAAGTTTCAGTTTTAGAGCAGCAGTAAGATTAAAAACCACATAGAACATTCATCTTTTAGGGCAAGATCCTCTCTGAAGCACTGTAACAGGTCCAGTCAGAAGAACTTACTCCAGGTCCTGCCCCTGGAAGGTCATCGGGAAAACCCACAAAGGAGGAGCACACTTATACTTACTAGGTTTGATATCCAGATGCACAAGGCCAGAGTTGTGGATGTATTTTAGCCCCATGGAGACTTGTAACAGTATTTCCTTCAGCTCTGCTTCTGGGAAGTATTGACCAATCTTTACATTTTCCAGCAGCGCATCTTGGAGACTCCCACCTAGGTGAAAAGAGTCAGAGGCCTGACGCAGGTTTTAAGGAGCAGTTTGTTAAGTAGATTAGTAAAAACTATTGCCCAGAGCACTTTGCTAGTGACAAAGCCAGACCAGACCAGCTATATAAGCTCTAGTGATCCAAGTTTGACATCACCACTTGGCTTCAGCCTTTCCATTGCCATGGAGCACCCTGTCACCTGCTTGTCACCTGCAGTCACACCGTGCTACCTACAGTGGAAGAGCTGACCTGGTAGTAATTCTGCTGTGAGCAAGCAGTGGAAAGTTAATTCCTGTCACCATGCTTACAGGCAGAAAGCAGGTGTACAGATGGTGGAACAAGGAATTAAGTTCCTGCTAGCAGATTTTTGATTGAAAAGTGTAACATTTGACACAGAGAATGTTGTGGGTCTCCATTAAGGTACTCTGACTATTTCAGGACTAGCAAATACTATGGCTACTGTCCCCATCAACCTGCTTTTCACCACTTCATTCTCAGATGTTCATCCACTAGAACACAAGCAATCCATGGATGCTGCAGCGGTGACCACCACATTTCATGCTTACCTCCACCAGATTTGAGGTCATTACTCTAAACAGCTATCACTACTCATCACTGAAGCCCAGGACAGCAGGAGCAGTTGAAAGATGGGAGCCACACATTTGCCTTCCACTCCTCTGGTAGTCAGAGGTGTCTTTACCAATGCTTCCTGAACAATGGCATGGCCAAGGGCAAACCCAAGTAGGAGTGTACCACTCTGCCCACAGCACCCCATTTACAGTTTACCTCATAGTTTAACTCCATTCCTCTGCAACTGTTGAGCCCTTTCTTCTATCCAAGATACAGGGTGTGTTCATCTCAGAGAGACACTCTTCAAATCATTACTCCCCTTCTTAATGAAGGGTTTGTTTCCAAGATACACGACACTTAAGTTAGCTGCTCGAGTCACTTAAATCAGGTTTTACCAAGGGACAGCTCTAAGCATTGCCATGGGGAATACTCCTCCAGGCCAGCCAGTGCAGAGGAACAGTTTTCAAATCCCACAGATTAGAGGGTATTCTCTACAAGTACAGACATTGGCACCGTTCACAGCTTCATCTAAGTATTATGAGCCCTGACTAGATTCTCCATGTAACTGTAGCACCAGCACAGTTGGCTTCATTGTAAGCCAAAACATCCCATATTTTAAGTACAAAAGGAGGTGACTGGATGCATCCTCAGGTCACAGCTCTTACCATTACAGTGTTCATTTTGGATAATCATGTGATCATCCTCTGCCCATGCTGAGTAGTAGCGCACAACGTGAGGGTGGTGTCCAAGGACAGCGTGAGCATAAACCTCACGCAGGGCCAGCTGCCTGGAGAAGCACACACAGAAAAAGCAGTCATGACAGAGTGCCAGGTAGCTTGGCTTGAGCCAGTGAAAGCAGATGCTTTTAGGGCTTTCTATTGAGTTTTGACAGACAGACTGGCTTTCACTGCTGCTGAAACACAGCTTGCCCCTGCCCTGAAAAAGGATGTTCAGGAATATTACATCAACCTTGCTGAGCAGCTGTCAAAAAATAAATCAATCACCACACAAGTCTTTTGTTAAAGAGGAAAATGCAGCTTCAAAGACTTGGCTTCAGCAGCCAGGACAAGACTTGCTGGTCAGTAGACACATGAGCAGTGCTGGCCACACAGCAGAGTGGGGACATACCACAAACAACAAGTATTATTTAAAAAAACCTGGGTGGACCTGAGAAATTCAGGTAAGCTGCCATCCCACTTTGCAGCTTCCCCCCTCAGACCTTCATATTCACCACTCTCCCAACCAATACTTGGGAGTGCAACAGCAGCCAGGTTTATCTCATGCCACCCCTCAGATACCTTGAGATCCACACTCCCTCCTTCTCCATCACACCTCCCAAAAAAACCACACCCAGCATTTCAACTGACAGCTTCCAGCTAGCACACTCACTCATCTGAGGATCCTGCCAGAGGCCTTTTGGAGCGTTTGATGGCATAAACACATCCATCAAGGCGTTTGATGCACTTGTAGACAGAGCCAAATTCCCCCACACCAATTTTTTCTAGTTCCAGGAACTCCTTCTTGTAGCGGGAGACCATATTGCTCTCCTTCAGAGGGTATCTCTGCAAGGTCACAAAAACAGCCAAGACAAGCGTGAGTTGAAAGACTTAAATAACAACATCTGCTATGGTTTTAGAGATTTTAGAACACCCATGTTGCTCCTTCTCTCATTCTGGATGTTCATCCATGCAGGTCACTGCTAGTTCTTCTTGGAGTGTTGCCTTCCACTTAGGCCTGCTGTGGGTTTTTCCTCACCACCTAACAAAAGCCACCGTGGCCTGTTCCAGCAGTTTTTGGGGTGGTTTTTGGGGAGCTTGATTATGGGGTTTTTTCCTCATCTGACTTGCTAGCCACAGAGATAAAAACTGCAGCTAAGGAGAAATGTAGTCTAGCTGGCTGTATATGTCTGAGCCTCTTTGACTCACTATCATTGCATCTCTCCTCTTGGCAGCCATGCCCTGTCCCTAGACTCACAACTGAGTCAGGTATCAACAGCAGGCAACAACAAAACGCTTGTCTTTTGCCCAGCTACCTGTTACCAGCCCTAGTAGGTAGAAGCCCAGTACCTCTGAATTTGCCAAACTCATGTGCCAAATTTGTGCTTAAAGAAGAGCTATCACCTGTCTGGAGCTCAGGAGAGAAGCTTGGTGTGTTGGCTGAGTGTGGCCCCAGCTATGGGCCGGACTGGCAGAAGAGGCTGCCTGCCACAAGGACATTCTCATCAGTTCACACCCATTTGAAGGAACAGCTGTTGATTAACACTAGACTGACAGGTCTCAGTGCACCTCTTTGTATTCCCAGTGATTTCTGACCAGGAGCCACTTTTCTACAAAGGGCCAAAAACCTGCCCAACAGCTACAACATTATTGCTACAGTACCAGTCACTGGAGAAATAGGAGCTGCTGGTACTGATTGCAGAGTTAACCTCTGCTGGCAAGGGATGTGAAAGGTAAGCAGCAGAGCATAAAAGGAACATGAGTGGAGTAAGTGATTTCTCTTCATCCTCCTGCTACCCTTACAGTGATAGCAGCTCATGTTGCACAGTGGTTTCCACATAAACAACTGCTGGGAGTGACTGCTAGTGTATGGTATATGACTTTAAAAGGTGGGGGCAAGGAGATGATCCTCACAGCCAGCAAGATATGGCCCATAAGAAACATCAGCCCTTCACAACAGGCTGCATTTCATAAGGCCACTACATTTTACAGTATCTTAAAGTCTTATAAGGAGAAGCTGAGGGAGCTGGGGTGTTTTAGTCTGAAGAGGCGGCACAGAGGGGACACCTTATAACTCTCTAAAACTACTTGAAAGGAGGCAGTAGCCAGGTGGGTGTCAGCCTCTTCTTCCAAGTAAGACGTTATACAAGAGGATACAACTCGAGGAAACTTTCCCTTCAAGTTACACAAGGGGAAGTTTAGACTGGATATTGGGAAAAATTTCTTCACCAAAAGGGTTGTCAAGCACTGGAACAGGCTGGCCAGTAAGTGTCTCAGTCACCGTCCCTAGAGATGTTTAACACGCACGTAGATGTGGTGCTTAGGGACATAGTTTAGTGGTGGATCTGGTGCTGCTGGCTTACTGTTGGACTCAATTTTAAAGGTCTTTTCCAGCCTAAATGATTCTGTGATTCTATAAGCTCAGAAAACAAAGACACCTTATAGTACACAATTTTAGACCTGTATTATATGCTCATTCTAATCAGTACTGGAGCAGAATATTATTTCAGTGAGTCACAAGTTATTTAAGGCCCTCTGCTAAGGGAGACAGTAGTCGTGGCAGCCCTGGATATTACCTGGTCGTAGATTTACTTTGCAGCTGTATTTTTAACATGGAGACCGGCTTGTCTGCAATACCAGTCTCCTCGGCTAGAGGGTACCGTTATTCTTCCAGTAAGCCACACTAACTTCACAGTTACAATGAACTAACAATTCGCCTACCTGCACAAGACAGATAGTTCCGTCAAGGGGCTGCTCAGGAAGAGAGATTTGTACCTCACCTGAACACAGATATTTAATACAGGCTTGCCTTGCTTTCCAGAAGCCATCCGGATGAGTAGTTTCCTCCCAGTTAAAACTGGGAAGGCAGCTGCAGGGCACTGGTTCCCACACCAGCCACCCAGTTGTGCTAGTACAGCTGGGGGTACATGAGACCTCACACCCTGTGCCATGCAGCCAGGCCAACACCCCCTCACACTGAGATTTACCAGCAAGGCACAGAGAGCAGCAAGAGAACTTGGGTTTGTGCTTAAGACAGGATTTGCAATCCCATAGCTGTGGTGGGGCCTGGTCTTCCTTCGGACCCCACCCCAGCTGGATGTTTTCCTACTGAAACATGGACAGTTTGCTGCCTCCCTCAAGGCATTTGCCATCGCGACTATTGCAACAGAAACTCAGCCCTACTCTGTGCTGATGCACATCAGAGCTGTTCAGCTCAGTCTTTCTGGTTTTGCAGTGCAGCTTCATGTATTAAATGCAAGACAGAAACCATGTTCCATTCGCATCCAGAGCTTCACTACCCCAGGTCATAGGAACAGCAACATACCTGCTGCTTTTCAAACCACAAAGGTATAGCCACTATTTATACTAATTCAATATAGTAATATAGCAATTACTTTCCCCCTGAGGAACCCAAATTACATCACATTTCCTAGAATGGCCTCCTGACCAGATTTGATGAGTTTTAGAATTAGTTATTAAAGTTTTAGGTCTTAAGTCTTTTAGAGCTAGGAATCATTTACAAGTTTGACCTCAAACAAATGTTATCATAAAACATTCAGCTTGAAACAACTCCACTATAAATCCTTTGTCACGATGCCATGATTTACAATCCAGTAGCAGAATGAATTTCATCAAGCACCAAGAATTTACAAGCATCTTATCCTCTCAGTGGGTGGAATAAAGAGACACACTCACCTTGGTAGGGAATTCCTGGTTTATCTGGCTTCTTGGAACAGAATCCTCCCTGTAACAGAAATTTAGGAAGCTCTGGATACATTATTTCATCCAGCACTCAAACTGAGATTTGAAATTAAAAGAGTTCTCAGAAGAACCTCCAAGCCTCACATCACAGTTTAAAGACATGTTTTGTAAGGGACTAACACACAAAGTCTCCAGTCAAAGCCTGACAGACTGCAGTCCCAGGCTACGAAGTTCTTGCTTCCCTTTAGAAAGCCTTCCCATACCACCTTCCGTAGCACTCGCTGGACACAGGAGCACCATTCTCTTGGCCACCTTATTACTGGTGAAGCTACATGGGAGATGAACTGGCACAACAAGCTTCCAGTGAAAAGCACTGTGGGGCAGTTCTCTCCTTCAAGGAGGATACCCAGCTGGAGGCTATGAAAGAAGCCAAACACCACTGTGGTGGACAGGTCTTTGATTAAGTTTGTGCCTTGGCTAACCCTGACCAGATCCAGAACTTTTTCAGGTCAGTAGTAGCCTGCACCTATCTTAAAAGCTGTATTATGTGCAAACATGACATCATTCCTTCCAAGTTGTGGGAACCTGTGTAGCTGAACCAGGCTCCATTCTACCCACAGTCAACAAAGAGGTACAACTTTACCCTGCAGCCATAGCAGAGAGATTCACTGTTGATCCCCCCACTTGCACTTCTGAACAAAGGAAATGATTGATTTTATTTATATTTCTATTACCTTCATATGTGTGCTAATGTTTGCTCTGCACCAATGAACACTGCAGAAGCAAATGATTCACTGTTAGCAAATTAGCCCAGGCACTAAGTGTCTCCATCATTACTTGTCTCCCTCAGACAGTCTCCTTCCCCCCTGTTGTTCGAGAGTAGGTCACTCACAGGTTTCCTCGGGCCTTGCGCTTGCCATTCGGAAGAAAGAGCATTTGTCGATAGGACTCGGGCGTGAAGGGATTGATGTTGACAGGGGGCGCTTGCACAGAGTCATCCGAGTCAGCACCAGGAGTAAATCTCAGATGCCGGAAGCCTTTGGGTGGAACCTTTGTCCCAGAAGAAGGAAGAGCTGCCTTTGATAGCAGGCTCTGTATTGAGAGAAAGACACGGTGGACAGCAGAAACAAACATTTTACTGGCTTGTGTCAGAATGCTGCTCTCCTGCAACTCAAGAGCTCAGCTCCCTTCCTCAGGGCAACTGAATCATTACAACCCTGCATCCCTAAATCAGTCCTGACTCTTTTCTTCTCTTACCACAAAGTCTCCTGTTCTTTGCTGAGCCCGCTCAGCCTCTGTTCCTTACTCACTTGGGTGAGGCCTGTAGAGCCATTTTGGCATGCATAGTCCTAAAGAGGAGCCAGATGCTCACATTTCCCCAGCTGCAGAGACACTGTGTAAGGCAGCTACCATAACTAGCTCTAGCAATCAGCTTCAGGGTTGGGAATGGCTACAAAACACAATCATCTTCTACCTCTGCCATGCAACCTACCCAGGGCTCATCTGTCTGCAGTTAGATGTGGCTCTGCTCTTTTACCCTCTCTCTCACCTCCAGATGTTATAAGGTCAATGCTACCAGCCTGGTTTATAATGTTTAGGCCTTTGAGTACCCACCTTTTGCAGCAAACTTGGAAACCAAGACCTTTCTCACAAAAGACAGCAAAGGAAAATAAATCGTCCACTCAGTGCAAGTGCTGCTCATGGGCTACAAGTTGACGAGCCACAGGCAAGATGCCTTGAAGCAGCTAGCCAACATGTTATCCATGCAAGCAAAGCACCCTGCACTGCCACCTGGTCTGGAAGAGATTCTAGACCTGTGACCTGTTCTCAGATGATATTCATGGATATTTCTTATAAAAGGTTACTGATGGAAATTCTTGGAACAGTGCCATTTAGAGCTGCTTTCCCCAAGGACGTAGTGAGCTATTTCTCAGTAACTATGGGCAGAAAGTTGGTCATAATCAGGTGTCTGGAGAGGGTCACAAATCCTAACTTAGAAGTACTAAAAGGACTGATCCTCTGTTTACCACTTAAAGGAGCAACCAGTCTGTACGAGTAGAGCAGGAACACAGAGAGGAGACTAAAAACCCTACATTTCATTGCAATGTTGAATGCTAGAAGCCAGCACACACAACAGAAGTTACCTAGGAACAGAGAAGCTGGCACCAAGTCTCCACTTGGGCTTACAGAAGACAAAAAGCAGTTGTATTACATTTGGTACAAGAAGTTGAACAGAAAATAGGGGCCGAGATCATTCTCCCAAGAAACTGCTCAGTAGATAAGTTACATTTTAGGACTGTGGCACAGAAAAAGAGTCTAACCTTCCTCCACAAGCACACATTGATTTCTTATCAATGCCATAAGGGATTTGCTACCCCAAGAACAAAATCCCGCTTTCACCAAATTCAGCTGTGGTGCATTGGCCTTGGCTAGACACCAGGTACCCACCAAGCTGCTCTATTCCTCCCCTCCTCAGTAGAAAATAGGGGACAAAAATAAGATGGAAAAAACCTCATGGGCCAAGGTAAAGGCCATTTACTAAAGCAAAAGTGATTCACTGAAGCAAAGGAAAAACCAAAAGACGTATTCCCTACTTCTCATCAGCAGGCAGTGGCTGGTCCCTTCCCTGGAAGAAGGCCTTCTGTATGCTTAGTGGTTGCTCCAGAAGACAGATATCGTATATAAAGAATGCCCTCCCCTCCTCCTCCTTTCTCTCAGCTTTCATTGCTGAGCAGGCATCACATGGTATGGAATATCCCTTTGGTCAGTTTGGGTCAGCTGTCTTGGGTGTGTCCCCTCCCAAAGTCTTGCCCACTCCCAGCCTGCTACCAAGTGGGGGATGTTGGAGAGACAGCCTTGACATGTGCCAGCGCTGCTCAAGGGTAGCCCCAACACTGGTGTGTTACCAGCACCGTGCTGGTACCAACACGCAGCACAGCACTGTGAGGCTGCTGTGGAGAAAGTCAGCTCCATCTCAGCCAGACCCAATACAGCAGCTCAATTTCACACAATAAAAGAACCAGCATGACTGGACAACAAGCTGGTTGGAGGTGATCCAGGCTTGCCAGGCAAAATATTCCTCAGCCACAATGCCACTTCTAACTTTTTCTTTCAAGAGAAAACTCACTTGCATCCAAAACCGTCCTGAACAGAGCAGTCAGGGCAGCACCTCTCTCTAAGCTCCACCTGGAACGATGGGCACCTCAGATGCTTTTATCCCTCTGGCAACACAGCACACATGTCCTACAGAGGCACTATACATGTCCTCTCCCCTAAACAGAGCCGGGGGGAGGGGCAACATATAGTTGCTTGTTTAATTTGTCAGAGTAGCCCAACACTGACTAATTGGTTTTAACAGCAGCTTGGATAGAGTCAAGAGACTTGCTCCCACACACAGGTTTCTAGTCACACTCTCAGAATAACACTTCCTCAGCTAAAGAGCTCACGGTCCCAATTTCCAAGGGAAGCGTAGACACTAACAGCAACATTAAAAAACACTTTCCACTGAGCTAATAACAGACCCCCTCACTACCCACACAGCAATGCCCCAGCAAGGCCACGCACCCTCCCTGCTCAACCAGAGAGTTGATACATGCCATTACCTTGGGAGTGTGGGGGGTGTCACACAGCTGCAGCTTTTTCCAAGTGATGTTCAGAGGTGTCTCAGCATTACTCAGGCTTTTGCTCACTCCCAAGGAAGGCTTCAGGGTGGGACTCACCCAGGCTTTTGTTCTGCTTAGGAAAATCTCACTAAACTTTCTCTGAGGGGTTTCTGGCAGAGGACTGATCCCTTTCCACTTCTGGAACTCACAGCTCCTGGAGGGGCTCGAGCTCAGGGAATCTTCCTCATGCACACTTCTGTCTTCACTCTCTTCACCACAACTGGAGAAATCCAGTCGCTGAATTAATTCATCACTGTTGTCCCAGTCATCCATATTACCATATGAAACAGAACAGGGACAGCTGATGCTGGCCTGTTTCACTACAGGGAGAAGAAGATAGCATTATTTATACAGAATAACTATCCCCTTCCTTGCCTTTTCAAAGGCATCAGTTCTATGTACTGCATGAGCTTCTCCATCCCTAGCTCCCCACATGCAGAAACTTTGATCACTCATAGACACCATTTGATGTGATTGGCTAAGGGACAGTGCCCCAGAGTTAACAAGCACAGTTACCATTCACGTGCCAGCAACAAGTTCTGCTCTTCACCTTGTTGGTACAAGTCAGATAAAACTCAGAAGTAACTGCCTTTCCCAGTAAGCACCTAAGGCAAAATTTCCACTCACCAGTACTGCAGCCACTACTCTCATCATACATAAAAACAAAGCTATAAAATCCTAAAGAATAACACACATACTCTCTCCTCATCCTTCTCCACCTTAAATTTCCCAACCAGAGGAAAAAAGAATCCATTCTGTTACATACAGCTGTAAAAGCCGAGGGCAGCCCAAGCTGTGACCAGATACCCTGGAGGCATCTCTTCTGCTCTGGCACATTTATAACCATCCCACACACCTGGGCCACCACTAACAGGAAACATCTGGAGCTCAACACCACCTGCACTGAGTTGTCTATGCCTAAGGAAGGCTCTGCTGAGGGGATTTGCTGGGGATGTGGATTTGCTCTGCTTGTAATCAGCTCAGTAGGGAGCCAGGGCTCCCTCTGAGTCATCTCCACGCTCTTCCTCCCCTAGGCCTACAGGAAGGTGGTGTTTGCTGTCAGCCAGCCTGCTCCATGTTAATCCCATCAGAGATGCAGTCTTTGTGAGCTTTATTTGTATAAGTGATTAGCCTTGTGGTGATGGGGCTCCATGGTTCCTCCTTTAAAGTCTGAATTTCATCTCCTGCCTTGAGATGTGCATTAGGTTGGACAAGTGCTGCAGCCTGCATGGAGAGGCAGGCTGCAATGGTTCCCATCTTGATGTTTCAAGCATGTGCCCCAGGAGAGGAGAGAGAATCTGGCTGTGCTGGTGAAAGCAGCCCCACAGGCAGGGTTACTCAGGTGCTCACCCTCCCTGGGAGCAGGCCAATGCCTCTTGCTGTGCCTCTGTAAAAACCAGGGACCTGCCTGTGCCTTTGTGCGCCTGCATTTCAGAGACAGACCAGAGTGAGCTGTGACTAACCAGGGATGAGGTTACAGCAGCCTTTTTTCTTAGCATTGAGGAGAGCTGCTAGAAGGATGTCCAGAAATTGGGAGTCCAGAAGAGATGGGGGAGGGGGGTGTCAAAACCAACATGTGCTCTCCTGTGCACACATTGAGGGGAATCCCACCAGAAAACACTCAGCCCTCCTAACCTGGTCTTTGAAAAGCACGGCCAGAAGGGCCTCTGGAGTTGCCTGTTAGGACTGTGATGAGAAATTAATTTGCTATAGGCCACCAAAGCCATGTCAGGAGGACGTGCCAGGAACTCAGTACTGAACTAACCAGGCAAGGAGCCTGATGCTGCGCTGCAGAGTCCTCTCTCCTGCAGCGCAGCCGCTGCGGCTCCCTGTGCCTTACCTCGAGCAAGTGCTGGCACAGGCTGCTTTTTGCTGTGACAAGCTGTCGCTGCAGCAGCTGGCCAGCTGTGATCCTGTGACAGGACCACTTTGGTACTGCTGTGATCTGCCCATACTAATCGGATGTTCAGTACTTCAAGCCTTGGATAGGAATATTTTATTTCAGAACTGAATAAATAATTCTTTTAGTCCCCATAGCTCCATTTTGATTTATAACACAGCAATCACATTCCTTCAGACCACAGTTTTTAATCCCATCTGAAACATTTTAAATTATTTTTTCCTTTTTTTTTTTCCTTGGGGCCTGTAGGCAGTATCCGTTTTTCTAAGGAAAAATGTGATATGTAAAAGAGAAAAGGAGGACTTGTTGTGTAAAGAAGGACCAGCATGTTCATCTTGCATCTTCTAACTAAAAGCCACCACATTTTAATTCCTTTTAATTTTTTTTTTCTTTTTTGGAGGGCTCCTTAAAGATCTGACAATGATTTTCTTGGCCCTCAGTTGCAGGGCAAGTGTGTTAATTTCCTTCTGAAGGAGATCTTTTTCTCCTAAAAGGACGTATCTCCTGGCCTAGGTCTTTTTAATTTTGGAGAGGTAAGTGGAAAATGCGGCCTTTGGTTTTTGTATGTATTTAACAAAGGGTGTGCCCTCAGCAGGCCCAAATTGCTGGCCTGAACAGTGTAAATAGCTCTGATGCCACCAGGTCTCTTGTCTCATAAGAGCTTTTTCCACCAAAAGCAGAGAGCTCGGAGACATTATCTCGGAGCCAGCACTGGCAGCCTCTGCTCCCCACCACTTGCTGCTGTCCCCTCTGCATCCTCTCCCTTGTGTCGGGGTGACGCTGATGTGACCGCACAGCGAAGGGAACCAGGCACTGCTCTGCACCATAAATATTGGTGCAGGTCGTGGAGGAATTTTACTTCAGGATTGGTTTCCCTCGCCTCGATCGCTGGGACAGGCTGGCAGCTATGCCGGCGCCACGGCAGGGATGGAGGAGAGGAGAGGAATGAGCTGTCACTTCAGCATCACTGACGCGCAAAAAAATACTCCTCATAATGCAGCTTGGCACTGTCTGTGCGGTTAAAAAGAAGAACGTGGCCAAGTATTTGCAGAATCTGGCTTTTCTTTATATAGTATCAAAATATTGTGCAGGGTTTGTTGTTGGGTTTTTTCCTTTACCACTCACCTTCTATGAAAAACTCCATCTGCTAAACACCACCTACATCGGTTTACAGCTCTGCAAAGGAAACTTGTCCATGGGCTTTGTGAAACAAGATGCCCACTCAGTGCTGGAGCTGTCTGAAATGAAGCTCACGGCAAATGGATGCTAATATTACCAAGGGAAGGGGGGAAAGGAGAACGAAGGAGAAAAAAACCCCAAACCTACCATTGAGGAGACTGGATTATGAGTATCTTAATGGCGTATTGAACACTCAGAGCTGCTCAACAGGAAAAAAAGTTGGACAATTAAGGCTTTTATGAGAGTGGCTTCTCTTTAATTGTGGCCTGCTTAATTGGGTAATTCAATTAATCAGAAAGTCCTAGGGAACGAAGTTAAACCTAATGACACTTAATGACATCGGTGGCAGCGTATCCAGGATGGTAATTACACGCTAGTTGGCTGCCGGTGGATGCAGTGGTCTTGCTTGTGGCTCCATCTTTCAACCTCAAGCTGAGTCTGCGTGTTCCTCTGAAGGCTGTCCCACACCCTCCCGTAGCACACACACGGGTGCACGCGCACACCGGTATATACTGACTCACTGTCACCGACTCAGGTCCGTGACTTGCACCTTCCACAGCAGCAACCTGGGGTGCAGGGGACTGACCCTGCCTGGCCCTGCAGCGGCTCTGCCCAGCTCTCTGGGCTCGCTCTTTGGACCGGGCTCGGCAGGGCTCCCCCTTGGCTCCCCGGCTCACAGGGGCAGCTGGCCTCCATCGGAGCGGCAGGTGGGCAGAAGGCCGGCAGCTTCGCAGCTCTGCCCTCCGGGAAGTAAGGCAGGGGGGGAAGTGGGGTGCCTTGTCTTTGGTAGCCCCCAGTCCTCCCGCGCTCCTCCGGGACAGCGCAAACGCCAGGAGCCACCGTCCGAGCACCTCCAGCACTGCCCAGCCCGCCGAGGACAGCGCCACCCCCGGCCCGCCCCGCCCCGCCTCCTCCGCGACGGGGCGTGTCCCTGCGCGGCCCCGCCCCGGAGCCGCCCCCCGCCGGCGGCCGGTGCGGCGGGGGTTGTGTGGCGCGGCAAGGCTCGGCTCGGCTGGGCGCCGTGCGGGCGGGGGGCTGCGGCCATGGTGGAGCGCGCAGACGAGGCGCCGCTGCTCTTCTGGGCCGAGGGCCCCGCCGTGTCGGCGCCGCCGCCCGCGGCTGAGGTGGGCAGCGGCGGCGGCGGGCGGCGGCTCGGCGGCGGCTGGAGCTCGGCTCCGTGGGACGGCGCGGGGCCGGCGGAGGCGGCGGGACCGGCGGAGGCGGAGGAGGACCAGATCGTGGCCGTCTTCGTGGTCACCTTCGACCCCCGCACCGGTGAGCGCCGCCGGGGCCGGGCGGGACGGGGCGCGGGGGCCGGGCCGGGGCCTGCAGCGGCCGGGAGGGCCTGGGGCTCCCGGGGCCGCTGGCGTAAGATGGATGCGGGCCGGGGCCGGGCTGCGGGTCCCGCGGCTTGCACCCCTCCTCCCGCGGGGACCGCTCCCCGCGCCGCGTTTCACGGCAGCGTCGCCGCCCCCGGTGGGGAGCGCCCTGCGGGAGCCGGGCTGCCCTCTGCCCCCCGAGAGACCGCTGCTTCCCGGCCTCCCCAGGAGCTCTGTGCGCCGGGGGACCGGGAGCCGCGGGGGTTTGCCGAAACCGCGCTGTGAAGGGGGCTGTATTCCCGCCGAGAGGAACTCCTGACGGGAGGAAGGTGCCGCTCCAGGTCCCGGTCCGAGGAGACCCGAACAGGGACGGGCATAGCTCAGCTTCGCAGCGGGACATGAGACGGGGTTCTGGGGAACACGCTGGGGCACCCCCTGCGCCCTGCACAGCATCCAGGCCCCGGGCTGAACCTCTGCCCCGGGCCGCGCCGCTGCCTGGGGACCACCAACCTGTTAGCAGCATCTTGAGAGCATCCTTCTGTCTCCATGGCGTGGCGTGGTGGAGACCTGCCTGCAGCTGTGGGCGATGGATGGCGGTACAGCAGGCAGAAATCTGCAGGCACAGCACAGGGCATGATCCCCAGCTGCAGCAGCAGCAGCTCAGTTATGCATTTTTTGGTGACCCGTGTGTTTAGAGTTTGGGCTCTGGTAGGATCTTTGGACTCTTAGTGCTTCGGAATGCTGTGATCCAGTGGCAAGGGTATTTTCCACCTTTTACTGCCATATCCATCTCCCTTGGCCCTGTTGGACCTTGGTGTTGTACCACTTCCTTTACTGACACAGGTTATTCAAGTCAGAAAATCAGCATTTCAGAAAAAATCTTTGTTTTCTGAGTTGTGCTGCTCTAGCAGTATCCATGAAGCAGGACATCACGACACAGACAGAAAGCTAGCACGTGCCTCATCTCTTAACTCAGGTGCTGTGCTGAGGGGGCTGATGTGTCCTGCGACAGAATGGTGGGTCGTTTAGAAGCCTGGCACCAACCCAGGGTGCAGAGGCCAGAGTGGGTCATGGTTTTGGTACCATCAGAAAGTTTAGGAAGTAGCTTAGGAGATGCAGGAGCCCATTTGCATCCAGATCTGGGGGTGAGCTCCTCATTCCTCTGTACAGACACTTTCTTAGCTAATATAGCAAAAGCAGGAGACAGGAAAGCTTGGTGGGGTTCTTTAGCAGAAGAGGGAGGCGACTGACATGCTTACAAGAGGGCCCAGGTAGTGAAAACTGTCCCAGTCTTGAACTGAAAATCCCAAAGAAGTTTTGGAGAGAACAAGGCCCCAAGTGTGCTGTGCTGTCAGAAGTGCACACTGCCAAACAGCATGGCTGCTGTGTCCCGAAACATCCAAGGGCTTTCGGGAAGCTACCTGTTTGATGCTGCACCAGAGAGGTGTGTCATCAGTCTAGAGGTTGGTCAGGGGCTCTTGACTTATCAAAATTCAAAATGAGATTAGACGTCATCTTTCCAACAGGAGATGGAAAGGGGAGGTGTTTCCCACAAAACACTGAAGAGCCCGGATGACTGCAGCAACGGCAGGTTGTCTTTCAGTCTGACAGCATATGCCTTCTACGAAATGGTGAGATTTTCTTGGTTGGCAGAAGGCTGAGCTTCCTCAGGAGTTTGTCTGAACCAGCTGTTGCTTTGAGTGAAGTCCAGGGAAAGTTGGGAAACAGCTCTTCTCACATCTGATGTGCAGTTAATGCTGGTTATCATCAGCCTTGGAGTAGTCTGTCAAGTCCAGGAAGATTCAGCTTCCTGCTGCTACTTAACGGGGATGCTGAATGTGAGGAGCATGACAGGACCGTGAAGAATGCATCAGCAAATGTCAGCTTTGCAGCTGAAGGGCAGAGGGCTCTATGGAGAATGTGGACAAGGAAAAAAAACCTTTGAAGTTGCAGTGGTGTGAACTTGCTACAGTCAGAAAGAGGGTATGTGAGTTCCTGGGTGAACCACATCAGGTGGCGGGAAGGAGTAAGGACTTCTGTATTGTTCATAAGGGTGTTGGGTCCTTGTGTGGGAGTTAAAGGAGATCATCCAGTCGGTGTCTGAGCTGGAAACCTGCTTGAGACTGCCCAGGAAAAGCATAGCAGACCACTTCTGGTAGCTTGCTGACGGCAGAATTTCTGGTGGTGGCTGGGAGGGTAGGTATGCCAGGTAATCTCTACATACAGGCAAGCCATTGGGTGAGAGATGTTTTACTGTAGAAGGGTAAAGTGGTTACTATGTTAATAGAGAATTTGACAGCTTTCCTCCTAAGTTTAGAAGGGCTTGAAGCAATCGAGCTCAGTGTATTGAGCAGTTGGATGGGATGAGTTCATGAGAGCAGGCTATAGGGTTGCCAGGCCACTCTTGCAGTTCTGGTGCAACTTCTAAAACAGTGGTGCTGTCCCCACCTCCAGCATGGTGAACCTTGCGGCACTTGAGGAGCTCTTTTCACTGCTGTTACATTGAGAGCTCATGCACCACTGCAGAAAGTGAACTGTAACTTGTGTGCAGAACGGTGGCAGCCTGGTAGCTAATCCTGCCATCTTCTCCTTGCTCCCTGCCCTTTGGCAGTCCTCTCCTTCAGGGACCAATGGTTTGGGAATGCTTGACACTTCAAAAATTGTGAACACCATTTCTGCACAAACTGCCCCTCAAAGAGCTTGGTCACGAGGGGCTTTCCGAGACTCATACTTGGCTTAGGTAAAGCAAGTGGGGAAAAAAAAAAGAACAGTAATTTTTCCTCTGGGAGGGAGATAAAGATGAGGCAAAGTCCACGGTCACATCAACTGTCAGATTTGAACAGTTGAAAAGAGGCTGAACCTTCCCATCCCTTTTTCTGTGATGATGATGACAGTCAACCTTGTAGAGGACTCGCACTGTCTGTTGGCTTCAAGGATGATGTGAGTAACGGAGGGAGACGAGGAGTGAAGAGAGTGAAGTAATCTGTTTTGCACTAGTGAACATGCAAATGTTCTGTTTTTATGTCCCACGCTGCTTCCGTGCAGGAAACAGAGTCACTGTGACAGCCAGATCAGACTTGTGCTTCTCATGTCCTGGCACAACATGGTAGTGTTGCACAGCTGGGGACCCTAAAGATCTTTGGAAACATCTGATGGTGAGGAAGGCTGGGAGATGACCACCAAATGCTAGTGCCATCATCATTCCTATAAGGACATAAAAATCCAGGGGAGAGAAAAAACAAGAGGAGGGAGAACATCCTTAACTTTGTACACCAGAACTGAGGGTGCTGTTTTCTGTCCTGGCCTGGAGCTGGGATCACAAGAGATCTCCAGATCTGCAGATCTGACTGTCAGCAAAATCACTCGCCTGTTCTGTAATGCGGGGCGACTCTCACTTTGAAAGCTTCCTGTGCACGGGAGCTGCTCTCTGCATGGGGAAGGGCAGTGCTTCCTCTTCTACATCACTCCCTCCTCCCTTGTCCGGTTTCTCAGGCAGGCTGGCGGTTGCTATCAAGTCTGGGTGAAGTCTCTCCTTTGTTTGCTCTACTGTTTCCCCAGACTGACTTAATTATTTTTTTTAATCTCCGTGTTTGTTCTGTGACTGCCACGTCACCTGTACATTCGTAGGGCAAGGTGGCGTGAGGAGCTGCCAGGAACACAGGTGTGGGCTGCTTGTGACAGATCCCAGAAAAAAAAAAAGAGCTGTGTGATAGGCAAGTTGATTTAGTGCTTACACAGAGGATAAGGATCTGTTCCAAGGCGTCTTTTCCTTACTTACTGGTACAGAACAGACATTGTTTGGGCCACGGCCACTTCAACGCCTCTGTAGTCGATATTATACCCAACAGCAGCATTTGTAACTAAACTGAAGAAAGTCAGTTTCCTTTGGGCGATGGCATTCTTGTATATCCATCTATTAATCTACAGGTAATGACCTATAAGTGACTCTGCAGTGCATAAACTTAAATCAGATCTGGCTTTAACCACAATTTTGTGGTTAAGAGACAACAGTCTTAAAGAGTTGACAAGGGTCTTCTTGTGCCTTTAAAAAGAAAACCAAACACATCTTCTTGTGCCTTTAAAAAGAAAACCAAACACGTACACAAAAACCCTCCAACAACAAAGCCAACATCTATATATAATATGCAAAACCTACAGGGGACCGCGCAGGCTGACATGATGTCACTGGGTTTCTCTGCCAGCCTTTCACACGCCTCAGAGGCGAGGATGCTTCACAGCAGAGCTCTGTGGCTTCGTGTGTGAGCGCACAGAGCTGTACTTGGGGTCACGAGGCTGCTGCTGCTCCCCAGCCAGCCGGGCTCTGCGGGAGAGGTCTCCTTGTGGACTAGAAGTGGTTAGTTGGATGCAAAACCTCTTCTGTTGCCACATTTAGTGCTGTTGGTTTTTTTGAAGTCCTTGCCAGGCAGGGCTGGGGGAGGTCTGCTGAATACAGTGTCGACGTGAGAAGAAAAATAGCCTATTTAAATGTCAGTAGCTAAGCCCGATTCCTGTGCGAGTGCATGCATGTACTTGTGCGGTATGAGTAATGACACAACAGACAGGCTGCAGAAATAAGGCCTCATATTTAAATACCTCTACAAGTCTCAGCTGAGTGTAAGGCCCTTCCAGATGTACGCTGTCTATGCAGGCACAGTGGGGATGCTCCCCCCAGGAGTCGGTGGAAGAACCCCATCAGTAGAAAGCCTGGTCACGGCGCATCTGGCATTGCGCGGCACTGAAGGACGTGTGTTTGCTCTGTCACTAAAACGGTCGCGTTACTTCCCAGGCTGTTGCTATGGGCAGGCTGACAGAGAACAGGAACGCAGTGAGTAAACCTGGAGCACATCTGAGTGCAGTGGGAGTGCCCAGATGAACGGGTTAGGCTTTGAAAGCTGGCATGGCAAAGCCTAAAAAGTGCGCCCCATTTTTGCCTGTGGTAAACTTGCCAGCAGCAGGGCAGGACTTCATTGGCTTTAGTGACTTTTTGTGACTTCTCTGATATCATCTGTTCCAGGATCAGGTACCTCAGGTGGCCTTTTCCACTGAACAACTGCATGCTTTCTGGCTGGGCTGGCAGGCGACAGATGTTTTGCTAATCTTGATCTAGCTTGTAATTTATGTGCTTTTTTGTTTGGTTATTCTAGCATACGTAAATGTGCTGCAGTACTTGGATTGCCTCAGTCTCCATATAAAGCTTCACCTAACTCCTCCTATCCTAAACTAAACTTAAGGAATTCCAGGGATAAGTAGTGATGATTGGAATGCTGGTTTATGGGTTCCTGTTTGGCCAGCCCTGCCTAGCGTAGGGAATAAGCCATTATCGAAACTCATCCTGCAGAGCAGCTGTCTGTGCTGTGGGTTCTTTCTATATCAGGAACTCATGTTGACAGCTGGAATAGAAGAGCAGTAATACCATGTAAAAGCAACAATTTGCAGTTGCTGGTGTTTACCCTTTAGAAGGAAATGCTGTGCTTACCCAAAGAAATTTGCTTCTTTGCAGGCAACATGGTGGAGTGGTGTTTACCCCAAGATATTGATTTGGAAGGCGTGGAATTCAAATCCATGGCAAGCGGGTCCCACAAAATCCAGTCAGATTTCATGTGAGTACATCCTAAGCTATATTACTACTTTCTCTTTGCTGTATATCTACACCACCATCCCTTAATTCAGAGCCTGCAAGAATACCATTTATGAACTTAAGTTTGTGCATAAATGTGCTGCTAAACTATATCTACCTGAGCCAGAGTTACCCTTCAGATAATTTCAACGTGATACCAAGTACCAGCTACCTCTGAGGGATGTGCTGTGTGAGAGTTTTGGCTGCACAGGTCATCTGGTGAATGAGGCAGGCCAGCTTCTCAGTGGTGTGCAAATTTAGTGTGTATTGGGCAGATCATACTGCACTGCCACTTCTGTGACTGTCAGCAGAGGCCTGGGGTGAAGGGGATAGAATGGCAGAACAGAAATCAGAGGGATTTTGCAGAAACTGGGCTTAGAAAAAGGTTCTTCATTCTGCCAGTACTTTTGGACCCCTCTAGTACCTGAAGGGGCCTACAAGGGAGCTGGGGAGGGACTTTATAGAAAGGCATGTAGGGACAGGACAAGGGGGAATGGTTTTAAATTGGAAGGGGGTAGATTTAGATTGGATATTAGGAAGAAGTTCTTCACTACAAGGGTGGCGAGACACTGTGGCTGCCCCTTCCCTGGAGGTGTTCAAGGCCAGGTTGGATGGGGCCTTGAGCAGCCTGGTCAAGTGAGAGGTGTCTCTGTCCATGGCAGGGAGGTTGGGACTTGACAATCTTTGATGTCCGTTCTAACCCCAGGCATTCTATGATTCTATGAAGTGATTTGATAAACAGGCCTTTCTCACTTTCTTACTTGCTAGCTTATTCCTTCAGTGGAAAGACATTAGCTAGGAATTTTCTCTGGGGTTTGGTTTGGTTTTCTTTTTTCCTTTTTTGACCCCAGTGTTGCAATGCAGCAGTGTTTTGCAATGAATTGCAGTGCATAGTTCCTTCTGGTCAGAAATAACAGTTACTTTCTCAAAGACATGCAAACTGAACCCTTGCACTCATCTAGAGTATGCATCAGTGTGCTGGCTCTAAAAGGTGACTGGGTAACTAGACTGTACTCACAACTTCACACACTGCGGGAGGACCTTCTTCCTTGGAAGAAGGGCACTGAACATTGACTAGGACCTGCATCCTCTGTTAGTCTTCCTCCCTAGTTTTCCCTACCTGTATTTCTTACCAGCCTGTGACATGACTGGTAGGGGCTTTAGTGGTAGAGGCACTGGGATCTCTTCCCATATATGTCCTGTGTCTTGTTCCTGAGAAGGCTAGGGGTACCCAAGGCCTGCCCTCCTTCAGAGAGCAGGGTGGGGTCCCAAGGGGTTCCCTAAAGAAGGAAATGTGTTCCCAAATCAGTATTTTTAGTGGTCAGTTACCTTTATTTTTTCCTCTCTCCTCTTTTTAACATCAACCTTTGTGTGAAATGTTTGTTCCCAGTTATTTCCGGAAAGGGCTGTGCTTTGGCCTGGCCTGCTTTGCCAACATGCCTGTGGAGAGTGAGTTAGAGCGTGGTGCCCGCATGAAGTCGGTGGGGATTCTCTCCCCTTCCTACACCCTGCTGTATAGGTACATGCACTTCCTGGAGAACCAGGTCAGGTAAGTTCCCTTGGGAATGGGACTGGCTTCTCCTCACCTGGGAGAGGTAACATCGCCTGGATGGAGAAACTGCTTTAGACGCGAGTAAGAGTTTGGGTACAGTGCTGAGCTATGGTCTCCTTGAATGACTGCTTCTCCAGAAAGAGTTACAGGTTCACAATGGGAAGCAAACAAGGAACTGATTAGCAGCAGTCTGTTATTGCCAACAGGCCAGTCAGATGCTATTCAAACTACTTATTTTGTGGGGATGTGTCATGGGTAGAGTTGAGAGGACAAGAAGTTTCCCTTTTATCCCTCTGTAAAGGCTTCTTCAGAAGGCTTCTGAAGCTGTGATGGTGATCCAGCTAGATGTGTGCCTCAGCTGTGTCAAATGGGCCTGACAGGGCAGATGGAAGGGAAAGCAGTTCCTACCTGAGGGTATTATAAAACAGGACAGTCCTATGCGTACGTCAGCTCGCGATCTCCTTCGTCCTACCCATCTTCCCTGACTGCACTGAAAGTGGGTGTTATTCCCACTGCCTTGGCTGCCTTCCTGGATAAGTCCGTGTTGCGGCTCCTCTGTTAGCTGGGAAAGCAGATGTTGGCTGGGGTCAAAGCACTAAGTAAGTCTAGGAACACTACCGATCTCCCCTTTTTTCCTTTCTTTTCCAGACACCAGCTGGAGATGCCAGGGCATTACTCCCATCTAGAGGCGTTCTATGATGACAAGAAAGGAGTTCTCCCTGACAGCAAGGGCAACCCCAACTCTCAGCAACCTGTCCATTGGCTGCCGTCCATCCACAGATACATGTACCCAGAGATGAAGGTGAGGGAGGTGCTCTGAAGCTTGCTGGAATGTACAGTGCACTGCTGCTCCTTGCTAGTGTCTCATGCTTCTTTATGTAAGCAGTTGCTCCACTGCTCTGTATGCTGCTTTAGATAAGATGATGTTACTTGAACTGTTAGAGGCTGCACTTCTCTGTCGTTGCTGTGTGCTGGTCTTGCTCCCACATTTCGACTTAGCATCTGCGCGCGTGTCCCCGTTTCACCTCTGAGCTGTTTCCTTCTCTTTCCCTCCACCTGCAGATCACACACCCTGCTGGCTGTATGTCTCAGTTCATCAAATTCTTCGGGGAGCAGATCCTTGTCCTCTGGAAGTTTGCCCTGCTACGCAAGCGCATATTGATATTTTCACCGCCCCCAGTTGGAGTTGTCTGCTACAGAGGTATGTTTCCAGGGACACCGCAGAGCTCTGATCTCATAGGCTGAAGCACTGCAGAAATGCCTGTGGGTACTGAGGGCACTGACATCATGCAGGCCTTCAAAATCCATTGCAACCATTCCTTGTGAAGGCACCGTGCGGCCTGCACTGACCCACTTCCCACAAAATAGGAAGGCCTATTTTTCCGGCCTGTTCGGTAAGGACATACCTGGGGTTGTCAAATACAGCTCCTGTCAACGCAAGAAAATAAAGAGTGCTGAACCAGTCTGTGGAATCTGGTACATGGGATTCCTATGGGAGAATTGGTTATTTCCTATCCAAAACAGGATGCACCTGCTTAGAAATCCTGGTGTTTATGGGCATTTCAAAGCTCTACTCATTGTTTTCATAGAAGTGCGTGGGGTAAGCAGGGCTCAGAATGCCCTTGAGGGAATACTAAAAGCATCTCAGGATGTACTTCTCTTGTCCACAGTGTATTGCTGCTGTTGCCTTGCCAATGTTTCTCTGCCTGGTCTTGGAGGAACTGTCCCAGAGTCCAAACCATTCTTCTATGTGAATGTGGCAGACATAGAAATGCTGGAGACAGAAGTATCATACGTGGCCTGTAAGTATGGTGGGTCAGGCATGAAGCTTTTAACTGCAGGCTGCAAAACGTCTTGAGACACCAGACTGTGGAATAAAACTGATGAGAAATAGGATGTGCATGGAATGACTAATTACGAAAGCCAGAGAGAACAGTTGGTCTGCTGGGAAAGCAATATGCTGCTCTGAAAATCTTCTCTGATTTTGGCAGGTACAACAGAAAAGATCTTTGAGGAGAAACGGGATCTCTATGATGTCTATGTGGACAACCAGAATGTGAAAACACATCATGAGCATCTGCAACCACTCCTGAAAATTAACAACGCTGACAAGGAGAAGTACCGGCGGCTCAATGACCAGAGGTAACAATAGATATCTGGGTAGTCCTGGTCTCGATAGGAGAGCAGAGCAGCATGGGATAAAAAGGACACACTGCTCCTTTTTACTTTCCTTCTTGTTTTAGTATTTTCAAAGTTATCCACTGCTTCAGCTCATCTCTTTGAGCTTCTGGTTCTACTGTAGCTGGCTGGTATGAGACTCCCTGGGTACTCTTCACACATGATTACTCTGCCAGTCAGCTGGTGGAGCAGATAGAAGGTAGGAAGAGATGCAGAGGCTGTGAATCACTGTTGGTTCACCACTGATCAGTAGCAGAACTGAAAACATAGCCTGATTTCTAGTCCAGTGCCTTAAAGACTTCCCTGTTGCCTCAGATACTGGGGCAGTGGTGTCAGTCTGATTGGTCTCCAAGAAATGGATGTGAAGTTTTCTATTGCAATCCTTGTCTTCTCCTGCTTTGAGGTTCAGTTTTAAGTACGTACATTTAATGTGTCTCCCTTCTCTCAGGCAGATGTTAATGTATTCTCAAGAAGTGGGTGAGGACTGTAGCTCCTGTGAAGAGGACCTTTTCATCTTGTGAGTGACTACCTCTAATACTTAATTGGTCACTGGTAGGCTTAGGAAGCCCCTTTCACTGATTTTGTGTTGCGCTGGTTTGGCATTATGGTTAGCGTAACTCCATAGCCTCCTTCTAGGGATCCAAGAATCAAACTGGCTCTTCCTCTTCAGATTATCTTCCTTTCAGTCTGAGAAGACAAATGAAGCCATATTTGTCTCTGCTGGGGTCTCTTAAATTCTAGGAGGGAGAAGGGAATTTTGAAAACACAGTTAGAAATGCAAAAATCCCCTCCCCATTTCATAAAACATAAGCACCATGGGACTTTTCATGCCAGAACATTTGGCTCAGGAGAGGACACTGCCTGTGGGAAGCAGGCACTGTATCGTGCTGGGGGAGCTACAGTGCAGAGATAAGACCTGCACATGAAGGACTGGCCCTTTGATGGGACTGGCCTTGTACTTGGCAAACAGAGGAACCAGAACTGGGTGTAGAGCATGAGGTATGGAATGAAATGAAAACCACACCTCTACCACCTTCACTGCAGCACAGTAATAGGAGGGAACTGCACAGTGTGCAGCAGTAACGGGATGGAACTGCGTGAAGGGCTGTCAGGGCAGAGCTCTGACCTGTGATGAGCTGTGCAGGTGTAGTCAGAGCTCTTCCTGAACAGCCATGTCAGTTCCTAGGAAAGCTGTAGGTAAGAAGTACTTCTCACTGTTGTGTTCTGTGCCAGTCACAGAGAATTTATTTACCCAGTGGCTCACAAGATGGATGACGACATGCTTTCCTCCTCTGCATTATGGGAGCTATCTGATGTACCCACTTGGCTACCACAAAGTACACATTAGCTGAGTACGTGGCTTGCTTCTGGAGTGACATGCCTACCATAAATCAGCCAGACAGAAGCACTGCTGTAAATAAGAAGTTACTGCTTTATCTTTGTTTATTCTGGGTCATCCACAGGGTGGCTGGGAAACTACTACAGCATCACCTAAAAAGGTGGCATCTACGATTAAAAGGGGTTAAATGCAGTTCCAGGGCTCTGCTGCCTGTTTGATTAAATGTACCATGTTTTGGGGGTCCAGTGCCGTGGTCTCAACTGACTTTAATCCTATAGGTTTTTCATGGAGCAGAACAACCGCATCTTTCAGACGCTGATGGAGGTGTCAGCCAGCCAGGACAAGACGCTGACAGCTGACCACGCACGAGGCATGGGCCTGGATCCCCAAGGGGACCGAAATTTCCTTATGGACCTGCTGGAAGTCTATGGCATTGATGTCATGCTAGTCATTGACAACCCCTGCTGCACTTAAACCAAGGGCAAGAGAGATGGGGAACAAAGATCACTTTTTAAAGACTACCAGGCATCGCTTAGGAGAATCACTGGAACTCACCCCAGCCACTGGACGGATCTCATTTTATTTAATAACTTTACATGGAGAGTATTTATCATTTTAAAACAAAATGTGATATTATTTTATCCTCTTCCACTTCCCAATGAGTACCTCCCTCCAGGACTTTTATTTTGCTTCTTTTTGTCTCTCTTTCATTTACGGATTTCATTTTGGTTTTTTGTTTAGATAGGACCAGTTGGCATCTTTGCACCAATCCTCACTGTTGCCAGTGATATCTAGGTTTTGGCCTAGCCTGGATACCTGAGGGTTGAAGACTTCAGGAAAGCACTTTGTCTGATAGGGACCAATGTGAAACGCTGTAACTGAGCTCTCATGACTCGACTGGAAAACCCTCCTGTCATCCCCTCTTCCACTTGGGAACTGAGGAGAGCTTCAGCACACACTGTCAGTGGCCCAGTCTCAGAAAACATCTGTCCTACCATGTTTATTGGTGGGGACAGTTAAACCAATGATTAAAAACAAGACTCCTTTGAACACCCCTCACACTTTTAGCAGCCGAGTTGGAATAAAGCCACCTTTCCTTGTCAACAGTGGAGGCAGGTTTGGGGGAATGGGGTGCTGCAGGATCTTATGACTTTCCAGAGCGGCAGTTTCGCTTTCAGCATGTGAGGTGGTATAAAAACTGGCAGAGACTGCACCTACCTATCTCACAGCTGGAGAAGAGCACTCTCCCTACTTAATCCTTCCTTCCACTTCCTCTGCTTTTCAGTTCCATCACACCTGCTGTTTTGGTTCAAAATCTTCAAACCAGCAAGATGGTCTCCCGTTCAACAGGAACCAGCGTCACTGAGCCACCCTGCAGTCACTATGCTCTCCAGCCTCAGCTCAGATGGTGCTGGGCAGGATGGGGTTGACTATGTACTCTCTAACATCACTAGCCCTTCCTATGTACCAGATGGTACTTGTCCCTCCCTTAACGTTGTCTGGTGATGCTCCTTGCACAGCCTTCAGCACTGCTTGGCCACTCACTGTCCTTGGCTTTATGTGAGACAGAGCAGTGTGTGGCCTTCAGGCTGGAATGGCTTCACAGTTTGCAGGAGGTTCCCTTGGAGTTTGGTGTTCTTAACTGTGACAGCTGCTAGAAGCAATGTCTAACACCAGGACTTTTTTTCCTGAGCAGAGCAGCTGTAGAACCAGATGAACAGCATTTCTCATTCTTGTGCTGTGGGAAGAATGGGATTCAGTTGATGCAGAGGCAGTGGTTCCCTGCAGGAAGGCTATCCCTGTAACGGTGAATCCTTTCACCTTGTGAACTCAAAGAATGGTACTGTGGGTTCTAGGTTTGACATACTGCTTTGCCCCAAATCCTCCATTCAGTAGAAGCATCAGCTTTAAGTTAACTGTTCTTCTTGACCTGTGGCTATAGCTAATTAGCACCTTTGGAGCCTTTCTGCAGTTTGTAGAAGTGCAGCCTGTAGCTGCTGCATCCATTTATCCTCTCATTTTATAGGATGAGACAGAACCTGAACCACCAAGGTCTCACCTGCTAATTCTTTTTCAAATAGATGAAGCAAATACACTCCAAGTAGACCCTCTGTGGATTGTCTGTCTCCAGAAGGAAGGAGCCTGGCTTGTCCTGTTTTTCCATGAAGGCTCTCTGCAGCAAAGGGGTAGTTTTGCTTGTTGTGGATTCAGAGGTTTCAGTGAGGTGTGGGATCAGATGCCCCACAAGGCTCGTTGCACAGTTCATTGGTATGAGTTTCAGCACATCACTTCCTGTGATCTGTTTGTCTCTGAGCAGTTGCTCCCTTGCCTGCTTTGTCAGGGCTCTGGATGTTTTTGTACAGGAGAAAACATGCTGCTGCTGCAGCTTACATCGCCAGCTGCTCAAAACTGTAATGGAATCATCTGTAGAAGGTTGGGGGGGGGGGAATGGAGAAAGGGGAACAAAATTGAGCTGAATATCATATAATGGAAAGACCAGTCTCTGTTCTTGAAGAAAAGGCTTTGCTTTTAAATTGACACCTCTAGCATGAAAATGACCCACAGTTTCTTCTTTAGCCTCCACTTTAATACGCTTTCTGCAGTGGAGATCCCTGAGGATGTATAGCCAGTACTGTACTGCTGTCACTTAACTTCCCTCAGATACAAAAAAGGAACTGAAACTGCTCTTCAGCACTTCTTCCTCTCCCTTTCTTAAAGGTTTGCTCAGTAGTTTAGCTGTGGTCAGCTGTTAATGACTTCCTCTTCTCTTTGATGGCAGTAGTTCTTTTGCTGAACTAAATAGGAATGCACCTTTAATTTGTTTTTGAAATTCTGTGGCCTTTGTAGTCAGAGGCTGTCTAACACCCTGCACTGGAGCACCACGTTCACAGGCTGTCAGAACATCAGGTCTATTAGACAGCACTGCTAGAGCCTACAAGCAGAACCTCCTGCAATTACTATTTGACATTTACTAAACTTCTGCTTTCCAGAAACTAGTTGCTAGCAGTAGTGTGGGTGCAGAAGCATCAAAGCAAGCAGATTACTGTGAAAGCAGGATCCAGGTACTTCCCAGCTGGACAGCTACAGCCTATTTTGCTCTTCCTTGTAATTTTGCTGCTCAACAGCCTCTCTTGGCAGGTGACTGCTACAGAAGTCAGGAGTTTGCCAGACAGAACAAAAAGGCTCATCTGTCCTAAGCCTCCTTTCTTTGATTCGCTGCAAAAGAACTTTATGCCTGCACTCCCCTTTTCTAACAGCCACTGCTTTTACTGTTGTCACATGTGGAAAATTATTGATGTATGGGTACATAATATAGACCAGTGGCAACAGATTGGGCCAGGAAGGCTTCTTCAGCAGGCAGTTTTTGTTTGGAACCAACTTCACTGAATCTTGCCTTTGCAGGAGATAACATAATTCAAGGTAAAACAGTTAAGTGCAGACATTTAAATTCTGCTCTTTGGCACTTAATAGTTGCTTTTTTGAATACTGGCAGCTGGAATGGAGACAGTAACTTGCTGTATTTTGATTTAAAGGAAGATGTTGTGGCGTAAAGTAGGGTATTGCCTGTTTCTACAAAAATCCTCCATTTGAAGTACTTTGCCTTTACAGTGGTGCCTTTAATTTCTTTGGTGTGATGTCTCTCTGGTCAGTTGCTTGTGATCAGAGCCCAGGCTGGATGGTGGTTACAGTAACCATGGATAAATATCCTGGCAGGCAGAGTCTGCTCTGTTCTTCTCCCAACACCCAACTCAGCCCAGCCATTGCAAGTACAACCTGGTACTTGCTTGAGTTTATACAGGAGAGAGCAAGCTTCATTGTTGTATCTTAACTCAAGCTGCACTAGAAGTGTATAATCAAGGACTGAATTATTACTACCACTGTCTGGATTAGAGAGAAAAGCTAGGTTTCCAGTCTGAGTGAGCTGCCATGCCAGACATTTAAATCCTGCAAAAATATTCTCACTGCAAAGTTAGGCCGAGTTGCATAAAGCCAAGTACAACTAAGAACTGTAGTGGATACTAGGAAGAAGGCGTTTTACTGAATTAAGACTTCAGAGCCATGCTAATACCTTCTTTTCCAGCATATATACATTGGAGTAACTACTTCACATTAGAGCTAACGGTCAGGTATGTCACAGGAGAAGAGCTCACCTATCCAGCATCCTTAAGGGTAGAATAAAGTTCTATCTTCTTTCAAGAAACAGTGGCTTACTATACAGCTTTGTCTGTGAAGCAGTGTTACTGTGATACTTCTTCCTGTTTAAGAACTGACAGTTACTGGGTGAGGAGCTGGGAGTAGCTGTGGCCCTCCTGGTGACAGCCTACACAAGGGACAGGCATGCTTTGCTCTGGGAGGTGGTGGAAGGGCAGTGGTTTCTGTTACTGTGCAGAAATCTAAGTACAAAGCATGCATACTAAGCCCAACTCTCATCATACCTATTACTTCTAAATCAGTTGCTGTCTCCACCCCTCCACCCCCCAAAGCTAGTGGTGTAGTGATTATGGGAGAAGACAACATAATTGTCTTTTGCCAGAGGCTGGAGTGTAATGGTTTAAAAGAACGATACACTGGCTAAACCAGGGGGTACTAAATGCTGGTGAAGCAAGATTTCTGGTTAATGGAACATGCCATTGGAATGGGAATGTTTAACTTTGGTTAAAATAAACAGGTGCCTTGGGCTGGTTCTTCACTAGGCTGTTATCCTTCCTTTTTATCTATGTTACAGTATTTTAAGCCCATCTACAATGGGACTGTTAAGTTGAAGCCAGGATAAGTGTTTTCATGAGTGGGACCTAGGATTCTACTCCTCTGTCCTGTCTTGGAGTTTATTCAAAGAAAGTAGGTTGTCCTGCTGACAGACAGGAATGAGAACTGAGCCCTTTCCTCAACACTGCAGATAGGGGCTTCAGCCCCTGTTCAGTTTATGTTAATGTTTTTGTCACACCTTCCCTCTGAATGTTGCAATTCAGAGGTCACAAACCACCCCATACTGGAAGACCTCTGAACTGTAGAGGAACAGGAAAAGGACTTGAGTGGTATTTATACAAGTTACTCATCTTATGCTGATAGGAGGATTTATCAGCCTGTGTCTCAGAAGATCCTTGGTACTTTAACATCAGAACAACATTAATGATATCAACTCTGAAGGGAGCTCTTGAGGTTCCCCTTGAGCAAGGACTCACATTGCAGTGGGAGCCACATGTCTGATACTGTGGAAAAGAATTAGTCATTTTCCCTGTAAAATGGTACAGATGAACCAGAAGGCAGTTCTTATCATCTTGCCCCTTGCAACAGGCTGGTTGTAGTTGTAACAGCTCTGATGTTGTTTGCATCTTGCAGATGTGTGGTTGCTCCCTTAGGCCTGTGGCTGTGTAGAGAAACTGCTTACTAAAACATGGGAAATTTTTAATACAATTAAAGCTTACCTTTTTGAAATGGCTGCTACCTCGTCTTTCCTGCCACTTGAGCAAAAGCATTGCTAATTTTATTAGAGAAGCATCAGCCTGATGAAAAACTCCACTGGTGAGAACTGCTCCTGACTGAATGAACCGTGGCTCCAGAGCAACGTTGCAGGTTTCCCCGTAGCAAACAACAGCAGAGCAGAGCACAGCCAACGTGTTCTTTGTTGAGCAACCCAGGGGTACGCTGAGCACTCTTAATTGCTGCTGCTGAAAAGAAAGACAGCACACCACCACAGGCCCTATCACCAGCAGAACTACTAAAAAGAACTAGCAGGCTTCTACCTCCCTAGAACTGAGCCAAGAAAGGGGTGAGCACTTGCTTCAATAGCTTAGGTAATTGGTTTCACCACTGTGTGGTCAAGAGGACAGTGTTCTGTTTGGTTCCAGCACCATGCAGAAAACCAGCCCCACTGCCCCTTTCAAAGCAGTTTTCCTCCAGCAAGGCTCCAGCAGAGGATGCTGTTGCAGCAGCATGCAGCCAGGATGCAGCCTTTAACAAAGATGCTGGAAGTCAATTCCCTAATGTCCTTATTTTGATTACAGCAAAGAACCAACAGATAAACTCAGACTAGATCACAGTGGAACACAGCAACTGCTGCACGTAAGAAAAATAAGGAATTGTTTTTTTCTTCCAGTGAGCAAGGCAGAATCATGTGAACTCATAAAAGTTCTAAGAAGGGCAACAGATAACCTTGCCTAAGTCAATAAGATTTCCTTTCAGCAATTAAAGCAACGCTATAAACAAAAGCTCAGAAAAGCAACAAAACTAATTACAGTACTGAGGCTCAGGGGAATGTAGGTTGCATAAGGAGTGGCAAGTGATGTTTACATTAGAGAAGAGCAACCAGACACAATGAATAATGAAAGTTATTTGGATGCCCTTATTTGTGTTATACTACTACAGGAATAAAAGTAATAACTTATAAAAACAAGACTCATTTGGCTTGTTGAAGAGTCTTTTCACTTGTACTTTGTACAGCTTTGGGTCAATGATGACATTTTCCAATTTGCTTCTGTGTAATATACCTAAACTTGATCAAAGGAATATATTTCTACTATATTATTAACTCTGTGCCATTGAATCTGACAAGATGAAAAAAAGTAACATAAATATCTTACCCAGATACACACAGGGAATTTTAAAACTTCATCTGAAGCTTTGTGTCAAAAATCTCAAATTTCTTTTGTGACAGAGGAGATAAACAACCACTTGTTTTACATGGCAATTCCATATACTTGCTTTAACATTACTCCCTAAACATCATTTTCTTCCAAGATCCCATATTTTCTGAGATGTATACATAGGTAAAGTAGACCTAAACCCTTAAAACACAAGGACAAGTGTACTTTCATTTTACTTTAATATACAATTGCATTAAAGCAGTAGCATCTGGCACATAGCACTCAGCCTGCAGTGCTGTAAATGGAACACTTACGACTTCTTTGGGGGGGAAAAAAAAAAGATGCCATTAAGTTAACGTGCATTTCTGAGAGTTTCTGTTTTGTTTTAACACCTCTGAGACTGCCCAAAGCAGCTGCTTCCAGTGGAAGGGGCTTGCACATCAAAATAGCCAAATGGCTTATTAGCCTGGTGAGGTTAATCAAGTTAGCGAGGTCTCACGTGCCTTGCAGAGGCACAGGCCCCTCTGACAGGAATTCTCACTGTACTGCTGCACGGAGCACCTGCGCTCTCGTTCTGGGATCACAGAAGAACCGGAGTTTGCGGGGTAAGAGCTTCACCTCCACAGGCATAGCTTCGTACTCCTCGTTATCAATGCCAAAGGATCCCTCAGTGCCCTGCGTGCAGACAAGAGTCAGTCAGGGTTAAACAGCAAACAGATTGTTCCAGCAATGCTGTAACACTGAGACCTGATTTTACTAACAGGTTGCTCTTGAATACTTAGCTGAGTCTTACCCAAGATGACCCCCTCCCTGTGCCTTCCAGCCCATTTGGTCTCAACAACACAGTGAGAGCTATCCTTCACTGCGCGTAATATATTAAGAGTCTGTTCCATAAGATGTTAACTCAGTTGCTAATTGGTGATAATTAAATGCTAGGGAGCTTTAATGACCCACATTGTTTATACTGAAGGATTCTTTGCTATCAGAGTTACAATTATATGCACTTAGACCTAGGTCTGCTGGTGGTGACACAAGCTAATCTGCAGAAGTGCCTGCTAAATGCCTCCTATTAAATCCAAGTTACAAACACCTTTTGGTATTGTTTTGCTGTATCGATCTGAAACATGAGATGCAGTGATTCACAGGTGTTACTCAGCAGCAGAAACTTCTTTACTGACAGAAGTAACCAATGATTAAATGAATCTTCAAAATGGCAGGCTGACTATACCTAAATTTGGTGACTGCTTTGCATGCCCTTGATTCGGGGCAGGGCTGTATTACGTGGCTACTCAAAACTACCTCCAAGTCAACTCATACACCAGAACAGCACAGATTAGAGAAAGCAGCATAGGTTCTGGAAGTCAGAGGTACAGCAGTCCATCTGGATCAACATATCCCGCTCTTCTGCAAAGCTGGTGAGACTCATCTGAGCTGCCTTCAGTGCCTTCATCAGAGCAAGGTCATGCAAACAGCACTACCTGGTGCCATGCACATGTACTCTGAAGATTTTAGCAGCAGCTGCAGTACTAACAGCTCATTTTATACCCCTGCCCTTACTCATGGCTCAGCTGTACTTAGCGCAGCACTCTAGGGTATTCTTTCAGAATCCCTGAATTGCCATGATATGAGTTTAATGCAAGTATTAGGATGCTGGCTAATCATGACATCATAGTTCCTGATAGTTCACTCGGCAGTGACAGACTTTTTCACCTTTCAGCATATTCTATTTCCCCTTTATATGGAATTGTTTTGCTGAATGACAGACAGTTTCTGTCTTCGAGTCATCTATGAGATTGGTTTCACATCCTTGTAAAAACAAGAAACTGTTCTCCTCAAGGCTGCAATAACAGCCTCTTCTTTCTAAGAGACAACAAAAGACTAACCTAAATTACATAGGAGGACAGAATTTTGGCTTCTTTTTCAATCTCTTCTATTCAAAGTTCCGAGACACTTCCCTGTGGTGATCTGAGCCTCGCTGCCTTCTCTCACCCTCACTGGTCTCCCTAAAGCTTCTCATCTTTAACTCCTTCTCTACAGCACAATCCCTTCCAGGGTAAAATGTACACACCTTCAGTACTAAGGAGAAGGAGGTGCATGTATGCAATATACCTGAGTAACAGACCTTTTACAACCACCACTGTTGTCTATGTAAAAGGTCTGCCAGTATTTACTGGCAGAATGAATCCCCCCCTCTGGTTTATAGACCACGTGGAAAATTCCAGGATGGTTCTTGGACAGGGACTCAGTTGCTGCACAGCGTGTAATCAACCTCCCAGATTTCGAGCAGGGATTTCTTAATGTGTGGCATCAGCTAGTACAAGGAAATAAAGAGACAGTTTTCCAGCTTCTCACCTCTGGAAGTTGCAAGATGCATCTGCTGGCTTGGATGCACTGACTCCCTCCAGGGCACGTATGTGGATCACGCATCTTTTGACTTCTGTTCAAACCAAGAGAGGGACAGAGTAAGGAGATGTTTCTCCTGGAAACAGCCATCTTTAGGAATGACATGTCATTGGAGCTGGTAAATACCTATGTGTTTGGTAAATTTAGAGGTCAGGTGTATATATATAAATATACTTGAGCTTAGCTGTGAGAAAGTAAAATAGACATTCCCTCTTCTGCTGCATGCAACAGGTATCGGTATGGACTGGCTGCCTCCAACCAGCTTCTGCTCTGAGGCTCACTGTATATATTTGAACATACAGCAAGGGTTTGTGCTCCTCACTTACATGCTGAACTGCACAATTCCTGCAGGCTACCATCTCCTCACATTCCATGCACCCAGTAACACATCAGTAACCGAAACAACCCTAAACCAAAAACCCGATTGAATTAAGTTATCCTGATCCACTAAATAACCATCCAAAAAACAAACTGGCCCCTTCTCACACCACCACCAGTCAGCATGATGTTTCTTGCCAGCTGCTTTTATATCATTCATGAAAAGAACCACCCCCAGAACATCATCACCTGATCCATTCCAAATAATGTATCTGTTCTTGTCAGTTACTGTCCCTCTTCTGGTGCCAGAGATATTCTTACTTACACACTGTACTCAGTGAAGTGCTACTTTCCTACTTGTGTAGATGTCAAAAGGGAGTGCACAGAAGGCAGCTATCTGTCTGAGAAAGCTGGTGGTGCAAATGCTATGTGGTCTTCAAGACAGCGGTTGCTGTTCTATCGCTGGATCAACTGGTAAAGAGCAGCGCCTTGTGACTCCTTTTCCCAGCACCTGTGGCTGCGACGCACAAGCTCTGGGTACACTGCCCTTCCTCTGTGCTCCTGACTGAAAGCACATGTAACCTTTGGGCTGACATCTGACAAAGGGTACTCTGCACCCCCAGGCAGCTACCCCTCAGTTTGGGTCCCTCTCCAGACATGCAAACAGCAATCTATCACAGCTCTCAAGCACACTCTGACAGGCAATGCCAGCTGTCCCCAACTTTTCTATTCTGCAGACTGGTATGAAAGACGAGTGTATTTAAATACTGCCCAGGAAAAGAAGTCACAGAAACACATCAGAAACTCCCAATACACCAAGCTGCCTATGCCCAGAGAATCATAGAATCATAGAATGGCAAGGGTTGGAAGGGACCCCAAGGATCATAAAGCTCCAACCCCCCTGCCACAGGCAGGGCCACCAACCTCAGGCCTGGAGCTACACAAGGTTGCCCAGGGCCCCATCCAACCTGGCCTTGAACACTTCCAGGGATGGGGCATCCACCACCTCTCTGGGCAGCCTGTTCCAGGACCTCACCACTCTTTCTGTAAAAAACTTCCCCCTAATATCCAATCTAAACCTTCCCTCCTTTAGCTTTAAACCATTCCCCCTTGTCCTTCCATTATCTGCCCTTTTAAAAAGCTGATTCCCCTCCTGTTTGTATGGTCCCTTCAGGTACTGGAAGGCTGCAATGAGGTCCCCCCACAGTCTTCTCTTCCTTTGCTGAGGAATGCAAGTGCCTCTTAAAATCATAAAAAAATCCCACAGAAAAAAACATGAGAATAGAGAAGATGATAATCCAAAACAGGAATTAAAACTAAGATACCAAGGAAAGGGCAAGGAAGGACAGAACCAATATTAACTGTGGAACGTTTGGTTTTAATCAAGTATGTATATACTAAAAGATTAATGAGTGAATGTGAAGGAAATAAACATCCTCCTGGCAATATAAATGATAAATCATTGATGGCATGCCATGATTGTCAGTTTATACAGTGCTGTACAAACCAGCCTAAGATTCCCTGCTTAAAGTTTAACCTGCTCCAAGTTTAACATACAAGGTCCTAGACACTGCACTCTGAAGGAGCAAGTAGGTTTTTTTCAGTCCATGAAGGTAAATGAGGCTCTGTATAGATGTCATTATGGGGTCAGGGTAAGTTCAAGAGAGACAAGAAATGAAACTAAAGATCACTCAAAGGAGAACGCTGGTAGAAGCAAACAGGCACAACCCCACTCACAGTGATTGCCTCTCTAGTCACCCAGCATAAAAAGATCAGAAATCATTTCTATTTGGTTCTGCTCCTTCCTCAAGACAAGACAGCAAAGTGAAACAGGAGCAAGACTGACAAAACCAGCTTCAACTGACTCGTTTATCCCACTCCACATGCTGAATCACAAAAACACAGGCAGAAAGAGAACCACAACACCTACTGCACAAAACACAATTTTTAACCCACTTTTCATCTCCAGGAAAGGCCAATGTTAAATGAGTCAAAAGAAGAAAAAAAAAAAAAAAAGTCTTCTGCAGCATAGCTGGTAACTGGAGTGACAGCTCAGCACACTGGCATATACAGAACCTCAGCTGGCTACCAGGATGCAGATTATGAGGTGGTACACTTTCTATCCCTGCTCTCCTTGCCTCCAGCACTTCTTAATAAGCACTACAGTGTAACCACCTGTTCTTCCCCCCCTTACCCTAAAACATCAGCTCTACCCCTGCTACCAATGCTCTAGTTCACAGAAATCTGATCTACAGCCTGAGGGCACTTTCATACACCTGGGATGACCTACTCTTTTCTTTGAAATCCAATAGCAGCTGCCCTCTAGCACTCTGATGCACCCCACACACACTGCCTGAGCCTGCATGGTGGTTTCCCACTGGATGTGTGGTTTCCACTGTGTGATCCATTAGCTCTGAACAGCTCGTGTCAGTGCCCTCTTCAATATAAAAAAAAACCCAAGCCCTTGAAAGCTGCACTGATATGTGATTTTCCCTAAAAACCTTTTCAATCCCCCAGATTCTGGTGGAGTTTAAAACTATGCATTAAAAAAGGAGAAAAAAAGAAAGATCTTTTTCACACATTGCCAAAGACAAACCCTGTTGATGCTAGGTAGTGGGGAGCCTCTAGTAACAGGTTTGATTCAAACAGAACTGCCAAAGGGTATTCTGTGGTGGAGAGCTTCTCTGAACACCCCGATTTTGCCTTGCAAAAATGGGGCACATTTTGTCTGTCCTCTCTGTAGAACTAACCAGTCCCTCTTGCTGCTCCCCCACCCCATGCACCCCTCTTTCTCTTTCTTTGTTACCTACAGACTTTTGGGTATTATTTAATCAAAAGAGCCTGTGTCTTTGAACTTTGCTTGAACAGCAGCTCAAAGCTTTTGGTACTGCCTCTAATTAGCTCTAGCCAGCAGGGCATGTTAACTCTCATCAGAGACTTTTTCTGCACGACAGTGTAATTGCAGTCAGAAAATGTGACAGACGCCTGTGTGAAGCATGTCCAGTCCACACGGGAGACATCCTTTACAGTGGATACACACTCCAATACTGCCCCCTTAAATCACACTAACTCACCCACATTTTTTCTGCTAGCAAAGAATCCAAGTACCCAGCACAGTATCTCCTTTGTGTCCCTCCTTTAAGAGGACAGGTTCCTCTTGCTGCTAATGGGAAAGAAAAATCTCCACCTCCTTTCCTCCTGTAGCCTTCAAAGCAAAGATCTCAATCCAAAGCAACCTCTGGTCCACATGTCATGCAACTGAAAAGCAGTTGCAGGTGGTTACCTGCCCTGCCCTGTATGCATAGGTCGGAAGATCCTATACTCACCGAGGCTCGCGGGATGCTGAAATATGGGCCTGCTGCTGCTATCAGTACCATAAATCAAGACAGGCCGGAATTACTAGGGTGATGACAAGCAGGTAAAACCGCGCTGAAACCTTTCCACTGATTTCACTAGAGGGAGCTCTAAGACTACGAAACAGCACTAGACCACCCAAACCTGAAGAGCACTGGGATTCAGCAGGAAAATCTGTTGCTGGGAAAATCTGCTCTGAAAATACGATGTATTTGCTAGTGGGATTGCATGGAGGTGCCGGAAAAAGGAGCTGAGATTTGTTTCTGGTGACAGCAGGAGGAACAAGCGCACACCAGGACCACATTCCAAGCACAAAGGCAGCAATACATGTTCACTTTTTCTCTTCATCCTGCTGCATCGTACTTGCAGCCTCCTCACTGCACCTAGAAACAGCACTGATACATTTGCTTAAAGTCCCTGTTTAAATCCACTTTCAAAAAATCTTTCAAAAGTTCTTCCAGCTCAGACCTGATTTCTCACAAGAGTTACTGAGACAAGGGAGCTCTTCACTTAGAAGTAGGCCTCTCTACTCAGAGTTCAAAAATTACAGGTACTGCTAGTGTGGACGGAGCGGCGCTGTGACCTGCCTCTCAATCCACTGAGCAGCTAGGGCTAAAAGATTCTGGGGATAAATCTCTATGGCTGTCTATAAAAGTCGGTTGTAACAGTATTATCCCACTATCACCAATCAACAGGAACAGGGAAGAAGATGAAAGGTATAGCGAACTCCAAAGCTAGGAAGAACTCCAGGTAGACTGCTCTGCCTTGTTTCCAGAAAGAGAAAATTAGAAAGCATTTTAAAGAACAAAATGAGTTATCCCCACGAAGCATTACTGCCTGGTGTCCTCTGCTCCAGAGAAAGAACATCATGCTCCTCAGAGTTAGTGTGCCGCCTCACACAGAGATGCTGCCACCTCCCCGCGGCGCTCTCACACTCACCCTCTGTTCACAAACTGCCCCTTGCTGACCGTATCGGCCTCGATGCAAATGTCCATGAAGTCCTCGGAGCGCTGTGCAAAGAGAGGTTCAGAAATCAAGCAGTTAACGTTTCGGAATGCCACACCCACCCATGGTACTGCAATACGGGCACAAAATGCCCAGTCCTTTGTCCCACAAAACAAGGCAGAGGACACATGCCTGCATTCCATGCTTTTTCCCACTCCCTACGTGAGATTTGGATTATAAATTATAAATAGTAATTCCTCATTGGTGACTCTTCTTCGATAAATACCATCAGAAGTGAAATACTGATTCACACACACACACACACATGTGGCTTCTTGTTACACTTCACACACATATTAAAGGCAGTAATAGCAAATCACTTGGGTTTAGTCCCATTCACAAACACTTCTAAGCAGTGGGCCTTTCAGGAATTTTAGCAATAATAGAATGATGCAACATTTGGCCACCAAACCCTACAGTAAGAGAATTTTAGACAATACAAATTAGAAGTCAAAGTGCTCTTGAGATTATTCCTTTAAATTCCTTCTTTTCTATTTACAGCCTGTCTGTATACAACCAAGCATACAGCAAAGCTTTTGCTGGGAAAGCAACTTCGATGAAGATAGAATTTATTTATTTATTTACTTAAACATTTCTGTCCTGGCAAAAGTCCCAGTGCAGATGCAATCAAAATGACAAAAGTAAAAATAAATGCATCTATTAGCATAACTCGTTTTATTTCTTTACTGTATCTGCAGAGGTAGCCTTGGCATGGCCTGAGCTGCACCTGTATGGCTTTATCAGCTTCTCTTCAACAAGGCAGCCTAGCCATGAATCTGAGGTGAGACAGTCAGACAGGTGTGGCTGACAAGACTCAGCAGATGTGCTCTACTATCGATTCAAGAGATCTGTTGTTCAACTTTGATGCCTAGAGAGACAATGGCTTCAAGAGCAGGAGTTAAAATAAAAGCTGTAATAAAGGGTCTGCATCTGTAGAAAGAAAGATGTGGTATCAAGATACTTCCAGCTCCAGAAAAAGTACAACTGCCCTACTATAAACTTGTCCATTTCTCTAGGTTATCCAAGAGCCCCGAGAATCTTACATCGCTTCTTTGTTCAATACCAGTATTAAAGTGCATCCTGAAGGCATAAAGGAGAAGGAAAAACAAAATCCATAAAGGCTAGTCTGTGGCAATGAGACCCTTCTTCAGTTCTTGGTGGGTCTGGTTTTACTTTACATCACTGACTCCAATCCAGTTCAGTGACCAGGACTGTTCTGTTCCAAGTCCCATCTAGAAAACACTAACATAACCAACACCCAACTACTTGTCTCTGGCCAAGCATCTACCATTACTAGGAACACTGGTGGCCCAAATAAGTCCCTGATGAAAAAGAAACTGAAGTTTATTTGGTCAGTTCTATGGAGAAAACAGGAGAAAATATTAAGACTAGACTTGCCTGGGAGGTTTTTTTGGCTGATCCTACAAAGGTGACATACCAATCTAACAATAATTTTCAGGTTCTTAAAAGACCCTGAATTTGGAGCCAGAAACACACTGCAGTAAGTACACCTGTTAATCTGGGTGTAGTGGCAGTGGTTGCCCGTAGCCATAAAGGTGACCTGAAGAGCTGCTCACCAGTATGGGATCACCGTGTCAGCATTTTCCAGCAAAATTCAAGACTGACATCTATCCAAAGAGCTTCCACAGCAAAAAAATTGCACCACAAGACAGACATAAGCCAAAGACAGGTTTTGAAACAGTGAATTAACAGCATGAGCATGCTAAGAAGGTTATGACAAGAATGGTTCCCTTGCTCCCTTGGTTATACTCTTCCACAACCACTTGCATTTCCTGTCCTTCAACTCAGCAGAGCCTCTGTCCTCTCTCTAATCCCAGTTCTTTTTAACTCTGCTCTGCCAGCCAAAAGAGAAAGAAAAAGGCACGATTCCATGTAGACATTCAGGCTCCACTTCCTTCCAGCACCAGTTGATAAGACAGAATCAGTCTCCCATGGGTCAAGGATAGGAATGCCTATCTGGATGCTTTGTTCTCTTCTGGGCAATCCTAAAGCTTCTCTTTGGCTAGTGAAACTTCCTTGTTGTACAAATTTTTCCTGATCCCACTGCATCCCAGTTTTACATGGGTCTCCAGTGCTTTTACACTGGTCCTGGCTTCCATCATTGGGTAGTTTTATTTACAGAGACACAAGAATGGGGATTTAGCAAGAAAGGAGAACTGTGTGGGCAGGCAGAATTTGGAATCCAGTTATACTATGGTCTTACAGTCAGATCAAGCTGCCTGTTCCGAGTTGCAATGGAAAGCTCAATGGTGGATAGCTTCAGCTTTTCCCAGTCCTCTGGGGTTACCTCCTGGGGGATTTCTGCACATCAAGAAGAGAAGATATCATTAAGTAGAATTTAATTACACAGATCATCATTTCGCTGCTATGAAGCATGAAACATCAATGCCAGCTGCAAAAATTATTCTGACCCATTGTGACCACTAGGCTTTGTTTCTTTCAAACATCAAAATCTTGAAAAAGGGAAAGGGAGCTTGGGAGTACTGAAGGAAAGAAAAAAATCCTGCCAGCATTCACACAGTAGCAGGAGAGGCTGTCAAGCACATTACATGGCTGCCCTGTGAGTCCTTGTGCCCAGGGATTTACAGATCTCCTGGGCTAGTATTACAGGAACATTTAGAGAACACGTGAAGTGCTGCTACCAAAACCACAGGAATCCAAATGATAACGATGTAACGTGTATTTTCTACAGCAGGAAGTTCTATGGTTCAGTTTTCACATACAGGTCACTTCTTTCATGTTTCTATTTAAATCACCTCTGCTAGACCAGAAGGAATGAGAAGGACTATGCATCACACCAGATTTTGCAAAATACCCCTTTTCCCTTTCCTTCTGCAGCCTGCCACACACGCTGCCTAGCAAACATCCCAACCCAAGGCAGGCTCACAGAGCACAGAGAAGAAAATTTTTATGGTACACTGAATGTACTAAGAGAAACTTAAGGCTTCTGCATGACCCAAGTTTTATTGTTCTACTTTAAGTAACATTTGTTGCTACATGCCAGCAACATCCCCTACCCTGGAAAACAAGGGTTGCTTCTCTCACATCAGCTCACTGAGAAGGAGTTCTACAGGAGGGCCATTCCAAGAACCTCATCTGTAAGTGCAAAGTATCACTTATGGAGGCTTCCATAGCAATGGCAAGCAACTGTGACCCCAGGGAACACCCTGGGTTCTTTACAACTGCACTTCTGTTGTAAGACCACAAGCACTGATTGGCAGGCCTATTCTGTCCCATTTCTAGCAGATACCATCGTAACTATCTTGACAAAGTTCCAGTTTAAATAAATTTTTTTAAAAAAGTAATAATATAAAAGTGAAGGAGAAGAAAAACAAAGCAGAACACCTTCCCAATCTGACCTATTAGAAAAGTACAGTCTGCTTGTGAGTTTATGCCAAAATACACACACCTCACCTTTTGGAGGGGATGACCAGTACAGCCGAAGTCGTCTGTAAAGCCTGACATACAAAGGAGGTCTGGACGGTTTCTCCTCTGGCTCCTCTGGAGGCCTCTCTGTTGGACCCAGATACATGAGAGCAGCTTGGTGTTTCTGAGGCCATTCCTTGTATTTACATGGAAAGACAAAACAGAAGATAAAGGGGCTACTGTTTAGTACCTACCTGTTCATTCTGTTTAGCCCTTCAGCTTATTTGATCTGTGCTCCCAAGTACTCCTGCAGAGCTACCCAGGGCCCACCACTGCCTCAGACTACTTTATGGTCTCCAGCCTCCAGATTCGTATGTGAGATGACATTTTTGCAGCTTGAAAAAGATTCCCCACACTTCCCAAGTCTACTAATCTAGTCCTTCCCCACACAGAAGCGAGGCATTTTCCTCTCTATAAGTATAGATTAAAGGGATGTTTTCTTTGCTGCTGATGTGTGGCAGGGTGACACAGCTGCTGCCACACGGATGGAACAACCTAAACTGGCAAGATCAACATTACTGTTTGAAAGCACAATTGGTTTCTGCACGGTACAAAGAGCAGCTGCACAGCGGCGCCTAGTGCAAACAGGCAAAGACTGCGGCCAAGGGGCACCGAAACCTGTCAGGCCTTTGTTCTCCAGCAACTCAAACAAGCAAGATCTGACCTTATAGTCAGGTGCTTACAGACAGCAATACAACCGGTCTTCAAGCAAGTCAGGTGAGCTTTAGAAAGCATCTGAAGGGACAAAAAAAAAACCCCAACCCCAAAAAGCCCAGCAACACAATATTCTTGGTGATAATTTGGATTCCAGTGCCAGATAGTGATGGGCTACAGAAGAACCTTAGCTTCTGGAACAGTTCTGGATGCTGACAAAGTTTATTTTCTCTCATTTCACTTTAAAAATAAGTTCTGAAATGCTCAAAGCATAGCTAAACCACTCCAGCCAAAAGCCCACACGTACTCAGTACAATTACTTCTCAATGCACAAAACTTTAGAAGTGGTTTTGGATCACATAGCACAGGTTGTTAAACTAATTCACCTCACAGCTCTCAGAGCAGGGAAAGACTCTGCTACTGTACTTACATAATAAACAGGACAAACAGAGGTTGTATCAGTAGGGCAATACACAATAAGTATTAATGATTAAAGGGGAGAGCAGGAATGCTGTAATAATTTAAGCCTGCATACTAGAAAAGATCAGACACTCATAACAACGCCCCTACCAATACCAGAGGTGAGGTCTTTCTTCTTGCACTGCTTTCAGCTACAGGTCACCCCTTTTGCAAAGGACAGCTACAGCAAAACCAGAAAAGATGAAGAACACAGCAGCAAAGACAAGCTAGGAAGGGATTATGCTCAACAGGCTGGAGGCGTTTCTTACAGAACTTGATGAAAAGGTAATATAACAGGCACAGAAAGCAATGAATACCACAATTAGGAGGGATCAGGTAGCAACATTTCTATCTTAACAGCAGGAAAAGCGGGCAGTCCTCTCTAACCTTCAAGAGATTAAACAGATCTTTTTAACATACAATAGCTCACCAGTAAAATCCACTATCATTGCCACTAACTGAGGCTAAGGACTCAACAAAAGTGTGAAAGGGGCTGGATGGAAGTGAAAGATAGGAGTCTACTTAGAATGGCAGCACACAAAATCATCACCTCACATTTTCTGGAGATGGGGAGTAGGGGGAGTGGAAGTCTTTCACGGACACATTAAAATTTAACTCCCCTTTACAGAAGCTTCCTATAACGGAAGCACTGGCACTATCCCAGACAGCATGGCTGGACTGCACAGTCTGATCTACTGTGCCAATTCCTGGGTATTTCCACAGCCTTTCGAGGCTCCTCACGCGTTCGGAGAACAGGGGAAGCACATGAATGAAAACGCCTCACCTATCACAGGTCAAGTCTTAATCTTTTCAGGACCAATTTTAAGCAACACAGAAGTTGAAGGTGAGATACAAGCTATTAATCTTCATGTTCATTTTACCACACATGGAAGCCTGATCACCAACGTGCATGAGCAGTCTAATTATAGACACTTCTGCCAGATGAATAAATCAGAACGAAATGTTACCATAAGAAAGACTGCTGAGAAAAGGTGGCAGAGCACTTTAATGGTTCTCCATCACCATTACTGCTCTCCGGTTTCAACGGTGGTTGCTGGCTCCCCCTGGTGATCTTGGAGCAACATCCTCAGTAAAGATTTTTCTTTGTTTTCAGTATCCCTCCTCCCCTCCATCTCTTCAGAAGTTAAGTCTATCAGTTGGTAGGTTTTTAACAAGTCGAGTTTCACTCCCACTTTATATTGCCACCAGGACCCTTCACAAAAATTTGCAGATAAATTATAGAAAGCATAGTCAGTTTTTCATTCCCCAACCACAAAAACACTTCCCCTGCAATTAAACTTTACCTTAAACGTACTGAAAACGTGAGCTGCTTTGGTTTTCAGGGGCCCAAGGTACCAGTACCTAAAAAAGAAAGAACAGTCAGAACTCCTAAGATATCCAGGGGTCATTACTGGGAGAAGGAGAAATCAGACTTGTTTGTCACTGAAGTTAGCGCTCCCCTACAATCTTCAGCTTTGTGATACTGTAACACAGTATCGTAACACCGTTTCTACACATCACCAGCAGCTTAGCAGAGACAGACCCTTCATGATTTTCAGATCACCAAAATGCAGCATACAAACTTCACTACAGGCCGTGCAATGTCTCAGTAGCAAAATTCTACCTTCTTATGTGACACAACTGAGAATGATTTAAAGGTTTGGGATGCATCTCCACAATATGCAATAAAGAATACGGTTGGAGGAAACAAACAAAGATCAACAGCTTCAGTGAATAACGAACAGAGCCAGCAAACATTCATCTGCCCCAAAGGATTCTCAGATCAAAATCAATGTTTTACAAAATAAAAATCCTGCCAGCCATACAGCATTGTCTAGAATCTAAAGATGTGGCTATATTTAAGCACACTTGGCACACATTCTGATCACTGTCTTCCACCAAAGAAGGTCAACAAAGCACATTAAACACCATCAGCTCAAAAGTACTGCAGATCTAAGTGTATCATTAACTACTGTGCAACTGTCACACCACTCCCATCAAGCCATGAAATTGTCTGTAAAACAGTAAAAGCTCAAAAACATAAAGCAGCACCCTGTCTCCACCAGGACAGTGCTTAGCACAGGGACAGTCAGACAAATTTCTGGAACTGTGGCTTGTGGCTTAAGTCCCTTTGTAGTAGGTGCCTTCTTTTCAGTACAAGATCAGTTGTACTGGAACTGACCAGATGTTCACTTATCCCAATAACCCATCCCTCATGGGGACCAAAACCAGATGAAGTGAAGAAGTATAAAAACAGGACAATCACACATGGTTCTTGTCCCAGGCTCACTCTGAGCACTCATTCATTTGTGGCTGAAAGGCATTCCAAGCTGGACACATTTTCTGTGGATTCAAAACCATGTACCATGGCTTATCCCAGTTGGCAGCAGAGCACCACACCGCCACTTGGTCCCTTCTCTCCTCCCAGTGGGACAAGGGAGGACAATCAGAGGAAAAAGGGAAAACTCTTGGGTTGGGATAAGAACAGCTTACTGGGACAGCAAAGGGATAGAAAATTACAACATCTGGACTTAGAATGTACAAAGTGGGTTATACACAAGGCCAGCCACTCACTACCTGGAACCCAATGCCCTGCCTGGCCACTTCCTCCCTTATATGCTGAGCATGACGCCATATGGTACGGAGTACCCCTTTGGCTAGTTTGGGTCAGCTGTCCTGGTTGTGCCCCCTAGATTGGGTGCAATTATTAATAAATTCCAAGAGATGCTGCCCAAAGTACAGATGGGTATGACAGCAACACCACATACAAATACCAGCTTAACCTCATGACCAGTGATGTTATTGTGCCATAAGGTGATACTACACAGTAGAGTAAAATGAGCATCCTGATCTCTCTCCCAGAGATGACGAACAGTGCAGCAGGGAATACATGCAGCATGTAAGGATTTACATAGCACAACTGCACAAACAAACAAAACACAATTGTGGCCAGCGACTATTTAATATAATAAATGCACATTACAAATTTGTTTTAACATTCTCTGGTCAGAGCCATCCTTATCTCAACCTTTTGTGCCCCACACTGGGTGCCTAAAAGGACTGTCATGGTTTAGCCTGGTCACCATCTGGCTGTTCACTCACTTCTCCCCCACTCAGTGGGATGGGGAGAACTGGAAGAACGAGGTAAAACTCGTGGGTTGGGATAAGGACAGCTTAATAGGAGAGCAAAGGAAGAGGGAAATAACAATACTTATAAAAACAATATATAAGGCAGATGATACACAATGCAATTTGCTCACTGCCTGGAACCCAATGCCCAGCCTGTCCCCAGGCAGCAATCCTCCTCTCTGGCCAGTTTCACAAGCATGACATCATATGTTACCAAAATATCCCTTTGGCTGGCCTGGGCCACCTATCCTGACTGTGTCCCCTCCCAGCCTCTTGTGAAAATTAACCCTACCCCAGTCAAAAAACAGGTCAACATCTATGGAAGAGAACAAGGTTTGAGGATGTTCACGTTGCTCCACATACAGAAGGTGCTGTCACACCTCCAGCACTGAGTCCAAAGACTCCTATGAAAGGGGACTGCTGCAGGAAAAGATACGGAGGCTGACATTAGGCTAAAAAAAGGGTATTGGGTAGGAAGCCTAGTAAGAGCACTTCCTTACTCTTGGGGCTGCAATTAGCAGGAGAGCCTGTAGTATAGCCAAGTCATCATCTACACAAGCTACCAAGCATGTATCTTGCTTCCCAGGGACAAACCCCTGACCATTTCCTGCATCTTCCCCATCCCATACCGCCTCTCAGACCTCCTCAAATATCCGACAGACTCCAGAGATCTGCTACCTCTTGATTTCTGACAAAAATAGCTCCTGCACAAAACATATGGTATTTCCTTATAGCTGTGCAGCAGAGGCACATGCTACGATTCTTCCATAACAGTTTGAGAAAGTGAACTGCTTTGGCCCTGCTGCTCCTTCACCAGATAATGGTAGTCATTTGATACACAGACAGTGGCGTATTAAATGTCCATTTGGAAAAAGTCCAACAATTATTAGTTTAGCATTCAGAGAACAGGCATCAGACAGCACAGCCCATGCCATTTCTGGCAGGAACTGAAGAGCATTTCTACTGCATCTGATGTCCCTTGTTGGAATTGAGTTACAGAGTCTGCGTGTTTCTTTTCATTGGCAACTGATGAAAAACAATGGCCAATTACTTTACTTAGACTGTGCTCAAGGGAGAGCTTTTCCCACTGATGCAATCTGAATAAAGTTCCTGAAGTGAGCACCACAAGGCAAGCAGGAAGTAAATACTTAAAAGAACAGGTCAGCATCAAGTAAGTGTTTCTTTCAAATGACAGTAATGCTCAAGTGTCTTGCACTGCCATGTCTGCAATGCAAGACCGAACAAGAGTGGGTGCCTCAGCCTGTTAAATGCCTACACTTAAAACCCAGACTTCTTTACAAGAGGGACGTATGTTTTTTTAGGCAACAGATGCTAAAAAAAGGTACAGTTTCAGAAAACAGCATTTTCTTACTTGCTAACTTTAACCGCCGCGTCTCTGTACGATCCCCATCTCAAACCAGTCACTGCAAACACAGGCTGTTCCTTTTCTCCCTGTAAAGAAAAATAAACTTTGCAAAATTGCTTTCTCTTATCTTGTTTCCTCTGGGTTGGGGTTGTTTTCTTTTCTTTTAGCTAGAAAAACATAATTTCTATATCAAAAACTAATTTCTGATTAATCCCAAAAGTGAGATTTCACAGCAGAGGTATGACAAATAGCCAACAGCAACAAAGCCAAGTAGAATTTAAGTGTTATACATTATTCCATCTGCTCCAAGAGAGGAATATAAGGGGCAAAGTTTTGAAGAGGTTGATTTAAGTCTGACTGCACACCCAGCAACAGCCATTACATTTTGTGGATGTGGTCAGCCAAAAGCAAGGAGCTCTGCACAGTGACACTAAGTTCTTGCTGCAGAAATGTCCATTCTCAAACATAACAGAAAAATAATATTCAAAACCCCCATGGGGCATAGTCAAAGGTTTTCCCATCTCACATTTTTCAGTTTGTAAAAGCAAGCTATTAACTCCACAATACATATGAATGCATTAAATCAGCTCAGACAGCTACTGTTATCTCTCACCATTTCCACAGAAATATTGGTGTGAGCAAGTTTTATATTCATCAATACTCTCTGAGCCTCAAAAAAAGATGTTCAGACATTCTACTGTTTAGACTATCTGATGTCAGCATACAGTGGAGAAATGACTGCCACCAGAACTGCTGATAGTATAATCCAAAATTGAAGACAGCATTACACAGAGGAAAAGCAGTCCATGTAAACAGAAGAACATGAGCATTAGAAAGTTTTAGGAACAGAGTGCCAAATAAACAGATGCTTTTACCTTGATCTGTAAGACATCAAGTGGAACTGTCTCCCCCTTCAAAATGGCCAATGCAGCATTAGTAATATGTCTGCAAAACAAACAAGAAAGAAGCAAAGGAGAACAAACAAGAAGGAAGGAAAAGAGTAATCTTTAACATTACCTTTTTTTCAGTAAACCCCACTACAAGTCCAGGTGGGGCTTTTTTGCAGCAAACACAACCACCCCAGGGAAGGGACTCTGACTAAGTAAGACACTTCCTTGAAATCAGAAAGCAAACCAAGTGGCTGCAATACATGACAAAGCCCATGTTTTAACAAACAGCAAAAGACCTGGAAAGCAAAAGGAAGTTCTCAGCCTAAGGTTTTCAGAGATTCCTCTTTCTTCAGCTAATTTGTTCCTTGTTATTTCAGATACTTAACACACTAAACACCCAAATCACAGTTTTATTTTACTGGCAGGAAGTATAACAACCTGGGAGAGAAGGGGATGATCAGGAGACTACTCTGAATGCACGTGTGTACAACTGAATTGCCTTCGCATGTTAATTTGTTTTGAAGTTTTTAATCAATAAGTCTATCATGTGGTTTTGGTCTCCATTAAGTTGTGGACAGTAGCTAAAGCACTTTCTCATTTCAAGTCATAAGGAGTGGTACTGAAGATTTTGTCAGCAAAGTGTTCAAGTTCATAACGAAGTCTCTATGTTCAGACCTTGAAGCATATTTTTCATTTATTTCATTAAAACTCTTTCTTTGTTTTAAAACTTGGGTAAAATTTAAATTCCTGCACACATTTTCAGTGTCTCAGCTAGACAGGGGGGGGAAAACCCAAAAAAACCCACCAAAAAGACCAAATGCAGTTTTCAGCTCCAGCCCAATAGTCACATGAAACAGAAGGATTTGGCTTTATCAGGCTTAGAATGCTGAGACAAAGAAGGAAGCTGTTCTTCCCTCAGCCCTTCTTCTCTTCTCTTACCTTTCTGTAAGACCTCTACAGTTCCTACACTCCAAAACTAAGATCTAATAGTGCTGAAGGATCCAAAGTTCAAATATTTCTTTTTAAAGTATCACTTCTGCACTTCCTAAGTCAGGTTCTGTTACTGCTGTGGGTGGTTAAGCAGCCTATTGCCCAAATTCTTTTCAACTTCACCAATATGCTGCAGTCTCACCTGCACAGTTCACTACCTTGGGACAAGAAGATCATTCATTTCAAACAGCTTTTTTAGGATTCAAACATAAATTATTATTTTAATCTTAGCTGCTGATTATAGCCTTGTCCATCTTGCTGAGCTTAAAAGCACTCTGGTAGTTTTAATGAAGGATGTTACGCCAGTTGGCTCATGGGTTTTATGTATGATGGATACCAGCAAGGGTTCCACAAAGAAAAATGCTAATGAGTTACTGGGAGAACCAGAACGAACAGATTTCAGGAGCAAGGAGAAATAGATTCATTAGTATGAGAGGAGGGGAAGGAAAAAAACTGAAAAGACATGAAGTGTGGGGAAAAGGAAATTTAGTTGACTGGCTTTTTTACTTTAGAAGAGGACAAAACAAAGTTAGGACAAACTGTAAGGCAGGAAACAGATACCACCCGAATGGATCATATTCAGGATGCTGACAGGTAAAGTCCAGGTTGCTGGACTTGCCAGCATCAAGACCATCACAGGGATGGACAAGAAGCCCTGCAAAAGTCAGTAACAGGATCCAACCTTTCCCATACATATATTCTTGTAAACTGGAGAAAGGATGTAAAGTGGACTTCTTCTTGGTTTACTTTTGTCATATCCTCGCTATGTTCTTGTTATATCCTTTCTGATTCTTCCCAAGATGCTTGATCCTTATAATAACTTTTTTAAATGCTGAGCATCACATGATCAAAGAGAAGTTGGCCACAGAAAATGATGTCATGTTCTAATAATAGATGAAATTTCTGAATTTCAATTTTTAGTCAGTTTTTGAAAGTCATTAGCACAGACAAATCCTGGGAATCATCAGGTTCTGCCCAGAGACTGCCAACTTCTAAGAAATCATAGAAGAAAAATAAAAGTATCCAGCTACCATGAACCTCTGCTCCTTGAAAACAAACAAAAAAACCCCTTTCAGAAACATGTAATACTTACTCGACTTGGTTCGTGCTCTCAGGATAGAGTGTGTGGCTGAGAGTGCAGGTCTTTCCAAGAGGTATGAATCCTATAGGAATCTTACTGAAGGCAGCCTGGATGCATGAGGAGAGTAAATTAACATTTGCATCAGCTGAACAAAGCTTCCTGTGTGGAGATAACAGCTGTGTCTGATATCACCCCTTTGGCACTAAGCAGCCAGGCACTTCCTTAAATGAGGCAGTAATACATAATGACTCAGAACATGGCATTCGAATCTGTGAACCCACCACTGCCAACTGGGTACAAAGGAGCTCTCTGTAATCATTAAGAGCATTGTTACATGCAGGTTGGCAGCCACGTCCTAACTAATGCATGGATACTGTCAGCAATTTGCCATCTTTCTTAATACTGACGGTGGCATCACAAGCTCTGAATCTCATTTACCACTGCAGAAATCCCCCTCTGATAGGGTAACCTTGCATGGCAAAGAGATTTTCTCAGTTGAGTAAAGGAAATTAATTGATTCCTCTGGCATCCAAATCATGAGGCAGCAGAAGGTCTAATTTTTGGAAGTCATTGACTGTGTTATTTTCCTGTACCACAGTTCAGCAAAAGGGCTTGTTGAAGGAGCAAGTTATTACACTATACCTCATAATAAACTGTGCTTCTTGAAGCGTGTCAGCAAATCAATGTAAACTACCATATATCACAATGTACCATCTCCCTCCTGGGCATTGCTACTAGCAGCTCCATGATACTGCAAATCCACACCAAGTAATACCCTTCTCACTTCGTGCCCACCTGCTCTCCCTTGCTATCTCTGTGTCACCTACAAGCCTTAACACTTCTCAAACACCCTTCTCTCATTTCCTTCAGAACTGTTTTACAGTGTGCAGAGAGCAGGCTGGTTGCAGCTCGTGCAGTCATGCTCTGCTCCCCTGGCTGGCAGGAACAGCGTCTCTGAAACATCTTGTACAGGCTGCCCTTATCCAGGCAACAGCGGAATGAGATACCTGAGTAAAAAGGGAAGCTGAACTGCATGAAACTGCTCCTGGGACAGAGTGACATGAAGGACAGGAAGAATTCCTTGTCAAAGACGTAAAGTGAAACAGTAGCAATACTACAATGCAGTATCCCACCCAAAATAGCACTGGATGCAGAATTTTCTGTGCTACTGCAAATAAACCCAAGCTGCATCAAGATAAGTAATCAAAAAAAGAAAAACCCAACAAAAAAACAGAGGGGAAACTAGCCAGTAAAACCTCCAAAACTTTTCTTCCAGCATCTTAATATTGTAGAGGTCTCAGGGGTCTCCTATAGTAACATTAAATTTTAAAAAATTGATGTCTCATAATCAACACAGCCAGCATCCCCTTAAAAATACTGGCTTGGATGCAGAATTTCTCGTCACATTCAGACAAAGCAACTGCCTAAACAGATACAATTCTAGCTGCCAAGGATATCATCATAATCTTCCCTGGATCATTTAATTGAGTTTTTGCCAGCTCCTACCAGAAGGTTTTGAGCACAATGATTCCCTGCTTTATTCAATAACACTGTCCTCCCTCTTTAAAAAGAAAAATCTCTCTCATTTCCATTCAGTGATCCACCTTGAGAGGTTAAAGTTGGCTTTCTGCAGCCATCTGCACAGGTAAGTATTCGCTGCCTGGAAAAACGGCAACACAATCATCCAGTAAGAGGAACCGGCCGCAACCAAATCGGTTTCCAGCCTGTACAAACACAAGAAAAACGTGAACTTTTGCCCAATGCTTCTGCCAAGCAAAGCAGCATCCACAGCTGGTCTGCAGGTCTTTAGAAGTTTTGTATTTGGCTTCTCCACACTCCCTGCCCTGAGGCTGGAAGCTTCCCAAAGCCGTGGCTTGGGAGCCTTTGCACTCCATGAGAAAGGGCACACCAAGAGCAACAGGGAGACTTGCAGGGCACCGGCATGGCTGACTTACTGATCTGCAGCCAGCCTGCTGCGAGTTAAGCAATGTATCTGTAGAAGATAGCTGAGGCCAAGAGATCACAGTGGATGCACAACACATTTCCTCTACAAAATAAAGTTTTTACAAATGCCACTTCCTCACCTCATCTGCTCTGCGGAGAAGTCCAGTTATGACCTGAAAGACATGGGAAACGCTCAGCTCTGAGACTCCTGTTTTTCAGTTACAGTAAAAAGCTACAAAATTCATACCCCTATTTACTGTTAGGAGAAGATTTAAGGAACAGCTACTCTTCTACGGAAGATGCTACAGTTGCTTACAAGGGAAAGGAGACATGTTTGGGGTGTAGATATGGAAAGAGCAGGGTTATGAGCATGCATGAGTATATGCTGGCACCATAACCAACATCAACGTAAATGTTTTAACACCAAATAACACTCAGCATAATGTAAAAATAGCCCTGGTCAGAACGTAATTAACAAGAATTAATTTAAGGCCAGGAGAAACTTGCAGATATATTGTGACTACTTTCTCTTAAGGTCATTGCATTTTATTTAGCCATTGCCTTACAACACCAATAATTAGCATTCCAGGAAATGCTCTAATAATACATAGCCTTCCTTGAAAAATGGAGTATCCCCCAGTTCTGCAAGTAGCTTGCTCCTGTCATTAATCATCTTGACAATAGGCACTTATTAAATATATACCATGCTTTGTTATCACTCCCACATAATTTTTAAATTATTTGATTCCCACTTGGCAAAACATGCATTCCTCCCGGGGAATACAGGTAGGAATGAGTTTTGAAAATTCAACCACTAGAGCTACACTACACAGAAAGAAAAGGTCAGAATCGTGTCTCCCCAAATAATTTTATCTTTCTAGAATAAAATTCTGGAAGATAGTTATGTCACACACTGTTTTTGTCCCCACTCCCATCATCAGTTTTAGACTAATAACAACTAGCAGAGTTTTCTCATCCCCAGAAGATTATAATATTGACTGAAAACACAGATACTAAAATGGACAAATCTCTAGTAATAGCTGTTATGATGTTGCCACATTACACAGACTCAATCTTCTCACCCTCAGCTTGATTATGACTTTCAACAAATGATTATGATTCTCAACAAACCAAAGCTTTTCTCAAACAAAGCTCCCGCAGTACCTCTTGTACTGTGCCATCTCCTCCTGCAATAATGATCAGATCTGTGGCTTCCATCAATTCCAACAGCTTCTTTGCTTGTCCCTCATAATCAGTCTGAAAAAAACCCATAAATTCATACATGAAAACTCAAGTAACTATTTTCAGGATTTTTCTTCTATAGAAAAAAAAAAAAGAATCATCTGTCCATCTGCTTAATAGTTATTCTCATACAGACACACAGTACTGTGTACATATTATATTCACCAACATTTCTTCAACTTACAAAACAAGTCTGCTGCCTAATACTGTATGTGCAAGCAAACACACACACACATACAAAGGGTAAATGAAATATCAGAGTAAATGTTTTTCAACAGATCTAGAATATCGGAGCAACAATCATATTTCCAGATAGTTTTGCCCTGAAACAAAACCACAAGCAAGCCATACTTTTGTAGAAAATGTCCCAACATCTTCAGCAGCCAAAGCCAAAGTATTTTCTAAACCATCAAAACAATTTTCTGCAAAATTATTTTACAGGGACACCTCAGCCTCAGTTAATGGCCCAGCCCTGTTTTGCTGATTTGTCAGGTCTGAAGACATAAAGTGTCAATTTTAAGTCCTGCAAAAAAATTCCTTTTTCTCTTAGGGTGGGACTGTGTATTTTCAACGATCAGGGAGAGGCATTAATAAACCCCAGCATTTTAACATGAATCCTTGTGAATAAAGGCTCCAAGACAGAAAGAAAGATCCATGTTAGGGTACTTCACTGCTAGGACACAGTCACTGTTAAACTATCTGCATAGCACGGCCTCAAAAACCTGCAAAAAGATGTTTACTTATTCTTCTTTTTCCAAAGAAAGGGTTTCTGCTAATTCATACCATTTAGAGCTCAGTGTTCTATTTTTGTGATGGGAACACTGAATGACTTGGGGATACACTGATATATTTTCAGTGTAAAAATAAAAGGTTATTTTTAATTAATCTGAACAGTTCTGCTGCACATCAAAGTTCCTCACTTCTGAATTCTGCAAGTTCAGGCAGAATTGACAATTTCAACAGCGATGGGCATGCACCACTCGCCAGCACTCAAATATTTAGAGAGTCTTCTCTCAAACATGAATTACAGAAGGGCTGATTTACACAGACAGACAAGCAGATGTACTGCTTTAGCTGAAAATTAAAAACTCAGCACAGTTTGTAAACTAACTGTGAAGTAAAAAGGAAAAGATTAAGTACCAGCTTAATATCTCAGTATTTATTTCTTCTCATGAGGTGTCTACAGGACAACTGAGATTTTCAAATGCATCCAGAATTGAATTTAAATTCTTCAAGAGGATAAAGCAGCACAAATGATCTATCTGTATTAAAAAAACAATTCTTACCGTAACCACAGTTACATCCAAACCAGATAAGTGCAAAATTGGAGCAGCATTCTTTTCAAAAAGGCTCCTGGCTTTTCTGGAAAAAAACAGAGTAAAAATTATTTCATTAGTCTGGCAGTCAAAAAAATTAAAAAGGAAAGAGAAAAATAAATAACAAGAAATCTACTTAAAACCAGAGCATTCAATCTACAGAGATTCAGTCACTCAACCTGCCAGTCAGGAAAGATGAGGTTTCATTTTGTTCAAATGTATTACATTCCTAGACTCCTATCTCAAATGTGAGCTATTTGTTGCAGTTTTAATAAATTCAAAAGAGGTTATCTAGCTTTCTTCAAAAATAATTAAAAAAAAAAAATCCCAAACAACAAGATCGTCAGAAAGACATTTATTAGAAAATTAATGACTTGGAGAGCACCAGGCTTTAAGACCACAAAGAAGGTCCATTTCAGCTTTCAGAAACATTTCAAAAGATATTTATTGTTAAGTCTTACTAAGTAAGTTTAGAAGCAAAATTTTACCTTTCTTTTGTTATAGGACTCATGCATTTTCTGCCTGCAACTGCATAATAAAATAATTATGCCATTAACTATGAATTGTTTACACCAAGTACAAACACACGACTAGAAGTCAGAGACTTAATTTATTAACACTTTGCATTTTACAGTGATGGGTGTTTTGAACAAAAGCACATAAATCCAAGCCCTTCCAATGTCAGATATCTAATTCCTTTTATATTATTACTGACAACTCCCAACCGCTCCTCAAGATGCAACTGATACAAGGCTTAGGTGATCACTAGAAACAGACACATATCATATCCAAGATAACTGTTTTTCTGCTAGAGTATGCAAAAATAGCAGCCGACCTCTTCCAGAAGTCTTGCTCTGAGCCCATATTTAGCATCTCAGTTTGTGGGCACATCCCTTTCAAGGACAGGTTCCCACAGAAGTAAGACTTCTGCTGGCTAACTTCAAGTCTTGAAGTAATCAAGGTCATTCTCTTATTTCTATAGTTTTTGAGGATGGAAACGCATCACATACAAAGCGTGTAAAGAATATGAAGGAATTCCACACAAGGAGGAATGACAAAGGCCAAAACACAGGAAAAAAAGAAAAATTAAAAATATATGGGTGTTTAGAAATCACTATTTCGATTCAAGCACCTATTTCTATTTCTCATCCCAAAATTTCAGTGAAACAAAAGTTTGGCATAGTTACACAGCACCAGCTTGGCATCAGAGGGAGGCAAAAATGAGCTCAAAATTCTGGCTGGCTTTTACAGTGGACAGCAGAACGAAATAACAGAAAGAGTGCCTCACATAGGAATGTAGGGAAGGGGAAATTTTACCCTTTGCAAGCTGCTGGGTTGAGGAACACTGTTGCTTTCTTCAATGGCATAGTGGAAGGGATCAGCTGGTTGCCAAAAGCCTACATGAGATAAAGAGTTTGGTTTATCTTTTTAAACATCGGTAAAACAGCTTAAAAGAATGCATCCTTACCCATGGCAACAGGCTTTCAGGCCTCGTGACATTCGAATGACATCCATCTTCAGCCACCATGCGGGTCTGCTATTCAGAGACCCGCGCTCTTAGCAACAGCCCACACCACTGTCACAGGTACTCTTTAGCTCATTTTTTAAAATTCCACCACCATTTCATTTTTGTCAACCCATGGTTTTCTGCCACAGGCAGAGATCCAGGGAACTATCCTTGACTCCAAGGTTATTTGATTTTCCTTCCTTATGTAATTCTCATCCACCTGGCTGCCACCTTTGCTCTGCATCTTCTTTTGCTTCTGAGCTTCATTTCCTGTATCTCTTCTGCTCATTTTTGTATTTTCCATGCTTATGTTTTTGAAGGTATGAAAGAGAATTTCCTCTGACCTATAAGCAAGCTCACTTTTTCTCAGGCATTTTTTCTTCCTAATGTCTTCATATATAAATTACTGAATTCCTCTTCAGCTTTTCATCCAGTCTTGAACAGGTGCCTCAATTTTAAATTCTCTGAATTACTCCATACAACCTCTTGCACCTTTTAGCCATTTGTAGCTATTTCCCAGCTTTTCAGCACAGGAGAGAAAAGATAATGCAAAGCTTCCATGCATGTTACTCCTTACTCTGTAAACCTCTTTTATGTCCCCTAAAGGCATCCTCATTACCACACCAAATCAAACTGGGTTTGAGCACAAGGATGACAACATATTCAGTAGCACCATGTAGAAATAAACTAGGAACATAAGACTACTGCACCAAACACAAGACAGTCAAACCTCTCTGTTCCTGCCACCCTTAAAAAGTTAATCTTTCTAGCAGGAATATTTATGTTGAAGAAGGGGGACATTGTAAACAAAGCACACTAGACTTTAGTGGTTGTTACCTGTTTAAATATATAATTCATACCACTTGTAATCTTTGCCCAAGAAACGTCAATTAAAAGAAGGTGCAGTTGGGTATGTTGCTTAAAATACTCAGTTTTCTTCTTTGAGAAAGGAAAAGGATGAGAGAAGTTGCTGAGAGTGAAGGAATCTTCAGAGAAAGAGAAACAAATCAATAGCTCTTAAGCTTTCCTGGAAAATCTAATGGAAAATAGAGCTACTTATTTTATTGCAACTGTTGGGCAGGAATTGGGAAATATTGGGGACCTCAAGCACGACACAGCTGATAGAAATAATTATTTACTTCAAGAGGGGCACAATGTGATGTATTTGCTTGCTCAAAGCAACCCAACAAGGCTCATAAAGAATTTACAAGTAGTAACATAATCACTTCTTTATGTAATATACTTGGATATTTATGCTATATACAGGGGCATTTCTAAAGCAAATGCTGATTTTTAAGACAGGAAATAAAAAAAAAGCATTCTAGAAGTCTTTTATGTTCAGAGCACAATATAAGGAAAGATAACTTAAAGCCAGACATTAAAAAGTATTATTTTATATATACATATACACACACACGATGGTACAATTTAGGAAAGTCAATGCCTTTTGCACTTCTTTGTCAAATGCACACTTTCAGGGATTGCATGTCTGGACTTGTAAGATTACTGTCATTGTTTTGCAACTAAGGAAAACCCTTTAGGCAGAGGCTTTATAATGTTTTATGAACAGCGACAGAGAATCTACATTCCTTTACAGAAAACTATCCCTGCTTGTTTGCCAGCTAAACGGGACCTCTAACACATGCCCAGAGTGCAGTAACAGGGTCAATCAGTGAGACCATGTTCCCAAAGGAAGACCACGGTCAGCTGACACTGGTTTATTCCAGGGGATGTATAAAAGCTTTAAAATACCAGAAACGAGTTCTTTCTTATAGAATTGTTCTATGATTATTTGCCACCCCAAGGCTATCTTCATAAAGGGATATTTAAATTCAAACATGCATGGTGGAGTCTTTGCATGAAATACTGCTCTAGTGGATGCTTTGGCAGGATGATGGGCACCTCATCAATCTGGTATTGTAACAGGCTTAAAAACCTGATGTAAAAATAATCAGGAAATCCTCCCACTTCACTCAGACAAAACTTCTTGAGCAAGTCTGCCTCTGTTTTTTCCCTATGCAGCACTATAAACACAAGTAGCATTTTCAAACAATTATAGATTGTTGCTATTCTGAAAAACTTATCAGACATTTAATGCTTTACTGCTGTATTGCTGCATGTTTTCAAGGAGTATTTGGCACTGACGGCAGTGAGGATGGAAATTAAAGCAAGAATTGATTACTAGGCTTTCTGGTTCATTCCTTTCTAATGCAGGAGTCTTCTGCAGGATATTTTCCCAGACTTGAAGCACTGAAATTATAAGAAAGCTCTTCAACAGTGCTTTTGCACTTTCATTTACAAGAATAAATCATTATGGAATAGATCCCATCACTTAATGGCTGGAATGAAGAAACAGGAATTTCCACAACACAACTATCTTCTTGTACCAGTCTTTCCTTTGCAGATACACCTTTTTGACAGCATATAGGCTTAGGTCTTTTAACTTCTTATATATCATTCCATCAGTGCTTCTTAAAAAAAAGTAAATTAATTTGGTCAGCATGCTTTGAATCCTGAGGTACTAACTGCTATTTTTGGCAGTATAAAAAACTTCCATATACTTTGATACTATGCAGTAAAAATGAATATTGAAAACATAAAACTCAAGAACAACTGATACTGTGAGTTGGAAATGCATTTGACTCTGAAGCTGTAAGTATGAGTTATGAAAGCAGTATTTTCAGGGAAAGATTTTTCTTCTTCTCCCATGAGATTTAAGCTCCCTTACATCTATTCTGGCATGACGTTCCACTGCCCAAATCAAGTTGCTGTGAGTATCTTTCCCTCAACAGCAGGCAGACTAAAATTGGGATTATTTAAGTGCACCACAGAAGCAGGGCAACCCCAAGGGAAGTTCTTTAATGAGAGAAACAATTTTGACCAATCTTCTCAGGCTCCAGTACACAGCAATGACAGGAGCAGCATTGCACCCTGCAAAATCTCGAAGACCTGGCATGGAGAAGCAGGTTTAGAGTTAACTTTAGTTGTTGGAGGTAGAAAGATTCTTAAAATCCTACACCACACCACTGAGGTAATCAGAGCCATTAAGCAGTATCTGCGTAGTGATGTAATTCACGGGCAACAGTACCTGAAAGTGCCCACAAAAGACTAATTAAGGGTCTCTTCCAACCCAAGTGATTCTATGAAAGGATTTCTTTATGGGAACACTGCAGTATGGGGGAATTTGTCCATTGCTGGCTGCCCATGCAGACACAAACTACAAAATGCAGTAGTCAATATACTCCAAGAGTAACGACCCCTTTCTCTCAGAATACCAGATTTCTTGTCAGTGAGCAGCAAATGGGTTGTCTCTAAGTTGCCAGTACGTGGGTCTCAAAAGTGCTAGGTCAGTCATCACAATTAGTATCCTCAATAATGGCACTCAAGCTCAAATAGACAAGGGCAAGGTCTCTCCAGCCAAGCACTACCATGAAACAGTTTGCACGGCTTCTGCCCAGACAACACCCATCATGGTGGATGTGAGACTTCAGTCTCTAACTAGCAAACCACCTTCCCACCAGAACTTTACAGGCACAGAGTAATTACACCTGCAGAAATGGAGGTCTGGGTAGCTACAGCAGTAACTAAGGTTTACCCCAGTGATAACACCACATCGTTCACCACAACAGCAGAGTCAGGGCACAAAAGGTACAGACAGCACCCCGGCTGCAGGCCTCATCCACGCTTTGGCACTTCTAGCAAAGGAACGCAGATGGCATCGTTGTAAGGCTTGTCACGTAGAGAGGGCCCCCTGGGAAAATCTCAGGAGCTCTGCACCACTAAGATAAGAGGGAGATTTTCATCTAATTTTATCACTTTAAACGGCATTACCTGGGCTTCTTGGCACGCAGCTCTTCGTAGCAGGTTATCGCTATTGGGTAAGACAGAAAATAGAGTGGACATTAGGTTGTGCAAGTTTAAAACAGTTTGCTCATTTAAAAAAGCATGGGTACATATCCTTTCTACACATAGTTTGACAGCACTAAAATATAAAAATACAGGTTCTGTAAGACTTATTTAACACATTTTAAGGATGAAAAACACTCATTTAAGCACTCATGCAAATTTTGTGCACAAACAGCCTTTCTATAGTAAAGAAAAGAAGAAAATAAAAGCCAGAGCACCAAAGTGTGCTGAGGTGACCTAAGCTATGAGACACTGTATAACTGTGACTTATTTTTAAACTGCTACATAACTATACACCAGATCTAAGGTGGGTGTTTGTTGGGGTTTTTTTAAGGTTAATACTGCCTGGTTTTTATACTGAAGGTACTTACCATTCTGGCAGCACAGAAGGGATTTAGAGGAGGCTTAAGTGCAACTTCCATGGACTGAAATCTTTGTGCGTTGTAATGGTGAACTCCCCTCCTCATCAGTTTGTAAGCCAAAACCATGTTAACACAGCACCTACCACCCACCAAGGTCTGAGCAAGGCCCAAAGCAACTCAGAGAGGTGAGAATCACTCAACTCACCAAAGTGAAGTTTAAAAATAATGAAGAAAATATCACTATTAGATACACCACTGACGGTCATTTCAGAAAGAAATTCCAAGCTAATCCTTGTGCTTGTCATTGGTGACAGACAGCACTAGCAAAGTTGGCAAGCAAACTGGAAACAGAGTTACTGAGTGAGGAATAAAATTCTGTTCTTCCCTGGATCAAAAAAACATCTCATTGGCACAAGCAGACAAAAAAGTGAATCCTGTTCTGCAATGCTCAAAGTCTCACCTGTCCTCTAGATACTGAACATTCCCCCTTCCTAGCCAAAACCAAAAAACTCCTTCAGCTTTCCCTTGGCACTGCCTGGCAAGGCAGGACATTATTGCCTCCTAAGTAGCAAGTACAAAACCAGCCAACCCAAATAATTATAGTCAGCACAACAAAATGAACAACTACACTAGTTAAAACTATTCAAGGCTAACTATGAAAAACAAGTGACTAGGAAGGAAGCACACACAACACTGACACAAACTGTGGCTCATCAGGGCAAGTGCTACGATGGAACAGCAGAAAAGAAGCCAAGGCTTTGGTTAGACCTCTGGACACAATCTCAAGTGCCATTTACTCAATTCCACATGCTTATGCTATTTATCTGACACTGAATCTATATAAGCTGCTTTTTCTGACGTCAGCAAAAGATGCTGCAAGGTCCTAAAAGGAAAGTAGAGTGATTTCAGGTGAGATATAAAGTCGGGTTCTGAGAAAACTTCTCTACTCCATAAACCCCACAGATTTATTCTTAGGAATGATAAAAAGGCAAAAGAAAAATGATTAATATATATTTTAAAATTATATATATTCATTATATATAAAAATATTTTTCCTATTTTATATATAAAAATACATATTAAAAAATAATACTTCACCAGGATAACAAGTAACTATGCTGTCTAAAAGAAATTTCCTCAAGAGGCACAAGCATGCTTTTAACAGCCATGTTTGCTCCTTCAAACCAAGAGAAGGAGTCATCTGTACTAAGCACCTGAAACAGCAGCAGAGCAGCAGACTTGCTTCTGACTGCAGGAATATAACGAAAGTTAAAATAAGGTCCGTGTTCCAAGCTGAACAACAGGGCCACAGCTAGCTCCCGTTTAATCTGGCTAAGCCCACACCGTGCTGCTGAGGGCATGAGCCCCCAATAAAGGGCCATTCCCCTCCATGGCCACAGATGGCCAGAGCAAACACAAAGCAACTGCAATTTCAATACGTAAAGATGCAGCATTATGGGATATCCAGAAAACCCCACTATCAAATGGTGCCTGCACAGCTGATGTATTTGACAATCGCTGTCCTTACCTCATTAACAAACCTCAGTCAAATCCATGTTGTCCGTTTACTTCACATGGATGCTCTTCTGTTCAGAAGTCAAGCTGGGTCACATGGCAGCCAGTATGTTTTCCTGGTGCCCACAACCTTATGCTGTAGTGTTAACCACTTTTAAAATGGGGTCCAGCACACCTTTTCAAATGCAAACAAAAGATACTGCGCGGTCTGTCCCAGCCTGCAAAGACCCTCCAAACAACTGTCAAGGATGCAACCTTAATCCAGCTCAATGGAGTCTTAACCATAAAAATTAAGCTTGATCATTTAGATGTCAACATTTAAGTTTATTTTCTCCTGTACTGAAGCACTTACAGAAACAGAAGTTTCTCTTGACACAGGAATTTGGTTCAAAGGTTCTGAGGCCAGAAGAACCATGTACTGTCCAGTAATTTCTAGGTTATTTGTCTTAGCTCTCCAGTAGCACATCACCCCCAGATTCCCATGCCATCCCAGCCACACTCACAGGATTCCCACTGATTCAACTAGGACATATATATTTACATACTTCAAAGTCACCTGAGTTTGACCTAAAGATGTCAAGTAACATGATTTTTTATTTCCTTAAAATGTTACGTCAACAGTTAGCTACCTTCACAGTTAAGAAAAAAACCAGCACAACTACACTCACAGCAGTGTCTGCTGTGAGAACAGCAGACCTCCTCCTGTATCACAGCTCATTTTACCCATCTCACATGGCTTCCCTGAAGTACCACAGGTGAGTACAGAAGGCCTCCATGGGTCATAGAATCATAGAACGGCAAGGGTTGGAAGGGACCCCGAGGATCATAAAGCTCCAACCCCCCTGCCACAGGCAGGGCCACCAACCTCAGGCCTGGATCTACACAAGGTTGCCCAGGGCCCCATCCAACCTGGCCTTGAACACTTCCAGGGATGGGGCACCCACCACCTCTCTGGGCAGCCTGTTCCAGCACCTCACCACTCTCTCTGTAAAAAACTTCCCCCTAATATTCAATCTAATTCAGTCACACCAATTAATAAATATAACTAGGAAAATGTTTTAAAAAGCAAGAAGGTTAACTTCTTAAAATCTTCTGTCTCAGTACATATTACCTTATCAAAATACAGCTGTGTACCAGCTTCCAAAGAGATAGAGACTTTAATGTGAGATTTTGTTGTGGTTTTTTATTATTTTATTGACTAATACTACGTGGTAACAAAGCCCTTTCAGCACCACTCCAACATGAGCAGGTAGAGGCAGAGGGAAATTGCTGCACTGCATTAAGGAACGCACATAGATTTCTTCTGACTTGCACCATATCCACAGCAAACTGAAAATCAATTTTTACTTTATGTTTCCCCTAAGGGCTTATAGGCAAAACTCCTGCCTTAGAGCAAAACAGGCATGCAGTATTGCATCTGCTGGCCACAGAGGGCTGTCCTTCCGCTCTGACAATTATGCATCACATGTTTACAACTGGGACAATATGCTTAAGCACTAAAAAAATGGGAGACAGTGAGGAAAGAGCAGTGGCAGCAGAGTATGGAAAAAGCGTTTTCATCTAGAACAGGGAATTAACACTCATGTACAAGCTTCCACACAATTTTCTAAGTATGATCCTCCTGCTGAAACTGCATCCTCTGCCCAAGTGCCAGCAGAGGCTGGGGCTGAAAGGGCAGTTCCCATGATGAAATGTCGGCCAGGGCACATATGAACTCAACAAGAAGATGACAGCAAACTCACTCAATTTTGAGGTCCACAGCTACAGTAAGGGAAAGCCTTTGTCTTAGAGCCTGGTAAATAATTGCTGGGGGTACCTTAGAAATTAAACTTATGTTCACATTTTAAAGAAAAGTTCAGCATTCAAGAAACATTCCGGGGTGATAAGCAACTGATGTGCCAAGCATCCTTGTTGCCAAAAGTTCCTAACCTTTCCTCTCAGTAAGTTCCAAGGCAATCTTGAAGGTTGGTAACATCAAGAGAGCTTGATGTTCTAACCCTGAGATAGCTGCATGGAGGATGGAGCGGAGTGGAGACACCACAGCCAGGGTCAGTGATAATACAGGAACTTGAAGGTTAAACGGAACTGACAAGCTGTATATTTGCTACCCTGAGACAACAATCTGTCCTGCATTTGACAAAATGCTGCTCATTATAATGTCATTATAATACAAAAACACACTTCCATCCCAAAACGTACCCACTTCCAAGGTGTGAGCACTCCCCACTGAGCATGTGCTCTGAATTTTGTTAGTCTATACCCTTAAACATGAGGCGAGGGAATCTTACACTAATCATAACAAAGGTATGTATGACTAGAGTCACTCAGGTTCCACCTTAGAGATGAAAAAATAACAGTGTACAGGAGAAAAGATGCTAAGGAAGACACCATTGTGTACCATTCTGGCCCCTGGGATCAGTTGACTGGCTGAGCCTCCCTTCCCCTCCCTCAGGACACCTTTGGGTAAGATTTGAACACTTGGTCATGACAAAGGGCCTCCCTGAGAAATTCAGAAATCTCTGTAACTGTGTAACTTTTCAACATGTTAGTAGTTAAGACCCTTGGTATTTACAAGCACTTTGCGGACAGTGAATTTATCACCAGCAATCCAAAGAATCTGTGTGTCTGTCACATAAATAAACTGCACTTTCACTAAGCCAGCCGAGTTAGCTCTCACTGAAGGCGACCAAAAAGTGTGGCCATGGTAGTTCCAGGAATGCAATGAGGCTGAAGGTGTGTTTTGTTGTTTATGAACCTGAATCGTGATAGCTCAGTGCAGGGAATGCGATCGGACTTACAACAATTAAGTGGGCATACTGCTACCCTTAATGCAGCAGAGCCAACCAAAGCAACTCCCTTAAAAGGGACCATACTACAAATGTATAAAGCAGCTCAGATGTGAGATCCCATTTCAAAATGGGTTATCAACATTCAATCTCAGACTATTAATTATATTCAAGCAAGAAGCCTAAAAACTCTCTGGTTTAACATCTCCATCAAAACAGAGTTTTGTGAAAAAAAACTTGACCAAGGTTGTGCATATAGGATCTCTCCTCAAATGCTAACTCCTAAAAAGAGATTTTATTTTAGCAGAGAGGTTTTTGACTGTTTCCTGTATTGGGTCTGGCCGAGATGGAGCTGACTTTCTCCACAGCAGCCTCACAGTGCTGTGCTGCGTGTTGGTACCAGCACGGTGATGGTAACACACCAGTGTTGGGGCTACCCTTGAGCAGCGCTAGCACATGTCAAGGCTGTCTCTCCAACATCCCCCACTCGATAGCAGGCTGGGGGTGGGCAAGACTTTGGGAGGGGACACATCCAAAACAGCTGACCCAAATTGACCAAAGGGATATTCCATACCATGTGATGCCTGCTCAGCAATGAAAGCTGAGAGAAAGGAGGAGGAGGGGAGGGCATTCTTTATATACGGTATCTGTCTTCTGGAGCAACCACTAAGCATACTGAAGGCCTTCTTCCAGGGAAGGGGCCAGCCACTGCCTGCTGATGAGAAGTAGGGAATGAGTCTTTTGATTTTTTCTTTGCTTTCGTGCATGACCTTTGCATTTGCTGTATTAAACTGCCTTTACCTTGACCCACAAGGTTTCTTCCATCCGCACCTCTGTCCTGCTTGGGAAGGGAGTGATAAAAGCAGTTTGGTGGGCACCTGACATCCAGCCAAAGTCAACCCACAGCAACTCCAATACCGCAAGAACACAGCAGTTTTGTCCAGGTTCTGGCCAGGCCAGAGTTAACCTCACCAATCAGCCAGCACCCAGGACTTCACACTTGGAGAAAATTTTCATAGCTTTACTTTATCTGTAATGAACTTGACATGTGTATGTTAAACAGAAGTATGCTACTGTGTATGAGCACATATCACAGAATCACAGAATCAGAATCACAGAGTTGTAGGGGTTGGAAGGGACCTCGAGAGATCATTGGGTCCAACCCCCCTGCCAAAGCAGCTCCCTAGCTCATACTGCACAGATAGGCGTCCAGACGAGACTTGAATATCTCCAGAGAAGGAGACTCCACCACCTCCCTGGGCAGCCTATTCCAGGGCTCTGTCACCCTCACTGGGAAAAAGTTCCTCCACATGTTGGTGCAGAACTTCCTGTGCTCCAATTTGCAGCCATTGCCCCTTGTCCTATCCCCACAGACCACTGAAAAGGGGCTGGCCAATTCCCCCTGCACCCCATGTCTAAGATATTTATAAATATTGATTAAGTTCCCCCCTCAGTCTTCTTTTCTCCAGGCTGAACAGCCCCAGCTCTCTCAGCCTTTCCTCATAGGATAGATGTTCCAGGCCCTTAATCATCTTTGTAGCCCTTCTCTGGACTCTCTCCAGGAGATCCCTGTCCTTTTTATACCAGTGAGCCCAGAACTGGACACAATACTCCAGGTGGGGCCTGACCAGGGCAGAGTAGAGGGGGAGGATCACCTCCTTTGACCTGCTGGCCACACTCTTCCTGATGCACCCCAGGATTCCATTGGCTCTCTTAGCCACCAGGGCACACTGCTGACTCATAGCCAACCTGTCGTCAACCAGGACATACTCTCTAAGCTTTGCTCTAGTGTATTAAATTCAGTGTCCCTCAAACCCATAGTATGACATGCTAATATATTAGATTAATACATAATAGATTAAAATTATGCTAATACACAGATTTACACAATCCAGAGAAAGGGAGACAGCCTCACACATGACAACACTGCGTGCTCTTCCTGCTTCTCCAGGGGTACTACAAGGGTATCCCAAATGCAAGATGATGGATTTTGAAAATGTGTTCTTTCAGGAGGAGAAAAAAAATAATCTAGAAATTAAGGCTCGCTGAAGTTTTGTAAGAACAGCAATGGGGTTTTGGTTAACAGTAATTTAACCAGACATAATGTCCATCATTTTACACATGAGGAGTCTTTGCCACCTCCTGATCGATACCTCTTTTGAAGAGGCATCTTCTGTTATGTTTCATACTTAAAAGGGCTGAATTGCAAATGGAGGAGGGGGAATCTGCACAAGGTTTTATCTTTACTCTTCCATTACTGTTAAATCAGTATTTGAGCAAACACCTCCAAAGATGAAAGGCTAACACACTGATCCAGAAACTAAATGCCACATGAAGAAAGGATCATATAAGACCAGGCTAAGAAGCTTCTCGACCTTTACAGTTATCGTCATCCACAGCCTTTAGACTAACTCAGCGATGAACCGTTAACATGCCAGTGCCCCTCATTCCTCTACAGCCTATGGAGCACAAGAGCATCCACATCAGACCCCACAGCACAGTCCCCAGGGTGCAGGAGGGATACACATGCACCCATTTCCAGTCAGGGAAGTGGCATGGAGAACAAGTCTGGAAAAGGTAACATTCTTCTTGTCTGTATTTCTCCTAGTAACATCCTCCAAAGCCTTAAGGAAGTACTCCAGAGCTCTTCTGTCCCTATTGCAATGTGGAGACTGACTCTGCCATTTACTTGCAGAACAGACTGTTATTTGCAATAGCTCCACTTAATGCAGGCATCACAGCATCTACATCCAAAAGAAGAATGAACCTTGAGAAGTCAAAAAAGCAAATGATCTTCCTCTTGCCAGAGAAATACATTAGAAAATCCATGAGGATGGAAAAGACAAGAAGAGAGGGATGCAGGATGGGAAATAAAACTTTTCTTCAGCTGCAAATAAACGAGCAACATCTCAGATAGCTAATTCCAGTAAATCAGAGGCTAAGCTGAACGGATGCTGTGCTAAAGCAAGCCCCTTCGTCAGAAACTCCAGTGATGCCAGAAACCGAAGCACAAGACTTCACTAAACCTTTAATCTGTTCTAAAAGGGCAAATATAAGTCTAGTCAAGTATGCCTCGTGCATAGTAATTTAGCCCCTGATGTCAATAACAGCAAGCCTCATGACCAACACAAAGCCCACACACGATTCCTTCATTAACCTCCTCAAGTGCTGCCTGCAGCAGTTTGTGCGTGGGGCAAAAGGCACCTCTCATGCTCTCCAGCATAACTGGTATATAAACAAAGAAACTGGGAACAGCAAATGTACTGAAAAAACCTCACCAAAAGCCTTTACCAAGTTTGAAGGCAAAACAGAAGCTGCAGAGAACGATCCTGGCCTATTCCCTGCTGTCCAGCAGCCACAAGGCCTTCACAGTGCACAGAGTGACGCGAAAGGGCTGCTGAGACCATCTCTGAATTTTTACATTCTTGCCATCAAGTTCATCTGTCACTCCTTGTTTTCCTACTCCCTGGCTAAAACAATCCTCCACCAAGAACAAAAAATAGCTGAACAGTTGCCACTTTTTTCAAACAGTATTTACATCTCTGAAAGCATAACTTTACAGAAGTGCTTCAGTCTACATCAAAGTCACAAGTCACACAGTGCTGTTTGTCATCACAGGATTTCCTACCTTGCATTTCCCCTACAGATAAAAGCTGAGATTGAAGAATGGGACATGTAAACACTTTTTTCCCTCCACTATATCATCTGTGTTAAAGCACCGTGCCTACACTTGGTAGAAATAACCTCTGAGCATTGAAATTTAGATACCAAAAGTTCCCTTTTTGATTCTTTGCCTTTCATATTTTCCTCTTTATTCACAGCCATATCATCAGCTATGGTACACTTTGCATTCTCCATGATGGTTAACATGTTCTCACAGTTAACCGCACAGGAAACCGAAACAGACAAACCCAGCAGTACATCTGCACATGAATTCCCAGAAACAAGACATAAAGGGGAGAATGGTTCTGTCTTGCAGTGCTCCTAGGCCTCCTCAAGTGCCCACTCTCCATATGCACAAGGAGCAGATATAGTCTTTTTCTTAATGCTCTATTTCAGTAGCTGTCTATAGAACTCAGGTCTGACATGCACTCTGCTGTCATTAGTATCTGTGGCAACAGAAAACCAGTAAAGAGGCCACTTGTATAAGCAGAGTACCTGGGAAGGTCACAGGCTGCTCTACCCAGCTGGTCACCAGCCAGACCCTCATGTGAATGCCACCGAGCAATTTCTTCCTTCTCATTTTGTACATTAAGTTTATTCTTTTGGCTAAGAGATATCTAGAATGACAGAACTTCACATAATTACTTGCTACATTTCACTATTTTATCTGAATTCAAAGCTCAATTCTCTTATCAGAGGGAAAAGTGGAAAATAAGCTCAAAGATCTACTGGCATTGCACAAAGACATTAAAAGAAAACCAAACCAACCCAGCCTGTTTAGCACAAATGCTACTGCTTACAACACTGCAACACAGAATTGCTAAATGGTTGGGTTAGCTTTTAAAGATCATCTAGTCCAACCTCCCTACAACAAGGAGGGCCATCTTCAACTAGATCAGGTTGCTCAGAGCCCCATCCAACCTGACCTTGAACGTTTCCAGGGATGGGGCATCTACCGCCTCTCTGGGCAACCTGTTCCAGTGTTTCACCACCCTCATCATGTAAAATTTCTCCCTTATATCTAGGCTAAATCTTCCCTCTTTTAGTTTAAACCCATTACAACATTAAATCCTATTACAACAGGCCCTGTTAAAAATTTTGCCCCATCTTTCTCATAGGCCCCCTTTAAGTACTGAAAGGCTGCAATAAGTCCTGCCCAGAGCCTTTTCCTCTCCAGGCTGAACAACCACAATTCTCTCAGTCCTTCTTCTACATGCTATGTGCTTCTCTTCTGCCTGTTGGTCCATGCAGGCATACACATGAAACCATGGTGTTGTTACCACCACTTTCACACAGTTATTCTCCATCTTACCACAACCTGCCCTAGAAGCAGCAATTACAAGGAAAAAGGTGAGGAGGGAGAGTTGTTTGCTGCTTGCCCTGCAGTCAACCAGGCCTTAAGGCTTCAGGTAAGAAGCAACTAAAGCAGATGCACCATCGAAAACAAAGCCCATCTGAATGCAAAAGCCCCTAGGCAAAAGGAAACAAAGAAGCAAAGTATAACAAATAACATAGACAGATTTATTTTCCTAAGTTTTCCACTGAGGCTCTGGCAGCATTTTAACGTAAGCAGAAAAGAACACTGCTAAAATAATGATTTAACAATTAAAATGACATTAAGAAAGTGCCAGAATAAACAGCAGCACCAAAAGTAACCATTTAAAAAAATAATTTGGCTATACCTGCATATTAGTCAACTGTATTAACCATAATCTTAGAGGACGGGGATTAAAATATAAGCCTAGCTATTTAAAACCTATGAAGGAGGATTTTGCTTACTCTAAACAATGTTTGTCCCACAGATAAACAGTGAAAACGACACCCTGCTAGGTACAACTCATGTTAGCAGTACTTCTGCTGCAGCAGCTTGATGGGCTCCTTTCAGTTAGAAGCATGGGGGACAACAGCAAAGCAGGGACAACAGCAAAGCAGGCACAACACACGTGCCTCAAGAAAGGCTCATGCACCAGAAATTCAGCATCTGTTTTCTGAGCTGTAGGGCAACATAAGAAAGAAGAAAAGGCGGTGGGGAAAACCCATGGGCACAGGACAGCCATGCTGTGATGGCCACCCTCTGCACGTGAAGGTGGCTCCCCACGAGTGGCACCACTTGCAGGCGTAGGGCTTCTGGTTTCATTCTTATAAAAGAAGCAGGCCCATGACAGGCACTCGGCTGGTAGTGGGTTTTTAAGTGAGAAGAGAGAAATCTTCCTCCTCCCCAACAGGCCCCCAAATGATTCGCGCCCCCTGGACAACACTTCCCTTTGAAACCACCGCCTGAACTAGCCCCAAACTTCCATCAGGGCCAAGGTGGGAAGTCACAAAAAGGCACTGAGCCTTCCCAAACTGGCGGCTGCTGGAGCGGAAGGGACAGCCATCCCCTCCAGGCGCCGGAGCCCCTCCCAGGGGGGGACTCCAATTCTGACCGCCTCAGACGGAGAGCCCTGCAGCGCAGGCGAACACAGCAGCGACACCCTCTCCCTGCGGGGACGGTCCCTGGGGCGGGCACACGGCCGGAGCGGCGGCCCCGCTCTCCCGGCCCGCCCCCCGCCCGCACTTACCAGTGTTTCCCATAGAGCCAGTTCCCGCCCCAGCTCAGCAGGCAGACCCCGAACGTGGTTTTCTTCCAGTGATTCCTCAGGGTCCTCAGCACTTTCATCGCACCGGCCATGCCGCTTCCAACTCCGGCCACCCGGGGCAAACCGGCCGCCCCTCAGGATGGGCCGGCGGGAACCGACACGCCACCGCTCTCGCCGCCCGGCCCAGCCCGGCTCGGCTGGAAACGGCTCCCCCAGCTCCGGCGTTCCGCGCAGCGACGCTCTCCCGGCCCCGTGGGGCTGCCAGGCGCTGCCCGCCGAGCTCTGTCTCCCCGTTTAAGGGGGCCTCTCCCGGCCCCCGCCGCCCTGGTTTTGACCAGCCTGCCCCAGGCGCACCGAGCGCGGTGCTGAGATCTCATCCTCCATTCATGCTACCGTGCCTTTGGCCTTCTGCGCCCCAGATGCGGGCCAGGCACCCTCCCTCGATCTAAAACCAAACCAAACCGAATCCCACAGAAAGCATTCCACACCCACCTGTGTCCCAGCCCTCGTAACCTTGCTGCATGGTCATCCTTCAGCCCATGAGATGACCCACTACTGTGGGCTCTTGGCAGCAAGCCCTGACCACTGCCAGGAGCAAGGGGAGAAGCAGACTTTGGGAGTAGCAGAGGACAGAAGGGAATAGGTCTTTTTTCACACTGAGAGAAATACCCAAGGTGCCCAACCCCCTCCCCCCCAAAAAAACCCAACCAAACCCAACAAACCAAAACCCAACAACCAAACACCCGGAAAATATTGCAACAGATTCATCTAGAAAAATTGTCTGGGAAGTATCTGGGGGTTGCTGTTTGATCCTCACCTGTGGGATGACCACGAGCACTGGGAGAAACATCTCCAACCATGCATGGAAACAGAGCATCCTTGCAAGGATGCCATGCAGCCGTGAGCATCCTGCCAGGGAAAGGTGGAAAGACAACCAAGTGGCAAGACCTGACCTCAGGGTGGGAAGAACTTTGGGACAATCTAATGGTGATGGCCTCTTCCAGGATTAACTCAGGTTGTGGCTTCCTATGGCAGCTGAAAGATGGTGAGCAGCCTCAGAGATTTCACAGAAGTGCTGAGTGGAGGCATGTGCTGCTAGTATTCAGAGAGCCCCTGTCCTGTGAGAAAAGGAAGGGAGGTGGTGAGCCATTCAAGATAACTATTGGCTAAATAAGTGTGTGAGGAAGCAATGCTGCTTTTGTAGAATACCACCTGCCTCTTGACAGGGACTGGGCTTGAGGACTCAGGACAACAAGGATACAGTCTGGCAGGGACCAGCAGGTCAGGGCAATGAGCATAAGGCTGGACAGAATTCTTTTCTTCAGAATGTTTTTTCCCTCTTGCAAAATGCCTCTTTCAGCAAAATCTGAGCATTTACAAAAACGTCAAAGCCAATAAAATGGCTTTTCTGTGAAAAGCTTCCCTGAATCCCTCTGCTTAATGATGACTGGATGGGATGTGAGTAGTAACATAAGGGTGCTGCTTGAGGACAAATTTGGGACTCTGGGTAGGCAAGAGTCTGTTCTACAAAAATCAAGAAGTTGCAGAAGATGGTCTATCTGCAGATAGTGTTAAAGAAAACAGATTAAACCCTAAGGATTGCGTTCTGTACTATGTTTTGGGTTTTCTTTTAACTTCATTTTATAAAGTAGAAGATTTGGGATTTGTTTTTCTAAGAAAAACATTAAATGATCAGCTCCTGATTAATATTTCAGGCACACCTTCATCCAGTAGCCATCACTTTCCACTTAAATATTCCAGGTTGATCTGTCCAGTCTACCTCATTTTGCTGAGTACATGCACTTGATGCACTGCTGAATGTTCCAAGTGGAGTGATTAAACGTCCTACTTTTTGTTTGCTGTGTTGTCCTACTTTCTGTGAGGATTCAGGTGGTGTGGCCAACTGCTAACAGCAATGATAGCAACAGATACCAGTACTCTCATCCTGCTTTCCTTAGCTTAGGAAAAGATTGTGTGCTAATAAGTGCTTTTCAAATTCATAATTCTCATGAGGTGCCACAAGTAATTTACAAGCATCTGTAACTTCCTATTTTGCGACCGAGTCTACTGAGTACAGTCATGTTAATTAATGATGCTTGTTGTGATTTAACCCCAGCCAGTAAACAAGCACCAATGCAGCAGCTCGCTCACCCTTCATGCTGCAGTGGGATGGGGATGAGAACAGAGAAAAACCCTTGTAGGTTGAAATAAGGACAGTTTAATAGAATAACAAAGGATGATGATGATAATATACATGTATAATATATATTTAGATATAGATACAGATGTAGATAATGAGTGACGTACAGATGCAATTTGCTCACTCTCCACAGAATAAAAACCTCAATGCCCAGTCTGTTTCCTAGCAGCAAATCTCTCTCTCCTGCCTTGCTTCTGCAGTTACATCTGGAGCATGACGTTATATAATATGGAATATCACACACAGAATCACTAGGTTGGAAAAGACCTTTAAGATCACCAAGTCCAACTGTTCCTGTCCTATGCTAAACCATATCCCTGAGGTACTTAGTATGTAGGGATATATATGATATATATCCCTCTGACCAGTCTGGGTCAGCTGTCCTGGCTGTGCTCTCCCAGTTCTTGTGCACCTAGCAGGGTTCAAGAAGCTGAAAAGTCCTTGACTTGGTATAGACACTAAAACTACCTAGTAACAACTAAAACATCAGTGTATTACCAACACTGTTCACATACTAAATCTAAAACACCGGACTGTACCAGCTACTAGAAAGAAAACTAACCCTACCTCAGACAAAACCAGGACAAGTCTTTGTGTTTTTAAAATAAAGCCTCTTTAGTATGATGAGCTCCAGAAATCCCGTCCCTCCTCAGCCACTCTGGTATTGTGTGGTACTATCAGAGAATTTGGGATGATGGTTTTGAGATGGGGCTCTTCTAAGTGAACCACCCTGAGAAGAAACACTGCAAACAACAATGGCAGATTGTGCACTTGTCTCATTGCCTGACTTTACTTAGGACGCAGTTGTCCATTCCAGAAATCCTCATGGCAAATGTGTATGTCCCAGTTTTGGCTGTGGTCATCTGATCACCCTCGAGGTAGATCACACCCGCCATGCTGCTGCAGGTACACAGTACTTCCTTTTTAGCTCTCCTAGTTTTTTGTATGTCAAATCAATAAAAGTAGGGATTAGAATATGTGCAATGAGAGGATAAAGTGTTTATCTCAAACATCCTCTAGATTATATACTGTAGTAATTTTTTAGGCCAAGTAAAATGACTGCTACCTTTTTCAGAAAACTGCTTAGAAGAGGCTGGAATATGTGTTTTGTTTTCTTACGATTGCTAGATGCCTTGTGTAAAAAAGTCACCATTCAAAAAGCTACCCCACAACTCTAATACTTGACTGGGGATGTGTCACCTAAAATTATCACACAAGCTGTGTGTAAAGACAGGTGAGTGCCTCATCCTGGTTACTCGTGTCTGACCCATTTTTGAAGAGCAATTTTTTTACCATCCTATCTCTACCATCAGTGTCAAGCCTGTTAGCAGAAGAAGCCTTGGATACATGACCATACTTCAGGGACATGGTTGCTTGTAATTTTACGTAAGTCACATACTTGACCATCTCAGTTCTCTTCTCATCCAGAGAATGTGGGTGAAACAGTAGAGAGATTTTAGTCTCCTACTTGGCAGTGCCCTGTAATTCACAAGGGCAGAGAGTGATTGAGTCTCCTTTTCTGTCCAGCACAATCTGTCCACAAGTCCTCATCTCAGCTAACTCATCTGGGTTGCTGTTTTTCTCTCATGGTCGTTTCTCTGAGAATGGGATTGAAATGAATGTGATCATTTTACTGTTGAACATATTGAATCATTTTACTGAAGCCACTGTTTGCATCATTTTGTGTGTAATTTTGAGTGGGACCTTTGAAATCAGGAGCAAAAGTCCTCCTGTTCACAGCCACCACTTAGTACCCGTGACTTTCATGGTCTCAAAGCTAATTTTAGCCTTGTGGTCTGTAGGTGATCCTCGTGTGGCTGAACTGCATGACCCCAGCCTACATCTCCAGAAGGTTCTGTATCAGCACAGTACAAGGGCAGAGGAGAGGTTTTGCATGATAGCAACACAAGGGATATATGCCTGTGTGTGCATAAAAGGAGGGAAGACCTCCAGTCCGATGTAGTCATTCTGTTGTCCTTATGGCAATGGAGAACTGAGACCCCTCTGCCTACTGGTTATTCTGGCATTTGTGACTCAGCTAAGGATGAGATGAGGATATCAAATAGTGGTGCAGTCAGCCTCATCTCCTGCTGTTGTAGTGTATGGATGTCTTCGGGTGCTTCCTTGCAATTAAAATGCAAATAGCAGCTTGTATTGCAAATTGATTGCTCTGTCAGAGCTGCGTGTTTGCCACACCGATGTTAAGTCCATGCTCCTGCCAGACTGAAGCAGCACTGTTTCTGGTTGTAGCCTACCCCTCCCCAGCTTTTTGCATGATTAATAGCACTGAGGCCAGAGTGACAGGGGAGAGCATCTTCTTTTGACACACAACCTTCAAGCTTTTGTGCAGCTGATGAGAAAACCCCAGACTCTAAATCTCTCCATGCCTGTGGCCCAGCAAGGGAGGTTATAATTTGCTCTGCTTTAATTCCACAATACCTTAACACTAAGCGTGATTGAAGGTGGAGAAGAGCCCTTTTGGTGGACAGGAGCAGGACCAACTGAGTTTCTCTCCAGATCAGGCTGTGGGATGGGAGCTCTGGACCGGCAAACACACCCACCTCCAGCTTTTCTCTCCCCACAAGCCATGGGCATAGATAGACTGGGCTGAAGAGACAGCTCTTTCCATCCCAGTCCAAGGGGGTTTCTGCTTGCTAAAATCTCCGGTGGGCTTCCCAGTTGGTGTTCTCCAGGTTTTGTGTCCAGGGCCTGAAGCTGTTGTTCCACCATGTGTCCCAGGCCCCTCTGAATTGCACCTCTGGCCACCATTCCATGTAAGAGAGCAAAGTGCTACAGCTGCTGAAGCTAATAGAGAAAGTTCCTGGCTGTGAGAGCAGAGAATGTTCATGATGGATTCTCTTGCCCTCATTTCCAGCTCTGCCTGAAGGTGCGAGTCCCCGGGGTAGTCATGTCTGCAGTCAGTGCCTGCTCCACTGGCTTGGAGAAAGATCTGAATCACACTGGCAGGGTTTTTGGTTGGGTAACTCAGAGAAACTCTGCACAAGAATAATCTCTCCTCCTCCATGCTCTTCCTTGGCTATTCTGTAAGCAGAACACAATATGAGCTTCACCCTCCCTAGAAGGAAGTTGAGGAGTATGCCTAGCATATTTCTACAGCAAAACCCACCACCTTTACGCCCTGCCCCCTCTTCCCACGACCGAGCTATTACACAGAAATATTCCCTGATTCTCAGAGTTTATTAACCTTTTTTTCCAAGGGAATGAATAGAGATATTCACAGCTTTTGAACAGCAGCAGAAACCCATTAAATCGCTCTGTGGCAATCTTGTCGGGAACCTGCTCCTTTAGCAGAGACATATTTCAGAAGGCTGTGTGTTCACTCCCAACCTATTTGGATTCAGTAAATGCATGTGCCACTGAGACATTAGGGTGGCAAGCCATGGACCCTGAGCTTTAAACATAGCAAGGTGACAGACAAAAATTTCTCTAAGCTTGTGGCCTCAGAGCTGACAAGAGATGTTCCCAGGACCAGATAGTTCTCCTCTGGGTCTGCTCTGAGTGAAGGAACAAGGACAGTTCTCCATGACTGGGATTTATCCATTCACCCAGCAGCACAAACCCCTGCACAGAAAATTCTGTAGCAGTTCCTGTGCTGACCCTAGCCACCCTACGCTCTGCTTTCTAGTGAAGGTCTCAGCAAGACCTGGCACAGGACTTGATGATCTAAAGGGTCTCTTCCAACCCAGGTGATTTTAGGTTCCAGCCCTTAAGAGCACCCTGCTGACCAAAGCAAAGGTCACTCATATCTGAGCTGATGCTGTTACTATGGCACTGCTACATATTAAGGGATTGCATAGAGAACAGTATGACTGTGCAGATGTTCTCATGTGCAAGCAAAATTTATTTGGAAGGGAGGTAGTCCACATCCAGCCTGCTGGTAACACCTAACCTCTTCTGGGCTCACATCTGTAAATGGGATGAAAAGTATTTCCACTTCCGCAGGCAGAACCTGAGTGGGTGATTTAAACCGTGAGAATCTCCACTCAGGCATTGTGTTTCTGGCAGAGATTAATGCACATTGTTTAATAATAATAGTAAAAAAAAGTCATATTCTCTCAATTTATCCCTATTGTGCAGCTGGATGAGTCAGGGGGTGTGAAATTAAGGCTTTTCTATTGTTTCTTGATTTCAGTGCATCCAGAAATGGGGTGTTAGATACTAGGTACCTATGTTTACGTTAAGATATCACCTACCTGAAAATCCAGCTGCTGCCATATACTATCCTGGTTGCATCCTATAGCCAGATGATCTTACATTCAGGAGAGCTCCTGAAAACTACTAATACAGCTGTAGCAGTGATTCATTTTTCACTGAGGCAGTGACATCCTAATCTATGGACCAGATGGAGTGGGGCCTTGGGCAATTGTAATCAAAGAGCAACAGCCACAGTTTGGAGAAAAGAGAGATTCCCGGTTGGTTTCCTATTAAATGCTTCTATTTTCATTTTGTTTTGACTCAATTGTGTGCATCACCATGGCCCACTGAACACATCTGGCTGACATCTCTGATCGCATACCCAGCACATTACTGTATTTGCTCAAAGTTTCACTTCTTCCAAAGTCAGTGGCAGTGCTCTGTGACAACAAGTTGTTTTATCCTTGTCCTTAGGTGGAGTTGGGGGAACGACAGAATCAGTCGCAGGCAAAGGCGGGATGAGAAAATCCATCACTGTAGTGATGAACCACTCCCATTCCTCTTCACCAGCAAAGTATCTTTGCCTCTGTAGAAGCTAGAAGATTAATTGACTTGGATTCTGAGCACAAAATATGTCCACTTAGGAAAAATATAATCCCACTGAGTTACTAAAAATTGGTCTGTTTGAGTCCCTGCCAAAAGATATATCCCACATCTAACACCGACAATGACCTTCACTGGTGAAATGTTACTGGCCAGTTCACCAGTCTGTGAAAGGTCTTGGGGTTGAAGGTGTTGGTGAATGCATAACTATACTTGAACTACATTTTAAAATTAGTAATAATTAGAAGAAAATCTAATATTCTGCTTTTTCACTGTCTCCCAGCTTTTGGCCATTTCAAAGGCCATCTTTTTATTCTTCCCATGAGAAAACCTTGCTGGAATTACAGCTCCTTTCTTAGGTATTGCTTCCTTAGAATTCAGAAGACGTGCTCCTCCAAACATGTTCTGAAGCATTTTCAACAAGCTCTGTGGCTAGTTAGCTTTTTGTACAGTTTTACATTGCATTTAATTTCCAGAAAGTTACTAAGTGTTTTAAAAGTCATTGCTTTTTATTCTCGTGTTATTAATTAATGTGTTAATTATGGTATGGGCATTGCTTTTGAATTCCATGTAGTTGCTTTCACTGCATGCAGTGTAGTTTCTTTGAATTCATTTCACATTATGATCTGGTGTCAGTTCAAAGGCTGCCTTTGCTTTTCATGCTGTTTAGACATTCTTTTCACTGAATATGCTGCTTTAAGGACCTGTGATAAGATGATGCTGAGGGCAGCGTAAGGCTCTGGGACATGGCTAGGCTAGATCAGCACAGCCTTGTATTTTACATTAAATGAAAGCGTTTTGAGCCACAGTTATGAGCCACTACTTGTTATCCATGGTCTCCAAATGCACAGGTGTTATTGACTCCATTTATATGACATCTTTGCTTGGCTTTCTTGCTTTCCCTTTCTAAGAACAGATGGAGAGAGTAATTTAAGTACTGAATACCATAAGGTACCTGGAGTAAAGTAAATTAAGGAAATACCATAAATGAAAGAGTGAAGCAGTTAAACCACTCACAGGAGATTTACAATTAACAGAGGAGATAGGCTTTGCCAGGAGAGAGAAATCACTTGGTCCAGAGTGAATCTCACAGAGGATGGACAGGACTCGGATGCTACAGGTACATGGAGAACCCCAAGTCATAGAAAAGAGGAGACTCAAACTGTCAAACATATAAAACAGTTTATGGATTTATGCACACTGTAGCAGCTAGCATAAGTCTGGATTGTGTCCACTGTGTGATGAAGATGCAAAGTGTACAGGGGATCATATCTCTAAACAAAAGCATGTGGATACAATATACATGGTAGGTAAAGAAATCAAGGACACCACCACTTGCTTAGATGAAAATTATATTTCAAAAAATGCACAGTACAGCAGCCAAAGATGAAATAGTCTCACTGGAAGTAAATAGGACATTTATTTTTTAACTGTTATACAAAAGTAAATGCGCTGCCAGAAATGCTTTTGGAAGATGCTCGTAGGAGAGTCACACAGAGCAGAAAGTAAATATGGAAAACAGAAATATGGGCAGTGAAAAGTTTATTAAGCATAAAGAAGGATGTGGACAAAACTAGAAAATAGGTGGGAGATACATTGGAGAAGGCACCTAGGAAAGATCTCAACTGAATACACAGCAGACCTGGAAGACTCCCCTTCCATTAGCTTCATGCTACCACCTCCTCCCTCTTTTAGTTTAAACTCATTACCCCTTGTCCTGTCTCTACTTGCACTTGTAAACAGCACCTCCACAGCTTTCCTGGAGGCCCTTCAGATACTGGAAACATAAATGGTAAAATATAAAGTTGAATGAGCAGATCAGGCACTGAGGAACCTGGTAGAACTCACCATAAATACTGAATATGCAGGCCATTTAGATGATTCTTTTGGATGGCGGAGGGCAAGCTGGAGAGCTGTGTATCTGCTAGTGTGTCTGTATGCTCCTTGCCATTGCTTTAAGAAAACGGTGGGTCAGGACCAGCTCTGGGTTCACTGGAGATTGTCACCTGCAGCACTCAGTTAGTTACTTGTTGGCCTGCAAATCCAAGAAAGGAAGGAGGAAGTGGGCTATGGGTCTGTCTTGTCCAGGAGATGAGGAGATGTGGGCAGCAGGCTCGTGGCTAGACTACTGCTTTGGCCCAAGCTGGCACTGCAGGTCAAGCAGTAGCCACAGATTCCTTGCACTAATGCTGATCCGGAAACTTCAGTCTAGAAAGGAAGATGTGGTCTTAAGACTATGATTGTGATAGCCAAGCATCTCTGTCACCACTGTGCTGTCAGGCCTTTGTTGCCATTACACACGGACAATGGGAACTGCACAAGATGTAAGGCAGAACTCCTAAAAGCCAGGCAAACTTTGATCACTTGGTCTCATCAGAGCCTCATAGTTCATAACCCAATGTATTTATGTGAATCCCACTGCCAGTAAACAGCACTACTCCCATAAACACACTGGGTTGTCTCTGGTGTGGGTGCTGAGTGCCACCTCCACCTCCTCATCCTGGGCTGTAGGGAACCACATCTGCTTGCCTGCTCGCACCCTGGGCAAGGCTTTGTCCCTCAGCTTCACAAGTGGATGGGAGAGCATCAGACACTGGGTATTTCACCATAATTAAATGTGTATCCTGGTAATTTGGGAATAATTGTATCTTAGGTAAACAGCTATTGATATCTTCCCTCACCAACTTTATTTACTCCATGGCATAGTTACTGTGTCTTAGATAGAAATCACCCTCAAGGTATCATCTAATTATCTTCTCATCATTCTGCAAATCTGTTTCATATTACCAATAATCTTATTGCTACAACTGCAACATTCATTAAACAAACAGGAAAATAAAAGTACATACAATAATAGCAATCAAATTGAGTATGAATCTCACAGAGAGTGATGGATAATTCTGGAACAGGTTGTTCTCACAGATTTTTGTGCATTAGATTCTGAGACTGGTTTAAATAGCTCCAGAAAATCCTGTTTTGATTACAGGGTTCTTTTCTAGAGTCTAGCCATTTTACATGACCCAGTTACCACAAAATGGCACAGTTGGGACCAGAAATGGTTGTGGAGCCTTCCACTTGTCAGCATAGAGATCTTTCAGCAGAGACAACGTCTCTGGATTCCCATGGCAAACACCAGCCCCTGCATAGCTCAGCCCGGGGGGCTGCCAGAGACACCATGAAGCTGAACTCTGTGACAGTGATCCAGCATCTCTTGGGTGCATCAGATTCTTCCAGGTGACATACTGGATGGTTTTGCAGGGGACTAGGAAGCCATCACTTTCTTCTTGACATGTAGCAGTTCCTGATGTTGCACTGAGTGAAGCAAAACCACAGAGGAATTCTGAGCTATCCATATTTAAAAGATTTGGGGCCTAATCCTCAGCTCATGGAAGTAAGTGGAGATGCATTCATGAAGAGCAGACGGATAGATTTACAAGCTGTTGCTGCCTATCAGCCATGCCAAGTTATATTTAACTCTGTTACACCTGCACAGAGCCACTTGAACACGTATCAAAACAATTCCCACCTCTAGCTTTGATCCGTACTGTCTAGTCCAACAACTCATCATTTGTCTCACTGGTAAGATAACTGCTGACAAATTTAAGGGTTGGTGGGGTGTTTTTTTTCCCCCAGCTATAAATGCATGAAAATATATTTGGAACATTTTATGGGTACATTGCACACCTGATGGAAACATTGACTGCTTCCTCTCTGGGTACATCAAAAATATCCTCATCCAACTTCACTATTTTTATCAACTCTACTTTTATACTTAATGTTCATTCTGGCACAGAATTATTATTGGGTTTTTTTCCTGAGTATCACAGAGGAGTTTGTGACCTCTTTGGTAGGCTTAGCCAAATGGCTGAAAAAAACCCCCCAGCCCCTGGAGTAGGACCCATTAAAGCAATGAGGGGATTGGTATCTCATATGCACGTGTGTATGTGCAAATTACTGAGTGAGAGGGTCAAGGTAGGGAGAGGTGCCTGGATTTAGCTTGGACTTGGGAGATGTTACTGGTCATTGCCTTTTTGAGCTGGCCCAGCCCCTTCTTGTCTGTATTCCTCCAAACAATTGAAACACCTTTTTGTTTTAATACGCAAGTTTGCATTACCTCAGTAATGCAGTCTTACTACTGCAGGAATATAGAGGTGCCCAGTTACATTCTTCACTAAAGGGGGCAAAGGGATAAAAATTAAGAGTTTTTAAAAATACAGGACTCTCCTGGATCCATAAAAAAAGAATAAAATGTGAAGTCAGAGGATAACATCCCACCCCTGGTATGACTGCCTGTAGATCTCCTGTCCTTTTCCCATTCGTGTTGTGTGACCCTCCTGTCCAGGCTACACTTGCCTATAACTATGTAACTGTGGAGAAATACATCATAGATGATGTATGCAGCCAGTTCTAGGAGAAATGAGGGGGTCCTAGGCCACAGGGTCTCCCACTACACTGTTAGAAGTAACATAAATCTTCCAGTGTGTGAGGAGGAGCAAGAGGCTGAAGCTTCTCCTCTGCCCAGCTCCACCATAAATCACATCCTGTGTTGCACACTGCCAGCATTTTTTCTGCCATGATGCTGTCTGGACTCAGGAGATTCAAAAATGAAAAAAAATCCCAACAAATGAGTCCCCCTGGTTCAGCATATGCTATGTGGTTAGGAGTGATCTGTCAGCCCAGTACTCTGCCTGGCTGTAGGTCCCACTCAGGACCCTATTTCATCCTCCTCCTGCCTGATGATTGGGTTGCCTTAATCTATCTGGATTTTCTGGGAAGAGATTTTTTTTGGGGGGAGAGAGGAGTTTCTGATCTTCAACACCCTCATCCTGCTTAATGGGGGCTCCCCAGGAAGCAGAATTTGTAGGAGATCCCTTTTTAGACAACCCTCTTCAGGGCTGCAGGAGGAAGCAGCTGGCTTCAGGTCTCAGTGAGCTTTGCAAGCTTGGAGATAACTGTGAGAAACTAGAAATTGGTGACATGGCTCTTCCTAGCCATTCTCTTGGTGGGATGGAACCTAAACAGTGGACCTCTGGAACAGGGTTTGCCCTCAACCTCTTCTGATCTCTAGAAGCAAAAGGCGAGTGTTTTCTGAGCTGTCAGGAGTGAATGTGACAGCAAAGGAGAAACGAGGGAGGAAGGAGAACGAAGGGCTCTGCACAGAGGTGACACCCTTGAAGCTAGAGCTGGCTAGCTGAGACCTTGGCCTGTTTGTGACAGCATGCACTATTTGTGACTGGATGCAGGCAGCAGTGAGGCAGTAAAAGGCTTTTTATTTAAGGTGCTGACACTTTGGGAGAAAATGAGAAAAAGAGAGGTGCTAAAAGAAAAATACATCGCTTTTCATTCTTCCATCCTCTTGCTTCTTCCTTAAATTTTATGGGATGAACTTGCTCAATTTAAGTACTTGTCAGCGAAGGTCTGACAGGACAATCAAGAGGCATTGATGGTGCTGGTTGGGAAAACCTCGTGCAGGCCAAGCACTTGCAGCCATGGCTGCACAGCCTGGGGGCAGAGCACTGCTCCCTTCTCCCCATGCACACTGGGCAGTGAACCTGTTACACATCCTGCACTGCTGTCATCGAGTCCTGTGAGCCCCTGGGCTGCAGCTCTGGGGTCAAGAATAGATGATGAGCCTATTGCTAATAAATGAGCGGCTTGGATGTAGCTCTGCAGAGAAGTTGTAAGGCTGGTGAAAGTTAATTTGTTGTTACTGTCAAAATGGCAAGAAGGCAGCTCTGGGTCTGTTTTATGCAGAGTGGGTCATGCCTCCTGGCAACATTTGCAGCAGCACTACCTTGGTGGCCTTCACAATAAGCTCTTGCAGATGTTAGCCTCCATCCCGACTTACTGGTGGGCAAAGCAAGGCAGGCAGGTGGGGTGCAAGGTTTCCTGCAAGGGCAGTCAGGATGGTGCTAGAAGGCCTGGCTGACTGCCTATCCTGAGACACAGCTTCTCTCAGGGCATCTTCCTCTTTCTGCAGATATGGTTCAACTCACCAGATTTCGCTTGGGAGCATTCAGATCCTGCCTCAGACAATGTGGATCTCCTCTCTGACCATGATGTTTCCATATCATCCTCCCTGCTGGGCGCCTCTTTGGGGCTCAGACCCAGAGCAAAGATCTCAACAGCCACCGAGCCTCCCAGCTGAAAGGGAGAACCGACGCAATGTGCCTTTGGCAGGAGCGGCAATGACAGCTGCGATGGGCAAAGGTGCCACCCAGGACACAGAGCTGCTGCTGCCACCTGCGGCCACTGACTTGGTTGGGCCTCCTGGGAAACTGTGCATCTTCATGGAAAAAACTGAACTCTGCACATAATATTTTTATCCCGGTTTCCCAAGGAAATGAAGCTTCTGTCACTTCATGTCTGCCCATCTGTCCTCATCACCCTTTGAATCCGCTGGCTGATTGCAGAGGAGTTTGATGAAGCATTAGAAGTCTCAAAAAATATTTAGAATTCTAATTGTGAAAGTCGGTAGCTGGGTAGAGATGAGACATGCAAGGTAATGCACAAATCTCCATCTGACAGACAAGAGGGAAAGGAGGACTCAGCAGTCACCCGTTCTATTAGGAAGCTTCTTATAAACCCCAGCACACGGTATTGCTTCCCGTAAACACAGTAGGTTAGAGAATTCCCAAAGGGAATGAGCTGGGTTAAATGAAGCAGAAACTGCAGTCTGTCAGAGACACCCCAAATGTGAAACTGAAAAGTCGAGGCTTTGTTGAGTGCACAGAGCACCTTGTTTCACTCCCAGCCTCCTTCCTGACAGGTCTGCAGGAAGCTTGTAGGAAAACATAACAGAAAAGGAGGAAATCTGCCTTGCTGTGACGATGGCTATTCGGTTTTGTTTCGTGTGTTGCCTACAGGCTGAGGCTGCACACATGTCTGCATGCATACACACGTGTGTGTGCTCACCTTATTTAGCCATCAGAAGGCACTGAAGTGCTAATCAGCTTTCTGTGCAGAGTGGTTTCAAATAATGTATGGCCAGCTCCAAGTGCCCGCTGCTGCTATGAAGCTTTGTGAGGGGTTTTTCCCCTCCTCTCTCACCCTTTGGCTGCCTCTACTTTTCCAAATCACACGCTCCTTATGACAGGGTTTCTTTCTCCCTTTATGTTCCTGGCATGCATTTTCCATATTGCTGTAAACAGTTAACATAAGCCAACGCAAGATCCCTAGTGCCTCCAGTTCTCCTGTTTAATACCTCCAAAAATACTCTCCATCTTCTTTGACTCAAAGTGTTGTCTCTAGGGAAGTTGAACAGGGGACATGATGGGCCAAAGCTTGGAGTCTGTGATCTATCTCCGACTGTTTCTGCTGGCAGTACAGTTCTCATGCCGCTGGGTATGCCCTTGGGCCATCCACTCCTTTCCTGGTAAAGAGCTGAGCTCTGTCAGAAGGCTTTGCTGTCATGGCCAATGAAGGCTTCAAGCACTCTGAGCAGCAGGTGAGACCCTCACTGCCAGTGATGGCCTCTTTGAATTTCAGAACTGAGAAGACCAAGTATTTATCTGAGGATGTGAAGAAATCGCAAGGAATTAAGCAGTCAAAGGCAAAGTGCAGTTTCTTACCAAGGAGTGTTCAATGGTCAATCTTTAGAAGTCACCATCAGGTGCAGGGTAGCAGAGAGGGTGGCTGAGGCATGCCAGGGGCCTTGGAGCAAGCGTAGAATCATAGAATGGCTTAGGTTGGGAAGGGCCTTTAAAGGTCATCCAATACAATCCCCTTGCAATAAGCAGGGACATCTTCACTACATCAGGTTGCTCAGAGCCCCATCAAGCCTGACTTTGATGACTTTGATGAGATGGGCGCTGCGTGATGAGCTCTGGGGTGGCAGCAGCCTCTTCCACTCCTGGCTGGGGACAGTGTGACTGGTTTGTTTGTCATGTGTTCGCAGGCTGATAAAACCATAGCTGAGCTGGTGTAGTTCTTCCACCTCTGTCTGATGCAAATGAACAAGACTACACTCCCCCCTGAGCAGGGAGGGAGCAAAGTTTTAGTAAATGTAGCTTTTTAGGTGGTCTGGGTTTGGTCTCTGCAGGAAAGGAGCTCAGCCGTGACTCTTTAGAGGGCCCCTGGGGAAGAGCCCGATAATGTAATGGAATAATGAGTGTCGAGCTATGAAAGCATTTCATTACCAGCATCCTCACCCCATGCTGCCCCAGTCTGCTGCTGTTATCATGTGCTCCTGACAAGAAAAGTCACTGCGAGATTATCCTGCCTCTGAAACCGAGCAGTTGCGTTTCAGTAAGAGGGTCCTTGCCCCTGTGTGGGCACAAAGCATTAGCAGGTACCCCAAAGCACAGGGAAAGCTGCACAAGGGGCAAAGCCAGGGATTTCACTGCTCTGAAGAACTGGAGTTGTTTGCCCCAGTCCCTCCATTTGACCTGTTTTGCAGAGGAAGCCAACAGGCAGATTTCTCTCTCTTAAACCTTATTCTCAAAATATACACTTCTTTCCTTCCTAAGTCAGTAGTTACTTCTCTTCATGAGCAGGTGGAGCCTTGAATAGCTGGAGGTATCTTTGAAGGCGATGGTGCTAATTCAAAGCGGGAGTGGGACCATGAGAGATGAGCGCGCTTGCTACACTTCCCCAACTGGGAGCTGCCGAGTGCGGGTGCCTGGCGTGCCGGGGAGGCAGTGTCTGTGTAAGGGAGCCTCAGCCCTTGCCTTCCTGACAGAGACAGCCTAACAAGGGCGCAGCATGCCTCTGCTCTGCTCTGCCACAGGCGGCCTCTGTGATGCTGAGTTATTCAGATCCCTCTGTTCTCCAATTCGTCTGTGGTGAACCGCAGTTAATGAGTCTTCCCATTTCTTGCTCTCCGTCAGCTTTGTCTAGGGGAAGTGCAGGCCCCTGTGATGTGCAATGGCACTGCCCGGTGTCTCCCCTTGTGCCAGAAGGCTGAAGCCCAAAAAGCGAGGGGCAGCTGCAAAGCACCATGGAGCCTGCAGCAGCAGGCACTGAGGAGTTAAAGTTCAGCCCTCGGGAACGATGCAAACCTGGTGCTTCATGCACAAATCTTTCCTGAATTGAGGCCACTCTCTGCAAAGCAGGCCCTTCCACAACAGCGTCTCTAGCTCAACCTTCAAGGAGCAGCTGGCTCCTTCAGTTCACGCTCTTCTTCCCCCTTCCCCATACAAGCACTGAGCAGCTGAGCCCTCTGCCCCTGTGGCCTTGCTCCTGAGGCTTTCCCTGCCATTGCTGCCGCGAGAGAGGACACCTGCTTTCTCCCCTGCTGCAAACGGAGCTCTGCAGACTTCCATTTATAGCACCAATGAATCACGCTGCCTCTGCTGATGGCAGAGTGCAAGGACCCGAGCAGCCCCTACCACCAGTGTTTGCTGCTAAACCAGAGAGGTTTCGCTAAGCAGATGTGGATGGCTGGGTGGGCGATGGAGCCTGGCAGCATGGGCAGGAGTAGGCAAGAAGAGGAGATTTTTAATCAAAAGGGGTTGAATGCCTCCCAGCACTGGACATGCCACTGTACAGCCTTTGCTCCCTTCATTTGCTTTGGGGGGGGTTTGCCAGCTTCTGGACACCCCTGCCAGCTTCCCTCCTGCTCTCTGCTTTGTCCCACGGAGTTTATTCGCAGGAGCAGGCAAGTCATAGTCATAAGCACTGGTAAAGTAAGCGATTTCAGTTGAAATGTGGCAAAAAGTAGACACATCCTCTGAGTTTAGTATATCATCAGGATTTCGCACTTCCTCAGCCTTTAGTGACATGGAAGATGTCAAATGATTTACGCTAGTTCTGGTCTGGTTTTTGACAGAGGGTTCCCTTTTATGCTCCTCCATTCAGCCCCTTCATTTGGTTCCTCACAGCAGTTGATATTTTAGACAGCCCCTCTTTGGGAAGGACTCCATCCTGGAAACTGCAGAAGATTGATCATTGTTGCTACAACCTGAAGTCTGTTGCCTAAAACCCACTCAGCTTGGGAAGAACCATCAGCTAGAAAAAGGTGCCAACTGGCAGGATATTTTACATGCCTCCTTACATTTCTTATATTTGACTGTCAGGTCCTGACAGATACAACTGCTAAATCAGGTAAAAGTAGGCAGCACAGACAATTTCAATATTTAACACTGTACCCCACAAAATAATTAAGTTTTAAAAACACCCTGCCTGCATTTTTTGTAATAGTTTAGTTCTAGGTTAATTAGTTTAAAACTCATTGGTTACAAAATGAAAAAGTCATGTCTTTCTCTTTGATCTACCCTTTTAGTCTTCCTTTGCTCAGACAGTTGAAAGCACTTTTGTCCATTCCTCCTCATTTTGCTTTAAATATTTTGGGTATTTTTTATCCCTTTCCATTTGTTATGAATACCCTGATTTTGGGGTGTTCAACCTGGGACACCTGCAGCCCGATTCTAGTTACACACTCAATGCTGTACAGAAAATGTGTGCCAGATTTGGTATTGTTGGCCTGAGGACACAAGTGCAATGAAGAGGCAGTAACATCAGCACAGTGTTGTGCCTGCCAGGTTTCCCAAAGCCTTTACAGCTGAGCGCTGAAAACCCCAAATATTTCATATTTGCTTTGGATTGTTGATTCACTGGGGGAAGGTGGGAGCTAAACTACTGCAATGTCTCTATACAATGAAATCAAATCACAGACTTCTGCAAGTTAAGTGGCTCCGAAAGGAATTAATCATAGAATCATAGACTCAATGGCAAGGGTTGGAAGATACCCCAAGGATCATAAAGCTCCAAACCCCCTGCCACAGGCAGGGCCACCAACCTCAGGCCTGGATCTACACAAGGTTGCCCAGGGCCCCATCCAACCTGGCCTTGAACACTTCCAGGGATGGGGCATCCACCACCTCTCTGGGCAGCCTGTTCCAGCACCTCAGCACTCTTTCTGTAAAAATCTTCCCCCTGATATCCAATCTAAACCTTCCCTCCTTTAGCTTTAAACCATTCCCCCTTGTCCTTCCATTATCTGCCCTTTTAAAAAGTTGATTCCCCTCCTGTTTGTATGCTCCCTTCAGGTACTGGAAGGCTGCAATGAGGTCCCCCCACAGTCTTCTCTTCTCCAGGCTGAACAAGCCCAGCTCCCTCAGCCTCTCTTTGTAGGGCAGGTGCTCCAGCCCTCTAATCATCTTCATGACCCTCCTCTGAACCCTCTCCAACAGTTCCACATCTTTCTTGTATTGAGGGCCCAAGATCTGGACACAGTACTCCAGGTGGGGCCTCACGAGGGCAGAGTAGAGAGGGACAATCACCTCCCTGTCCCTGCTGGCCACTCCTCTTCTAATGGAATTAATTAATGGTGTTACAGTACGTGCAGTTCCCAAAGCTCCAGCAGGAAACAATCCCTTCAATGACAGGCAATAAAACCTCCTCAGAAACAGACAGGTACAGGTACTGTTTGTGTTTGTACTGTTTTATAGTGATCAGAAGCCATCTAATAATTTTTATTAGTGGTTTTGAAAGAGTATTTCCAATGCCCCAGAGCTCAGAGGCCACCCACCTTCCAGTTCTGCTCTTTGTCCTTCGCCCTTCAGCTGGTGGCGGTGAGAGGTGCCCAGCCCCACTCCTGACACAAGCAGACACAGCCGCTTAAAACACACAACATGATTTTTTTTTTTATTTGTTTAATCAGTTTACATTCCACAATTGACAGTTTACTTATTTATTTTTAAACTTTCCATGAACAAGTTGTTTAGTCACCAGACAAGATTTTAATCGATGGAAATACAGTATCCTGTGCCGATCTGGATAAAACCAAAACCAAACGAAATCAGAACGAATGGAAAACTGTAAGATGTAGTCAGTTTTTCAGCAAAGTCCTGCAATGCTTTCTGCAACTTCATTTTTCAAAGTTGCAGGGGCTTGCTCATTCCCCCTGCTAGTTCCCTGATCTCAGACCTGCTGCTAAAACCCGTCCTTCAGAACCATGGTCCTGCACACACCCATGCACATATGCAAACACCAGTCTGTCTGCAGATTAGCACCTCAGAGTAGCGGAACAAGAAGTTTGGGTTTGTCTCTCCTCAGCAGAGTACAGGAAGAAATGGAAAGTACAATACACTTGATAAGGTGTCACATTACTTGGGATATTAGCCACCACCTTCAAGTCTTACCAGAAGGACTTAACACACTAGTTGGTTGTTGTTGATGTGTTGTTAGCACCGATGGCTGCAGGAGCCACTTCGCTCCTCACTGAAGCAGAGAAGGCCAAACCTTGCAGGACGTGCCGCCCTCGATTACTTTTGACACCTGGATGTGACTGCCCAAAACTCATTAAACTCTGCGTGGGTTGGCTAAAAAGTGCTCCAGCTGGTTGAGCGGCTGCATACACAGTTCAAATATTTTTGACAGTGCCCAAAACATAATCAGAAATGGACACACTTTTGGATTTTCAAAATATGCTAAACTTCAATATGTTTTAATGTGATTCCCAATCTAGCAAAGCAATTAGGCATGTGCCTAGCTTTAAGCATGTCAATAGCATCATTAATGGGACGTTCATGCTTGAAATTAGGTAAGTGCTTACATGCTTTGTGGGATCAAAGCTCTGTAGCAGTGCTCTGAGAAGTCAGGATCCTGTTATTCCTAATCCTGATTTTTGCATGTACAACTATGGCAGATTTGGATTAACCACCTGCAATCCAGATTTTCAAAATAGCCGAAGGCATGAGCTTTCACCTACAGCTAGTGGAAGTTTCAAGGGGGCATCAAACCACTAAACATCAGGTCTTTTCCCAAGCTTTTGTCCTCCCTTCTCTAAAATGGCTATAATACATACCTGCCTCAGACAGGTCTGGTGTGATTCATACTGGCAAAGTTTTCTGAAAAGAAAATATGCCAGATAAATGCAACGTATCAATGCATTCCCCTGAATATGCCTGAGTATTGTGTCATTCGAGGTCTTTTCTAATACGGCTTCGACTGTACTGCACTTTGAGGGAACGAATGTCTGGCCAAGGTGCATCCACATGACACAGGTCTTGTACCAGTCACATTATTTTACTTGAGAGTGTCCTAGAAAAGTGCCGACTTCAGTTCACAGGCATTTAAGTGAATTATTATCCAAGCCTCCCAAACTGTCAGACAGAGGCTTGGGACCCTCCAAAAACTTTTGGCCAGTGTGGTGGCTCATGGCTAGGGCGAATATTACTTGTGGCAGGAGGGCTCCTGAAGAGCAAATACCTGCATGAGATGCATCTGCTGTGGATGGAGCAAAGTCCAGTGAGTCTGATTTCTCACCGACCCTTGTGCAAAACACCAGTGCCTTCACACAGGCGTGTTTCGCCATGCCTGCACGTATCTGCTGTAGGAGTTTGCGGTGGCAGAAGTGTGAGACAGTGAGGAGTCAGACCCACAGCTCTGAACGGGCCAAGTAGGTCATGAGCAGCACGCTGGGAGCTTGCAAGGTAAGGTGACACTTTAACCCTGATGCAAGATGGCCATGGGAGCCCCTGGGATCACCCCGGCGCTGGGTGTTGCTGCCAGTCACCCCCTGCTTGCAGGGTCACAAGAGTGCTTATGGCTTTCATTAGGGGGTGAGGCAGGTTTGTTGTTTGGGGTGAAGAGAAAGTGGAAAATCATCTAAGAAGATAATCCTGGTGCAGCATGGGGAAGAGGGGCCAGGCAGGCCGTTCTTGGCAAGTTACAGCCTTGGCAAAATCAGCTCAACAGGGAGAAGAATGTGCATGGCTGGGCATGCAGGGCTGTTGTAAGGAGTGGGAAAGAAAGATAAACTGGGACAGAGTTACCCTTCGGAGCCTGCTCCCATGTGGTGTTGGACTCTGACTATCACCTTTTAAAAGGAGGTTTCCGTTGAGTCAGAAAAGCCTGCAAAACCCTTGTGGGACACAGTGAGTTGACAGCTGAAAGAATGCCATTTGAGAGTCCCGCATCTCAGGATTGTCCCCATCCTTCTTGCAGAGAGGGGGGAGAGGGAGGGCGATGTTGAGAATATAGGAACATTGTGAAAGGTCTTGCAGAAAACAGTGCTGCATCCTTCATTCTGATTTATTCTCAAGCTCCTCCTTATTTCCAGAGTTCACTCTTAAAGCCTTTATTTCTTTTTCACAGACATCTCAAATAACAAAACAGTCACATATGCAAGAGCCAGTATGGAATGGGTTTTAGAGAAAAATGTCTTTACAGGAAGCATCTCTATATTCTCACACAGAGGGAGGAAAAGGGAAGGAGAGAGAGAGATATGGAGAGAGGTACATATCCAGCTCCTCAAAAGAGGGAAAGGGAGAACAGGAGAGGAATGTCAGGATGAAACAGTACAGCTCGGTCAAGGAGGTACCATGCTGAAAAATAACTTTTGATCCCTGGAACTTAGTTTTGTCTTCCACTTTCTAGCCAAAGTCTTTCCCTAAGTACTGGTACAGGGTATCAAATCTTTACAGGTCCCTGCAGGCCAGCTGAAGGCCCTCTTCCCATAACCTTAACAGCATTTTAAAAAATAAAGTTGTTCTGAGAGATGGGTGAAGATTGTCAAATCACTGACTTAAATTTAGCTGCAGAAATAAGTAGTAGTGACTGACTATATGTTGGCACAACATCCAAAGTTCTCTTAGCCCTGGAGTTTAATTCTTGCACTCCTCTGACTGTGTTTGTTTCATTCAGGAATAACATGGGAATATACAAGAGCTCCGAAGTTCTTATAGTGGATTAAATCACTGGTCCTTCCAGACAGACTTGCTGTCAATTTGCTGTTCCACATTTTGGCTCTGAAAGACTCTCACCATGAGATGGAGGTGTACGTTAAGCCTTGTCAGAACAGCTTTCTGAATAATACAGTCACAGCTCATTCTCTTGTTGAGTCCTCAGTTTAGTTTTTCTGAGGACAACTATAATCCCAACAATAAGGGATGAAATTGCAATCTTTTTAATCTCTGTGTAAGCTGTTTGTAAAGCAGTTATTAACATTGAAAACAAAAATATGAAACTACTCTAACTGTACCTTGGGGGAGAATTTTTTTATTCACTACCACCTAGATGAGTTTTTTTCAGGCTCAGTTTGGGGATGGAGCAAGAAAGTAAACTTTGAACAGCCTAGCTATTTAAACTTTTAGCATATAAATTCTGTTTTTGAACTGCTTCAGTAATGACCAGGGCTGACAGTGAAAGGTGAAGAGTTCAGACCAAAGATCTCCAACATCCAGCACTGGAGGACCCAATAGTCCATGGCTGGAAATGACAACGAGGAACTCGCCTCAAATGCAATTTACAGGGTTTGAGGAAAGCCCTATTCTTTATAGTCATGTTTGGGAGGGGAAGGCTGCCATGAAGATCTCCTTTCACTCCAACAGTCTTCCACAATAAAAATCTGTGTTTTGCATAGCGTGCCAGGCCATGGACCTGAAGCACAGGGCCCTGGCTGATCTCCATATTGATGCTCTTCTGCACTAGGTCCCAGGATTTAAGATCTTTTAAGACCTTGAGACCACCAAGTGGAGTGAGAGGGATCTCCTAAAGCTGACTTAGATGTCAGTTTTACTGTTTCACCATCTAGAAGTGTCCATCTCTTCATTAACTACACAGGAAACCAGAGTAGAGAAGCCCATTACCAGAAAGAATTCAGTTAAGTACCTAAGGTTAATGGAGATGAATTCAGGTCAGAAATTCAGGACTTTGTGTAGCTTGACTTCATGCGCAGAGGTGCCCCTCAAATGTACACCTAGTGCAGAAGCACAGTGTCTGTACAGAGGGCCTCCTGATAAAGTTTAAGTGAGTCTACTGAGAGACCGAATGTGGAACAGAAATTCTGCCATGGCTTTTTCAGTCCAATTCTTTGCCTTGGAAAAGCCCTTGAGACACAGTCGTATGACTGGATATAGCGTGTGTGGATGTGCGTGCTGCTGACCTTAGTGTGGTACCCCTCCTCAGCTGGCACAACGGCAGAGTGAGGATTTTCTGGGAAATCATAAATTTTGATTAGTTTTGATTTAAAAACGAGATACATGAGGATTGTGAAAAAGAAACAGTCCTTTGCCTGAAATTCTGTACATCGACCTCAGGTTATTTCAGGCAATCATGACACTATGGACATTTTTCATAAATTTACAAATATATATACATATATATACATATATACATGTATATGTGTGTCAGCCCGTGGGCTAGATTCACCACTGCATTATTGCAGCCACACACAAGTATAATGGTTGTTTTTTTTTAATTAAAAAAAAGGTTGGTATAAAGTTGGGGTGACTTAGCAGTGACTGCTTCCGTGTCTATGCAAAAGATCCTTAAGTGGGCTGGCATAGAAGTACACCCCCCTTACCTAATATCCCTCAGTACATATAGACACAAATAGGACCCAGTGTTAGGGTTGTTAATGAAGTAAATTTCCCACTGATTCCAATGACCTGTAAACAATGGGAATTTTACTTGAGAAAGAACTGAAAGTTCAAGCCCGTTTTAGGTCCAGTTTCCAGTTTTGAAAGTCGCAAGGTCTGTCATACTAAGCCTCAAAATGCTTTAAAATAAATTAAGTTACTGCAGACAATTATCTTCAAAAGTCCCCAAGTATGATTTTTTTTTTGTGTAAGTAGGGGAAATTTGGGAACTGCAAAAGATCAGACAACAGATACATGAATATAAACACTTTAAGTGATGGAAATGGCCAAGTAAAAATAGTAACAGTTTAAATTAGATGTCTGTGATTGTTGTTGGTGCCCAGGAGTTATAAATAATTCAGTACACTCTGACTGAATACTCTAAGGCTGCGCTTTTATTTTATTGTTCTGATTACTTGAACCTTTTTCCTATGATCCGTATTGGTAATGAATAAACCTTCATAAAAAATTACAGCCTTATGCTTTACAGTCAGATGAAAACTATTCTTCAGATAAAATGTCACAAGAGCTGAAGCAAATTAGGAGCATATATGGTTTTTTTAAAAAAAAAAAATGTAGGCACCAAAGGCATTTCAGTGTTTTACTCCTATTCACCGCCTAAGCAGGAATTGGATGCCAAAGCTTTTTTGTGTAGCTGGCCCCAGGAGACCGAGCCGTATCTGATACATGCTCCTTAGTGTCTACATCACTTTGAAACTGGGGCAAAACGTGCAGGTCATGCAGCTTTTTGAAGACTTGACTCTTTCTATCTCATCTATTGCAGATTTGCTGTTACTATTTGGGTATTTCTGACCATCCAGCAAAGCAACAAGGCTGCTTGGAGGAACTGCCTTTATGGGAATATTCCTGTGCCCCAGAGCCATGAGGATGTGAAGCTCCCCGCTGTGCTAAGCAGCATTAACTGTGGTCTTCGTGCTGCTGACAGCCTGCAGAAGCCTACTGCAGAGGACAGAAGACTTGGGTGGTGGTGTGCCACAGTGCTGCCTCTGAGCGCAGGGGGATTTTTACACCAGGGGATCACAAACTTTTCTGATTTGGAGGAGCAAATTTTTCTCTTCTGACTGAGGCCCTCAGTGTTAGAGAAGCACCTTGCAACAGCGTGTTGCAAGAACCAATCTTGTGAATGCCAAAGTTGTTCTTCCAGTGGGACCTCAGGACTTGTGGACACAACTGTGTTTTTGGAGGTAGGATGGCTAGCTCAGGACTGATGGGATCACAAGTAGCTCTCTAACCCTGTACTGAAGAACCCTGATGGTCAGCTCTGGGGAGCCTTGCTGTGGTGTTTCAGGATGTTCCTGCCCTGAGCTGTTCTCTGCCTCCCTTGCCCAAAGGCAAACAGGCAGAAACAAACACGTACTGGTGTCTCAGGTGCTTCCTTTCCCAGCATCTCTGGGATTGGAACAACATTTGCAACTTTTTCTTAAATATCCAGATACATTTTGGTGGCAAATATCCCAGTTTGTCCCAGTTGAACCATGCTATCCCACATCTCTTACACAGATAGTTTCCGTATGACCTGCACACACAACCTAACGTGGACATAGGTGGCATCTGAATGGCATTGCCACTCCTGAGTTAAGTATAAAAGAATAGAAAATAAACTATTATGCTGCATTTTGCCATGTATTTTCTCTCTATATAGTACACATATTTACAGGTTACAAGCACCACGTCATGTGGGGTATGCTTGTGTGTATGTCTAAGGAAATAGGGGAGTGAGGGTGTCCATACATAAACACTCTACACAAGATCTGAAGCTGCTTTCTGCCAGTTTGCAGAAGTGTTAATCAGTGAATACAAAAATGCAGTCCTTGAAGGGACTGACAATTCCTGCTGCTGATGCTGTGGGTGACATTGGATCGTCCTCACGTAACTCTACCAATGCTTGTCAATTCTGACCTATGGCAACCACTGTTTAGTTTCCTTTTTCTCATTCCCCCACTTTTCCCTGGGGCTCACCTATCTGAGCCTCTGTTATTTTCATTGCAAGTCTTCTCTGAGCAAGGAAGGACAATTGATCTGTGATTCTGGAGTGCTTTACTGGAGGTGACCAGCATTCCATTTCCCTCTTGTGGCCTATATTGAGGCAGTCATATAAGCTCTTTCTCCAAGCGAAATCCTAAACACGTGCAGGGCATGCTGCTGCTAAACTGACAGTATTGTATCAGGCTCCAGTTCTTCCACCGATGTCACCAGGGAGCTTGTCAGAGCTCCCTTGGACCAGCACAAGGTCATTTGTTTTAACGAGTGTCGTAATCTCTATCTATGGCTCTGAAGAAGGCTGTAAGGTTGGGGTGGGAATGATTAATGGGGTCTGTGGGGCAGATGAGACCCTAAATCACAGAGAAAAACAAGATAAGGTAACATCTGATGACTTTCTTTGTAAAGTCAAAGATTAGACATTGTGATTGTGTGCACATGCATTTCATTTTCAGTGTGATCCAAAACTCACTGGAGTCAAGGGGAGGTTTTGATGAACTTCAACAGACTATGGCTTTTGTTGGAAACAGTGGGGCTGTAAGTTTTGAGCTAAGCCCTGGTTTTAGACTGGAAGAATGCAGGTCTTATGGATCTGGACTGGAGTTTGCAATCCAACTTTAGGCTCGTTTGAAACTCAGTTCCTGACCTTGGAAATTCATCTATCACTAATCTTTACATGCCGTTTGTGCTTCATGCACAGTTTTCACTCCTTGTCTCTCAGCGGTGCCTGGCAGTCGTTCAGAGCTGTCTCAGGTTTTCACCTTGAGCCTTCCCTTGCTGGCTGGATGAGCACAGCGGTATGGGGCATGAAAGAGTGTGAAACCTGGAGGCAAGGAAATGCAGTGGTGTCGGTGTGTGTGAATGTGCCTGAGCACTCCTATAGCCCTTCTAGGCCTGCATAGAGACACACAGAAGAAAGAGCCCGAATAATGTATGTCTTTATTTAAGCTATACTTGGCAACATATTATTTCCTCTCCATTTCACTGCTGGCAGTTAGCTTGGCACTCAAGAATTAAGGACAGATTACAGTGATTTTCTTCTGAGCTCTGCTTATCAGTGGGGCTCCAGGGATGAGCCTGATTCAAAGGCGCTGCATGGTGGGTAAATGGACATCCATGGAGACACAGTCTTCCAGGAACACTTGGGAATCTGAGATACCCCCTGCATATCAATCCTCTCCCTCACCAAAGTTGTTTTATCCAATGAACTGCACAGCTAACATGCCGTAGCTAAAAGTAGTCCCAAATGACTTGCATCTACAGGAAAGCAGAATACCTGCACTCTCACGATTCTCTCCTGGGAGATGAAGATCCTTTATTTAGAGGACTCTGAGGGTTTCTTTTTTTCTCCTTTCATTTGTTACTGCAGCTGGAATAACATTTTAAAAAGTAATAGCAATTTTTCAAAGGCAATATTTCAAAGAAATTGCTCTGGTCACTTGTGGTTTGTGATCCACTTGTGACTGTCTCTGGGGTAGAATGAAAGAGGTAAAAAGCCCAACTAGAAATATAACTGGAGGGACTGCTATTTAGATCAGGGAGGATCAGCTGTGTGTTTGCAGAGAGAGAGAGAGAATGGGGAGATGGTATATACAGGTGGCCAAGATGAGTCAGGAATTTTAACACGCAAACAGCTTTAGTTTGAAGAAGAAGGTGTCCTATACAGTACATAAGACACAGAGCACATGGACTCCTGCCATGTAGCCCCCTCACATATACAGTGCTCCCGGCAGGGATGGACAGCAGAACCTCCTGTAGCTAACTCGCTATGGTCACAGGACAACTTCACTGTACAATAACTGTGAGTCACTACACACAAAACCTCCGCCTGCAGATCGCAGTGGGTTGAGCCAAATCATCTTGCATCCCTAGGACTGGCATTTCATGACATCTGCATTCACTGCAGTCAAGTTGCCCTGTGGTCTCTGGAGTGCAAAGACGTGTGGTCTCAGCAGCACAACGTGAAAGGCCACGAGTGAGAGGCAGCCTGCCAGCTACCGACCCCACGCTGCCAGCCTCACGGGAAGGGAGGCCGAGCACCCGCTGGTACATCAGGCTAGGACAAGAGCGACACATTATCTACAAGGGTGGGATAGGAAAAAAGAAAGCGGGGGCTGTACTCTGCAGGAAGCCAAGCATCATCCAGGAAAGCACATTCTTAACTTTAAGCATATGAATAGTCTACCGAAGTTAAGGGGATTAGTCACATGCTCCAAGTAAGCCCATGCTTAGGCGCTGTGCCAGAGCTGATCTGAGGGATGGGGTCAAGCCCCTTAGTGCTGGGATCACAGCTAACAGATTTCTAATTAACTGCTCCTCAAACTAGAAAACCAGACACTAGTCAAAAAGCTTGAATCTCTGTTCAGTAAGATATTTCAAAGCATCCCAAAAATGCAGGAACTCAAGATTAGGTGGGAGTTGTGCTTTGGCTGGGGATAGATGGAGACACTAACAATTGCAAATTTGGATTTGGATGTATCTTGAGTCAGCCTTGCTCTCAAGATGAGTCTGAGCCAACAGAAAGTGTGGTGGGGCTGTGAGAACCCCTCCAAGGGTGTGGAAGTATGCAGGGCTCCTCCTGGTTTCGTGAGTAACACAAAGCGAAATTCAGAATATCCCAAGGGGGTTTTGCCCTTATTTGAGGCAAAAACAAGAGAACTGGTGTTTAGGCAAATGGTCCCTTTGGGGATCCAGTTTGAGATTAAAGTTATATGATAATCTGATGCTTCAGACACTTACTCCCATAGTTTTTAAGATACTTCACAGCCACACAGGCCTTAGCTAGTCTCTCCTATAGTGAGTGGAAAATCACAGAGCTGGCCTAAAGATCCGGGGTTAGCACTTTTCTGTTGTAAGTAAAAATAACTGTAACCCTCTGCCACCATCGCCACACACAGACAAACACACAGGCTGATCTACAGCCTGTAAACCATCACTGTCAGAGAATACTTCATCAAGGCAGAACTATTTTATGCCAGCTGCAGAAAGAAAGGACAGCTTTGAGAATCCACGAAAGAGCAAAATTATTCCCATTTCTTTAAATCTGACCACTGTACCTCCTTCAAAACGGTATCTGGAAAAGAATACACCCTGTGACCGGTCACAGACCACACAAGACTGTCCATCATGACAGGAGCTGTCGTACTGCTTTCCACGCCGCAGGGCCACTCTAGCTAGATACCTCTGGGCCCTGGCGTCACCTGGGTCACTCCAGGTTATCTCTGTTTCCATGAAGCACCTTCCCTATAGCACGCAGGACTGCAGTGGAGGAAGAAAGTTTGCACTCAAAGTTGTTTTAATGAAACAATTTCTAAATCATCAATCTCATAATAAGATTAAGAGATGTTTGTTTAAGGTTGTTCGGGGTTTTTTTTCCAAACTGTTCATATTTTGGAAAATTTCACAGTTTTTTTATAAGTCTCTTTCGGGTTTTAGTTATTAGTTCATATTAAATCTGCTTGAAATTTTCATTTAGCATTCAAAGAGCTGTTTTTATATTTAATTTCCTTCTTCGCTCCAATAGGAACTCATCAGCCTCCTTACCCAGTAGGCACTTGTACCATCAAACAGTTTCAAAGCTTTTCAAGACCATTCTATTTGAAAACCTTGCCAGAAAAAAAAAAGAAATAAACCAATCTACTTTAAAAGGAAGTTTCTTCAAAAGGCGTTCTCAACATGAATAAATAAATACTTTCTCCAGTCAGATCTAATGGAGAACAAAATGGCAGGACTTCAGTTGTCAGGGATGGCACCTCAGTGGTTACACACTGGTGTGGCAGCTGGCACTGCCATGTTTGGAGAATGTGTAGACCAGAGAAAGCCAAAACTAGGTAACTGAACAAGAACAAATTAAATCCAAACCTACCCTACCCCAAGATGCCCTCCAGAAACTTCTTTTTTATTTTTTTGGGTACTGTTAGTAAAGCAAAATAAGCACACGTGGTGTGACAAGGAGGGGAAGCAGGCTGGAAGGGTGGCTGCGCAATTGTATCATATAAGAATTATTTTTGGTTGTCATTTTTTTAGCTGGGAAAAACACTCTTACTTGCCAGCTGCGTAAATGGCATGGCCTGGAAATCGATGCCATTGTTCCTGTGCAGTAAGCACAGTTTCAACAGGTCACCTCCTCCTCCTCCTGGTGAGTTTTTGTTGATGCAGAGGGTGATTTTTTAATGGCTAATGAAGTCTGATGGCATGCAGCTGTCATATAAGAAAGGATTACTGGCACTATCCCTGAATTAAGAGTGTGTTGGGTTGGGTTGGCTTTGGGAAGGCCTTTTTTCTTTGCCCCATCTCCATTTGCCTGTGCGTTTGCCAGTGGTACCCTCACTCCTGCATACAGCCATTCAGTCGTCACCTCGTCAGATGCCCTTTTGTTACACCCTTGGCCCTTCCCCTCAGCTGCTGTTACCTGCAAAGACCCACTGCCCTCACAGCCAAAATGCTTTGCTTCCCCTAATGACATTCACCTGCCTCTCCAGGCTTTGCTGTTCATTTAGCTTTTCAGGGACCTACGACCAGAATGATGGGAAGAGCAGACTGAAGGAAAAAGGAGACAATGGGAAGTAGTTGCAGGAAAAATAGAAAGACCAAAAAGAGAGAGAGAGGGAGAGAAAGAGTCCCATTTGCGGGTTCACAATTATATCATACAACGCTTGAGCTCATGGGAAATGGATCTCCATTCTCTGCATCTGACCCTTTTGTTTCCATCTGTACACAGTTCTCCCAGATGGAGAGTGGAGATGTCCAGTGAATCGGGGCAGTTTCCACAAACAAGATGTGGGAAGGTCTTATTTGGCATACATGAACACAACAAGAGGCGTCTCTTACTTCTCCCTTATAAAAATTAGCTCCCCTTTTCTCCTCGGCAATGGCTATTGCCCAGTTGTCTTAAACATCCAAAATAGAAACTCAATAAAATCTTACTCCAGCAAACACCTGGGAAGAAACAACTGCCAGGGCTCCCCCCACCTCCCTTCTCCCTGGTCAGTCTTCCCTTGGATCCACCATCCTGAACTCTCAGATGCTTTGTGAAAACAAACAATAAACCCCCCACATCCTGAAATCCACCAGAGGAGACACGCTGTCTCAAACCTGACGGCTTTCCTCTCGCTCCTGCAGTCGCGGTGCCTCGGTCGTGGGCCACAAACACAGCATGGATGGTTTAGTGGACAATCACATTGCAATGTTTTAAATTTTTCTTTTTCTTAAAAAAAATAAATAAAAGAAGAGGGAAGGAAAAAAATATACACACATGTATCACAGCATTTTCAAAAGGCCTTCTGCTGCATTTACGTTAGCAGTTCAGCCTCAGTTGTAAGCCTGGATGTAAGGCAGCTGGAAGATTAAAACCGCATTGTTGGAAAGTCCGCTGAGATGTCCTCATGGAGTTTGTTGTTGTTGCTGTTGCTGTTGTTTTCTGTTTTTATTTTGTTAGATCTGTTTATTATTACTATTATTTTCACTTGTTTGCTTCTCTCTAAATTTTGGCAGGCAAAGAGAAAATGCTTGTTATACTTTTCCCCACACGTTCTGTCCATTTTGCGTTCTTTGTTTTGAGAAAAGAAAAAACAAACCCAAAAAAAACCCCAAACCCAACCCAATGACAGAGCAGGCTGCTGCCATTTTGTTTCAAGAAAGAAAAAGTGGGTGGGTTTCTGATAACGGCCTTGAGGAGGTACATTGTAGAGGTGGCTCAAATGCTTGATTTGTTCCTTTGCTTGCTGTTTGAGTTTTCCCTTCTGGCTTCAATGGACAGGTTTTTTTTGTTCCCCCCACCCTGCCCTCCATGTCCTGTACAGACCCCCTGTTCCCCTTCCCAAATGGCAGTAGGTAGGTGCAACTGTATGTTCATTTGACCTCTAAGGTATGATGCTGAAGTTTAAGAGTTGGATGGAAGAGCCATGTGAGGGAAAAGCTTTCCCATCGCTGTGAGAAAGAACAAAGCAACACAGTCCGGTGGAGATGTGAGTGCCGTGTTGGACTCAGCTCTACCTTGGCACTGGCATTAATTTGAGATTATATATATATATATATATAATTATATATACATATATATGCATGTATAGGTATACATAGACATATATATATATATATATATGTATGTGTGTGTGTGTGTGTGTGTATTTGTTTGCTTTTATTTTTAGCACACTGTCCCATTCTCAGGTCTAGATTTGGGGCAGTTGGTCCTGGGGACAGGCTGGACAGAAGGGGCCAGAGTGCAGAAGAAGCCAGAGATAAGAGTGAGGCCCAGGCCCCCCCACGCACAGAACATGGACCAGCCATAGCCATGGCTGATGTCGTCGGGAAGTCCATACAGGTAGCGAGGGTAGCGGGAGAGCTCAAAGTTGATTCCAGCCACGCACGTGCACAGTGAAATGATGCAGAAGGTTCCTGGAGGAGAGCGGGGAGGGGAGAAGAAGGAAGGAAGGAAAAAAAACAAAGAGAAGTTAGAAGAGTGACAGACAGACCGCTTTCGGAGCCGCCTGAGAAGAGCTCCGTGCTGAGCTTTCAGTAGGGAAATACCAAACGGAAGATGTTTGTACAGAGAGTGGCTTAGTCTGGTGGCTCCTTGGGGAAAGAACTGAGTGTCACCAGAGCCTTGAGTATTAATTTGATGCTGAACTAAGCTGTATGGAGGAACTTAATGGTAACAGGTTTTTTTGTTACAAGCACTCCCTTGGAAAGCAGAAGGCTTTGTGAAACCATTGATTTTTCTGGAATTTTGCTTTAGAAAATACAGAGTGAATCACCATGTTTCAATTTTTTCCCTTTTTTTTTTTTTTTTTTCTTTCCGAGGGGGGTAATAGCTTGATTTTTTTTTTGTTTAATTTCAATTTTTGGGTGATGGATTTTATAGCAGAAAATGTTACAAAATGCTTAACATATTCTGGCTCAGCTGAAACGTACATTTGAAAAGGCTTGGGAGAATTCTTTTCAGACTTCTCCCATCTCAAAATCTAAAATCTTTCATTATACACCCTCCTTATAAATACCACCATCAAGATCTTAAAATCCTTCACAAAATTCAGACTCGACCCTTTGCGTGACTCCGCAATTCAGAGCAATCTAGATGTGTTCTGCAGTCTTGGGGAAATCTTGGAAACATCCTGTTCTCGTTTTCCATCTCTGCAGCAATATTTCATTCCTCCCTGAGAACACTGTGGGGACAGGCTTCATAACTCAGTCAGGTGGTAAATGTTACGGAAAGACACACGTATCAGATGAGGCTGAACCTTAGCCCACCCAGATGAGTCTAATTTTGATCTTTGGCCTCCGGCTTCATCAAAGCTAACTCTGAGCTGCTGAAATGTCACAGTTGCTACCCACACACCAAATAATGGATAGCTGCAGATGCTACACGCCTGTCTCAAGAGATAACAACTAAGGTCATCATAAAGTTGGTAATTTATTTTTCCTCTCTAATTCCTCCCTCTCTGAATTGTGTGGAGAGCCCCGGGCACAAAAGGCAACCTACAGGACGCATGCTGTAGTAATACGCGTGGTCAGTCCTGTGTGTTGTCCCTCTGCTCACGCACACATTGGTAGTGTGCTATGTGTGCCAGCTGTGCAGCACATCCTGCAGCCGTTCACTAGCACCTGCTGGTGAGGAATCTCCCACTCATGCTGGTCTCATCCCTAAGATAATGCCATCCCCCAAAACAGTCACAGACAGCCTGGTTTAAGTGTCAAGCTCCTTTACTTTGGTGCCCTTGACTCTTTCTACTCCATCCTGCCCCTGCTCCTACTCTGCAACACTTTTCCTGTTGTTTCTCTGCCAGTTTGTTTTTTCAGTTGCCACTGCATTGAAGAAATGGATTTTACACTCTCCATTATGAAGACAGAGGTGGATTTGCCTGGAATTAGGCTCAGAAATGGGGTGAATTTCTAGGAACACATTTACACCATAAAAAATGTGTGGACTTTCCACCATATTCACTTTTTCTTTACTTATTGGTAACATCACACATCTAGAATTTGCAGACAATTTTCTACCGGCTGTGAAACCACTCTCATGGCCCTCTCTTCCCTCTTCTGGTCACTGCTTTGTCTATTTGGACTGTCTTTTCTCCAACGTGTTTTGGAGTGCCACTTGTAGATACTCTCGTTTGTAAAGGACAGGGAATATGGGAAATCTGTGTGCCTCCCCTAATCTGGGTTCCTTCCCTCTATAGCTGCGAGATGGCCCAGGTTATTCATAAGTATAACATATATTATAATAGTGCCACAGAGAACTAGTCAGGACCTGTTATGCCTATTTAAATTTTAAAAAGCCTTCTTGCCAGCACCCAATCAACCTACAGTCAGTGCTCTGGACTTTTGCAAAACCCTTACAAGACCCCAGACTCTGGACCAGTCTTCAGAGATGTCCTCCACTACTTCAAAACCTCAAATAGGATAACCAGGGAGGTCTTCCTTCCAGAATCCTTTACTCAAAGATCAGGTTGTTTGACTAGAAACCACATGCCCTTTCCATGTTTTACCATGTCACTTAGCTTATCCAGTAACATGAAGGTGTCTGGCAAGAGCACGGTTGTTCCCTGTGTGACATGCCAACATGACTAGTACGTTGTGGAATCGGGGAAGAAAGGATCCATCAGAGCCACTGTGCTCTGAACTGAGCTCTGTGGCTCATTTCAAATGGCTGTGGTTAGAAAATGACATGAAAGGCATTTCTTTGCTAGCAAGAACATGATAATTTCAGCTCTCTCGAAATATAAAATTGTTAAGAGAGGTGGGTGGGAAAATCTGTGTGGCCAGACTGAAGCTGCATTTGCTAAGTATAAAAGGGAAGGAAATAACTTTGGATTGAAAATACTCCCCTTGCTTTCATGCTTTGTCTTGCCTATTTTGATTACAAGCTCTTCAAAGTAAGGAGCGTTGCTTACTCTTTGTGTTCGAACAGTGCCCAATATATTGGCACTTCACCTTGCTGGGGATATTCTGCCCCATAACAAACAAACAATAAAGAGGAATGAGTAACAAGAGAGAGTAAAGTAATCCATGAGCATGAGATTTCTTTAAAAAAAAGGCTGCCTGCATCCTGCCCCTTCACCAGAGAATGTAAATCCCATAGCAATAAGTAATGACTGCCATGCATAATGTTAGAGGATGCATAGCATGGTCCTCAGCCGGTCACTACCCCCCCCCCCCAGCGCTTCTGCGGGACATCTTCAACCACGCAGGTTTATCAGCCTCCCTTGTGCTATTCATTACAGACACAAAAGATGCGATTTTATACCACCTAGAGAAATCTTTATGGCCATTATACGAGTCCTATGTGTTGTTTGTATTCAACCGAGGAAGGAAGTTCCCACTTGTAGTTAATCTGGCCTCACACCAGGAGGGTTATTGATGAAAATGGAGTGTGGTTACTACCCCACGACTGTTCGGTAGCTTTTCCTCATGAACTGGCAATCATAACACAAAAGACCATCTTTGCAAATTGCACGATTTTTGGCCATCACAGTGAAAGACTCATGGGTGGAAGGAATCCAGAGGCTGAGTTTACACTTGGAAAGGTAACCTCTGATAGTTTGGGTAAGGCAGAGAGGTGGATAGCAGGAGGCTGTCACTCCTCACTGGGACACCACCTGCACTATGGATACAGTGCTCCAGAGGCAACCACACTACAGTAAATCATGAGTATCCCCAAACCTGAGATTCTTTTTCTCCACAGAAAACAAACTGAACCCTTACTCATTTTCCTGGCATGTTCTTACCATCACTAATGCCCCAGTCTCCTGGACAGTCGCAGCAAGACAAGCTTTGATTTCTTTGTGAAGAAAACCTCCCTGTAACTCTGGCACAAGGAGATGACCAGACCTGAAGGCCACTGGTCCAGCAATGACACACTGCCACACTGAATGTCAATGACCGGCAGTAACAAGAGCTTGCTGGGGATGTGCTGGAAGGGGAGATAAAGACCATCTCCTTCAGCAGCTGGGGAGAGCAGAATGCACTAAGTTCTTCATGCTGGGATTTATACATTATCATACTAAGCGAAACACTAACGAAAGAGACAAGACAACAGCGGCATTTTTGACAGTAGAAATTCATGTGTCGCTGCAAAACGCTTCAGTCAGGTAAGAATTGAAATTTCATGTAAAGCTGTGTCTGTGCCACAGAAACTGCTGTTTGACATGTAGTCAAACCTCCATCCTGACTCCTTATCAGAGAGTCACCCTCTCTCTCAGGCTGTTTTTGACAGTGCCTGTCCTGCTAATGGACTGATGATCAGCAGTGGTTAGAGTGCCTGAGCTATTAAATACGTCATGGCTATCTATATAAGAAGGCTTTTCCTTATATGTTACAGAAGAAGAATATTAAAGATGAGACTGTGAGGTTGTTTAGGACAGAGATGAATTTATTTGCTATCTATGTGTATAAGATTTGAGGTCCCGCCATCCTTTTTGTGGGGGCAGACGTGGTCAGGAGAGGGATATCTGGGAAAAAGTAATATCACTGCTGGCCAAAGCCTAATTCTGTATGGATTATGAGTCAGAACCTTTTGCTGTAGCTGTTTTTAAGCATGATTGTATCAAGCAGAGCTGTAGGCCTCTGCTGCTAGGAATTTTACTTGGGGTTTTTTTTCAGTAAGTGTCCGTTTTCTTTCCCATCAGCCCGGCTGTGCAAAGCGCGGCAGTGCCTCTGCTTGCAGTTTTAGGCCTTCACCTCCAGGGGAGAGCAGAACTGGTTGCGAGCGAACCGATTTAAACTCAAGCAGGCTCAAACCATCCGTACCAAATATGTTTGAGTTTTGCTGCATGCTAATACCCCCCTGAACCATGTCAGAAGCTACATCCTTTGCCACCTGGCTTGGCTTCCAGAGTGGCAGCCTGAGAGCTTTCTCAGGGTCTGTGGTGGTTCATGAGGCCTTTCTTAGATATACTGCAAACCAAGCTGAGCCTTTGTGGTGCTGGTGCAGAAACAGACCCCACCACCAAGAGCTTCACCTAAACATCCTTATCCCGAGTATTAGGCACGAAGTATTTGACATCCTGACAGAGACATCACAAATTTGAAATCAAGGGAAATCCAAAAAGCCGATAATTAAAATGACCCAGGCAGCAAGCCCACCTCTGAGACCCTCCTCTCTACAAAACACTTTTCTCATTATATGGGAAACACTTCTTCCACATCTGACAGAATGATGTTCTTTCTCTCCCTTCCCCCTACAACAGGCAGAAATGACTCACGAACTGACTGTGCTGTCAGATGTACAAACAAACAAAACCCCCCTGATTCTTCCCCCTTTCTGGATTTTTTTTTGTTGGGTTTTGGTGTGGGTTTTTTTTCAGAGATAAAAGTGTCAGGTATTACTTATAAACACTAGTAGATAAAAAAGAGAAACACGAGGTTATGGATTTTAAGATGCACTCTGAAACCAGATGGTTCTCAAATAAATGTGAATCTCTGCCTTTTAAAGTGTTTCTAGTAGCTGCGATTGATGGCAATTTGTGGCCACTAATGTCTTTGGAAGGATTGCTGTTTATTTAATTATCATCACTTTCTTATTATAGTGTTATGGGAAAAAAAATCCTCACAAGTGAAACAACATTATCTTTACTTTTTCTCTGCCTTACTAGCTTTTACTATTTTCAAGGTACATCAAACAAACAAATAAAATGAGGTCTGATCCTAAAATGGAGTTTGTACCATTAGCTATTTAAATTATATCACAATCAAATGAAATTATTAAAGAATAAACCAAATTCCCTCCCAACACAGTGATGACAAAAGCCTTTTGGAGGGAGCAGCTTTGCAGTAAACTCCTTCTGTGCATGGATTAAACGCCTCAGCAGCACGCAGCTCTTGAGAACACTTTATTGCTCTGTGCATACACGCATAGAATATAAATTATTGCTTAATTATGTACTGTTCCAGCAGAAGCAGCTTGCAGCCTCACCGATAAGTTGTAGAATAGCAAGGGGTTTACTGGAAAATTGGCCTTATAAAAAAAGCTGGGATGGAAAGAGAAGTCTGACTGGGTGATGGAGATTCGGTGCAGTGTCCTTGTGAGACCATAAACCCACCTGGGTTAGAACTTAATACATTTTTATTTTATACTAAGAACCAGTGTAAACTGCGGGGTCTGTAGCAGTGCCACGATATTGCATTATAGCCACTGCCAGAATGTGGTTTGCATTTGGCCTTTGGCCTCCCACCTCGAAATGGAACAGCAGCATCCCTACCCCACCAGAGCTGTGTGTTTCTTCAACAGCAGCACCTGTCTACTGAATTGTCGATGCAGAAGCTGTAATATGTTATGGCATCAGAGGACTGTGTATCCTCTTTCCAACTGTCGAGAGTTAATAGTGACCAATCCTTAGGCTCGTGTACCTCAGTATAGTATGTGGAACAATGCTACAGGAGGGGAGGGCTGATGTCCAGTTCGCAGTGCTGGCACAACTGGCAGTCAGTCTATATTGCACATTTTAGCACCCTGCAGATGTGCACATGGTGACATTTCTGTTGCCGCATCCCGCAGTGCACGGGACCACACCAGGCCTGGTTTCCCATGCCATTCGCTACAGCAGCCGATGAGCACCAGCTGCAAGCAAGCATCCTCTGAAGCTGCAAGCTGGTACGTAAGGCAAAAGCAGCACTACTTAGCTAAAGGCACCTTGTTTTAATAAAATGGACTGGGGAGATACAGGGGAGTTGATCCAGGCCTGAGCTGAATAACCCTCTGATCACTTTAGCAACAGTGATTCCTATGACCCTCCCAAAACAACCTAGCAAGAATAAAGTGGCTTGGCTACAGTCATGAACTCGCCACCACAATAGAGGATACAGCAAAAATTGTGCCAGTGATAGTAGTGGGATGTGACTGAATATTTTACAGGGAGGAGAAGGGAGAGAAAGGAGGAGGATCTCTTAATCTCAAAATGAGCAAACATCCTGATCAAAAGTTAATGAAATGATCCCATTGCTGTGCTGGCAAGCATGGTGCCTGGCAACATGCAAAGGCTGCCGGCAGGTTTATTTCGTCGCCTACAGTATGGACCTCCCAGGATGGCCCAGGCAGAGGCTAAAAGATTAAATGGAAAGGGGCACTGGAGGTCTGAGCAAACTTGAGATTTGCCAGATGACATGACACATAAGTTTAGTATCAAACTGTACCTCAGGCAGGTGCTTCCCAGCCTAGCATTTGTCAGATCTGAAGAGAAGCTTCAGGGGTCAGGTTGGCTTTGCCTTGTCACACATCATCTCCCATACCACAAGGAATCCATGCACCACATTGCATTTGGTCTTTGAGCAACCAGGTCATCCTGCCTCTCCTCACATAAGGTTTTTTTTCTTTCAGTTGGAAAATTGAATCTACCTCAGAAGGAGCCTCAGAGGGTTTGTAGAATCTTTCTTTTGTAAGAAACCCTAAATTGTTGAAAAATTGTTAAAAAGTCTTCAGACAGATGTTCTTCAAGACAAATGAGATGGGAGAGCAGACATAGTACCAACAACCTCAGTGCAGCCTTCTCCCACAGTGCCTAGTGTGTGCCCCTAAAAATACTCTTAGAGGGAATAATTTCAGGACTGAAAGGGCAGTTACTCACATGCCTTTTTAATTCTTTTTTTTTTTTTTTCTGAAGGATCTTCTGAAGAAGTCACTGTGAGCTCTGGGTCATGGTGGTGGCCACCTGATTTGGATCTTTTCCTCTCTGGGTGCTGGAGACAAGCCTATTCATTAATTTTTCTAGTGTCCTCCAGGAGTCTGTCTTGGGACCAGTTCTCTTTAACATCTTTATCAATGACATTGACGATGGAATTGAGTGCACCCTCAGCAAGTGTGCAGATGACACCAAGCTGAGTGGTGTGGTCGACACCCTAGAAGGAAAGGAAGCCATCCAGAGGGATCTTGACAGGCTGGAAAGGTGGGCCATGGTGAACCTAACGAGGTTCAACACTGCCAAGTGTCAGGGGCTGCATTTGGGCTGGAAGAATCCCAGACATAGATACAGACTGGGAGAAGAGCTTCTTGAAAGTAGCCCTGCTGAGAAGGACTTGGGGATTCTGGTGGATGAGAAACTTAACATGAGCCAGCAGTGTGCTCTTGCAGCTCGGAAGGCCAATGGTATCCTGGGCTCCATCAGAAGAGGGGTGGCCAGCAGGGACAGGGAGGTGATTGTCCCTCTCTACTCTGCCCTTGTGAGGCCCCATCTAGAGTACTGTGTCCAGATCTGGGGCCCCCAATACAAGAGAGATATGGAACTGTTGGAGAGGGTTCAGAGGAGGGCCACAAAGATGATTAGAGGGCTGGAGCACCTGCCCTACAAGGAGAGGCTGAGGGAGCTGGGCTTGTTCAGCCTGGAGAAGAGAAGGCTGCGGGGGGACCTCATTGCAGCCTTCCAGTACCTGAAGGGAGCTTACAAGCAGGTGGGGATTCAACTTTTTAAAAGGGCAGACAATGGAAGGACAAGGAGAAATTGATTAAAACTAAAGGAAGGAAGGTTTAGATTAGATATTAGGGGGAAGTTTTTTACAGAAAGAGTGGTGAGGTCCTGGAACAGGCTGCCCAGAGAGGTGGTGGATGCCCCATCCCTGGAAGTGTTCAAGGCCAGGTTGGATGGGGCCCTGGGCAACCTTGTGTAGATCCAGGCCTGAGGTTGGTGGCCCTGCCTGTGGCAGGGGGTTTGGAGCTCTATGATCCTTGGGGTCCCTTCCAACCCAGGCCATTCTATGATTCTATGATTCTATGATTCTATGATTCTATGATTCTATGACTCTTTGGCTGTACAATGTTCAGTTCTTTGTACTGAATATGAACTGAGGATCTTTCTGAGATCCATGAACTGGGGCTGCTCAGAGTTGAGAAAAGAAGATTGAGGGGGGATCTGATTAATGCTTATTATATCTGAAGGTTGTGAGAGAAAGGAAAATGGCCAACCTCTTTTCAGTGGTCTGTGGGGACAGGACAAGGGGCAATGGCTTTAAGTTTGAGCATAGGAAGTTCCGCACCAACATGCAGAAGAACTTTTTCATGGCGAGGGTGACAGAGAATTGGGACAGACTGCCCAGAGGGGTTGTGAAGTTTCCTTTTCTGGAGATACTCAAGACCTGTCTGTATGCGTGTCTGTGCAGTATGAGCTAGGGAGCCTGCTTTGGCAGGGAGGTTGGACCCGATGATCTCTGGAAGTCCCTTCCAACCCCTACAGTTCTGTGAATCTGCAGATCTGTGAACAGAAAAATCCTTTCTTCATGTGCTAAGTGATACAGTCATTGAGATATGACAGCCAGAAATCAAACTAAGATATAATTATTTTGTCAACAAGGACCACTGGATGCAAGCCACCCCTATGAAGTTTACATCACTCGCGTGAATGCTTGCAAGGAATAAACCCCTCTGACCCCTTTGTTACTGCCTTAAAGGCATGTTGCTACTGCCTTAAAGGCATTTCACATGCTGAAATCTTTCCTGCAGCCCATAAAAGTGCATTGGCATGACTTGTCTTGGTAACCCCTGGAAGAACCAAGTTGGGTAGTAACAAAGAAGGCCTTACTTTCTGCCAGATCCAGGTGCTTTTTCTGTAGAGTTCCCAGTGGCCACTTGGACTCTGTCCAGGAAGATTAGATCAAGGAAGCGTGGCAGTGATTTGTCCAAGGGGAATGTTGTTTTTCTGAGTTGACAATCTGCACAGCCAGGAAGGTGAATCTAAACCTTGCTTCAGTCTCTGCATTTAACAAGACCTGCCACACACAGATTTTTGCACCCCTTTCTTTCTGTAAAGAGTTCTTCCTGGCTAGCAAATCATGCCAGTATTACTCTTCCTTCTGTTGCACACATCTTCTTTCCTCTTTTATGCCAGGCATGCAAACAACTCAGCAGACATTTTTTATCAAAATCATAATAAATGCTGGCTTTGTTTTCATTGTCTTTCATTGGCCTTGATGCACCCTGCCATTGGAATTCATAAGTCAGCAACAGATCAAAGAGCTGGTGACATTATGAACAGATAAGAAACAACCACAGAATTTTAAAATACATATAACTTGTTTTCCAGGGCTGTGGGTGGGAAACTCTCTTGTATATCTATTGGATCTGTCTATCCTACTTTGCTTCTACTTTAATTCACCTTCTGTCAGCCCCCAAAGACCCGCCGACATCCCTGAGAAGCAGACGAGATTGCATGCCCTTCATAGACTACACTAGGTTTTCCATTCTCATAACTCTGGAAGTTACTGATGCTTCTGTCAGTACCTCCCATCCTGGTGAGGGAGGAATTACAAGTCAGAATAGCTGCCATAAAATGAACACACAGAGGAATATGAATAGTTCTTTTTGATGAAAACCCAGAGCGAGCAGAGTCCTTAATTTACTATATGCTAAGTTCAGGGAGAACTATTTGAGTGAAGACTGAAAAACTGACTTTATAGGTGCACATACATTACTTGTCCTGTCTTTTGCTCCAGACTATGAGGTATCTGTGCCTCATTATAAAGCTTTTCCTCTCCTCCTGTATGCCAAGAGATCAGGTACAAGGTTGCTGGAGTTGCTTGTGTTGGTATTTATGTCCCAGCCTGCAAGTGTACATCTAGGAGCATCAGAAACAAGTACAGGAGAAAAAAAATCCAACACATTTGAAGGTTGACTTTGAAGTCAGCTGATAATGTTTCCATGGAGATCAAATGCTATAGAGTCGACAATGAATTCGCTCATTGTGCCTTTCCTTCCAGGAAAAAAAACACAAAACAAACCCTCCAAATGGCAACACCCCGGAGCACAGTTGTGTTAATGATTTGAAAAAAAACATTTCTACATCCCACCCCGTCTCCATTCTCTTATGGAGGTGTTAAGTCTTAGGTCCTGGCTTTTCAAAGCTAGGTCTGTCAGTATTGATCTAAAGAATACGCTAAATTCCTGAGGTGTTGCAAAAATGAAGCATCTGATGAAAATAGTATTCTGTGAGAAGGACATAACCCTGCGGTCCCATGCTGTAGGGGATGCAGAGACGGGTGTTATGATGTCCCCTGAGGAGCATTGCAACATGACGTTACGAAAGAGCATTTCAGTAGCAGGTAAGCAGTGACACGCAGAAGCCTGTACAGTGGAAGTTGGAGATCTCTTGTAGTTCCAGAGGTTCTCCTATTTTGTTTTCAAAATGAGTGCCGGCATTAATAAAGTGTGTCCTCGATGCACCAGATCACAACACACCAGATCACAATGCACCAGAATCAAAGAGAAGCACCAGAAGCAAAGACAAGCACTACTCCAGCCCTGCCTTTTAAGTCTAACGTGCTGTTGAGTCTTGTCATGCAGTCAGCTGAGCAACAGCGAACCGATTTACATGCAAGCAGGCGAGGAGGATGTATGTCAGCATGAATGACTTCCTAAATGTTTAATTTTGGAGTGAAAATATGGACTCAGATAATGCTCAAAAGGAAAGTGATGCCAATTTCTAAAGGGTGATTACTAATGGTTAGTTGGTTAGGATAAAGAAGCACCTCCAGTTCCAATCCACGCAAGTGGAGTGGACGTGTACATGTCTGGTGGACCTATAGCCATAGCTATATCTACATCTATACAGATATATATGGACATATATCCATCAGAGTCCAGGTTTTGAAACACATAAGAAAAGAAGGGGAACTCTTTAGGCCCCAGAAACATAGCCTAAAAGGGGACCAAAGAACGTGACCCACAACCCTGTGTGTGAAGGATGCCCCAAGCTGTACAGCAGACAGCTGTTTGAAAAGAGGGACTGACAAACCCTGAAAGAGAGGAAAAAGCATATTTTTGAAACCAGGCTAACTCTTACCACCTTAATATCCATGTGCTCAGTCTTGTTACTTCACTGCCTGATGGATACCGAGACATAGAGCCTGCACAGCTGCTCTGGGCTGTGGATCTCAACACAGGCCCATAAGCACTTTCATCAGCTCCTTTTCTGCCTTCCTCAACACCCTTGTAAATGTGTTTGACGGTCTTAAACAACGAAGAGCCTTAGAGAGGTTTAAACATTTAAAACCTATTAACGCTGTACATTAACTCAAGTTCATTCCAATTTGAGGCCTTAAATCACTTTAGAGCATAATGCAAAATTTCACTTAAAGCACAAGTTGGAACAGGCGCGTACGTGTGTGGCATGGGAGGCATGGCAGAGGGGGGGAATGACCTTGCCGTGCTGAGGCTTGTTTCAAAGACTTCCATAACCAATTTATGGCATCTCTTGGTGCAAACCAGCCTTTGTCTCCATCTGGAGGTCAATCCACATAAATAAGTTCTTACAGTGGTCTGCAAGGAGTTTTGCTGAATTCTAAAGTTGCTCTGCAGTTAGCATTAATTTAGTATCCACCACAGGTTTAAAATATTATTGGCATCTCATTTTTTCCAGTGATCCAACTTTTTTTGAGTTTCAAATACTTTTCAAACTGGAAAAAAATGCATAACGCCATTGCAAAAACCACACACACCAAGATTCAAGGCCAGAGTTGTTGCTGACCAAGGCCAAGCCAATCGGCAATGGTCACAGTGCCTCTAGGAATCACGTTTAGGAGAAAAATAAAATGCAAGAAGCTGCATTTTTCCACCAGAGAAGGGAGTGAGAAGAAGTAAGGAGTTATGCAGACACCAAGGCTGGTGAAGGGCGGGGGAGGAGGCACCCCAGGTGCCGGGGAGAAAGATGCCCCTGAAGCCCATGGAGAAACCCATGGTGGATCAGGTGTCCCCCTGCAGCCCATGGAAAAGGCCAAGATTACAACCACTTATTGTAGACTTCTATTTTTGTAAAGGCCACATGATGCTGCTTAAGCTCTGTCTGCATACAAGCAGGACTTCTGCATTTGATTTTCCATATGGAAAGAAAGCTTTCATGTAAAATTTCTAAAGCTATTCCTTTTGGGAAAGAAGCACATGAAACTCGATTTTCAAAGAATAATGAAAAGAAAAAAATGAATAAGTCACAGAAAATATCTTCACTCTTCAGTGTTGTGATTGATCATGTCACTACAAGTGAATGCCCTGAAGAATGGCTAGACACCTTGATCATTAGTGAGAAATAGAAATCCTAGGTGCCCTGTTAGACCCACTGTATCTCCAGATGAATTCCAAATAATATCTTTTACTTTCTCTTCTACTTCGTCTTTCTCTTTGTGTCCTCGTGGCAGCTGCTATGAAGATACTTCGTAACCACCTAGGAGATGTCAATCACTGAGCTGTGCCTTACACTTGCTGTATTAAATTGCTCCATTTTTGTTTCTTAAATTATTCAGCGGTGGAATGATTATTTTGAGATAGCAGGACCATGGCTGTGTAAAATAAACACTTATTTTCTACCGCCATGTGCTATTTTCAAAGTACAGCGCGTTAAATTTGGGACACAAATGACTCAACAGCTGGTAACGATCCATGGCTGCAAATACACAGATGCCTCAGTTGTCATCCACTAACATGCACTGTGCAGGAGAAGGAAGCACAGCACACAGGCTTGGGGATTCTGAAGGCAAGACTCTCTGTGGAGGCGGGGAGTGAGAGAAGGTACAGAAGTGCGCAGCACGCATCTGTAGCGATGGCTGTGCTGCAAGGGCTCCCAAGTCACATTTGGAAGTCCTCTTTTCTGGTGGGGTTTGTGTCCCTTAGCATCAGCCTGGTGGTCAGCTCCTGGGCACAACAAGCAGCACTCTGGCTGCTGCTGGGCTGTGGTACTCACACTGGCACGAACTACACTGTGTGTCCTTGTCCCTCTGATGCTTTGTGACAGACCTGTGTGAAGCATGGTGTGGTCGGGGCAGGAGAAGGTAACCCGCTGTAAATGGTCAGCCCATCCTTTGGCTGCAGGGCTGATAAAGGAGTTTGATGACCTACCTCTGGTCTGAGGGAAGAAATATTTTGGAAATATTTATGAGAAGGAAGGAGGATGGAAATGATTTATAAAAGGTTGTTTCTCCCTGGAGTAGAATACAAAAGCAGAATGCACTCATACATTCCTAAGTGGGTTATTCTTTATTTCTTTAATAAACATCCTTTCTTCTTTCTTGCATATCTGAAATAAAGCATTAAATTGTGCCAGCACACCTGCATAACTTTATTTTTCCTTCCCTCTCACACGTCTCTCCTGGCTGCTTATCTCTGCTGCAGCAGCCAGCACTGGAAAGAATAGGTGTTCACCTCTGATGCGGGAAAAGGTCTGAAGCTTTTGTAACCCTGACCTAAGTCCTGTGAGTAAGGATGGGCTGGAAAGAGCAAGGTCTCCGCAGCGCTCTTGGGTGGGTCAGAAGGAACCCAAATCAGCAGCAGAAGTGGAGTTGTCCAATGCTGCTCAGATCCCCCAGATCAGCAGGTCATTGCTGGAAAGGAGGGGAGAGGAGAGGATGAAAGAAATGGCCGATGTTTCTAAAAGCACGTGCTAGGACAGAAAATCCAAGAGGAAAAACTCCGTAGCATTGCTGTACATGTACAGCAAGATTTCCAGGCCTTTCAGTGCCAGTGAAAAAAGGAACTTCAGACTCCCAAGCAAAGCCCCAAGCCCAGCATTTCATGCAAAAACGTCACCAGGCAAAGGCCAGAAATGAGCTGCTGTGTGAGACTACAGATCATTTTATTACAGATCTGCATGGTGAAGTTAAACCACATGAATAAGGGCATTTAGCAGCTGGAATAATTTCCAAATAGGCTAATTAGAGACTGAATTATTAATGGTAAAATTTATAATTGGCTCAAAGCAAGGTTACAGCAAGAGACACACTTGACTTTGCAAAGAATAATGAATATTTGCAAGGCTAGTAAAATTATATGCTTCTTTAAGGAAGCTGTTAGCAAACGTGGAAAAAACCCTGAAGTGATCCTAAAGTGCATGTCACAAGACAAAACTGGCAGAGACCAGATAACAGTGAAGGGAACAGGTGAAACAGTAAACAAGTGCAGAGATGATTTATTGCATTTATTTGCCGTAAATTTAGAACAAAATAAGACAAGGCAGAAGCCTCTCCCCGAAGGGCTGCTTTGTTAGGCATGCAGTGAAACCCCGAACCATTGCACCAAATGTATTCTTAGTACAAATTACAGACTTTGAAAGGGAAACTACCTAAATGTGCAGCTGAAGGACAGAGCTCTGATAAGGATGATAAAACGTCATTCTCTGTGGGTCTTCTAATACATTTACAAAGGCAAGTCATGTATCTGTGGCCAGGGATGTAATTTGGCCAGAGATGATTTTGTGCTGAAGCAAGTACCAGAATAAGATATCGGAAGGGCCATTTTATATTTCCAGCTGGGAAGGGGGACAGAAGTTCAGTGGGGAGGTGCACCAGGGAGGGAAGGGGAGGATCCGGCCAACTGCCGAAAGACTGGAGTGTGCCACCCCAGGGCAGCTCTGCCACCCCTTTTTGCCCATGGTAGGCACTGATGAAGAGGGACTCTGGATCATTTAGGTACAAAGTCATCCCTGCCCTCAAAACCTGAAATAAAGCAAGCCACATGGTGTTTCAAAACAGCAGACTGGAATGAAATCTGAGCTGAACTGGGAAAACACCAGGTTATCGGAGACTGTCTTTAAAAGCTGGTTTTATAAAGCAAGTACAGTAACAGAAGGTGTGGTGAGCTTGGGTTTGCATGCTTGTGGAAGGACAAGCAACCTAGCAAAACCTGGGATGCTGAAACCAGAAAATCCTTTCAATGAATGAACATGCTGGAGAGCACCTGGGAAAAGCAATAGTTGGGTGGATACATAGCTTGTCTGCCTATCATGACACAGGAAATATTAATAAACAACGTGATGAAGAACTGAAAGGAGGGATTCCTGAAGATACAGAAATTTGCTTTGGTAGCACTGCCAGAGTGCCAGTTCCCAGCATCCCAACTCCTTGCAGCTAGAAGTAAAACTGAAATTTGACCTTGACCTGGCAATAATATTAGCCGCTGTTAAGGGAGTAAAGTCACCAACCAAACAAATTGATGGGTTTGCCATGATAATAAAGCCACACTGGTCAAAGATTTGAACAAATCAGAAGATCTTCTCATAGCCAGAAAATGTGAATGCTACTCCTTAGGAGCTGATGAGGAGGTCATGTTTAGACTTTGAAAAGCAAAGGCATGGGTTCAGTGTAAGTAAGTATACTTTAGCCAAAACACAAAGTATAAAATGCTCCACATACACTTCCTCGGGTTGATTTTTAATCTGAAATCCTTTTATTTTTAACTGAATTCCTTTTAAACTACTACTATGTACTTGATGAGCACGAAAGCGTTAAGATTGCACAGGACTGACATTTGGAAGTAACATTACAGATGCTTCTAAGGTTCCAGAAATGATTATAAAATTGCAAAATTACTGGATGCGTGTATTGGTTTTGCCTTGGAAAATTCTGGTAGCAGGGGAGGTACAGGGGTGGCTTCTGTGAGAAGCTGCTAGAAGCTTCCCCTGTGTCTGATAGAGCCAATACCAGCCAGCTCAAAGACTGACTTGCTGCCGGCCAAGGCTGAGCCCATCAGTGATGGTGGTAGTGCCTCTGGCATAACATAATTAAGAGGATAAAAAAAGAAAGAAGCGTGAGTTTTTTCATCCAGAGAGAGAAGCAAGAAGTGAGGAACTTTGCAGACAGCAAGGTCAGTGAAGAATGAGGGGGAAGAGGTGCTCCAGGCACTGGAGCAGAGATTCCCCTGCAGACCATGGTGAAGCAGGCTGTCCAACTGCAGCCTGTGGAGGACCCCATACAGGAGAAGGTGGAAATATGTGAAGGAGGCTGTGACCCCGTGGGAAGCCCACGCTGGAGCAGGCTCCTGGCAGGACCAGCGTACTTGTGGAGAAAGGAGCCCATGTTGGAGCAGGTTTTCTGTCAGGACTTGTGACCCCATGCTGGAGCAGCCTGATCCTGAAGGTCTGCACCCTGTGGAAGAGACCCATATTGGGGCAGTTTGTGAAGAACTGTAGGGAGGGATTCACATTGGAGAAGTTTGTGGAGAACTGTCTCCTGTGAGAGGGACCCCAAGCTGGAGCAGGAGAAGAGTGGGAAGTCCTCCCAAGAAGCGGCAGAGGCATGTGATGAACTGACTGCAACTCCCATTCCCCATCCTCCTCTGCCACTAATGGGGAGGAGGTAGAGAAATCAGGAATAAAGTTGAGCCTGGGAAGAAGGGAGGGGTGGGGGAGGTGTTTTAAGATTTGGGTTTATTTGCCATTACTCTCCTCTGTTTTGCTTGATAATTAATTAGAAAAATTTTTTCTAAGTTGAGCCTGTTTTGCCCATGACAGTAACTGCTGAGTGATGTCTCCCTGTCCTTACCTTGACCCACAAGCCTTTCATTACATCTTCTCTCCCCTGTCCAGCTGAGAAGGGGAGTGATAGACTGGCATTGGGGGGCATCTGGCCTCCAGCTCAGGGTCAACCCACCACACATGGCCAGTATGGAGCTTTTACTGATGCACAGATTTTCAATAATTTGCATGTAGGGAAAACAAAAGACGCTGCAGAAAGATGTGCTTCGAGTTCTGTATAATTTGAGTATGACCCACTTCTGTAATGGAATTAAACAGTCTCAAATAAGATGCATAAATGAGCTAGTCTTAGTAAAACTTAAGAGCGCAATTCCAAATGGAGAAACTCTTGAAAAGAGAAACTGTCCCACCTTGCAGGATAAAATCATACTCACAATACTGAAATGAAACTACAAAGGATAGTGTAACTCTAGGTGTAGGAGGCTATGCAATAGTACTGTCATGGAAATGAGGTCAGAAATACTGCACAGAATTTGCAGTATCCATCTGGCTCTATGCAAGATGAGGGACTGAAAAATATCCTACTGTGTTCAGGCAAATGCTGTCGTTCAAGATAAGGAATCCAAGAACAAATTCTACAATAAATACAGAAAATTATCCAAAAGAACTTTGGAAGCCATAAGAGACCTATGATTGCTGTTGATACAGATGCATTTGGACTAAACAGGGAAGATGAATTATTAATAATTTCTAACTTGTTACAAAACACACTGAATAACAGTGCAAACCACTCTAAATCACAGTTTGCATGTCCAGGATTCCAGATGAGCTAATACGAGATAACGGCCTGTATTTCACAAATGACTTATTCCAGCAATTTGCTTGAGAAATTAGATCAAGCACACTAAAGCAAGCCCTTATTAGGCACTGCCACATGGGCTAGCAAGAAGACGGTTCAGTAAATATAATAAAGAACCAGAGGTCCAAGGAAACCACGTCTGGTCTTGTTAGGTTATCACAGCACACTTCTCAGTGCTCCACTGAGATTTCCCCTTCAAAGAATTATGGGCAAGAAGGGGCAAACCTCACAGATACGGTAAGCCAGGAATGTTTAGTCATTACAGAATTTCTATTTGTCTAGAAATTAAAACAGAGCAAATGTTGCAAACATAGCCAAGACAAGTAGTGTTGCAATTGGAAGGGAAAGTTAGACTCCAGGCTGATTATATAGCTACCAATTTAACACAGCCTCCTCTCATCTGAAATAACGCCAGATGTCATAAGCCTCCCAAAGCATTTTCCCATCATTGGACCAGAGAAAAAACTAAAGAAAGAGAAGATGCACTCTGGCTCCACACATTCTGAGGACCAGTAGGATGGTAAGACAGAAGATGGTTGTATTCAAACACTGTCAAGCAATAAAAAGGTTCAAATTAAAAGACTGATTGGCTGTAGAGGGAATGGCTATGTAGCGTAAGACACAGTCTGAAAACATTGATAGCTACTGCTTTTTAGATTAGATGACTCTAATTGTGTATTTTATTAACTGGCTGCTTCAGTTTGTAGATGTTACTTCATGCACATTTGCTGTTAAAAGAAATTGGGAAAGGTGTAGTTGCCACTGATCTGTGCAAAACAAGGAAGAGAGAAACCTTTTGGAAACCTGATCCACATGTCTATGCTGAAGCACAAAGCAGGGTTGGTCTCCTCCCAACGTATCTTTATTAAAAGTATCACACATCTTGTCAGAATTTGGCAGATAAAATGATCTGATGCATCTCATTTCTATTAGTTTCAGATTCCACCTGCTGGATCTTGTTATTATTTTATTTATGCCACTATCAGATGGTTTCTCCTTGCATAGGTACTTCCGCACTGTGCTCATGTCAATTATAAACCTTCTGTTAAACAGTTTCAAGCAACTGGCTTTTTGTGGCATGCTGTTTTTCTTGTTTTTCAGACCTTGAGTCATGCTTGTAGCCCTTCTGCAAACCTCTCCAGGTCTTTCCACATCCTTCATTAGTATGGACACCAAACTAGTGTGTCCAGAAATAGCTTCGCTTTGCCCAGAGATAACCCCACCTCATGCTCTTATTGCATATTCCCAACAAACCCAGCACACTCAGCAGCAGTGCACGGAGAGTTCCTGTGCAGCTGGATGATCCCAGCAACTGCGATCCCTGTGATCTTTCCAGAGCTGCTGCTTTCTGAGAGGCAGCCTCTCCTTCTGCCAGGATGACTGGCGCTTTTTGTTCTCACTTGGACGACCTTGAATCTGTCTCCACTGAAACACCTATTGTTTGACCATAGCAGAAGATGGCTTTGTAACTGAGGAGTGACCCAACTCATCACGTTACACTGAGTCTTGCTTCACCCGAAAACTTGCATCAGCCAATCTTTCAAATCACTGACAAACTATTAAATAACATTGTGTCAATAACCAATCTCTGCAGCAGCACTATAAACTCTCCCATATATAGTGATAATTTCCAATTAGTAAACAAGTAGTTAGCTAGTTTCTAATATTTTTTTCTGGTTTTAGTATGGTCCTAATGTTTTAATCTGAATGTCGTGCTGTAATAAGTTAAATACCACACAGATATCTGAGGACATTACAGTAAGATAGCCCCTGTGCAAACACAGCTTTTAATTACAGAAGAAATATCAAGCTAATTTGGCAGACTCAGTGCCCATACAGTGTTGACACCCACAACAAACCATTTACAGACATTCCCAGGCAGACCACTGTGTGCTTGCACAAGTTACTAGCAGACTTCAGCCGTGTTTGTGGGCACTGAGAGAGGTAATGTCTATCTCACCAGCACCAACAGCACTGGAATATGAGTACTTGTTACTCAAGCACTAAAATCCTCTCCTGGGACTACAGAAGCTTCCATGTATTTCACACTCTTAGCTGTGTCACACCACAGTACAGATGAAAAGGCAATCATGTACATTAAAATGAGGATCTGCTTGGGAGGACAGGGGTGTGTCTGTGTGCAAAAAAACTGGGCAAATCAAAACCAGCTGCAGAGAGAGCAGAAATAGTGCTGTTCACTTCGAGACATTCACCCAGCACCGTGTTTGGGACTTGACTCTCATACCCTTCGCCTAAAGTAGCCGTGTGCCATGAAACCTGCTGATGACAGAAAGTTGGACAGCATCTCTAGTAAGAAAGGCTGGAAAATTACATGGGAAATGTTGGATGACCTTGAGGGCTAGTTTAGTAGAAATGGGAAGAAGCTCAAAAGCACAGAGTGCCAGGGCATGTGCCTGGGGACCAATGAATAGAAGCTCTGCTGTAAATTGGGAGATCATCTGTAGGAAACTATGAAGGAGGAGGAAAGCTTGGATATATTATCCAACTGAAGGAAGACTGTGGGTCTCCAGTGTGACACAGGATGAAAAAGGCAAATACAATCACAGAATACTTCAGGCAATGGATTTCCAGCAGAGAAAGGGAACTGTCGTGCATTGACAGACCTTGTTTAGGGTCAGTCCTTCTCATCCTTACTTGGAGGCGGCAAGTACAAACAAGAACAGGTGGCAGAAGGGGCTGCTGGGCTGGTAACTGGTCTTCTAGAGAAACGTTTACAGGAACATAGAATATGTGGAGTGGGAAAAGGAAAACAGAGGATACCCTTGGTCTTCACTTATAAACCAGAGAAAGAAATGAGACTTAAACTAGAGCTTGTATTTGACTCAAGAACAACTGAACAGGAATAAATACAGGTTAAAACTTTAAGCACAGTTTCTATTCACCAAAGCAAAGTGTCTCACTATGAAATAGGGTAGCTGTGGGAATAACATCTGCATAATCCTCAGATTTTTATTACTAAATTTATTGAGGGTGACAGTGTTACTTGCAACAAGCAAGCACCGGACTAAAGAACTAAGAAGGCCATTTCCAGTCCTGTGACTTGCAGACACTGTTATGTGATGGAAGTAACAAGTGAATGTGTTTGGGTTATTCTTGATGTACACCAGAAAGTGGCTGGAGTGGAACCAAGACCACATCACCTAAAAAAACCCTCTGAAATTTTGTTTTCTGTCACTTAGAAAAGGAGGAACATGTGGAAAGATGGAACACAAAACCAAGGAAAAGAACACAATTCTTCAGACACCAACATCCTTACCTCCCATGAGGAAGAGAAGCCCTGCCACATACTGCATAAGGCCTCGATCCCAACAGCACCCCAGCACCCCGATAATCCATCCGAAGAGTATGATGGCCACAGCCATGCCCATGAAGCCAGCTGTCATCCTGCGCAAATCTGCAGTGGGGGAGACAGAAAAACAGCATGCTTGTGAGCAGTGATAAATTATCAACATCAGAGGCTTGTAACAGTCCAAAATGCTACTGATCTGCAAGACTTTCAGTGTGTGTTGGCATGGGATGATTTGAGTAAGGATGGTTCAGAGGGAGGGCAATCCATAAGTTAAGATATCAGTTTGGGCTAGGGAGAGGGAGGAGGTGACCATTTCACCACACAGTGAAACTCAGTGCAGATGCACCCTAGTGAATTGTGACAATTTGCTCAGGAATTAGAAGTTGAAGAGAGGACTCAGTGCAACGCTGTGACTAACAGCTCTAGACTCCGGGTATCAGCACAACTTGGTTTAAATCCTGCCTTCACATCTGCATCCTTTACTCCACTGCATCCAGTGGATGTGCCTGCTCAAACTGTTTCAGAGGTGGTTGCTGTGCTTTGCTCCAGCGCAGACATGTCAGGGGATTGTGAATTGTCACCTCAGGCCTGATCCCTGCAGTGATCTTGGGAAGTCACTGATCCCCTCTGGGCCACAGCTTCCCATGTGGAAGTTGGGGCATTAAGCCTTGTTGTCCAGCTGTGATATGTGTGAAACTGGGTACCTCCAGGATGATGAGGTATACAGATATTGTGGTGTCAGAGATAATAAATGCACTGCAGATACACAGCTGGGGCACTGGACACTTTATAGCCCTCCCTTGTATCTAGAGGTGACTGTGACAAGATTTTTGATGAGGATGTTTTTGAGTGCTCCAGGAAGCACTGAGTGGAGGAGGAGGGACAGGGAGCTGGACTGAAGGAAGCATTTTGTGCTCTGCATGTGGGGACTGAGTACTGCATCTGATAGGGCTGCATGGGGTTGACCTGTATTTATTTCATTAATAAAAGAAAAAGATCCCCAAGACCTAAGGTAAGGAACTCTTAAATTAAGACCTCGCTATACCCTGTATTTGCTTTCTGCAAAAAGGATGGGACTACTGGGATCCCTCTGCAGCGTGTGCTGGGGGAAAAAAACAACCCTTCACATCTGTTTTTGATGTGAAACTTGGGCAGGGCGATCACCAGGCAACCAAAATAGCAAGGACTACGAGAGCTGAAGAGCATCTTTACACACTCAAATAATGGAACAGATGTGGGCATCTACACTGACATTTCAGCGTCCCCCCTCACGCATGCAAGGAAAGTTTAAGCACTGATTATGTCAAGAGTATATGAGTTGGGAAAATTCCAGCCAAGTCAGCTCTCCAAACATTTGCTTCCCTCTTGAAATGTGTTTTTTTCTCTTTTTTTTCTTTTTTTTTGCATAGCAATGATTTCACTTTCTTTCAAAAAACAGAATGCTTGTGACAGGGGGAGGAAGATTTGAAAACTGAATCATCCACCAGTCTCTGTGGCAGCCTTTCTCCTTGACTGGCCTTTGACTGTTTCTCAATTTCTGTTATTTTTTTACTCTTCTTCCACAGTGGATTACAAGGACTGCCAGTACCAGCAGTGCAGATCCTGTGAAATTTGTGAACGGTGATAAGTTAGATTCTGTGATCATCAGAGACATATAGAACTCCTTTTCCAAAATGCTGAGTGTCCATGAGGCCTACAGGTCTGCTGGGACAGAATGATTTGATTCAGTGGGAAGCAGTTTACTCGGGGCTGGGATCATTAGAGCAATTCTTATGCAAGGTCGAGTTGCAGAACACAATCCCTCCCTTACAACTATAGCCAGTTCCTGTAGATTATCACTGTTTTTTACAAGGAGCACCTCTGACAATGGCCAAGGATTACCTGGCCCTCAGCGTACCAGTGACCAGGGTCCTTTTAGCAAGATACACATTTTAAAATTCGTATTTTTACCTTAGGTTTTGTGACTGTCACACTAAAAAAGCCCCCAAAACTCCCCACAAAGCATTGATATGTTAAAAAAAAAAGATATTCCTACAGAAACCTGTGCTTCCCACAGGCAATGTTAGTCTCTGTTCCTTGGGAATTTCTCAGTGCTGTCTAAAACAAGCAGTAAATGTTAGTAAGCATCTTTGACAGCATAGCATCTTCCTACTTTTCATTCTGTGAAGGCCTGGGTTAAGTTTGAGAAATAGATAAAACCATAAAATGTTTACTATTTCCTACGTCATCTTCAGTAACAGCACAACAGGTCTCTGGGAAGCCCTGTACAGCTGTCTCTGTCAGGTCTGCAAGGCCCTTCCATTTCAACTTGTGACTGCTGACTCTGGGAAACAGCACTTGCTCGGCCAGATGTAAACATACCCTCACAACTTGCTCTTAATTAGCTGAATTTAAATAGCTTTATTCGGCTACGATATGTCAGTAACTTCTCAGACCTACCCCAACGACTAGCTGATGGAGTCAGTTTTCACAGGTCCCAGAAGGGATCACAAGCATCCCCACATCCTATATGCCAAACTGGGGAATGGGTTTTACCCCCTTAAGATCAGTGTGAGTTTTGCCATTGAACAGAATAGCTAATGTAGAAGGACCAAGATTTCTAGGCCAAATTTTGAGGTTTGTTTCACTTCACCTCTCTTCCTGACAGAAGCAAAACCACAGCAAAATCCATTAGCATAACTCTGGGTTTATATTATCCCTTGAAAAAAACCCAGAAAGCTCTCCTCTCACACACAGCACCACACATAAACAAATCCAGAGTTGAAATTCTTTAAGAAATCCCAGTTCTCTCAAATTCAGTGGGCTCAGTTGAAGATTACCACTGCTTAGTCTACTTGCAAATCTGCTCCTCACAGTCCCATCCATTAGAGCTTGTTAGAAATATCACAATAAACACAAACTTTCTTTTCTGTTCAAAATCATTCTGGGTTTTGTACTGTCATAACCCTCCTTGAGGCCAGCCCTTGCTAATTGCAGTGCTGGGAAAAGGGCAAAGTTAGTTTCATAAACAGCCAGTGCTTGTCCAACAGCATCTTCCTGGTGCTTCTCACCTGTCAGTGTTCACATGAAGCTGAGGTCTGTGCTGAGAACAAGTCTATTCAGAACAAGTGATTCTTCTGTGGAAAAGTACCTAGTATTTTGACCCTCAGGATGTTTAGTGAGGAGAAGGCCAGGGAACAGGAGCCACCTTCTCTGGACACAACCCCCCCATTAGTACATTTTATGATTAACTGTTCTGTTGGTGTGGTGCTCGACATGGAAGGGGCAACAGAAAAGCCAATATTTGCATTGTGTACTCAAGGCAATACATCAATTCCTTCCGCTCATTTAGGAGCAGGGGATGCCATATAAATATAAACAACAACTCATCAGTACAAATTGAGAGGGCTTTGTCTGAGTTTGATTGGCACTGATAAGACCTTTCCTGAATACATCCTGCAAACGTAAAAAGGGTCAGTCTTTGTCATATACCACCACTTTATGACATTTGAGCATATCCTGGGGGTTGTGGGTTTTATTAGTCTGAAATTGCTTTTATTTCTTTTTAGGTTATGAAATGAATAGTTCTCCATGTTTTCTTTCTTATAAAACCTTTTTGAGTAACGACAGCATCTCAAGATCATGACATGACAATCCCAGACAAATGAAGGAATGCATTGTTCAATCCTACACAGCCAAAAGGGAGCTGCAATAGCAAACATACCTTATCTGAGCTCAGACATGTGCACTGCTTAGCTGGTTCTACAGCTGAGCCTCTCCTGGATACCCATCCCAAGTTCTCACTCTGCAGCAAAGTGCACAGATTGCAGTGGTACCATGAAACCTGCTTCCCCACCACCTAGTAACCCAGACCTTTAGAAATGTAGCTACAGGGCACAAGTAAGGAAAGTACAAGAACATTGCTTGCTCTGTAAGACCTATAATCACAGAATCACAGAACATTAGGGGTTGGAAGGGACCTTGAAAGATCATCTAGTCCATCCCCCCCTGCCAGAGCAGGATCACCTAGACTCTGCCACACAGGAACGTATCCAGGCGGGGTTTGAATGTCTCCAGGGAAGGAGACTCCACAACCTCTCTGGGCAGCCTGTTCCAGGGCTCTGTCACCCTCACAGTGAAAAAGTTTCCCCTTACATTCACATGGAACTTCCTATGCTCCAGCTTTCACCCATTGCCCCTTGTCACTGGCCCCCACTGAGAAGAGCCTGCCTCTGTCCTCCTGACACTCACCCTTTACATATTTATAAACATTAATAAGGTCACCCTTCAGTCTCCTCCAAGGTAAAGAGACCCAGCAGCCTCAGCCTGTCCTCGTAAGGAAGGTGTTCCACCCCCTTAATCACCTTGGTGGCCCTTTGCTGGACTCTTTTAAGGAGTTCTTGAACTGAGAGGCTGAGAACTGGACGCAATATTCCAGGTGTGCTCTCACCAGGACAGAGTAGAGGGGGCTAAGGACCTACTAGATACTACTACTAATACAGGATGCCACTGGCCTTCTCAGCCTTTTCTGGCTCGTGGTCATCCTGCTGTCCATCCTGTTGAACCCTCAGGTCCCTCTCACCTACGTTGGTCTCCCACAGGCCAGTCCCCAACCTAGACTGGTACCTGGGGTTGTTCTTCCCTAGATGCAAGACCCTACCCTTGTCCTTGTTAAATCTCATTGAACTTCTCCCTGCCCAGCTCTCCAGCCTGTATAAGTCTTGCTGAAGGGCAGCACAGCCCTCTGGTGTGTAAGCCACCCCTCCCAGTTTTGTGTTGTCAGCAAATTTGCTGACTGTACACTCTATTCCCTCATCCAGGTCATCAAGGCATATATTGAATAGTACTGGTCCCAGTACCGACCCTGAGGGACTCCACTATAGATAGGGCCTAGGGTCTCCAGCTAGACTGTCCCACTGATCATAACTCGGTGGCTTCTTCCCTTCAACCAGCTCTCAATCCACCTCACTACTTGACCTGCCAGACCACACTTCCTCAGTTTAGCCATGAGGATGCTGTGGGAGATGGTGTCAAATGCAGAAGTTGATTTTCAGTGCCTCTTTGACCTGTCATGTCAATATTTTGCTACACAGTCTTAGATACCCCCATCACTTGTGGGTGAAAGTGCAATATTATCTTTCCACTCATGTTTTAGAGACATCAACTTCATCCTGTTTTCTTTTTTATATTAACAGACTAAAAGCTATGTGTGAATATCTTCCCCCTTGGGAGTACTTTCCATGCCTAGCACTACTAGAGGTGCTGCTCTATGTAACAGACAGGAACTCACCACTGACTCAAAACCAACATAGATCATCAGGCATCATGTTCATGTAGGCTGGCAACAACATGTTTCTTGATCGATCACACTGGAGAAGGGATAAGGAATGAAGTAACCCAATTCCCATGCCTGAAACTGAAATGGTAAATTTGAAAGCCACAAACTTTGTGAATCGTGATGAAAAGAGAAGCATTAACATTTTAGACAACCTCCTTAAAATAGAGACAGATTCTCAGAAAACAACACGCACTTCCTAAAAGCATTTTAGTTTTCTGTTGGAGAATGTTAACTGGAAAGGTTTTCTGGAGATAAAGAAAGGCAGAAGAGCTGATTAGGATACATTTATTTCCAAGCAGCATTTGGTAGAAGGTTCTCTCTGTCAGCTTGCAAATGCCCCTGCCCTTCATTTCACCCTGATATCTGTCCATCTGTATTTGTTATGAGCAATAAAGTAATTCATGCTAGCTGTCACATCGTGGAAGGAGTTTCACACCCCAGCAGCTGCAAACATAACATGTTCTGAATCAGCGTTGCTTCTTGAAAATTTCAATATGCCTTTTTGACTTCTGATGTTCTGTCCTCTTCCTTGAAATTGCAAGTCATCTTTCTAAAAGCAAGTCCTCCTCTTGGTATCTCTCTATCTTCCTTTCCACAGAGGGGTTTAATAATACTTCCAATATATTAGAGATTTCTTTCCTTGCAACACATACAGGAAGGAAAATATGAGCCTCTTGTGAAAGAACGGGAAACCGAGACAAGATGAGAACAGTCAACCTGCCCATGGCTATGTGAAAAGTTTGCAGAGAAGTGTATAACTGAATCTGCCTTGCCTGGATTTCTGTCCAGCCCTTTAAACACACAGCACTGCTTTTGCTTTCAGAACTACTTGTTCTCAAGCGTTTGTTACCAGATCAAACAACAGTGCTTGCTATTAGACCATCAGCAAGTGCAATACTGCTGCAAATAGAGTTCTGGATACTCAATCCTACATCTCCCTCTTTCTCCTCCTGATAGAGAATGTCCATAGGGAGTGAGGACCCTAAAGTCTGTGTCCAGAATATTCAGAACAGCTTAGAAGACATTCTGGGTATAGCACCGTTCTTTCCTGAGATGTCCCAACAAAAGTGGAAACCAAAAAGGAAATCCCAAATGTATTTCTGTGCCTCTCCAGGGCCAATGTCAGCATACAGTATCACCACAAGCAGAAATAGACTGGGATAGCATAATTTTTTAGCATAATCCTTCATTGCATGTCACTTTGATCTATACCCTCCTGCACTAGATTCATTCTCATTTATCTTTACCAGTGTGGGATTAAAAACATTTGTACTTGAAAAGAGTGTAAATCATTCCTTTTTCATCTTCTTCCAAACAAAGACATGTATTGGAATTTGTTTAAGAACAGCACACAACCCAAGAGCACAATTTACAAGATTTCACTAAGTTTTGTTCAAATTACTTCTCTGACAAGGAATCAGTATCACAGAGGTACTGTCACTTTCTCTGACATCATCTCTTTTCTTACCTCACCCCAAAACTACAGGGAGGGGCAAGATGTAAAATTGGACAGACGTGTCTTCTACTGAATACCATTCCTAGCAGCTCCCAGCTGCAATGAACAAGGGACTAGTAATGCAGGTGATTTCGAGTGGTACCTCCTGGCTCACAATTCTCTCCACACAGCTTAAGTCTGTATTTCGGATGAGGTTGGCAAATGGAGGGTGAGATTTTAATCATTTCTTTCAACTTCAGGTATGGAGAGTTAAGAAATGTGTATTTATCTACCTGAGACCCAGTTGAAATCTCTGAGTGTCTTTTACTGAATCGTGTGGCAACCCAGTCTCCAGTTTAAAGATTAGTCTAATGCAATCATAAGGAGTACAACCCACTGCAACAAAAGTCACAGTGGATTATATTTATATGTAAGTACTCTGCACCAGGGAAGGACTTGGAAATATGCACATCACAAAGGCATACATGAAAACACAACCACCTCAAAGCTGAGAAACAGAAGGCCCTCAAAAAAAAAAAGAAACTGTACTCTGAAGGATTTAGGTGGGTCTTTGTTTCACATGGGGCACATTGGTGTTTGTAATATAGATGTGTAACTTCTAAACCAGAAAATCCCATCACCTTCTCTTGGCTAGGGTTTGTTGGTTGTGTGAAGAAGCGTTACGTGTTTGTTTGCCAGCATGTATGAACATGCCTAAATGGAAATACTGATGGGAAGCTTCACAAACTTGCTGGGGTCTGTAGTAGTCACCATGTCCCCCAGAATGGGGTGTAGAGTGGACATCCTGGCACATGGATAATCTTCTCGGGACAGACCATCTCTCTGGATTTCCTCCGATGGACTTCTTAAGTGTTCTCACAGTTATTTAAAACAGGAACAGTCACCAAAGGAAGGTGCCAGCTGTACATCTTCCTTCATAACAAATCCCAGCAACTTCACAGTCAGGTGAGCAGTTCATCAGAGGAGGAATGAAGTCCTGTCTTCTGTAAAGGCTGCCACCTTCAGAGGTTCATGCTGACAGATAGCAAATTCCACATGACACTGCAACTTCCTGTCTCCAGTGACTCTTTCCATAAAGGACCAGAGAGGGAAGGAGCATCCCAGACCAAGTCACACACTGGTATGTTACTGTCTGAAAGAAATCCTTTCTGTTTTAGGGAAAATTAAAGGAGCCTAAGAAATTCTGCAGTGGCTGAAAGCAACATTTGGAGCTTGAATATCAAGTCTCGATTTTACTCTTGCCTTTTGCTCATGTAGAGCAGAGAGGAGACAAAAGAAAACCACTTTTGAGTAAGAAAGAGATTTAAGGAGGTAGTAGAGAAAGAAGGAAGGAAACAAAGCTTGTTTAAGTGCATGGGGGAAAAGGTGAGAAAAAGTGTCTCATGAGGCTGAAAAGATGGATTTGTCTTCAAGAGATTTTATGATCTAGATATTAGAGAGGTCAGTGCATAAAGAAAGTGTTGGCACAGCACAAATTTAACACATCAGATGCAGTTGTACCATAGAAGGCAGAAAACTTGGGTCTTGAGAGAAAGATGGCTGTGAATACCATCCCATAGAAGGTTCATTCAGCCTTTTGCTCCAATCCTACTTCCCCTTCTGCTGAAAAAGCAACTTTTTCCAGAGAAGAAAAAGGATTTTTTTTATTTGCTGTGCTGCTACTCAGCTCTGAGTGACAGCAGGCAAGGAAGGAAACAAAAGCTCTGCCCTTACAACCCCTGGTGCAGTAGGCCAGCGTAGCTGAACCCGTGCCAAAGCATTCATTGTTCCACTCTACCCTACTCCAAGCCGTTCCCTCCTCTACTATGATTCTAGAGAGGAGATTTTTTTTTTTCATAGAAAGCACCTGAAGCTGATAATTTCTGTTTATTCAGTGATGTTCAAGAGCTGATCTTGAAGTCTTTCTCTCTCCAGATTTACCACCCGCACTTTTAAGCACTGCAGTATATGATCATCTAGGAACATTTCCAAGCGTCGGTCCCAGCAGAGTACACTTGTAATTTGCCCACTTGACCCTTTCATCCCTCCTCGCTTCCCCCCGCCCTCCCCTCCCATTCCCTAGAAACAGGGAAGAAAGTCTGAGGCACCTGCATTTTTGGACATCCTTCTTCATATTCATAACTGTAATCCCTCCTGCTCCTGCTAGGTAAGGCCTCACAAAGTGAGCATTTCCCAGTTGTAGCTATGCCAAGAAGCTTTTTGTTACACAGCTTTCACAGATTATGCAGGTGTGAAGAACTCAAGGCATATGTAATAAAATGTCTTCTGCTCAATTTCGATGTAAACTTCAGGACTTTATCAGATTAGAGCTGTTTTTTTGGTTGGGTTTTTTTTCCAACTCCCCCTCTCCCATTTTTCTCCCTTCCTATTCCCTAGAACAGCTTAAGGAGTAAACACCTCTTTACACTGGTCACCTCTTAATTTGAGTGACCTCTCCTTTGAGCCACCACATCACAAGTACAGTCATGCTGGGGAAGAAGCACAGCATGGTCCCTTAGTACCATGTTAGCCTGGCCAGAGGATGCAAGGCACCTGGAGGTTCCTAGATGACATGAGGCACCATCTCCCTGCACCCAGCTCCTCCAGCCCCAGTGGCAGGGGAAGAGGCCAGGTGGAAAGGCCAGCTTGCTAAATGGAAGCTTTATCACATTCTCCAGTCATCTGGAAGATGGACTCTGGGTTTCAGATCAAAGGCAGCACCCTTCCCTGTAAAGCGCTTTCAGTGCTGGTGAGAAGCGCTGCTCCAACACCACTGAAGATTGAACTTGTCCATTTATCGTCCCTGACACAGTAGGTACAGTGCACAGGAGGAAAGGCAGAGCAGGGCATCAGGGCAAGCATCACCTTGCAGCTCTGCAAAGGTGTCATAGGCACCTACAGACGCCTTGGGGGCAAGCAGTCACTCCAATACCCCTACCTGCGAGGGACTGGGCGCCTAGAGTGAAGAGGTCAGTTATCTCTGCTTTCCCTGTGAGAGGGCTGGATGCTTTCCTCAGATGTTCCCAAAGGGTGCCATGGAAGCTGATTCACCTGGGGTTTTTTTGGAGGCATTCAGATAATAATGATGTACAGAGTAGACTAACAGTTGTGTAAAAATAATCAGGATACAGAAAGCCTTATATCCTATTGTATACAGTCATGGCTTTATTGTCTAGTTTACAAAAGTCTGCTTCCACGGGGAGCACTCTCTGCACTGTTACACTCTGCTTTTCGATATGCCATCCACTAGTGCAGTATCTACATGTCTTCTAAATACATGGAAGTTTATTAAAATTTAATCTTCAGCTAGAATCTCTCGAAACACTTCTTGCAAAGGCAGCCAGGGCTCATCGGGGCAGAAAGAAGCAGAAGGAAAAAAACCCCAGAAACAATTTCTTTTGCTCCCTTTTTCTTTCAGTGAGGAGAGAAGAGAGGACAAAAACAGATGGAGAATGAAAGAGAATGATGAGGAAAATTAAAGGAAAGTTTGTATTAAAGATGACAAATGGAGTGTGACAGGAAGCAAGAAACATAATTGTATGTAAAAACCCAGTATCAGGCAGCGTTAAGAGTCTTTTGTAAAATGCAGATTTACCCTAAGCTCCTCCAGAAGATAAATGAATTTGGAGGTACACAGGAACAGACCACAGGAGGAGCAGGAGGGGTAATACAGAAAAAGAGAGACTTGGTAATGCCTCTTCTGCTCTACCTTTTCCCCTCTGCATCAGACTTGCCTCCCCTGCTGCCCCTCCCAGCCCATCACTAAAGCCTCGCTTACATCGGGGAGTGACTAAACCGTTATCCTAAAGATTTTTCTTCCCTTTCAGCCCCTGCCCCAGCCACCCATGCAATATTACGCAGCACAAGCCTGAGACTAATCCCACCATAAAGCATTCAGAGCAGTAGGTTTGATAAATGGCTGGGATGAAAAAGGATGGAGGTGGAGGGATGGTATCTCTGCTTTATCAGTGTCCTGGCACTCTGCTCAAACATACTCATTCCACAGACCCCCAGCCTTAAGCATTCAATTCAGGACCTCTGAAAGGTGTATTCTTGTTTTTAAAAAAGACCATTTACTGCAAGTGAGGCTGGGCTGGAGGCTGGGAGGAGAGGAAGGAGGATGAGGGAGAAGGAGGGAAGAAGTATAGAAAGACATTTAAAGCTGTGAGAAAACACTCTCCCTTATGGAGAAATTTTGATTTTGAAGTTTACTCTTCTATTAACATTTAAATTGAAAGGCGTTTCTTCCAAGCTCCACATAGGAAACCAGAAAATCTGCATTTAAATAGATACCATTTAAAAGTGGGGGAAAATATATATCAGCATTGAATGCTTCTCCATTTGTCTGAAAAGAATTTCTCTTATAGATGATTATTAATTTTTTTATTTTTCCTTTGTATGTGCTAAAAAGAGAAATTGGAAGTACATTAGAATTCTGCTTGGCACAAGAAGGAGGTGGGGGGATGGCTGCTCAGTTGCCCAAAACCCGAGTTTTGAGTTTAGATATTCTGCAGGAGGATCTCTGGAGCCTACAGGAAGGTCCTCCCCTGCCTGGTCCTGGTGACACAGAACCCATGTCTGAGGAGCCTAACACTCACACTGAAATGCCCACCTTGCTGGGGTCATCGCCAAGGTTCCCAGTCTCTTCTGGACAATCAGACCTTCTGCAGTTTTGTTAGACATCTCTGTACCTTCAGGGCACCATCTAGAGAAGAGGGATATGCACCTCCCTGAAAGGCACCTAAGCACAGTTTATGTGTGGTGTTAAATGGGGTGTTGGTGGAGGAGACCTCACAGCCAAGGAGTCAGTGAGGCTTGAGTAGGCTGTGCTCAGAGGATTTAGAGAGAAGTCCTGGGGCAAGAAGAGACATCCATATGTTGATCCACATTTCACATCATGCTCATCCTGTGAATTGGCACCTGGGGCTGTGAACAGCCCATCACAAACCCAGAAACTTCGTATGAGACTGGATCTGGTGTTCTGCACAATGCTGTCTCTCCTCCTGCAGCAAACCCAGCAAGAAGGAGAACGAACAAGACCAGCCTCCTGTGCGGGGGAGAGTTGAAATCCTCAGCACATGCACACCGAGGTGGAAAGCTGCAAATGAATAAAGGCAGTATCCCCGTGCTGCATGCCAGTTCTCCCTACCTCCTGCCCCCTCCTGCCTGCCTTCTGCCTGAAGTGACCAATCTGAGGCTCACCCTTGCCATGGGCCAGCACCCCACCTACAGCCTATGTGCTGGCCTTGGCCTCGCATAGGAGGGACAGGTAGGAGCATGAGGAGAGGAACAGGAGAGTTCCTGCCTTGTGAGACAGGGGACTCTCACCACCTATGTGTGTGCAGAATCCCCATTTCTTGGTCTTGGTCATGAGTGGTGAAATTGAATTTCACCTACCAGCAGCATTCAGGGAGTAACAAAGATCCACCTTCACATGGTGCTTGCTCTAATTCCAGAGCACAATGGGCTTTGTTGCCAGTGATGAATCCCCAGAACAATCCAATTATTAATATTCATTCCCTTTTTTTCCACCTCATTTTCAAGCTCACTCCTACAGAAAAGGTCAGACACATACTACCCCCCAGGTATTGTCAGCTACCTCAAGGGCCTTTTCTGCTGTGTCAGAAGGGGAATAATTGGGAGTGAAGGAGGTTTGGAGCCCCAGAGGTTCAGCTATGGACTCTACTGGGTTTCACCTTCAGGTCACTGGTCTGAATCTAGGTCATACTGTCACTGGATGTGATCTACAGTCCAAAAACCAGGTAGAGGTTAGTTACTGTGAAAACAGATGCATACAAATCTAAAGGAGAAGCAGCTACACCATGCTTTGGCTCTTTTTTGAGAGTGGCAATGCAACACAGCATGAGAAGGATGGTTCAATGATCCAGGTACTAGTGGAGAGTCAGTGAAGATGCAGATACTAGGGTCTGCTGTCTCATAGACTTGTATGTCAAAATGTCAGGCTTTCTGTTCATCAGTTCTTATAAACTTGGATAATCTCATGTCACTGGCTTGTTCTGAGGATTAATATAGAAAAGATTTAGAAAAGATTGAGAGTTGGGTTCTCTGCAATGTTGGTACCAGAAGCCCTAAAAATGCCCCTGACAGTTAAAATCTTTGCAGGAGGATATGGAGACTTTTTTTCAGTGGTAACTTTGAATGCAGTCTGATTAAATCTGAAATCTGAAAAAGCACAGAGATGAAAATAAGCAAAAGGGTAGCTCTCATCTGTAAATAGGCACCTGTAAACCCGAGAAGAGGAACTGAACATCGTGGCTATTTCTTGAGCCAAGCTGAAATCATGAAACTAAGACCCCAGTTTGACACTGGATCCCCATCAGACTTTATTTTTCCAGCATGATGCTGTCTCTAGTTACTGGGTTGGTGAAGATGAACACCTCTTGACATTCAACAGCTGAATGGATTTGGCCAAATTGCTCTCATTGCCCTTCTATCTCCCCTTCCCAGCTTGCCAGGATCTCACAAGGAACAGCCTTTTTCTTTTGGGGGTCTCTAGCTGAATTTTTCCTAGGCAGATGGCAATCACATTCTGAAAATACATACATGACAAGAAGAAATTTTTAGTAGAAGAAGCAGGTGCCTGGAAAATGGATTTCCATTTGTCCTTCCCTCCCCCTTTCCAAAACCCTGTTAATAAGCTCGCTGACTATAATGTGGCACTAACCTTTCACAATTGATGCCAGTGACATTTTGACAGTTCCACATATGGGCCTGCCGAAAGCAGAAGGAATATAAATTTGCAATTTGGTAAAAAGCTGGGTGAGCAGCCAAAGCAGCTTGGGGGAAGGAGGAGAAAACCGCCAACAAGCCAAACAAAAGCCCACTTCACAGATGTTATGCGCAGCAGAAAAGTAAAAGCACATCCACAGCTGGATGTACCCCAGCAAATACACGCTCAGAAAAAAAGCCTTAGGCACCCATTAAGCCCAGTCTAGCCTGAGATGCTTCCCAACAGATTCTCCTCATGTGGCAAATTTAGGGGAAGTCTTTCCTAGCAGAAGGGAAACAGGACACGGCACTCAATCTGTGCAAACTGTCTGGTTAACATCACATGTCACAGGACTCGGCAGTTGCTCTAACAAGGAGTCTTCAGTATTTCCACCAATGTGATCAGCCGTAGGGAAACAACTATTTCCCAACACTGTTTTGTTGAGTGTCTTTGAATTTACTTTTCAAGGTATCTCTGAACAAAACATCCCTGACAGTTCACAGATTGGCTGGGCTACTCGGCGCGCGCATCGCACATCATACATCTTCCCCAGATTACATCTATATTGAATCTCATAAGATTTGGCTAAAAACCTTCTTCCAGAAAGCAGTCCAGTCATCATGTGACAAGATGAAGAAAATGTTGCACTTAGAGGTTTGTCCAGGTCACTAATTAGCCCCCACTGTTAGAAAAGCAATTCTGTTCTTTCATTTGGGTATGTCTGGTTGCTGCTTCCAGGCATGGTTATTGCTGCATGGTGAGGTAAGTGCTGCTGTGTTCACTCCCTTTCTGTCTGAGCCCTATTTCAGCAACACCAAAATAATGCTTTAGCTGAAATCAGGGGACTGCATTTTTTACTGACACTTCAGTGGAAAATGTGGAGGTGGAGTTGCTATATATATGTATGTAAATAGTCATGTGTAGTAATGGTATAGCTTCTGTACATGGCTAAACAGGAATGAAAAATTGCTATGTAAGTATAGTGGTTTATCTGGATTTTCTTTATGATGATGAAGGTCCTCTGGGCAGACCAGGCAGGGAATCAGCACAAGGGTCCAGATAGGCATAGCCCAGCTTGCAACTGAGAGCCAATGGGGCATGCCCTCCCCATCTCCGGCAGCATGGAAACATATGTAGAGCCCAAAAGAGCTCTAACAAACTCCAAAACACTTCCTAAACAAGGGTAGCAGGAGTCACTGTTCAGCGTCTGCTGACGGAGGTGGACTGACACTAAAAGCACGACCTCAGAAAGCTGGGTCTTTGCTCAGGCTGGGAACAGTAAGCCTTTTGAAAAAGTCAGATTTACTATTTTTGAGACATTTTCCCTCAAGCGTTTTTTGTACTGAAGAAATAATAGTAGGGTAGCTGCTGGATCACTGTATTAGCCATGCTCATGGGGAGTGTGAAGCATAAGACCTTTCTGAAGTAATGTCACTTGATAGACAGGCGACTGCGTCCAAGGCTGGACCATGCGTAGGTGTTTCATGCCATCGCAGGATACAGATGACCGCTACCAGCATGACGTTTGTAAGGGGTTATGCTCGATGGGACTGAGAGGATGATGAGGGTCAGAAGTGCAGCGTGTCCAGCAGTTGTGACAGAGCATATGCTGGATTTCACCATGACATGCTTGATCTGAAGTCATTCACCTGTCAGACTTCAGGAAACAGCATGAAGTTGCTTCCAAAGTCAGTGTGCCATATTTAGCTCTGACTGCTTCTGGCAACACATTGCTTCATCTAAAATAACTGGTAGGATCCAACTTGGCATGTGAGACTACCTGGTCTCATCAGATAAAAAAAGAGGGACTTAGTCATTACTTGGCCCCAGCTCTACAAGCAGGTAGGGCTTCCACGTACAGCATGGGAGGGAGCGAGCCCCTGCCTTGTTCAAGCAATGCTGGTGACACAGAATAGCCCACAGATGTTCACCCAAGGCTTTCTACTCAAGTCAGCTTACTCCTGGTTTTTTAGAGGGCCTCCCTATCCCAGCACCCAGTTCCCACCCACAAGGGTCCCGTTTGCTTCTCTGACTACCCAGGCCACGAAAAGGCTGTGCTGCTATTTGTATGGGGGGTTTTTTTCAGGAAAGAGTGATCCTTGCCCAGGCTCCCCTGATGGCAGCCGCAGTCGAAGCGCGGGCTAGCAGCAGATTTCTCTACAGCACACGTTAGCACTCCCGCTGCTGGTATCGGTACAAGAGCCTACGCCAAACTGGTGCGGCGGTGGGAGATTTTCTGAGAAATGACCACATGGTAGTGGAAGTTGGCCAGTTTAAACAGCCTCCACACGCTGACGGACAGGGGAGGAGGATGAAAAATACTGCAGCTGTGTGCAGCCTCGTGGGGCCTGTTACCTTTTCATGGAAATCACCCCCCGGTTTCCGCTAAGGAAAACTGTGAGTGCTGCTAATGCAGTGGAGTCCTGCAGACAGCACTCTGCCTATAGCTCCAGAGTCCGTCAGAGTGCTGCGAGGCCATGAGATGTGGCTTAAGGTCTCTGAGGAGAGTGGTGCTTGCATGGTAAACAGGGTAGAAGGGCCCTGATTTCGGACTAACAAACACACAAACAGCTCCCTCAATGCCACCAACAGCACACGGTGTCATTCCTTTATACCATGTATTTTTAAACTGCCATCCCAAACACTGGATTATTGCTGCTGCCATATACACACCAACCCAGAAACTGAAGCCTTTCTACACAGTCTCTGAAGTCTGCAGGCTGCACAGCACCATGAGGACAAAGGATGCTATCTGACTTTACCCTACCTACTTCATCCATCAGCCAGGAGCAGGTGTGGTTATGTGTTTGGAGACATGCAAAAGGAAAGACCCAGAAAGAGTTGACAGTTATAAATGTTTTGCAACCTGAATGTGACATTAGCATATGTATACAGTGTGTTCACAACATCAGGTATTTATGCACAACCCTAATAAATACCACATTCGACAGCAGTTTCACAAAACCACTCAGTGATCTAGAAGATCTCGCCATGAAACAGACTCTAGCTTTACTGAGAAAAAAAGAAAAATCCCTGTCAGATCCTTGGCTCTACTTTGTGGAAGGCACAGCCATCCTGTTTCTTTCACTGGGTCATGGCCTGCCTGCACTTGGAAACCAGGAAGTTCACCATAATACGTGTCTTGCTTTATGCATTCACCTTAAAGGCTGAGTCTGTTTCACAGATGTAGATAGGAGACGTTTTTAACACAGGTTGGAAGCTGACTGCCAAACTCCCTTGACATTTTCCTCACACTGCCCAGGTGCAGTGGTACTGCACCTGGAGGCATGCACTAATGTGCTGTTGGTGGTTCATTCCACCTTGCATGGTACCAAAGCTGCCTCGAAGCTTTAAGTATAACTTTAAATTGTTGATATGCCCCACATAAAAAACTCAAGAGGTCTCTTGTGGGCATTTTCTCATACTAAAACTTCTGATTTTTTATTTCAAACAGAACTTTTATAAAATTGCACTTACATTAAAAGGAAAATGTAGGAAGTATTCAAAAGGGTCAAGTAAGACAATCAAAGCATCTCAGTTCAGCCCAAATTCTCTTGGCTGCTCCAAAATAAATTGTTGCTCATTTTGCTGAAAAAACTTCTAAAAGCCACCTGCAGCCCTTCCACCACGCTGTTTTATTCACTTTGCCTTTCCAGCCAGAAAGCCCTTTATTTCAACAGCTCTGTCCATCAGTGCAGCACCTGAGCAGTGGCAGAGGGCTAATAATATCACTGGCAAGAATGAGAAGGCTAAACTTGGAAGCCAAGCTTTGACAGGCGAGTAAAAGCGGAATTAATTCTCAAATATTTTGTTTCTGAGATGACATATGGTTTCATTTTTATGCCTACCCAGGAGTGATTCAATTGATTTGGGATCTGAAATCCTTGTAGCACATTTTTTTCACTTTTAAGAAGCTTTTTGGTTTGCCTGCATTGGCTGGTTTGCTCACTTCCTAATGGGTCTCTCCAGATCTGATGCAGCGTTTGAAGCTGTGATGGGTACATAGGCGAAGGAGGGGGAACAAATGGAGGGAAGGGCCCACTGTGCATTGCTAACAGTCGCACATTTCCGAAAAGCTGTGGTTAGGAGATTCCTAATTCAGTTAACCTCTTTGATCTCATCATGCAGTATGAAGTATCGAAAGGTAATGAAAAGATTGCAGGCAGGTCTGCCACGTTTGCATATCAAAACATACGCCTCAGCCCAGTACAGAGCAGGAGACAGATACAGTAAAAACGCTTGTGATAGATGGAAAACGCATCTTTTGATTGGGAAAGAACAGCTTTCTTCCCAGACGTGTAGTTCTCATGTATGTGCAATATGAAAAAAACCCCAAACAAAACCCAAAACCCCTCGCACTGTTTCAGAAAGTGATGCACACTGGGGGCAGGATTCACTTCTGCTGCACGCCACTACGCTGTCAGCATGATACATGTCCCTTTTTCCCTTGGTTGTTAGCAGCAGAGCAGAAGGCAGACAGCTATGCCTGAGATGATGGTGATATGCCCCTTAAAAGAGCCCATCCTGCCAAACAGTCACCAAAAGTTGGGATGCAGTTTATCAGGGTCCAGGATCCTGTTCTCCTTTTCTTTAACTGAGGCCTGTCCACATAGAGAGCCAAGATGTGTCCAATGCATGCAAGTATCTGTGTTTTGGGAAAAATGCCACCCTTCCCCTTCTAGCTGCCAGCCTTCCCTTTCAAGCTACCTCTCCACCTTTCCTGCTATCTGTCCCTCTATCCCCACCTGTGGTATTAATCCCCTCCTTTTCTCTACCTGCTCTCCTTTGCCTCGTAGCGCTTTGCTTTTTCATCATCTTTCACTCCTCCTTTCTTAATGCACACCTCCCTTCCCTTTCTAACCTTCCCCTATAATTTCCTCCCATCTCCTTTCTCTCTCTCTAGGTTGACACATCAGAACACCCTCCCAGTGACTTTTAAGACATCTGAAAAGCCATACTCAGGTATCAGATTCCTTATCAGGTCAAAAGAAAATACTGGGGCAGTCAGTGGCCGGATGCAATGATTACGGTCCAGCACAGACAGTAGTGACACCAGTCTTCATGGGCCCAGATGAGATTTAAATTGTTGATAAGATGCAATGTTGATGATTTTCCACTTTCTCCCTTTGTGGTATCTCTCCAGGGCTGATGTAAGAGATCTTGGGTTCCCCATCTCTGCATTTCTTACTTTAATGCAGTTTCTTATGCACGAACTCAGCTATGAATAACCTGGGTTTCTGTTGTTTGATACTGTTCGACACTTATCTTTACCCGTAAGTTGCTGATACTCTTCACTGTGACACCACTTGATGTTTTGCTTCGCAATTTTCTTACTCTGTTTGTTTTCATTATTTTTTTTAAAAAATCACACATAATGAGCTGCATAGGAAAGCCAAAGAGACTCCTGGTACTTCTAACAGCCTGATAACCTGAAAAAAGGAGGTTTACATCACAACTCCCAATTTAACCTTTGTTAGAACATCACTATGTTGCCATGGTGTTGCACACCCAACGCACACTGGTGAACTTAGATTTTCATCTTTGATCAATAATTTTGTTTAGGGGCTCTATAAATGAACCTGCCACTACAGAAAAGGGTGCAGAGGGTGCTCATACAAGTCTTGGTGCCTCCAGGCTCCATTCTTCCAACAGCTGCTCTCCCTGCCCTCGGGCTGCCATCCCCAAACCACGGTGGGTTTCTGGCTCCTGGCATACCCCTGCCAACCAAGACCTCTTCTTTCAGGGATGGGATTTCCCCAGTGCTACTGAGTCCTTGCAGCCCACCAGCCCATGCTGTTCAAAAAGGCACAGAGGAAATGTGGTGACCACTTGTGCTCCTTTGTCTGCACCTCCAAGTGACCTGAGTCTGACACAGACCCCGATAACCACAGCATCCAGACACAGCAATCATTGACGAGTCAGCTTAATTACATCCTAATTTCTTTATGTAGAGCCTATGAGCAAGATTTCAATTAACTTTAACTATGTATAAGGTTAATGTATCTCTATCATTCCATTAAGATGATATGGGACAAGACAAAGATAAACATAGATGTTAACATTCTATAAAGTATGAGTTTTTTAATTAACTTTAATGAAAAAATTAATTATCAAGTTATTTATAAAGGCACATAAAATTCATTTTCTAGTCACAGAATGTACTTTCTGTACATTTGGGGTAGGTTTGTTCTGTCTCTCAAACATGAGATCTTGAACCCCTTTTGATCTAATTTGGTTTTACCATGGAGTCATAATCAGCACTTCTTACAGCTTTGGAATCCTCAAATCAAAGACCCATCTAAGTGCAAAGTCCTATGAAGGTTTTCAGTGAATTTTTTTATTAGCATGTGAAGAGCTAAATAAGATTTAGCTCAGGTTGTAGCCTGTTTGACTGACCCAAAACTCTTCTTGCTGGATGTAACAACTGGAAATTGTCTAAGCCATGTCAGAAATACGCCAGGCCCTTAAAATGATGCCCCTTTAAAGTCAAGCTCTGCTACGGCCAATTACAAAGTCACTGCATCCCTGAGATAGGGTTCAAAGCTCTATTGGCACACAATTAAGCAGGCATTTTCAAATGAAGAATTCCATATGATAAAGCTGAAGACAAATCCATCTGTGGAACAGGATGTGTCCTGAGTAGAAACTTTGGATCCACTTACTAAGCAAGCAGCTGGGCTTCAGGAAATGCTGGGTCAGGGTTTGCCAGCCATTAGAGCTACCCAGTTTGCTGCTATTTCTTAATTTTAAGCATGACTGCATAAGCAGCCAACAGCCTCCCATGTGCTGTAGCACTACCCGCCACTGTTCACCCAGCAGCCAGGCTTCCCGGCCACAGAGCTGTCACTTGGAGGGATGCTCAGACCCCAGGGGTGGCATCTTGCAGGCCCCACACAGGGACAGCCATTGCCCACACGCAGGGCAGACTCTGACAGCACACACCTGCAGTGACATTTACTGGGCCGTTTCTCAAACTGGGGGCATGTTAGTTAGTCCCTGCCATCTTCCCACAGATGGTTCTGAAAGCCACTAAAGGATTTGCTCCAGAGAATGCTCCAGAGGATTCAGAATTCTCTCTCACATGCCTGGGAAACACACCAAAACCACTGGGACTTGTGCACTGAGAAGCCACATTCCCGAATTGCCTTCATGTCGTCCCCCACAGACAGGGATCGTGATAGAGGGGAATGGCCAGGCTCTGGGGTCAGAGGCTGGGTGCTGCCTCATGCAGCCCTGTAGCTGCCATCCCTGTAATTAGTGCCCTTACCAGGTTGCTATGGAAGTTTCGTCTCCCTGGAGAAGGTGTCAGGGCACCACTCAGAGGAGATTAAAGAGGAGGAAGGGAAAATGCAGATGACCAAAGAAAAACGACATTGCCCATCACACACACCCACCACCCGCCTCCCCCCCTGCCCTGAGCATTATCGCCTTGGCCAGAGCAGACCACACATTTTAAAGGCAGGACTCGATGACTGCGTATTTTGTCTCCAGAGGAATGTTTGCCTTGGCATGACTAATACAACAAGCAAACCCGGCACAGCAGAAATGTCACCAAAGTCCCTCCCACACAGGACCTGTGATTACCATAAGTGAGCACCCTTACCCTGCTTCATCTTTAATTGATAGCTAAAGAGAGCTGGGAAGGAGGAGAAAACTATGCTGAATTTTGGCATCTTCTTGACTGTCAGTAAAAACATGGCTTCTGAAAAGGAAAAAACCCCACACACCAACAGGCAAGTTTAATTCCTTTCGTACTACTGATTCCCAGCTTCCAAGCACTGGAGAGAAACAGCAAATCCCTCGCACGACTGTACCTCCCAATTCTGAGGAGAGTGCAAACAAGACTGAGGGAGAGATTTAGTTCTCAGCCCACACCAACTGCTGTACCAGTGGGGAGAAGCAGCTGGGGGGAGAAGCTGGGAATGAAAGTCTTTAAATGGGTTTTGTTCCTCTGGAGTCACAGGGGGTGACAATCCATAGTCTAGGTAAATCTGGATGTAAAACGAGCAGGGACCCAGCTGGAATCAGTTTAGTGATATAAAGACACATAGTCTTAATTAAGGGAATTGTGATTTGCCAATGAAATCCCAGCAGGGAGTCTGTCTGCCTGATCAAAGACTCGATTTTCTGATGGAATCTTAAGTGCATGAGCCATGAAATTACTTTTTGAAAGGGGAACATGCGGCACAAAGAGGCAGAGTGAGGGGAGAGGAGGTGGAGGGGAGGAGGGAGAGAAGGAGGAAGGGAAGGAAGGGGAGCAGAGCGGAGCTCCAAGTGATGCTACTGGGAGCCTCCATTCCCGCCCTCTAAACAAAGCTAGAGCCGGGCAGGCTGGAGGAAAAATGATGCCAAACTGCCAGCAGAGTCAGCATCTAAAATCATTATACAGCCTGCTGAATAAAGACATGTTCCTAATTTGCTCTTCAAAATTATATTTAAAACAGCTTAGCAGAATTTGGGAGAAACTGGTTACTTTTCTAAGTAAATGCCCTTCCTTATTCACCACAGACTAGACAAAGGCACCTGGTATTTCTACTCTGAGGCTGATTTTCTAAGAACCCTGGAGATCCACAAAGCAAGGCAGCTTTCTCCAAACATTTCCTCTTTTTTCTTAACAGCAACACAGCATGTTTCCCTCCATTTTGTAGCATCAATAAGAAACGCTCCAAACTACCTGCTCTTAAAGATATCAAGCTTACCTAGGAAGAGTCTTGGATCAAATCCCAAAGTAGGCAAATTTTGCACAACCTGGAATTATAATGTTGTGGGGTCGCGAAACACCAAAAGCTCTGAAAACCAAGACATAAAGTTGACAGAAGAGACACAATCTACCAGCTTCATTTATCATGTCTGTACCACATAAACATTCCCACAGCACTCAATAAACTTCCCAAATCCCATTTCCTCACATGGCAGACTCAGCAAAAGATATGCAGTGTCAACCCAGGACAGCCGCAGCTGTTTCTGAAGGTCCATTGAGGCATCCAGAAGACATCACATTTCCAAACATCTTACACAGGCCTTCTCTCTTCTGACATTTAAATCTGTATTTTGTTTAAAAATGCTCTCATTGCCAGACTAAAACCCAATGTGGTGATTACAGAAACTATTATATCTGTACAAAGCCACCTGTCACCTTGCCATGCCATCTTACTCAAAAGTGACTAGAGCAAGGGCTTCAAAGGAAGAAATAAAACACCCATATATGCCTGCTGTGCAGGGCAGGACTCCATTTAATGGAGGAATAGTCCCAAACAAACACACCAGGCTGTTGTACTGTAGTGCAACAGCACAGACCTAATAAATCACAATTGGTGTACTGATGCCATGCCAGGATCTAAAGTAAAAGGGAAAATAAGCAATCAAGCCCTATGAATTTCTAGCTGTGTTCAAAATATCTGGAGGAAAGCAAGGGATGCGATAAAATAAAAAGAATAAAATCAAAAGAAATATGAAACAATGTGGGAAAACATGCCATTTTCAAGCATCTCCAACAGTTCGTATAGCAAAAAGCCTAAGGGTTTCTGACAAGTGGCTGCCCAGCACAGAGTGCCTCTCTGATCCCAGCCAGTGGTGCAAGCAACACAGCCTCCACCACTCCCCCGTTGCCTTGGTTCTTACTAATTTCGTTTTTACCAAAAGGAAAAACAAACCTCAGCATCATTCACTGAGTCAGCTTCAAAGCTCTGCTTCAGGCCTGCGTAGCTCTTGAGAAAAGCTGCAGGTTGAACAAATAGATAAGTAGGTCACAGAAATCAAACATTTACCTTAATTACCTTATTTTGACACATGGCTGTGTCCCTTCATGCCCCACTCAACAAGTGTCAGTCCCCCAATTTATTTAGTGGAGTATGGTCTAGCTATGCAGTGGCTGCACGCTGCCCGGTTCTTGAGCGAAGTGAAGGCTTCTCCTAATCCTAAGTGGGCCTCGTGGGCATAGGTGCTTTGCTTGCAGTGGTGGAAGAACTTGTGAAGCTCACATTGGTGAAAGAAATATTTTCCTCACTGCTCCCTGCACTCTGAAACATCAGCTATCACCAGGCTCCTCTGCACAGCTTCGCTGCCATGGGATGAGCGAGCCTCCTTCACTGAGGCTGCGGCCACCAGCTCCCATTCACTCACCCACCTTCCCACTTCTTGATCTTTTCAGACCTCAGGGAAACGGATTTTGTCTCCTGCTTCTTTTCTCTCTCCCCTGCCACTGTTCCTGCATGCTGGTTGTTCCTGTACTCCAAATCTCTAAACAGCAAGTTTATATAAAAATACAGCTGAAAGTATACAGGAAGGTGTTTGCCAGGAGACTGTAACAAAGAGGTTGGGGGTGGTTAAGGAGGATTACCAGCCATTTCACATATGTAGCTTCTTCAAAACACCTTCCTTCTCACTCTCAGAACAGGCTTCACTGCAAAGCAGTATATCAGAAGCTCGAGTTTTCCAAGCAGGTTCTGTGCTATGCTTGAGGGGCTAATTAGAAACACCAAAATACACTACTGATTTGTGTTTCTTGAGTAACAAACTGCTGGCTCTGCTGTTCACACTCAACCATGCTTGAGATCTGAAGGAAAATATCCCAAAATAACAACTCCACCAAGTTCTCAACTCAGTTGCTCACACTTTATTTTTCAAGGCGTGGCTACTCAGCGTGAGGAGGAAATCTGAGTTTCAGGCTGCCTTGACAGAGAATTTGTTGTGCCCAGGACCTCAGGTTTTCTCAAGGTTTCTGACTCAGTGTCCTGGTTTTGTCTGGGATAGAGTTAATTTTCTTACTAGCAGTGGTATAGCGCACTAATATTTTAGTTGTTGCCAAGCAGCCAAAGACTTTTCAGCTTCACATATTGTCCTGCCAACAAGAAGGTGGGGTTGGCCAAAGAGCTGGGTGGGGACTCAGCCACGACAGCTGACCCAGACTGGCTGAAGGAATATCCCATACCACATGATGTCATGCTCACTAAATAACTGATATAACTGAAGGCCTTGGAAGCAAAGCAACATGGCTGAAGAACCAGCATAACACTGGTTCCAGGTGTTGAGCAACTGTGCTGCACATCACTTGTTTTGTATATTGTATTATTACCATCATTATCACCACCATCATCTTTCTTTTCTGTTTTTCTTTCCTATTGAACTGTCTTTATCTTGAGAGTTTTAGCTTTTCCTTTTCCTTCCTCTCCTCTGTCCCAGTGCGTGTGGGGAGTTGATCGAGCAGCTGTGTGGTTGTTTCAGCTGCCTGCTCAGGAGTGCCCAGCACCAGCTGTAAAGCCATGATGCCAGCCAGGATGCTGCACATGGCTGGTTCCTAGCACCAGGAGCGTTTAGACCCTCAATAAGGGCAGATCAGCACAGCTCCACTGACTCAGCAGAGCTGAAGTACTTCATTGCAGTCGAGCATCAGACTCACGACACGCAGCCAGATCTGTCTGCATATGTATGTGTGTATAACAACTGAGCACATATAGCTATTAATGCTGAAATATGAGACTGCCGACTATTCAGTCTTTCAGAAGCTTCTTTGAAAGGTTTCTGTGGGGATATTCTTCTGTATTTCTAAAAAAACCCCTACATGGCCACAGTCTTGTAATGCCACACCAAGTGCCTCCATCAATCTAGGATTAGATCAGCAGGAGGATGTTTTTCTAGATAAGGTAAGGAATGAATACTTGGGAATGGTGAGACCTGTTGCTGCACTTCAGTCCTTCACCCAGGAAAAAGCACCACGCTCCATTTCTTCCTCCCTCCTTCCCTCCATCCCACAGTATGAAATTCACCTTCTTTTCAGAGGCTACAGTCACACCAGCAAAAAAAAAAACAACCCAAAAAGAAACCAGCAGGAATGAGGTGCTCCCGCCCTTCACAGACCCTGTCTTTTTTCCCCACTCTCCTGCATATGTATTTCTGAGTGCTTCTGCTTTCTCAGAACCCCTCTAACAGTTCAGACAGCAACTACTCCTCTAAGATGGGTTGCTTGTAGAGAAGATGTCATCAGCCATTGCTCCCTGCTCACAGTTTCTAGCTGTCCTGGAGTTCATACCTGTTTTGCTCTTCTGTGGGGACATCCTCTACAGCAGATTCCCCCTTCCTTATATAACGAAAACGTCCTTATCCATCCCTCCCCACAAATACTGCTTAAAATCACTGCTCATTGTAGTTAGTCTACAGTTCTCAAAGGGCATTAATTGCTTTGGGCTTCACCTCAGAGCTGTTGAATACTGATAATAACTGGTTTGCCTGGGCTTACTGCCTAAATAGCTGATAATTACAGCCCAAGAGCAGCAAGGAGCATGCTGTATTTCTGCCACAGCCGTCTGTCTATCTGGTTTGCTAGGCATCTGTCCACCTGTCTCTAGGAAATTGTTCCCATTTCTACTTGACTTTCCTCTCCTTCCCCACGTCTTTCTCTCTCTCTCTCCCCCCACCCTTTCTTTTTTTTTATATATTTTGCTTTTCAGTCTCACTTTTTTGTCTTTTCCAGAGCCCTGACATCTTTGATCCCTTGTCGACAGGGAACGCGGCGTACCGGCTACACATTCAGAGATCCAAACATTTCATCACCCCCCAGAAGCAGCTCAGGATGTGACAGGTGGAACGTCAGAAACAATTACAGAAAGAGAAAGGCTTTCCAGCCCCACGGGGGAACCATCCGGTCTGCATTCTGTGCTTCACCTCCCGACTCTGCGGGAATCGGAGAGCTGAGCTGCCCCAGCGCCCAGCCAGACGAATGGAAAAAAGACACGGACACACAGGCAAGATGCTGAAGCTTTGGGGGTCTGATGGGGGAGATCCCTGTGAGGGAAACCAGTTGGATTGTCAGCTAGATTCCAAGTTAGCTGTTGCAAGATGCGGTCATCTCTGCGCGTCCAAAACAAATGTGCCCCTATCAGAGGCAGTTTTCATATAACCTCATTACGCTGTTGTGACCATCTGTTCCCCCACCCTTGCCAGGCTCCCATGGACCATAAGGATCACCATACACTGACCAGGGAGCCAGGCACTGAAACAGAAGCATAATGTTACAAGCCAGAAGGGCAGTACAGGAATTTGGTCTCTGCTGTAGCCCACTGTGCTGGAAACCCAGAAGGATAAAAAGAACACAGAAGCCTGTGGAAAAGTCAGCCAAAACCTAGGAGGGCCATCTTGGTTTGCAGACTATAATACGAGGCCCACAGAAGAGCAGAGATGTGTGTAGTGGCACATGTCAACAGTGCCTGAGGCCCCTATAGCTCACAAGAATGCAGGTGAAGAAACCCAAGAGTATAAAGGTACACAGAAGAGTTGGGGGAGCCTCCAATGTCTCCCAGAGTCTGCTGGATACAGTCACAAAAATGGTTGCCTTGAAATAGCTCTGCCAAAGCGTCTGAAGAGTCATAGGCCCCTGAGACTGCCAGGACACGTTCACACAAACTGGACCTCCTGGACTAGGACTGCCATATGCTGAGGGGTTTTCTAGAAAAGAACATATGTACCTTTCCACCCCCTCATGGTTGCCTAAACAGTACAGATGAGCAGCAGAAGGTGCCCTGGCCACTGCCAGTGCCAGAGAAGAGCTGCAATGTGTATATATATTGTGATACACTTGAGTATTTGGGATGAGAAGCCAGATTGATTTTGAGGAGCTCTGGGTGGAGCTTCTCTTTCATTACTTACTCCCTCTTTGCAGGCCAAGAGGCTGGAGCCTGTCCCTTGGAAGACCTTGCTGTCCTGTACTGCCTCCTTTCCAGCAAGAAGATCCCTGCCTCCCCCACTGCCCTCCTGGACACAGAGACATCAGACAGGATAGCTTTTTGCTCAAGAAACAGAAAGAAGAGCCACCACTAGCCTTTCCTAATGGCTGCTGTGGGACGATGGCAAGGAACCCATCCAGGTCACTCAGCACCAAGTAGGACCAAGTTATGCCCCAAAGGCTGGCACAGAGCAAGGTGCAAGATCAGCACTGGCCATAGAGCAGACACATAGCTATAGAAGCGTTTCATAATGGGGTACTGTGGGATACTGTATCGTGTACCTCTGGAAGCATGATGCCACTGCAATGTCACCCTGTCAATCTTCAGTAGTGCAAACAGAAAGGCTCCAGGCTGGGAACTCACAGGCATGTCAGGGAAAGTGATATACCCACAGGGAGTCAGCCACCCACACATCTTGCATATGGATTAGCCACCAAAGACCAGGAAACACAAGTGTTCATGAAATAACAAAAGGAAAAACTAGCCCAAATCTACCCAAAACTCTAAAAAAGTTGTAATTTAGATTCTCTGTGAAGGTTCAGTTCCTAACTGCTCACCTGTCTCCACCTCTCCCTCTTGCTTCTAAACAGACAGCTACTGGGTGCTGGAAGGAGCAGCTCACCTCTGCCCTGAGAAGGGATCTCACTGAGCTCCTGTTCCTCCCAGTTACACAAAACAGATTCTCATACCCTCTTCTTTCCTCTCTTTCTCCCCATAAAACTGATCCAGAAAAAAAAAGTAAATCCTTTTGCTTCCTGACTAATAGCACCATTTGTCTCCTGGGTGCATGCACCCCACCAGATGGTAGGGCAAAAGAACTATCTGCACAAGGAATTGTTCTGGCTCTCTGTACACATGGGCCGGAAAGGAGCCAAAAGGAAACGGCAAAGCAGCCTCAGATGATGTGCCTCCTGACAAAAGTCCATGAGACTGGTAGTTCAGCCTCTTTGCACTTGTCACTCATTTAATTTTTTTCCTGTGCTTTGGTCTTCAAGAGTAGAGGACTGCCAATCATTAGAGGCTGGAGAAGATGCAAATGTAAAGGTCCAAGCTCTTCTAGATACTGAACTAGTGCTACAGCTCTGTGTCTTTGTGGTTGTTTTCTAACCCACAGCAGCTTCAAAAATGGATTGAGGAAAAAAGAGCCCTCTCCACTCTGGACTGACAGTCTTCTCTGTAAGTAATGGACTGATGTCCAGAGGTAGGATAGAGGCTGTATTTGCCTCGGTATTTGTTGCAATGTCATGAACAGTGATAGCGGTGATATCTGTTGCATGAGAGATGTTAAATCATGTTCTCATCACAGCACTGCAATCCTTTGCTACAGCTAACTATGATGGCATCAGTCGTGTCTTCTCAAGCTTCTGGTGAAAACAGCCCCAGCAGAGCTTGTCTTCTCATCCAACCTGACCTTAAAGAGTTAGCCCAGATTCAGACCTGGATCCACTGCTTGTGGCAGCGGTGATTTAAGCTGATGCTGTTCAGTGCATATACAGTAACATCATCAGTGTGGCCCAAGGGTAGGAACTTCAATAATACCCTCCAGTGTCCTGAATTAACGAGCTCCCAGTCAACCTGCAGAAAACATTCTGTATTTGAGACTCACCTTTAAAAATAAAGTTACAGGCTCAGCATGTGTTCGGATATGACTCTTTCCTGTTGTTACTGAAAGGAATTCAGCTTGAAAGTCTCCTTCAGTTTACACTGTACCTAGAAGGACAAGGGTGGCTTGCTTGAGGAGTGTAGCCCTTGCTATTCCTAAACCATGTGGAGAAGAAAATAGCCCAACAGCTTAAAATTTTGAATGATTCAACCTTTAAAGGCAGCGAACGCAAAACAAAATGAGCCTGACGCCATCTTCTCCAGTGATGTGCCATGGCTTATTAGGAAGGGGTTATAAGCTGCTTTCCAGTGAACTTGTTCTCAGAGAGATAAGCTGACTAGTGGGAAATCAATCACTATGAATTTTGATAGCAGCGCCTGCTGAAGTAATTACTTCAAACATCAATAATTCTGCTCACCTGCCTGTGCAGTTTTCAGCTATGCTGAAGGTTAGATTAATGCCATGAAGCTCCTGGGGACATTTGTTTTGTTTTGTTTTTGTTTTCCCTATCCTTTTCCATCCACTTCCTTAAATATTTTTTTCTTAAATGCTGATGTAATTGAAATGTCAGGCTGTCCGCTCCTCTCCTCCCCTGTCTTCTCACGCGGGTCATCAACATGAGTTTGCTCCTATCAGTGAAATTGTCTCCGCAATTCTCTGCGCGCAGGAGCTGCTGCTGATCCTTCCTGTCAGACTTACCCAGCATCGAACGCTCACGTCACATCTCCCCTCAGCTGTTTATGCCCCTGTTTAAGTTAATATGTATTTAGAGAGAAGGTCAAAACAACTTTGAGTCCAAACGCTCTTGAACTGAAGACCCTCGCAATGACCCCTGTGCGGTGGGATTTTAGTTCCCACGTGGATAAGCATGTCAGTTCGGGTTTTGCTACACAGTACACAGACTGGGTGCACAGGGAATTCACCATTTAAAACACATCTTTTACAGAAATTTTAAGGTGATACAACATCACCTGAGCTGTCCCTGACTTAAAACTATCTCCCCTTGTAAGCAGAACGAGAATGGTTGGTACGTGTGTACGTGCTTGCAGGTTCAGCAGATGGTAAATTAAAGAGGGTATTACTCCACAGAGAGGCCAAATATTTCATCCAGTTATCCATGATAAAATTATAATATTGTCTAAAATGTGTAACATTTTCATTTTAAATATAACATATGATCTGAGTTTTGGACTACTGTGCTTCACAGACTGCGATTTCCTCCATTTGCCACGTCTTCTGAGCTCCTGGATATTTCCTGCTGCCTTATGCTAAATATCCTCCAGGTCTCCCACTGCTGCCCCTTTTATACCCAAATTTCATGCAGCCCCAGTAGTTCTGCTCTCTCCACTGGAGCAGCAACATATTTATTACTATATTATTATTGTATTTCAGCTCCCAGCTATAGTAAATTCCATCCTGCTGTAACCCCCACCTCCATCTACCATTAGACAGCCTGGGATTCCCACAGACTTGGCAAATTTGATAGATTTGTTTATCAGCTCATCAGAACCGAAGCATGCGTGGACTTACTATCTGACTGCAATTGAAAGCTGGCAGAGATGTGCCAGGGGGTACTTTTCTCACTTTCCTTATCTTTCTCCATCCTGCGTGGGGAGCAAACAACAGTGATACTCCACAGACTATTTATTTGCATCCAGGCTTCATTCCCATAAACAGCCCGCTCCGCTCAAACATTTTAGAGGTTCCTTTTAATGTCAGCTATACTGAGCTGTGAAGCTTAGCTTATACAGATGTCCTTTGTTTATAACAGTGATTGATTGAATACACGTCACGGCTTTCAGGAGAGAAAGCCCTCCACAGACCCAATTTCAGATCCAAAAAGTGTCCTGCTGACAATTGCCCACATAAATCCAAGCAAAGAAAGAAGGAAGACTAAAAGCAAGTGCTTTCCTGTCTGAATGACAATTCACACTCCCGGCAAAGGATGACATCCATCACTCTAACACCACTCAGCCAACGGCTGCAGCTATGGTGGGAAGGGGAGGGCAGGGTAAGAGCGCTCAGCACCGTGGATGATCAGGACATTTTTACACTGGCTCCTTACTTAGCTGAAGGCAGACACATGTGAAAATAAACCCCACATCTTTAGCTAAATTCTACTCCCATCATCCTAATACGGCTTTGCTGAAGTCAGGTGACCAAGAACGGAATTTGTTCCATATTGTCCATAATGACAAATCGATGTATGATGACCTCCTGTGAGAATGTCTGTTCAGTTTATTAACAGGAAAGTGCTCTTGGTTGATCTGACACTGTTTATCTCATTGTTATCAAACCTCCTCTGAAATTAACTGTTAGAAGAAAGGAGAACATCTCTTCAAAGAGAAAATTAAGTCAAGAAGAGAGAGGCTTTTTAGTTGCTGAGGAGAAGGGGACTTCAACACTAGCCAGCCAGTGGATAACAGGGCAGCAGAATGATTCCTAACTCTGGATCTTAAAATAGAGTTTATGCTGCTCCAAAATACATTTTGGAATCTCAGACATTTTTTTTCTGCCTTTGGAGTAGAAGAAATGTCTCACAGTAAAAGGTCTGAGATTTGTTGTACTTGTTAGGTGCATTACATCAACATGTTTAGTAGGGTTCTATGAAAAGGAGTGAAGAGGGAGGTGATTAAACCTCCAAACAGTGCCATTTATTTCATTTAATCAAGAGTGAAGAAGATGATAAAGGCTTTCAGCTGAAGCTGGCAAAGATAGGTGAATGAGCACAAAGATTAGAAATGGAACTCAGTGCTGAAAAATGTGAGGCACCAGAAGGAATCATTTTAAGTCTTTGCACACATTACCAGCTTCTAAATTATCTATGAACTCCACGGACAGTTCAGTGTGCAATAAAGGCAATCTTCAGAATAAATTACATATCAAGATGTATGAAGAAAAGCACAAAGAAGAACACTTGAAATATTATAATTTCATTATAACAGTCCATGACATTCATGCGCTGGGAAGAATTTAATAAAAAAATCTTGAGGGATAGGTATGACCAGAAGAGAAACATCAAGAAGGTCAGTTCAGAAAGAGCAATTGTTAGAAGACTGGAAACAATGAAAGAAATATATACTTTAAAAACTGAGAGGGTTTATGTTCAGATGAACAAACCCCATTCCAGAGGGTAGAACAGCATGAAAACAAGAAATGGTGAAGAAAAGTTAAATGAAGAGATTATGTTTCTCTCTCTTCTTCTTGTGAGAAGAAGACAAATTAATCACTGGACTGAAAAATTACAGTTGCCTGGAAACCCACTATCGTGACCAGATTATATTCAATATGAGTGACAAAAGGTCAGCACCTACTAGTAATATATACACACCCATACCCATACAGAGTACAAAAATACCTACAAATACACTGAAGGCTTCAGAGAAGGTATTTGAAGAAAAGTTGAGTGAAACTGATAGGGACCAAAAATTAGACAGGTAACATGACTGAAAAGAGGAAGCACTTTATACAAGAAGAGTTAATTAACTAGTCAAAATGCTAGTCTCACAGTCATGAAAGCTTACAACCTTGAATAAGGAAACAATGCTTGGTTTGATGGCAAATAAAAGCAGTAATTAGAAATAAAAGCAACATATGGCAAAATGTAAGGCAGCAGTTACAGGTAGCAGTCAACATAAATGAAAGTTATGGGGCATAAGTAACTGATAAGGGAGGCTGAAGATGTTGAGGGAAAATACCTGGCTGACCAAGTTAGGAATGACAAAATGAAGGTGTGTGAAAATACTCTGAGAATGCAAGAAATCTGAAGAAAAGTGGAAGTGGTAGAAAAGGTAGAAAAAATGTCTAATAAGGTAGAAAAATGTCTAATAACCATTACTGTGCCTATTTAATATGCCTGTTCTGAGCTGGCAGTAATTAATTCCATTAGCAAATAATGAACAAATTGGGGACCAGGGACAAGTTCTGTGAGCCAGGCAGCCCATACCCTATTTGTTTTAAAAGCTGGCTTTCAGACATCCCTGGCCTCCTGACGTTAATTTTTAATACACTGTAGAATATTGAGAAAACTTGATGTGACTGGGAGACTCCTAATGTTGAGTCAATAGTCAAAAAGGGCAGGGGAAGAAGGAAGGGTTCCCAGTCTGACAATACTCCCAGGGAAGATCACAGAATGCTGAGTCAGTATTAAATACTTGAAGAATTAATAGATATCAATAAAATAAATGCCAGGCAACATTAGATTATGGGGACAAAGTCTTCTTAAAGCAGTATGTTTTCATACTTAATTAATTTAAAAACTCTGTGGGCAAAGGTAAATGAATACCTAAAAATGTTGGCTTTTATAGAGCTTGTGGTTTATTGCTGTGGATCACTGTGATTTAAATTGCAATATACATTCACAATAAAGTACCTATTTAACAGATTGAGGACTGTCTGAGGAATCTCAAAAGGGAACAATGGATGGAGAATCATCATTCAGGAGGAGGATTTGGAGTAGGGTTCTGCATAGATCATCAGTAAACAGAACATGATTTTACATCTCATCATTGGTGTCGAAATAAATGTAAAATACTTGAGGTGAAGTTTGCAGAGATTGGTAGAGAAGCAGACATATAAAATGAAGTGGATCACTTACAAATTACACCTATTAAAACTAAAATATATTTTAATTAAGCCAAATACAGAGTAATATATCAAGGACCAACTAACGCAGAACACATCTACAAGGCAAGACACTGCAACTGGGAAAGCAGGGACCTTGAAGAAGATTAAGGTTCACTGTGGATAAGCACAACTATGGAAAAATGTGTGAATGTAAGCCTGGAAAGTGAAGCAAGACACCTTCAAACTAGAAATGAGGCACAAATTACACTGCATGTGTTTAACTACTGGAACAAACTACCAAGAGAAGTGATAACTTCTCCATCACTCAGTCTCCTCACATCAAGAGCCAATGCCTTTTTAGAAGAGATGGTTTCACCAAACACCAATTATCAGTCTGTAGAGAGACTGTAGAAGACAGACGAGTAGAAGTCAATGAAATGAAATAGCCTCTGTTCTACAGAAGGTCCCTCCACACAATGTCTTGACTCTTCTGGCCTTGAGCTCTTTCACTTTGCTTCTCCATGAACCAAAAGGGTAGCAAACTAAGAAATGTGAATAGGAGAGGTTTTGAAACTCACAGTGCAGAAACCTTTTCTCCATGCACTGCTGGTGACTGTGCTATAAGCTGCTGGGTTTTTGGTCTCAGCATGGATGCTACCAGCAAAGTCAGCACTCCCCACAGTTCTGGTCTCTTTGTGGGCCTGCAGAAAAACTGATATATCTGTGCAAATCCTGACCCTCTGTAACCTGCCATGACTCACGTCTTAGGCCTTAGGTAAGCTGAGCCCTCTTGCCGTATCGTAACAGAACTTGGGTTTGGTGGTTCTGTGTTTGGGCAAGAAAGAAATGTAATGGGAAGGCACAGGAGAATCACTGCTGTTCTCAGGACCGAGTCTATGCTCATTGCAGGGTGGCTTTTGGAAAGATGCTGAGAGCAGGGGCCACCTGAGGCAGGGGAGTGGGAAACGGGAGGCATGAGGCAGCTTGGAAAGCACCTGCCCCAACACAGAGAACTCAGCAGGATGTCAGTGTGTAGTCACATAACCAGAGGAACTAATGGACCCTGGCTGGCAACAGATGCACATCTCTGGGCAACTTTCCCAAACATATTTTCTGATATTCAAGAAGGTGTGGCCCCTGCAGCACCTTTGTCCACAGGGAGTTCTCTAACCATTTTGGCCAAAGAATTGCAAACTTAATTAAGAGGAAGAAGAGGGACTAAATCTCTCCCTGTCTAAGTAGAAGAGATTCGGTATTTATAGCCTTGCTTCACACCCATACTAAGTCCCCAACAAAGTAAAGCAGCCAAGGAGTGCGTGTAGATGCAATTTCCTCTCACTGTAAATGCCTAGAACAACCTGTGCCTACATGCAGGAAATGCAATCACCTCAAATACAAATTAAGCTATCTGCATGCAGCTCTGACAAGTATAATTCAAGGTATAAAACATCAAGACACACAGACCTTCAGTACATATGCTAACAAGATGTCTTATTTGAAGCACAGAAATGTTATCTTTGTTGTCAGGTGTGAGAGCAAAAAAGAGTCTGAAGACAGGTGGGCAAGAGGGACGAGTGGGGCGGCAATGAGGGTCTGAAGCTTGTATGGTTCATCATGGCAACTTGCACTGCCCTATCCTGTTCTGCTAGATCCTCTTGACAATCTTGATGTTGGCATTGCACTCAGCCATGGGGCAGTTTGGTTTCAGGAATCCTATCTTGTGAGGTTAGTGCTGAAGTAAACTAAGACATTCCCATGACATGTCACGGGCAGTTTCTGGGCATGAAAGGAATATCACAAGAAGGCACTGGAGAAAGGCAATCATGTCCTTGAGTCTGAATCTTCACATCAAAGCAGGCAGCTTGTCAACTAATCAGCTACAGTAAAAACAGCACCCCGGCTTCATTTTACATCCAAGGACAGATAACTAGTTCTGTTTTGGAGTAGTTTTTAAAAAATAGATTAAAATGTGTATGTGTATATATATCTCTCTGTATCTATCATTAGTATGATATATTTATATACATTATATCTATCTCTCTGCACATATAAATATATGTATAACAATGCAACCCTGGCTATGGAGAACAACAGCAGAAGAACCTCTAAGAGCCGGACAGTGAAGACAAGTTTAGAGAAAAGAGCAGAAATGGATAAGAAAGAGAAATGTGAGAAAAAAAGGGAGTAAGGGAGAAAACAGACACTGGAAAGCCTGTGAAAAGGCAGGAAGGATATCTAAGGGGAAAGGGTTTGGAAAATGGCTTTTGGCTGTAGCAGAAAATGGGAAAACACAGGCAAAGGAAAGTGCAGAAGGAGCAGAATGTAAAGAAATGCCAGGGAAGCCAGAGAAGTAAAACAACAATATCAGAAGGGAATTGATTAAAAGATAGGAAGGGAAGAGGACATCTTTCCCTCCCTGCTCACTGATTATACTCCTCCATTACATCTCATGTCTTTTATTCTCTCTCATACATTTCCTTCTATTCTTACCAGTCCCTTACAAACCTTTCTTTTTAGAAGCACTAATCTGCAGAGATTCCCTCGCTATGCCCCTGCCCCTCCGCTTCCCTCCCACCCCAGCATGCAGGCATGATAAGAGGAAAGACCTCTCACCTCTACCTCTCCCCAGCGTGAGTTTTTGTCAGCTTATGAATCACTGCCAGGTACACGACACAAAGACAGAACAATTTACCTTCAAAGAGAAAAACCTCATTCTGACAACCCCAAAGTTTGTTTCCACCAGAAGATGTCCCCCAGGGGATGGAATTTAGCAAATCATACGCAGTGTAATATTAATTTTTGTGTGTTATTTCAAGCTGACACGCTGTCTGTTTGATAATTTTTTTTTTCTAACAGGACTATTCCACTGGGAAGAAAATTAACTCTCAATAAGCATTTTTCCTGTACTCCATCATGTTCCTATTTTCTGACTTGTTCAGTTTACCTCATGTACTCCCTCTGCCTTCCTCATCCTCTTCCCTGATCTCTGTATCCCGCTTCTATCTTATTCCTACCTTCGTTCTTTTCCTTCTCTTTTTTTTTTTTCCCTCCATCCTGCCTCTTTCTCTTTATTTTTCCATTCTATCCTTTCCTTATCATAGAATCATAGAATGGCATGGGTTGGAAGATACCCCAAGGATCATAGAGCTCCAAATCCCCTGCCACAGGCAGGGCCACCAACCTCAGGCCTGGATCTACACAAGGTTGCCCAGGGCCCCATCCAACCTGGCCTTGAACACTTCCAGGGAGGGGGCATCCACCACCTCTCTGGGCAGCCTGTTCCAGCACCTTACCACACTTTCTGTAAAAAACTTCCCCCTAATATCTAATCTAAACCTTCCTTCCTTTAGTTTTAATCCATTCCCCCTTGTCCTGCCATTGTTTATCCTTTTAAAAAGTTGAGTCCCCTCCTGCTTACAATCTCCTTATTGTCCTTTTTCTTTATTCTTCTATTTTTGCATGCTGCCCCGCTCCATCCATTCCTCACAATCCACACCCAGAGAAGCACATGAGAAATAACATTCAATGTATTCCTACAGTCACAGAGCTGTACGAAGAACCAGCCAGCCCTGTATTGCCTCCAGTGTGGCATGTTGTTCTGCATGCCAGTAAATTCAGCTCCCATAGCCATAGGGGAACTGGAATAAAACCCAGCACCCTCGGGCACCAGGTGTGCAGCATCTTTGGGGACCTAATGCCAGAGTCTGTCTGGGGCCACACAGTGCTCCAAGCTTTGAAATGGATGTGCAAAGAAGAGATATGGCAAGATTATTGTCCCTAACTTCATGTGACTTTAGGGTAGGTGTCTTGTCTAACCTTGCTGCATGCTTGCGCTTCAGTCAATGGGAAAGAGGCGGAGGGGATGACGCTTCCAAAGAATGAATTATTCCATAACAAATAGTTGACTCAGATGGGGTGGCTGTCAAGATAGCATCAGAACCAGCTTAAATGAATAGCCTAACTGTCAGACAGTAAAAGCTAGGTAGCATGACACACCTGAGAGAGAGGAGAAAATAGAAGAAGTCTGCATGAGGGCATAAAAATGGCAGAAGCTGGAGGAAAGGCAAGACAGATGGGAAAGCTACCTCACTTACCAGGGACAGACAAAAAAAAAAAAATCTTTGCTAAATCAGCACTACACTAAGGGCCAGAGCTGCAGACAAGCTGAAGCCCCACAGCGTCCATTGATTTCTCCCACATTTTGGACTGCACAGCATTTCTAGAAGCCAGAACCCTAACACCTCCCCTGAGCTGGGGACTAATGTAAGAGGCTTGCCTTTCACGGCTAATGCTCTGGATACGTCACCCCCAAAATGCTGACTGTGTTACATTCTGCACCTAACTGCTGCTGAGGAAAACACTGGAGTGAAAGGACGGAGAATTAACACTAACGGGTTTCACAGAAAACTGGTCAATATCTGAGAGATCTGTCTCAGGCTATTTCCCTCACACCATTTTCCACTAGTATAATTGAATCTCCTGACAGCACGGACTGTCAGGGCTCGGAAGGGAGTGCATGTGCACACACATGCTTCTGTGCCTGACTGCTGAAGCGTCAGCAATTTAGCCTTCAAAGATGTACACAGCAAATTGCCTCTTGACAAAACTGGGAAGTGCAGTAGCCTTTTTGGGCGGGGGGGGGGGGGGGGCGGGGGGCTGTGGGGAAATCAGTGCTGCCTTCTGTGGTTGGCAGGATTTGGCATCTCCGTGTTTATCCACTGCATATGAAGACACAGGATTTAAATCATCAAACGTGGAAAGAAGCTGAGTGCAGTGTTGCTTAGCCAGTGGAAAGGTGTGCTCAGGTTCCTACTCAAGGCTCCTCTACCAGGCAGGGTACATGAGAAGCACGGAGGAGACAGGCTGACAGGCAGGAGATGGAAATTTCAATGAAATTAAGGAAGGAGGAGGCAAACATAAACCTACAGTATGTGCTACCAACAGCTCTGTGAATAATCAAAGCTTTCTATGTGCAGCACATCCCAAGTGGCTTAGGCAGAAGCTAGTGCATAGGACTGATGTTCTTTTGTGTTTTTTGGAAGTGAGGGACAAAAAGCTGTGAGAGATACCCGGCACTAAAAATGTTGACTCTGATGGAGACACAGCATGCCCACATGCTGACTGTATCAAGCCTTTCAGATATGCACAAAATATTTGGGGCCCACAGCCTCCAAAATTCCACATCCTGCCTTGAGGATTGCTAGGAGAAGAGCACAATGGAGATAGCCCTCTTCATCAATTTTGGTCTACAGAGCAGTTGCTGCAGAGTACCTGGGGTGTTAATCAAATCTTTTGTGAAGCACAAAATGTATCTACAGAAAGAAAAGACAAAAATTTCCAGGCTGAATGTTTTCATGAAGAAAAGGGGATGTGAAATGCAAAAGGGAATCAGCATAGTATGGGTTTTTTGGCTTTTTTTCCTTTTTTTTCTTTAACTTCACTTGTGTAAAGCAGCTTCAAAATAGTCTGTGGGATAGTAAATCAATAGAGGAGAGCTTTCACTTTGGCTCCTGTGTCTAGCCTCCCAGCTACGCTGCCTCACTGGTCTCTGAGAAGTGAAAACATCAGGACGTTGAGCTGATTTCTTTAGGATGTAATTGGTGATGCTGGGAGAGAGAAGTCCAACAACAGATCCTTAACCCTCTAGCTCGTCTTCTTCCTGGGCTTTGTCCAACTTGCATATGATCTGCATTCATTTACATGATTTATAAGGAATTCTGGACACCTGATTTTAGCATAATGAGAAGGTATTTTCCATTTTCTAGCACTATGTGGTGCGTACAGCTGTGTGCTATTCCTACCATAGCTTCATTGATCAAAACCAAGTGGCTTTTCTGTAATTGTATATTAATCCCTGCTTGTGACTTTATTATGTTCTCATGGGTTTTCTGCCTTAATAGAGATTGCATTGGAGATACCTAAGAAAACAACACAACACAACTACTTGAGAGTCATGGATGCCTCTACTTTGTGGTCACATGTAATCTGTTAAGCTAATGTATAACTGATTTGGAACATTAATAGGACATTTCTTTCTTTTGATTCAATGTTAATAAGCTTGTATAGGAAATAGAGAATGGCTGGAAAAATACCTCAAAGGAAGGAATGAGGGTGGGAGGGTAAATACTTGCCTCGCAAGCAGTGGGCACGTGCAGAAGCACACACGTGCCCACAAGCCCAGAGACACATCCATTCCCAGTTTGGTTTGCATTTCAGAGGAAGTGGTGAATACAAACAACAGCAGGGATTGCTCTATTAAACGTGCCTTTCTGAAAAATTTGGCACCGATGATGAGCAAGTGTGAGAAGGAAGAGGAAGAAGAGACGGTGTTCAGGCTGCATCACCTTGTCGAGTGAAAGGAGCCAAACCAATGTATATGTGTAGATAATTTAGAGTTTCGTGGCAACCTTTTCCCCATTGTACTTTTCTTCTCTCCATTTTAAGGTGAGGGGTGACGCATGTTCTAGGAGCTATAATGACAGCAAAAGGTGTTGTCAGCAGCCAGAGAGACAGGCGAGCACCCACGCAGCCAGCGACTGCCTCCACCCTGTGTCATCACCACAGTGCTCACCACCCAGTTCAGGTAGACAGGCACAGCTTACTTCCACCACGTCAAGGGGCACGTTAATTAATTAATAATGCATAATCTGGTTTGATCTGCTGATTAAAGCACACCTCTGGCACAACCTTTTAAAATAGCATGAGTCAACTAAGAACTTGCCAAGTCTAACTTTCAAAGTTGTGTTCTCCAACCCATCTCAGGCACCTCAATGAAGACGAAATAGAGATTTCAAGTGATGCAATCTTTTTCCAGATGTATAGCTTCAGGGGGTATTTCAGCAGCTGTATAGCTTCAGAGGGGTATTTCAGCAGCAGAAGGCACAATTAACATTTTTTCCTTTCTTCCTTCCTCACCCATGTTGTATATCCATGTCCTACTATAAATATAGGTAATGGAATAAGAATCTGACCCCTCAATTTTCTCCAATTATATTTTTTCTGGAGCAAATGGAAAATGAAATTGTGACAGAACAAAGCACTGAGAAGGGCAGGAATTTTCTGAAACCTGTCAGAAAGTAAAAGGAGGGTGGGGAGCTAGGAAGTAGGACTAAGAGCAGATAGGAGAGAAGGAAGCTGAGCAAGGTGACCCAAAGGAGAAGGAAGCAGGAATAGAGACAGGATTAAGGGAATGAAAAGGAGAGGGAAACACTGTTAATGGAGACAAAACTGATGTGAGGGGGAATGTCAACAGAGAAAGCATACAGAAAGCAACACTTGCAGATGGCCTTCAGGAAGGAAGACAGGTGTGGATTTACCTGGAGAGGCTGAGGGGACTGAAAACACTTTGGCTGTACTTCCCTCTGTGCCTTCCTTTTCGATTAAAGCTACTGGTTGTGGGCCAAATTCTCAAGTCTCTTGTCACAGATGTACTGACACGGCTGAACAAGACCCCCTCCAAACCCTTCATTCAGGTCAGGGGGAGGAATGTGAGGAGACAGAAGTGGAAGAAGTGACACAGAAAACGGAGCAGAGATAGGAAAAAGACAAAGGCAGAAAACAGGATGATAGAGTGACAAAGCTATTACACACATCTGTCAGAATGGATTTTTTCTACCATGTGCACTTAAGTGAATATTTAGGAACAATGGGATGAAAGTGAGTGTAAAAAAAAATTTGAAAACCTGATGTCTATGGAAGCTTTTCTGACTCTGAAGTCTCCCTCTGACGTAGGAAGAAGCGCCTTTGATTCCATGTTTAAACTCGACTGAAGAGTGAATTTGAGGAAGCAATCCCGAAACACTTGTTACCTAGGGAAAGGATGTGCAGTGATCACTGTCTCTCAGAGAGGAATCACCTAGACCTTCCTAGTTCAGCTCTGATTGGCACCATCTCCCTCTCCTCCTCCTTTAACTCACAGGATCATGAATGATGTTGAGGCTATTAATCAACATCAAGTCCCCAGAGCACCTCCTGCTCTGGAATGCCACTGATGAGCAGATGGGATTTTTGGCAAGAAGTGACCTGGCATGAAAATGAACAGAAGAGGAGAGTACTAGAGGGGAGGGGGAAGTGCCTGAAGGTCTCCATGTAGAAGAATGGAGGGAAAGACATTTTTCTTCTCTGCTGATACCATATTCCAATCTACAGTCATATAAGGAATTATCAGGAGCTACCTCTGTACATCAACGCGAGCCAACTTCCTGAAGAGCTTGGCATATCTACATTTGTGTAGACAAATGACTTAACTTGGGTAACACTAGCACCTACCTACAGTAGTTCAGTACAGGTTAACTAAAAATGTTTACTCAGCCTCTTGGGCAGTCTTTGTAGCTCACACTGAAGGAAGACCCTAGCTGGCTATTTTAAGCTACTGTGACTGTATCTATATAAACTGCCGTGGTGGCAGCCTAGAAAAAATGCCTGACCCAAAGTCTTTTGAAGCCTACTGCTTGTTGCCCTTCCACATATCCTTTTGCTCAGAAGATAACAGATAGGCTTCCCCCTGACATTCCCAAAATCCACATACAGGAGGTGTGGGCTAACATCCTTCGGTCATGAAACAGGCAAAACATCTCAAGAACATTTTCCACATTAGGAATTACAGGAATTAGCATCACTGTGAGTGCAAAGAAGATGCAATTCTTACAGGTCAATGGACACTCAGTTTTAGCTCCACATCTCACTGGTGGCAGTGGAAGCTAGGGAGACACATCCCTGTTTACAACTTGCACCTTTATAGTGTTGCAATCCTGAAAATCATTGTAACACATCTTGGATTCAAATGTGAATATAATGATTGAAAAAGCAACAAAGACTATTTATCTTAGTCATGTGTCTTCTTTTTTGAGAAATCTCACATGTTGTTGTGGTTACTAAATTAAAAACACAACGGCAGAACACAGAGTTAATCTGGCAACAAAGCAGTCTGTGTGCAGGCAGCCTTGGAGATGAGCACCTGCTCATGGATCATTAGTGAATGGAGATGGAAATACTTCCCTGCCCCACACTCCCACTTCACACGCACTTTGAAAAGACATGTGGTGCATCGTTTGGCGATGCACGTGGCACGGTAATGCTTCTTTCTATAGCTTATGCCACAAGATGCTGCCAAAAGAGTTTACAAATACCTACAAATGAAGCCCTGTCTCTGCAATATCGGTGCTATCATCTCTATTTTATCCTAAGTCTCGACACCTTATTTGTTCTAGTCTGTTTGTCTTACTAGTCTAGTCTGTGAAGCCCTAACTCTCAGAAGTGAACTGGTGTGTAAGATCCATAGCGACATCATTGGGCAGGGGGAAATCAGGTCTTGTGATTCAAATATCTGAAGATAATTGACAAACAGTTTCTGTTTCAGAAAAAAAGAAATCTTGGTTCTTAAGTCAAGTCTCTTAATGCATGGCTGGCTTTTGATTTCTAACTCTCGGGCTGGTTCATCAGAATATTTTCCCATTAATGGGCAAGTACTCTTATCCCTAGCTGTCAGACCAGAAAAATTACAAGGCAGCACTAAACCTGACCACAGCATAAGTGAGTTTTCAACAGGGGTAAATTCCTGTTCCATACTGCATGTTTGAACTGTGCCTATAAAAAGGGCAAATGATGTATTTAAGAGGAAAGCATGAGCAAAGTTTGAAGTGAAGTCCAACTGTCTTACTCTCAGTCCAGTGTCTCAGCCAACAAATATGCTCTTTTCTAAACAAGGTATTCAGCAAAAATCTTAATATTTTTTAGAAAAAAAAATCTGCAAACCCACCTACAGAGCACATTTGAGGAAAGAAAAAATACATTTGAGGAAAGAAAAACCTAGTAAAAATCATCGGAGCTTCTCATATCTAATTAGAGAGCTTAGGAAGAAAAGGAGTGCATTTTTAGAGCAGTTTGAAGATACTGCCTCCTATTTAGATTGCAGTAAACTAGGAAGAGTTTCCTTGCCTGAGCAAGAAAAACAGTAACAGTTAGAGACCACAAGCCAGTTCAGAAGAGGGGAGCAGGGAGCTGCCCAGGAGCTCGGGAGTTAAGCAGATTCCATTCCCATTCATTGTATGTCCTTTAAAAGTCATTAGAGATAGATCTCTGGCATAGCTGGGACCCAGAGGCCTTTTGTTTAGCTTGCAGACACGAGATGGAGCCCACACCGTGTTGTTTAGTGCCCAGTGAACAGGATGATACGAGCTGTTTCATGCAGGGAGAAGGCTGCACATCACTTTGGGTGAGTAAATGGCTGGTAACTTTTCACAGGCCATACCTTGCTGCGCAAACAAAACAAATCGTATGCTTTCCCCTGCCTCCTCCTGCTGTCCACCTCCATCCCACCTTCCCCTACATGGGGCTGAAAATTGGAAATATGGAGGAACAGAGCAATGGGTTTACACCATCTGAACACAAAGGAAAAGAAATGTCAAAACAAAAAGTAAGCAAAAGTACAGAATAAACAATACAAGTGCTTCCAAAACAAAGACGTCTTTACAGGCAATTTAATTTCAACATCTATCTTAAGGGAATAAAAGGACTGGACAGCGTTAAGGTCCATAAAGCAGATTATAAACAGTTACACAAGAACAACACCATATATTGCAGCATGCAACTTTATAGAGGCCTTCAAATGTAAATAAAACACTGGGTAGTTCGGGTTGTCTTACGTGCCTGAAAAAGTCAGGAAAGAAGGGAATTTATAAACTGCAGAGGAAAAAGAAGGCACAAGAGAGAAAAGAGCTAGTTAACATTTGATTTTATAATATATTATTTGTTTCAAAAATAATTTGGCAGGTTACTTCAATTTCTTTCCTGGTTAAACAAATAACTAAGGCTTGCATGAGCTCTCTTCAAGGCATCGCTCTTAAGTAACAGAAAACAATCCTGTGGGTAATATGTAATCAAAGCAGAAAACAAGGAGGGATTTTAAAAACCAAATACCCTATGCAAATTAGTTAGTAGCCATCTCTCAGATGTCTTCTTTTCTCTTTTTAACCCTAGGGAAGAGAAGAGGTGAAAGAGAGAAAGAAAGTAAGAATAAAATTAGAGAGGACAATGTTTTGCCCTTCCTTGCACCTGTCAGGACGAAACATTTCCTTGAAAGGTAAAGCTTAGGGTAGACAGCTACAATGTATGGATGTGCAAGTCCAGGAAACCACAGGTCCTCAGACTTCTCATGTTGAAGGAGCTTGACCTCACGTACCCTGCATTGATCCACTGGCTTTTCCACATATAAAAATTGATCAGATTGAAACTAGTCAAGTTTACCTGGGGGATTTGGCCTCTAAGCCACTTCTGTTTGTTCCCAGATCGGCAGAAAAGGCAAGGAAACTTGTCAGAGCAACACCACAGACACTACGGCTGAGCTCACTGCACATGACTCTTGCATTTGCTGCTGTAATGCCTTCTGAACAGGGATGTTCATAGATCCCTCTTCCTCACAAGCCAGAGCTGAACCCGTGAGAATGAGCACTGAGTTTACACCAGATAAGAAGGACCTTCACGAGATAAAAAGCTCTTGTATGAACACAGAGTACTCCTTCCAAACAACCTATAGCCTCCTGAAAGGTCACCATTATCACCAACACTCATGTATAGTCCACACAAAACTGTGAAGCCACTGAGGACAGACCCCAGGCCCTTCAGATCCTAGAAGCACAGCCTCTTGAAAACTGAGCCAAGGCAGCTTTCCCTGAGCGAGACCTACAAAAATACAGACAACCAGTTTAGCCTCTATACAGAAGGTAGTGGTACCTACTAGCACTTCATTACAACTCCATTTCTGGCCATAAAACAGTAGGAGGCTGAGACAAGCACACCATTTTATGTCCCTGGGCTGTGTGACCTCCCCATTGCTGTAAATATTGGAGGGAATTGCAATAGGAAGACCAAAGTACACTGAGGACAATACAGGATGGAGAGAACTCCTACAACAAACAGTGTTGTCCCTCATTCCTTCTTGGACTCCTCCTCCTCCCACAGCTCAATCAATGGTACCCACAACAACGGGACACCAGGAGGGGCCCCATCCCCACACCACTCCTGGAAATGCACTGTTTCCACCGGTGGTTTTGCCTCCACGGAGCAATCCCCAAAGGGCCACTGCCTTTGGGCTGAGCCTGCATATCCCTCAGAGCAGGGGCCTTTTCTGGTACTTCTGTGAAGAGCCATGTATAGCTACAGTTCAGTGCTGGTATGACAGTGGCACTGATGCTGGATGACTGAGGAAAGACCAGAACCATCCAAGTACTTTAACGTGACTCCTGTTTGTTGTGGTGTTTTCTCTCTGATGCAGTTTCATTACCTGCAAGTCCCAGTACTGCTGACCTCTCTGCTGGCATGAGAGCACTCTGAAAAGCTTGTCTTTCAGAACCTTTAGAGAAGCAAGGAGCAGATGTAGGAAAAGGACATTATTTTCTACAGAAAAAGTTAACCTTCAGCCGCCTCTGAATGGAGTGAAGGAACCAAAATACGGGGAGCTGCCTATAGCCATCTGGAACATGTGGACCGGGTTAATGAGAGGACAGAAACCACCCAGGCATGTAAGAAATAAAATCTGTCCCACAACTGAACAGTTTCATATACTGAATCCCTTTTAAGAAAGTAAGTTTATCATTCCCTCTTTCCACAGTGGGAAACTACAGTCTTTCTTCTTTTCTCTCATCCTTTCAGCTTCTTTGTTTTCTCTCCATCGGTGGCTGTTTTGTGCCTGCGTGGACCTTGTTCCAGGCTAGTGTAAAATTCTCTGACTGCAAAACAGAAGGTTGCATGGAAATACAATTGGCACCATGTGATGATTCCCTCATTTCTTTCTTTGTTCCTTTCTCCCCATGAGTCAAGCTCTTGCTCCCTCCTTCCACAAACGCACAGAGCATGGCACAGCACACTTTTGCATAAAAGTAATAACGTTGTTAAAACAGGCCAAATTCTAAGTGAATTCCTACTCCAGCTTCTGTCCTAATGCTACTCTCTTGTCCTGAAACATGTGGCTTTCATGTAGCTTTTCTCTAGGTAGTTCCAAAATAACACCACTTCCTAGCTGTACCATATGGCTGACAAGGGACAGCCAGCCATAGGTCACACTCAGACAAATTCAAGCAAAGGCTTAGTCTCTTCAAAGAAACATTTGAGAACCTTTTATTAGCACTGCTGTTAGCATTAAGCTACAGGGTCACAACCTCAAATAACAGGAAACATATGCCAAGGAGGCAAAAGACAAGGTTGGCAGCCTAGCTGAAGTCTAAATCCCATTTTACTCCGGATTATGGTTTTGAAGCCCTCATGCCCCTTTTTGAATTAACTATCTAGTAGTGCTACTACTAAGATTAATTTCCTTTCTTTAATTCTAACCACCCAGTTCAGTATTCCCAGATGCACTCACATAGGAAGAGGTAGCTATGCAATGACAAATCTGTCCTTTTGTTGTTCATGTCATTTCATCTTTCACAGATGCCAGTCCTCAATATCATATGGAAGATAAATCATCATCTCCCAGGAGTCCATAAGAACAGAGCCAAGAAGCTTATTCACTTGAGACCTTGTTTATCTCCAGTTCTGATGATTAACACAGTGAGCAATGCATAGCGGGGAAGGACTGATGCAATCTGGGTTAAAACCAATATTCATTAGGTGACAGTAATGACCCTTATTCCTTCAACAGAAGCATACAGATGCTGTGGGTCACAGTGTTGCTTTACTCGTGTCTTTTATTTCAAATGAGATAATGCTGGTGAAAAACACTACGCTGACAGCCTTAGAGATAGAAGTCCACCATCTGCATGTCACAGGTAACACGGGAAAGCAGCAGCAGTGATGAAACGTCTGGAGAACATGATCAAGGGGCGATGTCAAAGTTTGAAGGGAATTCGGGGTGTTTAGTCTTCAGGAAGCTGAAAAGAGATATCAGTCTTCAAACATACAAAAGGTGACTGCAGAAAGGCAGGCAATAAGCAATTCTTGTTCACAGGGAGCAGGACAAGAAACGAAACGAGTTTGCATTGATTGTGGTGAGCACGATGCGAGTTAGGTCTTAGGAAACTGTCTGCAGTGGGGGCTCACCATGGGAACAGACTGTTTAGGCTGACTGCAGGGCTTCCAGGGCAGAACAAGTCATGCAAGCATCTGCCAGAACGAGAGTGAGTGTGACTGGTTCTGCCTCCGTGCTGGACAATGGCCTGCCTGGACACTGGAGATCTGATCCAGGCCTTTTGCCTGTGAGTCTCAGGTGCCATCATTATAACCTTTGTCTGGCCAGTGTGGTTGTCCCCTCAGCTCAAGACACCAACACCAAAAGTTATGGGCTATCTCCCTATCCATACCAGGTCTGTGGTCATGCTGCTCAGAGAGAAACCCTAGCCAGTGCAATTTGCACTTCAACGCTGTTGGCAACTGTCTATTTGCAAAAGAAATGAGATCAATTAATGCACAATATGGTGAGTGATCATTTGAAAAAGCCCCAAACAAACCTGAAGGGCAAGGAACCACTTGAAAAAAAATGGTTCGTGATGCAACCAGGGAATGTAAAGGACACCTGGACTCCAGGGGCATTCAATCCACAGTTTGATCTGACAAATTTGCAGTGCAGAGGTGAAAGCGAGACTTGGCAAGAACTTATCTGAATCTGTCTATGGCCTTTTCATAATCCTGGCAATCCAGTTAGCTCTGAACCCCACTTGGTATCTGTGGACTGTAGTCCTTCCCTTATGGTTTTGTCCCTTCTGCCTAAAATATGAAGTGTGAGTACCTACAAGTCAGCAACTCAACTGTATCCCAGACACTTGATTACAAAGAATTGCTGGCTCTTTTCCTCTACAGAAGTACTTGGAGATATTTCTGTGGTCATTTGCAGCTGGAGGAACAGTGATCAGCAGTGTAAAAACTGGCTACACCCACCCATGCATTGTAGAGCGTGTAATGCAAAAAACCCGATGAGAACATACAAAAAACCAAACTCATTTGTTAAAGCTCCCATTTGATTCCAGAAATGTTACCATCAGCCTCAGCAAAGTGAAAAAATCCTTTATTTTCATCAGTGACAGCATCATCCCTGCTGTGATGGCCACTGGGATTCAGCAGTCCTGGAAGCAGAGTGGTAGGAACATTCTCTGTGATCTCTGGCCCACATTCCTTTGGCTCCCAGACACCATGTTCTGCCTTCTGACCACAATGAGATGGGAGAAGCAGAAGGAAAGCAGAAGGATGTTGGTGTCAGTGACAATGGTCTCTGCTGAGAATGATGAAAAATAAAGAAGATGGCATTGACACATCATGACTACGGTGATGATTATATTGCCTGGAGTTAAACAGAGTAGGGAATAAATCAGCCTTCTGTCACTGACAGGCATGACAAGAGGAGTCTGTAAAGCACATGTAAGTAGCACTCAATTTTCCATTTTGACTGTTTCTCCTCTTCCAAGTTCCCCCACCTCTGAAGTTGTCTGAGAATGCAAAGAGAAGTGGTACTCTGAACTCAAGGATAAGCTGACAAAGTTAATTTGCTTTACTTGCTCCCAAATCCCTGATTCATCCCCTGCATCTTAAAAGGCAGTTACTAAGCCACTGGTCTAACTAAGACATTATTGTTATTAAAGCAGAGTCTTTGGTATTGTGGCGCAAATTAGCATAACGGCATCACACCCTGTGGGGGCATTAAAACAACTGCTTTTATCGTTCCAGTTTAGGTCTTCAGAGATGGAAGCCTCTGATTGTGAAACTGCTCTCAAAAGTCCCATTGAAGTTATCCTGCTGTGTCCTATTAGGATGAACCAAACTCCAAAGACCAAATTTGTGATTTTCTTTAAATAATACTGAAAAATTACAGCATGTCCTAGCTCTCTTAGAACGTTAACTCATTTACAACTACCTTGGTTTTCCAGTTCTGTGAATACATTCTATCACAAAATGATAATCTGGTGAGTTATGGTGACCTGCGGCAGGCAAAGAGCCAGTATGTAAGTGGTTGCTCCTTCACTTTGTCAACTGCCTAAAATGCAAACTGAAATTATTCTTGTACACAACTACAAGAGAGTAAGTTCCAAATAAGCAATTTTTCAGTTGCTAAATAATGCACACACATGCCATCATGATTTTTTTTACAAAGAATAGGAATTCCTTCCTCTGAGCATATGAATGTGAAGATCCTGGCTACACAGACTGAGCATTCCCTGTGTACAGGAGGGACCAACCCTATGGAAATGCCCTAACTAGACCATACAACTGGGGAAGGTGTTCCAGCTCCAGTTCTTTCTAATGACAAGCTCATTAGAAAGGCACAATCTACTTTACTTACTGGCAAGCTGACTACTTAATTTGCAAACGTACTGGGCAACAGTGCAGAGGTGTGAGTTGGCTCTGTCTAGCTCTATATAGACCTAGCCAGTGGGAGTAACCATCATACAAGCACACTGCCCTGCTTCCAGACCAAGGCTGAATCTGTGTGCATGCTCAGCACCCAAGCTACAAGCTATTTGTTACGTACATATCTCCACACAAGGTTTTCTCTGCCCCGTCAGTTTTGTAATTTTTCTTTATGTGCAGAGCATGTCTCTGAGCAGCCAAGAAACTTCCAAGCACAGAAGTTCACCCTATAGGACAAGGCCATTCCTAGCTGCCTTCCCAAGACTCTCTATGTTCCTATTATGCAGCTCTTCCAGCCTGGCTGCTCTGGGAAGTCCTGCCCAGTGGTGCTTGGTGGAAGCCCAGCATCTACCAACAGGCCTCCTCTTTCACTGGGTCTGTGCACCTCTAAGCACTGGCTTGTCCCTGGGTAGCAGGTACTGGAGCAAGAGAGACCAACAAGCTTGGTCAAAGACACAAAATCTGAGTCTGGAGCTGGTTAACTTTTGATAGTGGAAACTGTAATATGGTCTGTAGTTTACCATGCCTGGAATACAAGTTAAAAGAGATATTGTGGAATTTTTAATATACAGTTAACATTGATAATTCGCTGCAATCAGTACAGTAAGCTTTCAGTACTGTTCCCCTGGCTTTTTTAGCTGTATTTGCTTCAAAACAGTTAGGCTTTTTTCAGGCCAGGCCAATTCAAAAGAGAATCAGGCCCTTCAATGTAGGGATTTCTCTTGAAGCCCAGCCCTCGGATCTTGCTGAGTTTAAGCGGTTAAGAATAGCAGCTGTAGCACTTCTAACTCTGGCCTGGGGACTCCCTTTCCGCTGCAGTGCTCCACTTCTCAGTGCTAGAGCAACTATCACTTCTATTCTTGGATTTTGAGTGAGTCTCCCCAAAACACTGAACTCCAGCTGTGACACTACTGTACTGGGTGGTAAGCTCCAGCGCACGGGTTCCCCAGAGATGTGCCACAAATCACGCGTGCCTTGCTGAGCAGCAGCTCCTTGTTCGCAAAGAGCTGCCTGTTCACAGAGTGTACATAACCCCCACCTAAAAATACACTGTGTGCCCTCTTAAAATTACCTTTTCCCTCGGTAAGCAGTTGCCACTGCTGCTGCTGTCACATGGGAACAACGCGCTCTTCAGCAATCGGGGGAGCCTGTGCAGGGTGGCTCACTGGCATGGGTGAGTCCACGAGGCACTCTCTTCACAGTAAAATAGTTTACAGTTGTGAAGGAGACTGAGAAGACCTGCAGTGCAGTAGCTGAGAAGTGGTCGATGTTATGAATTACACCTAGTCCAAGATGAATAACAAGTCCTGCTGTAGTCCAGCTCAAGTGGACCACAACAAAACATGTTATCAGATGAGGCTGCATGCTATTTCCACTCCAATTTGAGTGCCTGGATGAGAATATCAGACCTTATGCTTTCTAAGCTAATAGGTCAGTGATAAAAAGTCGCTTTTATGCTGCTTGTCCCTGCTCTCCAGCCTTGCATTTATGTAGCTGAAATACAGTTTTCCTGTCCCAGCTTTGCCAAAACAACCAGGAGCAGCTCCAGTTTGCATGTGCATCTTGCAGCCCTAACAATTAGCCCTCAAAAGAGCCAAGGAGGCAAAGAGGCAGTTTGCCCTGAAGACAGTCTCAGCACACCTGAGAAGCTTCCTTCAGAAACCACATCTCACAGACTATCAGCAGACCAACCACTCAATACCGCTAACGTACTTCTGTAACCTGAAATCCATGATCAAAACAACAAATACTGGCCTGTGGTGTCAGCTCTCCAGCTACTGTAATGACAGCTCAGAATGAGCTGGCACCACACACAGCCGTGATATGAAGGTAGAATAAAATATGAGGCGGGAAGTGAGAATATCAAAAGGAAACATGAGAGGATGCTATGCAAGGCAAGGCTCTTTGAAAATATGCCGAAGGACTGTGTGTGAAATAAGAAAGGTTTTCAGCTTCCCACTGTGAAACTTCTCTCTCTCTTTCTTGCCCTGCGAAGGGGGCTCGGTAGGGACTGACCCAAGCTGGGTAATTTCCATCCTGGAGTCAGAAAAATGATCTTTAGCACAGCCTTGCAAAAATAATGGCAAATGAAAAACAACCACAACCCAGATGAAGCAGCAAAATGTTGAATTCCTGTGAAATGGGGTTCGTAGCACTCATGGGGAAAAGGGCTTTGCAGAGGGGTGCGGAAAAGATAAGACCACAGACAGAGAGCTGAATGGGGCAGGTGAGCTGCATGGAAAGAACCAAGGAAGGTACCTGGAGTCTGAAGATGAGGAAAGAAAGAGATGGGTAGGAGGGAGGAGAACAAGAGCAGGGCTGATGCAGGCACACAGCCTGATTAATTTAAATGGTAGCTACAGTGGCATAAACCTGAGCAGTAATGGAGTGGTGAGTCAGTCCCTTGTAATTAGCCCTAATCAGCGACATAGCTAAAGACGGAGGGGGGTAGAAATAGCAGAGCAAATTCTGTCCTATTTACACTGATGCAAATCTGCAATGCTTAGTTTTAAAGCACTTCATCTTACCAGTGTTTTGTTCAGAAAAGCTAAATAACCCAACCACTGTATAGGCAAAGGGATTTTCAATCTACATGGAGAATCCCACAAGCTTGCCATTTTCCTTTTACAGTAGAGCCACTTTCAGATCTTCAGGATTAATATCATGGGGGTTTCCATATTTTCAGTAATATTGCAGGAGGCATCACAACTAGAAAAGAAGTTATTTCTCATGGCACAACAAAACCACTAAAAAACAGCATCAAGCTATTTTCCATTCAATACAACCTATTTACTTGACAAGTTAAATGTTTCAATACAAGTTGAGAACTATATTTCTTTGAAGACAGATAGATTTTAGCTGAGAATTTTTGTCAACAGCTATTTCACAGAAAAGAGATGGCCCTGTGAGTCAGGACACCGGCCTCTGGGAACCCAAATTCACACTCTAACTGAGCACACTGAGTTTGATAATTTCATTCTCAGCTCAATATATCTCACAAACACACTCAATATGAATGGCACCTCAAGACCTAGGAGTGGAGCACAGAAGGAGCTACTGCAAGTGAAATTGCCTGGCAGATTTATTATATTTGCAATGGTGTTCTTTCACCTGTCTACTACACGGTAGCATACCAATGGTATCACCTCTGTTCCCTAGTTAATTATACAGGCATGATGTACTTGCCAAACAAGAGATACCTTTCATCCCTAATTGGTGACAAGGCCATTCCATGTCTATGATCTCTCATGGAAACAGAACCACAGTCAGTGTTCTGCTAATGGAAGAGAGGTTGCGTTATCCTGGTTAATGCAAAATTAGTCTTGCTAAATCAGCGAGGAATGTGATACAGAAACAGCCTGGGGTCTCCATACAGAGCCAGCTTAATTCCAAATAGGTTTATTAGCTCCAGATGAATGTTATCCCTCCTCCATTCGACTACTTGCTACAAAGCTTCTGGGGTGGTGTTCATGGCCATCATGGTTTGTAGTGGTCCTGGTGACCAGAATCCTTGAATCCTTGTACAAGGCAGAGGATGAGGCCTCTCCATGCCTCCAGTATCAGATGAGTCTGGAGCCCAACTGGGGCTGGAGCAGCTGGAGCTTCTAAAACTAGGTGGATCCACAATGGCTTGTTCCCCACTGCCCCCGAATCCAGTAACATCCCAGAGACACCCGTGCAAGAGCACTGTTGGTGGATGTGATATGGCTCTGGATATAATGCACCTTCATGACACTTAATAACCTTTCTGGGTTTAGGCTGCCTCTACATTCAAACCATGGATAACCACCAAGCCAGGAAAATACCTTCCTACATGTTCACCCTGCATTTTGCAGCAACAGAGGCAAGCCTGGGATGTTCCTGCCTCTCAACTCATACAGGGAAATGGGAGCCTTCCCAGACTGCTCCATCCATACTGACAGACCCCAAACTACACTCACCAATATGCAAAGTGGAGTCCAGACTTCTCTCAAATGTGAAATAGAGGAGTAGAGAAGTCACTGAGGTAAAGGTGGAATTCAGATCTTGGAAAGTGGAAAGATGAGCACAGTGCGTTCCTTGCTGTCAAGCTCATCAGCGCTGGGAAGGTATCTGTTCCAGATGCTACCCAAAGGCATTTATCTCTCAGTTGTGAGTCCCAGCTATTAGCCTATCTTCAGATGACAGGTTTTTTACAAAAAAGAAACCCCATCCTAGCAGAAGGTCAGAACAGAGATGTGAGGGGAAGGGAGGGAAAGGAATGGGAGCAAGAGAACAAGGGAGACAGTGGGCATTGACAGGGCACAGGGACTCACTGTTTCATTCCCTTGCCTTCCATTTGGAAGGACAAAAAAGTGGGGAGGATTTTTGTTGTTGTTTTCTTCTATAAATTATTCTTCCTGACTTAAAGCCTTCAAAAATCAAAAATCAAATGGGCTTAATGGTGCAGACCACCTACTGAGCCAGAGAACATCATGCCAAACTGACCTCCAAATGTACAGGTTATTTACAAACTAATGGAGATATCAATTCCAGTGCTGCAAGGACTCTTTCCAGCACGAGGCAAAGCAGAAGACATCACAGGCTGATTTAATAGATCATCAAAGGCCAACAATTGAATTATCGTATCAGACATCTATCTCACCCTTTGGTCAGTGTTTATTACAGAGAAGCAGTTATAGAAGGACTTCTGTGTGGAAGCCAGAGAAAGACCTGAATTTCAAAGCAGTGGGTGAGTCAAGGTAGGGAAAACTATAACTGTGATTCACCAGAAAACTGCTGGTTTCATTCCCAAGGAATTACTGACCAGCCTGGGCAGAAGGAGAGTCAGGAGAGCAGAGTGGTGAGGAGAGCAGTGCTTAACTACTCTGTGGGGTTTTATAAGTGTATAAATAATTTCCTTCTACTTTACTAAAGACTCATCGGTGTCTTTGGAAGGACCTGTAATGGAGTGTCCAGCTGGAAAAAAGGGAAACTTAATTCCATCTGAAATCCTTCCTCCTTCTTTCTAATTCTCATTAAACAAGAACAGATGTCAGTACCAAAATGCATCTCTGTCTCTTAAAAACACTTATTTCCTGCTTGGGCCCCAAGCCTGGGAGATAACAAATGTTTTCAACAGCTACTGGACAGTGAAGCTCAGAGGAAGGCCTTGGGGAGGATTAGACACCAAATGTCACCAGTCCTGATTATCTCCCCACGACTGACTGCTGCAGAGAGACTACAGAGAGAAGGCTGGGACAGGGATTCTCAAGTGTGGAGAGGAAAATGCAGACTAGGCAATGCAAAACCAAAGATCTCAAACAGATTAAGGATGGTTTTCTCCAACCCAAATATGTTTTCTGATAGGTCTGGACTTAGTCGCATCAAAAATGGTGAAAGACTAAAGACAGAGCCTTGTGGGGGCCTGGGAAAACAGGAGAAAACTTTGAAGACTTCTGTTCCTGACTTTCTGGATTTCATCTTCCTGTACAACAATTTTTTCATCTTCATGGTCTTTTAGAGCCAGGGCCTACAGGGTGATTAAACTGGTGTGTATCGATGCAGCTTTTGCTCGGTATGCTACTAGTCAGCTACCTGAAATACCCACTCAGCAATGTGTAGGTGTGGGGATAAGACCAGGAGAAGCAGTGTTTGGAGGAATGTATTTGGCTGAAGTCACAGATGGGAAGTCTAGGCCTGACTCTCAGCAGAGTGCACCTTCAGGGGGGCTGAAGGCTGAGACTAAAAAATCCTTTCCTTCAGGATGCTGTATGCTAATGAAATGCTGGCAAAGCGTGGTATTCGGGGGCAGCCTGGTCACTCACTAGTCAGTAACTGAGTCACCCAGCTTTCAAGCCCTAGGACCAACCTTGGATACTCCACGGCAGAAGGGTAAATATAGAAAGATCTAATAGTATAGAAGCCTAAATGGGAAAAGAAAGCAGATTTTTTTTATACAATACTAGTTTCTCCTAACCCTGACAGTGCAAGACAGAGGAGACATACAGAAGACATGTGATTAAAAAAAAAAATAAACAAATCAACCACAAAACAGCAGTACTTCTGTAGAACAATCAGAAATCTAGGATAACATTGAAGAAGAGAAAAAGGATAAAAACACCCCATTCCACCTCCCTCCCTCCCTCCCTTCCCCCCAAACACACCCCACAGGAAAAGGCAGGTAACAGACTTTGTCAGCTCCCAATCCACACACTCGTTTTTGATGGCAGAGAGAAATTAGAAATTCAGCTCTCACCCACCTCCACACACCCACTGGAGCTGAAAGCGATAGTTCAAATTAAAACGATGATACTTCCTTTTAGTCTCCAGGGGGGTGGAGAGTTTTGGGGGTGGGAAAAGCAATTTCACGCTGCCTTTTTTTTTCTTTTCTTTCTTTCTTTTTCCTTTTTTTTTTTTTGGATGAAGTGTGAGACAAAAAAAACTGTATTTGTTTTGTTGGGTTGTGAAAGGTGTGGATTTTTTTTACTTATCCCGTTCCATGGGATAAAAGAGCTGCCTCCCCCTTTCCATCAAAGCTACTCCAAGTGTAGCCCACAAAGAGTGGAAACCAGCAGGAATTGGGTTATGGGAGTGCGAAGGGCAGGAATACCCTGTTTTTAATTCAGAAGTCATGGGCTCCGGCAGTCTTTTACCGCTCTTGTCTCTGCTGGTCTCCATGGCAACAGCAGCCCAGCAGAAGCATCCTTCTTGCCAGCTCCAACACAGATGGATTCAACCAGGGGTCAAAAGCAGCCCCTCCTTTCAGGAAAGCAAGAAAACGTCCTATTTTCCTTCCTTTTCCTTTCCACTGCTGTCCTCTTCTCCCCCCCCCCCCCCTTTTTTTTTTCCCCTCTTCTTGGTGCACTGGGGCAGGAACTAACCTATTGCACTCGTTTTTCTTCAGAACAGAGCGCAGAGAAATCTGTTTGATTTTCAGGCGTCTCTCCAGACAGCCCGATCGCCATATTGCGTGCAAGCCGGGCTGTCTGCGAGAGAGACCCGCCAAAAGAAACCCAGGCTGGGACAGCGGGCCCCAGCTTGCAGCGTGGTGGGGGGGCTGCCTAAGCAGCACCCACGCTGGATTTATGAATAAAAGCAGGGGGTGCACCACTGAGCCAGTAATGCACGCTGCATTATTTCTTGCCTTGTTATTCAAATTCCTTGTTTGAAAACCCCGGAAGCTGAATTGACATTGCCCAAAATTGACAACAGAAGTTTGTTATTCTTTATTTTCCCTTTGCATTTCTTCTCCTGAAAGTGTTTCGGCCATCCGGTTAAAGGGACAAAACATTACTGGAAAACCTATTCCAAGGACAAGTCAGTTGTGCAGCAGATAGCAGCAACCTTAATCGACCAAAAAGTCCCACACTACTGGACAACACTCAGAAAGAATGTGTTATCCACAACCAGAATCAGTTTTCAAACAGAAATTACTCGTAGTCACTGAATATTTGATCTGGAGCCAAAAATTCTTCCAGTTCTTCTTCCGATTTCTTTGGGTTTGACAACAGCTTTGCATAAGACTGTAGAGACATAAAGATAAATGGCCAAACAGCTCAGTGTTTTTTGAACACCTCTGTGACTGTGGGACATTCATTAATATAAATATAAGGGAACACTAGTCCTTCATTCAAAACACATCACCCTGTGCTGTTCAACATCTTGCTTTATCTGAAACAGTCCTGGGAGGATGAGGGTAGCTAAATTGCACCCTTGCTCCTCCACCCCTTCCCTCTCACTTTGCTCCTCTCACCTCCTTCCACTTTGCCTTTTATAAACTCACCACCCCTCTTAATCCCTCCCAAAGCCTCTTACCAATTTTGAGTTGGTACTACAGAGAAGGCTGGAATCAGAAGATATGTCTAGGTCTGCCCTGGCTCCCAGACTGAGCTGTTTTCTGTCCCACCCTCAGTCCTTGCTTCCTTTGCACAAGTGGGCAGGAGGAGATGGTGCTACTGCTGGGAATTGGGAGAGCCTCAGGCCAACTAACTGTCACCCATCTGCATGATGGGGAACCACTCCTGGGCAGCGGGAGACTAAAAACTGTGAAACAAACATTTTTAATGCTGTCACCACACATGATGCTGTGAGGCTCTGCTGCCAAGAAGTGTGGTACCTGACGGTATCCAGGTGTCTGGTTCCTTGCTGGAGAGCAAATTATTTAAACGGTTCCAAAATGTCTCCTTCCCTCATGTATTTCTGTGTTGGGAGATGCTGCCAGCTGCCTCTTCCCACCCTCTCATCACCTCCAGATGTGCTCCAGAGAGGATGCTGCTCCCCCACACCAAAAAGGGAGAAAAACTGTCAGAAAAACGAATGTGGTCTTTAAGCAGCTGTGGGCCCACTCTTTCTCCATTCCCACTCATTCCACCCGCTCCAAAACTTGTTTTCACATGTCAAAACCACTCCTACTCCACTTCCACAGGTCCCACGTTCTCTTCCTTAGCTTCCACCTGCCTCCCCCTTGCTTCCTCTCTGTCTCCACTCACCCGACCCACTCCTGTTCTACTTCCATGCGTCATCCCACTTCTGGCGTGGGGAAGGGTTGACAACCTTAATGCTGAGCTACTGCAGACTCCTCGCTCCCCTCCCTTCTCCTTTTCCAACCTTGCACATATCTATTTATATTGATGATATACTTTAATCTCCCCTTAAGTACTGTCTTGATGGCCTGTTTCTCTAACAAGCATGCATAACTACTGATTTTGATTACCCGTCTGGTCTCTGCTTCCCAAGCAACTGTCACAGCAGAGACTGCAAGAACATTTTAGAAAAGCTTTTAAAAAGCCACCATTTCCTTTGTCCAGAGGTCACTGCACCCCAGGGGTACTTTTACAGCAGTAGTGACAAGATAACCACAGAGCCAGCATGGGTTTTCAGGGTAAGGGCAATGATACCACTAGAGAAAGTCACACATAGTTTTGCTTCCCCAAGAAAACCAGTATAAAGCAAAACCAAGGTGGGATGAAAGGGGACACAGAGGATAAGAAGGATTGTGACAAACTGACAGGATCATATTCTCGCACTATACAGCTGTGTGTGTGTGTGCTGCACTGAGGTACGACTTTTCATGGGTGTGGATTTTGACTGACATCTAGCATACCAGTTAATAACATACCAGTTAATAACCTCAAGGATAGGGAAGCCTTGGACATTTGGTTAGTAAAGCTTTCACTTTTCACTGCAATGGAAACATGATGTCAATTTATCTCAGAAGGTTTTATTGTAAGAGGCACTTGAGATGTCCTGAGAGGGTGTACTGAAAGACAGGAACACACACAAACACACAGAGTGTCACCTTTAACTTTTAAATAATCACAATGGTATGTATGGTGGAGGTTTTAAATCATCCTGCTCTTGAAGGGAGAGGTGAGCTTGACTGGAATGAGGTTGACCCAGGAGATGAATTTAGAATTAGAAGCCAAGATTAATATGTCTGTTTTTCTGATTTCCAAAGTAGAAAACAAGGTGGAGAATGAAGAAAGAGGGAGGCTGGAAGAGAAGTGGAGTATATAATTGCCTAATTAACAGGATTTTCTCCACTGATTATAATCACTTTCAAATTAAAGAGGGTTTAACTGCATCATAACCAAATTCTTTTTCTTATGCATGTTTGCATTACAGAAGTGCCAGCAGTGTCAGTAAGACCGCTGCAAGGTTGGAGCTCCAGTGACAGATCTCTCATTAGTGACCTGAAGCCAAATTTTCACAGCTGGCCTAAGCTGGCATGACTCCTGTGAAGTCAGCAGCTTAAATGCGACCTCGAGACTCACGCACCTACCGTACTGCGGAAGATGGAGACTGGGAACCCAAATCTTATCTGGGTTGTTTGGCAGCGGCCAAGGATGTCCAATCAAACTGCAGAAAGATTTTTCAACAATTATTTTGGAAATTAACACTCAGTAAGCCATACATTACTACGCTATGAGGTAGGAGAAAGGGGGACACACATTTTTTCAAGGCAACAGCTCAAACTTCATGAGATGAAAATTTCATCCAAACTGCAGCATTTTCACACATGTCCTTTTGCTGCTGCAGACTGGCATTTGGGCATCCAAACTTTGGATTAATGGCATATTCAGCCACCATTTATTTATGTAGCTGAAAACAGACTCTAAATTTGCAAGCATTACCTTATTTGGTGCTTTTCTTTTCTTTTTTTCCAAATGCAAGCAGGTAATACTGACAAACCTCTTCAAATAGGTGTGTTTGTGAAAGTTTGTTTTGGAAAAACTAAAAAAATGTTCCAAAACCAGTTGGGCATTCCTTTACACCACACCCCTGAACATTTCAAATTGGAGAAGAGCCCCCTTGGGTACACATGATACTCATGAAAGAGGTGGCATAGAAGGCGATCTGCTTGCTCTGATTCCTTTTTTTTTCTTATGATAGCCACAGAAAGATCCAGTGATAGCTCTTTTACAGCTGAGGAGATGCACTGGTCACGTTAAATTAAAATCTTTATGGGTGAAATGGACTTTCATAATTTAGACATGAAATGACCTTACGCTGCAAAATGAAGAGTCATCTTTAAATAACAAACCGATGGCTCCCTGCAGAGAACATAATGCCATACACTGTACTACACCGGATCTCTCTCTTCCTTTGAGAAACTATCACAAACATTATTAACTTCCCAGCAGAAAAGAAAATGAAAACGACCTTAGGAAATTATACTCATATGTCTCTGCATTTGACAATAAAAACACACCTGTATGCATAATAATATTTTTTACATCTCCACAATATATGGCAGATTGCCCCTCATAAACTGTTATCTTAGAAAAATACCAGAACATGTGAAGACACATATGTATGCAGTGTGCAGTGTAAATATGTTATATGCAAAAATTTTACCTGTAACTCAGAGGCACAGGCTTGGAAATATCTACATGTGCGTGACACCATGCATCGCCATTTCTGACACACACACCTTATCCTAACAACCAGTAAATCTGATGGTAAATCTTCCACATGCTCATACAGTAATACATCTGCACTCCTACCTAATCCCATGCAAACATCTGCAGTACACCATGTTGTGATCACACAGCTGTAAGGTGAGTTCACAGGTTCACAGATGGGCAGGAGTTGGAAGGCACCTCTGGAGATTATCTAGTCCAACCCTGCTGCCAAAGAAGGATCACCTACGGCAGCTTGCATGGGATTGTGTCCAGGCAGGTTATGAGAAGGAGAATCCACAACCTCTCTGGGCAGCGTGTCCCAGTGTTCTGTCATCCTCAATTTTTTCTTCACATTCAGGCACAACTTCCTCTGTTTCAGTTTGGGACCCTTGTCCTGTCACTGGGCACCACTGAGTAGGGTCTGGCCCCATTCCTCTAGGTATGCACCCTTTAGATATTTCTAAGTGTTACATATATTTATATCTTCTCATACAAGTCACATTCCAGTCCTCTCATCATCCTCCTAGCCCTCCACTAGACTCTCTCCAGCAGTTCTCTGTCTTTCTTCAACTGGGGACCCCAGAACTGGACGCATTACTCCACATGTGACCTCACCAGGGCAGAGCAGAGGGGACCGTTAGCCTCCCTTGACCTGCTGGCCACACTCTTCTTAATGCACTCCATTGGCATTCTTTGCAACAAGGGCACATTGATGGCCCATGGAGACCTGCTTGTCCACCAGGACTCCCAGGTCCTTCTCTGCAGAGCTGCTTCCCAGCAGCTCAATGCCTAGCCTGCCTGGGGGGATCCCTCTGGAGGTGCCCTCCCTGGGACCCTACACCGTGAGTTACCGCCACTATGCCATGTGCACCATGGCCACATGAAGACATGCAGCACTAAATTCCAACAATGCCATGTTGCATTTGTTTTAGTACTTCCATTTGCTAAAACATGCACGTGCAAACAATCCCCAAGGAATAAAAAGAAAGGTATTGCAAATAAGAAATCCCTTCAGGTTACCTAACCCGTTCTCTCTTTGTGTAGTATGATTTCTAGATTGCTTCCTCCTTACATTGTACATGACTGACAGACTCATCTAACCTTACACGAAGGTGTGTGGCACCTCTGAGAAGCACTGGGAGCCCACAAACCTCAAAAAGCCAAGTGCCCCTATCAGCCCTGACAGAAGGCAATATACAGAAGTACACTACCTATGTCTCACATACAGCATTCCCCCTGGGAATAAAGAGATATGATGAAAGTCTGACCCCGGTCTCCCTGGGGAGCTGCAATGACGTCTCTAGCTGCCTGTTTATCGCCTCCAGTCCTTGACAGCATTGGCAAGACCATCCATATTGCTGACATTTTTCTCCGCCCTCTCCTCACTGCCACCCTCACTTGTTATGGCTGGGTAGGCCTGCTAATGGTACCATTTACAAGAACAGCTGAGACAGGAGTGCTGATCAAGCATCTCTACAAGGCCATTATCGATTCAACAGGCGTACGAGAAGCTGAGGGGTGCTCACCATTTTTCTGCGCAGTTGCAAAAAAAAAAACAAAAAAAAAGAGGGAGAGTCATGGAGCAGAGAGCAGCCTCCCCGCACCCCCCCACCCCCCCGTGCCAAAACACCCAGCTCACTGCTTCTCCTGAGCACGCGCCATACCCAGGCTCGCCCTGGATGCTGAACACGTCCGCCAACCCCATCAGCGGCTTGGCCCCTTGCCATAAATCAATAAGTTCTCTTTAGAATTCCACCTTCCAAAAATATTTACTGTACATAATTTAATATAATACTCTCCTGGATAAAGAGCTGACATGTTTAATTACCTGGCTCAAGTGCTTTCCTTCTACAGAATGGAGCATGCCCAGCCAGGAACACGGACACACAGCAGATTTCTAATCTATTGGGACCTTGGTGTGGGAGAAATTTCAGTCTAGAGCCTCCCCTCTGACAGTGTCCTCCCACTCCTAGGGGGAGTTTGGGTTTGACCCTAGGAGGGAGTAGCCTCTTGCCTGCACAGCTTGAATAGGCCCCATCTCTGCCTTACCAACACCTGAAGGGTTTTCGTGAAAGGAACGGGTGCTAGAAAGAAAGCCTGTATCTTAATCAGCTCAGCAGACTGTTGTTGCTGCTTATTTGATGGTAGGACCACTTAACCTGGAGGGAACTTCTTGACCAAAACAGCACTGGCAGAGTCGTATCACCCACTGCTGCTCTGTCGATATGAGTGTCCAGGATCAATTTTCATAGGGCAGCTTAATTATACAGAAGCAATCCACCATTTTTTCCCTCACAACTTTTAGACAGTAGTTGTGATTGAAAACAATTTTTAGTATCTAAACCCTCATTTACCCCTTTTTGTAATCTTCCAGCTCAGCATGCCCATACTGCCATTTGTGAAATGTGCCATACTTGCCAAATACAAGGCATCCTCCTGTGCTTGGGTTGGCATCTGAGAGACCACCACCAGTAACTAGAGCTTTGGTTTAACCTTTTGTCAGTCTCCTTACAAATACACACAGACCAGTTGGGGCTTTTCATTTCAAGGTCAAGTTCTTTTACTACTTTTTCCATGCTTCCTGCTTCAAGATGTATAATCTCAGGGAAAGGTGTGCTAGGAACCAGGTATGGACCACTGAATACAGGTATGTGAAATGATGGTGGCATGTGAATTCAAGGACACTCCTAGGAGTCTCAGCAAGTACAGTTCACATAGTTTTGCGTAGACTTGGACTTTTTGATATCCAAAAGCTCCAAATCTTATGAAAACTCACCACTGCACAGAGATATGAATTAACTCCCATTCAGATTTCTGGGAATGAAAAGAGCCTATTTTGTGTACACTGATGAGAAGTTCTGAGTGACTTCTGCCAGCTGGCTCCCTTTGATGACCAGGCAGAATGGCAGCTCTGCACCAAAGTCAGCTGAAGCTTAGCCTATGTATGTTGAAAGAAGCTGTCCTGTCTTCCCCACATGACACATGTCAGCCAAGTGGTCTTAAGAAATATGTATAGTCCAGCGCTACTTGGTCCATCTCAAATTTTCATGAGGAGATCCCAGTGAGACCAGAGACCATCACTCATCACTGCCCTAGTTTTCCTTTACATCACCTGAAACATTTGTGGCTTTTTTAATGACAAAATATGTCTCCGAGGCTTATTGCTGTGCTGAGTAAAATTTTCTCCACAGTTGCCAGGAACAAGCGATCCAGGGGTGCAAGTGTTTGAACTGAAAAGTTGAGTGTAGGTATTATCAGAGCTGTTCTTTTGTATGTAAATGGCATTTCTTTAGCAATTCAGAATGGCAAAATATCCTGGATTGTTTTGAGGTTTTTTTGAAAATACAGTCAACCCGTTCCTCCATCTAACCTGATGTACATTGCCTATTTGAGAAGAACCCAAATTTCATCTAGTTCTCATAAGGGCCCTTTTACCTAACCCTCAGTAACTTCTGATCTCACTCAGTTAAAGCTTGATGATCACTTCCAAATGCAAATCAAAACCTACTTCTAAAGAGGCGGATGTGTACTTTGAGCAGAAAGATATAAATTTAGACCCCAAATGTTTTCACAGTAGGGGTTTTGTCAGGTTTTCAGACCTGACAAATTTACTCCCTCTCTCAGTAATTCAAGTAGGTTCTCAGCAATGTTTGATTTTATTTTTTTTTCTGGATTGCTTGTTTTAGGGCTTTTTTGCAACGAGGAGGGTCTTGGTTGATCAGATTGGTCCCTAGCTTGAGCACAGTCTAAATCAAACCGTTAGAAAAAGTCTCCCCAGCTCCCTTGTCTCTGAGGAAAGCAGAGTGTCTCGCACGGTACTGTGGCAGATCTGACACCTCGTGTGCAGCGCTGCTGTGATGCTGCGTTGGGCGCAATGTTGTCATGCGTGACATCCCATGGTGACGGCAACATGCATGCCCACAGCTCACAAAGCTGTGAACAGGAGTCGCTAAGTAGCTCTTGAAATGCAAGAAATGTGGAAAAAATTTGGAAGCCCTTCTGCTTAAAGCAGAAGTCTGAAACCTCCAGAATGCCGTGTCTCCGAAATGGATACAGAAGCTTATGTTACATGCTCTGCACAGTCATGCACCATGCAATCTTTCTACACGCAATAATAGATCACTGTCAGTGTACCTCAGTCTTCATCTGCAGCGTTTTCTGCTATTCTTGTCCCCAGACTGTCTTACGCAGAGCCTGCCTATCACGCCAAATTTTCTGCTAGTGACAAACATCTCGCATGTAAAAATAGCCCTGAACCAAATATCCTTTTTTTCTGGCCAGTTCCACAGGGCTGAGAGAATACAGACAGAGCAAACATTTAGGTTTTGCAGCTGAAGTTTAAAAATCCTCCTGTCTGAGTGCTGCAAAAATCTAAGAGTCTTGTAATCTAGTTTCAGATCTGCTGTCTCCAGACCATCTCTGATGTCCAGATCTACTGAGAAACCACAAATTTGTTTTGCTTGTGACCTAAAAACAGTTACTGAAAATAAAGAGTGGTATTCTGCTGTCTTCAGAGGTCTGAATCAGGCACCATATCGAATTATAAAACAGATCTAACGTGTATCCAGTGTATTCACACATCCTTGTCTCTGGTCCCTCTCTGAGAGAAGAGAGCTCTGCTCCTCTGTGACATGCTGGTACCAGCTCCCCGCTCTTTACACAGGCTAACTCCTACTTTCCCCAGGAATAGCTTATCAGAGTCCCTGGCATTGTTTAGCTGGCTATAAACCAGCAAGCAACTTCTGTCTCCATGGTGAATGATTCTTTGTCATCTTTTCCTCAAAGCTTTCTAATTAGACATCCTGTAATTTGCAGCTTTTCTGTAACGTATTTGCAGTGGGGTGTGTGTGTGTGCATGGAGAATAAAAATTAAAATAGCAGTGAATCAGCAGTCTGTAAATAATTGCAATAAATAAACAAACAATTTATTACTTTTTTTTTAATGAGACATGGACTGGATCTTCCTTTCAGGCAAGCAGCTGGTCATTTTATTGCTTCAGCCTTAGATCCCCAAAGCCAACCTGCTGTAACAAAGAGCAGCATCAGTTTCCACCTAATCTCAACATTATGGGACGACATGTCTGATTTTGGTCATCTGTCCCACAGGCGGTGGGTGAAGTAAAGAATGGATGCAGAGAAAGTGAGAACACAATGAAATAACATGCCAGTTGAGAAGACATTCACCTCCAGTTCAGCATTTCTTCTCCAGTCGAGAGCTGATCAAATCTATTAGCATTTACTAGACATCTAGCATCCTTTGTGAAAGGAGCTGCTGATTTAATCTGGTTCCTACTGGACAGGTATTTACCTCACAAAAGCAACCTATTGCAGCAAGTACTACTTATCAGGCCATGGAAACATGTCTGAATAAAAAAGGAGCTAAAAAAACCCACGGAAGGGGGGTGGTACTGGTGGGACAAGGGAGAAAAGGGAGAAAACAGAACTAGTGATTCAAATGACTGTTTTTTCCACTAAAGATCCAAGTAGCTAAACTGCTTACAGCCATGTCCCTACACTCCTCACACCTGCTTGGCACCCAAAACACAGAGACCTGAATGCTGGTGCAGTCTCCTCTGTCAGAACTGAGTGGCACCAAGGGAGTGAAGAATGCACTGCCTGGCATACCTCCTAGGGAGTCTGCAGGCATGAAGCTACCTCAGAACCTAGACTTTCCGTGTGGTATGCTCACTCCCAACAGGGGAATATTTTCTACTACCCAAATGAATGATCGAGGGGTATACATCCCTTATTCAAAGCAATGAATAAGCTTTCTACTACTGCCTTCTTACCTCCCCAATAAAACGACATTAAAAGTAATGCATTTATTTATACATTGCATGGGCTTGTACATACACCATGTGTGCGCTTTCAGACTTATTTGGCATCATGGGGAATGCTGCAAAATCCCCCTGGAATTTCATCAGTGTCTTGCTTATTCCCTGGCTGAAGTTGCAAAGCCCTGCTTCTAATAACACAATCACAACTGCGCAGAAATATACTGCATTGTCACAAAGAGGGGCTTACGATTTCAATTTGGGAATAATTAGATGGAACAGATGCGAATGTCAAGAGTATCTGTGTCGGCAAATTCCTCCAATAATGCATCTGATGACCACAAAATGTTTTATGAGGTTCAAGCCTCATCCACAGCTAATGGCTCCCAGTTAACAGAAACAGTCAAAGGGCAAAGAAAGGAGAGGGGGGGTGTTCATGAATATTTATGAAGCAAAACAAGCAGTAGAGATATTCCCTTTTAACAGGCTTCATTGGTTCTTCTTCCACTCTCCTGATGAAGTAACTGCATTAAAATCCACGCATTTGAGTTTTCTTCCACCACTCACAATCTGACTCATAAAATCAATTGAACATATATATATATATATATATATTTATATTTATACCTAGAAATGGAAACAGGAAGAATCAGACACACTCTATTCTTTATAAACAATTTTGTTGCTTGAGGACAGGACCAGATTGACAGACAGCCCCTGTCTGTGCCAAATTCTGCAAGCTGCTGAATGCCTCCTGAAAACACTTGAGTCTTCTCAGAGCCATGAATGGAAGACTGGAGTGCTGAGCCTCTCTAGAGAGATATTCCAGCAGTTTGCAAGATTGCTCCTTTCACCCTCAAACAGGAGGTAGTCTGGGAAGGATTTACTGACATGGACTATGTCTGTGTCCTTGGTCAGCAAGGCAAACTTCTAATAGAAGGGCAGCTCCTCATCAGCCTTGGTGGACTGTTAATGGTTCTGGTGAGAGAACTGACAGAAATGGACCTAAACAGGCGTGTAATAATTGAGTAAGATCAAGGCCTACCAACCGTCATTGCATCTGCCTATCAGAAACAATGACTTACTGCTCTCAGCAGATTGGAGTTTCCTGTAACTGTGTCAACCTACTTGGTTTAAGAAGGTGGCTTGTACAAGCAAGTCTGTAATTGGATTTCATAAACTTGGTATGGTCCCCGAGTGTCACAGGTTACAGCATGTCTCTCTTTACCTAGGTAGTGAGTGTGCCAGGTAGCCATCAGCATGCTGGAAGGCAGAAAGTGACTGGTATAGGCCCACTGAGTGGTGGGGTTTCTGCACAGCATTGTCATAGTTCACAACAGGCTGCTGTGCATCTGGAGGTACATCAAACCAGGCATGAAGCTCTGAGTTCCTTTCCCAGGTCTGCGAGACATGTTGTATCTCTTGCAGACATGCTGGACTGTCAGACAAGTGTACATGTAGAAAACATACTCCATGCCACCCTACAAGATGCAGCAAATTCCTCCCATAGCACACAGATTTGTCATAATTTTCATCAGAAACTTCTCTTAGCAATGCAAACTTTCATGAGAAAATAAAACTTTAAAAACCCTTACTTTCAGATTAAATGCTCACCTGTTTGTTCTTGGTTTTGGCTAATGATTTGCAAACTTAGACATGCTCTTTGTAAGGGAGTGTATATTTTCTGGAAACAAAACCAACAACATAGTTTAGGCCAAAATCAAATTTGATATCAAAGAAAGCCCTCAATAGAGTTTTTTTACCCAACTCTATCCTTTGTGCTTTTTTGACACCTCTTCCACTCGGGGACAAATTGTTACATCTTTCTAGCTCTTTGCCAGGGCAGCTTCTCAAGCAGATTTCAGCATCCATGGCCATGTACCTGACTGTTCACACATTCTGTTTGTAAATCTTTTGGTCTTAATTGCTCCCAAATTATCAATGCTTGTACTCTGTCACAAATCTACCCAGTCCTTTTAACAGTAAAGACCCCTGGTCTTTACCTGCACATATAAAACATGTCAATTCCGGAGGTTTCTATCAAAGAGCAGACAGTTAATGGATATTTTAAAATTGAGCATGTATCAGCAAGCCTGTGCCATTTTATCCTCCCCCCCCCCCGCTGTTAAATCTGCAATGCCTCAACAGGATGTATACTCTCAAAAATCCCCCAGGATCATGTATGATAGAACCAAAATTGTCCTTTTTGCAGTAGGAAAATGCTCCTTGCTTCTTTAAAACTCCCTTTAGTACATCATATTTGCTAAATGTAAATTTTTTTTGGTTCGAAACAATGAATTTCGTCTTTGTTTTGCATTAACATAATAAGCACCAGACTCCCGTGATTTCCATGCAGCTGTTTTTAATTTCTTCCAACAGAAGAGAAAAGGCAACTAGGTTTTTATCCTGCACTTATTTCCATACACAAGAGATATTTTTTCCCCCCTCCCCCACATATTCATCACTCCTGAAAGCCAGCTCAACCCTGATCATCAGATTACATCGCTTTTCTTTGCGTAACATACAGCTTTTTGCCAAGGTGAGAGGCACATGTAGCCTTCCTTCTGTAGAACTTGGGGTAGATTTAACGTTAGCAGCACACATCTTTCACACTCAGTGCTGCCGTATTGCAGAGTGTAAGTAACTCACTGATGAAACCTGAAATATATACACATGCTCTAAACTATAGTTGATGTGCAGTTTTGCTCCCAATAGCTAGAAATGTCAAGTAAAGCTGAAGGCAGTCGGTCACTTCTAAGCTCTCAAACTGGACAGTTGATTCTGCTCCCAGTGATGCCTAGCTGCAAGCAGCAGTGACTTCTCAAGTATTTGTGCAATTGTCTGTATTGATGTCAAAACTGCCTTTTTAATGTATTTAATAAAAGTAATTTTTAAAAAGTAAATTCAACTGCATGCTTTGTAAAATTTCAATGCACAAAGAAAACCTTAAGATGTTCTCTTGACTCGCAGTGGCACAACTGTTGGGTTTTATCTACTGACAGTACTGGAGCTTATTAGGAAACAAACTATTTCCCAAATTAATAGAATATTGGAAGTCACACTTCATCTACAATTTCATTTCTGGAAGAATTTTACAATGCTCAAGCCCAGAAGAATTGTTTCCATGGGGTTATATGTTAATTAAAAAAAGAAATATAACAGTGGAGGCATTTTAAATATAAACTAACAATCTGCTCTGGCGATTACATCTCTGTGATGCTGCATAAAATCTAAAATTGAAACTGAGCAGAAAATGACTATATAGGCAAAAATGAAAATCACTAGCACCTTATTAACAGAGGAAACTGCATCGTGGTCAAACAATGTGAATACTGACAAAAGAAAACTATCATTTTAATCTTCAGCTTTAATATTCTAAGGTTATTTTAAGATCCAAAGTAAGTACATTTCTTTATTATTACTTTTAAATACAGAGACAAATTATTTGCTGGAATAGCTTTGTGGTGTACTGCATCTCTGACCAGACCCTGTAAAATTCTCTATTGGTAGGGAAAATCTACTTTCATTTTGACAGCACCAAGCCCCACTTTAGCCTAAGAATCCCTAGAGTATGGGGATTTTGTGGCATTCAGTCTAGGACACTGCTCAAGACATAAACTATTTGGAGATCCAGAAACTGACTGTGAGAAATCTCAGGTCAAGAGTTTCTGTTGGAGCTTACTGTATGAGGTATGAAAGGCACTCCCCAAACAGATGTCTGAATTTCCTTTGGGAACTTTTTTACTTTATCAGAGACTGTTCCTATTAGCACCTTTAGAAGTCTGTGACATCTAGACAAAAGTGCAGGAGAAGCATCTCCCTACAAAACTTTTTATTCACAAACAGTTTTATAAACCTGGCTGCCACATTTCAGCGCCAGAGGCTGTAAAGTGCCATTGCAAGTAGTTCTCATAGTTCATGAAGAGAGTCACAGCACCTGAAAGGGCTTCATGGACTAGTCCAAGGGAGGGTGGCTAACTATGGTCACTACCTGGGACTTCTCCTCCAAGCTGGATGGGAAAGGAGAATGTGTCAGAGATGATGGATACCTGGTTTAGTGACTGAAGAATCCCATATTAACCATTAGGCAACTGGGTACTACAGAAACCGTACACCACACTAGTGACCTCCGAAGCCACCAACCACCCTCTTCAAGGCAAGTTAGTTGAAATCCTGGCACAAACCCTGACTTGTGTCAGAGCACTGGATGCTGTTTTGTCATCAACGCACAGACCAAAACCAGGACCTACTGCACTGTGGAATGCAGGACAGGCAAAATGCACCTCCATTCTTCTGGATTATGTTGTCCTGTGAGAGGTTTCAGGAGTGTACAGGGCCGTCCTTGAAGCAAGGTTTATAGAGAGAGTTAATATCTTTTATTAGACAAATTGATATAGCTGGAAGAAACAAAGAGAGAATCAGCCTGAAAAAACAGTGTTGTTTTTTTCCAGCTATACCAGTTGATCTAATAAAAGATATTCTCTCGCTATAAAACTTGCCTTACTTAGATATTTTAGACAATCATGACTACAGAAATGCTATCACTGCTTATTTTAACCACTCCAAAATGGCCAAGGGTCCTTCCTCTCAAATCACAAACAGATGGTCACTATGGTTAATTTTTTCTTCCACCTCCACACCCCCTTTGGGTCCATTCCTCCTACCCAGACTTCTGGTATTAGTTATGAAACCATACAGCATGAAATGTAGATGAGTCCAAGGTGTATTTTCTTCTTTATAACTAAAGTAAATAGCATTATTCTCAGATTTTTTAACACAAGCTTACAGAAGAAAGGAAACACATCAAAGACCTTTCTTCCACTAACACTGCAAGTCCTCTACCAACATATTAAACCCACATGATCTTGCAGTTCACCTCCACAACAGGCAGCCTTGCTTTCTTGTCCCCCAGTCATTTATCCCCTTCTTCACTGTCCTCTCCATGCTGGCAGGGGATAAGATTGAGAACCATCTGGATTAAAAAAAATGCATTTTGTATATCTTAGGGTCACTAAATACCAAGATAATGAAGTCAGGAAAAAATGCAACCTCTACGCTTTTACTGCTGTAAGGATTGCATCCCATCTCATCAGACATATCTGGCTATTATGGTTCAGGTATCCATGATGTCAATGTTTGACTATGACAGCTTGCTGTGCTTAGTTATCCAGCCACATACCTAGAAGAGGCTTCAGCACATGCAAAATGAGCCTGATAACTTATTAGCTATATCAAGCCATTTTACAGTGCTCTGGTTTTGGTTGTTTTTCTTTTTTTCATGGCGTTGACAGTAGCTACTCAAGGGATGTCACCGTAACCTCCAAGCCAACTGCACTGCTCTTGAGCACTTACACCACTGACTAGCAGTGAGAGGCTCATGGGATACAACTTTTTTTTTTTACACACAATAGCTGTCACTCACATATTCATCACAAGAGCAGGTCTACTTGTATTCTGAGCTGAACACAAATCACATCTCTGTAACTGTCTTTCTACAGAATTGCAAGTTGTGACTGTACCTGCTGTAACCCACTCACACACATATGCATATACATGCACGGTCTGGGAAATGGAAAAAAAGATTATTAATATTATTTGCCTTCCAATACCCTAACAGAAGTTCATGCACTTTATTTATGAGGTCATATAGGCATTCACGTGATAGCTTGATCAATCCACAGATCAATAGCTCGACTGATCATCTGTCATCTTTAATTCTTTCAGGTTTGTATCTCCCAAGACAAAAGAAAGACACCTCTTTTAAAAACCTTTCAAAAAAAGCAGATGTATCCACTGTTTCTCTGTCCCAGTTATTCAACCTGCAGAATGGATGTGTTAAAACACACTGTGCACAAGCAATCACTGCTAACCAGCATCAATAAAATGCAGGATGCATGCGATAACTTCACATCTGGCTTACATCAGGAACCGACTGAGGGTCTTGCAAGCACTGGAGGCATTGATCCTCCTGATTTCAGGAAGACAAGAGGTTTTCTATACTAGCATCTCACCAAAGTAGGCACAGAGACATACGCTCATGGATCACCCCAGTATAGAAAATCCAAAGCTCCTACAGTCTTCTCTAGCTATAAAGTGTCCCAGCACTGGAGAACAGTAAGAGCAGCACAATTTGAAGACATGATTCCAAAGGCAAGTCATGCTCTGAGGAAGCCCATGGTCAGGAAACAGGAGAATCTGCAAAGGGCAGAGGTGCAGAGCAGCAGGAGCTGTTAACGCAACCAATGACATGAGATCCTAAATCAGAGTGAAAGATGATGAAGTTGTTAAGCCACTATCCATCCTATCTGAAAAGTCATGGCAGTCTAATGAATTTCCCACCAACTGGAAAAAGGGATATATAGCCCCCATTTTTAAAAAGGGAAAAAAAGGAAGACCTAGGGGCCTACAGGCCAGTCAGCCTCACCTCTGTGCTGGCAAGGTCATGGAGCAGATCCTCCTGGAAACTATATTCAGGCACATGGAAAATAAGGAGATTAGTGATGGCCAATGTGGCTTCACTAAGGGCACATAATGCCTGACAAATTTAGTGGTCTTCTATGATGGGATACCAGCATTGGCGGACATGGGAAGAGTGACAGATGTCATCTACCTGGAGGTGTGCAAAGCATGTTGTACTCTAAGTTGGAGAGACATGGATTCGACAGGTGGACCACCTGGTGGATAAGGAGTTGGCAGGATGGTCGCATTCAGAGAGCTGCAATCAATGGCTCAATGTCAAGGGACCAGTACTGTTTGACATCTTTGTTGGAGACATGGACAGCAGGATTGAGTGTACCCTCAGCAAGTCTGCTGACAACATCAAGCTGTCTGGTGTAGTCAGCACGCTGGAGGGAAGGGATTGCCATCCAGGGGCCTGAGAGGTGAGCCTGTGTGAAACTCATGGAGTTCAACAAGGCCAAGTGCTAGGTCCTGCGTGTGGGTCGGCACAATCCCAAACACAATTACAGGCTGGGCGGAGAATGGATTGAGAGCAGCCCTGAGGGGAAGGACTTGGGGGTATTGATGGATGTAAAGCTGACAAAAACCCAGCAATGTTCACTTGCAGCCCAGAAAGCCAACTGTATCCTGGACTGCATCAAAAGCAGCGAGGCCAGCAGATCACGGGAGGGGATTCTGCCCCACAGCTCTGGTGAGACCCCACCTGGAGTGCTGCAGCCAGCTCTGGGGAGCCCAGTACAAGACAGACACGGACCTGATAGAGCGATTCCAGGGGAGGGCCACTAAGATGATCCAAAGGCTGGAGCACCTCTCCTATGAGGACAGGCTGAGACAGTTGGGCTTGTTCAGCCTGGAGAAGAGAAGGCTCGGGGGAAACCTTGTTGCAGTCTTCCAGTATGTAAAAAAATTTTTAAAAGCCTACAGGAAAGATGGGGATGGGCTGATTATCAGGGAGTGTAGAGATAGGACAAGTGGTAATGGGTTTAAAGCTGAAGGAGGGTAGGTTTACATTAGACATTAGGAAAAAATTCTTCTCCCTGAGGGTGGTCACACACTGGCACAGGTTTCCCAGAGGAGCTGCAGCTGCCCCCTCCCTGGCAGTGTTCAAGGCCAGGCTGGATGGGGCTTTGGGCAACCTGGATTAGTGGCAGGTGTCCTTGCCCACAGCAGGAGGATTGGAACTAGGTGATCTCTAAGGTCCCTTTCAACCCAAACCATTCTGTGATTCTATGAAGAGCATTTGGGGCAGAGGCTGGCACTTCTCCAATGCCAGAGGAAAACTAACATGAGGAAGTGATGCAGGTCCATCCATCATCTCTGGATTTCTAAGCACTGCATTCAGAGTGGAGGGCCCATGGAGAAAGAGTCTTATCACATTTCAAGCGGAAACATTCAATGACAATATTCCTTACAACAGAAGCTGCTGTTTATTTCAGTCGGGGTCACATTTTGACATAAAGATCAGCAAGGATCACAGGAAAGAGTTAAAGTAGCGTGGTTCAGTTTTAGGAAAGTTGTGTAATGAACAGAGAGAGCAGTAAGAATAGCAAGGAGATTCTCTCCAATAACAGTTTCCCACTCCTGCCAAAACTGCTATAGGTTGTGTTTTTCAGGAATTCATTTCGTCTAAATGAACTTAACAGAGAATTGGGCAGATGCTTGGGTCAGCATAAATTGGTGCAGCTCCCCTGACGTCTGGATAGCCAAAGCTCAGCACAAGGTACACCCAAAGTGCCAGACATTCATCATTACCGACATAACACATCACTGCTCGCTGAAGAAAGGGTTTTAGTGCTGCTTGAAGACCTACCCAACTACATTTCATTTATCTTTCCTGCTGTTCAGTTGTTTTCTGTCTCCTTGAAATTAATGTGCAGATTTGTTAAACAATTGTTGTAGTAATGTACCTTACTTTTACTTCTGGAAAAAAAGTTACACTTTCTCCATTTATCTCACGACACACACAGACACTCAGAGTGTATACAATCAGCTTGCAAAATGTCGGGTGACCTAGCTGGCTGGAAGGTGCTCTATGAGTATCATAAATCATTCTTTATCTGCCATGGCTCTTTTTTATAAATAGCACATCTTGGCTTTGTACGTCTTCAATGCTTTGGACGGTTCCTTTTGTTTGGGGGGGGGGGGGGAAACACCGATAAGGATTTGTTTATTAGCAGGGAGAGAAATACAGGTATTAATATTTTTGTGCTGTTGCTGAAAGCACAGTCCCAACAGGGGCTGAATTTCCAATCTTTTGTATAAAAGCCATCAACCAGCTTTCTCACCAGCTACCCGGGATGTTGTTTAAAGCTCGACGCACACAAGAAATTTCATGTAAATTAGCCACCTGAGGGTACCAACACGGACCCATGATTGTAATAGAAACATATTGACATGGGCATAAAAAAGGCTAATTAACTGCTTCCTTCCTGCCAATTGCACACTAGGTGCTCGCTGCTGCTCAGCATCTCCTGGGCTGCTGCAGATACGCCGGCATTACTCTCATTCCATGGAGTTCAGCTGCTTAAAAGGTCTGCACAGAGGTGTATGGGAACAGCAACGAGGGGGATGAGTGCTCTGGAAGCAATGGGATAGAAAGTACAAAGCTCTCTTCACGCGTGCACCATTTCTGGAAAATCAGACCTGACTTCATATGTTTTTCTTCCTCGGTACAAAGAGCCATTGAAATGCTGTAGTCCTGTGCAGCGTGTTTGGGGCTGATAAGAGTAACAGCGTGCGGGGAATTTAGTCCTTCATTTCAGAGCAAAACAGACTTTGTGGCATGTTCTGACTGAAAGACAACCCCAAAGAAGGATGCAAACTCACAGCTTCTAGAGGTTAGCCAGACGCTTTACCCAGGGAGTTGAACGCTCCGATTAGAGGATCTTACGGTGTGGAGTAAAAGCCCGTACACTTCCACCAACACAACTGTGAATTACTGAAGGAATTCTCAATCCATACAGGGCTTGATTGCCTTGTATAGTGATTTGCACTCACACCTGGTGAGTATCAAGCGGGTGTAAAATACCTGCAATGGAAGAATAGAGAATGTTGATTTAAGACCCTTTTGTATACACATCGCCCTGAACTTACTAGGTATGGAAGTGTCTTAGAAGGTAAAGTGGAAAAAAAAAAATCAATGTCCTTTGTGGCTATTAAGCCTTTTATGTTTGCAGATGTCCTTATAGGAGTGGTTATTCTTACAACACACTTAGAGAGAAGTCCATACAAAAACCTTGTTCTAAGTCTCACAAGGATCAGGAATACCTGAAACTCATTTCTAGGCTTTCCTGTTCACACCCATTTTTTTCAGTTTACAATATTTTCATTCTTTTGACTTGCTTGGTTTTCTCTGTTATGCACAGAGGATTATAAGCTCGCCCTCAATGTTTTCCCTGTAACTGCTCTGCATTCACAGCATCTCCTCACTTACACAAAAAAACCCAACCTTTTTTTAGCCACGAAGATGACGTAAAAATGAGTGACTGCACAGGTCAGGTGAGTGGTAATGGGACAGTAAGCCTTTCATCTGAGGTCACCAGAAAGAATCCAAATTGTCTCAACACAAAATGAAAGTAAAATGAAGGCTGTTCCACTTTAATGACTTTTTGGTGAACTGTGAGAAAGCAGCCAGTCACAAAAATAAATGAGTAAAATACGTAAATAGTGGAGTCGTCTGAGGCCAGTGTTATACCCAATAATGAAATCCATCCAGAAAACCAAACTATCTTCTCACCTTTTGTCTTCTAGTTAAGGATGGAGGTACCCCAGTGGGAAACAGAAGCAAGAGTTTCTCTTGCCTGTGCAGTCCTCATTCTGAAGAAAAGTGCTGGGCTCAGTGTCTGGGGCTGTGAAGCCCACGCTGAAGCTACCACTAAACAGAGAAAGAGATGAAGGGAATGCAGAGCACCAGAAAGACACATGCTCCACTTCCTCCTCACATAGTGGAAGCCCAAGGAGGAGCAGAGGACCCTTCCCTGTAACATCAGCTCCTGCCTGCTTAGTATTTTCTCACTACAAGATGGATGTGCACACTTCTAGGGTAAAGCTCTTTACGTGTCAGAGAGCACTAGAAGCAAAAAGTCATTTATAAGCACCCCTACAAAGCCAGCTCATTTCACATTTTTACATTCTCCAAACTCATCTTACAGATAACACTTCCCCCCACCCCTGGCCCTGGCTAGAAATTAAACCATCTTTTTTTCTCTCCTTTCTATTTCAGTGGCTTCAAATAAAGCATTGTGAGGAAGATGGATGCTGTGGCAAATGCACATGGAAAACGTTAAGAGTTAACAGAAACGCTAGCTAGCAACAGGAGATAAGGTTAAGGGCAATGATCTGCTTTTTGCTCCTGAAAATGTAGAACAAAGGTTAGCTGTTCTACTAACCCTGCTCACTGTTATTTTTCGACTTCTTGCGGCCCAAAGAAGGCCTTGAAGCAAAAATATTGCCTCAAATCTCACGGCCTGTTTGAGGTGTGCGTTCTTTGAGAACCTCTCCCTTTCATCAGACACAAAGCAGCCGATGAATGAAGCCAGCTATCTCCGCAGAAATGAGAGCACACACGAACACTCAGAGCTTGGGGTGCTTGGGGCACTCTGGCAGCCATCAGCAAAAATTAGACAATTTATTTCTCCTGTTACATCCCTTCATGTTAACCACTGCACGCCCAGTTGGAATGCTCAAAAAAAAAAAGGGCCAGTGCTTAATTCCATTAGCCATCACCAGCTAAAATTCCAATAAAATGGGACAGGAGAATAATGCTGAAGGCATAGTGATATGTCACTATCCTTAAAAAACCCTGCAGCTGACTGTAAAACAGAAAACGAAGCAAATCTCTTGCATACCACCTCCCCATGGCCTACAGACTCATTCAGACTGGCGTGGCCTCTCTGAATTGTTTTCTTATTTTATTAACAACAGCAGCGATGATCTGCTTTCTCTGTCTCAGAGCTCTGCTTGATATTGGAGACTTGCTTTCAAACTGCAAACAGCTTTTGTGCGGGAGGCTTGCTTGTCTCTTTTCTTCTTAGATCTCTGTCTTTAAATGAAATTGTAAGGCTGGCAGGACTGGACTGAAAAAGAACCATTAAACCTTGATAACTTTCTGCTAGAAGAAACACTTTAAGCCAAAACGACAGTCAGATCAGGAAAAAACATTCACTTTGATAAGCTGGTAATTAAACAGCAAGCAAGCTGGTAAGGCAATGTGATCAGTCAACCATGCTGGCCAAGATGTTACTGTCAAGGGGAACAGGAAGTTTTACAGGCAAATTTTGCTCATCACCTACTTAAAAGAAAGACAGAGGATGCCACGGATACTCCACTGCAGAGGAGAGGTCACGTGCAGAAAACCGGAAGGAATCCTGGTCTTACAAGAGAACCCAAAGCACAAGGAACACACCAAAGGAATGAGAAAACTGAAGCAGAGACATGGTTTTAGTGTTTTATTGATTTTGTCACATTCCTTGTGATGTGTGGGCTGAAGAGTAACTGACTTGGAATCCCTCAGACAGCGTATGAAGTATTTCAACCATCCCAGGGCAATCAGCTGGAGCATTCATAAAGCTGAAGATCTGAGAAAATATGGGTTTACATGGTATGTTTTGTTGGGACCAGAACTAGCCCGGGAGGCCTAGGAGACTTGTAAATGATATATATGTGCCAGAGGAGTTAAAGAAAGGGACAGTACAGAAATCTATCCAGAGGAAAGGATTTTTAATCGCATCAGCTCAGCCTGTGGAAAATGAGCAAAGGCAGCTGGGAGAGTCCATAAGATGCAGGCCTGTAAAAACAATGAACTTGCATTAATTTAGCTCCTAAGCTTTGCAGATCTTTCCCATTCCACTATGTTTGCTAATGATGACAAAGCTCTACTAGTCACTCTGTCTCCTTCCTTGGCACCAGTCACACAATTACAAGATTGGAAAGGACCATCAAGTCCAACTGTTCCTGCCCTATGGTAAACCATATCTCTAAGATGAACTCTGCAAGGGACATCTGGGGACCCTTTAGTTTAGGGTTGAGACCCCTTCTCAGGAAGTGGTGGTCTACTGACTACCACACAGCCCCCCACACCTGCCAGGGAGGAATGTGGGGGTTGAGAAACGCCATGTGTTGGTGGTGTTTTGGCAAGCCACATACTCAACCATGAAAGGGTCCATCACAAAACCCAAGTGGTACAGCTGAGGAAGAATGGTAAATTGGCCACTTCTTCCTCTTTCCGTGCATGTCCAGCCCTTCCCTGCCCAGGAGAGACTTGGCATGCTTGTCACCCATCAGCATGCAAGCCAAAGGTTCCCTCTTCCTCGTAGGTCTAAGTGAAAACCAGATGTGTGGCAATTAGAACCCAAATGACATTATAATTTCAGTATGTGGCTACCCAGATCTCAGTTACGACCTATCAGACAGATGGAGAGATCAACACCTTTAGCAAAAAAACCCAACAATTTTCTATGGCACACACTAAAAATATAAAATTCTATTCCTAAAACAATATTAGGGCTTATTATGTAATGAACCACCACAACTAGTCTATCACCTATTTATTAAAAGACATGGAGAGTCTAGAAAAGGTTTTTCAGAAAATCCAAACGATAGAAAACCCTCACTGAAGTCACTAAGAACATTAAGCAATGATCTCTGACATCACTGGAAATTTGTACTACTTCCAGTGGATGTTGGATTAGACTCCTCTAGAGTTATGTGAATTATTAAAAGCAAATAATTCATTTAGAAGATGATACTTTGGTTTGTTGGGGGTTTTGGGGTTTTTTTAAATTATTTTGCTGTGAACAAACTAATTAAAAAAAATATGTTTCCAGGGCAATACTGATGAGTGAAGGTTTAATGACAACAAATCTGACCTACAAGAGCTTAATAAATGCCTTTGCTGAACAACTGTTATGTTTATGAGATTGATCACTTTATTCCCATGAAGCTGCCTCAGTTGTTTGAATGAGATGAATGTAGTAGTTAAGAAAAAAGAAGTGTTTCAAAGACACTGAATGGAGAGTGTGGGAAGTCTGTCATTCCAGAAGTCTGTCTACTGGCAGATTTCATTCTCTTTCAACAAAAAAAAAATCCCTGTCAACAGGTAGAACAATTGTACTTACAAAGAAAAAAAGCCAACTGCATAACACACGGAAGAGGAGTAAGTATGAAACAATATTTGTCAAATTGTTTCTCAATACTTTTTGCTACCACTCAACTACTTCTGGTCATAAATTAGTAGCAGTACAATTCCCAGACCAATTCAAAAAAGAACAAAATATTTTGAAGAGCATCCTTGAAAGGTAGTATAATCGTATGCAGTGTGTATTTAGGGAATGAGCATTTTAGAGACTTTGAATATTAACATGGCATGTTTTGATTCCTGTCATCATAAGTTATAACAAATTTCCATAATAGTCAGCCAGACCAGCTATTGGAGTAGTAGGGCATCAAACAGCATCCTCCCAGGTATAGTCGTCTTTCAACCAGGGTTCAAGACTGTAGGCAAAATGACAGACCAAAGATAGCATCTGGGAAGAATATTACTGACAGAAGCAGGGACAATCAGGAAAATGAAGACCCATAATAAATAAAAGAAGACGTCACTGTTCTGTTACTAGGGCATGAGTGAATGATGCTCGGTCCCTTTATGATTTGCCATCTGTGGTCAGGTCACTGGTTCTTTGAGTCTTGAACCACACTGCTGCCTGACGCTTCAGAAGCAGCTAATAGTTTATGTGGCTAACCAAATAATAAGCTGTAGCACAGAATGGGGGTAAAAAGATGTCTGTACTGGCTTCTGCATGTGATCAGAGCTCACATGTTGAGTGGATTTCTCTCAGTGCCTTTTAACATGCTTAGGTCAAATTCACCTATTGAATTAGATCTCAGTAGGGAACAAGGATGGACCTATATACCTCCTGTTCCCACCATCAGTATCAGTGCTCCTTTATCTTTAATTCATACATACACACACCCCACTACCACCATGCCACCAGCCATCAGGGCTGTAATAAGAGTGATTCTGGCTAAGCACTGAAGCTAGTCAACACCAATCTCTATCACCTTCATAACTTCTGTTTTCCCACTGTAGCTACACAGTGAGGAAACAGTCTTAAGAGCTCCCTCTCAATGTACTGTTAAAAAGTCAAGTGCTTCTCCAGAGCTCTTCCCAAACTTAGCGTAGTCTAGGATGTTATTCTGACTTGCACCAAATATAGTGCAAATCATGTGGCAAGCCTGCTGGAGAATCATAGGAGAGACAAGGAACTGCAGATGGATCACAAGGTGGCGAGGGGAGAAATGGGGGGGGGGGGGAAACAGGGGGGAAAAATTTGCAAACGTATAAGGATGCTTCAAAGCTACCAGGTTCAGTCCAAGTTTCAGACCCCTCCGAATGCACAGGGATTTGAATCTGTAAAATATAGCTTCAGATTCATAATTCAACTTCTCCTCCAAAACCTCCGAGGGCTTTGAGATTTGACGGTTTGGATTCAGGCATATGGACTTCAAAACTGGGAGAAGTTTCCTCGTCATTCTGAAGGGCTTGAAATATTAACAACCAATAACATTTCGTTATCCCTACTACAGTTTCTCCCAGAGCAGGCTGCAGTTTCTCACTCTCAGCTTTCAGATGAGCCACAGAGCTTCTTGTGTGTTGGCTGCTAAGCACTTGATCATTATCCTGTGGACTTGTCCCCACCTTTTCTTTTAGGTAGGCTCACTGTGTGCCTGCACAGAGGACAGGATGCGCATTTTGCAGCCTGGTGCTTTAGCATGTGGCTCAGCATGCAGAACGCACGTACTCTAGTCCAACTGTCAGTGTTCCCAGGATCAGGACACAGCTAAGGAGCTCTCTGGATAGTGCTTATTAGGCTCCACCAAAGAGCCAAGAGGAGCAATAGATTTCAGAAGTGACAACATTCACCAGGTGGAAAATACTCATCACTGGATTTGAGCGAGGACACATATTGCTCTTAAAATACTTCCTAGTAGCTATTTAAAGAAAAAAAAACAACTAGAAAACCACATCTGCATTTATTCTCTCTGGTTTCATCTTCACTGCAGGGAAGGTGCATTCTGCAGTGAACCCCAGAGTCCTGCATCCACCTAAGTGGGGAAACCACTGCAGCCCTGTCCTTCCCACCTGCCTGGGCTGACTCATGAAAGAAACAAGTATGAGTTGGGAAATGATGTCTGTTCAGGTCCTACCACAACAGACAATTTTTGTCCTACCAGAAGAGACAGTTTTAACACTACGAAAGCAACCACTGCAAACAGCCATGATGGGTTCCCAATCCTATTTTTTTTTCATCTGCACTGCAGAGGCCTGAAAGTGGCTGTTCCAAATTGCCAACTGCACATCATGACTCCTAAGATGCACAGCTAAACACCTGAATCCACTGAGTACACTGGAAAGCGTAAATGGAAAGCAAAGGTGATGACCAGGCATTAGGATACACTGTGGCTGTACAATTCAGAACTGGGTCCTAATGTAAAGATATTGCAAATGTCTTGATTCACATGGAGAGATTTTCTGGTACTTCTGCTATATTTAAGAATCTTTCATGCCCCACTGGATAAATTTTCATGATACAGAACTAACTTATTAAAGGCAGAATGATCCTGCAGAATATGGTTTTGTTTGGCTACTATTAAACCTTCTCAGGTGGTCCTGCAGAATATGTTTTTGTTTGGTTACTATTAAACCTTCTCAGGACTGCTTTAGCACAAAAGCATATCCTTTTTTAGATCATGAAGCTGTCGAACTGAACTTCCATTTACTGTCAGTGTGACCATTCAGACAAACACAACAGACAGCAGAAGGAAAGCTGTAGGGATCTTCTTGGGGCATCTAGTGGATGTAAATTGAGGGGGACCTTCTGCAAAAAAAAATTTTAAATAATCCAAACAGTTCCCAGGACATCCCATGTTTGAGAGACCAGGAAGTTCATGATGGAAGCATGTACACCAGCGGGACCTGCAGCTGCAGCAGCAGGGACACAGGGGTTCAAGGAATTTGCCTTCAGAAAGAGCTCAACTGAAACAGAGATGGAGAGAGCCAGATCCTGACAGTGAGGGATAAAAATAACAGCTGGGAGACAGTCTGAAGGCACCACTGAGGGTGTCAGGTCAAGAAATGAAATCTCTGATGAGATTGTGAAGTGACAAAACCCCGCCACTCCAGAGGCCATGTCCTCTCGGTGCCTTCTACCACACGCCTGCACCACCTGGCCAGAGACAGCCCACGTCCACAGGGAGACAGGTGAAGAGAGAGGGACCTGTTTCTGCCTTGTCCTCCTCACTGCTGCAGTCAAGAGGGTGGCACTGGGCGGTAAGAGTCCTCTGACACCAGAGCTTGGCGCAGCAGTGCATTCCCAGAGCAGCCTTTGCCAGGCTGCTGCCGGTGCAGAGACAAACCCATGACGTGTTTACTGAGGCAGGGAGTGCTGTTTGTTATCCTGGCGCTGTCCTTGCTTTGGGATTTTTGTCTTTTTACTGCTGATGCCTGCCCCTGATGAGACTCCAAGTCCCATGTTCGTATGACGGTGGTTTCATTTCAGGATTTATTAACCATGTTTAAATATTAAATAGCTGATAATGCCAAATCAAGACAAATATTCATTAAAAATGTAAAAAAGAGGTTTCAAGTCAGCAAAAGCCAATGATACATGATCTGCCACTGGGGAATGCACAGGCCTGATAGCACAGTACAGATGCCCCATCCCAGAAGCATTGGTTCAGCTTCTGTTGACACTTTAGGATTTCTTTATGGCTTTTGTTTTGATTGCAGCATCAAGTTTATTCTTCTTTTAGAAATAAAAGTAACAACAAGAGAAAAGGCCAGTTTTGGCCCTATCACTACCAGCTCCAGATGTGACTGTAGCATAGCAGGAGGGTTCAGGCTCCACAGCTTGCCTGCAAGTGGCGCTCAGCTTCTGCCACCTTACAATGGATACAGTCAATACCAGGCATCACTGAGAAGTCCCACAGCTGATGTGAAAAGGTGGCTGAACTCAAGGTTCATCGCTGAAAGAAAAACCAACGCTTTCCAAATTGCTGTCTATAGTGTTCGAGGTACCATGGTGCCTGCTCTTCACTGCGGCACTCATGGATACAGCAAAGCTACCAGACCCTTTAAATTGTAACCATGATTATTCATGCCATACGTAGCACTTGGCTGCACTTAGGTTTCCTTGAGAAAGTAGGAGAGACCGAAAAAGGGAAGATGCTGTATAGAAAAGTGTCATGCCACAGTATAGCTCTTCTATGAAGGCAGTCCTCTCAGCAGAGGAATATGGTTAGCATGTAGCCTGAACAAATTGCTGGAGATTCATGGTGAGAGTCCAGTCAAAGCTGCAGTTAGAACCCAACTAAGAGAAGAGGATAAAAAACAGAGTTTGATTGAAACCCCAGAAGACTGACTTCAGAGGTCTTTGGCTCTTGCATTGCAAATCCTCCCAGGCTTGATTTCCACATCAGCCAGGTCTGCATGATTTTACATCATTATGCAGCACCAGTGTATGAGTCAGATCGCATGCAGAAGCTTCCTAGAGGTTTTCTCTTAGGTGTCTGTAAAGCACCGCATGTTTAAACCGCATTTCCTAAATGATAAACAAGTAAATATGCAAGTGTCATCGTTTAGCCCTGGCAACTAAGCACCAGGTTGACCCTTAGTCCCTCCATCCTGGTAGGATGGGGGAAACGGAAGAGAGAAAACTCACGGGTTGAGACAGAGGCAGTTTAATAAGTAAAGCAAAACCCATGCTTGCAAAATGCAAGACAAGGTGTTTATTTCCCATTGGCAGGTAAGTGTTTAGCCATCTCCAGGAAAGCAGGGTTCCATCATGTGTAATAGTTACTTGGGAAGACAAACGCCATCACTCTCACTGGAGGATGGTGGTCCTCCCTCCCTTCCTTTTCCCCAGGTCCCCTATAAACTGAGCATGATGCCATATGGTATGGGATATCCCTTTCATTGCTTGGGGTCACCTGTCCCGGCTGTGTCCCCTCCCAACTCCTTGTGCACCCCCAGACTGCTTACTGGTGGGATGGTGTGAGGAGCAGCAAAGGCGTTGGCTCTGTGTAAGCACTGCTCAGCAATACCAAAGAGCATTTCACCAAAACAAAACCATCTCTGCATTATCAAATGCACAAATCCTAACCAGCCCCGTATTAGCTACTATGAAGAAAATTAACTCTATCTCAGCTGAAAGCAGGACAAGACAACTTCCCAATTTATGTTCCAGGTGGGGTTTTTTAATGTGAAGGTCACCTTGAAAGCTGCAGTATAAAGACCTAACTCATTTTATCTCTAGCATCACAGTCCTGCCTCTGCCTACAGTAGCAAAAGATCCTCACTACATGAAAAACTCATTTTTAACTCCTGTGTAAAACTGACCTGCCACAGATTTTGAATATGCAGTCATGATCAAAGAGCACCTACCCAGTCACATCGAAGAGCTGACTGGGTAGAAAAGTGCAAGATCCCTCTGCACCTCACAAGGTTCTGAATTAACTTCAGAGAGGCAATATGGTTTTGGAGATACGGTAGTGGCCCTGCTGTTCAGCGGACCTGGATTCTATTCCTGGCTCTGCCACTGACCTGCTGAATGACTCAAGACAAATGACTTCAACACATCTGCCAAGTTTTACAGAGCAGGTATGAGACTCGCACTTTTCCATTCTGTGCCCCCCTCCACCCCCCGCCTCCCAAACTGTCCTTCACAGTACATGCAGCTCACATTTGCAGCATAGTCATGGCCCCTCTTCTGCCTCTTGTTCCCTTATACAAGCTGCAGCTTACCACCCCCCCCCTTGACACACCAGCCTGCTGTGTCTGGGGTGCTACAAGACACATTTGCCAAAAGCACCTACTTCAGCTCCTTCTGTAGCCTCTGAGCTTGATGTGCCCAGAAAGGCTTCCTTCATGGGGACAACCCATGGACTACATCTGTTGTGCACACTCAGCATTCACCTGCACATACCTCACAGTAATGGAGGAGTCAAGAAGTGCACTTCCACTTGTGGGCCTCTGCTTTCCTTTTTACCATTTCCACTGACATGACAAACTGCTTGGCATGAGGATAACGTTTCCCATGGTCTGCAAAGCACAGAGGCTCCAGTACTCCTAAGGATCCCAAGTCCTTCTGTGCCTTCATGACCACAGATTCTTTTTCCCACCCAGTAGACCCTTCCTCCACAAAACCATCTCTGTAACCACTAGTGATCCCATTTCCTAGGGTCAGCACTAATTATTTTCTGGATTACTTCTGAAAAGTATTTTAATGTCCTGGGCTTATGTATCTTCAAAATGCAAATACATCAGTAAGAAGGGAGCACTGGAATCTTTGACTGAAAAAAACCCCAAACCACCCTGCCTGTGAAACAGTTACTGTTATCATTATTATTAAATATTATGATTATTTCATTAGTTACTCCAGCAGAGGAAAATACGTACTATGAATAGGAGTCACCAGGGGATTCTCTGCCCAGCCTGGTATCAGCCTTTCCTCTGTAAACATGGACTGCCTGCAGCATGTGGATTTCTGTTTACCTTTCACAACGGAGAGGAAGACCTCTGATGAATCAGTTTCTTGATTTTTGCACAGAAAAGGTGTTACAAGCAAACATAACTACCCATATGAGTTAAAATAGGCTTTTGTGCATTAACTCATTAATGTTACTCTGCGTTTAGTATCACTTGAAATCAGCAGAATTCTTGGTGGGAGAGAGGGAATGGAGATTCTCTCTCATTTGGGGGGACAAAGAGCCCACAGTAAGCAGCACGATGAACAGCCCCTTCTGAAAGAAATTTTAGCCACTGCTTTTCTAATATAGTAACACCAGTGATATATCTGCTTCTTAAAAATACACTCCAGTGTAAGTTCCTTTACACAAAGTGTCTCCCCACAGCCCCTGGACAGTAAAACAGAGAGAGGAAAAGGTGTTGCATCAGGTCATCAGCACTCTAAATAGCAAACACACAGGGGAGAGTGGGATAGCAGAACACAAACTGTTCTGTTCCACGAACAGATGATTCAGGAAATGCAGTTCAAATATGCAGTGCTTTACAGACACCTAAGGGAAAACCTCTAGGAACATGTTCTGCTCCAAGAACAGAACCTGGAGTGAGTCCAGGGGAGGCCACTAAGATGATCCGAAGGCTGGAGCACCTCCTCCTATGAGGACAGGCTGAGAGACTTTGACTTGTTCAGGCTGGAGAAGAAAAGGCACTGGGGTGACCTGCATTGCAGGTTGGAACTAGGTGATCTCTAAGGTCCCTTCCAACCCAAACCAGTCTGTGATTCTATTACGCGATTCTAACATCTCTTCCAGGGAAGGATCCAGCAACCCCTCTCAGCATGTTCCCACCACTCAGCAACAGAGCAAATCAGGGATCCCATTCCCTGCTTCATCCCAGTCCCACAATGGGAGCTGGGAGCTAGCACAGCAGTGCTTTCCCGGGCATTCTTTTAGGTGTGTGTTCTAAGCGTTAAACTACTTCTATTTCGTGATCTTCTATAATGCTGCCAGTCCACACTTACTGCAGCCTGTTCTCAGTGAACTCGAATATTTAACTGGGTGAGTTTCTGGTTGCTCAGTGCATGAATCTTAAACTCCAACCTTGAGAAGGCTGGTAACACTGTCAATATTTCAGGTCACTAACAGAGGTTGCAGTCTTCCTCTGGGGAACGCAGCCACAGAGCAGTAAGCAAAGGCTCCTGTGGCTGGGTTATTAAGGAGGGTCAGGACACAGTTATCTAACTGTTTACAGATAAAGCCTTGTAAAGGCTTGTAAAGGTGTGCGTACCTATGAGAAGAGGGAAGAGCAGACTCCAAGTCCCCTGAGAAGCCAGAGTGCTGTGGGCCTTCCCTAGCAAGGCAGCATTCCCCTTCACCAGGCTCAAGGCTTCAGAGTCCTTACTCAAAGGCGAGCAAGTAAAACACAAGCACTGAAGAGACAGGCATGACAGAAAGGAGAATGGAGGATTACCAGGCTCCAGCAAAGCCACAGGGAAACGGTCCGCTTGAAGTGTGAAATGAGCAACTCACCAAAAAAAATGTGCCGTGGATATAGGGTCTTGTTGTCAGCCCCTTCACTGTTAGCTATCGATTTTACAGTATTTGTAAGATTTATTCCCTTTTATTTTCACCAGGGGAAATTAGGCTGTCAGGATCTATTAACCCGAAACAAGCCATTATCCCTCTCATGATTATCGCCTTCCAGGGCTGGCTGCAAAGTACCCCCAGGCTCCGTCTGCTGGGGAAGGAGGCTGCTGGCTTTCACACGGCTCTGGCAGCCACTGTGCCCTTCCCGCTCAGGGTACCGGTGGAGCCCGCAAAGGAACCTGCAGCAGACAAAACCAGCAACGTGTACTTGAAGCACTGGGTGCCCTTTCCCTGCTGCTTGCCCAAGGCCCCGCTGTTTGCCCAACCACCCCTGCAGTCCCACTGGAAAGCATCTGCCTCTCTCATGTCCTGGTACCAAATTGTGCCACCCCCCAGGGCGGTGTGTACCCACTGCCAACCAGAGGTACAAGCTGTGTGTGACTCAGGAGGACTTACACATTCAAACTCAAATGCAATATGTGCTCTTCCATTTACTTTCTTACAGTGGTTTTATCTGCTTGCTTTATGAGAACAAGTGGAATATCAAAAAAGATAATCTTAAATCCGCAGGGATATAAAGCTTCCCCAAAACACAGAAACTAGTTTGTTAAACACCACCAGAATAGTTCTCTCTCTCACCAAATTTTGTTTGAAAAGTGTGTGCAGGCTGGTTAGTGGCACTTTGAGGAGATCAGGGACTTCAATCCATGCCTGACCTCAGTGGAGGCACTTTTGTGGCACACAGCTATCCTCAGGGGCTGTTAATGTGAGCCTACTAAAACCTCTGCTCCACACATTCAACGTAGGATTTTCAAAACCCCTTAAACTGGTCAAATAAAAATCAGTCACCCTTGGATCAGAGCCATACACTGTTCCCCAGTGGCAACTATTTCCACGACAAACCACGGCTCTCAAATTCCAGCCGGCTCAGCACCAGCCAGACGCACTAAGCAGAAGTTGTGAAGCACAGAAAATTGTGAAGCACAGACCTGGAAATAGGATTCATGTCCCCTCAACTTCCAGAGCTGAGTGCATTTCCCCAGGCAACAGAGGCATTTTGACTGGTGGAGCAGCAGGCACTATGGGACACACTCTTCTTACCTGACGTTTTTCCAGCCATGAGAAAAGCAGCCCAGCTTTTAAAGCCCTTCTGAGGCCTGCCTGGCTGACTGCAGAGTGAAGTTAGTCACTCCTGAACAGTGCCTCGCTCCTGAGGTGCACACTTAAGTCAGCAGAAACAGTCCACAGTGCAGGCTCAGTATGTGATTTTCAGTGTTAATAGTGTGGTCAAATCAAAGTTTCTCTGGAAAAAAGCCACGCATCGCTCTTCAGTGTGAAGCATTTAAACCCTAAACCACAAGTTTCAAACATCTGCCGCTACAGAAAACAGGTTAAGAAAACCACCACCACCTGAAAGATATTTCCCTGGAATAACTAAATTAACTTTGCTCTTGTTTGAAAAGATGGAATGGGGGAAAAGAAAAAAATGACAACAAAAAAAGGGAAAAACCCACCTTATTTCAGACCTGAAACCAAGCACCGCAAATCTCTGCCAAATGTAGAATGCCTCCTAGGTTTACTCTGAAAAAAAAAAGGATTTACTAATCTTAAGCACAATTCTAACTGTACCAGCCACTACTAAAAATGTTAATTCTCTACTGTTTCTATCACTTAAAAATCCTCGTGGTTATGAGAAGAGAGAATGTGGCAAGTACATCGTGGCATTATGCATGATGGCCACCGCTTTGCTAAGCAAACAAGAACAGCCAGCTTCCTCCTAACAGCTGGTTACCAGACCTGGCACTGCAGGCGAGAGCAGATCCAGCCAGGACTCAACCATTGCATCTAGGTCGTAACTCCTTGGGAAAGGCTGAGCTTCACCATCTGGGGTCAGCTCACATCTTGCAATAGGGCCATCTGCATTCCTCAGATACTCAGCCTCGCTCTGCAGACACACACACACGAAGCGAGAACAGAGACTGCACGTCCTGTGGATGTGGTTTGGGTTTTCCCTCTCAAGAGCAGACAGGGATCGGCCCTGTAAGTTCTGTCAAGGGGCAGGTATATTGCCAAGAAAGCCACCAAGAGAGTGTGTTTCCATGCATGTGATAGCAAGCAGCAGGAGGACTGCATTAACAGTAAAACTTGTAGAGCAAGCTCTCATCATGCGTTTGAGGCTCTATGAGCTGTGAGCATTACAGCCATGCTCACGATCAGAACTGCTTCTGCAAAGAAAATGGTGTCCTGGAGTCACTTGTAATGAGGCACTCCCAGTGCACTCCCGATGCCATGTGGACTGTGTAAAAGCCCAGCTGGGAACCTCAAGGGTAGCCACCACCCCAAAGCTACTTTGTCTTGGGGATGTATGAGCTAGGCCTAATGTGTTGTGGAGCTTGTACCACTGAAGTGCTCTGGGGAGATGAGAAAGGAACAGTCTCTGACACACCATTCCTCATTTAATTCCCTCTGGAGGAGGATGGTGCCAGAGCTGGTCAGAGTAATTAAGCACACCATCTGGGCCTCAGTGTCTCATGTACACACAGGCTAAGCCCACATCTTGTTAACCCTTCTGCATCCAGAGTCATTCACTGAGAGAAGTTCAGCACTAGGACAAACAAAAAATTGGAGTAAATGTAAGGGATGCACCTGCAGAGCCTCCCACGGGCCCACTCAGCATTGCTGGGATGAATTAGACACTCTTCAGTTGAACCAAGGAGCAGCTGATAGAAGGGTGGACTGAGCAGAATCTTAAAGCAATCAGCCACATTGCTAAAAACTATGGTGGTTGTGATCTTTCAGACTTGTCACTAGAGACAGTCAAGCCTTTTCATAGAGTGAAATTAAACCGAAAATCAACAGAAGAGATTGCAGTAGCAAGAGCAGGAGACTGACCAGAGCACAGCTGTCTCTACTGAAGGGTTTCCCAGGTTCAAACGTTCTAAATGAAGGGATGACCCAGTGTCCAGATGGCATACTGGAGATAGAAAGCAGAAGTCCCCACAAGAAAAACCCCGAGTGGAGGCAGTGGATGGGCCTCCTTGGGCACAGAGCTCATCAGAAGGAAAAACTTTGGGAACTTCTGATGAAAAAGCTTTGAAAACTCCCACAGTAATTTGTTTCACTGTAGTCAGAGAAACAGAATTTGGTTTAATTATCATAAATAGAAATTAGGTTATACCAAGACTCCTCTCAATTTAGTCTACTGACTTCCCATTGTACTAGGAATAGAGTTGTAAAGGGCCAAACTTCAGCTTTAAACAGAAGAAGCAGGATGCCATCACCCAGCTAATGCTGGTGGTATTCATCTGAAAGAAGATCAGAGGTACCAAAAGATTGTTCAATAAAACACATGCATTCATGCAAACATCTTCAGAATGGCTGGATTCAGGAAAGTGGAGAAGGCAGTCAGAGATCTTGTGCTCATCAGATTATGCAGAGAGATTCTGAACTGATCCTATGACATGGGTCACATTGAGAGATTATGGAAAGACTAAACAATACATAGGTAACATACAGGATTGAGGAGAGACAGATTAAGTTCTGGCATAAAACCCTACGGAGTCCAGTTCATGGTGTGAACTGTTCTTAAATGAGCAAACACCACAGTTCATTCCAGCACTAACAGTCCAAATGGTGACAGTCTCAGGTAAGAAAAATACCTCTCAAGCCCTGCCTGAGTCAGAACAGTGTTAAGGCTTAAGGAACAGCCCTTTGCTTTGCCCTCAAAAATGTTTCACTGAAAAGTATGTAGAAGCATCTTGGCATTGCCCCAACCCACCAGTATCCCGGGGGGTAAATGAGACGCCACATGATAAGCACACATTGCTCCACCAGCTGAGAAACCCTGCTGTCCTTTCTACTGACCAGTTTATGATGCCCCCATGACATCTCCAGGCCACATCATACAACTTTTTGGCTAATCAAATATTCCTCAGTGGTTCTGGAAGAGGAATTATAATAAAATACCAGGTTTATGCTCTATTACCACATGCTGCATCTGAGCAGCAGCTTCCTCCAAGGGTCTCCAGGAGCACAGCCTACACATGCAAAGGAGGGAGAGCACTATCTTGTTTCCCTCTTCTACTGCTAAAGCACACATAAAATGCATTCCTTTATTTTAATAAGCCAAGAAGCTGCATCTTATTCCTTTACAGTCTTGTTCATGAACCTGTGCTCTGCAGACTCTGACATGCTTGAGTGCCTTGATGAAAAGGAAGAGCGAAGAAGGGAAACATGGAGCAAGGGAACCAATACATGATGTGCAGTGGCAGACACTGCCGAGGTTGCAAGGGAAAAGTACAGCCTACTGGGTAAAGCAAGCCAGCTCTGCTACTGACCTACAATGTGGTTATGGAGCATCCCACCTTCTTCACCTATTAAAGGAGAACAATAATGCTAACTTACCACAGGGCAGCATAAAGATGAGCAATTATTCTTTGGAGAGTACTTTGAGATCTTGGAATGGAAGTTATTATGAAACACAACGTCTCTGTTTTCCACAGAGACCTTTTTGCAGATGAATTTTAACAGGAATAGGTATATTGCCTTAATGTGGTACATCCATAGTATGCCAGGACCTGTTTAGAACTATATTTTATTTCAGGAACATCAGAAAGGAGATGTAACAGTGGTAGCACAATAGGAACAAATTAAATCCCAGACCTTTCTTCATCACTGGATCTTCTTCTGAAATTCCTATTTATTGCATTTTCCCTGCAGCAACGAAACCACAGCAGCAGTAGCTATTACTGTTCCCTTACACAAACCATATTAGACAGCATTTACAATATTAGCTGTCAAATAATATCCTTCCCCCTACCACCCACTCCTTAATATACACTCACTGATGTGAGAAAATGAAGATTTGGGTGTTGGGATGGGGGGTATCTTGCCAGGCAGGTGTGGCTGCAGACTACAGTATCATAGGGATACTACCTGTGAGGCATGTGGTGAAGAAACTCAGAACTGAAAAGGAAAGATAAAAGGGCAAAACCTAAAGTATTTTCTGTAGAGCTGACTGTGCTTGGATTTTCTAAGGTATTTTTCTGTCATGCTGCTGCCAACTGCCTCTTTCAAATGATAAGAAAAGCTGTGATCTTTATTTGTATTCCTGCAAGAAACCAATTGCTCAAACAATGCACAATTAAAAACGTTTTTTTGTTTTGCAACGAAACATAATAATATATTTTACATTTACATAATAGCTTTCAGCCTGGGATCTCAGAAGCATTTGCAAATAGTAAGAAGAATTTTGCCTCAGTATCAGCGCAATATAGCAAAAAGCTGTATTCCCTTTTTATCATCAGGGCAACCTGAGGCACAAAGGTGTTGTGCTACAGGGTTTTGGTCACAGAGGATGACTGCAGGATTAGGAGTGGAATCCATATTCCTTGACTCCCAGAACTGTGAAAAAACAGCACCACATCCCTCATCTTTCATGTCTTTAGCCCTGATCAATCACATCTCTGAGCCCTTTCTGCTGCCACAAATATGCCAACTTCAGTACATGCACATCCCACCTTGGACACCAATGCACCTCAAAACACACCTCTGACCTCTCAGACCACAAAACTAAGAAGTCCTGTATCACTGCAAAGACCATGCTGCAAAAGGGAGACCAAGCTGAACCGATGGCCGGAGCCCGCAGGGGCTCTTACTGACTACTGAAGTAGAGGAGAGTGTGATCTGGATGACTCAGCAGATCGATAGGCTGCAGAGCAATGCTTACCACTGGAGCCATGGCCAAACTCTATTTTTCATGTCTGATTTCTCATGGAGCTCTCTCTTGTACAACAAAACACTAAAGCAGTTTATTCAGTTTGTTTAAAAAGAAAAGCAGGCTGTGACATGCAGACTGTGCAGAGCCATTTGCATGGGCATGAAGTGACTGCAGCGTGCCACCAGATCAGAATGGTGACATTCTGAGGTCCCTTTTTGCAGTGATGCAGATGGCCACACCCGGTACAAGGCACGAAGGGACCAGAATCTATCGCCCGAACATTCTTCCAGAAGAAGAAACCCTTCTGTCAGTCAGTGAGAAACCTCACACATCTAGAACTACCAGGAAAAGGGAGTCAGGGTACTGACTGTACATGCCTATCCCTTCACATACACCAGACCATAAAAGCTGTTATCTTCATAAGCTTCTGTGTGTGAATATGTACGCTGAAAGACACCTCTAGTTGTGCTGACAGCTTTTACGCTCTCCCAAATTGCTTCTGCAAATGCAATTGTTCATCTCCTGTCAAAATACAGGGAAATAAGTGTTCTCATTAGTGGCAGTTTCTTAATGGGGAAGAGGGATTAGTATCAGCCTTTAACACAAAACGAGGGTCCACTTCATCAACACAGTCAATTCCACCCAGCAGCATGGGACCTAAGCAGCCTCTTGCCCTCAGTCCATTGATCCAGTTCCTACATCTTAATGAAAAACTGGACTGAGGAGAAGGAGGAGGAGGGAAAACAAAGTCATAAGGTCAGAAACTATGTCAAGTAGAAATTATTTCAGGGGACCCTTCCACTGTACTGGGGTTATTTATATTTTTAACTCTTCCACTGCTGTTTTTTCTACAGCATGCTGGCTACTTCTCTACAGTGGGAATAAAATAGGACGGTGTGAACTAAAAAGGACAATCTAGGTTCTGAACTACCCATCCATATAACACCAATATCATCATTATTTTCATCTCATGAACATTAGACTGGAAGGAACTTCAAGCACTGGGTTCAGCTCCATGAAGGGTAAACATGTGACACTCCCTGCATTACAAAATTGCCAACGTACACAGAAATCAGTATTTCTGTTAAAACTCGATGGAATTAACATTACAATTTTACTGGTAACTTGAACATCAACATTTGAACTCATTCCAAAAACATATGTAAAGAAAAAGTTTTAAAATAAACTTTTAATTGAGAAATTAAGTTTTCTTCAAAATTTAATGGGGAAAACAACCCTTTTCAATTTATAAAGCAATGCTTGCAGAAATTTCTATCCGTATATGAAGCTATTAAACTTGTTTATTTTGCTCACTTAGTCATCTTTTGATAGATTTCCCCACTCTCCTCCCAGTAAAAAAATACTCTAACAGTCAAATGCCCAGAAAAGTCTGCAGGATGCTGTGGCATGGGTAGAAGAAGCAGTTTTGGTGTCTGAAAAGTTGAAACTTGTCCATAAAGCCTTTGCATGAGCCAGTCAGCAGGAGGGGGTACCTTGCTTTGGGTTAAAAAGCTGAAGCCGTGCTTTGGGCTGCTGACCCAGTGCTCCAGTCCCGGTGAGGGCTGCAGACCTTCCATCCACTAGTGATGTGACCAGCGCCTTATCTGTGCTTGCACTTGGTTGTTTTTAAAAAAGTATTTTCAGTATCCCCATAGATAAGTATCACTGACCAGGTAAAAGAAGGCTTCACAAAGATCTCTTTAAAAGTGGCAGGAGTTTTTGTTGCACCAAGGGTAAAGCAGAACTCTGCACTATGCCCCAACACTGGGACTTCACCTCAGCAAAGGGGCTACCCGGGCAGACGATGACCAGTGTAACCACCATCTACATTCCCCAGTAAATCCAACTGATGATTGCAAGAGAAGACACAATTCTGCTTCTAAGAAGCTGAAAACTGATGCAGTGAAGCCTCCAAACTTGTGAAGAAACCACTGAAACTATACCCCAAGTTGAGGTGAGCAGTGTGTCTGCAGCCAGCCCCATGGGCACCAGCTGGGACATGTGGGACTACCGCTCCTCACAGCCCTGGGAATCTCACAGACAGCATCCAGTCAGTGTACATGACGAGGAACGTGGCACAGTCTAGGCCAACCAGGTGGTTACTCCCCCACCCAAGCAATAAAATAAACCTTTTTCTCCATATTACAGATGATACTGGTACTTCCTTCACTGGAAGGAGGATTGCAGTAGTGAAGACGATCCAGCATTGCTGTTCTCAACTCTACAAAGAGGGTGTGGATACCCACCAGCGATATCTAAAGCAGGGGTAGAGGGAATTAAAACGTGAGGGTACAGCTGCGAGTCACAGCACGGGTATTGTCCCAGCTCTGGTGTGGTTACAGTCCTAGGTTGCTCATTTGAAGTAGCTATTATTCTACATCTTCCTCTAAATAATTTTTTGCTTACCTGTGTCCATTCCCCATCCCAGTTATACAACACTTTACATTATAACATGCCCAGCATAACAAGTTACAGCAGATTCTCCAAGACAGCTTCCTTGCTGGTTTTTACCCATATACAGCCCCGAATATCACAGTGGTAAGCACTTTATAAAGGGCAATAAATAGAATCTATGGATTCTGACACTCACTAGTGTAACAGGCACTTTTCAAGGATGAGGAACAGCAAAGCGTTCAGCAAATTGCCAGTATCTGAAAACCTCACACAATTCTCTAAAACAGAATCTGATGTAAGAAAGACAAGGCATATATTTTTGAAAGCCATTATCACCAGCAAATCCTTTCTTTTGACCAAGAGAAAGACACTGGGCTAATGGATCTTTCATAAAATACTCTTTCACTAGCAGATTTTTTTTTCTTGTGACAATTTCAAAGCCATTACAGATGCATCAAAGTCACTCCCAGAAATTACCAGTTTAGACTGAAAGACTTGATTCTTAAACTGAATTACTATTTAATATATGTATTTTTAAGCACCACTGTCTCTTTATTTACATGCCAACAAAAAAAAGAAATTAAATGCTTTGTAAAATATTTAAGATCTTGGAAAATCATACAAGAAAGGCATTTTGACTCAAGCAACAGTTAACGTTGCTAAGTGACAATGAAGTATTCATTCATCCATAAAACATGGATATCAAGGTCTGAACTTGGGACAAACAAGCAGTGATATTTTCTAAAGCATCACTCAACGGACAACACTAAGGTAACTCAGGACTGAGAACTAACGTACTTGAGACAACAAAGCAAAACACCAGCCTGCAGCTGTTAAAACTGCTTTCATGCATGTTCTGCCAGGCATCTCTTGGGAGAGTTTCAGAGATAGGACTAAAATTAAGGAATATTTAACACTGGCCTGTACATAGGAAAATTCCTCTCTGGAATGCCAGCTGATACACCAGCCGAAATAAACAACTTCCACCCCTCATCGCTGTAAAAAACCCCAGGAAAACAATGACCAAAAAAGCATCTGTTTGTAACATGTTTGTCCCTTTACCACACCACACACCCTGATCAGCAGTGCAGCAATTCATGATTTTACCACAGAAATTGTAGTCATGTGGCACTAGACTGGCAAGCTACCGAGGCAGCTCCTGAGATGTCCACAAGCTGTGGTTTCAAGCTACCTGCAGACTCAGGTCGACACTTCTGACTCATTTTCATAGTTTTCTTTGCAGGTAGGAAGATCAGGGACTTCCTTTAAAAACACAAGGTTGTGAAACAGAAGAACAAATATGACCCAGCTCTATTCAAGCCCCAGGAAATAAATAGCTAAGGAGCTCATAAATTGCATCCTGCCCATGCAATAAACACATTCTTATCAAGTGGGAAGAAATACCTTTCATCACAGCTCAGCAACCCTGAAGGTGACCTGTAAAGGGACAACCAGCTTGGTTTTGAGGTCTGCCTTTATTGCTCTATGAACTGTGAGAAGATTTAAATTAATTTTTTTTATGTATTTGCATTTTACAAGATATTTTTCTGCTGGTATCAAGTCTGGGTATTTTCTGGAAGATGTTACAAGGACTGTGAAAGGCTATTTATCACAAGTGTAAAGCCAGAAAAATTGGAAGAGTGATTAGTGGAAGGGATTTTAATCATGCTGCTTAAGAGTTTGCGGATTTGAGGATTTGTGGTTCTGATATCTGGGTTCTGATGTGCAAGGAAGCTTGCTTGCTTGGTAAGATACTTCCTAATATCAGAGTTACATAGCACTTGAAGGAAAACAAGCCATTTTAAAAGAGTCTGCATCCTTCTCATTCAATCACATAAAGCAGCTAACGTGCTCCTGGCTTACTCGGCCATAGGCTGAACACTGCACAGGCAGCAGTGTCCTTAGAGATGAGAACTTACATCTCTCATGTTTTCACAACTGCTTTGGACTATCAGAGGTAAGCTTGAATACTCTTCTAATGTACATGAACTGCCAGTGATCCCAAAAGGTAAGCCAGTCAAAAAGCAGCGCTGCACAGGAAAGAGATGGAGACATCCTTGAACCTTTACCTCAACAGTGCCAGCATCAGGAGAGATCAGAGAGAAGGCAAACAGCAAGTATCACCCAAGACAACAGATAGAACATTTTCTGCAGCAAAACTTGGTCAGATGGCAACAAGAAGCATTGATGCTAAAGTATACCATTGCTACTTTTCAAATTCTCAATCTCTGCTTCCTTCTGAATGCCTGCAGTTTGTCTGCAGTGCAGGAAAAGCACTTTTTCAGACCTTAACCAATAGAAGGAAGCTTTATGCTTCTGACCTGTTTTGCATACCCAGCATTACAACCTTAGGCACTTGCAAGGCAGAGGTTTAAATAAACTTTATCTTCTCTAAACAGCAGTGAGATAATGACCTTACTTTCCCCACCAGAGACCTTACACATAGCTCAAAAGTTAGAAGAGGAAGCAAATGCATGAGTACAACTTTACTAAAAAAATGCACCTCTCAGATATGAGCCACAAATACACAACACAGAAGAGAAAGAACGATGTTTGGATATACATCAGGCTACAGCTTGTTCAAAGGCTCTTGGCTTTGTAGGTCAAATTTAAATTGTGAGCAGCAGCAGAGCAGATTCTGGGTTGAGGGGTAAGAAGCAGTGGATATCAGAGGGGTGGGAGTGAGCTGAAGGCTCTCAGGAAATGGTGGATCTAGGCATCATCCAAGAAGGAATAAAGGATCTTTAGGGAATCTATCTTTTGGTATGCAGTTTTCTCTTTATCCTTGACCCTCTCCTCCTAGCCCATCCTCTGGAACACAGCATTTCCCTTAGCCTAATCTGAGACCCCTAAACTGTCACTTCCAGCCCACTTCTGCAATAATGTCTCCTCCCCCAACCTCCTCCTGCCCCCCCCCCAAATGTCTTTTTACTCTTCTCTGCTTCCCCAGCTATCAGAAAGGGCTTAAGAGGAGGAAAGAGCAGGGTTGGCCATCAACTCCACTCTTGCATGAGACAGGGCAGAGAACGGGCAGGATCAGAGGGGCAGTCCCACAGAGCAGGGATTTTTGCTCCCCTCTTGCCAGGAGTGGGGAGGAGCAGGGGGTGGGGCTGTGATTTTTTGCAATTAGAAGATGTGACATAGCAGTTATCACCCCCTCCTAACTCCTCCTGTCCCTTCCCAGTCAGACCCAACAGCCTGGACCCTGCTTGGGGGGTGGCTTCTCAGAGCTAAGGGCTGCAGAGCTTTAAGGCTGGTGGCACAGACTGCTAAGAGGGGACCAGCTTGGTGACAGAGAAAGCTAGAATCTGTCTAGAGTCAAGTATGGCAAGGCAGGGGCTGGAAGTGTAGGGCCAGGAGAAGCTCCTAAAAGGCACTGCAAAGCAGGGGCAGAATGGAAGAGCTCCTCCCCATTTCTCCAAGAAAAGACAGGTTGGCTGCCATCTAGACAGCTTTACTTGTCCTCTGCCCCGGGTCAGCTCTGGACAGGCTGTCTGGATAGCCTGGTTCAATATGGATTTGGTAACACTCCGGCTTTGAGGGAAGTGCTGCTTCTGCGAAGTACCCCACAGTGCCAGGTGGGGTCAGACCATCCTCCCTGTCCTGTCTGAAGTTGTCTTGGCTGAGTAGGAGCTGAGAAAGACAGCAAGGTTGAACAAGCTCTAACAAAGAACAGATGCTGGCATGTTCTTGCCTCTGATTTGCTTTCTCTGATAACATGAACCACGTGACTGACTGCCGTGTTTGAGGGGTGACGAGTGAGGTGCAGTTCTCAGGAGAGAAGAGAGCACTTTGATTTGCAGCAAATACAGCACAGCCTTATTCAGGGATTTTTAGATTTCATTTTGCAACTTGAATTTTCTGTGCTATAAAACCAACCTACAGATAACTGAGAGCATGAGTGTGTGCAGATGCAGCCAGTGCCATAAGTGTGCCCTTTAATGCCAAAAACTGTTTGTGCCTACACAAACAATGTCCTAACTGTGGAAAGGCAGTCCTAACCTTCAGATGCGTGTCTCTGGTGTGCACAAAGCTTGCCCTCCATGGTCCCATCAGCTAGCCTTTGACTGCAACTCATTTTTTAAAGAGAAAATCCCCTTCTTCATTTCTTCCTTGTGGCACTCAGACTTTGTTGTCTGACCTGCAGTGGTCCATTTGGAAAAAAAACCCAGGCTGTTCAGGAACCCTGAGCTAAGGTCCCACGTTGTGAGATAATTTGTTGTTAAAGACGATCATCTCATATTCCTTTTAATTGGCTTTTCCTACTCGAGGAGCATTGTCATGCATTACAAAGAAAGCCCCATTTGGTCAGCAAATACTAATCAAAACATCATTTGTGTATAACCCTGTTCTGCTGTTGCCACCAGAAATGTCAGAACAGCTACATGTCCTCCACAGCTTCTCTCTCAGCAGGCAATCGCCTCCTGGAAAGAGGATGTGTTGGATAGTGCCATTAAGGGCACGCTGTGGGTGTAGGAACGGATGTGTTAAAGGAGACAACACTGTCTAGGAACACACAGACTGGTGGTAGCTCATGGACGTGCCCTTGAGCGACCTTCACTGGCAAAGTATGCAATTGCAAAAGCCTCTGCAGTTTAGGAATTTCTAAATGGGGCTGGTTTAAGTGACCACAAATTAGTCACGCTGGCATGTTGTCCTGCGGTCCCCAGGTCTTTGTTTCTGTTCGGCACGGGAAGCAGCACGTGGCTGCCAGGCAGTATAAGCAGCTCTTCTGGACCGACACGGAGCCAATCTGCGCTGCAGTCATGCAAAGGGCTGAAGTGCTGATGTGCAAGGTCTGTGCTGAGCTGCCTCCTTACAGCAGCACTCGCTCAGGGAGCTGCCACACGTGCTCCTTCTGCCACATCAAGCACCTGGAGCAACACCCTCCAGAGCATTAGTCTGAACTGGGAGCTGAAGGTCAAAAAGGATGGTTCTGCCTTCCTCCTCTACAGCCTGTGCTAAACATGGTGGACGCTTAGACACTCCCTTCTCTGGTGTGGAAGCTGCTGAAGCCTGGGTTCAGGCATCTGTTCACATGGGCCCTAAGCAGTCTGGCTACACAGGGCAACTCAAAATTGCCTCACTTGAGGTTTAGTACAGCACAATCAGAATCCCATCCTGCCTGAGTGGAGGGATGGGGACAGTGTCACCTGCGGAGCCCTCCTGATGGATGCAGTGCTTTCCCTCCTGTCCCAGGGCTGAACCTGGTTGCAGGCTTCCATCTCACCACACTCCTGTGCAGCATCTTACTCTGGCATGGTCTGGTGATCTGCAGGGGGCCTGCATGGTTCTGGAGGCTGCCTTGGGGATGTCATCTAGCACAGAGCATCACCCTGAGCTGACAAATGTGAGAGCTGCACTCCTGGTGGAAGAATGTCAGCCTTCCTGTCCTGAGGCCATGTCAGCAGCAGTGCCATGGCGCTGCATGGCTCTGTAGGTAATAGTCTTGGAGCTAGTATTTTGGAAAGGGCTTCCTTCTTTAGGAGAGAAAGCTAATCATTTATTCATACGGCAGTAGTGAGAGTACATCCATCTGTAGTGCAATGGCAGCAGACACAAAGAGGGCAAAAGGAAGGTAGAAAGCACAGGTAAGGGATTTAGCCTGTGGATGTTATGCCCTTCATTTTGTTATTTATTTTCTCCCTCCATCCCTGCTCCCCCTCCCCCCCCCGCCTTACTTTTTAGATTATGAGAACATTCAGGCTCAATTCTGATGAGAAATTTGAACAAATTATCTCAATGGCAACCACTATGCAGCCCATGATTCAGCACTTCCACATCACCTACAAAAAAGGTGATACCATGATGCCAGGAGGGCTGGGTCTTCCCACTAAGGGTGAGCAGCAGGGCATTATGTGTGGAGAACTGGGGCTAGCTTCAGAGTCATGGTATGGCAGATCCTGGAGCAGGCTACCTGCACAGTAACAGAGCTGCCCATCCTGTTGAGAATGTTACTCAGATGTTTCTATATCCGTATACTAAAGAAAATAAAAAGCTTTTATTTTTGTGGCTGTGTCTTTGGGTGTGACTGAGTCTTAGGATGTGATTGTGGAGTGGTCAGCACACTCCTTTACTCTGGTATTGTCCCAAAATCAGGGATGTTTGCCCAGTGTGCAGGACAGCCCCAGAGCAGAGGTCTGTGATTTACTCCACGTTTGCGCAGAGATGGGCGCTGGGGGTAATTCCACAGAGCCGACACACCACACACAGAAACTGCAACATATTTATTTTGTTACAGGATTAGAAAAAACTACCTAAGCTTATGGTGATTGGTTAGTAATTACTGTGTCATCTGCTATTGGTTCAACGTATTTAAATTCGTACACATGCTTCTTGAGCGTGTGTTGGGGGTAATGTTCAAAGTCCTTTAATTGGGTGGGTGGTTGAGAACTCCCCCAGCCACTTTTACCTTTCCCCCCAGTTACGCAGGTCTGTGTTGCCTTCTGGCTGCTTTGGCAGCCCCCAGGTCTCTGGGGTGGGGTGTTTCCCCTTCTCCAGTCCTTCAGACCCTCTTCAGGGATAGTCCTTGGCAAGGCCTGTGCTTTATGTCATTCGCTGCTCTGCAAGGGTACAGTCATTAGCAAAGCAACAGTATCTGAGCATTAACCCAAACACATTTTATAATGTAGAAATTACTAATCTGTAGATACCAGCTGTGCTTCGGGAGGGGCTTTGCCATGCCTGTTTGTAGGTGCTGGGTTGCAGGTCCAACCTCTTGACAGCTGACCAACACAGTGGAAGCAGCAAGATCAGGAATGGATTTGTGAAGCAGGGACAGACCCTGACAACCCTACTTTCAACTGCCTACAACTCAACTTTCACTGCCTACAACTACCTCCGCTGCCTACAACTACCTGAAGGGAGGTTGTAGAGACGTGGGCAATGGTCTCTTCAGCCAAGTAACAGGAGATAGGACAAGGGGAAACGGCAAGAAGCTGTGCCAGGGCAGGCTCACGTTAGATATTAGAAAAAAATTTCTTAGTAAAAGAGTTGTTGGGGCCTGGAACAGGCTGCCCAGGGAGGTGGTTAAGTGACCTTCCCTGCATGTGTTTAAAAAAAGGGTAGATGAGGTACTTAGGGATGTGGTTTAGCATAGGACGGGACCAGTTGGACTTGATGATCTTAAAGGTCTTTTCCAACCTTGCGATTCTGTGATCTCCAGCTCCTGCCTAAGAAAATAGCTTCAGTAGCTGGAGGGAGCGCCTACATCTTGCTGTGGAATGAAGAGACCTGTTGCAGGGCCTGATCCCAGTGGTGCTGTCCAGACAACTTGAGAGGACTTGGGGCAGTCCTGGAGGTCAGGACCAGACCTCACCTAGCTTCGGCGCAGAATATCCCACAAGTTCAGTTGACTGAGCACCAATGGGCACCAAGAGGAACTGAACAGTGAGGATTGATCTCAGCAGGTTTTTTCTAACTCAAGAGTCATGATGCAGCCTTTAACTTTCATGGAATCTGTCCCCAAGTCCCTCAGCAGAGAGGGAGGCAAAGGTCCAGCACTGCTTCCAGTTCAGGGCAGAGGTAGGACAGATGGTTCCTGTCTCTGTGTGCAGCTCTAAGGAGGGCCCTGGCCATGATGTTTCTTTCTCACAAGCTTTCTGATGCCAACGTTTGTGCAGAAACTCTGCCTGAGGGTACAGCAGGTCTGGTTTGCACCTACAGCTTCCCTGGGGATCCAAGACCCCCTTGGCCAAAGGGATTCAAAACCTTCAGTTTTGGAAATGTCTGCTCTTCTGGCTTCCCAAGCTTTACTGAGATTCACAGTGGCATCTTCAGTGTGTTTGCAGGAAGTGCACAGTGATCCAGACGGGCAGTTTCAGCAGGAAATACAATGGCATTTTTAGGGAAAGTGGAGAACGCAATTCAGCAGGTTCTACATTATATTCCAGAGCTCCTGTATTTGAAGATGAAAATGCTAAATGGGGCAAATCATAACAGGGAAACGTCTCATGGTTTGGGAGGCAGAAGATGACTTATGGAGGCAGAACTTTGTAACTAGTCCCTGATCTGTGCAGAAGTGATTTTGAATGCTGATGCTACATGTCTTTAAGTAAAGGGTGTTGGTTAGTGGCATAAAGCCAAGATGGAGACCTATCACTAGCAGTGTACCCAGGGGTCAATACTGGCTCTGATCCCCTTCCTCTTCACTAGTGATCCAGATGACAGGGCACAGGGCACCCTCAGCAGCGCTGATGATCGGACACTGGGAGGAGCTGCTGAGGCAGCAGGGGATGGCACTGCTACCCAGAGGGACCTTGCCAGGTTGGAGAAACGGGCTGCTAGGTCCAGAACCACCACCACCAGCAGGGACTGCCCAAACAGGGCCTGAGAAAACTCCCCAGTGTGAAGCACACTGCCAGACCGGCCTTGCCTCACAAGGTCTGTGTCTGAGGCTGCATAAGCTCCTGGCTCCATTCCAAGAGAGCCATGTGACATCACCAGAAGCTGCCTGCAGTCACCCCGTGACGTCACTTGCATGGGCACCTGTACATACCAGCCTGACCTCCTGCCTGTGGCACACAAGACTTCAAGTCCTGTGGGCATCATGGGAACCAGCGGTTCCTGCCAAAAGCATGCCAGACATGACCTGCCAGCGGCCAATGAGCCACAGAGGACAATGAGCAGCCCTGGAGGCACCAAGGAGAGAGCCGGCAGTGCCCAGAGCTGCCAGGAACTCCCAGCCAGGGGACACCTGCTCCATCTGCATGGATCCCCTCCAAGACCCAGCTGCTGTAGCCCCATGCTAGCATGGCTTCTGCCATGCTGCATCCAACACTGGGCTGCCACTGCTGTTGCTGCCACCTGCCCTACCTGCCAGCAGCCCATCACGGCTATCCAACACCTGAGGCTGGGGGATGGTCACACCATGCTGGCCCACCATCACTGTGGCCTCCATCCCTATGTGAGGCCATGGGGGCAGTGGCAGCAGCAAGGCCGCAGAAATCCCTGGTGCAGGAAACATTCTGCCGAGGGTGGGGTGCACAGCCTCCCCATGCCCCACCAGAGTATCCAGAGTCTGTCATGGCAGTGGGACAGCAACAGGCATAGATGACTCTACTCCATGGCAGAGCCCAGCTAATATTCATCATGGCTATGGAGTGTCCAGGAAGAAAGGCTGGGTTCAGGGGACCATGCGCATCACCTGCCCTGACTGTGCTTTTGAGTGGGGCAGCTGGGGCTCCTGGGGTCCCTCTGAAATAAAGGGATTCTGAGAGGGGTCAGGCCTGGTTTCTTCCATGACACTTTGCTCTTTGCTGCACAACTTGGGCAAAGGTGGAGCAGGAGGGAACTGGCCCTGGGAACTGGGATGGCTCAACACTGGTAGAAGGGGGAAGAATGTCTGTACTGGAAGGGGAGGAGAGGCAGGGCTATGGACAGCCTTGAGAAGTGTGGGAGAAGCAGCAGAGATGCTGTGGACCTGGGGAGTCCTCCCATACTGCAGTACAACATCTTGTCATTATGCTGCTGACTGAATGTGCCTGCTGGCCATGTAGCGTGCCTGGAACAGCCACGCTTTTCATTAAAACAACTGGAGTGGGCATCAGGCTTCCTGTCACAACAGAAGGCTGTGTCCTGAGGGAGATGGGCAAGGTCTTGCTCATGGGTTGGCAGGCTCATCGAGAGGCCTTTGAAGTAGGATCGAAGGGGGAAGGAGGATGATAAGACTGGCGGGGAGATGACTGGCCTGGCTGAACAAGGAGCTGTTGCTGGGACTCAGGAACAAAATCAGAGTTTACCAGCCTTGGAAGCAGGACAGACAACTCAAGAAGAGTACCGGAACCATGTTAGGGCATGGAGAGAACAAGTTAGAAAGGCAAAAGCCCAGCTAGAACTCAACCTGGCCACTGGTATAAGGGATAACAAAACCTGCTTTGACAAGTGCATTAACACTGAAAAGGGAGCAGAGGTCAATCTCCATCCTTTACTAGATGCTGAGGGGAACACAGCCACCAAGGATGAGGAAAAGGCTGAAATACTTAACACCTTCTTGGCTTTGGTCTTTAATAGTCAGACCAGTTGTCCCCAGGGCATTCAGCCCCCTAAGCTGGAAGACAGAGGCAGAGAGCAGAATGAACCCCCATAATGCAGGATGAAGCAGGCAGCGACCTGCTACGCCATCTGGACACTCACAAGTCCATGGGGACATACGGAATCCACCCAAGAGCACTGAGGGATCTGGCAGAGGAGCTTGCCACCATTTATCAACAGTCCTGGTTATCAGGGCAGGCCCCAGATGACTGGAAGCTTCCCAATGTTAGCCCACTAACACAAAGGGCTGGAAGGAGGCTCCAGGGAACTGCAGGCCTGTCAGCCTGATCTCAGTACTGGGGGAGATCATGGAGTGTCTCATCTCAAGTGCACTCACAGGGCATGTGCAGGACAACCAAGGGATCAGGCCCAGCCAGCACAGGTTCATGAAAGGCTGGTCCTGCTTGACCGACCTGATCTGCTTCTATGGCCAGGTGACCAACCTAGGTGGAAGAAAGAATGGCCATGAGGGTTGTGCACCTGGACTTTAGTAAAGCCTTGGACACTGTCTGACACAGCATTTTCTTGGAGAATCTGGCAGCTCATGGCTTGGACTGGTACACTCTGAGCAAAACTCTGTCTGAAGAGCAAAGCCCAGAGAGTTGTGGAGAACAGAGTCAAATCCAGTTGGCAGCCAGTCACAAGCAGTGCTCCCCAGGGCTCGATCTTGAAGCCAGTCTTATTAAATATCATTATCAGTCATCTGGATGGGGGCATTGAGTGCACCCTCAGTAAGTTTGCAGATGACACTAAACTGGATGCGAGTGTCAATCTGCTCAAGGAAGGGAAGGCTCTGCAGAGGGATCAGGACTGGCTGAATCCATGGGCCAAAGTCAACTGTCCAAGATTTAACAAATCTTGTAACAAATGTCAGGTCCTGCGCTTTGGTCACAACAACCCCTGGTAATGCTTCAGGCTTGGGGCAGAGTGGCTGGAAAGCTGCCTGGCAGAAATGAACCTGGGGGTGCTGGGTCACAGCCTGCTGAGTATGAGCCAGCAGAAGCCAAGAGTATTCTGGCTGGTGTCAGCAATGGTGTGGCCAGCAGGAATAGGGCAGTGGCTGTCCCCCTGTACTGGACTCTAATGAGGCCACCCCTCGAATGCTATGTTTGGGTCCCTCACTACAAGGAAGACACTGATGTACTGAAACATGTCCAGAGAAGGGCAACAAAGCTGGTGAAGGGCCTGGAGCACAAGACTGATGGGAAGCAGCTAAGAAAAGTGGGGTTTTTAGTCTTAGGAAGAGGAGGCTGAGGGGAGACTTGATTGCTCTCCACAGCTACCTCAAAGGAGCGGGTAGTATCTCCTCCCAAGTAACAAGGAAGAGAACAAAAGGAAACAGCATCACGTTGCATCAGGGGATGTTTAGATTGGATGTTAAGAAAAATTTCTTCACTGAAAGGACCATCAAGCATTGCAACAGGCACCCCAGAGATGTGGTGGAGTCACCATCCTCGGAGGAGTTCAAAAAAACATCTAGATGTGGCACTTTCAGAAAAAAGTTGAGGAGATATGGTGGAGTTGGTTTGACAGTTGGACTTGAAAATATCAGGGGTCTTTTCCAATCTTAAAGATTCTATGAATGTATGTATGCTCCAACCACTGGGCTTAAGTAGTAACAAATGGTGAAAAAAAGGAGGCATCTCCACAATGCGGACTACACAATGCAGGAGATAGATGGGCAAGATACTAAGACAGAATAAATCCAACAAACTAGAGCTGAACTACAAGGGATGTATGAGAAAACAGGTATTAGCTGCTCCAGTCGAGCCTGGCCAAACAGTGCTGTGAAGCAATCCCTCCCTGAGAAACAGATATGTAGGCAGACAGAGCTTGTGGCAAGAAATGAAAGAACAAGGAGTAGAAAGAAGATAGCCAACTTTTCCAGATGCTCCTCCAAGTTTTTTATGTGGTGAGAGAGAAAATATCAAGCACCATATTTCAGAGCTAGCAGCTATGGATCACTGTCATCTTGTCGTGACCACAGAGGAGTCAGCATCAGCCCTACAGTTACATTAGATTTTAACTGTGGCTTCTTCTAGATCTACAACTGGTCTGTTTTGTGAGACTGTGCAAAATGTACAAACTACATGTGACTGTTTCCCTTGCTCCAAAATACAGACTTTGCTTCTTTCATTGGAACATTTTACTATTTACAAACTGCTTGGAAACTAAAGGGCTAACTATTGGTACATTCTGCAAACATGCCCAAGAGAAAAACATTCCCACTGATGGTGAAATTACATCTGAGGAGTTGGGCAAAGGGAACCATGTGGTATGTTCACCACAAATTTTTCTTCAGTTTGGCAGTCCATTCACTTCATAGCTAAAGCCACTAAGCTTAGGAAGGTTGCACTTTCTTTTTCTGCACAGCAGAACTAGCTGTTAAAAGGGCTTCTTTGCCATATGCTCTTTTCTGAGGCATGTGGAGGCCAACTTGAGGGTGCAAAGGCACAGTGGTTGAAAAATCCAAGAGGGAGGCTGCAAGGTCATTACGTTAGTACTCTGAAAAATCCACAGTCCCTGGATGTTTGTAAAGAAACGCCTGGAAAACAAGTAAAAAATACCCAGTTTTATTCTAGGATACAGAAACTGGGAGAGGTTCCTACCTTACCCTGCCTTTATTTAAAACAGGGAAGTTAGAAGGAGAATGCAGTGGGTTTAGAAGGTTCTCACAGCAGGTCTGGAAGGTGCCTGCTTGGGACTGCCTGCAGCCCATTTCTAAACCAGCAAAACCCTTTCCCAATCCCTTCCTACTTGGTTTATCTGCCTTTCTGTTTCCTGCAGTTGCCTTCATCAAGAAGCAGAAAGGCCTGTGGAACCCCTAAAGCTCAGGTCACAAAGTCTAACAGAAACTGTCGTCCACAAAGAGAAGCTGAATGCAGTGGCTTAAAAAAAAAAAAAATCACAGTGCAGGAAAGAAAAGCACAGGGTTGGGAGGGTTGTAGTTTTGCATGGCTGGATTCTGGTGGAGGAGGAGGGGGAAGCTCTCCGGAGGCCCGACAGAGGAAACACCAGCTAACTTAAGGCCAGAGTAATTTCTGACGAAGGCCGAGCCCATCAGTGATGGTCACAGCACCTTGGGAATCATACAGAAGAAGGAAAAGCCACAAGCAGCACTTTTTCACACCAGAGAAGGGGGTGAGCAGACACCAAGGCCAGTGAAGCAGTGAGGAGTGGCAATGGGGGAGGGGGGGGGGAGTGGGGGGGTGTATGTGGAGGGAGGTGCCCCAGGTGCCAGAGAGAAAGATGCCCCTGCCCTTGGAGGAACCCATGGTGGAGCAGGTGTCCCCCTGCAGCCCATGAAAAGGCCAAGACCCCACCAGCAGCCTGTGGAGAGGCCCCACGCTGGAGCAGGTGGAGACATGCAGAAGATGCTGTGACCCACATTGGAGCAAGCCTCTGCCAGCACTTGCAGTCCATGTATAGAGACACAGAGAAGAAAGAGATCCACACTGGAGCAGGCTTGCTGGGGACAGGGGGCGTGTGACCCCATGGAGGACCAGGCTGGAGCAGTCTGGGCTTGGGAGACATTGCATGATTTGTGACTGCACCCCACAGAAGTGACCCACACTGGGGCACCTGCTGAATAGCTGAAGCCCTGTGGAAAAGGACTCATGTTGGAGAAGTTCGTGAAGGACTGTTTCCTGTGGGTGGGACCCCACAGTGCAGCCGGAGAAGAGTGTGAGGAATTCCCCCCAGCCAAGAAGGAAAACAACTAGTGAGGAACTGACCGAACCCCCCATTCCCTGCCCCTCCCTGTGCCACAATGGGTGGGGGGAGGGAAGAAGGGAGCAAAATCATGACTGAAGTGAAGTCGGCTCAGAAGGTAGGGGTGGGGGCAGGTGCATTAAGATCTGGTTGCACTTCTCATTACTCTGGTTTCACTGTGTGTGTGATGTAGTGTAATAAATTAGAGTTTTCTTTCCTTTATTCTGTGTTGAGTCTGTTTTGCCCATTACACTAATTGTGGAATGATCTCTCCCTAAATTTATCCCAACTCCTAAGCCTCTCAGTGTATATTTTCTCCCTTGTCCAGCTGCAAAGGGCATGAGTTTGGTGGGTATCTGGCCTCCGACCAGGGCCAAACCACCACAGGAGGCAGTCTACTGTACACATTGTAACTACATGTTCAGTATTACCAGCTCAGCCACCTGGAACCAACGAGCCCAAAGTTGGGTAAATAGAGACGCTAAGTGAACCTTCCTCCTCCCAAAGGTTCAGACTTCTGCCCACACTGCTATTCCCAAAATGGGAAAAAGGGGTGGAAAAATGAGGCAAAGTAGCTGCTTGCAAAGTGAGCCAGTCAAGGAGATGCTCCCTCCCAATGCTCAAGGCCCAGGAGTAACAATCTCAAAGGAAAGGTATAAAAGGTAGAGTGACTAGTGGAGAGGAGATGAAAGACAAAGAGGGATTAAGACTTAGGACTGGTGTGGAAAAACAAAAAAAACCATAAAGGGATGGAAAGAAGAAACCCAGGACAGGAAGAGGAAAAAAATGTTTTGTATATGTAAAATAAAGGAATTTATTTACTGAATTGAGAGTATAAGTGAGGTAGTCCTACTCCCTGTGTCAGTGCATTTACTACTGAACATCTGTGGAGTGTGTGCAGGTCATTTTTTAATGTGGGTAGTATACCCCTTAAAGGGGTACATCTCTTAAAGGACTGAACATGAGACCAGAAAGGATCCACAGTTTCATTACTTATTCTCTGGACACTCATGAGCAAATCATCTAACTTTTGTACCTCAACCTTGGCACACTTTGCAGGAAAAGGGGAAAATCCTGTTAATTTCATGAGGGAGTAGTAAGCCCAAATTCAACTTTTGTTCCTCAGGAACATGGAAGTCAGTTCTTTGCTTTAAACTTGTTTCAGAACAGCAGAAATGAGTTGAATAGAAATCAAGGGACCTACATTTTCCAGAACTAATACAGTCATACCATTAGAAGTCCTGAAAATTTAATAGCTCAGACTTGGGTAATGGTAACAGCATGGCAGGGCATACACATGGCAGAGCAGGCAGGCAGCACTTGGTAATCTCCCTGCTCTGCTCTTGAAGCTATAGTGCTCCAAACTTGTGTTCAGCAATGGGTGTTGTCCCCAGTTTGCTCCACTTCAGACAAGGACTGTCTGTCAAGCAAAATAACACATCTCAAAAGCAACTCCAGGACTCCTTGTTAGGGTTCCTGCTAAAGAGACTGTAAAGTGAAATCACTTAATACCAGAAGCAGCAAAGAAACTGGAAGACACAGGGAGCAATTAAAGATGCCAGTAGGAAAGGGACAGGGAAGGAGAAACAACGCACTTCATCATTGAAAGGTTGCAAGTACACAAAGAAAAGAGCACAAAGCCCCTTTCAGAAGAGTGCAATTTTCAAAGACAAAACATCTGTTGAAAAGACACCATCTGTATGTTGCTGGGGCAGCCTTGGAGTACAAAGAGTGCCAGGGGAAGGGGCACCTTCATGGTGTGCTATCCAGGTAGCAAAATGAAACAATATTCAAAAAAACCTTTGCCATCTCTCGATTTCCCCCTGCAAACCCTCCAATCCTCTCCACCTCTACCCTGCCAGAGCAACAAGCCCTGCTAGGGGACAGATTCCCTGTCAGCTTCCAGGGGAAGCTTAGGTGATCTTTCCCCTGGCTCTGAAGCAGGAATGCTGTGGGCATGGGGTGGGGAAGTCCCTCAGCCCCACAAAGATGGGGGTAAAGTGCCCTGGTGATTTTGTCTTCCGGAGAGGTTTTTGGTGGCTGCCCGCAGCAGAGCTAGTGCAGTGCCATCTGGTGGCATTTCTGAATGACTCACGCTAGGTAAAAAGCCAAGTCTAAAGCTTAATGAACAGATGTCACAATAGCTCATCGCACCGCAGTTGTTCTGGGGCCTAAGCAGTAACACCGAGGACTGTCAGCAAAATGCCAGTATGGGTGAACAGTAAGACAACCCCTGCCATCGCCATGAGCGATGGTACCAGGCTGGGGAGAAGGCTGGTTGCCAAAGGATCCCATCCCCCCTGTTCAGACCAGGCACACATCCAAGCAAACATAGCCTTCCATTTCACACAGAGTCCAGGACCAATGACCCAAATACAGGCAGCAATGCAAGGTGGAAATACCTGATAGCATAGGGCAGGCTATATTTATCCCAGATAGTAAGTGATGCTCTGCGCACTGCCCACCTACCATAAAACTCACTTTGTACTGCAGTGTGGCACTGCATTAAAGACGTCTCTAATCACCTCTGATTACAGCCCAGAAGCTCGTAAAAAAATCCAAAGCCCCAGAAATTAACCTGTACTGTGGAGATTTTTTTTTTTAAACTAGCACCTTTCTTATCTGAGATTTGAAGATCCAGAGAGTTAATGTAAACCCAAAGCAATCAGAGAACAAAGACCTTGCATATAAATATCTCATCAGTTCATAGAAGACAGCTATGCAAAAGCACAAGGAAGCAGTCTTGTACATCTTTCTACATTTCATTCAGCAGAAAGTCTTTTTTAGGCTGCAGTGATGATCCCAAAGATTTTCTAGAGCTACATTTTCCTCCTCAAGATCAATGCTGGATGAACGGGTGTATGGGAACCAGGCTTGCACATATACTTTTGTTATGGTCTGTTGTTTTAAGCTACCGACATGGTACTAAATTCCAGATTAACATGACCCTAGAGACTTCACCTTCACACAGAAACTTGAATTCTGGATCTCACAACAAGCAAATGGAGCTCAGTGCTGTACCTAAGGTGAGAGCCTCCCAGACCTTTACTACCTGCATGATGTCCGGTTCTGCTTCCACAGAAACACACCAGCCCACTTAGCACTAACCCTTCTAAGACTTAACCCTTCTGTGGGTCAGCAGACCTCCCTGCAAATGAGCAAAGGTAACATTCTGTGATCAGTGAGGGGAGATGGCAAAGGCTGAGTAGATAAAAAAACATTGTCTTCAATTATCTGACACTAGGCTACTGATTCTCCAGAAAATGACAAAAGAACACAAACAATGTTCCCACATTCCCTCCTCTTCTTGCATATGCCTACATAATCTTTCCTAGAGATATACTAACTTTTTTGGTTTTCATCTCTGCTCAGCAGAAACAGTTCCCAGCAAGCTTTAGGGATGGGAAGAGTGAGTCCACCTGACGCTCTAAAAGGCCATGTGGATACACACTGCTTGTCTCTTCACCCCCTTACACATATTCCTTGCTCCTCATTTGTTAACATGTTCATATTCCTGCATTTTCAGTGCATCATAAAATCCACATACTAGTAAAACAGTGATCTGTCAAGATCTGTGTAAGTAGCTCAGATCTGAAAAAGCTCGAAAAGCCAATAAACATGAAATATGAAATAACAACAGCACTAGCATACAGTTGAAAAGAAAAATCCTAAACTAACATTTTAAATAATCTTCTAAAGAAAAATTCAAACCCTTCACAAGCCACGGGTGTTTGTTCCTTTTATGCCAGGGACAGATGAGAGGCAGCGCAAGAATCTCAAAACTGGTGGAGGAATGGGACTGTCAAAACGAGCGCAGTGCAGGAACACACCTGCCCCCCCACACACACTGTGTGAGGGGTCTCCACATTATCTTGGCCTTACCAGATAGAAAACCCTACACCAGATCTCACATACAATAGGCTTCAAGGGTAAGAATTCCCTGGTTTTTGTGCTGGGAAGAGATGCAAAGCCTCATATACCTCAAGGGCGCCAGCAATCAGCAACAGGTTAGAAAATAAATACACACAGCCTCTGAGCCTCATCAGGTTTGCAGCCTGAGGAGGGAGAAGAGAAGCTGTGATGACTTTCATTACAGTTATTCTCTTTCTTATTGAAAGCTATTACAAGAAAGAAAACCAGCAAAGGAAGGATGAGGATGGTGACGAAGATTGCCAAAATTTATAGCAGTCTTAGAAGGTGCTGAAATCAGGCTCAGGGCTTTTTCAGCTCAGCTTAAAAATCTCACAGTGTAACACTAAATAAAACCTTCTGTATGTACAGCACAAACCCATATTTTCTTGCTCATTGTCTCTCCATTTATATCAGCATACATGTGTTAACAAATATGTGTACACAAATGCCTATATATATACAGGTACTTATGGAATTATTTCAAGGCTTTCCAGTGAGAACCACTGTAAACAATGAGAATACAGAATCACAGAGTTGTAGGGGTTGGAAGGGACCTCGAGAGATCATCGGGTCCAACCCCCCTGCCAAAGCAGCTCCCTAGCTCATACTGCACAGATAGGCATCCAGATGGGTCTTGAATATCTCCAGAGGAGACTCCACCACCTCCCTGGGCAGCCTGTTCCAGTGCTCTGTCACCCTCACTGTGAAAAAGCTTTTCCGCATGTTGGTGTGGAACTTCCTGTGTTCTAACTTGCAGCCATTGCCCCTTGTCCTGTCTCCACAGACCACTGAAAAGGGGCTGGCTAACTTCCCCTGCATCCCATGCTTAAGATAATTGTAAACTATGAAGTTAAAGTCAGGGGACATTTGTTTCATCATCACTCAAAGAAACGCAGTTCAGATGACTCCCTAAGAAAACAGGCAGTATGGAATATCTACAGGTTTTGTCAGAAGCTTGTCCTAAGCCCAGCTCAGATTTACAGACCAAGTCTGGTGACCCACAAGACACAGATTAGCCACCATCAACCTGGACATCTGCAAGACCTAGAGGATGATGTTCATCTTCTGCAACTTTAACAAGCCTTTAGCTCATGCCAGAGAGGAAGGATGTGATGCTGGAGTGAGGGCAGTGCCTTGCCCTAGCAGCCTTTGTGACTTTGCAGCTTTGCCCCTTGTGAAGGTTAGAGGATATGGACTGGAAAACACCTCAAGTAAATACATCCCTTCATATTTAGTAGGCACAAAGGAAAGTGTGGAACAGACATAGCCTCAAGGAGAAGATTAAATGAATTTGTCAGCCTGGCAGAGGGTACACAGAAGGCTAAACCAAATTTTTTGTGTCCTACTGGCCTGTAGGGATGCAAGTAAATGCGTTGGTTTACTGGGAATAAGTGGCTGTGATCTTTTACTGAAAGTGGTTCCATTATGTGGGCTCAAAATTTCATTTCATTTAAAACTGTCACATTCTGGTATGGGTCTTTATATGTTCTTCCTTCTTCATCTGATTACACATCTCAGTGAAAAGCAGTGTGCAGATACGGCAGAGCACTTCCGATTCAGAGGCCAGTGTGCATGACCCGCCCTGCCCTGATGCCACAACCCTACTTCCCCCTGCTCTCACACCACTGCCCCATTGCACATCACATGGGCTGTGGGCCTCTGGAATAATCTGGGATGGGAAACTGATTCAGAAGAAAAATAAGCATTTTTCCCCACTCTGGGCCCTTATGAAGGGGGATCAGCTCCCTAATCTAGTTCACTAAACAGACACCCACAGTTTTGCACTGGCACCACTAAGGAGGTGGTATAGAGGTAGGGACAAGTAGACAGGAGACAGCACACTACTAGTAGGCATACACACATCAGAGCAGTTCTCAAGTGGCAAAACCATGAACAGCACAGTGTCTCTATTCAGGTAGACTTCACAGCCTACTTCCAAAATTTTATACTCTCATATATTCTCTATGCTACATGTTAAAAAGTCTTTTTGGAGCAATACAAAGAGCTTTTGTAAAGTGCTGCTAGGACTGTGTTACTCATTTTTTTTCATCTTCAGCACCAGGTGCCTTAGTTACAACCACCCCAACCACAGGGGCCTCAGAGGGAGCCATTAAAACTGAAAAAAAAAAAAAAGGACCAAAAACCTACCAACTTTAAAATAGCTTTCCCATATCTAAAAATATCTTATCTCAGACCTTCTGAAAGCTGTAGGAGAGAGTTTGTCCCACTGGGAAAAGAGGGTGACTTCTTTGTGCCAGTGGCACAAAAGCCTTGTCTCAAACTCTGCATGGTTGCAAGTTATCTGACTTGCACCATATCATACCATTATGCCCAAAGGATTAAATACAAAACATTGACCGTTTTAGACCATTTTGTCAGTAGCCCATGTCAATTAGGAAGGAAAAAAAAAAAAGAAATATAATACATGTGTATCCACACACACACACACACACACACACAGAGCTCACTGTAAGACAAGAAACACTACTCTGACAGATTGGGGGGGGGGTTCTTCCTTATTTAGTGTCAGATGTAACTTTTTTTATATATAGATGCTGGAATACACTCAGAAAAATAAATTACTGAACAGAAGCAAGTTGACATACGTGTTTAATTAGTATCACATGACTTCTCAGTTTAATATCAATTCTACATTTCTGAGGGGACGTCCATGTGTATCTAATCCTCAACTGCTGCCAAGAAGCATTGAAATAGTAATTTTCTCTGTTTATGTAGGTCCTGCTTTGTGTTATCTTTTCCAGATTCAAAGCAAGCAGAAGGAGCATCTGTTAACTGAAAAAAAAAAACCCCAATTCCCAAGGCAGAGAAGACATTATCCAACACTGCGCAGGTGTTTCAATAATGCACTCTAGCCAGGTTAATTTTACACCTATTGGAAACAAAGGGCTATGGAAAAGACTTTAAATGACAGTTGTATCTTGTGTCTCTATCCCACACATACCCCCATGGCACAACAGCAAAAGGTGGAAGCATTACTTATATCCCTTGAGAAAGTTCACAAATATGAGAAAATATACAAATCTAAAAAGGAAAAGCAAGCAAAATCTTATTTTTCATGCCAAAAACACTGACTCCATATTACCTATTTCCCAGTTAGTTGCACAGTTGTTTCTAAGCTCCCTTTACATTCAAGAGCCAGAATCTCACTAGGGCCCATCAAGCTGCTATTTAGAGCTTTTCTCTCTGGCTGTCCAGCCGTAATCTGAAATTCACTCTGAAGTGTTGCATTTTTACTATCAATGCATATTATATTAATGTAGGTAAGAAATCAGACTGAAGAACATGCTAGCAATTTACCACTGGGATTAAAATGACTCTTTTACTTTTGTTCTTTCAAGATTGCATTGCTTGGAGGGAAGGGGGGAAGCAGTGCTTCTGCCTCTATTGTTTTTTCCCTTTTGAACAGTTGTCAAACACAGTTCTGTTTCCCTGTTCTTCCAAAGCCTTAAAAGCCAAGGTAACTCCAGTTTGGTTTCTGCTATGTTCTTACCTAAGTATTACTGATCTAACTGGCTGTTCCTTGGACTTTCTGAAGTGCCTGCCACAGTAAGAGCAATGAAAATTTTAATGGAAAAGGCAGCTCTTTTTGTTAGAGTAGCTGATAGAAATGGAAACCCCAAGATGCAGTCAGGCACGCAACCCCTTCTCCAAGGGGGAGACATTGCCTCTTCCTACACAAGACTTGATGCAATTATATCCTGAAACCATCATATTTAAAGCAACATTATCCAGAGTATTTTAGTGCTGTTCATAGAGACTCAGACCCACATTGCCATAGGACCACTAACCGTTAAGCTTTTGCTTCTGCCATTATCCTCATGGCTTGATTCTTCCAGCTTCCCTTTAGGGAAGTTTTGGATAAAATGGCAAGTCCTGCAGCGAAACATGAAAGCAGCAAAACTTGGATCTCTTCTTGGTGTACCACTGGAAGCTTTCACAGAGGGTGCTCCCCACTGTCACACTCCATGCACTGCATCTACATGATAGACAGCGTTTATCTCTCACAGGTTTATAACCTGGGCTCAGCCTGCTGTAATACTGTGAACGACTGCAGCTTTTTTGCCAAGTCCTGGCAGGCTTGGAAAGGATACAGCTCCTGCTTCAACACAGGACAAGGCTCATCACACTACCTGTCCACTTTGTAAGCAGGGCTGCAGCTTCAACTCTTGAGTGGCTGCGGTCTGAGAAACTATCAAATATTTAACTTCAGTCTTTGAGCTCACTGGGCAGAAACGAGCGCAGTATCACCCAATGCTGTTTCTACTCAACAAAAAAAAAAACCCCAGGACTTTTAAAATGGTATTTTTAAAAGTCTACCACTTTGACAAATATGCTAAGTAAAAAATTCCCCTCTGCAGCTCCAGTTCCCACCAGTGTACATCCCAGAGAGCCGTGCTTGTGTGCCTGACAGTACAATTTAGTCCCTACAATTAGAAGCAGGCTAAGTTCAGAATCTGTATTTTGATTTAAGGCACACTCTTAGAGACATATTTTTAAAATAATAACTCAAACATCCTAAAATTAAACTGAACCAACTAGATAAATATTTTAAATGATTTAGTGTTAGAGATTTATGCTTAACCACCTAGCTCTGCTTAGAAAATCAGTTGTTTATGGACCTCCTATATATATCCACTCATCAGACTGGAATTCCACTTCAGGATGAACTTCTTTTCATTCTACTTGTCTTCCCACAGGTAGGCTCATCTACACACCTGCATTATTTATGGGACCTTCGTTTACATAGTATTTAAGCACCCTACCTATAACATCAACCAGGGAGGTAACATTTTTCCCAGTTCTACAGATAACAGCTGAGGTGCTGCAGTTCCATGGCTTGCACACAGCCACCTCGGCAGGCATCAGTGATGAAATCCTGAGCTCCAGACTAAATCAAGACCGTACACTGCCTTTTCTTCCAACATGTTTCCATGAAGGTTGTTCTTTTTGTGTTCCTCTGTCCCTAGTTTCTATCCTGACTGTCAGCAAGGCGTGTAATCAGCATGGTTTAAAAGGCAGTGAATCAAATAGCAACAATATCTGTTTGGATTAGCAAGTGGTAGTGATTGACACCCATTACTTCTGGGCTGGGGCTGGGAGGACCTAAAGACTTAGAGACGAAAGTTCTTCAAGCATGACAATGAAATAAAGAGATGTAATCAGCAGCTAGAACTGTATTTCTACTACACTGTTACCTCCATTCAAAGATCAAAACCTATCCCACACTGAAAAACGAGGAAGAGGAACCCTCTTACAGAACACCCAGATTGCTGCACTGGTTTGCTGGAGACACAGGAGAGAAACAAAGGTGGTAAAGGCCAATTCCCCAGTGCCAGACCAGTGGGTTGGACGACAAATCAACCCTTTCCAGTCCCATCATAATGAATGTACTAGGGACAGAAGGAGCTCCAGCAGAAGTGACTTCTAGGGTGAAAGAGATTCAGTAGCATCAGAGCAGTTTCTAGGGCTGCCCTAAATTCTGTCAGGCTACAAAGTCATCTTGTCTGGTTTTTCCTCACTGAAGTTTGTGTCCTACACCTTTCCAATGCATGAAGTGGCTGTGGCAGGAGTGGAACTGGTCCCTGGTACTGTGTTACCTACTGACAGCAGCAGCAAACACAAAGATCACAGATGACTGCAAGCCCTACAGCAGGGACATGGAAACGCATGTTACCTCTTGCAGAGAGTGTTAATGAGCGTGACAGGGAGTGGGACTGCAGCAGAGCATCAGAGTAAAATGCTGGTTTGTCCCGAGAAATCCCCCAAGCCTCCACAGGTGTCAGTGATGAAGTAGCTTAGAGGTACAAACCTTACCCCTTATGCCTACAGATGTGCAGTGGGCAGCATGTAGGGTTTGGGGTTTTGTTAACAAGTAAAACTATTTAATCAAGCAACCCACTCCTAGGTGCTTCCTAATGTTGCCCCTTTTGGCACAGATGAGACCTCCTCTAGGCATTGCGTAACACTAGGATCTAGATCACGGGCAAGCTAGCGCTCAGCTTGGAGACCAGAGAACCAGCAGAGAAGCAGGAACGGCTCCAGCACCCAAGCAAGGACAGAGAGAGGGCTGTCTCTTTGATCAGAAATAAGATTCATTTCCTTACCACTTTTTAAGCAGAGGCTTGCACGGCACAGGGTAATTGCTGGCTCCACATCAGGCAAGTTTTACACCACTTTCAGTACTGTCAGATAAAAGATAATAAACTCATTTTCTTCTTCTCTTTATTCACTGACTCACTCCCCCTTGCCTTCTCCTGCACTTTTACATTCCATCCTTTGTAACCAATTTTCACTCCCTTGACTGATTATTTTTAGCTTGTGCTACCACATCTCTTCCTTCTCTCCATTTTGCACTCTTTGTTCCCCTCCATCACTCCACGTGCACATTGGCTTCTTCTTGCTCCTTCACCATTCTTCCTTCCTCTTATCTCTGCTCACCCCTGTACAGACACAGAGACACGAGTCTTCCTCTCACGATTCCACTGACTCTTCCACAAGAGATTGCTAAAAGTGAAGGATAAAAGTAATTATCTGAGCAAAACCCTGACATGCTAAATTAAGAAAACAAGCTGGGAAGCTTTTGGCAGCTGCATCTCATGGACAGGAGTCATCTTCTCTCCATTTGCTGATGCGCTGAGCAGCACAGAGTGACCCAGACGTGGGAGACACTGAAAGGCCTGCCACACTCCCACTATTCATGTCCTTCTGTAATGCCGTAAGACATCAGCTAATCCACCTGACTGAAAAGCAGAGTCTTTACCGTGTTCCTGTAAATCTCTCCTTTGAAGCAAAAAGCCAGAGTTTTGTTTCTGTTTCAGAAGCTTCCTTGCTTTGCATTATTAATAACTTTCGGCACGCTCTAGCCCTTGGGTAACTAATCCTTAACAACCGCTTCTCCCCTCCAGCCTGTCAGGTAGGGAAGTGTTACCAATTTTAACGTTCTAGACACTCAGTCAGAGATGGCACCTGAGCTGGTAGGAGCCACTGCAAGAGCACTGTCAGCGCCTGGGGAGAAGCCAAGAGTCCCTGTTTCCCAAAACCATTATTCCATCCAGTTCTCTGGGGAAGAAGGTGGCACTAATAGCATTGTATTAGCATATGTGTAGGAAAGCTCAGTGGGAGGCATGAGTTGCTATAGTCCCCTGGGGAAAGACAAGGAGGTGACCTAGAAGAAGGATCTGAGGGCTTTGACAGCCCTGATATACCGCAGTCTAAAAGCGGCCTAACTGGAGAAGACTTACTGGTAAATCCATCCCAGAGATGGAGAGACCCAAGCTGAAACTCCACATTAAACCCAGAAATAGAAACACTGCAGAGTCTCACGCAGAGATATCAAAGGCAGCAGGACACAGGCGAGGTGAGATCTGGGTGCTAGTGGTCTCTAGCACAGGCACAGTGCCATGGGGAGGCAGTTCTAACACGTTCAGGTGCACGACAATGCATCCACTACATTTTTCATTGTGCTGTACCACATGAAATGAACAACATTGGCATTGCTTGGGGAATCCTGCACAATGCCCCATCACACAGTGTAGACATGATCTCGGATTCAAGCTGGTACTGTATTAGCTTGATCACCTTAAAACCAAATCTCAGGAAAAAGGTAAAAAAATCTAGTCCTAAACAAAATCCATGCAGTCACTGTTAGCTCTGTAGAGTCTGGTTGTTTATATGTGGCATTACAGCTTGCTGGAAAGTACTGTCAAAAAAATTACGATGTTTTAAAATGGGAGCCTTTTAACTCAACACTACTCATCAGAGGTTGTCAAAAATTTTCTGTTGAAACATCTTTTTAAATAGATAATTAGATTTTTGACAAAAAGCAATGTGGAACGCATTCACTTTCCTTAAAAAAAAAATCCACCCTCAACAAAACAAAACCAGATTCTGTTGGAGAAATAAATGCTAAAGACTTTTCAGCACTTGTCTGGAGTTTGAGAGGTTTTAGCAGTTCGTAGTTACAAAAGATCAAGACCCAAAAAGTTTTTGCCTGCACGTTATAGAAGAATTCCTGGGAAACACCAATATTCTCCTCTCAAAACAAGCTGGTTTGGGGTGAGGTTTTTTGTTGGGACTTTTAATGAAAAAAACATTCTGCAGTCATTGTGATTAATCATACTTGGAGCAGTTCTAACTTGATTCATTTAAACAAGAGGCTTCGGTTCATGTTTTCTCTTGTACACAATGTTATACTACCCACTTGCTTTATTCATGCTTTTTTTTTTTTTTTCTACTACACTAACACTAAAAAAGAATAAACTGAACTTTATTCTGCCTTGCACATCAAAGTAACCATCAGCTCACCCCTTACTGGTAACTCTTCTTCATGTCTTTCTGTGAGAAGCAAAAAACACCCACCACGTATTTCAGAACAAAGGTTTGTTTTAAAGATTTTTTTGCCACTGAATTATATATTAATTAAATTCAATAGGAAAACCAGAGCAGCTTGGGAACAGTGGTGCTCTTTCCACAGGTACTCCTCTGTCTGCGTATCCCTCCTTTAGAGCTCTTTCATCCCCACTCTCATTGCCATTGATCTGTATGGAGCTAAGGAACAAACACCTGGTATAAGTGTTTTTGTGAAGGGTTTGTTTTTAAAAAAAAAAGAATCTGAGATGTGCATTTCACACAAGATCATCTTAAATGTGGAATTCTGGAAGCTGTAGCAGGAGAATATTTCTATTCAAGTGTATTAATAATTGTTTTCTTCTCCTCGTTAATGTAGTGCTACTGGAAGTTGCCAGATTGAAAGCTCTAGAGGCATAAGTCCTATTTATTCACAAAATAGGTCAAAAATAGTCATTGAAGCAAACACTTTCCCACACACTCATCTCAGCCAAGAAGGCACTGTAGTTTGTGCAGATTCAGTGATGCCAGTTTTCTGTGCTCAGCTGCTAGCGAAGGCATTTGCTCTGTTTAACTGTGCTATGGACATCTCATTCCTGTGAACTATATTTGCATGTCAAATCCTTAAAGAGGCATCACACTGTAGAAGCTTTTCATTATTTTGTGACATGATGGTGTATCTCAAGGCTCAAACCCCTGAGAAGATGGAAGATATACCAGTCTTCCACCCCTCATGTTTAATTCCAACCATGCCTGCAGTTTCTGAGTTGCTGGATTTTTTTGTACAAAACAGGTTTTCATGCAAAACAAAAAGACATCCTACTGCTCTTTCTGATGTGCACACTTTAAAAAAAAAGGGGAAAAAGGCTTAAGAAATAGTATGCATCACCACCTAGGACCCAGGTTCCTCCATAAGAGTTCCCAAGCATTAGTAGCTTCCTCAGTCTGCAGTTGACAACCGAGACAAGCCTTCATTAAAAAAACATTACCTTCCATCAGTCCTCAAAAAACATCTGGTTCAACATGAAAATATCACCTTGCTCCTTTAGCATTTCCACACTCACCCATTCTTTCTCTGGGTGTCGTATAAGTACGCACTGACATTCAACAACAGTAAATTACGCTTGTATGTGAAATCACAGCAGGAAGAATTAATGTCACAATGGGAAAAATTTCAGTTCTGTGTTTAAAAAAACTTCTCTGACAAGAAAAAGGAGCATAACATCTACTGGCAATAAGGAAATTAAAGGGGAAGTGACAGCATACCAGCAACTGGTATCCTCCATCAAAGAGGATGCATCTCAGAAACAGAGGCACACTCTCTACAAAGATCCATCACTAACAAATATCCTCCTCTGTACAGTGATGAGCTGCAAGGCAGCTTTCCACCTCCGGTGAGACAACCTGGGCTGCAGCAAGCTTGCAGGGAGCAAGGCAGGGATTACAGAGCAGCACAAGACTGCCCTGTGCTGCTCACCTCCTCCCCATGTTCAGTGACCTGTGTCAGTTTTCAGGGACTGGTGAAAAGCCAGAGGATTTCTCATTATAAAGGTCCAGAAGTGGTTTACAACTAATAGGCTCGAATGAGGCACATACATGTATTTCTTTTCTTCTTTTAAATGTAATCCCTTGCATATGTCTTTTGTTTAACAGCACTAACTGGAATGCCTGCCAAAAACTTTCAGACAGATGAGATGTTTTCTAGTTGCAAACAAGATGGATGATGCCTTCATGCCATGGCACTTTTACCTCTGAAGTAGTTCCTCAAGCCTGATAGCTCCTCATAATTTGAGGGCCTCAAAAAAACCTCACAGCTGTTCCAACAATCTTGTGTACAAGTACTTAAGATGCTAGGAAAAAATTCTTCACTGAAAGAGTTGTCGGGGTCTGGAACAGGCTGCCCAGGGAGGTGGTTGAGGATAGATGAGGTACTTAGGGATATGGTTTAACATAGGACAGGAACAGTTGGACTTGATGATCTTAAAGGTCTTTTCCAACCTAGTGATTCTGTGAATATCCAATATGAATGGCATATACCTACTCAAGCCTGTTTTCAAAGTGTATTTTAAGAAGATTAAAAAAAGGTGTGTGGGGAAAAAAATAATATTATTTTCACAAGACATCTCTCATACACCCATATACGAGGGGTGCCTTGCATATGCCACTCAGGTGGCATGGTTTTATTACCAGTTCTAGCTCCCAGCTTGGTCAAAACGACTGTGTAAAGTCAAGTCACCTTTCCCTCCTGCAATCTGCTGAGGGAGAGGGGGACAAAAGCTCAAAATTAATTCCCAATAAAGCACCTGCCTGCACTCTGCATTTTAGAAGGCATTTCAGGAACCCTCTTCAGAAAGCAGTTTCTGGGGTTTACCTCAAGTAAAGTTATCCCAAGCCCAGTCCTTTCCTGTCCTTAAAAGTCTCCTTCTTCTTCAAACAAGCAGAATGAAGGTAACACCTCATAGCAGCATAAATACCTGCAAAAAGTACAGAATGATACTGAAGAGCATTGCCGAGTAACTGCTGCTTGCAGAATGTAGCGTGGGTGAAAAATCACCATACTGAAGCCTCCAGTTTATTCACACAGCAAAAACAGCTCTCAGAATGGCAGCTTGCAAGCACAGTTAAAAGAACAAGAAGTCATCTCAGCTGTGACCAGGAGGGAACTTACCTGCCAGACTGAGACCAGCACAGTGTCTTGGTTGCTTCAGCTTTTTGTGCTAACTGCATTGGTAGCTGTGTGAAATGGTTGGGGAGCTCATGGGAAGAGAAGGGAGAGCACCCATCTCTCCCTACTAAGACTCTTACTCTTTCTGTCTAAGCACAAGGTAACTCGAGGATGTTGTATTCTCACAGCATTTGTATATCAATGTTAAGACACGTGTTTAAGGGCATTAAACCTTAAGAAGGCATAGAGAAAATGTGCAAGATGTCACTGTACTTGTGACCAAAGCTGCAGATACTATCAAGTTCTCAGACTATGCTTTTGTGTTAACTTCCAGTTTTTGCAGTGCAGACAATATCCATATTTAGCATTAGTAACTCCATAAGCACCAACTTGTGTCTTTATATCCCTTCTCACACACACACAAGATCTACACAACATGGTGAGTTGCTCCGAGTCCCATATATACACATGTGTATGCGTGTGCTAAAGGTATATGAGAAATGGCATGCAAGAATAACTGGAAAGAAATAAATTCTATCAGGAATGAAAACTGAAGAATGCAGCGCTTTCAGAAGATCTGCTGTATTAGCTATACTTCAGTTCAGGCAGTCACATCACATGGAAGGAAAAGTTTGAGGATTTTAAGTTCTTATTTGAAACAAGAAGATACCAGCACCACATTTCCTGTGATGAGCAGAGAATCCTGCCAGTGTGATAGCCAGCCCTCAAACTAGAGGATATTTAGGACTATTAGGATAATACTGATACAGCAGTAAGACAGGAGGAAAGGCAGCCTCATTCTGCGTGGACCAGTTCAGGTAAGTTCAGTGGGAAAGATAAACCCCTTCTCTGGAGATGAAATGGAACATGCACTGAGAGGAGAGAAACCCAAGTGAATATCCTTCAACGTCAGTATGGTTCTGCTCTCACTGCCCTGTGAGAAATCATATTCAAATACTTGTAGGATGAAAAGGGAGTATTGAAGAACAAGAAGAAGGGAAAGTAGTCCCTTAGAATATTTATAGACTGGGGAAAGCTAGTAAATTGGAGATCACTGGAAACTGAAGAGTTTATTCAGACACTGTAAGGTTCCTGTCATGGGGACAGGGGCAGCATCACTCCATGCCCACAACCACTGAGACCGTAGCTAAACATTTCTGCCTGAAGAGACTAAAAAAGCCTGAGCTGTTTACTTTTAAGAACACCCAGCCCCCACACTCACTTCTGAATTTGAACTGATGCCTGTGGATAAGGAGCTATTACTTCCACATTTCTCTCTAGCCACTTAACCAATTCCAAATAATGCACCTTTGATATTTTGTGCATGTAGCCTGTTTAAATCAAGCGTCCTGAAGAAACCCCTGACTACAGATTAATCCCTTGGGCTCTCCCTGACTAAGGGTTGATGTTTTTTATGCTTATGCATTCTTCATGGATTTTTAATGTAAAATAAGATCTGTCTTCATTTACCAAAGGGTTAATGAAAATTCTAATAATTAACAGCAATCAGCTAAGGAGCTCCCCAGTGCAAAGCCTAGTAAATATCAATTCCTTTTCTCCTCCAGGATAATGGACCAGCCAAGAAAACTTCCAACTGTCCCCTGCAGGGCTGCAGCTAACAGGCACAAACACGTGCATGTACTGACCCATCTCTCTCCTTCCATCCACGGCACAACTCCAGCTCCCTGTGACAGACGTGACATTCTATAAAATGGGCCAACTCACTTCTGGTTTCCCATTGCAGCAAAGGATTAGAAAGCGAGACATAAAACCTGTTGTTAAAAGATCCAAAATACATGCTGGTCCCAGAAAATTAGAACTTACACCTGAACTCAGCAAAGGCCTGGAAGTGGCTCTCAAAATCCTCCCAACTTGCTGATGTGCTTTCTTTTCAGTGTCCCCTAGGAGTGAAGCCTCTAGAACAGTCTCTCTCAGTGGTCAATGCTTTTGATGCTCCAAGCAGAGATCATGACTCCCCTTCTCCAGATGTTAAAAAGCCAATTAAAACCCTAGAGTGGGGAATAAGCACTGCAAAGGTAGATCAGCCACAGAAAATTCCCTTGCACCCTCTGGATGATGCATGATGTATCTTTTCCCATTTCCCATTTAAGGAGGGACATAAGTTGGGAAGCAGAGCTTTCAAGAGAGTCACATCTGTGCTGGGGAGGGTGTTCATATCAAGAGCCTAGCACAGCATTTATTGAATGATGCCACCAAGATGTTCTTGATCAACAGTTATGAGGATCGTGCTGCATTCTGAGCAACCACAGTGTCAGTCAAACCTGTCAGCCTATTTAGGACAGAGCAGGATACAGCCCCAGAGGAGGAAGGCAGCTGCTTCCTTCCCCAGAGAGGGGAAACACGTGGGGTTTTTACCAACCAGAGATCTGCTGGCTCGCTGCTGCTGAGGGCTTCCCAAAGACACACTGCATCAGCACGTTCACACATCGGTTTGGTTCTGCTACTGCCCAAAATAGTCTTGCTTATTTGTGAGCACAGCTGGAACCAGGGGTATTTGTGTGGCTTGTGCCATTATGTCTTAATCCTGGCAGTGAATAAAACCCACAGCCATTACGACAATATTTTGCTCTGGTGATGTAAATGTATGAAGTGCAGTTCGTGCTGCTTGTTTAGCACTGGGGAGCAAACACTTGTGACTGAAAATACAAAGTAAAAATATTTTTGTTGATTTCAGCATTTACAAGTTGATTTAAATTTTACATCAGATGTTTACTCTGACAGTTTTGAAATGTGCAGGAATCAACAGCAATAATCAATACCAGCTGAGAACATCCACCTTGCCAGGTGCTTAAAGGCTATTAAGAAAGTGAAGCCTTAAATTTGTCCCTAAGGGAGTGTGAGGTGACACATGAACACACAGTAACAGCAAACTAACTTGATCTTTATCATCAATATTTTTAACATAAACTGGAAAACAGAAGCTTTTTTTCAATATTAACTACATGAAAGCAGAAGTGCAAACACGTAAAGAATGAATTAGCTGTGCATTACTGTTAATAAATAAATTCTGTACACTGCTAATAATAAATATGCTAATAACATTCAGTTCATAATGCTGATATTCCTCAGATACTGGAACTGTGTGACAGCTGTGTCTGAATTTTATTCTGTAAGTGACTCAACTAGAATAATAACTAACTAGTTATTTTCTTCTCTTTTGTAAGTAGAATGTAACAAAAGGTATCCCTATGATAAAACTAGGACAAGGTTAAGGAAATGACATCAAGAGATTACAGAAAGTAATTCCATCATGCAGATAACCTCCTCGTTGTTAGACTTTGCAGCAAGCACATGTCAAAAGCTCTCTCTACAGTTAATGTGTCTCTAAAACTGAGGTTCACGAACTCAGACAAATTTCCCTACCCAAGAAATAATTTGCAAGAAATCCAAATTCAAATCACAGCTTGCTCTACCACCAGCTCCATAGGATGTTGTGACACTGCGGTACTGGACTTTCTGCAGCTCTAAAGATAGAGCAGTGCAGTCAGGGTCTGGGAGCTGCCAAAGCAGCATGTGAAGGACCTGAGCAGCCCCGGGGCAGGAGGGCGTACGAAGGAACTGCTGCCTGCAGGATCCTGAGGCTGAAAGCTTGGGGACAGGGCAGGATGCTGACATTACATTGCATGCAACATTAGATCTTGCTCAAAAATTTCTCTTGTAATAGAATCATAGAATCACTGGGGTTGGAAGAGACCATTTAGATCGTTGAGTCCAACCACAGCCTAACCCTGACTAGTCCACCTCTAGATCATGTCTTTAAGGATTTAATCTACACACCTTTTACATACCTCCAGGGATGGTGACCCCACCACCTCCCTGTTCCAATGCTGGACAACCCTTTCTGTAAAGAAATTCTTCCTGATCTCTAACCTAAATCTCCCCTGGTGCAAATTCAGCCATTCTCTCCTGTCCTATTACTTGTCACCCAAGAGAAGAGACCACCCCCAACATCTCTTCAATCCCCTTGCAGGTAGTTGTAGAGAGCGATAAGGCCTCCCCTCAGCCTCCTTTTCTCCAGGCTAAAAAGCCCCAGCTCCCTCAAACATTCCTCACAGGACCTGTGCTCAAGACCCTTCACCAGCTTCTTCACCCTTCTCTGGATACACTCCAGCATCTCAACATCCTTCCTGTAGTGAGGGGCCCAAAACTGAACACAGTACCTAAGATGTAGTCTCACCAGAGCTGAGTACAATGGAACTATCACTTCCCTACTTGTGCTGGTTACACTATTCCAGATACAGGCCAGGATGTTGTTGGCTCTCTTGGCCACCTGGGCACACTGATAGCTCATCAAACTGTTGAAGAACAAACCTGTCATTGGTATGCTCTGTAGCTTGGCTAGTAAGAAAGCAGATGTGCAAATCACCTCTCAGCTCAAGCACAGGCAAGATTATACCCACCCAGCCACAGCTACCACCATGTAGCCCCTGCTGCCTTCCAGGACATCAAGGGCTCATGCTGGGCAAATGCATTGGCATTGTCTCCTTGGGAATACTCCAGCCTATCTGCTGCAGTCTTATTAACAAGGTACTAGTCTGCCCTTCTACAGAGGAAATGGACACGTAGAGAGAACAGACATAAGGGAAACAGGGCAATAACAAGGTGCACAGACATATTTCATCCACATAATAAAAGTTCACAAGTACTTTCTAGTAGCAAAGTGCTGACTCTGTCTCCCTTAGGGAAACATGTTCGGTAAAAAATACACCCATATCTGATGGATACATCCGATACCCAAACGTCAGAGAAGTGATGAAGCCAATGAAAGCACTGGAACAGGGCTGATAGGAAGCAGCATGAGAATTTAATAACCCTATTGACTATTATAGGAAGGATTCACAATGACTTTTTAAAGGAAGGATTTTAGAGTCTGGCTGCTGCAATTTTTTCATGGTAACTTCTAAATCCTATTAGGGAGTTAGAGGAATTTGTTTGTTTCTTTAATTGCTATGGATTAGAAGCCAATAAGGGAAAACAAAAAACCAAAAACCTCAACTGAGTACTAGTTCATGCTACAGTTTGGAGACAGGACAACAGGTGAAGAGAATTTCTTTTTAAAATGTATAAATTTGAAAATTCAACTCATTGCAAGTATATGCTATTTTGTATAATTATAATCCTCAATCTTCTACTGAAAGACAAGTTGTTTTTCCTATGTTTGGTCTACAGAGACTTCTGATAATAAGCAGTCATCTTTTTCTAAAATTTCCAGATTGTCCCAGATTTCTCTAATGTGCTCCTAAGAAGGAAACTTAAGAACTACGTTTTTATACAGTTCTGATGTGACTTCACGACATCATTGTCAAACATCTTGCTGAGGCACACAAAACGTCCATGTAAACACATGACAGCAAAGCCCATGTTGCCTGAACAAATGAGGCTTTGCCTGCAGTATAATCATGTTCCATTTGTAACTAGACCAGAGTTTTGCGTTAGCAACCCACTCCAAAATCTGAAACAGGCCTGACTGTCACGGTGGTCTGAAAGAGGCCATTTCAGTTATCATATCAAGGGGTGCTGGGCTCCAGACTCATTGCCCGATGTTTATTTTGGAGCAAAGAGAGAAATCAACTGGGAAATCATGCTAGATAATTTAAAGTGAGAAAGAATATAAAATTGAGGAAAGGAAGACATAATTCAAATGTTTAATGGAAGGTAGGAGGGAAAGGGAATTCTACCTAAGAAATGACCCACTCCCCCAGACTGATACTCAAGCTTATGATGCAAGATTGTAATTTCTAAAGGAATCCCAAGTGTTGCAGTGCAAGATATAGCAATTACAACTGCTCATTGCAATACAGAAACTTATCATTCAGGAGGTCATCTGACTTCATCTGCCATTTGCCACATGTCTACTAAGGCCAATTCACAACTGGATCAGCAAGACAGTTTGCACGCATCAGGTTTTGCGCTGTTTTCAAGGTTCACGTGTGACTTTCAGGGTCATTTGAGATCCCAAGTAGTCCAAATTCTTCTAAAAATCAACACAGCAAAGTAATTTATCCCAGAATAATAGTTCTTCTGCTTTTGGCACACCAACATCCACTGTATATATGGAGGAGACTTTTCACACAGAAAAAAACATACCCAGTGCTATGGTGTGATTTTGCACATAGCCTTTTCTCCATGAGTTGGTTCCTAGCCAGAGTTCTCTCCTCCAGCAAGAAAGCAGCACTGGAAATCTCAGGTCCAATTAACACAGGAATAACAAATACAGCCAAACCTGCCAAAGGAACACCTTTGGCTGGCAACTACCTATACTAGGAGGTATTGGTGCACAGAATCATAGCCAGATGCTGACAGTCTTACCCTGGCTGCTGAGGAATGTGCAAGCCCTTTCATGTCAGACAACTCAAAATCAGGTACACCAGTTAATTTCTTTCTGAAAAAGAACATGCTTTTGTAAGTAAATGTCTCATTGATGTCAGACCCATGCTCCAGATACAGAACAGCTTTCTCTGTGTGCTTTCCAATGGATGTCTAAAGATCATATTTTTCTCTATAGCTGTTAATTTTTCATGTGCAACAGAGGGTGTAAGGAATGCTTATGAGGTTTTTGTCTCTCCTTTGTAAAAATATCCTGGAATTCTAGTATATGCACCTGCCCTGGCACCAAAGAGTTGAAGGACATGGAAAAAAGACCATCCTACCTTCCCATTTCAGGGCTCAGGTCTCACCAAAATGTCATAACTTCACAATGTATGGACAGCAATGCCAGACAAAAGGATTGACAAAAGAATTACCAAATTCTCTCACTACAGAACTTTTCTAGGTAAATTATTACCCTTTAAAGCAGTGCACTAGGAGTAAGTTGCCCTACTCCTATTAACATAAGTAGCAGTGGCATAGCATAAGCTTTATATATCAGTTCTGAGGATTAATCAGTTGTATCTATAGGGCACTCACTTTGAACTCAGCAAATCTGCAACAGAACAACTCTTCTTTGTCAGACCCTTCTTTGAAGAAAAAATCATGAGAAAGTGGGTGAGCTGCTGGCTAAGCCTCTTCTTAACCCAGCAGCACTTCCCCCACAACTCTAACAGAACAGTAAAGCAACAAGTGAAGCCATTAAATAGCTCTCTCCTTGCATGTCCTGTAATATTAGCAAAGGCAGGAGAGTAAAAGAGAATCAATTTTTGGAGGAGGAAGAAAGGATAAAAGAAATCACACAAAAATAATGCAATAAATGTGCTATCAAGATGACTTTTTTTCTTTTTTTTTTTTTTTTTACAGGATGAAAGCTGGAACGCTTGAAAATAATTTCCATACATGGATTTGGAAATCTAAAAATAACACCTCATTTAATACAAAAAAAAAACCCAACAACAACTGACCCTGGAATAGATGGTGATGAATACATTCAACATGAAATTTTCTCTATTCTCTCTTCCCTTCAGTGCTTGCTGGCATCTTTCCCCCAGCCCACCCCTTGTCATTTCTCTGAAGAGGGTGGAGAAGTAATCATTTCTGAGCAGCCTCAAAGTAACTCTGGCAGAGCAGGACAGCCACGATGGCTAAGGCTTCACAGGAGGACAGCTCCATCAACTTGGGGCTTGTTACTGTTTGCCTGAGGTGCCGGGAGTTTGTCTCACCGGCTGCTACAGTGAAAAATTTCCACCTCCTGTGATGATTTCCTTGTGATGTTGCTTCATAAGCTTGTAGGCCTCCCTTTTCACAGTTCTTTTGTTCTCCTTCATTCAGCAGCAGTACATTGCCCTGGCACAGGTTTTACGTTTGGTAAAACCCCCAGAAGGACCCAACACAGGGGCACCTCCGGGCAAGAGGGGAGTACAGGGATGCAACTGGCTCTTCACCCTCAGCCTTGCCCTCCCCAGGGACTTGAGGCAGGCCCATGGCCCCTTGGCAACACTCTGACCATACCACAGCAGTATGTTCAGCCCAGCCCTCAGGCAGCTTTCACACCTTTAGCTTACAGAAAGCCAAAATCACTGATTCTACGCTTAACACTGTTTCTCCAACTTCACAGCTGAATAAGAGCTGACCAGTCCCTCTACAGGGCTCTTGTTCCACAATTAAATCTACTGATGCAACAAGTTCTTGGGGCCAGGTTTGTCAGGCCCAGTTACACTACACACTTGCACCAGGGGCCAAAGGGCTTCTTAGAGAGCTGTACAATGAGCAGCCCATACATAATTCACACACACTCCCGTTGCCCCAAAACTAGCAGCTGCATAAAGCCAAGAACCTAAAGATTGGGGTCATGAGGTGAACTCATACCATACAAATAGGTGCTAGCCTACTGGATCTAACCCCCTCCAGGAGAGCACCACACCGGAGCAACCTGAGTGGTTGCCCTGGGAGCAGAGCTGCCCAGCTGCAGCATTTCAGGAAAAGCAGGGCAATGCTGCAAGGGAAGGCCTGAGACACAGCAGCAAAGCTGTCTGAAGACAACAGAGTGCACCACACCAACAAGGGATCAACTCTCACTAGAACAACAGTTTGCACACGGTGATTAAGCACACTGGCGTGGCTGTCACTGGGAAAAGTGCCCAGCACTTGCTGCAGTACGCCTGGTTTTAGCCGGTACTGTCAAGTCTCTTGCTTTCCCAAGCAATACATTATTTCAGCCTTCCCACACACACACTCCCCCAAATAAAGAGAAAACTCATCTTATTTCAGAAGCAAATGTTCTGTTCCTACTGCCTGTTCATTCACACCAGAGGCCCACCAGAATGGTCACATCCAACTGCGTCTCATTTACTTTTATTGATGATGCCAGTGTTGTAGTGAGAAAAACAAAACAACACATTGAATTCAGGACAACTGAAAAATCAGTTTTCCACTCCTTCATAAAAGGGAGTGAGGAACCAGCTATTGATATTTTCTAGCAGTAATATTCCACTTATGCAGCTTTCTCTCCTGTGGCACCTGTTGTATATCCATCCCAGACATTCACATACAGGTAGGAATAAGATGGGGATATGCAGCAGCTCTGTAAACTATCACCTATGGTAGTGGTTCTGTAATTGGGTGCTCTAAGTAGCCAGTGATCCCACCAGGATCAAAAAATCTGGGGAATCTCACATGCTGTCTAGTCACGCTGCCTTTGAGCTATACCTGTGAAGTTTGTTAAACCGGAGTGCACTGGCAAGGCCATGTCCTACGTGGTTGACTGAATGATCTACTCACACCTAAATGAACTGATCATCCATTCCCAGGCTTCTGTCTAAGTCAGTGCACCAGATGCGCTGCATTACTGGGCAGCTGTATGTGATCTGGTACCAACTGACGTTAGGGATGTTGGCTAACAAAGTATAGCCCCATCCTCATATGGCCTGCAGCTCTACCCAAGATACTGTGGTCTAGAACACATGTACACCCAAACCAGGAGCATAAATAACAAAAAGTTGGGGTAAATAACAAAGGAGTAAGCCGAGCCTTAGCCAAACAGTTTTGCCCGAATGCCTTAGGGCACATCTGCCTGTTGGGTATCCTTGTGTCTAATATAATTCCTCTGATGGGATCAGTATAAATATCATGCAGGCAAGAGCTCTCCTATGTGGCCCTTGGTACTTTGGTTTTGGGAGCTGCCCACTACCTATCGGCATCAAACATACTTTTAATATCTGTTTTTGTTTTGTCATTCAGTCGAAATGAAGACATTGATCCCTATTGATCTGTGGAAAGGCTCACTTTGTTTGCTCAACCTTTCTGTTGCTTATCAGGGTTGTGCCAAGAGCTTGACACGCAGACTGAGAAATAAATTTTTAAAAGTAATGAGTGAGTGATGACAAACTCATGCCAGTCTCATTCACTATCAGTCTTTGCTGCAAAAGGAAAGCAACAGAGGCAACAGCTTCTGGTTGTTGTCTCTGCAGTGCCAGCAATGTCAGGAATTTGTTTGACTTTCACATGAATCTAATGCATCCACATTGATGCATAATAAACAGAGGAAAGAGCTTCTCTCTATAAGCAGAACACCATCCAGGCATCACATTTTTACTTCCCCCCCAGCAGCTTTCCCATTATTCTCCCTTCTCTCTTTTAGCTTCTCCCCAGGTGTTTACACACACCACCTTACCTTCCCTATTTATGTTCTAAAAGGCACCACTAACAGCTCATCCAATTGCATCATCAGAAAAAACAAAACAAACAAAAAACACCAAGAAAAAACCCAACAACCAAAACGCAACTGTCCCAGTCATACAAAAAGCTCCTCTCTTCACTCACCACACTCCTATGCTGTAAGAGTCGTGATCCTATATCTGGGAGTGTTTGCTCATGCCTACAATACAGGAAGGAAAGATTTGGAAAGCAGCAATGTTCCGCTGCCAACCTCGCCACTGAATAGCCACCCACCAGATGTCTTTCCCTTTCGATGAACATCAAAATGAAGGCAGCTGTCAAAGCAGGTGGCTTCCTGTCCCAAATAAGTCCCCCTCAACCCCACCAAGATGAGATTGCTGTGTGGGTCACAGGCCTCTGCAGATAACTTGGGGCCACATCAGTATCCCACCTAAATGCCTTTGACTGAAACTCCTTCTGCCAAATTCATAGATGAGTTCACAATTCTCATAGGTCATTGCTGCCTGGGGATAATTTCTCCCTGGTACCCCATTCAGGTGGGAACACTCTCAGCTAAAGCAACTCTTCTTGGAACTACACCACCAGGTTTAGGGGGCCTCCCAGAGCTTGCTACAGGGTCTTAGCCCTCTCCTTTAAGAATTGCTTTTGTACAGCAACAGATCGAATCTTCTGCTTTGTGAGAAAAGGACAGCAAAATATTCCTCATGAATCCAATAACCTGATGACAAATGGCCTCTCTTCTCTGGCTAGTAAAATACTGAGTCTCCCCCAATAGTGATTTAAAAAAAAATAAAATAAAAAAGCCTTTAAACTGCACTTGGTATCACCTGACTGCCATAAAACAGGGATTAATTTACCTCTGGAACTCTGCTCTTACTTGCGTAGGGGATGCCTTCCTACAGAAAGCCAAGGCCAAAACTGTTAATGAGAGTCCTGCGAACTAGCAGTCAGAGAGATACATCAAGCAATCTAATCCATCTATGCACCACACAGATTTTAAAAGAGCTCCTGTCTGTGCTACCCTTGGTCCATCAAAAAGCTTCACCTAGCAGAGCTGTCAGTTCAGCTCTTCAGAGAGCCACTGATTCTTCCTGGAAAACTTTGGGAGGACTACTCTGAAAGGCTAATCCCATTGCCATATCAAGTAGGTTTTTTTCCATTTCTCTGCCCTGTGCATTGTTACAAAAGGTTTTTCTGTCATTTGTCTACTGCTTAAAAAAAAAATTAAATCCCTTCCACGTGAAAAATCCATTCCACCCTGGAAATGACAGCACCATAGACTTCACTTCATTAACTGTGAAGTCAGTACAGAAGGCTAGTGCTCCAGTGAAGGGTTAAGTGTCACAGCCAAGCCTCATTTACTGAATAAAAATCCCGCTAAGGCTTAAAGAACAATAAAATACATCAGAAAAAACATCAATGCATAGGTCCTTATATACCAAGTTCCATGAGAGATTAAGCTACTCCCGAAATGAGATAAAGACCAGTTCAACCTGCATTTAGGTTGGAATATCACAGGTAGCTCTAATATACCCTGGCAGTGGACGGTCCACAGCTAATAATCATGGTGCAAGACTATACTCATCAGTCAGTTCCTCACCTATGCTATTTTGGGATGAGGTACAGAGGTGACTGTGGCCACTGCTGACTAAGGAGGATTTGCCATATAGGACAGGCTCTCCCCAAGCCATGTCAGGAAGGCCGCTTCAAAATTATTTGCTTACAGTTTTCTATTCAATGTGTACTTCTTCTTCCAGATTATTTTACGGCTCTATCTTCAAACTGATAATTATTCCTCAAAATGTACTCATTTGATAACTTTTTAAATAAAATAATGGTTAAGATTACTTGCAGGTAAAAACTTGGAGTACCAGCATGTTATTCTCACTGTGCGTATCAGTTGCCATGACAATCAGTGAGGACACTGGTTCAGAGTCCAATTCACGTGTGGCAGAAAATACACAGCACCTACACATATTCTAACAGAGATCATTTTTGAAATTATTATTGAATCTGGCTGCTCACCCTCAGATATCTCCAAGGACCTGGTTTTCAGCAGGTTCTAAGGAATGTCCACTTTGCATACCATAATTCACTACCAGCCTCTAAAGGTTCTTTTGCCATTATTTTGGAGAGAAAAATTCATCACTAACATATGCAGTGGATTCTGGCTTTCACTCAATTTATTATTTTTTAATACCTTTAGAAAAAAAAAGCATTATCCTTGGTATCTAGTGGTTTGCAATGCTTTTTTCTGGTAGATATGCTGCATAATCTTTGGCACTACAGAAGGCAGCATTGTCTAGCACTTAGAGCAGTGGGAGTCCAAAGACCCGAGCTCTGTTTCTGGCTCTCCCACTCACTCTCCACATGACATTTAGCAGGTCAATTAACTTCTCTAACTCTCTTTCTGAACGTGAAATGGGTGTGCTTCGGTTGTATTCCTCCCTTAGCACCCAGTTTAAGTCAGGATGCTGAGTGAAAGCCATTGCCCAAGTGTTTCAGGATGCTGTGGTGGAAGGTGTACTACACACTATCAGCAGAAACATCAATAGAAATGTGCAACTGCAGAATTTGTTAAATTTCACTGAAATACCAAAAAGTGACCCTTGAGATTTTATTTTTCTGAAACCCAGATGCTGACTTCACATTATTTTTATCTCAGAATATCTATACTTGTTTCAGTAGAATTTTCATTCTGTTATAAATATAAGCAGAACCAAACTCTTTAGTCCTCAGCCTATTACACTCTTCTGATCTGGATCTTTGTGTTTACAGATTTATTCCACTACTGACTCCCTCCCAGTAGTCTGATAACTGCCTTGCCTTGGCAGTTTAACACTTTCCTTCCCATGGCAACACTTCCATGGCATTACATCATGCTCAAATACATGATTATAACATGCTGCAGAACGTATTCTACAAGGAAGACTGATTTAATATGTGCCTATGATGAGTGAAGAGCAGCTAGTACCAAGCTAATGCATTGCTAAAGACTGTATCAGACAAAACCAGTAATTCAGCCACCTCCATGTCCCCTCCCATAAAATTTTAATAAACACAGTCTTTTGGGAGGAAGGAAAAAAACAGGGACCCCGCTGAATTATTTACAGCCTCAGTTGCGTATGGCAATGAAGCCTCTGAGGTCAGTAAGTGATATTCTTCTATTGATTTCCTTCTCTCTGAATATCTGGGTGAGAATCAAGTTGGGGGAAACAAAAAAACAAACACCCCTAAAAAAACAACCCCAAAACCCCAGAGAAACAGAGGTGCAAAGGGCAAGCCAGAAAAGACAAAACTGATGGAGGCAGAGATGAGTGTTTGTATTTATGAAAGATATTGATCAATTGCACACACCAGTGGCAGATAGACTCAAATTAGCTGTCATAATTCCAGTGATGCAGAGGGACACGCAGGCTCAGGCTCCATTAAATATAACCTACATCCAGAGCAGCCAGATGAGATTTGCGAGACTGAACTCTGAAGTCCCACAGGATATACCTACAGTTGATTTATATTCCTGATTTCCTATTCCCTCACCAACTGTGCAATCAGTTTCTGGAGGTGGGCAGGGAATAATTGAACAGCTAAACTGTGATTCACCCAGCCAATTAAGGAGTCTTGGGATGGGCCCTAAGACAAATCTTTCAGCTTCATCCAGTCTTCCTGGGCTAGAACTACATTTGGCTCTGACAACATGGCCAAAATCATCTTGTCCCAGTTAACAACATGAGAATCTGAGGATGTAAAGCAATGGTACAGTTTTCACACATTAATATTCACACTTTTTAGACCTTTTCAAAGTAGCAAGTAGGAGGCTGTCTTGGTTTTACATGAGGATCAGGTTTATTCTGTAATTCAGTGTACGAAGAGCATCACTGCAAAACAGTAATTAAAATGGCAACCACTGCCTAGTACCTATCAACATATAAAAATCACCTACATGTTTCAGCCTGCAGCTTCTGTCAGGGTCAAAGCCAGGTTGTTTGATTCACTTTGTTGGCATGTATCTCATGCTGGCTGCTGTGATGTTCCCTTATGGATGGTACATGGCTTTGTGAACAAATCAGAATAATCTCATTTCCAAAATGTTCCACTTAGGTCTTTCTTCTTGCACTGAAGCAAGGAAGCCCTTTCTTCTCATTACTAACCCTGTGTGTGGCACATGGCATGTAATCACCTTGAAATATTTAACTGCCTGGCTTTCATCTTGCTATCAGTGTGGGGTGGGGCATCAGGCTGGGGTATAAATAAGCTGGGATATAAATCTTCATAAACCAGGCATTAAATTGGTATATAAATCAAAAATTATAGAAGTCAGAGATGGAAGAGAGCCATTAGATCATCCTGTTTGTTCTTTCCTCTGTTCTCACCCTAAGAATGCACAAGGCATCATTCTTGATTAGCCAAGAGACATCGAAAAACGCCCATCTCTCCCCCTCTGTATCTCTCAAGAGGGAGAGAAGGGAAACAGAGAGCTCTGTATGCATATTAATAAACCTATATTTTGACTGGCTGAATGACTGGAAATGATTAGCAATGGTATGTTTTACCTGTCAACATCTCCACACTGCAACAGGCAAAATGTTTCTAATACTCCTTTGCAAAAAGTCACCAATAAGGCTGGAGGGGATTTGCTCTGAATTTTCCTGTACTCAGAACAGCTCCATAAATACCTTAAGACTCTTTTCAATGGTGGAGATAAAACCACATCTTCTTTTCCTCCAATATAATAGTGGGAGACAACATAAACCATAGCCTAAGCCAAGGTGAATCCAAGTACCTGCACTTGTAACAAAAAAAACCCCAACCAGAACCGCCCCCCACATTACAGAGGCTGCCAAGTCAAGCATTCCAAAGTTACGAAAAACAAGATCATGACCCTTTGAAAGCATCTGTGTGAAAGGTGAGAACACATGCAACCCTCAGCAGTAGCAGCTGAGATCAGTTAGCTGACATGCAGCTTCACCTCCCTCTCACACCTTCCTCTACACTTACCCCAAGAATCCTTGGTAATAAGTCAGTTAGTCGAATAAATCTCTTTAGAGGTGGTTCCTACCTGTGTTTTCCTCATTGACTCTGATACACTGTGAGTAGAGTGACCATTTGAAGCCTGATTTACAGGGTGTGGAACACTGAAAGTTGTTCTCAAAGTCAATGGGAGGTGTGCTCCAAACATACAAAAGACTGTTCAATGCAAAGTACTGTAAAACCCAATTACCCAACATACTGTAAAACTCCATCACCTCTAACTGGACACTCAAAAACCCCTAAACTAGTTACCTTTAAATTCTAGACCTAAACTGGAAATTTCAAGCAGCTCAAAAGTTATTAGATAATATATTTATATTTACATGCCCTGCTTCAGTAATCAGAAATGTGAGAAAGCTTGTGACGTGGTTGACTCTGTCTTTGGATCAAGAGTTGTGTATTCTGTAAAAGAAAGGCCAGCAACCATACATTAATTAATAAAAAAAGAAATCAAACACTGAACAGAAACAGAATATCCCAAATGTATGGAACAAGGCAGGGGTCTAGTGGAAAATACAGTATGTGATTACAGTAATTAAAGACTTGATAATGAGTGTGCTCAGAGGAGATAAATTAAAGTCAAATATGCAGCCTGAACTATGTCATCTCCCAACTTCACATGCTTGCATTTGCAACCTTAAAAATGCTCATCTAATTTTAAGTTCATAACTTTTTAAAAAAAAAAACCAACAAAAAACTACCACCACCAAACTAAAAAAGGAGGGACTCTAGTGTGGGGTTTCTCAAGGATACAGAAAAGTGGTAAGTGGTTTGTTGTCAGAATACTTCTGCTTCACCTCTAAGAACCCCATTACTTGAGCTGGTGAAAGAACCTTCTGGCTAAGGGAGCAGGAAGAGCCCTCTGCTCTGCCAGTAGCTCGTGTATGTTAGCTGTAGGTGCACAATAAGACTTCTGACTTGTGTGCTTCAAAAAAGACTTTTGAAGGAATCCTTCCCTGTTTATTCCCCACTTCCCTCCAACACACACAAAGCTGGGCCATTTTTGAACCTTCACTTCTGAAATGTTCTGGTCCACCACTTCAGCCCCTACCCTAAGCTCAATGTTCAGTAATCCATTGCCTCGTTTGTCCCAACTCACCAGCACAAAAATTTTATCCCTCTCCCTGTCCTCATTTTTTCCCTTCCCAAATCTTGGCCATGTTTCCTACTCAGACATCCCTGTCAAGTCAGGATTGAGATCTACTGACCTCCTTCCCTTACTCCTTCCCTGCTCTAAGCAGCAAGAGGTAGTACAGGCAACAAAAGGTAGTATGCAGTTGGGAAAGCTTTTCAGAAGTGTAGGTATTAAGGTCACAACCATATTAACAGGTCCTAATAGGAAGCCTAGCAGAGGTCATCAAAATCCCTAACAGATTTCAAAATAGGTCTTAGATTTGGGTTCCAGGAAAAAAATAAATTGTGTCTTAGTTTGAAGTGGCAGGATGTGAAGAAATCCCTACAGCAGAGGGAGAGAGAGGGAGAAGTGAGAAGGTCTGTCGCTACCACCTGGTCATTAGCTTTGGGAATGATGAATATGATGGAGATCCAACAATACTAGACCTCCAGGCATGTGAGCACCTGCTGCCTGACTAACCTCCAGGATGGCTGCCCTGTCTGCTTTAATAACCAATGCATTAAGGAATGACATCATATTGTCAGCCAAATGGTACTGACCAGCAGGACAGTGTCATACTTCAGGGTGTACCTCCATCTGAGGGTCAAGGTAGCTAATTAAAAATAAAACAACATTTCCTTGTAGAGGAAGATAGGAATGGAAGGAGACCCAAGGGAGCATGGAAGAGAGAGAGGAAGGATGGAGCAAGAGTGGGATGCTGTGTATTATTTCAAACACTTCTTACAGTCGTACCTAGGGAAAAGGAAAAAAATGGACAAAATTCTCTTGGGTCAGCACTTAATCCAGATACAACAATGAAATATTTATTGTTGCTTATAAAAGCAGACAGGGTCAAGCCCATGAGCCTACTGGTGTTACTAATGCACTGTCAAGCTATCGGCTGAGCTTCTGTTGAAATCTCAGCATCTCGTTCCGTGGAGTGAGAAGGGCTGGGAAGCCTGTAGAAATTAGAAGTACAGACGTCACAGACCTTTCCAGAGTGCTAACTGATGCCACTTCTATCAGTACCATAACTGACCTCCACCAAAAGGAGATTTTTCCAGTCCCTCCAGTAGTTTTACTGGTAATAGGGAGGTATGCAAGTGCTTTGCAGACCTAAACGAGGAAGCCTTAATCTCCTGAAAAGTTCAGGCCATTAAGGCTGATAAAATCCATTCAGCTTTCAGGGTAGATGCTGTATGAATTAAAATATTACCACTTTCTACATCCTGTAGAAATCCTTCATTTCTTCCAATACTTGCTCCTCTCAGAATGTGCCAGGCTATTACTTTTGTCTTTACAATCCATTTTTTAATGCAAATTGCTTTCAGACCACCACAAACACAGGATTATTGCAGTTTTCAACAGCACCAACGTTATCATTCCAATTAACACAAGGCATTATGGCTCCTCTTCTCCTGACAACGCAGCTCCCTATGCCTACGTGCTAAATTCAGAGCCCATATCCTCTGGTCCCACAGGAGAAGGGGGGTGGAGTGGGGGGGTTGTAGGACGCAAGCAAAGGAGATACCACAGTGCCAGACAAAGGAGCACTTCCAAAAAAAACCCCAGGAAATTCTAAACATTTCTCAGGAAGCGTCAGCTACCTGTGTGTGAAGCACTTCTCTCTAAAGCAGTGAGGTGACAATTTCTAAGCTGTGCAGGAAGAGATCAGTTTCCATAGCAATTCCAGCTGCTTTCTGCCCAGATGCGGCACACTCCATGTTCCTGGACACAAAACATTGCTGCTGTGGAAGACAGGCCTAGGTGGCATTGGTGAGCTGGAGAAGAACAGACAGACAGAACTTCTGCCTTTTGTGGCCATGTTTAGTTCAAGTACAAGTCTGAGTTTGTGATATATAGGGAGGAAGAGAAAAAACAACAGGATTAAAGACCCTGCTACCTACCTCGCATGATCAGCTCTGTGAGTCAGCAAAATGAAAGCTTTTTGGAGAGGAGGAAGAATTTTTCATCTCCCTTTTGATGTGGAGACTTTCATGCAGTATAGCACAAGTCACCGGGAGCTTTGCCATACAAAGGCTCTGAGCACCATGCAGTATTTGTCCCATTTCAGCTACCAAGGCAGGAGAAAGAGCCAGAGGTTTGACTTGTATATAATAATATATTGTATATAATAACCTTCCTCTTCAAGAGCACACATCAGCAACTTGCTTGTTTGCAGAGCTTTAATGCCACAATCCTTTCTTGCAATACTTTCTTCACCTGCCTTGGAGAAGAGGTGGCCCTAGAAAAGCTACCTTTCACCTGTCCCTTGCCAAGACTACAGTGAGGAAGGCTGTAACCCTTGTAAGTAAGGTTGCATCAGCCCTGTGAAGCTCCAGGCACATCTGAGCCCACGGCAAGCTAAACTACACAGTTCCTCTTGTTGAAATCATTCAAGAAACGGATTCACAAAGTCATCCCACAGCAAATGCCTGTTCAAAGGTAAAAATAAGCAAGGAAACCTAAGGTAAGGTCTAAACAAAAGAAAGCTAGATGCAAAACTAAAACATCATCCTTTTTTAGAGCCAGCCTGGTACGATGAAGACAATCTCTTCGCCTCTTATCTGTATCTTCCTCCCCTTTCTGCACTACTTGGCTTCCTCAAAATGAATTTCTAATCCTAATTCTCCCAGCAAGACAATGAAATGTAGATAGCTGGCTTAAGCATACTTAAAAATTCCTCTCTGCATCTATCTTTATGCTGTAGTTACCCTTTTTCACAAAGCAATTTTTTCTTAAAGACTGCAGCAGAAGATCAATTTAGACCCAGGGTTATCTATAGCCTATTGGAAAAAAATTTAAAAAGGAAGAAAAAGAAAAATTACCTTCCTACAGTCCTTCTGATGGCATAAAGCAGCATCAACCCAACACATGTCTGTTTTGCTCCAAGGAGTAAACCAGTAGACTCCCTCAGCTCCAAGTGCCTTACCCCTCAGAGTGTCTTTAGAGAACAGCACTGTTGGTTTCTGGAAGATGCCAAACTGAACATGCACATGCCCTCATTACCTTGGTGGTACTACCATTTTCAAAGCAAACAGCCTTTCACCTTCTTCACTGTAATATACCAGAAAATGGTTTCCTGAAGGTTTTGGGACAAGAAGGGAAAAAAACCCAAACCCTTACCATCAATATAGGTTCCTTTTTACCATTAACTTCCTTAAAGTACAAGCATCCAGTTAAAGTGCCTGTTCCAACACCTGGAAAGGGGTCTCGCCCCTTCCCATGCCTGTACCATATGCTATAGCACAAACCCCTGCCATGACTGCTTTCCCTATGCTTTGTGAATACAAATCCATACCATGCTGAAAGGGAACTACAAGAACAACATAAAACCTGGGGAGCTGAATATGCCAGTAAATACAGAACCATTCAGATTTAAAAAAAAAAAAAAATTGTTCTAACAATATATACCTCCATTTCTAAAAGCATCAGTGATGCTGCTGGATTTTTTCAGAAGCCAGAGCTATGGAGCAAGACTGTGCCCAAGACTGTGTCCAAAAATGCGACAAGGTAAATGCGCAATAGTGACTTGATTATACCATTACTCTGGCATTTTCTGTAAAGATGCAGTTACTCATGCTCAAAGTTGTTGGACACAGCTTTCTTTCCCTTCTCCCTTCCCCTCCCAGTTCATACAGACATTTGTTTTGTCTATTTAGATGAACATTTATCTCCTGACAGGTGAAAGCTGGCAATACTACAATCATCCTTAACTCCATCCCTGTTTAACCAGAGACAGCTGAGAGGAAGTGATTGCAGGGAAGCAAAGTCCTATTTCCCCAGCTCATGGTGCCATAGGCAATCAACATGGAGCAAAGGTTCCACCTTGGAAATGTCAAGCAGAATGGAAAATGATAAAATAAAAAAAATTATAAAGTCAGTCCCAACCATTCCTCCAGGTCCAGCTGCTCCTCTGGGTTCTTCTAGCTTAGCTGACAGCACAGTTAGAGGACTATCTGTTTTCTGTTCTGACTGGTACCACGGGGTCCTCAGCCTCAAATTTATTGCCACTCACCCAATTCCTGCAAGTCAAGAGAAACTGCTGGAGCACCAGTCGTTCAGACCAGCTGAAAAGAGCAGTCTACTGGACACGACTAGAACCTTCCCCATCCAGTAAACAGGCAAAGAAACAGATTTCCTTCCAAGGCACAACAATTTGCTGTTCATGCACTGGGTAAGGAAAATAGCCACTACTGAAATACAAAGAGGGCAAAGGACAGCTATGGCTGCAGCCTGGAAGAGGCTTTTTTCTTTAGTAAGTGATCAGACACTTTGGTTTCACCTTTTTATTTGCCTCTGAAATTCTCCAGGATGCCATTTTGCCCCACTGTTTCATCAAGAGATACATTTTTATTCCTCACCCTGCAACAGACCTGAGAAGTTACCCATGGCAAGAACAGGAAGAAGAGCAGACCTGTGCCCTGCTCCTTTTGTTGTTTGTCACAACACTCAGCAAAAGCATAATTCTGGGTAGGAAATCGTTCAGAGGAAAATAACATCCAGGTTGACACTGAAACATTATTCTACCTCAGAATGAGCAGTGGTGAGCTGAAGCCGCTGTGTGCTGGATGAAACTGGTCCAGGTTAGAGTCACGGAATGCTTTGGGTTGGAAGGGACCTCAGAGATCTAATTCCAACCCTCTACCATGGGCAGGGACACCTTCACTAAAACAGGTTACCCAAAGCCTTGTCTAACCTGGCCTTAAACACCTCCAAGGATGGTGCTTGCACAACCTCTCTGGGCAACCTGTTCCAGTGACTCACCACCCTCATAGTAAAGAATTTCTTCCTAATTTCTAACCTAAACCTACTCTCTTTCAGCTTGAAGCCACTGCCCCTTGTCCTATCACTACACTCCCTGATGAACAATTCCTCTCCTACTTTCCTGTATGGCCCCTTTAAGTATTGGTGCACCTCAATTAGGTCACCTGGAGCCTTTTCTTCTCCAGACTGAACAAGCCAAACTCTCTCCTCCTGTCTTCTTAGGAGAGGTGCTCCATCCCCTTGATCATCTTCATGGCCCTCCTCTGGACTCACTCCAACAGCTCTCCACCTTTCCTGTACTGGGGCCCCAGAGCTGAATGCAGTACTCCAGATGGTCTCACGAGAGTGGAGTAGAAGGGCGGAATCACCTCCCTCAATATGTCGGCCACACTGTTCTGGATGCAGCCTAGGACACGGTTGGCCTTCTGAGCTGCTAGTGCACACTGCCAGCTCATGTTGAGCTTGTCATGGATCAGCACCCCCAAGTCCTTCTCAGGGCTGCTCTCAATCCATTCTCTGCCCAGTCTGTAATTGTGCTTGGAATTGCACTGACCCACGTGCAGGACCTTGCACTTGGCCTTGTTGAACTTCATGCAGTTCTAATGGGCCCTAAGGCAGGGACTAGAATTACAGGAACTTTCTGTAATGGAGTAGACTCTATGTCCCTTCAAAGGAAGGGCATTCTCCTCAATCAAAACACAATTTGCAAAGACTGGTATTGCCCTTGTCTTTTAAAACAGATGTTTTAGAGAAAAACAGCAGGGTTCTTGTTCCTACAGAGGAAAGAGTCATGTAGGTTCATTCTCAAATGCAGCAATCTCCAGATCCTCCCAGTGGCTAATCCCATATACCAAGAGCTTGTTGTTGCACTTAACTGCTCTGGAGAAGAGAACACTTCAGGAAATTATTTCTTTCCATCCTTGTCTTTAGATAGGGAGATTCGAACTTCAGTTCTATTTATGTCTACCTACACTTATCTGACTCATGAACTAGTAAGAAAAATCTGGGTCAGAGACATGCATGCACACCCACACACTCGGTGTGCCCTCCCCAGGGAGGGAACAAGCAGCCTCATCCTGAAAGTGCCTCGGACCAAATCAGATATGTAAATGTGTGAGCACAGTGTCTAGACTGCCACTTTGGAGACTGTTGAACACCCCACTGAAGGGTACTGCCAGCTGCCAACACACCAGGCTCAAGAACTTGCTGATCCCACAAAATTATGAACACACCAAGTATCTTACGTGGCCAGGTGTATTAAGTTAAGGAGGAAAAAAAGCAAATACAAACATAGCTTCAGAATAACCTTTTACTTGAGCCATTACTAAGATAAAGATGAATATAAGACAATAATTCCTCCATTAAATGGTGAGATTCCTACTGGGTGGTTGCGGAAGAGCCTTTGTTGCTCACAGCAGTGACAAAAGCACACAAACACAAGCATAAACCAAAGACCCTTCCTACTGCCCAATGAATCCTAACAGGAGGTGCCAGGAGGTGCATTTATTTTTGACCACATATGAACAAAGTTAACACAAAATTGACACCAGCAGAGATGACAGGTGGTAACAGAAAACCTGAAGGGAACCAAACTGCCTAATGATCTGATTTCAGGGACAAATGAGCACAGCACAATACTTTGCAAGAGTGGCCTCTTACAACTTTGAGAGGCAAGAGTACGATATTCATTTTCTTTATCATGTCATAATAAAAATATTAATTTGTCCACATACAGATTAAAAAAAAATAAACACCAAAAAACCCCCCACATTAGGTTCTTAGAAAGACCCTCTAGAACTTTCTTAATACATTACCAGATTTGACTAGGCAGGCCTACAATCACCAACAATTCTCAAACCAAGCCTGACCTTACCAATGCCAAAAATCAACTCTATCATCACAATTTCTCCTTCCCAGAGCTTAAAACAGATCCTTCCAAAGCAACAGCTACATAAGAAAAGAGTGAAACAGGAACTGAAGGCCCCAGGAATACGTGTCAGAGATCTTACACAGTTCTTAAACTGACACAGTCTGGACAGTAGCTGCTCACTACCACCTTTCAATGTTTTCAGGCAGAATCGGGATCCCTCAGCCCTTGCCCTCTTCAAGGAGTCATTAACTGCTTCCCCTGAGACAGAAGAGATCAGGTCATTCATCAGTCCCCATGACTACATAGAAACAAGGAGTTGCCATGGCATATTTCCTTGTGAAATCCTACCTCTTTCGCTTTATTAGTGAAAACCCTTTTCCATCTCTAAGATGAGAAGGAAAAAAGCTTTAAGGCCAGCCAATACATCTCAAGGCAATTCCATCCCTGTCAGATCTTGTTGCTTCAGCAAACGTTACAAGTTGGTGACCACTGGCTGCCGTTATCACTAAGGGCTAAGCTCCTTTTCCCTGTGCCTTAAATGGTGCAGCATTTCTCTTTCTAGATCTTCAAAGGAGAGTGATGCCACACTCACCCAGAAGCTGCAGGCAACAGGACATATTCTACAATAAAAGCCAGCAATGAATTCTGCTGGAAGCAGGAAACAGCAGCATGAACTGCATGAGAATGCGCTCACGTACTGAGCATTCTACTGAATTAAAAAATAGGGCATTGATTTTGTTATTCATTTTTGTATTTAACTCAGTATTAATCTCTGCATATGAATGCCTCTTCCCCACTGCCAATTTTTCATGCCTCAGCAGAATTTCTAGTGAGCAGCAGAAACAGAGATGTAGGTCCTAAGAGCAAATCGATCCGTCTGCTACAAAGACAAACTGTACATGAGAAGAGGACTCAGAGTTGTCAGTCAAAGCCTCTGCTCTCGTTTATCAGTACCTCCCTGTGAGTCCAGACATGAGGAGAACAGAGAAGTGAGCCAGCAACACTTACGCAAGGCATGCCACTCATCCTGGCGGATTGTCTTGGTGATGTTGTAGGTGAGGTTCTTGGGAATGGTTGCTGAGGAGTAGTGGTACTTGATGTACGTGCACCGCTCAATTGCTCCTGGGAAGGGCAAAACACAAAAGAGAAAGTGCTGTTAGTTGAATGCAACATCTCCTCCCAGCTGTAGACCAAATAGGCTTGATAACCAAAAACAAAGGCTAGGAGCAAAGTAATCCCTACCATCAAGTCCACTATGACATCCAATACTATTATGGGCCCGCGACAGGTATAAGCTCCCTGTAGGGTAAGCTCACATCCAAACTTACAATACACCAAAGGCCCTGCAGTAGCTGCTAGTGTGTCAGCTTCCATCATCAGATATATATACAGTGAATCACCCCTTCTTTTCTTCCTTTCTTTTCTCCGAGCAATGAGCTAGCAGCAGGTACACCAGCATTTACCATGTAGAAACTGTAAATTCACATCTAAGCTTACTGTACAGGAACATGTCTCAATACCCATAGTCCAGCAGGTACACAAAGCAAGTATCTTTGATCTTTCCTTCAGTAATAAAAAAAAAGCAGCACAGGAAAAACAATATACAGATAGAGAAATATCTTCCTGATCCCCTTCCACCCCACAGCCAAGCAAGACAAGCAGACGGATACGTGTCAGGCTGTGGTATGTCTCTTGAAGGTACTCAGACACTTTCATAGCAGGCTCAGAAGCAGAATTTACTAGCACCCTTGAATAACAAGCCTCTGATGGCAACACAAATGGCTGAAGTGAGCAATTTTTTTTCTCTTGTAGTCAGAATTTTATCTACATTCCACTGAAAAAAAAAAACCCAACACCACCACACACAGCTTGCTTGTCTTCTGGTCACATTATTACCTTCTCCTTTTACAGCTACTTTCCCTCCTCTACAAGGATCACACATCCAGGCCCTGATCTCCCAGCATCTCTCTACATAGTTGGTGTCCTTAGAGGGTCGGATCCAACATAGTCTGATGCCTTCCATGATTATAGCCTAACCAAATTTCACATATGATCAGAAACCCATGATAGCACAACCATTCTCACACTGATAAAACCAGTCAGGTTTCCTACACCTACTTTACCAGGATTCTCAACTAACACTGACCTTACCAGACCCCCTCACTAGGCAGTTAGATTTGAAGCTGGGGAAAGTCATTTTTCCATTAACACTGTGGTATGTTGGATCGGGCCTTTAATAACTAAATAGGTGTCGTTGATGTGGCTGGCCACACTGTTTGCTACTAGATATCACTGGTCAAAGAAGCAGTTATGCTAGAAAGGCTTTTATGTATTAAAAATACATTAAGACAGGCATTCAATAGATTAAATTAAATGAAGCAATGAATTATATAAATAAGAAAGTGCCCTGTACTACAGAGAGGCAGGTAGAGAACACTTATTGTCAGCCTGAACTGAAAAGGCAGAGCCATTAGCCTTATATCAACAGCTCCAAGGGGTTAAATGTGCTTTTATGCCACTAGAACTACAGCTTTCTACCTCAGGTTGTAAAACATTACTTGGCATGAACTTAGTTCATACGCCACGAATTCACAGCATGAATAAGAATACCCATGAAACAAAATTATTAGTTTCGTTGCAGTCTACTAGCATCTTCCAAAGTTAGTGCAATACAAACATTTGAGGTCCTCATTGTTTGCTCCTCTTAAGCATTCCTCACATTCTGCCTTTGACAGCAATTAGATTAGACAAAGCCAAATATTATAGGGGGAAAAGGCAAAATATTTACATATGTATCCGCCTGCCCTGACAGCGTGATGGGCTTCTGTGTGAGTCTGCACCATCTGGGCACCAAATGTACGCCCAGAATTAAAGTTCCAAACCAAGAATAGTATTTAAAAAAAGACAGCTAATGTGCAAAGAGCTTTAAAGAAGCCTCAAATCACAACCTTGCCTTCTTAGAGGTTCTTCTGTCCCCTTTTGTTCAGCTGCTTTCATGTATCAGAAAAGAAACAGCAAGAAAATGGAAAATTCTTATTTCCCTGAAAATAATCTTTAAGTCATCAGATATCTACCCCAAGAAAATATTTATATAGTACAGCAAAAAAAGGACATGGAGCCAAGATTCAAAATAAAAGCATACAGAAGGAAGGAAGGAAAAGCTGTGTTCTATTTGCTATATTTTCTTAATCAGCAGAAAGCACCTCCTCTTACACCAAAGAGGCTAATTTCTACCAGAGTCAATCACAGTTTTATTCCTGACTATCAATGCTGTTAGCAGCAACGCAGTGACCCATTTGCTATCATATATCACCAAAACCTAAAGAGAGATTATGGTATGAATGCAGGTTGTCACTTCACCATATATGTAATTTTGGGCTTGTGGTTACATCCCCATGGCTTTAACAAGACTTAGGTGCATCCTTAAAGACTGTCTAGGACTAAGTACAACTGAGATGGCAATGGTTCAATATGGTAGCTGAAGTACAAGCAGATTCAAATTGTGAATTCCATTATGATCTCCCTTTCCAACCACACAATGAATTTCAACACTCTCCTCACCTCCAAATAACATTACTAGCCAATAAACATAACTCCAACCAAGAGTTTGCAGTGACCAGAAGGGAAAGTGCTCTTCAATGTACATGGTGAGATAGATACATTCTCATTTTTCCTCTACTTGTCTCTGAAATATCAAGGCTTGCCACTGCATGCACTCAAGAGGGCTGAGCAGAGTACAGGGCATTCACTTGTACCTGGGAATTATCCCCACTACTCATGTTACATAGGGAAACAGACTCCTAGGTCAGCCAGACAAGGATGCTGGTCTGGAATTTGCACCCTTCTCTGAAGCATGAAGTGTAGGTTCATTGCTAGAAAGTGTAATTCTTTCTTTTTTGTTACAGGGCTCAAAATACTTCAGCCTAATCCAAGTTACTGGGCTCAGTAAAGGGATAAATGGGTGAAACAAAGGTCTATGATATACTAGAGGTCAGCCTACATGAGCTAATCAGCCCTTTTGGCTTTAGGCTATTTAACTCTCCTGTGAACACTGAGTTTAATACACTCAGGAGAATGCAGTTCAGAGCGTTTCAGAGTTGTCTTCTATTAGCTTCCAGCACTTCAATTACTTCAGACTCTAGAACGGCAGTAGCTGCTGGAGAGAACATGCAGCCATCTTCATCTGCATGGGCACTGCTGCTAGGAAAGGCAGGCAGGATCTTACTGGGAGCCTCAAACTGGCCAAAAGCATGTCTCAAGCTGATAAAGTTTGTGATTGTTTGCATTTAAACTTGAGTCTTTTATCTCAACCTCCTCTCACAGGGATAGAAGAGTGACTTTGCTGATATACACATCAGCATGTATCCAGGTATAGGTGAGAATTAGCTTCTGAAACATAGAGAAAGACTTTCATTTGGCTGGACTTGCCAGTAAAAGTTAGGAAAAGGATGGGTCTACAGCTGCAGCAATTTCATACTTCCTGATGTGCCCCTATTTGTCCCATACAGAAGAGAACTATGTGCAAGACACAAAACATCCAGTTCATGGAAATCCCTGGAAAAGCAGATGTAGTGACTGCAGCAGGGATCTGAACTACTACTGCTCTCCTGGAAAGTACTTTCAGGGTTTGGGTTTTTTCCACCTATACAGCTGTCATAGCAAGTGTTATAGCTGGCCACAAGGAACACAGAACAACCACAAAGCTGCTCCACTAACAGATGTAGTATATTCTATGTTTCTCTGATCAAAGTTTGCTGAAAATACTGAAGAAAAGTGTCTGACATCCTGAAATAGTGCTAGGGAAGGGATCAGCAGGAAGATACAGCTAGAGCCATGCAGAGCAAAACTCTGCCATACCATCCTTTCATAAGCACAGATGCTCAGAGAGGGTTTCAGCTGTAACTGTGGTTGGCAACCCCCTGTTCCAGCAAAGTTCAGATGCCAAGTTAAACTGAGGTAAGGAAACCAGAAATAGCTTCATCCAGAACAGGTAAGAACTTAGAGCGTCAAAGATGCCACTCCTCTTACTGACCCCCTTCCCCACTCAGTTTCCCTCCCATATCCAATGGTAGTAGGGATATGCCTGCTATCACCATGTTATTATAATTTCCTCTTCTCTCCATTGACAGGAAAATCCTTAAACTGTACTATTGCAGACATATCACCTGAAAACTTTGTGCAATTCTTTTCTATTCATTTTTTTAAACTATCCCAATACACTGACACTAGTTCAGCTGCTAGTGACACAGCTCCCACTGCATGACTAGGGCTGTAAGCACAGCAGGGGCCCCAGACGACTTGGTGATGCAGGGGGTCATTGGACCATTCTCCCACTTCTGGGTTGAGTAGGGCTGAAATCAATTAAAAGGAAGCTCCTACTGCTTATATCCTTACTGTATTTGTCTGGTGGGTAGACAGACTTCTTTTTTGAGAATTTTGTCCCAGTGTCTTTATTCATTCAAGTGCTTTCTTCATTCCAGCATTAATAAGACAATCACTTTACATTCTGTAACATACCCATTCGACTCTCGGAGAAGGTATGTTTATTTCTAAGAAGGATTAGCTATACAGCTAGTATCTGGTTTTTACATTTCTTGCCAAGGCTTTTGATTTGATGAGCTTCCCTGAAAAGACTGACATGGATGCTCTGAGGCTTTGCTACCTCCAGGCAGCTTTTCCTCCTTCTGTGTTGTAGATACCTCTGGATGAACTGTTTGTTGAAGGCAATTTATTCCACAAAACTCACCCATTGTAAAAATTAGAACTAGTACAACTCTGAGAATTACTACACAAGCATTTCCTATTAAAAGAAACCTTAGCCTCTGGCTCGCAAATTGCACTCACCAAATGTATTGCTATTCATTATGAGAAACTACCTTTTCTGTACAAGAGACTGCCTTAATCCCATGGCTTGGTTACTGTTCCCTCATTGGGTGACTACATCATACCAAGCTAACAGAAGATGTGGATTAGTCATTTAGCCTCTAATTGTTTCACATTATGCTCAGAAAATCTGTAGAGCAGAGAAAGTTTATAGTTTTTTCTTAGCATAACATTTCAATAAGGTTTCCAGGGGCTATAATCATACTTAGGGCTAGGATCAGGTTACACAAAGCAATTGCATGTGGCATATACATCACACATTCAGTCTTAAAAGTTTTCTCTCCCTTGAAAAAGTTCATTGTTAAAGTTGCACTAGCATTTTATGGAGCCTCCAAACCATGCCTGTCCATTTAGGCTGGAGCAACGTAAGAATTGTTACCCTCATCTGTATGCACTGCCCTCAACCTCTTAAATCATATGGATCCTGATGATTCACCTGGAGATACCTTAATACAGACTAGGTGATTCTTGCAGTTTCATGCATTAATTGGTCAAACTAAACCCTAGAGGAAGGTAGGAGGAGAAATTAAACTCTACCTTGGCCAGCTGCTATGACAGAATTGCAACCAGATATGATGACTAGTTAATAAATGAGTAACTATCTTATTAACAAAGGCAGATACTTCATTAGAAAGTACTGCAACACACTTAGGATTACTCCAGAGATAATGAAATAATCCTGCTAACTATAAAAATACTGGCTACATGTTCGTGCCCATCTATAAATACCTTAGAGCCAAAAATGTAAGGATATTCTTCTGCGTTAATTGTAGAGTTATTTATGTTAGAAGGGTCCTCTAGACATCAACATGCCCAATCCCCTGCTCAAAGAAGGACAAACAACTTCAGTGTTAAAGTCATATTCAAAGATAGTTCACATTGCTTGGGGCCTTGTCCAGTCAAATCTTAAATACCTCCAAGAACGGAGGTACACAACATCCTTGAGCACCTGTTCCACCATCTGACCACCTTCATTATGAATTATTTTTCCCCTAATGACTAATCAGAATTTCCCTTGGTACCACATGAATATCTTGAATAGTAGAATACCTAAGGGTAAAGGTCTAAAAATCCAGGAAGAATATGCAAATAGCATCACCTTAATCAACGTGTCTGATGCATATTCATTACCTTATATGCATAAATAGAAGCCAATGTTCTAATTAATGGAGCCCAAGATAGATTCTCAGCTGCAGCATAGGCCAAATTTTTATGATAGGAGAGCATATTTGTTTCTGCCTGGCTCTGGCACCATCCTGAGTGGAGGTTCAGCTTGATCTGCCAGTAGGACTTGTTGCTCCTTGTTCTAGATAAAGTGGAACAACTTCTGGTACTAGTTATTGCTTGCTATGGGCTGCAAAGAAATTGTGCTGATGCCTCCCTTCAGTTGATGGTTTGGGGTGTGTGTTTTTGGGGTTTAAAATTAAGTCGTTAGCCCCTGGCTGCTACCACTACAAGGAGGTAGAGGGGCACTATCAGTTTCTACTCACCATTTACCAGCTTGTATAAAAGTCAGAGAGAGGGATGTGACAAAGTCCCGTTCCCTGTTCAGAGATGGGCCCAAGGGTCATACACTGGGAGAGACAACGAATGCGTCTACGGTCACACACAGCGTGTACCAGGAGCCATGTTGACCATGACCTCCCGATCATCTCCGGTTCCGGTGCTTTGGGTTATAGCATGATATGCTGCAAGGCCATGCCAACTAGATTCTTCACAAATAAAGCTCAATCAGAAGATGAACTAATGGCAATGCAATTAACAGCCAAGCTGAAGTTACATCCCCTCCCTGAAAACACACACAAAGTAAGCACGAGACCCAAAACACTATTTGTTACAGATCCACTGCTGTTGTAACACACTAATTACACGTGTTACATCACTTATGCTATGTGCATCTCTGTAGTTAAAATCATCCTAGTAAGGACAAAGGAATTTCAACTCTGGGCAACCACTGTTCTAGAAAAGCCCCCTTATCTACCTAGATAGTTAATCTCCAAGATTAACAAGAGAAACATATGGAGCAGTCACAGTGGCATGAACAGGGAACCACAGCAAGAACAGGTCTACAGTCAAGTTCTGTAGAACTGCAATTCCTTCCCTCCTTATTCAGTGAAAGTAGCGACATCCATCACTGATACAGTCACACCAGCCATGCTTACACAGATAGGCAAATAGGCCATGCTTTGGGTTCAAAGACCAGCTCAAAAAAATTGAGGGAGGACAACACTGATGCAACCAGGAAAATAAAAACCACCACCAATTTCAGATCAAATGAAAAGTTTTGTACATACATAAAGCTGAACTCATCTATAATTTATCTGGACACCTTTAAAAAAATTTAGAAATTTATTTCAATTGAAAGCCTTAAGTGTATTTTGAAAATTCAAAACCACTGACCTCTACCTTAATTTTTGGTAGGGCTTATTTTCATCTGAAACCCTCAGCCATGAGCCAGCAGTGTGCCCTGGTGGCTAAGAGAACCAATGGGATCCTGGGGTACATCCGGAGGACTGTAGCCAGTAGGTCAAAGGAGGTGATCCTTCCCCTCTACTCTGCCCTGGTCAGGCCCCATTTGGAGTATTGTGTCCAGTTCTGGGCTCCTTGCTTTAAAAAGGACAAGGATCTCCTGGAGAGAGTCCAGAGAAGGGCTACGAAGATGGTTAGGGGCCTGGAGCATCTACCCTATGAGGATAGGCTGAGTAAGTTGGGACTCTTCAGCCTTGAGAAGACTAAGGGGGGACCTAATTAAAGTCTATAATTATCTGAAGCAGGGGATGCAGGGGGAATCAGCCAGCCCCTTTTCAGTGGTCAGTGGAGACAGGACAAGGGGCAATGGCTACAAATTGGAGCACAGGAAGTTCTGCACCAACATGTGGAAAAGCTTTTTCACAGTGAGGGTGACAGAGCCCTGGAATAGGCTGCCCAGGGAGGTGGTGGAGTCTCCTTCTCTGGAGATATTCAAGACCCATCTGGATGCCTATCTGAGTGATATGTCCTAGGGAGCTGCTTTGGCAGGGGGGTTGGACCCGATGATCTCTTGAGGTCCCTTCCAACCCCTACAATTCTATGATTATATCAAAGCTTCACAAGTGATTCTACTCCCTTGCAAGCTCTTTCCTTCACAGCCATTCCTCTACATGAAAATAAATAACACATTGCTTATTGTACTTAGTGTAAACATACTTACAAGCTCACTAGGCACCTGTATCTTCCCTATTGGGTAAAAATGCAGAAAGGCTGCCAGACTGACAGTAGCAAAAGGGCAATAGCCAAAGCTCTACAATATCACCTAAATTTGCTTCTTACACATAGATGTCTTTACTGACCATGAGAAAATATACTGAACACAGAACTTCAGTGAAACATACTCAAAAAGATAACAGCATCCTCTGTTTTACCTGAAGGAAAAGCTTGCATGTATTCACCAAGTTGGCAGCCACTGAAAGGATGAGACATTCATAAGATAAATAACACTTCATCCCTGAAATGGCACATATCCAGCGAATACATTAACAGAATGTACAGCTTAAAGATTTTCATTAGGAAAGCAAGCAAAGGTTTTTTTTTCCAGAGTGACAACCTGAACATTCCTGCTTTTTTTTCCTCCATTTTATTTTTACAGTTTGTCTCCCTTGATTTTCTGTCCTGGTTTCAGCAGGGATAGAGTTAATTTTCTTTAAGCAGATGGCATAATGCTGTGGTTTGGATTTAGGATGAGAATAATGTTGATAACACACTAATATTTTAGTTGCTGCCTAGAAGTCAAGGACATTTCAGCTTCTCACACTGCCCTACCAACAGGAAGGTGGGGGGTGCCCAAAAATCTGGGAGGAGACACAGCTAGGACAGCTGACCCAGACTGGCCAACAGGATATCACATACTGTACAACATCATACCCAGTATATAACTGGGTGTTGTCCAGGAGGTGACACAGCTCAGGAACTATCTGAGCACTGGCTTTGGGTGCCAAGCAGTTGTGTGGTGCATCACTTGTATATTCTTTTATCATCATTATTATCTTCCTCTTCTGCCCTATTAAACTGTCTCAACCCATGAGTTTCACCTTTTTTCTTTTTGATTCTCTTCCCCATCCCATCTCACGAAAAAACCCCCAGGAATGTACTGACCATGACATCATATGGTATGGAATATCCCTTTGGCTAGTTTGGGTCAGCTGCCCTGGCCGTGTCCCCTCTCAACTTCTTGGGCACTCCCTGCCTTCTCATTGGCAGGGTACTATGAGAAGCTGAAGTCCAACAACTAAAGTATCAGTGTATTATTAACATGACTCTCATCCTAAATCCAAAATACAGCATTATACCATCTGCTAAGAAGAAAATTACCACTATGCCTACTTAAACCAGGACATTACCAAATAAAGGTTCTCTCAGTCTCTAGCTCAGTAGAATTTGTTAGACAATACTCAGCTGGTAAGTCTTGTAAAGAACTCTGAGAAAATAGCAGGGGTGGTGGTTGAAAGGATCCAATACACCGTACTCTCCATATAGAAACAGGGCAATAAATGACACTGCAGTTGCCATTCTTTCCAGGTGATCTGGGATGAAAACCTGCCAGCTCACTTTCAGTTATGCTCCATTAGATCTCTAGAGATATGGCAAAAACTCAGATACAAAATGCATATGAGGTGGAAGCAAACCGTATAGCTTATGGATTTCCAGACACACACACCAGCTTTGGTGAGCTGTACGGTGACCAGATTCCACACAGGGACTTCCAAAACATTTCAGGCTGAAACACCTACATTTCAACTTCAACTACTGTTTCCACACTGAAATATCTAAATTCCCTTTTCAACCACTCTGTGAGTAAAGATGAGGCCACAGACGCTCGTGCATTCACCGAGCAGACAGCAACGTTTTCAGAGAAGAGGAAAGAACCTGAACAGCTTTTGCTAGGACTGTTCCCCACATGCTCTATGGATATCCCAGCAAATAGCAGCTTGCTTAAAGCAACCAGCTGGCAGAGGATAAATATTCCACCCATGATAAGAAAAGAATCCAAGTATGAGACCAAAAGCTGAATTTGCATTGGAAAGTGATGAGCTCACACTTTCTCTCCAGGGACCAAGGGAAGGGGGCTGGCAAGGAAGCTGGAGCAAGACGGTGGTTATGAAACACTTTTTTCACTTCAGCTATTAATAACAGTCTCCAAGCCACAGGGCACTTGAGAGGAGGAAAGCATCTCCTTGCTTCTATTAATCTTTTTGTCCACCTATTTGCATTGGGCTGGCCACAGGGGAGAGGGAAGCAGAACCCGAATGAAAAGTTAAGGAGGTTAAAAGGGCTGAAAAATATTTGCTCCTACTTGTTTGGAGGCAGAAATTAAATGATCAATAAAAAGTCACTGAGACAGCAATTACCAGTAAAAACTCACTGATTACCCAATAGCTCATGGAACAAAGCATTAACTCAGCATTGCTGTCAAGCCAGAGAAAAAGCACAAAGGCTACACTACGGACAGGTTTCTTCTATATGAATTTACATCTTCTGACTTGCATCGTAAGATACTCTCATGAAGCTTCGTATTTATTGAACCAGCTTTGAAACCCCTTTCAAACACATCTGGGAAACAGGGTCCCAGGTTGCAAGAAGGTAAGGGTGGGTGCCCTGATATCACTAATTGTGCCGAGGATCTGTGATCGCAGGCAGTGAAATCTAAGGAAGCCTATCTCTGTACCTTGGAAAGCTATTTTATGTGCTGCTTTACAACATAAATGTACCTTTCTATATACATTTACTCTGCTCTACTCCTTAAAGTGAGAGGAACATAAGCCCTTCTCTGTGTCTACATGCAGCCCTAACTGTAAACTAACAGCAAATTGCTGAAGCTGAGGATGCACTTAGCTTCCTTGTAGCACTTCAAGTTCTTGTAGCACTTCAACCTCGTGTTTAAACAGCAGAAATCACAACATGACAGACAATCATTCACATGCTTTTCATCCCACATTAAGCAACTTAAGCTGAGACCTAACACAGACTCATCTCCCAGAAGATCCCACTTACAGGCTCAGCCTCACCCAGTACCTACAGCAGTGTAGAACATCATTTAACTGAAAGGACTTGTGTGGGTATTTCAGCTTATCTATATGACACTATAATCATGTAGCTTTTATCCCTCATCTGAGGAGGGAAGAGTTTCACAACTTTCAATTGAACACAAATTGTGAGGAAGAAAAAGGAGAGAGGATAAAATTCTTGGCCAGGGTTGTATATTAGGAATTCACAAGAATCAAACTAAGGAAACCAATTTTTAGAGTAACAACTATACTTTTCCCCCTATTGTAAGGATTGGCACATAGTCAAAAAGCATTTTGCTTGTGTGCTGAAGTTAAGGTGCTGTTTCTTAACTCATGTGGTTACATGTAAGAGGTGGGTCTGCTTACCTTGAATTTTAGGAAGTACACCACCATTAGCACAGATCCTGGTTTGCACATTTTAAACATTTATGGTAACTATGAGAAAGCACAGGATTCAAAAGGATTGCAGTTCAAAAAACAAAATGAAAACCCACCCAACTTACCACCAGACGTCTAGCCTATCAAAGAAGCAAGCGAGAAAAGAATCCAGCATCAGCTTTTCAGCAAGACTGGGTTTTCCATTCACTATGAAAAGACTAAACCATGGACAGACCAGAAAGGGTGCACCCTGCTATGCCCTTAAACTCTTCTCTCAATCTACCATGCACTGAGCTTGCAACCTCCTTTGCTGATAAGACAGACTATCTCCATCCACCAAGGACTCTATTGAGGCTTTACAACTATGCACATAAAAGACTTTGGACACGTTCTCTCTTTGGTAGAAAGATCCCTTTCTTAATAAGTACATCCTTACCTTCTGGAGTCCTAAGATTCATTAGTCTTTTTCATGCTGTCCCCATTCTAGTTGTTTCAAATAAATACTAGGGTAGTGTGGTTGGAAGAAAGGCATTTTCAAGACATCATTTCAACTTCATACACAAAAAAAGTATTTCCCAGACCAGGACTGTGCAGTTAAGTGTATGGGCAGTGTAGAGCTATCAGGCAAGATAATCCCTAAGAAGTAAGCAGCATTTCCCCACTAAGTTCATAATGTCTTTTACCCCATAAACAACCAACTGAATCTCTACTCACGCAGCGTGATGCGAACGTAGAGCTACTAAACCTGCCTTGAAATAAACCTTGGGACTGTTTACTTGTAAGTAAAGACTGCTACATTATAAAGATAGTATATATAATGTCTTTCCCAAGTAATGTGTACATGTTTGACCATCCTCTTTCCCAGTAAAGTCAGTCCCTGGATTAGCCTTAGACAAATTATTCATTAACTGGCGAGTTGCTATCACTAAATTACACAGATGCTCCATCTTCCTTTGTAGAGTGGTATGCATTCAGAGTAACAGAAGATTTCACAGCTGACTGACCTTTCTTCTGCAAAGCCATTTGCTGCACTATTGTAACTGGACTTACTATCCTACATGAGGACTTGATTCAAAGAAAGGGATTAAGAAATTGAAAGTTATGTAGATACTTAAAAAGTAGCCCTTGAATAATCAAACTTGAACAGAAAGATACAACTAAAGGGAAAGGGAGAAGGTAAAGATGGTGTTAAGAAGATCAGACAACTGTACCGTGAAATCAGAGATGAGCTAAAGCCCAATTTGGTCATTCTAAAACCTATGAGCCACAGCTATTGTTAATGTCTCTGCAGCAGTCTGAAATCACAAGTGGTTTCTCCCTTACAGAATGAAATGATTCTTGAAGTTGTATTTGAAAAAAGAAAGGTTGGTGGATGTGATGAAAAAATATTTTTCCAATTGACTGGACTGTGCCCTTATCCAGTGATGAGTTTTGCAATACCATCATACGCCCTTGTGTCCAGAAGGCTCAGGCATTGAGTACCTCTTCAGGAATGGTACAATAATTCATTTTTGGTGCTAGCATCAAGTTCTGACTGCACTCAAGTGTACTGAAGTCAACAACTAAAGTCTAGAATCTCAACACCGCTGCAGACACTCAGCACCAAATGAGCAACATGTTTCAGAGTGGCTGAAAATATCAAAAAGATGTATGTCCTTGTGTGGGGGCAAGGGGACCAAAAACTGACAGGAACAGCTTACTTTCCAACCCCAGCCTTCCCTTTGCTTGTTCCAAACACAAAACCAGGAAGACCAGGATATACCGATAGCTGACAGCTACAGCAAGTTAGTAGTGAGACCGCCTACTCACAGCATTGTCTTCAAATGGGAATTAAGTTGCTCTAGCCAAATTCCAAAGGCATCTAGTCTCCCAGTGCATAAGCTACATGGAGGTTCAGCTGCAACAGTGGCTGAGCACCACACATCACTCACTCCAGGGGAAAGCACTCAGACTGCCTTGCAGGCAACCAGGAGCACCCCTCCCTGACCAGCCCCTCTTATGGGGGAGTGATGTCTGGGGGTGTGGAAAACAGCCCGGGCTAACTCAGCTCACCTGGGCTTGCTGCTTGGTGAGATTAACTCTTACCTGGCTGGAACCAGGACAAGCTAACATTCATGGCATTTCTTTTAAGAGATGTAGAACGTGTACCATTTAATGCAGAATTTATTTGAATTCTTTAAAGGTAGAAACCATCCCAGCTTATGTAACAGGGCAGGAAAACATGGTAAAGAAACACCCAAACAGGTCTGATAGTATCTATTACTTTTTTGACATATCAAAAAAGTCACAGGTTGTTGTAAAACCACACCATAGCTTAGGCACAGACCTGATGTATATGTAAATGTAGATGGACTATTGTGGAATAAGAACTTCTCATCCAGCAGACACGTGCCTACTGCTGGGTCAGTACCGATTGGGGAGCAGACTGGGCTTTTGCTGGTGCTGTTGAGTTTGGGGTTTCTCTTGCTGGGACACATAGATGTTGGAGAGGGTTCAGAGGAGGGCCACAAAGATGATTAGAGGGCTGGAGCACCTGCCCTACAAAGAAAGGCTGAGGGAGCTGGGCTTGTTCAGCCTGGAGAAGAGAAGGCTGCAGGGGGACCTCATTGCAGCCTTCCAGTACCTGAAGGGAGCATACAAACAGGAAGGGAATCAGCTTTTTTAAAGGGCAGATAATGGCAGGACAAGGGGGAATGGTTTAAAGCTGAAGGAGGGAAGGTTTAGATTGGATATTAGGGGGGAGTTTTTTTACAGAAAGAGTGATGAGGTCCTGGAACAGGCTGCCCAGAGAGGTGGTGGATGCCCCATCCCTGGAAGTGTTCAAGGCCAGGTTGGATGTGGCCCTGGGCAACCTTGTGTAGCTCCAGGCCTGAGGTTGGTGTCCCTGCCTGTGGCAGGGGGGTTGGGGCTTTATGATCCTTGGGGTCCCTTCCAACCCTTGCCATTCTATGATTCTATGTTGTTTTTCATTGGGAGGGTTCTGTGGCATGACATTCCCTTGCCTGTAACATCCTCTCCTCATTTGGCAAAAGTCATCTACCGCTTCTTGCGTCTTCCTGTCCAAATGTCAAATCAAATCAGAGGATCACAGTATGAAAGTCTCCCACTTACTGTAATGCAAGATGTTCTGGCTAGGGCAAGCTGGACTAAATATTTCTGCTGCCTGTCAAGAAGGATTCATAGCTTTAAAGAGTTATTTCAAAATGCCCATGGAGCCATTAATTAATATAAAACTATTGACAGCAGCAACAAGCATTATTGAAAAGGTAAGCATTGTGCCTCTGAGGAGATTTGCCCCTATCCATCTTGTCCCACCACCCCAGTGCCTAGAAGGCCAGCAGAATCCCCCTGGGGATAATAGCCCTAAGTATTATTCAGCCCTTTACAACTCAAAAACCTGCTTTATGATCTTCATTCTGACAGGGAAGGGAATCAACCACATCCCAAAAGACCTATCACCACACACAGGATCAGAGAAGGGAACACTTCCTAGCACCCCTTGCAAGGTACAGAACAGCCCTTTAACTCCACATTCAGAATTTCACCGGTTTTGATCACTGCTTCACATCTGGGGGTTGGAGTGACAGAAACAGGCATTTCTTCTGACCTTGTCAGCCCAGGATTTTTTTGTTTTGTTTTAGTATTTACTCCTAGTCTGAGCTGTAATAAATGCCTGTATCTCACTAGCATCTGATTACAGCCAACAGGTCAGAGGTGCTCTTGGGACAGAAAGCTGTATAAATACAGTGAACAGTATCTGTGTCTTGAAGACTTTTGCTGTTCCCCTGTTTTGTACCTTCCATCCCCATCTAGTTGCTCATTTTGTTCAATACATAAAGGTAAGTCTTGAACTGTAATATTTTATTTTATAAATTAACTCTGATTCAGCATCCTTGGTGCTTTTGGACTCCTATTTTTAGTTGTACAATTAATTCCAAATCCAGGCATTATAATAGATTGTTGCATTTTATTAATTCTTTACTTTCTATTCTAATTGCTACTCCAACAATACCTCGCACAGTATATTTCTTAAGAATATCTCAAAGCATAAAGACATAAATATCTACATTTAAAGACAGTAATGCTGCCCAGCATTGTTACATACTATCCCCCCCCCCCAAATAATACAGGTGTTCTGTTTTCTCCTGTCATACGCTACCTTGTGGACAATACTACCAGTACCCTTTCAGCAGGTCTAAATGCAGACCTTAATCCATCACTCTGTAAACTATAAATTAACTTATTTAAGAGACAGCAGATCCCTATTCTCCCCCTCAAAACATACCAATTAAAAGTTACAGTAATAAACACATAAATAGCAAGTAGTCACTGCTCATCCTGTTAGGGACTAACATCTTATTACAACACAAAATTCTTCCTACACTGAATTCAACACAACTTAAGAGAAGGATCGGGCAGATGCTAACCTACCCTCTCATTTTCTTTTCCTCTTATTTTGTCAGGCATTGAGTCCAGCCTCTCAGACTCCAAAAGAATGAGTCTCCAGTTCACTGACTTGCAGGATCAGGTGAAGAAGATCCAGGATGATTCTTAACATGCCTCCAATGGACCATCAGCCACGCAGATGAAGGGTACAAAAAGAACATGTCAACTTAATAGAAAACACATTCTTCGGGAAACATCCAAACCTTTAGGAAAATATGCCATTAGCTTTATTCTTATCCCCTAGGGTTCTGCAATATCAGGTTTAATTACTACAGTTGTGACAAAAATCATAGTAAAGAGATATAGCTGCAAGCTGATCCTGCCCAGAGATTCCACCCACCAGGGTAAGAGCCAAATGCAGCGCTAGGGAGAGACCACAGTACAAACTCAGCAGGCAAACTAGATTCAAATCACTTCCAGCAAAAATATTTCCAAGTACAGCCTAACTCAAATGGAACAAGAGATTAAGGTGGCACATACTCAGCTGAGATTCAGGGAAGCACTCCCAGGATGAAGGGACTTAGGAAGAAGCAAGAAAACTAGTCCCATGCTGCAGTAGAAACGCAGTGAGGGTAGACAAGTGTCAGACTCACTGGCAGAACAGTCAGCATCCCAAGTTGTCATACAGTAGGCTTGTTTCTTCATTGCTGGAATCAGCTAAAAGCAGGAAACACTAACATTGCCTCCTCTGGCATCTGGTTATCATGGTCACGTTTTAAGGAACACCCAAGCTCACACAGTTAACCGGATGGGGTACAGCACTTACAGTTGTAGCTGCACAACTATGCAACAAGCAGGAAAAAATAACGGGGGGGGGGGGGAGGAATAAAAGACAAAACAGCCCAATTATGAAATTGATAACATCATGCTACAAGGTATAACTCATTTGCAAATGTGGTGGATTTTACACCTTAAGGATTAAACAGCTTTTCTAAAGATAGGTACAGCAGCTGTGGGATACAGGGATAACCATTCTCAGTATGGGGACACAATTTCGGGATGCCAGAAAGGGAACAGCTTGAACTTGCATGAATGTGACTTCATCCAAACAAATAAGAAAACTTCACCAGGAGCATGCACAGGGGTGAGACTTGATGTCAGTACTTTGTAACAGACTACATTAAAGAAAAGATACTTTAGCAATGTAGAATCACAGAGGTTTAATAATTATCTTTCTAAAATGAGTGAGCAAGTGGCCCAGAAGCAGAGAATCGCTCAGCATGTAGAAAAAATAAATTTCTACATGTATTTCCCACCTTCTGTCAAACATCTTTCCTACAGGAAAATAACCAAGTTACCTTAAGGGGTGAGTAATAACAGTATTCATCCATTCCTCCACAGCCTTTCAGCTAGGGAAGAAAGATTTGGCTATGAAATTGCATGCCAATATGTTACTTTAAAAGAAAAAGATGCAGCACTCCATGCTATGTAGACTGTAATATTTAAGAACATTCCCACTGTCACTGGAAGGATAGAGCAAGATAAAATACCTTTGTTCTCTATTTAGATTTCCAGGAGGCTGAGTGCCATTTGCTGTATTTCAGTGGCAACACCTGGGAGTCTCAGACTTCACAGAATCACAAGGTTGGAAAAGACCTTTACAATTGAGTCCAACCGTTCCTGTCCTATGTTAAACCATATCCCTAAGTACCTCATCTACCCATCTTTTAAACACATCTGGGGATGGTGACTCAACTGCCTCCCTGGGAAGCCTGTTCCAGGCCCTGACAACTCTTTCAGTGAAGAATTCTTTCCTAACATCTAATCTTATATGCCATTGGCCTTCCTGGCCACACTGCTGGCTCATATTCAGTCAGCAGTCAACCAACACCCCCAGGTCGTTCTCCACCTGACAGCTGTCTCTCCACTCTTCCCCAAGCCTGTAACGCTGCACAGGGTTATGTCCCAAATGCAGGACTCTACACTTGGCATTGTTGGACCTGGCAGGACCCCATGAGGCCTGACTCTGTGCAATCATGAAATTAAAAGGGTCTCAGACCCAACTTGTTTACCATTTTATAAAAATTTCAAGTGCTTCTGAAAGTTTCCAACACCATACCTAAGAAGCTGATTTTGTACTGGGGAGATGTACTTTACATTTTTTTTTAAAAAAGTGAAAGAGAATAGCTGTATATACTACTAATATTCAAGGTCTAAGTAAAGACATAACCAGGTGGAATGGTCTCATTATGCTCAACCATTTATCTCATCTGCCCACACGGCCTCATTACGCTCAACTATATGCCTGACCTACCCACAAGAGTTCTTCTTTGAGGACAAGCCTGTAATTTTATTATTCATATTGCCAGGGCAGAAAATGCGGTTTGAAATAGTACTGGTTGTTTAGAAGGCACAGCATCCTGTACCCCAAGAGGAATTAAAATTATGTAGACTCTTGAGATCCCATGGGGAAGCAGTACATGACCATGTAAGTTACAAATTGTCTCCACAGCCTTCTTTGAGCACTGACATGCTCGCTCTGATTAATCTTAAATCTGACATCAGATGTTTTTTGTCTGACTAGGATAAATCAAGTCTTTGTAGTCCATGACACAAAGTACAAAATCAGAAAGGGGGTTACTGCTAATTATCACACGTGACCCATGGCAGTAGCATAACACTTGAAGCATTTCAGCCCTAAAGGGCTCTTCAGCTTCTCACTGCTGACACTGTGGAACAAGACACCCAAATATGCTGCCCCGGGTATCAAAGTGAACATCATTTCCCCTCAACTGTTACACCTTGTGGAGGGAACAGTATGAAGCTGTGACAGAGATGGTTTAGGTCAGAGATTAGGAAGAGAGTCTTTACTGACAGGGTGGTCAGGCACTGGAACAGGCTCTCCAGGGAAGTGGTCACTGAGTTTGACTGAGTTGAAAAAGCATCTGGACGATGCGCCCAGTGACATGCTCTGACTTGGCTGGTCCTGTGGGGAGCCAGCAGTTGGACTTGATGATCATTATGGGTCCATTCCAACTCAGGATATTCTGTGGTTCCTAACCCCATAAAGTAGATCTGAGTAATGCCATATGGCCTTTGTGCATGATAGCTGAAGAATGCCAGTCTTGCTTCTAAAAGGAGAAGACCAGACTCCTTTCACCACAGATACTCCTAACTGGAGATTTTTAGGAGTTTTCTTGGGTTTTTTTTTGTTTTAAGCTATGCTAGCTACAGTAGCTATGCTACTTTTCTGTTGCTGAAGAATATTGATGCCTGCTGTATCCTCAACCTACTGTTAGAAAGAACAGGAATAATCATATGAGAATGGTGAGATTCCTGCAAGAAAGCTATGCTGCATCAGAGATGCAGTCAGATAGTCCTCGTCAAGGAGATGAGACATTCACACATGAGCTGTACCGCTCTGCCACATCACATAAAAGACGCATGACGGATGGCTTTGAGAGTATCTTTCTCCAGGGTTAGGGCTATGCTGCTCCCATCAGTCAGAAGGAAAGAAACAGGAAAGGTCTGAGTACTGTCCTACCAGAGATGTCACAGTGTGTCTTGACAGGCAGACCCAGTCTCCTGTGTCATGAAGTGCCTGATCAGAGGAAGTGCAGCTTGTTGCAAGGGTTCGAGATTACTAACAAATGTCCCTTGCATTGGTTTAACCTCTGGTTCCTTAGCCCTGCAGTTCTCACCTCTCTGAACTACAAACAACAGTCACAAGCTGTGAGTGTTTAGGAGGGGGCAATAGCTTCTCCCTATTCTGCAAAAGGAAGTTTAGCGTGAACTGCACTATTTAGCATGAACCCACACCAGATGATTATGAAATGAATTAGCAATAAAAGTTTATTTCATGTATAAAAGCCTTTTAAAAGAGAAATAAGCCAGGATCCAAATTACCATTAAAATTAACTTCCATCAATGCTCTGCCAGTGCTGCTGAACTAATGTTCTTTGCAGAAGCCAAGTGGATTGTTTGATGATTGAGTGATACCAATCACAATGAACTATTGTGCTAGTTGATTCGTCTGGAGATCAAAGGGCTTTGTTTTAAGGAGAGCAGAAAAATGCAGCACCACTAAGACCACTACAGGTCCCCTCTACATTTCCAATACAGTCTCCAGCATGACTAACAGTCTTTCCCAAGCAGAACTCTTCGTATATAAGTAACCAACAACCATAAAGGCAAAACAAAAATCCCATCCTCTACAAATTAAAGCTCTGAATAGAACAGACTATGGGCAACTGAAGTGTTTTATTACAAAGCTATCACACAACTAGCCACGGGTGTGTGATGGTCAGGTGAGTGGATGCAGCTTGTCATGGTTTCTCTCCCTGTGGCTCCCTGGCAAAAAGTCAAATCCTTTTCCAAGATGTCTGCCTGGTTCTTTCATGCATTTCTAAGCAGTGATATGGGTCTTTTTGAGCCCTCTTCCTTGTCAAATATCAGTTTGAGATAGCATGATGATTTTATTTTCCTCAGCTTATAAGTCACTCGATTTTTTGATCCATGCCAGTGAGTTACAGCTGGAGGCACTTAAGCAGTGAGCTAGCTGTGGCAACAGTGAAGGAGCATCAAGAAGGGGAAAATTACATAGGAGAGAATTCTGTCTGCCCCAGAGACTCACACAAATTCTCTCAGGTCACACAAAACACCCCCATAAGCACTCTAGACTGAAGCTAGTGTCTGGGTAAACAGATCAGGAACTATTCCAGCATTTGTGGTTTGTGCCCAGACATCATCTGAGTATTTTGCCTTTGACTCTCACAAGTTAGGACAGGTACACAGCTCCATCTCAATGCTTGTCATCACCAGAGTTTCTCTGTACTGCCTGCAGGTCCCACTGTAGAGAGTGAATTCAAATAAGCAGTCTACCTTTATTTCAGAGTAGTCAGTCACTACAACACAATCAAACTGTGGGATCTAAGCAAATGCATCTGCTACAGCCACATGAAACAGGTTAATAAGATGTATTAATATTAGCACAAGAGTTATGCCTGAAAGGACTGGGACACTTAATACCTAAAAATGTGTCCATTGCTTCTCTTTAATTTTGAGGGGTAAAGGAGGAGCTCCATGTACCAAAACATGACTTCACTTGGCTACAGTGTGCTCTCCATGCTAAATCCCAAAACACTCTGTAGATACAAATATGTAACAGCAGATACAGGAAGGAGTTACAGGGACATACAACTATATTCTCTGCCGTGTCTTGAGATGAGCTGGAAAGTCAGTGAGGCAGAAAAGGCTCATTCTGATGGCAAGTGCTATAAAGGAGAAGGCTCGCATCAACGGGGAAAGAATCAACTATGAAAAGACAGAAGATTAAGAACGAGGCCAAACCTAAAACAACAGAGGTGCAGACCTATCTTTTAGCAGCAGCCAAGAAGCAAAGGCAAAAATTCTACTTTTCCACATGTAGCTGAAGACATTTATGTCTGGGACTATACAGAACAGTTGCTTGGAATAGCAGAGGACTACAGTGATTCAACAACTCCCCCTAGTCCTACACTGAGATGTCAGAAGAAGATAGGAATGAGCTGTGTTTCTTGGAAGTGAAGAGGGAGGAAAAACCCACAAGTAGCTAAACATATTAATTGTCCTCTGTATATTCTGCCAATACAGCCACACTACATTATTTGAAAAACTCTTCTCTGATCCTTTTCAAAAGCATTAGCCATGAGCTCTAGTCTCTGGTCCACTATACCCACCCTTCCCCGTCCATAAGACTAGCTCAGCCCAGCCACTCAGCCTCCCGCACAGCACCAGAGCTATGCTGCCCTGTACAAAAGGGCAGCAGGGGATATTTTAATTAGTATTTTCTCCTGAAAGGTAAAAAAAAAAAAAATTCTAAAATTTCTTTGCTTAGTAATGAACTATGTATGAACTATGTCTTCTTTCACTCTGTTGTAGATCTGGAACAATGATTCCTGCTCCATATATTCACCTGTTTAATTTTTGTTGCTTTGTTTTGTCATACAGACCCTTTTCTATCATGATAAAAGCTGGACAAATGACTACAAAAGCAGGGGAGAAGGGTATTGCCAGTATTTAGGAAAATTGAGTTCTCTTTTCCCTTGCTAAAATAAATTAGCCAAGATGGGAGGGAATAATCTCAGTGGAAATAGAAAACCTGCAAATTCTTCCGTTTTGGGGGAAACTGAATTCATTAACATGATTAGAAAGTACCAGGGTAAAAAACAAGTCAATTTGTTTCACTGGTCATATATATTTTACTTAGATTTAACATAGGTACATTTAGCAAGGTAACACTGGAGGAACGACTGACTTTTTAAACACAACTGTTTCCACTCCAAATTACTTGTGCTTAATAGGTGGATAGTGCAGGCAAAATCAGAGGAACACTGAGGACCCGACTCGTACTATGACATCTCCATGTCCAGCTCACCCCGGGTAACAGCCAAGATCTGATTTCTGGGCTTATCTCTTATTTTTGCTGACAAGCAGAAGTACTTGGCAGGATGGGAGCTGCTGGGTTTTACTCCATCTCTGAACATGGGAGCTGCTCAGTTTTACACTATCTCTGAACATCTCTAACATCTTAGGAGGCAGCATTCATGTGCTTTGATTGTTAAAGCCAACTTCTTGTTTTTCCCATGCTCATTTCTCCCACGTAGACCTTTCTCAGTATTTCCATTGTCTCATTCACCAGGTGAGTTACTCATTGGCTCTGGACTCAGAGTGAAGCAGAGGCCATTTCCACCTTTCAAAGCAGGTATGGCTCACACACATGCCCCAACACCTGGAGTTTTTACATGGGTCAGGTTCTGAAGATGTTCCCCTGACAGGCTGAGTAGCCAGTCACCTGCCATCTCAGTTAAAAAATATGAAGAGCATTTATAAAGTTAGGTGCTCTGTGTGCAATGTACATGCAACTCACATTCCTGAAAAGATGCCCAGCAATTACAGAAACAATTAAATACATCTTTTCCTGCTATGCAGTGAAGTGCATTTCAATAACACTCCTGTGTCCTTATTAAATGTTTTCCCCTGGAAGGCCTCCAGAATGATAAACATTCATTAATAACCATGAGGTACCTATGAGGTACCAAACTACTTGAAAACTACATCAAACAGGTGATCAGAAACAGAGCTAGAGGCCATTTTATATCAGGACAATATCATGCTGCTCTTCTGACACACAGCCAACTTGCTGTGAGCCATTCCAGCCCCAGAAGAGTTACTTTTCTTGTAAGAAAACATACTTTGGCCAACAGCACTCTTGCACTTGTCAATCATCCCACAAACTTCAGCCAAGGGAAGAGGGGAGAGATCTAGGCATATATGAACTGATAATCCTCAACTAACCCAACAGCTGAGACAGACCACAGGTTGTCAACACAAGTGACCTTCAGCCACCTCTAATGAGTTCTCATGGGCTGGATGGAGAAAGCCAGGGGGAAGGGGGGGGGGGGGGGGGGATGAAGTAAGGACATGGCCAAACCCCACACTTCCCCATGGGATCACAGAATTATAGTTTAGCTAGCTGAGACACCCCCATCTCAGCAAGAGAGGACAGAGACCGTCGCTGTTGTAGCGGGTGGCTCCCACTTACCTGACAAAATCTTCTCAGTGAACAGCCCATAGTATAAGACTTCACTGGAACTAACAAAATCCTCTAGAACATAGGCCCAAGGAGCAGTCTGTATATAAGTAAGGTTTTCACATTAATGCAGTAAAGACGAGATTTCTCCTGCAAAATCATACTGGTAAACATGCCAGTACACTGTGTTAGAGACAAACTTCCTAGTACCAGAACCAGCTATTCTATTGGAAAAGTTAGAGGTTAACTACAAAAAGTCAGGCAATGGCATTTTTTGCCTCTCAGCACAACTGCTAACAAATCACTGGGCTGTTTGAAACTCTGTACCGATGAAGAGGGAAAAAAAAAGAAGTTAAGCAACATTTGCAGAGAATTTACCCTGCAGATTGCTGCTGTCTCTGATGTTCAGTCAGGATAACATAGAAGTTTCAGTACTTTCATTTGTATACATGAGTATGTGTGCATGTACATGGTTTAATTAAGCCTTATTAATGTACTTTCTCTATTTTCTCACTATAATTATACAGTTATACAGAAAAGGATTCAGAAGCCTAGATGACTCAGTTCGACAACAAGATACAAACTGCGAGACTTAGTCAATAGTACAAACCCAGCTACCCAGTTTAAATCAGTAATCTGGAGCAGACTGAATAATTTAAATACAAGTTTGACAAGTTTTGTCCTTTTTTCTTTGTTAATTGTCTGCTAACAGGCTGTAAAAAAATCTGAAATTTATTCATTATTCAAAATGATTCACAAATGTCTTCACTGACTAACTCTTGGCCTACAAATATCTTAAGCTATGACTGTCACAACTAAGTAAACAATTTGCAATTCATGGTGTAACTTATATAATGAATTTCTTCACCTTATGTAACTAGCCTGAACAATTTAAACAGCTGACAAACACAGCATACATTTTTAATTGCATGCTCACAGTTAACAGTTGGGTGGTTAGAGGAATCACCCTCTCAGGAACCAAACAATGCCACGTGATTTCGGTCACAAATACCAAATCTTTAATTTGATGCTGTGAAGCTCACTTTCTCTGCCCACATCCAATTAAGTATGCAAGCCTTCAAGGTAGGGGTGAGCTTTCCATATATCTTTATGCTACAACAGCAATCTTAAAAATACTTCCAATTAAGCATGCTTTTCTCAAATTCAGAAAATGACCCCTTATTTTATTTTTGCTACGTTATACCAAGGTTTGGAAGATACATATTTGCCAAGAAGCTGTTGCCTTTTTCCTGACACCAAAGCACCAAACTCTCCATCAAGCACTGGCCTTACACTAAGTTTTCTTCCCAGTGTTCACTTCAGGACTTTAAAATAAATAAATGAAACTACACTACAGAAGATAGCTTTAAGCAGTTTCTCAAACAAATTAGGTGCTTCAGGCATCCAAGGTTTACCATTTATCTCAGAATCCAATTCCACAGCTTAGCACCACAGTCAATTCTATTGTGTATTGAACTAAAATTTTACATGTCACTTCATTATTAATTACTTCCTCTATGCATTTCTTTAAACTTTCCTCTTACTAGAGCCACCAAGAGCTTGATGATGTCCTGTCTTTCCCTCCATTGTTTGTGTCAAGGTACAAGCTGGATTTTGATGCCATTGACATGGGTCTCAAAAGTAACCCTTTTAATTGTGCATAAAGTCAGGAGGAGGAAGGTGACTTTAATGAGGCTACTACTGTACACGAAGAGAAGCTCTGATATCTGGCCTGACTGATTTAGCTTTGAAAAAAGTTTAACTCTTAAACCAATCATCTCAGCATCCCAGTATTTATTGTTCTTTGATTTTCCCCCAGTATTATTCTGATAGCAGAGTGAAAGGTTTCTGTGTAGTCAGGCAACAGCTATCAACAGTTCTAGGGTACTCTCATGCTTTGACCCCTTTTACACTTAGAATACGTTTTGAAATCCTGTCAGCTTACTATCTGTTCTCAAATAGGTCACAATGGTTTGCATTTTTCACTAAAAGGAACTATGCCCAAACAGGACTCTGCCCACCAGGAACACCTCTACAGAGCCCAGGCTTGAAACAGCAGTGGCCACTGTGAGGGCTCTGTCACCGCATCTGCCAAGCACCTCTTGCCAACAAGTGCAGGGCAGCGATGAATCAGACCCTGGGATCGTTGTCTTCAAGAAAAAACACCACCTTTCCTCACTAAATTACCCAAGTCTTCAATAATTTTTATTTCTGCTAGTTTCCATGACTATATACTTTTATGGAATGTTGTTGAAAATTTCATTTTGACAATTAGAAAACTAGGATTTCATTAAAAAAGCTTTAGATTATATGAAAATGTCACTGAAATTTAATGTAGGAAAGACGGAAGAAAATTAATCTATCTTGAACTACCTAAAAAAAGCCCTACCTAGAAAGGTTGGAACTTGCTTTCCACATTTGTCTTCTCATTTTTCAGGCAGCTCTCACCCCTGGGACTCCATCAAGACTTTCCTTTACCAGTGGTAACAGGTTCCTGATGATTTCCCCTGAATATATAAGCAGTCATATACTCTCCCCATTGCACACAACACACACTTGTCTTCTGTTCCTTCCTGCCCATGTTCCTCTGTGCTATTTTAGCTTCTCTTTTCTTCTGTCTAGACAAGTTTTACAGCTATTCGTATTATTGCTTTTTCCTAACAAAAATACTGCTGTGCAATCAATCTGCCATCCCAGGACCTATATGCCATTTAAGATAAATTTAACACCTAAAATAAAGCTGAAAAAGTGCATGGGTCTCATATCTTTTGGACAGGCAAGACTCTCACAAATACGAAATCCAAAACCAGATTATTCCAGTTCTTCAGGGTAGTCTTTATTATACTTTCTTCTGAAGAAAGCTCCCACAGTATAGATGGTGGCCCCACCAACCCTAACTTCAACAGTCTATCCCAGCCAAAATGATCTCTTTTGAGAAGACTGTAGTGCTTATAAAGAGTAGCATCAAATTCTGTATTATGCTCCAACTGCAAAGCAGTAGCCAACCTTCTAGATTTTACCACTATTTCCCACAGCATTTTGACTTTTAAAGGATCGCCTCCAGGAATCCAGCAGTTATACTCATGGAGGACAGCTGAAAACATACCCTGGATATCTGGTTATTAACCAATAACCAGAAGAAAATAAAAAGCCAGTGTTTGTTCGCTGTATATTGTTATTAAATCCCCCCCCCCCCTTTTTTATAAGCTAGATTGACTTTCTAGTACATTTGAAGATGATGCCAAGTAATGCACAGAATAAAATTCAGATGTGAACAAAAGTATTAAAACCTAGACCTTAGGGATAAATCCTGCATGAAAGAGATGGCCTTTCTAATACTTTCCCAATTTATAACATACCTCCTAGCAACAGTTGGCACAATGTAGCACTTATCTCCCAAAATCTCATGCAATGTGATACATATTGTAATTGGGTTCATTTAATATTTTCACTTATAATATATGAAATTTCAATTCAATTAGGCTGCCACCAGTATAGCTTCCTGGTGACAGTTTGCTCTAGATATGTGTGACCTACAACTCTTGCTATTTGTTACTCTGGGAGAAAAAGTATTAGCGTTTGCATAATGTAAGGGACCATCAGAAGGTAAAAAAAAGCTGTTAGAGCCATGGATTTCAACCTATTTAAACTCATAGGCCTATAAAGCATAGCAAAGAGAGGTATGGATCCCTGGATAATGAATTTAAACTTAATGACAAAAGCCTCACTTTTCTCATTACACTTCACAACCCCTTAGAAATAGTCCCTGAACCATTGGTCGAAGACCATTACTTTAGGGCAGCAAAGAATTACATGCTGACATATACAGTACTGCTGACTGAGTCATAAGCTGAGTAATTACACATATTGCAGCAAAGCAGGAACAGCTGTGACTGACTGGGCCTGGGCTCTGTGCTGGCCTACAGGTACATGTGCCAGCGCCTGCCCCAGTAAGCAGCAGCAGTGCAGTAGCTGCACACAAAGGTGGTAAACTACATGTCAGTGTATTTTCTAGGTTAGACCTAAACAAGGGTGAAGAGTGAGACATTTTAACTCCAGCCCTTCCTTGGCAAGTCCCCAACTCCACAGTCAAACCCCCAAACTGGAAAAAACAACACATACTTAAGGAATATGTATGGTCCCATTAATTCGATTGAACCCAGCTTGTCCTGATCTATTTTGTCCCTAAAGGAAGACCTTTCTTAGGAAAATGTTGATAAAGTCCTTGCTTGTTTAAATCTATTTCCACATGATCATAAGCAAACACAGACCAGACATACAGGAAGCACCATCCCTCACTGCTCATACAGTAGCTCTGCTGGCCTAGTCATGCTGGGCCCTGGTACCCCACAAGTACAGAGCCCTTGTGGCCACCCCCCTGCCAGCCCTGCCTAGCCTCAGGCACCCACCAGGCAGGAGGTTCCCTTAACAGGATCACATATTACTGCTTTACAAGCAGAGTCTGAACTAGCACGTCACCCAGCCCAAGCACCAGCACTCCTCAGGTGGGCATCACCACGTTAGGTAGCTCACAAAAGCTTCTCTGGGGCAGTGATGCCACAAACCAGGAAAGAAAAAAAACACTACATCACCAGCTAGCTCACATAAGGTTTTGTCCTCTTGGACTGCTCAGGCTAAGTGGGCAGAGGGGAGGTCCCTGCAGCATTAGCAGGATTTACACCACCTCCCAGACCAGGGGAGCTCTCCACCTGAGGGACATACCCCATTTTATAGCTATAGAGCCACGCTTCAGCCCCATGAGCAGCACCAGCTCTTGTGCTCCTGATTCACTTGCCCCTTGCCACCATGGGGTCTCACAGCTTGCAGCTGCTTGCCTTCACACAACCTGCCTGAAAGGAGAGCTGCACCCAGTCCAGGACACCACCAAAGGTACTGACAGGCTGACTCCTGTTCTTACCTCTGTCATCAGAATGATTCCAAAGAATGTTTATCAATATAGTGATAGGTGCTTTAAATATATAAATATATATACAAAAATACAAACACATGCTGCTAATTTTGCCTGCAGATACCACAGCACCTTGGTCCTCAACCTATAGGGACACCCCAGCACCACCTCTCACCAGCCATAGGAGACTCCAGGTGCACAAAGCCAAGTCCTACATGCACAAAACCCAGCCAAGCACATACCTTGTTCAAATGGCAGACAGACACACAAGGAGCTTATCCCTACAAGACAGAATATGGGGGACTGGTAACAGGGTCCATCAGCACAGCAAGGGGTAAACCAATCCACCCCACAGTAGAGCTCAAGAAAGAGCTAACTACCCCAGGGCTGAGCTGAAATGGCCCCAAAAATGTGGGTGTGCTGAGGTCCCAGTTGGGATCAATTACAACCATTAAGATATATCAGTGCTCTAGGCCAGTATCACTCTGGCTGAGGAGAAGATGTACTTGTCAGGTTACCACCAGTTTCCTGTGGTGCTTGTTTTCCCCATGGTGGTGCAGAGGATCTGTACCTGGAGCTGTGCTTCCCCCCTACTACCTCAATGGTCACCCACAATTGGTGTCACTGGGCTGAGGGATTGCAGCCACTGCAAGTAGTACTGCCAGGCTCTGGCCCTGAAATGCCAAGGCTCAAGTGAAATGTGGTGTTTCCTTTCCCTCAAGAAAACTTCAAATGGATAAAAGACAAGCAAATCTTGCCTTTTTTTTTTTTCATGATTATTTACAACATTCACTTGGCAGAAGCAATTAACATCTAGGGGCCTTATGTATCTTCCCCTCCAGTAGTAAACAGCTGCTGAAATAAATGAGTTGTCAAGCAAAGAGCAACAGGAAGGTGCCTAAAATTTCTGCCCCTGTAGCAGTGCTTGGAGGGCATGTGCTTCTGTCTCTCACTCGCCTTGCACCTCCAGAAACTGCTGGCACCCGCAGCCATCAAAGGCAGCCTCCTGCTCATCTCCTCCACTCTCATCCTAGCTCAACCTGCAGCCCTGCAGCAGCACCCAGGCGTGTTTCACACCTCCTGAAAATGCCCTCCAGAAATATTTAGTGAATTCAGGGATCAAAGATCTGATCCGGAGCCCCTACGTTTGGATGTAAGCAATCTGCTGTGCTACTTCAGGTGAACTAAATGAAAGCAATACAAATTTTACCTGGGAAAGAAACCAAAATTGAAAGGAACTTTATTAAGACATTGATGTGCAGTACCAAGGCAGATGTTTCAGCCCTTCTCCATCAAGAGCCACAAGCACAGAGGATGTGGGGAAGCAGAGCTGCAAGGCGATGCAATGGTGGGCACACGTGGGTACTGGGCTGGGTGTTGTGCAGTGCTAAGCAGCCCCAGCAGCTGGTCCCAGCCCAAGCAGCTCTCACCCCAGAGCATGTTGGAGCTCCTGCTAGAGGTTACAGTGTAGGCAGAGAAGAGCTGGACCTCAGGTAGTGAAGAGATTTGTAAAGTGGCATGATGGAAGAGTTTCATATTTAAGGAGGAAGGAGACTTTGTTCTTCTTAATTGTCTGGCAAGGCACATGATTGGTTAACTCACTGGGGTGTAGTGTGTTAAGCCTAGATAGATAAAACATTTGCAAGATTGGGCTACTTGAAAAAGATTCCTCAAATGTGTACACTCACTGGGAACATAATATGGAAGTCATGTATCAATAAATTAATATACAAATTAGATGTGTTGGGTAAAGACAGGTTGAATGGTGCATTCACAAAGATGATGTTTTTAATATTTCTTTATCATCTTGTTCACAAATGAAAAAGGGATAGCAAGCTCCTACAAGGTTTGTGGCATTAGAGGGCTTCTTTGGTGGTACTAATTAAGGTGACTGTTAGTTCTGTGACTTTCTATAACATTCTTACATGTAAAAGTAACTAGTATTGAAAAATCTCTATAATCTCAACTCTGACAGTCAACACTTATGGCCTCTTTTTGTTTGACAGAACATATGGAAAAGAAACTGATAGTACGGAAAAAATAAAATGTGTGATAGATGGAAGATGTCTCAGACAGGTGAAAGGGTAATCTCCAGTTCACCTTTCTTCTGGTGCAGGCCGGCTCCATGCAGTATAACCTCTAAAGTTTTGCCTTCAGGTCCTGTTATGTAACTCTTTAGATACTGTACAGAGAACTAAACCCAAAGAGAAAGTTAGTACTAGGTATTTCAACAGCAGAGAGTTCTTTGTAGTTTTCAGACTAATTTCTCATTTCTTTGCATGTCATTTCTCATGATATACCCCTTTGAATCACACATATCAATTCTTCTCCTCCCAGCATTAACACCCACTAAATATTTGTAGTCTCTTAGCACATCCCGGCCTTCATCATCTCTTACCCACATTTAGAACTTCTAATCTTTCCACCTAAATCAGTCCTGCAGCCATCCTGATAATTTTCATTGCTCTTCTTTGAACTGCTTTCAGTTCTTCCAGACACTGCTAGTAAATTTTCGTGCAAGGCTGGATGTGATGGCTTTAGGTGTGAGTGCATCAGAACCGTATAGAGTAAAGCTATTACCACCTTAAGCTGCAATACAGTGCTTCCATATATGCAGCTCAAAACCATATTGATTCTTTTCTGCAAACACACTGCTTTACAAATGAACATGTAATGTCCCATCCCAAGTCTCACAGCTGATCTCCAGGCTTTGGCTTCTTTCTGAGTGGCATGAGTTCCAGATTATTTTCATATCTTGCTTTTTCCATTAGTAGACAGATACAGAGCTCACAGGCTCAGAAAATCTCAATAACAGGAGAACCAGAATGCACTATATAATAATCAGAAAAGAAGGCTTTGACTTATTTTCCAAGTCTTCATGGCATTTTGCCCCCGAAGAAAAAATTGGTTTGGCTAAGTCTTTGTTTGGTTTCTGTGTGCACAGAGATTACTCCTGGGACAGCAAAGAATCACCAAATCCTACAAACACACAGTCCTGAGACCACTGCGGAGCAACACCCATCACTATATACAGTCTATATAGCCTTGGATTATGTATAGCTGCATTCCCACAGTGAAGGAAGATGCTTAGACACACAAGACAAGGCTTGATGACCGATGGACAGGAGATTCAGAAGACAGCGAGGAACAGTACTGGAGCAGGAGACTCAAAGTCACCCAATTCAAACACGGGATGAATCAAAGACTACACAGAGGAGGATCCCTCCATCCCTCTTTAAAAGGGTCCCAAACTTGCCTTGTTGGTAAGGCGTCAGGTCTCCTCTCTCACCCTGGAGTGATTCCTGCTCGCTCACTCACTGTACTGTGGCTCCCTGAAAAACTGGTTACCCATGCATTCCTCCTGTGGGAGGCCAGGAGTGCCACATGCTGTCCTTCTCTGGCTCTTCAAAGACAGGGAACCTCATGAGCCACACTGTACAATCTGCATGGGAAGGCACGGGGTCAATGCAAAATGGGCAGGGGATGAAGGCCGGGTTAAATAACAGCGTTAACTTTAAAGGACAAGTGTAATAGTAACAAACTGGGACTAGGGAAAGGGACAGAAAGGAAGGGAGCAGAGAAGAGCAGGATCAAAGGGGCAGGAAGAATAGCAGTATGGAGACAGAGAAGAAAGGCTGCTCATCCCCAGACTGTTACGCAGCAGGGCGGCAGACTGCATCAGGCCATTAGGAGCACGATCTCACGTCACTCACTAATGCAATCCAAAGGAAGCCCTGGCAGCTTCCAAAGGGACACCCTCTGCATTTCAAAGACTACTGAGGCAACATGAGCCCCAGACTGAGCCACTAGTAGGTGAGTAGGTGTTTGAAGCCAATAGCCAACAGCCAACAGCCATTTCTACTGAGATAAAACCCAGCCACATGTCTGAGAAGCCAACAAAATCTCACCTTTCTCCAGAAACTAACTGTAATACCACTGTGGCAGTAATGCTCCTTCCTTCAATAACACACTCTTTACTAATAGATTTCAAAGCACCGTGCAAAGAAGCTATCTCCATCACCAATAACATGTGAGTAGGCTGAGGCTCAGTGGGGTGAAGTTACTTCCTAAGGCGGTCTAGCAGCAGATGGAGGAATACAGACCAGCCTCCAGCTCCCCTGCTCTAGTGTACTGGTTGAAAAGCAGTGCTTCCTATAAGCATGATCTGCTCCTCTCGCTACTTAACAGGGATCGCTTCTCCTTCAAACTGAAGAGAACACTTCCTTCCAGTTTCTTACAGTCACCCTGGTGACAGGATAAAAGCCAAGTGACATCCACTCTTCCCTTTAACATTCATCATCAGAAGTGAGGAAGGTAGGTGTGGTTAAGGGGAAGGACCAGAGCCCTCCCAAGCAGAGATATATCCCGCTTACCCTGCGTCAGCCTGGCTCACTCCTCCTCCTTGCCTGACTGCTCAGCATGCTAACTACTTGACAAGTGGATTAAAATAACATTTAAGACAAGACTTAACACTCATTAAAAAGAGGTGAGATCTCAAAGCAATCTCAAACTGCGTCCTTACCTCACCCTGAAGAGATGGAAGATGGCAGCTTGCCGCACAGATCGCTGGCAGTTTCTGTCACAGCCCGTGTCAGGCTGCCACACACATACACTAAATACACAAATGCACATGCCAGGGAGCTTGGGAGGGTGCTTGGTGTCATGTGCTACACCCCATGCAGTACCTGTGTGCAACAAAAGGGGAAGGAAGGAAGGAAGGAAGGAAGGAAGAAAGGGAGGAAGGGAGGAAGGGAGGAAGGGAGGAAGGGAGGAAGGGAGGAAGGGAGGAAGGGAGGAAGGGAGGGAGGGAATTTCTACTAGGTTTAGTATCACAAGACCCCACCAGTGGGTTTGTCTGGGAAATATTTTGCTAAAATGAAATGCATCAGTGGTGGGAGAAAGCACTACGTAAAAAACCCTCCATCTCAGGCGCTCTGCTCTTCAGATCATCCTGTTCTGGCTTGCTTTACAGATAGCATGCATTTAACCAATTAATGATGAAGAGTTGGCCTAGCTATGGATGAATGGCTTGGATTAATCTTTTTTGTCTTGTGTATGATAAACACCAATTTGTCAGCTAAATCTCGTCTGCAGAAACTTTATTAAGGATGATTATGCATGAGTCAGAAAGGACACAGCTTGACTTTCAGATCCCAATTTGAGTTTAAGGGCTGACTGGTTGGAAACATCACCTTGAAAACCAAATATATTTGATCTGGTTGCCTCTGAAGAGAATAAATACGGAGCCTCGTGATGTCATTTTTCTGCCAAAGTCACTTTTCTGTCTGCAGCAGGATTTTACCTTTATTTGAATGAAGACCTTCCCTTTGATTTTTCTCATCTTTGCACCTTATGAACTATGTAGAGAAGAAAAAGAAAGCAAAAGGGGGGATAAAAATGCAAATATAATTCTCAGTTTTGTGCAGTGACATTCTTAGCTGTGACACTACATATAGTTGCAGAGGACATAAACCAATAGAAGTTATTTATAGGGTTTTTTAGTTGAGTAGATGGAGGTCAAGATGTTTACCTGACCCATTGCTCCAGTCAATGGGCTGAAGGGTGTTTTAGAGGAGCGAAAGTGGGATGAAATATTTAGAAACCCATAATAAAGTCATAGATTATGAAAATTTCATGCATTTCATTTTCAAATTATTTTTGCCTTTTTCACATGCAAAAATACAAACTAGAAACCGTCAACCAAAAAGATATTTAATGGCAAATTAAGTGTGCAAGGTCAAGGTAGCAAAAGTAAAGATGATCTTTTAGTAAAGAATGATCCATTAGATACAGCTGGCTAAATGGAAAAATCAGGGAAAATTAAATTTGAATCAAGTTGAATAAAATTTTTAAAGCTTTTCAGTGAAATGTTAAGACACAAAATTTCATTTTAGGTCAACCCAGAATGTTTAGGTCAAACCATAATGAAATGTTCTGATTTTTAATTTTTTTTAACCGGATCAATTTTTCCTTGAGAAGTATTCCCTTAAAAAAAAATGAAAGTCTATTTTAAGAATACTAAAAAATGTCAGCATTTCCACAATGATATTTTTCATGCTGAAAAACAAAAGAAACAATACACTTTTTCACCCCTTTGTTTCCTGCAACCTTACCTTCTAACACTATAGTGACTCTTTTGTCACTGTACTTGATAAAAAATCACAAGAGCATTTGATGCTCCTCCAAACTGATAAGCTTACCTTTTATGAAAGAAACATTTGACCATCTCTGCAATTCAACCACGTCATAGAGACGTCATCCTTCTTCTTTCCATATGTCTGATTACATTGACCTGAGGCTTTATTCAGATTTATAATACTGGACACAAGACTCTGCATTCCTCTTCATTCCTTTGGTAGACCATTACATAAGCTATTTAGGAAGGAAGGCTGGATGCTTTTATAGCCAAGGCATAAGACTAGAAGTCAAGATGTTTGGACACATTTCCAGCTCTAGCTCAGATTTTTGTACAACTGTGGACATGGAATCCCAAGTTTCATGGCAAAATAAGGAAAACAGAATATCTCAACAATTCTTTCACTGTTTAGATGTTATGCTTTGAGGCAGTCCTATTCCTTACCATGTTAGTCAACCCAAAATTAGATACACAGTCCTTAAATGGGGACTAGGCCTTCTGCTGGACCCTTTAGCTAGAAATCCCAGGCTGAAGGTCAATTTTGATGCCTTTGAGGTACATTTAGTTTATTTTTCTGTTCTGCTTTTCAGAAGGTGGAAGCTCCATATTTCTTGCCATCAGCAAGTCTACCATAAGCTGTCAGCACCATCCCCAGCAAATTGTACTCCTCCAGTCCGGTGATGTCCTTCTCATTTACTGAAAGCAGTGTTTGCTTCAGCTCTCCCAAGCCCCAGCTGCCCGGATGAACTGCACCTCAAGGATTCCCATCTGACACCATGTGCCAGCACCACATGGGCCATGTGCTGGCTGCAGTTCCTGCAGCCTTCCCTGGTATACTCGTGTCACGCTGCAGCTCCGCTGAGGTACATCAAGATCCTCCTGCCCGTGTTTTCCACTCCTTTTGAAGAATCCCTTTCAGCAAGCCTCACTGCCACCACACCACTATCCTTGCTGCGCTACCATGGCGCTGATGGTCACAGCATGCAAACACCTCCACACAGAATCACAGAATCACAGAGTTGTAGGGGTTGGAAGGGACCCTGAGAGATCATCGGGTCCAACCCCCCTGCCAAAGCAGCTCCCTAGCTCATACTGCACAGATAGGCGTCCAGATGGGTCTTGAATATCTCCAGAGAAGGAGACTCCACCACCTCCCTGGGCAGCCTGTCCCAGGGCTCTGTCACCCTCACTGTGAAAAAGTTCCTCCGCATGTTGGTGCGGAACTTCCTGTGCTCCAATTTGCAGCCATTGCCCCTTGTCCTGTCTTCATTGACCCAACCCATGTTCAGCTACAACAAAACTGGTGTTGCTCTGAAAACCCCATTTGCACGAACAGAGCCCCGTTGGCCTCTGCCCAGCATTCCTGCATGAGGCACGTGAGGCATTTTGCACCCCAAATCACCCTGACGAGGAGCATGCAGGGTGCTGGGCAGGGGCTTTTCTGCAAGGATGGCCAGACACCAGGATCAGGCTCATAGCCACAGCTGCTGAAGCAGTCAGAATGCAGGTATGGAGCAAAGCTTTCCCTTGCTGAAAAGGAGCGCTCTGAAGTCATGATTAAGTCATCTCAAAGGGTCAGCCTCCAAGAACGCACTTTGCACTGCTGTTTTCCTATGGCTGTGCACAGACATTTCAAGCACAGTACAACAATCAGAGTTTGGGGAGAGGAGGGTGGTGGAAGAAGGGGATTTAGCAGCAGGCAGCAGGCAATACGTGCTTACCAAGATAGATAAATAAAGGAAAACCAAAATTAAATATCTCAGTTAATAAAGCAGGGGCTTTCAGCTGATTCTGACTGAATGTCTACTTTTGGTGGTTTTGGTTCAGAGAAAAATGCATTATTTTGACTTTCCAGCTCAGTTCTTGCAGGCCTTCCCCAGCCTGGAAATCTGCTGCCTGTAGCTTCCAGCAAAACGGCCCAACTGCTCTCCCTCCTCCTGGGTGATGGCTCTGGCTCTGCATCTCACCCCATCTGTACCCCAACAAAGCCAAGTACCTCTGGGTAGCTGCATCACATCTGATGGTGCTCTATGGCTCGGAAAGACCTGGCAGAGCATCCCTATTTGTCTACACTGTGATACCCTGTGCAGACCAAGGCTGAGCGTGCTGTCACACTGGCACAAAGGTAAAAAGCAATGTGTCGAGCACAGCCTGGGCTGCCAGTCTCTGCCCCACCGTGGCAGAGACAGGGACAGAGGCTGCCTGAAGGGCTTCATGCTACCTTTGTACCTCATGAAGGTGGAGGCTGTCTGGGGAGCAGGACAGTCCCACGTGTAAGTCAGACCAGCCCCAGAGACTGCTCTAATTAATGCAGGCCTGAAATAGCTTTTACAGCTATTTTACAGCTTGTGTTATTTTCATTCTCTTGAAAGTGAATAAGCACAAAGCTTAAAGCCTGTTCTCCTTGCACTTTTGCTGAGGTTTCAGTCCAGCCATACTGACCCCAGCTCTGCTTAAGACTTCCCAAAAAAGCACCACTTGTGATGGTGGTTTGGTGATGCAGACAACTGTCTGCTAATAATTGACTGAGACCAATACATTTCACGTAAGCCACTTATGGTAATAACTTTTGGTCACTAGTGATGCAAGGAAGGTCAAATGAAAACCCATGGGTGAAAGACTGCTTAGTCCAGTCCGAGTCCCTTAGGACATGGGTTCTCCAGCGGTGATAGCTGAAGTAGCAGGGTGGCTTGCCGAGTAAACTTAATTTGCAGCAAGGAAATATCTTGGAGCTTGTGTGGAGCTGTCAGCAATGTGACTCTGCTGGGCTGGAAATATTCTGAGCAAATATGATAAGGTGAAATTGGCCAGCGCCAAGGCCTCAGTGCCATGTCACTCCTAGAGCTCTGTTTTAAGGGTTTAAGAGAGATTTAAGTGGTATAGAAAAGTGACTTTCTCTCCAGAGACCGAAACTGCCTATCCCAAAAGCAAAACAAACATCAAGTAATTTTAACTTCTTTTTCTCTCTTACCTCCCTCCTCTCTTTTTTTTTAACTGTTTACATACTTTGCTCACTCTTCCGAAATGAAACAAGGTCCCATAATATCAGTGGCCTACAAAACAAAACCTGACCATCCATGACCTGGATTATGACTGAATGCTCCCAATCATAAAGCAAAGTGTTCAGCTCATGTGTTTTAAAATGGAGGGATACTCCCCTCCCTTGCACTTCTTGCAAAGTGCAGCCCATGGCACTATCTTCTCCAGAAGCCACCAGCTCCTCCTGCAGGAGCCCAGAACCTGCTTCTGCAAAGGAGGCGCCAAGGGCGGGAGACGTAGGAACTCAAGAACTAAATATGGAGCCCCAAAAGAGATTTTTCTGGAAATGCAGTTCTATGGGTTATTTGACAGGGGCTGGGCAGTGAACACTTCTGGAGTTCTGGCTAATAAGTGCCAGTTCCCTGAAAATTGCATCCTGTGGCTAACTGCAGGCTAGGGAAAAACATAAATTAAACTCTTGCTCTTTCTTTGAAATATGGCATCCGTTTTTTCTGGGCTTTTTTTCCAATAGTCGTCTTTCCACATGGTATAACATCTACACAGGAATTTTTAAGTGACATGATGCAGCATGTCTGTGTTTAAAATAATGATAATAACAATCTTATCTCAAGCCCGCAGGATGCTGAGGGGTTCAATGTTGGGTGAAATGTCACCCTTGCAGAGGATAGGCTGAGGAATTTGTGTGCAGCGGGAGCTTGTGATCTGAGCACAGGGGTTTAGAAGAGGGCTGCATTTCATGACCTACAAAAGAGAAAAAAAATGAGATTTACATTCCAAATGTGCTGAGCAGCCCTTTCCCTTTAGTTATTAGAAGCACTCGGCATATAATTCATAATCACCTAATGGCAGGGTGGTGGGGGGAGGTGCACCATTGCTGTTCAACATCAAAATCCCTCCAGGAACAGCAGTAACAGGGTTCTGCTCTTACTTATATCGTGACACTAAATAGCTGGCAGGAAGATACCAGCAAGTATCAGAATAAATAATTTAGTAAGTGTAACGGAAGGTCACGAAGACTAACAAACATGTTTCTGTTTCCTCTCCTTTTCTCCCTCCCCACCCTTTATATTTACATGCTCTTTCTCCTCCAGTCTCCCCCTCCCCAACCTCTCACTTTTGTGTAATACTTCTCCCCCTTTTTTTCTTTATGTACACAAAAATACGGCTTAAAATGCAGCTTTCCCATTTTTCTGTTTTCTAGCCTCTGTCATGATCCTGTCAGTTTTCCACCATCTGTCTTTCCTCACTGTCTTTCCCATGTATTCTTCCCCTCTTTTATAGCCTCCTCCTGTCATTACCCACCACGTCCCTTCTTGTGGGACCAGCAGCAGTGCTGACTTGCCAGGGCAAACTCAGCCCTGAGTTACACTACAGAAAAATGCTGCTGAAGTTGAGAAAATCCTCTCGGCTCGATCTCGGAGCAGCAGAGGATTGTGGCCTCGCTTTAGGAGCACTCCCAGGTTATTGCATAGCTATGCCACCAGACCCACTCAGTGACCCAACCTGTGGCAAGGATGCATGCTTTGAAGTGGATGCGTTTATGGCTTTGCACATTGGCACACATAAAATGCTGCAAGTTTAGATCTACACTCAGGAAGGCCAAAAAACACCCTTGGCTGACATATAGAATCTGAACTCTTGGTGTCAGCTGCTCGTTTTCCAAGTGCTGTGACGTCTGTGTAATGTTAAATCACAAATTACGAGCCCAGGAGGCAGCTCTGTGATTATTTACCCAGATACCCAGCAGAGGACAGGCCATGGGACTGTCCTGAGTTCATTTCTGTTTGGAAGATACAATCGAAGTTTTCAAAGAGTTTTCGAAGGAGAATTTGCCTCCTCTGAGTGCAGGCTGTTCCCAGGGTTAATGCCTTCCTCACTAAAACGGTCGGCCTTATATCTCATTTGAATTCAGCTGGTTTAACCCCAGCCTGCCACTTGCGATGAACCCTGTATCTGCCCACTAGATAACAGAGTTCTCTCTGAGCAGGTTGCCTTTCAATATGCAGGTTTTACAGCCTATGATAAAGCCACCCCTCAATCTTCTCTTTGTTAAGCCTGGCTGGCTGAGCTCCCTAAGCCTCGCGTTGCAGAGCGTGCCCTCCTTGATGGCACCATCGCTTCTGCCCTCTCTGCTGCCTCGACCCTTCCTGAGTGCATGAGTGCCAAAAAATGGAAAAGCCACAAAACTTACATCGTTGCAAGACAAATATTGTCTGCCTTATGAAGCCTTTGTGGCTCATCTGTGCTATGCAAGGCTATTGTCTGGGCCAACTGCACCCCAAAACATGTCTTCTAAGGTGCAGCCAAGGTACATAATTTTCCTGGAGTACAGACACCAGGATACATCAACCATATCTATACGTCATCTCACTGTTCCAAGCACAAGGACCCAGAGTACACATAATTTTCTGTCCACACTACAAAGAGATCCAAACCATTTCCACAGGTACCTGGATTTCATTATTATTTATCATTCCCCAAACTAATATTAGTATACTTTATGGATCACTTTGTCACAAGTGGGTTTTTTTCTAGTTCTTTAATGGTAGCCAGCCAAATGCACAAAGCTACTGCCTGCAACACTCTGTAAAATCTACTTTATGTCTATAGAAAATTTCATTTTGAATTCTATAATTTAGCCAGCTTTTTAACCCATTTAATTTGCATCATGTTGGTTTCTGTAGCCTATTAATCAAAATGTCCTCTGGTACGGAGTCAAGCGGCTAAAAGGACTACTCAATTGACGATACCACCTTCATCAACAAAAATTAGTTTAACAAGACCTTTTGTTATAAATCCACATCGATTAACATTAATTAGCATATCTGCATTTAATTCTTCATTAATTAATTAACTGCATTAGCTGCTATGTTACCTTTCCCAGTATTGCTATATTTACCGTTTTCAAGAACCACAGAATCATAAAATGCTTAGGGATGGAAGGGACTTCAAAGATCATCCGGTGAGTTTGAATAATACCAGCTTTCTCCGACATCTTTGATATTTCACCAGCCTCCTGACAAATTCTGAAAATCACCATTTATATGAATTAAGTCTGCAAATTTCCTTAGCCAGCTCTTTTAAAATGCTTGGTATCAAATTATTCAGATCTATTAAATTAAAATGACTGACTTTATTAACTGTGCTCCACTAGTCTAAATTAATGCTGGAGAAGAAAGCATTTTGTTGTCATCATATGGCAAGAGTAACTCATCTAGCTTTTTTCAAAGAGAAGAATAAAAATAATTATTAAACATATCCTTGATTTCCACTTTTTTTTTTTAATCGTTTCCATTTGGCAAAAGACAAATACTATTGTTAGCATTTCTATCATTAATATGCTTTGCTATTGCAGAGCATATAATAATAATTTACTTGCAGTGTCTGCTTTTTAATAGCTTTCTGCACTTTGTTTCCTGTATTAACTCAACTCGACACAGCTTTCCTTTCTTGTACTTCTTTTTCTATCTAGTTTTTACCATTTGTAGTCTCTAATTTCCAGATATTTCTGTACATTGTCCTTTCTTCTTCCTGCACGTAAGAAGAGGCACATTCACAACTTTTATTTTCTGCTACTTCCATTTCCCCTTAAAAGTTATTGCCGTATCTTAACATTATGATCTCCTTTCTTATATATAGCACCGGGGGATTTTGCAGACATAGTAAAATGTTGTCAATAAGTTTTCAATTACCTGTTAAGATTGGTTAGATTTTATCTCTAAATTAATTCGGTCCTCCTTCACTGTCAGCTTTGTGAAATGTTATACTGTTCTCTCTCCTTTTGCCTTCAACCTTCAGGGCTTTATTTTCTTCGATGCACTTTTGAGGATCTGGATATCGGTATCTCGATACATTTGAGGATCTGGAACTATCTGATATTTGCCCATCATTGTATGTGCAGTGGCAGGCATGCAGGGCAGGGAGATGCTCAAGCAGAAGGATAGGAACAGTCCAAACCTACTCTTCTAGTGCCAGACCAGCAAGAAAAAACTTCACAGGCCTGAACGTGCCATCGTGTCACCATACGGCCTGACATTCCCCCCATAAACTGTTAGCACCGCGCTGACACCAACAGTGAGCAGCCTGGCTTTAACTTAAATCCCCCATACACAACTATAGAGTCATCAAAGTGTACTTAGAGCTATGAATCTGTGCTGAAAGGAACAATTTAAGTGAGTTAAGCAGAATGATTTAAGTCACCCCTAGCTATGCAGTGCTCTGCCACCCATGGGTAAAGCAGGCAAGGTTTTGTAAGCAAATCCTTTCCCAGCACACGAGCTTAGTCATCAGTGAAAGCTGCTGGCTCGCTCCCATCCCAACTGTGGTTCAGCTACTGCTCGGAGGTCAGCTCTGCAGGCACTTGATAAAGCTTCAATTAAGTGCTCCTCTTGCAGCGCTCGCTGATTTACACATCTTCTGCCCGCATCGGCCATTTTGCTGAATAAGCCCGCATAATGGCAAGGGCCGCACGCACGGACGTGTCGGACTTTCCCCCCCTGCAGCAGGAATTAAACTCCTCGAGCCTGGGCAGCTAAAAATATAGAATAACATTCAAATGAAGTTTTTCAAGGAGGAGAGGCTGGGGGGAATATAGAACTGCAGAGGACATAGTACAGATATTCCTATTGATACCTCAAATGGGTAATTAATAATACGTGGCATGTCTGTTCCGGTCTCTGAGCTGTGCTTCCTTGCGGAGATGTGCATGTCTGCGTTCAGATGCTGCTGTGATGGGGTGGTATAAAAATTTCCGTGACATGAAGATCACAGTACGCTTCTCCAGCCAGTGTAACAGCCTGGTACATCAGTCCCCTGAAGAGATTACTATCGAAAGGCCTGACCTTACCCACTTGTTAATGGGGGCTGCAGTTAACTGCAGTGAGCAGTTCTCCTACGGAAGCTTTGCGCTCGTGTTCAATTGCTTGGGCTACAAGTCAAAAGGGAAAGTGACTTGTAATGATTGCAAATCCCTCTGGGAAGAACGGGAAAGTAACAAGCATAAGACAATGGAAATTATTTAGTCGACACAACATGCATCAAGGAAGATCTGTGTTATTTATTCCTGGGTGACGCTGTTTGAAAGGGAACGTTTACATTTCCAGCTCACAAATGGGTTCTGCAGAGAGAGTGGTGTTAGAGGCATGTTGGACTATTCAAGGAAAGACCTGACATTTTTACTTGTGACAGTAGCTATGTGAATCGATGTAAAGTCTCAGATTATTTTTCCTTGGACTTTTTTGGGCAGTAGTTCAGAAGAACAACCTTAAAAAAATTCACTTGAAAATTTATCAGCCCAGGCACAAAATCTTCTTCCTTGCCAGGAGTGTAGTAAAGAAACAAATGAACATCGCTTTACTCCCTCCTCAGGAAAAAATACATATCCCAGCCAAATAGGCAAGTGGAATTTGGCAAGACTGAATTGTTGACGTGCTTTTATTGTACCAGCAAATAAAACATTAACTGCAAGTGTTACATGGCAATTGCCTCGTATGTAGGTCATTTTCTCTAGGCAAACCTCCTGCTCAACTCAAGGAAATATTTCAGGGGACTCACACGGCAGTGAACTTCTGCAAAAAGGAGTGATTAGTAAGTCCCTGGGAGGTTTGGCCTAAAAGGCCCTTCTCTGTTTTTTCCTCAAGTCTTTTCACAAGCAAAAACTAACGCTGGGCAAAATCTGTGTCCCACTGAAGTCAAAGGCATGCTTGCTTCAAACTTCAGCAAGACTGATTTTGCTCCCCTGGACTTAAAAGCAGTTTTGCTTGAGCAAGAACAGAGTAAAAGCTACGTGTGATCTTCAGCACATTACCCTGGGCTAACTCCAGGGAACATGATCCTCTCAAAGCCCAGCTGCAGACATGAGAGCTTATTTAAGACTACTTTAAAATGCAAATTACACTGGCATGCTCATATATGCCTGTGGATCCACTAACATGAAAATATGCATAGTCCAGAAGCCTCCATGATCTGAGGAGGCTCACCAGAGCCAGGATGCTGAGAGTTAAGGTTGAAAATCCCAGATAAAGGTCCATCCTGAACTTACGCAACAAAGAATGGGCTATCAGCGTGGATTTAGTCTGATTTTTCATGCTTTTCTTGGTTTAAGTCAGGACCCCAACCTTTTTCTTAATATGGATTTTCTGCAGGCTCACCAACAGAACACCTGACAGGCAGCTGTGAATTGCAAAGATATAAATAAATCTGAGGGCTGTGGCGGCCAGAGCTGGTACAGTAAATGATTACTCTAACAGATTACTTCTCAGTGCTGCATTTTGAAGCAGCAATCTGATCACTGATTATTCCAGGTAGCAAGGAATGAAAAAAGGCACCGTCATTACTCTCACTTAATGATTTTGGCAACCTGAGCCTGTCCTGTTGGGTTGGTGCCACCCATGGTGCCAGGCCCACAGTGGTGTCCCAGGGCTTACACACAGGTCCTATGGAAACAGTACCGGAACAGTTCCCCCATGGTCTACAAAAGCCCACTCCAGGAGGGCATGTGTGGCTACTTCTCCATCACATACCGAGCAGTGCAAAGGGGAGCTGTTGAGCCAGTCTTTCTCCAGTAAGTTGTCCCACAACAATGGCTGTAATACATCTGCATCATCAAATATGAGGCCTCCAAGGGTAGAAGGTAACTAGGCAACTTTGGCAGGTGTTGATGCTACCTGGAGGCTTATGACCTTTCTGCACTGTTCAGAGCACAGGCAACCCTGGTCCAGCCTTCTCTCCCCCTTCTTATGCTTCTTGGTGCAAGGCAAAGCCATGGGACCACAATCTCCTGGAGACTGCCCCCAGCCTGAGCTCCTTTGAAGGGGTTAATTCTGACAGGCTCTTGCATTCTGTCACGTACTTCTCTGTACATGCACCTCCTGCCAGTCACAACCTCCTAGCAAAGCTGTATGCTTTCATACAGGATGTACACTGCCCGTGACTGCAGAAGGGGCCCATTCAGTTATCTGTCCTCGTCCCTGATGGAAACAAGCTCATTCTTGCTGTATTTTCACAAGAGCTGTGTCCCATCTAATTTTAAATGTCACTTGTAATAGCTGTTTTTTCTTCCCCAAATAACTTTTGCAGCCCTGAAGTTGAAGTCATCTGAAACCACAAGATTGGAGTTTGAATGGCCCTCGATATTATCAGTGAGCCGAGCCATTGCTCTGTGCCTCAGCCACCCTTTTCCCTTTCCATCGGCCGCTGAGATGTACGCACAAATCCAAAGGAACCAGTCAGTCAAATGCAGTGAAGCCATCAAACATACTGCTCCTCTTCCTCGGCAGAAGGAGCCTCGCTAGGGTAAGTGCAGACTGCAGAGGGATTTAGGGCCTCCACAATACGTGACAAAGCCATCATTAAAGAAATGGAGCAGTACTGGGACCCTGAAAAATGCAAAGACTGTAGTGTAACCAATGAGGAGGTCTTGTTGTATTCTAAATTATTCCCAGCATGCCACAGTATGCTCCTGAGCCTACTGAATTCACTGTCATCTGCAATGCTTGTGTCCCCTTGGAGGAATTGCTGCGTTATCCAAAAGCTCAATTACGCAAACTTATGCAGGGTCCCTTATGGTGTTTGGGCTATACGGTTTGTGCTGTGTATTGATTTGTGTTCTCCTCCTCCCTGCCAGCCCCAGGGCCTCTTCTCCCATTTCATGTACATTTGGCTTCCTGGATTGCAGAGGGAATTGTCTCAAGGTCATACCGAGATGCTTCAGTATGGCTCAGCTATGAAAAATGCATGTGGTCCAAAATATTGTTTAAAAGCAATAGACTGAAAATAATGCCTGTGGCCTGAAGGAGCCCTGATTTATCCAAGATACATATGCGCACTGTTAAAAACTGCCTGTACTTCACCAGTTAAAACAATGAGAACAAATGAGGCTGTGATCTGTGAAGTGATCCTTCGGCACTCCCAGCACAGGCCCATAATCCTTCGGTTGTGATTATGCAAAGGAATATTACATTGATCCTGTAAAATATCTCTGATTGGATCAACGTTATTTTCTCTCACATTGACAAGGTCTTACCAGAGAATGACTATAATTCCACTGCTAACACTGTCTTAGTGAAATCCCCCAATAAATCCTCCAAGCAGCACTGTTAGTAATACCTTTATTAGACTAACTAAACAAGATATTTATATGCAGGGCTTTCCAAAGGCCTCTGTCTCCTGCTCCAGGTTCTGGAGGAAAACTTGATCAAAAGAGCTATGCTGGAAGACATGCCCCCAGGGAGGCACCACACAGATGTCAATTGCAGGTGAAATTACTTTTTCAAGATTCACAAGGTTGGTCACAGATCTGCCCTTGTCCTGCCCATACTATGGCAAGGACCTAAACACATCTGCGGCAAGAAAATCTGACAGTGAGTGTGGTTCACAGACAGGAGTGGAGGTAAGGGTCTCACCACACCTTCTACAAACAGGCTGTCAGTGCAACAGTTCACTAACAGTCAAAGAGGAAGAATACTTTTTATGTGCCTGCTATCATTTCAATGTTCACTGAAGGCCAGATTTTGACCTTCATACTCAATGGAGGACCTGGCCCCCTTTCTAGTCACTCCTCTCTGCTCACTGGTGCTTCCATTCCCTTCCTCACTTCCCCTTCTCTCTTTGTATAAGTCTCCTCTAGTTTTGTCTCTCTATTCTTTTCTCCACAGCTCCAAGGTTTCAGACCCAGTGGTTTCATTCCCACACTGACCTCTTCTCCATCACTGAAACTGAATTTTCACCTTCTGTCTTGAAACGTGACACTCCAGTGAGATGAACGGCAGACTCCAGTGGTCACCTCACCAAGTCATTTTTTTCAGGCTGCCTGAGTGCCCAGGTACTCATTGCATCTCTGCTTTTCCTTGGTTCATTTCAATAAAGTTCTCTACAGTCACGAGAGCTGCAACCGTACCTCTGTCTTGCCTTCCTGAACCTTTAAATAGAACCGTAGAAATCATGAATAAAGTACTGTATCTGACATAAAACTTGAGCACAACTGAAAGACCATCAAGGATATAAATTAGCAGATGAAAGAGCTACAAAGACAATGTATCAACAGAAAAATATCACATAAAGCTGGCAGACAATATGCTGGCTTAAATCCTTTGAAACCAGGTTGGCATCTGTGGTGGGTAAACTCTATGCTTCACATGAGACCTTTCTCTATATCGTGCACAGCGATACACTGCAATGTCAGAGGAGTCACTTCTCAGCTCTCAGGCCCTTAGAAACAAAGGGAAAATAATTGATATTAGCCTTTGAAAAGGAACAGCCCGACGATAAAAGAAACTGTTAGTGACTATAGAGAGGACTCCTGACCTATTTCCTCCATCCACGTCCAGTTTTTTACATGTTGCCTTTACCTCCTGGCTCAAATATCTGTGCACCAGATGCCTAAATTGTGATGTCAACTTTGAAGGTCATTGCCATAGCTGTGATGGATAGAAAAGCTTTCTAAAATGAAAACATAAACTTGGGATCACTGACCTGCCTTAAGGGGTAGATTCTGTGACAAATGCTGTGACTGTGAAATTGCGCCATACAGGCAGCCCCGTCAGTGGACCCTGATGGCCTTGGTTAATACATTGTCACATCAACAGGGTCCAAGATGCATGAGACAAACTCAAGGACTCCCACTCCTTCACCACCTAGGCTCCACCAAATCTGTCAGAAAGTTCCTGTGGCCTCTTCCAACACCATGCAGAATGGCACATTCCTGCTCCGGAGGAGGGGTGTAGGTCAAACTGCATTTTAGCAGACTGAAACCCTGGAAAGAAAGTTTTAAATGAATGGAGAAGTGCCCGTATCTGATCTCTAAGCATTAGGACCAAGTCCTACCTGGGTGTAAATTGCCACCACGATGCATAGAAATGGGGCGATTTGTGCCCTCTGAGAGCTGGACAGTTGGATCTCATTTCAAAACCTGGGCCCTAAAGACATGCAGTGAAATATTATCATAAGCAGCCTGAAAAGTCTTAGTCCTCAGAGGAGGTATTTCAGTGTTGAACCCGCATGCCCAAGATAAACATTCAAACAACTTAACTTTTAGGTGACAGACAAAATATAGCATACCACCACAGCAATCAACTTCAGGTCACCTCAAATTGCAGGTCCAGGAACTCACAAAAGGCCATGAACTACATTCAAAGGGAGGAGAATCTTCCAAGACTGCCCTTCCAGTCATCCTAATGCTGCCAGCCAAAAACTACACCCTGGCTAAAGTATGGTAACACTACAGCCCCTTAGTTCAAAGCAAGACTGGCAGCAGGCAGAACAGAGCTTGGGCATGAAGACTTGTCCACGCCTCAGCACTGCAGGCAGCTTTCTGCTAAGAGAAATCCTACTTCTTCTCCCTTTCTCTCTGCACGTGTATTCTTAGAGACATGCCTAGGAAAAGAAGTCTTTGTTGATGAAGAGTTCATCTGCTCCTGCTGCTTCTTCTTCATTTGAAGGCATTGACGATGCAATTAGTTGCTGCGTCACAGGCAGGATGATAACAGTAACTGATGAACAAGAGGGGGGAAAATGTGACACCAGTTATGGTGTGGCACAGAGTGCAAGGGACACCAGTCAGGACAGGACAGGGTTCCTAACTGAAGGGATAAGAGGGAAAGGTTGAGGGAAGGACCTTACGGAATGGTCAGTGTGAGATGCTCATCATGCTCCTGTCCCCACAGAGGGTGATGCCACCTCTGGGGTCCTGTGGCTACCTCTCCCACTTTCCTATCAAGATCAATGAATTACAAGGAATAGCATTTGGAAACTGGAGGATTTCCAGGACACCAGGTAAAAAGGATTCCTCTTTCCTCTGGGGTACAAAAAATCATTTAACAGAAAAAGATCAGACAAGTCAAGTCTACATAAATAAGCACCAAAACCCAGGTATCTCTGCCCTTGTTCTAAACCCTCAGCAGGGTATAGTGGCTCAGTATGGCACCCCTCTGCCATGAGTACATGGCTTCTCAGAAGCAGCCGTCTCACATTCACACAGTTCAGCACACTGGACAAAGACCTTGCATCCAGCCACTCCCATGTATGTGATGTGCCCACAGAGGCAACACCAACAAGCTCCAGTCTCTCTCCCTCAGCCTTTGCTACCATGCAGAGTAGAACAGGGGGTGGCATTTGATAAGGTCATGGTCACGCCTTCACAGAAACAGAAAACAATAATTTCTTCTCTGATCCCCCTCAGATGCAACTCTCCTTTCCCAGGTGCTCAGAGCCAGGTAAGAGTTTCTTCCAGTAATGCAGCAGGCAGCTTTGGTATTCAGTGTCAGGCAAAGATCCCCAGAATCCCAGGCAGGCAGAGCATCCCAGTTTGTCTTGCTCCACACTGACTGATGGATCCCTACCTCTACCTTTTCTTGGAGCTGAACTATATCTATCCACCTAACTATTGTATATTACATTTATAATTATAAAATGCCTATCACCGTCTTGCTAAATATTCTTTGGAACCACTCTGACATCTCTGGAGGTCCCTTCCAGCCCCTCCAATTCTGTGAACAGTCCAAAAGGCTCCCCCAGATGGTGCTTCCCTCCACTTGCTGCTGTGGAGCCTTTCTGTTCCCGGCAAGGCCTTCCCCCAAAACGTTTGTGGGAACTGCGGCCTGCTGCCGCACACACAAGTGAACAAAGCCCAGGAGTGGGTGCCGTTAGCCCTCATAAGGCAGTGGATCCCATGGCAAAATCCCTCCCGCTACAAGGAAACTCACCCAGCATCACCAGCCAAATGGCTGAACATTTTGTGAACTGAAACACACATCTCATGGTAATTTAAATATGTGCAAATAAGAGTTTAATTCTGCTGCTGCCAGCCATCCCGAATGTTTAAATATAGTACGGAAATTCTCTTTTATTTTATATAAACTATTTTAATGAAGAAGTTGAAAGCTCTGCATTCCCGTGGCTCATGAATACAAATGGCTGTGAATCTAACAGGCCTTTGCTATTGTTGGACTGAGGCAGTATGAAGTGAAAGCAGATGAGGGAGCTAGGAAACAAAGACCCTATTAACTGCATTATCTAAGGGAAAGCTATGTAAAATGCACGTTAAGTGCACATAGTCCTCATCCCCTGTCCTTCCTGGATGAGTGGGGTGTCACAGGAAGGAAACAAAGTGCAGCTCAGAGCCAGGTGAGAGAGACAAAACAGCTGGGGTGGTGCAACAGGTTTTGTCTCAGGCCCCTTCCCTCTCACCAGTCACCCATAGCTGGTATCAGTCAGCCCAGTGACAAACACTCCTTCCATCAGGTCCTGCTTGAATCAGAGCTGAATATGCTCTTCCTTGGGGGGAAAAAAAAAGCTGAATTAATAGAAATAATAAATTAATCCCTCGCAGCCCTGTGGCATGTTTCACAAGGACACAGCACTAGAAAGGACCATGTCAATTTTTCTTGCAGAGCAGGCAAGTATTTCATATAAACCCTCTTCCTAAATGTATCCATTTTCATCCTTAAAAACTATAAGAAGTGTTATGGCCTCATCACTCCCTCCTGAGCCCCACTTCAGCACAGCTTCCAGCCTACGTATATCATGGCACTCACACACAGTTTTCCCTACTACTATTGTCCTTAGCTTATACACATCTTCCCCCTTTCCTGTGTACAATCCCATTTCTTCTGGATAACAATTACATTCACAAAACAGATTTGCCATTCTTCTCACACTAGTAAGCCCACTCTGGACCTGCTTTGAATTCATCTTTCTTGAAGGTGGTTGACAAGAATAGTGAAGATTATAAGAGAGAACACCTTGCCCATGACTTTAACATATCTCTACTTGAAATATCTGGCCAGCTCTGTTCTTCAATCACATCTGCCTTTCTGCCAGTTGTGGTTCCACTACTTTCTGTCTGCACTTCAGGATACGTGAACCTCAAAGAACCCCTTGTTCCCACCAAGGTTTGCTCTATGGTCACATCCCAACTGCACTTTGGGTGAGATTCAGGTAGGCTCCTTGCCCACACTGAAAGGAAACCTGCTGCAGTACCTGGGCAGGGGAGGAAGACTTCTGAGACCAAATCTCCTCATAGCCTGGATGTCTGTGAGACCAGAATTCCAGTGTGCAACACAGAAGATATTTGCCCAACAACATAAGCACATCCTCCAAAACCAAAAGTTCACTCTGAAAGAAATTTCACATCCTGCCTATCACCAAGTCCTCAACATTACCCAGTTCATCATATATAATATTCCAGGCTTCTTTCTCCTGGCAATGTCTCATTCTTGTGGAAGCAGCAAACGTCTTAAGTTCACTCCTTTGTGTCCAGCCCAATGAGAGCTATCACCTCCTCTGTCAGACCCTGCTCCTATACCATTAATGGCATTGTTGAATAAGGTTGGTGCCTTACTTCAGGAACTCTACTGCTGACCTTCACCTTGATACTCTTCTCAGCACTTGTTGCTTTCCTTTGGTCAGTTCCTCAAACACACTGTAAATTGTGCCCAAATTACCTTAATAATGGAACAAACCATTTTTTAGGGGCAGAATATAAATCCTTTACCAAAACCCCAATAACTTGGGTCTAAGGCATTTCATTGTCTCAAAACCCAGTTATCTTCCTAGCAAAATATATCAAGGTACATTGGCACCCTTCAAATAGAAAAAACAAGTGTTGCATGTTTATTTCATTTCCCCCTGTGCATTTAATTCCTTCAGAACTTGCTTTAAACTCTTGGTATTATTATGATCAAACTAAAAGGTCCACTGTGGCCCAGGCAACTTTTTCTCCTTTCTTTAAATATAGATTTGCTACTTTTCATTCTAATGTACCATCCTAATTAGACAGATTTATTGAAAATCCTTTTTACTGTACTTGCAATGTCACATACCACATCTTTCAGAAGTCTAAGATGGAAATTATCCAACTTCCCAATTTGAGCCCATTAAGCTATTTGAGTTTTTCCATTTCCCCTGTTCCTCTTAGCTGGCTCCTTTGTCACTCGGATCAGCGCAACATTCCTCCCTCTCTCTCTTCAGCCATTATGGAACATTGTATGGGCAGAACTGGGTAATCTTGAGGACTGGTGAATAGAAAAGGGATGAAATTTAACACAAAACACTGGCTCATGCAGTTAGGCTTTAACAACGAGAAGTTTCCTTCCAGTGTGAACTTTGTGCTGCAGGATGTTTGCATTGTTGGGCAACTGTCCTCTGTGTAAACAGGAGTGATTCCACACTTCTGAAGTCTTTTATGGTTGAAGATCAAGTAGTACAGTATTCAGATATTGTCTGAATGTCCACCACCTAAATATCTAGGAGAAAGCAGTGTAATTGGATCACCAGCTACAATAAATCAGCATCACCCCTTCAAAGTCTGGATAGTGACCTTAATTTACACCTTTAACATCTGATTGAAAAATAGTTGGGTTTTTTGTGGGGTTTTCTTTATTGTTTCTGTTATAATATTTATGTCATTAAATGACCACTGGGCAGAAAGCAAAAGTATCTATGCTTTAAATGCTCTTTTGCATATCCAGAGACATGTTCTGATTAATGAAGACACGGAGACAGGCATCATACATTCATATTTAATCAGAAAGATCTTTCAAATCCAATAAAACTAGCATAACTTCCTCATCCCATTACAAAGTTTAGAAATATATATAGAAAGCTTTTTTTTTTTCCAATGTGTGTGGTTAAAACTCAAAACCAACAAAAGGCCTCAGAGATACCTAAAAGCTGAGACAAGAGATTCTCATTGACTTCCACTTGATATGGTGGGTATCTTAATGGGACCCCACTTTGCTCTACACATGGGACCTCCTGGGATCTCTGTTCCTTTACAGTGTTTCAGCTTGCATGTTCACAGTAAGAAACAAAGGAATAATTTTTTGAACAGGTAGGTCAGACACACTGAACAGAGGTGGCACAGGGGGATAAAGCAGTTTCAGAGCCTGAACACATTCCCTGTCATGTGACAAGAAATGCTGATAATCACCCAGCTTGGAAGATAAGAATTTCCTTCTTAACATCGAATGCAGAGTCCCTCAGGGGACAACTGAAGTAGAGCTGCTGGAAAATGCAGGTAGGAGTACTGGGAATATCCTCTCAGCTCTGCTTTAAGGGGGTGTGAATGCCAGTTTTCTGGCTTCTCTGGAAGCCCCAAAGATCATGAGGCTACTGCAGCTTGTTGCAAGGTTACATCTTCACTGGAGTCAGAAACAGAAGTAGCCACTCAGTAAGGAGTAACCTGACCACAAGCTCAACAGAGCAATGCCTGACGTGCCTGACTGCATGGGGTCTGAACAGTTCCTTTTGACCCAGGACTCCTCCCTAGCTGGTCTGACATTTATTTGAGAGGCTTCAGCGCTTCAAAATGCAGAAGCACTGGGAGGGGGGTACAACAGGCTGAAATTACTTTTTCTATAAAAATCCCTCAGCTTTGTAAATACCTTTCCCCATCCCCACTCCACCAGCCCCACAAACACACACTTTCTGGAGAAAATCCCAAAGCTGTGGTTGATATTTGTTTGTTTGCACTGGAGGTTCAATCTGAGACCGGAGCGCGGTTGTTCCAAGCATGGACCAGACTTGCTGACTGCTGCCGGGGAGGCCCATGTTGACACCTCGTAAGGTTACACAGCATGGACTCACAGCATGAAGACAGGGCAAATTACAGAACAGAGTCAGTAGTAATGACCTCATTGCCCTTTCCTCTCTGTTTTAGTGTCTCCTCCTTTCAGTCTACAACCCAGTTTGATCCCATCAGGCACCAAAAAGACAGAGCTTCATACTGGGCCCTGCATTCTCCCTCCATTTTCCTGCTCCACCATCCCCTGGACTCCTTCTGCAACAACCACAGTCCACCACCTTCACACTAAGCTTGCTTGGCCTTTCCGTCACCTCAGAACATCAATATTCTTGCCTGCTTTCAGGTTTTTATCGCCCTTTTTATCATTTCTTTCCTTTCTCCACTTGCTGATGTTATCCAAGCTGCACTCTTCTGTTCATACACCGTTTCCCCTGCATTCTCCCATCTACTCCTGCCCTGCCATCCCACATCCCAACAGATCCATACCAGCTGCCCTCTGCTATGTCTCAAACAGTAGAGAGTCTTTAATGGCCGCTCCACCACCTAGCTAATTTTCTCCACTATAAACGCATTGTTCCCCCATTCAGTTCTGCTCATTCCCCAGACTTACTACTCCAGCTCCACTCAGTTAAAGCTCAAACTCATGGTCATAGTCACCACTTTGCCACACCTGGATCATTTCTCAGACCATTCTGCCTCCTCTAGCCCCCACTTCAGCTGTCACACAGGATTTCACCCGGTTATTCCATGCAGAAAATGACAAACTAGGATCCTTCTCTTCTAGTAGCTTTGACTCCTGTTTCCTCTTCCCCTCCCACAGTTCCTTCCTCAATCTCCTCTCACACAGATGAAAAGCCTCCTAGGCAGCTCTCTTCCTTCATTTCTTTTATTTGCCACTGAGGCAGTCTTATCCCATCTCCTGACTTTCCTTACGGCCATTCTTGTCCTCTTGTCCTCTCCTCCTTGACCTTTCATGCCCTCCTGTCTCTTTACTCTCATAACACAAGTACCATCCAATCTATTTCCTCTTAAAAAATTCTAAGCTTAAAACATTCTTTCATCTTAAAACATTTATTTTCCTCTCTAAATGCCATGTCTTTTTCTCTCCCACCTTTCATCATCAACCACAACGAATATGGCAGGTACATACACTGCATGGAGAACCCCCCACCAAGTCAGCGCAGCTTCTTCTCCTTTGCAACTGCCACTGCCTAAGTCTCTGCTTAACATACTGGGCACATTTCAGCATAGTCTGGATACTCTGTTCTCACCTGCTGCAGCACTATCTTCAGTAGTCTCCTGTGCTGTTTCAACCTGCGGTGGTGTCTGTCTTCAGCCACCACGACGTTACTCACTTCTCTTGCACCACCTTTGAATCTGCTCCTTTTGCACATCCTCCAGGAGACACGTTTCTTCTCACAGCTCTGCTGGACATTCATGGGGCTTTCCTCTTTCTGATTTTGTTATTCCTCAGTAATTTCTATCACAAACACTACCATGTCTGTGCAGCAATTTTCAGGTTCACTCCTTTAAGACAAACTTGTCTCTCATACTCCCTCGTAGACACACAGATATCAAATTGAGCTTAATATAGCTAAAACCAAGTTCCTAATGTTCTTCTCCCTTCATTACTATTTGCTGTCTTAAGTAATTTCCCTCTTGATCATCACAGCCAACCTCATTACTTTCTTTGTTGTCCTGGTCAACAGCTGGAGCAACATCTTAATCCCATGCATCTCACTATGTCCATAGGTCCAGGGAATGTCTAAGGTTTGCAGATTATTTTTCCATCCAGGCTTTCATTATCTCAGGCCTTCATTACTACAATATTTCTTTTTCTGACCTTTACAAATGTGATCTTGCCTTCCATGTATTCACTCAGGATGCTGCTAGAAATATCATTTTCCTAACATATCACCCTGACCACGTCATTTCTCTTAGTGGCTGTAGACGGCTGTCCCAATATCAATCCCATTAGTGTAATCTACTTGTCTTCATTAAGAAAATGTCAACTTCTTCCTACAGTCAACCAAAGAGGTCAATCCCCATCACATACTTAAACGTTTTTCAAGCAGATATGGCCCATGATTTTTCTGGTGCCATCCCTCAATCTTTGGAAGACCATCTTGTAAACGTTTGCACTTCTTATTCATTGTCCTTCTTTACAACCCTTCTAGGAATCCTGCGTTTCGTGGTGCTTACAGAAATGTGGTCACCCTGCTGGTGTTCTAAAACCACTGCTGGTCATGCTGAACATGATTACCTCGTCGTCTCCTTGTACTACTCTCTCATAAGGCTGCATTATTCTCCAATATTTGAAGTGCAGCAATGTGTCAAAAGGATGGGGACATTTTTCTGATCCATGATTTCTGATCCATGATTAAGGATCATAAATCCTACAGTAGAACTCTAACTGGTATTAATAATAATGAACAAAATCCCTATTATGCTGCTACTGAGCTGAGGTATGAGAGATTAAGTTACTTGCCTCAGGTCATGAAGAAAGACTATGGCGAAGCTTGGATGGAATTTTGGCTTTGTAAGCCCTGCCCTAACTTCAGTACTACCTTTCGTCCATCTATTTTGGTAGTTATCTCCAAAGGATTATGATTTCAGCAGGCTCAGCTGGGAAGTTCTGAATATTTATTTGTGGAAGAATTAGGCTTTATGAGAAAGAAAATGGGGACATTTCCATTCTATACTCGGATTTCTCTCTTGTGGAGAAAAATATGTTAGTTTAGATTCTTTTAAGTGGATTCTATTCTGAATGGTCTGCTAAGGACACTTGGATACCAGAATCCACATTCTTTATTTATACTTTAAAAACTAACAAACAGCATCTTGTTTCTTTCTTTTGCTCTTAAAAGAGGTGACTCTGTACTCAAGGGTTTCAGCAACACTTTGCTAGCAATAAGCCATTAAGTAACTTACATAATAAATGATTGTCATTATTTTTGCAGAACCTACAAAACATAAAGCCTTCTTCCTCATTTGCTGGCTCTGCAATAGTTAATGAACTCGTTCTGCTCCTGGACAGTTATTCTGAGTGCACAGAAAGACTTTTTCAATGAGAAAGAGCCATATTAATATGGATTTTTATTGCTGGAGATGACAAAATAGTTCAGGTGGTTTCTCCTCCATTTAGGTAAAATGATCTTAAGTATTTTTATTTTTACAGTAAACAGAACACATCAGCGCTCATACTAAACCTTTCCTCCACACTTCCAAGAAAGTTTTTAAGCAGTGGGCAGAAAGGATAAAAACGCTGAGACTTCTCAAAAGGATTTGGATGCTCAATTAAGTGAACAGGAATTAAGCCTGCAGTCCTGCGGGCAGCTCTGCAAATATCCATTCCTCTCCAGAAGGGCATGATCCCGTCATTTTTACTCAGGCAAAATTTCCATTTGTCTTCACTGGCAATTCTGGTTGAAAGCCAACAGCTTGATTGAAATTTGCCCTTTAAAACAGCATGATTAAAAACAGTTGCAGCTCTGTTAGATTACATATATGTTCTTAGTATTTTTAGCAGATATATATTATCGAACTAATTATCTCAGATGTGTCAGAGGAATGTGTCAGGTTCTCATTACTTATGGTAAAGATACTTTTTAATGAATTGCTATTTAAGTTTGACGCAATTAAAATATTAAAATTACTTATTTAAAATAAGATGGACCAAACCCTCCTGGAACTCACACGCACGGAACACCAGCGATCTCATCCGTTAAACGATTTCAGCAAATCTCTGAGCAAGGGGATGCCTTAGCAGTATCTTAGAGACATGCAGTTATTTGACTTCCAATCTGCATCTGTACACTAAGAGCAATTACGACGTTGAGCCCGGTGAAGGCTAAACATCTGGGTAGCCAAAGATTCAACTTGAAGGCTATCTACTGTACAATTTTCACTGGACCCCTCCAGCCGAACTCTGCTATGACAGAAGGGAGCACAGACCTTGCGTTGGCCTTTCTATCCAGGGAGAATTTTAACCTCAAAGGAAACACTAAAGGCTTGAACTTGCTGCATCACCACGTTCAATAAAACATTTACTATTGACTTCGCGAGGATCAGAATCGAGACTCCAATAAAGTCCTCTTTATAACGAGTGTGTTTGGAGAGCAGTTGGGATTTCAAACATACATTTTAAACAAAGCGTTTGGATTCTTTAATATATGAAGAAGACGTGGAAAAAAATGGCTGTCCTAATTTACCTGGCAAACCCACTGCATTTTAAAAGTCAAATCTACAGAGTTCCAAGGTATTGTAAGTGGGTTTAGGGGAATAAATCTTTTCACTCCTGGACATAGCTGCAAGTAGCATCTCTTCAGGCTTTTCCAATTATGTATAAATAATCCCTAGTGACGGACGGACTAGTCTTGTTAAGCCTTTCTTCCTCAGCGTGCCATGCGTGTGACAAACTAAAACAGAGAGTGCTTTCATCCCAGGAATTTTGCATATTGTTTGAGGTGGAGGTAAGCTGCACAGGAATTACTTGTTTTTCCAATGGGATAAGTATATTCCCAATAAAATGTTTTAAAATAGCATTTACTATGACTTCCACAGATCTTGGGGGAAGAAGGAAGGTAAAAAGGGGATTGAAATAATAAGGTAATTGTGAAATATTTTTTTTTAATAGAATTGGATGCCAATGGCAGGCAGCAGAGCCCCATGCAAACAGGTTTAACTGGCAACTTTCCAAAAGCGAGATGAAAGGTCCTCTGAGTAGTAATTGTCTAAATGGAATGGTCTCTGGCTATTGCGCAACTTCTTCATCTACTTTATTGTACCTTTATAATTAAATGATGTCATTTCTTTCTTTCCTTTCTTGTTTTCCTCCTGAACGATGCAGGAAAGCATCTGAGCAACGTTGTCGTAGGATGCAGGCAGACTCTGAGGCTTTCAGGTTTTTTTCCTGGATCACTAAAAGTCGTATACAAGGAGCTGTGATCTGGTGATTGCTGAAGCAGGACATCACAAACTCTGCCTTTTCCCAGTCACGAATGGACACTTACCTGCATCTCAAAACTCTGCTTGCTTAGTGGTGGCCGGTTCACTGGGATTTTTTTTCAGGGTGAGGAAATGCCACTTTTGGTAGAAACTCAGTGGTAACTGGGCAAACAGTGGATCTAATGGGATACAGGGAACGCTGTATTCAAGAGGGAAGTAAGCACAAGGGCTATTTAATTCGCAGAGGAGACTGAGCAGACACCTGAGAATCAGAGGAAGTTCAGGGGGTTGGGCAGAACAAACCCAAATCCAGTGTTTCCTGACTCTGCAAGGCTTTAGGGATCAGGAGTGATACTCTGGTCCAAAGGTGCCAAAAGACATGATCAGTTGCGAAGGCAGAATCAGAGGACCAGCACTGTAAGCTCTTTCCTTTTGACTGGTCTTTCTCTACAAGAGGGCTTTCCTTCAGTCCAAGTAGCCCACCCACAGGAATGAAGATTGTAGAAGTTACCAAAACTGGGCCCTGGGTTTGCATGTTCAACTCCAGTAATTTCTTTGTTGACTGTAATTTCTGTTGTTTGTGGTTCGACTGTTGTTTTCCCATTCACAATAACAAAGGGAACAGATTAACTGTATGATTTTGATGCAGCTTTTAAATATTCTTCAGGCCTTTGGTCTCATGCCTGCTGGCTTCTCCCTGGGTACGCTTACTTGTGATAATCTGTTTTAATTCATCACCTATTTATATAATTGTATTATTTTGAAATATGAAATAATACACCTGGGTTCTATGGAAATGTCAAAAAAGGGATAGGACAAGTATAAAGGTGACCCGTTATTTTATCTACACTTTGGTGTCTACTATATCTAGCCATAAGAAATCTGAAGTGACAGACCTCGAGTTTTTCTAGCAAAATCCAACAGAAAGGTTTTTATCTACTTGCCAGAAAGGAAAAACTAATAAATATAGATTAGAATCACAGAAGTGACCCAGCTTATTCAGAAACAGAACTGGTTTTTAAAACCACTGCATCAGAATACTGCCAAGTACAACAGGGCTTGATCCTGCCACAAGCCATAGCCTACAGCTTGTATTAATTTCAGCGGAGTTCATAAGAATATCTACAGGGTATTTGCAAAGCTAGTTAGGCTCCTAATGACCATTTTTTGTTATCATTTGACAGACAAACCTACCATTCTCAGTACTGGAAGTTTTGCCTAAGGAAAAATGTAGGATCTACCTCAAAATTAATGGATCAGTTAGACCCTGTCTACCTTCAAGAAACCCAAAACTAAACAAATAAACAAACAAAAAGCAACCAACAACCCTTAATAGCATTTACATTAATTTACATGTAGCATGACATGCAGTATTTAGGGCCAGAACCTGCATTAGTTTTTCCTGTTCCAGAAGAGGTGCACTAGGTTAAATTAACAACTGGCAGAGGAAGGAGAGTAAACGGCCTATGTACCAATAACATCCTTTTTTATATGATATTTGCTCTGGAGCTCAACACAGGGAGAGATTTCTTCCATGCAGGAACATGTACCCCATGAGGGTATTGGTTTACTACAGGTAGAGAACATCTGCAGCTCTTTGCACCTGCACAGGGCATGCTTTTCCCAGGCACCCACCCACCCCTGCAATCTCTAACCCCAGGTGAGCATCTGCCACTGAAGGGAAACTCAAAAAGCAAGGTGGTGCTGTCAGGACAGTCCCAGAATACCTGCTTCATTTTTAACTCATTGCTGTTCTCCACGTTGGATGGCAACAGCACAGGTACTTCTACTTTCATCATATAGCTGAGGATCATAAAGAAACAGTCCAGTAACTGGCCTTAGGTGGGAACAGGGATATGAGTTAACCACCAGCCAGGTAAAGCTGGCTCCTTCTAATTCAGTGAACTCAGCATACAAGGATTTTCAACAGATTATTATTTTACATTGCTTTTTGCTAAGGGGAGAGTAAAATCCTTATGTTCTTTTTGATTTAACAAAACATGAAGTGAACAAACTATCCTATAATATCTCCAGTTTTATTTCTGAGCAAGTCAAACACCTTATTTTATCAAACTGCCATTATACTTGCTTTTCTATGCTTTGATCTGGAGGTGCCCAATGAATACACCTCACGGCACTAGAGCTAACATGTGTGACTCTTCACCATGGCTGAGAGTTACGGTACAGGTAGATGCTTGCTCCAGAAAGACCATCAAACGAGCTATAGTACTGGTATTCAGGGTTAGGAGTCTCCTTCCTTTAACTTCTCTTTCAACGTGCAATGAGGTTTTTTAAATGCAAATTTAAAAAGGCAAGGAGTGACACACACCAATGTTGGCACATACCTACCTCCCTTACGCACAGGGCTCGCACTTCTCACCTTGGGGCAGCAAGTCTGCGAGGTGGCTATGGGGGGCAGGGGGACAGACACACCTGCCCCTCTGCTGACACATACGTCCAGGAATAGGTGTGCAGGGACGCAGGCTATACCTGAGCCCAGGAACCCCTCGCTACCAGCTGCGTGCTGCATATTTAGAGTTAGTTCACGACACACACACACATACTCTGATGCACACGCTCATGCACACATGAGCACGCTCAAACTACAGCAGGATCTTTTGAAAACTACCTTCTCCGGCATCTACATGCACCTTGGCTTGAGTTGCCACATTTTCTCTGTGGCACATAACCCAGGGCTGGGCGATTTCAGCAGCTTCTGGCAGGAGGAATGGATGTTTCTGAACGCAGGACAAGGCAAGCAGCGAAAGAGGAACGAGTCTCACTTATTTCAAGATGAAAAACCTCTCTAAAAACTCCATTTGCCAAAGGTGAGCTCTGGTGACATGTTTGCCTGCCGTCAAGGTTGAATTCTTTGTTTATGCCCCAAGCACAGCGAGCACATGTGGCAGAACGATCCAGCCCTCCGCAGCCAGCCCAGCACGTCCGCGCCCTCACCTAGACCGAGAAGAGGAATCCCTCCCTCGGCACTGAAGCCGAGCAGCAGGATGCCAGGGATGCTGGCAGGCTTTGGACGTGTTCACTTGTCCATCACGAACAGGACTGAAGCCACCAATACATCTCATAAGGTTGTTAAATAGCAACTAGAGATGAAGAGTGACTACCAGCACAGCCAGGATCTCAGCTAGTGATCTAGGTATCTGGCTACACCACCTGTTTGTAGTGTCTCAGTGCAAGTCTATACGGTGCTATTCACCTCTGCTGCTCACTTCTGAAACACACAGAACAAAACCTATACATTGGCAAACACATGTGAGCGTATATCCCCCATGAATAATTAGCTTTAAGCAATAATTCCCCTTGCAATGCCTGAAGAGGGAATTAACATAGGCTATCAAGGGAGTTTGGGACAGAGAACACACTTAGCAAACAAGTATTTTTAAAGACTGCATGGTGTAAGAAGCAATGATTTTTCACTGTGATGGAAATAAACCACTGGGGAATCATCTGAATGCAACAGAAGAACCCTGGCAGGGAAATGTTATTTTGTTGTATGAAGTAACCATGCTGTGGGTAGCAAAGATACCATCATCCCTTACCGAAACCCTCACCATCCTGCAAAATTGTACATCTTTTGTAGGCAGGATGTCTAGGCTGAGTTTTATGCATATCTCCCCTTCCTATACTTTGGATCAAAGAAATGTTTGAGGCAAACTGACCATCACCTTGAACTGATACCTTGGGGGAAAAAAGAAGGACCAAAAGATGAGAGAAAACATAGCACAGAAATGCTACAGGCAAACAGATGCATCTCCACCCCAAGAGGAAATTATTCCTTCCTAACACACCTAATAAATTCATGTAATGTTTTGTAGACATTGAAAATATTCCAAAACATAGCTCAGTGCAAACAACAAGCTGGGTTTCCTCCTGCTCTTTAGCATTCCTCTTTGTTTATTCTCCATTTGAGGACAGAAAAAAGCCTACAGTGAGCACTGCAAATGGTGTAATTCAGGACTGATGGGGCATGATGGAATACAGACATATGTAGCCTCCAATAAAATAATATGGACTCTACCTGAGTCACCAGGGTCAAACAAAATAAAATAAATTTTAAAAAATCCACTGTTTGCTTTACTAATACCTTTTATTTGTATGTGGGAAATTATCTGATACCATGGTGATGGGCAGACTATATTAAGCTTAGAGAGACAGAGACAGAAGAGAGACATGCTGGGGTGTGTCTGCTCTCACCCCCACTGCCTTCTTGCTCCCAAACTCCACACATCAGGAGTAGAGACCTCGTGGGAAACTGCCCTGACAATGTTTCGGGAAGCGATGCCCAGACAGGCCAGTTCACCCCATCGCAAGGAGAAGTACTTGGCTAGAGACACCAGCTCCTGTCTGCGAGCCCAAATGGCTCTGCTCAGCCTCGGCTCAGCTCAGGAGGGCCTGGCACAGTCATTTGGTAAAAAACAGCCCTTACCTTTGGCAATCAGCTCCTCCAGCTCTTGGTCAAATCCCTGTCGGTGGCATTTCCTCCAGAGCCCCATGTTGGTCGAGTTGTACTGTCTGTTGCACTCGTCGACTGCGCTCATAGCAAAGATCTGCCTCCTGTTTCTTGCCAAGAGGAGTTTCCCTTCCCAGCGGTCCAACCTAGACCTGCTGGCCCTGAGAGGCAGGTTGTTGTTGGAGTTATAAATGAAGCCAGGATCATTTCTCTTAGTGGTGATGCTCTTGCACCTCTCTCTGTGCTTCCTGGCATCAGTTTCATACCAATGGTCAGAGCAGATCGCCACAGCCAGCATGCCCAGGGCACACAGAGCTAAAGAGAGGCCGGCATACAGCAGTAACCTTCCAGCAGCCATACCTCAGCCTCACAGAAACACCATGGACATCTTCACAACAGGCAAAGCCCTTTAGCGTGAGACCACGCAAAAAACCTCCGGAGCAGCTGCTGGGTGTCACTTGGCAGAGACCACCTCAAACATCCCCAACTCCTGTGGCTCACATCCACGCTGCGGAGGGATGCTGAGAGCACTACAAAGTTCTGCCCTGGAGGCAGTCCTGAGGTCTCATCTGCCTCTTCTCCTTTCCGGAGGAGACCTATGGAGGAGAAACACAGCCTTCCACCTCGAACCGAGCCAGCAACCCACCTATGCAGTGATGTCTTGCTCCAGGAGCACCCGAGCGATGGGAGCCGGAGGGATATATCTCCCCCCCCCGCTGAAGAGACCCAAGAGATACAGCTGTTTGATCAGTCCATTAATCTCTTCCAATCTGGCCAGCTCAGAAATCCAGACGAGATGGCTTTCAGACCGGCGGGCTCAGCACAGCATCATCACAGGACGGAAAAGTTCAACAGCTGGAGACCCCCCGGCTGCGAGCGGCTGGTTATCCCGGGCTGGGGAGGGAGTGACTCGCCGCTTCTTTGTCAGCGGCTCAGCAAGAGCATCGGCGTCTGGACGGTCGGTGGCTTGCTCGGGTTTAAAGCGGGGTCGAAGGGGAGGGAGCAAGGGGGGGAGCAATCTGTTGTTGTTGTTGTTGCCGCTGCTGCTGTTTTGAATCTATGGCTCAAAGATAACCTCCCCGGCTGGAGCGGGGAACGCGGGCATGCACAGGTCCCTCTCTCCTAGCAGACCTCGCCGACAGTCACTGACAGCTTGGCTTCGGGAGCACCTCGGCTTCTCTCTGCCAGCCTTGCCATTCACTCGCCCGCTTTTGTCGCCCGCGCTGTCATCCGGGCAGCGTAACGCCGCGATCCCTTCCTTCCCCGGGGCGACCCAGCAGCGCTTTGGCTCTCCCGGGCGAGCGCGGCAGCTTCCCCGCTCCCGGGCCGGGCGGAGAGAGGCGGCGGGGGCAGCCGCAGCCCCGGCAGGACCCGCCGCCGACCGCGCACCTCCCGCTAGGCAGCACTGGAAGCGGTTCTCGGCCCCGGCATCGTGCTCCCCCACACACGTAGAGACAGTAAGGCGACACACGCCCTTTCCGCGGGTATCTGAAAAGCCTCCTTCGTCCCCGGCGCTGGGATGTGTTGTGCACAGTTTTCCTAACACGGCGGCACGTTGGCCATCTGCAAGATGAAGGCAGGCGGGCAGGGCTACGGCTGGCTGCAAGGATGCTGAGGAATGGGGAGGGGAGGGAGGAAGGGAGGGAGGGAGGGAGGGAGGTCGGGGGAAATCAAACCAAAACAAACCGGGGAGTGGGGGGGCACACAGACACACACACCCCACACACACACACCACACACACACAAAGCTACACACCTTACGCGGGGAGAGGAAAGCAGCCCCTAACTGTTGTCAACAGCTTTCGGTCTGCATCATTTCTCTGCCATATGGCCCGATCTCCACGGCGGAGCTGAGATTTTTAGCTCAGCAGCTTCATGTGAATCGTATCCCAAGCATCAGCAGTTATATATTCAGACATCTTTTTTTCTCCTTAAATATCCAGTCCCTTTCTCTCTAATGGGAATAACTCACCCATCCTGTAGAGATCAAGTACAACAGAAGGCGAGCTGGAGTCCCCAAGCTTTAGAAATCTCATTTTACCGTTTTTAACCCAAATAAGAGCGAATCCAATCTTCTGTACACCTGGGAATCTTTCCTTGTTCAAACACCGAGCCCTGCAGCCTTGGCTAAAGCCTACAGACAGAGAATACAGAGCGCTGAGCCAAAAGCCAGTGATGTCACCCATGCAACGTGAGACTCATTTCTTATTTCTCTAGCCTCCTTAAAGATAAACTGCACCACTTCCCAGGCAGGAAATGTCGAAGCCTTACTTTCTTAAGAGGGGAAAATGTAAAACCTGGATTTAACTGGATCCTGCTCATTCTTGGTTACGAGCCCTCACATTGTGTCAACCAAATCCAAGACAAGCGGAGCTGTTCTTACTGCACCAAAAAATCCCAACCTACTACATAACACAAAGCATGAGCTTGAAAAAAAACCTGGATTCAAGACTTGGATTTTGTGTGATTCAGAAAACTGAGGCCTTCAGATTCTGAACCATACTGCTTAAAAAGGAAATAAGCACGGTCGTTTCCCTTGCATCAAAAAGCTTTTGATCCTGGCACATCCTAGTCTGTGAGTACCACAGCATCCTGAAGCTGGCAGAGGGACCTAGTTAGCCCCATCAGATATTTGGCTCCTCAACACCAGTGACTCTGGAGCATGAACAGCAAACAATATGGTCGCTCCTACTGCACCAAAAGGTCCACAGCCCAATGCCTCTCCAGGGGTGAGTGGTGCAAAAATCTACATCCACACTGGATCCTACCAGCTTTTGGTCCTCAAAGCCTCAGCTGAGTAATCTGAACAAGCACGGCTTTTATTGGAGCCCCTGGGCTGGTAACAGCCCTAAGCCCCAAAAGGGGAGTGCTGAGTTTTGGTGGCATTCAACCCTAGCCAGACAAATTATACTTGCTCCAGTGGGGAAAGAAAAAGGGGACATAGTAGTTCTTCATGTATTAGAAGTACACAGCTGGATTTTCTTGTGGAATACAGCTGCATCAGAAAACACACACATGTCTGGATCCTACTGGGTTTTGGCCCCAAAGTACATCATCAAAAAAGGCAAGATGTCTCCTTCCATTTACCTGGCTAAACCAGGTCCCGCATCAGCTGGGATTTTCAGCTGTGGAAGGGCTTTTCTTCCACTAGACCTTTTTGGGTTTGAAATGTACTGTATGGTCCAACCCTCTCGCATGATTATGAAACTTGCAAGGAAAGTCGGTCATCCAAACCATAGACATTGAGCTCTACTGCAAAATCTCAGTGATAGGTTGTGAATATTAACTGTATCTGGAAAGCTCTAGACAAAGTTAATTGTTTCACTGAAACAAGGCACTGTTGTTTGAGGTTTTTTAGCATTAACTTCCCTTTGTTGTTCATAACAAAGGCAAATATTAAGGCATCTAAGGGTTTTTTGGCAAGAGTTAAGCACAGGTGGATCCACTTCTCTAACTGGACTTTTCAAGCAACTACATGTCAATACATAAAGAATTAAATTTTATAGTGAACTTGGAGCAGCCATACTTGTCTGTTTGGGGATAAGATTTAGAGTTTAATGGTCAAAAAGCTGCTGGCTCCTGTAAGAAGTTGGCAAACAGGCTTCTTGTATTGCACCCACACAGCACTGAGAGTGCACCTGCATTTCTTTATTAATTTTTAGCATCAAGTCTCAAGCTGGAGGAGAACAGGGACCAAGCCTAATTTTATCAAACATGTTTTCTTGGCTGATAGGATTGTTGGATTTCTGATTTAAGCATGAGAATCTGCTATATTTATTCTCCCTTTAGACTGAACTGGAAGACAACTGGTGTGGTTTCTTGTCTAAACTGGAAGTTTAGACAGAACTGGAAGATGGGGGGTAAAAGCAAAATGGAGGATCCAGCTACTAGACCCGTTTTTCTCATTGTATTGGTCAAAGATACGTCAGGGGACAGGAAAATCATATAACATCATCATACCTACATTTCTTTCCTAGTTAAACATTAGGATTCCCCTCCAAAGAGCCAAGATTTGGTTGGACCCAGATAGGTCCAGGTGCCAGATTTTTCTATCACACTCCAAGGCAGTAAGAGAGTTTGGGGCAGGGGCACTTTCACACCTGGAGAAGCCAGGTGTTCCTTCCTCCCTAAGTTTAAAAGGTAAAAATTGGCATGGAGTTCCAGGTTTTCTTTTTTTCTCTGAAAAGGCATTTCAGTGGCAGTTTCTATGCTTTTCTTTTTTGTCTTTTTTTTTGTATTTTATTATTGCTTGCATTTATAGCTTTATCAGATGGCAATATATATCCTCCCGCAAGTCACCTTAAACATATACATTTAGGAGAAAGTGTTGGATTTCAGATGAGTTCCACTTTAACTCTTAGAATTAAACATTTATCTCCCTCATCACCATTATCCTCTTCTTTTCAGGAGGGGCAGAATATTGCTTGCTGCAGGCGTTAGGAACCTTTCCTCTGTCTCTTCCCGGGATTATTATAGACAGCCCCTTCTCAGCACAAACAGATCATTATTAAATTCTCTTCCTCCCACCCCACCCCCGCCTCACCACAGGGGGAAAAAACAATCCTTGTCGATCCTCAGATGAATGTAAGCTGTGAGAGAGGCATTAAAAAAAATTAAAAAAAAATACCAACTAAAAAATCCACTCAGGCTTGGGCACAGGATGTGGAATTAAGGGCATCTTGGCAGGTAACTCACTGGTCTTAAATGAATCGTGGAGTGAAAATGCAGCTTTAGTAAAGGATTGGAAGCCAAGGCTTTCCTCTCTGCAGGTTATGATTTCAGTGATCCGGGGGGGGAAAGCTAAAGCACATGGGTGCCCAGGAAAAATGTCTGAAGGCATGGGACAGAGAAGCGGAGCCTGGCGAGTCGGCTCAGAACAAATTCCTTGTGACAAGCCCTGTGCGCTGCCTGCTAGCCCTCACCACGCACCTCATCTTACAGATAGGGCCGGTCTCCGCTCTGTTCCCTCCCAGGATTGTTTCCGCTTGCCTTAGCATCCTCCAGCGACCCACCGCCTTCCAAGAAAGCTCCCGACCCCGAAGCAGAGAGAGCGCCCGTACCAAGGTACACACAGGCGGGGTGCTGGGTTGGGAAGGGGGGGGGAAGGGCAGAGTTAATGGACAGCCAATTGCAATTTGCTTTTCTTCGTGGTTTCTCTTTACATCAAAATGACCTCCACCATATTTTTCTTCTTCCTCCTCTCTTTTTTCTTTTAAAGGAAAAGAGTTCAGTGCCATCTAGTGGGGGAGGGGTTCCAGCAAGTCAACGCGCTTCCCATTTCCAGGGACCCGTGCCGCTAACTGATATTCAACAAGGAGAGAGGATCCTCAGCATTTCCCCTCTCTCTCTGTGACCTTCCTTTCCCAAGAGGCGATGGTTTACTTTGCACGGGCTCCAGCCTTCGTTCTGTGGAATGAGCCACCTACGGAAGCCCACGGAGCGCGTACCCGTGTTGCGTTGCTCGGAGCAGCACTGACTCTGGAGGCAGTTTTGCTGCTCTAATTACAGGATTTCAAATACAAGACAGTCATCAAACCAAACACAGATATAACAAATTATATCTACTAATATTTTTTATCGTTCCGATGCACCTTGGCTACTGGTGTGGGCGAATTCTCAGCCTGCCAGCCTTCCTACTAACACAGACATAAAAGATCCTGCCTGTCCCATAGAAGCATCTTACTGTAACTCCCACAAACACTTGACCCATCAGTCAAACAGATTTTGGGGTGTTTAGGTGACTCAGAAGCAAGCAGAGGCTCTATAAAGGAAGATCTGGACCACAAATATAAGTTAATAATTTAAAACCTGGGCATCTAAACCAGCTGCTAATGCTCCTTCTATTATCTTTTTTTTTTAATAAAGGCATTTTCAGAGGGAAATTCCAGCCAGCTGCATTCACATGAACTACCTACACACACTCTCACGCACACAGAGATCGGGCAGACAGCCACATACACACTGGCATCTAGCTGTGCACACACTAGTATCCAGCTGCACACACCAGCACCTAGCTGGACATCTCCTGCCCTCTCCCATGCCAAGTCCCCAAAGGGATTTGTTTTGCTCTCTCTTAAAGAAGAAAACATTTGGATGACAAAGTTAAGAAAGCTAGTGAATGCCAGATTTAAGATCACCCATGCAACATTAATTCACCTCTCATGTAAACACATTATGATACAATCTTTAATTACATGATTTTTGTTTCCATGGGTCTCCGGCCTTTTTTCAGTGCAAAGGATGGATGTTGCTCACTTAATGAAGGGTATTCAAATTTTCTCCTATCCTTATCATCCAATGCACGGTGCATGTACTCTTTGCTGCAGAGCATCCAGATCTTGCATTGAATACAGAATGATTAATTTCCTCATGGGCTTTGCTATAATGGTGTTCTCATTGTAGTGTTTGAGGGGTGGTTTTTTTGGTTTTTTTTTTTACAAACATCAATGAATTTATCTTCACAGCTCCCTGCTGGGGAACAGAGATAAAAGCCAATATTTTCAAACATGTCAGTGTATTTTGGGTGCTCAATCAAAGAAGCTTGGAACCAAAACTTTCAGAGTGCTTAGAACTTGCCTTCCCTAGAGAACAGCCCCCAGTCACCTTGGCTCTAGGCACAGTAGGCAGTATTTCTACAAATTAGTTCACAGGTGACTGAAAGCAGATACACAGAAAATGGGGACTACATGGACAGTAGGTGGGAGGAATGTTGTTTGTTTGACTGAGCTTCAGAAGAGCAACTCTCGCAAAGGGTGAAATAAAATCCAGTTTTCAATTGCAATTAAATTGCCTCAACTGCATGACTGTGATTTTTCCCACCTGTATTTCTCTGCTAGGCTCACTGCACAGCCTCCGAACTCTCCACCAAACAGGGCTGCAGAGTCCTAGTTCACCCATGAGCGGGAAGAGTCTGTGTAGGAAGTAGGGTCTGATCATGTATCTTACTTCAGGAACACAAGACATGAGCGAACGGCAAGTCATGGACAATTTTTATTCTGGTGCCTTCTTAGAGTCTCGATGTAGTGACCTGAAGTTGTTGACGAACAGGAGAAGCACATGTGAGCTGAGACAGAATTAATCAGGGGGTCAGGAGCCGAACGCAGCTTAGCATCAAAACAGCAGAATTGTTTTGGGAAGAAGCGAAATGAACTGCTGGGCAGAAAGCAGGAAGACATCAACTTTTGCAATAAAGCTGAGGCAATGGCCTACAGTAAATGGCCTCACACAGAGACAGGTAAAAAACAGTATCCAACTAAAAAGAACTATGGTATAATGTTGTTTTTTCCAAAGGAAAGAAAAAAAAAATTACTGGGGGCTTTCCAGTAAAATTGCTTCCTCCTGTGAAAACTTAGTCTTTATTGTTTAGCTGTCAACTGTCAAAACCACATCACTGTTAACAACCTAAGGCTACACTGTGGACACAGCTAACTATGTTTGATAACCACTGCTCCTCACCAGAACACCTCCAAGAATAGCTTTAAGCTCAGGCAAAATAAGGATGAATTTTTTTTTAAAGCAAATTATGATTAAGCTTTCCCCCAAACTTCCCACTGCAGACATCATGCTTGTCACCCATCAGCCCCAAAAGTTACAGTTTTGGAGATCAATAAGCTACAGAAAATAAGGCCTGGCAGGCAAACTTAGTCAACTGAAGACATTGTCCTTGTACCACCTCCACACAGACTGAGTGTTCTTGAGCACTGTGGCAAGCCACGGAATAACCTATCACTCCACCTTTGAAGGTGTTGTCACAAGTTTTACCTCTTTCAAGCAGCTAGTGGATCTAAATATATCCTACACTCACAGGTGAGCACTAAAGACACTTGGGAAAAACAGTCTTGTCCTTCTGTCAAGCCCTGAGTAAACACTCAAGCTCTTGCAGTGTCAGAGCATCATCAAGAAAATATTTAAGAAAAGGCTTGAGTTGCACATGTAAAGCCTCTGTTGACAGGGGGAGTTCTGCTGGGCTAGGAGACAACTCAGCCAAAGCACACAGGCAATCTTCAGCCCCCAGGGCTATTTCAAATTCATCTCCCTGTGACAGAAAACACATCTCAGACCTTGTTTTCACAACAGCGATTCAGCTTCACTCTGGTGCACTCTGTGATCACAGGAGCCACTCATTCTGTTATGCCTCCTGCTTATTGCCTCACCAACTTGGTAGTCAACATCTTCGTATTCTCCAGCTTCTTTTCACCTGAGTTGAACTAGGTTTCACATGAACTCTCTCCTGCAGACCTGCTTCCCCAAACACTGTGCTAAGAGAGCTACTGCTCCACTGGAGCCCCGCTGTGCTCCCCCCAGTTTACCTGATGGATACATCAAGCCCAGCCTCCTACCCGAAATCCTGCTGCAGGAAAAGCCCATTGCTGCTGCAGTGAGGAAGGTGACATTGCTCCGAATGCGGGAGTTACACAGCAAGGTTACTTGCTGCCTAAAGCCAGCTACAGAAGGAAGATGGCTCTCTGACATCACCATCTTTGGGCTCAGCTGAAAACAGGAGATATTACTTCTCATTAAAATTCATAGATCTTGCTACTTTTATAGAAATAGCAAGAAGAATCCAGGATGGCAGAGATGAGATATTAGGGCCAAAGAGTACTGACTCAGAGCAAAAACTCAGACTTCTGGCTGCCAATAAGAAGCATATTTTGTATGAAGGGACTTTTATTCTTAAAGCTGCATCTAACACGTTGATCTTCAATATATTAAAGCCTGAATAATTCTGATATGGTTGTAGCACATCAATATTTAGTTCACACGGGCAGTCTTATATATATAAGTACATCTGTAGTACTGTTAGTTTGCTTGATGTGACAAGCCAAACTGCACAACCTTCCCTAAGCTTCTAACAGATTTCAAACCCCATTATTTACCTCCCAGTGAGACTTCTGGACATGGTTTCTATCAATCAGCAGTGTTTTGTGAACTAATTCACAGGAAGACAGAGCCACAGTCTTTGCAGACCAGCAACATGGTCTTTGGTAATAGAAGTACCACATCTGTGATTGGCTCCCAGCTGCCATTCCAATTTGTAGCTTCTTCTAGTCACAAAAGAGCAAGGATTAGCTAAAAATCAAAATTCATAGATCATAAGAAATCATCACAGAAGCAACTGGAGAGAAAACCAGTATGCAAAACCAAAAATAGCACTTGTTTAGAAAAGATATATTCTTTAAAACCACTCAGTTTTGGAACATGACTCAGAAGCAAGACCTCAATCTTCACGCATCTCATTTGGCTGTGAAGTCCTAGCAGAGTAGATCCATTTCAAATCAAAAAGGAAGAAACCCCATATATACACATACATTGTGTGTCTCTGTAAAAGCAGCTAACATCTAGGATGATGAACTCTATTTAGACAGAAGTATGCTGCGATCTTCAACAGTTTTGCATTTACCTCTCCTCATTTATTATCACCAATGATATTCACATGAAAATAAAGTATTTAGTTCTTCAGAGTTCGTTCATTTGTGCAGTTCATTTCCCCACATGAAACTTCAGCACTGTGATACCGCAATTGGTTGTTGAGGAATTGATTAGATCACAAAGAGAGGATTAGAGCTCCAGGTGGGAAACATGCAGCAGGAAGAGATGAATGCCTAAGCAAGAAGCCCTGGTTTCCCTGCAAATGCTGTTGGTTTGTTAGTCTTAACAAAGAATAAAGGGGAGAGGAGGAAAGAAAATCTATACATTTCAGCAGAATTGCTACCAGTGCTCATTTTCTAAGAGATGGCAGCAACTCCTTAAGGACTATTCTTCTTCTGTCAACTCTGAGTTGAAATCACAACAGCAGTTAGTTTCACATACCATTGTTATTTTTCATTGGAAATTGCAATCCAATATATTATACCTCTAAATCTGATACACCAAATGAGGCATTTGCAGAGACCTACAGTTCAATGTCTCTCTTCTATAGCACTTTTCAGAAGCTGGGCTTCTCAGAGTACTTAACAGCAACAACGTAGATGATTACAGTGCAGGGAATGGATGCAGACTGTAGGTACATGTTCAAGGGAAATGCCTGTTTGGTCTGTCCTTGCCAGGACAGCAAGTTGCTTCCCCACACAAACATCTCACTTAGGGCCGACTGATTTCTGCAGTCCTGTCTTCAGGAGAACTTACGGTTGGAGATGACCATTTTCCAGTGACTTGAATGCACTGGCAGAGGCAGCTGCAATTGTGAAGACCTCCTGCAAAAGCTCAGTTCTGCAGGCACAGCTTTCTGTTCAGAGCAGAGCTGATGCATTAATAGGGTGGACTGGAGCCATTCCAGCCAGCCTGGACGCAGTTGGATTTCAAAGCTCAGTAGAGGTTAACTGCTTAACTGATGGAAGAAGAGCACTCCAGGGCAGCTCCAGCTTCTTCCAGGAAGCTCAGTGTAACAAGAGTACAGCAGGAGGACATCTCTAACACCAGACTGTGGCAAAAAACCTAGCCCTGCTTTGGTTACTGTGTTAGCAGTGAATACAAGAGGGCCATTCATGGAGCAGGTCCAAGCCTCAACCTTTCCGGGCAAGCAACTTACAACAGAAGGTCATAAGCCTCTTGTTTGTGCAAACTACCCACCACAGCAGGGCAAAATGAGGAGTTTGATATGGTTTTGACAATTATTTGGGTTATTTAGTCACCTGCAACATACTATCCATGGCTCATACTCTGAAGTTGTTTCAGTGAGAGCTGCTGTGCTACAAAAGATGGGCATTTATTTGCCTTTGTTGTAAAGGCCTCCAGTAAGCACCCACCAAACACATGAAGAGTTCTAAGCCTTAATGACCATGCTCTGATTGTCCAGCAGGTATGTTAAAGAGACCAGCCTGAAAGAAGCTGATTCTGTTGATTGTTTTCAAACAAATGGACTAAGAAACAACATTTTCCAAGGACAAAAATAGAAAAAATCATATTTGCAACTTACAGCCAGAAAATCTGAAGAATAAATTTTTCACAGGAAAAATGGAACTGATGCCCAGAGAGCACATGTAGGAGCAGGGCTCCTTCAGCCTGGGTACTGTGAAAAGGTCAGAGAGAGTGAGCTAAATCAATACAATATTCACAGTTTAAAAGACAAGCACAAACTGTAAGAAGAAAGATCTAGAATACTCCCCAAACCCTGCCCAATAGACAGAAGAATGCTCCCACAGGCTGAAGAAACTGAGGCTTGGAAGTGCATGCAGGACTGATTAGATTTCTCTAAACAGACAAATTCTGAAGCAAAGACCAGTGCTGATTACTGTGCAAGGTCAGTACATGTATCCTGGGGATACTCATGTCGCCCATCAGGACTGGAGCAAAGAACTTCAAGCTAAGACCAAAAGATGTTTCCATGGCCCTGACTCCAAAGGACTATGGAAGTGGAAAAGGCTGATCAACGATGTTTAGGTTTACAAGGAGTGCTACTGAAATGAAAGCGTACCTGGAAGTCCAGACAGATCTTGGAAAACCTGCTGACTTACAAATAGAGGCAGCCAGAGAGTGGGGATCTAGAATGCTCCCAGAAACCCAACGTTGTATCCTGTGGTCAGCACTGGTCAAGATACCCTAGGACAGGAAAACATGGAGAGAAATCTCCACTAGAATAGAGGTCAACAGGGATATACAATATCAAAGTCTGCCGAAATTCAGGGGAGCCAACAGCTTGCAATCCCAAGAGGTTTAGATCCAAGACAGCACCTTGACAAGAGTTCAGCATGTGGAAACAGAAATATGAACTCAGACAGACCTGACCAATCTCCTTGGATTTTCTGTAAGAGATTGATGTCTTCCTGAAAACTTTATTGCTGGAATGTTTTTATTCGTCCTTTGTTTTCACACTTGGTCAAACAGAATTAGAGATGGACAGGTCTTCTGACCTCATTTGAAAACCTTGGTGGATGTCCTTTCAGATGAGTTCTGCAAGGAATGATGGAAGAGAAACTACAAGAGCTTTTATCAGCAGTGAGCCAGATGTCTCCATCATTTCTTCTCTTTTCAGCTGATCCCATCATTTCAGGTTTTTTGCTTTTTTCCCTCCCCCTGCAATACTTTGTTCCAGCCAAGAAAGATGTGTCTTTGCTGCCTTTAGAAGTTTTATGTGTGCACTGTTGGTAAAGTAACAATACTACTTTAATTCTGTAGCATGTTTTTTTCACTAGGGGAAGCTGGAGCATTTTCTAAGAATCAATTATTCTTCACAACCCATTTCTGAAGCAGACATTATTATCCCCAGTTTACAGAGGGATGGAATGGCAGATAGGTTAATTAACTTGCTTAAGGTCATCCAGTGAGTTAGTAATGGAGCTACGAAAAAACAAGACTCAACAATTCTCATTCCCAGTTCCTTGATCTAACCACCGAGAAATATTTCTTCTATTGCATCTTAAGTACTTCATTTCAATCACTGATCATTTATTCTGACATACTGTTGAACTTCAAATTATTCAGACTAAATGACAAGCTTGTAGACATGTGGAGATGTAGAGCATCCTCCCCTAGCTTGGCTCTTGAGCCTTATGCACCCCCTGCTATGCTGAACAACTCGTCTGCCATTAGAAATGGAAGTGCTACCATTCTTTTGGAGAACTGTCAATACCACTTCAGGCATCAGTCCAAGGGCATCGCAAGAGAGAGAAAGAGCACTTGCTCTCTTTCCTCAGGAGGCGAGCAGGCTGCCTCAACAGCCCAGCTCTCCGGGAAAGCAATAAGCTCAAGATGCCAACTGGCTTTGACTAATAATTTCTATTTTTCTTTTATGTTGCATCTCCTTCCCAAGTGTTTCCAGTCTCAGAGAGCTGAGCGGCAGTATTTAAGAGCTGCATCTTTGTAGATTTCACTCTGTGGCATTAGTTTGATGAGTGATTTTAAAGTCAAAATACCCTTCAAATGCCCACCCGAAGTCTGTCAGTCTCCTCAATGCAACACATTCTCCCCAGAGGGATTTGCACTGCAAGATGTCTCCACGGCTCAGTGTGAATTGCTGCGCAACAAAATACAATTGAAGTTCACCAATTAATCATGATCATATAAAAAATGAATAACAAATGCATGCTAAAGACAGATGTAGCCAATGCAGTTTCACCAAATGCTCAGAGGGTCCTTCTACTTGACTCAGATGAAGATGATTCTGTTCCCTCTCATCTCAATATTTATAATAAGAAAATGCTAGGGATTGTCTTACAGTATGAGATAATAGTTCTAAGCATAAGGCTTAGGAGTGAAGTTGATTACAGTGTCATACAGGAACTACTCAAATGCCTCATTTCCAAGATCAAATGAAACAAGTTCAAGCTCTTCTTTCCTCCTAAGTGTCAATAAACAACTGCCAATGAGCAAACTGGCACCCTGATTTATTATTTTTTTTTTTAGTTTCTGGGTACACCTTTGCCTCTTCAGGACAGACACACACTGGCTCAAGTGTTGCTTTTTTTGTCAAAAGCCTACATAAGGCTATTTGACATTCAGTTATAACTAAAATCCATACACAAGAGGAATTAACCAGATAAGCCATTCCACTGATCAAATAAAGTAATTCCAGATCAGCTTACTGCAAAGGCTTTGTAAAAAAGTCTTTCCCATACTTTATCATCTCTTTGCACATACACACACTTTTTTCTTTTGCTGCTCTGAGCATGCTCCAGGGATGTTTCACCAATCCCTTGATCTCTGTCCTTCACAACAGTCCCAATGAAGAGAATGCCCATGTTGATTCCACATAAACTCACTCTCCTTTAACTCCTTTCCAGCATTTTACCTTTTTTACTCACCCATCTGCCATTGATTTTCTTCTAAATAGTTGCTGACAGGTCCAAACACTTTATTTACAACAAAAAGCTCAGGAGGATCTAACAACATGTCCACAGAATTCAGCTCATCACAAGCCCATTCCTGTTGTCAGCCTCTGCTGCTTCCTTCCATTCCCTGTTATTATCATCCCTTCACGTGTCAAGTCTAATTTGGACTGTGAAGATCTCAGAGTGAGGATGTTCATCTTCTGTGTCCAAAAGACTCCACACACACTTACAATGCTACATAAATAGTATTACATTGGTCTGATTAGACAGGGGGCTTTGCTTAGCAGCTTCAGTAACTGGAGATCTAGCTCTTGTGCACTCCATCTCCATAATCACCTCATCATTCTGCACTAGCACCAACGCAGATGTGCTTCACAGGGATGAAGGAGAAGGACTCCCACTTCTGTCACCTCCCCACAGTGACAACTAAAAAACTAAGCAAAGAAATACCTTCTGCAACTAAAAGGCACAACAATGAGGAGGTTGGGCAGCAGTTCAGCCATCCGTCATCCTGAATGTCAAATTCTAGCAGCTAAAACAGGAGAGAGCAGCCACCTCATGTACCACTGATGGCAACTATTCCCAGGGATGTGTGCTACAGCAGCCAGAAAGGTGACTGGCCTCGTTGTCCTGTTCTCATGACAGCCATCACCTCAGGGAGGGTGATTTGGACAATGTCCTCCACAGTGAAACACATCACCCGGCAAGCTTCAACTCCCCAGCAGAATCTAAGGAGACACAAGAGCATTTCTGACTACAGGGGTTGTAAAACAGACCGTGCTCCACCTCTGCAAATATGCAGATGTGTTGAGCTGTGGCTTTGTTGACTGTTGTGACCTTGATATTCCTTCCTGTCTGTACACTGCCTTACTGGCTAACATGCTAACTGGGCTGGGCACTTTGTGTAACCACAGCCGTAACAGTGATATAGTAACCAAAATATGTCCTTGGGGGTGTACATTTTTGCTTCATTCCTGGCTTCAGATTTAGCACTTGCAGGTTATTGCATGGTTGGCAGAAGAAACAACCGATTTTGGAGGAAAAACTGCAGAAGAAACAAAGTAATGCAGACGTGTTCATTTATGTGTGCTTCCACCACACCAAAAAAGCCAGACTGGAGCTCCTCATATGCACGGAGTTATACTGGGTGTCAGAAGAGAAAACCTCCATATCCTGACTCCTTCCTCATGATCCAGAGCTGTGATGTGTGAAAAAGCAAGCCAGTCTGCCTGCTGCCCCTGACCAGGAACAGCCATAATTCTCACATCAGGCCAATCCACTAAGTGTCTAGTCTGAAACTCAGCAGAGTAACTTTACACAGCCAAACACTGGGCTGATAGTGCTGCTGGAAGACAGAAATGGAAACAGAACCACATTATTGGGTCCATTTTTAGGTAAATCAATAGTTTAAGGGAAACAGGAAGATATTTTTCTGTGGTTTATATGCCAAATTTCTGAGTTCCAGTCTTCTTCTGAGAATAATCAGGTATTTTCATTGATGAGGATGAGATCGAACTGATGTAATGACTGAAACAGGCAGGATGATTTACCAAATTGGAATATTGAAATATTTTGCCACGATCATTTAAAACAGATATTCAAAGATGTGAGAAGGTAACAGTACATATTAAATCACCATCATTATTTTACAGGTGCAGAGACAGTAACTTGTCCCAGTTAACCCTGCTGAGGAGGGGTGGAATGGAGATGGCTGCAGAGAATGAGAATACTTATTCCTCCAACGTGCAAAAAGCTTGCTCAGTTTGGAGCTGTGTGAGGAAAACAGCCCCAAATAGCCAGCAGCTGTGTCTCATTAGTTTCTAAAACTTATTATCTATGACAGAAGGTATTCCAATCTATATGGAGTAAGTGTTTGGGAGCTCATAATGTCTAAACAATTTAATCATGGGACAAAAAAGTGGTGGTTGCTTTGGAGTCAGCAATCACAAATTGATATACTAATTGAAAAAAGGCAGTCACAGCCAGGGAAGTACTCTCCTACACATATAGACATTTCAGGAAGACTATCTCCATCAAGATGAGAGAAATTATGAGAAAAACATGACTCAAAAATACAGACAAAAATGCAAATGAGAATTCTCATGATCTTACTCCATTGTCTAAAAGTCCTGATTGCATAATTAACAAAATGGATTATTTTGGCTGAGCAGCACTCAGAAGTTAGAAACATAGCATAGAATAATGTGGAAAGGCAAAAATATAGGAAAAATGTTCCAGGGTAATAAATAAATAATAATAAAGACTACAGAAAATGCACAAGTGATGCAGCTACAGACAGTAATTGGGGAGTGCAGCGATGCCAAGATGCATTGCTACAGAGAGATGGCAAAGTAGCACAGAAGTGGCAGAAATGGTAAAAACTTCTATTCCCTCCTTAGAAATATTAAAAAGAGGCACTTATCTATCAAAAAAAAAAAAAGAAGCCATTTTCAGTCCATTAGGAGGAAATAAAAAATGCTAAGCATCCTCTAGACCTAATGTTTTATTATTAGGCTATCTAGAGAACTTTAACACAGCAGTCCTTGTAGAACTGGCAAAAGACATCTCAGGAGTGTTAATTTTAATGGATCTTTTAATATGAAGGGAATTACAGACTATGACTCAAAAAGGGCAAAAGGTGGACAGAGTGCCCAGGTATGCGTGGAAGAGGGGACAAAGTTAATTAAGGCTGAAGAACAGCCATGTGTTTCAGGCCAGTCAGTACACACCCTCCCATAGGAAAGAGATCTACCCAGCCAAACCCCCTTTCAGTCTTAGGTGGCGTTACACGTTCGGCTTATATAAATGTAATCACCTAAGTGTCGTTTGCTCAGATGTTTGTGCGGAGCCTGATTTAGCACCCACTGGCACTGATTAAAAAATCAGCATAGACGAAGCACGGGGAAGCCTGAGGTAAAGCGGGATTGTGTGGGGCTGGCGGCGGGGCGCGGCCTGAGGCTCGGCCTTATGTCTCCGGGGGTTCCCGCTGTTCCCCCGGGCCCGGTGGGGGGGGGGGAAGGAGGGAGAGTGTGAGGGTGAGTGATCGCTAGGAGCAGGCAGGGGACCCGCACCGCCTCTGAGCACCCCAACGAAACGCCTCTCATTGCGGGAAGGAGGCGGCAGCTCCGCCCGCGCAGGCAGGACCGGGCAGCCGCGCCTCGGAGGGCCCGACGTCACCCGCCGCGACGCCTCGGCAGAGGAGGCATTGCGCATGCGCTAGGGAGCGACCTGCTCGCTGCCCTCCGGCCCTGCCGCGCCGCCTCGCTTGCGGGTCAGTGTGGGGCGCTGCCGGGGGTCGCGCCGGGCGGAGGGGCGAGCGGCGGCCGGGGGCACGGCTGCTCTTGCCGTCCTTGGGGTGGGGCGGAGCGGGGCCTGTGGCAGCGCCCCGGGGCGAGGGGGATGGGCCCCAGCTGCCCGTCCTGTGGGGTCTGGCCGCCTCCCTGGCCGGGATTTCGAGCCCTCCGGGCGGGTGGTGCGGGCCGCTGTCAGCGGGCAGCGGCGAGCGGCCGTTACCCCGAGCTGCGGCCCGCAGGTGGCTTTCCGCGCTTTCCCCCACGGGAGGGAAGCGGGGCCGCGGGGCTGGAGGGGACGGGGTTTGCTGGAGGGCCGCGCCTGGCCCGGGTGCCCCTTTGGCCGGGCGGGGGCCCGGGAAGCTCTCCTTCCCCATGCGGTCGCGGGAAAATCCAAAGCGACTGGAAACGGGAAGTTTTTCGGGCGTGTGCTAAGTGAGGGGGGAGAGGCCTGAGACGAGTGGGTTGGGAAGAGAAAAGCCAGCCTGAGACAGGGAAGCAAGGTCTGGAGTGGCAGTGAGGAGCGGGGAGCAGGTGGAGAAGCAGCGCTGCATGATGTTTTGGCTTTTGGTGTTTTAATTGCCAGGAGGTGATCCTGAAAATGTCATCAGCAACAAAACTGCTCTGTCAGCATCTCACAGAAGCAGAGTTTGGCCTAAAATAGGCTTTGGATGGATTTGGCACTCTGCAGTTCGTAGCCTTTGCCTTTCTCGTCTCAGATGTTCTGAGACTGGTGGGGATTATCAGAGGTTTCCAGTCGTGGTTTGGGCTACTTAGATTCCTTTATTGATTCAGAAGTGAAAAGCAGATCCCTTAGACTACTGCTTTGTATCATTTTAGAAGCTAAAGGTATTTTAATTTTAAAGGCTACAGTTAGATTAAACAAGCTTTGTGTTTGAGCCTGGTGATGATCATGAGCGGGATGATGTGATGAAGAGTTTTTGGGGTCAATCTGTTGTTCTATCTTTGAGTATAGGAATTAGGGCTGACTGCTGAAATGGATGATTTAGCAAGATTTCATCACTGTTCCCCCATGTATTACATGCTGAAGTTGCAGTGCTGCCCTCTGATCATTTGGGAGTTTCTTTCCTCGCACCCCAGGCCTGCTGCCTTAACTTGAGGACTCTGGACACTTTGCCTTCCCTCTTGTTATTCTTTCCATTATTCTCTTTGACTCAGATTGCTCGTATTATTTTCATGCTTGATTTACTCCTGTTAGCAAAGCATTAAAGAAGCAGGAAAAAAAAACCCTAACAAGTAGGTGGTTATAAGTTAGGTCTTCCAGCGGGCAGATGTGTGTAAGCAAAGTTGTGAATAGTTCAGATTAGTGTTACTAAACAGAAGGCTGCCTGGTATACAAAAGGGGACTCAGCCCTGTCTTGCTGATTACTGTCCTGCTCAGTGCTCATCTTCTGGAATCAGCTGTGCAGTGCTACTTAAAACAATAATTTTAAACTTGAACATAAGTAGTGCACTTGATTGAAGCCCTCTTAATTTCTCTAGAAAACAGCACAGTACAAGCACTATAGAGTGTCATGTATGGGATCGTGGGTCTCTTATTTTTTGTTTATTGCATCTGCAAGGAAAAAGTAAAGATCCAAAGAAGAGGAGGAAAAAAAATGGGGAGATGTAGGAAAGCTGAAGGAAAACCCTTCTCCACAGCCCTATAAAGAGGGTGTGGATGTTGTCTCCTGTGGTCTAATAACAATGGTTTTGTCCTTGGAGCGCTTTTGTTGCTGAGGTGTCTTTAGGTGGGAAATGCCTGAAAGAGAATGGGAAGGTACTCATCTAGGATCTTCTCAGGGGAGGAAAGTGTGTGGGGGGGGTAGAATCTAGCATGAATAAATTATTTCTCTCTTTAAAAACAATATATATTGGGAAAGACTGAAAAGACAATGAAGGAAAAGCTGATGGAAATAGCCAAGGGAAGGGAGTTGAGGTGGGAAAGACCTATGTAATTCACTATAGAGAAACATGACTTCATTTGTTTTTATAGTTAACAGGCCATTTTTTGCCAGAAGGACTATAACAGTGTTCAGACAATGTTTTAAATAGTGAGAAATTTTCAGGAGAAACTCTCAGGTTGCCTCCTTGGTATGTTTGAAGGGGTGTCTTGCCTTGTCCACAGGTCAGAGGCACAGCAGTGGGTGGTGGTTTTGGCAGAGCTCACACTGTGATTGTTTCTGTGACTGGAATTTAAAGGCAAACTTAGACAAGCTGAGTGGGATCTGCTAGTAAACTAGCCAAGGTAAATTGTGGGATCTGCTAGTAAACTAGCCAAGGTAAAGTGTGGTTCATATAGGTAATTTTATGGTCTGTATTGCTGTCTGTAGTGTCCTAGTTAGGTTGCTAATTGCACCTGAATTAGTGTGGGCATTCTTTGTTTGCAGGATTATGTACCCAGATGGATTTTGTGCACAGACTGTATGACTTCAAGCATGTGATCAGTGTACAATGAGTTGTTTTGTTCACCTTAGTTCTAGGATAGCTTGCAATACCCAGTCATCTTAGAGTTGTGGTTCTCCTGTGCTCCCTTTTTGTAGGAAGGTCTGTCTGTCTATGTGTGCCCACTCTTCCTTGGGAGATGTCCAATGTTTCCAGTTACGCCCTGCGAATGGCCCGGCTGAGTGCACAGATATTTGGAGAAGTTGTCAGGCCAACAGACTCAAAATCGATGAAAGTAGTGAAGTTATTCAGTGAGCAGCCCTTGGCCAAGCAGAAGGAGGTCTACAGCTGGTATCCTCCTCACAACACCTACCATGCCCTCATGAAGAAGCTCCGTTACTTTGGTCTCTACAGGTAATCTCTGTGCCTATGGGATGGGAGCTGGACTGGAGATGGGAAAGGAGTGGGTGTGAGTTTTGTTACAGTGTGTTTCCTCAAGGAAAAGAGGAACAAAGAGAAAGGTCTGGTTCAGAATATAGTGTGTATAGAAATATGCACTTAATTGTTGCACTGAGGGCAAGAGAGTCAAATAAATGATTACTAAGTAACTTTTCCCATAATTGGAACCTTTTGTGAGAGAGATTTTAGGTGTAGTTACGTGCAGTCATTTATGAAACAGTTCTTGCTTTGGCTTTGTGGGGGAAGGAAGGGAGCTTTCTCATAGACAAGAGATGGTCCTGTAGTTCTGAATATGGCAAATGAATGTGCTACAAAAAGGTGATGTTACTTTACCACAAAAGTGGCACTGAGACAGCCTTACCATGTACTCCTGAGTCATTCAATAGCTAGTAAGTGAAATTTAGAAGAAAAGGCAAGTCTGTGTTAGGCTGGAGGGGCTTTTTAATCCTTCAAAAATAAATTAAGTTAAATTAAACTCAAGTATGGTTTAAATAGCCTTGTTAATTCCAGATTCAACCAAATTAATTGCTTGATTTCCAAATTAATTTTGACCATCTCAAGTAGGAAAAACTGCATGGCTAAAGAACACTGGCAGGAGTCAAGTTCAATCTGTTGACTTCAGTCAGGTAGCAGTAAAGAAATGCTTTAAGAATGAGTTTGCTAACCCTGTAAAAGTCAAGACAAAAGACTTTTTATTGCTAATGCCACACTACTAGCCATCAAGGATTGCATCCAGGATCCTTTTGGTTTAGTTGTTCATTCTAGAGTAGCTGCTTGTTACAACAGACAAGCCCTTTATTCTTCTTCTTCCCCTTCTAATCTCCAGTTCCTTCTCTAGCTGCTCTGTATACAAAGAGCTTGTAGTGGATCAGGTTTGCTGGTCAGAAATATGCAATGAAGAGTTGTGGATTGAAAGAGCTTAATAATAAAAAGAAACAAAAAGCTTGAGAGTTTAGAAAAATTGTATTGAAAAATAGCAATGCATCAATCTTAGGCCACTTAGGATGCAGTTGTGACTTTTGAAAAATACCTTCACACTGAAGAACACAGGGACAGAGATTAAAGAGAATTTATTAGAACATTATTGAGGATTCATTATCTCCGCCAGACTCTTTATCCTCCTTCGTGTTTTATTCTCCTATTAAGATTCTACCAGTAGCTGATGCTTTCTTCATAACTCATTCTTGAAGTCACCTGAGAGCCATGTCATGTACTGTAATTACTGCCCAGCATGCCCCTGTTTTCTTAGAAACTAATGACCTGAACTAAGTCTCTAGTGCAGAAGCATGATGTGCTATTGCTAGACTGCTGAGCTAGATGAGGAGATTCTCATTCTTGTGTCTTGCTGTTTTTCATATTTTACTGCTTATTTAAACAATATGGATCAATAAATTCAATGGAAATAATATATATATATATATGCACACACCATTTGTGCTGAACAGGGCAACCTTGTTAGTTCTGGAAGAACCAGAGGAAATCTTTCATGTTATTCTGCCCAACATCACTGCTAGCAGTAGCACTGAGTATGCTGCAGTGAGTTTCACTATGGATGTCACTGGTAAAGTATCGATACCTTTTTTGCATTGTCATATGGTTCAAAGAACCTTTCACATCCAGGTATTACAAGAAATAAAATAAACCTTTTTGCTTTGCTTCCCCATCTAGGGATGAGCATCAAGACTTTAAGGAGGAGATGAGACGGTTGAAAAAGCTCCGTGGGAAAGAAAAACCAAAGAAGGGGGAAGGGAAGAGAGCACTCAAGAAGAAATAATGTCACTTGGACAATATAATGAACTAGTTTGGAAATGCTGGAGAACAGCTGTAACCCAAGCTTTCTGTTCCCAGCTGGAGAGGGCTTGGCATGTAAGCTGCATGTGGGGTACAAGAAACTGTGAAATACTGGAGTTCACCTTGGGAGCACACTTGGGTCTTCGTGCCTTTGTTGGGTTTTAATTTCTGTAGTTTAAACATGCTGCAGCATGTTAATTTGTCAGAAGCCTCTTTTACCCAAGTAGTAAAAAAAAAAGTAAAAAACCAAGTGTTCAGTGTTTTTCTTTAGCTATAAGCTGTTTCAGTTTTTCTGGAAAGTTGTTGGATTTTCATTGTCTGTTTCACTTTCTTGGATTAAGATCAATGCTGTTCTGCATGTGGCTGCAGAAAAGCTTTCCTGCTTCTACTGCTGCTTGGCATCTGACCTATTATAATGAGCTTCACTTCAGGAAGCTTTAGTGTCAATTTTTAAGTTGCTGTTAGAATCCATTGTTCTGCATTTTGCCCTGAACAGTACTTCATGGTTCATTGCCTGGCTACGGCACACTTACCATACCCAGAATATCTAGATAATGCAGCAGAAGAGGTTGAAATACAAAGGCTCAAACTGTTTTCCAGCTTGAGACCCCCTACTAATTAAAACAGAATGTTTAAGTTTACTGTAATGAAAGGATTTTTTAATTTATTTTCATTTGCTGGAGTACATGGGGAGTACTTCATAAGGTGATGAACAGTTTTACTGGTTGTCAGTACACAGTTCTAGCAACGCTGAAGGAGCCCAACAATAATATGAGTGACAGTGTACATCTACTGTTCTTACCTGTCAGTCCTTGTCAGGGAACAGGAAGTGCAGAATGCTGCTGTGCTGCTCTGCCTGGCCATGTCTACATCTTCCCCATGAGTGCCCTGCCATGGCATCTTTGAATTTCCAGACCATGTAAGCTTAGAGGAAGTTTGTTGAGGGAGTAAAGAACAGCTGTTAATAACTTAAGAATGACTGGAGCAGAAAGTATTGCCACAGTTAGCTTGGGGTATGCTTGATTTTGTGTGCAGAGGCAAAGTAGGGAACAGCACTAACCTACCAACACTTTAAATCAAGCTTTTTCAAATGTTAGTGTATTTGAAGGGATCAGTGGGTCTGCAGAAATCTAACAGCTGTACTTCAGCAGGGTTAGTAATTGAGGTGCCAATTATGAAAGGTGTTTCTGGGGATCTGTGCTCAGTATCCTTACTCTTACCTGCTTTTCTAACCTCTGAGAAACTGACTTTTAGGACATCCTCAGTATTGCAGGAGAAGCACTCAGATTCTAGTAAAATAGATATCTGCTCTGTACTGTGGTAGTCAGCTTCTCTTCAGATTTAAAACTCTTTTGGTAACTAGCTGGTTTTGATCAACTCGATGTGCCTATGGCACTTCAGTGTTCTGTGGGTTGTGACCTGTCTGGTACTGAAGTACATGGAGCTCGCGATGGGCCCTCTGAGAAGTGTTTGGTGCCTGGGACGTGTGTGTGCAGCCAGGGGAGGTGGTCTGGTTCTCTTCAGTGCCTCCAGGAAGAAGAGCAGCACAGCGCCATGTACTAGGTAGGAGAGGAAATCGCCTGAGTAGGAAGGCTGCTGCTGCCTGATGCCATGTTTCTGGCTGTGAGGGGTGAAGTTGCTCACCTGCATGCTTTGGTGGAGAGAAGGACCAGTTCTGAAACAGTTGAGCAGAATTACTGCAGCAGCTTTGGTGATTGTTGCTGCAGCAGCTTTGTCAGCAAGAACTTGATGTCTTCTATAATTAAACCAAAGTTCAATAAAAGTGTTTTCCCTGCACCTTAGATGAGAAATTAACAGCATCTCTTTCATTCCTGTGGAATACTGAAAGCTTTGGCAGCATAAGCATGCAAGAGGAAAAAAGTGTGTGTGCATCAAAAAGTGAACTATTGTTCTGTTCCAGTAAAGTATGTGTGGCCTTAAACTCTGTGTGTGACCTGTTATGGATATACATATAATACATAAATACTTATACAGCATGATTGCCCATGCTTTTTAACCCATCCTTAACCTGCTTAAGGACTGAGCATGTACAGAGCCTACTGAGGGCAGTGAATGCTGCAGGCATTCTGTATGTCAGCGTGCTATCTTGCTAGGCACAGATCACAGAATCACAGAGTTGTAGGGGTTGGAAGGGACCCTGAGAGATCATCGGGTCCAACCCCCCTGCCAAAGCAGCTCCCCAGCTCATACTGCACAGATAGGCGTCCAGAGACGCCTATTCTCAGAGAAGGAGACTCCACCACCTCCCTGGGCAGCCTATTCCAGTGCTCTGTCACCCTCACTGGGAAAAAGTTCCTCTGCATGTTGGTGCAGAACTTCCTGTGCTCCAATTTGCAGCCATTGCCCCTTGTCCTGTCTCCACTGACCAAAGAAAAGGGGCTGGCCAATTCCCTCTGCACCCCATACTTAAGATATTTATAAACATTGATTAGGTCCCCCCTCAGTCTTCTTTTCTCCAGGCTGAACAGCCCCAGCTCTCTCAGCCTTTCCTCATAGGATAGATGTTCCAGGCCCTTAATCATCTTCATAGCCCTTCTCTGGACTCTCTCCAGGAGATCCCTGTCCTTTTTATACCAGGGAGCCCAGAACTGGACACAATACTCCAGGTGGGGCCTGAGCAGAGCAGAGGGGGAGGATCACCTCCTTCGACCTGCTGGCCACACTCCTCCTGATGCACCCCAGGATTCCATTGGCTCTCTTAGCCAGCAGGGCACACTGCTGACTCATAGCCAACCTGTCGTCAACCAGGACCCCCCAGGTCCTTCTCCATAGAGCTCTTCTCCAGCAGGTCATCCCCCAGCCTGTACCGATACATGCAGTTGTTCCTCCCCAGGTGCAAGACTTTACACTTGCTTTTGTTGAATTTCATCTGGTTTCTCCCTGCCCAGCTCTCCAGCCTGTCCAGGTCTCTCTGGATGGCAGCGCAGTGTTCCTGCGTGTCAGCCACCCCTCCCAGCTTTGTATCATCAGCATACTTGCTGAGGGTGGATGTCATTCCCTCATCAAGGTCGTCAATGAAGATATTAAACAGGACTGGACCCAACACTGAGCCCTGGGGAACACCGCTAGTCACAGGCCTCCAGTCAGACTCTGCTCCACCGATCATGACCCTCTGAGCTCGGTCCGACAGCCAGTTCTCAACCCACCTCACTGTCCATTCATCTATCCCATACTCTCTCAGCTTGTCTATCAGGATGTCATGGGAGACAGTATCGATGGGGATGAGCTTTGGGGATTGGATCTCTTCCTCCTTTTCTGCCCCAAGCCACCTAGCTAGCTACGGGTTCCGAGATGATCTTGTCATAACCAGGAAAGCGAAAGGCTTGTTTGGCTACTGGTCCCCTTTGTAAGCTGTAGGAGCAAACATGCATCACTCTGGGAGCGTACTTGGGAAAGATACTGACAGCAGCATATCCCGAGAAACCTCTGGAAGGGCCTGTGAAGTAAGCAGGTGTGAATTGTTGATTTTCATCTTTTGTCCATGGTGCTTACAAAAGCAAAGTGGGAAATGATAATGTTTTAGAAGAGCAGTATAAGGACAAGAAAGGTTCTTCCAACTAATGTTTCATGGTTGTCAGTAGTACTCACTCACTAGAGCTGGGTCTTCTCAAAAATGGCTGTTTTCTCCTTCCCTGAGACCTCACCATAAAATAATGATGAATCAGCCACTTTTTGAGTTTATCCTACTATTAGGGTAATCCATTGCTTGCTGGGACTGTTAGTGTAACAATTTTTGTTGCAGAAAATACAGCTTTTTTCCACTCCATAGCTGGGATAGAAACAGGCACTTTCCTACCTCCCTTCTACCCCATGCCCTATTATTTAGGAATAGATACTGCCTGAAGATCACTGTTTTTTGTGAACAACAGGGTTTAGATGAATTGCAAGTCAATCCCGAACACATCCTGCCAGGTATTAACACAGTATGTGCATTTTGGAGACTAAGGAGAGGCCTAACCGTGCTCTGAAGGGTGAGGATGGGAACACATGCTTCTTGCAGCTATCTGTACAGCAGTGTATCCGTTTTATGTACAAATAATCCAGTTCAATTAGGTTTATATTTTGGGCTCTCCTTTCACAGTGATTCATTTCACCATCTGAACTGCTGTGTTTCATTACAAAATTCACTCTTTTCCTGAGACTGTGAGCTGACATCAGCAGATGCGTAGATGGGTGTTTTAATTCGGGATAAAACAGGTTAGTTGATCTCTGAGAGACTGAGAGGCAAAACCCCTAACCTCTACCCAATCCTAATCAGCTTTATTAATTGTCACGATTTCTTTATTTTACACTGCTTTAGCTATGCCTGTCTTTTAATTATATTCTGGCATCACAGTCATAGCTGCCAGTGCTGCCTTGATAATCACAAGTGATTTTGTAAGCAGGCTGACCCGGTTGTATGTCTATAGGTTCTCTGCAAGTATTGTTCTTGGTGGAAATCCTGCAGAGAGGCAGAAGTTCTCTTGCACATGAACATACTTTGTAATGGTGGAAGGAAACACAATCCAGTGTTGCTTTCTGGTAAATGTTAAAATGTGGATATATGTGTTCTGCCTGGAAAAACATTTAACTTTAATTCTCCTCAGGTGGAAAGAGTCTATTCTGTTTATTAAAGCAGTGTGTTGAGTTTACACAGCTCAGCAAAATGCACCTGAGTTACTCTATGGCGTTGGGCAAATGCTTTGCCTTGCTCATGTTTCCTCAAGAGTAAAATTAGAATAATGATCACTTAGTAAGTAGTGTCATGAGGGTAAGCTGCTTCGAGGAGAGGATTTTACCCCAGGAGAACCTTGTGTAAAGAGCTGCTTAGTCTGGCCGTGGCAGGACTTGCATATCTGTGTATTTCAGAGACATGATTGTATGCAACTGTTGATGATGTTTCTAACACATAAAATAAGCTGTGGTAAGTTTCTGTGTTCACTGTTCTGCTTTGCATGTTAGAGAGTTTAAACCCTGGGGCAGGAAGAAAAATATCTCGATTAGGTCAGAAATTTAAAAACCCAAAGCATCTGTTACTTAAACTGCAGGTGTGTTTGAAATTTGAATATATCTGTACATATTCCTCTACTACTTTGAAGGCCATCTTAATAAACTTACAAGCATTGCAGTCTGTGTCTTGAAAAAGCTTTATGAATCTAAAAGGCTGCTTTGAGGGAAAGACTGTGTTTTGGGGGGTTTGTAGGGATTTTTCCTTTTACAGCACAACAGGTAGTATGCAAAGACAGCAAGTGCTGTGGGGATGTCGGATCAGGTCCTTTAAATGGAGTCCTCTGTAGCTGTTTGCTTGTGATGCCTCTTGTACAATCCCTCGGGAGTAGATCCTGGAAACAAAATCCTCCAAGGGGACTCGCTCCCTCACTCATCTTGATTCTGAGAACTTGATTCAGAAACTCTTCTAGGGGTAGCTTCATTGCTCTGAACTGTCCAAACAGCAATGGAAAACTTGAGGGTTCTGATAATAATAATTTTTTTAAAAGAGCATTTATTATTATCTTCCATATTTGTAGAAGCAGAAATGAAAATAATGTCTTTATTATAAATCCTAGAGGTTACACTGAAATGGTGTGACAGGGGCAGATATTTAGAGTGGATCTTTCTGTGCCTGCCCAGCTGGGGCAGCGTGGAAAACGAATTTCAGTCTCTTCACTTTCCTCATTTTCCCTGTCCTATTCCTCAAGTGCAACAGAAATGTCTTGAGTTCAGAGGGGAAGGAACAGACATTAAAACATCTGAAAGAATTTGCTCTTGAAGGCTCAGTCACAGCAGAGCACAGCACCAGCATGTCAAAATGCTGAGGAACGTAGATAGGTATTAGCAGACCAGAACCACCACGTTGGCTGAGAAATTATTTAGGGTTGTCTATGAGGATAAATCTGAAATCCTAATGGTCATGACACTGAAGGATCTTGATAAACACCATGTTGGATCGCTCTGGGTGGAATACTGAGGAAAACTCTACAAAGGGAAGTATTTAGAAAAATTGAGAAGCCCCCCAAGAAGTGGGTTCAGATTCTGTTGTGTCTGAGTCAGGCAGAGCTAGACTGACCCAAGTCTTCTAAAGCAGAGCACTGAGACCACTTCTCTCCTGGAAGTGATGGAGGCAGGGTGGATGACCTCATACATCTCTCACCATAGCTAGGTCTGTGAAAACAGATCTCACAAAGAGATAAAAAAAGGGTTTCTATGTCTGTGCTCGAAAGTACTTCCCTTCATCCCAGGGCTCCTAAAGCTGCTTGTAAATATTTCAGGGAGTTCAGTGAGTCTCTTCCACTTCGGTTGTTGCTTCTATGGGTCTGATGGTTGCCTCATGGGCTGTTTCAGTAAATAGGCTTTTAACGATATTAAGAGCTCCAGAAAGTCTAAAAGACATTATACTGCCCCATGGCATCGTGTGTCACTGCAGATGCATAATTGTAAACGTCTAAAATGTGATTCCAGATTCAGGCACCTACAGAAGTGGTCTAACTGAGAAGCTGTATGAATACTGAGTATCTCCAAATAGTATTAATGATGCTTACCTCTGAGTAACAGCCAAGTAAGTCCTGTGCCAGCAGACAGGGCTGTAGTCCCCTCTAGCCTTTGAAGCGTAGTGGTGTCTTCAGGACTCAACTGCTGAAATATTTCTCTAGAGACTCTGTCATCCCCTCCCATGCAATAGCTCCTTCCCCAGTGATATTCAGCATTGGTCAGAATAATATTTAGAAATGTTGCACCTTGTCCATCTCTGATTTTCTGTGCTCGCACACGAAGGAGACTGTGTGACAGGCAGCACCAAACTGATGCTCTGGGTGTTTCTGAGGGAGCAGCAAGCAATGACAGAGATAATCCAGGTGTGAGGGTATTGCATTCAGAATTGGGCTGGCTAGTTTACAGAGGTGGTTATTATGTATTTGGGTGTTTTAAAAAATTGTTTCTGAGATTTCAGAGTTCATGCTGGCTTTTTATTTTAGTGAAAGAGATGGCTGCTGTTCAACTGACATTACTTACGTTCAGTTTGAAGGCACTGAAGCATCTCCATGAAGGCTCCAGCCTGAAGCAGTGTTCAGATGGCTTGTCCAAACTGTCTCATTTAGGTCAGAGAGCAGCCCATGAGTGAGACGGTCCAAGATGCCACCTAGACAGGCAACATCTCTTGGGTGAGCAGAGATGGGATTGGTACACAGGCTGCCTGTGAGGCAGCACGTGCCATTTCTTGGCTGTCTGTTTTGGGGTCTGTTCTGGTGCAGCTGAAGTGCAGGTAAGTGTGTTCACAAGCTCTAAACTTCACAAATACTTTTTGAATGAACAGCATAAACCAGACCGCATTAACTGGGCTAGGGAATGGACAACTAGAAAGTAACACCACAGCTTCTTTATTTCTTTGCTTCTGCACTTGGTTATTCTGCTTATATGCTGTGATGTTTGCCAAAATACTGCTCTGTTGCCTGAGACCAATACAGCCAACAGGGTGAGCATCTCCATATTTTCAAACTCAAGTTGTTTGATAGTATCATCGAGTTTATTAATAAACATTAATGCCCTCTGAGGACAGATAGCAGTGTATTGACTGGGCATGCAAACCACTTAAAAATAAGATTAAAAGAGCGATCTAAGCTGGAGCTTTGCAGAATTCCCCCGGGGGGCTTAACAGAAATTGTGTTCAGTTACCAAAACTAATGTGTCTTCTGGAGAGGGAAGTTATATCATATTAAAAGGGAATAACGGTGTCCGAGGGCCTTTAGCATAGCTGCAAGCTTCAAGCAATCCACAGCATCAAAAATGTGAAGAGGCCATTGGCCACTGCACCAGAAATTTTGCCTTTGGCCAGGTACATGCTCATATGAGACCGATGAGAAGGCAGCAGCATGATTTGGAGACTGCCCCACTCCCACACGCTCAGCAGGCAGCTTGCCTTAGAGAGACACTAAATGCCTGGGAGGCTTGTGTTGTCTTGGTGGTGGTGAGGATTAAAAGACAAGGATGGATTATGAACCGTGATGCTGGCCCTGTCAGCAAAAGACATTTGTGTTTAATAGATAAGGGGTGTATATTGCGATACAAGCATTGATTTAAAAAGGTTATCCATCCCATTGGACACATCACCCAAGGACTCTTAAAACTCCAGCAATGTGGGGTATTGCCCTGAAAAAACACAGTTGGTCACCACGTTCTCTCTGTCCCATGTCAAAGTTGCTGTTTCTCTGATTCATATCATTGACTCAGCCTTTGTGGACTCTTAAAGTTTCCTCACCCCAGGCCAGTACCAACTGTAACAGACTTTTTGCTCAGCGAAGACACTAGAAACGAAAAGGTTCAGTTACTAACTAAACTTACTAGATCAGAGATGTAGAGAGTTACCCACCTGTCTATGAAGTGCTGGAGAATCAAGTTACAGCAGGTATTCAGGCCAGGCAAAGCTCTGCCAGCCTGGATCTTTCGAAGGAAAATCCTAAGACTGGAACATAATTGAACAGTCATTTTCTGAACAGCAAAATAACGTGTTTGACGTGGAATCCTTTCCTGCCCATTCTTGGAACTTACTCAATCACGTTAGCAGCTTTTTGTACCAAAATGGGATGGTTTTGAGTTATAAAATATGATTGTTCACGCTGGAATAATAATGCTAGGAATCCAAAACTATTTAGTTCTTAAAGCTGATCAGCTTATCACTGTCCAGCACAAAGGACTTAGATATCTGAACGTGTTAAAGCAATGCCAAGGGATACTAAAGTAACAGGAGGGTCTTGCCTAATCCTCTCAAACATGAGATTTGGCGCCAGTTTCAGCAAAGTACATCAGGTGGGAAAACCTGTGCTCTTTACTCCTTTGTCCCCCTATTTTCATCTGCTTCTTGTTTCCTAGGAGAGCTGCATATTCCTTCCCCTGGCTACTTTCACTATTTTCTCTCATCTTTTGCCCCATCCCTCCCCCTCCTTTTCCACTGGCTGCTACCTCTGTTCTCTCAAAGAGGGTTTCAGGGCTCGCGCTGTCTCCTGATGCTCCTTTATATGCCACATCTGTCAGCGTTTCTGCTGCTGTTCAGTGAAACCTGTCTGGTGCTGTAAGGTAAGTGAAGGCGAGAAGCCAGCAGAGAGGCCGAGCACACGAGTCAGCAGGTGCATTGCTGGGCCCCAAGGTCACTACTCAGACAAGGAAGGAGGGAAACGGGGTAGCGTTTTGTTCTTGAGACGCCAAGCAACGTGCAGGTACGTCAGGGACCTGTATGTAAAGTCATTCCTATGCTGCAGTCCCATCACCTTTCTTGCTTTCTGCCCCCCCTCCTTTGCCTCCAAAGGAAAATGTTTTGCTTTTCACTTTCTGAAGGTCTGGGCTGTGGTTTAGGAGAGAAGAGCAACAGTTTTATAAATAATGACACTATAATAAATTATGCTTGACTCAAATGAAAACTATGTAAGTATTTCCAGTGTCATCATCAGAATATTCAGAATATTTTATTATTTATAAATAAAAGAAAGCTTCTTAGATCAACATTACTTTTGATGGTAGAAAGAAAACTGAGTTAAGAACCTTGTGGATCCACATTTTTGTACTTTTTCTCTACCTCCTTTTTTCTCCTAGTCTTCACCCATCCTCATCACTTCTGCTCATGTATTTAACTCTGTGAAGTCTCTGTGAACTGAAAAAAAAATTGTTTAGCTGCAAAGTTCAAATCACCACCTGAATCCTACCTAATTTCTCACTGAAGGTATGAATATTTGAAGTTCAGCACTGTCACAGGCTGGTAAGTCTTTTGAACTAGAAGTTCTCAAGAAGCTACCAAATGAAACAAAACATATGATCTGTACAGGAATAGTTTAAAGGAAAAATTTAAAAAATATTTTAGAAGCAGCTTTCCTTTCTCTGTTGTCTAACTTTGGAGCAACCAGAGAGTGATCCATAGAATCATCAAGGCTGGAAAAGACCTTCAAGATCATCAAGTCCAACCATTAGCCCCCATCTCCCAAAGCACCTCGTCTACCCATTTTTTAAACATCCTCAAGGACGGCGATTCCACCACCTCCCTGGGCAGCCTGTTCCAATGCCTAACCAGTCTTTTGGTGAAGAAATTTTTCTTCATATCCAATCTGAGAAATCTGAGAATCCATAAAAATGTGAAAAGATATACAGCATATCTTAAAGAGAGTGGGTAATACACCTTTATAGGTGCTAAACAGAAGGGGGGGGGGGGAAGTCTGTGTTCTTTCCTCAAAAAATATCTTCAATATTCATTTTCTGGAGAGCAAAATTATTTTCTAAAATATGTATTATTCTGACTAGTAATCATAAAATGACTGAACTCCCAACAACTGCCTAATTTTTATTCTTTTTCATATTTTCTGGCCCAGATTACAGGGAACATGACTGTTGCCATTAGCATCTGTGTCCCACCAACATCTGTATTTCCACTGTTAAGACTGAGAATCAATCTGCTATGTAAACAGTAAATGCCTACAGTTGTGCACGTCGTATGACAGCCTTTAGAAGCTATGTGAATGTTTTAACATGCTGTAGAAGATCTGCATTTATTTCCTCATGGTGTAGAATTTAACCCAGCATTTTCAAATGCACGTGGGGCGAGCACAAACGCTGTGATGTATGGGGCAAATACTGGTGTTCAGTATGTGAAAAGGCTCAGCAGTTTTGGCAAATTTTGGACTTTAAGATGTGTCAAATTCTCAGACATCTTTAAAAAAAAAAAAACCACCAAAAAAACCCCCAAAAAACCCAAATCCAGTTTCTGTTATTGTACCAATATGCACATTATGTTGGGGGTTTTTTGTTAAGAACCTGGAAGTTTTTCTTCTTCCAATTAACTGTGAAGGATGGCTTTTTGTCTTTTTTTTTTTTAAAGATACTGTCTTCTGTTTAAAGAATATCAATTTAGATTTGTATTGTGTTTCTTTCTTTTGGACATGTTCTTTTTGGACTGTCTCATTAAGATTCATTCTTTTTCTGGAAAGGGAAAGGATAAGGATGTGATCAAATGCTCACACAAGACAGTTGCTTTCAGGTAGCCACCTAATTTTTACCAACTCATTGAAACATTGCTCTCTGGAAAGTTCCAGAGAACTTTGGTGTTGTTTAGATCAGATAGATGTTCTGTGCTGGGCAAATAGTCTTCAATAGCAGGACTGGTTTTCTGATCTGAATTCAAATTTAAAAAATTCTGAGGTGGATAAAACCCCAGCCAGTAACCAGGAGTTTGATGGGAGGTGGCAGGTTTTGCCTTTACAAGTATGCTTGCTGCAATACCAGATAAACTGGCTGTGCCACATTGTAGGAATCAACCAGCCAGTGTCCCATGGATTAGATAGCAGAAACCAGCTGTTCACATCTAGGTTACAAGGTTAATTTTGACCTATGTTGATAACAAAAGCTAAGTGCTGTAAAAAAAAGTGTTGATGGTATCAACTCGTAGTGGCTAGGATTTCATATCACCAAGAAATAGTCACAGTTAATAAGTTTATCTTCCATCATGACAGATTAAGCAGAGAGACCAAAGACCATGTGAAGGAGTAGGAAATTCCATTCATCCCAAGGTGCAAATTCCCTCAAACAAAAGGGAAGTAGAGCATAAATAGTAGATTTCTGTCTCCTTCCTCCACAAATACTTTTTAAAAATAGTATTCTTTAATTTAAGAAACCCCCAAAAGTATACCACCTACCTCCTGTATTTCAGGCAGTAACTCTGCTGTGTTCCCAGTTTTGGTCATCAGCTGTCAGTATCAGGGTTTAGAATTGTACCAGGTGGTACATCCAATGTCACAACGAAGTCCAGCAAATATGTTCTGTAGGAATGCAAATCTTCTGAAAAAAACCAGCAGCTCAATAACAAAGGCAAGCAGTATTACTTAAAGCATTAGGAAAGGTATTGCAGGTTGATAGTAGCCTACTAATTCCACTGCTGGAGTTATGCCCTGGACATAAATTGCTCGGGGAATAAAACAAGGACCATGACCATGTTCTGTGCGTTGAGACTAAATTATCCCTCAGTACTGAGGCTGTTTGTTTCAATGACATTTCTCTGTTAGTTAACCCATATCCCACTGTTGGTTTTCCATTAACATCAACAGGGCTGTGTGCTGGGAGAACCATCTCATACTACCTCTGCCACCTTTCCCTTCAAAGGCCAGGGAAATCTGACCCAAGGTTGAGAACTCAGCATGGGTGTCACTTCCCAGAGCCTGTGGTGCACTTTTCACTTCCTTTACACATTCCCCTCACATAGCAGGAATTGCTGGTAATTATCCTCTGTTAAAAAGGAATCTCTCAGCTTGGTGAGCTGTTCAATTTGTACATCTGATTCTTACATATTTGCACCGCTTTTTTGTTGAGTGGACTGCAGGCCACCGGTCACGGGAAAAGCTGGGATCCTGTCTCAGGGAAGCATAGCCTGTCAGTCAAAACAGAACACAGTACTACTCAAGGTGCAGCCTCACCAGTGCTGAGTACAGGGGGACAATCACTTCCCCAGTCCCACTGGCCACACTACTGCTGATAGAAGCCAGGATGCTGTTGGCCTTCTTGGCCACCTGGCCACACTGCTGGCTCATGTTCAGCCAGCACCCTTACATTAGAGGCTCTGTGGTTACGTATTCGCAGCTGGAGTGGAAGAAAGATAAGGCTGTTGGCACCTGCGTGGTTTAACTAAGCATTTTATCTGCCTACCATAAAGTACATCAGGTTGCGATAGAGGGGTTTTACCTTCTCCGAAGCCCTGCTGCTGTTCTGATGCTCTATATTTTCCTTGCAGCCCATGGAAGTGCTTTTGCCACTTCGGAATTTATCAGAGACCCCTTCAGCAAGAAAGCAGCTTAAGCCACCCAGCTTAGCTTTATGCATGTAAGTGGCATTTCAACGGCTGTGGCAGGCAGGGGTATGACACAGGATAGTTTTTCATTTTGAAGGGGACCTGTCAGACACTTTGTGGGGACTGGGGACACAGAGGGAGGAGGTTTTGGAGGGAAGCAGTGACTGCCTGCTCCAGCTCTTCGTTTCTGAGGTAGCAAGAGCAGCATTTCCCAATGTGCCCTGTCTGCCTGCCTACCCACCCACCCACCAACTACCACTTTGGTTCCTCTGTCAGTTGCACCAGAGGACTGAGGTGCATGGCAGGTCCTGCTGCATGAGCCCCCCTCTCTCCCAGGCAAGGCGGGCTGTGGGAGAAGGTGGTGCACATCCCGTCATGCAGACCAGACAGGCGCTCCTATTAGGAAACTGGGATCCACTCCCAGACCGGCTGGACAGAAGGTGAGGGAGGTGCTGCCACGGAGAAGGAAGGAAGGAAGGAGGGGGTCCCGATTTCTGCTGAGCTCACGACCAGACCCTTCCCTTGCTCGCAGCACCTTGTGTAGGACAGAGCCCCAGCTCGCCGCAGCTCAGGGCCGTCAGCGGAAACCTAAGGTGAGGATGTCCCACCAGCTCTAGCCACCCATCATTCAGCTGCAGCTCGAGTAGGCACCACGTTCTCACACAAAGACGAGGTTTCTGGGAGCACCGCTGCACGGCCGCGTTATAGAGCTCTGCCTCGGGCCCCCGCTGTCAGCCAAAGGGCGTCAGGCGGCCCAAGGCCGGGCGGTCCCCTTGCCCCCTTGCCTCCCCACCGTTTCCACCGCGCCCCCGGCTCACGCCCTGGGGAAGATCCCGACTGTTTCCAGTTCTGGCCCCGCCGAACCGCAGCGCCGGGCTCACCCCGCCCGCGGTGCGCGGGGCTCCCCGCGCCGTGCCGGGGGCCCCGCCCCGCCCCCGCCGCTGCGGCGCGGCCTGGCATCCCGCGCCGCCAGGGGTCGCTGCGGCGGCGGCGGGGCGGGGAGGCGGGGGCGGGGCCCGAGCCCACGTTCGAGTTCCCAGGGAGACGGGTGGTCGCGCCGTGACGTCAGGGTGTTTCCCGGTGACGTCCGGCGGCTCATGCGCAGTGGCCGCGGTGGCGATTCTGGGTGACGTCACGGGCCGGGCGTGACGTGCCGGTGGCGCGGGCCGCTGGGAGCTGGCCGGGATCTGCGCTCGCCCCCCCCCCTCCCCCTTCCCACTACGGGTCGCGGCTGGGGGCGTCCCGGCGGCGGGGACGCGGCTCCCCCCTCCCCCTCCCTCGCCCCAGCGCTTCGATCCAAGATGGCGGCGCTGAGCAGCGGCAGCAGCGCGGAGGGGGCCTCGCTCTTCAACGGGGACATGGAGCCCGAGCCGCCGCCGTCCGCGCCCGGCTCCTGCTACGTGGGGGGCAGCGGCGGCAGCGGCGACCCGGCCATCCCGGAGGAGGTGAGGCCACAGGGTGGCTGCGGCGGCCACCCACCCCCGCCACCACCGCCACCGATCGCGCCCCCCGCCCCCTCCGGCCGGCCCGCACTCGGGGGGCTGCCGGCGGGCCCGGACGGCGCGGGGAGTACCGGGGCCCTGCGAGCCAGCGTGAGGCTAGGAGCCGGCGGGGGGATCCCCGCTCCGGGGAGGCCCCGGTCTCCTCCCCCCTCCGGCGGCGGGGGCGCCGCTCGTTGCGGCCGCCGCCAGTGATGCGGTGGCGGGGCAGGGAGGCTCCGCGCCTCGCCGCGGCCTCGCTCCCGCCGCGCGGCCCCCGGCGCCCGCAGGCAGGGCCCGGGGCGCCGGCCCGCTCTGTCCGGGGGCGGCCCATACCGCCGTGAGGAGGCGGCACCCCCGAACCCGCGGGGCCGTGGCACCCCCTGCCCCGCCGCGCTCCGGCTGGGCAGGGCCGGCCGGTCGAGGTCTGGTTTCGAGCCAGCCCACGGCGTGCTGTTACCTGGCGGCTGTGGCCGGGGGTGGGGGCCTGTAATCGGGCTTCCCCCTTGGCTTTGAAACACCTGAAATGCATTTCGCACCCAGGGTCGGGCGCGGCTCTTTTTGCGGGTGTTGGCCTGGCTTGTCCTTTCTGCACGGGGAGTCTGAGGATGTGTTAAGGGACTGGGCACTGTGCAGGCATCGAGGATGCCAGGCCTCTGGTTCGCGTCTCGTTCGCATACTTCCTGTGTTTTGGGGCACATTACTTAACTTCCCAATCCCACAGAGAGCGGGCGGTGCTACCTGTTTTGCTAGGGTTAAAGTTGCCAGCGCTTCTGAAATGTCTTCTGAAGGTGGACTGAAATGGTCTGTGACAACGCCAGGTATTTCGCAGATTCGAGTGCTGTAGGCATTGAAGTCAGAACGGATTGCCAAATGCCATGCAGCCAGTCTGTTCTGGAGGTAAATACAGATGTCAGAAGCTCTGCTACCTTCTTTGGAGTGTTAGTTGATGAAGGTTATTTCAGCTCAGCTTTCCCAAGCATGTCTGAGTAATGGGTACAGGACAACTCATCTGTGAGCAGAGTCTCGTGGCCCTGTGAGGTGCCACGGGAGCCCACCATGTCATGGCTTCTTACTGCTCTGGGGGGAGAGCTTCCAACAGGGAAGATGAGCTGTCTTTGATCATCTGCTTACAGAGGGATCTGGTTTGACTCTCGCCAGAAAGACTTATCTTTGGATCCATTTTATTACTAGCATGGTGGATGGTAGGGGAACTAATGAGGTTGAGAAGTTTGACAAGTACTAGAGCTCCTGCTGAGTAGACAGACTGAGAAGAGGAATAGAGAATGAATCTGACCCTGCTGATGCTGGTGAGAGGTGAGATTGATTCCTTCATCTTAAGGAGCTCCTGGCTCATTTGCTGAAGAAAGGCAAAACTCAGCAGTACACATGTATTTTACACCTAATCAGCAGGGTGATTAAATGCTTTGAGTAATGCAAGTCCAGTCTTAACTTTCCTGAGTAAGGAGAAACTCAACTAGTTAAGAAACTTAAATACCCAGAGAGTGGGGTTTATTGAAGGTCTGCTTTCAGCAGCAAAATGAGGTTAAATAGCTTCTTTGCTGACTTTTACCACCCAGATTGTGCTAGTGCAACTGTGCATCGAACTGGGCTTCTCAGTTATTTCTACCATGAAAAAAAAATCTCTGTGGAATTATTTCAATAACTGGTTTATATTGCGGCCCTAGAAGTAGCAGTAGCAGTGCAGCTGAGTTGGGTAAATAAACTGCTGTGCAAGAGAGAGAATAGGGGAAACCAGTGGCAGGAGGCAAGATGGGCTTTTTTTAAATAAGTAATTTTCATTCCAAGGCGAGTGAAACTACCCTAAATCGCTTGAACTTCAAAAATTACTTAGCCTGTCTCAGTCATTAGATTTGATGCTAAATGTTAAAATGCACAGTGCAGCTTCTTTTCCCTCCACCCTGAATATCTTGCATCCTATGTGGGGTACAGAGAAGTAGTCTGGTGTCTGGAACACCTGCCAAGCAGAGAGGTCGGTGCTTTACAAGTATGGGAGCATGTGTTCAAGGTTAGGAAGTGTCTGGGGGTGTTACTGTATTATTTAAAAGCAGACTTATTATACATTGGAAATACTGAAACATACAGGTTAAAGGCAGAGCTGGTGCTAGAATGTTTGTTTTCTGATGTGGTTTTGTTCTCTAGTTAGCAAGTTCTTCCCCTAGTCATAATTAAATTTTAAGTGCACTTATTACTTCTTCTAAACCTGTACTTTTAATAAAGTTCAAGATCAAAAAAATTGCTGATACAGTTAAATGGAAACTGTCCTCACAGTAAAACCTGCCAGCATAAAGTGCCATGCAAATTCAAAGTGACATAAGTCAGAGAAATACTTAAGTGCTTCTAACTGACTCATGGCACTAATGTTAAGGATGTGTTGTAGTGTTTTGTTTCAGTCCTTCAAGACAAGGTAGTTCTGAGCTTTAGAAGTAACCTTGCTGTGGAAACCCATCAGGGAGCATCGCCTCTCTTCTATCTGGAAAGGCTTAGTTCCCTATAATCTTTCAGGAAACAGTCCTAATTTCCAGAAGGAAAACCTCCAGTTCTATAATCAGTTTCTAGTTTGAAAAGAGGGGGGTGGACAGCAGGAATCTTTGACAGACATTGAGGTAGTCTTACACAAACTTGTAAGTTGGCGTCCTCTGGTAGAGGAGCTATTCCTATCAAGATTTTAATTGAACACTCTGTGTTGTGTACAACTGCATCTATGTCACTTATGAATTCAGGGGCTGGGGCTTTGAAAAACAAATTTAGAGCCATATTGTTCAACTCATGGCCAGGTTTTAATCAAATAATGAATTTAGTGCATTAGAAGTTGCCTCAGTAGCCTAGGTGCTGATACTAAAAATCTTCTAGTAATGAAGTCCTTACATAAGAGTCTAATAGCTGCTAAAGCTTTTTTCTTTCTATATTGCAATTCAAGCTCAGTAAGAGTACGAGTGCCTGTGCGCTCATATAGTACATCTAGGAAATAGGTACTTCTTGGAGGCTTAAAGGTTAGAAGAGGGTGGGGGCAAGTAAATTGAGCAGAGATTTTCCTCACTGTTCAGTCGCTGGTGTTGGGAGGCCTGGGATGAGTGCTGGAGGCACGTAGGTTGGCTTCTTCCCCGGGATGAATTCTCAGGACAAGAGATTGTTTGGATGGAAGGTTTTCAGAGCATTACAGGGTTGTTGATATAGTAAGGAGTGTGTGACAGCTGGAAGGAAAGGCTCTGTTCTTGTTGCTAGAGATTATTTACACCAATATTAAATAATTCAAATGGGATTTTCTGTACTCGGAGCTTTGTGCTCTCAGCTGCTCTTTGGGAGATGAAAATGACTTTGAAGGTTGTGAAGTGAGAGCCTGAGCTTTTGGATGGTCAGTCATTTTCTAGGCAGCAATGCTGGAGTTTATCGTGCGTGAATATTAGTTATATACTTGGAAACCTTACTCTTACAAAGCAGATCTAAGAATAAAAAAATGCAAAGTATGAGAAGGTTCCTCTAACCTTATGCTAAGTGGAGGGTTCTCAAAGTAACAGAGATTCACCAAGAAAAACTGAGGTGTTTTTTGTTGCAGTTACATTTAGGGAACCTATCATGCTGGGAATTAGAGTAACTTTCCTTTTAAGTTTCAGTTTCTCTGAAAAGTTTACAATTAAACGTGCTACTTACTTGGAAAGTTGAAAGGATGTAAGCTTCCCTCCCCACCCCACCCCCCCCCATCATTTTTGTAGTTTTGGAAATACACTTTGTGTTGAATCTCAATTATGTGCCATTGCGTTTGTGTTCAGTGTTTGAGCTAACATTATAGCCTGTGAATGACATCCTATTTGAGTGTGAGGACAAGTTAAACTTTAACTGTGAGGTGCTTCATATCCACATAATACTCTTCAGGACTGTATCTCAAAATATGAATGAAATAATTCTTTTGTTTTGCTTAGCATGGGAGAGGCCTTAGCTGAATTGTGAGTGACTGGGTCACAGCTTTAAGAAATATATAGTCTATCAGGAGAGAATCTAGAGAAGAATAATAATGATGATCTTGAAGTCTAGAAGATCAGAGCTTTGAGGAAAAACTGGGGAAAATTGAGGTTAATTTAAAAAAAAGAAAAGGAAGTTGTGAAATCTGATGCAAAGAAGAATGCAAATAACTTGTTCTCCAGGCTTGTGGTGATTAGTTCCAGAAGTAGTGGCTTTACATGGTAGCAGAGGAGATGGTTTCACATTACTTTTAGCCTTTTTCTTCATGGTTAGCTATCATGAAGCATGAAAATAGACTCCCTTAATTTATTTATAAAATACCTATTAATAGATTCTGTCACCTCCACAAGCAAACCTATGTCCGAAACAATGTGAAAAAGCTGATCCAGGTGTAGAGAAGATGATGGCTTTGATAAACTCATCTTTTTTGCCTTGGGCTTTTCATGATTTATTTGTGGCAAGGTAGATTGAATGTTAGAGCACGACCTTGAAATACTTGAGTTTAGTGGAGATACTAGAGACATCTGCTCGTGAGGGGTTTTTTCCCCACCAGAAGGCAGTGGGATTAGTATCTCTGTGCTGTGGTAGCTTGCTTCCTTACGCAAAACTTGCTTCATAGAGTAGTAACTGGTTCTGAAAAGTTTTGTCTGGGTGGATGTCCACAAACTGGTTGGATACAAAGTGTTTGGTGCTGACTTAGGTTTTCGGGGATGAGGGTGGGGTGGAGGTGGGGGGTGTTAACCTACCTTGTTATTTAAGCCACTAATACTATTCCCATTTATACTTTGTTGTTGTTAAACTCAAAGAAGTCTTATTTTTTAAGCTGTTCTATTAATATCCTTCTTGACACTTGGTTTTAGCCAGGAAAGGAAATTCTTTCGTTGCATGTACTTAAAAATGCTGTAGACCAAATGAGATTTGGGATGGGTTTTTTCATGGAGACATCCTTTGATGGTAGCTTTTTTTTTTTAACCAAACTGAAAAAACCCAAATTTCATTGAAGCTCAAATTTTCTCCATTGTTATTTTGTAACATCTATAGTTCACTTTAATTATTGTGTCTATATAAATCACAGAATCACAGAATTATGAAGTTGGAAAAGACCTTTGAAGATCATCAAGTCCAACCAAGTCCAACCAATCCCATCCTAAGCTAAACCATATCCCTAAGTACCTCATCTACCCCTTTTTTAAACACATCCAGGGAAGGTGACTCAACCACCTCCTTGGGCAGCCTGTTCCAGGCCCTAACAACTCTTTCAGTAAAACTTTTTTTCCTAATGTCCAAGCTAAACCTGCCCTGGCACAGCTTCTTGCCATTTCCCCTTGTCCTATCTCCTGTTACCTTGCTGAAGAGACCATCGCCCCTCTACAATCTCCCTTCAGGTAGTTGTAGGTGGTGATAAGGTCTCCCTCAGCCTCCTCTTCTCCAAGCTAAACAGCCCCAGCTCCCTCAGCCAAGGGATTCATGCAGTTTGATTGCATGAAACGTTTTGGAGGGAATTTCAATTAGTATGAAATCCGATTGTCCTTCCAAAGGAGACGAGGTGGTTTCAAATGATCATGAAATCAATCGTTCTCTTGCAGTCCAGTCTTAACAGAGAGACTACCTCAGGCTTAAGAATTTTTTTTGGAGATGCTTTGTGGCCAAGTGTAAGTTTTATTTTCAGTTTGAGTGGTCTTTTTTGAAGGGTGGTGTAATGTACAGTGTAGTAGAAATGCTCAGTCATAACTGTAGTCCCCAACGGTTAATGCTGCTCCCTATCACTGCAGTTGCACTGAAGTCAATCAAATGGTGACCCACCACCCTAAGGGGAAGTTTTGCTGCTTATTGTACCTACGTCGGGTCTCACAGCTGGATCTACTCCCTTAGTACCCTGTAGGTCCTTTCCAAAGCTAAAGACATTTTTTCTGGCATCTTTTTTGCTCGGCTAGTTTACCGCAGGCTAAGAGAATTCAGTCTCCTCAGCATGGCACCTGATAAGCTCCTAAACACGTGTTAGGTGGAGAGCAGAAGGAATGTGGTTAGAGAGAGTAGCAAGTTGGTAGTGTGGTGAGGTTTCAGTTCCTTCACCCACTTTTTTAAGATCATCTTTGTCCCATTGAACTGCATTATGCTTCATTTTTATATACACATCTGAATGAGGAGCCTTGTTCAGGCGAGGCTTCCTGAGCCAGGGTTAGGTCTTCATGGTCTTGAGCTTCCCATGCTGGGTTGTAACAATTTCACTTGGTCTCTGTGGATTGCTCTGTGCCTGCCTTTCCCAGGCATGCAATTCCATACCCTAGTTTTGCTGGTACGCCGGGGACGTGGAGCTCCTCTATGAGCTTCTTGTATAGCAAGTATACTTTCCCAACAGCTTTGATCAGGTGAGAGTTCAAGGTACAGCACTTAGTTTTTTGAAGTGTGAAATGGTTTTCATAATTTTTCAACTGTTCACACATCTTGTGTGTGTGAAGAAAGCTTTCTCATTGCTAGGGCAGGATGCTGAACTCAGTACACAACAGACATGTTTCTTTGCTTCTGCTTTTTTTTTTCATTATTCCAGTTGCTCTTGAACTTTTTGGGTGTTTGGTGGAATCCTCTTAATCTTACCTCCTGCGCACAGCTTCTTTCCAAAATGATGAAATACGTATTTATGCAGCTCATTTCCTCTTCTGTGACCAGTGCTAAAGTTAAACAAAGCTGCCTGGTGCAGGATTACATGCATTTTCTTCTTCATTCCTATTTAAACTCCTTGCTGCAAGAGTTTGGCTTGTTGCTCCATCAGTGTGTTTTGAAGGAGCTGCAGCAGTGCTTTTCTTTATTGTGTTTCTGATGACATTTAATGAACGTGGACCTTGGCAAAAAAAGGACAAAACAGAACAAGATCTAATTTTGAACCGTTCCCGTTGTCTAAAAGTGTTGTCGGTTCAGGCAGGAGTTTTGGGGGACCAGTGCTGCCAGCTACCATCCCCCAGTAACACACCCACCCAACCTGAACATCAAAGATCAGAAGACAGAACCTGTGCCCCTTTGAAAATGGAGTTTGTTGCTCGCTATCAGGTGAATTTTCCACGCTGTCAGTGTTGAATTCAGGGTGCCATGGGAGTGTGTTCGGCCACCGAGGAAGCTTTTACTTTTCTAAGCTTCTGATTGGGTGAAATATTTTGGTGGGGTCTCCCAGTACACCCGTACAAAGTTTAGTATCAAAAGGCAATTAAATTTCTACATGAAGGGTACCAATGTTTTTTTTAAGTCTTTCATCTAGGAGACAAGCAAGTAAGGTTGTTAATGAACAAAATGTTCTTACTGTGCAGAAATGGGTAACTAACGGGCTAGGGTTTTGGGGGTTTTTTTTGCCACAAAAAGAGGAGTATCAGCTCTAATATCTTCATTTGTTGCATAGTGAGGCCTTTTAAACAATATAGCAATTAGTAAAGCTGTTGTTAAATGCACTGACAAGTAGTAAATAATTCTCAAATACTCTTAACATTGTGTTCAGTCAAGGTTTTCTGACACCTGGAGCACAGACGTGATAGCTTTTATTTTTAAATATTTTTTTTTCCATTTATTTCAATAAAGGGGCTGTTTTGGGGGTAGGCATTTCTGAAGTCTCAGTAGTGTATCTAGTTTTTTTATCTCTAGCAGTAGTTATTAAGTAGCAGTGCTTGAAAAATGCTACAAAATCAATGCTATGAAATAAAATGTATCATGACTTTAAGAAGTTGGTAGTATCTGTGTGTTTGGAACTGGGTATGTTGGTGTCTCAATCATGGAACTGTTTTTGTAAATTTATTAAATCTTAATAGGTCGAATGTTCCCTTTAATTAGTTGTAATGTAGATTCTAATATGAGTCTTCAGCATCATCTGAGGTAGCTTTCAGAAAGGATTTCTTTGTGCATTCTCATCATTTTACTAAAATACATTTTGTGAGTGGTAATAAACTCTCTTGTAACATTTTTACTCTTATGTCCATCATTGAAAATTGATGCCATGTTTTCCAGTCTCTAGATTCAGTATTTATAGGGTATAAGTCTTGCAGCAGATTTTATGTACTAAATCGTTCTCTAATTTGATCAGCTGGAGCTTGAGTGAAATGAAAATATCTTTTTCAGCAGGTTTGGTTGTTTGGTGTGGGGGTTTTTTTGGTTTTCTAAACTAGATGGTTGTTGTCAACATCCTTCCATGATGCCTGTTGTATCTTGGTTTGGATTTGTGGGGTTTTTTTTAAATTCTCCTAACTCTGCAGTGAGTGATGGAGAGTCAGTTCTACCTTTTAAATCATTTCAGTTCTCACATTGGTACTAGGGTTACTAAGGCAGCATGGTCTGCTGAGTAGAACATAAGTCCCACTTTATTTGTGACTGTTTTCTGGGATTAGGAGCAAATTACTTGTGTTTTACAAATTTATTTTTGTTTAACAAAGTACATTGTGTTTCAGGTTTTGAGACTTGTTTGATAAAAACAGGATACTGTAGTTACTTCATTGGGTCACAGATATTTCTGAACAAAGGGAATATATTTGTACTTGACTAACAATTCCTGCTGCCTCTTACACTTTCTAACCAGTTGGTGCAAAACACGTGCACAGTGTAGTAACAGCATAGTGGTGGGATATTGCAAAGTGTGTAACAAATGATATTATTAATTGATAACATGAACTTTTAAGAAGATACTGATTATCTTCTCTGGATGGTCTAATTACTTGTGTGCTCTGGGAAGGAGAGAGCAGAATAAGTTCTGTGGTTCAGCTGAGACTGTTTATTTGTTTTGTCACTTTAATTAATGTGACCCAAGCTGTGCAATAGCTCTGCTCAACTAGCATTTGCTTCTTACAGACAATTATTGTAATTAGCTGGTTGACTGCTTGCTTTCCATGACAAATATGACTTGTCTTTAACTTAAGGTGTGCAGAGAAATAAATACTGTGGTGTATGTGTGATAGCCTGGTTTTAAATCTCACTGTTGTGTGGATTTAAAGCTTGTTGAGAGTCCCTAGTAGTTACCTCTGTAAAGCAAAGTTACATTATCAAATAAGTTAGGAAATCTGGATTGATTTTTTTTCTCTTTAAAAAACAAACCAAAACAAAGCCACCCAAAACAAACCCTCCCCCTCCCCAAAACACAACCTGTGACGGTCTAGAGAGAAGTTGTTAAATTCATTACTTTAAATACAGTGAGTTGTACCAGAGCTTGGTCTGTGCCTGATCCTCATGACTACTGAATTAATACCAAAGCGAATAAAATGGACTACTAGTAATGTAACACAAAAACCTGAAGGAATGTGGAATTAAAGACTTAGTTAGATCAAAGAAAGCCATACAACTGGTGGTTAACGATTTAAATGAAGGATACAGACACCTCTTACTTTTCACACTTTGCTGTTCTACTGTGGTAGAAAACATTTGTGACCTTTACTTTTTATAGTGCTTGGAGGCAAATTCTACTTAGCAGCAAGCAGCAAAGATGGCAGGTGATGGAAAAAGTGGGGGAATGAAAGAGCTTTGAAACTGAGGACAGGAAGGCTGCTGCTACATGGTAGACCGAATCCATCCAACTGTGGGCTAGAGAGAAGAAAAGTGGCTTTGCATCAGCTCAGGTGGTCACTGGGTTCCTTGCCAAGCTGTTACACCGGACTGGCAGGAAACTAACCTTGAGAGAGAGAACAGTTTTCTGCTCGTGTAGTGTACTAAAATGGTTCAGCCAAAGGTTTTCTCTGGAGAGCAAGTGAGGAAGGGAGTAGGGGTGTAAATAGCCACGGACAGTATGGTCATTGCACCCTCTCGTAGGTTGGGGTAAGCTGCAAAGCAGCCACTGCCAAAGGCTCTTGGTGACTTTGTTCTTACCGAGAAACTTCTGGGTTATGTTACAAGGGTGGTCTTCATTGGGTTTTTTCCATTATAATTTATCACTTTATTTTTTTAAAATAGTGTATTTTTAAACACAAGTAGTAAGCAACATTTGAAGTCTGGATACAATTAATTTTGTGTTTATAGTTAAACAAAGGAAGAGCCAACACTTTCAGTTGCAACTGATGGTTCGCAAATAAATTAGAGCTGCAAGAGTATTAAGTAAAGCATAAGTGCTAGTAATACTAATATTTTGTGTGGTGGAAGTCCTTTGGTAAAGACAGCAAGTCTTTATTGAGCATGTTTCTTAGAAGTGCAGAGTTAGTCTTCCACTTACTCTTTTTAGTAGAGTTTCTGCTGATGATAGTCTGAGCCTTGAGCGTTAACTTGGTCAGATGTTTCCTAGGGTTTTGGAGTAGGGAGGGAGTTTGGTGTTTATGTTTGATGGGTTGGGTTGGCTTTTTTTGTTGAATGGGAACAGTGTCACAACAGACACTGCATTACTGGTTAGGGAGGTTAAGAATTGGCCTTTCCTTTCTGAAAAATACTACCTGTTAAATGAAAAATAGTTTTAATCTTGAAGCCTCTTTAATATTTTACCAACTGCTATGCTTACAGCAGATGCCTGCTGATCACATTACTGTATTAGCCGACCTAGTTATGAACCTAGTCATCAGACAGGGTAGTACAAAAAATACTGTAGCTCTTGACAAGGCCATTTTCCATCAGTCTAAAAAGAAACGTTCCTAGACATTTGTGGAAGAGATGGCAGATCCTTTTTCTCTTGGCTACAGTAACTTCTCTAGATATCATTGGCCATAACGCATTTAGTATTCTGTATTTAACATTTTACTGGACTTGTGCTGAACTGTCTAGCTAGCCAAAAATGAAACTACATTGTCAAAGTTTATACCTTGGACATTGTAAAGGAGTTGTGATAGAAATTATTCACCAACATTCATAAAAATTTCGGGAAGATAAACTAGGACAGGCAGCTTCAGTGTTGACATTCATATCGCTTGCATAAATCCTTACATGAAATCCGTTGTGAGCTGGTTTTCATTTCAGTAAAGTTTTTCAGCTGTTAGTATTTTCGTACTTTAGTTGGTAAGAAGTTTAACCACATTGTTGAAAATGCAGTAGTCATGAAGAGTTAGCAGAGAGTAGGAAAAATGCAAAAGTTAACACAGTGGATGTGTGAGTTGAGAAAAACTTCCATGGAGAGATGGAGAAGAGCTAGAGCCTGAAATGTGGGACTAAGGAAAGGACTATCCCTCTCACTGTGTGTGTGTGTTCCAGCAGATGACTGCAGGAAATGAAAAGCAAGCTGTGTAAGAGGCAAGAGTAGAACTATCACCATTCAAGCATTCAAGGTTGATGTGGGGGGAAAATATCTCAGGAAAAGATACCAGAATGTGATGAAGAGGCGACAGTGGTTTTCAGCAAAGAAACTGGGAAAATGCAAACTCTGCATCTTGGCATGTGGATGCTGAGGTGTGGTGCTGAGTTAACCCCATTGATAAGTCCTTTTGCCTCCCTTCCGCTCTTAACACTTCACTTTCATGTTAGTTTAGACATTGGTCCTACTAAGAACTCTCATGCAGGATGGGCTTCTAAAGCATTTTCTGACCAAGTGGGTCCCAACTCAGCAAACCAAACAAGTGAGTTGATTCTGTAAAGAAAGTAGCCTGAAGGGGCTGGTTAGAATAACACCAGATTGATATTGATGATTTTGTCCTCCTTGTAAAACAGCTTCCAAATCAAATGCAGTTACCTGGTTGGTTCTGTCAAAGTATTTTCCATCATCACCAGGTGTGATAGCCCAAATGCAGGGTATACTGTGCCAGGACAGAGAATGGCTTTGTTTGTTTTTTTTCCTCCTTTACAGAATATATTTGAACTCTTAGGTATCTTCTATCAAATGTGAATCATAGAGCTTAGAGTTGGGACTGATACCAGGTGCAGTAAGTATGAAAGATAGCTTGCTTTGTGCGTGCTGTCACACACATTCACAGCCAAGGATGCAACAATCACTTTGTGGCTTAGTCTTGTATTTCTGGAGCTGCAGTCGTTCCTGAGCAGAACGGATTTAGACTTCTCCTGTATCTGACTTGCCTCTGGCTTGAAATAGGTCATCGTCTTTATTACGTTGCAAGGGAGTGCTTATTTGGAAAATTAATGCACAGTTGCCCACAATAGGCAGACACAAGTTGATACATTCCAGTATATCTGGAATATATCCAGTCTTCTGGCTGCCTGTGCCCATGTTGTCCTGCGTCAGCTTCCTTGTGTCAGCAGCGCTAAAAGGAGAATCTAATCTAATCTCTTGTGATAGAGAATAACCTTAACCTAATGCTACCAGATAAGACAGAAAAATTTATTTGAGGCTTTTTTTGGGAAAGTTATAAGGTTACCCAAGCAGTAAAGCGTTCATTGCTTTTTTTGTGGAACTAGGGTGAAGCGGTGTGTTTCAAATAACCATGTTGCTTCCTCTGGGAGTGGACTGGACTTGCATGTGAACACTATTAGGTGTACTGCAGGCTTACTTCAGAACACCAGATTTCTAGCAAGTGACCCTTAGGCTGGCATCAGTTTCGGTATTTCTATGTGATAGTTGGCAGTTGTGGTTTTAAGGTAACCTACAGGTGTGGAGTTCTGTAAGTGTAATGTAGTGCTCAGAAGAGTAACAAAGAACAGGTCTGTTCTTTCTTCATGACCAGCAGGCTTCTGCAGTTTCCCTTTACTTCTGTAGAAAGGGTGCATAATGGGATTGGTGTGATACCAGTCCTTCCTTGAGGTATTGGGGCGTAAGCATTTATCTTGGAAAACTTCAGTTCATTTGTCTAGGAACAAGCTGTTTAGTTCAGAACTGATAGCTAAAAGGATTCTGGTTTGTGTTTTTGCTGTTACTGTTTTTAGGTAGTTCTTTGCTGCTGTTCTGGAATGCACATGCTTTAGGGGAATGAGATGCTTACTAAAATCCTGGGCAATTTTTTGAAAGTTAGGTTTTATTTGGACAGTTGGAAAAAACCTTGTACATCTGTGAGTGCTACAGAACTCAAAAGATAAATTCTGAAGAACTTGGTGTTTCAGAGGTTTTTTTCCACAGATGATGAGGATATGTCTTGGCTCAAAATCTGTGAGGCTGGGCTGGTTCACATGGTGCAAACTTCACTGAGATAACTTAGCTCAACAAGCAAGTTTGAGAGACATTTCCAAGTTCCATGAGGTCGCTTGCACAGAGCACCAGCTACAAATTCTAGTTAAGAAAAGGCTTGAGTTTCTGTAATTGAGTTGTTGTAGTCATAGATTTCTGTGCCATGGGATGCAGTGTAAATGTACAGGAGTTGGTTCTCACATTCAAGGATGCTCTAGACCACAAAAAACTCTGTATAAGCATATTCATCGATATGGGAAGGAAAAATAAGTAGAAATTGTCATTTATAGGGAAATCGTGAAGCTTGGAAATTTGCCATGGCATATGTGTTCTTGTGCCTGCTTGATTAGGGATAGAATCTGTTAGTCAGCACTAGATTTGTGAAAGTTTTTACACTTGTCAGAAGACTTTTGATGAATATGGCATGTAAAATTGGTTTTCATTTTTGTGAGCAACAAGTAATGTTTTGTTGCAATGGTTGACTTTGATAAATTTCCTTCTGCCTTCAGCATACTTTTAACTGTGTGGATAGCCTTTCTAAGATGATAGAAATCCATATTCAGTTTTCCTGTAAGATTGGCTTGTGGAAAGGCTCTTGGTTTAGTCCACAGATGTATAGAAGGTAGTTCAGGGCACTGTTGTCAGCTCCTCTGAGCAATGTTGTCTCCCACTGGACTTTTTTCCCCTGAAATTTTTGTCATCATCATCATCAAAAACGCCATTAGCTGGAGCTGCAGGCTTCAGATTTTTTTGTTTTCTTTATTAGTCAGGTTTTGTTCTTCTTGTTGCAGTATTAACTTAGGAGGAAGGTTTCTGCCCTTGTCAAAGGCCATTTGATTCTCTTACCAGCATCTCCTAAATTACATACTTCCACTGTGCATGTTGCTGTTGCTGAGTTATGTTTGCTTTTCTGTATCTTTACTGTAAGAGGAGAAGCAAGGTTGTGCTTATGGTACAAAATAGAAAATAACATATTAGTAAGGAAGCTATTAATTATGACTCTTAACCCCCCAAAAATTGTAAACTCATCTGACGGGTTTGTTCTGCCTTGCAGTGGTGAGGCTGCATCTGGGGTGCTGGGTCCATTTATTGGGCTCCCCAGTACAAGAGAGACAGCGGCATACTGGAGAGAATCCAGCAAAGGGCCACAAAGGTGATTAAGGGTTGGGGAAAGAAAGATCAAGCCAGGCTCTTTTCAGTGGTGCCCAGTAACAGACCAGAGGCAATGGGCATAAACTGAAACACAGGTTCTCTCTAAACCACAGGAAGCACTTTTTTGCTGTGAGGGTAACTGGGCACTGGCACAGCTTGCTTGGAGAGGCAGGGAGTCTCCAGCCTTGGAGGTACTCAGAAGCCATAGTCCTGGGTGACCTACTTGAGGAGGGGGTTGGACTAAATGATCTCCAGAGGTCCTTTCCAACCTCAACCCTTCTGCAGTTCTGAGTTAATTGTCAGCTAAGCATCCTCCCTCTCCACCTCCCCCACTGACAGGTATTTAAGTATAGTAAATTGTTGATATTGGTTGTGTTGTAGTACATGTAGAGGAAAAGGTTTTGGTGGGTAAAATTGCCAGAATGAACAAATAATAGAAGTTATGTTAACAGTTGAAACCTGTTTCTGAAGCTAATTCTGAGGTGATTTTTTAGTTTGCCAAAAATTTTCTGTGTACACTCCCAAGGTAAGGGTATATTGCCAGTTACACAGTAACTCAACATCCCCAACTCTCACATTCAGCGGGTTCATTGAGGTAGTGTTGATTCCAGCTTGTTTTCACCAGCTGTACAAGGAGCTCTTGCCATCTTGGGAGAAACTTTTGAAGAGCAGAATCCTTCTCTTTGCTGGTAGTAGGCAGTCCTAGCTTCAATGTGATAAATCGATGGCAAGTTGAGAAGCAAGCTGACTTCCACAGATGCCACAAGGGAATTTACATACAGAATACTTGAATAGCAGACTCTGGTGTCCCTTGTTCTTTGCTTGTGCCTGAGCAAGCTGGTTTTGCTTGCCTATAGCTTCTTGATGAAATCTTTCTTCTGGTATCTGTTCTAAACCTTGTGCTGGAAGTGAATTAACTATTAGTTTTGTCCAGGAAATTACAGGCAAGTAAGTGATGTCTAGAATTAGGAGGACTAAATAAGGTGGTGTGCAAAATCTGAGTTATGTATTTTAGAGTTTGTTGCTTGGTGAGCATCTTATGTAGTAAAATTTGTTTTGATCCAACTTGGATTGGATCCTACCACTGGTGCCTACTTTAAATTATGAAGTAATTTGCATCTTTTTAGTGGTAGGTTGTCATGCTTTGTAAATCCAGACCTGGTCTTAAGACTATATGCATTATAATCTGTGAACCAGATCAGAGTTAAACTGAAAAAGGTAACATGAGTCTTTGAAATCCCTTTGGAAGAAGCCCTGTGTATATTAAAAATTTTTTACTGAAAGAATTGTCAGGGCCTGGAACAGGCTGCCCAAGGAGATCGTTGAGTCACCTTCCCTGGATGTGTTTAAACAAACAAAGGGTAGATGAGGTACTTAGGGATATGGTTTACCTTAGGATGGGATTGGTTGGACTTGATGATCTTCAAAGGTCTTTTCCAACCTTGTGATTCTTCCATCCAGGGTCTAATAACTCTGACATAATAATCTTTTCCTGCTCTTTAGATGTAACAGGGTTCATCATACCACTCACCTGCAATAGTCTCAAAATTCTAAAACTGATTTCAAGATGTGAAGAATGAGTAACAACCTGAGTTGTTTCTTAGTACATGGCCTTAAGTTTTCTCTGTGCACTAGAAGTAGATGTCTTTCAGGTCATGTCCAAGGTCTGTAAGAAAGCTTGCAGGGTAGACAGAGTATAGAGGTCAGAGTGCAAGACTTCCTATTCCCCTACAAATAGAACATGAGGTCCAGGAGCTGTGAATGTTGTTTGTAGGGGCTGCTTAAGGTTTAGTAGAAGAACTCCTTCACTAAACTTTGTAGTACTGTAGAAATTAGGTTGCAAAGTCTTGCAAGGAAAATAATGTGGGTTTGATAAATGTGAAAAATAACTGTTCTTAAAAGTTTTTTATTCAATGGCTCATGAATTTTAAAACTAAATGTAATTTTTTCTCTGTTTATCTCAGATGTATGCTGTGTCTTACAGTGGATGAACATGACAGCTCTGTTCACTCTTTTAGTGATGACTAAAATACTTTTGTAATGGACTTCTGTTAATAAATATTAATAAAATGTATTTTGGTTTAGGACAGACTCTATAGGCTCCTTTTGATTAAATAAAGTTTCATTTTTCTGTTTTAGGTGTGGAATATCAAACAGATGATTAAATTAACGCAAGAACATATAGAGGCACTGCTAGACAAATTTGGAGGAGAGCATAACCCACCATCGATATATTTAGAGGTAAGTTGGCATTCAAATGAATGCTGTTAGATTAGTGGTGTGTTATCTTAACCTTATATGAAGCATCTTATGCTGAAGCTGAGAATACCTGTGGTAAAAAAGAAAATATTCTCCTCATGTTAGAAACTTGACTCTTTCACTGGAGATGGAGAGGGGCTGCATGGTACCCTGGTACACATCACTAAGGCAAGATCAGTGATATGATCTAATAGTTATGTTGGTGCAGCTGACATAGAAAGCATTCTCTTTGGGTGCAGGGGAGAAGGGGGGGAGATTGTGTGTGTGTAATAGAAAAAGGCATGCTGTATTGTTAAAAGCAAATATATACCCATATATGTGAAACATAACACTAACGTTGCCTTTAAAGGAGTTGGCTTCACTTTTTTGTCTCTTTGAAAAATAATAAAGAAACAAAAAAATGGTCTTTGTAGAATGGAACTTCCTATTGTAGGCCAGAGTAGTATTTTCTTTAAGCTATGTTTAATTTGTGCACTAACTACAAATTACAGTTCTCTATTCTTTCATCACAACAGATTCATAAAGCTGTGATGACTAGGACCATTAAAAGCATAAAAAAAGGCTGCATGCATGAGTTACATCTATTAGGAATCAAATGGGTATGGCTTGCTCCAAACCCTGCCCTTTTCTTGGGTGTCTCAAGTATTGAAATAACTGGAGGTCAACCAGACTTCTTTAAAGTGTAATTGCTGCCTAAAGGCACTGGGTAATTAAAAGTAAAGATCTCATTATTTGAGGTACTTCTAGCTTTTATCTTTATATGTCAGAGCAGGGCATTGGCTTGATTATACAAATGTTGACATAACGTCCTTAACAATTAGGGTCAAATGAGGTCCTCTATAGTTGCTTTACTTAATGCTAATGTGAAATGGGAGTATTGAAGGAGTGTTAATCGCTATTTTAACCACTCAGTGGTATATAAACACATCTCTGTTTTCACATGAGCCATGTCTGAATTTAATATTGCCATATGTGTGTTGGTTTCATTAGATTGTGTATTAAATTGCAATAATAATGAGCATAATCTGTACTAAGTCCGTATTTCAGATAATGAAATTAGTTCATTACATCTGTGTGTCACTTGCTTGTGTCTAAAATAAAACTGAGATCCCTATACTGGAAGCTTTTTGATTATTCACTAGTTCGTTGATAGTGAGGAGGGCATTTGCCCTTGTGAATATGGACTAGGACATTATTATGGCAGTGTAAAGAGCATGGTAAGTCTGAAATAGTTGGTGTCTGCAAACAAACTTCAAGTAGGTTTGCAAGCTGTGTGGTTCTGCATGCTGCTGGGGTGAAGCTGCAACTCTGGCTCATCAGCATGGCAGAGCAGCTGTGCTGCGGTGAGTTCTGCTCGTGAAGCATCACTTGTGACAAGGGGTGCTGGTACTGACAGGGGAACAGTAAAGCCATTGGGAGAAAGGTGGAAGTGGTTGGGATTCTGCTTTTTTAGTTGAGTTATCCCGTGAGACAGTGGATTGTGTGGAAGGAGCCCACTGTCATTGAAACAAAAAGCCTTGCTTTTCCCAGCTCTTTGCCCTGTGGTTCCTCTGCTTCCTTTGTTTGGGTACTTGCAGTACCAGTAGTGGCTGAGCCACTTCCAGGCACTAACCTGGGAAGAAAATATTTTCGTTTTGTTGGATTAGTTTGCCATCCAGTTAGTAGTTTGAACTTGGTCATGATGATGAGTTCCAGTGAGCCCCAAAGCTGTGGTTAAGGTTAGGGAAAGGGAAGAGTTCTCAGCTCTGAGCCAAGAACCTAGAAAATGGGGCAAGGGAGGAGAATAACTTTCTTCTCAAATGGTTTTAAGCTTAAGTTAGGTCATCCTCAGATGGATTGATTGAATAGGATTAAATGCTCCAGACCTGTAATTTCTTTAGTGTGTACAATTCCTGGGGTAGAACTAAAGTGTGAGGGAAAGAAAAAATACATTATAGAGTACCTGATAGACTCAGAAGGAAGATTACTGCCTACCCTTGACTGTTCACCTCAACCCAGCAGCAGATATCTAGTCCATCCTTTCTGTGCATTTCCCACATTTTTCACTGGTTTGGCTTGAAAGGACAAAGCTCTGTGTAAAAAGCTCTGAATGTAGTGTGATACTGTGTGGAAGAATGTGTTTCCTTCTAGGAAATGCAGAACTAAGAAAAAACAATCCTTTTGATATGAATAAAAAGAACAGGAGTGTGTTGAATACATGTGGGTAGCTCAAGTGGTTCAGTGGGTAACTCATCTGTCTGGCTTCTTGTGTACAGAGCTGCTCTGCGATATTGGGCCTGTTGCTCAGTTCCACACCTAGCCACCATCATCAGCTTGAACATGTCAGCCCTCCTTCCGCTCAAGAGTTCGTGCCTAGCATGTGTCTAGGTCTTGACACTCTGGTTTGTGTCCTATCTCCAAGGTGGTTGAACAGGAATGGAATGGAACCTAGGTTCTGTCCATCCTCTTCTGACTTTTATGTTTGGATTTTTTTTTTTGCTGAAGTCTCATTTCTGACTTTTAAGTCCAATGTTGCCTTGCTTTTACCCAGAATCTGTATGAAAGTTTTGCTAGTCTTGTTACTTGGACTACATCACCCTTCCCCCTGTTTCCTTCCACTGCTCTGATCTCTTGGCATCTTACATAAAACTTTACATCATAAGGATTTCTGTAGATTGTGCCTGTTGAGTGCTATTAGCAGGCACATTGTCTGCTTCTTTTAGCAAAAGTTGGAATTAGCCAAAGCTAATTGCCAGTATCTGCAAATGAACAGTCTTGCTTTCACCTGTATTGGCTTTCACTGTTGTCAACATGTAGTTTGTTATTGTAATGCTTTCTGTAGAACCCTGGCTTTTTGTATACCTATGAAAAGTTTGACAGCTATCCATCCATCTTCTGGTGTGTAGAGTTTCAGTACAATAAGATTTGTTTGGTTCTTTTGTATTCCATTCTGGCTTTGTATTCCTTGTTTCTCACCCACCCTGTATGCTGGCTCCTGGCCTGTGTTAGAGCTGCCTCTGCAGACTTGTCAAGTGAAGTTGTGGTTCAACCTGGCAACAGCATTGCATTTAATTAAAAGTGGAAAGGTTTGGGGGAGAGAAAGAGACATCTAAAAGCTGAAGAATTGAAGAAGAAAGCTGAATGCTGAATTTTCAGAATTAAAAAATGTAGTAGAATTATTTGTACATTGAATATAGAACATACACCTCATAAATAAAAAGGGCTTTATGCTTCATAGGTGCTCAAGAAAATAGAAGCTAACAAGCTTCTGTTTCTGTATTCATCTGAGAGTCAGAAGACAAAACGTTTTTCTTGTAGCAGACTTTTTTTTTAAAGCTCTGGTGGGATTCAATGCGTTTTACATCAAAAGGACTTTAAAACTGACAGCTCTTGTCACAGCCATCATTTCAGGATTCAGCACTGACTTTGAAAGAGGGATGGATTTCTTGAAATATCAGAAGTGATTGACCGTGCTATGTTGAATTCACCATATATGTAATGACTCCTGCAAGGGAGGTTACTCTGATCCAGAGGTATGTCCCTGCCTTGGTCCGTCACTCCTCAGTGATGGCCTTAAAAAGGTGACTGCAGAGCACGGGGACCGGCGCCAGCCAAGCCTGGGTGGGCTCTTTCAGTCGCAACTGTCTAGGAGCTGGGAGGGCAGCAGGTAGCTTTGCTCTGTCCTCTCCAGGCAGGAAAGTAGGGGCTGAGGAAAGAGGCTAAAGCTGCAGAGAACCCTCTGAGTGTGTGTGTAAGGTACAGGGGAAGGGATCAGAATGAACAGAAGAAACAAAAGAACATTTGTCTTAAACCACAGAAATTTCTTTTAATTGCTGTGACTTGTAATAGCTTCAGGAATCTTATCCATGTTCTTTGATGTGATTACAAGAAAAACTTCTGTTTGTTCCATCTGGAAGAAGTAGTGTAAACTAGTAAATAACGGCTCTGTTAAAATCTGCCAATGTATTGTAGCTAAAATTCTTTTCTTAGGTAATCCTCCTTAACTTCTTCCATCCCCTGTCTATAAGCATGCATCCTGTATCTACCAGACCCCTGGAAATTACTGTCAAATATTTGCAATAAATGCTTGGTTCAGTAGATGCAGAAATATCGCTTATAACATTTTTCTTCTGGAAAACAGAAGCTGCAGGCTTTCCTTGGAAGGTTTCACCAGCCTTTTTGGAAGTGTTATGTATCACAGCAGCTGAAAACATCAACGATTTTTGTCTTCCCACATAATTTCTTAGTGCATTATATCTGTCCTTGAAATGCTGTTTCCCAAAATACACAATTTGTGATTCGCTGTGGAAAAACCCTTTCCTTAAGGTTTATCTAAGCATTGTAAATATTGGAAATCTTTACTGCAAAGAAGTCTAGTGTTATGATACTGGGGAAAGCTGGGGTTCACTTAGCAAAAGTGGTTAAAATATGCAGTTGCATATTCTTCCATAATGGCTGTTAAAATTAATTATTTTTGGCCTCTACTTACAAAGCACTGTTGAAAAGTATAACCTAAGTTAGGTATTTACAAAAGGAAGTGAGTTGTACATATCCAGACTGGCCAAGAGCAGTCAGCTCAAACTTAGAAAGATTGTGCTTAAATGACATAATCAGATTTGTGAGCCTTCACAGACTCTTAAGGACTGTTCAGGGGGGTCTTGCCTATTTAAACTTCCAAAATGCATTCTGTGTCCTTCTTGTCTCGTAGTTATGTGTGTACAGTATTATCTATCCACACCTCATCTCTGAGAACCTAATTGAACACGTAAACAGTTCTGCCTGTGGTGTAAAGCTGAATCCTGAACCTGTAGGTTACTTCAGTTAATGGTACAGGAGTAGGCTGCCTGCTTTTTTCTTTTGTATTTTTTTCAGACACCACACAAAATAAAACAGTATTCAGATACATAGAAAGAATGATAGTGGTATCCAAATAAATTTTAAAACTCAGCTATACTAGGAAGTATTGTCTTGAAGGAATTTTCCTCTTTCCTACTCCTGCTCTTGGAAGCTATTTAAAGTACGAAGCGTGAGGGTAGAGGTATGTTTGTCCCCAACTACTGTGATTTTTTTAATCCCCCCCCTGCTCTTTTTCTGAACTATTAAATGTATTTTATTTGGAGGCCTTGCTGTTGCTGTTTTTGAGAGTTTGGTTGTTGAATCTGAGGAGAGTATTTAATTCCTTATTCCTGTATATCTGAAGAATCCACACAGGAGGTCAAATTAATTAATTAAAGAAGATTACCTCTTTGCTGATCTAAAGTATGCTTATTGCAACAGCAGGCAAATGCAGTCTGAAATGGATCTTAATGCTGAATCTCAGATTGTTTCAGTGTGTCTGGGATTTGAGGAAAATGGGAACACTGGGTATAGGCACTGGGAATCACGGTGATTCTCTGGGGAAATTCAGATTAATTTTTACCAGGCTCCTAACAGATGCTGATCAAATATGTTGGACCAAAACTGGAGTGTCTAAAGTTAGACTAAGTACAGATTTAGGAGTCTTACTAAATGAAGAAATCCTGACGTATGTTACTGTCTATCTTCAGCTCCCGTTTAACTTAGTGGGATTTGCATTTGATCAACAGCCTAAAAGGTCACTCGTCTTTTAAATAGAAACTCAATCTCAGTTTCAAAGACAAGGAAACCCTAGTTTAGGCTTTTAAGAGTCTTGCAATGTGTGGATACATCTGAAATTCAGCGAGGAAGGGAGACAGCATGGTAAAACCAGTTGTTCTGCTTGAGTTTAGACCAAGTTTCTAACCAGATGTGGTAGGATGCTGGGAGAGGGAGAAACCATCTTTTCCTGTTTGTTTTTGTCCCAGATTAATTTTTTTAAAAATATTGTTATTTTTGTTTTCTTAGATGTTATTACTAGAATGTATAGCCTGGGTATGGCCCAAGAAAGGAGATTTCAAATATAAATTATGTGTAATACAAAAATATACGTATTTTTGAATAAAATCCTATATCATCATCTTGTCAACAGAACTCTGGTGCATCTGTCTAATATCATGTAGATTTTATTGACTTCTGAGGTCAGTTTTTATTTTCTTGATAGGTTGCAACACTTAAGAAGTAACTTTTAACTGTGCTGTTCCTGAGTGAGCAGCAGTTGTATTATGGCGTGTATACACGTTGTACATAAACATGCTGACTTTAGATGGACTTGACAGCTTACCAGGCCTTTGTATCTTTTTCTTAGTTAAAGCCTTGAGAGTATTCTCACGTGTGTGAGACTGTATTATGGGATATGCATATGTACTGATCACAGAAGGGCAGGCGTTAGAAGGGACTTCTGGAGTCCAACCCCCCTGCCAAAGTAGGATCACCTACAGCAGGTTGCATGGGATCCTGTCCAGGTGGGTTTTTTATGTCTCCAAAGATGGAGACTGTAACCTCGCTGGGCAGCCTATTCCAGTGCTCTGTCATCCTCAGAGGAAAGAAGTTTTCCCTTATACTGAGACAGAACTTCCTGTGTTCCAGTTTGTGCCTGTTGCCCCTTGTCCTGTCACTGGGCACCACTGATAGGCAGTACAATTTATTTCTTTTTTTTTCTGGTTTAGATAGGCATAGAATTATGTGACAAGATGCGCCCATTTGAATCTAACAGCTCTTCCAATATGTATTTTCCTTTAACTTTGTGAAATACTGTAAGTTCACACTAAATTGGGAGCCCTGTAGCAACAAAACAAACAGACAAATTTTTTGAGGATAATGTATGTTATTTTTGGCAAGTAACAAACAAGCTGGAGGAGCTGAAGAACAGAAGCCTCATGAGAAGCAGGAGGCACAACAACAAAGGCAAATGCAACATCTTGCACCTGGGACAAGGTGGCTGCCTATCAGCACAGGCAGGCGGCAGGAGAAGTACTGGGGAATGCTGGTGAGCAGCAGGCTGAGCTGTGGAGTCGCTCACCCTTACAGTAAGAGCAGTAAACCACAGGCTGGGCTGCATTAGCAGGCGTGTAGCTAGGGGACCTGTCTTCTCAGAACTTGTGTGACTGTGTTGGCCTGGGCTGGTGTTTAGTATGGAGAAGGCTAAGGAGGAATGTGGAAGTTCTTGCAACCTAAAGAGAGGGCTAGCCTCTTTTCAGATGTGCACAGCAAAAGGGGAAGAGGTGATGTCAGAAATGGCAAGTGGATTTCGTAAGAGAAAAATTCTTCATCATGAGAGTGGTTTGTGAGCCCTGGAATCAGTTGCCCAGAAGTTGTGGAGTCTCCATCCTTCAGGACTTTCAAAACTTGCTTTTGCAAGGCCCTGAGCAACCTGATTGAACCTAAAAATTAGCTCTGTATTAAACCAGCATGGACTGGATGACTTCCAAGCTTTTGTTGTTTTTTCTTTTTTTCTCCTGTGATTGTATATCAAAGTGGAAGCAAGATTTAAGGGGGGGGGGGGTGGGGGTGTGTTATATAGCATAAAACCCCTTAGTGGGAATATGTAAACTGGATGGATTTCTTTCTAGATTTCATAAAACTTTATGAAATGCCTTTAAAATAATGAATTGCTAGAATATTCAGCTTAATCTTCTTCACTCTGTAGATGCTGTACTAACAATTTAAAATTCTGCTTTTGAAAAACTGTGTTACAAATAAACCTTATAGATGACCTGGGAGGCCTTGATCAACAACTGAGCAAACCTTCCAGTTTGCTAATATGGCCATGCTGCTGCAGGTCTCTTGTAGACAGGACAATTCTGGGGCATAATCTTTCTTTTGGGCAGAAATACGTGCCATAGGTCAGCTTTGCTTTTGTAACACCCTTTCAGTGTACCTCCATGGAATCATTCTAGGTCTTGACTTGGTGCTGTTGGCTGTGTAAGGTCTATGGGTGCTAGTCATCAGCTGAAACCAGTGTCTCACCAAAGTACTTAATCTTCGTGACAATGGGATTTTATTGAAATTGTTCTGTTTCTACTGCATGTACTGTTCCTTTCATATAAAAAGGATTTATTTTTTAAAAGAGAAAAATGTATTTAAAGTCTACTGGTGCATCTCTACTTCCATTATGTTTTATTAAGGGATCTTCTGCTGTGACATGGGTAATAGTGTAATGCTTACAAGCTTTTGTATCCATACAAAATAGAGCTTTTCATGCAGAATTTAGTGTTATAGAACCCAAAGCCAGAAACAGCCCCAAGCTTTCCCTGCTCGTTGTTTATTCTCATAAGATAAATCATTTGACTTTGAGTTTGCATTAGTGACAGATTAAGCTGCCAGTGTAAACATTGTAGGATTGAGTATTTTGAAAGATGTGTGTAATTTTGTGAAGGAACAAGTCTCCGGAAGTAATGTAATGTTGCATGTGTTCAAATAATATTTTGCAACGTTCATGAGAAAAGGAAGTAAGTATTTAGAAAAGTATTGGGGAAATGGTAACAGTTTATGGTTCTTAACTTTTGTTTACTGAAAATAATTCTTGACGCATGGAGCTTTTACTGGAATTTACATGAAAAGTTGATCCTGGAAGTAGGGGAGACACACTTGTGTTACTGTGCAGTCAAAAAATGCTCTTATTTATAATTGTGTAACCTTTGAATTTACTTTTGACAGTAGCATTGGGCTAAAGTAAAAATGTTTTAAGTCTATGAGTTTGAGGTCTATTCATGAAATGCTAAACATCCCCAGGTTGTAAAAGAAGTAGAGGAGTAGTCCTCAGTTTCCTGCTACTTAGCATCCATTTGTTAAAAATGGTACCCATAAAATCTAGAATTTGAAATCGTGGTGTTCAGTAACACTTTTTCATAGAATCAAAGAATGGCAAGGGTTGGAAGGGACCCCAAGGATCATAGAGCTCCAACCCCCCTGCCACAGGCAGGGCCACCAACCTCAGGCCTGGATCTACACAAGGTTGCCCAGGGCCCCATCCAACCTGGCCTTGAACACTTCCAGGGATGGGGCATCCACCACCTCTCTGGGCAGCCTGTTCCAGGACCTCACCACTCTTTCTGTAAAAAAACTTCCCCCTAATATCCAATCTAAACCTTCCTTCCTTTAGTTTTAATCAATTCCCCCTTGTCCTGCCATTCTCTGCCCTTTTAAAAAGTTGATTCCCCTCCTGTTTGTATGCTCCCTTCAGGTACTGGCAGGCTGCAATGAGGTCCCCCCGCAGCCTTCTCTTCTCCAGGCTGAAATTTTTAAAATGCTTTTTTTTAAAATGCTTTTTCTTTCTTCATCCTCACTGACAAGTTATTGCCTCTGTGTTAACGCTGTGGGAATGGTCACATGAATTTTGAACACACACAGCCCTATCTTGGGGGAGGCTAAAGCTTCATAGAAAGGGAGGGGCCAGCCACTGTTTACAAGACGAAACCAGCATGGGTTTGGTCAATTTGAACATACAACCCAGAGAAATAAATTAATAGTAAAATGTAATACTTATTATTACTGCTGATTATTTTTTTTCTCTTAACTTCCACCCCTACTTCTCACCCTCCTTCCCAATGTAGACCCTACAGGCTTTTTTGGTCAGTTCAATTCTCCTATAACTTTAATTAGCAACATATTATGAACAGAAAATTTGATGAAAGCAAAATAATGACAAAATCTTTCCCTGATGTAAATCCCCTTTGTGGCACTGAAAACTTATGCAGCATGGTCCTGCTGGAGAACTAAGTAGAAAATTCTGTTCCCTACTGCTTGGATGGTCAGTTTGTTCCATCTTCGTTTCTTGGCATCTGTAAAGGTTTAACACGTCCTTGGTAGCCACTGGTGTGCTTGTGTAGCATGAAACATACCTTCCCTAACTGACTCAGGTTTTTGAAGATACTCTATACTAATGTATATGCTGAAGAAATAATTCTGATACAGATCAAACATTTCTTGTTACAAAGTTAATGGAAACAATTTTTAAACAAAAATAGATACTGATTACATATTTGTATTATATAGCTCGGCACTAATCTTTAACATGGGTACACATATTAAAACTTAATGGGCAGATTTAATCTCTCTGAATTCTTTTTGTCAATGCATAATCAGGTTTTGCCTAAACTTAGTGGAAAATACAAATTAGGCTCATAGAGATGTTAAATTCTTTCAAAGGATCACTTTTACATGTTTATGGATGACACTAACAGAGGAAACTTAGTTGTGTTTGAACTAAGGTAAAGTTGAGGGTTTTTGTACTGTCTGGTATGAAAGGATAGTGCCAGAGATGAAGGATGGTGAACAATGAGCTAGGTGAGCTGTCAGATGGAGATGGTAAAAATCAGATTTCAGCTTTCTCTAAATTATTGCATTAGATGTATTTAGCTGTCATTCCAACAGAATGATAAATTTAGCTGTGGCACAGTAATTTGGCAATGCAGCTGACAACATTTGTTAAAGATTGATGTCGTCTTTAAAGTAGCTTTGAATTAGACTATTTAGTGCAGGTGCTTTGAAACTGTGATTTATGATTTCTTTTATTCACTTACCCATTTAATCGATTAAAAATTAGTTGTTGGTTCAGGAGGTTTATCATAATGAGTTGAAAGCCATTTCTTCTGTGTGTCCTACTGAAAAAGTGCAACCAGACCATTTTGTTCCTATTCCTGGGAAGTTTGAATAAGTTCAGAATGTGTTTTGCTTCATGTTCGTTCTGAGCTTAGACTTCTGGTTTTGTCTGAAGCTACTACATCATTACAGCACCTGCTCTTCCTTCACAGGCCTATGAAGAGTACACCAGCAAACTAGATGCTCTACAGCAGCGAGAACAGCAGTTACTGGAATCCATGGGGAATGGAACGGATTTCTCTGTCTCCAGTTCAGCTTCAACAGACACAGTTGCATCATCTTCCTCCTCTAGCCTCTCTGTAGCACCTTCATCCCTTTCGGTTTATCAAAACCCTGCTGATATGTCACGGAATAACCCGAAGTCTCCACAGAAGCCTATTGTTAGAGTCTTCCTGCCCAACAAGCAAAGGACTGTGGTGAGTCAGTTTCTATTCGCATACTTGTAACCTCAATATTTCCTGCATCTCTGTCCCTCTGTATGCGAAAGTTAATTTAGGAGCTGAAAAAAAGTACCTATGTCAAGGTCAGCAAGGTGACACGATCACTATTAGTTCTCTGCTGCATTCAGTTGTTCTGATATGTTGAATGTTTTCTACAGGATGAAAGCAAAGATGGCCATGATGGCAATAATAAAGAAGACAAAACTTTCAGGAGATTCATAACACAGAACATACCTCGAGAAATATTTTTTTCTCAAGTCAGCTTTTTTGTAGAAATAATAATCTACCATTTTACAATGGTTAGGAGGGAGCAGCAAGCTCTAGTTTTTGTATTATACAAAATTATTGATTAGCTTAACAGGGCAAGATTGGGGAAAGCAAGGGTTCTCCATGTCCTCAAAAGTTACTAGCAGCAGTGGATGCTTTAGAGTAAGTAGCAGCCCCCTGTAGCTAAGGAGGGCTGCACAGAATCACTTGGGGTTTTGTTTGGGTTTGTTTCTTTTTCCTGCCCACTCACTGTGGTGTTTCATGTTCAGAGCCTGATGCTATCAGGCCCTGTGTGGAGAACTGGCTAGGGGAGGGACATAGTTGCTGTTGGGAGGAGGAAGAAGCGTTGCCTGCGAACTGCTCAAAAACTAGTGTTTATCAGTTTTGGCAATGTTACAGTGACTCCTGCAGTCATGGAAGAAGAGGTGAAATTTTGGTGGCTGTTTCATTACCTGTTATTGGCGGAATTTTTTTATCAGTTAAGAGCTGCCAACTGAAGAGTCTCGATATGTGCTTTAGAATAATACACTGCCAGCTGTGATACATGGAATTACTGACAAGCCATAGTCTAGGCTCTGTTTTGCAAGGCAGTGCTGCATACTCATCGCTTAGGAAGGGAGCTGTGGGAATGAAAGGAACAGCACAGCCAGTGTCCATGTGAATACAGTGCTCATGTAGCAGTTGGTCAGGTATTGTCTGTGGGTGTCTGTGGAAACTGAGTTGCTGGCAAAGAGAAGGAAACATAAACTGAGTAGTGTTGGGCACTGGTGTCCTTTCCCTTCCCCTGCCACTTGCCTTCCATCCCTCCCTACCCCTGCCCCACCAAACAAAGGAGATCATAAAACTTACAGTGTGAACAACAGACTAGAGGGACCTGATAGCCTTTAAATATTGCTTAATTGTTAAAGATATCAGTAAAGATTGAAAGCAGTATTTGAGTTTCGACCTAGAGAATGGGGGTTTAATGTAAACTGACCATTTGTAAGGACAGCGTTAAGCAAGGTGACGTTGTCTGCCAGTAAGGTAAGGCTAGGCACATAGTTGTAAAGTTTGGGGAGAAGGTTCTAGAAGTTGGAGAGGCTCTGGTTTCTTTGTGTGTTCTGTCCCACCCTGTGTGGCTGTTGTAGCCACAGTCCCTGTGATGGGATTGTCCCACAAGCTGGTTTTGTTTCTTTCCTACATCAGGTCACAGTATATTGCTTTCTGCATTGTCGTGTGCATTCCTTTTTGTGTCTTTTTGGTGCGTTATCTTGTCCTGTTCCCTGAGCCATGTAGAGTGTTTCTACTTACACCTCATTTGCAGTGTTCCTCTTCAGCTTCTTTCCCTCGCTTTTTTTTCATCTCCTCTTCAGTCCTTTTATCCAGGTGTGGTAAAGCTGCTCTCAAGTGTGAGCTCTGGTTTGCTTTTGAAGGAATCATTTTATATCAAGAATAGTTTAGAATTACAATATATATGTCAAGGTTGTAGGCCAGAATGATTATTTTATTTCTTTTTACGTTTCAATGTGTGTATTTCACTGTTTAGGTTCTTTCTGAATCTGCAAATCTGATTGCAAGTTAGGAAAAAGAAGCAACTGAATTTGTGTGGAACAGGTGATATTTTGGGGCCAGTACAGAGCTGTCTTGTCTCATCTAAGATGTGGGTTTGTACATTTTGCTGGTCCATTCTAATCAAAGTTAACCAGATTATCTTTAACCGATGCAGCTGTAAGTTCTTAACTAGCAGGAACAGATCAGCATGTTATGCTCACAAGCATGTGTGAAACTGTGCTCTCTCAAGCTAGTGTTTCTTCTCACTTATATCTGTAGGAATGTTGTGATTCTGTGGTACCAATCGTGCTCATTAGGAGCATGCAGATTTAACCAGAGAAATCTACGTTCAGGAGTGCCAGCTTGTCTGTTGCCATCTCTTGACTAAGAGTTAACTTTCTAGCTTGAGGATGTGCTGTGATTTGATGAGGGAATCGTAGCACATAGCAGTAGTACTCAGGGTCTTGCAGCAGGGCAATGGGAGCTTTTTCCAGCAGTGAATCTAGATGCTTTTTCCTGGCTATGGGAGTCAAATGTGGTTGAAGTTGGGTGCAGTGAGGGAGACCAGTCTAGCCATGCAGCTTGTTTCCAGTTTCACGACAATCTGTAGGTTTGTGCTCTGGTAATAATCAAACAAACAAAAAGTGGTGCAGACAAAAGAGTTAGAGACAGGCAAGTTGTTGGAGGGAAGATGCAAGTTCCTTTAGTCTCAAATCTGGTGGAAGGAAGGAACAGACAGATGCCACGCTTGCAGGGAGGCTTGAGCTACTTACTACATATGGGATTGCTGGCTGGAAGCTCAAGTTGACAGGATTCAGCTTCATATGCTGTATAGCAAGGTGGAGGTCAGCTCCAGTTCTGCTAGAAGAGATTGAGTTGAAATTTTTATTCTAAATAAATATCTGGTCAGCAGATACTGCAAATTAATGGTTCAGCTTTGGCTTAGGGAGAGACCTGACTTTTTTTACTTTGTTTTTACTCACTGCATGGATCTGCATTACTAAGTTGAACTTTTTTTTTTAATAGACCTAGTAAATTATCTCTGTTTAAGAGCTGGGAAATGATGCTTATAGGAACTCTGAGTGTTGGGGTTATCGGCCTTGGAGCTGAAGTTCATTTCTCTGGAACTTGAAACAGTGTTCATGTTGTTATGAAGGTCAGGAATTTCTTGTACTGAAACTCTTAATGTAGTTCCTCTGCTTTCAGTTTTTATTAAAGGATTAATAAAAATCTGTATTCTGTTGAAAACGAAGGCAAATCCAGTTCAGAAGGAATTGCAGCTTACAGTGCAGTTTTAACTGCCATTAGTCAGGTAGGCTACTAGCCTGAAAAACACCCAGTAGTTTTCAGTGAACACTTGAGATTACTTGTTGTAATAGAGTTCCTTCATTTTCTCAAACAATATGGTAGTGTTGCACACATTTTAGCCTTCCTTCGTAACATCTAGCCTTAAAAACAGATGTGTTGTCTCACTTGCACCCATTATCTGAGCTGTTTGCTTATGATGATAGTTCAGGATTTCAAGTACACAGTACTTCAGGTGTGATGGGTTGAAGTAGGAAGGAAATTCCTTGTGGAAATGCATGGTATTGTATTCCTTCTGAAAATACATGGCTGCATTAGGGCCTCGCTCCCTCCCAGGTCTCAGTTCCATACAGCTGTTAAAAATAAGGATAAAATGGGCCCTACAACCAAGCATTTAGCTGGGAGAGGGGAGATGCTGTTAAAAGAGGCAGTGTTGAAATAAGCTTCTCCCTCCCCCAAAGTAACTGCTTCTAATTATATCTACTTCTGAAAGAAATCTTTTCTAATATCTTGAGTATTTTCAGTCTCTACCTCCAACATAGACCCATTTCTGGAAGGGAGAAAACATCACATCCTAGTCAGTTGTTGTTTATCTTCATCTGGGAATGCAACAAGAGTCTTAAACTGACTTAATTTAAAGTGACTGGAATTAAGGTGATGATGGAGAACTAACCTCCTTCCTTATCTTTGATCAAACTCTGAGTTATCCATGCTTTTCATTAGTATTATTTGTGTGTAGGATCAGGCAAATGTATCTGAGTTGGCCCATTTAGAATTATTATAACGTGTGGAAACTGATGGAGCACAAAGAAATGAGACCACCTTGATCAATGTAAGTGATTTTGGTGCACAGATAGCATAGTTGATGTCAAGTTTCTTTGAATGTGTTGTGATAAAGCAGAGTTTTGGACAACGTTTTGTCCTAATGTAGGAAAAGGTATGAAGGTGCTTCCTTGAAAGCCTAGTCAGGATGTGGTAGTTGAAGTCAGCATCTTAATTCAGCTGGTGACACAGCAGGGTTAGAATGTAATGTCTTTTGAAAGCAAAATCAAGTAGCTAGTTTGGGTAGTTGGAGGGGAATCGATGGATAAATATTGTCAGAAATTGAAGATGGTTTCCTCTGTAGTCAGCATAGGAAAGGATGAAGAGAAGTTTCCTCCTCTGAACAACCTCCTAGAAAAAACCAGCAGATTGCTTGCTGTTCTCTGGTGGGGGCAAAAATATTTATCCCCTGTAATGCAGAGTGATAAATGTCTGAAATATGTATCTTCCTCTTTCCTCAGTGGCATTGTTCAACTGGCAAGTTAAATATCCCTTGGAGAAACATTCTGTGTAGATGTGACCAGGATAAATCTGTTCTGTTTTCTAGGCCAGAGAGGATTGTAATAAAAGTGCAAGATGGTAAAAGCCTACCTGAGGTCATCAGTAATTTTGCAGGAAAAAAAAAAAATTAAGCTTATCCAAACTGTGGGTGGGAGAATTTAGGGATAAAACTTGTTTGGGTTAGGTATCTAAATGGCCATGCAGTGTTTAATAACAAAACTGCTAATTAAGGAAGAGCTTTTGGATGAAGGGGGGTGGGGATAAGAACTCTGACCTTGAGCTGGCTGCTTGAAGTCTGAGAGATTATGTTTTGGTGGAAGGGAGCAGGGAAGTGGATGATAGTGTGTTGGCATAAAAGCATAGGTTATTTATCCGTGAGGTTTCTGAGAGAATGCATGGAGCCAGAAGAGAACACAGCCCTGTGGGATCCTTACATAATTATGCTGTGGATTAGGAATTTTTTGTCCCAAATGATATGATTCTGTGATTGAAGGTGCAAGCCGAGGGAGAAAAAACAGAACACAACACTCATACAAATGAATGAAAGGAGACCCATAGCTGGCTGTTGGGCAGGGATAGTAATTCAAGGAGAGTGAGGATTAACATCTGATCCAGAGGTATGGGGAGAAGTCATTGAAGATCTCAGCAGGATAACTTCAGTTTTATGTAGGAGGCATAATGCATTGAGAAAGTTTAAAAGTGAACTGAAGAGGAGCAGGTCAAGGCAATGAGTATAAACTTTCTGTGAGTGTAAAGATTACAGGAATATGGTATTTGCATATAGGACAAGATTTAAGCAATTTTTGAGATTGCTGCTACTTCACAGAATCACAGAATCTTTGGGGTTGGAAGAGGCCTCAAGAGATCATCGGGTCCAACCCCCCTGCCAAAGCAGCTCCCTAGCTCATATCACTCAGATAGGCGTCCAGACGAGACTTGAATATCTCCAGAGAAGGAGACTCCACCACCTCCCTGGGCAGCCTATTCCACTGCTCTGTCACCCTCACTGTGAAAATGTTCCTCTGCATGTTGGTGCGGAACTTCCTGTGCTCCAGCTTACAGCCATTGCCCCTTGTCCTATCCCCACAGACTACTGAAAAGGGGCTGGCCAATTCCCCCTGCCACCCATGTCTAAGATATTTATAAACACTAATTAGGTCCCCCTCAGTCTTCTTTTCTCCAGGCTGAACAGCCCCAGCTCTCTCAGCCTTTCCTCATAGGATGGATGTTCCAGGCCCCTAATCAACTTTGTCACCCTTCTCTGGACTCTCTCCAGAAGGTCCCTGTCTTTTTTATACCAGGGAGCCCAGAACTGGACACAATACTCCAGGTGGGGCCTGACCAGGGCAGAGTAGAGGGGGAGGATCACTTCCTTCGACCTGCTGGACACACTCTTCCTGATGCACCCCAGGATCCCATTGGCTCTCTTGGCATTTTATTTTATTATTTTTTTCCTTTAAGAGTTTGAGGATGGTTGGTTTGGTGTGTCTTTGGGACTGACATTACTTAAACTGGTAGGCTTGAGATAAGGCAAAGAGAAATCCCTGTTGCCAATTGCAAGGACTGTTCCAATTTTTGCCTCCCTCTAAAAGTTGACAAAACAGTTAAAATCATTTAGCAATTTCACCTTGCTTGGTTTACTGTAGACCTTAAGGCATTACTAAGACTTTTTAGGCAGGTTTCCTGTGGCACACCAGTTGTGGCTGGTCCCTTGCAGGAAAGTGTTCCAGGACCTTGCATGGAATAAGCATTTTGTGGACGTATCTGGAGTATCTCTCTGTCACGGAGAAAGAATACAGGAATAGGACAGGCATGTAGGATATTTTCCCAGAGTCATTTTCTGAATTTGAACTGTTTGTCACTCAGGAATTTTATGAGTTTAAGCATTTCCTCTTTGGAAACCATCTGTCCAGTCTCCATTAAACCCATGCTATGGATACTAGAAGTTTGTGTCTATCAAGGAATCCCATGGGCATGGTTGTATGCGGTGTGAGTAATTGTGTTCTGTCTTGGCCTTTAAATCTGCCATGTGCTCGTGTTCTGTACTGGAAGAAACAAAGGCTTCTGAGGAAAGCCGTTTGCTGACAAGGCCTGGTACAAAACTAAATAGCTAAAACTAATCTTAACTGCACAGAACAACAACATTGGGAGGCTTCTGATGTTGTAGTGAAGTTTCTGATGTTGGACAAGGCATATTGGTTTTAAACTAGAAAAGGGGAGGTTTAGGTTGGATATTAGGGAAAAAATTATTCAGTATGAGAATGGTGGATCACTGGAACAGGTTGCCCAGAGAGGTGGTGGAGGCCCTGTCTCTGGAGATGTACAAGGTCAGGCTTAATGGGGCTCTGAGCAACCTGATCTAGTGAAGATGTCCCTGCTTACTGCATGGGTGTTGGACTAGATGACTTTTAAAGGTACCTTCCAACCCAACACATTCGGTGATTCCAGTGGGAAAGAGGAGAATGTGGTAGGGGAGCTTCTAACTCAAGTACTTTCTGAATAAGATCATGTAACTTGCCTATATTAGCAGCCCTGAATGATTTTGATTAACCAAGAGATCTCTTCCAGCCAGGTACTTATGGTGTAGGAAGAAACAGTGTGAAAGCAAATGAGCAGTCCCGAATGGCAGTATGTCAGAGTGTGGAAAGTTAGGAAAACCCCCTGTGTTTAGGTGTAAGAAATGATGGGCAGTTAAAAAGCATCAGGGGGTGATGGTTCTTTCTCTTAATCTGTATATAGCCTGTTGCTGCCTGCCACAAGATGCTAGCTTCCAGAGGAGACTTTGCTTCATGTGGTCTGTCTGCCTCCTTAGTGGAGTGGCTGTAAGGGTGATAAGGAGTCCCTGCTGCTCGTCTCAGTGAAGTTCCAGGGGGTCCTCTCACAGCTCCAGTGCCTGCTTCCTTTCTGTGAGCATAAACAAGGAGTGGATTTGGTCGTTCTGCGTTTCATTTCTATCCATAGTCATCTGAGAAGTGACAGTGAAACTGGGAGGTTGGTGGGGGCTGGAGGAGAGGAGTAGCAGATGCCGTTCCTGCTTTAGGAAAGCTTGGTGGTCTCCAAGTACTTGAGATATCTGCAGATTCTGGGTACGATCAAATCATTGTGTGTCTTTACCCACCATGAAGCCTAAAAAGGTGGCAGCTTCTAAACCAAGAGTAATACTTTGCTAAAAGAAAAGGTTTCCCTTTCTACCATGTTCAACTGTAGATGATTGTGTTGGTTTTGGTTGGGTTTTGATTTATTTTTTTTTAAGAGCAATTAGAGGTGATTCATGTAAAAGCTAAGCATAAATTTGGGCTAGTAAAGCCTTCTTCCATCTTATGTATTCATATGCTTCATGTGTCATGGCTATATATTTATTATGAAGTTAATGAAAGCTTTCAAAATGTAAATATGAGACTACATTTTTAAAAGGGAGGGTTTGTAGTCTGAAGCTTTACAGAAACTAAACAGGATTGTGGATGCTGTGCATGGGGACAACTCTTCAGATTTCTTGCTTTTGTCACACTTTGGTTAATTAGTACATCTGCCTTTTAATTAAATAAGCAATCGTAGTCTTCTCTGCAGTCATGAAGGCTAGAAGAATCAGATACTTTTACCCTACCTAAATTCTTAGCATAAATTAATTCATCATGCATGCACAAGATCCTTCAAATGTTCTGCTTTTTTACTATGTTAGGTGCATTTCTCCTGATTCAAGATTTGCATTTGGTTATTATTGCTGCTTATGCTGTGAGTTTGTGCCTAAAGCTTACCAGGTGGTAAGCTCTGGATTTCTATAAACATTCAATATTTCCTACCAGTTTCACCTGTCAAGTATAAGGAAAATTCAGAGAAGGGATGCTCAGGCACTTGAATAAACTAGTTTCATTTTTTTAATTATTTGGTTTAACATGATTAGGTTTTTCTAATCAAGCCAATTAAATTCTCATGCCATTTCAATCATGCAGCAGAAATTATTTGTAGCCTGTACCACTGGATGCTTGCAAAATGTATCTAATATTTTGGAGTTGTATGCATTGTCTGAACAGACTGGTAGAATGAAGTAAACAGTAGCTTACTTTCAAGTAAACTTTACTTGATGCATTTATTTATTTATTATTTTTTAAAGTACTTAGATTGTCAGGGAGAGCTGTTGGCCTACCTACCCTGTTGCTGAAAGGCAGAATCAAATTAGAAATTAAATTACAGTTTTCATTTGGAAGAAATTTAACCATGGAAGACTTCTTTAAGGCTGTCAATAAGGAAAGAGAATTTTATTACATCAGAGAAGTTGTATAATGAAATAGACTTTGCAGGTACCTCAAGGAAGTCCTTCATGTCTAGGAAAGCCTGAAGAATGTGTCTTTGGGAGGTGTTTAGTGAAGCAAGGTGAGAGGCAGTGCTGTAGCAGGCTGTGTGTACTAAGGTCTGGCTTGAGTGGAGTTAATTCTCTTCACAGCAGCTCATACAGTGCTGCATTTTTAATCTGGTGACCAAACAGTGCTGATGACACAGCAGTGTCTTAGGTACTGCTGAGCATCACTTGCACAGGGTCAGGGCCTTCCCTGTTTCCCAATGCTTCTCCCAGCAAGTAGGCTGGGGAGGGGGCACAGCAGGGACAAGGGATATTCCATGCCACATAACATTATCCTCTGCAGTAAAACAGAGGGGAGTTTTTCCAGAGTTTTTGCTCAGGGACCAGCTGGGCATCGATCTGCTGGTGGTGAGTGATTGCTTCTGCATCACTAGGAATATTTTCCCTTATTTTTTTCCCTTCATTTCTTAAATTGTCTCTTTATCACAACCCATGAGTTTTCTTGCTTTTATCCTTCCAGCTCTCTTCCCCCATCCCACTGAGGGCAGAGCAATCTAGCAGCTGGGTGATGTTCAACTACTTGCTGGGGTTAACCCACCACCCAGGCTAAACTGGTTAAATTCAAAGTAATAGGTTTTTAAGGAGAATAATCTACTTCAATTTTATTGACATATAGTCTAAGATTGAAAAGTCAAAGAATATTGAACACTTGCCATTATCAAATTGATGGCTTATCATTGATCACTTGTAAGGGTATTAAGTAAGAAGGGCTTAGTGATTTCTTACTTGAAGAGACAGAAAGTCTGTCTGTAGAAAGTAATGAATGGTGGAGGAAAATGTTGTTTGATGTGTGTTTCCTTCATGATATCCTAGGCAGGCACTCAATGAAATGCAATGCAAGTCATGGATCTGGAAATAACCAGAAGAAATGTTTTAATACCGTGTCTAGTAAATAATACTTAAATTCATAGTTTCTTTTGTTTAAGCAAACTAAGCAACTAAAGCTTTAATATTTACAGAGAATGTATATACTACCAGGAGGTAAAAGTATCCATTAGGTTTTAGGCTCCGTTGCAACAGCTTAGAGAGGGCCATGAGTTCTAGCCCTTCTATGGCACGATTTTTTGCCCTGCTGCACTTAAAACATTTGAAGTGTGATAATCTGCTCTTCCAAACACAGTTTAAGAGCTGTCCCTCCAAATCTTGAAAAAGATACTGTGGAGACTGCTTTTGACTGGGCACAGCACTTTTGATCCAGTGTGGTTTCGTGCCGGTGCTCTCTTGAGCACTTGTTTCTGTATTGACATAAATTAGTCCATGGTGTTCTACAAATGAGTACCCTTAATTGTGTTGGAGGTACGAGCAGGTGCTGGTAAGACATGTCTTTGGAAGTTAAATGGGATGCATTTGATGAAATACTGGCAACTGGGTAAACTCTGTTCAACTTCCCTTGGAAACATTTAGTACAATGGAATAATCTCCCATTTGCCTTACTAATGTGCTACACATAGAATGCTGCTTTCTCCTGCAAGTCGGTTAGAGCATCATGCCCTGAAACCAAGAGGAGCTGTGTCTGAAAGCAGTGTACTTCACGTTATACTGAGCATCATCACGTCCGTTCTTATGTCGTCATCTTCATGTTGAAGAAGATGTGATCGATGTCCATTATCATCTTTGCCACAGAGGGGATTAATTTTATCTGTTAGTGCTATAAAAGGTGGTTGACTGATCTGATCAAGTATTTGTTCTCCATACCTAAGATGAGAAATTAAATGTGGATCCTGTGTATGGATTTTTACCAGAAAACCTAACACATGGGAAGGCAAAGCTGGTTATTTTGCAAAAACATCGCTTAGCTTATTTGTCTCCCATCACATTGAATTCTCTGAGCATGTTGGTGGCATTTTTATTAGTCATATAGATACTAGGGGAAAAAAGTGTGGTCTCTCAAGGTGTATGTCTGGAGGTAACTAAATTTGTTCTTTAAAGTAACATTTCAAAATACTTACTACTTGGAATATTCTTGTTATTGTACCCAGTACTCTGTTAAACTGTTTAGAATTTGTCTGAAGCTCTAAGGTGTGTTACATGTGCCTTACATGCACCCATAACACTTGGCTGAAGTGAGTTGAACTACAGCTGTAGATTGAGGGGAAAAAATGGAACTACCTAAATAGTTTTGAGAAGTGTAATGTGAGATGTTCAGAGCTGTCCAGCCTCTGTGCTTTCGGAGAATATCTTTGCATTGATTTTGAACTGCTTGTCAGTCTCTTCAGTCTCTGTTGTGCTGTGAAATATTGGAAACTGCACTGGTGTAAGGAAGCATTTTAAACTTACTGAGACGATGCCAGTTTCTGCTCTGATGTTAGAAGAATGATGTAAGAGTTATTTAGGGATGTAGCCCTGAATTCCTTACTGAATTGGGAATGACCTGATTTACAGAAATAAATGATTTATTATGCATTGCTTAAATGCTTGTGGCTGCAGTACTAAATATATATTAGCAATTTTTTTATAAATGCTTATTGCACGTAGAAATAGTTCACATGAGTAAGAGAGCTGTGAAAATCAAGCATGTTTAACATGTCTAGGTAGTAAGACTCTGCTTTGAGAATTTCTGGAATCTGGAATCCTTTTCATTCATTTGCAGACATGAAGTCCCGAGGAAAGTTGAGCGTGTCTTTCAGTGACTTCCTGAATCACTGCTTGACCAATTCAAGATGCACAAGTACATTCCTTTCTCTGGTGTATTATTGCATCTTGCAGTCTGTATTGGGAGGTTCTATGTGATCCCTTAGGATTGCATAGGCTTTTGAAAATTATTTGCTGAATCAATGTCCAAATTATTATAAAAACCTAGGCCTCTTTTGATCAACAAATCTTAGGCATATAAGTAACTTAAAAAGAAAACCCTTAGCAATTAGAATTTGGGAACAGATCTGTGTTATAAATATCTTAGACATGGGTGGCAGGGGGAATTGGCCAGCCCCTTTTCAGTGGTCTGTGGGGACAGGACTAGGGGCAATGGCTGTAAGCTGGAGCATAGGAAGTTCTGCACCAACATGCAGAAGAACTTTTTCACAGTGAGGGTGACGGAGCAGTGGAATAGGCTGCCCAGGGAGGTGGTAGAGTCTCCTTCTCTGGAGATATTCAAGTCTCGTCTGGACGCCTATCTGTGCAGTATGAGCTAGGGAGCTGCTTTGGCAGGGGGGTTGGACCCGATGATCTCTTGAGGTCCCTTCCAACCCCAAAGATTCTGTGATTCTGTGATCTGCTAATTCAGTAGCATGAGTTCCTAGGTGATAACTGTTGTGAAATGTTAGATTCTCCTAGTTACAAGACAGAGAGGGATCAAAAGATGACGGATGAGCAAGGGCAAAATGAGTTTGAAACTGGATTACAGTCACAAGGGTGTGTGTGTTTTGGAGTTGATCGGAAATTTTCTCATGGACAACCAATTTTGTTGAAAAATGCAGATGTGTTTCAGTTAAAGAGCTCTGTGGGAATCCTGTCAAAACTCGTGATGTAATTGGTAAGCACACTTTGATTCCTGCTCGCCTGCTGTGCGGGAGTTGCCAGCTATTGGCAGGTGGCCCTGGGGGCTCGGTGGGTTGGGGGACTGCACCAGGCCGGGGCTCCTTCTCCCTGTGCTGAGTAGGGGGATGTTCTGAAACTCCTATTTCAAGGAGCCTGTCGACTAGATGGGGAAAAAAAAAAAAAGAATTTTAGGGTATTGTGGGTTTTTTTCCTGAAGATTGAGTTGCTCTCCAAATCACTTCCTTGGAGAAGGGTTTTTCTTCAACTTTGCTGTGATTTGGGTGTGAGAAGAGGATGGAAGGGGGAAGGGAGGTTTGGAGGGTAATGCTTTTGCTCGGTGAGATTTCTCCTTTACAGCAGGTGCTGGTAGGGACTGAAGGGCTACATGCACAGATGGTGATAGACCGTACTGTACCAGTCTGGCAAAATGATTAATCAATACTAGAGGGATTTATTCTGGTATTTAGTTCCTTTAATTTAGCCTTCTGTTTCTTTGCTCAGGAGTTCTATAAGAGAATGTTCTAAATGTGATGCTGATTCAGGATCCTGGTGATTTTTAAGAGAAATCAAAACAGTTCCCTAACTGTTTTTTTTTGGTCTGGATCTTTTTGCAAATGGCAGTGAAGAGAACAAATGTTCTATCCATGTTTCTAATTGCGAGTTGCATAAATATGCCTCAGATTTTAATGAGGGGGACTTGGGGAAGTAATACTGAGGAATAGCAAATGGTAAGTGAGCAAAATGCTTAATGCACATTTCTTATAGTCCTATTGCATTTGCACTGCTGTAGTCAACCTTCATTCTGATACTTCTTGAGTCTTGAGAACTTGCCTTTCTGATGTTAATGATCTCTTAAAAGGAAGCTTGAAACTTCATAAATCTTGTTTTCAGCAAAATTAAAATGAAAACCAAAATTAAAAATCACCTGAAGTGGCATTATTTACAGCAGTGTAATTCATAGTTCCTGGTGCATATCTTTGCTTCATGAGGTACTGGAGGATGTTGTCGTCCGTTACGGAGGATCGTTGACAGGGGAAGAAAATGTCTTCCAGTGAGCATAAGGCTCCTTCCCTTTTTCTGTTAGTCTTTTCTTTAATGTTAGTGGCACTGCTTGGCTTTTCCTCCTTGACCTGTTTCGTTCCCTTACCCAGGTCCATGTTTTACTACCTTGGTTTCTTCTAATTGCTGCCTTAACATTTTCTGCCTAAGCTAGAACCTTCCTTCCCATAGGTGTGCAGTTCTAACCATTCCCTGAGGCGCTCCCTTCCCCCGCTGCTCCTTGTCCAAAATGAGCCGTCTCTTCTCCCAGTCGCAAGATGAAAGCTTCCCGGTTCCATAGGCTGCCCTACGTGGTAGTTCCATTGTCATTTAGCTCTTTGGCCTGCTGTTGCCCACCGACCTGCTGCTAGAGATGCCCTCTCCCAGTATACAGAGCCTTTCTCTGGTCAGTTTTGAAGTTTATCTTAAAGACAACTGGAGCTACTGGAGAGAGTCCAGCGAGGGCTACAAGGCTGTCAAGGGGACTGGAGCATCTGTCATATGAGGAAAGGCTAAGACCTGGGTCTGTTTAGACTAGAGAAGGCTGAGAGGGGGATCTCATCAGTGCTTGTAAATATCTAAAGGACATATGTCTAGAGGAATGGGGTCAGACTCTTTTCATTGGTGCCCAGTGATAGGACAAGGGGCAACAAACACAAACTGGAACATGGGAAGTTCTGTCTCAATATAAGGAAAACCTTACTTACTGTGAGAGTGACAGAGCACTGAGACAGGCTGCCCAGAGAGGTGGAGTCTACTTCTCTGGAGAGATTCAGACTCACTTGGACACAGTCCCATGCAGCCTGCTGTAGGTGATCCTGCTTTGGCAGGGGGGTTGGACTAAATCTCCAGAGGTCCCTTCCAACTCCCGCCCTTCTGTCAATCTGTGGTTGTCCTGCTTCTCCTCCTATTTCTCCTCGATACCCAACCACTTTCCTGGGTCTCTTCACTGCCCTTTTTTGCCTCATGGTCTCTGTCACACTCTGAGTGTTTGAATTTCTTTTCCACTGTAGATACCAGAGGCTGCTAGAAAGGTAGATCAGAAGCGTCTATGGAGGCTCTGTCTCAATCCAGCAGGAGCTGTACTTAGAGCAAAAATAGCCTTGAGCCGAAGAGCACTTCCTCCATCAAAATGGCTCATGATTGGAACTGACATGTGTGGGAGGTTGGAGCACACCTCTGAAATCCTCAGAGGTTTTAGTCAGATTCTTAAAAATATTGAGTCTCTATTTGTAAATACGTTAGAGACAGGGTGAACTTGTCACCCAACACTGAGGGGACAGGCAGGTTCTTTTAGGGATCTTTTAGGGCAGAATGATGATGGCACTAAATTGTAGTTACAATTAAAGCTTTCTTTTCTTAATTGGATGTTATTATTGGCATAGCACAGAATTTATGATTAGAATGGCACGGGATTTCTGCAAGCAGAATCGATATTGTACAGTTTATCAGTAGTGTAATGGCAGAATTTATAATGCAACCTACAGTTTCTAACCACCTCTACAGATCAGGCTGCGTCTTTAATACATGGTTTGCTGTATCAATGTAGCAATCATAATCTAGACTCAAAAAATCCATGTACAAGAATACAAGTCACTCTTCTGGGAGGAAGCAAAGGACAGGAGAGGCCTCTGGCCACCAGCATGTCCAGGGTCTCACTGTCCAGCAGCAACTCTGGTTTGGACTGGTGGCTGCACAGTTTCATGGGCAGTGTGCTGTCACGCTGTGAAGGGGCCATCACCAACCACCATGACTGCCTGGGACCTCCAAGGCAGGCAAAGAAGGGAGTAATTGGCCTGGCACCCAGCAACCCTGAGACCAGTAGAGAGGGGAAATCTGTTTGGTTTACAGGACCTTCAGGGCCTGGTAACAAGGGGAATGAGAATGAAATGGTGACCCACTTGGTCACAGATAATGGCTGAATTCCTCATAAAATAGTGCTGGTTGCCAGGGGTCGGAAGCAGGGGGTACCCATCACAGAACGACCTTATGTGAACAGTTGGTTTCAGTGTGAAAATTTGGTTTTGTAGAGACTTAAACAACAGAGGGCTGAGTTTTACAATGGGAAGTTCTTGACCATATAGATGATAATAGGTGTTCCCGGGTTCTCTCTTAATGCCAGTGGCAGGCATGAGTAACAAATAAGGATATTTTATGCTGGAGGAATAACTACAAGTGATTGACAGCCACGGTGCTAACTTCTAGGATGGAAAGAAGTTGCTTAGATGCATTAAGAAGTAATGGAATACATAGAACAAAGTGGTCACTTAAGGCCGAATATCAAGATACTCAAGTGGTGTGCTATAGGATGTTTTTTCAAAGGAGTTAGCAGAAATAATCTTTTTTTAAATTCTTCTGACCAGATGAAAAGTACAAATATCCTGTATGAAGTGTTTTCATGTTAACAGGAGCAAGATTATGAATTAAAATACTCCTCCTGTTTGCCTCTTCAGAGAGATCTTGTGTTCTAGAAACACAATATATAGCGTAACCTCAAGTGGTGTTCACAAAGCTACTTGAAATAGACTGCTACTTTTCGCTGTCATCCTTAAGTAGGACATAGGACCCCTAAATACCCATGGAAATTTAAGTGCAAGGAGCAAAAACTAGGCTGTGATCCAAAGCCAGTTGAAGCCAATTAAAAGACTGCTTTTGGCTATCGAGGGCTCTGGCTTCGGCCAGTAGCAAGCTAGAATTGAGTCTCAGGTGTTTAGACTGACTTTTTTGGTTAGTGAAATCCATGGATTTTTCTTCTGAGTCATGTTTGAGGTACTGTCTGTGATTATAGATGTCCCAGTGTTTATATCGCCTCAAGCGTTACATGTTTTCACTATTTAGTTCTATAAATAGTAAGTGGATGAAATTCAACACCTTAACTACACTTAATCACCAGATTATGCATTGTTCTGGTTTTATGGCTTGACACTATACACTGCTAAATCACAGGTATACCTCAAGATGATGTACTTGCGTGCCTACAGTTAGAATAGAGCAGGGGCAAGGAAAATACCTTTACTTTGTGGTTCTTTGGCTAGTTTCAGTGTGCTTCTCTGTTTTTTTCTATCCTGTTAAATATTTAAACTCTTCAAATACTGCAACAAGAGAGGAATGTTTCTCAAATAGCAAATGTCTGTAGAGTTACAAATACAGGTTTAAGTGAGAGGTGATGGTCTGCTTGGTTATTGTCTTATTTTGTTTGCATTATTATCTTTTATTTTAGAAATAGAAAATAAAATGTTTACATTTTATCATAATGGTTTTTTGAGTGGAGTCCAAGTTAGTTCTTTCAGTTCTACTTGGCATCTTGCCCCCCCCATAATTTTACAGTGTGGTCTGGACTTCTTTATAGATGTACATAGTTATTAGCTCTCTGTGTGCTGTGTCTCCACTTTGTCCAAGATTAAGAGAGTTGGAAAGTTACTTGTAGAGTTGATTTGGGTTTTCATTCCAAATGTTAATATAACTGCAGAGTTTGTTCTCTCTTGTAGCAGAAATAGATTGCTTATACGCTCTTCACCAGTAAAATTTTACACATTATAAAAAACATTTTGAAAAAAAATTCTTAGCATTCTCTAGCTAAGAATGCACTCAGGAAAACTGGGGTTTAGCACTTGAGAGTCAAAATGTTTGCATCAGTTTGGGGAGGATAAATTGGAACTTGTTTTACTTACTGTTTTTCATATTTGACCTCTAGGTTCCAGCAAGATGTGGAGTGACAGTCCGAGACAGCCTAAAGAAAGCTCTGATGATGAGAGGTCTTATTCCAGAATGCTGTGCTGTTTACAGAATACAAGATGGGTATGGTTTGTGTGTGGTGGTTTTTTACTCTTTGAATCTCTTCTTAGGCTTACCCAGTTACCAATTCTATCCAGCATTGTGGAATTTGTTTTCAGAGCTCAGAATAATACTATACTTTGCACCAAAACAATTTGTGCCTTGAATATGTGTCTAGAAAGAATGGCAAACTCCTAGAACAAAAATTGGTCACTTCAAAACCAGACATGGTAGAGAGTAATATGAGCTTGTAGACTGCTGGCAAAACACTTCTTAATCACACTCATGCTAATCAAACAAGTATTAAATAGGTTTTGTTAACTTGTTGGTTTGATTTGACCTGATCATCGTGCATTCTTAACTGCGTATATAGAGGGGAAGTTGGGTGGGAAATTGAGTTTCTGGCCCCAAGAAGCTTGTAGATTATTCTACTGCAAAAAAACAGCCATCAATTTGGAACTCTTATGGAACAGGTGCTTTCAGAAGCATTTTACTTGATCAGAAGGGTATCTGTCACCTTGGAACCAAGGAATTAGCCATTTCTAGAGCTGATTGAAAAAGTCCCTTTCTTTCCTGTGGTTTGTCCACAGGAGGTGTGCTTTCCTTGGTAGGTACTGAGCCCAACATCTTGGCTGTAAAGGTTCCCACAGCTAGAGACTGTGTAGCAACACCCCACCCCCCCCCTGCAACTTTCTACCTGATCTCGCATCTTCAGCTGGAGACCTGCAAGAGGTTGTGTGCTGGTGCTAATCAAGGGCTTATTTACACTTCAGGGAGAAGAAGCCAATTGGCTGGGACACTGACATTTCCTGGCTCACAGGAGAGGAGTTGCATGTGGAAGTCTTGGAGAACGTGCCACTCACAACACACAATTTTGTATGTACTGCTTTTTATGAAATGTGGAGTAGGGTTAAATCAACTTTGTACTTTTAAATTCAAATTAACAACTTTGAATAATCTTTTGTATCTGTGGGATGTGGTGGGGGTTGCAAAAGAAGTTTTTTATTACAATAGCTTAAGTGAATTAGATAGAATTGTAATTGAAATAAGTGATGTTAGAGTACTTGATCACCCTTAAAACTTTCACATTTGGATGGAATACACCCTCTAAAATCTATAAGTGTGGGGGTTTTAAATCAGCACTGCATTGCAGAGCTGTAATAATAATCCACTATTTTTGTATTGCTGTATCTATAAAATGTATTCTGGGCCTCCCTGCTGGCTCTGCAGCAGCAATTAACTAATGAACTAACTATTCCCAGAGCGGTGCTGACATCATCAATGATGCTAGTGCACAAATATGTTTTTGACCTGATAAGGCACCAAGTAAATGGAAGCTGCTAAACAGGCTCCAACTAAATGGTTCTAGCTACATACAGAATCCTGGAAATAATGTTTGTCACATTGAGAAGAAAGACCTTCTATTTAAATGAAAGAAACAATTCTGTTCGCAAGCTGCTTATACTGTTTCACTCAAATGAGCTAGTTTGGCAGTGGCTGGTTAGGTGAAAGTCTAGTAGACAACTTTTTTATTATTATTATTATTACATGTAGTAATACAGCTAGAATCTGGTTTTTATGCTAAGTATTGCAAAACTTGAAACTAAATCATTTTTCACTCCATAATATGGGGTAATATGTTTGCTCTTTTGTGATTTGAAATGTTTCTGCGTTTCAGTAGTGAAAATTACAACTATATGTGTAACCATACATACAAGTCATATATGTCACGTGTGTGCTTCCAGTCCTCTGAGTGTCAGATAGAAATGGAATTTGGCTCCTGGAAAAACTAGAAGATGAGTCTTTCAGCAGCTTTTGGTTTTTTATAGGTTGTATCCAAATAAACTCTGTTTGTCTCTAGCATCATAATAGTGCACTGTTTTGCTTGAGATCTTTTTTCCCTGTTTTTCTTGCTGCTAATGAAGTGAAGTGTTAATTCCAGTAAGTAGCTGAAAGAAAATTTGAACACATGAGAACTAGTTCAAAAAGAAGGCAATCTTTTATGTCAGTTTTTGATACATAAAACTGTAGGTCCAGCACCAAAAAAGAGGCCTGTAAGTACATTAGAGAGGGGTAAGAGCATAGAGTTTATTTTAGGCTTCCAGGAGGGGACTATTTGATCATGATTGGTTCTGACACCCCAGGTACGAAAAACATTCTTCACGTTGGCGTTCTGCGACTTCTGCCGGAAGCTGCTGTTCCAGGGGTTCCGCTGCCAGACCTGTGGCTACAAGTTCCACCAGCGCTGCAGTACGGAAGTGCCACTGATGTGTGTTAACTATGACCAACTTGAGTAAGTAGTCACCATTGGTTTTGAAGCATAGGGTTGTGGTTATTTTTTTATTGAGCTTACGGCTGACAGTGATTTCGTGTCTTAACTTTGTAATTCAGGAAGTCAGAGGAGGTGCCTGAAGAAAATACAGGAGCTCAACTGTTCTTGTGACTGCGTAATTCCTGTTCTCTCTGGGCTAGCTCAGACAACCAGTTCATATTTTTTGCTGGACTATGAAATGCTTTCTTTGAAGCATGAATGGGGTGGCTGAGCACTTGACTCTATCAAACAGACTTCTTATTGTTCACAATTGTTGTTCTTAATCAAAACTGGTGATGGTTAGAGCCCTGTGTAAAAGTTTAGATGTGGGTTTAGATGCAGGTTTATTCTCTTCAAACTGAAGAAAAAAAAAAAAAGGTTGAGACACCAGTTTAATATGGTGAAACCACAGTTGTTTTTACAGTGATTGAAAATGAATCCATTAGTGAATTTGCCTAGGTAAGAAACATAAAAGAGAATGTCCCAAACAGTCCTGTCAGCTTGAATTTAATTATCGATCTACTGGTGTAAATCTTTGATGTAGGCTAAGGATCTGGTGTAAACTGGCTCTGTGTTCTACCTAATCAGTTTTAGGAGAGGCTATTAAGTCTAGTTAAAGTTACTCCTTTCATGAAAGTTTTTTAAATGCTCATTTTTCCCCAGGAATAAATTTAACTCCAGCTTATGCTTGGATTTGTAGCTGTTTCCTTGGGCATCTCTAGAGTTTGTGCTCAGGGCATATGGATAATGTAGTTTATCTATATGGCATTTAGGTTTTGGCATTGCATCAGTGCGAATATTAAAATATGTTTGTGTATTTGACACATACCTAGAAGTTGTGCTAAAATATTAAAAAAATACTGTCCACAAAAGTGTGTTTAAGGCATGATCTCTTGATCATCGAGTAAATAATGTTTTAACAAATCTTGAAGATTAATGTGTTAGTGTAGTCTTTATTTTAAACTTTAGAATTTGATCAGTGAGGAATGGTTTCCTTTCAATCTCAGGATGATGTATCGTGAAGCTTCTGGTTTTTGCACAAGTTAGGTTGTTTTTATTTTGTTCTTGCCTCACAGTTTGCTGTTTGTCTCCAAGTTCTTTGAACATCACCCCATACCACAGGAGGAGGCCTCCTTAGGAGAGACCACCCCAGCATCTGGATCGTACCCCTCAGTGCCCCCCTCAGAATCTGTTGGGTATGACCTTATTCCTGCTGTTTAATAACATAACATTTCAGTAGTGTATGCTTAGAAACACTCAAAATACTGCTTTGCAACTCTGTTTGTAATCTGGTTTGTCAAGGAAATGTATCTACCTATGCTTATCAAAGAAGTAAAAGTTCTCATTCACATGAATGATAGAAATTAGCAATGGCCTTAAGTTAAACCTGTGTGGACATGTCTGTAGAATTGGGGCTGCACCTACTAACTGAGTTCTTCTGCATAACAACTTAGGCCTGGTCTAAACTGGAAAGATTTTTATATTTAAAATTAATGCAAGCCAGAACTATATCCTCATGTTCTTTGAGTTTGTGTTGTCAAGCTACGGTTCGTTTGCCTTGAAGTGACATACCTCTGTTTCAGAATAAGCCACACCACTCTAAGACTGTTGTAAACAGATGCCAATTTCAGGTTAATAATAACACTTTTAATAGCTTTCCCATGTAAACACTGCTTCAGTATCCTCCAGTCCACCTGTCATCTTCCTGTTGAGATGTTGGGATATACCAGGAGCATCTGTTTGCTGCAGGTCAGGGTTTTTAAAATTAGACTTCTAAAATGACCATAGCCTCCACCCCCTGTATTTCCAACAAAGATTCGGGACCCTCTTTCTATGCAGAGATAAGTTATCTAGGTTGATAAGTTATCACATCTAGGTTATGTTCCCAGTAGCTAGAGAGCACTGATACCACCCAGCACTAAATGGTGGAACAGATCTCCAGGAAAGACTGACTCAAGGATATGTATCAAAGCCAAGAAACCTGACGTGGATTTATTAAGACCACCAAGTACAGAAGCCTTCAGAAAAGCATTCCTAGGACATGTGTGCTGCATGGAGGTGAACTGAGTTTGCTAGAGACGATCTCTTGGAATAGAGTGCATTGTGTCCAGACTAAAGCAGGAACACAGCTGGAAGCTACACAGGCACTTGTGGACTCTTAACTAGAAGAGAAATTCCCTGGAGAGCCAAAACTGTTTTATGAAAGATCGAATATGATACCTCCGAGGACAATAGATGGGCAGTCCTGCAGAGGGAACCTCATTTGGTGAGTACAAAGAAAGATGATGATCTTATTTGTATGATTTTGTGCAGTTTCAGGTAAATTTGGAAGTTCTTCATCCAAGTAGTGGATGTTCCAGTTATGTCCCATGGATGTTATCAAACAGATTTTGGACAGCACTGTCGCTGTGGTTCTCTAAGCTAAACAGGCTCTGCCTTTATCATGTGCAGCTGAAATTATAGCCAGGCTAGAACTATTAATCTGTGAAGAAAGCTTGTTCATACCAACAGTATGAAATGTCTGTGGATGCCAAAGGTGCTACATAGCCCCAGTCCTGACACTGGTATATGCTAAATTTTCCTACTTTTCAATTCCTTCTGCTTCACATTTGTGCTTTCTTACCAGTTTATAAGGATACAGTAAGATGGGTTATCTTAATTGATGCACACATTACTTCAGGCAGTCTTAGTTCTGTGAAGTAAATTCTGAAAGGAAAAGCTCAGACCAAAGCTAGTTAAGGCCTTCAGGTTTTTAACTTTACATATACTTGTTGGTTGAGGTTAAGGAGCTTTTCATAAGTGTTGCATATGTAAATGTTTGTGGTTGTAGGGGCTATAAAAGGTTTCTAGTTTGGTTTTTTTTTCCCTTATTGTACACTTCACTCTTTAGGGAAAAAAAAAAAAAGAACGAACATGGTATGCATCCTGCCTTCAAAATTCTATTTATTTTTAAAATGGTTTATGATTATCAGTTGGTGTTCAGAAGTAGTGTGCCTGTTACAAAGTCATGCAATTTCCCCCAGGCATCTGTTCATAGTATTGCATTTACAGGGACAGCTCAAGTGCTGTTTTATGAGCACACAGCACTCTCCCTACCTTTCTCCAGTTATCCTTTTGCCTTTATTTAATTTAAATACTTCTCTGTTTTTTAAAGGCATGATTGCAGAAATAATAATTTCTCTTGGATTTTTTGGGGGAGTAAAGAAGAAAAACTGTCATCTTCTATAAAAAAACATACTTACGGTTTTGCTAAAGGGTAGGGCCACTATAGGGGACAATGGTTCAACTGGAATTAAAGTGACATTTGAGCTTATCTTCTCTGGGAAGAGACACTTAAGAGCTGGGCAGTGGGATTTAAAATATGAAGACTCGTGCTTTATTAACATCTATTAGTTTAATAATTGTTTCTTTGACTTTTCTGTTCTCCTAGCATCTTGTGTGGCACAGCCCTCAGAGGAGGGGATGTTACTAATCATTTGATAAACCTGAGGAAAGAGAAGACAAGCATCCTTCATCATTAGGCTTGTGAAGTGATTCCAACGGCCAGCAAAGTGCCCAAAGAAAGGAAGAGTTTGTGTTGCAAGACAAGCTGAAGAGCAGAGGCGTGTGTGGCATGCGGAGAAACCGTCAAGTGATGGAGAAGGTGGAAAAAGAAAGGGTCGTAAAGGACCAGATGGCTGGGCATGATGCAAAACCTGCTAAACATGCTGGAGAACTGTTTTCACTTGGCTCATATGTAGCAAACATCCTGAAGCAATCCTGTCCCATAGGCTTTCACTCTTCCCAACCATATGCCATAGGCAGTCCCTCCTGACGTTCCACCCCAAGATGAGGGAGCACATATGGTCCCATTTGCACCTTTCTGAACCCCTATAAAAATGTGTCCAGCCTCCACATTAGGTCTTTTGTCCCACTGTAGTTCTTCCACTTCGCACTGTCCTGTTGCGACAAATCAGTCAGTTACAATCTGCACTTAAGTGGAAAGAATCATCAAAGTGGAGATCTCCCTAATACCAGCCATTTGTAATAAAATTGAAGTCCACAAACTCTATATAATCCATGGTAGTCGTTCCTTGCATGGTCATCAAGCTGCTTCTGTATCTTTGCTCATAAAATGTGAGCATGAAATCTCTGAGAAGTTAGTTCCCTGGATCGTAGAGATGTATGAGAAGGGAAGAGATTAGCTATTTGGAATATACCAACGTTCTCTTTCTTCAGTTTCCTCAGGTGTTATGTTTGGCAGAACTCAAACTCATGAGATCTTATGACAGGGTAACCAACCTGAGGAGTGAGCAAGCAGTAAGGGGACACATGGTTAGACTTTGAGTACCACAGACAGAGGCAGACTGCACTTGATAGAAACTGAAAGTGTCTGCCTTGCTTGAGGCAGAACCTTGCTAGTAAGCAGGCTGGCAACATCTTGGCTCTTTGAAAAACATTGCCCAAGATGCTTTGTCTTCTAAATTTGAGGGAGGAAGGGGGACTGTCTGTTGCACCATTCTTGGAACCTGCCAATCCGTGCCTTAGAGAGGACTCTGACCTATGATTAAACACTTTCCTTTCAGTCTTCCAAATGCTCACTGATCCTTCTGCCTCAGCCAAAGACATTTGCATGTCTAGAAAAGCTTCTGAAAAGTCAAAGAAACAAAGACATGGTCTTTCAATATTGTATTTACTACTTCACCACCACTTAGATTCCTATGTGTTTAAGTGAGCAAAAGCTTTGTGTTTTATAATGTAAAACAATTAACTTTTCCCCGAAAATTTCTGGCACCAGACCTGTTCAACACTCCATTGTGTGTTCTTGCTGAGCAGAAAAGACCTGGTTTCAGATTGCTTTAAAAAAAAATCATCTTTAGTCTGTACAACAGGTTGGGGAAACTTCTTGCTCCCCAAAACTTTATTTTCAAAACCATGCTAGTGAACTGGAACCTGGTTTGGAAGACTAAGGACAGCTGTGTGGGTTCTCTCGATATCCCTTGGTATATGAAGCTATCAATCAGGAACTGCTCTGGGCCCAAAGGCCACAGTATAAACACACAGCGTTGTGATAACCCTGGCAGTTGTTTTTCACCTACAACCAACAGGGATGGAAAGTTGTTATGGTATAGAAAAATGCACTTCATCTATCTCAAGTTATGGTTCTTACAGATCTGTGTCATGCTGCTTTTAGACTTCACAGGGTGGTGTGAGAGTGATCTTCTCTAGCCTGCAGTTACAAACTTGTACTTGCTATCTTTTCTTCCAAGTCAACATTTCGTTTGGGGCTGCTGACTATTTCCAGGCTCCAGAGGTGGAGGAAGAAGAAAAAAAATTAATTTGTTTTCTGGCAATACCTATGGAGTGCCACAGTAATTAAACTAGAACATGCTTGGCCTCCAAAATTTACAGTTTACCTGCTCACCAGTGTAGCTGAAATACCACTGTATCCCACATCCTTACTAGTCCTGAGAAACTGCTTGAGTATGGAAGTGCACTCTGTTTTTAGTTAACAGCAGTAATAAAAAGCAAAGCCAGTTCTACACTGGTGTAAACAAAACAAAAAGAGCCTCAGTATGCGTTGTAGCTTGCAGTAAGTTTGGCTTGGGTATGAGTGTGCAGCCTACCAGGCGAGTAGTGTGTATCCCACTGAGCCCTGTGGCTAAACAAATGCATTTGTTCAGGCTGGAAGGGGAAGAAGAAAAATCTCAGTCCAGTAGAGATGCTGTCATCATTTTAAGAGGAGCGACACATACCCTGTAACTGAAGCTGGGGGGATGTGAATTTCCAGTTTTAAGAGTTTGCCTAAGTACAGCAAGATAAAAATCCCAGCAAAAATCTTTGAAGACCAAACAAACCTCTTTGGAGAAAAATCTTTCCTGAGTAGACAGCTCTTAAATACATGAAACATCACATTGGTGAGATAAAGGAAATTAAGGAAGAAAATCTGTAGTAAAATTTCCTTGCGTATTTGTGAAGTGAGCTAACTTGTATTGCTGCATGTTCTAAGATCTGGTGGAGGTACTGTATGTAATTCATAAAGTTGTTCATTTATATATAATGTAGTATGTGTGGGCACTTTTCTAAGTTACCTTCTTCTTTCCCATCGACTCAGTTTTGTAGAATAGTGATGTTGGCACTTGCTGTGATGGACAAAGGGTAAAAAGAAATCTACATCTGTCTGCATTTTCTCTTGGCTTCTGACAAAGCCTCTCTGTTTGCCTTGATAAAAAGGGAGGGACCAAAGTGCTTATCCCAAATACGTTGTCTGAGAAAAACACATGTTCTGCCATACTGCCAGTAAAGGCTATGAGGTATTAAATTAAGATTTGACAGGCCCTTCAGGTTGTTGCCTGGGAAGCTGAAGAAAAGATCTTGATGCAGCTGAAGATACAGTTTTTGCTCTGCACGGACAGAGCCTGGTGGTAATCTCTTCTGAGCTTCTGATAGTAGTAGGCCATCTTAGCCAGCAACAGCTTGTGTCTTGCTCTTCACTAGTTACCTTTTTCAAGCAAAATTCCTACTTAGTAAAAACAACCTATCTTTTTGTAAGTGTCCTGAAGACACCCATTAATGAAACCCTAACTGTATAGATTGAGCACGTGGCTAACTGCTCATAAGATTGTCCTTTATGAATTCTTTGGTGACCAAAGCCCAGAGATCTCCCCAATAACAGTTGAGCGACTCCAAAAAGGAAAATTCTTTATCAGCCCATACTCGTTTTCTGAAGATCTGAACTTCCATCAGTTAAAATTTAATGAGTAGGGAAAGCTATTTGAATGGTTTTCAAACACGGTATGACATAGCATGCTGTCAGAGCTAGGAATATGATGGGCATGATGACCTGTGACCAGAAGTATTTCCAGATTTCCATAGCACATGATCATTTAGGACTCAAAGGAGGATGTAATAGAAACTGTATTTCTGCAATTTGGTTTCCTTTCCCTTGGATTACTCATGATCACAGAAAATCTGATTGCTTCTGTTCTTGTCATGTGGCAGAGATCAAATGCTGCCTCACAGTCACTCCTAGTTGCAATGATCTGTTGTCTCTTGCTACACATTTCCCCTAAATTCCTTATTAGTGAGAACTCTGAGGAAGTTTGAGCAGGAGTTATCTATCCCAACAGCGGCACTGCTGGCCTAGTGGAGACACATTTTAGGCTTTTCTTCTTCTTTCTGTGCAGCATCTGACACTCTTGTCTTAACATGAAAATACAGTGCCTTAGGATGTCAGCCAAGCCCTACACTTGTATCTGTGTGGTGTCCTGTCTCCTTGTGTAGGTTCTAGTTGCATGATTTCCTTACAAAAGATGTTCAAGAGTTCAAAACTACCTCATCTACTGTAGAAAAGAGTCTTTACCCAAAGATACTTTCTAGCAATGCATGAAAATTTTAGCTTATATAAATGTATGTCAACTGCATTTTTTAAATGTTTCTGAAATTCTGATCATCTTCTGAAATACTGGGCTGTTCCAGGCCCTTTCTCAGAAAGTTGTCCATTGGCAGTTTCAGTTCATTGCTTCCCAGTATCTTCTCAGTATTTGTAGTCTGGCATGTGACAGTAGGTAACTATTTAATAAACAAATAAAATTAAGCACCCTACCTGTTCTTCACCCACCCCACTTCCCAAACATGAAGTATTTCATTACAGTGCACTAGTCTTATTTGAATTAACTCACAAGTGCTCTCTGTGGCCATTCTCAACTGTGCGATTATTGGCCAGGGAGGGATGGCAGGTAGTTAAGATACAGAAAGCACTGAGTTCTGGGATCAGTGCAGAGCTGTGTAAACCCTTCAGTGAAAGGTAGGGCAGTAGTCTTTAAAGCAGACTGTTTCTGAAAAAAATGTCAGGAGATCCTATTGAAACCATTAGAGGCCGAGGAGTGCTCCCTTGCAGGAGGCAGCCCCAGGGCCTATTGCTCCAGTATTCTGCTGTATGGTTTATTTCTGCAGCTTCTCCCCAGGCGCATTGCCTTTGTGGGCATGGTAACTAACCCATGAGTAAATGAACTCCTCTCTTAGGAGTTGTACTTTCTGTAAGTTGTAAAAACTGTGTTGTCAGTTATGATGTATTTAACATAAAATTTTTTTGTGACAAAGGTTTCTCATTGACCTTTTGCCTTATATCCATTAAATTGAATCATTATACTTAGCAGAGACTGACCTTGACTTGAGGAAGAGATAAGCGCCAATTTATTGTACTTTAACAAAATAAATGTAAAAACAAAGAAGTGACATTCTGCCTTCTTACAAATGAAAAAAAGTATTTAGATATTTTGTCTTTTAAAAATATGATTCATGATGCCATGAATTCAAGACTTTACTTACATTTATGGCAGGCAGCATTTGCATTTCTTCAGAAAACTAGTCTGTATAGTCTGCACGCTTACTTTTCAAATCAGATCTATTGCATTGCCTAACTGTAGTACTGTAAATAACGTTTTAAAGGTTGCACTATTCAAAGGTATTTCTTAAAGGTTGAGGTTAAGAGGTGATATATTTATTTTTACTATCAATAATTCATATAACGTTGGCCATAATCCTAATTAAGTGACCAATATGTAATTTTTAGTCTGTCTTTGCTGCACAATAATCCCACCCATGTGATTTGTCTTGTGACATTTTCTGGCTGTAACGCTGAAACGAGATGTTACGCATTTTCAGTTCCCAGTGGGTTGACGTTAACAAGAGTGTATTGTATTTACCTGAAGTGAGGAAACTGCAGAGTAACTTGCTATCTGCAATGCATGTTGGGCTACATGAATTTTTCAGATCAGGATTTATTAGTAGCAGTTTGGTATGGTATGGTAGGGTTTTTTTGTTTTGGTTTAACTCAGAGCACTTTGCAGCCATGTAATTAGTTAGTTTGTGCAGAAGAAAGTTGTTGCAGTTGATTGTAGGAGAGTAGGGATCACTCATTGTAAATTGTTTTTATGCAGGTTTTTTTAAATGTATATGTTATTATAGTTGAAAAGGACTTACCACACCCACTATGCAGTATTTGAAGCCATTTGTAGACCTAAATCCTCTTTTTCCTTGACTTTGTTTCTCAGACCACCAATTCTCCCTAGTCCTTCTCCTTCAAAATCCATTCCAATCCCACAGCCCCTCCGACCAGCAGATGAAGACCATCGGAATCAATTTGGGCAACGTGACCGATCCTCTTCAGCTCCCAATGTTCACATCAATACAATCGAGCCAGTCAATATTGATGTAAGTATTAATAAGATTTGTATCAGAAACAGTAGATTTGATGTTTCCCTTATGAATACCAGTGCACTGAATTCTTTATGTGTACACACGAGTGTGGTGATTCTAAGCTAATCCTTGGTGGTCGGTCAGAAGCTTCATAGATTCCACCTAAGACACTTGTGCTATTGAGAGCTGTAAGAACGCAAATAACCCCTCCTCCAAAAGCAGAAACTGCTATCTGACAGTCTTGTCCTTTCATTTTCAAAGAAATTCTCTGCCACAAACCACTGCTCTTTCTTTTTCTCTTTAGTCTCAAGGCTCGTGCTGCTAGCTTTACCACAGCGCTAAGAATACGAACGCCAGCAATCACTCTGGCAAACCATTATATGTGTTAGGCATTTTTTTATGTATGCAAGATAGGGGGGGCTAATATTTGTCATTCAAGTGATATTTCTGGCGTTGAAGAAAATTAAATTATGGCAGTAAACTGAGTTCAGATTAACAGAACGTTCCTTAGGATTTCAGGAGCCCAGTATATGTTGTTCTGAGCATTTCTTTAGAGTGCTCAGAGACCGCTGCGCTTAAATTCTTTTCCACATTTATCAGATTTCTAGGGGGCTGAATTGTAAATAATAATAATGGCTAATAATAATAATAAGGCTAGCTAAGCCCTCTCAAAATGTTGGTCACAACACCCTCTCTCTAATTTTGCTAACATACACGGCTTGCATTTTACCCTTAAGTCTACTCACTAGAAATTAGTCATTTGTTGAGTGAGCAGCCTCCAAGTCTGCTGGGACACCGAGGCACCAGATCTGTTTTGCATGTGAGCTGTGCGAGAGGTGAAGTGTTGGCTGAGTATGGAGAGTGTGGCTGCCTAGACATTTGCATATGGCACATGGCAGTGGTGCAGCAGAGGGGCAGGACCAGTGCTATCGGCCACAGATCAGGTGTATAAAGGAATAAAATAACTGTAACAAAACACAGTTGATGATGAGAATGGACATACAGAGGGGAACTGCTGAATTTTTAAATTTTTTCTTCTGTTTAGAAGATCCTTAGCATAGCTTGCTTTTAGTCTGGAAGTATGAAGGATGCTCTCAGTTCAGTCGATTGCAAGCGAAGGAAACCTTGTGCAGTTAGTCGTTTCTGAGAAGAGCAGAGGGTGCCTGGCTATGCAAATCAGGTGCTCTGTTACAAGGAAAAAAAAAAACCCCAAAGCAGAACTCATTTTACTGCTGTACCTTAGTACAGGAAACTGGTGTCCCAGCTTCTGATGCGACAGTTCAAATAATTTGTGCCACAAACACGAACTAGAATGTTTGGTTGAATATTTCTTCCTTCATTTTGGCCAGCTGTGTGTTTAAATCAATATTTTCATGTCAGCATCTATTTTAGGTGGTATACATTTCACTTTACTACTCAGAGATGCTGTTTTAATGGAAATACTTTTGAAAAGTTTAATAGTAGTTATAAATAGTTCTTTGGAATTGCTGCTATTAGTAAGCCAGGGTTGGAAACTACTTTTATTTCACAGACAATAAATGAGGTTATAGATTCTTAATTTGATGAATCTCAGTTGACTCTGGACTGACATGATAATAACAAAATTAAATGCTTTTTTAAATTTATTTATAGGACTTGATTAGAGACCAGGGTTTACGAGGAGAGGGAGGTAAGTAGTGTTTAAACTGATTACTGTCCTGTATTTATTTATACAACCACTCTGTCCCTTCCCTGTGTTCTACTTCCTTCTACAAAACACAGGCACAAAGGAAAATATGACTAGAACAAAAAATGAATTTGCATTTGCTTGTCCATGAACTTAATATTTGTCTGACAAAGATTTGAGTCATTTGCCAGCCATTCTGGGAGTGGGGGAGACAGAAGGAGCTGCAGTTTGGAAGTGGTATCTTTTTTCTTTTTTTTGTTTTAAAATTATATTGCACTGTCACTTTTTTGATCACACACACACACACACACACACACACACACTCATTCACTCACATGGCTGCATGCAGATATGCTATATCTTCCCAAATCTCTCTCAAAAGATTTAAATTTTTTTTTATGCCTGCTGTTCCACCCATGGAAACAATGGGGATTTTCATTGAAAACCATCAGTGTGGTAGACAGACCTTCCATACGAATTGCTGCATCCTAAAGCAGCATGAAATACTCCAGTTCTTCTCCCCCTCTACCCCTGCTGAAGATGCCGCTTTGCTGTACTGCATGCCTGTGCTACTCTTGGAACCAGGTTGTTAGGACCTTATGTTAAAGCCAGGTCTTTTTGTTTCCTTTAGTAACACACAGCCCCAGTTCTCAGCTAAGTCAGAACTAGTGCCAGAAGATACATTTTTTTCTTCACGTGTTACGCACGGGCCTGTTAAGGCCTGTTAAGGCCTGTTAGGGCCTGTTAGACATTTCTGCCACTGGCTGCCAAGGTCCTGAGAGGGCTGCTTTAGTGCTGTATTTATTCCTATGAATTTGAAAATAATGCAGAAATAATAGAAATAGATAAATTGTTAAGTAGGGAAGGCACATGACAGTTTTCCAACTCTAAATCATTAACACAGCCATTTCCTACTAATTATAACTTGCTTCAGCCATATGTAAAGTCTGAATTACCTCAGTGCACTCTGTCCTGATCTCTAAGGTTTTGTGCTGTGGGCTCTCAGTGACTTTGTTTCTCCCATCCAAATCTGGTAGGTGGTAGGATGATACCTACATACTGCATTGTGTTTGATGGAGCTGTTTTTTCTTATGCCAACACTGACTGGTTTTGGAAAAGAAATTTCCTTTAATCCTGCAAGTCTACTAATCTAAAGTTGCTGGGTTTAGCTATTTTTGTATGTGTTGATAGGTCTGGCTCTCCACAGTTTTGCCCATTTTGTCCAGCATTTAAATGTTGTGCTATCATGTTGGTTTTAACTTTTGATCATAGACTGTCTGCTTGGCATCTGAAAACAATTGGCTATTCCCAGTCCTGAAGCACTGTTATTAGTAATTGACCTTTCGCCCCCCCTCCCCTTCAAAGTACAGAAGCAATCTATGAATAGGAGTCAAAACATCCTAGTTATTTCCCATGACTTCTTTCATTTCTTCTATGTGTCTGTCTTTCTGTCTCTGCCTGCCCGTCTCTTTCTCTCTAACAGCCCCTTTGAACCAGCTGATGCGCTGTCTTCGGAAATACCAATCCCGGACTCCCAGTCCCCTCCTTCATTCTGTCCCCAGTGAAATAGTGTTTGATTTTGAGCCTGGCCCAGTGTTCAGAGGTAGTTGGGCTCTTCTTTCTTGTTTTCACCCAAACAAAATAAGTAAAACCACAGATGCTGTTTGTGCCTCACCCTCACACCGTGTGTATGTAAGTGTGTGAGTTTATCAAAACACCTCTGTTTTTTGCTTGGCCTGGCTGGAATGCTTTGAATGTGCTTTTCACACATACTCACTTTCACCTTGACACGCTTGAAAATGACTAAATAAAGTCTGACTTAAATTTTCAAAAGCAAGGAATTTCATAGTTGAGGTTTTTATGTAGACCTTAACATACTTTTTCAAAATGTCTTTGGATTGTATTGCAGTGATTATTTTTTTTAAAGACAAAGTGATGTCCTTAACTCAGAATTTCCTTGACTGTTCAGTTTAAGTCAGTTCAGTGCCTTAACAGTTTCATATATTTAATATTCTTTGTTTTGAAAAGTAATCTAGGAGGTCAAATGTGGATTACAAACATTTCTGTTGATATCTTACTAGGTGTCGAGTTTTTCATGTAATGTGTACATGTCAGCTTTCAGCATATACTTAATTCTGAGAATACCACAGTGGGGCCCTAGTTGGTTGAGACGATTGAGTTAGTGAATTTCCAGTGAGCATTTATTTGTGTCCTGCACCATGGAAAGTAAGACTCTTCCATTTTCATGTCATTGGCTCTGGGGGGTCATTCAGGCCTAAAGCTGTCAATGGATCTGTTGCATTGCACAGAATCCCAAAAAACTCCATGGGATTTCATACGCTGGAGAAACCAACTGTTGAGTAGTAGCATGAAGTGTAAATATTTGTGTCTAAGCATACACATGCAGAAAGGGGTAGATAAGTGCATGTAGTGTGGTTTTCAAATGCTACCATCTTGGCTGTTTCAAAGACTTTTGTTTCAGAATGTGTATCAAGAGCAGTGCACCTTTATGAACTTGTAAAATTCTTCCAGAGGTTTTTGTAAGAAGACAGGTTTTCCCAAAAAGCAACCTGACCACAGCATGGAATACATTACATACAGCTTCAAAGTCCAAGCTAATGACTTAAGTCCAACATTATCTGCAGTATTCTACTCTAATAACTTGGAAAACAAGCCATCTGGTATTATTACAATCAGATTACCATAAGGTTCTACCATGTGCTGTAAGCGTTTTTAGGGAAGGGTGAATAGTGTGCTAGTGTTTCTATATAGTGGTATTAAAATTTAAGTAGGAGGCTTTAGTTACCACTACAGAAAACACATTCTGTAGAGTTTTGCTATTACAAAGAAAGTCTGTAACCCAGTAAACTTTTGGAAAGTGGCTCATGTTCTAGGAACATCATACATTTAATTCCATATATATGTGATTTCAGGCGAATAGTATAATAAATATATAACAGTTTAGTGACTGTAACATGAATATGAACAAAAGCCCATCCTTAAGGTCACTGAATTGCAGTTGCTTGTAGATTTAAATAGGATGCCTGATATGCATTGTTGTCATTGCTTTAGTGTGGGGGACAAAGTTTATGGATGCTGCGTCCCATTTTTGGTGTGCTGATATGTTATTTTGTGCTTCCACTTGTAAGTGTATGGATTTCAGCTCAGTGAGGACAGGCAGTGATGGATATATACAGTCTGATAAATCAGCATGCAGGGAGTGAATGAACTCGAACTACAGTTCTAAAAGTCACAGAATCAGTTTTTAAACTTGAAGTTGTTGTTAAGAGACACATTTTTGGTAAGAAGGGGGTTTCTGAAGGAATATGAGGAGTAGTATTGCTTTCTACCACTTCTCAAAGCCCTGTTGTGAGAGGAAGCATTGGAATGTTAGAGATCTTATACAATGACATACACTGTTTCACAGAGCAGCATGAATTTAATTAACAGTTGACCCTGTTTTATGTCCTTTGCTTTGGGAGGGTCAACATAACCTTGTTATGAATAATTATGGTGTATTTTAAAAAGCAATGACTAGTTGAAGTGCTCTATTTGTAAAGAGCTGTTGGGGCTCTGAAACACGGCTCTGTTAGTGTCATTTTCATGCATAGATTTGTTTAGATAACACATAGGCTACGGATACACTGTTCATTTTGTTTTTAATATAATAATCTTCAAATCACTGATTAAAATACTTGTTATTTTTTAATCATTTCTACAGGCTAATACATACTTTTAAATAAGAGCTCTCTGCTAACACATAGCTTTAAAACAGCCAAATGGTTTTCAGGTGGCACTTGGAGACTCAACTAGAAAGTGTTTCGATTGTTTGCATTCAGTTTATTTCGATTCCAAAGTACAGTGTTTCAGCTATTTATTGGGTCCCTAAAAGATTAGCTACAAGAAATCTGAGGTAGCTCCTGCTAACTAAATTGCTACTACTTTTCTTCTCAAAGAAACTGGTGGAATTAAAAAATACTTTCTTTTTCTTCTTTAAAGAGACATTGTCCTGATAATTCATGAGCAAGAAACTGGGGACTCTCTGGATTCAGGGACGTTTGCTTGTCTCTTCCTGAAGTCTAAGACTTGAGCACTAATCTAATATTAGGACGATATTCCTAGTATATGTTTGTTCCCTCTTAACATTTACATTGATGTTTGGAGATACTGCATCTTAAACACAATTCTTTCACCTAATATCAATACATTCTTAGAAGCTGGCTTCGTGTAGATAAAATTATCCTGTTTCTGAAATTTAGGTTCAACTGCAGGTTTGTCTGCAACACCTCCTGCCTCTTTACCTGGGTCACTCACCAATGTGAAAGCGTTACAGAAATCACCAGGACCCCAACGGGAAAGGAAATCATCCTCATCCTCAGAAGACAGAAATAGAATGGTATGTGAAAGTTGAGTTATTTTCACTTGTAGTATGGTGTATTCATAGTATAGAAATACCATACAGCCATGTTCCACTCGCTTTTCTTTCATCAAAGCCTTTCAAATTGTTTCCAAGATGAGTATGGTAATGATCAAGGACCAAAAAATAATAGAACATTGAAATTATGGGACTGATACATAACTCATTTCAGTAACTGACTATACTCACTTTTACTCCCTTGCACCCAAATATCTTGGTGTGCTTCATATTCTCATGCCAGTTTCCCTTCAGATCACAGCTTAACTTTTCCAACCGTGATTCATGAAATTTGAGAATCACAAGGGAATTTTCAGGAGTAACAATAGATAAAAATGTTGGCATTTTCTTTAAATTCACAGTTTAGTGTAATGATTAAGGCTTGAAAAACAAATGAGACTTTATTTTTGATAGGGGTTTCTTAATATTTGCTGGTTTTAACAATGCCAAAAACCTCTGGCAAATATTTCATGACAGGAAAAAATTTAGTATAGCTGTGTGCTGAGGTTTTGTGTATGGCTGGCTTGAAAAGTCAAACACAGTATCTGAAAAAGAAAGTTCTTTGAGGATTTTAATGATAGGACATGCTGATTCTGAATCTTTAACAAAGGAGCTGTTTTCACAGGCATTGATGCACTCATTTTCTTCTTTTTTATTGTTTTTGCATATATATAAAGAAAACTCTTGGTCGACGGGATTCAAGTGATGATTGGGAGATACCAGATGGACAGATCACAGTTGGACAGAGGATAGGATCTGGATCATTTGGAACAGTCTACAAAGGAAAGTGGCATGGTATGTGGCTGTCATGGCAAACAGCTATTCTTAACCAAATAACATTGCCTGCTGGGAGCCACCCAGCTGGGAAACAGCTTTGCAAAATAGTGCCTGGGGATTCCAGCGGACACCAAGTTGAACATAAGTCAGCAGAGCACCCATCCTGGGCTGCATTAGGGCAAAGCACTGCCAGCAGGTTAAGGGATGGGATCCTTCCCCCCAGGACTGGTGAGGCCACAGCTGAGTCCAGTTCTGGGCTCACCGATACAAGAGAGACATGGACATACAGGGGAGAGTCCATTGAAAGGGCCATAAAGATGATTTTAAAATTAATTAGTAGTGTGCTAAATAGGTAATGTTAGATCTTTATAACTGTTATAAACTCAGTATGTTCTTCTGGATTAAGTGTTAGGGTGAAGAGGAAATGCAGTTACTAGAAAGGCTGAAGTATCTTGATGAATGAGGATTACATATACAAATGAATGAGGATGTACATGTACAAATATGTATTTGGAAAGCTTTGGCTAGGCTAGGATTTCTTGGAGTACAGTAAAAACAGTGGATTTGCGTTTTACAGAATATTTACTTATTTTAATATTGCAGTGGTTTATTTCAAGAAAGCTAGAAAATAACTTACCTTGCTATTTCTAATGCTTTGTTTAGCATTTGCTCAATAGAGGAATATGTATCAGTGACACTTATTTAAAAATTGCTATTTTAAAGGTGATGTAGCAGTGAAAATGTTGAATGTTACGGCACCCACACCTCAACAGTTACAGGCTTTCAAAAATGAAGTAGGAGTGCTCAGGTAAGAATATTTTTAATGGCATAAAGTAATGTGCACAGATTTATACTTCATTAATCATTGAATTTTTAGATTTCCATTAGAACACATTGATCTTATTCCTTCATGATACTTTGGGCAGAAAATATAAATTTAAAAATACTTCTTTGTATCCACTGCTGGTTCTTCCTTCCCCTATATATGTTTATCTGTACATTTGTGTTGTGAACATATGTATGTTCAAATACTCAAGCCAGTACTGGGTTTTTCTGTTATACTGTCTCCAGGGCACAGTCAAGCCTAAGGGGGAACTGTAGGCCTGCCTTTCTTTCATCCACGTTTTGAGATTGGAGAGCATGACTAATTGTTGGGATTTGAGCTACAGCACTGCCCATAATATCCATTGTTTAATGGTTTCTGTTCAGCAGTACTGACTTCTCTTTGAGATTCTTCTTTAAATGTAATTCTCAAAGTCACTTCTGTGTTTCCTTTTCTTGTGTCTACTGTTTGTACTTGCTCAGAGGAAGTATCTGTCTTGGGTTCAGCTCTTCAAAGAGAATCCATTAACATGATACAATAGAGTGTTTACTGGGAAAGACCATTAGGATTACACTCCAGATTGTACTTGGATACTGTTTTAAGAATTCTTGCCTCTGGAAAACTGACGTGTTGAGCTCTGGGCATCTGTAAGGAGCATTCTCAGTATGCTGTATGATGAAAAGGGGATGATGGTTAGCCTTTTTCCCCAGGAAATGCTAGTTCTGAAAACTCTAAGCCCATAGTTGTGTGATGTTTTCTGGGCTATGCTGCCTTGGATATCTCTGCATATTTTGATTTCATTAACTTAGAGTTAGGTTTCATAAAATAGGTTTAATTTAATCTGGTCAGATCTCTGTGGTGAAATCCAGTCTCCAAGTTTTCAAACCTGTTTCTATCCTTTCTTATGTGGATCCATAGAGAGTACAAAATTCTTGTCCAATGATACAGTAAGAAAAACCAAAGCCTTGTCAAGGAAGTGTGTTTCTGGTTTCTGAAGGAAAGGGTTGTCTTTCCTGGAAGGTATTGACCCAAAGTAAAAAAGGTTGACCCAACAACTTCCGTTTGGAAATGTGTACATAGGCTGTGAGATCTGCCTGGGTTTTCCCTGATTTCCTGATTCAGCTATTTTCCTCCTGACTTTTAATTTTTTTTCCCCAACAGGAAAACGCGACATGTGAATATCCTGCTTTTTATGGGTTATTCAACAAAACCCCAGTTGGCTATTGTTACGCAATGGTGTGAAGGGTCAAGCCTATATCACCATCTACACATCATTGAGACCAAATTTGAAATGATCAAACTAATTGATATTGCACGACAGACTGCACAAGGCATGGAGTAAGTATCTCATTTCTTGTTTGCAAACGAGCGCTGAGGCAATGTTTACTTATCCCCTTCACACTCTGACTGTCATTGGCAAATAAGGCCAGCTATCTGCTCACTTTGCCAAGCCCAGGGTCTTGCCTTGATGATCAAAGCATTTGGTGAAGTGTTTATTATTTTGATTAGTAAAGCAGACTTTGTATTCTTTTTTTTTTTTGTAACATAGGGAAATGCGAATCATCACAGAAATATAATCTTGGATAGTAGAATAATTACAGTGTGGTTAAGCTTCCAATCCTGTGAACAAAGATTTCTGTTCCAGGCTTTTTGATCTTTATAGTGCAGATTGTCATATGATAGGAGGTAAAACAGTTTAAAAAGAAACACCCTCTGAGCAAAAGGACAGAATCCTGTAAGATAACACAGAAGACAGGCAGCCCTGTTAACAAAAAGAATTGATTTTGTTTCCCTCCTTTCTTGTAAGTACTGTAGCTCTCTTAATAGATTTCAGCATTTGAAGAAAACATACCTATTTGGTTCTAAGGACTTTAAGTAATCCCTGCTCCCATAGAGGGTAATTGAGCGAGTTAGAATTTACAAAACTAGCCCAATATTGTGTGTCAAAATCAGAACACCGATGTAAGATCAGAGAAATTGCCCTCCAGCTGGAAAACCACTATGATGATTGCAGTTAATTGTGCCATTTTTCTAAGCATTCTATTACATATTCAGTCAAGAGCTGTGGATGTGTTGCAACAACCAGCCTCAGCATTCTGTTGGCCTGCTCATCTCCCCAGGCTCCCTCTGTAGGTAGTGGAGATGCCGAAGCGCTTTCATGAGCATAATTCAAAGCAGAGACATAAATCAGGGCTTTTCCAGCACATTTTATTGACTAATCAAAGCCATGGGAGACTAGTTGACTAATTTAGTCTGTATCTGTGCCATGGGGCAAGTAGTCTTCCCTGTGTTCCCTGGAATCTGTTTATCCAGTCTGCAATCAGGGAATCTCTTTGCCAGTCCCATACTAAAAAGCAGTCAGTGTACTTCAGTGCATACTGAGAGTGGAAGCACATTTAGCTTCCTGCAATTTAGAAACACCTCACCTGAAGCTGTGACTAGCTCGAAAAGGGTCTTAACAGTCACCATTAAGGCTGGGAGGTAAAAACCTTCAGTGCTGAATGGCATGTCAAAAACTACTGAAGTTCTTTTATTTTTATTCTGAATATTGAGTTAGAACCAAAAAGCAGAAGCTGATGTGTATTTGTTGTTTCATCTTCAGTAGCATCAGGTCTGAGCTGGAAATCGAAGCTTTCTTTTTTTCTTGTGACTGTCGCAGGAGCTGTCATGGGTAATTGAAGTTTTGCCACCTTGATAAATACGTGCAGTTTGAATAGCTACAGAATTTGTTTCAGTAATACAGTGAATTTTGAGTTGTGACTAGTGAAATATCATTTAACCCACCTAATCTATGATGTTCCTTTTCAGTTATTTGCATGCCAAGTCAATCATCCACAGAGACCTCAAGAGTAATAGTATCCTTTCCCAGAGATGTGATTGTGGAATGTGACAGCATTCCTGTTGTGTTTTTTGTTTGGGTTGTGTTTTTTCTTTCCTGTCAGAAATGAATATATTGATATGAAAAGTTATTTGTATATGACTGTTTGCTGAGTTGAATTTTTGTTGAGAAAGCGTACTATCACTACTAGCAAAGTAAGGAATGCTTACTATGTCTATTGATGTGGTTTCAGTAATGTTCAGTTTTTGTTGTGTTATCACAAAGATTTGTGCATCATTTGGTTTCCACATTAAAAGATTATGCCAGTTCACTCATGAAGGGTTTTCAATTTTTCTTGTAGTTAATGTTTCAAGAAAGCCATCTGGGCCATGGTCATTACTTAATTAAGCTTGAAGTACCATAATTTACCATGCTGGCTACTTTATTCTATAAAAAAAACCTTCTTCAGTGGTGGTTAAAAGTGTTGTGTGTAACGTTCTTGTAGGACAGGACCGGTACCTCTTGTTTCTTTTCCCTTAACATTTCCCCCATAGATATTTTTCTTCATGAAGACCTCACAGTAAAAATAGGTGATTTTGGTCTAGCTACAGTGAAGTCACGATGGAGTGGATCCCATCAATTTGAACAGCTGTCTGGATCTATTCTATGGATGGTGAGCAAGGGGGAAGCGGTGCACTTATTTCAACAAATTTTATTGCCTTTGGCTAAAGTTTTGAAGACTATCCCTACAGAGCACAGACATACACAAACTGCCTTAAAGCTGGGAAAGATAAGCAGTAATATGGAGTACTAAATTAATGTTTCTCAGTTCTTCTGAGAAGAACTAGAATGTTTTCTAGTAGTCAGCAAAAAAGCCTTTCGTGTCTTAATTCATCCCTTATTTTGGGGTTTAAACTGAAGAGAAAATGGTGGCTGAAGAGAAAGGGTGTGATCAATCCAGGCTTGAGGAGAAGGTGAGAAGGGACATGACAAACATCCTGCAAAGGAGCAGCAGAACTACCTCAGCCAAAAGAGAGATGCTCTTAAGTTTTAAGGATTCAAGCGTGGTTACTGTCAAAAGGTTGTACCACATGCTTAAGCCTCAGTAACAACCACCTGTGCAACTCCGCTTTCTCCTGAGGCGGAGCAGTAACCTGAGGTGCTGTTGGTTGGCATGGTTTTCACTGTTAGAATTCTAGTTTCAAAATGGCTTCTCAGCCTGGGCAAGAAAATTTTGTTCTGTCATAGAGGAATAAAGGGATCACCAGGCTAAAATGAACCAGTTGACTTTAAGATTCGTGTCAAGAGCTGCTCTATCCTCTACAGGTCCTTTATAGGACCTTTTAACATCTGAAGGGAAGAGTGGGCCTTACACCTGTTACACTTTGGACAGGTCTGTGGATTTTTTCCTGGTATGTGAAGTGCAGGCTGACAGAGTGAAATAAAAATTAATTCTTTCCTCTTACTGTGCAGGCACCAGAAGTTATTAGAATGCAAGACAAAAACCCCTATAGCTTTCAGTCTGATGTGTATGCGTTTGGGATCGTTCTGTACGAATTGATGACTGGACAGTTACCATACTCTAACATCAACAACAGGGACCAGGTAAGGGCAGGGATTGATTTCAGTCTCTGAAAGAGAGATCAGGTCAGCCCTGTGAAGTGCACTTTCTGATCTTTTGTGTGTTTGCTTCGTGTTTCTGACTCTGATGTTATGAGATTACATTTCTGCATTGTCTAGATCTGCCTCAGCCATGTAGTGCCAATTTACTTACCTCTCTTGAGGTTGTGGGGTGTGATTTTTTTTATTTTTTTTTTGTTCTTTTGTACTGCTAAGCATAGATTTTCAGCTTCTGAGCTGGTTGCCAGGATACTTATCAGGTAGAGAGCAGGTCACTTAATAGTAATCTAGTTTAGAATAGTTCTGCAAAGGAGAAATGATCCTTCCTATGTTCAGTTATTCCTCTCCCCCTTTCCTGTCCTCAGCCCCTCCTGGCACAGAGTAATAGTTCAGTGACAGGACTGACACAGTGGAACAGCGATCACCTCGCTGAACGCTTTATATTCATTTCAATCTTGAGAAATGTGTGCACCACCTAATTGAATTTAGGGATATCAGCATTTCTCAAATCCTGCTTGATGGAGTGTATGACTTTTCAGAGTGTGTGAATCCTGTAAGAAGATTACTTAATTGTGAACAAAATTCCTGAAGTCTAATGATATAACTCCACAGGATAGGCACGTTTGTGAAGGCATTATCTGATTCATTATTTCTTTGTCTAATCTGAAAATAGTAGCTATGCATCAAGGTTTTTGGTGTAAACTGTTCCATGTCTGGGCGGTGATATATTTGTTGTATCTGTGTCCACATCCCTTGTTTTTTCACTGTCAGTACTTGAGAATTGCAACCATAGCAACGTTCATCTGTGCATGCCGTTTTATAAGGTTGCTTCCATATTTGTCAGAGCACTTCATCCCAATTAATCAAATATGGAGTGACTTCTATTTTTATTATGATTTTTTTCTGTTTACTTTTTGAAAGAAAGGAGATGTCCAGAGTGCTGGCCAAATGGATATAGCTTTCTAAAAGCAGTAGTTGAGCATTGTTCTGGTTTTACTTTTTGAGATTTGAAAGATGAACTGGTGCTGTGGGTGCTAACAACTGAGTGTTGAAACAAATTTTAAATTGCCAATGAAGCCAACGCATAAAATGTGTCTTGAATTTTGCCACTCCTGGTCTATTGCCTGAAAAGGCATAAATCTTGCTCACTCTGTGCTGATGTGTACATCAGCTACTATGACATAGCTAAGAATCTTAATGAGCAAAGCATGATTCTTATCACACCTCAGAATGTTCCTCTCGCCTTAACAGATTTTTCTAGATGGACTAGGACTGTTCCTGTAGGGATGTGCTCTTTTCTCTAGTTAAAAGAAAAGTTTAGTCCCTTTGTTATTTGCAGAGAGTACTGGAAGCACAAATAATAACTAGTTTTGAATAATTTCAACTTAAGTAGCATAATTATTTAAAAAAGAGTAACTTTTAGAGGGTAAGTCTCATTGCAGCAGAGGTGAGGGACAGGGTAGACAAGTTTTTACTATGAAGTGCTGCTCTGGCACACGGGGATTTCTAAAGAAACCATATGGGAGTTTTATACTCCTCAATGCCAAGACAGATGCGACTGAATCAGAAGGTTGAAAAGGGACCAGAATTGTGTTAGTATAAATAAAATGTATAGCTTGCTGGAGATGTGGGGTTTTTCTGTTTTGATGGGGTCTTAGGGGTTTTTGGGTTTACGTTGGGTTTGTTTTTTTTTCCCCATGGCATGATACGAAATAGCTACACTTGATTATATATATTTAAGGTGTGATACACCTGCTGGGTCTGTCTGAGTGTTCAGAAAAGCTAGTGATTATCTGCTGCAGCATGAATGCATCTTTGATTAGCTAGTTTGAAAGGGCTTTTTAGTGTCAGCACAACTGTGGTTCTCAAACCACATTGTGTTTGACCTTGGCTTGACATGATGGTGTTTGATTATTTTTTTTTAATGTATCTAAGAGAGCATTAACTATATTAATGCTTTGCTTTACTGCTTGCTATTAGTTTACTTTGGTCTATGCTTAAGTTTTATCCTTAAGTGAAATATAAGCCTTCCACGCTAAAGAAATTACTGTAAAAATACAATGTCTGTCTGTCTCTTCTTCTGCAGAGAAGCAGCAGTTTTTCTTTTGTGGGGTTTTTTGGGGGGAGTGGGGAAGGTGGTCAGGTGCCAAGAATAAGCTTTTCTGGTGGAAAAGTATATGAAGGAATTTCTTCTCAAAAGGTGAATGTTTTTAGTATCCTGAAGTTCATGTGTTTTTAAAATACCTCTCATTGTGAAATTGCTGTTTATGTTATAAAACAGACTTTTTATTTTTACAGAATATTTATTTTTAGGCATTCTGTTCCTGCCGCAGAGTTGCTTATTCTTGTTTCTGTAACAGTTTTTGACACTGAAGAACTATTCCTTAGATGGCTATTGCTAAAAATGGTACAACCATTTACTAGTGTTCAAGATTTGCAGAAATCTCTCTTAGGAAGAGGAGGAAAAAATCTAACTTTGTACTGAGAAGGTTAGCAAGCGTTACTCCAAGAAACTCAGAAAACTCAATGACAGATAGTGTTTCCTGGGAGCAGAAAACTTGCTGCTGGGACTAAAATGATCTAGCAAAACAGTCATCTTTCGTTGCTGTTTGAATTACGGACTCCTCTTCTTCCCCTTTCTTCTTTTTTCCCCTTAAATAAAGATAATTTTTATGGTGGGACGAGGATACCTGTCTCCAGATCTCAGCAAAGTACGGAGCAACTGTCCAAAAGCTATGAAGAGACTAATGGCAGAATGCTTAAAAAAGAAAAGAGATGAGAGACCCCTTTTTCCACAGGTGAGAAATGTTCCTCTTTAGTTCTCAGTAGACTTTACAATTCAAACATTAAAAGTAAGTATCAGTTGTGAACTCACTGGGCCAGTTCAACTTTGTTTTCGATTAGTGCTGTAATATGAGTTCATAAGGGTACTGCTTCAGTACCTGCTTAGTGCTGTATAACTCACAACGCTCCTTTGCTATTCAGAAAGTGGGCATTAAAATTACTTGTGTAGTTCAAAAAGCATTTCTGTGTTGGACATAGCTTTAATTAACACAGTGAAAGAAATAATTGCAATTAAACACACAAATGAGAACTTGCTCTGTGTGTTCTTAGGAATTTTTATATATCCCCCCCCCCCACCCCGCCCTTGTTCTCCCCCAAGCTTTAGAAAGAGAAACTGACATTTTTGTCATAAAACTTTGATATATCGTGCCTGCTGAGCAAGGCTTGGATTCTAAAAGCTGGAGGGGGGGACAAACGCTTCCCCCCCACCCACCCGCCTTGTCTACAAAAAGCTTTTTCAGAAAACGAGGAGCTCCCCCTGCTGACTCTATAGGTGATGGTGTCAAGCAAACTGCGGCCAACCCCGTGTTTATTTGCAGCCGTGGTAGGTATAGGTACTAGTGCGTTAGAGAGGAGGCAAATAAAAGGCAACTATATTCATTATGCTTACAGAGGGAAATCAGTATCTCCTTTTAAAGGGAAAAATGAGACAGTTTCTTCCCAAAAATGCCCTTTTCAGCTTTTTGAGGATATAAATATCAGAGTGCAATGCAGTAATGTATTTTTAGGCATTTGTGTATATATATATTTTTCTGTAGCTAATTGATGTTCTGCCTTTGGTTTTAAGAGACTGTTACAAGTTTGAAACAACGAATTTAATCGTTTATTTTCTGCTTGTTTCAGATTCTTGCCTCCATTGAGCTTCTGGCCCGGTCATTGCCAAAAATTCACCGCAGTGCATCTGAGCCCTCATTAAACCGGGCTGGCTTCCAGACAGAGGATTTTAGTCTATATGCTTGTGCTTCTCCAAAAACACCCATCCAAGCAGGGGGATACGGTGGGTTTCCAGTACACTGAAAAGAAACGTGAAAGCATGTGTCTGTGGGCTGGGGTGTTCCTGTGCGTGCAAACAGTGCGTGCGTTCTCGGTTCCTACCAGCCGTGTTCTTAAGGCTGGCTGAGGGAAATGAAGACTCACTTCCTAAAGGCAGGCATTGAATGTACCAAGCACAAAGTCTGTGTTGGTAAGGAATGCTCTGGGAACAGCTGGCACAAGAAGAAATACATGGTCACATAAGAGTAATGGGGAAAAGTCACTTCAAAACGAGCAAAAATCCTGTGAAGGTCATTTGGTGTCATTTTTGCTCACCTGTGTCATTTTTGCCTAGTTTATTGATTGGAATTAGTTAGGAGTCTGTCTGATTTTAGTTTACTGAAGCTGTGGTGGTGTTTTGTTGTTTTGTTTTGGGGTTTTGTTTTGGTTTTTTTTTTTACTTCAGTTGAGGTCATAATATTTGCATAATAGGCTTTATATTCCTCCCTTAGTAATGCTGCTCATATGTGGGAAACAATTGGAAAAAGAAGCTCTAGCTTCAGGGCTGAGCACAGTCAAAACTTCTTGCAGTCAGCCAAAGTGAACAGATACACACTGAATCCAAAGAAAGACCTTGGTGACATGTGACTCTTGTTTTAAAAGTTGAAGTTTAAAATGGAGCTGTTTAGATAACATCTCTTCCTGGAGAGGAGTGGTATGGCATGGTTTCACTTTGGTTTTTTTTATTTTTGCCTAAATCCTCTGACTTGCTATAGTTTAGACTGTCTCAAATTGTTCTATTACAATGCAACCTAGAAGAAATTTTGCATCTGCCTTTGCTGAACAGCAAGAATGTCAGTGGTAATGGTGCCTGTATCTTCCAGTTAGTGTGGATTTTACATTTTAGAAAAATATTTTAAATCTTAAACCTAACCCAATACTTGGAGAAAAAGACTGCTAAGACCCATAAAAGAAGAGAGGATTTGAAAAATAAGTTGTTTTCATGGAATCAGTATTACACCATGGATTCTGTTAAGTTGAAATGTTTTAATTACTTTCATGTTGATAAGAGTGTCACTGAAGATGCTCAGTGACAATAGAAGCTGCTAGTGTGAATCAGACTAGATAACCTGAGAAAGCTAGGCACCTTACCAAGTTCCTGTCTGCTCATTTTAAAGCCTGTTTTTCTCTGGAGCGTTCCCCTTGAACAGGTGAATCAGAGTAGCGGTTCAGGCTCCATCCGTCTTTGATGTCAGATAGGAAAACAATGATGTTACTGACCGTCTTCTTGCAGAGTTTGAAATTAGTTGTATGGCTTGCTTTGGTTTAAGCTACCATGGTATTATTTTTCACAGAAAAACAAGCCATTGATGTTCTTGTTAGGACTTCCAAGGGCTAGGAGTGTTCTTAATGCCTTCTGTGATTTGCATACTTATGGAGAAGTTTGCATGTTGCTAGCAATAGGTTTTTGAAATCAGGAATTCAAAAAAGGTTTTGTTTTCTGCTGTCTGGCAACCAAGCCTTTTAAAACAGGAGGCAGAGTTAGAGAGCTCAAAGAGATGTAGGCAACTTCTACATTTTCTGGCTGGATTTTCTGTTTGGCTTCTGCTGTTGGAACAGTTTGGGAACTCTTCTTTGTTAGTCAAGAAAATTCAGCTTGAAATCTATCTCCCTGGAAATAGTTATGGAGGACAAAAGTTGTTATTGTTTTAGGAAATCTGTTTCCCATTTTTCAGGTAGCTTCCCCTCATTTTGTCAGGCTTATCTTAAAATGAAAATAGGACTTAAGTGGAGTTTTTTCCCTCATATTTTTATTACTATTTTTATTCTAGACAGCAAGGCAGAATGCTTGTTAAGTTTTGGGGTATGGTATTCAATACAGCTTACAACGCCCATCTCAGGAAGAGCAGATCAGGTCTGCCAGATCAGTTCAAAACAATTATTCCTTGGAGAAGTATTATCCTCCTTGTTGTTAAGATTGTTCTCTGCTATAGGAACTGCAGTTACAAGGAGGGGGGAGAAGAAATGCTGCCCTCCTTAGACACATTTGGCTCAGTTTCCTAATGTATGGTCAGTGCATTAAAATTCTTCCTGTGTCACCTGTTCTTAACAAGTTGGGCACAGTTTGGGATCCATGACCATAATGTGAGCCTAACTTCTTCCTAAACATTTTATGAAGCCTAAAAAGAGGCTGGGTTTTTTTGTGGGTCATTCACTTTATCTGACATAAAGGCATTTAGGAGTTTAACTTCTGAGGTTTGTAATTGCTGTTCCAGTGAGATTTGGCCATATGTAGGATGAAGGTGCCTAGATACACCTGTGGATTTGGGTCAGTGTCCTCAAAGGTGCAGCTCAGCTTATATCTAGAAATAGATACCTGTCTGTCCTCAAAAACAAGTCTGTAGGATCCCAGACTTTTCTGGAGGGGTAGTTTATACTGTGTGAGATTCCTTTTTTCTTTATTTCCTTGCATCTCAGTCTACAAAGAATATCTGTCTTTGTACCTTCTAGAAGGACTAGATCCTCATAAGGGCTGCTGTGTACGTTCTTCTGAGGATACCAATTATCCACATTGTGCATGTTCCAAATTTCTTTTTAGCCAGTGGATTGTATCCCTACTAGAAGGTCAGTGCAAGATCCAGCAGAAAACTGCCTCTCTGACGTTCTTCTGTGTCTGTGAATGTAATCCCAGCAAGGTGTTGGAATTTGGTGTTTCCCTTGGATAAGTCAGTTGCTATCTACTTCAGTGACAAGGCACAGGTCTGGAAGGGAACCATTCCTCTCCTTACAGTTCTTCTGAGAAATATGCCATCTACCCAGGGGTAAGGATAAGTTAAGAACAGTTACAATGTTGTGTAATAGACTTTAGTAACCACATGAGTCCAGGTAACTTCTAAATTTGGGTGAGTAGGGATTGCGAACTGCATCTTAAATCCTTCCAGGAATCAGGGGCAGCAGGTTCACTCAGAACATGCCCTTATATTATTTGGACACAACGTGGAAGAACTTGGATCATCTTTTTAGTACAGATTTGTTGCAAGTGTGCATTTAAAATAGCTTCCACTTGCTTTGCATGTGAGGAGCATGAGAAGCCCGTAGTGACTAACCTGAAAGGGTTCTGTAAGGAGTGTAGGTTTACAAATGCTGTTCATCCTTTCAAAAGGAATTTCTTTGTTACCAGTCAGAGCAAGTATCAGGAGTTCTGCTTCACAGAAGCACATCAGATGCCTGGCTCACAATGAATAAAAATACCTGTTGGCTTTTTCACATCCCGAATCATTACGCACGTGTTTTCATAGCTTCACAGTAAACTGATCTCATTGGAAGCAGCCATGGCCCAGCTCTTTATCCATGCACCAGCAGATGCTCCCCAATTCCACGGTTCCATTCTGTGTGAGGGGATTCCCACCTCCACCAACAGAGCAGCTCTCTAAAAACCAGATAGGAAACTCCTTACCTTGGGGCCTGGTAGTGCCAGTGTGTTACAACAGGCAGGTCATTGCTCTGCTGCTCAGGTCAGGAGGGAGAGTGGGACTGCAGTAGTCCTGGTTTAGATTAGCATTAGTCGTTACAGAACTGCACCCTGAGCCTTTGTAGGGCAGAATCAGAATGGTCCTGTTCCTGCAGGACAGGGCATATTCTTTAAGCTGTCTTCATTTTGTCTGTCCGTTGCTCCCAGGCAGAACCTTCCCTTCCTGCTAGAAAACAGTGAATTCACAGTTGAGGTTACTTCATTTATCTATATGCATCCAAGTGGAAGAGATTGCCTGTGTTCTCCTTCCCTCTCCTACAGATGGGGCTTCTTACAGAAGATAAAAGAACCAGCTACAGATATTTCCCATCTTCAGAATAGAAAGGGTGACGTAAAGCACTTTAGCTGCTCCTCAGAAAGTCCTGTCAACACCTAGCAGGATGGAGGATTCCTGTGTGTTGGTACCTGTAGCCATCCACATCCCTCACACAGGGAAAGCTGTTACTGGTAACAGCATTTTATACATGTTCCATCGACATAAGCCTATTATTAGATGGACAGGTTACCTATTTTGGTCTCTGATTTGAGATTGGATTAGCACCTGCATTTTGAAAGGGGAGATTGAGCATTGGCTTCTCAAGGGAAACATCTTTGTTAAGGTTTTATTTAAATGGCAAAAAAGTCTGAAAATCACCTTTTTATAGCTACCAATCTATTTGAAATGCTTCTTGACTTCTGATCCTGTTTTTCCATTGCCCTTTCCAAATTAATGGTTCATCTTTTCTGAAATCCCTGTTTGACTATTAAAAGCTGAATTATTACCAGAAATGGGCAGAAGGACAAGATGAGTAATGAGGGAGCAATCTCTTGTTTATAAATTGATCTTTAATCAGCAGTTTAGGAAAGCAGTCTGAAAAATAAATCAAGTCAAGCATGTTTTCAGAGTGTAGCTAAGCATGAATGTCATTCTTAAAAATTAGCCTCACAGGCAATACTTTATGACTTTTTTGTCCTCGAAAAAACAGAAGTACAAAAATTGAGGTGTTTCTAGAAGATGCTATGAAAAATGTTGGGGAGATCAATGAAATGTGCTAGAGAGAAGCAAGAAAAACTATCAAATATTCAGAGTATTTGAAACAAGGTTTTTATTTGTTGGTAGAACTAGTAAAACAGGCAATTAGATCTGTTGTAAAGTTTTTATTCTTCTGTTGTTACAACTTGGACCTACCCCCACAGACTTACCAGGATATGTAGAGCTTGAGGTCTATCCTAGCACCCTGTACCAGCTAACCTTATTTCAGACCCTGGCCATACTCCCTTCTCATGTCTTACCACATGGAGTCCTTTCTCCTCTCTCCCACTTTCTTCATGTTCCCTTAGATCAGTTCTATCAGCTGTTCCTACCAGGTCCTGAATGCCATGTCTTCCCCCTTCCCATGCAGACCTGCTGATCATTTTCTTGTTCCCTTCTTTGGTACAGCAAGACATTCCATGGAATTAATGCTGTCCCCCTAAAATTCTGTTTCCAGGGGTATTTCTGGTTTGTTTCAACTATTTAGGAAAACCCTAATCAGCAAAACACCTGTTCTTAAAAGGATGGAAGGGCACCAGGGTAGGGAGCAATTGTTTGTCTGTAATGGTTCTCACACGCTCAACAGAACAAAGGTCTCTTCTGTCTGCTTATCTGTCCTTCATTTTTTGGAGAGCTCAGAGGAGTCCTCTCATGGAACTGACCTGAAATTCACCTGGAGGCCAGCAACAGGAAGCTGTATATGTGCTTCTTTTGTCTTGCTCCCAAGTTATTTTGGTCCAGTATAGTAGGACAACCCTCCCTAAAAATCCTACAGAATACAACTTCTTTGTGGATGGCAGGGAATTCTTTTTAGCTCAAGTATGAGACTAAGAGGACAGAATCACAGAGTTGTAGAGGTTGGAAGGGACCTCGAGAGATCATCGGGTCCAACCCCCCTGCCAAAGCAGCTCCCTAGCTCATACTGCACAGATGGGCATCCAGATGGGTCTTGAATATCTCCAGAGAAGGAGACTCCACCACCTCCCTGGGCAGCCTATTCCAGGGCTCTGTCACCCTCACTGGGAAAAAGTTCCTCTGCATGTTGGTGCGGAACTTCCTGTGCTCCAGTTTGCAGCCATTGCCCCTTGTCCTGTCTACACTGACCAGAGAAAAGGGGCTGGCCAATTCCCCCTGCACCCCATACTTAAGATATTTATAAACATTGATTAGGTCCCCCTCAGTCTTCTTTTCTCCACGCTGAACAGCCCCAGCTCTCTCAGCCTTTCCTCATAGGATAGATGTTCCAGGCCCTTAATCATCTTCATAGCCCTTCTCTGGACTCTCTCAAGGAGATCCCTGTCCTTTTTATACCAGGTATCTTTGATTTGGCTTCTATTTAGTTCTCTGGCCAACTTCTTAACACTTTAGGCAGTGATTTTACACTGTCCCATAGTTTCATCATCTGCAGAACAGGACTACCAGCCTGTCTCGTGGGATGCTGACAGCATTTTGGGAGATCGGTGCACATGAAAGGATTGCATAGAATTACTGCTTGTTCAGGAGTTCTGAGGAAAGCATGGGGTTGGGCCTCATTTCTGGTCTGGTAGTGAGTAAACAACATCACCATTCTTACTTTTCTCAAAGTAGTTTGAGCCTCTAAATCAGATTTCAGTATACTTTAACACTGGTTTAATATTCAGGCACTTTATATAGTCTTTAAAGATTAAGGGCAGTTCTTTGTTAATAAACCAGTCTTACCACAGCATAGAAACCAGTTTGCAGTGTGACACGTTTGTTGCTTATCAGGAGGATATATGTGCAATAAGGACCTGAAAGCCAAATTAAACTGACACATTTTTGTATTTGCATGCATGATGAGTTAGATTTTGCTTGAACTTTCAGACTTCTGCCCTGGGAAGAATGGGTATGGCTTGCTTTCATGAAATTCTTTTTTGGGAACATGTGCTGGGTCTGTATTGGATGTTCTTTCGCTACATGTTCTTTTGTGCTTTAACAGTTTAACATCTTTTATGTTCAACCTAATGTTCTGGAGAAAATCTCTGACCACCTGGTAACTGAAATCACCTTTTTTAAAACCAAGCTCTTGTCCTCCCTCTACAGGAGAATTTGCAGCGTTCAAGTAGCCACAGCACCATGGCAGCACCCACTCTGTTATTTAAGTCTTGTGTTCCTACAGTTTCTTAACATCAAAACTCTATTCTGCTCCACCAAAACCTAAAGTAATTTAGAAAAGATATCTATAAGCTTAAAAGTGGAGCAGAATGGAACTGCCAGTCCAACACAATGGGAAAATGTACCTTTTTGGGAACCAGAATCCTCTGCTGCCAGTGTTTCTCCTTCAACACAAACCACCACGTGCATTCGGAGACCCGCGGTGGCTGCCTGTGCCGTTGGCATCATTCCCAGGAGAGAGGAGAGGGCACTCGTGGTGTGACTGTGGTGCTCGGGCATGAGGGGATGGATCTGCTGCTGCAACTTAGGAGACTTGCTTTGGATGGTCTGCCGGTCGGCTTTCTCCCTCTAACAACGTACCATCAGAGGCTGAACGTCTGATGAGTGCTAACTTATAAATTATTCTCCATTCTGATCTGGGTTTTTTTCTGGTGTACTCACTGATTTACAGACAACGCAGTATCCCCTTTTCACTGTAGTACAACATCAGACACCTGAGTCTGTCTGTATTACTGGGTTTTATTCCAGTAAAACTCCAAGTGGGGTGCGGGGTGATGGGAGCTGGAGAAGATGTTACTCTGAAGAGGTTAATCTGAAGGAAAAGGGGATGCTGCTGCATCTTTTTTTCAGATTTACTTTATCACTTCTTCAAAAAACAAGCAAGAACCACCAACCTTAACCTTTTCCCTTTTCCAGTATTTTCTTGGTGTGTGCGTATACAACATCTTTTAGAAGGATTAGGAAGATCCTTCTTTGGTTGGTCCAGCAACAAACTGAAGTTTTAACAACAGCAACAAAAAAATGTAGCGAGATTGTCCTCTCTTTTTATTTTATTTTTTCCTTTTGTATCATATGATACAATATACTTACCAAGGATGCTACCACAGCATCTAAAGTCTGTAGAGTTCCTGATACAGACTGTGAACGGTGTATGTACCTACTTTAAAAGTTTTATTTTAAACGAGGGTGCAGGTTAATGCCAGGTACCTTACCAATATGTAATGCTTTCATAAATAGGGAAAAAAGTTCTCAGGTTGAATTGAATACAGATACAAAACCCCCCCTAGAATTAGACATTCCGAAAATTATGTTTTGGTACTTTGAAGAGCTTTTTTTTAAAAGGATTTTTATCCTGTTAACTAAACATCCTCTGATAAGTGTGTGTGTAAATGTGGAACATCTTGTCCTAATGGCAAGTTGTTAAATCAAAACGAAACGGTACTTGCTGGATCCACGCTGACTACTTCTCCTCCCATTGCTTTCTTCCCTGCCATCTCCTCCCTTCTGTTTGTCTTTCCCTTTTGTACACTTTGCAAACTTGGATGAAGGTGGCGGTATCTCCCTCAGAGTGCTTTGTTTTCCTGTCCTCCAATCCTGGTTTTCAAATGGTTGGTAGCTTTTTGACAAGTTACCCAGTCAGGGAAAAAAAAACCAAACAACTCATCAAGTTCTGCACATCGTTTTACCTCTAGTAGAATATCTTGTGATGTGATCTGTTTGCAGAGTTCTCTGGTATGTGGTATTACATGTAAATGATTTGTACAGAGGCAAGTCAGACCACATTAGAAAGAAACTCAAGCTCAGACAGAAGGTTTCAGAATTTGATTCGTATCTGCCCTGTACCACTCCAGATGAGGCAGGAGAACCAACCCCCCTCTAGCAGGGAGGTTCTTGCTGGGGGGTGGGAGGGTGTTAAACAAAATCATGACAAATAAATGAAGGAGTTAAATATGTATGAGTGTGATGTCCGTGCTAAACGTGGGTGTATTGAGTGAGGAGCCACTCCTTCCCTTTCTAGGAGGGTTGGAAGGTTTCTGTCTGCAGAAGGTTGCTCCCAGGCAAAGGGAGATACACACATGGGTAGTGGGACGTGCTTGTAAAACCCGGGAGTTCTGCGGTGTTGCTGGTAGTCTGTTATGTTTGTCAGTAAATATTTACTGGGGTTACGGGGACCGGACTAATCTGAAGTGGGAATTATAACTGAAATACTGTGTATTCATATTAATTCCACAAACATTAGCAAGACAGCAATAGTGAATGACTTAATAGTCACTACAAGAATGAAGTGATTCATGTTGGTACATGAATAGAATTGATTTTGTGTACAGGATGCATTTAAAAAAAGAAAAAAAGCACAAATTTTTTCTTGTCTGCTGTGGGTCTTCAGATGCTGTAAGGGGGGTTTCCTTATGGAGGTTGGCAGGAATTTAAATAATAGCAATAGCCACTTTCCAGTGTGGAGCCGCTGATGAGCGAGGGGTGGTGTGCAGAGGGTGGAGTCAGTGCTCCCTGGTGACCATCCGAGGCCAGTTCTGAGGAGGAGGAGGAGGGAGCCTGGAGCTGCTGGGGTCAGTAGGCAGGTGAGAGCCGTTGTGATACGGATTCCCAGGGGTCACAGCTCGTTCTCCTTCCACCCCACGCATCGCTCCAGCCCCTGCATGGGCCCTGGCCTAATTTGTACATGTCAGGAGTACTGGAAATTAATACTCTCTTGAAAGAAACTGTTGTTGGAGCAAGTATGTACAGGTGGTTCAACAGTCATTTGTTTCACAGAGCTTGTTAAAAGCCCTAGTTTCCTTCCACAAGGTCATGCTAGCAGAAGATAGTCTGCTAAAATACAACTGTTTGGAATTTCATTCTGTCTTTGCTTAAAATGAACTTACTTTGTGAATATTCATTACCCATTAGTCTACAATATGCTTCTTGAGCCCATAGGAAAAGCACAAGGAAAATTGCTATCCTTGTCCATGCAAAGCACTTTATAAGTAACACATGATCTTTGGGGTGGTGTGGGGTTTTTTTATTGGGGTTTGTTTATAGTTTTATTTTTCTGGGGCTTGATGTTGTTTGGTTGGTTTTTTTCCCTGAGGAATGTGCAAGTCGTTTGGCTGCTGTTTAGAAAAGCCCTTTCAGGATGCATTTCTACTGGTCTTCACCCTTTGTTTCCCTCCAGATAGCTGTAGCAATGTGTGTTTGTAAGAGAGCTCATGCAAAACTATGAAAGAAATTTGGTTTGTAAATAATTGGGATTTTTTTTTCCCCATCCATCTTTTCCTTGGAGAGTTTTCCTGGTTGTCTTGCATGCCATCAGAACCAGTCCTAAAGGTGCCCTGTAGATGTTTATTGAATGGGGAGATAAGAGCAGACAAGAACAGTGCCCTGCGTAGCAGTGGGGTGAAGGAAGTACAATGAAATGGCCAGTACATTCGAGCCTGTTACACCACGTTTCTGAAGCTCATCTGTGGTGTCCCAACCAGCAGTGCATGTCATGGTGTGGAAGTGTCAGTGACTATTGTGGGGGAAGCAGGGGGCTGTTGGGACCAGCATCGAAACAGTCGTGTTGCTTTTAGCTCTACGGTATCCAGGAGTTATTTGCAAAACTAGCAGCATCCAGTCCCAGGGATTCATGTCTCCATTAACCACACACACACACCTTCCCCTCTCCCTGTCCTTTTGCATAGCTAGAAGAGGCCTGTTCTGTGCTACATCTTCCCTGTCAGATTGCTTCCTGCGCTGTGTGCTGGTGGAACGTTGCAGCGGTTTGAGCATAGAGGCCTGGTGGGTTCCCAAGTCCTCTCAGCCTGAAGGCCTGCGTGGCCCCAGGTACAGTCAGTCTGGCCATTTTGTTCTCTTTAAACTCATGGCAGGTCATTAGATGAATCCACTTCTGCTTTTCCCACTGAGATAAAATAATCTTTTTGTGTACTTGAATGCTCTAGCAGCAGAATGCTTGAGGTCAAACGCTGTCATCTTACCATGGCCTCTTGGCATCACTTAGATTACTGTTTGCTTGCTAGAGGCAGAATTTGGCCTTCATGGCATAAAATGAATGAAATGCTGACTGTTGGTAAGTACCACGTCTTTCCACAGATGTCCAAATGGCAGGGGGAACAGAGTGAAGATCATACATAAACAGGTTTGGTTTGGTGTTCACCTGGTGATGTACATGCATCCAGCATTTCACAGAACACCTGGAGAAGCCAGATCCCCAGAAACCTCACAACCAAGTACAAGTTGAAGTGCTGATAGCCAGAGGGGCGAAATTCAGGGAAGAAGCATGTAGACATTTCACACTTCTGCAGCCTTTAGATTTCATTCCCTTCTTGACTGTGAGTGCAGCATGTGTAGCACAAACTCTTCATAGTACTGTAGACAACGTGTCTTCTGTCCGTTGGGGGGAAAAAAGCATCACCAATAGCACAAAGGGACAGGCAAAGCTTCTTGGAACAGCCAAGTCCAGTTACAAGCAGTAGCCTGAGGGGACTCTTAGGGGACTTGAGGGTGCTGGGTGGGTGTTCAGTTTTCTGTTAATGCTTTTTACTTTTAGAACATTATGAAGCAAATTGTCTGTTTACAGCAGCCTTGTTAACACACGTTTGCACCTCATATTTGCTTTGGCTCTTTCTTCATTCATTCCTTCCTTCTTACCTAGCAACTAAAATCATCAAAGGAGCAGAGCAAAGGGGTTAAAACTTTTCCCTTGTGTTTAAGTTGAAGGATGCTAACACAGAAGCTACTCAGTCAGCACCACGAGGGCAGTTAATAACTGTGGCACTGTGGAAGTAGGAAGCTGTTTAAAAGCTGCAGAATACAGAGGAGTACACCCAGAGTGAATTCAAGTGGAAAGCTGGCAGTATCTTTTCCTGTTGGAAAGAGGACTACCAAGATCCTCTGTTAAATGGTTTGTTTACATAGGGATCCCCCAAAACAGTCTCTGCCGTTTGCCAAATGATCATGTGCCTTTACAACCTTACTAAGTACAACAGAATGTAAACCAGGTGCTTTCTAACTAGAGCCGTGGCTTTGGTTTACTTCTGATGCAGAAGGTCTGTACAGAGCTGCTACTGTAGGTAGGCAGTTAGGAGCTGGTCAAGTTCTGCAGAGGAGCAAGGAGGGCAGAGAGCTTTCCCCAAAATACCTGTGATCATTTCAAAGCTAGGAATTGAAGGATAGCTGATCCAGTTAAAGTAAGCCTGCTGCTTGAAATCTGTACTGAAAGTTAAATGAGGTTCATTGAATTTTAGTAAGCCCTCCTCCCCCTCCAAAGACAGAGATCTCTCTTAAGGAAGTTAATAGAAAGCTCTGAAGACGCCCAAAGTTACGCTGCGTAGCATCATGGAATGAGACAGCAGATGAAAAATCAGAGCTTTATGAGGAGGAATTAATGGCTGGTACTCACATAATCAAAGCCCACAGGTATCAGAACGTGCAGTTAATTCCCTGGCCCAGAAAGTGCAATTAATTGGGAGGTTTGGAATACCAGCAGGTTTCCAGAGTTCTGTGGTCCTGTTGCAGCTTCTTAACAGCACAGCTCCTCTTGGGTGGTCGTGTACTGCTACTGCACACTGGCTGTGGGAGAGGGTAGGTGTCTTGTCAGCTGAGGGACAGTCAGTGTGCTTGAATTTGGTTTGTTCAGATTTCAAACTGGTTATATAGCTGTCTGGCAGCACCTATGCACCAGTGTCATATTTACCCCACTCGTCCGTAAAGGATGAAATACTGGGGTTTGGTATCAGTGCTTTTTCAGCTGTTTTCCTTTTATTTGGGGCAAAATTTTGGGCATAATTGTAAATTCTAAAGTTATGCCTGAGTGCATAGCTCCTACAAAATAGCAGACCAAATTTTAATTTGGTAAAAACATTTTAGTAATGTTCCAGGAACTGTCTGGACTCACCCTACCTACCCCAAACTCTGCACTAAAGATACACATGAGAAGACGGTGTTTTGTCTGCTTTTAAACAAAATCCCAAAGAAACCCTTTCCTTAAGAGAAGGGGATGGGAGTGTTTAGAACCTTCTAAACTACCTAAGCATTTGCCTCACAGCATCACAGCAGCAGTGGGTTCAGCTCATCCAGCCTCCTTCTTAAGAGCAAACAGTGGCCTGTCTGGTCATTTTGTCTGATTTATGGCGTTTGCAGCAGCTGTACTGTAGAATAAGCCTTGTGTGGCATTTACTTTTGAGTGAGTAAAACAAAAAATAACTATTGTTTTCTTTTTTGTTCGTTTGTTTAGGTTTGGGAAATGGTTGGGGTTTGTGTTGATAGGTGCCATTCTGTGTTGTGTTTCTTCTGTATTCACCCTCATTGGAAAGGAAATCTGTCTGTGTGTTCAGGAGCTCAGTGGAATGTTAGGAGAAGAAATGAAAGCCCACCATCTGGGCACAGGTCTAGGGGGCAAAATGGACCAAACTTGGGTGTTGGGTTATTTTTGGGATTGGGGGGGGGTGTGGGGTGTTCTGGGCATAATTTAAATTAACGCTGTCTAAAATAAACTGTAAGTGCAATAAATGTGCTTTTTTTTTTTAAATTCCAAGCTGTGAACCTTTAGGGGGAAAAAAAAAAAGAAAAAACCACAAAAAAATCAACACCAAAAAAAATGCACATCATTCCTTCATGAGCCTTGTGTCCTACCTGCCTCCCCTCCCTCCCCTCAACTGACAGAAACCTGACAGTGGCCAACTTGCATGTGTTGGCAGCCCCAATTAACGTCCTCATTCTTCCAATCTCATTTGCTGGGATTGGGGAAAGTCCTGCCCCCTACGTTACCACCTGTGGGATCCCATGCTGAGCCCTGCTGTCGGAGCAGGGGTGTGCTGCCATTTGGGATGCACGAGACAGCCCGGCTGTGCTGTGGGCATCCTGACCTGGAGCACAGCGCTCCCCTCCCTGCCCCGCCTCAGTCCGAGTGAGGGTCTCCCAGCGCCGGGCAGGCGATGGTTTTCTCTTGGGTGATGTGAAAGCCATTGGCCATGAGCTGCCCCGTTGGAGCCCCCTTGCCCTTAGTCAGAACACACATGCAGGCTGGCCACCGTTGCCTTCTGTGACTCTGCCTTGTTCTGAAGGAGCAGGTGTATGTGTTTGTGATCTGCTGTGCATTACTTGCACCATCTCTCTCTCTTACTTGGGCACATGCTGCTTTTCCTAGATTAGGGAAGGTGCAGTGCTCTCTGGGAGGGTTCCAGGAGAGGCACAATGCGTGTGTTTCACTAAAACATGATGGAAGGCGTAGCACCCACTAGTCAGACCCTGTGGGGGGAGTAAGAGAGGACTGGCTTGTTTAAAGTTTATAGATACACAGATCTATAAACTTGATTATTTTTATATGTAGTCAAGACAATGGCATTACCTCATAATATACAGAGGCTCGTTTATGAGAGGCAAAGTATCTAGAAAGGAGAGGAAAGGGAAATTTATATCCAGATTTGATTTGTTTGTTCCTTAGTGCAATGAAATGTCTGTCCCACCAGGTTAAACCCTGTGCTAACACAACATTCCTTTCAGCCGTGCTTTTTCTTTCTGACCACCCGAGGTTGGCGAGGGGCTGACACCTGCAAAGTAGAAGGTCCAGTCTGGTTACTTACAAAAAAAAAAAAAAAACAAACCAAACACCACACAACCAATTGTGTTAGTAGATTTCTGTAGCTGCTTTTTAAAAAATCTACAATGGAGCAATTGTTTTGAAACTCGTATTTATTTTTTAATTCATAACAAAATGTTTCTTTTTGGTTTCCTGTTACATAGGCCATGGCAACTCCCCTTCTTTCCTTCTCAAGTTTCCCCTGTAATTGCCAATACAACTTATTTTTCTTCTTTGTTCCTTCCCCCTTTACTTTTGTTGTCCCTTCATTTGTACTTTGGAGTTTTTCTCATGTAAATTTGTACAATGGGAAATATTGTCCAGTTTGGTTAGAGAGCATGGAGACTTAAAACCTATTAAAATTTGATAGCTGAATTCAGATTGAAGAAAACTATTTCTGTGTAAAGTTATTTAAAGAACTCTGTATTATATAAAAGGCAAAAAGTTCTATGTACTTGATGTGAATATGAGAATATGAGAATACTGCTATAATAAAGATTGACTGCATGGAAAAGTCTGAAGGGGATTGTTTATCATGTAATTCACAACTCTTCCTCTCTGTGAATGCCTGGAAAGCAGAACCCATCTTCCTTATGCTGCACCACTGTACTTCACCAGGATTATTCTGGACTTCAGGGTCCTTCCCACTCACCCCGGGGAAAGCCTGGCCCTACTCTCTCTGGGTTCTCTTCAAGGTAAGGCCCCTGCTTTTATGGCAGCCTTTAGTCCAGCTGTGACCTGGTGACGAGGTTTCAGTGAGAGGTCTAAGTTAGCTTCTCTGCAGTTTGTTTCCCCTCACCCTTTCAATGGGTATTTGGCAGAGCTTTAATGGAGATGTTCTTACCGACTCTGCCTTCGTGCAAGTTTTAAATCACGGCCTGAACATGGATCTATCACTGGCACACAGGGTATCAACCAAACCTTGCAGAAGCTCAAGTGGACACAGGTATCCCTGGTCATTCTCCAGACATCCTACAGCACGTCAAACCACAGTAGGAGGCAGCTCGGTTTGTTTACAGTTAGCTTTTATTGAAACGGACTGAGGAGCAGCCAAGGCTTTGCTTCCAGCGGCCTCGCTAGTTCCAGGGACCTGCAAGTAACAAGAGAAGCCTGAGCACCCCCCAACCACCAAGAGCAGGGGGAGAACCTCCTTGAGTGTGCCCGTGCTGCCTTCAGTGGTCACTGAAGCTTTTGGTCGGAGAGCCACAAAGCAGCCCAGCACCCTGAGGAGGGTGATTAAAGGATTAGGAACAATCAGAAGAGTCAAACCCTTGAAGGGGACAGCTGCACTGCTCTCTTAAAACACCGAGCGCATATCCCCAGGGTTAGGTTGTCGTGGGTCTACGGAACAGTACGAGCAACTAGTTTTGCATGGGCAGAAGTTACACTGCGGCTCAACAGCGAGCTGCAGGCTGCTACTCGGCAGCTGGGCTGCCAGGGCTCGAGTACCGGGGTACCCCAGCGGAGAGCGCGCGAAGGCAGCGCGGTGCAAACGAGTCCTCGACGGGCTCACCGGGCCCGTCACGCTGCGCCCCGCAAGCGCGGTGATTTCCGCATGTGCGGCGCCGGCAGCGGTGCCGCCAGCAGGCGGCCGTACGCAGAGCCAGCAGCCGCGATGCCCGGGGCCCCGACCGGCGGGGGCCGCTGCCTCCGTCCAGTGCGACTGCGGGCAAAGCCCAGCCCGGCGGCGGGAGGGCGGCTTACCGGGGTGCGGCCAGAGGCGCCTATTCCGCGTCGTCCGGAGGGATCCCGAGCTCCTCGTCCGTCCAGGCCGCAGGGTCGGGGTAGGGGAAGTGGCCCTGGGAGAAAGGCACGGTCACAGCCCGGCCGAGGCCCCGGCCCGCCGGGCCCCGCGCCCCCGGCCCCCCGCCGCGCCGGCCTCACCAACACCATGTCCGAGTTGTGCCACAAATGCCAGAGGATCCAGAACCACATGAAGCCGCTGAGGATCTCGCTGTGGATCACCTGCCTCCGCGTCAGCTCGGGGAACTGCCGGTACTTCGGCGGGATGTCCACCCCGCCGCCCCCGCTGCAACGAGCGCACGGCCGCCGCCTCACCCACTGCCCGGCCGGCACCCGGCGCCGCCCGCCCCGCTCCCCTCGCCCTCCTACTCACTGCCGCAGCCCGGTCACGCTGCTCCTGGCCCGCAGCAGCCGCCCCGCCGACCGCCCCAGCGACACCAGCATGGTGCCAGCCCCGCCGCGCCCCCTCCCGCAATGTCACCCTGCCACCGCCCAACAACAGCCGCGCCGATTGGCCCGCCCGGCGCCTACCAACTCCCGGCGCGGAAGGGCCGCAGGCCAGAGCAGTGCAAAGCGCCCCGCCTCAGGCGGCGGCACGGAGACGCCCCCGCCCCGCCGTGCTGCCCCGTCCCGCCACACCGCCCCCGTCCCGCTCCGACCCGCGGGTGGGCTCGCCGTGACCGCCTGGGCACCCCTACTCTCCCTAGCACATGGTAGCGGCGGGGCGGCACCAACGCGCCGGTGGGGGAGGTCCTCACTAGTCCCGAGAGTTCGTGTGGCCTATGGAGGGCGCAGAGTAACGTCCTCAGTCAAACTGCTCATTTCGGAGAGGGGGAGGAAGGTGACGCCGGCTGCTTGTCTTTAAGGAAGGGGCTAAAGATAACCCCGTCTCTTCTCCCCTTCCCCCCCGACGGCCGAAGTGGTCCAGCCCACAGCGTCCGGTTGCGCAGCAACGGGGCCCACGCGCGTTATGTCCCGCGCAGCCCCGGCCGCGCCTCCCGCCATGGCGGCGCCGGGCGCCGGGCCCCGCGCCCCGGGCCTCACCTTCGTGGTCGGGATGCGGGCGGGCGCCCCCCCCGCGGCGGCGTTCCTGAAGGAGCGCCTGGTGCGGAGCCTCTTCCGGCTGGCCGGCGGCCCCACCGCCGCCCTCTTCAACGTCGTGGCGTTCTCTGGCGAGGCGAGGCGGCCGGGCCGGGGGGCGGCAGGGAGGGAGGGGGAGGGGGCGCCAGCCGCCGGGGGCAGGCGAGGCCTGCTCTGCGGGCCGGCGGGGCGAGCTGTAGGGAGCCTAAGCGCGGGTTTACGCTACAGAGGATCACAGGTCGCGTTAGGCTGGAAGGAACCTTTAGAGGCCGCCTGGTCCCATCCCCTGCAGTACGCAGGGACACCTGCGCTGGGTCAGGTCGCTCAGAGCCCCATCAGGCCTGGCCCGGAATGTCTCCAGGGATGGGGCCTCCACCACCTCTCTGGGCAGCCTGTGCCAGCGTCTCACCGCCCTTACAGTGAAAAGCTTCTTCCCAGCGTCTGATCTGAGCCTACCCTGCTCTAGTTTAAAACCACTGCCCCTCGTGCTATTGCTACACGCCCTTACAAACAGCCCCTCCCAGCTTCCCTGTAGGCCCTTCAGGCACTGTGAGGCTGCAGTAAGGTCTTCCCTGAGCCTTCCCCAGGCTGAACAGCCCCAACTCTCTCAGCCTGTCTTCATAGGAGAGGTGCTCCAGCCCTCTGATCATCCTTATGACCCTCCTTTGGACCCACTCCAAGAGGGCCATGTCCTTGTGCCGAGGGCTGTATAGCTGGATACAGGACTCCAGGTAAGGTCTCACCAGAGCAGAGTAGAGAGGCACAATCACCTCCCTCGATCTGCTGGCCACACTTCTTTCAATGCAGCCCAGGATGTGGTTGGCCTGGGCTGAGCGCACATTGTTGCACAGCTTTTTGTCTATCAATACCCCCAAGTGTTTTTCTGCAGGGCTGCTTTCCATCACATCATCCCCCAGCCTGTATTCCTGACGAAGATTGTCCTGACCCAGCTGCAGTGTCTTGCACGTGTCCTTGTTGAACTTCATGAGGTTTGCATGGGCCCACCTCTCTAGTATGTGCAGGTCTGTCTGGATGACATCCTGTCCCTCTGGCATGTTGACTGCACCACTCAGCTTGTTGTCATCTGCAAACCTTCTGAGAGTGTACTTGATTCTACTGTCTATGTCATTGATGTCATCCTACTGTCTATGTCATTGATATTAAACAACACCGGTCCCAGTACAGAATCACAGAATCTTAGGGGTTGGAAGGGACCTCAAGAGATCATCGGGTCCAACCCCCCAGATCCCTGAGGGACACCACTCATCACTGGTCTCCACTTGGACACTGAGCCATTGACAACTACCCTCTAGGTGCAACCATCCAGCCAATTTCTTATCCACCAGACAGTCCACTGATCAAATCCGTATTTCTTAAACTAGGAAAGAAAATCACAGAAGCCCAGAATGGCAGGGCTTGGACGGGACCATTGAAGATCAATTAGTCCAACCCCCCCTGCCAGAGCAGAATCACCTAGACTAGGTCACACAGGAACGTGTCTAGGTGGGTTTGAATCTCTCCAGAGAAGGAGACTCCACAACCTCTCTGGGCAGCCTGTTCCAGTGCTCTGCCACCCTCACAGAGAAAAAGTGCCTCCTTACATTCACATGGAACCTCCTATGCTCCAGCTCGCAAATCCAAGGCTGCCCCCCGTTAGCAAAGACCTACACGTGTGAGCGGGCTTTTCTTACTCGTTTCTTTCTTTGTTTTTCCGTACATAGGTGCTAAAATGGCGCAGCTGCCTAGTGGGATGCTCGCTGGGTAACGCCGCTGAAGCTGCCGCCTGGATTCGCTCCCTGAGCTTTGCAGAGGGCGCAAGTGCTGCGCGCAGCGTGGCTGCGGCGCTGGAGGACCCCGCCTGCCAGTCCCTGTGTCTGTTCTCGGACACGCTCCCGGAGGCAGAGGCGGAGGAGATCTCCCGGCTTCTCAGGGAGACCAACTTGCACCCAGTACATGTCGTTTGCCTTCTGGGAGATGCAGGTGATGGTGAAAGAAGCGAGCGAAACTTAATGGAGAAAGTAGCCACGGAATCAGGGGGGTCCTTTCAAGCAATCAGACTGCCCCCTTCTGAGAAGGTATGCTGCTGACAGAAGTGCCTACTCATTAGTTCCTCCTGAATATGGGATGACATTTCACAAAGTAGAACTGGGGAAGAGTTCCTGGGACCCTCACAAGGGGAACCTTGTTTCACCTCCAGCTTACCAACAAAGCTGGACGTGCAGCGAGCAGTCCTGCTATGCGGTCCTACCTTTGCAGTAGGTTTGGCATCTCTGTGCCTTTCCATCAGAAGAGGGGAGGCCAGCAGGGACAGGGAGGTGATTGTCCCTTCTACTCTGCCCTCGTGAGGCCCCACCTGGAGTACTGTGTCCAGATCTGGGGCCCCCAATACAAGAAGGATGTAGAACTGTTGGAGAGGGTTCAGAGGAGGGCCACAAGGATGATTAGAGGGCTGGAGCACCTGCCCTACAAGGAGAGGCTGAGGGAGCTGGGCTTGTTCAGCCTGGAGAAGAGAAGGCTGTGGGGGAACCTCATTGCAGCCTTCCAGTACCTGAAGGGAGCATACAAACAGGAGGGGAATCAACTTTTTAAAAGGGCAGATAATGGCAGGACAAGGGGGAATGGTTTAAAGCTGAAGGAGGGAAGGTTTAGATTGGATATTAGGGGGAAGTTTTTTACAGAAAGAGTGGTGAGGTCCTGGAACAGGCTGCCCAGAGTGGTGGTGGATGCCCCATCCCTGGAAGTGTTCAAGGCCAGGTTGGATGGGGCCCTGGGCAACCTTGTGTAGATCCAGGCCTGAGGTTGGTGGCCCTGCCTGTGGCAGGGGGATCGGAGCTTTGTGATCCTCGGGGTCCCTTCCAACCCTTGCCATTCTATGATTCTATGATCCCAAGCTGGTGTATCCACCCTTCCAACTGCACGCCACTTCCACCCCAGATCCTGCTTGAGGGATACACCTGCTACATACCCAGCAGCCCAACAGGGAGCAGGTGAAACAAGGGGGGTTATCATGTAGTTCTTAAATTTCTTATTATTTCTTCTTTCCAAGCTTGATTTCTTAAAACCATTTGCAATGAGTTTACAGACAAACAGGGTTGTACCACAAGACATGGTAGAAGAATTTAAATAAAAGAGAAGTGATATACTGGAAACTAAATTTCATTTCTAGAGATAATATTTCTGTTTAAGGATTTAAGCGTTCAAAAATGATGCTCATCTTCTGCTTCCATCCCCTCCTTCCCCCCCTCCAGATAAGCTCCATGTCTCTCTCACACATCCAGTGTTGTCATACAGCTAATAAAGATCCCTGTGGTTCTCTGCTGGCAAGATGGCCAGTAACACAGTAAGTTCAAAATGTATAGAGGGGTCACTGGCAATGCAGAGAAGAAAAAAGTCTGGGATGCAAAGACAATTGTTACTGGGTGGGGTGGGGGTCCCATGTGGATTTAGTTTGTTTTCATTGCAGCAAGTTCTAGAAGTTCTGTTGCCAAGGTCTTCATTACTTCTCAGGGTTGGGTTTTTTTGTTTGCTTTCTGCAGCTTTCCTGTTTGTGCTTGGAACCCAAATTGCCTTTGTATGCCCTCGATATCCTCAGCGAAAAGGAATTCCACTGATTCATCCCCAGAGGCTTCCAAGTTCCTGAGGGGGGTTCGTGTGTTGGCAAGGAGAGATGCTGACGGCTATTACTACCTGGGCCACGTTGCCCAAGAGGTTGGGGAACTATTTATTGGGAATACATTACTGTGCTTGCAAATGACTCTCCCTAGGATCTGTGTGTCATTCTCCTGTTCTTTCCATGCCTCAGCAGTACCATGGCCGTGCTGTAGGGTGGCTCTGCTGTGCTACGCTATGTGGTTGGACTAGATGATCTTGGAGGTCTTTTCCAACCTTAATTATTCTGTGAGTCTATTCTCTCCCCACATACTATTTTCATCTGTTTCCTGATGATGACTGGCTCTTTACTGTGAGGAATACTGTAGGCAGAAGGAGCCTGGAAATCCATCTCTTTTGCTAGTTATATGAAGTTGTTATTCAGAGAGCGATCAAACAAAACAGATCCCTTTCCCGTATTGTCCCCTTCCACCCAGACTAGCAGCAAAGTCAATTAGCTAAACAGCATTAGTAATAGTAATCCAAAATGCCTGGCCTCAGGGACCACCCTCCTCCTCATGGAATCTGAGAGCTTTCCTCGTTCTCTTCCTTCTAGGTTTCTGGGATGTGTGAGTTGAGTTTGGATGCTAGATAAGAAATTCCCCTCTGCAGGTTTCCTTCTAACAATTCGGTGCCTTTCCCAGTTTGAGGGGCAGTTAGTGCTGCTCACAGCTGTGGATGGCCCTAAGCTCCAGAGTGGAGCAGAACAGGTGGGCACAGCTAAGGGCATGAGGGCAGTTAGCTGGACTTTGGGTGGACAGCGTTATTTGTGTAAGTGCACTCAGGTCTGCAGAGAAGGCTGATGGAATAAATCCTCCCTGCACACGTTGCTGGAAGCTTAAATTAAAGCATTTTAATTTCTGACAGTTCTGGGGTTTTACTGGTCTGTTATCCTTTTGATTCCTGCGTAACAGACTGCACAGAGGTGGCAGTTTCTTTTGGCTGATGGGAGGTTTTTCTGATGGGAGGTTTTCCCAGCAAGGTTCTGCCTGAGCATACCAATTGTGTTCTTACTAAAATCCAAGTCCAAAAGGAAAGCAAGAGAAAGGCTGTCAGCCCCTTAAGCCCCAGCTTTTTAGTTATTCCTTAAGTCCAGTGCAGACACGATACAGGAAGAAACCTGGTAGAAGAGGAAAGCGACGTTCCCAGATCACGTTCCTCTTCCTGGGATTTCTGCCACCTCCTTCTTAGCGCTTGTTTGCCCGTTAACTGGCCCCAGATGTCTGTCTTGCACACCACGTGTCCTACTCTTGCAGAGCTCCAGGGACCGCTTTCTAATTGAGTTTGACAGAAGTCGGGCTCTGAAAGGCCAGGTGCAGCTTCGCATGCAGGAAACGCCTCTCTATGACATTCTCCACTATGAAGATGCCAGGCAGCAGCCTCTCACCCCTGGAGACAGGGTCTTGGCACCATGGGAGGCTACAGCTGAACGTTTTGGCCCAGGCACTGTGCTAAAGGTTATGGAGAACAAGGAGGCACATTTAGGTACGTGGTGTTGACTTTCTTAATAGCGCTGAACTCTCCACAGTTGCCACTCACTGCATGGAAAAGGGAATACTCTCAGCCATGGAGAGAATTCACCACTTGCTGCCTGCTTTCTCCTCATCCTCTTTTTGGGGGGAGGGGGGAGCAGGCACTAAGCAGCCTGGTCTTTCCTAGCGCCAGAATTAATGCAGCTCCCAGAAAGCCTTCGCTTTGTTCTCTGCGTGGAAACTTCCTGAAATGCCAAGGGGGAGGAGGTGTCCTAACACAGGAGAAAACTGTTCCTGGCTCTCATGAGGATTCACCTGATTATCTGTTAGTCTAGTTCCCAGCTTTCTCAGGGTAAACTCCTGGCTTGCTGCAACGAGTGAGAATTTGGCTGGCTGCTGTCTCTTCAGAGGTAGTTGAGAAGAAGGACAAATTTTAAACCTATAAAGAAAAAAAATCATGGAAATTGTTAAAAGGTTGCCTGAAATGCAAGCTGTTAACTTTTATCTCCTGCTTTCTGACAGATCAAACAGGTTGTCATGCTTCTAGTACATTCTTTGCTTTTTTTGCCCTTTTTTTGTTTAAATCTGCACAGCATACAGCAGAAGAAGGGTGCTGGTGAGTTTCTGGAATGGACAGACTAAGGAGGTGCCTTCTTACCAAGCTCTGCGGATCCCTCTGCCCTTAAGCGAACGCATCATCCTGGAACTGCAGATGCCTTTAGCAGCCAGGCAGATGGTGGTAGATTCAAGCCTGGATTACCCATACGTGGTGGCACCTGGTTATAGAGCCTCAGGCTGTTACAGACAGGGTCACACAGACCTGGATTACTGGCCAAGGGGTTTGTATTCAACCCAGCCATGTCCAAAGTGCAGCTGTAGGTGTACCTCACCTCCCCATTGCTGCCTTGCAGCCTGGGAGCCCACACAGCCTACAGCTGGCAAAACACAGCAGGAAGATGCCCTCATCCCAGGGACAAGCTCAGCTGCAGAAGAACTCAGCAAGAAAATAGAAGAGCAGCTGTCTAAAGTGAGGATTTCATCTTCAGAAAGTGTTTCTGGGGAGGAAGAGAAAAAAGAAGATAGGAGATTAAAGGCAGAAAACATTCCAAAAGATGTTCAGCCCTGCTTGGAAGAGGACAGTGATGTTATAGAACCTAAGAAGGTAAATGCCTCTGTTAACATGTGGTCTGCTGTTTGTATAATACCTGCTTTGTTAGCTCAAGTTTTCTGCTCTTGGTACCAAAAAAATTAACTAGAGGTTTTAGACCTTGTAAACAATTTAGAGGCTTTGCTCTGCAGTCTTCCTGATCCTTTGACCTGTGAAGGAGCTGGGAGCTGTCATCATCACTGTCTGGAGCTGACTCCTAGAACCTCTCCCGTGGATGCCAGATACAAGAAGAATGGCGCAGCCCAGCTCCTCTACATCCTGCCTCATGTGAACAAGGGAAAGGCAGGAAAAAGTGTCAGGCAGAAGACTTCACACCAGATAAGGATTACAGTAAGGATTGTTCCATACCAAGGCAGTCCCTAGCATAATGCTGTTAAGGTATTTCTCTACCTGTGGCAGAGGCACCACCTCTCCCAACCAAAGACCAAAAGAGACATTTTGTGATCCTCAGGAGTTGATTTGGTGCTTGTGAACAAGGCACTGGATGAGGATCAGTGAGGAGGAGGTTAATGTGCACCAGCTACTGCAGGTTAGAAATATGAGTTCTGGTATGTTCCAGAAAAGCAACTGTGTCAGCCAGATCTCCTCTGGCCTGATCTCTCTTGTACCAGAAGTGCTGCCAGCTTTTAGGTCATTTGAAGATGTAGAGAAACCCACAAAGTGATCAGAAATTTCTCTCCTTGAGATCTCTTTGTTCCTTCAGTAAAGAACTCCCCAGAGATTTGAATTCTTTCTCAGACTTCAATTGTAAGTCTGCATCTTACACCAAAGTTCATGAAACTAACCTGCATTTTTCCTTATTAGGTCTGGATTATGATTGGATCTCTTGTTGTTTCTAGAGTTCCCAGAGGGAGATGGCTCCTGCCATGGTTGATGCCGCTGTCAACACAGACAGCTGCTTAACAGAGACAGTCCGCAAGGAAGGAGGAGGCAGCAGACAGCAGGATGCAGAAACTGAGGCTGATGTCAAACACGAACATGGTACTGAAGCTGCAGCTGTTTTATCCAGACATAAGACTTGACACCCAGCAGCAGTACAGCTGGCCATTGTGTCAATCATCTGTTCCCATAGTTCTTGATGTTTCAAAAGAAAATGCTGTAACGCCAAGCTGAATACAGCCACCAAAATACCATGTCACTATATGTAGGTGGTAGTGTTAGTATGGCTTGGGAAGTTGCTCATCTCAAGGTGAAAGCATTTGCAGATGCAAGCTGGGCTTTTTTTGGCTTTTACAACTACTGCAGTAGCAGCTTTTGGGTTTTCTTAACCTTTAGCATAATGGTCACTATAAATACTCTTTATTATAAAATACCTGTAACATTAACTAGGACTGCCTAGAGCAAAAAGATTTCATCACGACTGCTCTGCGGAACACTCCTCCTCTTGTCTGTGCTGAGAAGGATTGCTTTATAAAGCCACTGAGTAAACTTTTGTTCCCTTTCCACCCAGAAGGGGCTGGATCATGATTTTAATCTAATTGTTGCTGCTCTCATTTAAGCTTGATTTGTGACAGTTGCTGGCTTTTAAGTGAGGACTCTGAAAGCCTAAAGCTTTCTCCAAGTGTCACTGCTGGCAGAGGGAGAGTAAGTCAAGCAGAAGTGCGTGCTTCCTCCCAGCTGATGTTCCAGCACTCTTCCCATGCAACAACTGCTCTTCAGGTCCTCCGTCTAGCAGAAAGGTGTAAGCAAACTCTGTCTGTGTCCCCAGTTACCCAAAAGCTGTGTCAGCAGTGTCGTGCCCAAGCTAATTTCTCCTGTCTCTCAGCAGGATCTATTACTTCAGGCTTTGCATTACCAAGAAATTTAATCATTTTGACTTGTCTCAGAACATTGGCAGAAGCAGCTCTGCCTGTCTGCAATACCCAGCCCCTCAGCCTGAGCAGCTGAAGTGCAGCTTGTGACCATGGGTTGCCAGGCAAAACTCTTGCCTGACTGCAGGGGCAAGCTGGGACATGTTTTGTGGAGACTAAACAATGTCCCACTTCCTCAGAGGAAAATGTTGGCACTAAGGTATAAAGTTCTTGCTTGAGTATATTTTATTTGAGAAGATCACCTCTTTGACCACTTTATTTTTTAAATTTGCTTTCTTTTCATAAGCTGTCTGCAACTTCTTATGTCCCTGCCCTAATTTGTTCAAAAGGTCCTTTTGAGTCCAGAGTGGCAGAAGCTCCCATCCCGCATTCCCAAAGGAGCCCTTCCCTGGGAACCGGCACTTTGGTTCCTTTCAGGCGCCAAAGCTTCTTTGACCGAGTGAATCAGTCGCTAGAGAAAGACAGCCTGACCATCAGATCAGCTCTACAGGCACAGAGACCACACAGCACCTCCCACGTGTGGACCAGGAGACCCTTAAGTCTTCTAAGTAGTGTAAAAGACAAAAGCATTTGGGTGAGTATTTGGTCCAAACGAGATGTAGCAATTAGGATCGAGCAATTTATGTCATGTGCAAACGAACCCTCCTTTGATCTCCTCCTCAGAGGCTTCTACTGCAACAGAAGCTATGCCTATGTAGAGTAATGGCTGTGCATAAACAGCAGCATAATGTTCCCACTTAGCATCAGTGTTGTGCAGGAACATCTGGTGGTTTACTCACACTTTTGACAGAGTTTTTTATTTCAGATCTGATTTTTGCTACATAAACCTCTCCACCAGCTCAGTAGATAGTGTGGGGGGGAAAATCCTCTTTTACAGCTACTGAAAGCAAAAAAGAGAAAATCTCATTAGGCAGCTGAATCGTTAGCAGAGAGCGCATGTCAGGGCTGAGATAAAGGACTTGGGCCAGTCCTTTACCTGCTGGAAAACACCATTTGCTCACCTCCCACCCGTAAAACACCTTTGATTCTTTCTTTTATCCTTCCCTCGGTATGTCATGAAACACAAACACCACCCACAAAGTAAAATTTTTGCAAAGAACAGTAATACACTGGAGAACAAAGGTGTTTATGGCTCCTAATGAAGCCATACAGATCAATGTGTTAAGATAAATCAGTCAGAATCCTACATGAGACTGGCAGGGATGTTATTTGACAGTTCTGTAGTGTTTTCCAGCTTGTGGTGTTAGAGAAGTCCTTGGGAAAGATCTGGAAGGAGACAGTCTGTTTGGAGAGGAGCAGCTAATGGCAAGCACATGGTAACTGCAGCTGTGGATAGAAGAGAGAATGCATTTGAAACAGGAAAATATTTTGTGGAAGCTCTGTTCCAGCCCCAGAAAGGTGTAGCACTGTAAACAGGAATGCGTGTCTTAAGTTTCAGCAGTGTTTCTTTGCTCCTTGCCTCATACAGGGCACTGTAAAGAATACAAATCAGGATTGCACTATGGCTATGAAAAAAAGCCTTGTCAGTGCTCCTCCATCTCTTTACGAGGCATGGTGCATTTAGAAATGCAAATTAGGAGCACTGCCCCGCAGTGAAACTTGGCTGCTGAAGGAAACAGAGGCTGCTTGACCGTCAAGTTTCAGACAATGGGCAGTGGGGAGTTAGTACCCCTGCACTGAACTCCAGGAAGATTTATTTTGGCCAGAAGGAGGGTGATGTTTCTCGTTCTAATAAACTCTAATAAGGGATCTGTAACATGATCTGTGGTCATAACCTGTATTTTCCATCCAATCCAGAAGCCGCCACAAAGGTTGAGCAGTTTTAAGCACTGGCTCAACATGGGAACAACAGAACAGCACAGGCCTAAGAAGAACTCTTACACTGGATTTCAGGCACCCCTCACTGGTTAAGCCTAACTTCTTGTACAGGTTTTAGCATCATACTCAGCACTTTGATGGATGGAAAGCAAGACTATAGCATTCACAAGCCAGTGTGGCTCCCAGAGCTTGGGAGTGACGTTAGAAGACTAAACCTTTCTGGGTTTGTAGGTTTACAGTTTGTGTTAGAAGAATATACTGATGGACTTAAGGGTTGGCTTGTTGGGGTTTTTTTTTCTTAGAAATCAGTCTGTAATGGTACATCTCAGGAAAGATGGAAAGAGATGGAGATGGACTTCAACAGGGCCAAGACTGAGCACAAAAGGTGGCAAGAGGAACAGAGGCGGCTGAAGAGGGAGCAGCAGCAAGAGGCAGAGGGCGCCCGGCGCCAGCTGCGCAGGGACAACCAGAGGTAATACGTAGGGGCTAACCGGGGTTTGGTAGTACAGGTCAGAAGGTTGGTAATGTCTGCTCCTTGGTGCTGTCATTCAGTCTCTGAACATCACACCTCGTGCCTTACGCTAATGCTAGTCTCTGCAGAGGGGTCTTTAGTACTACCTTCAAGGGCAAATTCCCTCTATTCTCATCCTAAAGTCCTTTTGGCTCCCAAATCCCTTTTCCCAGCCCCTGGCCCCTCAGTCCACTTAAGCTTAGCAGGTCCTTGCCTCTGTGACCCACCTCCTTCCACCTCTTCTGTTGCCCATGTGGCTCCACCACCAGCACACATATCCACCCACTTGTCCAAGTACGTCCTACAGCCCCACCTGCACAATCCATTTCCCCGGTTCCTGGTGTTGAGGGCCAAGGACTCACAGCCACACACCAGGGCATGTGGTGAAGTGAACAGGTGAGCACAGTTAGCTGACATAAGGCACCAGCCCATTGAGGGGTTTTGCCACCTCTGTTTAGGGGACAGGTTTCACCCTCGTAACCTAGTCCTGGAATACTGACTGAGCACAGGTTGCCAGAGGATCTGCTTTGGGTCTTACACAATGGCTTTTTCTTCCTGTGAACTTGGAGAAATTTTGTTTTGGTGACAGGCAGCGATTGCGTCAGAGAACACTGCAAGGGCTGGAGAAACAGCTGGAGCACCAAGACAGAGCTGTGCAGCACATGGCCCTGCTCCAGGCTGCTGGGGCAGAGAGGAGCAAGAAGGAATCCTCCTTGCTAGAGGAGGAGAAGAGGAAGGCCAGTCAGAGGCTGCAGTTCTTAAAGACACAGTGTCTGCAGAGAGAGGAGATGCAGGCAGAACACAACCAAAGGAGCTCTGAGCAAGAGAAAGAAAGGCTGGTAAGGGCAATTGAGGAAATGTTCTTCCTGTTTCCAGAAGTGGCATCATCCAGGGTATTTGTCTTTCACATTGTAATGTCCAATATAATCATACCATTTAGGGGTAAATAAATGAACGGTAACAGTTTTTTGACACATGTATAGAGATGAAAGATGGGAAGTAACATTCTCCATCTGTACAGTAGGAGGTGACTTTCTGCATGCAAAGAATGAATTTCCATAGATTATATCCATTTCTGACTTCTGCCCATGATAACTGTGGATGAAATACAGCATGAAAGCTGGCTGTACAATTGTGTCTCTCTCTTTATGTAGGCTTTTCTCAGGAGCAGAAGGCTGTCACGACAGGAAATGTTGGAACAGGAATCACAGGAACTGGACAGGCAACGAAATCAGCACCAGGCTGCAAAAGGGAGAATGTTCCAGAGCAGGGAGCGTTCACGCCACAAGATGGAAAAAGAAGGCCAAAAACTCCATGACCTCCAGCAGTACCTCAGAGAACAGAACCTCCTGCTGCTCCGAGCATCACTGCTAGCGTAAGGAAGCTGCAGAGTGGGCAGGCAGGTCCTTGGGCAGCTCACAGGCCTGCTCCAGATCTTGCAGGTGTGGAATTATGAGTCCTGGAGAGGTCTTTAATCTCTCTTCCATTGCAGCCAGAGTGCCTTGTCCCTGCTCCCTGCCTAGATTTACTGTTCTAGCCCACCTCTCCCAAGCCAAGGCACAGGTTATGTCCTGCTCATACAGGCCCCCAGGGAAATCAAACGTGGGCCTGAAAAGCTCCTGCTGCTGAATCGTGGGAACTTGCTGCCCCGCTGTGTTTCTTTAAGGTCAAGGACCAAATGAACTAGGAAGTGTGGTTCCACCCTTGCTCTGTTAGCATGATGTGAAATGGGGGAAGGAGAGCTGGAAGGAGACAGGCTGGGTGTTAAAAACCCCAAACAACTGCAGCAATGAAAGCGTACAGGCTAAAATACCATGTAAGTTATCCACTGCAGCTGCCATTGTTAATGGCCAACTCCTGCAAGCGTCCCATGGCATGGTGAGTGTCAGAGATCCTTAGGGAAGAAGCCCCCATACATGTGACACAGTTGTGCTACTTCCTGCCAAACTGCTGCAGGAAGACAGGGTGGGGGATCCAAAGACATGAGAGGTGCTTCTGAACACCTGGTAAGACTTGGAACCCTCCAGCCTGGGCTTCAGGTAAGTGCACATCTACTACTAGCATAGCATGTGTACTGGTTGGAATGTGTGGGCTGCTCCTCTAGAGGAGGAATGACCCAGAAACCCAAAATGGAAGGAAGGAAGATGGTTTTTTGTGACAAGCAGCTACCCTTTCTAGGCATTGTGATGAGAAAAATGTCTGAAATACCTGTCTTTGGAGACTCACCAAACACAGCAGTGGGCTTGGGTGTCTGTTTTGCCTATGCTTACACTCTTTGGGCTGGCAGTCTCCAAAAGCTGGTAATCTGATGTCAGGATATTCGGACATAGGGTGCCTGGTCAGAGTAAGCAGGTGGTTTTGTTCACCATGAATAAGTGAGAATGCTACAAAGACAATGAATTTGTAAACTGACAGTTAACCAGGTACCAAATAGTGCTATGGGAGGAGAAGTGTTCCCTATTCAGGTTCCACCTGAGTCCACAAGGCAACTTGCTCGTGACTCCCATGAGTTTTTAAGTGCATTACTGATTTTCTTAGTGACACACATGGTGTCAGTCACTCCTGGGGATGAGCTCCTGACTTCTGCCCTCCCCTGAAAGGAAACAGGCACAGCAAGAGACAGTTTTCTGCAACAAGAAGGGAAGGGAAGAGGGAGTTTTAATACACTGTGCTCTCATTAGCTGCCTTTCACAAAGGGGAGGAGGAGGTTATGCTTGGCCTTCTTCCCCTTACCATCAGAGCTGTATCAAAAGGTATCCTTATATTACACAGAGCTGATGCTAAAATACATACAATATTTGAGGTACCTTGTTTTAAGTGATAGCTAGAACCAAACTATTCTGTGTAGTTACAAAGGTATTACACATTTTCTGGGACGTGGCTCAGCAAAAAGCCTAAGTGTTACAAGAGGTCACTCCTGTTACAGGATCACAGCTCCACCAATAACTGCCATGTCTGAAAACCAAAAGAATTAAGAAAAGTTGCAAAAGGGGGCATCTGTGAAATTCTGCCAAGTCTTTTCAATAACCAGCAGTTTCTTAGCAGTACATCTCAAACTGTGTTTCTCCAGAGATAACTGAGAGGTTGTGCCTTCAGCTTTCTCCAGGAAGTCACTTCACAGCCTCTTATCCAGATGTTTACAAACTATTCAAAAGCCTTAGTAGCAGAAAAGGGTGGTTTTAACTTTAGAATCCATAATATGCATGATGCATCCTAAGATTCTTGGGTTTTATAAAAGAACAAAACAGATGAGCCTATATATATATATATATATATATATATATATATATATATATATGTGGAGAAGGCTTTGACATTTTAAGTTAAGGTCTGAAAAAATTCTAACTTGCTGCATATGCATGGAAAGGAAACATGAAGTATAGTTTTGTGTTTCAGCCATGGAATTTGTTGGTTTAAACTCAGCTTAGCCTATGGAAAAGCTGGCTGCCATGTGTTCAGCAATAATGGGGGCAGCTGTACCCAAGACCTGCCTTTCTGATGGACTGGGCCCAGGGTGGGCACCTCTACCCACCCACACTGCGGCGTGGAATGGGGTGCTGGCAGCCACAGGGATTGCCTTTAATGTTTAGGGATGGATACTTTAAATTCTCTTCTATGCAAAAATCACATGCTAATAAGGACAACAGAGTACCTAGTCATGAATATACTAGTCTAGCTAGACTTACAGAAACAAGCCTGAAACTTAAGTCTCTTAAGCTCTACTCCTGCTTTCATCCTTAAGCAGTTGGAAATGGAATACATCATGATTAAAGGAAAATACATGAAATATATTAAGCAGAATCTAAACTTTTTGTCAGCTTTCATTTCTATATCCTTAATCATCGTTTTACAATCACCACAAACCAGCAGGCTGTCTGCTTACATACTTTCTCTCCATTGCTTTACCATCTGAAGACAGCCCACTGCAGCCACCCTGTGCTGCTGCAAATTCACATACAGTATATCTGGGAATAGATTTAGGATTACAGTATTTCCCAGCATTCCTAGGCTGTGTTTCTCACTATTTAAATACAGCCAGAAAATCATTTCAATACTATTAAAAGAATTGGCTATAACCCCTGTGTTTGATCTAGTGCTTTTGTGGGCTTTATTTTAAACATTCACAGTTGGTTTTCCATCCATTAGGAAAACACTTGAACTCCTCATTTTGCAAACTACTGGAAACAAAACCCAATATCTGAATATTAAATAAAGGTTTTGAGTTGACATGGGCAAGACTAGGGGAGCAGGAAGGAAGCATACAGGAAAAAACCCAACAAAAAACCTCCCAAAACACATCCTACTTTTTGTAAAGTTTAAAAAAAAAGACAACCTAAGCAAAATATACCCAAAAGTTCTTTTATTATGGAATTAGCTGTTCTGCCTAGGCATATAGTTTCTTTTGCTGTTTGTAATACAAGTTCCTTTAGTACTGTGTCAGAATATGGAAGCATGAAAAATCGGGTTGACATGTCTGTTTTTATCACCCAAACTGACTAAGCACAGACCTGTCCCATGCAGGACCTCAAGACTCTTCTACAACAAAACATGAAGTTAAAAGTACAAAAGACCAAAAGGTTTATTGGCTTTTTTTCAGTCTGAATGAGCTGCTTAGGTAGTGATAGAACAGAATTTCTGATGTCACAGTGACAGGTAAGTCAGTAAATTAAATAACCTGATATATTGGAAAACAGATTTCACCAGTGAATATATCTTTAAAACTTTCAGACAAGACTGCTTTCCTCATCAGGCTGCAGTGATCTTGTGCAGCTGAAATACACAGTATGTCCATTTAAAAACTACTAGAGTACATTAGCTTAGTGCTGTGCACTGAGTCAAAACTCTCCAACTGTGCAAAGTCTTCTTGGTTTCTGTAATACACCTTCTAGTGTCTGGTGCTCAGCTGAAACGACTGAAGGCCACACTAATGGAGAATAACCACTGCACAGCACATCCCAGAGACACATGTGGCTTCTCACCTTGAGCTTCTCTGTCAGCTCACGGATGGCACAGCAAGAAGGCAGCAGACACCAGAGTCTATTCAAGGACAGAAGCTGCAGTTCTGATGAGCAGTGGTTTAGCTGCCTCTAGGATGTCCAATTCAGGGTCCAGTGAACGACCAAGACCTTCCAGAACCATGATGGCAAAGATGATAGAAGCAAAATTGCTCTCCAGCTTGACCTAGAATGACAAGCAACTGAATTAACTCAGCGGGCTTTTTTTTTTCCCCTGAGGTCATTCCACAGAGGTACCAGCTCTGGCTAAGCTGAGAGGGAGGGGGCTGGGGCTTTCTATAGAAAAACTATACTGCAACTCCATCACTTGGAGTTTCAAAACACACTGAAATCCACCAGCAGGCCCAAAAATAAGACATCTGTTTCAGGGCAAGTGCTCCAAGGGAACCCATGAGTTTATTTTTCAGTTCCAAGAAGGGGAATGGGAATTTGGGTTGGTTTTCCTTCCATACTGAAGTATCAGGTTCTTAGGAGCACTCACCATTGCTAGTGTAGTTTCAACCTGCAGTAGTATCTCATGTACTTGAACACAGGCACTTTTGTAAGCAGGGAGAGTGGGGGTGGGGATCCACCTCAGCATGGCCACAAAAGACCCCCACAGATCACTGAGGAAACAATCCTCTGCTCTGAGTTTGAGCAAACCATTCCCCAGGTCCCTGACTGGCACCTGGATTGTTTCAGGGCATACAAGGTCATGAATTCATGGAGTTGGGAGGATTTGGTTTGTAAAGGCCTACATTGTATCTCGTGTCATCAGAAACTAGCTTAATGACAAAGACCCACAAAGAATGTTTAGGGGACCCTTTGCAGGCTGGGCAGCCCTGTGGCTGACAACCTTCCCATGTCCTCTAGGTCAGGCCACCATAGCTCTGTTGATTTCCAGAGTTGTTTGCAATCATGGAAGCTTGCCCTGAAACATCCACAACAGGAAGGAATCTGTTCTGTGAGCGAGTCCTCCCTTGTGAGGCCACTAGCAAACCAGTAAATTGCCCTGGTGCTGTCACACCACCACATATCAAGACAGAGGTCCAGGGAAGAAAGTCTGCAGTGATATGTGTGTGGAACATGTATTAGATTTCATTTTCTGCTTCTAAGGCACTATAAAAAAATAGGAAAAACTATGTGTGATAGCAACATTCCTGTTAGTAAAGAACATCAGCCATTAAATGCAGTATTAAGATAGAACCTGTATCAAGACTTGAGCAACAACATGCCTGCAACACCTGGATGTGTCCCTGCAGTCCCCCTCCTAGCAGTTTCTTTCAGATGTCACAGTCCCCCACAGTCCTAACAGCTCTCTCTCCTCAAATGAGCTTCCAGCTATAGAAGACAGGCAGTGACAGGACCTCACCTTATGGGTCATCAGTAGTTTAAAGACGCTTGAGAGGAGATTCGCCACCTGAAGCTGGAATACAAAAGAAGTGAACAACTGATCAAAAAACCTGTGGTCAAGATGACTGAGTTGTGTGAGTGACAGGCAGGATTCTTTTAACTGCTTGTCATCATTTGCTTCTGGTGATGATGGGACAAAATTACTTGGCTTACAACAGCCAACATCGTGGTATGAACCCCCCCAAACCAGGGTAAGGAGTTCAGCTGTGAGTACTGCTTACTTGCCAGCCCACTGAGACGGAGAATGCCTGACCTCACAGCAGCACAGCACATGCACTGGTTTGCTCAATACCACGCTCTCTGAAGCGCCCGGGCTGGCCTTAGCTAACAGGATGCAAGTTATAGTATCAGGCTCAGCAACTCCTCACAGGGGACTGCAGATGTTAAGAACAAAAACAAAAAGGGGCAAACCACCACCAACACATTCCACCACCCCCTCCCACCCTTCCAAAGCAAAATACCAAAACCTACAACAAAAACCACATGCTTTTTGTTTACTAGAAGGGAAAAAAGGATTTTATGGACTTGTGCTGCACCTGAGAGACTAAAAGCACCCAGTACTGGTTGTTGATGGTGATGAGCTGGCCTTCCCATGTGAATCACTCTGAAAGGCAGGTTGCACTGAATTACAGGTTAGTGAGGGGGGACATTGGGCACTTGCCTTTCCTAAGGCAATGGTGTTCCCCCGGACCTTGGTCACCAGCTCGGCCATCTCAGCTTTGAAGCGCTCGATGTCTTGGCACTGGTTAGCACGGGCATGGTGAAGGATCAGTTCTGCCACTCTCTCTCCCTGCAAAATGAGTTGAAAAGGACAATCAGCACTTGGTGCCACTGGGCCTACAGGGAGCTGCACATCATCCCTGGAAGGTCTCTGCCACACGGGTCCCTGGTAGGGACTGCTCCCAGGTCATGCTTCCCATTCCAGCAATAGAGAAGCAACAAACCAACAGAAGGTGATGAACAAAGAGCAGAACTGGTCCAAGTGTTAGCTGCTACCTGGCAAAACTGCTTATTCTTGCAGGCCTTGTAGGGTAGAACACAACAAGGTTCTCAGAAGTTTCAGGGGGAAAGAAAAAATCCCTCAGGATTGGCATTTTCTTAGCAGAGGAGACAGTGGCATAAAGAAGGACATATATTAACCTCCCTTATGGGCCAAGTCCAACCTCCCACTTCCAAACTGCAGAGAAAGAGCAAGCTGATTCTGCACCAGCAGATGCTTGGTGAGGAAGGTGGGGAGCCATATCCAAGCTTCACTTGAGAGGTTTAACAGCTCTTCTTGGAAGATGTGTCTGACAGCAACATACAGACCAGAGGCCCCAGGTTTGGCAATGAGACTTGATGCAGTTTTTCACCTGTAGATAATGAAGTACACCCAGCCTGAGCCATGAAGGACATGCAGTCAGAGGTTTGCTGTTCTTGCTTAGTAGCTGAGAAGTATTTCTGGCAGCACAGGAGGGGCCTGGATACACTGTGCACCCCTGACTCCTCAGTATGCTTCAGCAGATTAAACAGACCAAGTTAACACGTGTCCCCTTTGATATGTTGGTAACCCACCCACCCCACAGCTGAGAAACAGCAACATGAAGCATGAGCAAAGATTCTTGTTCTCAGAATGAACAGGAGACATCAGCACTGGATTCTCTAGTCTGAGGGTGTATTTTAAGTAAGTGAGAAGGAATATAAAGTAGTTCCCCTTACACAGAAGGGTTTGGCAGAAGCTAGACTCCCTCACCCCCACCTGTTTGCTTCCTCTTCTCTACAGATGCTGACACAGGAGCAAAACAGAGGATGGCACGTGGGCTATCCAGCAGCAAGGGTGCAGATGGGAATGTGTGCCCAAGACCAAGATGTTAATCCACTCCCTCTTCTTCTCTAGCAAAACCTAGCAGAGTCTGCAACAGTCTCGAATGCAGGCGGCTCCCAGGCAGTCCTAACTTGCAGCAGAAGGAAAACTCTCCTGACCAGGGCATGGTAGCCACTGCTTCCCATTTAATACTGTTTCCTGGGCCACCGAATCGCTTCCCACTGACAGCCTCCTTGCTGCAGGCTGAACATCTTACCCCTCTGTCTGGTACGGCTTCCATGCTAGCAAGTCTCCTCTGTTAGGGAGGATTGTAAGGGAAAACAGAGAGAGAAAACTACCACTTTGGCCATCAGACACTCCAGCTGCCTCCCAGCCTCAGGTCCCCAGCCCCATGACAGAGGTCTCACCTGTCCCTGGACCACGGCCGTGAAGACTGCCCGGAAGTTCTGCATGTCCGCGCTCTGCAGCTCTGCCACGATGCCGGCGTCCAGCAGCACCAGGCAGAGCCCCCTGAGGGGCGGCTGCACCTCCACCACCAGCGTGTCACACAGGTCCACGATGGCCGTCTGCTCCTTGCAGCTGGTGCTGACATGGGCCATGCCTTGAACCAGGATATTCCCAGGGTGCAGGTCAGCATGGACAAAGTTATCAACAAAGACCTAGAGACAAGACAGGCAAGTCTTAGAGCAGCTCCTTCCAACCACACATGCCCACACCAGAACTCCCAAAGAGCAGAGGTTTGTTTCTGGTCTGTTCACTGACATTCCTCACGTGCATCACCCCAGGCAGCAACACAGCAAATGGCTCCTGCAGGAGACCAGCTGTGCTGAAGTGGCACGGGTGCTACTCACTCTATGGGAGCCAGCAGAGCTGTGTGAAACAATCCTCTGTTATCTTTGTATTTCATGGATTTCTCCTACTAACTTGATTAACTGCCACATAAATAATGAGAGCTGTGGGGGGGAAAAAAAACCCACTTTTTTTTTCAGCTGTTGCCTCAGAGAACACCCTCTGATAATTTTAGGTTTTCCTCATTGTTCTGTTTGGAGAAACCCTACACAATACATGCACATTCACTCATATGCAGTCATGAAAGCACATCTCTGTCATAAACTATTAAATTCTCTGCTTTCTAGAGTTAAGAGTCCAAATTACTTCACCATTCCTGTATGGAAGCCACTCTACACCAGTAATCATCCTGGCTTCCTTCCTCTGCACCCCTTCTAGTTCTATTCCAACCCTTGAAATGGAGTGTCCTGGACAGTGAGGGACAGAGCTGCACATAGTATTCAATTAACAGGTATTTATTGTACTTACAGCCATAACGTTGTTTCTTTGCTCTGCAATTCTTTTCTACCTCTAAAATTTGAGGGGTTTGCTTTGCTCCCAAACATTGAATTCAATGCTTGTGTAAAACTATTACAGTTCCACCACTGATGTTCTGAGTTTTAAGCACTATTTCAGAGCCTGCAATCTATAGAGTCAAAACTGCAGGCCCTCCCCATCACCCTCACATGATAATGCAGTTATCAGCTGATTCCCAGCTGACACTTTCTGCCACACGAACACTCAGAACTGTGAGGACCTTTTCCAACCCTCCCCCACTAGTTCTTGTGGCTCTTCACAAGCCAGTTGTGTCACTTCTCAACACTCCTTTCCAGAGCATTTGTGATTATTTCACCCACAAAAAACTAGACAGCCAGAACCAGCATCTGGCCAGGTTAGTTTTCTTTACTCCATATTTAGTTCTTCCTTTAAAAAAGGCAGTTTTGGAGGAGGGGTTGACAAATGAAGAAAGCAGCTAGCTATGTTCCCTGGGAGTAACATCCAGTGTGTCTGTGAAGAGCATGGCATATGCTAACTGCACTGCGCCCGGGCAATAGGTGAATATTCATTAAACAGATGAGTGGGCTTCCTGGGCAATACACTGAGGGAGCTGCACAGGAAGACGTGCAAGGGGATTGTCCTTCTGCAGGGGAAGACACACTGTGTCAAAGCCTACTGCAGAGGTGCATCTAGCCCAGGCTTCACTCAGGCCTTGCACTACCTTGTACAGAAGTACAGACCATCCCCCTCTGCTGATTTAAAAGTTGTATGGTGCCCTAGCAGCCCGAGTCCTGGGGTACCACAAGACACCTGGCAGCCATGGGCCAGCTCTCAAAGGCACAGCTGTATCTGAGTCCATGGGGAGAAGAGTAGGATGCGTGGGAAACAAACAGGTTCTCTCTTTAGCCATACTGTCTTATCACCCCAGCTGAAGAGCTTCTGCAGGAAAACAACCTCCACTTCCAGCCTCAGCCAAGTGCCTACCATCTTGAGCAGCATGTCCATGCCCATCTTTGCAAGCCTCTGCCTCAGCTCTGTGGCAATCTCTGCATGCAGGTAGTGTGAAATAGGCTCACTCTCCTGAAACAAAGACAGAGCTGGAGTCAAACACACGCTACTTTGAGTGTGTCCCACCTTCAGCCACACCTTCACCTAGATGCCCATTGTTGAGGGAGGGTGGTAAGAATACCCTAGAAAGGATCTGCTGAGTACAGGCTGTACCTACTGTGATGGAGAACATGAGAAAAGCAAGGGTTTGTTCTTTGGAAAGGGTGTGATACAGCATGGGGCAGAAATATTCTTGCCAGGATCACATGCATGAAAACCAAGGCTGAGAGAAGCTTTGGTCTGTGACTCAAACATCCACGAGGGAAGTGAGGCAAGCATCAAAGTATCAGATTGATGAGCTCCTTGCTTTGACCCACCACAGAAGAGAGATGGAGCGTGGTGTTGGTTTGCAAAGCACAGGCAAGCACATGGTGTCTGGACACTGCTGGTCTGCTTGGTTTCAGGCCAGGTGTTCACTTCTATATGGAGCTGTCTGCCACCTGTCTTCTGGGATGCACTGTTTACAAACAAAAAGAGTGGAAGTGACACTGAGGAATGACACCAATCTCTTAAAGCAAGTACGAGAAAAGCATCCTTCTGCCTCCGACTGCTCCTTCTCAAAAAATACCTCCTTGGCATGTTTTCCTAAGGGCCTGCTCACTGCTACCATCAATCCCAGACCCTGAAATTCTTACCTCAAATGTTTCCACTAGAACATCAGATGTTACCAAAGGCCGAAGGGGCGTTGGAAACTTCACAAAATCGACCCCTAGGAAGTTCTGTCGGAAGCGCTCCAGATTCCTGGCCTCGTAGCGTAAGTCGATCTCCAGGGAGGGAAAAAAAGCAGATTGGAAATTAGGTGCCATTAGAACATGGATCTGTGTGAAGATATGACTGTACGGTGCGATACTCAACACCAACAAAGCTAGCTACCCAGAATGAAAACAAAAATGAAGTGGTGCTTCTTACTCCTCATGGAGAAGTAGAGAAACGGAGTAGGTAATGGATGGCCCACAACCCAGCACTTTCAGGTGACTCTTAGTATAGGCATGGTGTCTCAACATTAAGACCAGGACTGCATTATTTTCAAGGGTGAGACAGGCCCTGAACCAAAGATTATTGTCCAAATAGCAAGGTAGAAGAACCACAGTCCTAACCTCATCTTACAGACAGGCAGCCATAATAAGAAATTTAACGTAATGCATACAAAATCATCCACTCTGCAAAGTCCTGATCCCAGCCCTTCAGTGACACAGTGCCCTAACACAAAGGCATCTCTCCTGCCCACCAGTGCTGCTCAGAGAGGCAGGATAACCTTGCCTCACCTTCCTCACTGGGCAATGAGAAATATCTTGGGAATACTACTTGTTCTTTCAAAGACAAATGAAATTACTATAAGCTTATCAAATACTCTCCTAATCCTCAGTCTTTGGAGCACCCACCAAAAGCTCTGCCACACAAACTGGTACTAGTGACCCCAAGTCACATCTGAATGCAGTCAGCAGTTTACAACATAGGTTTGCTGAGTCTGATAATGATATAATACAGCAGGTATTACATTAACTAATGTAAAAGTATTTTAGTTATTATTATATGAGGTGTATTCATACCTCAGTGCTAACAAACTTGACCAGTGAGTACAGACTGCAAACATATATCCAGGATTAAAGATAAAAAACACACATCTGAGCACTTGTTTGGAGAGATTCTTTTCCTAAGGAGAGGTCTTTCACCAGCATTCATCTTTCATGATGCTGGAGAAAGGACTGTGACCATGGCCAGTCAGCTGTTCACTAAAAAACATACTTAGTCTTTAAAAAAAGATTTAAAAGTCTAATAAAGAGTGCACTTTTTTTTCATTGCTTTTCTTTTTCACTCTGTGGGCATGAAAGTTTTCCTACAGTAACATCACATGACCAATGAGAAGAGAGAACAGAACTACTAGAAGCCTCCATCTAGCCCTTTCAAAAGTAGCAGTATGAACAGCCTTAGCAAGGCAAAGGGCAGGTCTGTTTCAGTACGTGGGGACCATGGCACGGCACGCACCTGCTGAACCATAAGCTTCTCAAACTCCTCCACGATCTCTGTTAAACTGAGCCACTTGAATCCAGGGAGAAGTCCAATGATGTGGCTGCCCATCTTCATGAGAAACAGATCCATCTGGACTTGGTGGACTAGCCCAGGGTGCAGGACCTACACAAGAATGAACAGAGACAAGGTCAGCTGCCCCCACACTCCATTTCATTCAGCTGAAGTGATACATTGCAGATAGACAGAAACCAGCCTGTAAGACTGGGAGCTAACAAGGCTTCCAGAGCTAGTCCTCATTTTGCCATGGATTAAGTTGTAAATAAACATTTTATGTCAATAGAATACACCTATGTTGGAGACAACAGTCTCACCCAAGGCCATTTTCCATTCCTTTTGCACTCCTGCCCTCTCTGTGCTATGCAGTACTGATCAGCATTTAGAGCAGCTTGAATATAAGATTACCTTAAGTATATTTTGCTGGAAACAACTTATCTGTTCCAGATTTCTTTATATGAGCAGTAAAAGGGGTTCATTTTATAGGAGGTAAAGCCAAGCTTAATATTCATTCTTTTAATGTAAACTGGGCCCTGCAGCCCTTTCCAGTATCCACAGGCCACATCAAATGGTGCCACCACAGTGTGTGTACTCGAGCTTTCCAGCCTGAGAAGAGCTGGGGCCACCACAAGCCTTGATTGCAGCTGGCACCAAAGCACTGAGAAAAGACACCAAGGGAGACAAGCACCCCTTCCTTTGCCCTACCTGACCCTCGTCAGCCTGTTTGTCTCTACTGGAATTAAAAATCTCATCAGCCTCATCTGGTACACTCCATTTTCACACATCTACCAGGGAGATGCATAACTTACTTTAATGGCTACAGGCGTGAGATGTCTGGCTGATGAAGGATTTGCATTCAGGAGTGGTTTGGCCCTCCGCTCTGTCAGGGGTGTCCCGCTCACAGGGCTTCCCCCGGAGCAGTCTGCTGGGCTCAGCTCCTCCCTGCTCCTCTTATCCGGTATCTCCTCACTCTTCCTCTTCCTCAGCCACCTGAGGAGGCCTCTAAAGCCTGACACTTCCCACGCTTCAAAAGCGGACCTTAATTCCGAACGTCGCGCTGACTCCTTGGCTTGGGAGGCAGCAATAGCTGTGAGGTCAGCGTAGGCTTTATACACCTGGGCAACACAGCCCGAGCCGACAGGCTCCCGGCTTTGAAACTTGAGTATGTCTGTCCAGTCCTCACCGAAGGCCTTCCTCAGGAGCTCGTCCGTGTGGTCCCACGGATGCGGGCTCACCTCAACGTGCAGCTTGGAAAACTCATCGCAGAAGGCCTCGGAGAAGAGGTCCCTCCGGGTGCTGGCCCACTGGCCCAGCTTAATACAGGTGGGGCCGGCGGCCTCAGCCGCCCTCCGCAGCAGGCGCAGCCACAGGGCGCCCAGGCCGGGCCACAGGCGGCTCAGCGGGTACAGCAGCAGCAGGGGGCCGAAACGCAGCACCAACCCGCAGGCCCGCAGACCCAACCGGAGCGCCAGACCCAAGCGTCGCAGCAGCCCGCGGGGTAACCGCTCCGGGCCGCGCTCCCCTACCCACACCGGTCCCCGCTGTGCCGGCCTCTCTTTCCAGCCGGTCCCAGCGGGCACCGCCGCGGGCACCGCCAAAGCCACCGCGACCCAGCGCCCAGGACGCAGCCCGGCGCGCCCCGCGGCTGCCCAACGGGACGGCGCCCCCCTCGCCCCGGCAGCCCACCCGAAGAAGGGCAAAGGACGCGGGAACGGCAACAGCCGCACGGCGCCACACGCCACCATTGCCCTCCCTCCGCCGTTACCGGCCGCTAGCGACTTCCCGGGAGAGAGGCAGGGCCACAGCCGGCCGATCAGCGCTGGCGGGGCGGTGGCGGCCCGCCCCTTAAAGGGACGGGAGCGGGAGCCCCGCAGGAGTGTGATGGGGTTCTTCCCGCCTCGCAGAGGGCTCCTGCGAGGGGAGGCGCTGGCCGGCGTTGTAGCCTACTCAGCAGGCGCCTTCCCTCAGGCCTGGGCTACACGAGGGGAGGACCCTTCCCTCTCGTCACTGGGTGCTCTCAGGGAATATAGATGCATCCCTTCAGGTGCCCAGGATGACGGGGCCCTGCTTAGGCCAGCATCCTTCACACCTCCATTCGTTTTGACAGAGGAGGCAGGCTCCTGCCAGCCGCAAGATGCAGTGGATTGGGCCCCAGGTGAAATGAGGGGGCTGGCACATGCGGGGGTGGGGGTGGTGTTACTACAGCCATTGCAAGGTGGCAACTCCCACTCCTTCTTTACTCTCCGTTTCAAGGGAAATTGGCAATGACCTTTTTCTTTCTAAGGAAAATTTGAGGCTTTCTAGTGGTAGCCTGGTGCCATGTTGTGATTATTAGTGATTTCCATAGCAGGGTATTAATAAAACAATCACTGCTTTGAGTAATGAGAGTATCTGAGCTCACGTTAACAGCGCATCACCGCTAGCAAAAGAAATTAAAAGGGAAAACCTGCTGAGGTGATGATGGTATTTCAGTTGAACTCTTGGATTTGCTTCACCTTCCAGGTTTGCTCTGAAAATTGGGCTTTCTGCTCCACAGAGGGGCTGCTGATGGCAGTGCTGGGTCCCCTGCTTATTCCCAAGTCAGCAGGACACGTATCCACCTTGCTTGTAATGGCACAGCTACAGAGGTTTCCTCATTTCCTCACAAAGAACACATGCCTTTCGTAAATCGAAACTCAAGAACCCACTGCTGCTGAGGATGCAGCTGACAGATGACATCATCTCTCCCTTTTGGGAGCTTTTGTGGACATAAAACTGCTGCAAAGGTGGTGTTGCAACTCCTGTTGCCATCACGGCTGTTCAGCAAAGCTACTGCCTTGTGCAGGAGGCATTGGGCTGGGAGCCGTGACCTCTCACACTTGGACTTCAGCTGGTTTCCAGCCTTGGGTGTATGTTACTAACTGCATGTTTCTACTCACAGAGGAAAAAATAAATCCTCTTTCTTACATTTTTAATGCAGCCTGGGAATAAAAAATCTGTAGGAAGAATTAACCCACTTTCCAGTCCGGGTCCCTTCCTCACCTTAACGGGGAGCTCAGGTCTGACCAAGTGCCAACGGGGCGCTGGGTCACAGCCCTGCGCAGGCAAACAGCTCTGCTGATGGAAATCGTTTTGCAGGCTTGAGGCCAGCCGCTTTCTCATGAAGGGGCTGCGAGCTGGTCAGATGTCGTGACAGGTCCCTTCAGCGATGAGGAGCTGTCGGAGTAACTGGCGCGAGTTTAGTAGTAAGAAGAGACTTTCAACTTTCCCTCGGGTATTTCTGTTTGCGCCCCGAAAGGCGCCTTGTGTATCTCCTGTATTACCTGCTGGCCTTGCCGCAGTCCCCTCACCTCTGTGCACGCCCGCCCCAGCCTCGCCGAGCGCCCCACGGCCCCGGCTGCCCGTGCCGCCTGGCGAGCCGCGCAGCACTCGGTATTCCCCCGAGCGGAGGGGCGGTTACCACGACGGCGGGGCGGGATGGGGCGGGGCTGCCGCCGGAGGGCGGCCGGGGCCGGGGCCGGGGCCGGCGGGGGGCGGCGGCAGCGGTGCGGCGCTGCATGGCGCGGCGGGCGGGGAGCCCCCAGTCGCGCGTCCGCACGCCGCCAGCCCGGCGCCGGGCGCCGCCGCCATGCCGGGGCACGGCCCCCCACCCCCGCCGCAGCCGAGGAAGGTAGGGGGCGCGGAGTCGTCCGTTGCGGGGCCGGGATTGCGGGAGGGGAGCGGGCAGAGGGGCCGGGAGGTGTACTCCGCGCCTGCTGACCGCTGTGGCGCCGGTCGGGGCGCGGGGGATCGATGCCGCCCTGAAACTCAGAAATCTTTTAATTATTTTTTTTTAGCCGCCAAGTAGCCCCTTTAGCCCCAAATTGTTTTTTCTTGCCTTTGGCTGTAGGGACGGAAACCAGGGGCGTGAGCCGATCCCCCCCACCCCCGACCCCGACCGCTGAGGGCTCCGCCGCTCGGCTCCGCCGTTTCCTTGGCGGGACGGGGAGCGCCGCTGCTCCCTCCGTCCCCTCCGGGTGCGGGAGGGCCGGGTCGGCTTCCAGAGCGCTCTGGGCCGCGGGTGGGAGAGGAGCTGAAGGGACTCGGGGAGGGCGACGGCCCCGCTGCTGAGCAGCCAGCCGGGCTGAGTGGTTCGGGAGCGACGGGGCGGAGGAGGGGGGCAGCCCGGCCGCCCCGCGTGAGGCCCGTGGGTGGACTCAGCCCTGCCTCGGTCTCCCGTAACAAAAAAAAGCCGAGGAAACGCGGAGCGAATTCTTTGGGGAGAGTCCGGGCCCTACCCGAGCGAGCTGCAGAGTCCCCCTCAGGTTCAGCAGAGCCCCGGGTCTCTCCGTAATCTCAGTTTTCCCCTCTGGATAGCCCGCTTTCCTCATGCTTTGCCCTCGGCCGGAGGAAACGTCTGCCCTTGGGGGCAGCCTGTGGTTTAAACGGGGTGGCATTCCTGACTCCCACTTGTGATCCCTGAGAGTATTCACCTGTCCCCGAGGTGAGAAACTCCATCTCACCTTCCTTTTGCGATGCCCAGGGACGATGGGTGCTGATGGTTTAGGCGCAGAGTAGGGAGGGAAACGGCAGCTGTGAGGGGAACAAGGAAGGCCTTGCAGCTGTGTGCTGCCTTGGAGTCTGGGTGTCAGATGCAAAGTGGAGGGGTCAACTGTGCAAGGTGCATTTGGGATGCTTTCAGAGGGCTTGGTTTTAAGAGTCTCCAAGGAGCTTGGCTTGTGATGCTTGGTGCTGGGAAAAGGATGGTCTAGTAAATATGGAGACTTTCTGCCTTCCTTGGGGCTGCACTGGAGCCTCACAGAAGCAGGTATGAAGGGCTAATCCTGCTCTTTATAAGAGTGCAGTGTGTTTCCTGGGCAGGTCAGCAAGTTGTGTGGGAGCTGTTCCTGACCTTGAAGTATTCATGGCCACCTTTGCTCTTGCCACTTAAGCAGGGTTGTTGCTTTTGGAAAGGAGTGCCTCTGGCCCAGAGCTCAGCTGGGAGGATAAAGAGAAGGGCAGAGGGATTTCCACAGGGTATTCATTTGCTACTGGGAGGGGAGCTGCTGGTGTTGCTGGTGGATTAAAAAGCTGTTTTCTGTATTGGCTGCCACCTTACTGACCACTTGTTCTTGGTGTGTGGTAGTGAAGTCCAATAAAGTTTACTGGCTCCGTTTCTGAACCACCAGAAAGGGAGTTACAGCATCCTGCCAGAGGAAAGGCATGTGTTTCCTCGACTCTTGTGTTGTATTCTGAATTGTTGTAGTGGGGGTAACGTTCGTGGGGTTTGGTGGTTGGGGGTTTTTTTGTGTGTGTGTGTGGTTGGTTTTTTTTTAAAATAATCCACTATTTCAGCATGTGAAAATGGATATCTACCACACTGGGACAGACTTGGAAACAACTGAAAACTCTTCAGTATGGAAATGAGAGGAAAGCCACAGTATTTCCCAGGGTAATAGAGCATCTCTTTGAGGAACGGAAGAGAAAGCACTGAAAACAAAGGGTGCTGGAGCAACCCAGGATGTGAAAAGCAGGCCAAGGATTTATGGCTCACATGGGACCTCTCTTTGCCTGTGGGTGAGAAGGTTGTGTGCTGAAGCCTGGGTTGGCCTTCGGCACGTCCCTGTTCTAACAGTCCACGTAGAAGTTGCTTCCTGTTCATCATCCTAGATCCCCAAGCACAGTCCTCCTTGTATAGCAGAAATGTATGTGGAGTGTCCCAGAGCACTGCTTTCAGTAACGTCCCCAGCTCACCGCCTTGGGAAATCTCTCAGGACATTTTGCTGTGGAGACAAGCGCATGATGCTCTCTGTTCTCCAGAAACAAGAAGGGCATTTAGATCCTTTGTCAAGTGCTTACAGTATGCTTGTGGTTCTCCCATGCCTGGTGTATTTACACATTAGAAATGTTCATTTTGACAAGGAAATGGCAAATAAAGACCACATAATCTGCAAACCTGTTGTTTTCAGAGGTGATCAAGATCAGTAGGAGCTTTTCCACTGAGTTATTCTAAATATCAGCCATAGTAACTAATACATATAGGCAGAATTTAAAGCCTCTGTTTTGCTCGGTGGCCTGGGAGCACAGAGTGCAATCCTTGCCCCATGTTTGCCAATGAAGTTATCATGCAATAGAGCCAGACTGTTAAATGTGGAGAGATACTGGGCATTTCAGAAATGTCCTGTAAGTGTCAGGGGTTTTTTTGATCCCTGTGAATGCATCATCCAAGGCAGATGGGTCTCTCTTCCTATTGTAGCACCTGACACTTGCTTCCTGACTGGAACTGTGCTGAAGCTGCTTCTTTTTAAGTGGAGGCCAGACCAAGGGGAAAAAGGCTCTTGTAGTGCACCATTAAGCCAATGAGTGTGGAGAGGAACCTCTCTTAAGCTCTTGTCGAGGCTGGTTAAGTTTGATGATCAGCTCTCTTAGGCATCCAGAACTGGGGTATTAGCTCTTTAGGGAAGCATTTTTTAGTGGAAGGATTTAAGTACTAGTGGCTGATATGTCTGTTGGCAGGATCCCAAGAGCTGGCTGGAAGAGGCCTCTACTCTGAAGGAAATGCTGAAATAGGACTTTTAATGAACTTGCATAGCAGCTCCTTAAGGGCTGAGAAGGCTCTCCACAGGGAATAAAGGAGTGGGATGTAGCTAGAAAGAAATTCCTTGTTACATTCTGACAGTAAATGAGTGAGCCCGGTTTTGCCTAGATACAGCTCAAATAACATTGCATCGGAGGGGTATGATCTGTAAGCACTGTTTTACCCAGACAGGTTGGAGAAGAGACGGTGTTTTCTAAATTGTAGCTCTGAAGTGCAATGCAAAGGACAATAGCACCCTTATCTAGCTTATGGGATTTTTCTCTGGCTTTCAGCTCTAAGTAGGTTTACCAGCTTCTGGAAATGAAAGCACAGGGTGAAATGTGTGAATGTGCATGTCATTTGGTGGTGGTTTCAGCCCAGGTTTTAGTAAAGAGCAAATGGGACTGCTTTCATTCTTGATGTCTGCTCAGCCTTGTGTATAACAAGATGCCCCATCCTTGGAAACATTCAAGGGCGTGTTGGATGAAGCTCTGTGCAACCTGATCTAGTTGGAAGATGAGTCTGTGTATTGCAGGGGAATTGGACTAGGTGGCCTTTAAAGGTCCCTTCCAACCCAAACAATTTTGTGGTTGTATGATTCTGTGCTGACACTGCTCTGAACTGTCTCATGTGGCTCCAGCCTGTCACTGATGTAGCTGCCAATGGAAGTTGTGCTCTTGTGATAATCCCCATGTGATGGCCAGGTTAATCCTATGCTGGAAAACCCCTGGGTTCTGGGTTCTTACTGCTCCAAGGTAAATAGGTCACTTGAACATCTTTGCTGGTCAAATGTGGGGTGCTGTGTATGTACAACAAAGATAGGTACCCAGGAGAAATCTTCCTCGAAACACTAGGACTCCTTTCTTTAGTGCAGGTACCGTGCATTGATAACCTTATTTCTGTCTTTTCTGCAAGTAGTACTGTCCCACAGTGGAGCTGAGGAGAAGTCTAGAGTAGTTGGAAGTTTAGAAGCTTGAAAGAGCAATGTTCTGCTGGAATGAAAGCTGTGAGTGCTCGTACTCTTCATCCTTACTTCAGTTCTTCCTCCTCTCCCCAAGCTAGGCAAACCAGCTGCAGCTGGCATACTGTTAGTAGTACCAAGGCAGATTCAATAGTTAAGGTGGTGATTAAAGATCATTTTTTACTAATTAAACTTGTTACGAGTTAGTACATCTCTGAAGCTTCACGTTTGTGTTGGACAGGGTGATCATCCCATCACTGGAACACTGCCAGGTTTGCTTGGGGTCTTTTGGTTGTTTTTTTTTACTCACTTGTGCAGATGAGAATTTGGCTGGAGTGTTACCTGTTAGGTGTATGTGTCGTCCTTTGCTGAATGTGAGATACGTTTGTGTCGTCCATCTGACAAGCAACTTGTGGGTGGCTGGGACAAAGCTTTGGCTCACTCACCAGGAGCAGGGTGGCTGGGGCCGGGAGAGGAGGTGGTTGTCCTGCAGCCAGGCTGCCGTGTTCAGCCTGGGCAGGAGGTCCTGTTCCTCCGGTCCCCTGTGTTGCAGCCAAAGCTGTGGCTCAGCCCCGTGCTCCTGGGCTGGGAACTGGCAGCGTTTATGTGATGAAAGGGATCTGTTCCCCAGCGCTGCCTTTGCCTGTACATACATGTGCTGGCCCAGAGCCAGGATGGAAACTCTGTCCTCATGAGCAGAGAGAGGGAGGTGGGAGGGGTGAGAGATGGAGAGGGGCCCAGAAACAGAGCGAGTTAAAATAAAAACACCAACCCACGCAGAGAAAAGCCTCTAACAGATGGGCCTGGCTGTCCCCCGGGTTCTTCATGCAGTTGGCTTCACGTGCAGCGCTGATGAGGTCTCATCTATGAATGGGGTATGGGACACGTATCATTCTGAGACCCGCGATGGGAGATCAAAGTAAAAGGCAAAAGGAAGGAGGCTAGACAGGTAAGGCAGCTGTTGTGCAGCTCTGTCTGTGATGCCTGCAGTGGAGTGTGTGAGTTGCTTGCTACTGGTGCTGTGCCTCTAATAAGGCAGATGCTGCTGCGTGAGCCATTGGAGGGGCATTACTTTGCTTTCAACCGTGGCATCTTTTGACTGTGGCAAGTCTCATCTCCTCTGTAAAACAGTATTGTTAATGCTGATGGAGGTTTGTTTCGTTGGTGTTGTTCACTCTACCACATGTACAGCAGAGTGCTGTTGATCTGGATTGAGAGTAGTGTAAAGGTAGGTTCTTCGGATACATGCTTGCAGTTGTATTTTCTTATGCCTAGCTTCTTATTAGGCAACACATAAGTAATTAGATTTGCCAAACAGTTCAGCATACGGCATGCTGACCTTGCTTGGAAGTGTCTTGCCTTGGGTAGATGTCTCTGCAGGAGGCTGTGCCTGGCAGAAAATCTGGTCTTGGAGAAGCAGTCAGAAAAGCTTGGCTTTGGCCTCGTTTGAAAATCTGGCCCAGACACATAAAATGTCAAGAGCTGATGATGGTTGGGGCAGTTTGAGTGGGGAAAGGTGCCACCTCCCTTGGAAGTGGACGAAAGAGTTCTGGGTGAGACCCTGCCAGGGACTGAGGCTCCTGATCCTGCAGATCCCTGAGAGCAGATGGCTCCTGACCAAGTTCAGGCATGTAAGTTGTGTTTCCAGAAACTTACTGGGGACTCTGGCAATTCACCAGAGAGACTGTTGCAGGGGAAAAAGGACTTACTGCTCTTTGTAACCAGAAAAAATTTAAAAGGCTAGATGCTCTGTGTGTTAATTAAGTTTCCCTTTGGGAATACAAGTGGTGAAGTGTTTCTGTGATCTTGCTATGCTTAAATATTCTGTACAGTGCCCCCAGTTTGGCAAGTCGTTTGAGCAGACGTGTAGGTCTAAGCGCAAGCTTAAATCCACCCGGCAGAGCACTTTGGCTCCCAGTGCAGAACATCGTTCCCGCTCAGGGAAGTCCGGGCTGGACTTCATGCAATCTAACTGAAGGTAGCGGGCTTTGAGCACAGGCTTAAAATCAAATACCTGCTTAGGTGTTTTCCTCATCACAAATGGCCTCTCACAACCCCAGTTGTATTCTGTAGAGTTGTTTTGTACTAGCAATGTCCTTGAACGCCGCTTTCTTCTTCATATCCTGTGAGACTTCTTGCCAAGTGCTTGCTGACAGGCCCCGGTTGCTGTGAGCAGTTCAGGTGAGATGCTGTCACAGCCCTGGTATTTTGCTGGCGTTGGGAATAGGCATGCATATGTGAGTGATTAAATCAACCCATCAGGGTGTCATCTGGAGAGAAACAAATGCTGAGCTTGCTTTGCAGGCGGAGTGGGGGAGGGAGGATGAGATCCCCCTCTGTATTTTTTGCTGAAAGCTTTCCCCCCTCTGCAGATGTGCAGCTGCTGAAGTTCTTTGCCAAAAGCTGGCCGTGACTTACAGAGCTGGGGAACGTGCACACATCTGTTTGCAGAGGAGAGCAGCGAAGGGGTCGGGTCTCCTGTCCTAGGGGATTATGTTCTCGTGATAGATAGCGCTGACTGTCGTGGAGGGAAATGGCAAATTTCACAGGGCACCATGAGGGCACTTCATAAATACGGGTTCACTTGCCAGTGTCAGCCAAACAGCACCTTGCTAAATTAAAAAGGGAAGTGCTCCCAGAGACTTTATAGACTATTGCAGCTCTTCCTTTAAAAACATGAAGCCCCCCCCCCGCCTCGAAGTTGGGTATGTTTTTTTCCACATGCAAAAATACAGTGTGCTTCAGCTGCAGAGCACGCTATGGGCATGGGCTTCACGTTTTCATTTAGGTAAGAGTTGAGTCTTGAGTTAGACAGAGCTCTAAGTGGTACAGTATCGAAGAGACAGTAAATGCCTCCTAGTAAAATTGAGAAGGGTGTATTCTCCAGCACACGTAGCACTTCAGAAAGCAGTTATCTGGCCAAAACCAGATGGTGAGACATCCTCCACAGCCTATTGAAGTTCGTGGGAGCCTTTGCATGAGTTCAGGGACCTTGGAACCAGGCTCTAATTGAGAGTCTGTTTTTCCCTGCCTTGACGTGCTAGGCTGGATGTGCAGCAAATCTGTAGTGGAATTCTGTAAGCTTCCTGAAGAGACATGTACAGCATTGAGCTTTGTCCAAATGATGTAAGAAGTCCTGATCTAGCTGACTGCCATTTTTCAGCCTTGTCAAACTCGGAGAGAGGACTGAGAGGTTTCCTACTGGGAAACTAACATGTGGTGACTGTTTTTTGCATCAGGTTTCTGTGTCTATCCCCCAAGATTACTATGAGTAACTCCAAGTTGAAGTTTTGCCATGGTGTCACTTCTCACATACAATAGTTCTGTACGTGTGTTGGTGAAGGATACTGATGGCTATTGCCACTTAATCTGTGCTGGAGCTTGCCTGATTGGAGTCCTCTTGTTTGCACAGTAGGAAACTTTCCCTGTAGGATGATTTAGCATACCTGAATTCAGTGGAGAACCAAGGATTTCCCTGTTAAATTCTTAAATTCCTTCACTAGTCAGAGAAAGACACTTTTGGGTTGGTTTCAAAGAAAAATAGGATCACATCTAAAAGGCACAAACTTCATAAAATTTGATGAGATTGTGTTTTGCTTTGTTTTGTTTTAAACTCACCCTGACACTTAATATCTTGCTTCATGTCCCACTTGCTTAATGTTTGCTTCCACGGGATAAAATTGTTTTCCTGATCCAAAGGAATCTGGAAACATTATCAGAAACAGAGGGTTTGCCCTGTCAGCACAGTGAAGGACTTCAACTCTGACCAACAATCGCTGCAGGAATAAATACATCAAACCAAACCAGTCACGTGTGCTGATCCCAGCCCCTCTGCCTCTTCACACACAAGGCATCCAATTTTTGTTGATAGTCATGTTTGTATTTTATTTTTACTTTAGGCTCCAAGTAAAGATTTGCTTTTAAAAAAAATCCAGCCTGACCTTGGATTGATTTTGATTTTTCTTTTTCTTTTTAAGTAAAAAGATGTTTTTAAAAAGGGCTGGAAAAAAGTGATCACCAGCTTTTTTTCTGAAGCACTTTAGGCTGTCTCACTGTCTCTGTCGAACATGTAACTTTTTTTTTCTTGTTTTATTAAACTTGTGAACAAATTTTGCAACAGAGGAGGTTTTGGTATGACTTACCATTAAATCCTTGGATGCAGAATTAGGCAGAGGATGGTATAACACAACTTTTTCTAAGCAGTTGCTTTGGAGAGTCAGTTTAACTTGGTGATACACTGGTGAAGCACAGTAGGATGAATGTGGGTGAGATCATCAGAAAAACAAAGTGGTGTCAACTGTCACTGCTCCCTTAACTTTGGCTGAGCAATGACCTGAAAATGAGGTTTGAGGCTTTTTGGGGCTTTGGATGAAATTTTGTGGTACTTCTTCAGTTTTGTGGTTGAACAAAAAAAAATGCAAATAACTATTTGGAGAAAGGTGTCAGGCTGGCCTCATCTCTTCCTTTCCCTCCTTTTTTCCCTTCCAAAAATAATTGTGGGAAGGAGGGAAAGCCTAAACAAAGTGTTTTGGCTCTTATTGAAGGGAAGCTTTAACACATACCCACATATGCAGGCTAGCTAAATTTTGGTCAGTAATGCCATTTCACAATAAGGAACCTGACTGTAATTGAATAAAATATTTGGGGAATTTTCCCTAAAAGAACAAGTTTAGATTTAGTTTGCTGCTAATGTCTGTAGACATTCTCTTTTTCAGTAAAGAATATCTGATCCTTACCAAAAGACCCACTGTGCTCAGCTATGGATAACTGAAGTATCACAGTGCAGCTTCTACCTTTGCATAAAGAAGGTGGTTCTGGTGAGGAATATCTAACTGACCTGTTTATAGGGGATCTAATCCAGAGAACATGTGCATTTGTTAGTCACCATCTTCTGCAGGGACAAAAATGTATTGGGACAGTCTCTTTTCCTGAGCTGGACCTTTAGAGCTGAGTGTTTAATGCTGATGGTTTTTTTGGGAGGGGGAATTTGCAACTTCACAGATGAACCTACATGTTACCAGGGTGTGGTACTGAGAAGGTCAGTTGTCTCTTAGTGCTCATCTACTGGGGGGACCTCATCTCTCACCCCATGGTAAAGCTTTGTATCCTTTAGCACTGCCTGAAAACCTCTAAGACTTCCCCCTCCCCCGGCCCAGGAAAGATCTTGTGGACTTCAACTGAGGGGGCTCTGCTTGTGTTTCTGTGGACTTGTGTTGGTGAGGGGCAGAAACGAGGTGGACACTTTGGTGGGGGAAATGCAAGCCGCACCAACCTCCCTGGAGCTGGAGTCAGTTCAGTAGCTTCAGTAGAGCTAGGGTTTCGCTTCCCGTCTGGACTGGATGTTTATGAGCATTTCAGATGAAAGGGGATGATGTTTATTGAATCATTCAGGGCACAGGGGCTTCTGCAAAGGGTTTGACTCCAGAAGACTCCAACTTTGATATTTTGTTCTGGGTCCTGTAAAATGTGCCCTTGTGCAATGCATGCAGCGCTGGCTGCTTTGTGGTAACGAGCTTTTCCTGCACACAATAAACAGTATTGGGGCCCTGTCCAAGACAACATTCAAACATCTTGGGTGGAGTATGCCCTTGTGGGTTGCCCTGGAATACAAAACTTGGATACACGTTCTGGGGGTTGGAAGCTTCTGTAAGAATAGCTCTGCTTTGGTTGGGAGATAAGGGCTCAATGGAGGAAGTCGTATGTGGGTGCTCTGCTTCTGCTCCATTATCTAACAGTTTGATGTGTGTGAAAGAAAGTAAACAACGGATATTGAAGGCCTCTAGAGTGTGTATTGCCTTGAGCATGTGCCTTGGAAAAGAATCATGAACAATATTATGCCTGTCTGATAACTCTTCGGTTTCTAGTTTTTCTGCAATGAAAAACACAAAGAAATGCTTTAGCAAAGAAAAAAACAAATCTTCCAAATAATGCTTTCATTGTTTCTCAGATTTTTTGGTTGCTGGGGTTTTTTTTTTGTTTGGTTGGGTTTTTTAAAATTTAGTTATGAACTAACCTTAAGCTTTTCCAAAAATTGTACTCCAATCTCCCTGGCAGTGGAGTGAATATACTTTCTTCTTCTAATAGTGAGAACTTAGAGCACTCACCAGTATTTGCCAGGGCAGCCTTACTGGTAGGTGCACAACCTCCCTGATAGCTTCCACTGAATGGCTATTAGACCCTGCAGAATTACTAGGGATAAAAGACAGTGGAAGTGTGTTAGGGCTAACGTAATTGTTTTGGCAGCCATTTCTTACTGCTTGCTTGCTGGTCAGTTGGAGAAAGACAAAAGAGTATCTCTTGGGGAGGAAAAAGCACCTGCAATAGTGTTTTGAAAGGGGGGGTTAAAATTTTTTTGTGATTTGCTTGATTTGGTTTGCTTTGCACAGAAAAAAACGAGAGTAAATCCCCTGTTTTACAGTAATCAATGACAGGTTATCATAGGATAATCCAGGTTGGAAGGGGTTGCAGGAGGTCTCTACTCCAGCCTCCTCCTCACAGAGATTCCAGTCTGAGCTCAGACCAGTTTGGTCAGGGCTTTGTCCCTTGGATTCTTGAAGACCTCCAACACTGTTTCCTGGTTCTTCCAGAGCTGTGTTATCCTCCCCGTAAAAGCAGAATTTCCTTATATCAAGTCTCTGTGTTGTTTCCACTTGTTCTTGTTGTTTCTCATCTACCTGAAAGAGAGAACATCCAAGAAGTGGCCTCAGGTCACACACTGTGATGGTTGTGTTTTTGTGAGCAGTAGAATGTTTAAGAAGTCAGGAGAGAATGTGGAAACCTGAGTCTGGTTTCCGAAAGAGACTGGGACATGCGGGTGGCAGTCCAGATCTCAGTTGGACATGCTTAGGTGCAGATCATCACTGGGTCAATCTGTCTATCTTCTGAGCTGCCAGGACATGAGGAAGCTCTTTAGACCATGTCTAGATCAATCGGCTGTTCTGGAAGTACCTGTCTCAGGAGTGTCACCTCTTACCTCTGATGTTAGCAAGTGCTGCCAGCTCTGTGGATCTGGCACAGGGCAGTGCCAGAGTTTCCAGGTAGGTAGGTGCAGATAGATGTTTTCTCAGTTTTCCCAGCAACACCTAGACAATGTCTCCTGTTACAATCAGAGAAGAAGGAACATTTGAAAATGTTAGCTGCTTTTACAGTGTTTGTTTAAAAAATACCCAGCCTGATTGTCGCTTGGTTTGGAAGATGGGTCTTAAACTTCATAGTCATGTAGTGACTTCTGTAACTTATCAGTTTTATTTATTTGTTTGTTATTTTTCCCCAGGTTTTTCTGCCAGCCAGGTGGCAGAAGAATGTGCTACCAAGCCATCTTGGTATCTTGCTAGCATTTTTGCCTGACAGTACCAGGAGAATATCAAATTGTGTTTCCCTCCTATTACATAGTTTTATAGTCAGAAGCTGTACCAAAGCCCAGGGGGGAGAATATATGGATGGTTATAAGCAGTAGACTTGCTCCTTCCACTCTATCTACCTTTGTCCGGTGAGTCGGTGAGCCAAAGAGCAAAGGGTCCATCCTCAAGCCGTTTTGTGCTGTGGTTGCTAAATGCCTGGTTACTGAGAGGGCATGGGCAGCACCATGGTGGTGTGAGTTGATTTTCTGTTTGTTTTGCTTTCTTGTCTGGGGAGGCCGGTGTCAGTATAGGGGGAAACCCTTGTGTTTCCTGGGGCCATCACCCTCCTGCCACACTGCTTTGCCGAGCCCCTTTGGCGGTTCCTGCACTTGGGATCACCCTGGAAGAGAGGGAGTATCAAACCGCACATGAGAGTGAAAGGGTGGAGGCCGAAGAGCTGTTTTTCCTCAAATTTGGGATTTTTGGTTAGGGGTGTTTTTTCCCCACTTTTATTGGCTGTGAGTGCAATGACCACTTAACCACATGGACCAGGCTGGCTCCCTCCCCCATGCTTCCTCTCCCTGGCAGAGCAGAGCCGCTCAGATTTCCTCCCAGCGCGGGCGGATGGCGGCTCACAGCTACATTCCTCTTAGCACAAAAGAAAAGGAAAAACTGCTCTCTGCACGGGCAGATGGCCGACTGTTTCCTGGCAGCTCTGCTCCACTGTCCTTTTTCCTATTGTCCTGACAAACACACTCATGCACGCACACACCCACGGGGAGCAGCTTTCCTCCTGGAAAAATAAATAAATGCAAGCTCTCTTTGCAGAGGTTTTTCTTCTTTGGAGCTGTGTGGGTTTCCTCCTCGTGATGGGTAAATCCTTGGTAACTCATGGGCTGCCTGGCCCCGCGCTCTGCTGAGGAAGGTTGAATGAGGAGGCAGCGTGCTGCGTCGTGGTTGAAAGAGTTCAAAGTTAGGTCTGCAATGCACAGGTTCTGTATCTGTGATGGCCAAGATAATGTGGAAGAGTGAGGGTGAGAGGAAAAAGGAGGTTGAGAAAGGCAGGGGAAGAAGTGAGGTCTCCAGAACTAAAAAGCAATCTACAGGTGACCTTTTGCTTAATAGAGACAATTTGCAGGGGCAGGTCATGGACTCAGAGCTGGTATGGAAAGGTCTCCTGGAACACACAGCTACCAGGGCTCTGCAGATGGTGCCCCAGGGTTGTGGTGATGGACACATCAGGAAGCTGTGTGCTAAATCCTCATCAGGAGAAGCAAGAGTCAACATCCTGTAGGGTGAAGGCCACCAAAAGGGATATTTGCTGAGGCTTCATTTGTCCTCCATGATAACTTATTTTGGAAGAAGTTGAGGTTCTTCATTTTAATGCTCTCGTTTCCTTTCTGAATGTGAGACAATTTGTCTTTCTGCCAAGAAACTCTCCTGAAAGGGACCTCTTTGGGTCCCATTTATGCTAGAATAGCAGAGGTTATCTCACCACATCAAAAATGAATTCCAGTGTGGTTCATGAGCTGAACACTATATTTTAGTGGCAGGTTGTTTCCTATGCTGCCAAATATTTAGGTTTCTTATAAGCATAATAGTAGCCTCAGTTCTTCCCTGTTCTTTTTACACTAGAAGTGATTTACTGTTGTAGTAGGACTGGTATGTTTTTAACATAGCATTCCTATCAAACAAGGGAGAGCATCTACACCAACTGGCTACGCTGATACAAATGCAGCTTTGCCGATGTAGTTTCAACTTTGTTGGGGACAGAAGTGAGTTCTGCAGAGTCTGCTAGGAATCCTCCTTCGTTTGGCTGGTAGACAGTTCTGCTGGCAAATGTCTGCTCATGTAAATCTGGCCTGTATTTCTTTTATTCCATATTGTCTATGGTCATCTTGGATGTGGGTACTTTCAAAGCCAAAGAAAACAGATATGAAACACCGACTCCACTGATGTCATCAGCAAGCTCATGTTTGCTTCAGTAACAGGATTCACCACTAATGTCTTCTTCAGCTTTGACTTAAAGTGACTGAGTTTTCATTTATTAGGCTGCAATGCATAAGTAAATATTATCCCACTTTGAAAAGGGCTGAGCAACCCCACTGTGTGCACACATGCACTAATGCAAGATCAGAAGCACAAGGAGGTGATCGTATTGCCGAGAACCATCACAGAAGAGCTGTCCCCTACTCCTGCCAGCACTTCCCAGGGTTTTGGTTCCTTCATCTGGATTTTTTGGTGGTTTTTTTTTTTAAATCTTTTGTTCGTGACTTCCTTGTAGAAAAGCTTAGCTTGAAACACGTTACTCCATTAAACATTGTAATTAGACTTCATTTCAGCAGCCCAATTGGGAAATACTAAATCTTCATCTTCCCATGTGAATTTTTCTTAATAGTTATTAAACCTACCTCAGGAGCAAAGACTCCTCGTGTCTGAAGAGTAACACAAACCATGCTTGCCACCACAAAGTGTAACAGTATTCGCTTTCTATAGATGTAGGACTTCATCTGTGCTTATGAGCAGAGGATTAGAAAAAGCATTGCTGTTTTGTTTGATGTGGGCATGTAACATCTCACCCTAACCCTGGAAATGCAGCATTTCTAGCTGAGGGTGTGGTTGCCTGAAGGAGACTAGAGGGATGTCGGGCACTGTTTGAGTTATTGAGCTTTTCTTCTGTTTGTTATGTGTTTAGGGGGAGGAACAAAGGGAAAATAAGACAATGGGAGATGTGGAACAAGCCTAATAATAGTGAGCCCCACCTTTAACAGAAGACAATTCACATGGGGGGACCTTGTTTGGGATTTCTGTCTTTAGGTCAAGTTTTTTTGTTTCAGCCTGCAGTTTTCCATGCAGAGTATTTGCCTCTGGATGAATTGCTTTTGAAAGCCTTCAGCCAAAATGTTTCAGCTGTTTCAGAGTGGAGATAGAGAAGAATGTGCCGTTTCCCCTGCAGTAGAAAATGCATCAGGCTTTTCTTTTTCCCTAAAACCAGTAACACTTTTGTTTCAAAGCACATACTGTTTGGATCCAGCATTTGTCCTTTGCCACTCCAGTGTCATTTCTACCTTAACTCTTTCAAGATCCTCTGGGAAAAAATTTAATCTGGCACATGGTCAGGAGTTGTGTTTATTTTCAGTAGTTAAAATCTTCAGTAGAACCTTATTCTGAATGTGTTCTCTTTCCAGCAATCCATATCAGGCAGGTGACACTGGTCCTGTACCTGTGGAGCTTCACTATCAACCTTCAGCAGATGGGTGGTGGAGGGAAGTAATGGACAGGAGGAGAGGGTAGTTTCTCAAGGGTCCAGCTGCTTTACTGCAGAACAGGGATGGCCTAAGGATGCAATTGAGACCCAGGGTGACCCACCAATATTGCCCACAACAGGTACTGCTGATTCCCCTGCTCTCATTAGTGAGAGTTAGCTTCTTTCCAGCAGACCTTTGTTGCCAACCCAGTCCTAACACTGGTCCTATAATAAAGCCCCAACCTGGGAGTCATATGTGGATGGGTATGTGCCATCTGCAGTTCAGACCCAAAGGCTCACAACCTAACCAGCAGTACAGACTATATTTCTGGGGTTTAGTAGGACCTCCTTATAAATCTCTGCCCAGAAACAGTGGACTTGACTATTGAGAGTTTGTTTCTCCTTTGCCATTGGTTATCCTGCTGGCACCACAGCAGAAAAGAGGTAGTTACAGCTTGAGTTACTAGCATCCAGACAGGAAGGAGATCTTTGGTCCTAGTCAAGGTCAAAGATTTGGACATAAGGATACAGTCATTCTGCTTCTAAAGAAATCACTGATGTGGTGTGCATGCATGGGTATGCAGTGATGGAGAGGTGTGGGATCCACTCAGGATATTGATGGTGGAAATTTGAGTATGGAGTCTGCTGACTTCACCATGTAGGTGCAGACTGTCTGTGCAGGGCAAGCATTGTCTCAGATAAGCGCTGTGGATATGCAGAAGCTCTCTTGAGGAGTTTGGAGTGTTTGGTAGCCGGGAGAGAGATGTAATGGATCTAAAACCTGGGGAAATATGCAAGGTCTTCAAGTTCTTCCCTCTAAGAGTGGACAGAAAGGAGGTGCTTAAGCCAGCCTGGTGTCAGATGGGTTTCTTTTGGAGAAACTAGGCCTGGGGGCAAGTAAAGACAAAACAAACCTGGAAGCTGTAGGGAAGCAGCTTTTAGGGTAGCACATTGAGTGGTGGAGCTTTCCTGAGCCTGGAGGTATGGCTGTTTCTGCTGGGAGGTAGGACAGAGGTGGGCAAGGAAAACCAAGGCAGGGCTGATCTGGGAGAACCCTCAGTTTGGGCAAGGAGGGGGAAGTAAAGGGAGAAAATCTTCAGCTAGGAGCCATCGTAGAATGTTCTAAGGATGGAAAGAAGATACTTGGACAAGCTATGGGTAGAGGACTGGATAAGCAATGATTTTTCAGTACAAGTCTGGAAAGAGTGGGATACAGGGAACTGGTGTTGGGGAGGGGCAGAGAGGACCTGGGTAGGATAGCTGATAGTGAGTGGGACATAAAGTTAGCGGTGGGTGAGGAAATGGACTTGAACAGTGACCTCTGAGTTAAGCCGGTGTTGTCTGGGCAAGGAGGAACCTGGAAAGCAGAGACTGCTGTTGAGTAGGTGAGGTAGACTTCATGTAACCAAGTTCTAGTGTGAAGGAAAATGTAGGCACATCCTTAGTCAGTGGTAACTCTTGGAGCTGGACAGGCAGGCCCTTTACCAGGGATAGGGATGGGACTACATTGCTGGCACCCAAGGGAGAAGCAGGGGCCCAGGGAGAGGAAGCAGCGGGGCAGTCCCTGTGACCACAGTAATCCTTTAAATCAAGTTAGTGGCATGTAAGCAAGTAATTTGTTCTGTGGACTTGGAGAGGGAGAAGATGAGTAGAACAAGTTATATCTATATCATATATACACAAGTTGTATCATCAAAGACACACAGTAACACACAACACCGCTTTTCTGCGCCCGGGCTGTTCACCGGCACCGCCGGTCTCTGCATTCCTTGCCCACGGAGGTGTTTCTTTGACACGGGGTGTGTGCACAAAGAAAGAGGTTGCAGTACGTTGATTCCACTTGATTTTTTTTTTTTAAATATAGTTTGTTTTGACACATGGGATTCTCCTGACCCCCTCATAAGCCCTGTGGCGTAAGATGTAATAGATCAAAGGGAACAGTTAGGACAAAATGAGGTAGGAGGCTGTGTGGGATATGGCCTTAAAAGATACTGTAAGAGCATATCACTTGCCAGTCATTGGCCCTTCATGGACATGTTTAAGTAAGTTTATCCTTTTTTTTTTTTTTTTTTTTTTAAATAAATGACTTGACCCTAGTCCAGATCCAGGCTCCCATTACAAGTGTGATGAACTGAACAATCCTGGTGTTAAGTGTCTTTAGCCACCATGACCCGCAGGAGACTCACACTGCCACGATAGTCAAGTTGCCTGCAAAGAGGTGAAAGCTCACCTTGCCCCAAACTCACTGCCCCTAGCACAGGATCACAGGGTAGCTGAGGTGGGAAGGCACCTCTGGAGATGACCAAGTCCAACCGCCTGCTCAGAGCTGGGTCACGTACAGCAGCTTGCTCAGTAGATTGTCCAGTCAGGTTTTGTGTGTCTTGAAGGACCTAGACTCCACAACCTCTGTGGGCAACCTGTGCCAGTGCTCAGTCACTCTCTTAGTTTTGGTGTTTTTTTTTCTTGTGCCTAAGATGAATCATCCTTTCACTGGATGCCACTGAGAAGCCCTGCTGATGCAGAGGTGGCCTGTCCTCTCTATACCTTGAGGTACAGTTGTCTGCAGCACTGACTAGGAGAAGAAAGGAGTGGAGTTATGGTAGTCTTCTGAGGAGAAACTTGCTGCTGTCAGCTGGGGAAGGCTCATGGCACATGCTGTGGAGCTTTGGGTCAAACACTGTGAGCTTGAGTTTCAGAAAACCCCTGTATCTGCCAGCAAACACCCTTCTCCTTAGCAAAACAGCAGGAGGGCGATTAGCTAATGTTCGAGCTACTGCACCCTGGTACCTGAGACTGGAGCACCTGGCTGTGTTACTGACGTGGATGCTTGTGGGCCTGAGGTCTTCCACTGGAGTAGTCAATGCAGTGACCATTGCTGCCTGAAGATGCCAGGCCACCTGAGAGAGGTCAGCTCTGGGAAGTGTGTTCCAGTGGCATGTCCCTGTGCTGCATCAGAGAGCTACAGCCTCCTGGGCTGCAGGGCGATTAGAAGCCATTGCAGGGGAGTGTGAAGGCAAGCAGGCCTTCGTATGCAAGGCTGCCAGGTCAGGGCAGGCTGGCCTTGCGTTGACACTGAGTTGGCGTGGGACACCTTGAGTCAGTGACATCCCCACTGCAAGCATCTTATTTCGCCAAGGGAGCCTACTTTTGGGCGATGGTGTCCTACCAGCATTCATGCTTGGCTGGTATCCTTCCAGCTCTGTGGGTACTTGTACCCTGAGGTAGTGCTGCTGGGGACCTCAGGAAGGCAGTGTATTCGTACACTGGCTCATAGATGCTGCCTGGTGCTGGGATTGTGCCCAGGGGCTTGTGCAGTAGCCTTTGTGTGTGTGTTCGTGCACAAGCACCCGTCCTCATGCCTGCTTCTTCCCCCAAAGGGAAATGAGCTCTAAATGAAGCAAGGGCTAGGGGAGCGACCCTTGAAGGCTTTAACTGTTGGTTTCCCCTTACTCACGATTTTCCTGTTAGTGTTTTGTCTTCTTGGCATCCTTCCTGTTCTTTAAATATGTATGTTCTATATTGTTGTCTCGCTGTTGCTCTCTGTATGTTGCATCCTTTGTCCTGTAAAGCACAGGCGTGGAGAGGTGCAGGCTTTGGCTCTTGGGGTTACTCCTGAAAGTAACCAGAGAGGCAATTTCTGTGAGCACCGAGGAGACGAGAGCACACGTGGGCTTTAAACTCAGAGTGTCTCTCTTCTCAGAGGAGGGTTTGACCAGCTGTGGGTCACTGCTAGTGCTGTCAGCCTTACTGTTTATGTGCACCAGCAGTGTGGCTCGTATCCAGTTACGGACTTGGATTTAATTTTTGAGTGAGGTGCAGGGTAAACAGAGCAAAGAAAATCTCAAGACATGGCCTCCAGCATGTGGCAGTGGTAATACCCATCCCCAAACTACAAGTCTCTTTGAGATATGCTCGGTTTATTCACCACAAATGGAATAGCAAAGAAGGGAGGCCTGGGAGGCTCGCTGCTGTCACTGCCTGACCTTACTGGAGGCAGGACCTGTGCGTGTGACCTGCTGCAGGGCGTTGGGTCTTCCTCTGACCTTTCTTGTCTCATGGCTGCGTCAAGTGCAGTGGGCAAAGCTGGTTTCTTCGTCTCCCTGAAGGAGTTCAGCTCGTGTTCCTCTGGAAGACGTCTCTGTCCTTTGATGGTGGGGGTGTTGCCTACTGTCAGCGCCTCTTTTATTCACCCATTGCTTTAGAAACATCGTGCAGTATCTAGTGCCCTGAGCCAAATGTACATACTCCATCCATCGGAAGTGGGGAAGAGGGCATCGGGGAAGGGGGGCGGGAGGAAAACTTAAATTAGAATAAAGCCAAACAGCTATTGCTGGAGACAGATGATTACAGCTCATTTCAAGGCTGTTTCCTGCATGCCAATGATAGATCAGTAAACAAACGCCTCTTTGCGAACACAAAGCAGGAGGCAGGAACTCATGTTTGGGAGAGAGAGGTCGGGATAGGTCTTGCTTCACTTGGTAGCAGGAAGCCCCTATCACATGGCCCTGGGAATCATGAGGCCGGGTGCATGTGGGAGATATGACCAAACTCTTCTGCTGGGAGACTTCACATCCTTCCCAGGGTCCGGCCAACAGGTTTAAGAGCTCCCTGCCCTCCCTCTTTCCTTCCCTCCTCCCCTGTCCTTCCTTTCCCAGTTTAATTTTGAAACGATATCAGATGACTGCTTTGTTCCCCCAAACAATGGCAGGGATTACTGAATAAATTGCAGTGTTGAGGCTTTCCATATGGGGCTCTGCATCTTCTCTCCCCTTTTATGGCCTTGCTGCTCCAGGACGTATGTGCCAGGCGCGGTTGCCCTGGCCTTGGGTTGCTGCAGGCCTGTGCTTCCCACTGCTGCTAGAAAGTTCTTGTGTCATTTTAGAGAAAGCAGCAATCCATCCAGAAGCATGAACTTTTGATGTATGTATGTCCTTCTCAGGTCAGCTGCTAACTAAACTCCGCCTCAGCCCTGCATGTTTCTTCTACACTGTCTGGAGGCCCTGGTCATATTGCACAAGACAGGAAAGCAAAGCATTTTGGATAACTCTCCTGAGCCTCTGGCAGGTCTCCCTTCCCCATCCCTACATGCACACTCTCTCCTGTTTTCTCTAATTCCCTCCCTCTTTCCCTCTTGTCCATATTCTCCTCACCTCCTTTATACCAGATTGGGTGCATGTTGGATCCTTCCCCTGAGCTCCTTTGTCTGAAACTCTCAGTGAGCTACAGCAAGACACAGAGGTGCTCCAAAGAGCCCGAGCAAGCGCGTAGTCAGGGTAGCGTGTGGTCAATCATAGCAGAGATGCGTGGAGACAGGAGGTACAGGAGCTCCCCTTGCCCTTTGCAGTAAGATGTCTTGTTAACTCTGGGTGCCTTGTAGAGCCAAACCTCGGAAGAGAAGATCTACCTTTTGTTTTCCTATGGGAGGCAATTTCACATCGTTGCTATCCCAGCTTTCTCATGTCAGGCACTGGGAATGCCTGTGGGTCAGGCTTGCAAGTCATTTTTAGTGACCTTACTAACAGGAGAAATGATCCCACCACCTCTGAAGTTAGTTTGGACCTGGGATTGGCCCCAAGCAAACAGTGTGATTATTGGACTAATTGGGAGGACTTTTTTTTTTTGTTCATGTCTTCCAGTGTGTTTTGATAAATATTTACTCTTTTGGGAAGGGACAGCTGTGTACTGCAATAATCCCCTGGGTGATGCTGAGGCCACCCTGTATATCCCGCTGGTTAAGGGTGAAGGCACAGCAATCTCTGTATCTCCTAGGGATGACTTTACTCCCCTGAGCAGCATGTGTTGTCACTGGCTGTGTTGGCAGGTACCTGGTGGTCGTCACATTGCAGCATCTCATGCATTGCTGCTTCGGAAGCTCCTGGCCTGCTCTTTAATCTGCCCTGTGTGAGTGATTTGCTTTGGTTACTCCTGCCACACATGAGGGCTGGGGGTAACAGACCTCTCTCTGGCCTTGGCTCCAGGTCACACTGATCTGCTGATTACAGAAACTTTTGCAGCACTCAGCAACTGTTTTGTGCTTTCTTCTGCTCACCGAGGGTGATGGAGTCTGTCCCATCCACTACAGATGAAAAAATGAGTGTACTACTTACTCTGTGCTACCTTTTTTGGCCTCTCTCACAGGAGGGACATCTGGTACGTGACTGCTGAGCACCAGCCTACATTTGCTCATACCCAGATGTTTGTTTTCAAGGCAGCATTTGTTAGGAGGCTGTTGGAAAAGGGTGAGAGATGGGGAAACTGTGTGATCTTATCAAGACAGAGCAGCTCATCCCAAGTGAGCATTTGGTGTGGCAGTGAAGCCATGGGTTATGCATACACCAGTTCCCTTTGTTGTTAGGTTTCTTACTGCTAGAGACACTGCCAAGGTGCTCCAGCCACTGACCCTGCTGTGCGTGGCACTAAATGAGGGATGAGTGAAGAGACCATCCCTGCTCGAGGGATATCTAAGCAAAGTGCAGAGCAGCCCCTGTTGCAGCTTTGCAGGAATCTGCTTTGTCTGACTGAGTGAGTCATTCTTTGGCCCGAGACAGGAGCCAAGTTAGCTTTCCATTATTCTCAATCCGTAGCAGTTAACGGATGGACGAATAGATTTTGTTCCTCGGGCTGGTAAATTTTCTTGACAGTGTTGCAAGGCTGCTCTGTGCTTTGAAGTGAAGTGGGTGTTTGTTCCAGTTACTAACGAGGAAGAGAAGCCAAGGAGGTTTATTGTCTGGGGAAAGAGTCCACTAAATGGTTAGCAATGAGCTGCCCCGAGTGTGTACACATTGAGTTGACCCGGAGTTCACGCCTTGCCTCAGGAACGTTGCCAGTGTGGGAGAAAGGGAGGGAGAGAAAACTGGGAACAAACAAGACTCTCTTAGTTGTTTTTTTTTCTTTCCCTTTTTTTCTTTCTCTGCCCAAAATACTTGAACAGTGGAAACAAGAGACCCTTTTGTTCTTTACTGTGTCTGCTGTGGCGGGTTTTATTTTTTTAATGACAAGAACCTACAAAATTTCCTGAGGCACTTGGTCCTGTTGCCAAATGCTGGGCACGGTGGGGCAGCATCTGCCAGACCAGCTGAGTGGACAGATTGGAGTGGCATCCGATTTTACCAAGTGTTCCCTATGAGGTGGTAAGCTCTGTGCCATTGCAAAACTTCAGAGTGGGCAGACCACCCTGAGAAGTGAGCAGGGATGGTCCTGCAGAGTAAGAGAATAATTATTTTATTTAAAGGGTAAGAGTATTGTGGGGCAATAAAAACATGGAGGAGTCTGGTGCATTAACCAGTTAGTGGCAGTACTCAAAAGGAAGAGAGGGACACAGTCACTCCATGAATGCTAGAAATCATGAGGCTAACAGCATGACTGATTTTTTCTGACTGCTTTATCTTGCTCCCATGAGGAGTTGTCCTCTGAAAGCAGATCAGGAGCAGTGTAACATGGCCCACCAGAGAAGAGGAAACCAGAGGCTGCCATGCAGTCATTCTTCAGACAAAAATGTCTTCTGTCTCAAGCTGTGGACATTGTGGCACTGTTGCGTGCACAGGGATCACTTCAGTCATGTGGCCTTAACACAGGTTGTTTTAAATTCATTTCTGTTTTAGTCTTCTGCAGGGGGGAAAAATTAAATCTGCTGAGACCTTGGCAATAATAAAAGCCTTCACAGAAAGGGCTCCATGTTTAAGTCATGGTACAGCAGTTGATAACTGAGTCGAAGATAATCTTTGCCTTCAAAACCCATTGACTCCTCCCTGGGCCTGTGACGGATAAGTTTATCACCCCTCTTCCCATTTCTCAGAGGAGGAAACTGAGACTGTCCTCAGATAGCTGTTGTGTCTTGCTTCTGCTTTTCTCCGGGATTTCAAGGAGAAATGTGCACATGTCTGTAGAAGGAAGATCAGGATGCTGAGCACAGAGCAATGCCTCTTCCTTGTGTCTGTCTGCAGGTAACCTGCTGCCCTGCTGTGTGCTGACATGATGACAGCTAGCAAGGTGGCCGATGTGAGCAGCAAGTGTGAAAGCAGTGTCTGCAAGTCTGGTGAGAGGTGAGAGCTTTCCACATTTCCATGCCAGGGTGCTTTGCTTGTGTTTATTATTCCAAACAGAAAGAAAACCAAAGGAAATAAACTTTCTCTGCTCTGCACCATCCCATGTTAAAACACACCCCTGTAGGCCTCAGGTGGTTTCACTGCCACCTCAGTACTGCGACACTGTGTGTTTTAGCATCCAGTCAGACCAATAAGTTCTTAGACTCACTGTGTGAGAAGAGGTCTGCCCCAAGGCAAGACTGTGCTGATGTTCACCCTGGCAGTGTTCACTCTGCCTGCACACAAAATCTTCAGTGCTGGAGACTGGACTTTTCAGACAAGCCCTACTGTCCCCACCCATTGCAGGTTTTTCCCAGGGTCCAGCCTTGGTTTCTACTGCACAGTCCAACCACATGGGAAAGGCTAAAGCATGATGTTGTCACTGAGGCAGCCAGGAGTTAAATATCTCTTGGGCTAGAGTGGAACTGTATCTGGCTCAGGTCTCATTTCCACTCAAAAACCCATTCCAGACTCAGTTTATACCACAACTGAGTCTGCAATGGCTGCCAGCATTGCCTAACTCCAAGACAATGCTCAAGTCCTACCAGCATGCAGAGTATCCGCATGGATGCTCTTACAAGAGTGCTAAGACCTGGAGGAGGCACACTTGATACATTTAAGTTAATAGAACAATTTCTTGAGCTGAATCTCAGTGTTGGGATCACGGTAAATGGGACTAATGATGGGGATTTTTCATTCCAATGATTTCCTTGTTGTCCTTCCCAAGCCCAGGCAAACCCAAAAGACACAGCTAAGTGCTTTGGTTCAGGAACATTTTGTGTTGAAATAACTGTCTCTTCAACTGGAACTTCATTGTGATGTCAATTTAGTATTGATACTGTGGTGTCATGCACCTGGAAATCCTCAAAATAAATAAACAGATTAAGGATTTTTGGTGCAGTTTGGGCTCAAGCAGTGAAGACATTTAATCCATTGCTCTGAGAATGTGGAATTGAGTGTCTGGGTGCTACATCACCTGCTGTAGGCTGAAGGAGGAGTGTGCATGGGAGCCCAAGCCCATGTGCCCCTGGGGTGGTGGGGCCACAGATATGCAATAATAAAAGTGCATTCTTTGTGCATTAATGTGCATTTGGGGACATTTGGATGGACTGAGAGAGATACCCTGAGGAGGCACTAGAGGAGTGCCAGCTGTATCATATGTTTTCTTCTCTATTTAACTGCAGCAGTTTTGCTGTTGTCTGCAAACAGTCTGTTCTGCATTTATTTGTGGTGGAGGTGCTTAATGCCCTCACAGTGTCCCAAACTGTGCTTCTCTATGCACACACAAAAATGCTGGTGAGCCTCTCGTTGGTATTAGCACGTCTGATGTACAAAAACCTGCCACCTACTTCTGCCACAGACAAAGACTTAATTTCAAACTCTTAGTCATAAACAAGGGGAGGCCACTGTGTTCTGGCTGTAAGGACAATTCTCTGAGCATCCTTCCCCCTCAGCCCATCTCTCAAGTGTTTGGTTCAAGCATCCTCTGCTGTTACCAGCTTTATGAGTAGAGCTCGTGGAGCTGATGGGCTAAACAGGGGTGAGCAAGTGTGGTGAACGTTTCTTCTCTTTTTGTCTTTGTTGTGTAGGGTCAAGCTTGCAGATAAAATCAATACAGCAACTGTGAAGGAATTAGAAAGTCCTTTGCGTGGACTTTTGAGTGAGAGATGTTCTGAAGGTTCCTCTGTCACCTTGGGCTTAACACCTGAAGCTGAACTAGTTCCTTCTGTGGTGAAGAACCCACTGGGAGCCTTGGAGAACTTGATGCTGGATCCAAGGCTAGACTGCTTTCAGCAGAACATGCTTAGTCCCAAAATGATCATCAGTGACCCATCCGTGGATCTGAATGTTAAAGAAAACAGTAAAATCATCAAGAGACAGATAGGAGGCACCCAGAGTATAGGTACACCTGGGAAAACTGGCTTGAGGAATAAATCCTTCAGCATCAAGGACAAAATTTCAGAATGGGAAGGGAAAAAGGAAACACAGTCTGTTCCTCGCAGAGAGGAGGAGCAGGGAGGTAAAGAGGAGCACAAGGTGCCCTGTGTACCCGAGAAGACAGGTGGGGAAGCGCTCATGACTCACAAGGTGGAGACCAAGAGACTTATGAACTGGGAACTGGAGTGCAAAGGGGCAGGCAAAGAGAATGAGCGGAAAGCAGGAACCCCGAAAGGCACGGGGCAGGCAGCAGAGCGAAAGGGGGAAGCGCAGAAGGATGAGGAAGTGGAGTCCAGCCTTGGGAAATGCAAGGAGGTGAAAGGTGTGAAGTGGGAGGTCCAGAAGGAGAATCTTTCAGTGCTTAGTCAGGTCAAGAAGTTAGAGAAGGCTTTGAAAGATGGCTCAGCAGAGCTGCAGCCACAGTTGCCTGGTACTTACTACTCCCCACAGTGCTTGCAGGAGAAGGCAGCACAAGGACACACTGCTTCTGAGGGCCACGAAAGCGTATGTGGGGCTGAGCTCAACAAAAGGCTTCTTGGCTTGGACTCTGAAATCACTGAGCCAATTTTTGGGACTCTAGAAGAGGTAAGAACGTCTCGTGTAAAATCCAAGGACTGCACAGTGGAGAATGTGTACACAGAGCCAGGGGTGCCAGAGAAGAAACCCTTCATCAACCCACTGCCAAAACCCCGGCGGACTTTCAAACACGAAGGGGAAGAGGACTGGGTGCCAGCAGCTAGGAATAAAAGAAACTTACCCCCTCTGCCATCCATTCCTCCTCCTCCTCTTCCCTCCTCACCGCCCCCATCAGCTGTCAGCAGGAGACTCTGGAGTGGGAAGCACAAGAACAACGCCGACCACAGGTATTCCAGCTGTGTTTCACAAAGGTGTTGATCTTGATGGTGGAGCCCCACCCTCCCATATCTCACTGGGAGAGATGTATCTTCTCTGGTTGCTCGTAATCCCCCAAAAACCTCATTAGTCATAGCAAGCACTTAGTCATCTCTGAGATCATATGAGTGGCCAGTACAACTTCACAGGATAATGGTGAAGACCTAAATCGTAACAGATAGTGCTTAGAAGTCACTGTATTGTGTGGCTGAATCTTCTAGCACAACACTGAGGGGTTTGGGGGGTTTTTTGGGGCTTTTTTTTTTTAGCAGAAAGTATTTAATCACACAGTCACTGCAGCTGGTCTGGAACTGGGTCTGCAGTGATAGTCTAAACTCTACCACTGCATTTTTGCCGTTCATAGTAAACCTACTCCTCCAACTGAACCTGATGTGTATGTCTTCTTCCAAAGTACTTTCTTATCTTTTCTCCCCTCCCTCATGACTGTCACGCTTTTTTGGGGTGAGGAGTGTAAAATACACAGCTGTTTGTAACACCCTCTGCATAAACTGTCACCTAAAATTCCTGCCTTGGGTGCAAGGCGGAAATAACTTTCCAGGTTTGTTGGTGGAGGGCCCTTAGCTGTTGTTACCCTTACTACCACCCTGCATGCAAGTATCACTGTCCTGGGCAGCTCAGAGAGAGATGATTTTTGGGGCCCCTCTGTTCCTGCTGATGGTAGGATCTGTGCTGTAAGTGGGAACTCACATGGCCTGAGGTTCCGTGTTGTGTTGCAGGATGTGCCGCTTAACACTGGCATCTCCACAGCGTGCTATTGCCATGACAACCCAGATGATCTGCGACATCCCTGCAATCTGAAATGCCTTTATTTGTATGGCTGATAAAAATAACCGGTTTCAGTGTTACTTTCTCATGCTTTATATGGGGTGAGGCTGTGAAATGTCCTCTGGAATTCATTCTGCCAGCTGTGAGGCGTGCTGCAGAAGTGAACTAGCTGTGATTTGGTTATAAATGCTGGTTAACCCTATCAGTCTCCTCTCTGCTCCTTCTCCCCTCCCATCAATGGTGCAGGAAGTCGTATGAGTTTGAAGACTTGCTGCAGTCGTCGTCGGAGAACGGACGGGTGGATTGGTACGCGCAGACCAAGCTGGCCCTCACACGCACTTTATCTGAGGAGAACGTCTACGAAGACATCCTGGGTAGGAGTTTTGGACACTGCTAACACTGAATAACTGAGACTTGTGGTCAGCAGGCACTCACTGGGGGTGCTCCAGAAAGTATCTTTATTACCCAGATGCAAACCAAGACATGTTTTGCTGAGATTACAGGCGAGTAATTAGAAAAATAGATGGAATATTTCAAAACTCTGCAGCTTCAGAGATGAACCTGAGGCATGTGGGAAACAGGTTTTTACTTTTTGCTGGCATCTCTTCTGTCTTCCTTATGTCACGTGGATTAATTCTCACAGCTCTGGTCTGTCCATTGTGGTGAGCTTGTCACCACTGAGATAATGTGAAGTCTGAAAAGATAGCCTCCAAGTCAGTTCCATGGCTCAGAAATTGGATTGTGTATGGCTCCAGGTACCACTGAAATAAAAAAAATAGGCCCCACAACCTCTGAAGTTGAGTTTTATTTATTTCTCTAACTTCAGTGGCAGATCAATTCCATTTGAAAGATTATTTCCTGTAAGGCTTTCAATTTATATAGTGAGTTTTAATACTTGGAGTTAGATGGCCTTTTATGGAACATAGAATACAATCTCCCCTCTTGAAAAAGCCTTAAAAAGCTTTAGTAGCTGTGGGCTGGTGTTGTGCAAAAGCTCTTGGCTGTTTAGCAGAGTAGGGGGAGAATAGCTGCATCAGCTCCCACCACACAGCTGGAACCCTGCAAAGGTGGCCTGTGGTGTTCAGCATGGGAGGAGCTGCACGGTCTCAGGAGCAGGCAGTGCATTGCTATTTTGGTAATAATTTGATGAATAAAATCTGATTGTAGTCAGTGAGAAAGATTTCTCGAAAGAGTCGTGTTCCTTTGGGACTGATGGCCAAGGTGATGCCAGTCCATCCTTTTTGATATTTTTGAAGCTTTTGATCTCATTTGTGAGGCTCTAGGGGCCCTGTGTTAGCCTTTTTCTTCTCTTGGGGGGCCAAAGGAACAGGGAGTGCCTGAGCAGCTGCTGAGGTTTTTTGTGTTGGGGCGTGGTGGGAGGTCTCAGAAACCACTGGGTGGTAAGGGTCACCTCGTCAGCTGGAATAACATGGATAGCGTTACAGAGTGGCTGTATAGGCAAATCCATCCATTCAAACACAAGCACACCCCAGTGTCCCAAGTTTGCAGTGAACTCAAACACCAGGCTGAAATTTCTCTCCCCTCCAGCTTTTAGTTGCAAAGATTAAAAGAAAACAAAGTTATGGGCAATTGTCAGCTAATGAGACATGTTTGGGTTTTTGTTTTCTTGTTGCATGTTCAGGCATTGCCTGGAGTCAGTGATGTTTAATTGGTTCCTGCAGTCCTGGTGGTGTTACCATAGAAGCTTAGGAGAAGGGGTGGACAGGAATAACTCAACCCCCTCCCCCCAGTTTTGTTTTTCACAAGACTGAAGGCGAATATAGTCCACAAAACATAAACATGTGAAAACCACACCCATGGAGGGACAACCAAGGCTTCATCAGCAGGACAGTAGTGCTGACTCACAGATAACCATGCGTGTCCATCAGGGCATGCAAGTACAGACATACACCCCATGTTCACATGCATGATTTAGGGAGGGTTCAGCTGTTGGTGGGAGAAATGTTCCCTTTTCTAGCAAGTCACACAGATTCCCTTCACACACCATCTCTTTACTTGTTCACCATTGCTTACCTGGACCATTAGAGATTGTCCTGGACAAATGGATGACAGGATTTATTTGCCAAAAAGAGGGAAATGGTGTTCTTTCTTCCAGACTGAGACTAACTGGACATGCTGCCAAGAAGTTTGAGGACAGGGTAGGCAGCAGAACCTAAGCTTGTTCTTTTTTTCTCTAATCTACCCAGTTATGGGATAGCTGAAGTACATTTTCAGTACTGAAGTGTGCCATTGGAATTAGAAAGTGGAACCACTTTCAGGAACAGGAGCATGTTTGCTGACAAAAAGTTCATGCAGACTTGCTTTGCTGGTGTCACACGCTTCCTCTCTCCTCCTTGGTGAATTGGGATCTACTGCTGTAGTGCTCAGTATTGCCAAGCTGCAGATAGAAAACAGTGTTGGAAAAGACCTGGGTTTCTGTTCCTGTCTGTGGCACTCCTGCCCTGGCAAGGCAGGCAGGTTGGGCCCTGCCAGTTAAACAGATCCTACAGCTGTTACCAGTCTCTGCTTCAGAGAGCAGCATCACTGACTTCCAGCCTTTGCTCTCAGCCAAGCATTTCATGACTGTAAGAGAAAGTAAGAGAAAGACAGTTGCTTCAAGTCCCAGCTGTCAGCTGGGGTGGTGTGAAGAGAGAAATCTCATCATGAATTGCCCACCCATGCAGATACTCAGGCTAAGGCTTTGTCATTGGTTTCTTAGATGCTTGGATGGAGATGTCCAGATGTCCAAAACTCGTTTTTCAGAGTTGGGTGTTCTTTTTGAAGACACTTGCATTTCCCTGTATTGCCCAAGGGTGGGATGTAAGAAGTTCATTATATATAATTTGGGGTGTTTAAAACTCAGACTAGTTCTGTGCCTTGTGTCTAAAATCAGTGGCAACAAAGGGACAACTCTGTGGTCATTCAAGACTTGTGGTTTTGAGGGCATCCTAGGTAAGAGTGAGCTGAATGTTATTTTAGAGATGTCCCTTTCCTGCCCATCCCCACCTCCCCCGGCCTTCCAGGGAGAGACCATCCAGGTGGCCTAGGTTAGGTGATGGCCTAGGTTAGGTGAGGTGAATCCTTCCCTCTTTCTGAAGTGGGGTATGTGAGACTGTAGTGTCCATGATTGGTAGATGTGTTTGAAAACCTATGGTTTGTGACAGGCATGCATGTTCAGAGTGGATTAAATCTCTCTTCAGGGTCAGCCCAAAAGCGGTGCATTGCTTCAGCCCCAATTAAATGGTGACCAGAGGGCCACCTAAACATGGGGTATAAAAGGAGGAGAGAGAACCTTTCTGCTAGCTTTATGCTCATGTTTCGTTTGGAGACAATTCTGGGCAGAGGAGTGGAAAGAAGGAAATGCAATTATGGACTGATGTGCATGAGAACCTCACAGATCCTCTGAAGACAGGGAAATGAACTTGAGGACTTGCTGGGTCTTTTCCATCTGTAGTATCTGTGATACGTTCCTATGGCTGCATATGTCAGTGTCAGGGTTTGGACACTGTCCAGCGAGCAGCTGGACTTCTAGGGCTATGGAGAGAATGAAGCAATTGCAGGAATGCTTGAGAACAGGTCTTTATGTCTGATGTGGGAGGTGGGAGAAGGCCAACAGATCCCCAAACAGATTTTTATGTGAAACCTCAAGGATTTTCTGCACTTACAGTCTCTTGCTTGTGGCTTTTTGCTGCAGATCCACCGTTGAAGGAAAACCCTTATGAAGACATTGAGACCAACAGCCGCTGTTTGGGGAAGAAATGTGTCCTCACCTTCCCAGCATCCCCCACCTCTTCTGTACCCGGGACTCCCACTAAGGTACTTTGATTCAAGTGGCCGCCTCTCCTGCTCCAGAGGGGTTTTGGGTGAAATCCAGTTGCTATGTGGAAAAAGCAGAGTGCTGACAATGACTTTAATCATGCCAGGATTCTTCCCTTTTTGTCTTTTGCTACAGGGTGTGATAAGAGGGGATTTACTGCCCTTTAGCAAGGTGAAAAGGTCAGCATTCCCTTAGACAAATTGTTTGTTGGCTTTCACTCTTTTTCTACGCCAGGGCCACCTTCCCCTGGGGAAGACCTTTGGCCATCATAGTGCAAGAAAGGCCTTCCTCTCCTCAAAGAGAGTATTTAAGTCCTTGTGTAATCACAGACTTGCTCTCACCTTGATGAGACTAGTTACTGGTAACTAACACAACGCCAGGCCCCTGGTTAGGAAGCCGACACTACAAGGGTGTCCCTACCAGCAGCAGAGTTCACAGCCTGGTGCCGTTTTCCTCCTTGACCGTTAAAAGAAGTAAAACACAGGTCTGCACCTTGTACTCAATGCTCAGGACTTACCAAGGAAATCCCTTGAGCTGTTTTGGTTGGTTCCTGTTGTCTGTTTAGACAGTCCAAGGCTGGAACAGCAGGGACAATGTGGCAGCAGAAGTCAGCTTGGCAACTGGGTTCAGAGTGGATAGCGGGTTCTACACATGATTCTCCTAACCAAAGGGTTTTTCCCATGCTCTCCAAGTTGCAGCAATTATTCAAGCTGTTACCAAACATTTTCAGAAGTTTGATGCTGCATTTCTTGGCATGCTGTTCTTTTCCAACCACCTCAATCAGCAACTGAGGTTTCTTTGGATAATTCAACACTTAGAAGTGAAAATTGTTCTGTGGTTCTTGGTCCATTCTCCTTATTGCTGGTTAGGTCTAGAGCAGCAAGGGTCTGCATATGAGTGGTGGAATGCTCTCCCTTAGAGAGCTTTGCAGTCACCAGCATGCCCTCATTTCCCACTTGTGCTGTCAAAAGGGGGCTTGTTACCCAGGAATGCCTTTTACCACAGATATTGTTCCCAGCAGGAGACCCTTAGTAAGGAGCTGAACGGGATTAATTATGTTACACTATGGCTTATTGGCATCTGAAAGCTGCGATCTGCATCAGTCAGAAGAGAAGTGCCGCAGCTCTCTTGGCAGCTGACAGGTTTGCAACTGCATTGTGAATCACACTGGGAGTCTGCCCAGGCTAGAGACTGTGGGGATGGGTCTGGAAAAACTTTCAATAGTAGCTTATCTCACTAGTGCAGGATGAGATTCCTCAGTGCTAAAGCTTTTCCCAGATTCATTTTCACCTGTAATGTGGCTGGTAAGCATTTCTGTGAGTTGAGTGTCTTCTGCCAAACCACCCAGAGACACCTGAGCTAATCTGAAAGATGGCAACTGTGCTGAGTGTGTCTGATGATGGAGGCAGATCACTATGTTGCCTCAGCTATGGTACTGCTGCGGCTTGTCCTGAATTAGCTTGGATACCTCTCCCCCACAGTGCTTAGTGTCGTGTTGATACATCCTCTGGGAGCACAGATGCAGTGCCCGCAAAAGGTGTGACTTACCCTTGTCATAACTGCTGGGAAATCCTGTAGAGACAAAAAGACTTCATATTGAGCATCCTTCTGGTGAGAAGTGGTTTGCCTTGCCTTTCTTTACCTGGAGCTTAGCTTTCTGCTTCTCTGATGCTGGTTTTGGTCAAAGACTTTAAGGACTTTGGTACTTAAATATCAACTGTTGTGCTCTCATCAAACTTGCTGATGTGCTCAGGAGGAAACCAGTATCTGTAATTGTCTATCGTGGCATTTCTTGTACCCTCTTCCAAAATATTTAATTCTGGCTATTGTTGAAGAGAGCCATGCTGACAGTGCTTTTTGTTTGGCCTCACTGCTTCTCTGTTCCTCCTCACTAGCTGCTCCTTATCCCAAATGCTTGTGGTTGGCCGGTTGGTTAGTCTTGTCCTGTTTACAGTCCCAGCTTCTGGGTTACACAGGTCCCGGGAGATTTCTTTTCACACTGGAGCAAGGCTTCTTAGCCAACCCCTGAGATTGCATTCTGGCCTGGAATAAATTTAGGATAGTTAAATTGCTGGTCGAGATAGTCCTGGCCTAGCCCAGCAGCTGGGCCTTGTGTGTGCAGGAATCTGTGGGGGTTCTCAGAATCTGGGCTGTTTTGCCAGCTGAGTGCCACGGCTGCCCCGCTGGATGTACCACCGTGACGGTGTAAGCAATGGCACAAAGGGGTGTGAGGTGCTGTGCTCGCTCATTCCTTCTCCTCCATTTCCAGTTGCTTTCCAAGCCCATTTTTTTCCGCCAAAACTCGGAGCGGAGGAGTTTCAAACTGCCAGACATACGGAAACTGAGCCGCGATGGGACTGGGTCGCCATCCAAAATCAGCCCTCCCTCAACCCCCAGTAGTCCAGATGACACCTTCTTCTCCTTGGGAGACCCTCAGAATGGCAAGAGGAGAAGGAAGATTCCCAAGGTAAATCTAGGGCTTTATCTCTTTTGCTTGGCTTCTTCCAGGAAGGAAGGTGAGTATGGGAATGCTTTCTTTAGTTTCCAGGGTGGCATCCCTGCAGTGTAGCTGTTCTCCTGGCAGGTGGCTTGGCTTGTGTTTGGCCCCTGTTCTACTCGAAGGATTATGTTCATAAACATCTCTGCAAGTTTTGAAGAAGTTGTTTTTCCACCTGAGATAGAATGATTGGCAGGAGAGATAAAATAATAAGCAGCAGCCAAGCATTTTAATTCTTGGATAAAAGTTTAAGTTTGTCAGAGGAGGAAAAAAAGTTAATAATATTTTTGAAAAAAAATTGGCCCATTGTATTTTCTTCTTTGATGCATCGGACAGTCAGAAATTGTGTGTGTTGTGTTGGTGTTCCTTCTTGATCTGTTTTTCTTTGCCAGATCCAACTCATACAATGGCTGTTTCTTAATTCAAAGTAAGGTGTGATTTTAGGTGAACAGTGAAAATACTGACATTCGAGTGACAAAAGGAGTTGTCTGTAGTCATGAGCGTTTTCTGAAGCAACGTTTCCTAGTTCATATTTGGATACAATATGACTCCATTTCAATTTTATTTTCTTTCAGATCTAGCAGGAAGTGTATTCAACCCAAATGAGGTTTGGCAGCAGTCTATCTATGGAATGTTTCAAAAACACAGTTGCGTAGCCCAGTCTTTGCAGGGCAAGCAGTCTACCAGGGACTGTCTGTGGTGATGTTTTTTCTGACCCCCACATTTTTCATTTGGGGAAAAGGGATGTGTTTGTGTGTCTTCTTTGTTTCCTGGTTGCCAAATCTGTGTTCATGTTTGCATACGTGATTTTTGAATGCCCTCTCTGTGTACCTCAGCTGTTCAGTACTGAGCCAAAGACTACAGATGTCTAGGGTCTTCTTTCCCAGTATGCCTTACACACCTGTGTGTGTGCTTGAGCTCTGTCACTGTGTTAACACGTACTTTTATGTTAACTGAAGGGAAGATTACAAGTCTGTATTTACCAGGCAGTGCTCCTGAGCAGTCTTACAGAGCAAGCTCAGAACTGGGATTTACTGTATCAGTGGCAAGAGGGAGGTGAGATTTGAGCTGGGCAGCTGGTTGGAGGCTCCACACTTCCACTCCCAAGCATCCTGCCTCTCATTTAAGTATTTGGATTCAGAGTTCCCTGACCAAGTGTATGGTGGGCATGTCTCACCTGAAGCTCTCAGGATGTGTGCACAAGCATCTCAGACTTCCTGGAATAAATCTGAACGCTGTGGCCATGTCTGTTCCTGCCTGGGACCTTGACAAGGAGGCAGTTCTGCTCAAGGGTGCTTGGGAAAGCCTGGCATGGTCCTTCTGCAACCCATGCACCTTCAGGGATGGATAGGGAGACCAGAGGCACTGAATGAGCCACTGAGCCCAGCTATGCCCAGAACTGAAATGTCCTCTCTCCTGCTTAGCTGGGAGGTCAGCAATTAAAGGATTTGCAGAGCAAACCACTAGTATAAAGTACGTCAGCATCGTTGGCTCCCACCCATCTCAGTCTCTTCAGCATTCCTTGTGTGATGTGTTTCCCCCATGCCTGCTATGAAGGCTTTTCCAGCGCATCCCACAGCAGATGTTAAAGGCATAAAGACATTAAAGATTGTTGTTGTCCTCCAGCCAGTTTTCTGCTTTGAAACCTGCAGACTAGGACAGTTTCTCAGAGAACCTTCTGGTGCTTCTTGCAGCATGGCCCGCAGTATGGACAGGCCCAAGTGGTCACTGTCAAGCCCTTACAGCCACACGGTGTGGAAGTGCATTAAGGCTTGGCCTTTCATCAGGACTTGTTACCTTGAGCTCCTGCCATGGAGCAGTATGTATGTGACTGTACTGTTTCTGTGCCAGAGGGAGCTTGGCCATTGACAGCATGGGTGAAGGTTGCTGTGCAGGGTGGTAACTGTCAGTTTTGGGCCATCAAGTGAAGAGTTTCAGTGTAGCCAGGGTTGGGAAACAGAGCACTTTGCATGAAATTCTAACTTGCTTTCTTGCCTGAGGAGGAAAATAACATTGTTTGTTTGTTTGTGTGTTTGCTGAGCAGCTTGTGTTGAAAATCAATGCCATTTATGAGGCACGAAGGGGAAAGAAACGTGTCAAGAGACTATCGCAGTCTACAGAGAGCAATTCAGGGAAAGGTAAAGGAACTTTGAATCATCATACATCTAAGACTTTCTGAGGACTTGGCCTTCGAGTTTAGGCTGGCTTAGTGATTTTATGTGACATTTTCTAGCACTTCTTCCAGTCCAGGGTGAGACTGAGTTGGGACTTCCACCCTTTCTTTTGGGAAGATATGGGCTGTTCCTCTGCCCAAAAAATTTTCTTTAAAACGAAACTTTTTTTGTTTTTCTTGCCTCATTTTCATTCCATGGCTTTACATGATAACCTTTTAGGTCACACTAAAAATGTCCCCCCTTTTTGATGTTTATTTCTGGAACAAGCTGGAAGCTTTTGTAGAGGAATGTTCTGTCCAGAAGGTCTGATTTGTTGAGATCAAAATATTTTGCAGGAATGTGTCACTTAAGTGAACTGTCCAATGGAAGACAGTAAATTTTGAAACAGCCCTGGTTCCTTCAACATCCCAAATTGCCTCAGTTGGGAATCTAGGTTTTTAGACTTGACTGTAGGACCATCTCCATCATAGCAAGCCTCTCACTGTTAATCATCAACTAGCTAGAAGTGTTCAGGTATTTTACAGCCACTTTTAACCATCCCATCTCCATAAAACTTAAAATTGCATCTTTCCAAAACAGTATTTTTTTCCCAAACCACCCCATTTTCCAGGAAAAAAGGTGACAACCAGCTCTACATTTCCCACAAATACTCCTTACTGTTTATCCCATTTTATATAGGATAGACACCCACAGGGTGGAAGAGTGTGTTTATATGAACCTACAGGGGAAGCATCCCAGATTTGTCTCTACATCATCGTTTTATGCCCCTCTCTGAACCATCTAGGGCATCACTGACAGAAACTGACTCTTGGACTGAGTCTGATTCAGTCTGGGAGTTGGGGTTTTTTTGTTTATTTGTTTCTTGCTTGGTTTTTTCCTGCAAACTGCTGCATATTAATCAGCCTTTTGCCTCGGTGTCATGCTTATGCAAGCTTGGATAAAATACTTCTCTGGCATTTTATTCTTAATGCAACTATTTTGGCTGTGCAAAATTGATTGCCCTTGGGCCTTTGAGGTACTGTCTCCCCCTGATGTTGCCAGGCCTGGCTTTCTCATGCCAGTGATAAGAAGTGCATGGTTATAAATAGGCTTTACTTCACCTTCCCCTCTCTTTTTTCCTAGTTACAGATGAGAACAGTGAATCGGACAGTGATACTGAAGAGAAGCTGAAAGGTAAGATAAGTGTGTGAAGAGAGCAAAGAGCTCCTGATAAACTCTGCTCTGAGATCCTGGGTCAAGATCTCTCCTCTGTTGTGCCTTTGGAGAAGGGAGCTTTTTTTCCACTTGGCACACAGTGAGAAAACAAAGATCTCAATGCTGCAGAAGAAAATCCATGGGCAGAGGACTACAGGAGTCTAAACCAAGCATCTGTTCCAATTCCCATCAAAGTTCTTTGTGCTGCCTTTCCTAGGAGAGGGATTGGACACTGTGGAAATGCAGTGAGTTTTCTAAGTACACAGTCACAAATGTGTGACCAAGCTGACACAGGCAGTATCACACAGGAAAGGGTGTTCAGAAACCCCACTACCCATTTGCTAAGGGAGAAAACCCACCGGCCAGACTGGCTAGCTAGGAAAATTGAATTGCACTGTATGAGTTATTGCTAATTAAACTCTTCTGCATTGGCTGAATTGGGATAAAGCACTGCTTTGCTTGCTTCACTCCAGTAGAGCTATAAGGTATACCAATCTCCATAATACTCTTCTGAAACCTTTTCCTGTTGGTAGTTAGCCCTTTGATGTGCTGGTGGCATTACAGTTTTTTAGGAATTTGTGTGGTAAATTCAAAGTCCTGGCAGAGTCAGAATGCAGGATGGAAACTCCTTCAGAGTCTAAAGTTTCCTGACTTAGATGCACACTTGATCCAGATAGCAGGTCAGATCCCAAGCTGAAAAGGCAAACCTAAGCAGGCGTTGGGCTCTGTGTCAACCACAGCATGTTGTGCTTAGGAGTGCCTGTCTTTACCCTCTTCCACGTTTAGAACTGAAGCCTCAGGGTTCCCTCCTGTGAGTGCAGTTTCCAATGCAAGAACTACCGGATGCTCTTGCTCCCCTCTGCATTGGGAAAGCTTCTATCTGGACAACTGTGTTGGCAAAATCATGTTGAAATCTGCCACCTCTGCTACCTACTTTTTGACAGGTCCTCAGGCTAGCTTGGGGGCAGACAGAGAGGATCTGCACCCAGATTGTGTGGAAATTGCATTCACATGTGTCTTAAAACACGATGCTGTGAAATACAGTCTGTGTCCAGAAGTGGCTGAGAAAGACAGTGCAGATCTGGCCAGAAAGACTCAAACTCTTGCCTGTTACTGGTGGCTGTAATAAATCACGTGCATCCTGTATTTCTCTGTAACATCTGTGTAACTGCAGCCAGGAACTGACTATACTACGAGGGGTCATGGAATCACAGAATGTGTTAGGTTGGAAGGGACCTTTAAAAGTCATCTAGTCCAACCACTCTGCAGTAAGCAGGGACATCTTCACTAGATCAGGTTGCTCAGAGCCCCATCAAGCCCGACCTAGAATGTCTCCAGGGATGGGGCCTCCACCACCTCTCTGGGCAACCTGTTCTAGTGATCCACCCCCCACACATTGAAGAATTTTTTTGCTGATATCCAACCAAAATCTCCCCTTTTCAAGTTTGAAACCATTACCCCTCATCCTATTGCTACATGCTCTTGTGAACAGTTCTTCCCCAGCTTTCTTATAGGCACCTTTCAGGTACTGCAAGGCCACTATAGGGTCCCCCTAGAGCCTTCTCTTCTCCAAGCTGAGCAAGCCCAACTCTGTCAGCCTGTCTTCATAGGTGAGGTGCTCCAGCCCCTTCATCATTTTTGTGCCCCTCCTCTGGACATGCTCCAACAGGTCCATGTCCTTCTGTGTTGAGGGCTCCAAAGCTGGACACAGTACTCCAGGTGAGGTCTCACCAGAGCAGAGTAGAGACGGAGAATCACCTTCCTCGACCTGCAGCCCAGGATGCCGTTGGCCTGCTGGGCTGCAGATGCACGTTAGTCGCTCATGTCCAGCTTTTCATCCATGAGTACCCCCAAGTCCTTTTCCTCAGGGCTGCTTTCAAGCACATGATCTCTTAACCTCTATGGTTAACGGGGGTTGTCCCGACCCAAGTGCAGGACCCTGCACTTGGCTTTGTTGAGCCTCATGAGGTTCACCTGGGCTCACTTCTCCAGCCTGATTCCTGGAAATTGTATGAAGTCACCTCAAATTCAGCAGCACTGGACTCTGAACAATATCCAGAGGCATACCTGGATCTGTATGACTGTGACAGTCTATGTAACTGTGAACAGGAGCTCTGGCACTTGCTCTTTGTTCTAGCTGCACCCGTATTTTGCTTTGTGCCTTGTTGAACTGTAGACCTTCCTATTCTTACATAAGAAGGTGAGATGATGTACCAAGTCTCTTCTACCTAGGGCTTTTGATTTATCAAGTTTTACTTAACACCAGCCAGTTACCTGTGCACAGCAAGTCACTGGACATCATCTGAGACACAGCAAGTCATCAGGCAGCAGTCACCAGGCCATGTCAGGGCCAAAAGTGCTGACTCTTGAGAAGGAAAAATGTTCAAAGACAACCTCTGCTGTGGTGTCAGCACTACAGTCCTGGTATCTTTAATGGGTTGCACAGAATACAAACAATGCAGAACTTGAGTGAGCTTTTCAGAAGCATTCAGCATTGCTGGGACACTGCTTCTTTTTTAAGGCCCTAGTATAACAGAAACCACTTCTGAAAGCTTTTGGAGAGTTACAGCCAGACAGCGAATAGTGTAATAGGCAAGGAGAGAAAGGAGTCTAAGCCATCTTGCAGGGCTTTCACTGCTGTGGGATTGTTACACTCTCTGATTTAAGAGACACCTCAAGATGCTCTAAATTGTATCATCTAGAATAATCCATGAGTGGCACAACTTTACCTTGATAACAGGTCGAGATTGTCCAAAAGTATATGCCATCTTTCAGGAAGCCCTGTTTCCCAAGCAGACATATTAGGTATTTGGACTTCCCACAGTATCCCTGTGGTGGTTGTTTCTGTCAAAACCTTGCATTGCCACCCACATTCTCAAAAAGACAGTTGTGAGAACGTGCTGTAGCCCCTGCTTGCAGTTAAGGCAGCCTTTCTTTTGTAGTAGGAGTAAGGGAGACGACATGGAGATTTAATTTGGGATGCAACTATGAGGCAAAGCAGGGGGGGTGGTCTTAGGGAATTTCATTTGGTCTTTTCTCAGCAGGCAGCTTTTCATTACTTTCCATTCTGCAATGTTTATCGTCCCACAGCTTGTGTGTTGCACTTACAGCTTACTCTAGCAGTTTTTCTTGTTTTCCCATTGTCTTGGGTGAACTTGTAGAATCATGGTTCTCAGAGATGTGTTTTAGGCACAGGAAGGACTAGCACGAGCAGGCCTTTTTCATTTGCACCTCTTTTCACATTTTTTTGCTGTGGTTGGCCTACAGCCCAGCCTACCATACTGAAGCTGGGAGACCCCAGCATTACTCAGCCAGCAGAGCCCTAGCCTGAGCCAGGTGCTGGTCATGTAAAACCCTGGGGACCGTTACCCACAGCCTCCTCTGAACAACAGTCATCAATCGCCTGTGCTGGCTTTGAAAGACAGATAAACGGATGGTAGGATGAATGCCCAGACATTTATCTGTTACACCATGCCCCATATGGATATCAGATTGGGTTGTCTTCAGCTGTAAAAGCAATCCATGAAGTCCTGCTGCTGCCAGAGCTCTTCAGGGTGATGGCACAGGATTACATCTCATCTCTGTCGATATTCACAGCGCTGCTTCCAAATGTCTCCCACCTCTAAGACAGGACAAAGTGAGTGCTGGTGTTGCTCTGTGCAAAGAGGCAGTGTCACAATGGCTCACCTTTCTCTCCGCAGCTCACAGCCAGCGCCTGGTGCATGTGAAGTCTCGCCTGAAGCAAACCCCGCGGTACCAAACCTTGGAACGGGATTTGATCGAATACCAAGAGAGGCAGCTGTTTGAGTACTTTGTGGTAGTGTCACTGCACAAGAAGCAGGCTGGGGCTGCCTACATCCCTGAGGTTACCCAGCAGTTCCCATTGAAGGTGCGGTGCCTGTTGGAAAGGTCTGGTTATCATGTCTCAGATTGCACAGTGCACTTGCACAGCTGGAGAAGCCACAGCTGCTCTGTTGACTGCATGTTATATCAGCAGCCCCTCTGCTGTGCTGGCATTCAGTGAGACTGAAGATAGAGGGTTCTGCAGTCACCCCCAGGAACTGCCCTGGTATTCCTCACTGTTGAAAGAGCAGCTAATCTAGATCTTTTGCTGCCCTTTGCTATGACTTTTATATAGCTGTTCCCTTTCTTCCTCTTTTCTTTTTTAAAGAAAAACTCTGTTTGGGTGAAGATGGGTTCTTAAAGGGATAGCACAGCTTTCACCAGTAGTCTATCTCAAAACGGGGAATGAGTAATGGGAGAAACATAGAGCCAATGTGACAGTGTGTTTCTAAGTGGGATGTAACCAGAGCCCTCCTCAGACTTCAGCTGTCTTGTCCCTTGCTGGGAGATGTGTCCCATATTGGAGGCGCAATATAGCTGGGGCAGGTGCTGCAGATACAGGACTTGGTGGAATTGAGAGCACAGCGTTACTTTAAGATACCTAAAGATTAGGTGAGCCAGAATCACAGAAATTTTAATATCTTCCAGGCAGAAGCTTAGCCTCTGTCATCACCTCTTCATTTGTCACAGGAAAAATACTTGAAGTCATTCCATCCCCACATGACTAATTGGAAACATTCCTTCTCTCTGTTCTCCTAGCTTGAGCGCTCGTTCAAATTCATGCGTGAGGCAGAAGATCAGCTGAAAGCTATTCCCCAGTTTTGCTTCCCTGATGCAAAAGACTGGGCCCCCATCCATCAGTTTGCCAGGTAAGTACTACGCTTTGTGTCCTGATTCATAAGAAACAGAATTAAATATCAAGCTAATTGAATATGAGAGCGGTTATTGGGCAGACCCCTGAACAGGTTGTATTGGAAATGCAAAAGGATTGTGGATTTGTTGAGTCTGTGTGTCAGAGTGGGTGATGGGTATCTTCTCATTCTGGTTCCTCTTTCTGCAGTGAGACGTTCTCATTTGTCCTGACAGGAGAAGATGGAAGCCGGCGGTTTGGATACTGTAGGAGGCTGCTGGTAATTATCTCTGGGGTTTTTTTTTCTTTTTCCTAGAGATGCAGCCTTCTGTGGGGTTGGTGTTACTGGCACCCATTCTGGAAAGTGCAAAGCTGCTGCTTTTTCAGTGTGGAAAGAAAGAGCAGCAGCAGAACAGCTTTGCTGTCTTCTGCCCTGCCTGGTGCCAAAGTGTCTCTTGGAGTTCCATCCTCCACTCCAGGCATAGCTCTTTTACCTTCTCATTACACCAGTGCTCAATATTATGACCATGAGCTGTTGTTTCATCACTAAGCTGAAGATAGGGTTTGTCTCCCTTAAGCTCAGATGGCTGCTACACAGTTTCCTAAACCTGTCTGAGTCCTGTAGGCTGAGTTGCCTCCATAGAGGAGCAGCCTTGCCACAGTCATTTCACTTAGGAAGGCTGGGATCATATTGCGGATGTGCCCATCTCTCTCCACTGTTTCTAGCGTACCAGGGTCTGACCCAGAATTAAGGTACTGACACCAGCAGTGTGCTGTCAGATGTCTGCTGCTTTCTGAGCCAGGCAGCAAGCAGCAGAACAAAGACACCGGTCACTCTCTCTGCAGCAGAACTAAGACACTGGTTACCCTCTCTGCAATAGTTACAACTCTGACATTTTCTTGTTTGGGTTCTTTCTGTGTCTGTGTGTTTGTGTTTGTATTGAAAGCCCAGTGGGAAAGGGAAGCGTCTCCCAGAAGTTTACTGCATTGTGAGTCGCCTTGGATGCTTCAATCTCTTCTCGAAGGTGAGGGGTGGGGAGAGGGAATATGTGCTGTAGACCAAGAGGGACCTCAAAGTGAAGTCAACACCAGAAGAGCAGGGATCAGGGAAGCTGATGACTGAAGAAAATGGTCTGAAATAATGTTGGCAAGGCAACTGTGTCCTAATTCCAGAACCAAGCAAAAGCACAGTTAAAAGGAAAACTAGATTGTCAGCTGCTGCCTTGTTACTTCAGCAGAACTACTAGAACATAAGCACTGAGAGATCAAAAGGTAGAGTCCTTACTTCTGAGGGTGGTGGGGACTTTGCAAATTCTGAGCTTTCCATTGACCCAACTGGAGCTGGGTTTCTGTTGCTGAAGGAAAGGAAGGGTCTTAATTGCACCTTTTACCTTCCTCCCTGTGATTCAAGGCTCCGTGTCAGTGCTGGGTTGAGAATGTAGATGCTGGTGCACTTTATTCCTGGTGCTACTTCCCTCCTCCTGACTTACATCTTTTTGTGTCTTTGTGCTTTTATTTCAGATCTTGGATGAAGTTGAGAAGAGACGGGGCATTTCCCCCGCCTTGGTGCAGCCTCTCATGAGGAGTGTCATGGAGGCACCTTTCCCAGCTTTGGGACGGACGATCACAGTCAAGAACTTCTTGCCAGGCTCAGGAACAGAGGTAAAGACACCACCCTGGAGAGTAGGAGACAGGGCAGCAAGTGCTGCAGGACTGGTGACTGGAAGCTAGGATAGTGACATAGCAGTGGGGATCTTCAAGGATCTTCTAGCAATGGTGTGGGGAAGCTAGGGAGTAAAATAGGTCTCCCAAGGAGATGGCATGGAGACTTCAGTGACCTCAGAATCAAAAGGGAAATCGTATGGTAAAAATGAATGGCAGGACACCTTCCATGGCAAAATGGAGAAGGGCATTGGCCTTGAGGCCAAGTGGCACAGACTGGCAGGCCCCATGCTGCTGGAGGCCCCATGCTGCTTAACACCCTGAAGACAAAGTTCATAGCACGTTTGCCAGCATCCTTAACACAGAACCACCTTTTGTGTGGGACAAAACATACCTGAAACCACACAAGGACAGTGTTGCAGCCTTTCAGAATGGTGTTTTCACGGCATGGAGGTGAGGGTTGTGTATTACATCTCCCACCGTGTGGTGTGAGGACAGCAGGAGTTTTGTAAGAGTGCAGAGCATTTGAGGGTGACACTGAAGGACTGTGGGAGGAGGGAGCCAAAATGAACATAGTCTTGTTGGGCATGATGTGCCATGACAGAGAGGAAAGCGAGCGAGTTGATAGTGGTTGTGTCTGAGGGCTTTCAGCATAGCACTGTGTGGTGGCATTCTCCTCAGCCAAACAGAAAACAGTCCATACTAGATGAAATTACTGAAGAGCACGTGCACAGCTAGTCACAGGTCTGCACTCAAGGAGTAGAGTCCCAGTGGTGTGATATCAGGCTTTGAGAATGTTTTGGCTGTTTTGTTTCTAAGATCCTTCACCTTCATTAATTGTCCAGTTGATGGCAAATACTCCACTTTTGCACAATGGGCAGCTGACAGCACTGGGATGGGTTACAGGCACTTTGGAAGAAAGGGATTAAAATTCAAAATGACCTTGCTAAGTTGAAGGTTTGGTCTGAAATTCAGTATGGGCAAGAGCAAACTGCTGGGAAGAAGTCTAATAAGGCATGGAAGGAACTGAGCGAGCAACAGTACTTCAGAAAAGGGCCTGGTGGTATAGTGGGCCCCAAAGGGAGCAGAAGTAACAGCGTGGTATTATTTAGACAGACTCCTGCATTGTGAAGGATGAATAATAAAGCTTTTTTTTTTCTGCTTTCCATCATGGGTGGAAATTTATTTAGAGTGTAATTTTCAAAAAAATGCAAACACTAGGAGAAAGACCCAGAAGAGCAGTTGCACTTATTAAGTGGTTGAGAAAAATATAGGCAAAGCTTGAGAAAATTGCTTGCTTAATATAGAAGAGAAAGGAGGGCACGTGGCAATAACCTTACAATATATGAGATGTCTCCTACAGAGAGTAAGGTGACTGTTTGCTCCAGGTGTGGACTGAGAGTCAGATCAGTAGTTGAAGCAATTTGCTGCTGAGACGTTGCAGCTGCAGACTTGGTGTGTTGGTCAGGGCAGTTCAGAGCTAGAGTAATTTTCTTGTGGGATTTATCAAGTGTGTGTTGGAGGCTCTCAAGAACAGTTTGAATACGTTTCTGGCCAAGATAAAGGAGTATGAAGTGCTGAGGTGCTGTGACAGGAATTACTGATGTAGACAGGAACAAAGGATGATGCCCACGGGCAGCTCTTTTCTGTAACCAATATAAAAACTTTCTAGCCAGCAGGTTGGGCAGCTGGGGTCTTCAGTAAAAAAAAAAGAAAGAAGTGTGGAAGAAAGTGCAGATTTGAGAGGCTCCATGCCATTCTGTTGATTGAATGCCAGAAAGGCTGGAAACCACTCCTAGCTGGACACAAACTAGTTTTCTCCTTATGAAGAGCTCCCTGTGCTCAGTCTGGTGGGGAGAACTTGTGGTTGGTCTCATGCTGGGCCCATTGGAGCCAAGACTGCATCGTCTTCATCTGGAAGAAAGATCTGTGGGAGGTCTTTAGAAAGACTGTTTGAGGGCTTAACGCTGTGGGGTGTTTGCCAGCACAGTCAGTAAGGCTTGGTGGCTGTGAAAATACCTGTTGCATCCTGGCTTGCCACAGCATGGGTGGGCAGCAAGGGCTCACCTGTGGTCTTCTTGTCTCCCACAGGTCATCGAGCTGCGACGGCCTCTTGACTCCAGGCTTGAGCATGTTGACTTTGAGTCCTTGTTCACATCCCTCAGCGTGCGGCATCTGAGCAGAGTCTTCGCCTCCCTGCTCCTGGAAAGGAGGGTGATCTTTATTGCAGACAAGCTCAGGTACCTTCATGCGTCTCCTTGAACAAAGTGCTGCCAAGGAAGGGAGGCTGAAGAGACTGCAGCGATCTCTCTGCTTTGTTCTTTTTTCTTCTCTGTGCTTCTCCAACTCCTTACCTGATGTGGGCAGGGCTGTACTTCTCAGGAGTGGGGAACTCAGACCGTGCACCATCATTTCACTCTGCAGCTTGCAAAAAACGTGCTGCTTCTCATCCCCGAGGAGAGACAAATGATCTTTCTTCAGATGCTTTCAAAACAGATCCCCAGTGCTAAGGAAGCAAACCCTACCCCCCCACCCCCTGCTCTTTGCTCCATGATGCTGCATGGTTCCCCACTGAGCTGTGCTAGACTTTCCAGGGATCAAGCTTTGGGTAGCAATCACTGTCCTTTCTGGATTGTTCCCTGATGACACAAAATCTCCTTAAATCCTCAGCTTGTGTTTTTAATATTTGGTCTGAAAGGCCTTTTTCTTGTGGGGGATGAAATGAAAGGATGCAGTGAGAGGGAGTGATACAGAGGACTTCCCTCCCTTTTATTTTGAATCTCATCAGTTTGTTTGGGGGTTGTTTGGGTGTTGGGGTTTTTTTTAAAATTGCTGTATTTTTGTATTTGCTCTCCTAAATTATGAAAATGGCCCCAGGTTTCTTTAAGATCTTCTGCAGCTGGTGGCTGGCAGCTCTCCAGCCCTTGAAGCACTTGAGGATTCAGGGAGGAGAGTTCGCCAAGGCTGGGGAAAGAAAAGCTGCCTGGATGAGTAATGACGCTGAGGAGCACGCTCAGGTTTCAGGAGCCTGTGGTGCCCCTAAGCTGTCTGTTTTCACAACTTCCAGCCAGCGGGCTGCAGCCCTGGGATGGAGCGCGGGGGCAAAGAACGGGGAGGCCCCTTCTGCAGGGGAGGGAAGGGAAAAACTCATCCTGCAGAGACTGGGGGCTCTGCGGGCAGCGCTCAGGCCCTCCCCTCACGGGAGCAGGAGGGCTGGGGAGAAGGAAGCTGTAGCATCCAGAGAGCACTGGCTGCTTGTAGTTTTTGGCATCTGCCGTGGGTCAGAGAGGGGGAGATTTGCTCTTTGCAATCACTGCTGTGTTATACGCATAGATCTTTGGTATTCTGGATACTTAAGCTGCACATTTCATGCAGAACATTCAGACTCCCATTGAAAATGAGAGGATTGATCCAAACGCTATGTTTCTACGTAGGGTTTGTGATTTATTTGGTAATTTGTGGTGACAGGCTTTGCTTTCAAAGGTTTTCCTCCTCTGTAGCACAAATTTTACATTCTGAGAAAAATCTGTTAAGGACACAGGAGAGATTGTAATCTCTGTGTGAGGGCAGGGTGGTACAAGTAAAGAAATGGTAGGGAAAATGTTTTCTAAGGTATCACTTTAGAGTGAACTTGAATTTACCAGATATTTTCTTGTCACATCTTTCTCTGTCATCACATCACCATGTATTCTTAGCATGGTGTATGTTACAGAATAGCCTAATTCAAAGCACCTCAATGGATTTTGGTGGTTTCCACCTCCCCCGTCAGTATATCCAGGGTCCTTAGGAATGAGTCCAGCTGCCCAGGCTCTTAAAAGAGAGTGGGAGTGAGCTATAGAATCATAGTTTCTGGAATCTTTAAAATATGATAAACAGCTTTATTCTGTGAAAACAAAGAATTGTCACATTTTAAAGATCCTGGGTCTGTTAGGCCACAGGGCTCAGATTCAAATATTTACTCTAGATTTGTCAGCTCTCTACAAGACTTTTTGTATTTGGTGTTTCTGAGGAGAAGACCTTTTTCTTTTCCTGTAACAAAATATAAGTTTCTTTGGCTCATTTTTATGGAGAAAAAACAAAAATTGAAAATTACCCCGAAGAACTGTAAAGGCTTGAAAAAGAGAAAACAAAGAAAATAACCCTCAAAATGAAATAAACTGCTGTATTTTAATCCAGTCCAGTGATTTGAGTGCACTGGATTGGTGAGCCTTTCATAAGGTCAGTGGTCTCTGTGTTGGTGGAAATTCCATGTTTTGAAAGCTGAAGGTATCGTAGATACAGGAACTTTTATCCAAACGATACTTTTCCTGGGACAGGAATACACTGACCTCAGTGAATAGTAAGGAGTATTTACTTCAGGGGCAAAAATGCCAATTTCAGGGGAAAGAAAAGAAACACTTTTTTGGCAATAGCTTAGGAGAAGAAAAAAAAATCACTAAAGCAGCTGTTGGAAACTGCTCAGAGGTTAGGAATGCTAGAAATAATCCAGCTGAAATGGATTAATGGGGAGAGAGTGTAGGTGACAATGAAAGATACATAACAAATTATGTTTATCATTCATCTTCGCAGTTCTTCATGTGGGTACTATCAGTAACTGTCTGTACATGTGTGTAAAGGTGTGTCTGGGTGCAAATGACATAGAAAATGCTGGATGCAATTTATTTACGCATCTCAAGTTGCTCTAAAATCAGGTATGTAGGAAAAGAAAGTTGAAAGGTCTCTTGCCAAATACCGTGTGAACTGTGAAAGGTTTTCAGGCTGAGCAGAAAAACACACCTAACAAGTGTACAGCAAGTGAAATACTTTGTCTTTTCCATCTTTAGAATGAACATTAGAGTGTGGGGGTTTTTTTAAAGACCTGTCAATCCACAGCTTGGCAGCGGAAAAGGAAAGAATTTGGTTTATTAGTTTTTTGGGTAGGCTTCCCCTCCTCCCCCCGTCACTATGGAAACTAGAGTATACATTGCCTTGCAACCCAGGAAAAGGACTTTGTTAAAACTATGTATCTGTGTAGCCTTCCCTATCTTTTGTTCACTCCTGCACTACAAACTGTGGTCCTGGGGCAGTGGGGGCCGCCCCGGGGGTCAGGTACTGCAGCGTGAGAGCTGCTTTTGTTTCCGAGTGGAACCCAGTTCCAGGCACCGAAACCCAACCTTTAAGAAAGCATCTTCCAGATATGTGTGTCCTGGTTTCACAAGGTACCTAGATCTGGGCAGTTTACATTGGCCTGAGGAGGAAGTGTGTTAGATTCAGAGGGCTTTTTAAATCAGGAAAACTTCCAAGGGTTTCAAATCAAGGCACCCTTTTCCCAGATCTCCTCACGAGCCTGCTGTGGATCTGACCAGCTCAGGCGATTGCGTCTGTCCCTGCCAGAATCCACAGCTGTCTCAACAACACAAAGTGGTCGTTGTTATCAAAGGCAGATCTGAAAGAGTTAGGAGACACTTTAAATGCAGTCATCCCCAGTAGAAGGTAATTAATCATCTAAAAGAAGCCTTTTCTACGTGCTACAAAACCAGTCTGATCTGGCACTGCGAATCCCAGCAGCCCAGGGGATGGAGTTTGAGTATCACGTAACAGCCTTGTTTCTTCAGAACGTCCTCCCTTTTTGCTTCTTTGCCTGCACTAACCTGCCACGTCGGTGGGAGGCAGTGACGGTCCCCACAGCTGGTGGAACCTGCCATCATCCTGGAGCGATTTGCAGCAAGGCTGGGTGAAGGCACAGGGCAAAGTTTGGGAGTTCCTGTGTCTGTTAAATGTTGTAAACGTGAACCGTGATCCATCATAAGGAAATCCAGATGTGACACAGCATCAGAAACCCAAAGGTGTTTGTAAAATGAATCCTACTGTAGCAGAGCTTGTTAAAAAGAAAAGGAGAGAACCCCAAATAATCAAACCACTTTAATGCCAGGTGCCAGTGTATTTTCAGCAGTTTGGTTCATGCAGGGAGCAGAGGGCTTCCTGGCATTGAACTCCAAAAGGCTGGTGGATTTCAGTAGTGAAGTCATGCAGCACCCTAAACCCAAAGAGGGATTTAGCTTGGGGAGGGGGGGAAGCACTTAGCACAGGCTCTTTGGTTTGGAGTGGAAGGCTGTGAGGAAAGCACTCCATCTGAGCAGCCAGTGTCCATGCTTAGAAGCTGTTGCAAGTTGTCAGGCTGTCTGTTTTAGAGCAAGTCAAACTTGTCTTAGAGGAACTTTTTCCAGGAAAGGAAGAAGAATTTATATATAGTTGCAGCTGTTGCATGCAGAATCTGTGTTGGCCACCTCTGTTCTAGGTCACTACCAAGAAGCAGCAGCCACGTAGTGTGTTGCGTGACAGGGTTTTTTTGCACAGGATGCTGTGTGATGGGAAGGCCTGTTGTTCGAGCAAACAAGGGTCACAAACTGCTGCAGTATTGTTGCTCTGACCAAGGGAGTGCTCAGCCAGAGAGATTCATGTCTCGCTCTGTACCCAAATCCGCCCTTTAGGGAGGGATCTGACATGGTTCCTTGTGTACATCGATACTTTTAGCCTGCAAGCTAGCGATGTCTCAGTCTCTCCAGCAAGCTTCTGTGCAAGGGACATCGCACATGCCATGTTCCCTACTGGAAGCTGAATAAACCCATGAAAATGTCATCAGGATCTTGAAAGTGTACTTTAAAAACCTGCAGTATTTTAAGGATTAGCTGTTGAAACAAAAAGCTTTAAAAAGTGGTGCCTGTGTCCCATTTGAACATTTGTGGCCTGAGGGTAGTGCGTGGCATACCCCCGAGCACCCCGCAGTCACATCAGTTAGACCTCCTCATTCCTGGTGGCATCTGGAGCCCACCAAGCAAAACCCAGCACCCTGGCTCAGTATTATTCCGATGGCAGCAGTCACTATGGTATGGAGTAGCCATATTCCCCTTCTACACAGAGGGGTACGTGCTGTACTATTAGCACTGCGGCATGGTTTGGTCGTCTCCCCCATCACTGCTGGCTGGAGAGCACACGGTCACACAGATGGCATAAAAGGAGTTGATCACACTGGGCTCTTTGCAAGGCTGGGTAGCTGTGGTGTGAATCAGCGTCGAAGCACCGTATGCAAGAGAAGGAGGGAGCTTAGGCTTGAGTCATTCCAGAGGAGCCAGGTTCTGCTGAGCTCCTGGCAAGCTGCAGCTCCCCGGGATGATCTGCAGAGCGGTTCTGACTGAATCACAGGGAGAAGAGACGCCTTGGTGTTACCTCCTCTGTGCCTTCAAAGGAGGCTCACAGACCTCAACCCTATCAGTACTGTTGGGGCTCACGGACCTCAACTCTATCAGTACTGTTCCCTGAAAATGTCTTCCAGAGTGAGAAATATTTCAGAGCAGAGATCACTAGGATTTATCCTGGAGGTGGTGAGGCATTCACAGATGGAAAGGTGGAAGGGGAAGCTTTCTTTTTTTACTTCCCACTGTGTGTTGCATATAATTTCAGTTACACAGCTCTGTGACTTCCACTAGCTGGACCTCAGCCATTTTTCCTCCCACTTAATCTCTCACGTACCATGTGTACTCTCTGGGATTTGAGAGCAGGGTTGAGGGAAGAACGAGCCACCATAAATATAGTAGGAGACAGCATGCTGTAATATCTCACCATGCCATAAATAACCGTGTGCTTCAGCTGCTCACTGTTCCTCTGTGGAGCTACCTGGAATCACAGAGATCCTTTCCCTTGTTTTTCAAGTGCTATCTATAAAGGCAGTTCCCACCTTTCGGCAGGGGCGTTGGATGTGCCTTCAAGATGAAGGATTTTTGACAAAGGTCAAACCTCTGACACTTCCACCCTCAACCTCTCTTCAAAGAAGTTGTCTGGGGGTGATGGTGTTAGAGCAATGCCATGGTGCTGTGTGCAAGGGACGAGTGGATTTCTGTCATGTTCACCATGATAATGATGTGATTAGTGGGGCTGTTATGAGTCAGAAATTGAGGAGTGGAATTATGCTCTGTGGTAATGGAAGGGGAAAGCAGCCCTGCTTTTGCATCTGGCAACGTAGCCTGAAATGTATGGGTGCACAAGTAATACCACCTTCACTTCTGCTGCAGTTCCTTTCAAAATGAGCTTGTATGAAAGATGCAAGAAAAATAATCTTGTTCCCATGTTTTTTCCTCCCACTGGGTGTTTTGGTTTTGGGGCTGTGGGGGGTTTTTTTGGTAAATGTTCCTGTTTCATACTAGCTCATGTTTTCTCATTACTTTGATTTTGTTTCTCTCTGATTCATTATCTACCTTGCACTTGTGGTAGACACAGCAAGACATGGACTTGCTGATGAGGGCAGGCATACAGGGGCAGCCAGTAGGAATGAATGTGGAGAAGTGAAGGGGGGATTGTCTAAGACCTTCCTAAACAAAGATGTGGAACTGAGGGCTTTTTGCCATCTGAAGGCTTAAAGATATCAGACACCACCTTTGGAGGGTCCTCCTCTGTTTTCATAGGCAAAAAAAGACTACAGTCTTAAAAAAAACCAAGCCTGTCAGAGGGAGAAGAAAAAACCAAGCCTCAGGGAGAAGAATCTGTCCCCATCTCATGAAGAGACTTTCTCAGCACACACATCCCATCCCGGGTGTCCCTCCAAAGTGCCAGTTCCCTACCTGTTGCAGTCCTGGATAAAATTCTCACATTAAGCAGATTCCAGCCTCTCCCCTGGGGTTTACTTATCTTCAGAATGCATCGTGTGTTTAGCAATGTTTACTGCCTGATTTCTTCATGTGGTCACACTGATGTCCCAGCAACCATGGTTGTGTTCTGCTAAACCACATTTATCTGATGAAAGCCAGCCAGCTGTAGCCCAGCCACCACTCTCTCTGCTCAGCATGTGTTAGTGTTACAGCCCAGGGATTCAAATCCATCCGAGGTGGCTGGAGCAGGTGGGGAGGGAAAGCAGGCTTCGCTTTTTGGACCAAGCTCAAGTCCACACCCATCAAACCCCTTCCCTCTCAAGTCAGCAATAAACTGCCAGATCTGGGTTGCTAAGTGTAAATTCCCTTGTGGATTTTAACAGGAGCCAGCTGGGCGCCCTTCCTCCGTGACGTGACTCCTCCTGGCACACCAGCCTCCCTCCCCTCCTCCAGCCCTCTGAGACCTGGATGCTAGTAAAACAAAATGACGTTATAGACAGGACTTATAGTGGCAAGCCTTCCCCCTCCCTTGATGCACACAAACGCTTCCAGGCTCAGAAAGGATGAGTAACTGGTGCCCTGCAGTAAGCTCTGCTCTGCCTGACTGCAGCCCCTGCCTGTCTCCTGCCAGAGAGCTGGTGGGGTTTCTGGCTGGACCCTTTTGGATGTTGCCAGCAAAGTGCTTCCAGCTGAGCCACTGGTAGCATTTGAAGGGGGAAGAAGAAAGGCTGCTGTCCCATCAGCTTTGGGCACCATCCCCCAGGGGCTGATTGTGTGTTTCCCTTCAGGTATTTCACTTTCCTATGGTTCTAAGTAGCTCTCACAGGCTCCATGGGCTGTGGAGTGCCGAGAAAGCCTCTGGTTGGAGACCCCTTTCCCCATGCTCCAGCATGGCTGCTGGGAGCTATTGGTGTGACTGGGACGGACAGAAAAGTGTCCCATTGCTATGCGAGTACTCCTGCTAAAGGCTGCCCAAAGCAAAGTACAAATGCCGCACAGGTAGCTAGCCAAGGGGCAGGGATGGGCCATGGCTGGAACAATCTACAGAAACACCTGAGGACCTTGTGGCTGCAGGTTGTTCCTGGGGTGTCCAAGCAGGCCATCCAGCTGCACTGATGAGGCCAAGAGTATGGCCAGAAGGTAAGTGGGCTGCAGTGCTGCCCAGCAGATAGCTGCTGTAATGGTAGAGCCATCTTCTGCATCTGGACATTATTGCCCCTGGGCATTCAGAGCTGGGGCTTTCCTTCCCGTGGGAGCAACCACTGAGGCATGTTGTGAGAGAATAAACTCATTTCTCTAATGGAATACCTTATTTCTCACTGGGACACTGGAGAAGTAGATTCTGGATTCAGTAGGATGCATGTCTTCACATGCACATGGGTCAGGATCTTCTCATAACCTGCACTCCAGCATTGCTCCCAAGCCTGAAAAGCATGAGAAATTTAGGAAAGCCCCTAGTTAATTACAGAGATAAACCATGGAACAACTGAGAGTGCCCTGATTTCTTGGAAGCACCACTTGCCTCCTGACTAACCAGCCGTTGCCCTTGGTTCTGTTTCATCTTCCAGCACGCTCTCCAAGTGTTGCCATGCCACGGTGGCTCTCCTGTACCCCTTCACCTGGCAGCACACCTACATCCCCGTGCTGCCGCCTTCTATGATCGACATCGTTTGCTCGCCTACCCCCTTCCTCATTGGGCTGCTCTCCAGCTCCCTGCCCCGCCTGAAGGAGCTGCCGGTGGAGGAGGTGAGCCAGAGCGCGGCCTTGCTCTCAGTTGCTTCCAGTGGGCTTTATCTTCTGTCCCAGAAGGGCTGCTGTGCTTGAGAGCGTGCCTTCGCAGCTGGCAGTGTGAAGGTGCCAGGCACTTGTCCCCTGGTTCCTGTGAGCCTCGGGTGAGGAAGGAGGCGGACATCCCCCAGGGAGGCAGGGGTCTGTGTTCTGCCTTGTTGGCAGCGTGGGAGGGTACAGGGCTGGGATGTCCCACTGCTGCTTTAGTCAGGAGATGATTTTGTTAATGTTTCTGTTGGCTTCTGCATAGTGTCATCCCAGGGCTCAGCACAAAGTCTGGGTGTGAAGTAAGATCGCGACAAATTGGCCAGGAGAGCTGGCCCTGATTAACACAATGCAGGATAGCTGCCCCCGAATTAACACAGTGCCTAATGAAAAGAATAAGCAATTAAGAATGGGATTTGTGGTGCACAAGGGTGAAAGCAGCAAGGCTGAACATGGTCAGGGAGGCATTTCCCTTCCTGCCCACACAGGGGACAGTGGTGCAGCACATGGGGAGAAAAGATGGAGCTCTGACCCCGGCGTGGTGGCGAGGAGCGGTGGGCTGGGCTTGGAGCGCAGCCTCCTGCTCTCCAAGCTGTTCTGCGGTTTGTGGCGACGTCCGTAGCAAGCCGCAACAAGGGCTCTGCTCTTGGCTCACGTTTGGTTGCCTGCTCCAGCTGCTGTGGCGGGTGGGAGGAGCAGGAACAGGGCCAGAGTGTTTCATCCAGAGCCCTTACAGGTTAAGATAAACTCCAGTGATGGAGATAACTTTTCCTTTTCGTTCTTGCTCTTCCATTCTTAGGTCCTCGTCGTTGACCTTGTAAATAACCGGTTTCTGAGACAGGTGAGCAGAGCCTATTCCATATCCTTCATCTCCTACCCCATTCTTCCACCACATGTTAACTCCCTCCGTCCATGTGTGCTGACCTGCCTGGCTGGCTGGATCACTTGCTTCTCACGCAGACCATGGCAGGCTTTGTGGTTGGCAGTGACAGAGGGGTTGCTGTGTAACATCAGCCTCCAACCCACAGCTGTTGAGGACTGAATCATTGCATGTTAGCTCTTTCTCTGGCTTTTTTTCTTGAAGAGGGGAAATGGTGGCACTTGAGCACTGTGGGTCTGTAAGTGGCATCCCGTAGGGTGGGATGAGCTGGAAAGCCTCAGCTCAGCACTGTCTGCTGGGGAGCAGTGTGGACTCTTCTGGCCTGTGTCTGTCTGTCTGTCCTTTCGCATACCCAGCCCTGAATGGGGAAGGAAACCTTGGTGATTTCTTCAAATCCTTCCTGCCCAAGGAGCTTGTAGCTCCTCACTGCAGTCTCCTTGCACTGGATGGGTCACAAGTAGGAAACCAGATGCAGAGCCCAAGCTCTGCAGACGAGATTGCCTCATGATTTTTACTTCCCCTTGCTGTGGAGAGGAAGAGCAGGATACTGAAGGGAAGAGTCTGGGAAGCTAGTTTTGCCCCAGAGCTCTTTGGCAGATTGCTGAGTAGTGCTGGCTGCATCTGTCTTTGCTGTGGCTCAGGTCCCACAGGTAGGACAGGGCGAGTGCACCCCCTGTTTCAGGGACTAGCATGTGGGCGAAGGCCACTCCTTCGGTAAGGTTCTCACTTGCCAGCTGCCTGAGCTGCAGGGAATGCTTTACCTTGCGCTGCTCTTCTGAGGTTTAAGCTAAATCACAGTCTCAGCCAGGGACAGTAGGAGTTCACACACAGTCACAGGCAGTCCCTGGGTTTATGGGAACTCCTGACACCTCCCCAACACAACTCGTGCCTGAGCAGAGCTGAGCAGGGGGAGGTTGTGCTCACCTGGCTGCACGCCAGCATTGTTCAGATAAGTCCTCTTTGTGGTGGTGGGAGTGCTCGCAGGCAGGTGGTGGGGCCATGAGTGACCACTGCCCAGTAGCCTCTCGCATGGGACACCTGAAATTCTTCCAGAATAAGAGAATATTTATGACAGACACCCCCTTTCTCTTTCCTCTTATGCTTCTTGACTGTCTGAAGAGCAGCTGAGAGCTGCTGGGAACATGCCAAGTGTATTATGAGTTCTCCTTCCTCCTCCCCTCACAGTTCATTTTTAGCGCTCCCCCTGCTGTGCTGGGGACGGGATAGGAGCTGGCGAGGAGAACGGCAGAGGCCAGTCGTGTCCTGGCCCCAGGCCCTGAGGAGGTGGCTCTGTTTTGCAGATGGAAGATGAGGACTCCATCCTGCCCCGAAAGCTGCAGGCTGCCCTAGAGCATATTTTGGAGCAGAGGAACGAGCTGGCGAGTGACAAAGAGGAGGGCCCTGTCAATGGCAAGCAGGGTAAAGCACCGTGGCTTTCAGCTTAAAACCACATCTCTTCCTGTCCTTTTCCTCCTGTCGCTTCTTAGAGGAGAGCTAGGCCTATAGTGAATTTAACACCACAGAAATCGGAGGTAGGTGAGGATTTTGGTTGAATCTGTGTTGAGTGTGGCCCCATGGCACCGGGAACAATTCTCTTTGTGTGAAGAGAAACAGCACTTAACCCCTTCCTGGGTCTGTTTGTCCTTCCCTTACAGCCTCAGGGAACACCTATACTCCTTTGGGGGGGGGTGAGGGGAGGGGAAGGGGGAGGGGCGAGATGGGGGGAGGGAGGAGGTGTCCCATGGGCTCCTCTCTGCCGCTGACTGGGTGAGTGATGGAGGCTCCTCCAGGGAACAGTCCCCCTGCAGAGCCACAGTCTTGGAGGCAGCCATGCAGCTCACAGGTGACTGGGCTGAGACATCTCTTTGGGATGCAGTGCGGGCATCTCCACATTGCAGGGGAGCCAAGACAAAGCTTGGTGACTTTCAAAGTAGAAGCAGCCCAGTCCTTTTCTGTGGCAAGCACTTCCAAAGCTGAAGGATTAAACTCTTTTGAGCAGCTTTTTCTGCTCAGGCTAGATCTCTTAAGAAGCCAGGGAGGTTGTGGCCAGGGCTTTCCCTAGCACATCCTTACAGCACTGTCCTCACTGCTGCCTCTTTCTTTTCTCCTTAGAAACCAGCCCTTTGAACGAGGTGGTGTCCGAGGCCTTTGTCCGTTTCTTTGTGGAAATTGTGGGGCACTACTCCCTCTTCCTGACCCCCACGGAGCGGGAGGAACGGGCCCTGCAGCGAGAGGCCTTCCGCAAGTCTGTCTCCTCCAAGAGCCTCCGACGCTTCCTGGAGGTCTTCATGGAGACGCAGATGTTCGGGGGCTTCATTCAGGAGCGGGAGCTGCGGAAGCAGGGGGTCAGAGGTGAGGGGCTCTGCACATGTGGAATCTCTTGCTCCCAGGAGAACCAGGAGATGGCCACCAGGCATCAGCTCCATCCTCAGTATGTTGGCTGGAGGCTGCAGTGTCTGTGCAGAGACAACGGGAGGGAGGCGGTAGGGGAACACTAGTGCGGGCTGATGGCTTGTTCTGACACCCCTGTGAGGAGTCACTCGGGGACTTCTTGTCTCTGTTTCCTTATCTTTCCAGTGGGGTGCATGGCCTTACTTACAGGAGCTTGGTGTGAGACATTGTGCTTGCACAGGGTAGGGGAGCTGCTGCTGGAGAACAGGGGCTGATTGTGCATGATCTACAGTTCCTCATTGAGGCTGGGGTTACCGGCACCTTTACCACTCTGGTAGGGGACATAAGCAGTATCCTCCATGTGTGAGCCTCTTCATTCCATGCTGAATTCCCATTGGTACCATGACAGAAGGGGTACACTGCTGGAATGACTTTTATTCTTGCAGTCCCTCATGTCCCCTTTGTGTGTCTAGAGGAAGAGCTGGCTGGGGTGGTTATGGCTGGTTTGGCTAGTAGAAAGTGTGGATGCTCATCTCCTCCTCAGAGCTGCTTCTCTTGTTTCATTCCTGTTGTCCCACAATCCTGAGGGCTCCACCAGCAGCTGAAGTTTCTTGTCCCTGGTGCTGCTCAGTGCTGGTTTAGCAATTCCCCCCAAGCACTAGTGAGCAGTGAGCAGTTGAATAGGGACCTGAGTAAACCCCCAGATGACCTCACTTTCTGGACTTAGCTGTGTTCATAGCAGAGTGAACCAGAGGTTCTATCTCCCTGTGTGAGGTACAAAAGTTCTGCCAGCCCTTCGGTGGTAGGGGAGAAGGTGGTAGCGGGATTTCTTTGCTGGAAGCCCCGCAGACACAGACTAAAGCTTTTTGCCCAGATCTGGGCTCATCTGGTGAAGGAGATGGGGTGAGTTGTTCCTTCTTGTGTGCAACAGTTTCTCAGTACACCAGGACAGTATGCTTTCAGGTGGATGTTCTTGTATTTATAGGGAAGAAAAGTAGAAGTTGTTGACTTCTTTCTTCCTGCAGGTCTGTTTGAGGTACGGGCTCAGGAGTACCTGGAAACACTTCCCAGTGGGGAGCAGAGTGGAGTCAACAGGTTCCTGAAAGGCCTAGGTAAGGAATCAGCAGAACCCTTGGCTTCTCAGGGGGCTTGGGCTTCTTTTTGCCTTCAGGTTTGGCAGCAGAGAAGCTGCTGAAGGTTGGCAGGGCTCTGCTCATGACAGCATGTGCCTTCCTGCAGAGTGGTGCACTGAGCCTGGAGCAATCAGCGCTGAGCTGTGTGTCCCGGCTCTGACCCACGGTCAGCTCTGCCCCCTGAGCTGCCATGTGTCTGAAGGCTGGTAGAGAGCCAAAGCCATGAGCCATGTCTGTGTCTTTCAAAGGACACAGGAGGGTCTGAGGAGCAACCAGGGACTCAGGAGTGGTGGAGGCAGTTCCTGAAGGGGGGAGTGACACAGTCTCTGTAGCCTTCAGGTCTGTCCTTAGGGATCAGCAGTGGGAATCACCCAGGAGAGTACTACAGCTGAATTCATTCTCCACTGTAAGTGAGGCTAGACAAGAGCTCCAGGCTGAGCTTACAAGTCGTTGATAAGTTGGGCATCACAGCTAAGTGAGTTTGATCTTCTGTCCAGATTGCATCCCCAGCCCTCTTGTCTTTTCTTGACCAAGAGCAGCGGTATGTGCGTATGGCTGGTGTGCCCTGCATCTCCCCATGCACGCTCTGGCCAGGGCGGTGTAGTCACGCGTTCACCTTCCAGGACCTCTGGGCAAATGGGATCTGGAGGGGGTGCTGGGGAGTTTGCAAGGTCCCAGTCTGCAGCGTTGCTGCCAGAGGGTGGGCAAAGCTATAGCCGGCTCTGCAGGGTAGGTGGCTGTGGATAAGGAGCCAGGGCTGGCAGCAAGGACAGTTCTCTGCCTAGGTGGTGAGGAATGACCCGTGTTCTGCCTCGGTGGTGAGGAATGACCCATGTTCTGCCTGTCACTGCAGGAAGTCCATTTTCCTTTCTCATCTCTCCAGGTAGCAAAATGAAATTCCTCCACAAAAAGTAAGAGGGAAGCACGTCCTCACTCAACAGAAGAGAATGGCTCTACCACTTACCAGCAATAAATCAGACTGTTACCAACCATTTGGCCTGCTCCCAGGAGCCAGCAACCCTGGGCGAGCCACCCACGGCCGGGATGTGCTCGCACAGATGTGTGGTGCCGCAGGAGGGTTCCATGGCTGTGTGGCTGCCGGGACAGGTTTCTGGATATCTACAGTACCATGCACTGGACCAAGCACTCTCTGAACTCTGCACTAGCACGTTGCAGGCAGCCCAGTGGATTTGGATCTCTTAGCTAACCAGTTCTTTGTTTTGTTGTATTTTTCTATTTATATTGGGGTTAGAACGATTATTAACCGATGACTCTTGCCCTGCCTCCTCTTCCTGCCTGGCGCTGCAGGAGGCCGAAGCGGGACTCCCACGGGACTGAGCGGGCAAAGCACAGGCACAGAGGGGGCATGGAACAGAGATGCATGGAGACAGGTCTCTGCAAAGCGAGGACGCTGAGGGCTGCAGGGATGATGTGGACTGACCAGGAGGAGCTTCCGAGCAAGGGAAGAAGGGTGAGGGGGAACCACTAAACCTACTGAGGACTTGATGGGCCAGCCGGCTCTCCGAGTGGCTGTGCTGGGGGGTCCTGTCACAAGGAGAGGCCTTTCCTTATGCAGTGTAATTAAAAACGAGTGGTGTAAAAGGCATGCAGAGCCTTGGTGTTTTGTGGAGGGGGGAGAGCTGTGCCTGCCTGTCAGCCTGCCTGGCACAAATAGTGAGCTGGAGAGGACATGCAGCAGCTGAGCCCTCAGCTTAGCCAAGCCTTCAGCTTCCCTGTGAGTCTGTCCGCATTCCCTCCCCCAGCTGCTTGCTTCCCAAAGGTCAAACAGACTCTTTCCCATCTCTGGTTGGAGCTACATGGTCTTAAAGGCCCCTTCCCCCCCAAGGCATTCTGTGATTCTGTAGTCTCAGGTGTTGCTGCTGGGGAGCGCAGTAGGAAGCAGGCAAGAGGAGCGTGCCTGCTGCTGCTTTCTGTGCTCCCAGCTGGGGAGTAAGTAGGACCTGCCATTGCCCCCTCCTGCTCGCCTATCCTCTGTCAGAGTGGAGAGGAGATGTGGTGAGGTGTCAAGGGGAGTGGGGGCTCTTTTCCTGTTGGTGCAAAAGCTGTTTTCTTTGCATCATTTTTGAGGGAAGTCAAGAGCAGCTGGAGCATCCTTGGATCTTCCTCTGCTCTTCAGAAAGGAAGCCAGAGGGAAAACTCTTCCCCAGCTCTCAGGGTTGCAGGGCAAGAGCTGCCTGAGGGACCCTGTGCTGTGGGCAGCGGTGATATGCTGCCCAAGGTTTTGAAAGTGGTTTGGGTGCCCCTGTGGCCAGTGGGCTTTCCCAGGCCAGAGGGCCTCGTCAGCCAGCAGCGGGGTTCAGAGGAGCTCGCCTCCCCTCAGTAACATAGGGGGAGTTGTGATGCTCTGTCAGTCTTATGAAGCCCACATTTCCAAAGTTTCCTACAGTTGCAGCCTCTTCCTTTGCTGTGGTTAAAGAGGGGAAAAGAATTGGGATGGATGGGTGGAGGGGTAGAGGAGCAAGTGTTTGGAGAGATGGTATTTTGCTGGCCCCTGGAGTAATGGCGCTTGTCATGGCTGTGACATGTGCCACTACCTGGGGACCAGATAAACTAAGCGACCTGCCCCAGATGGCCCGACTTGGGCAGAGGAGGTCAGCCCAGATGACCTGCAGAGATGCCTTCCCAGCTCAACCCCTCTGTGACTCTGTGGTGAGCACCATAAATGCAGGGTAGCAGTAGTGCTGCACTGGGCAGAGGCAGGTAGGCAGCACCTGCAGCTCTGTGGTCCCCAACTCATCTGTGGGGACACCTGAAGCGGCCACAGAGGAGGGTCAGAGAAGGCAGCGGCATTTATCTCCCCCTCCCACGTAAAGCCTGGTCTGTGACAGGAGGTGGTAGGGCCTGCCAAAGGAAACTGCCGTGAAGCCCAAGGTGAGTCAAATGCTGTGGTTTGGTTCTCTTTAAAAGGTGATTTTAATGGTAGCAAGATACGGGTTTGCAAAGCTGGGATGCACCCACACATGCAAAGGTGGCCAGGATGCCTGCAAAGCTCAGAGAAGCTGATCTTGTGGTTCAGCTCAGGCCTCCAGAAGCAGGTGTCCTGCATGGTCCCCTGCTGCCAAGCCCGGGGGCTCTGCATTCCCCTTCTCAAGTGACGTTTCCAACAGCGTGGGACTTGACCTTCCTCAGCAGGAGCTGTGGTGAGGAGCAGGGCAGGTTTCCTGCGATGCCCAGTGCTGATGGGCTCCTAAGCTCAGCCTGAGCTTGCGTGTGAGCGTGCGGAGGTACTGGCAGCTTTTCTGTGCCATCCTACTTGCTCAGATCAAAATGGGCTGTGAAATAACCCTGTTTGTTTCATCTGGGGGGTCCAAGTGGGCTCTGCCGGCACGGGGCTCTGTGGCCACCCAGTGCTTTTGTTGGCAGCTCTCAGGAAATTGAGAATCAAGCCTATGTAGTGTGCGAAATCCAGTGGGAGGTTGGTGGGGGGTATTAAAAAAGCATGAGAAGTGCAGTGACAGAAATGAAAAACGAATAACAAAAGTGAAACTTGGACAGAGAGCATTGGTCTCCCACTGCAGGACAGCCTCTCCAGCTTTACATTGAGCGGTGTTGCTCTGGGAGGAGTAGGACCCTGTGCCCCTCGGCACTCTGGATGCTTTGGAGGAATCCACCTGTGAAGAAAAGCTGTGAGACCAGCTGTGCTGGGTCTGACCCCAGGCCCCTGTGCCCTCCCATGGAGGTGCCAGGGGAGCCTGTGTGAACACAGCACAGATACTGGGTAGCCCATATATACTATAAACACATACTATATGTACTGTATGTGTGCCCAACATTGTAGTTGCCTAGTGTATGTTCGTCAGGCAGTTTGCACATGCATGAGCCTGTGATGCCCAGGAGACCCACATTTGCTGGCTCCCAAGCCAGTGGCTAACCCCAGAGCCCCACTGCAGGCTTGCAGCCTACCTCTCTGCCAGGAGACGGCTTTCAGGTTGCAGGTGCTGGCGGGCAGCTTGCAGGTGTAGAGCCCCAGGCAGCCACTGCAGTCGGAGGGCTTCTGGCAGGGCCGGGACTGGATGTGGTGGCAGGAGTGCTGCAGGAGGAGGGAGAGAGGTGATCACTGTGCTGACATCCAGCCTTGCCCAGCCCTCACTCAAGACCCCTTCCTAGTTACAGCCATGTCACTGCTCTATGCTCAGGCTGCTGAGACCCCCAGCCCCGAGGAGCCTGTGCCACACGCAGGCTTGAAGGGAGATTATCTGCACAGGCTCAGACTGCCCGAGAGCAGCCTCTCATTTGAGTGAGGTTCCCATTTGGGTGTGCATGCCCGTGGCTGGTCAGTCATTTTGAGGTGAGATGAACTGCTTAGTCCCAGGCCCGCATTTGTCAGGGGCCATTGGCTCCAGCATGCTCAAGCTGACAGAGGGCGATGAGATGAGCTCAGAAGAGCCTCCTCATCTCCCCCAGCCAGGCAGGAAGGCAGACTGCAGAGGCTCTTGTCAGAAAGCAAGGCCAAGTCGCAGAAGATTATGGGATCTGCTGGGATGAGCATTTGGTGTTTCCATTTCAGAGGGTAAAATAAGGCAGTAAGACCTGCAGTAGTGGGACAAGCTGCTCACCAGGCTACAGAGTAGCAGCTTCATGCAAGGACCTGGAGAATCCAGGGCCTGAGGAAGCAGCTTCAGGGGGAGCTTGTTTCTGCCAAAAGCAGTAAGAACCCGAAGTGCCTGGTCCCCTGAAGGGGGAAGGGAGGCTGCCTGTGTGGCACAGATGGGCGTCTCCAGCCTGTGCACCATGTTCTGGGATACACACCCAGACCTGTGTTCACCTCCTCACCTGTTCCCTGCCTGCATGCACAGCTGTTGGACTGCTCTAAGCCTCAGCAGGTGCCAGGTGGAATTTTAGGGTTCTCGCTGCCCGCCATCCCTGTCTGCACCGCAAGGCAACCTCACAGCAGCTGTGAGGCTGTTGTAGCTGGTGCTTTCACACTGGGCTCTGGAGGAATGGCCCAAACACAGCTTTTCTATCCAACGTTTGCAGGGATGTGCTATGCTCACCAGCTTCCCTCAGACCTGTCTCCTTTTTACATCACCATGGGGTCTGCCAGGCAGCTAGACAGTGGAAGGGAGGTGCTGGGGCTCAGGTGAGCATGGGGGTGCCTGGTTTTGAAGCCGAAGAGCTGGCTGAGCTGCTCAGGCAGGCCCTGCCAACGTGAGGGCAGGCAGTAGCAGCCTGTGGGTGCAGTAACCCTCTGCCTGGATGGGAGGTGCCACTCCAGCTCTGCTCGCCCGAAACCCCAGGCTTGGCTGCAAGAGTTTGGGTGGTAGAGCTGCTGGGTGCTCCGGTCACAGTGCTGTGCCGGGAGGATGCTCTCCTTCCCTGCACTGCAGCATGGCAGTGTGTTTGGGGCTGTCCTGCCTGGGTTCCGTGTCTGTGCTGCACAGACCTGCCCAAGCTGCTGCTGGCTCCCTGTTGCTGTAACCAGTGCTGGGGCCTGGTGACATCCCACCTGCCTTAGAGGAGCCTGCAGAGCCATAAAGCAGGGGAAAGGGCCTGTTTCTTGGGCCCCATCCTCTTCCTCAGGCACTTGTAACACCATTACATGCGGCCCCTCCATGCCCTGCAGACAGGTCAGCTGAAGGGGTTCATGCAGCTGCCCATCCCCAGGGTCAGGAGCGGGAGGGCTGGTGCCACCCCTCACTCCCAGCTCCCCCAGCAAACCCTCCATGCAAACCCTCATCCTCGCTGGCCCCGGGGGCATTTTTCTTACCGTGTCCCCGTTGAACTTCCCATAGCCCTTCAGGCGATGGCTCAGCCCTGGGCTCCTGCTGCGGGAGGGCTGTGGTGGGAGCCTCCGGGCCTTGCCAGTGCGGTCCTGCTCACTGCTGCCCAGTGAGGGCTTGGCCATCCACTTGCTGGGGAACCCAGAGCTGGGAAGAGCCCCTGCCATCACCTCCCATGCACCGGCCAGGGGGCGTCTGCCCTCCAAGCCCTGCCCAGGCAGGTTGTCCCCTCGATCTCCAGGTGGCCAAGAGTCTTCTCCAGGGCTGCCAGCTCCTGGCTGTCTCTCCAGTGCACCAGCCCGGCCCCTTAGTGCCTCAGATGGTGCCAGAGCTGAGCAGAGCAGCACAAGGAGGAGCTCAGCGACCATCAGTGCCTGGACCTTCATCCTCAGGGCCTGGCTTTGCTCCGGATCCTCCTGCCTGGATAAGACTGTTGGAGACAGGAGCAGAAGCCACCTCTCTTCCCTACTGCTGGATCCAGCCGAAGTCACTTTTATAGCAGACGGACCTACCCCAGGTAGGCTAGCACAGCCCTTTTCCCCCGCCCCTGCCATGTCCCACCTACCCGCTTGCGAGCAAACCCAGCTGCTCCTGTGGGCCCCCACCCCCCTCTCTTGTGCTCCCAAACGCCCCAGCACCCTCCTACCACAGCCTCCTCATTCCCACTTCATGACAGGTACATGCGTGCCTGCACACGGGCACAGGACCTCTCTCACTTGTAGCTAAACACTTGGAAGCAAGTGCTTAGTAAAAGGGGGGCTGCCAGTAATGTGTGTGTGTGAGAAGGGGGATGCAAGATCAGGGTGGGTCCCTTTGGCCTCTGAAATGGTAGCTGTTTTGTTCTGATGTTGGTTTCCTAAGGAGGAAGCACTGACCTGGTACAGCTTTGTTGGTTCTCCAGCCGACCCCTCGTGCCTTCTCAGTTCTTCACCCAGTTTTAGTCAAATCTGACAGAAAGGCAGCAGGCTCAGGGGGACGGAGTTGCTATGAGCCTGGTGAAAGTGGTATGGGTAGGCAGAAGGCACCCAGTCAACACCTCCACCCACTGTGGTGGGAGTTCATTCCTTATTAAAGAGCAGAGCCCATGGGAGAGTTGTGTTTGTTCGAGCTTTAGTTGGCTTTTGTGCTGTTAGATACCACTGATGTGCTCCTCAGTCAAGGGTCCTTCTCAGGGGGTGACCTCTGCATGAAACAAAAGGTGAGTCCGTGCTCCAGGCTTACTACCAACACGTTCAAAACCCAGCCAGCACTGAGCGCCAGCTCTCCTGGGAATCAAGGTTAATGAATTTCAGTGTCCAGCAAACTGTTGGCCAATTACCCATAGTGCCCACAGTTGCATCCTGAGTACATCATGTGTTGGGGGGGGGGGGTCAGCTTCCAGAGGAGATGCACTTGCTCCCTAATACTTGGCCATGTTTGGCATCTCTCTTGGCTGGGGAAGGGATGGCACCTTCTGCTGCATCACAGCGTCCATGTCAGTGCCTTCTTGGATATAAGAAATTGCAGTCACAGTCCTAGGCATTGGGACTATCCCCTTCCCCTCAGCCCCACTTACTAGTGAGGAGGGTCAGCCCCAAGGCCTTTTTCCACTGAGTTCTGGCCCCTCATCCACCAAAGGGCAACATTTGCCCATCCCTGGGGCTGCAGGGAAGATGCTTTCTATTCAGAGGTGTTCTGTGTACCTGATGAGGAGGGACTGATGAAGTTGCTGCTTCCAGCTGAAGACAGCTCTGAATTAAAGAGCAGGGCAGAATGGGCCAGCAGTTGTGCCACTGCAGCCCCTGCCACCTCCAGCCAGGTGGAGGACAGCTGTCACGCTTTCCTGTGTGACAAGAGCCTGTGGCCCTGCCGGCTGCACTGCATCCTCCTGGTGGGAGGAAGGACTCAGGAGGATGCAGTGTTTTCGCGCGCGTGCAAAGCTGATACAGCACCACCAGTTCCCTCTGTCCTGCTGTGGCTTCCAAGTTAGAAAGGAAAGCCATCTACCACAGCGAACTGTTCCACAGGGCTGCCAGCCCGTTCCCCTGGGTGTGAGCAAAAGGAAGGCAGGAGACCACGCAGGAGACCAGAGAGGGGATTTCTGCACATCTGCAGCTATTACTGTCCATACTGCTGGTGAAGGTGTACTGGCAAAGCACCGGTGGTTCCATGCACTGCTGTTCTAGTGGCGAAGTTGGCTGCTGCAGTCAGTGGCAGCTGCTGTAAGGGAGAGGGAGGCTGCTTTGCAGCGGCTGTACCTGCAGCCTATGTAGGAGCTCCCATCCTGCTCTCCCCCAGACATCATTTTGCCATTGGCAATCACACTGTGGGCATTCCCCTGCAGACCCAGGGTGAGTTCACATCATCACTGTTCTCCTTACCTCTGGTGTGGGAATGGCTCATCAGCCTTGAGCCAGCAAATGTCCCTGTGAGACCCACACAGAGGTCTCCTGCCACTGTCCCACTGCCATCCCATTACTCCACTTTCAGCCACCAGTGGTCCCATATAAGACTGAAAAAGAGGCAGACCTGATGTCTTCACACCCTTGAGTTCAGTCACTCTGGGACTAGAACACCTCTAGAGGAGCTATCTCTGGGAGGTAAGCTACACAACAGAAGAGTGAGAAAATTAGTTCCATTGCCAAGCTGGCTACATTAGCTAACTGTCAAAAGCCTGCGGACCAAGCTTAGCTTGTATAAAACTGATCCCAGTGTAGATGTTCTTGCTAAGAAAGATGCTGGAAGGGTTAAAGGCAGATAACTGTGAAGCTCTAGCCTGGACAGGGTCAAGGAACTCTGCCCTGTTCCTGCCTTTGCTGTGGGCTCACTGTGAACTTGTCAGAGTCATTTGAGCTGCAGCTTGCATGTCCACCTGTGAACGAGGGCTGTGCTTCCCCTCCTCCCTGGAAGTATCATTATCCTGAGCTATCAACTATCCTGAGAGTTGGGTCCAGTCCTGTTCAATATCTTCATTGACGACCTTGATGAGGGAACAGCATCCACCCTCAGCAAGTACGCCGATGATACAAAGCTGGGAGGGGTGGCTGACATGCAGGAACACTGCGCTGCCATCCAGCGAGACCTGGACAGGCTGGAGAGCTGGGCAGGGAGAAACCAGATGAAATTCAACAAAAGCAAGTGTAAAGTCTTGCACCTGGGGAGGAACAACTGCATGTATCAGTACAGGCTGGGGGATGACCTGCTGGAGAAGAGCTCTGTGGAGAAGGACCTGGGGGTCCTGGTTGACAACAGGTTGGCCATGAGCCAGCAGTGTGCCCTGGTGGCTAAGAGAGCCAATGGAATCCTGGGGTGCATCAGGAGGAGTGTGGCCAGCAGGTCGAAGGAGGTGATCCTCCCCCTCTACTCTGCCCTGGTCAGGCCCCACCTGGAGTATTGTGTCCAGTTCTGGGCTCCCTGGTGTAAAAAGGACAGGGATCTCCTGGAGAGAGTCCAGAGAAAGGCTATGAAGATGATTAAGGGCCTGGAGCATCTCCCCTATGAGGAGAGGCTGAATAAGCTGGGACTGTTCAGTCTAGAGAAAAGAAGATTAAGGGGAGACCTAATTGGTGTTTACAATTATCTTAAGCATATGGGATGCAGGGCAAGTTAGCCAGCCCCTTTTCAGTGGTCTGTGGAGACAGGACAAGGGGCAATGGCTGCAAGTTAGAACACAGGAAGTTCCACACCAACATGCAGAAGAACTTTTTCACAGTGAGGGTGACAGAGCCCTGGGACAGGCTGCCCAGGGAGGTGGTGGAGTCTCCTTCTCTGGAGATATTCAAGACTCATCTGGACGCCTATCTGTGCAGTATGAGCTAGGGAGCTGCTTTGGCAGGGGGGTTGGACCCGATGATCTCTCGAGGTCCCTTCCAACCCCTACAACTCTGTGATTCTGTGATTCTGCGATGGTACCAGGAGACTTCTTGTTCTCAATGGTACCAGGAGACTTCTTGTTCTCAATGGTACCAGGAGACTTCGTTACCAGGGAAGCAAAGGTGTGACTGAATGTTTCGGTCCCAGCACGCAGCGCTCTGTGAGGATTGCCTGTCTGCCACAGCTCCTCTCCAGCTCTGAGTGGGAAGCTTTCTGTGTCGATTACCCAGTGGATGGCAAGCAGTCAGAAATGGAGGCATGGAGCAAGGGCCTTGCTCCAGCTCTCTGGGGTGTTTGCTCTTGACACTCTGGTCTGAGGAGGAAGGAAGCCCCAGGTTCAGATGAACAGGTGCAGGACAAGGGGGAATCATTTTGTAAAGGCCACCAGCTTGGACCTTGGTTGTGCTTCTTTGATTAGACTCTCCTGCTTTCTCCTGGGGCGTTGGGCTTCAGAGCAAGGAAGTGCAGCATTTTCTGTCTGTCTTGGGAAGACCGATGAGGTTGTCTTATGGTGTCACATGCCTGTCAGCTGCACCTTGCTGCACGTTGTGGTGCATGGGACCTCTTGGATAGAAACCAGGAGTGAGCAGCAAGAGAGGGTGTTGCTGCTGGGCCCACCTGAAGAGACATGGTCCTCAAGATATGGGTGCCAGTGACAAAGGAGCTACCATGCTAATGGACAACAGTGACACAAGGTAGAGGAAGGAAAAATCCCCTCAGGAGAAAATGTAGGAAAGACCGGAGGTCCAGGGAAGCAGGAAATCTGAAGCCATAAACCATCTTTACATAGAAGAGGTTTCCCTGGGTTGGGGCTTCCTTCTCTGAGGGTTTACTCAAGACCAAAACACATGAGTGTTCTGCTCAGAGGTGGAGGTGAGAGAAACTATCGACAGGCAGCAGACAGGAGAACCAAGCTCTGGTTGCTGAAACCCACCAAAAAAGAAATCAGAAAAATTACAGGAAACAACAGCAGATGAACATGAGCATGAACAGTGCAACACAAGTTGTCAGCAAACGCACTGCCTTGACACTTCACCTCCCAAAAGGCAGTGTGCACTGAGAGTCTTAAGTCCTGTGGTCAGCAGACAGCTTTTGAGCTCAAAGCTCAAAACACAGGCCAGTTCCTGGAAATAGCAATACTGGGAGTTACGAGGAGGTGATGGATGAGAAAGCCATGGTGCTCTAGTCCATCTTCCATACCTTCATCTCTGGCCAGCTCCTCTTCTTGACTTGCTCCTGGCTGATACTGCAAGTGCTGATTTCTGGAGAAATGGGCTCATAGGAATGGAGAGACAAGCTTGCAGCAAGCAGACCCATCCGGACACAGGTATCTGTGTCATGCTCAGCAAGCATCCCTGCCAGCATTCCTGCCATTAAGCTGTGAAAAGACAGACAGACAGTTTGAACGCTGGGGAACAGCTTTGACCTCAGTAACATGGCCATTTTTTGGTAAGAGAGGTCATTTGGACCCAAACCAACACTTAGAGAAGCAGAATAAGTCACATTGGAGGGCTGAGGTTATAATGAAAAGTCTTTGCTTTTTCTATTATTTATTTTGTGATTTGGTATACGAAATATTGCTATTAATTTAAATTTTATTTGCTTCTTAATTGAGAAGTTGAGGTACTTTCCCATTCCACCACATTTTTCTCCCCAGTTTTCCAGGTGAGGTAGGAGGAAACAAGAGAGTGTAAGAAGGGAAGAATCTATTTTTCCCTTGTTCTCTAATTATTCTTTTCCACTTCTCCTTGCTGGTGCCTCATTAACATTCCCTCCTGTCCCCAAAGAGGCGAATGGGAAGAGAGGTAAAATTTCCATATATATGCATGAGTGGGGCAACAGGCACATCTGGGAAAAAAGAAATCCAAAGCTGAAATCAGACTTTTATAAGCTGTAGCTGTGGTTTTCTATTTGAGATTTCCCAATAAAAGCGATGTGAGCGCTTGGAACAAGAGTGGTCACTTGCCAGGCCTCGCAGGGCACCAAGGAGGCCATCAGGAGAAGGGGGTGATTTTGCCACCCACCCTTGAGGCATGGATACATGTGGGGGTGTTGGTGATCGACTGGGAATAATTACTGTTTACTCACAGCCAAATGCAATAATGATGCTCAGAAGCTAGGAAAGAACAAAGAAGTGAAAGAGAAGGGGGAAGATAATGACATCTGAGAGGAAGAAGCAAGGGCAGGAAAATGTGATGGCAGGGGGATTAATGAGCAAATCTATGGGGAAGGGAAAAAGATTACTTTTCCTTTTTGTGCCCTGACTAATTACCTCAACAGCTTTTTACCCATAACAAAGGCACAAAAGATTATGGTTTTCATAAAGCATTCAATCTCTCAGCAGCTCCAGAGGTTCAGGGTAAATATTTGGGGGAGCATCCCCTAGCAATGCTGTGCGCGGGCACACGGTGTTATGTTGTCATGGCAGCCAGGTGTAGGGAGCAAACAGCCGCTGTGCCCTGCTCCGATGCATGCCTCCTTGGGCAGCATCTCTGGAGTTGTAGGAGAGCTGCAAGGTCGAAGGCATGAGGTGCCCTGCGTCGCTGTTTCTGGATGGGCAGCATCCCCTGACTAGAGCTTCAGAAGTGGGGGGGTTTCAGAGAGACTGAGCCATGAATGTGTTACACCCTGCATTATGCCCTGCTGCAGACTCCCCTGCAAATGCCAGCAGACTGGGCTTGGGTGACATTACCAGCTTCTATGCCGTGGCGATGGTGTGTACACCAGTGTAGTGCCTGGATGTAGTTTCCCAGCATTTCCAGCCTGCTGGGACACCCTTACTGTGTGGAGCGGGGATTTCTGCAGCTCAGTGGAGCAGCTGGGGTTACAAGGAAGGACCTCCCTGGATGAACAAGGGGACTGTGAAAATTCCCACGTGGACATGGAAACTGTGGGGAATGGGATTTCCAGACCTGTACTGCTTCAGGAATGGGAGCAGTAAGAGGCCCTTAGCTTTCAGGTAGCTTTGGAAGCATTTGGAAACACTCCTGCGTAACTCCATGGAGGTGTTTGGCAATGACATGCTTTATCTCACCTTTGGTTTCCCCTGAAATAAAGCTTTAGAAAGGGAAAGGAAAGCCTGAAGACAAAGATGTTTAGTTTACATTAGCTTCTAGAAAAATTGTCCTGCAGAGCAGATGGTGCCAAGAGGCGACAGTCATCTCAGAGGTGATTTAGGACACATAGAGTGTTCCCTGGTATTAAGTGGGTTAAACTAGCTTGGGAAGAAGCTACTGATTGATCTGTACTCAAATACTTGAGGATGCTGTGAGTTTCACAAAAGTAGTTATAAAATCACAGAATATACTGAGAGGACCCATAAGGATCATCGAGTCCAACCCCAAGTGTTGCTATGTTGAGTTATTGGTAGGTGAGAGTAGGAAAATAAAAGGAACTATCTGTCACGTACAGCCTTTCGGTGTAGCCCAAGGCACTGAAAGGATAGAATCAATTATCCTTGCATATGAAGCAAGAAGAATAAAACCCTGAGTACTACATACCGTTTGACAAGTTAACAAGGAGGATAATCAGATGTTGCTCTGACAGACTGATCAGTGGGGCTAGGAATAATACCTGTCATTTCCTGCTCCTATGTGCAGTGTTGTGGGAACAGCTAGGCTCTTCTGAGGCATAAGCCATTGCTGGAGGCAAATGCAGACCCTGATGGAATGCTTTTATAGGGCAATTTTACCTATTGCATGGCAGTCCTGCTTCCATTAGGTAAGTGTGGTAGTACAGCAGTTAGTTAGAAAGGCAGCTTAGATGTAAGGTGCTTTTAGCAGCTCAGCCCGGACTAATTCTGAGCTATTGTATTGCCATGAAAGTCTTGGATCTTCAAGAAAAGCAAAACTCATAATGGCACGACTGCCTTCCAAAATGCTTAGGGGGCATTTCCTATAGTGAGCTTCACAAGGAACCCCAGTAACCAGTCCTGTTCTTACACCCTTGGTGCCTGTTCCTCAAGCAGCAGAGTGTTGTTTGCCTTTGCAGCAGAATTTCAAAGAAATCCAATTATGGCCCTACCACATTTAGCTGGAGAAGACAAAGGAGGGAGCAATATACCTGTCGCCGGCGCCTGAGACATTGACTATCTCCTCCCTCCTGATGTGGATGGCAGGGTAGTGGGTGGCACAGAGGCTGGGAGCAGCAGGCTGTGCAAGGAGAGAAGTTGGTGGTTATTGCCCATGCTGATAGGGCCTGGTGTGGCTGATGCCATCCACACAGGCATGGATGCCAAAAAGAAAAGAAAGGGAAAACAAAAAGAAGCAATAATCTTTCTTTTTCACACTTTGAAGGTGATCAGCGATTTAAATGAAGCTTCCTGAACATGAAGCTTGCACTCATGAATATTCCAGTAAGTGCATTTCAGACTGGCTGACTATAAACACTGCTGCTAGGAGCCAGCAGTATGTGGACAGACAACTTGGTTTTCTTTCAGAGCTGCATATTCCACCTCCACATTTGCCAGCAGTGATGCCACGTTTCCCAGGACTGCTGCCAGGCCACCAGAAATAGTGACATAGCAGTATGGTCCCAGAAAGAAGCAAGTGAAGAGCTCAGAGGTTGTTTTCTCTGCCCTTACCTGTTCGTGAGCTCCTGGACGAAGTGAGATTCTCCCTCCCAGGTTCCTGCCACACAGGAGGACACCGTGAGCACCGAGGGTCACCACCATACAGTGCAGGTGGGCCAGCAAAGGGCGGGCCAGGGCCATTGCAGTCTGGACAACATCCTCCAACCTGGATGGCAGCTCTTCAGAAAGCAGGGAGGAAAAACTGTGGTATAACTCCAAAGAACCTCAACTGGCCCTTTTATGGGCTGGCAGCCTATTCATAAGAACCGCTACTACTATTTATCAGCACTACTGTTTATGAGCACTTCTGAAATGTGGCTGATAGAATTTTTTTACTTTAAATCATAGGAAACGTGGAATTCTCCACAGTTAGCCTTCCATGCCTCTGCCTTATGATGAGGAAACCTCTCCTCATGGGACTAAACATGTCTTTAAAGATCACAAAACTGTGCTGAAGCATGACTTCTTTGTCTCAATGCTCTTAGGTTTCCACCTGCATGTGGTTGGGCATTTAATTTCTGCACAGGGTAGTACTGTTGGAGTAGGTGCCTTCAGAGCATCATGCTTCAGAGACATGTTTACAAACCAGAGACTGTTCTTGTTTAGCTGATGAAGTAAGGCAAATGGGCTCTCTGGTTTTGGACAAGGAGCCACCCCAGGCCTACTGTGCCCTTTGACAGATCATCAGCCTGGCCAGGGTCATACAACCCACATAGAGATGGTTGTAATGTGGAAGACACCATGAGTGCTTATGAATCCCCACTGTGTTATAACCTATTTGCTAGAAATAGAGCATGGAGCAGAGAATGCTTCTCTCCAGGATCTAGGTTATCTAAAAGTGTGACTGATCCATCTGAGTACTCAATACCTGCTGGCAGAGGGTTCCCGAGGGTCCGATTTATTGCTCTTAGCTCTTGCAGGTTGGGGGAAATGTATGTGAGAGCTTTCCAGCTGTCTGAGAGGAATGGCTTAGAGGCTTTGTTCTCATCCGTTGGCTCATAGCACACTTCAAAACAACATTGCAATTGGTTAGCTCATTAATTAATTAGTGGTCCGTCTCTACATCGGAGCAGGATGCAGCATAGAAGGCTCAGAGTGATCTGCACAACTGGTGTTATACATGTAATCCATTAAAAACTTAAATACTTTTTCCCCCATGCTGGTGACAAGGGCTCCCAAGGTTTCCTTTCTGGGGTTCAGTAATGACGCTGTAGCTTTTGGCTCATGGGAGGTATAATCAGACTTGAGGTTTGTTATTCCTTTTAGCCAGTTTTGGAGCCTCTGCCAGGTTTTAAGCAGGCTGTCTCCTTCTTCATGATCTGCTTTTATAAATGAAGGCCTAACTCCAAATGCTTTGGAAGCTTTAGGAAGGGCCCCCAGCATACCAGGGGAGGGAAGGTATGCATTTTATGGGAAGTGGGAGAGAAATCCTCTCAAAAGGTGCCTTATTCTGAGAAGCAAACTGTATTGCTGCTCAAACGGGCAGAAGCACGTTCATTTGTGCTTGCTTTGAGATTCCAAAAGAGCAGCTTTCCCTGGATGTCTGGCAGTGCCCAAGGGCCATAGCACCTACACTACGGGAAATGTAATTTAGCTGCAGAATGAGAAAGACTCAGAGAAAGCAGGGATGTTTCACCCATTTGAAACAGAGAGCAGCGTACAGAAAGGAGTGCCGAGCAGTACAGCACATCAGGCCGTAACTGGGCATCTCCAGTAAGGAGCAGTGGCGAGCACGCAGGGTGTGTGGAGGGTCTTGGCACACACATGGGTAGGAGCTGCAAGGCCAGGGCTGGGTGAGTTCTTACCTGCTAGCTGATGCTCTTTAGCTAGTTGGCAGACATACTGAATAGTAGAAAGAGGCACGTTTCCATCAATGCAAATTAGCGGGGCCTGGCACAGGTTCTCCTTAAACTGGGACACCTGGTGAAAATCCAGGACACAGAATAGAGACAGTTCGAGTCATTGCAGAGGGACAAAACGATTGCTGTTCAGGCTCAGGGTGTAGGATTTTCCCTCATAATACAGTCCCTGACTCCCTAAGAAAAAATGATTTTTCTCTTTGTCTCTTATCCTTCCTCTGGACTCAACCCAAGCAGAGAAAGGTAGTTGAATGGTCCTCACTAGACCACTTTGGTACCCATGGGTCAGTCAGAGACCTACAGGGAAAGGGAATGCTGCTATTCAGTGCCACTATGGGATTCCCTGGACTATGCCTGCCTTGCCTACACCTTTGTTTGCTGAGCATGTCAGTTAGGTGTCCTCTGTGCACAGTGCCTCCTGAGACAAGTTGTTCATCACAGTGTTTTATTCCTGGGTCCTACTAAATTGCGTAGGGATGGGGGACAAGTGGAGCAGTAGAGTGGGAAGCTGCAGTTCCCTTTTTTGGCTCCCTGAGGCCTCTCAGCCGCTGCCTGAACATCAGGCCGGTGCTACAGGCACTCAAGAAGCATCCCTCCCGTGTCTCTGTTAATCCTGGCAGAATGAAGGGCTGCCACAGGGTACTTTGCAGCAGGAGATTGGTTCAGAGTTTCCACCAGGCCACAGCTGCTTTACAAAGCTCGGGAGTATTAATCTGTCAGGTAATGGATTTCTGTGCCAAGCCCTGGGAGAGGCAGGGCGGGGATGGAAGCAGGAGTGATGACCATATTTTTCCCTAGAAAGTCTCTGCCTCATGGATATCCCACTGGTGAGTAAATGGCACTTAATTTCCTTGTCGCTGTCAGTCACGAAGCACAGGCTTTTGTTTTGTCGACAAAAGAATAAGGTGGGAAGGAGGGTGCAGTGATGGGGCTTTCAGTGAATCAGGCCTTAATCACAGCAGCTTTCATTAGCCCTGACATTTGGAAGGTTTGGATGTGCTGAGCAGCAGCGCCTGTTGATAACAACTCAGCGTGTAGAAACAACAGGGAGGGGATGGAACAGAAAAACTTGCTTTAACTGGCTTTCTGTCCATTTTTTGTGGTGGTTTTTTTTTTTCCCCCTAAATGGAGAAACACCATTATTTCTGCAAGTAGACTGGGTTTATTGCTGGCTTTAAGATGCCAAAACCAACAGGTTAGGTGGGACTAGTTTATGAAGAAGATTGTGGCCTGTCGGGGAAGACAGCAGGCCTGCTGGTGGCCTAGCTCTCTTCTTCCAAGACATAGGCCCTGACAATATTCTTCTGTTCTCATGAGAAAGGAAAAGTTACTCATGCTGAGAGGATCATAATAATCACATCCTCAAAACACAGCGGCCTTGCTGATAGGGGTACAGGCCACCCTAAACCAAGAAGCAGTTATGGGAAGGTATTTGGGAGTAACAGAACATGTTAGGAACCAACCATAACAAGATGGTCAAAACAGCAGGTGTGTGGATACTTTTAGCTATTGAAGGTAAACTAAGGATGTTCAGCTATAAGATAGGTTTATCAGAGCTCGTTATAATTACTAACCAATCAATATGGTGTGAACAGTTAGCAATTAACAGTTTTTTAGCTTGCCACGTTTGCAGTAAGAAAGATATATAATCTGTGTGATTTCACCTAATAAATGGCTGGCTGGCTTCCTGGCTTCATGGCTTCCTGGTTTCATGGTTTCACCTAAAATTCATATACTGAATTACGTGTTGCTCCCTGCTGGACGCCACAGTGGCCTATATGTCAAGGGATGATAGTAGTGATGATATTGTATGGAGCAGAAACAGATAGAAGTTCCATCTGGGTCAGCAGCACGAGAAGGCTCTTGGTAGCTCCTCCACACTGCTATCTCAGTGGCCAATGCCTGGAGTTGACTTTGGGATTTCCCACATTCCCTCTGCATACCCACTCCCTCCCAGTACAGCTTCACTGGTCGCCTCTTGTCACACATGCACACTCCTCCTCCTAAGAAAAAGGTTACAAATCAGATGGAATGCGTACGTATTGCTCGGTTATCTGGAGGTGGATATCCATATCTCCCAAGCCAACGCTGAGCTCCCCAGCACTGGTGATCACAGCACAGTAAGTGGCTGTGCTCTTCCCTTCCAGCTGAAGGACAGCACTCATGTCCTAAAACAGGGAGAACAATTATAGTTATACAAGGACCATGTTTCTCTTCCCTGCAAGACTCAGCTCATTCTTTGTGTCCACCTGCTCAGCTTGCTGTTCTCCCTTCCCCCTTGAGATACGCAACATTTCAGAGGTATCTTGGTCTAGGCAATCCTGGCAGATGGCTAGTTTTTAGTATTTGCAATGAAACAGATGTCACAGGTTCAAGAAATCACATAGTAAAGGACAGTGACAGGTCTCTGCCATGCAGTTCCATAGGTTGTGTCTCTGTCGAGTGGCAGAAGTGCTGCTTGCTCCAGCCACCCATTTATCCATTCCCATAGCTTGTGGGACACTTCAATGCCTGCCAACATGCTGGGCAACTCTTGGTGGCATGTTCCAGCTAGTGGTTACATCAGCCACCTCACTGACCGCACAGCCTGATTTGGAGGGCAGGTTTGGTGCCATTTTTATGGCAGTGTCACAGACATAGCTACAAGGTGTCCTTCCTCTCTGGGTCTTTTGAATGATCTTCTTAAGAGAGTTTGGGACATTCCTTGGAAGACACATGCAGATGGATAAATGCAAACCCCTCCCCTAGTAGGTTACAGGGAAGTTGGGAGGTTTTAAGGAAAGGGTCCTCCTCTCCAACACTGGTGGTAATGGGTTTTGTTACAGGGAAGGATTGCTTGGCTGCTGGTCAGCTAATCTTCCCTTGGGAGGCTGCTCACTTTGATGGCACAGACTCTGCTGTGCTGGGAAGATGAGGGACCTGCTGCTGTGAAGCCTTTATAAAGCAAAAAAAGAGTCCTTGTTCTTACCAGTTTATTTACTGAGTTGCTCAGGTAGCCACAACTAAGGGCCCATGTGCTCTGTTTGGATACCAGGGCCCTAAGGACACTAATAGTTTTTAATGGCCCTAACCATCCTCACTTGGGGTCTCCATGCACACCCCTGGCTCATCTTCAGCCTTACCTCTCCACCATGGAGGTGCCTAATGTCTTGGGTTGGGGTTGTTCTCTTGTCTGCTCTGCTTCCTGGCTGGTGGTGAGGTTCTGCTCTGCTGTCCCTGATGGGCTCCTGCCACTCCTGGCTCCCTGACCTCAGGGGACAAGCTGCTGCTGAAGTCAGGTATTCCTCTGGTGTGCAGTTAGGGGGGTGTATGCAGCTGTTGGGGGGATCCCACTAATCTGAACTTGGAAGGTGTCTAGCATAGGCTCCTGGATACAGGTTTTCTGTGTTTCATGTTCTACTCAAACCAAGCTGGTTTTGGCATTGCTTTTCTATTCTCAGGGCCAGGTTTTGTGTATTTCTTGGAGTGCTTAGGCCTTCCTAGAAGTTGTCATGGTTCCTCCTGATTTACCTACCTCTCTCTCTTTCAAGCAGCACTACCTGGAGCTGAATTCAGAGCCCATGATTCAGACTCCAACCTGTACATACATCTAGCCTGTGCTTTGGAGGGGTGGCTCCTTGCCTTCACATTGTTTGTAACTAAAGGAGCATTGAATTATTCCTACTTTTAGTCAGATAGAAGATGGCTCTTATGTCTGCTAGGCTTGAGAAGACTTTTCCCACTACATAATGTGGTCATTTCCACACCTGAGGTGCCACTGCTGTGCAACGTACCATGTGGTGACAGTAGTGCAGGATGGACTCTGAATGTTCATCCCTCCCTATGGCAGATAAAAAGAGCGGAGCCAGCCCAAGACGGCTTAAGCAATCTACAAGTAAATGGAAACAAGAGATGTTAATAAATCCATCAGAGTGCTGTGAACACAGTGACAGCCTGTGTAGGATGAGCATCTGCAGGAAAGCCCTCTCCTTAAAAACTGAACATGTCCACCAGTCCCTGTCTAGAAGGATGTTCAGGATGAAAACAACTGGCTGGTGTTGAGTGGGGTGGTTGACTTCTGCCTGCTGCACTGTCACTCTGAGTTCTTGGGGGGGGGGGGTTGGAACATCTGGGAGCAAAGGAAAAGAAGGGGGAAGAAACTTGTGCACTTCCCTGGCACCTCCTTTACCACCACAGGCATGTGGGCTTTCTCATGGTGCTTCTGTGCAGGGCCTTTCCTGCTGCTGGCCTTCCCACACTGTTGTTCCCACCACGGCATCTTACTAGAACCACCAAATCAGAATGTATTAGTGGGAAATGCTTCCCCCTCTCCAAGTTACCACAAATTACCTCAGTGGGTGGGTGGCACAGCTGGCTTTTTTTTTTTTCTTCTCCCCCTCAAACTTTTCCATTTGTGAGCAGAAGTGGTAGTAGACTTGTGTTAGGGAGATTTGAGAAAGGTCAAAAAGGCAGGAATAATCTTAAACTCATTCTGTGAACTACTGTTGCAATACCCGAACGCTCCTGCTGCTTTGTGGTGGAGCACCAGGTCGAGCGTGATCCCTTTCTGTTCCCAACCACTGCAGCCCTTTCCCTTCTACAGTAACTGCTGCACTTCAGTACCTCCTGTCTGTGGTGCATGGGTGACCACTGAATAATCCCACTCCTTTCAAGTTCTTGCTCAAGACATATTTCTGTTGCGACTGCAACCTGGCATTAATTCAAGGCCAGGGCCAGGCAGTCACTGGACATCACTGATGCTTCACAGAATCACAGAATCACAGAATCTTAGGGGTTGGAAGGGACCTCAAGAGATCATCGGGTCCAACCCCCTTGCCAAAGCAGCTCCCTATCTCATATTACATAGATTGGCGTCCAGATGGGTCTTGAATATCTCCAGAGAAGGAGACTCCACCACCTCCCTGGGCAGCCTATTCCACTGCTCCGTCACCCTCACTGTGAAAAAGTTCCTCTGCATGTTGGTGCGGAACTTCCTGTGCTCCAGCTTACAGCCAGTGCCCCTAGTCCTGTCCCCACTGACCACTGAAAAGGGGCTGGCCAATTCCCCCTGCCAATGCTTATTTAACTTTGATTTGGGGTCACTGTGCTATATATCAGTTAACTTCCTATCAGTGGACCTTTCTCTTTTCCTGAGCACAGCTCCCTCCCCTCTTATTCTGGGAATGCCCCCCGCCTTTTGCAGGCAGCCTGCCCACCGGTGCATCGCCTAACATGTCCCAGCTCTCAGCAGCATTCAAGAACTCCTGCTATTGAAGGAATACCAAGGGACAGATCACAGCTGGCTCACACCCCCAGGCAAACCCAAGCACTAGGCACCTGCCAAGTTTCTTCCAACACCGCCAAAGGTTCGTCTCACTCTTCCAGTGTTTGTTTGCCCACCACCCTGGAAGAATAAATTGTTAATTGGCAAAACTGGGAGGGCTGCTGGGTATAGGTACTGTGTTTTCCTTAGCATGATAGTTTCTGCTGCTGAAATGTAGGTCAGCTATTAGAGGGGGTAGAAGCCATCTAGCTACCAGAGTGAGAGCAATGCAAGCTGCTGAAGGGAGATGAGTTCGGTCTCCCCATGTGTTGCTATTTTGGTTTTATTTGCTAAGACCTCTTATTACAACACTAACAAGTGATTCAGACAATACAAACAGCCCTCTGAATTTACCTGTTTACATCAGCACTGGAACTCCACAGCTGCTGACCCAGACCCAATGGGTTCTGCAGCTGCCTCCCAGGCATCTTAGCTACTCCCATAAGCAGTGTGGGGGTTTTGTTGTTTGTTGCTTTGGGGTTGTTTTTTTTTCCCCTCTTTGAAGGTAAAATGAGATTTGCTACCTTTGCCTATGCTGCTTCTGTGCTTTACTTGTGGAAGGATCTGTTTCGGTGTCTGAATACTTCTTCACTCATCGTTCTCTTCCCAAACATCTCCCTCATCAGATATATCCATCTTTTCCACTTCTCTTTGCCTGCCTCTGCCTTTGACTCATCTGTCCATCTGTCAGTCTTTTGCAAACAGCCAAATTGTCAGAACATAGGTGGTCCCTCACACATGTCCTCCCCTTTCTAATTCATCTGCCAGAAGAATTACATCAGTAAGAACTCAGATGGGCTTCTTCTGACTATCAAATGCTTTAAAAGCTCTTGTTTTATAAAATCCTGAAACCTATTTTCCATTTCCAAAGATAGACTGCCACTGGTAGTCATAATGATCTTCACAGTTAGCTTGGAGCCTTCCAGAGTATGCTGAGTGTTTGGGTGGCAAGTCCTCATGCATGTGCATGCCCATATGCAGCAGCTTCTGGCCCAGACTCTGTCCTAACACAGGGATGCTTGTCTCTCTCCTAAGCACGTAAATGCATTGCCATTGCACAGTAAGGAATACTCAGCCTCCAACCTGTCACTGTTCTTTGGCATTCTCAAAATTAACACTGAAGCTCCCCAAAGATTCTTCTTCCCCTGTGCAAAGCTGTAGGCCTGTCCTTCGCATACAGTGCTTTCTTCTGCATTCAGCCCTGACTGAAGAGGCTGCTCTCTGAGCTGAATGTGCTCTTTTACTACTCCCTTCTGCAGTCCAGGCTTTTGTCTGTTGTGACTCTCCCCAGCTCTGCAGTCTGAGAGGATTTGGTGTTAATTCTTGATGCCTTTTCTTTTCTATCTGGCAGAAACTCAAACTGCTCAGACCACCTGAGCAGAACTGCCAGGCAACCTGCGGCCTCTGTTCATCCTTCCACTACTTGTCACTCCTCATCAACCAGGATGCCCTTCTGTTACATTTGCTCACACTCCTTGGGAATTGCTGGGTACTGCCAGGAATGATGTTATTTCTATCATCTGCAACTGTCTCCTGTTGAGTCTTGCAGATTTCAAATGCGTTGAGCTTGGCTATTTTCACTCTGAAGCTCACTATCCATAAAACCCCATGAAAAGAGGGTACTAAGGCCATCAGTAGTGAACATGAGCTCTATTTTATGCAGGTTCGCTACCTATTTTTCCAAACTGATGTTAGCAGGGCTGTTGAAAATATTCCTGGAGTCCTTCTGTTGCCCGGCATGCTGACCTTCTCTTTCAGCCCCTCACAAATCCCAAAGGCAGAGTTTTGGGTTTTTTACACCAAGTCTTGCCCTAACAGCTGATGTACCAGCCTCAGGTACATCTCACCAGGCTCAGGGGTCCAGCTGTGGGTGACCTCTTCGCTCTTGCTGCACCCACCTGCTGCTTTAAAGAGCCCCCGTGCAGCAAGAGCAAAACTAGCAGCCTGCATTTGAAGGAAAAGGAACTGCTGGCTGTCCTCACACCTTGCCAGCTTAGCTGGCAACGCCAAGCCTAAACAGTACTTTGGTATCTCTTCTGTGTTGTGCTCGGGTGGGGCTGGCTGAGATAAAAGAACTCAGATGAAAATGGGCTTGCTGAAATGATTCCAAATAAGACTGGGCTGGCTTTCTGGCAATATTTCAGAGAACTGAGAGTCTCTGGAACCTTCTTCTATGTCCTCAGAGGTTTGAATTCCTAATGTAAAAAATGAGACTCTGCTCAGCTTCTGGGTACCCTGAGAGAGTTATAACCGTAATGCTTCTTCCAGCATCTTTCTCCGAGCAAGGTCACGCATCCTTCTCTGCAGGTCAGACACTTATAAAGCACTTTGCTTCTGGATAGCCTCCAAAGTCACATGGGAATTACAGCTGCTTTCTTGGTGAGACAGCATGAGGTGTGAGCAGCACCCCAGTGCTCCACAACAAACTCAGCACGGGTAAGGGTGAGACCTGCTGGGTGCTGAGCCCTTTGAAAAAAAAATCTCTTTAAAAGCCAAAACAAAGCTATGCTGTTGAGAGTGCCTTTTCCTCTGTGCCTAACCACAGCAGCTGTCAGCAGGAACATTTTGGCTGTCAGTTCCAACATCCTCCTGCAGCTTGGCATTTGGGTACCTGCCATGATGGACCATCAGCTCTAGGGCTCGCTGGTATAGAGAATGGCAGCTAATGCCTTGCTTTTTCATGCAACATAAAAACCTCCTTTTTCCTTTTTTCTCATCAGCTGTTCCTGGCAGGGCCTGTAGCTGCCCTTGGCCCCTCACCACACCATGGGTGGTCCAGGGATCTGCATTCACATCTAATGTGCCAGGGGATGGCTGTGCACCCTTGGCCACAACTTGTCCGGAGAGCCGAGTGTGGGTTACGTGTGTTACCAGTTAGATCACAGCTGAAGCAGTTGAACTTTTGGTTTTGCAAGCTTTCATAACTGATGCTGCAGCACATGTCACCTCTGACCATTATCATACTATTTTGCCTCTGTGACACTGAATAGTGACACAGAGTAGCTGTCCTTAAGGACAGCTTCTCCAGCACATCTTCCCCATCTGACTGAGAAGCCTTCACAGACTGCCCCATCTGACAGCAAGAGCTTCCTGCTCCACCAACCAGCATAGAATAATTTGAGACACATAACAACTTTTGAGGGAGCCTCATTACCTCGGTCTGCATTGCCTCAATCAACAAAAACTGTATAGACCATGTAAATGTCTTTCATGTGCCCAGGGAAGTCCCAGGTCTACTCCACTTTTGCTTCTTGGTTGTTTCTTGGTCAAACTAAATTGACAGGGAAAGGGTCTGGTAGCATTTAAAATAATCTTCCTTTTTTTAAAGCACTTTTTTTTTTTTGATGACTCAAATCCTTTATGACTAAGGAAGCTGGATCTCTTGTTCAACTGTAACTGTGTCAGCACTACTCTTCTCAAAGGTTTCTTACTGCTGGAGGTACTCTGCAGAGCCGCTCTTGCTCCTGTACATGCTGCTTTCCATAGCTAAGACAGTCCCAGGCACCCAGAGCTGGCTCTTACCTGGGGATGTCCTCCCTACATGGTCTGTCCTTGAATTACAGGTTGTCATAGCACAGAGATGGGCTTTTACTCATTGCTTCTAGCTCTTTGCATACGTGTTTTGTGAGTGCCCAGGGCAGCTCTTCTGCTAAAGAGCTCTTTGGGCTTATAGCACCAGTAAATAGCCCCAAGGCACCCTAACATGGACTGTAGGGGCCAAAGTCATATGTGGAGACTGTAAAGATGATACACTGCTCTGTCCCTGTCTTGAGTGCTGAGGATTGTGACTTTCAGCATGAGAACAGAGTACATTTGGATGTATGTCAGTCTATGTCAGTCCCTTGCCCACCTAGACATCACACCAAATATTCAGTGCTGCACCACAGAGACACATGGCTATCACACAGGGATACCGCCTTCCTCTCCATCCCCCTTTGGCTTGGCTCATCTGTAAAAGTAGCTGGAAATGGCAGCAGTGCTAAGGAAACTGCTAGAGATACAGTACCAGGATGACAGGGTTCTGCGCCTTGGCTATAAAGTCAACGTTGATACCTCCAATCACCACCTTTAAGAGGAAAGAAAGAAGTAAAAAATTGTTGGAAGGACTTGAGGAAAAAAATCTGCAGGTCTTCTTTGCTTTCTCTAGTCACTTTTCCCACCCCCTTGAGAACTGCCTAATTTTCAGCGTGAAGGCCTGTGCATATTTTGGATGGCTAAGCACAGGTCTGTACATCCTGATGAGAAAGTACTGAATTCTCTTCTCTACATTGTTTTCTGAAGGATGCCTGCTCACAGCAGGCAGCATGGCAGCTGGGAGGTTACTGTGCACATACACACACAGGTGCTGACGGTTTCTCTCTGTGGTCATAGAGTAACCTAAGTGGCATGGGTCTGGTCATGTCAGTACCCTTGAAGTCATCTTTCCTGGGACAATTTCTGACATACCAAACATCAGAACACATTCAAGCACTGCTGTGTTAAAAAAAAACAAAGAAAATGGGGAAGAACGAGGCAGGAAAATGCAGTAATTTCTCACAAGCTCCTTGGAGAAACTGCCATACCCAGTGACACTTTATGGATCACTGTCTTACTGTCCTACAAAGCCAGAAAAAGCAGTAGAGCTCCACAAAACAGGAAGTTTCCAGATTCTTTGGGGACATTCAGCTGTTTTTTTCTCGTTCCATCAAATGCTGGGTTGTTGCCTCTGGAGTCAGTGCCCTCTTTTATGTTGACAAATCCTATTGCAAATGGGTTTTAGAAAATTTTTCATCTCTGGAAAGACTTCTTAAAATAGATTTCCTATAAACTGTGTGCCACACACAGAATCCAAGAGAGTGAATACAGTATTAGGGTTATAATGGATCTTGTTTGGGATATGCTGTACCTCTTCTAATTTCAGCAATCATAAGCAGGAGGCCAACAAAATGAGATATTTATAAAACATGTGTGGCTCAGCAGCTCAAAATACCTCCCTCAACTCTCTTCCAGGTCTACTCCTGTAGTCATAAGTTCCCTGGCACTGAGAACAATACAGCTGAAGTTGTACATGAGGGCACAGTAGAAGGTGAAAAGGTGATTAAAGTTTTAATGGATTTGATAGTCTATGACTTAATGGGATTAGGCCACTGTCAGTGTTTGTTCCTTGTAAATGTTGATGGGGGAGGAGGAGGATATTTATCTGAGAAGAAAAAAAAAATACTGAAGAGAGAATGTCTGCCAGCGTGAAGCAGGACTTGGTAGCTGGCTGAGTCACCTTTTACTTTTGGGAATGGATATAAATTTATCCTGCTGTCAGCCTTGTACAGAGGGCTGTGGGGGACTCACTGGCTGAGGTGGGGTTGTGTCCTTTCGCCGAAGCAGGTTCCTCTTCCTTCTGGCCTTCTGCAGTTTACTAAGGGCCACTGCAATGCAGCTGCCCACTCTGGCGTTGTTCTGGATCAGAGCAAGGTCTGTTTGGCATTTCTTTGAGGAAAGGAAAATAAAAAACCCAGTGAGAGCAACCTGCCAGAAGCCTATGTAGGAGCTGCCTAGAGAGAGAAAGCAGAAAATGCACGCTGTGAGACTTGATAGATTTGATCCCCGTGTACCATAATCCTTTGGGGGCACATACACTGCACTGCATGAACACCCCAAAGCTTTAATTTTTTTCATCTTCCTCCCACTGTGTTCACAGAGAGGAAACCTGTCATCTTCATTTGACAGCTAGGGAATAGAAGCAAACTTCACAGAGAAAAGAGGTGAAGTGCTTAAACTAGAACCAAGTGTTTAAACGAGAACCAAGTGTCTAAGAACCTCAGAGGATCTTGGCCAGTTTTTCCCAAAGGAGATGCCTACTGAGCTTTTTGCCAAGTCTCTAAAAGGGATTTATATTTTTTAGCAGTTTCACTAGGGACAGAGTATCAGAGGCTTTGAAAGCCCCACTTTGTGGCTTCATAGAGCTCTAGTTTACCTGTTTACCTTTACCTGTTTACCCTAACTGACCAGGTCTCCCTAGAAGGCTGGCAGCAGGGCCTGGATGTGAACCCGACTCTCCGAGAGCCTATGCCAGCATCCCAACCAGTAGATCTGCTTTTGACTTGCATGTGTAAAAGGATTCCTGCTCAGACAGGGGTGTTTTTCTTCCAAGCTTCTCTTACTCTGTACCCACATGAAGAGCTGGATAAGGCAGTGTGATGTACAGCAGTGCTCTGGGAAGCCCAGGGACCTTCCAGTATGCAATCCCACCACAATCAACAGTGTCCTGAGGTTCCATCACAGAGCAGGCATGCTCAGTGATCAGATGGGAAGGATCTCTTTGGGCTCTGGACCACTGGCTGGTTGTGCTGGCCTCCAATTTTTAATGCAAAATCAAACAAGGACAGAAAAAGCAGGATGCAGTCACTAAGCTCTCATCTGTTTGCACATACTGAAGTGTTTGCCCCTCACTATACTGTCAATAAAATGACAGTCTTTTCCAACCAGCATTATCAGGAGAGATATGAAGTACACTGGCATAGTTGGGTTTTTTTCCCCCTGTTCAGTAAAAGGATACTGGAGTCCAGCGATTTCCCATCAGTTAATTCACTGATCTTCTGTAACATAAAAGGGGTCAGTTCTTTGCCTGTGATCCCTTTAGACCTGCAAATGAAAAGAAAATGACTGCAGATGAGAAGGGCTGAGCTGAAAGAGCATCAGAGGAGAAGCACTGCTGCTAGTAGATAATTTATCTCCATAACCACATCCCATGAAATGTCCTGAAAACAAGCTTCAGGTTAGATAAAACTACAGTTGAAAGCATGCTGCAGGCTCACCCACACCCAAGGTAAAGCTGGAGTACAGCCCCTGTGACAGTGTCCCTGCAGCCATTTACTTCTCCAAGACCACTAGGTGAGCAAAGGACAGGGCTTAGGTTGCTTCTCACCTGGCTTCACCAAGAGCTTGTTGAATGGCCTCTTCGATGACCTGGGCTGAGGCAGCTCTCTCCTGGGGACAGGGCACTGCTATCAGCACCCCACTTCTCAGGCCTAGCCCCAACATGCTGGCTGGGAGAGGACAGGCAGATCATTAGTGGTTCTACCTGGATGAATCAGATGCTGAGGGCAAAGGACAGGGAAGAGCAGGCACGAGATGAAGGAACCCATGGTGCCAGGGCTCCTGTTCTTAGCTGCCCCAAGGACAGGGTCTTTTCCAGCTACTCATCAATTTACATCTACCTATTTATTTTGAGTCTCTCTGTACAATATAAGGGGCAAAGATTTTTATTTTTTTTTAAAAGAAAACCAATTCTAGTTCTGAAGGCCCTGAAACTGTTTCTGTAAGCACATTAGCATACGTGTTCCCTCACCAGTGTGAACAAAATGCATATGAGCACGCCAAGGTGGCTGCAGCTAGTTAAAAACTTGTAAAGACTGAACTTCCCTGCTCCTTTATTCTTGAAGCACTAAAGCAGGAATGGGGGAAGAAGGATGGCTTGTTTTTAGGCAAAAACTCTTCTCCAAAGTTAAAAAAGAAAATGCCCTATCTAAGGTGATTTTTATGACCCTCTTTTCCAGTGCCCTACATGGGCCTTTTCCTTCTGAAACACACCGATGAGTTCAGCTGCCTCCTCTTCATCCCGGACATGGTACGGTGCCTGGAAGCCACTCTGGCGTGAGAAGAAGGCTGGGAACTCCCTTGACTCTCCAAAGGCAGCCACGCAGACTCCCTGAGTCTCCTGCAGCAGTGGAGGTGAGACAAGCAGGTAATCGGTGGAGGGAAAGGGGACTCACCAAAACAAGGCTGCTTTTTCCTCCTACCCAGCTAGAAACAGCCTTTTGTTGGCACAGGGTTTGGTTATTTTAATATATCCCACTCTATTCCATTCTACCACCACCATTTTTCAAAGCAGAGACAGACATGGTAACTGGTCAGACAGTATCTGGCCTACTGAGACATGGGAGACATGCACGTCCTCTGCTGGTGCTCAGAGCTGAGCAGAAGTCATCAGTGGCTGGCATTAGCGCAATACTGAGTCCAGCGTAACAACCTGTGACCTGAAGATATGTCATGAGCTGACAGGAATATAAAGGAGTTCTGTTTGTAATTGAGAAGTACTGACATTGGCTGTCACCTGAAGTGCTGGCCCTGGTGGCTTACACCATACCAAACCTTAAAAAGTGACTCTACTGAAAATCATCTTGAGTCCCATTTTAATTCTGATTTTTACTGTTTGATGGATCTAACTTGTCTGATCCATCAGTTCTGGAGCATTCTCCCAGAAATGCAAGTTTAAGGCCAGAGAAACAGGGCATGGCTAGTGCTGCCCTTGGCCTCAGCTGGAACAGCTGCTGGAACAGCCCTTTGGGCATCAATAGATTTATGTTAGGGAGCAGCTCAGCGCTTGTACAGCCCCAGGACTACAGAACTGTAAATATGGCTTCATGTCCTCTCAACAGTCACTTCTAAAAGCATTAGGCCTAATACCAGCCCCAACACCACTGGGCATTCTGTACACAAAGTACAATGTTATCTGCTTTCAGGCTCAGCAGCCTGCTCTACCTACCAGATACTCCAGTGTCCTGCCAATATCAAGGATAGACTTGACTCCTGCAGATACAACAGCAACTGGAGTTCGTCCTAGCTCTGTCAAATCAGCACTCACATCCAGAGCTGTCAAAGGAGAAGCAGTAGTTGTGTGGGTGATTGTGTCATACTCCAAGCTGATGTGATCTGCCCTCTTAAAAAGCCATAATCTGCCTGGGATGCCATTGCCTCCTTTTGTAGCCATTTAGATCCACAAACACATTTTACAGGTTTAGATTGTGCCTTTAGGTGTTGAGATTGAGAGAGATATTGACAAGAAAAGTCATATGGCTTAGGGCAGAGGTGTGGCCTTACACTGTATCTCTCCTCTCTGATCACATCGATAAGCAGCATGCAAAAATCCAATAGGAAAGAAAGAAGATGTTATAAAGCAAGGAGGAAGCTCAAGGAAATGGAATATAATTTAAGTAGATTTTGATGTTTGGTATTGACATCGCTGCCCAAAAAAGTGCCATAGAAGGTCTGCTGACCTCAGGAAACTCCCTGGTGTGGACTTTATATCACATCTGAAAGGGACAGCATCCAGCGGGGCTATGCTATGCTAGGTGTATATATGGCTGAGAAAGAATGTATTTCAAGGTCACAAACTACACTGACAAGGCTGGGCCATTTTCCAAAGAGAAGGACACACCTCTGACACAGACCAGGACCTAAGTCTCTTTTGCAGGGAGACTCTCCTCAGCTGAGAGGGAGTTGATAACAACACTGTGCTTGGTCACCAGTATCGGGTTATCCAGTCATTACAAAGTGGGAGGGGTACAGTCAGCTCCTGTTGCACCAGCAAACAATATTCATATAACTCCATGTAAGCTAAGGATAAACTTCTACCCTCTTAACTACTGGCCAGTGCTCAAGAAAAATATTCTGAAGCTTCTGAAAAGGAGATACTGGGGAGAAAACAACCACAGTATGGTCAGGGAGAATAATCTTTTCTGAAAAGACAGTTGCTGCAGGACAGACTGGGACAAAGACGGAATGAAGTAAAACAGCATCAACCCAAAGTAGAATGTATTGATATTCTTACTGTTCTCTCCTCCCCGATGGACGCCTCCTATGCCACCCGTCACAAACACAGGGATCCCTGCTTTGTGTGCAGCAATCATTGTTCCAGACACAGTAGTGCCACCAGACAAGCCCTGCCAGGGGACAACCAGTCAAAGTCAGCACCCAGGGTGGCCCTGAGAATTACCACATACAGGCAGCTATGGTTGTGGTCTACCCTATGGAACATCAGAACAGCCTGCTGTCACCAGCTGGTGAGTGAAATTCCAATACAAATATTCTACAAGGAATCCCTGTCCCTGCTACATAAGCCAGTCTTGCCCTGATGACAGCAAAAGCCTTTGTTCTCCAGGGCTTTCCAACCAGAAGGCTTCGTGGGCAGCTAGTGTCACCTTAAGCGCTGTGTATTGCTCAGGGTGGCCTGCATGTCACATAGTTCACATGTAATGTGATGATGCCTTATCACTGCAATGAGAATATTCTTAGCCAAGTGCTCACAGCTTGCCAGCCAACCCAGAATGACTTGCAGGAGCCCTGTTTCATGACTGCTATTCCCTTACTCTGTTATGCTTTGTATGTAGGGCGATGTTTGAGTTTACCGGTAAGATGCCACTTTACGTGACATCTTTAAGAGGTTTAAATGCCACATGGCTTAAAGCTGTAGAGCAGTGCACTACTGCTGTACAGAAAACACCTCAATAGAAAGCTTGCATACCACACCTGGCTGAGGACAAAAGGAAGATCTCTCCGAGACACTTTAACTACATTTTTACTGCTTGCCAGCAACTCCAGTTCCTCGTCTGTGAGTCCCACGTGGACTCGACCCCTTAAAATACCCACAGTGGCTGGGACTGCTCCATTTGTTGTTACAATTTCTTCCACTTCTCTGGCCATGCTAGAATAAGACAAACAAGACAGCAGTCACAAAGTTAGTGAAGCAAACAATCAGACAAGAAAACTGACATGTTTGATGGCTATCACTCCCAGTTTTACATAGTTACTGTGATTTCAGCTAAGTCCAGTTCCTCTTCTGTATCTTCCTAACAGGACAAGTCTTTGCACTTGGATTTGCAGAAGTGCAAAGCTCCTAATTTCAGGGCAGCAATGTCCAAGCTCTGTGCTTCTGCTTTGAGAAAAATCACTTGGTTTACAGGCAAACCTAGCTGTACAACAGACTACTGAAAGTAGGGTTCTTTTCAAAGTAGGAGCTTTCTCTATTACCTGTTCTTCCTCTGAGATCATAGACCTCCACGGAAACCCCAGGTAATTCAAGCTCATATGACTGGGATGTGTTTTCAACAACACAGGCAATTAGATATGGAGTAACAACAGTGACAAATAGCTGCAGCCTGAGGATACTCTAGGGCTGCAGTATAGGTCTTGCTAAGCTTTACTAAGCGTTGCAGGGTCTATACACTGGAGTGACAGCACCAGTAGATAAAGGGAAGGCGACCGATGTCATCTACCTGGACTTGTGCAAGGCCTTTGACACAGTCCCCCACCACATCCTTATCTCTAAACTGGAGAGATGTGGATTTGATGGGTGGACCATCCAGTGGATAAGAAACTGGTTAACAGACCGTAGCCAAAGGGTGGTGGTCAATGGGTCTGTGTCTAGGTGGAGGCCGGTGACAAGTGGTGTCCCCCAGGGGTCTGTCTTGGGACGGGTTCTCTTTAACATCTTTATCAATGACATCAATGATGGGATTGAGTGCACCCTCTGCAAGTTTGCAGATGACACCAAGCTGAGTGGTGTGGTCGACACCCTAGAAGGAAAGGAAGCCATCCAGAGGGATCTTGACAGGCTGGAAAAATGGGCCCCTGGTGAACCTAATGAGGTTCAACACTGCCAAGTGTCAGGTGTTGCACTTGGGCCGGAAGAATCCCAGACATAGATACAGACTGGGAGAAGAGCTCCTTGAGAGTAGCCCTGCTGAGAAGGACCTGGGTGTCACCGTGGATGAGAAACTTAACATGAGCCAGCAGTGTGCTCTTGCAGCTCGCAAGGCCAATGGTATCCTGGGCTCCATCAGAAGAGGGGTGGCCAGCAGGGACAGGGAGGTGATTGTCCCTCTCTACTCTGCCCTCGTGAGGCCCCACCTGGAGTACTGTGTCCAGATCTGGGGCCCCCAATACAAGAAGGATGTAGAACTGTTGGAGAGGGTTCAGAGGAGGGCCACAAAGATGATTAGAGGGCTGGAGCACCTGCCCTACAAAGAGAGGCTGAGGGAGCTGGGCTTGTTCAGCCTGGAGAAGAGAAGGCTGCGGGGGGACCTCATTGCAGCCTTCCAGTACCTGAAGGGAGCATACAAACAGGAGGGGAATCAGCTTTTTAAAAGGGCAGATAATGGCAGGACAAGGGGGAATGGATTAAAGCTAAAGGAGGGAAGGTTTAGATTGGATATTAGGGGGAAGTTTTTTACGGAAAGAGTGGTGAGGTCCTGGAACAGGCTGCCCAGAGAGGTGGTGGATGCCCCATCCCTGGAAGTGTTCAAGGCCAGGTTGGATGGGGCCCTGGGCAACCTTGTGTAGATCCAGGCCTGAGGTTGGTGGCCCCGCCTGTGGCAGGGGGGTTGGAGCTCTATGATCCTTGGGGTCCCTTCCAACCCTTGCCATTCTACGATTCTATGATTCTATTACATTAGTACTCTATCCTTTTTAAGAGCAGCAGCTTCCCCCTTTCTGAGCTATCTGAGCTATCTGTACAATCTAGGCAATCTTTAACTACTGAAACTACCTCCTCCCCCAAACTAAATTTTAAAAGCTTCATTCTAAGACAGAATGTCAGGCAAAATAATGACCAGGTAAAAAGCAAGATGGAAAATCAATACCAAAACCTTCCTGTGCTTTCTGAAAGAAAGGATGGAGAGGAGAGTGCAGTGATTTCTGGCACTAACTCAATGAAACACAGATCTACTGAACATCAATAAATAAAGAGTAGAAGTGGGGTGGGGTTCTATGCACGGCACAGAAAGCAGCAAGAGGGGCCAGCAGCTCTGAGTAGCACTAACAAACAGATTTCACTATTGTATTCTAGTCCTTTTTGCATTACAAAAGATATACTGAAAGAAACTGTGGTGTTTTCAATGTCTGTACAAACTCAGAAGCTGAAAAGGCTGGCAGCTCTCTTACAGCAGATGATGACATTATCCGCTGCCACATTCCAAAGGAAGCTAGAAATTTAAGGTGTTGGGTAAAGAGATAAATAGGTACCCCTTATGTGTCCTTAAAAGTCCAAATACAATTGTTTTAAACTGGAGCTCATATTCTGCGTGCCTAGCAACCTGACATTTCCATTTACTTTTAGAAGGGTTTTGGCTGACCACGAATACTGATACCAATCCACCAGTTATATGCCTTGTTCTTACAACTTTGTTGAATGAGGAACATCACAATCTACCACCTCAGATTCTGAGGATAGGCCATGCCGTGTGTAATGATGGTGCTTTCCAAGGCTACGACTGGTCTCCCCTCCATCAGGGCTTCCTGTACAGAGGGCTGAATCCTGAAATAAGCACCTGGGGATAAATGCAGAAAAGTAAATTATGTGTGTGGGTATTTGCAGTAACTACTGAGCTGTTTTATAAAAGTCAAATTGTCATCATCACAACAAATTTATCCCACTCTTCAGCTGTTCTCTGAGGTGAATTCACAAATAACATAATGAAAACTAAAGCTGTGTTTTATATAAGTGAAGTATTTGCAAAATATCTCTACTGTTAATATGAATAATAATCCTCCTCATCATCACTGAGTGCTCCTCTGCCACCAGTTTTGCAGCTGGGTTGTCATTAGCTCCAGTAACATTACTTTAAAGTACCATTACTGTGAACACACTGAGCCCTGCAACCGTGCCCAAAGAATATGTTTAAAAGAGTGGAAACACCAAGGATACCATAGTAACTCAGTATACTGTAAGACTTTCACACATTGAGACACTGCTGCTCTTTGGTGTGCTCCCTGAACACTGCCAGCCTTTGCTGCATTCAGAAGAGAAAAATGTTTTCCTCCCAGGAACTGCTTCAGAATATGCTACTCACCATGCAGAAATCTTCTCACCTGGGTGGTCCCACATGCCACAGCAGATACACGTCTTCCTAGGCTATAGGTTATCTTCCTAATCATCTTGTGCATACAGATAGTCCTAGGATAACAGAAGTCAGTTAGAAACAAAAGAGGTAATTTAGCAATGATGTGCCTGTGGGAAGCTAAACATACCATCTCTTGCCCTGACCTTGGAAAGCAAACAACCCTTGCCCAGGAAATCAGAAGGAGACCCTTGGTGTTTTAAGCGTGAGCCAGGGTCTCAAAGCAAAATGCTAAGCTGCAGAAATGGAGTTGGAAGAGTTCACCTAGACCACTGTCAACGCTGGGTTGAAATCGTGGTGGAGCAGAGCAAAGGGCGAGAAGTAACAAACTAAAGAGTTCAGAAGTAGGCATACTTTTAATTTCCAAAGCCAGTTCCTCCTGACAAACTGCAGGCTCAGCCACTGCCACCTCCAACCTGGAGGATCACAAGGAGAAATCTACGAAGCAGGCACAGGGAAAGGAACGCTATAAAGAGATGGACGTGGGTTTTGTCCGGTGTCTAGGAGGAGACAAGCAGCTCAATAAAATAAAGGCAGACTCTGAGTAAACCAGACTGGAACTACAAGGAGGAAAGAGCAGCTTTCCCCAGAGCCAGGAGTGCTTTATGTATGCTCACAGTTACATCATCCTTCTTAGTGCAAAGCCTTGGAAGCAGAGTGGCAATTCAGCCCCGGCAACAAACTCCAGAACTCCTCTGGTCTCTTAGCAACTCCTATTCACTTTAATTAAATTCATTTCTAAACAGAGAAAGAGGGGGAGAGAGTTGTAAAGGTTAAGACTGGTCTGGACTGGGCCTCTGGGCAGTCTCACTCAATGCCTGGCTGCTTCACATATTTTCCATGGGCATTTGGCCATATCCCTCCAGCCCATCAACTCCTTTACCCTTTCACCAGGAGGAAAGGATTCTTGTCTTCAGTCCTTCATACCTATTCCTAATTTAGTCGGTAAATTAATTGGGATAGAGTACTGTGTTCGTGTTAGATTTAGACGAGTGTGTCTCTGATCTCAATATAGCATGACATGACAGGGATACAGAACCGCCTTACACCCAGGAAGAGGGGTGGGGGGTTTCCCGAATCTAAAGACTTCAGCTACACGTGAGAGTTTGGGCTGTGTAACAACAGGAAAAAAGGGACCAGTTCTGCTAGACATCAAGACAGATGTTGCCATAAGAAGAAATACACACCTGACCGAAACTGTAAGACTTTTTTCCACTTTCCAATCCTTTTAAAGACAAAAATCCTGATTATGGAGTCATAGCGTGACACAGAAGTGGCAAAAGCTTTTGCTTCACCCTTACAACATCTGCCTGTGCAGTGCGAAGTTCAGCCACCTGAGCAGTTCATGCAAATGTTCTAGTATTGCTGGGTGTGTGTGTGTACACACCCCTCACTCTCCAGGGCAAAGGCAGCTTTGGAATAAATTCATTAAGCAAACAAAGTTAGGCCAAGGATCGGTGGAGCTGTTGGAGCTGTGGTTGGAACTTTAACAGCTCCCCTGACTCCAAAGTGCAACAGCCAGGAGTGCCCAAGCTGTGCTGGCCGGTGGGTAAAAACCAGCCGGTCACCACCTGAAACCTAATACAAATTAGTTGATGTCGGCTGGAAACCCAGCCAACAAGCACCCGGAGCTGGCTGAAAGAGTTTTGAAGCTTGGCAAGTTTTGCAGCTGAGACCCATCTGACCTTTTGCCTTGTAAAGAAACTTTGCAGATTCCTCCTGCAAGTTGCAAGCAGCTCTAGCTCAGACCAGCTTTCCTCCCTCCTCCAAACCATCCCTGCTCGCCTCCCCTTGCGATCACTCCGACCTCGTGGAGCAGTGGCCTAGCGTGTCTCTTACCTCTGGGCGTCCGTCTCCCTAGGGAAGCTGGGTGGGTGCTGGGTAGGTACTGGAGCGGTGCCTGGGCAGCCCTGGGAGAAGGCGGGGGGGTGGCTGCAGCATGGGGGTGCGCAGGCCTGTGCTCCTGGCTGAGAGAGCCCATTTATTATTAACCACAGGCGCAGCTGAGCTCCGCAACTGCTCGCTGCCTGGGGTGCAGGGGGCCATTTCGTGACAGGGCGAGGAAAGCTTCTGTGATTAGTTTTGTTCACACGGTGCCAGATTTCCCCCTCACGCTTTCAAAGACTTTTCTTGGTTTTCAGATTCCTTGGCTGCTAGATTTTTAATTTTTTTAAATCAGTGAATTCATTGCTCACTAAAGCAATGCCTCTGCAGACTGAGCCTCTTTGTGCTTGTTCCTAAAAAGCAGAGGAACTGCATTCATGCCTCCCCCCCTGAACTTGACCAAATGCAGCTGTTAAGCTCTTTCTTCTCAGGGTAAGAGCTCTACCCAGCTCCTGGCGTCCTCGGCGAGGAAAACTGTGGGTCTAAAGTCAGTTTTGGCAGCCCTCCGTACAATGCAGACACCTGGCTGCACCGAGAACACAAGCTGGGTTCACAGAGAAAAACTATTGTAGTCTCCTACTGTACAGACAATCTATTATAGCAGTTCTCGGGTGGCTTTCAAATTAATAAATCTTTGTCCCTCATAAAAAAGCCATGCTACTTTCAGATCTAATGTACTGATTTTATGCATTTCGATTTTATATTCCACAGAAAATATGAGAGTTGAGAGTCAAATGGCTACCCACAAAGGAATTGATTTACAGGATAAAAGACAGACATGATTCTATGCAGCTTCCACGCACAGCATAAAGCTAGCTAAAGTAATTACTAATGTATTGCTGAAGTAATCAGTGTCAGGGAATTTTTACTGCAATCCATTAATGAGGAAATTGTAAAACATAGGTTGTTAAAGCAGCATTTGCACTTTACACTTGTCCCTTTCAAAAGAAGTTTCCCGCAACTTGTAGTTAGCTCGGCAATCAGGCATGTCCTCGTATTTTCTACATCCTTCCAATCTTTTCAACTAAACACAGCCAGAGAAACTTTAAACAAAGCTTGCTATGTTACAAAGACAATCCGCCTCTGACTTCTGCTATGCGGTCTGCGGGGAATTTACTTACAGGAATGATAGATTGCACTCTCCAATACCATAAATGGATGCTAAAGATTTCATGAATGTTACCTTCTTCCTGGGGGGGGCTGGGTAGCTAGATGTACTGAAAAGAAAATGTGTAGGTAAAATTATATTTTGGAAAAATATAGCTTAATGATAATGACATCTTTTTTACTTTCTATTAGATCTATTAGGAAAGACTGCAGTGCTGTAGAAACCTATCTGTGCTATCACTTTTTCAGCATGCTACAGGTCACTCCGTTTCCAGCTCTAAAGATCACGATCGTTTCAAGACAAACTTAAGCAGTAAGCACCCAATTCAGCCTGCCGTATCAGGTAAGTCAGGGCTAAGAGTGTGTTCCCTGATTTGCCTTTTTTCTCCTCAAACCATGTGGAAAAACTGCCTATTGGGTTCTTAGCTCATAGGTCTCCAAGACAAACCGGGTCCACTCTAGCAGCTCTCTGAGGTCACTCCTACAGTCTTGTGCCCATCCCAGGTTTTGAATTTGTGAGCAAATGGGCAATTTTCAAAGGCTAACCCCATGTTTTGCTCTACAGGAAAGTCACTGAGGCTTGCTAAACCAGGAAGAGAATGGTCTGCTTTGATAGTGGCTGGCCCCAGCAAGGCAAGCTGGACATGTTGTTCCCAGCATGTTTCTGAAATGGGATATATGGCTGATGATGGTATAGGGCTAGGACAACAGGGCCACAGTGCATGGGTGACTGGGAAAAGAGAAAGCCCTGGAGAACAACTGGAGACAGTTTCTGTAGGAAACCGTAAGGGCTGTGTGTAACTCCCTCATCTGCTTGCTGCAGCGTTAGCTGACGCTCCAGTCCTGTCTGCCTGCAGTGACCCAGAGACCTTGCTGCTGGTACTTCCCCCTCCAGGCCTCTGAAGCAGAGGTTAATCTTAAACAGCTTGCTGGGTAAAATGGGAGCTACTGGGAACAAAGAAATCACCATGGAAAATTCCTACTGCCTGCTGGGAGCTGGGCCCTCACGCCACCCTTGCATTTTTATCTCAGAGTGATTCCTACCCACGTAACCATCTCTTCTGAAACCTTTTCTCTCTCAGGGGCGTTACTACCAAAGGCATTAGGGAAATGAGAAGCTGCACATTAATTTTGTCACACTGGCATGTCTGTCTTGGGACAGTATTTTCCTTTCCCTGTGTACCTGATTTGCAAGAGTCTATTAACCCGCAGCAGTTCTGCGAGCTGGAACATGCTTATTGGTGTCTCCCTGTTGTGAAGCTTGTTTCTAGGCCACCAGTATCCAAGAGATGTACTAGGGATGTGCAGAGTCATAGGCAACACACTTATTTAACCACTTATTTCTTTAACCTTCAATACAAAGGCCTGACAAGCCACTCCTTAGTGACTTAACCTGTCTCTAAAGGCTTACATCCTTGCACTTTCATCAGCAGATTTTCATGATCGTTCTAATGGTTCCAAAACAACTTTCCAGATTATCTTGATACTTTACTTGGTGGTGAAGTATTGCAGTAATGTACTTTTTTGCCCCTGTTTTGTTCTCCAGCTGTTCCTAAGGGAGTGGAAGACTGAACATACAAACCTGGTACGGTTTCTGAACTTATGTTTCAGCGTTGACCATGTTATGAAAAACGCTCTGAGATGGAATCAGGTGTGGATCATAAGAAACTTACTATTAGTATGAATTTTTAAAAAAAGGTCTTCCTGATTTTGCTGCTGAATTGTTCATTGAGCACCCTGGTGTTCTCCAAACAGTGATTTGTGGAAATAAATTTATGATCTGGCATTGATCACTGTGATGGTGATCTCAGGAGGGGGGTCAGCTGCTGCTCCCAACAATCAATGCTGCATAAGGAACCTGGATCAAGGTCTGTAGCTGATAGCAGCTCCTTATCCTGGGTGAAGGTTGGACTTACACAACCAGCCATGTTTACTGCCAAGGGCTAAACATCACTGTGCCCGGACTTCTGTCCACTGAATCCTGTGAAGTTCAGCTTTTGGCAATCTTTTTTCTGATGCATACCATTACCTTGTTTGAAGTCAGTTACAATCTCTATGTATGCTTCACCACCTTTTTTTACTTTAGGGTTCTGTTTGCCCCGTCATTGCTCTGCATACTCCAGAAGATGCCAGCTCGTGGGCACTTAGGTCATTGTTTTAAGGCAACCTGAAAACAATTTACCTCTTCCTACATCTCTAGCACACTTTGTGAAGTCCTGCCACCCTGGGATAATGTCCTGTCTAGTTTTAGAACAAATGCTTACTTTCAGTATTTTCTGAAGCACCTAGTGGCTTAGGTGTGTTTCATGTTTAAATACATGTTCAAATAGATATACAAAATATAAATAACATTGCACTGAGACATCTCTCTTCAATTTTGTCTAAGCCCTGTTTGTCACTGCCTAGTGTCTAGTATGTAGCTTAAGACCCTCAGCAACAGGCAGCCCAGCCGCGATGCAGGTCAGGCAAATGCGTTTCACAACCAGCATGTACGGTGGGAGGTAAATGGCTTAAAGTTGCAGCAGGGCAGATTTAGGCTAGAGATCAGAATTTCTGTACAGAAAGGGGTGTCCAGCATTGGAACAGGCTGCCCAGGGAGGTGGTGGAGTCACCATCCCTGGAGGTATGTACAAGGTGTGTAGATGAAGTGCTTAAGGACATGATCTAGAGGTGGGCTAGTCCGGGTTAGGCTGTGGTTGGACTCAATGACCTAAAGGGTCTCTTCCACCCCAGGTGACTCTATGGTTTGAGGAGGAGGAGGAGATGTTTCCCACACAGATCAGCAGCACTGAGCTCTTCCAGGGGCTTAGCGCTGATTTTTGGTTTGGGCTTTTGAGGGATGACGGCTCGTTCCCCCACCTCAGCTCACAGCTGCCGTCACGGGCTCTCCCGTCCCTCCGGGGCAAGGTTCCTTTCCCACCGCGCACTGAGCCAGCCCAGCCGGGCGTTTCTGAAGGCCCCGCACCGACTGACTGAGGCGAGGCGGCCTCAGAGGCCCAGCAGCCACACTACGCCTAAACCCGGTCCCAAGCACACCCGAAGGCTCCATCACGCCGTTAGGTCAATGAGGCCGAGGGGGAGGAACTCCCGGCGTGCGCCCGCCCGCACACTGCTGCCTGGGCGTTCCCCTCCACCAATCAGAGCTGGCGTTGCGTTCGGCGAGGGGGCGGTGCTTGTGCCGCGCGAGGGAGGGGGCGGAGCTGGTGGCCGCCTCAGCCGCCCCGTCGCTCCTCGGCCCCCGCCCGGCTGCGCTCTGTCCGCCCGCCCGTCCGCCCGCCCGGAAGGATGTGCTCCCGGAAGTTCCGGTGCTGCCGCTGTGTGGGATAAACAGTAATGGCGGAGGCGGTGGCTCTGGGGACAACGGCGGGCGCCGCGGCGGCTGCGGCCCTGGGAACATCTGCCGCGGCCGATGCGGGAGCGACGGCCGCGGCCTTCGATTTCGCAGCCGTGCCCCCACCCGTCGTGGGGCCGGGAGGAGGCGGCTGGACCAAGCAGGTCACTTGCAGGTACACGCTGCTCGCGGCTGGGGGGGGCGATCGCGATCGCCCTCGCCCTTCCTTCCCCTCTCTCCTTTCCTCCCCCCGCGCCCCCCCCGCGGCCTTTTCCCTCAGCGCCGCGCCTTTCCCCTCCCCCCTCGGTCACGTACGCGCAGCGCGCGGCCGCAGCGCCCCCTTCCCTTCCCCCCCCCCCGCCCCGCCCTGCCCTGCCAGGCGCCCTGGGGGAGGCCTGCGGCAAACTGCGCAGCTGGCCGCGCCGCGCCCTGCGGCGGCTCCGGGCGGAAACCGGGCGCTGCGGCGGGAGTTGTGGGGGATGTAGTGCAACGGTAGCGGCGGCGGCGGCCCGCTGCCGGAAGTACCGGCTGGCGTCGAGCGTGCTTCGGGCCTAGTTTCCCGGAGCCGGGCCGCGGGGACGGGGCGGGCCGTGGCCTTTTTTCTGCCGCTGCCCCGTGGGAGGGTGTTCCCTGCGGCTCCGCCGTGCACACGGCGTGGAACTCCCGTCCTCCTGCCGTGCCGGGTCGGGCGGGGAGGGGGGTTGGGAGCGTTGCGGGCTCCTTGTGAAAAGCCGTGGGCCGCTATTTATTGTGTGAAAATAGGCCCGCAGTGTGAAGGAGGCGGCGGAATGTCAGTCCTCTAACCGCCTTCCAGAAAATGCGGTAGAGCAGGAAATGCAAAGCGCCTGAAGTTCCTGCCCAGATGAATCAAAATTTTAAAATGGAAACGAATTCGTGGTTGCTATAGCGAGAATAATGTATGGAGCCAGAGAAGGGAATAAGCCACGATAGGCCGCAAAATGTGCGGAGTGCTGCTCCTTGGGTTTCATTAAGATTCAGTGTGCTGCGTCATTTTCTATTTATATTTTCTTTTAAACTGTATTTCTGATAAATCTTTTATATGGGATTATGCAAATCATGCTGCATGCTGTAAAGCTTGCCAGATGGGCTATTTTTAAACTTACACTGCCAGTCTGTTTGCGGGCTTGCAGGAGTATAGAACACTTCTGTGAATATCGAAATTTATTAGTTGATATGATAGCAAGTGGTAATCTAATGCTAGCATCTTTTGATTATCTTTTTTAAAGGTATTTGTATTTTTAAATTTTTATTTAAATAAAATTTTTATTTACGGTTAACCTGAACGTGTTTCAAACACATTCAAAGTCACTTGGAAGCAAAAAGGAACATCCCTTGACAATATCGGAAAGGAAGAGGCTGTAGATCTAGATGAGATCTACATCTCGGCGTATTTTTCCATTTGTGCCAGCTGCAGAGTGAAATAGCAGTATTAAGAACCGTTGCTTGGCTTTCACAAGGAGCTTGCTTGCTGTGTCTCCTTTGTGCTGTTAATGCTTTACCCTGCAGTAGGTAAAGCATTCCTGTTAACTGTTGATAACTGTTTGTTTTGGCTAATGCACTGTTAACATGTCCATTTGCGAAGCGCTGTTTCTCAGCTCCCTCTGAGTACTTCTGCATACAAAGAGTTTTGCCTGTGAGTAACAGGGTTAATATTTGATGCATGGCAGTTAAGCGTAGGCCAGTAATGAGGAAATGACCGGGAATGATGCTTAGCTCAGCTTTTAAGTGAGCTGCAAGGGTGTAGGTTAGTGCTCCCTCTGTATAGATTGCCTCATAATTTCTGAAGATCGAGAGGCTCAATTAGGAGAAATGGATTAGTGAGATGGGGAGAGAGATGTTCTCAGGTAACACACACAATGAATCAATTTATTGAAGACAGTGACTGCCCTAGTACTAAAGCATTCAAGCTCATCAGTGTCCTGTGGTGCAGTGAGGCTGTCTAATGCATGTATTTATTTACAGACGCTCAGGACTAGTGGGAAGTAAAACCTACTCTCTTGTAATGGTTAACATGCTTTAATTTGAGTTTAAACAACAATGAAATTTAGCTTTGGACCTAATGGACCTCTGCATTCTTTATTCTTTCTTACTAACCCTCCTAGTTATCCCATTGCTCATCTTTTTTTGTGTGTGGGCTTTTTTTCCCCATAGCCGTTCAAGCTGTACGCAGAAGGGCTTTCCTCAAACTTTAAAGTGTAATTAACAATTCTGACTTGAACTTCTGGGAATGTGTGATAAGAATTTTGTTTTTCTAAGTCTGGTTTCAATGGGATGTATTGAAGAAAATGTATTTCTTATGTTAAATCTTGCTTTACCCATAAATGAGCTTGAGGATTCAACTATGAGGCGAAGAGGTTGAATTCTGGTTTGGAAGAGGTTTGAAATTTAATGTACTAGGGAGAGTAGTTTTTGTCTTGAGTGACACTGCACAATTCTAATCGTTTATAGGCTTCATTTACTTGAATCATAAAATAATCATGTGAGTTACAGTAAATGCTGCCTGAAAAACTTCTGGGAGATAGTAGTCTCTTCAATATAAGAATTTTGCACTGCATAGTTGGTGAAGGAATGCTGCTTTTTTAAATTAGAACTGGAAGTGTTAGGATTGATGGAGTAAGTTGTTGCTGCTCCTTAGAATACCAGATATGATAGATTGGTTGGCTAATGAGTTTTAACTATGCCATTGCAATATCCTTGGGGTGGATGATTGACATCTCCAAATGAAAGACACAGTGATTAATTTGAACAACTTTGATTTCTCTCAGACATCTAGATTTGCAGGTGTTACCCTTGTGCTTTTCTTGCAGATAAAGTTTAGAAATCTCAGGGTGAACTGTAGGAATTCATCATGTTCCTTAAGAGGTGATGAAAAATAATGTTCTTATGTTGCTTCTGTGGTTTAGCAGTTTTCAAGGCTTTTGTAGGGTGTAACAAGTTATGATCTTTTAATCTGGAATAAATCTCAGGGGAATAAAACTGTTAATTCATAACTACAAGTTAATACTCTGATCCTTTTCTTCTTGGTGTATGAAGTAAGAAAAAGATTGTTGGTCCTTCCCATGCTTCTTTGTCCTTCCAGTTTCAGATGGAGTTGTGACTTCATTGAGCTGTGGTACAGCCACCATTTTTTCCCCAAGACACTGTTAGCTCAGTTACTTCCGCCCCCGCTGTCATGCAGTAACAGTTAAGGTCATCAACTTGACGTAAATGGTTTACATTTCATTCGTTTGTTTAAAAACTGAACATAAATAAAACCCTTAGCAACTACTTCACGTATTTTGAAAGCTGTCTGCATGTTTGCATCTGCTGATCTTTCTGAAAACCTAGATCAGGTGTGTGTGTTTTAATATGAGGAATCTGAATCAGTAAAGTATGCTTCCTTAATTCCGCACAGCACTAATGGGAAGGTGTGGAGTGCAAACCTCTGAACAGCCTGTCTGTGTTGCCCCTTTCAGGACTGCTCTGGATCCTCCCTACCTTCTTGCTCAAGGATGTTATGAAGAAGAAGGGACAAGGACAAAAATCCTATTAAGACCTTTTTTTTTTTTTTCTTAAGGTTACTAACTCACGTAGAATTTCATCAGCCGCTCACGTGGCTGAATACCCACGTGCTGTCCTAGAACAGCATCTCTGGCCTCTTCCCCGCTGCCTTCTTCCTTGGGAATTCTCTGTCTCTGCATGGCACTTGCAGCAGCTAATGAGTGCAGTTGGCTGTTGCTCTGAGGTTCCCCCTCTGCCAGTCATGGCAGTGTCTCAGTTTTTGAAGGAGGTCTCTTAGGTGGGGTGTTCTAATTCCTCAAAACCAGCAGTTCAGTGTAAACAAAGTGGAGGTACCCGAAAGCAGAGTTAAGTGGACCTGAAGTAAAGAACAAACTACACCTGAATAAGTGAATTTACCGCAAGCTTCAAAAGCTACAGAAGGTATTGCATATTGATTTTGCTTGCAGGGTTACAGGGATAAAGAACACTGAAAAAAGCTACTGTGTGTTCAGGGTTTTAGACTGCAGTTACGTTTAACGCTGCAGTGACTTTTTGATTGAGACATTGCAAATTCTTTTTCTTTAGGTTATGGCAAGTAATAGAAGTGGTGTTATCCTAGCAGTAGGGGGGGAAAAAAAAGGTGTAATCCTTAGAGAAATAAATTTTTCTCTCCTCCCACCCCAGCTTGTTCAAATGTTGCTGAGTTTGCTGCGTGGGATTGCAGGCCTCTAAAAGAGACGTGTGAATTCAATTGAACTTGTGTCTCACGTTTGGTTTTCTTTTATAGCTTACCATCTTGATGTGATGAATTGTGACAACTTTCAGAAATACACAGAATCTGTATTTGCGAAGGATTGTCTAACATGAGATGGGAAAGAGAGAGGACTTGGAGCTCCATTTCCTCTGTCCATCAAGTAGTGGGAGAGCCTGTTTGGGGCTTCTCTATTTAGGATAAGTTGTATTGGTCAAGGACTTTTTAACAGAAATTCTGACTTCAGGCTGTTGCCTTTCTCTTGGTCACTTATTTCAGCTATAGTTGTGTCCCAGCACTTTGGTGGCTTAAGTAGCAGTGGGGCTGTGCAGTGGGGGCACAACAGTGATCTGATCTAGATTAAAAATAACCATGGGGGCAGCAAAAGGAATGCCAGGTTACATCTGAAGCCATTTCCTGATCTGAGTCAGCAGGTGGCTATGAAATTGCATGCCCCAACACATGGGGGAAGCAATGCTGTGGAAATAAGCCAAGGGTGGGGATAACAGTTGTTAAAGAACAAACATTTAACAACCTGAATTACTTTTTACCCTGTTGGTGGGTCTTCCATTTCTTACAACCAAGGCAGAAATTCCAGTTATATTCTGGTTCCACAAGTTTATGGAGGGTTTTTTTTTGTTGGTTGGGGTTCTTTTTTGGTGGTTTGGGGTTTTTTTGTGTGGGTTTGGTTGTTGAGTTTTTTTGCTTTGAGGTGAGTGAGTCTGTGGGTGTGTTGTGTGGGTAGTGGGGTTTTGGTAGGTATTTTTTGTTTTGTTTTGGGGTTTTTTTAGGGTTTTTTGTTGTTCATACTGGATAGTGCTGGTTATGGAGGGTGGGGGTTTTGTTTTGCTTTTCCAACACCTTGTTTTCCTGGTGGGTGCTGACGTAGCTGTTTGTGCAGCCACCTGGCAAACCTGACTGTGGTACTCATCTCTCTGGGGAGACTATCCTGCAGTCTTATCTTGGTCTTACATCACTTATTTCTATGTAGGACCATGTTTCTTATCTATTTACTATGCAGCTACAGCGTAGACAGGGGATTGTTTTGAGTGTTGAGTTCCACCTTGATAGCAAGCGTCAGCTAGTGGTTTATTAAATCATTTTTGGTATTTTTTGTTTGTTTGTTCACAACACCTTGAATACACTGCTATTTTTGCACATGGAAGAGTTATCAGCCCTCTTAAGACTCACCTCAGGTTTTAATGCATCCCTAGTACTGGACTGTAGACGTAGCTCTGCTTACATCATTTGGTGAATTTTTTGCTTTGACTTGTCTGACTGCCTAAAAATCTTGCCAGACTAGGTACCCATGAAGAAGTTAATGCAGCTTCACAACTTGACACTTTAAGTCTTGGAGTATCGACTTGAATGACCTGTTTCATGAAGAAATATTCTAGTCTGTTTGGGCTGCTGAAAGATGAGCTTTGTCTCCTGCGCTGACTGTACCTCTGTCAGCTGGTTGGAGGACATGGTTCTACTGGCTTCGTAGGTGTGACACTAGTGCAAGGCAATGGAAGTGTGCAGCAGGAAGGGGACAGGACTACCCCTTTGAGCAGCAAGAAGAGTTTAGAAGGGTATAATCTGCTTGTCAGTTTTCCATCAAGAGGTATTTTGTATTGAAACCTAAAGTGTAACAAATTTTCTTGTTAACCAGGTTTTGATACTTCTGATTAGTTCAGAGTTTGAAACTTTCTTGGTATTTGGGGGCTAGTGTGTCTTTTTCTAAACTGAAGTGTTGGTAAACATGTTGATGGATCCGATTCTTACGTAGGTTGGGGTGTTTCATTGTTTGTGATTTCTTTAGTTGTTTGTCTAATACTTCTGTGTGGATTGGGAAAGATGTACGTAAACTTCTATTTTCATCTGTGGTTTTGATGTGAATATATCAAGTCTGAGTAGTTAGAGCCTTGAATTTTAAGAAGCTTCTGTCTTCTGAGTTGAAGTTAAATTGAAATTGACTTCAGTTATCTTCAATAGCTGAATTTGAGGATGCTCAATTAAACTTGAATTATTTGACATGCTAAAATTTAGTAAGCTCCTCAAAAGCTTTGGAACTGTACAGTTCTTTCAAGACAAACAGTACAGTATTGAAGCAGGGTGCTTCTACTGATTGCCCCCTTTGGCAAAAAGTAATGTATGTTTTGTCAGATGTAATTATCCATCACAAACATGTTTTGCATTCTTGGAGAGGAAATTACTTTTCAGTGAACTATTTACACAATCTTAAAAATAGATTTAAGCCCTCAGGAAGCTTGTTTAGGGTGTGGCTGACTTTGATTTCAATGGTGGGCTTCTCTAAGGCGTTGGAACACAGGATCTACAAGTAAAACTTTGTCCCCACCTAGTCTGTCCAAGACATTAATCTCTTTGTCATTGCCCAGGATAAGATTTGCTTTGCAGGCTTTTTCGTGCTTTCCTAAGTACCTAAATGTGCAGTGCAGTTCACTAGAACAGCTTAAGGCTTCATCTTTCCTCAGAGTTCTTCTTTGGATGTTTTTATTGGGATGTGGTTCCATGAGGAGTTAGTGGTGCTCTTAGTTCAGCATGCCTTGACTTACAGAACAACTCATATCAAAATACTTTGGTTTACAGCTTCACCGCTTCTCCTTAATTCACAGATGTTTTCTTACAGATATTTCATGCATGGAGTTTGCAAGGAAGGAGACAACTGTCGCTACTCCCATGATCTCTCCACTAGTCAGTCTGCCATGGTGTGCAGGTACTATCAGCGAGGATGCTGTGCTTACGGAGATCATTGCAGGTAAAGAAATGCTTTTGACCATCTTGTAGCAGAGTAATTTAATTCTTGAGTCCCTAAGTAGGGAGTTCACAGAAAGGCAATGGATCCTGAAGTGTTCTCTTTCATTGCAACTTCAGAAATGTGGGTCAGTGAGTAGTCACGGTGTGGGGGTGTTTTTATTAATAATGTCAGTAGGTGAATTAATTGACATGTAAGACTACGTTCACACCAGCTGAACTGATGGAACTGAATTACACATGGTAAGTGATTATAAATGCCTGAACAGATAAGAATTTTTTTTTTTCTTTTTGCAATTGTCTGTGTGTTTTCAGGAGTTGCTACTCGAACCGTGGAGCTGCCATTTTGGAAAAGTAACTGGAGGGTAGTTGGGCAGGTTGTAAAGTGCTGCCTGTGCAAAATGACTCTACATTATAAAAACACAGTGTGGCTTAGACACTTGAAATTATTAAAGTAATAAAAATGAGAAGAAAGAAAAACGTGCTTTCCTAGTGTAGCGAAGCTTACAAAGGCTTAGTGATGTTTACATCATCTTAAGATCACTTTATTAAAACTTAGGAGGAGTTTTAACATTCTGTCTGATTGCAGTTCTAATGCATGAGTAAATATTTGCTTCATAACTTCATATGGTAGTTCATAGTTAGCTTTACTATCTTGTTTAGTATGTGGTGGTTATGTATAAGAAAGATAACAAAAATAAGCCTCTCTATAGGCTTCTATCTGCCAGTGTTGCTTTCTTGATCACATAGATCAGTGGTCTCCAAATTTTTGATCATGTGTTGTCACCATATGACAAGTTTCTTTTAAAATGCAGTTACTTGCTCTTTAAAATGTCTCTCTTGGAGGAACAGATTGTGTGTGTGTGCTTTCTTTGCACTGTCTGCTAAGTAGCATACCACAGGCAGCAACGGGTCATCATGGAAAAGGTCAGCAAATTCGACACACTACTTGTCTTTTTGTGACAGAAGAATGCATAACTCATCTCTGACAGCTTTTAGGCTCTTTATGACTAGCAACCCTCTGTGTGGTACAGAAGATTTTCACGGTCGCTCTCCATAACAGTATTGCAAAAATTCAACTATTTTTAAGATCTTTCTTTTATAGAATTAACCATGTTGATGACACTGTTGTGGTTTATGTGCTTATGGCTCCATTTTTGCTACAGTATCTTGCCTATGAACAATGCAGTGAATGAATTTCTGGTGTGGTTCTATCTCTGAAACCTTACTCTAGAGTTGTTAGGTGTTTTATTATTTTGGTCAAAGCAGCAGCTCCTTCAATGGTTACTCCTGCAATTTTCCCATGAAACATTGTTTTTATTAAGTCATTTACTGTTGAGAATATATTTCCTCTAGTACATCTCTTGTCTTTATTGAAGAAGTCATTTGTTAACAATTTACCTCTTCTGATACATCTTTAATGAGTCACAAAAAGCAGTTGTTTATTTCATTATTGAAACAATCTAGCAAAGGCGAGGAGACGTTAGAAACATCTGTACTTTCATCCAGCTGTACAGCAAACTTCCCACACTGAAAAATTGGTTCCAATGCGTGTCTCTTCAAATCTTCAGCAGTGTTTTCTGTGCATTTCCCAACAGCATTTTGCTGACAAAGGAATGTGTTTTACTTTGTCACTGTATTGTTTCCCATGTGTTATTTCAGTCATTTTTACCACAGCAGGAAGAACGAATGGTCCAGTGGTATGTAGCTTTTTGTCTTGCACTGTTACGTAAGAACCCTCAAAAGTGGCTTCTAGACATTTATTGTGAAGTTTTGCAAAGTACTGGATGGAGTACCACATGAAGCAATTGGCACAGTATCTCTGGAAAAAATGGTAGAGGTTTTGTCTTTGTGCTCTGAATGCTTGGTAGCTTTTAAATGCCTCCTTGCTCACTGCGATGGCTTCATGCTACCATTAGCTTAATATCTCGAGGCACAACATACACTGAGGGCAAGGTCCATCATTAACAGTACTGGATGTAAATCCATATTTCTGGCAGTCTTCTTGGCAATCTCTGTTTATTCCCCCCAAGTTTTTGTCAGATATGATTAGGTTGACGTTGTTTTTACCTTGTAATGTGGCTGACAGAGAGCTCGTAGTAGGCCGTTTTCTTGTTGTTTGCTTTTGTTCCCATTATCTGTATTGTCTTCACCCCACGGTTTATTTGCAGGAATCTTTAAGCCGCTTGTACGTTTTGTCAGGGTTAGTTTAGGTAAAACAAGATAATGTAATCTGTCAGCCCATTTAATTGGGCACAAGCCAACTGCAATGTGTTGCAATATGCTGAAAGTGAACAAACCAGTGAGGGTGCCACTGTCAACCCTGCTGTGTGGTGAAACACCCGTTCCTCCTTCAGGACACCTCGCGCATACCATACGTGGGACCCTCTGGCATATGGACCGAGTGAGGATGCTTCCATCAATCTGTATGTTAAATACTAGTAAAACTTAATTTCTTATGTTTTAGAATAAAGACAAGAAGCTCTAGTGTTTTCTTACTGCACCCCAGTGGGTTGTGTTGCTCACCTCATAGGGTGCACACATACCACTTTGGAGGCCACTGTTGTAGAGATCTGAAGGCTTGACTTTTAAATTTGTGCATCATAGCTTCCGTAGAATTTCAGAGCTGACATTTGGTGGGGAGCATCTCTTTAATATGCAAGAACTGTGACGCTTTGTTGTTTCTAATCTGACTCAAGGTAAATGGATCACAGTTGCTTAAAAGTTTTGTATGATCTCCAAAAAAATCCCTCCCTTTATCCTTGAAATTAGTCAGCGAATATCTAAGACTTCAAAGGTATACCTGTAATCTGTTTTCACTTGTAGTCTGCTACTTGCTGGAAGACAGATTTTTAAATTTTTTTTTTTTTTGAGGGGAAATGGCGTTTTCCTGTTGCTTATGGGCAGTGGGGATCAAAGTGTTATGAGCATCGTTTTCCATTATAAGTTGAAAGAGGCGTTAGAAATAACTACTTAAATTCAACATAAAATCTGAATGAGGCAAGATGCTTAGATGCAGAAGAATAATCATTTCTGGTTTTGGGCATCTCTGGAGCTTGCTGAAGGCAGAGTTGGTTTTAGGTCAGGTTGCCTAAAGCATTGTCCTTTCAAGTTTAAATATCTGCAAGGATGAAGATTGTGCAGCCTCTCTGGGCACCTGCTCCAATGTGTTCCAGTTTAAATACTTTCACAGTGAACTTTTTTCCTGATATCCAATTGTAACTTCCCATTTTGGACTTGTCTACTGACTGTCATCCTATCGCTGCACCTCTGATAAGCCTCTGGCTGCATCTTTCTTGTGCCTTCCCACGAGGCAGCTGAAGATAGCAGTATCTGCTCTCTTCCCTTTATAAAGCTGAACGAACTCATTTATCTTATTCAGTAATAGTACACATGCATAATATGTATGTGACCAGTTTTGGACATAATTAAAGTTCTTATTTGTAAGTTAAGTAAAAATTGTGCATGCTGCTCCATTTCTTCAAAAATTATGGAATACCTTCTGTTTCTGTAAGCAGTGTTGATAGATTACAGAAGTAGAAGCATGTCTCTCATCAGTGGCTTTTCCTTCCAAGCCCATTCTAGGTTCTCCTTCCAAATAGTGTGTTTACATCTTAAATCAGTTAATTTCCGATACCTTGGGCTGCTTTATGGTGGTATTTTCTTGTGAAGAATTGACACAATGTGTTTCAACTTTTTAGATATGAACACACCAAGCCACTGAAAGAGGAAGAATTGACTGATCTGATTCCAGATGCAAAAATTTATCCCTCAGTATCCTCAGACTTTGCATCACTCCCTGAAACAGTTGAAGAAATTCTTGCTGAGATAGAAGATGAAAATGTAGATCTGGCAGCTGCGGGAGTAGGTGCTGAAGACTGGGTGAATGCTGTCGAGTTTGTCCCTGGGCAGCCGTACTGTGGACGTGGTAAGCTTATCACAGGATAAGAGTGGGGGGTTTTTTTTTTGTGGTCATGGCTCAACAATTTATATGGAGTGCATTTATTGTAATGCTTTTGGGTTTGTTGCATACAGCTATTCATATTTATTAATCACTCAAAGTGAACTGTCCTTAACCCACACTTGAGTTTTCCAATGTGAATAGTCAGACTGTTGTTCCACATGAGTTACTCTGCTGCTGTCCTGTTGTTCTGAAACCAGGTATACATAAAGACAGTCTCTGCATTATTGGCTGCTTCTTGTTACAGCTCTGAATGACTTGTCAAATCTCCTTCTTTGACATTTAGTGTGCATGTGTGATAGGAGAAGAAAATGCTGATGATGGCAGTGGATAGTAATATCACTACTCTGGAAGATTGACCTGCTACCTTTGGGGTTTTTGGGTTTTTTTTGTTTGGGTGTTAGTTTTTTACTGTAGTTTGGTTTTGTTTTTTTTATTTTCCAATCAACTAAAGGTCTTCCAGTGGAGGTACAGATTTCTGTAGAATGAATTGAACCCTAATACTTGCTTTCATGTGTCCCGTGTCAGTTCAGACCAGACTGAAAGTCATGTATTCTAGTTACCTGAGACTTGACTTCCTAATACTGTGACTGCTCATGTTGAGAATGAGATTGAAGAAGCTCATTGTATGGGACCAGACTGTTAAAGTAGCATATTTGTCATCTGTTTTCCCCGCAGAACGATAGCACAGAGACTTAAATTTTAAGTGGAAGGTAGGTTGAGGGTGTTTACTTCATCATAATTTCTAGTATTTGGAGCTTTAAAACTGAAGGTTTATGGCCGTGAGTGCTCAAATAATTGTTTTAAATCAAAACAGGCACCTTGTGTCCAGAAGAGCATGAAGTTGTCATGCAGTGCTCAGATCATATTTCTTTGTCTCCCCAACACTACTTACATTCTCAGATCTGAAAAGACAATTACTTTCTCAGGGTTACAGGATGTTGCTGGAGTCTGATCTGGTTTGAGGAAGGGTGAAGAGGAAAGGAATTGAGTGGTAACATTTTGCTAGTGTTGTTGAGATGTTTGATTATTGACTTGTTTAGTATATCTGACTTGGGTATAATCCAGAGGAATGAAAACTCATCTTCTACCTGTTAATATGTCACTTTACTGTCCTAAAAGATAGAAATTTGGTGTTCATTGAGACAAATGATCCCCACTTTTTTAACCAGAATAGAATAATTTAGAGTGGAAGGGAACTAACTCTACATGTCATCTGGTTCATTTCCTGCTGTCTACTTCGGGTTGCCGGGGGCTTTGTTTACTTAAATCTCTGTCCTCAGAGATGTTGTAAACACTGTAAGCTCTGGGCAGCTTTTGCAGTGTTTGACTTTTCTTCACAAGGGAAACCTCTTTCCTAGTATGTAATTCGATTTTTTGCTTGCCTTCTGCTTCTTCTGTGTGCATCTGAAGAGTCTGGCTCTATGGTGGCTTTTTTTATTTCCTTTCCATTAGGTAGTTGAACACAACTGTGAGATTGTGGAAATGAGAACTGCACAGCATAAGAAGCAGTCTTTTTTTTTTTTTTTTTCATGGGCTTCAGCCCCCTTTATGGCTGGGTGGCCCTCTACTGGAATCAGTTCACTGCTGGCTTGAACAGCTAGAGATCTCTTAAATACTCCTACTCTTTATAGGAGAGCTGGTGCTTTATCCTAAATTCCTGAACCGTAACAACATTTCATTATACCTTGAAGCAGTTCCTTTTTCTAGGGGTTCAGGCTTATTTTTTATAAATGTTTTCTTTGCTGAACCTTGTTCCAAATTCTCTGTTTTATATCCTTTGAAATTTGATGTATTTTAATGTACAAACATCCTAGTCTGTTTGTTCTGAACAGTGCTACATGATGCTAATTCCCATGGTGGCTTCTTAAAAGCAGTGTTTCAAAAAACTTCTCTTCTGTGAAGCCACTGTCTTTGAACTATAGTAGAAACCTTGCTGTGGTGATCAGGAAGACATGTGCAGTGTATTCCATTATTCTTGTCAAATACCTGGAGAAATACACAGGTTCTTGGAAACTTTGAAATGGGACCGATTTCTTAAGATTAGCTAGAAGCCTGAGTGTTCTAAATTGTTTAACAAATGCTGAATATTCAGGGTAGGCAGATTAGCTGTGCACAGCTTAGGCTATAATGCTGCTTTTTAAGATGTCTTACTGTGAGACAAGACATTGTGTTAATGTAGGAGATTCTCTAATTTGGGATTAAACGTGATTTCTTGAAGATGACCTCAGGGCCTAGCAAAGAAAATAGTGGCAGTTCTTCAGATAACCACTTGTTTATACAGATGCACCAGGTTTCCTTATTTGTTTAGCTACTGCTGCTGAATGTTCTGGAATAATTTAGGGAGAGTAGAAAGGCTGAAATGTAAGAAACACTGAATTGGATGTTTGCTTCCTGCTGCTACCAGCAGAACATATTGGATGCTGGAGAATGTGTCCTAGAGTGAAAAGCAGGTGTTGTGTGAATTGAAGGTAATGGGCTAGGGTGGGTTTCCCCCCCTCCGCCGTATGAATTGAATCCTGTTGAGTGTGAAACGGGCAGTGAGAAGACGGGAGTTGGGTCCACCTGCTGGAGAGGAGTGGTTCTGGAAGCAGCAGGCAGCTGTAGAGAGAATGCTGCTCTGGGGGATGTGGGATTCAGGCACACTGAGGCATCGGAGTCCTGTGAGTTTCTCTATTTTTCGCTTTCAAAAAGGAAACAAAACTGTAGTACCTTACAGTGCAGTAGATTGAGGAGATAGGCATGCAGGCCTGTAGGTGATAGAAGCTGAGATACTCAGAAGTGGAAATACTAATTTAGCTTTTATTTCAGTAAAATACAGCTCTAGCTCAGCACAGAAGTCTTCTGGCACAGCACAGAAGACTAGGCTGGAAATCAAATGTCACTTTGAGGATGTATTTCACTCTCCCACCCTTTGATACTGTAGAAGTACCTAGAACCATTATTAAAGACTCATATTGGTAGGTTGCATCTTGTGTAGAGATCTAGTCACTAAGAACTGGTTGTGCTTTTTTGTGCAAGGACTGGGCTGCACTTTAGCTATACTGTGTACTGTACTTCTTGGCTTAAGTTATTGGTGGTTTATGTAACAACTCTACTTCTCTTTTTCTTTTTTTCCTTCCTTTCTTACCAAGATGTGAAGCTCTGCTCTTTCCTTTGGACCAGTAGTAAATAAATGGATTGCTAAATCAGGCTATGGAAAGATAAAACTTTAAAACCTTTATGCCCAAAGAATCTCAAGTAATAAGTGGGGATTTTGTTTGATTTTTTTTTTTTTAATAAAACTCTTACTGACCAATTTTTTTTAAGATATATGATTTAGGGAAGTGTGAGTCACTCTGGAAACTTCTTCTGTTAGGGGAAGCTTCAAATTGGCCTTTTTCAAAGTAAGCATTTTCCAGGGATATAGGATTGCCTTAAGCAAAGGTCATCTTGTCATCCCCATTAAAAGAAGTATCATATCCCTCAATTGCTTTGAAACTCAGCTGCATTTGTCTGTCTAATAGGCTTCTGCCCATCTATATACTATGATCTACTAAGCTCTTCTTCAGTAAAGGTCAAACAAGATTAGCTAAAATGATACTGGCAAAAATGACAGTTGAGGAAATAGAATCTGACTGGTAGTTGTGATTTTGTTCTTGGTTTTTATTTACTACTTTTGGATTTCAGGCTGGGGGAGGATTTCAATTAAATACAAATTTTCATACTATGTTAGTCTACTCAGAAGTGTAGGCAGAACCTAGTATATGGTTACTCTTTACTTTTGGTGCTAGTTCACTAGACTTCATGGGGAAAAAGAGATGAGGTAATGAAGGTTGGTTTGGTTTTATTTTTTTGGTTGGCAGGTTGACAGATGACTTGTTTATTCTGTCACTCACTTGCTTTTCAAAAATATGTTTCTAGCGAACAAACCGATCAGTGTGAGCGACCTCTGAAGTCAGAGATGGTTCCAAGAAGCAGGCTTGAACTTACTTTGAGAGCCAGTATTTTTCCTGTGCTGATATTAAATACTTGCTTATCCCCCAAAACTGAGCTTCAAGGGTCCTGCTTTTTCTCTGTATGTCCATAAGCTGACATCTCTTGCTCCATGAGGGTGAAAACTGTGAGCACGCATCCTCTGATTCTTTTTGAGAGGAGTCTGTCCTTTACTTTTACAGATCCAAGTCTGCCTTTGATAGTTTTTGCTTCTCCAAATTTAATGCTTGAACAGTTTATGAAAGTAATGCTTTCTTATAGCATGGATGACATCTTATTCTTGTAATAGCTAATGGTTATGTAAATGGAGTCATAGAATATACTGAGTTGGAAGGAGCCCGTAAAGATCATCCAGTTGCTGTTCTTCCTGGAGTTTATTCAGAGTGTGGTAATGCTTTATTCTCCTGCATTTAGTATATGCTCAGTTTCAGACTGACTGCTTTGTCTTGTAACTTGGTTTATTGTCCTACTTACATAGTTATCTCAAAAGCCTCCTTGGCTTTGGGGGCATAAATTCAGCCAATATTCATGAGGTACAGGGAGAAGCAGCAGTTGTCTAAATGGGGAAGAGAAATACTAGAGATTTCAGTTCAGTTCAGAATTGGGCAAGGGAATTTAGCCATCAGTTTTGTCAAAATCTTGACTTGCTTAAAATGTAATGAAAACGCTTGAATTTCAATTTCTTAAAGCTAGGCTTCTGTGTCTGATAGACTGGTTGGTTCTCTGTTCAGGATGGGGTTTTCAGTGAGTATCTAGATTAGAGTTAGGTAAAGGTACAGATACATGTTTTGCATCATTTGTACAGTCTGGGAGTCTAGAAGTGAAAGTCTGTTGTTCAAGCTGAACAATGACATGCTAATGAACCTGCCTGTGAGGAACTGCTGGTGTGATGTTTCTGTGTTAGTGTTCTGTTATGCTGAATACACCTTTATTGCTTCAGCTGTATAATTTCTGGGGAAAAGCCTGTTAGCTTTAGCCAGTGTGCAGTTGTGCAAGGTATTTGTAATCGTCTTTAACCAGAATTTATATTAAAGTGTTCTTAAGTCTCGCCAGTCTTCAGCTAATCTAGTGTGGACTTAGTTTGTAAATGCATCTGGATGTGACCACTGAAACCTTGATAGCTTTAGTTTTCCTTGGGTTGAAGGGTGAAGAAATTGGTTGTTTTCCTGAGTGGGCAAATAACTTGTTAGTTCAGGCTGAGAGTATGTAACACGTGAAGTTACCAACTGCGGTTGGTTTTTGTAATTCTCTTTGAATAACTTCAGCAGAGCTACCCAAAGGCCACTTCGTTTTAAGACAATATATTCTTACTCTCCCTGCTGTAAATCTGAATGCATTGCTCACTGGCCTTAATTTTGTTCCCAGCTGCTACTTCCTGCGCTGAAGCACCCTTGCAGGAACTGGTGATTGAGGAAGAATACGAAAAGCAGCAAGTAGATGTGGAGATAAAGAAGGAGCTGTGCCCCTACGCCGCTGTAGGAGAATGTCGTTACGGAGAAAACTGCGTGTATATCCATGGGGATGTGTGCGATATGTGTGGGCTGCAGGTCTTGCATCCAATTGATGCTGCGCAGAGATCTGAGCACATAAAGGTAAGGAAACAACTGTCTGGTGTAAAACAGCTTCAAGTTATTGCTTCCTAGCTCCCTGTCATCACTTGTCACTAATTCCCTTTCATTTGAAGATGCACACAGGTCAGGCAGTGAATGAAATTCCTGTTGTAAACTGGACTGTTTCCTGTCAGGGCCGTATTCAAAAGCAGCTGGGTTTCCTTATCTGTGCTGGGAGAGCAATGTGCTTAACTATACTGAAGCTTTGTTCTTTGCCTAGTAAAAGCGGATGGTCTTATGGATTGCCTTTCTCATGTTTAAAAGCAATGTCTGAAGAAAGGAGTTTGAACTCAGAATTGATTGTTCCCCCCTATCTGAGCAAATGTGGGTTGTTTGGGGTTTCAGTTATTTTTTTTTTTAGGATAAACATTTTTTCAGCTTAATCGTACTCATTCATTATTCAAAACAGCAAAGTAAAACTGAGCTTAAAAGCCTGCTTTGAGTTCATCAGGTGACCAGTTGTCTCTGTAGTCATTTTCTTTGTCTCTTCTTTTCAGTCTTGCATTGAAGCTCACGAGAAGGACATGGAGCTTTCATTTGCCGTCCAGCGCAGTAAAGACATGGTGTGCGGGATATGCATGGAGGTGGTGTATGAGAAAGCTAATCCCAGTGAGCGCCGCTTCGGGATCCTCTCCAACTGCAGCCACACTTACTGTCTCAAGTGCATCCGCAAGTGGAGGAGTGCTAAACAATTTGAGAGCAAGATTATAAAGTGAGGGCCTTTCCCATTTTGGTTGTGCTTTGTTACTGTTAAAGAGCTTAGTAACGTGTGACAGCTTGCCACAGGCTTCCAGGTGCAGACTGCACAGACTGCATTTAATGTGTACTAACATTAGTTTGGAAGTGAAATAATTGTTAGGAATAACATCTACACTCTGAGTTGGTTAATATGGATTAAGTTTGTGAAACTCACTTAATGGTAGAAAGCCGTTTTCGTTTATTTAGTAGCATGTTGTCCAGAGGTTACTGTTTATGTCTTGGACACCTAGCCAGGAATCTGAAAACAGGTTAACCAGTTCAGAACGTATGCTTCGTAATTCATTACTGCTCTCATTTAGCAGCTGACAATACCTTTATCCATTTAAAGGCTGTTTTTTAAAAAAACCCACAGAGTTCCAATTAAATAAATCAAGCAAAAATAAATGTATTTAATGCTAAAGAAAAAGGAGTCTGTGTGAAGTGTTTTTTCAAGCTTTTCTGACACAAGCTGGCCAGCTGCCATTGTTCTTGAAGAGAGTTTAGGTTATCTTCATATGTAGGAGAGAATCTAGATTGAAAAACCCATACAGCGAGTGTATGGGTACGCTACACCTTTAAAGATTGGTATGTGCCAGGGCTTGTTATCTAGGAGAGAGAGCGCCCTGTGATGTGAAATTTTGCAGCGCAGTCTGTTTGTTCCCCAGGTCCTGCCCAGAATGTCGGATCACATCTAACTTTGTCATTCCAAGTGAGTACTGGGTGGAGGAGAAGGAAGAGAAGCAGAAACTCATTCAGAAATACAAGGAGGCGATGAGGTATGACCACTGCAGCGTTTTGTCAAGTTGAGACACCAGAGATAAAGGCATACCTGGTGAAGGGTGTTGATTAAAGAAAGCCCTCTCATACCTGGTTTCCACCACCACATGTGAAATGTGTCCTTACCTAACTGCTCACAGGTGCATGCAACCCTAGCCACAAAGCTATTCCTGTGTTCTTTGACCCCAGTCTTTCCCTTCTATACATAGAATGGTGGTGGTGTAGCCATGAGGTAGTGTGAGCTTGTGCAATACAAGGTGTCGGTATCCCTGTGCATGTGTAGACCCACACGCGTGGTGTAGTACGTCACTCTGTGTAGGCCTTACACTGACACAATACTTTCATCTCCAAACGGTACCTGAGATCCTTACAGACTAGGGGTAAATGCAGTTCTGAAGCCTGGTTGGGGTCTGCTGTGAGTAAGGGTTATAATATTTTCCTTTCCAGCAACAAGCCATGCAGGTATTTTGATGAAGGCCGTGGGAGCTGTCCTTTTGGAGGAAACTGTTTTTACAAGCATGCCTACCCTGATGGCCGCCGAGAGGAGCCACAGAGACCCAAAGTGGGTACATCTAGTAGATACCGGGTTAGTGCTGCTGCTTTCCATACAGAGAGAGCGCGAGAGGGCTGTGTGTTTAAACCACTGCCTTGGGAAGAGGACAGGGAAATGTTGAATCTCTTTGGTTTGGGGAGGATGTTGGTGGGGAGGTTATTTTGTTTAGCTTTTGAGTTTTGTTGGTTGGTTTGGTTATTTTAACTTCTGATGGACCTCTGTAATGGGGAATTTAAAGGAGGCAGAGCTCTAAAAGTTTGAGTGTGGGAAGCCAAGATGCTGGACAGCATTAGTAGGGATGTATAAGGGTAAATTCTGCTGGAGGACAGCATCTCCCTGAATGAGAAGACATGTTTTCTTGCATGTTAGAAAGTATGCTGGGGGTTGAACTCTGTCGCCCCTAGGAAGGCTCCAACGTTGTACTGCTTGGTTACCTGTGGACATAACTTGTGTTCCACTTGCAGGCCCAGCGGAGGAATCGTTTCTGGGAGTTCATCGAGGAGCGCGAGAACGGTGATCCGTTCGAGACCGATGAGGATGAGGTGGTGACCTTTGAGCTTGGTGAGATGTTGCTTATGCTGTTGGCAGCAGGAGGTGACGATGAGCTGACGGATTCTGAGGATGAATGGGACTTGTTTCATGATGAGCTGGAAGATTACTATGACTTGGATCTATAGCACCTGTCAGTGGAGTGTGGACTGTCGTCTTGGCTTCAGGCAGTAGCTATTACCTGTGGTGTTGTGGCAGTGCCTGTGTTTCTCCTAGGCAGGCCGATCAATTCCAGGTGCTGTTGTAATAACTTTTACCCAGGGTCTGTCTCTTCCCATCCCCTCCCACCCCAGGAGTGTTGTTTTTTCCTCTGTTTAAACAAATAACAAGAAATAAATCTTTAAAATGTTAGTTTTTGTAAAAATGAATTTAACTGTCAAACAGTTAGCTTAGGTTTGTTGCTTCATCTGTGTACCCAACAGAGTTCGCCCAGTTCCAGGGTTAAAGTGTTTACAGGACTTCCACACTCATTTTGAAGAGCCCAGATACAAAAATGAGCAGTGGCCATGCAGTGGGGATGTTAATTGGCTGATGGCCTCTTTTCTGTCTTTGTACCAATAATTCTTGATTTCAGGCCAGATTACAGATCCTTCCTTTCTGGCATCAGCTCCGTTCCAGCCCCCTCATGTACACATTCATTTGTGATTTTGGTCTCTTGTTTACTTGCACATTACTATTACTACTGTGTAACCAGAACCAGGTGTGAACGTTCTGGGTTTTTACTGTGTTTAGCATGAAAGGAAAATGTCTTTGTGAAAGGAGAACTCTCTATGTGTATATACAGATAAATGTAGAGTTGGACCTCAAGGATGGGGAGACTCTGTGTAAGTTAAAATTAACAAAACCATCTTTCATCCCCTCTTGGTGCATGAAGTCTAGCCTCCAATTGGACATGAAACTGGTTTAGTGGTCTCAGCTCAGTCTGTGGCAGTGATCTTAACTATCGCTTAACTTAATAGATGGCACTCCCTAATACACCAGCTCTCTTTCATGTGTATGATTAGGGTTGTCCAGGAGCAGAAATCGGTTAGCCAAGGTCGGGTCAGAGGAACACCAGAGAGGCCCCTTTAGCTTTATTGCTCTGTGAGTTTTAGAACCTGGTGTAACCACTTAAGCTGTGAGCTTCGCTAGGAAACGCCGCTCAGCTGGCGAGACGTTTGCGTGCCTCTCGGCGCCTGGGTTGGGCAGGTTGCCTGGTAAAGCTGTCCAGCTTACGTGAGTTACTGCTTACAAAGGCAGTCATGCAGTTTCTGGCTGTAATGTGCATTGAAAAATTACTTTGCCACCAAAGCCCCAGCACAGAAATTTTAACCTTGCATAACATTATTGCTGTTTTTTATTGACTTGTGGATGCCCCGTGATCTGTTCTCCTGCTGCTCTTGTCCCCTAGACTGCCTCTCCTTTCACTTTTAAATGGAATGAGAAATTGTTCTGAGGTCTACAACGTATTGTTTTGCAGCTGCCTTTTGTAAGAAGCACTTTTCCCAAATAAAAAAAGTAAAAAAAAAATGTAAACAAGAAGTCTGCCTTTTCTTTTAAGTTTGAAGCTTCTCTGGTTTGGCTTCATTGGCTATTTTTGTATGTTTCTGTAAATGTAAAGGCATTTCTGTCATTTAATCTCAACTCCTGCTGAATTGTGTCATGCTAATACCGACGTTTATCTTGGTTATATAACCTTTCCAGCAAAGAGCCTGTAACCTGAGGAACACGCTCAGAACAGACAGCTGAGACAGCTGAACTATAGGAGTTTATGGGGCCATTAGAGACAGCAGATGAGGCTTGCTTTCTCAGAACTAAGTTCCTTGCTATGGGATTAGGCTTTTTTTTTGGGCTCTGAACAAAGCCAACAGTGGTACATGTTCTATTGTTAGTTTCCTGTTGTAATGCTGTTCTAGAGAGAAAGTCCAAGCACTGCTACAGGCCACTTCCCGAGAATCCACGTGCCTCTTTAAGCCTACATGTGTTCAGAAAAATGCATTCTTCTGCAGAAGTAGATAATGTTGGAAGAAAACTACTAGAAACATACTCAGATGCTGAGGGATATGACTAAGGAAAGCTTAACAGTCTAAACAATGTTTGGTTTTGTTGGGTTTTTCTTTCCCCCAGAGGCAAATAGCGGAGGGAGAACAGGATTTCAACTTAATTGTGCAGTTGACATTTAAAACAGATGGGAAGAAACAGGACAAAACTGAAAGGCTTGAAAGTAGAACTAGCTTTTCCTCCTGTACATGGTGAATGTAAGTTGTTAAAAGCTGTTAACCTCCTCTTGGAAAGCTGCATTCAAACATAAAGATGTGTTCTGTCAAGATGCAAAAAAAGATAATAAACTTAACAAGTCTGAGTGTGTGCATCAGCTTTCCTTCAGAAGGGGGTGGAAATGGCATATGTTACTTTGGGGGGGGGAAGGGGGGGGGGGGGCTTGGGGGGGGTGGGAGGGCACTGTACACATGGCACAGTGATGGATGCTGCTGGCTCTGAACCTCATGTATGTACTACAGGAGAAGCCCAGTATGCAAACAGGCCATTTGCTTTGGTGGAGGCTCTCCTGTCAGCTGCATGCAGCCAAGTGCACTGTGACAGGTACGTTGAAGTGTGCTGTGGTTCTTGTTACAGAAGTGAATGGCATCTCTCTGTCCATCAAGCTGTGTGTCACTTGCAGCTTGCTGGTGGCAGGCCTGTCCCTGCCTTTGTAAGCTTCCTGCTGCACTATGATCCCTGCCCCCAAACTGGAATGACTGAAAAGAGTAGGGCCTTTGGAATGCGAGAAGTACACTAGGAGGCCACTACACCTTTCTGTAAGAACGAGAGTGAATTCAGTACAATCAAGGCAAACATTCAATGTCAAAATACGGAGGGTGACGACTTTAATACCCAATGAACAGACACTGAAGAGGCCAATGAGAGTAGTGTCAAGGTGAAAAAGGTACAAAGACTTAACTTCCACCAGCAAAACTTTGATTTTGGAAACAAAATCTTTGTCTAAAGGCTAATGTTTTCACTTGAAGTGCCTTGACCTTATGCAAGAATATGGATTGATATAAAGCTTTATGCCTTGTAAATGCAAAATAAGTGTCTGCTGCCTCTTCTGCTTGGTCTGAATGGGGTCATAGAGGCCCAGACACCTTCTTAAAACTTTATCTGCTATAGATGAAATCCCAGTAGCACAGCCCTTTCCTGATTGTAGCCCAAGGCCTGTTCTAGTCTTGCTGAGGGGGTGGATGGTTCATATAACAACCTTCAAAGTAACTCCTGCTATGGAGGTACAAAACAGATCTGTTGGGAGGTATCATGTTTGGAACAAAGCTTGGATAGATAGAATTATTAATGCTTTAGCAGCTTAGAAGAGGGAACCTATACCTTATCCCTTAGGATTGAGATTTAATACAGAATTGCACTGCACAGGGGTCAAGCTGCTACAAAATCTGTTTCAATCCAGTAACTAGTGTTAGCATTACTAAACTCTACTTGTGAGCCTTGCTTCGGGGTAAGCAAAGCTGGACAGACTTGGCAGTGAAAGCTGGTAAGTAGTGATGTTCCTGGGCACAGCTTGCTGCTGTTACCCTGGGGCAAGCTGTGCAGTTGAGACCTGTTGGGCAGCAGCGTGATGTGATTGCACAGACACAGCCTTTGCAGGCAGCTGAATTAAGATTAATTTTAGAACAGCAGCACTACAAAGGGCTTTAAAAGACTTCTAAAAACCCTCTCAAACTGTTAAAAGTTGTGATACTCTTCAGGGACTCTTGGCCTGTCTCAAACTACTGAAGGGCTTATGGTACCCTAGCGTTGGCTCTGTTAGGTGATCACACGCTTGAGAGAGGGGCTTGGTCAGGGTTCCACAAGTCAGAATTTTGAGCAGTGTTAAAGCCTCCCTGCCTGGAGCTGGCTGTGGGCCTGTGGGAACTGAGACATACAGAAATCTGTCAACAGCTGGCAAGGAGCACATCTAGACAGTGCTGGGGTCAGAGCACTCACCTGGCTGGGGGAAGCTTCAGTTTCAGTTCCCTGTCTGAAAGCACCGGCATGAATCTGCTTCCTGAAAGGATGCTCCAAGAGAGACAGCCTCTCTCTGTTCAGGGCCTGAAATCTGCTTTCTCTGTCTCCGTTCCAACTGTATATAAACATTAACTGGAATTACTAGATAAGAACCTCAGCTGTTGTCATTAAGAGCCCATCCCTGTGAACGGATAAAAAAGCTTTGACCACAGAGGCAGCACTGCATGCCTTCCCTGTCACTGGGCTGCAGTTACATTTGCTTTTAAGCCAGTTCTGTTCTGAGAGGTGTCAGTTTGCTCCACTTTAAAGTAGTTCCTGGGTTTTTTTGCATTACCCTGTTATGTGGATGGGTGCTGCTTCAGTCTTGTTGGACATGGCTGTGCTACCAACACAAGTAACATGCCACAGCTAAGACTAAAGTACTTCTTCCAAGTAGATAAAAGTTTAACTGAACAAGCTCACCATCAAGCTTGATACACAGCTCTCAGAGCTGTGGGACAGTAGTTTTTAGAATAGAATTATAAACAACCATTGCAGTAAGCTATGCTATCAACAGGTGCGTTGATGATGCTGTCAAGCAGCACACTGGATTTGCATACAACAGTGGGGGAGCAACCTCGTCAATAAAGGTTCCATAGCAGTTTACGAGTTTCTTGGTTAACTTGCACTGTCATAGCTGCATGCCTCCATCTGCTCTGTGATGGGGGAGGCAGAGCTGCAGATGTTCTGCTCTGCCTGTTTCCTCCTCCAGTGGTTGCTGTCCTACAGCCTGGTGTAACATCATAAAGGGATTCTGAGTTTGTGGCTTTCTTCACACATTACCTCATGAGTAACACTGTGCTAACATGCACACTGAAGAACCTCCTTGTTGGCAGCTGCCACAACTAGCTCTTTGCTCACACAAGTACAGCTTAAAAAGGACACTAGGCACTTGTGCTGAATGTTTTCCAAAGGGCTTGTGGAAGATGCCAGACAGAACCAACAAGGTCACACTCCTGCTGTCATGGCATGAGGGACAGCTATTTGAGATGATTCCTGGAAGAGCAGTAAAGAGCCTATTCCACCTGTTAAAGAAACAGAGCAGCTCAAAGCTGAATCCCAAGCCTGTTCTCCAGGATCCTGCGTTGCTCAGCCTTCTGCCAGTGAAGGACTTTGCAAGGAGCTGCCTGTGTGTGGGCAGGGAGCAGCCAGGGCTCTGTGACCCAGCAGTGCTGGGCAGTTCAGGGAGCGGCAGTCTCCATACTGAGAGTAAGCAAAATAACTTCCATACAGTAAACTCTTAATTAAGGCAGCAAAGCCAGTGAACCATGCAATGGTTAATACTCTGCTGGTAAGGTCTTACCTCTACTTCTTGGATGGCAAAACTGTAACTGGAGGTGGACACAATATGCTTCTGTTAAGGCTGCCTGGAAGATAGCAGCAAATACCATGTCTGGTAGAACCAATATTAACAGTTTCAATACCTGTACTTAGAGAGTAAAACCTGCTAGGTTACAAACTACTACTGGGAGTAATTTGTATTTTAAACAGTTGACTGTACTCCTGGTGAGGAGGTATACAAACTAGTGGTTTGGAAGCCAGATTGCAACATGTTCAGCTGTTTTGAAAGCTTATGGTGTTGCTTAAATGTGCAAACTGAAATGCAACTATTACGCTAGAACCAAATAAAGATGAAATCAAGTTTAAAAAGAACACTAAACAGACCAGAAAAAGGACATCTGAAGAAAATGGAGCTTTTTCTGCAGCAGGTTTTAGCAGCAGGCTTACTGGCTAGCATAGAAGATTGCTCCCCTGGTTTACACATAGCCAAGCTAACCCCTGCTCTTAACATGTGACAGCAAACAACCTGGCCTGAGGGAGCATTAATAATACTAGAAATATTTGCAAGACTAAAGTCAGAGATTCATTTTGCTTTATTTTTTTGTGCTTCTCAGACAAGATTTTCCGGAAATACTTGCTACATGTTTTTCCCCATGTTTACACAACTTGTGAAGCAGGGGGGGACTGCAGTCTGGTAAGCCAGCAGCGTACCAGCCTTCGCTGGGTGTGTTTGCATGTAACCCAGACTGTATTTTATCATTACACAGTTTGATTTCCAGTTCATAGCATAACAGTAACTACTCAGAGTGATGCACTGTGGTACATGCAGACTGCAGTCAGAAAACTTCCTCCATGCAACATCTCTCTCCTCCCCTATTTCCATCTACTGAAATAAACAACCCCCAAAAACCACCACAGAAAAGAAGCCACAAAACCAAAAACCAGAACTGTGTCCCAGTACGCTGAAGTGGTGAACCCCCAGAAGCAGAGCTTGCATTTAGGAGGAGCAATACAAAACCTGCTGTTGCTACCAAGATGCAAAGTCTCCACAGCAACAGCATATAGACCTTGCCTAAGGGTAGCTCCTGGGTATGCTCTGTACCATTCCCTTACCCCTTTAAGGTGAGGTTATGTAATTAAACCATCTTACCCCATGCTGAGCTTTACAGGAGCTTGAATCACTTCTTCACATTTCTTTGAAAGTCTACAGGCATGCTCTGAAGCTGCCTTGGGCCCATCACACAAACTACAGAAAGCTTTTAATTAAAATAAGTGCATCAAAGGAAAGACAATGTTAGGAAGGGGAGGGGAAAAAAAAAAGGTCCTTTCACCCCAGCAGTGATTTAGGCCATTACTGGAGCCCTGGAAGCTTCATTACTCTTAGAAAGTCTGTACAGTGAGACAGAAGTCACTACTGGAAACTATTCTTTCAATTACAGAAGAAAAGGAAAGGCAACTTTTCTGACCCCAGGAAGAAGGCTGGGCCCTCAGTGCATCCTCCTCCACCGGCTGTGGAACCCCAGGGATGTCCCCAGCTGTGTCTAGGAAGGAAACTGGTACAGGGGTGAAATTGTGTACTCTAATGTTCCTCGGGCTGGATGGCTACATGTCTGACATCAGGACCACCTCTAAACCAAAGCTGAAGCAGCAATGAGTTATGCTGTCCAAGCAGGTGTCAGGCTTTGTAAAGCTGCTGGCAGAGAATAAAGTGCTTGCGCTAGGACAAACAGTGGAGCTCAGAAGGGTCAATCAATGCAGAGCGCTGGCGCAGATCTATCTTCTGACACAGCCAGAAAATCATACAAGGATATCATTAAGGCAATAATCTTTTAAGTTCTCTTTGGTTTAGGCAAGGACTGGCAGCTTCCTGAGTCCTCTCTGCTCAGAGAAGTTCGTGTTAAAGCATCAGCTGCCACGTTCAAAGCAGCCCGTGCTGCCAACAGCGACAAGGATCTCTGAAGATACTTACAAGCAAGCTGCAAGGTAGAGAGATCAGAGAGATGGCTTGAGGCCACACAGCACACGTTCATCAACAGAATAAAATCAAATCAAACAGCCTCAGAAGAATGGTGAGTTCCAAGTTCTTCCTGAAATCTCTCTTCAACAGAGGCACTGGGACTTCTCCACGCTTGGACTGGCAATCACTGGCCTGGAATCAAGATAGATGCTGTTCGGAGGGGTCTCTCCGTGAAGCTGTAAGGTATTTCGGGCTATTAGCTCCTTAGCCATTAATGTGAAGACCTCTTCTATGTTTTGAGCTTCTTTTGCTGATGTCTCCAGCACAGCTAAGAGCCCGTGCTTCTCTGCCAGCGTGCAGGCATCTTCAAACAGGACCTGGCGCTTATCCACCGAATCCGATTTGTTCCCTTAAAAGAAGCAAACAGGGAACTCGGTAATTGAGGCTCACAAAAAATTCACCTTAAAGTGCAGCACATTCATTCAATTTTGTTAACAAATGGAATTATGGAATATGAGCTACTGGAAAAACAAGAGGTGAGCACATCAGAGGCACTAACAGAACATGGATGAAAACTGCAGCTAATATGATTATATCAAATGAGTTAAAAACCCAAAGACACCCTCTCCCCCCCCCCCCCCCCCCAAACCCCACCCCAATTACTTGCTCTAGGTACTGGTGCGAGAAGGTTATTTGGAAGCAACTTTGGTTACTTTTCTCTAGTGGTTTTAAGTATTAGGTAATATTTAAGTTAAATATTAAAAAAACCCCAATAAAACCAACAAACAGCAGTTTAAAAATCTCAGAGCTTTAGTGACTTCACGCTGTAAACCTAAGCAATGTTGCATAAAGGTTTATTCCACCTTCGGTGAAAGCCACACGCTTACACTATCATCAAGGTACTTTGACCCATCTCAAAGTGGCTGTAGCTCAGCTCTGAAGATCTGGGACATTGTTGTTCTAAAGCAGATGTCCTCAAACCAACCCCCACAAAACCCAGAACTGAGGAAGAGCCAGCTCAACCATAAAGGCATGTAAACAAGTCACGTTAAAATCTAAGTTATTTTAAGCTGATGTAAAAAAGAGACAAGGATTCACAATGGCAACCTTAATATTAAAATGTATACTTAAGAAGTGTCTGCATAAATAGATTAGACTTTTGCCCAAAGCTGTTTAGTCAAAACTGGTCAGAAGCCATGAAACACCTCAGATAAATATACAAAGGTATTTTAAGTACCTGCAGCACGTGGGGAATTACCAGTTCTAGCACACACAGTACCTGGCTATAGTTCATAGTTTGAAGACAATCTTTCATCACATTCAAATCTTGAATTTGAAGCAGGTATAAGCTGACACCCCTCCCACTAAGTCCCTTTCAGGCATTCTAAAAGGGAAAAAAACCTCAAACCCAAAAGTCCATCCCACAAGACAAAACCACAACTCCTCCCCCAAAAAACACCTTGCTTGAGGATTATCTGCCTTCTTAAAACGAGCCCCTCTCCCCCTTCAGTTCCAGCTGGGAAAGTTAACATTTCTTAATCTCATACTAGAAAGGTGTACAAAATGACCAGGTCTAATTAAATGTACAAAGACTTCCTGCCAAAGTAAGTAAAGCAAACAGCACCAGCTTCGGAAGAAAGCACTGAGCTGGGTCCTTGTCAAAAGCTTTATTTTTACCCATTTCAAAACTCTTCTTAAAAGAAAAAAACCCCCAATCAAAACTCAGCAGCCCCTAGACCACACCCACACAGGTCTTGTTCTTTAGATTCACAGGTAAAGTTAGAAGAGCCCTACAAAGTTTAGTGCTCCCCCTGCCAAGCATTGCAGTTACAAGCAGGTCAGAATCTGTTTTATCAGAGGAAGAACAGGAAGAATCACCGTGGCAGAAGAACTAATTCACCAGGAGCACAAGCAGGAGCTTAGGCCCGAAGCCTGCTGTACCATGGGGCCCAGCTTGGCCTGTCCTCAAGAGCCAGGGCACGCTCGGCACAGTGCCACAGTGGAACAGGCAGCAGCAGCAGGATGTAAATAAAAGCTCTGTCCTTCCATTACACCAGTTCTCTCATTTGCAGGTTCTTTCTTGGGGGAGTGAAGAGCAGTATGAACCCAAAACACAAAGGGAAAGAACCACACTGGTCTCCCACCGCCCCCCCCTCCATTCTCAGAAATTTCTACCCATTCCTTTCATCAAGGTGCAAAGTTCCTTGAGTGCTAGTGGAATCAATGAGGAGGAAAGCCAGCAGACTACTTCGTGCTCTGCAAAAGCCATGTCCCCATCTACTGTCTCACCTGATCCGAGTCCCATTACAGAGTGTTGGGCATGCATATCAAGAGAACAGAGAGGAAAGATGAGAATGAGGAGTTGTGTTGCTCTGCACATTTCCCTTAGTCTTGAATTATTGAGCTGCTAAATTCCTCCACACCAGGAGCATAGGGTCAGACTTGCTGCAATTCTAACCTCACTAAGGCTGTCCCCACTTGCTCAATTAGCAGCAAGTTTGTCACCTTATTCCAGCAGGAAAGGAACAAGAAAAAGGTTTTGCTGTCTGCAATGGGCTTGGTCCTGTCAGGGCCAGGCTGTGATTTTCCTGGATTTTTTTAAGCTTGGGTCAAACTGACATTTTCCAGTCTCTTAGTTATAACTGCATTCTTCTTTAATGGACAGTTTATAGATGCTTTAAGTCACAGAGGGGAAGTGAAGAGGGTTGTAAATGTATATTTTTTAAAAAGCGCTATACAACATAATATTTAAAATTAGATTCCTACCAATTAACATCATCACCAAGTTTGCAGCACCATACTTTTCAATTTCATGAATCCAGTGAGGAATGGATTCAAATGTGGACCTCCTAGTAAGGTCATAGGCAAGGATGGCCCCATGGGCACTCCTGTAATAAGACTGGGTTATTGTCCGGAAGCGTTCTTGGCCAGCTGTGTCCCACACTTGGATCTGTAAGAGAAAGGACAGAAGTTGTAAAGAACAGGGAATGCTGCTTCCTAGGTGTCTGCCAGCAGCACCTACACTTTTGAAACCCCTTGTCTAGAAGGCAACTCACTCCACTACACCTGCAGCATAGCTTTGCCCTCTGGAGATCCAAGGAGACATTTACATGCCCATAAACACAATCTACGCAGACCAAAGAAAAAGCTGTAAGAGTAAACCCAGCTTTGCAAAGAAGCCAAGAAACTCAGTTTAGACAGCTGTACTAAAAGATGCAGAACATTACAGCCTTCTAATAGGAAAGGTAGAAGAGCCAAGAAGCCCTGATACAGTGCTGGACAAGGCAGAGCTAAATGAAGGGCAGGCATCTGAACTTTCATCTGTGCACAGAGTTAAGTCCTAGCTAACAATTTATTCTGGCATTTGTCTTTCAAGCCTTCATCTTCCCTCAGATCAAGCATGCATCAAAGCAGAGCCTTTGCAAACTAGAGGGCTTTACCTCCTCAACTCACAGCTCAAACTCTCACATCTCTGAGGGAGGAAAGAGTTGTCCCCTCCAAACTACAGCTGACTTTCAAAGAACTCCCTGCAGGCAAACTGTCAGCCCTCTCCACAGGTAGATCTAGAGAAGCCAGGAGGGCAAGTCTGTACTCAAGTACTGCATTCCCCAGGGCATCACTGGCACAGGCTGCTCAGAGAGGTGGTGGAGGCCCCATCCCTAGAGATAATCCAGGTCAGGCTTGGAGGGGCTCTGAGCAACCTGATCTAGTGAAGATGTCCCTACTTACTGCATGGGTGTTGGACTAGATGGCCTTTAGAGGTCCCTTCCAGCTCTAACACATTCAGCTCCCCTCAGGGACACCCCCAGTCCAGAAAGCAGCCAGCTCTTGCCCGCTGCCTTCAGCAGGGCCGAGCAGAAGACACCATGCATCCTGCTGCTCCCCTGTGCCAAGGGCAATGGCAACACGCTCAGTAATGGGGACACGGTGCTGCCGGCCGAGCAGCTCCGGCTCCCACCAGCCACCGACCTTCACTTTCTTGCCGTCGATGTCCATCGAGCGCACAGTGAAGTCAACACCGATGGTGTTCTGCTGCTTCTCGTTGTACTGCCCCGTCTTGAAGCGGTGCACCACGCAGGTCTTCCCCACGTTGGAGTCGCCGATCAGGATGATCTTGAAGAGGTAGTCAAAGGCATCGTCCGCGCCGGAGCTGGAGAAAGGCATCGCGGCTCCCGGAGGGCCTGCGGCGGGGCAGCGCGGGAGCGAGGGGCAGAGCTGCCGCCCTGACCCAAGTGCTGGGGGCCTGGGGAAGGGCCCCTGTCGGGCGCTCACCTGTTGGCGCTCACCTGCCGGGACAGGTAGCGCCCGATTTGTACCCGCCCCGGCCCTCTCGGGGCCGGCGGGAAATGTAGTTCGCCCCCTCCTCTTCCTCTGCCTGCCCTGCCCCGTGGGCTCAGCTGGGGAAGCGGCGCGGCGCCGCTCGCTCCCCGCCCCCTGCGAGGGGGGAGGCGGGCGAGGGGCCCGGGGCGCCCCGTGGCACAGCCCGAGGGCCGTCCTTCGTGGTGGCGGGGGGCGGACTACAACTCCCGCCGTGCCTGCGGACCCTGCCGCCGGAAGAGCCGCCTCCCTCTTGACTTCCTGAGGGATGTGCTGGCCGCTGGCCCCGGTACGTGGGGCGGGTGGTTTCCCCTGGGGCGGGGAGGGGTGACGGTGGTGTGGGGCAGGCGGCGGTTTGGTGGCCGTGCTGGGGTGACCGTCGCGGCGGAGCTGTTGCCTGCCTTGCTGCTGCCTGCTCGCCTGGGCTCCCCACCCCACCCCTCTGAGGACGTGGCCGCTGGGCCACCCTCGCCGCGACCCGGGCGGGGGTTTCACTGAGGGGAGAGAGCCGCGTCCTCATCGTCTGCCTCGGCGCCTCAGCGGGGGAGCCGGCCCGACCGGCCCAGCCGAGCCGAGCCGCGCGGCAGAGCGGGGCGGGGCAGCGTGCGGAGCCGGCGCCGCAGCCGGCCTCAGGTGAGCCGTGCCCGCCGGCGGGAGCGCGGCCTGTGCGCCGGGCCGCCCAGCCCAGCCCAGCCCGGGTATCTTTGGCCGCAGCTCGGGTACCCCGCGCTGGGAGCAACCTGTCAGCCTGTCGCCTCCCCAGCCGGCGTCACCGTGCTAGGATCGGCTCGGTGCCCGGAGGAGTCCCTTTCCTTCCCAGCGGGCGTCCCGCTGGGGCTCCCGGGGGATGGGCAGGTTGCGGTGGGTGCCAGCTGCCGGGGGCTGGCACGGGTGGGGGGTTGTGCCTCCCTTCCATCCGTTTGGGAGAGCGGCACAGGGCAGCCTTCTTTTAAGAAGAAAATCCCGTTGTTCGCACTTTGGAAGTCCCAGGAATGTTAATTCTGGTCTTCCCTGCCGGCTTCGGGGGACGGCAGGGTGGTGTTAAGGAAGTTTGGTTTGAACTTAAGGTGTTTTATTTTGACCTTAAGCGAAGGGACAAGGGAGAATGCCGAAAGCTTAGCAGAAGCTCACTCAAAATACCGGTTAGCTGAAGGTAAACAGTGCTCAGCCAGTAGACAAGGCAGTCTGACGCCCTAAAAGGAATCATCTTCCTTTCTTAAACGCTTGGGCTTTCCTGCCGGGAGTTCTGTGGTTTATCCTGCCTCCTAGTTCTTTGTTCCACTCCTGCTACAAATCGCATCTGGTGTTCTCAGAATAATTTGGAGGCTAGTTTGTAAGGATAAACTCCTGGCTGCATACCCTTCTAGACTAGGGAGAGAACCAGTAAAAGGGGCAGGATAAGGAAAGAGAAAACAAAATATTTCATGGTCATCTCTGCACTGTAAATAAGCAGAAAGTGTAGTCCTGTGTCAGTAGGTCTAGCAAGCTAGCTGAGGTTGAAAAACTCTGAGGAATAGGTAATTTCAGTAGTAAATGCCACTTTAAAAAAAGAAAGGTGACTTTAAGGTCGAAACCAAATCTTTGCTTTAAAAAGACTCAGTATCTTGGACAAATAAGATCTCTATTTGCGTATGTTGACATGAAGCAAGTAGTAAATCTCGTGCTTCAGGCTGCAAACTGATTACCCAAGGAAGGAACTTTTCCCGCAGCATTGCACAACTGGCAGTGTTTTGCTTTCCTCAGGAGAACTCTGTTATCTGCTGTTGCCTGGTGGGAGGAGAGGGAGAGGCAGGGAAGGAAAATGAGGTCTTGTGTTTGACCAGCAGCCCATGTGGTTCACCAGCCTGTAAGGACCATAGTGCTGGGAAATCTGAGTGCCTTGCCTTGATTTCCTTTCTCTGTGCAGCTTGTGTGGGGGACAGCCCTAAGCGGTTCTGCTGCTGCCTGAAAGGGAGTAGCACTGTGTGACACTTGTGTGGGTGCTGAGCTATCATTCCTCGGTGTTGAGGAATGGCCTGGGGTCTTAGGTGGATGTAGTTGCAAGACTTGTGAAGGTGCCTCTTCCAGGCTTTGCCTTGCCTTCCTACAGCTCCAGCTGTAGTTGCTTTTATTTTCCTTCTGTGTGAACCTGAGCATTCTAGAAATGTCCCTGTGAGAAAGCACTGCTGGAGCAGGGCAGCAGGCTGTCCTAGCTGGAGGAATGGGAGCTGTACCTGGACTGTGCCATGCAGTCTCAGATCTTGTATAGGCTCGCTGCGTTTGTCCTGGATGAGAGTGGAGGTGTTCAGGTGTGGTGTAGGGTAAATGTTACTCCAGTGTCTCAAAGATGTAGTAGCTGGATCTCCGTTACTTAAAGGATCTCCATGCCATACTCTGTTTTGGAGCTCAGATCATAGAATCATGGAAGATACTGGGTTGGAATGGACCCATAAGGATCATCAAGTCCAATTCCAGATGTGACCTCTGTTTCCATAATGGTTAACGTATCCAGTAGTAGCTGCCATCTCTTTGCCAGTCAGGCATGCATTCATCATCGAGAGAAGAGGAAAGAAAGACTTCTTGCAGTGAAAGTTGTCATTATGAAATCTTTGCTCATTATTAAAAGAAAAAAGCAGAAATCTCAGGGAAAAGCATCAGAAATGTGGATCAGAGGGAGTCTGGGCAATGCTTTCTAATTTCTTCAGGTGAAGCTGAACTTGAAAAGTCTTCTGTCATTTGTAAATCGTTACACAAAGCACCTGTGGGTATGAAAGAACATGAAAACATTGTGTTCCGTCTTCAGCTCTGATTCCTTGGGGGCACAGGGACAGGGGATTGCCTACCGTACCTCTCCTCAGCATGCAGCTCCTGCCAACTGATTTGTCTGGCTGCCTTAGGCCAGCCAGCATGAACAGGATCGAGTTCCGCCTTCAGCAGCGACCTCAGCATGCAGCTTACCCTGCACGGTGCTCTCTGTTGTATGGACATGAATGTTTGTGTAGCTGCTCCTGAGCTGCGGCAGGGAAATCTGGCTGAGAAGAACTGCCAGGAAAATAAAAGGGGGGCACAGAGGGAGCAGCAGGGCTGTTTCTCTGACTTGGTCTGTAGAAACATCCCCTCAGCCACACCACAAGCTGGCATGGCGTGAGCTAGCACTCAGAAACTGCGTGCCTAACATAGCCTTTCCTCAGTACTGATAGTATCTGGTATCTGGAAGCTTAGGCAGAAGTTACCCATACCCTTACAGGTGGTAGTACAGCTTGCCACATGCTGTACTAACGAGTTAGTGACAGATGGAGCAATAATGTCGGGCTTGAGGATGGACAGGCAGGGTGTCTAGCTGTTGAGTTGCACTACTGACTTCACAGTTACTTCCCATTGACCAGCTGTGCAAGTCCACTCTTGAGTATGTTCTTTTAACAGTTGGATCCAAACCCATTCCCCACTGGTAACCACACGCTGCTCTTGTGACCAGACCAGTGGAAAGTTAGTTTGTTCTACCACTCTGTATGCACCATGTGTCTGAGAGGTGCAGAATGGCCTTCAACATGGGAGCACTGGAAGCTGGTAGATCCTGGGTGAGGCCCTTTGCTGATGGGCACTGCAAAGGCATCTGTTAGGAGGGGAACATAAAAGAAATGGGTTGGAGGATAACCATGGGAGTACTGGGTGAATGGGAGTAAGGAGACATTTCTGGACAAATTGTACAGGTGATGGGTAATGATGTGAAACAAGTTGGGAAGGAATGGCATAAAGGTTTTCCTGCTGCATTCCAGCTGTCTGGGGAACACAGCTGTATTTTATACTTGTGTTTTAATTCAAGTATGGTTTTCTTTGTTCTTCCTTTCCCATCACCTTCTGTTTCAGTGAGGAGAAAAATGACCTAAGCACCATTCAGCCTTTGTGGACGAGTGCAGGAGCAGGGGAAGGGCAGCCAGGAGGATGGCTTTGCCTGGAAGTTTAAGGAGGCAGCCTGCAAACAGAGGCCTTGTGTCCCATTTCACCCACCATCACATTGTTGTGTTCCTGCTGACCTTCTTCAGGTAGGTCGAGTGTATCTCCACACAGAAAAGCGTTCGCGTCACTCAGTCTGGGGAGGTGAGGGCATGTCCAAAGAAGGAGAATGACTGTAGGGAGACAGTCTTAACCTTGACTGTCAGCCTTGAAAACAAACTTAAAAGCCAGTAGTACCTCCCGGTCTGGGAGTCACACAGGCATGGAGCTGTGTGCTGTGCCCCTGGGAATCCAACCACAAACAGGCGAGGCTGGCTGTGCCAAGCTGCCGGTTCTTTGCAGAAGGGTGAATGTGGGTAGGTGTGGGGAGGAACTAGCTGAAATGAGGAAGAAAGCAAACCCTCCTTTACTCCCTGTTCTGACTGGTGGAGCATGCTCTCAGTGCTTCTGGGGTCCCCTTATCTCCTGAAAGTGCTGTTTGCAGGGGGTGGACAGGTCTCTAGAACAGAGAGTTCACTGCTTGAAGGTCTACTAGATTTGTTTGTTGAAAGCTTGTCTGTTAAACCAGCTGACAGCAGCTGGAATACCCCACTGCCTCTCCTTACAAACTTTGCCTTGCCGATACCCTCTGATCTTCACAGCAGTGCTGCCACTGACACCTAATCTGTCTCTGGAAGGGCACTTGTGATGGTGGTTAGCCACACAAGTGCATCTTTTATTTCTCTTTATTGTGTTTGGGTTTGGTTGGGGTTTTTTTCTGGGGTACCTAATTATTGTTTCACAGTAATCTCCTCTTCTGAAAATAAAAAAAGGAGGTCCCCTCCAGTCAAGACCCTATTTTGCAGCTCCCCCCTAAAATCAGTCTACCCATAATTTGGGTGTTCCTGCTGCTAGCTGTTATCTCCGAAACTGCCAGTCCTCTGCTGTGTTGCTTGCTTAAACAGCAGCTAACTGTGTTTTGAGTTGCATCCTTTCCCACTTGACCTCCAGAGAAGATTTAGCCAACCTGTGCTTATGTGTTTTCTGGCAGTTATTCCCTGCTCCATGCTTCCAGAAAGACATTCAGCAATGTCAAAGTCAGCATTTCCAGCCAGTGGACTCCCTCCTGCCTAAACAGCACGGCCCCTGAGCTCCGGCCGTATGAGGTAAGGACACGAGGGATAGGCAAGTGCAAGGAAGGATGGGTAGCTTCCAGTCTGCCAAGCCAAAGAGGCTCCCTTGAACTGTCAGTCAGGGACCTGTCAGGGGAATGTCAGCAGGAACTTCAGGTGTCTGAATTGTGGTTTTCTGGATCATCAGGTGATGATGGAATCTTTCCTAGTGGTCCCCAGAGAGAAATGACTCAAGAAGTTTCAGTGTTCCAGTGGAAATGGGAACACTCTGCTGGAGAGCCTTTGTAGTAGGCAGCAGCATGGAGGTGGGGGAGGAGGAGGAGGAAAGAGGGACCCTGTTTCTAAAGTGTTGGGGGCAATAAACAAGAGCAGTTAATGGGCTTAGAGAGCTCTGTAAAATCCTGGCTGTGGCTTTCTCTGTGGTGGTGCTGCTGCCACCGCCAAAGTGGGAGAGGAAGCACTAGCTGCTTCTCCTAAATTGATATTGAAGAATGACATTTTATCTTGCATCTTAAAAGGTCTGATTTCCAAAAATACTGAATATCCCGTGCCCCTTGTCTGCAAAATCCTATCAGGGGAAGTTTTGGCTCAGTTTGCTTGCAGAAAAAGTTGTGTACTGCTTACACCTCTCAAATGGGAATGCAGAAACCACTTTTGTGGGTCCTACCCTTGGTCCTTTTAGGGACATGCTTGTTTTCAGCTGCAGCTTGTACTGATGCTTTTGAGAAGTGGAAGAAATCATATGTTGATTGCAGGCCATGAGATCTGTTAGAGCAGGGAGATCCAGGTTGGATTGTGGGTGTTGGCTGTATGAGAAATAATTGATTATTTGAATGTTTGACTGAGGGATGATAAATAACTGTGGTAAGTGAAAACAGTAAGCTGGGCCTGCCATGTGATAAGGATTTTATAGTAAGGCAAAAAGGAACGAGTGTCTCAGGGATGCTAAAATGAGCTACCTACAAGGTGTTTGTATTTAGTTTCTTAACTGACATTCAAACTACTAGTTTACTTTGTTGTTGTTTTTGTTGTGGGGTTTGGGTTTTTCTAATAGGTGATTCAGTGTTTGCTGGATGTTGAGGTGTATGTGTCTGATCACAGAAATGGTCCTTTTGGTATCTGTTTAGGTTATGTCAGTTATAGTTCATTTTGGGAAACTGATAGAACAGATTAAGGATGTGAACAAAGAAGTCCCTTAGGTGCTATCAGTTTTCAACTTCAGTATATCTTTTAACCACAGTTATTCTTTATTTTTATACTTTAAAATATTTTTTTTAAATTGTGTTGGCTTTACCCTGGCTGGAGGCCAGACACCCACCAAAGTCACTCTGTCACTCCCCTTTTCAGCTGGACAAGGGAGAGAAAATATATATTGAGAGGCTTAGGAGTCAAGATAAGTTCAGGGAGAGATCATTCCGTGACCAGCATCATGGGCAAACCAGACTTAACACAAAGTGAAGGAAGGAAAACTCTAGTGTATTACACTACACTGCACACCCAGTGACACCAGAGTTGGGTAATGGGAAACCAGATCTTAAAGCACCTCCCCCACCCCTCCCTTCTGAGCAGACTTCACTTTAGTCAGGATTTCAGTCCCGTTTTTTTGTAATTGCTTTGTGTGTAGGCCCTAGTATGATTTTGATTAGTAGGGCAACTTAGATCTCTACTTTTAAGCCTTTAAACAACCTCTGAGCTTGCTTATTGAATTTAAGCCTAATGACAAAAGATTTAGTTCTCATATCTAAGACATTTGCAGACCTCCAGGGATCTCAAGTTAAAAGTTGAAAGCTACTAGTGTAAGGAGTTATTGCTGGCCTCGAGTGGCAAAAAGTGTTTTTCTAGGGCTTCATGAGTTTTCTTGGGCACATGAGACTTGCCAGAAGCTGTGTCGAAAGGCCTTCACCAATGTTAGGTCTTTTAAACGAGGTGGATGCGTAGTTAGTGTGGCCTGAGCAGGGTGCTTTCCTGAATAGAGGTAGAATCAAACTAAAACTGATGATATTTGAGTTAGAGGCATCTGTAGGTCAGGTCTGGTTTGAGTTTGTTTGTTTTCTAATGGGGATCTGGTGGGGAGGGAAGGAAACTTTGTCTTGATTAACTTTTCTTCGTATTTCCAGTCATCCTCAAAGCTTGCTGTTTTCAGGTGATGTCATTGATCTTAGCTTGGGGACAATTGAGTCTTCTTTTCCTTTTTTCTTTTTTTTTTTGATCATCCTGAAAGTGAAATGAAACTCAGGGTAAGCACAAAAAATGATAAGGTTAGTGACTGGAATTCATAGTAAACAGTTTCCAGTCAGTCTGTTTCCTCCCCTTGTTCCTTTTGTGTTCCTTCTTGTCTGTTTGTGGTCTGTCACTTGTTGTTATGATTGCTGCCACAGATTCTTTAAGGGAATTATTCATTTAGTGAAGACAGTGAGATACGAACAGAGGAGACACTGCACATAAAGCAGAATATGCCTTTATTGTATTATTTATTAAGATGCTCATCAGTGTTTCTGTGTAAGATGCTGTCTAACAGTTGCATGCTTGTTAGAAACAGGGTTTGTTTTGCCAGTCATCTGTCTTATATCCAGGTGGAACGAGCATTTCTCACTTCTGGTTTACTACCATGCTCTTTAGAAGTGAACTGAAGTGGCTGGGGACAATTTATGCAGTAGATAATGCCAGAATTGTTCTTGTTTTGATAATTAAAGCGTTGGAGGAATGGGAGGTTGCTGAGGCCAGATGTTGTTCTGGTTTGGAGTTGGGGTTTTCATTGAAAAAGGGCAGAATGAGCTGTGCCTCTCCTTGTTTACCTGTTAACATTTTCTCTCTGTAGCTCTGGAACAGCAACCATTTATTTCCAAATGCAGAAGAAGCAACTCTCTTCCTGGGGACATTGGACACTATCTTTTTATTTTCCTATGCTGTGGTGAGTAAAACTAACCCAAAGCTGCTAAGCTTTGGTGGAATCTTACTGGAAAGCTCACACCTCTGGGGTTTTCTTGGACTTGCCTGGCACTGATGCAAGTAAAAAGCTTGGTTCAGGAGCAGGGGTTTTTTCAATTCTTCACGTTCTGGTAGCCCTGCCTGTCACCCATGTGCAGGTCCTTGTTAGCAAATGCAAGAGAAATACTATCAGGATTTCTCACACCCTTATCTCTGGTGGGTGGGAGGGCTAATTCTATCTCTCCAAAAGTTCTCAGCAGAGTTGTGTTTTTTTTTAATAAGGAACTTAATGAGCAATTACTAGCAGAGTTTCTTTGGTGGCGAAAGAAATGGTTAGAATCAAAATGTAAGATGGTGTAACAGCAACATTTGTATCAGCTTGACCCTTCTACATTGGTTTAATTCTCACAGATAACGTGCAGGTCTTGTGGCTGTATTTAATGCTGTGTTTTGTTCTTAGGGGCTCTTTGTCAGTGGCATAGTTGGGGATCGCCTGAATTTACGCTGGGTTTTGTCCTTCGGCATGTGCTCCTCTGCTTTGGTGGTAAGTTGGAACCTGCTGGTGTGATGTAGAAATCTCTCTCGGGGTGACTGGAATAGGGTTTTGCTTTAGGGGACAAGAGGCTCTGCTTCTGTGTCAATCTACCCATGAGCTGTAGTTGTGTCTCCAAATCTGCATGTAGAACTGTCCTGGATGCACTTCCTGCAGCATCTCAGACGTAGAGATAGATGACTCCACCCTCTGAAATACCTATTTATGGAAGGAAATTCCTAAGTTTAAAGCACCATATAACGACTTGAGGAACAACTTCTGTATGAGATTGGTGTATTTAGACTTTCTGGGACTGTTTGGTAATATAACCATTCTCTAGGCCCACATATGTTGTCATCAAGGCTTTTGCTTCTTAATGTGCTCTTTGCTCCTGTCTTTAAAGGACATGCTAACAATGCCCAGCATTCATTTGCTTACTTTGTAATTGCTGGCAGGGCATGTGTCAAAAAGAGAATGCCCACTTAAAGCAAAAGAGTTCTTTAGGTTTGAGCCTGAAGATAAACGTGGATCAGCGTTATCTCACTGTGGTTTTCTGGTTATTAAAGTAGTGGTAAAACGTGTGGGGTGCTTTTGATTGAGCCAGTGGCTACAAACCACATGCATCAAGCACAATGTGCCACAAAGTGTGTTTGTTTTGCCTAGCTTGGGTTAGGGCTCTTAGCAGTCTGAGACCTGGCTGTAGTACTTCTGTTAGATTTTGCTAAGGTAAACGACTGCTGAGGCTTTTGTGTTTGCATAGACCCTCGTGGATTCGGGTGTCAGTACAACAGCAGATCAAGAGACTGCTGTATTTTTAGCTTTGTTACTGAAAGTATTTGTCTCTTCCTTCTCCTCTCTTGTTATAACCGCGCTGTTTACGAAGATAAAAGTCTTTTGGAGCGAAAGTGCCGTGACAGCACGTTTGTCTGGAGCTGCTTGATCTCTGGAGTCAGTGCTGTGGTGGCTCAGCAGAGGGTGCTGTTAGCTCTGACCTGTTTCTTAAACAATGCCAAGCTTCCCTCTGGACCTTCTCCCTGAAATGTTATTTCTTTTTTTAGGACCTGACTCCTGCCGGGCTCTCAACAGTAGCCTCAGGGTTTCTTCTCTGGTTTTGTTTGTTTTCCCTCCTCTGTAGGTATTCTTCTTTGGCACCCTCACGGAATGGTTGCATTTCTACAACAAGTGGTTCTACTGCTGCCTGTGGGTTGTGAATGGCTTGCTGCAGTCCACTGGTTGGCCCTGTGTGGTTGCTGTCATGGGCAATTGGTTTGGAAAAGCTGGGTAAGCTGAGTTTTCTTCAGTGACTCACTTATCTGACCTGCTGAGTAGCAGATTGAGCTGAAAGTCTCAAACCGAAAAGGCCAACTGTTAGAATTAAGGTTACGTGGGATGAAAAATGCCTTACTTGTTACTGTTATCTCCTTTTTTAATTCTATTTTTTTAATCTTTTCCTGGAACCACAGAACAGTTTGTGTGTGTTAAAGGCACAGGTTCAAACTTCAAAAGTCCCGTAATGCAGAGTGGCTGAATTTGACTTTCCATGCCACCAGAAAACCTGTCTGTGTCTGCTGAGACTGACTGGGTCCTGACTCACTGTAGGTTCAACTCTGTCTCTTCAGGGTATTGCAGATGAGCTCTAGCTGTAACTTGTAACCCTGTTGCTGCCAGCTCACCTCTGCACTAACACAGGTGTTTCAGCACAGAACATTCCTCCCTTATCAATTTGGTACTCCCAAGTTATTCCATGTTTTAGGTGACCTCTGAAGTGGACTGAGAGAACGCTATAACTTTATTCATAAGTTGACTCGAACTTTGTCTTGCTCCTAATGTTACCTGTTCTCACATCACCTCTATCAACTATTCTTCCCTTCTGCAGGAGAGGCTTTGTGTTTGGGCTCTGGAGTGCCTGTGCATCTGTGGGAAATATACTCGGGGCGTTCCTTGCCTCCTGCGTTCTCAAGTATGGCTATGAGGTAGGTATTGCTGCCTGGCTTCTAGCTAGGGCTGTGTGTCTGATTGGGTTATGTGAGATTAGTTTCCTATCCTGTCTCTGAGAGGTAACAGGCTCAGAGTGTCCAGTTTCATCTTCCGGAGTTCTGTGGTAGGAAGCAGTAGGCAGAATAGAAAGGGTACTCCTTTCCTGACCCTGCCAGGCTGGGAGAAGTGAGCTGAGACTTGTCTGTAAATGGGAATGGTATTACTGAAGAGCCCTAGTGTCAGGGTATACCCTCTTCTGATTTTGTTTGGCTTACAGTGCTTTTTAGAGTCATCCATCACAGGTTCTCACTTAAGTGAAGTCCCTGCTTGCTGAATAGTGATGAGCTGCTGCTGGGCACAGAGGCACAGGTTCTGTAACTGAGAAGAGGGCAGGTATGTGTCATGTTGCTGTCATGCAGTAGACTGGCAATTGAACATGGGGTGTGTGAGTGAACCAGTGGAACTTGCAGCACATGACCTATTAGGACAGGTTTAACAGAGCTGAACTTGTTGCTCTGGAGATCAGGCGTAGGGTACCAAAAAGCAGCATCACAAAGCCTGTGAGAAGACTGCTGAGAGGTTAGAGACAGACTCTTCCTTGGGTTGCATGGTGAGAAAGCTAAAAAGTAGTGGGTGTCAAGTGAAGAAGGGGCATTTCCAGCTGGATGTGTGGAAAACTATTTAATGATGAAGTTAGTTAAGCACTGAAACAAGGGGCCAGAGCCTGGAGGATCTGTCTTTGGAGGACTTCAAAGTCCGATTGAACAAAGCCCTGAGTGACCTGGTCTGAATTTGGTGTTTGACTCTTATTTGAGCAGTTCTTTCCAATATAGGTGGATTTGTGGTTGTGTTGGGTGAGCTCCTTCATCACTGCTGTTGCCTCAGTACACTAAAACAGCGTTTCAGTGTGGTCTTGCAGCCTTAGATAGAACCAAGTCTGTTCAGGAGATGCAGAGGTTGCTTGTTTTCAGGTTTTATGGATGTAGTCTGGGTTGGTGTAGCCATGTTTACTCTCTGATGAGGTTGGAATGTAAAGAAACCCTCTTAAGTCAGGGAAGCCTGTGTGCCTGAAGTGTTTTTAAAAATAATGTGTTGTTTGTCTTCAGTATGCTTTCTTGGTGACTGCCTCGGTACAGTTTGCTGGAGGGGTCATTGTCTTCTTTGGGCTCCTGACGTCACCAAAGGAAGTGGGTAAGTAGAAGAGGGCTGTAGCATTTCAGTCCCCTCATGGATGGTGGATCTGCAGCTGCTCATGGAGCACTGAAAGTGTTGATCATTCTGACAGCCCTTGTCCTCAGGGCTCTTACAAACCAGCGTTGCGCTTCAGTGTATTTAACAGAGCAAATGCTTTATTCACCGAGATGGCACTAAATGCCACTGTACATCATGTGTACAGGGTCTGGATGTTGTAAAAAGCAGAATTAGCCAGCCTGGCTCTAACATCTCCATTAGGATGTGCCTAATCAGTTTTTCTTCACCTGGAAAAGTCAGTATAACAGTAGGCAAACTCATAACTGGCTGTTGTAGGAGAAACTGTGGCAAGCCTTAACTGTGCAGTATGAAGGGAATATGCTTTTCATCTGGAGGTCTCCTGCAGCCAGTTAAATAGCTCGCAGGTTAGGTATAGTCCTTCTCTTGAGAAGATGGTAGGCAAGCCAGAGCGTGACAGGAAAACAAAAGAACTTTTGGGCTTTGACAGGGCCATGGAAGAGGTTTCCCAGGTGCCTGCAAAAGCTGCCAGGAAGAGTGCTCATAAGAACGTTCAGCACCCAGAAAGTGCAGTGCAGTTCCCAGGGTTTCCGTTCCAGCAGAGGTGTTAACAGGCAGCAGCTCTCTGAGTAGCTGCTGGTACGATGAGCCTCTGTGCCCCAGGGAAGTAGGAGCCAGGTTCAAGGATCCCAGCCACTAAATAAGGGGGGAATGCACTAATTTGTTGTGTCTTCCAACTAATGGCCAGACACTCAGAACAGACAAAGCCGACGCCAGGATCAGACAGAATACTTTCAAGAGCGCTAGAAGACAAAGGGTAGAAACTGGCGACACTGCAGAACACCATCTAGAAGAGTTTCTAAGCCAAAGGAGGATGGAGGTATGGGAGAGCAAGGGGATTGCTAGAAGGGAGAATTGTTTAAAAGAAGCAAGCGTAGCTTTAGAGTGGGGAGAGGGTGAATAGGCTGTAGTCTGTTGTTCCTGTTGCATATCCCTTGTATAACTTAGGCCTCCCCGAGCTTGGAGCAGATGAAGATGGTGGTGTGGAAGAAGATGCCAACAGACCTTTAATGGGCGATGATGATGCAGATGATGACGATCGGAATTACTCTATACAAGCAACTGATGCTGACAACCAGCCAAAGGCCATTGGCTTTTTCCAGGCTTGTTGCCTTCCAGGAGTAGTGTTGGTGAGTACCACTACACACATGCTCTTGAGTGGAACCTGATCTCTTGTGTTGTTAAAGCTGACTTTTTTTTTTTTTTTGTCTTGTCAGCATTTGTTGACATTGCTGTTTATATGTTGATTATGTGTTCTAATTGCTGACATTTGACTTCTTGTGCTGTAAAAACCTTGGAGCTGCAGCTGTTACCCTTGTACACATGGTTTACTGTCTGGGTATGTGGTTGCACGCTGCTCTTCCCATCAGACTTCTGTGTCATGTAGTGTATGTAATGATCTAATGAAGGCAGCAGAGCTACTGCCCTTCTTGCTGATGAATTTAGAAAGGAGGCCATGAAGTGATGGTTGCTCCAGGATGCTTTCTTGGTAATGTGGCTGTGCTGCCCTGAGGAATGGGATTCTCTCTGTTAGCCAAACATCACGCAGAACTCGCTGGCACTGATACTTGGTTTGGGTTTTGGGGGTTATTTTTTAGCTGCCTTAAAGCAGAAAACTGTCCTGAAAAGCCTCAGTCAGCATGAGGTAACACGTGGCAGAGTAGACGGTTTTTTATAAGCAGCAGGAAACAAGACCTGGTGATGTAGTTTCCACATATCCTTATCCTGCCCTTGTGTCAGGGCTTGTACTTCTGCAGCAGCAGTCTTGCCCAGTTCATGGGTTTGGTTCAGCTGAAAAATTAACCTGCCATTAAAACAGCATTAACTTTCTGTGCTGGTGGGCTGTGTGCCCCCTGAATGCTAGAACCAGTACAAGAGAGGGGCTGGCTGGCTCAGTAACACAGTGTGGAGTGTTCATCTGATCCTGAAACAGAGCTGCAGAACGGAGTGTTGTCAGATTCCCTTTGTGGGTAAAGCACTTGAGTGTTGTGGGTAAGGGAGCACAACACCTAGAAGGCATTGGGTGGGTTGTCAGCATTTAGAGTGCTGGACAGCCACAGTGGTGGTGTTAAGACCTTGGCTGAGGAATGGCAAAAGAAAGCATGCTCATCTTGAGTTCTTTCTTAATATGGTTAAATTCTGCATAAACTATGGCTTGGCTTTGTTGGTGCTAAGGATGGCTTGATGTACAAAGAACCTGTAGGCTGAATTCCATAGTGGTGGAGGCTGCTTCAGTTGATGTGTGAATTTTTTCTTTCATTGACCAGAATATAAGGAAGGTCCTATACAACTGATGCTGCTGTTTCTGTAGTTGGGATTTTGAGGTTGTGTTCTGTGCCTTAACCCAGCAACATGCATACCTCTGACTTTGTTTTATCTGATGCCAGATCAGTGCCCAGCCAAACCAGGACACTATGTCAGATCAATGAGAGACCAAATACTGAGAAAACCTCCAAAGCCTCATTAAGATTCTACAAAGACTTTATTTGACACACTTTTTTCTCCCTTTCTTTTCCTGCTGAGCAGTACGATGGAAGAGTTTTAGTACGGTTTTCTCCTAAGCCCCTAGAAATTCAGTGTTTAATCAGTCAGACAATCTGGTAGACATTTTCCAAGCATGTTGTAATAAATACTGCTTTGTACAGTGTACTTTTCACACCCAGAGACAGGAAAGCATCCTGGTGTCTTATGTCCACAGTGGATGTTAGCTTGTGTCCTGTAAGAGTAGAAAAGCATCGAATATACAGCTAAAAAGGATGGATCTATTAAAGTAATATAAATTCAGAAGACATGATTTTTATGGAGTTTAATGTATGAAAAGATCTGCTTTTGAAATTCAATGACAAGTGTGTACATACATATATAGTCTCAAAAGCAGTGATTCTACAGGTTGTTTTTTCCAACCTTCCTCCTTGTTTACCTCTTCAGAATCGGGTTCCCTGAGCTGCTGTGTCAGTGTTTATCAGGAGACCTTACAGAAATAGTGTGCCTAGTCCTTCTGCGCGCTGCACCACTGGTCCCAGAGAATTAACTTCTGCCACGCTCGTGAAAGCTCTAAAGAAGGGTATCTGCTAGCTGAGGAGAACCTGAGTCTGGTAGCCAAAAGCAGGAGGTTGTTTCAGCTGTTGGGTTTGGAGGCGTGTGCTTAGCTTTGGCCAAACCTTTCATCTCATGTCCTGGAGGTTGAGAGCTTTCTCTTCTGGCACTGTAAGCGGGTGAGCCTTCTGAACAGCAAAAGATAGCACAGAGGAACTACTTCACATAGCTTTTCACAGCATGATGCACAGATGACTAAATCTCAAGTTTGCTTTATGTTGTGTGGTTGGCTCCTTTCTCTTCAGAAGGTGAATTAAATTTCCTTCACTTTTTGAAGCCTGGTGTCATTTCCTCTCAAGCTTACACTGAAAGTCTTTTAACCCATTGCGTTCAGTGAAAAGAAAATAGCCTTCTTGACAGTGATTTTTGTGTTCCTGGGTTCCCTTTGATGTTCAGCATTAAGCTTTCATAATGCTGCCTCCTTACATGAAATGCAGCAGCACTTCCCCTGAAAGCTTTAGCTGGATACAGAGCTTTATGGAAAGAAGCAGAAATGCTGCTTGCATCTCTCAAGTGCTAACTGTTGGCTGTCCTCATCTTTGTTCTAGTACTCTTTGGCCTATGCCTGCTTGAAACTGGTGAATTACTCCTTCTTCTTCTGGCTGCCTTTCTACCTCAGCAACAACTTTGGATGGAAAGAAGCAGAAGCTGACCAGCTCTCAATCTGGTATGATGTGGGAGGAATTATAGGTGAGTGAGCAAGCTAATGACATCCTCATGCAGCTGCCCCGATAGCGTTTGGAAAGGAAAGACAGCTGATGCATCTCAGAGCAGTCACGTTCAGTAGGATCTAGCTGTTCACTGAATATATGAAGAGGTTAGTTATCTGTGTGGCTGCTGGGTTGGTTTTTTTGTTGTTTTTTTTCTAAAACACAGAGTATGGGAGGCCCTGAAGACTTTACAGGCACAGTGATATTCTTGGACAGTACCTCAGTGGGCATTTTTCTTTACTGGCTAGGACTTGAGAAGCGCTGTGTACAAAATAGTGTCCCTGCTGCTTGCTACTTCCTCTCTGACAGGTACCCTTGAGGACAGTTTGTGTAAGGAGCTTGCTGGGTTCTGTACTGTCCTTTCTGTCCTGTATTTTTAAGGCCAGACTCAGCACAGTTATCAGCAGAGCAGACACAACTGTGTTACACTCAGAAATGAAATGTAATTGCACTTGTTTTTGCTGGCTGCAAAATCTGACCCTGTTCCTCCAGAATAAAGAACATACTGTATATGTGTTTAGTCTTCCACTCTCATGTGCTTGGTTTCTTGCTTTATTACCCTGTCCAGTTAGGTTTCCTAGAATAGCCACCTTTGTTTTGGTCTGCTCAGGGTCAGTTTTTTAGCCTCTGTGGCATTTTTTGAATTAGGTGTTCTCAAACACTCTCGTTTTTACCAGCAGGCCAGTTCCTACAGAGGCAGCAATGATACACGCGGTGATTTTTATCAGCTATCAGCATTTGTTGCAATTAATTGCACCTACCCCTAATTAGGTGAGACAGCAGGGAGTGCAAGGCCCCTGTGTGCTAATGCTTTCACTGTGGAACAGATTAACTGCCTTTTCCTGCACTTCTGTTAGAAACCAGCCATGATGTTAAGCTTGCTTACATCCACGGTTGTGGTGATCCTAGAGCTGCAGTGGCCCTAAAGAGGAAGGAGAAGGAAAGCAGGAGCATTGGCTAATTGAGTGCCAGAAAAAAGAAGTAATAAATTCCTGGGGAAGCAGTGTGAGTAGCTTTCCCTGCTCTGTCAGGATCGTGTAAGTTTACCATTGTCTCTGTGTCTGGCACAGTGAGGGCAGGAGACTTAGTTTTCAGGATTTGGGAGAGAATGGGTACTGATGAGAAGGCCAGAGGCTGCTGTGCTCGGTGAAATGAGTTCTGGTCAGGCTGTTAGCATCTTCGGCCTGACAGTGACATTTTTTTTTGGTCTGTTTGGTTTTTTGCAGGTGGGACTATCCAGGGCTTGATTTCTGATGTGCTGCAGAAGAGAGCCCCTGTGCTAGCAATTAGCCTGCTCTTTGCTGTAGGATCTCTCTTTGGATACAGCCGTGAGTATGCTTTCGCTGCGCAGCGGTAAGAGGTTCGTTTGGTACCCCTCAGAGGCAACCAGAACACAGCCTCTTCTGATTATCTCTTCTGGTCTTGAAACTGCTTCTGGACCAGGGTGGTGCCTTTTTGGTCTGTTTGGCCTGAAGAGTGGCACTGCATAGAAAGAAATCTGTTCCCTGCTTAATGAGGTGGAAAAGAATTAGCTGAGTGGTTGGATTTCCCTGTTGAGTTAAGGTACTGACCCTTCTCCTGTGTCAGTGAGATTCGGGGCGGGGGGGGGGGGGGCATTGTCATTGTGTCAACACCACAACTGACCGAGCAGGAAATCTCAGGTGGAGATTTTCAGAGGAAAGATAATCTGGGGATGGATCTGTCCTGGAGTATATACAAAAAAGCACAAGTCTTAGCTTCTGTAAGTGGTGAAATTGAGGAGTTTCTGTCTCTTTTATAATAGACACAGTTCTTGGTGATTGGTTATTGAAAGGAGCCTGTCAGGAAGACTGTGTAGGAGGAAACAGGCAGATTTAATTTCTGTGGAACACCTGTGAAGCTCTTCTAAGGGTAACAGTTCTGTATCTTAGGACATGGTGTCCTAAGTGCCATGGTGTCAGAGTACTTTAACTTGCTGAGATGTCATCTCATTTCTCTGTGTCTTCCTCCAAAGCAGGGTGGTGATACAGGCTGGCTTTTGTAGTGCACTTTTGAGATCTGGGGACAGAAATAGCTGCCAGAGCTGGACATGACCAGCAAGGCATGCCTTTCAGAGGCACGCTGGCTTACTCAGGCGGTCTCAAAGTAAGGTCAGTAAGGTGTAATCATTAAATAGCAAGGACTGGGTTTGGTGTGGAGTTTTGTAGGCCCTTGTGCTAACACATTACTTTCAAAAGTGAATTGGAAGCAAACATAAAATTATTGCTGACAAAATTTGAAGTTTGTTGTAGATATCAGAGTGGCCAGAGGTCCAAGTGTCTGCTGCTTAGCTTTGTCCAGCCAGATACAGAAGGCTCAGACAGGCAATACAAAGTTACCGTGATTAATTAAATTCCATCAGCCAAACCAGGAAGCTATGTCATGCTCATAACGTTTCACATAAGAGTAATGATGACCTGGGAACATGTGATGAAGGGGGCTGCAGCTTGCCCTATGCACAGTAACTTGACCACGTGCAGGCCCTAAGTTGAAGCAGTGAGTAAGGAATTCAGGTAATGCCTAGGATCGAGGTGTTGGGGAAAGCAGTGTCTGGAGTGGGAAGCCAGCCATGTGGTGCTCTTCCTGGAAAGGCAAGCAGAGCCTGTAGATAACTCAAGCCTGGCTTTGTAAGGAGGAGTGAGGAGATAGGGTTTTGCATTATTTAGGTGGTTGCTGGGTTACTACCTCCAGATCTTATCTCTGTATTTTAAAGAAAGTTTTGGAAAATTTGGAATGAGTGGAAGGGTGATTCAGGTGCGGAATGGTGGGAGAGATTGAGTTGAGCCTGACTTCTGCAGGGAGACAGATGGGGGATTCCCTTACTTTAAGAAGGGCAAATGCAAGCTCTTTGTCATAGAAAGAGACAGAGCAAGGCCTGGAACCCAGAGCCAGGCAAATCCAATCTCAAACCCGGCACAAAACTTTTAACAGCAAAGGTGACTTCTCTACTGTAAAGTGCTGTTGGGAAACTTCTGGGTCTTAAGTTTCTAAATGCCTTTGCAGTAAGACTAATCTCTGTGGAAGTCTATCTGATTAGAGAGGTTATTGTTGTCACTCTGTCGCTGATTGGATGGGCAGTTTGACCTGGATGTTTGCATGCTGCTTTCTGAGCCTAAGTAAGTGGCTTTCTGAAGTTCACGTGTTGTATTCACACTCCTCTGGTCTTTCTCTTGCAGGTTCTCCAAACAGCAAACCTATCAATGCTGTGATCATGGCAATTACAGGTATCTTATTAAAACATGTTATCTGCTACTAGGCATATATATGTGTAAATTGTAGAAGAATCAGTAACACCAGCCTCAGGTTTTGCAGAAAGAGTAAAACTTGGGCCCTTATTTCTCTTACTTTTGGAATACAGATGTAAGAAAACTGCCTTACAGGGGAGTTACAGAATATACAGAGCATACAGCAAGGGCTTGGAACTAAAGGTGTCTGCCCTGGCTTAGTATAATGAGGATGGATTTGTGCCCAAATAACTAGCAGACGGTCATCTGGTATCTGAGGAAGTGTATATATATGGCACAAGTCATGAGCTGCAGCTCAAATTTGAGGGTGTTTGTCTGTCAGAACCCCAAATATAGCCCTGTGTACTGTGAGAGGTCACAAGCTTTGTGTGCTACCAGACATACTGTGCTGTGTAGGGGAGGGCTGCAGACACAAGGCATCCCTTCCATGAGGAAAGGCTGAGAGAGGGGATCTCATCAATGCTTATAAATATCTAAAGGGCAGGTGTCTAGAGGAATGGGACCAGGCTCTTTTCAGTGGTGCCCAGTGACAGGACAAGGGATGACGGGCACAAACTGGAACACACAAAGTTCTGTCTGAACATAAGTAAAAACTTCTTCCCTGTGAGGGTAACAGAGCACTGGGACAGGCTGCCCAGAATGGTTGTGGAGTCTCCTTCTCTGGAGAGATTCAAAATCTTCCTGGACACAACCCTGTGTGACCTGCTGTAGGTGATCCTGCTCTGGCAGGGGGGTTGGACTAGATGATCTCCAGAGGTCCCTTCCAACCCCTGCTGTTCTGTGAATCTGTGTTATGGAATTAACATGAGCCTGAATGAATAGAGCCTTTCTTTTCAAACACTCCTACTTCAGAACTCTGTTGCATTTTTCCGCCCCCCCATCTTTCACCAGTCCCTGGAGACTGAGGCCATAGCATGGGGACTTGCTCCTCTGAAGTAGAGATGTGTCTAACTGTGCTTTTTGCTGAGGGTTTGTATGTGCCTGCTGTTCAGAAGTAGCTTTCTGTCTTGTTTGGTGTCCTGGCTCTTCTTGGAGTGTGTGCCCCAGCTCATGACCTCGTTTTTGCTGTTCGATGGCAGTGTTGGCAGTTGCTGTGTGCATCCTCCAGGTACACAGGGTGCTTTAGTTCTGAGAGTACACTTCTCCTAATATTTAGCCTATGGTCACTGTCCCTAGGCTTCTTCCTTTTCCTGACCTTTGCATGGTAGGAAATCTGTGTTTTGAAGGGGTTCTGTTGGGAATCTGTCCTCGTGCTTGTTTTGGACCAAGGCTGTTTTCTTGGCACTCCCAGGGTTTTTCATCGGAGGCCCGTCAAACATGATCAGCTCTGCGATCTCTGCTGACTTGGGGCGCCAGGATCTGGTGAGAGGCAGCAGCGAGGCCCTGGCAACCGTCACGGGGATTGTGGATGGAACGGGCAGTATTGGTGCTGCAGTGGGCCAGGTGAGGCTACCAGAGGAAAACAGAGATCTAGAGAAGGAGGCAGAGTGTCTGCTGTGGTTGGAGATGTTAGCTCATTCCTCAATCCAAAGCTGCATGGAGAGAGAGTGATGAAGAGGGGGCTGCTTTGGGGTTTTTTGTTTGGTTGTTCTTTTTCATGATTATTTATTTAAGAAACAACCAAGGGAATGTGTGTTTTTAAGCTTCCAAGGGAAGCTGTGTAAGTACTAAACCAAGTATTTGTAGCATTAATGTTACAGTGCTTCCATAATTCAAATGAACTTTAGAGACTTTCATATCCTGGACTCAAAAAAGCAAAGAAAGGTCAGCTTCACAGAGAGTGAAAAATGAAATCTTTTGAAGTTTGTTTGGGATTTTTTCTTCAGAGGTAATAGCAAAACTCTTGCTTACAGAAGAGTTGACCTGTATAACTGAGTAAAATCAGAATGCCCATTATGAATGACAAGCGTTCATAAAATCTAAAAATTGCCCCTGTTTGTGGTTCCCTTTTTTATCTTTGGATGTCTCTTGCACCTTGTAAATCCAGCACCACTTGCTTTGATAGTCCTTGCAGCATGCTGCCAGAGGCCTGAAGCCTAGGCTGTTGCAGAAAAGGAAGCTGACAGCGTGCCCACTGGGGACGTTCTTCTCAAATATGAGCGTTACCTATGTGGAAGAACACGGGAGGGGAGGATTTGGGAAGGGGAGGATTTAGTACAAGGGTCAGAGCCAGTCCTGTTCCAGGCATCCTCTAGTGCTGGTAAAATACCATGGATACAGGCAAGGCATACAAGTTCCTTTTCTGGGATGGGATTTGGGTTGATGATTGCCATTGGTTGCCTGATAAATACAATCATTCAGTCTCTGTTTGGTAGGAAAGATGCCACTTAGCTCCATCAGACATGGAAAATTACAAGTGCTTTGTGGAGATCTTAAACTGCACTGTTACACTCAGTGTTCTTCTTGCATTGTTCAGCAGTGTTTCTGTCCTCCCCCTCACGTTCCCCACACATTCAGACTTACGTCACCATAAAAATTGGGTCTTTAGTCCTGAAAAAACCCACCTCCCTCCCATTCTAACATTGCATTTAGTTCATCTGGCTGAACCATGATGTCATTCTGGGGGTGTGTGAATAACAGCAAATGCACAATGAGCCTGTTAGAAATTCAGATCCTGCTTCGTGCCGACGTACCCAGCGGTGAAGAAGGGAGGCCCTCCTACAGCCTCTGACGGTGAAGCTCCTACAAGGGAACGTGCTTCCTTTGGAAGCCTGTAGCCTGTGTAGTCCTGTTGAACTAAGGTGCAGTTCAGAACAGACTGTAGTCTCACGTGCCTTGCCTGCAATGAAGGGTTAAGTAGTTTGTGGTTGCACAGCTCTTGAAAATGAGTCCTATGTAATTTATAAGCTGTTCTAGAGCTTTTAGTTCTTCTGAGAGTACTTACATCCACTTATGTCCCAGTGTTCTGTGCAAAAATCCTTGTATTCAGCGGAGTCAATTTGTCACTCTTTGAAACTGTAGCTCAGTTCTGTCTTTATGTGAGTTAATGTAAAGCACTGGGATGGCATCTCTGCTTTGCTGAGACTGTGGGTTTTACACAGAAAGGCTGCTGTCCTGAGTCATCTCTTCTGACAGGAAAAGATCAGCTGGAAGGTTTTGTGATCAGCTCTGGATGGTTTGTTAACAGCCTACAAATTCTAGAACATGAAAGAGTGATGCCCAAAAGTCATGCTTATCTTCTCAGTCTGAATGATTTTTTTCCCCTTTCTTTTTAGTATCTCGTGTCTCTGATCCAGGACAACCTGGGATGGATGTGGGTTTTCTATTTCTTTATTCTAATGGTAAGAAATCACTTTGATATTTATTTTTTTTAAAATCTTTGTTAAAGTTCAATTTGCAATAGAAGGTTTTGTGAGAACTTGAAAATTGTGAGTCAGACATGCAGTTTGTATCTTCAGCAGCCGTGAACTCTGATGCCATTCTCAGAGGGGGCTGTGGTGTGCCTTTGCCTCAGGGTGTCAGCTGGGTTTAGTTTGGATCCTTTTAAAGTCACGTTGGCCAACAGGAACTGAGATTGTGGCAGAGGCACAAAACTACTTGCCTTAGAATTGCCTGTGTGAATCTCCTAAAGCTCATACCACTGGACTGACTTCCAAGGCAGGACCTTCCATCATCCCCAAGATAATTCCTGATATTTTCAGGGCGCTGAAGTTAAGCTCCCTGAAGAGCTTAACTTTGTTAGCCCTTGGAGATTAGTGGTGGGAGTGATGAGGATCTTGAAACTTAAAATGAGAATGCCTTGCCTCAGTATACAACAGAGCTAGAAGACCAGTCAGACCCTGACCTCCTCAGCATTGGCAAAACACTGTACAATTCACCTGTTCCTCTGTGCTGGAAGTGACAGAGAATTGTCTTTGCATCTGCACTGAGGAGGGGAAAGTCCACTGCGGTAAGCAGCAGAGGTGGCCAGGAGGAAGGCTGTTGAGAAGGTGAAGAGCTCATCTTTTTCATGGAGAGGAGATCGTGACAGCTGAAATCATACGAGCTTTTCTGTGAGCTCAGTCCTTCCATCAATGTCACGCTTTGTCATCACTTTGCTTCTTTGTCATCACTTACCTTTCTGGGGAGGCTGCGATAGGGTTCATTTTCACCAGAAGTCAGGACGGGGGACAGCCAGGACAGGTGACCCAAACTAGCCAAAGGTTTGTTTATCCCATACCATATGACATCATACTCAGTGTAAAATGGGGCTAGTCAGGGAGGGGTGGTGTGGCCTGGTGATGTCTGGCTTCCTGACACCTCTGAGCTGTATGGTGCGAGTTGCATGGTTGTTGGTGAGAAACTGCGTTGTGTGTCACCAGGTTTGTATATTGTTACAAGTCCTGTTGTTCTTTTCCCCCTCCCTGCACTGTCCCAGTAAGCTGTCCTTATCCCAGCTGCTATCCCCAACTGCCTTTGTCTCCCCATTCTCCTCCCCATCCCGCTGGGGGTGGCAGTTGAGCAAGGGGCCGCGTGGTGCTCGGCTGCCGCCTGGGGCTAACGCACGCCAGAGGCCTCGGGCGCGCACCGGAGCGCGGGATGGCTGCAGCTATGGCTGCTCTCTGCTGACTGTCCTGGATGTGCTTCTCTTCACAGACGAGTTCAACGATCCTGTTCATCTCACCCTTAATAGTGAGGGAGATCAAACTGCTGCTGCACGAGCGGCGCCTGCGAATGCTGGCTGAGTGACTTCTGCTTGCCTCCAGAAGGGCTGTTGTGCAGGCCTGACAGCTGAGACACTGAGCACAACTCTGGGAGACTTGTTTTGTGCATCCTCCAGGTTTTGGACTAATTCAGAGTGGCTCTGTAAGACTTGACTGACCTGCCTTTGTGAGCTCGATAGTGAAGTACCAAATACCCGTCCCGAGACCACCCACGTCATGGAGCTGCTGACCTGAGCTGGACAATCCACAGGACTGGCAGGTTGGTCCAGCCTACCAGACTTTTCCATGTCAGCAGTCACACCCAGGGTCTTCAGTTGGGTGGTCTCTCTGCTATACCCTTTCTTATTTATTTCTGGATGTGCTGACCAAAGGTCGACTGTTGAAAACTGACGTTGGAGAGGCTGTCTGGCAGTGAGTTGTGATGCTGTGTTGCGCTGGTGAAACCATGCAGCGCATCTCATGGGCAGTCCAAATTTATGATTGATTTAGCTTTTAGAAAGGGCAAAGATAGCTGTTGGGAATTCGTGCTGTCTGGTTGTTTAAAAGATGCTGTTGCTGATTCTTTGCACAGACAGACCTCTGCTGTCTCTTCTGGTTAACAGTCACATCTTCCAGTAGATTCACATGGAGGCCTTACCTCCGTATTTGTTTTTAGCATTTTTTTAATAATAATAATATTACTAATATCTGGGAAATGAGATTTTGGGTTTCAACTATTTAAGCAGACAGTGTGCAATACTTTACTGGGATCTCTGAGAATAAGCCTTAATAGATCCTCTGTGTCTAAAGGATCCTTGGATGGCTTCGGGGATCAGTAATGGGACACAAATACTTTCACTACTATTTTGTTATTTGAACTCTGATCAATACTGACCAAAATGGGACTGACAGGTGACTCTGAAAGAAGCTGGTGTCACTGATTTCATACTCACTAGGCAACTGCTCATCTCCAGCAGAGTGGAAATTAAAGGAATTTAAGGGACCTGGTGGCTCTCTGACATGGGCTTCCAGACAGGGACTGAACTTAGTCCTGGAAAATCGTTGAGGTGCAAGTGCTGCTGTCTTCCCCCATGCTCCTCTGCCAGCTGCTGCGAAGGGGACCTCAAGCTCCGGGGTTGTAAACCTTCAGTTGTATCTTGAAGAGAAAGGTGGATGTAAGCCACTGCTGAATGCGTCACTGCACTTAGTCTGGTGGTATGCGCCTATTTCGCGGTACCACGGTTAGCAGGGTGACTGACTGTCACCTCTGAGCTTTGATGTTGGTGGAGTCATCCAGAACCTTCTCAACAAATTGTTTTCTGTTAATGCCATGGGATGTTTCATTGTGATGGGTACGTGTCAACTGCAGAACTTCTGATCAAGCGCTCAGTCTAATTAGTCGGTGATTGGGGGAGGGGAAGGGGCAGGAAAATACTTGGAGCTGGAAATTTGGAATGTTTTAAATGGGGAAAAGTTGCCTTTTAAAAATGTACAGTGATTTTTAAAATTTTTTTTTTAAATGTATGAATGTCAGGTTTTAGCCGTGTGTCGGTTGTGAGGGGTGGAACGTTATTAGTGCCTTACGGCTGTACTGTATTGAGCGGTTGCTTGGTGATTGCTGCTTCTGCAGTGACGGCTCTGTGCACAGCTTTGCTTCCCATGAAACGCCTGCCTTCATTTTATACTGGTTTCCAGAGTCTCTCCCTTTCTTGGTGGAGGCAATTCTTGCATTTTTTGCTAACCCTCTAAAAATTCCAGGGCTTGGGGAAGCGATGCCATTAAGCTGATGGAGGGACCTGAATCCTGTTCTTGTCTCTTCTCATTCCCACTCCAAGTTTTGCCTGTACAATTAGAGCTGGAGACTAAGAATCTATCATACTGTCCCCAGAATTATGCCTTGGGGTTAGTGTTTGCATCCCCAGCTACTCGTTAGGCCCTGTACAGATAGAATCAAAACTCCCTGAAACTTCGTTCCGAAATTGATGGTGGCACCATTTGCCCCAGCCACAGCGTCTGAGAATCTGCGGTTTCAAATTCCAACCTGGATGAGCTTTTTGGCCAGCCGGCCGGGCGCTAGATAAGCTTCTGATGAAAGGTGGGGTGGGAAAGGGCTGGGGCTGGGGGGAGGAGGGGCAGGCCCCTGTAACAAATGGCTTCCTGTGAACAGCTCTGTCCCCTTGTGAGAAGCGTCAGATGTGTTGCAGGTGCTGCAAATACAAGCTGCCCAGCAGCTCGCCTGTACGTGTGCGGCCGTGCTCTGAGGCCACCCCAGTTAGGAGATGTGCCTGTGGCTTCAGGATTGTTCTGTCCTTGTCCTGGGTTTCTGGTTCTGTGTGTTTCCTCGAGGTGCTCAGACAGGGAAAGGGTTTCAATCTGATTGTGTCCAAACTGATCTCGTGTGAATAAACGTACTTTGACTTCATCTGGGCTAATTCTACTGTGTCCTCTCTCCTGTTGTTCTCAACATGGTTCTGCTGAGCCTGGTCTCTTCCCCTGACACTCGTCCCAGTCTAACAGGGGGCACGCTGTGCTTTGGTGCTCTTCCTCACCAGTCTCGGGAGCAGCCTTGGGAGACTCCCCGAACAGAGATGCCCAGAACGGAGCAGTTACTGGTCTTAAACCAAGAAGCTAGAACATATGCTTGGTTTTATCTATTTGCTCATCTGCCTGTAGCAGCCAGGTGTTGCCCCCTTGAAATGAAAGGAGCTGTGTGGCTGCTGGCCCTGCTGTGCCTTCCCTCCTGTGACCTGTTTCTTTAAACACAGATCCACACCTTAGCTTAGCCCTGTTTAAAGGGACGCAGTGGGGGGGGGCTTTGCAGTTGTGTTTGATTTTGTGGTAAACTATAAAACGCAGAGCTGAGCCTAAAACTGGAGTGCTAGAGGAACACCGATCGTGCACACTCTGGTCCCTTGACTCCCAGCAGCTGGGCAGTGTGAGGATGCTATTCCTCAGGGGAAGTAACAGTTCATGTTTTTAGGCCGTGCTGCTGCGTCCTGGTTTTCTCAGGGGTCTGGAACATGAGGGTATGGAAGTCTGACAGCCCCGTGGCAGGATGCCCATGCCCTACCAAGGGGGAAGAATTTGGTTTCTGCTCTAAGTGCTGGGCAGCCTCAGCAACCCCAGAAGAGCAGCTTTCCCTTCTGCAGGAAAGCAGGAGGCGAAGCAGCAGCAGGTTTTAAGGGTTATGGTTTTCTCCCTGAGATAAAAGGAGACAGAATCTCTTTTGGAGTGTACTGCGCTCTCACCAGTAAAAGCACTACCTGTTCAGGTGCGTCTGGGACACACCACCCACCTGCTCCTCTTGCTGCCCTCTGTCCACCGGTGGCTGGAGTGCTCTGCCAAGCCTATTGACGAGTTCTCCCCGTTTCTTTCCCGACGGGAAGTGCCGAAGGGAATGTTTTGGGTTCTGTATTGCAGAAGTTTTCTAAGGCACAGCATGACCCCTCCCTACACCTTTGTCAAGCCTTATCTAATCCTTTTAGTAAACAGCCCCCTGCTCTCCAAAGGCTGTAAATAGGAGCTCTTGGACCATTTTGTGGACTGGGATCTGGGGGTGCGCCTGCCATGTAGAGGCCCGTGAAAGCATCTTGCCTCCAGCAAAGCTTCACTGAATGTTTAGAGTAACGCAACAAAGAATAATTTGGGGAAATGCTGAGTGTTCCTTTGGTTCTTCTGCCTTGGTGAGTATGTCTTGTGTATATATCTGGTCCATAGGAAGGCCACAGAGATAATCAGTGGGCTGGAGCACCTCTTCTATGAAGACAGGCTGGGACAGTTGGGGTTGTTCAGCCGGGAGAAGAGAAGGCTCGGGGGAGATCTTATAGTGGCCTTCCAGTACCTAAAAGGGCCTACAGGAAAGCTGGGAGGGACTTTTTAGAAGGGTGTGTTACAGTAGGATGAGGGGGAATGGTTTTAGATTGGAAAGGGGTAGTTTTAGATTAGATATTAGGAAGAAATCCTTCCCCCTGAGGGTGGTGAGGCCATGGCACAGGCTGCCCGGGGAAGTTACAGCTGTCCCCTCACTGGCAGTGTTCAAGGCTAGGCTGGATGGGGCTTTGGGGAGCCTGGGCTAGGGGAGGGTGTCCTTGCCCATGGCAGGGGGTTGGAACTAGAAGGTATTTGAGGTCCCTTCCAACCCAAAGCATTCTGTGATCTTATGATTCTGTGTTCTCCTGGAGCATCTCCTTTGGCCTCCTCTAGAGCAGCGTACGGGTGTGTATGAAAACAAATGGGGTGAGAGAACCAAAATGTGCTCCTAGAGCATGGGAGCAGGTAGGAGGCTTTCTGGCTCCCTCCTTACGTTTAAGATTGCTGCCAGGAGGAAGATTTCTGTCTGAGATGGCAGAAGCCCAGGTAAACTGTTTGAGGACAAGCTATCTCATTTCTGAATAGTTTTTAAAGCAGCAGATGGCAGTTGATGGACCTTTAAGTGAGTTGGTGAAGTCAGTGTCCGTTGGTGGTGGTGCTCAGTTGTGAGGGATAAGAAATCTGTACGCACCTGTCTCTTGTCCCTGTGGACTGTACAAGTAATAGTGTAATCCTGTGTGTGCCTCTGGAACAGCAGCAGGTAAGGATGGGATTGCTCAGGCGTGCTATTTAAATCTTCTTTCCTTATGATGTGCTAAGCAAAGGGATCTGGGGCAGGTTGATTTCTCTGGGCTCCTGGATTCCAACACTGGCTCAGAGAACTCCCACACCTGGAGACCTACAGCCTCGACCTTTTTCCTGTTTGCCAGGTGGGACTAGTTTCCAGAAATTCACTCCTCTGCTCTGGAGTGCATGGCAGAGAAAAGCAACATCAGGCTAACAAAAGCTGGTGCTTGCCTGCTGTGGGTGCTGGAGATGACAAAGCAATTGGGTAATAGCTGACTGTCATTCAGCTGGAAGGACAGGAGCATCCGGGAGGCAATTTTCATCAGGACTGTCTCCGTTATCCATTCACCTTTTCTTCAGCCTCCTTGCCCTCTGCTGTAGCTCTTGCATCCTCCTGGGAATATTAATGTCTCATTTCTTCCAGTCAGAAGCAGGTTTACCCCAGGGCTGCTTAGCAAGGCATGGCAACAAGTAGGGCAGATGGCAACAGGCAGCCACGGTTCCCGCTGTTGAATCCAAGGGAGCTGTTAAGCAAGGAGTGCTGCAAAGGTGGGAGCCCTGCCCGTAAGAGCACGTGTGCACCAGCGTGGCACCAGCACAAAGTGACTTCTGAATCAGTACACATCTCCAGAACCTCAGGTGAGTGTGTGTGCAGGGCAGCAGGGTCTCTGTCAGAGATTGCTTGGGTTTTCCATGCCCTTCTGCAATGCTGCTCTGGGCTACTAGAGCTCCCACGTCCTTTTTCAAACACCACCTTGGCCCTGTGTGCTCAGGTAGCAGCTAGGTGCCACCCTGGTTCTGAGAGACTCGGGCCTTTGCTCCTGGATGGCAAAATCCAGGTTGCTTAATGCCCCGGTTCTGCTGTACTTTGCCACATGCTTTGGCTGCTGTTTTGCTCTCAGTTGGATGGGGACGTCTGCCTGTCCCCTGTGACTTCGCTGACTGCAGTTTTCTCACCTACCTTCTCTTAGTAGGAAGGGAGCAGGGAGTCGCTTTGGGGGGTTTATTGTAAGTCAGGGACTTGGGTTGCCACACTTGCTCTTCCTACTTCCACGGGTTCACCTCAGGTTATCCATTGGGCCTCAAATGTGTGGGGCCAGATTCCTCCTTCTTCTGTCCCCAGTACGTTTTCTTAGCTCCAGCCTTTGTGGCAGCCCATCTGCAGGACCAGAGAAGGAGTCAGGATTTTCTGTGCTAACAAAGTGAGCATTGTAATGCAGCCACAGAGTGGGTGGATGTGATTGCTGATAGACCTATTCCTTCTGCTAGGGTGTGGATTAAAGCTCAAGGTGACTTTGTTCCCACATAAATTCAGTAACTTTCCCCAGGGGAACCGAAGGGGCAGAAGTGGGAGGGGAGAAATATGATAAAGCGTCGGAAGGAAATGCACTTACATAGCACCCACTGCCAAAGTGTATCAGTGTGTTCTGGAAGGGGCTTTCAGCAGAGCTCTGTGGATTAGAAGAAAACTTGGGACGCTGTTTAGCTGGGAGGTTGAGCGTGGCTCTCTGCAGGCTCCTATCCCAGTGTAATTGCCTGGGTAAGTGGATTAGGAAGCAGCAGCATGGCTTGTTCAGGGTTAGGCAGGCTTGGGGGTGGGGGGGGCAAGGAGGAGGGCACTGTGCCTCACAGGAGGATGAGATGGAGGCACGCAGTCTTTGCTGCTCCCTACCAGTGAGACCCGTTGGACACTGAAAGCTGCAGCAGTCTGTTGGGTTGTCATCGGGTGTGCTCGCTGGGGAGGGTCCCATGGAAACAGTTCCTTTCAGAGCGATCACTTGTCCTTATCTGCCACGAAGTGGGTATGGTGACAGCAAATCACATCTTGGGACACTTCTTCTCTGCCTTTGTTGCCATGGGAATCGGCGTCTTCCACAGCTTTGTCTTCTGTGAAAAAAGAGAAGTGTTGTTCCGTCCCCTGGCTCCCGCACCGAAATGTGTCAAGGATGGAGAGCTGTTGTGGTCAGCCACATCGTGCCTGGGGCAAGGCTCTGAGGTTGCTTGTCTTAAAATCATGTCCCTCTGTGATAGTAGCTGTGTCTGTGTTATGGGGTGAGTAACACAGAGTGCAAAGCGGTGAGGCACACTGGCCCAGGTAGCTCTTCCCCACTCACCCCAGGCATTCAGATGCAGAACTATCCGACGTTGCCAGAGTAACAGGGCTGGGACTTGCCCTTGCATCCTTCTCACAGTTAGGTCAAAGAATCTGTGTCACACAGACTTCTGATGCATCACAGCGTGACGTCATTCTGAAGGTCTGGCACAGCGCAGGGGTTTGAATGCCTGTCCAGGGGGACTCATCTGGGGTCCCCTACCTTGGGGGATGCTGCAGGGGTGGCAGATGTACACCAGGCTCATGGATAGAGGTACTGTGGTTCAGTCCCTGCCCTGGGTGAGCGAGCAGCCCCCAGCAGGTGTGTGGGATCCGCACACTCAGTCATTCACAACCTGGAGGCCATGGCATGGAGGAGACTCCAAAGGGACCCAAGGAGTTGCTGGAGAGTGGGAGCCCAGTGAGGAGCCTAACCCTGCGTCTGCATCCCCCCTGTGCTTCAGCCAAGCCCTGTTGAGTGTGGTAGGGGAGAGAAGGGAAGCTGCATTTACAAAGCAAGCCCTAACTCTTAGGGAAAACAGTTCAGTCCCTGGAATTTTTCCATGCTGTATGGGGAGCTGAGGCTCTCACTCTGAACTGTCCTGAGGTGACAGGAGAAATTGGCTCTGTTCAGAGCGCTCCCTGCCTTGTACCGTACCTCTCATTCCCTCCCTGCCCTCGCTCGTGTCGTTTCTTCGGCTCGGAACTGATGCCAGTTCTACTTACGCTTCTCAGGCAGGTTCCGATACTGAATGAAAAGACATTCATCTACCCCAGACTCCCACAAAATAAAGAAGTGGTGTTGTTTCCTCCTTACGAATGAGGAACTGAGTCAGTGGGAGGTTAAATGACACATCTGAGGTTACTCAAGAGTGCTGAGCGCTGCTGGGAACCGAATCTGGCAGTTCCTGTCCCCCTTCCTGCTAGGTGCAAAGCTGAAGGCAGATGCCCTGAGTCCAGCGCAGCGGAGGGCTTTGCTAAACCTGACAGCTGTCAGAGAAGGACCTGGAGTGTTGGTTGACTGCTGACTGAATATGAGCCAGCAGTGGGCCTAGGTGGCCAGGAAAGTCATTGACATCCTGGCTTGTATCAGAAATAGTGTGGCCAGTAGGTCTAGGGAGGTGATTGTGCCCCTGTATTGATCAGCATTGGTGAGGCCGCACCTTGAGCAGTGTGTCCAGTTCTGGGCTCCTCACCATAAAAAGGACATCGAGGTCCTTGAACGAGTCCAGAGAAGGGAAACCAGGCTGGTGAAGGGGCTGGAGGGTAAATCATATGAGGAGCGGCTAACGGAGCTGGGAATGTTTAGCTTGGAGAAGAGGAGTCTGAGGGAAGACCTTATCACCACCTACAATTACCTGAAAGGAGGTTGTAGAGAGGTGGGCAATGGTCTCTTCAGCCAAGCAATAGGAGATAGGACAAGGGGAAATGGCACATAGCTGTGCCAGCGCAGGTTCAGATTAGATGTTAGGAAAAAGTTCTTCACTGAAAGGGTTGTCAGGACCTGGAACAGGCTGCCCAGGGCGGCAGTTGAGTCACCATCCCTGGATGTGTTTAAAAGATGGGTAGATGAGGTACTTAAGGATATGGTTTAGCATAGGATGGGAACAGTTGGACTCGATGATCTTAAAGGTCTTTTCCAACCTTGTGATTCTATGATTCTGCGACTCTTACTCAGTCATTCAAGTTAGAAGCAGTTAAATGCAGAAATTCAGATGAGAAACGTGGAATTCTGAGGCAGCAGGAGAAAAGAAAAAAAAAAAAAGACCAGAGCAGTTTAAAATGTACAGTTTCTCTCAAACAGTGCGTGCGAGTGCTGTGTGTTTAACTAGAAAACAATCTCTGTGTAGTAAGCTGGTTTAAGTGAGTCATTTGAAAGTGTGGGAAGTTTCACTTTCTCATCTAATGAGCACATGTTTCTGTGCTTACCTGTTGCACATGCACGAGTATATATAGATGTATAAATGCACAGAATGCACTGCTGCAGCCCCAACATTCCCCTCCCTATTCCTCCTCCTCCTCCTCCTCCTCCTCGTGACGGTGTTCAGTCTTCAGGGATGTTCATTGCGATACCAGCTTTTCACTGGCTTATTTAGCAGGAAGGGGCTTCAGTTACAGCTCGGAGCTGGTCCTGTTGCCCTTGGTGTTTGTGAAAGGGCCTTCTTGGAAGCTGTCCAGAATACTGAAATAAAATGACGTGATAAAAACAATGAATAACAGAGGGTGGGCAGCTAATGAGTCACCCCCACGGAGTATCGTCAGTGGCATATGCTGAGCTCTGGTGCACCTCAGTCTGGCTACCGACCCATCACTGCTGAGTTCTTCGAAACGCTGCTACAGCCGGCTGATGCAGTCAGCTAACCACGGTGAAATAGTACAACTTCAAAGCTCTGGGAATAATAAAAGTCATGTCTGCCACACTTCTGCTTACTCAGCCTTGAAACCACGCGGTAGGAAAGCAGTGGAGAGCGATTTAGGCTCACAAACAGAATGACTCGCGGGCTGTGATGTGCTGGAAATTAGTCATGTCTCAGTCGGCCCTTCTGAGTTTTTTCTCTGCAGTTGTCTGCGGTGCCTTCCCCTCGGCCTGGCGTCCTGGAAGTTGGGCAAGATGGAAGAAGGGGGGAGTGATGAGGGCAGAGGGGGTTCTCAGAAAAGGAAAGTTGAGCCCTCTGAGCTGCCCCCCCACCCCAGCATGTGGGGAGGTGCACAGGCCTGTGCTGGCAGGCAGCCCTTGCTGCCAGCATGGCCATGCCATTGCCTCTGGTCAGGGATTTGCATGGTGAGCGGCCTGTGAGGGCTGTGATTGGCAGTGTGGCAGGCAGGCTGGCCTGATGGAGGATGGGATGTCTGAAGGCACAGATGGATGCTTTATTGGCCTGGGGCTTCTTGCTCAGAGCTTCCCTGGCATGGACCCCTCCTCAGGAAGGTCATAGAATGGCAGAACACCCTGAGCTGGAAGGGACCCATAAGGATCACTGAGTCCAACTCCTGGCTCCACACAGGGCCAGCCAAGTCAGAGCATGTCACTGAACACATCGTCCAGATGCTTCTCAAGCTCAGTCAAGCTTGTGCTGAAGGTCTTTTACCTTCGCTGGAAGAAAGGGGGGAAGGTTATCCCAGTGTTCTTTGGCTTCAAGATCCCCTTCTGGAAACTGTGTGGCCAGGGGGGTGGTGAACTGCTTGGGCAGTGGTTTTCTCCCACAAAGCTGGGGGTGGGTTATCCCGATTATCAAACCTTCCCCCCAGCCTTGCCCTTGTACAGCCATATACTTCTACCAACCAGCAGTAAACCAGTAGTTAGGCCCAAAGCCCTTTCTGGTGGGCTCTGTGAGCCCCCACCCCATCCCTCCTCCTCACTGCCACGAGGCTCAGCCCCACCATGCTCCTTTTGAGGACAGGCACACACAGGCACACCCAGCATGGCCTCAGGGTTTGCTGGAGGTGGGAGCTCAGTGCCTGCCATTCCCACAGCCCTGCCCAGAGCAGCTTGCTTCCCCCAGCACGCTGCAGAAGCTGTGGGCCAAAGCTGGGCCCTTTGCTCTGCTGGTTCTGTCCTGTGAGCTCACGAGGGCTGCTGGCATATCTCACGCTGTGGGAGTGGAGCATGGGATACCTGTGCTGGGGCAAGCTGTGGTGGGAAATGGGTGAAGGAAACAAGCCAGGGGTTGCAAGGCCACGGAGAGGTGGCACTTTGCTGTCCTCTTCCTCTGAAACAAAGTGCCCAGGACACAGGGAGGGAACAATGACCCTGCTGCAGTGGTGCCTGGGAATGCCATGCTGGGAATGCAAAGGGCCCAAGCGGTGGGTGGGCTGACCTGTGGGATGTGTGAGATGTATTTTCCCTAGTGCCACGGGTGTCCTGGGCTGTAAAGTGTGCTGAGACTGCCAGGTGCTTGGGCGCAGCCTGGCTCTTATCACTTGTTTATTCTTCCCATCCAGTACCCTGTCACAGGGGAGACAACCTAAGCAGTGGCATGGCCGAGCACGGGGTTGCCCACCTGCCCACACATCCGCAGATGGGCACAGTGCTGCACAGACCCCACCTAAAGCTCACAGCCCTCAGGGCCAGCCAACCTGCTTTGCCTCTGGTCTTTCAGACCAGCAGCATTGATAAATCTGAGCGGAAGCTGCAATGGTGCTTCCCATCAAGGAGAGGACATCTTGCAGGTGAGTCCAGCTCCCCAGCAAAGGTACCCTCTCTGCCAGCGTTACCCAGCACTGCCAGCAAAACCCCTGAGACCCGGGGTTGGGTTTGGGCAGCTGTAAGGTTTAAGAGGTGCAGGTGCATCTCCGCAACGCTGGTGGTGGGGCAGGAGCCCGGCGGCAGTCAGGGAGGAAGGGGTTTTACAGCGCGTGCTGCCCGCGCTTTTGGAAACAATATCACGTCATCCTTCTTCTACTGTTCTGCAGGGGTAAAGCTCAGCTCGAGCAGAAGTCTTCTGGTGGAGCTAATGAGAGTTGTACATATCGCTCTTTTCAGTGGCGGAGAATTAATACAGAATATTTTGGACTCTAAAATGCCGGGTAAACATTAACTAATCCTCTCAACACCCTTCTGGTGTAGGTAAATATTACTCTTGCCCAGGTGCAGAAACTAAAGAGGAAAAGTTATGTGATCTGCTTAAAGCCACAGAGGGAATCAGGCTGGGGGTAGAGATGGGGGCGAAGGTTGTTTTATGGTGTGTGCCTGTGCTTGGGCTCGCTGCAGGTGCTCTCAGCTAGTGTTGGTTTACAAAGTTGGTCGTGGTGGTGAGGAAGGAGCTGCAAGGAGCAGGGGGGCTGACGCTGCACAGGCCAGCGATGCTCTGGGGGGGTCTGCCTGCAGCACAGACAAAAGGCAGGGCTTTTGGGGACAGGGTTTTCAGGGACCTCACAGCTCTGCAAAAGCCCTCTCGCTTTGAAGTCGGTGAAGTTTGGGCCGGTTGGCTTTAAGGTGGAACTTAATGCCATGAAAAGCTTGTCGCTTCCAGACTGAGCTTGCCAGGGGTGGGGGATGCCTCCCAGGGGGGGCTTAGCCCTGAGCTGCCTGCCTTTAAAGTGGGAGATAAATGTTGTCTGCAGAGCCGGACTTGTTTATCTTTGGGATTTACATAGCAGATACAGTGGCGGGATGGCCATGTGTTTGCAGACCTGGAGGGGAAGCTGCGCACCCGTTCCTGCCAGCCTGCCCTGAGAGGGGGCTGGTGCTGCTGCTACCGGGGCTCAGCCTTCCTGCAGCACCCACCATGGCTGGGAGTAGGGTGGCTCTTGGGATAGTTCCCTTCTCTGCTTTGCGGCTGGGATTTTAAATGTCCTTGTGGTGAGGGGCTTCTCTTGTCATGCGTAATTGCACCACGCTAACCTCTCCCTGATCCCATTCCCACGGCGTGTGGTGGCTTGTCTCTTTGCTCGTCTTCTCATCTCTGACCTGTCCAGGGCTTCAGTTCACAGGTGATCAGAAAAAAATCAATAGAAACCTTTGTGTGCGAAGTCCCTCTCGCCTGTGAGGATAAGGGTCACCTCTGTGCCTCCAAGGTAGCGCTGGGGTTTACTGAGTGATGACCCAGCGCCCTGTGACAGCGGCCACCGCAGGGTAGTCACTGTCCATTGGAAAGCCCTTGTTTGTCATCCCCCGATCCTGTTTCAGATCAAGTCGGTGGCAGGACCACGTAGTCAGGACCTGTTCCTATGTGCTGGGCTGCCAGGGAAGGCTCCTGTCTCTGCCACATAGTGCCCGGGCTCCTTTAATTAGAGACACATGGTTTATTATTTAAAAGAATACGTTTTCCCGGTTGTTTGTCAGGACCTTGTCTCTGAGAGCGCTGCAGCTTGCAAGCCTTAAATTAAGCTGTACGAAGGGCATCGAGCACCTCAGGAAGGGGGTGCTGCAGAACCAGAGCCCATTGTTCTCGCCCTGAATTGTGGGGAAGCTCTTTCCCCGTGCTGGCTCTTTTACTTGGTAGCCAACTAATATGCACAGCAGTTTGTTTCTGTCTCCATCTGTTCCAACTTCAGTTTATTCACGGCCCTGTAGGTATTGTACACTCTGCTGCTGCCGCTTTTTCCCTTTTCTTTTTCTTTCTTTTTTTTCCTTTTTTTCTTTTTTCTTTTTTTTTTTTTAAGGGAGAGCCTCCTCTTTTCATGGTTCACTTATTCATTTTGTAGGTCTCTGGCTTCCTTGTCAAGTTTTCTCTTTTGTTGTATTAATTGGCCTTAAATCTATAGTCAGGTGCTACGCGTGTGCTTCCTGTGTACACCTTAACCATCTGCTGTGTTTCATCTCCATGGCAGCCAGGCCAAATTCCAGCTCTGGTAATGACATCCTGCTTCCTTGCGTTTTCTCTGCACTCCTAATTGGCTTTAGTTCACTTTATATATATATATATATATATATATATATATGTATACATATATATATATATATATTTGGGGTTTTTTTTTGTCCTGACATGCCCCTGCACTCAGTGGTGGGGAGAGGTGGACTTGTGGTGATGAGGGGCTCTTGGCTGCCAGCACCTACTCAGGGGGCAGGATGCCTGGTTGCACAAGGAGCAGCCGTAGATCGACTTGAGGAGTGGGGAGTGACGTGGGGAAAAGCATTAGACTGGCAACAAGCTCCACATTTTCAGCTCTGAAAGGGGTTGTACGATTTTTCCAAGGTGTACAGTGAGTTCTGTGTTTCTCTGAAGCCTTTTCCAGGAGTGGCTTTTTGAAATGGGTCCCATTGCCTCCTGCCCATCCTCCTGTCAAAACATATCAGCTGGAGTTCCCGGAGGAGGGCAGAGCAGTTCCTGATAATGTTTACCTCTGGCCTTTACCCTCATAGATCTTGATATGCCCAGAGTAAAGCCTGACGTGTCCAAGTGACCCCAGAGCATGTTGAAGCTCCAGGAGTCACACTGGCGCTTTCGCATGGCTTATCTGACACTTTGATAGCACAGCAGTTGTTAGCTTTACAGCTGGGCTTCGGGAGGATGAGTCTGGTGTCTGTGTTTGGGAATGGCTCTGTGCAGCACCCCTTTTCCTGGGGGAGAGCTGAGTGTGTTCTTCCTCCTCTTTTTTCCCTTTTTTTTTTTGTTTAAATACTGGATTCCCATTTACATTGGACAGATCCTCTAAAGCTCACAACTCATTTAAAAGCATGGCCTGAACTTCTTCTGCACTTTGTTTACTCCTTGCCAGCTTGGAAGCTTTCTCTTCTCTCTGCTAATCCTGTTACTTCCAGTGACAGCCCCAGCCATGGGGGTGAGCTGCTGGTAGGGCTCTGTCTTGCCTATGCTTTCCAACTGGGAATCTTTAATGTCACAGCCCGGCTCCAGTTGCTGTGCTGAGTCCCGTACTGAGGACTTGTGGGCACCTAGACCATGGATGGATGGATGGATGTCCTGCTGTTACTGCTTGCGGCTCATTATCTAATCTCTGTGTTATTGGAACAACTTTGTGCTGTCAGTGGTCAGACTTCTGCTGCCTTGGTGTGGTTACCTGCTTGTTTGTGGTGTTCTATATGGGGCAGCCTGGCAGAGGATTTCTCCCTGGCCATCACCTTGGTGGGAGTTCAAGGCATGTTCCTGCTTTCCTTCTGGTACTGGCTGGGGGCTGCAGCAATAACACTTGGGAGGGGTCTCTGCACTGGGCTTCCCAAGGGCATCAGCGTGTCCTGCTTTCAAGCATCATCAAACAGGTGAAACAAAGAGTGTCTCCTTTGGAAGGGCCAAGAGCCCCAGGAAGGGGCTATGCTCTTTGGGATCCACTGCTGAACCTGGCTCCTGCCTTTCCCATCCAGAAACCCAGTGGACCCTGCAGATCACTCCATGAACTCTTGGAGGAGACCAAAGCTGCTGTTGGATCCATCTTTCATAAATCCAGTGTGCTCTTCATGTGGAATAGATGTTCCTGGGTGCTTTCTGAGGCCACATGCAAGGGTTACGGTTTGGCCCATGTGCCCCTCTGTTTCCTCAGAGTTGGGCAGAAGCCGGACTGTTCCCCCATCACAGAGTAGCTTGTAGGGGCAAACAGTACTGCTGGCCAAGGCAAGGGACTAAACTGGAAAGCAGGGCCAGGTGCCTAACCCAGGGCTGGGGACAGGGCGGGTGCCACAGTCTCTGGCCAGGGCCACCACCCGACTCTTGTCAGCTGTGCCTGTTTTTAGGTGAATTTATCCCTGCTCAACCAGCTTCCTCCCTTTATCTTTCATGCAGTCTTGCATGCAGCTTACAGAATGGGTTGGGACTCTTGTGTGCTTTTCAATGAAGATAAAACACCTCACACCTTTGTGCTGCTTGGCACTTGGCTACCCTGGCAGCAGTAGTAAGTAGTACCCTTACGGCTTTCACAGCAGTCCAGGTGCACTGCCTGCAGCTGCTGGTACCCACCAAGAAGGTGAGGGTGGTGAGCTACTGCCGGTGAGGATGGTAACAGCATCTGCCTCTTATACAGCATTTCATAGCAGGTAAAATCTGGGTTGAGTGGAGGATCAGTGGTGGAGGCTGGGCTGCAGGCAGCTGCTCAAAAGCAGCATTGGCGTCACCTTTTGCCTTGGTAGGCAGAATGTCTGTGGGACTACAGGTGGTTTCAGCTGCTTTGGAAATGGCAAAGGAAGGATTTGGACTGTGGGACTATTCAAGGGGGGGTTGCCACGTGAAGTTATGTCACCTCCTGAGCTTCTGTGAGCCAATGAAAGGAATGTCAGGGCTCATCCTTGTGGAAGCCCTCTTGCCCTGTTCTGCACAGACTTTCCCCTGAAGCAGCAGTCAGCTGTCTGTGCTCCCACCCTCATCGCGATGGAGGATAAAGTACATGTACTGATGTCTCCCCCAGCCAACCAGCATTGAACATGTAGGGGGAGAGAGTCCTTATCAGTGAACAAAGGAGTACAGCTAGCAATGAAGCCACCATCAGAGAATAATCCTGCACCCCCAACCCGATGAATTCCTTGGAATATTATATATAGTTTGGGTTTTGCGCTTTAAGATCTTTGTGAAGATGGTGGCCCAACTGGCAAGGTGTTAAGCATGTACACAAGTGCATGTTGGAAGGTGTCTGTCCTGTAAGATTTAGAGTCCACATTCACAAGCCAGGTGGCAAGGGGCAGGGGAAAGGAAGGGGAAGGAAGGATCCTGACCAGGAGCAGGCTGGCTGCTGGAGAGATATTTTTAAGTAGTGCTTGGAAGCATGGAGACAGATGCAGGGAGGAAGTGTCCCTGATGAGTTGCTTGCTGGGACACTTCATAGCATGGCTTTTGGTGCTTCTCTGAGGGATTAAACATCCTTGAAAATTTAATCGTTGACTTGCGAGACTCGGGAGTTCAGCACCAAGTGTCTGACTGGAGTCAGCGACTGTGGCAGCATCTTTCATTTGCTACAAGGTCAAGACTTCTACATCAGCAGCATGTTGGGTCAGATTTGAGTGTTTCAAACACATGGGTTGGTTTACCAGTGCAGTGGGTCAGTATTTTGCTTGTGCCTGTCTCCCCCCATAGCTCTAACTTCTGTACTGATGGAACAGACTGTGAACATTGATGGATTTATCACTGCTCTTGTTCCTGTGAGAGAGGAAGGTTTTTCACGTTTTACTAGTAGATGGTGTGACACAGAAGAAGTAGTTTTGTTTTTTTTTAACTTGGCATCAGAGAAGAAAGTGTTGGCATGGTGTTAGCATGGTGTTAGCATTGCCTCTGGTGGGCAGCACCCTGTCTCCCCCACAGGGATGCTTACAGCAGGGAGCAGAGGTCCCCCGCATAAGGACTCAGTCGGTGCTCCCTTCTCCTGGCCCTTTCCTCATTCCCACAGATTGGATCAGCCCTCTGTGCCACAGCCTGTCATCTGATTTATGGGAGCCATAAACTGCAAAGCAGAAAGAAATAAAAATACTAAACACTTAGGTTTTTAAAAGGCCAACAGTGCATTGAAGTCTCAGCGATAATTTGCTCATAAAGAAATATTATGCTTCAGATCCCAATCTCAGGCTGCAGATGGAGGCTGAGATCTGGCCCTGGTCTCTCCTACTTAAGCTGTAAAAAGAAGGGAATGGGATGAAAAAACTCACATAGCATGTGGGGATTAGGCTTGACTGTCATGCTGTCCATCACTTCCTGTGCCTGGGAAAGTGCTGATGTTCTCCAGAAAAACACAACCTTGTCCCCCGCTGGAGGGACAGTGGGCTCACAGAGGGATGGGAGGTGAGAAGAAAGAGAAGGATAAAAATCTGTGAGCAAAAGTCAGACAACTGAGATTTATGGTCTGCATGGAAGTGCCCAGATTGTTGGGTCGAGGGCTGTTCCCCTTGGACTAAGCAAGGGGTGCTGCCTAATTTTGCCAGCCTGACCAGACCAAACGCTTGTAGGTGCTGCTTGGGAAACACTTGCCTTTAAGAAGTTTCTGAATACTGGTTTTTGCTCAGTGCAGATCAGATGCATCTGTTTCCAGTGGCAAACCCAGCCCCCAGCCAGCACAGCACCTGTAAGAGCAGAACAGAGAAGCAGTAGATATGTGTGCAGGTTAGACCTTAGTGGTGTCAGTGTTTGATCACTGGAGAGGTGTCCGGGCTGCCCCTGTTTAGCTACCAGACTTGCACTGTGGTGACCAGCACCCAACAACTATAAGCAACACATTTCTCTAAAGGAGATTAAGAATTTCATGGCCAGTTCAGTGCAGCTGTATTTTCTCCTACCTCATCTTCTCCACCTTACCCTACCAAAGCCACCTATTAGTCTACTGCTATCTCCAATGGATCTTGCTGTGATGCTCTAGAGTTGCAGGAGGGCAGGAAGGTTGTCAGCAATTTGTTTTGGTTTTATTCTGTCCTTTCCTTACATCCTGCTGGTAGGGAGGCTGCCAACAGCGCTGCCTTGTGTCCTGAACAGCACAGAGCTCGGTTCTCTTTTCCAAGTCTTCCTCCTACAAGAAACTTTCTTTTAGAGGAGACTCTTGCTCTGTCAGATACACGTCCTGGGGAGGTGTAGCGCCATTTATAAAGATGTGGGAACTGGGAGGAAATTGTTGCTTCTGGGTTTGTTTGTTTCTCCTCTGGAACTGGTAATATTCATGAAGGCTGCTATTCCAGCTCTGTTTCAGGTGCAGCCTTAGCAGTGTTGAATTATCACCTTGTCGTGGCCAGCTGGCCACGCTGCCCCTGACATTGCCTGCTATGCAGTGCATGGTGTTTGCATTGATAACTCATGGATAGCTCAGCTTGCCTGTAACTCCCAGGTCCTCTTCAGCCAGCTGGCTACTTGGCCCGTCCATCCCCAGCTTGTGCTGTCGCTGGGTGCTATTCCTCCCTGGGGAGGAGAAGCACTCCCTTTCCTGTGCTTCCTGAGGTTGCTGTTTGCCCAAAACTTGAGTTTTTCAGGATTGTTTTGGATCCTCAATTTGCTGAGAGTACGATCTTTCTTCCATGTTGCCCCTAAAGGGTTATTATCACTCCTTGAGAGCTACTGAGTTCAGCCTTGCTGCACCTTGAAGGCTTGCTTGGCGACCTCAGCAAACACACATTAATGGTAACCGAATGGGCAGGGTAGTGCATTGCAACAAGGACCTTCTTAATTAAAGTGAGATGGCTTTAACAAAAACAGACCCCAAGCTTAAGTAGCCTGGTTGAAAAGCGAATCCAAAGGATTTAACTTCTGCAAAGCCGCCACTTCCTCAGCTACCAGGATAGCCCTAGCCTAGGCAGCACCTGAGCTCCTGGGACAGACTCATGGGACTCCTCGTCGGAGCAGGAGAGTTTCGCTCTTTGTCAACCCCAGAGAAGCAAGAGCATGAGTCTAGTTAACTCCCCCTGTGGAAAAAAACCCAACTTTTACCTTGTAAACTAATCCAGGTGAGAGTGTTCCCTGGTCTTCGGTCCTTTACAATATTGAATGTTGTAGGAGAATACTCTCTGGGAGAGAAGGCTCACTGGCTACTTCTACTCTAGTTAGAACAGTCAGTTCATTATCTTGGAGAAATCAAAACTTTCAAAGCCTCTGGCTGCCTCTATCTTTCCCTTAGTGTTTCCTGAAATGTTTAACAGCATCCTCTTTGCCTGTTTCCCAGAGACCGGGTTCCTCTTTGTGGTCAAGGTTTCTCTTTCCCTCCTCCTCAGTCACTGAGAAACAAGGGCCTTGTTAGTACATCTTTGCAGGGAAAACAAATAATCACGATGGCCAGACCACAGCATTTCTTTGTAAGTGGCTGAAGAAGTGGAACTTCCTTTCTCCAATCGTATTTGCTTCTGCAAACATGAGGGAGAAGGGATGCTTTGTCCCACCAGACATGAAGCATGCTTGGAAGCATGGTGAATTTTTTGTGATCCTTTTGATCATGCACAGAAAGAAATCAGCTCCAAAATTCCTTTTCCCTCCAGAGCTTTGATTAAAAGACCAAGGAAGATGTGTCCTTGCAGGTCTGGTGACTGGAACTGGTACCATCTGAACATCTCATTTCTAATAGGGCTGAAAGAGCTGCCCTTTATGGGTCAGGGTAAGTACTAGTTGCGTGTTCACAACCAGTGCCAGAAGTGGCTGATAAATCACTGATCACTCCAATAAAATTCTCACAAATGAGGAACACTTCCAGTAATTTTCCTGGATGTTCTTAGCTGACCTTTGGAAAGTGCAGATACTCTCAAAGAATAATGCATAGATATTGTTAATTATAAGGTATAAAAATTTTTAAAACCCCAACAATACACTTTAAACTACAGAACTGTATCCTCTTTGGACATCTGCAGGTTTCAGTAAACAAGCAAGGACGCTTCTGTGTTGTCCTTTAAATTGGTGTAGGCTTGCCTCTCAGGTATCAGGTTCAATGCTGTTACCTGCACTGGTTTGGGCAGTAGCTGCAAAGTGAATCAAACCTGTTTGGCTCTTTTAGTTGTGAGCCTGCAGGAAAGCTGTGGGTATTGGAGGATGTTTGGCTGAGGGGGTAGTTGTAATTGCTGTTTGACTTCTTGCTGGGTAACTTGATCGCTGGGGTGAGTAGCGCTGATCCCAGGTCAGCCAGGATTCAAAGGGTGCCACCTGCTCAGCGGCTCTTTTGCTTTGGTTTTCTTTCCACTGTCATCCTGCCCAGTGATACCTTTCAAAAACTACATTCGCAGCTCCATCCATCGGTGCTTCTCTCCCAGGCTGGATCAGTGATGAGCTCTTGTCTTCCTCTCTGATTAGTAAGAACCTCCTTCCCTCTGTGCCTTTCCTGCAGCTGTTCTGTGTACACTGTTGCTACCTCCACTAACAGAAAACCAGGTAGGTTTTATGCCCACCGGTGGGGTGACCATGTTCCACATCTGCCAGGGCTGCTCTCCCTTCCTCTGCCTACGGAGACATGGCTGCCCAGGAACAGCAGCCAGCATACCAGGCATCAGATAGTGAATCATCCCTGGGATCTCAGAATTTCTTTTGGAGGTGACCTGGCTTGTGTGGGCTTAATGGCCTGACAAGAGACTGGCTGCAGGAGCCACAGCAGTCCCCTTGCACACAACTGTCGTTCACTCCTGGCAGTCACAGCCCCACCGCTCCCAATCTGAGGCTGAGGTGCAGCGCTGACTCTGTTACACATCCCCATTTGTCCAGCGGCAAAGCGATTCATTTTCCGAGTGACATAGTCTATTGAACTTTTCTTTAAATTAGGGCACCGGAGGCGTAATTGATTAGTGTTAAGTCCCAGCTGCAGGGGAGACACTTCAAACACGCTGCGCATGTGCCCACAAACCCGCTCATCTCACCAGAAAGTGAATAAATCTGCCTTCTTGGCAGAGAGCTTCCTCCCAAACTGGAGGACAGATTAAGGTTTTGCTGGGGTGCAGAGCTTCTCTTTCGCGAGAGGAGGAGGGACCCACGGCCCCTGATGGAGAAGGGGTGCAGTAGCCAAGCAGAGCTGGCTCCTCAGGCATGGCGTGATGTGGTGAATAAAGGCAGTCTTGCAACCCACACACATAGTGGTGTGGTGGAGGTCTGTGGGTGGATGGGGTAGGGGCTGCTTTCTCTGACATCTCTTTTACTCCTAGGAAACCTGTGCCATGCGCTTTTAAAATCCACTGTTCCAGAAGAGCAGCTAAACACACACTGGACTTTGATCGCGTGACTGTTGGCGTTAATAAGTTACAAACTGACCCGAGTGCTCTGTGGGAGCTGAAGGCTGCTCGGGGGAAGTTCCCTGATTTTTGGTAAGGGGCACCTCGCTACACCCCCATCCCATTCCCATCAGCTTCATGAACTCTGGCAGCCTCTCTGGCTCAGGTACCAAACTGGCTCTTGGAGTCATTTTAGTTCAATGTTGGGCTGATGCCACCAGGCCTTCAGCTGCTGAGGTGTCGCTGTGCAGGGACACCGGCTTGGTGCAGGCCTGACGGGGCAGAGCGGCCATGTCCCTGTTTGCTTGGGGAAGCAGGGAGGTGTCACAGAAGAGGCATGGAAAAGAGGGACCAGAAGCTCTGCCACCATTCCACTGCCTAATTCCCTTCCTCTGACATTTTACAGTCCAAGATGAAAGTCTTGTGCTTTATCTGTCATTTTGCCTTATCTAGCCTCATAAAGTCTCCTCTTAGTTGGTGGCTTTGAGAACAGCAGCCTTGCTTCTGCAACTTAGATGTTAATGGGAATCTCCTGTCTGCTAACTCAGTGCTAGTCCTGCTTTTAAAGCCTGAGGATACCTTACAAGAGCTGCTGAAGTGTCACTGTGAAGTGCAGAACTGGAGGAAATGACGCTGTTTAGACATCATGGTTTCTATCATGGTTTTACTTTTTAAAGTAGGAATTTTACAGTTTTCTTTAGCAAAAACTTATTTCTGAACAAAACTTGTTTGGAGACCTCCTTGTTGATGGCTGTAGGAGCTTTTTTGAAACAACTAGAATTTGTTTTAACTGCACCAAATATAATGAAAAATAGGAAGAGAAACTTAACTTTGGATAGAGCCTTCCTCTTCACCATGTGCTCCCTGGTACCAGAAAAACGTCAGAGACTGTTTTCCCAGCACAAAACTAAGAAATGGGCTCTCTACTTGTATGCATGCTGTTGCCCCTTTACCATCCCTGTCACTTACAGACACCCTTCAGCAGCCTCCATACAGTAAGTCTGTGCTCATTTCTGGACTCTGCTGCTCTCCGTGCCAGAGCACCTGGTGATGCAGTCCCAGCAGTGGGTCAGTTGTGTGCTGGGGTTCTTTAGTCCCATCTCTCAGGTCTGAGTTTCTCCCTTGGGGTTGGACCTTACCTTTATTTCTTCCCTTAGTTCTGTTGGCTGTATTATCCAAATGAGACCCGCTTTGCGGTTGTTTTCACACACAGCTGAGATCGCTGGTGTGGGCAATGCCTGTGGGGTGGTGCGAGACATCCCAGGGTGGGCAAGGCAGGCACTGCACAAGCTGCTGTGCCATGTCTACGTGAGAGGTACCTCTCTGCAGCTCACTTCCAGGAGCCAGCCCACGTGCCACAGCTGCTATGGGGCCTGGCAGTGCTGTCTGTTGTCCCTTGGGTGGTGGCACAGGCATCACAGGGTCACCCTATCCCTGCACTGGAGAGACCTGGCTTTCCCCTTCTTTCCTCTGTCCTGGTCCATCGAATGCCAGTGTGTGGTGGTGGTGGGAGGGAAGCCGAGCAATGTGCTGCAGCTGGGGACTGACCCCCCGGGAGAGCTTGGCAATTATGGCTCTGTCCTGAGACGAGGGAATCTGGGTTTTGCCACCAGTCCTGCAGGACTTGAGGGGGTTTGTAATGCTGCAGCCGCAGATGTGGCTCGTGTGGTGGGGGGAGGAGGGGGTACGGCCGCCTCTCAACAAAGCGGCAGAGCATTGGCAGAGGTGTCTGTGCTGCTCCTGAGGCTGGGAGGGATGTGAGGGGACATGGTGGATGCTCGGGCCAAAATCTGCATTGTCAGATCTGCTCCTTAGTGGGGCTTGCCGGCCACGCTGGCCCTGCCTCAGACCTTCTGCCCCACTCTGTAGGGCCAGGTGTCTGGTCCCCACCTCCCAAAGGTGTCTCAGGGTGAGATCACTGGGGAAGCAGGAGGGGACTGTTGGGTGTCCCATGAACATGGAGATAAAAAAGCCCAGGTCTGTCTGTGTGTGTTGTTCTGTAGCCCCTGGCTTGCAGCCTTGGGCTGGGCTTTTCAGGGTGTCATGGTGGGGGACCCTACCTGCCCTCTGGGGCAGAAGGAGCAGGGACCAGTGTGCCAGACAGGCACGTATGGTGGGGCGAGGGCAGGAGGCTTTTTGAATGTGAGGACTTCTTTCAACAAAGCTGTTTCTGTCCTCTCCCAATATTTCTGCCTGTGTGGTTGGGGACTGGGGGGGTGGAGGAGCACAAAGGACCCCAGACAATAGGGCGAGTGGGAGCATTCCTCACACCCATGGCGGCCGGTGAAAGAGCTTTGTCTCCAGCCGCTGCCTCCCTCCATTTCGGGGGCAGTCGCTGCCGTCCTCCCCTGCTCCTTTGTTCCTGTGCTGCCTGCCAGGGGTGAGACAGGCAGGTGAGCGGCGCGCAAGGCAGGGGGCTGGCGACGTGCTGCGGCGGGTGCATATTAATAGATTTCTCCAGCCTGTCGCTGGGTGTTTGCCTTGATTCATAAGACTCCTCCGTCTTGGACAGCAAATACGGTCGGGAGGGAGAGAAAGAGGGGAGAGAGCTATTGTCTGCCAGGCCTGAGGCCCTTCCGGTGCTGCTCCGGTGGCTCCTGCCACTGCCCCAGACCCCAGAAGTGCTCTGCACCTTGCCCCAACGGTCTTCTCACCCAGGGTGTCCATCTGTCCAGAGCAATGTGAGGGGGGGACTGGCTGATGGCCACGCGCTGTGCATGTCCCTGCGCTGTGAAGATGCACAGGGAAGAAGGCAGCCAGGCAGCTTCCCAAATGTGCTGCCTTGAAGTACAGAAGCAATTGCGTGCCAGTCGCGACAGGCTGCGTCCAAGCAGGGCTGCTCGTGCGAGCGAAAATGCTCCCACCCGGTGCCTTAGTGGCATCAGAAATCAAACACTGAAAAAAAAAGCCTTTTGGTGCTCTTCTATTTTTTTTAATGGCAGCTGTAGATTTTACACTAGATTTTACGATTGGTTGTAATTTTTGAACAAAATAAATACACAGCTGGTGGACAGATACTGGCTGGGAGGAAATTGGGCTCTGTCTTGAGAAGGCTGATTCAGGTAGAGTGTTTGATAATGCTTGTGTGGAAAGGAGGGTGTGCACAGTAACACCAGGAAAGGAAAACAAACAGGACAGAGCATACTCCATCATGCTGACAAAGACCTGGATTGTACACGCTGGGGTGCAAATAGGGTTGTTTGCATATTCAGCTGATGCTGTCTTCTCTTTTCACCATCCCTGAGCGTTGGTGGTGCCTGAGCTCCTTGGGGAGCTGTTTGGGTCAGGGGGACAAATGTGCATGGGGCAGGGGGCAGTGAAGGAGCTGGTGGAGGATGGATCAGCGCAGAGGGGATGCTGTTTACGGGGCCTGCATGGAAAGGGGCTAGCTGGTGGGATAAAGCTCCAGGGGTAAGGTTTATCAGACTGAATGTAGGAAGCTACAGCTAAGCTTGTCTGACAGCTTTCCTTTTATATCCCTAACATGCAACGCATCCCATCCTAACTAGACATTGAACAACACGTCTAGATCACACTCCAAAGCAAAGAAAAGGTTCTGGGGGTTTATTTGGTGGTTTTCCCCCTTAGCTTTCAAGGCATGAGGCTGAACTGAGAGGGAAGGGAGAACTTGTTCCAGTGGGTGAGGAGAGGAAGGCTGAAATTAAGGATTTTCTCTAGTGATAGGAGAAACCCCACCTCTGAGTTTCCAGTAAACCTACCAGGACTGCAAGGCAAACAAATCAGGAAATGTCAAGGTGTATTTACTCTCCTGTTAACCTACTGTCCCTCTTCCTTTCTGGCACACATTGGCAGCACATAAGGGTACACCCTGATGCTGCATCCTGGGAAGAGGGTACAGCTACAAGCCAAGCTACAGAGAGGTGACTGAACGAGGACCTGGCTCCCAACTCCCACTCTCCGTCTGTCACAGCATGGAAAGGGGGTGCTGGGGGTAGCCTGTGTTGGGAACAGCAGTGTTCAGGAGCTGTGCCAGCCCTTTGCACTCTCTGATCTCAGCCAGGCAGCAAATTGGTTGTAAAAGGGAACATGCACACACCTGTTTGCAGCTGGAGCAGGAGGAGCTTATGTTAGAGGTCCCCCAGACTTGACTGCTGTCAGATATTGGCTGCAAGTGAGCCGGATTTCCTGAATGCCATGTTTTGCTCGGTGACGCATCCAGAACCCCTGGGAAGAGCTTTCTCAAATAAGCTTGTCCTCAAGCTTTTTCCACATCTCTTTTTTTTTTTTCCCTCTTCCTCCTTCTTATACAGAGAATTAGGCAATCACAGCATTTGGATGAAGTTGCCTCCTCGCCTCTTACTTCATAGTACGTGGCCTTCCTGTACAATCAAGGAAATGCTGATAAATCGGGTGTACAAGTCTCGCCTGATGTTCCTCTCCCCAGCTAATGTTCCTCTTTCCGCCGCCCTTGGAGCACGCCCTGCCCCTAGTCGCTCTGTTAACTTGTCTCTACTTACAACACTCGTACATAAACCACAACCAGGCGCTTTTTTGCTCTGATTAAAATCACGCCGTGTAAAAGAAAATACAAATTAGCTCTGGCCTTTGGGCTCCTGACAAGTTTCCAGCACCACTTTCAGCAGCACAGGGATTGTGTAACTCCACATCCTCGGTGCGGTGACGTCTCCTCCTCCGTCATGAGCTGGGCTGGCTGCCGCACATCCAGGTTCAGCTGTTAATACTTCAAGCAGCTTTTAGCACTGAAGGAGGCAGAGAGATTGCCAACAACTGAGTGAAATGCAGGAACATGCTTTTTCTTGCTAGGGGACAATCACATGGGAAGGGGTAAAAGGAGGAGGATTTCTGGGGTAATTCCCCAAATCTTGATGTTTGTGCAAATACCTCCTGGTCTAATGTGTGCCGAGTGACTGGAGAGCCTGGCGTGGGGAGAGCTAATGCTTCAGAACAGGATTAACTCTTGAAGGAAGAGTACAGTAGCATCTTATACAAACGATGGCTTAAGTTTGCCAGATTTTTTTATGCAGTGAAGCGCAAGGGGCTTTCCTGTCTCTGTCAGGGGCTCAAGCCGGGTACACCACGCTGCACCATTTCAGCGTTGCTAACAGAGAGGGCTGAGGCTGCACTTCAGCGGGTCGCCTTTTCTGTGGAAACCTTTAAGTCTCAGTGACTTCCTCCAAGGGACGCTCAGCCAAACACCATCCAGACCCGCAAGTGAACGAGTCGCAAATGACATCACTGGTTCGAAACAGTGCGTGGGCACGACGTGGGCGAATGTTCCCTGCACTGGGTGTTTTCTAAAGGTCTCTGAAGCATGAGGCATGACTGAATGACTTGTGTTTTCTTTAAATGACGAGTGGGTGAATCTTGAATCGTTGGGCTGCTTTTATTTTTGTTAGATGTGTGTGGGCTGACAACATGACTCAGTATTTTCTCTGCGGATGCAAAGATCATATTGCCAATTCTGGGTATACTTCAGGCAGTTTCACACAGAGAACTGGAACGCTTTTTTTTTGTCCAGAATTTTGCTTTTTGGCAGCCTTAAGCTTCTTGATGTGAAAAATAAATAAGTTTTAAAATGAATGCTTTTCCATAACGTACAGAAATACACTGAAGAAATGGCTGACCGTGGGGAAACTACCTCTACCCCCGTGATTTCCCAACGATTTATCTGAGTATTTTCATGTTATTTCAGAAATGTCAATTAACAACTGATTTTTCTTTCTGATTCTCCCCAGTCTTGATTGCTGCTGAGCGTCACCTCTGGTATTTGTTTAACCAGCTGTGCCCTGCCTGGGTGAGAGTCACCGCCCTCTGAATGATGGGTGTGAGTTCTCCCCCTCTTCTCAAGAGACAAGAAGGGGTATTTGTGAGTATGTACATGTGATTCAGCCAGTACCCAGAAATGATGCAAGTACTCCAAAATTTCCCTTTCTCCCTTCTAGCAACCTCCCTGCCCTGCTCCTCCTTCTTTATCCTCCTTCTGTGCCACCTACAGCACATGGCATGTGCTTTGGGAGATGCCTGAGGTCAGGCATGGGCTGTGGATGGTTTTATTGTGCAAAGATGAGAGCTCTCTTCTCTCATCTCCTCTTCTCTGCTTCTGAGTAGAGCGCTGGTGGTTGTGTCCTTGAAAAGAACAGGTTCCCTGCTGAGACCCTTACTTGTAATGACAGCCCAGCATCCTACAGCCACCAATAAACCATTTTCCCTTGTTGATGCCACCATGAACCCTGCTGAAGATCTGGGAATGGCTAGACAATAACAGGCTGGTGGGTGAAAATGTATTCCAGACACCCTGCTTTTTTGATCTCTGACAGTAACTTTAACCACAGAGAAATTCCCACACTCAACCCCGAGTAACAGCCTTGGCTGACGTGACCTGTATTTAGCATCATGACCCAAAACCCACTATTGGCCCCTACAACAGTGAGCCATACACGACCCATAGCTCATTATAAGCCACGCGCACCAGCATGCATTGCGGTGCTAAGGGACTGTATCACCTTCCTATCACTCTAGTTCCTCAGTCCTAAGCTCTACTCCTTACTCCTGTCTTTTTCTCTAGCCTTTGCTGTCCACTCATGGTAATAATTCACCCCAAACTTTAGGTCAAGCACATCCATCATCCAGAGGAGAAAATGAGGAGGTAGTGCTCCTCAGTCCTTGGTGTCCTGGTCTCTAATCCCTTACCTCTGACTGCTAGAGCTATTCACCCCTGCCAGCTCCTGCCTTCGTGACTGTTTCTAAGGTGTTTGCTGGAGTCCAGGCATGGGGCTGGAGGCAGCTAGTGGGGCTTGCTGGGTGTGGAGAAGTTGTGTTTGTTTGGGGTTGTGCTCGATGGAACAGGGCATGTTTTGGTGGAGTTTAGGGTGTAAAGTCTGGGGGAGGGGGTTTTGGGTGTGACTTGAAGGATTAACTGGCTGGTTCCAGCTGCTGAAGGGGTGGTAGACTGGGTGCAACCTAGAGCATGGAGCAAGAGGGAGCGTGAAAGTGTCTCTACATCGGTGAGAGATCAGGGAGGCACACTGTCACAGAGAAGCAGCAGTAGGTCAGGGATGATTAGAAAATAAGCCTGAGAGTGTCTGATGTGCTTCAGTGTCCCTCTTCATTTTTTTAGACAAGCCTCATTGCTCCTGCCTGCTAACTTCTCCTTGCCCTTCCACTAGTTCTTCATCACCATCCCCACCCGTTGTCCTCTTGCCTCTGGGTCTCCAGAGCTACTTGCTCTTCTAGAGCTGGTTCTTCAGCCTCCTCAGCCCCGTGGCGCTGCTGCCTCACCTTCTTTTGGCAAACAGATCTCATCCGGGATCCAAGCATGTGAACCCAGCGTTGCTTATTACGAGGTGCTCTGCACCCCATGTTTCACATCACTGTGTCTTTCTGGTCAGGAGCTGCAGACAGAGAGGACTGTGGCTCCAGGTATCTCCAGGTGCCACTGTGTTGCTGTGAATAATGAGCTTGCTTCTGAAGTTTATTTGGGATTGGGCTCTAGACTGGCTTCATTCATTCATTTACATTCAAGGTTGGGATTGCATTATTGTTTTTTGTTTCTGAATTGCATTTAATGACACTGGCATGTAAAAGCTCGCCAAGTTTCTGGGAAGAATACTTATTACAAGTGGTGTTGTCCTACTTACAGTGTGTGGTCTTTGGCTTTTCTGAAATTTTGCTTTGTAACATTCAAGAATAGTTTAGTGTAGCTGGAAAGAAAGCTGGGGAAGAAAAAAGCTGGTCGGACCGAGAGCGTGATGGAGCTGGTTTATGCTTCTGTTTTCTGTGACAGGTGAAGTAGGTATTCCTCACCTGGGAGTGCCCACAGCAGGCTGCATCATTGACATGCCTTGTTCTGAGAGCAATCACAGCTGCAAAAGGATGTTGTTTGTGGCAACAGAGAAAGTGCTTACTAAATGGCGAGCTTTCCTTCGCGTGTGTAAAATTGCAACTTCCTTCTTTTCCCAAAAAAAACCCCAAGTTTGCTGTATTAATCAAGTCTGGGGAAGGGAAGGTCCCCACAGAGTGCTGAGCCCAACCTACTTCCTCATTCTTTGCACTCTCCTCTTTGGGCAACTTTCTTCTATGTCAAGTGAAAACTTCCTCATTACATCCAGTAACACTGGACTCACCCTGAAGGAAACAAGGTCTCCTCCCCATGTAACGCCATGTCAGGCAGCCTCACCTCCAATCTCTTACAGGAGTACCCAGCCGTGTCCTTTACCATGGTGGTTAAGGGTTTGTTTTTTGGGGAGACCTCCTGAAATGCAACATGTGTGTGTTTTTATGGTTCACTTTGGATAAAGTTACCACCACAGCTGGTAGCTGCAACTTCAAGATAAAAACCTGCCACGTGACAACCTAGGAAAGAGTGAACTAAGGAACAGGGAGTTGTTCCTTTTCGGACTCTGGTGTGGCTGCTGATGCTTCATTGCACAGAGTAACAACTTTAACTCCAGGGGTTGTCTCCTAGTAGTTACATTATCAATGATTGTTTCTGCAAGTGCTTACAGGTCCTACCATGAATATGCATCTCCCGGTGGGTGATTTTGAATAAGATTAATAAAGAAAAATAGTATTTTTATTTTTTTCCCGTGACAAAGCCTCTTGGTACATATTATGTCCAGAACCCCTGAAATCGTAATTTTTTTACCTAACCGGTGTTTTTTAGGCCGTTAAGCTTAACATCAGCTTTTTAGAGGACGGAAGTGTCCGTGGCCACTTTCTGAGTTGCTGAAATACTGGAATGTGTTGGAAAACACAAGTCCCAAAACACCCACTGACAGCATCCTGTGGGTCAGAACCGCATGCACTTCCTAGATAGGCCAGGGTTCAGTCTGAGAATGTGGCATTTCTTGAAGACATCCTTTACATTTCCTGTATGTCTCTACTTCATTCCCCATTCAGTCACATAGCCCATGTGCTGGGTTTATTTGTTTTACATTTCTTTGCTGTCCAAGTTGCTGCCAAATCATCATCTCATGTTGCCGGCTTATATAAATGTTAACGTTAGCTAGCTTCACAATAACAGCCTGGAAAGGAAACATTTACTTCTGAGCTTTCCCCTGCCAAACAAACGTACGACGTGGGGTTTTTTTTGCAGTTACTGTGGTTAAGGGATGTAAAACAATAATGCTGTATGCACAGTTGCTCTATTATGGTTATATTCCCTGTAACATGGACTTCAATGTGGTTATTGTTTCTCTTTTAAATTAGTACCTTCAGAGTGGAGGACAGAATCACAGAGTTGTAAGGTTGGAAAAGACCTCTAAGATCATCGAGTCCAGCTGTTCCTGTCCTATGCAAAACCATATCCCTAAGTACCTCATCTACCCATCTTTTAAACACATCCAGGGATGGTGACTCAACCGCCTCCTTGGGCAGCCTGTTCCAGGCCCTGACAACTCTTTCAGTGAAGAGGTTTTTCCTAACATATAGGCTGAGTAAGTTGGGACTCTTCAGCCTTGAGAAGACTAAGGGGGGACCTAATCAATGTTTATAATTATCTGAAGCAGGGGATGCTGGTGGAATCAGCCAGCCCCTTTTCAGTGGTCTGTGGGGACAGGACTAGGGGCAATGGCTGCAAATTGGCGCACAGGAAGTTCCACACCAGCATGTGGAAAAGCTTTTTCACAGTGAGGGTGACAGAGCACTGGAATAGGCTGCCCAGGGAGGTGGTGGAGTCTCCTTCTCTGGAGATATTCAAGACCCGTCTGGACGCCTATCTGAGTGATATGCCCTAGGGAGCTGCTTTGGCAGGGGGGTTGGACCCGATGATCTCTCGAGGTCCCTTCCAACCCCTACAACTCTGTGATTCTAACATCTAATCTGACCCTGGACACGACTTCCCATTCCCTTATACAATGTATGTCCATAGGTCCTGTCAGTAGGGGAAAACGAACAGCATCTCAATTTTAAACTAACTTTTTGTCCCTGATGACATGTAATAAACACATCGCTGTTACTTTGCCTCCTGAAACAAAGGGTGACGGCAGGGAATGGAACAGCGGAGCAACCATGCACAGGGAGCTTGGGGAGACACGGTCTGATTGCCAACGCCAGCGCCATGGCGTGGACAGGCTGGCTCATCCAGGCTCGGTTAGGCCAGTTGTGCCCTCAAATCAGGGATCTGAGCCGCCACAGATGCGGTCCCGCGGGACGGGGACCTCAGTCCCGCGGGGGTCGCCCCGCCGCCGCCCCGTGCCCCCACGGCTGCATCCGGGCCCGCGCCGGCGGTCACGGCCCGGCGACAAAGTCCGGCCCTCGGGCGCCTTCGGCACCGCTCGGCCGCTTCCGCCGCCGCCGCGGTTACATAAGGGGGAGTCGGCGCGCGCTGCGGCCCGCCCTCTCTCAGACCGTGTCCTCGCGGCACCCTGCTCCTTCCCCCCTCCCTCGGGCAGTGTCACGCGGGGAGGAGGGGAGGGCAGAGCCAGCGCGTGCCTCCCCCCGCCCCGCCTCCCTGGGGGAGGGGGGCGGTGGCACGTGCGCGCCCCTCCCCACGCCCAATGGGAGCACTCTCTCCCCCCCCCTCCTCCCCCACGCATGCTCAGTTCCAGCCACTCTGAGGAGACGGTCGGACCGGGAGGGAGGGGGCGTTCCGTGGGGCGCAGGCGCGGCGGGGCCGGCGGTCGTGCGGGGAGGGTTGCGGGAGGGGGGGGAAAGGGGGGAGGCGGTTCCCCCCCCCCCCTCCCTCCCTCCCTCCGCCGGGGCCGGGTGACGCACGTGCGCGCGCCCCCGCGCGCTGTTGTTCGCTCGCTCCCGCGCCGCCTGCCCGTGCCTGCCTGTCGGCGGCGGGGCGCGCGCGGCGTGTGGGGCTGGCACGCGCGCTGTTGTTATTGGTGCCGCCGGCCGCGGCGGAGGGAGAGAGAGGGAGGGAGAGAGGGAGGGAGGGAGAGAGGGAGGGAGGGGGAGCGGACGCCTCAGTCAGTGAGTTCTTTAAAGATGGCCGGAGCGGCGGCGGCCGCCGCGACCCCCCGTGTACTGCGTGTGCCGGGAGCCCTACGACGTGAGCCGCTTCATGATCGAGTGCGACATCTGCAAGGACTGGTTTCACGGCAGGTAGTTGCCGGGAGCCGCGCGGGGTCGGGCGGCGGGGCGGCGAGGGGGGGGAACCGACGGGTCGGCCGGCCACCGGGCACAGGCGGTGGCAGTCGCCGCCACCACCACCCCCCGGCCCCAGCTCGATAGCGACCGGGGGGACAATGGCTGCGCGGTGGCGGCACGGGGGACAACGACGGGCTCCTGTCCTTTCCGGCTTCCCCCCCCGCGGCGGTGGCAGCGGCCGGTACCGGCGAGGGCTGCGGTCCTTGGGCACATGGGTCTTCGCTTGAGAGGAGGCGGTCGGGCCGGGCGAGGCGGCCGGGCGGGGGGAGGCCGGTTATGAAAGAGCAACAGATGCGGGGCTCCTCGGCCGGCGGCTTGGCTGGCGGGGACGGTGCCACCCTGAAGTTGAGCCGGCTCTGGGGAGGCGTCGCGTCCCCTCCGTCGCCCCGCTCCCTTGGGGGATCTCTCCCGGGACGGGGCGGCCTCTTGGCGGAGGAGTGCGGAGGGGGCACCGCGCCGGGTGCCGGGGCTCTCCCTCCGGCCGGGCCCGGGCTCCCTGCTCGCCGTGTGTTTTGTTTTGGGGTGGGCGGAGGGCTGCGGGGGGCGTAGGAGGGTCGTCCCGCTCTTCTCGCCGCTTTGACGTTTGTAGCCCGGTCCCGAGCGGCCGCCCCGACTCGCGTGTGTTTTGCGATCCGAGCGTGTGAATAATAGAGTCCCGGCGGCAGCCTCCCGGCTGCGGGGAGGCGGAGGTGGAGGTGGCGGTGGGGATTCACGGACAGTTAAACAAAGGAGCAAGTTGGGGGCCCGCGGCTCGAGCGGCCCGGCCGGCACGGGGCTGCAGGGCTCCGAGTTGCCGCCCCCATTATGTGGGGAGCCCCGGCGCCGGCGTGCGGACCGGCGAGCTGGCGGCGGTGTAGGAAGTGGCTTGTGATTGACAGCAGGACATTTAAATACCCCCGGTGTAACAAAAACAGGCTCCCGGCGTCGCCGGCGAGACAGCCGCCTCGCCCTCTGCTGGCGCGGGGCGGCAAAGCCGAGCGGCCCGGCGCCGAGCCGGCCTCCGCCAGCGCCCCGGGTCCGGCGGTTCCCCAACTTGCCTGGAAAGCCGTGACCGCACCGGGCTTTACACCTCGCCGGCGCAGGCGGCCGCTGAACAAAGCGGTGCGACGGGGAGGGAGGGAGGGCTGGCTGCCCGTCGGGGAGAGGTGTCGTGCGGCAGTGCGCCCGCGGTCCGGCCGCGCTCGCCTTTCATCTCCGTGCCCCCCTCGCTGTTGGCGGCAGAGGAACGATGGCTCTGTGGGGTTGTTTTGCTTTGAGGTGTTTGGGGGTTTTTTTTGTTGGTTGGCTTTCTCCCCCTCTCCGCCCCCCCCCCCCCCCCCTTTATTTTTCTTTCTTCCACTCAATGGCAAAAGCAAAACGTTGGCTAAGTAGGTTGGGTATCTAGGTGTTACTTAACAGCAATTACTACACATGGGTGTTTTCCCTGCCGCGTTTCAGGATGAAAGGAAGGCTTTCAGTGTTTCAGAAGTTGACTTGGACGTACGTGGAGTTGATTTGTTCTTTGTGTATGGGTTTCCCTCGACTCAAACCGCAGTATAATAGGAAGTATGAAAAGGGCTTTGTAAACTGTAAAAACTGGCAAAGCTGAATTGTCGTGCCTTTAAAAACAACCCCTCGTTAATAAACTCGGCTGCTACTACTCTTGTTGGTACTGAGTTGTTTGAAGGTAGGCACGCAACAGCTTTTTTAAAGTGGCTTAATAAAAGTTCATCAGAACTTGGTTGCTGCTTGTAGTAAAGGTGTGGACATCCTCTGGAGGTCTTTATACAGTTACAAGTTCTCTCTTGCAAGTATTTTTCTGTGTTTGTGTTGCTCTTTCAGTCGGTCTTGGCAATTGCTCAGCTTATGTGCAGGCTTAACTTAAATGCCAGTCTTGTGCACTAATACTACTAGGGTACAAGTGAACTAGTTTCTGAAAGCATTCTGAGGAGGAGAGCGTTGACTCTCTGATACAAAGGTGGGACAGGCTGCTCTATAGCTCTTAAGCCAGGTTTTGCATTAAGATCCACAGTGGTTCCTGTACATGAGCGCTCTCATGCAGTTGGTAGAAAAACTGCTAGCAGAGAACTGCTTTGATAGTCTGAAGCCCTCCTAAGTGTGGAAAGTAAACAAGCCAGCAGGAGCTGGCAACAACCACGTTGTCCTGGGATTTAGTTGCATGCTCACCCAGTCTTGCGACTAAGGGTCAGGGCTGTGGGACTGCTGTCCTCTTCCAGCTGCGGCCTGCTCTGGGAATGCCCTTCACCTTGGTCTGAGAGTACTGAAGAGTTGCATAGCTTGTGAAAGAAAATATGCACTCTCAAATCTTGAAGTTTTTGGTGAACTTCTTGGTTTCATGCTTTCTTGATATTTTTTTTTAAATTATTTTATTTTTTATCTCCTCCTGCCTGCCCCATGGCAGTTACACCCAATGGCATGGGTGTAGCCTCGTGTTAAGAAACATGCAGACCCTATGCTTACTTAAGGCTCTGGTGCACTAGCATGATTTGTGGCATATTTTATTGGATTATGGACTCTTTGCTGCCTTCCTAAGTATAGGTAAGAGAATGCTTTAGCATACGATGGAAGCAGTGCAAACTCTGTTCTGACAGAACACTGGTACCTCTAAACTTGATGTGATACTATGTGATATTTTATCTGGGTGTTCTTGCACTGTCTGTCTTCCAATGACTATAGTTTGGCATACTATCAGTATATTGATATTACCAAATATACATTTTATTGCCTCTGGCACGTATTTGTGAAAGCAAATATTTTGCTGCACCTTATAAGGCTTCAAACCTACATTCTGGGGTTTAGCCACTCTATGAGCGGGCCGAATATCCGGCCACAATCTTGTGTAATTACCTCTTGCTGAACAGAAGAGCGTAACGTGTGTGTCTGTGGTTTTCAAGGCTTCATCACTTTCTTGAATGGCTCTCAGGAGTGGAGAGACTACAGGCACTGTGACAAACTGTCAAATATTTCAGATGGGCAAATCCATTTATATTTTAGATAATTTCTGTATTTTCCCTTTTTATCCTCTTTAAATGAAATCAACAGATTAAGCGGTTTCTCCCTTTCTGACTTGTCTAGAATATACTCCAGCTAGAATATGGCATAAAAACTCCATGCTGCTCTAAGTGTTAAACTTTTTCTTTATCTGTTCAGTACCTTGACACCTATTTAAGTTCTTGGCTTCATCTTCAAGTGATGTACATCACAGCATGATACTTCTTGTTCTGTCTTTCTCCCTTTTTTGATGCTGTACCCCAGTTACTAGGTTAGCTGCATACTGTCATCTTTTCTTGCTTGTGTTTTTATTGTGAAATATGTAACCTTATGCACAGAATATCTTTTCTTCAGCTGATCTTGCAGTCAGCTCTCTTCCTGGAACGTGCTTGTGGAGTTTGCAGAAATCCTGTTGTCAGCTTTTAAATGTTTGTCCTTTTTTCTGTCCACGATACCTGTACCTTGACTATGTGCATTGCATAGATGCCACTTACTCTTGTAGAGTAGACTTCAGACAGGTTGGAAGAAACTTAAATTTGAGGATGTAATTCAGGTTTTGCCTGCACGATGTCATGTTGTCTGTAATGCTTCAGGAGGAAATCATTGTAGAGTTAGCTTTTGAAGGCTGTTTGTTTGTCAAAGCTGCGTTGGTTGTAAAGGAGCATGGAGCAGGTCTAGAGTTAAAAAAGCAGGTGACCATATGAAGTTTTCTGTTTAACACTTTTCAAAGGGATGTTTTGTTTGTCAGCAAACATAAAGTCAACTTGTAGCTTGTCTCAGGGACAGATAGGGTAAGAAATTATCAAATGTGGGAATGTCAATTACAGTAACAGCGGATGCCTTTTAAAATGCCTGTACCTCTTTAATGTTTTTCTTTCTTTCTTTGTTGTTTTTTTTAAAAGAGGAAATCTTTAAATCTTCAAAGACAGAGCAGTGGGGATTAGAAAGGGAAAGCATCCTTTTTTGTTCAAAACTAGTAATCTTTCTTAAAATTTCTTAGTGGTGTCAACTTTTGTGTCTCCCCCTCAAGAATAAAAAAACCCAGCCCATCCAGCTGTGCCTGGCTTGGATCTCTGGTGTTTTGTGTAAATGAAACTTAAGTTTAAAAGCCATAAACACTTACTGCTTTTATGTTTACAGAAAACAGCATTTTATTTGAGCAGGTTAGAGGAAATACAGCACTAATCTGTATGTAATGTATATATGTATGTACTTCTGTTACAAAGCGAAACAAAATTGAGTGAGTGTATATAAAATTGTTTTAAAATTGATAGCTCTTGCTCTCAGGATTAATTCTGTATTCTGCTTAGCCTTCTCTAAAGAATTAACTTTGTTTTTTCCTTTCCTGGAGCAGTTCAATGATGATATATACAACTTTGCCATTGAGTGTTTGATGTTTTTTACAGCTTTGTCATTATTAAAAAAACCCATTAATAGCATAATTTAGAAACAAAAGGTGATTCATGTACTTTTTGAGGATGATCATTTAAATTGCAGATGCCCTGAGGCTTTTTTTTTCTCTAATGGAAAAAAAATTCAGCACCATCATCAGGTCTGAGTTAAGTTCACGTAGAACATAGTTTTTCTGATGTTTGTATAGATTTGAGCATGTCTTCATTTGGTCTCTGAAGAAAGATAAAAATTCTCAACTACTCCTTAATCTGATCCTAGTTTCAAAATCAAGGTTCCCCCCTTGCAGCTGTTGCATGGAGTAACAGCTCCTTGCAGTAATAACATGTGTTAAGGTCCTTCTTAACACGCTGGGTTGTACTCTGAAGGCAGGCTTTCTCCTTAAGAAAAGAAGGAAATGTACATGCTATAGTGACTACTTTTCCTGAATTGGTTCTTTGTTTTGGAGCTTTATACATGAAGTTCTGCACGATGGGCTTCGCCAGCTCTCTGCTGCTGAAAGCGGCAGCCTCACTCCTGGCTGCATGCTACTATAATTTCTCTTTTGCTGGTTCAGTGCTTGTCTGATTGTTTGGTAAGTCAGCTCTGTTCAGAAAAACTGACAAAACCCATTATTTTGCTGGGTTAGCTTTTTGTTGGGTGGCTGACCTGAACAGGCTCTTCAAGGACTAGGATGAGTCCCAGACTTGCTAAACTGTGAGCACTGTGTTGCTGGAGGAGATGATGGTGGGAAAAGACAGAGGAGTTGCCTGGTTTTTCTTCTCCGTTGCCCGCTTTGTGATCAATGGCTCACCCAGTTTTGTGGAACATTGTGTCTGTTACCGTATGTGAACCTGCTTTGGGTCTGATGGCCTTGGCCCAGGCCCGCCTGCTAAGTGGTGTCCTTAGCAAGCAAGGCATTTCCAGGGCAGCTGCAGCAGCATTGCAGGCCTGGACCATTATCTGTTTGCAGAGGCAGGCAAAGCTCCTGCATCTGTCCTAATGGGACTCAGAGGGTAAGGTACAGAGATGCTCCTGTCAAGAAGTGTGAGTACTGCAAAAGAGAGACTGCTACAAATGCTACACCAGAGTGCAGATCTCTGTTAACACAGTATTGAGGCTTTGGAATTATAAATATTCAAGGGCCTGAACTGAATCAACAAATCATTGTCTGGTCACTAGAGCTTTGGTCTGGCACCGGAGGCTCTTGAGCTGACTGCCTGGCATTTATAATGTGTGAGCCTTAACGTTTTCCTGTGGCAACTGGGTGCATGTTAGGGAACATTTCCGACCTCGAGGGAAAGATAATGTATTTGTTAACCTTGCTTTTCTTTGGTTTAGCCTTGTTTTCTCAGAGGCAAGATGAAGACTCAGCTTAAGTCCAGTGGGCTGTGTGTCCTCTGCCAAAGAATTAAGCGACTTCAGCTCTTCTAACAATACAAAAGCTGAAACAGTTTTGGTTAAACTGAGAAGAAACTGATGATAGTAGGAAGGATTCCAGACTAGTGCTGGTGTGATTGCATGTCTGTTTCCAATCCTTTTATATTCTTCATTTGAGCAAGCCAATTTTTCCCCTCTTGGTTCCCATCTGTGAAGTGGGAAGACTTATTAATATATATTAAAGAAGATGTACCGTAATAATGTAGAGTAGTACGCATTCAAATGTCTTCAGTTTTTGAAACTGTGTAATAACATGTACTTTTAAAAAAAAAAAATTCTTTACAATTGAAAAACCGGCTTTATTTGAAGTTTATATACTTTGAAAGTTAATATTTCTTTCCTTTAGATATGTATTTTGGTAGAATTTTCTCATTTGATGTTCTGGAACAAAACATAGTAGATATTTTAGAATATGTATTCCAATGTAATGACTAGAACAAGGGGGGGGAAAAGTATTGTCTGATAAAGAGTTGGAAGACAACTTAAGGGTACATAATTCAGCTTTTAAAATTATAATTGCAACAAGATTCTAGTCTCTAAACAATTATTACGTGCTAATACTTATAATTTCTAAAGTGCAAATTAATTATTACCTATTCAATGTTGCTTAAAAGATGAAAAGGTTGAGAATTAGTGATTTAAACAGTGCCTTTATTTTTTGGTAATACTATGGTTGATCTGTATCAATATTTTTGCTATAATTGATTTTTATTTGCCATTCTTAACTATACAAATGAAGCCTTTATGTGTAATTTCAATGGCCAATAATGATTTTTTTATTAGCTAGTTAATTTATGATTGTTTTATATGAAAAATAGCACTTCAGTATCTTCCTTTGTTATATTTAATACATGATTTTTTAATGAAAAAAAAAAATATTTTCAGAAGGCTCTTTTGAGTTCTGTTTCTAGAAGAAGGCTGGGTAGGGGACCGCTCCTTAGTATGCGTAATATCTGTATATATGAGCTAGGAGCTACAGTGCAAAGTGTGAAGTACATTCTTTTAAACCTAATCTTTATCTGTTTATAATGCTGAGCTCTCTTAAAGCAACACAATGGCAATAAAATGGATTAAACCTTACAGTGGAGTATTGCTCTGTTAACTGCCAGTAGGCAAAATCACATTAACTTTGTTTTCATTCTTCATTTGTGGTTACAAGTTTTTTTTTTTTGTGGGCAGATTTCATATTCATTAACAGATTTCTTACGTGCAGTGGAGATTTTGGTGCACTTTCTATAATCATCATTTGAAAGATGGGGCAATACAGTGTCTCTCTGCTGTTTACGTGACAGTTTGTACAAGTTGAAGATGAACTCATAGTCTTCTTGTAAATATTTGTGCTTTCCCTACATAATTTAAAATAAAATACCATTGTCTCAAAACAAGTCTGAGCAATCAGTAAAGACTTTCATAGGTACAATGAGCGTGTTTCTGCATTTTAAGTGTGCACAAGTTTCACATTTGTCTCATTGCTGAGGTATGAAAATTCAATTAACAATGTGGCTATTGCCTTATTAGCGATGTAGGAGAGATTTTAGTGAAATACACAGCTTTTAATATAGCCAAGCTATTTTTCATTTGTCAGTCCTTTCTAATGTGTTGTAACATTAGCTCATGAATACACAGAACTAACAATCTGTGGAGTATGAATAGTCTTGGGATGTCTGCTATATGGTGGTAATGTGGATTTATGTGGCTAGTTACATCTCCTCAGGTCAATTCTGCTTCTGAATGGAATTAATATTTAATACTGTGTTCTCCATTACTTCAGCATTAACTAAAGTAGACTTTAAAACTAGTCTTTCTTTTTGAAAATACTGGGAGTTCATTGCTGCTCAGGCAGGCGTAAATGCTGATGTTTGCCACAAAAGTGAGGCAGCTTTTTAAAAAACCCTCCCACATCATTCTGTCTTGCAAGCCAACTGGAGTGAGGATGACGGTTCTAAATTTTTAATATATTGTGGTATGAAGTCTATTTATTTTCATTTGAAATTGTCAGCTGACATTGCAGATAGCCTGGGAAATTCATTTCATAAATTTAATTGTGTTTGTTCCATTTACATTAATGCTTTATTCACTTAAAGGCTCTTAAAGCCCTATTCATGAAACTAAGTGCAAGGAGAGGTGACTTTCTGAGAAATGAACTCTTTGATAACAAGGATATAGGATTGATCTGATCTGTCATGCTTACCAGTTATCAGGCAGTATTTTGTGAACAGACTGACGTTTTCCTTTTGGGATACTGATGTTTGAGGGCCAGTAAACAGAGGCTAAATCAGGTAAATGAAGAGCAACCAAAAGTGCAATGTCTTAGTACCCAGCAGTACTTGTGAAACTTCTGATTCCCCTGCCCAAGGCACAATTTTTTAGTTTTTGTTTCAGTAACAAAAATACTTGGATCTTGTCACTAAAGGACTTTAAACTCAGTGTCAAGAACAAGTGGAAGTAAGTCACTGCAACTTAAGGTACAGCTTTCGGGGTGCTGATGGGCAGATCTGTGTGTTGGAGTGGTTTGGGAACAGAACCAATAGCAAGATAGCTGTAATAAGGTGACATTGTGCCAGGCAAATGTTGCCAGCCTCTCTGTCAGGATGGTGTTTTCCCATGATGGTGTGCTGTGTTGGCATGCCATAGCCTCGAGCCCAAACACAGTCCTAGGTATTTCTCTGTACTTTATTGCTTATGTAAAGTACGACCAAAAGCATGTTAGCAAAAGTGGTGTACCAATGTAGTCTGTTAAATCTCATGCTAAGTTCTGAGTATGGTGTTTGTCTGCCTGAAGGATACATCAGTGTGATGCAAAGGTGAGCAGCAACCTGCTGGCTCGGATGCTGTATGCTCCTGTGTGAATTGCTGGGACCTCTGGGGGCATCTCTTTAAGTGCAATGGTAAAATGTGCTGCTCTCATGTGGGAGAAGGAAGTGTACCTTTCATACTCTTGCTGAGAATGAACAGAGCAGCTGTACTATGGAGTGATTGGACTAGCATCCTCGATGAACAGTGTCTCATTTAACTGAGTGACAACAAATTCCTTAGCTTATACTTCAGCACGGTCAGCTGGCTTGTACTTGCAGCATTATGAAACTCCAGAAAGGATTTAGGTATGAATTACATTTGGGAGTATCATTTGAGTGGATAGAATTTTGTGGAGCCAAATAGTGCAAATGTTACTTCCTGGCTTTTATGTTTTACTAGTAAGGGCAGATTGCAATTTTGTTTTGTTTTTTAGAATTGGTGTCTCAGCACTGTCAAATGAGAATGTACAGTGCATTCTATTTCCTGGCCCTTGTTTGATTGTGGAAACAAGTTTGTTGGCTAGTGAGAAAAGCCACAAGCCCTCCACTTCATAAAAGAATAAAGCTTTTTACTGCTAGTCAGTTCTGGAACTAGATACTGAATAGACATTACTGTAAGAGAGTTCCGAATCTTGTATGCTGGTGAAAGGAACATATATTGCTGTTGTTGATCAGTGCTTGACCTGTTAACATGAGGTGCTGTTACCTGCTTTTTGCAAAGATGCCTCGCATCAAACTATGTATTTATCTTAAGAAAATGCAAGAATTAAGATTGCAATTGATGCAGCTGATTGACATTAGATTCCATTCAGAGAAAGATCCAGGAAGCTACATTTTAAATTGGAAGTAATATTGATCATCACTTACTTTCTGCATATTGTAGCTTCCACCAAATCAGAAACTCAACTGTACATCAGTTTCAGCATCAGCAAGCCTACTGGCTGCATTAGAACATGGATTTTCTACGCTTTACTTCTGAATGGTTGGTCATTGCAGCAGATATTTTAGCACAGAGGTGCTTTTTTTTCCCCCCTCACAAATTAATGTTCAAACTCTTGCAGTACAAGTTAGTATTCTCCAAGTATTCTTTGTTCTGATACCCATTTCCTTCTACATTGTCTTTGGTTTCCTGTCTTCTCTCCCTCTACCTTTTTACCTAGAAGATGGTCTTCGCCATGTGGCTTGCTGCCTTTGTAGACACCCCGTGAGAACCGAAAGATCTCCTAATCTCAGTTCTGATTATTTTAGATAACCTCAAAACCAGAAATCCTGTTCAGTTAGTTTGTGTCTGCTACAGAGTTTTGAAAAGGAAGGATCAGCCTCTTAGTGTAGAGTCAGTAAGTTTCCAACAACAATCATTTATAGAGATTTACAGTGTTTCTTCCAAACATGTATGAGGATGTATATGATGCTGATGCTAGCTGTTCAGAAAACACAACAGAAAAATAAATGATTCAAAACATTTACTAATGTGTTATAAAAAACATGTTGTATTTTACTAGTGTTGTCCTGGGATTGTCTGGGTAACTGCAGATGGAGGCTTTCCTGCTTCAGGCTGTTACATGGTCCATAAGCCACTTTCTGGGACTTTTCCATGTAGTTTTTGTTGGGAAATGACATAGCATACTGCAGGGATGTGTTTACTTCCATTCTCAGCACACGTGCCCCCAGAGCACTAAGGAATGCCTCGCAGTTCACTCTTAATTGAGTACATGAAGAGTGAACCAGGGCCTGTTTCATGTAAGTTCAGCCCAAACAGGATGCTCGCTCAAAATCAGCAAGCATCCAATGCTGCTTAAAGGCTAAAGTTTTATTTTCCCATGTTGTACTGCTATTTCATTAATTTTTTGTCTCCTTTCCTTGTCCTCCTTGGCACATAGTATCACTGTTTAAGATTGTTTAGCATCAAAGAAAAAAAAAAAGAATCGGATGCAGTGCTATCCCATGAAAGAAAGATTCAGCCAATTAAGGTGGAGAGGTGCATTGACATTCATGTCAATGGATGGGAGGGAAAGAAAAAAGGCACACCGCTACAAATATGCAGTGAAAAGACAGATTGTAGAGAGATCTTGGCTCTCTTCCTTAAAGGAAACCACTTTTGGGAAAAGACCAGTGCAATGTAATCAAACAAACTGATAAATAAACTTTTCTTCTGTAATTGAATTGTAAGGAAATGGCTTAATGCTTCATGTCAAGTGAATTACTGAACTCATTAAAGGTGCTTTAGAGATCATTGACCTTTAAATCTTTATCTAGGAAATACCTGTGCTAAAGGATTATTCTCATATGAAGTAGTTACTACTTTTTGCTAATTATTAAAGGAAAGCCTTTTTGGGTGCTTTTGGATTATGTTAGTTGAGGTTGTAAAGACAAGAAAAAAAATCACTGTCACTTTCAAACCAGAGAAACAACAGCTGTGAAGTGTTACTCCTACTCCAAAAAGTCTGGAAGGTGTGTGAGTCAGATTTTAGGCAAATGTGGAGTCCTGAAATATTTAGAGAAATGGATAGTTCTGCCTTTTCAAAAGTAAAAAAAACAAGTCCAGTCAGAAAATAGAATGTTACATTCCTGTAGGAAGTGCCATTAAATCAAAAGACTTAAGAAAAAAGTATGAGTATGTCTTAAGACCTGCAAATGTTGTGCTGTACTGCAGCACTCGTTCTGTGTATTCATTCACTAATGTCAGAAGCAAGGACCCAGAACTAAAGATAATCTTGTCAACGTTCAAGTGCCCTAACCAGAAGATTACGTTTAGGTCATGTATGGGCCCATAATTCTTGGAATCTTTTCAACAGAGTAAGAGGCTGTAAGTGGGGGAGATAAAGAGTATCTTTACATAAAGAGCAACCTGGAGGTGAACATTCCCTTGAGATCTGTGGGTTTGAACTTCTGTAAACCTGAATAAGCACTGCTGCCATCTCACTTGGAAAAATAAATTAACTACTTCCTTCATAACTATTTTTTTAGTTTCTGGTATGTTGAAAGTATGGCTTGCTTTCTGGTGTAGATGCCAGGGACTGTGGTGCTCTTGGAATTATCAGGGTAGGTGGTGAGGTGCCAGGTAAGCATAGGTACCTCTGTGTTTTGCTGTCCATCTGAGTTTATATTACTTTAGGGGCCACAATCCTTACTTGTATTTTGCCCTAATGTATCCTTTTTTTGTTCATTTGTGCAATTGCTCCCTCTCTGGATTTGAAAGTACTTGTTCCTTACAACTGTTTATGCCAAGGCTTCATCCCATTGTACTTGCTATTTTAACTAATCCACTTAGTATCAAATGATATGTGGAACACGAGAGCTCAGGTAGTCTTGGTTTAGACCAGATTTGTAAGTGTGGTGATAGATCCATGTTAATCTAGAAAATGTTTATTTAATATAACTTGGCAGAATCACAGAACTACTGAGGTTGGAATGGCTCGTTTAAGATCATCTAGTCAAGCAGGGTCAGCTGGACCAGGCTGCTCAGAGCTGTATCCTGTTGCATTCTGAATGTCTCCACAAGTGGAGACAATCTCTTCCAATTTTTGGTGCCAGTCTAGTCAAACAAAACCCACAACCGGCCCATAAGGGTTTTTTTCCCCTTGTTTTCGGGCAGAATTTCATGTGCTTTAATTTGTGTCCATTGATTGCCTTTTGTCCTGTCACTGGGTGCTATAGAGAAAAGTCTGTCACCTTTCCTCTCCCATCAGGGGAATTTATACACCCTGATATTTACACACATTGATGACATTTCCCCTAAGGTTTGTCTTCTCCAGGCTTGAAGGGTCGCAGCGCTTTCAGCCTCCCCTTATCTGAGGGATGCTTTAGTCCCTTAGCATTTTAGTGGCACTTAGCTGGACTTGCCTCAATCCCTGTCTCTTCTACTAGGGATTCCAGAATTGGACCCAGTACTCCAGGTGTGGCCTCACAAGTGCTGAGTAGAGAGGAAAGATCCTCAACTTTTTGGCAGTGCTTTTCCTGACGCAGCCTGGGCAGCTGTTGGGTGCCTCTGCTAGAGCTTGCATAGCTGGGTCATGATCAGATGCTTGTCTACCAGAGCTACAAGCTCCTTTTCTTGCAGAGCTGCATTTCAGCCAATTGGCCTCCAGTGTGTAATGGTGCAAATGAGCCTTGCAGACAGCGCTGAAGACCTGTAATAATGTGTACTTTCACTCTTGAATAAAAAGACATAATTTACTTAGCTTATATCAAAACATTTTCGTATCATCACTTCTTGTAGTATTGACACTCAAAATAAAACACTTGGATGTGTTGCACTTTGGCAGACATCCTGTCTTCTCTCATGGAAACAATTAAGCAAAATTTGAGTCAGAAATTATCTCCCAAGGAATTAATTTTGTGTTTTTCACAAGAAGTGAACCATAATGTTTCCTGTAATTTTTACAGGAATGGTAACTCACTGTACCTTTTGCAATAGGTCCTCTGCTTCCTGTTTAATAGTTTCCTTGTGTGTTTCTTCGAGCTTTCTTGTTTGAGTGTTATTGGGTTTTTTTCCCCACTGTGAAGAAAGAGGTACTGGAAGAGCTATATATACATACACTAGAGTGATAGATAGCTAAAATATCCCCCCAACCCCCTCTCAAATCTAAAAGCTGTGGAGCTGAGTAGCACAGGCTGTGAAATAAATATGATCTAAAAGTGTGTAAAATCTAGAAAAGAAGATGTGAATTTGTGCATTTGCAAATAATACAGATGATTCTAGACAGTTTACCATAGAGCAAAACTGGTTTCAGTAACCCTGATGTGAATTTTTTAGAGCTTTAGATTAAAATCGCAATGCCAGATTATCTCCAGGATAAAAATAATTGATGCAGATAAAATTAAATCTTAGTGCTGCTGTAACTCAGCCCCAAACTCTATTTAGCTTTGTTCTGCACTATTTGAAGTTTCCACGTGGTCTGAAAATTGGTGTGCTTCATGAATTCCATCTGAAGAGGATCGAACAGTTAGATTTCCATAGATAGAAGTACATATAAAGGTAACTTCTGTGTATGTTATGGATTACATGGATACAGTTTTGGCCACTATGGCCCCCTGGACCTCTATAAGCAGCTGAAGATGCAACAAAGGTTGAAGGAGCTTATTCTGCTCACTGCTCTGCCAGTCAGCCAATGTAACATCTGATATTTAAACTCATTATCTGGGCATCTGAAACAGTTTGCTGGTATCATAGCTTAAATAGGAGTTAATGTAATCAGCTACTCCATCTGCATTTGAACCGAGGATGGTGAACTAGAGATGAACCAGTTTGCTCTCAGGTTTCTTCCAAAACGAAGCGTCTGTCTCTACTTGCTATTGACTACGAGTCTATTTGCCTCGTAAAAGTAAGGTATTTCAAAGCTGTAGGAGCCATCACATATTGTTTTATGTTGTGGTTAGAAGATGCAGAAATCATTCTGCTTACTAAAATGCTTACAAAAAAGTTCTTAGCAGTGCCTGGAAAACGTAGACTGGAAGGATAATTACAGAGTTTAAAAATGTCTTTGCATTTTGGTGTTTTTTCTTTGTCTTCCTCCCCCTGGCACCCTCCCCATCACCATCCCCTCCCCCCCCCCCCCCCCCAGTCCTTCTCTTATAGAAGGAGAATTGTTTAATGAGTTGAATTTTGAAGGCAATAAAAGATTCATTTTGGGTACAGCTGCAGAGAGTCTGAATGCTACTCTTGAGTGTTAAGGCTACTTAGCAGGAGGCTCTAGGAGGTCTTTAAAACCAATCTGGTTCAGAAATTTTAAAGCCAGTTAGGTGATGCAGTGTAAGGAGCCAGTTAAAAGGTGTGTAAAGCAGATGGAGGCCTAGTTTGCTGTTGCTGCAGTCTGTGAAAGCAGCAGATCAGTCATATAGTAACCCACAAATAAGGGATTTGCAGCAATGGAGTCTTGAGGTTGGGCTAATACTGGTTACTGGTGCTAGAATGTCAGAGACAGAGAAGGCTATCACCTCATGTTGTTAGCAGAAAGCCCAACTTTCAAATCATGCTCGGTGCAATGTTCCAGTTCAGGGGCACAGTTTAAAAACAATCATTAGGTTCCAAATTATTTCCCTCAGGTAGGAAGTCATTGTGGGTTTGTTACTGTTCACCCCTGAGCCCTTTTTTATCACTGTGCTTGAGAACAAGACAGATCTGGCGGTGTCTACTGACAGCATTACTCAGGATGTGGAAAGCTTTACAGTCTGTGCATTGCATAACATAGCACAGTACTGATAGTACTTGTCATGCTTCATGATCTTTTTAAAACAGCTCGTCTTTATGAGGCAACCTGATCTTTCTAAACAGCTCCTCTTTATTAGGCAACTGGTATAACCAGCTAGTACTCTTCCCTTGTAGGAGGCTGCAGTCCACGCCAGTGAAGAGCAGTCAGTATTTCCAGCTGCTGAGAAGGAAATGGAACTGGAAGACATACCAACAAATTCCCACATTAATTGAAATCTGCTTTTCGTATACAGTGCAGATCGCGCAGAAGAGGTGCTTGGCCTAATATTGAAGAGATCTGTTTGTTATGGAAGAATATTACATTAAATAATATAATTTGTTCAGCTTGGAGAAGGCTGAGAGGTGACCTCACTGTAGCTTACAACTTCCTCAGGGTGGGCAAGGCAGAGTGAGGTGCTGATCTCTTCCCTCTGGTGACCAGTAGCAGAACATGAGGAAATGGAATGAAGCTGAGTCAGGGAAAGTTCAGATTGGACATTAGGAAAAGGCTCTTTGCTGGGAGCGTTATCAGTCACTGGAACAGGCTCCCCAGGGAGATGGTCACAGCACCAGGTTTGTCAGTTCAAGGCGTGTGAACAATGCTTTTAGTCATATGGCTTAGTTTTAGGTAGTCCTGCAAGGAGCAGGGAGCTGGACTTTACGATCCTTATGGGTCCTTTCCAACTTGAGATATTCTATATTTCTGTAATTTTTTTTTGGGGGGGAGGGTGAGATTTGGGTGTGATTTGGGTGTAGGTAATTCTGGAATTCAAGAACTGCTGTTAGAGATTATGGCAGAACTGTTAGAGATTGAGTAGAAAAAAAATTACTAAAAATTAAACCCCAAATATTCTTGTCTTGTTTCTCCATAAGCTTGTATACTTATTTTGTTAAGAGGAAGTCGAACTGTCATCACTGAAAATTTGTTGTCCTGATTTTTTTCCTGCTTTGTGGAAGCCATGTTTGATGTGGTTTAGAAATTTGACTTTCAAACTGTTTGGGCTACTTGTTTGCTTTTCTGGTCTGTTATAGTTACCAGTGTTCTTCAGTGAATTATGGAAGAGTCTTTTGCAGGTAAATAAAGTCATACCTGGTACTTGCCTCAGCTACTCTTGTACTGGAGTGACAGATACTGGTCTCAAGGAACTGCTAAAAGTAAACAACATGAAAGAAAAGCTGGGATACTTATAAAGGCAGTCAGACAGGGATGGACATCTTAAATGCTGTGCTATCTAAATAACCTTGCTTCACTTACAGCACCTAGTACTAATAAAGGCATCGCTTGGAGTTGGTAATGTCTTTTTTGATGTTGTGCAGGGTATGTAATTAATTTCTAGGAAGTTTTGCAGATGCAGGGAGGGATGTTCCTTGCAGTCTAATTGGTAAGCTATTGGCAATTTATCTGTTAGATCAGAGTAGCTTTCAGTAGTAGAGGATAATGCGAGTGAAGTTCACAACACTGGCTAGGTCTTAGTGACTTCCAGTGCCAAGAGGGGCAGTCCTTCTCTCCATGTTCCTCTCTCCAGATGGCACAGTAATACTCCCTCTCCTGGGTTGGTTCTGCTAGTGTCAGTGCTGAGAGCTAACCTGATAAACAGGCAGGGAACTGGTTAGGTTAGTTTCTGTCAGATAAGCCAGTGAAAACAGGTTGCCTTGTAACCAGGGAAGTACCAGGGCCATTGCACTGAGGGGGAATGGGAGTGCTTGCTCTGAAGGGGATGAGTAACCCGCCCCTTGCAGTGACTGCAAGCTGTTAGATCCATACAAGCTGTATCATGTCATTGCTTCCTAAGGTTGTTCTGTCATTTTGGATTCAACCTCAGTTTCTTCATAGGCTGTTTGTCATTCAGTTTATTTCTCCGCTCCCCTTCCAATGCCCTCTCTCATAGAAGCAAGTAATTAGTATGTCTATTCTGTGTACAAAAGGCCCTTCTTACCTGATAGGAAACACTGCACTGGATGTGAAACTGAAATTTGTGTTGGTTGTGGTCAAAGGAATTGAGATGCAAGTAATTCTTAAAACTACATCATATGCCAGTGTTTCATGAAGATGGCTAGAGAGAGTGATGATTAACAGGAATCTGTATCCAGGTTGGTGCTGAGGAACATTAAGACGAAATTTAAGAATGTTAAAAGTTGAGGCAAGCAAATGTGTAGGCAATATATAACAAAAAGAAAAGCTTATTTAAATTTTTTTTTTTCTATCTTCACTCAGGAAAAGGGGTGGCCTTTACTTGCTCTACTACAGTTGTTATGTTTGCTTTATTTCCTGGATGAGTGAAGGTTCATTTAGCAAGTCTACCGACTATTCCACCCTCTTGTTATCTCTACAGAAGTAGAGCTTAGCCTTTTTCTTTGTCCTAACGTTAGGGAAATAAAGATAGCAATTTCGGGTAGTAGTTTCTTCTTCAGTAGAATACAACCACACACAGGCACCCAGATGTTTGTTTCAAGAGAGCTATGACAGCTGTTTTAAATGGGTTGAAGATTTTGTGGTTTGGCATATTTTCTTTTTCTTTTCATAAAATCAAGACAGAGTGTTGGTTCTGCCTTTAAAACCCCTGTTGTTTGACAGTATTATTTTAAAGTACTTTTTTCCCTTCCCTTTTTTTCTTTTTTTTTCTCATTATAACAGAATAACCTTGTCTGGGAAGTGAAGTAAGGCAAGTTATGTAAATAAGATGCAGTTACCTGTCAGGGATTTTTACTGGGTTCTGGAATATCTCAGGGATAAAGAGCTGAACTTTTGTTATCTTGGATTCTTGAGAAGGTAAAAATGGAATGTAAAAACGTACTGGAAAAACTTTCTTAAAGACCTAGAAGACCTTTGTCGTCTGTATATATGTGGACAGTTAAATTTGTCATCTTTCTTCCCCTTCCAATTCCCTCTCTCTTTGAACCAAAGAAGTATGTGTATTCTTCACCATATGTAAGGTCCATGCTACCTAACAGGAAACTAAAGCTGCTACAGACATCACATTATAACCAGAACTTAAATTTGTTAGCTGTGGTCAGATAAATTGGGACTCCGGTGTTGTAGAATTACTTGAAATCCAATGTTAATCCTTTATCCCGCATCAGTTGCGGGAAGGACAGGCTTCTAGTGTTTGCAACTCGCTAAGACACTGTGCCTGTAGTAATACTGGGCTATTGTTTCTCCTTTTCTTTGGTGTGTATCAGTTTGGCCACACTGGGAAAAGGGGGAAAGATGGGAGTCTGGAGTGCTGCAGGGAATCTTTCTGAGTTCCTTAGCCTGAGTGCTTTGATTCAGATGTGAAGGGTTGCACTGATTACTGGTTCTAAAGTGCTAACGTTATTTCCTTCAGGTCAGATAGATGCATGATTTTTTTCTTTCTTTCCTGTGTCTTCATTCACCTGCTTTTGTTATCCTGGTTTAATCTATTTGGTTTCACTCTGAAGTAAGGCCTTCAACTACTACTGCTGCTTTTAAAGTGCCTCTCGTCTCTCACTGACATGCTGTTTAGTTTTGAGGTCTGCTATACTTTAATGTTATTTTCTGATCTTCTTGAGACAGCTTATGTTGCTGAAATCCACACTAAAAGATCTAGGCTCCTTCAGACCTTCATTTCTCTGAAACAATGAATTGTAAATAGTTTTTAAAAACACCTTGAGGTAGTCAATCTGATTGGGAAGAATAAGTAGAAATCTCGGCATAGGAAGGAGGGAGAAATTGGGTATGTGCTTAATGGATGATGTTAAACAGAAGGAATATGTCAGAAGTACTTTGGTAATGTTAACTTGGCCTTGTCAGGAAATTGTCATTAGGAAATGTATTTCTCTCGTAAAACTGCTACATGTAATTCATGATGGTTGATGCTGTTATGAACTAACTGGACTGTGTCTCTCTTCTTAGCAGGCTTACCTTGTAGTGAAAAGGTTGTTAGACTTCGGTGTGTAGTTCTGCATGTAAAACTCTCTGGATTTCCTCAGTATGTATGTGCTTTTGATTGCAGCTTGAACAGTCATTTTTTTTGGCTTGAATTCCTTATAGTTAAATGAAACCATTGTATAGAAAATCAGGTCTCCATACAATCCTTTCATAAATGTAGGTGATTATAAATAAGATTATGCTGATAATACAAAATATTTAATTGTCAGAGTATTTGTAAAAGTATTAGCCCTGTCTCTCTTGATTCTGGCACTTTTAAATAAATTGAACTAATTGTACTTAACATTTAGAACTTGGAAAAAAGCATGTGTTCAGTTTCATAAACATAGCAACTTGTTTTCAGATGGGACTGGAATTGCCAGTGGAAGAATCAATGTACAAATAATGCATGTGAGTGTTGTTTCCCTCAGATTTAGGTACCATGGTGATAATGTTGAATACATGGCTACATCACTAAATGCAAGCAGAAGGTTTTGTGTGTCTGTAACTGAACCTATATAATTATGTAACTTGATAGCTTTTTTCCATTGATCATAATTTATTATTAGGTTTCTCCTTCTCAGAATCAATTCTGTGGAACTGAGCTTGCTTTGACAAGATGTCATGTACCGGTTTTATTTATTTTAGCCTCTCTGCTTTGGGGGAGTGAAAAGCACTGTTACTTGAGAGGAAAATTATACTGATTTTCTTTCTCAGTGTAAGAATGCATGTGAGTATTGCTGTTAAAAGTGTCTTCTGGAAGGATAGCACTAGTACAGCTATCAAACTTAAAATTTTATTTCTGGATATCAAGGAAGGCAGAGACTCTGGAAGGCCTGTTGGAAATCAAAATAGATGGTGTACCTAGCTGCCTGTTTGCGTGGAATGCAGTACCTCATTTCAGAGAATTACCGTGGAGAAGCAATAGAGTAAAATTATATTAGCAAATTCTAAACCTATGTAACGAACCTTTCCATTTTTAGTGTCCAATGTGATGGTTAAATTGAAAGTAGACTGAAATCTCTTAGGACTTTGGAAGTGTCAGAACAGATGCGTCTCAGTAATCAGGTCACAGGTTTACGTGTATTATGGCATGCAGCATTGTTTTTCTTGGGATTATTATGTGTCTTGTAGGATCGTGCAATATTGACTGTTAGTATATTTTGAGGTATTTTGAGAGTGGGTCTTACATGTCATTTTTCTGTCCTTAAGAACTTGGTTGGTGGAATGTGTGTGAGTGAATATGCAGTAAAACTATGGATGATGTTAGGCCAGTATATATACATATTCTGTATAAATCTAAACATTTGTTTTTTTCCTGAAGAAAGTTGGTAGCTCTGAGAAAGGGGAATATTTGCTACAGGTAGCCATTATCCTGGGGTTTTTTGGGTTTTTTTTTGTGTTGAGTTTTTGTTGTTGTTGGTTTTGGGTTTTTTTTAGGGTTACTACTAGAAGTATTTTCACCTTTATACTTACTTTTATATTTTTAGGGTTTACTACATGTATTTTTATGCATGCTATTTGAGTTGTGTTTATATCAGTTTTTCCTTTGTAACAAGTATTTTGTTTTGGAAAGTGAATGTGAAAAAAAAAATCCCTAACGTTTATATGTTGGGTATTGTTTCCTGTTACTCATTTTAAGGCAGTATGGTTCTGTACCTACTGTATAGAAGTTTATAACTTCTTTAAAATTACTTAGTCACCAAAGTAAATCCTTGTAAGCCTAAAATTACTAGTATTGTGATTCCAGAATTCTTACCTGGTTTATTGCGGTAAGACTAAGAGATAGGTTGCACTTTCCGATGCTGCTTTGTGGGTTTTGATCAGTGCTGTTACTTCTGTGTAACTGCATGCCTTTTGAAGGAGGGGAAATCTAAAAAGGCAAGTGTCAGTCTCCATATATGTGCATTTTGTCGGTGTGTGATTGCTAAACAGCTATCTCTTTCCTGTTGTGTAGCAATCCTTTTTAGGAAGACAAAAAATAGTGTAGAGGTGAAATAACAGAATATTTCCAAATAGTGTGACTTGAAAATAACTAAGTTGTATATTTGGTAAATAACTGCATCTAACAGTAACATGTATCATTGTATTTATTTTTAGGAAGCTTATTGCTAGGGTTTCTAAAGCCTATCTGAAAAAGTCAAGTGGTGGTTAACTTTTTCCCCCCTTTGAATCAGCTTCTTAAACTGACTTGTCATGTGGGTACCTGATGGTTTTGATCTGGTGAGAGAACCAATGGAAGTCAGTGCTCAGACAGTTGGGGGAAGTAGAGTGGGACCTTTCTTCAGCAACAACTACACTTGGTTTATTATGTGGAACTGCACCCTGTAGTAGTGATTTCAGTTTTTGGACAGTTAAGGCTGTCCTGTTCTTAATAAATTTTTGCTACTTTTGGAGTTGATGTATATCTTCATCTCTGTGAAGACACAGAAGGGGCTAACTATATATATAAAACTATATATATATATATATATAGTTATATATCCACAGCTGTTCTGTGGATAACTGGAAATTGAAAAAGGAATTTGGTGATCTGCTCTGTCAGATAATAGTACACTTGCCTATACGCTGGTAATCATCTATAGCCCTGCACTCCTAGTAACGGGGAACATGCTCTAATACTCTAGTGTTTTTCCACTGTTCAAGGATTTCTCTTGATTTTTCTTCCTACTGGATGTCAAGACATTTGCTTTTTTTCTCCTTTTACGGGTAAAGCCTGCAGTGCTCTCTAAGGCACAACAAGGAAAGGCTGTAGGTGCTGATGCAAGGATGGACTTGAAGAATAGGATGTGCCAAATTCTTGTTCAGAAATAGGATAGTAGAGGAAGGAAATGAACATTACCCAAAGTGTTTGTTCAGGGAGAATATAGAGGGGTCTTGGAAAATGTACTTCTCAGTAATTTTTTGGCTTGGAAATGATGCAAAGTATTGTGCCTAAACAAACATGCTAGTAGGCGTCCCAAACCTGCATTTTTGCTGCACAATGACAGCAAAAAAGTCAGACTAGCCAGATCAGACTGTGGAAAACCAAAGAGGTCTTTGGGCTTGAACTTCTTTGGTCTCTTGAAGAAAGTGTTTAAAAAAAAAATGCCTCTGGCTTGGTTTTGAACTCTGGATCAATATCTAATTGTAAAACGGTATCTATCTCACAGTATCTGTTGAGGAAGTTCCTGTGATAGATGGCCTGTCATGTCTTCTCATCTGATAGGTGAAGCTTATAGGTAGGTAGTGTCCTGCTGGTCTTGAGAGAAGTGGAAACCACTCTAGGAAACATCATAAGAGCAATTGCATGTAGAAAGAAGAGCCTGTTAGATTGTTTTCCACATGCTACTGAAAGAGGTGAAAAAGGAGTTCACAGAATTGATGATGGGAAAGGAGCAGAAGACAGAATCTGAGAGGATAGTGTCCTGTGTATGACCCAGCTTCTTGAGAAATGAACTAATTTTTTACCATGTTGAGGATGATACATCTGTTTTCTGCAGGTTTTTCATTAAATCATCAAGAATTGCTTACATCTCTCAATTTTCAACATGTATATTTTCAGTACGCCTTGTATACAGGGAAACAAATTTCCTAGTAGGAATATCAGATGATAATTTGGCCTGTTAGTGTTTTCAGCTGTGCCAATAAAATTAAGAAAGTGGGCATCCAAACTTTACTCATATCTTGACTTTTGCTATGAGTTTAATCATTCCCTTCTGTACTTGGAATTTTATATATATGCTACTTGTTTTTAATAAGATAAAGTAGCTTTTCAAGTAGTTGTGTTCCTTTAAGGACACTGATAATAAGGCCTTGAAATAAGAGTGCTTTGTTTTGTGTCTTAAGCCAGAGGCAGTTAAGCAATCTCTAAAATGTTGTGGTCGTGCTTGATAACATCAGAAGTAGGGAAGAGAAAAACCAGACTGGGATTGAGAGCAAGCAGGTATGAGATTTGGAAGGTGCAGCAGCCTGTGTGGTGACTGACATGGATCCAGTACTAGTTCATGGTGCCGTTTGCCTTTGGTGGCTTGCTGCCTACAGCTGTGCAGTCATCAGGGATAATGCTTCCTGTAAACCTTCTGGACTTTTGCAAACTCCTTGTACAAGGCATTTCGGCATAATTGTGAAATAGTCGCTGAATCTGTCATACCAAATTATCTATACTCATCTCTTAAATTCTAAATTAATAATGCTGCAATAGAGAACAGCCTCTACAGGATTTTTATTTCCCCCCTCTGAAAGAAGCCTTGTTTTCTTTTTACAGAAAAACAGAGGTCCATTGGTAACTATCAAATATGTTAGATAGTTGTCCTCTGATTGGTTTTGATTTAGACTTGCTCCTTTTACATAGCTACATAGACAATAATCAACTGGAAAGTTGACTTAAAAAACATTCACTTAATAGCGAAACTTAAGTCTGGAGAATTGATTCCTCAAACTTTGAGTAGGAAAGGATTTTTTCACTTGCCAGGGATAGGCATGTTCTGTGTGAAAACACTGAGTACTTCCCTAATTCTTCGGCTGTCTCTTGCTGACCATGCCTCAATACTAGATATCTCGGGCAAGTCTGACCACTCAGGGACTGAGACAATGGAGTCTACTTTTAAAGACTTTTCTTCTTTACCTTGCTACTGCTTCTACAGCCATTTCAAATAAATTGGTCCTGTTGAGGTTTTCCACCCTCATGAACAGAATTAGATACGTATTTTTGGATAGTCTCCTACAGTTTGTTTTTAAAAAAATACTACTGTATTTTACTTTTTATTTGTAATACTGTAAACTCCTCACTGTTATGGAGGTTTAGTCTACATCTCCCTGCAGGAGATGATCGATTCAGAAACTAGGTAATATATACTAATGACATTTCAACCCAGATGGATAGTGAGGTGAAGGGTAATAATGATATTTCATTCAGGAGAAACATCAGTGGACTGAGAGTGTTAGTGTGTTTGAGTATGTTAATGGTTTCCAGGCTCTCTGCTACCTCTTGGTGACCTTGCTTTGATGCTTGAGGTCTGAAGTTGCACTTACCGCAGTAATTGATTGCTTGCTAGTAGCCAGAATGATTAATGTCAGATTCATCTAGGTACCTTGGAGAAAGGGACTCAGGAAAGTGACTTGAAATGGTGCTGTATTTTATTGGTGTGCTCTGTGGCATCCTTGGCAACACTTCCTCTTGCAGGTGCTGGCACTTAATTTGCCCTTTGCATCAGTCAGGTATCTGCTACTAGTTTCACTTCTAGTATCTCCCAGTTAGTGTTTTGCCTTTACAGTTTTTCTGAGTTTAGAACAGAAGTAGTAGACCAAACATGTTTCACTTCCTTATTAAATGGCTTTTCCAGCTACTCTAACGCCATTCTAGTGTCGCCTTCTGTCTCTGTACATGAAGCCCCATGTGCCTTCATGAAAGGCAATCAAGCCAGAGAATGCTATCTGTAGCATTGTATAACAGACAATAAAATTGACATTCTTAAACAGAAGATGACAAACAGTTGTTATATTTTTACTGTACTTTGATGCAGAGTTCTTACTGTTAGCAGGCTAATTGAATTGGGGTGGTTATGAATATATCAGGTAAACACCAAGAAAAGGAAAGGGAGTAAGTGAATTTTTCCCATGGAGCACTGTGTTTCATTGAAAAATTGAGTAAATTTAATGGAGATACAGCCCATCATAAATATCTTTAGCTGTTCAAAACCCAGAAATTTAGCTAACATAATGGGATTCTGTTTTGGGGCTTTCAGAGTGTATGTTTTAAAAACAGTTTGCTTATAAGACACAGGGTTATGAGCTACTCATCTATTCTATAAAAAGAGAGAGAACACAAGCGGAAGGAAATGGACATGCATTTTTAAAGACTGCTTCTGCCTTCCTTTCTGTTTATATGTCAGCTGATTTTTCATGTAATAACAATTCCTGTAGTTGTGGTCTTAAAACAGATATCAAATTTTGCAAGAATTGTGGTAAACTATGGCAACCGAGTTTTGCATTTAGACTTTTAAATTTGTATATAAAAAAGCTATGTAATTTCTAATTTTCATGTGGTGTGTAGTGACTGGAGAGTCACAACAATGAGTGAAATCTGTTTACAGCGACTTCATAATGGTGTACTTCTCATTGAGCATGGGAGGTGCTCTTCAGTTTCAGGTTTGATTTGCTCATTGGTGTGCTTTGAATAGCTAGACTGTTCAGTATACTGTTTTGGCAGCACGTACTGACACTTACTGGAGCGTGTCAGCAGTTCTGGCACTAGGCTGCCAGGGAAAAGCCTTCGTGTAGCTGGATCATTTCAAAGCTGCAGCGTTTAAGCTGTCATTACACTTCTGATATGAAATGGGTTACCTGAATGGAGCATTGTTCCAGTTCTCCTGTTACAAGAATGCATTGACTGTAAATACCTAATTTTGTTGTAAAGTGTTCAGTGTTGTAGTCTTGTTTCTGTATTATCAAATCAACAATTTTATGTCAATTGACTTTTGAGAGAACTCTGCCAGGATTCCGATTCTGCCAGTGTGCAGGGATTACTTTTTTTTTTCCCTTGAGAACTTTGTGCACAGGCTCATCTTCTCCAATTCACCTCGTTTCAACTTCTAAGAAAATATACTTCATTTTGACTTTAGAATTGTGTATTTAGATACACAGCAGTGTAGATCCTTTGTCATGACTGTTACAGAGATCTTCAACTTTAATCCCACTTTGTTTTATCTGGGAAAAAATGTTCACCAGGGAAACATTACATCTCTCAAGTGCTCTTTGATATACTTGTTGCTATTTTAAAACTAAAGCACTTCTACAGAGTGATTCATGTGGTCACTTGTGTAACTTACTTAGCTAGTCCTAGTAGTTTAAAGATTATAGGAAGAATGTGAAAGTGGTCTTTATTGATTTGCCTTTGGGATGGGAATCAGTTAAGTTATCTTCTGCAGAAAAAAAGCAAACCTAAGAAACAAATATGTTATGTTTTCTATAAATTGAAAGCACATAGACTTCAGATTTTTATTTTCTTTTTTACTCAAGTTTTGTAAGGAAAATTACGTGAATGATTTTGCATAAACTGTTTCCTCTAATTAGGATGAAAGCTTTTTGGGGCGTTAAGGTGTAATGGGTATACATTGTGGACTCCTTTTAAAAGAATCCTGATTCTTGTTTCCTTTTTATGGTTTGGGTTTGGTTTTTTGGGTTTGTTTTTTTTTTTGAGGGTTTTTTTGGCATTCTCTGTGCGGTGGTAAACAAGTTATTACTCCAAATCTACCTGGCAACCCAGTAGTTAAGATAATTTCGTATCAATACAATTTTGTAGCCTAAGTGTGTTCTGATAAAAATTTAAGATTTATTTATTTTTTAACTTGAAAAATATATCTTTCATGTATTCTCATTAACATTTTAAAAATATTATTCCAGCTGTGTTGGGGTAGAGGAGCACCATGCTGTTGACATTGATCTATACCATTGTCCTAACTGTGCAATTCTCCATGGACCTTCTCTAAGTAAGTACGGGTTATTCCTATTTTATTGTACAGTTTCAGTCTGTTTTCTCTCCATGTACAATTTAAAAAGAATATTCAGAACATTCAAGCTGAGTTTTGTTATTTAGAAGGTACTGATTCTACATGACTAACTCTGAGATGATAAAAGTAAACAGCAAAACAAGCAAACAATCTTGAAGGGTTCCTTGATCTGGAAATGTGGGTAGAATAAAATATAAGCCATTGTTATAGATTAATCAAAGTGCACAGAGCTAGAAGAAAACAATCTGGACTTGACAGAAGTTTAGAGAATGAAAATTAGGGAAACATTGTTAGGGGGGTGGGGCGGGGAATCCAAAAGATGGCTTAAGATTCCAACAGTTTAGTCATCAAAATTCTAATTTACCTGTCTTGATGATTGTAGGCTACAGGCCACTACAGGCCACTATAGTCCAGTGAAACCTGAGAATGTATGTGAACGTCTTGTGGGTTGTGATTTTTATTTTTTTTTTCCTTTGGTGGTGGTGGTTTGGTTTTGTTTATTTCTTTTTTTTTTTTTTTTCCCCTTCTATTTATGTCCCTGGGAGTTAAACAGCTCCAGATTTCTGATTTATATACCAGTTTCCACCAAGGTCCTCATGCAATTTTCTAAGTTGCCAGAAGAGTCTGTGAAACAGAGCAGCAAGAGACAACACTTCTTTGGCTCTTCATTCAGTAGATAAATTTGCTGTAGAGATCTGCAGTGGAAAGGTCAAAATGACAATATTCTGTGATAAAAATGATCCTTATTACTACATATTTCCTCAAGAAGATGATCTAGATTTAGTAGAAGCTTCAGATAGGTCACTTACCAACCCTGTCAGAATAAAATCTACGATAGGTTATGGTTTGGACTCTACTAACTCTAGTGCTTAGAGAGACTGATAATGTCTCATGATTTAATCTGTTACAGCAGTGCTCCAGAGGGCTTCAATTGTATGAAATTATGGATGCAAGAAAAAAAAGCTTTTTTAGTGTTGCCACAACAAGTTGTGTTTCAGTTTTCAGGGCCAGCAGAGGCAAACACTGGTTTGGAGAGACTGGGAGGGGAAAGGTGTTATATATTCATTTCAACGTACATAGGCTTTTTTGTTTTAATTTGAGCATGAGGATCAATTCAGTGAAATTATTTTTCTTGCAACTATTATCATAGCGTCTTAAGGGGCTATAAAAGCTCTAAAATTAACATCTGCATAGAGGAAAAAGTTTTCATTACTGTTTTCTCTTCTTCAGTGTTCTCTTACTTATGGAAGGATGATGTAAGTTGCCAAGTACTAAGTAAAAGAATGACTTTAATTTTTGATTTTTAAGCATTGGAAAGGCAGGTTTTTAAAAGTTGTTTCTGTGCTCTAAAATCTCTTAAGCAGATGTATCATCTTACAATTTTAATGAGCTGTTGGAAGAACAGTAAATTTATGAGAAACTACTCTGTTGCAAATTAGTATTAGCCACTAATTTCTTATATTATTATTTATGACCGAGAAAATAACTTTGAAAACTTAATAAACTTGGCTGTATTATTTATGTAGTTTTACTGTATTTGGATAGTTGGCTCATTAAGCAGGCTCTTCAGCACTGGTTTTCAGGTTAGCAAATAGCTGTAAATGTCAGTTTATTCTCTAAAATGTCTTCTAAAGGGTATATTTTGTCAGATCTGTAGGAAACAGCAATAGGAGTAATTACCTCTTGCATGTAATGACTGTAAGTCAGTTATTCCTGTTTAACCAACTGTTTTTTCTGGACAAGCAGTGTGGGGTTTTTTCCTTTTTAGAAACTACTTTCCCCCCCTTCTTACTTTCTTAGCTTCCTGTTACTGCTATAGCTGTGTTTTCACTAGTGCTAAGTCTTTGAACTTTTGGCGCATCATGACTTTGATAAATTTAAGAATGAACTCTTACATAAAGTTCAGATTTCTATTATTGCAACTGTTTAGCTGGGTGCCATGTTTACCTTGCAGGCTGGTGTGTATACAGCTGTAAAACACCATTGTGTTGACAAGTAACAGTAGCTTTTCCCTCTTCCATGTTACATCAGCAGATGTAACTACATTCCTGCTTAATATCAGTGGTGAAATTATAGATCTGGTCTCAGTCAATCTTCCAGTAAATCTTCTCTTCCAGTGGCAACTATCTAATGCTGTAGAGCAGTTTGGCTTTTGGAAAATCTAAAAATTACTGCACCCTTAGTATGTTTCTAAGTTTGGTAAATGATACGCTGATAAGTCAGTAGGAAGGTAGGAAGCTGGGGTTTCTTTCTCAGATGATGAGATGGGAATCCCATTGGGAATTTAATAGGCCTTCTGAGCCTGTTGAATTTTTGAGGACAAGAGGTACGGGTTTATTTATATTAACAGGAAGTGATCCAAAGTGCATTTTGCTAACAGATAGGTGATACAACTGATGGCTTCCTTTCAAAGCAGTGAGGTTGTGTTCTTTATAAATTAAGTTACAAAATGAATGGTTGATGAAGAATAATTAATGAAATATCCATTGTGAAATAATCTGTTACAAATTGATGATGAAGACAGGCAGTAAGTTCATCATGATATCATAAGTCACTTTGTTCTGTGCTTTACTTTAAGCCTGAAAATTCAAATGGAGAGGCTGTGTAGAGCTTACTGCATTCTAAAATACAGACTTTCAAAGCATGAAAACTTTTTACTGAGGCCTGGAGTGACGAGGCAGACTATTCTAAGCTGAAAGGTTTAGACTGGATATAAGGAAGAATTTTTTTTTTTATAATGAGAATGATGAAGCCCTGGCACAGGCTGCCCAGAAAAACTGTGGCTGTCCCCTCCCTGTCAGTGTTCCAGCCCAGGCTGGATGGGGCTTTGGGCAACCTGGTCTAGTGGAAGGTGTCCCTGCCCATGGCAGGAGGTTGGAACTAGGACTTTAGGATCTTTTCCAACCCAAACCAATCTGTAATTCTGCGAAGATACTTTTTTTTTCCTCTCATTTGTGTATGTATCATTTGTCATGGGAAGACCAACAACAGTTTTATGAGAATGTCTGGGTTTTCATTTTCCTTGGCCCTTTACATATAGGGAACTATTAAAATGCAATTTAGTTGCTATTGAACTACCAGTTTCAGATTCCCAAAACTGTAATAGAACATTAATTTATCATTTGTTCTTTATTAATGTGCTGTAACAGTGCATTAAAGCTTCAAACAATTCAGAAGCTGATTGTTTCAGAATGCAGTGCTTGCATTGTATTTATTGTGCTTGCATAGTAAAGATTGCACCTGCCCAAAACAGTGTGTACCCAAAACTCTTCTGGAGATGTAAGTAGTGGACAAAAGAAAGGTGGTTTGGTTTCAAACAGCATATGGTAGTGAATAGAAGTAATACCAGACTCGTTATGGATATCCTCATATGGTGATATTGCACAATGGGATTTGGCCCTGTTTAGTGGTAGTACATAAAATAAAGTGTGGGTCCTTAAGAGGTAAAATTCTTCAGTGTATTTAAACAGAAGTCTTGAGTTTTAAGAAATGAAAGTTCTATTTCTAGTTTTATTGCAAATTTTTTAGATTTGGATAGCTTTCAGGCTGCTGGTCTTTACTTGTGCTGCACTGCATATAGGATCTTAAAGCGTGTATGATTGTGCTGAGTTTCTCACACAGAAGGAGCTATGGAAGTACAGAGGCTGACTGTCAGGTGTCCTGGAGATTTCATTTGTTGTAGATAGGTAATCACCTGCACAAACAATAAGGTTTGATAATCATAGTAGTGTGATTGAGGGATGTCTGACTCACAGGTGGGATGACTGCTAATCTGAGCCATCTGATTTAACTAATTCAAAGTTTAATCTTTCTGAATCTTATAGTGAAGAAGAGGAGGAACTGGCACAGACATGACTACACAGAACTGGATGATGGTTCCAAGCCAGTGCAGGCTGGAACCCGGACCTTCGTTAAACAGCTGCGGGCTCGCTCTTTCCCAAGGTACAGGAGCTTACTTACAGATCTCAGTGAAAATAAAATAGCTGGGTTAGGGCAGGTGGCTAACATTGCTTCACTGGGTCTGTTCAGCCTAGAAAAAAGAAGACTTAGGGGGGACCTAATTAGTGTTTACAAATATCTTAGACATGGGTGGCAGGGGGAATTGGCCAGCCCCTTTTCAGTGGTCTTTGGGGACAGGACTAGGGGCAATGGCTGTAAGCTGGAGCATAGGAAGTTCCGCACCAACATGCGGAGGAACTTTTTCACAGTGAGGGTGACAGAGCCCTGGGACAGGCTGCCCAGGGAGGTGGTGGAGTCTCCTTCTCTGGAGATATTCAAGACTTGTCTGGACGCCTATCTGTGCAGTATGAGCTAGGGAGCCTGCTTTGGCAGGGGGGTTGGACCCGATGATCTCTTGAGGTCCCTTCCAACCCCTCAGATACTGTGATTCTGTGAAAACGAAGGTTGAGCATGATCTCCTCCTTTAGAATCCGCCCTGTTTCAGATGGATACCGTTGGACTTGATGATCTTACAGGTCTTGTCCAACCAAAATGATTCTGTGATTTGCATTTTCATGCAGCAGCTTCCCCTGTTCAGTTGTGCACTGAAATATATTGTCTGTTGGGACTGCCACAGGGGGGTGTGGGGGGTTTTAAGTTTGGACTTTTTGTTTGGTTGGGTTTGTTTGTTTGTTGTGGGGAAGTGGTGGCAGTAGCCTGAGTGTTTAGCTTTTGTTTTTCTTTTTTGTTCACAAACTGTCAGAACATTGTGGGTCAATTCCTTTAGTCCAAGAAAAGTGCTCAGTTTCGTTCTAAATAACATGGTACGTTTATATGAACTGCTTGTCTATCCATTCTCACATGCTTTAGAGGGAAGTGGAGAACCATGGTTGTACTTTCATGCTGAGCTGCCTCTGGTTGGCTGTCTCACTGAAATATAATGATTTAACTTAGAGTTCTTTAAAAGGATTTGTTATTATCAAAATGTTCTTTAATGCCTTCCCTGAGAATTCCTTTTCCCCATCCTCTGGATTTCCCAGGTTACACATGACAGTAAACATTTTTCCTTGCTGTTCTAGGTAATTTCCTTGGTCTTACGATTAAATACTTTATACAGTAGTAGGGGGTCCACTTCATTTGGATTGAGATGTAGCCATTGCCATCTCTTCTCCCCCAGACTCTGACATGGTGATTTTTTCAGTAGTGCTTGTAGAATGCTTCTCTACTAATGCTCCATTATTTTTTTTCCACCAGTGCTGATGAAGTCATTTTGAAAATGCATGGAAGCCAGTTGACGCAAAGATACTTGGAGAAACATGGGTTTGATGTTCCCATTATGGTTCCTAAATTAGATGGTTTGGGGCTCAGACTTCCTCCTCCAACTTTCTCTGTTTTAGATGTGGAACGCTATGTAGGTAAGAGTCATCTGGAGTACTTACTTATCATGTCTGTAAACTAAAACAAATATTTATATGATTATAAGAAATTCCAGGATGTTAAATAAGTATTAGAAACTGAAGGCTAGCAGAGAAAAAGAAAATAAAGCTGCGTTGGGGTGTTTTGTGGGGTTTTTTTGTTTTCCTTTCTCTTTTGTTTGTGTGGTAGATACGTGATAGAATAACATCTTTACCTTTTAACTTTCAAACATGTTCATTTTAATGCAAGCTAAATGTGGAATGTTGTTATTTTTTTCTGCTATGTGTTGTAAACCAATGAAGCATAATGTCTTTTACGTTGTTCTCTTTGTGGGAATTAAATGAATTACTCTTTTATGATCAATAAAGTTTAATCATTGGTTAGGATATTGCAAAAAATACTTTAGGCTCAGTAAATTGGCATTTCTGAATTAGATCTTTCTTCCTGGAAAATCTCCTACCTTAGCTTCCTTTGGCAGGAGAGCTAAATCTTCCCAAGGACCATCTATTTCCTATCAGATCTCTTGAGAGTTGGTAAATGTTTCAACCTTGTGTAAGTGTGTAGTACAGGGAAACAGAGGCTGAGCAATCTGCAGCATGACACTTCCTGAAACCTATGTTTCAGCCTTGTGTAAGTGTATAGTACAGAGAAAGAGACACAGCAAACTGCAGCATGACACTTCCTGAAACCTGTAGCACTGCTGAGAAGTCTCTATGGCCTTGTCCGTTGTCTTGTAATAATCTAATATAATGATGTGTGCTGAAAGGAGGTTTTCTGTCCATTAGTATTTTACAATGGCACTGAAATATAGGAAATATGTAGTATATGGAATATTGTTGCCATTATGATAATTATAAATAAGAATGTGTTCTGCTTTACAGTGTAATTTTTATTACTTTTGAATCTTCTTTTGGAATACTGCCTCTTCAGATTCAGATAGAAACTTGTTCCCTCATACATACATTTTGACGGGCTGGGTTCTCCAGGTTAGGGAAAAAATTGGAATGCCCCAGATGTACATTATATTGTACATTATATTGTACATCTAGATACATTCCAGCATTCAAAAATTAATTTTCAGTCTTACCTGTTGTGTGGCTAAATGGACGTAAACCAATTGCTATTATGATGTTGTTGTTGTTGTTAGTCCTTTCTCCTGCCTAAAGGTTGTTTCTTCCTTGTCTAGTTCCACAAATATATTGCTTTAAAATCCATATTGTCCTTCAGAAATGAAGCACACTCATGACAATTATTCAATGAAATTACTGTGTGCTTCAAAGTTATTTATGTATCTAAGGAGTGTGGGGGTGGGCTTGTAGAATGTTCGCGAAGGAGTACCTGCGTGGTTTTCAGTTTTAATAACTTACCAATTATGGCACAAGTTTAGTTCAGTTTTCTAAGAATTACAAGCTGTGAGTAGTAGGATTTATTATTTGTAAAGAATTCCCAGTGGTTCTTGTGTTAAATGTTAGAGTGCTGTGGTGATGATTAATAGGAGGAGTGAGGAGTAGATCTGCTTTGATAACTTTCTCTACACTAGTCTTCCCAGTTGTGGTGACAGGACCTTTTTTAAAAAAAAACCCAACAGTTGCAGTCATTCTGTACAACTCCTTTTCGGTTAACCACGGGAAAGAGGGTTTATTTTTAGAGTGTTTTCAGTTCTGTCCTGAGCTGATTATTGCAATTAAAGTTAGACCAAATAAAAAGTTGTTTTATACAGATCTCTCGCTCTGTTCCAAGAGAATACTTGATAGTAGGGGAGTTTTTGTGCAGAAATGTTTTGCTAAAGGCAGGGGAAAAAAGTTGAATTTGTCTTAAACAACTTAATTAGCTGGTATTGTCTGTGATAGGTTTAATGAAGTCATGCTGTTTTTCACAGGTGGTGACAAAGTGATAGATGTAATAGATGTAGCAAGACAAGCAGACAGTAAAATGAAGCTCCATAATTATATTAAATATTTCACAAATCCTGAACGACCAAAAGTATTGAACGTGATCAGCCTGGAATTCTCAGACACAAAGTGAGTATTAGCTTCAGTTCTTTGAATGTAGAAATGGATTTTCACTGAGTTGAACAGTATGTGTAGTAACATAATGTCTGTAGTGGAAAAGGTAGGAGGCTGTGTATTTTATGTAGACAGCTACTGTAACGTAATGCGGGTAGAAAACACTTGCATAAGTTCATAAGTAATAACTTGGGAGGAAAGAAATTTAAAGCTGTCATTTGAAAAGATGTGTACAAACTCTTAATTCTATTTATGCTTACTGATTGTTTTGGTTTTGTTTTTTGTTTTTTTTTTTTTTAAAGGATGTCTGAATTAGTGGAAGTACCAGATATTGCCAGAAAACTTTCATGGGTGGAAAATTATTGGCCAGATGATTCTGTCTTTCCTAAGCCTTTTGTTCAGAAGTATTGCTTGATGGGTGTCCAGGACAGCTACACTGATTTTCATATTGATTTTGGAGGGACATCAGTTTGGTACCATGTTCTTTGGGTATGAATGCTTCTTGTTTTATGACTGTGTGAAGCAAAATTTATTCAGTGTGTGGCCTTCTGCCATGGCATGATCATCTGTATGAAATTTTGTGCTTAAAAAGCCAGGGGAGGAGCTTGAAAGTTAATTACTAAATGTTGGTGTTCCCTTTGTATGCTTTTATTTTAGCATGCTGTTGGTGACTTCCAGGCTGTAATTGGTTGACTGTTTTCATAGATTGGTAGGTGGTGTAGTGAGGTTTTAGGATTAAAAAAATAATTTAATAAAGTCATACTCAAGTTATATTCTCACAAACTTTGACCATGAATACATCATAGAAGAGGCAAAGTAGTTGCACTTGTGTATTCTCATTTCACATGTGTGCACATATCCATAAATTGTTTATAAAACCTGCAATTTTATTATACTCCAATTAAAATTTTTATGGGTTTGTTTGATGTTTTTACATCACAAGACACCAACTGGTTAGTGAACTATTCTCTAAGCTTTTGGTGGATTCCGGTTGTGAAAAGCTGGGACTAGGAAGCCCTAACATTTCATAATGGAACTGTGGAATTCTTGTGTAGGTAAATCTGTTACTTCATTAGGAATGACTCAGAGGTTGTAGTATGCCTCCAGGAGGAAATATATTTATTTATTTGACATTTTCATTTAATAGGGTGAGAAAATATTCTATTTGATCAAGCCCACTGATGAAAATTTAGCTCTGTATGAGTCTTGGAGTTCATCTGTCACCCAGAGTGAAGTATATTTTGGGGACAAGGTTGACAAATGTTACAAATGTGTGGTGAAGCAAGGACACACTTTATTTGTTCCAACAGGTAAGATTTTACCCTTATTACTAGGACTTAGCATGTTTAATTGCCAGGAATTAAGGGTATCCCAAAATTATCAGGGGAAGAAAGGGTGTTTGTTACCGGCTATAGGAGAGTAAATTAAAGCTTAATTTGGATTGGGGAAATAGTTCCAATTCATCGAACATGACACTGTTCACCATTTGTTAGATATACAGACTAATTCTTATCTTAATTTTATAATACAATTATTTTTAATAGTTTTGGAATAGTATAAGACCTAGTAGGCAAAATTCTTACAAAAACGTCACACGAACTTATATGTGTTGTAGGCAAATACAAGTTGTGTGGGTCTTTTTGGGTTTTATTGGCTTCATTTTTAGTTTTCTGTCAGCAGGAAACTCTGTCAGCAGAGCCTGTGTAGACTCTGAATCAAAGTGAAAGTGTCCCTTAGTAAAATACAAGTAGAGTTCATAAATTAATTTCAACAACTTCCTTTAAAAATGATAGAGGCATGTTTTTTTCTGAATTTCTTCAATAGCATTTCTTGTAGCTGTCACCTAGTGCATGCGATAAATTACAGGACATTTTTAAGCAATGAGAAACACCAAAACAATTAAATTGCTTTATTTAAAATAACACAGAAAAATCCTCCAAACAAAACACCACACCGCCCGCTCTCCAAACTCCTACATAGTATAAACTTAGAAGACTTTACTAAACCATGTTTTACCAATAACGTGAGTGCGAGCTAACTTCTGTATTTTCACTTATCCCGACCATCTGTATAAATACTTTTTTGTTATTTTATTATTAAAGGCTTGTACCATCTTCCCTTTTGTGGGGGAGAAAGCTTTAAATACATGGAGAAGAAATAGTTCCCCTTCTGGAATAAGCCTTGAGGATTATATTCAATACCTTGTTCTGTCATGGACTTCCTGGACAGGCTACTGCGTTTTTCTTTTAGCGCAGCTCTGTGCCTGTGAGGCTCAGTGTTTACTGGTCTAGTTCATAACTGGTGTAGGATAAATAATATATACAATGAGGATCGATATATGCACTTAACATTCTTGAACACCCCCAAGCTTTTTAAAACTATATTTTTGACAAGAGATTGTATTAATTTATCTAAGTGTAAGGTCATATACCTGTCAACAAAGAATACAGAATTACAGAAAGAAGAACTTCAGAGCAACCCACAGGTCTTTGAAAATACTTACTGCTTCCCAAGTAATCAGCTGAATCTGATCTCGCACTGTAATGTGGCCAAAAAGAAAAGCATCATAAAATCACAGAATCACAGAATCTTAGGGGTTGGAAGGGACCTCAAGAGATCTTCGGGTCCAACCCCCAAAAATGATGATTTCTGATGTGTACATATGTATCTTTGTGTATATACACATAAAAGTATACTACCTGATGTAAATCTGGGCACATGTATGTGTGCTTCTGTGTACACGCATGCATCTGTATTCATGTATGTATGATGGAGCATAGTGTAAGAACAAGTCAATTAAACCAGGTTTCAAGACAGGTGTTTAAAAGATGGAAAATTGTGTAAGAGTGATTAAAGGCTTTAAAAAACCCACGATCTCTACTGAAAACCACGTTTGCTTTTCTTGCTTGCACTGATGCTAGTGGATGTCATAATTATTTTATAATCTCTGAAATGTGTTCACAGTCGACTGCTGATTTAAAATTAATCTTGCGTGTAGATGAACAGCATCTACTGGGAAGCTCTTGAGAGTTATTTAAATATTATTCATCATATTCTGTGTGGTCTACACCAAATTTTCTTGACCTGTTAAATAAGTCTTGATCAAAAGTAACGTATGAAATTATGTAGAATGTAAAGAAAAAAAATAAATCCTCTAGGTGCTATAGGTATGCCATAAAAATCCTTGGTGTTGAAGCAATTGCGACGAAGCTTTATTGTCAGGTTTGCCAGTGTCTGGGAAGATGTGTATTTAAAGGATGATACACATGTACTGCTTGGAGGAGAGTCAATGGTATTCGGCTGTTGTGGTGATGGTGAGAAGAGTGAAGAATTGAAACCATATTAACAAATGCAAACTGCAACTGGTAATGCGAGGCAGTCTTCATTGTACTGCACTTCTCAAAGAGCAGAAGTAAAACTAAACAATGTATAGTACTAATTAGAAAAGCATTTTAGGTTATGCGTGGCATTGTGTTCTACAATCACATGTGTACTGTTGTGTAAATTAGTTCCTTCCCAGGCAACATAGTAGCTAGGTTGCTCAGTCAGTATAGTTGCTAGGTTTCAGGTCTTTTTTCAACAACTAGAACTGGTTGTTCTTAACTGAATTAGGGCATGGATTTAACAGTAGTTTGCAATACATAGGTGCTTGTGATTTGGTCTGATCTTGTCTTAAGATAGGGTGAGGGGGGGCTTTCTGTGTTTGTGCATCTTGCCTACTCTCAAATCATGAAGTGATTTGCAATGTATGGCCAACTCATCTGTCAAAAGATCTTTTGTATATATGCAAAATCAGAAAAAAATCTTGAAAAAAGCAGCTCTGTTTGTACTTTACTTACATTAATGCTGCACAGTATAAATTTTAAAGGTAACTATTTTTATTCAGGAAGCTAATACCATATGTTCTTCTGTGTACTTAAAACTATCCAGTAGTAATCAGCCAGCTTGATAGCATTATGTTGATTGTGCATTGCCATGTTCAGTAGCAGGCTTCGCGAGAACAGTATTTCAGTTCTGTGACTAATTTATGTAGTCACAGTGCCTAGACTGGGTTTTAAACTGATCATCGTTTCACTGGAATTAGGATGGCTGTATTTAAATAGTTCTGATTTCTTGTTTGGAAAACTTCAGTATTGCTAAAAGACCTTTATTGTGTTATGCTTAGTTACTGTAAGCATCATGTAAATACTGAAAGGAAGATAATTTCTATTTTATTTTTATTACTTTATCTTCTGTTCAGTATATTTTACCTCCTTTTGACTTGCTTCTTTTTGTTGATTGGAGGGAAAAGTTTTGGGAATACTTGAAAAGTCAGTGGTGGTCTTGCACCCCCATTCCCCCCAGTGAAAAGTGTCTTAATCTTAACTCCTTCAGAAAATTGCAGTTCTACTGGATTTCTGAGACACTGCAATTTACTTGTTAAAATCTAGATTACTTGTTCTTAGCACAGAATACAAATGTTTGCTTTTTTTTCTTTCAAGGTACAGCATTTTTGATTACATATGTATCTAAAAAACAGGTTTAGAATAAGTTATATCTATGTATTAAGTTTCAAAATCTGTCATTTCAGGCTGGATTCATGCTGTGCTCACATCTCAGGATTGTATGGCTTTTGGAGGAAACTTTTTGCACAACCTCAATATTGGCATGCAGCTCAGGTTAGTCTCAGCTCTTCCTATACCTTTTCCTCAGTAAGTAGGATTTTTTTTAATAGAGACTTTTCTTCGTGTTCTTAACCAGGATCAAAATCGGTACAGGCTCTCTACCAGACAATAGTGGCATTTTCAGTTAGAATATATCAAGCACATACTCTTTTTTCACTTCAGCAAAGTTTGTTTCAAAAGCAAAATGAAGGATATGCAAGAATTTAGAGTGAATAAAAGGAAAAAAAGAAAAACTACTTTGGAGTTTAGTTTAAGTGAGTAAAACAAAACTGAGCAAGCCCAGGTGTGCGACGCTGAGTTGAAATGAGCATCCTGATCAGCATTGCTCTAAGGGCAGCTGTATTTAGTTTTTGTCCAAGATGTGGAGCTGTCTTCTAAACATATTGTTTTTATTTATTACAGTGGAATCCTGATAAAATTCCATCTGTTAAAAGATCACACACTGGGTTTGTATCCTAGTTTTATGAAGTCCAACTTTATTCTTAGAAGTGCCGCAGTCAAACTTGATAAGGTCAGAGCCTGGATGAGACCAGAGTTCAATCTTGTCTGTGGTCTTGTTGGGATTTAACTATGTGGTACTTGACTTCTTTTATTTATCATGACCATGGTTATTTTCTTTTATTTTGGACATTGTGTCTATTTGAATGATTACATAGTTGAATAATGAATTTGATAATTAAAATATTAATGTGTTGTACTATTTCTGTTTATTCAGGTGTTATGAAATGGAGAAGAGGCTAAAAACCCCAGATCTTTTCAAATTTCCTTTCTTTGAAGCCATCTGTTGGTTTGTGGCAAAAAACTTGCTGGAGACACTGAAAGGTAATCCTTAGGTTTTTTAAAAAGATATATATCTGCTTTTATTTTTATTTTCTCTTCATTGAGAAAAGTGGATAAAATTATACTGCTGTTGTGTGAACAGAGGAAACTTTTTAAGCTGGAAAACCTTTTACTTTTAAAGTCACATTTTAAAACCAGATTTGAATGAACTGTGGCAGTTCTAGATACAGCAGTTCTTGGTTTTAGTAAATGATCTTTCTGAAAACTACTCTGGAGATGAAAGGTTTCTGGGGTAACTCGCACTGCGCAGAAGTCTCAGTGCACTTGGTGACGCGTGCACCAAACACTTTGTAGCATGCTGCTGGAACCTTGGGACTACTATTAGTGTTTTGCATCCAATGCTGACGATGTATCTGGTCAATGAAAATCTTAAGGATTATCATGACAGAGTATCTGAGATCCTGGCACAGCCAAACAGAATTAACTTGCCATTTTCTGAAAATACCTTGTTATGAAAAATAGGAAGCTTATTTCGGTGGCATCAGTTTTTCACACAAGCTTCTTCCATATCATTTAAATCTTTGAGTACTCTTCAAGGCCTTTCTCTCCTTGTTTCATCACATGGCTCTAGATGATCCTACTAATCTATCTGTGTGTTTCTTCTTGGTGGCTTCGCAGCTTAATGAAGAGCTTTTCTTGCACTTCTGAAATGTCTTTGAACTTTTCAGTCAAACTGCCTGTCTTCTGCTCTTTGTTGTGAAGGGAAATGTATCTGTGAGGGTTTCATGGGAAAGATACATCCATTCTTATGAGCTGTATTAAATCATTTAGATCAGTGCTTATCAACAGCCTCTTGTTGTTGACAGTTGCTGGTTCCTTTCAAACTTCCTTATCTAGTCCTGTAATTCCTACAGATGTACCCATGTATAATTGAGCTTGAAGGAGTGCTTGTCTGGCTTCACCTTTTCCTCAGATACCTTGTCCTTTCCCTGCTCTCCTTAATCTTAATGACAAATGTCATATTCCAAATGATGTATTTCAGAGGAGAGAAATCAACCTTAGAAGGTGGTGGCTGAATTTAGCTTCTGTTTTGCAAGAGATCAGAATCTCATGTAATCTCTCACTAATGTGAAAACAGGCGCAGTTACTGAAAAATCTTCATTCTCCTTTCAGCAAATGAAGGCATTGATCAACCCTTGTTTCCTAAATGAGCATTTAAAGTTTCTAGGTAAACCTAAAGCAACTCAGAAATCCTACCTTAGAACAAGCTTGCAGAAAAATTTTCCTTTGGAAAAAAAGTGTTTTCTTCTTGAAAACTTGACTTGGTTGATGTTACTGCTGCATGTTTAAAATTTACAAACTTATTAGAAAACATAGGTGCTGCATTCTTGCTGGAGAAGCAGTAGGGTATATGTTTCTGTATCACCTAGTGAGTGATGAATTGTCCTGTGTCTGTTCCTCACCCCTCTCCTTTTTTATCCCATGACTCCTTGAGTATGTAGACTAGGAGCTACTTGTGTTTTAGGGGAGGGGTATGAAGCTTAACTGTCATGTGATTTTTAATCTATGCTTAGCAGATACTTTATTGCAGAACAATACTATGATACATAAAACTATAAAAAATAAAAATTGGGGTTTTCGTAGCTAGAGTGAAGATCATGTTGGGTTTTGGCATCAGGACCCATGCCAATTAGGTGTTTACTAGTATGAATCCAGTGGTTTATAAATAAGGGATGATACCAGTTCGGTTGTGAGAGGTAATTGTGATCACCAATTGTGATGATGGTGTATCTTTCTGGTTCTTTTTATAAAATGATAACAGGGTCATTAACATTCTGATTTTGCCTTTTATTGTCAAAAACAATTTTATGATGTGTTGTAGCATTCACCTAAACTATTTTTCCTTCGTAGTTCTTGAGGCTTGGAATAGGTAACTTGTTCATCTGTCTGATACTCACTTTGATTACTATTGCAACATGCAGTCTTTTCTGTTACAACTAAAAATTCCAGCCTGTGGTGTTGCATTCTCAAAATTTTACCAGCTGAGTCAGCTGGTGGGCAGGAAGACTTCTGCTGCAGCTCAGAGGCCTGTCTCCTCCTCATACCCTTCAACAAGTGGGAGGCATCTTTGAGGAAAGAACATCTGTTTAGTAACAGAACTTCCCTTTTTCTTTCAGCAGACTAGCACATTATCCATAAGAATTGCCTTTTGTTAGTGCATTCTTTTAAGGGAATAAAATGAGCCAAATAGTTCTAGTGTTGGTTTGCTATTGACGAGTGGAAATATTTGTCAAAAATGTGGGGAGAGGTTACAATCTACTTCTGACTGGAGGATTTGTCTCTTCCCTCCTTTTCCTCATGAAGGAAAAGAGAAAATGGCAAAGAAATCGCAGTCACTTGGGAGCACCAGCTTTCTTAGGAAGAGTGGCTTCTGTAACAGTGGTTTTTGCCCCCCACCTCCTTTGATTTTAGGAGGATAAGTTATGTAAGCCTGTGAAGGAGAACTGTGGTAATCAGAAGGGTGACAGAAAAGGTTTGGGGAGTGGAAGCGTGCAGGTGTGAACCATTTGCTTTATGTATGGGCATTCTAATTTAGAGATACATCCCACATCTTTCTGGTCTCCTTTGACTAAAATATTTCTGAATGGAAAAAAAGTGATTTCTTTCTTCATGCCTGTTTTCTCTTGTTCTGTGTTTTAGGTCTGTCTTGTTCTAATTGACCTTTAGTATGTTTTAAACTAGTTCATGCAAGGATAAGTAAAAAAGAGAGTGTATATAGACCCACCTTAGGGTTGGGTTGGTGTTTTGCGGGTGTTTTGGTTGCAGTGTTGCAGACAAATACAGGATGTCATGTTTTGCTTGCTTGCACGGTTTTCCCTTCTTAGTGCTGTTGCATAATGACAGCTTTATTGGCTGAAGGGTAGGTATCATTCTATTCTTTTCACTGTTAATGTGTTTCTAACTTGGTATCTGCATCTTTTTTAGAACTGAGGGAAGATGGTTTCCAGCCTCCAAGCTATTTAGTGCAAGGAGTGAAGGCTTTACTTACAGCTTTAAAATTATGGATGAAAAAAGAAGTAAGTATAAGTGATTTTGTTTGCTATTTTGGTGAGCTCTGTTTCAATTTAGAAGTTAAGGCCTGTGCCCTTTTAAAGTTTAAGATTATTTTTATCTGTTAATGAGTACTGAAGGACTCTGTGGAGAGTATGCACTGCTGATCTGGGGCAGAATCGTGACAATTTTATATAATGAAGTCTTTGTAGGCCAATTAATAAGCTCTTGTATTGTAGCTGATAAAACCTTGCTTTACCTCAGGATGGGATAAGAATACTAGAGGATTAGCTGATAAGGTGGGACTTTTTTCTAACAAATGTGTTTATATAGTTGATTCATCAACTATATAAACAATGGTGTGGCAATGGATGGATGGAATGTCCTGATATTTGCATTTTCCATTAATCCATGGAGCACATTTCAAGTACTATTGCTGAAGAGTCAGTGTAGATTCAGATGGGGATATTAACTTCAGTTGAATACTGTCCTGACTGAACACTGGCTGACTCTTGTAAAATCGTGAATGTGTTGTCTACACTGGCTTTGCTGGTGCTCTGCTCTCCAGGAAAGCTTGTTTGCTTTGGCACAGCACTGGTTCTGGCCTAACTCCATGTGTTTTTCATGTGCTTGAGCTAATAAGCCCTCTGGGAGCCTTCTGGGAAGTGCTGTTCACTGACAGGCAGTTTGGTTCTGACTGAGCTTACTAATTCTAGTTTGTTGTTGGCCATATTGACTTGAACTGGCTCTTGGAGATCTGTTTGGTCTTTCTGCTCACGAGTTCTCCTTGTAAGAGAACTTACTATACAACAGATAAAGTATTTGCACAGTGCTGCATGTGGCATAAAGAGCTTTGTGGAACTGAACATGAGGTGCAAACGTACCTCAGGTGGTTACTCTGTGCGTAATCCATTGGGGGCCTGACCATATAGTGTTACTGATGCCAGGTGAACCTTTGCTGGCCCTGTGTAACACCTCTGAGGTGGGTTTTCAGTGTGTCTGTGCCATTCTGGATCAAAGCTAGTGTGCGGTGTAGCAATGTTTACAGGATGTTGTGCCTCAGCTGTTAAACCATGTGTGAATTCAAGCTATCTCTGCATCAGTGGCACGGACAGTGAGTGAGCAGAGTAATCAGCCTGCTGATAACTGAGATCAAACATTACCTGTATAAATCCTTGTTTTAATTGGAAATTGGATTGGAATTTGTCTTCTCTGGATTGCTGTAGTACAGTGTAGCATTTGTGTACTGCCTAGTAGCTCATTAAGTAGTTTAATACTTCATCTGGAATGTGATACATTTCCTACTTTTCTGTGGGAAAAAAAATTGATTGCACGTGCTGCACTTGGAATGCTTATTAGTGAGTGAGTATTCCCAAACCACTGGCTGAACAGACACTTCAGTTGTGAGGAAACTGCACAGCATCAGTGATCTTGCCACAGTGTTGTCTGCTGTCCACCAACTATCATGTTTTGTACCTTACATTCATCTTTTCTAGCTACTGCTTCGTAAGTGAGCTGATCTTTTCTTTGCAGCAGGTCATGTGCGTGATACGATTGTAGTTGTATGCAGCTGAAGACAGGAGGAGCTTTGTCCATTGCTGTATAATCTGCTCATGCTGGGGATTTCAGACAGATTCTGAAAAAGAAATGATGAATGAATACTCCTCAAATAAGAAGCCTACTCACGAGGCTTCACATTTGTGTCATGGAATATGACTTTTCACAGCGTATATAAATTATCTTAGTGAAAAGTATTTGCTGGAGAATTTCAAAGTCATCCTCAGGGCAGTGGTTTCTTCTGCAGTATTTAAAAACTCCCAGAAATTACAAGATGCTGAGAATAATGATTGCTAACATTTAGGTTTCATGTCTTGATTTGAATTCAGTTGGTGCAAGGCTTTTATCAGTATGTGCATTCTCTGATTACTTTAGTGCAGTTCATCAGACTGCACTTCACTTGAAATACATGATAACAATGACCTATCCAGTTGTCTGAGGTCCTGGATTTTAGATCTGTCTTCTTTCCAGCTTGCATAAGCAACAGGTTTCAGATTTGATTTTTCAGAAGTTTGATTGAATGTACCAGTAAGATTACTTTGGGAAACTGGTCTGTTTTTTAAAAAATATATTAATAGCTGTTTAAAAAAAATAAATTAAAGATCAGTTGTTTGTGGATTGAGCTGCTTTTTTTTTTTTGTAAAGAGGGAGGGATGTGGGATTTGTTATTTTAATCTTTATTGCTTGTGTTTTTTAAGCATTGCTATTCTTCATTGTGATGCTAGTCTCTAAAGATGGGTGGATTCATTTGCCTGCTAGGACTTTTTTATCCTTATCTCTTGATTTAAGACAAGTTTCTTTTTCCTCTGTGTATTTCCAACATATGCACAACAATTTCTGGAACCTCTTAAATGAATCCTAGCTGTTTTTCATTGTTTTCTTTACCTGCAATTTATATCTGATATAATTAGGCCATTTTGTTGCCTCTGTTCTCCCTAGTAGGAGAGGATTCCTCAGTCCTAAAGGACTTCCTCAGTGCCTGCAGGACTTACTCCTTTTCCAGGAGGCAGTATGAGGAGACAACTTAAAACCAAGTTGTTTAATAATTATACGAATTTTTCAGACATGGTGTCTGTAGGTATTTGTATTTCCTTTCCATCCTTTCCTTCTGTCATGACTGTTAGGTTAAATATCTATTTGAATTTGTCAGCATAGTTAAGTTACTTGGATGGAACTTAAATTTTATTTATTTATTTATTTAAAATTTAGCTGCCACAGCTTAACTGAGAAAGCTTTGATGTCAATATGTACATATTTGAGCATACAAACAGGAGGGGAATCAACATTTTAAAAGGGCAGACAATGGCAGGACAAGGGGGAATGGTTTAAAGCTAAAGGAGGGAAGGTTTAGATTGGATATTAGGGGGAAGTTTTTTACGGAAAGAGTGGTGAGTTCCTGGAACAGGCTGCCCAGAGAGGTGGGGGATGCCCCATCCCTGGAAGTGTTCAAGGCCAGGTTGGATGGGGCCCTGGGCAACCTTGTGTAGCTCCAGGCCTGAGGTTGGTGGCCCTGCCTGTGGCAGGGGGGTTGGAGCTTTATGATCCTCAGGGTCCCTTCCAACCCTTGCCATTCTATGATTCTATGATTTTATAGCTGCAAACTTTGTTCAGAGAGTTCCTGTAAATCATACAGAAATATGTGCTTCTGATACAAACTATGATTGGAATAGGAAGGGTTTTTAATGACCAGTAACTTGAAGAAGAATTCTACAGTTCAGTGGCAGAGGTCCTGTGCCTTAAAGTGTGAATATGTAGAGGTGTTGCATTCAAAGAATGAAAATGGTAAATAATAGCAGCTGATTTAATCTTTCCTGTAGGATTAGTGTCACGGAAATGAATGATAGTATCGTGGTTATACATCCATACTGGGTGTTACTGTGGGTGGAGGGAGCATTCGTTTTAATGACCGAGGGAAAGCTGGGTTCAATGAAATGCACGTAGAGTATCAAATTACTTGGAGCGATAATTTTGCTGCTGAATCTAATTTTTGAAATGTGGGTGGCCAAAAGTGTTTGTGGGAAGTTTTTCCATTTAAATAGTCAATTAAAGGGAACAGTAGAGTTGATGTCAATCATTCTGATCTATGTGTGAGTGCTGTTTTGCCTGTTTAATTCTAACTAAAAGTGTTTTGAAACACATTTAAACTGTACATACAAAACATTAAACATATTTTCTGGAGCACAGGAAGTTCCGCACCAACATGCGGAAGAACTTTTTCACAGTGAGGGTGACAGAGCAGTGGAATAGGCTGCCCAGGGAGGTGGTGGAGTCTCCTTCTCTGGAGATACTCAAGTCTCGTCTGGACGCCTATCTATGTAATATGAGATAGGGAGCCTGCTTTGGCAGGGGGGTTGGACCCGAAGATCTCTTGAGGTCCCTTCCAACCCCTAAGATTCTGTGATTCTGTGATTCTGTGATTTTTTTACTACCTCTAACTGTAGTGTGTTTGGACCCACTCAAATTGGTAACATATATTGGGGTGTATTTGTGTGTGTATCTATGTATGTGTATATGTGTGTTTGTGTGTATACATACATGAAATCTGTCTCTGATACTGTTGCAGAGTATTAAAGGGAGCATAAACTGTTGCAGCTTCATACATTTGTTTATAGGGAATGTTTGTTTTAATCACTTTCTCTGGCCTACTAGATTCTAAATAAGCTGAGAAGGTAATTTTAAAAGTGAAATGTGAGGCAGATGTCTAAAAAATGTGCATTTAGTTACTGATTATTATTGATTTGCTCTTTAAATTACATTTTTGCCATATTGAAATTCCCTTATTTTTTAACTGTTTTGAAGGTCGTGCTGAAGTTTGATTCAATACTGACCATGCTAAAGGGGAAAATAAAGAAGCTGATTACTGAGGGGGGGGGGGGGGGGGAAATTAAGTGGTTGTAAGTGTGGCTTTGCATTACCCCTTCTTTGGATTCTTAGAGACACTGAGACATATCTGCTACCTTTCAAAGTTTGGACTGCAAGCTTCAGTGTGTGTGTATCTGTCCTAGCAATTCACAGTCATTATTACAAAAATTAATCTGTTTTTTTTTCTTTTAATTTTTTGCCTGTAGATTTGTTAATTTTGTATTACTTAAGATTTTATCTGGAAAAAAAAGGAATTAATTATCTTTTCTTCTACCTTCCCATACAGCTTGTAACAGAACATGCCTTTGAAATTCCAGACAACATTAGGCCTGGGCATCTGATAAAGGAGCTCTCAAAAGTGATTCGTTCTGTAGAGGTAAGAGCTAAGGTAACACTACATGAGCCCACAGAAAAAAAAAAAATCATCTTTGAATCAGGGGTTCCATTGTAGCCATGCTTCTGATGGACTATATTCACCTCTTAATGTATTTATGTATTTAGCATTCATTGAGTAATAGAAGATCAGTAGGAAATGTGTCAGAAATACTAAGCTATGGGGATTTCAGATGAAGAAAATAGATAGCGAGGGTGTTTTGTATTTTTAGTGGTGAAATTATTTGTAGGTCTGTATTTTTAAAATGTTTTCACTTACCACAAAATAAATACTGTGAATAAGTTGTTAAGGAGTTCAGTTTGAAAGTCTTACCATATTCCATTCTTCTGCCCTCTTGCTGGTTAGTTCTGGTCTAGTGCTCATCTCTTTTGCACTTCTTCATGTTTTGTCACTATTTGTTACATAATCTGTGTTGTTTTCTTTCTTTTTTCCCTTCCTTTACTAGTTCTTTGCTCCTTTATTCCTTCATGAATACTAATCCTTAAAAAATTCTCACATTTGCATGTGTTCTGAGAACTGAAGAGAATTGTGATCTGTTGAGTATAGTCCATGTCTACTTTATGCAGCCTTCATGAATAAAATCTTCTGTTTTGGTGGTAACTTCTGGTTAAGCAGTACTATTATGGGAGAGTGTAAAACCCCTGAATGGGAGAGGTGCAGTGCAAGTGAGCTTTGTACATCAAATCCATAGGAACTGTGTGGTACTTCTCTAAAAGGTCTAACAATTTTATTTATATAATTTGCATTTAATTAGAGGAATAAGAAGCAATACTTCAATATGTGGATTGATTCCTCTGAGACCATCCTGAAATGTGTGTTTTTAATTAAAGGAGGAAAACAGCAAACTAGTTAAAACTCAGGGAATTCTTGGTGTGTGCCCAACTTCACGGTCTTTGCATGAAACAACGTCCCCTCACCACTCCAGAAGAAGGGTGAGGAAACTGCGAGACCATGGTACCAAAACTCCTTCTAATCTGGACATCCTGGAACTCCACACCAGAGAGGTACTGAAAAGGCTGGAGATGTACCCATGGGAGGAGGCAAGTATTAAGTTATATGCAAGATAAACAAAACCAGAATAGATTTTCTAATCTTTTATGAAAGGGAGAGGTTTCTAATATGCATAAGAATACAGGCTACAATTCATTTTCATATGAGACACGGATAGATTAGTTTTCAGTTTCTTTTGAGTTTTCCTGATAGGAATTGTCACTTCCCAGTGACAATCTAGTGACTTTCCAGGTTGGCCCCTCCCTGGAGGTGTACGTGGCACCAGGCTGGATGGAGCTTTGGGCAGCCTGGTCTAGTGGAGGGTATCCCTGCCCGTGGCAGGGGGTTTGGGACTAGATGATCTTTAAAATCCCTTCCAACCCAAACCAGTCTATAATTATATGACTTCCCTCCCTCCTTGATAATTTTTTTTCTGGAGGTCCCTTCAGCATTTTGGTTCAGAAGGTGCCCTGAATCCATTAGCTTCTTTATGTATAGTTATGGAATCAGGGCTGGTATCAACTGCTATTTAGAATCAGTTCTGTGAAGAAAAAGGGAACTTGCAGCCCTTGGTTTGGCGGGGCTGTGAGCCAGACTGTTTTTCTGTGTGCTTTTAGATAGCTGTTCCTTGTCGTTCAGTTACTGTCATTTGATTAGCCTTGGGTTTTTTAGGCATGTTCCTGTTTTCTGTATGACTGTGCCTCCCTAGGAGTAAGCCTAAGGCTACCTTTGGTTTCCATTGTGAAGCTGTGGACTTTGTGGTCATATTGTGAAGATATCATGGAGTGAATGAGTGAGATGTAGCCTCTTTAAAAGTTCCTTTTGTTCAGATTTGATGTCCATATTTCAAAAAACAGTAACAGAAATGGGAGGAGGAGTGAGAGAATGGAAATAAGTAGCTTAATGAGAATAAAAAATGCCAACAAATTTAGTTGGGACATGTTGGACTGTCATAGTAAAGAAATACTAATTGGGTCCTTGTATTCATCTTCATAAGGGAGGAACAAGAGAGTCGTTTAGTCAAGAAGCCAAACTAAAAATTTGCCACAAATAGTTAACTTGTGCAGTTCATTGCTGCAAACAGGCTTTTATAATAAAATGTTTAGGAGTATTAGTTGTTGTCATTTAATGTAGAAATATATTGTTCTCTATCAGTATTGACTTGCAATAAATCCCAACAAACTGCTTGACATGTTCCTGGTTCAGCACAAAGGCTCTGAAGCAACTGGCGATGTGTCAGATGTAGACTGTTGTCAGCTGAGAGTTCTGCTTAGGGCAGGTGACTTTCCTGTATTATTGCTTTTCTGTCTTTTAAGTCAGTTCCTAGGTACAAATTCAAGGGACTAGATACTTAATCCAGGAGTTGATACACCTGTTCCAAGCCCTGCTTGTGGCTTGCCTGTGTCTATTACTATTTCTTTGTTTTGAATACAGTGGCAGTTCTCCAGAGGAAATACAGAAGTAGTGTTATAGTAAAGTTGTAGTACTTAGAGATGCTTCAAGAGTGTATAAATGATTCAAGGAAGAAGATGCAGTCTGCTGTTTTTGACACCCCAAACATGTTTTGCCCTGAGCTTTCTTTAGTTGGTTGTCAGGAAGGTAACCATCCAGGTGCCGAGTTTAAGCAGAGAAAGCAATTGAATTTATAGGAAATAAATAATAAACAACTTTGCTTTTACTTTTTCAGGATACAGCAAGCTCGAAACTGAACGGGAGGTTTAACAAGCCCTTTCAGCCATCCTCTACAGTACCTGACTGGAGAACAAAAGACAATGATCTTCGCCTTCTGCTGTCAAACGGAAGAATAATTAGGTACAAAGGGTTGATTGATTGTGATTCACTTGTTCCTAGTCATTATGGTCTGGAGCATGCTAGTAGATAGTAACATTTCTTCTATTTTTGTGACATTCCAAGTTCCCTTTTGCTAGTAAGGTTGGGGTTAGGAATATAGAAGGAATGTGTTGTCTGTTGTGTCTGCTGTCCCCTAGTGGAGCTGTAGTTGGGGACTGAAGAGGAGGAGATGCTCTGCACGTTCCTTTGTTACAGCCCTTCCTTTGCTTGCCCAGCTGGGTTTGCACTGCAGGGTATGCTTCGGGGTTGAAAGGGTTGATTTGTATCCGTCTATTAAAGTGGACCTTACTAAGAATATCCTGATATAAAACCTTGTATTTTTATGGAAGTGACAGTGGTACAGGGAATAAAATGGGAATATGTACAATTTGGAACAGAGAGAAACATAAGAGGATATGACTGTTGTAAATAATGAAAGGAAAACAATTACTTCATGTTTATAAGAATAACCTGACTTCATTTTCTTGTGAGACAGAGATGAGAGACGCCCATTTACAGATCGAAGTCTTTACACAGCAGACAGCGAAGATGAAGATGACAGGACAAGGTCGAAAAAGACAACTGTAAAGGTAGAAGTCCAGCCCTCAGGACTTGAAGGAGAAGGGAATTCAGATGCCCAGAAACCACTGAACAGTAAGCTTGTCTTTAAGTCCTGTCAGTTTAACATTTTGATGTTTTTGAAGAGGGTCTAACTATTTTTGGGTCTGACTGAATTTTCACCAAACTATAAAGAGGATAAACTAATTTGAGTAGTAATGATGAAAGTTACAGCAAAACATGCTATAAATATTGCCTGTCTACTGAAGAAGCTAACAAGATGGAGTTGAAAAGTCAAGCTCACCTTTAAACTTTACCCCTTCCTTCGTTAAGAATTAATCTTTTTTGGCCTTTCTGTACTCTTAAGCCATCCTGCCCAGTGTTCAGCAGTGCTGATCACACTGTGCATTAGTAAAGTATCAATAGCAAATGTGTGTTTTTAGCACCTACTTTTTATAGCACTGTTCCGTGTGCTGTGACAAATTGGTCCTTAACGTAGCTGTTCAGTTTAATTATCCTTCCACAGTAGAGCTTACAAGGGCTCAGAGGGTATGTATTAGGAAACTGAGGTCAGCACTTAAAAGAAAATAAGACTCCTCTGGAGATTCTACAGTTCCCTTAGTTTTCTGCACAACAATCCGTGGCAATATTGGAGTCCCCTGTCAGCCTGGGTAAAATATTTAATTATTTTTGTATAAAAGCAATTTTTAATCCCTGTTGACTGTGCTTCCAAAGGCCACAGAGGACTGTATTAAAAATTTGCACAGGAAAGAGGTTTCTCTTGGGTGCACATGAACTAATGAGGCAAACAGCTTGTTGAGCGAGGCTTACGCCTGTTGTCATGTTTTTCCACTTTTAAAATTAAATGAAGGAAATTAAATTTTACACTCAAAGAGTAAATAATTCAGAGAAATGGTCAATTTTCTTCAAAATTGTTGAGACAGAATGAATGTGGCAGCATGTGTCTAAATGTAGGAAAGGTATGTAGAATTAGAAGTGAATGTTGAGACTGTTCTGCCAGAAATGGAATACTTAAGGCTGTTGCTTATGTTTCTAATTGAAGTAAGAGTCTTCAAAATTCCTCAGTAAAGGTGACCTACAGGTGATTATTTTGCCTTCACTAAATGTCAGTGCTACAGTGAGAACGAGAAAAGACATTCTTCTGTGAGAATTCCATAAAAGGAACTACCTGTTTCTTTAACAGCTGCCACCTTCTGTCATTCTCACTGGGATTTAGGCCAAGAGACCATGTCCAGAGAGAAACACCTTTAAACAGATCAAACTCTATATAGCTTTGTGTGGCACGCCAAGATCCTGGTTCTAAATGGTGCCCCAGTGCTATCGGAGAGACAAAGATCGAGTGCTGTGCTTAGCAGAGCAAGTTGCTTTGTGTCAATGAAAGGAAGGTGATTTAGGTATTTTTTTGAATTCACAGCAACTAAGCCTGATCCTACAGATAGGGGCTGCTTTTATTCACCTGATCTCTGAAGTATTCCTCCCAGTCTCTGGAATCATGCAGAGCCATAACTTTACCTGAGGGCAGACTGGTTCGTTTTAAAGTAACAATAGTAACTACCGAGGTAATTCACAAAAACAGCAACCAAAAAAGCCAAGACAAACTTGTATATTTAGACTGAATTTTTAAAAATCTCAGTCACAAATCGCTTTCATGGATGAAGAAATGCGGGTTCCTAATAATACATGACGTGTTGTGAAGATCAGTAAATGCTTCTGAAACCTGTATGTGAAAGAGAAGGGTAAGAAAAATCACAGTGATATTTTGTGGGGCAATGTAGAGAGCAGGGATGGGGGGAAACAATTGGGATTTTTTTTTTTTTTTTGAAGAGGAGTTTAAAGGAATGTAGCTTCCCTGGATTTTTGAACAATGTAAGGCAGGAAAGCTGGGGAGGTGTTCAGTGACCGCTTTGTACAGTGTTAGCAGAACAAAGAAGGGGTAAAAATGTACAGTTTGGCCATGTGCAGGAATACTGGCATAGCCAAAGTGGATCAGATCTGAGGCTCATACAGTGTGTTATATCATACATGCTAGTATCCAGCCCCAGATCAACCAGGAGTGTCTCAATAATGTTAGTTGGCTTTAGCCATTCAGTCTGTCTCAACATTACCTGATAGTAGGCAGATAATACATAATTTGCTTTTTTTAGAAGGGTATCATCAGCTAATCTATGTAGGAAGGCAAGAGGGCTTCTGAAACATGAGGCTGTAGAAGCAGGAGGGGAGTGAACTTGTTAAAAAGGTAGACAATGGCAGGACAAGGGGGAATGGACTAAAGCTAAAGGAGAGAAGGTTTAGGTTAAATATTAGGAGGAAGTTCTTTATCGATATAGTGGTAAGTTGATGGAATGGGCTGCCTAGAGTGTTGGTGGATGTCCCATCCCTGGAGGTATTCAGGGCCAGGTTGGATGGGGCCCTGGGCAACCTTGTGTAGATCCAGGCCTGGAGGCTGGTGGCCCTGCCTGTGGCAGGGGGGTTGGAACTCTTTGATCCTTGGGGTCCCTTCCAACCCAGACCATTCTATGATTCTGTGATTTACACATTATTTTTTGTCTAAGATCTGAAGCTCCACATAGAAGTGTATTTAAATATCCTTAATAGTTCTTACCCTTTCTTTTAAATTGTCTGGAACACCTTTAAATTATTTGGAGCACTTTTTTTTTCTTTGAAAAAAGCAGTAGTCCAAAGAAAAACTCATTTGAGCTCTGTAACGGTATTATTTCTGTATCATGCAGGCTGTTGCTTATCCTAGAATCTTGTTGGCTTTTTGAAATGAGCTGGGGACTTCAGTTATCAGAAATCCCTTGGGTTTTTTCAGCTACACTAATTTAGAATATTTTTTTAGTGTCATATGTTGAGCATTACTTTATTTAGCTTAACTTCAATATAGTGGTAGTAGTGGTCATTTACTGTTCTTTATAATACTATCTTTAGTTTAATTAATCTTCTAGATTTTGGTCCCAGCTGTTTATTAACTTTCTGATCACCTGTCTCTTCTTTGCTTTCTTCTGACTCTAAAAATAATTTCCATTTATACAGTATTTAGAAATCACTAATATCCCCTTAAATATATTTGACTCCTGTTTATGAGCTTTGCCACAATCTTCAATAGGAGCAAAATCCTGCTAGAAATGCACTGTATATATAGGGTTGCAGGTCCATCTTTTTTGCTTGCATAATTAATGAGTTGCAAAGATTTGCATTCTGTTTATGGAGTTTCATATAAAACTGCTGAAAGCAAACCAGCACAGGTCAGAAATGAGCTCTGGGTCGAAGACAAGTAAAGTTAAAACTCTGCTTTGCTTTCGGCACAGTTTTACACGACAGTGTAACTGAAATATTCAAAACCTGAAAAAAATATGTGGCTTTCTTTATTCACTACCCTCATGACATGTTCACATTTTTTTTTATTCTATTTGGCTTTTCTAAAAAAAAATAATTGTGAGTTAAACTGCACAAATTTTACTTAAAAGATTTCTGCCAGTGGCCTTGTCACAAGTGTACAGTGCACTGACCTTAAGCCTTAGTTACAGACATGTTCCTGCTCATGGTTTGTTTGGGACATATGTTGCTTTTTAAGAGTATAGGCTTCTGAGAGCTGCTCAGCTACCTCATGTTCAAGCACTTAAAAGTAAACCGTGTGGACTAGGTGACTGATTTGATTGATTGCTTTGTCATATGCCAGGTTTTGATGTCTATTTTGACACCTCATTCTCTAATTAGTACTTTATCTTGCTACTAGCAAAAAGAAAGTCTAAAGTTGGTATTTCCTCACCTCCTCTTGCTTTTCAGGTCTTTCTGTGATGAAAACCAATGCAAGTATACTGTGTATCGTCACAGTAATGTTTTAATCATCTTTAACAAGTCTGCTTTTTAACTCCTGATTGGCAGCTCTTCAGTAGCAAAACCAGAAATATATGCAAATAATTTGTGATAAAAAAGTAAAATTGCAAGTAATGCAATTATTTCGTACCCTTAAAGCACTTGATATCCTCTGACTTCCATGTTTAGTGTTTCTGTATAATTGCTTTTATTTTTTAAACAAAGAAATCCCATTTCAAAGTGTCTAAGACAAAGTAATATTGAAGATTACCTCTAATTAATTTTCTCTGGGAGCCACTTCTCTAATTCTAACCTATATACAAAACCAGAAATTGCCCAAGGAGTTTGTGCTCTGTGGGAGAGAAAAAATGCTTATTCTTACTGCAGCTGATTTATCTTTCTCTGGCTTCATCCAGTGAACTGATTGAGGAGTCTCTTGGTCAACAGCCTGAAACTCACTGGAGTTTTAAGCAAACTTGACTTGTGAACCAGATCAGTGTCAGATGATTTTTTGTTTACAGACTTAAAAACTAAATATGTGTTTCATGTTTGTTACTTTCAAAAGAATTGTAAAATATTATATGTAATAAATGTTGGGTCTTATATTTTAATTTTTGTCTCCTCAGTGTTCTTTGAAAGTGTGAAATCAGAACTCAGGAATGGATCCTCAGAGTACTCTGATATTTCTGATTCAGAAGAATCTGAGCCTGATTGCACTACACAGGTACAGCTAGAAAAAGTCACAGAAGTTAATGAAGCAATTAAATATCATTTTGCTCCTCGATGTCAAATTTATCTGGTCAAAGTTTGTGTTAAAAGAGTATTAACAAGATACTTAATTCTTGTTGAAGTTTGTGTCTCAAACTTAACAGTTTTGCCTCATTCTTCATATATTCTCATGTTGAAAAATGACAAGATGTGGTGTCTTAAGCCAAATTTTATCATCATCTTTGTCATTGAAGTGGGGCTAGGAAAGGATGAGCTGTACTCTGGACCATACAAAGTCTGAGAAAACTTAGATCCTTTTTGCTGTGTCCATTTCTTCCATAACAAATCTAAATTTCATCTTTGAGATTAGGAGTATCTACCACACAGTTTGACTTTAGAGCATGGTTAAATGGAAACAGTTGTGTAGGGCTTCAGCTTTTTAAATAAGCTGAAGTGGCATTGAGATGGTTTAGACTGTTTGAAGTGAATGGGAGCTCTCCACTTGAGGATCTAGACTGTAGGTGATTTATTTACAGTTAAATGCAGTATAAATGCACGTGCACATGTGTATATATCTTTATATCCATCTATTGTGATACAGCTTTTATTATTATGAACTACTTATGTATATATAAATTTTTTCCCCCTTGCGAAATTGTGTTCTGACTTACTCATTTTAATTGGATAACAGTAAAATGCTAGTAGGGTGTGGAATTATTGCATCAAAATATTCTGTGCTTCTTGGAAGTTAATGCTTTGGTCTTCCAGGCATCAGCCTAGTATAGGACCTTATAAGAAGTCTTGAAATTCCTACTTTTTTCATGGTGGTCAAGATTTATTTTTGATATTAGTTGTCTTCAGCAGCTAGATGTTGGAATAAATGATTGGAGCCTTCATGATGTGGCTTCTTCTGGTTTCCTAAACTGCATTGTCAGCAACTTTGACTCAGCAGTTTCCTATTTTAAGAAACAGAATCAATAGTTACTCAGATCTATTTCTTCTTCACAGGAGAATCTAGCCAGTTTTGAATGACTTTGTCATTGAGTGAAATGTTTACTATTAACACCATTTAGTCTCTTAGTTCCTTCTATGTTCTTCTGCTGCTTAATTTCTATTATCTATTGGAATGATTTTTTTTTTGTATTTAAATTTACCTTTTGTAATGTTATATCCAAAATGAACAATCTCAGTAGCTTCTGCAAATCCTTTTTGTGTTTTTATACTGCACTGAAGATCTTAACAAGATAGTAACTTTATTAGTAGTATTGAGTCATTAAAATTTAATTGTCCATTTGTGTCACATACCACGTGTCAAAGATTAATAAGCTTCTCTTGTGAATGAAACTCCTGTATAAAAATGTCTCTTGGTGATACAACGCACATCACTCATTCCAGTTCTGGTTTTGATTGGGATAGTGGTGTCAGTCTTGATGCATTATGATCCCTCCATTTTCTCACCTTTGACTTTCAACACTTTTATTGAGTGTCATGTATAGTCCTTGACTTGAAAAAAAAAGTTGTGGCATTCTCTGTACTTGTTGGAAGTAGATTAGTCTGGATTACCAAGATGGAACATATCTGTTGTAGCCCCTGCTTCACGTAAAGGCATATTGAGTCACATATGGTTGCTCCACCTTTGAGAAGCTCCTGCCCATACAAGCTGTAATCTCAGCAGGAGCTGAAAAGCCCTTTCATTCATATAATGAGGCTGTGCCACTATGAGAGAGACAACAGCTGCTGTGTCTCTGTTCCTTTTGTGTTCTGGATTAACTTGAGAGCTTCTGTCACTCATAAGAGAGATACGGCTGCTGAAAGTTATCTTTTGTGAGAGCAGGAACCAGAAACTGTTACTTGGGGCAGGATCTGTCCTGTTGTATGTAATAGGCATCAGCTCTGGCTGCTGTATGGAACCATACTTCCATTTTTTCCCATCTACTTTGAATATGGTAGATAAGAGTAATCAGTGCTGTCTTTAAAGAGAACACAGTGACTTGTGCGTGGTTTAATGTGTGGAGTGATTTCTGCAAGAAAATTGATTTTGGAGATGCTTTGTATATTGCTAGAGCATGTACTCATCAGTGTTAAAAATTTGGATGTGTAGCTTTTCAGTTGATATATTCAAATGAACAGCATTTTGAATACTGATGTGTGTATATATATATAAAAGTTGGGCCTGGAAGCTTTCGAATTTTTTGCTTAGCATAAATTAAGGTAGTGTCTGTATTTAGGAGGCATGGTGACCACTCTGCATAATGTTCCCTCTGTTTCAGCGTAAGGATTTCTCCACAGAGGAGTCAGTAAGCTCAGGTGATGAAGAGAAACAGGAAGTGACATCCAATTTCAAAGAGGAATCCAAGGTCACGAGACACCTTTGTCAAAATACCCAGAAGCCATCCAGAAATGAAACTCCCAGTAAAAAGTAAGCACATTGTGGGCATTTCTGTGTAAACAGTTAGACCTTTTCAGACATATTCATGGGTTTGCTTTATACCTATGTGAAAAAATCATTCCTTTGGAGAAATGTAGGGTTCTGTTTTGAACTGCTTAATGGTCTTTTATTTTTCTAGGGAATGTCCTACCTCGACAAGTACAGAAGAAGAAGCTATTCAGGGCATGCTTTCTATGGCAGGATTGCACTATACTACATGTTTACCAGGTCATACTCAAAGCACAGACTGCACAGATAAAAGAACATCTCTTCAGGAACACAGAAGCTACCCCAGGAGCCGGCATAAAGACAGACAGCCATCTCAGAGCTACAAAACAATAGAATGTGGTAGGTATCTGAACTAATGACACTGCAGCTTTTTGCTCTTGTACAAACTGCTCAGAATAAGCATTTAATTGTTTAGATGTGCAATGAAGTTTTTAAGTAAATCAGACCAATATTTTAAAAGACACGTTCTTTGGTTTTGACTTGTTTTTCTGTTAAAAAGTAGATGTTTCTTCTGAAAAGTAGGACAAACTCAGCTTGAGAGGTCATCAGAGTACATCTTCTAAATATTGCCATCTAAAAGTGTTGTGGCACTCTTGTAAGAGTTATGGCTAGATTGAAAGTGTAGTCTTCAGAAAAGATTGACAGAACCGTCATGGCTGCAGCTTTCCGGGCATGTGTGTTACTTAGATATCCATAGGAATCCGCTTGGTGAGTGTTCATGGGGTTTTTGGAAGGTGTATTTGGCTTTACTCCTGAAACTCTGCTGTGAACGCAAGGCATTAAAGTAGAATCTAATCTCAAAGAGGAGAATTCAGAGGTAATTTTTTTTGTCAGTGACATTTTGATGTCTGTGGAAAACATACATCTGTTAAATGCATTTTGAGAATGACAGGCAGCAGAACATTAACACTAATCCCCTCAGAGGAATCAAAATCACTTCCTGGAACAGAGAGAGAGTTGTTATGTTTGAATTTTTTTTTTTGTCTTGAGATGGAAATGGAAGAGGATTATAGCTTTGCTGATGTAAAACAAATAGAACCTTACCAACAAAGAGGATGCTAATTCAAAGAATTAATAGTATGATGGGTTTTGTTTACCTGCATAACAGGACAGTCTAATGTGATATCATGGACTGTGTTCTGGTAACTGAAGCTGTGTGTCCTTAAAACCCACCAACCAACCAAATAAATAAAGCCAGCTCCAACCAGCACCCACACAGGCGCATGCAGAGCCTTTCTGTCTTTATAACTTGACAAAAACCATAATATTCAGGCTTCAGAATTAGGGTGGGTTGGCTCAGGCCAGCAGCTAAGCACCCACACAGCCACTTGTTCTCTCGCCCTGCCCTGGGAATAGGAGCCAGAATAGAAAGAGCAAAAGTGAGAAGATTTATGGGTTGACATAAAGACAGTTTAGTAAGTGGAGAAAAGAGGAAAAGAAAGAAAAAAGTGATGCAAAGGCAGTCACTCACCACCTTCTGCGAGCAGATTGATGCCCAGTTAGTCTCTGAGCTGGTACTATCTTGGAAGACTGCCTGCTGCTCCCAACCCCCAAGCTGCTTCCTCTGCTCCGGCTTTTATTGGAAAGCAGGACGTTATATGATATGAAATATCCCTTAAGTCAGTTGTCCTGCCCGGTCCCAGTCTCCTGTCTCCCCATGAGCCTACTTAGTGCAGGCAGCAGTGACACCATCTTCAGCACCGTGCAGCAATAGCCAAAACTTGGAACTCCTCATGATACAAAGCCATGGTAGAAAACTGTAGTGTAAAAAGGAAAGTAAACTGTCAGTACATCAGTACTTTCAAATTCAAATGTTTATATCTATCTGACCTTCTTACTGTGGTATATGGAAGTTTATTTAAGTGAATCTATACTGTTAAGATTGTGTTCACAATTGTAGAACTAAGTGTGTAGAACCAAAAAGCTTTGACTTTTACTTTGTATCTAGGAAGTACTTTCCATGTGTTTTTCTTCCTTTTTTGTTTTAATTTAAAAGTAATTAAAATGTATAATTCACTTTGTATTCCTAGTTACTGATTTTAAAATTGAAGCTTGTTGAACTTTTTAGGTAGGGCTGTGAAGGAAGAGGAAGGAGACTTGGGGACTTCAGCATGGGCTAGACACCTGAATGAAGCTTCGAGGATTACCCCTCAGGTAAAGCAATACTTTAAACATTTTGAACAGGAAAAAGAGATAATGAAGTTGTAAGTGCTGAAAGCATGGTGGACAGGTCTGCATATCTGTGGTGGACACTACGTATCTGATACTAGATACTTCTGGTCCTGGTAACTGAGTTTTGTATTTTTGTCATGCTTCCTTTCATTCTTCTTGCTTTGGTGGTTCTTCTTTCAAACTCTCTTCTGCAATAGTGACTGGTGTTAAGATGCTCAGGGCAGTATCTTGAAAAATAAAAAATACTTTATAAAACCAGCATAAATTCTTGTTCAGTCTGACTGGGGAAGCAGTGTAGTGTTTTTATTCGTTGTTATTCCCAACCAGAGCATCACAAGTGGAAGCTCTTCATAGTATGTATAGTAAAGGTACTTGCTTAGGAAATTGGTACTGCCAAACTGATAACAACCTTTCAACAGCCACCAGGTAGGAATGTTTTTACTTTCTGATGTCCATGTGGAATCAAGCAAGGAATATATAAATGAAAGGTTGTATGTCTTACACTCTGAAGTTTTTTAGCATTTCTAAACTTGTCTATATTAGAAGTCTTAGAACAATGAAACAATTAAATAGGGCTATTAAAGTTGCAAAATGGCAGTGCTATGTGATAGCTGTATTTTGACCACTGCATATTTTATAGGGTTGTGGGTTTTGGGTTGGGTTTTTTTCTAAGAATACCTAACTACATGATATGCCTTACAGTTTATAATTCCCAGTTAAGCATTTGTTCTCTCATCAGCTGAACCTCAAGGATAAATTTCCTGTTTAGGTAGTCAGTGGTTGTGGTACAACTTACTGTAGTGGCCAGTTTAATCGAGAGCAGTTGGGTTTGTTTTACTCGCTGCAAGCTAACCCAAAAAGTAGAGAAACTGAGTACACTAGTATGTGTAGCTAATCTATAGCATTACCCTTAAGTGCATATGGAAAAGCTTGCACAGAGATAACTTAGCTTATTTTTAAGAGGTGTCTATGCTAAGAGAAACGATGAACTCATAAAGTGGTCAGTGGTGGAACTGAAATACCTTTTCCAAAGAAACAGTAACACAATTAGAAAAACTGGAGCGAGCTGGTAGCCAGAAGGTATTGACTTCTACTTTTTTTTCTTCCTCTCATTTCCATACTAGGATACAAGTAAAGCTCAAAAGTACATTAAGAAAGAGGGTGCATCAGAAGCCAATCACAAGGTTCAGGAAAACAGAAGTATAGCCCACAACAACAGCTTGAGTTTTCAGCATGGCAAGTATACCCGAGACTCCAATCTAATTCAAGGAGAATGTCGGCTGAGTGATGGCAGCCTCAGCCCTGACAGGCCGTATGGTGAAACATCCTTGTCTCTGCCACTTCACCCAACGAAGAGGCCAGCATCAAATCCACCCCCTATCAGCAACCAGGCGACAAAAGGTAATATTCATCTCCAGCCTCTTGCTGGAGTGTGTGTGTGTGTGTGTATGTGGAAACAAAGACAAGGAGCTAAGGAGCTCGCAAACGTCAAAAAGAGCTGTTAGATGCAGAAACTGGAAAAAAAAAAAAGGACATGCTTAGGCTTTGAGGGATAATATAAAATGGGCATCCTGTGGACACTCAATTTCTGGCAGAGTGTGCAGAGGCAAAATTAAGAGAGATCCTACTGTGTGCGTAGCCAGATGAAACTTTCATAGTTGCACCTTTGCAGATGTATCCGTTCCACATTTATTACAGGGAATAGAACCACAACTGTACTTAAACACTGGTCTGAATCAGGTTGTTTATCAAAGTGGAGGTTTAAAAGCCATGACACTTCAAAAACTAGTGTGATGGTCATACTATTTAGTTTGGTTTCTAGTTTATTTTCTATAATACACTGAAAGGAATAACTTGATGAAAATTTAGGAAGCTCAGTTTTGGTTTTTCCCTACCATGCTTGCTGCCCTTCCCTAGACTGGAAATGTTTGTAAGTGACATAATTGCTTTATTTATGACAATGCTAGCCAGAGTGCAGGGAAAACAATTTGTGCTTTTTTAAATTTCTGATTCTCTGTTTGTTTGCTCCCAAACAGGCAAATAAAGAGCACGCTTTTTAATTTTTAAAACTGATTCAGGTGACAGTTTTGCCTGCTTTAGCTTGGAAGCTGGGTTTCGTCTTTGTCTCCAATGAGAAAAATTAGTTCTGAAATTCCCTATTGAAACACTTGATTTCATTTTCCAGGCAAACGTCCAAAGAAAGGAATGGCAACTGCTAAACAGCGCCTTGGGAAGATCTTGAAGCTGAACCGGAATGGCCATGCACGCTTCTTTGTTTAATGTAGCTGCTACTTCTACTACTGCTGTCTTTCCTACAGACCAGTATTGAGGTCAACAGAGCCTGGAGCTGCTGTTATTCCTCTGCTTGAAGCAGACTTGCATGTACCATATAAAACACTGCCTGATGAACAAAAACAAGAAAGAAAGAGAAAAAATTACAACAAAAAAAAAACACAAACCCAACCCAATGCTGCATTTTCACTGTGCCACACCTGCTCAGCAATAACCATACAGGAATGGGGAAATCTTCAGAGAGACATGGACTGTGAGAAACCGTCTCTCATCAGGGCTTGAATATCATTTGTTGCTGGTAGTTTCTGACCTAATTAACGGGGGGAAGATGATGAAGGTGGTTTATCAATAATTTATTTCTGATAGATTTTTGACAACTTTTAAATTCATTTAAAAATCTATTTATTTGGAAGACTTTTGTGGGGGTTATTAATTTAGATTTAAGAATGTGAACTTTTTAATTGTTTTGATAATGTATGTTTGGTGCAGTGGAGAGCCACATTAATTGTAATTAGTCTGGACTCCTAAATTTGATATTCAGGTTATAGTCTTAAATAGGGGTGAGATGCATTATTAATTATATTTTAAATTAAGGCATATGGAATCTTTATTTTTTTTTCCTGCTTTTTGTAAGCTATTGGCTGGGTTTCTGTTGACTTGCAAGTTGCATATTCTCTGCCAGCTTGATTATTTTTTGACCTGTCCTCTTTAATACAGATTTATTTATTTGATGGACTAGAAGAGACACCTAAAGGCAAAAGGTTCTTCTTACGTCAGTCCAGTAGCTAACTTGCTTTAAACTGCATCCCTTTCCTCCAAATTGGAGTGCATACTTTTCCTCTTGATGATCTGTCTGTGATGATTTTCTTGTGTAAAAAGGCCTCCTGAAATTGTATTTGTACAAGGTATTTAAGAGTTGGTACAAAGGAGGGTAACCTTATATATCTTTTTGGAGGAGTTGGGACATCGGTTAAGATACATGTTTCTTCAGAACAGTTGCTCTGAAATAACTAAGATATACATTGAGGTCTTAAGATTCAGCATATTACTTCATGTAGCATGGAAGAAGCATTAAAATACTAACATTGTACTTTAAACACATTTTACTGAGGAGTCAGGAAGGCAGGAGAATGTCTGTTGCTTTTGGAGCTGGGCGAGACAGCCGATTAAAAGTCTTAACTGGTGCATATATAAGCATTAAGTAGCTTACTGGTGTCAGAATGGTCATTTGTGTCAGGCTTCATCCAGCACTGACAGCAAATCCCGATTCTGAATTATTGTAAATAATTTTGATTTAAAATTTGTATTTTTCTGTAATATAAAATTAAATATTTAACTTTTGGGGGATGGGGATGAAGGCGGAAAGGTGAATACTTTTACTTGAGTCTGGAAAAAGGGCATTTTGCAGGGTCCAGCCAAAATGTAAACATTAATGTGCTAGTGACAACAATATCCTTGGTTGTTTTGGGCTTTTTTTTTCTTTTTGGTTGGTTGCTAAGAGTAAAAATACTCAGGCATAGCTATCCAAGTCACTGAATTCATTTAACTTTCCATACCAGTTTTTCCTTCCTCCATATTCTATACCGGTGTCGTTACCTCTTGATGTGGGTTAAAGCACATTAAGTTGGACTTCCCAGAACATTTGTGCAGCATTATTTTTATCTAGGCTAGATTATGAATGCCTCTACAGAGTCATGGGAGAAGGTCTCATGTCAGGTGGTTTTGATCATTGCAGGATCAGAACTATGTAGCAATATGTTACCCTGGTTCGAAATGTGGGAACGTCCTGCGCCTGCCCATCAGGTCGCTGTCATGGCTTTGCTTCCTCTGGAGCTTGAGAATTAGGATTTAGGAGCTTTTTGCAGCCCCACTTCCACATTGTATTGACTTGATTTTGTAGTTCTGTGTGTGTGCATACAAGTGATTTTTTTCTAACCTTTTATTTTTTGGTGTGAATTATGGTTTCACAAAACCATGTTTTCAGTCTTGTTTTTTTAAAATTTAATGGTAACTCTGAGCCCTGTTTAGATTATTTGGAATGGAGATCACAAAGGGTTTCTGAAAAGCAGGACATAAGCTAAGAGGTATTCTACAGGTGCTGAAAGTGATTATAAGTACTTGCTGTTCTCAGGTGCTATGCTTTCCAGATGGAAATAGTTAAAAGTGAATATTTTAACTATCTTCTGATATGTTCTCACCAAAGTAAGTCAAAGAAATAAGTTATGTTGTTAATATTATTTAAAATTATTTACCAATATAAATAGTCTCTGTGCTTAAGCTTAAGCAAATGCATTTGTGCCTGCCAGGCTGTGGAAAGTATTGCAGCTTTAGCATATTGAACCAAACTGTTTCCTTCTTGCTGGCTGTGTAGTTTTTAAGAATAGGAGATTCCAGTTTAGGGCAGCAGTCGGAATGAAGAATGAGCTCTCGCTCTCTCCTTAAAGGCAGATTTTTGAGGACACTTATCTGAAATAGAAGTATGCCAGAATAGAATCTGGAGTAAGGAATCTTAAAATACAGAGTATGCTGTCTTGTGCACGCGACAGGCTTATACAGAGTCTCTTTTCTGACCATCAGCATTATTTATCTGTATCTTACTGTTGGAACACAGATGTGGCTGGGCCCGTATATATTATTTCTTCCTGATTTTATTCTTTCTTTTACTTTCTACCTTTTCTGGTTCAAAGTGGCTCTCCACTGTCAAGATTTTATGTAATAGTCTCTTCACAGGCTGTCAACAGGCAGAGGTTCATTCCCATTTTCTTCAAATATCCATGCTTCCAGCAGAAGTTAATTCTGATGTTCCACATCAGAAGAAGTAATTTAAAAGAATTGCCATGATGAGCAGTATTTAAAAAATTATGAAAAAAGAAAAAAAAAAAAAGAAAAAGAAAAAAAAAGGGAAAAAAAAAATCTCCTGGTAGCTCATGAAGAGGATGTGGTGACCTCACTTGTTTTGTGTACTTGTATGTAGGGATATTTTTATTGTGTTCTAGATGATAACACTACTGCACCAATCTTTCTGTAGATGGACTGAACCTTGTGTTGTTGTAGTGGAGAGAAAAAGCCCTATTTTTCCCTTGCTGTCTCAGTTGGGGTAGAAGAGGGAAGGAGTAGGGAACACAGACAGGACAACAAAGAGACTTAAGCCTGCTATGGTAACTCGTTTCCAAGGATAACCTCTTTTGACGAGTCAGAGAACTTGGATTTGGCATGAAAATTATTATTTTATTTTTTTTTAAGACAGAATGAATGATAGGAAATGAAATATCACAGGGGGTTTCCTGTTCTCTTAAGTTCTCACGTTCCTGGGAAAAAAAAAAAAAGAAGAAAAAAACCGACACAAAAATGGAAAGACCACCTAGAAACTATATCAAAGACTCTTCCAGCAACTTTCCCTTTTCTCCTACTATACTTGCTAATAAACCCTGGCTACAGGGTAGCCTTTGTTGACCTCTGAGGTAGATTACCTATGCAACCTATATTACTCTACATTGATCCATTCTTAAAGACAATTTTGAAAGGGTTAGATGTTGAGAGTTAAAATTGTTGCTTTCTGATCACATGGGGGGCTTGGGGGGGTATATTATTTTTGGTGGTTGAAGTGCTTGTATTACCTTTAGTAGAGGTAGAAGAGAGCACAATGCCATGATCACGTTTTAGAAGCTTCAGCTTTCCCTAGGCTTTGATGTATGGCATAAGCTACCTTCTTTAACAAGGCCATCAAGTTGTAAATGTCAAAACAATTTTGCAGGGTTTCAGAATCAGAGCTGATGTGAATCTCGTTACTTCCCTCCCCCCCTTTTTTTAACAAGCCTGTAGCTCGTGCCCTCTTTAGGCTCCACATGCCCACCAATCCCTTCACACCCCCACCATGACCCCCAAATCTAGTGTCTTTCCAGAGTTTCATTCACATAATACTTCCAGACCATTAAAAGCTGTTTGTAGCTCTGAGGTTGACTGAGCTCAGAGATACTCTTTCACAGAATAAATATACATTGAACCAAGGGCCTTACTATTTGTGGTTAAACAAGAATAAAAGCTGCAACATCCATTTTTCCAAAAAGCAAGCAAACAAAAAAGAAACCCAACAAAAAACACCCTAGTAACCCTCTTTGTGGGAGTGTATGAGTGGTAAATCATGCAGTGGATGGGAAATATAAGTAGCACTGATAAGGAAATGCATGTTCTTTGCAGGCTGCATTTCTGTTTGGAAATAAAAGACTTTTTCTACTTTTAATATAAATTAAGCCATAAGAGTTTCATGCTGTGGGAAGGGAATGAAAGGGATCACTTTAAGAGATTATATTGATATGTATTGTCACTTCTGCTGGGAAATGTCTATTGCTGCCAATGCTTTGGTGAACCTTTTTTTAAAAAAAACCCACATGGAATTTGAAAAAAAAAAAATTAAAAAAAGGGGCTAGTTCTTGGCTATATTTACTAGTTTTGTAGTAATGTTTTGCTGGCCCGTTTGTCTTTTCCTCTCCTTTTTCTACTCTCATAGTCTAATTTCTATCTTTCCTTCTGACGTCTCTGAAATGTTAGCTTGTCTGCTCAGTAGGGGTCGGTGTATGTGTGTCTTCCTTTTTACAGAAAACGCACTACTGTGTTAAGTATTTGGCTGGGAAATGGGATGCTGCAGCTTTAAGAGCATTTTTTTCAATTCAGAACAGTATTTCCCATCCTCTTTTGCCTGCAGGCAGGGAAAGTGTATGTACAGTATTTATTTTGTTTTGGTTTTACTTTAAATTTGTAAGTTTCTATAAGTAGTTCACATTGATTATTCTAGGGGAGGACAAGTGGCTTTGTTTAAATTTGTATTTGATATTCATAGTTTCCACTTTCTGTACTTTAAAATACTGAAATTAAAAAAAAATTGTATTGCTTATGTTTTGATTTTTAGCACTCTAAAGCGTTTAATTTCTTCAGACTTCTGCTCATTTGCTTCAGTGTAAATACAGAAAACTGGACAGAATTACCATGGAAAGAAAAAGGCTTTTCTGGGTTCAATCTCTGGGCCCAGCACTTGTTGCATTTTAAAGGAATTTTCTGGAGAAATGTGAGAGGGAATAATCTCTTACTGGTGTGTTTTATTTTTCCAAAGTGAAAATCTAATTTCAGTCAGAGTACATTGTATGACAGCTAATTGCATTTTGTAGAGATGTGTATGTTCTTCACAAAAAGAAGGTGGAAGTGTTTGTGATCCATCACATTAGCAGATGTAGAACTGCCAGAAGGGTGTCAAATGGAATTTCCATGTTCTTGCTCTTGGTTTTTGCTCAGGTTTGTCTCACGCTACTGATGACTAAATCATCTCTTGATTTCTTTCTTTTAATTATTTTTTTAAAATGTTTTCCTTTAATTGTGTGCAGTCTCTGGAAGAAGGTATTTCTCTCTCACACTTCCATGTACTTTGTCATACTTGCTTTTACCCTGGATGACTTCTCTGCTGATTTCTCCCACCACATGTCATCTTGTGGTTTACAGTTGTCAGCGCTCCCAATTCTGACTCCATATGGCAGTACAGTGTTTGCATGTTGGTACTCTGCTTGGGGTAATGGAAGCATTACCCTGTTGCATTCCAGCTTTGGGTGATGCTTGTTCTTCTGCAAACAGCGTTCCACGCTACTGAGCTGCTTCAGCAGTGCTGCAGCAGGCACGTGATTAGATTCCAGTGGCAGTGGTTTTATGAGAGCCTTAGATAAATGGTGCAGCAAAGGCATTGGAAGAACCAGGTGGCAGAAGGTGTTTGATTTGAGCAACCTGCGCAGATGCTCGAGTTTACTTCTTACCCTGGCTTTTAGTTTACAGAGAATTCATGGTTGACAGCAGTGACTTAGGAGATCTGTTCACAGACTGGGACTTCATTGTGCCAGGTGCTTTACGAAGACCAAGATCTCTGACCTCATGAAACCATGTACTGCTGAGGTACAAGATTGAAATAGTTTAAAAAAACCCACCAACCCCAAACCAGTGAACTAGTACGTTCTGTGGCCTGAAGTTTAAAACACGAGGTGTTCTAGGTATTGGGAGCAGAAACTTCTCTGCTGTTTCAAAACATTTGAGTGGAATAAGAAATCAGGAGGCAAATTAAAGATTTAAGTACAGGGGACGGAGATTTACGTATCTATATGTCCAGTCATCATTCCTGATGTATTTTGACATGCCTTTGCATCTTTTCAATTCATGTGTTAAAACTAATCTTAAATTTGACTAGCCAAAGATTTGCCAAAGATCTCAAAGAGCTCTCTGTCTGTCCGAGCAACCATGTATTTTGAAAAGTCTTGATCACTGTGACTGAAGAGCAAAGCTACAAGCTATGTGTTTCTGTCAGACTCATCTGGATTTGTCATGCTGTGCTCCCTGGTCATGCTAATGTTGTGATCTGAAAGTGATAGACTTCCAAAGTGTCTCAGTGGGTCACAAATACAAGCTTCATACCCACGTAAAAACCTATATAAGCACCTTTCCTTTTTGTCCTTTAGTTTTTGCCAGCTATGCTCCAGAGTTTTTCTCCATGACTGCTGTTTGGTGGATAATAGGTAGGATAGTATGCTGTGAAATATCTCAAAGTGCTGCTTTAAATGCAGTTGGATAATGTTCCACACCTGGAGCAGTGTGTTCATTAAGAGAATTTGTGATTTTCTGCTTTTCTATTTGGAGAGGGTGGATAAATCCTTACCTGTGTCATTCTCCCCTTAGATGGATGGATTTTAAAAAAATAATCAAGGCCACCAAGTACAATTGAACTTCTAAAGGCAGGGAATGGGCAAGATACCTCTCTTGGTATCTGAAGACTAACATTTGTGGTTGTGGTGTTTTGGTTTTTGTTGGGAGTTTTCTATCAACAGTATTCTGCTGTTTGAGGTAGAGGACCCCTTGTAAAGTGCCTACAGACTTGGTTTTGTGAAGTTGGACTCTTTCCCTGGAGGGTTTGTCATGACCTACTTAAGTTGTGAAGCTATTTGCGATGGTGGATCATCAGCTAACACATGCAACCAAACCTTTTCTTGTTTCTTTTGGTTAGATATAACTTTGGATTGATGATGGAAACCTAAGTAGTAAAATGAGTATGGCAAAGTCAGTCATGCTGCGTGTTGGTTTCTATAGAAACTGTTTTTTCCTTTGTATAGTAGTATTTCTCCTGGGAGCCCTTGAAATTACACTTTTACTGCTGGTAAGTAATGTCAGCTGGCTCAAGCCAAAAGGTACTGAGGACTGAAACTTTAAAACCAGAATGTTATTGTTACTCATTCTGATACAACCAGGAGCTTTAAATGCCTTTGTTTCTACAGTGGTCAGTGACTCAAGTCTTTAACTGCAGAAGAAATGGCTGGTGATTGAGACAGCGAATGGAGTCTGTCATTGCCAGAGCTCATAGTATTCCACCTAACAGCTGGCTAATAGGACAGTTTGCTTTGTCTAGACTAAGATCTGATTTCTCTGAAGCCAACTATATTCAGTCTTTAGGATTAAGTGCTGCAAATTTTTGAAGAATTGTGTTTGGCTTAATAGATCTATTTATCTGTACTCTTCCTGCTGTATTTGCTTTGGTCTTGGAAAAAAATACTCTACTTTGGAACATATAAGTCAACTAAAAGAACAGTATACAAAGAGTCTGCTTGTTTGTGATGCTTTCCCCAAAGTTTATTTCTCACAAGAAATGTTTTATTTGCCGCACTGAATGTGAGTGAAGTTCCCACCCCTGCTTGGAGAATGTGGCATGTGTCTGGCAGAAGCATTTGCCCCTGAATCGTGAGCTTTGGTGGTAAGTCATGAAGATGCAAGTCTGCTCTATGTCCTGGTAAAACTAAAAGCCAACAAAACTACAAACTGCTACTCTGGTCTCCTAAAATAGGATCCTGGGCTGTGGAAAGGTGGTGCAACTAGGCAGTTTTTTCAGGCTAGTGTTTGAAAGAGATACTAGATCATGTGCTTCGTTCTGAAGTTGTTTCTAGTTACAGAGGTTTTGCTTTTTTTACAAAAGATCTTTGAATAGATCCATTGCTGGTGTGTCCCAGTGAGGCTTCCCCTCTGCTCAACCAGCACTTGTGAAGTAGTTCTGAATTCAACCATGTGATGGTTACTGAACAGAACTCTTTCCATGTGGTTAAAGTGCTTCTCTTCAAGAGGCAGCTAACCTCTGTGTTCCCACTGAGTTACTGAAGCAAGGCAGCATTCAAAGAGTGTATTTACTGTGTCAGAGATCCTAAAAGTGATGTCAGGACCGGGTGGCTTGGTTGAGGCTAGCATCGAGAGGAACCCTGTTGCTTCTGAGTCTGTCCATGTCCAGACAAGGCCCACTGGGGGGGAGAGAAGAAAATCCTGTCAGCTGTGCAGTGTGCTACTGCAAAGTGAGTTGATGGTGTTCCAGAGGCCGCTGGGCAGCTGTGCCTGTCATAAAACGAAGCACTGCAAGTGTTGCTGAATTGCCGTGGTCTTGGGAGAGAGACCAAGCGTTAAATGGGATATGACATCTGAATGATCTCCTCCTCCCCAGGCTTTTGCAGCAGTGCAGAGAAGAGGCATTAGTGAGACACTTTGGGAAAAGGCAGGGACGGTGTGTAACATACTTCCCCTGTGGCTGCGTGAGATTATTTTAGGCACTGGCTCTGTTGATCCATTTTCCTCACTGTTTAGAGCATTTCACTTAAAGGAGAAGTTCAGTTTGTACAGAAAGAGATTTCATGTTCCACCTCCCACAGTTACCCTGGGAGTGAGGTTTGTAACAGGAAGTGATGCGTGTTAGGCCAACTGACTGACTTGTAGAGTGAGAAGTAAAAGGTGATGTTGAGCACTCCTGGTTCAGATGTAAGACATTTCCTCTCCACACAACCCTTGCCTTGCTTATGCACTCGCAGTACAGGGCCCCTGCTATGTGCTGGTAGCTTACAGACTGTTGTCAGTAATGCTGCCAGTAGCATCTTTATGATTTTACAGTACATCTTAAATGCACTTACTGTAGTAATTGAGGAGAAAAATCACATTGGATGGATTGAATGCACAATATATGTAGTGTCCAGGGGGAGATGTAGGAATAAGCCAGAATTCCCTGAGGTTCATGTGTTCAGTGCACTAAAAAGGTACAACAATTTCAAAAAGGGACTGCTTGTGAGGTTGCTGAACTGGGAAAGTCAGAGATGCTTTAGCAGGCCACGGGGTCTGTTATGTGTCTTAAACTGGCTTCACCTGTGGCAGGTACAGTGTCAAGTGTGTGTTGATGTACACACATGTATTTGTTTTTCTTCTGCCTCGTGTTTCCTATTGCCTCCAATTTAAAAGAATTTTAACCAATATGGAATGTCAGCTACTGAACTCCAGCAATATTAATATTTTTGCTGTAACTGATTAAAAGAATGTCTTCACTAATCCTTTTATTACACATTCTAATTGACAACAGAATAGTGCTGATAATAATTTTAGAATACCATATTTAGATTCATCTCCACTTGGTTGGGACATTCAGAGGTTTCTAAGTACTTTTCTTTCCCTGCAATGTTTCTAGTTCTCACTGTGTTTTACAGTTCATGTCTTGAAGAAAAAAACCTGGCGGTCATTCTGGGCCAGACTGTAGTAGCTCACTGAAGAGGACCCCAAAAGACAGGGAACAGCCCAAAAGAGAAATCTCTGATCTCTCAAACGTTCTGTGGAGCCAGCACCTCCTGTCATGAGCTAAGGCAGGGGTTATAGTATAACTTGAGATCTTAATGGTGCTGTGTTGACTAATCAGGTCGAAATGTAGATTATATAAACAGAAGGGGAACCGTGTGTATGAAGTGAGGTGACTTTGTTAGCTGTAGGAATGCTGGATTTCTCTGTTCCACGTGCATGGAGGAGTTACACTGAATGGGCTCAATGCCTGAAGTACTTACTGTCTGGTGGTGGAAATGGCTGCTAGTAACAGGGCCAAAACCGGGTTGATTTTTGGCTAGAAGCCCCGTGGTTTTCTTTTTCTAGGGAAGGATCTGCTTATATTTGCCACACCTGGGCTGCAGTCCTACCCATAAATTGTAACCAATTCAGCTGCTGAATGTCCACACTGATTTAATGAGGTTTAAATTGGTGCCTCCGCTGATGGAGTGACATACCTTTAAATATGTACCTGTGCTTTTAAGGCTTTTCAGGTGGTGCTGCAGTTTGCTCTTTTGGGGTCCTTGGGTAAGATTACTGACGATTCAAAACTCCCAGTGCTCTTCTGGAAGAAAAAGTTCTTGCCTTGGTGCTCCCCAGTCTAGCCTACTGTGTGAAGGAGGCAGGGCAATCCTCTGCTGCCGGGGAGTTGCTTTTCTCCTCTGCAGGAATTCATATAACAGGAAGCCTTTGGGTTGTGCTGCTGTATTTTAACATCTGTTTTGCTAATGTGATGGGTGCCTCTGGGTGTAGTGGGGAGGGTGGGGAGCAGCAAGGGTCAGAGTAATTGGCCAGTCAGGAGAGGAACACGTGCCTGTCAGGAGACCAAGGCAGCAGTCTGCAGACAGACCCAAACACCTGCAGAAGTCTTCAGAAGGGATTTCTCCTGTTGCAACTGGTTGAGGTGCCAGCTCCTGTGGGGCTGGTCTTTTTACCTCTCATGTATTCAAACCCTGCCAGCCCTTGTGGTGAAGAGCATGGAAGTGGTGGGACCCCAAAAGATGAACCATCACCTTCCCCTGCTTGAATTTCTTCATCGGCTGCTTGGAAGATTGGACTCTGTTGGATCCAGATTCTGTGTGGTTTTGCAAAGCATCTGAACTGGAGGATCTTCAGTGACTTTTAGATTTTTTTAAAATAATACAGGGTTTTGGGTTTGGTTGGTCTTTAGTCCATTTCACTACTTTCTTACGTTTAGGCCTGTAAACTCTTGCAAACAAATTTGATGCAAGTTAAAAATAACAAATTGATAAATCTTAAATGGATTATTTCTATAGGTTTTTTGCTTTTGTAGCTGGAGGCTACAGAAACTTACTGGATGTTTTAGGGAGCTATATTGCTTTATTTTTTTTTTTGTCCTTCACCTTAATTTTTTGGCTATGCTTTGCAGACTTTCTGCATTGAAGTACTTAGTCCTTTTCACTGATGTAAATCTCGTAAGCAAGGTAAGACATCTCCTGCCTTCAGTTTTTCAAATTTCTGAGGATGTTTCTGGGTACAACTCTTGCTAGCTGGTTTTCCTGTCTTCTCAAATGGCACTGGTATCTGAAGGCGTTCATTAATGATTCAGTGCGAGTCCAAAGGTTGCTGTACCTGTGAATAGCCAATAAAATTCAACAACTTGAAGGGCTTCCAAATCAACACCCTCGAGATCATCATCATCATCAATAACATTGATGGCTGGGAAATGAAAAGGCACAGTGGTAAAATTTGGAAAAAGCAGCTTTTGTGTCTCAGAGGTGCAATGGCAAGGGATGGACAGATCACTTCCAAACACAGGCCCTGCACCGCTACTGGTAAGGTATCCTGGGGGTGTGTGGAAGAAAAGATTCTCACTTGTGTTACGTGTATGCAGCTCGTTTAATCCATGCTTTTACCAGGAGTGGGGATTGACTGCTGAGGTAAATGCTGTCTATGCAGGCACGCAGTCTGACAGAGTACCAGGCTGTGCCCCTGACCTCAGACTGAAGGCTTTTCAGCTGCACGCTGAAAATGGGCAGAACTAACAAAGATTTCTCCTGGCCCACCCTGAAGGAAGTGACTGACACCCAGTCCTGAGAATTTCCAAGTATGTCAAGTCAGTTTTTGACAGCCAGGCTCTGAGCAGAGGCAGATCTGGCACCAAGGTTTTGTTTGTGCTACCTGGCTAGTGGACTATGCCTAAATAATTAATATAAACTCATTTATTTGTTTATTTACATATTCATATATTTAGATAACTTGATGTTATAAGGTGACCAGAAGATACCCTGCAGTGCTGTAATGCTGTACACTAACGGCCAGCTAGCAGGGGAAGGGAGACTGTTGCAAAACTCTTGTAGTGTTTTCCTTCCCACCTTTTGTTTCCTGTATGTGTTCCTGCTTGTTCTCAGTAGCGTAACCTTTCTGGTATGGCAGCTGTTGGATGTTAGGTGCTTCTGCAGTGCCCAGCAAACTGATTTGGTTAATGGCTCAAACCAGGATTATTTATAATTTAGCTTTCTGTAAGGATTTACTCGTGCTGTTGAATAGAATTTCCCACTCTTTCTGCTCCATCCCAAGCTCCCAACTGATGTCCAACAATAGGACAAGGGGAAACGGGTGCACACTGGAGCATAGGAGGTTCCACGTGGACATAACGAAAAACTAGCTCACTGTGAGGGTGACAGAGTGCTGGGGCAGGCTGCCCAGAGAGGTTGTGGGGTCTCCTTCAAAACCTTTCTGGATGTGTTTCGTGTGTGACCTAATCTAAGTGATCCTGCTCTGCCAGGGAGGTGCCTTTCGAGGTGCCTTCCAACCCCTGCCCTTCTTGATCCTCAGAAAGTGATACAGAGAGCTCCTTCCTCCTTCCCTCCTCCTGCCCTGCAGTCTCAGTCTGTCTTGACCAGACATACATGGTTAGGAAGGATGTGCTTCTCTGGCTGTGGGTCATACAGAAGAGTAGAATCTGCAGCAAAGAAAGACATCTGCCAGGAGGAAAGTGTGAAACTCTTGATTTTTACGGGAAAACAGATCTGTGTGGGGTAAGGAAGTGTTCATTCCCGTCAGGCACATCTGCAAGCGGTGAGGAACAAAACCCTTTACACCGCGCTCAGAACATATGATTTATTTTCTGTGTCCACTTCAAAATGTGTTTCTTGAGTATAGAAGAGAAGGATGCCCGAGAGCTGCGTGTTCCTGAGCCCCCCAGGGAGAGGGGGCAGGTTTAATAGGACATTAGTCCCTACCTGAAGGGAGCATACAAACAGGAGGGGAATCAACTTTTTAAAAGGGCAGACAATGGCAGGACAAGGGGGAATGGTTTAAAGCTGAGGGAGGGAAGGTTTAGATTAGATATTAGGGGGGAGTTTTTTACGGAAAGAGTGGTGAGGTCCTGGAACAGGCTGCCCAGAGAGGTGGTGGATGCCCCATCCCTGGAAGTGTTCAAGGCCAGGTTGGATGGGGCCCTGGGCAACCTTGTGTAGATCCAGGCCTGAGGTTGGTGGCCCTGCCTGTGGCAGGGGGGTTGGAGCTTTATGATCCTCGGGGTCCCTTCCAACCCTTGCCATTCTACGATTCTATGATTAGTGCCACCAGGAGGAGCTCTCGATACAGCCGCGGCCCCCGCGTCCAGCCGCGACGCTATTCCCTTTAACACCAAGGAAGGAGCTTGTGGTCGGAGCACGGCGGCGCAGGCACCCCCGTGGAGCGGGCATTTGGCACCGGAACACAACAAATAAAAGCTACACCTGGAAAAGGCAAAGCGACCCGAGCCAGAGGGCAGGTGGGACAACTTGCTGTGGGAGCTTTGAGAGCAGGATGGTCCATCGCGCTGCGAGTGGCCTGGCCTATACGGGAATCCCAGCTGCGAGCTTCACCCCCGGGACTTGTGTCTTTCCCTGGGTTAAAACAAGTGGCACAAAGACCGCCTGGCAGGGAGGAGCGGGGGGAGTGTGCACATGGTACGGTGCCTTTTACGGGTTTAGTAAAGCTTTCAGTGAGGTGGGTGAGTAACTGCACCCTGCTCGCTGGTGGGAAGGTTCCCAGCTATCCAGGGGCAGCAGAACAAGTTTGTAAGTAAAAGGCTGGTAGGTTTTATTGTGGAAGAGACGTTTGGGTTTTTAGAAAGAGCAGACCTTCACCTTGCAGCTGCTAAGTTTCCTCTGCCTAGGGGACAGAGGGACAGGGCCACCAACATTGAAATCACTGAGGAAATGGTTTTAATGGCTTTCTGCAAAGCTCCAGGATGAATGAGAAGAACCCACTGTCTGTCACATCTGTTCTGCTCTCTGTCTATTTTTATACTTGTTTTAAGATCCTGTATTTAACGTTGCCTCAAGACTAACCAGTTCCCATTTCATGGAGGCATGAGGCGAAAGCCCAGCGACTGTGGGCACCTTTCTTCTTGCTAAAATAAATTAATACTGAACAGACCCTTTTTATCGCGGCCATGCTCTTATCAGGCCATCTCTCTTTATATTCCTTCCTTCCCCAGCCATTGTGGAAACAGACATCCTGCCCAAGGCATCGAAATCCACAATCTGCTGCTTCTTCTATGGAACCCCTGGCTCCTTGCCAACGGCCCCTTGAGATGGTCCCAGATGTGATCGCTTTTTCTGTGCTACCCTGAAAATATCCGGTAAACACAAAGGGCTGCACTCACCACAGTTACCGCTTTTGGAGGCCAGCACTTCCTCTGCTGTCAGGGATGTACAGTGGGAGATATTAGTCATGATGTACCCCAGAGAAACCATGACTAAAATGGCAGGGTCACTGTCAAAGGGATAACTCCTACAATAGAATAAAGCCAATCTTTTTATTGCATCTCTCAGCTGGTCCTTGAGTTTACCTCCAGTTCCCATGAACCCAGGAGATCTGTATGGGATGTCTTTCCCACAGCATTCGGTGGCGAAATGCAGATTCCTTGCACCTATGTTGTGTGTGAAAGGAGATTTGGTTTTGTTACTGCTTTCGTTCAGGGAAAAAACGCAAAAGATTCTGGTTTTATTTCAAAGTATCTTGGACTTAAATAGCAAACCAGCCAATACCTTAAAATAAAACCCAATTTTTTTTTATTGACTCAGTAACATTTATGGGAGAAGACTGGGCAGGAGAGGAGAGAAGTGGATATACCAATTTGTGACACTTTTTCTGGCTTGGATTTGTGAGGGATTTGTGCTTCTTTGGTAGGCTTGGAAATTTTTAATAGTTCTGCCTCTCAGAAAACCAATCTTGTAGTCCTGGCTGTTGCTGTTAAGTGAAGATATGAGTGAGGAATCATGGGGGTGAAGGTATGGCAGTGCACCTTGTTGCTGGGCTTCCTCATGTGATTTCTTGTAACCTTTTTTCACGTTGCTTAGATCTTCCCTGCAGTTCCCCTGCTTTGATATGAGTTGCACAACTGCCAGAGTTCCCACAGCTTAAGAGTGCTCTTGTCTCTGCAAGCATTGGTGTGTGCAATAAAATGTTCAGAAGGGTTTTAGCCCATTCATCAATTTTTAGGCACCGGCTCACTGAGGGGGGGACAGGTGAGAATCCAACGTGATCTCTTTGTGTGAGTCCACACTCACTGCTTAGAGGCTTTGCTTCAGTGTTACAGCACACTTCAAATGTCTCTTTACTGCATTTGTCTTGCAGATTGCTGCCAAAATACAGACTGGAGGAAAGCAAAAAGAAGAAAAAAGATGCATCCCAGTGAAACCCACACAGATCATGCCTCAAACACCCTAGAAAGCCGCAGCTGGCTTGAGGAATTGTTATCCTTGAAGGCACACTATAACTACTTTAAATTAAGAAAAACCTTTGCTCTGCAACTTAGTTTCTGAAGCAGAAAGTAATTCAAGAAAGTTGATGTTGCACTTGTCCCTTGTTCTTCCAAAGACAAGGCAAGTTCCATTTATGTAGAACCTGAAATGAGTGCAGCTTGCTCAGGCCTGCAGCTAATTAGGTCATCCTTCCCCATGTCTCCTCACCAGCTGGTAGATAGATCCAGCCAGCTTTCTGAGATCCAGATGATGGCAGTCCTTGGGGCCATGCACTAAGTTTGGGTCATGTCAGGGATGTGTGGGCATGTTCAATATGGCCTTCATGTTTATTTTCTTTCCAAAAATAACAGTGTATCTCTGTGGCATCTGTTAAATATTGACTTTCTATTGGCAGTTTTAAAGGTAAGGAACTGGAAAAAGCAGCTCCTGGGGGCTCGCATGGCATTTGTATGGCCAGAGCACAATTTATTGTCACTTATTAGGGACAGAGGTACTTTTTGAAGTGTCTCTTCATACGAAGCATTGTTTTGATGAAGCAAAAGGACTGATCGTCAGACCTTGGTACGCAAGCTGGATAAAGCAGGGTACCTCAGCGACTGATGACATGAGATCTGTTTTAAACAGTGCCTGCCTTTTGGTTCTTACTCTTCAGAAATACCCTGACCTTGCAGACTTACAGACAACACGTGCAACATTAGCACCAGCCAGAAACATACCACCCTCTGTAAGCAAATGTCCTGAAATAGAAGGCCAGAGGTGGCTTGTAAAGGGTTATCAAGCTTGAGTCCAAAGCATGATGAAAACTTTCATAGGAGAGAGAGGAAAATACAAGAACTAAATATGATGGTTCTTAAAAAACTGGTCATAGCACCTGATTGGACATGCAACAGAGAAGGATATAAGTATATTCATGCCTTTTGCAAGCACAGTGGTAACACAAAATCCAGTCTACAATGGTTCCATGGGGTTTAACTTCTTTTGTGTCAGAAGGAAGACTTCCCAGCCTCACGCTTGAGTAACACACCATAAAATGCCATTAGGTAAGTCCCATAGCTGTGAGCCTACAGCATATCTCCTAAGGAGGCATCTGCATCTGAAGTCACTTACTGTTGAGGATGTCCCCTATCAATTGGTCACCTTTCTGACAGCTAACCACTCACTGGTATAAAGTGTTGGGTTTGATTGACGGGCCAGGGTCTGCGTAGCTGTGAGTGTAACGGGTGTGAAAACTGGGGAAGGCAACTTGAGCTGGTTACAGAGATTTTCTATGTGAAGTAGGCAAAGCCGTGCTGATCATTTTGGCAGGTTGGAGTAATTGGGTCTCATCCTTCCCTAGATGAGTTTTGTAAGAATGCCGTGGAACACAAGTACCCATGGCTCATAGCAAAGTCCCTGCCTCAAGGGTGTCATACTCGGAAATGCTCTGTTCCCATTTGCAGCCTTTACAGGTTGAGACCACACAGCTGGAGCTTCCCTGCCCAACAGAGGAGCTATGGTCTTAGTACTCAAAGGACCTTTGCAGCAAGACAGTGTTTTGCCAGGTGCTCTCAGCCATTCATTGTTGGTCCTAGGCAGCCCCTCGTGTCTGGGCCACTGCCTGTGATGCTGAGCCTGGCTGTCACCTCAACTCCGTGGGCCGAGCAGAGCGTCCTGCCCATATTGACAGGCTTGTGCAGCTCAGAGCCCACTTGCCTGGCCAAGCCCATGCAGCACCCTGGGGAGAAGGTGAAAAGGACACGGACAGGGCTTCCAGGACAGACCAAACGGGCTCTGCCAGACCTGTCTGCTCCAGCACCTATTGCTACTGAAGGCAGAGGGAGGCAGGTCATGTATCAGACAGATTTCTGGATACCACGGGGTCTTAATCTGTCAGAAAACCCAACTGAATTTGCAGATCACAAAGAGAACACCGTCTGCCTCATTACTGAGCTGCAATCTGTTCCTTCTCTACCCCCCAGTTATATTCCTCACCAGGGATTTATTGTTCCTTTTCAATCTGATATTTTAATCTCCCATTCCCCCGTCTTTGCCCCTCTCATTTCCCTTTCCAGAGCTGCTGCTCTTACTTTTGTCTCTCCTGCCCTTGCCAGCTGGAGTGAGTCACTTGCATGGTGTCACGCTCAGAAGTGCCTTTAGCTGCCCACTGCTGCTAGCTCTCAAAAGAGAGGAGATGAGATGCCCTGTAAACACAGCAAATCCAAATACAGCCTGAAGGCTGCATGGGTCCTGCCCTTTCTGCAATGGTCCTCTGCCCAGGCATTAAAAACACAACTGGGCAGGCACACGCTCTGGGGTTTTCAGGAGACATCATTATCCTGGGGGGCATCATCTGCGCTTGCTCCAAGATCTGTGTAAGATGGCAGCTCTCATGTCAAAGTGAAACAAGGAAGGCAAATGTATTGTTGTGTGCACAGAGCTTGGCCAAGGTCTGTGCATCTTTGTGCTCAACAAGTTCTTGCTCTGAAGAACCTGTAGCAAAGCAGGAAGAAAAATGGCTGTTGGCTGCTTGCTTTGCGGAGATAAGTTGGGGGCAGCTGCAAATGAAGCCTTTGGTGACAAGGCCATCTTTCCCCTTAGGTGCCAGCGGTCTGGCAGGAAGGACTGGGACATACTGCATTTGAAGAGCTCCCAGAAAAGCCTGACAGTTACATATTTCAGGACATGTACCCTTATATCAATAACCTAAATAGTTCTGCCCAAGAAGGCCAAAGATGTGGTACGGCAGGGACATGCTGTTTGCTCTCGAGTGCCAAACCTACACCCCTCCTCTGGGCTCTGGTATCTTCAGCATGTGCTGTACAAGTCCTTTCTCCCCTAGATAGGGACGCGTTTCCTGTGGTTTGTCCTCCGTGCCTATTTTTCAGTTTTTCCTGATGAGGAGACACAAGCCTCCAGTGATGCGATCGGCTGGAAGCGAGCGAGCGGCCGTGGCGAGCCTGTGTCTCCCCAAGCTTGTCCGTGTTGGCTCCGCAGCTGCGGCGACGCGTGCCAGGCGTTGTGCAGCTGCAGGGCTCGGCGCCAGGGGTGAGGTCTCTGCCTGCGCCGCAGAATTCCTGATTCAGCAGCAAAATCCCCAAGCCGCCTCCAAGCCCTCCTGGAAAAACCATCTGCAGGCATCCCGCTTGGGTGGGAACATCCAGTGCTGGATGTGCCTGCCAGCTCGCCCTGTCTGCTGCACAGCGTGTGGCTCCCAGGGGATGGGGAAGCCCCCGAAGACTTCACCTCGAGTGTCCTGGGCTCCTCGCTGCTTGATGGCATGAACAAAGTGCAAGGGTTTGTGTTCTTTCCTTCCTTGGCCTGAAGGTCTAACCCGAAGCCTGCCGAAAGGCTCGTGTTGGCTTTCCTGTCTTGGGACTGAAATGACTGCTTGCTTCAGCTGCGCATCTGTAGCGTTCTGCTAGTGCCTTTTAAAATTAGATTTCCTGGGATAAATCAAAAAGAATATGGGGGGTGGGGGAGGATATAATAAACCCTTTCTTTCATCTGAAACAGCAGTAGTTGACTGGGAGGGATGAGAGAGTTACAGGAACTGCCTGAACATGGTGGCCCGGTATCCTCTGTACCTGCCGCTGAGTAGCCACATGTCCAACAGAACCAGTTAAACACATCTGGGATAATCCCTTCATCCTGCTCTTACTGTCTTCTCTCTCTTGATATGCAGCATACATTGTGCCTTCTTCCTGGATGTGCTTCATGAAGGTACAGCAAGAGACAAGCTGTGTTTTGCCTGTCTATATGACTGCACAGTGTATGTCCCATTGGTCCAGGGCTGAACAGCATCCAGTGTTTTATACAGAATGGAAACTTTTTTCCCAGATTTTTGTACTAAACTTGTGTTAGGGTACCTGGCAGGTGGTGGCCAAAGCAACACCAGGAAAGGAGAAGGTGACTGTTTGACAATTTTGGTCATGATGAATGAGTCCAGCAAGCAACACTGACCATCACCTCTTTCTTCATTTGTCCCTGTGCCTCTCCAGCGCTCAGCATTGATGGGCCAGGTCAGCTTTATGCATGGGCCACACCTGGGTGTAAAGTGTTTGCCAGGGACCAGCAGCTTGTGCTGGCTGTGGGAATGTCTAGGGATGCTCAGCATCACCTCTTGGTGGTCCAGGGATCCAGCTCTTAACAGGGATGAGGAGTATTCCTAGTTAACTCGTCCTGGCCTGTCATGCTTCAGTCCCAAGCTTTGACAAGCACAGAAGTCCAACTGTGGCCAGCGGCCTTGCGTCCGTGAAAACCCACCTTTGAGTGGCAGAGGAGGCCCACAGGATTCACAGGTTCTTGGCCCCTGCTCTGTGGCCACTCCCCTTGGAGCAGTGCCTCAACTGGTGCAGATCATGCTGGTCCCAGTGACATGTGGAGGCTGTTATATGCTTACATCAACCTCAGCATGCCAGTTTATTTTCCTTCCCCTTAGCTGTTTTACAATGCCCTCCTAATTCAATTGCTAATATTTTTCATAATTATATTTGAACAGATGTCTTGAATTTTGCAGTGTTCTCGCTATCACAGGGCACCTCTCACAAGCCACTCGCTCTACAGAGAGGATCCTGCAAGCCAGCCAGCATTGCTGATTGTGCCACAGCCCCTGCCACAGCAGTGAGCTTCTTCAGCAAATCCCCCTTCTCATCCCACCGCTGCCAGGTAAGCAGTGGTCACCCTGCACAGTCCTCTTGGCTCTCCTCATCTTAGTCTGCTGGGGACAGAAACAAGTGAAGGTCTGAATTGCCAGTGCCTGCACGGGAAGCACCCCCAAGATGGAGCTGTGTGGAGAGGATAGGAGCAAGGATATTCTAACCAGCATTGTTTTAAGGCATCCAGGAGAGGAGCTGAATTCAGATCTCCCATGTTCAGAATGGCAGCTCCTTGGTGTTGGCCATAGCAACCCCAAATCCCAGTGCCTCTTGTGGCTATGGCCCCATCATGAAATGGAAGGTCCTCCCTTCCTCTCTCCCCTTGTGTTTTGTGCTAGTGCTGAGCTGAAACAAGAAGGAAAAAACCCACATGTGGTGTTTCTTCTAGTGAGTGGCAGGCTGCAGACTCTTGCTGGGCTGCCCTGGCCTAGTGCTCAGTGCTGTACACAAAGAAAACCTCCTTCTGAGATGCCCCGCAGCACTCAGATTTGCTTCTGAAGCAGGAGATGCAGTGACCTCGATTTCAACATGAATAATCACAATTGTAGTTCCTGCCCCTCCAGTGATGCAGGTCTTTATTAGACCTGACTGGGGTCTGTAACCTCTGCTGGCTGCAGGTTCTCCCAGCGTTCGGCATGCTGTGTGAAGTGCTGTTTGTATTTCCTTCTGTTCCTGCTAACCTTACCTGCCATGAATGATGCAATCATGCAGACAAGAAGAGATCATAGGGGACATGCAAAGTCCAGGATGGAAAAATGAGAGGGAGAAAGAAATGGGGGAAAAGAAAACCAAGACAAAAAAAGAGAGACGAAAAATGGAGTTTCCGAGGCTGAAGGTCATTTGGGTCAGGGGACATCAGTGGGCACTCTGTGCAAGGAGACATGAGGCTGAGCTCTTGCAGGTGTCAGGAGTGGTAAATGGCGTGGCTGTGGATGACAGCTATAAAGGTGGCTTGGGATGCTCAGAGTGGACACTGGGAGAAGTCTCTCCTGAGGAGGGTGTTGCATCTCTGGAACAGGTTACCTGGAGGTCAGGGGCTCTCTGACCTTGAGGGGGCTTAAGACTTGCCTAGACAAAGCTATGATTGGTCTGAGCTAGTGTTGGCAACAGTCCTGCTTCTTATGGGAGGCGGGACCAGAGGCACCCAGAGGCCCTTTCCAGCAGATATTTTTTTTACTGTAGTTACATTAAAATTGAATAAACATGCCCTTGTGTTGACTTAACCTTCCTAGTGAGTGCATTGATCTGGTTTTGTTGACATGCTTTTTTCTAGAATCTGATTCTCACTAAATACAACTGAAAATGGGAGGTGACCTGTATGTTACCTGAAAAGACTTGTGAGTTGGGGTTTTGGTTAGTTTCTGGCACTATCCTTCAGGCTCTGGGAAAGCTGGCAGGGGCTGCAGGCTCATCCCTGTGATGGGATGGTACCAAATGTCACCCCGTAGCTGCAGATACTGGGATAAGATGACTATTTGTGATCAGGAGCGGAACGGACCGGACCTTCAGTGCCTGTTTCTGCTCAGTCTTTGCACCTCAGCTTCTGCTGCAGGTAAAACAGGCTGCAGCCAGTGAGGGCTTGAGGAGTCTAGTGCCAGATGTTCATTCCTTCCCCTCTTCTAAACCATGAGATGTAATAATGTGCTTCAGATTCACTGCAGGCACAAAACAGGACCTTTGAGGGATTTGTGTCCACGGCTGGAGATATTCCTTTCTGACCAGGGGTTAAAGCTTTTCCCAAGCTTCTCCCAGCATGGATCAGGCCCCCTTCCCCTCTGATAACTATCATCCTTAACCAAACCTTCTCCCATGCCTGTGACTCACCACAACCTTCTCCTGGCAGCTGCTGGCACAGCCCATACCTATGACTAGAGAGGCCAGGGAGGAACATAAGCCCCCTATTCCTTCTGGCCAGAGAGTTTGCTGTCCTTTTACAAAGCACTGCTCCCTATAACCTTGGATGGGACACCAGAAACTCTGGATGTGCATTCCTGTATTGTCTCCTAGGGGGTGAGGTAGAAGTTCTGGTGAGAGAAACCCTGCTTGCCCCCCTTCCTTTCATAAGAGGTGTGGGGAATGGCGAGTGGCTCATTTGAAATTCTGCATAGTAAAATATAAATCCTGATAGCCTGAGAAATTCTGGATAGGAGCCAGAAAGGGTTAACAAGGAAACATGTTCCTTCCAGCATAATTGTATATTTGGCTTATATTTTAATAAATGAGTAACAGCTGAGCAGAGAGACCAAAACAGAGCATCCCCCCACCCTGAGGTACTTTCAAGGCAAAGCGCGGGCTGCACGCAAATCAAGTACTGGAGTGGGCATTTAGCACAAAACAATGAGGATTAACTGTGAATTACACAGTGAGTAGCAACCAGAGCGAGTGGCTAATGCAGGTGTGAAGGCTTGGGGTTTGGTTTTTTTAATGTTAAAATTTTCTTTTGAATTCCCTGAAGGCAGGAAGGGAATGAACAAAGCCAGGAACTCTGGTCAGGCCTTAGGGGAGCTGGAGGCCTGGGGTGATAAATCAGCAGCGTTGCAGTGAGATTAAGGGGGAACTAGTGTAATATATGAGGCAATGTGGAAAGAGGAGTTTTATTACTGCAGTCAGCTCTGAAAGGATTAAGCTCCAGATGGTTAGAGTGGGGGTAGATCAGGAACCCCCATCAGATGGGGCCCACCATCTGACAACATCTGACAGTAGCAGAAGCAGAGGAGGGTTTCCTCTGCATGGAGAATGGGATTCACCTGGAGAGAGCTGTCTCCACAGAAAGATGAAATAGCTTGCTTTAGTGGAGAATTAGCTTTTTGTGAGGAAAGCTGGTGATAAGCATGGCCATGTGGCATTTCTCACCATTCAGGAAACATGTCTTGTTCTCTGGGATTAGTTTGATGCTCAAAAGGAAATGCACCAGAAAAAACCATTAAAATGCTCTGGGAAAATGGTGCCATTGGCCTAACATCACTGGGTATGTTGGCCTTGATAAAGCCCCCCATCATAGCAGCTCCACAGACTGACAACCCTGAGGATGGGTGGCAGGTTAGCACCCACTACACAGTCACAGGGGACTCCTGTTTCCCAGGAGAGTGGTCTGAATCTGTTAAACTTCTTTTTTGGTACATCACCAAGCTGTGGCAAGGAAGTGGTGTCTTTTATACCTCTCACCTGCCAGGACAGGAGGCAAAACAAAGACCTGGTTCATGGGGGAATTTCTCCTGCAAGAGCAAGGGCTGTTGGGCATTGGCACTGCCCCACTCCACGTCAAAGGCAGACTAATCCTCAGACCACAGCACTGATGCAGCGTGACAGATCGCTGTGAGGAAGAGGGATGTGTCTCTCTTACAAAATTATTATTATTTTTATTTAATTTGAAATGGTTACAAAGAATTCTCATTTGGGGAAATTTTGGCTGTTCTTTGCTCCAGCAATAGACTTCTCTGTTGGGTCTCTTCTGCTACAAATGCTTAGATTTATTTTTGTTTGTGTTCTGTCTTATGCAGCTAAGAAAACAGTTTCAAATAGGACAAGCTGTCTTGTTCCAGGGAGGAGGTCTGATGTGGAGAGTGAAAACAGCTTGCTACTTGGAGAACCATCCACAAAAGAACAAAGCTCTAAGGATAGTTCCCTGCACTGTGCCCCACAAGAGATATTATAGAGCCAAGATGTTTGCCTCGGGAAGAACTGCTATGTGGGACGGTCCCCCTGTTAAGTGGCTTTTTCTCCTAGAATTTATGGGCACCAGTGTCTGGTCCTCTGGATGAAGTTCCTTTGGATCCTTTAGGTACAGGGAGTGCCTGGGGTATCCCCTTCTCCTGATTGTCAGAAAGGGGAATCATGTTAGTTTGTTTCACAGGGATGCTGGTGCACCTTTCTGGTCATCTGTAATAGCTGGTGCTGTAGAAGAAGAGTTGAGCCTATTTTAACTAGTTGTGCATCTCTCCCATATTTGTGATTTGCGTGTTGCTGGCAATGTGAAAGGAAGACATGCTCATGAAAGAGCAAATGTTCTTGCACAATATCCATGGGAAATCAGTTCTGGATGCACAGAAGTGTGAGTTTCTTGCGGCAGTTGGATGGGGAGTTACACTCAGATGCTTAGAAAAGTGAGATGACATCATATGATCTGTACATCTTGTGAAAATGAATCAGCGCTACTATTATTAAAACATCTCCACTTGTAACGGCTGCATTGGCAGGCTGGTGTAATGAAGAATTTTAATCTTGGTGTAGGATATAAATCCTGGTAGGAAGGAACTCTAAAAGCAAGAGGAATTTTGCTGCTTGAAAACTAGATGCAGTTTATTCCAATTTCTAGCCAAAGAGTTCAAGTGTGGATTCAACACTTTCAGGTTCTCAATTAGAAGGCCATCATCACATCATCAAGAGGTCCAGACTCACCACATCATTTTATATCTGTTTTCCAGAAAAAAATCACTCTTGTCCAAAGGACAACTGTAAATGGCCAAATGAGATGATAAAAGCAGTATATGTGACCTGAGCCAAGAACAATTTTGCTGTTGAGGCTTAAAAAATATTTACATTAAGAAAGAAATGTTATGAAATGACAGTCCTTTAATAGGCAACTCACAAGACTAAATTAGTGAAATTCTGTAGAACAAAGAGCTGCTGGAAATTATTCTTCCATTTACACCTAAGGCAGTCGCCCTGGATTTATTACTACATCTTGGGCTGCAAGCCTGAGTCTGATTTATTAACTACTGTCCCTTTTGGTTTCTTATCCAGGGTGGTAAACCAGCTGTAGAAAGCTGAAAAGAAGTTGAGCTGCATGTCTTGTCTTTTCAGCCTGTTTCTTGTGTTCATTTTGGTCTACAAACATCTCTCAGGTCTCCTAAATAGATCTTCTGATGGAGTTCCCAGAACAGACCACCACCAGTCTCATTAAAGCTTGGTTTTGCTACTTTAATGCATGAATACAAAAAAAAGCTCTCATTCACTGTTGATTTTATTTAGTTAGATCTTGTGCCTCGTGGTGGACATTGAATTGGAGTGACATTTTTGGCATCAAAAACCCCCAATTAATAGTGGGACTGTGGAGAACAGTTTGACGCCTGCATCTGTTGCAGAATGAAAAGGGTTAACCTCTGTTTGGCTGTAGAGTATCGATTGAGGCTCACTCAAAGAAAATACAGCTGTAAATAGTTAGGAGTATTCCCTAGTAGCTGGTTTGTTGGGTTTTTTTGGGGGCAAGTCATTGAACTGGGACTCTGGAGGTACAGTCTGTTTCCCAGGGATGCCACACGCTTCCTGCGTGATAGGAGGAGGAAGGTCACTAGTTTCTCTAGGTCTCAGATCTCCAGCTGAGAATGATGCTGTCTCCCTCCTCTGCTTTTTTCCAACTTGCTTGTTTATATCTCTAGCTTTTCAGCAGAGTAACGTTCTGCTCTTGCCTGTGTGCTGACCATGATGGGTCCTGCTCTCTGCTGGGGCCTCTAGACGCCACTGCGAACAGCTAATATGATTTTTCCCTTCACGCTTGTCTCCTCCACCTCCATCCAGGCTGCAGTTCCTGTGAGGTAAGATTAACAGCTAAAACTAATAATTTAAAAAAGAAACCAGTAAAGATGAAGACCAAGGGAATAAAGATCCAGCAGGTGTGAAAAGTTGTGAAACGGGTTTGTTGTTTTCTGGTCCCACAGGCTAATGATCTCATGCAAAGGTACCACATTTTGGATCGAGAAGGAATTGAGCCTGTTCCTTAAGGGTGAACAAAAAGCAGCTTTGTGTGTTTCCTTTGTGCTAAGCACATTGTGAATATTCTTAAGCATTGCCACAAGGATTAACATCTCTGCATTTTAATGTGCCTGGTGCAGGAATGGAGCTGGAAAATGGGGCAGGCAGGAATGATCTCTCCGGGCGGTGGGTTCTGCTAGGTGTCTCTTTGAAGTGCTACTCAATAGCTTTCTGTTACTCTTTCTTCACCCCACCTCATGCCCTTTTTTCGCCCCCTTCTTCAACAGCTTCTGGAACAAATCCTAATAGATTTCAGGTTTCTGAAATTTACTGGATTGCACTGTTTCATCTCCAGATACTTTTGCATGGCAGTAGTATAAAGAAAAAATATGTGGACAGAAGTATGGAGTTTGGTATTTACTTTGGATCATTAACCTGGTCTGTAAATTTGATTTGATCTCTCCTTTTTTTGTTCCTCCCCCCCTTGTGTAATTTCAGAGCCCACAAAGAGACGCTGTCTTTTGCGGCTTCAGGATCCCAGCGAGAAATGGGAGTCTGAGGGATTGTAAATGCACCTGCTCTGTTTAAATCCAGCCAAACAGATAAGTGCCCTTTTAATTATCTCACAACAGCATTTTGGGTGTAGCTGTGCACATCATCTCTCTTCAGTTCAGTTTCAATTCAGGGAGCCCTCTTGTTTCACCATTGCAAATGAGTGCTCTGCAGTTCTCTTGGCTGATAAGTCCCTGATGATACTGGTATTTTACGTGAGCTAATTAATTAGCATCTGAGGCAACTACAGCTGACAGATTGGGAAGTTCCCAGGGGTCTTTCCATGCCCCTCCAGACCTGCCATCTACAGCAGCTCTGTGAAGTTTGGGGACTCTGAGGAGCAGCTCTGCAGGACGAGACATGGCTGATGTGACCCATCTGAGCCTTAAATAGTCCTCCAGGACTCATTAGAGGTTTAATAACTGAACTTGGCTGGTTTGATTGAGAAGATGCTTGTGCAGGCTTTGGCGTGATCTCAGAGAAACCAGCTAACACTGCTGGCAGGACATTTCTGTATGTGCTGTTCATATGTGTGCAGAGAAGGTGATAACCCTGGCTTCTTCCTGCCCATTTCCAGGAGGGAGAATAGCTGGGGATGGTGGAAAGAAGCCCTTAGTTTATACATGGCATCCAAAGAGGTATTGTTGGGGAGTTGTAACAAGAATTGTCCCCTCGAAGTTATGGGGACACACACGTCTGTGGGTGGAAAATACAGACTATGAAGAAAACTTCTGGGTCCTTAGATCTGCTTCTATAGGTGATTGCTGCCTGCTCTTGGGCACATCACTGCAATTATGAAATAGGTACAGAAATCCACAAAATATGGTCTCAGGTACAGTGTGACTATGCAGTAGAATTCAGCTGTGAGGCTGGGGCTGATGTTTGCTACACCTGCGATTTACAGTGGTGGAATAATGAAAAAAATACTAAAGTTGATTGTGTTAGCATTGGAGGGCACATGTGGCAGGAGGACCTGCAGGGGCCAAATGACTCTGGACCTCTCTTATCTGCTTTGCCAGGGTTAATTAGTAGTGTAAAATGTCTACTTTGCTGTTAGAAGAACTACAAACGGGTTTGCTGTAGCAAATTGGACTGTAGTAACTGATGTGAGTTCATCTTATCTACCTAAGCAGAGGGTGAGTTTTGTGGGAAGGTGCCAGCCTAGGACCGAGAGGCTGGAGAGGAACACCAGTGAAGTGGGAGGTTACTGCGGAGCGAGAGAACTGGCTCTAGATCAACTTGGGTGACCCCTGAAGTGTCTGAAGTTCCTTCTTTTCTAGGAAAACTTCACTCCTGCTGTTATTACCAAGAACATTTTTATATTAATAGAAGCAATGACATGTCTGGTTATTAATGAGAATGCCCTGCCTTGCAATTGTAAGCAGGACTAATTCCTGCCTCTTCCATACTCTGACAGCAAAAAGGCTTTCCAGCATATTAAGAAACATTGATGAAGCCCCAGTGAGAAGATCAGGGTTTGTTCACTCAGCAAGTATGAATGGAAAAGCTTAAATCATCTGTGTACACCAATTAACAGAAATCTTTGCTCCTCAACCCGCCCCCCCCCCCAACCAACAAAACAAAAAAAATCCCCCAAACCCCTTAATTATTGTATTTTACCCTCAGAGATCCTCAAGGTCTTGAAGATTATGTTTGCAACTTGAAACTAGCTTTCTGCCAGCATGTCAATAATCAATGTTCCTCCAAATTATGAGCCACTGAATTAACACTAACCTGCCCAATGACAGTCTGGGCATCAAAGCTGCATTTGGAAAGGATATCCTCAAATGTGGCATGTGACTTGCAATGCTCTGTGCTCCTTGGCAGAAGAGGCAGAAAATGGTAACAATCCCTCTCAGGAGCGGTACTGATGTGAGAGATGATGCTGCGTGGGTTATATGTGCCTGTGGTTCAGTCGGTCCATCCAGCAGCTGAGAACAGATTCAAATAATCTTGAAAGGCTTCTGCAAAAAAGTCATTTCCAGAAAAGACAGACCCTGAACCCCAAACTCTTTCCCCATCTTACAGGTGAGCCTGGAGGACACTTGGGAGACAAGTAGCTGCTGAACGCATGACCTTCTCCTGGGATTAGAAGAGAAGCCATGGGGAAAGAAAAGAAAAAAGAGGAGGCCATCTTTCTGAGGAAAAAGATAACTTTGCTGAGGGCTTTCTCACTCCTCATTGGCAGCATGGTCGGCAGCGGCATCTTTATTTCCCCAAAAGGAGTACTGAAGAACTCCGGCAGCGTGGGCTTCTCCCTGGTTGTCTGGTTTGCCTGTGGGGTCCTCTCGATGTTTGGTGAGTGGTGGTGAGCTTCGTCAGCCTTTGCTCAAGAACTGGGTGGGAAGAGGAACCAGCACACTTCTGTGTATAAAATGTTGGGAGCAAAATAGACCAAAATTTCCCTGTTCCTACTGTCACAGAAACAAAGGTTTAGTAAGCCTGATGGGGCGGGGGGAGTCACCAGGGGTCTTTAGTTCAAATTATTGCCCTGTGGTGGCTGAGAAAATTCTGTGTGAGTCCCGGGAAGAGGAGTGATGATGACTGCAGATGGAAATAGAGTAGTAGTCTCTGCCAGGAGAGGTGGGCAAAAATGAAGGGATTCAGTCTATAAGGTGGAAAAGAGACACAGGCATCTAAGAGACACTTGTGAGGTCAAGGGCGATGCAATGCTTTTTGTAGACACTGTGAAAAGGGCAAGAAGTGTCAGTCTCAATGTGCCGTGAGGGATCCCCTCATTCCCTGTGAGGAGAGAGCAGCTCTAGAGCAGACTGCCTGAGGAGCTGCAGAGCACCCACCAGCTGGGGGTGGGTGTCTGGGTGTCTGTCAGAAACTGTTTGGGTATGTCTGATGCTGCCTCAGAGCAAAAAGATGGAGCAGATCAGTTCAGCCCTGCTTTCTGTGTGCTACTCTCAGCTCAGTTTCTGGCGTTTAATACCTGTAATTTCTCATGGAGGCTTGACTTCTTGACAACAGTTTCATTCTAATTCTGAAATAGCTTAGCTCTTAAAGTTACTATGAATAAATTGTATAACTTTTAGTTATATTAACTGTATAAAAGCCCCATCTCAAAAGTGCTCTGAAGGTGCTATTAGCAGAACTGCAAGATCACTCAACTTCTCAACTCTCGAGAGAAATTTGGTGTTTATTTCAGTGTGTGACTTTAAGGTTCTTCTGTGGTAACCAGGAGGAAAAAAACACGTGAGGAGAAATCCTTCATGGGGAAAAACAACACCTTGTCACTGTGTCGTGTGCATCCAGGCTTAGAAATTGGGACATTTAATCGTGAATATGGCAACAACTGTGATTTTGCTTTTAATATATGCACACTGACATTTCCCGCTGCCTACTACGCTGCTAAGCACAGGTCTCCTTGGCTGCACGTGTGGGATGCAGCCTGTGCCTGGCTGTTTGGGGAACGATGTGCTTTTGCTTAAAGAAAAATCTTCTGTTTGGGGAACGATGTGCTTTTGCTTAAAGAAAAATCTTAACACGTAATGTGAGCACAGTGTTTCTTTTAGCTGAGCAGAGCAATAAAGGATGATGTATGCGCTGGTCACATAGCCCATGCTCTGTGCTTGGAAAGGTTTCTTCTTTCCACTGCATCCTTTGACAGTTTCTTCTGGAAGGGCCTTAGGAGCCTCTTTATCAACTTACTGTGTTTGGTACCCAAATTTGTTGGTTTGTTCATCCTTTTTAGCAGCTTGATGGCCTTCCCTGATCACTTCTCTGATGCTCTTTTGCCTCAGATCTTTTTTTCTGACTTTTTTTTTAAACATTCGAAAGGCCTGCTGTCTTTTAAGCTTTTTTTCTTTCAAGTATAGCATTTATATGAGTCCCATAGCTTAAGTTCAGCAAAGCACCTACAGCATCCCACAGAGAAAATTAGGAGGTGTCTGCCGGTGTCCAAGACTTTAAACAGGGATTCTGTGCAAATTTGCCAACAGAGAAGCAGGAAAAGATTGAGGTCCTCACCGTTGGTATGACCTGCATGTGGCACAACTGCCACGGGACCTGGAGGCACCATGTGTCACCACTGGGTTCCTCTGTGCTCTGCCTTCACAGCTAGCTGATCTGGATGAAGAAGTAGATAGCATGGCTAGAGATAACCTTACCGCACAGCATCACATCCCAACAGCACTCAGCCCCATCGCGAGGAGAGTTGTGCTTGAGGAAGCAAAGTGTTCTATGGTTTTCTTCTGGGAACAAAGGATGTTTGAACTAGTGAGTGTATCCACTGTATGCAGGCCTTATGATCTGTACTTCGACATGTTCAGGTGGTGTGATGAATTGTTCTGTGGAGAAAGCACAGATGGGATTTGGTTGGTGCAGGCAGAGGCACAAAGGTTTCTATTCACTGAATTTTAGGCCGCCTTCTCTAACACGCCTCTCCCAAGGTTTCTTGTGCCTTGGTGCAGAGGCAGGGAGGTGCAGAGGTGCTTGTGAAGGCAAGAGCAGGCAGTCCCCAGGTCTCCTGGTGCACTTGTAGGTGAACATGTGAGAAAAGATGAACAAGCCTCTTGTGGATGTTTCCCTTGCTCTGCACCACCAGGGGCATGTTTTCCTCTGCTGGCAAGACTTACTCCTCAGAGAAGATGCCCTTCCAGGACCTCCGTCCAGTATTTTCCAATGAAGGAAGGGATTTATGTGAAGATGCAAGATAAGGACACAGGAACATGGGTCTGTGATCAAAACTGTGATTGACATGGTCAGCTAAGCTGCTGTGACTGCTTTGAAACTAGTTTTATGCCAGTCTATCTGCTAGGAGAAGCCAGAGAACCCGAACCTCCAGGGCAATTTCCAAAGGAAACTTCTTGTAGTTTCACACCTTTCTTTCAGACACCTTTTCACTTAAGTTCCTTGGAGGAGTTGTACAGTTCACCAGTGAATTTCTTTCATTCTGACAGAAAAGCAAACTTTCAAAATGCAGTAGCACACAATAATAGGGAAAAGAGTGGTTCTGCTAAACCCCTTTTTTCTTCCTCTGATTTGCTACATATTTTAAACAGATTCGTTGAATCCCTGAAGAGTTGTCCAGAAGCAGAGAAAACCCTCAGTATGCTTTAATCAGGTCATTTCTACCTGAACTTTTCCAGGTGCCTTGTGTTATGCAGAGCTTGGGACAAGAATCACCAAGTCTGGAGGACATTATATCTACATTTTGGAGACACTTGGGCCTCTGCCAAGTTTTTTATTCCTGTGGGCAGAGTTTTTTGCTATCAGGTGAGAAAGAACTGTGTGTGTCTTTTGCTCAATGCTGTGATTTAACAAAACAGAAGTTACAGTGCCTGGTAACAACAGTCTAAGTGTTTTTTAAAGGAAACAGTAGAAACAATATGAATATTTCTTAAAGATTTTCAGTGATAAAAGGAAGGGGGCATGATGAGGGAATAGTTACCTGTGTTCAGTACAATCTGTACTTGAAGAATATCCCTCTCCTTCCCTGGCAGCTGGTATCCTCCAAGAGCCATGGTATTTTTCAGAGACTGACAATAGGTATCAGATTTATTTCAGATCTTCTGTTTTCATTGTGAAGCTTCTTCAGACTCCCCCGTGGAAACCACTTTCTGGCTGAGCCCTGAGTTAAATACCATATACTTATTTTTTTTTAACTTTAAAAGGAAAGTCCTCCCCTTCCAATAACCTGTGTCCTCCCTGTAAGCTGAGATGAAGCAGGACATAGGAACCACACTGCATTGCTCAGTGTGATTAGTCTTAACTTTTGCTTTCAAGTTGGGAATAAATCTTCCTGCAGCATGTGATTGTAACCCATTTACTGAGAAAACCTATGAAAAAGACACCCTATGGGAAGGCACCATTGGCTTGGGAGAACAGGATTAAGCTGGGTTGGGAAACTTCCCCACCCTGAGTATTGTGCAGTTTTTCATCAGGACAGCTTTTGGCTATCTGCACACTAAAGCTTGTTCTTGGTTCTCCCTTCTCCAGGCCTGCCAACAGTGCTGTGGTGTCACTGGCATTCGGACGCTACATGCTGGAGCCATTTTTTGCCCCCTGTGCAGCCCCTGTCCCTGCTGTGAAGCTTGTGTCCCTCCTGGGATACTGTAAGTACCAGCTTTCATGGCACTGACAATCTTGGAGCCTCTCTGCCTCAAACCAGGGGTGCCTGCAGGGTGTTATATTCTGGGGTAACCATGGGATTTGGACCCTCTTGGCCACTCAAAACTTCCTGATCCAAGGCACTGGTTTGGGCCACTGTATTCTCAAAGAAGGAGAACAGGCCTCTCTGTTGACCAGCTGGAGCCCCAGGTCAGGGGATTGTGCCAAATACGGGCGTGGAAACTGTTCACGTACAATTGTGCAAATGCCACCTGGTTTGTGGGTGTAAGGGTCAGGTTTTGGGCTCTTCACCTGGTGCACCCAGCCTGTGAAGATGACCTGGGCTGGTGTGTGCTGGCACTGGGACCATTGTGAAGGGGGGTGCTGGGATGTATGTCCCTGCAAACTCACATGTTGCACCCAGGCAGGGTGGATCACCCGACAGGAACCAAGCTCCTGGTTGCTCTTAGGAGTGTAGCTCAGCTCCCTCTCCCAATGCTGTATGCTGGGCCACACCTCTAATGTCTTCCGGCATCTCTCACCCCCAGCATCCTCTCAGTGAAGATGCAGCCTTCTCCCCAGCATCCCTAGCGCAGGGAGTGCTGCTGCTGTTTTATCCTGTGTGTGTTGAACATGGGTTACAGTTGTAGCGTTGTGGTCTCCTCTCCAGACATGGTCCTGACCCTCAATTCCTGGAGTGTCACCTGGAGTGCCCGGCTGCAGACAGCTCTCTCCATTGTCAAACTCCTGGCTCTTGCACTCATCATTGTGCCGGGGATGATGCTGCTGGCCCAAGGTAGGTGTGCTTCTGTGTGACTGAGGGAGGGTACTTGATGTGCCTGCCTGTCACAGCTTTTGTCAGTCGCTAGCAAGGAGTGTGGCACTCCTTCGGCTGGCAGGAGCTTTCTCTGCCGGTGTGCTGGATGTGAACCATCAGCTGGGAGCTGAGACCGGGCCAGCTGGCACAAAGATGCATCATTGCACTGGTTGACCCAGCTCAGCTGTGCCCCAAGACTGGGAGAGCCTTGTGTGAGCCTACCCAGCATCATGCAGGCATCTTCCTCTGCAGATGGTCTTCCTTTGGTGTCGGCCTCGCCTGTTTCCATCATGGCTCAAAATCCTTCCAAAGCAGCACAAATTTGATAGACACTTGGGTTGTGTGACAGCATCCCATGGTGATGTGAGCCAGTCATGGCTGTGTAATGAGTTAACAGCCCTCAGCTGAAACCTGGCAACTGTGTCGCTAACCTTCCTGTAGCTCAAGCTAACAGTTTTTAACCTCCTAACTGACATGGGCAGTAACTTAGTTAACTTACGATGGACTGGGACTCATGCAGGATTGCACATTCAGAGTGGGGGAAAAACCTTACCAGTAGTATCTTCTTGGAATGAAACAAGAGTGTACTGGCTTTAATCCAAGCCACAGCTCATGGAAAAGCTCAAGGCATTCCCACTCAAGAGATGGAGCCAGTTCCCTCTTCACTCTGTTACCTTCCTCTGCAGAGGAAACAACACAGGCAGTAGTATCCACCTTGGTGTTTCTCTTTGATGTCTGGAGCTGGCTCCTTTGAACATGCAAAAATCCCCTCAGGCTGGCAGCACTTCTGAAGGACTACCCTGCAGCTAGAAATCCTGAGCCATTATTGTTAGGAATGCCTTCAAATGACAATCTGGAGCCCTGGCACCCTGCCTCTGTCAAGGAGGGTAAGTGCTGGTGACATCTGGAGGGAGAATTCACTGAGAGACCCTGATATGACAGGTTGTATTTAATGTGACTCACAGGGGACTGCAAATCACTCATTAATATATTGCAGACAATAAATCCTTTTTATGTGCCATCACTTACCAGCATTCATTTTAGAACATTAAAAGACTACCCCGATGATAGGCCCACTCCCATGCTTTTTGGTTTAGTGTTCTTCAAATCTATTTTCTTTTTGACTTCTTGTTATTGTGCTTAAAAATCAGTTTTTTGCTTTGAAGCAATTTTGCCTGATTCTCCTGCCTTGTTCTACTTTTTTGGGGCTATTCTCTCATCTTTTCCTCTTCTGTTACCTCCCCATTGGCTCAGGTGTGTTTTAGGGACTTGCTGGGCCAGTGTTTCAAACTCAGATGCCCAAATCTCACCACAGAGCTCCTTGCAGAGACGCCTTCACAAAAGCAGCCTGAGTTTCTCCATGTGCTCTGAGCCATTTTAACTAGGAGAGATCTGCACCTTTTGCTTTTAAGGTCCTTGATGTGAAGAACTGCAGACAGACATGGAATCCAAACTTTGGGCCACCCAGATTTGAAAATATTGGGAATACATCTCCTTTTGACTGCGTTTTTTTATTGGTCTCAATTTGAATGAGAGGCTGTTGGGTGTTTTATCTTTTGGGGTTTTTTCTGAATTTCATAAAATATGATTATATTCAAAGTCTTTTTTTTTTGCTTGTTTGTTTGTTTTTGTTATTTCAAGCAGAGAAATTTCAGGAAAATTGGAGGAGCTGGTAAAATGAGCTCTTTATCTGAGCCACTGCAGTAGCTGGCAAGGGCAGCAGGCAGGGACTGTGCTGGGAGTGAGGGGCTGGGCTGGTGGTCCCTGCTTCCTCCTCTACCCCAGTTCCCATGCTCTGACCAGCATGGGGCTGGGGTCAGTGCTCCGGCAGCAGGATCAGGAGGGAGCACAGCAAGAGCTGAATTAGCTGCCTCACTGGCTGCATCACATCAAAGAGGAGTGTGTGTCCAGCTGCTCAGGGGGCTGGCAGGGGGGGAGGGGAGTCAATCTGGCAAATTCATTTTGGGCCTAAAGAAAGGACAGGACAACTTGGTTCCTCTCATCTCCATGACCTCCCATTCCCACAGCAAGCTCTGTCTGAAACAGAGCCAGTCGTCACCATTGCCCTTTCTGAAATGTCTGGATGTAGCTGGATGTGGGGTGGATTTGTTCTGTCACTGTGAAGTAAACACATCAGCACAGCACCACCAGTTAAATCAATAAACAAATCTGAACACCTGGCTCCAAGGAAGTCTCAAACACTTCCCAGGTCGGGGCAAGAGGTACAAGGTGTTGTACCAGTGGTAAGGAAGCCCACCTCTGATGTTCCCCTGCTCCAAGTCTATTGTTCATATCTTTTGCAGGCCACACTGAAAACTTCCAGGATGCTTTTGACAGACAGTTGCTGGTTTTGGATAAGCTGCCCCTGGCTTTTTATGCAGGCATGTTTGCATATTCAGGCTGGTAGGTGTGACGGGAGGGCACTTCATGGGCAGCAGACTGGTGTTTGAGAGGTGGCTCAAACTTTATCCCTGTCTCTTCCCACCGTGCAGGTTTCAGACCAGCTTCGTGCGTGAAGAGTTAGTCAGACCTGAACGGTAAGGATGGGGAGAAGTTGGCTTGGGTTACCAGCCTCTGGGGTACTGCAGCTTTCCCAAACGTGGTATCAGAGCAGATAAATTTGTGGGCTCACCTAACCCATGCCATCTGCAATACTACTGTGCATAACAAGGGATAACAGCTTGTTCTTCATGTGTCTCTCTTTCCCTCTTGTAGAAATATCCCCCTGGCTGTCATCGTGTCTGTGATCACGGTAATTGTGGGGTACATGCTCACCAATGTCTCCTATTACACTGTCCTGGGAACGCAAGATGTTCTGGCTTCTCCTGCTGTGGCTGTGGTGAGTTGTCACCCCTACCATTATCTGTCTTCAGTGTGGTCAGCTTATGCTGAAGGGAGTCATCATGACAAGTGTTTCAGAGATAATTTTTCTATGAAATACTTTATTCTTTCTAATTTCTCTGGATTATTGAGCAATGGTAACTTCTAATCTTGCCAAAAACCAATGAAAAATAACCTACAGATGACAGCAGAAAAGGCAAGATTTATGAGTTACATTTTACTCCTTTGATGGAGGAAGTTTTCTTTCTTTTGGATTTGAAGTTGGTTAGAGATTACCTCATGTTCCTAAAGTCACACTTGCTCTTCCTCTAGAGCTTTGTGCAGCGAGCCTTCAAAAGCCTGATCTCTGTAGTGCCTGTCCTTGTGGCACTGTCCTGCTTTGGAACCATGAACGGAGGAATCTTCACGTTTTCAAGGTCACATCCTTAAGAACTTATTACTCTTTTAGCTTAGTGAATTGAAGGGAAGCACCAACAACCTGTGCAACTGCTCACCCACATGACAGCATTTTAGCCACTCTTGTGGGAAAAATAAGGCCTTTGACTCCCAGAATGTCAACTACAGGATGATCCCTGTTGGCTAAGAGTCTACCCTATTTCTGGCCAGGTCCAGACTTTGGTATCCAGGGCTGGCCACAAGCAAAAATTTTTATCTTCTCCTGCACCCTTCAGTTTAAACCCCCAGTTTAAAGTGAAATGTCAATATTTCTGGTGAACTAGAGACTTTGTTGATGTTGGCAGCTGCTCAGCCAGACCTAGTCTTCTTTTGCTGGGTTCACCCAGCTGCTTTGCTGCAGGACATCTGGCCAAAGACAAACTCTCTCTTGAGGTCTTTGCTTTGAGGTCAATGAAATGTTATTGGGGACAGGCTATTCCTAAAGCAATAGTTGAGTCTCAACATGTCTTGTAGCAATAAGAAAAGCTTTGTTCCATGGAAAAATCATCTTGCCAGCTTCACTGGCTACTACACTGCATGTCCTTATGGGAACTTTGAAATTGGAGAGCAGGGCAGAGCTCATGGAGAAGCACGTTGTGCTGGTCCCAAGGAGCTGAGCAAACTCTCTGGAGCCAGTTCTGTTTCACAGCTTTGATTGCAAAAGGAAAAATAAGTTGATATGAAAGGGAAGTTTCATAGCCCAAAAGCTAATGAGTTACTTGATCCACGACCCTGAAGTCCCATATTAAATACAAGTGCGGAGAATCCTCCCCCTTAGCTCCTCTGGATAGTGATTTTCTTTGAGGATGAGAAGTCCCTGGACAGCACAGAGGGTCTACGTGTCCCTATCACCTTTCTCTCCCCCATACTGGCACCAGTAACATAATCACTGCAGAATATAAACAGCGATGGGGCCTCCCTGGCTCCTGGCCAGCCACACCCCTGCAAAACCACAGAGACAGTAATAAAACCAGTTTTACAGTCATGCCCCAGCTGCTTTGGGCCCTGCTCCAGCCCAGCTGATGCTCTGGCATGGTTTGTTTGTGGATATTAAATTTATAAAATTGGATGCAATGCCTTCTCCCTAATTGCCCTTTCATGAGTAGAAGGAGGGATGGAGCAAGGGGCTCTCTGCTGTCCTTTTGTAGCTGTTCTGGTGTGTAGCTGGCCTCTTGGCAATCTGCCAAACTACGTTTTCCAACAGCTGGCCAGAGGATTGAAAATAAAAATAAAAATATATATATATACACCCTCAACACCCCCCACCCCCCCCTCCCATCCCCCCAAGACTGGAAGTCTCTTTCATAAAGAATTGAATTTAGTGACTTCTCCACTTCCTACTGGAAAGATTAACCCTTTCTCTGATGGCAAGAAACTTTACTCACTTCTGTTTCCAGCCTGAACTCATTCCTGGTCACTTTGGACTTGCTGAAAGGTTTCTGCTAATGGGCCACCCAAGGGGACGCTGTCAGTGGTCCTGCTGGTGGGCTGAATTCATTGGTCCTGGGAGAGCTGTGGGAATTCAACATTGAGGCTTTCTTCCAAATGCCCCGAAATTGTTGCTAAAGGCAGAACTGTTGCCTTGAAAAGAGACGCGTGCTGCAGTGGGGGGGTGGGGGAGGGAGGGTGTGCTTTCTGGCCTCAGGTTGGTTCAGCTACTGATCTCCTTTCTAGTCTGGATGTGGGATGCTAACACATAGGGCCCTGTCTTTTCCTAGAACTCTGTTTGTGGCTTCCAGAGAAGGACAGTGGCCTCCTCTCTTCTCCATGATCCACATTCGAAGGCATACGCCCCTTCCCGCTGTCATGTTAATGGTAAGGAGATCTGGCTGTGTGACATGCCCTGTTCTTGCAGTCTTGGGTTTCTTGCAAAGCCTGGAGAAGCTGAGGAGGTTTAAAGGGTGTTGAGACGCTAAGTCAGCTTAAGAAGGTGGAACACTGGAAATGGCTGCAAAGTATTAAGACCCCTTCTGTCAGTTGTGGTATCCAAACCTACTTCCTCGAAGTCCCTGATTTATAGCCTTGACAACCTTTTTAAAAGCAGTGTCTATCTACCATCTACCACAGTTGCTGCTTGGTATTGTCCCATGAAAACATTTCTGCCAGGCTTTGGCTATTTGGAAAACTGAAGTTCCCAGGTGTGGTAGAAATGCAGGGAATGAGCACTTCCAGTTATATTCTCAGTTTTGGTTTGGGCTTTTTTTCCAGCAATGGCATATTGCCATCCTAAATGTGCTGCAGTACCTCTTGCAGCTCAGCTGACCTGCTAAAACCTTAGTAGGTATTGTGTAGGTAGCCTTTACACTGGCAGTGTAGTCTTTTGGATCATGCATGTTTTAATTGCTCTGCCTAGGACATAAAGCATCAAAGATGCTGTTGATCTTGAAAGGACTGATCCTTTCTGTAACATCATAATAGTGTGTTAAGGCCTTTTGCCTTCAGTCTGTGACACTGTTTTGTAGCGTTCTCTGACCTCCAAAGTGCTGGGGCTGTGAAGTGCTGCCTGTGATTGCAGGGGGAGCTGGAGGAGGTGATCCACGCTTACCCTTTCTAGTCTGAGGACTGCAGTAAGGTTTTAATGACTGCATTTCATCTTCCCAATGCTCAGTTCCCTTTGGTTACTGCCATGGTGTGTATTGGAGATATCTACCATCTACTGAACTTCTTCAGCTTTTCCCGATGGCTCTTCATAGGATTAGCCACCCTGGGGCTCATTGTCCATCGCCACCGACACCCAGAGCTTCACAGCCCATTCAAGGTAAAGTGTGGCATGTATCTAACAGCCAGGAATGCTCAGGCTTGACCTTTCTCTCTCTTATTAGCAAATAATTAGAGCATTAGTGGCCTTGGGTGCTTTTAGGCTCTAAGGGGTTTCAATCCCTATTGCTCAGTAAGGCATGTGGAGAGCTCCTGAAACTGGCTGCTGTGCCCAGACAGGCAGATGTGGCAAATCCTGTAAACATGGTGTCACCAGTCACACGTGTAAGATGGCAGCCTGCTGCAGGGGGCTGGGAACTGGGAGGTGTGCAGAAGGCAGTTCCCACATGCACAACCTGTGGGCTGCAAGGAGGAGGGACCCTTACCTGGTGGTTATTTCAGTTGTAGGTAAGGCCCAGCTCTAGCTGAGAAGCTGGAGGGTGTCAGGCTTGGGGGAAAAGAGCATGGCTGTAGGGATCCTGACTGAAGGGGAATCATCTTGTCACAAAAATAGTGTGTGGTGTAAAGCAGCTCGTGCACAACTATTGCTGCTGCAGGCCCTAAGGACATGCACAGTGTGTGTGTGTGTTTGTGTGTACTGCAAAGCGTAGGACACCTTGTCCTCTTGTGCCTTTCCCTAGCCATCAGCTCAACCCCTCTGGTGGCCTTTTCAACACTGCTGGGTGCTGGGAGGTTGGACTTGGCACTGGAGCAGCTTTCTTGCTCTTGGGGCACCTTTTCCACTGCAGACAATGTGCAGAAGGGGTCTGGCTGTGTCAGTGCTCAAGACACGCACAGTTTGTTCCCTTCTCTGGACATGCCTGTGCTGTGCCTCCAGCCAGGTCCTGGGCAGGAGAGGGAGACCTCTGAGGCCACAGGCACTGGGCAGCTGAACAGCAAGAAGCTCAGGGGACAGAAACACTTCCCGAGGCTCCAAGGCTCCTCCCTGCCATGAGGCCTGATACCAGGTTTGGGGGAATTTTTCTTCTCCGTCTTTGCTGGAGATGGCATGCTCAGTAGAGTCCTTGAAGCTCCCCGGTTTGCTGGCTGGTGGCACTTGTGTACCCACCCAGACCCAGACTTTAAATAAGTTCCTCTTTTATTTTTGTATCAAACTGCTCAGAGGAAGTTGGTTAGTAGACATCACGGGTGATGTTTTCAGTTGTCGAGATTTTGCCTCGTTTTGTTTCAGACAGAGATTAAGGGTTCCTAAAGGCAGGGTAAGTGAGGGAGGGGAACGCTGGGCTTTCGCTCAGTTTGGTTGATTTCTCCACACACACACACACACACAGAGTTTTTATAATCACTTGAAACCCGCAGCCCGGTTAGCTGGACGAGGTAGGGGCTGCGCGCAGGTGGTGTGGGCATGTGCTGCGCTCTAGCGGCCAGAGAGACGTCATCTTCTGCCACTAGCTTACGGAGAGCAAGTCATAAAATACTTGTGGGTCTGCTGATACATCTAATCGATAGCATTTTGAGTTAAAAATAGTAAGAAATACACCGATAAGAGGAGGAAGAAGTCCTTTCACACACCTCTCAAGCAGACATGTGGCATGAGTGCGTGTATGGAAGTGAAGCTGTCAGGGATGCTCGGGATGGAAAGACAGCAAGAGCACAGAGGTTTGGTGGCTGGATAGCTGCTGTCCCTAGAGCAACTGATCTCTTCCAGCTCAGCATGGTCAGCATCCAAAATAAGATCTCTGTTACCAGAAAAGAGATTGTCACCCTAGGTGAGACCAGCAGCTCCTTCATTCTGTCAGCCATGGCAAGGAGTAACTTAGCTGAGGTTGGATCCAAAGACTGAGGAAATATTTCAGGGTTTTTTTATTGTAGTCTTCCAATTCACCTCCAATTCATTTAAAATGGAACTGGAATTTATCTCCAGAAAACCCAGCTGAATTGCTCAGCCAAGGTTGAAGTGCTGATTGCTTCTTTGGTCTTTCATTGATGCTCATGTTCTTGCTGCAGGTGCTATGGAGGTAGGGAATCTGGTTTATCCTCTTTTGGCCACTATAGGTCTCAGGCAAGACAGAGGCAGGTCAAAGTGAGTCATGAGTGTTACAATGAAAGTATACTTTGCTTTAAAGCATTGCTTTTACTCTAGGCTTCAAATTTTCCACCAGCAGTTGCCACAGGTGGCAAGTTAGGTACATGTGTGTGTGTGCGTGCACAGGAGCAGTGCATTCAGTGAGTGGTGCAGTACAGGTCATTTCTCCCCCTGCTTGGCTTCCTGGTACAAGCAAAGTTTATGTTTCAATGCACGGAAATGTAGCGGGCGTGTGCCTCATAGGGGGCGCTGGGTTCCAAAGGTGGGACAAGTCAATTTTTGTTCTATGCTTCCTAGTCCTGCACAACTGATTGTACAGAAATGGTGTGCAGGATAGCTATGTGATTTTTGTCATCTTCTTTACGATGGAGAAGTCAATACGGTGTGTAGTGGCACGTATGGAAATCGATGTGCTACAGCCAACAGTTTTGCCTGACTGTCTTCTGTGCTCTTTCTCCTAGGTTCCCCTGTTCATTCCTGTCTCTTTTACCATCATCTGCCTCTTCACAGTGGCAATGTCTTTCTACTCAGACCCTGTGAACATCAGCATTGGATGCATCATGGTTTTAAGTGGTTTTCCAGTCTACTACCTCATAATCCATAGGCAAATGTCAAGTCGTTGCCGTAGCCCATTTTGTAAGTATGTGTTTGAATTTCAGTATTGTGGATCTGAATATGCTCAGGGATGGGGCTGTTGGTTTGTTTCCAAGGCTCATCTCTTAACACATTGTTCCATGACCAGCAGACCTCGTGAAACCTAAGTCATGACCCCTGCCATCCCATCGATGGCTTTCCCAAGACACAGCCTCTGCATCTGAAGAGATGAGGGGTAGGCTGTGCTGCAGGTGGCTGGCAGCCAGGCACGGGCTGTGTCTGCCTGGCTTGGGAATATGCTGATAAGCCAGCATGATGCTTTGCTTTAAAAAAGATAGGGCTGAGGTCTACCAACAGAAGGAACAGAGAGAGTCTCTTTCGAACCCCAACCCTGATTTCTGCTAAACATTATCATGTCTTTGCAATCACCAGATCTTGGTCAAATTTGGCTGGCACAGAGACAAGCTCAAATGTTAGGATGGAGACACTAGTGGGCAGACACTGTAGCCCCCTTACTTATACTTGCTGAAAGGTTGGGGAAAGCACTGGTAGGAGATGATGGTGCTACCCGAGGGCTATCTGTTTGGTGAAGAGGCCAGGATGGTTTTTGGGCACAAACAGAGGTGTGTAAATGAAATAAATCTCCACTCCACTGTTTAGCACAGATTTCCTTTGGGCATAGCCTTGGTGACACAATGAGTTGCTCAGAAACAAGAGCCCAGTTTGGAATTTAACTTATAACTCCAGTTATGAATCTGTCTTTTGACTTGACGTTAGACTGATGTGTATCAGTAACCACTGAATAGAAGAAAACATGCATCAAGAAACAGATACAGTGATCTGCTAACATGAAGTGCTCCAGCTATCAGTGATGATTCTCTGATTTTCTTCCATATCTCAAGATTTCCTCTAAACTAAACTTTCTTCCTCTTCTCCCCCTTCAGATGATCTTACACACAAACTACAGTTACTCCTAGAAGTAGTCCAACAAGAAATCAAGACTTACTGACAAAACCATCAGAACTCACAGGAGAAGATGAAATCATAGAATCATAGGATATCCTGAGCTTGAAGGGATCATCAAGTCCTGGCTCCTCACAGGACCAGCCAAGTCAGAGCATGTGACTGAGTGCATCATCCATCTTCTTGAACTCAGTCAAGCTAAGTGCTATGACCACTTCCTTGGGGAGCCTGTTCCACCCTCTCAGTCAAGAACCTCTTCCTAATATCCAACCTAAGCTTCCCCTGTTGCATCTTCATACCATTCCCTCGGGTTCTATTACTGGCCACTAAAAGTCTGATTATTCTATTTCTGACAACTTTCCTTCTACCCAAAGCAGGCCATGCTCTTACTCTTTTAATTACTGTAAATGAGGTTGAGCTTGAACCAAAACCTTGCTGCCAGTGTTCCTATGCTTGCCAGTTGGGATGAGCATGGCACATCTGTTTCTGCCCTTTTCTTTTTTAGCAGTACAGTCTAGTTCTCTGAAACAAACTTGCTTTTCCTGCAGAGTGTCTTCAAAACCAAGATTCTAGGCTAGTCCTCAATAAATTAGTGTGTCTGTGTGTGTATATCTATGTACATACACACTATTTTTTGTTTTCCTAACTTGTTAGTAGAGGAAAGGAGCAAGTTGCAAAATGTAGGAGTCCAATACATGGAAGCCAAATGGAGGTTCCCAACAGAAGTATTGTATTTAGCCATGCTGTGGACAAGCATTATGAAGGGAAGTGGGTGGGAGAGCAAATTAGAAATAAGCTAGAGGAATTGGAAAGGAGGAGGCAGGGGGGTAGGAAAGAGCAGGTTTGGGTCAGTGAAAAGATATTTGAAACTCCTTGGAAATTCAGATACTAACAAAGTAATGTTTTGCTTTGAATGCTATGTAAGCTGAATGAGTTTATTTTGCTTTGAAATAAAGTTTAAATTTTGAATTTTCTTTTTCTGAAATGCCATTTCAAAAGGTACATTTTGTACAATCGGCTAAATGCCAACAGGAATGTGGTGAAATAGATCCCGATCCCTCCACCAACTCCCCAGCCCTGCTCTTTACCCCATTACTACCACTGAAGTTGAAAATTCTGATTTTGGCCCAACGATAGTGAAATACAGTTTCTCCTTCAGTTTGACATGAGACTTGGATGTCAAGATGAGACTTGAGCAGATACCTGAATAAGAGCATCTTCTGGTGCTAGAAGAAGGCATGAAAGACTTCATGTCAGAGCTTTAACTTTAAATCTGCAGTAAAAGGACCTGCTGAATCGATACATAGATGCTCATTTGAACTATTGACATAAGAAATGCTTCTGTTATTGGATTACTTACGGTTTACGTTATTAATGTGGCAATTTCATGTCCAAATAAAACAGCAATTACCTACTTCCAGCTGCTTAATTGTTAATCTTTTCCTAAAAGATGGGAAGTAGTATGCTGAGACTCCTCTAATGACTGCTGGAGAGAGGAAGAGCAGAACATGGAACGTTTCTCATCTTTTGTATCGAGCACTTATGTACTCAGAGCAAAACCAAAGTACCATTTACAAACCCAGTGTCTCCTACCAAAACTTGTAAAATTCCCCATCAAGATTTAGAAATAAAGGAGTTGTGGGTTTTTTCCCTGGAGCATTTGAGAATGATTATTCTTGTTATGGCTGCTTTCCCTTCCTGTGCTAAATAAGGCTGGGACAGCAGCAGTGTGGTTGCAGGGCTCGTTTCACCCCTCCTCTCCCGCAGTTTAATTTACAAACTGCTGGACATTGTCCATCAGGAAATCCGTTCTTACTGGGAAAAACATTGCAACCTACAGGAGAAGTTACCAGCTTTAAATTGATAGTGAGTTTTCAAGTGAGATCTGGAAATGTCTCCTGGCCCCCAGACGTGGGTCAGTCCACTCTCATGCCAGGGTCTGCTGAAGCTGAACCCCTGGCACACCTTTCTGCAGCACGCTGTGGCTGGTTCCCGGTGTTGGTGGCTGGGGAACCAACCTGCTTTGTAGAACTGGGTGATCCCTGCCACACCACCACAGTACACCCCCTTAGGTTCCAGTTTGGGGGATTTTCCACATCTTGAGGTAGAAGCATGAGGCGCTGCCAGCCCGGTCCCATGCAGCAGGATGCCTGCAAGCACAGTGTGTCCACAGTGTAGCATCAGCTACCACATGTCAAACCTTGGAGCAAGGGAGCTGCTGTGTGCCTGCAGGTAAGTACATGGGAAGTAAGGTCTCTTCATCTGTTTCCTCTGAAGAGAAGGGAACAAGGATTTAAATTCCTAGGGACAAAATAAGTAATCCTACCTGCTGGACCACAACAGTTTCTTTATATGTAATAAATCATTTGGCATATGCAGGGGAACTACACTTGGGTGCCTCTGCTTACTGTGCAGCAAAATGGTCTTGCAGGGCTATACATAGGATGTCTGCTCAAAGACCTGTCAGATACTGGAAATGCAGACAGACATCGTGCCATGGATATGGTTATAGTAGAAATCAGAGCTTCAACAGCTCCATGGACGACATTGCAGCTAAAAGTGAGCAAATTTTAAAAAAAGGAAAAAGATGTTCAGAAGGTATGTTTACAGTGTACTGAAGTTTCCAGTTTGTGGTGAGCTGTTTGTTTTCAGAGAGGCTGGAATGCTGCTCCCAGCAAAGCTATGTAAGCATTTTCTACCAAGCCAGAATGTTTTTCCTAGAGCTGATACTTTGTCCTGGCTGGGGCTCTTTGCTTCAGGTCAGAGGAGTATTTTACTGGACAATTCACGTGTGCAAAACCGAACCTGCAGATCCTGATCCTGTAAATATCATCAGCCAAAGGGAAGCATAAAAGTTGAGCAACTGTGGAGCTGAGAGCCAGAGGTCAAAACCAGTCAAAAAAGGCCAGATGGGGAATAAAAAATTCAACTCCATAATAACATTTGTGGCTTTTTTTGTTTAATACTGTGTCTATAAAATGCCCTGAGATTGCAGTTTCTTCAGAAACTAAAACGGAGATTAATGCTTCAGCCGCTACCGATCTGGTCTGACTCGACTGGGAACTGAAACTGTTCTGGGCAGTTCAACTGAATGTAATTTGTTTAACAGCAAAAGAAAGGAGCATTTTGGAATGTTTGCATCCCAACAGGTCTGTGTCGTTGGTACTACTTGACCTGTTGTTAAGCTTCATGTTTCAGAGCGCTGGTGAGAAACACTCTCAGCCTTTGAGACTGCAAGGCTGGAGGTCAAGCTGGAAACCTCCTGACCCTTCTCTGCTTTCTGCCGGGAAGAACAGGGTGGAGGCTCAGACCCAGAGAAAAAAGCAAAACAAATACTGGGGGCAGGGCAAGAGTTTTGTGTCAGCTGACTGAGCCTGCTGTGGGGGGGCTCTGGGCTTGGCCACCCCTGGTTTGGGCTGCTCGGTGTGGCGCTGGGTACTGTGACCCCTTCCCAAACATTGCGTGGTAACCGACACGGAGAGTGCAAGGAGAGATGCTCCCACTTCCTGTACTGAGATTCGGGGTTTGCTGTGCAAGGCAATGCCAGCTTTTGGCTTCCAAAGAACGATGCTCAGCAGAAGCTGCTCCCAGAAGGAATCTTGAAAGGAGAAGGTCCTGGATTTCCCTGGCCACTGGAAGGATGGGAGAAATCAGGGCACGCCAAGCATTGGTGCGCAACGACAGGAGCTGAGCAGTGGGGTTCATAAGGATATTGATCTTACATTTTGTTGATGATCTGCTAAAAGCCACCCGCCGTGCCTGGCTGCTCTGCTCACACCTGCCCGATGCGCGTGCGTGTGGTACAATAACCGGAAGGAAACTCTGCTCTGCTCATTTCGCAAGAGCCCGTCGCTAGTGCAGAGGCATCCCTGACGTCCCCCTGGGAGAGGCTCCGTGAGAGGGAGAGGTACAGACATGAAGTTGGGAGCTCACGATTTGCTCTCACAGGCCAGTTGCATTTTATTTCTGATTTCGTGTTTATTGCACCCGGGAGACCTTTCCCATGTGGAGCCAAGGTTCAGAGGGCTCGTCTGACCCATGGGCGTGCGGCTGATGCCCTCAGCTCCCCAGGGTGGTGGCTGGGCAGCCTGATGGCAGGACTGTGAGTAGAGGAGCTGGGGAAGTGGCACTGGTGGGCTCTGACAGTGTTCCCCAGGTGCTGCTGAGCTGGGAGGAAAGGCGGGAGGGGAGGTAGCAGAAATTGGGGATTTTGTGGCTTCTGGTCTCTGCTTTAAGTTCTGTGGAAGGATAGCTGCTTGCCGTTAGTCATACAGTCAGCTGAGGTTATAGCTTCGTTAACTCACCGTTTCTTGCACATTAGGAGGAAGTGTGTGAGAGAAAGGTGCCGCCAGATTGCTTTATACGTATAAAATTTCCTCTGTAAAAGGCTGTTCCCGTGGAGAACAGAAATCGCTGGGAAGTGAAAGTGAAAGTAGGGCACAACTGTACATTTTGGAAAGCTGGTGAGTTAGGGAAGAGCAGGAGTCCTGGGTTTCAGCAGGGCTTGGCATCCATCAGTGCAGTGGGAAGAGAGTGAGTAGGGATGAGGGGAGCAGTGGAGAAAAGCTGTCTGGAAATATCATGCCACCCTACTTCCCCACTTTCCTGCTTCCTATTTGCCTCCTCAAAGCCAACACTTGATATCCACAAAGTTCAAAATCTTCTGCTGTGGCAGCAGCAACAGCAGCACGCTGCTGTGCAGAGGGGAGAGAAGGAGCAGTCGCCTCCAAAAAAAGCTTTCCTGGAGGACTGGATCTCATGAGTCTTCTGCAATGGGATTTGAGAAAAAAATAATTAGGACCGTTTTTCTAGGAATAGGCCTGGCTGGTGTTACTGTGTACAAAGCGCAACCATGGTTTGAAGACAGTGCTGGAACAAGCCGTGGCTGCAAAGGACACTAGGGTCCTTCCTTGCTCTTTGTTCTGGCAGCCCAAGAGCTGCCAAGACTTTTTTGTGGACCTTTGTACTGTAACTAGCTCTATGAAGGAGCTCCTCTTGTGACGATCTCCTCTGATTAGCCTGCTCTTAAAACCTGTGACCCCTGCCAAAGCATCAGGGCATCAGAGCCAGATCACTTCCAGTTTCTTTGTGTGCTGTGTTCAGATTCTTCATGCAGATAGATCTGAGTAGCTTGGCCACAGACCATTGCAAACACCACGGCAGGCAGGTGGGTAGCTCTTGGTGGCACGTATGTGCTCTACAAAAGGATAGTGTTGTAGGAGCAGCAGAGTGATGAGAGGCATAGAAAAATGTTGTCTGGGTCTGCAAGTGGGACATTCAAAGGAAACTGAAGCACAGTGGCAAGCGAAGTAAGGTCCTTTGAATTTGAGTTTTTGGTGAGTACGTGTTTCAGCTGCTTCTCTTTGTAGGTGCTGTGTTTCTGGGGTAGAGCACACAGCACAGACTTTGCTGGGAAGTTATTTATTTTTTTTTTAGTTTTCCCCCTCCAAGGAATTTGGCCTTAGCTAGCTGCCACGTGCCTACCCAGCTGCTTTCTTGCTCCCCTTCCATGGCAGGACAAAGGAGAAAATAAGAGTTGTGATAAAGTTACCAGCTTACCAACTATCCTCCTAGGCAAAACAGACATGGCTTGGGGAAAGTTAATTTATTGACAATTAAAATAGATTTGGATGGTGAGAAACGAAACCAAAAGTTAGACACCCCTCGCCCCCAACTTCCTCCCCCTTCTTCCTTTTAAAGAATAAGTGACTGCATAGTGCTTGGCTCTCAGCTGGGGCAAAACCACCATCCCACCTTCTTCCAGACTTAACTTCACTCCTTCATTCCTGACTTTTACATCCCCCTCTTGCCCCCTGTCATCCTCACCCCCCCTCCCCATCCAGCCCAAGCAACATTGGCGGGGGGGAATGTGAAATGAGCAGTCCTCTGCTACTCCATCATCCTCTGAAATTTCCCATGCTCCATCATGACTCCTTCCTACATGCTGCTGTCCTTTGGGATAAGCATGCTCTTGGTATGGGCTTCTCTTCATGGAGTACAGCTTCCTTCAGGGCATGTCCACATGCTGCAGCATGGGGTCCTTCAGGGCTGTAGTGTAGATATCTGCTCCACAAGTTGAAGTGAGGGCAGTCAGCTTCACCATGGTCTTCTCTATGGGCTGGAGAGGAATCTCTGCTCCAGCACCTGGGCCACCTCTCTCCTGCTTCTTCACTTGTATGGCTGTTTGCAGGGCTTTCTCACACATTTTTTCCTCACTTCCCACTGCTGGGAAGCTTTCTTAGAGGTGCCACCGGCTTGACTGATGGGCTCAGTTGTGTCCTGCTGTGGATAAGTGACATGGAGTCTAGTTGAAGGCCCATAGCTAGTGGTGTGCCCCAAGGGTCTGTGCTTGATCTGGTCTTACTCAGCATATTGAATTGAAGTGCACCCTCAGCAAATTTGCTGATGATACAAAACTGGGATGAGTGGCTGACAGGCCAGAAGGCTGCGCTGCCATCCAGTGTGATCCTGACAGACTAGAGAATTGGACACAGAGGAACCAAATGAAGTTCAACCAAGGCAAGTGTAGGAGGGACAGTCCCAGCACCAGTACATTGTAGAGGCTAACCTGCTGGGAAGCAGCTCTGCAGAGAAGGACCTGTGAGTCCTGGTGGATGACAACAAACTCTCCATGAGCCAGCAATGTGCCCTTGTGGCTCAGAAGGCCAGTGGTACCTGGGTTGCATTAAAAAGAGTGTGGCCAGCAGGTTAAGTGAGGTCATCCTTCCCCTCTACTCTGCCCTGGTGAAGCCACATCTAGAGTTCTGTTTCCAGTTCTGTGCTCCCCAGTTCAAGAAAGACAGGAGCTACTGGAGAGCTGCGAGAATGATGAGGGGACTAGAGCATCTCTTGTATGAGGAAAGGATGAGAGTGCTGGGTCTGTTTAGCCTGGAAAAGAGAAGACTGAGAGAGGATCTAATCACTGGTTATAAATATCTAAAGGGCAGATATCTAGAGGAATGGGGCCAGGCTCTTTTCAGTGGTGCCCAGTGACAGGACAAGAGGTGGTGGGCACAAACCGGAACACAGGAAGTTCCATGTGAACTTGAGGAAAAACTTCTTCCCTGTGAGGGTGACAGAGCACTGGGGGACAGACTGCCCAGAGAGTTTGTGGAGTCTCCTTCTCTGGAGAGATTCAGACTCGCCTTGAAGCAATCCTGTGCAGCCTACTATGTGTAACCCTACTTTAGCAGGGGGGTTGGGCTAGATGTTCTCCAGAGGCCCCTTCCAACCCCCACTGTTCCATGAATCTGTTGAGCTGGCTGTGCCTGGCATGGGTCACCCCCTGGTCCCTTCTCCGAAATGCCACCCCTGCAGCCCCCTCATTGCCAGCATCTGGGCACCTGCTCCAGCTACAGAACCTGTGAGTGACAGCTTTGCTTTCCTGAACACTGAAGGAGGGGTGATGCTAGCAGTGCCCTCTGAAGGCATTCTGACTCTTACAGCTGATCAGGCAAAGCCTAAAAGACAAATCTTTCTCCTCTTAGCCAGGTGGCACCCTTGGACTTCACATAACAAACTGAGTTTATTGAGCTAAGTTGCATTTTCTTCCGATGTGTATTTTAGAAATACATGTTTTAGAGAAAAACCGTGACTGGAGTCCAAGCCACAGAGGTCAGGGTCGTGTCTGTGCCGCTTACTATGCCCCATAAACATACAAACATCAGTTTCTGATGAACATCATTGGTTCTGGGTCAAACATGAACTTTCCAATAGGAGCAGTGTCCTTTTCTGAGGAGTGATGAGATTTCTGACCAGACCAGGGAGATGACATGGTTGGTAACTTTGGAAAAGACCCACACTTTAATCTGGATTTCTCTTCTGATGTCAGGACTGAGCAAGCAGCTCCTCTGCATCTGTGGTTTCTTCTGACTCACCTGACTGCTTCTGAAATGGAGTATGCTTGGTATTGGCTGGATGAATTCGGGCAGTGGATTGAGTATGGGGAAGAGGTGAGACCCATCTGTTGATGCCAAAAGTTCTTTTAAAGCCATTTTTGGACAGTTATTTAGGGTGTGTTGTTCTGCAGCTGGTGCATTTCACACATGCCCTGGGCTGGCCTTGTGGTGCTGCTCTGATGCCCCAGTGGATTTGTCTTATTAATTGTCCCTCAGAGCAGTACTGCTACACTATGAAAGCATTTAAAGGGCTGGCTTGGAAAGTCAGTGCTTTTTCCGGAGATGCTGGATGTCTTTGGCTGAAGCTGTCCACATAGGCTGAAGGCAGCTCTGTTGCAGTTGTTACAAGCAGCTGTTCATGGTGGGGTACCCCTCCATCACTGAGGAACAAAATGCTTGAAGCCTTAGGGACTTAGTTCAGAATAGCATCCTGTGATAGGGACCTGGGAAAATGCTGCTACTTCTCCACAGTGTCACCTAAACCAAAGACTGGTTTCTAGCCAGTGTAATTTCCCTGTTCTTTCTATAGCATCAAGGTCACTGCTCTGCCACGCTGACATCTGCAGATATAGAGAGGGAATTTGTCACTGACCCAAAAGGCAGTGTGTTCTTCACAGCTGGATCTCAGATGTATGAGTTAAACTTTGAAGGTAAGTATCTCCTTGTTTTTAGTTCATCACAGGGTGTAGTTGGCTCTGAGGTAGCTTCCCTCATGTGGGGTTTTCACCCCATGCCTGGGTTTCTTTGAGCAGGCATTTTGCCTCCTGTAAGTTTTCTCCAAGTGGAGCTTGGCCAGTATGTCCATTGTAGTTTTGAGATGCCCCGCTCGAGCTTCTAGACTTGTGCATCTATAGTCAAAAAAAGCCATCTCTGACAGCATTGTGTAGTCAGAATAAGAGCTGAGAGTAAACACTTTGTGCTATTTGGCTTGTGCATTTGGGTTTTACACAACTAAAGAGGAGAAATGAGAGAGATAAACACTGAAAAGTCAAATGGTGAAAGGTGAGCCCATGGTAGACATCTTGCAAGCTACTGATGGGGGTCAAAAAGCATACAGCACAGCAAAGGAAGATTTAAGGCTGGTTGCATAGAGAGAGAATGGGAGAATGAGAAATGCTTTTCTGTTTCTAATTTATTTACCCGCCTTAAAGTTCGTATTAGCTTTCCAAACTTTCAATCTGTTTCCTGGCATGACTAGAGAGAGTGGTATTTAAGGGAGGAAACAATGGATAATTAGCCATGTAGCACAGCATGCACCCTGTGATGTTCTTACAGGACCAGACTTTCCTCTTAACACCATGTAACGATCTCACTCTGCTGGGAAAGCTAGATTTAAGGCCTCTATCCTACTGAGAACTCTTCCCTGCTGTAAGGCCTGATGATAATGCGAATGCATGTGCAGGTGCAGTTGGTTGCCTTTGAGCTTCACAACCTATGCTAGCCGGTGGTTGATGATGCTGATCGCCAAGCAGAAGCAGCGTGAGTGGGGAATGATGTGATAGAGAGCAACCCTGCAGAAAAAGACTTGGGGGTACTGATGGGTGAAAAGCTGGACATGAGACAACCATGAGCATTTGCAGCCAGAAGGCCAGTCACATCCTCAGCATGAGAATGTCACAGACCTCTTGGAATGGGTCCAGAGGAAGGCCAGAAGGATCATTAGAGGGCTGGAACACCTCTCCTATGGGCTGGAACACCTCTCCTATGAAGACAGGCTGAGACAGTTGGGCTTGTTCACTGTGGAGAAGAGAAGGCTCCTCTGCAGGGACCTTACTGCAGCCTCCCAGTACCTGAAGGAAAGCTTGGAGGGGCTGTTTGTAGTGATAGGATGAGGGGCAATGGTATTAAATTAGAGCAGAGTAGGTTTATATTAGACAATAGGAAGAAGTTCTTTACTGTGAGGGTGGTGGGGTTGCCCAGAGAGGTGGTGAGGTTGCCCAGAGAGGTCATGGAGGCCCCATCCCTGGAGACAAGGTCAGGCTTGATGAAGCTCTGAGCAACCTGATCTAGTTAAAGGTGTCCCTGCTTACTGCAGGGGGTTGGACTAGATGGCCTTTAAACCTCCTTTCCAGCCTAACATATTCCATGATTCTATGAAGTGGGAACGGTTTCAAAGTATGGAGTGGGGTTAGTGTGGTAGAGGGAGCACCACCATGTGGTATCCAGGGTTACCTCTTTTTTTCATTTTTTTCTAAACACATAAATGTGCATCCCTGGACAATGAATTATCTAATTATTGAGTCATTGTGTTTTTCTTATATAAGCCATGGTCCAAACAAATTTGAGGTATAAAACTGAAAGAGAAGTTGTCCGACGGCCAAAGTTTCTGAACTATCAAGGTGGACTAGACAGAAGGTAATACACATTCTTTTTTTAATCTAGATGATAGCACCTTTCTGCAAATAAATTCCTCCTACCTGTCTAGAATTCAATTTTTGATTTCTTAAATTAATTTCTAGATACTTTTTGCTGACTGGCATAAAGGCAAATTCCACAGTAACAGTCTTTGCAAATTATGCAGTACTTCTATGAAGTGTGCTGGGAGGGATGTTTGGTGGCAGCCCCCTGGCAGCTGTGGGAAACTCCTAGGTAGATTTATTCTCTCTGTGAGAGCAAGGCCACACAGGGCTGCCACTACTGTGCCAGGAATTTTTACTCCTTGATTTATGCCCCAAAAATACTAAATAAACAGTGCACAGAGTTGGAGCAAAGGACAGACAGTCCTAAGAAGTATGGAGCAGATAGATGCCATCCGCTGGGAAGCTGAGGATAAAACAAAGCACAGAAGTGAATCCCTCTAAATGAAGTGAACTGGGTGCAGTTATTTGGGATACCTGAATCTTACGACATTTTAAAAGGAAGTTCAGCTTGATAGAATTTGAGCACATCTGCTGTAAAAGTTAGTTGTGCCCCTGCTTAAATAGCCATCTTTGCTTCAGAGACTCACCAACTGCTTTTGAAGCCAGAGGTCCGATTTAAGGACCCTTAAGGGTTCATTCAACCAAGCGTGGGTTGATTCACAAAGAACACCAGCTGTAGCTCCTGAGTGGATGCTAAGGCTTCTACTGCCTGGGTTAAAACATGTGTGTCAGGAAGGCGTTAGTGCTCGAACATGTTCATCACTGACTGGTGCAGTAGTGCCTGCAGGGCACAGCTGCCCACCCATAGCCTCCTGACAGGTTCAGTCCTGGGGACAGGCCATGTCTGGCCAGTGATGTAGAGATGAGTAGCCACATGGAGGGAGAGGGCTCACACTCTGGTTTCCCCACAGCAGCCTACGTGGAGGGCTATCTGCAGCAGTTGAGTAAACCACCTGGCTAGGAGCATGTTACTTCTCATTCGAAGCTCTCCAACCAGTGTCTTCACCTGCCAAGAGATGCATTAGTGCCACTAGATGTGTGTGGAAATCTAAACTGGAGAAAGGGTTAATGTTTATGTGGAAAGTAAACAAAAATCCAGGGATACCCAAATGCTGCCATAGAACTAGTGGCTGGATCCTCCAGAAAGGGGATTTTCTTAGGAGTATCAAGGACTGACTTGCTCCTTTTGCTTTTCTGCAGCCAAAATGTGGCCCTATCATGTTCTGCCTGTCCTCCACACTGGGACAAATCTGCACTGCCTGATATTGGGTTCAAGGTAGGTGTTTCCAGCTCTCAAATGGGGAGGGAGAGCTCAGTCCTGCACTGACTTCTCAGAGAACATGATCCAAGGTACTTGAGATGTTCCCAGCTTTTAAACATGTCTTATAAAGTAGGCAACCATGAGGTGAAACAAGGCTGTCAGTTTCATATTTAGAATAGACCTGTGTCTCCCGTGAGGCTCTGTGAGACTCCCTACATATACCATAAGATAAGAAATGCCCTTTGGCCATTACTGGTTCAACCTGTACTTTGCATTCCCCCAAGGCACCTGATCCTCCAATAAACTGAATGCCTTGCATTTTAAGGGGGTGTTGTAGTGTTTCCTCTGTGGATTTGTTACTGGCTGTGGCAAGACTAGGTCTTAGCCCTGTAGGGAAGAAACTAGAAGGAGCTGGGGTGCCAAATTAGGATGAAACTGATACTCACATTTCTCCAGCCTGAATACTGCTCTGCATTTCATCTTTAGGTTACTCTGAAGTAAAAATAACCTAGATGTGGAGGTGTGTCTGTGAAAGGAAGCTCGTGTGGAGTTGCGTTCATTTCCCTCAGTCAATGCCTGTGATTCCATGTGGGGAGTGAGGGTGAAGGTAGGGAGAAGAGGGTTAATCGGAGAGACAGGAGAAGCTTGTGATTTTAATGGCAAGGTTTTTTCCTCTGATGTGAGGAGGTTGATGGGTCCTTTGGAAGGACTGGGAATTGTTCCTGTCAGTAATACCTTATTTTTGTTGTTTTTAAAATTTTCAGTTGGTACAGCTCAGCTGCACTTCCCAAGAATATGGAAACATTCAGAGTCTGTTTCAGAAGACGATGAAAAATTACTGCATCCACCAACTGCAGAGGATTCAGAACCCAACACTTTGGCAAGTTTTTCAGTGGTCTGTATCTATTTTATTTCATTACCTTTATGGTAGATGAAGGCTGGTGTTTTCTGATCTATTGTCTTCCAGTCTGCCTCAGGAGCTGCCAAATCCAGCAGCCTAGCAGAGATGAGACAGCCACATATCTCTGTGCCTGGGGCAGCTGGTAGCAAGGTTCGGCACAGTGTTTCCAGGAGGTGCACAGGCACAAGCACACACATGGACACAAAACATATGAATGCACACACAGCTGGCCACAAAATCCAACAAAGACAGCACAGCACTCATGCAGCCATAAACAGCCCCAAGAGCCTCATCCTGTTGCCTTCCTCTGGCTGATTGGGATGAAAGTCTGTAACTGGGACATACGTATATGTATGGGACCCTCTAGGAGCTGGTCTTAGACACTCAGCCTAACTCTACATAGACACACACACATGGATTTCAGTAGACTTCATGGTGTCTTCAGTGGTTGGGCTAGACTTCCTGGTCCCTCTGGCAAGGAAGCTCAAACCTTCTTGTCTCTTCAGCATCTGGCCCAGACTTATGACTGCTCTGATACCCGAGTCCCAGGCCAGGTACCCTCCTCACTGAATGTCCAGTGTGATATTAGCTAGTGTTCCCACATGGACACCCCCTCCCACTTGCTGCAGTTACTGGTGCTGTGAGACATGAAGTTCCTGTGATCTAAGGTCTCACTCCAGTTGCTGCACCCAGACCCCCATATGCACACATACTTGGAGAGTCCATCACCCAGGTAAGAGTTAAAAATGGAATTTAATAAGATAGGGCAGCCTGCATTGATCAGGAACAGGGAAGCCTACTGACCAGCCAGTTACTTCTTTATACACAACCAGTTCTTTTTACCCCATTATCCATTTATTTTTCCTTCTTTGTTCATCCTCAGATGACTTGCTCCCTCCCCGTTCTCACCTACAGTTCCTCTGTTAAGCATCCCATGGCAGGACCTGTGCCGTTCGCAAATGCTCTTCCCTGCTGTCTGATAACGAATCCCACACTCTTGTAGGTGGTAGCCCACTTCTGTCCATGAGCTGCTCCAGAACATTACCATTGCTCATGGCTCTGGGTGTCTCCTCATCCCATGGGCAGCCTTGGGAGAGGCTGGGGCTCCTATCTCGGTGTTCAGGTTGTTGGGGTTGTCTCTGTGCTCTCACATAACTTACCAGGTTGTATGTGGGGTTCTTTAAAGTGTTACTGAAAAAGAGAGAAAAGAAAGTTATTTTCTTTCACCATGACTGAGCTGTGGTATCTCAAATTTATTCTGTTTGTTTCTTGGTCTCTTCCATATGGGATTTAAAAAAAAAAAACAAACAAAAAAAGCAAACTTTCATGTGGTACAGATTGGGGCAGAGATGATGCAATCTTCACTGTGGCTTCATAGAGCTCAGTTTTATAACCATATTTATGCATTCAGGATTTACATAACCTGGAACTGACCACATCCCAGTCGAGAGATGTTTGTCACTTTACTCTCTCATGTGGTATGGAGTTGTGGGTGACGCAGTCCACAGCAATGCTGAGAATGTTTGGTTTTGCTGGAAGGAGCCAGCCTGTGCAGCAGGGTACAGACAGAAGTGAAAAGCAGCCTGTAGCCCCACTGAGTGGTTTGTGTCACTGTTCCTTCATGACCCAAAAGTAGGAGTTGAGTTGGAAAACTGACCTCATTTGAACCAGGGTTGGGTTTTTGTTTTGTCCCCCCCCAGGCAAAAGGAGCAGATGAGGAAGCTCAATAAATGTGTGGATGAGCGGCTCCTGTTCCATGGGACAAGTCCATCCCACATGCCCGCCATCTGTGAGCAGAACTTTGACTGGAGGATCTGTGGGACTCATGGGACAATGTATGGAAAAGGTACAAGTGCAGAAGTGTGGGTTGAGGGGCCATAGCAGTACAGGCTGCAGACCCTGGCCAGGCTGGTTGTTGGCTGCAAGATGACTTGCAGGTGTGACTGTCCCTGATGTCCACACTGCTGCCATTAGGGCACTCCTACCTGTGTGCATCTGCATCGCTGCAGGCAGCATCAGGAGCCAATTACCTTTCAGGTGGGGTTAAAACCACCCCTCTTGGCCTCAGGTCCCTGCTGTTCAGCAAAGCTCTTGGACAGGTGGGACGGGGAGGTTGATGGTGAGTTGTGGCTGGAGCCTGTTGATGCTTTAAAATGAGCCGATGAGGAGACCTGGCAGGGATGTGAGCAGAGCTACCTGGGTTTGTTGAATTGCTGGCTGCCAAAGTGCTGATAGCAGATGTTTGTTCCTTGGTTGGCATTTTGTCCTACCTGTGGCTTTTTCTGGTCCCTAGGGAGCTACTTTGCCAGAGATGCCAGCTATTCTCACAACTACTGTTCCCCTCGCAGTGGTCGCTACAGCATGTTTGTAGCTCACGTTCTTGTTGGAGACTTTGTGCAGGGAGACCCCGAGTACCTTCGCCCTCCACCCAGACCTGGCAGTTCAAACAGACTGTATGACAGCTGCGTGAATGACCTGAAGGACCCTTCCATCTTTGTCATCTTTGAGAAGCACCAGATTTACCCAGCCTATATCTTGGAGTACAGCCTCGAGACCCAATGCATGATTTTGTAACGAACGGTGGAATCTCCTTTGAATTTATACAGAATAAATTACACTTTAGTACATCTTTTTTTAATGCTTGTTCAATTTTAGTAGTAGCTTTAGGATGTTTTGTAAAGCACTGAACCGGTATCAAATCCCCTGAAGGATTTTGGGCCATAGGTTTTTGGTAGGGGCTATTATTTTACCAGCACAAAGTGCTAAACTTTAACCCTGGCCTTATCTCTCACCTGAGATGGGGATGTACCTGGCTTTGTGTACACTGATGCAGTGACACCTTCTGCCACTGAAAGTGGCACCACTGAGTGTACCATCAATTTGATTCTCCGATACAGTCACTTAGGGATGGTTCCTGCTGTGATGGTGCTGATGTGCCGAAAGGAGACTTGGTGGAGAATGCCCAGGAAGAAAAAGTGAAAGGGCCTATGTGCACAGGGCGGGAGTCACGGTCTGTCCTTCCAGAAAATGGCAGCAGGCTCCTGCATCCTGGAAGCTTTGCAGTTAAAGCCGGCAATGAACTTTGCTTTGTTTCCTGGTTGCACTGCTGACAGCTCTTCTTGCCCTGTTCTTCTATGTCAGGTATGCTCATCCCATTGGTGATACCCTGTCCTCACTGGATTTAGGGCAAGAAAAGCAGGGATATCGCAGCTGCAGAAGTTAGAGCCCCTTCACGCTGTGACACCAACAGTGAAGTAGTCCATGGTGACCTGAGTAACAGAGCACAGCATTGTCCCATTGGGGCTCTCAGGAGCGAGTGGTGAGGCAAAAGAGCTTTGTGAGGGGTGGCTGCTGGCAAGGCCATCACCCTTCCCTCCCTGCAGACTGAAACTGGTGACAGCTGTTTTCAGTCATCCTGCGGCTGCCTGGCACTTCTGGTTATTGAGAAGGGCCCTGGTGGTGTGTGCTCAGACTGGCATGGATGGGAGAAAGCTTGGATGACACAGTGCTTGAAGCTTGATGGATGACATTCAAGATGACTGATAGCATGGAAAGAAAAATTAATGGTTTCTTTTAAAACAGTCTTGCTGTATAAGCTACTGTAATTCAGCAAAGGAGGCACAAGTGGTTTAGTTGTGCATGCCAGGAGCGGGAGGAACCAGGAGTAGTGATGTGGTTAGATCTATCAGCTTTCCTAAAACCTGCTATCTCCAGGCACAATCAGTGCCCTTAGTGCTGGCTGCAGTGAGTCCCTGAGCTGCCACAGTAACTTCGCTTCCATGTCTCACCTCTTTTGCAGGGCCTCACAGGTTGTTCTTTTGCAAATGTGCATCGTTTGCAAATTTTTTATCTTGTCAGCCACAGGTGAGAAAACTTTCTGTGCAGTCAGGAAGTTAAACTCACTTAAACCGACTTTTTCCTGAATATATGTATTTTAATTAAACAAAAAAAAAAGGAAGGAAAGAAGTTACCTGCCTCACACCCCTCTCAATACAGAAAGTGGTGTACAACAGTTAAATGTTTTCCTGTGTTACTGATACCACTACTGGAAACTGGAAATTCCACTTATTGCATTGGAGAGTGCAATTAATTTGGAGAGCTGTTTGCCAGGGATTTGCCAGCTGTCATAGAGCTGCATCCTGTGTTTTGCATGAATATGAATCTGAGCAATATTTGCACAAACAGTAACAGCCTGTTTTAAGCTGCTAATTTAATAAGAAAGTTATAGAGAGCTCCCTCAGCCATTCCTCACAGGACTTGTGCTCCAGATCCTTCACCAGTTTCGTCGCACTTTTCTGGACACACTCCAGCATCAAAATGTCCTTCCTGTAGTGAGGGGCCCAAAACTGGACACAGGACTCAAAGTGCAGCCTCACCAGAGCTGAGTATAATGGAACTATCACTGCCCTACTCCTGCTGGTCACACTATTTCTGATACAGGCCGGGATGCTGGACACACTGCTGGCTCATGTCCACTGACACCCCCAGGTCCTTCTCCTCCAGGCAGCTCTCCAGCCACTCCACCCAAAGTCTGCAGCATTGCCTGGGGTTACTGTGACCAAAATGCAGGACCTGGCACTTGGCCTTCTTGAACCTGATAAAGTTGGCCTCTGCCCATCAATCCAGCCTATCCATGTCCCTCTGCAAAGCCTTCCTGCTTTCCAGCAAATCGACACTCCCGCACAATTTGTTGTCATCTGCAAATTTACTGAGGGTGCACTCAATCCCCTTGTCCAGATCATTAATGATGTTAAACAGGACTGGCCCTGGAACTGAGCCTTGGGGAACACTACTTACCGCCACCTGGATTTAACTCTGTTCACCACAACCCGCTGGGCCTGGCCATCCAGCCAGTTTTTAACCCAGTGATGAGTATACCCATCTAATCCATGAGTGGCTAGTTTCTCGAGGAGGATGCTGTGGGGAACAGTGTCAAAGGCTTAACTGAAGTCCAGGTAGACAACATCTACAGCCAAGATAGCGGTGGGAACGTTGTGATCTGAGGAACGCGGTGAGTAGCCTAACTGATTTATGTGCCATTGGCTGCCAGAAGGTGTTAGGGTGGGCTTCTCTTGAACCCTTCATGGGTCACTGAGCTCCTTCTGCCCAAGTGACTAAGGTTGCCTTCAACATGAGATGAAATGATCAATTGGCATCTTGGCTAATTCCTTCTCCACCTTTTGAATACGGTCCCTGTTAAAGAGATGCTGTGGCAGCACTTCATCTGCACCGGGATGGGGACGGATTTTTTTCAGGAGCGTGGCAGCTGCAGGAGACCAGAGGGAGAGGGCTGTGCTGAGAGAGACCATCTGCCTTCACAGAAGTCCCCAGATACAAAGGTGTTAGCTCAAGTGTTCTTTTCCATGTCATGCACTTCTAATTGATTTTCTTGTGGTGCTCTCAGGACTTCACAGTGTCTCTGGTTTTAATGCTGTCGTTTACATACTCTGTGCCTGTTCTGAGCTTTCTATTGACTAACACCTCAGCATTTTTTCAAGCTTTCTTTTCATTTACTGGTGCCAAATTTGACTTTTCAGCATTTTTAAGAAACCTCTTTTAGCAATTTTGACAGAATTATTACAGGATGATTAAACTGTAGAAATTGAATGCTTGACTGGACGTGCTGAATAGGAGATTATTTTCCAAAGCATTTAAACTCTTAAAAACCAACCTGAGCCCCATAACCTGGCACTGCCACTGTATGGGTGCCAGCTGAGGAAAACACAGATATTGTTCTTGGCATGACGTGCTCAATGACTGCATTATTTAACAAGTCTTGTTCTGGGTTGAGGGAATAATGATGCCAAATCGATGTGTAGCTGTGGTGATAATGGGGGGCCTGAGGATTTGGGGGAGGGTGGAGGTCCTCAGGTAGGGGCTGCAGGAGACAGATCTGTAGGAATCAGACTTCCACTGATAAGGGAACAACTTTTTCAAATTGTTCTGGTTCTTTTGCAGTCCAGTTTCTTTTGATGAAGCCTATTGTCTGGCATGTTGAGACTGAGACACTATTTCCCAAAACAACTCAAACTGTCTTTCCAAGATTATTTTTACATCTAGCTTACAAATAGGAGCAATAGGAAAGGCTGACCTGGTTCTTATCCATCTGTTCTTAATAAGTTAAGATTTCCCTCCCAGATGTTTTGCTGCAGTGTCAGAGGACACATTAATCAGTGCACCACCACTCAACCTGCAAATACTTGGGAAGTGTCTACATATGATACCCCCACTGCTGGAGGAAGTGGTGAGTTTACCCGTTCCCAAAGAGAAGCTGTATTTCACTGTGTGTTCTCTGAATCATTTTTTCTTGGGCTGTATCTTCAGCTTTGGTCTCCTTAATTACTTTTAAAATATTTTTTTCCCAAATGATTTTCCCTTTACTAGGTCCGAAGGAGACATTAGAAGTCACATCAGTCTCTGTTTTCTTTAACACCTTGTACACTCTTTGACTCTTGATTCTTGCAGGCTCTTTCTGACTGCACTTGCAGATAGTCCCTTGCATCTTTCAGTTGGTTTTCCTTTTGAAAGTTCATGCAGTTTTATGATTTTTTTAAAACCTAGACTTTGTGGCATCTGATCTGTCTTCTGTCCTGAAGGCCACCTGACCATTTTGCCTCTCAGCTCAAGCAGGTTCTTCTCCACATTCTTTTTCCTCTTGGATCCTCCTGCAATCTGACCTCATAGAAATGACTAAACAACCTCCCCCTTCACAGAACTTCCTTGACTGAAAGTCCTAGCATCCATCTTAAAAAATCATCCATCTCTTAAAAAAATGCTTACCTTTTCTTTGGATTTTTTTGACTGAGCAAATCAAATTCCTTACTAACAGAATGGCCTCTACATTTCTTTAGTGTAGTCTGAGATGCAACTAGTTTCCCTGCATGAAACCACAGGCTACTAACCAAACCTAAACTTTGTGACAGCAATAGCAAAACTACATTTTTTCTACCTGGACTGCCTCCAGCTGCTGTTATTTCTGTATAGCCTGAGTAACTCTGTGATGTGTCCCGCTCACCAGCTTTGCTTTTCTTTACCATATCAAGCTTTGGGTTTGTTTTTTGTCATGTATTCTGTTCCCCTCCCCTCAACTTTCAGTTCTACTTGCTCCTGTTAACCTGTGGTGTCTAGGCAGTTTCCTGAATCTGAAACATAAGCAACAGAACTTGTAAGTAAAGCAAAAGCTTCATTACGTAGCATCTGAAAAGGCCATTTGCAGGACTCCTCTCTGTCTCTCAACTGAGATAAAAATGAACTGAATCTTCTAACGACTCTGTGAGTTCATGAGGAATGTGAAAGCTGTTGCTCATCTTGGGAAGCAGCTCATTGCAGTGGGCATTATGAGGGACACGGACTTAGTAGCCAGGTGATCTGTTCCCACATCTGGTGAGGTTTTGTTGAGGAGTCTAGGGAAACTCAGAAGTATTGAATTCTACAGATCATTAACAACCAAGTAATACTACTGCTACTGAACCAGGGTCAGGTGCCTGCTCTGCATATACCATGTGCTGGCATACTCAAAGGGCAGAAAGTGGCATGTCTGAGTTCAATCACAGGCAAAAAAGAAAAACAAAAAACTTTTAGGACTCTTTCTGTTCCCTGAGGATTTGGAAACCAGATGATTTTCTGGGCTGTGAAATGATGATACCATTCCAGGAATTCTTGCTGAGTTTAGGTTTCCTTCTCAATACTGTTGTCAAGCAAACTGCCAGAAGCTGATGGTCTTCTCTCTTTTTTTTTTTCTTCCTTTTCATCTTTTGAAGACAGCTTTGCACTTTTGATCATTCCTGATGCTCGTTTGTTTGTTATCAACATTACTCTTATCCTAAGGAGGAGACATGGATTTGCTGAGGCTGTGTAGGAGAACTGCACAAGAGACAGCCTGTGGTTCTCCATCACCTTAGGGTGGCTGCACAGATGTGTGACTGTTTGCTGAGAAGGATCTTCATTGTGACTGGTAGTTGTCAGCAAAAAGGAGGTAGTGATATTCAAAGAAGAGAAAGAAAAGACCTAAATCATATGTAGGTACTATTTTAAGTGCCCACATCCTTTTCTGAGGAGTGGGATTGTGATAGCTTGAAACTTGCTGTGTGATGGGATCAAAAGAGGAACTTACCAGGTGGACAAGAGGACGTGTGTCTGCACTGCTCGTGCTGCCAGTTCAAGCGGGAGTAGCACTAACCAAAATGACCTCACGCTGTGGGAATAACACAGGGAGGAAGGCCACAGGCAAGACACTGCATGGCTATGTTAGCATTTTTTCATATTCCTTTCTATATGGGAGTGGCTGAACATGGACATGCCAAAGTGTGGTAGCCTGGCTCCTGCCTTCAGCACCACCAGGCACTGGATCCCTGGAAAAGAGGAGGAGCAGCAGGTAGTGATACATCCCTCGCTGCGAGCGATGTGCAACTCAGGGACTTCCTCAGCCTGAGTTAACATACTTGTATTTAATGGCCCTTGTTGGATTCTTCTTCTTCTGTGGATTTGTTCAGTCCTTCTTGAACTGGTGCAGTCTTCTAGAGGCTGTGTTGTGTCACAGCAGCTGGATCTGTGGTAGAGCTGTGCATTTCTTGAATAAGTGCTCTACTTCTACAAGCCTTCATGGTTTGGATTTTTTTCAAGACATGGTCCAGAGCATTCTGAGCGTACAGATGACAGGAAAAAAAATCTGCTGTTGACCAAATGAGTCTGTTGGAGGTGAGAGCCAACTGGAAGGGAAGCATGGGCTGCTCAGTTTCACAGAGTCACAGAATCACAGAGTTGTAGGGGTTGGAAGGGACCTTGAGAGATCATCGGGTCCAACCCCCCTGCCAAAGCAGCTCCCTAGGGCATATCACTCAGATAGGCGTCCAGACGAGTCTTGAATATCTCCAGAGAAGGAGACTCCACCACCTCCCTGGGCAGCCTATTCCAGGGCTCTGTCACCCTCACTGTGAAGAAGTTCCTCCGCATGTTGGTGCGGAACTTCCTGTGCTCCAATTTGCAGCCATTGCCCCTTGTCCTGTCTCCACTGACCAAAGAAAAGGGGCAGGTCAATTCCCCCTGCACCTCATACTTAAGATATTTATAAACATTGGTTAGGTCCCTCCTCAGTCTTCTTTCCCCTAGGCTGAACAGCCCCAGCTCTCTCAGCCTTTCCTCATAGGATAGATGTTCCAGGCCCTTAATCATCTTCGTAGCCCTTCTCTGGACTCTCTCCAGGAGATCCCTGTCTTTATACCAGGGAGCCCAGAACTGGACACAATACTCCAGGTGGGGCCTGACCAGGGCAGAGTAGAGGGGGTAGAGTTTGCCTGTGCCATGTTCCTAGCTGGCAGTACCCAGCCAACTTGCCAGGTCTGCTGGGGAGAGGACTGTGGTGGCTGGAAAATTGAGGCCCCCAGGTCCATACTTACTGTTCCAGTGTTGAGCAACACTGGTCTGTGAGGTAGGGGCAGCAGGTCTGGACTAGCTGCCAGCCCCATGGGGAAGCCTGATGACCAACGTGGGCCCTAGTCACAGCACTGGCGTTGCACTGGTGTGCTGTGCACTGACAGCAAGCTGTGGGTTCTGGGTGGAGTGTTGCACTGTTGTCTTTGTCAATTCTCCCGTCATGAGGTGACGTGACTCAGAGGTCCAGCCATGTATGTCGCGATGTTTGCCATCTTTCCCCTCCATCATCAGTACTGTGAAGAACAACTCTGATTCTGGGTCTCTTAAGGTAAGTGGCATAAGACTGGAGGTGTCCTCTCACACAGGACCTGCCCAGACTGGCAGTGGGAAGGTGCTGGAATAGCTGTACTCGCAGAAGGGGGTGGATGCAGAGAATGGAAGGGATGAAAATGAAGGATGCTGATTTCCATAGCTACCCGGCACTGATTTGCTTTTTACTTCCACCTCCACATCTTTCCTCTCAGTGTGTCACACACTGGTGCTCACCCACAGTCAGTGGGAAAACTGCTAGTACTGGCTGGATACTTCTAGCCATTATCAGGGGTGCGGAGAGGTGGTGAGCACCTCTCCCCTCTCTGCCTGTGAGCTGGCCGCCCCTTGGGGGCTGCCATTTCTTCTGCCATTCACAAGCAATGCCTTTCACATACGTTTTGGGTCTTGCCTCAGAGCCTCCTCACAGTGCACATGCATTTTGGTGTGCTCAGCAGCCTCTCATAATTTTACTTGCAACACTCAGAACCCTGTGACGTCAAGGTCTGAACGTTGTTTGTTTTCTTGGCTAAACCAGAGCCTTTCAGAATTGCCTTAATCTAAACAATTTCCGTGCTGTGTGTGTGCATCTGTGAGGACAGCACTCCTTTCTCCTGGAAATCCTAATAGCTCACTGCAGAAGGGAATGCCAGAGAGCTATCCTATGCGCTGATGAGGTGCAATAGCAAAACAGGACCATTTTGTGAGACGTGGTGATGTTCTCCAATCCAGTGTGGAAGGGGCGAGTAGAAGGCGATAAGCAGCACAGCCCACAGAAGTGGATGGGCCTCCGGGGATATGCTACCTCACCAGACCTTTCCTGTGCGTGATCTGATGGGGAGAAGTGGCTGGGAGCAAGTGGAGGCAAAGTCCAGCAAACAGCTTCTGGGGTGGGCCCCTGCCCTGAGAAACTCCAAGTTGTAGGCAACTACCCCTGGTTAGCAAATAAAGTTCTGCGCTGCAGGCCCTTTAAGCCAAACCTTTCCACTGATGGATATCCCCGCCCCGTTTTCTTGTCTCCCAACCACAGTGCTGCCACTGTAACCTCTACACAGGTGGAGAAGGCACTTTGGGCTGACCAGAAAGGTCCTGGTGGGATGCAACAGGTGCTGCCACGCAGCATGACCTAGGAGAAGGCTTGCAGGCAGGGGCACAAGGTGGGTGGGAAGCATTTTGTGGGTTGTAAGCAGTCAGTGCTACAGCAGCGTGAAGGGGAGGGTGGGAAGAATGACTGAGAGCTGGGTCTGTTTAGCCTGGAGAAGAAGGCTGAGAGGGGATCTCATCGATATTTATAAATATCTAAAGGGCATATGTCTAGAGGAATGGGGCCAGGCTCTTTTCAGGAACTCAGGAAGTTCTGTCTGAACATAAGTAAAAACTTCTTCCCTGTGAGGTTGACAGAGCACTGGGACAGGCTGCCCAGAGAGGTTGTGGAGTCTCCTTCTCTGGAGAGATTCAGACTCACCTGGACACAATTCCGTGCACCCTGCTGTAGGTGATCCTCTCTGGCAAGGGAGTTGGACTAGATGATCTCCAGAGGTTCCTTTCAACCCCTGCCCTGCTGTGAATCTGTGCTCCTCCACTGAGCAGACTCAAGGACACGTGCAGATGTTGGTGCCAGGAAGGATACATCCCTAGCCTAAGCAGAGGGAGCAGGAGGGGGTGGGACCTGATGATGGATGCGGAGAGGCTCCCCGACGCCAAAATCGGTGCTTCTCCTCCTGCATGCCTGTCAAGCCACGCTCCAGCGGAACGCTCCCCGCAGGAGGCAGATCTGCCGGCTGCGGGAGGAGCGCGGGGTGCGCAGCCTTCTGCTGCCGGGTCCCTAGGTGGCGGTGCCCGCCCATTTCTGGGGTCTGCCGGGAGTCCCCGCACGCCGGGCAGCCCGGGAGAAGCCGGCCTGGCTCCGGATTCCCTCTGTGGGGAAGGTTGGCCGGCTGCGGGGAGCTGTAGGCTCCTATAGGGGCGGACAGTGTGGGAGCATCCAGGATTGGGATATAGTGAGGGGACAGTGGGAGAGACGAGGGCGACTGTGATGATGGTGGGGCTGAGGGAGACCTGGGAGGTATCGCACAAGTCCAGTGTTGACCTGTAGGATCTGCTGGGTCCTGTTCTTCATGAGCATCTGCATCCCAAACACATCAATTCCCCTTCCCCAAAAAGGCCACGGTTCAATCCCTGCTGCTGAGCACTAAGTGCAGATTAGCACAGATTTTTAACCCACAGCAGGAAGAGCTGGGGGCTTACAGCAAATGCTTTAGGGACTGACAGAAACTGATCTGCCTTCTTTTTTTTGCCCATAGTCATCTTTTTACACTGTTGACCACTGATGCCCACTCCAAGGATGGGACAGAAAGCTGCTGGTATTGGCTGGATGGGCACAACCATTGGGTTGCATATAGGAAGCAGGTGAGCATCTTCCTCTCATGCCCAGCACCCTATGCCAGTCGCTCCCTTCCTGCTGTCTCCTTCACCCAAGGAATAGGAAAAGCTGTACTGTGCCAGGACAAGAGGTATGTCTACATTCAGAGTCCATCCCCATTGCTGGATGACAGAGGTGCCCAAAAGGAAATGATAAGCTCCAGGGCAGGCATGCAGCAATACTTTCCCAAAATGCTGTCTCTGCCTCCAGCAATTTTTGGCTTTGAGGCCTCCATCAGAGTTGGTGTCTGTTTATGCAATAACCCTGGATGCATTTTTCTTTCAGTAATCATTCCATCACTTTCAAGGTCTGTATAAACTTTTAGCATCCGTAACAACTTGTGGTGACTGTTCCCATGGCTGAACCACGTGTTGCTTGATGAAGGCTCTCGTTTTCCTTCCTTTGAACTTAGATCCTGCTGGCTTTATTCAGTAAAAATGATGCAGATATTCTCCTGGTGCTTTCTTGATTGCCTCATGCATTTCTGTCATTTTTGCTGATTTTCTCCAGTGCTCCCAGGAACTCCAGTTCTGAAAACAGGCTGCCTTTACAGGTGTCTGGGGAGCTTGTTGAAAACTTGTTTTAATTTGGCAGTTCTGTGTATGTGAGAAGGGCTCATTTTCTGCATGCTTCTGCTGAGAAACAAATCCCTGAAAAGCACCTGCTTTTCCCATCAAAGCCCCTGGGAGCCATCCCCATCTATAAGCTTACTTGGAATAACTCAGGAGTCTGGAATTGCAGCTCCTCCTTCCAGGGAGCCCTTATTCCTCCCCAGCCAGGGCAGTCAGAGCACAGTGAAGTGCTGTGGGGAGCGAGGTGGATGGCACTTAACATAATTATGGGGGTAACTAACTGAAATGTAGCTTCTTTTCCAAAATGTCATTGAAAATACTTTTCTGCTTGTATGTGAGAGCAGGGAGGAAATGTTTCATGGACTACAAGCAGCACAGTAAGAAGAGGAAGAGGAAGATTGAAACATAAAGTAGAGGAAATGGAAGCAGTTTTTGCAAACTAATTAAAACTGGGGGTGGCTCTGGATCAAACAGAGAGACATTTTAGAGGTGTATCTCGTCTCCTTGGTGTTACACCACACTGAGATAAGGTTGTAAGTATGGCAACCTTTTCTATGTATTTACAATTGGGAATCAAGGGCTGAAGTACATATACAATTCTGTATCCATAGGATAGAAGTATGTTGAAGGGAATGATAGTGACTAATTCATCATGGATATGTTGTCCCTCTTTCACACACAGCACAGGCGGTGGTTGTGTGCATTGTAATTTGGCTTTCAATATAAATCCAGTTTACCATGGTGTACAGTAAGCATGACATACTGGTGACTTTGCTTTTCTTTGGGTGTGGATGTACCATACAGCTAGGACTTTTCCAATCAGAAGAAAACTCCACACACACCGCTGCAGCCATTGCCTTGGGGAAGAGGAACCTTTATTTAAGTTTCTATGGTATATTTACATTTTGTACAGAGCTTAAAAAGAAACTTTGTGTGGTGATGGTTGTTCATGATGAGTGTATTTGAAGGAGACTGTAAGCTGTGGAAGGTAGCCTTCGTTAAAATATTGAAGAGAGTGTTATGTCTTATGCCTAGAGGAGGTGGTGTGGGTTTCTTCCAAACTAGTATCTTCCAAACTAGTCTGAGGGAGTAGGAGGTAGGTGGGATGTCCCCTTCTCCTGTCTGGGGCTGGAAAAAGAGCATAGATTCTCTGGTGGCCTTCTTCAACAGCTGGGAAAAGAAAGAAGCTTGTTCACTATCTCTGTAGGACAAGGAAGTTGTAAGCAGGCCAGTGAATCAACACTCAGATGGTGGCTGAGCACTATCTTGGTAGCTCCTCCTGTGTTTTATCTTCTCATAGCTCTGCTCCATTACTGTGCTCTTCTAAGTCAATGTGTGGAGTTCTTTATCCTTACGTCTTCCCCAGTGATAAAGCCGAGTCTGAGTCATCCGACACAATCTGGGCACATCACTGTGTGGGGGCTGGCAAATCCGGCATTCACTGGAGAGGCTGCCAGACTCTTGGCGTGCCTGCACGCAGCAGGCTCTGGGCTTCCCCAGCCTCTGAGGCATTGTCCTTTGCTGAGCTGCTGCCTGGTGTGGGCAGTGCCAGCTGCCAGGTTGTGGGGAGCAGCAGGAATGAGCTGCGAGCATCCCTAGCAGACAGCAGAACAGTGAGAGCAGTCTGGGATGGGGTGCTCAATACAAGGCACCATGGCACACTGGTGGAAAACAGAAAAGGCGTAGCATGAGTAAGGCAGAGTCTAGATCCCCAGTGAAGGACTATGTAGCTCAGAGACATCTGGTTTTGTGATAGCAAACACACCACTATAAATGGTATGAATGATTTCCTGATATCACCACACTTTGACTGGAATGAAGCAGAGTCAAAGAGATGTCCACAGACCTCCTCAAAAGTTTCACAGGCAGGACTTCAAGTGCCCATGAGAGTTTGCCCTGTGCTATCACCATGAGGTCAGAGAGGAGAAGGACTCTTCTTTCAACCCAGCAAGAGGAGCTAGTGCTGGTTGGAAGCCAGGTAAGCAACCCCCTAAGTCTTGGTGGAATCTTTGTGAAAGGAAGAAAATGTAAAATCGGGTGATGGTGCCAATCAGCTCCTCAATCAGCTGCTACAGCACAAAACGTCTGCACAGATCCTTTCTTACTGACAACAAAATGCCTGCAGCAGAAATGGCAGGGAGCAGAGGAGGGGCTGGGTGCAGGAGCAGCATGAGCGAGGCTATTCCCACTGTGTTGCACAATGACATCTGCTCTCCTGGGCAGCATTCCCAGATGGTAAAAACCTCCCTTCTCATTCGTGGTGTATTTATCTTCTCTTTTAAACTGCCCAGAGAAAACTGAATCTTCAGAGTGTGATAAAAGCCTGCAGAAGTCCTAGTGCTGCAATGAGTGGCAGTAGGAAGCAGGACAAGGAAAGTTATTGGATGTTATGCTCATTATTTTCCTGCCAGTGGAAAATAGTGTTAATTGAATCCTTCCTGCTTCAGGATAACTCATCTGCTGAGGTAGCCTTCGTGCAGGTAGGCTGGGCGGTGGGTTTGACAGCATTGGCAGACTGTCACTGTGGCGGGCATGCTGTGAGGGGAGTGCACCTAGGGGAGATCCCAGTGGCCCAGAGACTGCCAGGGCAGTTCCTCACTTTCTGCTGAGAAGTTATCTGTCTGGGGATGTTCACATAGATCTGAAGGAGACAGAAAAACTGCTGTAATGGAGTTTCTGGGGTGGCATTTTACATTCTTGTATCAGGGCTGATACTGGTGACGGTGTGAAACAGCAGGTTCAACTCAGGCATGCATAGCCACATAGCTTGGGGAAAACATACCCTATGTAGCTCGGGGAAAACATACCCTTGGTTTGCCACACAGCCTGCTAGTGGGCTTAGTAGCTCAGGGAATAAGGCTGACATCCTGATTTGTGGATGCTGAAGTCTGGAGTAGGAGGAAGAGTGGGATTGGAAGCACGCAGGCATCAGTTAGGGAAACTTTGTGCAGTGTTTTTGGAACAGGGATGGGTAGAGTCTTGTGGCAGTCAGGGGAAATAACAGAAAATAGAAAAAAGCGAATGTTCTGGTTGTAGTAAAAGGCAGATGTTGATAACCTGATGTGGTTTTGGTGAGCTTTTCCTTCTCCAGTTCCTCTTCCTGTGAGTTAAATTGCCGTGCAGTTCAGGAAAAGGATTGTTTTAATGATTTCTTAGCGTCCTGGCAGGCATTGTGGGAGCTGTTTGTGGCCTCTGCTTTTTTTTTGGAGCTTACTGCCAGAAGACACCAATATGGCCTGGTGCTGTTAAGGACGGGTAATACAGGGATCATGCTTGAAGAGCTGTTCTGAACTTTCTTTAGAGAGGAGTAGGTTGTGGTATTATTAGGCATGCTTAAAAGCATGTTACCAACCAAGGAAGCAAAAGGTAAGACTTTGCTTAAAGCATTGTGTAATGCATCTTGCTGCGGAGCATCACTGTAGCACATATGGGTGTTCTCTACCTGTAGCTTGCATTAGTAAGAGAGAAGAGTTTATACAGAAGATAGAAAGTTTTCTGAGGCAGTCCCCGAAATGTAACCATGAGACTGCCCTGTGGAAATCCTATGAGTTTGATAATTTTGTTCACATATGTCATGTTTCCTTCGGACTGGGACCAGTCAGCACCATTTGTAATAGGGTATGAGGTATGTAGCTGCTCACAGCTGCTCACTACTTTGGGAAAAGTTACAGTCTGTAATGGCTTGCACCAAGTGAATCTAAAATACTTGCCTGAGTCCAGGACCTGGTTTTGTTAGTTTTCAGCTTGCAAACGCGTCACTTCAAAAGGTACAGCAGTGAGAGGGACAAGGACAACTATGCAAAAAACCTTTGCGGGGCTCACAGGGTTGTGCATTCATGCCATGGCATTGTTCATCTATGTGTGCAGTTGTTTGATCTTGGATAACAGCTGATAATCTGGAGGTTGAACCTCAGTGCTCCCTGTTCACAAGACCACTTCTCCTTTAAATCTCAGTCATGCTCTTGAATTTCAAACCAAAGCATACATGTTAGGGGGACTCTCAGCTCATTTAGTAATGCATAGATGAGATTTAGGTCTTACATGTTTTTGAAACGTCAAGCAGTATGATGATAAAGAAAGCTGCTTTGATGACTCACTACAGAAACACCAGGGCTTATCTACAAAGATGAGCTAGTGCACAAGAAAGCTAAGTGTGCACTTGATACAGAACAATGATTTCATCTTCTCTTTCCGGTTGGACACCTATTCTGAACTCCCAGTGTCTTTGCACAGCTTCACTTTAGTTTGCTTAGGACTGCAGATGCTCTCTGGGCAGAAGAAAAGTGCTCCCCAGAGAGCAATACCTCCTTTGTATTAAGGACAAGCTCTCAGGGTAGGAGTTTAGAGCACACTGGGACAGGAGTGAGAGTGAGGAAAGGACTGTGAATAAGTGAGAGAGGGCTCTGAAAAATCCCAGGCCAGGATCGCATCGTTGTGCTGGTGGCTAGCTCCTTTGGGAGGGGTAGGAGATGTGTTACCCAAAGTGCTGTAACATGTTGGTCTGTGCTGCATTAACTTTTTTCCAGCTATTAGAAGTGAGCCACGATGACAGCAAATACAGGGAAATCGAGAACCTATTTCAGCAGACAATGAAGGATTACAGCATCCACAGGCTCCGGAGGACTCAGAGCCCAACGCTTTGGCAGCACTTCCAGTTGTTTGTATCCGCTTTACTTCATTCCCCCAGTGGCAGTGGAGCCATTCAGATAATGGCTGGGCCTCCATTCAGCCCTTCCAGCTTGTGGGTGGTTCCCCCTTGGCAGAAGGCAAACAACCTCCCTCTCCGTGCACCCCCGTATCCCAGCCCTTGTGGGCTCAGGCACATTCCTCCGGGGCAGACTGGTCCAATTCTCTGATTTATGGTCGAAAAATAATCAAATCCAAAACTGGGAGGGGGAGATGGTGACAAAAGAGGTTAGAGCCCTGTGGAATTAGATCTTGGCTTATAGGGAATTTATACTTTGATTAGGAAAACCTAGCAACTTAAAAGATTTCCATCATAAAGATCACATTTGTAAATGTGGGGTTTAGATTTGGGGTGGGTGCAAATCTTGTTTTGTAAGCCTGGCTTTACACAAGCCATTTTTAAGACTATCAGATTCTGTGACTATTTTAAAGGGAAAAAGCCCAACCCAACCCAACAAACCAAGGCACTGTAAGTTTGAGTTGTACATAACCTCCGTGTTGGTAGAATAACATGATTTGGGGAAATCTTTTCTTAAGTGTTTGGCTTTTCACAACTGCAGTGTTCTCATTCAAAATGGAGAAGGTCAGAGTTTAATTTCTTCATGAAATCTGAGACGTCAATTAAGCACAGTCAGAGGAGTGGGTGGACTGTTTCACCAGGATATGGAAGACCTACGTTTAATCCTATACTTGAACTGAACTTAAGGCTCCCTGCTTTGGCTGCCTGCTCCTGTCATTTCACAAATGAAGCCCTGGATAGGGTCACTTGGACTTGTATGTAGTAACCAGAGATGCCAGTCTGGGTAACGCCAGGGAAAAAGTAGCACCAAACCGAAATATTCCTTAAAAAAAGTGGTTCCAGGTAGAGTGTTTTCCACAAATTCAGCAAGAACTTTCAGTCAAAACTTTGGAAGAGCAGAGTGTTTGTTTTGTAGGTGTCATGTGTAGTTTTATACATTTCCTGGTGTGAACTGGACAGAGCATGAGATACTAGTAGATGGGTTTGATTTAAAGGCCAGCCAGGGGTGGATATAACTGGTTAAATGAATTTTACCTCTCTGATAGAAGACCTGAAAATGTTTCAGTGCATCTAAACAAGTGGCTACAGTTCTTCTCTGAGAATAGATATACTGAATTTGTAGAAAATGTGGTATGCTTAGTGGCCAGTATTTTATCAGAAAAATTGAGATCTGAGCCCTTAGAATTTTAATTCTGTCAGGAATCAGAGTTCAGGGCTGCAGAAGGAGCGTGAGAGCACTGTTTGGCCTCTGATCTTTCTTTATCCCTGTACGAAGAGTGAGTAGCACCTATCTGCTATATATCAGAAACTAATTTTTCTTGTTTTGGTTTTCCCTCTTTAAGACAACTTTGTGTTTCTGAAATGACTCCAGTTATACTAGCAAAGTTTCTTTTAAAAATTGTGAAGTGCAGTGGGATTTTTTTTGCATTTTTGATGACACAGGGATTCCTCTTAGCTTCAGCTCAAAGTTCCCTTGTTTCTTCTCCTGGTTTTGCAGGGAAAAAGGTCTAAGGCACTTTCCTTAGGATGAAGGCCACAGGAGGAAAAAGCGTGACTGGGGAATGACCACCTGGCACACATCAGTCTCCTTGGCCTTCCTGGTACTGATGAACAGGAAAGAAGAAAACTCTTTTTGAAGGTCACCTAAGGATCAAGCCACCCCTTTATCCACACCATCAATTCCAGCTGTCTAGCTCAGTATTTCAGTATCAGGCCACAGTCTGCTGAGGTCAGATCTAACACCACAAAAGGAAGAGGCTGTTGTGTTTTTTTTTCCCCCAGCCACATAACCTCTTTCACTGTTGAGGGATTTTTGCAATGGCAGTGCTGAGCAGAGAGCAGCTGTGGGCATTGGCATACCTGCCGTCTCATGGCATGCAGGAAACCACCCCAGCCAGCTGATTTCAGGCACAATGCTCTGTCCTGGCAAGAGAGAGAGGGGAAGGCTTGAGTCAAGGAAAAGGGGCCTGAACTCAGCTCCTTTGCCTCTTCTGATTTCAAAGACCACTGCCTCTGTCTCAGTTGGGTAAACAGATTTACTGTGGAGACCAAGGCAATGCTCCAATGTGTGCAGTGTGCATCTCTTTCATTGTGCACTGGGATACAGGTCATAAGGCTACGTAAATTTTTGTTCCATCTTCCACATTATTTTGGATTATTTAGGTGAAGAAAAGAGCAGATCCATAAAGGTAAGAAGTGCTTGTGCAATGGTGTATATGCACATACTAAACCTCTGATATGTTTTTCTGTAGGCAGGAGCACATGGAAAGAGAAACCCAGGGTAGGAGGTGGATGAGTGACTCCTATTCAATGGAATGAGTCTATCTTGTGTACCTGCTATCAGTAAGAAGAATTTCAACTGGAGCACCTGCAGGACCCATGGGACAATGTATGGAAAAGGTACAAGTACATAAGATTGGAGTGTTTCCAAAGTGCAGGGAAGACCACAGCACAAGCCTTGCTTTTACTGTGTGGGCCTGATCCAACTTCCTTAGACCTTTTGTAGCTGGCAAAGCAACAAAAAGCAGTGGTGAAAGCCACCACATTGGCCCCATTTTTGATGCCTTAAAACTCATGTGGAAGCACCTGGCAAGGATGTGTTTGGAGCTACATTGGGTAGGAAAGAGAATAAGGTACTCTCTCTCAATAGTGGATGTTTGTTGCTTTGGTTTATGCATTTTCTTACCCATGGCTCTGGAAGCTGCTTTGCCAGAGATGCCAGTTATTCTCATCAATATTCTCATCAATTAAGCACAGGCCATCACAGCATGTTTGTAGCTCAAGTTGGAGACTTTGTTCAGGAAAACCAAGTCTACCTTTGCCCTCCAACCATACCTGGGGTTTCAAACACACTTTTGGACAGCTGTGTGGATAATTGAAAACATCTTTCCATCTTTGAGAAGCATCAGATTTATTTGGTTTCTATCTTGGAATACACATGTTCATGATGGTAAAGATGATGTGAGAGGTAAGAATATCTTGTCTGAAAATAACACTTTAAGGTCTGACTTTGTTGAACTCTGTGTTGTGTGTAAGAACCACAAAGTATGGTAACTTAATGGAATGGCTGGGTCCTCTCTGAGTGTTGTTTTCCTCCTAAACAGACTGTTGGCGGTTAAATCATAATAAATAATATAACCATGACAATGTGATGATGATTTGTATGCAAGTGCAATGTAGATTTAAATGTGCATAATGATTAATTTATAAAACTAATTGCTTCCATGTAAAATATAGTACATAAGTAGATGTTGTTTAGGACATACTTGGGGAAATGAATACAGAAAATGAGGAAAACGGAGTATAAAAAGCATGTTTGAGGGGTGACTCTTTAGAGTTGTTTTTCCATGGAGTAAAGATCATCAGCATCTTGTCAGTGTAAGAAAAGTAGACAATGGGCTCTGAGCTGTTTTTGTCCTGTGGTTTGGCTGCTTTGAGTTTTGTGGCAAGAAAAAGCTTTTAGATCATATCCTAAAGGACTGTTACATCATGTTCCCTAATTTCTCTGCTGGTCCCATTTGGTTATCTTGCAATAAGAGTCAGAGGGGCTCCAATTTAAACAGGAAAAAAGAAAATATTCCTGGATAACAAAGAAGCAAATGACTGATTGGTCTTCCTCAGTCTGCCTTGACCATTGGTCATATGTTGAAGCTGGAGTAGACAATATAGTGGACAGCTAGAGAAGGGACACATGTTCACATGACTCCTTTTAGAGAAGGGGCAGATGCCACAGGCTATACTGCAGGCCAGTCATACTACAAATCAAAACAACAGTAATTTCCTGCTCTTCTAGAAAGAGCTAAATTGTTATTTTGAGCTGTCTGTGCCCTCCTGGATTGCAGGCTGGGCTAGGATCTGGCTTTAAGGGGATTACACAACCTCCCTCCCAAAACTTGAAGGATGAATATAAAGCATTCCTTGGATTCACTTCAGGATATTGTACTGGATTTCTACAAGGTGCTGCCACAAGGTGTGCAGCAGCTCGCTGTGTGCCTGGCCCTCCCATGCTGAGGGGAGGACATTGAACTGGAGCTGCGGGAGGAGCAGAGCAGGCAGCTGTTGCCCAGCTTTGGCTCATGGCGAGGGAGCAGCAAGCTCTCCTGTGCTTGCCTGGTGATTGGTCTTGTCCATGTTGCAGCTGGAAGCAGCTCCCCTGAACTCTGCCCTGGTGCCAGCCCCTACACTCAGCCATCCCTCATGAGCAACCCTGGCCCCTGCATGTCTAGGTGCACTTCAGGAGGCCCATAAAGGAGCCAGTGGATGCAGGGCACCACAGCTACTTTCAGTCATCTTTTCACTAGGGATGCCGTCTCCTACTTTGGCCCAACACTGAGTTCAGGGTCATAATGTTGGAAAAACCTGAGTGCTGTAGGCCCCATCCCAGCTGACCCCATCCCAGCCGGCCACTAGGAAACATGGTGAAGAGGGTTCCTGCAGCCTCTGTCAGCTGGAAACACTGGGGGTGTGGGAAACTGATGCTATAACACATCCTGTGACCCCAAAACTAGTGCTAGGGACATGGCTTGCTTCATAGCCTGACCCTATCACTGCTAGATCTTCTCATCCTGTTCTATGTCAAGTCTGCCTATCCCCTGTCCTCACCCGGTGCCTGCTGGGTGACTCCCTGTCCCAGACCAGAGCTTCTCTGGGTGTAGGTGAAGGGAAGTAGGGGTATTGCAGCTGCAGAAGTTGGATGCCCACTGAACCATGGCACCAGCAGTGAGGAAGTCCATGGTGAGCTGAGTAACAGAGCACAGCATTGTCCCATTGGGGCTAGCAGGAGCGAGTAATGAGGCAAAGGAGCTTTGTGAAGGGTGGCCTCTGACAGCCATCTCCCTTCCCTCCCTGCAGACTGAACTTGGCGGTGGCTGTTTTGAGTCGTTGTGCTGCTGCCTGGCACATCTCCTGGCAATTGAGAAGTGCCCTGGTGGAGTGTGCTCTGACTGGCATGGATGGAGACTTGCTATGCCATCTCAACTTTAAGCTTATGTCTGTAAGAAATTTCCTAAATAAACCAGCCCCTAGACTGAACTGTTGCATTTGGTTTGTTTCCACGTTCTTATCCCTTTGTGGGGAGCTGGGGGATTTGATCAGAATGTTTTTCTTAAGCAAACTAGTAAGCCCATCAGGAGCTAGGGGATGTGGATCTTGTCAACCATGGCTAAGTATAGGGCTTTGTTGAAAGCAAGAGGTAAAGGCTTCATCGGAAAGGGTGGTATTTGCTAGACAAACCCAGTTGGTGGTAAGACTGTTCCTTTAGCTCCCAGCATACTAAAATCCCAGTCTGTTCTTGCTCCCCTAAACTGCCTGTCCTGCTACGTGTTGTTGGAGTTTGCTAAGGATGCAGGTGCTTTTCATTGCAGGTGTATCAAATCTCATATTCCTACCCCTGAAGTGCTCTTGTCTATTTGGGTAGTGCACATTCACCTCTGCATTACAATCTGAGGACCCCATTTTACTGAATCCCTAGTTTTCGATACCGGGCTGGAGGTGCATGTATGTGGGTGTCTGAGGTGGACTCTTGCCATTACTGGGTACAATTGTTTCCCCTGCAATGCAGGATACCCCTAAGGGTTTCAAATGAGCCACACACAGGCAAACAGCTCCCTTCCTTCCTGCTCTGTTGTTAAACCTTGTAACTCAAAATCCAGCTGTGGTGGGTTGATGCTGGCTGGAGCCAGGTGCCCACCAAAGCTGCTCTGTCACACCCTCCTCACCTCAGCTGGGCAGGGGAGAGAAGGTATGATGAAAGGCTCACGAGTGAAGATAAGGAAAGGGAGAGATCATTCAGCAATTACTTTCATAGGCAAAACAGACTCAACATGGAATAAAATGCATCTAATTTATTACCCAATCAAAAGTAAAGTAGGATAATGAGAAATAAACCCAAATCTTAAAACACCTCCCCTCACCCTTCCCTTTTTCCTGGGCTAAACTTTATTCCCAGTACCTCTACCTCCTTCCCCTGAGTGGCACAGGGGGACAGGAATGGTCACTATCTCTGCTGCTCCCTCCTCCTCAGGGGGAGGACTCCTCACACTTTGCCCCTGCTCCAGCACAGAGTCACACTCATGGGAGACAGTCCTCCATGAACCTCTCCAATATGAGTCCTTCCCATGGGGCTTCAGCTCTTCATGAGCTACCCCAGTGTGGCTTCCACGGGGTACAGACCTTCAGGAACAGACTGCTCCAGCCTGGTCTCCCACAAGGTCACAAGTCCCACCAGCAAACCTGATCTGGCTTGGGCTCCTCTCTTCCTGGGCTGGATGTCCTTCCATGAGCCTGCTCCGAAATAGCCTTTTCATGAGGCTAAACCACACCCCCAGCCATCTCATATCACAGGGTTTTCTGAAGGTGAGGAGGGATCTGGCTGTACTTTAATTTCACACAATGCTATTGCTTAGAGCATTTTGTATTTTTGAATGCTAACAAAGTGCTTGAGAACCAAACTTAATATCTTGCTATTCGGTGTCCATCTCCCTCACTCTCTGGCAAGCTTTCACAGGCAGGTTGCCATGCCGTTAGAACACACTGTCCCTTCATGTAGGTACGTGGTCAAGTCCCAAAGAGAAAGCACCCCAGAGAACTATTATAAATTTTGATCCAATTATTGCGTGATAATGTACTTCTGCCCATTGAGGTGCAGGAGGAAATGAAGGATGGACTTCGACCACTACTTGCCATAGACATCACAGCTGGTTGCAGTGTATTTACTGGAAGAGGATTTGGCGTCTGCCAAGGAGATAAGCAACACGGAAAGCCCCATGTGGCTTTAACTGATTACTTAATTAATTATTACCACAAATAAACTCAATACCCCTAAACATAGGGAGATGAGTGTAAAAAATGTAGCTATTTTCACTGTATTGGTTTTATAACTCTGATAGAAAATAATAGCCTTTGGTTCCCACTAGATAAGGTTTAAAGAAATGGTCAAGTTTAGTCTTGGTCATGGTAGAGTGTTCTGGCAGTAGGAAGCAATGGCTAATTAGCACTGAATCAGGAGATCTGAAGGAAGAAGGTCAGAAGGGCCTCTGGCAGTCATTTTGTTTTCTCATACACCAGTATTTATTCTCTTTGCTTGGACCAAGCTTTCCCATTTCTACATTAACTCTTGGGGTGAGGCTGTCCAAGAGGTTTCTTTCCTGCACAAAGCTTCACCCCGTGAAGCTTCTAACACAATCGCAGAACAAATAGTAGCTGCAATACATTTTTCCTGAGATACTAGCTTATTCCAGTGGGATAGGAGGATTTTTATCTGTAAGTACAAAGTATTTGATGGAAATTCTGACATTTAGAGGCTTGTTAAGGGGTGGGTACTATGTTTATGTGGAGGACAGGGTGGCAGGTTTTTCCCTGGAAAGGGATCTCTTGGGGGTGGGAGGGCAGGGTGTAACTCACAGATGATATATGGAAAGGGGGTTCAGGTGTGTATAAGGAATGATGGAACTCAGAGTTTGTTTGAGTGTTGTGTTGGAAACCTGAGGAGGATCTGAGCCTGAGGGCAAGGCTAAGGCTACAGCTCTGGTCAGGTAGTTATCCAGAAAGCCAAGCCATAGTAAGGCATGCAAGATCCCCTGGGGTTGCAGATTGCTTGTGGCGTGAAATACAGTCAAAGTTTTTCCTCTGGTCAGAGACTTGCAGAATGAACTTCTTGGCCGTGATCTTTTCCCAACTTCACATGTTGTGTTACTTTTTGCAGAGCAGTGCAGCTCCTGCAGCTGGGATGCCAGCCTGCCCATCTGCAGGCCTTTGATGGCTTGGAAATTAAGGCAAGATTGCTTTGCAGGAGAGTACTAAGCAGTGATTCTGTTTTTTAAACTGGTTTTGTGACAGTAGAAAGCTTGATTACAGTTGCACCCCTTCGCTCATTGCCATTTATATCCTGGTTTTTGCCTCGAAACAGCAGAAGTCAGTGCCCACCCAGAGCTGTGAGCACCTGCTGCCTTCCAGTCAGATCACATATCCAGCAGCAAAATGTCACCTCAATACTGCTGGTGATGGCTTAAGCTACAAACCCCAATGCTTTCAGCCTACTTGTGGCCATGGGAAAAATCTTTTCAGCTCCACAGATCATCACTGACCGTGTAAATCAAAAGAGCTGTATCTGTCTTTTCAAGCTGGTATTCAAAGCATTAACCTTTAATGTAGAGAACTGCCAGATAATTTAGGACCTCCAAATCCAATGTTAACTCACAACATCACAGCTAGTTGAGCTGGGCATGTGTGTAGGGAAAAACATTAATAGTATCCTTGACTGATGCTTTCTGGGCTCTCTCTGAGAAAAGCAGTAGTGCTTGGAGCTGGCTGGATGCTCCTTCCAGGATCAGGGGTACATGTGTGGCTGCTAAAATGGCCAAGGAAAGCTTAGAGGCTGCCCCCGGGAGCAGAGGCTGGCAGCTGGGTAAATAAAGGATGTTGTGAAATATATGGACAACACAACTAAAAGTGACTTACGGTCTTATTCATTAGTCCAAATAATGGAAGAAGGCCGGAATCTGAGCATTAAATAAATGTTTCTTTTAGGGAAAGCCTTCTGAGAGAGCAGTTGCTAACATGCTCTGACCATAGGCCAGATGCAGAGCCAGAGCTGGGTTCTCCTATCATAGTGTCACTTCTCTGGCACCAAGTATAACTTGGGAGTTTAAAAAATGCCTTAAACAATTTAAATTCCCTTTAAAATCCTTCAGGCGGGGGGTGGTGGAGAGTTGTGTGTGCTTAAGAAACCAGAAAGCAAGGCAGAAAGAGAAAACCAGTGGTCTTTCCATTGATTTCAGAATCAAGTTCCATGGATTCCACTCTTGAAATTGTCTTAATTTCCTTTTTTTGTGTAACACACCTCAACCCCAAAGACAACAATTGTCATAGAATCATAGAATCACAGAACATCCTGAGCAGGAAGGGACCCGTAAGAATCAAGTCCAACTCCTGGCTCCACACAGAGCCAGCCAAGTCAGAGCATGTCACTGAACACATCGTCCAGCTGCTTCTTGAGCTCAGTCAAGCTCGGTGCTGTGACCACTTCCTTGGGGAGCTTGTTCCATTGCCCAACCACCCCCTCACTAAAGAACCTCTTCCTAATACCCAACCTAAACCTCCCCTGTCTCAGCTTCATACCGTTCCCTTGGGTTCTATCACTGGTCACCAAAGAGAAGAGATGGGCACCTTCCCCTTTGCTCCCCCTCATCAGGAAGCCATAGACCGTGATGAGGTCGTCCCTTAGTCTCCCTTTCTCCAGGCTGAAACAACTAAGGGACTTCAGCCCCTCCTCATAAGACTTCCCCTCCAGACCCTTCACCATCCTCGTTGCCCTCCTCTCCAATGTTTTAGGACACTCTCCAATATTTTTGTGTCCCTCTTGTACTGTGGTGCCCAAAACTGCACACAGTACTCTAGGTGAGGCAGTGCAGTGTAGAGCAGGCCCGTCACCTCCCTGGTGATGCTGGCAGTGTGGTCCAGTCATCTGCTATATTCATGTAGCAGCCAGAGCAAGATTCAGGCAATTTAATATTATCACTTTGTAATTTAATTATGATTCATCTATTGCTTAAAATAAAATTACAGCTCCAGTCCATCTTTTGTCTCAGGGAGTTCGGGGTGAAATACAGTGGGACTGTATGTTTCGTGGAGAGTTGTTACACAAACAAGAACGCATGCTGCCTGCACAAATGAGGGAGGAGGAACTGTTCAGGGTAAAGTTAAACTCTACTGATTGAGTTTTGTAGTTCACTTTAAAACACAATTCAAATCTATGAGTGTTATACAGCAAGGAGCAACACTAAAGCCCCTTCGCCCTATCAAAATTGCCGGCAGGTGTAGGAAGCTGATTCAAATGTTGGATTTGTGACAGAAAGCTGACTCAGGTGAAATTGCTAAAAGTCAAGGTCTCTGTCAGGATGCTGTCTGCATGAACAGTGCCGATTAGATGTGCTATCTTGTGTGCATTACTTAACTTCTCCTTTGCCAGTGTTAAAATGTAGGCGTTGAGATGGCTACTGCTGATGCCACCAGCCTGGAAGGCTCTTTGAAGATAAAGGCTGTATCTGCAAAATTGACATTTACAGCAGTAAATTTTAGTTTTTCAACAAGCCTCCTTGGTTTTCAGAAACCAAAAATCAAGTTCTGTAAAACCTAAATTGAATATAGAAAAATATTTTCTTGAATCAACCAGAAGAATTTATTTGCACTGTGCCTTGACACTTAGTGTTTACACCTGGCCTGCCTTCAAAGGATCTTGGACACAGAAGCTACCTCAATGTGAGCTGGGCTCTGAGGGCTGAGATTCATCACACATATTCATGAATATGTCATTGTAGTTGTTTTTCAAGTTTGCTTTGCCATATCTTAACTGTTTTGAGGACAAAACACAACCCATTTCTCAAGAGGTGAGGGGACTATGAAGACAAACACTTAAGACAAATTAAGCATGATAATCTAAATGTTGATATTTAGATTATGGAAAATTAGCATCCTACAAATAAAACAAACTATGGCAAATGCTCCTTCAAAACATCAAATACACCAAAGTAATACAGCTCTCTGCACTGCACCCCTTGGTCTGTACTGCTGTTCAGATCAGTTCATTGTACAGAAATCCCTGAATGTTCCCCGGAGCAGAGGCTAGGATTTGATTCACCATTGTGTAGTCAGGGGAGGAGTACATTGTGTGTGTGAAGGAGCACAAGGTTTATATAAATCCCAAATCCCTTTAATATATCCTGGATCTAATCATGATTGTTTTTCTTTAATATATACATTTAATTTTCTTTCTTTGCCCCTTGATTCCAGTAAGTTTCTCTGTCCTTAGTGCAATTTTCTCCTGTATGTTGTTTCTTTCTTGTATAAGTTACAAATGAGGCATCTTTACATGAATTTTATGACTTATTGTCAGGAGAGAGAAGGATAAACACACACCAAGAAAAACTCAACTGGTTTTCTTTTTTCAAATGGCATTTGAACATATTGAAAAAGTACTGCAATTTATTGAATTGTTAATTGATTCTAAACAGATTTTATTTGAATAAATGCTGAAATGACTTTAGTTTCATAGTAGCATATGAAATTCTTTAACCCAGACAGAACAAAATACCTTTTATCTGGAGAAATCAATCATTTGGGGTTTTGGGTTTTTTCCCCCACTCTTGTAACCAAGTGTTTGACGACATGCAGACCTTAATAAATAACATACAGAAACATTTGTCCTTAAATAGCAGCAATTCCATCTGCCAATAAAATTGTTTCTGTGCCCCCAGATTGGGCTTTGAGTTCCCAATGCACAGGCTGGGCGACCAGATGACAGCACACAGAAAGACTCCCATTTATTGAGACTGGGAATTACCATCTGTTTTTTGGCTCCAGCTACAAACTGAGCCCTAATAATAGCAGGAGGGGGGTGTGCTCAAAACACAGAAACAACACAATGTCCTTTCTCCAGTTGAGCAGGTCTTTAAATAATTTAAAAAAACCCAGTATTTTCAAATACTTAATTCAGTTTAGGAGGATGTATGTTCTTTGCTTTATTAATTGCTCTTCTTTTGCAAAGTTGAGTGAGAACAAGTCCTATGGCTTTGGTCACACTCAGCTGGATCTTATTTACTAATGCTCCTGGCAAACAAATCAGTGACTGTCCCCTAACTGAATGAATTAACTAGAATTCCCAGTTCACTATACATTTATTGAGCTAATAGCTGTGTTTGCTTTGGGTTTCTTAATGTGGGCAAGGCTCCCAAAAGTAATGCTGCTGATCTGAATTCTTTCTGTGTGCTATTGAAATGGTGCTCTGGCCTCTTCGCTTACCGGTTGTTTCAGCTGCTTAGCAACAGTCACAGTGGTCCTTCAGATAGTTGGTGTCTCCAAAGGGTGCTGCAATCCCAGCAGTTCATGCTTGGTGGCCATACCATACACTTTGTAGTATCTGCTGGTGCATCTAGTTGCAATGTCCTTTAAAAAAGCCCTAGAGATTCTGTTTCAAAAAGTCAAACCTGTAAGCACACCTGATGTGTCTTCCAGGGACACATTTTGAGTTTTAGCATCTTGGCGTTGAGCCATTCCTTTTCTTTTAGCTCCTCTCTGATCTCTAAAATCAGACACTTTCTTACCTCCCTCCATCCCACTTACCATGTTTTTTAATCTAATTCCTGACCATTAAAAATACTACTTTTATTAGACTCATTCTAAATTGTGTATCTGATGGTAGACTCTCTTTTTCCTGAACAGCTTGAAGTAAACTTGTGTACAGATATGTGCACGTATGATGTGAATGTGAGTACATGTTAACTCAAACTTTTACTTTATCCAAATGAATCCTGAACATTTTTGATTTGCAATTTCATTAGCAAAAAAATGCACGTACTGAAACAGTGTTAGGATTTTACATTTTTGTGTGAATGAACCTGAGAGTACACAACAACTAAGGATAAATCTTGAGATAAGGGGATAAGACAAAACACAGAGAGTAACTTGTTTTCTTTAAAACCTGCAAGGATTGAATGGATAGCACCGTTCAGGATACTGTGACATTTACTTTGCCTGATTTTGGAAATGGAAAGTTTCTGCTTATAGTTTGGGATTGTCAAAGGCATATTTTCTACTCAAGGCCATCCCTTTGCTCCTTAATCTTTCCCAGAGAATGGTGGGAGAATAAATTTGCATTTGCAACTGCAGAGCAGGTCTCACAACAGAGCCACATGACTCCCGCTGATTTTCTTGGTAAGAGGCTGAGCCTGATTCACTGCTCTCTTATACAGCAAAGAAGCAGGTCTGTTTGCTGCCATCCCCATCCGTAGCAGTCTGGCAGGAGCAAAAGTTTTCTGGAGGAAACTCTGTGGTGCAAGCAAGGCTGTCCAGGTGAAACCATGGATAGTATCACATGATGTGAAGCCCTGTGGCAGACAGAGCTTGCCTCTCCTGCCTGCCAGGGGCAGCGAATGTGACGGCCACATTGATGGAGGTCTCTGGGCTGGACTTCATTTTGGAAAGAAATGAAAAAGACCGAGCCATTATCAAACAAACCTCCACTTTGCTTTAGGCACGTTGTCATAGTTTGGTGGGTGTCTGGCCTCCAGCCTGGGCTAAACCACCACGCACATGTAAAAGGAAACCCACTAGCTGCAAGGGATAGTTGTACATTTGTTCTGGCTCAGGTTCCCCTCCTAGGAAACAGTCCTCCTGTGCAAGTCCCCGCTGCCTCCTCAGCTTCTTTGCAGCCACGGATTTGCACCCTGGTTGCAGGAGAGTAGAGTACATCAAGGGGTTGTCTTGCTGCGGTGTCACTCACCGAAAAAGAAGAATAAGACAAACCAGACAACAATAATTGCAAAATAGCCCTGCTCTGAAATCAGGCAAACAGCCAGAGAGCTCTTATGCAAAAAAAAAAAAAAAAAAAAAAAGGCAAAAAAAGCTGGAGATTCAGATGTCCCACATAAACAGCTTCATTTCAAAGTCAGAGTCCAGTGTGTACTGGCTCACATGCATCTCTTCTTCGGCAGGCTTTAGAAATCAGATGCATGCTATCCATTTGGTGTTAACATTGGCATTGTCACGGCCTCTGGCAGCACCACCAGATAGTGCAAGCTTGAGATCTGGCGCTGTGGGAGATCTGTTTGGTTTGAGTCATTAATTCATCTCCTCAGGTTCTGTCCTCCTACTCTGGAGGGAAGGAGATGTTATCAGAAGGTGGTGCCCTCTGGCCAGCAGGACCTCGGCTCCACTAAACATCCCCACGCCCTCAGAACAGAAAACTCAATGTTCTGTAGTCTTATGGCTTGGAACAAGCAAATATTTCATCACAAGCTGTATGTATCTAAACTGATCTGTCTTGCACAACATCACTGTGCATTCAGGCAGTTCACTTTAATTATCACTTTATAACATTTTGCATCTGCTTCTGTTAAGGCACTGAAGTTGCTAATACGTTTTCTTGGGTTGTCTTATTTTTCAACAAATGGTTTCGGTGTCTGGCTGTCAACAGCTGCACTCTTCAGTTTGCACATTTCATATACAGTCATTTTGTGCAGTGTGCCCTGATACTGCAGTTTAGCTTCAAACTTGAACCTGCAGAAATCCTTTGGCAGGCTGTCGATCGGATTTGCAGGTCATCCACAATTTCATCTTTTTCCCCAGACTTGTGGAATTTTTTCTCGAGCAACAAATATGCTACAATTTATTTAAGCACTACACAATAAATTTAAGCCCTCACAGAAGCATGGCAACTGTTAGAGGATCTTCTGCTAGGTTTTCTCAGTGTGCCCAAGAGATCTCCAGCCTCAGCCGAAAGCGAGCTGGTACACGTGAGTAAGATGTTTGACTCCACAGAGTCAGCTGGTATAACCAACTCCATCATTCACCGTGGCAGCAGTTGAGCCTGTCAGCTCTGGGTGGTGCTCCAGATACCCTTGTTGACATCTAACCTCAGCCAGCGTCAGGCTTGGCATTATCAGTGGCTCAAAGTAGGGAATACAACCAATAGGGTGGATCAGTTTCTGCCAGACAGAAAGTGCAGGGTTCAGTGTTAGATTGCTTCAGTTCTTGGCACGGAGTGAAAACCTGAACAAGTTTATGGTAGATTCCATCCCATTTGGAATAAAATAAGGAAAGAACAAAGATAACGTAGAATAATAGTATGGTCCTTAAAAAATATGGCATTCTTGTAAGTTTAAAATCATAATTCCAATTTAGATGCATTTTCTAATAGATGTTTCAATCGTTTTTAAGCATAACAGTGCCAGTAACCAGTCAACAAACCATTGTCTAATATCTCTCTGTGGCAAGATCTATTGAAAACTGGCTGACACAAACTTTCAAATGTTAAAGTTCATAGATAATTTCCTGGTTTCTTTCTTTCTGTGGTTCCCCAGCTCATTTTCATAAGTGTGAATTTGTTATTTCTAGTGTTTTTTCTCTCTATAACATGTAATAATAGTAATTTAAGATGGCCCTACACTCTCTATTACCTATATTACCACGAACATGGGCTGGCTGGCATTCGTTAGCAGTGGCATGCAGTTACTCAGGTATTAAACAGATGAGGATGCTTTTGTGTTGTCATTCTTCTGTTGGTGCTTAACAACATTCAAGGCAGTAGTTAAGTAATATGTATCAATATTTACTTGGTTCAATCTTCCTGAGAAAAATACATGAGAAGTATCAGTTTGGACAAAACTCAGAGATCTAAATACCTCAGGTAGAGAAGTTGAAGTCTGTGTATCTGAAACACCGAAGTTAAGTTCTCTCACACTGCAATGTGTGACAGCATTACTGCTGACAACAACAGCAGTTGTTACAATACTCTGAACAGTAAGGCATAAGCAAACCACCAGTAATGTATACTGTATTTAATAATTTTCAGTCCTGAGCAGGACACAGGCATCTCCATTTTAAGATTTGGATTCAGTAAAGTATGATTTTGAGAGTGGAAAACAACAGAGGCATATATTGTCATATATGGGTGGGATTTAGTGTCTTTCTTGGCTACGTGGGTGACAAAGCATGCCCTGTCCCTGACGGATGTCTTCCCAGAAAGCCCGCGGCGATGCATGGCTCCGGGGCAGTGAGGGTTAACCCATGTAGACCGCCACTCTTGACAAAGGCTCGATTCATGTGTTTTCTTCCTTGAAGGAAGGGAGAGAAAGGAACATAAGTAAAATATAGCAAAAGCTGTTGTGAAACAAGCCCGTTGCTGTTCTCCGAAAAACAAGCACGCGAGGATTCATTTTTAGAGGCGTGCTGAAGCAGCAGGGGCACCGGAGGGTGGCCACAGCCGCTCTTCCTCGGGGGGCTGTCACTGCCCTGCCAGCGCCAAGGACTAAAATCGTCCGGCTTCTTAGAAGAGGACGTGGTGCTGACTGTGTGCCACAAAAAATGTCTGCTGTACAAAACCACAAGTTATTTCCCACTCCAAAGCAAAATCTTTAATAGTAGCTGTTCTTGCAGTGATTGGAAAAGTTATTCTCATTCCCTTTTTTTTCTTTTTCTGGAAAAAGTTTCCCCAGCTGCAACTTACGCTCTTGAGGAGCAGTTTGAATATCAGTCCAGCTGATCTAGAAAACCTCAAAATCCATTTGAATAGAACTTCATTGATTGCTCAGCTGGGGTCAGAATAACACGGTCTATTACTGAGCGCTGATTAGTGAAAAATCAAATTAATTCAATTATTCTCATTCATAGCACTCAAAGGTGTTATTAGTGACTTCTATTCAAAAGGTCTATCTCTCACCAGTGACACCAAGTTAAACACTCAGTCATGTTCAGGTTGACGTGAACAACATTATAAACTGGTGTGACCTCACAAGAAGCACAGTGAGCTATTATATCTGTAGACACTGTGTGAATTAAACTCTGGGTAACTCTTTGAAGACTTTTCCTATGTGCAGCAAGAGATATCCTGTCATCTGAAGCCTTATAGAATCATCCACAGTGGTGGAAAAATAGGTCTGTCTATTACATAGTTCTGACAAAATACCAGTATTATCAGTGAGCAGTGGTAGCACCTCCAGAATCCTCTGAGAAGGTGAGGTCTTGGCTGCACTAGGTCCAAGAGATGTGTGCAGTAAGAGGTGTTTTGGATTGAAACCCTGCAATTCAAAGGTACATTCCTGTACAAATCTACAGCAGAGTCATGTCACCACTACTGGTTGGAGGGTGGGAAGGAGGGGGGAACATCCTGATGTCAGTGTTCACCGGGGTTTGGACACTGCAGAAGACCCCCACACCTCAAAGTCTAGCAAGGTGAGTCTCCACAGGCTGCAAAGGTGGCAGGTGTATGAGACAGAAGGTGTAGCACAGCAGCTAAAGTACTTTCCAGCACTATCTTCTGTGAACCTTATAGCAGACATGGTCAAGGCTTGATGTGCACTAATGAAGCAGCCAGGCACGTGGACACAAATAGCAGCTCCAGGACTTGCACTGACTTGGCGGATGACTGGTGTGCACAGAGGACTCCTTCCTGTCCCTGTATCTGGGCTTGCAGGGTCTGGTGGGCATCTGCGATTGCACACAGGTGGCTGTCATTGAAAATGAACATTTGATTACAGCCAACTGAAAGGTCAATTTTCAGCCAACAATTAAAAAAGCAGGTACATCTATAGAGAGTGACCTCTATATGCTTCTGCATGTTTCTAACAGTGCTGGTAGAGTTTACCACAGATAATGAGTTTATTCATTTTGGCAGCACTCCTTGAACATCAAGAAAATAGTTATTAGAGAAATCTTTGGTGTTAGGTTCGGTTATTTAATATTTTGACATGACATAGTTAAAATACTGAGAAGAGCAGAGAACTGACTGCACTCCTTACAGCCGAAGGGATACAATATGGGGACTGCCATGTATTGCTCATAGCTACCTGCATGGCTGTTCATGCAGGCATCTTAGCGTGTGATTTAGCATGCAGGTTTTTTGCAACTTCACCAGAATGTGCTTCTAAATGAAGTCAAGAGCAATACCTACAAATTTGAAATATCCCTAGGTAAGATCACAACACGTTAACTTGGAACTTACAGAGCTGTGTGGACTTCATGTTTTCTTATATATACATATGTACACGCGTGTGTTTGTGTGATGAATGTATCATTGAAAGCTCCTAAATGAAATCACACTTCATTAAGCTAAATTCTGTAGGCACATGGAGGAATACATGCCTTCATATTTTGCAGGAATGCATTTGCTGCATCACAACTTTTAAAATTACTGCTATTCTGAAAGTGCCAGAACCTATTAACTTTAAATGAGTCTTCTCAAAACAGGATTCAACCTATTCAATCCAATTGCAACACGTTTTATTTGAATACACACACCGAAACATAAAATGATGGCAATAATTATTCCTGGAAGGTATTAAAAAGTTGATCTGTATGCATAAATTGAATTATGGCTCTGGCAAAGGTGCATTGCAAGCAAATAGACACAGTATAAACACTTCATATTCCTCTAGCATCTACTGCCAACCTAATCATTTTAAATCAGTTCAGACTGTTGCTGTGCAATAGCCTGCCTGTACTCGATTACATAGACACACAAACCAGAAGATTAAAGAAACTGTTGAGAGTATAAAAGTGATTTCTTGACAAAGTTAATCAAGGGAAGGCCGGAAGGGAAGGTAGTGAGGACTGCACAAGCTGCAGTCCCAGGGACTGGCTGTTCAGATGCCTGAGCAACACGGAGAAACCATAGGGAAGCTCAGCTGCCAAGAAGTCTATAGGCATTTCAACAGCACATTTGTGAAGCGTAATTTTGCAAAGACTTATAAACTGACCAAATTGGGCAGGTTTTCCTGGGATTAGCAAAAGACATGGCCTTGCCATGAAAACTGCTGCCCTGCCAGACTTGGTGTTCTGCTACAAAGCTGAGTTTTCCTCATGGAATAAATGTTACCAAGTTCATTGGCTATTCATGTTGTTAAATAACAACAATAATGACAAGGAAGCAGCTCTCCAACATGGAAAATTTCAGTATTTACACAGAGCAAAGCTAGCTGCAGTGAAAATCAAGGTTTTAGAATAGGAGGGATGAGGCAATCCAGCAGTAGTCAGCCTGATGTCCTCCAGCCGCTGTGAGGACATGCAAATGTGCATGTTTTGTTGCAATCCCAGCTATAAGTCAGTACTGAAAACTCAGTGCCCATCTACAACTATGTACTTCAAGTAAATAATTACAACTAAAAATAAAAATACAAATGGAAAGGTGTATCAGAGCAGGAATTTCTTGGTTGATAGTTCACTGAAAAAGCAATCAGAGATTATCATTAAAAAAAAAAAGTTTGTCTTTTTTCTTTCCCTCCCCATCATCTTCTTCTCTGTAACAAGCAATGAGCACTGCTGCTCTGGTCCCATGCTTATCTCAGGCTGCTGAACTGTGTGAGCAGGACCTCAGCATGATGTGAAGCTCACGTGAATGTTTATTGGTGGTCATGACAGTGGGTGCTGGGGTGTGGCAGAAATGTGTTTTCCCAGGTTGCTCCATTCTTTATTCTTCCCAGGGTTCAGTACCCAGCCCATAAAGCGGGGTCACTGCTTTGTCCCAGATGACTGCTGTGGGAGTAAAGATGTTCACAACTGGGAGGTACATCTATGTTGCAGTAATGAGGAACCACCAAAACTAGTGAGAATCGGCTGGACTGTCAAGGACTGCTTGCTTCTCTAAAAGTGACTGTGACATGTCAATGAATCCTGACCTGCAGGATTAAAGGACTTAATAAGAAAAGAGGGACACCCACAATGCATTGGACTTAAATAACATGATGGTCAGTTTGTGAAGAATAAGCTAAATGATGGAATACAACTTTATACCTTTGCTCTGTAGGTTTACATAAGGTGCATGCAGCTGCTGGCAGCAAATGTAGGATGAATTGTGAAGCTCCTGAGCTAGGGAAAAGGCTCTATCTACATTTTGTCTAATGTCTTTGGAGTCTTTCTCTCTAGGACATCCTCCAGAAACCATGTCCAGGGTGTCACCCTTGTGAAGGAGAAGCAGGACCCTTGTAAGCTGTATACAGATGGACTGAACCAACAAGGAAAGCAGGAGAGAAAGCACAGACAGCCTAGGTAGGTGGTGGAGCATGTGCTCTATGAATCCAGACTGCATTAAGCTAAAGCAAACAAAGCAAGCTGGGGAAAGTTACAGTGGTTTAGATTTTCTAAATAAAACATTTTTTCTTTTATTTTGAAACAATTTTCCCTTAAGGAATGTCCTTTCAATTTTATTTGCAGGAGACTGACAATTCATCATGTTCATTTTTTTTTCCTTTTGCTGGAAAGAATATTTTTTTTTTACTAATCCAAACCAGTATTTTTCCTTCTTAGATTCATCAAACCCCTTTCAGTACAATTCCATCACCTTTTCAAGGTATGATCCACTCACTACCTCAGGGGTGTTTAGAACAACAGATAGATTTTCCCATAGCTGTCCTCTTATTTAATTTTTTTTGCTGGATGACCTGATATGATGTTGCAGTTTGTGTGCTTTTGGGAATATAACTTTCTCCAGTGCTCGGGTGACATGAAATGGAAATGGTATCTAACCTGAGCCCTCAGTGCCAAAACATGGTGCTGGAAGAAGATGAGCAAGTCATTGAGACCCCTCCCCTTTTGCTAGCAAGATGTAGGTGATTAATTCAAAAGTCTTGGTAGAACAAATACTGCAGGCAGCTCAAAAAGCTTCCAAAGGCCCATAAGACAACCTGGAAGACTGTGGTAAAAGACCCAGCCCTACAACTGTCATGTTATTTGATGGGAACAGGAAAAAAATGCAAACACCCCAGCCAGGAGGGCTGAGTCCCGTTGGGTAGAGCAAGAGGCAGAGACTGAAAGGGAACAAGGGAATACCTGGTTTGGACATAGGTAAAACACTTTCTACCAATAAGGACAATTCAGACCTGCTACAGATTGTTGGGGAAGTGAGGAACCCATTCAGTAAAGTAGTTAATAAAATCTGTCAAAATGGTACAGTTGCTTAACCCTGGGATTAGGTGGCCTTCTGTGGTCCTGTCCAGATTCTCTTAGATATTTGTTCTATAGATCACAAAATATTTCTTAGCTCTTTTTTCCTTTTCTACCATGATTTATCTACAGAAATCACTTCTGAAAGTATTGTCAGCCATTTCCTCTGAAACAGCATACTCTGACTGCTGTATAAAGAACTCTCAGCCTCTAACTGAAAGGGAAAAAATCGCATCACCTATCCAAGATCTCATCCACAGGCACAGAGAACTTAGAAATTACAGGGACCCTGGGCATCTCCTCACACTATGGCTTTCAGAGAATTTGGCTGAATCGTGACTTCATAGCTCATTCTTCTAACTAACCCAAACTAGTTTGGGGGCCACCTTACCAATTTCTGGGAGTACATCTGTCCCACCCACTCTCAGACCTACCCCACTATCCACACACAAATTCTCCAAATCTTGCCTTGATGAACAGTTCTTGTAAAGGTGAAAACTCTTTGGGATGTCTGATCTAGGAGTCTCTGCTTGCAGTCATAAGGTGGATGTGTGGGGACCCATGAATGCCAGTGGCACAAAAGTGGCTTCAAAAGGACACTGAGGTCCATGTGACGGTGGAGGTCAGTGCAGGCAGGGCACTGGCATCATCTGCAGCCCTAAGAGCCTTGCAAGAGGATTCAAGTGTTTTGCTTTTCTGACACTGGTAAAATGAATTGCTCTGGTTAAGTTATAGATCCCTTTGTGTGTATAGCTGGGAACAGGAAGAGGAGCTAGTAAATAAGACTGGATATGTTATGGCTAGCTGTCTTTCGTTCCATTTGATCACTTGAACACACAGATGACTGCTTACTTTACTCTATTAGGCATGTTTGTTATACATAAGGATTCATGAACTTTCAGTTATGCTTTTTCTTTAAACTTACCAGAATTATGTTGAGTGAAGTTCCGGGACTCTCCTTGATGGGGAATGGAGGTAGTACAAGGATCAAGGTACTGGGTAAATGCACTGCTCCCTACACTGTGCTAATATAACGCTTCCTTATATTCGAGGACAACACAAAGTCACAAAAGAGAAATGTGGATAAGTGATAAACAGAATATAAATCTAAGTATAAGCACACACATAAAGAAATACAGTTTAGTAACTTTGTTATATATGTATTACCAAAGCTGAAATATTTCCAGGGGAGCAGTTTTCCATTGGAGGAGAAAAGTTCTCTTGTGGAGCTGTAACAACCAAAAAAACCCTCTTCACCTTGTTTGGAAGAGGAAAGTTTAATTAAAATACAGACAGGCAAGTAATTTTCTTCCATTAATTTCTAGAAATGCAGAAAACAACTGGCTGTGGGCAAACCCTGAGAACTGGCTTGTCTTGGAGCTTGTTCAGAGAAATGTTCTGAGCTTGTTTATTCATAGAAGGTACACACTGAACATCACACTCAGTGTCTAGCAAAATACAATATGCACATAAATCCTTTTGCATAGCCCTCTGCCACGACCTTTCAACAAGGGGCAGCTTGGAGAGTGAACTGATCCCAACAGGAATGCACTCTTTGGGAAATCAGATCATAGTCTTCCTGAGATGAGTGGAAAGTCCCATCTTGATGCATTATAGTAGTTACAGATAGGCAAAGGCAATTGCTTGTTGGATCCTGGGAGTGCTCTTTGGGTTTCCAGTTATTAAAAGTAGTTAAAGATAAACAAACCTCGACCCTCCAGTTGAACTGAAGTGCTGAACTTAATTTCTCAGAAGGCTGGAAGAGTTCTCCAGCAGAGATTGTTGTGAGTTGTCTGAACTCACTACATAACCTGGAAGACCTGTGGATGTACAGGTCCAGCAGATCTCCTTAAACCTTGTACTAGGACATTTGCCTCAAAAATGTCAAGGGAAACAAACCTCTTTGGGTCAAAAAGAATGAAACCAGTCTTCTGTGGCCTTGCTTAATGGTCACCTTATTGATTGAAGAAGGAAGTTGGTTAAAGGTGGGTGGAAATTTCTTTTGTTCTTTTCATTGAGATTTGGAAATTCCAAATACTTATCCTCTGAAAATACTTATTTTCAGAAGGAAAATCTTCATGTAGAGAGAGGTAAATTGGAAATGGGAGCCTTGCCACAACCAAAAGGTGTTTAATTCACTCTGGAAGTTGACTGAGGCTTATGTTTCCTCTCTCAACATTCTGCTGACATTTATGCCCCTTACAGGCCCTCGGAGGTCCTGCTCCACACCACAGCCTCAGATGCAACCTTAGTCACAAATGTCATGGGGCCAAAAGTCAGTGCTGTTATGGTCAGCATTGTACCATCCAAGCCCCCCCCCCCCCCAAATGAAGCTGGATTGTAGCAGATCTCCTTCCACTTACAGCTCTCCCATGTTGGGTAGGATGATTCCCAAAGTCATACCTAAATATCTCAGTGCAGAGCATGGATTCAGGCCCCCTGGACCCGCATGTAGGACCCACGTGTTAAAAGTTACTTATCCTGAGCCTATCTTTTTGCCTTTTCTTACCTACTTTCATTTTCAAGATCTAAGAAAACCACAAATACCGATCCATTCCAGTGCCATAAGCAGGGGATGGGTGCAAGGTGTGCCTATACTGTGTTACAGTGATGGGTATGGTTTTACCCGCTGTCTCCTGCTGCAGTGGGGGCACGTCCAGGCCCCGTGCCAGGCTGTGGGACCAGTGCAGCCCACGATTGTGAGCTGCCCTCCACCCCCACCCCTGCCCTGTGCAGGCGACAGTGCAGCCATGCACAGGTTGCTTTCCTATGAAGTTGCCTGGTGATACAGACAATGAGCAAAGCACATGCACAGCAGCTGCTGCAGGCTTTGAGTTCCTCTGCTTGGGAAATGCAGGAAAGTCGAGGGGGAAGGAATTATTTCACAGCCATGCTTGCAAAGAGCATGATTCATTTATTTATTCTTCTGTGAACACCAACACCCTAGCTGGATGACTAAGGCAAATCTGCAGATTGATGACCCAAAAACAGTAGAGATAAATTTCATATATAGGCGAAAGAAAAAGTCAAGTTAAAAGCCATACACAGACTGTGATTTTCCCAGGTTCAGTGGTTTCCCTCACTGCCTGATCCCTAGCTAATGCCGAGAATATACCACAGAGACTTGCTCTGGGACTTTTTTTCTACCTCTTGCCCTTCTCAGGGTGGGTAACTGAGATTAGATGTACCTCTGACTTCTTAAATTAGTAGCACATAAGATCAGTGTAGTTTCTGGATCTCTTTAAATGTGAAGGTCAAGGGAGCCTGATTCTTCCTTTTTCTGATTCTTTCTTTGCTTGGTTCCAGTTCAAGCTGCTGAGGTAAGGGCAGATGGTTTTACTGCACCTTTTCCTTCTCTCAGGTAAGACATTTGCTCTTGCAGGGTCTGTCAGGGTGGAAAGAAAAAGAAGAAAGTGCTAGTAGCTTGACCTCCTTCTGGGGAAGCAGGAATCTGCTTTCTCTCTGCTTAGAGGATGTGTCTTCAGGGCAGGATGCTGCAATGATTTCTGAAGAACTGAAAAAAGACTGGTTAAGAGGACAAATGCTTTTTAGTTTTGCTTCAGTCCTGATTACAGGAATCACTTCTGTCAACAGAAAGTGTCAAGGTACAAAGCAAAGTGGGTGTGAAACAATCTACTGCGGGCTGTTTAAATTGTGGCTACTATCAGCTGGTGCTAAGCCAGTGCAAAGGACTCCTATCTTTACTGATCTTATGTTCTGTGATTTCTTTGAGCATTGCTAGGGAGCCTGCTTTGACAGGGGGGTTGGACCTGATGATCTCTCGAGGTCCCTTCCAACCCCTACAACTCTGTGATTCTGTGATTCTGTGATTTTCCTGTACCATGATAAAGGCTGTAGGAGTAGAGGTGAATGCATCTTCCTTATTATATGGTTCCCAATAGGAGAATCTTGCTTCTTCTGTACCACTTTAAGCAGGCCAATGTCTATAACCTGTCAGTTGGCTTCCTCACCCTTTTCCAGTCTTGATTTTGCCAAAGGCTGTATTCTATAGACACATCAGGCCTTTATTCCACACAAGGTCCATAACACTTCACAGGCTCAAAATGACTGAGAGGCCTATTGTGTTTCCTCATGCTTTCTCTCTGCTAATTAGTTTTGGTTTGTAATTCTCATGGTCCACCATAGTATACCCACGTTTCCATCACAGATGCCATAGGAAAGAAATACCTCACACCCAATGCTCTTCTGAAATGCCAAATTTTACCAGACCTGAGAAATATCCTAGGCAAGTGACCTTTCCTGGAGCTGGGCCACATCAAGGCCTTTTTCCTTGGGGAGGAAACCAGGAGAATGGGGACAAACATCTGAGAGATCTTTGCAGGGAGTGACAGTGTGTGAGGGGGAGCTTTGCTCAGCAGTCAAGTTTAATTGAATTAATTGTTCAGGTATGTGGCAAAACAAAGCTATGGAGAGAGCAGAGAACTTGCATGGATGTGTTTAACTGAAAAGAGGGTCAAAGTAATGAGGTTTGGAGGAAGCAAAGATATACACAAGGTCACGTCATATGCTGGAGCAATTGGGTGAGTGTGAGTGTCAGTTCAGTTGGATCTGTGGTATCTCGTGCAGTCTGTTGGGGTATGTGGTTAAGTGATGCTCACCATAGTAATAAGCCCTAGAAATGCAGCAAAATTCACATGTACATGTATTACAATGGAAGGGATATTTAAATCACAGGATCATAGGGGTTGGAAGGGACCTCAAAAGATCATTGGATCCAACCCCCAACTCCCAACATCATCCTTTCCAAAAACGAGAATCCTTTCTGATAAAATAACTGGTGTTGGATCCAAAAGAAACACCAGAGAGAGCAGCTTGCATAGCATAGGAATGAGCCATAGTACAAGGGGGAAAAGATTTTGATCCTTGTCATGTGGGAGTGTTTTCCAGTCAGCAGAGACCTGAGTGAGGGCTCGACTGCAAGTGCCCTCCTTCCCATTATGTTTCTCAGCTAACCAGCTCCTTTCGCTTTTCACCCTGATGAATTTCTCATGTAAAGTTGAAAAGTTCAGTGGGATGGATGGAGCCACATCCCCTCCAGAAGACTGTACAACTTGCTAACTGGATGAGGTGAGACATGTATATTTAAACTCCCATAAAGATTTCAATGTGTCTTACTGCATCACTTTTCAACATTCTAAGTGCTGGGGGAAGGGAGCTATAATGCCCCCCTCCCTCCAACCATGCTCTCCAGGAGCACTTTTATTGCCTCAAACTCTTAAACACCCAACAGACTGATTCTGTGAACTCAGGGGCATGAGCCAAGTAACTTGTTGGTTTCAGGCCTGGAAAGGTATAGATTGCTAAGGGAATTCATGACTGCTGATGTGCTCTAAATGCCATGCCTCAGAAAGAATGAGTAGAAATCCTAAAACTATGTATTTTTAATATGTTACCTCTTACTTTCCTGCTTTGTTGTTTGTTCTACTGTACATATTCCCTGTATCTCGCGGGAGACCAAAGAGGTATTATTGACTTGTTGAATCACAGAATGATAGGGGTTGGAAAGGAGCTCTGGCGATCATCTAGTCTAAACCCCCTGCTAAGCAGGATCACCTATAGTAGGCTGCACAGGTTTGTGTCCAAGCAGGTCTAAATCTCTCCGGAGAAGGAGACTCCACAACTTCTCTGGGCAGCCTGTCCCAGTGCTCTGTCACTCTCATGGGGAAGAATTTTTTCCTCAAGTTCACATGGAACTTCCTGTGTTCCAGTTTGTGCCCATTGCCCCTTGTCCTGTTGCTGGGTACCACTGCTAAGAGTCTGCATTCAGCAAATTGTTGAATGAGGGTATGGATTTCTGCTCTCTGACTTAGAAGAACCTTTTTGAATGTTGGAGATTTCTCTTTGAAATTCCAGCAGTACAGATCAATGTAAAGGCAATTTCCTCATCCTGTAAAACAGCAATGCAGGACTGCAGTCAGACCTCTGTGAAAAGCAGGGAGAAGCTGTGTGAAGTGTGCTGCCAAATAGCTGTTTGGAGCTAGTCTGGGAACATTAATACTGACCACCATGTGGACTGGTGGGATCACCTTGCTGGGAAACTTCCCTACTTCACATGTGAAGAGCTCTGGGTGTTTCTGTATAGGTGGAAGCTGAGATATGGTGGCAGGAACAAAGATGTTTTCCTAAGAGATCACAAAGACAAAATACTGTTTGCAAGCTTTTCCCAGGGTCTTCCCCATCCTGGGACAACAACATTGGTCAGGCTAATTAAGGGAACCAAAAATTTAGGACAGAGAGGCCTGTTTTGTACGTCTATATTGGCATAAGTCTTGAGTCAACAAAGTCACCTTTGATTTGTATGTGCTGAAATGTAAGCAGGTTCCTACTCTGTGTTGTCAGCACCTTGTGCTTCCATGGCCTTTTCCTCGTTATGCATGAGGCTACTCTGAAATGTGTTCTAGATCAGCAAGAGCTCTCATTTAACTTGTAATTGAGTGCACATTTGTCCTGATGCAGAATTTTGCCTTCACTATGTTCAGTGACCTTGGACTGACCTGAGGCCTCTGCCCATGTAGCTTTGCAGTCCACAGAACAGCAACTGAGTGGCTTCATTGAGTGGTGCCCCTCTATGTGCATGTGTTTACACACATGCTTTGTCTTTCTTTCCAGCTCCTTCTCTCCCTCCTCTTTTTCCATTTGTTTCTGCTTTGCATTTTATTTGCAATGCGTTGTTGAGTTAAGGTTCCCTGAGGAGTCTGTCTGGCACTGAAAAATTAAAATTAACTTTTTTGTTTTTCACACTCTCAAAGCCCTCTGTTATAAGCCAGGGGTTTTGCTCCAGGGCAGTAGGATGTTGGGAAGAGCTGAAGTATGGGACTGCTGAGAATCATTTAGTATAAAAACTGCACTGGTACACAACTGTGTGCTGATTACCCCACCCTCAAGGACAAATGTGTTTGCAGTTTAGGTCACAAGTGAAATAAATCTGTTGAATCTCACTTTAACATGTCACTCTGTTATGGACTTTCTTCTTCACCTCAGTGCTTTCCTCTAGATATGTGAATTGTTTCGCATTGAGAGCTGGGCAAAATATGTCTAGAAACAGCAGCTCCATCCTTTAATCTCCTTCAGAAAATAAGGGAATTGTCTAGCAAATATCAAACCATTTTGTTTCAAAGCATTTCAATTTGGTGGATTTTGGTTCTACTCACAGCGAGGAAGATGATATCTCATCTTAAATTTACAAATCTGACTTAGTGTACATGAAAGGTCTGAGTTTGTCTGCTCTGATCGCTACAGAGATCTGAGAGATGTTTTACAGGTTCTGGGCATATGATTTCTTTTCCTCTAAGGGTCTCTACAACACTGGCTTTGGTTCCACACTTAAATGATTCATGTACTAGATTGATGAATAGATTCTAAGTGCAGTTATATGGTGATCTTAATTAGTTAAGGAAAATAGCAGCCTCTCTGCTGTTGAATTCTTTTGCATGTCCCAAGGATATGGTACTGGTTAAATAACTTGCCAGTCTGGAGGTGAACAGCTTTTGGGGTTTGTGTGGATTTAAGAAAGGAACAAAGCGAGTAAGCCTCATCAGGCGAGGACCATGATCTGTGTAACCAAATGCTTTGCCTCTTGTGGCTTCCGATTCTCTCCTACTGTTTGCAAAACTCCCTTTCTGTCCCTGGTTATTGTTAGACTTTGGCCAAGAGGAGAGATCTTGGTTTTACTGCAGAACACCCAGCTCTGTGACACCTCAGCCTCAATGGCAGGCAGGGGATGGAAACTGGGAGATGCCGCCTTCCCTTCCCCCATGTCCAGCTCTGTCTGCCCAAAGCTATATCCTAATTCTGGCTGAGGGCTTGGTATGGCCACTCACACTTTCCTCCACAGGACACATTAATACAATGTTGTAAAACCTCTTGATAGCTTTGTGGTGCAAAGAAGTGCAATATAAACCTGAAGGACATTCTTTAAGTTCTTCACTATGAGGGTGGTGAGACACTGGAGCAGTCTGCCCAGAGAGGTGGTGGAGGCCCCATCCCTGGACACATTCCAGGTCAGGCTTGATGAAGCTCTGAGCAATCCGATCTAGTTAAAGGTGTCCCTGATTACTGCAGGGGGGTTGGACTAGAGGACCTTTAGAGGTCCCTTCCAGCCTAATGCATTCTGTAATTTTATATAATGTAAGGCTCTAAAATGTACACAGGGCACATCCCACTTTGCCTCTTTTTTTTTCCTATTCATCTTGCAGGCACTTGCGTGGCATCTGGAAAAATTTAATCTGTGTCTCTTCTGAAATGGATGAATCTCTTTCTCCCCATGGAGAAACAAATTGAGCTAACCATGTAGTTCAGGGTGAGGGTAATGGTGGCATGTCAGACAGTATCTATTCAACAGTGCTTCCCTGTTGCTTCACCTATTGAACAAGAGCAGACACATGCCCAAGGAAGGATTCAGCTGCTGCAAAGCCCTGTGCTCTGCCCTGAGCTCATGGGACAACAGGAATGCCTTTTCCTCCAACAGCCAGGTAAGCCCATGCTTGAATGCGCAGCTGTGACAACTGATTTCTGTATCACCTGGTTTTCTGCTGACTGGACCAGAGCAGCTCTTGAGCTGCAAAAGGAATCCTAAACTAAATTTCTCTTTATCATAAAGTGGCTTCTGCATAGTTGAAGCAAACTTCTTTGGTCTGGATTTCATTTCACTTCATAGCTACTGCTGCCCAGGGAGGTGGTGGAGTCTCCTTCTCTGGAGATATTCAAGACTCGTCTGGACGCCTATCTCTGCATTATGAGCTAGGGAGCTGCTTTGGCAGGGGGGTTGGACCTGATGATCTCCCGAGGTCCCTTCCAACCCCTACAACTCTGTGATTCTGTGATTTGGGGCTGTTCTTGTCATGTGTGACTGCAATCAGAGCAGGAGGTGCTGGAGCCCCCTCTGTCCATGCCTGACCCTTCCAGTTGGAGCAGGGCTGTGTGCAGTGCTTTCAAGCGACGTGTTTCACACCAGGCAGCAAGTTCAATAAGCCTCTGAAATTTGCTAGATGTGAGCGATTGTATGTGGGGCCAGGGTTTGTGTTTTCTCTGTCTCTTTGTGCAGCTGGCGGTGAACTGTGTTTCCCAAGCCCCCATCTGCAGCCCTGTTTATTTTCCCTCCTCTAAACCATTTTTTTTTGTAGGGCAAGATGGAGAACAATGGGGAGCAATGGTCTGAAACTGAGCAAAGCACGGGAAAAACTAGGCTAGACGTCAGTAGCAGTTTCATAACCGATGGAAACGAGCATGGGAGCATTCGCCCCTGGGAAGAGGCTGAATTTTTTTTCATCAGATTTAAATGAGGCAATGCAAAGGAGGAGGAGGATTCTATTAAAATTAAAAGGGAGGAAAAAAAGGAATTTGTTGGCATGACTTGGGCTGGAGGAACTCTCACCATCTGTTAACTCAGTACAGATTGAAGACTTGGTTTTAGGGTATTTCCTGTTAGAGAAACTTCAGCATGTCATCTTCCTTACTCACATGTACAAGGTAAAGCGGAGGAACTCTGATTTATTAGAACCTCAGGCACTGCCTACATTCTGGAGAGGGCATGTCTGGAAGGTGCCGATAGCTGTGAACAGGGTGGTGTGAGCACTTAAGCTGAACATTAGTTGACATTTGCAGTGTGGAAAACAAGGGCTTTGCCAAACCCGGTCTGAATGTTGGCCGTGGCCAGAGACCTGCACCTGGTCAAGTTACAGTGCAAAAATTTGTACAGTGCTACTGTTAAGCAGCTGAGCCCCAACTGCTCTATTTAAGGCTTGTACTTATGAAGCAACCAGAATAACACGTTGGGTATGGTCGTAACTGTGCTCCTCTCTGGTACTTTTATTTAGACTTGGATTTTGTTCAGGTCTTTGGCCAGGCCCTCAGATGCTTGCAAAGGGGTGAATCAGGGCTGTGACAGTGGTTCTGACCACCCCTGGGAGCAGAGCTCCACCCGACCTTGGGATTGTCCTTAGATCTGTACCAACAAACCTCTAATATGCTGTCCTCCTCCTCAGCAGTACCTTCTCTGCCCTTTTTATTTCTTTCCCCCTCTGGTCGGAGTGGGTGATAGAATAAAATGAGAATTGTCCTTGGGTAATCTCAGGCAAGTAAAAAATCTCTTTTGTTGGCAGAGCTTTATAAATGGCTTTATAAAAACTGTGTGAAGGCCACTCTGCTGTCCCCATGAAGGGGGTTCATGAGCTCATCCTGGGCTGCATAGGCACCAGACCTGTTCAGGGGCCTTGCTTGTTCTTCCTGTGAAATGGTCACCTCTGTACTTCCGTACCTCAGCTCTGAGGACCACACCTAACCCAACAAAGTGTCTCCATAAACCATACACTCTGTTTTTCTGATGTTCCAGTCACTTTGGGGATAATGAATATCAATGGTAATAAATAAGAGCAGATGCTATAGACTGAAGATTATGTATGACCCATTTTCCAATGGCAGTATGCACATTTTTAGTACATGGAGTACTTTCTCCGTATGGTTTAGCTTCTTCCCCAATACCACCCTAGTGTACCACCTCTGTGGCAGGAAATTGAGGTGCCTGGGGATTGGAGGGAGTAAAAGTAGCATTGTGCAGATGTGAGTATAGGCTGGCATGTCTATAGGCTGCAGAATGTGCTGAGCAAGTAAGTCCCTTGTAACGAATTTCATACCAAAGGAGTTAGTCTTCCTTACTCTGGTGCCCATGCTTCTGTCCCCATGTTTCAGAGAGGTGAGGACAGACTAAAGGAAATGCCCAGGTTTCAGTCCAGTTCCTTCTGCCTGATTCCTATGCCTTTCTTGGATCTGCCACTGCTCTCCTGTCTCAAAGCATGGTGGAAAGTGCTATTTAACAGAACAGCTTTCTTCTCCTTTAAAACATATCTTCCTAATTCAGTGTTGTCTTGGTCTGAACTTCATACAAAATGCTGTAAGATTTTTGAAGTAAACAGAAGTTTTCTTGGGTGAACCAGTTTGCAGAGCAGGGAAGAAGTTTAAGAGATTTTTAATCTCACAAGATGAGACTCACTAGTGCTAGCTCCAGGTTGCATATGCAACACTATGCAATGCCATCCCTGTATAGCAGCAAGTATAGGTGTAATAGTTGTAGACTCTCCCATGTTTCACTGTGGGCCTCTGCTGAGGTGTGGAGGTTATGAACATGCTTATAATGCTTTAGGGCTTTAACTAGTATGAGGAACCAGCTGGGGTGTGCCTATGGTGTGCAGCTCTTATGTATAGCTGAAGAATACTCTGGTGAGAAACAGGCTTCACTGCATGAAGCAGTGATATATCTATATCTATCTATCTATATATTATTATATATACCTGAACATGGTTATCTCAAACCCAGTTAGTTCTCTACTCCTAACTTTCTCTCACTTGAGCTGTGAAACAAAAGGATACTGCTTCATATATACTGTAGAAGAACTTGTTTCAAATTTAGTGAAGAGTGTGTCATTGAGTGAAAATGATTTGGCTTGAACTAGTGAGCCCATTTTCAAGAGAAATCTTCAATTTTACCAGCTGTCAGTTTCTACCAGAGATTCAATAGGTTAAATGGATTTACTCTTCAGTAGCAATAAGACTCTGACAAGACAAGAGGAAGTAAATGTTATGTTTTTAATGCTGATTTGAACAGTCTCCCATGAAGTCAAAGCACCAAACACTGGGTCTTTCTCAGTGAAGCCTACTGTCACTGAGTTAGGAACCCTCCTGGACACACCTTGTTTTCAGTATTCATCACTGAAGGGATACTCCGGATGGTCTCGCCACCTGTGGATAGGTCAGATTGAAAAAGTGAGTGTCTCAGGTGAAGCAGGATATCATATCACTGATGCCTAGCAAACCTCTTCTCTTCCTTGCAATATATAGGTGGCCTTCATGGAAGACTCTTTTGCTTATTCAGAAGCTGTATGCTCTGAATAAGCTTCCCTGGAGAGTTGGAAACAAATCTGTGCATTTAAGGAAAGGATCACTTTTCAGGCCTGCAGACTGTATACTCTAAAAAACCCCAACAAACCACCAGTAAGAGATAGATGTCAGCTATTTGATTAACCAGAGCTAAACTCACAGATATAGAGAGAAGTGTTGCAGGGAAAGGGGATGGCTTCACCATGTGTGTGTTGTGGAGGGGGAAAACATCTTTGCTCAGATGTCTAGAAAGACCCTCAGAAATAAGGGCTATATTTGACAGAGGTGGAGACACCAGACTGTACTACTTTATCTTATGCCCTCAGAGCTGGCCGGAACAGGTCTGGGTCTGTAATGTTGCTTTCTCAATGTGGCTGCCAAATGCAAACTAGGTCTGGCTGTCTTTTAGCTCAGCCTAATTGTAGATGCTCTTCCAGGTTAATAGCACCAGTGACAGAGAATTTACAGAGAAGCTTCGGGGTGACCCAGTTCAGGGGAGAAAGGGATGTTCATGGCAGCATACAGGTAGAGACACTTCAGGCTTCATTTTAAAAACTATGATCAGGGAAGATGTATGATCCAAGATCATTACAAAAGGCAAAGAGGAAATTCCCAGCGTCAACTGTAGTAAAAAGGAAACACTGTTTGCCCACTATTAGCAGACTTAAGTGAGAGGTAGTTGGTTTTTGTTGTAGATTTTCTTGTTTGTTTGAGAAGATGATGCTAAACCACAAGCCTTGGCTTGACAAACACTTTCCATTAGCAAAATCAAAAATTTCTGAAGAATCTTCTCAGGTGCACCATGGTAGCTGGCTGCTGTTCCTTACAGCAGAGCACAACAAATACTGGCAACTATCCCAGCTGTAAATCCTTCCAGTTTAGGAAGGATACATTTCACAATATTGAAGTTAACTAACTGGAAGGCATCAAACATTTTGAATTGGTTGTGTCAAAACATTTCATTTCAATATTCAGCCAAGCTGAAGTGTTTACACATTAACAGATTGAGTTGCTTCAAAAAAAAACAAGCCACAACACTTGGCTTGGTTAATTTCAGTATAATTTGACAATGTCTGAGTTGTCAGTGTCATAATCTCAACTGTCCATCTATGGAGCATGCTGGCTAATCAGATCTCACATGTTCAAAGGTCTGAGTCCTTTGAGTGGAAACGATTCACTCAGAGGACTCAATGTAGCTTGGAATAACTGCTAAGGAAGAATACCCACAGCACAGACTGGGAGCTTGAGATAAATCAAGCAGACAGGTTAATGTAAAGCTTGCCCAGCACAATAGTTCACCATAGTTCTAATTTTCTCAGAGGGGAAAAGAAACCACTTTAAGCTGAGATTTTCTGGAGTACTCGAATTTTTGGAAACCCTTCATTTTCTCCTCGGGTGCTTAACTTGCTAATTCATTCCACTGATTACAACAGTCTGTTCGTATGGGCTTACTCACACCATTAGAACAACAGATTTGCATCACAGGAATCAAAGGTTCTGCACAAAGTTGACTAATCAGAAGTCTTTCTGTGTGATGGTTTGACTTTTTCAGATACTGGATGAAATAAGAAATCTCTTTAGGCTGGTAACTCATCTGTTGCAGTGTCAATTCCAGACACTTCAGTGTGAGAACACATCGTAGGCAGATATATGTTTAGCTGCTCCTTCCATGGCAACATCACTTTTCTGAGAAGGCATTTTTCACAGTTGAGGTCAGACTGTATTTACTCATTTTCTCCAAACATGGCACTCCTGTGAAAAATAAAGCTGGCAACGTCCATCCTATGCATCCTGTTTTCCTTCTCAGTGGCCTCCAGTGACCAAATTTAGTCTAATAAAGCAAAGCATTTAGTTTAATAGTTTTTGGATTGGTGGGTTAAAAAGCTTTTCTCCTGTGGGTATTTACATCCTTTAACTTCGCTTCTGGAAAAGGCTCTTACATTTGCACCAAGGTTACACTTGGTGTGTATACTCACTAAAAGTTTAAATAATGTTAGAGCTTAACTTAGCCACAAAAACCCAAACAATTTCAAATGTCAAAGCATGCATAAGGGTCTGCTAGGCCATTTGTGAGAAGCCTTCTGGAGCTAAATGCTGCTAATGGAGGGATCTTTAAGTTTTAAGAAACTAAAGCCTCTGAACACTCAGCTGAGATTAAATGTGGAAAATTAACTCAATTACAATGTTTTTAACTTAGTTCATATTTCCTATCATGTTTATGCAGCACAATAAGTGGTTTATTTGTTCCTTTGAGACATTTCCCCCATCTTTTGAGCAACAGTCAATGTTTTAGAGTTCTCTTGATGTTGCTATCCCGCTTTTCCTTATTTTTAGTGCTTGAGCACACTACAGTTCGGCAAGACACAGGTAATCTAAGGTAACAAGAGAAATGCATGGAAATTGATCTCTAGCTTTTTGCTACACATTAAGTGCCCTGAAGAGGGGAAAGCGTAAAGTTTACTCATAAACTGTAGATGCTCTGGAGCAGAAAGAGCAACAAATGGCCTCGTTCTCTGGAAGGGGAGATGTTCATTCCTAGCTTTCTGGGGTAGTGCAGCCTTCAGGTGAACCAAAACAACGTTGGGTGGTAAGCTTTAGATGTCAAGCAGCAAGCAATCAAGCCTTGTTAGTTCTCAGGAAAGATAATTGGTCTAGCAGTCAAACAAGCTGCATAGCTTTCTGTTTTCCATATAAGAAGGTACAACTCAACATGACAACAGGAGAGAGAGAGACTGCTGAAGATGGTGGTATCAGAAGAATGGCCAAAACAAAATTCTGACCACTTGCAGTCATTAAGATGCTTCTGAGGAAGCTGGGTAGGCAAATTTTGATGTTCTGACCAAAGTATTAAGTGAGAGGGAGCAGAGCTCTCCCAAAATTTGCCCTGCAGTTTCATGGTAACTGCACTCTTAATTCTTAGCCTTCCACATGACAATTTAGAACAATCTGCCTCTGGAAAGACTAACTTTACAGTCCATAATCCATTGTACTAGAGCAGGAACATGGCTTGCTGAGGACTGGAAGTGAAGGTGGGAAGGAGGAGAAAGGCAAGTGCTTCTATTTGAATTTCAGCTCTGATATCCACACTGCTAGACAGGGGCAATGCTATGCCTTGTGAGTGGCCAAGACTATCACTGCAATGTATAGCAGAAAGTATTTAAGGAGTTGGAGCAGAAATGGAATAGCTGGATAGTTACTTTCTACTGGGTGTGCTTTTGGCATCTGAGCTGTAAGCAAGTACTGCATGCTTATTTTTGCAGTGGATCCAAGAGCATATTTAGGCTGCATAAAAGGCTTCCCATATTTAAGCCTTACCTTATAATATAAAATTAACATTAAAAGGAGGTTTTTTTTTTAAACCTCAGAAAAGACAGGAATTTTCTGTGAGGCTCTAGGATTCCTACAGGACTTACATTAACAGTTCCACGTAACGAACGTTTTTGTTCAGGGCTTCAATTTCTTTCATCTCTTTCTCAGTGAGGGAGAAGTCAAAGATCTGATGGAAGGAGATGTTAGGAATAAGTTAGCATTTCTTGACACAATCAACATTCGTATGTTCCAGATTTCAGAAGTCTGATCTCCCCTCCTCTTCATTGCTTTTTTCCCCAACAAATCCATACTTGCAAGTCCTGAGGACATTAGTATGTCCAGTCACATTTGCGCTCACTCTTTTGCAAGAGGAGAAAGGTAGTCTGGCACCTACTGGTTCACCAGCTTTGGAAGCAATACATTGGGAGGGAAAAAGCAGGAAGCAGTGTGGGTACTGAGGCCTGCAAAGTGTGGAGCCAGGTGCTTTTTGGTGGTGTGGTTATGAACTTTTCTGGCACATCTGTATGCAACAAACCTTCCTTAAAAAAGCTGCCCCATACTTGAAGACTGGGCAGAACGAGTCAGTCATTCCCCAATATCTACAGTCAGTAACTGTGGTCTGCTGACCTACCAAATTACTTCACCTCACTTGTTCTGCTCACTGCAGCAACTGGTGCCCTGAGATACACCACTATCTGGAACTTCAGGTACTTCACAGGGTTAAAAGGCACCAGAATTTTCTCTCTACTCTGCTCTGCTACTGTCATACCATAGTATCATTAAGTGACGGGGAAAAACAGTGTCAAATGTGGCAAAGCTTGACATTGGTCAAGCCTTATGTCTACAGAAAGAAATGGGAAAATCACCTGCTATAGGGGCTAAGCCAAAGTAAGTGAGTTCATCCATGCACCACTGGAATATGAATTTACCTGGAAATTCTCTCTGATGCGTTGTGGATTGAAGCTTTTTGGGATGACCACCACCCCTCTCTGGATGTTGAAACGCAAAGCAACCTGTGCAGCTGTCTTGTTGTACTTTTTGCCAATGGCATTCAGCACAGGATCCTTCAGTAGAGGAGGGGAGGACACATTTACCCTGTAAGAAAATTGGAAAAAAGGAAACAAAAAGACTGTCTTTAACATCATTGCATAGAGGCATCTATTTATTTGTGGACAGAACACTGCACCTTTTTGACAGGTAATATGAAAGATGGAAGAGAAGATTTGGAATTTAGGTTGGTGGTCTGCCCAAGGCACCTTCCTATGAGATGTCCTAACATTGTCTAAGTTTCTATTGCCTCATCTAAACCTTAACATTTCCAGTTATAGACACCTGGCACTTGCTGTTAGAGGAGACCTATGGTGACCCCCTACACAGACACCTGGCATTTTTTGATGACAGCATGAAGCAGGAGTGTTGCAAGTTTACATTCACAACAGTAATACTTAGACACTGAAGATCGAAAGATCAAAACCAGCCTGCAAAATGGGGACAAGGTATTTTGGGGCACAGAGACACAGCGATGGAAAAGTATTATTCTTTTTCTTGGATAGTGGCCCTGCTATCAGAAAGTAACATGGAAACTTACCATGTTTCATCTCTTGAGGTTCCCAGTGGGCTGTATCCAACAATAACAATGTCATGTTGTCTGCAAAATTCTAGGAGTTTGGGTTGGGTGAAGTAGGGGTGGCATTCAACCTACAAGAGTAACATAGAATAATTAATCACCAGGACCAGATGCAGAAGCAGATGGTATCCTGATATCTGTGAGAGCTACACACCAGATGATGCTTTCAGGAAAGGATCCATGTTAAGGAATGTGGAAACTTGTTACTGTTCTAATTGTACATTACTGTGTGATGGGTTGTGGGAGGGGATTGTTTGTTTCATTTTGGGTTTTGGTTTTTTTTTTCTTGTGGACAGCACATCAATAGCTGTGATAATAATTTGGCTGCAGGGAATTTTTATTGCTCCAGTAGAAAGGGGACAATAAGTAGGGAGATGGAGTTGAGGAAAGCTCGCTGGAGAAGTAGGCTCATATGGGTCAGATCTTCATTTCTTCACCTTTTGCATCCAGGGTGACTAATCTGATGTCATTTTTAGGGGAAGTGTTGGCATGAACTGTCCCAGATAAAAAGGTAAGGGGGGTATGTAAAAAGTGAGACATCTTCACAATGGTTATGACCCTGTTACAGGTTCTGCCCTTCCACACTGCAAATGCTGTGCATCATTCCTTTGCAAGCAGGGCTTTTCTGGCTACGTTCTCAGTCTCTGGGAAACGGATGTCTACAAGGTGACAGAGCAACCACTGTTTGCAGGCAGTCTGAAGCTAGCTGGCACATCTATGCTTGCTGGCTAGCCGCTCTAAGCCGGGCTTAATCTTTTCCCTGGTTTTCCTCAACCTCAGGAAGCAACAGTGATGCTCAGTGCAGCCTTAGGGGCATGCAAGAAACAGCAATTGCACTTTGCACCCACTGGGCAAGCTAATGCCAGTGAAGGGTGCTGGAATTTCCTCCTATCCCAGGCTGCCTTTCCCTTCATGCCCAAGATAGAAATAAAGGCTATAGCCAACCCCCCTGCACTGCCCTGTGCCAACCCCAGCTCTCCAGGCCACGCAGTGAGGGAGGGAAGTTGGTCCCAGTTGGTCTCTGGCCATTGATACTGTTAACGTGGATGTTAATTTCGGCCAGCTGAATCAGAAGAGCTGCTCAGTGATTTCTAGGAAATGCAGTGAGCTGCCAAATGCCAGAGCCAAAGGTACTGGGCATCCAGATGGGTCACTGCCACTTACCACCTTCTCCTAGTCCTGCTACTGTAATTTAACTCATACATGCCTATTGCCTTCGTGGGCTTGTTCAGCTCAGGTTGATCACTTAATGGGGGTGACCTCTTTATTTTTTTTCTCTAACTCTTACTCATGTCTTATAGGTGCGGCACAACAGAACAAGTACAGGAAATCAGGGAGTTGCTTGCAGTGGCTTTTAAACCAGGGAAGCTTAGAGTGACTCAGGATCCCCAACACTTAGGGTTGTTTTGGTGTCAGCTGAGGTAGACATGGTTTCATTGAGGGCTGGTTAGCTCTGAATAGTTTGTCTTGGAAATTTCTTGGACTTGAAGTGAGGTACATGGCAAAGATTTAATATCTGCATTGACTCAGCATTCAACCTTGTTATGGAACTTGGCACAGAGGCACCAGTTTTATAGTCCTGGATCAGGAACTGAGGAAAGTGATTGCTCCAGCACCTTCAAATATTTATCTTTAGCCTAGATAGGATGAGTAATATTTTCAAGCAAGAAATGGAAGTATGACAGTATGGAGGGCAGCGTCTGTGGCAAAGTGTACATCACCTTTCTGCATGTTGCAGCTTGGGCCACATGTTGCCTCTGTGTTCCCTACAGGGAAGTGGCACAACAGCAGGCACTGCCCTCAGCTTGCAGTCGTACCTGGTTGCTGACAGGTTTGTACTTAAGTCCTGGCTTGTTCAGGATCATCTCCAGCTGCCTGCGGTTGAAATTGGATACTCCAATAGACTTTGCCAAGCCTGCATCTTTACATGCTTCCATAGCCTGCAAAGAAAACAAAGACTGGTGAAGTCCCACATGTTGGCTTGGTTCCTCGGAGCATGTGTTTTAGAGATAGGTGGAAAATAGTCCGTTCTTGAGACTGCAGAAAAACCTTTGCTGCAGCAGAACTAACAGCCCTGCTAGCATGAGGGCTGGTGCCATCCCACCATTCTTAACTCCATTCCCAGTTCTCAGACCAAACCTTAGCGTTTTATATCTCCTGTGAGGGTAGAGTTTGTCTGAAGAGCAGAAAGATTAATCAGAGATACAGATACTTAAGTGCTAGACATCTGCTTTCAAAAGGTTTTGCTGACTTTACGCTGTTTTAGGACTGCCTTGAAGCTGGCAAAAGGAGAGTGAACAAAACAGATTGCTTTTTAAAGTAACTTGATTCTGTTTGACTGTACGACACCTTTTCACACGAAGCCTCTATCCTGTGAAATCCCTCAAATATCTGGCAAGGCACATCACAAAACCAGCACAGGAAATCTCAGTAAGGTATAAAGTAAAAAAAAAAAAAAGGAGTAGGGGGAGGACAGAGGAATTCCAGATATTCTGTGCTTCAGACAAATTCTAACAGCCAAGAAGGCCTTATGACCACTGGATATGAATACATGCCCTGGTCATTGTTAGCTGAAACTACTGGGTTGTTAAGAGGAAAGAGGGTCCTTTCCTCACATCTTCCCCCTTTGCTCACAGAAACTGCACAGGAATGATTCAGCGACTGTTTGAGGCAAAGCAGACACCACTGTGGAGCTGGATGCCCCTCCTACCGGTTTTGCTATTCCTTTCTGTCTCACAGGAGCTGAAAGCCGGGAGGTAAGAGGCACCGTGTATTTGATGACCTCTAGTTGGCCTCATATGCTTTGTATCACTCAGTGACAAGTCAGCAAATAGAGTCATCTGGAGCCATTTTTGCCTGCTAGCACCATACTGAGGGAGCGAAATTATCTGGATTGTGTTTAGCCAGTTTTACTAAGATTGATGCTATTATTTGCAGGCACTCAGCACCACCGATTCTGTCTCTTGGCTTATTAGCTGCAGAGAGTGACCTGCTACAACATATCCTGTTTAATAAGCACCAGCTTGAAGACAGAAACGTATGGCGTTCAGACAGATGCTGTTTTTAACATTTGAGCAGCTAGCCTGTGAGAGAGAGAAATAAACTGCATCAGCCAAAGACGGGGTAGCATAAACAGCTAACCTGGAAGTCCCCATTTCCCCTGAGATGCAGCCTGGATGGCTCAGCTGCCAGAGGAAAGCCCAAGCCTGCCACTGGCTCTCTCCCACTCTGACTTTTCATTCAGAGTTTTGCTCATTCTCCATCCTTACCTGCTGCATGTCGAGTAGAGCTAAACTGGGACACAACTATCCAGCTCTGGACAGTGCAAGCTGGAGTGTGTAGTAGCCCATTTTACCTCTCTTGGTGTGATCTGGGCTGAGTAAGTGATGCTTTTGTAGCAGACCTAGTGCAGAAGGAGAGCTGACCAGCTTTAGCCATGAATTAAAGCATGTTTAAGGCTTCAAAAGGCAGAAACATGAGGAGACTGCTTATCTCCCTTTCTGCTTCACCCGACATCCTGAAGCCAAGTGGCAGTAAGCTTAAGGAGACAACTGGCTATAGGACTAAAGTTCATCACAAACAAATTTAGGATGCCAACTTTCAGGCAAATGGTCCTTCCCTCCAAGTTTTCTTAGCAGAAAAACATTGTGTTCTCATTTGATAATTAAATTTAGAAGTGAGTGAACTCACTCTGATTTCAAGGGACTTGGGGGGGAAGGGTTGAATTTTTTTGTGTGTTGCCTTTTCTTGGGGGGTGTTGTTTGTTTTTAGGTTTGGTTTTCATTTTGGTTTTTGGTTGGTTTTTTTTTTTTCATAAAACAGAGCTTTAGGACAAATTCTGGTTTAGCTTGAAGGTAAAAAGCTTCCTTTGCTTGAGGAGGGACCACTCACTCCTTAAGACTCAAACCTTCTCCTGCTGCAAAGATCTGATAGAGAGGAGAGACTGGTAAAATTCTACAGATACCTTAACAGGGAAATGTAGAACATGCTGTCTCACAGAATGTGGATGTCAGATATTTCAACAATGTTTAATTTTGTTATAAAAAAAAAAAGTGATGGCAAGATGCAACACCTCTAAAGACAGAAGTGACATCCATGGAGCTAGTAGAATTTGATCCATTTGCCTCAGCTCTGTTTATGAGTGACACAAGTAAAATTGAGAATGAAGATCTGTGTTCTTTAAAGCGTATATGGATGGATGTTGTGTGTGCTTACCTCCCAAGTGGCACATAAATCTGTCTCATGGTAGATAAATTTTCCATTTTCATCTCTTGGGTAGATCACATCTCCAGGCTGAAAAGTAAAACCACATATTTGTTCTTTAAAGAAAATTTTCACTCAGAGCAAAGATTTTTCCACAGACTCTGTTTCTACCAGCAAACAAACAAACAAAAATTCAAAAGCTTTCTGAAACACCCTAAGTTCAACTGGTCATTCAAGCTGGGCTTACCACATCCTCCACTGCTAGATCATCCTTGGATACACTTCTGAACTGTTACGTGAGTGCACACTCAGGAGTTCCCAGATGGCTGTGTTGTTTGATAAACATTTGACCTCCTTCCAAAGGGCTGGGTTAGAGTACCAACCTGTATAGTTTTCCACTTCTTCTTTCCTCTCTTCCCAGCCCTTGCCCTGATCCTGCTTGTATCCTAGGTACCTGGGAAGAGTACCAGCTCAGTCCAGAGCCAAACAGTTGGAGGGAACATTTCCAAGAGCTCTTTAGCAGTAGTAAAGGCCTACATGCCTAATTACAGGCTGTGAACGCTTGCATGCATTCTCCACCTTTCTTTGGGCACTAGAAACATTTCCTCCCTATCTCTGTGCCCCATAAACAAGACTTCAGAGATGAGTTATGGGCTGATATCTCATGAGCACAGCTTTCTCTTATTTGCTGGCCATTTTGCTGCTCTTGCAGGCAGTACATTAAGACCTCCCTTTTGTCTGATTGCAATTTCGCTTTTTTTCATAAAAACCCTGCAGTGTTGTCTGACACTTGATCTGACTGCAAACTGCCACATTTCAAAGGTCTGGGTACAAGATGTTGACATGGTAACTCCTTGGGAACATGCAGCTGTGACTAATATGATCAGTAACCGGCGCCTCCCAATTCAGTCAGGAAGTTCAAATTCAAGACATTTCATGGGAAAAGTGAGCCTAAGGAAAACATAGCCTCAGATTTCAGAGGCCAGGGTCTAAGTTACAGGCATAAGCCTGTCTGCTCCAAACGTGATGGTTTTCCTCAATGAATTCCACAAGGATGATTTATTGCATTTGTTGCCCTCTTGCTAAAAAAAAAATAATAAAATATCTTGACTAGAAGGAAGTAGGTGGCTCTTGGGTGCATTTTTTCTATTAGAAGGCAAACTGTTTGTCATCATAATTAGAGGTGGAGAAGCCCTATTTACAAAATAACCTCATGGTATCCCAGCAGACTCTCTAAGGACTGCAAACTCAATGCATAATAGTTGGACTTTGAGTTCAAGGAATGAGCCTCGATTAAAGAACTTTTTACTCTTTTCCACTTTTAATTTGTTAACTACTGTTCAACATTACTTTTTTTATAGTAAATAGACAGCAATTACATTAGCTAATTTATCCTCCCCCATTTTCCTTTACTTATAGCACTTGTATTCTAAAAAGCGAACAAAGTCAGGATGAACAGGGCTAAAAGATGAATTTATCTTGACTGAGATAGGTGGTGCCAGCTATTGTGGATTTCCCCAAGAATTAATCCTTCCTCCTGCCTCCAAGGAGCTGCACAAAGTGTTGGAGTACAGTTGTCTGCTCAGTAGTGTCCAGGCACTACTTTCTCTGCCAAGCTACCATTTTATGCAAGGGAGTCCCTGAATGGAAGAACTGACTGCAGATGGATAAAGACGGATGAAGTGCTAAGAGAAAAGCAGTGTTTTGGTAGTAGCAGGATGGTGGTTGCTGTTTTTTTTAAAAGGTCTTTCAGAAGTTGGTCACATTTGTCAGCTTTCGATTCTCATGAACTACACCACACCAGTCATTCCCACAAATGCTGTTGTCTTCTCTTGCAGTTCTCTGGGAGACACCCACACACCTTAGATGGTTTTCTACAATGTGACCACTAAAATAAATGGGACAACACTGTATAATCACTGCTACTATCCAGGGATCACAGCATATCATGTTCAGAGTCTGGAGGCTACCACACAAAAGCTACCACACAACTTACTTGCAAATTTAAAACTTACTTGGTAACCACTGAGAAGAAAAGTTCCGCTCCTACTATAATAGTTCTTTCACCAACACAGATGCAGAAAGATAGCTCTGCCTATCCCACCACTTTCAAAATTATCTTTGGCAAGGAGGCTTTCTCAACAGAGCAATTATAACAACTTGTGAATGCCTATTGTATAAACAGGAGGCAATAGGTAGTCAAATAGTGAGGCCATCAGTCTGTTTTGATCTATTCTCTTAAAATGACAAGAAGGCACTTAGAATCACAGAGTAGCCTGGGTTGGCAGGGACCTTAAAGACCATCTAGTTCCAACATCCCTGCCATGGGCAGGGACACCTTCCTCTACACAAGGTTGCCCAAAGCCCTATCCAGCCTGGCCTTGAACATTTCTAGGGAGGGGGCAGCCACAAGTTCTCCGGACAGCCTGTTCCAGTGCCTCACTACCCTCATAGAGAAGGCTTTTTCCAAATATCTAATCTAAATCTACTCCTTGATCTATCACTTCACACTTGGATGAGACTTGTTCAATGCAAGGTTACAATACCTGCTTTCCTGCTAGATCACAGAATAATCTAGTTGGGAGGCCTTCGGAGCTCATTTAGTGCACAGATACCTGCTTGCTGATGGACCAGTTATCTGAGCAGAGCCCCCTGGAAAACCTGCCTGTAAGTATGAGCTCCCCTGGTAGAAGGCATGTGGTGGCCTGGAGGAGACCTGTTTCTATTGGTCATCTGCCTTGTTAAGGTAGTGGAGCTGAGCTCCACTGCTGGGCTAAAGAGAGGAAGGACAAGAGTCCTGAACAGGGAATCTGCATCAGGGAAGGTGAAGAGAGGTGTGTGCTAGCATTGATAGGCCAGTGAATAATGTCACCCCAGATGTCAACCACTCTTGATCCACCCAGAAGTGCTGGCATGGTGGGGCTTTCCTCCTCTGAGTGTTGGTCTCTGAAAAGAGGTGCCTCTTACTCTGCCTAAAAGTCCCCATAAGAGTTTGCATCTTTGAGGCCAGCAGGGGCATGTGTCTTACTGGTTTGAGTGGGACTGTAAGCTTTGTCTCAAGTTCTTCACTGACTTCCAAGCAGAGAGAGACTAGCTTTTCTAGAATTCTTTTGGGAAGACAAGAAAGCACCAACATTTCCAGACTAGGGCAGAGTAGGAGTTTGTTAGTGTTACACTTGCATGCTCCTCACCAAAGGCAAGCATTGCAGGTGGGACAAATGTATTTGTGAGAGGGAGCGAAGAGAGGAAACAAAATGCAAAATGGTGGGGGGGTGGGTGAGTTCTTTTTGTATTTGGCAGAGAGGGACTTCTTTTTTCTCTCCTCTCAAGGGGGACATGAATGAATCTCCGGGACTGCTGCTGCTTTAACAGCTCAGATTGTTGACACAGGCTTCAGGGAGTCAGATGTATGTTACTTTAAAGCCAGCTGTCTATATCTTTATATTGTGAGACAATGACCTTCACTATGTGGGAGAATGAACTACTGGAGAATACAAACAGAAGTAAAGGGAAACAGGAAACTGCCAGTGGTGGGAAATTTTTAAAAATGTACCCACAAAGATTGTATATGTGGGAGTGTATGAATCAAGTTTTAATATTGGAGTCCAGTTATTCCTATGCAGGTCTGCATTGGATGTGGCTTCTTTGGGAAAAAAGGAACTGCAGGGCTAAGGTGATTGCTTCATTGGTAAATTGCTTCCTATCTGAAGCTTCTGGCAGTTTGGAGTCTGTTGTAAATTCAATTTTAATACTGAGAGAACTACCTTCCTTGCAAAATGAGGCCAATTTAAAGCTTAAACATCCTGCAGAAAGAGCCAGCTAATTGCCTGACCTTACTCTCTCTAAGAAAAAGGATTTAAGTAGTTCAAACCCACTTAAATTTGTTTTGATTCTTATTCTTCCAAATCCAGTATTTTTTAATTTGCCTCTATATCATGCAAGTCGGTGGACTTGCATGAGCTCGCTGCAGAGTAGGCATGCAAGTCTGTTTGGAGCTCCTGGCATTCAAAGGTTTTGGCTACAAGTTGCCCAGAGCCAGCATTACGAAGGCATATCAAGCTTTCACATTTTTTAGATGTTTGAGAGTAAAAATGGGCAACCCATGTTTAGGTCCAACTGTGATCTACTGAAGCTGTTTGAGAGGGGCACAGGAAGTAAGGAGGTCATAACTCTGATTTGCCCAGTAGCTTTAATACTACTAAGTCTATTTGCATTTTGGCACAGAGTAAGGAAACCAACTTGGTGGCTTTTTCCCTCTCCCCCTCCAAACTTTGCTGCTAGCCCTTTGCTGCTCTGTATAACCAGTTTTCTCCAGCAACTCCTTCCTCACAGTTCAGAGAGCATTATGACACACACTGTTTCACCTACAGTAATTCTTCATCATAGGAAGTGTTCTACCCCAGTTAGGAGACCCATCCTTCCAGTGGAGAGACCCCATGCTGCAGCAGTCAGTAACTGTTCGCACACCGCCTATAAGCCTCTCTGCAGGTGTAGAGCACAGAAATGTATGCATGCAGTATATATCAGACATTATCTGGCCAAAGGGCTATTTTCAGGATGGATAGGAAGCTGCAAGAAGAATGCTAGATGAAGATCTTAGTTCAAGCCAACCATGCACTTTTTAACGTCTTTTTACCTTGAAAGCCATTGGCAGCTCAATAATGTAGAGGTCAACGTAGTCTAGCTGCAGGATCTTCAGGGTTTTCTCCAGCGTGGGACGCACCAGCTCTGGGGGGTGGCAGGTATTCCACAGCTAGAGAGGCAAGCACAGGCTCTTTTTTGGGTGTCAGGAGGAACAGTGAGCATCCTCCAGCTGACATACACACACACACATTTTTGTCCTTCCGATAGAGTCCATTATACAGAGTACTAAGACACTGTGGTCTGTATCACTGCAAGACAAAGATGAGGGGCCTGATCTTGTCCTCTGCCAGAGGCAGATGTAGAAGTTAAGACAGGAATGCTGGCCCAGCGCTGTCCCACTAAAGCTATTTCATGTTTGTTTATTACAAGACAGGTTCTTCCGAGTTGGGTATATTGCAAACTCTTGCTCAATGAACTTAGGCAGATGCATTTGGTTTTCTGAGCTTTCCAAGCATATGCTTTCACTGGAAAACTATGTTCCCACAAGAAATCTGTGGTCAGTTTTATGTTTGAAGGCAGAAGCTCAGATCATGTGAATTAGCTATTGAACAGCCAAGCACCCAGCACAAGGAGAATCTTTTGGTTTTCTCCTGTGGTGGTGGAGCCCAAATGACTGCCTGACCTAAGGACGTTTTAATTTGCCCACAGTCCTCATTGAAAGAGGTATTACTGTTTAGTTACTGCAAGGCAGGTGTGACTAAAGCACAGCCTTTTCAACCTCTTTAGTCACAACTGCTTCCTGGGGGGGGGGGGGGTGATGCCCTGAGGTTGCTATGGAGTGTGCTTAGTTGATTAGCTTTCAGTACTATCTCTAGCTGAACTCTGCTGATGCAAATCTCTTGCAAGAATAAAACCAAAGCATGGTAATTAGTAACCAAGAGTTCTTTGTAAACTGATCGCTGCAGTTAAAATTGACAAAACCCCAGAATTAACACACAATAGAAGGTGTAAAGCTTGCACACAATAAGTTAAGTTATTTTATCTTCTTTATTTCAGCACACAAAACTGAGTCATCTTGAAGTTTTTTGGTGCCTTTATTGGCTGGAAAAAAACCTGCTACTTCTTGGTATTGTCTGGCAGTTCTGCCACCAAAGCTAGCAGTCACCTCATGCCAAGGTACGGAATGAATTCTTCAGACACAAAACACTTGAACTGTCATTTTCAGGAGAAGATAAAAAATATAGATGTCAAAGGAGATAACCTTGGTAAGTTTTAAAGCATTAAAGGATTTTAGATGTTCATTTCTTTAACCCAGACTATTGTTTTCCCAGAGAATATTTGTCTTCTTGGTTCTGCCAGCAGAGACAAGGACAAGTTATCTTGATGTAGTGAGTACTTGTGTTGTACAAGTGTCATACTTGAGTTGTACAAGTTCAGTTGTACTGAAAGCAACACACCTGACCCTGCCCTAAACTGACACACCAAAGAAGGGGTTGGTACCTGGAAATTCTTACTCTGTCTTCCCCAGCTGTACGTTGCAAGGCTTGAAGAGTTGATGTTCACTAAGATGGTGGTTATGCAGCCTGAGGTGTACTACAGTAAAGAGACCAAGATCCTGCTCTCAGACTTGTAAAGTATTTCTCTGGATTCCCTGGAAACCTTTGGTCTGAATGTTTTTTAAGCATTTGCCAACCTTAGATTTTCACGTTACAGGTCAAATTAGATGTTGTTTTGGACTTAAATATTGGTGAGGAAATGAGTCCATATTCCCTTTGTGTTTACTTTGTTTTATTATTGTGTTTAAGAAATTTAGTAACCTGAGGTATGTTGATAGTTTAGAAGCAGTTTTTCCAAGTGCCCTTTCTAGCCTGTGCTATTGAGCTCAGTATTTGCCAGTGAGTATATTTCCCTTTAAAAAAAACTGCAGAGATTCTAAAGTAACAGCCTTTAGAAACAGCAAACATTTGCACTATGTTAATACATAGATGCCATGGAAACATAAGAGTTTCATAACTGTTTTCATGATTTGTACAAGTTATTGTATTATCTACCTAAGTAGGACCCATGTAGACACTCGAGCTGTCAAAACTGCCAGCTGGCTTTGGCATTTCAGGACACTGCATTTCCTGGAAATGTTACTTCTTGTTTAATGAAAGAAATATCCTGGGATGAAAGAGGAGACCAAGAAGGTCTTGCTATATAAGCCAAGTGAGATGTTGGCAGTTGATATAAAACCTCTAAAATTTCTGGATGGTGAGCTGCTCTGCCTGATCAGCCAGCCAGCAGCAAGAGCCAAGAGCAAGTGCTGATGTTTTCAACTGGCAGATGCAGCCCGATTGCACCAAGTCGCTATTCCAGTAACACTGCCACTCAGCAGGGCTGTTCTCATTAGTCCCTGCTCATGAATCAGCCTTATATTTACATCATATTTGTTTAAGGAAAGATCTGTATGAGGGGCTTGAGGAATTTCCAGTACTTCTGATGTCAGTAAGGCTGAAATCAAAACCAACTTTTGTTGTGAAGACTATTTTCAAGAATGGCCATGTTTCCCAGAAGATGCAACAGTTCATGTCAGTCACTTGCCAATCAATGGCTGATGCATCTACCAATGGCTTGATATTTGTCTGTAGTTCATAAAACACATAAGTTTGTAAGGTACATAAAACTGAAGATACGTATGCTCTTAAGACAAGGGACACTTAGTCCTACTCCTCCTGGGAAGTTCAGAGCTGCTGTGAAAGTATGTTGAGTGAAACACATGAAAATCCTGGACCACAATGGCTTGAATTGGTTGCAGATTATTTTCCGCTTTTTCCTTTGAACTCTTTAAAGGGTACAGAGAAGCTGTAATGAACTATTACCCTGTGCACCTAATGTCTTGTCAAGCACAAACAGAACACACATGTGTCCCATCTCAAAGTCACAAGACAGGCTGGAACTTCAGGCATTAACCATCATGGTACTACAAATTGCAACCATGTGACTTGCAGAATTTGCACTTTAGGAAATAACTGAACTTGCAATCAAGAAATCAAATGCAGTTTCACAGGTGGCCCAATGTTTAGGTAGTGATCTTCAGCTAGGAAAATCATCTAGTGCCTAGTCAGGCAACTGAATATAGAAGGGCTTAATAAATAAAGTTTGGGATCCTGATAAAGTTTTACCCAGAGATGCAGGGGAAGCAGTTAGGAAAGTTCAAGACTCAAAGTCGTTAGGACATCTGGTTCTAACCTTTTGGCACAACTTTGTGGTTTTGATTTGAAATATTGCTGGTAATTTGCAGTAATGAAACTATAAAACAGTTGAAACAAAGTATTTTGACTGATCCAAATCAATATATTTGGCATACGAGAGACTGAGAGACTACCCTGATAAAGGTGGAAAAACTGAGGACGTGAAGCTCAGGATAGCAAGGCTGCTACCAGTAGAACTGAGCAGGCAACTTGGAAAAGAGTTGCATACTTTACAGACTGGAAATTGCTATACTTGGAAATTGGTCTAGAGCTGCTGAAAATCCACTTGGTCTGCAAACTACCCAATCTGAAGCTTAGTTTCACAGATCGTATTGCTTAACTAAATTGCTCACAGTAAAATGGGCCTTTTATCCCATGGGATGTCTCACTCTAGGAACCACGATATTTATTTCCAAGACTGTTGAGTAACCTTTGTGGATTACGTCTTATTTGGGAAAGGAGAAAGGGAAAATATTAGGCTGATATGTCCAAAGAAACACTGCAGGAAGGGGAACTTGAGGCCATAAGCTCCATTAGAAACTACAGGCAATATGAAATTTCTGGGGCCATCTGATCTTTATCCTACAATATGCAATCAACTCAATCCCTCTTGCAACTACAGTGACCAGATACCAGGTAAAACAGCTTTTGTCAGACAGTTCATTGGACAAAGGCTGTTATTCTTCTAGGAGAGAATCAACTCTTATGGCTAAGACTTGCAAGAAGTAACTAGCTCATGAGTTACTCCGGCCTTGTTGCTCTACAGCAGAAGTGTGATGACATCTTCTCTCCAAGTTGATTCATCATCCTAGAACTTTTTGATGACAGGTGATACAGTAACTAAGGGTGTAGCCTCATGAGTAATTTTCTGGGAGTAGTACCAATGCAAGTGCTTGCTGTTGTCCCATACACAGACACTTGCATGCACGTGCTTGCTCCAACCCCTTTCATTGTGCAATCTCATGGCAAACCTGTATAGGGAATTGCTCTAACAGGAAATAACTAATTTGCAGGATCATTGTCCAGATAGGGCTCAGTGTGCACTGTACAAGTGTGTGTATCAGCACAATGTGTGGGACAGTAATAGCTTAGGCAGCACCGCTGAGCATAGCAATGATCTAAACTTGCAGGTGCTTACAGTACCAGTAGGCAGAAAGGCCATTGCATGGTTCCTGCTGCTGAGAACAGCAGCAATTCCTGTGCTTTACGGCAAACCTTGTGCTCGTAAAAATGAGGCATGATGGCAATACTAGGGAAGAAAAATAAAGGATGTTGAGTATGGAAGTAGGCCAGATGTTGACCACCGGCACTCTTAAGAAAGCCCATTCACAGAAATCCTGCTTTTAGTGTAAATAATCTAAGCACAGCTTCTCACCTTGCCACAGTAAAAAATGTCTTCTCGCTTGATTTTTCCTTCAGCAATCTTCTCCCGGATGGCTTGTCCCACTTCATGCTCATTGAAGTAGACAAAGGCACCATCAATATGGCGGTAACCAGTATCAATGGCAATCTTCACTGACTCCAGACAGGAACCTTTGGGAGTCTAATGGGAGGAGAAAAAGAATAAACATTATTTCAGTCTCCTGCTCGCCTCTCCTGCAGTGTTATGGAGTCCCTGAGATATGTAGAAGGTTCATACTGGTGTTCATCTAGTCTAACCATCCTGTACGTCCCCAGACACCTGCGTTTCAACTTCTGAATAAAAAGCTGCTGTGCAATTTTCTTCACAATGATTGTGAATGTGGAATTCAACTGGGAAAAGGAGAAGAACAAAAAGTTCTTTATGTGTCTGGGAAAGAGAGTACTAGAGACTCAGAAAATAGAACTGAATATATTTTATAAGAAATTCTGAAATAATTTCCCTATCTAAAGAGCCAGGGCTTTCCTACAGCAGCCGCTGGTCAATCTTCTACCTGATCAGAGACTCTGAGTATCTTATGACCCAGTAGAGCTTTCAGTGGAGTACAAATTTGGATTAGGCTTTTTTTGCCCTCCATCAAATTACCATTGGTGGTATCACAATCTGAAGGGTGATAGCTCATGACTGTCTCCTGGTTTTCCCGGTTCTATACAGTTGGTGATATCAGAATCTAAAGCTTGTTAGCTCAGGAGTGTCTACTGGCTTTCCCAGTTCTGAACACTTGCTTTACGGTGTGGCTAGGAACTGGTAGATTCTTTAGTGCACATGTCTATACATCTTAATGCTTCAGTTTAATGCAAGCCCAAGAATCACAGAATCGTAGGGATTGGAAGGGACCTCAAGAGATCACCGGGTCCGACCCCTCTGCTAAAGTAGGTTCCCTAGGACAGATCACACAGGTGAAACATCTTAGTAAGCCCAAGTGGCATTTCTGTACTGAGTGTTGCACTAACGTTTACTCATCTTTGTTAAAATTCAGAGTAAGCTCGGTTTTTCAGAACAGTCATGGTTTCTATTAGCCAGTGTGACACACAAAATACGTGTATGTCAAATCAAGCAAAAAGCCTAGAATGACTGTTCACTAAAATTGCACTGAAAACTTGGTATAATGAGAGGATAGCTCTAAGAGGTAGTGGTCAAGGGCTCTCAGCAACATGTGGCAACACCATTCTCCCACCTTTTTCATAGGCATTGCTCTACTGTGACAGGTACATCTGATTCACTTAAAGGAAAACTGAAGTAGTCAACCTGCTCTGCTGTGCTGCTGTCTGCCAGCAGCAAATGCCAAGAGGTGAATTTTGCTACCTCCAAGTAGACCATGCCGCTTCTCCTATGAAGAAAACAGATGCCAGAAACATCTGGAAACGAGAAAGGATATGAAGAGAGGATTTCAAATTTGTTGGTTTTGCTGATGCCAAGGAAAGACAAGAAGCAGAACTGGCAGTAGGTGCTGTTGGGAAGGATCACTTTTCACCACAGCCATCAGTCTCCCTCCTCTCCCTCCAAGCTGCCCTTTGACAGCAGCCACTGGCTTGGCTGTCTGGGAGTTTGCCATTAAGTAAGCAGCTGCTCTTCCACTATCTGATTAACTAGAAGGTGTGAAACTTAGGGCTGACACAGGATGCTGCAGTGACTAAAGACACCGGTCTGCCATTCCATATTCATGGAAGAAAGATCTCTTGAAGACACATGAGGGCCAACATCTCTGTTTTTCAGTCCCAGAGTGGAAGGTTGGTCACAGATTATTCTGGGGTAATGCAACTGTATGCTTGCTCTGCTTTTCAGCATCGTGTCCAGGCTGGCTGCTGTGAGACATGTCTGGACCAACTTCTGTTCAGACTAATGGGGGACTTTCTGCTCCAGGATGCAGCTCCTAAAGGTTACTTAAAATGCAGAGCTGCTCACACTTGCCCTTATTTATTGCAGACATAAGTGAGGGCAGAGAGAAGAAATGGCACAATTTGGTGCACTAAAGTATTTGCAGCAGCGATGACTATTGTCTGCTTAATTGAGAGAGACAATGAAATACTTGTTTGAAGGCTTTGCTGCTTTCACTGTGGGGGCCTCCCAAAGGCATGATTGGCCCCTGCCAGGGCCCTTTCCTGGTTGTTAGCAGGATGTAATGAAGACCGTGGCAGCTAAAAGCCTTTCAGGAGCAGTCAATGGCTAGTTTTCACTTGGGGCATGTTGGGCAACGTTACAGAAGCACAAGACATGGAGCAGTGACAACCTCCAACATGTTCGCTGCTTTGTCCCTGCCTGAACCCACAGGGAAAGATTTGAGAAAGGCGGCCAGCAAAAAGCTGACACGAGTACTACAAGCCCTCAGTTACTGATGACAGTAACCTCAGACCTCTGTCCCAGCAATGAGCTGCACAAGGCTGTGAGCCACTGTTGCAAAGCTCTGGTTGATGAGCACCGAGCAATAGGGCTCAGCTTAAAGGTCTCGTGAGCTCAAGTTCAAGTGATGACTAGTTATCCAAAAGAGAAATACTTTCTAAAACGTGTGATCAGTGTTCTCTATGAAACCTGATTTTTCAAGCAGTGTGACTTGTAGATTGCTTCAGCCTGTTTGACTTCTGCCATTCAAGTGTATGAAAGCAGAACATTTGGAGTACAGTGACATACTACCTTAACACAGCTTTTTAAAGAAAGTTTTCGGGATTTTTTTGAACCTTTTCCTTTTGTTGAAAAAGCTGAAAATGGGGTGTGGGCCTGATCCTAGGATTTCCTCTCTCTTTTCTTTGGACCCTTGAGAGATTGCATAAGCATGGCTTCTAGTCATTTCCTGAATCTATAAACTCAACCCTACAAAGCAAGGAAGTGTTGATTATTGAGTTGGACCTTTTCTCAAACACTGGAGCCATTTTGGCCAGTAACAAAAGCAGAAGGAATAGGTGAAGAAGAGTAGAACCTCGCATACAGAGCAATGGCATAGTTGCAGACTTGGGAGGAGGCTGTAACGGAGGAAAATGAGAAAGCTTGCAGGTACTGTAATTGCCTTTGGCTGTATCAGTTAACTTACATTATGTATTTCTTAATCTTTTGCATGGGACTTTCACACATCTGTACAAATAATCTTGTGAAAGACTCCTCCATCTCATGGATTAATCTTATTCTTTAGGGGCTTGAGAAGGCTTTTCTTGGATCAGGCCTTGATTACCAATGGCTGGAGATGGGTTTACATTAAATATAAATGTTTTCATTGCACTAGTTCATTTCATCTGATGTGGTGTATTAGTTCTGACAGATTCTGGTCTAAGGTGCTTCATATAAAAATGCAACGCGACCTAGGGAACAGTTTTTGGAAAATCCTGCTTCTATCGAACCATTCCAGCTGAAGGCCTGGGACATCTGCAAGCCTGGAAACTTTATACCATATGTTTATTTTCATTCTAATGGAGAAACTATCATTTCTAGCATTTCACGTATCTAATCTTTCCGAATCCTTCAGGAATGGGCTGCAGTAAACTGTGCTGATGAGTTGCACAGGCTAGTCATGGTGTGGTTTTGCCACTTTTTAGAAACGTTGCCTGAAGTGTCATATCTTGTTCCACTGTTTCCTGACAGATCATATTAAAGCTGGGTGACTCAGATCACCACCGCTCATCCATCTTTCCATCACAGAAGACACAAACCTGGATCTTTCCCCCTCTACCCTACTACCCAGCCTGAGGCACTTTAATCTCTTCTGCCTTTCCTGGAAATAAAGTCTTTAAGTAGTAGTGACCAGATCAGAGATTACCAACTGAAATCCAACTTTTACGTAAGCGTAGATAGAAGTTTGTGATATGACTGCTCTTAGGTCTCGTGGTGTTGTATGAGTCGGCACTTCAATCACAGCACTGATGGAGCAGTGCCTGGCCATGGAGCAGCCACCTGTACTCTACCAGGAAAGCCAGACCTCATCCTTACTGTGGGTTATACTCTCCAGTGTACGTTATCTAAAATGTGGTTGCCTATGCTGTTTACTGATTTCAGGGAGGCCTTTATTCTTGCACCATTCCCAAGTAAGCAGGGCTCACTTTAAGAGTAGAACAAATACCGGATGAGGTACTGAAATGTCTCTGTGCTATAAACCTTTGTGCTTTGTCAGTAGTAATTCAGGACACTTTGGCCTTAAGACAAATCTTTGCTTCTTTATTACTTTTTATTTAAGTGTAGATAAGAGGCATGCTTGATCCTTCACTGTAATTAATGTTTCGGCTTCTAATCAGTGTGCCCTGCAACTATGCTACTTTGATCAAGGACTGTTATTTTAGAACTGGAATTTTAAAAACACTTGTACACTCTAAGTCAGATTTTTATCTTCAGTGCTCTTACAGTCAGTCACTAATTTGTGCCAAAAAAGGCATTAAATTTATTGCACGTTTTATGATAAAAAACGGCTTGGTTGACTGGAACTACTCAATCACTAGTAACTCCTTCAATGGCATCTAGGATATTTTTAAGATCATAGGGCTTAAAGAAACAGCACATACAATTATTCCCTCTATCAATCAATAGCTTGTAAACTTGGTGATTTATCACCACACGTGACAGATTACACCAGTATCTGTTTCCTTCAGGTTCCATGGCAAATAAATTTGGCAGAAGCACGGGAGGAGCAGACTCAGGTTTGCACCTTCACTGAAAGAAAGGAAGAGGCAATTTGGCCCCTTCTCCATAGATGAAGTAGCCAACTGGCCAGATACCATGTTTTATGAGTCTGAAAAAGCAATGTGCTTCATCAGTTCTGCCTGTCTGAGAGGGTCTGCTCTCTTTTTACTCTGAGTCCATGATTTTATTTTATTTTTTTTATTTTTAATGATTATTCCAGAAACCTTCCATCACATCCCATTTTCTCAAAAGCTGTTCTCCCTACCTTAGAAAACACATAGCTTCAGTTTTGCTCATGATTGCATGTGACTGAGCCACAGGAGAATATTTTTGTGCAGGCATGCCCATGAATTTTACTGCTCCGTCTGAAGTAGAACAGCACTTGCTTAACAGTGTTAGTGGTTGTCCTACTCATTACAACTATTTGGTGTTGCATTTCAGCTGCCCTCCAATTCTTTTGCTTTTTCTATGGCATCTTTTTCTTGCCAGCAATTTCCATCAGCTTTCTAGCTGATAAAGGATTCTGGCTACCTCCAAAGGCAAAGCTAACAGGTCACGTTAGAGGCAGAGCGTACCTTTGCAATACTTTGTCAGCAGCTACCATAGGCATTGATTTTCCAAATGTCTTATCACTATTATTATTTATTCTTTCTTAGCACATGCAAGCAGCCTGACTCGGGCTCTCACGCTCTGCTCTGCCTCGCTTCACTGGCACAGGGCTAGAATTGCACCCGTCTCATAGCTGAGGAGGAAATGCTTCAGGGAAGGAGTCATTTACCTTAGTCCCGAGCACCTCATCTGGGTAGTGCAATGGTATCCAGTCCCTCGCTAGGAATAATGATCCCGGGAGAAAGAGCTCAGAGTCTTGGGAGAGACAGGGCCATCTCCTGGAAAAAGCTGAATTTAGCAGCAGCTGAATCACCCAAGAGATCCAAGCTGTGGGCTAAGCACTCCGGTCCTAACCTATAATTTAGGATGTGGAGCTGCTGTTTAGGAATCTTAGTCAGCTAAATACAGGAAGGAGAAAGTAGGTACATTCCTGGGCTCAGAGCCTCCTTCGCCAGAGCTCAGCACTTGCATACAGATTCTTATGCAAGTTTCTAGAAGCCAGATTGCTTATTTCCATTTGCCTGTTTTCCGGACAAACTGGCAAAGAGGACTGGCTTAAGATGTTAGAAACAGAGCATAGAAAGCATGTGTACTGAAGGCATTAGAGGAAAGCACAGGTTGAGTTTACAAAGCCAGAGGATATGAGCCACACAAGGGTACATTCTTAGAATTGTTTAATCTTGTAAAGGAGAAGCCGTACTGTACACTTCTTTCTTGGAAAATGCAACTGCCAGCACATCCCTTTCTCTTGTACACAGGAAAATATGGCTTTCATCCCCCGGAAGCACTGGTAGCCACCTCCCAGGAAGCAAAACCCAGCAAGCAGGTAGAGCAGAGGATGGAGACAGAGAGCACAGGTGAGAGCCACAAATTGCTATGCCGGACCAGAGCTTCACTCTACATTACGCAGTACATTGCCTTAGGAAGCAGAGGATAGCAAAGGTGCCCAGAGAAGATGGGGCGAATGGTGATGCTTGCTGCCTCATGTCATACTGTTGAATGAGGGTAGACCAGGTGTGCCTTTCTCCTCTAGCCTGACGTCCTGTCAGTGGCCCAAAACAGGAAGTTTGATTGCCTGTACAAAATAAATTAGATTCTATAACTGCAAGATTTAGCACTTCTAGAATGTCTGTGACATTGTTATTCCAGGATTTAGCCAAAGCTATGTTCAGGAAAGCCTTATTATTGTAGCTGGCAGAGACTGCTGGAGTTATTTTTACTGCTTGATTGCAGCATCCTCAATTTGAAGATCGCCACAACTTTTCACTTTGTGAAAATTCATTTGATTCAAGTGTAAACTAATGGGATGCCATGCCTCTCTGTCAGCAGCCAGAGGATTAAAGCAAGCACCCGTGTCCCATGCTTGCAGTGCTAGCGGGGTGACCTGGTACAATTTCTTTAAGAGCTGGAGGATGTGCCCTGAAGAGCATGGATCTAACTGGAAGGGTAGATGCTATCAAAACAACCTTTAGACAAGAACAGGGATCCCAGGGATGTGTGAGGTACAAGGGGAAGATAAAGCACCAGCTTGTGCAATAACAGAGGAAAAAGAAAAGTTTGCCAGTAGTTCTTCTACTTTATTCCCTAGAGTTAAAGGGGAGAGGTTTCTGGCACCAAATTGAAGAAGTGTTTGCAAAGGCAGATGTAAAACTTGGGGAATTCCACCACCCGGTTAGCGGAACCAACAAAAGTTGGCTTTGATGAAGCCTAGAGAGGCATTTTCTGCACAGTGTTTTCAAGTTTTGACAAATGTGGCTGCCTAGGTCAACTGAAGACGCAACCCAGATGTTAGCTTCCCACATGAGCTGTAAGAACATGCTTAGGCTGCTCTTCAGAGAACTGCGGGGAATCAAGGACACATGGGAGCACATAGCCATATTTAATGTATGGAGTCAGTCAGGGACGTTTCAGAAAATGGAGGTCTGTCTGGAAAATTTGGCTCTAAATGTTCTTGCCAAAAAGCGTATCTTTCAGTTGTGGTAATTCAGATTACTCAATCGTAGAGTTTCAGTTTTTCCCCTCTTCAACAATGCCAGTGATTCCCTGTCTGTAAAACCATCTTCATAACTTTTATTTGCATCGGAGGGCTTTCCCTGTGGTTCTAACGTGGGGTTAAAAATCCAATATGCTTAAAAAGCCAGAGGAAAAGACAAAAAATTATTTTTTTTGTGTTGATATTTGGCCTTGATATAATTGCATTGGTAATGGCTAGCTTTGTACTTCTTGGAAGAGGGGTATATTGAAACCCTACGATTGAGTAATCTGAATTGCCACAACAGAAACATGTAGCTATGGAATGAAAAGGAATGCTTTGTGTTTGGTTACTTTTCAAATAAGAATCTCTATGAATGGTTTGGGGTAGTGTTACTGTCCTAAAAGCTTATCTGGATTAACCTTCTATTAGTTTTGGATTGGACTGATTAAACTCAATTCTATCCTTCGTCTAGCCAGGCATGTAGCTCGGGTGATGTTGGCATCTGATATCCAGCATCCAAAAGCCATACCGACTCCCAGACAAAGCTGTCATCTCCTAAATGCCACCTTGCTCTGGGAACGTTTTCCTCTGGAGCGCTCTTGTGGTGTCCGTGTGTTGGTACCACATTCAGGAGCCAAATGACATGGTGCCAGGTTGGCTGTAAGAGCCAGCCTCTCTGCTTGGATTACGCAGGCATCACTGCACTAGGGCCAGGAGATTATCTGGCTGTCAACAGTTTCATTAGTAGAAGTCCTCTGCTCTGTGGGGGAATATTTCTCCTGGTCCTAGAGCAGTCTGAAAACATTTTGACATAGCAGCTGAGATGTCAGTGTTAGTTAGAGTTACTATCTTTTTAAGAAGAGTGTGTTTTTGAAGGCTTATAGTTTAAGGAATGCTCAGGTTTGGAGATGGAGTAATTCTAAGCACAATCTACTCCTCAGAGCACACTAAAAAAATCAACAGGTTTCCAGGACCGGCAATTTTGTGGGCATTTGGCTCAGAAGTCCTCCATAGGTCAATGAACTTGTTACTTAAAAAGTTAGTCTTCTATTTAGCATTATCTACAAGGCTGGGCCCATCCTCATCAAGAATTTTACATGTTGACTGTTTTAGTAAATGCAGCTTTTAATCTGTCACACATGAATAGACATTAATTGTGTTCATAGCTGGAAACGCCACAGAAGCTGTTGGCACTAAGTAAAGATTAGTCATACTATCAATTTGTTTTCTATTAAGTTTCAGGATTCATAGAAATGAAGAACCACAGAGATTTCAGCAGGGAAGATGCATGGAAGTAGATGAGCATTTCTGCAAATTCATCAGTGTCTTAGAGCCATGGGTTTTGTGCAAATCCAAGTCATAAGAATAAAGCTTGTGTCCTCAAGAAAGGGACATGCAAGAATCCTTCCTCCAGCTTGACAGAGAGCAATAAGTAATTTGTCAAATTTGACTTTAAAATCCGATTTTAATGGTTAAAGAACAGTTCTTGCACAAAAGCTTTGAGCTTGCCACATTTTGGAAAAAGGCAGCAACCTTTTCTGATTACCTGCTTTTAATAATTAGATTTCTTAATTTTCCTTTCTTGATGAGATAAAGATGCAATCTTGCATTTATGCAAGCCAAAAACGCTCCATCGTATAACATGAGATTACAGAGAGTAAGCAGGAATTGAGGCCTCGAGAGGTGGTTGCAGGCAGGGGAGGAGTGGTCATGGCTGAACACCAAGAAGACAAAGTGTTGAAGGCACAGAAATGTAGAAAGACTATTCTGGTGGCAGAACAGAAGAGCTATATGGCAGAGGCAGAAAGGTAAATGTCAGATAAAGGAACTCTGCTTTTTGTAGGTGGTAAATACTCTTTAACGTAAGGTAACTGACTCAACCAAAGGCAATCGCAGTAACTGCAAGCTTTTGCATTGTCCCCCACTACACCTTCCTCCCAGGCCCACACTAAATCAAAAGGATCTCAGACAAATTCTGTTGTCATTGATGAAATGCTTAAAAACTTGATGTTGCATGGTGCATTTTAAAGTGCCCTTTCATATATGCTTTAATGGCGTATTTTCTACTCTGTATCAACACCTATTATTATTATGGGAATTCCAGTCTATGAAAGCAGTTATCTTAAGTGTTCATCTGTTCATGCTTCATCCCTGGGAATATTTGCCCTCTCTGTAGCAAACAGCAGGGATGGATTAAAGCAATAATACAGCCCAGAGCTGCTGCAGTTCCCTGAAGAATCATACAGACTCCTTACTCTGTAACTTCTTACTCACACTGCTTTTGATCATGTCTCTAGCAAGCAGCTACATTCCTGCCCAAGAGCCATGTTGTTCTGCCTGCTAAAAGCTGATGCATTTCCTCAAGGCATCTGGGGACCAAATACCAAGAAATCCTGCCTTTATCCATTCTTGGCAACTGGGTCTTGCCAGCAACTGTGAGTTAGTCAAGGAATAAGGAGTAAAATCTGAGAGATTAAGCAGCAAGAGCATCATTCAACACCAGGATACCAGCCACCAAAGGAAAGGCATCCCATCTGCGGTCTTTGCCATCATCTGAGTATGGTTTAGTCTTCTGAGCGGGAAACTAACTTGAATTACAACTTTGTCAGTGAGTGATCTGGCTACAGGTATATGGTTTCCTGATACATATGGTTCAGCATGAAGGTTAGGCTAAGAATTTGTCTACATAAAGGCTAGGATTTGTCAACAGGTAGGCAAGGAGCCCTCCAGGATGTGTAGTAGATCAGTCATTGTTCTCTTCCTGGGCTGCAGTAACGTATCTCCTTCCCTTCTTCCCCTGCCTCAAGTAATACAGGTCTCAGTCTGGGATTATGGTTTTAGATTATCCTCAAAGACCAAGGAAACATAAGGCCACCCTCTAAACCATCTCAGAAATCCCTACCCTGAAAGGCCACATGTTGCTACGTATCAGCCATCCATGGCTCCACTGCTCCAAAATCCTCCCTGAAGACAAGAATTAGTACAGCATGAGGTAATACTGCTGCTTTAAAAGTCTCCAGCTTGAGATAGCCAGTGGTGGCTCCTGAAGGGGACTATGAAGGGGCACAATGGCCTTTGGAAATGCTGGTCTGGGGATATGGCCCAAGAACTTTAAGAAAACAATTTTGTTTCAGGAATTTTCTTCACTTCTTAATTTTGAGACGTAAGTACGAGGCTCTGTAGCCAAATATCTCACCTGACTCCCCCAGCTCTGTTCAAATCAGGTTCCAAATAGTCTTTAGGGAAGAAAAAGGCACAATATCTCCCTGGCCTACATCTGTGGTGATCTCACGCAGGTTCATGATGATCGCTTCATTACAGAGCTAACTTCAGACTTGGAACATGCTGAGTTCAAACGCATGTTCTTGTCTAACTGTTGATGTTAAAAGGACTGTGGTATTTTCTTTATATATTTATTTTAATAGTGTGTCATGGGAAGTAAGCTAAGGCTGTGAAGACACTTGCATGTTAAGGCAGCTCTTGCCACTGCCTCTTTTATCTCTTTCAAGAAAGAAAATCTAGCAGCTGAGTGGGAGGTTTACCTCAGGAGGAAGACAGTTAGTCTGAGTCAGAGAAGGAGAGATTTGTAGGAAAGAGATCAAGAAGTGGAAGCCTTTAAGCTTCAACCCTGTCTCCAGAGATCTCAGATGTCACTCCTGCCTGGGACTTTCAATACACAAACCCATTTCGTAACTTCGGGTCAGGCCAGGTGACTTTCTTTACAAGTCCCTAGAAATGTCTCCAGCCCGTCGTGTTTCAGAAGCTAGTTATGGCCAGGAGGAAAACAGAGGGAATTAAAATGTGTGTAATCTCCCTGCTTACTTGCAGCTCAGAAATCCATATCGCATCGTGGGAACAAGTTGCTTATTACCTCTTTTGACTTAGAGGTAGTCTGTGGCAGCCCCAAGAGCCAAGAGCAGGCAGCCTGCGGCAGCGATGCATCCTGCAGAGTCAGGAGCGATCGGAACAGTTCATGTGCACACATCCTTGTGTGAGGAACTCTTTAGCATAAAAGGTCTTGTGAGAGCACCAGGGGCTGTTAGACCGGTACAACGAAGAGTTACTCTGTTTAGCTTCTAGCTTGGGTGTAAAATGTGATTTGGGGTGCCAAAACAGTGTTTTTACTTATCCAAACCAGATTTTTTAACTTGGTCACTCAGATTGGATACGGGAGCCCTGGATGAACTTTTCCTCTCCCTGATTCAAACCAGCAATTTCTTCTTAAACAAAACCCAGACTGTCTGGGCGCTCACAAGGGTTACTTTGTGGTAGTTAAGGATTTGGGGAAACGGGTCTCTCTCCCTCCTGGCTGGATGCCATACCAAGTTCTTCAGCATCCAAAGCTGTGGGGCTGGTGGGCAGTGCTCTTTCCCATGGGGAGGCTGCTCCTCCTGCTCCAGCCTGTACGTGTTTCTTCTCGCCTCTCTCAAGCTCTCACATACCCCCACAATCACATTATTTCCCTGGGCTGTGTGATAGGAATTTAATCCCCAGAGGCGGAGAGGAGGGCTGAATCTGGTTTCCCACCACCCGTGTGGATTCCCTCACCGGCAGGCTCTTCAGGGAAAGGCAACTGCTACCTCCAACTGCCTGAATAATCCTTTGATTCCTCAGCTTGTACTGCCAGTGCCCAAAATGAAACGCTTTGCCATTTGTTTTGCCTGAAAATATTCCACAAAACTGCTTCCAATTTATGAATGGATTTGGCTACCTCAGAACCTCATTTTTAGCAAAGTCACAACTTGCCAAAAACCCTCACCCGGTGCTATTCTTGAGCACTTTGCCCAATCTTATGTTTCAGAAGCAGCGCCTGTGTACAGTGTGGTTGCTACAACCTTCCCTCCAAGCCCTCTCCTCCCACAGTCAAAACAGGAAGGCAGGAGAGGAGCTGTGGCCAAGGCCCCTTGACCTTCCAGGGTGACAGCAAGTATTTATGTGGAGGCACTGGGCTGATGATCTTAACTGTGTTGACAGGGATGAGTTATAAAGAGAAGCGGGCGTAAGTGCTGTTTTAATGAGGCATAGGATTTCCAGGATTTAGGAGTGCTTTTAGCACCTTTCCCCTCTGAGCCTGCTTGTCCCTGCATCCCATCTGCTTCCCGATGGGTACCAGTACCACTTGCTGGGCTGTGCTGGGAATGGAGCATTGGTGGGAGCCTGGGTTGCTGAGCTGGTTCTGCCGTGGCAGGTGGCCATGCCATGGGGCACACCAAGGGGGGCTGAACTCCTCCACTCTCCCCTGTGGGGCTGCCCTTGCCCTCCTCCCCCCAACCCCACCCCCTATCCATTTAATGCCCTAGAGAATTGGGTCAACGGCTTGGGGGCCCTCGGGGAGGAAAAGCTGAACATGGTGCATCTGCTGGAGCTTTGGCAGAGCCACTGCATGCGCTGGGCTTTGCCAGAAGGATCCAAAGAGCCAGGCAGAAGCCGATTTGGCCTCAAATTTTAAAGCTGCTTGAAAGGTCTTGATAGTTCAGATTCACTGCTCCCACTGAGGTTCCCTCCCAGAACTATGGGGAGAAGGGGGTGTGGAGAAGGAAGGAGACAACAGGGGAAGGAGTCAGTGGCTGAGATTTTCAGTGTTTGGCCTGAGTCTGTCCTTGCTAGGATGAACAGCCTAATTTTTACATGGGCAAGAATCTAATACAACGTTATGCATTGCCTTCGCTGTGTGAAGGAGAACACAAAACCAACTTCAGCGCACTGAAATCCACACCAAAAAGCAAACTAAGCTTTTTAGTTATTTGCTATACAATTACTACCTTCCCTTAAAAATAAGGATAGGAAACATCAATTAAAGTAGCAAAAAATATTTCTAAGTGCTTTTCTCATTTATCAACTCAAATTTGTCACTATTTCCATGACCTTGTGAAGACTACTTTCTTTCTGCTAGCAGATGAGCTGATAGCAAATGGATTTGTTGCACTTTCTTGCTGTGCTAGGAGAGTAAAGCAAAAAGAAATCCCCAACATTGCACTCCCAGCCTTTTCAGTTTCAAACAATTAGCTGAATTCTTGTCATCCCGACCTGTATCTGTTCAGAAGAAGAGCTCTCTTACATCTAGGAAGAGGGCTCAATTTAAATTAATCTGATTATCAAATAGACCTTTTTCACAGTGGTCCAGCTCTGCTCCAGTTGAGCGGTGTGCTTTGCTGAGTCAGTAGACTTGTACAAGGGACCCAATTTCGGTCAATAGGTTTTTTTGTTTGGCATTTTACAACTGGAGAAGCATGACTTATCTCCCCGAGTCGTCTTTGGGAGAACAATTAAGTTATTTAAGATGAGCGAGGCAAGCTGCTGACACATTTCAATTCTGAAGGCACTGCTGTGCAGTTTATCCAGACAAAGCCCGAAACATGAAAGCTGGCCTCCTGCCTCTGTTTTCTTGTAACCGACCATCGAGAAGCAGATTTCCCTGCTCCGTGGCGAACTAGATCCGCCTGGTTTGCTTAACCAGGGAGAGCATTCCTGCACTTCAGGAAGAACGCTCCGGGCTCATTATGAGCTACTAGGCTGTAGCGCAAGATTGAGAAAACAGATTTATTTTGGACAAGCTGCTCTGACTGACATGGATGTGCCAGGGCGAATAACCTTTGCAAATAAAAATAATCTGCCTCCTAGAGCAAGATGAATAATATGTGAATAATACGACAGACGAACGGCGCTGTATTTTATATCAAAGTAGAAAATGACTAGAAGCTGTGGAGATCTGACTCATGAGCAGAAATAGCGTGCTGGGGACGGCTGGCACTGCTGCTACCACCAGCTGCCTACCCCCACTGCTGGAGAACGGGTGGTTCAGATGCTGCTTCTTAAGCAATCCAGCCGCAAAGGGCTACAGCCAAGCGTATTAAGGGAAACGTGTCAGCGCTAGTTTATAGCCTCGCTTGTCAAGATAAACTGTGAAACGGTCCAGAGTTGCCACAAAGTCTCTCAGCTCTCTAGGTGTGAGGAAGAGGACAGAAACCTCACCAGGCTACTGGAAGTTGAGCCACGCACAAGTCAGTGCTGGGCAGAGTGGCTTGTCCCAGCGAAGTGGCACTTCACTGCCACGGCAAGGTGCTGATAGAAATTCACCCCCCGCACACACCCCCCCGCCCACACACCCCTCCCTCGGTCTTTTACTAGCAAAGCAGCCTTTTTGAGATGGGCAAGCTTTAAGCTAGGGCAAGCTGTGACCTAATTAAACATCCTGCCCCATCATCAACCAGTAGCTTCAACCAATTCTGCAACAAATCCCGTAGTGCCCTGCTACCGCGTTTCCCCTGCTGCCCCCTGTGACAAATTCCCTGACTCCAGCATGCGGTCCTAATCCAAGTGTAAAGCTTCAGCCCGGCTCCTCCAGATAAACACATAGCATTTTACTTGGTCTTCGGTGAAAATGAGACTTTTGTTAGTGCTTTATCAGTACTTCTTTCTCTACCTCTTCTCAGCTCCTCCTCCCACCCGTAACTTTCTAGCATGTTTATCATGTAGACAGAGAAAAGACAGCTCAGAAAAATCAAACTCCTACAAATGCAGAGAGAAAGAGAACGGGTGGTTGGGTGTAAGCATCCATTCCCACTAAGGGTGCAGTTACACAGCAGCTTCAATTGCTCTAAATTGGAGTTGCTATAGCGATGCCCTGCCTGCATCGCCCAGTCGTCCCCCCTTTCTGTCACCAGAAAACAAAGGCGGTACATGCGAAAAGCCACTACGCGGAGCTGATTCAGCTGAAAACAAACCCTACCTAAAAATGATTCATTTTTTGCTGGATGAGCTCCAGGTTAAGGCTCACTGTCCATCTTGACACACACAGGAGGGCAAAGGAGGCAGCAGGATTTTGCAAGGCTGGGGGAGAAGGAACAAGACCGTTGCCATGCTGATTTTGGGATGCTTTAACTTCTGCAGAACAAACTCTTAGCAGGGTTACAGAACTGCCAAGAAACTGCCCCTGAAAGAGGAATCCCATCTACCTCTCCACACAGCTCCGGCAGGTTATTTGGTGCTCCGGGCTCCCTGCCTGAGCCCAGCTAGTGGCACAGCATTGGACCACAGTTCATCTGGGCTGCATGGGGGAAGCATAGAGGGGGCAGAAGCTTCTGCCAGCTTCTGCTGGCAGCTTCGTTTTGCTCAACTTGAAACCATGGCTTTCCTCAAAACTACTGTAAAGTTGAAACTTGAGGGTTGGGGGCATGATATACAAGTCTGGAAAGAGACAATTCAGGTTTGCTCAGAGATACTTTGTCACTGAATTATGCAACATTCTGCTTTGCTACAGTAAAACTCCTGTTAGAGAGCTTAATTTTGTTACTCGAAGAAAACACCAGCTGAAAATAGCTCCTGAAATTCTAGTGAAGTGGGGGGACAGTACCCAGCCTCTGAAGCTGCAGACCCCCACTAATTCTTCCCATGTAAACCAGTATTGTTTGCCGGGGAGATCTGCAGCCCTGGGGATTTCTTACACCCTTTCTGCATCACTCGCGCAACGCCCGCATCAGTGTTAATTGAAGATCTTTGACACTGTTATTAATATACCATAGTGCAATTAGTGATTGTTAAATGCTTTTAATCAAGAGTTTTTTTTTTAAAAATATGTATTTTTAAATACCTTGTGGCAAGTGGAGTCATACACACAATATTGCATCGCAACTCTGATTCTGTTACACAAGGAGGATTCTGGCCAAATCTCTGTTCCCGTTCTTCAAACAAATTAAAATAAATAAAGAATGAAAGAACTGCTGAGAGATCAGGCAGTTTAGGAGAGCAAAAGGCAGCAACTAGCGAGTTGCCTTTGTGCTCCCAAGTGCGCAGAAGCATCAGGTGTGCTTCCACAGCCTCCATGCAGACAGTTAGATGGGATGCCTGCCCGGGACACGCAAAACCGGAGGATGCAGAATATTTGAGAGTGGTTTGACCGCTGGCAGTCAGCTGTGGGAGCCGCAGGAATCAGGATGCAGGAATCTGGGTCTTTGTTTCAGGAACATTCCTTGGAAAGTGTCGGGGCCAGCTGCGAGACCGTCCGAAATCCCTCATCTTATCTGCGCTCCACGAAGGGGGGCAGCGGGGCCAGCCCGGGGGACCCGACGGCACCGTACCCGTCCCCCCACCCCGGCTCCGGGCTTCTCGGGACCGAGGGATCCAGACCGCCCTTGCCAGGGACCCGGCTCTCTCTGGGTGCCACATCCCGTCCCGGTGGTGGCGGCGGCACCGGGGTTGCACCGCCCAGACCCTCAGCTCCCGGGGCAGCGGCAGAACCTCTCCCCGGCGCCCCCGCGCCCCGCCCCCCCCCATCCCCAGCGTGGGGCGGCGGTGCGGGACGGTGAGCAGCTCACCGCAAGCTGGGCGAGATTTTAGGGGTTTAACTATTTTGGTTTTCCCCCCACCTTTTCGTCGCCTGGACGCCGCCCGCTGCCCGTACTGCTCACGGGAGCGCCAGGGCTTCAACTTCGTACTTGGGAAGGAGCAAAAAAAGAGACATAGCTGGGAGGAAAGGAAAGAAGGGGGGAACAGGCGAGTAGCCCCGGTTCGGGGGGTCTGCAGCGAGAGCGGCCGCCACCTGCCCCCGCCAGCGGAGCGGAGAGTAACGACGCCCCCGGACTTACTTTCTGGGGGTCGGCGTAGGTGCCCAGCCCCAACAGTGGGATGCTGTTCCCGTCGCTCAGCGGGACGCGGTGGCTCTCGGCTGTCAGGTTCATAATGCCGGCAGGTAGGGCCGCTCCAAGCCCGTGGCTGCCTCCGCAGGGGCGGGAGATGCCGCTCCGCAGCCAACCGCGACCCCTGCTCACCGGTACCCACCGACGGACCGGACCGACGGCGCTTCAGCGGTGGCCGAGGTACGAACTGCCCGCTCCCGCCGTCGGGGAGTGCCTTTTTGGGGGGCTGAGCCACGTGTGCCCGTGGCGGCCGTGCACCGCGCCCCGCCGCGCACCGCCCCGCGCCCCGCCCCGGCCCCGCGGCCCCCGCGCACCGCCCCGCGCCGGCCCCGCGGACCCCGCCGAGCCCTGCAGAGACCCCCGCGGCGTTGGGTACCCCGGCAGGAGCTGCGCGCAGGGCAAAGGCTGCTGCAGGTGAAACTCAAGGCGGGCCGGCGGCGTCCTGCAACCCGGGGTATCGGGAGGGTCCTGCCCGCTGCCAACGAATCCCCTCGGGGCCGCCCTGTCCGGGGCTGCCGGCTCGGGGTCCAGGCCCTGCCTGCCGGGGTGTCTGCCCTGCCCTCCCGCCCGGGAACAGGGCACAGGCTCCTCACGTTTTGGGGTGGCAGGTTTTGGAACTTTTCCCTCTGAGGTGTGAAGCCCTTTTTTAAATCCCCAAATTCGGGGCTACCAAGCACCCTTTGTGTCCCCCGGGGACAGTTTCCACCTGCCTTTCCTGAAGCTGCAAGTTGAAAACCACTGCTGTAGGGGCAAGAAAGCAATGAAGAAAATCCCACAGTAGTTCCTCTCCCTCAGTATGAATCCCAAATTACAGTGAATGGGGGCTTGAGTTCCTCCCAGACTGGTTCTGCTCTGTTGGGGGGAAAAGAAAAAAAAGAAAAAAGAAAAAAAAAAAAGGAAAAAAAAAGGAAAAAAAGGAGAAAAAGAAGTGTTTCCTATTGCTGGTACACCAGAAGGGGACAATGATACACCAGAAGGGGTCAATACCCTTTATGAAATTCAACCCATGGCTCCCAGTGTCACTTCTGACCCTCGTAAAATGCTCAGGGCTATGCCACCCCTCTGCAGAGATATGCCCTGTACTGAACCATCTACTTTGTGTCCTGCAGCTGTGCCTATGCTGTGTTCTCCCCATATGATCTTGAAGTGTGTGGTCCTATATGACTTCCTAGACCAAGTTAAGCTCTCTGAGAACATTGTGCCTCAGCCATAACAATGTCCTTTGCCTGGTAGATAGCTTTATCTCCTCTGATACCCCACTTGGCTTTCTGTGCTTGGTAATAGTTCAACAAACTCTGCAACTTCAAGAGGGGTTAATGGATCCATCGTGTTAAGTTATCTTTGCAGAGTGCTTGAAATCAATAGGTGCACTCTAGTTTGCATTTGGGGAATGGGTTAGTGGTTGTTAAGGCTGGGGACCTACCTGAAGAGATCTTGTCAGCCAAGAGATCCTTTCAGTATTACAGGTTAGGTACCTGCAAGGATCTCCAGAGGAGGTGGAAAAATTGCCACTTTCACTGGTAGGAATGTGCCAAGCAGCTCATGACTAAGTGCAAGCCCACGTGATCCCTGTCTGAAAATTACTAGATAGACAGCTAGGACATCCTGCAGGACAGAGGCAGCATGCTGTGGTGTAAAATGCTCCTTGGGAGGTGGCCTGAGCTTGACCAAGTCTTTCCTGTCCTTTACCTGCACAATACAATGCAAAGAACTAGCTGTAAGGTGACTGGGTTCTCATCTCAGGGCTGGAGGTTGGGACAAACTGCAGTGTGGCTGTAGTTACTGGGGGGGGTTATTCTTCTAGAGCTGCATGTTATCACAAGCTGTGGGAACCTGTGAGTGTGGGTATTCGCATGTGACGTGGAGGAACCCAGTGACCTCTTCCTGTTGTTCCCATTTAGCTACCTCTGTCTTGCTAGAGGAGAAGCTCTTACTTTCTCTTTCCATGCCAGCCATGCCTGAGCACATGCTGTGTGTTTGTAGGACAAGTTGATGCCAGTATGTGGAACCTGCTGCCACATCTCTGAGCTTCATTCTGCAGTATTTCCAACAGAAATAGGAGGAGCAAAAGCATGGAAATGGGGTGAGCCTGATGTGGCAGATGACATTCAGAGACCTTCCAATTCCCAACCCTGTACTGGTATCCCATGAAGAGACCCTGCTGCCCAGCAACTGGTTCCTATCCCTGACCTCCCATGCTTCAAGTCCACCACAGAACCCACTCTTTCATAATTGCTCCCAATTCAGCAGCCTCTAGAGGGGGACTACAGCTGATTCGCTTCAGACATCCAGCTTGCTCATGTGCGTTGGCACCAGAGCAATGCATGCCCTGAGCTGCGCGTGATCCCAAGCTAAGCAAAGCACGACTGTGTCTGTGATGCCTGTTCTGGGCAAGTGAGCAAGTGTAAGGAGCCTCTCTGGCAGGAGTACGCTAGCCTGATACACGATAGCCCTCAGCGACAACTGGGAAAGAAGGACTGATGGACTTGCCATAATTCACAGAAAAGGGAGCTTGGGCAGGAGAAAAACTCCTGCTTCCAGCAACAGTCAGGCAAAGCAGTCTGTGGTCACATGGAAAAGCAAGGCAAGCAGCCACAGGTGCCCCTGCCCTGCTACATGCACAAGGCCCCAGGGCTCGGTGGGGTCGGGGTGACAGTCAGCCGTGGGGTAAGAGGCAAAACTCACCTCTATACATACACCGCTAGATCAGTCCTTATAAAATTCAGCCAATATGCTTGTCAGGGAAACTGGAGAGAGGCAGAGAGTTTTACAAGTCCTTCCCCCCACCCCCATGCCCTAACTGACAGCAAATAGCGGGAACACTTTTTACACACGCCACACTTCTGACACGTTAGTTCCCACAGCAGCTCTAGCTGCCCGACTGTGTTAATGCCTTTGTAGATTTTACATTGAACCCCGGGAAATGGGTAAGAAAATGCTTTTTAAATTTCTTTTTTTTCCATTTCCATCTGAGATACTCAAAATAGCCTTATTTCACAGAAGCTAGGAATACTAGCGGGTTTTGAGCTGCTGATGGGTATCCTTTAAAGAACAAAGGGAGCCGAATAACGCAGCCCAGAGCCTGTTGCATATAATTTGTTGTTAGTAAAAATTTCTGCTAGCTGTTCAGGGGAGTTGACTTCTCAGTTTCAGAGCTTAAATGACTTAACCAGACTTTTTACGAGGACACAGTATCTAGCAACTCCAACTGCAAAACAATGCAAGTTTCTAGAGGCAAAGCTTTGGCTGCTCCTTGTTGTTGATCAGCAACTATTCAGGAGCTTTTATAAAATGCAGATGTGATCTCAGTTCTTTCTCTAGGAAACAAAAACAATGAGGTTTCAGCCTGACCTTACTAGTAAGTAATGAGAACTACCATCTTACTGATACTGGAGGTGCCCATCTCTAGCACCGCTTGTAAAGCACACAAAGACACCTTCAGAAGCATCTAAGGTAGGTTCACAATTCCTGGATCAATGGCACAGAGTTTGAGAGTTACATTAGTCACCTCAGACAAGTAAAGAGTAAGGGTTTGAAAAGGAGCATCTTATAATTAAATGCGGTGTTTCTCCCCTCCTCTGGGCATGTACAAACAAAGTAGATTAAAATATGTAAAGAAAAATTGGATACACATTTCTGAAGGGAAAGTAGATCGGACATCTGAGATTTCTTCCTGTTAAAATATGCAGAAATCTCAGGTAAAGAAAGTACTCAATGGCCTACTTACCTGAACAAAACTTGCAAACAGCCTTTTAAAGAGGTCATCCTTTTACTTATTTTATCTCAAACAGCTGAATATCCTGAGAGCAGGAGAAAACATGTGAGGCCTTTGAATATCACCTCCCTGGTTCATGGAAGTTAAAAGATGGGAATAAGAAGCAGCTGATTGGGAAAGGACTGGCCTTGTCATTTTTTAAATTTTCATGTTTTCCCTGCTGTAGTTTTGGACAACGGAAGATGTTAAAAATAGTATTCTGCTGGATCTTGTAAATCTGGGTGTGTTTACACATTGTAGATTAGATTAGTGAGTTTCTAGAGGTGGGTGACCTGTAGTGCCTAAAAATTAGCTTTTTAAAAAAGGAAAATAGGAAATACTTGTATAATACATGTGTTTCTCTATTAGATGAAAAGTGCATGTTCCTACACTGTTTCTATTTTCCGTATGAGCCGTGCTCCGCTCTACGTGTAATTATCTGCTAGAATGCATACTCGGCATGTGTTTTTAGTTAAAATTTCTTAAAACACAGTCTTAAAGTCTGCATATTTTCAGCCTAGTCCTTTAATAACTCACATAAACTAGCATGTGTCCATTGTGCATGTGGAATATATATTTATAATATAGATTTTTCAGCTATTTAGCTTAGAGATTTTGGTAGCGTGTGTCATGACTAATGTTTCTTTTCCTTTTTTGCAATTAAATATGATAAACTAACACATATCATGAAAAACTTCCAGTTTCACTTTTTAACCCTAAGAAAGAAGGTCTGTGCAGTGTTTTGTAGGGGCCTATAAATGAAGTGAGGTGATGTTTTTTTTTTCTTCTTGCTACTTTTTTTCATTATGGAAACAAATGGTATAAACTGAGCCGGAGAACACTTCTTTCCTGGAAAAAAAAAAAAAAAAAAATGTTCTCACGTCTTCTTACTCTTTTTTCTCAGGTTTTGATTGTCATCACATGTGTCATGGTATAGTTCTTGCCGACACCCAGTGGAATGAGTGATACCTTATACCTACTGCCTGCATGATTCCCTTCCTTAGTGGCCAAGGGGTTTCTAGTATGGAACCATCAACGATCTTTCCCTTTGATCGTGTTTATTGCACAGTGAAGCAGGTAACAGTCTGGGATTTGTTAGGAAGTGTGATAAAATATGCCTTCTTAGTAGTTGCCATGCAAACACTTTTTCCCTGGCTCACACTGGTGTATGTAAACTGCTCTTCAAACAATGCAACACTTTTAAGTGATGTGTTTTTGTTTTTTTAAAAAATTTAAATAATTATGTCTGCCACAGACTTGTTCTTGGTAAGTCCTTCATTAAAAGCCCAAAGTCGCTTTCAAATTGTGTCTAATTTACAGCTCGGTAGTAATGGGATTATAATATATGTGCACTTTTAATGCAACTCTTTGCTGCAAGACCCAAAGTACCTGACCTCCAAACACCTCATCTGCCCCATTTTTCCTGCACTGGTACAGCACTTCTGCTGAGTGTGAGGACAGGAGGAAAATGTGCCTACCACTTGTGCCTGTGGAGAGAATTAGGAAAATACTTGACGGCTGGGTTGCTCATCCCTTCTGCTTTGTATAAATGCTCTGTGGCTACAGCTATGATAAAAGGGAAATTCCTAGGTACCCTTGATGCTGTTTCATTGCTCCTGGTAATGCTGGAAAAGTCAGGCCACTGCTGGGCTTTGATCGTTCCTAGGGTACAGGAGGAATGCCAGCAGCTGCTCTGGATTATCCTCCCGCCGCTTCCAGTGGTCATGGAGCTGTGCTCACACCGTGGCGAGGTGTGGAGGCTTCCCCGCAGGCCGTTCTGGAGATGGCCATCCTGATCCGTCCCTGCACCCATAGCCCTGTCACCTCAAATGCATGGCACTGCAGCTCTTGCGCCAGGTGCAGTGGTTGTACAAACAACGAGCGCCTACTCAGCAGTTTAACTCCCCTCTTGTTTGGATTGTAGTAGCTAAACACGTCTGTGGTGGACACCATATCATAGTGCCCTCTTCATGGCTCAGGGAGAGAGGAGAGAAAGCAAAACACATACTCACAACATGAAGAAACAGAATTAGCTCTTTATACACCGCCACCATGTTTCCTACTGCATGATGGGAAGGTGGGCAGGACTAGCAGGTGCTGAGTTGTGCTGTTAGACTCCAGTGAGAGCTACTGATGGGCTGAAAAGCCATGGGGAGGACCAGGAGCTCTTTTGGAGGACCAGCAGCTGGCAGAAGAGGGAAATAAATGGTCTGTTTGGAAAGGTAATCCACTTAATCCTTTGGAAAGGTAATCCTCTGGAAAGGTAATCTTCTAGTCCTTTAGCAGTGTCATTTACATAGGCACTGTCTCATGAGTGTGACATCTTTTGGGCACTGTCCTCACGCTCAAGTTTGGTGTTAGCAGGGCTTGCAACTAGTCAAGCCAGAAGCCAGTTTATTTTCCTCCCTGCCCCCTACCCCACAATTGCCCCTCCCCCCCACCCCCCAGCCTGTTTACTGATGCTATCACTTTCTTCTAGCAACAGTATCCCAGCTCCTGCTGCAGATTGCTTCTACTGCGGCACATGCACGACCCTGGCGCTGGTGTGCACTGTCTCTCAGATCTCTGGGCAAAGGTCAGCAGCTGCATGGTGTCCTCTGGATTCCTTGGATACCGACCCTGGTCATGTGTCGAGACGTTAACCTTTGGCCCTGAGTAAGTGTCCTCATATCTCACCTCAGTTAGTATGGCCTGCTATTTGATCCTGTCCAATATAAAGACCTTTCCTTTGGCATCCTGCATATCTAATCCTGCCTTGATGCTTTCCAGTATGCCACACACCTGATGCTGGTGGAAAATACCTTGTGCACTGCACCCAGCTCTGAGCAAGCCGTGGCAGCTGGGCCAGCCTGAGAAGAGGTGGCTGCGCCTTCACAGCCCTTCTGGCTTACAAAGGCAGCCGGTGATGGCTCCCTCTGTGCTGCCTCTGATCCTCACACAAAAGAAGGATAGCTTCCATGAGAAGATGTTTATACTGCCCACGTCACACCACTGAGGTGTTTTGGGAGTTTGGGGTTTGTCAGGTTTTTTTTAAACTCCTGATTCAGTGAGAGTGACTCATTGAGCGGAACATGACACCATGTGAGTCCCTTACTTCAGATCAGGCTCTTGGGACAGAGTAAGACACAGCACCAGCCCTCAGCATGTTCTAAAAATGTGAGATTTCTCTTTCCTCCTATTAATGCAGAGCTCAGTTAGGGGCTTACCCCAGTATGACACCACTCTTCCAGCCATCTCCCATGTTTACCTAACACGTAACCTCACATGGCTCCCTTGGGTCCACCTCAGGGCCCTGCAAGAGGTCTTCTTAGTTCAATGCTGGTGAATGATTGTTTTGCTTCCTTGCAGTAGATAACAGCTGTATGTTACCTGTTTTAAGAGCCTGCCTGACATGTTGTTTCTTCCCTTGCCTCCAGCAACAAGCAGACACATCTGACTTATTGCAACAGAGCCACACTAGCACCTTCTTGCATTTGGGACAGTGTGCAAAGCGCACAAGGTTTTTCCATAGCACTATCACCTGGCAAGCAGTCTTGAAACAGGCCCTTGCCATTTCTCCCCCTTACCTTTCACTATTCAAAAGGGTGAAAGCAACACAGGCTTATAGATGAGAGTCCCAAAAGTGTCCGGTCCCTGCTGATCACAGCACTTACAGCTTCATTTAATTCCCTACCAGGGAGGCTCTTCCACTGAAGTACCTCTCACTTGGGCCAGAGCCAACCTCAGGAGGAAACTATCAGTTTGTAAAGAGAGCCCCACAGGTAAAGCCTGACAGCCTGCTTGTTTCTTTGCTTGCGAGCACTTCCCATGGATGCTTTTAAACAGAAGGTATTGTGGGTTTAGGGGTGCCACCTGCTAGTGGGCAATGCTCTCTGTATGCTGGGACAGGTAATTTAGAAGACTAGGCCTTGAAACGTCCCACTGATACATTATAGCCTACCTGCATGCTTTTTAAAGCATGCCAGGGTGCTTTATAAGGCCAGATCCACCAATTTTTGTGTGGGTTTGTCCTGTTCCTGGAGTTGGCATGCTGGAAGGGGACCATCTCTGCAGCTGGGGAAGAGGGCAGTGCTAAGGCTGGGGCAGAACAGTGCTGCTGAAAAAGTGACATCCCACTTGAGCATCCATGCTTTATGAAGAGAGGTTTTATCAGGGCTGGTGGGACCTACAGCTGTGTTAAAGCCTTCACTCCATGTTTAGCACCCAGGTGCTGCACGCTGAGCACAAGGTGTTTTTCCCCCACAGTATGGCCTTGCTTTGCAGTGGGCCTTCTTTTTGTCTGTTCTGCAGCAGAGGTAAAGCATTTCTTTTTTTCATCATCCACTTTTCTTTTCCCACATTATTGCTGATTATTTTTTCCCTTATGTTCACATTTACATTGGCACATTGGGAAATCTGATGGATTGTGAAACGCACTTATCACATTCCTCCAAGATCTACCAGCCAATCACTTGTCTTCCATCCCACCTTCATTGTCAGTCTTATTCAAGCTTTTACCCAAGTTGCTGCTTTTTACGTAGTCAGGAACGGCCTGTCCTTCTGCCCTGCCACTTTCCCTTGCCTCGTGTTGTCTCATGCAATAAGGCAGCACCGTGTTAAACCTCCTCTCTCCGAGGCATTGTGTAGCATCTCAACAAATGAAATGGTAGTGATCCAATTCAGGATTAAGAAATGGAGACAGGCGAACAATTCCTCATTTGCGTAAGACTGAAAAAACAGTCGGGGCAAAGTTGGGGCCAGAGCCCAGTATAAGTCATGGGGTTGCCTGTCATAACAAGAAAGGGGATCTTGCAGCAACTTCTTTTTCTGGGATGATTTATAAATCTTTTGTAATTAGTTTAGTAAACATTAATAGGTGAGAAAAGGACAAAATGTTCTCTTCCAGCTTCCATAGGTTACTTGGTATCTCCCATAGCCATAAGGGATTAATGGTAGCCCTAGGGTTGTATTGTGTCATAAAACTTTTATTAAATGTTTTAAAACCAATTACAGAGACCTTGTCAATTTGAGCTTTCTGAAATTTTACAAAGAAAATTTTTCCCATGGTTATCAAAGCACCTTTGAAGTACTAGATCCTGAAATTTTTCCTTATTTCTAACCACATAGCTACGTATGGTCTGCTGATGCTGAACCGGTGCTGTGAGAGCAATTCAAATAGCTATGCTCAGTATTGTTGTGGGCAGACAACAAACAAAATGCTCCAAAGCGGAAAATATTTTTTCCTAGCCTCCTTCATTTACAGAAGTATTTTAAATCTTACTTGTATCCTCATTAAGTGACATTTTAGATGGGAGAGTTTGGGTTCTGCTACCAATCTGATTTTATTCCTTTCAGATAGGCCTTCCTGAAAATGATCAAGACTCGAAACTGAGAAATAATGAGAAAAGACTTTTATGAGCATATTCGTAATTATTAGATAGTCTATATGTCCAAATTTCATGAAAATTAGCTTTCATGAAACAAACAACCTGCCATTTCAGGTATATTGTTCTGCTTATCATAGACAGGGGTGTAAAATGTTCTCTTTTTTTCCGATGGAGAGGAATCAGCCTGGATTTCCAAGGAACAAGCAGCCCTGTGAAAAGAAAAGGCTCTGCAGGGCTGTGTTTTGGGTAGAAAGGAGACAAGGGGATGTAGATGCAGTTGTAGTTGGCTTTTGTAGGCAATGATGTACTTGCAGCAATATGACAAACAAGCAGAAGAACCACAGGGAACCTTTGAAGCTGGGCATGGGATTTGCCTTGAGTGTCTTGCAGTATGGGCCAAGAGACAGAGCAGGAATAAGAATTTAGAGACTGCCAGAGCCCTCTGCTCTCCTTGTCTTCATAAAATGCAAACTTATCCCTTGGGATACAAACTTGGAAATTAAATAAGTACCACTGAGGTTACAGCACCTGCCCACTGTGGAATAAAATAGGTAAAGAGCAGCTTTTTAGGCTAGATAACATTGTTGTGACATTTTTGTCCATGTTTTGATTTTGAAACAGGAATTACTTTTTTTGGCATCAGTCAAAGAATTAAAAGTGTGCCTGCTCTTCTAACTGTCTCTTCTGGGAAGCAGTTGATTTAATCCATTCTTTATTACCTGCTTATGCTTGTTCCTTGCCAGACCCACATGTACCTCTTTACTTCTAAATTCCTTTTCAGTCGTTACTGTGATTAAAACTCCAGGATCCTCGCTCTTTAGAAAGATGCTGCCAGGGTACTTCTGGGTTTGCTGTAGCATCCTCTGAAGAATAAAATAATCTTCTTGGTACATAGAGTCCTTTGGATGTGGTCTACTCTGTCTGTGTAAGTGACAGCAAAGACTGGGGCAGCAATACCTTGCTCCTCATGCCCAGTCTATTTACAGGATGCTCTTGGTGCCCATCCTAGCTCTGCACATTGCAGAAGGTGGACACGTCCCTGTAATGTGCCCTGTGATCTCTTGCACACTTGCAGGGCTGATGTGTGCCTCTGGGAGCCCAGCAAGGCTGGGGGTGAGTGAACTTTGGCACATTATCCCCACCCAGTCTCATAGCTCGTTGTTCATCCACAGCTGGGACCTGACAGCCTATTTTTTGTCTCTGTTTTGTATAAATCCTCATCACTCTAGCACTTCATCTGATGTGACTAACACGCATGGTTTTTCTCTGCTCTTTCCCCTGAGGAAGGCGGGGGGAGACTAGTGTGGGCAGCACAGTATTTCTGCTTGGGTCTGGTTATTTTAGAAACAAACTTAAAAACATATGTTCATTTCAGTTCGTTTATGTGACAGAGACAAGGTCGAAGAGATAGGCTGGGAAAGTGGAGCTGAAACCTCCCTCAGAGCTGGGCTGTGTTCAGGGATCCTGTTACACGGAGTTTATTGCAGGTTGGTATTTAAATTCACTATAGCCTGCCACATCATTGTATTTTTAAAGGTCTCTTTATTTTAGAAATCTCTTCATTTTTCTCTCCTTCTCCTTTGCTCATTTTCCTCATTTGTTGTTCCCTTCAGGATGGTTTCCTTTTTGGAAAGACCCCTGTTCTGCAGAAATCATCACATTGTATTTGTACAAATATTGATAGCTGTGTTGCACGTTGTGCCCTTGTTGCACAATTCCTATCTGAATTTCCACTGCTGTCAAGGCAATCCGTACCCTGCGACACTTACATGTCCATCAGGCAACAGTTGGAGTTAGGAGGAAAGATTTCCTAGTGAAAAAGGCAGGATTGGCACGTCTGGTTTTCATCCTATATCAAAGCAGAAGGAGTCTTTTATAAATGATGGTGGGAAGAAACCTGAGGAGGGGAGATTTCAGAAGATAAAGTCCTGTCTGGTGGGGAGGGAGGTAAAGGGACAACTGCCTTCATGTCATAGCTTGGGTGGAGCTGGATGTAGACCTGAAGATCCCCTGCCTCTGAGCTTGCTGGCAGCGGCTGCTCCCCTCTTGACAGATGTTCAAAAATTTAGAAAGTGAGAAGAAATATGAGAAAACAAATGGTGATTAACTTAATCATAAGAGGAGAGCACCTGGGTATGATGTAGGAGACAGAAGTTCAAGCCTTTGCTGAAATCTGTCACAACAAGGATTTAAACTTTCTCCATCATGTTCTTCTCCAGCCTCTTAATCCTTGTGGCTGCTGGGCCTCATCCTGCTTCTTTCCCAGGGGCTGGGAACTTGTAGCACATCAGGTGTTTCTCCTTGGAAAAAATTGCCATAAAGTACTTCCCATCACTTTTGGCAATGCAAATGGGATTTGATGAAGACATTTGGTTATACCTCTGTGAAACATCTTAAGGTCTTTTTTGCAAATGTAATTAGAAACTTGGATTTAAAAAAAAAAAAAAGGGCAAATTGGGATTTTCTGAGGGGCTTTTGGTAAACTCTTACACTTTGTTACTGTGGTGATGCTATGGAAATGTGATTTGTGGGGCCAAGGAGAGCCTGAGCTGGCCACGTCTGTGAAAAAAGCTGAGATTTTTGACAGGAGCACATGTTTTTGAGCACTCCTTTTTGCTCTTCCTCCCAGCGATATTGGTAGGGATTTAGTTGCTAATTTTAATGGGAACAGGATCCAGTGTGTAAACCATGATCAGCCATCTACTAAAAACTGGGAAACATCTACTCAACCACTTCTGAAATGTCTGGATGTAAGTAAAAGTGATCTAGAGTCCTGTTTGTTGCTCGGAGAATGTATTTGCCACAGTGGACTAATATACTTTCCCAGATTTTATTCCTTAAAAACACTAATTAAATACGAAAGTCCCATTTGTAAACAAAGTTACCTGAATTTAACATTAATGGAAAGCATCAGGGGCTTTTACAGGTTTTTCTCCCTGTGGCTGAGTGCCGGTGCTGTTGCTTTTTAGAAAACTGAGTGCATGTAATATTTTTTTTATTAGAAAATAAACAGAAAACACATGCCAAGCAGCAGCTTCAAAAGGTCTTTGCTGCAATATCAGTGCTAGGGGTGTGCAAGAGACTTCTAATGAAATGGGAAAGCAGACAAGTTGGTTCCAGGCACTTTAGTAGAAAGCTGAAACTCCGGCCAGCTCAGTGAAAGGTTTATGAACCTTCTGGGGAGTCTCCACAACATTTAATGAACCTACGCTGATTTTTTTTTGCTGCCTCTTAATAACCAGAAGAAAATCAATAGTTTGAGGATTCACACCAAAGAGAAAAGAGGAGAAAGGGACACTCCTGGGATGGGAAATCTTGTATAGACACCTGCAAGAAACAGCAAAAGAAGCTGCTTTTTTTGTTGCACTTGCAGTAAAGCTGTGCAGAGGGTCACTTACCAAACTTCTGGGTGATGACGTGCTACTCACTCTTCCCCTACCCCGTGGCTGATGTTGGCAGTGCTACATAGTGCTTTTCACATTATCTGCCTAAACTAGAGGTTTATCAGGCACGTGAGCCCCCCTGCAACACGGCAGGAGGGATCAGCTCAGCGTTGGGATGCCGGCTGCATGAGCTCAGCAGCTGCAGCGGTGGGGTTATCTCTTTCAGCTATCCCTAATTGTTTTGCCACGGCAGTGCCAAGTTTAGCATGGGCTAACGTCCCGCTTTTTGGGCAGATCCTGTAGCTGGGGTATCGTAATTTAAGTCTGGCATGGATACCTCTGTGTCTGGAGGCTTCATATCCTGTACCCCGTGCCTTCTTCGCCTTTTATATAGTGTGGTTTGTGCACAGTATCATTTTACTAGAACAACGCTTCTTAGATGCTGCTGTAACCAGAGATACCCTGACCTTACTGTCACATGCTTGCTATTTCTTGTGCCAAAACAAAAAGGTAAGAAAATAGAAACCAAAAGGAGAGAGCAAGTGCTGGGTGTGCATTCACAGTCCTTTCTCCAGAGCCTCTAAATAATCCAGTTCATGGCAATGTTTCTGTTTGGGATTTCTGCCCTGTTTCTGCTCGGTAACTGGCTTTGAAAAGGCTTGGGGGGGAGAGGGGGTGGGTGATGGTGTTTATTTGCTTTTTCAAGGAGGGAGAAGAAAGATAAGAGGAGTTAGATTGAGGCTGTAGTGAGGCTGGTGAAGCTGCAACACACAGAGGAGTGGCTAGAAGCATGGCTTGCTCTTCACGTGCGCTTAGCGAGGCAGCCAGGTTCCCACACAGGATGGACAGCTAGCTAGGAAGAAAAGGAAAGCACCAAAAATACTCTGCAGTCACATGGCTGTGTTTTCCTTGGGCTGGCCCGGTCCCCATCACCTTTCCTAGGCAAGGCTTCTCCAGGCTTGTGTAAGAAAGAGCTACACCCTTCTAATTAGAGCTATGTGTTTAAGCAAGTTTCCAGTAAACTAGAGCAAGTGCCCAGATTTTTATTTCAGCATGAAGGTTGATTGTATTTTTTTTTTCTTTAATTTAAACAATTGACTTTCGAGCTACTTTAGCTCAGGTAAATCAGTTAAGAGTAGACTGCAATTTACAGAATCACAGAATCACAGAATTGTAGGGGTTGGAAGGGACCTTGAGAGATCATCAGGTCCAACCCCCCTGCCAAAGCAGCTCCCTAGCTCATACTGCACAGATAGGCGTCCAGACAAGTCTTGAATATCTCCAGAGAAGGAGACTCCACCACCTCCCTGAGCAGCCTATTCCAGGGCTCTGTCACCCTCACTGTGAAAAAGTTCTTCCACATGTTGGTGCGGAACTTCCTGTGCTCCAATTTGCAGCCATTGCCCCTTGTCCTGTCCCCACAGACCACTGAAAAGGGGCTGGCCAATTAATACACTGTTTTCACACCTTTGCAGAAAAGTGTATGACATGGTGTTTAAACTTAGAAAATCATGCTGGACAAAGCTTGATAAACCTTGGTTCCTTTCTAGTAATGTGAATAGGCACAGATTTCTGTTGCACCAGGTCTTTCTGGACCTAGTTTTGCAGGGTGATCCCTAGGTGATATCTGTTGTGTCTCACTGTAGCCAGGCTCCCTCCCATTATATCAGTATGTGGTCCCTTACAGCACCTCCCGAGACGTTAGCTTGTGACATTTTAAAGGACAAATGTGTGCTTCTCTGCCCAGAAATGCAAAGATGGGAGATTGAACATTTCTGACGCTTGAAATTTCATTTCGGTCTTCGAATTTTAGAAACATATTGCTGTTAAAGTAGCTGAGGGACTGTTGAGGACAAATGAAAATCACTGGAAAGCTTGCTTGCCTGGGGGGGTGGCTTCTTGTGTGTCCCACCAGATGAGAAGACCTTGTGATAGCCCAAAAGCTCTTCTGGAATCACCTGCCGAAGTAACACAACTTTTCCAATGGCCACATCTCGGCCATGAGAGAGCTTATTCCTCCAAGAAGCTTATTTCTCCCTGTTCTTGACCACTCCATCTTTTAACCAAAAAAACATGAAACCTAAGTGATGCCAGATGACTCCCCGAGTTTTGTGACACGCACGGATGGTTTTGCCAGCATTGTTCACGCAAAGCAGTCAGATACGTGGAGGGACTTTGCATGTGGTGTGTCCCCTCTGAATTGCCCCACCGTGGCCCATCCCACAGACCACCTCGGTGGGTGAATGAACAGCAGCCGTTCATTAACGTGGAACAGACATCTGGCACTGGCCATAGGAAGTAAAAGCCCTAGAGCACACTGCAGTAGCCTTGTTCTCCCTTTACAAAGCTGCTCTCTGTTAAACTACGGCATCGACCCGCGCTGGCGTGCAAATGCCCTTCGTTATGGTTTGCACACTGTGTTACATGAGGCTGCAGTTAAAAAGCAAACTAACAAAACCTGCTTGTGGTAATTTACTGTTTAATGGGACTGGAAATAAGTTTAATCAGGAAAAAAAAGTGGTTGGGGTTATTTTGCCTAATTGTAGTGCTGGAAGGAGAGGGACATTTGGGTGCTGAGGAGGTGGCCTCACTGGTAACTCTGGAGGAGATGGATTATTTGCAATATCTCAGCCTGACATGGCTCTCCCAGAACACAGTCTGCTCCTAAGACACAGATCCTTATGTGTTTAATAAGGTGTTAAAGGAGAATTTGAAACGTTCATTCACATTCCCTTGTCCTGGATCATTTCATCGACCATCTGGTGAGCCTTTTTTCTTTTTTGAAGACACTTTTGCATCTTACACAGTACTTTATGTTTACCCTTTGGGCCCCAGTTTGGCAGAGTGCCTGGGAATGTGCTTGGTGTCCTGTCCCCTCCTAACTCAGCAAAATACTGATGATGGTGCGTAATGATAAGCTGTCATGTTCCTGCTCCCACGTCATCAGGAGAGCATCATCCCACCAGCTGCTAGAGCAGCCTGTGGTTGGAAGGTGGGAGAAAGATGCAAGGGTTTGTAAAAAATAGCACTTTTATTCCCAGGAAAGGTTTTTGACACTTGTTTTGATGGCTTGCTCAGATTTCCATACTTCAGTAGCAATAACAGCCTGGCACCAAAATGGTAGGAGAGAAAAGTGCTCAAAGAAAAAAATCAAGTCCTTTCATGGGTCCAAGCAGGGTTACTCCCTGACACCAAGAGCTGAAAGACTTTCCAGTTGAGCCTCTGTTTCTCCATGTGTTAGTGCTACAATTACGAATATAGCTGGGTTATGTTGTGTGAAAATTCAGTTCATTTGCTTATCTGGAGGAAAACCCTAAGCTCTACCCTTTCTGAACTGACTGGAGAGAAAGGCCATATTCTAACCTGAAGAAGAGGGAGCACCCATGGAGAATGTCTGCTGGAAATGAAACCCGATAAATTCCACTGAACAAACACTGAATTACATATATTTTTTGTATGTCTGTGTGTGTGTGTGCGCATGGATGTGATTGAGAGAGGGAGAGGGAGGATGGATTTGATACTGACAGTATTCAATTTAGGAGTGAATGCAGAGGAGGCCATAGTCACGGACTTCTTTAGGAGTGAGTTCAAGTCTGTTGAAGAAATCCAGAGTAAATGGCTGTGGGTGCAAGTTTTTCATGTGACTCAGCAGCCCTGGTGCCACTACTGCCATGCTGGGTGCCCATTTGGACAGCAAAGCCACCTACAAATGGCACAGTCTAAGGCACTGGAGCCCATTTCCACCTGCACCGCTTCCTCTCCCATCTGACTTTTGCCAGGAGAGGAATTTTGGTGAGGGGATGTAGCTGTGTGGACGCCCATGCTCTGAGTGGGCCTTGTTGTGCTGGCACAACACTAAGCTAAATCAGCTGGACTGTTTCAGGTTTAGTGTTGTTTTTTTTTTAAAATGGTCTTTTAAAGTAGTGTGAGTGCATAGCTCTTAAACTGACTGTACCTCTCTGACTACCTTTTGCTTTGTCATGTTAATGGTCTTACTTGTTTTATTTAGCCAACGTATTTTGGCTAACACTATATTGTCCTCTGCTCCAGGAGGCCTCTCTGGTTCAGCTGTGACCACAGCTTTCCTAGGAAGCCAGACAGAATTTTTCTGGTCATCAGAGTGCATTTGCATTTGTTCACCAGTGGTGTTCTTCCCTTATCTCTGTTTGTATTACATTACCATCAAGGGTGTTCCTGAACTTTGTCCTGCATTTCTGTGGTGCCTAGAAGATGACACCTCTGTGCGCTTGTGGCCGGTGCGTGGGATAAAAAGGCCCAGAGAGAGTGAGACAGATTGACTGCTATAAAGACATAATGGTTGTGTTTTGTTCTCCTAGACAAAATTCCTGCAGTAGGTCTTCCTACATGCTGAACTAAGGATCCATGTGAAAGTGTATTCACGCCATGTGTATTTATTACCAAAGTCCTTCAGGTTTTGTTTAACTATTTTGATGTGTCCAGTTTCTTATCTGATGACTTCTGGTTACCTTTCTAATTCAGGGACAAAGTCCAAAGGAAGATTGGCATCTGCTTATGGAGGGTGGGGTTGGGAAAGATATGGGTTAGCTCTGCCCCATTTTTGATCAGAAAGTTGTCCTTGTAAAATAATCCCAGCTGAGGACTGGAAGAGAAAAAAATCCTGTATTTTCTGGAACTGTCACAATTCCTAGAAGGCATATATCTCATTTTCAATTAGAAGTGGAAGATTGTTCCTGCAGTGGTACCATAGGTGATGGGGCTGGGATGCATGTTCAGGAGAATCAAGTGCAGGCAAATGTCTCTTGGGTCTGCTTTCATGACCTGTCCTCAAGGACATCTAGGGTTTGAGGTCCCACAACATCTCCAGGTGCTCCAGCCCAACACTTCATGCTGGAAAACAAGCTCTCACACATCACTTGAACCTCCCTTACTGTGATTCAAAGACTTGCTTCTTGCCCTAATACCCCCAAGAAACCCTCCACCGAATATATTTTATGTATGCTCTACCTGCTTTAATGTAAAGCTTTTGTATTTCTGAGAGAACACAGAAGTCAAGGAAGTCAACTCATACCTTGGGGGGTGACTTATAGGTCTTTCTGGCTGAGCAGGAGCTAGACTGGAAGATGAGTCAATCTGCTCTTACTGTGCCAGCATGTTTTTAAAGCACCTAAGGGTGTTCTAGCTAATGAGTGGAAATGCTTGGATACTGTGATGGGAATGTAATGTATGTTTGTTGCAAAGAGTTTGTATTTTGTTTGTATGCACCTAGAGCAGGAACACCAGTAATACTGCAACCTCATTTACAGAATCACAAGGTTGGAAAAGACCTTTAAGATCATCAAATCCAACCGTTCCCATCCTATGCTAAACCATATCTCTAAGTACCTCATTTACCCTCTTTATAAAAACATCCAGTGATGGTGACTCAACCACCTCCCTGTTCCACATCCTGACAACTCTTTCAGTGAAGAATTTTTTCCTAACATCTAATCTGAACCTGCCCTGGTGCAGCTTTGTGCCATTTCCTCTCATCCTATCACCTGTCACCTGGCTGAAAAGACCATCGCCCACCTCTCTACAACCTCCTTTCAGGTAATTGTAGGTGGTGATAAGGTCTCCCCTCAGCCTCCTCTTCTGAAGACTAAACGTCCCCAGCTCCCTCAGGAGCTCCTCATATGATTTTCCCTCCAGCCCCTTCACCAGTCTGGCTGCCCTTCTCTGGACAGCAGGGTGTTCAGTTTAGGCTCAGCAACCACGACTGCGCACTAGAGTCAACAGTGGAATAACCTGAGCACGGCAAGACAGCAGGCGATCTTCTGGTGATTATTAATGGGATATTCACAGTCCTGTCCAGGTAATTGGCATGAGGAGTTGTTCATAATACTCCCTGTTGGTAGAGAGAGTATTGCACTTATGCTAATGAGGGGGGAGAATGAATAGTGAGGCAGTTAATGATTGTTGTTTTAACTGGAGACCAGAAAGAAAATCCTCCCCAGAGTGATTTACTCTATTCTCCTGACACTCTGCTAGAGCACAATTTACTCCATTTTTCAACTGCTCCTTCTGTTCCAGCTTGAAATGATGGAGGCAATGGTGATGATGTCATTCCTGTGGACTGTGACATAAGGTGCAAGTGTCAGTCTCAGAAGATGAACACCGCTCTCAAATGGGCAAGTATCCTGGAGAACAGATTCACACCTTTACAAGTACCTAAAGAACCCGCTTCAAGTGGTCGTTAAACAGCCAAATTTCACCAAAGCTGCAGGAAAAGCAGTACTGTTGAAGAGTACTCCACAGCCATCACTTTGATTTTGGAACACTCATTTAAAAAAAAATAAAAAATCATTCTAGTGAGCTGAATAAAGCTGAATTGGCAAATCACAGATACCCAGAAGGAACAGTGTCCTGTTTATAAGGAAAGAGTGTGGTTGCTGTGGTCAGACAGCTGGGCCACAGGCCAGGTCATGCCTCCAAAACATATTTTAATCTAAGCTCATGTCACAGGCAGGATGTGGGGAATGTAAGATTTTCTCTTCTGGAAGGTAAGGGCCATTCACAGGGAGCGTAGAATGGCATCACTCCTTTGACAGCTGCTTTGCCTTACGACGCCTGAACCTTGGCTTCTTAGGGTATAGGAGGAAATATCCAGACCTACTAGGATCAGGATTGGTATAGATCCACCTCGGTGGCTTTCCCTGGGCAGCTGAGAAGGCAAACACAGGCTGCAACCAGGCCTGAATGGACCCATTCTTCTCAGCCAACTACTAACACTTAAGGTATGTCTTTGCTTGGCAGGGTGTGACGGTAGCGCATAAATCAGCGAGGCTGTAGGTAGAGTCCCTGGAGGGTCCTTAGTCCTGATGCTTGTGCTCATACGCCTGTGCTGCTCTGTCCCTGTCTGCTGGTGTGGCTGGAAGGAACCATCAGGGCTACAGAAGCACCTCTGCTTGGTTGGCTAGAGCTAAGGGGATGTCTAGTGTTGATATTTTAAGATCCAGATTTCCATGTAACTAAAGGCATCTAGTTTTTCCACTCTTGCTGCGGCTTCCTTGAAGATGATAGGCAGAGGCAGCAGTGGGATTAAAGGTATCTTATGTCTTGCTTCCCTTGTCAAAGAAACATACAACTTTGATTACTGGACACAGGCAAAGTTCAGCGCTTAGTTTCCATTTGGTGATCCCTGTGACGGTAGCAGGGGTTCCCACAAAGTGCGTATAACTGGTGCAGAACCAGTCCTGTGTTCCTGACTTGGCCTGGTGAGTTTTACATAGCCTCAGTCCCTGCTCATGGAGACCACAGACCATAATCAAAGGTAATTTAAACTTTGTCATTTCAGTTTGTGTGTGAATACGCAGAGTGTGTAAAACATTCATGATACAGGCAGTGAACTGGGATCCCACTGAATGACACACACACAGAGAAATTGGTTGCTGATTTCTCAATACTGTGGATTGATTTGCTCAGTCATACATCACCTCCCCTGGGACAATAGTTGAGACCTTAGCATGGCATGAAACTAGCAGACACAACACTGTATCCCCCTTATCCACCTGCTTATATGCTGCTTGACTGAAAAAATATACATAACTACAGGCAGCAATGCAGGACAACACAGCGAATAAACATGGAAGGGAGAGTAAAGGAGGATCGCTAATGTCATCCTATATTCTTTTAGGATTGACAAGGATTTTCCTTGGTAAATATTATGCAGTTGGCAGTAGGTTTGCTTTGAGGGAATGTGCTCGCAGAAAGACAACTCTTCGACAAGATGATCCCTGGCAATAGCTGGTAGAAAAACTCAGGTGCAGCTCCCAAAAGGATAGTACTCCCTCATGAGGATCTTTGCAACAGGCAGATGTGGTAATGTATCACTAAACTGCCTCTTCTTTCTCCCCAGCCTAAGAAATGCATTGTTTCCTCAAGGTAAAGGAACTAATTACTTACTTTTCAGGCTATTAAACCAAATGCAATGTATACATGCTCCCCCAGCGTGTTCTGGAACTGCTGCTGCTGCAGTCACAGCAGGGAAGGATTTTGCTGCTGCTGTTGCCATGTTTTTCTTGTGGCACATTATTAGACAAAGCTGTTTCTTGTTCTTGGGGTTTTTTTAGTGCAGAGGGAAAGTTCTGCTCTAACTCCTCAGCCAGTTTTCTTTTCTGAACCCCAGAATTCATTCATTTTAAAGTCTCTTTGCTATTTGTATTTCTCCTTTTTCTTTTTCTTTCCTGCAGCATGAGGTCTTTTTCCCCTGCTCAAACCAGTGACCAGCAGAAAGACCTTGAGGAAGAATCTCTCAGCTTTAACCATCTAATTTATTTAGCCCGGACTTTTCTCTGCCTTTCTGGCTCCTGTGTACTCAAGGCCAGTTATTACCTTGATTACAGAACAGCCTGGGTGATGAAATAGCTCTGGTGCCTATCAGGGAGCACAGCAGAGCTCAGACACATGCCTATCTTTCACGTTCCTATGTGTGGAGACAGATAGAATTCCCCGTGTGATGTACTGAAGTGGTTTAGTTTTCCATGGATTTACAATTAAATGTGTGTGGGGTTTTTAAAACTTTTGGGTTTAAAAAAAAAATCCTTCCTTCTCGCCTCCCAGATGGTTCCAATTGCTTTTATTTTGATTTTTGAAAATTTAACTTGTGCCTATGTAATGCTTACCTATTCTTCCTTATTTGACATTCTTGCCAAGATGTACTAGAATCCACGAAGAGCAGATCTGTGAGTGGAGGTAGTATTTTTTCCACAGTGGTACTCTCCCTGCCCCTGCTGCACAAGTTGTTTTAAGTTCCTCAGTTTTGGGGGAGAGGGGGGAGAAGTAGTTGTAAAGTCTCAGAATTTCACTTTACCTTTTCCTGTGCTGTGACTTTTCCAAGAGTTGTGAGATACCAAATGGCTCTGCAGTAGGAAAGAATAGCAGATGCCTTTTCACAGAATTATAAAATCACAGACTGGTTTGGGTTGGAAGGAACTTCAAAGATCATTTAGTTCCAACTCCTCAGCCATGGGCAGGGACATCCTCATTACACCAGGTTGCACAAAGCCCCATCCAGCCTGGCCTTGAACGCTGCCAGGGAGGGGGCAGCTACAGCTTCCCTGGGCAACCTGTGCCAGGGCCTCACTGCCCTCAGGGAGAAGAATTTTTTCCTAATGTCTCATCTCCCCTCCTTTAATTTAAACTCATTATCCCTTACACTTCCTGACAAACAGCCCTTCTCCAGCTTTCCTGTAGGCCCTTTTAGGTGCTGGAAGGTTGTAATAAGGTCTCCTTAGAGTCTTCTCTTCTCCAAGCTGAGCAAGCCCAACTGTCTCAACTATCTGTTCTCATAGAAGAGGCGCTCCAACCCTCTGATCATCTGCAAGGCTGCCTTTCCACTGCGATATCTCCTCTTCTGGCCTTACCTCACTCATCCACACCAACTATGGCTAGTGTGGAAGAAAGCTTCCATTTCCTAGATGTTCTTGGAGTGGGTTTTAGAGGATCTTGTTGCTTTTGTGAAGGATTTTGTCACGTGTTACTTTGTGACACCCTGTAGATCAATCTGAATTTTTCCAACTCTTTGGCAGCACATCATTCTATTTTCCACCTGTCTCACCCGAGGGGTGTTGTGAGGCCTAGGCGAGGGTGGTACTTGTACGCATGACTGAAACCTCTTCTGCTTTCTTGTGACGCAACTGCCTGGAGTCTGTGTTTCATTTGGGTGTGACAGGCAACGTGTATCATGACCGTGATGCTCTCGGAAGCTGTGCCTGCGGGATCGCGCTGTGCATGGGGCTGGTGCCGCCGCTGCATCCCTGGCTGCATCCCTGGCTGCATCCCTGGCTGGCGATACCCATCGCTTCTCCCGTGGAGCAACAGTGCCAACTGCTGGCTGTCGGACCTGGCGTGCCGGGGTACCGCTGTGCGTGGGGCCTGCTCCTTCAAGCTCATTCTGAGCGTATTCATGCCTGAAACACAATATCCCTCTGCTGATGGTTTGGGTACTCAGCAATAGTATCCCCTTTGGTGGTCCTTGTTTCCATCCCAACATAATATTCCGTCGTGCGCAGGTAAGGCCACGCCAGTCACCTTTCTCCTCACATTTGTTTCAAAAGTAATTGTTAATCTTGTTTTAAAGCCCTGTTTCTCTCCTGACCTTCCAGCATGGCTGCTCGGATGGGGGAGAAGGTTTCTGAACAGTGGAAACTGGGCCAGGAAAGGGTGTCGTGTGGTCCTCGGGGTTTTTTTTTTAATTGTTCAGTTGTGGCAGGAATTTGCCAACTACGAAGTTGAAATGCTCAGATGTGTTACAGTCACGATGAGCTGTGGGGAAAATGAGATGTTGGTTTATGTGTTTCTGCACGGGGCATCACACAGTGGTTTTGGTAAGAAGAAAGGGGCAGAAAATTCAGAAGATAAGAAAAACAGGAGAATTTACAGGTGTATAGATAAGTTTCATTTCTATTAGAATTTCAGAGAAATTATTTAATAGAAAAAATGGATTATTTTTTCCAAGAGAAAAACCGTATGGAAAAGACAGGTCTATTTCTTTAAAAGCTTTCCATGAGAAGGTGCTCTCATTTTTGTTTTGCCCCCTAACACTTGTGGGTTTTTGTCCTGTCTCCTTCCCTTTTTTTGCCTCTGGCCTTTTTCTAGGGGGTTACAGTATTTGGATGAGGTAGCTGGAGAGGACATGTGCATGGTGAGTAGGAAACTGGGGAAAAAAAAGATTTAAAAAAAAATTAGGACAGTCTTGCAGCAAAAGGGTAAAGAAGGTGAATAAATAAAGTGAGAAACCTGGGAAAGATGATCAGGGGAAGTTTGCAGAGGAAAAAAAACGCAAGGAGGGACAAGAGGAGACAGGCAGCCAAACAACTGCAAGTTTTTGATGAGTCAGGGTTTCTTGCACCTCACAAAGGGACATTTTCTATTTCCTCCCAGCCACAAATGATGTTCATAATATTTTTTTTGAAACAGAGCACAAGAGGAAAACAAATACATCAGCTATTCTTAAACATATGTGACAAACCCAGGCTGAGGCATAGGTGGACTGCAGCCACGCGAGTCAAGCCTGGAGAACTTTAGCATCACTTCCAGCCCTCAGTTACTCTTCACTCATGTGGGTTTGGTCTCTTTTTTCCCCCAATGCCTTCACAGAGAAATCTAAACTAGGCAGAAACATCCCCCCAAAAACACAGAACATTTTGATGCTACCTTAAAAGGCAGGAACATTGAAACTCCTCCTGTGAAGCCTAAACCTGAGTGGTTTTTTGCAGGTGGCCCCAGACCTCCCAACACAAAGCACAGAACAGCTACTGTCCTGAGCTCAAAATGGTGAAGGAGTTTGGGAGTCTTGTTTCCTGGCGAATGCTTTTGAATATTCAAAAAAATATTGCAATTATTGTAATAGCTGGAGGTGGAGAAAGAGGCACTTGATCAAAATAAGAACAACATTATAACAGATGTTTGCTGCAAACACCTGCAAGTGCCACTCAGTCAAATTCTCTCACAGCCTATTTTTAGCTGTCTTTTGTGGGAGTGGGAGAACAGGGACACTGGGTTTGCTCTTAAAGTTGGTTTTCTATTGAGAGAAGTGAGTGCCAGACCTGAGGAAGTGTGCAGAGAAGAGTGAAGTATTACCACCACTTTCAGTGACAGCAAGCAGTAAAGCCACAACAAGCAACATCACCTCAGTGTTTGGGAGAGAAATAATCCAGCCTTCCAAACCCCAGCTGATCTTCCTGGCTTTTCTCTCTCCCTCACCTCATTCCACAAAGGGCCCCTTCTGGTTTTCTGCCTGCTCACAAGGAGGGTACATTCATATGAAGATAAATTTGATCCAATGACATTATAAATGCAACAAGTTCTATAATAAGAAATGTTATTGTAGTACTTGTATTTATGGTTTGGATATTAAACGGCATTCAGCTGGATGCCTTCTTTACATGTTCATTGCTTAAATCACCTAATTGCCATGTTTTACTTTAAATTGCTGAGTACAAGGAAGTTTTTATTTAGTGTCATAAAGTCATTTCACAAAGGGTTTGGGTTTTTATCAGGTTTTGTCATTTACATTGCTCGTTATAAATCTTTCCAGGTCTGGCTTTTTAACATTTTATTTGTACCAATTATGGCTGAACCTATAAAATTACAGTTTAAATCTGTTCATTAAAAATAAAAAGAAAATCACAGATTTGGTCAAGGGCAAGAACTTACTTGAGTCATAAAAGGCATGCTTGGAAGCTTGAGGGTGGGGAGCCAGAAGTGGCTTCAGGGCCACCAAGCAAAGCACAGAAACAATGGGAGACATACAAGAATGGGGCATCCCTTCTGGGGGAGCTGATCCACTTGAAGAAGCCCCACAACAAAGTTTCTAAGGTTACCAAAACAAAATAATGTGCATGTAGCATTTTCCTTCCTGGTGAAATGGCTATCTGACAGGTCTGATTTGGACTCAGATGCCCCTGTACCTCCCTTCCTTGCCCTGAGCCACCCTTCCTTTCTTCCCTGAGTCTCCAGGGCTTGGTTTCTCCTTACCAGGGGCCTGGATGTGAGCAAGTTCCTTACCAGGACCACACACTGAGGTAAGAGAAGCCATGCAACAAGGCGTTGCTCATGAAGGAAATTGAAATTCTGTCAAACTGAACAGTATGTCCCGGTCTGTTTCTAATGACAGTGTCTTGACCCTTTATTACTGAGCTGGGTGTCATGTCATTATGCAATTTTACTATTTTTTTTTCTTAAATTGGACACAAGTCTCCTCAGGAAATGCAGCTGCAATTCTCAAGCCTCCTGTTCTAACCACATGCTGAGTTATTTTACTTCCACACTGACACGCGTTGCTCCTAAACCACGTGTTTCCCTGAGTAAAGGGATCAGGATATGCGCTTTGCTACCCATCGCAGAGCTTACCTGGCCTCTTACATGTGAACACCACTTTCCCAACGGCAAGGCAGGACCAAAAGAGCCCCGCGGGCCCAACCAAGAGAGGCGGGGGCAAAGGGTGGCACAGACCCTCGCATCGAGGTGGGATGCGCGGCTGGGCACGGCGGAGAGCTGTTCCTCTGGGTACCAGCCGGGGGAGCGGGGGGGAAGCCGTGGGGGATGGGGGAGGAGGCTATCTCCGCCGGGGCATCGGGCTGCACCGGGTGTCGTGTGCGCGGTGCCGGGAGCCGCGATGCCGCTAGATGTCCCTTGTCACCCGAGCGACGGAGGCGGCTCGTCCCCGGCCCCTGCGCTGCGGGTGTGTGATGCAGCATTGGGAAGAAGCCAGCGCTTTAAGCGCTACAGAGGGAGGGAAGTTGTGTCGCCGTAAGGAAAATAAAAATAAATTTTTCTTCGATTAGCCTGCCAGGTAATGTCGTGGGTAGCAAGGAGAAAGCCACCTCTTCAGCCCCTTTTCTCTTTATTTCCCAGCGAAAGTGACTCCATCAAAGGGAGGTGTTTGTTCTGAAGGGCTATTTCCACCAGGAGCCAGTCAAAGTTTCCTGGAGGAATGAAGTTGCACTAGGAAATGCTGGTTTGGCCAGCCTAACACCGTGGCTTTGGCTAACTTTTGCCAACTCCAACATGGGCTTGCACAGTGTGAGGAGAGGTGCTGACAGACCGCACCAACAGAGCTGGTGGGGAGGAGGGACAAGTACCTGTGGGCTTTCCTCACATTTTCTTAGAGATTTTGCCATTTTAGGGATGTTTATATTGAAAAAGGACAGAAAAAGAGGTAAGTTCTGTGAAAAGCTTCTGGACACAAAGCACGTCCTATTAAGGGGGAAGAATTGATCACCATCTGGTTCATACAGAACCCAAAGAAATAATAAATGAAACCTAAAACCTTTCCTCCTCTTTGTAGGCTGCTGGGGGAGCAGGAGATCACCTGTTTCATGTGAGCTGAGAATGACGGAGCAACACATTTCTTGGGATGGTCGCCAGGGCCATCTTTCCCTTCCCCATGGATCACCCCAGGCTCAGCCCCTCCACCTTACTGGTGCAGTTGTAGCCCCAAAGACTTGCTGTGCCTTTGCAGAGAGGGGAAAGGGCTGGTGGGAGAAGGAGAAGACTCTGAGGAAGGTGAGCTGGTATAAGCAGGTGTCATGAAGCAGACACAACTAAGGGCAATGGTCTGCAAGCTCTTTGAGGCAGTGCCTAGGGGGGACACTGGGAAACTTCCCATACCTGCTTCCACCTGGCCTCCCAAACCTCTCCTTGTGCTCCCCAGATCCTGTGTCACCCAACACATGTAGTGCAACATGGAGCCACTTGTGCTGTTCAGCCACATGGTTTGTGTCTGCCATGTGGCTTGACCATCTTTCCAGCCAGCTGCACTGGTCCTGCTGTGTTGGGGTTGCTCTTGGCCCTCCAGACCAGTTTGGCAGCAGCTGGGCTAGGAAGGCAGGCTCCAGCAGTGGGAGTGTGCCAGCCTCTCCTGCAGTCCTTTAAGAGTTAATTCCTCCTCATGCCCTAGAGGTGTTGCCATGTCATCACTAGAGTGGAAGCTGAGTTTCCATATGTCCCCAGCTCCCATGGCTGGCACCTTGACATGGGCATCTGTGCCACTCGGCATGCCCATGCCCTTGCAAAGGCTCACCTGAAATTGTGTTGGGCAACTCCTCCTGCTCCTTGTCCCCTGCGGTGCTCCATGTGCATTCTGCACATACCACTGCTGCATGCATAGTGGGGTGTGCATGCTCCCAAATGACCCCGGAAGAAGCTACGCCAGCTTATCTGCCCAGACAGCATCTAGCATGTTATGAACACGTCTCGAATAAAGGCAATAAATGACTGACTGTAATCTGTATCTTAGAATGTGCTGCTGTGGTGCATGTTGGCATGAACCAAGCTGTTGTGCATCCAGAGTCGCATTGATCTGCCTAAATGACAGACAGGAAGCATCTGCTGCTTTCTACTTCATTTAAACCTGTGGGAGCCTGTAGCTCTCATCCTCTTTGTGCACCAAGTTACCCACGCGTGCTGCTTGCCAGTCGGGGACTTCTTCACCAAGTAATGTCTGAGCAAATCTCCTAATAACAGAGGGACTACACACAGATTATTGTGATCATAATTTGGCTGACATAGCCTTTATTGCTAATGGTGATGCTGGAGATGGAAAGCCCAGCTTGATTCTCAGATCCCCGCTGGAAAGTAATAAAATAAAGAGGAACAAAATCTGTGAGTGTATTTGCTACCAAACCTTTGAAAAACACAAAAGTGGAACCCTGCCAATCCTATCGCTGGCAATTTTTCAGAGCAGAGCCACACTCTGAGGTAGGATTAGAAGTGGAAGAGCATGTTGTGTCTCTGGCATTAGTATCATGTTGTTGTGTACAACTGGAGGCTTTACAGTCATTTGACATTTGTAGGTTTCTGTTGTAATTATTGGGTGCCGCTCTTAGACCTTCCAAGTATTTTTGAACATCTTCCAATAAAGGAATAATTAGAAAATAACTTCAGCTATCATGAAAAAAGTGCCTGTTTTGCTAATGCAAAGAACTGACAAAAGAGCTGCTCCAGTGGAAGTGGAAGCTGCTCTGAGGAAAACAGCAGTGTTGTCGTTTTTCTCTGTTGAGACCATTAGCAAGGGGAGGCTGGCTTCTACGTAGTCTCTTTTGTTCATGCCTGGGCAATGGCAGAACTTGCAGCTAAATTCTGGTGGTGGAAACTTCTCCGGTGGTAGCTGAGTATGATATGATATCATGCATAATCATAATAGAAAAGATATCCCAATCCCATAGCTTGGATTTTGAATACCAGAATGAGCCTTCAGTACTAAGAAATGAGCCTGCTGTACCAAGAATACAGAAAAAGCTATTAAAATTTTTTAAAGATAAAAAGAGCCACTCGATAAAATCAGTAGCAAACAGAAGAGGAATGTAAATGTATTTTTAAATTATTTATTTCACTCCCTCTCTTTTTTTCATGTTAATATACCTTTGGCTCCTAGTTCACAATCACATGCTAATTGTAAATGTAAGAAACCCTAACTTTTCACTGTGCTAATTAAACTGTATATCACATAGACATTTGGAGAGAATTTCCCATGCTTTCTGGTGTGAATGGAAGGAAAGAGCAGCAGAGCTCATTTTAAACTGGATTTTTTTTCCCCTAGTACCTTGCAAAAAAGGCTTCATTGTATTTTGATTAATCCATGCTTGGTCCACCTTAGATGTTTCCATGGAAACAGAATTTTTTTCCTTGATGGCAACTGTTTAGGCTCGGAAAAGCTCCTCGCTGCACAAAACCACTCCAGCTCCTAGAGAACTACTTGTTGGAAATTTAATGTGCATAAACAAAACTCCCCAAATCCTCCTTAGTATTATTGTTGTTAATGCTAATAGAGAACTGTTTTCTTAATGATACACAGTGGTGCCTTTTCCACTCCACAAGAAAACAGAGTAACAGTAGTATTCTTTCCACTGCAAGAGAGCACTCTTCCTGGTACAGAAAGAATTAGCCTGCAAACCTTCCAAAATTAAATGGGAGAGTTCTGATGTGTGAATATTATTTAGTTCTGGATCCAAGTAATTTGACTTAGTGGCAGTTGAAATTTAATTAATCTGATTTTGCAGATCAGCAATAATTTGAGCAAATTATTTTTGTATGCCACAGTTTGGGTTGTGGAGGTTGTGAAGATTTTTTTCTTTGTTCTGGTTTTGGGTTACCCCCCCAAACCCTCCCCCCGAAACTAAATCAAAAAAACCTTTTAATGCATTCAACTGTGATATTTGGAATAGATTTTGAAAATTAACCAACAGAGGGAGCATTTTTGTGGTATTATTAATTTAACCGGTCGGTTGGAAATATGCTCATCATTTCTCCCAGTATTTTTGGACAGTGTATTTGTTGTGTAGATTTCTTGACCATTCATAAAAATAGAAAATGTTTTGGTCTGAAGTGCTTTGGTTTTAAAAAAATCCAGTCTTAACTTTTGCTGACAGTGCAAGTAGCTATTTTACATTGGCTGTTAGGTTTATTGTTTGGAAAACTGGAAGTTTTAGACCACAGAGTTGGGGTGGGTTTTTTTGGTTGAAGAATAATTATTTGTTAAAAATACATTGAGGAAACCAGTTCAAACACCTCTAATTTATTATAGTGACATTTAGGAGTGCCAGCCAGCCTTCAAGATCCCATCATACAAGTGTCCGTAAAAATACAGGATGTAAATATTTTTATTACAATAATGCCCTGACACTAATGGTTGCATAAGTCAGGGCAGAGAGAGAAAGTAATCCATTGATTTGGTTTGTTTGGTTTTGTTGTTGCTTTTGTTTTTTTGAGTTTTTGTTTGTTTTATCTTTGTTCATCATAGCAGGGAATCCGCCAAATAGAAAAAGGAAAATCACTTTAAGAACATAACACAGTTTTCAAACTTCTTCCAAGGACATGCTGAAAAAGAGAAAGAAAAAAGAAGGTGGCTCAGCTTTTGGGGCACTGTCACTTTAAGCAACTACAACTGCACTCTATTATACTTCTCTATTGTGAGCTGGAGGTGTGAAGTGACCACTGCTCTTCCCAATGTCTCAGCAAATGGGAATCAGGTACCCAACTGAATGACATGAGGGGCTGCACAACACTTCAGAACAGGACAGAAAAATTAAATAGCTGAGGACACCAGGGTCTGGCTGCAAATACTTGAATGAAAACTTGATGAGGGTTCAGAGCTGAACATCTGGCTTGACTGGGAAATGCAGCAATGCCCAAAATGCTCATGTAGTCAGGAACACGTACCATTAGCTTGACATGGAGAATCGTGTTGTACAAAGCCCAGGGTTTCTGTGAAGACAAGATTTCTCCCTTATAGGTTGGGCTGCTTTGATGAGCACTTGTTTTGAACCTAACAAGAGTTATGTGGTGGATACTTGGAGTTAGTAAGATCTGAGGGAACTGGTGGATGAAGTGGCTAAGCCACTCTCCATCATACCTGAGAAGTCATGGCAGTCTGGTATAGTTCCCACTGACTGGAAAAGGGGAAACATAATTCCCCATTTTTAAAAAGGAAAAGAAGGAAGACCCAAGGAACTACAGGCTTGTCAGTCTCACCTCTGTGCCCAGCAAGATTATGGAGAAGATCCTCCTGGAAACTATGCTCAGGCACATGGAAAGTACAGACATGATTAGTGACACCCAACATAGCTTCACTAAGGGCAAATCATGCCTGACAAATTTAGTGGCATTCTATGATGGGGCTACAGCATTGAGGGATAAGGGAAGAGTGACAGATGTCATCTATTTGGACTTGTGTAAAGCATGTGACACTGTCTCTCATGATATCCTTGTCTCTCAATTGGAGAGACATGGATGTGTTTGATGGACCACTCAGTAGATAAGGAATTGGCTGGACAGTCACACCTGAAGAGTTGTGGTCAAAGGCTCAATGTCCAAATTGAGACCAGTGATGAGTGGCATTCCTCTGGGGTCAGTACTGGGACTGGCACTGTTTAACATCTTTGTTGGAGAGGTGGACAGTGGGATTGAGTGAACCCTTAGCAAGTTTGCCAATGAGACCAAGATGTGTGGTGTGGTTGACATGCTGGAGGATAAGGATTTCATCCACAGGGACCTTGACAGGCTTAAGAGGTGGACCCATGCCAACCTCCTGAATTTCAACAAAGCTGAGTGCAAGGTCCTTCACCTGGGTTGGTGCAAGCCCAAACACAAATACAGGCTGAGTGTAGAATGGCTTGAGAGCAGCCCTGAAGAGAAGGACTTGGGAGTGTCAGTTGATGCGAAACTCAACATGACCCTGACAATGTGTGGCTGCAGCCCAGAAAGCCAACTATATCCTGGGTTGCATTAAAACCAGCATGAACAGCAGGATGAGGGAGGTGATTCCATCCATCTACTCTGCTCTCATGAGACTTTGTCGGGAGTACTGCATCCAGCTCTGGGGTTCCCAGTACAAGAAAGATATTGAACTGTTGGAGTGAGTCCAGAGGAGGGCCATGAAGATGATCAGAGGGCTGGAGCACCCCTCCTATGAGAAGGCATGCTGAGAGAGTTCTGCTTGTTCCGCCTGGAGAAGAGAAGGCTTAGGAGACCTTATTGCAGCCTTACAGTACCTAAAAAAAAAAGCCTGCAAGCAAGCTGGAGAGGGGCTGTTTATCAGGGAGTGTAGTGATAGGACAAGGGGTAATGGGTTTAAACTAAAGGAGAGGAGATTTAGATGAGACATTAGGAAAAAATTCTTCTCCCTGTGAGGGTGGTGAGGCCCTGGCACAGGTTGTCCAGAGAAGCTGCTGTTACCCCCTCCATGGCAGTGTTCAAGGCCAGGCTGGATCTTAGTAAGATCTTTTTACTTGCTATCACTTTCCCTGGTGATTAAATTGGGATTTAACTGTTTGGGTTGTTTTGTTATTTGTCCTATCCTACTCTTGGGGATGGGAAAACACAGAACGATATTAATCACATCTTAAAATTAAGTAGGGAGTGGTACAGTCTGCAGCACTGCCATGTGCAGCAGAGGGAGAACCCTATTTATACACCAGCAGGCTATTCTGGGTGTGCTAACACTGAGAGTGAGCAGCTGTGAGAAAAACAGAGAATAAGTGATAGTACACTCTGAAATGGAAATCACAGCATAGTGCCATATGTGTTGACTAAGTAGTACCGCCAGCGCCCTCATTTCAGTGCTCTGAAGAGATAGCTTCCAACCCACTTGATGAATTTTCATAAAATTGCTACACCACATAGCAATATCCAGAAGTCTCTGGAAACCTAACCTTTCTGATGCATACACAGCACATGGGACAACACTGGTCAGCGAAGCTCAGTCTTGAATGCTGCTGGAAGACCAGGCAAGACCTGAAATATTTACCTTTCTCAATTGCAGACCTCATTAACAAATGTACATATCATCCCCTGGGAATGCGGTTTCCTAATCAGGAGGTGAGCACCATACAGATGGACTCCTGCTTGCAAGACTCCCGCATTGTAATGTTTCCCTCCACCTCTTAAAGCTTTAAAACAAATATGAGAACAGAATATGTATATTCCCTCGACAAGGCTGCTTCTCCACATGGTTTGGTTATTTATTCTCCTCCCGTAGCACAATAACAGTTGTGACGATGATAATGTTTTTTATTGTTTCCTTGGTAGTGACCCTGTCCCATGTCTATGTAGCCAAGCGCAAGCCATAACTTGGGACGTGGGGTAGACTTCCTAAAATTTTTGAATGAAGCAGGCTCCATTTATGCCTATAAATAGAACCTAGCCATTAAAAGCAGTAAGGGCTCTGTTACGTCTTCATCTCTTAAACTGCTCTGAACTTAACACAGCAAAGCCTTGAAAAGCCAGAGGTTCTTGAACACTCTGGCTCCATCACAGGTGCTAAGCCCTTTTCAACATGGCAGCTCAGAGGTGCTCACCGCAGTCCTGGATGTAGCTGTGGTCATGCATCCATCCCAGCACAGACTCCCACATTGCCTGGCCTGGAGAGCCAGCGATGTGTGCCACAGCTGTGTGGCAGCCATGGCCCTACTCCTGCTTCCCTCCTTCTTCCTCCCCACTGCCAATAGTGGTATAAATCATACCTCAGACCAGGAAGGAATAACCACATGTATTAGTACAGGCTGGGGGATGATCTGTTGGAGAGGAGCTCTACAGAGAAGGATCTGGGGGTCCTGGTTGATAACAGGTTGGCTATGAGCCAGCAGTGTGCCCTGGTGGCTAAGAGAGCCAATGGGATCCTGAGGTGCATCAAGAGGAGTGTTCCCAGCAGGTCAAAGGAGGTGATCCTCCCCCTCTACTCTGCCCTGGTCAGACCTCACATGAAGGATTGTATCCAGTTCTGTGCTCCTTGGTATAAAAAAGACAGGGATCTCTTGTAAGGAGTCCAGCAGAGAGCTACAAAGATGATTAAGGGTCTGGAGCATCTGCCCTACGAGGAAAGGCTGAATGAACCGGGGCTGTTTAGCCTTGAGAAAAGAAGTCTGAGAGGGGATCTGATTAATGTTTCCAAATATCTTAAGTGTGGGAGACAGAGGAAAATAGCTAGTCTCTTTTCAGTTGTCTGTGTAGACAGGGCAAGGGACAATGGCTTCAAGCTGGAGCGTAGGAAGTTCTGCACCAATATGCAGAAGTACTCTTTCACAGTGAGGGTGACAGAGCCCTGGGACAGGCTGCCCAGGGGTGTTGTGGGGTCTCCCTCTCTGGAGATATTCAAGACCCATCTGGATGCCTACCTATGTGACCTGTCCTAGGAAACCTGCTTTGGCAGGGGGGTTGGACTCAATTAACTCTGGAGGTCCCTTCCAACCCCTACAATTCCGTGAAGATGTGCTCCCAGCACATCTAGGGGATCCATCCTTTCTCTGTGTGCATTTGCCTGCCTACATGCCTGGTTGTATCTCAAAAATACCACCATTTTTTCTGTTATTTCCCATAGGGAAAACAGGCTGTTCCCTGCCCAAAAAGCCTGTGAGCACACAAACAGACTCACTTACCTGCATGCCCAGGACCCTGAGTGACCTAAATCAGAAGGTATTTGACAGCTTTAATGCTTTCCACCTGCCATCTTCAATAATTTTCATTTCCTAGCTCAGGTTCATGTACTTGTGCATAACAAAATTCAGCACCAAATATCAGAGATTTTCCCAGTAACTCTAGTGTTTAATTAAGTCTGGCAGTTTTGCTGTTTATTAGCTTCTCAAAATTTGTCTTGTGGGGAACACCAGCTAGAAGCCAGAGGAAGTCATCCTCTCCGTTTATTATTCTGGATTATTTGAAAGAAAAATCAAATAATTTTATGCTTTTTTTTTTTTTCAGAATGAGGTGTGGGTCAGAAGCAGCCAAATCTTATTTTTAAAAACTGAGCTGTCTGAAGATGTCCAACCGCATGTGTCTCACTGAAAATCCCTAGGAGCCTGGTACGTAGTAAAATTTCTAACAAATCTGAGGATCTAACAGGGCTGCGAGCAACCCATAAGATTTCCAATTCTGTAATCAGTTTAGGCATCCAATTCCCACTGATTGTTGAGGTTGTGTGTCTTAACATTGCTGTTTAAAGGTCATGCTTAAAGGTTAAACACAAGAGGGTTCTTGCTGGTGTTGATGAATTGGAGTAATTGGCCATCATGACTCAGCAGCAGCATACAGGAAGACTGTCAGTGGGAAGGTGCCCTGGATGAAGTTCAGCACAGGGTTTAGGGTCACAGATTTGAAGGACTCTGCAGCTGCTGCTTTCATCTTAATTGGCTTCTTATTTGGGATTCTCATCTTCCAGCTGGTAATCTCACAGATCATGGAAATCTGAGGTGAAAACTAGGGCACTGAAACCAGCTTCTGAGCAAGATTCCTCTCATGACTCAGATTTCTCTCACCTCGCCATGGGCAAAGAGCGCTGGTGCAAGAGCAGTGGTTCCCACTAAGAACCACAGTTCAGAGACCAAGATTATAGGAGCATGCACATAGTTGTGTGGTTAGTTGTGAACAGGCGGAGCGTGTTTTGCAGTTGTTGCATAATGTAATTAGTAGATTCTGTGCTGCAAACAGGGAAATTACTGTTGTATGAAAGTACATATTAGCTGTCTGACCAGTGTATTTAGTGTTTTGTTCAGGAAAAAAATATGTTGGTTGATAATTTGACCTAAGATTACAGTTTGCTTACAGGTCATCAAATTAGTCAGAACTGTATTTTGTGAACTTTAAGGCATGGTTATTTTAGGGTCCATAACTGGTTTTGCAGGTTCTTACTGAAGGAAACTGGCTCTGTGACTTTTTTTTACATGGGTGAAATATTATATCCTGGCACCTTCAAAAATAGGTAATGATTTTGCATGCCTCCAACTCAAGAACCCTAAGGAGCCATTCATTTTTCTAAGCATCCATTCTTTGAAAATTGGTTGCTTAGCAGTGCCACAAGTTGAGTACCCAAAATGGCTTTGAATGAGAATAACCAAGGCCAGAAGGGACCTCTGGAATTATCACTCTTCAAAAGCTGTTGCCATGCCAGAGGAAGGGAAATAGCTTATAGACCTCTTGGTGATGGTGTTAGAAAACACAGTGTGTATGAAAAAAAGAGAAATACATCCTTAAAAAAAAGCAAGGAAACAAACCAAAAAGGAAATTCTAAACACAAGTACCAGGTGGTCTTTGATCTGCTGCATTCCAATAGTTGTGCTGTTCTATATTCATCCTTTTTGACCTTGTTTTGCCAAATGAGTTTATGTATAAGTTCAGACACCTGAGAAGGGTATGAAAGTCCATGGTTGCAGATACTTGTTGCATTTCCCTTGCACTCAGTTACTCATACACTCTCACCATTGTCTTTCATATCCTCAAGAACCGCCAATGTAAGTGCCTAAAAGGACAAAAATGGGAATTAATGACCCTCATTGGCCCCACCTAAGGTTTCCAACCACACCACCACCATAGCCTTGTGGCCATTTCAGCTCACCCCAGGGATGGTGGTCCTTTCCAGAGCTCTGCTCTGGGATGATGGTTCCCAGTCCCTCCTCCTAGGGCTCCTTGCCCTTGTTCATCCCTTGCTGAGCTGTAGGCTGTTAGCAAATGCCATTACTAGCTCTCTGTGTTCAGCATGGTAGATCTGTGTCCCTTGGTGAAGGCCTGGATGATGGGAGTTGACCGCTGGGTCCTGCTTTATCCCATCTGTGGGGCAGCCATGCAGGTGTCTTTCGATGGTGAGAGGCTGGTTCCCAGTTTCCTCACAGACAGTGATCTGGCTGTTGTTACCCACTATTACTTAGTATCTAGGTCAGGAACTATTTTTATATCCTGCGCCTATAAAATTTTTTAAGGAAAAATTGGCCGCTCTAACCTCCAACCCATATTGTTCTTAGGCTCATTTTGTTTATCATAACTTGTGGGTTTTATTATATTTTGTGTTTCAATTGCCAATAAGCACATTTCAGTGCTACACCACCCGGTAGCTCATGCTTTATTATGAAATCAAAGGGCTTTCCCAGTGAATGGGAATCTCTATGTTTGGTCCTGAGGGTTGACACGCCCCAGGTTCTGTTTTTGTTTTATTTTGGTTTTGTTTTGTTTTTTGCTTTTTCTTAGTTTAATGTGTATTTGCTGCCTACTTTGATGGCAAGAACATTTTCATCAAGTTGTGCCTGAATAAATTTTCTTACATGTAACATAGGTTAGCTCTGTAGCTTTGTGGCATCTGAAACACCTTAAATAGAGTGACTTAATTAATTTTTAAGTAAAACTTATTCAATCTTTTGCAGCCCTAAAACTTCAGACTTCAAAACAAAATTTTATGTTTAACTTTACTTTTAAAAATCTCCTGTAATCAGAAGTCTAACTCAAATTCCAGGTTTTATTTTGCTTCTCATTTAGCTGGAAAAGGTTATTGGGTGCCTATAATGTGTGTCTTTGATCCCAAGACAGTCATAAGCCAGATGAAAGTTAATAGGCTTTCATGCTGAACATTCCTGTTTACACTTTAAAAAAAAAATCACTTCTTTATAGAAAACAGCAACAAATAAATGAGGGATTGCTGGGGGCTCTTGGCAGGACCAAGCAAAGCTATGTGACTAAAGAAGCAATACTTAGAAGGATGGTTTTGAAGGCTTAAGGTATGTCCTCACAGTATTCTGCCAATATGGGCTTGTTCTGGACTCTGGTGTGGAATTGCTGTAGCCTCTTGGATGTGACACATGCTAGAGATGCTAAGCCCTGTGTCTTCATTGAGTTTGTATGCAGCCTGGGGCTGCATCTGGTTTGGAGTCCTCTCAGAGCAGCCCCAGGGGAGAGGCAGCAAGGCTGCTGGCAGGACCGGTAAACCTAAATGCTCTTCTGTGTGGTTCTACAGAGATCTGGTGCAAGAGGCTTTCCTGACAAAAGTTCAAAGTCTGCCTCATGGTTGTCCCCCATGCGCCTTGCAGGGATGTTGTGCCCAAGCACTTCCAAGGTAGGAAGGTAGGGTGCATGTTTCACTGTTGTCCTATGAACCTGAGCTGACTTGCTGATCATTTTTTGTGTATGTCTTAGCCTTGGCCTGAAACATACTTGGTGACCTGAGAGGTTGCGTGTTAGGTTTTGTGTGGGGACTATGAGGGAAAGGGGTGTACTGAGGGCTGATGGGGTGGTGAAAGAAGAGCGTACCCAAACACTGGTATAGGATGGAGTCACTGCAGCCCTCTTACAGCTAGGTCTTAGGAGAGACTGGGTTGTGCTCAAGGACTGTGCAGAAATTTTAGCTGCTAACACTGAAAAAAATGTGATTGCATGAGAACTATGGTGTTTCAAGGTCATATAGTTTTTCCCCTGCCTTTGTGGCTTATCATATGTTTGGGAAGAGGAAAACTTTGCAGCTGAAGGCTATTTTCTACCTAACTTCTATTATACTCGCCAAGACCAAGGAGCCCTAGGGCAATTCACAATAAAGGTCACTACAGTTTTGTTCAATGTGAATTTATCTGTAATGCCCTGCTCCCTGGAACTGCTGAAATTATAGCTGAAATGGGGAAAGAAGCATGGCAAAATCTCTCCAAATCTCTGATCCTTACATCCAGTATCTACCATCCTTGCTCATGTGTGACAAGAAGTGGTTTCTTTTCCTACACAAAGGGAGCCCTTTGTTCATGAAGCAATTTCTGTAAGAGCTGAAAATGGTGGGATACTTTTCAAGTAAAAGAAGTTCCTTGCACATCTCATGTTAGATATATACTCTTACTGGCATCAAGAGAACATCACTGAGCTATTAAAATATCTGTTCCCACATCCTACTGAGAGTGTGAAAACTCTGGGTATGGACTGGGCAAGGCCTGGCCCATGTGGAGCTTGGTGGCAGCAGCACCAGCACAAGTAGCTCTGTTGCTCCACCTGTGTTCTACCCCATGTTCATTCAGGTACCCCAAGTAGTGCTGGGCAGGGTGAACGAGCATCTTGGAAGTTGCCAGAGATGATACTGTCATTGTGTGATGAAAAGAGACTTGACTGCAGAGTCTGGACAATTTATTTGAACAACACGTGCAGATTCAGTATGTTGCATGTTTTACAGATACAATGGAGAAATGCACTATTGCAAGATTACACTCTTCCAACCATGAGGTTCACAAAATGCACTCTTACAACCCACAGGCAATTCAAAGCTCCCTATTACTGCCCATGGGCAACTCACAAAACTCACTAATACAACCTGCAGGTGATTCATGGAGCACACTATCACAACTCATATGTGCACTGAATACTACATGTCTGTTAGTCAGTCACCTGCAACTACAAACTTGAAGCATACCATGTATTCACTAATGCCTCTCCAGGTAAGAGCTCTCAATAAGTTACCTTGGCCAGCATTCTGGCCAAGGGGGAAGGGTCTCCTCTCCTAGTTGGAGAAGACTTCTCAGCTTGAATCCCAGGGTTTTTATTCCCTAATCTACTGACAGCAGGCAGAAATGTGCCTGAGTGGACAATACCACCTGGGATGTTTGTCTTTAGCCGTGTTCCCCCTTATCTTTATCTATTCATGGGTGAGGTTCACTTCTGTATAACTTTAAATATCTTTGTATTGTCTGGGTCCCTTGAAGACAAACAGGAAACCCTCCAGTTTACCTTTATCTTACTTTTAGGCGACTGAATAGTGGTTTTATCAGGAATCAGGGCATATTATTTATTGAAAGATTTCAAGGCTCAACTGAAGTATTGACTGAATTATGCAAGACTGCCCTGTTTAGTCTTGGCCTTATGGGACAACTCAGGTTTGAGCTACCTGTACAGCTCCCTGTGGGTTGTCTCTGCAGAGACAATGAAGGCAATCCAAGGCTGAGTCGCTTTTACAACTCACCCCGCTGAGCTGCCTGGTGCACTAGATATTATCAAAACCTGTTTACAAACTATGAGCTGGGCAGTCCTTACACACTGAAAAGGAAATTGATGGTCAAGCTATAGCTTTAACCCACTGCATGCAAAGTGGGCTTAGCTTGGCTGGTACTGTGGCCAGAACTGCTTATGTTACAGCATTGAAACAGGGCTGATGCTCTTTCTCCTGTTAACACAAAGAGATACAGAAATGCTCCCAGCACTGAAGGCTGGGTGAATTATTATGCTGGCTGATAAAGGGATTTGTGCTCAAATTCCAATGGTAAGTCACTGGAAAAATGAGTTTTGTTTCATCCTATGCCTATTTATTTCAACCACAGTTGGACTGGATCACTTTTGGGGACACTTAAGAATATTTGTGTTCTATAAAATAGCACAAATAATGGATTTGTGAAAGTATAACACACTGTTTTGAGGCTTTCAGTGATTCGCGTGCCTTATGACTGTTTTCTACATAAAGCATTCATAGGATAAGTCCTGCGTAATTCAGTTCCAACATCTTACTGATAGTGTGAAACCAGAGCTATCCAAAATTAAAGTATTTGTTATGACATGCAAAATTACCACTTTGTCCTGTGATTTAGATCTCAATTAATTTCAACTATAATTTTTATCCATTACTCTGAGTTATTGCTTATTAATGATGCATTTTTTTCTTTAATTAAAGGATTTAATGTCAATATATGTTCCAGTAACAGTTTATCTCAGGCTTCTTAATCGCCATAACATCCACCACAATGTCTGGTCAAGTAAATCCCATTTTGAGATTTTTTTTCCCCTGAGGGAATGAATTTTCAATTAAATTATGCTTTTAAAATGTTGAAGTATATTAATGTGGCTTATCATTCTCCACAGCACAAAATAGCTTCCAGCAGCCCTCAGATGACCAGTTAAGCACCTCTTCTTCCTTCAGCCTAAAGCAGGGTTCTCAACACCGGTTTGTTCTTGATAATGTCACTGGACATGAGGCTAAAGGCAGTGAAGTTGGATATTTGTCAGTGTAGTGCATGACTCTCCCAAAACAAAGATTCTGTGAGTTGAAAGCTGCTCTCCTGTTAATTTTATCATCTCTCCATGCCTCTGAAATTCTGATCTGCACTGGCACTGCAGGGCTGACCCTCTGAAAAATGTCACAGTTATCTGCTTTTACACTCAAGCTTCTCTACAGGCAAAAATAGTGCTGCTTGAAATCTCCTGCTATCTGGAAATGCGTGTACGTGATCAGCGTCCTCTATTCTTGCATAACTTTAAAAGGCATCGGCTGGCAATCCTCTCCCCCACACATACTAAGCAGAGGGTTGTTGTTCTGCTGGGGAAGGTGCTGGGTGGCACATCTGGGTTCCTTATTGAGCCCTTGCAGCAGTGCTGGTCTTTGTGCCCAGCATGAGGCATAGTCTAGGTGGTCAGCAGCTTCATGAGTGGGACCAGGGCAGAGAGGAGGGGATTTTTGTAGGTAGTATCTGAAGATAATTTAACTTGAAACTGGCATGTGTATTTTTGTTGCAGAGAGTTCAGTGTATCTGTAAAACTCACCAAAGGAGACAGGTAAATATCTGGGATGTCAGTGATAGTGTCCCCAGTTTCTGCAGTTAAGTTGCTTTCAGGTCCTGAGTTGGCTAGGGGAGAGGTAGCTTGGCCAGGTCAATGGGAAGTGCATACAGGACTATTAAGATCCAGTTTTTTATGTTACCTGATAATTACTTTTTTTCCATGGGTCACTTTTGAAATTTGCTTTAAACATGGTTGTTCCATGGTTAACCATGTGCTCCAGAGCACAACCACTTCTGATGGCTGGTGGAACAAGCCAGTGTTCGTTAAGCTGCCACCAGCCATGTTTTGTCTATAGATCTGCTCGTTCAGGGTATCAGGCTGAATTGAAAGGTGCTGAAGGCATGTGCTCCTTACAGCGGGGTGTCTGGACCTCACATTCCTAGCAGAACTGCCAAGCATTTCATAACCCATAATTCAAAAGTCATGTTGCATGTGCATTTAATATATAGCAAAGCACAGAGTAATTTATTTCTACTTTTTTGTTTTTCTGCTCTATACAGCAAATGTCTTTGAAGAGTGGGTTTACAAGGCTTGGCTCCCATGTCCCTACTTATCAGTGACTGGTGTGGCAGGTGTGAAGGCATGTAGCTGTGCAGCCCGCAGCTTGGAGGCTGCTTTGTGTGGGGCCAGAGTCTTCTGTACTTTGGCAGAGGGGCAAGAATCCGTCCAGTTGCCGTTTCCCAGCACCAAGCTCTTCTCCCCTGCAGTTTTCCACATCATGTGCTGGTGGGTCAGTTATTTCATGATCATTAATCTCTAAATGTTAATATGAAACACCTATCTCTAATATTTTAGTTACCTTTTTTAATATATTTTGCTTTTTTTCATGGAGGTCTGATGGAGGAAGGAACATCTGCACATTTCTTTCCTGTATCCTCAACACTCCCCACCTCCACTGTCTTGTCCCTTTGTCTCTGTGAAGCTATCTGCACTACAGCTCCTCACACTTTCCCTGCCACATTCAGTTTTTATTCTTACGACAATCTAAACTTAATTTCAGCTGACAAGGGTTAGGAAATTAAAAAAAAAATTTAAAATTTGTAACTTGTTGGTTGACAAAGGTTCAATAAATCATGTCAGCTCTATTCTGCCTCCAGTTCAAATAATTCAGCCTTCAGTTACTATCCCTACCCAATAAAATACAAGGGAGGGGGAGGCCTTGAGTTATCCTGGGTGTCTTTCCTGAAAAGCCACACTGAGGGTTGTGACTCTTTGAAACGCCTGTGCAGTTTGTCACGCCATTCATAAATTACACCTCCAGTGACATCCCAGGAGCAGCCTGCTTCCCAAGGATCATTTGAGGTGTTCTCCCAGCTCTTCCCTAAAATTTTATAAGGTATCCTGCTTTAGAAATTCTTCAGATGGCAGAGATTGGAGTTTACGTCTGTGTAGCTCTGCAGTGCTGCTCTGCTGTGTCCATATGCACTCCCTCTCCCTTTGCCTCTCTGGGATGGGACCCAGCCCATGCACTGAGGAGTGTACTACTTCCTTACTACCAGTTGTGCTGGGTGACAGGCCTGGTTGCCATTGTCACCTACATGATATTCCTCCCTGCAGTTGTTACTGCTCCTTCCAAATGGCTGTTAACAACAAAACAAAACACAACACAACTCCAAAAAAACCCCCACCAAAACTTTTAAGCAAGCGCATGTTGCAGCTAATGGAAAGATTAAAGCTCCTTGGACTCTCTGCAGCCAGTGCTTGCTCACAGCTCAGCCCATTTGTTGGGGGTCATGATGTCTATCAGGCCATCTTCCAAACAGACAATATGTTCTAGTTAATGAACCCAGTGCCAGAAATTTTAGTGGATGATACGACCTGAAATGGCAAATTCTGATTAAGCTTTTAGGTGATATCTAAGTCCGTGGACTCAGTTTAGGTCTGAGAACCCTAAGTACTGCTTTGCATGAGGTAATAACAGTCTTGATGATGACACCTTTCAGTTGATAAATGGAGGGGGGTCAGGGTTGGGTTTTTTTTTATTTTGTGGGTTGGGTTTTTTTGCATTACACCTTAAGTATTGTTAATTATTGATCATAAGGAGACCAGTTCTATAAAACAAGAAGGATGCTAACGACATTATATGCATTGTTAGAATTGCACAGGGGCAGCTCTCACCATATGGACCAGAGCTATAGTGGTCTGGGTAAAATCTGACTGAGTATTTTCTTCTTCTTTACTACAGTGGCAGCAAGCCTGATACACCAGAAATGGAAGTATTTTGCAGTGATGCAGTATCAAACTCTGTGTGTGTGTGTGTGTGTATGAGGGGATACCCACCAGTCAAAAAGCATGAGACCCACTACAAGAATATTCCTACAAGCAGTAATAATTTCTTTCTTGCAGGACATGCAGGACATTAGACATGCATTTGAAACAGTATCACATTTCTTTTTTTTCTCCATCTCCTTCCAAGTCTTCATTACCCACCATCATTTTTTGAAGTAGAAGATTTCTAGGTTTTTGAAGTAGCTATTTCTATTTTTCACACTTCTGTAGATAGAATTAAGACATTAATATATATACATATTATATATAAATCATTGATCTGACAGGAATGGATGTGGCTACATTTCTCAGTTGTGTTAGGCATCTGTGGTTGGTGACTGTCAACTCATCTGCCAGTCATCAAAGCTCCCTTTAGCATTGCTTTCCAGCTCTAGCCCTAGTGCATTGGATTCACATTTTGGTTTCAGCTCTAAATTCTTGCTTTGTATTTTCCAGGAGCTCAGCCTGGATTTAAAAGTTTTATAGGGGTTAATAGCTGAGCTCTTTCAAAGAGCTGACAATGGCATTCATTGCCCTTACTTTTACTTTTAAGGGAATGAAATATGGAAACTGAATTCCTGAGATTTCTGAAAGATCTGATAAAAGCTCCCTTGTTTGTCCAGCTTTGGAAAGATTTGCTGATAATTTCATTGCCTTTGCTGAAGTTTCACAGCTTCCAGCTATTCTTTACCTGTAGAAGTTTTAATAGCACTGCAGACCAAAACCTTGAACAAGCCAATTGCTGTTCTTCACAAATCAATTCCAAGGCACCCAGTTACTTTGTCAACATCAGTAAATCTTGTCTGGGCTTACACTCCAACTTTTTGGATATATTGCAAAATATATTATTGCTGAATCTGTTGCTAGGGGTTCTTAAATCCTGTTGTTTGATAAGAAAGAGGCTGAGGCTGCCACAGCTCCACGCCTGCAGGTCCAACTAGATGTGGGGCTGAGTATGTATTCCTAATAGGTGCGCACACAAACGTGTGTGTGTACAATGCACTCACATGCATACATACAACCAGTCCCACAGATGAACACAGACAGGAAGACTCATTCCTCGTGTAAATTCAAACAACACCAACAGCCTTATCCTTTCTGGCTGATCAGGATGAAGGTCTGTTAGTGGGAAATACAAATATGTACTGTGGATCCATCCAGGTGATGGCCTTAGACACTCGTCATTTTACCCTGTAAATGGCCCTTGGCTCATCTCATCTCCGTCTACCTGATGCATAGAAACATACATATAGTCGCACACACAGAGGCACATACATGTAAATGCACTGCTCAGTTAACTCAATGATCTCTTCAGCATTGGGTCCGGATCTCCTGGCCTCTTTGGTGGCTGTCTCTGCCACTGAAACCTCATAACACTGATGTAGTGTTAAAAGGCAGGCATTCTTTTATTGCAGCGCTGGATGCATGGGGGATAGCTCCACCTAACATGCATGCCACTTCGTCAACCACACATAGATTATATAGAATCAATATAATATTAATTATATTACTTGGAAAAGGCTGTCTTATGATAATGATGTCTTGGAAGTTATCTGCATATTCTCCTCCCCACCATACATGCTCAGTGATCTGAGTCAGTGGTCTCTGAGGGTTCCTGGTGGTCATTGGTGGTCCCACACCTTTCTTCATGGGTGTGTGCAATATCACCCACCTTATGTGATGTAATTCAACTGTCCAGAATGACCTGCTTCATGATCAACGTTCCTTGGCCTATTGTCAAGATGGGGTAGGGCTGCACGAGAAACATAGCAGTATGCTCGTTGCTACAGTTAGCTTCATTACCATTACCTCACCTACCATTACTTATTACCTTGGTTACAAAATTACACATCAAACAAGCTAATTTTGATTGCTGTAGTTACAGCTCCTCTGTGTCTCAAAGCACACACACATGCACACCCTGGCTGATCAGCACACACACCTGAGCAGTCCCTTTCCACCCCTCTTGTCCTTCTACTGTACCAAGCATGTTTTTTTCCAAATCACCTAGCTTCCTCCCCTCTCCCACCTACAATTCCTCTGTTAAACATTCCATTCTAAGTCCTGGGCAATCCCAAATGCTCTTCCCAACTGTCCCATAATGAGTGTCGTACTTGCGGTAAGGCCCTTGTCTGGTGTGGGGTGTCCTCCTGGATGCTGAGCCTGAGGCTCCCTTGGTAGAACCCTGGGAGGGCCCAGGGCTGCAGCTTCTCTCTCTTATCAGATTATTGAGGTTTCCTCTGTGCTCCTTTGTGTTCATGGAATCAAGCCTTTACAGAATCAAAAGGTTGGAAAAGACCTCTGAGATCATTGAATCCAACCATAGCTCAATCAAGTCCAACTACAGTACACAACCTAACCTCTAACACAGCTCAGTGGCTTCCTTAATGGTTGGGACTGGTCGTGATGCATTGTTGGAGGCACTGAGTTGTTCAATATCTTCATAGTGATCAGTAAGTTCCTAATGACAATGGTCTCTGAATTCACCCTCACCGTATATTTCTGCTATAAACCAATTTTAGGTTATTTGAGAAGCTCATTTTCCTTGACTGGGTGTTTGGTTAGCTCAAAGCAGAGGGATTTGCCTGTGGTACTCAAAACTTTGTTATGTAATGCAATCTCGACCTTGCTTTGCTGTAGCAAGTGGTTGCCTGTGGATAATGAAAAAAACTTGCCAAAAATGAACAAATGTGCATGGGTGAATGCTGGGGTTTTCTGTTAAAATTTTAAAATGTTGAATAATGACTCTTCCCCTTCCATTGCTTGGGGTTTGGGGTTGAAGTGCTGCACCTTACACTTACATAATTAGCAAACACAAAAGAAAATTTCAGTAGTAATTAGGTATGTAAAGAAGCAGTTCTTCAGTAAGGGTTGCAACTAAAGCCAGTCTAGATACTTTGCTTGATTTCACATCCTGTCCTGCCTCAAAACTTCATGGAGAAGCAGCCTGCAGGAAGTTTCCCATCATCTGAGAATGGCTTAACCATCTGGGAGAGCCATAGTCCTTTCACTTCACTGTGGCTTCACCGCAACGTATTGCATGTGGTATCTTTCACTTACCCAGTGAAAATCCTTTTGCTTTTTTTTTTTTTTTTTTTTTTGAGGGGTACTTGTTCCAGCAAAAGTTACATTCTGCCTCATAATGTAACATCAGGTGCACACTTGGAACCTGGTAACTTGTAATGTCTGTTGTTGGGGTAATTGCTGTCCCTTCAGAACTGTGGCAACAAAATTTGGTGGTTTGCGTTTGGGTTTTTTCTTTTGTTTTGTGTTTTAGGCCTTTTGTTCGTTAGTTTGTTTGTTTTGTTTGGGTTTTGGTTTTTTTGCATATGCTTCAGAGTTCCTAATTGTATTGATCTGCAACATTTTGTCCTTATTCAGATTTTGGCAAGAAACAGTACTCAACTGAGATTACAGATCTAAGCTTGTAGATGGAGACTACGCCTTCAGTTTATGTCCTTGGGTGACACTAGACTGGCACCAGGGTTTTCTGAAGAGACACGAATCATGTTTCTTTGATTATTATTTGGAAAAACTTTGACCTGCTTGTTCCTCCCTCTGTAGCCCCATAACTGTCATTTGTGCTTCAAGTTTGCAATGAGTTTGTACAGTATTCTGAAATAATGCGTTTTGTTCAGATCAGAGAAGTGCTAGCAGGTTTGCGAGCCAAACTGATGTTGTAAACGTTTTTCTTTCTTTCTTTTTTTAAATTTCAGTCACCATCTGAGAAAAGCAGCTCTACAGAATCATATCCATTGATCTTTCTGCCTTAATTTTTTCACTTTAGAGGATTTTACCATGGACTAAATGTGAAAATATCCTAGGTTGTGTCTGAAGGAGGAAAATTTTTCTAGTGTTTTCTGGTTTGTACCTTTCAAAACATTTAGCAGTAGGCATGAGAAGCTTTTTCCTTCTTGGGAAATAAATAATGTCTAAAATTAGAATACACAACCTCTGGGGTGGGTAATATCTCAGGAAAGACTTCTACAGTAGCTGTGACTTCCTGTAATTAATTGCTTTAATAATTATTAGCTGTGTTTTGCACTCTTCTTTAAAAGCATGAGGAAGATTATTCTTGGTGTTATTCTTATTAGCAATTTCATTTGTCTAGGCTCAGGTTTGAAAAGGCTACAAAACCGCATTCTTAACAGGCTAAATAAGACTTCAGTTGGCCTTCCCAGGAAGCTGAAAATCTCCCTTTTCATTTAAGCTGTTTCTCCCACCGCTCAGTTTCTGATAATCCAAGACAAATGGTAGAGAATATACAGAAAATAAATCATAAAAAGAGCTGTAAGATTACTTGAATTTGATACAGAAAGGGCACTTAATGGTGTAGGGTGGGTTGCCATGCCACATACCGCAAACACCTTTAACACTTCTATGTTTGAAAGATGCGTATCTACAATCTGCAGCAATCCTGCAGTGGAAACACAGACTTCCCATAGGTAATAAAGCAGAAACAGTTGTTATATTGATTACCACAGTCCTGGACTTTATGACTTCTGAAAGTCTTTAGCCACCGAAAAAAGCAGCTTCTGCAATTACTTTGCCAGGAAAAATAAACTAGAAGAGTGAGGTCTTTTGATGAAGATGTATTTGACTTTTTTTTTTTAATGATAAAATAATGAATAGTGCAGTGTATCTTCATGCTGGAGAGCACGAAGTTGATAAGATAGCCCTCCTCCCCATGCTGTCACACTGACATTCATACTGTGATTCTGGAAGGGAAGATGTCTTTGGGAGTGACCAGAAATAACTCTGACACTGTGAAGGTGCAGTTGCTAGTGGAAATGGTGGTTGGTCTGTATGTGCCTTTCACTGACACTGCTCTCCTCCATTATATCTTGTGTTGAAGTTAGTTCTTTGCCATCTGAAGAGAGAGACAAGGATGCTTAGTATAGAATTAATAAGGGAACTTATTTTCTCATATTAGCTATGTGCAAAGTGGTGCCCCAGCTCAATGCATGAAGGACCCCAATAAGGGAGTGAAGTTCATGACCAATCAGAGGCATGTGATTAGGCACAAGGCTGCTGTCATACACGTGACCTCCTTAGGCAAATCTCCTGTTTTATTGTCGGTATGGGGTGTTCTCAGCCCCTGAGAGCCTGCTTAGTTTGGGTCTTCAGGTCACATCAACCCTGATGTTGTAAGTTCATAGTCCCAGGTAGCATTCATTCTTTTAAGCAAGTCATATTGTAGTTAGTGTCTTGTCTTTCATATGCAACTCTGAAAACTCATACAATTCTTGCTCTTTGGTCCCCAAAGGGACATTTCTAAAGTTTGTTGCACTGCATTAATTGCTAATATCTGTCTATACTATGGAGTAACGGCACTGCTGCTCTTGTTTTGTGCTCTGAATCATGCTCGAAGCATTTGCTTTTGGAGACAGTAGAGGGCCTTCTCATGTCTTGACAGAGTCAAGAATCTAATATCTTCATTTCTTCTCAATTTTAAAAAAAAAGGTCATTGAGGGAAGCTGCCTGACAAAGAAAGAAAAGAAAAACGGAAAGAAATCATGTATCTCCACAAGGCCATAAGCTGCTCTGTGAGCACACAGAGGTTAGCCATGACTGCTGGCAACTTGACCCCAACCTTTCCGAGGGTCATTGTTGTTGTTCATAGCAGCTCATGTGACAAATCTCCATCTTATTCCAGGCTTGCAGGAAACTTTTAGCACCTGTGGTTCCAAGCTGATGAAAATGTGCTAGTAAAATTGAGGAGAGGTGAGTCTCCTCAGTAGGTAGCCCTCTACATAAAGAGACATCAAAATGAGTCAGTAGAATGCTAAAATTAGCCAATGATCAGACCTGAAAGTAGGTCATGATGCTCACATACAAGAAGTGATGGATGCTACTGCTGCTGCTAAGGATGATGGTCTTCATCACATTTTTGCAGATACTAAGGCATGAGGCAGGTGTGCTGCAGATCTTGACATTTTTATCCAGCAATTCTTGTGTGCAGGCAAAAAGGAGACCTGCACTAATGAATAATTGAAAACTGGCTCTTTGAGATTTGTCCCCAGAAAGGAGATAATACTTTGGCAACATTAGGTAGTTCTTTATTTAATAAGCAAAATAATTCAAGTTAAGATTAAGGAAAATTTTTCACAGGTAATGAAATGTGCAAATTCAGAATAACGTAGGAACAAAGGGCTCAGTCCTGCATTTGCTTAGCTTTATGATGTATATAATGCTATTGAGGTTAGCACTTTAAATAAAACCACTGAGGAGTATCTAAAATGGAAAGGAAAGCATCACAATTTCATAAAAAGAGAGTATATGAACAAGAAAAGAAAGCATGCAAGCTTGTCAAGTTGAGCAGGGAAAACATCAGGTTATAATTAATGAACTAATAGATCAGGCAATTTGGCTCAGCCAAAAAAAACCCAAACCAAACCTAAAAACTTAACACTGTAACAGGATGTAGCTGTACACTTTGGATCCTGAGTGGACACAAAACAAATATTTAATATAAATTCACATAGTTCAAGAGAAATTAGGGCTAGGCAAAACTGCTTCCAGAACATCTGAGGGATATATTTCATGGAAATGAAAAATTTGTGTGCAAATCCTGTTTAGACACTGTTGATATATGACTATATGCTTATATTAAAAATGCAAATTTCTGTGTATTTATCAACATATATTCATTTGGGGAGTATATAAAATTCCTTTGGGCAATTATTTTTAATTTCTAGGATTGTTTTAACTCATCTATTGATACAATCAATGAAATTCACATGAGATGTGAATATTCTATGCTATGGAATATTGATGATCATAGAGCCAAGTTAGATGAATAAAGACTCCCAAGTACTTGTGTATGTTAATTTTAATCAGACTTCTCTGAGTTACTTTACCTAAGTGTTCATTTGTTCTTCTGTTGATCGGTATTCTGATATAATCTGTGAATGATACAAAATCTTTTTATCAGTTTTTGGATAGACACTAAGATAGTGAAACCAAACTTAGTGGACAGAATTTTGGTTTGTGTGGCTAGATCTGTATTGTGATAAACTGTGGTGGTTAATTGTGGCTGCAGACTATGCAGTTTTATTTAGAAGTGGCAGTATCCATCTCTACTTGAGGAGAAGTCAATAGCAAGTTTGTTAGGAGAATTATACTCAAGGTCCATGTTATATGTGTTCAGAATAACTCAAGGTTAAAATTAGCATGTTATCTCTTTTCTGTTATTATGCTATGGTTTTATTTGCCACCTTGGAATTTTTAGCTGTTATTTAGAGAAAAAAAAAATTATAAAAAGAATTTTATAAAAAGACAGAATGATCTCTGTCTGATCATTCAATCCTAAATAAGTTTACAAATGGTAAAGAACATAGAATGTTTTACCCTTTTGTCATGGGGTGGGTGTTTGGGGCTAGGTGTTGGTCAAATGTTATGGATCCCAATCCAGAGAATTCATAGGGACTGCAAATTTCACAGGTAAATTGTAACAGATAATCTGGAATTTGTTTACCTGGTGTACAACATACCGATATTGTTGTGGTTATTTATACACAATACATTAACAGATGCATATTTCTAATAAATGCATATTGTTATTCTATTAAATGATTGTCTTAGATTATTTAATCTAGAATGCAAACTACAATCTATGCTCAGTTCTTCCCTCTGCCTTTATCTTTTGAGGAGGAGGTGATATAACTGGGGGTTTTGGTCCATGGTCTTGGACTCCCCCTGTTGGAATTACCTTTCCCCTAATTTCCTCCCCTTTTGGCAATACTCAGTTATTCTTCAAGGTCTGTTGGTGAGACTAAGGCTACATCAGTTAAGATTGTACTCTTTGACAATCACATCTTAATTATTACATTGTTTGGGTAAATATCAGCTAATGCAGGGGTAGGGCTATACAGTGGATGTCTTTAGCAGCAATAGTCTTGGTCTATATTTATGTGCTGCATTTGATTTTACTGTAGCACAGTCATTTCCCATGTGTGGTGATAATCAAATTCTAGTCCTAGCCTGTGGAGAAACTGGCTAATAAATGGTGAAAATAAAACTTCTTTTGTTATCTTCAAACAGACTAAATCCATGGCATAAAATTCAAGATATGAAAGATACTCTTTTTAAATGAACAACAACAAAACCAGTCTGTAGTAAGAAATTAATCACTGAGGGATTTTCTTCAAGCTGTGTGATAAAATTTCTGCCTAAAATTTCGTTTGTTTTTTAAAGCCCTAAGGATTCAAGAGTTAGTATGGGGCATGTAGTGAGATTCAGGATGACAACAGATATTTCATGAGATTAAAATATTCTGTGAAAAGCAGTATATAAATCTTTATTCATTGTTAAAAAGTTAACTAATTTGGATTTATCTACTCAAGCAACCTTCCTACAATGCTTTAAGCAACATAAGTGAGATAATGCTGAAGTTCTTACAGAAGTGGGAACATGGTGTGGCAATAAAAATGTTGTACTTTTAGTCCTGGAAATATTTTATTTAATCCATTAAATTAATTGAAATAACTTAGTAATTCAGTGTAGAATAACATGCAGGGTCTGCTGGTGGACCAAGGACCACCAGAGCCTAAATGAGGATATCTGGGTATGGGATCATCTACTGAAGCAAACAAGTGGAGGATGTACAAGAGGTGTGCTGATAGCACCTGTATTAGCAGGCCATCAACATCCTAAACCACCTACACACAGTTTCTCTGAGCATCCTGATGAAGAAAGCAAATTTGAGCCTGAAACAAAGGTCTGTCTGCAGACATATAGTGGGAAGTCAACAGCATTGGATATAAGACACCGCTATAAGGAGAAAAGGAGCTGTGTGTAAATCATAATGATTCACAGAAGCGACACAGAATAAAAAGAGGGAGAATCACAATGTCTTTTCCTGAATGCTCCATATATCCAAAACCAACCAGAGAAGAGCCTTGATGCAGTGGTGAGAATTTGGTAACTACACACCTTGTACTCCTGCTAGCCAAAAAGCAGATCCCTTACTCAGTGTGCAATGGGCCAGTTCTCGCAGGAGAGAGAAGCACACCTCTGTTGTTATATTTATAATCACTGTACCTGTGTGGAGGACGGTTCTTCACCTGGGCAAGGGTCTTCTTGACTTATTGGTGTGGTTTTGTTGCAATTTTGTGTATCTGTGCTGCTGAGATGGCTTTTGCAAGCGGCAGCTACAGCTCACTGCAAGCCCTAGACAGTAAACATCGGCCAATTCAAGGCCAAAGTTGCTGGTAATCAGGGCCAAGCCAGTTGGCAATGGTCACAGACCCTCTGTGAATCACATATAGGAGAAAAAACACTGCAGACCAAGACACATTTTGCCACCAGAGAAGGGAGTGAGAAGATGTAACAAGCTGCACGGACACCAAGGCCAGGCCTGAAGGAGACGGAGTCAGGGGGGAAGAATGAGGCCGGAAAGAGAGATTCCCCTGCAGCCTGTGGTGAAGACCATGGTGGAGGGAGGTTGGGGGGAAAAGTAGAAGTATTAAGATCTGGGTAAGGAAAGCAGCTTGTGAGGAACCACCAGAACCCCACTCCCCATTCCCTGCCCCTCCCCGTGCCATGTTGGGGGGTAAGAAGGGAGTAAAATCATGATGAAGTTTAAATTTGCTAAGAAGGGGAGGAGTGGAGGGAAGGTGTTTTAAGACCTGGCCGCTTCTCATTATCCGACTCTGGTTCACTGGGTGTATTAATTGTAGTAGCAATAAATCACTTTGTTTTATTCTGTGCTGAGTCTGTTTTGCCCATTGCACTAATTGGAAAGTGATTGCTATGTCCCTACCTCAGGTTCCAAGCCTCCCAACATATATTTTCTCCCCTTTTCTGCTGAAAAAAGGGAGTGAGCGAGTGGCTTGGTGGGCATTTAGCCTCTAGCCAGGGCCAAACCACCACAGGTTTTTAGTATTATAATGAAAATACTTTAGCTAGGGATGGCTGGACTTTGTTTTTCATTGCCAAACTGTCTGTGTGTGTATTAGATATTATTACTGGTCCCAGGGCAGTTATTTTACAGGTGTTCCTTTAAACAATTCTCTTTGATCCTATTCTTAGCAACTACCTACAAAATATATACAATCTTTCTGAATTATGGGGCCATTGTAATACAGAGCCATGTTTAACTTTTAAGTTTGATAGTAGATAGCACTCTTCCACAGCAAGTAATCTTGGCCTGATATCTTGAAGGTATGCAAGCCTGGTGCTCAAATGCACTTGGGCACATGCATCTTGGTCCTTGTAGGTATAGCAGTGTCAGCAGGTGAAATATGTTCTGCTTCAAAATAGTCACCTTCCCCCTCCCATACAGTCTTGAATTCAGATTTACTACACTGATGCTATTGTGCTGCAGCATTGTGTTCCTTCAACTGTGTGGATAAAAAGGTGACGACTGCAGAGCTTTCAGGGAGGACAATGTCCTGGGTTCAACTGGGATAGGCTTAATTTTCACCAGAAGCTGGGAGGGGACACAGGCAGGACAGGTGATCCAAACTAATCAAGCGGTGTGTTCCATACCGTATCACATCGCACTCAGTATAAAAGAGGCTTAATCAGGCAGGGGCACCATGGCTCCAGGACATGCAGCTTGGGGACAGTCCAGCTTCGGGATGGCTCTGACCTGTACGGTCTGACTTGTGCAGTTTGGTGAGAAACTACTTTGTGTATCACCAGTTTTGTGTGTTATGAGTCCTGCCGTTGTTCTTTCCCCCTCCCCTTGCTGTCCCAGTGAACTGTCCTTATCCCAAACTATGAGGTTTGCCTTTGTCTCCCCATTCTCTTGCCCATCCTGTCAGGCTGGGCTGTGTAGTGCTCGGCTGTGACTGGGGCTAAAGCATGACAATGGGTACTTTGTGTACTCTATGTTTGTGTTGTGGTTTAACCCCATCTGGCAGCTAAGCACAGCACAAACACTCTCACCCACTGCCAGCCACACCCCCACACCCCCCTCCAACCCCCTACAGGATGGGGGAGACAACCAGAAGACTAAACATGAGGATTCATGGGTTTAGATAAAGATGGTTTAAAAAGCAAAGCACAACCATGCATGCAAACAAAGGAAAACAAGGAATTCCATCACCACTTCCCACCAGCAGGCAGGTGTTCAGCCATCCCCAGGACAGCAGGGCTTCATCATGCATGATGGCTATATGGGAAGGCAAAAGCTGTAACTCCAAACATCCTCCTTTCCTCCTTTTTCCCCTAGCTGTATATGCTGAACATGACATGGTATGGGATATCCCTTTGGTGAGCTGGGGTCAGCTGTACCGGCTGTGTTCCTTGTGCACCACCAGCCTACTCGCTGGTGGGGTGGTGTGAGGAGCAGAAAAGGCCTTGACTCTGTGCAAGCACTGCTTGGAAATAACAAAAACATTCCTGTGTTATCAACACTGCTTCCAGCACAAATCCAAAACAGCCCATACTAGCTTCTAGGAAGAAAGTTAACTCCATCCCAGCCAAAACCAGCACAGCTTGAAAGCATAGCCACAGCAGATTTAGAGCAGTTTTTATTCTGGCATGGCTAAGCTATAAAAATGAAGAGATGACAACAGAGATTTCAGCCTGTGTTAGCCATACATTACGTATCTCCAACAGCCTGGCAACTGATCAATTGATAATGAAGAGGTTCATCTTCAAAATGTTTTGGACAGTGATAAAACAATTAGTAGCAGGAGCTTGTCCCATTATAGTACTATTTATTCCAAAGAAAATACATCAAACCCATCAATGCAGCAGAGCTGGAAAATCATGTATAAAAGAAAGAAAACAAGCTGATAGATACAAGCTAACTGGAAGTCAACCAACCCTACCTGACTGTTGATCCTGATTCAGAATTTATAAGCTGTCTCCTGTTCACGTAGTCCTAGCAAGCAAGCATCTTATCCATAGGCTTACAAATTTGTTTCTTTAACTGAGCTCTTCATAAAATCTTGCCCAAAACATCCAGATTTTAATCAAAATTGCTTGTAAAACAACATTTATGAAGAAACTCAGAGAGCTTTGAGCCTTATCTAGGCTCTGAGAATTTCAGGGACTTATCACAGTGTCCAACTTAACTTGAGAGGAATTTGAGCAAGTGCTGAGAGTTGCTCAGATGCCATATGACAGCCCCATGCTCCAAAGAAGTGAGTATTTATTCCACTAGTGAATGGGCTGTGCTGTTTTACTACAAAGCAAGAAAAATTGAGACGAAAACCTTTGTGACGTAAATCTTTACCCCTTGTGGTGGTGGGATTCAGATTCTATAGGAAGTAGATTTAATAACCTAAGCAACCGTGATTCTGTGATTCTCTAACTGCCAGAGAGATTATATAAATATTCTTCTTCACTTAATGAAAAGGGCCCTGCAATAAAGTCCACAAAGCAAGCAATTTATTCAGCAATGCTAAACTGGGAAACATGTGCTTGGGTAGAAGCACAATTTTGTCACACCCTGAGAGGGAAACTGCTGTGACTCTCCAGCTCTACTTTGGCACAGGATTTCCTTATCTTCTTGGCAAAATTTTATTATGAAGTTAATTATCTTTAAATTGTTACATGCAGTGTCATGATATTATGGTAGGAGCATGATGCAGGATGCTGTTTTATTGCTGTTTGTCATCACAGTAAATTGGCTTGGTTGGGAATTGCAGGGAGAACATTAGCATTCACAGCCATTACTGCCTTGAACACTGTCCAGCCTATTTGCTTCCCTCGCTCTGCCCACTCGTTCGGTAATTCTGCTTTATGCCTCTTTGAATGCAAAACAGACTCTATCAGATTTCCTCCCCTTCCCTTACTGCCTTTGCTGGGAGCTGCTGTAGAGAGGAAAACTGATCTTGTTTCAGCCCTGTGATTATGGGTGATCAATTGGGTTTTTTTGCACCTTTGAGTTTTGTTCATTTTGTATACCAGTGAGCTGTGAAAGCCCTTGCAAAGTACAAGGTTGGACAGGTTTGAGCACCTCAATTTTCATTTTTTTTCTGCATGCATTGGAGAATCTGGGGACTCCAAGTGCATAATTGCACAGGTACAATTTAGGACTGGTCAGGTAGAAGCTTTATTAAATCTTATAGTGAGAGAAATTCAAAAAGCATCTACCTCTCTGCTCCCCTGTTCCCTCCAAAGTGACAGCAGAGGCCCAACCTATATATTGTTCCAGACACAAAAGTGAGGAAATCCCTTCAATGTTAACAAAGGGAGGTATCCATCCATGGGAGGGGTGGACTCCTTAACCATAAAGCTAACTGCTGTAATTCTAAGGCATTAAGCAGCAAATGACATGACAATATGGAGAGGTGGCTCTTGCTGGAGCCTATAGGAGTGGCACACCCAGTATTATCCTAGCTCAGAAATGGGGAGTTGGAAGCAATCACAGACTGTCAGCTTTTAACCAAAGGGATGTTCTTTTAGTAAAGATAATTTCTTTGCCAGACCTCTCAATCTTAAATATTAATAATCTCACCCCCACACATGCATGTGCTAGAAAAACTGTGGGTTTCATCACATCTAGAGTTGCACTAAGACACTGAAATAAAATGTGCTTAGGGATATGTTTTAGTAGAGGACAGATGTGGTTGGACTCGATGATCTCAAAGGTCTTTTCCAACCTAGTGATTCTGTGATTCTGTTTGGTTGGGAAATTTTTAAGTAAAATTTTTCTTCATTTCTGCATTTATTTTTTTAATATATCTCAATCTTTTCTCCCATTTTCAGCACGCATTTTTTCTTTATTTTCTATGTATAATGGAATAGAATGGATAAAGAGCCCACGGTGAAGTTGTCAGTGGCCTGAAACAGAGTTAGTGGGAGTTGAGGAAAGGCGAGAGACTTGTCTAGGTTGTAGGGTACCTTGGGATATCATCTAGCCCCATCTCCTGCTAACAGTATGGTCAGCTTGGTCAGATTGACTTGGCCTTGTGCAGTTAAGTTTTGAGCTCAAAGATGTAGACTTCTTTGAGCAACCATAATCAAATATGTTTGATGGGGAAGTTTCAACTGGAATTTCCTTTGTTGTGACTTGTGTCTGTTGCACAATTTTGTTTCTTATGCTGTGTTCTTACGCTTTTGCTGTGTACATTCAAGCGGGTTTCCCTGTGTCTACTCTGCAACTTACCATAGACAGCCATAAGATACCCCCTCAGCTTTTTCTATCTCTTAAGGCTGAACAAAACCAGTTCCTCAGCTTCTGCTTGTACTTGTGTGAGCCAATCTCCAAGTCCTCCTATGCTGGTGTCCCCCCACTAGACCTGTTCCAGGTTGTCAATGTCTGTCTTCTACCGAAGGTCTCAAAACTGGACATGGTACTCTGCAGGTGGTCTCACGAGTGCCAAATAGAAGGGAAGAGGATAAATTTGTTTCAGCTACTGGATAAATACATTCTTGCTAATACAGCTCAGTACCTGTTTAATCATGTTCACCTCCACAGGACACAGCTAAACCACCACTGCTACATGTATCAGAGCTGACCTTGAGCACAGACAACCAAACCCCAGAGAGAAAATATCGCAGAGGGATAAGGACTACAGAGGAAGATGGGTGCCAACTAGTCAGGTTGATTAAAACCTCTTGGTGCCTTCATGACCCTGGTGGTGTGCTCATGACAGAGGAGAAAGATTAAGGCCCTACATATATTTAAAAAGGTGCCCTGAGTAAGATGGATATTTGCAATGAGTCCAGACTCACCTGATCTAACTTTAGATACCAAAAATTAAGGTATTGTTTCTACATATCCCAAATAGGTGGACTGAATCTCCCCCAGAAATACTGTCTCTCTACAGAAAAAAAAGACCGGGTGCTAAGTTGCAATTCAATATTCAGCTTTTACATATGTAAATTCAGATAAAAGTATAATCCAGATGGGATTGTACCATCAGATGGTACTCTTGCACCCCGAGATTAGAAAACAAATGTTTACACAGAGTTTCACTTCAATGTAGAAATTTCTTCCTCAGTTTCAAACCTCAAGGTCTCATCTTCAAACTGCCTGGGTGCAAATCATGGTTCCTACTTGCTCATGTTAGAGCATGGTAGGTTTTCTTTTGTTCACTGATGTGGTTGGCTTGTAAAAGTCTCAGAAGTTATTCTTCAGGGGGTTTCCCACTAAATCTATGAAAATTGTGGCTTGCTAATGTACTTAAGAAAGCTCAGTCTTGAACAAGATTTTGCAACCATTTAGTACCGACACTAGGCCTGTGCTTATGGTGCTGGAGGCTCTAAACAGATGTTATCAAACATCCATAAAGCCCATTTGGGTGTACAGTTTGAAAACTACTGATGAAAGCAAAGCTCAGTAAAGAGCAAACTTTTTAAGCAGATCTAGATGGTGGGTTGGGAGATAGGGGAGAAAGAATTTAATCTTTTGGGGACTTCCAGTATTTTGACATTGTTTTTGTCCTAAATTCATCACAGGAGCTAGTCTGGCCAAAGGGCTCAGCTTGTGGTGGGCACCACACTTCAGCTATCTGAGCTCCCATAAGGAACTATGGAAATTCAGGTAACTACAGACTACTCTTAAGAGGAAAATGAAAAACTTTGCATAGATTTTGAAAAAAATCCCCCCAAAACGTAACGCATTTGCCACCACTCAAGACAGTACATATTTGGGAACTTTTCAATGGGTTTTATTTGACAATTCTTTTGTCATACAAAATTCCCTACTTTATATATAAAAAAAAGAAAGCTTAATGGCCCATGGTCCTATACCAAGGCAATTATAAACCTCTAATGCAGCTGAATGTGCTAAACTATCAGTCTTTGTGCTAAGCAATAGAAGCAGCTGAGCCTCTTTTTCTGTAGCACAAAACACAGCTGGAGCCACCTGGCAAGACCATGAGATGCAAAAGGAGAATGTGGTAATGACTGGGTTTCCTAGTTTTCACACTTGAGCAGGAACAAGGGTGGAGAGAGCAGAGCTGGGCAAGAAACAGAGGTTTAATTTTTTTCAGGAAATTCCATGATTAAAAAATGTTTCCATTTTGGAGTAAAAGGCCAGATTTAGATTTTTGTTGTTGTTGTTGTTTATAGAAAACATGTTTTTTTGCAACCAGCCAGACCACCATACCTTCAGAATTTCTGGAAGTAGGATTGCTGTAAATATATATTTGTTCAATCTGGTTTGTGCTGCAAATGTTGCTCAGCAAAAAAAAATTGGTTGGCTTTTCTCAGGAACTAGGCAAATCCAGGTGCCACTGAGATTACCTGAAGTTGTGGGTATTGAACACATTTGAAAAATTAGGGTTGTGATAGTGATTCAATGGTACATGATTGAGGCTTCAGTAGCCATGCGCATGAACTGAAAAGTCAAAACAGCCTTTAGCTTTATGTGGTGCCAAACTACATGGAAAGAAAAGGGCTCTCTTTCCACAGATGTATCTTCAAGACTATGCCTGTAAAGGTCTTATTACTTTGAACTTCAAAACCTTAGGTTTGCTTAGCAGTTTTTTCCATCATATCTCAGCTGTTGACTTTATTACTTTAAAATTCCTTCTCTGTTTTCATGAACTGCTGAGAACATCATCTAATTAGCAGAACAGGAATTGCTCTTGAAGTGCTATTACATGAGACTCTGACCGTGACCACCTGCAGTCAACCTTGTGAAGGAGAGAGACTGTACTTAATTCCATTAACGCTTGTTATAAAAGTTGGGAAGGAGTGGAATGGCAATGACAGATGGTTAACATCTTTGGAGAGATTGTTAACGGGGATGAGTGTTTCTGTTAAACTTTTTGACTCTCTGTAAGGCTGCAGGGTATTGGCAGTTTTCACCATTGACATACTCTGGGAGAAAACCTCTCCTACTCCTGGGCGTAGAAGGTTATTTCTGTTGTGCAAACACCATGAGTGACCAGCACTGGCTCTGACCTCTCTCAGTGCTTTTTCCTTCTGGACAGCCTGGGGATGGCATTTCAGTGGCCAGCTTGGAGTTTTAAAAGGCTCACTACAGCTCAGCCTCTGCTTTCTAGCTCTCCTGAAACCACACTTAACAGCAGTAAAGATGAAAGTAAATGTAAATGAGAATTTGTTTACATAGCACAAATGTTGGCAACACAATTACAATGAATTTAGAGACAGAACTAACAAGAAAACTGGTCTTTTATCTACCCATACTTAAACAAACTCAGGCGTTTCTCTGTGCAGAGAGAACTGTTTAACCAAATTTGTTGCTTGGGATCCTTTCTGGGTATAACGTTTATACCTAATTTATTCTCTGTGGTTCCATTTAGAATGTAATTTAATTAAAATGTTGGTTTCAATCTTTTCCCAAGGGTTCGCCTCCCATCTGCTGCCTCACTTTCAGGAATACTTATGTTTTCTGGGCATGGCTAGGTGAAGCTATCTTCTGCCTACACGATAAAGAGTGTCTGTTAGCAGCCCTCCTTAGTGATAAAGAACTCCCCAGTTTATTGTAAGCAAAATACTCTGTTTGGCCAGGTACAGTCACATTCAGAGCTGAAGGCTAAAAGCTTGTGGATCCTTATGTTCATATCAATGCTAAAGTGTATGTTTGCCTTAAACTCTCCAATCCTACCCCAAATAAGCACATACATGATATTCTGTGTAGATGCAGCACACTGAATGCTTGGTTTTGACTGGTGTTGATACGGGTGGTGAACACATCGGTGTGATAACGTGTTAGTGCCTGGGCCTTGGGGTAGCTATAACATCATTTAATAAATAGTCAGATTTTGAAGTGAAACATTTTAGAAATCATACTGTCTCTCAGAAGACATTAGGAAACACCAGATACAGAAGGTGATATAGCTGTTTTGAGGGAGGCTTTTTGGAGGTGGGTTTTCTGTTGTGGGTTCATAGAATCATAGAATTATAGAATGGCAAGGGTTGGAAGGGACCCCGAGGATCATAAAGCTCCCACCCCCTGCCACAGGCAGGGCCACCAACCTCAGGCCTGGATCTACACAAGGTTGCCCAGGGCCCCATCCAACCTGGCCTTGAACACTTCCAGGGATGGGGCATCCACCACCTCTCTGGGCAGCCTGTTCCAGCACCTCACCACTCTTTCTGTAAAAAACTTCCCCCTAATATTCAATCTAAACCTTCCCTCCTTCAGCTTTAATCCATTCCCCCTTGTCCTGCCATTATCTGCCCTTTTAAAAAGTTGATTCCCCTCCTGTTTGTATGGTCCCTTCAGGTACTGGAAGGCTGCAATGAGGTCCCCCCACAGCCTTCTCTTCTCCAGGCTGAACAAGCCCAGCTCCCTTAACCTCACCTTGTCGGGCAGGTGCTCCAGCCCTCTAATCATCCTTGTGGCCCTCCTCTGAACCCTCTCCAACAGTTCTACATCCTTCTTGTATTGGGGGCCCCAGATCTGGACACAGTACTCCAGGTGGGGTCTCATGAGGGCAGAGTAGAGAGGTACAATCACCTCCCTGTCCCTGCTGGCCACCCCTCTTCTGATGGAGCCCAGGATACCATTGGCCTTGCGAGCTGCAAGAGCACACTGCTGGCTCATGTTAAGTTTCTCATCCACCATGACACCCAGGTCCTTCTCAGCAGGGCTACTCTCAAGGAGCTCTTCTCCCAGTCTGTATCTATGTCTGGGATTCTTCTGGCCCAAGTGCAACACCTGACACTTGGCAGTGTTGAACCTCATTAGGTTCACCCGGGCCCATTTTTCCAGCCTGTCAAGATCCCTCTGGATGGCTTCCTTTCCTTCAAGGGTGTTGGGGGGGGCTTTCTTCTTTCTTTTCTCCTTTTTCTGATTACACAAATTACGTGGAAATAAACTCATTGCTAGTTTAGGATAAATCTGTTTATTTGGTTTCGAAGCTCAGTCATAATATTTTATTTGCAGCTTTAATTATCTCCATAGCAACTAACTGTGATTTATTAATAATAATACTAGTAGTAATTGAAACAGAGTTGACAGGGAAAGTACGCTGCGTATAAGACATGTTGATAAAACTGTTTCCAAATAAAATGCCTTTCAAATCTTTTTGAGGAAACAACAGGTGATCTTGGGGCAATGATTACAGAGGGAGATGAGAGCTTTTCTAGACACTTCCTACACAAAAAATGCATTTAGCTTTTTCTACAAAATCTATTTTCTACAGTGCCTGATCCAAAACTCATTGAAAAGACTAATTTCAGTAGTTTTGGGATCAAGCCCTTGTTTAATTTCTGAACCCACTGTCAAGCAGTCATTCAGATTTTACAATATTTCATAAAAGAATAATTCAATTATAAATAAACAAAATCATTAGATTTAAATCTGCTGTTGCTATTAAGAACAGGAAATTGATGATTAGGGATTGTGTTTAACTGTGGATTAGGGATTGTGTTTAACTGTGGAATTTATTTAATAGCCCTATAAACTCTTGTCTCCATTGAATAAAAAGGCTTTGGTAAGTCAAAGAATTTATTCCTACAGCCCACAAATCCAAAGTCTTACACATTTGCTTTTGAGATGAGGAAGGCAGAGCTAATCTTGATTGGATTTTTACATGTAAATCCCAGGGATTATAGGAGCCCTTCCAGACCTGGTGCTTTACATCACTCTCCTGAGTAAAGCCTGCAGAAGTAGGGCAGGAGGCCTAGAAAATGCTTTAACATTCACGTTGAAATGTTTCTCTACCTATGACTCACTTATGAGGTGGAGATGGGGAATAAGAGTCTTCTGGGGCCTGTGGAGGGAAAACCATGAGATTCTTGAGAACACAGATATCCCAGAGAGGCTGTGATATATCTGCCTCTGAACTCACAGGTCTTGTCTGCTCAAGAAGGCGGCTCTCCTTGCACAGCCCCCTTCTCCACTGAAGTCCTCAGCAGTTGATCTTAGCAGTATCACTGCAAAATGGTGGGGCAGCCAGTAATGCACCAGCACATTCTTGCAATGCAAAAAACCTCAGACTGTGTGGTTGCCACTGTGGCTCCTGGCAGGGCCATGCTAACATCGAGTTCCCTAACACTTACACAGTGGAAGAGATTAAAAAAACCCAAACAAAACAAACAATCAGGGGGATTTGTAATATTTCCTGTAGCAATAAATGCCCATACAAGTTACTCTGGGCAATATGAACATGCAGTAAGCATTCAGTCTTCACTCCCTATAGAAAGGCCTCTTCATGCCACAACAAGGTCAAAGGCTTGGCCAGTACACTCCAAATGGCTCCTTTCCAGGCTGCTGCTTTAACACGCAGGAGAGGGAACCTGTCCAGATATTAGGTTGCCAGCCTTGAACTTGGAAAATTGGATTCAGTTTTCTGTTCTGCAGTTGATTACTTATAAGACCCGAGGGAAGTAATTTAGTGTCAGATTCTTTAAGGTATAACACCTATTTGTTTTCCATGGAAATTGGTTAAGTTTAGATGCTAATATCTTGACATTCTCTGAGGGGCATTTGAGTTTGTGCCTGAAAAATGGAGATGGGATGATTCATATACTTGATAAATGTACTAACAATTGTGAAGTTGTCATACCTAATAGGTATAGAAGTCATAAATTTACCACAAATAGGACTACATGGTTCCTGATGCTAATTTGACCTTTCAATCTCATTTGAAAGGATGGTTTTGTCTTAAAGATGAAAGTCTTGTAATACTGAGATCAGTGGTCAATTTTATTATTGACTTCTGTAGATCCACTTACTCTTTAAGGGGCTTTATTCTTACTTATATTTCTTTTCCTGTAATAATTGAAATAATACTTACATCACTACATCTGTAAGCTAGCCATACAAAAGAAGCAGTCTGCATCAGTCAAGGCAATGATGAGTTTGTCTAGATGGAAAAATACTGTACTGTGCAGACAGCACATAAGCACCCAATGGCTACATTTTTCTCTAGAGCTTGAGATTTATATTCAATCATCCTCTCAGGACTAGAAGCAGTCTAGCCAGGATAAAGCGATGCTCTTAATATACTTCTCAGAAGGGCTTTAGTTGCTTTAGCTCTTTGAACGAGTTCATTCAGGGTCTCAGTGTGGCCTCATATTGTGCCATGAAGATGTATCCTGAGATACTGAGCAGAATTCAGTGTGGAAAATAAGGGTTGCATGTGGCCAGAAGGTAATAACTTTCTGCTTAGGGCTTTACCGACTGAAAAACAGAGGGCTTCTGCCTCTGAAACCCCTCAGAAGTTGGTTGTTTTATTCCTTTCCTTTGACCTCTGCTGTTTGCTGCCTTCCCCTTCTGTGGTTGTCCTCTTTTATGTGTCAGACATTAATTTTCTGCCTCTCCTCCTTTCAAGAACAAGCTAACATTGCTTCTTCTTCATTTCATTGTGCACAAAGTACCACAGGGAACACTATTAGTAGGAGAATTTACAACCCCACACAAAACACTCCTTATTCTTTACTTGCTCTTGGATAATCAGCAGAGGAAAAGTGGTATCAGATTTTTTTTCCCTACCTACCTTTTCTTTTTTTTTTTCTTTTTACAACTGAATATAAATAAAACAGAATTGGTTGATTCATACCTTTACCCAAGAAGCATTGACTTAAATTAATGCACTTGTCAGACTAGAATTAAATGCTCTGCTTGTGATGAATCAAGAGAATCTTCAAACCTCACCTTCCGTGAATTTTAAGGAAGGAATATTTATTTTTCTTGCATCCTTTCAGGCTAGAAAAGAACTGAAATTTTTGTGTGGTACCACTTGCATTGTGCTGAATCAATTGCAGGAAATAAATAATAGTGTCAAACTGCCGCTTTTTGGACCTTTGGTGCTTTATCTCACCTTACAGATCTGAGCAGGTTTTTGGGCAAGCAACAGATTGCTATGGACTGGTCAGCAAAGGATCCAGGCAGCCAAAAGCCAGTGTGATGTGCCAGTGGCAAATAAAACAAGGTATCTCAGCATCAAGCAAATAGGAATTTCTAGTAACAGACACACAGGAACCCTGATTTAACCATTTTGCTATATTAACTGCTCTCAGTGTTCAGAGTTGGTGAGACTCTGACTTAGGAGAGACTAGGAAAGGGGCGTATGGTTCTACATCTGTCTGCAAAGATTTTGCAGAGAGAGGGAATGAAGGGAACCAGCAGGACAAGTGTTAAAAAAATCTACAGAAGGGAAAAATGCAGGCATGCAGAGTTTCCCAGACTGCCTTAATATCGTATGTATTCAATATTCAGAATTATTCTATGAATAATTTATGCAAACCTATGCCAGTGCTACAAACATTTCACTGGGTATTTGCTGTCTTGGGCCTTGTAGCTGGTCATCTATTTCCATGTGATGGTTACCAGTCTCTGAATGTGTGATTCTTACATGTAGCTCTTTTGAGTGAACATATTTGCCTATTTCCCAAGCTTTCCCTATGTGCAAATAAATTTTGCTTTCAGCAGTGTGCAGACAGAAACCAAACAAAAGATAAAGGTTTGCAAATATTGTCAGGAGGAACATCAGTACCAATGAAATGCATCTCTGCAGCTTTATTTTTTGTGTGTGTCTTATGGTGCTCAGGTTGTCACAATTGCATTTCCAAGAGGAGGCTGCCCCTCAAAGTTACTCCCTGGGTAAACTTTAGGGAGTGCCTGGAGGGGTGCCTGAAGCCCTCCTGGCAGCTCTGCAGGCAGTGAGCAGCCCAGCAACACCAGGTCTCTAGCCCTTGTTAGCCCAGGAAGCAAAAAGATGTGCTGTGAGGTCCAAGCTCTGCTTCTGTGCACCAGCCACAGCATGGAGCCCACCTGGGCACAGGTATGAATACAGCCAGGGATGGCATTTCAGCATTATTCACCAAAACATGAAATCACCATGCGGTGATCGTCTTGCTTCTTTCCTCTCTGTCTATTATTCCATTCTTGCTTTTGGTTAGATCTATCTATTTTTTTTGGAAAAAACCAAAACCAACCTTAACAAAAAAACCCATCATATGGGCATGGCTTCCTATTTCTCTGCTTTATCATACGCATTCGCCATCTCAGCACCTTGGAGATCTCTTTGATGCAATTCTTTGCCATCCAGCGCTGGGCTATAAAGCTCCCTGTTACAGCCGTGCTGCCCGGTCCCCAGGAAGCAGCATGAGGGACTGCAGATGAAAGGGACATTAATAAGCCCGATGAATTTTCAGTTTTCTCTGAAGGCGAATTTAGCTGTGTTCTCTCCCGCTGTGTGAAATGATAATGAGGCAATCGATCGTAAACAGGTGCAGCAAGGAGCTGCTCGGCGTACAGCGAGCCTTCGCACTCCATTGCCACGCTCAGTGCCTGAATCTTAATATCATTCCAGAAAGAGTGACAGAATAATAATTCCCATCTCATGTTAAGGTAGAAACCTCTTATATTCAGAACCTTCTGGAATTAATGCCATTCTTTTCACAGGTTCGTTGCATTTGGCCAAGCTTCATTTCAGGAGTCCTTCGAGCAAGGAAATGCATCTTTAGGAAGTATTTCTATAATGAATTATTTACTCATTAGCTGAAGTTTTACACTATTTTATAAACCTTTAAGTGCTTAGAGGTTCTGTGAATTATTTAAATTATTTATTTTTACTATTCTACATTTAAAAAAAAACCAAACCACCCTGCCTTGTGTCTACCTCTCATCCAACATGGTGCTGTGGTCTTAATCACCTTGCTGTGTGGGAAGGCTGGAGCAGAAAACCAGAAACACAATGCATTCATCAGCACACACACACATATGCATGTGCACACACCTCTTCATTATTCTAGTTTATTTAACCCATAGACAAGAGAGGTAACACTTGGGGGATGGTTGCGGACTCTCAGTAATGCAACACTCCTTCTCTGCAGAAGGGAATTGAAGATTCGCTGTGGATCAGCACTGGCTGGGCACGATTCCTGCCTGGGCAAGGGGGTGGCACGATGCAGGAGCTCTTGCTCTGCTCTTCCTGAATTCCCAATCCTGCAGAAGGTTTTCAAAAATTATTATTCCTCCTTTTTTCCTCCTTTGCATTTTCACCATATAGATGTTTTATATCTATTCAATATGAGGTTTTCGTTCCCTTTTTAATATACACTTAATTATGCCAGACAGCAAGCCCTGCCCAGCTGTCACAGTTGCATTCCTTTGCTGACCATCTTTGACCATTTGTATTCGTGCCTTTTCTCTGGAGTCATCCTGCAGCTGTACTTTCAAGGCCTCTGCTGTCATCCTATGGACGTATTCTCAGGGGTCCCTGTGACAATCACTGAAACAACAAAAAAGATATAAACCCTCATATATTCATTTGTGTCTAAATCTAGGAAACTTCTACTCAGCTTTGAATCTATGCTGAAGTATCTTTTTCAGTATTTGATTTTATTTTTTTTTTACGTTGTCACTGGACTGACATCTTTTCCTCTTCCTGTTTGAAAGAATTTTATCTGATCTTTTCTGTGTTCTTTGTACCTAGAAGCTTCCACAGGAACCTCTTGTGCTGAGAAACATATGTACACATGACTCAAAACCCATCTGCTTCTCTGTCACCTGAAAGACTTTGCACAGAAAGCTAATGCATAATTTATAGTAAGGATTTTTCTCACTTTTAGAAATTGAAGCTTTTTTACCTCAGCTCTACAAAAGGGAAGATGCTTTTCCTGGACCAAGGTACCTAAAATCTAGTCTTAGTACTGCAGATAGCAACTCATGTGCTTAACTGGGGCAACATCTGCCCAGGTAGGCTGGTCATGCAGTGCCTTGAAGGCCACATCACTTTATAGCTCCACCACTGCATGCTTGACTTCGTGTCTGCTTAAATGAAGCCCAAACCTGCAGATCTCACCTGCCCTTATGGGATGGAGTGAGGAGACCCCTCAGCAGTCTGATCTGCCTGAGACAAGTGACCGGTAATGTGGATAGGAATTTAAATTGCCTTAGTGCCTATTTTTGAGCACTTCTGTAAGCAGTCCATTGCCCTTCAAAATGGGGTCCTCATAGCAAGTGTAGGCAGATAAGGAGGTAAATCTTTGGGCTGAAGGTGCATCCTCTGTGCAGGAGACAGCAGCACTGTCATCTCAGTGGGTCCGTGTAAGTTATGTGGAACAAATGCCATGGACACAGTGTATCTGGGAGACAAAAGACTCCAGATCGAAGGGTGCAGAGGTAATTAATTTTGGTAAGCCCACTGTCTAAAAGAAGGGTCTCCAAACTCAGCTGTCCTGCTGTTTCAGTCATGGCAACAATGGGAATAGATGTCAGTGCTGGTGAGAGAGCCCTTGAGACTTTAACCTGCGTTAATTACCAAAGAATACAAGTGTCTTCAAAGTCAGATATTAGGAATTTATGTTCTCTGAACATGTGAAATTGCCTTCCTTTCTCAGTGCCTCATCAAGTCTGTGTCATTGGTGACCACTCAGTTTCAAAAGAGCAAAAATTCAATAAGTAGAAAAAGAGTTCTCTGTTTAGGATCTGTTGCAAAGCAGCTGCCTGTAGCACCAGAGCCGCAGCGGGTGAATCTGCAGTACCGCCTGGCTATGCAGTTGTAACTTTCGCTTTCATTCTAAACCTGAAATACATGAAGTGAAACCCTCACCTGTTGTGTGTGTCACCTGCTGAATAAAAAACTGAGCTAACATCAAGTTTCTAAACCTCAACGTGTTCTTTCGGGGAATAACTGCTTACAGTGATGTGTGAGCACTCCGGTTAGCACTCACAGGAGTGAGCCTGCCTCCGGGTGTGCACATGGTACCTGGCTGCTTGTAAAATGTTCTGTCTGTAACTCCTTGTGCTCTATGCATGTTTTAGCCAAGGACTACGGTGTCTTTGCCTTTCACCTTTCTGCTTTAATGCTGCCTTACTATGTTGCATGTGGAATATTTTTATAAAATATGACTAAGCATAGATTTAGAATATGTACCACTGCACAACAGGCAGTTATTCTGTCCTAAATGTGAAAAAGTAGATGTTTCTCTATTAGGTCCCCTTTCTCTCTACTTCATCTTTGGACTTTTCTAGTAAACTGTAGCATACTAATGTGACCTTCACAAGCCCATAAAATGTTGTTCTGAATCACTTTATAACCTTTCAGGTGGTCTCAAACAAGTTTTAATATCGATGTCTAAGTGTTTGGCTGTCACATGTGCTGTCCAATGGGCTGATAAACCCAGAAAATACTGTACCTTGTTATACTACTCACCATTTTCATGCCAGCACAAAAATAATGTTCTTAAGCTCTTGCATGAGTATCAAAATGCTGTGCTCCCTGTCTTTAATTTGTCTTTTCTGTTATTGCTCCATTGCTTATCTTGCCTATCGTTGTGTCAGGAAGCCTCTTTTTGGTTTGGCTGTAGTACACGCCGCCTTTCACTGAAACAAAGCTTTCAACTGGCAGGTTTGACTGGGTACTTTTCAAAGAGATCTCTTATTGAGACTAAATTTATTAATTATTTCTACATAAGGTAGAGATGTTCTGTGATGGAGCCATAGCAGGGAGCACAAAGGGGGCATGATACAACACTTTGCCCAACAGCAAATGCTGCTCTCTGTCCCCCAAGCCCCAGACATAAGCTATCATCAAGATGGGGACAGACCATTGCTGCTGGAAGCAGAGTGCTGTGAGGAGGACTCCTCCAGCAACAATAACTGCTCTGTTATCTCCCATTCATTATTTTTTATCTGCGCTTTGTGTACATACATTTTCTGGTGAAGACAATATGGGATTTTTTTTTCCCTTCTCTGAGAAATGAGCTCTAAAAACTTAGGTTTGCCAAATACAGATGAAAGGGACTGAAAGATGTTTCCACTCATGCTGGTCTTCAGATCCTGGCAGCAGTTCACTGATCCCAGCAGTGGCCACAGTGGTGGTGGGAATGGCCATAGGACCTGCACAAATGGACGCAGAGAGAGCAGCAGGAGGCTGTGCTGGACTCATGAACCGTTGCGTCTCATCTACCAGAAAACATCCAGCTTTAAAAGTGAGGGCACACAAAAATTGCAAGGATTCATATAACTGTACAGCTGAAATGACTTACATCTTCTGAAATGAAGTATGTTGCAGCACCACACCGATAAATTACCTGGGAAGGCCAAGACACTACTTGTGCTAGCAAAAGGCAGCTAATGTTTGCCACTGAAGTCCACTTCTAAAACAGTTTTGGGGAGCACCTGTCTGCCTCGCTGGTTGTATACCATTGTTATGCATGGCCAGAAGCCAGGAGCAGGGAGGAGGAAGCAAAGGGAGAGAGGGAGAGAAAGGCTTCACTGTCTTTGGGTTCTGCACACATAGATTGCAGAACTCATCCTGTGTAGCATTGCATTGTTCCTTTTGTATTTCCTTCAGCAGTCAGCAAGCATAGAACAGCACACAGCTGCTTTGGATCAAACTGATGCTTTAGTGTCTTCATTTTGCTATGATAAAATGACGTTACTTTGGCATTCAGTGACTCTAATAGATCTGGGCAAATACTGCTGGGGGAGGGTTTGTTCAGAGGCCAAACCGAAAAAGCAGGAGAAAAATGTCTTAGGTCAGAATTCTTTAAAATTTTCTTTGGCAAAATGAAACCAAATAATTCCTCATGCCAAAACCTTGAATGAACCAAAATGTTACATTCCACCAAAATTGAATGTTTCGTGCTCTGACTATTCTTGTCTGTTTCTTTTTTTTTTTAAATTGAATGACACTTTGATCACATAAGTTGCAAAATTAATTTGCCAACCGATGGAATGGAAGGGTTTGCCATCTTCAAAAAATCTATTCCTGTTATCTCCTTTCAGACAAGAATTTAGATTAATTCAACCTGAATGTACTCACTGTTTCAATCTTTTTTTTGGCCAAATTCACTGCTTGTGGACACAACCCCCCCCTTCCCAGATCTTTTCTTTTTGCTCTCGATCTGATTCTTGAATTTTCTTCCAGCCCTATTAGTGAGATATTCTCTTACTTGTGCAGGTTTTTGTTTTTTCCTGATGGAAAAACATTTCAGCTTTGTTCACAGATGATCTAAAAATTCCTGCCATTTGCTCTGTGTCACTGCCCACAGAATCACAGAATCAGAATCACTAGGTCAGAAAAGACCTTTGAGATCACTGAGTACAACCATATCTGTCCTCTACTAAAGCATATCTCTGAGCATCTCATCTAACTGTCTTTTAAATACATGCAGGAGCAGTGACTTAACCATCTCCCTGGGTAGTTGTGCCTGCCCTGGTACAGCTTGAGTCCATTCTCCCTCATCCTATCACCTGTTGCTTGGGTGAAGAGACCAACACCCGTCTCTCTACAATCTCCTTTCAGGTAATTATAGGTGGTGATAAGGTCTCCCCGCAGCCTCCTCTTCTCCAGGCCAAACAACCTCAGTTCCCTCAGTTGTTCCTTGTAAGGTTTGCTCTCCAGTCCCTTCACCAACCTGGTTGTCCTTCTCTGGACATGCTTCAGGACCTTGATGTCCTTCTTGTAGAGAGGGGCCCAAACTGAACACAGTACTCAAGATGCTTCCTCACCAATGCTGAGTACAGGGGCACAATCACTTCCCTGGACCTGCTGGCCACACTATTTCTGATACAAGCAAACATGCCATTATCTTTCTTGGCCACCTGGGCACACAGCTGGCTCATATTCAGCCTGCAGTCAACCAACACCCCCAGGTCCTTATCTGCCTGACAACTTTCTAGCCACTCTTCTCCAAGCCTGTAGAGCTGCACAGGGTTGTTATGTCCCAAGTGGAGGACTCTGCACTTCACCTTGTTGATCTCTGCCCATTGATCCAGCTTGTCCAGATCTCTCTGAAGAGCCACCCTACCCTCAGGCAGATTGACACGTCCTCCCAGCTTAGTGTCATCCCCTTACTAAGGGAACATTCAATCCCTTCATCCAGGTCATTGATAAAGACATTGAACAGGACCCAGGACTGAGTCCTGGGTAGCACCCCTTGTGACCAGCCTCCAGCTGGATTTAGCTCCATTTACCACAACTCTTTGGGCTTGGCCATTCGGACAGTTTTTTAACCCAGCAGAGAGCATGCCGGTCCAGGCCAGTGGTAGCCAGTTTCTCAAGCAGAATGCTGTGAGAAATAGTGTCAAAGCCTTTGCTGAAGTCAAGGTACACTACATCCACAGCCTTTCCCTCATCCAATAAGCAGGTCACCTTGTCATAGAAGGCTATCAGGTTAGTTTGGCAGGACCTGTCTTTCGTTGACTGGGCCTGATCACTCAGTTGTCATGCCTGTGCTGTGTGATAGCACACAAGATGACCTGTTCCACGATTTTCTCCAGCACTGAGGTCAGACTGACAGGCCTGTAGCTTCCTGGATCCTCCTTCCAACCTTTCTTGTAAATGGGTGCCACATCTGTCAGTCTCCAGTGGACCTTCCCCAGTCAGCCAGGACTGCTGGTAGATGATGGGAAGGGATTTGGCAAGCACTGTCAGCTCCCTCAATACCATCAGAGGAACCGTCTGGCCCCATAGACTTGTAAATGTCTAATTGGCCTAGAAGGTCTCTAACTATTTCCTCCTGGGTCATGGGAGTTTTGTTCTGCTCTCTCTCCCAGTCTTCCAGCTGTGAGGCTGAATATCCAGGGAACATCTCACCTTACTATAAAAGACTGAGGCAAAGAAGGAATTAACTCTCTCAGCCTTGTCCTTATCCTTTGTCAATGTTCCCTCTGCATCCATTAAGGGCTGGAGATTGTCTTTAGCCCTCCTTTTGCTGTTCATGTATCTGTGTAAATATTTTTTATTATCTTTCACAGAATTGGCCAATCTGAATTCTAGTTGGGCATTAGCCCTTCTGATTTTCTCTCTACATGATCTTACTTCATCCCTGTAGCCCTCCCGAGATGCCTGCCCCTTCTTCCAAAGCTCATAAACTTTTCTTTTTTGTCTGATGTCCACCCAGATCTCTCTGCTTAGCCAACCTAGTTTACTCACTCTCCAGCTCCTTTTCTGGCACATGGGGACAGCCTGTTCTTGTGCTGCCAGAATTTCCTTCTTGAAGAGAGTCCATCCCTCCTGGGCACCTTGGCCCTTAAGGACTGTCTCCTATGGAACTTTATCAACCAGCCTTCTGAATAGTCCAGTCTGCCCTATGGAACTTTAAGGTGGTCGTTCTACTGATTCCACTCCTCACTTCTAGAACAGGGAATTCTATCATCTCATGATCACTAAGCCCCAGACATCCTCCAACCATCACATCTCCCACTAGGCCTTCTCTGTGCACAAACAACAGGTTCAGCGGGACGCCTTCCCTAGTAAGTTCACTCACCAGTTGTGTCAGGAAGTTGTGCCCCATACCCTCCAGGAACCTCCTAGACTGTTTCCTCTCTCTGTATTATACTTCCAGCAGACAGTAGGTTGAAGTCTCCCACAAGAATAAGGGGTAGCAGTCATGAGGCTTCTCGCAGTTTTTTATAAAATAACTCATCAGACTCTTCCTCCTGGAAGGGTGGTCTATAGGAGACTCCCACCACAATATCTGCCTTATTTCTTGCTCCTCTGATTTTTACCCATAGACACTTCATCCCCATCTTCAAGCTCAAGGCTATCAAAACACTCGCTAATATAGAGGGCTACCCACCTCCTTCCTCACCTGTCCTGCCTGAAGAGTTTATAGCCAGCCATAACAGCACTCCAGTCATGTGAGTCATCCCACCACGTTTCCATGATGACAATTATGTCATATTCTCCCTGTCATACAATAACTTCTAGTTCCTCTTGATTGTTGCCCATGCTACTTGCATTGGTGTAGATGCACTTCAGGTGGGCTATTGATCCCACTACATTCCTAAGGGGAACAGTCTCACTTCCTAAGTGACTGCTTGCTAAATTTTCTGACTGATCAGTGGTCTTTGCATTTTTGCTACCACTTGAAATACTATGCCCCACTACCTCTAAGGTGGCAGACCGAGGGTCACTGCCAGCACACCATCCCTCAGACGCTGGAGTGCCATTCCGAGGCTCTTTCCTGACAAGCATGGTTTTGTCCCTCTCCCCTTCTACATGTAGTTTAAAGCTTTATTAATGAGCCCCACTAGATTCTTAGACATCATCCTCCTGCCCCTTGAGGACAAGTGCACCCCATCCTTTGATACCAAGCCTGGTGATGTGCTGGTCAACCCATGGACAAAGAAGTCAAAATTTTGCTCTTCACACCAGATTCAGAGTCAGGTATTTATTTCCTGGTTCTTACTTCTTCCCTCATCATTCCCTATAGTTTGAATGACAGAGGACAACAGTATCTATGCCCCCAATCCCTTCAGCATTCATCCCAAGGACCTAAAATGCTTTTTAATTGCTCTCAGCTTTCTTGTGTAGATACCATTACTGCCTACTTGAAAAATTAAAAAGTGATGATAATCCATGGGGTTGACCAGATCTTTCCTTAGCTGTGCCTTGACCCTCCCCTGCTTATTCTGCAATAGTTATTGGCTAACAGGGCTGAAGCAAATTCTGTGCCTTTGCAGAGCGGATGTTGCCATCAATGCTCTTCCCTTGTACAATGGCTTTGATTTAACTTTGGAAAACATGCTGCTTTTCTCCCCCCTCCCCCACCCTAAAAATAATAATCCTTTCTCTTTTCGTTAGGAAACATTGAACTAAAGCACAAGTGTGAAACTGTGCAAGGAGAGATGAATCAAAGATTTATATTTAGATTGGCATGTCGCATGCTCTTGAAACACATCTTGCCTTGAGGATGCTTGGCTCTGCCAGGGAAGCCCGCAGTCCTCCAGGCAAGAGTCCATCTCTGCCCAGAAACATTTCTGTTGCTGTTTGTTTGCTCCTTGGCCCAGAAGCTTGGTAATCTGGGCTTTTCCCAAAGTACATGTACTTGTGGGCATAGGCCACTGTCGTGGATCCAGTGCATTTGGAAGATGTCTTTTTTCTGGTTTTATTATGGAAATAAGAATTCCAACCAAGAGTTTCCGATGAACTTCTCTCCAAAACTGGAATCTGGGGTTATTTTCCAAGCTCTGCACACTTGATATCCTTCCATCTGTCCACCTTTAATCTTCTGTGTGTGCATTATAACTATCCAGTAAACAGTGTGATTAAAATGAAATTATTTTTGGAGGATGAATGCTGTTTCCAAGGCTCATAATTTGCCCCTTCCAACCTTGAAAAAGTGACCTTTCTGAATGAGGTTTTCTAATTCTGCTTTGTCTGCAAAAGTGAGTTTTAAATATTCCCATAAAAAGCTCTTCATTTCCTGTGCTATGTGCATGAAAATATACTCTTTAGTTTGTTGGGGCACAGGAAGTTGAGGTTTGAAAATAATGCTGTATTTATGTAGAGAGAGTTAAGTAGGCTTGAAAATAATTCTTGTAAGAATTTTATTTACATGACCAAAATTAATCAAGGTCTGATTGTTTGAAAACTACAGTATGGTATGTAAATAATACTTTAACAAGCAAACTAATCAACTGTTCCTCCTACTGCCTAGAGCTGATGAAAGAAAAAGATTCTTATTAATTCTACTTTTAACTGCTCAGGAGCCATGCAAATCCTTGCTGGTGAGAGCCAGATGGGTCCCTTGATAGCAAGATTGTTTTATAGGCTCATTCCTAATGCCTTCCTCCTAATGGCAAGATTTTACCCACTGATCCCATTTCTGGTTGCACTGCTGTTCTCAGAGGCAGTTGGAAGTCATGTCATTCTGGTGGCCACCACTTTGTACTGATGGGACACTGACACTAGATCCCACTTCTGAACCCTCACTGCCTCCAGGGTTGAAATCTCCTGCTGGAACTGAAGGTCTCTACTTTTGCCTGGTGGTTGGGCCCCTCTCTGGTAGCTTGGCTAAAAAGGAAGGGGGACAAGATGGGCCTGTTGGACCTCTCTGAACTCAGTCACTTGGCCAAATACAGCAGGTACTTTTGGTTGGATGAAATTTTCCTCTGTGGGTTAACAAACCTAAAAGTTGCTTCACCTCTGATGTGTTTTGGGTGTAGCTACATCCAGGATAGGCATGTCTGGCAGAGCCACCTCTTGCAGCGTCTCTTACTAAACAACCTGTTGCAGGTTTCTCAGGCATCCTTAAAACCCAAATTAAAAAAAAAATCTTTGAACTTTTAATTGGGATGATGTTGCATGAGGGCAAAAAAAGAGTAACCCAGACAACAAGCTACCTCCTGGGATCTTAGGTCATTAAAACCCTCTTACTTTCCTGTTTTCTTTGAAAATGATTATTTCCACTTGGCTACTTCTGTAGACTTCAGATTTGAGAGATCAGGGTTCCCACAGCTAGAGAGAGCTCAGGACTCAGTCTCTGCACTGAGTAGCATAGTCTATCTCCAGTAACACAGTCTACCTCCTGGGCTGAATGTGGGCCTGTGTCCACATATGCCGACCTGCTGTGAGGTCCAGGAATGGGTAAGCTGCAGAATTCTCTTCTTGCTTTCTACACCTGAAATGCTTTCAGTGGTTGGAGGAGTAAAACCTCCTACATAATGCCCCATTATCAAGCTACAAGGAGGAGTCTTGTTTGAAGGGAAAAAGGCAGATACTGGGGCATTGCCCTTCAAAGGGAGGGATTTGGGGTTTGTGTGTGCCTGTCTGCTACCTGATAGGGATTAGAGTACCCTGATGGGTGCACTGGAGCTACAGCATGAGCTCTCCCAGCTTCAGCAATTGGCCTTGGGCAGAAAAGCCACTGGAGAAGCAGAGACTAAGGGAATCGGGTCAGCCTGATTAGCAGCAAAAGCCTGTCCAGGGATATAAAGAGCCATATGGAATGGGCTGGCAGAGCCCCCGGCTACATAGGTCTGCCTGTGTATCAGCAGTGCTGCATGTGGTGCTCGATGTCAATCAGAAGAAACCCATAGTTGGAAAGTAGCAGATCCTGAGCTGTGGAGCTCAGGAATGACAATGCAAGGAGGGAGGGATGAGTGCAATTAGAAGACTGCAGGAGGCAGAGAAAGTGCCAGCTGGGTGTGGGGTGCTTTCATGGGAATGGCAGCGCATGCTCCTCCGCAGCCAGGGGTGTTGGGGATGAGTCATGCAGCTGAGCAATGCCCTGATCAAGGTTTGACAGGGATTACTGAGGATTACATAAAATCTAAAAATGCTTTGGGCAGTGGGAAATTTTGGAAGCTGGGACATTTTGACCAGGACTGCATGCAGATTAGAGCCAAAATTAGGTGGAACCATGACATGAACTTCCGCTGGTCAGTAAATTCTGGCCTCTGAAGTACCAGGGACTCAGTGCAAAGAAAGGGGCCCCAGCTGAGCCTGTGGCAGAGGTTTTTTGTTGCCTGGGGGATGTGGAAAGAGCCCTCCCACTACACTTTTCAGAAACCTCTTCCTTTGAGGGTTGCAAGCCTGCCAGTAATAAAAGCTGAATGCAGCAGACAGTCGTTAGACAAATTGCTCTGGGATTTTACGGTGATGCACGACTCTTCTCAAAGAACATAAATTGGGACTGATTTTCTCTAGTGAGGAGTGGAGTCAGTCTCAACAGATGCATAAGACCTACCACCTATTTGGGAAATGCTGCCTCTGATTTTTGGCTGCTAGCAGTATGTAAGGTAGTAGAGAATGTAATAATAAATGCTGCCTCAGAGGAAAAGATATTACAGTCCAAGCAAAAACACTATCAACACTAGCAGCTGAGATCTAGAGACATCTGGAAAGTGACTTTTTTTCTGAGGAGGCAACACTGGCTCTTGACTTGGTATTTTGGAAGTAGAAAAACAACCAACCCTTCCAGATGTGAATTTCAGTAGCAGAACCCCTACAAAAATGCTGCGAAATTAGGGGAGATTTTATACTATCCTACAGAGCAGAACAAACTACATGAGAAACCTAAGAAGCATTGGCCAGTCTCTGCCATGAGGTACTGGGATACCTGTAGATCCCATCTCTGAGCGCTGCTTTGGGTGAGTGGCATGGTACATCCTGCCTAAATAAAAGCGTGTGTCCTTGGTCAGAGGGCTGCATCTGGGTTGCCAGCTCTGCTCATTTTAAACCAAAGTCTGCACAAGCACAAAGTTGTTTTCAGAGGTGGAGCACTGTAGGAGCATGGGTATGGAAATATGCATGGTTTTGTGTGGATATGCACAAATTTGCCTCTTGTCCATCCACGGGAAACAAGGTCATCACTAGGTAAAGATAGGGAGCTGCTTCTGCTGCCTCTTTGATGTTTCTGACTGTGTGCCTTAACTCATCAATGACTATTTGTTTCTGTTGCCCACAAGGAGAACTGGGATGGGGTTACAAACCACAACATTTATTATTACAAGTCACATGACAGACCTGCTGCTCAGCTTTCTCTGGACATATTTCTTCAGCTCCATTTATGTGAGATCAGGCAACGTGTCTGCAAAGAGTGTGGATGCCACCCTTGGCATCTTCCATATGAACAATCACTCCTGTTCCACAGTGGCTCCATCCCTCAACTGGAGAGAAGGGCCATCCCCTGTGCTGTACCTTAGTTGCCATTTTCTTGGCTGTCTTACTTCACCAGGCCTGACAACACTCTTCCTCCACCTCAAGGCAGATCAAATGCACAGCAGACTGCTGGTGTTCAAGCCACGGATCCATGTCTGTGTCTGTGTCTGTTGGCAATGGTGTGCCTGGCCAGGATTTCCATCAACCCCTGCCTGTGTTGTGTAGAGATACAGGAAGCTTTGAGGGCTAGGATCTTCTTCTTCTCTGAGCTTCTGTCTTGGTTCACTGCTGAGAACTGTCACAAGGCTTGTCATTATCAGGCATATCGACACAGCGTTGAAAAGAAAAGCATCCTAGCCCAGCATCTGCATGTGCTCTGGTAGCTCTTCAGGGACCATGTGGTATAAAGGTTGTCTCTTCCATGACAGAATACTAGCAAGGCAGGTACCAGTTCTGTTTCCTCCCTCTTCTTTACTGCTTCACTGAACATTCACTGAACTGGCTTAAACTCAGGGTTTTTTTCTTAAGCATTTTACAGGAAATTGGTAATACAGGCTAAATGCCTAAACACAGACCATACAATTATCTACGAACTCCCGGCTTGAGACCGTGCTTGTAAATAAATCACAGATAAGGAACCAAGTCTTCTTAAAATAGCCCTCCTAGGGTGTTGCAATGGTAATTATTGTGATCATAAAGGAAACTGTTGATAGACAAATCAAGCAGTCTAGAAAGGCTGGTGAAGAGGTTAATCCAGATGGTTCACCCTGCTCAAATCATATAAAGTGCAAAGGGCTATAATTAAATTTGAAGTCTGTACGAGCATCAGAGCTATGCTGTGTGAAGTTTTGACATCTCTAGAAATATGTGATAGAAGTTTCCTAATGTCATGTAGGAAAACCTTTGGTGAAGTTACAGCAGAAATTATTAAATTCCAGATTTTAAAGGCAGATGCCTGCTAGATTGGGAGCACAAAAAATAGATAGGCTTGTCTGATTTTAGATAAGTTTATTTGGGGTCTGTATCTCTCTGGCTTCACAGGCACTTTATGTAACCACAATAGTGAGTAGAGCTTCCTGGTCCCACCTGCCTGGCTAGCTGTTCAGTTCACTTTTCTGTGCTGAAATGAACCGATCTGTGTTGCCATATACTGAACTTTTGAAGACTGTTGTCATGGTCCATTTGGATCTCTAAAAATTATGGGAGAATGTACTCTGAAAATTCAATGTCTTTTTACAAGCTCATTAAGAAAGAAACAAACAAAACAAACAAGGGTTCAATCCTCTTTACACAGACCATTGCATCGTATGAATTCACTAATTCATCAACAGCCATGAAGTTTCTCACTTGCAAGCTCTCTAATTCCTAAATTACAATTCACAACTTGTAACTCAACTCCTGCCTCTATGAGCAAAACAGTTGCCCAAGCGAGGGTGAGAGTGCTTATCCTTCCCCCTCCCTCACAGTGCATGGGCAGCCTCTGTACCACAGTGGGAACTAGGAAGCCTCAGCAGTCCAGATGTTATTGGATCAGCTTTGGGTATGCTGACATTTTTATACCTTCCAGCTTGGAAGTTTGGCCTGTGCCATTTCCGCGAGTCAGCAGATTCTGAAACTGCCAGATGATCCACATGCAACGGTGTTGGCTGCAGGAGACAGCAACCTGCAGGTGATAATGGCACATTATTTCTTCCCTTTCCTCCTGTCCTGCCTACATGGTGCTCTTGCTTTGACCTAATGGTGCTGCTCCCAATGCACATCAAGCCTTAGCATGAGCTGTGTTAGCCAAAATCTGAGCAGGAATTGAGTGAAGATTAATATTAAACTTTGCCAGGAATCATCAGGTTGGCAAGTCCCAAACTCTGAGAAAACGTCAACTGAGTTTCAGCTGCTTGTGGAAGCAGAGAGGATCATTCCCTCTCTTGCAGCTAGACCAAAATTCTGTCTGGGAAAACGATAGCCACCATTTTGCAATATCTAATCAGACCAAAGTGTTTTTTGAAGCCATTGTTACCATAGCCACATCCAGGATTGGAAAAAACAGATCTGAGTTTTCACATAAAGTCTGACTAGCATGAGTGATTTTGGGGTTTTGTCTGCATTTATTATATATGTGTAGAAATTAGTTGATAGCTATGGCTATATACTGCTGTAAAGCTGTTCTTATATTATTTTATCACATTGTAGCTAAATTGCTGCTAGAATGTGTAGACTTATTATTTGATCAGCTGTCACCTATTGTTTACATTTTCTCAGTCATTTCATAAGATTGGACTTTCTCCTGAATGTCCTAATACAGTCCCCTGACTGCTTAGTTCTAAAAGTAATTGCATCCTAATGCCCACAAGGAAGGACACCACAAACTGCTCCCAAAAGTTGACCTCCATGGGACTGTTTCTGTAAGGCTGCTGCTCCGAGCATCTTCACCTGCTGGTGGGGAGGGCTTAAGGAAGCCAGCTCTTTTCCCACCTTCTTTCCTGCTGCTCTTATCTGCACTCCATGCCAGCACCACAGTTTGTGCAATGACCCAAATCAGGGAGTTGATCAGGCTGGAAAATATCTAAGGAGTGCTGAACCTAATGCGTAGTTGTTGTTTCAGACATTTATGACTGATTTTACAGCTGTGCTGTGTAATTGGTTTGGCCATGATGATCACTCGCATCAGAGTCCCTTCGCACTGCTGAAGGAAAGCAGAAAAAACCCTAGGCCCTCCTTATTCACTTTACTGTTATTTTCTGTTTGCTTATGATGTTTTACAATAAAGAATTAGCTCTTAGATATAGAAAGTTACTTAATTCTATATGAATATTGGCTACAAACAAGCATGTTATTTGTAGATTGCAATGAAGCAGGAAATGTTGCCTGGTGATAAGCAAAACCCTGCCACATCTGGATGCTGCCTGCCTACAGCAACTTTGTGACACTGATGACATGAAAAGCCAAGATCAGAACTCATGAGCCTTGGTGTCTATGAAGCAGCTTCTTTATTGCAGCACTGGGAAGGACAGGGGATCAGTCCTCCAAATATGTGCTCCGTAAAGGGTCAGTTACACAGTTTCTATACAAGGTATATATGCACATTCACAGGGCTTCCAATGAATGGTTAATTTTTCCATTATGAGAATTCCTTATCACCCACTGTGGTGATCACTCCCCTTTTCAGCTAGACAGGGTAGAAAATATATATTGAGAGGCTCAGGAGTCGAGACAAGGCCAGAGAGAGATCATTCCGCAATCAGCGTCATGGGCAAAACAGACTCAACACAGAATCAAGGAAAGAAAACTCTAATGTATTACACTGCACTGCACACCCAGTGGCACCAGTGTCAGGTAATGAGAAGTGTGACCAGATCTTATAGCACCTTCCCCCACCCCTCCCTTCTTACTTAGCAGGCTTTACTTCAGTCATGATTTCGCTCCCTTCTTCCCCCACATTGTGCCACAGGGACGGGCAGGGAATGGGGGAATGGGGATTTTGATCAGTTCCTCGGGAGCTGATTTCCTTCTTATCTGGGGGTGGGGCAGCAGCATGGGGTCTCACACACAGGAAACAGTCCTTCACGAACTTCTCCAACGTGAGTCCTTTCCCACAGGGATTCAGCTCTTCGCCACAGCGTGGGTCACTGCTATGGGATGCAGTCATAAATCATAGAATGTCTCTCAGTCTCTCAAGCCCAGACTGCACCAGCCTGGTCCTCCATGGGGTCACAAGCCCCCTGTCCCCAGCAAACCTGCTCCAGCGTGCATCTCTCTCTTGTTCATCTCTGTGTCTCTGTCTCTCTCCATGGGCTGCAAGCACTGGCAGAGGCTTGCTCCAGTGCAGGTCACAGCATCTCCTATATGTCTCCACCAGCTCCATCCAGCTTGGGGCCACTCTACAGGCTGCTGTTGGGGGGACACCCGCTCCACCATGGGTTTCTCCAAGGGCTGCAGGGGCATCTTTCTTTCTGGCACCTGGGGCACCTCCTCCCCTCCCTTCACTGGCCTTGGTGTCTGCACAGTTCCTTACTTCTCACTCACTTCTCTGATGGCAAAAAGCGGCTGGTTGTGGTTTGTTTTCTCCCGAATGTGATTCCCAAGGTGCTGTGACCATTGCTAATGCGCTCGGCCTTGGTCAGCAATGACTCCAGCCTTGAGTCAGCTGGTGGTTTGACTTGAGGAAACTTCACAACTCAGGAACAGTTATAAAGCAGGTATGTCTATTGCAGTGGTGGGTGCAAGGGGGCTAGCGCCTCCTAACTTGCACATGGCCTCATCTAACAGCTATACATTTCTGTCCTAAGCTATACATATTAATTAACAGGGCTGGGATATTACCATCAGTCCCAGGAACAGGTGGATTAGTACAATGATTTCTTGGAACTCATTATCATCAGTTTCCTCCTCCTGATGCATGCGCACTGCCATCGAGTGGTGGTCTTTGGGTGTCTTCTGGAGGAAGGCTCATACTCTTCTTCACAGTGTGCTCTTCATTTTTGGTATGGAATGCTGAGTTGTCTGGACTCCAAACTGCAGAACTGGATCTAACTAGATGGCTACTTCACAAAGACAATCAAGTCCCTCTTTTATGTGCAGGCTGTTTCTGTTATCATACACATGGTGGATACAACTCAGGGCTGACTCCTTATTTTGCCTACACTTTAGTTCAAGGTCTGGACATTTGCCGAGTTGGCTGGGGACTCTATCTTCACAGATAATGCAGCAGTGTCTTAATGCTTAATTATGCATTCTTATTCAACTAATTTTTTACATTCTATTCTAAAGGCTTAATAATTACAAGCCTAAATTAATCCCCCAATCAGGTTACTCTCTCAGCCCTGCAGAGAGCTTCTAGCTGCTTCTTGCAGAAGCCACCCCTGAAGCCTCCCCTTCTCCGCCAGAACCCATCCGTGCAAAACTAAAACACCCACCCACCAACCCCACACCAAAAATCTCTTGGTGGGCTTCAAAGACATTTGGTGGCCGTGTACTTAATTTACTCCTCTTCATTACAGGTCCTTTTGATGAACTTCAGCTTTTGTCTTGCTAACAAAGCCACAGAGCTTGCTCTGCAGCCTTGAGGCACCCTCCTGGTCTTTCTCTTCCTCTTTATCACTCCTCAGAGACAAATTTTGTCTCCATAGGTACCATAATGCACACAATGTGCTAACATTGTAGTCCTTTAGGCAAAACTTTGAGCGTCCTTTACAAAATTAGTTGCTCACCAACTAATATTTATCATATCAGAGGTTGGTGGCCCCGCCTGTGGCAGGGGGTTGGAGCTCTATGATCCTTGGGGTCCCTTCCAACCCATGCCATTCTATGATTCTATCTTCTCCTTCAGCACTCACAACAAAAAGCTCACCTGTAAGGAAAGCAGAGTACTGAATACAAAAAAATACAGCAGAGCTTGCACCCCTGATGGCGTAAGACTGTAAACCAACCTCACATTCATGGTGCTTCATGGAAATTAATAGTTAGAATTTCTCTTCAGTGCCTATCTCTGCCAGGAAGATCCTATATGGATTCATTCCTGTTAGAAGTGATTTGAAAAATTAAAATGCTAATGAGGCTGATGTCACTCTCACTATGTAACTGATATTTGTTCACATTTTCTCGTATTGCACACACACATTGCCTGCAAAATATTTTAGTGTCAACCATAAATGATGAACACATGGCATTCGCATGCTCGTAAAACATTTAAGATGTGTAAGTGTGGCTATATGTGACAGGGGTTTGAAAAGCCATTAACAGGCAAGGGAGGAGTGACTTTCTTGTAAAGTCTATGTAGGCTTTGGTATTTAAGATTCCCTCCCAGAACTGTGAAGTTTAGTGGGTACCTCAGTAGCAGTGACTTGTGACCTAAAACTATTGCAATAGGCAGATGTCTGGGAGTGGAGATGCCACCTTTCTGCACACAGTAGAGGTGACTCTGACACAGCTTGTCCAAGGTGACGAAGGACCTAAGGAAGGGCCAGGCAGTGATGGTGCTAGCAGTCGCAATCACGAAGAACTTACCTACACGAAGCAGATAAGCAGGCACTTCTTCATTCCAGCACTGGGGAACACAGGGAACACCAAAGATGTGTTCACCAACCACTACAAACATACTTATATAGAGTCATGGTTCAAAATTGCATAGAACCTTCATTTCTTAATTTGACATTTACAATGATTGGCTTTCAGTTATTTCACCTTATCCATATTCTTATTCTCCAGAACTCATTGGTTAACTTTATTGATGGCTTTGTATACAAAGAGGGGAGGGTAATGATTAGCATATTTATGTTATTTCCTGGAAGTCTTTATCAAGGCCAGGTTGGATGGTGCCCTGGGCAACCTTGTGTAGCTCCAGACCTGAGGCTGGTGGCCCTGCCTGTGGCAGGGGGGGTGGAGCTCTATGATCCTTGAGGTCCCTTCTAACCCATGCCATTCTATGATTCTATGATTCTATGATCATATGCAAGTGTCCCCAACGCATGTGTAGTTATGTTGAGATGGGGTCCTCTGGTGGTCTTCAATAGACTTCCTCACTGTGTCTGCTAATTGAACCCCATCCTGGTGCATGCTTGTTTCATCTTTGGCTGATCACCCAAACCAAAACCAGTCTCAACTGGTACCTATTGTTTTAACTCAAGGTCCATAATCAGTACCCATTGTTTTAATTCAGAGTCCATAACGATTCCCATGGTGATGAAGGCACACACCGTCCTAGTTACCTATTCCTAAGGGCCTTAACATGATTCATATTCTCATAGTTGCTGTAACTCCTATAAATCAAAATAATTCTAAATTAAAATAAAAATAACCTAGAATTCAAGCTATTTTATTAGGGTGACTGTAACAGTGGTGGGCGGGTGAGATCCTCTTTGCAACACCTCTAGTGTTTGTGGTGCAATGCTCTGATGCTGGCTTGTGGGAAGCAGAGTATGCTCTTGTTCCTACACAAGAAATAGAGCCATGTGCCTGTGACCAACTGAAGCTCAATGTCATGTCCTCCCTCATCACCTGACCTGGGGCTCAAATCTCATTTCCACCAGCAATCACACCTGGGAGCATGTGCTTCACCCACTTGGTTGGAGGGAGCTGTGGAGCAGTGTCTATAACATCTGGAGTTGTTTTGCAAATCTCAACTAATGGAGCAAACCTCAACAAGAGACAACACAAGAAGGAAGGGTGATATTATTTTGTACAAATCAGGTTTCATTTACACGTTACATTCTCTCATAGATTTTACTAGCTTGTTCTTTCTGAGTAAGAAGCTTGAAGATGTGTCTGCGCATGGTCTGTCCAGGATTACTTGTGGTTACAAAGGATGAGGGAAGCTAAGTATGTAGTTCTCATTGTCTTCTGCTTTGTTCTTATTATTGGTAACTACATAATTGGGTTTTGAATGTGTCTTTTACACACTTTGAAGGTTCACAGTGATTGTGAATCCTTTGTTTCTCCATCTGTCCCACCTCTGTGAGTCATTAGGAAAATAGCTGATTAACTCATTGTTCTTTTGTCTCTCTTTCTGGGTGTAGGCTGTTGTATTTCAGTTGCCCTTTGTTGGGTTTGGGTTTTTTCCTCAATCTAGGTGTTTAGAGACACTGTGGATAGTGTGCTTGGGGACTCAGTGACCTACTAACTTAGGTGCCATTAACATATTCTATTCTTTCATCCCTTTTTCTTCCACTTCTTCGTGTTCTTCCATCCCCAGACATTCCCGCTCATGCCCCAGCCGTACCAAGGCTGACATTTCTACTACAGTTCTTCAGAGAAGTATGTGTACTGCCTCTGATAGGCTGGGATCTAATGGGTCTGGGAAGGCAGAGGTCTAAGGGATGTACTTTGTGCCGTTTACTACTGAAAAAAAATCACAGAACCACAGAATCACAGGGGTTGGAAGGGACCTCGAGAGATCATTGGGTCCAACCCCAACTCCAATCTTTGTCAGGACATCAGGGAAGGAAGCAGGACCCAGTGGGATGCCATAGATATGGCTATGGGAGGAGCAGAAGTATCATAGAATCTTTAAGGTCTTCTCTAAGATTATCAAGCCCAACTGTCAACACCACCATGCCTACTAAATACCAGGTTGGCTGCATGGGATGGCTGTATGGTCTATGCAGGCAAGACCAAAGCATGACAGGCTGGAAGTGCTGGACCTTTATATGATGGCTTTACTTCTGTCATTATAAGGCATCTTCTATTGATGGCCTGCTGGCTCTGGCCATTGGCCCTGTTGTGCGCCACAGTCAAGTGAAGCAGCCACTCAAAACCTCTTCATACACCCACAGCACCAACCTGTGAGGAGCTGTGGGAACAGCATCTTCCACAGGGCTGCTGGTTCATTTTGAACAGCCACTTCCCTGACTCTGGTTACACAGTGGCCATTTTTTCCTTCAAGCAGTAGGTTTGGACAGGCAGTTGCTCGCTTTCCACTGCCCAAGGAAACATCTGGTCAGATCTCAGGCTGTAGATGGTCCAGTGGGATAGATCTGCTCCAAAACAATCAAGTGCAGAGATTCACTGGCTTGTCAGATGGCTGGCTCCTCTGCAGGAGGAGGGGAAGGGGTTCTGGCTTTGCACCAGGATGGAAAAAGAAAACAGTGATTGGTCATTTCTTCAAGCAGAGGCATGGAGATGCAAGTTTCCTGAAAAAAAAAAAAAGGAAAAAAAATCAGTTTTTTCTCATCTCACAATGTTCCCAACCATAAAAATAAGAAAAAATTGCCTGTCCTTACAAGGAGGTTGGAGACATTAATTAATGTTTGTGAAGCACTAAGTACTATAACATTAAATTATATGTGAGATCCTATGAGGATATTACTAATTGTGTATTCAGGACAGAGTTTGAATGGGATTCAGTAAATAAGGCATGAGGCCATGCACTTAACAATGAGAATAAAACAAGCTAATAAATCGTTTCTTATTAAATGTATGCGCTCCATGTGCACAAAAAGGCCAGAGGTCCTGTGTAAAAAGGTATATGCTATCCTGTAATTAAAGATTTTACAATGCATATAAGAGTTACAAGTTTAATTTGTCTGGGAAACTTTAAATCAGGCATTTACTATCCTCTAAGTACCCAACTTTGTAACCCTAACACTCTCTGAATGTAGGCTTTTTAATGTAATTCCATAGAAGTTATTTAAATATTGTGTGTCCTCTGTCTTGCCACAGCTGGCAGTGAGCTCGTTCTCCCATGCTGCCTTCACCATCTGGTACAGCCTGAATAGCTTCCTGCGTTATCTTAAGTCCCATTGCCAAATCCCATATTCTGGGCCTGTAATTCCCATCCACCTTTCTCATAAAAGAACCCAGTCCCATTTCTTGACTATCCTTGGCTCCATTAAAGTTATGTTCCTATCAGGTCTTGCCTTTCCTTCTCTTTTTTTTTTTTTTTCTGTTTTAATACCATATAGACATGAATCTATAAGAGGTAAATACATCTGCTCACATTTATTAATGTAAAATGAGACCATTGGTGATTTAGTACTCTGCAGTTTTCCATGTCAGATTAATTAGTTCAGAGAAGAGTTTAGTTCAACCCAAATTAAGTTTTAATGAAATAGTAGCAAACTGACTTACTATATATGGAAACTCAGACTGACTGTTCTTTTTCTAAAGAAATCTGAGTTCCAGTTCCCTGCTGAAAATAGTAAAGGTAAATAAAAAGCAGAGAATCAGATCACATTCAATTAGCATCTAGAAATAAAAAGCAAATAAGTGTGTTTCAGTCTTGTATTGCAAATGCAATATAACTGCAGTTAACAGGAAATAAATATCCAGCACTGAAATGGTAACAGAGTAAATGCAGTACTAATTCTGGAGCAGCACTGGTTTCAGAGGCTTTGCAGTTGTTTAACAGGTGCCAGTAGAATTTGGCCCAACGTGTTCTGTCTGTAAAACAAAACAAAACAAAACAAAAAAGTAAGAATTTGGAGCAAAACAGTGGCACGATAGTCTGTGATCATTCCTTTAAATAATCAGTTTTTAATATATCGTAGAAATATATCGTAGAAATAGCAAGTAGTCCCTCTCTTCCCTCCGATGGTGACCCCTACCATTGAGCAGTGTTTGGTAGATGCTGGCCAGCGCCCAGCTCAGAGCAGTACATCCTGCCTCTTTGGAACAGCCACTTCATTTTCCTTTCAAATATTCTACTGCTTAATCAGGGTCCTGTAGTTCTTCAGGAGTGAAATTCCAAATCATTAGGGGTGAATTTTGTACGTACCCACCCATCTTGTCCCACATGCCAGGCCACCCACAACTATCCAGCCTTGGGGCAGATTTCTGGGAGGTATTCTTAAAACAATTGTTTGTAACCCTAAACAAGATCTGAAACACATTCAGGAGACAGATCAACAGGAGCATGCTGGCTTGAACATCCCAAGGATATTAACAGTTCTCAAAAGCTGCTGTAAGCAGTCTGAAGGCAAAAGGCAAGGTAAAAGGGCAGGAGGAAGTATCTGCCTCCCATCTTCCCCATAGACTGGGTGCAATTATTAAGAAATTCTGAGTAACGTTGTCTGAGGTACAGGCATGACAGCAGTGCCACATACAGACACCAGCTTAACCTCATGACCAGTGATGTTACCGTGTCATAAATTGATACTGCAGAGTAGAGTAAAATGAGCATCCTGATCTCTCTCCCAGAGATGATGAACAGCGCAGCAGGGAATACATACAGCACGTAAGGATTTACATAGCACAAGTGCATGAACAAACAAAACACAATTGTGGCCAGCAACTATTTAACTAATATAATAAATGCACATAACAAATTCGTTTTAATATTGTCCTGACCCAGAAAGGTCTATTTGTTGTTATTCCCAGAGTGAGATTAAGACACAAACAAGGTCAGATGCCTTAAAGAAAATAAGTTTAATAGTTATGTCAAAATGTGCAGAGATGCAAGAAATAGGAGGAGAAAGATGGCTGGGTGGGGGGAATGGAAAATAAAGGTGCAATAGCTCCCACCATGGAGCTGCAGCGTCCCGTCAGTCCAAATCAACTTCATGTCAGGTAGGGAATTCTCTTTGATGCTGTTTGTCACGGCTCTTCTATTGAGGTGCGTTGCTCCTCTTCAAGATGTAATCAGGAAATGTGTGGTTTTGTGGTCAGACAGATGCTCCATCAAGATAGCCGTTGCTCAAGATAGCAGAAGTAGCAGGAAGAGCCATATTTCAGCAGTGTTGAGGCAGACATCCACTGGTACAAACATCCATTGGCACAGACATCCATTGGTCCATTGAGGCAAACATCCAATGAGGGACATAGTCCTTCACAAACGTGCTCTGGTCAGAGCACCCCATGTTGGATTCCAAAAGGGACTATTATGGTTTATTGGCAGCTGAGCTAAAAACCAGGACCAGCCTAGATGAAAAACAGGACATCAAGGGTGTTGGTGGTTCTCATCACGGAATTTTTCATATTGCCACTAACAGGATTTCTCTTTGCTCTAAAGAAGACTGGCTACAGTGATGCTATCATCTCTGTTCTTCTGAGCCTACGCAGCTTTGCAGACATCACAGACCAATGCTCATATCCTACGTTTTTTTCCTGGGACCACAAAACCATTGATTCTCCAGTCACCACAAACTTTCCTGTTTGTGTTGTAGATGAGATTCTCAACCTGAGAAAGTACGCTCATTCACGCACCATGTGAATTTAAAATTCAGTTGTATGGAATTCATTGTGTTCTGCAAAATCTTTTAAAAAGATAATAACAATAAGACGGCATACAGATGAAATTCAAAGAAACCAACTCTTCCCTGCTGACAAACTAATTTGCATTGCTCTAAGAATTACAGAATGAAGTAAAATTATTTTATTGCCTTCTTTCATCATTATGCCACAGTACTAATTATGCTCCTGGTGTTCTAAAGTCTATAATGCTATTTCCTACCACTGAGTTCCTATTTCTTTATTAACTTAATTCTTTAAGCACATGCTTTATGCCTCTAGTAAGGACCTGGTAACAGTCTATCATCTTACAGTGACACCAGTAGATAGAAATGATGAAACAATGACTGTAGAACAGAAACCATCAAAAGAAATGATGAATATTTTCCAGGATGATCAGCATACGCTGCCACAAAGCGAATCCAAAATCATCACATTTTAATATATAAAACTGATGGAGTCTAGAGCATAAATAATGCAAGTTATGCAAGCATAACTTTGCATGCATGTATACGAGACTGGGGTTTTTCAGTGTATGGAAGGTGCCATACATCCACTCTTTCTGGAATCACTGCTTTGTGTAGACTTCAGTGAGACTGACCTTTCATTTCAGATACTATGTCCAGCTCACTTTAGAAAATGCTAAGGAACTGCAAACAAGAAACAAGTTAATCTCTGATAAAGACAGACCCACTGCCACAACTTTGACAAGCTCAAAATTTAACATGGAACAAAAGGTCATCACTCTTTTGTCAGGTCTTCGTTAGTAAATGGGCATTACTGCAAACAAGCACAGGGAGGCTTAATAATAGCCAGTTTCAAGGTGCTTCCTGATCACTGCTTGAAAGAGATACATGAAATATTACTCTGGTTCAGAGTGTTATGAAATTATGGAGATATAGAGTACACTATTGAAGGGTTAGCCACCAAAGAGAAACAGTCCCTCTCCAGAATCAAATTTAGGCTAGTAAAGGGAGTGTCTTATGGCAATTTAGTCTGATGGCCAATTGCAGAAACGTTTGAATTTGTACCTTCTGCCCACAGCTTCTAAGGGGTTTTTGGCAGCTGGAGATTTCTGTACAGAAGCCGTCTCTGAGACAGCCCTCGGATGGGAGCTGTGAAGGGTGATGGCAAAGGGTATGGCACTGCACTGTCTATAATGTTTCTGGGGATGTTCTTCTGGGAGAGGAGTCCTTGGCCTGGGAGAAGAAGTGATGAGTTCCTGCTGCCCCTTTCCTCTGTTTGGGCAAAGGGAGGCAAGCTTTGGACCAGGGCTGGAGGATAACAAACGCTAAGCCTGTAGGGAATTACAGCACTGAGATTAAGGCTCTGCTATTAAGGAATGTGTTATCCCTAAATGAGGTTTCCAAGCATAGGATGCCTGTCATCACCACATGTGCTTGGCAAAATTTAGTGGTGTGGTTTCCAACCATACCTCCAGCAGTTGTCACAGGCTTATTTGGAGACACTGTCAGACATGACTTTGGAGTCTGTATTTTCACAGCCATATTTTTCTCTCGATTAAATGATTGCAGGTGCAGTTCCTTATACAACTAGCGGGAGTCATACCCAAATGTTTGGCAACACAAACATAGCCTGTTGTTAACTTGAAGCCAATGCAGCATTTTTCAAAGTGTTTTAATTGAACTCTAATTAGAAAGTTGCTGCTTATGCTTTTAATAAATTGATGGCAGACAGTTTTATTTTTAAGAAAAACCTTCCCCCCACCTTCTCAATAAAGTACAAAATTGCTGATATTGACTGAAGCAATGCATAATTGAGGCAGATCGAGACAAGATTTTGTTTGAAGAGCTTTGTCATTGTCCTCCTTGTCCTAACCACTACCCTATTTAATGTGAAGACCACTAAATTGGAGAAATTATTGCAGTGATTTTTTGTCATACAAGCAAGTGCTTTAGGTTAATTCAGATCATCAGAATAATTTCTTGGTTTTCCTGCATTTAAAAGATACCTTGTATCTTACTTTCTGTCCTGCTGCTAATTATGTTAAAAGGGGCTTCATAATAGAGAAGGAGATCTGTCACTGAACCAGTCATTTTTCTGGCACGCTGCACAGCAAGTAATGCAATTGCTTAAATAAAAATGGTGCAGCTTTAACATCATAATCTAATCACTCATGTCTTTGCCTTTCATTCTAATAGTGCAAGACATAATGAACTCTTGTTAGATATAGTAATACCTCATAAGTATTTCTACAGGATTTATGTTGTCATTTAATATTATTTCAAAGAAAGCAGGACAAAACATAATTCTTGCCATTTTTCTCAGTTACTCATTCTGTGATTTTTATGTTCTCCCACTATCACTGAAAAGAAACTATCAAATTAACCATTTTAACAAGCATTCACTAGTTGTGCACACCTACCCTTCATTTAAATGACTTGTGAAATCAAACACAGACTCTCAAATAATGGGACCCAGTCTCCTTTCCCTGAATAATGACTTCAAGGAAGATCCACCTCCCTCTTAGGGAAAGAATGGATGGCTGGGAATGCTCAGGGGAACAAAAGGGTTTAAAGCAGTGGCACATGAAAGGCTGAGCAGAGGAGTCTTTGAAAATAAATGCAGGCTTCAACAAAAGATGAGAAAGAAAAGGGTACAGAGGGAGCAGCGGGCTTGGCGTAGAGATGGGCAGCGCATACAGAAGAGGTTGCTGAGGCAATGCATAATACCCCAAGAAAGGCAAATGCGCTGGAGGAGCGGGGTTGTAGGCAGAAAAAAATATATAAAAATGCATTTTGATGAGGGGCATGGGATGTGCAGAGGCTGGCTGTGGCTAATGGGAGAACAAAGAGACCTGAAGAGGAAGCCAGTCTGGAAAGTGACACCAATTATCTCAGAATGAAGTGTTTATATTTCTACCAGTATACCATCAGGTATTCTTCACAATCACAAAATGATGAAGGTGAGAAAATAAGAGCTGAGGCCCATATTAATATTTCAAAAGTGACAGAAATTCTAACAACTCCTTTCCCTCTTCCCATATCTCACATTTAGATCTAAATAAAAATAAAAGCCACCTGATTTCTTATCAATCCAGAATGAAACAAAAATCGTGATATTGCCTCACGGTTACATGTCCTTTGTCTGGGTTCTTTGTGTTTGTAGTGAAGTCACACCAGAAGGTTGTCTTGGAGCAGGACTGGAGGAGGCTGTAGCATTTCTAGTGAGTGTATGCATCCTCTTCTCCAGAAAATAAGCAAACACAGAAGCTATCAAAGGAGATGGCAGGTAAAGCTGCTGGCTGCTATCTGCTTAAGTTAGCATCTTCTGAGTTCAAAAGATAAAAAGAATAAAAAATAAATCATTTTGGCCACTTTCTCAGTTTTTATTATCAGGAAGCTGTTGATACTTTAAACATGTAATTAAAAAGGAAAACAGCATGACATCAGTGAGGTAACAGATTTGAGCTGTTGTAGCTTAAAGAATGATTTGATGTAACATAGTTAATGCTTTCAAGTTTGTCAGAACTAACAGCTTTATGGAGATGTGCTAAAAGATTATCACTGACAAATATCCAATTTTGAAGTAGCAAGACTTAGTCATGGATATTTGGTGATACTCTCCATCTGAGATTACCTATTGGACTAGATAGGTCAAGGCTCTCACCCAGTATTGTAATGGCAATGCTTTAAGCTCTGATTTTCTAAGAGACTTTGCAATGCACTGAGAAGTTCTTGTCTAACCAGTCAGATATCCTTGATCAGGAAGAGTATAAAAATGCCACTCTCCTTCCATAATACATTGTTAAACCTAAAACACTGCAGTATTTTCTGAGTACAGGATGCAAATCATAAAATATATTTAGCAAACTGGATTATGCTGATGTGGTGGTTCAGCCCCAAACAGTGGCTGAGCACCACACACTGCTCACAGACTCCCAGGGAGAAACAGACAGAGCCCTCATAAGGATAAGGACAGTTTACTGACAAAAGCACTGTAAAAGTAGAACAGTAACAGCCAAATACATTCATATCCAGTGATAACACAGAGTACCTTACCAACACAACAGTGCTGCAAAAAACAAGGTCTGACCCAACACCCCAGCCACACTCAGACTACCCTGGAGACACCCCAGAGTGCCCCTCCCCAACCAGCCCCTCATGGGGGAGTGATGTCAGGTGGTGTGGAAAACAGTCTGGGACTGACTCAGCTCAGCTGTGCTGGCTGCTTGGGGAGGTTACCTCTGGGCTGGCCAGAACCAGGACAGTTGCCCATGGCAGATAGAAAGGATAACTAGTGGCAGGTACAAGGCATTTGGATGATGAAGGGTGCCATCCAGGCCCTCTTCTGTGAGTTGGTGCTGTACTTTCACCATCCTCACATCAGATTTCAAAGCCCATAACCATGTGTAAGTGGGGAACTGCCATCCTTAAAGAGTCTCCAACCATTACTCCTTGGTCACTAATGTCTTTGGGGTGGGCAAGTTCACCACAGGCAAAGAGGTTACAGAGATTTCATGACATCTGAGAAGCTCTCCAACCCTTTGGTCTCCATGACTTCCTAAACCGAGAAGTGGGGGCGGTGCAGGGCGAGCAGAAAGATGTGGGGGAAAGGAAAGAAAAAAAAACCAAACCAAAACCCCACGGGTTAGGATAAGAATAGTTTACTAAAACAGTAGAAAAAGATACAAAGAACAACAGTGATAACACTACTTTAGAACACAGGGTATACGAAACTGGTGATACACAATGCAACCTCTCACCGCACCACGCGACTTAGGCCGTGCTGCGCAGAGCCAACTCGGAACCGACCGCCGCCAAGAAACCGTGCCTCTCCGAAGCTGCACTTCGGTGCCCTTCTTCTTCTCTCAGCCCCCCCTTTTATACAGAACATGACATAATTGGTATGGAATATTTTCAATGGCCAAACATGGCCCACTGCTAAAAAGTAAATTAACTCCTTCCTAGCTGAAACCAGGACAATTTCTCAGCAGATTTTGGAGCAGGGACTCATGATGTGCCATTTTCAACATCTCCACCCTTGGCCTTCGTGGGGATACTGGCTACCTCCATTCCAAGAAGGGAGAGGTTCATGGTGTTTAGGTTTTGTGGGAAATGCCATCTGCCCTATGTTGTTTGACCATAGGGCCACACTCTGACACTATGCCTTTTCTGCATGTAGGCTGGAAGTAGGATGAGCTTTTGGTCACCTCACTACCAGATAAGAGCTTTGCTCAGCACACAGACTTGGCTCCAGCACTCCCAATGATCTCTAGTTACGGGTATTTTCTGACTCCTGCACAAACTTCATGGGGATGCATGTGACCCCTTCCATTTAGGTTGACCAATGCGGAGCAGTTGTCTGCTGGCTGCATGCGTGGTCCCCTCCTCCTTTATGTGGGCACTGGAGACACTCTCTGCGTTGTACATGGGGGCACGTGGAGCAGAATGAAATGGGGTGATTAAACAGCACCATGTTCTTGCAGTGCCTGTAGTGAGGAAACTAAAAAAAAAAAGCTTTCTGAGATGCTGATGTGCTATTTTCCTCTCTTCTGGGGAAGGGATGGAGAGTTTCTTCACATGCTGGTGTACCCCATATGGCTGACCTGCTTCATCCACTCACTCCTTAGGAACATGCAATCCACCATCCTTTTAGTTTCCTCTTACTATGTGGTCTCTGACATTCTCTACCCTTTTTGCCCCCCCCTCTGGTAGCATGGACCTCTGTGGCTCTCAGGAAGTCATTGCACTGGCTTCTGTGCCATCACTGCTGCAGACATCCCATGGTAGGGAGAGCAGGGCAGCCCCCACAGCCCAGCAGGAAGGGTGATGGGGTGGAGGAGTGTTTGCCTGCTAACAAATCCACATGAAGCAGTGGGAAGAAAAAGCAGCAACTGTGGGGAAGTTCAGTAAAGGTTGTGACGGCAGAACTACGATAAGAAAATAGGGGGTGGGGCTGATTAGGATCTGGAGGAAGGGAAAGGAGTCTTTCAGCAAAGTAACCTTCCCTCCCTCTCTTTCCTTAGTGTGGGGGCAAGATTTTCTCCCCTGCTCCCTGGTCCCCTCCTTGTAATGGGCCATTGGCACCTGTGGGCCCTGCTCTTGCCATGCCCCCTCCCAAGGGGGAGAGATGCAAAGTGGACAGTAGGCAAGGACTGAAGAAAATGCCCTGGGGAGGTATGTGAAGAAGTGGTGCAGCTAACAGAAGCAGACAAACAAAAGCATTCAAATGACAAAACATGTGACTGTCACAAGCCTACAGCTGGCTCTTGCTCAGTGAGGAGGAGGAGCTTGGCAGGAACTCACAGTTTGGCCTCAGATAACTGCATTATCAGAACATGTCCCTGTGTGCAGCTCACTCTGGCTCCAGCAATGAACAAGACACTTGTATGGGATGGGTCTGGAACATGAGGTTTCTGATGCATGCAGTTCCTCTGCAGGAGACTTTTCCTACACTATATGGCTCTGGTGCATTTCAAAATGCAGAAGTCTCCATGTGTAGTCAGGCAAAATCCATCCCTTCTCCACAGCTTTGAGACCGGTGTTGTAGTCCCACTGGAAATCTTACAGATTCCCTGTCCCCATCCTTCTACTTTAGAGACATCGTAAAAAAGGTGTAGACACCCACCTGATGGCAGAGGAGGTGGCTGGCACCTGCTCTGTAAGGGAGGAGGCTGAAGAGGTGTCCCTGGATGTGCCCTCCCAAGAGTCTGCTGTGGGACTTAGGGCCAGGGTGCCAAGAGTGATGTCCAAGATGTCTGAGAGCTCACATCCCTGCAGACTCTCCTACATGGGGATGCTTTCACTGATGGTGTGGAAATCCACAGCAGATCCTGGCTCAGTTACAGGCTCCTCCCCAAAGACATTCTCAAGCTCCCTGGGCCAGGCACAGGTCCAACTTCTGATTATAGTTACTGGTGTGCAAGCAGACTACCTTCATATTTGACTTTTTAAGGCAGCCTTGTTCACTACTTCTCTTGTAGTTGACAGTTGGAGGGAGTTTCTCAACCTTCTGATGTTGCTGCTGGGTTATCTTGTCCCTTGAGAAACTCCTCTTTCTCTTATGCCACAAGTTCATGGGAAATGTCGTATCTTCAGGGCTGCAGGCTGCAGTTACCTGATTTTATTGGCTTGTGGAAGAGGGAGATTCCAACCTGATAGAGGAGAGTAGAAGTGTGGAGAAGAGATGATACAGAAAAGAGGATATGAAAGACGGGTTCAGCAAGGGGGTTCAACAACAGAAGGCAGGGAAGATGAGAAAGGAAATGTTTCAGATCTGAGGTCTGGATGAATGAGGATAAAGCAAGCAGATAGGCAGGCACCACTAAAGCAGTTGAGGACTAGCAGTTGACAGGAAATAGGGAGATATAACACAGTACTTGACCTTGCAACCTTCTTCAGGCTCTGAAGACACTCTTCAGGATCTGAGAGCCTTCTGGGAGTGCATGTTCTTCAGCTAATGGGAGTCCACACTAGGATTTAGGAACCATTACGCTACTGTTGGAGTGAGGTGGAGTAGAGTTCCAGGTTTGGTTTCACCCAACAGGAATCAGCACCACTTCAAGAAGCCAACTAACATGTAACAAGTGGGAACAGTCTGGGAATTTGCTTCAAAGCTCCCCTATTGCTGTGAGCCAAATTACTGCGGTAGACAGAATGGTTGTGACTTAAAAGTCCATGAATATGTCTGTTCATGATCAAGAATTTTCATCAGATGCTGTATTTTTTTTCTTAAGGTTTCTATTTAAAAGTATTTGTTTAAAAAGAAATAGTATGATTACTGCTTCTTGTTTCTGGCTTTCGGCAGAATTGAGAAAACTAAAAGGAACATTTTCTGAATGGGACAGCTTTGGATAATGTTAAGAACTCCACTCATACTTTGTTTTTCTGCCATGTTGTAAATATTTCAAACCCAAATAAGTTTGTGTAGTAGCTGACAGATATATTGATTTTGCAAGTATAAATCATTGAACAATGTAATTTGGGGTTTTTTTTTAAGACCAAATGAAATTGAAAGATCTGCAGTCCTCAGGAAAGGAGGAAATAGTAACCATATGTGAAACTTGATTGCTGTATTTGCACCCTAAAAGTAAATTATTTCATGTCTATTGCCTAAAGGTTAACTTCTGTCAATTTCATAAACCCTAAAGAATAGTCTGAGCCTTCAGCTTTGCAGATGTCTGAAGCTCTGCAGAACTGACATCGATAAGCTCTACCATCTCGAAAATGAGCCCTTTTGTAGCTTTCACATAGGTGATTTTCTTTCCTGTTCCAGTTTTGCTAAGTTTAGCTTGTGGTTGAGTATCTCAAATAGTCATGGCTAGAACCAAACCTCTCCACCCTTGCTCTTCACCTGTGTCCTGTGCACCAGCTGGAAGCCATGTGACTGCTTTAGATGAGGGTCAGGGGTTACCAGCAGCAGTGGAGAGTCATTCTTGTGCCTCTCTTGCTGCCAGACTGTTCTGAATCCCAGCATCTGTGAGCACACCCAGTTGAGATTGTTTCCCTTGGTTCTTTATTCACATAGCTGTGACTTTTGTTAATGAAACTCCATCTTCATGAAGGCTTCAGGCAACTTCTACAATAGAAGGTTTCCTTTTAGCAATCAGGCTTCTTACTATTATTCATGTAGTAGAAATAAGCAGGGCAGACCTGGTTTAACTCAATCTGTGATGCAGTATTCAGGAAACCTCAGACAGTAGCAATGTCATCCTCTGTTGATAATAATTAAGAAGCCAGTCTTTAAAATCAGAATTTGCATTGCCTGTTGATGATTGTGCCTATTTAGGGATGAGGAAGATGTATTGACATCTTTTTGCTCTGTAAGTGCTGAACTCTTCTCTCTATTTGAATCTGACTGTCCTGATTTTTGGCTGGGATAGAGTTCATTTTCACAAGAAGCTGGAAGGGGACACAGTCAGGACAGGTGACCCAAACTGGTCAAAGGGGTATTCTATGTCATACGACATCATGCCTAGTATATAAAGGGGGCTGGCCAGGGAGAAGGTAATCGCTGCTGCAGACAGGCAGGGCATCGGGTTGCAGGTGGTGAGCAAATGTCATTGTGTATCACCTCCTTTATACAGTCTAAGTCCTGGTGCCCTTGTTTCCCTCTCCCTTTGCTGTTGCAGTAAAGTGTCCTTACCCCAACCTGTGAGTTTTACCTTTTTCATCTGGTTCTCCTCCCCATCCCACTGGGGCAGGGACAAGTGAGCGAGCGGCCACATGGTGCTCGCTGAGAAGCTGGGGCTAAACCACGACACTTACCATAGACTAGTTTATTAAAATTATAAGCCTACCTGATTAAGATGTTCATTAAAAGCCAACACCAATCTGGCGAGTTCACTGTTAAAAAAATATTCTTTGTTGCAATATTTCACTCCATTTTTATGGGTGAATCTATGGCTGGTGATACATTTTTTCCCTGATGGAGATGGGTTATAAAGTGGTATGTGGCAAAAGTGGTTTTCCTATAGCTTCTTCCTTTTGTGGTATGACAGCTCTCTGCACCTTTTTCTGAGAATTCAGAGCTGCACAAGAATAACCAGGAAACATCACTGTGGCAGAACCCTAGACTGCAAAGCAATACCCTCATAGTAAGAAATCAACAGGAGCAGAAGCTTTGTTAGGAAGCTCACTGCTACAGCAGGATGTGATGTATTTTGGGGAACCTTTGAACCTTATCTATGTTTACCCCACAAGCTGTACCAATGTGGCTGTGCTGTGAAGTGCAGTCACAGGTTTGCACGAAAGAGCTATGCTGGTAGAAACCTTCCAAGTAATTCCACTGTATCAACAAAGCTTCGAGAAGGATCTCTATAGATACTCGTGTGTCTGTGTCACTCCACCACCTCACCAAACTAAAATCTTGGCACTCCAGCTTCTCTCAGAAGTTCCTTAAGCAGAAATATTGGGGCCAAGAGCAATAGTTGTACTTAAGAAAGGGCTAGAGATAGAGGATTTTTGAACTGCAGTGAGTGAGGTGGTAAGTGGCAGAAAGAAGCTCCTTACTGCTACCGTTTGGTGCTTTTCTTCCTCCATGAGTCAATGCCTTTCTCTGTTCATGCTTCAGTGATTCACTCTCCCATCAGACTTAAATTCTGCATCTCCAAAGCCAAGAGGTATAGGTAATAAATCCTGAATGCAGACAAGGGGTGTTTAAGATCAAAAATCTCAGCCCACAGGATGTATTGAGAAGCCGAAGATGAAGACAATGCCTTGGAGGTCTGCCAAAATTCAGAGGAGTACAACAACATGCTGGATTTGAGCATATCAGCCTGGTAAGTGTCCAGTAACAGGGGCCTAAGTGGGTCTGCAGTGCTTGTTTTGTGGTACAGTATCACTACTGAAGCATTTTCTCTACAAAACCCATCTCAAAACCAGACCAGTTTTCCACACTAATGCAGGGCAAGGCCTTCAAGATAAATTAAAAAATTATTTTTATAGTGCATTTCTTTCTACCAGAAAACACGAAAAAACCCACATTGATTCCAGATTACGATGTCAGAGATACATGAAGAACATCTGTCACTATGACAGCATCATAAATCATTGTGCTGAAATCCTGACATGCCTTTCTTTCATTGGCAAAGTAGTGCTTTAAAATGGGATATAATTAAGTTGCTTACAGCCACACATTATCTATTTTAAACATGGTCTTTTTTCTCATGTGAAAAATGTCAGATGAAACATACTAGTTTTGTTTTGTTTTGAATGAAGCTAGTTTAAAAATATGACCACTATGTACTACTGCAATTCAGGGTGCTGCTAGGAATTGTCCCACATTGTTGTGTTAAATGGGTAAAGGAATTTGGCAAAAAATAAACCTCCTTGTGTTCCAGCTTGTTCTCAGATACCAGAGGGGCTGGGGGCAGCCAGGAGCCTGAGTGATTTCCAATTCTGCACTATAAGTCCTGTCAGGTTCAATACTGAGCTATCATGGTTGCAGATTTGCAAGTACTGCGAACACCGTTCAGTCCAGCGGCGTTCGAAGAGCTAGCACAGCCAGACTGGGGGGGCTGGCCTTGTTCAGACAGGGACTAGCACGGCTAGGTTAGTGAATGGTGCTGTTTATTAGGACAACAAAGTGCAGATTCTTTGGACTGCTGGTGATGATATACTGTCTACTAAAGTGGGTGCAAATGACATAGCAACGTAAGACAACATAAAACTATACATAAAGCAATATAAATCTATTTGAGCAATATAACAACATAAATAATTCTCTTTAGAGATTTCTAAGTTTCCTTCAATAACTGTGTGTTTAAATCCCACCCAACGAGTCTCAGTGGGGGGGAGAATAGAGGCTCAAGCCAGTGACTGGTCCCAGAATTCAGTGATGGTTCATGATGGTATCTTCTTGACTTGTTGCAATTGTATCTTCCCCAACATGCCTCTCTTCTTGGGCTACTTTTATACTATTCTTACTATGTATATATGCTTAATATACTATGGTGTGGAGCTTGAGTGCCTCTAGTCATGTGTATCTTTGTTGTGGTTGGTGTAAATTTTGCTCACTTTGTGTTTAAAGGTATAGGCTAACAGAATTTCGGAGTCCATGCTGTGAGGTTCAGTTGCACCTTGGAGGCTGGTAGCTTTTGGGAGGTGTGGTTTTGCATTATAATGATATTATAATGAGTAAAATTTCACCCAAAGAACATGGTCTTGGCAGGAAAATGATGAACTGCTAGCTCATCTGACTATGGGCAGAAACAATCCAGCATCCTGGTGTTGTTATACACCAGGTCCCAGAGATCACAGAGGCTAGCCACAGTGTCTCCACACTGCTCTACCCTCTGTGTACTGTTCTCTCAGATTTAACACATCAAGCTTCCCCAATGCTGCCAACCTCTAAGATTGCTTAGGGACCTTTTCGTGAAACAAACTACAGGTATACCAGCTGCTCTTCACCCTGGAAGTTTCTACAGTGCTGAACCCTTTCTTAATGTGTAAGTTTAATTATAAGTCACCTCCAGCAATTACTCCACATGTGAAGAAATATAAGGAAAATAAACCTGTGAGTAAATGAAACGGTGCTATAGGTGCATCTGCAAACCATCCTGATGTGGAAGCTAGATAAGTAGTACGGGACCAGTAGAGCTGCACCAGGAATTCTCCAGTGACCTGAATATCAAAAAGGAAATCCTAGGAAGTGTGAAAGCAAGGGCATGCAAGTGAAATGAGTGATACAGCAGTAGCATAAACATCTAGGGATGGAACTAGTAAGAGTAAACAAGGAAGAGTAAGTCACCAAAAGAGTTACAACTTCCCTGGAATGTAAAATGGAAGCAAAAGAGGTTCTGTAAATACCAAGAAGTTTGAAGAAGAAAAGGGCAGAGGCACAAATAACTGATACCCAGAGCAGAGTGAAATGCTTTATTATTTATTTTGCTACATTCTTCTTGTGCACATAAACATTAATGATAGTTACTTAACAACATTTTTAAATTTTAACAGGGGGAAGGACATATGCCAGAATAAGGAAAAAAATCCCACATAGTAAAATGTTTGAATAAATTAGATGTACGCAAGTCCCTAGAGGTTGCTAAAATATGTACTGTGCTCTCAGATTATCTCTGAGAGTTCCTGGAAGAGTGGTAAGTCACTGGGGCCTGCAGAAACCATGTAACCTAAAATGAAACTACAGTCAGGATTACCAGGTTTTGTCAATGACCAGAGATCAGACATTACAATACACATTTTGCAAATTGTTATAAAAAAAACACCCCATTTTCCACAATTCTTGCCATCCAGGCACAACATTTTATATGGTTTCTTACACATGGCATTCTCAGCAGACTCAGATTTGGGCACTATTTGAAGTTTTTAGCTACACCCCTGGATTGCAAGGTTATAACCATTTCTGCTTTAAAAATAGGAAATAAAGAACCTAGGGAATTACAGAGTACTCTGTTTAACTTCAGTACTGAGATAGTGAGACAAATTAAACATATACATGCCATGAGAATAAAGTGATAAGAAACAGCCAATGTGAATTTGTCAAACTAATTAATTTCCTTCTTGAACAAGGCAACTGGTCCAACAGATAAGGAGAAGCAGCAGAAATGACCGTATATTGACCCAAGATGTATCTTGACCTAGGTACGGCTTTTGAAGCTGTCCTGCATGTTCACAAATGACCCATTTGAAATCACTCCTAATTCAGTCTGCTGTTACCTGTCAGCTTAGCACAGGATTGTTGGCAGTTGCACTAGGAGGATGTTGAAGAGGAGTCTTGCACAGCTCCTAACATATAGGCTTCTGTTCAATGTTTCAATAAATACTTAGATGACAGAATTAGAAATAATTACATCAGCTTGGTAGATGACACCGTGTAAAGATTCACAAAATGTCCTCAAGCACAGAATTAGAATTCAGAAGTATCTCAATAGGTCCTCAAAGGTTATGAAATCCAACATGAAAAATTTGAGCAAAGACAATTGCAGAGGACTACATTTGGGAGGGTGAGATCAAAAGCACAATCACAGATTGTTGTGCCTCTGCAGATAAAGATCTAGTGATTAATGAGGGCCATGAATGAGTCAACAGTGTGATGCTGTTGAGGAAAAAAGATAAATGTAATTCTAGATTCTCTTGCATTGCCTGCTCCCAACAGTATTATGTAAGACAAGAGATAATTAGCACGCTCTTCTTGGCACTGGTGAGGCCTCAGCTAAAATACTGTGTTTTACTCCAAAGCACCATAATGTAAGAAAGATACAGATAAGTGGGAAACAATCCAGAGAGCATCAACAAGGAAAAGAAGCTTGAAAAATTAGATCCAGAAAGCAAGGTTGCAAGTTTTGCTTTTGTTTTAATCTTGAAAATGTAAGGCTATGCAGGGTTCAACAGTCTTCAAGTACATAAGAGGTTACTATAAAGAGGGTAGTCCTATGTTTTTTCATGCCCAGTGAAGATATTGGCAGAATGGGAAAGAAACTTTTTAAGCTGTACTAGAATAGGTATTACAGTAACACATTGTAACTAGAAGAAAATATTATCTTAGAATATACAACCCAAGAAGGTTGTATAATCACTGTCATTAATGATTTTAGATACAAATCAGGACTCCCACCTACAGTTATCAAGACAACTATGGTCTTTCTTCAAAACCAGATGGATGTTTTGCAGTAGGTGGCTGAGATCCCTTGAACCATGACAGAGCCTAGAAGTTACTACAAGGTAATCCATGACAGGTTTTTGCTAAGAAAGCTTTTGAAAGTTCCACATGGGGTGCTGAGCACATTCAGTTGCCATTACAGCAGATTGCACAGGTTGTTCTCTGGTTTTATGTTTGTTCTTTTTTTAAAAAAAACCCCACCTTATTTTCCTTTGATTTTGTGTTGCGGGTTTTTTTTTCTTTGTTTTAATTTTACCTCAGGAAGCTTGAGTACAGCTCTGATTAAAAATATTGAAGAATAAAAGACTACATAATCCCTTGAGACCCCATCCAAGTCTACGTCTCTATGATTCGTGTGCAACCTACAGTATTTTTTATGTGTTGTTGAGGAGCTTTGCAAACACAAGTTAATTATTAAACTAGTTCTTTTCCCAGGGCAGTAATGACCTAATCATTTATGATAGTGCTCAAATGAGGAATTAAACAAGCATATCCAAAATAAACACAGATCAAATCATCTTTGCCAATGGAAAAGGATAAAATCTTGTTTTCATGCCAGTAGGTCTGCAAAACATCGGGACAGATACAGACCTCTGTAAAATTAACAAATCAGAACTTCCTGACCTGTGAGAAATTCTGAATTTTAGTAATTATTTTTATTCAAAATTTTAGGATCTTTTCTAATTTGCAAAACTAGAAAAATGGGAATGGGAGGTGGGGATGAGAAAAAATGTGTTTTGGAAAGGTTGGAAATTTCTGAGGGCTTGAATTACCACTGAATATTTCAACATTCAAAAATCAAAATGTTGCAGTCATGGCATACCACATATATCTCTTCAGTAGGGGAGAACAGTGAACATTAGAGGAGCCACAGTCCTCTGGGGACACTAGTATACACAGGAAAATGCCAACCAGAATTACAGTGCAGATAAAGTAGCATTCTGCAACGACATTTTTTGTGTTAGCTCAAAATAAATTTTTAAAAATATTCCCAAAGGAAAACTGAGCAAAACTAAGTTTTTCAGAAAATGTGCTCTTTGTTAGCAATTCAAACCTGTGTATAACTTCTGACAAACTCTAGTCACTACTTAATATTTTAAAAAACTGTCTCAAAAATGTTTTCATAGAATCACAGACTGGTTTGGGTTGGAAGGGACCTCAAAGACCATCTAGTTCCAACTTTGCTGCCATGGTCAGGGACACCCTCACTGGACCAGGTTGCACAAAGCCCCATGCAACTTGGCCTTAAATGCCTCCAAGGATGGGATTTCCACAACCTAGAAATACAGAAACCTATATTTGTCACAGTGCACTCTGGAGTTGATCCAAATATGACCCTAAACACTGGACGTGGTTCCACTCACCACTGTTACTTTAGTGTAGTAAAAGAAGGTTGTAAGCCTCAAAGAAAAGATAGGGGTCTGGGCCAAATAATACTTTCTAGAAATTCAGAAATACTTAGGTCTGATTGATTAGATTTATTGATTAGGCCATCCTTCAATGAATGCCTTCTGGTCCTTTTGTTCTTTTACAAATATATGTGACTTTTAGACACCAGAATATGATTTCGTGCTGCATGAGAACTTTCTCTCCAATAAACAAGCAGTGGAGCTTGTGAATTTTGCTGTGCAAATGGATGAATATTGACCTCATGGATCTGGCTCACTTCAGGTCTACTGTTAGACACCCTGCCCTCGTTGAACAACAGTGAAAAACTGCAGAAGTTCAAAGATCCTGGGACAAACCTGTCAGGTGTCAAGGATAGCAAAGTGCAGAGGGACAATCAGGCACAGCTGAGTAAGTCTCACCTCAGCCAAGCTTGCTTAGGGCAGCCTGGGTGAGACGGTTTTGTTGCGGGGAGCCGTAAACCCGAAGGTGGACTGTTTGGTTTGTATGCAAGGATGTTGCGTACAGCCCCATGGCTCACATCAACAGCCTAAAGTGTCTTAAGCAGCTTAAATAGCTTTAAGCAGCTTTGAAGACTTAGACCCTTTAAGCTTATAAAGCAGTTTAAGCTGCTTAAAGTGCTCTAGGACTTTAACAAGGCCCCTGCGATGCTGCTCCTCGCCAGGCGAGTGAAGAGAAGCTGGCTGCACATTGTGGATCCCTCGCCATCAGCTGGAAGGAAGGAACTACTTGGTTGCCACAAAACCCACCAGGAGCCTGTGCAAATGCAAACAACGGATGTTGATGTATTTTGTCAATGATGTTGTATAAAATAATTAAAAGTATACTCTCTCCTTGATTAGATCTTGTTTCTTCCTCTTTTGTAGCTAATTCCTTTCTCCATCCCCACCTCCTTCTCTTTTTATTTTCTCCCATTTCACTTAGGCTCTTTCTGTATCTATTTCCTCTCTAATTAATACTTCCTAAAGAGATGCTCTTACTGCAAGGATATATATTCTTGTGAAGAAAACATGACTCAGTTCAGCCTATTCAGTCCACAGAACTGTGCTGTGGGTAACCATTCATTTTTATTACTATGGTTTAACCTGAATCTAGAAAAATTTTTTTGCATGAAAAGGGCTTGAGATGACAGAGGAAAATGGAAAAAACCCAACTGTGTAATCCCAGAAAGTTCCGCTTCCTATACTGGTGACCCCTTAGGGCTGAAAGGACTTTCTTTTCAGTTTTCACTACACCTCTGAATTTGGGGTGTGCTGCACAAACCACAAGTTGTTCTGTTCTTACCAAAGGATGTAACACCCCCTCCCCCTGACGTACAAGTCAGCAGCATGCAACTAAGTGGCTGCTCAATTTAGTGATGATTGCCACCATTTAGTGAGAAGTCACTTTGAAGCCATTAGCTGATGCTGTACCAGAGTGCCTCTGACGGATGTGATGTCCTGGCTGCTGAGGATCTGCTCAGGCCTGCAACATCTTGCTTTTCTCATCATGGAATTCCCCTTCCAGTTCCTTTAGTGGGAACATTCTGCTCTTTCATTTCTTTCACTCACTTCCTCAGTTCATACCCTTACTTCTCAGGTGTTCTCTCTCCAGAGTTCTCAATTTAACTGGACCCATATTTTTCACAGGCTCATGAAGTCCTATCACATGCAATTTTGTGTATATCACACACTCCAATCACAATGTAACTGTAAAACTTATCATACTCAAACAGTGTATTCTAAAGACTTGAGGGTCCAAGCAGGAAGAGGGATTGTGGTCAGCCTTACTCACTGCTCTATTTTTTGCTGATTATCTGTCATGCATTCCAAAATGATGGTGCACATCACCAGTGTATATTGCATGCACAACATGCCCAATGCGGCATATTTAAAAAAGCATCATTTAGCACTTGTTGTGTCTTGATTTATGGAAAATGCTTTTTTTTTCCCAATAGCCTAAAAGTATGTGTGACTCCATTTATATTGGAGAAAAGGATTTCTAGCATGATCTAGTCTTTTCAAGTAATCAATGCATTTTAATCCCCTTTCCCATCTATCTAGCTATCAGCCATTACTTAGTTAAAAGCGTGTTCTAAAACTCTCCCTATGATGCCAGTAGAATTCACTAGCTTGATAGTGATTAAGTTTATTTCTGCTCCTTAAATATAGATTTGATATGCTCCCATCAGGTGACAGCACCTTCAGTTAATAGATTAATTCTTAGTGGAGTGTTGGAACCATTGGAGTGCTGTTTCCTTGAGTTCATGCCCAGTGTCTACAACATCCTCCTGGTAGTCCCAACTCCTTCTCAAGCTCTGGCCAGTTTGGCAGAAGAAAGGGAAAGCTGACTGGGCTGCCGGTGGGCTTCCTGGCCCATGGGCTGGTGTTAGCTGCTCAGTGCCCAGGCAGCTCTCAGGCTGGAGAAGATGGTGAACTGCACCCACCATTCCCTCAGCTCCGACAGTAATTTGGGTCTTGCTCACCTCCAGGCAGCTGCTCATTAGCATGAATGATTAATGATGGGAATTAATGATGTTAATTAAGGTTAATGATGTGCATGGAAAAGTCATCTTTTTGGAATTCTGAAAAGCTCTGTGTAGTCACTTATTCATAACTCATGCATTTTCTTTCAAATATATTTCTTTACATCTGAGAAGGAAAGGGTCCCCTTTGTGTAACGAGAGGGTTTGGGTAGTTCTAGATCTCAAGGAATTTTTTAACATTTGTAAAACAGAAAACATATAACACCAGGCATCAGATCGTGTGTACAGGCTGCAATTTGGCAGACATTTATATGTACACCTCATTTTCAATCAGATCTCGATTTCCTTTGGCATCATGGAAACTTTAGTGTATGTTAAAATTAACTCTGCTGATTCCAGGCGATAGCAGCACCACGTGTTCGCACGCTGTGTCAGACAACTGTGCATGTCCCAGTGGGAAAAGGGATGTTTCAGAGCTGCTGTTGGACTAAATCAGCAAGTGCTGGCCAGCTGCTGGGGTCTTGTTGCTGGGCAGATCACTGGTTGTTGAGGGCTACTGCTCCAATTACCAGCTGCTCGCTAGTACATACTAAAGTGTATGGGACTGCAGACTCACCCTTCCTTCCTTCCTTCCTTCCTTCCTTCCTCAAACTGAAGATAACTATCTCCTTGATGAGTCTGTAGAATTGCAGCTGACCTCGCTACAGGACAGCATGGGGCTTCATAAGCCAAACTGCCACCTTTTTCTTCCCCCTCTGTCATCTTCAGCCTCCTCTCCCAAACCTTGACATTCCCACTACTGTTTAATTTTTTAAAATAATCATTTATCTGAAATAAACCAATAATTTATTCAACTTCAAAATTAACTTTTGGTTTTTTACATATCTTCATGGCTTTTTTTGTTGTTTTTCTTTCTTTCTCTTTTTTCCAGTGTTGGTGGCTAGTTTCTTTGGCCTATACAGTGAATTGCCTGAATTTATTACAAGTCTGTGAATATGGTTTCCCTAGATTGCAACACAAGCCCAATTCCATGGCTCTGCTGGAAGCTATCCTCAGAGGTGGGCTATAGTTTAAGATTTTAGGAAGAATGCCAGTGCTTGCACGCTACCAATATTAATTTCACGCATTCCCTCTTGCATTCTTGATTCTGTAATTGGGCTGCGCTTCCATCTCCACCCATATCCTGCCTCAACACACATCCGTGAGTGGATGACGGGGGCAATGATGGGTGAGCCAGCCAGCATGCAGGCTGAGTCACCCTGGGAAGGTAGACCCATCATCTGGCAATTAGGACAGAGAAGAAGGAAGTGTGGCAGCAGAGCAGGTGATCTGAGAATTGCATTGCACCCCACATGCCAAAATGGGTATTGCACAACACTGTGCTATGACAGAGCAATGCAGAGAAGAGCACAAGCATGCATTTCCACAATAGCCTTCAAAATAGGAATTAAAGTAACACCAAAACTCAGCCTATTTCTTTTCATGGACCACCTTAACACCCAAGGTGAATACAACTACCAAGAAATGGGTGGAACAGTGGTGTAGTATAACCCTCTTGACATTTTTTGTCACTTTTATTTGGGTGTCTTTCATGTACATGGGGGCTTGAAAGCAGGATCACAAACAAAATTTATAAGTATGCAACAATTACACTGTTTGTTGGATTGCACACACAATAAATGGCTGTGACAAACACGCTATTAGCTCTAATGGCCTCACCCCCTCTGATGCAGGTAGCCACTGGATTTCTGCTGGTCAGACAGATAGTAATCACATGGGGAAGTGGTAGACTCTATTGCTCACTGAAAAAGTCTGAGCCTCAGTTTTGTTGAGTTACTCTCTTTCATTTTGATTTTTTTCCCCTCAGGGTTTTAGAGCTTTTTCAGTTAATATTTTTTTCTTTCAGTCCTTCAGTGACTGCTACTGACTCAACAATTTTATTTCTGTCCTCGTTTCTGCCTTTTTTTTAGATACATCTTGCTTGGCCTAAGTTTATGTGCTGTCACTTATAGCTTAGTAACATTTTTTTTTTAGTAAAGGAGATCTGAGGTCATAAGGATGACCTAGGCCTTGTGTTAAAATAATAAGAGTGTGTGAAAGATCTACCAAAATGGTGAGACAGAGACTGATCCGGGCTTGTTGTCTGTCATATATTCTAAAACACCTTGCTGGGTTCAAAACAGGGACCTTTCCAGCTGGCATAAGGACTCTGAGAAGTAAATCACTAACATGAACACCACCTCAGGTCAGATGCGCTATGTAACTACTGGTATCAGTGATATGCTTTGTAATATCAAGTAGAAAAGTCTGGGAAGAGTGGACTTCAAAGGGAAAATGACTTTAAAATCAGTGATATGAAGCTGGAAACAAAACAGTGCTGCATGATACTCTGACTGACCACACACAGATTTAGAAGGAAAAAAAGTAAATTCACTGTGAGGATAATTAATCAGGGGCACAGGTTGCCCAGAGACTTTTGGCAGTCTCCATCCTAGGAAGTTTTCCAGACACAGCTGGGCAAAACCCTGAGCAGCCTGGTCTGAGCTCAGCATTGATCCTGCTTTGAGTGGGGTGGGTTGACTAGGAACCTCCTGAGTCCCCTTGCAGCTTGGATCATTTGGTGATTCTGTGATTTAAGTTGTTCTTGAAGCCAAGGGTAGGTGAGGTGAAAAAATAGAGTTACAGAGGGAGAGCGCTCAGTGTGCCATTTCCCATTGTGACTGTGAGACTCCGTAAAGCTTAGCTGTGGACATCTGTGTAAGGTGATCCCATTTCTCTCCAGGTCCTGTCCTGGTGCTCCTAGTGTCTCTCTTAAGCTAGCATTGGCCCTTGTCCAACATCTCTGAGCTGTTTCAGCTCACCAATCTGTCAGAAGCTGATTAGTTTGTTTGGTTTTTTTTTTAAACTGGTTGGCTTTCTGCTGATTTAGTTAACTATTTCTCTAAGAGACAGATAAGCACCGAAGCATGAGGAGGTGGGAACATGTGGTTAAGATTGGAAGGAGTTAAGGTAGGGCAGGGCCATCTCAGTGGGAGTGAGCCATTAAATTTGCCTTGCTGCCTCATGAAACAATGTGATATATCTGCAGCAGCTTCAAAGAGCGCATAACAACAAGCCCCAAAAGGATGTATCATAAAGAAAACAAAAACCTAGAAATAAAAATTCTTTAATGCTAAGACCAATGAAAAGTGTGGAATTACAAAAAGGAACATGAAAGCAGACAAATCGGTGAAAAATAATGTTCAAGGAAAGATGAACAGGTATATTAAAGACCTAACACATGAAACTGAAGCTCCTGCTATGGTAGGAAACCACAAATCTTGTTTACCGAGTTACAAAAAATCCTGTGTGGCTAGTTTAAACAGGAAGCAGAAGCAAAGATAGGGAAATGCATACAACAGAGATAAAATAGATGGGCAAAGCATTTTTAAGAAGACGGTGGGAAAAACTCAGCCTTACCTTGAAAAGAGATTCTGTGATACAAGATGATGTGACTTCAACCAACAGGACATTACCACCGGCCCAGTGGAGGTATCAGAAAAACAAGTTGAGGTCCAGTAGGTTGCAGCAACAACACAAGAAAAGATTATTTGATTGTAGCAGAAATGCTTAAGAACTCACAATGTCAAATTATAAAAATTATAAAACTTGTTGAATAAGATCTGGGAAAAAATGCCCACCTTTCAATGAGGGTGAATGTGTAGTTGTTAAAATGTTTAAAAATGAGACTGGGAAAGTGTGTCTCTGCCCTACGCTATAGGGGAGGTCATTTGCAGTAGAATGCTTCACAAGACAACACAGATGATGGATGCAGCATTGGAGGAGAACAGCCTCTGGACTCAAGCCCAGAAAACTGGATATTCACACAAAAGAGCATCCTGCAAGAACACATACAATGACTGGCTTTGCTTATCACCAGTTTCATTGATTTTTTTTTTTAAGGTTACTTGACAGTGGCCTTGGGAACGCCTTGTGGAACTTCAGCACTCAGTTCATTCTCCATCATCATAGCCATGCAGAGAAGGATGGATTGCTGCATCTGGTGCACATCTAAGTAAAAGCCAGGTTTGCTATGAACACTGCTGTAAGACAAGGATATGCTTGTTTTCTGTTGCTGTTTTGCATTATCATACATAGCTACTGTGTAGGCAGCACAAGTAGCAGCATTCCATGGGGTGGATTACACATATCTTGGAAGCGTAAATTGTGCTAGTAGCATTGTGTTACTGAGCTGTAGATAGGAAAAAAAGCTGTGAAGATATATAACCTAGGAAAAAAAGTAATACCCAAGAGGATTCAAAAAAGCTTAATGCCAAGCACCAAAGTCGTGTTAGAAAACACAAATTCTGGGAAAGCAGAACAAGCTTTCCTATTCTGTCCATATCCCGCTCCTGAGTAATTAGGAGGGAACTGACAGAAAGGAGAGTCTTCCGCCATTCACCCTCATTTCAACATATGGAAGTCCAAGATATCCAGTCCCAGAATGAAAATGAGACTTTTTAAAGTATTATTTTGCGGGAGCTGAAGGTACGGACTCAACTAGGATCAATGTGATCAATGCTGAGGTTAATTTATTCAAACACACACATAGCTTATATGTATTTTCTATATCAGACCACAAGCTATATTACATTGCTATTGGCTACGTGCTCTGTTCATGTGCCTTATTCTTGTCAGTGATTGGTTAAAGCTACACAGTCACGTTAGTCCTTATCAGGCAGTTGTTGGCATTCTTGCAGTTTCCTCTCTCATTCTCAGATAGTTTTGTTTCCCTGTCCCTGCACAGTTTTGTTTCTACTTTCGTTTCTCTGTTACGTTTCTAGTTTCCTTTCTTGTTTCTTGTTCTTGCAGGCTGCAGCACATTCTGTTACTGCATATCCGGTCTGCCTTGTGTCCTGGGTTCAGCCCAGCAACAGGCTATGTTAGCCGTGAGAGTATTCCATACCAATTGTGTCATGATCAGGTGGTCCGGCCCCCCCTCCCCCTCCCTGCAGGGGCGACTCTGGACCCGAGCACGTGAGGTTCCAGTCTGGGCAGGCACAGTGCCAGTTCCGGGGGCGACTCCGGACCCATCAGAAACTGCTCCGGACCCGGGCACGGGAAGTTACGGTCTGGGCAGGCTCAGTGCCAGTTCCGGCTTCTTTCTCTTTTCTCTTTTGGATCGGCGCGGCAGGTGGCGTTGAGGGGGGATAATTGCAGCGCTGGTCGGGAGTGCCGCGTTCGGGTCTTTTGGATCGGCAGCGGTTCAGGCACGGCTCAAATTACATAGTGGGGTGAGAGGTTTGCACTGTGTATAATAGCACTGTAGTTAGTTGTTTTTCATATCTTTTCCTGTTGTTTAGTAAACTATCCTTATCCCAACCCGCGGGGCTTTGGTTTTTTTTTTCCTTCCTTGCGGCTCCTCGGCTCCCTCCGTTCGCCCATCCCCCACCTCTTAAAGAGGCAGGGGACTTTTTCTAACTTTTGTGGCCCCCAGCTTTTCAGCTGAGGTTTAAACCACAACACCTTGTCATGTCTCTACTTGCCCCCCAGGCCTCATTATATTAGGGCAAGCCTAGACATGTCAAGGCAATAGTGAGTCTGGAGGGGCCACATGTCCTTTCTTCTCAAGATACATTGCTATATTACTTCCATGTAATTGTGATGCTACAATAGACCCACACCAAAAGTGCTAGAAAAAGAGATGCCTTGAAAGAAAAAGTGCCTGTGGAAAAGTCTGAACACTGGGGTCTGTCCTCAGCATGGAGACCACCAGTTCATGTTTCACCAGAGTCAGCCAGGAGCATCTGGTGAGTGTTCCCTGCATGGCAGCCCCCAAGATTTCCCCCAAAAATGGTCCAGTGGAAGAGAAGAATGCTCATTAGAGATCTCAAGAAGACCCACCTCATAGGATGAGGTGATGAATCTCAACCACGTCCCCTAGAAGCACCAACAGAGAGGAATGGAAGACACTAGCTTCCACCGCATGTCCCAGCCTTGCTGTGGGAAGAAGAGTGTAAGAATAATACTAGAGAATCAAATATATTCCCCATAAGCACTCTGTTTTCTCTGTGAAGCAAAATTTGCCTTACCTAGCTTGTTTTATTAGCGGCCATTGGAGATAATAGTTGTGAAACTTACCGAAAATAAAGCTCTTGCTCCAAAGATGCAGAGAGTAGCTGATGTCCAGACTAAAGCACTCTGCTGAATGCTTCAAGGAGATGGAGGCCTGGTGCCAAAGCGCTGCTGTGTGATTGCTGCAGTCATGACAGACTGGAAAGAAAGTCTATGCCAAGAAGAGTTGGCAGGTGTGTGACTCAGGTAGTCATGCCACAGTGGGACTTACGTGATCCCTGACTAGAAAGCTTTTGCCTTTCACGTATCTTTAAAGGTATCTGGAGCCTATTGGCATCATATTTAACTTTTATTACCTGGAGTGAATAAGAGATCTTTAATCAAACTGTGTTACATTAGAGATAGTTCTGCTGTTTAACCATAAATATTTGGGTGTGCAATCTGGTGTTGATCTGCAAGGTTGCTAATATCTATAAAATAAATAGTGTTTTTTTGGAGTGATATGCCAGGTTGCCTCAGCTTCAAGTTGCTAAGTTTGAGCTTAGATCTGAGCACGCTTTTTGAGGTGATGCTGTTAATGTAAGAGGACACGCAGACTCCTGTTACATCGAATACAGTCAGTGTATATTGTCTCTGCTACAGGCAAATATTAACACAAACCCACTATTTCTATGCTTTTTAAAAAGTATAACTCTGCAGCCTGTTCTCAGCTTTCTTCCCCTTCTCTCATAAAACCAGACCCACACATAGCCTAGATTCCTCAATGGTATCTGGTGAAATTTCTCCACCTTCTTGTGCTATATATATTTCTATGTCCTGGGCAGCAGCATGTGTCTGTGTTTTGCGTATAGACTGCTGTTATTTTAGATATCTGCCTCCATAAAGGAGCATTAGTGTTTCCCACATGTATTCACAATGAGAATTTATTAACTTTTTTCACAGAGGTTTACCCTCATTTCCAAAATGAGGTTGTTCTTATTCTCCAGGTTAAACAACTAAATATATATATAAAATTTTCCCCCCCCAAACCTGGGAATCTTCCCACCAAAGCCCATATGTATTTTTATGTATATAGCAGTTGAGGTAAAGAAACCTTATTCGGGAGAAGGTCTTAAATGCATTCCTTCTTTTTAAGCACCCACTGAAGGGAAGTTCGGTGTGTGTTTAGATGCTTTTCCGAATGGTGGTGCCTTGAAGAACTGGCTTGTTTTCAGGAATCAAAACCTTGACTGAAATGTCACTGTCTGGATCACTTGCTGCTTGCAAGGCTGACAGCAGCGAGGGAATACAAACCACAGCTCACACTTGCCTCGCCAGTAATACATGCACACATTGCATACATAGTGAACGGTCATACAACAGTTCCTCAGGAGAGATCATGCTGTAAAGTATCCTGACTTTATGCAGTAGAAGCATGAAGATGAAGACCATGGGTCTCTGAACGCAGCTGTGACAAAGCAATATCTACGTTAGGACATTCAATTTTGTTATATAATTAGAGCATTCAATTATAGGCTGGAAGATATACTTACACCCTATAGAAGAATATTCTGTGTTGTAAATGAGGTTGGGTTAATTCCCTAACAGGCCAAGTGGTGATAAGAGGTGGAGATAAACTCCCAGCACTGGCTGGGGACAAAATTAAACAAATGTTGTGCTTCCCTGCCCTGCCCTGCCCACCCTGCCTGCCCTGCTGAAGCCAGCTCCCATGCCTAGGCCCTACAGCCAGGACTACCAGACCCCACAACAGAGAACAACAGGGCAACATACGCATTTTGTCTGCTCATTATCTGCTAATGAATGATTTCTCCTTTGGATTCCCACTGCAGCTCTGCTCTTGCACAGGCCATCCTTGGGGTGGAGCAGCCATAAGCCTTAGGAACAGTTAAGCCCCTTCAACAATTTCAGTAATTTTCTTGGATTGATACTGGATTAATTTCATCCCTGTGAAAACAATGACTTTTGATAGGAGAACTTGTCTCTCTAGGCTGATCTGGCAGGTTCAGCCATAGCTCACATAAGCTGGAACATTAAGGCTTGTTTCGAAGAGAGAATGTGAGCCAAGGCACAAACATGGGCCCCATTTTCCTTTGAAAAATATGATTAGTTTTTCGTTTTCCTCTTAGGCAGCGTTCGGCTACTCCCTTGAGTGAGCAAAGGCTCCTTTATATTTTGTAGATATTTGGGGAAATTACCTTGGTGTTATTGTTCCATAACTCACTTTCAAAATGTTCTAGATAGCACACAGAGATGGAAAGACTGTCTGTGACCAGAGAGCACAGCCTAGAAACAACAGAGATTAAATGCGAGGGCAGCAGGCACGACGTACAAAACAGATAAATCAGGGTGACTGCATAGTTGCATTCTTGTTTTTTCACTGTACTGACTCGCAGGGAACATAAAATAAGCCCGTGTAGCAAAGGCATATGAAAAAAAAGACATACTGGAAGAAATATTTATATTGTATTAGAATATTCTCTGCTGTAAATGAGTTTGAGCTAATTACTTACCAGGACACACAGGGATAGGAGGGGGAGATAAGCTCCTAATATCACATTAGGAAAAATTAATTAAACAGAATAAACATAATTTATTTGATTCTGCTATTTCCTATTTCAGTTGCTTGACTTGGCAATCTTGGTAATGTTCTTTAACAAATTCTTTGTTTTCTTAACAGAAAAAAGAGAAAAAAAATCAAGCTGGAAGGAAATTAATTCCATCACGTTGCCTCATTTTCCTCAGCAGAATGAGCACTGCAGAATTAGCACAGATTTCTGCTACTTGAGCTAATGGAGTGCCACTACCAGTCACGGGTTGTCATCCTCTGAGTTAAGCACTCCCAGAAGAGGATCACTGATGGGCATTGGAGAGAAATATGAACCAAGGATTTGCTCTTGGCTGGGGTGACAAGTCATCAGGTAGATGTAAGCTAACCTGCCACTTTTCTCCTCCAGTCTCTCACCATCCTTGCCCTTTGCCTCCCCTGCTTCATCCCAGACCTGGTCTCCTCATACAGCAAGTCACAATGGATTCCAGCTCCTGATCTCCCGATCTGATTATCTCTTCCCTCACTCCCAGTATACTGTCGCGAACGGAGGGAAGTCAGGGACACACTCAATATGAGCGATCAGCAAGCTTCGTTTATTAGCTCTAAGTTAGCCTCTTTTATACATTGTGGTTAATATATGCCTACTAGTCAAACTATCATTGGTTATTAGTTACAAGTTACATCATCATAAGCCTGCTTCTTGTTTTCATTCTTACAACTCTTGTTTTCATTCTTACAGCTCCTTTAACCAGTTTTTCCCGGATTCAGTTGCTTCTTCTGAGGGCTATCTTCGTTTAAGGTCATCTTGACCCTGATGCTGATTGGTCATGCTGCGCTTCCTCGCTCTGCTTTACTCTGCACTCCGTGCCTACGTGCACGTACACAGTTCCTCATTTACGCATATGCAGCTCAGCTATATCTCCATGACCATTGTCTGTCAGCCATTCTCCAACAGTATACTTGGCTGGGACTGCCCTATCTCCCCAATCTTTTCTCATGACCCTGTTCCTCACGTAGCTCAGCTCTGGGATCCAGTACATCTGCCTGAGATTTTCTCTACAGTGCATTTGAACAACTCCCTTCTCTGTACTCTTGATTTGAACAGTGGGGCTGCTGGGACTGGAGGAAGGCAAGGCCCCTGCCCCTTGGGTGCCTAGACCTCTTATGGCTCATGGTAGCTTATCCATAGTAAACGGAACATTTAGGAAAGTTAGCTGATAAATCAAAGTAATTTCCATTAAATGTGCACTTCATACACTTATTTCACAAAGAGAAAAACAGCATATCACTGACACAAATCTTCTGTCAGATTTTAAGTCCAAACTTGCAAGATGTAGGCTTTGTTACAGAAGACACCGGAATTTTTAAGCGCAGCACATTTTCCCCTACAGCCTGTCAGACACATCAGACATGTCTGAATTGTTTTACTCGAGTTCCCCTTGAGAATGTATGTCAAGTAAGAAGTCCTGAATTATATAATTTCATATTGTTTAGATAGGACAATGGGGTTGATATGTTTAATCTCATAAAAAGCATTCTAATATCTTTAATGACCACTACACAGGCTTTCATTCCTTAGAGAAGATAAGAAATGTCCTTGCAAACAAGAAAAATTAGATCCTGCTGTGCCAAGACCCACACTCTAAATAGTTCAAGGTGACCAGTGTGCAGCTCAGCCTGTTACATAAAATAATTTGCAAAGGTCAGTAAAAAATTAAAGACAAAATGACAGCCTTTTCAAGAAAAGTCTCAGTGATAAGCCCCAAGGACAATGCTGAAATCATGTCCAGTAAAGAAGAAAAGTGTTAGACTAGATTTAGTGGGACAAAATTGATATACTGTAAAGTAAGACCCACTGATGAGCAAAATCATGAGTGGATGGGCTAGTAGTCTGCCTCTCTAGTGCCCCTAACCTGGTGAGTCAGCTGTGAGGATGCTTCATTTGATCCAAACTGAGGGGAGACAGGTAGACAGCGGGAACACAGCCCAGCACAGTTAGTCATTCTCCCCATCCCCTGCAGCCAGCTCCTTTGGACTGGGCATTTATTAGCAACATGAAAGCTATACAGACAAGACTGGACCAGGAGGAGAAATCCAGGTGGCTTCACACCTCCCCTTGCATCTGCTAAATCCTGAACAACACCTGGAACGAGACATTCACAGCCCCCTGGTCTGTGCTTTTCCTTCCCTCATTGCTCTTTCCTTTTTCATATGTGTTTCCCCTTGTTTCCTGTTTAAGAAGAATCTGCTTGAGATAAAGCTACGTCCTGTGGAGAGCTGCTGTGATGTTGTTAAGAGTTTCCAAAAAGCTGTGTTAGAGACAGTGGGGCACTGCTGCAATTTCCATGTTTCCGTGTGACTGACAGACAATGCGCTGTGCTGGAGTTCTTCTAGCAATGAGCTCGCTATTCAGAGCCAACACCAAAGTGAGAGGCTGAGGTCCCTTCCCCTGCAGCTCTTGTGCTTTCTTTGTCCCTTATGCATATCGCCTGCCTCTCCAGGGAAGAACTGGGCTCTCACAGCAGCCTCTGTTGCAGTTCCAGCCCGTCTCAATGAACTGAGTAACCCTCTTTTCTAAAGTAAAACCAGCAATAAATTGTCTTCCCCGGTATCTCTTTAAGCCTGTAAAACAATGGTGGTTTCTTCATACAGATTCTTAGCAGTGAATGGAAACTGTAGAAGTTAAAAATGAAAGCCTTACTTTTCTGCACTCACAATATTCTTATTCTTTTCCCCCTTATTTTTTCCATCTTTAATAAAGGGTTTAAAAGATTTGCTGTGGTTCATGTTGCCACAGGAATAAACAAGCTAAGATTTATGCATCCAAAACCTCAAACCCGATCCCAAAGCATGTTTAGCAATATGGTTTTGTTACAGTGACACAGTACCTTTAATACATTTGACCCTCTGGGTCTATTTATTTTTCTGAAATTTGACTCAGCAAAGTTAAATCCCCTTATATCATTCTGCAAGACAACTCATTTTATGTCTGGATACAAACCAATTCACCTCCTAAGCCGCATAATCAACTCCCACCCTGACATGCCAGTTAGCACTAGCGCAGCTGAACGGAAAAAGGAAAAAGGAATTGTGATGGCTTTATAGAAATGCACTTAATTTCTATGGGATGCTTGGCGAGGATCAGAATAATAGGCAATGTATTAACTGCTATTGACTGCTACTGTCTACCGGTATTGTTTTCCCTTAGCTTAGGTAATATTTTTATGTAAGGGAACAGCAGGCTATTCTCATTGTATTAAGTGAAATTTTTGATACCATGAAATAACCCCCCTTTTTAGGTTCTTTTGACATGATATTTGAGAAACTGTTCTGTAATAACAAGCTCTGGAACAAAATCTACAAGACGGTGTATCTATCTTCCATGTTTGGAAGGGTTCCCATATGACTGCAAATAAGAGAAATTATGGAAGCATCATATTCTCTAATCAACATGGTTTCCTCTTCCTTCTTGCCATATACTTTTGGGTGCAGATTTTGGTGGTTTGGGTTTTTTAAAAAAAAATATTTATGTACATTTATTACCAATCAAACCCAAGACATAAGCTGTTTAAAGATACCTGGAGTGAACCGGTATAGGAAAATTATATTTATTTCCATGATCAGGCTATGGAAGGCTAGCTGGGGGATACCTTTTTACCTAAACACTCTAAGCATTGGAAAGGAATTAAAGGTGAGTCAGATGAGGTTTTGGGACTTCGGGGGCGTTTTTTTGAAACTCTTCCCTGCTCTCTGTTAAACATTGGAATCTGGGCAAGATAGCCCATTACTTCAAGCCATAATCCGGTTCTTTCAATCTTCTTGACATGTGCCCAAGCCTTTTGATCTCCAGGCTCCTGGTCTGGCCAAACAGGGGGCTACATTTCTACCTGGGCTGCTAGTTTCTTTTCCTCTTCTCCCCACTGATCTAAACGATAGTCCCCATGCAACTGGAGAGGAAGGCCTTGTAACCCCACACACAGCAGCAGCACTGGCTGGGCAGGTTACAAAGAGAGCCCCAAATCCCTCTATATTCTCAGGCTCCAACACACCAGTTCTTCTGGTACTCAGGGCATGATTGTACCTCTGCCTCATTTCCCTCACACTGCCTAATTACTGCATTTCCAGGCTCCACCAAGCTGGTGATGGCCACAGGACTGCAGCCTGAAGAGGGAAAAACCGAAATACTGCTTTTATCAAGGCTGATGTACGAGAGGTGTCGTTGGTTGCTTGTAAGCCTGAATCGCACAATGTTTAGCAGCTTGCAGGATCACTAACAGAGTTTCTTTTTCCAATTCTACCTTGATGAAGTGGAAGGGGCCCTTCCCCTTTTTTTAAAACATTGTTTTTCTTCAGCTCTCTGTATTTTCTCAGAATGTCCTTAGGCGTTTTTCTTAATATAACCCTGTGCCTTGGCTACAGCACGTTATAGGAAATCGTGTAAGGGGAGCACAGTATATCTTATGTGACTACTGCATGACTTTGATCTGACACGATCTCGTGGCTGCGCGGTTGGGAGGTGATTGCTATATTGCAGCTAGCGCGGGGCCGGTGCAGCGCTGGCAGGAATGCGTAAAGGCTGGAGCAGAAATGCAGCAAACCTGGGAAGGATGCAGTCAGCTGTGGCAAAATGCGAGCGAAGGAATGGAACAACTGAAATGGGAGGGAATATTACCTGTAAATACATGAAAATGTATTGGAGGGTGAAGTCTCCTACTGCCTGCAAACACTGGAAATGCAGATACTGACAATGAGAAGAGAATGTTTTTTTCCCTTTCTTTCCTTGTTTGGGTTTGTTTGGGGTTTTTTTCCCTTAGGTTTTTTTGGTAGAGAAGAATGTGCAAAATTAGGTAGGAAAATGCCACATTCCAGTGGCAAGAGTGGGAATCCTTAACTTGAGCTGTTCAGCATTCGTATGTGGGCAAATCTGTAGAAAATTGTGGAATGGAAAAAATCTGCACTGGCCAATTGGATAACCATAAATAATTTAAAGCAACTACTATCTTGTCTTCTACAATTCAGTGGTCAGCTGACACTGTTGTTATGCAGTTTTATTACAGCTATCTCCTTTTAGCAGAAAATTGTGTTTCTTTTAAGCTAACACACATTTTTTGTTTAACCACTCCTATTTCGGTTAATTTTTCTCAAGGGAAAATGAGTTTTAATGTTTATTTCATGATACTGATACTGTTCAGGTCCATTTTTACATTAAACCTTCTCAGTTTGTCACTCACCGGTGATTGACCAAGTAGAGGCTAAGAAATTAAGTTACGTAAAGCTGAACTAACATTTCAGCCACCACGAAACAGTGAGTAGGGTCACTATGGGACATTGCCAGGAACTCCAGCCTGGTCCAGTTCTAGCTACTTTAGTGGAGTTACACTGAGCCCTATTTGTTGATAATTTGAATCTTGGGCATCCTTGGCTATGTTCTTTTTAATACTGTATAACCTCATTAAGAGGAAAAGCTTGGAATAACTTTGTTTTGCTCTGTATCTGAAATGAAAATTATGTCATTAGTTTTGAGTCGTGTCCCAAGATGGAACAAAATACACCCAGTCATTACCTGAGACCAAGAAAAAATTTGCAATACTCTTAATCTTTTTTGGATGGCAATAATGGCAAATTAGAAATTACTGCTGAGTTCCAACTTCATATTAACATTTAGGATATCTGCCTGCTACACATTTTATATGACTTCAAATTACAATATGTGAGACATCTCAGTCTTTGTGGTCCTTCACAACATGCCCGTGGGACAGGAAAATGCTATTTTTGTGCAAATGCAAATAGAGCTGTAGGCTTACTAATTTTCCCAGGGAAGTATGTGGTATATATATGTATAAAAAAATTAATCCAGTTGTCATTAATCCCAGTGTATGTCTGTAATGGATGAACCACCACTCTTGATCCTAGATGAAAAGTCAAATGATAACCTTCAAAACATACATAAAAATTCATGATACTGTAAATAACGAAGATAATCCTTTGGGGTATGGCTTGTTTGAAAAGAAATAAATTAGGCATTTAGTTAGTTCCATATTGCCCACAGTTCTACAGAGTTGTGATGAAAACAAATCTGGAGTGCTGCATTGCACAACTTCATAATGCTGCAGTTAGATCTTCCCTTGTATTTACAGACTTGCTTTATTTTAAAATCTATTCAAGCACTGGAAAATCATAAATATGCAGCTCCACAGATCTGCAGGTCAGATTTCTGTGACTGTAATACATAGCTTCTGCTTACAAAGCACTCCAATTTAGGGTCAAACTCTGCTTATTTTACTCAGGTTTGGTTTAGGAAGGAAATAGGCTTGTGGGTGAAGAAGCAGGTTTTGTCACAGTATTGTGTGGCTACACAGTGCTGATGCTGCTCCAAATACAAACAATGTACTCAGGTACTAATCTAAGAGGGGCAGAATATGACATGTTTGTAGGAACATTTCCAAGAGGTGTAAGAGCACTTGAGTGGTTTCGCGGGAAATAGAACTGATTCCTGATACACCTCTTGGTTTTGTCTCCTTACTGAAGGTTCGTACCAAATGATGTCAAAGCCTCATTTTGACTCCTCTATTATGTATTTTAAATAAAGCAAGTCAACTGATAAAGCTGGTATCAGTCTTGACCTCTTCAATTTTGCCTGTATATTTTTGATTATGCAAACGTCCAAGTCCTACTGTTCATTACACCAGTGTAAAGGAGCAGAAAGTGAAAAGTTTAGCATTAACACTCTCCCTTTTAATTTGCCAGAGGGACATGGAATGGCCTTCCCAACAGCCTAAATCAATTGTAATTCATTGATGCAGGCAAATCACGGGCCTCTGATCTTATGGCTAATCCTTCTTCATCCAGTTGGTATGGAAGGAGTTGGTTGGGATGCTTCAGAATCCCTCTGGAAATTGCCACCTTGTTGGGTTGAGAGGGACTGGATGGAACCAACAACCACATGTTTGCATCTCAGCTCATAAGAATTAGAAGACTATATTTGTCACTTTATGTATTCTTTTTTAGTTTGTGAAGTAATGTTTCTGATCATAAATGTAATTAAGAATCACCCCTTTATTTTAAAGCAAGGGGAGAGTATGTCTGGGAAGCTGAAATGTGGGCATCAGGGTATCACTAACGCTCCATAACTGTTGTGATTGGACAGGAGAGTTGCCACTGGCAAAGTCATTACCTTTTAAAGAGTTTCTTCCCAGTAGTCAACATGAGGATAATCCCCTGCCTTGCCAAAAAAACTGAACACAAAAAATGTCTTCTTTGTCATTTAGCAGTGCTGTGTTCTTGCAGGCCATGACTAAATATTTGATCAGCTAAGGTGGCACTCCTTTATCACTGGCACTGTTGTCAAAAGAGCTATATGTCAAATCAAAACTCCAGGAAGGAATTGCTCTACAGCTGGAAACTACACATGGAAAAGCAAAGACAAAATTAATTTTGCTTATCTCCCACTCTTCTCCTCCAGATGCTAACTGAAACCTTTGAGTAGGAAATGCTCTTAGATGTTCAGTATTTGCCCTGATCCATAAGTGCTAATTGATAGTAAAATGTGTGGGTTCTAGACATCGTCTATCTAAAGCTTCTATATATGTAATCTATTCCCTTTAATTTCATTATCATAAGTAGTGAGGGCAGAATGAAAAATTCTTAAAAATGAAGAGAGGCTTGGGATATCTTATCCCTTAAGTTTTGGGGCTTAAACAAGTCTGTGCCGTGTCTCCCATCACAAAGGTGGCTTTCAGAGCTGAGAGGCCAGATGAGAGCCTTGAACTTTGTGTGCAATAGTCTTGATGTCTCTCCAGACACAGATAGCTGGAGGGCTCGGAAGGTGTCATTCCAGGTAATGCAGTCTTGTGCCTATCCACTGTGGCTTTTAGCCAGGATTGTGAATTGTTTCTCCTCTATTTCAGTGTCCCACTTGTTATTCAGGGCTGTTCAGAGATGTTGCATAATAAAACCAAGGAATTGGTTTGGCTCCAGCTGGTCCTGGTGCCTATTGTCCACTGTCACTGGTTTGGCTTAGTTGTGTGGGCAAGACTTGGAACATGAGGACAGAGAAACTAAATAGCTCAGAGGCTTTTTAAGAGGCCATTTTATTTACTAGCTAATTGCCACTGCAAGTGAAAATTTCAGTAACCAAGACAAGGTTAGTTCTATCTTTCTGCTAAGAGATTTGTAGCATGCTCCTTTGGCTTAAACAGATGGATTCTGAATTTTCAGATAAGCTTTGCTTCACTGAAAACAAACTCCGTCCAAGCAGCAACACGTAAAAGCAAACCAAACCTCCTTAATTTTCCCTGTGTATTCAGAATCCTATCTCCAGACAACCATAGAGAAAGTTTTTTGCTGTTTTTTTTCTCCTGAGTTCAGCACAGCCAACAGTAAAGGCCTTGTTTACATTAAGCAAATGTGCAACGATGCAGCAAAATCAATTTAGTCACACTGATGCAAATCCCTTGTACAGATGTAATGCCTGTGTGCAAAGTAGGGCATTTCTGAATGTACACAATATTTAAAATGAAGTGAAAGAGGGAGATTCTATTTTTCTCATCCTTAATGTGATTTGTACAGATACCCCTGAAAGCTTAAGTTGAAAGAAAGGGACTTTCTGGTCAAAAAGAAGGGTTCATAGGAGTACTGTTGATCATGAAGGAACATCATGACCTTTAGACTCCAAGTTGAAGTATCTTAACAGATAGATTAATACTTAAAAAAACCCTCCACCCTTTATATTTAAATTGAGCATATTTGACCTCAAAATCATTGGGAAAATAAGTATGTGATTGCATAACTCCATTTTTACGGTTACTTTTCAGAACAGAAGTGAAAATGATTGTATTTTTGGTCCCAGGCTGTTCTTAGTAATTTAATGTGATCTGTTGTCAACAAGAGGGAAAACAAACCTCTGACACTCAATAAGAAGAGAACAAAATGTACCTTACTGTGGGTATTCAGCCAAAGATCCATGGGCAAAAAATGGCACAGACTGTGAAGGCGTTATTGAAAACCAGGTGGGGTCAGCAAGTGAGGTGACTGTAGGAATACCAGTAATGAGATAATGACCATTTTCCTTTGCAGACTGCAGAGGTTTGGGGATTCTTTTTTTATTTGAGATTATTATTTTAAAAATAAAAATGCTTCGGAAAATTCTGAAGTTGGAGTGAAAGTTCTGGTACTTTGGTAAATGTCTTTTAGATGGTCTTTGGGGGAGGAGAAAATGAGATTCCAAATACTTCTTGTGGCAGTATAACATTTATTTAGCACAGTAATAAATGGAAGACTAAAATCCAAAGAAAATATTTTTATTGAAAACATAGTTTTTAATCACATCCAGACTATGTCTCAAAACTTTTTCTTTACAAAGTATTTAAAATCAGGGAAAGTTTTTTCTAATCTTTATAGAAGCACATTCTGAAACATGAAAATATATACATGTGTGAGTATATATATATTTTTTTTTTTGCTAATGAGTTTCTGATTCTCTTTACAGCTAAAGATTCACACCAGGGAAGTGAAAAAAGATTTCATATGAGGCTTCCTTCCCATGTTCATTCACCTGCTACCATTGCCTCTGATACTGAAAGTGAGTGTTAAAGCTATTCTCCTCCCCCACCCTCCCTAAAAAAGGAAAAGAAGTTTGGGTCAGGAATTAAGTCAAGGCAGACTCTCATCCTGGTGGGTTACAGTGCCCCCGGGGAGCCAGGTGATTTGAGAAATCCTGTTCTGTAGGTCCAAATTCTCCTTGGACCTTCACAGAAACATACATTAACAGGAGTTTGCAGTGATTCATTTTTTCTAACAGTGCTACTGCTAACAAGGACCCAAGTAGGAAACCCTCATCAGATAAAGAGACAGGGGCAAGAGAAATGCTTAGGCAGGTAGGGAGCTAAGCACTCAATTATTACTGAATTTTGAATCCGCAGGCACTACAGCTATACCCCCTACCTTACAATTCCTCAGATTACTGAGATTTATCAACAGAAGCTGTGGCCCCCACTGGATAATTCGCAAGTTCCTTGAAATGAGTCTAATACCCAACAGGGTTACTTGTGCTGCTGCAGAAAGCTATTTCTGGCCTTTTATGTGTCAGGAAAGAAACTGGATGTGACGGATTTGGAGCTGCCCTGTGATAATTTAGGAATATGGTCTGTTGGCCTGATTATTTGCATGAATGTCTGAGTTTAACTCATGAGGGGTTGGCTTGCAACTGCACTCTTAAATTATCACAGAGTTGGTCTGTACTTGCAACCCTGGGATGCCCCACTTCCATTGAGGCTGCACAGCCAGGGAGCACAGAGACTTACAGAATCATAGAATCAAGGAGTATCCTGAGTTGTAAGGGACCCATAAGGATCATCAAGTCCAACTCCTGGCTCCACACAGGGTCAGACACGGGAAGGGGGAAGAGATTCAGTTTTGAACCACAGCATCCCTGCACGGGCAGCCCTAGCATCCTGCACATCCCTAGGAGAGACATAAGTCTCCAAAAGTGCATTGGGGATTAGAGATGGAACCTGTAACTGTTTGATAAAACAACTGGATAGAGCATAGTTAGGGGAGATTAACTGGGATGTGTTCATGTTTAGCCATGCCAATTCCATGTGTTTGTGGAATTTTCTATGGAAGTGAAGGTTAACCCTAAAAAAAACATTTTGGAAGCAAAAAAAGGCTTGTGAGTATCATGGTCATTTTCAGCATTTTTTTATCTTAACACTGGGTGTTTAAAACTGGCACATGTCTTCTCCCCTTAGGCAAACTCCTTTCCCATGAAAGGGAACCTAATGGGATGACCCCAGGGGTGATTTACAAAAGCACAGTGACTTCTCTAAACATAAAACTACTGGGAAGCTGTGCAGTGGTGGTGTTATTCCATAGTTTACAGCAGAGGTATGTTGAGCAGAGCATTGGAAACATTGCAAGGCAGCTGGCCTACTCCAGGGTGTTGGACCCAGCCTCATCTGTGGTGAGTTTCCAGCTATGACCAAGGTGGTCAAGTGAATCCCTTCTTGATTGTCAAAGAAAAGTGCCCATGATTATTTACCAGGTGCTGAAGAAATATTTGACTTGAGAAAACAGCATATGTAACAGGACACAAAGAACGTTTCTGAGAAACCATCTCTCAGTTTAGAAGAAAAATAGTTTTTATTTGTATGCACATGTTGGGTGAGTGAAGTAAAGAAAACAGGAAGTTGAAAATCTTAAGAAAATTACCTGAACCAGGTTTCTATCACTGTCTCCTGGCTGAGAGGACAAGTAGGTATAGTCCAATATAGCTTTTTTTTTTTTTTTACTAATATTTTCTGTGTTCTTGATTGCAGAGTTCAGAAAGGCAGCCAGCAGGCCTAGGCTGTATTCTAGATTGATTCAGCCATCGTGGCCAGGGAGGCACTATGGTCACAGGCTGCTTATTCCAGCTGTTCTGGTATGAGTTCCCCTTCTTCCCTGTTGCTGGAAAGGTTAATATATTACATCTCCCTAACTGTGAATTTCTAATGCACTCATCTTGCCCCCAGTGAACATCTTTTATATTTTATGTATTTCATTCAACAGCAAAATGAACCCTACATTAAGACATCCATTTGTCAAGAGAAGCCAGTCTGGCAAACACTGTATATTATTGGGCAGATCCTCCCAGTGACTGCCTCATGGTGCTGGTAGTGGAGCCTGGCCAAAAAGCTGCTATATCCACCTCTTGAATGACCACAATGGCAAAAGCATTTTTTAATGATACAGATGGAGCTCTGAGTCTCCTCTGCCACTTCCTTCACTGTTGCCACATAAAGGATAAAACTGAGCTGTCCGGATCACACTCCAAGCCCCATGGCTTTATTTTGGTCTATGAAAAAACTTTGGAAAGAGACTGTTGAGTGTCACATGGCTGGCTGAGGAGGAGGAACTGCACATGCCGATGTTTAGGGGTAATCCGGGAAGGGCTGTGTTTTGTAAGGACAAGTGACTGACTACCAGAAAATCTAGATATACAGGGAGGAGACAAACTGAAACAGAGGCAAAAGGAAGAAATCAGAGCTGACAAGCAAATTCTGAGGGCGAGGAGCTCCTAGTCACAAGTCTCACTTCTCACAGTGAGTTCTGTTGCGTAGTCGGCAGCCATTTTGTCCTGCAACTGAAATTGCTGACCAGTAACTTTTTTGGGAGTATGTTGCAGGAATCTAGATTACAAATGGCAAAGGTCTACACTGTGGTCATAAAGTGCATGTCTAAACAGAAGACAAAATGCTGGAGGAATAATACTGCTTCTGGAATTTGCTTTAATTGGGATGTTCAGAAGAAGTAGAGGACTTAATGGAACCCATGTATTGCCAACAGAAGTAACAAGCAACCTAGCAAGCTCTTAAGATCTTCCCTCTGAGCATGGAAGAGGGAAGGAGAGACAAAATCTCAGCTTCTGGTTGTTACCTGCAGCTAGTCAACACAATGTCCATGCTTCCTAAGCTGAATCTATCAGCTTGACACCATCTTCATTTTTTCTCCATCAGTTTGGGTCATCCCAGTTGTCCTGGGTTCAGCCCAGCAGCAGTGAAACACTGGAGAACCCAGCAACATCATACTCTGTTCCTGACAGAAAGTAGGCAAAACCGGCAGCTGTGTTCCCCCATGGTGGGTTTGCTTACATCGCTTTTTACAAGCAGCACCAAGCCAGCTCTGAATCAGGTCCCTGTTGGACAGATGCAGGGTAGCTGGGGTCCAAAATTTTATATATATGTATATATAAAAATACACACACTCTGGGTGAGCATAATAGGGTACTTCTTTCATTACTTGTTTCCACATTTTGTCTGAGCAATGCAGTTACACTTAAAAGCTCTTTCATTCACTCTCATCTCCGTGTACTGCACGGCTGGTTATCTTGGGGTTGTTATTTCTGTTCCTCCCTAACTCCTTTTTCTCCTATCCCATGTACTCCTGATATGAGAAAGAGAGCTAAGGCTCTACATTCAAATTCAAATCATAGAAGTTGAAACATGGTTTCAAATCAGATGCTGTTCAGATGCTACACGAATGCAAATTTTACACACAGTTTGTGTGAGATTTGCAAACATCCCAAGCAAACAAACTTTGCAGAAAACATGATCGTATGGCTTTACTAATCTCTGGGAGAGATTGGAGAAACAGCTTACACTAGTTGCAGAAACCACCTAGTTTGATGATCTCGTGACTTGCTATCATCCCTCACAAATATGTTATTCACTGACATTGCAATCATGTTTGCTATTAATACTAATCGAACATGCTTCAGTTATCGCCTGCTTACCAACAGACCCATTCGAATGACATTTTCGATACTTTTTCACCTTACAGAATCTATACCACCATCCTTAGCTTTAATTCCCGAGCCTGTTTCACCACTAACACTAACACGCTCTCAGTGTTCTCGCTCCCATCACAAGGAACTGTTAGAACATTGTTGCAGGATGTTGGACAGCTGGGCAAGTGTGTGAGGAGTCAGAGAAAGAGGATGATGAGGTTCTACCCTGCCATGTGCTCAGTCTTGGCACTAGGAGAAGCAGATGGACCAGGAGGCAGAAGGTGTGCTTCAGAAAACTGCTGCTGGTGGCATTTTTTCCCTATGTGTCAGCAGGTCAAGCGTTGAGAAGGTATGGTTTGTCCTCTCCAGTGGTATTCTTAAACAGGGAATGACATTTATCTCTTAACAGTTCCTCATTGTAGAGCCAAATCTGATTCCCCCCTACTCCCTGAAACAACTCCTGTTATGGTGGTGAATTACGGATGTCAGACATACTGAACCATGACAAGGCTCCTGCACACAGTTGCTCTACGCGCTGAAGACCTTTGCTTAGTTACCACGTATGGCTTTTTTATCCCATTTATTGTGGGTCTGACAGTAGGGTCTTGATGGTATTGCAAGGAATCAGGAAGCATGCTGCCCGCTCTGGTATTTTAAGCACCAGCATCTGGAATACTGAGAGGAGCTTGGTTTGGTTTATGACCGATCTCCAACCAATGCATAAGCAGTGCCTAAGTCTGCACGTGCATTTAAGTGAAAGCATTTGATTCAGTAAAATGCCACATCCGAGCCGGCATTGTACATCTCCATCCTACTTGTTTAATTTTACCCATTGCTGGCTAGCTTCAGCGAGGTGGGGTGCCCACACATGGTGGTGCAGATGTGATCCACCGAACCAAACACAGGTTCAGGTTTATAGACACCCTCACATATGGCGGGGCACAAGAAAAACCTTTCCAATGCCCTCTCAAAGGGGCGACAGCCTCTGTCCCAGGCAGCGTGCCCAGCTGCCCACATGCCACAGCCATGCCTGGGCTTTCTACCCAGGCCAGAGGGTGGCCATTTGGGCAGGAGCCGAGGGGACCGTGGGCTCCTGGCACGAAGCCTTTAACACAGTGCGTGCGGGCTGGTGCGCCGCAGGAGTCTGGGGAGGCGGCGGGCGACTGCCTGTGGGTAACCGCCGCCGGGTCGTCCCGGAGGGCAGCGGCGGCAAGCACCCCGCCAGCTGTCAGGGGAGACTCGGGGCGGGGCCGGGACTTCTCCGGGGCGGGGCCCCGGGGGCGGGGCTTCCTCCGGCGGCAGGGCTGGTTCCTGTGGGGGCGGGGCGGGAGGAGCGCTCGCCGCACGTAGGCGGTGGGGGCGTGGCCCCGAAGGGGGAGCGACGGGGCGAGGCGGGGCGGTGGGGCCGGGACGGCGGGCGGGGCGTAGCGTGGCGAGGGGCGGGGCTGGCGGCCGTTGGCCGTGTCGCGCGGCGGGGCACCCTCCTCCTGGGGCAGGCACACAAACACCGCGGGCCGCGCAGGGCGGGGGTCGGCGCGGCGGCGGTAGCAGCGGCGCGGGCGGGAATCGGCGGGGCTGCCCCGCCTCCCTTCGGCGCTCCGGCGGCGGCGACCGGCGCAGGACAATGGAAGAGGCGGCAGCGGCGGTAGTAGCGGCGGCGGCGGCAGGGGGGCCCTGCCCAGCGGAACGGACGGGAGTGGCGGCGCTGAGCGGGGAGAATGAGGCCGAGAGCCGGCAGGGCCCGGCGGAGCGCGGTGGGGAGGTGGCCCCGCTCAACCTGTTGGACACTTGCGGCGTGTGCGGGCAGCCCATCCAGAGCCGGCGGCCCAAGCTGCTGCCCTGCCTCCACTCGGTCTGCCTCCGCTGCCTGCCGCAGCCCGACCGCTACCTCATGCTGCCCCCCGCCATCCCCTCCTCGGCCGCCGGCACCCCTAAGGAGCCGCAGCCGCCGGCGCCCCCCTCCTCGCCCGTCTCTTCGCCGGCCTCACCCCTGCACTGCACGCCCGGTAAGTGGTCCTTCTGCCGCCGACTCCTTCCCTCCGCCTGGCCCGTGGCTTCTGTGGTAGGGAGTGCTGCCCCCGCCCTCCAGCCCGCGCCCTCTCCCCTTTCCCCCGGAGGCTCGTGTATCGCGACAGACGTCGGGGGCGGGGAGCCATCGCGACGGTAACTTGGGAAGCAGCGCGTGCCGTGGGCGGGGCGCAGGTGCCCGGCCGCGGGGCTGCCGGGGGCACGGACCTATCGGGGCAGGCTGGGCTCGCCAGCGCCCAAGCTGGCGGGGAGACTGCGGGGTGGGGTGGTGGTGTTTGTGGGGCTGTCTTGGTTTTCTTAGTTGGTTGTTTTTAAAATTACCCTCCTTGGAAAGGAAGGCGGTAATTATACTTTCCTAGGAGCTGTCTGTGTGGATAGAGAGGAGCGGCGGGAGCCGTCCCCCTCCTCCCCTCGCCGGGCCGTGGGTGCGGGTCCGGGGCCGGCCTGGGCAGCTCCCTCGGTGGGCGCTGGGGAGGATGGGGAGGAGGCTTTGCGCCCGGAAAGGTTTTCTTCTGCCTCGTGCCGGTGGTCAACCTTAATACGGGGCGATGGCAGAAAAGCGTAGCCAGAAGAGAGACTTCTTTCGAGTAGCATTTCCAGCTCGGAGCTCCCCTGGAGGGAAGCCCCGCAGTTCTCGTCCCCTTTACACCGCGTTCGGCCCGGGAGGCTCCGAGCGGCTGGGCCGGAACGAGCTCGGACAAGCACGTAACGCTTGTCCACCTGATACGTAGCCTGGATGGGTCTGACAGTTTGTTAGTGTAAAACTTACTTGCTTAATTGTTACGCTGAAGGGAGAATGCTGCGAGGAAGTTTTGGTAAGCTCATGTACTGACACAGTAGTGGCTTTTGGCAACGTCTTTGAAAATACATCTTGCTGTAGAAGACACACAAAGTCCTACAGTCTGGAAGTCCCTAATGTTTTCTCTTTTTTTCTTAGCCCTCTTGGGTCTAGTGGGTCACAATTTTTTGTTTAAGGCAACTTCATCTTAGAAAAAAGGTGCAAACAAGCATCCTTCAGCATAAATGTCTGAAGATCCCAGAGAAACTTGAACAGAAAAGAGGAACTGTGATGGAAATTAAGCTCCTGTATCGGTATTATTAGTGTAGGTTGTGTTTATTTGGATGTGTAGTGGGGGCTCGAGTGAAAAACTATGCAAAGAAAGAAGTAGCAACTCCAGATTGGCTGTGCTTAATCAAGAATGGGCCATCGTCTTTTGAGCGCATCTAGGAAACCTTTTCCATCCTGCCAGCAGTACTGACTGGAAACATTGCAACTTAAAGATAAAAATTGTTTGCAGCAATTTGTAAAGGAACACCCCTTTAGAGAAAGGAGTATTGGGGACAGCTGGAGAGACAGTTTTGCTTCAGAATATCTGAGAAAATCCTGAGTATGTTATTAATAGGATATGCAGAGCCTCCTCGTCCCCATGAAAGTCTGTGTCAGTACATTAATTCAGTCTTCAATTTCAGTATGTAATTTATGTAGTAGAAAGACTACCTGGTCAGACATTCCAGAATGGGAAAATCTGTGACATCCAAAGCCAGTATACATAGGCTTGGTTAATCAAGGATATGCTATTGCTCGTATTGGCACAAGTAGAACTGTGAAGTTCTACATGGGAGGAACAGAAAAAATGCTCAATTTGGAGTATGATGAGATACTGCAATACAAGGTGTGAGTAAATGAAAACGGTGCAGAGATGGAGCTAGTTCATGGGTTGTGTCACTGAGACACAATATAGTCATAGAACTTTTTAGGTTGGAAAGACCTTCAAGATCATCCTCTGAATTTTGAGGTAAGGTACAGCACTGCTCAATTCTCAATATAGCAGAAATAAGGGTCTTGAGTAAGAAATAAGATGTCATAGGAATGAAAAGATTAGTGGTATTCAGACATCATCTTGAAAGGACAAACCACAGATAAAATAATTAATTTTAGCAACAACAAACTTACATGTAGCTCTGTTCCCTCATTTTGACTACGTAAGTTGGTTCTGTATGAATGAACTACACAGTATGTTCTATGTTCTTCCTTGTTCTTCAGGTTTATGGACATCCTACTTTCTGGTGACATTTTTACCCTGACAGCTTTTCTTTCAAGATATTTTCCACGCCACCATTCATTGCCCGTAGGAAGAAACAACTTAAATACATCTTGTGCTCCACTTGATGCATTCCTTACATCTCCTCTTCTCGTGATTTTGGCCCAGTTAAAATGGCAGTGGCTGTATAGGAGCTAGCTATGGCCTGACCTCGTATCACAAGCATATGCTACTTGCTGTTTTCTGACTGATTAAAAATAGGAGTTGTGAACTTAAATTTTTGATTGGGGGGAAAAAAAAAAGTGCCAGTGTCTAAAGCTGATTATATTGAGGAAGGGTGTTGCGGTTGGAGGAGTTCCTGAATTCTCAGATGATTGAAGGAAGGACAGAAGAGTACTAATTTGTCACCTCTTCCAGTAGTGTGTTGTTCAAAGTGTTTGAAGAGTGACCTGAAGAAATAAACTGAACCGTGTAAACTTAAAGTTGGATAGTATATTCCTCTCGTGCTGTAAATGACAAGATTACTGTGACTAAACTGAAGAAATAAGCAGCAAGGAAGCTCTTTGTGCTATAAGGAATGTCCTATGTATAGGAACACAATAGAAGTACAAACCAAGAAGCTCCTGAACGGTATGCAGGCAGACTCCTTGTGCATGTGCGCTGAGCAGAAAGGCGTTGCACAAAAAGAAGCCTGAGTAAAGGTTGGTAAAAGGGAGTCTCTTTTGAACAAAGGGAGAAGATTTGATGTGAGAAGTGCTTCACTGAGCCAGCCTTGAGATGGGGTGTTGCACTAATATTCACTGGTTTTAAATTAGATGGACATTAGGAAGAAATTCTTCACTATGAGGGTGGTGAGACACTAGAACAGGTTGCCTAGAGAGGTGGTGGCTGTGCCCTCCCTGGAAGTATTCAAGGACAGATTGGGTGGGGCCCTGTGCAGCCTGGCCTGTGAGAGGGGTCCCTCCCCACTGCAGGGGGGTTAGAACTTGATGATCTTTAAGGTCCCTTCCAACCCTAACCATTCTATGGTTTTTATGAAATTGTTTGAGAAACAATTTCATAAAGAGGAACTCTACTTCAACTGTAACCTACATATGCTTTTTGTCTTCAGTAAGCTCTTTTCAAGCAGAAGCAGTCCTTTGCGTGCCTTCAGCTTCTAACGGATAGAAAGGTTTCCTTGGAGAACGTTGTCTCTCCTTCTGTAAAGGTGCTAGTAACTATTAAAGGAAAACTGTGGGGAAAAAAAAAAGGATAAATCAAGCTTAGGCATATCAAGTGGATTAGGAATTCTAGTGTTGCTCGCTTGAACACAAGATTCAGCATGGCTAATGCAAAGAACATTGTCAAGATGTGTAGAGGTGTTTCCTGTTAAATCAGTATTTCTCCTGCAGAGGTAGGCTATTGGCAAGGCGATTTGGCATGGTTATGCTCTGTACTGCCACATGGGTTCAGTTTTGAAAGAAAATAATTTCTGTAGAATAAAAAGCTTGGGAGTTTGACTTCTGTACCATTCCTGAAGTTTAAGGTGTTGCAGAATCGGCAGTCAGTCAGATGCCAATGATCTCAGCACTGGAGGACTTCCTGTTTGTTTTCTTAATATCCAGTGGTAGCTTACTTGATGTAGGTGGTATTTTTGTTGTGTTGCCAAAAAATGGGTTCCTGGGCACAGAACACTACCAACAGTGGGGACTGCTGCAAGAGTGGGTCTGTAAATGTGATACTAGCTTGTCTGCAAGTGTCTAGAGGCAGGGCTACTAAATAACTTGGCTGGCTTCATATGTGTTTTCTTTTTGTTTCTCAAATGGCCTTTATATACTATTGGACTGTACAAGATCCAACCGATGCATAAAAGAAGGCTGTTATTAGAATTCTGCTATTTGCCCAAATTTTGTGTTGGGTTGTGCTTCAATGACTAGTTTAGTAGCCTATATAACACAGCATATACTATACAATTGTGTTTGTAGCGTGGAGAGCATCTGGACATCGCAGTATTCTTGTCATATTTTTAAATGTGAAAGAGGTACATGAAAATCACAAAGTTTATAGATTGAGATTCTGTTCCTTTTCAAAAGTATTTAATATCCTTGTTTGTTTTTTACTATCAATCTCCACACTGAATAGATTGTGAACTGGTCTGGGGAGAAAAACTTGTGAATGGAAATGCATAACAAAGTTTTGTGCTCGTATCATGATTAAATCTTACTAGCATCAGTACTAAAAATGGTAGAGGGAATTGTTATTATCTTTGTTTTATCTGTAGACAAGACTCCTAGCAAACAGAGCTGGATGAAGCTGTTAAAAACATGTCATGTTTGGGCACTCCCAAGATTTAAATTCTCAGGGAGCGTCCAGACTAACAACTCAAATATGTTCAATGCTTGCTGTTAATTAAAGCAATAAATACTTCAGAGTTACTAAACAAGGGATTTAGTGATGTTCATGTTTCATATTTCAGGTTATTAATGCCAAGAAATACTTGTTTACCAGTACAATTCAAAGTTCTATAAGGCATGGAATGAAGACTTAACCCTTAATATCTCATCATATACGCAAATGGCATCTGTTGTTTTATGTCCCACAGCCAGTTCTTATCCAGACAGCTTTAAATTCTTTCAACTCTCATCTGATCTTGATGTCTGGATCTTCTGATGTCATCACTTCATTTGACCTTGAAAATACAGCTTTAAGTACTGGAAGGCTGCAATAAGGTCTTCTCCAGACTCAACTCTCTCAGCCTGTCCTCATAGGAGAGGTGCTTCAACTCTCTGATCATCTTCATGGCCCTCCTCTGGACTCGCTCCAACAGCTCCATGTCTTTCCTGTACTGGGGACCCCAGAGCTGGACACAGTACTCCAGGTGCAAAGTAGAGGAACAGAATCATATAGTAGTTTCATTTGAGTTTTCTTATGGTGATCAGTTTTTCTTCCAGATCTTGTTAGCCCAAGAAGACATAAAAATTTTTTCTGTGTGTGTTTTAATCTACTTGCTACATGTGATCATTTCCATTTCATCTTTAATATTGCCACTTCGGTTTTCACTGTTGCAAAGAGTCTGTATCTTATTTGTGTGGGTATACCTTCACGCTTACACATGTGTGGTTGCATCTGTGCATCCTTTCACAGGTCTTAGTTCTGCTGTGCTGGCATCAAGAACTGCATTGTTTAACCTGTAACAAACTTTAGGAGATTTGGGAGTGCTGATATCTGAAAATATGTTACAGGACTATGTATAGGAAAGATGGGTCGCTTTCACGCTTTTTGTGATTTGTGGTTATTTGAATTGAAAACTCCTGGAGTCCCAGAGATGATATATTTAAAAAGCATTTAGCATTGCTAAAGGTTAAATAATGTAGTGTTACTGATTGATAGTCTGTAACGGGCACATCTTTTGGACAAAAAGTCATGAAATAGTTTACTGATGAGTATTTTTACTTATCTAGAGAACATTTTAATTTTTCTAATTATAATGCTTTTTTAGAAAAAAAGGCATTTTCTCAAGACTTGTGTGATGGGATATGATGTTAATTGTATGCATGTAATTTGAAGTAGATTTGCAAGAAATCCTGCTTTCACTTCTACTTGGAATTTCACAAAAATCAGTAGGCATACTTATATGCTCTTCATCAAGGTGGACAACTACATAGTGCCGGAAGAAGCTTTTGTGGAACCATAGAATGTGGTAAGTTGGAAGGGACCTTAAAGGTCATCTACTCCAGCCCCCTTACAGTAAGCAGGAACATCTTTAACTAGATCAGGTTGCTCAGAGCTTCCTCAAGCCTGACCTGGAATGTGTCCAGGGTGGGACCTCCACCACTGCTCTGGGCAACCTGTTCCAGTGATCCACCATCCTCACACTAAAGAACTTCTTCCTTGTGTCTAATCTGAACCTACCCTGCTTTTTCTAGTTTAAAACTGTTGCCCCATGTCTGATTGTTATATGCCCTTACAAACAGTCCCTCCCCAGCTTTCCTGTAGGCCCCTTCAGGTACTGGAAGGCTGCAGCAAGGTCTCCCTTGAGCCTTTTCTTCTCCAGGCTCAACAGCCGCAACTCTCTCAGCCTGTCTTCCTAGGAGAGGTGCTTCAGCCCTCTGATCATCCTTGTGGTCCTTCTCTGGACCTGCTTCACAAGGTTCATGTCGTTGTGTGAGGGCTCTAGAGTTGGATGCAAGCTTTAATCATGCTTGCCCCACTATATGATTAATATGAGCATATGATATATGTTTATTAACTTATGTGTGTCTACATAATAGTATTTTGAGGGCAGATTAGATACATCTGCTTTCTTGCTTCTTTCCCCAATAGTGGGAGGCTGAAAAACCAAAGCCATCAGAAATATCAGATGAGTGTTAAAACAGCTGTAGTGATGTAGCCAGGTTCATCTGAACTAGAAGATTTTTACAAGGTAGGCTGTGGAAGTTATCAAAATAACTGAACTGTTGTGTGAAACTTTAAAAGTGAAGATCTAAGTCCTCAGAGGTCAATCTAACTCTGTTCTGATGTGGAATCAGCTTATAATGTTTCTGGTAAGCAGTGAGTACTTTTAAAAATGGAAAGAATCCTAGATTGTAAGGTAACAGGAGAGGAAATGTGTACTAATGCATTAAAAGTACTCAGATGTATATCTAGTTGAAAGTGTACTGGGCTTAAATGCATATGATAGAGACCTCTTAAGAAAATTACTTGTCTGAAGAGCAAGGGAAAATAATGGTGTATATGGTCATTAAGAAGCAAATCGAGGAAGGAGTGCTCCTTGAGGGCTAGCTTATTTGTAGGAGAAATGTACTGAAAAGCTAGCGGGCCATGCAGTGGGCTTTCAGGTTGGCCTGATGACTTACCTGAGTACTACTGAGTGGCCATTTTCACTCAGCTTTACCCAGCTGGTTGAATTTAAGAAAGGAATTTTGTTAAACCTCTAGATCCTGACTGGTATGGTTAAAGAAGCTGGTTTTTTATACAGGAAAAGCTTTATGCCAGGGTTGTGGGAGTTTGTTGGTATTTCCATATTATTTATTGGAATTTCCCAGTAACAGTGAACTTGTGAAGCTGGTGGTTTTGCCCATTATATCTAATCTAAAAGGGGAAAACCAAAAAGAATTCAAAGTGAATTTTAATGTGATTTGTATTTCAGTATGAATAACTGACTGTTTCTATTATTTCTGAAACTGGAAAGTTAGTCTGGAAAAAAAAAAAAGGTGAAATACTTTTTAATGCAGTAGTTTTCACTGATTTCCTCACAATAATATGTTGGTTAGAGAGTTCTTCAGGTGCCTGTGGCCCTGTAGCTTGCATTGTGGACCTATGCAGATGATCCAGCTGAACTGGGAATAGTAGCAAAATCTATTGGGCTTACTTTTATTTGATTTTTGTTTAAGTTTAATGATGCTTCTCCCCAGCCTCCCCCAGTTTAAAGGGCATAGAAAAATCATTTTAATATAAAAAAATTCAGTGATGCTGAGGTAGATTTTAATAGCAATTAGGTAACTATGGAATCATTTACTGTTTAAACTATGTAGTTGAAGCTCCAGTGTGCTTTGAAGATGTCAGTATCGTAGTTGAATTGACTAAATATCTGCTTTTTTTTTTCCTCTAATGGCCAGAAAGAATGTGTGAAAAGCTTAAATGTTTACACACAACTGTTTCATGCTTTCTTTGATGGAACTAACAAAGAAAATGACACTATTCTGAAGAAGAAACAGTCTTGTGAAGTCAGGTATGAAGCCGAAGGTTGAGCAGAGGAATGTTCATGAATACTTGGTACTGTCTCCATTGCTTCAAGAAAATGCTCATTGGAAGCTTTTATGTGGGAGAAAATTGTGTGTTACCTTGTGTATGCTACTAATTTATGATAGAGGAGTTATGTTAAACAAGCTTTCTAGTTATTTTTGAGGTTTGTCAGTGGGCTGTGGAAAAAAGGAATACAGCAAGGCTCAGCTGTTTGAACTGCTCTTACGGGTTTCGAGGGCCCTTGTTTCTAAAGTGGATTTGGGTCACCTGTACATCTTCATTTCAGAAAAGAAATCTGCAACTCCAGTGTGAAACCTTCCGTAAGTGGGAGCACACGGACAAGAGAATTGAGACATTTGCTTTCTGACTGTAGAAAGATTCCTGCTTCTGATTAATAAGTAAGTTGCCACAGGCAACTTTTTTTAAAGTGGCAAGTTCCCCTTTCTACTCTAGTCCCCGAAGTGAATATAAATCAATTTGAATAAAACAAGGCTGTAGCTGAAGTACCCTGTGAACTAAAAAGATTACCTAATTTGAAAACTGACTCTATATTTTCCCATTGAACTGACTCATCTATCTGTACTGTACATAGTAAAAGAGAAACAGGACTATTTTTACATAAATGTTGACTTGGAAAGAACCCATTAATTTTTCTATGATGTCTACTTGAGTTCAGAGAGCATGTAATAAACTTAAAAGTTCACTTAATCCACTTCATTAATTTCTAGGCATCTTTATAGAGTCACAATGTGGTTAAGGGTGTGCGGAGTTGAAGTTTGTTGAATTAGTGCTATAAGCCAGCCTAACAGAACTTCATGTTAGGCTTAGGCCGCTGCTGAACTTGCGATGTCATGGTACTTTGTGACACTGATGCTGGTGAGGGGAGGGAAGGGAATGCTGACAGTGTGCAGGGAATGAGTAGGAGGGAAGATAGAGAGGTAGAATGCTGTAGCGCTCGGCTGGGGAATAAGAGATTTTGAAGTGGGAGCAAGGTTCTAATTTTAAATGCAAGGTATGCTGCCATGGTAAAAAGCTCAGTGCCAACAGGCCTGTTAATAAAAAAGAGTATTGTGCAGGAATGGCCTGAGCAGCAAAAGTGATTTGAAACATACTTTTTGTCTTTCAGTCTGGACTCTGCTTTAAAATGAGTGAACTACTTGCTTAAAGTAATGGAGAGCAGGTAATCTTACAAGACAGTTGGCTTAGAGAAGTATAAGTAACTTTGAATCATAGTTGCCTTTTGGAAAACAACTGTGACATGTAACTATTGTTTCAACAGTTTTCTAGTGAAAATTGAAATTCACAACATTCCTGAAACCCAAAGTGATAAATTAGGGTACTGGGCATTGGTCCATCAGAAATTGATCTAAAGACAGTCTATTCACCACTGAATTAGTTTACAGCTGTGTAATGATCCACAGTGTCTGATAGCAGGACTTCAGTAATGGCTAGATGTCCTGGTAGCATTGAAATCTTGGAGGCAGCATGCTTCAGGGTTAGATTTAGCTCTTTTCAGTGCTTGTAGCTTCCCAGTTCCAGTAGTAGCTTTGCTTTTTTGAGCAGTTGGTTGTCAGCCTTCAGTAGTTTTGATCTGGTCCTGCTCTTTTCTTGTTTTGAGGTCTTTCATCACACATTCGCAAGCTATTGTTCTCAGTTGTTAGAGCCTGTGACTGTTTGGTTTAGTAACGATGGGCTGTTTGGCCTTCAGTAGTTCAGGGACTGTGAAGGTAACATGCTGGCTAGTAAATCTTTCTTTGAAACCCCCATAATAATGTAGAATACTTTGTTTAGTTTAATCAGATGTTACAGGAACTTGATCTCCTTTGAGAAGCTCTGATTAAATTTTCCTCAGTCCATTTTCTGTGCAACAAACTCACATGGATGCAGAGCTCAGGCTTTAAACCTTGTCTGAGTATATATCTAAAATATAGATATATAGAATTCTTACTGGGATAAACATAGGCATAACTTGCCTCCCATAGTCTATCCGAATGTAAGTCCAGAGACCCTAGCAACCCTTTTTTCCAATATTACACTTCAAGCTGTAAAATAAAATGGTTATTCCCTGCTTTATAGCAAAGGGAGAGTCCAGTGTTGTGGAAGTGTCAGAAGAGCCTAAAATGAAATGTATGGGAGGGCCTGTGGTCTTCGCACATTGTCTAGCAGTGAAGATTAAAAAAACCCACACCCTAGCCATTGGATCTTATTCTTTATCATAAGAGTGACCTGCCAGAATTGCTTTTACCAGTTGATAAATAAGTATTTGTTGTACCAACTGTTGGGACTAGCACCATCAGTAAAATTCTGTGTATCTTGATGGGCTGAGCAGGTTCAACTGCAGATCAGGAGACAGTCCTCTGTTGCTGCTTCTTTGAAATGGCCTTATCAGAGGGACCAGATACGACTTTGAAGAAAAGCCACAGTTTCTGATTGCCCATTACGTCTTCTAGATTATCACTGCTGTTTAAATTCAATGAGGCCAAAGATCTCAAAATAGTAATTCCAGAAGCTGGTTTGGCAGAATGAAGAAGGCTTATTATATATGGCCATCCCAAATAGATTGAACTGACAGTCCTCTTTCCCCCTCTGTTACCTGTCACATAGGTGAATGTAGTCTGTATTCTTAAAGAAGCTAAATGCTAATCTTTGCATCCTTTTGAAGTCCATTTAGCAGTGTTATTGTATTGTGTTCCAAGCTGATTGTATTTATTGTGTGGTTTGGGTGTTTCCCCTGCTTCCAGTTCCGTTGTGATGAGATCAGATTTACTAAAGTTTTTTTTCTGCCTTTTTTGACTTGTCTAAATTATTGAGAATATAGCATAGGTACCATGAACTGCATGATGTCTGATGTCAGACCTTTGCCAGAATAGCTGTTGTTCTGCCTTGAAGTTGTGGTTGGTTGTGTTTTTCTTTTTCATTTGTCATGATGCCAGCCAAGTAGGTTAAGAAACTTAATGCCGTGGTTGAATGCTTGTGAATGTTCCTTAAAGATAAAAAGTAGGAATAGAAGTATAATCCTAGTTCAAACTAATATGTAATGAATCCTTTCAGGCAGTATGGTACAGATCATGGAAATAGATCAAGTGAATCTAAAGAACGGGCCAATAGCATTTATGAAGACCAGTTTTGGTAGAAGATTCATATCCCTAAGCTTCAGTACAGAATGTGTCATGCTGGGAAAGTGCCTTTGAAGGAGCTCTTCTCAGGTTTTAGGGGTAAATGGAGGAAATCTAGTTGACATGGTGTTATTAGACAAACATTTGGACTTGATTATCTCTGAGGTCTTTTCCAACCTTAAAGATTCTATGAAACTGTAGGAAGACAAGATTTCTTCAGTGGATGTGGACATTTGTATCAGCCAATGAGGTCTAGCTCATGGTTCAGTTACCTACGGCAGTTACAAGAGGCAGGATCAGAAGATAGGCAGTGGGCCCATAAGTAGTGTAACTGCTCTCTCTGAAACTGCTGTGTTCTGAGCTGTAGGGCAGCTATTTGAAATCACCATTGTTCTTACCTGATTAATCAGTGCGTCTCTTCAACCTAGAAAGAATACGCTTTCGTCCTTACCTACAGTATCTTTCGTGCTAAATGTCAGAGTGGAAGGAATAATGCTGTTTCTTAAATTAACACTGGTTCTTGGAAGCTGGAAAGTCTGTGTGGATCTCCCAATGTGTATATTGCTCCAGCTTTGTTGTCTTAAAGTTACGTGGAACTGGAAAAATCTGGCCACCTTGCTTTTTGAATCCTTACAGCAGTGCAGTGGGATGCTGCGCACGTGTCGGAGAGGAATATAAAGCAATTTGGCTTTTTATTCCTGTATATCTACACCCCAAGTGCAATGCTTGTAACTTGGAGGATGTTATTCTCTCTAATTATTAGTTTTAGAATATTGATGGGGTTCTTGCACTTGAACTGGATGCTCAATAGTAGTTAAGGGCATTAGTGTGGTTACTGGAAAGTGGATGTTCTTAAGGTCTGATTTGTCTAAGTGTAGATATTTGCTTCTAGGATGAGATGACTCATGACCTAACTATGTTACCTAGATGTGCATTAACTATGAAGGGAACCTCATGTAAATGAGCACTTAGATAAATCCTATAGAAGGTATTAAAATTTGGCCACACTGCACAGAAACTTTATCCATCTTTCCAATGCAAAGTTTAACTTTACAGAGTCACTTCAGCATAGGAAATCAGTATTATTTCTGTGATGCTATTAAGAGTTGCTCTTTCAAACATGCAAAAATTCTGTGTGTGACAAGCTTTACTATTAAGCTGCTTTTGAATATAACAGGTAGTCAGAGTAGGATGGCTCTGGGAATCATGGGCTTGTTTTGCTCAAATTAAATAGCTCGAATCTTTACTTTTTTATTAGAGTAACAATGTTTTGCAGAGCACCAGACTGACCTGATGGCAACTACAGGAAATAAGAAGTATTTTGTATTTTTTGTCTCGTTAACTACATTCATGAGAGTGGGAATTTTCATTAAATACTGTTTGTGCCTTTCATTGTCACTGTCACCAGCAAGCTTTAGAAACCTTATCAGGTTAATAATGAAAGTCTTTGTTATATAAAAGACTTAATTTCAGCACAGATTAGAAATTTACCTTTATAAATATTCAAGAAATTATTGATAAATAAATATTAAATTCCTCTTTCTCACTGTTGGACATTGTGTGGTAAATGTGCTATTATCATACTGTCATCAAAGAACATTTTAAAAATATTTATTTTTAATATTGGCCTACCCTTTTTTCTTTTCTTCTCTCTCACCAAACAAAATGATCTAAACAAAGGCAGAATGTATTATTCTAAGGTAGCATATTGTTTCTATATTTCTGAATGTTCATTCCGTGCTTATGCAGTTTGTAGAAAAGTTGGTGGAGTCTTAAACGTCATTTGTAGCATCACTGTGATCTGCACTTCGAGATTAATTTGAACAAAGCTTGACAGAGGTATTGAGGACTTGGGAACTCCAAGTCTGTCCTTGAGGTATCTATATAGCAGAATACAGATGGATGCAGCAAACACTGCAGTGAAGTTTCTAGGTCTTAAGTGATTTTAACCAAGTTTTTCCTTGGAGCTAGGGGCTGCAATTTCTTTGGGTATTTAAGTGTTACTAACCAAGCTTTCCCTTGGAGAGTTTCATTAGAGATCTTTTGTGTGTCTGTCAGTTACATTTTTCCACCAGGAACTTGAAATCACAATAGCAATGGTACGTGTCTACTCTATTCTATGTAAGTTGAGATTCAGCTGTCCAAACTGGAGTATCTTCTGCTGCCTCTGAATTGTCTAGAACACCTGTGATATTCAAAAAAGGGTTGGCAGATGTACTGTACAATCCACAGGAGACCTATTTCCTTCTGGAATAGTAGCTGGAAGCCAGGCATGATATCCTCCTCAAATTAGGTATGTATGTTTAGGCACCTGAATTGCTCCCCTGATGCTAGTGGCTTGAAAAATAAGGTCTGAGAGGCTGTTTTTACTGAGTCCTGATAGGTAGTTTCCAGTTACTGAATGGTAATCATACTGAGAATGGGAGGAGTTGTGTGCAAGAACAGGTCACAGGGGTACATCTGAGTGCTTGAAGAGAGGGGGTAACATGAGCTAGCCAAAGGCCTTGAATTACATTGCTGTTCTGACTTTTCCATTTCTCCTGAAATACTCATGACTAAAGCTTGTTACCTAGAGTCACAGAAAGGTTTGGATTGGAAGGGACCTTAGAGGTGATCTTGCTCCAACGCCCCTGCCATGGGCAAGGATACCTTCTATTAGGCCAGGTTGCCCCATCCAGCCTGGCCTTGAACACTGCCAGGGAGGAGGCAGCCACAGCTTCTCTGGGCAGCCTGTGCCAGGGCTCCACCACCCTTACTGTAAAAAATGTCTTCCTTTTATCTGGTTTAAATCTCCCCTCTTCCAGTTTATAGCCGTTACCCCTTGTCCTATTGTTACATGCCCTTGTAAAAAGCCTCTCCCTGGCTTTCCTTATAGGCCCCTTTCAGGTACTGAAGGGCTGCTATGAGGTCTTCCCAGAGCCTTCTTTTTTCCAGGCTCAACAGCCCCAACTCTTTCAGACGGTCCTTCTAGGAGAGGTGCTCCAGCCCTCTGATAATCATTGTGACCCTCATACCTGTTGTTGTTCCCTCTACTGCTTCCACCTTGATTCCCCTAATGTCCAGATCCTTAGAAGTTATTTTTCAAGGCTTTTTTACCCTTCACATCTGCTTAGTGTTGATGGGGGAATGTTACGGTGTCTGGGACTAAAGGGAGGAAGTGAGTGACATGGTCATACACATGTTGTGACACATGTTGGAGTATAGTTTTCATCTTTTCAACAAAGGGTTAAAAAGAACCAACTCCTTCAGTGTCTTCCAGAACAAAGGGTTAAAAAGAACCAACTCCTTCAGTGTCTTCCAGAAGGGCTCGTGATGGGCTCCAACTTCCCAAATGATAATCTGCTTGCCTGCTTTTTAAATAACTACCATTTCTGGTAATCGATGCCTTGTACTGCAACTGCTGAACTGTCAGCTGGTAGCAGATGAGAACTCTAAAAGATGAAGACCGGACTATAAAATTCCTTGCTGCAAAGAAATCGCTAACAACTTTGTCTTGCTTGTAACCAGTAAGGCATGTCCATCTCTCAAACAGTTTCTGGCAACAGAAGCTTTTCACCTGATGATCTTTTTAAAATAGTAGTAACATGTTAACATGGTGCTGTTCAGGGAGGAAGGAATTAATTTCCTTCTTCTAGAAGCACGTAGACACAATGGACCTACGCAGTGTTGGCAGGATCATTGAGTGTCTGCAAAATGGTATTTCAGTAAATTATATGAATCTAGGCAGCATTAAACCCACTTTGAAATTGTTATCAACTTGAAAAATTAAATACTAGGCTGCTCAGAGAATACCATGCAAGAATGTCATTGAATCTTAAAAATCCTTGCATCTTGTATGCTTGAATTAATTACATAGAAGTTAGAAACACATTACAATTTCAGGACTTGAAAGAATGTTTTTTAATTTTCATGAAAGAAATTCTCATCACAGTCAGCGGTGACAATTGGCATAATTGTTGGCAGCTTCTGCATCGTTATTTAAGAATGTTCATTGTAAGGCAGCGAGGATTCTTACTCATCATCTTGTACTTAAATATTGTCTATCCCACAATAGCAGTATCTCCCTTTGTTACCATTATGACACTTCTTATAATTGTGTTGTCGAAGGAAATGCATTGGGCAGCCTTGGATGCGAACGTAACTCTCCCTTCAGAATTTCTTAAGGTATTCACAAGTGGCTGGAGAGTCAGCCTTTGCAAAATTTACAATTTATGAAGTCTAGTATGTGATATTTTAAATGTTTGAAGATTGGGCATGCATAGCAAAAACAATGAACCATTTCACAGAGCAGCTGAAATATTTTAATTCAGCTCTGCAGCGCTTTCCAAGAAAGTCAATGCACTGCAGCATAAAAACTGGCCTGTAACACTCTTCCAGAGGGGGGGATTACAGCTACTAGTCTTTGTCTGGTTTTCATCTATTTACATTTTAAAAGAGAGGTAAATAAAGCATTCAGATTTTAATAAACTTACCTGCTAGATTTGTGGTTGCTTTGAATATTTATATTTTGGCAGTAGGTGCCAGTTTCCCCTTGATATGTGCTTTGCTCATTGGTTTAACCTTCCTCCCCTCCACTAGCAGCAGCAGGCTGTCAGAACTAGGCAGGAGCAGCTTTTTCTGGAACAAACTGGTTTGAAGAAGTTGCCAATTTTGCAGCACCAGCATTGGCTTAATGAGAAACAAGAGGAAAGCAGTAATTATTTCTAAAAATGAGATGTTCCTGCACATGATATCATCTCTTGAATTAAGTTTTCTAAGTGTTTGTTTTTAACAGAAAAAACATGACCTGTGTAAATATAACCAGTTTACCCTCAACCCCGTGCGTTTTAATGAAAAACCTTGCAAATATTAATGGTGTCTATGTACACAGTGAGAGGAGAAAAGGTCTGCAGGTCACAATTGAAATGCCCTGCTTTTCTGAGTAGTTAAGCTAAACATCTTATGTCTTTGGTCTCTAACATACTTTGCATTAATGTTAACTAGCCTGTCCATTTAAAAAAAAAATTGGCTGCATATGGGACTCGCTGTTAGTATTTTCTGTTCTGAAATATGTAGAGATAACATTTCAAGCAAGATTTCTGTAAAACCGAGGAAAATCGCCTTATGAAAGCGTAATTAATTTATTCTGTAATGACTACGTCATTTTTGGGGAAGTTAGTGACCAGTTCCTTTCAAGCACTCTCATTTAATAGAGAGAGCTCTCTTTCACAAAACTAGTATTTTTTTTTTTGACTGATTTGTGCTAAAGAAACCCTTAAGCCTTCCTTTTTCAGTAAAGTACTTTGTATCTACAAACAAAAAATACCCTTTTGGATCTACAAATGATTATCCAGTGGCTTTATTAAATTGGTTCCGAAACCTGTTTGCTACAGTGAAGACGCAAATGAGCCAAAACTGGGGCAGACCAGAGCAGTCACCTCCTATTGTGTCAGGGATGCTTCAGTAGGCTGGAATGTACTCCTAGGAAATGGAGAACTGAGTTGGAAATAATGCAGTATGTGCCGTAAATCCATTCTGCTGAACGGCTTGAGTTACATTGCTGTGGATGCATTGTGTAACTTGTGAGGAAGACTAAGACTATGCCATCTGAAATGCAGGTTGACGTTCCTTGGAGAGGCATATTCAATTGTGAGCCCATAGCCAGCAAGAACTGCTATGGGACAGCCCCATTTAGTCCACATTGTATTCTCTAATCCAGTTTTTTGCATGTCAGTGTAAGTCTTTGTGTTGGCATGGGATAGAAATGAATGGGCAGGAGCTTTGTTACGTGTTAGCAGTGGGGTGTCCAGGCCTGGTGCAAGTGATGTCTGAAAATGTAAAGTTCCACAGTTGCTTGATATTTCTGTTAATGGATGCTGCTGCTCTAAAGGATGAGGTCTTCCCCTCCCCCCTGCTCAAGAGCCACATGTTCTTGATCCAGTTCACTATACAGCTGCATAAAAACCTATCCCAACGGAAAGGAATAGATGAAAATACGGAATCTCATCACTGAATATGACAAAAATAAACCCTGACACTTGAGAACTTCACTCTTCTGATACTGCTGCATTATAATTGCTCTGACAGTGTTTATTTAAAGATATTGGGGTTTTGCCTTTTGTGAAAATACTACGTTTGGGCTGACTTGCTAATGTACTTGAATATATACTTGGTATAGCAAATATAAATTGCAGAAATAATTTTGGCTTAGTGAAATTTCATTATCCCACAAAGTTTGGGTTGATAATGTTCTGTGCTTCAGCTTTCTGGATCTTTCTTCTCTTTTGTTGACCTCATTACTTTTATCAAAACTGTGGGTATTGATGGGGGTATATTGGGGCAGGGATTGAAAAGCAAAATATTTTGAGGATTTTTTTTATCTCTTCCTTTAAAGCAATAATGTAGTTCTTGTTTTAGTGACATAATATGCTACTTATACACATTATTTTCCTCACTCTTATAAAGGCATCAACTAAATGGCTTTAAATATCTTGTTATTCAGAATTTGAATCTAATTGAACAGACCATAGTATAGTAGCTAGGGTTCCTGGCTTGAAAGCATTGAAGTAAGCTGTGGCACAATTCAGGAAGCAGGTGTCTTGAAACAAGAGGAAGGAAGTATTGGCAAGAAGATTAACGATGGTTAGAAAGCTACTGCACAATTGTTTCCAAATCTTAATAGAAAAAAAGAAAAAAAAAAAAAAGAAAAAAATAGAAAAAAAGAAAAAAAAAAGACTAATTGTAGCACTAGGAAAGTGTCTTGCAGAAGGACTTGATGGAGGAAATATTAATTAATTCAGAGGTTAATTTAGGAGTTAATTCTATGCATGCTCCTGAAGCATGCATGGATTGTATCAATTAAATGTGTGAGGAAAAGAGTGTATCAATGAACTCTAAAAGCAAATACATACATGGAACATAGTATATGCCCAGCATTTTCTTGCTAACTTGGTATTACATTCCTTCTTCCTTTATCTTATTGTAACTGGTGAAATGGAAGCAGAAATGTCTTTGTAAAATATCATTGTCCTTTTGGTTGTTCAAAAAAAGGTAAACTACTTGCTAACTGCTTGTTAGCAGAAAGCTTGTATGAGTGCTTCTGTGTTTGCTTCAGTCATCTGTCTTAATACTGTTAGTCAGTTTTGACTTTAAGCTAACCTGACTTTTTATGCACCAAATGAAGTCAAAGTACTCTGTCAAGCCTGTTAGTAGGCTGGGGACAGCAGTAATCAGTAGCGTACAGTGTTGTGTTTTGTTCCTGCCCTAGGACCTGGGAGGGGATGCTTGTCCATTGAGTTAAGCCTCTCTACTAGAAAACTGGATGAGGATAAAAGGGTTTCAAAGCATGTCTGTGATTCCTTTATCAAATCATCACTACACATACAAAATATAATATGATTTGTGATAGTGGAAATATATTAAAGCTGTCAAAATCATTAGTATGCTGATATTTATTGTACACTGTTTCCCTTTTAGTTGATACCAAAAGCTTCAACTTTAGTGTACATCTATCTGGGTTATGAGGAAAACTTTTAAATAAAATTCCTTTTAAGCTACTGTAATATATGGTGTCATTTAGTAGGCTAATTTGAGAACAGTGATGCTGTCTCAGTACACATCCATGTCCTTTTTACTTGGAAAGAGGAAGAAGCAATATTCTAAACTACATTAGACCTCCAAATTGACATGTAATTGGCATGAGATTATGTATTAATTTCTCTAAGGCTGCACTCTTCTCCACACAGGTACATATGAACAAGCACCTCCTTCAGATCGAGTTCACTTCCCTTATCAACTCTTGTATGAACTAAGATAGATTTCTACTTTAAAGCATTGAACTTATTAAAGAAAAACAACAAACAAACAAAAAAACCCAACCAAAACACACAAAGAATAAACTAAACAATAAACCTCAGAGCTGACCAACTGACCAAACAAAAAAACTTCACACCTGGGAAGCAGTATGGTTTGTCTCTAAGACTGTATGTGGTGAGTTAACCTTGACTGGCTGCCTGATGCCCACCAAGCTGCTTGCTCTCTCTCCTCCTCAACAGGACAGATAGTGACAAAGCGATCACTTATCAATTACCATAATGGGCAAAACAGATTTAATGTGAAGAAGGCTAATTTATTGTCAATTAAATAGATTTGAGTGGTGTAAGGGACTAGGGACATGGCTTAACAATTGCCGACAGAACCCTACCCCCCTCTTTCCTCTCTCTTTCACCATGAAACCTCATCACCATGGCAACCAAGTTAATTCCACCTGTCAGGAACAGATACACATCCCGTCAGGAATGGATATGCATCCTGTTTATCTCGAGTACATACCCGGATTCCTCTGTGCATGCATCTGGGCCCAGCATTGACTGGAGAACAGAGTATGGGAGCTCTCTAGAACTTCTGAGAATCTTATGGAGATGGTACTGGGCATGTGTCCCACTGCCAGCTAAAATGAAGAGGAAAGTTCACCCACCAGATGACCAGGTCTTCTCATTTCTCAGAAATAGAATTAAGACTAAAAATGGAGTCAAGTGCTGAGTTGCTTTCTGGCCCATAACAAGCATGCAAGTGAAGGGGGGAAGAAAGAGGGAAAGCAGAGAGATTTCAATAGCTATCACCATGGATCTGTGGCATACCATCAGACTATGTCTTTGGGTCCAGTGGGGGTATGTTTCTCCCTGTCTTTGGTGGTCTTGCCTTATTGCATAGTCAATAAGTCCTTGGCATAGGAACATCTTCCACGTGGTGGTGGGATTCATGCCCATTGCTGTATCCAGAGGGTCCTTTGAAAGTGCGAGAGGGTCTGAGCCCCTTCACACTTTGTCATTCAGTTGACCCTGGGTGCATGGGCAGAGGAATTGGGACGCATTCTTCAAGACAAGATGCTTTGAGGTCAGTGAGATGTGTGCAGATGAGGAGTACCCATTCCTGACAGGTGAAATTCACTTTGTTGCGTGGTGATGAGGTTTTACAGTGATTGAGAAGAAAGGGGGGGGTGGGAGGAGGGTACAGTTCTGATGGGAATTGTTAAGACGCGTCTCTAGTCCCTTACACCACCCTGTGACTATGCTTTTGACAGAAGAAGGGGGAGAAAGAGTGGAAACTAGCCACAAAGCTAAAACATTACAACAATATAAACGCTAAACAAGGCCAATGCCTAGCAATTCTCTTCTCAATACAATCAAATTGAGGAGGTAAAATCTCTCATACAAATTTGACTGTGGATGATACAGATTGATTTACAGCTTGAATTTGCTTAACTCCATCAGTTGACACAGTGGGTACAAATTACATACTAGTGGCAATTAATCTTGGATTAATTGCGATGTGACAGAGCAGAAGTATGCCTGAGTGGACAATACCACTTTTGATTTTTGTCATTAGCAGTGTTTCCCCCTTATTCATGGGTGAAGTTCATACACATCCCCACCCCCCCAGCCCACTTATGCCTTATATTTTGCATATCTTTGTATTGCCTGGGCCCATTGAAGCCGAATGAGGACCCTTATGGCTTGTCTTTTATCTTGCTTTTATGGAGATGAATAGTGGTTTGATTGGGACTCAGAGCAGATTGGTTGTTGAAGGAATTCAAGGTTCAAGCCAGGTTTTGGTTCTTTGAATTAGGCAGTGTGGCCTTGTTTAGTCTCAGTTTACAGGACATCTCCTGTAGTTTGAGCTATCTACACAAGTCCTCATGAACTGTCCCTGCAGAGATGGGACCTCAAGGCAATCCAAGGTTGAGTTGCTTTTACAACCCCTCATGATGCATTAGACATTACTGAAACCTGTTTGTGAAACTGAGAGGAAGACAATCCTTACAACAACTTGCCTCATTCATTCTTAATTTATTGCATTACAGTTTCTTGTATTGCACAGTTTGCAGTCAGTCATGTCACACTGCTGGTGTCCATGTGTGTGTATGTAATACCACTCAGTATCGAGAATTAATATTCCGGACTAATAATGGTTTACCTCAATCCATTGTATAGCATCAAATTGTCAATAGGAATACATTCCCTTTAGAGAAAATGAATTTTCCATAAGATTAAGAAACAAATTCTTTATAGGATTGAAACAAAAAGGTGCTTGACCTTGGTTGAAAGAATATGTCATCAGGGAATAACAGGTAAAGGTTACTTCAGTGATAAATGAGAATTAGCCTCTTCTTACTCTCGTCTTATCGACAGGAAAGTATTAAAACATCCTTTCAAAGTATTTAGCCTTACAAGCTGTCTTTGAAGTTTGTTTGATATGTCTTGTGCAAGCATAATCAGCTATATCTTTTTTTCCCCCCCCTCCAGTCGGTGTTATCCGCTGTCCGATTTGTGGTCAGGAATGTGCAGAGCGACACATCATAGATAACTTTTTTGTGAAGGATACCACAGAGGTTCCCAGTAGCACAGTAGAGAAATCAAATCAGGTAAGTGCATTAACATGTAATCAAGTTAACACCTTCTGGATGTGTATGCATATCCTTAGGTTCTTGCTGTGTGGCCTTTTTGCTGTTTCTAAGCAGAAAAAGAATTCAAGTATTTAGTCATCACATTGGGTAGCTGCTCTAGAAAATCAGTTGAAATCAATGGCAATGCATGTGAAGAAGGTGATTGTCTTATTATAAACTATGTTTATTTGTTGATATAAAAATGCATCGTGATAACAAAAGATGAAAATAAGGAGTAGGCGTTGGAATGGGAATTTCTATACTTCAAGCAAGGTAATTGAAGCGCCTCTTAAAGCAGAGACCTGGGTCAAGAGATCTCAATGTAAAATGAAATCCTCTCATTAAAGCGACTGTTCTTATCTCAGCGCTGGCAAAACATGGCACTAAATAGCTGGAATGCAGTTATCAAACAAAAGGCTGAAATTTCTCATTGGGAAGATGGTATGTAGTAGAGGTTTCTTGTTTGGTGTTCGTATGTAGGCTGCCTCTTCTTCTACTTGCAATCAAATAACAGTCATCTCATCAAACCAAAACCAGCTTATCAGAAACAGTAATACTGGGGGAAGTTTCCCCCTCATGATGCTTTGGGATTTTTTTCCTTTTTCCAGGAAGAAAGTACTGGTGTGGAAGCAGTATAAAATAAATAATCACATCTGTGTAGGGCCACAGTTTAGCAAAATCTGGTATCAAAATACTGTTTCTTTGTTTATAGCTAGGAAGAGAGTATCTCCAGTATCTCTTTACTCAGAAACTTTATTAAACTCCAGGAAATCACTGTAAATAATTCAGCCTCTTCATATGCTGCTGCATTCTTCATAATAACAGTACAAAAAGGTTACTATGTCAGTGTGCCTTGCGTTTTGACTCATCCCTAACATTTAGTGGTCTGCTCTTATTTTGAAAATACCTCCTTTTTGCTTTCCTCTTTGAGGGATCCATTTGTTTTGGGGGCAGCTTCTTAGAGATCCTTAATTGCACAGTCTGCTCATTTAAAAGCTTGAAAATTTTGCTTACATATATGAACGGGTATGTCTCTCAGAAACAGATGAAAATCACCAAGAGCATGAAGTTTAACCAGGGCAAGTGCTGATCCTGCACTTGGTAAGGGGCAACCCTGGCTGCGCTTAAATGCTGGGGGATCAAACACTGGAGGCCAGCCCTGCTTAAAAAGATTCGGGGGTCTTGGTTGACAGCAAGTTAACCATGAACCAGCAATGTGCCCTGGCAGCCAGGAGGGCCAGTGCATCCTGGGGTGCATCAGGCACGACATTGCCAGCCGGAGCAGGGAGGTGATTGTCCTGCTCTACACCACACTGGTGCGGCCTCACCTCGAGTACTGTCTGCAGTTTTGGGTGCCACAGTACAAGAGGGACACTAAAATATTGGAGAGTGTCCAGAGGAGGGCAGCGAGGATGGTGAAGGGTCTGGAGGGGAAGTCTTGTGGGGAGAGGTTGAAGTCCCTTGGTTTCTACAGCCTGGAGAAGAGGAGGCTGAGAGACCTCATTGTGGACTATGGCTTCCTGATGAGGGGTAGCAAAGGGGCAGGCACTGATCTTCTCCGGTGGCCAGTGATAGAACTTGAGGGAACAGTATGAAGCTGAGACAGGGGAGGTTTAGGTTGGGTATTATGAAGAGGCTCTTTACTGAGAGTGTGATTGGGCACTGGAATAGGCTTCCCCCAGAAGTGGTCACAGCACCGAGCTTGACTGAACTCAAAAAGCATCTGGACGATGCCCTCCGTGACATGCTCTGACTTTGCTGGCCCTGTGTGGAGCCAGGAGTTGGACTTGATCCTTCCAACTCAGGATATCCTGTGATTCTAGGAAAATCCCTAGTCAGGCTTGTGATAGCAGCTCAGTTACTATTAAAGGCATAAATGTTGTCATCATCTCTAAAGAAAATGAATTCACTTAGGTCTTTTAAACCATTAAACTGTCTTCAGCTTATAAGGAATTTTGCAATTGCATTTCTGAGAAATGATAAACCTTACCAGAAACTGAAACTTAGTTGGAAATCTCTGGAAGCATGAGCAGTGTTTGTAATTTGCTTTTTTTTTGTGTTTGCGGGGGAGGGGAAGGGGGAATCTTGTTTTGTTTGTTTTCCCTGGATGCTGCAGGAAACATCTGAATGTTGGAGACTTGCATAAAGTCTCTGAATACTCTACCAGTCAGACTGAAAATATTAAGTCCCTGTTGTGTTGAAAATTTGATCATAACTTCTTTAGTGGCTTTAAAATTAGAAAGAGAAGCAAGATGACAAATGACTTTGTTATGGAAAAGCTGTCCTGAATCATAGAGTGTGTAAGGTTAGAAGGGACCTTTAGAGGTTATCTAGTCCAAACCCCCTGCAGGGACATCTTCACTAGATCAGGTTGCTCAGAGCCCCATCAAGCCTGACCTCGAGTATCTTCAGGGATGGAGCCTCTGCTATGTCTGTGGGCAACTTGTTGTTCCAGTGATCCACCAACTTCATATTGAAGAACTTTATCGTAATATCCAGCCAAATCTTCCCTTTTCGAGTTTAAAACCATTACCCCTCGTCCTATTGCTACATGCCCTTGTGAACAGTTCTTCCCCAGCTTTCTTATAGGTGCCTTTCAGGTACTGGAAGTCTATAAGGTCCCCCAGAGCCTTCTCCTCTCAAAGCTGAGCAAGCCCAACTCTCTCAGTCTGTCTTTATAGGAGAGGTCCTTCGACCCTCTCATCATTTTTGTGCCCCTCCTCTGGACGTGCTCCAACAGGTCCATGTCCTTCTGTGTTGAGGGCTCCAAAGCTGGACACAGTACTCCAGGTGAGGTCTCACCAGAGCAAAGGGTTAGAATCACCTCTCTTGATCTGTTGACCACACTTCTTTTGATGCAGCCCAGGATGCCATTGGCCTTCTGGGCTGCAGATGCATATTGGTGGCTCTTGTCCAGCTTCTTATCTATAAGTACCCCCAAGCCCTTTTCCTTAGGGCTGCTTTCAAGCGCGTAATCTCCTTACCTGTATGGATAACAGGGGTTGTCCTGACCCAGGTGCAGGACCCTGCACTTGGCTTTGTTGAACCTTATGAGGTTCACCTGGGCTCACTTTTTCAGCCTGTCAGGGTCCCTCTGGATGACATCTTGTCCCTCTGGCACATTAACTTCGCTCAGCTTGGTGTCATCAGCAAACTTGCTGAGGGTGCACTCAATCCCATTGTCAATATCGTTAATAAAGATATTAAACAGCACCAGTCCCAGCACAGACCCTTGAGGAACTCTGCTTGTCACCATCTTCCATCTGGACTTGGAGCCCTTGACCACCACCCTCAGGATGCAACCATCCAGCCCATTCCTTATCCCCTGAACAATCCACCCATCAAATCCTTATCTCTCCAACTTAGAGAGAAGGATGTTGTGGGAGACTGTGTCAAAGACCTTGCAGAAATAAAGATAGATATCTGTAGCTCTTCCCTTATCCACTGATGCAATCACTCCATTGTAGAAAGCCACTAGATTGGTCAGGCAGGACTTGCCCTTGACCATACTGGCTGTCACAAATTGCCTGTTTGTCCTCCATGTGCCTCACATAACTTCTAGGAGGATCTGTTCCATGATCTTCCCAGGCACAGAGGTGAGGCTGACAGGGTGGTAGTTCTCAGGGTCCTCCTTTCTAAAAATGGCTGTGATGTTTCCTCTGATGTTCGGGTGGTGTTGGTTTGGGGTATTTTTCATGATGGTGGTGGCTGTGCCATAACCTCTGGTTAGTTAAAACAAGTCCTCGAAGATGCTGCTTTGGGGAGTGGTGATAGAAGTAGATTTATTTTTCCTGAGTTTAGTGACAGTCATTTTTTTCTTTCTAGCCTCCTCTCCCATTTCCTGCCCCCTTCCCCACACACACACACACACAGAGTTTTTTTCTGCTTTCTGTGGAAGTTCAGTGGGGATTTAAGGCCTTTGAGATTTGGATAAGGAACTGCAAATTCAAGAAGAGTTTTTATGTGCTTGAGGTTGGTCCTAATCATGTAAAATTGAGTGTATTTCAGTGGATCATTGGGAATCAAAACTTGGAGTATCCACCAGACTCCTTGATGTCAGGGTAAGATGGGCACTTCCTTGGAATTGAGGGAAATGTCTCTCTTCTTTGTTTACCTCCCAATCTATCTGCTGCAGAAAGATAAATGCCACATATTTCAGCAGCTGTTTTGGAACCATCTGATGTTGAGTGGTGTGAGCGGAATTCAGGGAGGTTCTTTAAGGCATTTGTGTTTCCTTACATTCCCTTCTCAGACATCAGTCTTATCTTTCATTCTGTATTTGTTTCTTTCTCTTCCTAACAAAACCCACCAGGCTTGCAGTTCAGAAAGCATGTCTGTTCTTCGGTGAAGTTCCCTGGCTGAACTCAGCATGCTTTCTGCAGCAGTGGAAGGCAAACCAACAGACTTTGCTAAAACAGCGTACTACATTCATGTGCTTTTCTGCTGATTTTTTTTTTCCTTTTAAATGGAGCTACATATCTTTTTAGATGCCCACTAAGTGAGCCTGTACTTTACCTCTTAGAGTTGAATGATGTGTAGTTCTGTTTTGTTCGAATGCATTTATTTTGGTATGATAATGAAGCTGTTTGGATGTTCCTTTGTACTTTGACCTTGGAACCATCAAAAAAAAATGCTCCACTGTTCTGTAAAGCTGTCTGTTGTGAAACAGCTAAGTTAATAACAGTTAAGCAGATCGGTGTTCTGTTCAAGGGGGAATATGATGATGATACATCCTTCTAATTGATCCATCTTTTGCCTTTCATGGAGCAAAGAGAAAAGAAAGAAAAATACCAGGAGCAAGATGGGCAACAGATCAGAGGAATTAAAATGGAAGAGACAGACTTGCAGAAAATACTAGATCAGACATCATCCAAATGCTGTCAAAAACTTTGGCTTTTTTATAGAAATTTTCTATTGAGATGGTTAGTTTGGCTTTGGTAGTTTGGCAGCTTTAGCAGGGTGTTTATGAAATCAGAATTAGAGGCAGATCATGGATTCTGTGCAGGTGACACTGTGGCTTAGAACTGCTGGTCCATGTCTATGACGGGCCTGTGTATGTGTGTTGTCAGGAGGGACCAGGTCATTTCAAGACAGACTGCAATAAAAGGGCTTAAAAATTCAAGTCTTGTTGTTTCAGCTGTAAGATCATAATGATGCTAAAACACTTCTTAGCATATTTAATGAAAACTGTAGTAGTGAATGGCATATCATGGAGCATGGCGTTGTGGGGTGAGAAATGACTGGAACTCATTAAAATGCCATCCATGTATGTAAAATCATGTGGCAGTTCAGTGTCCTTCTCACACAGCTAGGCTTTCCAGCAATTACTACCGAAAACTTCAGGAGCGAAGGAAGTCAGCATAAAGAAGGTGTAAAAACACCTGGTATAAGTTCCATGAGGGCTTTCCTGGCTAGCATTAAAGGTGAGTGTCAAGGATTTTGTGATAGCTAGGATGCTTTCCAGAAGGAAAGACACTAACAGGACAGGCAGTTGTGATCGTTCTAAAGGTAATCATTATAGTTCGTGGGCATGAATACATTGAAAGATCTGATCCTTTATAATTTTTGAAGCATTGAGTACTGCATTCAGTTTTGGGTCCCTCACTACAGAAAAGACACTGAGGTTCTGGAGCAGCAGAGGGAACTGGTGTTGTTTAATCTGGAGAAGAGGAGGTTAAGGGGAGACTTAGTTGCTCTCTACAGCTACCTGAAAGGACATTTTGGAGGTGGGTGCTGACCTCCTTAGCAACAAATGATATAGGACAAGAGGAAATGGTGTCAGGTTACACCAGGGGAGGTTTAGATTGGATATTAGGAAAAACTTCACAGAGAGGGTTGTTAGGTATTGGAATGGGCTGCCCAGAGAAGTGGTGGTCTCCATACTTGCAGGTATTTACAAGACAGGTTAGATGAGGTTTAGTGGTGGTCTTGGCAGGTAAGATTGATAGTTGGACTTGATGATCTGAAAGGTCCCTTTCAACCAAGACAAGTCAATGATTCTGTGATTATGGTTTGTTGAAAGACTTTGCAAAATTATTGGGTGCTTAAGAGAAGGTTGAAAATAAAATTTAATTATTCTTGATTTGAAAGAGTGAATGGAAATCAACTTCTAGCCCAAGGGGTGTTGTTGAAGCAAATGCTACATTTGAATAGTACTAAGGTATGTGAGGGAAATTAAGGAACTTAACAGAAGAAAATTGTTTCATGCTGTGCAAAGCCATGAAAGTAAAAATGATAAGTGTGACATTGATGTAGAGAAGATCATATTGATAACGTTGGTGTTGCTGCAGTGTATTGAACCTGTAGTGTGTTTTAGTCTAGGTCCCAATTCTCGTAGATTCTGTCTCCAAAAGAGAACATCTGTACAGATACTTTTTGATAGTGAAGACACTCTCTGTATCTTTGCCAGTTACTGACTGGAGAGTTTAAAATGTTGCTTTAAGAATGAAGAGCAGTTGGGCTTCATGCAAGATACTGGGAATGTAGTAACAAAACAGGGTATGGGTTTTGATCTGGTACTAGATCCGGACACCAAGACAGCCAAGTTTAACTGTCATAATAGAGCAATTAATGAGGACAGTTTAGAACAAAAAGCTTATCTAACTTTGTATGGTTCCAGATTAGCTACCTTACACTCTTCCAAAGAAGAACTAGTATGCTAAATAGCTTATCAAAGCTGTAGCCATGGCCAAAACATCTTTGAAAGTCACTGGTTTAGGGCAATGGGTAATAGGCTAAAAAAGAGTCGCAATATGGTTTTGTTGTCCTTCAAAGAAGCAGCTGTTGATGGGAGCTTAAGAAAAAGAGGTTATGTTGTACAGCATTCATGCATTTTGAGGTATTGACATGTAGTTTACATTTAGAGCTACAGATAGATGAGAATGTCCCAAAAGATTGGTGCATGCCAAGAGATACTTCTGTAATTATTGTAGTTTGGATAGCATCAATAGTTTTCGGATTCAGTGGCGGAAAACATTGCATCTGATTTCCACTGGTTAAGTTGGGAACATTAGTTTGCTAAATATTCCTCTGGACTACCTTGCTGTCTTCCTTTGAAACTCAGAACCCTTTGCTTGCTTATTTAAACTCTTTAATAATACTCAAAAGTATATTTAATTGGAAGACTGATCAATTACTACAGTAGCTGAGAAGACAGCTCTATTGCCTCAACTCTTGCATGTAAATCTGTAATATTTGCATGTAAATTCTAAATATACAAGCTTTTAGAACAGAAAAAATAGTGCTTACCTGCAACATGCTGAGTAATTTCAACTTATTAAATTTGAATGAGAGATGAACGAATACTTCCCAGGGTTATAAATACTATAACTAATAACTGCATTAAATATAATTACAAGGAAAACTCAATTAGAAATAAATATCTGTCTAACCACAATTAAGGCTTGCAGCTTAACTAGGAGGAGTTTTCTTTGAAATCACTGAAGCAATGCTTGTCTGAGTCACAAAAATGAGTGAAATAAGTTTTTAGTTTTGTAAGAGTACAGTAAATATTTGCAGTAATTGTACCTCCATGTACTCTAGCTATATGACTTACTCTCATAACTAGGAGCTCTAGCAAAATCTAAGCTATGTCTGAAAATGCATATTTCAGATAAGAAGTGGGCAAGAATCTAGTTTCTACCTAGAAGGCATAGCTATTTTGACAACATGAGTTATGATGTCTATGAAAAATTTCAAAAATCTCTCTTCCACTTGATGACTTTGAAGAGTATAAAATACATGGGTTTGGGACTACAAAGGAGAAGTTTTAGTTCATTTGGCAGCATCTGATTGGTTATTGTTTACTGAACCGTAATCTTTGTCTTATTCCAACTATAGCAGGTCAAATCAGTTGAAAAATAACCAAAGTAAAGTGAATTGGAGAAAAAAAGAAAATAGACCAAGATCCTGGAATCAAAGAGGAATAAGTAATTTCAGGTCTTTTTAACGTACTGAAATGCCCTGGTATTTTGCAAGTTTATGTGCTAAATTTTGCTAAAGGTGACCTGGAAAGACTCTTGTGCTGAGTCGTGTCGTGTCCATTCATCTGCACCCCACCCCTCCCCTTTTTAATTGGGTTCCTGCCTTTTTCTACCTCTGCCCCCTTTGCTTTGCTTTTTTGACTTAAAGAGAATGCCTGAAAAGCTGTTGTTGTTGTTCTTGTTGTTGTTCATTTGCTTATTTTGTTTTCACTGTTGGGTTTTGTACACTAGAAAACCCGAGCATCCAATTGCTTATTCTCCACTCTAACTTGCACAACCACCTCTAGGGATCTGGGGGCATGGCACAATCGTACCTCTCTGGCAACAACACTGATTTTAAAACTTCTTTCTTGTCCATCAGTAGTTTACTGCCCAGTCAGCAGCGCTGATGTAACTGATCCTTGGGTTAGAATGAGGTAACCAATCCAGTTTCACACCACAGTCTTGCAGAGGGTTGCATTGGCACGTCTGGGGCAATGAAGGAAAAAGGGAAATTTCTTTCATGGGAATTTCTGCAAAAGAAAAATCAACGTGGAAGTAGTGCCTCAGTGGTATTTGCTTGTTCTAAATTTTTCTTCCAAGAAGTTGTGCTAACTCCTTGAGAATACTCTTTCCTTTTCCCAAGATGTCATTGAAATTAAGGGTTAAGAGCAGGTAAAAATTTTCAATTTCCTGATTAAATTTCACTTCCTTCAGTTGCTTTACTTCAATTTTCTTGACTTTTATATGTCTCAACTTTGACATTTCTCCCTAGTCAACTAGTCTGCATAGGACTAGAATTCTTCTTTTTAAGAGGGGGAAGAAAAAAAGCAAAGATTAAATAAATAAATAAATTTCAGGCCTCCTTTTTGTAAATAAATAGAATAAAGGGCACACAAAGGAACTGCTTCAAACTCCAAGTGACAAGAGGGGTCAACAACCCTTGTGTTGTAGCTTCATTTCTTTTTGCTTTGAGAAGCAACATGGTCCAGAAGGATGAGCACAGCACTGGGAATCTGGACCTCCTATGTTCAAATTCCAGTTCTGTCAGTTACTTGCTATGTGGCCTAAGGCAAGTTTTGTGCTAATTTTCCTCTTTTTCTTGAAGGGGAAACTGGGACATAGTTCTACATAAATATTATCTATCTGCATATGAAGTAAATATTGGCTTCCTGTTTAACTTAATCTATATTTATCTGTGCAGGTGCAGAAATTGGATTTTTTTTTTTTTAATTTTTATAGTAAATCAAACTGTAAACTAAACTAAAATCTAAGATTTTCTCCTTGTGGCTATGTAGCAGAATTCTGTCACTGTGATCTCTAGGATATAACAATACTCTGGCATCTTGAGGCTTTTGTTTGCAGCAGTGCTAAACGTTGGTAGAAACGGATGGTACTTATCTCAAGTATCTGCATAACTACGTTCACTATTTTTACCATGAAACATCCATCGAAGGTATGACTAGAGGCATTGTAAAGGAAGAGTTAAAATAACACCATGAACATGTGAATGTTGTGATGTTGTCCATCATACATGGTTTTCGACCTGTTGTTCAAATTGTGGATCCATAGGAATTTTTTTCTTGTTTGTGTATTGAGTGTGCAGAGAGGTTTTGATCTGCTGTCAGGTTTGTTTTCTTTAATGTTTTGGGGTTTTTTTCCAGATCTCTTTTTCTAGTCCAAAGAGCCCCAGGAATTAACAAGCCACAGGTTGAATGTTATGCATGGGTTGTAAAACTGTTCTAGGCTAGCTTTACTGGTAAACTTAACTGGAACGTTATCTTTAAGTGGTGATGGAGGTATTTTTGAGAACTGTTTTGTTTAATACTGTGTGTACTTCCTGAAACTGAGCAGGTGAAGGGAAACTCAAAGCTTCTATGGGAACTGAGAGAGGCCTCTAAATTCAGAGTAGTGCTGATCGTGTTCTTTGGTATATATCTCTCAAGAGCATATTGTATATATTAAACATTACACGGCTCCGAAGGGTGCAGTGTCAGGCAGAAAGTAGTGGTTTGACTTTTGTCATGTCAGGTATAGGTTTTAGGGTAACACTGACAAAATGACCACTTTCTTTGACAAGTCACATTCAATTACTTTAATGCAGTTATTTATAGTGTTCCAGTACCTCAGGCAGTTTTCCGTTCTCATTTCACTGTTTTCAGAAAACTGTAAATGTGCTCTGGTGATATATGAACAAGAGGTTGTGTGTATACTCCATATATATTTTAACAGCTATCTTTTCTTCCTCATGCCAGGTCTGCACAAGCTGTGAAGACAATGCAGAAGCAAATGGGTTTTGTGTGGAATGTGTAGAATGGTTGTGCAAGACCTGCATCAGAGCTCACCAGAGGGTTAAATTCACAAAGGATCATACTGTAAGACAGAAAGAGGAAGTATCTCCAGGTAACACACTTGATTTCTAATTTCACAGAAAATATCTGTCTGCACTGGGGAACTTTGAGACTATCACATTTTAAAGACAAACATTTCAAAACTGTATTCCTTAATCCTAGTAAATATTAAAGGACAGGTTGATTATGATGAAACCCTTTGGTGTATGTGAATTAGTGGAACAGTGTTATTTTTCTGTTGGTAATAGATAAATTGTAATTATTTCCTGCCTCTCAGTCACATATTTCAATTTCATGTGTGAATCCTGCAACCATTTGAACTAAGTCTAATGTTTCTTTGGCCACTCCCATCTAAGTAGATCTCTTAAATGATCCAGCTAAAAAGAGAAAATTTTTATTTCATTTGTTAGGTGCATTAAAATGTAGCTGCTAAAAAGGGAGTCTTTGTCATGGCTGGGGGTAGTATGGTGCTTTTTCTGTCAGGTTTTCTGTCAGATAAGTTTCACAGTGGTAAGAAACCCTACACACTGGTATTTCATAGTATTTATGCAGTGTTTCAAACCAATAAATCCACCAAGACTTTATCTTTGACCTGGCATGATTGTGAAGCATTGTCTAGACTTCAGAGATCAGCGGCATAAAATATTTCTTTATGCATTTAACTCCTCTAGTTTTTCTAGATGGTTTATATGAATTTTATTGTTGTACACCTCAGCAAAAGTAGCACTAATTAGTTGTATATTTTCAGCACTCTGATAGTAAAGCATGATGGTTCACAATAAAGCCTGCTAGAAATTATGTTTTACTCAAGTATATTTTAAGTTTGAAATGGGTTTCCTTAGAAATTAAAGGGAATTATGCTATGAATTGGATGTTTTTCCTTGGTAGTATCTATGGGAATTCAGGTCGGAAGGGTCCTCAGGAGGTCATCTAGTCCAACGTCCTGCTTAAAGCAGTCAGAAACAAGATTAGATCAAGTTGCTCAGGGCTTTGTCCTTTTGGGCCATGAGTAAGGATGGATGTGGTGTACAGTACAGCCTCTCTGAGAAATCTTGACTATTCTCATTGTAAAAAAGGTTATACTTTTATTCATTGACAATCTATTTTGTTTCAGTTTACACCCAATGTCTTTTGTCTTCTAGTGACATTGTAGGACAATTATAAAATAGGATGCTGACGAACTGATTCTAAGTAGTCCATTGGACTTGCAAGACTTATCTTGCTATAAATTATTTTATATAAAGTGTTACATATTATTTTAAACCTATGTATTGTAATATTATATTTATTTTCAGTCCACCATCTCTAGTCCTATGAATTCTATATATAATGGGGCTTTCACTTTTGTAATCTTTATTGTTCAAAGGGTAGCTTCCAGCACGGTACTTCGGAGATACACACTATAGTCTGTATCTCACATTGAGGTGTAGTTGATCAAAAGTGAGTACTGAGTGTGCTTTCAGGAGAGGACGAAAGAAGTAGGTAAAGGTGTCTGGCCATTACGCGGCACATGACTCGGCGGTAAGAATGCTCTCGGTACATTCAGGCCTCCTCTGAGTCTGATGGTCAGCTTCAAAAAAGTTTGACTGAGGGATGCATATCTGAAAATAAGTTCTCCCAAGTTTCATGGGTATGGACAAGAGACCTCGATCTTCAGGGAAGGGCAGGTTGCAGTGTGAAGCCAGCTTTCATTACAGGCCATATAATCCTCATGAACTCAGTGACCAGCCTAACTCATAAGAAATTAGGCTTCCTTGGTTAAATTATTTAAAGAACAGATAAAATTTCTATTGTCTGGTGGTGTTTCCTATGCCCTTTTGTATTTGCTCGCTAGAAACTGAAGCAAGACCTCTCACCCATTTAGCCTGTGGTCCTGAAGGGATATTAGTAACTTCTGGTTATTAGATTCCATATGTTTTACACTTTTGAATGCTCGTGAATCAATATCCTCAAACCCCCTTTCACCCATTTGAGAAAGAAGATAGAGCAACAAATTAAGTCAGCAATCTTCTCGTTTCTATTTAAGAAAGGAACTTGCTGGTTGTGCAATGTCTTGCAATTGCAACAGTACTGGCTACTCCTTTTGCAAATAGTTTTGTGGGACCATAATAAATTATGGTAAGTTAGGCACTAGATGTTTTCCATGAGAGGGTGTTTGCTCCGTGCTTGACTAAGAGTGAGACATTGCAGTTTGAGCTTACGGCTGTTACCTTCTTGATTAGATGGCCTGATACACCCTTCTAGTTTCTAGGTAAGGGCTATGGTGAGGAAAAACAGGAGAATGCAAATGTTTGGTAATTTCAGGAGACTGGACCGATGCTTTCTTTTATTCAACAGAGGCAGTTGGTGTGACCAGTCAGCGACCTGTGTTTTGCCCGTACCACAAAAAGGAGCAGCTGAAGTTGTATTGTGAAACCTGTGACAAGTTGACATGCCGAGACTGTCAGCTACTAGAACACAAAGAGCACAGGTATCTAAACAAAGTGTTATGTTTTTATGGGGTTTATGCAATTCATTTATAGGAAGATAGCTTGAAGTTGATTGTAGCTGTAGCTCTGCACAGTACAGTCAGGTGGAGAGAGTGCTAAATAACTTATTTTTGATCGGAAATGAGCCCCAGAAATGAACAGATTGTATCCAAAAGCGTGTGGCTGACAAATGTGTGGTGATTTAGAAGAAAAACAAATCCTTCCAGGTTTTTAATATGGTGACTGAAGTACAAGACCTTTCTTTACTGTAAAGTTGTTTGGATGGAATTTGTTTCTATGCAGCTCTTCTGAGAGTCCTTAGAAAGCACAGGGGCTGTGTTATGCAACTGCACACTTATGTGTAATTTCTCCATTTGTCCTTCAACAAGATGGTTATATAATGGGACATTGCCAAACATTTTCGGAATGGAGCAAATGGGCTTTTTTTTTTTCTTCCGTGAAGAGCCCTTTAGCAGGAAGAGTAAACCTAAAGTTTGGCTATACTGTACATGGAAAACACTCCGATTTTTGGGTTGCTGTTCTCTGATCATCTCTTACTGGACACAGGGGCTGAAAACCAAGATTATATATAACTTCTGAGCACAAGACAATAACCTTGATGGCTAATGCACACAGTAATGGTCTGGGGCAGATGTACTCCTAGGTTAAGTATTAATATGCTGCTATACCTGATGCAACCACTCAGTGAACTTGCTTGCCTGACTGGGTGAACATCAGTAGGTACTGAAGTGTTGGACACTCTGGCTGCTTGGAACAGCTGAACCGTGCTCTTGCAGAGCTGCAGTCTCACTCTTCATTTCTCCTTCTCTTAGGATTTATATCCCTTTCAGAATCTGCCACCTCTTTTTCCCCTCAAATTGTTGATAATTTCAGTTCCTTGATTTAAAATGTTGCCAACTTCTTCTGACTCAGCAGTCTTTCTTTGTTCTGTTTCTATATCCTTATCCTGCATGAAGTAATAACTTACATGCACTTTCACTTACAAAGTGATGACTACAGCACAACATTAATTTTTCTTACACTAGAATTGGGCTATGGTCATTCTGTATCCATTCATATTGATGAACATTCTCAAAACATAAAAATTGCAGGTAATACACTATAAATTCACACGTACAATAAATAGATCAGCATTTGCTGACATTCACTTCCATGATGACAACTAAATTCTAAACTTGATCAGCATCTTTCTTCGATTAAAGAAGTCTATTGTTAGGTAACTTTGCTTTTTCACAAGTATTTCACGCCTTTTCCATGTAAACTTAAACTGTTATTTGCTACAGGTACCAGTTTATAGAAGAAGCTTTTCAGAATCAGAAAGTGATCATCGAGACACTAATCACCAAATTGATGGAGAAGACTAAGTACATAAAATATACAGGGAAGCAGATCCAAAACAGGTATGTATCAGGTATTGAGGTTAAAGCTGATGCAGAGGGCAACTTTATAACACTGTAATTTCTTGAAATGTTTAGATCAGTGCATTTTGTTTCTCTCTTCTTTTATCCTTCCAGAAAGAGAAATTCTAAAATCTCCAGTTTGTCTTAACTGACTGCTGCTGGCTTAATGTGCTTGGTTGTGTTGGGTAACTTCTGCTCAGCCTGTGGACTTAATGGGCAGCAACAGCTTGGATGCAACAAAACACCTTGTGCAATAAAGGCCATAGAAGACAGTCTTATATTCTTACCCACCATCAGCACGCTTATTTTCTTAGTGTAGATCCCTCTTAGAAAGTGAAAGGTTATGACTCATGTTTTCATAATGTTTGTGACACATATCTGAAGATTTATGTAATACTTTCATGCTTGGGGCTGTTCTCACTCAGTGCTACCAGCCAGGAGAAAAAGAAGTCAAAATGCGTGCTGCGCCAGGGCTGTGTAACTGCTCCTTCAGCAGAGTCCAAAGGCAGCACCTCAGGAAGGTTCAACAGAGTGCGGGATGCTGAGTGCAACTTGAACTCTTCCCCTCTCTTTGCCTGTCTTTGAGGTTTTTGGGGATTGGAAAAAAAACCCCAAACAACCCACCAGACGCCCTTCTCTTGCTGCATCTAAGCAGTTATTCTCCTTGCATCTTAGCAGTAATGATTTTCAGACTGTAAGATTATTCTTTGCTGTTACAAGTTTGAACAATATTGTTGAAATAGCAAAATAAGAAAATCTGTTCTTGCTTTTTGTTTTGGAGTGCCATTCTACCTTAGACAGAAATTAGACCTAAACAGTTTTGATTGCCATGGACTGTTCCAGAAATGTGCCAGACAATTAAAAATCAAGAATTTCAATTACCATGAGCATTTATTTTTGTCGGTGGTAGATGTCAGCAATTTTAAAGAATTTGGGCATTAGAATTTGCCACCAGTTAATTTTATCACAGGGCACTGGTACTTGCTCTTTCTAGCTCTTCCAGCAATTTTCCTGACTATGTGTCTGATGGTATAAGTGTTAATTGGTGCATGTGACCAAAAAATATCTTTGTCTCAGCAACGGAGTAGAGAGGGTTTTCTTACTGCTCTTTGGAGGTCAGGTTTGTGAACTAAAGAACATTATTCTCTATACTGTCTACTTACAGAATTCTTGAAGTGAATCAGAATCAAAAGCAAGTGGAACAGGATATTAAAGTTGCCATATTTACACTGATGGTAGAAATAAATAAAAAGGGAAAAGCTCTGCTGCATCAGTTGGAGGTAATTTAATTTCTACCATAAGAAACCAAAATGTCAGTCCTAGTGATATTTTTTTTAATGCGTTACCATTAAAATAAAATCTATTTCTAGCATTGCCACCTATGCATGTCCTATTGCAGTTCTGAAGTGGAGAGACATCCTGTGCAATCCATTTGAGCAAGTGGGATTTTGGGGGGAAGAGGGATTGGTTGGGGGACAGTGTGTGGGATTGTTGTTGTGAATTCCCTGCTTTGTGAATCAGGGCTGTCTCTGAGCCCAGTTTCTTTCTTCACGGAAGTTTCTTTATTTTGCAAGTAGTAATTACATGCCATGCAAGAGAAGTCTTTACATTAGAATTTTTCATAAATTTAGTGATCCAATAGCAAATCAAAGGAGTGATTGTCTAGAATGGGCTACCTGGAAAAATACTACCTCCAGTTGTGTTTTAAAAAACATGTGTGCATGTATAGAGAGGCTTATGTATGAAAATGTGCCACCAGAGAAAATAGGAATCTGCACAGAAGTCCTGATACTTTGAATAACATTATGCTGACTTTTCTGCTTGGTAGCTGCAGTCAGGAGGCAGGGGTGCTTTTTAGAAGAGCAAAGTGAAACCACTTGATCATTGTGAGCTACAAGTATGAAAGCTGACGCCTGCTAACTGTAAACACAACCCTTTGACTGGCACTTTCCGCTTGCAGACTCTGGCAAAAGAGCATCGGATGAAACTTCTACAGCAACAACAGGAAGTGGCAGGTCTCTCTAAACAGCTGGAACATGTCATGAATTTTTCCAAATGGGCAGTTTCCAGTGGGAGCAGCACAGCACTACTGTACAGCAAACGCTTGGTAAGGCTTAGAAGGTAGCTCACTCCATTTGCTTGGAGACTATAGTTAAGGGAGATGTGCAGGCACACACTTGTCAGTAACACTAAGCCTTTTACGTGACTTTCTACTAATTGGAACATCTATATATGATTTTTCGTGGGTTTCTCTCAAACGTAAATGCAGAATGTTTCTAGTAATTTAGCGCTCTCGTCACAATTGTCTCCTGTTACACTACCATAGAATTATTACAGATCTACAGAAGTGGGGATAGCTCCTTTTCTCTAGAGTTAAAACCATGAAGCCACTGGGAAAAATGTTGTGTCTCCTACATCATCATTGAAGTTCTTTTCAGTACTTGTTACATCTTCTGAGTTCAAAGAATGCTGTTTATGTGTTGTAGAGTCTGATATCCAGAATTTAATATAAAGATTAACGTATTGTTTTGTCAGACTCATCTTCTACTAAAAGTCTTCAAAAATTGATCAAAATGAAGCGAGGCTTTTGCTTGTCCATGCAAACAGTTATGCAGATAAATATTTCAATTCTAAGACACTTAATGATCTGCATGCATGTGGCCTCACTAAGCTGATGGCTCATAACAAACAGAAACCCTAAAGGACTTGAAATAAAAAAAAACCCCACAAACCGAAATGCTGACCAGGATTTTTCCAGACGTTACTAGATTCTACTAGCCTGCTGACAGAAATCTGTGCCTCTGTTCAGGAAAGATCCTAGATCCTTTTATTCCAGTGCCTATAACTGGATCACAAAGGGTTTTTTTCTAATTTCTCATTGCTTAGTTGAGTACCTACTGGGGGGTTTTGGGGTTGTTTTTTTTTCTTTGTTTCCTTGGTTTTCAGGTGTTTTTTGACAGGGGTTTTTTGTGGGTGTGGTTTTTTTAATCTGTTCAAATGTTGCAGGCAGATGTAGGAATATTACTGGATTTTATCAACTTTCATGTGGCCTGCCTTCTGGCATATCCACCCACTCGAAACTGGGAGGAAGGGACGCCCAGCAGACTTACACCCAGAGTTACAGCTGGGAAACAATGTCTGTACCTCAAGGAAGCGGCACACTAAACAGTTTGTAAGAATACACAGGTTTCCTGGCCTAGTCCTCTGGCACAAAGAAAACACTGGTAGCTACCGCTGTTACTGACAGGAGATGTCTCGTCGTAAGTTTATCTACAATATATGTGTGTGCACAACAGGATGAATTGAGACCACATCTGGAATATTGTGTCCAGTTCTGGGCCTCTCAGTTCAAGAAGAACAGGGAACTACATGATAAAAAGAGTCCAGCGCAGGGCCGCTAAGGTGATAAGGGAGTGGAACACCTTCCTTATGAGGAGAGGCTCAGGGAGCTAGGTCCCTTTAGCCTGGAGGAGGCTGTGGGGTGACCTCAGTAGTGTCTATAAATTTGTAAAGGGTGAGTGTCAGGAGGGCAGAGCCAGGCTGTTCTCAGTGATGTCCAATGACTGGACAAGGGGCAGTGGGTGCAAGCTGCACCGCAGGAGGTTTCATGCAAACATAAGAAAAAACTTTCACTGTGAGGGTGACTGAGCACTGGAACAGGCTGCCCAAGGTGAGTTTCCTCTGCAGACTTTGAAGCACCTGCTTGGACGTGTTCCTTTGTGACCTAATCTAGGTGATCCTGCTCTGGCAGGAGGGTTGGACTAGATTATCTCTTAAGGTCCCTTCCAACCCCTGCCATTCTGTGATTCTGTAATTAATGGACCAGCCAGTATTAAAAGACTCAAATTTCTATACTGTAGTGTACTTGATTCTCATAATGTACGCAGTAATCCTAGGAAATCTGTATTTGAGATAGTAGTGCACTTCACGTTTTCCATAGCCATTAAAAAAGCTTAAGACTTAGCAAGTGTCTGGTCTAAAACTGACCTGCCAAAAATGGAAAGAAAACACTTATAAACTGGAAGATCTTATAAAATTCCAATGTAGAAGATAATTAGTATAATTTTAAAAAGGTATGATTTTGCCAAGTATGTCTCTTGAACTTTTCCTGGAAATAATCTATTATTCAAGAAAAATAAGTTTTGGATTTGTAAACTTGTTTGTATCTGCGGTGTGCAACTCTAAAATTAGTGCAAGCATTAGATCTAGTGAAACAACTGCAAGGAAATACTCTCTTTCTAGGAACTACATGAATACTAACATTTGATAAGAGTATTCTGCTTGTGTAACATAATCAAAGTCCAGTCCTTTAGAACCAAGGACTCGTAAGAATCTAAAAATACCTGTGAATCTGAAAGTTTGCAAAAACAAAGTTTGTAAATTCTGTTCTTTGGCTCTCTGAAGGAAGCTTAAATTTATTAGAAAGGAAAATTCCCTGAGATGATAGCTGTTGCCAAAAGGAAGGGACGCTTTTCTTTGACAGAAAAATGAATGAGCTAACATAGTATTTTTGAGGAAAAAATGGTTATGTGAACCTGTACTTCACTTGCAGGTAGTTCAAATCATTGCATATAATGACCAAGTTTGTGGAAGGATATATTTTTCTACAGGGGAGAAGTAATTTTCTTTACACTGTTGTTGATGCTTTTTCAAATTACTTTAGGGATAAAGGGAAAGAGGTTAAAAATGCCTCTTCTATTTGTAGCTTGGACAAATTTTTCTTTCACCTCAGTTCTCTAGGGGCTTCTTCAGGTTTGGTATTTCTGTTTGTTTGGTTTGGTTTGTGTCTTTAAGACTTCATGGTGCTTGGATACATACATGTCTCTGGCCCCAGTGAAAAATGTCTTGTTTTTTTCCTGTTCTAGATTACATACCGACTACGGTATCTTCTTCGAGCAAGGTGTGATGCTTCACCAGTGACTAACAATACCATCCAGTTTCACTGTGATCCTAGCTTCTGGGCTCAAAATATTTTCAATCTAGGTATGATGAAGTTTTCTTAGCCTTTTGGCTAACATTTTTGAATGCAGCTTTCTTTTTGTGAAGATAAATATCCTATACACTATTCATTTCTTGGTTTACTTTGTTAGATTTATTTCCTTAACTGTAGAAGTCCTTTAGAGTGCTTTGTGTGGGAAAACATATTTTTTACAAATACTTGTGATAAAGTATTAATAAATTTATCCAACTTGAATGGTATCTGTGAGGGTGGAAATAGCACCTTCCAGTTTCCAGGACAATACACATGCCTTCTAGCTTCTGAAGCAAGGAACACAATCTAGAACCCTGCTTCACATCCTAAGAAAGGAATCCAGAAATCAGCCTCATTCTGCATCTTCCAGCTCCTTCTGCTACTTCAATTCCATCTTGCCATGACAGCAACTTAGTATGTTCAAGAACCCCCATTTTCTCCCTTATTATGCTGAACAGTACACCTCAGAGAACTGAGATGAAGGGGAGAATGCCAAAGAACATGAGAACAGAGAAGAACCAACTACTTTGTGAGTTGTCTGGCTTTTAGATTACCTTTCCAGAAGTTGTGGGGTGAATTCAGGAAAAAGCAGATTTTTTAACAGAGTTGTAGATGTACTTCCATCTTCATAATCCTAATACATTCTAGGGTAGTCTCCAAACTGGTCTTCACATATTTTCTTAGAGCTACAAGTTACTAGGGTTTTATGATACTGGTGAATCCCAGAACCTGGAAGCTTTTCAGGTAACCTGCTTGTGCAATTGCCTGAATGCTTGAGTTTAACGGAGATAAGCATCCTAGGAACTCATCAGCGTAGGAGCAGGAATTGAAGCTTAGGGGTCTTTCTAGGATTTTGACTGCTGTCATGCTGCCTTCTACTCTTGGTGGGTGTTTTGGGTTTTCTGTCATTCTGCAGAATGTGAGATACCTGCGGGTATCTGCTTTAAATCAGAGAGTGCAGCCCGCTCTGTGGATGTACAGAGAGGTGCAAATGTACATTTCTCTACAGAGGCAGATAGGGAAAGTTCTCTAAGGTGAACAAGCTCCTTTCCCCACACATGGGGCATTGGATGGTAGCAGGAAAATTCTCCAGCTGTCGCCTTTGTAAATATTTTTTGGGGGAAAGGAATCAAAAGTGAATCCCCTGTTTCCAGATGTGAACTGTCAAGCTCTGTGGTGATAACTGTGAACTGCTGCTAAAATGAGAAGATGCTTGTCAAGAGGGAGCAGCTTTTCTTTGTGTTTGTTTTTAGGGCTGTTTTGGTTTCGGGTTGGTTTTGGTTTGGTTTTTTTTGGTTGGGTTTGGGTTTTTTCATTATTTATTTAATGAGTTGTTGACATATATTCCCTTAAATTCTGAAAAGTGCTGCGATAGAAATGGCAGCTATATAGATCAGTGTAGAAGTTCCTGTATCTACTTAAATAATAGATAGAACAAGACCATGTTTATCTGATTTCAGACATCGCAACCTTTAGGCTGTTAAGTTTATGATCAGACATATTGAGTTTCCACTGAAGGAAAAATAAAGTCATGGTAAAGAAAGACAGTACTTTGGGAAGGGTTTGAATTGTAGTTAGGCTGCATGTTGCTGATACTGTTGTGATAACATCTGTACACTGATAGGATAGCTGTCATGGTTTTCAGAATATACTCAGGAAAATAAAATAAAATTAAAATGTTTTAATTCCACAAATTGTATGATAACCCATGATTTTCTAGAATAACGGAAGGGACTCGTTCGCTGTAGTACCTTTGGGTAAGTAGCTTTATACCACAGATGTTAAGCCTGTAAAGACTCGAAGATGTAATTAGACTTGGAGAGAATGGAAGAGGAGTGTGGTATCAGTTTGACAGTTGATTGAGTACAGTCAATACCATTGTCAAGGTAATTCCTTTTCTAGAGAGAAAAACAAAACAGATCTGGTTTGACTGTAGTTAAATCATACAGTGGTATATGGGCTTATTATTATGCATTTGCACTTTTCTCTGCTCACTTTATGGGAAGCCCTGACTAGATGTGTTATGGGCTTAATAAAGGGTATTGGGCAATAGGTTGGTAGCTTTTCCATGTTGCTTATCATACTTTTTTTTTTTTTAAATGGCTGGGGTGGTAGAATCATAGTTGAAATGGGTACAACACCAAAATGTCAGTATAAAAATAGAATTGTACCCACCTGAGTTTCATGAAATACCTATCCCATGAGGTGAACTCTCCTTGGAAGCTGCCCAAAGTCTCTGGGAGAGAGGGAAGTATGAAGTGTCTATCTCCCACTTGGGTTGAAAAGCTGTTGCGCAGCCTCCCGCAGAACATCGGAAGCTTTTAACTCTGTCGTGGACCATAACTTTCTCTGCTTCACTCTCTTGGAAGCAAGGGAAGCGTCTTTGTCCTGTACAGTATACTTTCCCTTGGATCAAACCAAGCTCTGTTCTAGTTGAAATTCATCTAGAGCAATCACACTCTTCAGATATAATCTCTTACCCAACATTAATGTCTAAAAGCTAACAAGTCTTGTCAAATCTTCTGAGTCAGTGGAGAGAGAGAAAACATCTCCTGGAGATGGCAGTCACATCCTAGAATTGGTGTGTAGCAACCGACAGTACCATTTCAGTATTCCATGATGCTGACTCAGAAGTCAGAAAGAATCACAATACTGTTAAGTTTTATAATAAAATCATTTTATCAGATGATTGGATCAGGATATGCTTTCCCACTGAAACTTTGCTCCCATGCTCTTCTGGAGAGGCCAGGACACCTTTCTAGGAGAACCCTCTATAGAGGAGGCTGCAGCACAAGACAGTTTGCTATAAAATGGGAAGCAAACAAAATAAATTGAGTTCCCCGTCTTTACTGAGAGGGTGGTCAGGCACTGACACAGGCTCCCAGGGAAGTGGTCACAGGACAGCTTGAATGAGCTCAAGAAGCGCCTGGACGATGCGCTCAGTCCCATGCTCTGACTTGGCTGGCCCTGTGTGGAGCCAGCAGTTGGACTTGATCCTTACAGGTCCCTTCCAACACAGGGCATTCTATGATTCTGTGTTTATCCATTCTTTACATTACAATAATGAACATGATGTAAGAGGAAACAATGGTGAAAAACAGAATTTCTGCTAACTGCAGTATTTTGATATCTTATTTTGTTTAAATCAGGTTCTTTGGTAATTGAAGATAAAGAAACTCCACCACATATGCCCAAGAGCCCTGTGATGGAAACAAATTTACAGCCACCAGGCAGCTCACCGTCGAACCAGCTGTCTAAGTTCCCAACACAGATAAGCTTAGCTCAGCTCCGACTCCAGCACATGCAGCAACAGGTCATGGCTCAGAGACAACAAGCTCAACGCAGAGCAGGTCCAGTAGGTTTACCCAATCCAAGAATGCCAGGAGCCCTGCAGCAACCTTCTGTTTCTCATCACGTAAGTTATGACTATTTCCAGAGAAGATGTTCTTTTTTACTGCGGTACTGAAGGAGGAAGTAAAGAAAATTAAGATAAAAGAAGGAATTTAAGTCTAGATGCATAACTTGAGAGCTTCATCTTTAGCACATGCCTATATAAATGGGTTAGGGAACATTTTCTTTACTTAAAAATGAATGGGCTTTTTTACACTTGCCTGGCAGAATATCTGGTAGCATTGAGCCCATTTTCATTCATTTAAAAAAAAAAAATCATGTGGTGTCTAACTATAGATAGTGTTGAGCTATATATTTTGTTAATTTTTTCAAATGACTAAAAGGTGCCTCTGCCAATAATTTAATACCATCTACTGGGTTTTGGTTTGGCTTTGACAATGAAAATGCTCATTTAGATAAATTGTGTGGTACTACTTGTTTGCATCTGATTTGTTAAGAGTTTCAGAAGTCTAAACGGGCCACTTTGTATCTATTCACTGTTCCAGAAATTTTTACCAGCTAACTTGCAGTGGTGTTTGTTTTCATGCAGGCACCTCCACGCTTGATACATTTTCAGAACCATAGCCCCAAGTCCAATGGTTCAGCAGTTCCTGCACCACAGATGAGATTTCCCCAAAATCAGAACCTGCCAAGGCAAGCCATAAAGCCCAACCCACTGCAAATGGCATTCTTGGCACAACAGGCTATAAAGCAGGTAGAGTTCCTCTCCCTTTTCATTTGCCATGTAGAAACAAAACATCAAAAGTTCTTGATATCATCTTTTATATTATGTTTCTGGAGTGCTTTTCATTTAGAACAGAGATGGTGTTTTTCTCTATAACAAGATACCCGCAGTTTTCATAATGAGGTAACTGTCAAGTTTCTTTCCTTTTGACAGGTCTAAGCAGCTGAAGTGTTAGGAAGTGAGCCACTGTGTGTGCTCCATGGGTGTTTCATTCGTTTGTGTGCTATTGCTGTGAATTCTGACCACTTACACAAAACTCAGTGTGGCCATGGTCTGTGCACTGCATTCAGTGAACAGGCAAAAGAGAAAATCCCTCTGTTTATCTTGATATTAGTGACCTCATTAGGAACCACTGACACTGTTTTCCAGAGTATGCCAAATCTCAACTTTTACAGAGGAGAGAAAAGGAAGTCTACAATTGTAGGACCTCTCCTGAGTAAGACTGATCCATACCCAGCTAATGAGTGGTTTAACTGGGGCAGAAATGTAGACTTCATATGTTTTCTGGATGTTCTGGAAGGCAAACAAATTTATATTGTAAAGCATGTTAACACATCAGCTCTTAGGTATGTGGAAGGAAGAAGAAAATCTTGTCGCTAGAGGTGAGCAGGGAAGAATCAAATGATTCTGATCTGTCACCGTAGAAGTGGAGTAATACCATTCATGTTCACAGTGCTTATAATGTCAGGGAACTAATTCCAACTAAATTGAAGAAAGCTATACAATATCTCAGAGAACCTGTAGTAAGAAAAACTACATTATTTCTGTTCCTCTGAAAAGAAGATCAGCCTGTCTGCAAGCTGTTTTTTCAGCTACTTGTTTGCAATATCTAGTAATGGCTTTCTGAAACTAGAAACCAGTAAATAGAATGACTGACTAAACAGGAATTGAGCAGAGCTAAATTTTGCCTACAGTTGCCAAGAAATTCCATTAAAGTCATTGAAAAATGAATATGTCTAAATGAGAAAGAAAATTAGTCTGACTTGACTGTGCCCTTCATATCACGGTGTTAAATGTATACGTGATCCGGTCAGCACTTCAAATTCTTAATCACTTAAGTTCTGAGGGGAAGCACAACATCAAATAGTTGATCATGTTCAAGTAACACTATGGCTGTTTACTTAATAAAGCATTGGAGCAGTTGTGCATTCAGCCTATTATCTGTAATGCTTTTATTTCACTGAAACTGTTAACATTTCTCCCACAACACTGTCAGCGCAGCATGGAATATTAATAGGTACTTAACACTGAGATACAGCTTTGCATTTAAGAATTCACATTCATTTCTTCTATTCATAGTTTTCAACTACTTGTCATCTTCCTTTGTCTTACAAGATTGGTTTTTGAAATCAGATAACTTCAGAGTAAATCAGGGGTTTATGTTTGGATTCAGCTTACTGGACTATGTTGCGTGTTTAACTGCTGAATTAGAACCAGTATATCCAGTAGATGTGATTGCCTGAAAAATAAACAATACTGAATTATGGATTATTGTCTTTTGTTTTTAGTGGCAGATCGGTAGTGGACAAACTTCAGCTGCCCTTTCAACTGCCAGCAGCACAACGTCTACTCCTTCCAGCCCTACAGTGACTAGTGCTGTGGGATGTGATGGGAAGACATATGGTCCCCCTCTGATAGATCTGAGTTCTCCAGTGGGTAGCTCCTATAATCTGCCATCTCTTCCTGACGTAAGTGTAACATAAGAGCAATGTTTTATGGACTGTATTTTGAAGTAAGTTTTAATGTTTGTGAAAAGTAGGCACCTTTTAGACTGAAATTATTCTTCTGTCAAAATGAGACAGTTCTGGAAAACAACAACACACAATTGGCTAGGTGTCTCTGGCAATATTCACAACTATTTTGGGAGACAGCTGTTAGGCAACTACAACATTGCAGGTTGTAGTTGTAATTGGACTTGTTTATGTGGATGCTGTGCAGTTTTCTCCCACTGCCCATAATGTTACTAACAAAAAGAAGTTAGCTTTGCCCTGTGCTTACCAGTGTTCCTGGATAGCACTGGCTTGCTGATAGTATTTCTGGTATTTTTTTTTATATTTTTAACATATATTTCTAATACATTGGAAGAGTGATCTTAGGTAGGTATTAATTGGTGTGCTGGATATATTCCTGACATGTTTTCCTTTTGATACTTCTTTTATTTATATACCCTGTACCGTGCCTGTGAGAAGGTGACAGAAGCGACATCATAAGATCGTCTTTCCTTAAGCTTCTAAACTTCACTTTCATAATTTCTTCTGATAGGTACAAGTTTGTCAGAGGTCCATGTTACAGCTGTTGAGTTTCAGTCAGTTGAATTTATTCTTTAAAGTAACTGCCAAGGCTATGTTGTGGCCTCAGATTTGTAGATATCTGAAATGCCATGGTTTTCTAGTCATAACTTGCTGTTACTCCCTGTATCTGCCCCCTCAACCCCGTCTGTTCTCACCACTAAACTCTCAGATAAAAGGGTTCTGTTTTTCAAACAGAGTACACAGCATACAGAGCATCACAGTATCTGTCAGGCTTAAGGTGAGCTGCACACCCTGAGCATGAAACTACTGAGTCTGTGAGTCATTGTAGCATACTGATTTTTCTGCACAGTATTGTTATGAACTCTTCTACTCTACTGCTGGTTAAGTTTATGCTATTAAGATAAATGACCCAAATCACTGTAAATGAGCTGACCCAGCAGAGGCTTCTGTGTCCACTTTGGATAAGTCTTGCTTATAAATAGGAATTTCAGTGGTCAGTGAAGTTGATACCACTGATTTGTGAGGAGTCTGGATAATTGAGAAAACTGATAGCAAGATGACCTATTTTCTTACCAAACAGAAAAAACCCTAACATTTCAGAAGTTAGAATGGTAAATTTGGAACCCTTAAAACAGAGTTCAGTTTTCTGGCCCATTTGCTCTTTGCATTTGAGTCAGCGTGCTTGGCTGTCACCATTTTGCCCCAGCCAGTAGCTAAGCATGACACAGTCACTTGCTCATTCCCTCCCAGTGGGATGGGGGAGAGAATCAGGAGAGTGAAAGTGAGAAAACTCGTGTGCTCAGATAAAGACAGTTTAATAAGCAAAGCAAAATCCACACATGCAAGCAGAGCAAAGCAAGGAATTCCATCACCTCTTCCCACTGTCAGGCAGGTGTTCAGCCATCTCCAGGACAGCAGGGCTTCATCACATGTAACTGTTATTTGGGAAGACAAAATATGGCATAACAGCATGTTCCTCCTTCCTCCTCCTTCCCCCAGCTGTATATGCTGAGCATGATGCCATATGGTGTAGGATATCCCATTGTCAGCTGGAGTCACCTATCCCCGCTGTGTTCCCTCCCAGCTCCTTGTGCACCCCCAGCTGATGGGGTGGTGTGAGGAGCAGCAAAGGCCTTGGCTCCGTGTAAGCGCTGCTCAGTGGTAACTAAACCATCCCTGAATTATCCACGCTGTTTTCATTGCAAATCCCGAGCAAACCCATACCAGCTACTGTGAAGAAAATGGAATGATAGAATCACAGAACACCCTGAGTTGGAAGGGACCCATAAGGATTATCAAGTCCAACTCCTGGCTCCACACAGGGCCAGCCAAGTCAGAACATGTCACTGAGCGCATTGCCCAGATGCTTCTTGAGCTCAGTCAAGCTCGGTGCTTGATTCTGTCCCAGCTAAAACCAGCACAATGGCCCCTACCCAGAAGATGTGTGGGTGACAGAAGGAATTGCACGTCCCTTGAGGTTTTCCCAGTCGTGTTAAACAATAGTGAATTAATGGGTAGTTTGAGTATTGCTCATTATCTTTTTTAAGAGGGTATAACACAAGCATTTCAGAAGAAAGTGTGGAGATAAAAATTAATCTTATATTGCATTGTGTGAAAGGTACCTATCTGATGTAAGCCTTCTCTGTAGCCAAGGGAGAAAAATTGATGCTTGCAGAGTCATCTGACCTTAAAATGAAGCACTCTCTGTAGCTGGCCATTTGTTTTCTTTTTAGAGAAAGCACAGTGACTTTTTTTAAAGTAACCACCTCATTTTTGGATGCCTGAAGTTAGGTGAAATGCATTTTGGTCTCCACCTCCAAAATAGCAGTATAGCAAAAGCATGGGGTGGGGTTTTGTTAGGGTTTTTCTGGGAGTGGGGGCATTGTTGTGTTGTGTGCCTCCTAGTGCTAACTCCTTCCCCTCTCTTCCCCACCTTTAGATTGATTGTTCAGGAAACATCACACTGGATAACGTTGTAAGGAAGGATGGAAGCACGGAGCAGAATCAGCCAAAACCCCCTTCAAACAGAACTGTGCAGTCACCCAATTCATCAGTGCCATCACCAGGCCTCTCAGGTAGTTGGAGTGTGGTGCAATTTTCTGCCTACATGGTGTAATGGAAAAATCTAATGTGACAGTGTTAGCACTGGTACTAGAATTAGGTATTTCCATTTTATATCAAAGATGAAAAATATGAAAATAAAGGTCAAAGTTGTAAAAATCCTAGGAGGAGGCAAATATGAGACAATACTTATCGTGAACAAAAGTATGCGGCCAGATCTTAAAATCTGGATGGGAAAACCAGTAGATTTTAGTAAAATGCATAGAAATACATAGAAAAATGACACTCATGGGGGTACACCAAATGTAAACTTAGAACCTGGGATAGAAGAAAAGTATTTGAAAAAGCAAGATGGGATCTAACAGGAGACAGCGGCTACAAATGGTGACTTGGGACGTTCAGTTTGGGTATTAGAAAATCTTTTTCACTGGAAGGGCAGTGCAGCACTGACAGAAGGTGATCGAAGAAGTTAATTTTTATGGGTAGGTAAAGTGGTGACCTTGAAAGACCTGGTGGATTCCTGTCCCTATGTCTGGTGGCCATCAGCAGCTGCTCCTTACTCACATTTCCTGATCTGACTAGTAGTGAGTTTATGCAAGTGTGGATTCCCAGTAAGCACTTGTGCCATGGTTGTGTGCTTGGCATGGTGTTCACATGCGTGGGCAGGTTAGCTGAGACAGGTGGATAACTCACAGACACTCTGTCTTGTCAGGCCCAATGCTCAGCAAAACTGTCCTTCACACATCTTTAGACTATCTGATCCCCAAACCTTTGGTGTCTTATATCTGGTCCTTAGACCTCTTCTCACTCACCAGCTTCTCTGGCTTAAAGTTTCCTAGCAGATCTCCTGACAGCTGCTAGAATTGAATAAGGTATCATGATTTAACCCCAGGCACCAACTAAGTACCACACAGCTGCTCGCTCACTCTCCCCCACGGCAGGATGGGGGTAGAGAATTGGAAAGGTGAATGTTAGAGACCTCTTGGGTATAGATAAAGACAGTTTGATAGGTAGAGCAAAAGCCATATGTGCAAAGAAAGCAAAACAAAAACTTGATTTACCCCTTTGCATCAGGATGGTGTGAGAAGCAGAAAACATCTTTGGCTCTGTAAGCACTGCTCAGTAACAGAAAACATCCCTGTGTCATCCACATGTTTTGGCACAAATCCAAACACCCAATACCAGCTGCTATGGAAACAATTAACTCTGACCCAACCAAAACCTCCACTCCTTGTTCCATACCGTTTAAGTCATGCTCAGGTTCCAGACTGCAATACATCCTCATTAACCACCACTCTCCGTTGGTATAATACACAGAAATCATCTCCTTAGTTCAGGGACTGCCCCTGTAAAGTGTCCATAAAATGTCCACAAAATCATAGAATCCTAGAATGCTTTGGGTTGGAAGGAACCTCAAAGATCATCTAGTTCCAACCCCTGCCATATGCAGGGACACCCTCACTAGACTGGGTTGTCCAAAGCCCCATCTAACCCTGGTCTTAAACGCCTCCAGGGATGGGGTTTGCACAGCATCTCTGGGCAACCTGTTCCACCCTCATAGTAAAGGATTTCTTCCTAATATCTACCCTAAACCTACTCTTTTTCAGCTTGAAGCCATTACTCCTTGTCCTATCACTACACATCTTAGTGAATAGTCCCTCTCCCACTTTTCTGTGTGACCCCTTTAAGTATTAGCATGCCACAATTAGGTCAACCTTGAGCCTTTTCTTCTCCAGACTGAAAAAGCTCAACTCTCTCTGCCTGTCTTCATAGTAGAGGTTCTCCAGCCCCTTGATCTTCTTCATGGCCCTCCTCTAGACTTGCTCCTCTGGACTTGCTCCAACAGCTTCATGTCTTTCCTGTACTGATGAGAGTCGAAGAGCTGGACACAGTACTCCAGGTCGGGTCTTACAAGAGCAGACTACAGGGGAAGAATCACTTCCCTAAACCTGCTGGCCATGATGTTCTGGATGCAGCCCAGGACACAGTTTTCCTTCTGAGCTGCTAGCAGACACTGCCAGCTCATGTTGAGCGTGTTGATCAGTACCCCCAAGTCCTTCTCAGGGCTGCTGTCAATCCATTCCCTTCCCAGCCTGTAGTTGTGCTTGGGATTGCGTCAACCCACATGCAGGACCTTGCACTTGGCCTTGTTGACCTTCATGCAGTTCTCATGGGCCCATCTCTCTAGCCTGTCAAGATCCCTCTGGATTGCATCCCTTCCCTTCGGTGTGTTGACCTCACCACACTGCTTAGTGTCATGAGCAAACTGGCTGAGGGTGCACCTGTTCCCACTCCATGTGACCAACAAAGATACTGAACAATGTTGGTCCTAGTACTGACCCCTGAGGAACACCACTGAGCCATTGACCATAACTCTTGAGTGTGACCACCCAGCCAGTTCCTTATCCACTGAGTGGTCCATCTGTCAAATCCATGTCTCTCCAATTTAGACACAAGGATGTTGTGATGGACAGTGTTGAATGCCTTTCACAAGTCCAGGAAGATCATGTTTGTCATCCTTCCCTCGTCTACCATCTCTGTTACTCCATCATAAAAGGCCACAAGATTTGTTAGGCATGATTTGCTCTTAGTGAAGCCATGTTGGCTGTCACTTCCTTATTCTTCATGTGCCTGAGCATAGTCTCCAGGAGGATCTGCTCTATGATCTTACTAGGCACAGAGGTGAGAATACCCACTGAGTTCAGCCCATGATTTTGGGCTCCATCGGTACTGGTGGTCACTCGGGACAGGAGAGGTGATCTGGTGCATGGAGTTACTGGGCAGCAAAGCCATCTCAGGTCCGGTGACTGCTGCACTCGCCCTGCTGCTTCTAAGGCTTGTTCTCCATTGGTTCAGGTGGTTCCTGCCACAGCAACTCCCATAACATCCAACTCAAATCCTGGTGGCAGCAATTTAAAGCTATTTCTGCTACAATCTCCACCCCTGGTGCCTTTGGACCAGACCATTGGGTTTAACACTGCAGTGAACACCCCCTGCTCTGACTTGAAATGATCTACTGGCTGCAGTCCCTTAGAGGTGAACCTGCTCTGAGTGGAGCCTTATCCAATGAGCCGCAGCCTCTCCAGGGGTACATGTGCTGCAGCACAGACTTATCCACAGCCACGGCTGCTTTGAGGTGCACCTGTTCCAGCGTGACCTCCAGGGGCCACAGCGCCTTCAGAGGCAAACCTGCTCCGGTGTGGCCTTACCCATGACTGCAGTCCCTCCAGGGCTGTACCTGCTGTCATGGACTCATACATGGCCACGTGCTTGGACGTGCTCCAGCATGACTTCATGCACAGCCAGAGATGCTTTGAGGTGCACCTTCCCCAGCATGGTCTTATCCTTGGGCTATATTCCCTTCAGAAGCACACCTGCTGTGGCATGGATGTAACCACAGCCACAGATGTTTCGAGATGTACCTGCTTTGGTGTGGACTTCTCCACGGGTCACGGTCCCTTTGGCTGGACTTCACACAGGGGTTCCAGCCTGTCCCATACAGCAGCACAGAAGCAGCAGCGATGTCCTGGCCATGGGCCAGCCCAGGCACGTCGCTGTTGCTGTCATGAGAGTGTTCCCAGGCACAGCAGAGCGAGATGATCAGCAGCAGCACAGCACTGCAGCGAGCAGTGAAAGCAGAAAGCGGCTGCTGATGAGCACTGGACTCTACTGTGCAGTAAGGGAAGCAAAGCCCCATGGCAGTCACAGGAGTCTGTCAGTTAATAGCTGGCAGCAATAAGAGCTGTAAATTTATCTAGCACATTCCAATCAAACGTGTCGTTATCTTGAAACCTTTGAGCCCCATGTTTTGTGCCAAAAGGGACTGTTGTGGTTTAACCCCAACTGGCAGCTAAGCACCAGGGGCGTCTTGCTCACTCCCCCTGGCAGGATGGGGAAGAGAACTGGAAAGGTAAAAGTGAGAAAACTCATGTGCTCAGATAAAGACAGTTTAATAGGTAAAGCAAAAGCCACACGTGCAGGCAGAGCAAAACAGGGAATTCCATCACCACTTCCGACTGGCAACAGGTATTTGTTCATTCATTCCCAGGAAAGCAGGACTCCACCTCACATAGGTGTTACTTAGGAAGACAAATGCCATCACTCCAAACATCCCCTCTTCCTCCTCCTTCCTGCAGCTGTATATGCTTGAGCATGATGCCACATGGTATGGGATATCCCTTTGTCAGCTGGAGTCACCTGTCCCAGCTGTGTCCCCTCCCAGCTCCTTGTGCACCCCCAGCCTACTCACTGGTGGGGTGATGTGAGGAGCAGCAAAGGCCTTGGCTCTGTTTAAGCACTGCTCAGCAGTAACTAAACCATCCATGAATTATCAATGCTGTTTTCAGCACAAATCCCAAACAGCCCCAGCTTAGCTACTGTGCAAAAAATTAACTCTACCCCGCTCAAAACGAGCACAGAAGGTAAGGCAAATCAAACTGCAGAGATGGAGCAGAGGGCTAAGCCAGGCAGAGGTACTGACCCATCAGCCTGCTTACATGTAATGAGCCTCTTTTTAGTTCTTCCTTCAGTTATCCTATGCTGTTTTTCCTCTCATGTATTCTATGAGGTCGGGTTGGTTAAATGACATTACAGAATTTTTCCCCAAAACCTGTGTACTTCTCTGAGCCATATCTCAGACTTGGCACAGACCTGTGTTTTGTTCTAATCTGATCCTTCTATCCTAGGAGGAGTCAGTGTGACCAACATACATCCTCCAGTTCGTTCACCCAGTGCCTCCAGTGTTGGGAGCAGGGAGAGGTAAGGAAAGAGTAACTTCACCTCCACAAAACACATCTGTTTCTTCTCCCGTGAACGCATATAGAAGTCAGTTTGCCTCACCTTCTCTATTAACAGACCAGGCCTGGTGGTTATTACAGCACTCTTCAAGCATTTTATAAGTAGTGATTTAATTTGTAATGTGTTAAGAACACATCTAAATAAGTATGGTCTCTGTAAATACTGGCTAGCTTGGTGTTACTAAACAAATGCCAATTCTAAATCAGGTTTTAAATTCAGAAAAAACAGCTGAAGCAAAGAGTTGCATGTCAAAAGTCCTCGTGAAACTGAAAGTGAGTTCAGATTTAAGGAACTGATGTTACAAAGGGGATTATTGAGAATTTTCTGCCATAATATAGTTAGTTAAACGAACACTAGATACCTACTGAAAGTCTACACAAACCTTTTTATCCCTTAGCAATGGAATATTAATGAACAAATAGATTGCACAATGTTGTTTGAAGAGTGCAAACCCATTAATGTGTTCCAATAAATTAGAGCATACATCTGACATGAGATTAATTTTTCATGCAGAGAAGAATCAGATTACATTCATCCTATTTGAATTGGAAATGTGTATGCTTTATAATATTTAATATAGAATACCTTTTACTCTTCCATTTACATGGTAAATTCTGTGAAGGACACTTAAAAAGTGTTTAAATGTCTGAAGAGTCTTTTACTTGCATTTAAAAATTGTGATTCTTGCTGCTGCTTGATTTCATTTTGTTATATTTAAAAATATGCATTATTATGAAAAAAAGTAATAGGCTGGAATACTTGACTTTAGTTTTTCATTCTCATCCTATTATGACATGGAAAAAGACAGACTTCTAAAAGTAGGGGCCCAGTTTTGGTAGAGCTGCAAGGCTGTAAAACTCTTAATGGATAATATAAATATGTGTTTTATTTGGTTTCTTCACTTGTGTGGGTTACAGTGATTGGTTTAGTTCAGGAGAAACACTGGCCTTCCCCAAAATACTGCTGAATCACCTCCAAAGTGGGTTAGTTTTCAGTGGAAGTTCTTTTATTTTGTATGACCTAAAAGATTATTTACAAATCTTGCACTAATGGGAAGTAAAACCATGAGTAATTCTCCAGTTCTGGAACTGCGCCATTACAATTTTCCCTCTTGTGTAATGCCTTTTAAATACACATGAAAGGAAAGAGGCTTGGATGCTGTATTCTACAGAAGTAATACTGTGGTGCTCAGCATTCACAGAAGCAAAATGGATTAGCACCATCCTGAGGTCTCAGAAAACATCAGTGTCCAGTTCTGATTCTTTAATTTCTTCTTTTTGTCCTACCTCTTTCTGTCACTTACAGTTCTGGCTCCTCCAGCAAGCCACCAGGAGCTGATTCCACACACAAAGTCCCGGTTGTGATGTTGGAGCCCATCAGAATTAAACAGGAGTCAAGTGCACCAAATGAGAACTTTGATTTCCCAGTTGTTGTAGTGAAGCAAGAAACGGATGAGGAATCCCGGCCTCGGAATGTAATGTTAACAGTTACAAAGATCTCCTTTCTCTTTTTAGTGTTTTGCAGTTATGGGAATTAAATATTTTACTAATGCTCTTGGGGAATTTTTCAGGGGAAAACGAAAATGCTAAGTAAATGGAAGAGGTAAAACTCAAAATCAGACTAATTCTCCTGCCAGTTTAACTAATTAACTGGTGCTTTCAGACTGCTTTTATCCATTGAAAACCTGGGAAGGCAGGAAATAGCTTGCAAACATCAAATTTTCATGTGGTGCTAGGTGTTTCTAATCATAGGGCACAAATATACATAAATGTGGCTGCTAGACTTTTGGGCCATCAAAGATTAGTTTTTCATTAGAGGAGCAGTGAAGAGCCTTTCATTGCTAATTTCTTGTGTTTAGTTGCCTGATGCTCTAACAAAACGGGAAGTAGTTTTTACACATGTTGCAAGGTATGTAGCTGATTGCACATGGATTTGTTATTCAGGTCAGTTGTTTGGGTTATGTAAGTTCACAAAACTATTATAATCTGTCTTACTTTGTTTCTTCTTGCAGGCCACCTTTTCAAGAAGCATACTGACTTCGTTGCTGTTAGATAGCAATCACAATTCCACTTCTGATGAAGCTGTCTTAAGAACAGATGCACCAGACAGCACAGATGATCAACCAGGGATGATGCAGGAGAACACATCCAGTGGGAAGACCGGATGGATCGGCCCGTCCCACATCGGGGAGGGCAGAAAAGAGGATGATCCCAATGAAGACTGGTGTGCCGTATGTCAGAATGGAGGGGAGCTCCTTTGCTGTGAGAAGTGTCCCAAAGTATTCCATCTTTCTTGTCACGTCCCTACACTGATGAGCTTTCCAAGGTAATGATCACCACTGCAATTCCATCTAAACTTGCGTTAAAAGACATAAGCTTTGTATTGTGAAACCCAGTACAAGAAGTTTCAGCCTCGTAGGGAGCAGTGTCATCTTGAAAGACTTGAATCCAGAGGTTTTATTAACTGATGGACATTTGAATTTGCATTGACCCTCCAGTTTAACTTACGTGCAGCCACCATTATAAAGTCACTTATTTGGCAATTAAGCAAGATCACTAACATCCAGGGCATCTGTTATTAAAATTGAGATACAGAATTACCATCCTGTCATAAAATGTTTTAGAGATGACATAAAAGATGTATACTTCTCTGACAATTAAAAAAATAATGAAAAATCTAACTTAATATAGTTCCTCCCCCTGCGTTGGTCAGGCCTCACCTGGAATACTGTGTCCAGTTCTGGGCTCCCTGGTATAAAAAAGACAGGGACCTTCTGGAGAGAGTCCAGAGAAGGGCGACAAAGATGATTAGGGGTCTGGAACATCTCCCCTATGAGGAAAGGCTGAGTGAGCTGGGTCTGTTCAGCCTAGAAAAAAGAAGACTTAGGGGGGACCTAATTAGTGTTTACAAATACCTTAGACATGGGTGGCAGGGGGAATTGGCCAGCCCCTTTTCAGTGGTCTGTGGGGACAGGACAAGGGGCAATGGCTGTAAGCTGGAGCACAGGAAGTTCCGCACCAACATGCAGAAGAACTTTTTCACAGTGAGGGTGACAGAGCCCTGGAATAGGCTGCCCAGGGAGGTGGTGGAGTCTCCTTCCCTGGAGATATTCAAGTCTCGTCTGGATGCCTATCTCTGTAATATGAGATAGGGAGCTGCTTTGGCAGGGGGGTTGGACCCGATGATCTCTTGAGGTCCCTTCCAACCCCTACAACTCTGTGATTCTGTGGTTCTATAAATATCCAGATGTAGTGACCAACATCTTTGTTGTGTCTTGTTCAGAGTTGAAAGAAGCAATAGGCTTTCTTTACTGGCAGTTAAAACTACTCTGTTTCTTGATTTTAAAAACAGTTTTAAATATGTTGTTGATATAAGTATTACTGGCATTTGCTCCTGGAATGAGTGTCTTTGATTAAAATAAACAGCATTTTGCAGTGCTCCAGTTTGGAAGCACCATGCAACAAGCTTATTAGTATTAAGGGGTAAAAATGTCATAGCATGGGCATTGTTTACTGCTTGTATAAATATTAGGGTTTTTTATTAAATATCAGCATAGTTTGCTGGTGTAAAGCATTGGGATAGCAACTTGTTTAGTACATTTATCATCTCTCTGGTACTCTGAACAAGTACATGTCTGGAAGCATATCTGTTTTTTAAAATGTCACTAGAAATGCCACATAAAATGTTTCTTTTACCTTTTAAAAACTTCAAACTACACTTTAAGGTTTTTTTAAAAATAAAATGATGCCGTGTTACACCTTTGTGCCATAAGCAAAACCCAGTGAAGTTACAGTAAGCACATAAACCAATAAACATTTGTGCCTTTCCAACAACAACAAAAATAATCTTTAAGCAGGTAGGTAACAAGGCTCTGTTTCTATTTAAGTTAAAGCTTCAGAAAGAAGTCTTTAAATTTCTCTTTTTTTACTGGTTTATTCTGTGGAAACTGAGATGTTGATGATGATGATATCTGGGGGCAAGGGAGTGAAAACCAACTTTTCTGAAAAGTGTTCAGATTTGTAAAGGTGCTTATTAACACAGGTACACTTCAGACCCACAGTTATCTTAATTTCTTGCATGGCTTCAGATGTATTATATTAGGTTTTTGTTCTCATCTTTGTGGGGTTTTGTTGGTGTGGGGTTTGTTGGTTTGATTTTGTTTGTTGGTTGTTTGTTTTTTGTGGATTTACACACACACATAAAAAGAGCTGTAAGAGTCAGCTTCACAAACTTTGGTCCTTCAAACACACAAAATAATGCCTTTATTAGTATGTCAGTGGTGTCAGTCTACTTTTATGATTGTCTTTTGTTCCTGCTTCAGTTGCATAGAACAGTTTCTCCTATAGATTCACAAGGTCACTGCATTTTTTTCCTTCACTCCAACCCACCACTCTTCCTGATTCTTGTCTGTGTAAATGCATCATTCCTCCATCTTTCATGTGTTTCCTGTTTTCTTGTATTATAAGATCTTTAGATCATGGCTTGTATCAGGTTTTGTATATCTACCACATCATTTCTCTGATACTAGTCCAGGCACAAAGGTCACACTGTCACATAACTCTGGCAAGATAGTGGAAGGTAAAAGTCTCTTTGAAGGACAATGCCCATTATTCACTACTGTGTGTGCCCAACTACCAGACAGTGGAAATCTTTAGATTATTCTAAAAACTTTAAAGTTGGACAGTCTCCTCCCTGACTATGGAAATGAGCTTAGAAGGTGCTGCAGAAACTGTTTCCCATTTACAAAGATCTTCTTGCTACAACATGCTGAATAAATACAGACAGTTAGATCTCATAACTGGTTATTGCTGAATTCTGGCTACTACGTAAGAAATACAATTCAGCCCTCTGGTGGTTACCTGGCTCTCTGCAGGCACGCGACTTTCTTCGTTTGTGCAGAACTTATTAAAACCAGACTCATTTCATAGGTTTCTCAAAACCTTGAGGCTCACAAATTGTATTAGAGAAGCAGTGAATGTAGCTTGCAAGAAATAATTTTGACATAGTCTTACGCTGATCTGTAGGATTTTCCTAGATCAGCTGATAAAACTGGGAACATTTGAAAGTTCTTAAAGGAGGGAAGGAGTTTGAGTTTTCAAAAAAATCTTCTCTAGGGTTATCTATATGGAATAGTATTAAGCTTATAGAGAGAAAATATAGTTCTCACAGTGTAAGGCTAACATTTTCCCTTCTGTTCAGCCAATATGATTGGTTCAGGCTCTCTGTAGTTAGGAAACAAAACTCTTAATGGTGCTTTCCTTGAATCCTATGAGCTCAGGTGAAAAACCTCAGTACTGACAACAGTAGACATCATTCATCTGTCTAACCATTTTTCTGTTAGGACAATGATTTAGTGAAATATAATAGTGCTGAATAGATTTATGTAGATTTAGCTTGAGACAATTGATATAACTTTAATGTGTGTATTTTAAGAATATATTTGCTTTGGATTTTAGTAGAATATGGCTGTGCTGTAATTGTGTGAGCTGGTTCATGAAAGCGGCTACAAAACTTAGCCATAGCAGTGCAACAGCCTTGCAGGATCCGGAGGAGAGAGGGGAGTCATAAATAATGAGACGAACGACCAATTAAGAGACAGACTATATCTTGTTTTCAGTGAAAAGGAATGTGTTTTTTTAAGTTCAGATAACCATGGAGAAGAGACGTAAAGAGCATGCAGCGAGAGTGAGGAAACATCCAGCCTTCATCCCTGAAGACCACCGAAAGACCCCCTGAGTGTCACTAAGCATGCTCTATCTGGGAAGAATTAATATAAATTACTTCCTGGAAATAATTTGCATAACCCAGCCTTTTCTTAGAAATTGCAATGAATATGTCTAGTTAATCTGTATAAATATGAGAAATTTGGCTTTAAATGGCACACACATTGGGAGGAGCGATCCCCTGTGTGCCCAGTGCTGCAATAAAGAATACCTGCTTAATAGTCACCAAGGCTGGTGAGTTTGGATTCCAGCTTTCCAAGGCATCAACACCATGGGTGACACCAATGCCATTAAAAAGGAAACAAAGTTCTAATAAAGCATTTTTTGCCAACAGTCTCTGCATTTTGCAACACTGAAAAAAACCACCACCACCAGAACAACACGTGATCAAAACCTGACCATCACATGCACCTATGAGGAGCTGAGCCAGAAATGTGTGGGAAGCCTTTTGTCAAGAGTATGCTGTCACTGAGATCAATGTTTCTGTCTGTTGTTTTTAGTGGAGAGTGGATTTGCACCTTCTGTCGGGATCTGTCCAAGCCAGAAGTTGAATATGACTGTGATAAACCTGCTCCAGGGTCTGAAAAAAGGAAATTGGAAGACACTGTGGGTTTGGCACCAATAGACCGCAGGGTAAGGATGAAATGGGCACTGTCCTGCTGCTGCTTGTACTCTGAAATCACGGGTTTCAGTGTGTATGCAGCTTTTAAAAGTGATGGTAAAAAGGAGAAATAACTTCACTAATAAGCTCAGAGATCATAGCAACCTTTATGTAAACATGTTGAATGACACATTCTGCATCTGAGATGGGGTTGTGGGCTGGTGCTCTGAGATGGGGTTGTGGGCTGGTGCTCTGAAGTGGGATTGTCTTCTAGGAATTACCAAGGGCTGTTTTTAGCAGAGCTGTCATACGCTGTGACGTTGCATTGAGACTGTTTCTTGTTCTTTGTGCTTTCCAAATTTGGCATAGATTGACATTATCAACTGACAGGTTTAGGCTCTAATGCACTTTGTCAACATACTTTCGAAATGAATTAATTAAGATGAATTTCACAATGAAGATAAACATAGATTAAATACTGACCCTGAAGAGATTAACACAAGTCTCTGGGGATAACTGCTGCCTGTCTTGCAGCTTTGAATGTTCTGGTGGAAAACCTACAAAGCAGGCAGTGAGGCTCCCAATTGTTGTTTTTCCACTTAAAGCCCAGACTTGAAAAAAATGTGCCTCTAAGCTTGATACAGTCTTTTGAATACTGAGGGGGTGGGGGAGAGATGGGATGGGTGATTTTTCTTACTTCTTTGTAGTTGTTTTATTACTATATAAAACTTTTTAAAGCAATTTTGACCTGTATTAGAAACTTTCAGCAGTGTTTACTTGGTTTGTGTAAATACACTTAAATTAGTATTTCATCTGGGGTCTTAGCCTACCTGTAGAACTATTATTTACATGTGCTACTATCTAAAAGGAAAACAGCTAGCTCTGTATTTTGTTCTAAATCTAAGTTACAAAAATGTAAGTTTTAAGTCCTGTAGATATTCTGATAAAGAATCAGCAAGCATAAAATCACACAAAACTATTCTTAGAATCTCCTTCAAGGCTCGAGATCCAGTTTAAAACATTGGGATACACAAAGAAAAGATACTCCTTCCTGCTGCTAACAAAAAGCCCTGTGGGCTTTGCAGTTTCGGAGCCATTATTCCCAGATCAGAAAAAATACTACTGCTATCTCTGAATATTTATAAAGCACTGAGAGCCGCACATCCTTTTTAGTCCCTGGAATGTCTGCTGTGCTCAAAAATGTTGAATAACTGTTAGTAACTGCACACGATTTCATACACACACGTTTGAGAGTTGGTAATGACTTACCTGTTGCAGGGAAAGAATACTGTAAGCTGCCAGCTCTGACAGGTAATCGTGCTTCCACACACAGTTTGTGTGCTCACTTCCCTGCTGGGGGAGTAGGGAGCATCTGTTGGGTGTTTCCGTGGTTTGTTAATTTGGAACAAATCACGAAGGATGCTCTAATTACTTGGGGCTCTCTTTTTTCTTGGCACAGAAGTGTGAAAGGCTGCTGCTGTACCTCTACTGTCATGAGATGAGCCTTGCTTTTCAAGATCCAGTTCCTCCCACTGTATGTACTTAATTTCTTCCTGTTTTATCTTAGTGGTGTAATTGCACCATTTCTAATGGTGTTTTTATGTCCCATGACAGTCCATTATGGGAAGGCAAGTTTCCCAGACCTTGAGTGTATGAAATGCATTTAACTTCATTAAAACTGTTTGAAAGGGAGTTACAAGTTGAAGCATTGGGTTTGAAGGGGATTTGCTGGTAAAATTCCTCAAGAACTGATTTTATTTAATACTTTGATAATAGACACAAAAAGTTCTAATCCTGTCTGCTGACTTCACAGTGTTGATACCACTAAAAAGATGAATTGTATGTGGTTTTGGTTTCTTTTTCCCTTAAATCACTCGATTTTCATAATTAGAGTAGTATTAACATGAAAATCAATTTCTTACTATTAGCTTGAAATGTATTAGTTCAAAACAGTAAACAGTACCTGGGTGCACTAGAAGTCCAGAGATACACAGAAGTGTTACTAGCATGATCAGGTGAGTTCTTCAGGACAAGTCAATGAGAAAATAATTCATCAATAAGTAATATGATCTTATGCACACTTTTTATTCTATTTGACTAAGAATTATTCTTTTGAAGAGCATTCCATTTAATAACACGAAAGGGCCCAAGAGATTAATTGATTAATCATATGATGGTCATGTATTACTAAATTCAAGTATTATAGCATTTCTGTCAAAATGTGAATCAAGTTAGGAAAAACAGTATAAAAATATTGTCATTGGATTTTCTATCTTATTTTCTAATTTCTAGTTCTTTCTAAATAATGAAAAAAATCTTAAAACTACAGTTTAAGATGTCCTGACCATATGTCTGAAATTTTCCATCATTTCCAAGGACATACTTCATGACCAAAATTAATTTTAAGTGACCCATGTACCATCTCCATTTGGGTGAGTTGTCAAAGTTGCTATATGGTAGTGAAACTTTAATAGTCAGCTCACTTGACTACTTCCAAAATAATGCCCAAATCATTTGCTCTATGATATGTAGTCAATGTAGGTGAGGTTTTTCTTATTTGTTTTTCTTTTATTTTAAAGTAGGTATGGGGAAAGGTATGCCTTATCCAGCAAATCTAGCACACACCACACTTATTCCAGAAACTAACTGTGTATATGTTAAAAGTACAGTTTCCTATCTTAAAATTTCCTTTGAAAATGAGACCAGATCTTGCTCTCTCCCTCAGAGCTAAAGGTTTATAAAACAATAAGTAATGGACATAGATGCATTCCGGTAAAAAGATTTATTTTTCCATTTAGGTTCCTGATTACTACAAAATTATCAAAAAGCCTATGGACTTGTCAACCATCAAGAAAAGACTTGAAGTCACCAATTCGTTCTACACAAAGCCAGAAGATTTCGTGGCTGATTTCAGGCTGATTTTCCAAAATTGTGCTGAATTTAATGAGGTTAGAAAAGTAAATACTTTATCTGGTTTTGTAAGCTCAGGTGCTTTCAGGAAAAATGTAGCAGGGGTAGAACTCATCAAACATGAATTTATTGTATTAAATTTATTTTGATAATCCTACTGAAGTGAAAACAGAGCACTCACATGAAACAACTGTGGTGTTAGATGGCTTTTCAGTATAGATCCTTCCATAGAAGGAAAGGGGACTAAGAAACACGCTTGCTGCATGTCAGGACAGCAGGTAAAATTAGGGCAATTACTTGTCAGGAAGGTTAATTGTGGGCATTTGATTTAAAAATTGGTTTAATCCTCCTTGCCTGAACTCTGAAATCCAGTGGGGTTTTCATTCTGGGAGGTCTGTACTCGCCCTTGTGATTTGTCGTTAGGTGGTTAAGTGCATATGGGGCCTAAGGGCAACATTCCCACTGCACGTAAGGGCACACCGGGTGAAAAGGGGTGCCGGTACTGGGTGAGTGGGCCACAGGTTGAGCAGGAATTACACTGGGAATAAAGACTTCTGTAAGTGGCAGTCCTCAGGCAGTCACCCTTGATAGCTGAGAATACTTCTGCCACAGTGACCTCTACTTCAGGAAGCTGATGAGCCATGGTGGCTGGGAATGACCTTAGGACTGCCTAGTCATAGGTTACTACAGACATCATCTATCCTAGTAGTATCTTTGCTGCAATTAAAAAAGGCCTGTAAGATAGAGAAATCCTAGCATTTGAAGCAGTTGTTCCAAACACTTTTAAGACCCTAAAGGCACACCAATGTATTTCACAGCATAACCCAACCTTGGGGTTTGTTTAGTTTGGGGTTTGGGGGTTTTTTTGTTTCCCCCACCATCATGAATTAAGAGCTTTCAGAGCATCTTCATCTAGCTTTCAGAACCCAGGTAGTGTGGCTTTTGCAGTAGGTAATCCACCAGAGAGAAAAGTCATTGGGGGTGGTGGCAAAGAAGAAATGTACCCGTGCCCTCTGTTTTGCAAGCTTGTGCACTTTGGGACCTTGTGTTTCATAGGGGCAGTTCTTGCTGCCAATTCATTTGTAGTAGTTTGTAAGGGCACCTAAAAATGAACGTGATCCAAGCATAAAGCTATTTTATGATGCACTGATAATTCAATGTTGTTAATTCACCCAACAGCCTGATTCAGAAGTGGCTGATGCCGGCATGAAACTCGAGGCGTACTTTGAAGAACTTCTAATGAACCTTTATCCTGAGAGAAAGTTCCCTGTACAACCCAACTGCCAGAGTGAAAAGGATAATCCAGAACTTACTGACGACTCAGATGATGACTTTGTACAGCCCCAGAAAAAACGCCTCAAAGGAGAAGACCGTCAGGTGCTTAAATGAGCCTCACGTGTTGCTACGGAACGTTTTTTTAAAACTATGAATATTTATCACTGTTAATTGTGAAAAAAAGAAGAATCATGACTGCTTTGACTTGTAGGTTTGTGAATATTTGATAGACTTTCTACCCCTTGTCCGAAACACAAATCTAATGGAGATCAAGGCATGTGGACAGCTTCTCTGAAGTTACAAACTTTCATCGTACTTCTGGAGCAGTGCAGAAACTGCCATTTGTGTGGAGTGACAGCTATTTAACTTTGCTTTGAGGAAGAAAAGTAGTTTGTATAGAATTGAACTTTAAACCATTACATGGCTTCAACATGTGGCTTTCTGAGTTTGAAGGAAATGTGATCTCACCAGACTTTATAATTTTACCAAAGGCATGTGGCTGGCCATAATCTGATTTCTTTGTACTGTACTTAACACAAGCCATGAAAACAGATGGTGTAATATTACTGTCCTGCAATACTGACTGGTACAATGAAAGCGTAGTTGCCCCCAAAGAAGTTACTGGTAATTTTAAAATGTAAGGGGAGAGTGTATTAAAAAGTAACTTTAAAAAGAAAAAAAAAGGAAAAAAAAAGAAATTGTTTCAAAGTTTTTAATGGAGGATGTAAAGGACAGAATAATTCGTTTTGCACCATTTTTCTCACCAGCAGCAAGAAACAATGGTACCGCTGTACTGTTTTGTTTAACAGTTGTCTCAAGTTTGATGTAACTCTGTTTAATTGAGTTGATGGCAAAGTCTCGAGGGAAAAATGTTTGCTTCCAGCTGTCACATCAGTCTTTGTGTATGTTTGGGGGGGGGGGGGAAATCATCCTTTCTGTCCAAAAGCTTGTGGTGGTGTTCCAAATTTCTAGATATGTTGTTGTCAGAACACAGTTATTCGCTTGGAAGTACATGAGTTTGAAGAGGTGGAGAAAAAGCTACTGCTCCTTAACCCTTTATCTGCCCATTTTAAATCACCAGAAGGTGAGGACAAATGACCACCTTCTGTCTATTTCCCAGAAGTATTGATTACAATTTAGATGTTGTTTCTGCTCTAAGAGATTGCAGTGTTAGAGACATGTTTGTCTATGGTTGCTCCAGGCATTGATTTATACTCTTCATTTATGTAATGGTAAATGAAATATGAATTTTTGGGAGAGCAGGTAGTCTTTTGGATTGATTCAGGTCTGATTGTGCCAGGATTTTGCAGATGGAGTTGTGGAGACACCCAAGTGTACACAAGCCCACCTTTGACTTGCAGTGTGGTGCTGATTCGGTGCTGTGGGTAGGTCACTGCAGGGCTGCTTGTGTCTCCCTGCTGCGTTCATACGCAATCAGGAAAAGGCCCTTTTGGCTTCTCAGCAGATGGGAGGCTACCCGCCTGCCTTTGTCATAGGGTGGCACTGCACACTTAAATGTGGTGGGTGGTTCAAAAGATCCCTTGTGTTTGCAGCAGGTCTTTGACACGGCTTTTGAAAGGCCACAATGGGTTGGTTGCTGTTTTCAAAGCTGCCCAGAGTAGCCACTTACTTATTTTCCTTTTTAATTACCAAAAGAGAGTCACTTGTAGCAGGAGCTCTACCATCCTAGAGTACCAGGAAAAAACAGGGAGTGGCAAAAAAGCAGAACAGGGGCCATTCTAACAAGAGAGATGTGATCAGGGCATGCTACAGCAGCACAGGCCTAAGAAATAAAGAGGCGCTGTCATTGCAGTGTTTGAAGTCTTAAAGATCTAGCAGTGCCTAAAAGTTGAGGTACCCTGTCACCAAGTTTAACAGTGCTTCCAGAGGAAGGTGCCCTGTGTTTCTCTGGACTGGTAGGTTACAAGCACAGATTTATTAGGAGACTTAGTGTGTTTAGAGGTGAAGTTAGACACCTATACAGCTTCACACTCACGTTCTTCTCCCAGTGGAAAATACTGGGGAGAGAGGTGTTCTCCCGCAGCCCAGCTACTTATCTGTCTGAAACCTGTCTGAAAACGTCTCTGTTTAAATAATCTGCTGGAAATATGTGACTTGCTTTTCTTTTTCTGGTCTTGAATATCACCCTCAATCTAAAAATCTTAAGAAGGGTGAGATGTTGAATTCAACTAATGCAGATGGAAATATGCACAAAAAGTTGAGGAATGCTCTTTCTTTTTTAAAGTCCTGTATTCTTTCAAGCTGCTGCAGTAAAGACCGTATCTACTTTGCCTGGTTCCCCCCAGCCCCCAGCCTCTGCCTCAATCCACTGAAGGGTGGCAGCTCTCCGTTTTTGGGGGGGACTTTTTGTTGGTTTGGTTTTGGTTTTGGGGCATTACTAATGATGCTATAAGTAAAGTCACCGTCTCGCTTCACGGGACAGGTGGAAAGCATCTTTATATTGAGTCATAGAAAAGGGAATGTCCCTGAGAAATGTGCCATTTGTCTGTACAAATCAGAGCTCTTACACTGGTGAGTTGCATTTTTTTTTGTAATGGAAATGGTATGGAGAAGCAATCAACATCAAATGCAGCTCACAGGAAATGACAGATTCCAAAGGTTTATTTTCCTTTCCTATCCAATCCAACATCAAACACTTTCATTTTGCTTGCTAAAAAGGGGAAAGGAAAAAAAAATACATAAAATTAATAAAATGCACATGAAAGCCAAAAGAAATGGATATGGGGGGGGGGGGGGGAATAATACACATTTGACAATGTACAAAATGTCTTCCCTTTGCTCTGACTGCTTTGAGAGGGTATGGATGCTGCCCAAATCCAAAACAATGTCGTCTAGACTTCACAAATGGTTACTTACATGCTTTTTTATTTAATTGGTTTGTTTAGACCTGGTTTAAGGAACACATCTATTGCCTGAAGCCCTAGGACTAAATATTGCCATGATAAAAGATTTTGTACATCTTGTATGTAAATTCTTGTGTGGCTGGAACATGTGAGGCCCTCGGACAATACATTCAACAGTTGTGATTCAGCGATCCCCAAGTGGCTACGTACTCAATGAAATGGCCATGAGATAAGAAGTAGCAAGCTGAATTTAAGATCTGATGGTGGCTTCTCTGAGCACAAAACCTGTTCTGCAGAATTTTATTTTTCTGTCCTTTTGACTTGTGCATGTGAAGGCCAGCAGCTGGAGCTTGTAAGTCTTATTTGTGGCAAGGAGGATAATAATGCTTTTTGAGTTAAGTCCCTAGGAAAAGGGGGGATCCCATTAAGGAATCATTACACTCCCATTTATCTCTACCACTGTTAGCCAAAGTTAATCCAACTGTAGCTGAATCAAAGCTTTCCTTTAATGTCTAAAGCAGTTTTAATGAAGTGTTTTCCTTGGTAATTATTGTAAATCCAACTATTTGAAGGCATAAGTGCCTCTCTGGCCTCTGTGCATGGGGTTGAATTTCCCACAGGGGAAGAGTAAGTTGCTTTGACCACTTCCTTACTTAAATGTGATTAATTTTCTCCCCAGTCTTTTACAGAATATCATATAGATATTTAAAATGGCATAAAACCCAACAACAAGGATTTCTTAAAGACAAGTATTTAAAGAAGCAGGCACTAATTAATCTGATGCTTTCTGAAAGCCCTGAGGTTAACTGTCCTGTGTGCCTTGGGGAAACCTTAGCAAATGTGACCTGGTGAAGTTAAGCATGTTAAGACTGCGTGTATACATAATACATGGAGGGGTGTGGGGGGGGATGTCAAGTTTGGTTCTGAAGCCCACGTTAAACAGTTGGATCAAACATCTGCCTTGCTCTAGCCTGCTGAAGATTGTGGATTATTTAGCCCACACGTGCGCCTGTGGATTATTTAGCCCACACGTGCGCCTGTGAAGCAGCAGCTTCGAGTCAGGATAATTGTGAAGGGGCTTGTACTGAAGCTGCTGGCTGAAGCTAACATGCTGGCATGGGGGAGTAGGACTAGGACAGCCACTTCTGCTTTCTTCTTTTATGGGAAATGAGCTTTAGGCAACTGGGCTGACAGTGCTTTAAGCTGCTGTAACAGCACGTTCCTGTGCTTGTCTGTCAGGCCTCATGTTAGTTTATGAGCCCTCAGGAGAGTTTGGTCTGAATTCTGGCTGAATCCTAATCTGCTGTTTTGCAAATAGCATTTGGATGCAGAGGAGGTCCCAGGGTGGCAATACAAACCTGCAGCGCCCTGCCCTTGGTCTCGATGGGCAGTGTGACCGCAGAGATCGCACACACGATGCACACAGATGAGAAAAGACACAGGGCCCCAATGAAAGAAGCACTCATGAGGACCTGCAGGCAGAAGAACAGTTCAAGGCAGCACCAGGGCATGGGGGGCTGGCACTTAATCAGGAACTGAAGAGCGGACAAAGGGTCACCAACACCTCAAAGAATCAACAGTAGAAAAGCAGTGTCTTGTGGATCTAGGAGCTTTCAGAAAGGAACAAGTATTAGCAAGCTAAGCTCTGGGAAGAGATTTTCACAGACTTACAACTGGCAAAGACAGTCTCTGTATAAACATTAGATAAAGAGCTTGGGTGGGGGGGGTTGCAGAATTTGATCCATCTCTTTTTTTGTGAACTTTAGGGGCATCTCTGTATATTCGATAGCAATGGTCAGCAGAATGTTCACCAACGTTACCAAGCGTGCTCTTACTTGTGATATAAATGGGGCCACCATAGCTCCAACACGGCACAATGACCCACTTGTTCCCATCCCCAGGGCTCGCATTGTGGTGGGATAAACCTAAAACAGGCCAGAGAGAAATCAGATTAGTGCAGCAATGATCTGTGATGTTTCCCTTCTAAAAAAAAACCACCTTTTTTTTTCTCTGGAGACACACATTATGTTATCAAGGGCAGCTAGCAGGGTAAGGAAAGAAAGGAGGATTCCTTTGGGTCTCATTTGTGCCATTACAAGTCTGCCAGCTAGTTACCTTATTTCTTCTCTGGTCTCATGTGGCAAGGAAGCCAGAGATGCTTAATTCAAGAAAGATGACTCTAGCTAGTCAATACATATGGCAGCTGTGCTGGCTATAGGCAAAAATGGTCTTTCATGTCCCAGAGCAGCTTAACATACTTTCAGGAGGACCCACCTCTGCTGTGTAAATGTAGATGGTGTTGAAGTTCGCTGAAACCAGGGCACGCAGCATGAAGAGAAACCCAGTCGTGCCTGCGCTAAAGAGAGAAAGCTGTGTGGAGCAAAGAGTATCACTGAACGGTGATCAGCACAGATGGAACAGTCTACATGTGGTTCTAAGGCTTTTGCCAGCTTAATATGGGGGAAAGTATAGGAAGATGATTGCTAGCACATATAATCTTTAAGCATGGTTGCCAGCAGGCTATTGCATGTTAGGTTTCCTTTAGGCCAGCGTTAGAGGCCAGAGGTGATGATCTGAACAGGACCATAGTGGCTGAGCTGGTGCCTTCAGTATTACAGGCTCAGACCTTGGTTTTGGTTCCTCTGCAACTGTTGCAAGCAAACAGGATGGCCAGAGTCAGCTTCAAGGAGAACATAAACAGTGACAGTAGTGGCAGTGCAGAGGCCAGTGATGACTGAAAGCTTCCTGACGGCTAATTTTGCTTATCAACTATTTGCAGCCTCTCCCTCCAGCTCCCAAGCACCCCAGCCAGTGTCCAGGGCCAGGGGCCCAGGAGGTGGGTGCCAGGGGTGTACACCTATCAGCCAGTTCAGAGGAAACTTCAACTTGATGCCATCCTGATGCCAGCTCAGGAGAGGTCAGTCTTACACACTCTCACAAATCAACCTGGTAATGGCAGTTCTCTTGGCAGTCTTTCCCATGAGGCCTTGAGCCCCTTTTAAAGTGCCCAACTCTACAAGTTAGAGGAGACCAGATGTAGCATTGTCAAAAACAAAAGAAAGGGAAAGAGACTGAAAGAAAAATATGGCTTCTCTCTGGTGGATTTTCTTCACACCATTTTAATTTTTCAGACTGCAATAGAAAGCCACTAGTTGCATGCTTAGGGGAAGCCAGGGAGCCTCAGCAGTACAAGTGCACACCCCTGCATCACAGCATCTGCTACCACGGTGCTCCTGGGAAGTGTGAGGAATCAGTCAAAGGGTTTATTTTGATGTGTAAGAATTACCAGTGACCTGAGAACACCACAGCTACTGCCATCTGCCCACAGCATTGCACACACACGCCCACAACACGCCCCCCGCCAGCACCCGCATGCTGAGCAAGACTACCTTGAGGTGCAGATATTAAGGAGGAGGAAGAACAGCGCCGTACATCCCATGGTGATGCACAGGCTCAGGCGTCTTCCAAGGAAATTGATGCCGAGAATGTTCAGAGGGTTTACTGGAGACACAAAGGACAACTGTGAAATGTTACCTAACTGGTTTGCTTTTCTAGGCTTCATGCAGTGTGCTTCAAATATGCCTCTATGCATCCCCAGTGCCTAGGAAATGCTCCTCAAAACCACACAAACCCTACTGTACCCAACCTTTGTAATTTGCCCTCTCTGTTCTGTTTTTTCTTCCTCTCAGATGATGGAGCCTGTCCTTCTCTGAAATCACTCTGCTGTACTGCAGCAGGACTTCAGCCCTGGTGCGGGTAGCGCAGGGAAGGAAGGCACCTGCTGGGTGAGCACCACAAGCCCACAAGCCTGGGTGTTTTTGCTCCATGCCCTGTTGAGTCCCCACCATGAGCTGGGAGACAAGCAGGCACCTGAGTCCATCACTGGGCTGGTCCCAGCAGGATCCAACACCTGGTTGCTCTGTAGCTCGATGCTGAGACACGAACCAGGGAAAACGTTTGCCTCTCAGGAGCCTTGCAATACTAGACCCACACCAGTGTCTAGTTCTCTCCAGGGTGCCTTTGGGCCACCCTGTCATACCCCAGCACTGCCCCAGGCAAGAGTGAGAAAGCATTTTTGGTTTGCCACAGACTCCCTGGGTGCAGAGCTGTCCTGTACTGTAATGCTCGTACAGGACCTGCTCCAGAGGCCACCGTGGTGCATTCAGTCTCATCAGTCCAACTATTTGCAGCCTTTGCTTATCTATGACTCCAGAAGCGACATGCCTGGGACTTCAAGAAGCCAGGCTCAGTTCTGGTTACTTAGGAGCAATGTGCCCTGGAGTTCAGCCAAGGCTCTCAGTATGAACTAACTGCAAAGGAGGTCTTTGGCTCTGCTATTGGAAGGCCCCACACTGAAACTGAATTATTCACCTGGGGAGCAATGCCCCCCCATGCCCCTTGCCACCAGCTCACGGCCTGTATCCCAGACCTTCCTTTGAAGAGCTCGTGCCTGGCACTCAGCAGCGGCACTGGGGACATTTTGACCCCTGGCACATCACGAAGTATTAGCTGGCTGTGAGAAGGGGAGGAGAGGAGGTTACGTGCGATCTCTCCGACGGTGCTGATGATCATGGTACGGTAGGCGGCGGGCCCGAACAGGTGGCAGTGGCAGGGGCTGCGACTCTCCTCAGAGTCATCGTGGGCAAGGTCTTGCATCGGTGGTGCCGCGGAGCCGCAGACCAGGTCCCGCTCCAGTAACTCAGCACTGGCCAAGATGACGCCGTAATACGCGAAAGCTATGCCAAGCCTGTGGGGGGAACACTGCAGTGAGTGGTGGCAACGATGGGGAAGGTGAGGAAACTGAAATGCAGCAGGGTTTGGGTGCCCTGGGACCCCCCCTCCCCAAGTGCACCAGCTCTGCCAGGCTGTGCGATGGGCCCCCTCCCCCTTAGCCTCACCCCAGCAGTGCCTTGGGTGTCCAACAAGTCACTGGTCACCCCAGCCCAGGCACACTACTACTGCCTATGCCCATACATCTGTCTCCCATAGAGGATGCCACTTCTGGTCTTATCTTGTCTTTTTGCTTGACCCTTAGTGCTGTTTCTTGTGCTGCAGCTGGTGACCTGCTGTGGTCATGCTGGGGAGAGTGTGACCCTTTGCATCCTTTCTTCACACAGGGCTCTAAGTGGAGCCATTTCCAAACCACCCCTTCCCTGGGGACCAAGGAGTCTCAACATCCAGCCCTGATGCTTCCAGTTCACATGAAGGAATTGCCTGGGATTTTTAGCCCTGTCCTCTCTGCCCAGGGATTTATTGAGAGAAGTTTTCATTAACTGGCTGGAGAGGCTCACTTCACACCCGGATCACTGTCAGGAACACAGTATTGGTGATGGCAGCCTGGCTGTGTCATTATCAAGTAATTCAGCATCAGCCTAATCATAAGCAGGCTGACAAGTAATTTTCACTTTTTTATCCCCTCTGGCAGTCTCAGAACCAAGCAGCAGAATAGGGGCTGGGAAACAAGCTGCCTGGGGAGGCTAGGGATGCTTAGGGCATAGGGCAGTGGAAATGCAAACCCTGGAGCTTGCCAGCAACTCCTGGGGGGATGAGGAGAGAAAGGATTAAAAAACAAAATGATAGTTTGTAACATTCATACAAGTTGGGGAAGGATTTTGGGGGGGGGGGGGGGGGGGGGGGGGATGGGGATTCCTAAAAAAATTCAAGTCCTGACAGCAGCATTTTGGGTCAATGAGTTCCCATGGACGCACTAGTTTTACATTTCCATTCCAGACTGCATCATCACTGAAACATGTATTACCCTTGCATGCAGCTACGGGAAACGTTGCATAGGAAACCCAGTTCTTCAATCTTAATTTTCCCTGGCCAGTGGCACTGGCAACAGTTAATGAGTTTCTGTTGGAACCCTATTTCACCAGTACATAGGCTGGTGTGTAAAGGGGGTGTATTTCTCCTCCTCTCAGGAGGAACCAAGAAGGGCAGTGGAGCTGCAGGCACGTCACTGGTGCACATTGCAGACAGGTCTGGGCTCTCTCCTCTAGCTCTCCTCTGGCTCACACCCTACCTCTCTGTGCCACCCTGTCCCAAAGAAGCACTCATGGCACCCTGCACCATCCTGGATGTCCAGCCGTCTGCCTGTGTTAACATCAGCTGACAGAGGGTGTCTGAGGCATGGTCTGAGATCAGCACAGGCCTACATAGGCCTTCTCCAGCAGCCAAAGATCTGCAGCTGCCTCCTGAGGCAGAAGCAGTGCCTTGTAATGCCAGACTCAAGGGGAGACTCCTGCCCCCTGCACACATTCAACTGAGAGAATGAGCTGATAAGCAAGAGGAAAAAGAAAAAAAAAACCCACAACAAAACCCCAGACTTTTTTTACCATATGATCCATATCTGCAATGTGGTTCTGAGGTATTTGGGGTGTATGAGGTCCTTGAATCTTCCTCTGCTTTCCTGCAAATTGTTTGGTATAAGTTTATAAAAAGGCACCTTTTATCCAGGGGCGAGCACCCTGTGGTAGCATGTGGCACCCCAGGCCCCCTGCCCTCTCCCCAGGCTGCTCTCCCATGAGAGGGAGAGCAGAGAGCCCTACAGAGAGTAAAGGCCCTGTTCCCAAAGGATGCCCACAGGAGGACACACTTCCTGAGTGCTCCTGGCCCCCACAAACAGCACCTCCTCACCTCCCCCCCGGCCTTCCCCTCCTCCCCGCCCCCCTCCCCGCCAGCACCCAGCAGTCTGTCCCCAGCATGACTATCACGGTGCCAGACAGGGACCTGGCTGCTGCTGGGGAGCTCCCGTTGCCCCACGTGCTGGGTAGAGGGGCCCAGTGTCTGCTGCTTGGCATGCAGAGCAAGTTTGTGGCCACATGCATCTTGCTCGGAGGCCTGCAATGGCAGTGAGCAGGGACAAGCATGTACTGGGGGGGCTGCCTGCCCTACTGCTCCCCAAGAGCTGGCAGCTGCCCCAGCATCCACCACTGAGGGGATATGAGTTCACAGGGTCAGTTTGGGTTGCCTTTGTTTTTATTTTCATCATTGGTTAAGCCTGAGAGGGTGCCCAACTAACAAAAACCCTTTCTCACAGCCAATGCAGGTCCATTACATAAATTCAATTAAACTACAGGGAAGCTTTAATCCTAATTAATTCCAATACAATAGCATCATCTTGCATGAATTGCTAAGGACAATGCTGGGTGCCTGTGGGATTGAATAAGCAGCAAAGAGGTCCAGGAAAGGGATTTAAAAGAACTGGATAATAATTTTGAGGCCCTGAATAATAGTTTTGTTCAGTCTTCTTCTCCTGAGGGTCAAAGGAGCCACCTAAATATGTTCTTATCCTGTAGTCAGCAAAGCCTGGACTGGATGGGGGTAAAGGGGAACTGTTTCAGGGGACCCTTCCCACCAGCTTCTCTCCTGCCCCACCTGCAACACCCACATGTGTTTTTGGGCATTTCAGTCCTGTAGGACTCCTGAGGTGCTCTGCTCCTTACAGGTGTAGATGGCAGTAGCTCTGAAATAACTTCTCCTGCTTTGACTCTCTTCTGTTGGTCCAGGGCTCTGGGGTGCAGGCACCCAGCGGGCAAGTTCAGCCAGGGCCTGGTAGAGGCCTCTGGGAGAGATGGGTTGACCCCACAGCATGAACCCTTGCAGCCTGACTAGCCACAGCCCCAAAAGGGACCCCAAGGGGCAAGTCCTGGGTCTCACAGCGCAGAGGACACTCCTGGGGGGTAGCAGGAGAACTTTTTGTGGTAAGGGGAGTGAGTCTTTTCTCAGCACAGTATTTTTCTGAGCGAACACAAAGAATGTGGAGAAAAGCAGAAAACTCAATTGCCCTTTGAAGACTAAGACTGCTGTCTCTCCAACAGAAAAATGACATCTTCATCATCACATTCAGTTGTTTGGAAAGAAACTGGGCAAGGAGTGGGAGAGAAGGCAGAGTGAGATGTGCTTTCCTGTGCCCCTCCCTCCTCTGTCAGATGCTGTCAGTTCTGCCGGGGACGGGGAGGAGGCACCATGGGGAGCTTAATTTACCTTGGTGGGCTCCCTCAGCTCCCCCTGGGGCATCACCGCCCCATTCATCTTGGCGATCCACTGCAGCGTGGCCAGGGCAGCTGCCACATTTCCCGTGGAGATGTTGTACCGTGCTGACTCTGGGATGAACTGAAAGCAGAGGAGCGTCAGAAAGCCCCTCTGCACCTCTCTATCCACACAACCCTGCCCACAGATCCCCATTGCGCCCAGGAACTCAGCCAGGTTAGCATGGGGAACCACCTGAGCTGGAGCAGCATTTTTCCTGCCCACCCCTACATGTCCCAACTCCCCATACCCAATGTTGGGGGGCTGACCCTGCCATGAAAACCCATTTCTTGGACTGGCCCCCAGGGACTGAGCCGTCCATGGCAAGAGCTTGTGAGAGGGAAGCCAAAGACACAGGTTTAACAAAAAAGACCCGTAATTAATTGAAATTCTAAACTGGGATGAGGCATGTGTTACTTACTCTAGTGAAACTCTTGGAGACTCAACAAGGCCATTAAAAAAAAGGAAGACATAAAATTTAGGAACAAACTCACTCATCATTGGCATTTGCAATATTCACCCATACCTGGTGATCTCCACAAAAGAAAGTACCTTTTCATTAAATTATAAACAACTACACATGTATCACTGAAATAGAGATGAAAGACCCCTTTTGAAGGTATGTTGACCGTGTTGGGTTTTTATTCCTGACTAAAAACTTTGCTACCCATTTTCACTGGCAGAAATTATTGGGGAAACCAAACATCAAAGATGGATAATTTAACGTTCACAGCAGTCTTGTATCTGACTGCCCAGGTATCAGCCTGGATGGACTTGTGCATCATTCCGCTGCAGGAAGGGATTTCACATCTGGGCAACTTGCACCAGCCGCAGCTTAGCACTTGCAAAGCTCACAAGCACTGCAAATGTGGATTCTCCTCATCACTCCCTCAAATAAAATGGTCTTCATGTCTGAAGCTGATATTTCTGAAGCATGAGCAGACATGGAGAAGCTGTGGTTGACCCTGACACCCATTTGCTGTGTGAACATTTTACTGAGGCTTCCTTCCTCAGCCCTAGCAAATGTAAAGATTGAAGAGAGATGTGCTGCAACCAGCATTAGATTAGAAGATACTGTGACTTTTTTTTCCCACATCCTGTCTAGCCTGTCTTCCTTTTGATGCCTGGCCTGTCACCATGGTCTCTGGGTACCCCCGGCACTCTGGACACTAGAGCCCAGGGTGCTGGGGGGCTGCAGCAGGGCAGCAAAGCCCATGGCTTTGCAATGCGGAGTAAAGCCAAGCCATCCTGTGCAGGGGACACTTCCCCAGCAGGTAGTTGGCAACCACCCCCCAGGCCATCAGGACCTTTCCAAAGCCCCCCAGATTAGAGGGCTGTGGTGGTGGAAGGAGGACACTAGGCCAGAGTTGTGTGGTGTGGAAAGTGCTCCTTGGTGCCTGGGGAAATGCCAGGTCGGTGGTGGTGTGACAGGGAGCAAGGCTTCTCCTACCTTGAACACCAGAATGAGGAGGATGCCAGGGATGGAGGCGATTCTGATCAGCCACCGCCAGCCAATGGTTGTGTTCACCACGGATGCCAGGCCGATGATTAACAAGGATCCTGCCAACCAAAACACCTTTCCAAGGGAAAGGAAGGGGTTAAAACATGAACATATGGAAAGATTTGTTCATTTTCTTCCCTTCTGGTCTGGTCTTACAGAGAGGTGGGGGACTGTGCTGGGGAGCGCTGTGGTTCAAACCGGGTCATCTCAGGGCTCTCTGAGAAGCTGAGCTTAGGCTGAAGGAAAGAGGGAAAGAAGGACAGGAGTCTGGGGAGGGATGGCAGAAGATAGTCTTAATTAGGGCCAGATGAAAACAGATAACTTGCTGTGGTCACCATTGTATTTAAAGCCACCGCTTTTGTCCTTTCAGTCACTTCTCTGCTAATGTTATGCCCGTGAATTTTCCTCATGTCTAAGTCTCTGTGGGGAAGCAGAAGATTTACAAGCACCAAAGGCAAAACCAGGCCAGATTTCCACTGCTGGAAGTTGGTGGGTCTCCAGTAGGCTCAATGCCAAGATATACCAGTGGAGAGTCTGTCCCCCCCCCATTCTGCAAGCACAATCCTCCCTGAAGTTCACTTGTTGCCATGAGGAGGTGCATCCCTTTCCAGGGCACCACCCAAGAGGCTCAGCCAACACAAAGCACACTAAAATACATAAATGCCACACAAAGTTCACAACTGATCTGTGGGCAGAAACAACAAATTTCTGGAGAGAAATACAAGATTGCTCTTTTTTATAAACCTTTGTGTTTGTAATGACACTTTGGTAATGAAGCCTTGGGATCAAACAGGCAGCAATGGAAAGCAAATTATCCCTGCCACCAAAATTGTATACAGACACTTTTGGTTCAACAGTCACATGAATTCAAGTGCTCAGTGAAGGCTCTGCAGGTCATTAGCACATGCAGCAAGTGCCCACACAAGAAGGACACGGTCCATTTGGAGCAGGTCCAGAGTATGGCCACAAGGATGATCAGAAGGCTGGAGCACCTCACCTATGAAGACAGGCTGAGAGAGTTGAGGGTGTTGAGCTTGGAGAAGAGAAGGCTCCGGGGGATCCTTACTGCAGCCTTCCAGAACCTGAAGGGTCTACAGGAAGGCTGGGGAGGGACTGTTTGTAAGGGCAGCATGAAGGGCAGTGGTTTTAAACTAGAGCAGGGTTCAGGTTAGACATTAGGAAGTTCTTTACTGTGAGGGTGGTGAGACACTGAAACAGATTGCCCGGAGAAGTGATAGAGGCCCCATCCCTAGAGACATTCCAGGTCAGGCTTGGTGAAGCTCTGATCAACCTGATCTAGTTAAAGGTGTCCCTGCTTACTGCAGGGGGTTGGACTAGATGGCCTTTAAAGGCCACTTCCAACTGTACACATTCTATGATTCTGGGAAATCCGGAGTAAGCAACATCACCAGTCATGCTTGCTGTGGTCTTTGCCTAGCAAGGAGTCACAACCCTCCCAGCATGTCTCAGGCTGAATGTGGGACTATCTACTATCTATTTTAGTCCTACACTGTGCAAAGCCCCCTGCCATCCCTGGGCAGGGACAGGGGAGACACAGGTTAGGAACTCATCCAGGAATCACCTCATTAACCACTTGTTAAGCACTGGGGCTCCAAAGAGAGGCAGGGATGACCCCTGGCTAGGAGGGGGCTAGTGGTGCCACCAGCCCCAGAGCCTGCTGGACAGCCCATTAGCACCAGTCCTGTTAGAGCAGGCAGCAGAGTTTCTGATATGGCAACAAAGAGGCTAGATGCCAGCCATCACTCAAAGTCCCCATGCAATGTCTGGAGCATCCAATTATTTGAGAAGATATTGCCTGTTCTGCAGGCAGCTGCCTGTGTACATCTTTAATGATGCGCAGGCACTTGCTCGGTCCCAGACAAGTGTGAATACTCTGGGAGAAAGGCTGGTGCATTGGAAACCTGGCTTCCCAACAGCAGCAGGACAAACCTCCCTGGACTTGGAGCTAGAAGAAAGAGTAACATGCTCACTCTTACCTGAGATAAGGGCAACATGTATCCTCTGTATTTGGTGGGCAAAAATTCCGTTTTTATGATAAGCCTAGTGAAAAAGGGGGAAAAAAAAGCAGAAATATGGCAACAAATAGAATTTCTGTACAGTTCAAGTTGCAGCTCAGCTCAGTGCTGAATGTTGCTGCTGACAGAGAGACTGCCATCTCTCTTCCTGCACTGAGCACCCAGAGATGGTGGATCCCTGCTCAATGTGCCTTTCACTCAGGCAGGCACACAGTTATGCGTGAGGGAGAGGCACAGCATGAGTCCCCTCGCCACTGTGGCCACAGGATGTATCCCGAAGGCAGGTAAACACTGCAGTCAGTGCACTGGGAAACCTACAGGAAGGTGTCAGCAGAGGTGCAGAGTATGTTTGCAGAAGTGGACAATTTATAGCAATTTTTTTCCCATTAAATAAAGAAAACAGTGCCTTCCACTTTTAACTAATGGTTGGGTAGCCCTTGGGGAGTGCCTGCCACTGGCATCTCTCAAGCTCAGATGTGTGAGTTGCATTTCCTTGGCGTGGGGAGAGACCCATGTTGGCTCCTTCTATATCAGCCATTGATGTGTTGTATAAAATGTGCAGATTCCCCCCCAGGCCAGGGACTGGGTGACTTCCCATGAGGGAGTTAGGCTTGGCAGCTTGGGAGGCATACAACCCCCATGCATGGTGCCTTCTCCTCCCAACAGCACCTATTTCCCTCCAGTCCTTCCCTCCAGCAAAGTACTCTTGGGTCAACACAACCAGCTTTGGGCTTTCCTGTGTGGGCAGCAACCAGGCTTCGAAGAACCATGGAAGGTGCTGTAACATTGCTTTTGTTTCCCTGAGAGAGTCAAAAGACATTTATTTGGCCAGGCTCCTAGTGAAGTGGTTGTTAATATTGTGGATTTCTCCTCTCCCCCTTCCACGTCCCCCTTTCCACCCCAACAGGGTAAAAAGTTTCGTATAAGTGGGAACTTTTTACATCAGTTCAAGAAGAATTTGCCACTTAAGCAGAATTGTTGTGACATTTTTATGAGGAAGCAGCCTTTGCTCATCTGTTACCTGTCTAATTGTTTTTATAATATATGTGCTTAATAATCCCTCTGTCAGACTTAATGTAAACCAGCTGCCCCCTCTATTCTTGGGCTTGGAAGTCCTTGAGAACTGCAATTTAGGTTTACTGACAGGGATTCAGTGAAATTACAGAACTGCATTTTGTTTGAAGGAGATGTGGGAATTTGCTCCCCTTTCGGTGTCCAGCCCCCACAGAGGCCCCTTCCCTGCTGGCTCCTCTGGGTCACAGTGTAGGGAGACTGGGCACTCTGCCAGGGGCAGCCAAAATGAGCTGAAGGGGGCCTTCTTGCTGTAAACCTGGGAACCCAGCCCCCTTGGGCCCATGGGTGCCTCTGCTATCCCCCCACCCTGTAGGCTGCCTTGCCACTGCCCATGCCACAGGGCACCAAGCACGGCCTTACCCTTGTGCGTGGCCCGACACGCCACCGCCTACCATGGCCCGCAGGAACACAAACCAGATGTAGGATGGGGCAAATGAGGTCAGCAAGGAGAAATAGGCTGCCCAGAGGAATGAGAGCAGCAGAATCTGCAAAAGGGGCAAAATTAGGGTCATCAAACCACAGGTTCAGCCAGGTGCAAAGCTCCTGTGGGGCTCAGGAAGAGGACGTGCAGCCCCCATCACTCACTCACCTTCCAGCGGCCGTACCTGTCGGCCAGGAGCCCGAGTGCTATGCTGAAGACCATGTAGCCAAAAAACACCATCTGAGGGGAATTGAAACACCGCTGTGGAGGGCTCGCTACCAGCAGCACCAGACAGCTCTGCTCTTTGAACTGCGGGTGAGCTGAATGCTTTCTGAGCAGCAGGATGAACTCAGTGCCCAGAGCCATGAGCAAGGTGGCGTTCAGGGGCTGACTTCCTCCAACGCTTCAACCCTCCTAGCTGAGGGTTGGGTGACAAGGGCTTCAAAGTAAGAACATGGAACTGGGGGGTTGTTTTGGCATTACAGCTCTGGGATGTGTGTTTGTGTTAGCTCACCTTCTGCTTTTCTACAGTTGTGGTACTGTTCCTGTCCCTGAGAGGACACCCCAGGAGTCTATTTGCTCCACTGGGAAATGTACATTACAAAGTCTGCGGTGGTGCCCCTGACCGTGACCACATTGTGGATGACTTGGGTGGCAGGAACACAAGTCACTCACCGTTGTCACTAAGGCCACCTGCCAGTCTTGAAGCTGCCACTCGCATCGGATGAGAGGGGACACAACAGCTATTAGCATGATCTCCATGGCTTCAACCACCTTGGGGAACAAGCGTGCATGTTAGCAAGGGAAGCCATAGGTGTCACACAGGAGAAAGTCCCTCAGTCCTACCTAGCCTACACCCATGGCAGTCCCACCATGTCAAAACAGCTCTGTGAAGCCACGGTGCCTCCATAGTGATCTGAGCTCTGTACCTGATCTGGGTGATGTAAGCACTGTGAAGTAGGGAGAGTAAGGGAGAAATGTGCAGCTAGAAAGCATGTATCAAAGCGCATGGTTTATCTAGGAAGGCTGGAAAGACATCCTTTACTGAGGAGACTCTTACCCAGCTGTGCTAGTGGAAAGTCTTCAACTATCTCTGGAAACAAAGCTGTTCAGTTATGTACCCTGCTGTGAATTTGGGCATTTAACACAGAGATGACCTCTTAAAACTGTTTTTGATTAAAAACATCATCGCTCCATTGGCTCTTTGCCCCAGTAGCTGGCTTCAGCTAAGAAAGGAGCCTATCATTTACACATAGCTAGAGGCTTTTATACCTCAGCTGCAATGATCCTCATGGATATGTCCCCATTGCATCTTTATCCTGGCCTGGCCTCAGGCTTTTTGCCCCAGTTCCCAAACACCATTAACACAAGATCCTGGTAGGTAGGAATTTTTTTCAGGTAGCCACGGGTGAATGGTGGATAGTCCTCTGGTGCCAGATTGCACAGGGTGTGGGTGTCCTGGGGATGGCATGTAAAAAACATTTGGGAGGCCAAACCTAACCCTCATGAACTACTGAAGATGTGCCCCATCAGTGTTGCTGGGTGGGACAGTGCTCCAGGGCAGGGGCCAGGCCAGGATGCTTTGGGCCAACCTGCTCAGCACTGAATTAGGCCAGATATCAGTTGTGGCCAACATTGATTTTGGCCAAAGATGACAACAGCGGAAATTGTGCTTGAGACAGTATATGTGAAAAAATGGGCTGCAATATGTGCCCAGGTGTGTTATTGTACAGTCAAAAGGAAAACGAGAAGAGTGCCAGTGCAGATGGCTGCAGACACCTACCCCAGTGCTACCCATGATCAGGAAAAGCGCAATGTGGAACCTCCCAAACCCAATGGTTTCCACAGCTTCTTCCACTGTGAATGTATTCTGCCCTGAACACCAAAGGGAAAGAAAGGTAAAAAAAGAGAGGTAAAAACAAGAAGTCAGCAGCCAGAATGTACCTCCTGTTTATGAAAAGTCAATGTTTTTTGTGATACTGTGGAACTGCGTCAGGAAAAAGGCTGGAAACATCTACCAGTTATGTGTCTGCTGGGCACGCTGGTGGTCAGGCACATCAGGGGCTTGCTGAAACAGCAGCCAGCAGAGAAGGGCAGGCTGGGCACGGAGAAAGGGCAGCCCTGTGCTGCTTCAGAAACATGTGGCTGGGACTGTGTCTGGGCAATGGTCTACCTCTCTTCCCCTGCCCAAACTGCTATGAGGCTCAGTCTCATTGTGCCCCTGGGGTACGGGCCTGCTCCCAGCACAGGCCATGTGAGCTGGGAGCTGCCCCAGATCTAAGCCCTGCAAGATGAGCACAACCAGGGACTCTGGGCTCGGTTTCACCTCCCAAGCCTTCATTCCTGACTTTCCCCCCCCATTTCAGGAGTAAGCAAAGCATCTCAAGATCAGAGCTGGGATGGCCTTATAAATAGACCTGGCAGAAAGATTTTGGTGTATGTATACTTTTAAGTTCTTATTTAAGTAAAGTCATAGCTGCATAAATTTTTCTGTCAGGCCATTTATCTCCCAAGTAAGTCATCTCAAACCTGTCAACACTACCCCTGAAATGGAACAGAACTTACTGCAGAATTTCAGGACAATTTTTTTATTATTGTTTTTATTTAGATGCAGAGCCTTTTTGTTTTATGCCTTTCTACATTTTCTTTCACTTTAAAATGCTTGTGAAATTGAATACCTTTTTCTTTTCAAAAATAAATTATCCCAAATGAAAGAATCATTGAATTATGGGACCAGTAAAATGTTTACACAAAGTGGGGGCCTGAGGAAACCAAGCCAGCCAGCTCTTCCCACCACCATACGTAGCAGCCACCTGTCTGGTTGCTATGATGAGAGAGGAGCGGTATGAAGCCGATGTGTACGGCTCTGTGTACAGAGGTTTTAGGCAGCTGGAGTGCCAGGACCAAAGACCCTCCCTCTGCCCTGGCTAAATGAGGACCCAGATTTCCAGTTCTGCCAATACAAACCCACCTTTTGGAGGTTCTTGTCTCTCTGTGTGGATTTCCTCCAAGCCAATAGCATTTTCTGCCTCTTTCGGTGCAGTGGCCATCTCAGCTCCTGCTGGGGTTCACCGTTGCTGTCAGGCAAGGCTGGGATTTAACTGTTAAACCTCTGGCCAGTCACAAAGCCACCTGAGTAGTAAGCCAGCAAGAGCAGCATCTCATGCTGGAATGGAGTCATTCAGATATGCTGAAACACAGGGTTGTTTCAGGCAGCTGCAGGGAGATGTTTCTTCCTGGCCAGCCTGCTCCCCTAACCCTGGCTGCCCTGCGATGGCATGGCTACTGGGAGACAGGCACCATGATCCTCCTTACCCCTCTTGCACCTTGCCAGCACAGCGCTTCCCGCTGCAAACCTGATCCTCTGCCTCACCTCCATCCCCCACGCTAATCGCTGTCCTCTCAGGTCAGCAAGAAACACTGCTGTGTGTTCTGGGTTGCAACAGGGGAGAGATGGCTTTTTTCCCAGCGTTTCTTGTTTCCATTGCTAGATCCCTTGGCTTGATCACAGCCACTTTTCCTGATCAGAAAAGCTCATCTTAATCCCAGGGCAGGGATTAAGCGCACCACTTGCTTTCACCCACAGGCTTTCCTGCTGGGCCATACTGGGGTTGGGGGCTGAACACATCTTCAATCTGACGACACCTCCTCCTCTGATTACCTCCCTGCAGGGGTACTGGACTTGGCCCAGGCAGCATTCACAGCCCCCCAGCAGTGACTGGGGGACTGAAGAAGGGTGAGAGTGGAGGTAATTAATGACCAAGAGCATCTAATGCAAGATGCAGAATCCCAGCTGAGACAGAGGCAGCACGGACAGGAAAAGCATGGAGTTGCATTATTCTGAAGTGCAGCTATAAGGGGCTCATTAAGGGCTCATGCAGATTAGTTGGTTGGGTCACATACACTGACCTCGCTGTTACAGATCAGTACAGTTCCGCACCCAAGAGCACACGTAGAATCTTGCTTATAACTGTCTCTCAGCAGCATCCTCAGAGGCAGCACACAGTGCCACTAGGTAGGGACCATTTCTAAGTGGAATCAGCTCAAAAGCAACCAAACAAGACATTAGAAGAGCCCGCAAGAAGGCGTCAAGCTTTACTGTGTGGCTGAATCTCTAAGGGGACAAACTCGGGGGCCCTGTTTCTCTCCTTTGTTGTTCCTTTATAATTAGGGACCTGCAGATGCACACTGCCCTAAGCTGCCACATCATGCCTGTGTCTGACTCTCCTCAGAAGCCTTCAGTGGGCACAGCCCAGGGTGCTGGCAGGCCAGGCTGGGGCATGCCCAGGACAAGGATCAAGGCCTGGGCCCTTTCCCACCCGTCCCGATGCTGAGATGCTTTGCTAGCTTTTGCTTAGAGGTGCTGGAGTGTTTCACTGGCACTCAAATTGCTCTGGGCTATGTACCATCATACTGGGAAGTGCTGCAGCTCTTCCAGTAAAGGAGATGAAACCCCAATCCCTGGAGTTGCTGTGCAGGACCCCTGGTGAAGCTCAGGCACTCAAGCAGAAGAGTGCAGTGCCACCTCTGACACCCCACAGTAGCCAAGACATCTCCTGAGGCATCAGGATGGCAGATAGCACCTCTAAGATACCTACATTGCTCTCAAATAGCAGCAGGTGAGAAGAGGGGATACCTGCTCCAGCATCTCAGATAACACGAGAAATCTATACCAGCACCTGCATCTGCCTCTGCCCAGGTATTGGAGCAGCTGGAGCAAAATTTGCTTATCCATAAAGCAGACAAGAAGCCACTCTTCAGGTAGGTCCCTGGCCCTCTATGCTCTGCTCCAGCATTTCTGTCCAAAAGACAGAGCTTTAGATGCAACACTTCCTTAAACCTCCTAAGAGTTCCTAGCGCACCGATGGTTTGCTTGTCCCAAACTTTCGCAGCCCTCTTTGCCTTGATGGAGTATTAGTGTCTGTCATGCTTCTTCAGGGAGTCACAAGTTTCCCTCTAATGGTAAATCCCACTGGAAATGCTAAATGACAACTGCACAAGCCAGAAGAACAGCAGTGACAAAGCTGCTGCTGGCAGGGAAAACAGCGATCCTCCATCCAACCAAGAGTACAGTGAGACTGCTGCTGGGACCTGGCAGAAGGACCCTGCACCAAAGGGTGGTGAGGACTTAAGGGGCTCACAAGTACTCCCCAAAGAGCAGAGAACTTCTGCACATGGCATATGAATAATCAGATTACCCCACTTATAGTGGGCTACATTAATTTTTAATTTTTTTCTGAGTGAAGCTTTCTTACCTCGGCAGTGTCTCAGGCACAGAGGAGCAGATATCTCCTCCTTGCTGGCTGTTTCTTTCCCTCCTGTTGTTTTCCTTTTGCAGTGTGGGTGCTACTCTGGGTTTGGGATGCAGCTTCCAGGAGTCAGATTTCCTCCTTGCTGGCCACAGGCAGGTCCCTCTCCATCTGCCTCCACCCCCCAGAAGGAGGTGCTGGGGGCAGGGTGTCCCAGTGCTGACCTTGCTGGTCCCGTGGCACCTACAAGTCCTCCAGAGGGGCTGACCACCCTGTCTTGTAGGGATGACCCCAGAGAGATGGAGAGAGGGTGCTGGAGAGATACTCCTATTGCCACACCAGCAAGACTTTAGCTGGCAGGCTTAGGAGGCAGGTCCCTCAGCACCACTGCCCATGAAAGGCACCTTTTTCCACCTGCAAAGCCCTGAGCAGTGCCCAGGTGCTTCAGCAACCGGCCCCACTTAGGCCAGGTGAAGCCAACTTGGATGTCATCACCATGAAAGAAATGAGGACTGTTCATCTTAGTGCTACAGCTTGTGTTGGCCAGTGAATCTGCACTACAATCACCATGTGCTCTTGACTAGGAGTGAATATGTCAACCTTTACAGCTCAAGTGTGTTGGTATTAAGGCCAGTGAAGATGCTGGGGTATTTTTTTGTGTCTCTGTCTCTCTCAGGAGGGTTCCCAAAATCCCTCTGTTTCAAAATCCACACACTGAGCTGGCAGGAATGCTGCAGCAGTTTTATCAAAGCATGTAACCCCCATGCCAAATGTCATGCTTCCAAGCATCAGGAAGACATTTGCTACCAGCCAACATATGCTATTTCACAGCCTTATTTTACATCTCCTCCTTAATAATATCTAATATTCAGCTACAGCTGTTATTGGCATCTGAACAAGATGAATGATCCAGGCTGCCAGATCCACACCATTATGTTTTCATTGCAAAGACTCAGACAGTGTACGTGCAATCACAGAAGGGTGCAGATGTTTTGGCATTCCAGCTTCCCAGCACAGAAGGGAAAAAATGAACAAAATACCAGTGAAATTCTCAGCCAGAGAGATGTGCTTTCAGGCCCAGATGTTTGGGACTGAACAAAGGGATACTATGTCTATTACACTTTTTTAACTACCTCATGATATTTTAGTTATTTGCCACAGTAATGTAGAGTCTGGTCAGTGTGAAGCAGGAATGGAAACGTCTGCATGTGTGAAAACTCCAGAAGAAACAAAAGAGTGAGGGTGAAAAGAAAGGACCCCGTGCTGTCCAAGGACATGATGGAGAGCTATCATATGGGTAGATACTGAGTGCTGAGGGGCTTGAGGCTGGGCTCCAAGAAAGTGTTGACTCCTGAGGTTTATGAAAGCTCAGTCCAAAGCCAGTTCATCATCTCCAGTGCAGAGGACCTAAGAGACTGACAAGAACTGGATATATGGCTTTCCTCATCCTCCACATCACCAAAGTTGTCCTGAAGGGAGGGTCTGGCCACACACAATGATGGCTCTGGTGAGAAGGAATAAAAAACCGAGAGAGAATGAGCCTGACTGACTGAAACTGGTTTGATTGTCTTTCTTATCCCTTGCCCTTCCTACGTAGTCATTCATTGACTTGTTTAATAGTAATTTCCTACAAAATGAAATAACTCATGTCATCAGCTTTCAAAAAAAAGCACCTACCCAGCAATGGGATGAGCTTTGGATCCAGAAGCACCTATTCCTCCCTAGGCACAGATCCCAAGTCTTCCCCAGAGGGGTATGCTGAGGTCCTGACTTGGGAAGAGTTCCCAATCAGGGAGTTACAAGTCACACCTCCTCCAGCAATGGGTAAAGCTCAGATAAAGACACCAGGCTGTTGTATTGAGGTCTGTTAGCCTGTACTAGTACTCTCCTGCTGGATCTGGTCGCATATGGTAGCCACATTCACAAAACCAGCCAGAAAACATGGTCCCATTCAGCTTAGCAACTGTGCAGGAGAACCATCAGTCACTGCTCTGCTCCAAAGTCTCCCTCATCCTCTGTAGGAAAACCTTTTGAAAACATAGCATTCTCTGGAACGTTTCTGGGTGTTTAAAGAGGTCTTAAAAACAACCCAGATGAAAGCCAAGGCTCTTCTCAAAGTGTGTAAGAACAACCCTGCCTCTCACTGGTATTTCACCTGAATGCTCCCTTGATTGTAAGTGGGCTTGGGCCTCATGTGGAGCAGGGAAGTGCCATCCTCCTGTCATGAGTGCTCAGGTGAGCCACAGGCCCTGCTGCTTTATTCAGCTGCACACAGACAGGGAGACCCAAATGCAGACTCAAGCCGAACGCCTGAACCACTGTTCGGTGCAGTAAGCAACAGCCCACCTTGCCATTTGCCATGTTCACAGGGTAACTTGGTTTTCTTGCTTACAATGTAAACCTCAGGCAGGAAGCAGAATACCAAGAAGCTCTAAAAGGAACAGATATCCTGTTTCAGGTAATCACCTGAATTCTCAGTTACACTGCAATCACATGGAAGGGTGCAACAGAGATAAAATATGTGGTTGAGCAGAAAACCCACCCGCTGTTTCATAAAGCACATTTTTTTCTCTGTGTTTGGCAATGCAACAAGCTAGTTTGGCCTCTCCTACTTCAAGGCAGCTTTTCTCCTGAATAGGAATGAATTAAATAGGCTGGAAGGAACAAAGGTGATGGACATACGCTGAGCAACTGTGACACCAGCCTGCATTCATGTCCACATGGTTCTTATCTGTAGCGTAGGTTACCCCTGCCCAAGGAATGGGTGGCACCAGGCCACAGGTACCTCATGGACACATTCCTTTGCCCACCTCTTCTCAGCTCCAGCTGCTGCTTCAAACCCAAGCTGTTGTTAAAAGGCCAATGCCACTATGGTTTCTTGACGCCACAAAGGACAACATGGAACAGCTGCTTTGCCTGGGGCTGCAGGTTCTCCCTGGTTACTGTTGCAGGAAGGTGGCTCTCAAGCCTGACTACTCCAGACTCACGTCCCATGATGACAATTGCACTGTGTGTCCTGCTGGGAACATCTCTGGTGGGTTTCCTTGGAGCTGAGTATCAGGGGTGTGAGGTTTGAAAATGGGGTTTGTTTGCGCACACCCCATGGAAGGGAGCACTGTCACCTCCAAATCTATTGTTGTGCCATGTTGGGATTTTACATCCTCTGGAGTTAGAAATATAAATTGTTATGATTAAGACTATTCAATTTGGAAGATTAGTAATTAATGAATATTTAGGACAGATCCCAATACATCAATATTTCAAATTCACCTCAATTGTTTGATTCCCTCTTTCTCTTCATTAGGTATTAGCATTTCCACGCAGTCTGCTTTAATAACCCGTCTTGAAAAATACAGCACAGGAGGAGTCATCTTAAGTCTCTAGTGAGAAACAAGTTGATAGAGAGAAATAAATTGGCTGCCAGTGTGGAAACTGGCGCACTCCTTTGTTTACGCAGCTCAAAACTACCACTTTTGTTAAGTAATGACGTGTACAAACCTCTGTAATCCACTGCTGTTAAGCCCTGGAGCAAATCAGATAAAAAGAGGGTTGTTGTAGTAAAGCATGTAGAAAATTGCAAGCCTGCAACATGATCTGTCTTTGAGCTGGTTTGCATTGTGTGCTAAATGAAGGGCTGCAATCTTATAAGGGACTTAATCATTGTCATATGATCAACCCCAGCCTGAAACAACAGCCAAAACATATTTTCCTTGGAAAGAAATATGCCACAGAGACAAGGCAGTAAATGGAGCGAAGTGCATGTGAGTTGATTATTAATAACCAATTTATTTCAAAGGCTGCATCTCTTCTTTTCAACCACACAGTAGGCAGCTGACCGATCAAATGCTGAGGACCATGAGTTGACAAAGACATCAGCAGAGATACTCAGCCAAGGGTCCAGCCAGCTCAACTGATGCAGTTCAGCTCTCAGATGGTACAGCAGCATATGTGAATGTAGCTAAGATGATTTCATCTACAGCTGCTCTTCTTCCAAGGGCCACATCCCATTCTGTTTCATCCCATATGCCCTACTCTAGGGGTGAGTGACCACAGGATAGTAGAGCCTGTTCTGAGGAATGAAACAGCAATGCACTGGCTTCACTCTTCTGCAGTGCCATCGATGATGTACTTGAAAGAGAATGGAGAAAATTTGTACCCAGCTCCCACGTAGAACTTGTTCTGGAACTCCACCCTGGGGAGGAGTAGAGAGGAGCATCAGTGCTGCCCACAGGCAGGACCTACAGCCAGCTGAGAGGCTTAAACGTGACACCCATGGGAAAAGGGAGACCATGAGAGATGATGGTCACTGAGCTGTGAACATAGGCTCCTTCTGGGGACAGCAGTGAGACACAGGCAGCCCAGTGACCAACATGGCACACGTTGGCTTTGACTTTCCATCTGTCATCCTGGAAACACTACTAGTGAGGCCACCCAGCAGGACCTTGACTGCCCACTAGCTGCTTCTAGCAGCTCTGAGAGTTGAGATAACCACCTTCTGGTTGCATGTTCCCATGGGAGACAGATATCTCCCCTCCCTGCGTAATGACAAGTAACTGCATCAGGGTTTGCCTTGGCAGCGGCTGTGGTTTGTGGTGGGACGTTATGTGGTGAAAAAGGCCCCAGCTTGAGTGCTTGGGCAGGATGCCAAGTTATGGTGGTGGTGAAGGGTGAATTATTGCCCTGGTCTTGCTTTACATATTAGCTCAATGATGCACCTGCACTGCTGTCCTTGCCTGGACTGAGCTCTAGTTAAAGCCAACACGAGCTTACTTGAAGTGGGTTTGCCACAAAGCCAAAGCAGCCTGGAGCTCAACCTGGGCTGACGGCACAAGTGCTGACTCTGGTTTTCAGGAGGCTGTGCAGTGCTGGCCTGAACTCTTGCTGCCCTAAGTAGTCCCCAGCTGTCTTTTTGATGGTAACCCTGGGCGGGATACACAACTGGTGGTGTGGCTGTGGTGCCTTCAGGCCTTATTACACAGGTCAAGGTGGCCTCCATGGCTCTGAATGTTTGCCAGGGCACAACTACAGGTTCCTATTTGCCACACACGCCCACAGTAACCACAAGCTCAGGGAGACAGCAGCTTGCTCTAGGGAGCAGATCACAGATAGAGCAGGGTGCTCTGACTTCCCTTTGGAGGAGTTTCCCTCACTTTCTTTACCAAAAGGAACTGATGTCCTGATGCATAGGTACTAGCACAGTATGTCTAACACTTACTGGTGTGGCCACCTGTTTCCACAGCCTGATCACTCCCAAAACCTGCTCTGGGAAAGTTCCAGAAGACCATACCACCTACCAGTGCAGACGCAAGGCATGCAGAAAGGCTGAGAGCCCCTCCATGACAAGCAGGATGGCTACCGTCAGCACCGCAAACGCTGCAAAGATGATGAAGATGATGATGAGGCCTGCCCAGCTGCTGCTGTTGAACCCGTTGTGCATCACCATTGTCCAAAGGACCTCTGATAGTTCTGCAAAAGGAAATAAAGGGAAAACAGTGTGAGCAACAGCTGTGGACAGACACAGTGCATGGTCTGGCAGCTCAGTTAGATGAGTTGGCCAAGAATAAAACGTAAATGCCAGGAATCACGTACATGATAGAAATCATGTATGGCCACCTTGCCTCTCTATAATGACTGGGGAAGGAAAGTGGATGCTGGTTGTTTTCCAGTGCTCCTCTGCACTGTACTGAAAGCTGATGGTGCTGTTTCTGCTTGGCTTTGCGTCACAAGTCAGTGCAAGCACACTACCAAGACTGCTGTTACCCTGGCATGATGCAGTTTAATTTTCATCTCTTTAACATGGCAGAGAGGCAGTATGTGGGCCTTCTAGGACTGCCTGCTGCTAATCCCAGTGAACATGATTGATTGACATTGTCAGTATGTCTGTAGATTAGGTCACAGGCTATGCTGATTGATGATAGCTAAGACCCACAGGAGACATCCTAAATTCCATTTGTTCTCCAAACCACTTCTCTTAGGATGTCATGGAGAAGAAATAAAAAGACAACTGGTTGGTCCCTCCCAAGGCAGGCTGCGTTAGTGTTTAGGTTGCTGGCACGATCTTAAAGATTTTTTTTTTTCCTGCAATCAATATTCACAGCCCTGGTATATAGTCTGATGTGTCCTGTCAGCTCAACAAATAAAACTACCCCAGTCACAGGATAGATTCAGGACTGAACAACTTTTCTCTTCTAATACAGGCAAAGCAAGTACTTAGCCCAGCTCTGCTCCATCCAGATGCTCCAGCCACCAGTTCAGCCTTCCATTTTCCTAGTCATTGGTCCTTGAGCATTGTTCAGATTCAGTGATCTGTTACTTTAGGTGACAACAAATGCAAGGGATTCCTTGCAACTGCTGCCCTAGGAAAAAATGCTCCTGTCAATGCTAGTTTGTAAGGCTGCAAAGGAATATTGTGGTTTTCCAGCAGGGTTCTGACATAAAACATAGAACTGACCTTAACTAAGCATTTTAGTTGGTTTACTTTACTTCATTTAGATACCTGTCCTCCATGTAAAGCTAATGTGCATTAGCATCCACTCGACTCCTTCTAAGGTCATTTCTGTGCCAAGAAGTATAGCTCATCCCTGTCAGTCCATGGTAACCCCCTCTTTTGCTCTCCTTTTCTGTGTGCCCAATTCTTTAGGGCAGGCACAACTCCTAGCCAGAGGCAGTACAGCAAGATTAATAAAAAACATTTCAGAAAAATTAGAGTACGTAAAAATCTGAAGTTCCAGCCTGAGGCAATTTCTAGTATTCAAGCATTTGTTTTTATCTTAAATCAAGATTAAAGACATTGAAATGCTGTGTATTTTTCATGGAATGTAGATTCCACTAAATGTTGCTGGGAAAAATACCAGTGAAAATTACACATTACAGGAGTTCTTGCACCAAAACTTTTCTTTTTAGCTTGCTGAACCAAACCAAAATAACTGTTTCAAGTCATTTTGACATTCATCTACATACCCTAAGGCTACAGCAAGTGCCCCTTGGGAAATGAAGCTGTAGTTCCCATACTGCCTTTACCTCTATGGACTGGATTGCCCATTTGGACTGCTCCTTCCACCATGCCACACACCATGACTATTCCAGAGGGATAGCTAGAGGAGCGTGGGAAAGGCGCCCCAGACAGTAAATGCAATCAGGAGCTGCCTGATATATATCTGCCAAGGATCACCACTGAAAACTGAGATGGCCATCACAAAGTACTTGGATTGAATTGCCTGAAGTAAAACATTCTGAAACACAAATGTCTGCAAGGTGGACTTTGGTTTTGAGGAGAAATTCACAGCACTAAAGACCAGCAGAAGCAGTGGGGTTGCTGGTGAGGTAGCTACAGGTAGTCAGTCACTCACGTGCATGGGCTAAGCTCAGGGCCCAGAGCCGCAAGTAGGATGCTGTGTTGGAGATGCAGCCAAGGCAGTATTCAATGGTGTGAATAGCTTGGTGGACAAATATGTCTCCAAAATTGAACTGAAACAACATAAAACCAAGTGCACTTTATTAGTTCTTTGTTCAGGGCTTCCTGGTTAACACAGCAACACTCCACCAAAGGCTCTTCCGACTCCTCCGTTTCCTTGCTATAAGCAACACAAAGATATTTCTCAGATAAAAGAGACTGCTCTGAAAAGTGCCAATTTTGCATGACCTTCTCATACACTTTCCCCAAAGAAATACAATTCCAGTGAAAAGCAAATGTTCAAAAAACAGCTCATATTCCAGTCTTACAATTTCAAATCTGCAGATGTCAATCCAGTTGCTACCAATCTTTGTGATTTCTTACAGAGACAGAAATTCGTATGTAAAATAAGGGTTTTCAGACTATCAGCCTATTGGCATACACGTTTTGGGAGAAATCACTGAATAAGCATACCTTCTACTCTGTGAATATTCCCTGTGGCTGGGAACAGCCACCCACCTACACACTCAGTATTGTTGGTACTCCCAGCTGCTACAAACACTTTTGTCACTTTTTTCTCTGTGCAGAAACCCCTGACAATATCCACCAAAGGAAGACTTTTCTCCTTAGCCAACACTGCAGGCTGCCAACTTCTAAAGGCTCCTTTGCAACTTGAAGGAAGGAAAACTCAGTGATTCTTGGGGAAGGCTTGACTTTCTCTGGGAGCAATGTGGAAGTGAAACAATCACCCTTGGTGAAACAAAAGCTTGGGGATTGTACGAATGCCTGTCCTCACTAGAGGGTTTGAGGTTTGCAAGAATGCTTGCCCTCACCAAGCAAATCCTAAAGGAAAAACTTTGAGGAATTCATTGTATGAAAATTCAAAGTTTATTCTGTTTGGAAACATGAACTGATGCAAGAGCATGTCTTGGTGTCTTGTCTAAATGTAGGGCTGGCAACTCTGCAAAAGTCTTCTGCTTAACTTTGTGTCTTCTACCATTGTGTTTGTCTGAATAATTTTCTGCCTGCATTGTCTTACCTCTTCATCATCATCCTCATGTCCGCCATGGCCACCAGTGTGGTCTCCTTGGGAAGCTTTCTTGGAGCGATTAGTCTCTGGGCAATCTACCTCACTTTCACCTCCAGCATTTCCTGAGACGGCTCGAGACCGAATCTTTCAGAAACAAAATGTAGTATGTATTTTATATCATGCTACAGGGTGGTACCAAAATGAAGCAGACCATAGCTCAGAGCTCCATCAATAACCTCACAATGGGTAACATATGAAAAACTCCACCATGAACATGAGGATACTTAGTCATCATAGAGCATAGAAAAAGAGTTCTCCTGCCAAAAGGCTAATAATACTTAAATATTTTCCATCCTAGAGAATTTTCCAGAGATTCCAACTAATTTGGAGCTGGTTTCTAGTCTCACCATGCACCCTTTATACCCACCATGGTAAGATCCATCATTTCTGGCAAATGAGAAAACTGAGGCATGTTAAAGCTGATGAGCTCAATTAGATGGGTGCAAATCAAGGGAATTAGCATCAAGTGAAAGGGAAATGGAGCCTGAAAGGATCAGGTTACTTGATGAAAGTCACAGTTTCTGGGATACAAGAGAAATACGGTTCAGATCTTTCGATTCATTTTAAACTGACAGTAACCCCATGACAACCCATCTTCTGCCCATAATCATTCTCTACAGAGCTTTTTCCAGAGGCCTCAACAACTTGACCTGAGCCTCACTCTAGAAATGACAGCCTAGTGTAAGAACAGCCCTACATTATATGATGATAATGGTCCTATTATACAGCACAACCAAACACAGACCGCATGGCTTCTGTCAGGTTCTGCCCTGTCACCCTTTATAGCTTCCAGCAGGTTTCATGGGCAAGGTCTTATGATAACATACTGTTTCCTGCTGCAGCAGTAATCATTGGCACACCCGCCTAATCTTTGCTTTATCTTTGCTTTACCTGAATGTCAGCATAAAGAACAGACTTTGGAGCAAACATATAAATCTGGATAAATGTGAGATGTGATCAGACAGCTAACATATGAAAATTAGGAACAGAAATACAGGAGCATAATAGGAGGTGGGGAAAAGCTGTCAGATGTTGCTAGCATAAAAGCAGGAGATGGAGGCAGCCATGTCAAGCTTTCATCCAAATCCCAGAAGAATGACAAAATAAGAAATTACAGCACAGAGGCAGGGCTGCAAAGGTCTCCCAGGGACCTGGCTTTCAGTTATAGGTCAGAAGTGCCTGGGTTGGAAAAGGTCACACAGCACAACCAGCACCTCTTTCTTCAAATGGAAACATCTGTGCCCTATAAAAGGTACTCCAAGCACTAGCTCCAACTATAAAGAGAAGTAAATTCTGACAGACAAGTAAAGTCCTGTTAGTGTAATAAAGAAGAGAATTAATGAACAACTGGGGAACTGCAGCTGCTACAGTTACGTGCTGAAGAGCTGGGCAAACCACAGAGCCCATGGGAAGGAGGGCTTCATTAATGTGAAGGCAATCACTTATGGAAGAAAGCACCACTAGAAAGTGGGAAACAGCTTTTAAATCAAGTCTCTCCTCCAAGCAGTGTTGATCTCTCCAAGGGCAAGAGTATCCCAGGTGCCCTGTTCCTACAGAGCAGACAAACAGTGGTTAGTGGTGGCTGTGGACTGGCAACGGAGATCTGTCTTGGCTTAACAGCACTTCAGTCTTTCTAAACCTTCTCTGGTTTTGGATATGACACTTGAAAGAGCTTGGTGTCAGCTTAACTCCTCTCCCAACAGATAGGGTATGGTTTGTGAGCAAAGCTCCCACTTATAGCTCAGCCAAATGTCCATAAAACATTGGTGCATGTTCTTTAAAGCACAGTTTGAAATCACCAGAGAAACTCTGAGATCAGAGAAAAGTGAGGGGTCTGCCTCCTCAGCTTTGCCTTTGCTGTATTGAATCCCCCTTCCCTGAGCCACATCCCTTACCATGCGCTGGGCTTTCTGGTGGTTGGCTCGGAGGATGAAAGGTTTAATGAGGAGCATCCAGGGAACAGCAATCAGAGCAAATATGACCAAGAAACTCTGCACTTCTTTCTAAAAGACAAAACAAGAATAGCAAAAAGTTACTTTACTTCCTTTTTGGTCAGAAATCCGATTCTATAAAAGGTATTATTTTAGACAACAGATATACTCCCTGTATCAGCTGGGTCTCTTCTGCTTGTAAGGACATGAAAATAAATGTATACTGCTTAAGGAAGCATTGCCAGCTAGAGATGGTTGGACACATGGAGATGGAAGGCTTGCATGTTAGAAAGGGTTAATTTGCCAAACCCCAACATTACTGACTTGAACTTGTCTCTCCAGTGTCCCACATGAACACCCTAACCACTGGGTGAGCCTGCCTTGCTCTGATCAGTGTAGAGATGCTGCAGTAAGAGGTAAGTCATTCAAGTTCCCTGGAAAGCACAGAAACCAGGATTTGCTCCATATATGCAATTCCAGGTGTGAATCGAATCCCTGATAATACATTACCCCCTGCAATACAAGGTGTTCTTCTTGCAGAATGCCAGTGCTATTGCTGTCCTAACATAATTGTTTGTACTTGAAGAAAACTTGAAGAAAAACAAAACAAAAGAAGAACAAACCCAAGAAAATATCAAAATACAACTTTTTGCACTGTATTGTAAAGCTGGTTCAGATCTCTGAGCCCTTTATGGTTGTCTCAGACAATCTCTGTATTCAGACTACCCAGGAGGGTGCCACAGACAGTTAGTGGTGGGGTAGGGGGTGGGAATATGAAGGAAAAAAGGACTATTTTGGAAAGGCTTTGGATTCCTACAAAGCAAAACATTACCTAATGACTTTTGAAGGCTGGGAAACCTGTGTTTTCCTAAAGTCCCCTGCAGCCTTAACACAGTTACTGGGAGATGACTGGGACTCTCTACTAACTCTGGCTCACCAGCAGGCCTAAAACTGAGCTCATGTTAAAGTGTGCAGCTGTACAGATGTAGATGCACACATGTGGCTGGAGGCACCATTTGCTTGCAGATGCTCCATTGATGCTGCTGATGTAAAATCAAGCAAGTGAAAAAAAAAATCCACATTCTGAGCAAATAAATAGAGATTCCATTAAAAGAAGTCTTCTCTTAGGGGAGTGTTTTTTGCATTTGCTTTTCTTTTCTGTTTGTTTTTTTTAAACAAACTCCCCAAAGGAGATATTTCTGACAAAATGCTGCCAGAATATCCTCTAGATACTTCTATTTTTAAGATAAAGTGTTCCAAAGAAGAAATAAGAAATTGTCAAGGAAAGAAGTTTGCTTTGCCTATTGCCCAGACCTAAGGATAGCACATCTGCAATACCCACTTTGACATCTTTAATCATCCTAATTTCCTATTTTCCCCCAAAATATCTGAAATTGCATCATCATTCTTGTAAGAATGACACTACGAGTGAGGCTTCCTTTGCATCGCTGACTGATAGCTTCTCTGTCCTACGTGTCTACAGGGCCAACATGAATACCAGAAGAACAAAGTTCTCTTATGTGGCCAGCACCTGTGATTGAGCTTCTGAGCCTGTTCCCCATCTTTATGCGCACTCTCTACCTACCCACTGCCAAACCAAAAGCAGCCCCAGTGGATTTGAGCTGCTTGATCCATACCTGATGCAAATATAATGGAGCATTTGAAGTGTCACTGTAATTGAACAGAAACATATTGATGAAGTGGATGAGGATGCTTGGTGCACTCTGGGATGAGTGGACATCAAAATGACACCATTTGAAAATAATCATGAAGACCAGGTAGCCAAAAAGAGAGAGAATAAAAATCATCTCTGGAATGAACTGAAGGATAATGTTTATGTATCTCTTGAAGTAGCTGGAAAAGAAACAGCAAAGATAGATAGCTACAATTAAAACAATAGGTATTAATATAAGGTTGCACCCAAGTACTGCAGTACTGCACCCTATTTAGCCTTTGGAAAATAACTTAACATACAACTATCACTAGCCAAGAAAGAAGCCTGTAATTGCAGTGTTCAGCAATGAAATACAGTATTTAAATATAAAAACTTCATTGGGTTTTAGTACTTGACCCATCAGTATCTCAGCACCTCAAAAGATTACTACAATGAAATAAAAGCCAATTTTTAAAAAATGGCTAATTTATAAAGTTAAGCATTACACAGCAAGGAAGGTCAGAACCAGGTGTAGAATCAATTCTGTTGGGACAGTCCTCCTCTCTGTCATCTGCAAACATCTTCTGTCCTTAAAGGTTACTACATACCTTTCAGCTTTGCAGTCTCTCAAAACAGTAGTGCCAGCCCCTCCACTCTACCACTATTTCTTTTTTTTCTTGCAAAATATAGAGGCTGAGATATAGACATGCAGACCCACCCATCCTGACCAAAGGCTCACTAAGTCAGGTGAAACACATGCACACTCACTGTGCAAGATTTCAGTGGCTTTCAAAATTTATCAGCAGTGGGAGGTGCTATATTCTTTTTAATTTAGTTTTTTCAGTATTTCTGCAGAATCGAGAATATGAGAGAAAGTGAAAACCAGAGTTTATTCAACAGGATATCTGCAATGTGATGGGTGTCTTTCCAACCTTTCAACTCAGCACACCATACCAACAGTTGTGTGAGTTACTCAGTGTGTGCAGCGTTTCTACTTGCACTAGTGAAAGGACAAAATTCAAGCCACTGACCCAAGATACGAGCCTTTCTCTAAACAAAGGAGACGTTAGCTATGGATACTTGTGTGCTGTAGCAATGGGCATGGTGAAACAAACTTACATGTGGTTGAAGAGACTGAGTACCACCCCAAAAATCATGTGCACAATCCCTATGACAACCGACATCTTCATTTTGTAGGAGTTCAGGAAAGTCAGCTTGTTTGAGGCAATATTCCAGATCTTTGGGGGAAGGAGCAGAGACAGACAGAAGAAAAAGGTTTTCAGGTGTTTGATCAATAACAGATTTGTGGAAGATGTTGTTTTGGCATCACCAATTTACTCCTACAAGTTTTACTAAGAAAATAACAAGCAACAGAAATCTAGAAGTTCCCTATAATACTTTTTACTCTCCCAGGCTTCTCATCTAAAAAGTATAAAGTATTATCCTTGTTTAACAGAGGGAATCACAGAGATTTAAAATGATGTAATGACTTTGCTTCAGTCCTCCAGAAACCAGTGCAAAGGCTGATAGCAGAACCTAGATCTTTTCAGTGTAATTCCTTGCCCTCAGGCTGAGTCATCTCTATTAGCAGAGGTGGAAAGGCACATGAAAAATCCTCCTGCTGCTAAGGAAATTTGTTCCACCTTTACCAGTACCAAGGGCAGACCATGTTCAAACTTCTTGTTTGAACAACAAAGAAGCTCATTTGACCTCTTTGGCCATGGAGACCAGATTATCACCTGTAACAATAACCAGATTATCTGCAGTAATATTTCAGATGTGTTAGGACAGTAGCCATTTGATTCTTCCCAGTCCTGCCTTTTTTATGGTAGAGAGCTTTGGGGTTGCTTCTATTTTTAAAACTTCCTAGACCCCAAAGTCTTCTGACCTCAGAGATGGTAAGTAGATACCTCTTTTCAGACACTAAGACCTGAACAGAAAGGAGGAAGACAGTGTTATTTGGAAGGCAAGACATTATGTGCCTCCTTCCAGCATGCTTTGCCCCTTCTATTGCTATGGAAGAGACACATCTCAGCCATCCTGCCAGGACTTGCAAAATGCAAAGAGCCATCCATCTTTCTAGGCAGATGACACAGGTGATTTCTACAGAGAGGGCCATCTGGGGACTCATACTTTCCATTCCACCCAGTCCCTGCCAACCCTTCTTCAGCTGTTTCTCCCTCCTGGCCAGGGGTCCCAGCCTCTCAAGCAGGCAGCTGCCGGAGTGGAAGAGGGACTAGCCTAGGTTAACCTAAATCAGGGTTGTATCAGGGCAACGTAAAGAAAATTCATCTTCTGTTGAGACTGCCTGAACTGGACTGCCTACATCCTGGGCAGAGCTTTACAGCTGGGTTTAGGAAAAACTTACTACAAGGTCAATGTCTCTGCAAACCGGGGGAAGCCAGTGTTTCTTTGTGTGACATGACCAATTGAAGTGAGAGTAGATCCAGCAGAACAGAGGTTAACTGGCTAATATGAAAACTGAAACAGGAAACCTTGACATTAACTACACTGCAACATGTGATAAAGAGAGAACAGGAGAAAAAGGGAAATAGGACACAGCAAAGAAAATGTGGATAATACTGGCATTTATTTCACACTTGATATGCTAAGTAGACAGCATGGAAATCAGGACTTTGCCTTCAAAATTGTGAGGTATTTCTGGAATTTGTTAAGTACTTAACTAAGGAAACCAAATCCAGCAGACTAGTGACAGAACAGAGACTGCAGCACAAGACCACTCTCTGGCAAATTGGAAGTTCCTTCTTGCTACCATTTTGCTGCAGCCTGTGCAAAACTGTCAGCAAATATGTATTTCCTCCATTGCTAAAGAAAAGCATCATGACAATGTAAAGAACAAGCAAATAGCAAGAAGTGAAGAGCACAGCTTCAGGAGAGAGAGCAGGGAGCTACTGATGTACTTGCTATGTAGAAACAGGATTGAAACACAAATTATTAGAGCAATTTAATTTAATTACCGGATCTATTCCAAATGGGTATGGATTTCCAGAGTAGACTCCTGGGACTGCTGGATCCAACTGCAGAACTGTATTGTCCAGAAGCACATCCTTACTACAAGAGAAAAAGGAAATCACCTTTGCAGCTCAATCTCACTGTATAAGCCTATGGTGTATTTCTGTGACATGTGCTGGGGACTATCACGTGACATCTGTCACCGACTCCAGCCTTTCTGTTAACTTTTCTGGCACCTGTGTGTAAATGGGTTCTGTACACTCCAGTCTCCATCACACTGATAATTCTCTATGCATCAGTCCTGGACACCTGCAGATTTTTATGCATGTCAGTGCCTGAACAAACAGGCGTGTTCCCAGGGACTCTACATTTCCATTTCAATAGCGAGTTCTTCTGTGTGTGTCAGACAAAACCTCTGATTCATTCATGTCTGCATCCACAGCAGGGACTTCTTCCCTTCCCCACACAGGCAGTCACTGTGCCTTTCTTTCAAAGCCTACGTGCTCCGTTTGGCGTGTTTTCCCACATTTAGCCACTTACTTCCAAGTCCTATTTTTAAACATGGGGATGATATGCCAGGAAGAGCCAAAGATGTTGAATGATTTGGAGAAGCAGTCATTGTAGATGAAGCCAGTGTACATGGAGAATATGCCCATGAGCAGGATTAGGTAGCGCCCACTGAAAAAGGTATTCCAGATCTGCAGGAGGAGAAGGCAGTGCCAGTGACCAAAGTATCCATGGTCCCATCAAACAATGGGCCTCAGTGAACAGGAGACATGATTGTACTAATCTATATACACAAAACTATTAATAGGAAACTCCAGGTCCCATGTGTCCATCCAGATCTCTGTTTAGAAGTGGGCAGAATTACTTGCCAAATCTCTGCCTCACCAGCACCTTCAAAGGATCTCTACTCAGTCTGTGGGAGGCTGGATGCCCCCTTCATCAAATGGGGACCATGAGCCTCTTCCTATCTGATCGGGTGCAGCAGCTGCCTGGTACTCACCTCATTAGTGCTTTTCTGGGCAAGAAGGCTCTTCTCATTAATGACCATCCAGAGTGCAAAGCCCAGCATGACAGCTCCATGGCCACAATCTCCAAACATCACCGCAAACAAGAAGGGGAAGGTAATGATAGTGTATGGAGCTGCAGGAAGGAAAGGACAAGAAGGTCATCTCCTCCTAACCAAAAAGACTTCTAGAAGCAGACCACCCTACCAGACCATTCCTCACAGCTGCTACCCTTAAAGGCCTCCACAATACCTCCCCATTCATCAAGCACTCAGACCTAGTGCAGAACTAGCTTTACCACCAGAAGGACTCTAGGTTTCTGTTCAATTCTCAGTGGTCTCCTTGAGATGAGCCTTTCACATTTTTCTCAGTTTCTTCTGGCTTTGTTTTGCCTCTGCACTATAAGCTCAACTTATATTTACCTTGTGAGCTTAGGTCTTTTTCTCAGTGCTTCTCCCCCATCGTTTGTTCCCCATCCTGTATTTGTAAAGTTCATTATTCAGTCACCACAGACCAACAGGCAAATTCTTTGCCTGAGAAAATCCATGTCTATGCACCAAACAGTACCAGTTTTTGCCATCAGAACACATGGTTCACATTTCTCAGTCAGCAATGAGTGTGTATTTTAAGATGTTGCAGCTTAAAGGATTCACTGGCCCTAGCTAGCCAGATGCAGAGAGCTGAGTGTTTCTTACCGGGGTTCATCTCCCTGTAGTTGCCCACACCGTATGCATCCACAATGTTCTGAAATCCAGCTGTAAACTTGTTGGTCCTGTTGAAGGTGGGTGGTGCCATCCTGGTGTGTATGGCGGTCAGGATAGGGGCGATAGCAGAGCCACTGCGCTCCTGCAAACCAGGTGACAAGGACAGACATGGACAAGGTGGCTAGCAGAGAGGAATCAGTCCCACAGCACTAATGTCTGTGCCCAAATGTGCACAGGCAGAACACATGAAAGCTGGGCTCAAGAGTGCTATATCTCAACCCTTTTTCTAATATCCAGATTTTTCCATTTTCTGTACTATTGATTTGTTCAGGGAAAGCTGCCAGTACTGCTGACTTGTGGGTCGATCAGAAACCTGCTAAGATTTAATGCTGACCTTAAACTCCCCAAGGCCGAGTGATCATGCGACAACCTCAACTTTAATTAAAACAGAAAAACAAGCCCAGCATTATGGTAACAGACAGAAGTCTAAACATATGCTGAACATATAAACAATGCTGTTTGTGTGAGAGCTTCAGGGACCCAAAACATTAGTCTCTTACCATTCCCTGTTGGAGAGCTCTTTTTATCCGTCCAGCATCAGCCAATGGGAACCAGATCTCTGCAATGACGCACTGCTGGGTGACATCAATGTTACAGCAATTCAGGATGTGGTAGATGGCCTTGATTTTCTTCACCTTGATCCCCCAGGACCACAAGTTGGCTGCTGCCTCCTGCAGCAGTTGCTGGCGGTGGGACTCAGTTTGTGTTATCACCTGTAAGCACAGAACAGGAAGCACTCGAGATAGGAAGGCATAGGTGGCATGATCTACTCAGCAGTTATTTGGGGAAGGTAGGAGGAAGAAGGTTGTGGAAAGGGAGTGATCTGAATGAACATGTGGGGTATTCTGGAGAGCAGTGTGTGCAGGTCTGGACACAGGACCACTTGGTAGCAGGCACACAGAGCTGTTTGCCATGGACACTCCTGCACGGCCCCAAGCCTCTGGAAGTGTAGAGGAGACCATCAGGAGTTACTGAGCAACGCGCAGCCAGCAACCCAAAACAAGCCTGGGATACAGCCATGGCCACAGGGTGCCAGAGAGGACAAATGGCTGAGCAGGTCCCACTTCCAGGCTTCAGACCCTAGTGAAGCAAGCTGCTGCCACTTACTGTGTTTAAATCCTCAATCCTTGTGTTGACTCCATCAAGCATTTCTCGGCGCTCGGTGGCAGATTCGGGACAGGGATACACTGTGGCACGAAACCTACCCCCAGGAAGAGAGACATGAGAAATGATGTTTACTTGACTTTTTTATTCTCTGAACTCTTCTCAGCTCCAAGGTGTGGAAAACTGACTTTATCCCTCAACCTGTAGTATACTCGTCTTATATACTACAAAGTTGCGCCTGGTCTTCCAGAAAGCTCCAGAAAGGTACATTTTATGTCTTCATGAGATAAAGGATCCTTTCCCTGTCTCAGGTGCTACAAGGCATTATATATACTTTGTATGATAATATACAGCGGTCAGCACTAACACAAGCACGTCCCTAAAAGGGCGTCCTGCCACAAGCCCCCACCCTGGCAAAGGCAGGCCCGATACCACGGTAGCCAACAGATGTCCCCCTTGCACTGAGGCTGGAAAACCCTTTCCCTGCACTACTCTCTCGCCGTCACTGGGGGAAGGCATCAGCTGAGCTACCGCTGCACAGCAAGCAAACACCCTTTCCGCGTGCGGGCTCTGTAAGTAAATAACGCGGTAAAAAAAAAACTCAAAGCAAAAAACCCCAACCCCCCTCCTCCACCCCTCTCCCACCCGCCAAGTCTCCTAAAACCCAAAAACCCAACAATAAAACCAGTGTATTTCCAGGATAAAACCAAAGGCAAATGACTATACAAGCGGCTCATGGCTCCTGGTCCATCTGTTGGCTACACAACTTGGGAGCAAGGGAGGGATGGGTGAAGTTTTTAAACACCTGAGGGCAGTATCTGTTAGGTAAGCTTGCATATGGCCAGGCCAGTATAAATGCTTTTATAAGCTTACTCCCAGTGCTGTATTTGGGAGATTCAGCTGGTTTGTTTGATGTGGTATAAAAAGGACTAATGTGGGCTTCTAAAATGTGAGTGAAGGTCTTATCTCAGTGCAGGTATTGTATACTGCTTCATCTGTAGTATGCAACAAGGCCTTCTCCACTGCAGTGTTGTTAAGACACTATACGAACCCAACGCAACCAATTAGAAATAAATCAGTTGCATGCCCCTCTGGAAGGTGTACAGCTACTTGTCCTGCCTGCAAAACAAGTCTCAGAGCATACTTCATGCACAAAGAGCCAGCACAAGGAGTTCTCACTGGGATCTTGCAGATCACAAGGTGAGCTGCTGAGAGGCTCTACACCTACCAACTTAAACTGCAATGAGGTACTGCATTAACTAAAATAGTAGAGATCCCTCAATTTTTTCAGCCTTTTTTCAGTGATATTTAATGCCTGTGTCAGCCCTGCCACTTCAAGAGTATTATAAATGTCATCCATATTGCCCGAACGGGTTTGCAGAAAGAGGTCACTCCTCTTTAGAGATTGGAGGTCTTCTGTCTACCTAAGGCAACACACTTCCACCATCCTACAGTGGAGTTATGCTGAGTTAGGGTTGCTGAAGGGCTGCCTTTTTGCACATGAGGTGAATTAAAAGGAGATGTAACAAGGTTAAAGGGGTCTATCCCTGTGTAAGAGACAAAAAACGTGCATGCTCTGTGTACAGATCAGCATCATGTTCCGGCTTTGTCTGAGCACAGAATGTATCACCTCTAAAATCAGTTCCAGCATACACACAAATTCCAAATTGAACAAAACATGGAGCAGTTTCCTAGAGATCAGCCCAGAGCTGTCTGTAATGACAGCACACGCTCTCCAGCTAAACTTCCCTTTCCAGAATTGAATCTCTCCTCACTCATCACCTGGTATTCGTTTCCAAAGGTTATTCACCCTACCTAATTATTTCCATCTTCGTATTCTTTACAGCTCTTAGTTCATCTTTAATAAGGATTTTTAATCAAACTTGAAAGCTTATTCCTCCATGCTGTACAGTTCCTCAGTTCTCAATAACGTTATTGCAGCAGTGTTGCTTTGATCTTTTAACAGCCATTTTGCATACGGAGTATCAGCTTTGCCCTAATGGCACAGACATCTCTGAAAGCTCCAGGAGAATTCAGCAGGGAATCCTTACATTGATAAACCCAGTTTAGTATTCACATTAGCACAGAGGCAGCCACAAGAAAAGGAGGAAAAGAAAAATTCTTACATTTTCCTCTTCCCTGCTCTCTCTCCACCTTTCACTAATAAATCTGTGCGTGGACTTAATGCTCATGAAATTGGCAGACTAATGTTACCAATTAGAGTCAAGCAGGGACTATAGCGTAACCTGAGGCACACTGCTCTGAAAACAAATCTCAGCTTTCCTTGCAGGAGACTGGCCTCCACCAGTCCCATGATTTTTGCTGGATATTTACTCGTCATGAATGATGACTTTGTGCTAAACAGAAATGTTCTGCTGGGGCTGGCATGACACTGCCATCTGCTTTAGGTTTAGTTAACCTTGCCTTAAAGTTGGACCTGCTCGAAATGTCTTGACCTGTGTTCAGGGATGGCTGACGGCCCTCAGAGCACAAAAGAAGAGTCATGGGATTAATACATTTAAAAATTTGCCACTCAGCAAAACAGCCATATATACACACTAACAGCAAGCAAAACCTTTGAAAGGGAGGAAGAGGCGACAAAAAGGACAGTTTCAGTTCTGGCCTGATTAGCACTAGCACCGCAAAGGACATCCTGCATCTTTGGTAGGTATGTTTTCCTTCAGTTATAAGAAGCTGAGAGAAAGCAGTCTAAATCCCTTTCTATAAACCTACCACCACATATATGGCACCGGCTCATAACAACTTTGCACATCATGGCCCACTCTGCTGACACTTCCCGTGCCGCCTGGCCCCACCATCCTGGCTGTGCCCAGCTGCAGCAGAAGGTCATGCCTCTGGTTTGGAAGATTCTGGGTTTAATCAATAATAAAAATGCTAACAGGCATCATTGCCTCCTCTTTTACGCACGCCCCTGAAGAAAAAGAAAAGTGTGGTGGGGCTTTTGGTTGCAAGGAATTTAAAATGCTGCAGCAGGAAAAAAAAATTCCTTCAAAATGAAGTGCCTGCAGCGTTCTGTGAGCAGTCCCAGCCAACTCGGACTATACGGCCAGGCAATGTGGAAGGTCATCAGCACAGGGGCAAAGGCAATGGGAAGCATTCACTACCAGCATCTGCCCATGAGTGCAGAAGGGGAGAAGGGTACAGAACAGCATCTAAAAAGCAGGCAAAGAAATGAGACAGAAGCAGGTAACTGTAATCGCGAAAGAGAATGAGACTCACTGAAAGCTCAAACACCAATGGCAGAAGCACATTGATCCTGCACAGTGGCAATGGCAAAACTCCCCCCACCTATGAGGTTCGGGATCAGAAATCAGTAAGTGACACCTGTGAGTCTTTCTCCAGCTGTCCATGCTCCCATGGCTGCTTTATAGAGAGGTGCCCACCTCAGGAGGGCTGAATTGCTCTCATGGTGAGGATTGCTCTCCACTGCCTACAGAAGGCATCTCGGAGGGCCCCATTCTAATGTGGGAATTGCTGATAGTCCCCAGGGGTCTGTCACTTCAGGGGGCTGAAGTCAGTTCTCCCAGCTGGATGAACTGACCTTCTTGCTTTTATTCTGATTAAAGGCAGGATGTAAGGGAAGACCTGTCCTGAGTGCACGTCGGGTAAGAGTAATTGCTCACCCCTTCCCTGTGACCTTCTGCAGCCCTGCAGGCACTTGGCTGGCCCTGTTTGGCTGAGGGGTTATACCTGAAATGGATTTGGTGACAGCAGACAGATCCCCTCATCAAATCTGATTTACACTGCAACAAAACCCATCGGTCATCAGCGTTATGAGAGAGTAACAAAATATTCAACCTGAATTATCTTTTCAAGATGCTTAACAGGGTGGAAACAAGTCAGGCTGTATGAAGCTTTCATTTCTCTTCTGGGCTCTGTCTCTGATTACACAGATACTGCCCAAAAGCCTTGGGAAAGGGTTGAGTAAACTACAGCATCATCTTTTTGTGCTGAAATGCAGCAAGACTTGAGAGCAGGTCAGGGATTACCATGTTCCCAGTGCCTAATCTGTAATACCAGTTAGTTCCCTTAACTAACAGGGGAACAATGCCATGTATTTCTCAAAAAACAGTCCCTTTTAAGTGGCACCAAGTTAAAAGCCAAGCAACAGAAGCTCCCAAGATCTGTAAGCCACTTTGGAAAATTTAGGACCTCAATTTCCAAATGCCAAGGTGACAGATATCTTTCATGATTAGGAGCAGCAGAGCTGAGGAGCAGAAGGGAGCTCGGTGGCAGAGTTGACAGCTGGGGTGCAGAGATCTAATCTCCACCTCCAGATTCAGTCAGCCCAGGCTGACAGGTAAACATCTCCGTGGGAGTCACCATGGCTTGCCCACAGGCCTGCCTTACCCGTCACAAATCTTCTTGATTTTTTGTTTAAGCTGCTCTCCTTGATAGAAGATAATGAACACGTTCTTCTTCACCTCTTCTCTCTGCAATGCAATTCAAGCAGAATTTAAAGCACCCAGACCAAAGACTCCAATGCGGAAAAAGTGGTGGGTTTTTTTGGCAGCCTCTTCACTGGGTTTTATTTCCCCCCCCAACCCCAGTTTTCCAGCAGCAATGTTTTCCCTAGATGCTGCTTCAGGCATCAGGCATGGGCAGCAGCTCTGGATTGAGTAGAGAGGTAAGGGACAGGAGGTCCACTGGGGCACTGAGCACACCCCAGAGACACCAAAAGGAATCAACTCTCTGTGGTCAGCCCCAGGTGAGGACAGCCAGACCCACCTCCCTGTAGACCCTGTAACACAGCTGGGGCTCACATGTGCCTTGACCAGGCAGAACAAAGAAGCCACCTTAATAATGGCAAAAGGAGAAAGCAATGTCCAAAAAGAACCCCTTCTCCCATCCTCAAACTCTCCCGTCTTTCCTTCTGCAGGCTGCCTTCAGACATAACAGCTCTGGTGAGGCAGCTGGTGCTGCAGCGTGGGCAGGGCACCAGTTTGGTTTCTGCAGGTTGCCGGCACACACGAACAGCAGCATGGAGCAAAACCAGGATGGCACCTACCATCACAGGGTCCTCCAGAGGGGTGTCCATTTCAGTGTACCTCAGGTAGATGTTTCCCCTGCAGGCTCGCCACAGTAAACGCTCAAAGGCTATCATCCTCTCCCTCCTTATTACCCCTGCTGTGAAGCTAAGCAGAGTTAAGAGATAAATTACAAGCCCATTCTAGGTCTCTTACGACCTGTAGCACACACAAGTTTGCAATCTCTTGTTTTCCAATCCATGATCACCAGGGCTCTGCCACTGTTGTAGGTGTTTCTAGGAAAGACCTTGCTCAATCCTCACTCTTATCTCAATCTACAAGCTTTATCCCGCTGTATTTCCTTCAAAACACTGTGGGTCATCCCCAGCTCAAGAGAGAAAAAGAAGAGAAAATTCTGGTTTAGAAATGGGGGAACAGAATGACACTTAAAGGTCACACAAAGAGAAAGTGCCTGAATGATAGAGGTAATAGGTAGCAGTTCTAAAGTTCTTTACTCCCTCTTGTTTTCCTTTTCCCAAAAAGCACGAGACTGGACCTTTGAAGTGCACTGTGATATGCTGGTATACACCCAGCAAAGCAAGCCCTCTGCAGGCATATGCTTTGCTCATAGTAGAGTTGAACAGGACTTCAGGAATACCACCATGAGCAGCTAAAACCAGCAGTCTGGGACAACAGCATCAGAGAGTTTAACCACACCTAGCTGATGTAAACACAAGAGAAAGCTGCTTGAGTCTATGCTGGCTGCTGAATTTCCATGAGCTAAGAAGCTGAAGGAGCCGTACTGGTGTCACAGCAATGCAGTGCAGATGGGGAGCTGAGGGACATCACCAATACACACCCCAGCTTGGCGGCTGCAGCAGCAGGAGTGCTTCTCAGCTCCAGCAGCCCAGATGTGTCTTCACTGAAGAAATCATCTGGAAGGCTGGTTTCTGCCTGCAAAACATTGGTTTTGAAAACTATTCAGCATTGTAAGTTTGAAAACTATTTTCACTTTTTTGTCCTGAAAATTTTCCCCCAAAGGTCGCTTTCCTCAGAGATTTAGACCAAAGAGAGAAAAAAAAAAGGTAAACTACATCCTAGCAACTGAAAAGCATAAATGTAATTTTCAAATAGATCTGGGAAGGAAGTTCTTGAGCCCCACTGACTCACAGAGTGATAGGCTCCAAAGTGACTGAGGTGATTTGCAAACACATCTTACTGGCTTGAAGTAAAGACTGCTGGGTTTTGATCAAAAATAAGTAACAGCAACACGCACCAAATTAAAATGTTAGTGTGTTAAGGAACCCTCCACATCTCTACTGGAAAAGAGACCTCTTACCTCAAAGAAGTCCTGCGTTTTCTTCAACAGATGTTTGAGCTCTGTCAGCTCAAGGAAGTTCTGCTTCAGCGTTTGCTGGTTCTGGTTGGCTTCCAGCAGCTCAGCTTCCAGTTTCTCCAGCACTGTCTATTTAGGGTTCAAGCACATCCAGAAAAACTCTGAAGCAGACCAGTAGCCCTTTTACCAAGCTGACACCAAATCTCAAACAATAGATGGTTGGTTTATTTTCAAGAGAGAATATAGAGATACTCAATGAGTACATTGATTAACACTGAGTTTAAAGGAAAATATTAATCAATGCTGACACCTCCTTCTCCCAATGTCCCATTCCCTACTGGGTGCTTTGCCTTCTTCTGATGTTAGAAACAGAATTCAAAGTGCAGGCAGGTAAGTGGATGTCTGCTATAGGTGTCTCAGTTGTGTTGGCACCTCTGTGGTTCCCCACAGGACATCTCAGGCCCAAGGTGGACTGGCTGCCAGTCTACTCAATACAAAAGGAGCCTACAGCAAGGCTGTAAGCTTACCTTCACTAGCCATAGGCAAAGAAATTAGGTGACAATGTGGGCCCAGGAACACACCTTGCTTGTGAAGATGAAGGCCTTGGCAAGCATGATTTTCTGCCTGCATGTGCAGCATTTAAAAATGATCCATCTGGGCTAGAACAAAGGAGCCCATGCAGATCCAAAAGTAAGGTGCATATACTTGTGTCAGGCCACAGTATTACTGTATCATAACCATACACCCAGCAGGAAAGACAGCCCTAAGGTTTTTATGCAGTGAAGCTGGTTCTGACATCAATTCTCCTGGTTAATCACAAAACACCTTTGTGTTCTCACCTACAAGATGATGATGAGGGGGTTCTGTGGGAGTGATATGTTGGATCACAGCTTCACAGGGGATGGTAAAAAGACTGGGGTCCTTTAGCAACATGCAACAAGCCCTAACTGCTGAGTCAGCAACTTGGGGAGCACCTCTGCAGGCAGGAATAGCTGTGCCAGCTTCATTTACTTCTTTGCAGGGAAGGACTGTATCAAACACATTATCCACCCACCCCTCCCTCGCCAGTGCATGATGCCTTCCCTCTTCCCTTGGTCTGCTCCAAATTCTGTACCTCCATATCAATCATTTCCCGGGGCAGGGGAGTCTCTGGGTACTTTCCTAGTTTGACTATTTCAACATTATCTTCCATGTGATTTTCAAGAAAACCTGCAAGGAAAGGACACAGACACCTTGATACAGGGTCATCCTGTTGCATCATCCTGGTCTACCAGCTGCTGCTAAAACTCCTGGCAGGACACCTGACACAGAGGCGTGACAAGGGGCAGTGCCATCATCCCAGTGCATATACACAACCATCAGGAACCAAACATCTAGCAGCCTCCTCTCTCAGTGAGGATGCTGCTTTCTCTTGAAGTCATGGTGGCTGCTCCCACCCTTGTGTCCTGGACAGCCCTCAGCCCTTGCACAAATAGCTGGCATGGCAAGCTCAGGCTTCACTCCTCTGCTCTAGCAATGGCAAGTGCTGTCACAGTGGTTATCGTGGGCACTGATGTCATGGCCAGGGGAGCGCAGAGCTCATGGGACACTTGTCCATGGAACGCCAGAGATCACAAGTGCTGTTGCTCAGGTTTGAAGGATTTGTCCCCAGGCTGAAGCCCTTGGCCAGAGGAGGCATATGAAAACGGCTGGCATGTGAGGGGTAGAGCCAGGTTACCTGGATCATCCTCCTGCAAAGCCCTAGATTTATCTTGTGGTTTTATGCAAGCTAATTAACCTCCTTTCAGTTCAGTTAACCATTTTCAAAACAGGAGCAACAATTTATTGCCCATATGGGGCAAAGCAGTAATTAACTGACACGTGCAAAACATTTCCAGGGGCTCAGATGAAAACATCACCGTTGTGCCACTAATTCTGCTCCACACTGGGAGAGCACTTAACAAAGAAATAAACCCCACACCACAGGTTGGCAGGGAGCCCATTGCATTTGACAAGCGCTTACTTACGCAGGATCCTCTCCAGTGATTCACACCTTCTCACTTCATTCACAAACTTTCTCTGGAAGCTGTTCACATTGGCATTCAGCTAAAAACAGGAAGGAAAACAAGCCTGGGGCTGGAGACTGCACGCTGCTCTGTTCATTTTTAACATCACCAGAGACCAAATGCCTTCAGTGTAGATGGCCAACACCACGGCATCTTACAGACTCCCAGAGGCAGGGCAATACCATGGATTTCCTTAGGGCCAAGGACATCGTGGCCTTACCCGGCTCAACTCCATCCAGCCTTGCTAAGACAGCAGGAGTCACAAATGGGATCTCATGGAGAGACCCCCCATTTTCTGGTGGTGAAGGGAATTATCCAAAGGTTGTGCAGAGCACTGGATAGGGACTCAGGGATGGGTCAGCTCAGCACACTGGCTGGGCACTACTCACATCTCTGAACTGGACCAGACCCAGGTCCCCAAGCTCTGCCACGCAGCAGTAGGCAGCCTCGACCTGCAGGAAGAGCTGCATCAGGCTCATCTCCTCACTCCGGAAGACTGAGGCCATTTTGCCTGCTGACCTCTGACCGGGGCGTCCGTGGGGAAGTTGGTGGCAGCGGCACAGTCTTCCTCTCCCAGGAAGGTGCCAGAAGGTACCAAGAACTGCAGGAACATTGAAATTACTGAGTCAAGGTGCTGAAAGCTAACCCAATGCTGCCCATGCCCATTATGTCCTTCAAAAGGGGTTTCTTCACCTCCCAAAAGCCTCCTTGAGCCCACACTAGCTAGCTTCATCCCACCAGAGCACTGATAGATGCTCTGTGTGTGTCATGGTTTTGCTCCAGTGGGCAACTGAGCACCACGCAGCTGCTCTCTCAGGGGAAGGGGCAGGAAATCCTCATGGGTTGGGATAAGGACAGTTTACTGGGACAGCAAAGGGAGGGAGAAATAGCATAACAGGGCTTTGTAGCAAACGATACAAAACTGGTGATACGCAGTGCAGGTTCTCACTGAACCACACAACTCAGGCCATACAGCTCAGAGCCATCCCAAAAAGCCGCACTGTCCCCAAGTTGCACATCCTGGAGCTGTGCTCTCCCTCCCCATCAGCCCCTCTTTATGCTGAGCATGATGTCATTGGTATGGAATACCCCCTTTGGCCAGTTTGGGTCACCTGTCCTGGCTGTGTCCCCTCCCCCTTCTCATTAGCAGGGTAGCATGAAAAGATGAAAAGTCCTTGATTGCTTGGTGACAACTAAAACATCCCTGTGTGTTACCTGCACTGCTCTCATCCTAACTCCCAAACAGGACATTCCACCAGCTGCTAGACAGAAAATTAACTCTATCCTAGCCAAACCCAGGACAGTGTGTCACACAGGAAAGAAGGGAGCCAGTGGTCCCCTAGGATAGATGATGAGCAAATACCCTGCCCAGTCCTTTGCTGGACTCAGGCCCCTTATGTGGGTTTTGGAAGCTGAGTTGGTGAAGGACTCGGTTTCTCTTTAACTTCCACAACACAGAGAAGAAAAAATCATTAATTTCAACTTGCAATTAGATGGGTGAAAGAGGCCTGACTCGTTTTTATCACTTTCATTGGCAGTGTGAAAATTGCAGACATATCTGGAGCATGCTATATATTGGGATGGGGAGGAGACTTTTATTTAAATTCAAACAAACTTTAAGATGTAAAAAGCTTCTTTTCCCCATAAAGAACTGTTTTCAAGATGAGATACATGAAACACCATGCATTTCACAGAAGTTCCTTTTGTCTATATGCTGCTTATTATTTACTTTGAATAATAATTTGCCGTCAGTTGTTCTTGAACTAAATCAACTGATTGGCATGCACAAACACAGTAATTATTCCTTCCCAGAGAAAAACATGCAAGTAGATATACTTCTTGGATGCATTTAATTTTGTAGCAAGCCTACATTTTATAAATAGCAAACCAAAATCCCTTTATAACCTCCCTTCAAAATGATGATGGCATGGGAAGTCAATCGTCCTTAAGCCTTGCTCTCTCTCTCTCTCTCTCCCCATGAACCTTGCCTTGCAACATGTTTTTTAATGTAATATTAAAGATATTAAAGGCTCGTTTAACAGGAGCACTGCAGTCACAAGTCTGTATTTGCTTAATTGTCCTGTGATTTTCCTTGTCTCACTCTGTACCCATTCACTAAATGCTTTAACATGTTGAAAATATATGATAACTAGTAGATTGTAAAAAAAAAATACCATGTGCCAGCCCCAGTGGGATATAATCTTAAATTTCATTGGACATCTTTAAGCAAATTATATTTTTCACAGGAAAAAGACACAGAACCTGCAAGAGAACCCCCCTACTCATGCAAGAGAGTAAAAAATTCCCTTGCTCTGGTGTTCAAAAACTTTAAAAGATCATAAAAATTCCACACCTTAATTTCTTTAGACTGAAAAGTGTGGAGACTTTACAATTTAAAGCAGTTTGTATTTCTAAAACTGAAGTTAACTTCCACAAAAAATATTAAAACTTTAGAATTAAAAGAACAAAACTCAAATGAAATATTTGAAAACATCCTAGTTAAATGGCCTTAAACCCAGGGCTCTACTTCTTCCCAGTAATCAGTCAGTGAGAAACCCCAGAGGCTCACTTTCATCTTCATTTGGAATGAGAGAAAAATGAAAAATAAAAAAGAGAAACTCTTTCTGGCCAAGAAACCCTTCCCAGCCCTGCTCTGGGGAAGACAGAGTATTCTCCCTTCACCCATTCCTGCAGGTACAGGAGGCTTGTCCAAAGGCACCTGCTCCCAGCCATGCCTCTAGCAACAGCCTCCCCCCCACCCACCCCCTCCCCACCCCCCCCCCCCTCAAAATTTTGCTTTGGCAAAAGAACAATTAATTGAGAAATCACTCACACTTTCCCCAGTCACTATTTTCCAGCAGTGTTGCACTGCATTAAAATGCATTAAAACACACCAGGTTTCGGGCAGTGTGAATCCCGGTGCTGTAAGTAGCTCTGGAGAAGGTGTTACTTGGGTTTACCTCTCAGCCACTGCACTCCTTTCCAGCAGGCCCTCTTCCCGGGGAAGGGGTCAGCTCTCCCCTCAGCTGGCCAGGTGTCCCGTCAGGCGATGACAGCAGGGCTGTGCTTTGGCATGGCTGCAGGCACCACGCTGGGCGAGGAGGGCGGTGAGCGAAACGCCCTGGCCAAGTGTCCTGTCTCACATGGGGCACGGCAAATCTTTTCTTTTAAGGTCAGAACTGGACTGGACCAGAGGAGGGAAATCCTTTCTGTTCCAAAAAAACCCTAGATGGTTTGGACCCAGCACTTTCTGGCTCAGCCACAACCCCCGTATCAAGTCTGAGACAAGCGAGGGCTGTGCTGCAGCTGCACCCATCTTGTTGAGACTAATAACAAACAGGGCATGCCGGCTCACACCGCCCCAGCCACCCAAAAACCAGCGAGAGCCTTTACAACCTGCTGTACGCAGAGAGCTGTAAACCCATAAAAACTCATTTGCAACCCTGGGATGGAGGACCAGTCGCTAGGGAGGGGGAAAACTGCGCTGTTTCTGGCTGGGTTTTTTCCTCACCGAAAGCAACCAGGGAAAGGACAGGGAAACAATGGGAGATTAATGATTTTCCTGTAGCTGGGGCCGGGCAGAGCTATACAGCAAAGAGAGGGCTGGGAGGGCAGGGACTCAGTCAGCAGAGCTGTATTAGCTTGGGACACCACTGACAGGGAACTCGATTCTCATCCCTTTAAATAACAAATCTTGTGGCGAAAAAGGGGTTTAATAGACTTTCTCCTTTCCCCCACTCCAGCTGCTAAAGCAAGGGCTCCAGAGAGAAACTCAGCCCCTCCTAAAACCAACATCTTAGCTCCCACTGAGGTCAGAAGAGGCAAGGCTGTATTCTGGTAAATAAGGCTGGCTAGGCCACTATGAAGTCCAGCACCCATAAAGAAGTTTTAACTCCAAAGAAGAATTAATGAAAACACATGGCTATATCTAAATTTAAAGTACCCCTTAACAAAATACTTTCTCAGACCTATTTTTTGGAGGTACCCAGTAACACTGACCAGACAAGCCAAAGGCTACAGTTTGTCTGAGTGAACAATGCTGAAAAGTAACAGCAGAGAGTTTCCCAGCACAGAGGTTTCCTGTTCAAAACCAACACAGAGAGTGGCCCCGCTTCTTGAGGTCAGCTAGTGCGAGAGGGCTCCCGACACTTTCTGAAATCCAGCTGCCTCAAGCTATGCCACCCAAAAAGGAGGTAGTCAAGATTATACGTTAATTTTGACAGGTAAGGCTAAAACTTACATTTTTCTCAGCAACTGCCCAGTTGAACTGGCTGTGGGTGCACCCACTTTGGCTGCACTGTGCTCCTCCTGTACCAGGCACTGCCGGGGGGTCAGCTCTGCTTTCTCCACCAGCACTACCAATTTAAAGGAGGGAAGGCTGATGAAAGTCAGCACTTTCTGCTGGGAAATCTGAACTTGTCTCAGGCAGAAGTGAACATCATTGCTGTCAACCACACGTCAGTCACACAGGGCTGTGGAGAAGCTGTGGTGGGAAAGGAAGGACATTGCCTCCCAGCCCGTGCTATAATGCTAAACAACATCAGTCATTGTTCTGTTTTCAGCTGACATATATCAATGCAACAAAACAAAACAAAACAGCTTCTCAGCCTACTCCACCCACTTCTGAATCCACAGCACTGTCTTACTACCTCGGTAAAACTGTTGTGCTCCTTTCAGGATACCGGGATTTGCTTCTGTTTTGCACCTATGCTGCTCTTTTTCAGCCCCATAGTCACACCCAGCTACTCCCCTAACAAGCTTCTGGGGCAGGAGGAACAGAAGAGGCCCCCAACACACATTTCATCGACAAAGCAAGCCGCACTACACCAGCCGCTCCATCCCATTAGCCAAGGAGCAAGCAAACAGAGTGCAGAGATAAATCCATCTCTCTCACCTTCCCCTCTCCCCCCCTCCCTTCCTGGGTAGAGGAGAAAAGCAGAAAGCATATCTTATTTCATGCCTCTGGCATGTGAAGTGAGAACATTATTTTATAATAATCTTATTATTAAAGATGAGATGATGATGGCTGATGACGAGGCGCCGTTTAGAGAGGCCTCATCAGTGGGCTCATTGTCAGTGCCCTCAGCTCTGCAGCTGAAGGCAGCCCTTCTCAGGCAGCCCTGCATCCCCCCCCCGGACGGCTGGTTTTAGGCTCCCTTGCTGGGGTCTCCAGAGGGACAGTGTGGGGTCACAGCAGGACCACAGGCTCAACGTTTGTCTTAGAGCAAAACCAGCCTGGTCTGGAAAACAAGGGCACGGTTGTGGAAGTATTCAAAATGGTACAGCTGCTTTCTTCTGTGTGACAGAAAGCAGATCCTCTCTCCCCTTCTTTGTTAAAGAGCAAAAACTTTGTGGGTTTGATTTTTTTTCCCCTTCATTTGCCTAGTTCTAAAAAATCAAATCCCCTTTTCATTGGTAGCTTTATCTTAGATGGCTATTTTTTACATCAGTGAAGATAGGAAACAAAACAGCTCCCTCCCCGATGGACACATTATTGGCATCAGGCTTAAGGTTTGGAGCTTTTTTAAAGCTATTTTGAAGGCTTTATAAAGGCACTTAAGCTTTTTTTTGAGCTTTATAAAGGCCACCTGGGAGGGAGCTCACCCTGCGATACAAAGACGGTGGGCTGCTAACAGACAGCCCTGCCCTCCCAACAGATGCCTTTTCTACAGCTGCACTTGAAGATTTTGCTACCTACAAAACAAGCACAGGAAATAGACCCACTCCTGTGGTCTCACCAACAGTATGAACCACCTAGCATCCTCCTTGGTGTTTAGCACCATGACCTCAAAGGCTGCGCAGGGCCCTTGTGAGTAGTAACTGGGAATTGTCAGTTGGCTCTGGGAACAGCATTTCAGCTATAATCACTCCTTGCTGAGCTCCACAGGGCAGAAGATTCTGTGTGCTTACATGGGATGTTGATTTTTAAACTTTTTCACCAAAATTCCCTCCTATTGCAGCAGCTAAGCAGACTAGCACCTCAGGTAAGCTGAAACGAGGGTAGTGGTATAGTTAACCCAACATCAAGTGTTTCAGAATAAAAAAGGATTTGTCCTCTTTTCCCTGCTATGCCTGGAGATGATGTACCTGCTCAGCTGTGCTCTCGTGGGTCCTGTGTTTTGCCCTGAGTTAAATACTATGCTATGGCTCAATTGCCATCGTACGGATCACTGCTGGGATGGAACAGGATTGCAGCAGTAATCAGCTTGTATTTGGAATTAAAAATATAAACATGTTGCCTATGTAAACAGAAAAAAAATATATATAGACTCTGTGTGTGTACATATGCAATAAAGGGAATGACTTTCGAACAGCCACAGCTGGTGATGATGCGTCAAGGGTAATACCTTGGTCATCAGAGAACTTTAACTGTGAAGCTCTATGTGGCTTAAAATATACCAAACAGTAGGAATTGCTTCCTTCGTAATTATCAGGAAAAGATGACCAGCAGCCCTATACACTGTGAAAGAGACTTCAAGGGGAGGAGTGGGCAAGTACCTAATTTTTAAATAAACCAAGTCCTGCCCGAGGAAAAGAAAAAAATGAAAAGGAAGCTCCTCCGTCTCTGCTGGTGCTGCTGTCATGCCTCACTTGCCAGGGCATCCCACCAGAGACAGGCACTGCTGCAATGCAAAGGAAAGGCTTTGGAGAGTCTTATCACTCTTCTGGCAGTCACAGTGCTGAAATTTAAATATGACAAAAAGAAGAAATACAAAAAATCCCAATCTGTGTCAGGAGATGATTTTATAGGGCTCCCACAGTGTCAGAACTTATCAAGCAAAGCCTTCATCTCTGATCTGATCCAAAATCCACTGAAGCCAAGTGCAGCTTCAGGAGACTTTGAGGCAGGCCCTTTTTGAACTACATAGGGAACATGTTTTGGAAAGGAAAAGAAATACATTATATTAATTGTGCAAAACATTTTCAGCATCCCTTAGGAACGGGCACATTTACTTGCAAGTTGACAAAGACCATTTAGGTAGTAGCTAAATTTCAAAAGAGATTTCATTACAAATTGAATCATTCATTCAATAGAAGAGAAGTTTTGTCTTTTTTCATTTCCCCTCAAACATTTTCTGCTGCACAGAACACTTTTGTACTCATTATTTTTTCAAAATTAACTGCCAGGTCATCTTTCAGTAGGAAACCCTGTTAAGAAATTCAGGAGGGAAGGGTGAAGCTGTGAGAAAATGGAGTGCCTTTCCCCAGTAAAGGGTTGACTTTTAGTTTTGATGCAACAGAGTACTCAGATAAAAACACAAATAAGAGACAACTGGCACGAAAGGACCTAGATACTGAAATGAGGTAGAGGTCAGGATTATCCTATAGGTTAATTTCAAGCAAATCTGAGCAGTCAGAGAGTTTTTACAGTCTCCTCCCATGACTCATGTTTCCCAAGGCCAAGAGCAATGGTTGCTGGGGCCACACACCCAGCCTGGCTGCTGGCCGAGCACAACACACCTTGGGCCGCCCTTTGCGTGTTGGCCAAAGGATGGGGCCGTGCAGAGCCATAGCAGGAGGTGGCTGTCATGGACCGGCCAGCACAGCCCTAACGCTGCCAGCTCTGGCAGCGTGTTTACAGAAAAACAGGGAGACAAGTTGGGTAAACATGCCTGTCTCAGCTGGCCTCCCCTTTCAGCCAGGGAATCCGTGGCTTGGTAGGGCCGCTCTCTGGGAGAAACCTCTTGCTGCCTGTGTCCTGCTGCATCATTGAAATACCTGCAGCTGGAAGGCAGCAGAGTGTTTGCTGTGGAGGGGTGACCCTCAAGGAGAACAAGGGGTTTCACCCCACAGAAACACTGGGCAGGGCTAAGACCATTTAGGTTTTGCTCTCAAGGTTTTTCTTGAATGGACACCAAACAAACCTTACCATTTTGCATAGCAGCCCCCTGTTGCATGCTGTTCCTGTGGGAAGTCTATTTCTCCCCCCCCCCCCCCCCCCCCCCGTGGGTTTTAGTAGTGTGGAGGGGAAAAAAATGGAAAATTATTAAATTCTGTCCAACATACTAGGACTGCTGCCCCAGATGCCTTCCCCCTTGCCTCCCACAGGGTGGCTGCACATCCAGACCAGGCCCCAGACAGCTTGGTTCTCACATGAGCACCTGAAACCATGAGTGACCACTGCTGAAAAGCACCAGCAATCTGCTTCCTGCTGAGCCCACTCCTCCCAATGCTTTCCTGTCCGATTTAATGCCTGAAGTTTTCTCTCAGAAGGACATCATGGTGGGTCAAAGATAAAAGGAAGCAGAGCCAGCAGCTTGGGGAACATCAGCAATGAGCAGTGCTTGTCAGACCAGCACAACACCACAACAATGTCAACTGTGTGGCTTTTCCAGACAGGATTGTAGAAAAACATCTTGCCCTCCAGCTGACGCCATTTTGCCAGCAACCCTGGTGGTGGGAAGGCCCTGGTCACGGCTTTGCCATGTCATGGAGGAGGTGGCATAACTGCAAGCAAAGGAAAAAAAGCTTTTCCAGGATCACGCTGTATCAGGGTGACAGAGGTAGTGACACACCTCTGCTCAGAGGGAGAGAGAGAACAGCAGCAACTTTTTCCTGAGCAGAGGCCCCAAGCTTGAACTGTTCCCAACTCACTACCCAACAGGGGCCTTTAAGGAAAGGCCGTTGTTACCGTGTAATAGCTGTTGGTAGCCTACATGAAAGAACTGGTTTCATCCCATCTCTTGGTGGAAATGTGCCCATATCCTGTATTAACTCAGCAGCTGCTGTACCAGTGTGACCAAAGACTGCTTTTTTTTTTTTAATAAGCATCTGCACAGCCCTTCCAAAAAAGCAGCACTGCTGGGCAGTTTGGGGTGTGGGGGGGATGAATCCAGGACCACCTTCACAAGGCCAAAAGAACACTCAGAAGACAGAAAGCTGCCTGGGACGCTGCTGGGAAGGGCTGGCTCCAGAGGCCTTTTCCCCCACTGACAGCAGAAGATCCTGAGGAGAACCCCTTTTGGATTGACCTTCAGGGGCCCTCCACCTGCCTCAGCACTAGCATCCACCTCCCGCCAGAGCTGTTCTGGTCAGAGCCCTTTTCTCTCCTCACCTGGTTGTGGCAGGAAAGCTCAAGCTGTCCTGGCAGCAGGAAGCTCCTTTGCTCCACCCTCTGCCCCACACACCAGTTCTCCGAGCTTATCAAGGATTTCTGAACCTGAGCTGCCAGCAACAGCAACCCAATCTGTGCGGCCTGCGACCTGGACCCCAGCATGAAGCTCTTCTCCCACGAGACCTGGGTAGCCTTCGCTGTGTTCTTCTTCACTGCTGTGCTCTGGTGTTCTTGCTCAGCAGGTATTTCTTTCCTCTTATTCTAGTTTTTATACTCTGTCTTTTCCCCCCACTCCTCTCACTACCTAAATATATTGCTCACTGATGGTAATTTTTCTTTAAAAATAAGGTGGGCTCCCTTGTCTCACCCAGAAAGTGTAAAGAGCTGGGATTGATTAATGCTAATGAGAATTACTTGACATGATTGATCACAGCATCTTTCTGAAGAGATGTGCTTTTGCCAGCTATTTACAGTTCCACTATAAATGCGAGTAAGCGGCAGGTTACTCCACTGAATGGAAAGGAGATAGAGGACCCCTGCTACATAGCCTTCATGTGCTTGCTGAGGCAAGGGATTGTTTGATATCCTATCCAAGAGGCTCACTGCATACCAGTTTATTTCTTATTAGATGCTTTTTGCAGGGAATCTGGCTTTGGAGCCCCCCTAATTGGAGAAGTTGCCTAAAAACAAAATGTAAATGAGACCCATGAGCTGCTCTTTTCCCATTAGGCAACTGCCTGCATTTGTATATCAGCACTGGTTGACACCTGCCAGATGTTAAAAATGGCTTAGCTTTGACAGCCTGTCCTTTGGGCTGCGAAGTCTATAAACATGAACCAAGGCTCTGTATTCTGCAGCATTTTCTTATACAGGTCGAACATAGCTTTTAACAATTCTTCCCAGTGCTCCTGTGAGGTACTTATTAACCCAGAACACAAATTATGGGCTTGGCCAAGGTCATTCAGTGGAGTCAGAAAGAGGAATGGGGAGTTCTCAGACCCCTCGCTGGAGCAGGCTGCCCAGGGACCTGCTGTGTGGCAGCAATAGTAAGGAAAATTCTGGTCTTGCTGATGGTTGGTCAGCTCAAAATGCAAAGCTGTGCAACAGCCAGTGACCCCGAGGGTGTCATCTCCTGCGGGACAACTTTGGTTTGTGGTTGCTTGGAAAATACAAAAATCAAAGCAAAGGTTTGGTCAAAGGTCCTGTTTTATTTTCCCAAGCTGAAACTAAACCTGAGCCATTATTTTGAAAGTCTTTAGTGAAGTCAAACTGGAACTGATTTTCTCTATCATGCTGCGAATTAGCAGCTCAGAGTGATGGTTTGACTGGAAATAGTTCTCTCATGGCTTCTGTCTGGTCTGTGGGCCAGCAGCATGTTGGAGGCGCTCCTCCTTATTCCTGTAGCCTCCCCAGGCTGTTTTTCATGTGTCTCTGCAGGGCACCATGTTAGCATGGGGTCCTTACCTGGCTGAACTTGAACTGTACTGCTCTTTGACTCCTTCCCTTCTGCAGCAGGCTGGTGCTAATGCACAAGGATTGCAGCAGCCCATGTTTTTGCCATGCAGACATCATGCAGCTGTCCTTGCATCTGATCCTGCAGTTGTGTGAGGTGCAAGGAAGGGAGTATTAGAAGGTCTAAGGGGACTTTGGCCTGTGATGCCATGTACAGATTTGGGGGGCTGGACACAAGCCACAGAGCTGTGCTGGAGTGCATGTGCTCTGATTCTGGGTAGATGCAGGATGAAGATATAAAACCTTCATCAAAGATACTGTCCTTCTCCCTGCCTTGTTTCTTTCTGTATGTTGTATTTTCCAGCCAGGGCTGGATATCGTGCTGGCCTGCGGGAGTCTGGCTACAGCAGTTTCAGACACAGCTGCACCTACACTGCAGCAAAGCCAAAGCTTCCTGCTGAGGCTGTGGTCGATCTGCTGAGGTTCTGTGTGGATGGGCTCAGCCCTCAGCTCCACAAGACTCTTTCGCACCCTGGAGTTACTGGGATTTTTCTAAGGTCAAAAGGAGATAGATATTTAGCTCAGCAGCCATGGATCGCCTTATGCCACTGAATGCTTTCTCATTTCAGTCTTTGCTTGTTCCCCCTTTGCAGCTTGGGAAAGGAGAGTGGTTAATTTGAGCTCTGAGTGAACAGCTCACACCAGGGTCGTACCCAGGTAGAGGCACAGTGATTCAGCTGCTACTTATGGCTGGTGCTAGAGCACCTGTCTCTAGAGCCTATGTTGATAGTGGTGGGATGAGAAAGCATACCCTGATGCAGCAATGTTTAGGGGCAGGAAATTACTTTCTCCAAATTGTTTCCTTCCAACAGACCTCTGCAAATCCAGTGGCATTCAGATTTTCATGCTTGATGCCCAGTATTGCTTTTTAAATCCAACTTGCCTTTTCTGCCCTTCAGCAGGTGAAGACATCTCCAATGTTTCAACAGGCTCCACACTCACAACTGAGTACGAAGCACCATGTCTCAGTAAGTATTCATAAATCATTGAAGTGATAGGACAAGGGCTAATGGCTTTAAACTGAAAGATGGCAGATTTAGATTAAACCTTAGGAAGAAATTCTTCCCTGTGAGGGTGATGAGGCACTGGCATAGGTTGCCCAGAGGAGCTGCAGCTGCCTCCTCCCTGGCAGTGTTCAAGGCCAGGCTGGATGGGGCTTTGGGCAACCTGGGTGTCGAGAGTGTCCCTGCCCATGGCAGGGGGGTGGGACTAGGTGATCTTTAAGGTCACTTCCAACCCAAACCAGTCTGTGATTCTGTGATTCTATACATTCATTAACTAGCTTTAGGAAATCGGACTGATTTAAATTAAAGAAAAAAGACATGGAATTGTTAAAGAACTATTTTATTTTTAAACATATAAACTAGAGAACCACTAATGGTGGTCTGTTTTGCAGTTGTTACACCCAAGTGAAAGATAACAGCCCAGCGAGAGCAGCCGCTGCTGTACTACTGACAGAGATATTGGTTACCTAAATTATTGGAGATCCTGCTGAAGCTGTCTCTGCTAGAGATCCTCTTACTATCTCATATGAAGGTTTCTCTATCCTGGATTTATTTTTCATTTTAACTAGCTAATCCTATCACACTCCTTTCCTAAAACTGACTGGGGAGATGCTACGTGGGTGTTTTAAAAGATTTCAGTAGGTGGGCACAGTGGTAAGAGGAGCAGTTCAGGTGTTTGTCCAGACAGGGATGACTAATTCTTGAAGACATACATACTGCCATCCCCCAGGTCAAGAGCGAGGTTTAGGGTGAAGATGCCAAGGCAGAGTGACAGATCACAGGGCAGACAGTGAAGTCACTGTCCCATCTGCCTTCTAGCCAAAGAAATCTGTTACGTACTTAACCCATCAGCTTACTTCATCTCTTTGCCACCAGATGTGAACTTCTGCACACAAGCAGCTATGTGTTGCCCAGCGGGCATGGACGATTATGGGTGGATTGCAGCAGCTGTTGGCTGGAGCCTCTGGTTTCTGACTCTCATCTTGCTCTGTGTGGACAAAGTCATGAAGCTCCGTCCTGATGAACCCAAATATTTGGTGGCCTGAGGCAGAGCAAGCTAGCAAGCAGCAGCATCTGGGAGCAGTGAGGTACAGACAGACTGACAAAGCATTTCAATCACTTACCAAGAAACAAAAAAGAAAGGGCACGTACCTTCAGCCAAAGAAGTCCAGATCTAAGCAGGGCACCTGCTGGGGCTTCATGCTCCTCCGCAGGTCAGAGCTGCCAGCCAAGGTGTTGAGTGGGTAAGTCCCTGCAAGCCACCACATATGTCCCACAGAACACAGAAAATCTTTTTCTGTGAGCCCTTTCATGCTTGCTGTGAGTGTGTCAGAAGCAGCAAGATGCTGAAGGACCAATCACCAGTCTGTAGCCCATTGCTTTAAGACAACCCAGTACATAACCTTTGAATATGGAAATAGAAAGTGGAGAAATAAAGCTATTTTCTGGAGGATCAGTGTTACCAGATCCATTACGAAGCTTTAGACCAGATTCCATCAGTAAGCAGATGTAACTCATTGATTATATTGAGTCCTTCTTACCCACTCAATTGTGGTATTTTAAAGTCTATTAACTGATACCAGTGAAAACTCTTGTTATGGAAATTTAAGGACTGTTTGGCCTGGTTTGAAATTAAAACTTGTTTTTCCAGTGCAGTTTATATGCAAAGTATTTTGTGAGAATTGAATGTTGTGTGTATTTATTCAGTTAGCACCTGCCCATGTAACTAAGCTCAGCTGAACCGTGGCACGCAGGTTTAAAACCGCATGTCCAGTTGATTCAATGAAACATACTACTACTCCCAGCCTATCCAGGATCCCTAAAAAAAGTGGTGGCCTCTCAAAAGCTCAAAGGCTACCAATGGAAACATCTGTTCCTATGCAGCACAGTATATATACATATATTTATATATAAATAGAGACTCTCTGAGGTACGTACTACATGTTGTAGTGATCCTAGACATGGGGGGCAATCACAAGTATAACGCAAAGCAATGCACCATGCAAAGAGAGGGGGAAAGCCTGGTATTGTCTGTGTTACAGGGTCTTGTCAAGAGTTACAGAAAGTGCAGAATGAATCAGTTGCGTCCAAAAGACTTGAGAAAAATTATATTAAGACAAAGATTAGGATGCAGAAATGGATTGTACACACCTGGTTTACAATAAATATAATCCAAAGATTGTCTGTGGCCTGCTGTTACGTTTCCTGTAATATTTTTTAGTTAGGGAACACACAGCCACACAGCTTGTGGGTTATTTTAAGACTAAGTCACAGTAGAAGGCTGTAGTCTGGTTTTGATGCAAAAATTAAAGGTGACTTTATAGTACAATGCCTTATAAATGTGGTCCATGAGCAATGCCATAGACATATACTAATTTGTTGTGTATTATTTCATGTTTCTAATAATATCACTGACATTAAAATACCTCCAATAGTAGATACCAGCTAGTTCAATGAATCCCATGTCCGGTTGACTTCAAGGGAGCTAGGCATACACCCATCACATGCCTTGTTTGGTTGTTCGGGGTTTTTTCCAGTGTAATTCAGGAACCTGTCATTTTTGTTCCCCCACAACACCTTGGGAGCAAACCATAACTCCTGAGTTATCAGCATGTATAAATCATTTTACCTGTGCTCAACCTTGGTGCCCCTTCAGACTGCTACATACAATGTCATGCTGTAGCACTGAGCTGGTTTAGCCTCTTGTACATCCAAACGCATGTAAAATATATGATGATAGCTCATACCACCTATTAGCTGCAAGACACCCTCTCAGAAGGATGATGGAAATGTTAATGCTCCCATCTTTTATAGCACACTGTCCAGTCAAGTTCTGGATCCTTGAACCAAGAAGTTCCTCACTGGAATGAGATGGAGAAGAAATCTATTCCAGCTCATATGATTTAGTACAAGGAAAACCAAACCAAACCAAACCAAAATGGTTGAAACCTTCATGGCAGAATAAAAATAAGCATGACTGAAGAGGCACGAGTATGAACCCACCCAGACGTTGCAGATCAAGTCAGAAAAGTTCTTTGTATTTTCTGAACAAAGTCTTTGAATCTCAGCCACAAAGGTGTGTAGTGCCTGGAAAGAAAGGAGAGATGCAGATGGCAGATGGGAAACCTGCTGCTCTCCATACCCCTGGGACAGACAGACAGAGAAGTAGGGATGTGTAGGGATGAGCACTTCTAACACCAAAAGAGAAAAAACATTAGCAGCTGCACAGCATCGCAGGGCAACTGTAAATTGGCCAGAGATAGTATCGATCACAGCTGACTAGTGATTTTTTAAATTCTTAATTCAAGACTAAATGGATTGGTACTTGATGCATGACTCCTCATCTTTTTAGATACCATTGCTCTGGTAATGACTCACATTACTCACTGCCTTTATCCTTGGGGTTTTAGTGAATGAGCTACATATTAAGCAATTGCACTTTACAATGATTACACTTTGCAGAAGCACTAGAGGGATGAAAACTGGCAAGCGTCAAGAGCTCCCCACTCACACGAAACACACAGAGAAAAGACAGAGGTTAAATTCATAAGAAAAGGTGCTCTGTGCTGGGACTCCGTAGGAATTTTGATAAAGCTATTACAAATCCAGGATTTCAGAAAGTTACTGCAATTAATTACAGTCAGGGAATTAAATACATCCGTTCCTGGGAATCCATCACCCTCTCTCATCCTTACGCTTCAGATCATGTGGTATTTGTGTCACCAGTATCTGTTGTGGAATTCAAACCTCACTGCAGGTTCCTGTCCTAGAATCAAACACACTCTTTTCAATGTCTCTGTCTTCCCTTTTCTTTACTTCCCCCATCCCCTCCACCCCCTGCTTCCCCCGTGGCGAAGGGAAGCAAGTGAGCGGCTGTGTGGTGCTCAGCTGCTGGCTGGGGCTAAACCACGACAAGAGCTTATTTTCAATTCCTAATAACCTTCTCTAAATAATTGTCTCACAAGTCTGCAGAGAGCTCTAAGACACGCAGACTCTTCCTGTCCAAATGGCCGGTATGAGATCTAGAGACACATTCAGTTAACCACTTTCCTATCAGAAATAGTGGTTTATGGACCCCTATGCCTTGCTGACACAAGACTCCACCAGAATTGACAGCTCCCTCCAAAAAGAAAGCCTCTCTGCAGTCGGAGGGGAAAAGCGCCCAGTCTCAGTGACCAGTGAAGGGAGCTCTGTTCCAAACCCCACACCCTGCCTTTGAGGGTGCCTTTCACTCCAAGAGCTAAGGAACTGCACTAGTTGCAAAACCCTAAGTTTTCTCCCTCTGCTACTAGTCATGTGTTCCAACTGTGAACCTGCCAGGCGCATGTTTTGGGGACTGCATGAGCACTCACATTGTGCTAGTCCAAAATCCCTCCATTTCTCCATCTCTCCAAAGTTTCCCTTTTCTTGAGGGAACCAAAGGGACCCAATTTATAACCTAGTTTAGATGAAGATGCCACAGGCTGTAAAGACCTTTCGCCTGCTGTTGCAACAGCAAGGTAGGATCAAAGGCCCCTCTGTCTCGTTCCATCTCCCAGCGGGACATATTTGGGGAAGAGGATAAGAACCACGCGGCACACAGCAACCCTCCCTGCCCCTCCTCTGCCCAGCTCTCAGGTGAAATCCAGCACCCTTCTGAGACAGACCTGAGCTCCCTTACAGCAGCTCTTCCCCTGGCATTGTGAAATTAATCCTCTGAGGACTGGGGATAGTTTGATGCAGTAACACCTTTCTGTGACTTTTCCCTCATGATTACAACCACTCTGGTTTCTCCCCACATTTTCTCATTTGCGCTTCACACATTCACTGCTGAGCTGGAGCACTAACTTAAACACAGCGTGTCACTCTGCAGATGTTCCATGAGTGGGTTTATTTTGTTTAAGACAAGCATACAGAAGACTTTTCTCTAATCCCCAAGTCCTGCTTGAACTTTCTCCCGCCCCTGTGCTCTTTGTTGGCTCTGTGTTCCAAGCTATTTACCCATTTCACCTTTACCTTTATTAGTCACTATTTACTCAATACAGGAGAGGTTTCCTCCCTTCCTTCACTGCCCACAGATGTGCCCAGTGTTGATTGTAACAAGCCAAAAGACCTGCCTCATCCTTTCTTTCTCTTCCTTATCCAGTGGGGACCTAGAAATCAAACTGACCCCCAGCTCTGTAAGCTCTGTCTCTTTTCTGATGACTTCTCTTGACCTAAGTTCTTTTATTAATACCCTATCAGTGGCTTTTCCAGTCTCCTTAGCTTATCTAATCACAAAGACAAAACAAGCGGTACCAACATACAGAGCTGTGGTTGGTGAGTCACTGAGAGAACCAGAACCACCTTTCCTCGCTTGTAGTTTCCGGAGCTCAGGATTAAACATGCAGGCAAATTTGTTTTTCACTGTGACTTTATAGAAAAGAGGTTACAGTACTTCTTCCTGCCCTCTGCAACGTGCTCTGCTTTGTCTAAATGGGAGGAGATAAGGGCGACCTCTGCAAAGCAATCCCTGCCAGGCGTTTGCCCCTTGCGGTATTTCAGGATATGGCGTATTTCAACCAGATCAGTCCAACAACAGTCAGTTCCAACATGGTAACACTCTGGGATCAAATATGCGAAGAAATCACCATGCTCCAGCTGAGCCATACTAACGTCTAGTGCAGAATGTTCGTTAAGAGGTGTTACATCTTCATTAAATAGAGGACTAAATTATACTTATTGGCATTGGTGACAAGTCCTGAAGTGCAAAGGAGTTGGGGCTGTTCAGCCTTGAGAAAGTAAGACTAAGAGGGGGATCTTATTAATGCTTATAAATATCTCAAGTGTGGGACACAGGGGGAAACAGCCAGCCCCATTTCAGTGGTCTGTGGAGACGGGACAAGGGGCAATGACTCCAAGTTGGAGCATAGGAAGTTCTGCACCAATATGCAGAAGAACATTTTCACAGTAAAGGTTACAGAGCACTGGAACAGGCTGCCCGGGGGGGTTGGGGAGTCTCCTTCTCTGGAGATATTCAAGACCCATCTGGATACCTACCTGTGCAACCTGTCCTAGGGAACCTGCTTTGGCAGGGGGTTGGACCCGATGATCTGTGGAGGTCCCTTCTAACCCCTACGATTCTGTGATTCTGTGCAGAGCTGCAGGAAACCACATGCTTTGCTCCCAGGCTGTAGTGAGATTATTGTAGGTAATGTTGGGTTAATGATGCCGTCTGTGCCGAAGTGACAACCAACTTCTTGTAACTTCCTTGTAGTTCTGCTCTGCAAAAGCCAGAACATGGTTTCCAGAGCCCTGGCAAATTTTCTTCCATGTGGCAGTGAAGTATAGAAGGACGTAGCAGGAATATAAATACTGACTGCACAGTCCAAAATGGGCTGGGGGTACTGATAAAAGCTGGACATGAGCCAACAATGAACACTTGCTGCCCAGAAGGCCAACCACATCCTGGATGGCATCAAAAGAAGTGAAGCCAGAAGATTGAGAGAGGTGATTCTGCCCCTCTACTCTGCTCTGGTGAGACCCCACCTGGGTGCCGTGTCCAGCTATAGATCCCTCAGCAAAAGTACATGGACCTCTTGGAGCGGGTCCAGAGGAGGGCCACAAGGATGATCAGAAGGCTGGAGCACCTCTCCTACAAAGACAGGCTGGGAGTTGGGGCTGTTCAGCCTGGAGAAGAGAAGGCTCAGGGTGGACCTTACTGTACCAGTACCTGAAGGGGCCTACAGGAAAGCTGGGGAGGGACTGTTTGTAAGGGCATATAGTGATAGGATGAGGGGCAGTGGTTTTAAACTACACCAGAGTGGGTTCTGATCAGACATTAGGAAGAATTTCTTTACCATGAGGGTGGTAAGACTCTGGAACAGGCTGCCCAGAGAGGTGGTGGAGGCCCCATCCCTGGAGACATTCAGTGTTGGCCTTGATGAACCTCTTAGCAATCCAATGTAGTTAAAGGTGTCCCTGCTTACTACAGGGGGGTTGGACTAGATGGCTTTTAAAGGTCCCTTCCAACCTCATGCTATGATTCTATCTACAGATTCTCTAAAGAGATGGAGATTCCTCACCTCTCATATTTCTCAAGTGCTCTTCTTTAAAGTTGGCATCATTAAGCCCAAAGACAGAAACTGTCATAATGATCAAACTCATCCATGGAATTGGAATTCACTTGACAGGAAGCCTTCCATGCAAAAGGCCAGGCCTTCAGGCCTACCTGAAACCATTTCAGCCAGGATTGCTTGGACTAACAAACCCAGTAATCAGTTTGTGAGTTTGTAGATGCCTGTAGCCCGTGTATTGAATTGAATTTCAACAATTGCGTATTTGGCAAGTGTGTTGAAGTACCACTTATAGTGGCTAACCCACAATTCTTGTTCCTGTTTCCTTCCATCTAAGGATAAAAGCTTCCTGAGTTTTTACTGCAGTTATTTTTTATCCCTATTTCTTTAGTCAAGTTCCTTCCAGATCTTCATTTCAGGTCCAAAACAGCAAAGTGCATCAGCCAAATAGAACACTGCATTATTTTTCCTTGAACCATGAAGAGCTTTTCCTGAAACACAAACAATATCCAGCTACAGTAGCTTTTAAATCATGCACAGCACTAAAGTGCTCAAACAGCCTGGATGAGAAAACAACTTCTGAGAAGCCTTGGAATGGAAATCTTCATGGGAAGAAGAAATTTTCATGGGAGCATGATAGAATTCTTAAGATGTGTGTTATATTAGACTATAATTCAAAATGCGCACCAGTAATTTTCATCTTTCAGTCTCTTTTCTGTTCTCATTTCACTTCTCCTGCTCTACACGTGGCAATAAGAGGATTACTGCAAGTTAACTGGAAAACCACCACGTCAGGAATCCATAGAGGTTTAGCATTCATTTCAGAAGAGTCTTCAGAGCATTTGTTCAAATGTGCCAACATTTTATTCCAATTAAGGCAAGATGTAACACAAACTTCCAGTTATGGAGTAAGAACTACTCAAAACTAAACAGGAGCAGCCATTACAAAGGGAAACATAATCTTTAAATTTAAAGAGTGTCAAGAAAAAGTAGCACAAAATCAAGATGAAACATTCCAGCTCTACAAACTATGAAGTGCAAAGAAACATGTATTTTTTCTAGTACTAATGGAACTTTTTTTTCCACCTATCAGGCTTCAGTGGGATTTACAGGACTGCAGCTCTACTCCAGAAAAGTCTCTTTAAAAAGGCAGTGCAAGTCCACAGGATGTTTGCTTCTCAAGTTTCTTACTCTTCGGGTGCCTGGGACTTGTCCATCAAAGCCAGGCACACCACACCATGTGCACCACACCGTACTAAAGGAGTTGTAGGATAAAGTCTCCTTTCAGATGACACATGCACCTTAATGGGTTTCAGTCATGCAGATGGGACTGGGGACAGTATGCAGACCAACGTTTGGATCTGAACTCCAACCCTTCGGTCCGAGCTGGGCTTGCTCCACCCTCCTTGAATTAGTGCCAGAGATACAGAAGAAAATATCTACTGTCCTCCTGACATAAGCTGCTTTCCAAGGGACTCTCACTATAGCAGAGATACCCAGCTTTGGTCAAGAGCTCAAGCACACTTACACCAGAATACTGCAAAACCACAGGGAGTCTTTGCCAGCGTTGCTGAAAACTTTCATTACTAATTTCTGCTTCCTCCCCCACAGACAGTGGAACATACGAATGACAGCAGACTGATTAAGTAAGAAGGCAAGACAGCTCCAGGTTTGTGTCCTCCTCCCCTCCCCCCCCCTTTTAAAATATAACAGGAAGAAGGAAAAGATGCCTGCCTCAAAATGGAATTGGATTTTTATTTCCACATTTAAGCATTTTAAAGCTGCTGTTTCTCTCTAGGCACATCTAAACAGTTCTGGGGAAATGCTATGGCCACACTGAACTGCTTTTGGGGAGTCTCATGGATGAGAGATGTTCCCCACTTGAACAGACCAGCACTGCAAGTGGTGAAGGGCTGCACAGAAGTGGGCTGTGTTACGGAATCAGCATGGGAGGGGGCAGGGGCAATCCCCAAGGTTTTCTCTTTTTAGTGCACTGTCACAGGTGGTCCTGGAGACCTGGTTACTGCCCTTTGCCGTCTGAAAATCAGGTGTCATCCTTCTTCTTTTAATCCGTTTTCAGCTTTATGTCCATATGCAGAAAACACCTAACAGGTGTTATTAAAAATAAAAAACCAAATCCATATATGGCCCACAACATGCTCCCACCTCAAAGCCTCAAATGTTTGTCATCCAGCCACTTCAAAGCTCTTGACAAAAGCAGTTCTGTTTCAAGGAATGGCACTTGTTAACAAAGGACTGCCAGATTAGGCTGAAATGAGAAATGCCCATTTCTTCCTTGAGCTGAAAAATCGTTAACAGCTGAAAAAGGGGAGAATGTAGCGAGGACGAGTTAAAAAATGAGTTAAACTGCATACTGCCATCAGCATCACACAACTGGTGACTTCACTTGGGCTCAAACTCATACTAGTTTCTCTCTGTAATGTGTTTTTAAGCTTGAGTTAACACACAAGAGCACCAGTTGTTTTGGTTCCTGGAAGTTATGATCCCTGTGAATGGCTTCTTTCTGAGATAACGCTGTACCTCTGCTGTCAGTGGTTGAATTCAAAGGCCCCCAGCTTCAGCGCTTGTTAGGAACATGCACTTGCAGGTGATCAATCTGCCTGTGTGTTTATGTACACACAGACAGGTGCATGATATTGAGAGAGCCAACACCTTGCCAACTGCTCCTTTGGGTGCAGAGGTGATACACAGACCTTGCGTGATGCTGCTGCTCTCCAACCACTATATATGTAGCCTGTCCCAAACCACTACAAGTAGGGTACACTGCAAAGGGTGAGTGCAATTCCACTCACTGCTCTAAGTGGGCAGATTTAACACTATGAGCCCAGCACCTACACAGCTCACTCCTCCTAAAAGCAAGGTTTTCTTTCCTGAGTCACATATCCACAGTCACCAACAGGACCATGAGTTGCATCCTGGTAGAGATTATTTTATGGTACTGAAGTGCACCCCACCTTTCAAATTGAGTGTATGAAAAATAATTGTAAGATTTCACTTAGGTCCCAAAGATAACTCAGAAGCAGGCTAGGGGTCAACATTTTGGCCCTGAAAAGGAAGAGAAAACCAACCAAGCTAAATGGCATAGCTCTCATCTCGCCAAGTTCTTCTACATGCCAAACCAAACACAGACTAAACACAAATGTCAAGGAAAATTGTGAAGAAAGAGAAGAGCCCAAAGATTCCATGAACCATATGGTTTAGTCATGGAAATGGATGTAACTGTTGGTAACAGCTTTCTGTGCCTGTCCCAAGTTCTCATTTGATCAAGTGTTTTCAGAAACTGGGAGATTCATTAACAGATACTTAAATTCAGGATACTTTTGAGAAAAAAAGGTTTGGGCTTATCCCCCTCTTAATAGGGCAATAAAATGTTGGCAAAAGAGCTCAAGCAGATGGGGATGCAGAATCTCACAGATTTTTTTTCCCCTGAATTCCCAGGCAGAAACACATTTTGGCACATGCATTCCAGAGTCTTTTTGTAGCACACAAAAACACAGCTTTTCCTATAGCTGCAGAAAGTGGGACTCTGTTGTTAAGGCCATCCTTCGAACTGGTGCCTTACATGCTATACTTCACTTACTAAATGCAGACTATGCCATACACAATCACAGAACATTAGGAGTTGGAAGGGACCTCCAAAGATCCCTTCCCTGCCAGAGCAGGATCACCTAGACTAAATCACACAGGAACGTGTCCAGGTGGGTTTGAATGTCTCCAGAGAAGGAGACTCCACAACCTCTCTGGGCAGCCTGTGCCAGGGCTCCGTCACCCTCACAGAGAAAAAGTTCCTCCTCACATTCACATGGAACTTTCTATGCTCCAGCTTGCACCCGTTGACCCTTGTCCTATCACTGGCCCTCACTGAGAAAACCCTGGCTCTGTCCTCCTGACACTCACCCTTTACATATTTATAAACATTAATAAGGTCACCCCTCAGTCTCCTCCAAGGTAAAGAGACCCAGCAGCCTCAGCCTGTCCTCGTAAGGAAGGTGTTCCACTCCCTTAATCACCTTGGTGGCCCTTTGCTGGACTCTTTCAAGGAGTTCTATGTCCTTCTTGAACTGAGAGGCCCAGAACTGGACACAATATTCCAGGTGTGGTCTCATCAGGGCAGAGTACAGGGGGACCTACTAGATACTACTACGAATACAGGATGTCATTGGCCGCCTCAGCCACGAGGACACATTGCTGGCTCATGGTCATCCTGCTGGACCCTCAGGTCCCTCTCACCTGCACTGCTCTCCAACAGGCCAGTCCCCAGCCTACACTGGTACCTGGGGTTGTTCTTCCCTAGACGCAAGACTCTACCCTTGCCCTTGTTAAATCTCATTAAACTTCTCCCTGCCCAGCTCTCCAGCCTGTCTTGCTGAAGGGCAGCACAGCTCTCTGGTGTGTCAGCCACCCCTCCCACTTTTGTGTCTTCAGCAAACTTGCTGACTGTACACTCTATTCCCTCATCCATGTCATCAATGAATATATTGAATAGTACTGGTCCCAGTACCGACCCCTGAGGGGCTCCACTAGATGCAAGCCTCCATTGATCACAACTTGGTGGCTTCTTCCCTTCAACCAGCTCTCAATCCACCTCACTACTCAACTTTCCAGACCACACTTCCTGAGTTTATCCATGAGGATGCTGTGGGAGACGGTGTCAGATGCTTTACTGGGGTCAAGACAGATCATATCTACCGCCCTACCATCATCTACCCATCTGGTTATATCCTCATAAAAGAGATTAGTCAAACATGACTTCCCCTTGGTAAAACCATGTTGACTGCTCCTAACGACCCTCTTATCCTTGAGGTGCCTAGAGACAGCACCAAGGATAAGTCATTCCATCACCTTTCCAGGGATGGAAGTGAGGCTGACTGGTCCGTAGTTACCCAGACCCTCCCTTCTTGCCCTTTCTGAAGACTGGAGTAACATCTGCTTTGCTCCAGTCCTCAGACACCTCTCCCATTTCCCAGGATTTAGCAATGATGGATAGTGGCCTAGCAATGACTTTTGCCAGCTTCCCCAGCACCCTCTGGTGCCTCCCATCAGGACCATGGATTTATGGATGTCCAGATGGCTTAATTCATCCCTGACCCACTCCTCATCAACCAAGGCAGACTCTTCATTTATCCTGACTTCCTTTGGGGCTTCAGCCATCTGGGGCTCCTGCAAAGTCTCCAGCAGTGTAGACAGAGGCAAAGAAGGCAAACTTTGCCTTCTTACTATCCTCAGTCACCAGGGCACCCACCTCATTCAACAGAGGGCCTGCATTGCCTCTAGCATTAGTTTTCTCTGCAATGTATTTGAAGAAGCCCTTTCTGTTGTCCCTCGCCTGCCTTGCAAGGTTTAATTCCTAGCTTTCCTAGTTTCCACCCTTCATGCCCTGACAACAGTCTTATATTCCTCCTAAGTGGCCATCCCCTCCTTCCATGACCTGTAGCCTCTCATCTTCCACTTGAGTTTGCCCAGCAGTCCCCTGTTTATCCACGCAGGTATTCTGCCTCCCCTTCTTGACTTCTTTCCCATTGGGATGCTCTGATCTTGAGCTTGGAAGAAGTGGTCCTTGAATATGGACCAACTATCTTGAGCCTTTCCCCCTCCAGTACCCTGACCCACGGGATTTCCCCCAGTAATTGCCTGAAGAGGCCAAAGTTGGCCCAGCTGAAGTCCAAGGTTGGGTTCCTATTTGGTATTCTCTTCCTACTACGTAAGATCACGAATTCCACCATCTCATGGTCGCTGCAGCCAAGTTTACTCTCAACCTTCACCACTTCAACCAGTCCCTCCCTGTTAGTGAGTACAAGATCCAGCAGTGCTCCTCTCCTAGCAGGCTCATCCACCATTTGCATTATGAAGTTGTTGTCAATGCACTGGAGGAATCTCCTGGACTGTGAGCAGCTGGCTGTGCAGGCCTTCCAGCAAATATCTGGGTAGTTAAAATCCCACATGAGAACCAGGGCCTGCGACTGTGAGGCTACTACAAGCCTCTGTTCCCTTTAGAAGCAAGTCTCCAACAACTATAAATCTTCCCTTCTTCCTTTTGTGAGAGGTTGTAATATGGGTGGAAGGGCTGTCTGCCTGTGCTAAGACCTCAGGTACAGTTTTCCTATCAGCCACCTCATTATCAGGCTGGCCACCTTCCAGCAGGGCCTCCGATCTGCTTCTCAGCAGAACCTGGGCAGGCAAGGAAGGCACTCACCTTCTGCCCTTGCCACAAACCTGCCTTCACTCACCCCATTCATTTAGGCTTCTGTCTTCCACCTTCCTCGGGCAGGATACGTGGTCCCTTTGATCCCGGATAGTAACTAGTGGGTGCTCCTGTTTCAATTGCAGGGTGGGCAGAGCCTGGCTCCACTTCTTGCCATTTCTTGTGAACAGTGGATCAGGTCTCCAGCCAGTTTCAGAACGTAATTTCCAAACAGAGCTTTCTGACTTCTTATATTTTACTGTCCTGCTCCAGAAACATTTTAAGTTTTAGAGGGATTTTTGCATCAGAAAGCCTCCTTTATTTACCAGTATGCATTTGTCCCACATCCCGTGTGCTCTGCAAGATTTGGGACCGAAAAGAAAAAGGATATTCTTCCAAACATAAAAAGATGGAATGTCACAATAGCATCATCATCACCACTAGCAAACATGAATGAGAAATGGCCTTTAACTTTCAAAGCTCTTATTTCAAATTCCTTCTTAAACAGTTGGAATCAGCAGCCAGACAATGAACTTACTTTCTAGAAGCCCACATCTTCTTCAAACAAAGTCACAGTAACGTGCTAATATAAGCACTGGCCTCTGACCTCACTGCAGAATTAAGCTGGAGTAGGATGTGGGCTATGAAAGAGATGGCTTCAATGGGAACACTTGGAAACAGTCTTCAGCACTGTCAAAAAGACCAAATGAACATCGCCTGATACACTCTTCGTCTGCGAAACCTGACATTCTGGAGATGTATTGGTAAATGTTCATCTTTACAACCTTGGCAGAAAAGTTTCTTTTGTTGTAAAAGTGATTATCATGCAAAAAACTTACAGAATTCAAAACATAATACCCTGTTCACAGCCACGCTGCTGTTCTGACTCCACTCCAACCTCAACCAGTGCCCCCAGGAGGGTTTTAAGGGAACTGGCAAGTAGTTTAGGCCACTTCACTACACTAAGTCCCTCAGAACAATTTCATATGGCCTCTAGATGATCATGGGTAAACATAAAAATAACTGAGCCTCCTAAATAAAGAGTAGAAACATGCCAGCTTTCTTTCCACATCAGCAAGCAGCCAGTTCCTTCCTAATCTGGCTTTGACAAATATTATGTCCCTACTTCATGAACGAGGTACGTAGGGTTCTTCTGCGGTGTCCTCCTACCCGTTTGCATTTCAGCTGAAGTTAGACCTGTCAGACACTGAACTGTGCACAGGAACCAGAATGGATTTAGCAACCAAAGACCAAGACCACCATACCTGTATTCCACCAATGTCATTTCTTCCCCGGTGAGACAAACCCAGACCTACTCTGATCAGCTGCCCAACAATCTCTTTGGCAGGCTTACAACCCTTTTACAGCTACTATCTGCTAGTGTTTGAAACACTCACGCTGCAGCACCATGCAGCTCTGCTGGTCGCTAGGCTAGGCCCAGGCTCCCCAGCCCCCACACTGGGCCGGCCTGGTGCTTTAGCTCAGTCTGATCTGAAAATAAAAACGCTCCAACAAGTCATGGCTTAAGTAAAATTTCGGTATGTATTATGTCAGGTACAGTTATGCAATGGCCAAATATTAGTAGATTCGTAGCTAATATTAAATTAAAACTCTGGAAAAAACAGCGACAAACAGTTCCATGGCACGTACCATTCTTACCATGGGGATAATGCTTACCCTTTGTCCAAAGGGACAGTGGAAACAAGTATAAATATAGAAACTGTCTCAAAACCGCAAATCTAAGCCTATGTTAATGCTCTAAACTGTCACTGACTTTCACTAAAATTATTCAGATCCAAACATAAGCAATGATTCAGGACATCAATTTATAATGTAATGCTGGTGACCCTGTACCAGTCAGGCTGGATTGGTTTCTGTCCACAAAGCAAACTACAGAGTGGCAACACATTATCACTGGTCTTGCAAGAGCACACAGTATGCAAATAGATTATTTTTTTTTTAAAAAGATATACATACATACATTTCCCCAAATTCAACTGTGGCTTAGTATTCCTCTCCTAGGTTTGAGTAATTTTTAGAGAAAATAAATATCAAGCCCTTTCTGTTTGGATGTTTGCTTTGTTTTTCCAGCCTGAATGAGTCTACGGATACTTTCTTAGTTATACAAGGCCAATGTTTCACTTTGCAAACATTGAAGATGAAGGAACACTTGAAGCTTCAGCACCAGAAGGAAAACAAGGAAGAGTGCAGAGGGTAGCTCCATTTGGAAGCATAGAGCTGTAACAATGATTGTTCCAGGTTTATTACAAGTAGCTCAGAAAGACTTTTATTCCAAGTAGTCCCATCGTTCCTGACAACCAAAGTGATCCTTATGTGGGATCACACCTTCAACACCCTTGAGCCGATACAGTTTGTAGTCTTGCAGAACAGCAACACAAACCAGTTCCCCATAAGCACTGGAGAGAGCAGAATACTTGTAATCTCTTGCAAAATGTCATCTCAGTTCATTCAAACCGTCACCTACTTCCTTAGAAAACAGGAGTCTTTCATACTTGGAGTTTGTCCCCGCAATTTTGTTGTTGTTGCTGGAGTGTTGAGTTCTTGACCTAAGGTTGTATTTATGTGTTAGGTTGAATGAGGGTAGGGAGAGAAGAGGAGCACCGTAACATTAGCAGATTAATTAATATTACTTGTGATGACACTGAGGGTTTTCCCTGTTTGTCCCCATCTCTCCTTAACTATCCTCAGTTTGCTGCCTTTTTCATTTTTTCCAGAGTGTTGTCAACAGAGCTTGTGAAAGTTCATTCTTTTGAGAGAACAACATTGCTGATTTCCTCTAAGTCTTTGCTTCCATAGGAAGCAGATACCTGGCAGATTTGCAACGGAATGCTAAATCAGCTATGGAAGTTCTGCACTGTTGTCTGTTTCTGAGAAAGTCGTAGAAGTTCTTCTCTAATTGCTTTGATAAGAGAGGCTGAAGAGTGACCTGGCTGGAGGTCCTCAGTGGAACTGGTGGTGTAGCAAAGGCCCTGGCCCTGAAGGCTGTTGTGTTGAAGCTGAGCAGGGGGTGCCGAAGGCTGCCTGGCTGAAGTCCTCGGCATCTGGAATACTGGTGAGGAGGAATATTCTTGGTGTCCATGCATATGAGTCTGGAAAAGGTAGAAAGCATTATTGTACTTTCTGAACAAACATGATAATCCCAGAAAAGACAAGAAAGCAAAAGGGCAAAGAACAGAAGGAAAGCAGCAATGGAGATGCTTCTATCTGCTGCCACTGTTCTTCTGTTGCATGAATGAATGATTCCTCTAATGGAAAACAAAACAGGAGTATGCAAACTTGCTGGACTGCCTCTAGTTCTGGGATTTTCAGAATCTCTTTTAGAATCTTTTAAACAGTCTGATCCCCTTTTCTAATCTCTGGTATGTTTAGAAACTGAAGTGGAAGGAGGTGGGGGAAAAAACCCACAGAACTGCAAGCCAACAAAACTGGCTTCTTTTTCCTTTCCTTTCTATCAACTTGTTAGAGACAACAGGCAAATCCCTCTCTTCACGGCTGTCATTTCTCCATAACATCTATAAATAGAGATACTTTCATCTTACCCTTTTCTGCCTGGCTTTGCCTGTTCACATTGCACACTTGTGTCTGTCTGGACCCCTGTGTCTGTCCAGTGTCCCAGTGCCCAGGAAAACATGGCCAACAGAAGCAGCAGCAGGACAAAATTACTCGAGTTGGAAAGACTAGAGTTTTCCATAGTGAGCAGCTGTCTATGTATCTCAGAAACAACATTCCAGTTTAGGGAGAGTCGTGGTTTCAGAGTAGAGGGGAGTTAATCCTGCATTTGTTCAGTAACACATATTTTCTAGCAAAACCAGAGAGAAACAAGACAGAACCCAGAGTTTACAGCTGGCCTATCTGGAACAGAAATGTGCTTACACTAAGACAAAGCATGAATGCACAGTACAGTAGGTGACTGCACTGACTCCCAGCATGGACACAAACATGGTACATTTCAGAAATCTAAATTCCAGTTGATGTCCCTCAAGCTAGTGCTTCCTCTTACCTCACACATTGCTGAAAGCTGAGACAGCCCCAAGAAAACACTGGACACAAAGGACTTGAAGACACCCTGCTGAACACACAACGTGTAATCCCCTTTCAAGGAGTCTGTGCTGGGGATGAGGGGCAGCTAGCAAGTTTGGATCACAGCTATCACGACTTAGTGAGGCCTGTCTTTCTCTGTGGATAAGCCTTTGGTAGTAGCAGAGAGAGCAATCTGATGCGCTAAGCAAGGTCAGCTGGAAGAGGATTTGGGGGTGACGGCAGGGGGAGTGAAGGGATTACAAAGCAGAGCCTGGGACCGACTGTGGGAGCAGTGTGCAGGGAACACACAAATGCACCACAGGATGTTCCTGAACGTTTCTCATGGTATCAATGAATACAACCCAAGCGGTGTCGTGTAAAGCAGAAGAACAGATTCCAATCCTCTTGCACAGCTCATGTACAGCACTGATCATTTACACAGTTAATTTTGGGCAGGGAGATTAAGAAGAAAAGAGGCTTTAAGAGAAGAATGACAGGTAAAGGAGGTTTTCCAAGTAACATCCTGTCTTACTTCTTATAAAAGGGAGATGATTTTAGTATCAGAAAAGAATGAATGAATCTCTTGATTGTCCAGAATGGTTCATTTGGCAGTGAAACCTGAAACTAATTCACATGTGCAGTCTGGGGTTAGCAAACCTGACAAGTACTCTGGGTTCACAGAAAAGAGTGACCAAAAAAAAATATTAAAACCAAGTATTTCTCAAGACATGAGTCTTAACAGCAACCTGAATTATGTTCAAGTTACTTTCATATCAACATGCATTACATGATTTGGACCCTACCTCACACTGCACTGAATTAACATCATCAGAATGTTTTCTTAAGGGAGGTTAGGAAGAACACCTGATGACCACAGTGGCTGTTTTGTAACACTAAGGTTGTAAAAATTTTCTTAAATATCTCAGAAAAACAAAAGTGTGCATTTTTGTGATCTCATATAAACAGCAGAGTTGGACAGGCGTGAGAACTTTCAAAATGAGACTGGTTTAAGCACCTAACCTATACTAAACTACAATGGCAAACTAAGGAGAGGAAAAAGTTTGGAAGGCTTGCTGCTTTGTAAATTTTTGTTTCTTCTAAATGTCTTTGCTAGCAGAAACACACGTCGACATATTATAAAATACTATATAAAACTATACAGTTGCCTATATATATTATATTATATATTTTGTTATAGAAACATCTGTGTAATGAACAGTAGTACAACATATTTGACAAAAATACCTTTATTGAATCTTCCTCCTTAAGGAATGAAGATTGATGGGATCACATTGTGAATTTGTTAATCTCCATTTAGCAACTGTCGAACTCTGTGGTCAATTTCAACCGAACTGGGCATATAAATAAATACACACACATTGATCTATGCATATGTAAGGATATAAAATTCACAAAAGCAAGTACCTAATTAGACATAACCTGATTTGTGCTACCATTGAGTCTGCTTCGGAGTGACAGAGAAGCCAGGTTAGGCTGTGCTCAGATGGGCCTGTCAGCCAGCATGTATCTCACAGGGAAAAGCTTGGGGACACGAGAGACAACCTCAAGTCTGGTTTAGGGACATGATGGTGGGCAGGCAGAATATAACAATAGAGTGAAAGGATAATGGTGGTTAGGGGGAAACACTGGAAACCTGGAGAAGGCGTGGGAGAACAGTGGAGAGCTATAGAGGATAGTACAGGAAGGGACACCAGGCAGTGGTAGGGAGGCAGAGATATGAGAGACAGTACATACACCTGTAAGAACCAGGCTTCATTTCTTCTGCTGCTCAAATGACCACTTGCTAAGTATTGTATTTTGTGTCAGCTACGGAAATGATGTAATTATCCAGGTTGCCTAGGCCTTCCAGAGGGAGAATTAAGGTAATCAATGACAACCAGCACACTGGCTTTGGGTCAGGACATACAAGTGAGAGGTCATATTCCAGTAGAAAATCAGATGAGGCTGACTCCAGAAATAGTGGGTGAGGATACTGTGAGGGAAATGCCATTGCAGGAACAAAGATGAAGATCCCTCTCGAGTCTGTGGGTGAGAAGCACACTCTAGACCTAATCTTCCTAAATGCAGAGTTTAATTTTAGAAGGTTGCTCAAAACGAGGGAACAGGAAGACTGTTTGCCAAGGGTCAGCTGAAGCCCGCACCATAAGGAACATGACTGTCATTAAGAAAACCCTCTTTTCCAAACAGAAGACAGACAAATTTAGAGCTCTGTCCTAGCAAAGGAAACCAAACTCTGAATGTAATTATTGAACTACAGAAAACTGCAAGATTTGGGCTCATCTGATAATCCTTTTTAAAATTTTTTTAAAAATGAAAATAATCCTAAGGAAAGTGCAGGCACAAGGCACAAGCCACAAATAAATGACAAATACTCAGAAAGTTTTAGTCCATGACCTCCTCCTTTTGCTTTTTGGTTTTCTTAAAGAAAAAAAATCAAAACAAAACCAAACTGGAAAATTTGCATTGCAGTAACACATGAACTGCAGCATCTGGTAAGCAAACAGTACTGTCAAAGCCGAGGCTGTATTTAAACTCTGACTGATTAGAAGGTCAACCTGCACTGAGATGACACGTATCCCCCTCTGAAATGGCAAAAAAAGGTGCAAGCTGCAACCAAATCGTGTTGTACTGGGCAATGACTCTGGGGAAGTTGCGCAGGTAACTGCTATCAAACCCAACTGTTTGCACAGCATCTCAGGTAATAGGCTCCCTGACTGAATTTTCAGTGATACATTAGCCATTCAAGTAATACAGTATTAAGAATGTCTGAGCATACACACTGGAGGGACAGAAGGGAAGGGATCTAGAGAAGCAAAGTGATTTTCAGAAATTAATGACAAATGGCAAGGGGCAATGAAAGGTAATTTAGAGATGCCTCTGAAAATGGAACAGGAGAGACTCCAGGATCTCTCATGCAGGTGGGTCTTCTAGATGTAAACTGAAATTTTTAGTGTTCTTGCACTCAAATACCACGGGGTTCCAAGCACAGATAGCAAGGAAAATTAGGCAACTACAGCTTCTGGCTTTGACAGTTGAAGGTTTTTAGTAGTATCAGTAGAGTTTTTTCTCTAGTGTGCCCAGTCCTCAAAGGCTTTATGCTGCTCTTCCCAAGTTCGTTTGGAGTGGTGGCAGCTTAGTTTCACCAAAATCTAAAGATGAAGCCCAAACTGCTGCAGTTTCTGTATGCAAAGAGATTTTGACATCATGCAATACTGCAAAGAAACTTCAAGGAGTGTGAAAACTCACTGCCCTAAGTATGCAAAAGAAGGAGATCCTGCCTTCCTCCCTCAAAGAAGAAACCAGAAAAATGAGTTTAAACAAAGGAGCAAAAGGAGGAGAATAAAGCCGCTGCTCTCAAGAGTACCACAATAAAGCTGCCACAGCTCAGTCTGCTTCAGGGTGCAAGTACAAACACAGAGGTGTAGCAGGCAAGAGCATCTCTCCTGAAAAGGCCACGTAGTATCTTCAACCTCACACATCTGGTTGCATGAGGAACGTCACCCTCTAGAAGCACCACAGCCAAGAACGTGAAACCACGATGGCTGCCTAGGCAACGCTAGTGAATGAATGCGTATTAATATACCACATCCTGCTGACTGAGACTAGGAAAACAGCTTGTTCAGAAACACCTCTACTGGATGTGTAAGAATGTACCTTATTCTGTGGCCCCAACTCCTGCTGTTACGCACCAATACAGAAGACAAAAGAACTACACCAACGTAAACTAGGACGGTGGTCTGGGACAAATTAATTCAATGTTTTCTACTTACAATGATCTCAAAATACAGAGGCATATTTCAAAGAAGATAAATGGAAAGCAGTAGCCACCTCTGCTGGAGCTCAGAAGCAGAACTGGGTGAACTGCAATTAATGGGTGAAGGCCTCAAGTGAGAGAAAAAAAAAAAAGGGTTAGGGCAAAGTGAGAGAAAGCAGTAAAGCAGTTAGAGAGAAGCAAAGGTGAAAGAACAGCAAGCAAAAGTCAGAAGAGCTAACAAGGGTTCGAAGAGCAAAGCAAAGAATGTCGGAGAAGCAACTGAAAGTATTCCAGGGGGGAAAAGTTCCAAACAGTAATGCAGGAAAAAAAAATACCCGAACACATCACTACTTCGGAAACTATGCAAATGTGTAACACAGTACTCACTGCATCTCGCCTAGCAAATTCATCCTCTCCACGGTACTGGGGCCACCCTGGCCCCCCCGGCTGGCCATGCCCTGCTCTGCCTGAGGGGATCTCCACTTGTTGACCTCCGATCCTGCTAGCAATTCCCACCTGAGTGAGGTGCTGTATCTGAGAACCTTAAAAGCAAATATCGGTTTTTTTTCATCTTTATACACAGTTAAGTTTGTAGGGCAGACAAATGACAACATAAAACTTTGCTGGAAGCAGGAGACAAGAAGAAAGCGGAGCTCTGGTTTTGTGCAATTAATTAAAAAAAAAAATCATCAGCAGAAGGAAGGCTGTCAGTGTAGAATAAAAAAGGAAATGTTATGTGCATTTTGTGCCGTTTATTTGAGTGTGATGCTTTCCATTGCCACTGCACTGAAAGAAGAGTTTGAGATACATGCTTCTCAGACACGGACTACACTTCATTCCAAAAATATGCCAGCCCTTTCAAAAGAGCATTTACTGAAAGCCTTGGCAATGCTTTTATGTAAATTACTCCTGTGGTACACCTTATTTGCATCACACTAGCAAGACCCTCACTCTGCAGACTGCTTTCTATTCTAGTTCCCAGAAGAATAAAATACATGACTATGTAAGAGTATGGTTCTTTCAGCTTCACTTTGCGGTTAAATATTAAACGATGCTGTCGTTGACTAATGAGAAGGTCAGAACACACTGTATCTCCTTTCAGCCTGAAAGCTAACCTCCTCCTTTCTCCTTTCCCTTCCCTCCCGCTGCTTTCAAACACACGCAAGGATAGCCACCACCATTAATTGCAAGAGACATGTCACACAACATGCTTTCCTTTCTCCTGAATTTTCTCCCGTGGGGAAACAGAATTTATTGTTATATTTTAGTATTCATTAGAAACGAAGCACATATATAAACCCACAGATGCCTAAGAGAAAGCTGCGTGTGTATGTACAAAGAGGGAGGAAAAGACAAAAACAACAGTGTGATTTACACGATGGACACTTCCGTATTTCACTTCTAAAAAAACCCCAATATTTGAGAGGTTTGGTATTTGCATGTAATTATGCTGAAGGACAGAAACTAATCATCTGAATCATCTCCAAACTTAAAAGCAGAATATTCGTGAACATTTAGAGAACAGTGTGAATCAGACAATAAAATCATCATCATCAAACTGTGTCAGTCACTACAGCCCTGTCATTTTCAGTCTTTTAACATTTACAGGGAGAGGACAGCAGCTATCAAAACCAGGACTCTGACATGAGCATATGATCGTATTTCCAGTCTTTTTCAACTCCCCAGGAAGAAAACATTTCTCTGGGAGAAAATTAACTGTGGCATTTACATAAGAATAGGATCTTTTATTCTTAGAATCAGTGTTTGCTGCTGAATTGCCATGTGATGTTAGAATCTTATTCATGACAGCACAGATGAGTGCTAGGGAAATTATCTCACAACCAAATCAATGAGGATGATTTCATATGGGACATCAGCAATAGATAATATCATTAGAAGCTAAGAGATCCTGCTTTTATGCATACATTTCTAGGAAGAGAAATGAGAAAGAAAGATGCAGAAAGTATAAAAAGAATTTTTATTTAGCAGGCTGATTTGGGATGCTTTAGTTAGCTCATTTAGCACAAAAGGAATAGTCGGCAGTGGAAAATTAGCATATGCTGTATGCTCTGTAACAATTAAGTAATTTTCCATTCTTAATTTTTTAATTACCACTGTGTGAAAACCAATGCTTGTAAGATACTAAAAGGTGATAAAGCACTGCCTTTTTCTGCAAGATCCTATGGATCAGTCTGTGATCAACATTTTTTTGGCAGTGAAGACAAGGACCACACTGCAAGTGTAGCAGCTGAAGGAGAGTGGCCTCTTAATGGTGACCTCAGAGTAGATACAGAAAAGGATCATTTATTTTAGTGCATATTCAACTTAAGTGAAGTGTACCTGCAGTGCTTCCAACCGGTCGTGGCCGCGCCACTGAGGGCATTTCCTCTGAGTAGATCCCTCTGGAGGAATACTGAACCTCAGGTGGCTGCTGGTCTGGGTGCATTAACTCTGCAGGTTGGAGAAAACCCGGCCCAAAGTTCTGCCTGTGGGGAAAAAAAGGACTTGAGATTACAATAGCTGAATTGCCCAATCAGAATCAATAATACAATAAAGTACCAACTCCTTATGAGGCCTTTTAATGTACGTTTTAACCTTAAATATTAACAAAAGTAATTACATCCAAGGAATACATTCATCCTTCATGACTTACACTGCATAGGAACAGGAATTAAAAACTACCAAAATTTATCACTTTTCCTGAGTTTTCACATGTTGCAGTCTTCTCAATAGAATCATAGAATGGCAAGGGTTGGAAGGGACCCCGAGGATCATAAAGCTCCAACCCCCCTGCCACAGGCAGGGCCACCAACCTCAGGCCTGGATACAATACAGAGAAAAAAGGACGAAACAAAAACTTGTGCAGTGATGTAGCTGCTTAACCTTAGCAAGAGATACGATTCGTACTCAAGGGTTTCTGGGCACACAGTTTCAGTTTAAATCAAACCATACAAACTGTATTACACGTGTATTTCATGAACAGTTGTTATTTCATCAAGGATTCTCAGAATCCTTGAGGACATTTTAAAAACTTTGCTCTTTAAGCTTCACCAAACTACTCAAAGCTGTCATTAGCACATAGGAAGAGATGCAATGCATGCTAAAATTAATGTTTCCTGTACTTCAGGCTGGTATTGGTACACGTTGTAATCTATTTCCTTGAAAAAAGAGTTAACAACAGAACCCACCATCAATCTAACTTCATTAGTTGCACCAGCGTAATGGGACTTGCAAAAGAAACCCCATAGTTCATTCACAGGAGTAGAGAAGATGGAAATGCTGCTTTTCTTATGCTTCCTATCAACATACCTTAATGCTGGCATGGAGAGATTATATGTTTAAAGACTGATGTATAACTGAGCTTTCAAGGATTATTGATTCCTGTCAATATGGTAGAAGTGGGATGCCCAAACTTCAAGTTCTCTAGGTTACTAGGCTAGTCTCTCAGCCTGTGGGAACGATCAAAGGAAGAGACAGACTTTCCTCAAGAGGCATTCAAAGCATAAGATTAGATTCACTCAATCATTTTTCTCCAGAAGCCTCTCACAGGTGAGTGCAAAAGAAGCAAAACGAGTCAAACTTCTTAAGTGGGGCACATAAAATTACACCAGGTGAGGACTACAGATGAGTTTTGTCTTTTACCACAACAACATCTAAGCTCTTCCAGGCTATAGATTGCAATCTATTCAATGCAATCTAGACCAAAGTTTTGGACCCTTTTGTTTTACAGGAAAATCCCACGACAGCATCTAATTTAAGCTATTCTTGATATGTGGTTTATTTGGAAAATTAGCCACCTTTGCATGACAGCCAGATAGCAGAGAAAGCTGACATCATAATAAATAGTCTAATAAAGCTAAATAAGAGCCTAACAAAGCACCAATAAAGAACTGCAAATTAAAGTACTGGCTACTTTGCATACTAAATGGGGTTTAAGTAAAAAGGGTTCAAGCTACAACAATCCCACTTGAAGTGCCATTTCCCCAGCTCCCTTGCATACAATCCTACCTGTCCACTCAGCAGATCCAGAGGAAACCATTTCCAACCACACTTATAAGCTAGATAAAATAAATGCCTGAGTGGGTAGGTAATATTTAACAATGTCACTTCTCTTAATCACCGTAACTAGTTAAGGTTGTGATTGGCATTTTATGTCTGTAATGCTGAGCTGACATCCTGTAGCTGATAAATTACTAGACTGTTTTATGTTATATACAGAAAATATTTACTCAACATTACTGCAAACATATTATTTTTGTGCAAATTTTTCAGAGGACAGGAAGCATATCTTTTATCACTGGTGGGTTTGTACTTTAAAGGTGCATGTTGAACAACCTATCACCCTCTCTTCTCAATTTTCTGTATAAGAGATAGATATAGCTACTCTTTAAAGTCAGAGATGAATGGAAGAGTATAAAAATGGGATACAACTCTGAATCTATATCATACAGGCTTTCCTTCCTATTTCTAAAGTGAGACCCAGGCCTCAATCTATCTTTGCACATTAAAAAAAAAAAATTACTCCCTAGTTAGTTAAGTGGGGAGATACCACCCCAAAAATCAATTTTGCACCACTTATCCACTATGGCTAAGTACCTCTATTTCTGTTGCATGATGCAATATTCCTTTTCTGGTAAAAGCTGTTCATTGTGGCTTTATGTTTGCCTGGCTGTTATGTGACCTAGGTCTTTTACATTTAATTTGTTTTACCCAGGTTGGTTCCACCCCATTAAAGATGCTGACTGCATCTGTACAGAGAAGGGAACAGTATGGTCACCCAACTATCATTCCATACATTGGATATTTAAGCCAATGGACTATGATATTGATATATGCCACCTAATCTTACGGACCTTAGGTTATTTTTCCTTCCTCTAACTTCTATCAGTTTGTTTGTCATTATCTTCTGAACTTGAGCATAACCCTGACTCCACAACCATGACAACTCCTTTCTTGTTTTCTTTAGGAAACCTTCTATTTTAATGGAATTTAAGGGAATTATTCCTGTTAAGGTCAATGACCTTGCAGACTGTTAACTTAATCTGGCAGCACTGGCAGAACCAGCATTTGAACTATTAATAATGATGTCATTAATTTGTAACTTACAGAAAAATCCAGAGTGCCTATGCCAAGGGCTGATACATTTTTTAACCAAAAACACATTGCAAAGCCACTGTCTTGCTCAGGTGCATTAATGTGGGTTACAGCACTTTCGTGATTAATTGATCACGTTTTCTCTGAGTGCATAACAGCCCAACCAAGAGACAACCCCTCAATAACAAACTGTTGGCAGCCTCAAAGCTCATATATTCAAGGTAACGTAAATTACAACAAACACACTGTGTGTTATATGCACAGAGAAACTGTCACCTTCAGCCACAACCCAAGGAAGAAAATGAACTTAGAAGACTCCTCCTTTTCTAGCTGGTCCTTTCAGAATACGGTTGAAGAACAATGGGTAAAGGCAAGTTCTTCATATTCATTTTACCATCAAGTTTCCAAGGCATCCAAGGCTCAGATAAAAAAATCTAATGAACGACACTGATACCAGTGGGATTTCATCTCATGAGGTGAGCTGTAAGAAGGTAATGAGAGAGAAGCACAAGGCCACCTTTTTACCACCTTGGCTGTGGCAGCTTGGAGCATGTGAGACAAGTCTGGCCAGAGTGGGTACCATGACTCAAGAGACCAACTTCATGTGTAGTCAAAACAGACAGCAAACGCATTAACAGTCACCTGTGGACCACTCTTTTCTTCTCTTTACGTGATTCTGCCATAGCAAGGCCAGGAGAAGATGGAAAATTCGTTCTTCCCCCTGATTTTATAATAATAGGCCTGCAAGGGAGGTTTTCTCTGTGAGGGTCACCATGCTCTGTAATTTGTTCTCAACTTGGCTAAAAATAGAATTAATCTGTTAGTCATCTGAAAGCTTTTGCGAGTGTTGCCCCGAGGCTACAGAAACAAGATGAAAGGGAGAGTACTGAGAGAATTACATGCATCTGAGTAACTATTTCAGGCTCTCTAAAAGCTGAAGCTCAGTGGTTTACTCGGTACTTGGAAGGATATCTCTATAGCCAAGGGGCTAGAAACACATTTCTTTTAAATGGAGGCTTGGATTCCATACAGCACGCATGTGTCATTCATGCTACATAAATAGATTACACAGGCTGGATCTGGACTCCTGTTACTTCTCATTTACACAGTACTTTGCATAAAAAAAAATATACCAGTGCCAGTTAGAACTCTGGAGGAATTGCAAGGAAAACAATACATGATAATTCTATCAGGGAAAAGCTACCTTGGTAGGAGACCCGGTGCTGTCGGTGGAGTCATTCCATATTCCACGTACCTCTGTCAGAAGAACAAAACAAAACCTAAATTAGAATCAAAATCCAAACCCTGGGAAGTCCACTGTCAGCCTTTCAAGTGATGAGTGGTGGAGATCACTAGGCCTGTACATGTGACTTGATTGCACCCGTAAGAGCTTAATTTTACAAATCCAGCAGCACAAGAAGGTCTGGGAATCACTGCTACAGTGGGCTAGCAATCTCTTCTGTGTTATCTGAGTCTTAACTTAAAAACCTATCGATAATACTTTCTCTGACTTGTAGGAGATCAAGGGCTGCTTCAATGTCTACTCAGCTTAAAACTTTCTGCAAACCAAACTTTGTATTTGGAAGTCTCTTTATACCTCAACCAGCATCAGATTGCAGCAGACACACCACCGGGCTTGGACCCAACAGTCCAATGACATTATGAAACTAGCACTGACATGTTGAGGAACTCTAGACGGCCTAAAAGATTATCCATGTGTCTCAGTGCTCCATAAAATGCAAAAAACATACACAGAAATACTGCTTCCCTACCCCTCATCTCCTGCAAGCATCTGAACACTCTGCTGAGAAGTAGAACCTAAGACAAATACATTATTTTTTTCAGTGTTGAAGTACGAACCGGCACATTTATTTTATCAAATAAGGGTGTGCTCTTGAACATAACAAGACTGAGCTGTGAAAGACCATAACTGAGAACAACAGAAAAGTTGTTGAGGAGAACTCCTATCTTCTTGTGTAGTTGGGATGGGAAAACGACCCAAATGGCTTAAAAAGCATCTTGTGATTGTCATTTCTGAATTCTCCTGGTTCCACATGCGTGATAAGTCCTGGCAGCAAGGGCACAGTAACAGTGACCATGGCTCAACTGGTGCTAACTACTTGCCCAGAAAAGCCTTTTAAATCGCATCACTCACATTAAATGGGTTGTTTACTGCCTGAGTTGGACAATAAGGTGATCCCCACTGGGTGCATGTGGTTCCCCTCCCTGCTGGAGCAGGAGTGTTGTTTACCGGCTGTCCTGCAGAGAGCCCGGGTGGGGTGACGGCCGTGGAATTGGCTGCTTGGCTGCTGGGAGCCACCAGCGCGAAAGCGTCATCCAGCAGCGAGTGCATGGTCTGCCGAGCCTCTTCGATGGATGGCTGTGGTGGGACGTACTGGGAGACTGGGTGGGAAGGCAAGCCGGGGAACTTCCCCAGGTCAGCTGAAGATGATGTCTGAGGTTCAGGAGGCAAGTCTGGATCAGACTGAAGGAAACAGAAAGAAAGTGAAGGGCAGCCACAAGAAGTTCTAACTAGCCAGCTTCCAAGCCCCTGTGGGCCTGATATCTCAGTGACATTTTCTTTGCCAGAACCACAATGAAATAAATGGCACAAGTGCTGGTGCTGGACAAAACCTGCCCCTTCCCCTCCCCACTTTGGCGTGCAGGCACCAGCTGTTCAAAAACTTCATTCAGTGTGATCTGAAAGACTCTGATCTCAGATAATGCAGCAGAGCTTTGTGCAGGAGTTACTCAGCAATAACAGAAATCTTGTGGTTTGCAAGCACATAATGAAGTCATGCAGAACGTGTTTACTCCACCCAGAAAAAGACAATCAGCTCTGTCCACATCTTTGACTTCTCTGAAGGTTTTGCAGATCCAAGAAATTAATTCAGTTCTTAGCTTACAACTGACCACATCAGCAGTAATATTAAACACTTATTACCGCCTAGGGAAACACACAAAGAGAGCAGTTAAGCAACTGAGTGGTTACCTGCGTGGAACTTGAACTTGGGTGCATCACCTGAATGGGATTCATCCTAGTGCTTTATAGCAGCAATACCTGAGGCATGCATTGCAATTACTACCCGGGATCTTACCACACGGGCTTATTGTTCATTGGTAACAGGAAATTAAACGAGCTTTGCAGCAGCAGACTTATTATCAAAGCTCTTACAACTGCATGCAGACTGCAAAATCAGTCGTCAAAATGCAAACGCCTCTAGTTCATTGGGAACTTAGCATTCTGAGTACTGCCTGGCTACAGATGCCGAAGGGGCTGAGCTTGCTGTGTGACATGTCTTAATTAAACAGCTTCAGATGATAACGCATTCTGTGCAGCACGACATTAAAATCAATGCAGTTTTCTTTGAAGGCAGAAGGAAACTGCAGAAATCAACATGCAGTCACCTGACTGCATACGCAGCTAATGGTGAATTGCTTAAAATTATTAAAACCATCTTTCAAGATGAAAACTGTCCAGGGGTTTCCAATATTAGCATTAGACTTCGTAAAGTATGCTTAGAAGTGGTTAAAGATGCCTAAACACAGTTTGTGACGTGGATATGATTGAACAGAAGCATTCTCCAGTGTGTTTGCCTTTTTAAGGCAGAAAACAAAATTAATTTTCAAGACATCCTGCTAGAATTGTTTCAAGTTGCTGTAGTACAAAGACATGTTTCGCTTTCATTAATAATTAATTCCCACATTTTAAAGATGAGAAAATTTCTCATGAAAGGAACTGAGTCTTCCACTCTGTGAGAGCAAAGGATGAAATTTCTGTAACATGAATATATAACCCAGCAAATTGGACTAGAGTGAAAGTATGTTCAAGACATTCTGGAACATGCCAAGGACGCTTTCATGTGCATTAATGAAAACAAGGTTTTGGTTCTTGGCCTCTTTAGTATCAAGGAATACTTGACAGGACTTTACTGCTTAATACAGACAGAATGCAAATGAAATCCTTGTTTCACTTTGATTTACACACTAACTACACATGACTGAACCTAGCCATACAGACCATAGTCACATGGCCAAAATCCTCCCAATGTCACAACTATCATGGACTCATTAAGGTTGATCATTACAATTATCAGAACATTCCTGTCATTAAAGAGACATACATACAATATATGCAGAATTATTGACTCCTGGAGGCCTCTTGTACGTCCCATCGCTGTCTGTTGTGATTAACCTGTCCTTTTCTGCATCAATCGGGCTGCCATTTATCTGATGTCGCCGTCGCTGCTTGGGAGAACGTTTTGCACGAGAACTTAACAGGAAGGAAACAAAAAGCAGAGAGAGAGAAAACACAATCAAGACAAAAGTGATCACATTTCTTTTTATCTCACTGAAGGTCGATCTCCTGTATTCATTCAATCTAGCCTCGTTTCTCTCCCCTTTCCTAGTTTTTCATGCCGGTCCCATTAGTTAGCCTCAAATCTCTCTCCTTAGGCTTCTCCTAATCACACTCTCCAAACTGTCCCATTCTTTTCTCAGACTCTCCCCAGTGTCACCTCCCTTCTACATCTTTCAAAGTTATCCATGCTCCAGCCTCTGGCCCAGCACCTCTCCAAATTCCCCAGACCAACATCTGATACATCTGTAACAGAACAGACCACACTGCCAGTAAGTCTTTCCACTTGTCGTGTTGGGTCTAACCCTACCAGGCACACCAGCTGAGGAGCCCTCGTAGCTGTGGAAAAGCTACTTGCTATCAGCGTGGAAGCAGGCGCAGGTACCAGTGGCTTGGGAACAAAGTGCCAGTATTCATAAGCTCTAAGCTGAGCCCAAGAAAGGCTTGCTCTGAAAACACGAGGTCAGGAAAACAGAGCCATGAGGCTGACAAATGTGCCACAAATGTAAAAGGCTATCTTGTTGATTTGTGATTTTGCCTTTAAAATTCAGAATATTCATGCTTTTAAGTTGCTCAAGGGTTTCTTTATTTTGCATCTCCCCCCCCCTTATAAAAATAATATTTCTTGCCGTTTATATTTTCTGTGTATTTTTTTTACTGATTCTATTGCAGTTTTGATTGCTCTACACCACATGAGAATTATTCATATAAACGGAAGAGCAATTACTATTTTTTAAGACTGTTTTCATATGTTTGGGTTTACTTATCCAAAATTCATCACTGAGAACTTGTAAAAGAATGATTTGTGAACAAAATATACTGGCATATACTGAAATAAATAAAAATGTTTAGGAGGGGTGATTGTTTTAAACTCAAAAAGGGGAGATTTAGGTTGGGTATTAGGATAAAACTTTTCAGTATGAGAGTGGTGGATCACTGGCACAGGTTGCTCAGAGAGGCAGTGGATGCCCCATCCCTGGAGCTATTCAAGGTGAGGCTTGATGGGGCACTGGGCTACTTGACTTAGTGAGGGTGTCCCTGCTACTGCAGGGGGTTGGACTAGATGACCTCTAAAGGTCCCTTCCAACCTCACATGTTCTGTGATTCTGTGATAACCCAAATGCTTTCACCTAGATAATTCAAATTCAACTAGTGATCAAAATCATTTTAAGCTCTGTAAGTGCTGAGGTTCAATATTTAATGTACTTCGGATGCCGACTCCAAGAGAAAATTGTTTTTTCCCATCTTTGAAATCCCTACCTCTTCCTGGGCTCTATGAAGACAGTAGGCACACTGCCTCCAGGGTCCAAGATCTTGTCAATCTGCATCTGTGCTTTGCGATATATTCTGTGCTGCTCTTTGGAGTCAACAACCACCACGTCGTCCACCACTGGAAACTCGTAGTGCCCTTTGCGCTTGGCGCGAAGGCGGATCTTATTGCGGTGATGTTCGATCTCAGATTTATGCCTCAGGGCGGTTTGTATCTTCAGGAGGGAAACAAACAAACAAACAAACAAACAAACAAAAAGTAATCACATTTTTCATTTGTAGTTTCTGAAAACAGAGATTTTGCCGCTCTCCTCATCACTTCCCCTCCCTCTTCTGAATCTCTGAAGGATTAAAATAAGTCACACAATTTGTAAACACGCTTTCTTTCTTGGTATTCTCAGTATCCCCATTGTCTCCCCAGGCAGATGTACTATTATACACAATTGCCAGCACAGCAGGGACAATTAGAGAGAGGTGACAGTTTGTTAACAAAAAGCAGGAGGAACACAAAAACTGCTGTCTGCCAGAAGTGACACTGCTCTGAAAAAAATAAGCCTTGTAAGTACAGACTGCATCTACCTTTGCTTTTGTATCAGCCTTTGTTGAAGTCATTCCCTTTAATGACCTTCATCATGTAAGAAGAACTTCAGAGACCTGATTGAGCTCATACCTTGGTAGCTCTGTGGGGTGTGAGAGGCCATCACAAACTATGCAGAAACAGCACCAATACAAGGGACCAGGTCCCAAGATGAAAATGTTATCATCAGCTCCCTGCCTTCTTGCAGGCTGAGCTTTCGTGCCCCTCTTCCCACCTTTTTCTGTGCACCTCATCAACCAGAGAAAGCCACTGTACCAACACACTTTTAAGTCCTGGCCCACACTCACTGAAATTATTCTTAGCAATGGAAGAGACTTGGGACATCAGATCAGGTAATGACAACTGGTCTGCCTGGGCTGGGCTAGTTCTGGAACACGCCTGCAGCCACAAATTATAAACCTAATAAAAATTGATTTTTGTGTATTCTCTCATGAAAATTCCCAAAAGCATAAGAAGGACACAAACCAGACTTACTCTTTACATTTATAGTTAAAAATATATAATGAGATTTCTGTTTTGCCCAAATAATGAGATTTCTATTTTGTGGCCCCTCTTGCCTATGTATAGTAGAGATATGTATTTAGCTCTCTTCTGTAAGGTACTCAGAAGCACAGTTAAATGAAAGGTTCCAGTAATCTTCCACTCCTAATTCAGAGAAATGCCATCTTACACCCAGTACCAAACCAGGATGCAGGTACACAGTACTGTCAGGCAGCATATGATGTGGTTTTACAGCTCATTACCTTCTGTCCTAATGACCCAGGCATGCTCATGTTCTGCTTACAGTAGCCTGAGCCTCAAAGAAACCAGGAAGTTTCTGTATGTTTATGGTCAAACGGATCAGAAGTTGGAAGCATTGAATGTGCTGCAAATTTACACCTCAGAACATTTTGAGATCACTTGTTTGTACAACTCATGTCCTGAATTGTTGAAAAGTCAAAAGGATGGCACAGAATAAAAACCAAGGTGGGTCAGACATTCCATTTCTCACATACTAATTAACACAACTCTTGCACATCATGCCCTGCTGACTAGCAACAGGATGGTAACACAAGGTATCCTAACCATCAAATTTGGTCCTCTCTGTTTTAACTTTTGATGTAGGTATCTCTCAAAACCAGGTCAGGTTATCTCTTTGGACAGAAACAGGATTAGTCCTGTAGCTTGCCAAAATTCAACTCCTCAGGAACTAATGAGGAACTCTTGATAAGAAGAAACTAGATACTTTTCACTGCCCTCTTGGCTGGGCACACCATCCTCCACAACACACTCAAAGCACTTTAAAGATACCTCCTTATTAATTTTGTTGGTCTCTGCTACTCGATCAGAAAGCACTGAGTTCTGCAACGGCGGTGCTGCCATCGGCTGCATGGCAATCAGCTGGATCTTGCTGGGGACCCGTCTGCTGGCGTCTGAGGAACGCGACATCCTATCCACATGTTCAAAGATGGAGGCTGAGGAGTGCTGCTCATTTCCACTGCTGGTCTGAGGGGGTCCTAAATCACCAGAACAAGTACAGAATAAAGCAGTGATGCTAAGGTTACCTCAGTCAGATATTAAGCTCTACTGATGCTGTGCTACAACTCTATGTCGTGTCTTCCACCCGTGTTTAATTTGCTCTATAGGCATTCCAGCTGATTCACGTGTCGTGTACAAGAAGTTTACCCAGTGGTTGGCAAATTGTGAACATTTTTCCATTGGATTTCCAGAAGGTGAGCTGTCATTCTTTAGTTCTGTAAATCAAGCTCTTGGCATTTGCAAACCCTCAAAGTCTCACTCTAGTCCATAAAAAGCCGTTCAAAGACATACTGCTAATGGTTCCTCTTATCAGTACTTAAGGAGATACAAATTCCTTGTGTCCTCAAATTGAGGTTCAAAGAACAATAAAAGATGTCTGCAAAATACAGTTCTTAAGTGGTAGAATATATGAAGTAAGCAAAAAACCTTTAGAAACCTACACAAACCACACATAATTTCACAGACATTTTGCTGACTGAAGTTTTTAAAGCACTGTTTTCTTCTCTGTGACATAATAATTAGCTAACAGTGGCAAGCAAACTTCACAAGTATCACCATGTTGTGATTTGCTGAAGAAATTCTATCAACGCAAATACAATCAGCAAAAGATGTTACAGAAATTGGTACAGGTGAAAGCTGTGGCCCTGCTCCTGCCAACAGTTAATCACTTCAAAGAAATGGGTTATCCCCCTCAAAGACCTGAAATCTGTAAGATCACCTCTGTGCCCACAGGTAAGCACAGATGTAAGCTGGGTTTTTTTCCTGGAGCTAGGCTACAACGGGAACCACTGTGGGGATTAGGCTTGGCAACAACTGTTGAAGGCTTGAAAAATGATCTTTAGTCTTGTCCACATGGTAAAGCCACATGCATTCAAACTGGTTTTCATAATGAAATACAAGTAACAGGAGATTAAGCTTTGCGACCTTTCTTATGGAGGAACACAACAAGACCAGTGGGACAAGGTTCTGCATCCTTGAACAGGTATCTAATAACGGGCTGCAGTTCCCAGATACAAATCAGAAGGAGAATCTGATTTGATTCAGATCCAGACTCAACTGTTGATCAACCTGATCCAACCCCAACAGACGAGAAGGAAAAGAAAACAGACACTGCCCTGATCCATTTGCAACACGTCCTGGTAATGAAGTACAGAAGATCACAGTAGATGACCTGCTCCTTTGCTTCCCTTTTCTAGCACAGAAAGAGAGCAGAAGAGGGAAGGAATGAACGCTTTATTAGAGTCACAGCACATTACTTTTGGGCTGGAAAGCCATCTGGCCAGAAGCAAAGCAAAATTCTTATTTTTCTTATTTCTCAAATTTGATCAAATACAAACGTTTATAAATGACATGCATCATTTATAAATGTGACTTTCCTATACAAGTGCCTTTGAAAGGAAAGTAAACATTTGCACTCATGATCTCCCAAATGTTTTCAAGACACAGGGCCTAAATGAAATACATTAATCTCTCTTCCATAGCTATTTATATGACCTTTATCATTTGTCATCTTCACAATCCTATCTTCATGCACTACATAGAAGCATGGAAGCATCGCCTCTGAGAGAGAGGAGCACAAGATATATTAAGTAGTTAGCGTGAATCCCTCAGAGCAATGCTGTAGTGCAATGGAAATCTGAACTTCTGCATCCATTTCTCCTGTTTCCCCCACACCGCAGCCTTTTTTTTCCAATCTTTCCAGTTGAACAGAAGCTCTCAAAGCTCCCTGACATCCAACGTAAAATGTTAAGGTTACTTTCATACTACTGTGAAAGGTCCATTATATTCAATTATGTTGAGCAATCATTCTGGATCTGTGTAATTTCACCCCAAACCTTTCCTTTCGCACACATAACGCGAGTGCTTGGCAGAGGCCTCTTAGCTGAAACGGTGCTTAAACTCAGTTTGTGAAACTGTCCAAAAATCCCACTGTCAGATTTTGGTAAGGCTCTAAAGTAACATCTCTTGCAGAAAAGGTGCACACACAAAAAAAGCAACCCATAAGCTGCACCTGACCTTTAAATCCTGTCTCTGTGCACACACTGAATGTGTCTATAAATACAAACCAAGATGGAAGCATAGTAAAGCAGATAAGAAAGCCAAGGGCTGTACACATCTAACAAAAGGAGAAAGGATTTCTAAGTCAACACATGAATGAGTTCCTTTAGAGGTTTTGACAGAGTAAGAATGTTTCTCATTTCCAAGTTATTATATTACACTGTTGTCCATGGTTCGAAAAGCTTCCTTATAAAACTATCAGATGGCATTATATGAATGAAATTTTGATCTCAGACTAGAGAGCTGAGGCTGAAAAATAATGGAGAAGAATTATCACTGAAATAAAGGGCAGAACTCTTAAACAACTAGTCCATATAGGCCACATGTCAAGATCAATGTTCATCGCTGTTCCCTGGGTTGAAACTACTAATTGAACTGAAATGTCAGCAAAGTTAATTGCTCTGCAGGAAACTATGATTTCATATGAAAATTGTCAATACAGTTGGATAGAAGGCTGCTTCTTCCTGCACCCTCCTGAAATTAAAAAAAAAGAGACTCAGCAACTGAGGTGCAAAAAAGCCTCATTCAAGATCAGGTAAAGTCAATGGTAATTCTCCACTGATGAACTGGCATTTGAATCCTGCCAGAGTGTGTAGTTTCAGATTTTACACAGTTTCTTTGTACCCAAGTAGATTATGTCCCCACGTTGCAGCTGATGACTTGTACACACCTGACAATTGAAAGCATCATAGCCAGCCCTGTATTCATCTTTCTCTATTATTATAAGGTGGAAACTGCTCTTAGAGGACAGAGTCCTTACTTTATCTCTAGATATGGCATGCATTATCAACGGCAGAGTGAGTTTTCCCTGGCATATTTGCTATGTCTCAGTCCCAACCAGAAAAACACAAGTTCATGAGAAAATACTTGTGCTTCTTTGCAGGTATCCTGCAAAGTCTCCATCTTCCAGTAATGACATTAATTCTAACAGTATCTGTAACTTGTTTATACAAAGTTTCAGGACCAACAGCTGTCTCAGTTTTGCTTCTTTCACAGTGATGTTTTCCTCAATAATTCAAAAGAATTGGGAGGAAATTAGAAAAAATGTGCCTAAATTGGATGACTATAATTTCTGTTGCTCATAATTTTTTATACTTCAATAGCTCAAAAGCACTTCTGTTTTTTTAGACACAGAGGACAAATCCTTCCATCCTTAAGATATAATTACAGCTACCCCGGCACCTCTATTCATATGTGTACTCAACTACTAGCTCTGGTTACTTACCCACTCTGTTTGCTCCTGACAACATAAAGGAAAAAGAAGAGACAACACAGTAATTATTACAAATAATTCAGCTGGAATGGCAACTGGAAAAAAACACAACCAAACCCCACAGCAGGAAGATGATTGCATTTACTTCCGAATGAAATGCATGAACTTGGATCAAACTGCCAAGCCTCAGCTGCACAAAAAGGGAGCTGCATCTTCCATTTATCAGACAGCAAGCTCTCTGCAGACAGTGCCTCCAATTCTGAATGCTAAAAATAGTCCCTATGATTACTAAAGTAGATGCACCAAATCCTGGAAAAAAATAGTATATTTGATCCAGTACGTGGATGATAGGTAAAACAGATGCATTTTACACAACACAATATCCTTCCTGTCTTTGCTAGGTCATTCTGAAGCAGTAACACTGCTACACCAAAAGGACATGTTAAACCTTACATAAGGGTTTTATGCCAAATGGAAAATGAAGAAACAAAACCAGAGTTCCCAGGTAAGAAGAAATGGGAGAGCAACAGAACTGAAGTCAGCAAGGTTGAAGCTACTCATAGAGCATTCTGAGTTGAGCTCTGTCATAGCATAATGGCTTTCCTAGACATGTACTTTGGCGTGAGTTTTGGTCCTTAGTGCAAACCCATGACACTGAAAACATACACAGCAGCATCAGTACAGTGAAGTACATACAGCACACGCTGCCTGCTAAATTATTAGAAGGTCACATTAGCAGGTCCTGTGCTTTGCTTTCTTACATGTTCGTTCCAGAGAAAAGCCTGCTCCATCACCCTTGCTCTTCTAGGAGTAGTCCACACCATAACAGTTTAAGAATCACATACTATTTAACTTGCTGTTTAGCCACTCAAGAGCTAGCAGTTTATAGAAACTCTTACATACTTCTCAATGTCCTTTCTTTAACACAAGGGAAAACTGAAGATTGTCCGCTATGATCTGGCTGGAACCAGGACACACTGACTCTGCATTCCTCAGTACTCACCTTTACACCTCAGCTGGTATTGTACAGGTAACATAGAAAAACTTTCAGTATACCAAAGAGACTGCTCCCAATGTGGTCAGTATTTTCTTCTTAGTTTCTGCTGCCACCAAGGTCATGTGTATGGAGACCAGACGGGGATAAACACAGGCTCCTTTACCAGCTATTCAGTATAAGAATTTTCTCTAGGAAGGCTACTGCTATTTAACCTAAAGATCTAGTAACTAAAACAGCAAGGGACAAGCCACCTAAACCCAAAAGGCTCTTAGAAAAAACCCTTAGCGTTTGCATAGGCACAGTTAACCACACACTTTTAAACAGAAGAAGAATTTAAAAGGGTGTCTTAATTAAAAAATGAAAGTGTGTTTGCAGCATTTTATCAGCTTTTCAGTGAGGAAAGAAATGCATCTTAGGGTACCTCCAAGACAAATGATGACACTTAAACTGCAAGAAAGATGGTTCTTTACCAAAAAAATGTTACTACTGATAATGTATTAGTACTGGATTTCCATCTTTCTAAAGCACAGCCTTTAAGCCATTTTGATGTCTGAATTAGAACTTATTTGTAAAGCTTTACCCCTCTGGTGTCTCTTTTTTTAGTCTCACTTTTTTTTAAAGTTACAGACACATAACTCATGCTGCATCAATTCCTGCTGTGACCTCTACTGCCCACGTAACTACCTGCAAGATTGCTACCAGGAGAGCCACAATTAGGCCTAAATGGAAAGAGGTTTGCTGGGGGGGTTCGGAAGATTCATTCTTGCTAAGCCAAGCTATTAGTTTCAAAAGCTTGCTGGAATGAAAGGAATGTGTAGATCTTCGGTTTCAACAGAAGAAACTAAACCACAAAGGAGCAGAAGAAAGTTTCCTGCAATGCATCCAGAAAATTAACAGCCAAAGATGACTTCTAGAAAAGTTACAGCACTAGAGTAACTCTTCAACCTGGGCAAAGCTACTGCTACTGCACAAAAGTGAAAAAAAGGAAAGTAACAAACCCTTCTTTGCTGCTCTGCGTGGTTTGCCCTCATTTGCAACAGTTGGTGGTCTTGCAGTTTCTTCTCCTGTTTCTCTCCCGCTGGACTGTTCACTTGCAGTGGAATCAGCATCTGATGGGGAAACTCTGCCACAAACATTAAAAAACCAAACAAATCAACACATAAGTTTGGAAAGGGTCACAGTTCTCACACACAAAGAATCCTGTGCTAAAGTATCTTGAGAAGACTGCTAATATTTTCCTCTGTCTGTAAGTAAATTTATAATAAATTATCATAGTTAGATATTCATGTTACTGTTGCGTGTGAAAACTGACTGCAACAGGACTTGTATGTGACAAGACTACTAACTAATCTTTGTTTTAAAATATACTTCAAGAAAACAGTCTACATCTGTAAATAGTGGTTTACCTTTTTGGACAGGAATTATATTAGAAATAAGAAACATGTAGAGTTAATTAGTCTACTGTTCAGACATGCTAACTTGGTGTTCTCTTGCTAATACAAGTCCATGTGCTCGTGTTCCTGACCTGTTAAAATATAGGGCCATTCAAAAATACTACTTCTGTGTATTTATCCACACAGCCACAAGATTCTTTGTTACCTTCAGATTGCCATCTCAGTGTTCCTAATTGTGGTGGATGATTACAGAAAAATAAAAGCTGTAATTTTCCCCAACAGAACACTTCCACTGTAAAATTATTCAGAAAACCCAGCAATAATACAGGGCACTCATACCCTATTTCTACAGGAAGTCAGTTGCTGAGCTTGCGCATTAACCTTGTTACACACAGGATTCACCTGGGCTAGACTGCAGAGTTGAACCACTTACTGAGGCTCCTGGGTAACCACCAACCTGTCCAGAGCACATGGACCACGATAATTACACTCAGCCAGACAAGCTCAGTGAAAGTTAAACCAACTCTTTGCAGCAGGCAACGCTCAGAATTCAACTCCCCTTTATCTCTTCCCTGAACAAATGCACTGATAATTGAACAATGGCTTTCAGTCTTTTCTGTGGGTCTGAAACACTGGTAAGTCACACCCCAATTAGAAGAAAATAAAAATAGCAGGGAAGTGAGGAGAAGTGTTTCACAGCAAGATTACAGATCTGCACCATTCCCTCTTTTTCCTCTTCTCAAACATGGAGAGGACCGGCAGAGCCGTCGTCTCCATCACCTCTGTCTTTGTTCAGCGGAGAATAAGGCTGGAGTTCTGTTTCCAGATCTGCTACCAACTTTGTTTCATCTCATTGTGCCTTGTTTTCCCTCATATTGTTTACTTAGTCTATCTAAATTATCATTAAGTAAATTACAGGAACATAAACAGTGCTGAGTCAATATCCATCATTCTTTCTATGTGCAGTCATACCCTCCCAAGCCAAAACAACAGGTCCAACACAGCTGGAGCCCAGAGATGCCGTGCTTTCCGAACCTGGCTGTTTTTCTTGTTTGCTGGCTTTTACACATACAGAAGGTCTACTCACATCACCACTGTACTTCCTGGTATGCAACACACAGTCCTGAATTGCACTGTGATGAAGTGAGTTCTGAGTTTCCTCACAAAACAGGAAGCAGCTAAAACCAACATAGCGCACTGTGCTATCATTTCACATTTCTTCTGCCTCAGGGATTAAATGTTTTAAAGCTCAAGTTGACAGAGGCATGTCAGCAAGTTAGAGAGATGGTGGTAGCATCTCCATAGTTGAGCCTAAAGGGAGATTTGCTCTTAAGGATGGATGAGGGAGAAGAGGGAAATTCTCTTTTCACGTGCTTGAATTTAGATGGTCTTAAAAAAAAGAATTATCTTTGTTCCAAATTTGATCAATGAATCATTATTGTCTTCAAGGGAAGCATTAAAATGTTGGCTTCTGAAATTTTCTCCTGATTCATTTTCTGAATTGTTATTGAGGCGTGTGTGAATATAGAGACTTTTCCCTCCAAGTACCATCTCTGTCTTTGGCCACCTTTGAACTTTAAAATAGAAACACTTGTTCTTATGTTTTATATTCATTTGGTTTAATTTATTAGGTACACCAAAGTAAGTTAGCTCCTTTTTCTCCCATTATTTTCCAGTTTTGCCCACCTTCCACTGTACTGCTGACAGCCTACTACTTGCAAGACCAATGGAGAGTTAGGAAGACAGGCTCAGCATCTGGGAAGGTGGAATAAGCCCATGTGGGGAAGACGCAGTGAGGATCTTGGGGCAACTGGGGCTTTAGAGGAAGCACATGAGGTTGGCTGAGAAGAGGAGCAAGCTGTGTCAGAGACCTGCAGCTCAGGAAGAACTGCCATTTGTTTCTTTCTAAGCTAATTTAACTCTGCACTTTGTTGTTCTTTCTTTCCTCCCACCCTGCAATAGCACTTAGGTAAAAGCACAGGGGATGCACAGCTGGAAAGGAGTGCAAAAATATGGGAGGGAAAGGAAGAAGAATTAGTGGAAAGTGGAGCACACAGGAGCTATGTAGTGAGGAACTGTTTGTGAAATCATAGGATTCCTCTGGGCTTAAATTTTTCCACCTATTACCTTCTGACTTACTCCATTATTTTTTTTTTTCAAATGCACAGATCCTTCTTTACTACATAACTCTATTACACCATCTATCCTAGAAAAACACAATCCTGTCCAGCAAGGCAGACTCACACATTACTGGAAAAGGTTAGGAGATTACTGCTGAAGACTGACAGACACTTCTTCACTTGCACAGCTGTAAATTATCACTTCTTTTCCTGGCCAAAACTGGTTTCCTATGAGAGCAACCAGATAACCACAAATAAAACCACTGGGTTTTGTTTGCTTTTAAGAGCCCTGTTGCCTTAGTAGCTCGTGGTCGCTACAAAGAGAATGAATCAGAGAACATACACTTGGTGTTTCCACAAAACAAGCAATTACTTCACTCTAGCCAAGCTCATAGAGTCTTAAATACCATTCTTAACTGGGCATGTTGCCTTGAAGAGAAAAAGGAATGGTAAATTCTCACAACCATGCACTAATAAGTAGTGAGGTACTGTCCTGGGTTCAGCCAGGATAGAGTTAATTTTCTCTCTAGCAGATGGCACAGCACTGTGTTTGTGAGTTAGGACAAGAACAGTGTGGATAACACAGAGATGTTTTAGTTGTTGCTAAGCAATCAAGGACTTTTCAGCTTTCCATGCTACCCTGCTAACGAGAAGGTGGGGGAAACCCAGGAAGCTGGGAAGGGACACAGCCAGGACAGGTGACCCAAACTGGCTCAGCATAAAGGGGTAGAGGAGGAGTACATAGCTCCAGTGTGCACTGTTTGGGGACGTTGTGATTTTTTGGGATGGCTGTACAGTCTTGAGTTGTGCAGTTCAGTGAGAAACTGCACTGTGTACCACCAGTTTTGTATCGTTTGCTACAAAGCCCTGTTATGCTATTTCTCCCTTCCTTTGCTGTCCCAGTAAACTGTCCTTATCCCAACCCATGAGGGTTTCCTGCCCCTTCCCCTGGCAGAGCAGCTGCGTGGTGCTCAGCTGCCGGCTGGGGGAAAACCGCAACAGGCGTAACTGACGGCCTGCGAGAAAATGCAAGTCCCAGAGCTCTGAGCAGTTCTGCCCACTTTAACGGCCCTAAGAAGACAGAAATCACCAGCCATTAATGAACTGTTATCCGCTACAGTTTTGGTTTTGTCTGTGAACTGACCTCCCTCTGTGTCGAACAGCCTTTGAAGGTTTTGAGGAAGTCTTGGATTTGGGGCTGGGCACATCTCCATTTTCAGATGGGGTAGTGTCCTTGATAGGTCCTGGTAAAGGAGCTGGCTCATGGATAATCAGGACATCATCTTTATTGTGCTGGCCCAGATGCTGCTTAGCAAAATCAAAGCCTTTCACACTGGGGGCCTGTAGCTGTGAGACAAGAACAAAGACAAAAAACAGGAACAATGAGTTACAATGAATACATAGGCTTTGGGTAAGATCAGCAAACGATGGCCATTAGGAGGACAGGCAGGGAATAGTAGTCTCAGGAATGAACACGAGAGCTGCAGGGAAAAGAAAAATATCACCCCTCCCCAAGATTCTGTCATCCTACTTCAGTAGATGATATGCAATTTAAAACTCCTAATCAGCAAAACTAGCTTGAAGAATAGCCTTCTGTTGCTGCTGTATCTTTTTGCAGCTATTTCTTCAGATTTTACCATTCTGTGAGAAGTATTTTGTGTACTTGTGGGTGCAGGGCTGTAGATACCTGTGTACCAGCCAAAATAGTTACCCTGCCAGGCCATCTTTCCAATTGTTTCAATGTTTCCAGTTGTTTCACTCCCTTCCAAAACCAAGTGAAATTAATTTAAATAATTTGAGTAACACGTCACTGCTGACTTTCCTCACCCAGAGCACCCCAAATCTGCAGGAGGTCTGGGAGTGCTTGTGCAAACACCTAGTTCAGCTGATGAAACAGAACCTGAATGATACGGCAGCCTGGCGATGACGTTTCAGCCCACACGGATGCTCCCGGAAGAGTACCGAAGATCTAGCTCTTAGGAATTTCATACTGAATAGATAGAAAAACATACAAAAGGCTTTGGAGTTTAGAGAAATCAGATACTTATCTTATTAAGGGATTACAGATTCAATGGGTGCCTTGCTTGAGAAAGACAGACCTGGGCCTTTCATTTCCCTAACTGTGTTTACAAAAGAGTTAACCTCAACCTTGTCAGTGACTTGATTCAGACTTAATTTAACCAAGCCCCCGAGTTTCAAGTTCTCTGGCTGATTTTTTGGGTGGATTTGGAGTAATCATTAATTCTGAAATACTAATTAAGAGAAAGTTTTTCTTCAAGCCTCAACATAGTTTCATGTGGTTCAGAAGTTCAAAGTGGAAAGAAACGTTGACAGCTCTGCTTTTCAAGGAGCATGCACAGGTACTCCCTGCACAGTGCAGGCACAAGCCTTCCCTGTGTCCCTAGAGCTCATTTCCTGCGAAGCCAAGAACGTGTGGGAGTGCACTTATAGGTGCGTCGGGTTCCAGATGTTTAAATGAACCCCCTTTCATAAAGCTTGGCATGCCAACACAGTTAACTACAAGCAGACTCCTCTGATACCCTGCCAAAGATAAGCTTGCCTAAGGAATATTCTGAAACAATCTCTTCAAAATATTTTTTCAGTAAGCAAACATTTTCCAAATGGTTCTTGGAAAGGGTGTTGTGGTAGAGCAAGCTGCCTATTTAAACCAGTAGATGGCAATAAAAGCTCTCCTGTAAAATCTAACAAATATCTGAACAGCTGAGATTTTGGGCTAATTTCTCGTGAAATAAGTAAGCTTATTATCTGAACAGATCTGGACGTTTTCCACTGTATTCTTGGGATTTCAGTTCGGTATTACGGGTGATTAAATTACTGGATTTATGAAAATCATTGCAACCACTGACTCAAAAAGGCACTGTTGAGCTAGACCAGGTGAAGGTGTAACTGTTTCTCTGTGTCTTGAGTCATTGTGCATCCTTCCTGAAACCTCCCCCCACCACCTTCCCGGAACTGAAACACTGCCTTCAGCTCTTGCTCGCTTAAAAAACAAAAATAGATGAACCCAAATCACCATGCCTTTTTTTTTTTTTTTTTTTTAATCCAAAGAGTTTTTCAGGAGGAACTTCTCACTTCCACTGCCAGAATGATCATGCTGGCTTGCAGCACTTTGATTACTGAAACTCCTCTTAGTTATTCCATTTCTGATCTGTTTAAGACATTATGTCTATCCCTCTTTGAAGATAACTTCTGTGTAAGTCACCCTCCCTTTGAGTCCCTTCAGTGGTTTCCCTTGTTCTAACCCTTTCAATAGTCCACCCTTGTGTCTATACAATTCCTGCTGCTGATCCTCACTGCTGCCTTCCCCTATTTCACTTCATTCCCCTCCCTCACCTCCACCCCCTTTGCTCCAAAGACAAAGGGAGTCTTCAACATGTGCTGGGCACAGTTACTTCACAAGCACCCCTGACTCAACCTGCAAAGTTACCACTCCTTTTTGAATAGTGTGATGGGTAGGGAAAACTAGAGACAAACATTCTAGTATTATTGAAATAAACTAATATGGTTTTATTAAGATTACTGTGTGCATCAAGCATGCATTTTCACATATCTTAGGGTTAAATCTAACCTACAGGGCTTGTCAATCCTCTGGGAAGTAAAGCAATATGAAAAAAATACAATTATTTAATATTTCACCTTTGAATAGTCTTATTGCTAGCTGCAGTCTAACATAACCTTTTCTCTAAGCACAGTTATGGAAACAGATATATTTATGCATGTATGTACGTACACCGCAGCATATGTATGCACAAATGTTTATCTGCAGACAGACCACACAGAAGCTGAAGTAAAGTCTGTTAGTACTGAGAGGAGAAGCACCCGTGCTCTAGGAAATGGCACAGCTTAGGTAGTCTCAACAATCACAACTGGGTCTTCTGAGGCACAGCAACAGAGTTACAAAATGATAAATTCATTTCTTCCATGGGAACTCTCTCCTCTCTTGCACCCTGCTGGATCCCTGGCAGGGGCTGGGCCATTTGCTATTAGTCCAAGTTGGGTATAGAACATGAGAATGTTATTTGTAGAACCAGGATACCCATCTCATCTCATGTAGAGGCCAGTAAACACATAATGGAAGGAGGAGGTGATGTAAGAAGAGAAAGGATATATTATTCCATGTTTGTTTGCAGTGAGGGTGGCTGAGACTTTGCCAATGGATTTCATGGACACTTGCTGCCAACAGAGGACTAGCAAGTCTCAGGTATCCCTAACCCAGGCACCACAGAACCCATGGCTCTGTTTTACTCAAGCTGTATCCAAGTAAACTCCTCACCTGATTTTACTCTTCCTTGCCAGGCAGAACCAGACTCTCTGTCCCACCTACTTGCCCCTCTCTCCCTCTGCCTGACAGCTCCCAGTTCCAGTTTACAATATCCAAGAATCCAAGGCTCACTGCTCCTTACTCCTTTACCTGGCCTCAGAAACACCTGTGTACAGCAACACAGAAACAAGCCACACAGCTTCTAAGTGACAGCTCTACAGAGTTTACGTGTGCTGAACAGGTGCAATCCTATGAGAATTTAACAGGTAAACTCTAACAAGCCTCTGCCAATCACATGCAAACATTTTTCCAGGGGTTTAAAACTTAAGTCAGAAATGGACAATTCCCCACAGAATCAGCAAAAGCATCTCCCTCACACAAACCAACCTTCTGCTCCTGCTGCCTTTCCTTCACCACTCTGTACCCCCAAAGGCTGAGAATAAACACTAGAGCTTCTCCATAACAGCCTTTGAACAGACCACTCTATTTTCTCTTAACCGTGTCCTCTGAAAGAGGCAGCTCTTCTCATCATCTTAAAAAAATATTCAGTATAAAACTGACACCTGAATGGAAAACTTTGGCCTGAACGATCCAAATCTTGTAGAGTTCTGTACAGTCAAACAACAACATTTCTGGATATCCCCTGCTGAAAAGCTCAAATTGTCCCTACCAGCTCCAGCCAATACATGAACAGTTATGAGACACTGTATGCACATATGTAGACAGATGTGTGTTTGCACATCTGGATGAAAAAAACAACAGAAAAATGTAATGTAAAAATACATACATATGAAACATGATACCTGACTACAAAAAAATGGTCCTCAACAAAATAATGGATAACAGGTATTATTTTTAATGTCATTTGTATTTGAGAAAAAGAAATACAAATGTACTTATTACTGCAGAAACAATGGCAACAGAAACACGCTTGGTTTTCTTTAAAAACATCCACATTTCTGATGCCTCACTTCTTAGACCATGGCAACATGATGGCTTTACCTGAGAAACAGCACGAACCAAAATTTCCATTTACAGTGAGGAGCCTGAAGGCCACTGAAATACAACTCTGCTTTCTGCAAGACCAGATGGTCAGATCAGTGAGACTCTGTGGAATGAATGGTGGTGATCCAAAGTGAAGAGGTTTCCTACATTTTCTTAAGGATTTCTGAGGCACCTGCCGCATTCTTCCTTTCTTTCAAGTTCTGTGGTGTAAAAGATTGCATGACCTCTGATCATCCTAGGACAGAAGGTCAGAGTACCACGTGTGGATCAACCATTTACTATTCAGAAATTAACCACCACCAAGGAAAGAACAGAATCACTTTTTAAGGGCACAACAGTGCTCATACTACTACCTGTTCAGGAGCTGAAACTGAGTCTCTTTTTATCAGCCTCAAGTGCCTTTACCTCAGACTCCACAAAATCAGTATAATCAGCATTAGCAAAAGGTTTCTTGTTTTATATCTTAGTTGTAAGAGAAGGTTTGGGTTTATCGTTAGATATCTGTGAAAGAGAAAAGAAACTACTGTGAAGCTCCCCACCAAAATAAAGATGTCTAAATTTCCAGATTTATAAGCCTTTATATTACAGTATAAATGCAGAACCTGCTGAAATCTAAAGGGGAAGATGATTTCAAATTGGCAAATCAACACAGGGCTTTAATTCTATTGTCACATATTGAATGGAAAAAACTCCAACCCAAGCATCTGAAGCTCAATTCACAGAAAAATCAGATCATTTCTGCAGAAGCCTGCCTACAAAGTCCATGCACTTTGGTCAAGACTCATTCCATGAAAGCAGCTAACAGTTTCAGTGCTGTTCAAGTCACAGAAATACATCACAGTTGTCAATATATTGTTTTGCTAGATGCAGAGACACACCAGGAATGTCAACAGTGTTTTCTCAAGGAAGCAAATACCGCACAGGCAGGTCAGTGAATAATTTCAGCTGAAAGCAGAAGAGAAGAAATACATTTACTTGGCATTCTTCCTGTAGTTCCTACAAGCAGCATTTGAATTTGGGCATAATATGAAGGACAATGCATTAAGACAATTTTCTATTTATTTTATACCACAGCATTGCCTTGTTCCTTATAGACACATCGAGCAGAAGCTGTTACAATACATTTCCAAGCGAACAAAGGAGCTAAGCATGATTTCAAAAATAACACTTTACTATTGGTACATAATCAATGAACAAAACAGGAATGCCAGGAAAGAAATCCTGCTTCTTTATGACCTTACTAACATGTTAGCACATGGAGTGCTACAAAAATGGCAGAAAATAAAGAAATTTTATAGAAAAAAGAATTAAAATGTTTTCAAGTCTGCTAGCTTAAGCCCAGCAAGACAATGAGGATCACTGTTCTTAAAACTCTTGTGGGTTGATGATGTCATTCTCATTTAGGATGGCCCAAAACTATTAAGCAATGCAAACTGCCTTCACAACCTGAGCTTCATACCACCAAACCCTCCTCCGTATTCCCAGGGCACCACAGCATAGTGTGATATGAACTCACTGCATTAATCTCATGACACACCAGTAAGTACAATTATTTGCAGCTGCTTGTGTGCTCGCTAGGGTCTGCTTAATTTTAACTCTTTTTTTTTTTTTCCACCATGCTTCTACTACCCCACCCAAGATGTCATCTACTTCTTCCTCCCACAAGGATCATCAATTCTTCTTGTTTGCAGTAACTCTTTCATACGATATTTAAAATGCCTAAATTCATATTTATGACTGGCAGAAGTACTGAGGCATGTTCACCTTCCTCCATCTCATTTTTCTATTCCGCTCATTCTCCTAATAACATTCCTACCCCTTATGCATGTAAGTTTATGTATGGTTGTTTATATCGCTCTCCACCATAAAACCCTGTAGGATCACAGCCAGTGACTGCCTGTACCTGCAATTCAAGAGCAGTAATGCATTTCTGAGTTAAGACACAAGAAACTCTTGCTGATGAAAAAAGCATATTAGAAGATCAGATAGAAGCAGAGTTCCATCTCCATAGCCTCCTGCAAAATACTGAAGAAAAAGACCCATTTATATTTCTCAAGGTCTTTTTCTGCCATTGACATAATTTCCCTGTGAAATGGGATATGATGCAACATCAAGCACAAAATTCCTTCCCCATCTACTTTAACAAAAATACTAAGCACCACTGAGAAAAGTGCAGAGGGATCCTTCACTGCCGCTGGTTTAGGGAATGTTTTTAAGCACCCAAACAAAAAAGGTCTTTAATTAAATTTAAATACCTTCACTTGATAACTGAGAATGTATGTAAAAAGAAGTGTATGTCCATAAAAAAGTAGCGGATGTGTAATAGCAGTTCTCTATATTGCCTCTTTAGTGGGATACCTTCACCTTCCCATTACAGCAGTATTACAGCCTTTACCCTCTACTGCAAGCCCCGTCTCAAAAAGCAGCAGGATTTTGCTATCTGATGGCTTGAAAAGGTATTGTATGTACAAAACGTTCCCCTTTTCTCATCTCGGACAAAGTACCTCTTTAAACAAATCATGCCTTGCATTTGTCATCAATAGAGCACTGCTGTCAACTATTACTATTACAGGGAATAGGTAAAGCAGTTGAGCAGACTGGTTCTTGTGGAAAACAAACGTGTTTATACACGTTTCTACCATCAAGAACGTTTGTAGAACGTACAAATGTTTCTACCACCAAGCCAGAGAAAAGTAACGCACCGCATAGCCAGCGCTGGCGCAGAAAACCAGACCAAGATAGTGTACAGCCTCTGGTCCTCCATCCCTCCCCTGGAAAGTCAAAACTGTGGTTTACTGCTCAACACCATCCTAAGTAAAGCAGGAATTCCTCCCCCAAAGCACACAACAAACCACACCTCGGGAATTTTGCTCCTGGGGTAGGATTGAAAACAAATAAAGAACCCCCCCAAACTTAGAAAACTTCATAAAGCCATGAATTCTCAAGACACCTGTTCTGAAATATTTTCTTAAGACAAATTCCTTTTGTGGATTTTCGCCATCCCTCCTGTTCTCCTCTGTGCATTTCTCCTGCCACTCCAATATTACTGTGACAGCTTGGTAAATTTCACAAAATACAAGAGGGATCATGCTGCTGAAAGCCCATAACATAGAGTACATCTATGCCCACAGGCTGCTGAGATAACTGCTCTAAGAGGCAGAATTCTCTGTCTGAATCAGACAGTTTTAGCCTTCCTTCTCAGACAGAAATGCCACAGGGTGGATACTATCTTATTCATGGTTTGGTGAGGTTCTTTTGCACGTGGGTTGGATGAAAGAATCAAGAAGTAAGTTAGAAGATCACCAACTGATAGAATAGACCTGTCACTCCTGTGTCTCAGTTCCACCAGTAAGTTATGTCAAACCATTACTCCTCCAAGGCCATGTACACAACTCTGATACCAACTGCAATCTCTAAGAGAGGTAGCACAACTCATCAAAAGAAAAGTGCCTGTGAACAAAAGAACACACTGATAACATGGCTCTTACCGCCTAGGCAGAGCACATACACACCCCAGCCCAGAAACACATCCTCTCCTCAAATAATGAGGAGAGTGTAATGGACTTTTAAAGATGGAGCATAGGTCAGTAATTTTCATTTATTCTTGTGCTGCTACTTTGTTGGGCTCAGTGACTCAAACACATCTGTATATCTAAAAAAGATATACAGAAAGAAACTGCACTCACATACTGCAGAAATAATCTGCTTGCTGAAATGAAAGTAAAAGTGAGTAGCAGCACTAAAACCTTAGGCAGCAATAATTTCATGTTGGTCCCTTTCCTTGTTCCCAAAATAGCTAAATTCCACAGTAAACACTTTATCATCTTTTTTTGTTAGGAAAGACAGAAATTATTTTCCCAGAATTAATCTTGTCTCTGTTGTCTATTACCTTTAGGATGGTATGAAATTTATCCATAGTTTGAAAACCAGTTTTTTCTTTTTGTGTAACTCCTAATTCCTTTTCAAAAGTATCTGCTATATCAACGTCACTCTGTAAATCCACGGGGCACCTACATTTTGAATAGCATAGCTAGCAGTTCCTTCAAAGGCCAGTTCAAAAGTAGGAATAAGAAATCTGGGACTCCTCTGTCTGGAAAAAGCACTGTTGGAGATGGGAATATGACAAAGTCAGGACTGGCAAGGAGCAAAAGCACCTAGGAATCAGCTGTTCACTGGTCCAACCAATACAAGGACTAGAGGGCATCACAGAAAACAAAGAGGTGGCAGGATGAAGCAGCAAGATGAACGATTCCTAATAGATTGTGGAAATCCCTGACAGCAGCTCAGACAGGTTTGTAAGGACTGGACAATTTAATGAAGAGAAATCTGTTGAGGATTGCTAAATATCATCACTTCTAGATGAAGTCCCGGAGACACAAATAGCATCATGTGTACTTGCCCTGTTCTTCTCCACTTCCACAGGCTTTTGCTTTTGGCCGCTGGGCTAACTGGCCTTTTCATCTGACCTCAAGACAGCCTCACATGTTTATAAAAAAGCAGGTATTTAACACTCAAGATATACCACTTATACCAATAGATAAAAGTGTGGTATTTTGTTTCTAGAACTTGTGAACAGTTAATCTTATTACAGAAGAGTTCCTACAAAAGAGTTCTCACAGAGGAATTGCCATCAGAGAAATGTATTGTTGAGAAGCGATGAAGGGGTTGAATACTGCATATTCCTTGTTACACTCCAGCTATTCACTCTGAAGCAGAATCTGTATGCCAATTCCAAAAAGACAACATTTTGGATAGTTCAAGGTTGCTGTTAGAAATGAATGATATTTGTTATGCAAACGGTAGGCACAGACATGAATCTCTTGCAGAAACTCATGTCAGTTTTCGAGTAGTTTTTATAAGATGGGTGTCAGCTGCCTTTCTTAACATGAGTTTCTTTTGACTGGAATTATTCTGCAATGCAGAGCTGTTGCCTCGACATTATACAGATGAACAAAAGCATTAAAGGATGTCAAAACATCACAGGAATTCTTTATACCAGGAGCAGAAGCCTAGTATTTAGCCTCCAGCAGGCCTGGCCTCTTTGATCCTGGGAACATCGAAGAAGTAGTCTACTGAATACACAATAATAAGCAAAACTCTCAATTCAGAGGTGTAAAGTTACACCTGACACATGAGATTCAGGTATCAGATATCCCTGCTTGGGGGGAAAAATAAAAATCCACACGAGCCCCTCTCAGACATCTTGCAGAATGCATGACTCACTACCTGTAAGCGTGAGCGACACATGGTGATCTGTCTGGCTGTCAGGAGCTGTGCAGATTAGAGCAGACACATAAGAGCTGGTAACTGTCCCCAGGTGGTTACACATCAGCTGAGGTCTGCTGCCACACCATGCCATGGTCTCCAGCTCTGGCACTACCTGTGCTACTGTTCAAGGAGAAGGTGGGAAACAGTATGCTTTGTCCAAGGCTTTGTGAGGCCTGACCCACACAGAGGAGGGGCACTAAGCCAGAGAGACAGGCTCAGCCTTTATGAACCACAGCAGCATGTAGAGGGCCCCAGAGAGGAGCAACTTCTAGCTGAAGTAGTAGGTTTTTCTCCCCATTGGGATGTGCCCTAGCAAAAGCCAGGTGCTGAGCTCACCATTCAAAGTTAGCACGGCAAAGGCAACGACATCAGCACGTGCAGCATCTACAGAACATCCAAAACCTTCTGAATAAACCGTCGGTGAGCTTGCCGCTGGTATCAGACTCTTGTCATTAGGGCAGGGAGCCTTTCCCTGAATTGTCTAGAGCTGAAACTACCTCTGAAAAGTCCTTAGCAACAGGTTTGACTTTTCTCTCCCAATGCTTGTACACAGCAGGGATGTGAAATCCCCAATGAGCCAGGTTCCATTTCAATTTTTGGATGTCCATAGAGAAAGAAATAATACTGCTGACTCAGTCTGCATTACAGATAATTCATAGAATGCTTTTTCTCTCTGGGCAAGAGGAGAGGAGTTGACAGCGTTCATGCACAAAACCATCAGTAGACCAGTACAGACCCGAATCGCAGTTTGGGCATTAAAGACCATTTTTTTTCATGAGGATGAAAAATAACCCATGGCAGAAATTCAATTGCCCCCACCCAAAGGCACAGCTTCTCTGCAAGAAAGAAACTCAGGTCAAGACAATGTTATTGTCGATATAGGCAATGGCAAGAGAGAAAATATTGTAATTTAAAAATGCCACTTAAGCATCTTTTTATTTCCAAAGGCAAAGACATCTTTATCCAGTGCAATAACCCAGATCACATCAAGGTACATTTCCAGTAGGATGCTACGGCTTACAGAACAAGTCATGAATACTTGATGTGCCCTTTAAATATCTTAGATCCATCTCTTGAAAAGAATTATCCTTGCACAGACCAATGAATCTTGCATAGATATTCACTGCTCTGACCTGTTTCCTTAAGTTCCAGTTTAAAAAGGGTCCAAATAACTTTGATCTAAGCATGTTTTCCCATCTAATCTCCAGAATGAAAAAGGTAACCTATTATTTTTCAGGTGTTGTTAATCCTGCTTTGAGGCAGAGAGATGGATTAGCGAATCAGAGTCTCTTCAACATCACAGAATCACAGAACTTTAGGGGTTGGAAGGGACCTCGAGAGATCACGGGGTCCAACCCCCCTGCCAAAACAGGCTCCCTAGGACAGGTCGCATGCTTTATCTTTGAATGTGGTTTTGCTTGCATCAGTTCCCACAGAATTTTTCTTTACTATATACTTATCTTACATTCACTGGAGTATGAATATGAACATAAGGGAACTTATATGGAACATGTGAATGTAAGGAGAAACTTTTTCACAGTGTGGGTGACAGAGCACTGGAACAGGCTGCCCAGAGAGGTTGTGGAGTCTCCTTCTCTGGAGACAATCAAACCTGTCTGGATGTGTTCCTGTGTGATTTAGTCTAGGTGATCCTGCTCTGGCAGGAGGGTCGGACTATATGATCTTCTGAGGTCCCTTCCAACTCCTAATGTTCTGTGATTCTGTGAAGTAGCAGACTTCTGAGACTATCCAGAAGTAAAACATCCCTTCATATTGTTTTGAGTTCAGGCTCTATGTTCGTTGCAAAAGACAAGGTTACGAGCCTTTTTAAGGACCCTTACCCTATCCTGTCCTCAAAACACTGATCCTGTGACGAAACTACAAGGCCAGATGGAGACAAGAGAAACCAGGAGAGTGGCACAGTACATCCATCTGCAGAACAGGCCTTTGTAAATACAGTCTACGCCACCCACAACATCACCTTAGAAGAATCATTACTATTATCTATATTCTCTTCCAGAGCTGACCTGGCCCAGAGGATGGAGACAAGCAGAAAATCTGGATTCAAACCCAGCTTCAGGGATGCTATGGAATTTAAATAAATATAGATGCAATCTTAGGCACTTCTATGGGTTTGTCACCACAGAACCTGACTATTTCTCAACACAGCTATACTCACTGAAGTGGAAAATATGCTGTTATTGACCATCACGTGTGAGGGACTGTGACCCAAATATTCTACATGGGTGTGACAGAGGAGATAAAGGACCAAAGCAGGTTAGTTTTGCTGGCATGACACACTGGCCAGTGAGACTGAATTGTTCTGTAACACAACTACCTTTAGCTCACTGAGGTGTACCTGGCAGCACACCCAAAATACATGCAGGGTCTTACTATCACAGACAATAGCACTGACTTGCTTCATCAGATGACAGGCTGTGAGGGTATGCAGCTTATGACTTATTTTTAATGGTGGCCATAGGAACACAGAAGTGACACCTACTGTGTAGAAGTAAACTTTTACAGGCAGAGGATAAGAATTAAAACTTAAGTAACTATATTGTCTGAGTTCACAGCAAAACATTTCAGGAAAAGGCAGGATTTTGAAACAAGAATTAAATGATTAAATGAGAGGAAGGAAGAAAGAAAAGATGGTACTAGAATGACACACAGGGCTAAAAAACGCAGGAAAATTTGTAGGGTCTTAAAGGATCTCTCTGAAGCAAAGAATGCAAATATGTAAAAGAGACTCTAAATGGAGACTAAAAAACTCCTGAAAAACTTACATCTTACTTATGTAATCTGCATTACTGTACATTTACAGAAGTTCTCTCTCGATGCTTCAAGGAACCAGCCTTTAGTGGTGAAGTCTTTCCTGAGCAGAATGAAGAAAACAGGCTTTCCCATCACACCCCTCCCCAGCCTTGTTCGAGGCTTTTAAGTCACAGGTGACATAATTTGCTATCAGCTGCTACTGTGAGTTCTAACGGATTATTATGCTGCCCACTGATCTGCTGTGTTAAAATGGCTAATTAAACAGACTGAAAAAGAAGACTGATGATACCTCTAGAGATCCACCAGTGCAGTATGATATCCTATTCCATCTGAACAAGAAAAGGGTATCTCAGTTTCTTATCTTCCAACCAACACACATTTTCAAGTGCAAAAACACATCTCAATCTTACTACATGGCTGAAAATAACTGCCTTCTATTTCCATAATGGATATGGCACAGATCTGTTAATGAAATACTTTGATATTTATACTGCCCATTTCTATATTTGCATTAAAAGAAGATGTTTTTAAAGATTAATGACAGTGAAAAGAGCTAGCACTATAAATGCATCTTTATGGTTTTTACCAATGAAATATTGATTCCAAGAGAAAACCACAGATCTTTAACCTAAATATCATTCCATATATAGATGGATGCAGTGCAGGCCTTAGCTTTCCTTTGGTACCAAAGTCAAGCTCTATAAAGAAGGAAAAGAAACTTGTGGGTGGGATGAGGAAAGGGGAGCCCGAGTCCATTTCTAATCTGAATTTATTCACACACTTAAATCCCCAACCACATGGTTTCACTCCTTTGATCATTTCTTTGCATTTACAGTAATAAAACTTATAAAAACCACAAACAATTTTAAAGGCCAGGACGAGATCAAATGTCCCTAATCTATGCTGTTGCGACTGTCTGGGGAGGATCTTCAGTGCCTATTAAATAGGCCCTGTTCTGACCTGGATTTCCAGCCCACTGTTTGAAGACATGAAGAAATCCCAAAGACAGTCTACTATAAGGAAGCCAGAGTATGACTTCTGTTCTGGATCTTGGGCAAAGGAGGAAAATAGTTTTCAAAGTAACACCTCAAACAACTGTCAGAATTTGTGATAAAAATTTAAGACACTTTTTATTGCTTTCCCTCATTTAGTATTAAAGTATGAGCCATCTACTGGCACAAAGATTGGACTAGATGTTCTTACTGGTTCTTTCCAGTTTGCCTACAGTGACTTCCCTACAGAAGGCAAAGTGACAGGCTCCCTTGGCGAACTGAAATGAGACTTGCACACAAACAGCTTCAAGCCTTCTGACTCATGAATGATTAAGACGAAGAATACTGTGGAAGCAGGAGAAAAACAACTGATCCATCTTCCCAAAAGAAGGTAAAACTATGAAAGATGTTTCTGGCCTTACTGCCAACCCAACTGCTTTCTTAGAAAAAGCTCGTGACAGCAGAGAGGTACTGAAATCGTACGTAATGAAATAGTGTAGCAAGGGTAATGATCCTCTCCTGCCTTTTTGGTATGACCCTTCTCAAATTAGCTGAAACTACTGTGGGGAACTTCTTCAATCAAAATCTGTTACGTATTACCACAGCACAGGTGAAACAAGGCACCAGGAGGTGAAGTTCATCAAAGGGTACCACTTGTTGCTGACCTCGATTCTGACACTCAATCTGCAGTGGCAAGACAAGTGGAAGTTACTATTGATTTGTTCTGACTGCTTTGGAAGTGCAACCGCTTTCTGCTCCTCTCATCTTTCACATCATTAATTATCTTGAAAGAGACCATGGTGTACAGACAAGGCTTGTTACGGAGAAAACTGTACGACTGAACATGAGGTGACAGTACAAGAACACGGCTGCAGTACCACAGGATTAGCACAGGCAGATTATTTTGCCTTTCATAATGCCTCTGAAGGTATAGTCAGTAGTAAGTATTTTTGACACAGGCCGGCTCTCTTCAGTTGTAAAAAGGAGAAGTAGGATTTGTAACCCTTCAGTCACTTTTCCACTCTTTTTACTCAATACATCCTTTGGGAACATCCTGGATTACCTGTTTTTTAATTTACAAACTTGAGCAGGAAAAAGATAAACCACTGAACTTCTCACAATCTTAACGCAGTCTTCCAAAACTCCAGCCATCACACTCACCCATTTGCTCCCATGCAGATCCAGCTAATTAAAGTTCTAGTTCTGCAATAGGCGCTCTCAATGGCGACACAAGAGCCCCAGCAGAACGCAGAACAGCAAGGATAGGTTTGAGCAAATTTGAGTTCCAGCATGAGGTATAGTGGATGGTGTGGTTCAGCTGTCAAATTAGTTTAGCAGAAGCTCTCCAAAGAAAAATTCAGCCTTCTGCAGAATACAAGGTCGGTGATTCAACACTCAGTACATTTCTTCTTATTCAGTCCTAGCCAAAGCCTCGAAATGAAGTGATAAAGAACGGTTCCTTTCAGCCTCAGTGCCCACATTTCAGAAGAATGTGTCTATTTAATGCAGTATCATACACCTAGGAGAACAAATAAAACACTGTGGCATTCTTGACTTTAACTATCATTTGACTTCTTCCTTTTTTTTTTTTCCTTTACCTAGAAGCCTCTGAAACTACATTTCCACATACTATTTAAGGATTCTAGGTGTTCCCAAGACTCTCACATTCGTTTATGCCTAGAATACTCAAGTTCCTTTCAGCTCAGCTTTCTCTTTTACCTTCTGTCGCTGCTGAATGTTGCTCATAGTGTCTGGCTGAAACTCCAGTTTGTCTGTTCGACAAAGTTTCCAGTATAAAATAATAACGATCAGGAGCACCACAGCAACTGGGACCGCCACACCAACAATAATCCATAGGTTGCTATTCTGTGTCTCTGAGGTGGACTCTTTCAGCTTCTCCACAGCTGTGAAATTAAAAGGAAGACAGTGATTTTATGTGGTTATATGTTTTACGCTGAGGACACTTCAAGGTTATGTATTTTTATGGTCTTGGAAACGCTAGTTAAGGAATTTATCAGAAACCAGCTGCACATCACAGGAAATGTCATACCACTTATAACTTAACGTATCTCATGCTCAAGAAGCATGGGGCAGGTGATCAATTGTCCTGGTCTACCTTCTGAAGGTCTGTGCTTAAATTACTAATGAAAATAGACTTCTGCCACATCGTTCTGTAACCCAAAACTGAGCTGACATAGTGAAATGGGTCCAGGAAAACAACTTGCTGCTAACAAAGGTGAGAAGGACTTTCCAATATTATTCCCTGCTCCCTGCTTTAAAGGGTATTATCAGCTGCCTCTTCTCTTAGTTATACATTATAAATTTGCTTACCTTCCCCATCAATAAATAATCACAGTCAATTTGAAATCAGTAAGACCCTCCTGCTTAGGCTGTACTGTTCCACTTCCTATTTTTTTCTCTGTTTCACTTTCAGTGTGTGAGATCCTTTAGCACCAATCAGAAGACAAAATTACTGGAAAGTGCAATCAAACCAGCCACATGTGTAAAAAGTGAACTGGAAGATTCGATAGAACTGTCATTGACAGAAAGCCACAGCAGTAATACGTTTCTAGTCAAACCAATGCACTTTCCTAAAATGATGCTTTCAGGTTAAAAAGAAGATTTCTGTGCTATCTTATTTTTATATATGATTTTATTAATAGTCTTTCCAACGATGAACCTAGCGATTAAAGGAATATATTATCATTCTTATATTTTACACATCTGACAGCTCAATTATGACATTATAGCTTTGTTATAAAAATAGCCTCTTTTGTATAGTTTCTCCCAATAAGGTGAAATATGTAAAAAATTTAGGCATGCCTGTACCGAGCGGTGTAACATAACTGATGCTTCCCTATTGCACAAAAACCAGAAAAGGTAATTAAGCACTCATATCAATGATATTTTGTAGATCATATACATGTCTGTTATTGTTTCAAAATACTTTCAAGTTTCTTTCCTAATCATAACATGGAATTTTGAGCAGGTCGTCTGTCTCACTCTTTACTGCAAATTATTTATATCAAGCTTCCTAAACAAAGTCATTTTATGACTCTATATACCAGTTATATTTCTCCTCATGTGTATCTAGAAAAGGTCACGTTACTTACATATTACTGGTGGACAAATATAAATACAGTCAATCATATTGACATATAGAACAGCTTCTTTTTGCTTATACCCTCCAAAATGCCCCAAGTAGCATTAGCCTACACCTTTAACTCACAGAAACAGTAACTCAGACAAACAAAAAGCAGTGACTTGTGTTAAACCTCAGTGCCTATATGCAGCTAAAGGAAACACCCACTTCACACTGATGCCCTCCCATCTCACAACTGTGGGTTTTGTGCACCTCCTGGTCAAGATAAGCCATAAAGAAATACAGGATTAGCAGAAAGAAGTGAAAATGGCAAGAAGGTATCCAGTTAGCACAGTATTTTTTTAGCACAAGCGCTGAAGTGAATACAGTGAGGCCTGCATTTAGGACCCTGCTGCAATCCCAGGCTCAGCAGTCTTCAAGAGGGAAAGCAGCACCACATCTCTCGCTGCAAGACTGCGAAAATTTATTTCCTCAGGAGGGTTAAAACAGCAGCATCCCAAAAAACAAAATGTTGCAACAGTGAGCACTGTGCAGTGTCATAATCTCCAAAGCTAATGTCACCCTTCCCATTTCTCTTTGCTGGAATCAGTTGGGATTTGACAGGGCTTACGCTGTGCAACGGCGCCTTCGATGCGGTATCCAAGGATGATTGCAGCCCGCTGGATATCAACTCTGTTCATCAGGTCTGAGCACTTCAGAGCACTGAGTCTCTCTCCATCTTGATCCTCCACAAAATAGATCAGCTCCACGGGATTGTCAACACCAACTAACCGTGACACGTTCACAATCTGAAAAGAAATTGGAAAGCTTTCACATATTAAGTTGGATTTATTTGGGGCTCCCATACATTTGGTCTTTCAGTCCTTGCCCTCTCTCACCCTTCCCTTCAAAGGGCCTGAACTTTAAGGACACATCTAATACAAAAAACATTTGGAACAGCTTTGCCAAGACAACATCAGCATCTGCCTCACTTGTCACCATGTGCAAGCCCCCAGCGCATAAAAAATTCCACTTCGTATTACAATGTAGAAATACAACTGCCATTAAAGAACACTCCTCCGCCTGTGACACCAAAGAACATGATGTCATACTAACGATGCAACTGCTGTGAACTGGTACAGTTTGGAAATTGTCAATATCCTGATGGGAAGATGTGGATTGCATAGTGTTCCAAAATGCCGTATGCAGCAAAGGCAACATAATCACAGGCTAGTTCCTCATCTAAAAAGAGCTTCAGTCAACGTTGGGCAAGCACACACACACAGGGCTAATACTTGTTATTAACAGTTTGCTTCCAAACTAAAATTCAGGATATTTTTACCTAATATTTACAAAAGATTCTGAGAAGTCTTCTAGGGGAAGACAACATCACTGGAATAAAATATCGGTGTCTAATTACACAAGCATTACTCGAGTGGCCCAGGACCCTGGGGAATTTACAGAAATACCTGCTTTGTAACCAAAAGGAACATCTCCAGAGAAACAAACCCTGGTCTAACACATTTTTTATGAAAACCTGAAGTTTCCTTCTTTCCCCCAATATTTGTTTCGTGACAACATACAGACCCAATAGTGAAGAGAACCACTTTCACTCTAAAGATGCCAACACCACGTCACCCTGGAAGCCTCTTGCGCATTTGTCTCTTAGTAGGAGCTACTGAAGAGATTAATGTGATTGCACTTTTCCTTCTCCAAACACCTACTTTGACTTTGTTTTGTTATTCATAACACACACTCCTTTGTTCCATTTTTTCCAACTGTTAAGCAGCTACACAGACAAATATTCCATTAGCTTCAAATAGAACTGTTTGCTCTTCCTCATCGAAAGCACCTACAACAGCCACCTTCCTCCTCCAGGCAGCTCCCCCTGTCATCCACCTTTCCTCAAGAAGGAATGTATTTGACACTGTGGGAAGCAATTCTACTTGCCTTCTTCTGAAGATGTTAATAACAAAAAGAATGCATGCTATGAGGAAGCCCTGTAGATACTCTCTAACCACCAAACATCTACGTTGCATAGAAGGATCATGTAACAATTTTGAATTCCTGTAAAATTAAACCTCATATATAATAACTCTCCTCTGTTTAACCATTTACATGTTACGGTGAGCTCAACTTAGAATTAAGCCAAACAAATAGTAGGAGGTATTCTATCAAGTAAAACAGAGTTTGAAGAGCTCAGAAAGGAATTGCCAGAAACAGAGCAATGTATTTTGCTTCCTTCAGAACTATCCTTTACTATGAAGTACATGTTTAATGAATTAGAATCTCAAACGCTGCCCATGGGCTTGAAGTAAAGCAAACAGACAAATGTTTGCATGTCTAAGGCTTACAAAAGCAAAGCTCTTTATTTTTTAATTTCCTAGTTTCCAACAAAACAATCATGTTGAAAGGAAAGCTGTGTAATGTTCTACCTCTACAGGGATGCTGTTCTGGTCTTTTGGGGATGTCAGCTCAACATGTCCTAAAAAGGCATTTCCCAATGTGGTAGCAAAAAGGTATAGAATAAAATATAAAATTAAAAAAGAAAAAAGAGAACGCACAATTGTCATGAAAGTATTCTAACGTAAATCAGCTGAAAGCAAAGAGCATCAGTCACATTTGATGTAAGAAATAGAACACCTACAAATAGAGCAGAAGAACGTGCAAATTTCTGAAACAGAACAAGACCTGCTAACAGGCTCTATTAACCAGTGCTGCTTCTCATCCTGAATGCTATTCACTCACAGCTAAGGGGCAACTGTGCTCATCTTGAGCGGGGTAGAGTTAATTTTTTGCACAGTAGCTAAGCTGGGGCTGTTTGGAATTTGTGCTGAAAACAGCGTTGATAATTTAGGGATGGTTTAGTTACAGCTGAGCAGTGCTTACACAGAGCCAAGGCCTTTGCTGCTCCTCAAACCACCCCAGCGAGTAGGCTGGGGGTGCACAAGGAGTTGGAAGGGGACACACCCAGGACAGCTGATCACAGCTGATAAAGGGATATCCCATACCATGTGCCATCATGCTCAGCATATACAGCTAGGGGAGGAAGAGGGTGATGTCTGGAGTGATGGCATTTGTCTTCCCAAGTAACCGTTATGGGTGATGGAACTCTGCATTCCTGAGGATGGATGAACACCTGACTGCTGGTTTTGTTTTGCTTGTATGCATGGCTCTTGCTTTAGCTATTAAACTGCCTTTATTTCAATCCACGAGACTTTTCACTTTCACCCTTTTGATTCTCTTCCTCATCCAACTGGGGGAGCAAGCAGCTGTGTGGGACTTAGTTGCTGGCTGTGGTTAAACCACAAAAGCAACCAATCCCTGACTGAAGGTAGCAGAAAAGTGGTAGTTAATAAGGCTTTAACACACACATTCATCAGCTGTAAGCCTGAAGCTGGTTTCAAGGAACCCAGACACATCATTAGTTAACAAATGTCCACAGCTTCATACTTCTGCTTCAGCTGGGCTGCCTTTACCACTGCCTGGCCTCAGTACACAGAGCAGAACGGTGTACGGACAGGCATTTGGTCTCAGGACAGATGAACCCTTCCTAAGTAGCCCTTGACTCACACGAAGAGCAAGGGAGTTGAAAGGCCACAGAGGACACAGTTAATGGGCTCTTATTACGAAACTTGTCCGTGTGTAGCAAAGCTACAGAGAAATTCAGAAGATGCTAAACTTGAACTCTCATACATTTTCCTGGTGTTGTGGAATACCCAAGTAGTACTGTAATTATACGTGTGTTACACACACAGGGTAACAGTCAGACGCTGGCTAAGTGGGTTAAAAAAGGAACTTTGCCATAGCTGCCTTCAGAAAGGGCTGAGGGGAGGAAGGGCAGATTCCAGTGCAAGTTGACACAATTGAAATAATAGAATTTTAACACCAAATTAAGACCAAAAGTATATGCCCCCCTATACTGAGCAAAAGGGATAGGTGACAACAATCAGAGGGGACATAGGAAGATAGGAAGGAGGTATTTCGGCACCGTATCGAGAACACAGGAATGAGCATGATGAAATTCAGAGAAGGGTGGAGGTGCAGGCTTGTGCTGATGAACTAAGCTTACTGATTTAAGAGTTTAAGTTATCTGATATAATTCTTTCTGAGTGCAAAGTATTTTATGTGTGCTCACACTATAGTGAGGGAAGCTGCAGACAGCATTTCAAATCCACAGGGAGATGAGGATGGATTTCTATTCTGGGAAAGCTGATGGCTGAACAGAATTTTCTTGAGGTAAGTATGAGGCACAAGTAGAGTTGTACATTAACTCAGCAACTGTGGCAGTATCTGTACTTCATTTTTCATCTGTCACTGTACCTCACTAAACTTTTTTTTCAACTAACCTCTGCAGCCCAAAAAATGGCACACTGGATATGTACTGTCTATTTACATAATTAACATACAGAGCCACTGTTCATTTTTTATACAGTTCCTGTACACTAAGTTTTATGCCATTCTGCTCCAAATTACACTCTCTGTGAAGTCTCAGACCGGTTTTGTCCCATATTTTACAGAGGTGTCTCTATCCTTGAGAGTGCCAAGAATGCAAGTAGAGGCAGAAATGGCATCCAGCAATGCAGTCCATATGTAGGGAAGCATTTCAGCATTTTACATTTATGTTTTGGCAGTGAGGGATGCCATAGGGAGGGAGAAGATACAGGAATTTCAATACACGGGATGCAGAAAACAAAAAAAAAGACTTTTTCAAATTCTGCATAATTATATAATCTTTGTTGATACTAGATATGTGCTTAACCTCCAAAGAGTAAAGGCTTAACTGTGTTCAGGTGTCAGTAAATTTAATTTCAAAAGTGTTTTCAAGTGAATATCGTAGGTCAGTGAACAGAGTTGCCTTGGTAACCAGACCCAGCTCATCATTTCAAGAATGGAAATGCAGGAGGTGGGCAAGCATTGGCAGTGTCGGTCAACCAGCGGGATGTCCCAGTCCGCAACCCTGCCAGGAGTAAGGAATCCCTGGGTGAACTAGTTCAGGGTTTCAAAGGCACAAGCGTTACTTAGGAACAAGCAAACACACACACAATCTTCAAAATGCCCGTAACAAGGACTATTTTCCCTATTTTCACTACGTTCTTTCCTTAGGAAACAACAACCCCTCCCCCCCTCTTCCCCCCCCCAAAAAAAACCCCAAACAAACCCAAACCAAAAGATTCTGCTTTCTGCCTTATTAAAAGTAGGATTTCAATGTCTGGTCAATTAAATTAAGCTGTACCATGGTCTGAACAGTTCAGCAGAAAATGCAACACAAAACATATGTGAGACAGGAGTTGCACGTAACCCGCCCTGGGCCAGAGCAACTTCCACAGGAACCTGTCAGGATGGGAAATGGCTGCTTACAGGCAGCCAGCTTCCTCCCAAGGTGTTTCAGCTAGCACTGAGCAGGTAGTGCCTCCCATAGCACTGAGCACTCACCTACTCTGCCAAGTGGGATGGGGCAACGGCAATGGCAAGGACATTTCCTCTGCTGACTATCAGAGGCTCATACAGCTGAGAGCAGAGGTAGAAACAGGCTGTGGGTGACCTGACAGAGGGGTGAAACACCTCTGAGGAAAAGCTCAAGGAGGAGCAGTCCCCAAAGGTGATATTTAAAAACCTAAAAGCAAGACTGGGCCTTTACTCAGATTACACACATGGAAAAGACATGTAAGTGTCTGGTAGGAAACCAAGAGAACAAGCCTCCGCCCTAATGAACAGCCCAATTTAGTCATTAGGTCCTCTCGTAGCTACTACTTCCTCACCCATGTTACAACCACAGCATCACCCAGTGTGCTCTTAAATCAGAACATCGTTCTTTTTGTCATTAAGTAGGATCAACTTTTTACTTTCTGTTAGGTTCAAAAGACCTCAGTCTGACAGGAAGGAAAATGAATTATTTTTGCCTTGGCTTCTCATGTATTTTTAAGCCACCATTAAGACATTTAGTTCATCAAAAAATGGAATGAGTTATGATAAAATATTGACAATATCTAGCGTGGGGCCCTAGTCTCTGCAGATGCAATGCAACCGGCATTGAATGTGTGCCTCCAATCTGCAGCCACAGCAGATATGTATTTAAAAAGAAGTAAAACTTGCTCTGTGAAATCTCAATATGACCATTACAAAAATGAATGGAACATCTCTGGTCTGGGATTTCAGAGGTTTTTAATAGAATGATTACAGGCTTTTTTCTTTTTTCTTTTTTTTTTTTAAATCATAGTATACCACCTGTTTATGGTACAGATAGGCAAACAGGAGAGAAAAACTTGTTCCTTGGGCACCTTAAGTAGCCCAAAGGTCTAATTCAAAATGTCCAGATTTAAACAATTGTTTTTAAAATTCCTGGATCCTAACATGTGCCTTTAGACATGAAATCTAAACCTCACAAGGTATCCCTTCTATTTTCTTAGCATGTTAAAGGAAACCAACAAGCCTGCAGTAATGTTTACAAATAATTGCTTCACCTTCTGACCCACAGTCCTGATTTTCCACAGAGCTTAGAAATGTCGCATTTCAATACACTATACACATCTTTTAGCTTAGGAAAAACTCCTGTCCTCCAGGGGCTTAACACAAGTGAATTGGGTGTTTAGTCTTTTGTGGACATATGCATGTCCTGCTAATAAAAGTAACCAATACTTTGGTGTTGCTGGCAGCTTCTGTTCTGATTTTCACTTTGTTGTGGCCTACTACTGTAGCAGTTACTAGTTTGCGTACAAGAAATACATATGGGAAAATCTGAATTTAAAGCACAAGGAAAATTAATAGCTCTCCCTGAAGATACAAACAGATGCATAAATGCAACACGCTTCAAACCCAGCTTATAAACTTGGCTATCAGGAACAAAAATAGCAGCAGTAAAACTGAAAGGTATACTGCCAACAACTATGGACCAGACCTAAAACTGACAGGGCAGGATCCTTGAAAAAAATTGTCCTCCACTCAAAAGGACCTCTTAGCAAGGTATCACCTTCAGCCTTTTACTTCCACACTCCTCCTAATGTCAGTGCTAACCCAGACTAATAGCATGGAATGTGAGCACCTGGAGAAGGCCTGTGTTATCTGAGATGATATGATATGTTGACTGTAACTAAGGGAATCCTCCACTGCCCACAGACAGCAGTGTGCAGACTCTGCACTAATTAAGTGGCATAAATGAACAGTGCTGCTGTTTGGAACATAAGTGGCAGACCTCATCTTATGTCCAATAAAAAGTCATTAAAAAAACCCCTGTATTTTCACTTTCCTTTAGTTAGAAAGGACCTGCTTGTAATTTTGTGTATACAAAAAATAAACTAACTGACCTTTATTGTGTAAATCAGTAAAACTGTAATCTACACGAACATGTTATGGGCTGTGGTATCTTTGCTAGCAACACAAGGAATATTTAATGTACATGCAAAAGGAGGACTGAGACAAAGAATAAAGTGCAATAAGAGCTGTTGGGAATAGGAGATCTGAAGCAGACATCTACCTATTTATAGCAATTCAAAGCTGCACAAAAAAAATTAATCCCAATTACTGAAACAGATGCTTGAGACAGGAAAACAGAAGTAAGAAAATTCCAGCATCTGGAAATGTAAGTAGTAGCAAAATCTGTTGGATTAAATTAAATAAAAATAATAGGTGTGAACTACTAGAAGGGTATCTAAATATACCAGCTGTCGATGTACTAGCTGGAAAAAGTAATTTTTAAGAAGCTGAGCCATTAAAAAGTATTTTGGCTTTCAGTTTGTTGAAATGACTGGAAAGAACACACGTGAAAATTTAAAACTTAAAACTCAACATCCAAGTCTGTCTGGACATTATGTGAATAATTCCACCTGTGACAAAGGAGCACTGGAATCCAGAAAGCAGAAGCTGCCATGCACCCAAAACTTGACACGATTAATCATTCTAACTTGAAAGCCACCAGGAGTACCACGACAAATAGGCAGTTAAGGGGTAGGACATACAACTCTACAGCTGCATCGAGCCGCACGTGATTCTGTTTTATATTTCTCCACCACCACCCAGGCACCACGGAGAGCTGTGAAGCAGTTGTTCCAGCAGAGCACCTTTCTGACTCAGATGAGCATCCTGTCTCCTTTTGCGAGGCACTTCATCTAAGGCAGACTAGACTGCAAGGTTTTAAAATAGGATGTTGGTAAAACAGTTTTCCATATTATTTCATCAGAATTTTTTCAGTGACCACTTAAAATACTCAGTTGTTTCTATCTGTTATGTTTAGCTTAAAAGACAACAAGTATCCAGAAGAACCGTAATTCAGGTGCAAAAAACCAGGACATATGCTTTTATCTTTCCCAACAAAAATTCTACACATTAACTTATTCAATAATTTATTACCCTTTATTTCTTCCTCTGACTTTGAGCTCTTAATACCTGCACAATGTTGCTGCCTGCAAAACTGGCTCGTCTCCATATCCGCCCTCTGACCAAAGCCTCGTTTAACAGGTGAGCCAGTTTCCGCTCCATCTCAGCCCGAAACACTTCCTCCTGAATTCGCTGGTCGACGACACCCAAGAGAACTACATCACAGAGAAAGTAACCCAAGAACACAAATGAATTAGTAAAACTTCTCAGCGTGGTTTTTTTGCAACTTCAATTACAAGCTATGAGTCACCCTGTGACATCTCAGGGACAGCTCTAGAGCAGCTGTATTCATATGGAAATACTGCCCATTTCAGCCACAGGTTACATGTTGGAAAGGAGGGAAAGGGTTAAAAGAACAAAACAAACAAAAAAGTTTAAAAAAAAAAGTAGGACAGAGGGCTTTTTTGCAATCTCAACCAGTCTAGACAGACCTGAGATATCAAAGCAAGAGTTTCAATTCTAAAAAAATAAAAACTTATGAGCATTCGGTGAACTGTGTAAAAACAAGTAACAGAAAATTCAGTCTCAGCTTCTCTGATGCAGTTGCTTCAGTACAAATGTGTTGGGAAACAATACAGAGGTGGAGGTGGACAGGGCAAGTGTTCAGAATCAAAGAGAAAAAAAAGGAGACCATCAACAAAGCTGCATATTCCAAGTGCATTTTTCCTAGAGAAGACAAAAATTAAACACGTATGGTAATTGCAGCACACAAAAAAACCCCTGGTTATCAGTCCTGCCCACCTCATTTCCCAACCCCAAGCACACTGGGTCACTGTGTCAGCTAATTCTAGGAGGAATCCCTGAGGAACAACACATAGGAAACATCAGAAGAGTGCAATGTTTACTAACAAGATGGTCTCCAGAAGTGGAGTGACATAATTAAACAACCCTAAAGGATAGTAAACTACCTCATCACTGACTGCAGTAAAATAATTCCAGATTTCACTTCTGAGGCTCTCCACTAAAATGGTTTATATTTTTTAAAAGTCCCTTCTTCAGAAAGTATTTTCATGTTTATATGGTGCGCAATAAAAGGTGTTCAATTAGATAAAATCAATAAATACAATTTTAACATTAAAACAAAAAAAATATTAAACCCACTTATTTAAGAATTTTCAATGCAGATGTCAGAAAATGGAAACATTTTCATGATTTCTACAGAGATCAACAGCATCTGCCTTCTAAATTCAATTCCAGCCTGAGTATTGCAGAATTAAATAGCGGAATAAATAGACAGTGCCCTCAGGCTATTATATACGGCAAGCAGAAGACCATTATTGCCTGTATATTGAATTTCAGTATCAATGAATTATGCTTAATAGCATGAACTGGATTCAACAATTGAGAGGGATTGCTACAGAGAACATTGCATAGCCCAACTTCTTATGATTATTGGGATACATGCACATATATCTGGGTAACCTAATATTAAAACCTCATCTTTACGTGCATTAGTCCTATCATTTTCCTGTGTCATGAGTCATTACCTGTACAATACAATATACAGACTGAAAGGAATGATCCATTTGAAGTCTCCCAGCTCTTCTCGTGCTGCCTTCAAGAACTGGGATTACAAAAAATTCCTCTACAGGAAAAAAAGTGCTGCAATTGGCTTTCAAAATCTTACAGACATGAAGTTTAGAAAACCCAAAAGGGATTTGACTTTTGAGCTGGAAGAACCTTTTTTTTTTGCTATAGGATTTAAATGAAATTCCAGCAACAATGGATAAAGCAAACCTAAGGCTGAGCAAGAGAGTGGGGGTATGACCAAACAAGTCAACATAAATCTCTAAAGAAGAATTACATTGGATGTGGGATGCATGCATGTTACTGAATATGATATGAAATTATTTTTAATTCTCTAAAACAAACTGTGAGAGCTTGAGAAGCTACTTGGTTTCCTGCTTAAAAAGTAAACTGTATCACTGGTGAGAGGAGACGGGTATTCCTGAAGAAAGAGTAGAAGTCTATACCACAGGACAAAAAGGGGAAGACAAAAGTGTATCCAGTGGGGCATCTGCCCCTTAACAGCCAGTTTTGCTGAGCATAGCTCGGTCACGATGCAGGCTTTCTGCTTAAAAGAAGCAAGTAGGACCTACAGCGTAGAGGCAACCTCAACAGCCTCTGAGCAATCTAAACGTGACAGCTCAACACTATCTGTGAATTATAGAATAAAACATACAGAAGACTTGGGTGGGAGGGATCTGCTGTGAGTGAATCAAAAAAGATCAATGAAATGTGATGAAACTCTTCCACGTACTCGGAATGCAGCTATTTTCATTCTGGTTTGTTCCTGGCGTGTTTTGGTAGAAAGCTGCACACCAATTAAGTTTTAATTTTCACTTAAAATAAAAACCTAAAAATCAACATGGCATATTGAGAGCATACAGAGTAAACATTCCATGCCTGACAGTGCGTTTTGGTTCCGGCAGGGATAGTTAATTTTCTTCCTAGCAGCTGGTATAGTGCTGGGTTTTGGATTTAGGATGAGAATAAAACTGATAACATGCTGGTATTTTAGTTGCTGCCAAGCAGTCAAGGACTCCTCAGCTGCTCATACAGCCCCGCCAACAAGAAGGTGGAGGGTACCCAAGAAGCTGGGAAGGGACACAGCCAGGGCAGCTGTCCCAAACTGGCCAAAGGGATATTCCAAACTATAAGATGTCATGCTCAGTATATAACCAAGGGTTGGCTGGGAGGCATCATGGCTCAGGAAGTAGCTGAGCATGAGCTCTGGGTGGTGAGCAGTTGTGCTGTGCAATGTTTCTGTATATATTATCATCATCATTATTATTATTATTCTCTTTATTTTCTGCCCCATTAAACTGTCTTTATCTCAATCAACGAGTTTTACCCTTTTTATTTCGATTCTTTCCCCCCATGCAACTGGGGCAGGGAGGGGGCTGAGTGAGCAAACAGCAGTGTGGCTGCTTTAGTTGCCTGCCAGGTTAAACCATGACACAGTCTAAGTTGTCTCACTAAGAAATAACTGCTTTACAGACAAAAACTACTCTGTGCACATTATCAAAGAATTGCAGTAGCTCATTCTAGACCTGGGAATTACATTTCCCAGACATTCCAGGTCAATAGGCCTTTGCTTTTAGAATCTGTTCAGCCCAGGCATGTTATTACCTCTTAAAAATGCAGCACCCCCAAGGTATCAGTATTTATGTTGGCTAGTTATCCTTCTAACAAAAATAATTGCACTCTTTCTTACTCACAGAGACTGTACGTACCTGTTCTCACCCAGGAAGATTTCATCAACTGAGACACATTAAGCTTAGGATAATGAAAGGCTGAGGGGAAAAAAGAGAATGGAGGAAAAACATCCGTAAGAACAATATTTTCAACAACATACACTTGAAAAAGAAGCCACTTCATAATTTATACTGTCAGCAAGCATTGCATTTACACAGATGTATTACTAATCCTGAGGCTATGCAGGCACAACGGCAAGGAAAGTGCTCCGAACATGTGCTCCCCACTTCCTATCTGAACAAAAAGAAGGTAACTGAGGCAGTCAGATTTATTACCTGGAAGATTTCAAGTTGCTGTATTGAAGTTGTTGCTCCTTCAAACTTGAAAGTAAAAGCTCCCTTGTCTGAACTGTGACTTACTGAGTTAGCGGCAGGATCAGACTTTTGCTCAAAGAGCAATGAGGCAATTCGTGAGCGTCTGAGAATGAAAATGTGACCTTCTCTGAGGCAGAAACTACACAGAAACACTTAATGTAAAGCAGGAAACTGAATACATTTGATTTGTGTTCCAGTCTTGTGCAGAGGGAAGCAGTTAAAAAAACCCACCGCTTTGCTAATTTTTCTTTTACAAATATGACAAATAATTGCATGTGGAAACATTGCCGTGGACAAATCTCCTTGGTTTTGTTTTCCACAAATCCTCGGCTCCAGAGTGAAATCCTTGCCCCAGTGAAGTATATAAAGTCAGTTTTCACTGACTTCAATAGAGATAGGATTTTTCCCAAGGTATCCACTGGAGAGCAGTAAAGATATGTTGGGAAAAAAGTGAAGATGGGGGCTGGGCCAATAGTTTCCTCAAAAGAAGTCTGAAGCTTCACTATGGCAATAAGAAAAAGGAAAGATCTTAAGTTTCTCAAAATATTTAATCCAGGTGCAGTTTGCTAAGCATTGTACAAAGGTTAATTTCTGAACCATTTAATGGATAGGAAGAATGTGACACGTAGCAATTAAATGACCTGGTCCAGGCAAGATCAATTTCAAGTAAAGATGTCCTGTCTTCGCTTGTAGAATCATTTGCCACTATTGCATGTTTCAGATAAACAGAAAATTATACAGTAATTTTTGCAGAGTAGCTGAGCTTTCCTGGTGTAGGTAAAAACTGGTTGTTTTGTCCCTTAAAATATTACTATTTTTTAATAAGGCAAGAACAGAGGAATAATTAGTTACACTGTACCTTTTATTTTCATAGTTTTATGAATAGTCCTATGGGAAAAAAACTGAAAATTGTACTGTTCCGCCTTTATTTCAGTACTAGCACCACTGGCTTCAAGAGAACCACTTTGGAAGTAGTTTGTGATTTACTATTCAGAAGGATATGAGAATATGGTCCTTTATTCTGACCAGGAAACAATCAGCCCTCTATGCACTGACCAGGATGCGTCAAATTTCCAAAACCCTCAGACACACAAAAAGCACCTCACAGCCCATTTAAACAAACCCATTTATTTCTGGCAACCTGCTACAAGATTCTTCTGACTACAGCTTTTAGATTGGAATTCTATTTACTCTGATCATGCAATTGTTTACTTCAATTTAGAAATACAACCTGAACAAAAGAGCATACACTAAACGGCATCTGTTGTTTTTCCAAAGCCTGGGAAGAGCAAGATAAGAAAATCAAAAACCTTCTAGTGGCCATAAAACTTTGAACTGCTAGCAGTTGAGAGTTCTTCCTTCTTTTAAACCTAAATTGTGTTTTGCCTCAATACTTAACGTGCTCTTTATACTTTTCCTAATTAGTGCTTGAAAATTATTTAATTCATGCAAATTGCTGGATGACTATTCACTCAAACTCTTCATGGATCTAATGACATTTAAAAATAACACAACTTGAGCAGAAAATCTCAAGATTGAAAAGTACGATGTGCCGTAATCATTGGCAACTAAGGGCTGGGTTCTAAGACCTGATGAAGAATGCAAGAAACGACAGACACTTCTGCAACTGAGACCATGTGCACAAGTCAGAAACATCCAGCTCCAACTCCTCCTCTGCAGGACACTCAAGTGTGTCACCAGCAAATGTATAGCCAGATCCTGAGCTCAGCTGGAGTCTCAGAACTGCAGCAAGACCGTATTTGCAGGATTCCTAATCCCCCTGGAACTAATGACTGAAACCAGACTGACTGTTATTCCAAGGGGGAAGGTAAAGAGACAAAATGCAATTATTAGATAGATTGTGCCTGGTCTGCTGGTGGCTATAGATGCATTAATCAAGTAGATGCATCATTAGAAGATTGTAACACGCAACCCTGAAGTCCCATAGAGTTTAACAGCATGGATTCAATGTTGACTGAAAAGGCAGAGGGTCACCTAGTCACCCAGAAACCTCGCGACAGCAGTCTGAAGCACACCACTCAGGCAACACAGCCTTCACCAGATGCTCCAAGAAGCATCTCTCTGACCCTCTCCTACAGAGACATGCAGGATCGAACCGGTACCACATTGATCATTCTTATTTGTGATAAAGGGATCAACAGTAATAGAAAGCAGGGAGGCCACACAGTACTTGGAATGAGAAGGCATCAAGTCAAAAACACGTTTCCATGCAAATAGAGGGGTGTGGACAATAGTAACACATTGTACCCATTAAAAGTCTAATCCAAAATCCACCCAGAAAACAACTGCCAAATATTTTTGCAGTCTTGAGACTGTGTCCTATGGTTTCATATTATCCTATCAGCCTTGCAACATCTCTGAGATATCTAAAATAGATTACACCAAAGGGCACTGAAAAAATAGCAAGTCCCAAGGCAACACCCTTGATTTAAATTTATAATAAAAACAAATAGGTTTTTTGGGATAAGTTCATGAAGGCCAATATCCCTCATTCAGTCTGCAGCTATCCTTTGTCTCTCCTCAGAGAAATCTTCCATCCATAGAGATATCAAATATATTAATTCCTATCATTTTTAATGAACCTGTACCCAAAAGCCATGACTAGATTGGTTTTCTTTCTGCTGACATGTAGGTCATGACCATCTAACCAGTTTACAACCTAAGTTGTTAGATGGACAATGCAAAATAAGCATGAGGAAACGTATAAACTGAATATTTGAATAGAAGCATGTTACTGAAGTAAACTAGAAATCTGTGGGGGGAAAAAAAGAAATCTGGAACTTTCCAGGCTTGACCAATCCCACAGCCCCGTTCTTGCATAGAACAGTCCCTCCTGCCAAACTAGAATTTTCACAATTGACCCTGACTTTAAATGAGTGGAAAAAAGCTGACAAAAAATTCCTGTTGATAATGATGTACTGCACAGGGACAACCCACACAGTTAAAAGTTTAAACAGTACATTAGTTGCGTGAAAAAAACAGCCAAAAAACAACCAGGGAAAGCTCTGAATGAGTAAGTGGCAAGGAGCAAACACATTCCTTCAAACAAGACTCATATTTGGGATATCGAAGGCAAGGTCTCACGTCAATTAACAATGGTGAGATATAGTGATATTACACAAGTAGCTTTTCCTCAGAAAGAAACACCATGACAGCTCAGCTCACCTACAAATCAGTTCTTTTTCTCCAGATGCAGTCTATAAAATTTACAAAATCATATACGGAGCCCTTGGGGTGTGAATGTTACCACCAACTGTTGTCATGTCTGATAACTAAGGTATAAATGGCATAGCACAGTCTGGCAAGGAACATTTCATATTTACATAAGCAATTACTTGTCTTATTGTTATTCAAAATTTCCCCCAAAATTCACACTGAAAAGCAGAGAGCTGTGCTTTTATTTGCACAGAGCAAAGCAGATACCTATCTACAGAAGATCATCACAACACCTTCCCTGCTACAGCTCCTCTGTAGACCAAGGGACAGCATGAAAGGGGAGAGTTCAGCACCTAAAGAACAAAACCATTTAGGCATCTCCCTGCCAAAGCAGTTTTTGAGATCTGGCTGTTGGTCATCCTCAACAGACTGCTGAATAAGATGTCTCAAGAAGGATGTGCCCAACGCTGCTGAGCCTTTGGACATGATTTCTGGCTCCGAATACGGAAGATCTAAAATCCTTTGGCTCAAAATACAGTCACAGGAACAGCGCAAAAAAACTGTACAAACAGCTAAAAATAACCAAGTGTGGTTGCCTCGCTTATAAAAGTGCATGAGCTACATTCATTATTGTGCTTGCTGACAGACAGACCCAGAGCTCTAACAAGCTGAGAAGCTGTGTTCCCACTTTGCTGACTTATCAAATCGCACCGCGTCTGGTGTTCCAAAACAGTGACTACAAATGTGCCGAAGCACTACTGAGACCAAACCAGACATGTTCAAATCAAAATGAGCTGCCCTGCAGTGGGCTCAGTCTACAGTAAATACAAGCTCCTCCAGCCACAAGAAAGTCAAATGCTGACAAGATGTTCCTTGATTTTGGGCACTATATCCACTAAATCCTCATGTTTTCTACATTATGAACTTTGGAAAGATCTCATAATTCCTAAAAGTTCTGAATTACTAAAAAGAAATTGAATATATTTCCTTTGATTTGTTGGATGTCTTTACTTATTTTAATATGAAATTATGTTTTTTTAAAACTTCAGTCTAGACAAATTGGAAGATTGTCTTCAAAATTCCTTTATCAAACCAAGAGATACCAGCAACAAGGCAAGTGCTGTGCTCTGCTGGCAGCATTCATTCAATAAACTATGGCCGCAGTTAGGTGAAATCATTGAAGGCAAGGGTATACACATAGCTCATTCAGCTGCCATCATCCCTGCTACTGGCAATAAGCACCAAAGAAATAGCATTTTTAAAGAGCTCCCAGTAGGAGAATCTGGGAATACAGTGTGTATCAGGGTAGATGTAGTCACTGCTAATGAGTAACTCTGCTTTCCTACACAAAGGGTCTGCATGAGGACTTGAGGTTAGATATTCGGGAGATTTGGTGGATTTGAGGGAAGAAGAATAGTTTTGTGGTTGAAGTCTGGAGGCCTGTGCTGGCATCTGCAGGAAGGAAATTACCATGCTGTTGGCATATTTGTTTAAAGTCGCTGGCAGGAATAAACAAACAATTCCTGAAGCTTCAGAAACAAAGCTATTTCTATAACTCACCCACAAGCTTGGACATGCCCCTGTGCTAACAGAGACTAAATTTGCCAGGTCCCAACAGCCCGTATCTACGCTACTTCACTGCAGATCCTCAGCACGGTCAGGAAAGGAGGAGAAATATGGAGAGGTTCTTTTTCCAAAGGCACTGCTGGTACTCCTCACTCATTTTACTTTGCATGACTTTCTCATTACCATGTGAGCTACCAAGGAGTCCACTGGCATTGGCTGGGAGTTGGCCCCACTGGCCAGCACTATAAGCATACAGATAACATGCAGAGGGCTCCTGACAGGAGTACTAGTTACCTTCAAATTTCTTAAGTACCATCAGGAAAGGAAAAGCAGAAGAGTGCACGTGCATGTTTAATAGGAATGTTTTTCCCCTATGACCAGCCTGTCTTTCAGGATACATTGCCCTTGGTGGAAATTCTGTTAGCATTCAATTGCACTGCAGCTCCATCGCACAATCCGAAAGAGGGGTTCTCAGAAAGGGGCAACCCACAAATTCACTACAAATATCACTCCAGAACATGTGGACAAAACAAAAAACTGCAGGACCCAATGTGGGTGTGCATCACAGGAAAAAAATGTTCCATGACACTGAAAGTAATAACCAAGAGCCCAAAAGTAATAAACTCTAGTGCAACGGTGTAAAAGAGACAATGCAGAGTAAGGAGAAGTGTCTTTTAAGCAATCAAGGCAAGAGCAACACCTACTCTGAATTCACAAAGAGATAAAGACCAGAGTCCACAATCTGAGAAATTCTGTGGCCTCGCAAGGAACAGAAATGATAGACACCTACGGACAAGGATTCTCAAGACTTTTGGTCTGGCTCAATCACTCTATCCCTACACAGATAGAGTGTGTATGAGACTGACTGAGAGCAGAAACGTTTTAAGGAAATGAGACAACAACCTGCTATATTTTTTAATTGATTATGGGAGCAGATGGTTCAAAACACTAAAAAAAATGAAAAAAGTTTAAAAACGGAGTTTAACAACTTCTAGTCATAAGGAAAAGTATCCTGTGCAGTCATCTTACACAGATGTAGAAGTATTATCGAGAATGACTTCTTCTGTTGACAAACACACTGTTACTTTTGTTGACATACTACTGTACAGCTGCATAAACAGCAACAGCCATTAGGCACCATTTTCCACTAGGCATTAAACTGTATAGAGAAAATCACTGTGTCAGATGCTATGCATCTATATAGCTCACAAAAATAACTCTAGTAATTAAAAAACTGCATTGGAAAGCACAGTAACTTAGGAGAAACTGCGAATTAATGGACTGGGTTAACAGTAGTGCCTGCACCAAGAAAGGCAGGTACTATTCCCCCATGTTCTTGCTTACATTCATGAGACATTGCTATCATGAGCAGTCCATTAATGGAGAAGGATAAATGCTGAGTTTAGAAAATTGGCTTATTTATGAGACTGAGGTCATCTGAAAAATCTAACCAAACATAAGTTGTCAAGGCTGAGTGTCAAGCAAACCCTGCTATGCAGGTAGTTCCCATCAATCTTAAGTTTAGGATGGCCATGGTCTGGAAAAAGTGACTTGCAATGCATGTTGTATGTGGGAAGCGACAGATACTCTTAGAAGTCAATAATTCAAAGGATAATAGGTAACTCAAAAAAGCCAGCTCCTGTGCTGCTAACAGATAACCCAGACAGACTGTAGGGGCAAACAGGCAATGTCCCAGATTTCCTAGAAGACAGAGCCACAGTTAAGTGCAACACAAAGCACAAGGTAGTAAACCCTGCTGAGAAGCAGCAAAAGCCCCTGTAGACATATCCACAGACATATACCTGGGATCACAGTTCAAACAATATTGACCAAAGCAACTTCTGAAAACAAAAAAAGAAGTCTAGACTAACACCAGGGAAAAATGAAGCCAAGTTAAGCACAAACTGGCCCGATGCAGAAGAATGGTAACAAAACCAACAAGTTGCTGTAACATTGCTGTATGTGAGCAGAGATGGGCATGGATTTGCTCTGCATAATTAAGGATAGAAGCTACACTATCATTTATGTACAAAATTGCTGTAAAAGTATAAAGAGGAAAAAAACCAAACCAAAGAAAGCATTTTGCAGTCTTGGCAAACAGCAAGTACTCACGTTCAGCAATTTGTTGCACAGGAAAGCCCAGATAGAAGCTGAATTCCACCACAGACAAGTTTCTTAGCTGCTCACTGACTTCAGATCCATTTAGAAAACCATACTTATCTCGGACAGCAAAAACAATGCTCACGGGGCCTTGCCGAAACGCTGCCCCAGGCCTACTCAGTGTAATATTCAGTATCTGAAAAGACAAGATTGAAGAATAGTCAGCAAAATCAAACCACTGGCATTTCCATTCCTTCTTTGACAGCCTTTTTTTCTCTCTAATATCAAGGGGGAGGGTAGTTCACACAAACAGAGGAACATCTACTCCAGGTGCTTCAGCCTGCTGGGTATCAGAAGAGACAAAGCTACATGTGAATTCCACTATTAAGAGTTATCCTTGAACATCAACTGTAATCCAGAACCATTTGAAGGCTACAGCCCATAAAATGACAAAACACTCCCCACCCTGAACACCTAGAGGGTCAGCCAGCAAAATAAATCTACATGCATGCCCAGACCTTACCACTGGTTAAGAAGCGTTCCTTTTGGCACACACGTACACAGCACCTACATTCATGCAGACAAACCTATTTGGCATGGTAAGGAAGAATTTAAAGAAAGGTTTCCTAAGCTGATAGTCCAAGAATTTGTTTTTCATGTTCTGTCTTCAGTCTCCCCAGTCAGATGGCACACCGGCATTCAGTTGTGCAGTTCTGAGCATTTTATGCACTATATAGTACTACAGTACTTAAGGTACCAGTTCTGAGCATTTTATGCACTATATAGTACTACAGTACTTAAGGTACCGTGTACTACTTCAGGTACTATAAAGTTTATGTAATTTTTCCTGCTGTGATTTTATTTTAGGATACCACAGATGGGCATTTATGGTACCAGTTAAATAACACGATAAAATTTTTACTAATTTTGGCATTATAGCAAAGCTAGATTAAATTTAAGAATCCAGACGGAAGAGGAAGTTGGTCTCATTAAGCTGAATTACTGACTTTCCAGGGAGATTTAAGCTCTGCAAGGCAATTCAGTACCCAGTGAACATGCAATACATTTCATATGTGAAGTTCCAACAGCAGCTGTCACGGACATCATATACTGCTGTATTTCTAGACCTCAGAAGAAACTAGCATATTTCCTCACAGGATGACAGAGAGCATGTAGCTCCTGTATCCCCTAACAGAATCCCCTGAGTGGCAATAAGACCTGAAAGGTGTCTTCCAAAAAACCTTTATAACCATATCCTATCCTGTTATAGTAAAATCTGATGGCAATGACCTCAATAGCGTTGGGGCTGCCTTTATATGAAAAAACTATAAACCCCATTACATTCAATAATGCTTTTAGGTATGAATAATCATCTTGGATGATTTTTTTCAAAATGCTTGGAACTGTTTGGTGCTGTATTATTTTGTAGGGGGAAAAAGCCCTGATCTCCTAACAAAGCCACATCATTCTACATGATCTGGATGGCAAATGGTAGGCAAATGAACACCTAACTCATTTTATTGTCCAGATGAAACACAGGCCAACCAAAGGCAAGGAGAAAAATAGCCAGGCACAAAACATGCTAATCATCTTACCTGCACAGTGAGGTTGTAGAACTCCTGGTGCTCGCTCACCTCCATGAGTGCCATCGTCAGCCCTTTCTCTATGTGCTGGCTAAAGGTGCAGAACCCAACGTCTATGTTCCGAGGCACAAACTGAAGCACTGAAGGGAAAGGGTAGACATTACTCCTACAGACAAACACTTCCATGAGAAGAAACAAAACAAGAGGGAGAACTCACAGGCCTACCTATCACTTTTTCATGGAATTCAGGACACAGTCAGTAAAATACTGAGTAAAAATAGAGTAGAAAGACAGTAAATTCTCTGTCATTAATATATGTTGCAGCAGTAATTAGCTTAACAATAGATATTAGTGACAAAATACCCACTGTTTCCTCTTGCATAAAGACCTTCACTACATACAAGTGGCTAATTTTACGTGACTTGAGCACTGTATCAGCCACACTGAAATCCTTAGTAGCCAGGAAAAAAGAAAAAAAAAGTTGTTTCCATATAATGAGTCCGTTAATACACATTAGTATGGGTTTAATGCTTTCAAAACACTTAATTAGCAAACAACCTTTTAAATCTAGATACATACAGCTTAAAGCCTTTCATGGGAGTAAAAGGAAGAGCACAGAGGAGAATGAGTGTAGAGCAACATGAGCAGACACACAGACTTTAACCACATGCACATCTGCAAATTTCCTGCGATAGTCTTGCCCAAAGAAATGCTACGATTAGGCTACAGACCCTAACAGCAATGTTATACAAGGGTTCAAGAACAGAAAACATGTCTACTCTTTAAATAAACATGACAAGCAGTGGAAAAAGACATCACACCCAAACAATTAAAGAAGTGACATCTTACTATACAGCTATTGCAGAGCAGAAACAACAGGTGAAACATACCTGAATAAAAGTACCATGTTTGACAAGGTTGACAATTATTAACTGTCTGCTCATACACTCAACCCCTATTGCTACCTTATTACACAGTCAACCAACCAGGCAGGTGGTTTTCTTATGCAAATAGTGCCTGAGGAAAATTTTAAATGATGTCATTGACTCCCAAAGTCTATAACATGGGTAATAGTTTACTTCAGGTTCTTCATAGCCATGGACTTCACATCAACTGCTGCCATACAGCAGCCATGGAAAGCTGAATACTACACGAGTAATCCTCCTGCTCACATTATATGCAAGCAATCAATCCTCTTGCTCACCAATTCTCCCATGTTATGAGAATTCTAAAAAGTAGCATTTAGGTTAACACAATTTGACTCAAGCTTTATAAAGTAGCTGTAGTTTGGTTTTATGAGTAAGTATTTCAGAGTTTCTTTCCTCTCCTCTCCTTTTGAAGCAAGAGCACATTTATTTTTGCAGCATGCCAAAATGTTTCCTGAGAAATTATGGGGTTAAATGTTACAATTTATCATCTCTCAAGCATAGATTTGCCAAATATTTCACTAAAAAATAGGGATTAAGATTCACAGCAGTAGAACACAGGTATTTGATTTGCCCTTGTATACTTAATCATAAGTGAAGATGTGCGAATCAGTATGAAGCTACATCTCCTCCACTTTGTATCAGGAAGAACTCACCTGTCTGAACTTGGAATCTGTTATCTGGCACCGTGAAAGAAGGATGCAGTGCAAGGATCATGGGGGCCTCACCACGAAGAAGACTGCTGTTCACAAGGACATTTATGACAGCTACTGCCGTGTAAACAAAAGGACCTGATGTCACCAAGAAAGCAAAGTTGGGGGAAATTTTATAAACCTAAAAAAAAAAAAAAAATATATTAAAAAAATAATTCTCAATGTGAAATTTAGCAATACTTCAGACCTACATAATCTCACACATTTCAAAGCCACATTATCAAACACTCTGAGACAGTGTTGTGCCTTGCAGCCTGTGCTCCAGTGCACCAGAGAGGCAGCTCCCTGGATGTTTGCCCCCACCCCAGATGTATGTAAAAGTCAGGTAGACGAGGTGCTTAAGGATATGGTTTACTAGAGGACAGAAGCAGTTTGACTCGATCTCGAAAGCCTTTTCCAACCTAGTGATTCTGTGATTCCCCTGAGCTAGGTCCACCTACTATAATCTCTTCAGTACAACACACCAATCTCAACACTTCTTGATTTGTCACATCCCAGCATAGTAGCACTCCCCCTCGCCTGCATTCCCTTGGAGTTTATGACTTCCTATGCAAAACAGCTCTGTACGTACTGAATCGCTTGCACAGCTTCTGCATCTCAGTCATATACTTCACAGCAAATTCATCCTATGCCATTCACATGTGATGTGCAAGAAGCAAAATACATGGATCTGGTGTTTTATGGATATCATTTTTATTGCCAAGAATGTTCCAGTGAACACCTCTATCCACTTATTTCAGCACAGTTACCACAATTACAATTTTCCCCTTCCAAATCATTTCCTGACTTTAAGTCTTCTTAAAAACCCTGAGGAACCTTAGTCATCGTGTAGGAGAGATGAAATTGTGAGTTAAATATAAACCCAGATGAATGTTTCCATGCAGACACTCTTACCCACCATTTCTCTGTCACCCAAGTTAAAATAAACTGAAGGTTTTTATTTATTAAGACATACTGCAGTGTCTTCTCTCATTCAGAGAAACTCTCTTGGTATCAAGGACACCTGTTTCTCCAGCACTTTATTCTCCTCTTTGGTTTACTTCCCCAGTTTGCTTTATTTGCCCAAGGCAGTCACACTAAAATATTTGTGAGATATCCAATATGACGGCCTCGCAAGTAAATAATCTAAATCAAAGACCCAAAGGTTCTGATAAATGTGCACCTCTTAGATGAAGAGATGCTAGCACCTTGCAGACTTTGTGCTAGTGAATGGATATCCTCAGGATCGGCTGTATAGAAAGGCATGGTGCTGCTTAATTTGCGACCCACATGTTCCTTCCTGGTATTTCTGCAGCAGTATAAATTGCTGTTTCAATGAGACAGCAAGCTGTTCTTTCCTGCCCTCTAAAAATTTGAGAGATCATCTTCACCAAAAGAAACTACCGCAGTAGCGGAAGGAAATAAACAGTCTACACCGCTCATTATTCTTTTCTTCCTTCTAGTCCACAAATATATGCAGCATCCAGCTTTTAAATTGATTTAGACCCATAGAACTCAAATTTGTTTTATATGAAAAATATGCACAGCTCTTCGGTTCCTCTTATCTGAAATTTTATCCTTTTATCTCAGGATGAAATGATCTCTGCAGCTTCAGTTTGTCAGATAGCACCAGCAGTTATAATGGGTGAGACATACCAAAAGAAAGTTTCCCATTACTTCCAAAGGAGACTTAAAAGGCAAGAAAAAGAGGAATTAGAATTACAAATCTCTGTGACAATTCACTGGTGATTTCTAAAGCAATATATGCTGAAAAAGAGAGGCCTAGTGTAACCAGCATATACTTGGGCACCAGAGTTAGGTATTTCAGACGAGAAAGCAAGTCTCTGACAACTAACTTGGCTGTTTCCACCTCTGACCTGTTGCAGCACACCACAGATGCAACAAAAGCAGCCTGCCCTCAACAACCCCTTGAAATTTTGCATTGGCTTTTCATCCTAACAACTAGCCTTATGTCTCTTTTGTGCATCACTGCAGCAGAAGAGTGGCAGCAGCTCCAGAAGAATGGAAATTTAAAAAAACAACAAAACAAACAAAGAACTTCTACATGTAATTTTGAGATACACAGATTAGGACCACCACAGGTCAAAACCGTAGCTATTGCAGGGTTGTCTAGACTTAGCTCTTAACAACCTAATTCATGATGACTGAAGTAATACAGCCAGACCAGTATGATGCTGTTTACAGCCGTCCACCCAACCAACCCTCTCTTGGTGGTTTCACCTCTACTGTCAGGACAGTTAGATCCTAACAAATTAGTGAGCTGAGCCACTGCATTTTAGAGTGCCACCTGTTAAACAAAAAAGTGCAAATTTATTATATTAAACAAGTATCCTAACACTTTGGGCCATAGAGGCAGAGAAGCATGCAAAACTCCACATGCACTTTTGGAGATATTCATGCCCACAGTAAAAGCAGAAGCCCTGCATCACCTGCAGTTAAGCCATCCCTTCTAAGTGCGATTACTAGCCCGAGTCTGCTGTTTTCAGGACACAACCTACCTCACTCAAAGCTACCCTCACAAGAGACATGTTCAAGCCTTGTTGTACTGGAGGTTAGAAAAGTAACTGGAGGAAAATATCGCTGTATGGTTACTCAGTCCCTTGTGATGTGACCTAAGAATTTGCTACTGATCATTGTCTGCTAAAGTATTTGGTTAGATGCACCTTTACTACGGTGTAATCCATGCCTACACTCCACTGTGTTATGAAGTCTGGCAGAAAGCATAAACAATTGATTTCCTCACCACCACCTTATTTAGCATCCTGTAAAGAGCCTGCAGAGAGCGTTTAACTTCCTGAAGATGAGCTACAAAGCCTCACAGGTCTTAAAAATGAAACAAAGCTTCTGCTTCTATGCACGTTAGGATCCTAAGGCAACAATTCTCTCACCGTTTTTACACACCCAAACAGCACCAGCCAGAATTTCGACAGCGGTGAGCAGCGACGAACCAGCGCAAGTCCCCAAGGGGGGCATCTTGGAAAGAGGCATTTAACTGCCTGGCAATGAACTGATCTTACCTTGAAGGCAGAAGTTTACCAGTTTACAGAAACTAATATGCTAAAGGGCAGGCCCAGAACTCTGCTTTACATATGGCAGCAAAGTGGCTGAGGTATATGTACACTACACTGGATGATAAAGTCTCCCAAGCACGGAGGAGGCTGGCAAACAGCTTTTTCCTGTTGGCGTGAACTTAACGGCACCAGGGGTCCTGGCAGCCAGTCACTGCCAACACTATTTTATGTCATGCCACAGTGCAACAAAGCTAAGTCAAGGGAACACTGTATAACAGATCTTACCCAAGTGTCATAAGGTTTACATTAGAGAAAGTTAACAAAAAATTGCTCTCATTCAAACAATAGGGTCTTATGCTTTGGTAGATGCAATACATAGAGACCAATTGGAAAGAAATGTAAAATTTTAAGTTATTCTCACTCTGCTGTAAAGACATTTGCTAGGAAAAAAATGGCAAAAGTCTTTTTCATCGCGCAGGATCCAAGCCTCCCTCCTTTTTTCCACTTCAACAACTCAGAATGCTTCAAATAATAAAGAAGCTGAGACCAAAGTTTCAACTGAAAAAGTTGGGAAAAAAGCTGGTTTAATTCTCCTTTCAGTGTTAAACTTGGTTTGTACTTAAAGTGAGCAGCAGTTACATCTATTGTTGCCATGGATTTTATTTTTAAAGCATACATTGCTACCAAGTTAACAAGACTGTCTCCTGATTTACTGTGCATTACATCACGGAAAGGGAACAACATCTGTGAGCTCTAACAGGAGACAGAGTACAAAAGCATCTTAGAGAAGTGTGCTGCTTTACAATAACTCCCATATGCACACACAGTTCCCTTGACTAAGGACAGTCAGGTCTGTTTGATTAAGTTCAGCAATTCAGTAGAAAAATTCAGTTTAAAATTTTGCATTGCATCACTATTAAACACGTCAATACTATACACAGGTCTATTTAAAATAACATTTTTGGTAGTACTTCGCTGTTAGAGGAGAAATCATTTGCTAGCAATTATTTTTAGAGCAAACTCCATACATAAGGCATCACGAAGAGAACCCGTGTGACAGTAGCATTCTAGCATAAAACAGGCAGAGCCAATTCCACAGAGCTGCTTTCTCCATTCGACAAAAAAATCATTTACAAAGCACTGAAGTGGACTTACTGCATTACTTATAAAAACACTTGCTTCTGAGCAGCCTTAGGGCCAAAAAATCCTATCGAGAGCTTTACAAGGCAACAGCGGGCATGAAAGGAAGGAGTTTAAAGTGCAAAAATACAAAGCAGCAAGATACCAACTGTTGGCTCCAACCAACCTTCAAATACTCAGCAATAGATTTTGTCTTACTTTTGTTACCATTAAGAGGGTAAACGCTTCCCTATTATTGAAGCAAGTAAGGTCAGTGAAAATCTGTGTAGATCTATCATCATGAACTTTTGACTTATACTTGACTATGCCAGTTTGGACAATCTGAAGGCATAATTCACAAACCAGAAGAAAAAAAAGCCCTCTTTACAAAGAACCTGAAAAGTGAATGGGTGGGCATTGCCAAAAGGACCTAAACTAAACATAATTTATAGCAGCAGCTCAGTATGGCAGAAGTTTGGCAGGAATTCCTAACACTCCTCTCTCAACTGGGTAGTGGAGAGGTGTATTCTCAGGTATCAGACAGGAGTTGTTTAATTACTGTGAGCAGCGATTACTGAAGGAGCTATCTAAACACTGCTTTCCCAGATTGGCAAGCAGAAGTTAGAGGCATCAGGAGATTCTGTGCATGGAGAAACTCAAGTTATGTTCAAAATTCAAACTGCTACTTGAGTAAACTTTGTAGTGAAAACAAGATCACAGGCTCAAAGAAATAAGATAAGGTGGTGCTGGGTTTTTATAACTGGATGAATGCCAACACGAAAAACTGCAAGAGCTGCTGAACCTCAATCTACACCAGTAGTTCCATTAAATCATTTAATTTTGCTCTCACTATTGAAATATCTAATTACACCACAGGGGTACCTCCAAACTAATTCTACAGCCTTTTTCTCTCAGACAGAGCAGGGGGACAGAGCCTTTAAGCCTCATCAAAACCAGATGCTCGCTTTGAGGTCAGGAAACAACACTGAAATATCATGCAAAGATGATACCTTGAACATGAAAGCAGAGGAAATTTAAAAAAAAATACCACAAAACAACCAAAACCAAGAACACAGCAATTCCTAGTCCTGTGTGGGAGGGAAGGACAGGAGTCACACCTATCTGAAGGTGTAAAAAGAACACCTTGCCATTGCACACCTGGTTTTTTTCATCCTTGCCTTTTTCATCTGCCAAATTCTGCATTTGGGATTCCACCACTTCCTCTGCAAGTGTTGATGGCCTCACAACATAAAATAGCACAAGTCTGTGCAGAAGGCTTAGTTTCCTTTAAGGTGCTAAGTATATAATCAGCTGGCAGAAGAAACAAAACTTTTTAACAGGTATTTCAAAGGGCAAAAGCTTTTCAGTTCAGTTTCAATTCAACCAGCCAAAGGAGGTGAGAACAAGTAGAGGCTCAGCACTGTTTGCTCACCCCTGAAAAAACCATGAAAGGTCTGTCCTAGCAAAGGATGACATTCTAAAAGTAAAACAATAAAAGCTTAAGTCATATTCACATTAAAGAGAGAAACACACAAGAGTAATATTTAAGTTAGAATATGGGTCTTTTTGCAATCACTGTTTAAGCCTGTGAACTAAACCCACCTTTGTATTATCTTGATCGAAGACTATTTGCATACACTTCATGCCACTTACCTCTAGCTCTACTGATCGCCTGAACTGAACTCTGAGCACTTCTCTGATGGATTCACTGACATTTTGCAGAACAGCTCTTCGGGCCAGCACTGGAAATTAATGTCAGTCAGTAAATACGTTTTAGTTTCATCTCTTGGGCTTTGGTTCAAAGCTGCATTTTCAATTGTGCATTGCATGGAAAAGCAAGCAATGAGATCAACTGCATCACACAGATAAGACAATGGACAAGGAAATAGGTAGAGGTGTGACTGTATCCTAAAAAGTGACTGCATACAGTTCAAGGGTATTTTCTCTCTTGTTTTGTTTTTCCATATCTAACGTCTTCAGCATTCTAGCAAAACAATCCTCTAAAGAGCCACTGAGGCATTCAAATCTGTGCTGAAAGTCACAGCACATTCAGTCTGACCTGTGCACAACGAGCCTGCTGTCATAACGCAGTCAGGGGTTTGTAGGCAACGTGTGGAATGCAGATGAGGTCAGAAAAAAGCCACAGAAAATACGCATCTATTTTTCTCTTCAATAAGAAGTAAACAAACATGACATTGATTACTGAAAGGGATATTCACCGAGGAAGAAACTGCTTTTAAAACCTCCACATCCGTATGGATGTCGTGTCTGTTACAGTCACAACTGAGACTGCAAGTATGGTCAAGGAAACAACTGAGAAGTATGGTGCTGCATTTACTTTCCATCAGAATCTTGCCTTCAAAACTACTTAAATTACAGGTTAAAATAATAACAATTAAAAAAAATAAATTCTTTCTCATCACCAGCACAGCCAGCTCACCTTTGTATCTAGAAGATGAGATACTTTACACACTACAAGTAAGTCTTAAGGGCAAAATGTGTTGCTTACCACAAAACATGCAGCACTTCTGCATCTGCCCTGGATTAGTTTGTTGGCATTGTTTTGTTAACAAGCTTGGAAGAGGTGAGAAAACACCAGAAAAAGCAAACACAGGTGCTGAGAGAATGAATTCTGAAACACACTAAGGTCACTTTTTCTGGTTACAAACACACCAAATTCAAGTGAAGTAAGTATGGGAGGGGGAGAAATGTAAACATAAGCTAGTATGGTAAAATTATTAAAGGGGTAACAAAACCAAAGGATGTTTAAAACCCACTCTCTTCCATATTACAACATTACCTCACATGCAGGTGTTTGGTTTTGGGGTTTTTTTTTTACAAAAGGCAGCAACAACTGAAAGGAGAAACTTACTCAGTCAGAACATTTAATAGTTTGGTAGAACAGCACCATGACAGTAACATTCATTTACAACCCATGAAATGATAAAGCAGCCTCTAATTCAGCGTACTCATATACACGGATCAGCAATTTGAGAAGACAATTTCATTCTCAGTGCAGTGTAACGTGTAAGGAACTTGCCACACAACAGACTTTGAGCGTGTTCTATTATTTTCAAGACTAAACAATAAATCAGTGCCGTTTGTCTAAATTTACACCATATTGCTTTGAAAGGTTGCCTTGGCTAATTCAGCATGTGCGGCTTAGCTAGGGGTTCACATTAACAGTGCCTTCTGCGAAACAAAATAAACATATTAGGAGCATCTTACCTGCAGTGACTAAGTAAGCATCGGGAACTGTGATGTCGCACACGTAGGGCTGCCTGGTAGTAGTCACAGAAGAGGTTACGACCTCAGAGAGAGTAGTGGTCACCAGAGAGGTGGAGGAGAACGTCCCAGGGCTGGCTGCAGCAGTCGTGCCGCGGCTGTCAGTGGCACCGGTGGCAGCAGTCGTGGGGACAGTGGTGGAAGCAGCTGGTGCATCACTACTAGTAGTTACAACACTGCTTTCTGCTGGAACTTCGTATCCAGTGGGAGGGATAAAAGTTGATGGGAATTGCGTGGGAGCAAACGATGGAGATGTTGTAGGAAAGGGCCTCACGCTGCTGCTGTCAGTGTGTGACGTCAGGTTGTCTGGGTGTGCCGGATGAAGGGCTGTGTGGGCACTGCCCTCGCTGAGAGATGTGAAAAGCAGCGTGGGGCTAACTGTAGCACCAATATCCTCATCGGAAGCCAGAGCAGTTGAGAGCAGAGATGAAGATGCATTTAAGACAGGAGTTGCCGGAAAAGTAGTAAACAACGAGATCAGATTTGTTTCATTGATCAAGATGCTGCTGGTAACAGACTGGGTGTCGGAAGTGGGCAGCACCAGGGTAGGAACCACGGAGTGAGAGGCTGAGAGTGAGGGCTCCAACTGAGAGGTAGCTCCTAAAACAGCTGAGGTAAACACAACTTCAGAGCTTGCTGGCAATACTGAGGGTGCTTCCAGAAACACAGATGATTCCGAGAGAAAATGTGATGATGGTGTTATTTCAGGAACCGGCACACCTGGAACAGAGGATGCATTTGAATAGAAGTGTGATGTTTGGCTGAGAGGGAACTGAGAAACCTCGAAGTCAGAGGCAGAGCTGACAGTGGCAGCTAACTCCCAACTGGAAACATCCACTGAAAGCAATGACGTCCCAGCCAGCAAAGTCTGAGGTAAGAGCACAGATGAATCACTTTGAATGACTGAGTAAGAATTCAGGATGGCCGATGATAAAGACAAGAAGCTAGATTCGATAAGAAACGGTGTTGATAAAAGATTGGATGGAAAATCCGAAATACTTGACGGTTCTTCCCTTGTAAATGTCTTGTCAAGCAAAACCACAGATTCTGATGGCATTAATTCTGGCGACTCCAGCAAAGTCGTATGAAAGACTGCAAATGATGCCACCACCTCACTAGCAATGAGGGTAGAGTCGAACACAATGGTGGTGGCATCAGGGACTTCTGAATGAGTGCTTGGTGTCAACGAAACTGTTTCCAAAACAGGGAGAGAAAACTGGGCAGCAGAGATGCTCAATGATGTTTCTCCAGGGAGCTGATGGTAGGAAGGAGAAATTGTTACAGGTGTTCTGTTGTTCAGGACGGTGTCTGTTGTGCTTAAAAACATGCTTGAATCAGGCATTTCTGCAAATCGTGAAGAAAATGAAACAACTGGTCTTGATGGAAAAGAAGTATCAAAAATCTCAGGCGTAGGCTCCTCTAATTCATACCTGTCAGTAATTACAGTTGTAAATGGGGTTATGCCTTCTACTTCAGAGGCTCTGAAGGACAAAGTTTCAACATAATCACCTGAGCCCGCATCATGTTCTGGGGAAAAGCCCGCTTCTGGCAGAAGTGAAACTGAGTCACAATACAGACAAGAACTGTATGATCTCGTGAAAGGCACTGGACTCATGAGCTCGCTGTCAAGCTCTGATTGACTTGATATTTCTGAGCCGGCAGGCAGATTTGGTGCTGTCCTGGAGATTTCACGTGTAAACAGGCTGGCATTAAGAACCGTATTAGACTCTGTGGAAATGGAAGCGGAGAGAAGTAGGAAAGGGGTGACTGGAAGACTAATAGAAAACAAACCAGGCTCCGCATCAGCTGCTGAAGCCGGTGTGGTCTGGGGAATGGTTGGAGTGGGGTCAGCTCTTACACTCAAAGTTTCTGCTGCCCTGCTGCTCACGCCAGCGTAAATGTCACCATATGCGTCTGCACTTTGTGTTGTAGCATCTGGGGTCACAGGGCTGTTTTTATCCAGGAGCTTGAGATGAAGAGGCAACCCTTCTGAAGTAGCCCCCAAAGGCAGAGGTGTTAAACTTGCATTTATGTTTTCCCGTACCGCAGATCCTGCCTCTGAAGGAATGGAAGTGAAATAAGTAGGTGTATTTGGAGGGTACAACAGCAAGTCTCTGCTTGCTGTTGGCATTTCACTATCTGGTACAAAAGGCTTTGACGCTGTAAAAGTGTTACCATGTTCAGGGACGGCACTCAATGGAGTCTTTTGCTGTGCTGCCTTTGAGATATCGTATGGTGAGAAAAGGAGGGATGACGAAGGTGTTAGCAACACAGCTTCTAACGTTTCTCTTGGTGGCTCTACCGCATTAGCTGAGTGATGATCTGTTAAAACTGCAAAAGGCTTCAGTGGAGGAGTCCACTGTGCCTTTGGAAAGGAGCTAATAAATTCATCGTCACTTAAAAATGCCTCATTGCTTGTTACGGAGACATCTACCAACGGCGTACTTCTCCCTTCGGAAATCCTGATCATTTCTTCTTGGTTAAGTAAAGTCATATCAAAGGGAGTGGTAACTGATGATAAAACTGTTTGAAGGGAATTAGTTTCTTGGGACTCCAAAGTACTTTTTGCTAAGGCCATTTGTGTCCTGCTGCCTGATATGCTTTGGTGCACCTTTGAGTCCATTGAGAAAGAGGAAAAATTTTGCTGCTCCAAGGATCTCTCACCTAAACAGGGAGAAACAAAAGCCAAAACCCACCAGATTAGCACAAGTAGGAAGATTACAAGAAGCAAACCTCACGCACAGGGTATTTCTGGAGACTGTTCCCAGACTGAGACAAAACCTCTCAGCATATGAAAAGCCCCCATAAGCAAGCTGGCACAAACAGTAAGATTCCCAGTGAAACTCCACTCCCTGGAAATGAGCAAGACATCAGCAGCTCCTCTCACTCCACACCTACTTGTCTCTCTACAGCAGCTGGAGTGAACCCCACGGAAGGTCAGAAAGTGTCCTAACACAAGGCTACAGTGCATGGTAGCTCATGGTCTCACACAGGAAACAAGCCTACAAGGGTAACAAGTAACAATGCAGGGAAAAAATTTTCACAACTTGAGGTTTTCTGCTTTTCCCTAGTATCAACTTCATTTCCTCCAGTTTTATTATTTCCCAGTATGACACTCACTCACAGATCGGTTCTGTTTCAAGGACCAGATCTTTTATCTCATAACAGAAACAGGCAATAATTCAGAGAGATGAATCATAGAATGGTCTGGGTTGGAAAGAACCCCAAGGATCATAGAGTTCCAACCCCCCTGCCACAGGCAGGGCCACCAACCTCAGGCCTGGATCTACACAAGGTTGCCCAGGGCCCCATCCAACCTGGCCGTGAACACCGCCAGGGATGGGGCATTCACCACCTCCCAGGGCAGCCTGTTCCAGCACCTCACCATTCTCTCTGTAAAGAACTAGAAAGAGGGTTTCCCTTTACATAGGGTAAATGTGGAGCTGACACCAACTACAGGAATTTGCCAAATAACATGTCCAGTAGTTATGCTTACATTGTCAGCCAGTCATTTAACTTCTGGCCTTTTAGCGGTCAGTGACAAATTGCTTCATCACACAACTGCCACCTGTATTCACAACCCGCTGCAGGAGTACTCTGCTTATTGGCCACCTGTAATATAACTCGCCCTGCTCCAGTTTGCAGAATTTAAGTAGTAATAGCCAGGTTCAAACGCAAAGGGAGAAAAGCAAAGAACTCACCACGTATTTTAATAAAACACCTGCAAGAATCATGTATGAATATCATTTGCATAACTTGACTATAATTCCTCCTCTCTCACCAAAGTGTTCTTGGGTTACAGAGAAGATCTGTATGTAAGCTTTTCCAACCACGGATGCATTACGCAGAGAAAAGGTTGATTATTACTTGAGTGCTTTCCTAAAATGTCAAGACTGACTTAGTAGCCTTCAGAGCTGAATATTAAAGGAAATCACAAAAAATTACTGCAAGATCTTTTCCAAGGATACACACGAAGGTTTCATCCTTAAATCATCTATCCCATCTGATCATCCTGGTTTCATATGGGAGTGTTCATGCAGTGCTCCTGGAACCTACCGATAATGCACATTAAAAAGGCAAGGGGAGGGCAGGAGTCCCATCCAGTTAAACCACCAGTGACTGGTTTAAAATAAAAATGAGCATACCCAGTATAAAGTGCCCAAAGGTGATACGGCACACTGCTCAACTGTAACTACACCTGTAACCCTTTCAAGGATGCCTTGAGCTCAGTAACCTACGGTAGATCTTGCAGGAACAGCTAACCCATGTTACACGCTGCTCTCAGTCTAACATCACTTTCCAAGGTGACAAATTGCTCTAACCACCTCCTCCTCCCCAGTCTGTTCCCTAAATTCCTTGACAAAACTTTCCAAGCGCTAACATACTGACTTGATAAATTCTGAAGCTGCTGATCTGAAAAGCACAGTTACACAAATTAATGCATAGAGCTAATAACCACTGCACCACTAATCACTCCTAATCAAATACAAGCGCTGTGATTATGCAATTTGTTTTACGGATCCCATGCAATGTCTTGCAGCACAGCAGGTAACAGTCTCTCAAGCACTCCCAACCCTTTTTTTTTCCCTTCTGAAACTCACTGCAGACATTGCCAGCTTTACGATGCTTAGTTGTTTGTGGTGTGATGATAAAAATATACTGCCTTAAAATGCTCTCAGGGCAAAAATAAAGAAAAAGACAGGTACAGTCTTGTAAAAGCCATGTAAGACATACAAAAGTCCATCCTTGACTTCTTCCATGGAGGTCAGCTGTTTCCACACAGTACAGCACAGCACAGCCACCACAGATTAACAGCTCTCACAAGCAGTTAACAAACCCAACAGACAAAGCAGTTTCTAGCAAGTATGGAACTGAAACACGGATCCTCAGTGAGTCCCAACTGCTGATCAGAAGCTGTTCAATCTTTTCTCCAAGCTCCTTCCCTTGACTTTGGCTTCCAGCCTTTCTCTTTGTGACACTTTGAGTAAGCAGGGAGTTACTAAAGGAAAGAACAACTCATAAGGCTCTGAAACAAACACTGCCCAAGCAAACCACTTCTCTCCCTACACACATGCACAGCTCCTTTCAGCCAGCCCTGTAAGACCCTGTGCGCCTTGGTCCTGTTTTGGACACATAGTGCATGCTTACAGTGAATTCCAACTTGCAGGTAAACATGTCAACAGATGAACTTTTTCTTGTTCATCGTGGCTTCACATTGTAAATCCCTGCAGCAGTAATGCATGACAGCTCCGTTAGCTTCAACACAGCATAGTGAACCTGGAATTACTACACATGACAGTTGATAAGACCAGCAAATATAAATAGTATTAATTGTTAACTGCACTTTTGATCATGTATTTCTACAAACCTTTGACCCCAAGCTAGAGGTGATTCCACAAACAAAACAGTTTCACTGCCTGTACGTGCCTATGCTGTGAATCATCATCTTCCTTCACCCAGAGAGCTCCCTTTATCTTTGCTCAATTTGACAGGGGAACTGTCACAAAGCAAGATCCTGATGGAAGTGACTACAGGTCACAGAGATGTTCTGAAGAATTACCCGCACCACTGTAAGCTGTCCAACAGATCTGCATAAGAGACAAGGACATTCATTCTGACTTAAGAGAGTCTCTTAATACTTTTTCCTTGAAAGATACAAAGTAATAGCAAATGACATTCTTATCATACACCTGTGCCTCGTAACCTAAAGAATCTTGCCACTAATGCCAGGAAGGAGAGAACCCACCACCACAACTTCTGAAAAAGATGGTTCCTTGAAGAAGTTCCAAGCTATGAAACAAGGTAAAAGCACTGGTACTTGAGGTAAGTGCAGTGGGAGATACTCACTTGTGCATGTAAGACTTTTGACCCCCAACCACCCCTTGCCAGCAAGTTTGCAACCCACTGTTCCATACTATTTACTTTGCTGAGCTTTTGAGAAGCAGGGAGCACTAGTGGTGTGCCATTAATGACATAAATTACTGTTTTCTGTCATTTCCAGAAGAATGGCATACTTACTACCTGAACACTGCTCAGGTTCTGTGTCCGGTGAGCAGATGGCACACGCAGCAGATGTGCCCCGGAGCAGCCAGACAGCCCACACAGAGGAAGGAGAAATAAGCAAAGGGAAAAGGGACGGAGGCACACCGCGGCATGACAATCACGCCCGCAGAAGCGCAGAGCAGCCGATCTGGCTATACCATGGGACAAAGAAAGCAGACAGATTGCACATGTTCTGGTGTATCCCACCGCCCCGACTGCACAAAGCTATTGATGAATATCAATGCTGACTTGTTTGTTTGCACAGCTGTTGACGTCGGGTGACCGTTTCACCATCCAGCAACTGCACTGCTGTTGAGCTAGGCAACGGTGACAGGATGACAATGAGACAAGCTGAACTCCACCAAGCTGGTAACGTTATGAAAAAGAATAGATAGCTTAAGCAGCAAAGCTGTGACCCCAAACTGCAGCCAAGGGGAGGAGAGGAGAGTGCACAGATGGCACCAGTACAATGCCTCAGCTCAGACAATGACAGTCAGAAGCGGGAGGAGCGACAGCAGAGGAAATATGCTGATGGGCTTGGGGTGATGAACTGCTGCCCCCCAAAACTGCCAAGAGCCTGAATGACAATCACAAGTAATGAAACCTGTCACTGACCACAACGACCCCTCTAACTGCCAGATCGCTATTTACAGAAGCACGGCCATGCACCGCTCATGCTGGCTCAGAGTTGGGTCAGTTCTGGAAGAACATTAACACCAGCACAGCACCTTCCCATGACTACAGCAAAGGACTGCTGCAGTATTCTCTGGTGACAAAAAACTACTGCACCAGCTTGACAGAAAATGATATGTGTTCATAAACTAGGAACCAGACTAGTAATTTTTCCAGAAAGCAATTAGAGGGATGTAGCCTTGATCCTTCCTGAAGCCACATTGCTAAAAAACAATGTCTGTCCCACAAACTATTATAGCATAAAAAAGGATTACTTTTCAAATATATGTTGATAATAATATATATTAATATGCTTTCACAATTTTATATTTATTTGCAATAAGATACAAATTCATACATATTTTAATGCAGGATCCAAGTTGTAACGTCACCTCTGCCACTTATCTCTTGTGTGACTTCAGAAAGGTTCCATCACTTCTCTGCAATCTGCTATTAAAATGTGGCAACTGTACACTGCCATGACTACCAGTATTTACTTAAATATAGTATAAAATATATATTTTATATATAATAATATATTCCCTATATTATGAAGATGGTAATTATATATTATAGGTGCAGGGATGACAACAATGAATAAAACAGAAGTCTTGTGTTAAAATTCTATTCCTTGAGAACAGAACTAGTAATTTTTGCTCTATTCTTTTTGAGACAGTAACAGTTAATAAAGTTTGCAAACATCAGAAAGCACCAGCAGACTAGCAGCAAGCCAGTTTAATTTTCTTTGTCATGTACTTTTTTATCTTCTGTGTGCTAACACAATGATCTACAAAATTAAATTTTAGTACCTTTACTTTTTTTTAGGCAAGGAGAAAACCAGATTTTTTTATTGCCACTGATTGTTTCAAACGGAGGCATTTTACAGGTATTACAGGAGAACTATTAACTAACTAGATAACAACAGTTCCCAAATTATTAAAATTAAAGCTATGAACTCACTAGCCGTATTCACCACTTGAAACAGCTCCCCAACTATGGGCTAGAGTAGCACATCGCATTTAAGGGAAGAAGCTTTTAAAAGCATTTCTTAACTTTTTCTTTGAGAACCAGAAAGTAAGAAATTGAAATAACTGAACATCAAGTAAGATGAGACCATCCAAGGGTACAGAGAACGACTGATGCAAATTTACCTGAAAAGACACATTAATCTTCCTTAACCCTTGAAAACTTTCTAATTTATTTAACAGCACTTAGTTCAGCTTCCGTCAAAGCGCTCGTACGCATTAGGTCATTGCAAAGAACTCATCCTGTCCTCCTGTGTAAGCCTCTAACTAAATTTCTTAGGTGTCTGGCTAGTAGGAAAATACCAGTCACAGCGGCATGTGCAGCTGAAAAGCTGTCTGCTTTCTTCTCCGGGAGGCATTAAGCATGGATTGAACAGTGACAGTAATCACCCCTGGCACACAAAAGCTAGGCGGAGGAGCTTCAGCTCCTCTGTGGGGCTCTGGGCAGTTTTTGGATGGTTCTGTTCCCCAAAGCACATGGCTGTGCCCATGCCCAATGCCCCCTCAGGCTGTGCAAGGGACACAGATCATCTGGAGTCCTCACAGTTGCTTCTCCAAGATGCTAATTTTCTTATCATAAAGGATGAAGAGCATCTCTCCTCATTTACCACACGCACTTACACACTTTAAGCAATTAAGCTGCTTGTGCCACCTGAAAGGCTGAAAGAGAAAATAAAGAAAAAATTGATACCAAGTCTCTGCACCCTTTTGCAGTGCAGCTGAAGAGAAGATTGTACTGTGAGTGTTCACAGGAAGCCGGCAAAGCACATGCCTGCGTACATGCACACTCACTTCTGCACACTTCAGGTTTCAACACAAAGCCAAGAATGAAGAGGGACATCTTGAAGTCATCCTTCATCCACATAGAAACATATGCTGCTCAGCTGCTGCCCAGGTGCAAGCGTACGAGAAGCTCCTCCTGCTGCACAGCAAACGAGCACCCACTTCCTGCTCTCCATGACGCAAAGAGATGCACCAAAGCATAAGAGGAGGGTGGGGGGCAAAGACAAACCCCTGCTTGCCAGCAGAGCTGACAGAGACTTTGTAAAGATTACAAAGAGGTTTAGTCTAACTGCATATCGTACCTGAGTCAAGAAACATATCGTGACACTCCTCATCAACTCAACTGCATTTGAAACCCAATACCAATGAACCTGTAACTCCGCGTGCTAGCATTTACATACTCTTCTTTATCTAACAATAAAAAAACCTCAAAAACTTCCTTTAGGACACTTTTTTTGGGTAACCACCATGTTGAAGGGCTGTAGGCAGTCTGGGATCTCAACTTCCACTTCAAGGCTGATAAAACACCTCATCAGAAAACTTGCAAGCTGTGTTCTGATCCAGGAATCTTCCTTAACAGATCTGCTGCTGAGGCAGGACAGGACCCTGTAGTACTTTACAGGAAACAGTAGATTAAAAGAAAAAAAGCCCCACAGCTTCTCTTCATTTAATCCCTCTCTAACACACCCTGCTTTGCAGGAAAGAGAAAAAACCTTGTAACCCAAGTGAATTTTTTTTGTAGCACAAAAGATAACAGCACACCAACAGATTAGGGAGCAAGGGCAGGAGAGCACACAGGCGAGGAGAGTGAGCAAACAAGCCCACCGCTCCATAAACACCAGCACATAGTGAGATCCATCTCCCAAACATTATTATTACTTTCAAAACCCCACAGTTTTACTAACAAGAGGGCTGGAAACAAAGCCTATGCACATAACTGTTTGTGAGGTCTACAGAACATCTGTAGCCCCAGACGGCACAGAAATCCTCACTTGTGGAACTGCATAAAGCTCTTCAAGCACCAAGACGCCTGAAGCTGATGGCCCCTCTCCAGAACTTCTCTGAACATAAATACCCACATGCAGAGGTGAGAAAGCAAATTAGCCATGACCATTCAGACCATTTTGAACATTCCAGGTGGAAGAAAGGAAGATGTTTCCCATACAGAAACCCTTCCATGGCCACTATGTGTACCTACAGAGTCCATCACCCGCAGCTGAGGGAAGCAAAGGCTTCGTGCAGAGCTCGGTGCTCAATGTGACCAGCTGGCTGGCCATGCACGCACACACAGAGAAAACTGCAAATCACATCATAGTTCTAAGTGTAGCTCTTGCTGGGAGCGTTCACGCTTTTCTGGCATTTAGTTGTATGTGACATCATCGTGTGGGAAGCCATATGTTAGGGATAAAGCACACACAAACTTGAACTGACTTTACAAATGTTAAGTCTAAGAAAAAATTTCATCAGATTTGCTCATTATGACAACCAGGTCACATTTTTTAAAAGAAAGATATTTCCCCCCCTCTTCTTCTTTATATTTTATATAATTTCTCTCTGCACAGCAACTTGATCTTTAGTCTCTGAAGAGCTAGTGTCAGTTTTTATCCAACCAAATGACTACTGAGCAGCTTTCTGTTTATGCTCAACACTGCAGCGTCCTCAAACATGTAGATGCTGGAAACTTTTGAAAAGACCAATTAAATTTATATTAGTCTCTCTTTTGTGCAGATGACAAATCAATGAGTAATATTTTGGACCAAATACATACAAGTACTTTTAGCAAAAACTAAATAGAGAAGTAATTTTTTCCCTCTTAAATTGTGTTATCACTACACCATTTCTAGAAGCAATGACATGACAGAGAGCCTGAAGACAAGAGTAACTGCCTAATTAAAAGAGCCTACGCTGCATCCTAGTAACCCAATTATCCCCAGGGTCTCTCTTCATTGACATGTATCCTTAACCATGCTGTGCTGACAAAGGAAAAATACCCTTGACTGAGCCTTAAGTTGTTTAGGTCAGCAGGCTCATTGGTTCAAAATCATATTATTTCAGAGTGTAAATGGAAGGCCCAAACTGCATCATCTCAAAGTGGTTCCTTTGAGAAGTCACAAGACTTCTGTTACACAAAGGATGATGAAATATAGGAAAAGACAAGATTTTCAACCCACATAAAACCACCACTCCATATTAAATTCATAAACCAACTTCATTGCTCCAAGGCCAGATCATCATGCCTGTACACATTTAATTTTTCAAACAGCTGTATGTGCATAAGTAACACTGAAAAGCTCTTGCACAGCCAGATCCGAAAGCATTTAGAGGTACTCGCAGCATGTATCACTCAGCAAATCAACTCACATGAGCAAGAATCCATCGATGCATCTTCAGAGAAAAAGATTTCATAGAAAATCTGGGAAAGAGACCAGAACAGTCCCCACGACTTCAGCCTTTGGGGCTATAACTAAACACTCACCAAGAGCTGAAAACTGGGATGTACAGAGATGGAAAAGTTAAAAAAATACTTGTTTCAAGTAAGTTATGTAGGATTTTTCTTTGCAATGTGCAAGTGTAACTTGCCTTGACCTCACTCAGAAGAAGAAAAATACACACACACACACACACCCTTCCACCAAATAGAAAAAGGAGACTACATAGTAGTAAAGATCAAACTTCTGTGATAATTTATACCCACAGAACTTCCAGAAGATAATTCCCTGGTAAAACTACTAGGCAAGAAGACAAAAGGCCAAGCAAGTACTATTTCAAATAAAAAACAACAGCAACCACCAAATAACCAAACCAAACAAAAAAAGAACCACCACAAAAATACCCTCTGCACTTTCCTGCCCCCTCCCTATAGGTCGTTATGCTTAAGCACCCACCCGCATGACATCTGCGAAATCAGCTCAAGAATCCTAACTAGAGATTCTGGAACTGCCCTGGCTTTAAGAATAATTACGGTATCAAGTAGCACGCTTCCTTGTGCAAGCTACTCGAGATTTAGCAACTAATTCTAGTCGTCTCATCTTTTTCTCCTTAACAACATCCTCAAAACATGACAAGTAAAAATTCTGCAGTTGCTAGCATCTAAACAGAAATGAAACTTGCCCAAAGCCTTTTATTCCGTGGCCTTAATACAACAGGCCTAACTCTGCTCTCAGGGCACTCTAGCAGAAACAGGTTATCTCAGCTACTGCTGCCTAAACTTTCAGACCTGGGGCCAAGTTGATGAGCAACACAAATTAATTCAACTCAACTGGCTCCAGCAAAGTTGCATCATCTTTTCCCAGCACTGAAGCGGTGCTATGAGACCATGAGTTATCAACCACAGAATGATGCTGCCTGGGATATTAAGGTGCAAGTCTTCTTTTTCTTGGTACTCTTAGTGGCTCAAGATGTGTATGGTACTCCAAATTTATGAGAGAAGCTGTGGATACTGAAGTCCTCAAGCCCTGGTAGTAAGACTGTCCTGTAATAAGAACAGGAGTTTCTGCATGACCCTAGAAACTTCCTAAGCCTCAGTTAACAACAGAAACAAAAGAATGAGTAAGTAGCATGTTAACAAGAGTAGCAGAAATAAATCAGGAAAGGATCTGCTGAAGTAAACAATGAATATTGATCGTTTTTCTAGATCATCTATAGGGAGAGTATTCTTACTAGAAGTATCTACAGGAGAACCAGAAATGTAAGAGAACTACCACAAAGGATGGAAATATATGGGAGTGCAAAGCATTACAAACAGCCAGACTTTATGAGGCAGTCTGCTCACAACATTTTTACAGGAACAGTATCTCTTCAGGAACATCACAAAGTAAAGCTTCCTAATTAATATACTGGCAAATATACTCCAAAGCCAACAATAAAAACCAGACACAGGGATTCTCCTCTTATCAAAACTTTACACACAGGAGACAAATGAGAAACAGAAACAACTACTTGGGAAACAGATCAGTTAACTGCAACTTTCCCAAGCAAAACTACTAGCAGAGAGCAACTGAAAGATCTTTATGAACAACTGAGCATTAAAGAAACCCCCCAACAGCCATGCTAGCTTCAGAAAAGGTGCTTTTGTTGTAACCAGTGTTTATAAGCACCATGAAAGAAAATATGTTCTCCTTAAAGCAACAAAGAGAAAAGGAGGTTGGGAAAGGCATCAGGCAACGCAGGTAGTGATAGCCAAACTCTGCTGTGTTCAGTACTGACCGTTACACACTTCTCACCTTGGCTGCCATAAAGCATCCCATTACTATCAGACTTTTCAGGATCCTGAAGTACAGCACCATGTTAGCTTGTCTGTTGTTGAAATGAATGATGGCACTGAAGAAATGGTGGTTCCAAGTCCTTACGAGGACCTTTCCTGGTCTTTAGGCTCCCTGGGTCATCCCTTCAGTTTCCCACATTCTCTGCTGTGTAAAGTTGCACAAGGTTCCAACCTACCTCCACTACAGTTCAGTAACGGTACAGACCCCAGAGCCAGGGAGGGGCTGTAAATTGCAGTACGTACTGATCAAACACAAACTTGTAACTACTACTGTATGTGTCACAGGTGACACTGGTAAAGGTACCCTCCACTGAGAAATATTGGGCCATAATTAGAAGCTCCTCAGGTGAATCTCACATCTGCTTAAAACCATACTGATTCCCAGGCACAGTGGAGAAGGGAACTGGGAAACAGAGTTGAGATGCATTCCGGCTGCATAGTCTCCAAGACAAAGACAAAAATAAAATCCAAGAACAGCAAACATTGGTCTCATGGGAAAATGACAGACATCTCTAGAATTCAGCTCTCTGTATGTGTGTTGAGATCTGATTTACATTTTAGGTGAATCTAGAAGTTTAACTCTGTGAAATGTTGAGGAGTTCCTTCCTTACGTGGGACTCCTTAGTACAGTACACAGTATTTTCTGAAATAACTCTGAAGTGGGGCTTTTTGTTTATGCTATGTTATCATCAATAGCTTCCACCTATCTACTCAAAAAATACCATCCCACTGAACTTGATGAAGCACTGAGTTCCTCAGGACAGCAGGCTATGCTTGGAAGCTGACACAGCTATCCACTGGATTCTAAACTGCATTTAGAAGTTGGGGGCCTGACATCATGAACAGCTTTAGCTTTCCAGCTTGAAACATATCACTTCATTGAAACTGGGCCTCCACAGTGTGAACGATGCTGGCAGTGCTCTCCACAAGATACCATTCATACATTCTCAGAATCACAAGGTTGGAAAAGACCTCTAAGATCATCAAGTCCAACCGCTCCTGTCCTATGCTAAACCATATCCATAACTACCTCATCTACCCTTTTTTTAAACACATCCAGGGATGGTGACTCAACCACCTCCCTGGGCAGCCTGTTCCTAAAGCATATTTCTTCTGTTTCCAAAATATTACAAGAGCAAGTAATTTAATTACATCTGTAATGAGGGAAAAGGCAGGATGGAAGGTGAGAGAGCTCAGGTTTATTGGGAATCCTTACTTGAGTTCCAGGAACAAAAACACAAAGTAGAGGCAGGGTTGATTCATGCTTTTTATTTGCATATAGATGCAAACAAAAAGATACAATTTTCCAAAATAAAGAACAGGCCCCTTTCTGATCAAACACAACTGTTCTCCTTTACTGCACTCTTAGAACAATTTAAAATAGTTGTGGGCTGCTTCTGGTTTTTTTTTTAAAATCAGCTTATAAACATCACAATGTCTCCAAACAATAAAAATTTAATTAAAATAACTGCACCTGTTAATAACTACTTCCACCTTTCTTCCAGATAATGTTAAAATAAACAGTTTCATTGCATAATGAAATAACATTAACACAATTTCTAGGGTATCAGTCTGAAGAAATTTACTGTTCAAGAAAATTGTATCTGCAGTGAAACAGGTTCTAAAGAAAGGGAAAAGAAATGCACAGACCTTCTCTATTATCAGTAACTTGAGATGGGTATGTCCCTTACAGTGCTGGAAAATCCACTCCTGCCTTAAAGCAAAGAAGCTGCTCAAGGACAGTACATTGGGTATAAGCAAACATCCTCTTAAGAGCCAACCTCAGCTTCTGCACGTTGGGGTTTATCCCCCTTTCTTAGGTGGAAGAGCTGAATGAAAGACGCTGGTTAGCTGTTGATGCATTCTTCTAATATCCTAACCCCAGGAAATAATGTTATCCACAGTAACTGTGTGTCCACACCTGAGAAACTACAATAGAAGTACCAAGATGAGATGCCCCAAATTAAAATTTTGTAAGCAACTACCTCAAAAACTGTCATTCTAACTGGAAATACTTTCTCATGGAAAAGAACAGCCCTCAGCAAAAGAGGATAAAAAGTCTTCGGCATCAATCTCCTTTCAATTATTTAAGAGGCGACATCATGCACATGGTTATTTTCCTCCCTTACAACAGCTTTGCCTTTCACAAGTCACGCTGCTTAAGTGCCCGTGATTGAAAGTGGCCAGTGTTTCTGGAGCAGGTCACAACACAGATACTTTGCACTACTTTGCCACATCTTGCCAAACCAGCATTAAGTTTTCATTTATGCTACAGGAAAAAGCAGGTCAGCCTTACACAAGGTACAAGCTACAGTTTACTCTATTTCACTCCCTGTGGTTTCAAACCCCCCTCCAACAAACAGTCACTTGGGAAGGGACTTCCAGCCTAATTATCTCTAACTGCGCTACTCCTAATATCCCGCTAATACTCTCTTGCTATTAACTGACCTAATACATAGACTGGCACGAGGGTATGTACCACAGACCTAAGGCATCATTTCTCCGCTTCCAGGATAGGGAAAAAACACTTCAGGGAACAGGGTCAGGGAGGGCAAGGGGATGTGGAAAAGGGGAAGTTTCTTTTGTTTCTTACTATGCGTAACAGATAAAGATTAAAAAGGTCCAAAGGTGTGATCTTGGAATACGTGAGCTCGATTACCGTTTGCTTTAACGTCACACAGTTACTTACACATCTGTACAGCGCTGCTATCCTGACCTGGGAAAGTCTGCACAGTGCATGGAGAACAGCTGCCTAACACAGCAAATTCAAATTCGGACCATTAACTAATATTGGGCTCATCCAGGCAAGAGTGTGGTACAGAGGGAACCTGTTAATTAAAATGGAAAGAGAAAACGTGCTGGGAGTACGATAGTTTGAGCTTTGCTCTCAAATGCACTATATTTAGACACTTCCATTTGTAGCAATCTGTGCTTTATTCAACCTTTGGAGTAGGATTTCCTTTTTTTTTTCTCTATAGACTTTTTCCTGCAGGGCCAACATTATATGGCACCCAGCACAGTGACACAACTGAGCTTAGCCCCTCCGATGCAGTCCTGTGCAAAGAACCTCAAGTGCCACAGGGAAGGGAGCACTCCTCGCCCAGCATGGGGGTTCCTTCTGCAGGAAGAGCTACAAACACAAGTCAGGCTATTAAAAAAAGGAAATAAAAGGGTCTTATGTGTGACTTTGTGTCTGGTTTTGGATGCTGTACTGAAAGAAAATACATTCTAATTATGAAGAATGCAAAGAGCATGAGAACGGACAGAGGCTCTCTAATGAGATAAAGTGGGAATTAATCATCCTAAAGGAAAAATGATTACGAGGGAAAGGAAGGGCCATAATAAATCATGCCAATTGCTTTTAAGCACATGTAAAGTTATAGCAAATAGGAATAACCTCTTTCACATCAATACCAGCCAGCTCAGGAGTCCTAACAGCCTTTAGGATGAGTTTTCCAAAGATTGGTGTTGCTCTATATTAGAAAGGATTGCTCCAGATGGTCCAGGAATCTCCATCACTGGAGGTCTTTAAGAACAGTTTAAACAACCACATCAGGAATGATAATTACATCTGATTCTTTCTTTGTGGCTTTGAGATTTCTTTCAGACCTATTTCCTCTGATCCAAGCTGTTCAGATGCACTGTAGAGGGAAATCAATGTCACATGTGTTTAAAAAAAAAAGTTGCAGGGCTAAACCTTCTGTGCAGTTTATAGCAAAGCTGTTTTAAAGAAAATAAACCAGTAAAATGTGTTTATGAATATCCAAACTTTCTTGCTACTTGAGAAAAGAATTTCTCCAGGATCTGCTGAATTAAAAATGTTGTCTTATACATAGTGAATTGTCACCATAAACATGAGGTTGCCAAGGAACAGGCCAACTAACACACTTAAAGGTATGCTCAGCAGGGATTTTAATTGGTCATTATACAGAATTCCCTAATCCTATCTAGCAATTAGTTGCCAATGGGTAGTAAGCAGAGTGCTACTACTCTGTAAGAGCAACAAACTACACATTCTGTATTCAGCTGGATAAAAGCATACACAAACTGCTTTACACCACCGAGGACCCAGAGTTTGCAAGCAGTGTATGTATGACTGCCACCAGTTGTGTATCCTTTCCGGTGAATGAGTTAGTTACAGTATCTCTGAACAACCACAGAACTCATTACAGAAGCACAATTTATTTTGCTATGCTCTCAGGGACCTTTCTAAAGCAAGGCAAGCCTCCAAATTCTCTCTCCTGCCTTCCAGCATTGCCCATCATTCCCTTCCAAAGGCCAGGCTGTTCAGTCCTTGATTACAACTGTAGTAAAAATAAAGTCAAATGTTCTGAAAGCCTCAGATGAATAGGCATATATTTCAGCCTGTAAGGAAAACACAACCAATATTCAACCTCCCAAAACTGTTTCCACATCTTCCTTCATAAAAGAGGAGAAAGAAATTATAACCAGTGTCTTAGTTATAACTACAGACTTTTTAAAAGAAGCACTGCCAAGTACAAATGCCTGTGCAATTTAACAGCCAAGGAAGTTATCCTCACCACAGACACACACATACCACTTACTGCTTCATGAGGCTATTTCACCCTCTCCTTCCCTACCCTGCTGCTTCCCACAATACCTACATCAAGGATAAAACTAAAGTAATAAAAAGCATTCTGAGCTGCTTTGGACTCCTACAGCTAGCAAAGAAGTTTCTTCAGCAACCTAGGCTGTGGTTATCCTCAGCTGCACTTCAAGACCTACTTGAGCCTCCAAAACTACATACATTTTTATCAACGAGTGCTGCCCTGCTAACTGAGATTAAGAGCAAAGTAGGACAGCTCCTGCTGCTGTGGAATGCTTTAAATTCCTATCACTGCTGACAATTGTGTGAGAGAAAACTGTGAGCATATACTGCACACTGGACTGAAAAATCTCCCCAAAACTTAAACTATACACAGCTTCCACCTGACGACACACAGATGAGAAATGGGTACGGACAGTTGTGCTTCTGTGCTGTAGGGTCAGTCTGGTGCCTGCAGCAGTGCTGGGTATTTCTGCCTTGGTTAGAAAGGCAAGAGAGGCTGCTCTCTATATGGAAGTAAAACTAGAAGAAATATCTATACTCGCCTTGCCTTTAGAGGTAGAGCTGTTCTAATATGCCATCCCGGGATCCAAAGAGTGTGGCTTGTCTCCTCTAGCATATGTTGCCACCTGACAGGGAGAATGTTTAAAACAGGAACTCTTGATGCTTCTTGTTATAGTCTGTGTAAGATATTTTGCTGTGACTAGCTGTTTCGTGGCACCACGTACAAGCCCCTTGAAGAGATTCAGGCTCGAGGCCTTGGCAGAACCTGCTTCACAACATCCTGCTCCATAAAAGTTCCAGTAAGTGCTGGTAAGAGTTCTGCCTCAGGCCCTTTTCTAAATCAAATTTATTTTAAATTGCTGAAGCAAAACCCAAAAGGTTTTTTTCTCTAGCTCTTTATCCTCCTTCCCTGCAAGGATAACAACCTGACACCACTTCTACTTGAGATGAGCTTAGAATATATTCACACATACACACATTCATTCTTTATTAAATAGAAATTGGAAAACGCTAAAAACATACAGCCATCCAAGTTTCCTACAGAGTCAAGAGCAACACTGAGATTATTTCCAGGGCATTTTCCATTTTGACCCATAAAATCACTGTATTATTTAACCCATAGGTGCTTTTGCTTATTATCTCTCTAAATGAACAGCATAAAGGTTAAAATATTCAGTATCAAAAATCTGCCAAGATATGCAAGCAGTATTTGCTCCCACAGAAAATTGTTTTAAAATGCCTAACTAGGTCTAGTATACATTGCAGTTGAACTATAACCAGCTTCATAGCTAAAAACAATACAAAGAGGTATATTAGCACAAGTATTCATAAAGCCAGCGGACAGACATCTTCATGGTCACCAAAGCACATATTATAAGCTTCCCTGAGATCCTCAAGGTCCAGGCATCCCTGGAATTACCCCTGTAATCTTCTTATGCGCTCAAAAGTCTCTTCCAACACTATTCATTTTTTAAAAAAAATATCACTTTCACACATCTTGCAGCACTAACTCTCAAGCTGATAACACCACTTTGTGGTAAAGGACCAGCTATCCTTTGAAGGGATAGAAGTATTACCTGGGGAGGAATAACCAACTGTATCAGTACAGGCTGGGGGATGACCTGTTGGAAAAGAGCTCTGTGGAGAAGGACCTGGGGGTCCCGGTGGATGACAGGTTGGCTATGAGCCAGCAGTGTGCCCTGGTGGCCAAGAGAGCCAATGGGATCCTGGGATGCATCAGGAAGAGTGTGGCCAGCAGGTCGAAGGAGGTGATCCTCCCCCTCTACTCTGCGTTGGTCAGGCCCCACCTGGAGTATTGTGTCCAGTTCTGGGCTCCCCGGTATAAAAAAGACAGGGACCTTCTGGAGAGAGTCCAGAGAAGGGTGACAAAGTTGATTAGGGGTCTGGAACATCTCCCCTATGAGGAAAGGCTGAGTGAGCTGGGTCTGTTCAGCCTGGAAAAAAGAAGACTTAGGGGGGACCTAATTAGTGTTTATCTTAGACATGGGTGGCAGGGGGAATTGGCCAGCCCCTTTTCAGTGGTCTGTGGAGACAGGACAAGGGGCAATGGCTGTAAGCTGGAGCACAGGAAGTTCCACACCAACATGCGGAGGAACTTTTTCACAGTGAGGGTGACGGAGCAGTGGAATAGGCTGCCCAGGGAGGTGGTGGAGTCTCCTTCCCTGGAGATATTCAAGACCTGTCTGGATGCCTATCTGTGTAATATGAGCTAGGGAGCCTGCTTTGGCAGGGGGGTTGGACCCGATGATCTCTTGAGGTCCCTTCCAACCCCTAAGATTCTGTGATTAAAGTCCAACGTACTGCCTGTGGTCAGCAGTTCTAGTTTTAGCAGTTACCATGCCTGGAAGCACGGGATGTACCTTCTTGTTTGCCAGGTCTCTGAAATGTCCATTATACATTATAAGTTGAAAGCAAATGCCATCAAAATATAAACAGTTAAAGAGTGGACAAACACTTCCAGATGCAAAGCTCAACGTGGCAAACAATCACAACACAAACAGAAGGCATTATTTTGGTACCCAACAAGAACCACAGAATCCCTAGGTTGGAGAAGACCTTTGAGATCACCGAGTACAACCATACCTGTCCTCTACTAAACCATATCTCTGAGCACTTCATCTACCAGTCTTAAATACATCCAGGGTCAGTGACTCTCCACCTCCCTGGGCAGCCTGTTCCAGTGCCCTATAACCCTTTAAGTGAAGAACTTTTTCTTAATGTCTAATGTCAGCCTGCCCTGGCACAGCTTGAGTCCATTCCCCCTCATCCTATGACCTGTTGCTTGGGTGAGGAGACTTACACACATCTCTCTACAACCTCCTTTCAGGTAACTGTAGGTGGCAGTAAGTTCCGCCCCCCACCCCTCAGGCTCTGCCCAACCCACCCCCACCCCCCCCCCCCCCGGCTCCTCTTCTCCAGGCTAAACCCCAGTTCCCTCAGCTGCTCCTCATGTTTGCTCTATACACCCTTCACCAGCCTGGTAGCCCTCCTCTGGATATATATGGATATAGGGATATATAGGACCTCCATGTCTTTCTTGTAGTGAGGGGCCCAAACTGAACACAGTACTTGAGGTGCATCCTCACTAATGCTGAGTAGAGGGGCACAATCAGTCAACCAACACTCCAGGTACTTCTCTGCCTGTCAGCTTTCTAGCCACTCTTCCCCAAGCCTGTAGCACTGCACAGCATCGTTATGAGCCAAGTGCAGGACTCTGCATTTGGTCTTGTTGAACCTCATCCTGCTGGTCTCAGCACATTGATCCAGCCTGTCCAGATCTCTCTGAAGAGCCTCCCTACCCTCAGGCAGATTGACACTTCTTCCCAAACTTACTGAGGCAACTTTCAATCCCTTCATCCAGGTAATTAATAAAGACATTGAATAGGACTGGTCCAAGGACTGAGAAGAGAGGCAAACAAGTTTTCCCCTAATAATTTTTCACTCATTAGTTAAGTAAAAAGATTAAAACAAGTGCTTGATAACAACAATGTTAACACTATGCAACTGTAACATTATTCCAACTCTGTCTCCTGTTCCCATTACTGAAAGACTCCACACACCAGCAACGATGGCAGCCCTACAGCAGACCCCATATTGGTTACAACAAAAATATTCATCAGATGATCCTCTTTGATAGTCACCTCTTCCACTAAAACAAATTCCCATGTTTCAAGGAAAACTGCCCTTTTCTAAATCTTGTTTTCAGCTCTAAATACTACAAAAATCTTCTGACATGGTTTCCTTCTGGTTTTAATAATGGAATGGCAATGTGCAGCTACAGCCTTGCTGACACCTCAGGTTGAAGTACTCTGAAGATCTTTCACTCTTATTGAGCATTTTTTTCACTTCATAAAAGAAATAATTTGACTAATACAAAACGTAAAATGAGCCTCTTAGCTGACATGGTATGAAAGAAAATCAATGGTGAGGGGGAAGTAGAGTTAATGCCTGTGTTTTATCATACAGGCTTATGAACACACTGAACTACGATTATCCTTTGGACGGAAGGCTGGAGTTACTGAGGACAAGGTACATGTTATTCTCTGCAGAGACACCATGAGTCAGTTTTAAATAATATCTGGGAAAAGAATGCAGCATGTCAGGGCACTGTGCTTAGCATCACTCAGGATAAAGAGAAAAGGACGCAGGATGTGCATCTCCATTATTCTCCAAAGCCTTTTTGCCCCTACTTTATGTGCACAATTTAAAATTATGCATATTTCCACGCATTTAAGTTATTTAATGATTTGACTTAGAAAATCTCTAATTAGGCTTAGCAGTCCTCATCAGAGAGTTGTCATTTCAGGATACTTAAGGCAGTACTGTATTATTTCCCATTTGGAACTCAGTCCTCTAAGGATCAGAAATTGTACTTCTATTTCCAAGCCGTAAGCCAAAACTCTGCACAATCTGTCATGGGATCTGGATAAATACATCAAGCAGGCCAGATACAGCCTAAGGGCAGGGCACTCAGCTTTCCTGCTTATGCTATGTTCTGGCTCAGTAACTTCAACACCAATATGCACAGGTTAGACTAAGGAACCGCCAGGTAGTTGTGGAGGGGAAGGGGCGTGACATGGAATGGAGCCGGGGGTTGACATAACACGGAAATCTAAAATCTGTGGGTTATTTTCCCACATCAAGTAACTATATGTAAAAGATTTAGTTGGGAGTTATATAAAAACAGAACAACCACCATGATTTTAACCATGTCACCTCAGAAACCAGGCTGTCAGTACACTAAGAAGGAAAACGAAATTAACCCTTGAAAAGAAAGCACTAAGACAGGGCAGAAAGCCGAATGCCAAACCTATGCTGAGCATCTGTTTAAAAGTAAAAATGCTTTAATAAAAAAGAGGGCATTACCAGGAAAAATTATCTAAACCAGCCTAAACCAGTCTGTTAAACTATCTAATTACTCTGTGCTGGTGCAGTACTAGGACTAAGCAGGGTATAATGATCTTTTCTGTCTAAAAAAACCCTGTAGGGTTCAGCAGCCATGAGTTGCATGCCAACTTTAGATGAACTTTGATTAGCACTACATCCAAGAAGCCCGCTGTGGTGAACTTTCCATCCCCTTCACCCCACCAGTAATTTAATTCCCATAAGGAATCAGAAAGGCTAATGAACTAGACAGCTGCAGAGAGTTAATTTCCGCATTCTCAGCGCACCCATGTCTCTTATGTTTCTTCCTATCTGTGCAAGAACGTTTCTGTCGAAGGAAGAGGAGGAGTAAAAGGCTGAAGGGGAAAGTCAGACATAATTTGTCTCTTGAGCCTTGGTGTAACAGTAAGTGAAACTGTGAAAAATCTATTTACATGTAGAAGGTTATAGCAACAGGAACAACCCAAAAAAAATAATTCTACAACCTCTGATTTTCTACTGTTTCAACTTCTGAAATAAAAATTAAATTATTCTGCATCAGTAACAGTTCAGGATTTAATGATTTTTTCTTTTAAACACATGAAGGAAGCCTTCACTCTTTAATTAAAGTAGTGATAGAAACTCCTCTAAAGTAGGTCATTACCTTCAATTAATACTAGTACTATGCTTACATTTAAAAGAGGATAGAAAAAAAAAGACCACACTGCTTGAAACACTCTACATATCTCACCTGAAGCAGCCTCAAAATCACATGTGTGGCCATAAAGCCATGAATTCTTTCCCAAGTCAACAAGGAGACCCAATACAAGGGAGGAGTGAAGGAAAAATATGCCATTTTTACAGTGTCACTGAGGAGCAAGATAAGGAAGTACCAGGAGAGATCAAGACTGAACAGATGATCTACTGTCATTTAATTATGTAGCTGATTATATAGCTAAACATGAGTATAATTTTTGGCTTGGTCTTTGTCCAATAACCCCCAACAGCAAACAAAGACAAATCAGATATAATCTCTTTCTTACTTCCTCACACATAGGGAGTCTAAAAGACATGCAAGATGAGATGGAGATGAAATGTCACAAAGTATTTGTTGAGGTGCCAAGAGAAGTACTGGAGCACTGCAAATACAGTAAATACAGAGTTTGAAACTGCCCAGCATTCCAGATGACAGTAACCAGGACAACTCCAGGCTCAGTTATGAACATAAAACAAGCACAAATGGTGCTTTACTGATTAAAAGCCTCTCCATCTCAACACATCTGCTTCTTTTGCTTTCAGAAACTGAGAACAGAGATGCTGTGGGACTTTGATCTATTTGATGATACATTTATAGCAGTTAACTCCTGATCTAGAGCTTTTCTCCATTTTCTAGTGCTCACTTTTCAAAATCTAAAACCAGTGCAGTAAGCATTAGAATTCAACAGCAAGTTCCACTTGTGCTGGGTGATTGTCAGTGCCCCTCAAAGTCAGAGCCCCTCAAAGTCAGTGCTTCCTAACTACTGCAAACATTAACTCTCTGCAAAATAGACTTTAATACGTCAAAATATGCATAATTTAAAATTGTGCACATAAATTAGGGGCAAAGGCTTCGGAGAATAATGAAGATGCACATCCTGTGTCCTTTTCTTTTATCCTGAGTGATGCAAAATGCAGTGCCCTGACATGATGTCCTTGCCGGTAGCTATGGCATGCAGCAAAACCAGGATGGAATTATTTCAGCAATTGTTTAAAAAGTAGTAAGCATGTCCAAAGCAGCCTACAAATGGCATAGAATGGGTGAAAGCAGAATGGTTTTTGCTGGATTAGTGGGATTCATTGACTCAGGGAAGGGTTGAAAGGGCACAAGAACCACTAAAAGAAGAGGAGATGGGCAACAGGCAAGGCAGTGGAAGGAGGAAGCCAAGCAAGACGTTCCCCTCTTTCAGCAGCAGTGAACAGTTCTGTCAGCTCACTATCCTAAGCACTGACAGAATGCTCACATGCATGAGAAAAAGAAAAAGCCTTGCAAACTCAAATTAAATTAGGTGAATTTCAGGTTAAGTAGTTGATCAGACAAAATCTGTCTAGCTTATGCTCTACCTCTAGAGAAATAAGTAAGAATATCTGATCTTGGCAGTAGCAAAACTGAGCTGGTGGTGCTGAATACTTGAAAGCAAATTAAGCATTAAATTTGTATTGCTTTTTGCTTTCTTCTGTATGCCAACAGTGTGAATCTACACATCCTAGTGACTGGGTGTGGTTTAAGAGATTTTTTTTCTTTTTAGGTTTTTTTTTAAAAGCAAAATACTGACATCACTGACATTTATTAGGACCCTTGCCACAACAAACCATTATTTGGCCTTCAGAATGAGGAAAACAACCATGGTAACCAAGTTGGCTTCCAAACCCTAGAACTTGAGTTTGCACAGGAGAATATGTAGTTTGTTTTTTCATATGAGGGGACCACTTTGACGATAACGTATTTTTCTAGAAGGTAGTTTTGATTCATAGCACATCCCTTTGATTTTGTCTTTTCTTCCTGTTAAGCTCTATGCTTGACATACTCTACACCATTAACTAAATTCTGCTGATTAATATAGCCTTAAAATGCTACATGCACTGACCTGGTTATCAACACAGCCATACCACTGTATCTTCCTGCAGCTCTCATGACAGGCACAAGGACTCTGCATCATCTATGATTTGCTGGTTTCTTAGCAAAGATTTGAGCCACCATCCCCATCCGACTACTCACAAATCTTCTTTGATCCCTTACTTGACTTCAAGAAGAGCAACATCCTAGTCTGGATGATGTCAGGTCATTAAAACTTCTCCTGACAGCTAACAACCTAGCAGGGGTTATTTTAGCTTCTCTAAAGCAAAGCTCCTACAAATACTCATCTTCAACACCATTTCATTTCCCAGCACTGCTAGAGTCTCCTTCAGTACAGCTACATGGCACTGCACCATGAAAACACTACAGAGCTATATCATGTCTATAAAAAAATAACCCAACACAAGCTTTGTGTCCAGTTTGTTGTAAGTATCCCAGAAGGGCCAAGAAATCTTTCTCAAGACAGAAGTGCCATACAAGCCGCTGTAGCTCCAGATTAACTTCAGGACATTCTACATTTAATGCTCTGTAAACTGTGAATGTTTTATTCTGGGTCGCCACATTCCTCTAACTCATTATAAGCATCAAGTAAATATTAAACATCTATTCTTTTTATATTTTTAAAAGCTGTAACTCGTGTTAGAGCAATATGTTAAACCCTTGGGAGCTTAAAGGGTCGCTCCATCTGATTCTTTTTTTCCTCCTTCTGTAAAATGTAATCATGACATAGTACTGCAATGTAACAGCTGTGGTGGTGATACATTAAGATACAATCCCTAAGACTGCTCAAAAACTACTATGTATGTTTCCTTTCCAGTCTCCCACCTCACTACAATTCAAACAAAGAAGAGAGAGAGAAAATAATTTTCTGGTCTTAAACCCTGACATCCACCCGCCATCTCCCCCCTCTCATTTCCCTCTTTACTCTTCCAGATGGGCAAGCACAGATCTTTTTAAATCCAAGACAGTCACAGCTTAGATGTACTCACCTGTATTCATCTAAATAATCAATGATGCAGCACTTCATCATTTGCAACAGCTTGTTAGCTTTATTTCAAAGAGGGTAAGATTTTTATGTATTTTTTTAATCTATTAAGAGTACTTCTATTATGTTACCCTTAAGCTGATAAAGAGCTTCCAGAAGAGTCTTCCAATAGACCAAAATAAAAAACCAACATCTTTGCTTACCGCAGGAGAGAACATTCTGAGTATTACATACATTTCAAACATATACATTCTTCTAATGAATATATCAAATGCAGATTTCACTTAAGTAATGAGTAACCTGTTTGAAATTAAAGGTTTCTTATAGTCATTCAGTTGGAAAGACAGGGACATCTGAACAGAACATACACACAGCTTGTAACCACTCTGTGAAATCCAGGGGGTTTTTTACTGAAAAAGATTAAATTATTAGTGGTTCAGGGATGGAGCAAGTGCCACTGTGCTTCCAGGTGACATGCTAATCACTGCCTGGAGTATGAATGTGTTTCCCCTGGAGCTAATCAAGGTAAAATTTGACTGCTTTTCTCATTATTATTTCATGACTCCAAAATAATACTTTGATATTTGTACAGTCCAAAGTGCTTTGCTTTCGACAGGCAGGTTTAGCATACAGTTCCTAGCATCTTGTGTTTAGAGACTCACCAGCCTGGCATTTTCCAAGCCCTTTTCACCTTCAGCAAGAACTGAAGTCTTAACATTGGGGATAAAGAGATGAGGAGCATTTCGCTTCCTGATTTTTAGGAAGCCATATATGTTGAAGAAAGAATGAAACATTAAGAGAACTATACAATGAGAAGCACATGTTATTTCAGAAAATGTTTTAAGTTAAACAAAAACCTTGCACGCAGAGTTCAAGTATAGCATGAGTTTTGTTTCTTTTTTTTTTTTTCCAGGGCAGCAGCCCTTTAGTACATTAAATTTACTTCCATCCCTCCCCCTTCATCAACAAGGGTTTGCATAACCAGATGTTCTTACACACTGCAGTATACAGCTGCCCCATATGGAACTACAACAATAAATATCCATAACTATGGAAACCAAAGCAAAGGTCAGGAAAAAAAGTCAGTAGTTCAGTAATCTGATACTGCAGTTTAAGAGTTACTGAACCTACATCTTTCCCCAATGAACCCGATTACAAAATATGTCAGACATCATTTGGATGCAAAAATCTTCTCTCTCTTCTTAAAACCTAAAGAATACTTACTTTTTACTTAGAGAAAAGTAATTTGTGTTAAGACTGAGCTTCTTCCTGCAAGCTGCCAAGTGCTTTCTGCTAGAAGCAGTGAATGCTCGACTGAATCCAGTAAGTTATCTGTGGTACAGCTCAAAACCTAGACTGCCAAGATTACCCCCACATCTTACTGAGCTATATCTCCCTTTAAATAATCCTTTATTTGTGTTGTCCATACAGTGAGGACTTCAGTGAATGAGTATCACCTGCTTTTTCTTTTTCAAGCCATCTCCCACTTTTTGTTCCAGAACAAATAGTGAACATTTCTACTAACAGTTCAGAAATACTACAAATATAAGCTGTCTTACCTTGACAGTTACAAGATTTGCACATCATTACATAATCTTAGTGAGGAACAAAAGTAAAACACCTGCACAAACATGTTTAGCTAGCTGGTTGATTTACTAAGCCCACCAAAGTTGTCCCTAATCCTAAACTAACAAAGGACCTCATTTGTGCTCCCCAAAACACATCCAAATTCCCTGTCTTGCTATTGTCAGAAGAGATTAAATCAAGAGAAATAGTTTAATACAAAAAAAAATTTTGCTCTTAGCCATTCTTCCCTTCCATGAGCAGGAAAGGAAATTTAAACCCCAATTCCCTCCCACCCCTAAATTCAGCATTCTCTCCTCCAAAATAAAGACTCAGTTGCAGGTAAGTACTCTAACAGGCATGGCTCATGATTTCAGAAGTAGGACTGTCAAATGCTGTCCAGCTGAAATGGTGAAGGATTATTTAGTTTTAGCAAAACTGTAGTTACTTGGCTCTGGTGCATATTACAGAATTAGGAAATAGCTCCTTGAGTAAGTCACTTAATTCAGAAACCTAAGGCAATTAAGCTACTTAATGTAAAAACCAGAGCATTTTCTGAGAGGTCCCACCCAATATGAATGACAGACTTTAAACACTGGAGTTCTTACAACAATAAGGCTGGGACACAATGGAGAAGTTTAAATATTTAATTCAGACTGAGCTGTAAGTCATTAATTTTGTATTGATGCAAATCTGCAATTCAGCTAGAGCTAGACAGTGATGCAACCCATTCTGACAGAAAGTAGGGTGAATTTCTCCCCCAGAGAATGGGATGTAACTCCCTGCCTCCCAACAACGTTGCCTGCTTTTACACAGAGATCTCAGGCTGTGACAGAGTCAGAACTGCATCTGGGCCTGGAGGAAGGTGCTTCCTCTGCTCATTGTTTTGGTCTGCTTGATCATTTTGGAACAGCTTGATCATGTGTCCAGAATGGGCAGTTACAGCATCAGTTCCCATAAAACTGTTCTTAATAACAGTTTTGAGAATGCCACAGGCAGTCAGAAACTACTTTGCACTTAGCTTTTGTTGATGGTGACAAAGCATCACTCGTCCAAAGCCAACACACTGAGGGAGTAGAGACATTAATATTGAAAAAAGAAATGCATCTGCATTTCTATATGCAGAGCAAGACTGAAGATTTTACTTGCTAGCTCATCTAAAAAAGATGGAAGCAGTCTACCAAAAGCAGCTAAGGTTTGATAGTCTACCTCTAGTCCAGCCAGTATTAAAGGCAAATTATTCTTTTATTTACATTTTTAATGACTGTTAAATATTATGCTGGAAGTAGATATTCAAAATGTAAGCCAGGCTTACTGCAAAGTACTAGCAAGTCTTGACATTACACACACTTTGTAAAATTTACTTCTGCTTTTCTGGGAAGTAAGAGGAGACCTTTTCAAAATAAGCCATGTTCCAATTTCAAATGCTCAACACTTTGCCAGGTTCAAGACTCTCAAATAAGTTTTAAGTCAAACTGGTCAACCAGCTAGCAGTGAAAAACCTGAACTGATGACATGCAGTACACTGTCGTGCTCCTTAATATTACATATAAACAAAATAAACCATTTTGCTGTCACACAGATGTGCACAGACGACTTCACAAGGAAGACTGTGTATGTGTCACTTCCAGCAAAATCTACAAGTGACAGGTGTCTGGGAAACATCAAATGGAAACACTAACTACACCAGAAGAATGTATTCCCTTAACACTATTCAAAGAGGAAGCAGGTCACACAGGACATGCTACAGAATCTGGAGAAAGTGTTCCCTGGCCAAGCTTGCTCCTCCTCTTGCTGTGGACGCATGGGTTGGCCAGAGACAGGGATAGAAGCTGTTGGGCAGAGGAAGGAGTGAGATAAGGAAATAAATGGAGAAAGAACAGCAAGGACTTCTGCAAGCATTACTGAAGGAGTGAGGGGAAGTGCTGCAGTCCAGCAGATTCAATACACGCCTGTGTGTTACCCTGGAGCAGAGGCAGAAGAATCCAGACAGATAGCACAGTGACAGCCAGGGAGACACCTTGATTCCATCAACAGGGATTCAAGATGTCTACAGACTTGGGAACGAGCAGCAAGACCATCCATGGACTCAATGGGGCAGTGTGGTTGCTGTGGGGCACCTGTGTGCTGAGGAAACTCTAGGGCCAGCTAAAAGTCCAGACATATACAAGGAAGAGATCTCACATGAACTGGAAAGAGCTACATGTTGCAGTTGAGCCATAGAGAAAGGGTACATACAGCGCATACTCCATTCAGACTACCTGCACCATGAACAAGACTGGCAGGGCCTGGAGGTGGGCAGAGGTGATCCTGCAGGGATGATGCTGATGAAGCATACCCTACCTCCCCCCACGTGAGCACGATTACAGACAGACTGATGTCCCTCTCTAACTATTCCAAATGCCTCCCCAAGGGAGAGAAAGAAAAAAAAAAGAAAAAAAAAGAGGGGAAACATTATTTAACTGGACACAAATGAAAATGTGAAGGACAGTGATGGTCAGTATAAAGAGGAGGAACTGTAAGGAGGATCAAGCAGAGCAGTCCCAACAGCATCCACTGTTCTCCGAAAGGCATCAGAGTATTCTACTCAAAGGATTTCCAAGGGATTTCTGATCTAACCTAGCAAGGCCATGCTTAAATTGCTGAACAAGAGAAAGGAGCATGTGAATCAGATAATTCAAGTCCCTGGCACACTACTCTGTGAATGGGAATTAACTTTAGAAAGTACTTGCAAAGCAGACGGCACCTCGATTGATTATTAAAATAAGCCCAGTACACATCCTGCTGGCTACTCGCTGCGGACTCCAGAGGACACCATTTAAACATCTGCAAAGCAGCACAGTGTTTGAAAAACAGATTATGCCAAATCATTAAGTGCAAGTGAACTAATGATTGGTTAGACCAAGCTTCTGCAATATCTGTCTTCATCAAGATTTTTTCAGCAAAGGCCAAAAGCTCTGTCAAAATAACAGCTTACAGATTGTTAGAAGGAAACATTTATCACACTAAAAATAATGTTAAACCCACATTTTCACAAAGAAGTTTTGTTTTGATGCTTAGCTACTTCATTACTTACCAGATTTAGTTCATATTCCAACCATTACCTCCCAATAGAAAGTAGAGAGAAATCCACACTGACATACAAGCAATTCAAACCAAATTTAGTGAAGCTGATTTCAAAGTGTTTTCTGAGGACTGAAGTTAATGAAATGGAAGCACAGCTTCTAACTTTGGGGAGGGATGCACACTGCAAAGTGCTAAATCTTCTGTTTCCAATCTTACTCAAGTGCTGACAGACACAGTTAAAATTCTAATAAACTTAAATTTTAAGAATGCACTCTTTTATGCAGATTTAAAGATACATTTCATAGTCCAAAGTCCTCAATACAGAAAGCTACTGTGTGAGTATGCAATGGTGTAGGTAAGAGGAGAAGGCATAGAAGGAGAAGGAAGAGCAAAAGCAACTGGGAAGTCAACTCCAACTAAACAGGAAAAAGTGTAACTAAGAAAGCAGGGTGGCTGTGATAAAAATATAAGAGATTATGCTCTAGAAGTTAAGGTTACTTTGTACATAGTCAAAGTAAACAAATGCTTTAAAGGTAGGAATTTCTCAAGTGGATCATAAATTAAAGTTTACATTAATGAAATTTTACTATATATATACCTGCTTAGTAATATACATAATATATATCTAATATGTAATATTTCTATTTATATATATTTCTATCTGGACAAATAAAAATTAGCCATCAGTACAGATTATTGATATAAACAGAATTTTCTTCCTCCTTGATAATTAAAGCTTGGAAAACATTTTAAATAAGAATGACCTTTATACTTTGGGGATCCCATTTTACAAATGTCTTGACTGGGGGCAAAGTCATTAGACACTTGCTTCAGTACTTCAGTTTTATGTATGACCTAGGAACTACCAACAGGACATGTGGAGCGTGCTGCTGAGATATAGGTGACCTGATTTGTTTTCTACTCTATATGGGCCTGCCACCCACTGAAAACAGGAAAAAAAAAATAGGACAGCTTTTTCAAGTTCAGCTGGACAAAACTGGACTTTCTGCCTTGAAAGCAGAACTCTGAAAGCTAGAATTATTTTGCTCTTAAAAGTGGGCTTTTAAAAGCTCTTGTTATCAGCCTGTAAAAAACAGGTTTTGTCACAAGTGAAAAATGATTTAATCACTCACCATGACTTCAACAAACTTACTGTTTCACTGAAGGGTAGCAAGATTTCCCTAGGTAGTCAAAACTATCATAGTTTCAAAGAATTTAAGGTTCAGTAAAGCTAAAAAAAATCCTATTAAGATAGCTATGCCAGTCAGAATAGTGACTACACAATGATCTACAGCAATATTTTCACTAAAATACTAGCCACTCCCACACTAGTTAGAGACCCTCATTATTTCCAAGGTGTATTTTGGTAGAGAAGATGAAAATCCTGACAATTTCCAACCAGGAGAAGTTTCGGAATGGGGAAAATCAACCTTTTCTGTTGAGTGCAGCAATGTGACTTTTGTTTGCAGTGGGGAATGCCTCATTCTCCATTTTGTGTTCCTCTTTCAAAACAGGGGCACTGCTGACTTCAGGTGCTTTAAGACTGATCACCCAAGCAGTCTTTAACATTTTTCTTCTAAAACTGTTCCTTATGGAATAAAGGCCACAAGCACTGAGAAACTATAGATGGGGCAATACTCTCTTCCTCCAAGACTTTAAGATTTCTCTTTCTACATAGGGGTTTTTTTCTGCATATGTAAAATTATTTCCAAAAATTTATCCCCCAGTGCAATGAACAAAGACAGCCAGAACGCTGCTCAGTTGCTACCAAAGCCATTCTGGCTTGTGCAGACCCAGATTTTGTCACAGACATCTCAGAAAACTTCTATGAATCAAGTGCTTATTATCTCTTCCTTCCTTGCTACTTTGATGGCCTGAATGTAAAAGTACAGTGAAAACAATACTTGATTGACTCTCTTCTTCACTGAAACTATGACCACATTAGAGAACAAAGCAAGTAACAGTCAAAAGGGGCACCCATGGCCATATAAAGTTACTGTTCTTTGTGCTTATAAAAATTATCATGTTAAAAATACCTTTAGGGATCAGTATGTTCTCTTAATGGTAAATACCAGGGCAGGCAGATTGCTGTCAATATATAACATTTTTCTATCAGCAGGCCAACTCCTGTTTGTCCATCCACAAACTACCTAAGCTGCTGTCGTAGGAGAATTAGGCAGAAAGAGGGAACAGAGCCTGCAGGAACCCCTTTTCTGGGTACCCCAGGCAGGGCAGGACACGTGAGCTTGGTGGACTGGCTATTGAAAACAGAACTGCAGAGTCTGGATCAAGCAGCACAGCAGTGTTGGCATGAACCTGCAAGTTCTTCAACACCCAAGCCTGCTTTGTGCAGAGCCATCCTGGACATAACCAAAACCTCCAGCGATTTCAAAAACACGGTTATATTGACAAATTCCTCTCATCATAGCAATCACAGAATGCTTTGGGTTGGAAGGCACCTCAAAGATCATCTAGTTCCAACCCCCCTGCCAGGGGCAGGGACACCCTCTACTAGATAGGTTTGCTCAAAACCTCATCCAACCTGGCCTTAAACACTACCAGGGAAGGGACAGCCACAGCTTCCCTGGGCAACCTGTGCCAGGACCTCACCACCATCAGAGTAAAGGATTTCTTCCTAACAGCTAACCTAAACTCTCAGTTTAAAGCCATTCTTTCTTGTCCTATCACTGCACTCCCTGGTGAACAGTTCCTCTCCTGCTTTCCTGCAGGACCTCTTTAAGTATTAGTAGGCTGTAATTAGGTCACACTGGAGCCTTCTCCAGGCTGAACAAGCCTAACTCTCTCTGCCTGTCTTCATAGGAGAAATGCTCCAGCCCCCTGATCATCTTCATGGCCCTCCTCTGGACTCGCTCCAACAGCTCTATGTCTTTCCTGTACTGGGGACTTCAGAGCTGGATGCAGTGCTCCAGGTGGGGTCTCAAGAGTGCAGACTAAAGAGGCAGAATTACCTCCCTCAACCTTCTGGAAAGAATCCTCACACAAAAAGGAAAAACTGAAGGTAAATAGCTACAATAGGAAGACCGTAGTCAAAGCAACTAGCAAGAAATGGTGTGTCTCTCCAGGGTTTGCATACTTCAGTATCCATAGCCAGGAGAGACATACCATACTATTTTCTTTGGCACCCCTCTCTGTTTCCTACTGGTATGTCAGTGTTCACAAAAGCAGATCTTCAGAAGGAATGCAAAGTAAGCTCTGAAAATTTTCTTTAATGAAGGAAGCACTCGGCCATCTCCATAAAGAGCTCAATAATTAACACCTGTAGCTGGAAAACAGGAAATTATAGGGAACAAGAAATGAAATGAGAACTTGCAGCACTAATTCAAAGCTCTAGAAAGCAGTTTGTAAGATAATTAAAACAATGGGCCCCACCCTGCAGCAAGAGATAAATAATGGATAGCTTCTCTCCACTGCATTTAAAAACTGAGAAAACACTATGTAAATCATCACCCGAAGCTCAAATTGTTTGTACACAGAAAACAAGTGTTCAAACCTGTATTCTCTTTCTTCTTTGCCAACTTGAGAGATCTTTTCTCAATCAAATTACTAATGGAACAATAATAAAAAGCCTTTCTGAATAGCCAATCTATAAAATCCATTTTCTGCCTTATTAAAAGGGTAAAATGTTTTGGGCGGAGGAGGAGGTTTTTCCTCCCTTGCTGGTACATAAAGTGACTCCTCTCCATATCATTGTTATTTATTCAATATTTTCAGCCAAATAGCTACTTTGGGAGGATCTGACTATTGCCTAAAACAACAGATATAAATTGGGGGTGGAGAGCTCTGTAAAAAGCCTATCTGTAAAGCAGCTTTCAAAAATAACAGGCCTGGCAAGGTGTATTAACCAAGACATGCTGCTATGAAAACTTAACTACAATTTCTCCTCCCAAGTTTCTTACTTCATTTGAGTCTCTAGTAGAGCCATGTTCCTCAGATGTAAAATAAGCTAACAGATACTAAAATGACAAGCACTTTTTGAGGAGCACTGAATGTTTCCCTCACCTAAGCCAGGGTATTCACCAGTGCCAAGTACTACCCAAAGCCTCAGCCCCATCTCCCTGGGACTATGCTGGTTTAGGCCATATTTAGTGCCAACAGCATCAGACTTTTCCCTTTACATACCTTACTTTTGTTAAAGGAAAGAGGCATTGGTCTACATCAATTCTCATGCCCTCTCTGGTCCTCCAGAATTTCACTGCTGGACGGTTAAGGCTCAAAATTACTGCCCACACCTCTTGAACACTCCACTGTGCAGAAGGATTGTATGTACAAATGAGTCACATCAAGCAAAGTTAACTTCCTATTCAGAACAGCGCTGCCCCAACAGCAAAGACAGATGGACACACACAGCCTTCAGCGCAAGAAATTAAAATGCCTTGCAGTGCAAAGCATCAGCTTTTACTCCAGTGCTGAATCTCTCACAGGATTCATAGCTTAAATCAAGAACATTTACCTAGATTAAACCATGGTACAAGAAACCTCCAGCAACTTGAAAGACGACAGAAAACCTATGAGTCCTAGCACTGAAATCTTCCAGACACTGAAGAGCTAATGTGGTCCAGAGATGGCCAAGCCCACAGCACTGATGTTTCCCATTTACTATAATGCCTGGGCATTTAGGGAGAAGTACAGTTACAAGCATAGAGACTTTTTGAAATATGACCTTCTGGGGGACATCTTCCCATTTTATAAAACACTCTTTTCATAAAATTATAAATTTAGCACCTGAAAGCCCATTTTTGCCACCAGCTCCATTACCAACACAAATGAGCCAGCATTGTTGAGAATACAATAAGCTGATGTAAAAGGGAGCTGAACCAACCCCACCCTCCCCTCCAGATTCCCCCGAGATAAGGTCATGCCAAAGTCCTATCAGATGTACTTTGATCGTTCTTAATTCTTCAGTGTTTCAGACAGTATGAACTGGGGCACATCTGCATTTCTTTATTGTCAGAATAATGACAGGGTAATGGCGTTGGCATTGGGCCAGACTTTTTTTGAAACATTGTTGGCACGGATCCTATGTGCAGTACTGTGAGTAAATGGTCCTGCCAGACAGTTATGGAACAAGTCAAGGAGATATGGTAAAAGAAAGCTGCCTCTAAGTTTCCCCCATTTGTAAGTCCTGAGTAGTTAAATTTTTTGTTACTGAGTAGCTTGCAGAACCGTTTTGTGTTGGCAATGGAGCTAGTGGCAAAAAAGAGAAAATGGACCCCAGCTTCCAACACTTACAAACCCAACAGTGCTTGCAGAAACCCTTGAACTCCCTAAGCACTTATGAATTGACTTGATACAAATGGCTGGCCCCTTTTCAGTGGTCTGTGGGGACAGGACAAAGGGCAATGGCTGCAAATTGGAGCATAGGAAGTTCTGCACCAACATGCAGAAGAACTTTTACACAGTGAGGGTGACAGAGCCCTGGAATAGGCTGCCCAGGGAGGTGGTGGAGTCTCCTTCTCTGGAGATATTCAAGACCCATCTGGATGCCTATCTGAGTGATATGCCCGAGGGAGCTGCTTTGGCAGGGGAGTTGGACCCAATGATCTCTCGAGGTCCCTTCCAACCCCTATGATTCTATGGTTCTCTGAAATGTATTTTCAAATTATGGGACAAGAAAATGGAAAAAAATTGTATCACATATGCTTGTGACACACTAACAGTCTATAAACACAGTAAATAAGCTACAAGGCAAAGAGTTACTCTCTCTCTTCCCTCCCTGTTTTAAGGAAGAGCTTGGGCATTTTGGGTGTTCTCTGAGAAATAAGTTTATTGCGGAGAGCAGATGGCAAAGCTGGAAGTTCAAATTAATACTTAAGTAATAGGGCAAAAAGACTGTAAAATACAGAAAGTGACTGTGCAAAGGCTGTTTGTGAAATTAAGAAAGTGACAGCCAGGCAAAGCAAATGCTTTTAGCACCATACAGCCTTCAGACTTCTCGCATATGAAAGTATATCTTATTCATATAAAGGCTTTTAGCAAGTTACAGAGACACACAACCTAAATAAGTTTCTGAGAGATTCACCTCTGGGTGCACAGATCTGTAACAGGTTTCTGCTACATCCAAAACTCTTGTGCACAAATAAGGTTGTCATGGAAAAGTCTGCCAGTCTTACCTCATCGCTGTTCAGATAAAATATAAAGCCAGACAATAACTGAGTTTGTTTTTTAAACTGTGAAATTAAATACAAATATTTTAGCATCTTCTGTATTTACAGGTCAGTAGAAATATTACTAAGATACAACGTTGGCTAAGATAACTGATCTAACAAGTGTAATTAAACAAGGAGTATTTACTTGGTCATATTTATCAATACAGTCATACCCAAACTACCTATGTTTGTCATAAATTACATAATATACTTCAGCTGAAGTAGTTTCAGAAGCCAAGCGAGCTGTCTCCAGCTCTTGAAATAAACCAGGCTGAAGATCTTCTGAAGCAAAGAGGTTTACCTAGTTGTAAGAAAAATCCCCTAGGAACTCTCTACAGCCACCATGCTGGGAGCTGTAGAAACAAGAATTGGCTGGAATTAAAAAAAAAAAAAAACCAAAAAAACACCAAAACGTTCGTGCAAAGAACTTAAAAATCCCCCAAACATCAATGAACAATGAGGATTAGCACAGAAGCACAGATTCACGCAGAATGGCATGAGTTGGAAGGGACCTCTGGAGATCATCTAGTCCAACCCCCTTGCCAAAGTAGGATCACCTACAGCAGGCTGCACAGGGTTGTGTCCAGGTGGGTCGGAATCTCTCCAGAGCAGGAGACAAGGATTTGCTGGTGTCGAGTTTGCCGAGAAGTTCTCTAACCCAATTCTCCTTGACCAAGGGAAGGTCTTCCATTCTCCAGGAAACACATTCCGTACTGAAACACTTATTTGTAAAGAATTTATAGAAAAGCCAAAGCTAAATGCACGTTATTTTACAATTATAAAACACAGTGGCTGTTTTAAAGCTTTTTAATTGTTCTACGATGCAAGTGAAAGCTGCTATCTAAATAATGCACCTCCAAGAAAAATAACAGACAAGGTATCAGTTATACAACTACACACACATCAACATGCAAACACTAGAATGCCTTCAATTATAACAGCCATGACTGATACCAGGAAATGTATTTAATAAATGTATTATTACATATTCTATTTTGGAAGAGGACAGGATTTCTATTTCTAATGAGGAACAAGATGGCTGACAAAGACAAAGTTTATGATCATCTTAATCTTGAAGTGTTTACAAAACTAGCTGCTGAGCCCTAGGCATCATTCAAGCTTTAGTCACGCAACAGCAGAATTCTTCCTCCTTCCCATTTCAGTTACCATAAATCATGAACGTGATATAATTATGAAAAAGAAAATGCCTTTTTTTTTTAAAGAGGGAGATTGTAGTGTTTAAAAAACCAACTTGGACCAATTTACAGAAGCAATTGTATAGTTAATATAAACATGTATGTCTAAAGAAACAAAACTGTGATTTTTGTTTAGCTGAAGTTTCTGGCAGAGTTTGAGCTGACAAATTCAAATAGCCACAAGAATGTAAAAGGCACTACTGGGAATTGTAGCTGAATGGAGAGTGCTATGAATCCCTTGCCTACGTCTGTAATATTTATGTTATATCAAGCAATATCTAAATTAACCTCTCAAGCAACGGCCAGATCAGTAGCAAGTTACAGCTCAACAGCACTGGCTGCTATATAAAGCCAAAAGACAATTTCCCTTATCTTTCTTTCCCTCCATGTTAGGATAACTGCATTAGCCTTCCTGCAACTCTTAACACTGTAACAGTAGAATCCTGCTATCTCTGGAAGTCAGGATTCATAAGGCTTCAAACATATTTTGTCCTGTTTTAATAGTCACCGCTTACAAAACGGAGCCTCAGTCCCAAAGTTGCTTTCTACGTAAGTTTTTATTAGTGTTTGGGTTCATGACCACTGGAGGGGTTTGTTTTTCCCCAGTTAATATGATGAACTTTTTAGCAGTTTTTAGAGGCAGGTGACACCCTGATTCAGAACAGATCCTCAGCAGGTACATCTCAAAGAGCCAAAAATTGTTCAAAATTCTCACCAGGAATGATGAAACACATTGCTTCAGGCTCAGAGGCACGGCCTCCTCGTTATCTTAAATCCTCCTGTAGCATGCTGTTCACTGTGCTCTATCAATACTAAACACAGTTTGCATTTATTCAGACTAGATGTAGTAAGGGACTAGAGCTCACTGCAGCTCAGGTTTCAAAATACTTCTGGAGTGCTGAAGAAATGAACTAGGAGAAGCCGGTAAAGAAGGGGGGCACACAGATGGCAGAACTATTTTTTGCACATTAGATCAGATCAAAAAATCTCTGCAGGCCTTTTTCCTTTCTTGAACTCCCATGACACAGCAAAGGAAGAAATAAAACCTACTAATGTGACAACTCTCTCTCTTCTTCATATTGTCATAAAACTGAACAAGTAAGTAGTGGTGCAGGCAGTTCGTTTCTCATTATTTTCCAGAGAGCTGAAGTCAAAATAATGCTGATCAGACTGAAAAACTCAGACACTCCCTTCTCCAGCTCTAATCAAAGCAGCAGCGTTAGCTTATAGTGCATATCTCACAGGAAAAAAAATGACACATGCAAAAAAGTAATCAAGGAGTGCCATACATCTCAACATTCCAGGAAGTTCTTAACCAAAATACTCCTTCGTCTTCTTAAGTAACTCCCTGTAGGGCTGTCAATACAAGACCTAATGCTCTAAAGGAACAGTGGGATACTCACTGCAGGTTACATGCTTGAGACTCCCACTCTTGTTTTTCCTGTGCCTGCTTTGATACTTTCAGATCAAGAGTTGGGAATCTTTTCCATACTAGAACCACATACTAAAAAAGTAAGATTGCCGTTTCAAAAAAGGAGCATTATTTCACAATCATAGATTGGGCCAAATAAGGTCATTTCAAGCTTTTAGAAAATGGGAGTGGATAATAAGAAGAACTGACTCCTTTATCTTTTTTGTGAAAGCACCACTTCTCCAAGCTTGCATTTAGTTCATGGCAAATGCAAACAGAACAACAAACCTCTCCTGTTTTAATGGTTCAATTTAACTGACAACAAAATGCACTCCTGTAATCACAGAAGGGTTGAGATTGGAAGGGACCTACCTCTAGAACTCATCTTGTCCAAATCCCTTCCTCAAGCAGGTTGCCCAGGACCACATCCGGATGTCTTCTTAACATCTCCAAGAAAATAGATTCCACAAGCCCCAGCCCCCACCCCAGGCAACCTGCGCCACTACTTGATCATCCTCACAGTTAAAAAAAAAGTGTTTCCTGACATTTATAGGAAACCTCTTGCAACTCATTTTGTACCCATTGCCTCTGGTCCTGTCACTGTGCACCATTGATAAAAAGCTGGATCTGTCTTTGTACCCTCCCTTCAGGTATTTACATACACTGATGAGATGTCCCCAAGACCCCTCCAGGCTGAACAGTCCCCAGCACTCTCCGAGCCCTTTGCTGGACTCTCCCCAGCATGTCAGCATGGCCACATCTGCCTTGTACTGAGAAGCCCAGAACGGGATGCAACACTCCAGCTGTGGTTTCACCACTGTTGAGTAGAAGGGAAGAATTTCCTCCTTGGACCTGCTGGCAACACTCCTCCTAACTCAGTCCGGGAGACCAACACAGCCTTCTTCGCCTTTAATGTCAAAGACTAGTACCATCCTCTGCTTTGTGTTCACACAGCAAAAAAAACAATGAGTGAAAAATACTTCACAATGAACAAGCATCTGTGGTACTAATTTTCTTTAAATACTAGGTCTCCATGAAAAAAGCCCTACTAGGACATTGCTACAGCACAAATCTTTCATGTACCTATATAAAATTCAGTGCTAGTGCTCAGAGTTACACAAGGAAGGGGAAGATGAAGCTAGTCACTTTTTCAATTAAATTCATGCCATACACAGTGAAGTCATTCTAAACCCAAAGTGATTTATAACAGATGACCGCAAAATTACCTCTGAGCAGCCACACTGCAGTGGATCTTTATGAAAAAACAGGAATAAATAGCACAGTGTTTACCCCTGAAGTAATCTTTTCCTATTAAAAAAAGAAGAAAAACAGAAAACACCTTTTGACAAATCCTTTCTCAAACTCAAGTTTTCCATTAACTTCAAAATGTTAACGTTTAGCCCATCTTTGGACACACCAAGAACAAACATAAGCTTTAACTTTCTAGCTAAGATTTAAACAAACAGAAGAGGCAAAAGATGTCTCACATCCTGTGCGCTCCACCAGTATACGTACTCTGGTTCACTGTAGGTTACTGAGATGCTTTTATCCCCACAACATCTTTTACTGCTTGTTTATTCATTTTCATTTTATAAATGGACCATTGTGCTGCAACTAATTCCCTCAAGGCCAGCCACAGGCTAAAGACATTTTCCCTGTTCCACCCCATCTCTCTGTTTCAATAGACCACTCTTGCTTACGACTAGCAGTACGTGAAGGAAATCCTCCACAACTTTGGTGTTTGAGGCTTGTCAGCTCTCCCAAATTACTAGCTGCTGTTCAGCCAAGCCATACACAGGGCATTTAGCGATTTTATTTAAAAAACAAATCCCTGCACTGGCATTAAGTTAATGTGACATCCTTTCACAGAAGGAGTAAATAAAGTAACAAAAGCCCAGTTCAAAAGCAACCTAGAGCAGTGACAGCTGAAGCTGTAAACAGGCCTGCCATTAAAGGGGACTGTTATTGCCGCCAAGTCATGAAGAATGGAGATACAGATATTACAGTACTACCTGAAACTGGGGGCACTTTACCACGGTGATTTGCTTCTGCGTTCTCATTAGAGGGAGAAATTGGACAGGGACGGGACAATGCAGCGTCAAGTCTTACCTGATGTGCCTGATCATCAAATGTGCAAGAAGCATAAGAAAACCGCTTTTGTGTTTATAATTTGCCCAAATCTGACATATTTAATACTCTACCGAATTACCTGTTATATAACATGTCGCTCAGTCAAATCTTCCAGAGCAACATAATGTCTTGTTCCAAACTACTAAATAATTTGCTTTTTGTGTACGTCTCCTGTCACATTCAGTAAATCTACTTAAGGTTTCGCTCCATGCAACAGGAAATTGCCTTAACTGACGCATTCCATTAAAGCAGACAGCCAGTGCTCAGCTTTGAATTGCTCCTTTGTAAAAAGTCTAGGAAACGTTAAAATGAAAACTCTACTGTATCAACATGCACTCCACAGACTAAAATAAGTCAGATTTAAGAAGATGACTCATGTTAAACTGACATAATACCAAATCTACTTTGTAAAGAAGAGATGCAGTTTAAAGATTGCTATTAGCAATTTTTTTATCTCTATATAGGCAGGTGCTGAAGTCTTTAGGATCTCTACAAGAGTCATCTTACTGCATCTGTTATTGCTTATTTTCACTGCTCAGGAATCTTAAGGACCCCAAGAAACCGTTTTCAAATAGTAGATGAAAGCAAAGATTCAAAAGGCCTCCTTTGTACACAAACATAATTGTTCATGTGCAATATATTCCTGCATTTAATCTAACTGAATCTCAATCTTGCACTGTGATAGTAAAAACCTATTCTCCTCGTACAAGCAGGATAATTTGGTGGTTTATATTGCCCTACCATACCCTAACCACCCATTCTGTCTTATACTCCCCAGCCTGGATAAGTTCTTTTTTGCTATTTTCTGTCCTTTTACATCATATTTACATCTATTTTACAAAATACTAACAGAAAGGTTTATTACTTGTTTCAAACTGCTAACATGCCCCTTTCAATCCCATTTGATAACTGACTTTCTGGCACAGCATTTCAGCACATTATGCAAACCAGGTTTTGCTTTTATCACAGCTTGTATAGTCCTCATAATGTTAGATAACTGAAATCACATCACTGGCCGAGACCTACACAACACACCCCCCCAGCTCTGCAGCAAACGCATCCCTTTAACGGTAGAATAATGTATCACACAAAGCAACGTCACCTAACATTCTCCCAAACTCTGAATATTCTGTTTCTTTAATGATTCTGGTATAAGTTAGGAAATCTAAGACTAAATATAACAACTTATTTAGGGATGTGAGACCATGAGGTACCACATGAGATGAGGTGCCCAATAGCAGTTCTTAGTTCCAGCTTAAACACAATTCTGACCACTGGATTTAAATGAGATGGCTCACGAAGTAATTCACAAGTAAATGTCAGTAAAAAAATAAGAATCATATAATTTGTGTGAACTTATATATGCTTCCTATTTCCAAAAGCTTTAGAATAGAACAATAGACCTTAAAGCAAAACGATTCCAGTTCCCTCACACACCCATTATCACACACTTGGTTTTAGCCAGAGTCCCCTTCCACCTTTCCAAGAGCTGGAGAGCACTTTTCCAGAAGCTACAGTATTTCACAGAAGCGATGCCTTGAAATTGCTTGTACATCATTCAGGTGTACTGATTTAAACAAGAAATCAGAGCCAGCACCTTATGTTCTTTCAAATACACCTGTATTAACATCAAAATATTTAGATTGAAACATTAACTGTTTTTACTCATGACTCAGCTATGAGGTTTTACCACCAATTTGCATAACTGTGCACAGACAGTTCACAGCAGCTATATAGCACACAATCACAGAACATTAGGAGTTGGAAGGGACCTCGAAAGATCATCTAGTCCATTGGCCTGCCTTGCAAGGTTTAATTCCAAAGAGGCCTTAGCTTTCCTAGTTTCCACCCTACATGCCCTGACAGCAGTCTTACATTCCTTCCAAGTGGCCATTCCCTCCTTCCATGACCTGTAGGCTCTCGTCTTCCACTTGAGTTTGCCCAGCAGACCCCTGTTGATCCACACAGGTCTTCTGCCTCCCTTGATTTCTTTCCCATTGGGATGCTCTGATCTTGAGCTTGGAAGAAGTGATCCTTGAATATGGAACAACTATCTTGAGCCCTTTTCCCCTCTGGTATCCTGAAATTCATGCTCTTGATTATACAAGGACAAAACAGCATCCTTTCCAGTCTCTAACAGTAGTCAGCACCTGACACTTTGCCAATAGATGCATGAAATTTTGCATGTTGTAAGCAATAGTTGGACAACCAGCCCACCGGACAGATTTCTAAGCCTTCACTAGTAAAGAGACAGCCTTATATACAACTCAACTCTTCCAAAACTTGGTGGTTTATAATTCAAGTCCATTCAGCACGAGTTACAGACTATGGCAGCATGCTGCAAGTGCTCCTTGTAAGGCCAAATGAAGGTGAGACGAGGCATCTCACACCTATGACCTTGCAGATGTCTGGGCAACTGCTACTCAAGGTCAAAGAAAAAGGCTATTTAGAAAGACACAGAAGCATGAACACTTAAATCCTCTGCAAGACTTGACCAGCTCCTGCAGCTCTGCCTATTCCCCTCACTGTTACAGTGCATGTACAACTGCTTTAATCGTGGCCTTCTGCACTCATCACTGCTGAAGCCTCTTCTGAATTTTTCTGTACTTACACATAAGTATTAGGTAAATACTAGCAAACACAAGAAACAGACTTTTGCAGCATACTTAATTTTCTCTCCCCCAAGTTAATTACGTATATAGATACAATGCCTGTTTCCAAGAGTAGGTACAAGTAAAATCTATCACCAGGCTACTAGTGCAATGAAGTTTTCAGAGAACTTAAGAGTGCAATAAAGCTGGATAACCTGGGTTGTAAGGAGATTTTTTCAGTTACATTCCACAAGCTAGCAAGCAACCTAATTAAACAGATTTATATCAATACATAATCATTTTTGTTCCAAATTCTGCAGTCATTTATGCAAATAAACTTATTGGCTCTAATAGAAGTTACTTGCTATGGGAGGTAGGTAAGCATTTCACTACCTAAACACAGCTCTCAGTTACATATCTCCTATTTAACGGTACAAAACCAATATAGATATGGAACCTGTATTACCAAATACCATTGGGAAAGCTTCCTTTCTCTTTGCACAGGGGTTACAAAAGAAAAGCAAAACATTTTATATAGCACATATTCTGTAAGAACTAAACCCTCTTCTCACAAACTTTCTCTTTAGTGCCATTTTTAGGTTCTTTTCCCTTAACAAAATAGCAGTAATTTTCCCACAAATGCTGAGAGTCTTCAGAGAAATTTAAATGCAGTTTTTATACCGTGGAAATAAAACTCAGGTTTTGTCAGGACAGTGAAGCCTATCACAACTTTAAGAAGCAATACTGAAGAGTTCAAGTGAAGATACACTGAACTGAGAGCAAGTCCAGAAACCTCTCACAACATAGCCCTTGGGCAAAGATTCTGCCAGCGTGCTTAATCCTTCCCACTCAGATGTCAGCAACAGTGCAATCTGGAAAGCAACTGGAATGACACCTTTGCAGAAGCTCAATAGGAAAATCTAAGTCAATGCTTTAGGTAATATTAAAATCACATTTTGCTGCCCAGTAAGAGCATAATAATCACAGCCCTGATAAGTCTCACAGTACTTATAGAGCCAATGAACTCATTCACAGCTGAGATAACAAAACAGTTCATCAATATCATCGGAAAATGATCCTTAATATTTTAATTCTAGTCTAGTAGGATTTATTATGCACCCAGGGATAATCAAAAGACTTTTCAGCATGATACCTTTCTGCTTGTACAGGGTCCTGCACCTGGGTTGAGGCAATCCTGTGCACCGCTCCAGGCTGGGCAGAGAATGGATTGAGAGCAGTCTGGAGGAGAAGGATGTGGGGGGTGTTGGTGTATGAAAAGCTGGACATGAGCTAGCAATGTGCACTGACAGCCCAGAAAGCCAACCATATCCTGGTCTGCATGAAAAACAGCATGACCAGCAGGTCAAGGGAGGTGATTCTGCCCCTCTGCTCTGCTCTTGTGAGACCTCACCTGGAGCACTGTGTCCAGCTCTGGGGTCCCCAGTACAGGAAAGACATGGAGCTGTTGGAGCGAGTTCAGAGGAGGGCCACAAAGATAATCAGAGTGTCGGAGCACCTCTCCTCTAAGGACGGGCTGAGAGAGTTGGGCATGTTCAGCCTGGAGAAGGCTCCAGGCAGACATTGCAGCCTTTCAGTACTTAAAAGCGGACCTACTAGAAAGATGGTGACAAACTTTAGCAGGGCCTGTTGCAACAGGACAAGGGGTAAGGGGTTTAAACTAGATGAGTGTAGATTTAGAACACATAAAAGAATTCTTTTACAGTGAGGGTGGTGAGACACTGGAGCAGAAGCTGTGGCTGCCCCCTTCCTAGCAGTGTTTAAGGCCAGGCTGGCTGGGGCTTTGGGCAACCTGGTCCAGTGGAGGCTGGCCCTACCCATGGCAGGGGGTTGGAACTAGATGATCTTTGAGGTCCTTTCCAACCCAAACCAGTCTGTGAGTCTGTGATTCATCACGTTTAGATGGTGCAATCCACCCATCTTGGCTGTGTCGTGGTTTAACCTGGCAGGCAGCTGGAACAACCACACGGCCCTTCACTTACTCCCACCACCACCACAGTGGGATGGGCCAGAGAACTGAAAAGAAAAAGGCTAAAACTTGTGGGTTGAGATAAAAACAGTTTAATAGGGCAGAAAAGGAAGAAAACAGTAATGGTGATAATAACAGTAATAATGATGATAAAAGAGTATACAAAACAAGTGCTTCGCAGCACAAATGCTCACTACCCTAAGCCGATGCTCAGCTACTTCCTGAGCCACACTGACTCCTGGCCAGCCCCATTATATGGTGTGGAATGTCCCTTTGGCCAGTTTGGGTCAGCTGCCCATGCCATGCCCTCTCCCAGCTTCTTGGGTGCCCCCCACCTTCTTGTTGGTGGGGCTGTATGAGAAGCTGAAACGTCCTTGACTGCGTGGCAGCAACTGAGATACTAGTGTTGTCAACATCATTTTCATCTTAAATCCAAAGCCCAGCACTATACCAGCTGCTAGGAAGAAAATTAACTTTATGCCAGCTGAAACCAGGATGGGCAGTTATCTTACAAAAAAGTCATCTGACCTGAACCAAATGGAATTTTCTCAGAATGCTAGACACAATAGACAGTTCAAAATATTACTTTTTTAAAAAGGACTTTCCATCAAGGACTGACATGTTTGACAAGCTTATCCTTTATAAATCTAACATAACACTTCCAAAGTAAGACAGGGTGGTGGGGTGGAGGTGGGGAAGATAGGAGGAAGGGTGAGGAATATTAGTTTAAGATTTTCAAAAAACAGGGAGTCAAATAGAGCTAACAAGTATGCAGACACATTACAGTTTCTGATGGGTGATGTTTGCACAAGTTTTATTATTTCTCCTTCAAAGCCCATTGCTGTCTGCTACTCTTGACAACTACAGGAATTAGTTTCACCTCAAAAGGGGTGAATACAGTCATGTTATTTCCAAAAAATACACATAACACTCCTATAAATAAATCCCGTTCAGCAGTTTTACATTGACCTTACCACTGACAAAGAATGTACCTATGGAGTGCTGGCCAGCACGGCACCAATTCTTTTCTATTTCTAAAGTGACAGACTGCAAGAGTTGAAGATGGGCATCCTGTTCTGCCAGTATCAACTATTCCCACAGACCACCCATGGAGTCTTTCATTCCACTAAAGATACCACCGGACAACTTAAAACTTCAGATGTGAGGTTTAAGTAGGTATTCTGCCCTAACATCCCTCTTACTTCAGAAAGCCAGAACACACATGAAAAATATCTTCAGGCACTGAGTTCTTGCACTAGAATGTGAAGGCTCCGTTTGGATGCTCTGTGGGGACTGGGGGAAAAGACGACAAACTGTACTACCCAATTAATCTTTCCTCTAGTAAACGGATGATATTCTTTGACACAATTCACAACTCTGTATGAGCAAGATCTTGAAGGCAGAACAACAGAATACTTCGGATAGTTTGAGGACATTGTCTGGATCATTTTGTCTTCCTGGTGCATTACATAAATTGCCCAAAACTAAAATTTGAATTTTATACAGACAGGTCACCTGAAAGACTATAAATGAATGTCAAGATATTGAAAACCATCCAAATTTCTCATCAAAATCAAGTTCTATATGAGAGTTATTTTCAGAAGACAACTGTCAGTGTATTGCAAAGTCAATTTGTAATGAACTCGATGTGCCAAGCGTTTTCCACTCCAAATCTTCTCAGTTATCCAAGTACGAGTTGGAACAGGGAAAACATTCGACAGTATCATACATTTTCACCATGTAGTATCCCTACACTGAAATTAGCACTAAGCACAAAGGTTTAAATGAATTGTTGAAAAGATCATTGCCTCACTGCTGAAGGACTGAAGGTTCTGAAATCAAATTGTCATTTTGAAGTTGAAGTAGCTTTTCTACTGTATCCCTAAAGCTCTTAATCTTTAGTTAGGATCCTCACACAAACTGTAACATTCTGAAAATGCACATTAACTCCTTACTGACACGATTAAGAATCAAAATGGTGCAGATGCTGACAACATACATTCAGCTGCCCCTGAATGGGATTACACTACTGAGAAGAGAAACAATAGCAGGGAACATGAGGCAAAATATTCATACACCATAAGAGGGAAATTTCATTTCAGATAAACAAAAGAGGCACAATATAAGAGGTAAAACCAAGAGACCACTTAGTTCTTTTTGTCATATGATATAAATAAGCCACAATGATTTCTCTCCAGTCCACGCAGATACTTAGAGGTCTGAATTTTAAAGCATGAACCTTTAGTGTAAGTACCTTAGACAACCACTTTTTAATGTTGCAAGTAAATCAAGAAGAAGGAAAAAGATCTCATGGGAAAAGCCATTGCCTGGCATCTCAGAAAAAAAAATCTCAATTAGCAAATGTGGCAAGAAAAAGCAGAAACCTCAAGAGAATTTTGATTTCATCAAGTTCTCCCAAGGAAAACAGTAAATTTCCCATTTTAGCTCACTAGAGAGCATCAACCCACAAAGTATATGGTCAGATATAATTTAACAGCCCTCACTGAAATAAAAGCCTTACTTAGCCAGCTGCATGGCTTATCAGCCTGCTGTCATCTGCAAGTACTGTAAACATCAGTTGGGATGTTGTGTGTGGTTTGTGAGGAAATCATATGCCCCCAAATATAACCTCCCTCTGTGGATTTTAAGAGAAGAGATGGCTGCCATTAATATTGCTCTCCCAATCTTTCTGTAAATAAGCAAGAATAGATGAAGGTGACAACTAAGTTTATTATACATGACCTTGTTAATAAATGGTCTTGACAGTGAATCTGTTCAGTCTTTTCAACAACCTTTCTGGTACCTCACAATTAAAATGCTTATACTGACTTTCACAGTTTAAAAAATGCTGTGTATTGTCTTCATCTCTGGCACATCTCTAGCTGCTTAGACACAATATTTCGTGACTACTTGCCTTCGCCCCTACTATGTGCCTTCTCAGATATCATCACTTCTGTTTGCCAAGATCAGCTGTATGCAAATAGGCAAGCCCACTGTAGCAAGGGAAAACCACGTGTAGCCAAAAGTTGTGTACGTAATTCTGAAACAGACAATAAATCAGCTCCAGATACCTCTCCCTAAAAATTCCTTCACAGCATCACTTGGCAATATTTCAATGTTATGTATGCACGTATATTAAGCATAATGTTTCTTCATTTCTTTTGTTTCAGGGTGTACACACACGTGCATGCAGAAAGAGGAATTAAAACATTTTCATTCACAGATACTTTCGAGTGGTGTAAGTAACTCCAGATTGCTTACAAACTGAGTGCAAATAGTTGTAGCATACACCAGGAAAGAAAACATTTGTAAACGATTGCCAAGAAAGCCAAAATATCAAGAAAGACTATTTTTCTCTCCACTGACAGCAGCCAAACACTTTAAAGGTAAATCTCATGAGATGTGTTGCTTTCATGCTTGCTACTAAGTGCTAGGTATAATACAACAATGACATATATAGACTGTTCTTGGAGTTGGGTTTTACTAGCAGCACGGACCTCGTTCCCAAGCTCATCCTGAAAGTACCTCCAAAAAGAGCTACTTTTTGAACAAAGCTTCCACCACTTCAAGACTACTCTCATTCAGGTTGCTTACAGTTTCAAGAGCATAAAATTTACCTTCCCAAAACCGAGTTCCCTGTAACCTATCAGCATGTCTATCTTGGACCTGCTATCTAATTGCCTTGTGCAGATGGACTAGGCATAATCATCTGTGAAAGAGTTAAGGGTTATAATCCCAGAAGTTCACAAATAATTTTTGTAGAAGTAAATCAAATGTCACATCAGTCACAGCTCTGTGAGAAACAGTACATATTCCACCTGAAATAATTTTAACTGGATTCTCAAAGTCTTTAACAATCAAAACTCTTAACTACAATGGACTAAGCTCAAAATGTCAACAGGAATCAACTGAAAACTTTAGAATGCAAAAACATTTCCAGCAGTGGTGCCGCTACAATGTTTAATATCCTCAAAACAAGATCAGCAACTGAGCGGTAAACAATTTGACAACATTTGGCAACAGAAATATCCCAGCTGAAAATGTACACTGAAGAGCACTGGAAGTCTCTTCTGACACCACAGGGGCTTCCACCATGTTAGGTGAAATTCAAAATTGATGAACGAAATATAGAAAAGAGGAAGGCCAAACCAATCCTACCTACAGAAGCAACAATAAGCTCTAAGTTGGCTCTTACTAACTTGGGGAAAAAAAGAGATTGTTAGGTACCATCCATCATGAATTCAAAATGTCAGCTCAGTGCTCAGCAGAAATCAAAGACACAAAACCAGAATGCTAAAGACACCAGAAAAGAGAGAACAAGAACACACACATGTTACTGTGCCACACTATATGCAAACAGCATGATCTCAACTGCTGCATGTACAGGACAACCAGGTGATCAGGCCTTGGCAGCACGGGTTCATGAAAGGCAAGCTCTGCTTGACTAACCTGATCTTCTGTAACAAGCTGACATGCTTAGTGGATGAAGGAAAGACTGTGGATGTTATCTACCTGCACTTCATAAAGCCTTTAACGCTGTTTCTCAAAGCGTTCTCCTGGAGAAACTGGTTGTTCCTGGCTTGGATAGGTGGGCACTTTTCTGGGTAAAAAACTGGCTGGGTGTCTAGGCCCAAAGAGTTGTGGGGAATGGAGTTACATCCAGTTGGCAGCCAGTCACAAGGGAGGTTCCCCAAGGCTCAGTACTGGGGCCAGTTCTGTTTAGTATCTTTACCAATAATCTGGATGAAGGGCATCAAGTGCATCCTCAGTAAATTTGCAGATGACACCAAGTTGGGCAGGAATATTGATGTGCTTGGGCTCTACAGAGGTATCTGGACAGGCTGGATCAATGAGCTGAGGCCAACTGTGAGAGGTTCAACAAGGCTCAATGACAGGTGCTGCACTTGGGTCACAACAACCCCAGGCAAGAGTTACTAAAAGCTTTGGTAAGAGTGTCTGGAAAGATGCCCAGCAGAAAGCAACCTGGGGGTGTTGGTAGGCAGCCTGCTGAATATGAGCCAACAGTGTGGGCAAGGCAGCCAACAGCATCCTGGCTGGTATCAGAAGTGATATGGCCAGCAGGAACAGGGCAGTGACTGTCCCCCTTCACTCGGCACTGGTGAGCGCATCAAGTACTGTGTTCAGCTTTGGACCTCTGACCTCAAGGACAATAAAGTGTTTGAGTATGTCCAATGGGAAACAAAGCTGGTGAAGGGTCTAGAGCACAAGCCTTACGAGAAGCAGCTGAGGGAATTGGGGTTGTTTAGCCTGGAAGAAAACAAGGCTTAGAGACAACCTTGTCACTCTCTACAACTACCTGAAAGGAGGTTGTAGCCAGGTGGATATAATTCTATAATTCTCTTAACTAGGAATAGAACAACAAAAATTGGTCTCAAGATGAGTTTGATATTGGGAAAAAATTCTTCACCACAAGGTTTGTTAAGCACTGCAACAGGCTGTCCAAGTACGGTATTCCTGGAGGTATTCAAGAGACACATAGATGTGGTGCCTAGGGACATGGTTTAGTGACTGGAATTAGCAGTGCTAGGCTAATGCTTGGCATTGATGATCTTAAAGGTCTTTTCCAACTAAAACGATTCTATGCTATAATAATCACTCCTGAAAAAGAATAGAGAAATTGAGGTGTCACAGATTATTAAGGATAAAGCATAGGTACAGACTGGCTCCATTATAAAATCCTTCAGAGCATAAACTGGTTTGGCTTGAAAGAGACCTTAAAGACCATCCTGTTCCAACCCCTCCTGCGTTGGCCAGGGACACCCCTCCACTAGACCAGGTTGCCCTCCCTCAACCTGCTAGCCACGCTGTTCTTGATGCAGCTCTAGATGTGGTTTGCTTTCTGGCTGCAACCATACATTGCCGGGGTCATGCTGAGCTTTACATCAAGAAACACTCCCAAGTCCTCTTCCTCGGGCCTGCTCACAATCCATTCCTTTCCCAGCCTGTAGCTGTGCTTGGATTTGTGCTGACCCATGTACAGGACCTTATACTTGGCCGTGTTGAACTTCGTGTAGTTCGCATGAGCTCACCCCTCCAGCCTGTGAAGGCCCCTCTGGATGACATCCCTACCCTCCAGCATGTCAACCACACCACACAGCTTGGCGTCATCAGCAAACTTGCTAAGGGTTCACTCAATCTCACTGTCCATGGCTCTGACAAAGATGTTTGTGATGGTTTAAGTCAGTCTATCACTCCGCTTTGTAGTTGGACAGGGGAGAAAAACATATTGAGAGGCTCAGGGGTCAAGATAAGGACAGGGAGAGATCATCCTGTAATCAACATCATGGGCAAAACAGACTCAACACAGAGTGAAAGAAAACTCTAATTTATCACACTACACTGCACACCCAGTGACACCAGAGTCAGATAATGAGAAGCGTGACCAGACCTTAAAGCACCTCCCCCCACCCCTCCTTTCTTAGCAGACTTCACTTTAGTCATGATTTCGCTCCCTTCTTCCACCCCCATTGTGGCACAGGGAGAGGCAGGGACTGGGAAAATGGGGGCTTTGGTTTGTTCCATTCCTTGCAAGTTGGTTTCCTTCTTGGTCAGAGGAGCATTCATTCCACACACCCTTCCCCTGCTGAACCATGAGGTTCCACCCACAGAAGGCAGTCCTCCATGAACTTCTCCAACGTTGAGTCCTTTCCCACAGGGCTTCAGCTCTTCACCACCTGTCCCAGCATGGATCACTGATATGGGGCGCAGTCATAAATCACAATGTCTCTCAGTCCCTCAAGCCCAGACTGCTCCAGCCTGGTCCTCCAAGGGGTCACAAACCTCCCTACACAGCAAACCTGCTCTGGCACAAATCTCTCCCTTGCTCATCTCTGTGTCTCCGTCTCTCTCCATGGGCTGCAAGTGCTGGCAGAGGCTTGCTCCAACACAGGTCACAGCATCTCCTGTATGTCTCCACCTGCTCCATCCAGCATGGGGCCTCTCCAGGGGCTGCAAGTGGGGTCTTGGCCTTTTCCATGGGCTGTGGGGGGCCATGTGCTCCGCCATGGGTTTCTCCACAGGCTGCTGGGGCATCTTTCCCTCTGCCACCTGGGGCACCTCCTCCCCCCTCTTCAATGACTTTGGTGACTGCACAGCTTGTTACATCTTCTCACTCCCTTCTCTGATGGCAAAATGCAGCTGCTGGCATTTTTTTTTCCTCCTATATGTGATTCACAGAGGCACTATGACCATCACCAATTGACTAGGCCTTGGTCAGCAGCAACTCTGGCCTTGAATTGGCTGATGTTTACTCTTCAGAACCCGCAGAGAGCTTCTAGCTGCTTCTCACAGCAGCCATTTCTGCAGCCCTCCGTTCTCTAACAGCACCCAGCTACACAAAACTGTGACAGTGTTAAACAGTGCCGAACCCAGTACTGACCCCTGAGGAACACCACTCGTCACTGGTCTTGATATGGACATTTAGCTGTTGACTACAACTCTTTGAGTGCAGTTGTCCAGCCAATTCCTTATTGACATCTCTCCAATTTAGATACAAGGGTATCATGAGAGACAGTGTCCCATGCTTTACACAAGTCCAGAAGATGACATCTGTTAGTCTTCCCGTATCCACCAGTGCTGTAGCACCATTGTAGAAGGCCACCAAATTTGTCAGGCATGACTGTCCTTAGTGAATCCATCTTGGCTGTCACCAGTTACCTCCATACCTTTCATATGCTTGAGCAGTTTCCAGGAGGATCCGCTCCATGATCTTGCCAGGCAGAGGAGAGACTGACCAGCCCATAGTTCCTTGGGTCTTTTGGGGTTTTTTTTCCTTCTTTCCCCTTTTTAAAAATGGGGTTATGTTTCCCTTTTTCCAGTCAGCAGGAACTTTATCAAACTGCCACAGCTTCTCAAATATGATAGAGAGTGACTTAGGCCCTTCATCCACCAATTCCCTCAGGACCCAGGGATGGAACTCATCAGGTTCTATGGACTTGTGCATCTTCAGGTTCCTTCAGCATTCTTGAACCTGTTCTTCTCCTGCAGTGGGTGGTTCTTCATTTTCCTAGTCCCTGCCTTTGCCTTCCGCATACTGGGCTGTGTGATTAAAGCCCTTGCTGGTAAAGACTGAGGCAAAAATTTCATTGAGTACCTCAGCCTTCTCCACATCCTGGGTAATCAGGTAACAGGCTTTTTCCAGAGGGACCTCTCATTTTCCCTTGTCTTTCTTTGATGACTGACAATCTTGTAGAAACTTTTATTGTCCTTGATGTCCCCAACCAGATTTAATTCTTTCAGGGCTTTAGATTTCCCAAACTGATCCCTGGCTGCTCAGACAGTTTCTCTGTATTCCTCCCAGGCTACCAGCCCTTGCTTCCACTCTCTGTAGGCTTCCCTTTAGCATTTGAGTTTACCCAGGACTTTCTTGTTTATTCATTCAGACTTGCCTGCCTCCTTCTTTGTTGGGACACATCACTCCTGAGCTTGAATGTGGCGATTCTTAAATACTAGCCAGTTGGTTTGGGCCCCTCTAACCTCTAGGGCTTGGCCCTGTTGTACTCTACCAAGAAGGTCCCTGAAGAGGCCAAAGTCTACTCTCCTGAGGTGCAGGGTACTGAGATTGGAGGAGAAAAAACAGAAGTGAGACTAGGAGAATGAGGTTTCTAGAGTCATGAGTGGGAGAGATGTGATGAATTAAAAAATAATTTTGGAATAAACTGTTAAAAATTCAATAAATATATTAACTACCATATGTTTAATATCAACAAAATGCAAGTATTTTCCATCCAAACATACCTACATTGTGGAAGTTAAGAGTTCAAAGAGCACAAACAGATTAAAAAAGCACCTAGACCAATACCTGAAAAACACTGTATATGTAATGCTTTCAGCTGCGTAAGACTAGAAGAAAACAAATTAATACAAGACTGCTCCACTTCATTAGCTCTGAGTAACCACAGATCCATCATCAGTTTTTATCTGACAATCAAGTTAATTGCCATTTCAAGAAAACCATAAGGGACACAGACTTGTCTTGGTTTCTTTCACACTGGCAGTTTTTCGTATCAAAAACTGTTCTAAATGGATTTTTTTTTCCCAGCCAAATCTTGCACATTAATGCGTTTGGGTGAAGGGACCAGAGCTCTTGAGTAATTTTACAGAAATATAATAGAACCCACAGAACTGGAGACTTGAGTTCCAAAGGAAGACAGTTTCCTAGATGTGCTGGTTTTGAAGTGCACATTTCAGTTCTGTTCTCTCTTTTGTTGTTCTTTTTGTTCTAGTCGCACCTCTATCTGCCACGCTCTTTTCAAGCCTGTGCTTCACTGCTCTGACCTCTCAGAACACAACCCTGTTCAATCACACCAGACATCTTTCCCCTCCCACTCTTCAGAATCTTGTGCAGTTTTCACTTTTTCTGTCAACTGTGGATAAAATGAAGGGCAACATCAATAAAAAACATTTCTTAAGCCACATTCGTTTCTCTAAGGAAAAGCCATGAGATAGTTGCCTCATTTCCATTCAGCTGGCCTCTTCCCCACTCATTACTTTTCTTGGTCAACCACTGCATTAAGTTTAAAACTTAAATCTGGATTCTAATTACATTACATCGAGATTTTTCAACCTTTAATTCCCAGTTTCCTGGGAAGACCATAGACTAGTTCTAAAAAAACTCCACAAAAGAAAACTCAGAGGGGAAAATCCTATCACCATCGAGTTTTACTAGCTTCGAGGAGCCTACAAGTTAAAGAAGAGTAATAGCTGTGCTGCATATAGCTTGTAGAGCAACAAATACAGGTTTTTAAGCACAGTAGAAATACTGCAGCAAAACTGAAGAAAACCAAACTATTTCAATGAGCAAACAGTAAATGATTTTGGCCTGAAGAGACCTGGGCAGATGATGCCATCTTCACCAGAGCAAGTACAAGATCAATAGGATGCCTCCTCAGAACAGCACAGACAAAACCCTATGCCAGCATTTCACTCAGAGGCATTAAATATTACAGCTGAAAACCACACACAAAACTACTGAGGTATTGCTGCCCCTCTCTGTCCCTCTTTCCCATCACAGTTTAAAGTAACAAATACTCCAGGTAAATAGCTAAGATAGCAAGGAAGTTGGAGAACACCATTAAAATGATTTGTTATATAGAAGCTGTCAGCTTCTATTGTACTGCATTATTAATTTAAAAGTTTCCATTGATACAGAAGTGTCAATTTGACTCCCACCAGCTTCTTCACTGTTCACACTAAGAGCTGTGAGTGAGCAAAATATGCTGGAGTGGAAACGTACTATGAGTAGTACCGGTCAGTACCATTTGAACCTTGGCATGACATCCATACAGAGATAAAAAAGTCTGGGGTGTTTTCAATTAAGTACTACCCAATATTCCAAGCAAGTTAAACATTTGCTATAACAGAGTCAATAACAGAGAAAGAAGTGTCTACAAGTTGTTCACCTGTCCTCTTCTAGTTTTATTTCTAGAGATGCCTCTTGCTTGTAGTGGCACACATCTCATGGGAACTTCTCGTTTGGTGGAAAAATTGCCCCTCATCAGACTTCTTTCCCTTTCTGTCTTTCTTCTTGCCTCCCCACGTGAATTAAGAATAACATCCAAACCATCTGCTTCTACACCCGCAGAACCCTCCCTGGTACAGGTGCACAACAGGCTGTGCAACACCTCTACTCCACTCTAGCAGCTACCAGAGAAGAGAGAGGGACAGAGTCAGACTGGGTGACAGTTACTGAGCCCAGTTCACCTCCTGCTCCCCACAGCTGAGACTGCCATAGCATCCCCAAAATCCCATGTTGGGCCCTGTCACCATCCAGAATACTGTGTGTTCCAGAATTACACTGCAAAACTGGTATCTCAGCCAAAGTTTTATTTGTCAGATTGAAAGTTATGCTTCCAATGCCATATCCTGTAAGTCTACTGACTGCAACTCATTACCATCTTGACATTTTTGGATTGTTTTTACACCACTAAAACATTGTATCCACCTCCCCTAAATCCCAGCCAACAGAGGCAAGCATAAGCAGTATCATTTCCTCTTGGGTCAGAGCAGGTTTTGCCATTTACTCTAACAGAAGGTGACTGGAGGCAAAGGAAAGGAGAATTAGATTCTCTGCTACACATTTAAAGTCTGTAACAGCACCCTTTTACAGTACACAGCACCAAGTCTGTATGAACAGAAAGTAACCATGTGACCTTCCAGCCCCTTGTCTGGCCTAATTCAGTTCACAAATCTTGCCTAAAGTAACTCTTGATTTTAAAGTTCCCAACACAGTAAGTTGGTCTACAGTCAATTATTCTTGTTACAAACCTTATATGTAACTCCTAGTCTAATATTCTTAAGCTTCCATTTCTCCTTACTGAAAATACTTCCCATGTGGTCCATGTGCCCCTCTACTACCCAATTTGTAATTTCCACAACGCAGAAGTCAGGTCACATCTCCACTGTTTCCAGAAATCTTACCTTGGCTGCTCTTTGTGACATTTTCACCTGAAAACACCCTGGCCAAAACCTTCTCTGAACCATCCTCACTTAGCAAATACCTTTCCTGACCAGTTGACACTCGTAGCTATCACACAACAGCCACATACGCAGGTAAGATGACTTCCAGCTTCCACTCAAACGTTTCAAGGTTATCCCCAGTCACACCGCTGCACAAGGAGCTCTTTTTCTACAGCCTGCCAAACTCCTCCCTCTGATACATCCCTCCTCTGCTCCACACCAGTTTTTCACAAGTTTTGACCATGGTACCAATATGGCCTTTGCTGTTTTCTCTCTTAACAAATCAGTTAAGGAGCTATGTGCTATTTTTATAAAAACTAAAGTGTAGCTTCTGACAAAAATTTTCTTCAATGTATTAGTGAACGGAGCCCAGCACGCCACGCTATGATCTGTTCTATGGCATCTTTAAACAAATGGGGTTAATTAGCTTTTTAATCTAAAGTTAATACCTAATCACAACAGATACCTTTGTGGACTACACTTTTAATGACTCAGCCCTCACACAGCACATTACTCCCAATTCCCAAATCCCTGAGATCCAGAAAGTCACTTAGTGTCTCTTTCAGACAAAGCAACATCTCTCACATGATTGACGCACCCTAAACCAGCAACATCCCTCTCCTGCTTGCAAAGTAGCATCTTACATTCATCATGTGTTGGTTTAGCATGCTGTGTGATAATTTACAATAGTTCATGACAGAACTGCCATAATGTTGTTTAAATGACAAATGACTGCACAGAACACCGCCCGTAAGGTGCTATCCGAGGAGAGCCCTCATGAGGCCCCACCTGGAGTACTGTGTCCAGATCTGGGGGCCCCAATACAAGAAAGATGTAGAACTGTTGGAGAGGGTTTAGAGGAGGGCCACAAGGATGATTAGAGGGCTGGAGCACCTGCCCTACAAGGAGAGGCTGAGGGAGCTGGGCTTGTTCAGCCTGGAGAAGAGAAGGCTGCAGGGGGACCACATTGCAGCCTTCCAGCACCTGAAGAGATCATACAAACAGGAGGGGAATCAACTTTTTAAAAGGGCAGATAATGGCAGGACAAGGGGGAATGGTTTAAAGCTAAAGGAGGGAAGGTTTAGATTGGATATTAGGGGGAAGTTTTTTACGGAAAGAGTGGTGAGGTCCTGGAACAGGCTGCCCAGAGAGGTGGTGGATGCCCCATCCCTGGAAGTGTTCAAGGCCAGGTTGGATGTGGCCCTGGGCAACCTTGTGTAGATCCAGGCCTGAGGTTGGTGGCCCTGCCTGTGGCAGGGGGGTTGGAGCTTTATGATTTTCGGGGTCCCTTCCAACCCTTGCCATTCTATGATTCTATGATTAATATAGAATAAAAATACATATGTAGTATCTGGTGGAGCTGCAATAGTAGGTCTTTGTGTAGTCATAAAATGAGAGGTTTTACTCTGAATATTAAATAGTTGGTTCATAAAGCTGGTCTAAAACAAGTTCAATAGAAATTTTAAAGTTGTTATAATCTCAAAACTGGCTGCTCCTCCCCCCCAGCTCAAGAAGGAAAAGGAAAATAGTACTCAGTAATGTTTTTCCACTATCAAAAATTCATTCTTAGTAAATGAAAGGTGTTTGCCACATGTTTCTTAAACACATTAACACTTGTTTCTCATGACAAGTATGAAACTAGATAATGCCAACATGCCAGTGACCTGCATAGATTCTTTCCCTGATCACCATTCTGTTCTATCAACTTCTGTTAATGGGGAATAAAATTACTTAAATAAGTATTTGATGGAGGAAAAAAGCTCTCCTTCCTTTGTTATTAGGGAACTAAAAAAAAATCCCAAGCCATGACTAAAAATGCTTACCATTTTTCACCCTATTGTAATGCCAAAATTCATTCATGGTCTACTTACTTTCTAGTATGTTAAGCTAATCAACAAAAAGCCTCATTTCCTCCAGTTCAATTCCAGATTAACAAAACCAAAGCATTTTAGCAACACTTCCCTCCCTCCCCTCATCAAGAAGCAGTTTCTAAGAAACAACACACAACTAATCATAAAAAAACCTAATCAGGTTCAGTGGAAAACACTAGTCAGTGTCTTGTGGGTGCCATAAGGTGATGCTGTTGACCTATGAGTGATGTTTCTCCACCTGAAAAATCAGCACCTGTATATTCAACATGAATTCAGTCAAGGGAGAAGAAAAACCCATATATTGAAGGACAAGATATTGACAGCAATTGTACCAAACACCTGGGAAATGTAAAACCATCTTTAGCTTCATGCCGGCTCTGTAGAACTCAGTAACCAGTGAAAAGCACTTCACCACATCAAGCTTGCACCAGCTTCCTTACAGAAGAGTAGTAAACCTGCATGCAAGTCTTTACATCTTCCTCAGATGCAAGTCATATACTAATACTCGTACAACACAGACATGGGAACATGCAGGGGATAAAAAGATAAACGTGAGGTTATGAAAATCCAAACACTCGATATAGTGCCACTTCACACCAAAGACTCATGTTGGTGTTTCCTGTACAGGAGGTTCCAGTAAGTCCATCTAAATTAACAAAAGCTAGTAGGAAAATCCAATGAAACCTGGCATTTCCAACACTTGTCCTTTTCTTTAATATGTCAGCAAGTTGAGATTTGTGTGCTACTTTTGAGCCTCCTGGCTTGTTTTTTCCCCTCATTCCTCTGCAAGGGATTAGGAAACTGAGAACTTGTCAGTTCCCAAACTGGTTTACATAACCCAGCCCTAATTAGAGCCTAAGCCTGTTACAATCAGTATCATGAGAGATTTACACATTTCTCCAAGTATCTCAAAGACAATTATACTGCTAAACAAGATAGAAAAATAACCCCATTATTGATCCTCACATAATTATGGAACAGAACCCATAAAAATTATCAGTTTGAATGAAGTTAAATATGACTAAGATTATATGCTGAAATACTTCTGGAAAGTTTTCCTGCATTAGTTCTTAGAGGCAATGTAAAATGTTACTGAAGCTAGCTATGCAAAACAGCAAAAGGTCCAAAGCTTTTACACCATTACATGTATCAGAAAATCTATTTTTCAATGAAAGCCTGTTCTGGCAAAAAAAGTAATCCTCCATTTTAAGTACCACTGAGAACTGCAACACTGATTTTATTTTAGTCCCAGAGATGCTTTAGAATTTTTAATGCTTCACATCCACGCAATACTTAAATCATAATTAAAGAAACCACAAGGGTGACACTTCTAGTTCCATACAAGATTGGAAAAACAGTCTCTCTGAAGTGACCTACAATATGCAGAGCCGCAAATGATTCACTTTTATTAGTTTCTCCCTGATGAGGCTTTCTCTCCTCAAGACACTGTTCCACCATTAAGGCAAAAGCAAAGAACAAAAAATACTGACTTCAGTATCGTTTGGCTTTAAAAAGACCACCAAGACAGAAATAAAACCATACCCATGTACTCCATAATAAGAAACATGCCGGCATGTATTTTTCCCCAAAATATTTCTTTCCTGCTCCCAACCCTCCACAATACCACAACATTCAGAAAGACTCCAGCATTTCCTACTGTAAAATGCATTAGCTTGCCTCTGCCCAGTTTCCCTCAGAAGAGCCTGAGAAATGACACGCCATCACACTGCTTGTCAACATCCTCTCTGCCCCTCCTGCTCTGAAAGGTAACAAAATAGACCCCATACCATTAATTTAACTCTTCTGCTCACAGGAAAGCTGCCCTAAGCAACAGCCACCGGCAAGTTTGCACTCGTAAAACTTGGTCTGCTGGAATTGATGAGCTACACAATATTTTGTCTTCAGCACTGACAAACAGCATTTTCAAATCCTGTCCTTCACATAGTAGTGTTGAAACAGGCAAGAAAAATGTTTCCACTGCCTCCTTAAATGCTGAATCCCACTAATTGGAATCTTGCACTCTCGGATGGTGCAGAAAACATCTAAAGCAGCAATTCTTCTGTAGGTAGACAGCCTGATACATCACATATACTTTATAAACAACTTTCAGTCAGGTGCTAGACACTGACCATTTCATATCAGGCCACACAAATTATAACTCCCAAAGTTTTTTTGCTTTTCATGTGGTCCTGGACAGCCTAGTTTGACAAGATCTCAAGAACCATAAGCAGGTATTTTTGCATTCACCTCAGAACATCCAGGGATGCATCTAGTGCCCTACAGACAAGTACAGCTGGTTAGACTAGAACAAATTTATAGTAAGGGCCTGATTTGCACACACAGTAATACAGGTGTAACTACAAGGTGGTTTTCTATTTGATACAGCATACAGAAATAGAAGAGAGCCAAAAATGCAATAGCCACACTGGTTTAGCTAGTACCCCAGCTAGTCTTCAGGGACTACAAAGCCGCAGCAGTGGCTGTTGTTCAGGGAAGCAAGCAGATGGAGGGAAGCCTCGAGTGTTGGCAAAGCCTGGGACCTGTGAGGCTACACAGGAGAGAGTACGCAAAAACAGCGTGAAAAAGGAACTGAAGTACTCATGTGGGGACTGACCAGGAAACAGTCTGGATGCTAGGGCAAATGCTGAAGCCAGTCTAAACCAGAAGACATCACTGGTAAAGGAGCATGTAAGGACCTACTAAAATACATTAGGAAAAACTAGTGTTAGTTCTCTAAATCTGTCAGCTGTAAGTATGAAAAATTCTGTATCTAGACAAATTATGGAGCTTAAACTTCCTATACAAAGTATGATATGACTGAGGGCCAAGGAGACATTTTAATCCAATCATTCATGTGGTAGTTCCTTAAAGAAAAAGATTTTACTGTGGACTCTAATAGTTGAAACTACTTACAAATAAAAAAGATCCACTTTCCTTTCAGACAATAAAGCTTCCAGAAAGAGCAACAGTCATTATCAAAATTACTAAGAGTTATCGACTTCAAATGAGAAAGAGGTGCTGTTAAAATGAAGGTTTCTCAATAGTAGAGGCTATTTAAGAGCAAGGCAGCTCTAATCCAGTTGCTCCTTAACAAATTAATTTCTGAGTAAAATAGAGCTGTGGTGCCATTCTGTCAGTGGCAACTGTGTTTTGTAAGGTTCTTGTCGCTCTCTCATGTTCCCAGATACTCATTTCTGTTCTCCTGAGGTGCCAATTCAATTGCTTTCATGAATATGCTCCAAGTTGGAGTTTCAAGAATTATCCCATTCAAAGGGGAAAACAAAACCAAAACAGTACAAATATCTGAATAAAGTTCTGTTTTAAAAATACAGCCTATACAACAACCTTCCAAAAAGCTGAAGTGACAAGCTAAGAGGGAAGTAACAAAACTGTCTTAAATTGGATTTTCCCCTGTATGCTTAATAAGACACAAAGTCATTCATGTCTAGCAGGAGACTGCACTCCTGCCTTCTTCCTCCCCCGCTTTTTCCAAGTCTTCCTTTTCCCAACAAATAAAACCAACAAAACCATCCACGCCTAACAAATTCTACTCAAGAGGCTGGAAGAAGCGTACAGAGTGCAGAACCAACAAAAGCTGGAATCACATCTTTTTTTTTTCTGGTTTTCAGTAGGAGGCAAGACAGAACTCCACAGAACTAGATGACCTTTGAGGTCCCTTCCAACCCAAAGCATTCTATGATTTCTATGATGATGACATACTTTTCACTCCAAGGCAGAGCAGAACGTAAAAACTAGGGGGGGCAGGGAATAAAAGGAACAGGAGGGTAAGTACAGAAGAGAATGTTGATCATTAAAGGTGTTAAGGTTGGAGACAGCCTAGGTTGCAGTGACCATGTCCTAGTTGAGTTTGCGATCTCAAAGGATGTGGACCTGGCAAAGAGTGAGATCAGGACACTGAACTTTAAGGGAGCAAACTTTAAGCTGTTTAAGGACTTGTTGACCAAGATCTCCTGGGAGGTGGTCCTTAGAGACAGAAATGTTGAGGACAGCTAGCTACTCTTTAAGGATGCCTTTCTGAGAGCTCAAGGGCTCTCTGTCCCTCTGAATAAGAAAGTGGGCAGAAGGGGCAGGAGGCCAGCATGGCTCAGCAAGGACCTGCTGGTCAAACTGAGAGAAAAGAAAGGCAAACACAAGCTCTGGAAGCAAGGGTGTGTAGCCTGGAAAGAACACAGAGATGATGTTCGGACTTGCAGAGACGGGGTCAGGAAAGCCAAGGCGCAGATGGAACTGAACTTGGCAAGGGATGTTAAAAACAACAAGAAGGGATTTTACAGGTACATTGGCCAGAAGAGACAGGTCGAAGAGAATGTTCCTCCCTTGGTAAATGAGAAAGGAGAACTGGCTGCAACTGATGAGGAGAAGGCTGAGGTACTGAATGAATTCTTTGCCTCAGTCTTCTCTGGCAGCCAGGATTCTCATAATTCTCAAATCCCAGAAACTTGCATCCCTAGAACTCTAGGTGGGAACTGGGGGAGCAAATCTCCCCCCCCACTGTAAAAGCAGAGCAAGTCCGAGACCGCCTCATGAGACTGAATGTCTACAAGTCTATGGGGCCAGATGACATGCCTCCCAGGGTCCTGAAGGAGCTGGCTGATGTGGTTGCTGAGCCACTCTCCATCATATTTGGAAAGTCATGGCTGTCAGGAGAGGTTCCTGGGGACTGGAAAAAAGCTCACGTCACTCCCATTTATAAGAAAGGGAGCAAGGAAGACCCAGGGAATTACAGGCCGGTGAGCCTCACCTCTGTGCCTGGGAAGATCATGGAACACATCTTCCTGCATGACATGTTGGAGCACATGAGGGAAGAGCATGTGATCCAGGACAGCCAGCACAGCTTCACCAAGGGGAAGTCGTGCCTCACCAATCTGGTGACTTTCTATGATGGAGTAACAGGATCAGTAGATAAAGGGAAGGCGACCGATGTCATCTACCTGGACTTGTGCAAGGCCTTTGACACAGTCCCCCACCACATCCTTATCCCTAAATTGGAGAGATGTGGATTTGATGGGTGGACCATCCAGTAGATAAGAAACTGGTTAACAGACCGTAGCCAAAGGGTGGTGGTCAATGAGTCTATGTCCAGGTGGAGGCCGGTGACAAGCGGTGTCCCCCAGGGGTCTGTCTTGGGACCAGTTCTCTTTAACATCTTTATCAATGACATCAATGATGGGATTGAGTGCACCCTCAGCAAGTTTGCGGATGACACCAAGCTGAGTGTTGTGGTCGACACCCTAGAAGGAAAGGAAGCCATCCAGGGGGATCTTGACAAGCTGGAAAAATGGGCCCGGGTGAACCTAATGAGGTTCAACACTGCCAAGTGTCAGGTGTTGCACTTGGGCCGGAAGAATTCCAGACATAGATACAGACTGGAAGAAGAGCTCCTTGAGAGTAGCCCTGCTGAGAAGGACCTGGGTGTCACTGTGGATGAGAAACTTAACATGAGCCAGCAGTGTGCTCTTGCAGCTCGCAAGGCCAATGGTATCCTGGGCTCCATCAGAAGAGGGGTGGCCAGCAGGGACAGGGAGGTGATTGTCCCTCTCTACTCTGCCCTTGTGAGGCCCCACCTGGAGTACTGTGTCCAGATCTGGGGCCCCCAATACAAGAAAGATGTGGAATTGTTGGAGAGGGTTCAGAGGGTTCTGGAGTACCTGCCCTACAAAGAGAGGCTGAGGGAGCTGGGCTTGTTCAGCCTGGAGAAGAGAAGGCTGCGGGGGGACCTCATTGCAGCCTGCCAGCACCTGAAGGGAGCTTATAAGCAGGAGGGGATTCAACTTTTCAAAAGGATAGACAATGGCAGGACAAGGGGGAATGGATTAAAACTAAAGGAAGGAAGGTTTAGATTAGATATTAGGGGGAAGTTTTTTTACAGAAAGAGTAGTGAGGTCCTGGAACAGGCTGCCCAGAGAGGTGGTTGATGCCCCGTCCCTGGAAGTGTTCAAGGCCAGGTTGGATGGGGCCCTGGGCAACCTTGTGTAGATCCAAGCCTGAGGTTGGTGGCCCTGCCTGTGGCAGGGGGGTTGAAGCATTATGATCCTTGGGGTCCCTTCCAACCCATGCCATTCTATGATTCTATTATTCTATGATTTGTTTGATAACATACTGTAAAAGTATTTTCTTCCAAAAAGGAAAAAAAAAGAGAGGAGGAAGAAAGGGACTTGAAGTTTACTATACTGGATAAAAGAAGCCATATTATCATGTCTGTGAAGTGAAATCTCTTAGTGTAGTGCCTCTCTTTGAATAGGTATGTATTACAAGAATTCAACATTCCAGACAAACAACATAAAACATTGGTAAGGAACACATCTGAGCTCAAAAGATTAACTTTGAGTCTATTATTGTTGTGTCTTCTGATTCAGTATATGTAATACCTGCTGTAAAGTGTGAAAACAGAGGAAAATCTGGTGGCTTTACTTGTTTAAAATAGAAACTGATTGCTTCACGAACAGCCCACTTACCAAAGCATGATTTTTATTTAGAACTGTGCCATTTTCCATAAATATCAGAGAATGCTATGAGGTGGTCTGGAAGATTTTTTTGGATGGAAAACAGGCTATTGATATAACTGTCAAGAGACTACTCCATCACAATTCATGCTACTCTAACTCAATTACATATTCACTGAATGATTTCTGCATGAACAGAAGTGTTTAATTAAAAAAAAAAAAATCTTATTCCTACCATATTCTTTTCAAATTCTCAACTACAAATAATACTGCACTTTGAGAAAAACAAGCCTGTTCCCCCCCAAAGACTATCAATGGGAGTTTAATTATAAGACATGCACGACATTAATTGTTAGCAACATTTCCGCCAGCTTTGATTTACTCTTTTTGGATAATCAGCAAAACACCCTAATGTTTTTTAAAATATATACCTTTCAAGCAAAATTCCTATTTCCGTATTTTCCACCTAGCTTGAGATAACAGAGTTACAACTTAAAAACTCTAAATTCTTCAGACCTGCACACACGGGATGAAACTCTTACAGGAGCAGTTTTAACTTCAACATCTTTGAAGCAGCAAGGACCCCAGTCCCAGAAGCTGGAAAGGGGGCAGTGACGCTACTTCTCTTACACTGTAGCAACAATTCAGGAAGCAACAAGCTTATAACCTCACAAAACTTCCAGGCAAGATGAACTGTATGAAAGCCCAATAAAGGTTAAGAAGATAGCTAGTCTAATGAGAGCTTTGATCATTTGGGTTCCCCACCTCATAAACTTCCTGTAGCTCCCTATTCTTCTACTTTCCTGCTCACCGACTATGCTCATGCTCCTTTACATTACAAAAGAAGAAACACTTAACAAAGGCATTGCAGAATTACCAGAGTAAACTTGTCTCAGATTACTGAATGGTGTAGCTCCCCAGGTGAGCACAACAGAAACAATGCCAAGCAGAGGTCCCGATTAAACTTTGGGAGAGTTTGTACAGCCAAACCTGCAGAGGTAGCCTTCAACCCTTTATGAGTTCCTCAATCATGAAAATAAACTCATTTAAAGTTTTCCCTCATCTCCCAAGCAAAAACACAACCAGCCCAAAACACACACATAACAATGCCTCATGAGTACAAACCAGTACTACGTGCCTGATCTTATACACGTTCCACATCAACACCTGTTGTTTTGGGTGGTTGCTCTGACTGCTCATGACAAACTATATTTAACATGCACCTGTGCTTTTCACCTGTCCTCCTCCGAATAATCCAATCCACAAGGACTGATCTTAAACACACAGAAGAATTCTGATAGCTATAATTTTAATTCATTACTTTCATTCTACTGGTTAAATTGTCAACTTGTTCCTAAATGTCTCAAAACTAAACCAAACAAATCTCAAAATACACCTTCATAACTCCCAAATCCACTAATTCATTAGAAATTTAACTTCTGGTGTATGAGAAACTGAAGTTGGAGCTTTAAGTACTTGCTCAAATCAAAATAGTTGCCTTCATAAAGCATATTAACTCGTATATCTGCATTTGGCAGATAAAAATTTTATTTCTTGTTCTGCTTTTAAAAATATATAGGAAGTTCTACAATATATTTATAGAGAATAAGTTTTAAATGTGACCTCCAAGGTTGATACTATTTAGGAAAGAGGGAAAGCACTGCAGAATGTGCCCAAGTATCTTACTTAAATGGCATGGATGTTTGTACTGAATACACGATACACCATAAAGTTGCATTCTGTTCTTCAAGGATGTATTTTATTTCCAAATATAAAATAACACAACCATTCTAAACTGTCTGTGCAATCTCACACATCAGCAGCATGTTTCAATGATGGTTTTGGCTCATTCAAGAAATACATAAAATGCAACTAATGCGAGCATTGTTTTAATAAATCTGGAAGAACCTCTAACATTAAGGTTTCTAGAACTATCTTCACCTGACCTCAGTGCTTAACAAACTTCACACTCAGTTAAGTAGCAGCAGTAAACACTAAAGAATCATAAGAATTAATACTCCAGTAGGGAAACTATGTTCAGTTTTGTTTCCAATGCTCCCAGGATTTTAAGAAGATTATGCTTTCAAGTGACACCGTCTACTTGGAATCCAGTCAACTTAAAAAGCAGCAAAATGGATTTACATTCATTTCACATTCCTCAGCTATCCTAATCCTTCTGACAATTTTTTCAGTTTTAAGAACCTGGCTGTGGTAGAAGCAGCAAAGTAACTACTCACAGAGGAAAGAATGTAAACAAACACAATTCATTTCATAGAAACTTCCTTGTTTGTATTAATAATGGATAAAATATTTCATGACAAAACCTCAATTACTATGTTGATAAGCATTTACTCTTTTTTTTTAACCAAGTTACTATAAAAAGCACATGCACTCTAGAAAGACAAAGGGAAAACTTTTTTGTTATTCTTTCAGAGTGGAACAAATTACATCTTCTAAAAATTAAATGTCGATGGCTGGGAGCCAAAATCTGTTTCATCTTTCAGCATAAGGACAGGAAGTAAGGTCACTGTCAGCTTCTAATTGAAAACATCTTCAAACCAGACTTTTGTAGACCAGGATTTTCTTCTGCAACATGCCATTTATATCCCAATGTATCACACAAGTTAGTTCTAATTCACCAAGAGCTGCAGTTTTAAATACAGACATCCACTGGAGAGTTACCTAATCAGAATCCAGTGTACGTGATAAAACAACACTCATCTTCCTTCTATTCAAAAAGTAATGTGGTATTAGCCCAGAGGGGTCTGCTACATAAATGGTTGGAGCTTTGTCTCCAAATAATGCTGAACTAAATCACTGTGGCTTTGTGGGTGAACAAGGCTCACTTCAATCTGCATACATCAGGTGGAATTTATTTACAATTACAGGCTCCAGGAAAAGGTGAGACAGGCTCAACATCTAATCAAGCTCACACACAACTAGAAGGAGAATGCACCACCCTGCAGCATCAAACAATTGACTTTAGATGAGGAAAGAACTTTTACTTAGAGAGTTCCACAAACTAGTTCCATACAGTGTTGGCTGAGAACTTCTCCTCACATAAGAAGTCATACTAGTTTTAATTTCTTATTCAGTATGAAAACACTCAATGGGAAATTTAGTCCAAAACAGTGTGACTTTAAGAAAAAAAGGCTGAAAACAAAATCTCTAAATTCTATCAATACTACTTAAGAAAAAGCATCTTTACCTGTCCTATGCGACCATTTCTTTTCAGATGCATTTACAGTTCTCAAACATACCTCACTAAGCACCTGAGTTTTCTACTGAAACTGAGCCCAGCTACCCCTTTAGAAAATGTCCTATGCAAGCGTTTTGGTTTCTTCTGCCTATCTTAGGCAAGCTCTAAACTGAGGATGCTCAAGTCAAAAACACCAGGGAGCCATGAACCCCCCAAACATATCAACATCAAGCAGCTTTCCACAGGCACTTCTTAACTAAGCCTCCCACAATCTATATCCCCAGTTTCACCACTCCTACAGCATCCCCAGTGCCTATGATTATCTCCGTTGTTCCTCATTTCAATATCGTCCTGATCAAAGATCTTATCCTCCCTCTCTCACACCCTGCCATACCAACCAACCTCAGACAAAGGGCACAGACAGCTCCCCGTTGCCCTGACTGTCCAGAAAAGCTCTGTCAGGACGCACTCACTGCAGAGGTGAGGGGCACTGCACACACCTGAGTGAAGGCCAGCAAACACTCAGCTCTAGCCAGGCCATCTGCTCTGTTCTCCCAGCAGTTGCCACTTCAGTAAGGAAACTTGGCCACCTCCCAGTCACAAGGTGGGGCACCCGCTGTCTCTCTGCTACTGAAGCTTTGCATTCTCCCTTTAACCTAGACCCCAGCCATGTGCTGCACTGGCAGACAGCACGTACGACACAGCCAACTGAAAAGATTCGGTCTAGTGCTATTTATTTGCTCAGTCTGCCAATTATCTTGCATCACTTTGGACCTCTTCCTTCTACCACCTCTCCTTTCCCTACGGGTATGGGTAAATCCTAAATTCTGTGCCAAGATTAACAAGCACCCAGCTTGCCTGACATGTTTTGTAGAAATATCAATAAAGTGCTTTGAGCTCTAATACTGCTCCTCTTTCCATCCCGCTTGTTAGACATAAAAATGCTAGTAACTCAGTTGATGAGTAAAGACATGAAGAGTCACATCCACACCACTGACCTGTACCTGTCATCTCAGTGATAATCTAAACTGTATTATAAAATGCCTAAGAAACTGAACTTGTACAGAGACCATATTAGTGTGTTCCTCCAGCCTGTTGCTACTAAGGATAAAGTCACCATAGCAAAGATTAGAAAATATTCTTTGAAACCTTACAAAACTGTTAAGCCTAAAATCAATAATTCAGAGTTCAAAAGCATCACTACTAAGGCTACCAATGAAATCCTAACTCAGACTTTCACTGCAGAAACATTATGGCAGTATTTAACTATACAACTGTAGATTGTTTCTTCACTTGAACAGCACAGGGAAGTTTTCAGTAATGAGCAGACTTTAACCCCAATGTTGCATGTCTGCACATAAGTTACATTTCTAGACTTTCTCAAAAACAGAATTGCAAAATATTTCAGGAGTCATCTACTCCATTCTTCTACACCACTGTGGAATCACTGTTACAATCCACTTCTGTTAGATCATTATACAAGCTGTTTTTACAACTCCAGTGACAGATTACATTATTGCCCCAGACCATGAATTTCAGGGTTTCATTATCCCCACTGTTAGGAAGATCAGCAGTTAGAAAACCTGTCTTGTTCACTGCAGTTCAAGTCTTGCTCCTTTTCTTGCTCAATGTAAATAGCTGGTTTTTACACTTATCTATTTTCTACATCTTGGAATAACGTCTTGTCCACCCGCTTTTTTTTTGTTGTTTGCTTGTTCTAGATCAGGCAACCCCAGTACCTCTGTGATCTGAACTTACTCTAGTAGCTCGTTTCTTCCTCAAAGAACAAGGTCACATACTACACACAGCATTCCATCTGGAGCTCTTCTGCCACTGAGGAGAATGAAGTTACCACACAGGATATGCCAGAGATCATAACCCATGTGTTCAGGAGATCCAACAACACTGGTTCTGTTCAATCGCATAGTTTATGATCCATCAGAAACACCAGTTCTCTTCACACAGCTCTGTTATACTGCCTGTTCCCCATCCTATGGCTTCAGTAGGATACTAATATGCAGTTTCCTTACTAAAAAGCATCTGGATTTTCAGGTCCTTCTTTCAGTAAGTTTCCAGCATTCCTTCCTTCTCCTCTTACCTGATGGTGACTTTTAGCCGGTTACATCTGTTTCAAACCTTCTTGACCAGACAGCTAAAGCCAATTCAAATTCAATACAGGGAGTTAATTCACAGAAGAGAAACCTTTCTAAAGCAGAGGGAAGAATGGAAGAGGACTGAAATTAATTTAAAAAACAGTTTGTGCACAAAGAACAAGCAGGCAGGTGATGATGTAGACTGAAACTACTAGAACACGAAGTGAGCAATAAACATCAGCAACCATAAACATTAGTTCTATTATGAAGGTTTTATTTTAAAAACAAATCATTCAAAATCCTACTACACTTTGATGCAACACAGTACATTTTCCCATTTATAAAGCTAGTTAACTCTCACTAAAAAAGTCTTAATATGGTAAATGCATACCATTTCACCAGCACACGTTACTTTCTATTTGCTTATCAACAGTTTATTTCTTATACTACTTCTCTGTAGACTGGAGTTTAGTAGGCTGGTGTATCATCCACCGGATCCTTCCTGTTCCAAAGACAAAAACATCTTTGGCTTTTTGATGAGCTTCTCTCTTGTGCTCACTGCAATTGCATCCAAACATTTCATACTGTTTTGAAAAATCAAACAAGAAATTAGATTTTACAAATAGTGAAACTAAGAAACAAGGTCAAATTCTGAGTGCCTAATTTAAAACACTGATGAGTATTTAGAATCGCAGACACAACATATTCAAGAACAGCTCTCCTTGACTTCTTTGGCAGCTGCAAGCACTCAGCATTTCTGCAACGCAGATCCCAGAGGTCTCACATCCAGTAAATGAGGAACACACAGCTAGTGACCACCTGTGGGAAGCTTGGTTTAGGCAACTTGCTCACATCATTGAAACTCTGCAACAGCAACACAATTGTCTAGGACAGCATTTAATTATATTAACAGCGAAACCTTTATTCAAACTCTCCTGTCCCCCACCTCATTGTTTTCTCACCTTCTAACATCAGCAACAAGAGAAGCAAGAGTCCAACAGATAACTTCTTTGGTTAGTATCCAACACCCATTTCTCCAGAGAGCAGGATCAGTTTTGTACACTGAGTGCAACGAAGGTCCTGTCTGCACATAGGTATATTTATAGATATTTATGTGCAGGTGCCTATAGAGCTATAAATATAATCTACATGGGTACACACTTTGTGATCATGTGAGTATAGTTGTACCATAACTTACAGGCACAGAAGTAGTTTAAAATTGCACAGGTTATTGTAATATCAATATTTCCAAGTTGCTGATTTTTGTCTTTGCAGTCTTCATATGCTGCTACAGTTTCTGTGAAGGAAATTTTCCAGTTTTCAAAACAAACTCTGAAAAACACTTCTGTCACAAAGCTGCAACATGTGCATTCACCGAACATTCAAGGAGTAGCAGCAGATTATCATAGAATGCTTTGGGCTGAAGGGACCTCGAGGATCATCAAATTCCAATCCTCCTAACCATGGGCAGGGACGCCTCTTACTAGACCAGGCTGCCCAAGGCCCCATTCAGCCTGACCTTGAACACTGCCAGGGATGGGACATCCACAACCTCCCTGGGCAACCTGTTCCAGTGCCTTACCATTGTCATGCTCCTGGCTGAGGGGTGGAAAGGGCCAACACTCAGAAGCACTGGGTTCTGCACCACATTCTGGAAGAAGTGTCCCAGAGCAGCAGGCACACGCTTCTCTGTTTCTAAATGCCAAGCTTGATGCTTTTGGACATATTTCTTCCAGTCTTGTCCCAGTCCCATGTCTTCCCTACTTCTCAATCCTCTCTTCAAGACTATTTTTTTGAGTTTTATTTTCCTTTTTTAAACTGAGTCCATCTGTGTTTCCCAGCACGCTCATCCTACTACCATGTTACACTGCTTATTTCTTCTAGGACTAGTTTCTGCCATCCACAGGCTTATTTCCCACCCCTGACCTAGTGTCTCATCTCTGAGTATTCGTGTCCTGCCAGTTCCACTTTCTTTCATCTCACAGATCTTACAGTTCACATCTCCTCCCCTCCTACTCCTACAACTCCCAGGTTTCTGCACACATGTCTTCAACAAGCAGAACAGTGACTGAAAAAGATCCATAGATCCTTCTCTTACTCCTGCTGCTTAACTAAATCCAAGTTCCATGCTGGCTCCTCCTAAACCCTTCTGCTTTGTCTCTGGGCATGATGCAATCAAGTTACCACCACACAATAACGCACCAGAAGGTAGATGCTAGGGTTGCCCTAAAGAAAGTAAAGCACTCGATTACACAGCACAGGCATGTCCTTAAACACAAGGCAGGCAGATGCCAGTTCTCAGTCCTAAAGCTCAACCCAGTCCCACTTCTGGAGCAGTTTGGATAGACTTTCACAATGAAGTCCAACCTTTCATGTATTATTTTGAGCTATGGGAAGCATGCTTAGTGCATTTGCCCAGGCAACACACATACCCCCCATGAGTATTAATAGGTAGGTACGGCTCCATAAGAATAGGATATACCCAGTTTTTAGCACACAAAGTGTATCATCTGTCTCTCAGCCATGTGCAGCTAAGTTCCGTTGTTACAAGCTTTTGAAAAAAATCGCTTTCAAAGCAGCAGCAGAGAAAACATCCCCTTCAGAGCAGACACACTCAGCCAAAGTTTGACTGCATGCTCCAAAGCATAAGGGTATTAAAGCTGTTCAGAAAAGAAACTGGCAGAACTCAAAGCAGAAGCCATTGTTTTTCCCTTGCCTCAACATCAGAAGTAGCTGAACTCTTTCAGCTGACATTTTGTAAAGAAAAACAAAGCTTCCAACCACACCGAAATGCACAATTTATAAAGTTTAAATTGAAATAGTTACGTTTGTTCTCAACTCCACTGCAAAGCGGTACTATTTCTTACAAGCATCTCATAACATCTTACAGTTTTAATAAGAACAAGAACAACCATCCCAGTCTACCATTTTCCAGTATTTATTCCATGCATTTCATATACAATTAATTAGTGATGTCATCAGTGACCTGACTACTGATGGTCAATTGTATCTTTTCCCCATCTCATGCATCAGGAAGACACCAGTAATCCAACTCTCTTATGAAAGATTTTCACTTTGTCTTCCACACCAGCTGTCTCCAATCCCATCAACAGCTGAAAACACAGCACATATAGGGGGTGTCAATCACATTTGTTATTGAGCTTGCAAAAGTTCAGCAAGCACTAAAGAACAAACACAGAAATTTGACTTCTAAAGGGATGACACAAGACATTGTATCATGTAACTCCAGAACTCAGAATTGGCCATAATAACAAGGACCATGTGAAAATGTAGTTCCTATACATGAGCCAAAAAAAGAAATTAAGTCTGTATTGTTCATTTAATCCTGCCATTTGCCTAAACTTTGGGGTTCTAAGACAAAATTTAAAAGACAACTGGTGCTATTTCCCTATGGCTTTTTACTTATCCATAGGTTCCCACGACACACTCTATTTAATAACTCTTATGCCATTAGTGTTATTCATGTTGTAGGCCACAATGGGACAGGCTGGAGACACGCTAGTAGTTAAGGACATCATCCATAATAACTCTTACGCAATTAGTGTTATTCAAACTGTACACCACAATGGGCAAGGCTGGAGACTCGCTGGTAGTTTAGGACATCAGCCATAAACAGATTTACTTTCAAATGAAGGACAGCCCTGTCTCCCACTGCTGAAGTGAGAGCCCATTCTGCTTCACTTCTCTCCCAAGCAACTCCACACATACAGACATTCCAAACTGAGAAATAAGAGCTGGGTTGTCAGAACCTGCCACTTACTACAATCATCAGCTTCCCAAGACCTCTTGGAAAAGATCTGTGCTGCAGCAAGAATCACTGCTCTTTAATGTGTCCAGTGCCTGAAATCTATGACTCAAGGTAGGTCAGAGCTATTAAAGCCTACTTTGTTAAAGGCATGCTATATTTCAAGTCCCAGCCCTGTCTGAGAAATCTAAGCCCTTGCTTCACAGAAAACAAACGTCACTCACAAAACGGACACAACTGAACAAAAAGCTGCACTGTCCACTAGCTTGTTTAGCATTCTAACTTCTTGAAAGAACATGCAAACAAAAACCACATTTCCGCTGGCAAGACTACAAGTGTAACTTGTAGACACGAGGCTGAAACAAATAAAGCAAGCACAGCATAGAAAGCAGTCTTAAAGGGAATCCTCCAACCATATGGGTCTTCTGTGAAAATTAACTGGAAGCGAGCTTGACAAGCTGAACTGGCCACAAGAGACACGATGCCAACTCAAGTGTCTGCAACACACTCATGCAATTAAGCTGAATAAACAATATCCTGCAACTGTCCCATAAGGCAGCTACATGAGATTCCTTGCCTGACCTCCAGAACTTGTCTTTGGACCTTGAATCTCTGAGGAGACTCACTTCAGACTTTCTCGAGTCTGGCTCAGAGCTCTCCTCTCTCCTGTGAAAACAGCGGAGCAAGACAAGATAAATCCTGCTGATTGCCAGTGAGGGAGTTGCACAGATTGTGCAATGGAACAAAAGCAAAAACACAGCCTGGGCTGAGCAGTAAGACATTCACAGGGCCTGCCCAAAGCACTAGTACACAGAGGTGCTCAAATGCATGCCTACCTTTAGCACACTAGCAGCCTATCGCCATACTATGAGTTCAGCATCTGCTTAATTGTGGAAGCTGAAGCCCTGATTCAGCAGCATGTGACTTCAGTGGGAGCTGGATCAAGCATTCCAAAATCGAAGTTGATTTACTACTTAATTTTCTTAAGTACTGACATTCACTTTGTTATTTCAACTGCAAGCAAGTGGCTCTAACAGCCATTCCACTCTTACAGCATGCCTCTTCAGCTTAACTCAAAGCTTCGAGAGTTTGCTCTTCCTAAACTGGCCAAGACCAAACAGCACTGAAAAGCAAATGAACTGCACCCGAGAGAGAGAATAAGGGAGCTGTAAATCTGTCAAGCAATTAAGTGAATGTTGTCCAAACCTACTACTTATTACGAGTACACATCTCTGGTGCTTCACACCACCCATTACACATCACAACATTTCAAGTCTAAAGATTAGGATAAAGGCTGTGTCTGATTTTTTTAAACATTATGGGCCCAAGACAGAAATCAGACTCCTCGTCACGCCTTCTAATAAAGCATTTCACCTAAATCATAAAGGAACAAAATATTCTCCATGCCTGCAACCTGCAGCCTTTAAATCCCTGCGACCCGTGGACCATTTCAAAGATGTCTATGAAAAGCATGCCATGAAAAGCCATCTTGCTCCTAGTATGCTAAAGTTCACTGTACATGATTCACATGCCCAGTGGAAAGAGAAAACATAGAGGACTCGCAAATCAAAACAGCTTGATGGCTCCTGCCCTACACTGAGCAGGAAAGCATTGCTTTGGGCGAGATGTGCTGTCTCCAAGGAGCCCAAGCGCTGGCCAAGTTACATAATATTTCTACTGCTTTTTTAAAGTTATACAAGAACTACAGTAACCACACACAAGTTTACAGAAATCCACAGTAATGTTGAACAGCTACTAAGTATTAGACAAACAATTAAACAAAAGCCTTCTCTGACTTACTATGAAACTCTAGAAAAAGAAACACAGCCATTCTATTGACCTCAGAGGCAAAAAAGACCCAAAACAACCCAACCCAAATCAAGTCTCCAACTTTGGAAACTACTGCTTTGCCTTCCCCTGTTTGTACACAAAGCCTGTTCTGTTTAAGAAAAAGAATCTCTCAATCTTCCTATAAATTACCAATTTTCACATCATCTAGACACAGAACATCTCTTGCTGGCTATGAAGGGAGCTGGAGAAGAGTGTAACTTCCCCGAAAAAACCCCAGCCAGTCACCACCACAACATGAGGAATTTCTGAAGTGAAATAACAATGCTGCGTGTTTTATAGCACCAAGGCTTCTCATGCACCCCACAATAATCACCACGATGCTCCTATGCAAATAAATGAGTCAACACCAGTTGGTCCCTTTCATGAAACAGGCTAACGATGGTTCTTATCACTTCTTATCACTTAACAGCTACTTACTGATGTTGATAAAAATGTATTACTTGATATCTGTTACCAACCAAAAAGAAACCTACAGCCACAGCAGAACCGTTCCTCTCTGTAAAACAGTAATTGATGCATTACGATAAAGTATTAAAGATGAACCAAGAAGCTTTATGGGAGCAGAACCCAGTGAGACATCTTTGAGACCTAACTGCTGCTTAACTACAGACTCATTTTGACGTCCAGAGGCACCAGAGAAAAGAGGAGACAAAAAAGGGAGCCTCGGAGCGCTGGCTATTTTGAAATACCGACCGAAGACACCACCCCCGAAGCCCGAGCTGTTCCCTCCGCACACCAGGCATGCCGCGGCTCTGCTCCAGAGCACCGTGTCGCATTTAGGGGGACTGATGCTTCCTAACTTGAGAGGAGGAGGAGAACCAGGCTGCCCCGCACCCCGCAGGTGCTCTCACCGCCTGACACGCGGCACCCCCAAACGTCCCGGGCGCTCCGAGAGCCGCAGGCGGGGTACAAGGGAGCGGGCTCTGCGACCCCAACTCCAGGCACCCCACTGGCTGGCGGAGGATATCCCCCGTACCCGAAACGCCGGGTCGCCTAAGAGCTCCGGGACGGGGCTGCCACCGACATCCCTCCCTGCGCCGGTGGAACGAGTCCCCCCGCCCCGCGCCGGGGCTGCCCACGGCCCCACGCCAGAGCGGACGCGGCTTGGCCGCAAACAATGCGCGCGTTTTCTGGCGGGGCTCCCCGGCCGCGCCGCGCGCGCAAGCGGCCCCCGCCCGCCGGCACCGCCGCATTGTTACCGGCGCTGCCGGCCCCCGCACGCGCCCGTTAGCCAGCCCGGAGAGCTGCCCGCGACGGCCGAACCCCCCCCTCACGGCCCGGGCCCGGCCCGGCACACCTGCCGCCGCCCGGCCGGCCCCGCGGGCCCTCTTTGTTCCCTTACCTGCGGCGGGCGAGCCTCGCAGCGCCGGCACGGCGAGTAACAGCGGCAGCAGGGCGGGCAGCGCCGGCCGCCACCGTGCCGCGGCCGCCGAGGCCACCACGAAGCGTGTCATCCCCTCCATGGCACGGCACGGCACGGCACGCCGCGGCCCGGCGTCAAGTCATCGCGGCGCCCCGCGTCCCCCCCGCGGGCTGAAAGGGCTGAGCGGGCTCGGCGGCTCCTCCCGGACGCATCCACCGGTGGCGGGGCTGGGACGCCCGGGGGCGGGGGGCCGCCGCAGCCCCCCCTCCCCACGCCCACCCTCCTAGGAGTGTTCGTGGGGGCAGCGCCGCGGCGCCAGCCACCTCCCAGAAGCGGCGGGGCGGGAGCGGGGCAGCGGCGCCCCACAAGGCCCGCGAGCAGTTCGGCTCGGGCCGCGGGTGGGGAGGCGGAGGGAAAGCCCCCGCGCTGCGGGGCAGCGGGGCTCCTCGGCCGGCTGCGACGCTCGCCCAGGCGGCTACGGCCCTTCACGTGGGAGACGGCGGCAGTCCCAGCCCGGCGTTCGCTCGCTCCCGCTCTCACTCATTCGCCTGCCCGCCCGCCGGCGACACGCTAACCCCGGCGGAGGCCGGCCCGCGGCGGCGGCGAGCGCAGCGGGGCCGCCCGCCACCTGCGCGCGCCCCGCCGTCCGCGTCTGCGCGGGGGCGCGCCTGCCCCGCCCCCTCCGCCGCGCGCGGGCGGAGGCGGGGGCGGTGGGTAAAGGAGGAGCCAAGGCCCCCACCCCGTTCCCCGGAGGGAGGTGTGAGGCACGGGGCGGTGTCACCCGGCTCCGGCCCCGCCCCTGCCCGCGGCCGGCCCGCGGGCCCCTACAGCCTCTCCCTCCCTCCCGCCGCCCGCCCGGCGCCAGCCGCTTGCCTCCCGTCGCACCCTGTCTGCTCAGCGGTGACCCAGCGCGTGGTCCTGTCGCGCCCCGCGGCACGGGGAGGGGTGGGAAGGGGTCATGGGCGGCTGGAAGCGCCGAGGTCCCTCTTGGGTCCTTGCTGGCTCCCGGTACCAGCTCCCTGACTGGGACAGCCCCGGGGCCCGCTTCTGGTTTGCGGGGAGGCGTTGGTTTCCTGACTGCGCTCCTCCGTGGCGATGCGAGGCCCAACGTTGGTGGCCGTGTCCCTCAGCCTACCGGCCAGGCCAAGTGGTAGCTGAGAAGAGGTCCTCACTTCCCTGTGCTGACGTTTTGGGGGCTGAAACAACACTAAATGTCCAAGTGGAAAAGGAGAAGGCATGGCGGTGAGGGCCGAGCTGCGTGGCAGAACATCCACGCAGCAGTAGTGTTGCTCTAGGATATTGTGGATACAAAGACTGGAGGGACCCTTTCACCACAGGGCACCTCCAGCACACAGGAGTCTGGCAGTCACCGAGGAGCACCTGCAACAGCTAGAAAAAGGTCCCAGTTTGCACCTAGTTTCCAGCCGTGCTGGCAGTAAGACAGGCTAACCGTACATCAGGGGGCTTCCTAACACTGTTCTCGGCACCCATCGGTCACAACATAAGCACCTCGCTGCCAGAGAAGGACGGAAGGAGCAAAGGATTCATTCTGCTCACACACAGAGATAAAAGCAATACCTGTAAACTTTAGCAGCACCTCACACAATGCATAGCCCAACATCATACCACATGGATGGTGAAGGAAAGTAACACACGGCAGCTGCTTGGCCATGTGAATAGGCAGAACTGAATTCAGCCACACTGCATCAGCTGAAGATGTGGCTCAATACAGACGTGTCGAGTCTATATTAAAGAAGGAAAGACAGGAAATCTGAAAAAAACTGCTTTTAGGCTAGATGGTTTTGGGGTCAAGAAGTCCATTGATCTCCTGTCTTTGGCAAGGTCTCAAAGGCAATCACAATGATGAGTACTTCAGGCCCTCTTGCACAAGGCCTATACTTTCATTCTAAAAGTCTCAATCCGTATGATATAATTTTCTTTCATTTGGTACAGCAGAGAGATGTTTCGCAGAAAATTTCATGGGTGATTACAGCCTATATCTTAAAATGAAAGTAAAGATCCAAGTTACAACATCCCATACAAAGATGTTAGACACTGCAAAAAGAAGGCCACAGTGGGACAAAAAAAGCCTAGGTTTTGAAACACCTAGCAAAAAATTTAATACAGATAAACTGGCACAACACCTTTTTTTTTTCAACTGGAGCAAAAAAAAAATTCAGAGCCATGCCTGTTATATTAAACTACTGATAGAAGTAAGTAAGTCTCTGATACTCCCTTTTATTTACTAAAAAGTGGAGATGCCTGTTTCCCAGAACCCATTAGGAATCAAACAGTTGTTGGGGCTTTTTTTCTTTTTTTTTTTTTTTTTTGCTAGTTGCTCATTGGGTACCCACCATTATGCACAATGTCAGGTTCCATGCTGCCATCTCTCTCATTTTGTCCTGGCCTTCTCAACCTCTTGCAGATCTGCAGCACCAGCTGAACAATAGCCACCAAAACCTTAAAAAAACCCCACTTGATTCCCATATGCCTTCATTGCAAGCAGCAGTGTGCACCTGTGCTTGGCATCAGAGCATGCAGGTACGTACTCTTTCTGTTCCCAAAATGTGGTTTTCCTTTTCTTTTAATAAGCTCTCTCTCAGAAGTACTCATTAAATGAGCAGGAATCCATCCCTGCTTCAGATTCAGTGGAGCTTTGGCAGTTGAGACCCTTGAAATATTTAGTTTCAAAATAGATATTTCAGATGCTGCCTGTCATGTCCTTCGCTGAAGGATTCCACATTACTTCACTGTCCTACCTGTGCCTCTAGTAACAGAGCACATAAGGCTTCCTGTAGTGCATTTCAGATTGCCTGTAGGTAATTTGTTTCACCAAGATCCAAAGGTAACTTCCACGACTAAAGTGTGAGACAACTTCTCTCACATTTCTGAGATGTTATCCGTGATGAAATCCACCGCAGCTGCTAACTCATTCACTGTCTCTGCTGACACGATTTCCTGCTCCAGTTCTCCAGAGTTCATTTCACAAAAAAAAATCTTCCTATCTTGTGTTTGGGTTCATGTTCCCTGGTTTCAGTGCCTGTTTAGACTGAACTGGTAATTATATTATTTCCCTGCTTCCTGGGCTAATTTAAGAACTGTCACATTTGATCACATATTCTGTATTCTCTTGCGATTTCACACGTTCCACAAGACACCTCCAAATTAAATTCCTATTGTTAAATAACAACCAGCATTAAAAGAGGCACTGTGAGGTAGTTACCTCTTATGTTACACTTCACCCTCTGGTTTGGTCTGCTGTTTCCCAGAAGGTGAGAAGGAATTTCACTGTGCTGCTTAGCTCCCTCTTTAACTGCAGCCACACTCTGGGGCAACACTTTTGCAACTGTAGCTCTCCTTAGTGATTGCATTAATGTTAGTATCTTTTAGTATCTCCTGTTATGCGTTCATGTTAAATTTACTATCTTTGTACTCTAGTTCCTTCAATCATTTTATCAGTACTTATTGTATGTGGCAACTTGATGGACGTTTACTTCACACATTTGTCTTGATCACAGAATCACAGACTGGTTTGGGTTGGAAAGGACCTCAAAGATCATCTAGTTACAACCCCCTGCCATGGGTAGGGCCAGCCTCCACTGGACCAGGTTGCTCAAAGCCCCATCCAGCCTGGCCTTAAACACTGCTAGGAAGGGGGCAGCCACAGCTTCTGCTCCAGTGTCTCACCACCCTCACTGTAAAAGAATTCTTTTATGTGTTCTAAATCTACACTCATCTAGTTTAAACCCCTTACCCCTTGTCCTGTTGCAACAGGCCCTGCTAAAGTTTGTCACCATCTTTCTAGTAGGTCCGCTTTTAAGTACTGAAAGGCTGCAATGTCTGCCTGGAGCCTTCTCCAGGCTGAACAAGCTCAACTCTCTCAGCCCGTCCTTAGAGGAGAGGTGCTCCGACACTCTGATTGTCTTTGTGGCCCTCCTCTGGACTCGCTCCAACAGCTCCATGTCTTTCCTGTACTAGGGACCCCAGAGCCGGACACAGTGCTCCAGGTGAGGTCTCACAAGAGCAGAGCAGAGGGGCAGAATCACCTCCCTTGACCTGCTGGTCATGCTGTTTTTCATGCAGCCCAGGATATGGTTGGCTTTCTGGGCTGTCAGTGCACATTGCTGGCTCATGTCCAGCTTTTCATACACCAACCCCCCCCCACATCCTTCTCCTCCAGGCTGCTCTCAATCCATTCTCTGCCCAGCCTGGAGCGGTGCACAGGATTGCCTCAACCCAGGTGCAGGACCCTGCACTTGGTCTTGTTCAACCTCATGAAGTTCACATTGATCCACTTCTCAAGATTGTACAGGTCACTCTGGGATAGCATCCTGTCCCTTGGGTGTGTCAACTGTACTGCTCAGCATGATGTTATCTGTAAATTTGCTGAGGGTGCATTCAATCCCACATGTCATTAATGAAGATATTAAACAGTACCCATTGCAGTATGGGCCCCTGTGGGACACCACTCATCACAGATCTCCATCTGGACACTGAGACATTTACCACTACTCTCGGGATGTTACCATCCAACCAACTCCCCATCCACCAACAGTCCACCTATAAAATCCGTATCTTCTCAGACACAGGAGTGAGGCAGAAAGGCTGGTAGTTTTCAGGGTCATCTTTTCTATCCTTTTTCAAAATGGGTGCAATGTTATCTTTTTTCAGTCAGCGGGGATTTTGCCAGACTTCCATGACTTTTCAAATATCAGAGACTGGCTTGAGAGCTACATCAGCCAATTCCTGCAGGATTCTGGGATGCATCTCTTCAGGTCCCATAGACTTATGTTCAGGTTCCTCAGGTAGTCACAAACTCAATCTTCTCGTACAGTAAGAGGGACTTTGCTCCCCCAGTCCCTGACTTGTGGTCCATTCACAACCAGGCCAGGAGTTACCCGTATACATTTGGCATCTTTGTGGAAGCAGACTCATAACAATTTTATGACCAGCTACAGGTTTGTTTTGTTTTGTTATTTTTCCTCCAGCTTTCCTTTACATAGCCTTCAGCTATGACTTCAGTATACTTCTCCTCAACTACCAGAAAGTCCCAAGCACAGCAAGGGTCCCGACAAAGGGTACAGCTTCCAGCAGATCTCAGGCTGTACTTTGTGCTTTCCTCAGGGCTTCTTCAGGGCTTTATCATTGCACCCTCACCACCTTGTCTCTCTCTGGTCCTTATTGCAGATGCACGGGTAGAAGGTGCTACTAGAAAAACCAGCAAAGACTTCACTCAGATATTCCTTGAAGGGATGATGTGCTGCGACTTGTGGAGGCTGCGTTTTTCCTTTCTCTTTGGAACAGCAAAAAACCACTCCACCACCTTACATCCTTCTAACAAGTATCTTAAGTCAAGAATGATGGTTATTTATAATAATATTACATGTATATATATAATCTGTAGAAGATTTCAGATTCCACTAAAACAGAAATCTGAAAAAAATACGGCAGATTTTGCTGATATATTAGTACCACCCAGAAATGCTGCAATCTGTGGCTCTCACAGGCTTCTCTACACTCACTTGCAAACTCACCAAGTAAACCTGGCCATAACTTTAACTGCATTTTACTCTGCAGCTTGTAAACGCATTCATCCCAAGAAGTAACTGAGTTGCAAGGTGAGGAATTCTCTTCCCTGTGGTACAGCACTGTGGTCTTTGGTAGTGTGGATCAAGGTATTAGCTCCCCCTGCTTAAGGGGAGGGTAGAAGCAATCTTTTCTAACAGCGTGGCTTGCCAGGGTTATTTACTTACTGCTGAACGACTTCCCATTGTATATACACCAGGAAGTTTTTGACATTGCTGAGCTTTCCACTGCAGTGATGACTACTCTGATTTATCATGGGGGCAAGACTGAGGATGCAAAAAAAAAAAAACAAACCCAAAGGCTGTGCAAAGTATGGTTAGATTAATGGTGACAGGCTCCACCTGGAAACTGAGAGCTTGTTCTGGGAAGGATGTAAGAGGGAAAAAAACCCCTAAACCAGAAGAAAAAAGCCTGCAATATTTTGGGGAGAAACCTAACAAGTGAACATACAAAGGGGGACATTTGGAAGCTGCAACCTTTGGAAGCTGCAGTGGAAGTGAGCACCCACACTGCAATGAAAGAAGCAAGAGACATCTCGTAAGGCTCTTCATGGAAGCATTAATTTCTTCTTGCCCAGGTTTTACTGGAAGGGAAGGTGTGAAATGAGACCTTCTTACAAAACTGAAGTACTTTCCAATCATCTTGCTTTTTGTAGAGTAACACCCAGATCTGGAAACCTGTTTCTCAGTACTGCATATCAAAACACTGGTACAGAGATATTGAAGTGAATTGGAGACCATCAACATTATTTCCAATGGACCCAGATAACTGCTCAGTAATTTAATTTTCAGTTATTTCTGGTTTGGGACTCAGTGACTAGAGCTGCTAAAGATATTTTTTGCTTTAATGAACAATATTTACATTAAAATAAAACAAAAATCCAACAACAAAAAAACCCAAAGCTCAGAGGTTTTTCCTCCTGATCTTTGGCTGTTGCTGAAATTTGTGAAGAAACAGACTTTTTGCGAGTGTTTCCAATTTGCTGAACTACCCATTAAAAAAAAACATGCAAAGGGAGGTGTTCTAGCTTGGCTTTGTGGAGACATTCAGACAGTTCATTAGGCTATTCCCAATGCTCTCAGACATCTAGTTTTCTTACCACCACCTGCATCTAAGGGAGCAAAGTGGGGGGTTTTCATTATGGTATTTCTTTTACTCTCTGCAAAGCTGTGTGCTATGGAAAGTTGCATGGTATGTGACAAAAAAGTCTGAAACCATTTACAGATCAATCCAGTCCAGTCTATTGTGAACTTCCATTCTGTTTCTGAAATCCCATACTTTGATTCAAACTCGTGCTCTATGCTACTCCTGCTCTGCTCTTTTAACTAGCTGACGAAGTACAGTGGCAATGGCTGCTGGCACCAGAAGAGAAAAGAGCCAGCTTCAGAAGGCCAAACTAACAAAACAGATGGGTTTTGTTCTGGGCAGTATTAAGAAGGCACTAGAAAGGATGCTTTCCAGGTTAAAAAAGTGAAATAAACCCCCCTCAAACTTGATTAGGGTATAGATTTTTATTTTTTTTACTTGTTTATGTTAACAGTCCTGTATGGTCTCATGTTGTAATTGTGTCATTGGGAACTGGTGTCACGAATACCCACACAAATACCAGATTGTTCCTATGTGAAAAAGGCAAGAGATGTGTGTATCCTGTGTTTTCAGTTCTGAGCTTCTAAGCTGGAGGTAACTCAGAGAACAGCCTTTTATTAGAAAAAGAAAGGAAAAAAGGGGAAGAAGAAAAAAATAAGAAGAAGGTGAATTTCTTTGGTTCATATTTGCTAGTACAGATTTCATTGAGACATTAGAGATACTGGCCAAGTGCATCTCTACTTTGCTGAAAGGCTTGTCACCTTTTTGCAAATACCTTGGGCTGTTTTTAATCCAATTCCTGAACTTCGGGCCTTGGGTCTGCAACCAGAGTCTCTTGCATACCACAGCTTCACACTACTCTTCCTAAGAGTGGTTACTCTCATTGCCTCCTCCAACTCCTGCACTTTCACTGCCTGCCAAAACTTTTTACCTTAAATACCTATCCTGTCAGTCCTTCTGAGGCAACACATTAGAATAAATGGGCTTATGGTTGTTCCTCCAGTGGAGAGGTATGTAGTTCTCTGAACCAATGGTCCTTTTTCCCTCATATCTGCATCCAATCTTGATCTTAACTATCCCATTTTGTTAATAAAATACCATTTTATAACACAGACATAGCACAGTCAGAAATTATTGCACCACAGACATATTTTGCTCTATCAAACTATCCTTCATTCTTATACCCCAAGCAACTGAAAATAATTCCATCTATACTTAGCTAATTTACCATATTACAAATAATGGACTTGATGATCTTTATGGGTCCCTTCCAACTCAGGCTATGCTATGATTCTAGTGTGTTTCAAGCTATGATTGATCATGACACCATTTAGATCATGTCTCTGCGTTATGGAATGATGCAAAACATGACGCCAAAAAAAGGACAAAAAAACCTGAGCAAGCCAGATCTGGTCTGTTGTAGTGTTGGAACTTAATGGAAGTGAATTCCAAGCACAGTGAATTTACTATAAAATGTCCTTAGTAATCCCATCTTAAAAATAGTGCTCGCTGAATAGGCCGCTTACACATACACCCTCCCACAAAACAGAATCAACAAACCTTCCTGCCACTTTATGCAATGTCAATAAATACTTCCAAAAATTATCCAGACCTTGCAAAACCTTCCCCCCACATCTGTTTCCAATCATCACTTCATAATTCAGGGTACATCTCCCATTCCGGAAACCATTTGGACTTCATATAAAAAGATAAGTCTTCCTCCTGCCTGGCCCAGATATAGTTTATACCAAAGATTAATCAAATGCTGTCTTAATATGTATAACGAACAAGGCAGATCAGTAGGTTTTGCAGGCTCAAGGATCAGTGGGTTTTGGAAAGTAAGAAAAACTAAATCAGGCAATCAGTAGAAGCTTTGCCAGATTTCAGAAGGAGCAGCTGGAATGAACACTTTCAAAACCTTGCCCATGACATTCACCTCTAGTGAGCTTTTGCTCCTGCTGACAGATGATAGCAGCTTGATCTACCCGAGATAAACGCTTTAACAGCCCTTTTCCCTTCCCTCAAATCTACTTTGGTTTCCTACTGCTAATAGTTTCTGGTCCCTCTGGAAGTTGCAACCCCAGGCTCCCTCCCATTCAATACCTGTCTCAAAATACCTATGCTTCTGTTCTCTACTCTTTTTTCTTCATTCACATTTGTCTTCCTACAGTCTTCCCAACTTTACATTGCCATAAAGACTTATTCTCCCCATGTTGTTTCACCATCTCTCAGTGAAATGTCACCATCCAGATCTCTGAAAGCAAAAAAATTACTTTATATGACTTGGGGCCCAAATTGTGTGATTTCTAAGCTGTATTTCACATTATTTTCTTCAACCAGTGTCTCCCCCCAATTAACACCCTTGTCTGCTTCTTTCATTACTATTTTTCTTTCCTTAAAGCAGAGCTTACAAACCCTGCCTGCAAACCAGGACCCTGTTGTATTGTACGCAGCAGACATGGAACAAAACAATCCAGAAAAGATGGTCCTTGTCTCTCTCTCCACTAAATAACCAAAGAACAAATCCTGTTTTATGAACTGGCTCATTCAGCTTTGCCTCAGGAATATTTGTACCATGTGTGACAGTGCAGGTGTGCCCTAAATAAACTTTAAAAGGCCATTGTATAGATTTGGGACAGGCAAACGTAATTGAGAGACACAAAAACCACTTGAAAAGTCTTAATTGTCAAGAAAAGAAGGAGTTGTTTAAGGGTAGTTTTTTTAAGAGAAATAATTTAATTTTAAAAAAAAGGAAAAAAAAAAGGCAAACCTGGGTCAGAACCACTGGATAAAATATTTGGCCATGGAGTACAGCAGCATGGAAATCACCCGCCAAGGACAGCAACAAAACCCTCCTCGTTTGGAATTGGAAGGCTCACATAGACTAGGCACAGAGCAGAATCCAGGGAGCAACATTCGATGCTGTGAAGGGCTTTGGTGCCAGAAAAAAGGGCTGAAAGTGCCAGTGTTTCTAAGGTACCTCTTTTTCACAGCTCAACTGTCTTTCATGATTACATTCATTACAAGATGCTGACATGGTGTTTTCTTCCATACTCTGATATGGACTTTAAACTGAAAAACACTAGAAAAGAGATTGAATTACTGAAACGGATACATGAATTGCTTATTTGATAATATCATATTCTATGTTCATCACAGAGATAATGAAAATTATTTCCTTTCCTTCAAAAATGGGAGATAAGAGTCAGGCAAATGGGAAATTGCCTCCAAACCACACAGAGATGTTAGTGACACTGGCATTCTCCTGAGCAGTCCAGAGAGTCATATGGCTGGCACATGTTCCAAACAGACAAGTCTTCAGTAAAGATAAAAGCATGACTAATTGCAGTTTTCCTTCTCAGGTGCCACAGCAGTAGGCATTAGCCAAAGCATTAGAATAATTAGCCTGAGTCAGTTGTGGGCCCTCAGCATTTGCCTGCTGTGATGACTTGACTGGAGCTGCATGGTCAAAAGCCAGCTCTAGAACTGTCTGTAGATGCTCATTCCAAATATGGAGTCTGAGTCCCAAGGGCAAATGCAGGTTAAAAGCCGAGACCGAGAACTTAAGACAAAAGCAGTTTTGGGACATCTCTCCTGGTAACATTTTTGCTTAGCTAGGGAAAAGCCACACTGCTATCCCATGGAAGGAGTTAAAAAGGCATGTGCTGCAGATACTGCTGGTGACATTTGGTCAGGAGAGCTACTGGAGCGAGCAGCTGCAATTTGAGCTGAAACTCTTTCCTTCTCCAGTTCTTTTCGCTGATATTTTATGCAACGTTAAATTAAGGTCAGATAAAGGACAGGTTAGTGACGTCCTTGCCAGTAAAAACCACAGGTTAACTATTAAATTATGTTTATTTACTTACTATTTTACAAAAAGCGTTTCCCTTGGAAAGTCCATTTGAGGAACCTGTAAGGCTGAGAAGGATATTTGGACACAGCTCAGAATAGTTAATGGCAGTCCTCTGTGCGTTGTGTGAAACCGGCTGCGGTTCCCTTTTAGCACTTTAGTTGAATGTATACACTGGGAATATTTTACTTTGTTTTATGTTATTGCAATTTGCAAAACTTACACTAATAGCCCAATTTCATGCAATTATCTAAATGCAAAACATTGTTCGGTTGAATTCCCTTAGCCTAATCCTACCCATTCCCTTGGCTGTCTTACATTCAATTATGAGCTAAGGTCTGCACATCAGATGAAGTGCTGCTATTGCAAAAATGGATCCTTTCTTTAAAGGTTCTTTTCAGTGGTCTTCTGCCATACAGGCTGGTTTTATTGTCTGCAACCAAAGAAGGAAATCTGATTTGAACGTCATGGGCCTGAAATAGATACATTTTGGCTAGAGCAGCATTATTGTGGTAATAACCCAGTTATGTTTGCACCATAATTGTACTTATAAAGGTCTCCTGAGCTGCACATATGGGGAAAAGTGTGACATTATGAATACACAGGGGAAGGGGATGAAAAGAGGATGGCCACACAGAGAAATGCATCCTTTTTTTCCTTCCACATATAACACAACTAACACAGGTTCAGAAGTCAGGCAACTGATGATGTTAACATTACATTAACGCCAACTTGGTGTTCAAGTCTGAGTCTGTTTAAAGGTTCATATATGTCTAGTTTTGTATTTGCCTTCTTTTTGGAGTCATTACAGGTAGCATCTTTAAGTTTTACTCCACAATCTAGGGGGAAGAAGAAAAAAAAAAAAAAAAGAGCTATTTGTCTTTTTAAATAAAGTCCAAGATTTTATTAAATCACAGGATTCCAGGATCTAAGACTTAAAGAAGAATACCAAAGAAGTCGAGACTTACGTGACCATGTACTAAGTTCAGTCAAATCAACTGGCTAACTGACCTGCCTTTCAGGAAGGAAGCATGTTTTTTACATCTTAAAAAATGTGGGTAACATTGTGGAGTGTATTTCCTTGAAGCTTCAGAAGACTGGACTCCTGCTCTACTACGTCCCTCTTTCTTTCTGTACCTCTGAAATAGCTATCCTGTGTTCCATCATGTAAAGCATCCTTGATTGCTTATGGACCTCTCCTTTTTGGTAGGAGGAAACCGTTTTTACATCCACTTTGGAAAGAACTTGCATTCTTTGACTCAACCAGGACCAATGTAATAGGTCTTTTTTTGACTGAAGTTACATGCATACATTTCTTCAAAACTCAGTCTCTAAGTTCCACTCCTTTGTTATGAATGGAAAGAAATAATACACATTTCATTATAAGATAAGGCAAGAATCAGCCTCTGGCCTTGCCTGACTCGCTCCCTTGTCTATTGAGGAAAGTTTTGATAACTAGGTCCTTTCTTGCAGGTCAGTAATGTTAGATGAAATGAATCCCAACCTTGATGTCACATTTTGGGTACCAATGAATCAAAATAATAAAATTAAATTCCTTTTTCATTTTCACTGCCTTAAGTATCTTCCCTTTTTTTGCCCTAAAGGAACAGCTGCCTCTCCAGACAGTGACATTTCAGTTCCTTATAAAAGCTACACATTTATCTGACATCATTATTCAGGTTTCCAAATGACCTTCATCAAAGGAAAGGAACAGGAGACATGATATTTTGGCTACTGAAGGGTGGGTGAAAAATAGGCAGAATAAGGCAAAAAAACCCCACATAAGAACAAACTCACTGTTTTTAGCTTTGCATTTCACCTTTTACATACTAATCATAGTCACACACGCAGATACATGCACATAGATACACTATTACTAATTATCTGTAAGGAAAAGTAGAGATAGCAACGTGAGATTCAACAGTCTTATTTTGGTCAGCATGCTTTCTAGCATCCCCTTCCCACTGAATGTGCAAACATGGCCATTCTGGCGCTTCACTTACATGGTATTTGATTTGTACATATTAGTGCCAGCCCAGAAGAAAGTCTCTGGGAACCCAAATTTCATGTTGTACTATATGCCAGCCATCTCCATCGCAGACGCCCAAGAGTGAAATACATATAGAGGGTCCCTAAGGATCCCTTAATTTCCTTTGTCTGCTTTGTTAGAGCTGCCACAGTCGCCTGCTCCTTGCAACAGATCAGACAGACACACGTAACACCTCTGCTCACTTACAAGTGATTCCCAGGACAAAACTGGTTTCCTATCTTTAAGCTACTCTGAGAAGTAACCGATAGCGATGCGGGCCTCGGCAATTATTTAACATCATGAACAGAAAGAAATAAGCAGAGGACTGGCTGCCTTGCTACTGCAGTAGTTTTTCCTCACATGACTGTCTGGAAATTCCACTGCCCTGAATATCTGGTTTCTAGCAACTGTACAGTGATGCGCCAGCCCCTTGCTGGAGATGCCTTTCCTGGGCACGCTGTGGTGTGTTACACTGTCCAGCCTTTGCGTGTGACACTCACTGCTGGCACAAACATTTACAGAGGAACTAGCAAGGTTATCAAATACCATTTTGACTTAACCTCCCTATGTCTTTCAGATCTTTGCAGCACCCGTTTTGATATAAATATGTATGTATACACACATACATTTATAAATATACAGACATTTGATGGTCTATTTTTGGAGCAGAAATCAATACTTGCTGTCCACTGCCAAGTAGCCCCCCAGAATGCATGGCCATGAAATTCTGCATTAGCAAACACTGATGCATGGGACATAGAGGAGGAGAAAGAGGAATGTTCAGATGAAGGCATGTTTGCATTTCACACTTGCAAAGCACTACATAAACAGAAAATTAGAAAGCATCAAAATCCACATTCTTATTGCTCTTAAAGTTGTGTATCACATTGTATTTCATTATACATTTTTTTAAAAGGCTCCACCTACTCTCTGGGACTAGAAATCTTTTAATAGCTTGAAGTTAGTCAATCTCTCTTTCATTAATATTCATATGTATGCCCCAGTTCTTACATTTAAACCCACTACTGAAGATTCACTGCTGCTGCAGCTGAACACTGTGCAGGACCAGGACCCTTTTGTGCCAGCAGCCCCAGTGGAGCACTGATCTGTGTGGTGGGCAAACGACATTCATTAAGCAGCAGCCGCTTTACCTGCTTTCTGTTCCCTTAGCCCTTCTGGTCATGCCTTATAATAACTTCAGTGCACCCTCAGTTGGGGAGGGGCTGTGTGTGTTCCCATTGCAGTGATGAGAGCAATAGGATCTCGTAATGTGCCTGTCCTCTGTGTTGCAAAAGACATTTTAGTAATCTTTGCCAAGTTATTCAATCTTTTCATCCTTTGCATTATAAAATGTTCTCTGTTTTATGAAAAGGAGACAATAGAGCTTCTCTTCTTCCCAAGGATTTCTTACAACCATGCAGCTTCTGGTTTCCATTTAGCACTAACTCAATCCCTTTATGCAGCACCACACTGTGATGTGTAAACTTAGCCTGAAACAGAGTCTGAAAGGAGAAGAGACCACTATGATCATCTACTGTGGCTTCCTTCAGGATTTTTCTCAGCGATTCCTGCATGAGGCTCCACGGTTTCAGTTGCCAAGGAAACAATTATCAATCTTTACCATCCCTCACTATCCCTCTCTTTTCCATTTTGTCATTTCTTGTAACAATGAAAAAAAAAACTTGTTAAACATCCTAATCCCTAGCACTAGCATCCTCACCTCCACCCCAAAGAAAAGCATGGGAAAGGGTAGAGAAGGTCCATGGTTGGGAGAAGAGCCTGAAGCTTACTTCTTATCCTTGGATGCTGTGTTGCAGGTAGATGAGCCTTTGAAAATGATCCTCTCAGCTGCAGATAACTTATCAAATGATACTGTTTGACTAACAAAAAAAAAATATCCTTTTTAAAATTACCCAGCAATGTACCACTTGGTATATTTTTGGTATCTTTCCTTTTACCACAGCTTTAGCTCCACTACAGCCTCATGCAGAAATGCTTTGGGAAAAACCCACACGTTATTGTAACATGCAGCTGAAGAGCAGAAGCAGTAATGAGAAACTGGAAGGGAGATGCAAAGAGATGGAAAACTGTGTAGGAGGAAGATAGAAGGCAAAAAAGCCTGCATCAACTAGGGAATAGATTAGATGCAGTCAGAGCCAGAGATAAACTTTTGGAGTCTCAGGAGATTAAACTCTGGTACCTTCAGGCAAGTTACAAGAGATCTGCATGTTTCCTTAAGGTCTCATGAGTCCCACCTGTGTAATTCACTGCTTCTGACAGCTGCACTGATTTTATGCTCTTAAATGCAACTCCGAACAGCACAACTGTTTGAAGGACAGAAAGGTGTCTCACCAACATAATTTGAAAGGTAACCCCCTCAAATTCAGTGAAATTACGTCAGTGCAATCAGTTCCTCAGTATGCACAAGAGGGAGGGTGAACACACCAACTGCATGGGGGGAAGAAGGATCAAGTAGTCATAAAATGTTTATGGGGAAGAGGACTGTTTTGATAATTCATCTGGTAAACATGCCATGATATTTGGCATGTTTTGATAATTCACCACTTGGGGTAATTGTCCCACTTGTATAAGTAACCTAATAATAGCTCACACAAAGGAAAGCAGGCTTACCTTACAAATCTCAGGAATATCAGGTGATGGAGAAAAAGTCAGTGATACGTAGAAACTGAAACATTCCTCAGGGTAAGCCCTTAGGGAGGAGCAAACACGGTAGACCACATCGATGAGACAATTCCTGCTTTCAGCGAGGGAGCGATGTTTCACCCCCTCCTCTTCTGGACACTAATTTGCTTGCTGAGCTGCTTGAGTTTTGGTTTTGGTGGTTTTTTCCCTGTGTGTGTGTGAGACATAACAGGATGGTTCTGAGGATGGCCTAGCCACACAGTATATGCAGAAGTTACTATGTCATACATACAGCACCATGGGGACACTCAGCACATGTCCAGGAAATCTGGCACCAGAGTCACTGTGCCTCTGCTAGGTTGTCCATGGGCCCACACCTCAGGACAGGCTGTGGCACTGCTCGCTGTAAGCCTGGGAAATATGGACCTTTTGGCCATTTAGAGGCTTTTGTCAGAAACACTGCATCTAAACGTAGTCCAGCAGGATGCACGGATACTGAAATCCCTGACAGTTTTTCTGCAGCAGTCACTTGCTGATGGTTTAGGGTGGTTGTAACAGAAGTAGTAAGATAAATCTACATCTGAAAAACAATGGAGAAAACAAGTTATTTTTATGAATATCAACAACATCCCTGGTTTTCTGTTGGCTATTTTCCCACCAGGAGAAGTTAGAGGGAAGCAAACAGGAAGAAAACAGTGACAACATACCAATACTGTTTCAAGTATCACAGAGCTGTTGAAGAAATATATTAGGGAATATCTACCCACATACCTCCAGGCAGATGAGTATTAACTTCTCCTAAGTCCAGGGAGTATAAGACACTGAAAACCACAGCTATGCAAAGAGGAATGGGTGAACAGCAGTGTTGGGGAGAGTCAGAAAAAGCCAGCATTTAAGAGAGAGTTGGTTTTAGCACTTGACCTTGAACAGGTGTGTTTATGCTCAGTGGAAACTGATGAAACAAACATGTTTTCTGGTAAGGCTTAGGCACAAGTGTTTGTCCTCTGATTCTTCTCATGGCTCAACCTCTGGTTTTCTTCCTTTGGCTGAAGAAACATCTTTTTCCTTCAAAAGATATATTCTTGAGCCCTCTGGATCAGCTGCTGACCCAAAATGTGTTGGGTTGGTGTGATGCAGAGCAGGGACTGCAGGCTTCTTTATTCACATGTTGGGTGCTGGATTCAGCTACCTTGGAGAAGACTATGTGGAGGGGAAAAAACCTTCTCTGGTTGGCAGTAACATGAGATGACTTAAGTGTGCCAGCTGCCTCACAAGCCTGTGCTTCCTCCCCATGGCAGTCATATGTAAGTGTGAGAATTCATTATTCCCAGATAAGAAAAGCAACTCCATAATGAAAATAAAATAAAATAGAAAATAAATAAAGAAAATAACCAACAACCCAATCAACAATCAGGCAAACCTGAGAAGGGTACTGTCACTTGACCCTACTGTTTCTCTGACCCAGGTGTACTGCGTAGTTCCCAGGCAACCGCTCTCCAGCTGCTGCCTGCCCCAGCCAGGCTGATGGCAGGGAAGAGGGTATCAGTTTGCAAGAGGAGAGTGATCCCACTCCATGCAGAGACAGTGCAATCTTCCCTTACAGCATACCCGAGCATAGCAATCGAGCAAATCGCACCAGAAGGCAGAACCTGAAGGTTATCTCTCCTGCTTTCCACGTGGGCATCTCCTCTTCACACTACAGGATAGCTTGGCAGTTGTGTCCTCTCCACCACTCTGGCTGAAGATGTACTGGGGACAAAAATGGATCTCTCTTGCATAGGAAGGTTCAGATGGAATCAAGGAGGGCCATGATCATGGAGGTCTTGTGTCCCAGAGAGTCTCTGCCACTTGCTTATGGATCAAAGACAGATCCTTCATACCCTCAGGACCTTCATACCCTCTGGATCAAAATTAGCTCATTTCACCAAGTATCTGAGAACTTCAATGTTTCAGACTCATCAACACCATCCTCTAAGCTAAAACTTCCCTATCTACTCCTACTCACAGCTCCCACCTTTCCGAGACTAAGTAGTCTTGCCAGAGCATGCCCGATCACTCTGCATGACCATCTTCATCACTGTCTTCTGACCTGCTGGGTATTACCAGCCCCTGCTGTTATCAACAGTGATTTCACATTCATTTACATCACAGATTAAATTGATACATTCATGGATTCAGCAACTTCCAGTATCACCCTAATCTCCTAGAGCCTCTCCTGGAATCCTCACTGGGTCTTTGAGGTCCCTCAGTTGGCCTCCTCTCGGTGCTGCTCACTCAAGCTGGGTTGATATTGCACGGTGTTCATTTTTAGACTGAAAAGGCAGCACGCTACTGACTCATACACCCAACACAGTTTCTGTACATACATTATCTTTATGCAATTACCCTTGTCAATCAAATATATAGTCTCATCAAAACACCAAAATAAGGTTTGTTTGACAAGTTTGCTTATAGTTACCATAAAACTGTATCAGTGGCATTAATCACATCCTTTCCCTTAATCTTTCTTGATTGAATCCTATAGAAGTTTTCCTTTATTTTCCCTGGCACTGAGCTAAGCCTAGCCAGCCTGCAATTACTGGGCCCATTCTCTGGGGGAAAATTAATACTAGTCTTTTCCTCTGACTGTGCCTTTACTGTGTCCTGAGCCCACCTTTCAGCCCTGACCTCCTTCACAGAGTAGCTTGTCCTCTTTTGCTCCCAGAGAGGCTTAGGATAAGGGATTGGGGCTTCTTCCTCTCCCTTGCAGAGCACTGCAGAGCTACTGCATGTATGAAACTCTAGGTTCTGGGAGGGCAGAGGGCAAGAGAGAGGGCTGTGGGGACCTGCATGCCCACAGTACCATCTCAGTACCTCCACAGTGTGTTGGTTTGTCCAATCGAGAGAGCTCCTGGTCACAAGAGGGACCAGACTGCCTGAGAATGAGGGACAAGTGAGGAGGGAAGAGCTGGAAATTTCTCCTGCCCCTGCCTACACTTCTCCTAATGTTTGTCCAAAAAGGTTTAGCAGTACTGTCGTGATTGATGATACTATAATATCATCCTTTCTGCTGTTATCAGTAGCAAGGTTCAAATGATATAATTTTTCCTTACCTGCAGGTCTAGTCTGAAGTCTGCTAGAGTATTTTCATTAGCATCAAATCTGAGGTTATGATCTCATTTCCTTGGAGGTGTAAAAGATGCATCCCACTCATTCTCTTCCTTTTAGGGATGCTCAGCATGATCAGAGGGTCACCTCTGCAGGAGAGCATCAGCATTTGCATTTGCTTCTTCAGAGGAGTTATCAGGGTTTCCTTCCACTGGCCGGGCCCCTTTCATGCAGCCTGCAGTTTTGGAGCCACTGGTGGGGTTTCTTCCCACCAAGCCAGATTCTCTGATTGCAGGATTCCCAGAGAATTAAAATAGATTTTTCCCACAAATCCTTAAAGAAATAAATGTTACTCACCAGGAAACAGACTCAAGATTATATGGCTGTCCTGCCAGGGTAACCTGTTCTCTAAGCCTGTATAAGAGTGTATGCCAGGCCATGGAGAGCACAGAAGAAACACAACCTTGCACGATACATAAGGTAGATACAGCAGAATCATTGTGTTCAGCAACATACTTCAAGTGCCCTTTGCTGAGCAGGGCTGTTAATAAATGGAGGCAAAGGCTGTAATAAACTAGAGAACAACTGCTTCACACTTCTGAGAGTAAATACAGTGCCCCGGGCAAGCAAGCGGGATGGCTCAGTAACAGAGAGCTCAGCATAGACCTGTTAGGACCATTGATAATGCTACTTATTGCGAAGAGGAAAATCAGGATGATGGGAGAAAATAAAGAAAGGAAAAAAAAGGAAGAAAAATGAGAGAAGGCAGTAACTGAAAGGTGAACTTTATAGTGAGTGTGTGCATTGCCCTGTGACCCTGTCTGCCTATAGCTAGAGGGCAAGGAGGCACATATCCTATTAAAAATCTCTTTAAAGAACCCAGATCCTTTCTCTTTAACCTCTGCTCATAGTGAAGTAAGGTCATAAATGACAAATCTGGTACAGGAAAATTTTCTCAAAGTTTTCATTAAATGTAAGGAGCAATAAAACATTATGAAAGGAACCCAAGCCTGTTTCTGTTGTAAACTGCAGGCGATTTACTTCTCAGAGATTGCTTATCAGTTATTCTTTTTCTGCAAAGCACCTCATTGGCTTCTCGAGCATCTTCACATAGATCAAAACCTTGGAGCATTTCATGGTGAAAGCCCTGTCTCCTTTGAAAACTCTGGACGTGGTAATGAGGAAAGACAAAACAGACACCTTTCTCTGCTCAGTTTTCAGGATGCTGCCTTTGCAACTGTGGTGAAATACATTGGGGGAGCGGAAAGAAAAAACAAACAAACAACTAATCCAAACAGCCTCTCACCTTCCTGAAAAGTGATATTCTTCATCTTCATTACTTAGCCAGGAACCTCTGGGGAGCAACATATTTAAGAAGCCAGAAGACTCATTTTTGTTCAAAGGAAGGACAACTGAAATGGATGAATGGGACCCCGAGACCTTTCACCATCCAGATTTTGTGCTCAAGGAGTTCTACCAATTTGCTGGGAATCTCACAACCGATGGCTCCAGGACTGGATGTGTTTTAGCTGTTAACATTTGATAGCTAACTGAGGTATTATAAAATCCTCAGTGCAGGCACAGTGCTGTTCCCTGTGATCAAAGGCAAGCCTTGTGATCAAAGGTATGTGTCTGAGGATCTTTGTCTTCTTCTAGAGAAAAGCACTGGTGATATCCTTACCTGACTGCTGAATGAATATTCTGCTCACTTTTACTTTACCTCTAGTACTACCTACTTTTAAAACTTAACTCTTTGAGGATTTTGTTGAAATTGCCTCTATGTTCCCCAAATTATTCTGCTACCTCTATTTCAAAGCACCTGAAATACAATGTCTCCCAGAAGCTCTACCAGGTATGGCTGGGATGGAGTTAATTTTCTTCACAGCAGTCCGTACAGTGCTGTGTTTTGGATTTCTGTCCAAAACAGTGCTGATAAGGCACCAAGGTTGTAGGTATGGATGTGCAGTGCTTGCACAGGGTCAAGGCTTCCCCTCTTCCTCTCTCTGCCCTCCCCTGGCGCATAGGCTGGGCAGGGTGAGAGGCTGGGGTGGGTCAGGTGGGACAGTTGACCCCAGCCGAATGGAAGGACATTCTATACCATATAATGCATATTCAGCAATAAAATCTGAGGGGAAGGGGGCAATTCTGAAGCTGCTGTTGATCAAGGGCCGGTTGAGCTGGTGGGAGGGGGTGAGCAATGCCCTTGCATCACTTATGGCTTTTCCACTTATTAAGCTGTCTCTATTTCAGCCCAGCCTCCTTTCAAACCCACGTATTTCAGTATTTCTACCGTGCTCAGCACTTCAAAATGTCGTGTAGCACCCTACCTGCTTCACTTCATAGGGAAGGCCAGCACCCCCTGCGCTGCCCGCGGCTACCGCTTCCGTCCCGCCTGACTGCAGTTACACAGCAGGAATGAGACGGAGTCGGTACGCCTCCTCAAGCCGGCGTGCGGACAGCTCGTAGTACGCAGGAGCCCAGCCAAGCCGAGCCGGGCCGGGCCGGGCCGAGCCGAGCCGGACCGAGCTAGGCCGAGCCGGGCCGAGCCTAGCCGGGCGCCGGCGGGGCGGGGCGGGCGGCCGGAGGCTGTGGGCGCCGGGTGCCCTCTGCCGGCCGCTGGGGCCCTGCGCCGCGGAAGGACGGTGCCTGACGGCGCAGCCATGGGTGCAGTACTAGGCGCGGAAGGGGCATGGTTTCCATGTTAGACCTGCTCCCGGCACCGTAAGGGCTGCCTTGTGCACACCCTGCTCCAGAGGCTGCATGGAAAAACCTGGCTGAGAGGGGAGCTGATTTTTTTCAAGCGGTTGAGCAGCCCCGGCCAGCTTGTGTGTGGAGCGGTGGAAACTCATTGCCGCTGAAAATCCTCCTTTCACTTCTACATCACTCTTCTCTTCTGCTCCTCTCAGACCCACTGCCCATTTTCCACTCATCTGTCTCTCTCTCACTTCCTCTCATGTCTGGTCTCGGAACCTTTCACCCCCTTTATCCACCTTTCCCAGTACCACTCGACCCTCTGTCATCGTGTGGTGCCCTCCCCTTGCTTCCCACAGTCTTTTTTTTTTAACCTCCTTTGTGTTACCTGTTCTGGTCCTACACCCCCATTTCCATACATTATACAGCGTAAAGGGCAGGAAGGGTGCAGATGACAGATTGGGGCAAGTGATGCAGCTAGAGGGGATTGCATGGGTGTGGCGAAAGGAGTCCCAGCTGCTTTGGTTCTTCCCTGACGGTGTCCTAATGCCGGTGGGGCACACACACACGAAGGATTAAAACCTGTGTGCTGGTCATAAGGCTGACTTGTGGGCCCTCACCAACAGTGTCTCTGGGCCTTGCTTCCATGCAAACACAGACCTGATACTCTTTGAAAGCCTTAAAACCACCCCCCAACTTAATCACCCTGATGAGGGTTTGCTGTCGCTGTCACCCTCTGCGAGACACTCCTGTCCTGCAAGCCACACCAGCCCACCCTGCAGGCCTTGCCTTCCACCCGCCCTAAATTCTGCCCACACACGCTGGAGTCAAAACCCTATTGAAAGAGTATAAAGGGGGCGAGGGGAGAGGTGAGGAAACAGGCTCTGTCAGGGCAAGGGTCATGACCAGGAGAGGAGGGGCTACTCTGGGCCTGGGGAAGGCAGGGGTAAAGAGGGGGCCATGACACAGGGGAGAGCAGAGCTCTGATGTCTGGGGACTCCACGCCCTGTAACATTTGAAGAACAGGGTAGATAAATAATACTGCACACGTGGGTGAAGAATGGTTGGACCTTCATCGATACCTCCTGTGGTCGCCTTCCAGACCTGCCTTTGTTATTCCTGTCATTCCTATTACACACACTCCTGAGGAGGCCTGCTGCTGTCAGGGGAGAGGCAGATCAGAGGTGTTTGGGTGTTGAAGAAGCACCCTTGGGGAGCTGAAGTGAGCTTTTCTTGGGCAACCTGGAAGCACTGTGATGGAGCTGTGACCCAAACCCTGTGGAGGAGCAATTCAGGAGCAGCTTTGCTCTTTGTTTGTGTGTGTATGAATTCCTCTCTGTGTTTTTCAGCCTGTCCCTGAGAATCTGGAAGCAATGGGAAGCTGTGTCAGGAATGTGAACTACAAGAAGTCCTTATTTTTAACCATACTTCCCCTCTCCCCCCCTACCTTTTTTCCCCCTGAGACATTGCTACAAGTTTGTTTCGTGTTTTTTTGGTTTTGTTTTTGATTTTTTTAAATAATCCTGGAATTAAAAAAGGGGAACAAAATTACTTTTTTGTATTTAATGAGCTCACACACCAGAGGCAGTATGCTGTCCAAGTACAAATGGGAAGCTTTCCATGTGCCTGCTAGACATTTGACCTCCTGCACCCCACCACTAGACAGTCCTGTGCACACGTGCAGCCTAGAGCTCGGTGTACCTGAGCTACTTGCTGTGCCTTTTCATTGGACCTAGTTACAGGGTTAACACAGGAGTGACATGTCCCCAAGGAGACGAAGTGCTGAGTCCCCAGGGCTGGCATGGCAGTGGCAGTGCTACGCAGAGAAGCCTGCTCCTGTCCCAGCCTTCTGCCTTGACAAATGGGCTTTAGAGTGGCTCAGAATCTATGCATCGAGCTCCTCCCGTGCCTGCTTCCCTTTGAGCAAATCCCCCAAACAGCAGAGACTTTGATATACGGTGCAGCACGGCGGCCTTTAAATAACAGCCTTTATTGCTCATTATTTGCACAGCTACCCCACAGGAGAAAACATAAAGGGAAAGCACGCTGCCGGAAACGCTGAGGCAGGCATGTTTGCCCTGGCCTGTCTGCCATCACAGGAAAGAAAAGGCACAAGAATTTACAATCTTATAAATTGTCTTGAGCTCCAGCATGGGTTTGCTGTGGAGATCCGATACGTGTGCGCCGGTGATTAAAGTGCAGTGGTCTGCATTTCACACAGCAGAACCATTCCCCTCCCTCTCTGTCCCCCTTTCCAGTTTCATTTGAAGGCAACTAGGAGGGCGGAGCAGCGTTGGAAGTCAGACAAGTTCTCCTTATGATGGATAAATGCAAGTTTAGGTCCCAAACCTTGGATGCCAAAGAACTAAAATGTACCTGTGGCATTGCAAAGCACAAGCAGTACACATGAGGAGCAGCTGCACCTCAATGAGTGTGCTGCGTCCATGCCTCACCCCACTCCACCTTCCCAGTTTTTAGCAAGAGCTATACCCACCTTGAAGAAACCCCTTTTGCAAAGGTGAAGGCTCTCAGAGGGGCAGCAGAGATTCCTTCTGGTGCAGCCCACACATCGAGGAGGCAATCTGTACCCTCTGCTCAGGCTGGTGCTCTCCAGTTGCTGATGTCACTGCAGCTCCAGAGGTTTGTGCCAGAGGAGGAGATGGGTCCAGCAGTGGACTGGGCTCTCCAAGCCCTGATGGGCACTTCAAGCCTTGTGCAAATTGCACTTTGTATTTTTTGAGTGAGCTCACAGCAGTGGAGGAGGAATTCCTTGTTGCCAGTTGCGGCAGAGGAACATGCTTCTTTGGATTTTGGTAAAATGCCTACTGAGCTAGATTTAACTGAACTCAGGAGTATTTACAAATGGATATGCAGATAAATTAACCAAGCTGAGGAGAAACCCGTGAAGTGGCTGCACTTGCAGATCATTCTGGTGTCTGGAGACCTAGCCTGGGCCACTGATGGCGTTGGATTCTCTGAGACGGGTCTCATCCTGTGATCTGGTGGCTGAAAACCCTCACTGTTTCCACTCACAAGGCATGGCAGGCTCTGTTTGAAGCAACCCTGCTTAAACTGAGAAACTGTTTTTCCCTATTGGGAGGAAAGGGTCAGAAAAGTGTGTTCTCCAGCTACAGTGCATTTTTAATCTGTTTTGATCTCAGACAACAGCACGACAGATGTTTTTACAGTGCTATAGGTAAGTTTTACAGAACACAGAAACAGAACAAAGACGACAGCGTAACAGGATATGAACACAGAGAAACTCTCCTCTAGCGAATCTAGCTCTTCGGGATGTAAAGCCGTTTCTGTGGTTAGATCATTCAGTGATGCCTCCAGTAAACTCCCCATTTCCAGTAGAGCACCTAAACCCTTCAATTACCAGTTAGCCTGTGCTTAAAAAGCTTTACGTTTACCAGGACACGCAATTTTAAATGAAACACAGACTTAATTGGTTTGCTGACCAGGCCCAGGGATTGCAGTTTCATTTGCTTCTGCTGAGCTGGGGTTTCAGCCAGGAGAAAGGACTCATGACCTCTTGCTACCAGAGAGTTTCAGTACGTACCTAGGAATTCACAGTACCAGTTTCCCCAAAGGTTGATGCTCGTTCCAGGCATTCCCAAGCCAGAAGGCTGGAAACCCAAGCCCATGGAAAGGGGCCTTTGGGTTGCCACTGACATTCTCTGATAAAACGAGCTTCCTGCTCTACCCTGAAGGTTTATGTCCCATGGCGAGCCCATGGCTGGGTGGTGCTGTGCAGTGCCACTGGGCAGCTAGCACACATTTAAAGGCACCGAGAGAGGGTTCAGGCATAAGGGAAAGGAAAACCAGAGTAGTATTTTCAGCCGATCCCCACCCGGCTGCAGTCGGGATGTAGCAAGGGGCTCTCAACAGAGCTGAACGTGGCAGCTCTGAGCACCCCTCAGCATCTGAATGCAAAGGCTCTTCTGCCCTGGGGTTAAAAAAAATACATTTCACAGGTCTAAATACGCCACCTCAAAGGATTAACGGTTCTTAATAATGATACTTCTATTACTGATGGTTTCCCAACAGACTGAGGAGATTGAATAATAGTAACAGAACTAACCAGATGTTGGGACCAAACTTGACCTAGTGAGAAGACATACGGACACACAAGATTTGCAGTGACTTAAAACAGTTTAATGTAATTCCAAGACAAAGTGTGATTACATTTCTACACATATACAATATGCATATGTGAGTTTACAAATTCTGATTAATAACTCGTTTCACCTCAGAGACCGAAAAAATGATCAAAAAGAAACCGTGAATAACAAGCTATAACATAGTTCACCACAACGGGACCTCCTTTCTCACCCTACAGTTAGTAATATTACAATTAAAATAACTATATTCTTCTATAATGTATTTTCTGTTAAAATCATCTCATAAATTTACAATGCTATTATTAGTTTCCAAGACTAATATAAATTCACTCCATTTTTCTACAACGAAAATGATTATTAATTAGAAGCACACAACGTCATGATGAAAAACACAAGCATTTTTTTTTTTAGTAGCAAGAACTTGATTGGTTAAGAATTAGTTTTCTTGTAAAACATTCTAAAGCCAAGTAAAATATCCATTCTTATAACATACCTATAATATGAGACTAAGGAATAGGTTACATATAGGTCTACAACACATCAGTTTGTTTTTGTTTTTTTTTTCTTTTAAAAGAAGAAAGACATATTTACCAAAAGGAGAAAAAAATAAAAGAAAAAAGAAAAAAAGGGGGAAAAATGCAAAATTAAAAAAAAACCCAAGAAGAAAAAAGGGACAATCCACATAGGAAAAAAGCAGTACACAAGAAAATACTGTTGCACACAATAATTTTCACAAAGATTAACATGGATTAACACTCTTATTACAGAAACCGTACAGTGAAGGAACACAACGGCTCAGGGCTTTCGTGGGGTTACTGGGCTGAGATGATACTGTAGAGAAAATAACCACTCGAGATCCAGAGCCGGGGCAGGGGCATCTTTTCCCTTGCGATTGTGACAGCATTTCACAGCTTTCCCCCCCCACCCTCCAAAACACACCTCTCTTCCCCTTAATTATTTTGGTGCAGTGTATATGAACTTCCACTTTCCATCCAGAGTACGCTGGGCTTGTGGGCAGCCGAAAGGCAGAAAACTCTCCCTCCATTTCCCACCTCCTGGTTTTGAAAGGATTTTACGGCTCATAAAAAGACATGTTTCACCCGTTGGTTCGTCTTTTAACTACCTGAAGTCTAGACTCTTCACCTTCCGAGATGCCCCTCTTCCTCCTCTCTTTCTCGCTCCCTCTCTTACTCTCTCTCTCTCTCACACACACGCTCCCTTAATAAAGCTATTAATGACACTTCCTCTCCTTTCTGAAATTTGATTTGCTATGAAAGATACAGGCTACATTCTGGTTCTGCCCGAGTAGAATCTGGTACCCAAAACGCCTCGATTGCTCTGTTGGTGAAATATGGGATGAGGACATTTATTATTTTTTTTTACACCTGCAGTGGTTGTGCCCTGGAATATCCGTGGAAGTTTTGTTTTGAGAAGAATACAGAGGGGAAAAAAGTATTAAAAAAAATAATAATCAAACACATAAGGGATAAAGGGGGGAAAAAAAAGACCAGAAGTGTTGTACGTAACCATGTGAGGTGGAAGTATTGCAGAAGCACTTTATTTCCTTGCCGAGGGCAGAGGTGCTATATGTAACCATTCAGATCCTACAGGATGTGCGTAGCCAGTGTTGGAAACCCCTTCTTGCCTAACAAGCTGCAAGCCAAAGTATTTGACAAGGCTCTGTGGCTCCTTCATTTGAGTACGCTGGTATTTGTGGGTCTGACTCCCCCTGACAAGAACACAGGAGCGGGCAGGTGCCAAGGGCAGCAAAGTGTGGGTTTTGGGTGGTGGTGCGCAGTGAGAAAGGGTGGATGTTTCCCAGTTGGCCCAAGTGCTGCTGACTGTCCTGGCTTGCCGTGTGATGCGTAATCACTTTGGTAATGTGGATGACGGGGTGGGCACAGCAGCCCTGGGACAGTGCTGAGGGAGGAGGAGGAGGTGGGTTGCACTCCCCTCATCCCACAGCCACTGATTGTACTGGGAGCAGCATGGGAACCCAACTGCAAAGCATTGCCCGTTGCTCCTTCTCATGGCCCCTGCTCTAAGCTGACCGATGCAGCCCCGTCAGACATGATGGAAGCATGCAAGGAGCCCTCCTGAGAGTACCTGAGCACCACAGACGAAGCTGGGTTCTTCAGATGTACAGCTGTCTGGTTTTAAATGCCAATTCCTGCGCTTTCATGACCTCAAAGTACCATTTTGCCCAGCAGACACATATACCATCTTCATTGGTTACCCAAGTGAAAGAACACAACAGACACAACTAGACAGCTAAGCGAGACCGGGGAGAGGGGTGGGGGGTGTGATGTATCAAAATGCAAAGTACAGGGTAACAACAGCTGGGCAACGGCATCGATGGGAACCGCCATGGGCTGAGAAAACATTGCTGACAAGCGGACGGTCAGTGAACTTTGTGTTTCGTTTCCTGGTTCAAAACATTTCTGTGGTGGTAAGCATCGTTTGTAAGAAAGGGGTGAACAGACGAAAGCCAAATTACAGCATTGCCTCAGAGTGGCTGTCACACATGCACACATGTGCACACACACACACACACACACACAAACCCCCCACAAAATAAAGCCAGGCGTTCACTAACTCAGGAATTAATCATTTGGTTAATGATTTATCAACAGTACAATACAATCCTTCCTTAGAATATCCTTCATTCTCCTGAAGCGGATATCTTCATCCAGATGAGGATCCTACATGGAACAGTGAATTTAGTATCCTGCTCCCTACTTCAACCCAAGGAGCCTGATAAAGTATGTTATTAAAACAAGCAAACAAACAGCTTATCTGTTGGACTAAATCTTCAAAGGGGGTGGAGTGGTTTGTTTTTTCATAGGTTTGTTTTTTCTTTTTTGGACCAGAGTTTGGAATACAGTGGATCACTTGATCGCTAGACTGACTTCCCAGTACTATGTTATATCTCAAAACAGAATATACACATTAAAGACACACTTGTACTTCTCCATTTTTAACGGGCGAAATGAGAGGCAGCTGTACTGAGTTTTTGAAGGTGTCACTTACAAACACAAGGTTTCCCTTAAAAAGTACCAGTTTAAATGTAAACTATAAAACACTGTAATAACTATAAAATGTAGCCAGAAAACTGTTTAAGTAGCCACAGTCTATTATTCAGTTCATATTGGTTTAAAATGTGACTTGTTAAATATCTTCTAGAAGGCCAAAGCATTTTACAGTAGCTATAAACATATATACTTACATGTGCATTTTAACATCACAATTGATTAAAATACATAAAAGAGTAATCTATTCCTTGGTTTAATTTTTTTTTTCTTTTTCTTTTTAAAGATTCACTGTCTTCAGAATTCACTCAAGCAACAATGACCAGGGTGGGCATTTATCGCTATTCCGCCCCTACGGAGTTCAGAGTCTTTGAATCAAAGTTCGAGCTGGCTACATGTTTTCAGAAAGGCTAAAACCAGGATGAATGCCCACATTTGAGGTAATTATTGCCATTAGGTCACAGTTTGCGTAATATAAGTGTATCTAAATCCTTCGTTAAAAAACCCCGCAGGTATCCCGCCGTGCTGGGGGGGTACCCTTTGTAGCAATCAGAATCCAGAATGCTGATCAGTGGGTTTGCTTCCAAAGGAGCTGGCGGTCCTGGAGCACCAGGCGCCCCGGGGACAGCCGCTGGCCAGCCTAGAGCTTGGGCGAGCAACGAGCCTTTTTTTAAACTTTTTTATTTTTTTTTAAGAAAAAGAAAACAAAAGGGAAAAAAAAATCAGAGGTGCCATAAAATAGATGGGTAACACTTCTGATCAGAATTCCAGACCGAAGCTTTTCTGACTTTTCCTTTCCAAACAGCTTGCTGGGAAAAAAAAATAAAAATCAAACCACATTGGCATTAAATATTAACTCTATGCCAGCACTGCTAAAACTCCTTGGCTATGTTCTGAAAGTGGGATTAGCTTTGCTTTTGCTCTGAGCATTGTTGCCCCATTGCTTTCTGTTTCAAAGAGGAAACCTTGTTAGAAAGAGAGAAAGACACAGAGAGATAGGGAGAGAGAGAATGAAGAGACAAAGAGATGAAGATTGAGACAAAGAGAGAGAGAGAGAAAAAGAGAGAAGAAAGAAAGAAAAATAGAGATAAAAGAAAGAAAAATAGAGAGGAAAGAGAGAGAAAAGGAAAGAAGGAAGGAGGGAAGGGAGGGAAGGAAGGGAAGGGAGGGAAGGGAGAGAGGAAGGGAGGAAGGGAGGAAGGGAGGGAAGGGAGGGAAGGGAGAGAGGAAGGGAGGAAGGGAGGGAAGGGAGGGAAGGGAGAGAGGAAGGGAGGAAGGGAGGAAGGGAGGAAGGGAGGAAGGGAGGAAGGGAGGAAGGGAGGAAGGGAGGAAGGGAGGAAGGGAGGAAGGGAGGAAGGGAGGAAGGAAGAAAGGAAGGAAGGAAGGAAGGAAGGAAGGAAGGAAGGAAGGAAGAGAAGGAAGGAAGGAAGGAAGGAAGGAAGGAAGGAAGGAAGGAAGGAAGGAAGGAAGGAAGGAAGGAAGGAAGGAAGGAAGGAAGGAAGGAAGGAAGGAAGGAAGGAAGGAAGGAAGGAAGGAAGGAAGGAAGGAAGGAAGGAAAGGAAGGAAGGAAGGAAGGAAGGAAGGAAGGAAGGAAGGAAGGAAGGAAGGAAGGAAGGAAGGAAGGAAGGAAGGAAGGAAGGAAGGAAGAAGGAAGAAGAAAGAAAGAAAGAAAGAAAGAAAGAAAGAAAGAAAGAAAGAAAGAAAGAAAGAAAGAAAGAAAGAAAGAAAGAAAGAAAGAAAGAAAGAAAGAAAGAAAGAAAGAAAGAAAGAAAGAAAGAAAGAAAGAAAGAAAGAAAGAAAGAAAGAAAGAAAGAAAGAAAGAAAGAAAGAGAGAAAAGAATAGTCCCTGTCTGTCAGAAGTACACGCAAGTATTTACAAGGTTTGTGTGAATCTGCACACAGTTCCCCTCACAGCGAAAGAGTTAAGAACAGAGATGTCACAATATTTATCAGTGCAGTAAAAAATATCATTTTTGGAAAAAAATATACCTTTAGTATTGCCTTTCTTAGATTAACTATGATAAGCAAAAGATTAAAAACAAAATACCTTCAAACACACATGAATAGTCTGTTATAGCAGCACTGCTAAAACTGGAAGGACAAAGCTAACCCGTAAATGAGAAACAGGAGTTTCAAACCATAGATGCAGAACACAAAGCCTCCAAGTACGCTCCCCAACACTTCTGAAGAACCAAGCCGACCCACTGTCCAAATTTCACTCCCATCACACTCTAATGCTCTAAACCTTGACTTCTCACTGAAAGCATCTGACACGCACAGAGCTCAGCCTGACTTGCCTCCAGCTTGGGTCTCATCCCCCTGTGTACATCAGCAGCTCTTCACAAGAAGCTACCACCTCTGGGTCACCCCCAGCAATGATGATGGTCAGGGGGAAAAAGACACCTTCAGTGCGGAGCTCTGGGTTAGCAGTGCTCCCCGGCACGCTGCTTGGGCCTGCGTCAGGGGTCCTGCTGTGTGCCCAGGGCGGGTGGTGAGCGCGGTGACATCACAGCATCACCCGCAGGTAGTGGCATTCCCAGATGGTGGGAAGGATGGACAAGGGGATGGGGACCAGGAGAGCCCAGAGCCTCCCATCCAAGGCAGTACTCCAGCAGAGCCCATGCACAGCCATCGACAACAGGACTGCTTCCAGGGCTTCGAGCACCGCCGTAAAACATTGTACCTCGCCCAGCATCTGCAGCCCAGTGCAGAATTCTCACTCTCATCAGTGGCAGCTTTGCTGGAGTAGGGCAGTGAGAGAACCCTGTCAGCACAGGCCCAGCTGATCCTCCCCAGGGCTGGAGGGAGCAAAATGATTTGTAGGCACAGGAGCTGGCTGCAAGAAGTCAGGGACATGACATACATTGGATACAGGCTCTCCTCACAGGAGCACTTGTGAGACTTGGGAACGTAAGGAGTGGGGAGGGGAAACATGGATGAGTGCCCTGCACAGCAGATCCACTGCTTTGAAGGTCCCACAGGAAATGGAATGACAGCAGGCAAAGCTCTGTCAGCAGGAAGGGGGAGATCATTCCCTTCAAATGGTTTTCCCTTCCGCTTTGCCTACCCTCAATCACGATTATTTCTGCAGACCTCTCATACAGGTATCTAGGATGTGACCCACAGGCAGTGCTGCAGATCTGTGATTGCCAAGACATGGAAGAACACAGGAGTAAGCCCCAAATCCTTGCCCATCTGCGTGGAGGCCTGACCACGGCAGCACCATGGGTCTGACCCATGGAACAAAACCAGCATCCTAAATCCAGAGAAGGGAGACCCTACAGAAGCATACAGAGCATCCAGACACTTATCCCTGCTACACAGCTTGCCATACCCACACTGCACCATCGTCACTGAAACACATCAATAACGAGAGAAGAATAAAGTACTCATCATCCCCTACAGTTTAGGATAGCAGCAATATTTAGTATGAATTTCTCTGCGTGTCACGCCAGCTACTCAAAGCAATGACAGAAACATGAAAAAGAAGGAGGGAAAGGGAAGATGGAATTCCACAGCGTATCCCCATGGCCTGGCAGTCATGACTCGTGGTTTCATTTCATTTCTGGAGTGGGTGGGGGTCTCTTTCTCTCACTCTTAAGAGAAGTATCTTTGGTTAAAGAAAAAAACAAAACAGGTTAATTGCCCTTCAAGTTTGCTCACGGAGTTGCCTTCAAACCACATTACATGACATAATCCCTGGCAGTATAAAAAGGGAAAAATGTCACAGATGGAAGTGTCCCTCTCTTGGAATGTTTTACGAATTACAACAAAGCTACTAAAGAAACAGAGCGAGAGAGAGACCTGCCAAGGCCCAGTTCGCTGGGCGGAAGCACGTACAACTCTGCTGGAGAAGATGAGATTGCATTTGCTTCATTTTTTGCAAGTCCTTCCATTTGGATTTTCCATTCTGCTCATGTTAGCGGTTCTCTCTGCTCCCTCCTGCGTTCTGGTTTCACAGCTGGAACTTGAACATCCATCTCTGAGGAGAGGCAACGTCCCTGCCTCCTTCTGCTTCCCACATGAGAAGAATGCAAGATGAGATGATGAAGAAAGAGACCGCTTTTTTCACTGCACCAGCCATAACCCACCCATAAAACTTCCAGTATCTAATCATTCACCTCCCCTCTCAAGTTCCCATGCTGTTTACCACACACATGAGGAATGTCAACCCAACCAAGCCAATCCCATTTCCTCTCCCAAGGACTTTGCAAGCAACACAAACTGGGCGATACTGTGTACGTGGCACTGGCAAGCAGGCAAAGCTTTTGCTTCTTCTGCAAAAGTGAGTGGGTTTCCCCAGGACAAACCGTACCACACTTGTTTCCACACTATGTCTTTATACAGGTGTGAGGGAGGTGTTGCTCAGCTCCCTCACATCCACCACAAAACACACAGTGCTGCACCATCAAAGCAATCTGATGGCTGTGCTGCATGTCTCTTGCAATCACAGCCTCCTACTGCCACAACCACCCCAACGCCTAACAGCAGGCAGGTCAGCGACTCCAGAACAGACGACACCGAAGGTCGCTCCTCCAATGCACCCCTTCTCACAGCCGGCTTCTGCCATGCATTCACTCATTTGGCTCTGCTGCCAGACACCCCCCCAAAATATGATTCGAGCCTACGTGGGGGAGCAGGTCAGAGGGGTACACAGGGAAAATGCAATTATACAAGTAAAGCATTACTGCGATTGAGATTGCAGCCTTCCTCGCTTCGCCAGCCCGTGGCCAGAGGAGCGCAGAAACAAGTGAGGAATCTGAAGGGTTTAGATCTGTTCTTTAGCAAAGCACTCAAGTGTATCATTCACTTGAAGTCTCTGCTGAAGTCCTAACATTTTTTATGGAGTTTGAATTCAATTTCTGTTTCCCCCCCACACTCCCCATTCTAACAAGAGCACGTGATGCAAATCAAAACGCACATACTTCACATCTAGCAACAAGAATAGCTTAATCAAATTCAGTGAGAAATAATTATAAAAGAAGGGAAAATCTCCATCAGGGACACAACGCCAAGCAAACCAAGCATCCTAGCCCTGCGGACATCTGATTAATCCTCAGTGAGAGCAGAAGAGCAGGAAGGACCCTGCCCTGTCCACAGGCATGCTTTACCCAGCTAGTGCCATCCGCATGAGCCAGTGTCCTTTATCCAGTGACGGGACTGGGAGCCGTTCTCACGCCTCTATGTGGCTCCTCTGGTAAGCGGTTTCTGGCGAGCCACCAATTTGCTTTCTCCTTTAGGAAAACCAAGCCCTTAACACGTAGTGTGGCCTCGGGTTGATTGCATGGGCCAAACGATCATGGCCTGAAGCATAAATAGGTCTTGAACTCATATCAATGTCCTATCAAACAAAGTGATGGTGAGCTGGATCTTATGGCACCAAGGCCCTTACCTGCCTTTGATCCAGCTCTCCTGACAGATCATTACATTAGCTGCTGTTTGGTTTTGGCCTCTAATGAATGTTTCTGTTCTGATTCTGAAATGCAGATGTGACCCAGAGGATAACTCCTGTCCCTCAAGGCTGTAAGGGCTCTCATGGAGCAGCCCCACTCCCCCTAGGCTAGAGGCTGAGTTTGCAGCCTCAGTACAATCTTGTTTCCCCTTCTTCACGCAGTTTGCACAGACACAGCAACCCTTCTGATGCCACTGATGAAGAGAAACAAAATTAACAATAACAACAATACTAAGAGGAAAAAAAATAACACAAAGATTAAGGAATGCGTGTGCAATTAAAACCCAGAGTAAAATATAATAATAATAAAATAATAATCATAATCATAACGACCATACAATAAAATAACATTATCTTTCCTTTTCATGACACAAGCAGCATGACGCTCTCACTCCCGAACTGGTGGGAGAGGAGAGGAATGCAACAGAGAGAGCCGGGCTTTGTTTTCCTGCCTCAGGCAAAAGGGAACGTGTTGTCTTTCCAAATGAAGTGGGGGTAAGGTGCACAGGCTGCTGGGAGATTGCATCCTCATCTACAGTGTACTGAGCTGAAATCAAGGATGGGCAGGAAAGAAAACGGTGCAAGGATAGCCCAGGAACCAGAGCTGGCAACCAAGGAGGTTATTTGGTGGTTTGCCAGAAGGCAGCAGCCTCGTTGAATCATCTATGCATCATGGGATCTCTCCTTCCTCTTCCGGGCCAGCCAAGCACTTGCTGCCAGAAAGTGTTTTAGTCCTTGCCTTTCAGTCAGCTTTTCCCACCTGAGAGAGCCTCCTTCCTCACCACCACCCAGGGAACCCATCCCTCACCACCCTGCTGACCAACCTGCTATTTTCCAGCATCGTGGGAAATGCCTGAACACTTCATGCTCTAGTTACAGGGAAACGTAGAGTGGAACCATGCAGCCATGTAGACTTCAGCTGTCATGGAGACATGGAACCATCTATCAAACTCTCTTCTCTCCTCACTCCCCAGGCCATCTCAGACACGGGTACTCTAGAGACACTTCCAAACACTGATGCACCAGCGCAACTGCCGTTACTAGTGACACTGTTCTCCAAACCAAACCCAGCTGTGGAGGAGGCTCTTTAGAAACCTGACGGAAAACAAGATGACCACATAGCATGGAGGACCCGCAGAACCACTGTGCTCTTGGATCGAGGCTTACTCTACTGCTGCAGGCAATCTTTTGGGGCACAGGTGGAAAGGGAGGAGGGGAGGCACACACTGTCACAGCTACATTAGAGTGAGTAAGGCCTGATGCATTACAATACTCTTTCCAGTTAAGAAACCTGAGTTTGACTCTCTCAACTTGATTTTTTCATGCTTTGCCCTTTCCTGGCCTCCTCCTGTGGACAGACAGAGAGAGAGATGTTGGCAGTGACTAGTGTTTCCCCCTTTCACAGACTGAAGTTTTGTTCCCATGTCAGACACGCAACCGGGACAACGTGACAGCTTGGGAGGACACTGTTCTCCCACTCCGCCCAGAACATCAGCAAACAGCAGAACAAGAGCTCAGTTTCCCGTGAGGAAACCTGCTATTTCAAGAGGATAGAAACAGACCAGTCCACAGACAAATCCCCAGACCCTCTGGGAGTCACCCTGGGTCTCACAACTGACCTGGTCACTTCCAGCCCATCCAGTGCTTGACCAAACACCCAGCTATCCGCACTTCCAACCCCAAACGAACCTCCCCAACACCTCGCCAAGTGAGCTAAGGTTGACGACGTGGGAAAAGAAAAAAACACCACCTGCGGAAGAAGGAAATCAGCAGTAACAACCAAAAAAATAAAGAAATTAAAAAAAGATTTAAAAAAAAAAAAAGAAGATAAAAAGAGCTGAGAGTAAATTCCGACTAGCCTCAGTCAGTTTCTAGGAGTACCAGTGGAAGTAAACCCTTAAACCGCATCTGTAGTTCGGTAAGGCACTACGAGGGAATGATGTAAAACTAAGACTGTGACAGTTGTAATGGCTGTGCCGAGGAACACACCACAGAGAGAAGGCAGCATCTGCACGCACACACACACACACACGCACACGCACACACACACACACGGACAATCACATTTGTTACATGCCTATGTTATATCACTTTTTTTTGTGCAATCACATTGAGGAATAGTCTATTGGTATCGTTGAAGTTCAACACAAAATAGTAAAAACGGCGTATGACCTGTATAGTGCTACATTCTACCGGGGGGTGGGGTGGGGACGGGGGGTGGGCAGCTAAAATGTCTCCTCCTATACTAGAACGGCTAGGGTTTGGAAAAAAAATAGGAAAAGTTCCAAATAAAAATAAAATAAAACGCAACTGAAATCCAACATAACGTTATTAGAGACCTCATTGATGAACAGCATTTCTCAGGGATTTATCCAGTGTGTTCACGGAAAGGGAGAAACATCCCCACCGCTTCCGTTCTCCACCAGTGCTGCATGGCCTGTTTGGCCCATCTATTTTTAAGCATAGCAGCGCTAGCTCTGAATTTAGAGCACTGGGGCAACATTTTCTCCTCCCTCAGCCTCCCTTACCCACTTTCTAGTTTCAGAAAAAAACCCTCCCCAAAACCTTGTCCCTGCTTTGGGATACACAGACCACTGCAAAGATGGGAGCATAAACCCTTTAAAACGCTGGATAAATCCCTAATCCATATACCTACTGGATTAAAAACCTAATGGATTTCATTTTAGGTGTTCTGGACAACAAATTTCTAAATGTAGCTCACTACTGGATGAAAATAACCTTTAAAAGTCTATTGGTGAAGTTCTTCAAAAGACAGGACCCACTGGAGGGTCCTTCTGCTTCTCTCTCTCTCTCTAGTTTGGTGCAGAATGGTTGTTTTTTTTGTGGTTTTAATTTTTTTTTCTGTTTTTTCAATTTTCTTTTTTTTTTTTAAATAAAAAGTGTAGAATTGGTTCTCCCCCTTCTTTCCTCTTTTTCGTTTCTTCATTAAAGTTTCCTTCATTCAAGTTTCACGCGAGCCTCCCATTGCATTGTTAGTTTGTCATGTTCTTCAGTACAAAAGCGGCCGCCTCACTCCCCCGGGATGGGTGCGTCTCTTGCTCCTTATTCCAGTGTTTAGATGTAAGGGTACTGGTTGACCTTGGTGGGGCTCAGTGGGTATCCAGTGTAGACTGTGGAGGCTGGAGAAGCACTGATATAGGTCTGATGGGCAAACTGAGCCTGGTACTGACTCGGGTGGATGGTGGGTGAGGGCAGAACCCGCGGGCCCATGCTGACAGGGACCTGGTGGACGATGCTGGCAGGGTAGGTGGTGTGCTGTACGGCGTGCCGCGCGGACCCTTGGGAGGCCACCAGGTGCGCGACGGTGCCCGTGGAGCCCAGGGCGGCAGGGGCGGTGTATGTGTAGAGGTGGGGTTGGGTGGGCAGATGAGCAGCGGCAGCTGCAGCCAAGTGAGGATGAACTGTACCATGGCTGGGACTATTGTGCGGGAAAGAGTACGGGGCCTGAGCTATCGTTGGAGTGATGTAGGCTTGCTGTCTCCGGTGACTCCCTGTGCGATCGGTCGTGATGTGCTGCTGGGCCTGGATAAAGACAGTAACAGTGATAAGTGGTTACAAGACAAGAGACAGCTCTTTACCTCTGCAGCAGTGCCAGGAAGCCTCCCTGCACCACCAGGGCAGCCTCATCAAAGTCCCTTGTGTTCCTCCTGACACCCTCAGCATCACCAGAGTCTTCCCTTGGAAATGGGTGACAGCAAAGGGTCCCTCCCAAACCTAGGAAGATCCGCTTCATACATTAACCAAAGTGTCCCCCCAAAAAGGATAACAGAGTCCCCCCACTTTGAGCCACAACCTGCTGGCGCAGCTACCACAAAGATTCAACCTTGGGTGCCTGATTCCTCTAAGCACATCTTCCACACGTCCAGTCATTCACACAACACACAGCTTTTCCTAGTGAACTCCCTGCTGATGGAATGCTGTGTGCTGACAGCTCAGGGGAGTGGGGCTGCCTGGCTGTGCCTGGAACAGGCCCTTTATCTGTGCCCAGCTTGGGTCTTCGCAGGGATCGTCTCCTTGGTTAGTAAAGCAAATACTTCATTTTCTAAAGATAAACCCCTTGGCACGATCAGATCCCTCAGGTACCTGGTACCCTCACGTAATTAGCTACAATTACTTGAGCACAGGCAACTTCTTGCAGTGGGACAGGAACAAGGTACTTCCACAAGGATTTTCCAAGCTGGTTTTTTTTTTTTTTTGCATTGCACAATAACATTCCCAAGTTTCCCTGGTCATTTCTGGTCAGAGTATGAAGTAGGAATTAGATGGCAAGAAGGGCAGTGCTCCATGCTATTTCCTTCTACTCTTCCAAGCCACCTCATCCTCCTTGTAAGCACTCCCCGCGCTGTCACTGTGGCCTAAAATGCAGCAGACACACTCCTCCCCCACTCTTGGAAACAGTATCTCACCCACTCCCTCCATTTTCAGTCACTTTTTAATTTCAAGTTTGTTTAAATTTCAACTGCATATTGAGGGGGAGGGGACAGCCTCCCCAGAATTACTATTTTTTTAAATCCGTTTCTGCTTATATCCAGCTCTGGCTGCAAACCAGTGCTGTCCTATGAGCCTTTCTTCTCTTGAAACGTAACTGCTGTAATTTCCCTACCATCATTACCTCACCTCTGGGAAGAGAGGCCCCCAGGTGGAGTATGTGAAAAGGGCATAATTTACTGAAGTTCCTGAGGAGCCCCTGGGTGTTTTGATCACAGAGCATGAGACATCTTGAGAACTGCATGCTGCCAAGTAATGAGATTTGCCCAGATCTCAGCCCAGGTTTATTACAGACAGGATGGATCAAACTCATTAAATGAGGTCATGTATGTGTACAGAGACATTGCTTTGCCTTGTCACATCTGACTGGGGCTTCTCTCCCCACCCTGCAGCAGGGCTGATGCACTCCCTGCAGCTGAAAGAATTCCCCCGAAAGCTACAGAGTTCAGTCCATCCTATGTGGTCCTGCTCCACTCCTCTGTGTCTGGGCCACTTGCACCTTCTCTCTTATGTTCTTCCTCCTCACAGTGTTACACCACTTGACTTTAGAACACACAGCAAGGGCACCGCCAGCCCACTTAGGGGTGGGATCTGCACTATCTCTGCTGCCTGAGCTGGAAGATCAAGGTCTGTGGTGAAGTTGAAACAAGTCGATCAAACTTGACACAGGGCCCAACTATGCTTAGACTGGGACAGGACAGCCCATGGTGGAGGTTATGACGCACCACCAAATTCTCTCTCGGTTGACTTACCTGACTTAGATTAAGAGGCTGCTGCTGCTGGAAATGTGCTCCTGGTCGCTGCTGCCTATAGGCAACGGCTCCAGACGAGCTCCCTGAAGAGTGACCGCTGGTGGAGGTCACGGTGCTGGAGGACTTGGACTTGTAGGAGGATGAGTGGTGACTGGTGGTGACTGTGCCAGGAAAGGAAACACATTTGTAGCTTACATCACATTTTTTAATTGCTCACCCTACCTTTTCCTCACTGACTCTCCTCCAGAGTTGCTTTTGGGAGGAGACATACAACAGAAGCAGGACAAGAAAATGGTTTCCCTTAATTAACAGAGTACCTCAGCAAGGCTTCATATACATTGCCAGCTTGTTATCCTAGAGGCAGACAAGCAGGCCCGATATCCGGACCAAAACCAGGCCTGGAGAAGGCTATATAGATCCTTCAGAAGTGCGAGAAATGTTCTGCCAGCAGAACTGTACGATGCAGGTACAAATCCCAAGGAGAGGAAGGGTAGCATAGTGTGCACAGCACAAAAAAGCCCTGGTTTGGCTGACCTCACGGTGAGTAGGAGGGGAGGGAGCTAGTGGGGAGCTCACCCTCTGAGCCTCTGTGTTCACAGCAGTGCATCAAAAGAAAGGACTGCCAAGCAGCTCAAAGCCAACTGTTTCGGGCCAGACTTCCACCATAAGCCCCTTTTCAACACACTGCACTACTACCTAGCATTGCGGAGGCACTGGATGAGCAAACCACATCAGTCCAGAATGAAGATCGTGGGGAAATGTTCTTCCCAGAAACGTCAACAAGTTTGGATGAAAATGCCCACGTGTTTCCAATCTCTTACCCGTTTTAAAGCAAACCTACGGAAAGGCAAGGCAGCCAAGGGTCACACTTGCATTTGGGAGCCTTGCATGGCAAATGTTGAGCTAAAGGCTGCATTCTGTTCTAGGGTTTGGACAGAAGTAACGGGGACTGACACTTGCCCCTGTGACTCCTGAGTGTACCAGGGTACATCAATAATGCACTATGGCTCCCAAGAACAGATGTGTCACTTGAGAGAAGGGCAGGAGCACGGTTTCTTTGGAAAACAAAATAAACAAACAAACAAAATGAAACCGAACAATGAGATTCTTCCAAGATAAATCATTTATTTCTTACTAATTTTCTTGACGGAAGAGGTGCAATTTACCTGGTGCCAGGCTATCACACTCTACCAACACCTCACTGGCCTGGGTTTTCAGTGGTGGCACGATGATCGTTCGGGGGTTCCCACTGCAGTGAGTCTCTGGAACCCCTTTGGTGTCGTAGGTGTTCCCGTTATTCTGCCCTGTGCGATGCTGCACGGCGTAAGGGCTGTTGTTGCTGGAGGAATCGGAGTAGGGGGAGTCATGCACGGTGACACAGCTGATGACGTTCTTCCTTTGCTTGGACAAGGTGCTGAAACATAAACAGGCAAGCGGAGAGAGTGAATGGGCAACAATTGACTGGGAAGCCACCAGAGAGACTCTACGTGGTAAGACTGGCTCTGTGCAGGCAAAGCACGCCCTCCAGTCCTCCTCCAGCAGAGAGAGGCTGCTTAAGCCAAATCCCAGGCTTTGAAACTCACTCGTTACTATTCCAGGAAAGCCTTCATGGAGGTCAAGGAGTGAGTAAGACATTGTGGATAGATCTTATATTCACGCTGCTTAGAATAGCACCGAACCAGACTGCCAGATTTATTTTCAGACTGCTTTTTATATACGTGTGCAGTAGAAGCCCAGCAGTTATACTATGCTTTGTTGCAAGTCTCACCACCCACACAAAAACGCGGTGGTTTCTCCCAGCCTTCCAGCAATGATTTAATAATAGATGCTACGACTTTTCATGCTCAAATCCCACAAATCTACAAAATACACTCCATTCTATTTACTAATAAAGTACAATAGGCATATATTCTCAACAAGCATTTGAAACTGAGGAATAAATGGAGAAAGAAATGAGCCAAGTATATAAAGCTTTCAGTTTTCTTTCTCTGAAAAGGCGCTGGGTCTCCTGACTCCAGTGCGGATTATCAAGGTCCTGCTGCAACTAATCTATCTATGACATCAAAAAAGTGATTAAAAAGGAACATCAACACTTCCAAGATTAGTGCTAGAAGTTCATTAGACCAGACTGCATGAGTACGATTGGGATTTGCTCTGCTATTGTGTCTAATTATTCCTGATGGTTTCTCCTTCCTGTTATGAGCTTGTTTAGGGAGAAAAAGAGAGAGCGAGAAAGAGGAGGGAGGAAGTGGGATGGTGAAGATTTGCTTAAATGGCTCACATCCTTGACAGTGCACAGACCTTGACTACAGAAAATAGCTGCTATGTTTCACTGATTGCATTATGTTGTTATGGCAACTGAAGTTTTTAAAATCATGAAAAGAAATGGATAGCACATAAAAAGCTAAGTAATTAGGCTTAATGGTGGAAACAGCCCCAACAGGAACAGAAATGCCATGGAGAAAAAAAGAATCCATCTCTTAACTTCTTGAGCGCACACTTTGAAGAGAGCAATCCCTTTCCCATGGAGCCTCCTCTCTGTTCTCTCACTCTGGCTGTTCCAGTCCAGGGAACAGCTGACTAATCTGCTTTTCAACTGTGATCAAGCCCCTGGTCTCAGCAGCCCTTCTTATCCGGGGAAAGGTGGAGCAGATACTGAGAACAGGGACTTTTTTTTGCCTTATTTTATTTTTCCGAGTGCTAAAGGAGCAGCAGTGGGTTCCCTTCAGCTTGTCCATCCCAAAGCCTCTCCGTCAGCATCCTCAGGCTGCAACTCACCACCTCACTCTCATGACCTGTAACTGAACAGCCACTGTCTCCTCCATTACAGAATGCCTTAGGGTGCTGCATTCACAAACAAGTCAGCATCACACAGACTTATCCTGGGATATCATCACAGGATCCTGGTGTGCCTCGAAGCGGCCACAAGACCATGTCCTACACACAGTGAAAATTACATCTTGAGAAGCCCCTGCTATGCTAAAGCACTGACACCTGAAACAGGGCAGATGCTGAAGAAGGAGGGGAAGCTTTTGCCTAGCAATCTGGAAGCTGAAGGCAATCCTTGCAGGGGCAGGGATCTTTTAGATGTGGAAGGTCTATGACAGCAAACACTCGTATTGTGGCTTTCCACAAGGAGCTGGAGAGAGTTGGATTAGAAATGGAAAGAGCAACAGCGTATCTTAGATGGACAACTACTGTTCGGGAAGAAAGATGTAGCAGTTTAGATATGGTGCTACGAAAGAAGAATTTTAAGCCAATAAAAATGACGAATATTGCATCAATATTCCTCTCTCCTTCAGCAGAAATGCCTGTAATCAGGCATTTATGAGTATCCACACTGTTTGCCCTTTGCAGCTACCCTTGGCTGCCAGTTGGGAAGAGATATATATTCTCTACCTCTGACAGTTATTACATTTTATAAAGAAAAATCAAGTCACTAAAGAGTTTTCTGACAACTGATAAGGTCTAGCTATTCTTTTACAGTCCCTTCCTTACATAAGTGGCTGAGCTGCTGAACTGGAAATACTTGCTCTCAGCTGACACTTGACATGGGAAGGCTGAGCTGCAGAACTGGAAAGGTATTTTTCTGTGTAATTTGTGCTATTTATTCCTTTAGACTGGGCATATTTTTCACCAGTTTGATTGAGGGCTTCTCAAAGCAGGGATCCTGAGGAGCCTTCTCCTTCAAAGTGCTATAGCTCCTTGGTTACAGTAAGAAAATGAAATAGATCTGTTTGGCTAAACAAGTAAGTGACCCCCAAACCTAAACCTTTCCAGAGAGTGGGACCATAGCAGGGTATTAAACTCATTTAATAGCTGGGAAACCGAGGACCAGAGCTATGGCCCTGCCATGCCTTACACAAGTGCTCAGCACTACTAATACGTGTCATCCACCAAAATCAACTGGGCTGCTCCAGTAACAGAGCTGAAGCACATAGGTACTTGCAGGATTACGGTCCGAGTGATTAGCCTCTCCAGTCAGCAGGCCGCACCCTTTCAAGAGCAGGAGGAGTCCCACTGAAATGCAGCTGCAGTTTTGTCTTAGGAAAGGTTTGGTCCTTTAGGAAAGGACTTTGGTTAATGTCAGAGCAGGTGGAGAAGTCGGGCGGGACTATTCACAACACACCCCAAGCTCAGCACCTGCTGCACCACAGCCTGCCCCACAGATTAAGGGTAGGAATTTCAAAAGCATCAAAGGCCCATCTCATGCTGAAAATCATCTGGTTCACAGGCTTAAAGATACATCTTAAGTCAAAAAGGGGGCCTTTTGAAAATTCAACCCAGGAGAGCTAGCGTTCCCCTTCTCAAAGCCTTCTTCCTGGCCAGGAACTCCCTCCTGCCAGCTGCCCCTGAGGACTCAGCTGCTCTCCCCACCTTGCCATATCACTGGAGGCATCTGTGTGAGGGCCAGGCTGATATATCACCTTCCCTGCTCACAAACTCTTAGGACTCAGAGCTTTTACCTGTTGACACAGCACTTGCCTACTCAGCAAGCTTACCGTATTCCTATAACTCAGCTTTTGGGGGTGTTTGTGCTTACACAGAAAAATACTACTAGAAGTCCTGTCCCCTTCCTATTAAGCTCACTCCAAGCCTGGTAATTGCTTTCCCTCCTGCAAGCACTGTAGCAGCAGCACGTGTGATTTAGGAGTGTTGCGAGTCGGCATGTGTTCCTGGTCAGCTTGTGTGCCTGCCTGCATTATGTGGGTAGGTGTATTTTAATTCTCCAGAGGAGGGAGAGGGGAAGATTACCAAAGTGGCATCAAATCTATCTACACAGGCTGAAAAGCAATAAGCCAGAAAGGCTTTTTAACCCTTACTGGATGGAGCTGCCTCCTTTTCAGAACAGCAGCTGGAGATGTATGCCCTGTTTTGTATGTTTATGATTAGTTTCTGAGCTGGTCGCCCGTTCCCGCCTGGTCCCCAAGAGCTTTGTTCTCAAGCCTGGACACAAACCAATTAATTTCTGTCCAATCTGCAGACACAGAGCACAACCATGCCTTTGAAGGTGCAGGAGCAGGTCTTGGAGGAAGCTCTCCAATATGTACCACCCTTGTGAGCACACAGAGGGGAGATGGATGTGGGTGCCCGTTCCCCAGAGCAAGGCAAGATCTCGAGGGAAAGTCTAATGGAGGAAAAAGAAGATGGTTTGTGCAGGGGCTCTGGGCAGGACACTACGATGGGCATCTCAGATACTGCTAATGGAAAGGTGCCCGAGGCAGATGTGGAGATTGTGAAGTGAAAGGAAGTTAAAGAAGATGCTGAATTAGGTGTTAAAATAGCACTGGATCCATGGACAAGGACAGGGACAACAGCTCTTGTAACAGTGCAAACTGAGATGATTCCTGCATGCTGAAAGCACAGCCCAAAAGCTCAGTACATGACAGCATCTCATGAACATCTCCCCTGAATATCTCAACTTACACCAGAATCCCAGAACAAGCAAATGGAGTCAAGCAGGGGCAGTACTTCAGTGTGTGCTTCACCCACAGAGATAAAAACCTTTCAGCGCAGCTGATGCTAAAGCAACAGAGGCTTTCGGCTCTCAAGGTCACCAAGATGCTCTTCTAGTTTGGGGGAAGAAGGCACCCATCCCACAACTGTGTCTCTTTGCAGGTGTGCATGCATACCATGACACATTAACTTTACATCACGTCACTAAAATTCCCTCCCAGGTCTTTGAAAACTTTGTAACATGGAACCTTTTCAGCTTGCTGCTTCAGAATAATCCTCCTACTCTAGGAAAGCAGAGAGTCAGCCAACAAAAACTCACACTACAACTGCAACTGCTCTCTTCATGTTGAAATCTTATGCCAGGCACAGCTCAGCACTGACAATGTGCCCCTCTCTCTCCAGCTCAACCTCCATCCCGACCTGTTAATCTGCTCTCACCTTCTTTGTGAATTTGTGATGGTAAGAAATATTTATCAAGTACCACGCTGAGGCCATTTTATTAGGCTACACAGCACGTGCTGAAGCTATTTCAGTCACATACACTGAATTGCTTAGCAGGTTGTAAAGGTTCTGATGCTGAAGGTTTGCTGAGAGAGCTACTGTCTATCTCTGTTATTTTAAGCACTAGTTGCATGTTGCTGTGTCTTCTAGAGATGGAAGGCAGCAATCTCTTCACCAGATGACTGTGGTTAGTCAATGTATTGCTATGCAGAGTCAGTGCATTGCTATGCACAGCGTAACCCAGCCACGATAGGCTGGATGTCAAAAGAGAAACACAAAAGGTATTTTGACCCTCACACATACACACAGAAGCAATTTGGCAAAAACACCTGGTTTGTGCCTGCCTGTGACTCCTGTCATCCTGGGGGGATGAAGACCCTCTGAAGTAGGCTCCACCACCATGACACTATGATCTAAGTAAGATGAACAAATGACTCTAATCAGCTCATGCACAGTTATAAAGGTGAGACTCACAGAGACTTTACTGTATCGTTTACCATCTTAAGGAAAAAAAACCACCCAACCCTGCAGGAATTTTGTGACAGTTAAGATGGCCAGTGAGGCAGTTACTTAGTATGCCCACTGCATGACCGCTGTCTTTCTTGCCCAGAATGACAGTGATTCCTGTGAACATCACATGGAAAGCCAAGCTGGAGAGGTGCTACTTGTGATACCAGTATAAACAGAGCAGGCAGTGGGAAAATGAGGGACTAGCCTGCCTCTGTGGGGTGGAAGGACCCTCAAAACCACCCATCTCAAGGCCATCGCTGTATTGATTCAAGAGAATAGAAGTGTTTTCCTTAGCTGCTGCACCCATTGCTTGAATGGGAAGCCATCTAGGCACATCCCAACGGTCACCTCCACTGCCTTTCCTTCCACCCCTTCCTCCTGCCATGCTCTGTGACACAGCCCTTGGCAGGACATGGATTTGCATACTGGGGAGTACTTAACCCCTACTACTTGCTGAACATGTGCTCTGATTACTGTGTCTGCAGTTGCACTGGCTGACAGGCTGGCTGCTGGACTTTCTTGCTAGAGCAAGCAGAGAAACTTAAGAAGAATAAATTTATAAGAAAAATATTGAGCCTATCCTCTGCTTTTGCTCTCTTCAGTGCTTTACAGGTAAAGGTTAGACCTAAATTCCTCTTTCCAGAATAAATAACACCACAGTGGTAAACATCTTTTCAGCCTACAGAGTCTCTTTGTAAAGAATGCTGAACTGAGAGTCTAGAAATTCACCAGTGATAAATAACAGGGTCACAAAAGTGTTTCCTGTCCATATAATGCTTTTTATATGCAAATTTTTTTCTACAGTTCCACGTGACAAAATGTCACATGCAAATTTACGGGCATCAGGCAAAAACAGTTTCAGTCAAAATGTTCCCTTTTTATTTTGACCATTTCATAATTTCTTTCCCTACATTTTGAAAGCAGTAAAAAACCGCCCATTAAACCAGAGAAGAGAAGCCTTTCCCTTAATTAGTTAATCAACTAATGTTTTCTTCCCCTTAAAAAAACCCCAGTCAAAATCTTTTTGCAGTTTTGAAGCTTCCACAGATTTTACCGTGTTGGGGATATTGCCACAAAAATAACAGAATCACAGCATCGTAGGGGTTGGAAGGGACCTCGAGAGATCATCGGGTCCAACCCCCCTGCCAAAGCAGCTCCCCAGCTCATACTGCACAGATAGGCATCCAGACGGGTCTTGAATATCTCCAGGGAAGGAGACTCCACCACCTCCCTGGGCAGCCTGTTCCAGGTCTCTGTCACCCTCACTGTGGAAAAAGTTCTTAGGCTTGTTGGTGCGGAACTTCCTGTGTTATAACTTGCAGCCATTGCCCCTTGTCCTGGCTCCACTAACCACTGAAATAGGGGATGGCTAATTCCCCCTGCATCCCATATGCTTAAGATAATTGTAAACACCAATTAGGTCTCCCCTTAATCTTCTTTTCTCCAGACTGAAAAATGAAATCCCAATGAAGCCCACAAAAACCCCATGTTTTGACAAACTGACTTGTTTAACCAGGAATTTCCCCCCTGAAAATCTCTGACCATTTCTCTGATGACTCTCCCTGCCTAATTGTACCTGAGGTCCTTCTGTGATTCTGACCCAGGCATGGGGCCAGGGCCCAGTAGATGGCCCCCTTTGACAAGGCTCCATCGAGCAGGTCCTCCACAGCCCACCTCACACCACCTCCCCAGCACCTTCACCCAACAGGAGCCAAGTATTTTCAGACTATTGATTTTAAAATGACTACACCAAGTTACAGTCATCAACAGAGCAAAACACATGTGAGCAAAGAACAAGCAACGTGCTACCCTGTCTGCCCAGTCAGCTAGGATTTCATAAACATCCCACTAGAACATCTGTGCTTTTCATTAGGAATAGGAAAATTCTACCCATATTACACCGAATTCTTTGGATTTTTCTTTCACCAATAAAGAAGTTGCATCTCCTGTACTAGGAAAGCTCTCTCTGCTGCTCTGGTATTATACAGAGGCCTCTCTGCCAGAGTAAATCCAAGCTGTAGGGCTCCTTTACTGCATCAGCAGTATCATATTTTATCAGCATTACCAGTCCTACTTAAACCGAGACTTACAAATTCTTTACATCGCCCAAAGATCCACTACTTCACACCACCACAGGTAGTTCTACTCTTTCTTCGCCAAGCAATCAATAAAATAAACATTTTTAGTCTCATGGGTCAAAAAGAGATTTCCAGTCCCATAGAAAATAAGGGAAGGAAATGCTGCAGGAAATTCAGGAGCTGATTCAATGCTGGTGCAGTTAATGCAAAGGTATCACTGCTATCAATAAGATGGGATAAGGCAATTAACTTTGATCAGCCGTATGATTTCTGTATTCTACTCCAGCAAAGGCTAATATTGGTTAGGATGTGACCAACAGCACATTTTAAGTTATTCCTTAGTTTTCAGCCCCACACTGGAGCTATTGCCCAACAGGGTAACAACATTTGCATAAATACCAGTGAGACAACGCATTCTTTGCACGGTTTCATTTTTGACTCAGATCCTGAGCATTCGGGCACTGCTTACAGTAAAGCACACACACTTCACTGTCACTCCCATTTTTCTCAGAGTCCAGAAAATACACAAGAAAACTCGGAGGTACTTTCCCAACCATGACATGCTTTCAATGAAAAAGACCTCACAACTTCGGCAGGGGAAAAGCTTATGGGCATTAAATACTGATACAGCTTCATTGACTGCAAGCTACGTTCTTATTCCAGATGAGAAGCTGGTCTTAGACATGCCCAGGTCAAAAGGCTCTGAACAAGTTCATTTCACTCTCCTGGAGATTTAACCAAAAATCCTCATTCTGGACATGCTGTTTTCCATCTGTGTCTGCCCCTAATTCTCCACTTGCTCTGGTTACATCTGCACAGGCAATTTCAAAGGGTGCCCGAGAACAGCCCGTGTCCACATGAAATGTCTCTACATGGCTCAGGAACTAAATCTAGTTCTTAAGCTGTGGCCTTCCAGGAACGCTGTCGCCCTGGCACTCTGTATACATACGCCATATGGATACAAAAAGTAGCCAGGGATCTGATCCCAGGCAGGAACGTGTCCTGAATATGCCTCAGTCATATCAAAGCCAGTTTGTTTATGTAAGTCTGGCTCCCAGGACTACTTTCCTAACCCCTCGGCAGACCCTGTCCGAATATTTCAATACCCCAAACTCCCAACTTGATTTCCAGACATTTTCCAGAGCTTTGTTCTATCTGTCTCCCTGAAGAGGCACCGAACGAAGAAAACGGTCAGATGGCAGAAAAGCTGAGGTGGAGGAGACAACAGTTAGCTGAACTGGCTGCTGGAACCCAGCTCTTTCTTCCACTCTCCTCTGGACCCAAGAGGATACCCAGGTGGGACGTGTAAGTATTTGCACATCATTTCCCAAAGGCTGGGACCAGCAGCATGGCTAAACACGCTCGCAAATAGCTACCATGACCCTTGAGATACCTGGTCCTCGTCACGCTGCCCAAATGCAGCCTTAGTTTTCAGCACCTCTTTTCTTTTCCCTTTCTTTTTTCCTCATTTCTAGTAAAGCACACACACTTCACTGTCACTCCCATTTTTCCCAGAGGCAAAAAAATACACAAGAAAACTTGGAGGCACCTTCCCAAACATGACGTGCTTTCAATGAACCTTCATTCAACTCTTCCTGGAAGAGTTCTTCTCTTTCTTCTCCCTGCCTAAGGAATAGTCATTTTATTTTTTAAGGTTGCAATATGTTATGCTGTCTTGTGATCAATTCCCCACGATAATCACTGCATTCAGGGCAAGTCTGACTGCGAGCAGCGCTGAGCTCTTGCTGACCTTTGGAGTTCAGGGTGGGGCAAACTGGAACAGGAAGAGGTGGTGGCTGGTGGGAGGTAGGTGGAAAATTGCAGCCCTAGATGCCTGAATTTTATGGCTCCTCTTTGCAGATTTTTCGCTCCTTGAGGCCAAATGTGTCTCATCTGCACATATTTGCAGTGCTCTACTTATCACTGCAGCGCAGAGATGCAGACATACAGATAGATATCTACAGTGATTAAAGGGAAATCTGCTGTGGAGCATGTCCTGAATTAAAAATAAAAGGAAAAAAAAAATTTCTCTCAATACTGGAGGGATAAAGTTAAAAATTTCCTAGCTCAGTTGCCAACATGAAGATGGTAGAATTATTCAGCGGCTTGCAAGGCTACCTCTCTACAACAGAGTGGTATCTTATGACTGGCATCAGACACGAAACCTGGAGTGCTTGCCTCTGATGAAAGGTACTGAAAAGAGTGTCCTGGAAAATGAAGTCCTCTCTCATCTAGGGTAGATGACAAGCAGTGGCAGCTGTCCTGGGCCACACTGTTTACTCAAGTGAGTTAATTCTCTGAGGACCAAACTCAGTTACCATGATCTTTATAGCCTCATCTACACCCCTCTGCAGAGCAGGTCAAAAAGCCATCAGTTTCTGCCACTTAGCAGTTCTGGGATGTTTTGGCAACATAATCAGAACTGAGCAAACCCCTTGCAATGTAATTACCGCTACTGAGAATTTATGACACAACCACTAGCTGTTCTCAGGAACTTTTTATGGAAAATAGCCCATATGGAAGGTGTCATCTAATGCTCTTTACAGATGCCTGGATTACTTGGAAAGAGAAAATACAATTTTAAGCTATCTTCCTTTCAAGCCCTTCTGTCTTTGTTTTAAATAGCTACCTTGCTTAAAGGGGCTTATCACCACAGGATCTCTAAGGTCTCCTTTCAACAGTCCTGTGAGATAGAAAAATCTATTTCCTCTTACAGATGACAAACTATGTCACAGAGAGAATACTATACTTCTCTAAGGTCACACAGCTAATATATATACAGTGCAGTGGGGAACATCACCTAAAGTCTGTGGAGTCTTCAGCTAGTATTTTAGCCATCCAATCACCCTTTTTTTCCTGAACAAAAGATCACTTGTGTGCTGAGACCCAACCTGAGCTCCTGGGACCCTATAGCAACTCCTTGGATGCTCCAGCCCCCTGCTTCTCGCTCTCTCTCTCTCTCAATCCTGCACACGCAGAAAAGCAGAGAGCCACTGCTCACCTGGTGGGTGCATGTTTCTGCTCCTCCTCTTCATCTGTGTCGCTGCTGATAGTGATGACACTCACTGCAGGGCTCGGGGTGTCGGGAATGATTATCGTCTGCCGCTGCCGCTCCCGCGTGGTGCTGGTGGCCACATCGCCCCAGCCGCACGTGACGGAGGTGCTGCAGGCAGGGCTGTTGTGCACCATGGCACAGCGGGGAGGAGTGTTCTCTTTCACTCGTTTTGACCGCTGAGGCGAGCTGATGGACTGAGAAGATGAAACTTCATAGGTGGAAGCATTTCTGGAAATGGGAAAGGTTGTTGGTTAGTTAGAACTTGGTTTGCTTAAATTGCCCACCCCCATGGCTTTTGATTCCTGGCCTTGGATTCAGTGGCACTGATTTATGGGAACTGTAAAACTGGCAGAGTCACCTCAAAGGACAGAGAGCCTTATGCTACTTATTCTTATAACTGGCTGGAAAGTAGTTTCTTTTAGTAAAAAAATCCCCTCTGTTTTCCCTAGAAATTTCCAAATGAGAAATGCTGCATCCCAGGAGTTTGCACTGGGAAGAGAGGGTAGTCACACAGCTCAGACACACAAAACACAGGCAGGCACGGCATGGCTGGCGCAGAAGGAAGAGGAATCCAAATGATAATCCCTTTCTCCTGTATTCCATATGGATGCATCATGACCAGCTATTGTTTGGCCAGAAAAAGCTAAAGGTAAAATTAAAATTTGTTGTGGAAAACAACGATCATGTATCAGGAAAACTGCTCCTTTTAGTTGAAAATAAAATTTTCTGCTTAACAATCCTATCAAAGGCTATTTCCTGCCCAATGCTTCATCCTCTAGGATAGCAGAGTCCCGTGGATGAGAGGTCAGGCAGATGGGAGAACATGTACTGAGTTCCGTTTCCTTCCCACTTGAGGCAGCAGACACAGCACATATACATCAGAACAAACAATCTTTATTAAATGGTTCAAGAACATTCAAAATCTTGGTTTTTTCAGTGTCTTCCTACTTCCAGTTTCCCTGCCCGGCAGCTGGGAAGGGGTCACTTGGATCAGGGATGTGAAATGGGGACCTTGCGCAAATAGCACAGCACAGGTCTGCTGGTGGGCTGATTTGCTACCCTGACAAAAGCCCATTTCGCTTCCATGTTTTCTTCCTTCCTTGTATTTCTTCTCCCTATTGCAGAACATTTGCAGATTCAAAAAGGGAAAAAAAAAAGTAAGTTGTGGCTTTGTTCTTCAGCGGGGCCTGGGCTGCACGTTCAGCCTGGCCCAACCGCTAACAAAAGGAATAGGTGGCATCCATCAAACGGGAAGTCATTCTGGACGTATCGCACTATACCAACTTACACAGGGGTTTTTGCATAACAAATGGCTGCACAGTAGCATTTGCAGTGCTTTTTGAATACCAATGAGCAGCGTGGAGTACCCTCCTCTCCAAAGGAGCACATTCCTCATTTGGCTACAAAAGCATCAGGATTAATGAAGCTGTAGAAACCCATTGCTCCGAAAGTGCCCAATTCCTCGTGGACACTGTCAGGCTGTCCCTGGAGAGGGAAGGGAGAGGGAAGGCCCTGCACAGGCCCACCAGTTGCAACAGGCACGTTTTTGCTGGCTTGCTGGGGACGTCGCTGCCTCTGCTCTACATTACGAATGGACTAAGACAGCTGGAGCCCACCCAAAGTAAATGCAACATTAGAGAGCACATAAATGGGAAGGATTTAAATAGTGGCCTCTTAACTAGAGTCAAATTGGTTGTGAACTCAGAGCTCCTCTGGCCTCAGTCCAGTCACCCGGGAAAACCACAAGCTCCTCTGTTTTTGCCACTGCACAAGTGGTGACCCAGTTTGGTACTCTCCTCTGCACTGGTTTGTTTTGGTTTCCTTAAAAGAAATGTACCAGTTTCGTAGCCCAGAGGACTCTCTCCAAAACAGCTGCACATACATCAGAACTGGCCTTGTCCTCTGGGCCAGAATTCAGGGCTGTGACAGGCACCGCAATCATCCTGAGCTGTGTCACACAGCACAGTATAAACCAAAACCCAGTCTTCTCCTTGCAGAGCCAAATGGTCTTACTGAGAGCGGGCAGATTTAGGTGTCTAAGGACTGCCCCTGTGTGAGATGTCCTTATGAAGTGCTCCCTGTTTTATGCTGCCATGATTATAAACAGGCCAGTGTAGGTGTCTGCTGCCACCCACCCATGAACAACCACCAATCGATGTTAGGAGCTAGAGAGCTTGAAGGTGGTGGCCTAAAGCCACCCCAGTCCTCTGCCCTGTATGGCACTGAAGCTCTGAAGATGATAGGTCATCACCCCACTGCTTTTGAAAGGGCAGATCTTGTGTGCACACATCAGGTACATGTTCCTGAAGATGTGGTCCCTTGGAGGTGCAGCACCCAGTGGAAATGGAGATGCTGCACACCTCAGGAGTGCTTTGAGAGTACATGGGGAGAAAACATTTGGCAGCTGGGCACTGCACCATGCTGACCTGAGAATATAGTTACGTTTTTAATTACAGAGACTACCAGGCCTCAGGTAATCACAGCGGCATAATGAGCTGCATGAACAGGGCCTGAGCCTCCCACCTTGCACCCCCTCCAGACATTAACTCCCACATGAAATGGAGCCCATTGGGTATACAATGTGCCTGTCTACCTCTTACACCCACCCCCCTCTCCAGGTGTGGGGTGCAGGAGAGGTGAAGCAGCGAACAAGTCACAAAAAGTGTGACCTCATCAGAAGCGGGCCACAGGAGAAACTTCGCTTTGCCCTGCAGACATCCGGGGATACCACCCCCATCAGCACACCTCCAGTGCGCAACAGCCTCACCAAGGCCAAGACCAGTGCCAGTGCTGGGAGACACACAAACTCACCGGGGTGCTGACTGGTGCTGCTTACTCTTCCTGGTGGAGGTGGCAGTGGCAGGTGGCTGGCGCATGACGTGAGCAACACCGACGTTGACAGGCTGGGCTGCAGGGAGAGTCACGTGGCTAGCTAACAGCGCGGGCTGCTGCATGATGGGGTTGTAATGGCTGCCGTGAGCATGGGTGTTTCTGCAAAGAGAAGACAAGCACACATTTAAAATGCAACCAGCAGCTCTTCAGCAGGCTCTTTCACAGGCTCCCACTGCCTTCACCAGTGCACCCTCCTCCAGGGCCTGTTGGGCTCACAGTCCCCTTAGCAAGGAGCATTTTCCCCAGGGAACTGTCTGAAGGGAGCGACATGGACATGGCACTCAGCTTTGGGGACAGGGAATGGAGAAGCTCCCTGTAGCTCTCAGATCAAGGTGTGGCAGTCTGCAGCCTCTGCCCTTCTCCCCCCCAGCTCTGCAGCCTTGCAGGATCCCATCCCTCCCCAACCCTGACACTCCTCATGCCTCCTCCAGCACCAGTGGGTACTTCAGGAAGCCTCCAAGTGCCTCCAGTTTACCTCCAGTCTGCCAGTGGTTGGGTGCCTGCCATGGATTCTGGGATGACGGTCGCATGCTGGACAGAAGTGTGGGTGGCCACTCCAGTCAGCTGCTGCCAGGCAGGAGGGAGCAGGATCTGCTGAGTGCCACTGGGCCATGCTTGCTGTTGGACAGAGGAAAGACAATTTCTTAACCAGAGACATCATACACTCAGTGTGGTGGTGGTCTGTGCTCAGTTGGGGGTCTTAATGATGACCATGGTCATGCTACCTAGCTTTTACCACTTTTCAGTCACAGATGACAAATATTGTTAGGGAACAGTATTAATAAGTCACCTATATAGGGAGCACAAAGGAGGGGAAAAAAGTCCTGCCATCCAAAGCAGAAGCTGTGTTTCAGGTTAAACTGGGAATGGGAAGGATTGAAACTGGTAGATATTTCAACCCAAACATCGAACTCTTTAGCACCTGTTAATTTTGACTATCTAGATCAGCTGGGCACTGTGGTCACATTGCTATTTTCCCCCTCTTACTGCCAGTCTTCCTTCCCACCCCAAGGGGACCTAAAGGATTTCAGGAACTTACAGGAACCTAAAAGGAGAACGAACTTTTCAAGGATCCAGAAAGAGAACACAGGGGCTGCAAGGCTTTTGTGGGGAGGAAAAGAGAGGAATTTTGGGGATACCAAAAGGGAATGATTATTGGTCACTGAGTGCTCCTTAAGAAGAACATCTTGCTGCATGGGCTAAGGAGCCCAGTTCCCTGCCTCCAGCTCACCAGGACCCCCTCTGTCAAAGCAGAGTGGAGCTGTGCATGGCTACACATTGCACACCTGTCCTTTTGTTGTGCTCTTTGGATTTTTCTGAGCAGGTGTCCCCCTTGCAGGGGTAGAAATCTCTATCCTGTGAGTTGAGCCATTGCTCTGCTATGCAACTATCCCTCCAGCTGCGCTGCCACAGGCATGACTCAGGTCGTCTTGCTCTGGTGACTCCACACACAAGTCAGATGACTGTTTTTTTGACTTGGGAAACTTTCTTTGCTATGTGCTGCCTGAAAGCGGCTCTGGCAGCTTTTCGCTGCTGGGGCTGGGAACGCAGGGGCCCTGGCTACAGCTCACCTTACACCCCAAACAGCACCATGACATCAGACCCATGTAGTACTATCTCACCACACAGAGGAGGTTTAATTTTAAAGAGGGAAAGCTTCTTCCAGACATGCATCTGTCCCCATCTTCAACCTCACAAGAATCCTGTTAACTATCCCCATAATCCCCTCCTATCCCCCAGTAAAAAAACCCAACAAAACAACCCACCCTCTGCCTCCCCCATCCCCCAAAAAAACCCTTTTCCCAGTTCTGCTCCAAATTTTGTCTGTCTTGTAATTTTCCACATTGCTGAGTTAGATGAAAAGGCTGCTACAGCGAGGCCTCTCTGCAGCGTCTGCAAAGGATGGACAGTCACAGAGCTCCTGAGAGCTCTTCATCTCTGGAGCCACGACCACAGACAGGTGCTGCATGGGGTAGGTAAGAGGAAGAGGCAAAGGTGCAAAAAGACCATGGAGGACCCCCCCAACCCTTTTTTTTTCCTTTCTTTCTTTCATTTTTTTACCCCCTTTTTCAGATCTGATTTAAAAGAGGAGACTAAACTACTGTTGCAGTTATTCCCAGGGGGACTACCTGGATTTACTTGCAGAGAAAACTGCTTCCTTCCTTTCCAGGAAGAGAACTGAACAAATCTAAGCTCCTTCCCGACTGCAGTGCATAAATTTAGATGAAGTGTCAGGGTCCAGGCACAAATTCCTCACTCGTTAGGTAAGGACCACTGAATCATTTAATCTGCAGATAAGACTTGCCTAGGCTCATCCACTAGCAGAGTGCTGTGCTTACACACAGGAGGCTTGTGCTGGCAGCCGCAGCCTGTCCCCAGTTATTGCATTACTGCGAAATGGTGCTGCGGTGGCAGAGCCCCCCTGCCCAGGGGGTGGTGGGTCACCCGCTGTGACGGAGCTCCCGCCTCGGATGTGGAGCAAGAACGACTAATGGAATAAGCGTGTTTGTTCTGAAAGCCAGTGGCAAGACCTCCATGGGATGAAGTGTTGTTGGGAAGAATTTAAAAGGAAAGAAAATCAAGAATTCAGGGCATTATTCAAGGACAGGGGACAGTTCTGGGTCAAGTCATGGAAGCCTGCCAGAGAACTGTACTGCTTTGTCTCTTTTGAGATGCGAAGCTACAGAGGGCTATTAGTAAAGACAGGATCAGCCCCCTTTCACTGGTCTCCGGGCATAGAGTATGCGGACACACTTGCTTGAGGGGATGAAAACAGACCCACAGAAGTTACAAGTAAGTTACTTCGGCCACTGCCTTGAATCTTGCAGGCTGCTTGCTCAGCCTAGCTCCACACCCCAGGCTGCAGACATATAGCTGCCAGAGATGATGTGCAAAATCCACCACTGCCTCTGCCCTGGGTATGTCCAGCTCCTGGAACTCCTTCCACTACCCCTCCTCCAGGACTGCTGGACTCATTCACAGCTCACAGGGAGTGCTGGAAACTGGCTGTGCTGGGATGCAGGAAGGCTTTGCCAGCCACAGCCACTCTGACACAGGCAAGCACAGTGACCTGTGCTGCATGCTGGGCAGGGGAGAAAGCCTGATGGCAGCACATCACGCTGGGAGCACAAGGAGTCGCATCATGCCTGACCAAGGGGACAAATGAAGCGGGTGGAAAGACAGAAGTGGGCTCCAGAGGTGCTACGCTCTCTGCTGGGGACAGTCCCTCTGGTAGTTGGAGCAATCGCCCTGTCCGGTCCGAAGAGAATTAGATAAGCAGCTGTGCATGAGAGGAATAGGTGTCTGCTGAGAGAGAGACACGCAGCCACTCAGAGATCAGATGTGACTACAATGCATTACAAAGAAGCTGTGTTTTTCTATTCAGGAAACTGGAATTGGGTAGAGACTTGTTTATCAGATCAGCTGCTCAGCCTGAACCGAGCGAGGCCCGCAGACACCAGATGCCACCAGCATCAATCAGAGCGCCTTGCCATCAGAGAGGCAGCTAGCATTTCTCATCACGTGAAGCAGACAGATAGATCAACAGGCAGACTGCTTCTCTTCTATTATATCAAAAATTTAAAATCTATGCAAGACAGGAGTGTTTCTCAGAAACAGCTTAAGTTCCTTTGTGGAAGTGACAGTGAATTAAAAGTCAGAGGGGGAGCCCATGAAAAGGGAATTCATGTAGCAAGGGCTGCAAAGACACTGGTAGCAAAGCTCCTCCTGAACACTCCCTCCCTCCCACAGACTGCGTGGTGGCCACCACGCAGCCAATAAGGCCACCTTGAGAAAAAGTGGATGAGCTGGAGGTCCTGAGATCTTTCAGGATCCTGCTGCCTTTGGGATGTTTCAGACCTGACCCTCACCTCGTCAAGCCCTATTGTTTTGTCTCTCCTGCCTCTCAGGCTTTCCTTTCCTACCAAGGAAGAGATGTGGTCTGCACAGGTTCTTAGGACAGGCTGCAGCAGCAATAGGTTCCATGTTGCAGACAGCCCTCTAACAAAGACTTGGCTATCGGGAATGGGCAGGGCACGTTAGCTTACGGGAATCACCCAGGCTGCAAGTTGAGTTTCAATCTGCTTCCTCCAGGTAAGTGTGACTGGCAGCTGGCAATGAAAGGCGGCGGCACCAACAGGCCCGCCCGCAGTGCACACACAGGCATAAACCCCGCAGTCTGCGTGTCACCGCACTGGCATCAACAGTGGCAAGGCAGATCAGCCCATCCCGAGTCAGACACATGCATTTTTGACTTGTATGTCATCTTCCCCAGGCTTTTTTTTTTCCTTCTCCCTGCTAGATACATGCCTGATATTGGCAGAGGTACCACAGCATCACCTGAAAACCAGGAGGTAGCTTCACTGAAGCAAGCACACAGATGAATGAACTGCTCCTCCTTTTTGAGGAGCTGGGGTACCCCTTTGAGGACGTGCATGTGATTGGTGGTTCTCATTCCTGTTTGGGCTTTTTTTCCTGTGAGGAACTATGCTTTTCCTGTGAGGGCATTTCATACAATTGCGCCAACAAGTGCTGCTCACAAGGAGACCTCGTTGACTGTGAGGCCCTTGTCTCCATACCCTACCTCTCTCATAACTTAAGAACAGAGGGGGAGCTCATAAAACTAAAGGGTGCAAACTTAGAAGCATGAAAGATATTTACAGGCAGTATGCGATTCACCAGCACAACTCCTGACCACAAACTACCACTGAAACTATGAGTTCAGGAGGATGTAGGAAGGTTATTCCTGGTTCCTGCTCAGCAGAGGCCTGACAGTTTCTCCAGAGAATTCCCAATGATAGGAAGGGTCTTTCTGTACAGTTTTGCAACTCTGACGTAGCCTTTGAGACGAACAATGAACCTCTTGGCTAAGTCTCTGAACTGGCCCACAGAGGCCCTCAGAGAAAGCGACTCTCCTCAGCCTCCAAGAACTAAATGACACCCAAAAAACCCTGCCAAACTCATTGTCTTCATTGCTCCTTACCTGTGCAAGGAGTCCTGGCTGGATCTGAAGAGGCTGGGCGCCGGGAGCCTGAGTGACAATGGGAACGGCGTTCTCCATCCGAACTGAATACCCAGCATGCTTCGAAGGGGAGGCTTGCAACCCTGTTTGAGCAGCACAGAAAGCACAGCATTAGCCATCAACAGTACTGCTAGGAACAGAAGTCTGTTTTTCAAAGGTGCCTAAAGGCATTTACTGATGTCTATTCAAATTGCACTGCTTGGTCCCTCTGAAAAATTGTGCTCTCAAGAGTACCTCATATTCCACCCCAGCCCAGAGATGCCCATCAAGTGTTGATAAACATGATACACACATAAGGGTGTGGAAAAAACATTCACAAGATGTTAAGGGGTTAACTGAGTTCATAGTTTTAGGGCACCTCAAATCTGTGGGAAACATCTCAATACAGTATGTACAGAGAGAAAAAGGAGAGGTGGAGGGAATGGCTTCTCTTCCCCCATAGTCTCTGGTTGGACAACACAAAATAGACCTTGCTAGGCAAAGCCTATTGCTATGTGAGAATGCTTTCTTTAGACCAAAGGGGGACAGCAGTATGGGAAGGCAGAATCCCATGCTCCCTCAGCCTTGATGGGAATAGGTGATTTTCTTTTGCACAGCTTCTCAGGACTCATATTTAAAAGGTTCTGATTTGACCATGTCATCTAGCACAACCCAAACTCCAACCACTGCTGACTCAGCCATGCATTAGCCTAACTGAGCTGGAAGAAGCTTCCCTTTCCACCACCCTAGTGTGTGGCACAGCCTGTGCTACCTCCTCTGCTTTAGAGCTTTCTGAAGACAGCGGGTGGAAGATGTTAGCTCACATATTCCAGGCAAGACATTTCCGAAGTCAAACCCTTGAGATGCATTTTAACTATGTAGAAGAGGTCTAGCTAAGCTCCCCTAGTTCAAAAGAGCTTTGATAATCTTGCAGAACATTTAACAAGTGCCTAGAGACTGCTTGTAGAAATGGAAGAGCAAAAGTTGCACCAGCTGAACTAAGGTCTATTTAGACCGATTCCTTCAGATACCTGGCTAGTTCTTCCCAATTGCTACAGTGTGTAAAGTCAAGAGAAAGACAAGTGGCTAATTCTGATCATCACCCAAGCTGCCTGACAGTGGTACCTGCCACTGGTATACACAGGCAGAGCTGTTTGCAGCACGTCTGGAGCTGAAAGAGTTGTCCTGATAAATGGTCACAAGGATCTGTAATGGGAACAAACCCTTCCCCAGCACCACACTCCCTGCTGCGTTAACCTCCTGATCCACCCCCCTTTCAACACCTGAATCTCTGAGAAGTGATGAACTCTGAGGAAGCTTATTTCCAACACGAGCTAGATGAAATGGCAGCAGGGAGGGAGCAGTGACTGGCCAAGACCTGGTGAGGCTGTGACTTACCTTGGAAGCCTGGTGGGCAGACGATAAGAGCTTGCTGGAAGGGGTCTGGCCGGGCACAGATCTGCGCTGTTCCTGTCTGCAGGGGCATGCTCCGCTGGGCCACCGCAGCCATGGATGCTGCTGAGGGCTGGTAGAGTGCAGATTGGTAATTTAGTATGGAGACCTCGGGGTTGGCTAAGGAAATAGTGGCACTGGAGGAGGTGGGAGCCAGGTTGGTGGTCTAAAGGAATGATGGGAATTAAACAAAAACAAACAAAAAATGAGGGAGATGGGTACGTTGGAAGAAGCAAAATCCAAAAATAAAAAAAGTAAAAAAGTGTAAGAGAAAGTAAAAAAAAATAAGCAAAAAAAAAAACAAACCAGCAAACCAAAACCAAACAAGGGGTAGAACAGGACACTGAGGAGCACAGAAGCAAGGGCAGTGATGAGGAAAAGGAGCACGATCTGCCTGAGTAACCACAGCTGTACCATGCCACGGGACCTCCAGCCATGCGGCGCTGCTGTGTACTGCTCAGAGACACAGCGTGTTCTCCAAAGCAGAACTATAGCCCCATTTACCGCCCAACTGGCTCTGATTTGCAGCATACAGAAGATGGGTTCAGAACATGCTACTATCCCCAAATCATGTTGCTCTCTCATCATGCACACAGCTCTAGAAGCAGCTCATATTTCATAGCTAAAAGAAACTCAGCACCTCCATGCCCTGTAAAGCCTCATCTTGAGAGGGGACACTCATTCCAGTCTTTCCCCTACCCTGTGGCCAAGAAAGCACATGGCCCTTGAATTATGTTTTGAATTTGAATGAATTGGAAAGCATAAGACTAGGTGATAATACTGCTTTCAAAGTCCAACTTCCCTTAGCTTGACTTTTAAATCTCTCAGGGCAGAAACTCCAGCAGGGGATGTTTCAAAGCACAAAAATCATCCCAGTGTTCTGCAAAACATCTAGAAATCTTACAGTGATTTGTTTTTAAATTGGACTGAGTCTGTAACATTTACAGACACACAACCCCTAAACAGCTCTGCCACTGCTCTATAAATATATGTCCTTATCAATCACGTCTAAGGAGCGAGGCTCTACCAGACTAGAGTCCACCTTTCCCCTCCATCCAAAAGCACCAGCATCACTGCTGGAGATAGGTCAGACAACAGTTTCTCATGGTGGATACACGGACCCAGAACGAGGCCTCGATCAAGGCTGCAGGAGGCAGCAGGCTCAGCATTTTGTGCTACTCCAGTTGCAACTGGGCCCAGGGAGGGTACCCATGGTGCACTGCCACAGCCACAGCCACAGCCACAGAGGGATGCAACGGTGAAACATTTCTTTCTCCTCCTCCACTCTCTGTGCAGAGGCAGAGAAGTGCAATCTGTTTCCCTGTGCAGCACACCGAGCAGCAGCCACGACAGCTCCCACACTCCTCATCTCAGGAGCTGTAACTGGAAGGAGGCAAACCCCAGATATTTTGCAGAGACAAGGAGCACCAGAGAGCCAAGATGAGCCATACGCTGAAGAAAGCAGTGAAAGGTTTAGAGCTTGTTCAAATTACAACACCCTTCCTGGAAATGTTTCTAACACTTCTTCTAGGAACACTGTAGATAGCGGTTCTGCTCACAACACAGCCCCCTTATGAGAATTCAGAGATTACCACGGACCTCCCCAGCCGACAACCGATCTTAACATCAAGTGAGTTGTGAGGAAATGAAAGCACGTCTGCATTTCTTACTAGCATTTGTGGCACAAGTGGTGTCTCTGCCCTGCAGCTGGGCCTACGGGAGCATGTAGCACACATTTCTTTAGTCAGCATCTCAGAAACAGCCTAGAAAGGGAACCAGTGTTTGTAACTAATACCCTATGACATCAAGCCAGGACCTATCTCTGTCTGCATCTGCTGATTGAATTGTTCCAAAATAGTTTCTGTGATCACATGTAGCGAGAACTAAGTCATGAAGTCTGCGCTTGTGAGTGACACAGGAACACCCTGCACATCTACAGAGATTCCTCCAGCTCCCTTGCTTTCCAAGCACCACTCCTGCAACGCCACCTGCAATCTCTAGAGTGAATCTTGAGCAGCCAGATCCCAAGAGACTTAGAAGACAGCAGCTATTTCTTAAGCTTCAGTCTCCTAGACTGCTGTCCCCAGAGAGTTTCCTTTCAGTGCTGTAGTATACAGTACCACAGCAACCGACTTATTCTGCTAGTCACCTGCCAGTCAAGCCAGAACCCCCAACAGCTGGGCATGTAAAACTAACACAAGAATCCAGAGCCAGAGCCCACCAGTGTAGGCTGCAACGTGTTCAGAGTGGGAGTATGTACTCATGTCACCACGTCAACTGTGGTACCTGGAGTAAAACCCATGAGAGATAAGAATAAACATTACCACTAAACTCTTCTTTCCTGTTGATCAGTTACCATGCTGTGTCTGTTACAGAAAGGTTTAAATTCTTTTTACTTCAATGCCAATTTGAAGAATGAACTCTGGGCATGACCCAGAGTGCAGTCCTGCTTGCCACATTAAGGGACCAATGAACACTACCCTGTAGCAACTTTCCAAGATGGATTTATCACCCCCAACAACAACATGAACAACGAGGGAAACATTTCACCATCACACAAAATGCCACAAGACTACCACCTGTCTGAAGGAAAGAGAATGAGGAGGAGTGGAGGGAGGAGAGTAAAAAAGCACCACCTTTTTGCAGGCAAGTGAAATGGGATGCTACTTTGCTTCTCATCTTCTAGACCCTAATGATGTAAATGTTTCAAGCACTGCCTGTTTCTGATCGATGACCTTACCTGGTTGTGGACTGTGTTCAGCTGGTTGTTAAAAGTCATGGTCAGGTTGGTTGATGTACTTGGGGCTACATGGGTGATGAATGGTGTCTTGCTCTGGTTCACTGTGTCATACATATTCACCCGCCGCTTGCAAATCTCCATGTTCTGGAAGCAGGACTTGACACTGTGCAAGGAAAGGGGGAACAAGGAAGAGAAAATCAACCAACCGACCGCCATAGATAACAGCTCATCACAACGGCCCTGCATTAGGTCTTCACAGCAAGCCTGGCACTTTCTAGGCTCTTAAGGCCCTCTGCTATTTTATGCAGGTCTCTCTTAACCAGTGAGAGTCAGATTAACCCTGTACTGAAGAGGGTCAAATGGGTGTCAAGATGAGAGCAGCTGCTCTGGGATTCCTGGGTGCCCCCATGGGTCTGAGCACTGCAATGTGAGTCACAAAAAGCAAGCCAATTGGTTGCTCTTTAGGTGGCAGGGCAAGAAATACAAAGTGGCTATTTTAAAGGAGTGAAAGAGACTGAGAGCAAGCAAGTAAGACAGACAGTGTTTTTTTTCTAATGATTGAGCCTGAGAGGAAAGGACAACCTCACGCTTTCCACTTCAGTGTAAGCCTAAAGGTAGTTTTACAAGTCTTTCTCAAGGAAGAATTCTACTGTTCTCTGTCACTGAGACCCCTGAAAAATCTTACTCGTCCCTTTTAAGAAGTCATTCACTGAGCTGTGTCCAGCCAAGCAGCTAAAACATTGCCCCTGTCTGGCAAAACACTTCCGCAGATGCTTATCTTAAAGCACATGAGCTGTCCTCTCATGAATGTGAGGATTCACATCGCAAAAGGTTAGGCCAAATCAGATCCATCAACGTCCGGAGGGCATCAGGTTCTGAGGATATCTCAGACAAGGAACTGGATCTCATGGGGGAAAGATTTCAGCTTCTTCCTCTATATAGACCTTCCTTTAAATGTTACTGATGTAGCAATGGAATTTTGAGAAGTATCGTGATTGTATACCCAGTAAAGGGGATGAAATACTCTCTGCATTGCCACAGCACTCTAGGTGTCTGGTCCATGGAACTGCTGGTATTTCACTTTTGTAATTAGGATACCAAAGCATACAGAGGTTTACAAGATAACAACATAGCGATCTTGCACAAAACTGTATTTCTAATCAAATCTCACTTTTCCAAGGTCTAAAAACCAATACAGGTTTTCCACAATTCTTCCATAATAATTGCTTTTACAAATGTGACCTCAGAGTCTGGAAAAACAACCCCTTAAAAGTATAAAGTAAATTCATTTTATTTCCGTTATCCCAACCCAGAAAAAACAGAACATTCGAGCCGTGAAAATCAGCTGTAGCTGTAAAAAATCAGCTGTATGCATAATTTATTTTCTAATGATCTAAGCTGTTAGAGACTGGGTAGGTAAAGGAATCCTCACATAATGTTTAGGAAACAAAACGTCCCTTCAAATGGTGGAAGCTCATATGATCCCTAGGGTTGGTCAGGAAGAGGACCAAGATCTTTTTATCCCTGACTTGTCTCTTACTCACATGTTCATCTGTCTTCTCTTACAGGTAATATCTTGATAACTGGATCTGTGGCATAAAGACCTGCAGACAAGACAGGCTCAGGACACTGTGCATAGCTGCGCATTATGTGCATTCATTTAAAGAACTATGAAACACCTCTAAGTTGTAGAACATTCAGAAAAATCAAACATTTATAAAATGAATATAGAAGACTATTAAATTGCATTTTTGAACTATGGATTCTCCCTCCAAAAAGCAGAAACCACTGGAAAGAGTATATATTCTGTACAACGTAAACTCTGTGTAACCAAATGGTTTTATCTACAAGGTATAGTCTCTACTAACATAATAATGTGTTCTCTATCCTTATTTTTTTTCCTTTTCTTTAAAAAAAATACAGGGATGAAGCAAAATGGACAGAAAGACTGAGGAGTACCCAACAATTCAAGAGCCAAGCAGTTAAACAGGTGAAATGGGAAGCTAAATTTGCTTTGCCCTTTGCTTTAAAGTAAGCAGAACAGCCTGTCTTGGGCTGCTCAAACTTGCAGCTTCTGAAGCACGCCACAGCAGAGACTCCTTCCAGAAGCTACATCTTCCATGTACTCTCACTTTCTCTGCTGCCTGATTTACTTTAAAGAGAGATTACAAATCCCCGCAACTCTCGAGGCTTTGAAGTTTCTATTCTCAAAACCACAGGCAATCACAGACAAAATATCCATCAACATGCCATGCTGGTCCCAGCTTATTGCTCTCTTTACCAGTCACTGCTCCCAACGCGGAGGGGTGGCGTGGGGTTATGCATCCGCCTGGCACAGCATTTAGTATTCACAGACCTGACGCTGAATGCTTTTTTGCTCAGGTAAAACTCTCACTGCTATTGGCCCCAGTGATATTTTCAACCTTCCTGGGGCTTTGCCTGAGCAGCCACAAGTGAGCACTTCAAAAACGAAGATGCGATTATGGTTTGCTGCGTTAGTGGAGTGATTTCAGATGGCAACACGTTATGCCACATATCTCCCCTATCTCAGGCAATCAGTGGTTGCACTGTAAGAAGAACTGCTGCAAATTACACTATTTTTGTGTACGATGCTAACACTGTTAGAAAACGCTGTCATATTTTTATTTATGTATGTTTTTATAGGAAACTTACTTTCTCTCTGTTTAGCGCAACAATCTCCCATCTTGTTTTTCATTACTTTTACCACTTGCTATCTACTTACAGATAACAATACTCAAAGATGCCTGTGCAGGGTAAGTCTGGGTCTACACAGATCTCATACCCACTACCTTTTGGGAAGCAGCTGTTCTTATCTTGTGATAATTGTAACAAAGAGGCAGACCCAGCTCCTTCACAGAGGGAAAGCTACCTTAAATGAACTTGAAATACTGCAGGTAAGAGCACACACACAGGCAGGAGAGGTGACATGCAGTAACCTGTTGCTCTGCAGTATCCCCCAAACAGAGTTTACGGCTTTTTAAGCAGCCCCCTTTATTTTTACACCTGAGCCACTCACAGCCTTTAAACACCCATGTGCGTGGCACCCAATGAAGTACAGTGCTGTGCCAGTCACTGCTCTCCTGACAAGGTGAAGGGACAGCCTGCAAAAGCACCTTGAACTGCAAAGTACTGTTGAGTGTGATGTTCAAAGCCAGGTGTCCTGAAGGCTTTGGAAAACTCCCACTATGTGTCCACCTTCAATTGCACCTGAGCAGCCTGGCCCTACGTGAACTCCCCAGGGGACAAGAGCGATGTGCTGCACTCAGGTTTACTGCGTTTCAGGCTGCTGCACTTCATGACGCAGTTTTAGGAGAAAGGGGAGTCAGGCTTGAAGGCATGACACCTCTCCACATCTCCATCGTGCGGTGGAGCCCACCTCCACTCCACAAATGTGTCAACTGAGGTCAGAGTGTGACGTTTAAGGTTACATAGGCAGGAAAAAGCAAAGGTGAAAGCTGAACTCCTTGTCCTGTTACCTGTGCCTGTAAACCAGCTGCTGCAGAAAAAACCTCTTCCCTTAAAAAGCAAACCACCCCACACTGATCCCTGTAAGAGGGGAAGGTTCTGGGAGGAAGGGTTGGCTCCCCACTACAGATAAGGTTGATTACTGCAGTAACAATCAGGACTATATTACTCTGAGATATACTGATACTTTCAGCACTAATTGCATAATTTCTTCTGCATTTTAATGCAAACATATGTAATTATTGAATATTTACATAATGAATGTAGCACACTGCAGTGTTTTAAATGCCAAGCACCTACAACACAGTTCTTGCAACCTCAAGAGTTGGCAATCCTCTTCTTTTTTAACCAGATTAAAACGTAGGGCTTAAGCATCTTAATTATGTCCCTCAGATAGATTTGGTCTCCACCACAAAAAGCTCTCATCTTCACCCCTCAATTCAAAGCCAATGGGAAACTTACTGTGTGCTGTGAGGGAAATCAAGCAAGTGCGTCATGGTGACGAAAGGGTGGTTCAGAGTTTCAATGGGTGTTATTCTCTTATCTGCATCTATTGTCAACATCTTCTTTAACAGATCTATAAACTCCCGCCGGTCTGCCTTTTCCACCAACATATCACTTCCTTCCAAATCTGTTGCCATGTTCACCTAAAGGAGAAAGGACAAGGGTGAGCGCTAAAGGGAAAGAGCAGATGGCCAGGTCTCCAGCAAACTGTGTTTACTCCTCACTGGACCACATGCTCTGCAAGCCCCTCTGTCTAAAGGGGTAGTTGCTGAAGTCAAACGGCCCCTCTGTGGTGGCTAGTCATCTGGCTTGTGCATGTCGGATTTCTAGACAGACTGTAAAGTGTTCAGCTCACTTGGGTCAATGGCTAATGAAACACTTAGTCACCCTCCACTGAAGATGAACAGCTTCCATGTGGTAGCCGGCAAACTCTGATAATCAGTGTATTTATCATACAAAGGACTGCGCTATCAGATACTTAACTATGTGTCTTGTGAGCAAGAAAAGATACATAAAATAAAGAAAAATTGTCAGTAGGTTTATGGGAAAGATCCTATTCATTTATCAGGTGCCAGGCTACAAACCAACCCCCTGCGTGTTATTTCATCCATTTATGCAGTCCCTATTTCTGTGTGTTCACTTGCAAAAGCTACACTGGCTACACTGTGCTAGCACAGGCTTCAGGTTGCGTTTGTGCTGTGCCCATTTTGTGTGCTTGTTTGTTTGCTAGCACAGGCTCCAGTTGCAGGAGTGGTTATGTTGGAATTAACGTCCACAGCCACATGGAATCCGCACAGGGAATTGGTACTCTCTGTTCCCCCAGAGAGCCACATTTTACAGAGAGCATGTTCTTCTGCAGCCACGGGAACTATCTCCTATGTCACCATTTTACAAATGGAAATATCAAAGCTCAGAGAAGTACGTGGCTTGCCAGCGGTCACAGGGAGGAGTGCTGGAGAGGCAAGGGAAAATGCAGGATTTTGACACTTCAGGGAGGTGACACAGGCACTTCCCACGGCTGTTTTACTACAGCAGCACACTGAGCCCGCATGCCCCTGTGTGCAGTTTCCCCTACACAGCAGCACACAGTAAGCTGGATTGGTAGGCACAATCCTGGCATTTCTTAGGAGCCAGCATTAAGAATAGGATACACAGAGAAACCACAAAGTTCCCCTTTGTTTGCATCACCCAGAAGCATGTGAGGCAGACTTGCCAGTTACTCACCAATGCTCTTACCTGTGCCATATCATCCAAACAATTGAAAATATACTTTCTTGCTTCCTTCGACTTAATCCCAGTCTCTGCCTCATGATCATCTGGCGTCTGCTCAAAATAGGAGACAAGCATTGACCAAAACTGCCCTGCCATCAGCTGCGGGTTATGTGCTGCTTCCAGTTTGTGCCTTATCCTGCCCTCATCAGAGACCACTGTGTCTCTCTTGCTGACCAGATAACATTAACACTATCTCCGCTACAGTTATATGACAGCAGTTGTGTCACAAGGTGATTTATCTTTTTCACTTCAGAGAATCCTCTCAGCCATGATGGGAGTCCCAAAGGTCTCTCAGACCCACCCCAGCATGAGGCTCAGCATCTCATTCTTACAGCCAGAAGCCCACTGGCCTCTCTCCTTCCAGCCTGAATGCAGTCAAACATGCTGGCACAAGATGCAGGGCTTGCTTGCAGTACTAGTGGGTTTGACTGTCAGAATTGAAATGTTTCTTTTTTTTCTTTTTTAAAAATTTTTTTATTTTTTCTACTTTCCCCCACCCCCCCTCCCCTGCCTTGTATTAAATATAAGAGCGAAGTCTGCCCAAGGCATGTTTCATTTGAACTACATATCCATTCATTGACTACTTAGAAGGAGATTTACAGGTCAATTCCAGACTTAAATTTCCCACAAAGAAGTGCCAAGCAGGTGGACTAAGGCATCGGGGAATGGCAGTTTTACCTCAGGCTATACCCACCCCAATATTGGTGCTGCATTGTAAAAAGCAGAGACCTAGCCTCTGAGGTGACCTTCTAACCAACAACTGCAAGGTAAAAGAAACAAGGAAACGTCTTCTTACCTTCAGTCTCCACAAAGGATACGGTGAGTCTGTATCCCTGTTGAAAAACCTTGTAGTCTTTGTCCCTGCACTTAACAAATACTCTGCTGGTAAGCCCTGTGTCTGTGAAATATAGCGAATCTGTAAGAGAAGGATGAGAGGTCACTGTTCAACCTGTGAAGATCTCTGGAGGTCTTCCTTGAAGGAGGGCAGGAGGCATTTAAAACAATAGAACAAAGAAAGAAAGAGAACATGTAGCACATAGTTAGACTCCACAAAAAACAACCCAGGCAAGGAATGAGAGGAAAGAGAATTCCCATATGGCATCCCTCCATTTATCATGTACATGGCTGGAAACTCACCCTTACGGTACACTCCCACAAAGCCTATGCATAAATGGAGGAGGTCAAAGAGGAAGACCCACACATGAGTTTTCAGTGGGGTATTTCACCACTTTGCACCTTTTTATGTCAAGCTTTCCTCTCTGGGAGGTAATTTTGATAATTTGGTATTTGTGCTCTAACTTCTGCTGTTTTCTCCCCCAGCTGAGTGCACAGCCACTCCTAGGAGCAGTTTGAAGTTCAAAACGGGAACTATGAAGTGACTACCTTTGAACTAAGATGAGATACATACTCAAATGAACTGACACCCTCACGGTATGTAAAGTACTTCATCTCTACTGCCTACAAGACTTCATTTCTTATTTGGGTTACTTCCATGTGTATAACCTTGCTGGCACTCACACAGCTATAAGATGCTAAACATGTGTTCCCAGGATCCCAGATTTTATTTATTCAAAGGAGAAAGGGTCTGTGATTACACAATTAGAGACAGATCTCACACACACCTGGGGTGCCACAGGAAACCTTAACTTTGGCATCTCCTGACACTTGAATGTTTCACTCTGCAAAATTGCTGCGAATTCTGCAAAACTACTAAAAATAGTCATCTACTCCAGAAAATTCTAGGGAAGAATGGAAAGCATTTTTGAGAGAAGAGACTGAGAGAGGTAAAACATAATAATAACATATAATAAAGGTACAAAAAGCAGCTGTGGTTTCAAAGATGTCCAACCACTCAGGAGCCAGTTCACTGCATGTGCTGTGCTTGGCTCTACAGCTCCTTAGGTCCATCGGAGCCTGTGGACCTGAGAAGCACCGGGATCCTGCCTGCAGCCTGGCACTAGTGCTGCAGGATGACTCAGGCTGTGGTGAGGGGCCAGGATCAGTCCCTGCCCCTGTCCCAGCTCTGCAGGAGCTCTCACAGTCCTTTGCCAGAGGAAGCTTTGTGATGGGCAATTAAGCTGCACAGGTATGCACTGTGATTTCTTTTTCAGCTGTGTGTTTTATGGCTTTTGGGAGGAGGAGAAACAAATCTCCTCTTCATGGTTGGTATGTGATTGTCAAACGCGTCGAAGTTTTTTAGCTACATCTGATTTCCTTTGGAGTTACTAATGGCCCTGCTCTTCACTGCTGGTTATTTCCCCTGACAAATTTCACCTTTAAAGCTCTGACGAAAAAATAGTATTTGCAAAAAGAGTCAAAGAAACACCTTCACATGTGAAAAAGTTATTTACTGCCCAGTGCTTTTTTTTTCTTTAATTTTCTACAATTTTTCATTTTCTAAACCCTTTCCAGGCTGCATTTGCAGACCAGGGGAACGGAAAGCGTCCTGCAGCCCTGGCTCTAGCAGCCACTGTGCTATCTGTATTAGGACTACAAAAGGAGCGTAAACGCCTATAGGGAGAGAAGCATGACAGCTTATATTAACTGAAAAGCTACACCACTGTGAATGTTCTCCTTCTTGTTATTGCTTTTAATATGCACCCTTGTAAAAGGGATTATGAAATGCTGCGCCGTTTCTTCTAACAAATAAACCTTTATTCCACACTTGCTGTTCCAGCAGAGAAAGGGTGCCTGCTCTGCTCAGTGAGGAGAGGCAGGTACAGAGCTCTCCAGTCAACAGCAACGTTGACTCTTGATTGAGACTTCACTTAAGCAGTCAAGTCTTAAAAGCCAGCACACCAAAAGCTCACTGGTTACCTAGAATAAATACCCCAGGGCGGATAATGAAAAAGTTGACTTGTGAGGGTAAGAATCACATTTTCCCTGTTAGCAAACCAAAAAGTTGTCATGTGTTCACTCTTGACAAGAGAAGGGAAAAACACCCGTGCCTCTACCAGCATCCAGGGCAATATCCATACTGACCTGATCATACTCCGAAGCTCCCGGGTACAATGGCCAGCCCAAGAACAGCTCTGCAATGACACATCCCAACGACCACATATCGATTGCTTCACAAAATGGTAATCCGAGGATGATTTCTGGGGCTCTGCAAAGGAAGAGATTAGAAATCATCAGTAATGGGAGCAGATCTGCTCAGCTCCCATTTGCGGAGTGTGACACTCAGGAAGCTGCCTGCTGCCAACAAGTGTCATCACTGCTATGGGGCTGAGGGCCCCACTGGCCACCAGCAAAGTGTCTGCTAATCCAGCATGGGTCGGTGAATATTTATCCTTGCAGAAAAGACCTCTGGCAGCATTTTGCCAAGAGACAGGCCTATGTTTCGCAGCAATTTGCAAAGGAGAAAACTACCATTATTTTCATTCGGCAGGTGGGAAAATGAAGCACAAAACGAATGTCATGCATTCCAGGCCACCCAATTAAAGCCCTCGGTCAAGGCCCTCGGGCCCAGCTTGCCATCCTGCAGAGGTACTGTGTGGACTCCCTGCGGTGAAGCATCCTCCGTTCACACAGCTCGGCGGGCTTCACAAACAGCCAGACATTAAATAATCATTACAGGACTGGTATAAAAGGATTACTGACTTTTTAAACAAATGGCTGTAACCATAAAACAGAGAAATAATGTAATTAGATCTATCAGACCTAAGCCTTTTCCTCAGGAGGAAATAGCCAAGAAGTCTTCACTTCCCAGTCTGTCCCAGGCGCCTGATTAGATTTCCTCTTCCCTTCCAGCCCAAACAGCCAAATCGCAGTGGTGCTCCCGGTACGCATTTATTGCTGGCTTCAGGAGATGCCCACTGAGGCACCTCTGCTCACTGAGTTTTGGGGTTAGCTCTCTTAAGGAAAGAGAGGACAATGTAAAAACTTTGCGTCAGCTCTCGCAGAGAAGACACCCAAATAAACAAGTCTACTCTCAGCTCAGACTTCCACAGGACCTTAAGGTGTAAGTCACTTCACCTTTCAACCAGATAGAAGCTGATGCCAAATCTTAGCCAGGTACTGTGCAGTCAATAGAGGAACACTCCTCCACACCCCAAGGAGGGGGTTTGTCCCACTGCCTTGGGACTTTCTTCACTGAGGCTAGACAAGCTTCCTAAACTTCAGTGGCCAAGGTGAGACAAGATGAATCCTCCTCTTAGCGCCCCAAATGCTTTGTGTTTCAAAAGCAACTTTTATGTGGAAGAAAGGAAGATATCTTTCAAATACTGGAAACCTTATCCAAAACCCACGTTCGTGCAAACACCTCCTTTACTTTTCCTACCTCAGCCCAGATTTCCACATGCAGTTAAATGACATAATTACTATTTTAAACAGCGATCACCTAAGGCTTCTCTCCTGTTCTCTCTTGCAGATCTCGAAACACTTTCTTCTAAAGCCCCAGCTTCTGGAGTCAGGTGATGTACAACAGAGAGAAAACGTTACTTTCCCATATTCCTCTAACTATATTAAAAAAAAAAAAAGACCCCAAACTAAAAGACAGATAAAGTAAAGAAACATGCATTGCTTTAAAACTTTCATCATTTTACAAATAGCCTTAGGATTTCTCAGGCCATGATGCATATTTTGGGAATTCCTGGGGTTGACTATCGAGCAAATCAAGTGCCACCATCCAGAGCTGCAAATAGGGCTCATGGTTCCCAGTTTCCCATCTGTCATCAGGATAAGATCTCACACTAGTGAGCTCATACTAAGGATTACCAATTGCAGTGGAAAACATTATGTTTTAATCATGCCGTTACACAGTCATGTGAAGACAAGTCTTTAGCCAAGAAACCAAGCAAAATGGGTAATTCTTTCCAAGGAAACAAGCAAAGGGCCTGTAGCAAGAATCCATGTCCCATCCGTAGTCCACAAACTTCCCCCAATTTTGGGTTGACTGGTAATGATAGAAATCCCCTAACGGTCTGTTCTCAAATCAGCAATGCAGAATGTAAAAATTATGGGAAATTTGGGGATTTTAAGGCTAGGATGCTTTGTGCAATTCCCACAGAAAACCTGACAGAAACTGAAAAAGTGGCTACTCTTAGCCCTTAGAGCTTCACATGTGCTTCTTGTTCTCTTTTGCCTATCAAACTTTTTATTCTAACACCAATCTCCCCTTTGGAAAAAGGGGTTAATTTTCCTCCTTTCCTCCCCACTCCATCATCCCAGCACACTACTCAACACCTAGACAAAATGCAGAGAAAAAAAGACAGCTATGGTGACCTGAATCTCATTACTATGTAAATCCTGCATTCAAAGCCATCTGCCTCTCCCTGTCTGCCTTCCACATCGTGAACGAAATGTCCCTGGTCACTAATGAGAGCTCAGCCACGCATCCCACCGCCTGAACTTCAAATCCCTCCCACGAACTCAACTGGAAGGAGTGGAGGGGTAGACTGTCATCAGAATAATCCCAACATTGTTTTGTGTAGAAACCTCCCAGTTCATAAAAACTGCTCCGCACTGCTGTTACGTGCAACACACACCTCCTCCCGTCCCCAAACTTGTGCTGCTGACACCTCCAGACCCCGGCAAGGAGAGATGACCTAGAATTTGAGAATTCAAATTTTCATTTTTTTTTCTTGTGAGTCTTCAAGCGTCCAGTGGGTTATCCTTAAAACACCAGCTCCTGGAGAGCAGCACTTAGGAAAGAATTTCTTTTTCACACACAAAAGCAGCTTTGCATCTCTACTGTTGGGAAGGAAAGCACAAACCCAATGCCTGTGCCGCTTCCACACATAAAAGGCAAGTAAAAGGAATGCCATTCATGCTATTAAACCGGATCTATTGTTGTATGGAGGGGAGGTAGTGAGACACTTTTGTTTTACCATTTTGAAAGCTAGTATTTGCATTACTCAATCAAGCCTAAACGTTGGCTGAAATCTTTGCCTGTTCAGCCCCAAATAGATGGTAATTTTGGAACAGCAATGAGAATCCCTGCAAGAGTGGGGCCAGACTGCAGTGAGATGGTGTCCTACATACATCCCAGCCAGGGTCTGCTGCTGCTTTCTCCCAGACCTGCCTTCATGTTGTGACTGCAACTTTTCCATGGAGAGGAAGTGTCCCTATGTCAAAAAGATCTTGTTAATCTTGTTAATTTAATTAGGCAGTCATTAAGGCACCAAGAAAAGAACAGGTATTGAACACAACACAGGCTGCCGGATTTTCACTTAGCGGAACACCTCTCATTTGCGATGTGAAAGAGAGCTGGAGTCACCTCTGGAGGAGCACTGGTCTCTCTGCTTCCTGCCACTCTGCTAATACCAAATGCCCAGAGTTTCGGTGGAGGACACTGCAAATTCTGTAATGAAACAACTCATCCACTAATAAAATACCTTCTGAACCTCTACTGTGTGGAAACTGTTCTGTATGCTCAGTTACGGATGCAGACATCCTTCTGTGTGTATCTAACACGTGGAACTCCTCTCTTAATATAAACGTGCCAATTTTTTAAACAAGGTGAGACCTTGGCTTCAGTCACAAGTTGTGACGTGGAGTTCCAAAGGCAATCTTCTGCTTTCAATAGCATCTAAACTCAGTTCTTTAAAGCCTGATTTTCCTTCATCAGGTTTAAATTTGTCACCTCTCACTTAATGTTCACATGGATTGGCCTAGAGGTGAAGACAGAAGTGCCTGAAACACCTTTCGTGTAGCACAGGCTATTTTTGTATCTCTGCCCTGTCTGCAGCAGCTTCTGGCTCCTCAGTGTTCCCCCCAACAGATGTTTTGATCCACTTCCGCTGCCTGGCCCTACAATTTGTCTTCCTGACACGTCTGCTTGGAGACAGGCTGAACAGACCTAGAAACAGTTAAACACGAGGATATTCCCTAGACTTACTTTACACTATTTGCAGAATGCATTCGCGTTCCAGTCTTCCCCGAGCCTAATATTTTGTTTGCTTTTGGACTGACACAAGGCATTTCAGCAGATGTTTTATCTGGGAGATCCTCTGAGACACACAGTTCTTTCTCCAGAGGAGCTGCAGTTAATTTAGGACACAAAATTATGTAGGAACAGTTTGGTTTTCCTGTTCCAATGTTTACGGCCTTTCAGTGTTGCCCTGATCTGGCATAATGTTGTCCATAATCTAGATAAAAATCTTCAAAATGTTCCTCACTTCCCTGCAGCCTAACCTAAGTAAGCCTGTGGTATCTGCACACTTAAGCACTTCACTGCTGGTCCATCACTTTTTACATGTAATTAATACATTAAATAACTCTGGTCCTAAAGCTTACATGCAGACCACTCCACAATGACCCGTTATTAGTAAAAGAATTCCAATTTAGCTCAGCAATAAGGATGGTGTAGTTCTCTTTCTCAAAGGTTTTTCCCTGCCTAAGATGGGGAAACATTTCCCTGTCTTAGCCAGTTCTGTGGGATTTCTCCATTCTGCAGCTGGTTACACTATCTAACAGGGGAAAATGCCCTATTGAAGTCTGCACATCAGACTAGTGCAATCATAAATCAGAAGGAGGATTCACATGGCAGCAGGTGCTCCTGGAATGGCACTGAGGTCTTAAGCAGATATATCCATAGCTGCAGAGGGAAATGTTTTCTGTACCAGCAATACTGCTTGTTTTAACACAGACTCATCAATGGTTTCAACTGTAGTGGGGATCCTGCTTGAAACCACGTAAAGCCAGATACCTCCCCATGTGCAAGAACATCCCCATTTACTGCTGTCTGCCAGTTTTTTGGCATCTGCAACACCAGTAACTCCAGCCTCCAGTATGAGAAACACGGAGGGAAAACAGAGAACTTCATCCTTCCATCCCTCCTCTCCTGCAAGCTGTCTCTGATGTCTCCCATCAAAAGGCAGTCCCCTTCTGTACGTGTCAGCACAACCTGCTCTAGAGCACATACAAATCGCCAGCATACACCAGAGACTTAGAAAGCAGTTGCCACCAACCCGGGAGAGACTGAAGACCCTGCCAGGAGCCTGTATCTCCAGAAGAGATCTGCTAGTCTATCTCCACTTCCCACATCCCTTACCCCTTTCCCAAACCAAATTACTCCCCTGGCCAGCAAAGAGTGACCTGCTCCTCAGCTCAGCACTGTGTCCAGCAAGTCCCACATCACCTTGAGCCCAGCTTGAACATGCCCCTTAATGCCATAAAGTAGCTGGTGCTGGTGACCCGGGGCTTGAAGGTGCCTGTGCTGGCAGTGCCCACAGGTCCCCAGAGGAAAAAGTGCCTTCTCATCATTTGCTTGCACCTCACATATGACCCCATCCTGCTTTCAGGCCTGCCGCTGGCAGAGTATTTACTTTAGCAACCCTGCTTTGTGGCAGGGTAATTTCATTGTCTGGTGTTTCTGTCAGGAAAATTAATTACCAGTCTAGCTTGCTGGCTTTTTCACCCACACATCACAGGACATTAAAAACAAATGCCAAAAAAATTCATTTCCACAGACTTGGATTTGGAGAGCTGGGCTCTTTCTGAATTTTAAAACTTCCCTGCAAACTGCCCGCCTCAGGGATAATTTACCACCTCTGGTAAGGTCCTGTGGCCAAGCGTGATTGTCTCAGCAGAGTCCTTCATGGACAAGTATACATATCAGACAAAAATATAACTCAAAACTTGATACTTGGCTGGCACCTTGAGCAGAGTGTGCCTGCTTCTCTCCTCTGGGGTGATGCTTCTAGAAGAAGGTTGCAGGCAGCTGCAGGCAGTGCAGACAGACCTAGAGTGATGCTGTCTGCTGAGCTGATCTACACAGCTCATGTCTTCTTCTACCTATTAGTCTCACCTGCCAAAGCCTGAACTTCAGGAAGCCACAGCTTTCACATCTCTATCCAGAGATCCCTGGGCAGAGGCAGAGATGCAGGAGCCAAATCCCCAGGCCTGAGTGGGCACGCACTGACCAGCTGCATGCCCTGGGCTTGACCCATGTCAGTGCTGGTGCTTGCCCTCACACCAAGATACCTACTATAAGGACGAGGAACTGCATCCTTCATGTGTCTTACAAAGGGGTTTTTAATTAAGTGATGGGTCTCCAGCCTCCTCTTAGCTGAACCCTTTCTTTGGCATGTTTATGGACTCTCTCTCATACCTGCTCACTTGACCCTTTTGTATTTTGCGGAGGTATCCACTTTTTATTGCCATATACTGTAGCATGCAGAGTACCCTTAGCTCTTCTTAATGGAGATGGAGAGCATACAGCACCTTTTTTTTGTCCCTCTGTACCTCTCAGACCCCAAATCACTTCTTAAGTGCAGGGCTGTAAAAGGAGACAGGCTTATATTCTGGGAGTAAAAGGTTACAGTTGCTATTTCCCTCATCCCTCCAAATCTCCACTTGCACAGACACCTGGAAGGGATGGAGACATCTAATAGAGATGATCCCCGATTCAAGACCTTCCTCTGCTCTGGGGATGGCCAGTTGCAGCCTTCCGACCTGTGAAAAAGCCAGTCATTTGGGGCAGAATATAACTCCTCACTCCCTCCCTGTTGCCACACAATGGGCAGGAGAGCAGCTCCACATCCCACCTGTGCTGCTCCTAGCCAGGGAGAGCCAGACTCACCCTTATTCCTGCCCTCACTGTGGGACTTCTGCCTTCCTCCTGCATCCCCAGGAGCTGGCATTTGCTCAGATGCTGAAGCCCATACAGAAGTGGTACAGCTCTATGGACCTCTCACTAGGGCCTCAAGGGCTGCCATGATCTCTGGACCATGTTGGGAAGCACCAGTCCAGCAGAATCACACTAAGGGTCAGCCCTGGGAGTCAGGACTCATCCCAGGACACACAGGCCCTCCATGCCTTTCAGATTTCAGCATCAAGTTCAAACCCTGGAGAGTTCATTCAACACAGGGATACTCACGAAGGAGGGAAAGGGACAGTGAGGAACGTCACCCCATCTACCAGACTGTGCTGTTTACCTGTAAAGATCTGAATTGTAAGGAAGGATGGTGCCTCTAAAGGGCCCACTAACATGCTCCCTATTTCACAGGTCAAACACAACTACACCCAGTTTCTGGAAAGGACTGCGGGTGAAACCAGAGCCACTTCCAAGGCTGTCAGACCACCAGCACGACCACCACCAGAGGGTAGCTCCAGCAGTGCATTGCTCACATTGCCTTTGCCCACCCCTCTAGATTAGTTTGCAACACATCAAAAAATATCTGTATCAGCTCAGAGGACTGGAAGCTGGATCCACTCAGCCTTCAGTAATAGTTTATGTTACAGGACATAAATATAAACTGGAGGCTGGTAACAAGGGAGGTACTGCAGGGGTTTATCCCAGCAGGGGTCTTGTTTAATATCTTCATCACTGACCCAGAGGAGGCAGAGTGCACTCTCGTCCAGTTCACGAGCAATGCTGAACTGCAGAGACCTGGTGATGTGCTCAAGCTTGTCATGTGCCCCTGAGATGGATGAGCCCTGGTGGAGTTCATGGATGAGATGGATGAGCACCCTAACATGGGGGCCAGTGGGCTGAAATGAGGACCCTGGTAGCAGCTGGACCAACAGCCTTCCTGAAGCAGGGCCAGCAGAGCAAGGAACACGATGAGCCACTTCCAGCCACACTTGTGAGACCACATCTGGATACCACATCCACTGTGGGACCCTTGGTGCAAGGACAAACTGGACATAGTCATGAGGGCCCTGACAGCTGCCTGCCCCCTTCTCTGCCACATGAAGAAGACAACTGTCAGACTCTTTGCTGAGGTGGGCAGCAGGAGATGGAGACAATAGACATAAACTGAGGCAGGAAAGGTTCCCAGTGGGGAGAGGGAAAACACCACCACTGTGCAGATAAATGAAACACTGGCACAGGCTGCAGAAACTGAGCAGTCACCACATCAGGATGCTTTCAAGACCTGACAAGACAAAGTCCTAATCTTAATCTCATGGTTGACCCTACCTTGAACAACAGGTTGGGCTAAATGACCTCATGAGGCCCCTGTCCACCTGAACTACTCTGACTCTATATAGTGCAGTAACTACCCGCTTGTCAACAAGAAGGTCACCAGGATCCTCCTACATCCAGGCAAAACACTAAGTAGCTGGGAGTGTTTTGGTGGGTACAGATGCAGGTCCCAAGCTGTTTTTAGCACGTGTCCACACACAGTTCTGTCTTTTAAAAACAGAGAGCAAGTTAAACAAGAATTACTTCTGGACTTGACTGGCCTAAGTATCGAAGAAGCCTTGATAGCCTATCATTACTAAGGGTATTAAATAGCAAATAAATCACAGAGGCAGCCTAAACTACCCACCCCTTGACACCGCTCATATTCCACCAGGGTGTTGACTGGGAAGGGTGAAAATACTCCCGAGGATGGGGTCAAGAGATTGACAGAGCCAGCCCGGACCCCAGGAAGTCACTCGCTTCCCTCCCTGCCCCAATGTATGGCCATCCATGCCTATGTTGCTCCTGGCAAGCGTTCAGCCAGCTTGTCTTACAGACCCATCATGGAGCATCCATAAACTCTGCTGTGCCCCAAAGGACCTCACCCCTTGCAATTTTAAGGAATAATACAGCTCTGCATAGCTGACTTTATGTCATGCTTAATTAAAACTTCTTGTCAATCTGGCACCTATGTAATACAGAGGGAAAAACATAACAGGTCTCACTTGACTCTGCCTGTACCCAGTTTTCAGCCAGGCTGCACCTCCTCCCCATCTTCACCCTGCCTCAACACATACTCTGTACCTACAGCCTTGTCTCTTTTTCACCCCTGCTTACCTCTGTCTCCTTTGTTACTCTGCACCCTGTTTGGGGTTAAGAAAAGATGGATTCAGCCATGAACAAATCATGGGTTTCAAGGGGGAAGGAGGGGTCCCTGCCAGAAGGTTCTGCACCGCTCTTATTCTCCTATATACACTGCATATATACATTCCATTTAGGTTAGGTCCAAAAGAAAACCTCCTGCTCTCTTCGGCAGGAGCTTGTGAGCAAATGACTGAAGCCCTGAGCTAGAGAAGGCAGCACAGCTGTTTGTGGAAACAAGACAAAAGATTTAGAAACAGTTGCTTTTTTTTCCCCCTCTCCCATGTCAGGCTGTTTACAGAAACCAAGGGATGAAATTTTGCAGACAAAAACACTGAGAGCAGCCTGTCAGTCTCGGAGGGAGGGAGGGAGGGAGCCGGAGCGTAGGCTTCTTTCAGGATTATGGATCATTGCTAAATTGCTCTATCAATTATTAAACCCATCACTCAAAGCACAGTAACCAAAATATAGCAGATAAAGCCTTTCTCATCCACTCTCTACCAGCTGCTCTCCTCCTCCTAAAGCCAGAGGGGAATGAAAATTCCCGTAGTTTATATTTTATAAATATCATTTTCTCTATGCCTTGAAAATAAAAGCTTTGTCGGACAAGGTACAGTAGAACTGAGCCCATGGCAGGAAGATATTAAAGGAGGACTCATCCTTTCGATTAACAGACGCAAGGAATAAAAGAAAATCTCTCCAATCAATATGATTTCTTCGTGCCGACAGGTTAAAACATTTGTCTGTGGATAAATGAAGAGGCAGGTCTCAGCCATCAATAGCTGTTAGTCGCTATTTGCCTTTGCCGCTGGGTGGATCTGAGATCAATGACAGGATGGGTATGGTCTCAGGAAAGGATGGGATGTGGCCAAGTGACACTTGGCATTTGGTCTGGCCACCGACTCCACAGAAAGAGAAGCTGTGAACATGCATCCAGAATGACTGGGAGCTACGTGGGGAGGAGGACCAGAACCTGACATCCAGCTGGAAAGGCTTCCACATGGCTGCCAATGTCTGAAAGGACAGCACTTTTGAGCAGCAGAATATGCACTTGCTGGAAGCTGTGACTCCAGTTCAGCAAAACCCTTCACCATTTGCATCACTTGAAGCCAATACATGCCCAAGTCCTGGTGAGGGAGGGCACTGAGGGCAGCGAAACTTGAGGATGCATTTGAGTGCTTTGCTGAATCTGAATCTGCTAGCAAGTCCCTGTTGCACTCGAGCAGGAAATCGTAAGAGGCAAGAAAAGCTTTTAAGCCCAATAATGGAAAAGAAAGCTAGGTCCTGGGTCAGCCAAGAGACGTACTAAGCTTGTCCCGGCCAGAAGTGTGTCTTTGTACACCCCTGGAGGAAGCGCTGCTGGATTGATTGATCCCAGTCATACTCATCTCTTCAGACTCAGAAAAGCAAGACTTGGTGAACTTCAGAGGAGGTGCACAACACTGAGCACCATGACCATCACACCCCCAGGGGTCATCAGCTCCACGCTGACCCAGAAGTGCAGAAACATGCATGGGGGGGTGTGCGTGTGATACAACAGCAGCTACATTCAGCACAGCGTGACCTCTGGTTGTTCTCCAAAACAAAGGGTAATGCACGGAGGGGGAGGGCTGGGGCATTCCCAGGTTATGGAAGAAATCGGAGAATAGAAAATTTGTAATTTGAAAACAAAAGCCCTATCCATGCCAGGCAGTGAATGCATGAGCTGCATCGTATTGGGTGCAGAGATCCCCTGAAGGAGGCAACTGATCAAGGGAAAAATGCCAATTATGTGCTCCCATTCATGCCACTGCAATGAAAGCATAATTCTGACTCTGATTTCTGACCCACACTATGCAATTTATGCAAAACCAAGCTGTTCTTGCTTCCCTCAGAGCCAAATGTCCACCAATGCCAGAGCTGGCTCTAACTTTTTGTTTTTCTTTTCAAATCTATTGTTTTCACTGTTGAATATTTAAGACCTCTTGTTGTTGCTGTAGCACTTCTTTGGAAGTGAAATAAGTGAAAAAATCCCAAAGCACACACAGACAGTCAAGAGTTGACTTTTCGTCTCTGACGGTCTCCCATTCTGCCACACTCAGCTCCATCCCAAGCCCTTATCGTTCCAGCCCAGAGTCCTGCCATGTATCGGCCAAGCAAAGCTCCTCAGATCTGTAACAGTCCCCAAGACTTTTGTTCACAGCACGTACTGAAAGTTGCAGCAAGCTGCATGGGGTTTTTCTGGGATTAGACTGAATACAGAGACAACCGCCAATATAAGGCTCTGAATGATTTCTACCTCTGGCAAACACGGATACGAACCAGACTGAGGCCATGGTCCTAAGATTGGCTTCACAGAGCAAGTAGCAGGTCTGAGGCTAAAAATATCGAATTACTGCAGCCTCCTTTTTTTTTTTTTTTCTTTTAATCATGTCTACTGGCTGCTTTTTTTTTTAATTAGAAAAAGGCAAAGACAAAAATAAAGTACTTATCCTGCCTGCTCCTTGGAGGAAAGAGCATTGCCCTTTACTTATCTCTGAAGAGCCACGCCGATTTAATATTATTATTAGCAGCAACTATTTGTATTTCTGTAACATGCAGAAGTCCCGGTGGAGACTGGAGTCCCGTAATGCTAGACGCTAAAAGACGATGTGCTAAGGGACTGTGTCTGCTCCAGAGAATTGATGATCTAAGGTGATGTGTGGTGACAGGGGAACAGATTGGTGGAACAGTTCGCCCAAGATCACACAGAGAGCGTAGCAAAGCCAGGAAAAGAAATTGGGGTCCTTGCAAACTGAGTGCTGTATCTATTAAACCAAAACCATTTTTACTTATGATATTTGGGAGCAGCAGTAACAATAATACAGGGATTCAAAAGCTCTTTCAAAATAGATGTGTATTGCTGAGGTGAGGCAGATTTTGAGGCTAAATGACCTGTAAATGTCACCCAGCAAGACAGTGTGTTGGGAAGAACTCACAAAATCCAAGGCTCACTTCAATGCCCCACGCGGTCCTGTCTGCTCTACAAACAAGTTTTAGCGAAAGCCTGAGAATGCCTGCCCACCTGCATGTGGAGGTACACGTGGTTGGGAACAGCAGGGACACCCCAGAGTTTCTATTCCTCTGCATATTTCCACTTCTAAGTCAAGCCCTACTTGAATCAACACAGCTTGCAGAGCAGAGTGGGGTGACAACAGCTCCCTATACGAGCAGCTGGGCCCAGCACCATGGAAAAATATTCCTCTTCCACTGCAGAAACACAGGTCTACTCAGATTTAACTTATTTTTATTGTATTTATACTAGGGCTAAAATGTGTAAGGGTTAAGCAGAGTCCTACTATATACTAGTTGCTGTAAAAAAGCACAAGAAAATAGTCCATGCCCTAAAAGTCTTGCAACCTCATTTGGGATCTCTCATCACCTGGAAAAATAAACTCTGGAACTTTCTGCTCAACATCTGCTAAGCTGGTGTCTGCAACTAAGCCTGCATAGAAGACAGTCCCAGACTCACCGGGGTGACCACTGGCAGTCTGAATGCTGCTGCCGACAGGCACAGGAGCAAGCCCACAGATGCGAGCTGCCCGCTGGGAAGCCCCAACAGCCTGGGCTGCTGGTATCCCGCTGTTGGTTATGTAAGGAGTACAATGAAGTAAGGCTTAAGCAAATCTGCAGGAAGGACAAAGGATCAGTGCTAAAAACTCAGGCTGCTGATGACACACAGCTGCCCTCAACGAGCCAGCACACAAATACCCTTCTAGCATGCACCGCATCAGCATGGACCTCAGCGCAGACTCCTTGATAGCCTTTACGGGTCCCTTCCAACATGAGATATTCTCGGACTCTATGGTAAATGTCCAAACCTCTCAAGCACAAACCTGAGCAACAAAGGGAACCAGGTACCCCCTGCTCCTCACTGAGCCCAGGGGCACAATGGTCATGGCAAACAGCACCCCGAAGGTTCAGAGGGACCAGTGCTTGGTCTGCAGCAAGTAGATCCCTGCTCCTCCCGTATCACATCTCCCATGCCAGCTCCCCTAGTCCCCACCTACCCTCTCCACTGCTCCCGCTACCCCTACCAGCCCGTGCTCCACTTCAGAACTCCACTCAGCATTCCTGCTGGACAGAAAACCAGAAGACAAACAAACATACACACGAGGTGTGCAAACAGTCCCAAAGCAAGCATGATGTTCACAAGAACGGCGGTGCTTCAAAAGGAAGACTTTTAAAATAAAGTCTTCATAAAGTTAAGTTCATTTGTTATTTAAAGCCATCATATGGAAAATTCAATTGTTCTCCAATGCATCTCTGTACCAAATCAGAAGACTAAATTCAATCATTAAAGTGTGAAGCTGATGAATTTAAATCCATAGTAAGTGCAAATTTCAACACAGTTTTAAGCAAAGAGTCGTTCCCAACACCTTCATAACATGTCAACACATAGTCATATATTTGTTTCTGGGACTCTTCAAATGTCTCCTTTTACAGTTTCATTTTTTTCTTGCCAAAACAAATTCTTAAAGCTATCCCAAAGTTCTGAAAAAACATAAACATTTCCTGCATGTTAAAATCCTAGATGGCCATGACAGCAATTCTGGAGAGACAAAAATTGCCAAAAAAAACCCCATACAAACGAAACATTTCCTCCTCCTTGCCATGTACGAGGGGAATTTGGACTGATTCCCGCCTGATTAATTTTAACTTGTAATTTGTCCTTGGATCGCGCTGTGGTACGGATGTCATTTCTTAATTTGACTGTTTTGCAAGTAGCCAGTACTGTCCTTGTAAAGGGCGAAGAAATCCCCATATATCAGGAATGCTTTTGGCTGAGGGGAAGTTTAGTAATTACTCCAGAGAAATAAATACAACAATCAAAAGTACTTCCCAGGCCATGAAGGCAAAGATCCACCACCTTTTTTTGAAAGAAGAGGCTCTCTTACGTATACATTCATATCTTCAATTACTGTGACTGCCTGGAACCATTCAGCCCTCTTCTATGAGTCAACTGCAGGGTTCAAGAATATTTCTTGGGTTTCTTTGCATTTTTTCACATGTTGAAATTTTATCTGCTATGCATCACACGCTTCCCCCTGGAATACCTGAATCAAACCATCGTCCTCCTGACAGAGGAGTTTGGGCTTTGTAAACTTGACCGCAGCTCTCAGAAACCTCATCACTTGAGGGCTGTGTTAGAAATTACTGAAAACAAGAGCAAGTTTGGCTTTGATAGGTTAAAAACACCGTACATTCAAGCAACAGGGGATGCAAATGGACCAACACCTCCCCTTAAAGGTACTTTCACCCAGGCCAGTGCCACCAGCTGTAAGCCCACCACCCCAACATCTTGGAGCTTCCTTGTCCCTCCACCAAAAACCTTAGTGTACACCTTTGGTTTACTTACCTCCTTTACCCTTGCCTGCCTCTGTCCTCACAGCTGCCCTGGCACCTATTTTAGTTGTGAAAAGTGGTCTTTTTGGTTTAACCAGGAGTGTGAGAGTCAGTGCCGTTGCCCCAAACACCATGGGCAGGTGGCCTGCAGCTGGCAGGATGGAAAGGTCCCTGCATGAGGTCCAGCTCACTACCAGCCACATGATTCAATACCAGCACACGACAATATTTAGAATGCAATAACAAGGCGATACATGAGTGCTTTACCAACAAACAAGGCGGGGAAGGGAATAACTGTATTTCCACTGTTATTCTAAGGGGAGGTTCACTGAAAGGTTAGTGACAAAACAATGTAGGCCATCGATCATGGGGACAGCTAACCTAGAAAGGTTACCGCATGTTCCTGCCTCATTTTTCACATCTATAATTACCCCGCGGCTTCTGCTCACGTCCTACCCTCGCCAAGCATCAAATGAAACCACCGTTGCTTTATTAATTATGTATTTTGTTTACGCTCATTGCCACCACACTGCAACATGCCACGACGGCTGAAGGATTAAGTGGCACAACTTCTGTGAACCCCGCAGGGCGGCGTGGCTAGGGAAAGGCAGCTTGAGGGCTTTCCTCCTTCCTTCACCTGACATGAGAAGCTGCCACCTCTCAGCTGAGGTCAAGGTAGGGGAGAGGTAGGAGGGATGAGGGTCTTTACATCCACTATGCGAGACAGAGAACCAAGGCAGGGACGCTCGAGGGAAGACCGTTTCCATTCATGAGGGGCTCAGATTTACTTTCGGATCTTCATCCAACTGAAATAAAATGCCAGTGTTGCTGAACATACTTAACACCTCCTAAAGCGCAATCCTACTCCGAACAGTGCCTGTCTAAAAACAGCAACGCCAGGCTCCTTGTTTACTGCGTCTCCCTGATGCCTGATCTGAATTTCTCAGTTTAAAAGAATTACTTTTTTTTCCCCCTCCTTTTTCTTATTTACTAGTCCAGCAAATCCAACCAAGGTTTCGAGAGCCACTCTGTGCTCATTTCTCACACATTTATGCATGCAGACACGGGCAGCCAAATTAGAGTTATGCAGAGATGGGCAGGGGAAGCACAAGACAATGATCTGAAGGCAATGAATTTGCTGGGAACTCACTATGTTTCTACTCAAAGTACAGCCTCAAGTTTCTGATGCAGGAAAGCCTGAAGGTCTTTTTTTACTATTTGTTTTGTTTCAGGGAAACCTAAAATAGCTTCCTTTGAGAACCTGCACTCCATAATCACCATTTCTTCCTTCTGCAGTATATGCGGATCCACGCCTTTCAGTTGTAAAATAATAGTAAATATGTATAAACTAAGGAAAACCCCTGCTGCAGAAACAATAGCAAGAAATACTTTAAGCCTCAGATCTGAAAACTATTTTCTGTTCTTGCTTTTTTCTCTCCCACCCAAATTTATAATGAATTCATGCTCTGACAATACTAAAATAATTATGTTCTAATTGTCACCATATCTGCAAGAGAACTCTGTGTTGATACAAAGTGGACTAGAAAAAAATCTGCTGACAAGAGCAAAAATTTGCATTACAGAAGTTGCACAAATGACACCAAGTTGTACATATATCCTGTTTTGGACCCCGAAAAAGTTCACACCCTCTGAACACTAATGAAGAGAGAATCACCTTGGAAAGCCAGTACAAGTAAGCTAATGAGGAAATTAAGTACAGAATTTCTCTTGAGAAAGAAACCTAGAAAGGAGAGAACTTGTGCAGTTGCTGAGCAATGAGATGCTCACCTCAGGATCCTGAAAACTAGGTGCAGGTCAGACCCAGAAAAAACAGGGAGGTATAGGCCTCCTTCAGGCTAGCAAGGAAATGCAAAAGCATAGCACCTGCTCCACTCCACACTAATGCACTGTATTGAATGCAACCTGGCCCAACCACACCAAAATACTCTAATATGTGCCCAAATGGTTATGAAGGGGCTAGCCGCAGACACACACACACACACACACACACATATCCCAGAGCATCAACCCCTAAAGCTTTATTTCTGAGTTGGATCCACAACAGACAGTGGCGAGGATCCTGGAAAGAAACCACAACGGACCCCAGCGGATATTGGTTTCCATGTCCTGCAGGTGCCATGCAAAACCTCTGCTCCACATGCAGCGAGAGCCAAACCTTTCTCAAACTCCCTGCAAACTCCTATGAGCATGTACTTCATTTAGATTAGGCTTCCCTCAGCCTAGCCCTCAGGAAAGCAGCATAGGATGGCTGTAGCAGAGACCTGCAGCCTTCAGTGCTGACTGTGGCACAGATGTTCCACTTGTGGGCACCTCCAGGTCAGCTTGCCCCTCTCCTCTTTATAACTTCCCTCTTCCGCTCAACAGGGTACCTCATTAAAGAACCCTTGCGCTCCACACCACATCCCTGTGAATAGAGGTGATCCTGGGACCTCTGTCAGACCTGACTGCGCTCTGTGTCCCCTTCCCAACCACACCCACAATGCTGTCTTCTCCAATGCCAGGCCTGCTTTGTAGTTATGTTCTTTCAGCCACAGGAGCGGAGCAGTCTCAGTGCAGTGCTCCTCCTCCCCCACATCCAGGAGGCAATCATTACCCGTCACATCAGCAGCAGGGCTGACACAGTACCCATGTACAGTCTGATGGACCAAGGGGGAGGATAACTGGAACGGGACATGTCTAAAGCTTCTGGATTTGACAATGCCTACAAGATCCTCAGTGACATCAAGAAAAGTACAGTGTTTACCTTGTGTTTTCAAGGTAATTTATGAGAAAATTTGACAACCTCATGTGTGATCAATTTTAAAGATCTAAAAATTGAATTATGGGAATTTTCTTTCTCTCCTGATTAAGCCAATTTACAGTATTTTCAGGCCAATGGTTTACACATAAGCTGGGCTATATGTGTTTGGAGAAATCTTTTGGTCCGTTCTTTGAATTCTATTGTTCATTTATTTGCTACAGAAACAAAGAGCAAACAACAACGTGGTACAGATCTGCATGCTCTGGAGTGGTGCAACAGCCGCAGACCCTCCAGGATTGAGATGGGCCCTCTGAGGATCCATCTCACTCACTTTTAGAAAAATCCCTGCTTTTCCACTCTTCCTTGAAGCAGCAAACTAGATGAGGGAAGGATTAATTAGCTGATGTTTGTAAAGCCCTTTGAAGATGAAAAGTGTTATTTTTATTTTCAAGTCTCACCCAATGAAAAAAAAGAAAATTGAAAAAGAAAAGGCTAGAGAAAGACTTCAGCTGTTTCCTACAGATGGGGGTCTTGGGACTGAGCTCCTGTACAGAGACACTCCTCCAACAGTATATATTAACTGGCAAGCTGACACTGCAGCCTTCCCCCCAGGGCATGCATTAACAGGGTCTCTGCCCAGCTGCCTATTTTCATGAAACATGTAGAACTCAATACCACTGAGACCTCTCCCCCTGCATCAAATTTGCTTGAATTTGTCCACCGGATTCAAAAGTTAAGGGGAACACAGCAGCAGTGTGATCACACACATCTCATGACCTTAGAAAAGCAGACTAAAAGCAAATGCAGAAGGCCCTTGAATACAGATGCAGAGCGCGAGGCTACCCAGAACACAGGTGGGCTATTTTTTCCTGAAGTGTAAATTTCTGAAGTGATTTATCTTTATTAAACACTTTGGACCTACTGTTGAAATGTCTGTATGTCTTTTTTATTTTTTACAGGCATTTCTGATTTAGTTTTTTTTTTAACTCCCCATGCCCTTGGCATCACAAGGATGCTCACAGAGCAGAGGCACACTGTGGCGCAGGACAAGGATCCTCTGGCAGCTGGAGCACAACAATAAGCTTACAGGTAGGTGCCCTGCCCTAGGAAGACAAAAATAGCAACACAGAAAGGATTGCAAGGTATTAGCAGAGCTGTGCTTAGCACCTAAGACAAGGATGACAGTGAGCTGTTACAGGTCAGGCCTGAAGTGAGCTGGCAAACCAAGAGGGGAAGACTTCAGTGTGCAGCCCCTTACACCTCCTTCAACTCCGGGTTCTCATCAAAATCTTATGACAACCAACAATAAACAGGATACCAGCTTTGAGCTATCTGATTTGACAATATCTAAATACTCATTTTACTCATGATGCCTGATGTCCAGCTCTAGATATGTTCACTCCCCAATGATCAGGGCTGGCAGTGGATGTCCTGAGCCTGCTTTCACCTGTAGATCCTTTCCCCGCTCTCTGCTCAGCAAGGCACAATGTGCAAGAGCTGTGAAGTCCTGCATAAAAACAGCCATCTGGTGAAGGGGCAGGAAGAACCAGTTAAAAACAGAGTAGCTCCACCATATGGAGAAAATAATTCAGTTGGGCAGTGTAGGAAGAAGCAAACTCTATTATAATAATTGTGTTGCCAAGTGATGTTGCAGACTTGTTTTTCCCCTCACGGCTTCTGCGCTGATTAAGAACAGAGCTTCCCCCATAATGTGGCACCATCCCCACAGCAAGATCAAACTGTTCCCCCAAGTGACTTGTGGGATTAACAGGTTACCACCAAAATGTCTAAATGCAGAGACAGGAGCTCTGCACCCCACCACTTCACTTACTCTTCCATTCTGAGTTGAAACACCAAGACTGTGGGAAAAGGTGATCCAGTTTAGCTGGATGCCACCCTGAGGACATTAGCACAGGAGGCCCAGGGTTGAAAGCCACCTTGCCCACCATACCCAAGGACAGGTGTCACATACCGGCCTGGGGCTAAGGCACCTCTCCACCAGCACAGGAATTCTGGCCCTCTCATACTCCCCCATATATCTGGGATAGAGCAATTTGATAAAACTGGGATTATCAACAGATCTCTCTAGAACAGCTCCCCTTCTTCATATATTTCTCAGCTGTCGATAAAAAGGTAGTGGGTATGCAAGCTCCAGAGGTACTCCTTACCCTGCAAAGTGAAGGCAACCCCTTCCTGGAGATCATGCTAATCAGCATCCCCCCCAGGAACCATTACTACTTGGGTTACTACTGTCCTGCAATCAGATTATCAGCACTAAGAACCAACTACGTGTGGAATGGCAAGTCTCCCAAGGTCTGACCCTGTCTCTCCTGGTCACAGTGGTGTGGCTCTCTCGGGAATTTGACAGGCAAAAGATCTGTCTCTCCTGCTGCTCCCTGCCCACTTCCCAGGCAGCCTAACAGGCAGCCTGCATGCACTGGTGTAAAACAAGGTGGTAGCACCATTACCTCAGTTAGTACCTGCTGTCCTGCATGTGAGGTGGAACAGATGCCCAGGTTGGGCTAACTCTGGGGCAAACATGGATCTGGGTGTTCAGCATGCTGAATGCTGTCCGGTGATCCCAACTCCCTGACGGCCATGCCCTTCTCCAGAAACATTGGTTACAGGCATGTTCTTTCAGCTAACGCAGCTCTAGCCCAAGATCAAGGCCCTAGATTTCTCTTGGTAAAGAATGTGCTTTTCCCTCCTTTCCCCTTTGTTTCCTCCCCCTCCCTTCCCCCTTTCTCCCTCTCATCCATTCCCATGCCTTTTCTCTGGGCTGCATTTATTTCCAGACATGCACAATTGTAACCACAGAGATGTCCTTGCATGAGCAGCCTTGCCACTTACAGCCAAAGGTGGACAAACACCTACTACTCTCTACGGAGGTATAGAAGACCGAGTGGAAAGCACACCCTCTTGCTACAGACATCATTCCCAGGCAAGCAAAATCCCAGTCTGAGGCTAGTTAACGTATTAGTCATTAATTCTGGATAAAAGGAAATTTATTTGCATGGCCCTGCTTAGACAAGACTGAAATCTTAACTTGCCCCTCCCCCTTCCCCTGCTCTCCTTTAATACCTTATTAATATTGCACGCTAGCACAAGCCAACATGCAAATAGAGCTCTATGCAAATACAGCTCAATGCATAGACAGCTGCACTTAGTTCAGTGCGTTAGCGCAACTCCAGAGGAATAGCCAGGGGAAAAATAAATCACTCAGATAATAGAGAAAGCATGTCTTAACTTCCAAATTTCCAGGGAGAAAGCCGCGTGTGAGCGTCTGTCAGAGCACAGTTTACCAAGTTTCATCAAGGAGATAAGGTAGTTAATACTCTGCTTAATTAGAGGCTGCGATGTTCTTTTTGGGATGCCGAGAGGATTGCCCTCCTAAATGTCTAAGGCTCATACTTGCAAAACCTACTTGTGAAGTGGACTTAAAAGTGCAACTCTGCTCAGTAAAAGCAGTACTGTCAACTCTGTGTTCATTGTTTCTCTGTAATTCCACATCAGATACTCTCAGTTTCTAGACAGAAACCTTCTTACCATTCTCCCCAAAGCACAGTCCTGCAAACAACAGCCCTGAATTTGAAAGTCAATCACTTCAATTCCTTCCCAAGCACTGCTACCAGCATCGCATTAATTGCTGCTGGCAATCAACAGGTCCCCAGGTATAACACTGAGGAGGGGCGTAAGTAGTTCTACAGAGTTTTGAAGAGATGATACCTAACAGAATGAAAATTTTACCTTGAGGCATATGCTGCCTGGCCCCTCAGAGCAAGGTCTAGGTCAAGGATGTTCACAAGAGCTGCTGATAACTACCACACTTGCCTGCAAGCAGAATGAACTTCCATTCGACTCTAGCAGTGAGAAGCAAGCCAAGGGGTCAGTTGTTAAGGTGTGGGTGGCATCAGGAAGACCCATGCGCTTTGTATTTCCATAAAAACAGCTGTTGGACTTTCAGAAACTTTAATATACCCAGGTAAGGCAAACAAAGTTAATTAATCTCACTTTAAAGCTGTGAGAACTAAGAGATGGAGCAGAAAAATCATTTAAACATGTTCACACAACCAAACAAGAAAATAACTTCACTTATCTCAACCCTGTTTGTTAGCCACAAGAGCATCTTCAGATACACGTAGCAATAGGTATCACTGCAATAGGTGACCCTGCAGTCAGGAATACATTGAGATCACTTGGAGCACTATTTTGAGAACAAGCAGTCCAAGAAATGTCATTTTTGTTGAAGAACTATTTGGAAATGAGGTTCCCATCTGGAAAGCTCATCTGCTAGGAGTGACAGAGGAACAAGGGCATCTGCCTTGCCCAGTAAATACAGAAACAACATGTCCCTGCTTTTAGCATAGGAATCGCAAGGAGCCGGAGCTCAGGAAAGAATTAAAGCCTGAAACTGAGTAGCAGCACCTCGCAGCCCTCACTGGCACCCCTTCCAGCCAATCCTGCTTCAGCAGCAAGCTTCAGGGGAGGAATAAGCCTCTTCCTTGATGAATCCAGAAAAAGCAACATCCAGAAGGAATGCAACCTCTCTTTTTTCTCAAACAAAGCTACTGGGCCAGGTTTGTAGAACCTACCTCTGCATCCTTCATCCACATGTTGGGTTTTTGATCTTATGCAAATACCAACTTCAAAATGAGGGAGAGAGAAAGGCTACAGAACAATATAACTACCGAAACTTTTAGAAAGAGACCTTCTGCCTTTGGTGATCTTTGAGTCAAGACCCAGAAGCATTACTTTGCTCTTAACTGTACTCCGTACTACCATCCCATATACTGCCCTTTATTACAGATCCACGCCTGCTGCCTGGAAGTGCTTTTATTTGGAAATAACCATAGGCAGGCAGCTGGCATCTAGCACCAAATTTTTAATTATTTTTTTTTTAATTTCAGCGCGGCCGCTCATTTAGTGCTCTTCCTTCTTTATGTAACTGGGAAAGGGCTGAGGTGAGAAGGAACCCACACAGAAAAAGAGCTGGCTTTGCAATGCAGAAGAATGAAAGCACTGCTAGGAAAATGAGAAGACAGCTGGCTTCCACAAAGGGTGCCAGACCTCATGTCTAAAATTAAAGAATCTCATGTTCTGAGGAAAGCACCTAGTCTCGCCCTTAAGTAGAAAATTAAAAAGCAAGAACTGGAGCACACCATGTGATTATTAGTGCCCTATAAAAACCTTACACAGGTCACGAGTCAGATCAAATCCTACGCATGTTGGTGGTACCTAACAGGCTTTATCTTTTCAGTGGTTTGTTTCAAGGCCTGCATGAATGTAGTTCAAAAACTGGCTGGTCAGCAGCCAGGAGCTGGATCCACCTTACAAAAACCAGTCACTTTTGGAAGAATGGCTGCACAGCCCTGGAGAGGCCAAAGACCAAAAGAATCATGAGGCTGCCTTAGCCCTTTACCTACATGTGATCTCTCCAGCCCATGCAAGAGGAAAAAGAGGGAAATGGGCTTTGCACCCTGCTTCAACACCAGTCATGGTCCTCACCTTCCCCATCTCATTCCTCAGCACAAGCCTCACCGTTCTTGATTGGAGGGAGATACCCTCATCAGCAGAGTAGAGTAACATACAGGTACCAGTATGGGCAACTCCCGTGCTGCTCTAGGCCAGCATCAACAGCATGTACCACCTGCAGACCTGGAGTCCCATGTCCATGGGAGGCACAGGGAGGCTCACCTCGGCTTGCCTTAGCTGCTGCGGAGGCCGTGGCTTCCAAATACATCTCTTCCCCATGGCATTGCTGGCTCCAAACCCAGGCCCCACCCCTGTGATTTCCAACTGCTGCCTTGGTGAGCTCAGGACCAAGCTATCCTGTACAGGTATGTAAAGAATCAAACCAGAGCAACGAGTGGCAGAGATCAAAGTGGGGGACATACACACCTTTCTTGCTCGCTCCCAGCAGCACAGACTTTCAGGTAGTGCTCGGTGGTTTGGACACTAATCACAGATGAAGGTTATTTGCTCCCCAGAATGCAGCCTGCCAGTGCCATGCAGTTTCTGCAACTCACCGGGTGTCTGAAGGAGGGTCTAGCAAGGGGCACATGCTCCTAAGGGATCTTGGACTTTGCACTGTCCTCCATCCTCACCTGTGGAGCTGCCTCAGAGACAAGCTTTGCTTTTCCTATTAACACCTAGTAAATTAATTTATTTATTTTCAGAAGAAAAGAGGAAATTGCATCACCACCCCAGTTTCCCAGCACTTGAATCCTATATGTGTCTCACATCCAGAGGGAGAGAACAGCACCTAAAGGGAAATGGAGAATTCACCACTCTCAATGAGATAACATATGGGGGGTGGAGGGGGGAGAGAAATGTCCCTGGCAAGCAGTCAGAAGGACTCAAGGAAAAAAAAATTCTCCTATGCTTTACCAACCTCTTACCAGTTCTCATCTATTTAGGAAAAAAATGAATAAAGTCCATTGTCATTGAAGTAATTTTGAAAATTTAGTTTTGCACCAACTTCTCTTGCATTGCATTTGTGCTGGCTGAGGAGACCATATACTACTACAGTCTTTGTAGATCTTCTTTAAGACATATTTTCTTCCTGGCTTTGGGCCAAGCCCTGGTATTCTTTCTACTTGGGGAAAGTCCTCAGGAAAGCCTGTCACATATTTGTCTTGAATTGTGGGTCTTTGCCTGTGAAGATTGATCTCTGACTAATAGGTGAAAACAATCCAGATCTGGTTGCTAGGAATGTGGTAGGATCATAGAAATTACCTATCTGTGGCAACTTTGGCTGCAACAGGTCATGGAAACAACCTTCATACTCCATGGGCTGAACTACAAGAAGCCACCTGAGAATTGATGTATGCTGTTATTGATATTAATACGAGAACCAACACTTATTTCCCCTGTTCCCACTTTACTGAAAACTATGAAGATGAGGCCCTAGGTGGCTTCACACACTCCTTTGGTGGACAACCAGCAGAAGGTGGGTGCAGACCCTCTCCCTTGCTCCCCATCCTGCCGTGCCCCTGCCCAGCCACCCCCCAGTTCAAAGTCGCTGGAGGCCTTGGTTCTTATCATGAAATGTTCTGCCAGATCAAATGTAAACAAATGACATGCACAGTTGACATGGCAACAAAGCAGCCCTGCACGCAACGGCTGCGGCGGCAGCATTTAACTCTGCCGGGCTGGGCACAAATTTGCAGGCAAGATCAGAGCAGCAAAGAAACTGCAAACATGAGACACTATCTCCTCTCCATTCCCCAGGTTGGGGAAACACACTACTCAGCACCCAGGGGTTTGCTAAAAGAGCAGCTAGGCCACCTCCTGCAAGATGTCTTCAAATTTCCAGGCAGATTTGGGTGGTGTGAGATGAGCTCTAAAGCAGCACACCTGCTCACACATCCCAAAGCCCTTCAAAAAACAGTTCAGCACCTCAGACTAATCTTTCCTACTGAAGAGTGGCAGCACCTCTTCCCACCTGGCCCACCCCTGTGTAAGGGTCATCAACAGGAGCAGAGCCACACACACACAAATTATGAAAAACAGGAGAGGGAATGCAAGGGCTCAGCAAAGGGACACAGCAGCACACCAGGACGACTGCTTGGTATACACTATTGCACTAGTTGTCCACTTCACAAATCTCCCACCAAAATACAGCCCTAGGTATGACATATTTAATGTAACGAGTTGGAATAAGAGCCACCACTGCACTTGGGCTCACCTTGAGTTGTGCAGTTTCGTCAGCTCCCTCACAGCAAGTCAGATTCAGCGAAAGCTTGGAGCCAAGGCGGGCATTTAACTGTGAGCACTTTGGGGCAGGGACTGCAACTGTGCCATTCGACACTGCTTTTCCCTACAGACCTCATCGTCTTCTAATTTTAGATGCCTGGGACGGTTTTCATGCTCTGACCTAATAAAAAATACCATGTGCTGTCAAAGAGCATCTCCCTTTTGTTACGGTGGCAGCACTGTTCCAGGGACGGGGGCAGGAATCCCTGCGAAGTCTGCACTGGACAGAAGTACTTTGGGAGCATCAGTGCCAGGAAGCATCCTTTTCGGAGCAAACTATTTCAGTATCACCTCTCTGAGGAAGGTGTGTGATTTCCAAATGCCTTTATAGGAGAGCCTGGGAAGGAACATCAGGTCTGCAAGGCAAAGTCCCTTTAAATAAAAGCGGCTGCTGATGTTAAGATAAGCATCCAAGCAGTAAAAATAATGAAGCTGGCTCTTAAATAATGAGTGCTGATGGCCCCCTCTGCTTGCATTCCTAGCCTAATTACTTACATGGTTAGCTCAGCCCTATGTGCCTTTCAAATGCTGCCATTTAAAAATGAAAGTTAAATTCACTTGGAGCAGACAGGAACTAATGGGAACTACTGTGCATGAACACTGCTGCCAGAGGTGAGGGTCCTGCCACAGGGCCCTTCCCCCTCACAGACTCATGGGGAAACCTGATTAAAAACCCAAAATAACAAACAAGTAGCCAGCTTATAGGTGGAAGAATTGCTCTTTAAGATGGAGGAATCCACAGCTTGTGAGCTTCGGAATTCAAACCGCTGCCTGACACGGGACATTTGGAGGTTCAGGTTCTGGTACCGATGCCAGTGAAGGCAGAAGGAGCAGCTCCTGCTAAAGGAACCCCAGGCTCGGGTCACAGCCCAGCTGCTGCCCTTTGCTGGGACCTCCTTCAGCTCCATCCAGCTCCAGGGGAGCTCCTGCAGGTGTCCCTGTGGCATGTGCCCCAACCACACCCCTGCCACGTGCGCAGGCCATCCACTGCGTACATACAGATATATAAAGTCCAACCAGTGAATCCCCAGGGTTTGACACAGCCTCTGAGACTGAATTTGAAGGTTATAGGTCACCCAAAGAAGAAAAAAAAATCCCAAGCCGCCAGGAATGAGATACTGAACATACTGAACAGGATCTGCAAATGGCAGGAAGGATGAGAGGTCAATGATGGTTTTGACGAAGAGGTCAGAGCCCACAGCATCGCATCACCCTTCACCCCGCTGTTGCGAGAGGGAGGCCCACCAGAAGAAAGGCTGCAACCCCACAGGGTAGCACCCCGACAGGTCTCTCACACGTGCTCTTCTCACTTAGTTTGGCACCAACATCTTGGCTCCAGAAGCTATCCTGGCAATAAATCCTTTCCTGAAAATTTATCACATGCCTTTACACAAAGCTGCCAGAATCATTTATTGTCACTTATCTAACAATATCTGCTTTCACTTCAGTCATTAAGGAAGTAAACATAGGCTGGAAAAGAGTCAGTATGGAGAAGGGGCCTCTACTTTGGAGAAACAACAGCCTTGGACTCCTGGAGATGAGCAAATGCTGCCCTGTCTAAAAAACAGGCTAGCATGATAACAGTGATGGATTACAGAGAGGGACTGATTCTAAAAATGATGTCCAATTACTCTTCATGCCCAATCAAATTGGTTTTAAGTTATCCCTCAAGTGGAAGAAGCATTTCTGACCTGGAAGACAAGGCAAGAGCTTTATGTGTAAATAAATAATTAGAAATAACCATAGGCTGATGATGCGTTTGCTGGGGTCTTATAAGAGAAGAAATGAGGAAAAGCAGCAGTAACACATTGCTTTCTGTCTCACATCTGCAAGGAATTTTCTCAAGATCTGTAATTTATAACAGATTGTTTTTATGAGCCAGTAAACAATGATTTATAACATTAATAAGCTGTGATAGGTAAGTTCTCCAAATACAATTTCCTTGTGTACTTCTCCATGACAGGGATGGAAGAGATTTTCTTTTAGAATACAAAGATCGAACCTCACAAAAGCATTACCGACATAAAGTAAGAAAAGCAAGTCCTGTGTTTGTCAGGGACACCAGCTCTGGTTGCAGCCTCCTTTGTCCCCATCCCTGAGCTCTTGCCCTGGAGCAAGGAGGAGGGAACCCATGGCTGGGCTCGCTGATGCGTACAAGTCTGCAGAACTAGGGCTCCTGGGTTGCTGGTGCTCTGGGATGTGCTATGCCTTTTGTAAATAAAGTACCAGCTATACATCTATGTCCCTGGATAAATAATATACTCATTGCAAGCACTGTGTATCTCTGGCGCCAGTTTTCCTGCATTTAACAACTCCAGAATGCCCCCAACAATTTCAAGAAGGGATACCGAGGCAGACCTGACAATTATTTTTCTTTTACAGCCTAGATTTGGAATAAATGGCTTGGAGGAATCCAGAATAACTCCCTTAGCCCTTTTCTCACATGTTCTCACAAATTCCATACCTCAAAAAAGTCTCTGCGACCAGCTGAGAGCTCAGAAATAAAATCTGGCTGTTAATGAAGATGTGCCCCTACTTCCAGAATGCAATTCGTTAGGAGAGAAGGGGAGAGCAAAAAGAGGGAAATCAAACGCAGCTCCCATAATGTTCACAATTACTCCATGAACCAGGAGTCCGGTTCTGGGGAATATGAGCAGTAAATTGCTGAGCGGCTTTCTAATCTAATTATTTCACTTGCAATTCAAATTATTTTCCAATTAAAACCAAGCTAATACATTCTGAAATGTAAATCAGACTCTATTACCTTTTTTAATTGCAATGCCTATACTATTCCCCCTTTTCCCTTTAATTGATAAAAGTCAGGGAGAGATTTCCATACGTTCTCCTGCGGTCCTGTAGGGTTATTTCATGCCGGCCTTGCCAGTCTCAGCATCCTTCACCTCCGCCCTTGCTTCCGCCACAGTGGAGGCTGATGCTTTCTGCTTAATGAAAGCAAAAAGCTTAGAGAAAGAAGCAGAGGGACAGCTCTTTTCTCTTAATACGACAGCAAAGCTTTCCTATTGCAGCAGCGCAAAGGTACAGACAAAAAGATGCCTGTCGGGTGCCAGCTCCTGCCCTAGAAAGAGGGTGTCCATCCCCAGTTGGTGCGGACCAGCCAGCCCCGGTGCAGTTCTCCTACAGTTGCTGTCTGCCTTCTTCCAAAAAAAGAAGAGGAAATAAGCACAGAACATTTTGTCCACTGAGCCAGCCCAGGTCAGATATAAATACATAAACAAAAAGCAAGGAAGTCTCTTCCGCAGAGGGAAGCTATATTCAATTTAGGCAGGGCCCTTGCCAGACTGACAACTCCTGAATAAACTTGCAGTGTCTGTATTACTTCCCTTTCGATCTGATTGATGAAACTCAAGGGCAGAGGTAATCTTCAGGATTAGTTCCTCTCATACCCCTCCTTTTTCCCTCCTTTTTCCCGAGTTTCTTACAAGCACAGATACCATTTCTGAGCCCAGAAGCCACTCATGAGCCCCTCCAGCTAAAGGGTGTCCTGCTCTCCCCAGGGCCACCAGTGACCTCCAAAGGAGCTGGGCCACAAGGCCCCTGGGCCTTCCTGTGGCACTGGTGGAGGAGCACAAGGCATTCGTTGTTACCTGGTATTTTATCCACATGGGATGGGAGCAGATAAAACAGCAGGTAACTACCCCTTGACTCTGCTGTTTAGGTCTATGTTAGCCCCAACCTTCACACCTCACCCCCATGGATCATAATGCAACTTCTCCACAGAAAAAGCAAGTGAGAACCAGTGAAACCCATGTGGGTTTCGTGCCCCATTGGTGTGGGCAGCTGCTCTGACCGCAATGGGCAGCGCTCTGAAGTTTTCCCCTTCTTCAGTCAGAATTGTGAATTAAAGGGAAAAAAGAACCAAGATAAAGAATAAAGAGTGGAGGATGGTCAGCCTGGCAGATGGTAACTGCACTGACACAGCAGTATGACCTTTATTCCACTATTAATAGAATAAATTAATAGAGACTGCAGATGTGGGAAGGCTTGCCCCGAATGCGGAAGGCACCTAATCCAAACTCAGTGTGGATTTACGCTTCCCACAGCCACACTGCCATCAACGGGGCTAACAGAGATGTAAGTCAAAGGGAACTACCCTTTCCTCTGGTGCAAATATGCTCTTTTGTTTAACTTGTCAGCATTACCTTTAAGATGCTCTGGGAATTTTCAAAATTCAGCTTCACTTCATTTGGCAAACATCTGTACTTTACCTGTGCTTTTCCTCCAGTCTGTATTAACATCTGGACTGTTTTGTAGTTTACATCACTGCAATATGCTAGAAACCACTAGAAGACAAATTATTAATTAACTGCCCTCACACATAGACCCCCTCCAAATCAATGGCATATATTTTTTTTCACATTAGTCCTCAAATGAAGTGTTTCATCTGAAAAAAATCTGAATTCTTTAAAGTATTTAATATGTATGTATATTAAAATATTTAAACTATGTATTATGCAAGGTACGAATCAGGCCCAAACTTTAGATGTGGAAATCCCAATTTTCAAAGTATTGGGGGGGAAGAAGTAGTACAAAAAACCAAGCATCCAACTGGAGGAAATTTTCTTCAAGTGTCATACCTAACGTTTTCCTTGCATATGAATTAATTTTATTTGGGGCAAACTCATATCCACCAGACCACTGACCATTCTAGTAATCTGTCCTACTATAGGGACAAGTAGGATTTTTAGGTGTTTATTAACTCACTGGTAATCTCTTCATCACTCGGGTGATGATAATCCAGCCTCCCCCTCTCAAGGATTTCCAGTGGCTAGCTGCAGCTCTCCACAGAACAAAGACACTCCTCAAGCCACTATGCCCCGTTACGTTTTTCTCTTCTTGGTTTTAAGCCATGTGTTGCCTGGCATGGCCAGTCCAGAGACAAAATAACACTGCATTCATCCACATCCCTCCTTCCCAACTGGTTTGCCGACTGCGGGGTGGTTTTGCATTTGCTGTCACTCCTGGGTACCAGTGCATTCTGCATTTTATTGCTCTGGTCTTTTCAACTCCCTCTTACTACTTCACACATTTCTGAGAAGCAGCAAACATGGGGGTGAGCATGAGGGGAGGCAGTGAAGGTTTGGTACTCAGCATTTGAAGACAAGGACGTTTGAGGAAAAAGATCAGAACGGTAATGATCCCCTGCTTCCCTCCTGCTCCAGGGTTTCATTTTGCACCAAGCTGCCCATCACAAGGGCTTCCTGGCACAGAAGCCATCACGTTCCCCCCTGGTTCTTCCCAGTTTCTTTCTATGGGGTTCTGAGGATTTCAAAGGGCTGAAAGACACTGGCCACTTGCCCTCTGGCCCCCAGGGCCGGGGTTCACACCTAACACCAACCACCCCAGACTGCTTTGTGTGGGGGATGCCCTATGTCCTGCTCAAAGAAAGAGGTATAGATTGAGCACTGGTCCCAGAAGCGGTAGTGCAGGCCTGGGCCTGCAAAAGCTAGAAAAGCATGGAAAACATTAATATAATCTGGCCTAGACTTCCTCAGCAGCTCCTTGTCAGAATTCAGGGAAATTCTGGAAGAAGATTTTCCTAGACCTGTCACTGCAGTGAACCTGAACCACAAATAACTCCACAGCTGCTACACTGGAGATGCATGGATTTAAATCAAAAGAGAAGCAGTTTCCCTCACTCCAGTATCACGGAATGTCACGGAGCTAATCTTCTCCTACCCAGGCCGTTCCTGCAGGTTTTCTCCCAGGAAAGGACAGCCTAAAATGTCACCTGTCAACTATCAGAACCACAAGAAGTTGGGTTTTCTGGGGTTTTTTTTTGCTTTTTTAAAAATGGATACATTCAGTCTCTTTCATTTATTTAAAGCATGTTTAGCTTGTTTTCAAACTTTCTTGCAGGAACACGGAGTTCAAGAAAAGCCTTGCCATTTTTTTAAGTTAAAAACCAGATTCTCCCAAGCGGGTAGGATGCCAAAAAACCCCAAACAACAACCCAAAAGACCCACATTATGAGACTTGATGAAACCATAAGGAACGAACAATACTGGGTGCATCTACACCAGTGTTTCAGTCGAGCCCTCTTGAGGCAAATCTCCCAGTTGCTCCTGCTTGTTCTGCACTCACCTTACAGAGTAGCCTCAGTGTGCATGAGCTGGCTTCACACACTGAACAGGACCAAGTTCAAACCATCCATCCTCCAAAATGCTCCAAACATGGCTCTCAGGTTCTTGGTGCTAACTTATTTACTCTACAGACCATATCCCTCTGGCCCACAGGCTTGCCAGGGCACACAGAGCCACCATCTCCTGGGCAACTCTGTGGGTAGCTTTTCTCTGCTGTCACCCACTGAGAGTCATCTTAGGGACTGCACCTCTGTGTGTGCTCCTGGAACAGCACAAGTTTCATCGTGCATCCCTTTACATGGGAGGACAAAAACAAAGGCCTGATTTATCACATGACCATTAAGCCCATTAAAGTGGCAAGAAAATTAATGGAAAGGGTTAATGCACATTTCTAACAGGCTATCCTGGTTATGACATTTACTTTCCCCGTCACAAGCGAGTTATCCGGTCTCCTCTCTAGAGTAAAGATAAATGTCAGCAGAGATCAACAATCATGTATTATAAATATACAATGCATATTTTTTTTCTCCTGCTGTTTTGAAGCACTGAAACTGCTTTAGATGACAGGCATGAAATATTTAGAAACCACTGGAATAGGATGTTCTGAATCCTCCTAAACTTTTAATAACTTGCAAATCGCGCTGTCACCCACGGGACAGCACCAGGAAGGTGCCTGCGCCAAGCAGCGACAGCTGAAAACCAGCTCGGCTTTTGCTGCACCGAGCAGGTACCATTTCCCACAAAGCAGGCGTTTGTAGCTGTTGGGCATCACTTTGTTCTACCTGGACAGTGGGGCATTAAAGGCAAAAGAAAATCTGCACAGTGATTATCTGAATTCAGTATAATCTTACAAAGAGCTCTCAGTTCAAACAACGTTAACTTCTCACCGTCCGGAGAAGCACACGCAGCCTGCGCAGACAGGATCTGCTTTACAGTAGGCACACATGTGCTAGATAGCTGTTGTTTACTAGGTCATGTTGATTTTTGCTTTCAGCTATGTTTTCTTAGGCACCCACGTCTCTTCATGTAGGAGTGCCTTAGAAATTACAAAATATTACTCCCACTCAACATGCACTCGTGTATGTATACATTGGGTTTGTGTGTACATAGCTACGGAGATGCCCACCATAAACAAACATTTGCATCTGTGAGCTTTCAGAAAGACAAAGGTATTTTTCCATCCCTTCACAGGAGACTACTGCACCCAAAGCAAAGAAGAACTAGGACCCCACAGTTTTCATCCATCCCCTAATCCCAACCATGTTTTGGGATCCCAACTCCTTCACGCCTCATTACCAAAGGTGTGATGTTCAGCACAGCCTTGTTGATCACCTCTCTCCTGGGGCAGATGGAGAAGCAAAAAGGGGGTCCTGCCCCGCTGAAAGCCTTTCCCTGTAATGCAACTCGCTTGCAACTCAGCATTTCCCCACAGAGGGGCCTCCAAATGCACGGATAATTTCACTCTCCTTCCCTGCCTCTGAAGCATCCCTTCTGTTAGCTGTGGAAAAGCCCAGTTTCTTGGAAAGCAGCAGATACTTGCTTAAGATAGGAATTCCTGTTAAGGAAGCTGATCCTGACCAAGCCCTTCCCTTCTGCCCCGACCTCCACCCCAGTTTAGGAAATTCACCTTCCTGGAAATGCCTTGGCTATAAATACAGCCCTAAGAACAGCTTGTGACATTTTTCCCTTTACTACACAAACTTTCTGTGTGCTGAAATCATCCCAAAGCAAGCCGTGGCAGAATAAAAACTGGGGAGAGCGGCGGCGCTCTGCCTGAGAAGCGGCACGGGCAGCAGCAGGAGCTCTGATCCGCACGGGCAGCAGCAGGAGCTCTGATCCGCACGGGCAGCAGCAAGGAGCTCTGATCCGCACGGGCAGCAGCAGGGGATCTGATCCGCACGGGCAGCAGCAGGGGATCTGATCCGCACGGGCAGCAGCAGGGGATCTGATCCGCACGGGCAGCAGCAGGGGATCTGATCCGCACAGGCAGCACTACACAATCCGCACGCAGACCATCGGCACACGCTTGGGCACGGAGCTACCTCACGCATGGATCTGTGCGACCCTAATATAACCTGTGCTACGGGTTCATCCCCTTCCCCATCACCCCTTGTGCCCGGTACCCCTCTCCTTCTGTGCTGCCCCCCTTCGCTGTCACCCCAGGTTTGTTTCATTTTGTAAGCAATGGCTTACAAGAAGCCACTCGGCGGAAGTTATTAACGCCGCTTTGGTATGGGGAAAATCTCATTAACGTCAGCAAAAGGAGGAAGAGTTCTGAAAAGCTCCCAGCTAATTTGCTTTCTTTTAATTTTCTTGCAATTACAGTAAGCAGCGTAGTGCTCTCCCAATAAATGAGTCTTTAGCATTGTGGCAGCAGCCTTCTCCCCCAGATCAATTCTCGCTCAAGCTTTTAACCCTTCACTAGATTGCTGGAGACAAGAAACGATGGTGCAGCACACTTTCCCAGAACAAATGGATTTCAGACATTTCCAGTAATTTATCTACATGGTGGAAAATCCCTGTTTTGGCTGTGCCTTTTTTTTTTTTTTAATATATTTTTAAATTTTTGCTTTGCAGTCATCACAGCGGTACCAAGCTGGTGCTTCCCACATCCTTTACTTGGTATAAATTCAGTTTCTCTTACAGTAAACACAGTTCTTAGAGGCTGCAATCCAGTTCTTTTCAAAAAAGAGGTTCAGTGTAGCATATCCCACACACTGGCTGGTTTTTAAAACTTGCTGTGTGATCTATTTTCCCCTACTGCTTTTGAAAGTTGAAGAGCAACAATTCTATTTCAGACTGCAGCTTATTATTTTTACTCTATTGTGAAAAAAAAAAAATTAAAAATAAGGGAAGAACGTTGAACATTTAAGCATGCAGTCTGGAGGGTGGTAAGGGGACAGGGGTTTGGGTTCCTTTTTTTTCCCATTTTCCTCTATACAAAGGAAAATTGGATTGATTTTTCAACCACTGAAAAAAGTTACAATAAAGCCCAACAGCCAAGTTTCGTAGTGGCAGGTTTTCAATTAGAATGGAAAAAAGTTGAGGCTTTGTCTTTTTTGCTAAAAAAATTGAAGAAGTGGAATTGTGGAGGGAAATCATGTTCTTATTAGCCATAAATGAGATCACTTATCCACATCAAAACAAGTCAGGGAAGTCCAAATATCATTATAATTTGATAGTCCTTTCAGTCAGTACTTCTCCCCCAGCTCCCCCTTTTTTAAATTCTAAGCAGTGGATTCACCTAAGAACATCAGCTTTCCCTTTTCATTAAGTTTCTAACTGCCACGGCTCCAACCCAAATCTTTACAGTATCAACCCTAAAAATCTAAAAAGAATTAAAAAAAATAAATCCCAACTCACAATAAAGAAGAACCTGTTGTTATTTCCCCTTCCCCCAGTCTGACCAACTTTTTTCATCCATTCCTGTGGCAGCTCACAGGGGAAGCAGGGATGCAGGAGCCCCTGGGGGGTTACAGAACTCCTGCTTAGACATTTGGAAGTCTATACCCAGGTCCCACGGAGCACCACGGAGGTCCAGCCCTCACAGCAGGGCACACTGCTGACACCAGAGTGGAGATCTGAGCTGGATCAAAGTAGAAACTTCCTGCCTTCACAGTTAACAGAGGCCTCTCCACAAAAAAAAAACCAATCAAAATAAACAACCAAAACCCAAAAGACCTACCTGTCCTGGGGACTTCAAGCAAGAGGAAAAAGCCTATCCTGACACACTACAGTGCACATTTTTTTTTACAGTGCACATTTTTTTTGCAGAGCTCAAATCAAGCACACCAGATCATATGAAGAAAGCACTGTATTGATTAAAAATGACATTACATGTGGAAATTAGGTGGTTAATGAACTGGTGTTTGACTGGACCTTTTGCTGAACAGGTTTCAGCCAAGGGAAGCTTCCTGCACTGATTTGCAAGTTGCAGAAAACCCTACCGCTGCCAACTTTTGAAAATAATTAAGAAGGAACACTGTTACCTGTGGAAAGAAAAAAAGCCAACAAAGATATATTTTTAGCTTTTTTTGAAGGCTATTTGATGATCACAAGCTTCTTGCATGGATAAAACTGTGTCTGCACAGTGAAAAAAGATGTCCACCAACACATACATGCACCAAGCACTGTGCTGAAAGATGATTACTGCATCATTTATAGCTACTCTACACACTTCATAACATATGCATGGATAAGCTATACAGAATGCAGGACACCAAAATGGTCTCATTTAAATGATGGCCACAGAGAAATCCTCTCTCAAACCGGGGACAGTAAGACAAGGTTAATTTTCCTGTTTGTTAGAAACATGCCCACCCCATCTGCAAGTGAAATCTAGGGGTGATGGGGACTTTCAGCTTCTAGAAATCAAGAAATCGGAAGTGGGTCAGGAAAAGCAAACTCTGAGGATTTCACTAGAAAGTCATGCAACAAACCCCAGGGCTGGCACCCCAGCAGAAATCGCTGTCAGGAACCAAATGCCAGCTCATGTGTTCCTCTTGCCTGTGGAGATATAAAACCATTAAAAACTCAACTCTTCCTTTCCACTCATCAGTACTACATCCTCAGAGCCGACAGCATTTCAAAAGGAACTCCAGTTAGCTACAAAAACGTAGTGTACCAAACAAGTACATTTTCTGGCGGTGCTGTCACTGGAGGATAGGTCCCTTCTTGTCACCCTTTCCCTCCCAGGACTGAGAGGTCCCCAGCTGACAAGAGCATTAGAAAACCCCTTCTGTCTCATGGCGAGAAATTTCTGCTCTCACTCAGAACACCAGGCTGGCTGTGCTTCTAACAAAGCCATGCTCAAAACAAGCGCTGGCATGTGCATTTATGTGAAATGACTGAATGGCCCCGCAGGTTGATAAAAGGTTCTGGAGTCTTTCACATACAACTAAAGTCATTGGTTTGAGCCTAACCCAGATCAGTGGTGTCTGAAACTGGCTGCAGCTGGAAGACTGTGGGCATCCTATCTAATAAGAGTCAGAAGTATCACTCTAACTCCTGGAAGACAAATACATAAGCTGTTTGGGGTGCTTTGCATAGACAGGTCAAGACTCAGGAAGGAGTGAATTTCGAGTTTCCTCACTGTCTGTCCCACCAATGCAGTCTGCCATGGTAGCTGGTAAGCTCTTCAGGCAGATATAAGGCTTTTCAAGGATTGTGATACACCCCCCACAGCTAAGTTTTAATTGAAAATATCCTCCATGTTACTGTTTTATATAGTCCTGCATACCACCTACCACAGCCTCGAACTGTGGCGTACGGATGATGCTGGTATCTCTGAGAGAACATGCTGGAAGAGTCCATTCCTCCCACACCACGCAATAAAGTACTGCTAATGTTAAAACTGAAGATCATCCCTGAAGAAGTAATTAAAAAAACCCAAACCACACAACACACCACCACCCATCTGTAATCTGCTCTTCCCTTCATCTCCCAAGGCCACGACCAATTCTGCCAGTCAAGTTCCCCTCAGTAGCTCAATGCTAGTAAAATTCCTCCATGAAAGATGAATGCGGATACATACATTCTCCATCCCATTTGTGTAGAGATGCTTAGCTTGAACAAAGCAAAACCACAACCCTGCTGCTATAGCTACCTCTGAAACTCACTTCTGAGAGCAAAGGTCTCCAACCAGGCCACCACAGTTGGACTGCCCTGCAAGATGAGGCAAACTGAAATGTAAAGTTCCTACTGAACCATAGCACAGTTCAGATTAAACCTAATTTTACTGGGATCTTCAAACCTCCTACAGGCACTCAAACAGTTCTAGTTTCATCCCATTTTTACAGCCTCATGCTGGCCACCTTAAAAATCTTATTAACCTGACGAGAAGTGCTCCCTAGGCCCTAGTTTCTGAACAGCACCAAGCTGCTCATCAGCCCTTACCAGGACGACAAGAGAAATAAAGAGCGATCCTCCCTGCGCGAGTTACAGGCTCTGTCTGTGCCTGGCTGAGACGGCAAACCCTGCTGGCTCGCTCCGTTCACACAGCCCAGCACATGCTCAATAACACCATTGATTTTGTTTGTGCAGGCAGTGAGAATCCAATTTTAAAAAGCCACATTGATTCCCACCCATTAAAAACAGAGCAAGCTGCAGTATTTGCTAAATGGATAGAAAAAAAGACTGAGGTCAGGGTGGAGGGGTGGGAATAATGTCATTACCCCAAGCTTGTTCTGAAGGACAGGGAATTACAGAACCAGACAATAAAGTAGTAACCGTTTGACTTTACATTATTTGTTGTAGTTTCTAAATTACAAAAATAGCAATTCAACAACAAGGGAGTACCCGGGCGCAGAGACAAGGGATGCACAACGGAAGGCATCCAAGAGCATGTAGCTGTGATTAGTTGCATTTGGAGCATGAAGACACGCACGCAGGGAGAGAGGGCACGGATGCAGGAAGCGAGAGAGAAGCCCTGTGACTATCTGCGAGGGCTCTGTCTGCTTTTCAGTTCTTTGTTTTAGCACATTAAACAAACAGAGCCATCACACAGGTCACTGAGGACCTTCCTTCTGCAACTGTGGTCCCAGCTGCACTGCACACAAAAACTATTATTATTCTCTAATGGCTGCACCTTTTGGACAATGATTCAGTGCTTTTTATTTTTTCTCCTCCTTTTGTGCAGTGCCACTTAGTCTTGCGCTTCATTTTATGTTTTATTCGCACACTCTTGAAAACTTCATGTAGTGACTAAAAATTCATGAGGAAGCCCTAAGTAGGAGCCCCCCTTCTTTCCCCCCTCCTTTTCTAACCGTAGTGAGCAACTAAGTAAGTACCAGGCATATATCGGTGCTGCTGCAGCAGTGAGGGGGTGGGAGAAGCTGCAGAGATGGTGCTGCCGCTCTGGGCTCTCTTCCTCTTCCCAGACCGGGGAACACAAGCTATAGATGGTGCCAACACAGGGGACCACAGCTCATCAGTGCCCAGCACCTGTATACTAGAGCACTGCCACCCCATGCCTGATGCGGTGCCCATGCTTCAGCTCAATGCCACGCACTGCGTGGCCGCCAGCCTGCTCGTGTGTTGCAGAGCAGTCACTCATCTCTTCAACTTCAGCCCGACGATGTGAACAGACAAGTGCTTGCTAGCATTAGTGAGGCTTTCATAATTGGTCCCAGCTGGTTAGTTGTAACATGCCTTGTTGTTGAGCAACTACCTACTAACACTGTCAGATATCCCCTGGTTGCATAAGGAGGGTTAGTACCATTATTAATTACAGGCTGCCACCGGTCTGTGCTGCACTCTGTGGATACGAAAGCCTTTAAGCTCCTGGTCAGTCAAGGCCTCGTTTGAAAATCTTGTGCCAGCTTCAAGCAAAGCGAGCTCAGACTGTAGCCGCAGCAGCCTCCTGCCCTTTCTACTCCACCACAGTTCCTGCAGTACCTCAGTGCTCTCTGTCCCCTGGCTCTGCTGGCAAGGCCAGCTACCTGCCAGCCTTCCCGCCACCATGCTGGCCTGTCTGTAGAAACCCTGGCTCACCAGAGGTGCGCACATGTGCACGGAGGTGTGTGCAACGAGAGCACAGCAGACATTTCAAAGCATCTTGAAGAAACGCGCCCCTGTGTCTGGCCATGCCGCTAATGAAAACCCTGACAGCAGCAAATGCAATAGTGCGGCACAGCTTCATGTGTAACCTAAAAGCTGATCAAGACAACGTGCTATCAAGCAAATGCAGCGTTTCTGGAGTAGAAAGGAAATGCGCCACAACCGGCAAAAGCATGGGAAAATATAATGGGAGTGGCTAATTGCAAGCTACTTGAGAATACCAATGGCTCTGGAAAGTTAAGTCAAAGTTTGCAGACACCCCACTCCCCCAGTCCTCATTCACCATGCAATTCCATTTGTGTGAAACAGAAACTCAGGGCATTTTCTGCAGAAAAGTAAGCAGCATCCCCTTCATTCTGCCCTGAAACTGGCTGCCATGGCAGCCCCCTTACAAAAGTAATGACTATATTTATATTATGTACATAGGATCCTTACATGACGTAAAATGCCGTTCTGTGGGCAGTGATTAGAATATTATGTACATAGGATCCTTACATGATGTAAAATGCCATTCTGTGGGCAGTGATTAGATCCTGTAGTCCCTGGCTAAGGTAAAAGCTGTGTGTCTAGGAACTAGAGCTCCCAGATTGCTCTAAAGCACAGACCTTGAGCTGGAAGAGAGTCTTCTTGAATCCCATGTAAGATCGCACTGTAGAACTGGGCTGAGAGGAGCAGTCCACATGGTTGTCCAGAATAACTCTGTCCTTTGCCATCCTCATCTTTCATCTGGGTTTGCTCCTGCTTCCCCTCTACCCAACTTCTACTTTGGCTACCCTTTAGAGCCTGAGAAGACCATCAGAGAAAATGCCCTGACAACTTGCAGGTGGGAGAGATGATGCTGCACTTCTCAAGGAGAAGGCTGAAGGCTTGGTCTTGTTCAAGGTCCACGCAATAGGACACTCTTCACCTGTCAACTGTGCCTTGACACTCAGCTGCCAAATGCTGCGGACTGATCTTTTTTCTAAGACTTGAGCTAGTTCCCCATGGGTGCTCAATGCCTCCAATAACCACACAGGAACAGCAAACACCCTGCGATGCCTCATACCCGTTACCACCATTCCTCATTTTAGTGCAGCAATTCAATACATGCTTTAATGTTACCCCTGCCTCTGGAAGGCAAGAGGCCTTCACGTAAGCCTAAGCTTCAGGTTTTTTGCTAGATCACAGGTACTGATGCTGGAAGGTAATTCTCTAAATCCAACATAAATGTTTAAAGTTTATTCCCCAAGGATTTATGTAGACATAAATATACAGATTAAAACCAAGAAAGACTTTGGGGGCTTTTCATTACCTTCTAAACTAGCCAGGCACATGGATATTTTATCTCTCTTTTGTACCTACTTTCTTCCAACTGCACAGTTCAGAGACTTCATACAGATCAGAGGCAAAGTTCAGACTATCACTGACAATTTCATTAGAAAAAAAAGAAAAGAGAGAGAGAATTGTGTTTTCTTATGTTCTTTGCTCTTTTATTGCTATTTTCAAAATGAAGAACAGACCCTATCAAAGTGCTAAGGGCTGAAAACATAACTCTAAATGATACAGGAAGCCCAACTTTGTGCCAATCCATTTTTATCATCTCTTTGTGGCCATAACAAAGCTGAGAACAAGAGCTAAACAATAGAGAGAGGAAAAAAGAATAATTTCAACATAATTTTTTTTCTGAAAGTAACATCGGTGACAATAACAAGAATCCATTCAAAAGACAGAATGTTATCTTCCAACCCAGTTAACATACCTTTCTTTCTCTCACCTATTTATTTATCTTACACATCAAGCTGTATTTTGACCTCACTTACACAAAGGAATACGTTTGGAGCCATCACACTTCTGTATGCATATTGGCACTGCCAAGAAAAATAAAGCCCGTGGTACCTTTCCCTTCCCTGGTCCCTCACACACCTGCCAAGAGGAGATAGGTTATCAAATGAGCCTCCAGAAAAGCATCTCCACATACAACATGCCTATCTCTTCTGCTTTTGCTTGCACTCATGCAACCCTGCGGAATCCAGTCCATTCATTTAGACGGCCAGCAATGGTGGGTGCTGTATTTTTGACAATACAGGGATGAGATTGCTGAGATAAGCTTGTATTTTTGATACAGGAATTCATGATTACTTCCTTCTACCTGCTGACATCAACTGGCAGTGTTTCACGATTAACTTTTTAGCATAGTAACCAACAAATTCAGCTAGCCTCAGCTGAACTTTTTTACCTTTTAGATTTCATCTGTCTCTCCCGATATTGTTGTGAGCATCAAAGAAATACTCCATTTTCCTCTTGGATGATTACTGTCTGCAGTCTCCCACTGGCAAGTAAAACACTCTTAAGACAAAATACATTGAAACTTTTTTTTTTTAAGCCATCAGATACTTCTTCCGCCCTACCACCCTGGACTTCCTTCTGAGTGCACAGCTCTGCATGGAAGCAACTAGTTGTAACATGAATTCTTACCATGGTGGATCTGAAAAAGGCCATCAGCTTTCCTTCTGTACACCAGCTGTCATGTTAACGTGCATGCTAGCCTTCACAGTCACGTGTACCATTATACTATTACCCTTTTGTTTAAGGGCTTCAGCCACAAAAGCCTTTGTGCATTAGGTGCTGTAAACACAGCCCCAGTTCAGATAGCATGGCATGTGAGCAGCACAGCATAAGGTAATCAGCAACATACACCTACAGCTAGGCTGGAGAAGATGGAGAGAAAACACGGTGTTGCTTAGCTCAGCAGTATTACCACAAGTGATCTAATCATCTGATCTGCAGTTCAGACACAACTACTTACAGTATTCTTCCTCCTGTCATCAAGTTAACTGAAACATTGCTAACTTAGCCTTCTCTGCCTCTATGTCTGCATGAGCATCAGTTGCTGGAACAGAGGATTCTCCTCCTCTGAAGGCTCTAGCTGGTGAGCCTCCTGGGCTTGGGAGCTGCACAAGTCAAAGGGCTTATCTGCAAACTGCCCAAGCCTTCTGCAAACGTAGAAATTCAGTGATGATGCTATTAAACTTTTGGAACTTTTCATGTCTCACCAGGTGCAGGGTACTACAGTCATGTTTGAGAGTCTCTGCTTTGAATCAGCTAGGAATAGCACAAACAAACAAAAACCCCCAAAAAACCCATTAAAGAGTTAACTCTTTGAACCATAAACCTTCTGATTCAGCTTCATGTGAGTGAGATTCAGGCCAAATCCGATGCATCTTCCCTGCCTCTGCCCCTGAGCAGGAGCCTTTGTAGACAGACAGTAGGTTTGGTAGCAGGTACAAGTCTGCAACACCCTGGCTCATCAAACCAGTACAGGTGGGAACAGCTGGGACCGAACCAGGAGGTGCACCCAAGCACTGATCCCGTGCAGTCACAGCAAAATAAAGGCAAAACCCATCTGCACAAAATAACTTGTGTCTCTACAATCATTTCTGTCCTTCGAGAATGGGAAGGCAGAAGTCAGGCAACTAATCAGAGACTCACAGTTTGCCTTCCAGCCCCTTGCAGGAAGGCAAACCCCTCTGTCCTGTTCAGAAATTGGCTATCTCTTGTTTCAAAGTCTCTAGATAGTGAGAAGGGTGAAACCTCAGCTTTCCTCCCACATCTTTCCTTACATGGGGATGAGGAAGAGTGACTTCCAGGTAAACATCACCTATAAGAGGATTTCTCCTCGGCCTTTCCCCTCTCCGAGTTCCTAGGGCCACTTCCTTTTTGTTTACTCCTCTTAGAAGCAAAAAAATTCTCACAGTATATACATATACACATACACACACACACACATATGCCTCTCTTCAGCTTTTTTGGTTTTTTCTGTGTAAGGCACCGCAAAATAACCGTTGTATGACCTGGCCTACAAAGCAAAGGACATTTCCTTGACCTTCCTCTTTAAAGAGGTAACAGCTGTGGCTCTAACTCAGCTTAAGTCAGACCCCAAGATTAGTGTTTTTCAAGCAAGATAACTGCTCTCAACTGCTTGAGTCGCTCTTTTCCCCAGTGTGACCTGGCATAGTAGGCAGCTACCAAAGCCTCACCTGATAATTAGGTGCCTTTACATTATTTTAGGCTAATCTGAAGCACTCATGCGGCAAGTGGCTTCAGAATATAGAAACTTTGGGGAATGAAATCACAGCATTCGGGGGTCTAAAGCTGGAGAATGTATAACCCCATGCAAATTGTAGCATCTTTAGGTAATTTCTCTCTTCTGGTAATGACTCACTCATTTATAAAGCAACATCAGTCACTTTTCTAACCTTACTGCCAATAAGCAGCAGAACAGAAACACTTTCCAATCAGAAAATGCTCTTCAGTGTAATACAGCTTTTTAGTCCCACTGTGCTGGGGCCTAAAACTTGTGAACCTAATGAATGCACAGATGTACGCAGTAAGCTTCCTCCATGTTACACTTAAATCTCTTGCCTGCAGTGAGCAAACGTACAGGGGGAGGCAAAAACCTGATAGGATTTAAATATGTGGTACTTGAGCAAAGCATCCCTGAAAGCCTGTGCAAACTGTGTTGCTAATGCTGCTTTTTCATATTCAGAAGTGCAGCTGATCAGTCTCGCTACTTGTAATTCTTACTTTCACACTTGAGCACTGATCACATGCCAACAGCCCCTCACCTTGTTCTGTTTCTCAGCAGCCACCGCTGCCATTAGCCAGCTACTGCCCTGACCCAAGCAAGTCTTGAAATAAGCCAAGAGGGACACGGAAAATCATATTCCAATGTGTGACTGCAGGGCCTTCTCTGTCACTGATGACCTATTGCTGGAGTAATGTCCACTGCTGTTACTATGGGAAAAGCTGCTGCTGCTCTGTCATTGGAGCTAAAAGAAAAGAGCACCCTTTCCCTGCTCTGTTTCCTTTGCACTTTGATGAGGAAGCAACTTGAGTGGGAGGAGAAACAGGAGAGTAAACACAAAACCACAGAAGCAAGCAACTAAGAGCAGAGACCAAACTTTATGTCTCTCATATACATGCAGGCTCTCATTGCAGCCGGCCCTTCTTCTAGCCCTAACATCACTGACAAGCATCCCAGCAGAAGCAACTGCTTGTCACCATACTGGGATGGGTTATTTCCCAGGCTGTGCTCTGAGCACAGGTATCTTGACCGAAAGACAGTATGTCTTTTATGTACTATAGAGATGGAGTCTCAAGTGCTACAGCCAATAGCTGCAGTGGGAGGGTTTTGATTTCTCTTAGGTAAATAGCTCTTTTTAAATAAAACAAGCTAGCCATTTGTAGCTGTTTCAGACCTGCCCTGGTACAGTAAATATGAAAGCAACCTTGATTTTTCACATAATTTCACCCGGCTGCAGCCTTAAAGGGCTTTACTGTGCTTATAAAGCTAGAGAGAAGAAAAATAGGCAGCAGGAAATCCTGTGACAGACGTGTTTTGGTGATCGCGTGAGAGAGATGGTAGCAAGAGGAAAAAAACCTCCAAAAAACCCTAAATACAAGAGCACCTGTGACCAATCTGCAAGTGGGGAGACTGGGACATCCAAGCCCCTTGCTGATCCTCCTGGCTTTACCAAAATGACTCTGTCAGTGAGTGTAGAGTAGGTAATGATTAGTTTAGGCTTCATCACTGGGTTAAAAAAAACCCAAAACAACAAAAGTTCATGGCTGTTTATGTCAGGGGTACCCAGGTGACTTCAGCTGCTCCTGCTCCTTCTCCCTTCCTGCACAGCACTGCCCAGGCCATGGGCAGCACTGCTGCCTGCATCCAGAGGCCTGTCCCTCCCTTTGTGGGCATCACTGACGTACTCGAAAGCTGCAGCAGCCTTAGGAAAACACTCTTTTATTAGAAGCAAATTTGCATTTACATTCTTTGTCCTGTGTTTTGCTTGCTTTTTGTGCAACTGCCATTTTCCTAAAAGAGGGATCTTTGTTTAACTCTTCACCTGCTCCCAGTGCTCATCCCCTCACCTGAGGCCACCATCCTGCTGCTTGCATTGGTTGCATGGGCAATCTTATCCCCTTTCCACATCTAAAAGGAGACTGCAACTTCAGGTGGGGAAGAGAAACCGATGGAAATTAGAAACTCGTTAAGAAACAAATTTTTTTTTCACACAAGGTTCTCCAATGGTGATGAACAAGGGAAAAGCAATGTGGGAATGAACAGGGTAGGGTGAGCAGGTGACCCCAATCCCAGATTTCAGGGTGTCTGGTTATTCCAACAATCATTGGTGAGTGTGGCAGGAAAAAAAATCATCTTATTTAATTTTTTGTTGTTGCTGTTAATCTGTGCTTAGTGGGATTTTGCCAACCAGTTTCCTGTGGTGTTTTACCTCACTGGACTACAGCACAGGTCTTGCAACTCCAGCTAACTGCTGAGGCCCAGAGCCCCTCACCCACAGGGTGGCACCAGCTGATGGAAAACCAGTGCCCCCCAACCATGGTACCTGCCTTTGTCTGCCTTTCACATACTTGTCTCTTATCTACAACACCCCTAACAGACTGAACCATGTTTGTGGACACACAGGTCCCTTCTTTCCATCCACCAAAACAAGATCTGCGGACACAAGAGATCTGCAGAAGGAATAATTGCTGTCGGTCCCTTGTCTTTGCTGTGGGGGAGCTGTTTTCGGAGAGAGGAGACTGAAGGGACTGGCCGAGCACTCAGATGAGATATTTGATTTTCCACCACTCAGACATGAATGAGCCAAAAAGAAGCAGCGTAAGACTTCTCCCCCTCCTCGGGCTATCGAAGACTTCTCTTTGCTGGGGAAAGCTTCCCTGTCAGGTACCTTGCAAACAGCCCTTTGTTACAAATATCCTTGGGCCTGGAGGCCCAAGAATTTCTTGGTTAATAAATAAACAAAGCCCTCCTGTGACAGCCTTTGCGACTCCGCACAGGGACGAAGGGCTCATCTTGGAATGAGGCCAGCATCACGTGCTGGAGCTGGGCAGGGAGATGCTGAGGCATCACAGGGAAAGGGGCAGATCGCTAACTTTGACAAGATAAAGGAGGAGCTGGTGAGTCTGCTCAGAGTGAAATAAAAAACACCTAGGGAAACAGTAAGAAGGTTTCAGCAGAGAAAACCCTAGGGAGATTGTTTAGGCTGAAATATAGGCTTTTCTGTTTTAAATTAGACCCCAGAAAGGGAGTTATTTTGGAATATACAGTGTGTATCTTCTACCGGATGCACCACAGGCACAACACCGGTTTACCACCCCTGCTCCGAGGTGATTTATATACAAAGGAACTTGAGTTTTGTAAAACAAAAAAAACCCTACCTGTCTGGCTATAAGAGAGATGGGATAAAGCAAAAAGCTTTCAGCTGTATGTCTGTTCCTTTCCAAGACTCGGTGCTCTGGGTACAATGAAACTGAGATTCAATTAATCCGGATCTTGATTTTGCAAAAAAAAAAAAGTAGTTGAATTTTGGTTCTGAAATCCAAGCATCCTTGGGAAAGAAACAAACAACTGCTTTAAACTGTATAGCTTGAAGTCTGCTTTCCTCCACAAAGTCTGCAATGCATTGCTGGTCCAACAAGCCAGAAGTTCTACCAGATGTGATCATCACTAAGTGAAACCGAGCCCAGGCTTCAGCAACAAACTCGGTGGTTTTGCTCCAGTTCCCAGAAGAAACTTTCCTCCTCAAACCATTTAGCTATCCTGCTCTTTACCCCAGAGAAGCGGAGTCAGTAAAGCAGTGAATGTTGCAGGTAGGATTGAAACAGACTGGCAGAACAACGAGGCTCCCACAGCTGCAAGAGCAGTCATGGCTGAGACAGAGATGTTTTTTGCAAGTCCATAATGGTGGAAGACTTGTAAATCTAAGTGCACTAACAGCGTTATACAAGGATGTAACAGATGCCAATTCAGTGAGTAAACTAATAAGCACAGCCTATCCCTGCTGCCTTTACTACTGCCTCATTTAAAAGGCAGTTTGGGACATAATGACACATAGTCTGAGTCACACGATGGGGAAGAGGTCATGACACTGCTTGGTAATCTACCTTCCTTTGGCTCCCTGTCAGCACAGCTAGGGGACTGACACCTGTCACAGCACGATGTCCATGTGAGGTAAGATGGATCCAGTTTAGCCCCCTGCATCCCTCAGGACCCGCACTCACACAGATAAGCATGTACAGCCAGTTAAAAACCACACCTGCACATGGCCTCGCTATGTACTCGTATGTGCAGTTGACAACAAGTGCGTAGGCATTTATGACTACGTATATTCTTGCAGTGTTTGAAACTAGACTGGTAAACACGTCTTCATACTGATACTCAGCTTCATTCTCTGTTATCCAAACATGTCATCAAAGGCCACTTACCGACAGAGCAGACATCTTAAACCAAGCCAGACACGCCACATACCAAAGCCTTTTGAAAGCAGGGAACCAAAACTACACTTCTCTGTTAATAGTGCAGGAGTGACAGCCATTATTTCATATCTGCAATATTTTGCGAAGTCTAGAAGACCTAAATCTTGTACGGTGATTACGCAATTAATTGGTGAAATGCCATCATCCCTGGGGTACAACTCAACACCTGTTTCAACTGAGCAGCAAAGAAAAGCCAGGAGAGCAAGGCAGCCCAGTGGTAGTGCCCCCAAGAGAAGCCTTCCTGTTCCCAGCATCCCAGCACTGCCACCCCATGCTAGGGAACCACTCTGGTTCCAGCACGGGAGGACGGCAGCTCTACCCACCAGCCCAACTACCCCTCTCTCAGAGGGTACCACCACCTCTTCCACCTGGGTGGATGAATGTGGGGTCCAATGGTGGGGGCGTGCATCTGTGGCAGCCCAGGCCCTGCGTTCCGCAGGATGAGGGTTTTCCCAGTAAGCAGTTCATATATGTATTATCAACCCAGAAGGGATCTCTCCGGTCATTCATCCCTCTGACCTCCTGCAAAACAGAGATCACAGAGACTACCTCAATGGAGCTTCCCTTTAAACTGCAGCATAAAAAATGAAAGGAAAAAATAAAATCCCAAGAAGATACCCTGTGACGCAGCTGCTCTCACAGCTTTTTGATCTATTGCTCTGTGAAGAGGACTTCATTTCTATCCTAAGGCATACCTGACCAAAACTGCGAGTTGCAAAGCCCTTCTCCTGCACTGCGAGCTGATTTCCTTACACAGGTACCTCCAGACCATGGTGCCGCATCACCACATATCTCCATGAAGGGCCACTCGTCTGGCCCAGGCCAGCTCAGCTGGTGATAAGTGACAAGACAAAGGTCTATGACAGGTGGGCAGGCTGAGACCACTGTCCCAAACAAGAAAGAATGCTCAAACAGCCACCAGCCAGGTCCTACAAGTACAGGCTAAGGATGCCACATGAGAAACACTTTGCACCACAGCAAGTTTTGCATCACTGGCTGATGATGGGTGGGAGAAAAGAGGCTGATCATCTTCACAGCACTCCTCCTTTTAGATGACAACTCTGATGGCAGCACTGACAGAACACTGGACTTGGCTGGAGTAGTACTGCAAGGAGCTGCTGACAAAACCAGGCCCAGGCAGGAGAGCCCCTGCAGGGCCTGGCCAGCACTGGCAGGGAGCCGGGGAACAACACGAGCACAACAGTGACAGAGCTGCACAGCCATCGGGGATGGAGGAGATGGACCATGTGCCAGTGACAGTGGGGGTCAGGTGGGCAAGAGAACCCTACCCTTGCTTCTCAGTCTGCTCTGAGGTCATTCCCATTTTGGTAAAGGACTCAGGACTGGGAGCCAGGCCACTTCAGGCCACATTACATGGCAGCAGCGGCAAACTGTCACAAAAACTCTGCAAGCAGCCCTAGGACTGTCTTAGGTTATGCTGGGCTATGCAAATACAGGCCAAGAAAGAGCATGGAGTTGGTTTAAAGACTCTTCTGTCTTCCACCTCCAAGAGAAGAAAATTTATAGGAAGAGGAAAGGCCTTATATTTCTCTGAGGATGAGTAGGGCCCCATGTAACTATCCTCACTTGAAAGGATTGGGCCACATCCTTGAGAGTAGTGTTAAACAGAACAAAAAAAAAAAGAAAGAGGGAAAAGAAAAAGTTGTTAATAAAATATGGGAACAACCTGGGAATTTGCTCCCAAAAGCCCCTGATAAAAAACCTCCAGCTGAGAGCTGACCTCTGCGTTACATTCTCCAGCGCTCTGCCTCATCTTTCCTGAAATGCGTGGTGCACAGGGCTTCTGTCACTTCTTTGGCTTGCCTGCTTAGATTCTGAGAGGTTTTACTCTGAGGAAGCTTTTCCTTCACGTTCAGCTTAAATGTACCATTTCTTGAAGTCATCCCCTTGTCTTTTATACTCTAGCAAGCAAAACAAGTGTAAATTAAATGGAAGACACATGAAATCTTTATAAAGCCCTGTGTTTCCCCTTCCTTCTCTCTGGAGCGGAATGGGTCTTTACTCTGTGTTGTATTTTTCCCCATCAGAAAATGACGAAGAATATAAATTTTCCTCATGACTTGAATTTAGCTTCATCAGCAGCCCCCTGCTGATGTAATTCAACCCAATGAGATTTTTCTTTTTCTTATTTTTATTCCTGGTGAGCTGCTGCCCCTTTTCCCCTCCTCCCATCAATTCAGGCATGGAAAACAAGGGAGGAATTAGACAGACAGAACTTATTATCTAACAGGCTGCAACTTCAGACCGGGCAGGAATAACATTTTAAATATAAAAAACAAATTTTATCAAGCCTTTTCCTCCCCAGAGACTGCCACAAAAATATTCCCTGTTTGTCACTGAGAATGAACCATTTTTCTCTTTCATTTCTGCTTTCTGTCACATATTTCATTTTGGCTGCCCCTTCTGTCTTTCAGCTAGGGACCTGGGCTGCTAATACAGAATCACAGATAACTCAACAACAAAATGCCTGTATTATCTTTCTTTTTTTTTCCTAGCCTGCCAGGTAATTGCAACCTTAAAAGCTTTTGCATATTTACCACAGAAACACGTCTCTCCTGGAGGATGGGACTGTCATCAGGTAGAATATTTCATTTAATAAGCCTCTACTGAGGTATAAACTAGGGTTGGGGTTTTTTTCCTGGCCTCCTTCAGAGCAAAGGACAAGCAGATAAAAATCAGCTGCTGCAGTGCTACTCTGTCAAAGTTCCTGTTCCTGTTAAAATTAACTCTTCCCAAGCTCAGAGCTCAGGTGGGCTTTTACCGCTGTGATATTTATGAAGTATGAAAAGGAACTGCTATCAATGTATGACTCTTTTTTGTCCCCAGTCCTCCCCACAGATAAAACAGATTTCTCTCCTGAGTACAAACAGAGCAACTACCCTGCTCTTTTGTAACCCACCTGATGAGCTGTGAATGCTGCCAGGACTGATGGTCACAAAATCAGTTATCAAGAAGGATCACATTTTCCCCTCTTTGACTCTGTTCCACAGAATTACAACAAAATCATGGCCTGAACGTTGCTAAATTCAGCTGTCTAAAGACAAATCCCCTTTTTTCTCCCCCCTCCCCACCCACTCCAGAGGAAAGCTGACTGGTACCAAATAGAGGGGCTGAGGAGAACATCTACAGAGTTTGTGTTGTAGAGTTAAGACAGAGGGAAAGGATGACCTTCCAAGAGTTATGAAAAGAAGCTGCTTTGCTGAAACTGTACAACAGACTGAAGAGGGATATGGCTGGTTCACGTTTGGCTTTGGGTGCGCCTGCACAGAGGTCAGAACTCCATCCCAGCATGTAACACCTGTAGTTATAACAGCACTGAGAGGGAATTAACAGTCTGCTACAGGTCCTCAGACAAACACCAAATCACTGACAATGCTCATTCATCCCTACCAACAGCTTCCCACATGGAGAAAGGTGTTTCCAGCCTGGCTAGGATGCAGTGCCGATAGGAGCCAGCCAGAATACTCTCATTGACTCTAGAAAGCTCCACAGCCTGTGTGAAAACTACTACTCGATGAAGCGTCTTCTACCTCCATACAGTTTTCCTGTGGACCTAGCTTATTCTTGTAAAGTTCCTGGTTTCACATGAGTAAGGACTGGAAGACACAGCTGAAATATGGATTGTTTGGTTAAGGTCTTTCTGAAACTGAGAATCTACTTGCATTGACTAGGCAAGAAAATGTGGACTCTCCAGTTTCATCCCATCTTCTGGAAACAGACACAGGGAGAACAAAGTACTGACAGAGATGAAAGGCTTTCTAAACTGGCAAACTTGTTTTTACAACATTTTATGGTTATTTACAATGGTTTTCAGTGCAAGTAAACTCCCAAGAGGCTAAGGTATCATTTTCTTCTATCACCAACAAGCCATTTGAAGAGCCATCCCAGTTTAGGATTAAAGGATGACTCTCATTTACAGGAATGTAAGGAAACTCCCATAGTTAAAACACTACCCCTAGTAACGTTACATGAGCCCAGTCTCTTACCTGTAGTATCTGGATTGAAGATAGGTAGAACACACAGCTTTAGACACATGGCTAGCTGAACCAAAGTCTATCACCTTGACCCTATATGGCTGTCGGGATGGGTCCACCAACATGATGTTCTCTGGTTTGAGATCAGCATGAATCAGTCCCAGGCTTTTCAGCTTCATTAGGGCAGTTGCTACCTGCTGGAGAATTGGTCGAATGTACTTGAGGGGCAAGGGACTAAATTTGTTTTGTTTGAGGAAATCATAAAGATTCTGCTCCAACATTTCAAAGACCAAGCATGTATGATTCTTGTGCTGGAAGCACTCGTATGCACGGACAAAGTTGTAGTCATCCGCACTTTCTGTGCTCAGCCGAGCCAGGATGCTCACTTCAATTTGGCCTTGTCGGGCATAGGAAGGGTGGTTCTTCAGGATCTTGATGGCCACAATCTCATTAGTGCCACGTTTCCAGCATTTAACTACTTGTCCAAAGGTTCCACGGCCAAGAAACTCTAACACTTCATATGTGTTGGTCATGGAACAGAGCACCTCATGTTGCACCAGCTGGTAATCCCCTTCACTGTTGGAGCCACTGTTTTTGGAGGTGGCCGTGGAGGTGGTGGCGGTGGCTACAGTGGCCCCACTGGCATTGTTCTGAATCATTGGTGGATGCTCTTCAATGATCTGCACGCTGCTTGTGTTCTCGATCTCCTCACTCTTGCGCTTAAGTCCACATTTTTGGTAGGTGTCCAGAAGGCTCACAGTGCTGCGACGCATCAGGTTGTGTGGCCCGCCCAGTGTTTGCCCAGACACTGCAACCACACCAGAAGTGCTGTTGGCGGACGTCACCACGATGTGCCCCGTGCTGGCTGGGAAGATGATGGTCTGTTCGTAAGGGATGCTCGGATTTGGGATCTGGAGGGAGGCGTTGACGGCTGCTGCGGCGGCTGCTTGGGAGGACTGCACGTTCTTGCTCTGGCTGTAGACTTTGCTGTGTGTGCCGTACCCAGTCATATCCCAGTTCGAACTCGGCTCCACTTTCAGTTTCTTCACGCTACAGAAGGCACTTGACTGAAGGGTGTGAGGAGAGAAAACTTGCACATGCGAGGCCATACCTGCAATACAACATCAGAGTGAAACCACAGTGTCAAGATGCCTTTCCCAGCTTTTTTCATTTGTTCAATCGCAGGGAGGGAAAATGGGATACAGACTTTAGAAAGAGCACATGCACACACAGAGAAATCAAGTTCTTCCAGAAATACCTATTCAACACAAATAGAATATTATGCACTAAACTAAATCATCACCCCTGACTGAACTATACCAATGACAACAAAGATTCCTGGTCTCTTGCTCTTCCCATTCTCATTTTTAATAACAGGAATGTAAATGTTATTTTTACCTCCCCTGCCTAACAAGACTCCTATTCCCACTGTCTCCAGGAATACATCAAGCTCTCAGGAAGAACTGCTGTCAAATACAGCAAAGGATTCTGCCCATGGAGGCCAAATCTCAAACCCTCGGGCTCATCCTATATTAAATGATGTTGTGGATCTCACTTAAGCCCTCTGTTTATTCCCACAAAACCACTGTGTAGCTTCTGGCCTGCAGAAAGCCAGGATAGGACCAGAAGATGATACACCATGACAAAATGGAGGTGCATGGACAAAGCTGAGGATCCAGGACAGAATCAGCAGATGATGTTTCAGGTTGCTTGCCAAGTCTGCGTGTGGGAATTGTGCACAATGCTGGTCTGTACTCAGGGACACTGGAGATGGGAGTTACACAACATGAGCTTCACTGTGAGCTCTCAGTTCTCCCAGATTTATAAAATTGTGTTTATCTATTCTTATTCACAGTGATAATACCATCACTGGAAAACAGATCCCCTGGAAATGAATACCATTGCTAAGGAAGCAAGGTACACAGCACATGTGGCAGAGTTAGGTTCTAATATAACTTAATTTTTTAAGTAAATATAAAAAACAAAACCTATTTTATTGCAAGTTTCTTTGGTTCCAGAAGAATTAATGATCTTCTAAATCTTTATTTTAAAAAACCCAACACCAAAAAAAACCACCCCAAAACCCCCCATAACCTCATAACCAAAGTGAAAATAAAGTATCACTGAGACAGACTTAAATGAAGGATTCTGAGTAATATTCCACTGAAAGAGAAAATGCTCCTATTAAAAAAAAAAAGACATGGTCCACAAAGAAGAGGACATCTCAGTTCTGACTTGCTGCCAGCTTTCCCTGCCCAGGGTAGGGATGGTACCGCTGGGGCAAAGGTATTGTGAAGGGCAGAAATCTGTGGGGATTCCAGGGGAAGGAGTCAGCACCCAGCAGGAGTTAAAGCAGAAAGGCACAGCCTCCTTCACCCTTCTATCTGTCATCAGTGTTTCTTTTTAATAAACTGGAATGACTATGGAAGAAAAAGACAATATGCTGAGCTGGCACTGTTGCTGAATTATTAAGCACAAACATAACCTTGACTTGTTTTCAACTTTAAAAAGTTAAAAGCTGAAAAAAAAATGCTTCAGCAACAAAACCACAACAAACTCCTCAGTGCACATGGATGACTTCTTCATGTGGAGACCTCAGAGTATCTAACACTCAGCTCCCTTTCCTAAAAGAAACCCACGCTCCACTAGTCCGTGTCACTCTTCCAGAGATCTTCTGGAGCTCATGTGTACACACACACACTGACACACTCCACACTTCCACTGCTGAGGAGCATGGCCAAGCAAACATACCTAAACACACCCAACACTCTCTCTGCAGTGAATTCCTGGCAGCCCAAAGCCCAGAACTGCCCAGGACAGGGGCGAGTCTAAAACCACCATATGCAGCTACACACACAAGTAACCCACAAAGTAATCACTTTGGTTTGCTTCAACACCCCCACCTTCATCCCTGCCACAGAGATGAATTTGTGAAGGCAGGGCAGGTGCCGAAGAAAAGCCCTATCAGGACACGTGGGGAAACCCTCAGCCCTGCTTAGACATGCAATGCAGAAACTCCACTAACCCTGCTCTAGCAACGAAACTGTGCAAACAGCAGCACGCCCCCCCTGCAGACGTGGCCCCTGGCACTGACCTCCTTGGCAGCAATTGCCACGGTCCCTCAGACCCCCTCCAGCTCCCTGCCCCTCTAAGTGCTTTCTCTCCTCTCTCCTCTCCATGTTGCCCAAATGCCGTAGCGTGTGGCACGTGGTGAGCTCAGAGAACTGCAGCAATATTACTCAACTTGTCATCCTGGACACAAATATCCTATGCGAGTGAGCCGAAACTCTGTTTGTTTTTCTACTGATTAAGAAGAGTCACGGTGTTCCTTCTAGTACAGTACCAACCTGCCTGGAGTGTGGGGTTGGTTTGATGTATGTTTTCCCCCTGGACGCGAATAATAAAGCAGATGTAATTGGTAACATATTGTGGCCCTAGCAGAGGTGTAATTTATAGCTTTATGGCTTTCATTCCGTGGTGTGCTTGAGCAATATCTCTTCATACAAAATAAAAAGGGGAAAAAAAAACCTGAGTGATGCAGAACAAGGGGAGAGGTTCCTCTCACATGCTCCTCTGAAGGTAACACCAGAAGACCCAGGCACCCCAAATTAAAGTCAGGGATGTGAAGCACAGCAGCTGCAACTTTCTCAGCACCGCTGTAAAAATCAGGATAATGGCCACCATTAAGAGACAGACTTTCAACTGGTGCAAACTGGCAGGGCTCCAGTTGATATCAGCTGACGCTAAAAACAAGGTCAGCAGTCACTCAACATTGTCAGCGTCAGATGGCCGGCCGTCTGTGCCCCTTGGTGAAACGAGCTGTTGTTAGGGACCAGTTTCCATATCAACAACTAGTCCCTTGCTGTCCCCAAAACGCTGCTGGCACCCTCAGCAGGTGGATGGGAGCAGGGGGCAAACACTGATCCGCCTTCATACCCCAAAACAGGAGAGGGTAGAGGAAGCAGGGCTGTCTTGCTGCTAAATGGAGGACTTTAGACTCCTCCGCTGCCACTTCCACCCTCCTCAGAGGTTGTATTTCATCACAGAGAAGTATTTTTTCCCCTAAAAAAGAGAAGTATGAAATCTTCCATCCGAAATGATTTTCTCACATTTGAGGTTTCAGGGGCACATGCTGTAGGGCGAGTAATTTGGCCGGCTCTTCAGCATAGTCCAATACCAAGAACTCACAGGCTGATTGACAGCTTGGTGATGGGAAAAGGCGGCTTCTGCACCAAAGTCACTTTTATTGCAAATTTGCCTGTGCAGCTAACATGAGAAAAACACAACCCTAAATTTCCTGAGGATACTATCAAATTTTTCTGGTGGCATGTTCGTTTTTGGTTTTTTTTTCCCAAAGGATCTTTACTCCATGGTAATAGCAGAAATAGTAGTTAATGTAAATAGAAGTTTGATGTTTTATTACAGGGATCATATTCCTCCTTACAGCCTGTAATATGATTTACAACTTCAGCCTTTTGATTACATAGGCCAATGATAGCTTGCAAGGACATCCACGAAGAAAGAAGTCAGTAGTAACAAGACGACCCATGCCAGCCAAGCCCTGTGACAGAGATGCACCCTGAGCATCCCCCAGAACCAGTGGTGATGCTCTTGGGGAGCATCCTCACCCCCAGGGGACAGAGAAACCATACGCCAAATGGGCTGTCTCACTTGGGATAAGTCCAATTAAATCCATGATCATAGCTCTTCCAAGAAACCTCCAGTGCGAGGCTGGGGAACCTCCCTCTACTGCAGGAAGACCTTGCCACCTTTTGCATGGGCTGCTCCAAGGCAGGCACCCAGCTCCTCACCTTCTGACTCCGTGCCAGGAGCAGAGAGAGTGAGGCTGCTCAGGAGTAGCAGCTGTGCTCAGTGAGCATTCCCACTCACCTGAGGCCCAGCTCAGCAGCCCCACCTACACTAGGAAAAGCAGTATCTGGACCAAAACAAGTGGCAAAGTGGGCTGATCTTAGGCTTTGTCCCTGCCTTAGCAGGGGTGCACGGCAGACTCCCCCAGCCCCAGTTAGCCAGCCAGGCTGCAGCCAACAAGCTCTGCAACAAGCCCTGAAGAGTACAGGTCTAAGTTTTATATCACCTCTGCTCACAACAAGTCTCTGGGCTGGGAGCAGAATCAAGGTTGGGCACCATGCGTTAAATAAAATTGATAGTTCCTTTCTTTAATAATGAGTTTTAGTGCAGCCATTTAAAGCTCTCACACAATTGACAGTAACTGGATTTAATGGGGCCTTCCCGTCCTTGATACGACTCATGTAACTCCCCGTAGCATCCACATGAGCTGAGGAATGTTAGCGTGCAGCCAGGGGATGGTGTTAAAACAGCCTGAATGACTTTTATTAAAAGACTTTAATTTTTTTTTTCCTGAGAACTCCTCCCACGTCAGCTCTCACTTAATAATAATTTAGCAGGTGCTATTTCCAATTCAGATGGCCCTCTTCTGCATGCATACACAAATCATGCAGCCGCCTCACTTGTACTTCCAACAGGTTTCAGGAAAGCAAATGAGGTAAAGTTCCCTATCCACCCACCTCACCCCAAAGGGCAAAAAACACACTTTGGGGACTAAAGAAAGAACAGTTTGAAAGTCACTGATGTTTTCTCCTGCTGTACTCCGAGCACTTACTGCTGATTTATAAACATGGCCTTTGCGGTGGCAAGAGACGGGGCCCCTGCCCTGTATTAAGCAGGCAGTAAGACCTTTTGCAGTACCTGCAGAGCTGCCAGTGTGCTGTAACCAGAGGCTGCTTGCTGACTGCCACCAGAACGACAGTGCCTGCTTGAAAAATACCATCAAAAGCACATGGCATGTGTTCAGCATATAAATGATGCACACAAGACACTCCTGAAATAAATATCTTCCACTTGTCCCCAGAGGGGCGCAAGCCTGCAAACTCATATGCATGCCCCGGTTAAGGCAGCAGATAAAAGGGGGTCTGCCCGGTATGGCGAATGTATTGCCCCTTCAAAACAGCCATGTCTCAGGCACAGCACTTGTCTTCATGGCAGCTTCTGTGTGGCCCCTTTTGAGGCATTGTCCCCAGTACCACTGTGCTCTTGGAACCTCCTCAAAATTTATGTCCCTGGAGGCTACACAAATTCCTTCCCTTGTGCTACCACATGTTTGGAGACAACCTCAAAGTGGAGTTCAGAACTCAACAGCCTCAGCTCCTACCTCAGTTCCTGGCAAGCAGATGTCAAGGGAGCCTTCGTTCCAGGTGAAAATTTCCCTGCCTTCCCACTTTGCTCTCCCTGTCCTGATAGTAAAATTGTCTCACCCTAATTAGCAGTTTCCTAAATGCTTAGGTAGCATGGGACAGTTCTCAAAGATGTGACAGAGCCTGTCCCTGCACTGCTCCAGACTGCTTCACGTGGCTCCAAGCTGCCACATTTGATCCATGTCCCACAGCCAGATGAAAAAGCAAGACTTCCCAATGCACACAGCGATAAACAAAACCAACCAAAGCCAGGAATCCTTCTACCCCCTCCTCCCCATGAAAAGCACATCTATGGCTGCAGCGCAATGATCAGGGAACTCTGATCCAAATCACCTTCACTCTCTGTACTCCCCCACAACCCCAGCTGCCCTCCTATACATCCCACTCCTGCATTTGTATCATCAGCAATGCAACCCTGCTTGCTATCTCGTACTACATGCCATGACTTTCCTTTGTAGATAAGATAAAAGTTAGCAACCAAGACCTCAGTTAGTACTCCTGGGCATTGTGGGATGCAAGTAGCTGTCCTCTTCATGGCCCGAGCAGGTTATTTTGTCATGTGGCTCAGGACACAGCTATCTCCTTCCAAAAAACATCTCTATTTCCTTCCTCACTCTCCCTTTTAACTCCTTAAATCCAGGGCAACTTGCGTGATGGGTACTGACAGCCTTCTCAGTTGACAAGGGAGGACACTGCTAAGAAAACATTCGGGAGACCTTCCTCTGAGCCAAACCAGTCCATCCTTCCCCCTTCTCCAAACCTCCAGCTCCACTGCACCCACCTGCAGACACAGGAGGTGCTGGGTGAGCTGGCAGAGGAGGTAAGGGCTGTCTGGGGCTGCCAGCCAGCACTGCCTGGGGCACAGGGCAGCTGGCAAACCCAGAATCAGTGCCTAACTACTGATGCAGACTGAAGGGTGGTGAGATGGCACACACCTGTTTTTCCCTCCAGGACATCACTGTTTTAGGGGCTGGTGGGAAATGGGTGCTCCCTAGTGTATGGTCCCTACAGGGGAGGAGTATCTTTTCCCAGGGCTATGCATGGAAACTGCAATATGGGCAGAGTTGCCTGTGCTAGGTCCAGTGCTGTTGGGAGCATCCTTGCCACCCCAAGTGAGAGCTGTCACGAGTAGCTTGGGGAAATATGGGCTACCCAAAGCCCAGGCATGTACCACACAGACTGAATGGCTCAGCACCACCCTGGGCCAGACCCTGAACAACAGCCTGCCAACACCTAGGCTGCCAATAAGAATTATCATATCTGGTGGGTCGCTAGACAGTGTCATGTGAACTGGATTTGGATGGTGGACAACCACTTAAATAAGCACACTATACATCTGGAACAGCAAACTCTTAGGACTCAGTGAATACAAGGCATTACCAGTCACAGATTTCTCTTTAAACCATCTGTGCTGTATTTTATTTTATTTTTTCTCCAGAGACCTAAATCAAGTCCCTGCAATATCAAGCCTTTCCTTCAGTGCTCAGTGACCACAATTTCACATCTCACCACTACAAAACTCCACACTTCCATAGCCACTACAAGCCACAAAGCGCTAGTATTAGCAATCTTCTGTAATCTAGAAACATCACAATTCTTATTCATCCTTTTGATGTGGGTTCAGGTGCCCACGAGGCTGAGTAACAAGCTGTGGGCTCCTCTGACATATTCCTCGTTTCAGGCATGTGAAGCAAAATCTCAGGGACAAATATATATACACTTACATTTATATCCTTGATTAAACCTTAGTGAAGGATGCTTTCAGGGTCACCTCCACCTCCCTCTTCAGTGAATTGCAGTAATGACAAGAGATATTACAGATTTCCTCAGTAAATCATGTGACTAGTTTATGTTTAACATTATAGTTAATTAATGATGCAACACCTGAGAACGCAGGTTAAAATATTCCTCACCAGAGGCCTGCCTGCCTCACTACTTCCCTGCAGATGCTGCAGCCACCAGCTCTGACACCAATTCGTGGATCTCGGTGCAAGAAGGTCCAGCAGTCAAGTCCATGCTCCCCTGAAGAACCATACCCCAGAAAGTAAGCCTCAATCAGCACATCTCTCAAAGCTGAAAGGAAATTTGTCAGGTCTATGGAAGTCATGAAATGACACTGCAAATGCTCTACCACAACATTAAAGTGGTTTCCAGACACAACCTAAGAAATCTGGGAGTCCACTGTTCCCATGGCAGGTCTCAGCAGCTTGAGAAGTGAGATGGAGAGCTCTGCCAGATGCACCTCACCAAGCAACAGTCCTCCTGAGCCAGGAAGCGAAGCCTACAGCTCCTGTGACCATGTCTGGAGTCCCAAGAGTACAATGAGGTGATGAAAAATAAAGACAGAGGCAGCAGCACTTGAAAGTCATCAAAGAGTGCAAAGGAACTCACACACAATCTCAGTGTAAAGACATTTTAGCAAAGTGGGTGACAATGAAGTCAGGAACAAGTTTTGCAATCAAACAATACTCACAAGGGCCTTAGAGGAGAAGAACGTCTGCTCTGGAGTCAGAGATCGGGTAAGAAAAAAGTCCAAGACAGACAGGTGGGAATCACAGAGGCTCTGTTCTGAACCTGTGTCTTTGGAGGACACTGAAGGATGTCTAACAAAATGCTTTGTGGAAGAAATCCCTCTTTTGGTTTTCTCGAAGAGAGGCCCAGCAAAGCTGAGGCATGTGCTGGCTGCCTGGCTGGGGCTGTGCTGCAGGCTGCTGGGGGATGCACAAGCAGCATCACGTCTGTTTAAAGAGCAGGAGACCATGGAAACACCTGCAACACCACTCAAAACAAGGCATGAGACACTCAGGCTTGTATAATCCCCTGCTTAGATAAGCTCCTGAAGTGCTGGGAATGGCCAAAGGAGATGAGAAAGCAAGCTACCAAGAATATTTTGTAGCTCCCCCACTCTGAATCAAAAATGGAGGCAGATAAGCCCAAAAACAGTTATTCAAATCAATGTGCCAGCTAAGGCTGTTTGGCAACAGCATATGTCTTCTGGACACCTTCCTCCCATCATGTGTCTTCCACAGAGGCAAACTGGAACAAACTTTAACCACAACATTTCTACAGCACCCAAAGTTCCCTTTGGAGAACTATACCGTATATCCTGAGCAGTAAATAAGAAACTGGACAGGGCTTCCCTTGTAGTCCAGTTTAATAAGTGTGTGGGTCCATGTGTTTTAACCTCCAAACAAATGCAAGAGCCTCTAGGTTCCCACAGGTTTCATCTCTGCTTGCTGCTTTCTAAAAGAGTTGCATGCTGGAAGCAGAACTGAAAACAAAGGAGGATCTTGATATGGCTCTGCTTTGCAGGCAGCATGGGACAAGTCACTCAGCTGGGTCACTTCAGCTTCCATCTTCCAAACAGGGTTGACAACAGTGTCCCCATCTTACAGGGGAAACAGAGAACTTTCTCAGTTCTGAATTTCACAGCTCTGAATTTCACTGGCCGCCCTACCTGGCTCTCCATGACCCTACTTCCTAGGAAGGGCTACTAGAGCTTCTGGAAAAGGGACCAAAATGAAATACTGTTTCCCTCTGCTGCCCTGGCTGTGCCCCCTCACCCACGCTGCACTGGCACATTCGTGGCTTCCCACAACCGCCTAGTGGAAAGGCTTTTTGGCTTTTTCCACCACAGCTGCTTCCCCACCTGGATAACTTCCCACCAGTAAATATTAGCATTGTAATGTCAATGACTCCAACCGGCCCCCAAGTGTGGTGAAACCACAGGGAATGGCTGGCACCTTGCACACCTCACTCGTTAGAAGCAACCCAATTTGTGAAGGCAGGACACAGGCAAGGCTTGCTGGAGTCTCAGGCAGAGCCTCTCACTCCCACAGGATTTTTTCATAAGTGTTTCATTTGCAAAGAGGCCACTGCATGACATTCAGCCCTTGCTTTGTTTACAGAATCTGAGACTCAGATCAAGCACAAGCTGGGCTGAAAAGGTCAGTTTGCCTGTTCGCAAAGTCCCTCCGTTTCATTTCCATCAGGACACAGACCTGTTGGAGAGGGACAAGCCTCTGGTGAGGACTGAATGAAATACACAGGATCGGGGCTGCAAAGGAAGATGAAGATGCAAGGAGAAAGGTGGGGGAGCTGGGTACAGGGCTCTGCCAAAGCAGAAACTGAGACAGACTGATTGGATGAGCTCGCAACTACCCCAAAGCCAGGGCTAACTACACCTCCTCACTGTTACAGTAACAGCTCCCTTCTAAGGACAAATAACCGAACACAGGATTTACAGCATCTCTCACACTTCAAGGGTTATGGGATATTTTAGGAAATTAAAATAAAGGATACTGCAGGTTAATCACCTGCCCTGCACTTTAAGTAGTTAAAACAACTCTGTAAATAACCTGTCCTCACACAGGCCCACAAACACACACCTGCACAAACAAAAGCCCTGCAGCTCCCCAAGGAAACGCACCTCTAGCATTAATTTTTCACCCTGTCTTCCTGACTTTATCTTCCTCATCACTTAGAGCCAAGAAGACATCCCCAAAGTGATGGCCAAACAGTCAGAAATCAGTTTTGCTGTCACTCGTGGCTTTTAGAGTGCATTCTGAAATTAAGATTATAAACCCAGAAGTATGTGATGTGAAATCCAGAAATATGTGACAGGTAAGGGGCTGGGGCCATGAGCTGGCACCAGAACAGGCACCATAGGACTGAGCCAGCAAACCCAAACAAACACCAATGGGGAGACGCGTGCTTTACCGTTTGGGTGTAGACTCATTCCTCCCCCCAACCCCCTCTTTAACTCACAGGCTGCACCCGAGAAGACTAATCCTGTAGAAAAGTATCACTTAACTGCTTCTCTTCATCCTTTCTCCTTCTAGAGTGGAGAGTAGCTCATGAGAGACCACACTGACAGGGAGCTGCATCGGCCTCCATGGGAACATGGGGTAACGGACGTATCCATGGGAACCCAGTAACTGATGCTCTGGAAATTCCAACCGTAGAATCACAGAACGTGCCAGGCTCGAAGGGGCCTTTAAAGGCCGCCTAGTCCAACCCCCCTGCAGTATGCAGGGACACCTTCAACTAGATCAGACTGCTTAGAGCTTCATGAAGTCTGACTTTCAATGTCTCCATCACTTCTTTGGGCAGCCTGTTCCAATGTCGCACTACCCTCATGGTAAAGAACTTCCTAATGTCTGAACTAAACCTACCCTGCTCTAGTTTAAAACCACTGCCCCTTGTGCTATTGCTATATGCCCTTACAAAGAGTTCCTGTACAGCTTTCCTGTAGGCCCTTTCAGGTACTAGAAGGCTGCAGTTAAGGTCCCCCTTGAGCCTTCTCTTCTCCAGGCTGAACAATCTCAACTCCCTCAGCCTGTCTTTGTAAGAAGAGGTGCTCCAGCCCTCTGATCATCCTTGTGGCCCTCCTCTGGACCCGCTCCAAGAGGTGCAAGTCCTTCTTGTGCTGAGGGCTCCAGAGTTGGATGCACTTATAAAGACTTTGTGCTGTATTTGAGGCACACACACATGCAAGCATTTGCACAGCCAGGAGATGACCCAGGAAGACAATCTCTTCTCCAAAAGAAATGATGGATGCTGTCCCAAGTGATCCCACAAAAATCCTCCTCAATGCCTCCCGGTGCTGCTGCTGGCTGGCTGCTGTGTCTGGGGGCTGGCTGTACATGCCTGATCTCCCACTGTCTTCACAGCTCTGTCTTCACAGCAATTTTCTTTTTAAGCAAGGTGCAATAGTCCTAGGCCAGTTCAGCATGCAGAGAAGCCTGTTTAGCCAAGGAAGAACAGCCTAGGTGATGCAGGAAGATCTTGCTAACACAGAAAGAAAATCTGATTTAGGCACGGGGAGAAACTGCATGAAGGATTTGAGAGCCTTGAAAACATTCAGGAGTTCCTGAAAGGGTATCTACTTAAGGAAGAAGAATATAAGGCCCTTGTGTGTGATAAAGCAGCTTAGGGACACCAGTAACTGCCTACTCCCCCTCAAAGCTCCAAGAAAAAAGAAATCAGAGCAGGGGAAGTCATTAAGAGAAATAAAACAATAAAAAACTCCACCTGTATCAGCAGAACTCCCCTCCTAGCTTTTTTTTGGTGCAGGATATGATTATTTATTGCTGTATTTATTTACTCAGCTCTACTGTGCTTAACACTGGCTGCTGGGCCTCTTGTACTGGCAAGCCTAGAGCATGACAGAAGAGGAGCTGAACCTGGAGATCCAGCATAGTACATGCCGAATGCCTTCTGCTGTGCGGCCTGACATACTCTACGGTGTGATGGGCTAAAAGAATTTCAAGAGCTGGCTCTAGGCAGAGATCCCCACAGCCAGGCCAGGTGTACACACTCCTCTCCAACCAAGAGAGAGCTTCGGTAGGGTGTACAGTGAAAGACAGCCCTTGGAGAAACTTTGCTGCAGACCACGTGGTGCTTGCTTTTGAGACCCTGAACATCCCCCTGCAGAGACACAAGCACCTGAGCACACCTCACGTCACATATGACTGCGCTCCCTCTTCGCTGCCAGCATCTGCTGTGCAGCACTCAAAGGTATGGCACAACTGCTGAAGCCAAACCTACAGAATCAAAAATCCACGTTAAAAAGGATAGCTGGCTGCAGACAACAGACTAGCTAAAGGGTCTGTCAAGCCTCCTTCTTATTCATGATGAGCTGACACATTGCTACACACTTACCCCATCACCTCCACAACCATCTTTTTGGCACTATTACAACTGTTCTGCAGTCATGCCCTTTCAAGCCAGAACACTCAACTCTTTCCTTTTCCTACAGCAAGAAAATTAGAGGATACAGCCTAGATGCCACGGAATGACGAGTTCAGAATCATCAGCATGCCGGTGATATCGCAGCCAAGCTGTCCACAGGCACATCTATGGGTTTTGACTAATGATGTAAAGGAAGTCTGGCCAAACTGAGTCACACAGGGAAAGAAGAGTTTCTGGGAAAGTAAGCTCTGTATGACTTTTTCACAAGGAGCAAATACACCACTGTTTCCACAGGATCCAGAAAAAACAAATTACTAACAGCATGTGGTCAATCACAAGAGCTTTCCATAGGTCTAGAGAACCTCGGGCATCTCAACTTTGTTTAACATAGGAACAACTGGGGTATAAAACAGCCTGGGGTGGGCCTATGGTTGTTGGTAGAGCAATCATGAGAATCCTGGGAAATGACAAGAGGGGGGAACTGCCAAAAAACCAAAACCTGCTAGGGGAATTTACTACCAAAAGTCCTGTGAACTTTCACCAGCCCCTATACAGAGAGAATTTTCCAATAGTCACATGAAAGAAGAAGAGTCTGGAAAATAGATTCATGAGAAGTAAGTTACTGGGGAAAGACTTTCACTGGGAAGGGGCGAATTGAAACCCTATATAAATACCCAATTCATTCAGTATTTGCAGTACTCCTTTGTGGACATACTTATTGGGTTTGGTCATTTTTTGTATCTGAAAATAGCCACGCTTCCCTCTTTAGTCCTTCCTAGGCTCATGGGAGACTGAAATGAGTCACGAGAGTACCAGCTGAGTCATCCAGCCAAAGCTTGGAAAGCGATGCAAAATTGGTCATCACATTCACGACTAAAACGTGGATGACGACAGCCCTCCTAGCAACCAACCATGCATTAGGCAGCCAGGGTTGGAGACCACTGCCACTACGAGCCATTATTTTAAGCTAGGGAGAAGGCAGCCTTAAATGAAACTAACATAATGCAAAACAAGTGCAAAACTGGTTCTGCATCTGATACAATGCCCTTCTCCATTCAGTTTCGCCATCCCAGTTGCATTAAGAAAAACATGAGTTCCTTATCTCAGAAATTGCCATCTTCATCTTCCAGATCATGGGCTATTTCTAGCTGATTTTCCAACTTATATGAACCATAGTCCCAATTCATTCCATTTCTTCAGAGTATCGTAAAATCTTAACAAAACCTGTTTTGATATGAATCTCCCCTGGGTATAAGTAACTATGACCCTCTAAGAATACAGGTCTGTATCTCGTTTTTATGACTATTATCTTCAGAACAAAAAAGGAAGTGGGGCAATTGCTTTTGGGCATAGAAAATGTATTTGCCTAACTTTTTTTTTTAATGGTGATTACAAAAGTTTTAGCAAGTGAACTGAGGACAGTGGAGGACTGATAGACCCATCCTGAGGAGTTGGTCCTCTATAAGCACATGTAGTGCAAGCTTCTTTTCTCCACACATCACTTGGACATCACATCACGACCTTGCATTCGGGCACCAAAGAAAGAATGATCATCCCTACCAGCTGCTCAGCCCTCCCAAACCTGCTGTTGATCAGCTCACCCCCTCAGACACCTCTCCAACACACCTAAAAGTGCTGAGTGGGACTTCAGTCCTACAAATGTTCATCACAGAAGTTCAGAACAGACTATTTATACCACCACCACTAAAATCAGTGTCCCCCAACACAGAGCTTGCCTTTATCTATTTCCAACCTTTACAGAAATGTGGTAGAAATAAAAAATGTAGCTGAGCAACAAAACCACTGAGTGCCACAGAAAGCCCTGACATTAACTACCAGGGACATATTCACAAAGGAGACAAGTAAAATGGAGAAGGTGCAACTCTAGTGCAAAATGAACAGTAGGTAGATCTCTAGGGTAAATGCCTATTCTCTCTGTGCTGTCATGAAAGAGCAACATGGACTTGCAGGGGCAGAGGTGCACTGCACAGCTGCTTGGGGAAACCCATCTCCGCACAGCTCGCTGCTGTCCTGCCAACCTCATGCCACAAGCTGCCACCAAGCAGCAGCAGGAGGTTGTGGGGGCAGCATGCAGCCGCACAGGTCCCTCTGCGACTCACCCAGAAAACCTGGTGGCTTGAAGATCCCAACCACGCTCTTCTCACCTGCTCCAAGCAGTGGTGAATGGCACTGAGGGACTGCATGTGCAATGGCACCAAAAGGTTTTCATGAAACAGCTCAAAATTTCCAAACTAATAATGTCACTCCTGTTTTGTCTTGGTGCTTCCAGCTCATCCCTGGGTTTCAGTAAGGTGCATCATCCACCTTACTGTGTCTCCACTGTCAGCCCTCTGCACCTCCCTTTTCTTTTACTAAAAAAAACCCTAAGAGGTTCAGATAGGCATCACTGAATAAAGGCACCTAGAAGCCAGCATAATGTTTGACCCTCAGGGAAGGGACATGACAAACAGAAGCTGGAGTAACTGGACATCCAGTTTTTTAAAGGCTTGGTGGTAGGGATTTTGAGCCATTCAAATGAAATGATAACATACTCCCTGCTCTGCAGGGTCAGAAAATAAATATGAAACTGCATCTTGGCAGCACCAGGTGATCCCAAATTTGACCCTCCTGCTTTCTGGTCTGCCTGTTCCAAGAAACACGCTACTCCTGGAGGACTTTTAAAAAATAGTGTTCTCATGTCTTCTCTACCTCCCAAAGCCAACAGACACAGCTCACTTGAGTGGCCCTCCCATGCATGGCACCCTCTGGGCCCTGGCACTTGCTCACAACCCAGCATGGGCACGACAGGCTGTCCTGGTACCAACAACGAGCAGCGCAGCAAACACAGTGCGCAGCTCAGCACATATGAGCTACAATAAACTTATCAGACTGTGCAAGACATGAATCATATGGATTGCCACAACAGCAATGCAACATGTGCAGCCCTGCTAAAACACCAACCAACCAACCAACAAATCCCAAGTCATCCCAAAACACAGATGTAGGTAAATGACCACTCTCCTGAGACTGACAATACAGTTATCCTACAGGGCTTGCCTGAAAAACATATACCGTTCTGACCTGTGACACTTCAGAAATGTTTCTGAATGCTGCTGCTGTAGTAGGAAGCCAGGGAAAAGGAGAAGTAACACTAAGGCTCTTCTCACTTGGAACCTGGACCCCAACCAAGCAGATGCCTGGGTTGTCTGACATGCTGGAAGTGAAAGAAAACACTGGTATTTTTTCACATGTATCACTGTGATATGGTCAGTGGGGATGTTGACTGTTTTACCACTCTGTTTCCACTCTCCTGCTCTTCAGTGATCTCAGCATGTCACCTCTTTACCCACATTTGCAGACATGCCTCACCTTCTAACCAGCAAGTGCAAGCCCGTGACCCAAGAGATGAATCAGGCAGACAAAAGCAAAGAGGAAAGGCATAAGGCCAGTTTGTTTCCTTTTCCTGGAGGATTCAGGCCAGAGACTTTGGCTTCTCCAGGTCAAGACAGTGTCTGCATTAGAAAATATTCTATAAATTATTTAACTGTTCCCCATGGGCAGCCAGCCAGGCCCTCACGTACAGGCAGGCACATGGGCCTGTGTCTGAGTTGAAGCACATGAATTGTCTTAACTGACTTCAGGAGGACAACTCAGGCATTGAAAGCTACCCACATGTATAAGTGTTAGCAGGATCAGGGCATTAGTCACCTTTCCTTGTTTTCTGCAAGGGGGTTCATGTAGGGGGAAAAAAAAAAAGTAGTAAAAACCTCTTAAAATTTTGTAGATACAGTTCAGGTACCCGAGTCATACTTAAAACTGAATTAAAGTCCTCTCTACCACTCTCCCTTTTTAAAAAGTAGGTTATTTTCTACTGGTAAAGTACTTGGTTGGCTGATAACAAGAAATCCTGTGGAAGGTAGACACTCCAGCACCCATGCCCACCCCAGAAGCTGCATACCCTCAGAAGACATACGTGGCTGTTCCCTGGGTCTCTTTTTGAGCCCTTTGAAGACGTTGAGAATGCGTTTCTTCATGACTAGCGATACACAGAGTCAAACATACACTCTGCTCTCTGAGTCTGCTGCTACTGCAGTCTCCACCTGGAGTGAAGACCCCTCCTTGTGTTACCCTGTTGCCAGGGCAGCCAGCGGTGATGTCACAGACTGCGTAGGGTGACTTCAGCTGGAGAAGAAGCAGCAGGAGCAGATGAACTCCAAAAAGAAAGATATTGTTTCGATGTAAACAGCCATCACAGATGAGAGGGGATCTTTTTTTTAAAGTATATATAAATATAGGATAAGCAAGAGTTTTCTCAAAGACGTATAAATCAATTTCTGACAAATCGAGTTTTCTCTGGGCAGATCTCTCAAAGTCCCAACTAGGTACTGAAAGGTCTGTCATTTTGTTTCTGTTAAGAAACAAGGCCCTTACTAGCTTTTGAAATTTTCTATCCTTTTTTAAATTTTGTTTTTAATGCCTTCACGTCTCGTCTTTGTCTCAGAATAAGCAACCAAACACCTTTGCTGTGTAAAAAAGCAGGTCTCAGAAAATAATGTCCGGCGTGTTTCCAAATCCTTCATAAATCCACAGGCAGCTTGCAAACACTGCCTGCATTCCTGTGTGAGGGTGGCTGTTTTTTACATGTCATGTATTAATGCAGTTTGGGAGAAAAAAACCCAACACCATAACCCCATTGAATCACATCTCCTTCCACCTTTACACTGAAACCCAGAGGTTGTAATTACACCCAGGAGCAGGAATAAATTAAAGTGCTAGCATTGACACATACTCTTCTTAGGAAAGAACAGTGACCCTGTCTACCAGGCAAAGGGGCAAAGAGTAGGTTTTCACGAGGTCAGAAACAAAAATTAGATAATTTTCAGAGGTCAGAAATGGAAAAATGCATCCCATGTACTAGATATTCAGAGGGGGATGTCACCTCTACTACTTCCCCTTCTGCCACCCTGGACATCTTCACGCTGTGGCACCCCAGAAGCTTTGAAGAGGAGGATGAGAGGGAGGACACAGGCATTTCAAGGGTTAGACACCTTCCACCCCTTACTAAGGGCTATTTAAAAAGCACCAAGCTGTGACAAAGTCAACACCCAGCAGTTTGGGTGTGAAACACCTGCAGTCAGTCAGGGCAATAGAATGATGTTTTCCCGTGGGTGCCCAGGTGGGCCCTGGTGAAGCCCTTCACTCACATAGCTCAACACTGTTCTACAGAGAAGAGGAGCCTCTCCTGTGACAGCAGGCCTCTTCCTCCAAAATTCCTGCTCCAGAGCAGCTCTGTGTTTCCTATTGCTCGGGTTATAGGACACTAGTGGTGATTCACACTGAGCATAGGTACAACCTAAAGTTGACCAAAGATGGCAGCACCAGTGGCTGTCCCTGTGTGAAGGCACACACAGCATGAAGCATGACCAAGGGACTGCAGCCCCCTCATTCCTCCTGCACATGGCCTTTGGCTGAAGCAGGACCACTTGCTTTACCCCAGCTGCTCCTTCAGGGTTTGGATAGGGCTGAGGCATCTCAAAGGAGGTTGTGTCAGGCGAGGTCTAGATTAGGTATTAGTAAAAACTTCCTCACTGAAAGTGTTGTCAAGCACTGGAACAGGCTGCCCAGAGAGGTGGTGGACTCACCATCCCTGGAGGTACTAAAAAAAAGTGTAGACGTGGCACTTGGTGGATATGGTTTAGTGGATACAGAGATGTTGGGTTGATGGTTGGACTTGATGATCCTAGAGGTCTTTTCCAACTTTAAAGATTCAATGATTTTACAAGATTCTATCTCAGCTCAGAGTTGCACACCAAAAGCAGACAGTTAAAAGGCGTGCATCCTTTTGGAGGAGTCTAGCAGGGAATGTGAAAGGCATTTGCTATTAAAAGAAACAAAAGAGAAAAAGAAAGAGAAACTATAGTTGCTTGCTAAAACAGGGTTGCCTAATGCTTGAACAATTGAAATAACCAGCCAGTGCAGCAGATCTGTGTCTATCTTGAGAAACCTTTCTGAAAAATCGTATGCAGAAGGGGAAATATTGGTAGGACTTCAGTTATCAGCTTCTCAGGGGACAACACGAATAAGCAGTTCCCTCCCCAAAGTACCCTAACGGCATCCTAGCTTTACAAAAAATGATGCTCGATTATTTTTTCCCAAATATAAACTTGCCATGCACAGTCAAAATTAAAAAGAAATACAGGCCATTTTTAAGGGAAACTCCATAGGGAAAAGCAACTGTGAAATAGCCAAACATCAATTATGAAAACCACATCAAGAAGAGACTCTTGTGCACAGACTTTAGGGTTTAGGGATTTGATGAAAATGTGCATCCTGGTTTGACTCATAATGTAGGCAGAGAATGAGCAAGTTTCCTCAACTTGTACAGCTCAGTGTGTTCCTGTACTGAACTGTAACTCTTTAAAGTCAGTGTATCAGTACAACTCACTTGCACCTCATAGCTCCTGATTCATGGCAATCTTTGCTCTCCACTCCCACCTCCTCTGCAGCATCAAAGCAACCAGCTCACTCCCATCCTAAGTTAGCACAGAAGCAACAGCCGATACGACTGCAACACAGGCAAACTTCTGAACCGTGCAGCCCAGCCATCCAGGAGGTTGTACATTAGTGGCATGATCAGAATTTCTACTTGAAACCCTTAACCAGAGGCACCTCCTCCTGCCCACGTACAACTCTGAACTAGCAGTGGGCTGCGGGCAGCCCTACTTCCTTCTACCTGATAAACCACACACGGCTAGAAAAGCAAACTGCAAGAAAATGAACAAAAGCAGAAGGATTTGGGAGTGATTCGGCTTGTGAGTCAAGACTGGATCATTTTCCCAAGCTTAAAGATCACAATCTCATGTATGTACCATTTAGGATTTCCACAGGGTAGGAGCTGGGAGATGGAGCAACCAAAACTGTGAGTACCCAGAGTAAACCCAGGAAATGCTTTCCATATGATGCACAGCAAAAAAGCAATGGGATGTATCTTTAAAGTAACTGGCAAATCTGTTGGTTTGTGGCATTACTGTTTAATGGTACACAGCTTTGTTATAGAAAAACAGCGTAAACAGAACAGTTGTCATAAGGAAAAAAAGACGTCTTGGTTTGTTTGCTTTTTTCCTCCATCCCAGACTTGTCTCCATCTCAGGGGTCACACATGTTCCTACAGGCAAGCCTGGATGGAAGGTTTCACCAAGAATTTTCCGCTCTGATGACAGACGGCACCAGCCATTTTCCTGTCCCTTCTTCCAGAAGCAACGACTGTTTATTATTCCTCATGCCCACTCCACATGACAGACAACTACACAGAAAACACAAAAAGGTGAAAGCAAGCCTATTTAAAGCTGAAAACCAAGAATGCAAGGCTTAGGAAACCCCAGCTTTACGATTGCCTGTGCCTACGTAGTCTGTGGCAGAGCTGTTAATCACATAATCACAGGCTATTTTTCTACCAGACCCTGGCCTCACCCAGTACAGCAGGATACACCGTGCTCACTCAGCGAGCAACCAGTCACTATTTCATCTTCCTCACACTGGTCGAGGTGTGGCCCCAAGCCTTGTTTACTAGGCACCAGCCACACTCTGCTCTGCAGATGGAATTAGTAATTTACTCATGGGCTTTCCTACAGTATGCATCATTAGAGTAACTGAATGTTTCACAAACATAAAGGAATGTATTTTCACAATGCCCTCGTAAAAGTATTATCCATATGTCATGGGCAGGGAATTGAGGCACAGAAAGATTATCATAAAAAGCTTCCACTAATTTTAACTGCCTAATTGAAACTCCTAGGTCCAAAATCTTCAGAGATTTGGTTTGTTTGCTGAGGATGTGACAACAACTGTTTTTTTAAATGCTTAAAACTTCACCAAGTTTGGGCTGATGTTCTTGAAGACAGCAGAAGGGTGTCTCTGACACATACACCACGCAAATTTTTCTGGGCTGTTGAGGTGGGGGGCTGTTTTCTCGCTTATTTGCACATACATTTTATTTAACACTCATCAAAAATGACAGCAGAGGTATGAAAGAGCTGTTTCCTAAAAACACATTCTGAGGCAGGTAGTCCAGATTGCTTAAGTTTGGTCAAGTTGTGAACAACCAAAGAGAGGGTCTTGAAACAGGGGAGCTGCTGGATGGCCTTGAAGGCAGGTCATTGCTATGACATACTCCCTCCTCTGTCTTGGATTGTATTATCCAGCTATTGAAGAAACCACACATGCCAGATGTTACACTAACAGAATCATGTAAAACTTTAATGCAAGCTGTAAGTAAAGCTGTATTTCATATCCTGGTTCCTTTTAGATAAACAAGATTCGTTTATTTTTAATCCTAATGCACAACAAGATCTCTTTACTCAGTTCCAAACAGCAACTTTTGCACGAGCCCCACCTTTCCTCCTGTTGTCTCAGAAAGTAAGTTAACTATCAGGTATTGTAGGCAGCTGTGGTTACAAGCTGCATACAGGACAGATGGACAGTACTCAAGAGGTAGTGACTCTTACATTGCTATAAATGTATATAAATATAAATGTGTATAAATATAAATATGTATAAATATAAATGTAATTGCTATAAATGTATATAAACAGGGACATTCATAAAATCCTAAAAAACAGACTCACCCAAAAATTTCAGGCAGTGATTTATCTGTGTTAACACCAGGGAAGACTGACAGACAGACAAAAAGACAGATGGAGGGGAAAAAAAATTTAAAAAAAATAAATCAACCAATCCACAGTGTTGGGCTTCCTCAAAGCAATACATTATTTTTAGAGACACTTATGTAGAAGTGTAAAATCAAACCTCGCCACTGTCCACCAAGTGCACGCAGGACTTGGGGGGCAGGGAAGGGGGAAACAAGAGTGAGACAATATGGGAGTTGGCAGGAGAATCGGTTCCTCCATCACCTTGTGAACATGTAAGGACAACCCTGGGGTAACTTCCGATGATTTCTCTTTGCTACTGAAGTGATATTTCTGGCCAGTGAGGTTATAAACTGTCCCTCCCCTAGACACATAGCACATGCACACAGAGATGAACACAAACCCCGTTTCTCTGTCCAGCACTGAAATTTCTTGCCATATAGCCCTGCTTTTCAGCTAGCAATATCTCCTGACTGCACTAACATTGACTAATTTAGTATTTTTAATCACAGAGGGATTTACAGCACTGCACTACAGCGCTCTCTTTTATTATACTCACTGTTTCTACTGGATCTGGCTACATCTACATACAAAGTTGTACATTAGACAAATTACACTGCACATTAAGTAAATCTCTCTCTAGAAACAGGATTAGATGAAGAGGCAAATCTTCCTCATTCCTAGTGTATAAATTATTATCCCAAAAATCAATATGAAGAAAGAGCTTCACATCAATTTATGAAAAAAAAAAGTTTAAACATTCTCAACAATGAATCAAATTTATGTAGGAGATGCATTCTTTTTCTCCTATTTTGCTTAATAAATAAAACAGCTGGTCCAAGGAATCAGGTCAATCAGTGTCTGGAAAAAACCCCATTAAAGCTGCTATATAACCTAGTTTCTCAAGCTGCATGAGACATCCGACTATTGGAGAGACAGAAGTCCATGCAGAGACAGCCCGGCTGGCTCAGCTTCTTGCCAGAGTTATAGAGGATATTTATCACAAAAGATAGCAGTGAGTGAGGTACTTGCCATCATCTAAGGAGCTAAGCTCTGAAGGAGCACAACAAAGACAACACGATGCATCCAGGCCTGTAAGTTAAATACAGCTAGTGGTCTCGGGCATCCAAGTCGAGGTCACCCAACACAAGGAGACAGGGAAGGACCAGGTTTTCACATACGCTCAGACACCCTCAAAGCTAGCCTATAAGCCCTGCTGCCACCATGGCTGACAGCACCTCTCCTTCACGGCAATCAACAGCTACGTGGTCCCATCCCTCCCATGCCACGTGGGAGGGTGAATCCAGCAGTGCCCAAAGCCGTGGGTGTGCTGAGCAGGCGCAGAGCCTATTCCAGTACAGCCAGAAACCCCCTCCCAGCGTCAGCCCTCCTCCTCCTGCACTGCACACAGCTGTCAACACAACGCCTCAGCACTGGTCACCTTGGAAAATGTAGTCCTTCCTTTCTTCTACAAGTTTGAAAGTGTTTTGCATAGGGTATATAAACATCCTATAGAAACAACGATGGAGCCAGAAGAAGGTAAAGTGACTTGCTTAAGCTTAATTGGAGAGACAGGAGCTGAACTGGGAAACAAAACCTCCTGACCCACAACCCTAGGTTTTAGCTTCTTAAAAAAGGATGCTCTTTCCTCATTTAAAAACTAAATATGAGAAGAGGGGGAGGAATATTCCATAGACTCAATGAACCTGGCCCTCAGAGGGCTAATGACCTGATATACTTTTTTTTTCCTTCTCACCTCCATTTCCCCTGATAAAGTTACTGTAACTTCAAGGACTATCCTTCTTTACCAGTCTACTTTAACCTAGCACGTCGTCTCAACTTACTTTTCCCAACTGTCTGAAGCCATAGACCATCCTTCTCAGAGAGAAGATTACCTTCCCACTTTCTGTCTCTCTGGACGCCTTCACAACACCCTGGACTGAGACCACTCCACTTTCTGCATCATGCTGAGGGACACCGAAGTCCTATCCACTGGTCTCAGCCCGTGGTACACAGCAGCCTAAAAGGGTACCCTGGAGGTACAACCTGGTTGTTCTCTATTAATTTTTCATTTCAAGAACAGCTCTAGGGAAAGGAGGGAGATATAGGTCAGAGACTTTGGGGGATGATTAGTAACTCCGTACATCCTCCTTCCTTTCTTTTTTTTTCCTCTTTTTTTTTTTCCTTCCAAATTCAGAAACAGAGGGTTTTCCCTCTGCATTTCTCATTTACTCCTTGAACATCATGGGCATTAGTCAGCAAACTCCTGCTATTTCCTCCACAAGCCCCTGACACTTGCAGAGTGACTAACCCTTCTGCACACTTTGGCTTCAAGGGTTGCATCTCCTTTTTTCCCCCCAAGAGAAAGAGGTCTCCACACTGCACATGTGCAACACTCCCCTGAGGTCACTGCCAAATATGCTGCTGCGCCACGGCAAAGATCATGATCTTTTTATGCACAGAAAGCCAAAGAGCATGGAGGGGATGGGAGGGGATGCATTTGGGTCACTTGTTAGCTCACCATCACAGCTAGGAAGTTGGGAAGTAGTTAGCTACTGCCCCAAGCATGAGCATGTGGGGAACACAATGTAGGAAGACTCAGCTGTTTTAACTTCTCCTCGCAGCCCTGCCAGTAACCTGGTCTGTCAGGTCACACTGCCTCCGGGTGCCTGTATTAGTATTTCCTTCCCGGGACTGAGAGTCTCTGCCCTTGTCATGGTGCCTGGTACCTAACACGGCACACAGAAGGTCTCAGCAGGACTTCTGAGGCACGAATGCAGGGTGAGTAAAAACACAGCTCCTTGTGACTCAAGGCCACCTCATCAGAGCATGACAGAAGGCTCCTTCTGGCCAGGTGGGCTTGCATGAGATGTCCACCCACAGCCACACTCACGGGGGACCTCGCATGGAATTCTCACTCACATGGGCATACTCACAGACCTGCCCACACTCTGCTCCCGGTGTCGCACTCAAGCAGACAGTGAGTTTGTTGCGTTCACCTTTCCAAGGCAATGTCAAGAGTGCACAGACCACTCTCCATTATGTCCAACATGCAAAGGACACCTTGCCACCACGTCAAGGCCAAGCTCTCAAGCTGTGGTAGGTGCTAACTCCTGCCACTCTTAATGGGAATGACCCACATGCAGAGCAGAGCATGTCAATAAGGATCAGTGGGAAAGCTTGCAAACTCTGTGTAGGAGAAGTCTGTTCCCCATTTGACCTTGTCGCCTCCGTCCCAGCACCACCCCCACTCCTCCACCCCCCTCCCCACCCCGTTGTTACCTCCATCCCCATTGTAGGAGAGCGAGCCTTCTGCATCGCTGTGTAGGGAGGCATGAAAATAAACCACCGGTTCCAGTGCCACACTCCCTCCTGGCAGATCTGTTTCTCTCTTCTTAACTGTTTCCAAGTGCCTGACTGTTTTATAATCCCCACTGAGCATTCCCTTAACTCCTTCCTTGCTGAGCCCTTCCATACTCCCTTGCCCGCTCTGTTAAAAGGCTGGCGAGGTAGGGGGTACAGAAAGCAAAGGAGGGGGCCTGAATAGAAGAAGGAACAACTGAATCAAATTGCACATGTAGCAGAACCAGCAAATTAGTCATTTCCCCAGCTTTCTCTTACACAGACAACTGACTCTGCTATTAAGATATTTCTTTTTTTCCCCATGGACATTTATCTACCTTAGAAGCTTACTTCTTTGCTAATCTCCTCCTGCTTTTTCCTACCATGAGGTCACATGCTTCTGCTGGTAGCACAATTTTAAATCACACAGTAGCTTGCCCTTTGAGGTCCAAACCATAATTGCTTTCCTAGATCTCAAGTAAATATTAGTATCATCTGTTGTTTTGTCATTCCCACCCCCTCCCCCGCCTCCATTAATGCATATTGCTAACACTGTGAAGAATCAAGCCACAGGTATTGCTTCCCAAGGGAAAAGGACTGTGGCAATCACCACAAGGTCTGTGAGAGGGCTACATGGAGGAGCTTGAGGAGAGGGATATGTTTCTGGAGGCATAGGACTTTCCATCTGCCCTGAAGTGAACTGATGAAAGCCGCACACATTATAGGTGCTAAAGGCTGTGCATTGCACACGTGTGTGCATGCATGCCAACAAGTGCTGGTGGTGGGGGAGAAGGAGCTACGTGGCCTGAGATGTCCCCACAGGTCAGGGCTACACTGGGATAACCATAACATACTGCTGGTTGCTGTGAGCCGAGGCATGCTGGCAGCGTGGTGCGGGACACAAGTACAGCGACCCAGCAGCTTTGGATTTCATAACTGTGATTACGTGCAGAGACGTCACAGAGCACTTCAGTGCGTACGCTGCTCCTGTGAGAGGCTGAATAAAGAACACAGGGGGGAAAAAAAGCAATGGCTTTCATGAGTCCCCTCTCAGGTGGGAACGCGACACCTGCAGCTGACTGCTGCTCTTTCCTCAAAGCTTACAGCTGCTTCTTCCAGCATCTTGAGGTTACCCCTGACAGCTTATACGCAAAAGTTTGTCAAGGTATCTTTTTCCCTGACAAAATGAGTTATTCTGTTGCACAAGGCTGGGCCACAGGGCTTTAAAAACGGTTCTGCTGATGTTCAAAGGGAGCAGCTTGCTGTGCAGAGGAGTGGTAGAGTTAATAGTAGTAAGATCAACACAAGCTCCTACCCTGCCATCTGCCTTCAGCTCAGCCAGGCCTTCTGCTGAACAACCAACGCAGGCTTGGGCCACTGGAGTGAGCAGCAACTCAATGACATAAAAGGCTGCATGGGATAGTTGATTAAGAGCACAGGAATCCTGTACAGCACTGATACTGACTCAGTCTGGGGATTTCATGGGGCTATTTAAGCCTGGATTTCCAAAGAAGTGTTTTATTTTGCACAGCTGGGTGTTCGCGTACCTGATAAACCAGCCTCATGAACTGATGACCCCAAAAACAGGGGTCACCTCTGCAACTGCAATGTTTTCTTCTTTGGTTGTCCCCAGTAGAAAGTAGTGATAAAAATGTTTAACTCCTTCACATTTATAAAGCTCTGCAGGAAACGCAGGAAAGCCCACTGGAATGGACAGGGATACCCCTCACAACCACCTGCCACAGATCCCTCATTTGCCTTGTGGACTTCTTTTAAGTGCTGGCCACTGTCAGTAGACCCTGGCAAAGGCTCCTGCACATCCAGATAGAAGGCTACCTTAAATAACTTTCACTCTTTTTCTTTTAAACAGTAGAAGAGCCCCTCAGGCCTTGTGGATGACCTCAAAGTACCAAACTACTGACCTGCTACCAAACTCTGAGCTTGCCAGTGCAACCAGGAAGAGCAAGGCTTGGTCCCCTTGAGGGATGGTGAAGTCCAAATGCCTTTATAGACCTGTAAGAAGATGCTACGGTCCCCTCTGATGATTTATCATTCTGCAGTGATGTCCTAGCACTATTTAAAGGACCACTGTGGCTGGTCTTGACACCCAGGAAGAGAAAGGCAGAGGGAGCAGCAGAAGGGTCCTGGTCTCGAACAGGAATAAGGGAGCTGAGATGAGCAAGGGTACAACCTGCCTGCTCCGAAAGCCAAAGGACTAGAGAGGCCCCTCCTTCCACAGATGGAAGAAAGGAGAAAAACATAGGAGCAAAAAGCCTGGACTTAATCATGAAAAACAATAGCTCATCATTTATTTTCATATCCCCTCGCTAATGCTGGAATAATGCTAACAGCGGCATTCTTACGGCGTGCATGTCATGCCTGCAAATACCAAGTGAATTACTTCTCAGCGAGGCTATGGGCTATGGCACTGAGCAGCACATTCGTTACAAACGACTGGATGATGAACAACAGTTCCCAAATTCCTCCTTCACAATGCTACTTGCATTAGTTGTAATTTAATGAGTGAGAGAAAGTTTTGGCTCAAACCACTGAAATAATACTGCCTGCATCTGCTTCCCACTGGGTCTTGTATTAACTCACACCACCACCACCTCCACCTCCTCCTCCTCCACCTCCTCCCTTTTCACACCTATCCTCAGGTGCTAAAAGTGTTGTCATGAAACCGGGAGAGCATGGCAGGAAGCCCCCCAGCATAGTCATTCCTTCTGGTTGAATGGTAGAAGGATACAAGCCTCTCCCTCTCTTCTAAGTGGAGGCCTGGGGGGGAGGGGGGCATTTCTCCAGCAGCTAGTCTCTGTATGGACATGCCTCCAACTCTTCTTTGGTTCCTTCCTCCCAGAGAACGTGTGCAGGTGAAAGACACTGAATTGGCAGCTCTGGAAACTGAGCTCCACAGCACAACCTGTGTTGGTGCAGAGCTCCTTCCAGGTACCCATGCCAGCATGTTCCTTCTGCCTCCTTCAACGGAGCCACAGCAGCGTAGCCCAGACCTGTCCCGGCCCCACGGACTGTCTTAGCTGGTTTGTTGCTCTTTGTAACGATGCTGAGATTTGGTAAGCAGTCAGTAAATACAAACAAAAAACTCTGCTATATGTAAGGCCTTCGGTGGTGTAACTATGCCATCACCACTCACACCCAGTCAGACTGGGAATCACTGCCACAGCTGCCTGCTCACGAGCTCTCTTGGGTAAGTCTGCAATTCCCCTATCTTCAGGAAAAACACCAAGTCCCTCTTCTCTGCTACCTGGACTCTGCTGCAAAAGGGACAGTCTCTTTGGAGAGGCAGGGGCATCTGCAGGTTCCTGCCCTGGAAGGAGCTAACTGGTCAGCATTACCTCCCTCTCCTGCAGCAACCATGCCACAGAGGCTGTCCCACCCCCCGTATGACAGGACATTTATCCACCAGATGACCCTACACGTAAGGTTCATGTCTGAAACATGACCCAGTGTGTGGGGTCTCATATATTGGGCCAAAAGAAAGCTGAGAGGTCTGATCCGAGCAGCAAGCCTACAAGGCTGCAAATACCACTACTGCTGTCTTGGTGCATCCAGTCTCTTCAGCGTTCCCCAATGACAGCGCATAAATGACAAACGTCCATGGATTCCTACCTGATGGAGCATCAAGAATCCTCCTTATCCCCTTTACACCAGAAGTAATTTAAAAGCTCTGCCACCCCTAGCCATGTTTTGTGGTGTTTTGAAAAAAAAAACCCAAACAAATCCAAACTAAATTTCTGTTTCTGAAACAAGGGTATAGGCAAGGGAAAGCAAAATGCCCTTAGGATTGAAACCCAATGTATTTGTGCAAATGAGACCTAGGATTTACAGTTACCTTCCAGCCTCCAGCATGCACTACAATCTAAGCCTTGGTTTTCTTGTAAAAGGTTGACAAATACCAGTGATCCATTCTCCAGTGTACTGGCTGAAGTCCCGTGAATTTGGGAAGGAAGGTGGGCAGGATGCCACAGGATACTCCCAGGGACATCCACAGACCAGGGGGTTTGTATGGGCACACAGATGCATGTCTGTGCTTCCCTGCAATACAGCAGGTATTGATGCTGGGGCTCACATTCAGGACCTATCCGAATCCCCCTTCCAAACCTAAGCATAGCATGGCACGCTCCAACTTTCCTAAAAATCTGGCTGCATTTTATGCAGTGATTGGGCTCTAAAATAAATGAAAGCATCTAATGCTGAAGTGACCCTAACTGAATGTTGTAACTGTTACAGTGAACAGAGATCACAGCTGCAAAGAAAAGAAAAAGATGGTGAGGCTTGGCCTGCTGTGATGACCTTCGTGTTGTGTGGCTCACCTACTCTTGCAGCACACACAGCTCAGTGTCCCCCCAAGAGGCACCATATGAAAGGGGTCCCTATGCAGAAAGCAGGAGAGGGAAGGTTCCCCAAGGCTGTCCCGACAGAGGCCCACTGCAATGGCTACGTGGCCTTTAGGAGCCTGCACAGGGGTAGTGGTATCTGCTGCCAGCTGTAAGCTGTGCCCATTTTCTGCAAAGAGAAGAAGTGACCAGGCTGGGGAGATGGAGAGTGGTTATCAGGAGCAGAACTACAGGGATGAACATACATAACCAGATGTATGGAAACCAGCTGGGCTGTAGGGGGAATGGGCCCATTACTGCAACTTCTTCAGGCATCCAGTGAAAACCACAGAGGTCAGAGCTGCCAGCCACTATTAATCACATTTAGAGTTTAAAAAATGACCAAATCCAACACTTCTGTTGGGACCAAGAAGTCTGGCTGGAGGTTCCCAGCCCTGCAGGGAAGGCAGAGGCCATCCTGTCCCTCAGTTCTCAAGACAAGGCTGTGACAGCTCAGGAAGGGTGAAGATCAGCTGCAGCACTCAGTGCTGCACTTCAGTGCTGTTTAGGCCTTCAAAATCAGGGCTACCAGGGGCTTAAGTGCGTCCCAACCCAAGACAGGCCTGGATTTCATAGCTCTCGCCTGCTGCTGGCTTGCCACTTCCAACTGAAAAGGGTACATGCACACCGCAGGCTGGCTCGCAGGCTGCCCATCCACATGGACACCCCACACAGGGGATGGGGAGTGCTTGCCCATTGCAGTCCTCCCCATGGCCTTACTGGGCAAGGCAGGAGGGCTGAAATCACTAGAGGAGGCTCCCAAACCCCTTGCCTTGTTTAGCCAAATAATTCCCAGTATCTTTCTTTTCAGCAAGCATTTCACAGTAACCACAGAGTGTTTTACCCATGCAACCGCACCAGTGGTTTTTCCTTCCCCATGCGCCTGCTGGCTCCCCGAGGCTCACCTTGAGCCCCAGGGGTGACCACAGAGCCTTCTGCTCACCCGCCCACAGCCTGGGACGTCTGACAGGCAGCATTCAGCTCCGATAGGAAGCTGGCTTGTTCTGAATATGTGGCACACTTTGTCCTTGACCATGAACACCTCAGATGGGTTGGTCATCTTCAACCAAACACGACCACACATGACAGGGCTGTGATGGGGAGGGGGCAGCAGAGGGAAAAGGCTGCCAAGGACAGCAGAAAGGACACAAATACACAAGTAAAATCCACGTCCCCTCCACAAGCCCTACAATGGACAGGAGTACCAGCCACACTGAAGTCCAACTGAGTAACTATGACCTGCAACTTCCTCTAGTGATGCCAAGTGACATAAGCATGTTTCCTAGCTCACCCCCAGTGCTGCCACAAGCATCTGTTTTATTGTAGCCAGTATCAAAAGCATCAGGCATCCCCACCTGAAACCCTGCCCTACTCACATCCACTCACATCCCATCTTCTTCATCCCTTGCACATTGTTTTCTACAGGCAGTGGCTTTTTGGCAGGACTCTCTGTCTGATTGTGACAGGGCATGGCAAGGGAAAGCAGACGTCTCCTTGTACAGCATCCTCTTCTGGAAACCCCTTCAACCCTTCCTGGATGAAAGGAAATGCAGAGATTGATAATGACTCAAGTGTTCCTCTGGGAAACAGCAATGGTTTTGGAGGAATGCAAAATAACTCTTAAATCAAGCCCAGTCTCAAAGAGGGGAACTCCACAGTCTGTAACTTGACTTCACAGTTGAGGAAGAACAAAACCAGTGCTCAGGCACCTACCTGCAGGGATACTGAAAAAGATACAGCTACTTTACTGAGGAGGTAGCACCTACATTTGATACGTTGTGAGTGATACGGTAAACACATCTAACTGGACAGAGATTCTCCAGGTGATACTGCATTTGCATACAGACACCATACAGGACCAAGACTGAAATAACTGAGGATACAGGAGGACAGACCTGAAACACATTAGCAGAGCTGCAGAGATAACCAAAGAACTGGTCCAGCAGTGCTACCAAAACCTGGCACTGGGACAGATGTATAAAAGACACCAGCCATGCAGCTGCTCTGGGTCAGGACAGAGATGAGCTTGTGGATGTGGATTAGAGATCACTCCCAATCAAAATGTCTCTGATGGTATTTTTCTCAAGCTTGGATTTCTAGCAACCCTTTTGTTCAGCCTGAAGAAAGTCGCATTCCTTCAAAAATCCTCACCCTACCTTTTACAGGCAGAGTGGTGGTGTCCCTTCCTGAACACACTGTGATTTACAGCCTTCCACACTCACACCAGCGACACAACCCTTTACACAGAGACTGCAGACCACACTCCCGCGCACACATACGCCCTCACAGCATTGCTCAGTATAAACACCCTGCATTCACCTTGTTTATATTTTCTCCTGTACAGACTGCGACAGCTCACAAACTCACACAAAGCCTAATTTATATTTATAATAAATCTCCCTTCTTCCTTCCCCGCAGTGGAAAAACCCTAGTGCAAACGCGATTTGCTGAGGGAATGGCGCAATAGCTCTAAGGAGAATCAGGCCCACACTGCCTTCTGTACACAAAGGGGATGAAACCACATGCAAACACATGTGCATGCTCCTACACATGCCTGGAAACATGGAAAGAGTCCTGTATATACACACATATGCTCTCCCACCTGTATTCTCACACACATGGCTCAACAACAGCATCTACTGTCCCTTCTGACTCGCACGTGCTTTCAGGCAGCACAGGCATTTGGAACCTGCACTTTCATTACCCAGGTGCTTACAGCCTCAGATAAGCAATGAGAAAATGACACTGCAAGAGAAGTATTGTAACCATCAATGGGATATGCTTGTGTGGGTTTCATGTCCTTGTCAGGTGGTGAAGCTATTTTAAAATGGGGTTTGCAACATGTTTCTTATCCCCACTTGCTAAATACACACATATTGTGATGTTGAGAGAATGCAGAGGGGGTGTTTGATGGGAAGGCAGGTTTCTGATGGTGCCGGTGATAGTGCTAGAAAAGATAAAGGAATTTATTGTTGTACTCATGACTAAATGTGACCTCCACTTCTTTGTAGGCACATGCATTAGAGGAGTTACGAGGTCTTGGGATTCTCCACAGTATCCACAAACTGGATCTAGCCAAGAGTTGTCCCACTGTTTTAATCTGGCTTCAGAAAAGGTTGTGATCTCTCTTCCCTCTGCAAAGGGCCTCATTCCAGCTTCTCTTGCCCCCATCACACTGAGACCTGACTGCAGAAGCATGTTCCTCACAGGACAATGCTGTAAGCCTGCTCAGAAACTGGGGCTAGTGTGCTGTGCTGGCACTGGGCAAAGGAAGCACACCCAAGCAGTCCTCTGTGGCCTCTTCCAGCTCCCAGTAAGCTTCCGTGAAAGGTGACCTAACAATTCCTGTCAAGGTGTTCTGTGCTCACATATCTTCTCAGCAACTTTAACCCCCAGTGGCACTGAAGAGTTTGAGTGACTCACTCGACTCCTCCTACTTCTCTCCATCCTGGCACTCTAAGCTGGACCAAAACCTCTTCACTCAACATGGCCACTGAGCCCACCAGCAGCCCACCCAGGAGCCAGAAAGCTCCTGGGAATCACCTAATCCCAGCGCACTCTGCTGCTGACCCAGGGTGTCCTGCAGCACACTGACAGATTCCTGTAACAGAAAGATCTCCCTTAACGGACCCCCCTACCCTATCGGACTCCCCTACCCTATTGAACCACTAAAGCCAGCTGACAGATCACCTCCTACTGCTCTGCCCAAATACCTCCCCTGCACTCCTCCCTGGGGCACTAGAGTGCCTAAGCATGGGATCAAAACTGTTTTCTCAACGTTCAGGTGCTGAAGAGATCACCAGAGATTTGCCACATCAGACGTGCCCCTACGCTTGGTATTTTACAGACTAGCAAATGGCTGTGTAACTCTCCAGAAAATGTGCCACAAGAGGAAGATTAAAGATTGCAGACACACAGACTTACGAGGATATCTAAAAAGGGTTTTCTCAGAGTTTTTAATTCAGCTTCTGAAGTCAATCATCTAAATAGGGAAGTAGCAAAGTTGGCCAGAAATTACCGCAATTTAGAGGCAAAACAGAGACCTGCTGGAAATCCTTGCCAAACTATTTGATTTTGTCAACACTAAGTGCTGCCCAGGAGAAAATAAAACCCCTTGCATTTTAGCTGGACGTTCTTCACTTCCAGACTCATGCCTTAGGCAAACAGATAGACTTCCTACCAATGCAAGCATGGAGCAACACAGATACTCATGCTTCTGTAATCCTGCTGCTGTCAGCTCCTGTCAGAGTGACAGCCTGAAGCCACGTAGAGAACCATGCAGATGGTCACAAACCAGGTTACTGACACAGCTCTTCCAGAAACACCACTGTGAAAAGCCAACACCAGGGTGAGGCTCACATCACCTCCGCCATGACCACCCTGGGCAGGCTGGAACATTGCCTAGAAATCATACTTATGGTGATACCCTTCTTTTGGGTACTTCTCCATCTTCTCTCCCAGCAGTTCTGGACAATTTGAGCACCTGTCGCATCCTTTCTCAAATACAGGTTGCAAGCTCTCTGGGGCAATGCCACGCCACATTTGTCCATCTTTTGGAAAATATGCAGCACAGAGATCTTTGAATTGAGATCCCAGCTGCTACTAGCTACAAATAATTCATAATTAAAATAGAAGTGAAGCTGCACCAGGGGACTGCTGTGCTTCCAAGTTTTTTCCAGACTAGATTACTCTCAGGAGACACAAGAGAGCTACCACTGAGATAAAAAAAATAAATCTCAGCCTAGTAGGTTTACAGAGACCATCAAAAATATGCCTCTGTATTAATCTGACCTCCAGATCTTTTTTCCCTTTGCTTTTCCCTAACCTTTAAAAGGCACGTAAGATAAACAGAGGAGAAACCAGGCAGACAACATTCTCAGAAGAGATGTAGGAATATAATCAAGCCCTCAGACACACGCACACAAACACCATAATTTATCTCTTCCTCCTCCTGTTTGATATTATCCTCTGTTCTAGTATCATAATCTGTTGCTATGGAAACAGCTATGATGTCACTACAAGAGGTTTATGGATGCCTTGAACAGGAAGGAAAGGTACATGATGATGGGAGAGGAAAAAAACCACCTACAAACAGCTGCTGAGCAGGAGACATTCCAGGAACAGCAAGTGTTAACAGGGAAAAGATAAATACATTGATGGTGTTGGTGCTGCTGCAGACAAGAGCAGAATATAAACTGCGTTTTAAAAATAAAGAACGCTTACAAATTTTGCCTACAAGTAAAAATATTCTGGGAAAGCTAAAGGAGCTTCCTGAAAAACCAAACTTTCTCTGAAATGTTCTGCAAGTTTTCTGGGACTGGATATTTTCTGAGCCTTGCTGCTAAAGTCCAAGTCTCCATCAACCCACTCCATCGTCTGCTGTAACATTTCCTCCAGAAGTGTTAGCGTAACACCCCACCAATGCAGCTAATACTGAGGGAGCCTGCTGGCCACCTGCCATCCCGTGTGCCTTTACAATCTGTAACTAGCAAAAAAAAAAGTCATGTCTTCAAGCAAAAATAAACAGAGACACACTAAATCCACTGGATCATATCCAGTAGCAAATAAACACCCTGACCCCAAACTATAAGCAAAAAAGAGCTTTTCTTGCTCTCTTCACCCAAGAGAAAATCTATAATCTCATGTACTTGCTGCCAAACTTACTGACATACCTGACCTGCTACTAGAGAGAACAGTATGTTGAGCCTCACATGCTAGAAACGCGCCCAGGCTTCAGGCTGCACACATCCGTGCGCAGCATAAGGCATGTGTGGCCCTCACCCATGAGCTGTCACTGATGACTGCATCTCTGCACTGGTACCCATTTCAGTCATCAGGACTGATGGTGAGAGTAGGGCAGACACAGGGAGAGAAGGTGGGACATGCCCTTAAAGCCATCGTGTGCAGGCTGTGGGAAAATTCAGCATGCGGGGGCTGCTGGCGAGGAGGGAGGACAGCAGATCAAATTCATCCTGCATGGTTGCCTTCATCGTGGGAAAGGCAATAGCAGCGAGGGAGGAAACCACAAGGATCTTAGATCAATGAAACATGCTGGTGTTTTGGCTGATCTCTACCCCAACTGAACTTCCTGAGCATGGAAAGCAGGATCAGAGATCTTATAGGAATGCTACAGCATCGATTTTGCTTCTGGTCTCAGCTCCATCCAGAGAATCCCCAGACAGACTCTCCATCCCACGTATGAGCATTTGGATATAGGTAGTATCTCCCATCTTTACCAACCTTCCCTTCCAAAGATGTTAGAGACGACTGCAGGGGAAAAACCCAGGAGAGACTGAAGTCAGTAAGGGCAGCTGCAAAACATTCCAAGCTGGTATCTTCAGCAATTCACCCCACTTTCTGTTCCTTTCAGCCTTGGCTGTGACAGCCTCGGCTGTGACAGCCTCAGCCCCTCTACTTCTCTTGGATCCCTGCATACTTTAACACCATCCCTATATTCCTCCCAAGTGGCCAATCCCTTTTTCCACATACCATAAACATCCTTCTCTTTGAGTTTTACCAGAACCTCCTTGCTCATCTATGCAGGTGTCCTCCTTCCTCTGCTTGATTTCTTATTTACTGGGAGATACCAATCCTGAGCTTGGAGGAAGTGGTGCTTGAATACTGAATAGCTCTGCTGGATCTTCCTTTTCCCTTCTAGAGCACTAACCCACAGGATTTTTCAAAGTAGGTCTTTGAAGAGGCCCAAGTTAGCTCTCCTGAAGTCCAGGTTTGTAATTCTGCTTACTGCCTTGTTTCTATCATACAGGGTCCTGACCTCTACCTCTGCAGCCAGGGCTGTCCCCAACCAGTCTTTGTTCGTTAGTAGAAGGTCCAGCAGTACCCCATCTCCTCCTTGGCTTCTCCATCACCTGTGTCAGAAAGTTATCATCAAATGCTCTTGCAGGAACCTCCTAGACAGCATGCGCCTGGCTGTGCTGCTTTTTCAGCATATATCGAGGGGGCAGAAGTTCCCCATGAGAACCAGGGCCTGTGATTGTGAGGACACTTTCAGATGACTGTAAGACCTCGTTTACTTCCTCTTTTTTAAGGAAACTCACACATTGTGATTTCCTCTCCCCAAACAGCCCAGCCAGTTTGTATAATCCACCCTCCTGTGTCTTCGTCTACATAAAATGCAAATCCTTTGGGGTGGGAACCATCCACCCCTTCGTGTCAATGTCATGCCTAGGGCAGTGAGGTCCTGCTTTTGTTTGGCACTGGCACTACTACAGCAAATACAGCTGTTCACAGGAATACTTCAAAAGCACCAAAGGAGAGGAAAAGAATAGCAGGTGTGAAAACAACAGCGAGTGTTTTATGGGGGGTGGGTCGGTTTCTTTTATATTCTGGGGGCAAGGCTCTGTTCCTATTTTTTCTGAAACAGTTTCTTCTCTTCTGTGCTTTCTATTCAGGGCTGCAGACTGGAAAACAAAGCTGACCTCGGTGAAGAAACAGAGATTGCGCCTTTTTTAAATTGGCAAAGCAGGAATGGACTGCAAATTTAGGGGAATCAGATTAGTATTCAAAACAATCCTGACAAATTGTGAGATAGGGGACTAAATTCAAACGTGACAAATACAAGAATCATATACTTAGGTAGAAAAGGCTAGCTTCCACATACAGGACAGAAAATGGCTCATGAGGCATCAGACCGCTTGGGCAAGGTCTGGGAGCTGTGGTGCATCACAGGCTACACATGCATGTCACAGTGCAGAAGTTAAACCAAAGAGGAGCACTGCTGGTAAGAGACAGGAAGGAATACTTCTGCTCTACTTGGAGCCCTAGTACAGCACTGCACTCTAGCAGTGCTGCTGAAGACAGAGGTGGACTAGCTGAAGGCAACACAGAGAAGCACAGGAGGATGGTGGGAGCTGCAGAAAACGAGACACAGGAGGAAGCTGAAGGATGCGTTTGGCACAGAATCTAGCCTAAGGAACATTAAGGCAAGGAGGGACAAGACAAAGAGGAAGGAATAGTTTTCCACACCCACAAGGTGGAAAAAGGACAAGAAAACACAGCAGGCAAAGCAGGGGAAGTTACAGAGAAGGTAAAACCTTTGCAGTGACAAAAGTGAAGGACAGCAAAGACAGGCTGGGCAAGCTGTGGACTCTCTGTACATAGGCAATACACTGGACAAGGTGTTGGGAAACAAGCTGGTCAAGCATGCATTTGGTATAGTAAATCCTGCTTTGCAAAACATTTTGAAGTCTTCCCTATGATTTAAATGATTCTGGTGAAAGCTAAGTTTCTTTGGCATTTCAGCATAGCCCACAGACCAAGATAAACCTGTCAGCATCTAGAACCGGTGGAGACGTTAGCCTGCAGGGTACTGCTGTGTAACACTGTTTTTCCAGGTCTTGCTAATGCCTTTAAGGATTAAAGGTTATAGCGAACAGGGAAGGCAGCTGCCCTTCTGAGTTTCCCAAGTACCTCTGGCAAATACCGCTGCCTCGTGGAGTGACCTTTCCCATTTTTCAGGGTAGGAGCTGTAAGTGATTGCTCTCATTTCATCCATCCAGAGACAGATGTCAGCACAGGTCCTGGAAGGTGAGCAGGACAGAGAATGAGGTATGAATAAAAAGTGAGCTTCAGCTTCTCCAAGCAGCTGTCCCATTCAGCAGGAACTGCTGAAGAAAATCACAAGAGCAAACTATGCTGTCCTTTACCCAGCATAAAACTCCTACTCCAGAATACAACACTAAGGGCTAAGGCTTGCTGCACAGAGACAGTGCTTCCCTTCTGTGTACCTTCCCAGGTTTCAGCAGCAGTGCTCCTGAGCTACACTATGATCCCCAAAATCAGAATCAAGCCCAGGAACAGCTCAAGGGGCTCACATCTCAAGGACACTTGCCTGTCACTGGCTATTTTGTACAGCCCCTGCAAGTAAGTGAAAGACTCTGTTCCTTGGCACCATTCTGTCAGTGGCTTGATTAGACAGCCACTCTTTATATAGCACCTTGAGTATATACAGAGCTGCATAAACACACACCATTACAGATCTTTATTACTTCCATTAAAGAAGTACATTCTAATGGCATGGCTTCTTAATTCTTTTAGCCCTGACTCCAGGCTCTCCAAGGTATTTCATGATGTGGGCAGTGCCCTTGCCAGCCTACGGAGTTGGGGGCTGCTCCTCTGCTCACCTGCATGGGGAAATCTTAGAAGAATGACTTCTGCCGCAGAAATTACCCAACTCAGGTGGCTACCTGAATCCAAGAGTGGTCCCAAAACACATGTACTTGTGCTTTGCAGAGGAAGGATCGCAGGTCCTGATGTGGCCAAATGCAGGAGGATTCAGGAGTGCTTGCTCCCTGTACTGTAACCAAGCGGAAGCAGTAATGAGCCTTGCCTCTGCTCCCCCCACCTGCAAACAGACAAATTGCTAAACACCCTATCTGGAGTGTAATTACCACCTGGGTTTATTTTCAAAACAAAAGCTGAACTCTGTACTGCTAGGGGGAATAGTTTCCAAAGAGAAGGCCTCCTGTTAAACACCTCAGTCCACAGTAGGGTATGTCAATAGCTGAAGAAACAACCTTTTCTCTAAGTAGCGTTTAATTCTTACTTCTTGTTATCCACCAGTTAGCCTTCTAAAACCAAGAAAAATCCCTACAAATAATATTTCACATTCAGAGGGCAAAGATTTCCTAGTAAGGGTGAGGAAACGTCATTTTTATAAATGGACTGATTAAGCTATAGAGGCCATGAGTCAGAAAGGTACTTCAGCATGTGGCCAGCTTTAAAGACATAAACAATTCTAATTAAGTCAGCAGCACTGCTTGTGAGCTTAATTTTAGGCACAGACCTTAAAATATCTTCTTAAATTGGGATCAGAGATGAAAAGGGTAGAACTTTCAAAAACATCCCGTGTCTCAGCTTACCTGACCTCTACAGATACAGGGAGAGGGACACCACAATAGCTGTCAGAACACCACTGAATGTCTGCAAATTCCTCTTCTCTGGAGTCTTGCCCAATGGTATGCGCTGTTCTAGTTGCTTCAATACCTGCACCTAAGTGGTCTAACATGCATCAAACTGGTGTCAGTTCAGTCCAAGCAGAAGGTAACTGAACTTGCCCTTGATCTCAACATCAGGCAAGAGTGTTCAAATATCACCAACTTTGAGGCCCACAATGAGGAACTCCATGTGCAGGCCAGCAATTGTTCCACGGTTTGACTTCCCAGAACCTCCTGGTCAAATATTCACATAATTTTACACACTATTGCTGAGACCTGGCCAAAACTGAGGCTTATTCATTTAGCCACCCAAGTACATGATCTGCCTCCAAATAAATGGTCTGACTTCCAGAGGCTGACCTGAGTTCAAAGCCCTCACAAGCATCACAGAGGTCTCTGGGCTGTTCCCCATCGGTAGAAGACCGACATCAATCAGGGTTCATACCCAGCTCTTACTCAGCCTGGATGAAAATACATCCAGTAGCTCCAAAGCATCACATGAAACTGGGAGACCACTGTGTAGATGGGGAAACTGAGGCACGAGCAAACAAAACCTACTTCATTTTCCCAAGCAGCTGAGGTGTCCAGCTGAAGTCAGGAGGGGGTTTGCCCCATCTGCTATACCCCATGCAGAGGAACATGCTGCACAGAGTCCAAAGGCCAACAACTGTGGTGAGTACCTATGCCTGCCTCTTTGTCCAAGCGTGCTGTTTGTCTGCTTGCCCTGGCCCCTGGTCCTGCCAGTGCTCCTTCCGTTTCTGAAAATAAAAGCATATTTTTCACCCATTCCACCTCAAGCCCGTTTAATCGCTAGACATTGCAGCATGATAAGAACAATAATTATAACTGGAAGGGGCTTCCTGTTATCCTGGCTATAGCCATATCCTGAGCTAATAAAAACGTACGCGTTTGGTCCCAGTATTGACTTAGCTCAAGTTCTGGTTATTAATTCATAAACAGGAAGCACCTCCGAGTTATCATCTCCCTGCACGAACTTTGGGGTGAAGACCTTTATGCCGCCTCACTGGTGCCGCCTCCCTGACGAGCAAGTTTCATGCAATTCACACGTTCAAAACCCAGCAGGGCTGTCTTGTTCCTGGCATTAAACGGGATCTGATCTGTGATGCATCCAGGGTCAGAGTTTCAGGCTTCCCAGCCCCTTGTGTGACAAGGACAGCGTGCAGACAGGTCCCTGCCTGTGCTGAGCTCCAGCAGCAGCATCGGTGGAGAGGTGCAATTTACAAATATTACCGAGATTAATTCCATAAGCCACCCACATAGAAAACTACCGACGCGCTGCTAAAAATACATGGTGAGTTGCAACAAAGTTGTCAGGAATAAGTAAGAAGCAAAGCAAAGAGGAACAAAACCAAAACAGAGGTAATCACTGTTTAGAAAATAAAGGTTAAGGTGTATAAACACCTCTTTTTTGTCCCGACTCTGAAGGATGCCAAGTACAAAGCACTCAGGAAATTGCTGGAGACACCCCCACAGGGCAGAAATCTACCCACAACCCAGGCGCTGGTGATGTCTAGCAGTAAAACCTCTTGAAATGGGGTCTCCCCTGGTCCACAGAGCCTGACTCTGCTCTCTGCACAGGAGGCAATATCACACAACAAGCGCATCGATGGTGATCGCATAGCAAGGACAACGTTGCCTAGAGGAGAGTCCATAGCACCGGCCTCTCACCTGCCTCAAGCCATTCACCTCCTCTGAAGCCCATGCAGTCATCCCTGAGGAAGCCACATCTCCATGCTCAGCAGGACGTGGCCATCAGTTTGTCCCCACTGGGGAGCAGAGGCCGTGCAGGATTATACCTGCTGAGGCCCACTTTGAAGCCCAACACATTTCCCCATACAGCTCACAATTAAGATTAAAAATCAGGTCAAACACTGCGCAGTGATGTTATTTCTGTTTTATTTTACTTGGTAGGTTTTTATCTCCTTCATTTTGCTGCTCAGCTTTGCAAACACCCAGAAAAAAATGAATGAGAAAAACCCAGCAGAGGAAAAGACAACAGAAACTCTCAACTCCTGAGAACGAATGGGAAAATTCTCCTTGCACAGTGTGTGTGGGGGAGGATTTCACACCAGATATTCACTTATTTATCATGCCTCGCCTATAAATATCAGGTGAGGCACCGTTCTGCTTCCCAGAACCGGTATTTAAGCCAGCTGCTCAGCACGCACACGCCGCCCTCACCTACACGTCGAGAATCACGGGTGAATCTGTACATGTGCTCTATGTTATCACTCACTTAAATTTCTACTGGAACCATTTCATAAGGCCTCAGAGGTGTCACATTTCCTCCCAGGGCACCTTTTCTGTCAAAGAGCCTATGTTCTGAAATCCGTATGGTGGAGATACTGTTTCACCGACCGTTGCCTGCTTTGAGGTGGTGGCAGCGGGTGTGCGTGTGTGCCACCGGAGACCACTCCTCAAGGGCAGGAGCAGAGAGGCGACTGCGGGCCGCAGCGCTCATCCAGCCCCTAGGCTCCTGCGCTCTCAGTGGCCTGACTGTACCTGATGCTCCAGAGGAAGGCCAGACACATTACGCACATAACGTGAGGCTCCTAAGGGAGGATGGCAGTCCTCGCCTCCTTCCAAGGAGGAAATCGCATCCCCTGCGATAAGTAAGTTTTATCTAGGCGCTGCGATATTGTAGGGAATTCTAAGGACCTCTCATGGCAACTAGGAAGCAAAAAACATTCATTAACCCCTCCTCCGCCTCCCTCGAAGGAGGGAGCAATTTAACCCGCAAACATTCTGCATCAAACAACAGATAAAACAATCCCTATCGGCCTTTACGCTATGCACTGGCTCCTGTGATTTGGGATATTCACCTACTTTGAGGCTCGAGGCATGCTGGCCGTGGACCCTTCTGAACCGCCTGTTGGGGGTTTGGTTTTAGGGGTTGCTTTTCAGGGCATTTTTTCCACCCGCTGTCTTTTTCCAGTCAGGCAGAAGCACGGGCGCCGCTGAAGTTAGGATGCTCTAAGGAACCGCTAAACTTCCACCGCACGCTTCGGTGCGGCACCGCCGCCTCCTCCCCGGGAGGAAACCGGCGCCCTGCCCGCCCCGGCTGCGGCCGAGGCCTCCTCTCCCTTCCCTTCCCCTCTCCTCCCGTGCCCTGCCCTGCCCGGCTCCGGGGAGGCGGCCGTGCCGGCGCTCAGCGGGCGACCGCTGCGGCGTGCCGGGGAGTGCGGCCGGGCTGACCGCAGGCCCCGCGTCTCACCCCGCCCCCGGCTGCTGCGGAGCCGCCGGGCGCCGCCGCCCGCCGCGGGGTACAGCACCACACCGCCCCGCACCGCCGCCCGCCCGGGGGATGCGGCCCGGCGAGGAACGAACTTCAGAGGAATCGCCGCATTACCCACCCTGCCAGCGGCGCCCGCTCGGGAGGGGCCGGGCAGGCTCAGCGGCGGGCGGTGCGATGCTGCGCAGGCCTCACCGGCCCGCCGGTGGCCCGGTGCCGCGCCGGCGGGGGGTGAGGGGGGCGGTGAGGGGTAAGGCCCGGCCCAGCGGGGGGCCGCAAGCGGGGGCCGGGCAGGTACGCGCCGGGGCAGCAAGCCATCGCTGTGGCCGGGAACGGGTGGCGACTGCCGGGCGACGGCGGCCTCTCCCTGCCCGCGGCAGGCCCCCTGCTGCTGGTGGAGGCGCCGGGGGCGGCCCGGGCGCAGGGGGGAGCTGCCCGGGCCCGGGGACCGAGGCCGCTCGGCGGCGCGGCGCGGCCGGCAGAGGGCGCCGCTGGCGGGCCGGCCCCGACCGGCACCCCGGGCCCGCCGCGGCCCCTCTGCCGGCACCGGCCCGCCGCCGCGTAGGGCCCCACAGCCGCCACCGCGTCCCCTCCATGCCCCCCACCCTCCCCTCGGCGGCGCCGCCGCCGCCTCCGGGCTCCGGCAGCCCGGTACCCGGCAGCGGCGAGGGTGGGGAGGGACGGCCGTCCTCCCTCCGCTGCCGAAAACGCTCCTCTTTGTCTGCCTGCCTGCCTCTCGCGGGGTCCAAACTCCGCACCGCCGGTGAGCCCGGGGCTGCCCAGAAATAACCCAGCGGGCCGGTAACTTTACACCGCCCGCCGAGCGCCCTCCTCTCGGGCGCTGCAGCCCGGGCTCGATTTTCTCCTCAGATAAGTTTTACCGGCCTCGCCATAGGGAGAAAAGTACCGTGTCCCCGTATCCCCCCTTCCCCCCACCCGGGCACCCGGGTCCCTGTCGCGGCGGACCGACCGGACCCCGGGCGGGATAACGCGCCCTCCGGGTGGATGTCCCTCCGGTTTATGTAACGCTCCCGGTCAGCACCGAGCCGGGAGGGGTGACGGGGAAGGATAAATACATCGCGAGGGGATTTAAATTAAGCCTGGGATATATATACACACACGTATATTTTAAACAGCCACCCTCAAATACGCACTTCTCCACACACACCCCCCAATTTTATTTTTTTCAACCCGAAAAAACTAAGTTGGGGCACTTGGGCTTCTCGCCGCAGCCCGGGCTGGGCTGAAGGCAAAGCCGGGGAAGCTGACAGCCGGGTGCCGGCAGCCCCGTCCCCCACCGCCGCTGCCCGCGGTATTTCGGCGCCCCGGAGGAGAGCCCCGGCGAGGGGAACTCTTGGGAAATCGGCAAAACGAGCAGAGTGACCGGTCCTGGAAATGGAAACTGCGGCGAGGGGCTGGCAGGCAGGCAGGCACACGCACACGGAGGCGCAGGGCAAGCTCCGTCCACCTCATTGTTCTGCTCGGCACCGGCACGGACTTCACCCACCGCCCCCCGCCGGGGCCCGAGCGCCCGGGACCACGGGGCCGGGGAAGGCTGGGGAGGAGAGGGGGAGAAGGGGGGGCAGAGCCGGGCGGCGACCCGCGCCTCGCACCGCTCCCCACCGGGCGCTGGGCAGGGCGGGGGTACCCCGCCGGCAGCCTCCCCGCAACAACGCCGGGGGGACGGTGAACCGCGGGCGGCCGGGGACCCCCAGTTCCACACACGCACACACCCCACCACCCCCCCCCGCGGCGGGGCGAGGGGTGCCGGCAGGGCGGGCCATGCCGTACCGTGCCGGGGCTTACCTTCGTACATGGGGGCCATCGGTGCAAGGACGCCTGTTATTCATGGCAACGCCGCCACGAACGACGCGAGATCGCAGCCCCCCAAACTCAACACACATCTGCCATCTTGAGCGGGTGTCTCTCGGCGGAGGCGAAGCTGCCGCCTGCCTTCTGCATCGCTGCCCGCCTCAGCGCGGGGGGAGCCGGGCACATCCAGCCCCGCTGCCGGCCCTCCGACGCGGCCGGGGCGGGCGGGCGAGCGGGCGGGGGGCGGCGGCGCCGAGCCGGGCCGGGCCGGGCCGGGCCGGGGCCGGGGTGAGGCGCGGGGCCGGACAGGGGCGGCGGGCGGCGGGGCCCCCCCGGCTCGGGACGGCGGCGCTGGGGAGGGAGGGAGGGAGGGAGGGAAGGAAGGAGGGAGGGAAGGAGAGAGGGAGGGAGGAAAGGAGGGAGGGAGGGAAGGAGGGGGGCTGGCGCGGTGCCCCTGCTCTCAGCGCGGCATGGCTGCGTGTGCCGGGGCGGCTGCAAAAGTTGCACTGGGGGTGAGAGAAAAGGAGAGAGAGAGAGAGACGGAGGGAGAGAGAGGGAGACGGAGACCGAGACGGAGAGGAGGGAGGAAAAAAAAAAAAAAAAAAAAGAGGAAAAAAAAAAAAAGCGAAGGGAGTTTGCAAATAATCAAGCGCCGATGGCACTGATCGCGGCTTCCCAGAAGGAGAGGCAGCGAGCGAGAGAAACCCTCTGCTGAGATTATGTGGGATCTTGTTTAACAACACATTTCAATCAGGAGAAAAAAGGAACAGTCAACAGAAGTTGGTGAAACACTTCTGTCTTCCCCCCCCCCCCCTCCTCTTTATAGAAAAGAGAGGAAGGAAAAAAAAAAAAATAAAAAAAGGCAGCTGATTGAAGCTTTGCAATTCACTGGCGGTGGGGATCATATAATTTGAGCTCGTGTTTTACAATAGCATGGAAAATTCCTACCTCTCCCCCTCTCCCCAAATAAATCTTCTATTCCCTCAAGGCATTTCACAATCTGGTTCGCCGACAAAAGTTCCAATTTATCCTTCTTTTTTTTTTTTTCTTTTCGTTTAGCTTGCTTGCAGTGTAAATATTTAGCGGATGCATTTAAAATAAACATACGTTGTTGCTTTTAGGAATCGGGTTGTGTTTTTGTTTTTTAAAAAAAGAACCACATCAAAGAAGTATTTACTTACTGAGATTGACAGCTAAGGCTTCCCCCTTCCCACCCCCCTACCTCCCCCCCCCCCCCCCGCCCTTTTTTATTTTAACAGATCCATCTCTTGGGTTGAGCTCTTGCTGTAAGAACACCAGCCCAACCAGCATCATTTTTGTCAGCGCATCCAGGAAAGCTGTAGGTGAAGCCACATTATCCGGAGCCCCCTGTGCCTGACAGGGCTTTACAAAGGCAGGTCAGTCGCCAGGTACCCACACAAGGAAGCTGAGACTCGTGCAAAGCCCTTGCCAAAGGTGGAAATGAAACATCAGGCTGTGATCCTGCATTTACTCCCGTCTGGATCTGCCCACCTGGAGTTCCTTACTAGTGAGCAGCCTGGGACCAGACCAGTGAAGGCGTACCCTCCTTGCGCTTGCTCTTATGGCTGGTCCCCAAAAACCACTGCCCCTTGCTGCTGCTGGTGCCAGCCCAGACCTCTCCCACCGCTGGATTTGATTGCAGGGCTCAACACTCGGCCGCTCCTGTTGATGTCTCAAGGAGAAGGAGGAGGCAAGAGGTAACTATTATTTGGGGATTTCAGTGAGAGCCAAGTGCTTCTGCCAGACTGGCTCTTAAGTCTGGGGGTGCTCAGAGAATGCCTACGCTGGCAGATAAAGCAGGCCGGGGAGCAACCTGTGCTGACCAGCCAAGGGAGCAGGATGGTCATGTCTGCACTGCAGAGGATGTAACCCCAGGGTTTTGTGGGCCCCCCTTGTTCACAGGGCATCCTCAGTGGTTTGGGTGATTTTTTTCTCCCCACTGAAAAATGCCTGAGACAACAGGAGGGCTGTCTCACAGCCCATTAGCATTCTGTTTACAACATGAAGCAGAGGATGAGTGTTAAATGTGTTGGGGAGTGGCATGCAGCACGGGTGGAGGTGGCTGAGGGTGCGAAGTCGGCTGGGACAGCACTGGAGGACTGTGTACAGCAGAGGGAGCAAAGCCTGCTGCCGTCTCATCCCTGCTTCAGTTATCACAAGACCAACCATCATCGAATCTTGGAAAGAAATGGAGCTGCCTCCAGCTGGACCACTGGGCAGGTCCAGGCCAGAGCTAGAAGGCAAGTGGTGCAGACAGCAGCAGAAACAGTATTTGAACTTGCTTCTTGCACTTCTTTTATTTAGCCATGGCAACCCTCAGGGTTTGGCTCTAGGCACCGAGTCAATAATCTCACCACATTTTCCCAAAACACGTTTCTGGTCATTGAAATTCCACGCTGCTCCCTTATTTTATGATGGAGGACATTATCTCTTCTCAAAGCTACTGATGTTTGTGATTCCAACCTGCCTCCTTGCCTTTGATCAGTGCAGCAGCCATGGACCCCCGTCTCAGAGCCATGGAGGACGTGTAGAAAAGTATCAGAGAGGAGGACAAAACCAGGTGGGATGGCTGCCAAGCAAACTGGCTTCACGTCATCACATTTTGCTGCAGTGTGGCTCCAGGTTAGCCCCATCTCCCTCTTGGCTATAAAATGAGGGGCAGTGGTACCAGCATCTACTGTGTGAGACTGCACTGATGGGTTCTTCTCCCACTCCGTTTCACCCTGAGCTATCCCACACCATTGGGCCTGCCTTAACTCTGTGTTGATCAAAGCTTGCATGATGCAGGAGCTTAAAACGTAAACCAGACTCATTTCCCCAGCAGAAGAGAAGAGGGAGGGAGTGGCAGAGGGGTCTGCAGGACTCACTGTGTGTGTGGCCTGAGCATGGCAGTGGTATGTCCTGACCCTTTGTCTGGTGGGTGGAGCACAGAGTGGGACATGGGAGCAGCCAAACCTGTGCATGACATACCTAAGCAAATGTTAAAGCTGCCTGGCTTCAGAGCACAGGTTATTCTGCCTCTTTTAGGGGCAAGGTGCTGAACTTGATGGACTACTTGGTTGGCCCAGGATGGCAATCCCTGATTGTCTTTCAGGTTCAGTAATGCCAAGGACATTAGAGATTCTCATCTGCTGATAATGTATCCAAGGATAGGAAAATTCATGGGGATATTTTCACCAACTAGAACCATTCAGGTCTTACATATTTTTACATACTGCTGCCAAATGGCATCACAGCACATTTGGTAAACAAAAAACAGCCCCAGCAGGTCCTGACCTCGACACAGATCAGCTGTTAAAACCCAGTGCACGGGTTTGCCTTCCTCTTCAGTTCACACGGGGGCCTCCCCATGAGAGGCTCTTTTGGAGGGGAGTTGGAGGTTGTGATTTGAACTGGGGGGTACACCCCCTTGCTGTGCTTTTCCACTGCTGTGCACAAATGGGGATGCACTCTGGAGGTGGCTCAGCTCTGAGCCTACCACCTTCTTTCCATTCTCCCCAAAACTGACCGTCCATGCATGGATGTGAGACCCTTGGTCATCTAGGCCTGTGGGCCAGGGCCAAAGTTGTGGTGTGAACGTACCCATCAGGAGCCAGGCACCAGCAGCACATCCACAGCGGCCCCAGGGCAAGGCCATTTTGAGGGAGAGATCACAGTCCACTCCCTGCATGCCTACACTACAGGATGTGTCACAAAAGTTTTGAATCCAGAGAGACCTTTCCCATCTCAGCAACCTACATCTTCTCTTTGGCCCCTTCAGTCAGGACAGGATACCAAGGCAGCACTGGAGAAGCAGCACATATTAATGTCTCATCTTACAATTTTTCATGTCTCAATTTGTATGTTTGTGTCTACTACAAACGCAGTCAGAGTCTGGGTGCAAGTACATGGCATGCTCAGCCTTGTAATGGAGTGTCATGTACCACCAAGGCAGCAGCATCCTCAGCTATGTCCATTGCGGATCATAAGTGGGGGTGCAGAAACTAAGCCAGGGAAAAGAAGTGGGGGCTTTTTACAGCACTGGATGGATACTCGGGGACAAATTTACATTTCTGCCCCATACATGCAAATCTTGGTGGTCTTGGGCATGTCACTTACTTCTCCACAATGACAAATGGCATTTGACTGGCATCTCTCGGGGGGCTGCTGTGAACAAGTCAAGTCTGTACTCAACAGCAGTAGGAATAGCAGGAGTTAGTGTCTTGCTGGAAACGGTGAGAGTTTGGGATTGTTTTTCTTTTCTCATGGAAATTAATACATATTTTGGAGGTGAAGGTGTAAGAAAGAAGGCAGGCAAGACTGAAAACATAGTTGTTGGGCTTTTGTCACACTTTAGGAGGGTTGAAGAAATGGACATGAGGTACCCTTTGGTCTCTTAGACTCAGAAACACTATGGTGGCATCACCTCATCTTCTCTGCTGCTCTGGCTGTGCCAGGAGTATGCGAGGGGCAATGCCAGAGGTGCATGCTGCTGAGGTCCATTTTTTCCTCTTTCTCCCAGTGAAAGCAGAGGGGGGTTGTGGCTACCAGCTTTCACAGCTCATTGTCCATCCTCTGCGTTTTCTTCTTTGGAAAGACTGAGCCTAAAAATATCTACTAATAAAAGACTGTAAAGTCCATTAAAAAAACCAAGAAAACAAACAAAACCCAACAACAAAAACCATAAGAGAATGGCTCACAGGGTGAGCACATTCCCTTCAGTGACAACCTTTAATACCTGTTTGCCTTCACGGAGGAGCTGGAAGGCAGCCTGTTGTTAAGAAGAATCAGGCCCCAAATCTTTCACATTAAGCAAAGGAAGATATTTTTGTAAACACCAGGGGAAGGTTTCCCAGTGAAAAAACACACAGATGTTTTCTTTTTAAATGTAAATCAGTGCGGGAATGGACAGTTTAATTAAAAGCAAAATTATTAGGTAAGTGCTAAGGGAATCTACTTTATTTGCTTGGTACACTCACATATTTTTACTGGTGAGTCAATTGCAATTTTTAATTTCCTTCCTCCCAACATGATCATCTCTGAGACTAGCCACTGTGATGTGGAATATTTGGGAGAGGGTTTTTTCCATGGATAGCAGGGATGTCTGCTCTGTGTGCAAGTTGTAGGTGCCCAGGCTGCCTGCTGTGGTACGTCCATTCCCAGCCTTACATCTCTGCTAATCATTAGAAAATGATCGGTATAGGCTGCCTTCATGGCATCGCCAGGAGAAAATCCTCTCCCTTCTGACTAGGATTTTGGGTCGTTGCTAGTGACTGGAATACTTGGGCTTACTGTCGGTTAGCATGCTAAGGGAAAGGGGCTACAGTGTTAACTGACTTTACACCCTGCCACTGCTCTGTTGCTAGACTCAGCTCCCTTCAGTACCGCCTGTACCTCCACATGCAGCCCTTTTCACAGGCAGATGTTTTGCAGAAGCCCCCTCTGCCCCTTCCCTCCAGCCTGTGCCTCCCTCTTCATCATGACAAATGATACAGACTGGCTTCTAAGCACGTCAGGAAACAGTCAGCATACTCAACTGGGACCATGACTGCTTATTTTTTAATGTTCTGTGTAGGCCCTTATCTTGGAACGCATACGGAAAACACACTGCATGCGGGAGTGGGGTTGGGGAGTCATGGCCCTGTCATAGCTAAAGTTCAGAATAGGACCACAAGAAACAAACCTACAGCAAAATTATCCCATGCACCAGAGACTCTATAAGAAGACAGATGCTTCTCCTCAGTCTAAACATCAGTGGTGTCCTCAGTGCAGGTCACATCATGCAAATGTCTCTTTCAGGGGGTAATAATTGGGCTTATGGTGCAAACAGAGAGACATGATATTTAGTGCCTGCTATGAAAACAGGTGATGATATAACCTCAGTTGGCAAAATGCTCTGGGTATCATGGATGGAAGCAAGGTGCAATGAAAGCACACAGTCTATTAGTGCCCCAGGGAAGGAAGAGATCTGGGTCACCTCATCCATGCCTACCACTACATCTGATCACATTTCTGAACCTTGCTTCCTCATCAGGAGTATCACTGAAATAAATGCCCTAAAAATGATGTGGCCTCTCCATCTGAGGGGTTAAACACAATTTCCCATCATCGAGCTTTTGCAGTTGGCTCAGGTATTGTTGTCAGGGTCTTGGATCCTTTTCTTATTATTATTAAAAAAGAAACTTTGAAATATATAAAAAAAAAAGTGCTTATCAGATAATGAAATTCTAGCTGTGGTCAAGTCTTTCAAACAACTGGGGCCATGATTTAATTGGAAGTAATTATAGTCTTTTCTGAAGTATAATTTTTAGGGTATTTTTTCCCCTGACATTTGCAGTGTGGAAATTAAAAATAAAACGATGTCAGAATAACGAGATTTCAATCTGTCTTCAAACAATAATGTGAGCTAGTGTCAGAGGTTTGTCCTTGGCTAGAAGGAGGAAAAATTCACCAAAGAAAATCCTCCTAGTGAATGTCTCCAACAGCACCTAGTCGTGCATTTTCCATCTTCAGAAATTCCTGAGAGACTCCTGCTTCCCAGAGCGCACTAGAAACCCTCCTACCTCCGCCGCAGTGGGAAAGGGCACATCAGTACCTAGCTCCTGAGAGCACTGCATTTGTGATGCAGGCTTTGTTAATTATTCCACAAGCAAGGCTGTATTAAGAGGCATGCTTAGAGCAAGGTAAAAAAACCCCAACAAACCACAACCAAAACATTCTACACAACAAAGATTAAACACAGTCCTTACATCCTGCTGAAAATAACCCAGGGTGTAACAAAGTTATTTCCACAAACTTTCTCCCCCCCTTCCCCCCCCATATTTTAGCAATTTTTTAAAAATAAACTTTTCAAATGATCCTCTTCTACATTTTGCCCTGATTTCACTTTGTAGTTCCTTGGCTTCCTTTAGTGTGTCCCCTAAACTCCAGCTGACACACTCCCTTTTACCCAAAGTGCCATTCCCAAAGGAGGGACAGTCTCCACCAACATAAATTCAACCTTTTTGGTGGCCAGTGGCATTAGCAGGGCCCCATGGGCAAACCCTCAGCTGCCCCCAGCCAGCACAGCTGTACTAGTACCAGTGATGCTATGATGCCCATGGACAGATCCGTATCCCTAAATACAGCCACTTAAGGACCATTTGCTTCCCCAGCCTTTTAAATAATTTCTGTAGGGGTGTGCACATGTGGGGAATTGTCTTGCACTTTGAACCCCTGCTTCTGGGTCTGAAATTTTAAATTTAACACCCGTTTTAAAACCCATTCCTGAAGACTAGGCAAGGGGGAAGGAGGAAACTCTTCCAGATTAAAAGGGTGACACATATAAAAAAAGGTCACGTGTGCAGGCTGTGATTATAGTGCTGTATGAAGTGCCTGTGGAGGATTGTTTGAGGGATGCTCTGTTCTGAAAAGCGTGGCATTAGGTGAGGTCCCCTATCATTACAGATTCTATGGAGTTATTCACTGTCTGAGTTGCAAGCCAAATTCCCACTAGGCACCACCTACATGGCCCACTCACATGCCCCACCTTGCCGCTCCGCTTTATCTATCCCATTCTCTGCTCTCCATCTTACAACCCATTGCAAGGCCTCACTGGCACAGAACAGCTATCTTTGATCTCAGACGTGGCTTCAGCAGCAAGGGAAAGGATTTCCCTTTACTCTTCAGCCTCTGAAAGAGCCTTTTCAAAGAAAGGTATCAGGGAGTAATGGTAATTATTTTATTAATACTGGAGGTAATGATAAGAGAAAAAAGTTTACACAGACTGAGGTAAAATTTTGGTCAGGCCTTGTAAGACAAACTCAGTGACTTTAAAGTAACAAAACTTTCTGCGGCAACTTTGCTGAAGCTCATCTTCCATACTGCAGGGATAAGTGCAGATGTGCTGACAGGAGCCTCCTGGCTTCCAACCCCTGTGCTGTGGAGAGCCTCATGGGATTTTCTGGAAAGCATCTGCTTTTTCTGAGTTAAACATTCTTATCCCCCCGCCCTCTTTCCCCCAAATGGCCAGAAGACTAGCAGTGTTTCAAAGACAAGCGTGCGTGTTTGCTTCCATGACTTTCATGCTGTAAACCGACAACACTTGGAATTGCAGGAAAATTTTCCAAGCAAGCAGAGATGGAGATTTTCTTTGCCTAGATTAAATTTCCCAGCACCTTCCAGCAGCCCTTTGTGGCACTCCCTCACTCAGCTGGGAGTGTGGAGATGTGAGCCCACAACTCAATCGCCCATCTGCACATGGACTTTGTGCATTTATTTGGGTGCTGTGGGCTGAGGAGTATGTTTGGTACACACAGTGTCTGCCATGACAGCCCTGAGCTTGGCGGGAGCCTCTTGGTCACAGATGGGGAAACCCTTCTAATATTGACACTTATTTGACTGTTTAGTGGAGGTCATCTCCTTTTCCAGCTCAGATCTCTATAAGAGCCAAACCTGGCCATGATGTTCCTCACTGTTAATGCTGTACCAATATTAATATTTAAGCTCTTGATTCACACAAGAGTGTTGTGCCTTGTGTAGCCTAGTTGACCGCATCTTGTGACTATGGCTTTAAAAATTGTGCTGATGAGGTCTTGCCTTGAGACCCTGTCACCTACCCACTTCCATGCTGTGAGAGCCAAATAAATATTTACTACTTCTCATAATAATACCCAGCCGCACTCATCCTTACCACTGCAGAGTAGTTCATCTAATTGAAATAAGAATATAAGTAAACTGTTTGTCAAGGCAGTTTATTAGGAAAAACATTGCTGTGTCAGGAGCTCCCTCACTGTGAGAGATGCTGTGTTGTCTCTCTTAATATTTAATGCCATTTTAATAATATTTCCCAGTTAGGGGTGCAGGCTGATGCTACAGGCTAAAGGCCAAGCCTGCCAAAGTGGGAGGGGAGGAAGGAAAGCTCATGGGCTGAGCTCAGCTCAACTCTAGTGACTTACCCACTTGGCGGTTGGGTAAAGAGCAATCCCACTCTACTGAAGGACTCAGTTACTATTGGTCTTCCTCTCCGCAGCGTTATCTCAGATTTGTGGATATCACCTTTCCTCACTCAGAAGGACACTTTGAAAGTTTGGGACCACATCCTGAGGTGGTGGAGATGAGATTCCCGCTCTTTTCCTTCAGCAAACCCACTTCTCATTACGATGCTGCTCCAGTTGGGGCCATTAATCATCTAGTATCATAAACTACTGATTTTCTCTCTAGCATGTGATTGCAGCTGCAGGTACAGCGCTCTTACCTGTCTTTGGCAACTCTTGCTTTAGAAACCTTTTGCTTTAGAAATCTCTTGCTTTAGAAACCTCTGGGTTAGTCAGAATGTGGTTTTGCTCAAGGAGTGGGGAGCTGTACCTTAAGTATCAAAGATCCCTGTTAGTAAAGTGTCCACCAATGCTGCCTCCAGATTGCTCTCCAGCCCTCACAGACCTTGGCCACAAAGCTGCTGCTCAGGTGGTGTCCCAGTCCTGGTGCCATCCACCAGGACTTCTCCTGGCAGTGATGCCCAGCTCAGGCTCTTCCTTGTTGTGAAAGACTCCTGGCTGATGGACTGGGGACTCAGAGCCTTTTGAAGCTGCTGCATAATAAACTGTGCTTTATTCCCAAACATCACTAGACAGTTCAATAATTAGTAAATGACCTTTATAATCAGCCAAACCAGCACAGGCATCCACCAGTCCTACACGTAGCATTCATGAGTAATTTTACATAAAGGGCAGGTACTTCTGAACTTAATGCACAGGACTTGTGCACAAATAGCTACAGGAGGAGGGCCCAATTATAAATAAACGATCCTTACTTGTCACTTTGCTGTCTCTGACTTCCCACGCATTCAAATGGTGAGACTGATTCATTTAATCTTACTCTAAAGCGGCAAGCCACAGACGCAGTTTCCTGACAGCTGCTTAAAAAAGTGCAGCTGAGCTCTTTTACATTGTCTTGCCTCTTATTATATTTAGGCATTGCGATTAGAGGAGCTGCCACGATAGGCTTTGGCTTTAAGGCAGAAGCTCAAGCCGCTCTCTGAAAGCAAATAGAACCGCTCCCAGGAACAGAAGGGGCATGAGCACCGGGTTTGGCATTTAGGAGCAGAGATCTTCAGCGCCGCTTGCGCTGCCGGCTCCCCAGCGCAGCCAGCCTTATGAAACCTGAGTTTTCAAATGAGTGCAATGTTATTTACCATAATGAGACTACTGGGAAGGGTGGAGGCAGAGAAAGACTTAACGGCTGTTTCCATGCATTTCAGCAATATCAGCTGAGCAATTCTTATGATCTTCTCTTTCACCTCCCCCTTCCCCACCCCCCGCAACGTGGCTGTTCTTGGAGAAGGCTTGGATGCAAAATCTGGACACTCCTGTCATATGAACAAGGCTTACATATGTTTGTGTCACTACAAAGCAGGTTATAATGACTACAATTTCATGCATTTTACTCTAATTAAGTCGGCGTGGGTTTCAACACAGATACAAACTTGATGTGCAGCTCTGCCCTTGACAATTGCATGCAGGAAAGAATACCTGAAAGCTCTTGTTTTGCTAAATATGCCCATTTAACATTTTGTAATGCTCAGGTAAATACAGTCAGTGAACGCAGAGTCTTCTGCGTTTCTATATTATTATTGAGGAGGTCAGTCATTAGAGTTGCACGGAAGGAGCTTCCATCATCATGTGACTTGCTTTGCAGAGTGCTTGTCAGATGCTGAACTGCAGGTTCCAAGTCCTACTGACCACCAGCTGTGATGAGAAGACCCCCAAACTCCAGCAGACTCTCAGCCACCAGTCTAGCTGTAGGAGCTCCACAGCAGGGTAGCAAACCTGTGAAAAGGCTGGCAGGCAGGGCAAGGTGAAAGACCCTCTGGGCTCTAAGATACAGGGGGGGACAAGAAGAGGACTGTGTAGAGGGGGAATAGTAGGAAGCAGGCGCTATACCTCTGACGCTTTTTGTTAACCTGAAATAAATAATGTTGTAGAATTGCACGCACTGAATTGAAAGGTGAGTTTCTCCTATGTGCCAATTGCTGGGGTTTTTTAGGTTTCGTAGGATGCTTGTCTTCCTCCTCTAGCTGATCTACAGAGATCTGTAAATCTGTTACTGTTTCTAGAAACTTGTGTTTTTACTTTAGTACCTAGACAACTTGAGGTTCTACATCCAGATCTTAATGTTGGTCCAAATGTGATTGGATCACCATTCTTTTAAGATCTGCTGTATTAATTTTCTCTCAGATAAAAATGTCATGCTTAGAAGCTCTTTGCCATGCCCATGTCTCCAGAGACAGTTGAGGAAATTCTTGGAGACATGAAGGTGACTCTTCTGTGAAATGGTCTCAATATCATTCCAAAAATACTTCATAATTTGGAGCCTGCTCCTCAACCTCCAGCAGAGATCAAAGGGATCCCAGAAAAAAAATTAAGCACCATGTATTCCTAGGAGCTGAGCCTTTGGCTGTAATGAATCAATCCACTACCCTTTTACCAGCCAGATATAAATTAACTTGGGGCATTTTTGAGCCCACGGCTAATGTAAGACTTCTGATTTAGGCTTTATTTCCATTAAAACATTTGACTCCAGAGGAAGACCTTTGTTTTCAAACAGTGTCTTTTTTCCATCTTATTATTATATTCATCTTCAAGCTTGCTTGTCCAGTTGGGCATGAAAAGCTTGTTCTTGCTTCCTAGCAGCAAGATTATCTGCTGATGGTATTTATGGGGTGCTAACTACTATCTGTCATTGGTATTTATGAGCTTCCAATTGCTAGGGTACCTAGGCGCCAGGTACAATATAGAGATAAGCATAAATATTACAGAACGTGGACTCTGCTCTTCGCATCTTAGCATTTGGCCCCTTTGACTTCAATGCTTTTCTTTGGCCTCTCCCACATTTTCATATTTGTGGAGCATCTGAGAAAAGGTGAGTTTTCTGCTCTGCTATAAACCACTCCCTCTCCTCCGGGGGATACCCGGTGCCCGTGGCTCCATCTCGGAATTTGTTGTGCTTCTGGACCTCATGCTGGTGGGCGATCCTCATGCTGTGATCAGCAGCACCCGGAGCAGAGCCTGCAGCAGCCCGGGTCTGCTTTGCGTGTAGTCTGCATGCCATCTGCTAGGAAATTGTTTTCCATAGGATGTTTTCAGAAACCCAGCAAACTGTGACAACCAGGACAGCTGAAATCAAACCAGGTACTGCTTTCTAGCCGGTGTGCAGTCACAGGTGGTATCCCTGTTACAGAGCATGGAAAGCTTTGAACTCTTCGGACCAGGAGCTGCCTAGAAGTGAGCAGAGAGCTGCTGGAGCCTGGTTGGCGTTAATGTGGACTGCCAGTGATGGCCAGCGACTCAGTCTCAGCCTGATTCAGAGAAAAACACATGCCTGTGACTTTCTTTCTACCACTACAGAGAAATTAAAATGATCCCACAAGAAAGTGAAGATGAGATGAAAAAATGCAGGTCACAGTAGCAACTAGTTCCTAAGTGGTACCGGCATAAATTTCTTTAATGTGGGATATAGAAGGGGACATGTGCTGTTTCTGTTATTGCTCAATTACAGGAGAGGGAAATTTGCTCACATCCTCAAGAAAGAAGTGTTCAAAGCACATTTTTAAAACGTCTGAAATAAAATATAAAAAAAAAATTATGAAGGAAATTGAAATTAAGTATCTGTGAAGATTTTCCCCCCTACTTTTTGTATGGCTCTGATGGTTCTAAGTGGTGTCCAATGAGAAAGCTGGAAATGAGTTAGAAATGCAGAAAAAAGGGATCACACCCTTCATAAGTCCTGCCTGTGGGACAGCAACCCTGGGCCATACTAAAAATGCAAAAATAAGAAAGCTGCCACAAACTGAGATGTATCTCCTGCTTACCCTTACAGCTATTTCCTTACCTTCAAATTTTCTGGAATGAAAAGCTGCAAGGCTCAGTAATTATGCTAAGACTTTTCCTTTATGTATCACTGCTCACTCAAGGCTTTCAGCCCATCACACAAATAGGAGTGACGTGCTTGGCAGGAGGAACCCTTTGAAGCAGGTAGTGCCATTGCTGCCAGCGTGGCTTCCCCAGCAGAAGAGCGGTGGTGGAGAGAGGCAAAGATCCCGTGATGCCAGGATGCCCTCACCTTCCTCACCCTTGTGGGGCACTCCTGCCCCTCCTGCTTCAGCCCTGTGCAGGTTTCTGGCTTCACAGCCCATCTGAGGGCAGGCTCTGTTGGGATGAATGTGCATCACCAGGTGCTTTGGAGCGCCAGGCAGAGAGTGAGCGGGCACCCAACACCCAGCACCCAGGGCCAAGGAGGGGTGATCCTGCTCCTTGATTGCTGAGGGCTGGTCTCTGGCGTCAGTAGGTTTGCGGAGAAGGCGCATGGCTGGGGTCAGGTTGCACTGACTCCCCAGGACCTGGCAGCAGTTCCCCAGGGAAACGCATGCCTGTGTAAATAAAGAGGGGATAATTATAAATGACTAATTAACTGAGCAGAAGTGAAAATGGGAAGCAGAAGCAGGGCTGAAAAACAGAAGGAAAAGAAAAGCGCCTGAGAATTTGTAGATGTGGAGGTTTGAATTCTGTGTCTGAAGAACTAGGGGAAGAAATGTAAATACATATTTTACAAAATCCCCAGCAAATGGGAAATGTGAAAAGAACCATGAGGTTTCATGAGGAAGTGAGTGAAGAGAAAGAGCTATAAAGGCACAAATCCAAATATCAACCTTTGTTCATTCAACAGTAAAAAAAAAATTCATTTCATACAGATTGAAAGTAAACTTTTGAGAAAGCACCCGAGGACAGTGCTGGGAACTGCTTGCCTTGTTAGGTTTGCTCCAGTCATTGGGCAGTATAAGTGAGGTAGTTATTAGAAGTATTATTTATTCCAAGAAGCATTGCATTCCTTTCTTCTCACCATGACCTTGCTTATAGTCAGGGGTATTTATTAAGTGTGATCAAAGCCATGAGCTGCACTGTGACCTGTCTCCCAGCACCATCTGCTCAGCCAGCCAGCAGATACTGCCCAGTGAGATACCCTTCTTCCCCGTCCATCTCTTCATTCTTCATAGGAAGGAAAAACTGGAAAAAAGGATAAACTTCATGGCAAATCCCAAAAGCCAACAGATGCCAGTGACAAATCTCCCTTGGGCTCAAATGCAGAAAATGTTTCCTGGTCCTTTCCTAGAGGGATGTCCTACACCATGAACTAATGAAACTGGAGGTGGGCGACATCTTCCAGAGATATCAGTAAAAAAAGGCTTGCCAGGGAAGCAGGATCTCGCAGGGTTCCTGAACTGAAAACCCAGCCTTTAACTTTATTCCAGAAGGCTAAATGGAAAATAAGTCAAAATATGCTTGCTTTGCTTAGTATCACTTTGCAAGGTACCTTCTGTGGTCTGTGCTCACGTGTTTCTGGATGAAAGAAAATTTAGCAGGCAATTTATTACCAAATTAAAGTCACTGCTATCAAAATCATTCGGGAGTCAAATGAATTTGATCTTACTTGTTAAAATGTGTTTTGGGCATTGATAAAGAGCCTGGGCCAGCTGCTTTTCGCTTAGCTTTTATGCAGGCAACACCTGCACAGGTTTCAGTCACGGACTGGCTGAGTGAGTGCTGGATGGGGTAACTACAGTGCCATGAGGTGAGCTGGAGATGGAGGGGCTGGTGCTTGGAGATCACACCATGTTCCTCAGCCTGGGATGCTCCAGACACCACGGAGACAGGGTGACCAGGCATGTGCTACCTTTCTTCCAGCCCGGTAAGGAGGTAACAGGAGTGACACAGTAAGGAGAAGATTCAGGCAATGACATTTAAAAAAAAGAAAAAAAAAAGAGAAGAAAAGAAATAAAGAAAAAAATCCCCTCTCTGATTTTGGGGCTCTTTGAGCACATGGGTGGTGGAGCTTGAAGTACAGGAACACAGGACACAGGTAGACTTTATTAGTTTAATAAACTAGAATGACTAGCATATCTTGACACCCCATCACTGTAACAAGTGCTTAGCGAGACAGGGTCTTTAGGCAGTGCTATATCTAAGGACGATTTTCTTTTCCTCATGCTTGCCCTGCCCATCAGGCACCTGGGAGCTGTGCTGTTTAACCCTCCTTCCCCTGGTTTATATCCCCCATTTCCACATAAGCCATTGGCAGGGCCCTACAGATTGACTCCCCTCCCCCAAACTTTCCCTCTTTCAATTGGTGTCACCATGAAGGAATAGATTATTACTGACACTGATCCCAATTTAATCCTTCCGATAATCTGATTTTTCCAAGCCTATTTATATCCTAGAAATGACAGTGGGGTTTAAAGTGATACAAATACCAGATTCTAAGCACTGGACTACTGCACACTAGTTTACTCCAGTTTTGGCCCCCCAGAATAAAGTGTAACCCCAAATATTATGTGATAAATGCCTTCCTAAGTGTTGGTAGTGCCAGACCAGTCCTTGATCCCTCTTTTTGATATGCAATACTTTTCATGCTACAGGTTTACTCTGCGTTACGCCAGCAACAAGCTGAGGTATCAAAATAAGTTTTAAAGCTCACATAAATGTAGAACTTCTTTTCCCTTTGTGGATTTTTAATAACATTCAGGTGTCTGGAAATGATCAAGAAGTAAAGCTTTCATAGCAATATAAGAAGTATAAACCCATTCTAGTTTGTTATTTCATCCAGCAACCTGAGAACTTTTTTTATTTTCCTGGGATTTAAGGTGATCAGCCAATGTTTTCTCCCATCCCCAATCTCCTTATGAAGCTTATTAATGTTTTACATTCAAAAATAAAGATGAACCAATCTGAAAACAAAGCCATCCTTAGGGCTGCATATTCTAAATGTGTTTGCTGGACTATTTCCACTATTTGTAACCAATTCATTTTAATATTGCTCCTGCTCCATGCTAGATCTGCAGAACTTCAGCTCACACGTAGCCAAGGAGTAGTTCAACCAGCTGTCAGCAGGTTTTTGCTCTTCACCCCCCCCCAACCACTTTTATAATTCAATGCAGTGACTTGTTTATACAACCAAATCCTTTTGTTTCTGCAAAAGGGTCGTGGATATTCTACTGAGAGATGACACCCATGGTAGGTGATGGTCTGTTTTTTTCCAAAGCAGAGACCTCAGTTTTCAGCAGAATTTACATTCCAGTAATAAATATTTAAAGGAATTATAATGGAACTGAAGCAAAGAATGTCCCTCTGAATCACACACATACGCATGCACACACATGCGTGCACACACACACACACACAGAGTCAATTATATTTAAAGGAATTATAATAGAACTGAAGCAAAGAATGTCCCTCTGAATCACACACATATGCGTGCACACACATGCGTGCACACACACACACACACACACACACACACACATAGAGTCAATTAGTCTGGGGTCGCTCCGGTGCAGATGGTGCCTCTGTTCAAACCCTGTAATATGTTGTCTTTTCCATTAGAAAACCAGACTACTTCGGATTTTCAATACCCCATAAAAAGCATATGAAATGCTGTTCCTTACTGTCTATGTAGCAGATCACTCAAACCTCTATGTCAAAGGCATTTTCTGCAGTAGGACCTCTTTCTACCCCTAAGAAAGTGTAAGGCAGAATACAAATCATGCTGATTCTTGCTGTCCTTTCTCAGGTCTGAGCTTTAGGATTTTCAATCATCCCAATTTTTTTCTCCAACAGGTTAAAATAAGTGACACCAGTATGGCAGGTTTGGAACATACTGGGGCTACACAACTACATTTTGGCTTCAAACGTGTAGACTATTATTAAGCAAATGAGATAGTGATGTACTTTTCCATTTACAAAGCTTGTATGTGCCCCTATGGGCATAACAACAGGTGATGTCTTAATTAATGATGGTGAAGATCATGTGTATGACATAAACAAAAGGGCTGCTTTTCAAAAATAGTAATGAAAAAAAATTAAAATATTCCCACTCCCTTGAGGAAGAAGAATGAACCAACTCCAAAAAAAGCAGAATAATGAAAAGCAAAAGGCAAAAGTGGGGGAAGAATGCAGCATAAATCTTGGAATTAGGTGCAAACATGTCCCTCTGCAAACAGGACGGTATTTACTCTGTGCAGTGTGTTGTGTCTCATACAGCACTTCCCGTTACTCATGGAACAACCTGCCCGTCTTTACGTTAGCATTGAACCATGCCCACATTAGCTACACGGCTTCTGCATTATCTGCTGGCTGAGTGGAGTGCCCATTGAGTGCTGCCCGCTGAGGAGGAATCGGGGCCTGCTGCCCTTTCTCATGCCACGGACCACCTTATTTCACAAGCAGCCCTGCCATGGGGAGGCTGATACTTGTGGAGGAGTTGTCTGTGCAGAACTGATCCACTGCATGCCAGGGCCTGACATGTGCCTATTGACACTGGCAGATGAAAACACAGTGGTGAGTACCCTGCTCACCTTCATCTTCATGTGCCCTTATCATGGGAGGATTCTTATTTCTGGCTTTCAGAGCTTGAAACGTGCAGGGTGGGTGGGAGCTCCAGAAGGACCTCTGTCTCACACACAATCTCCCAAAATAGTAAGTGAAAGAGATGAACAAATGGGCGCTGGGGAGGAGAGGGGCCCTAAGTCAAGAGAATGGGAGGGAAGGGCTACCTGCTTTCCATTCATGCCTGTGTCCAAAGCTAATCAGGAAAAGAGTACTTCATTTCTATCTCCATCTCTGATTTTTCACCTTGGGCACCTGGTCATTCTTAGCTCAGTAGGTTTAATTGACTAACTTGACATGAACATATCCATCTTTCACATCAATCCTGGCTTAAACTCATCAGGAAGAGAAATAAGAGTGGAAAATAACATAGCTAGCCACTGCAGACAATGACACTGAACCAGTTCATGAGAAATGGAAAGTGAGCACAGGTATGTGGAAGGTCTTCAGCTACTCAAGTTGGTCCACAGCTAAACAGCAAAAAGGTGGGTGGGTGTTTCTGGACAGGTGAGCATGGACATGCATGCACCAGCTTAGTAACAGGGATAAATGCTTATACACTCATTAACATTCCTTGCTGTGTTCAGTGTTCTCAGGAGGCAGCCCTTGGGAGAGATTTACCTTCCTCTCGAGAGAGTTTTGGTATGGATCCTCCAGCCAGGAGACGAAAAGGGAAAGATCTGCAAGAAAGGTGAGACCTCCCTGGGAGAGGGGTGGGCATGGACGGAGGCAGGAGGGCCTCCTGCTCCTGCAGGCTGCTCTTCCCATGCCAGCCCTGCTCCATTTGGTGGCAAGAGCAATGTGGAGCCTCCTGCATTGTACTTACCCTCCTGGATCCAGCTCCTCCTGTGGCTTTCCCAAAGCAGATTTCCTCTGTGGCCTCATTTCATCTGCCACAAGGCCAAGGGCAGTAAGAGCAGAACCTTCTCCAGGGAGAGGAGGGAGAACAACCCTTTCTTGTGGGTCATGGGATGAGAAACTGTTCTCCTATGAGCTCCCCTCTACTTAGGTCATCATGGTTACAAAGTTAAATACTGTTCACACTGCATACTCACCATCTGATCTACTGTTTGGGAACCTGATTTCGCTGCTCCCCTGTGTTATTCAAACCCCAGGGGAAATACCCAGCAAACTCCCAGGGGCTGGGTGGCAGAGCGGGATACTGCTGGGGACCTGGTGAGGTGGCATCAGCTCCTATCTCAGCAAGTGCCCAGGAAACTTGGGTGTAGCTGTGAAAGGCATTCAGGGAAAACATAAGCACTTTGGCTCTCTGGTTTACCACTCAGCACTTTGCAAGGTTATTGTTTTGGCTTCACCTCCCTTTTCCCCATGCCTGTTAGGTGTTCAGGAGAACGTACTCAGGAAAGCGCTGCTCTTTTCAAAATATGGAAACCACACAGAAAGCTTTCATGATGTTTGATGCTGAGTGTCATTACAGACTTGAGTCAGTCTTCTCTGTGCAAGGCAATGCAGACTGGCTTAGGAAAACTCCCCCGTGAAAGGCAGTGGGATTTTTTAGCTCTGGAACCATTTGCATTAAATGTGGGGTTTTTTTCCTCTTGTCCTGCCTTCTGCCATTGGGAAATCTTCTGTACTTGGATTTGGCTTCTCCTTTCCATAAGGTCACAGAAACATGTTCATCCTCCTGTGGTCCTTACAGATGGCACCTCTTTCAGCTCAGCGGTCAGGTGAATGGGGTGGGGTGAGATGCCCGGCGTCAGCCAGCCCCTCGGAGAAGGAAGAAGGGCAGGCAGCCTCAGACTGCTGTTTACAGAAAGTTTAGTCTCCAGTGGATTTCCCTACCCCTACAAAACAATAGGAGGGTCTGGTGCTATATTATCCATGCTTCCTCTTTATTCTGATTTTATCTGTGAATTCTTGCAAATAATAGATGACTGAGACCATTATTGTTCTGGGAAATAGGAAGATGAAGACATTAGACAGACCTTAGCGATTTCAATGGACTTATTCATGGTGTATTTAGTTATGCAAGTCCTTGCAGAGTCAGGAACTACCAAAATACCTGTTGGAATAAGTAATAATCCTGTGTGTTCACAAAAGCGTTTTTCTTACAGCTCTTTTTAAATAAGAGTTACTGCCTCAGTCAACCAAATGTGACAGAGTTCAGAACAAAAAAAAACCAAACCAACAAACCAAACAAACATAGCTGCACTCTTAATGCCACGAGATCTTGGGAAGAATCCATTCTAGCTCTGCTTTAATACAGGCGTTCTTGATATAAATTGCATGTTGGTGATTAATAGATCTTCTATCAATTGAACTTGAATTGAAGTCAAAAGAACATACTCTGTCTTTTTTTTTTTTTTCCCTTTTCTAAACCTGCATTAAAAAAGATTATTCAGAAATCTTGGAATGAAAAGTGCTAGGTCAAAACTCACATTTTTCTATCAAGTCTATGAAAACTTACTTTTAAAAGTCACATACTGTAGAATCTCAATTATCCTGGAAGGCTTATCTGGGTTATGACTTAAGTATGCCATTCTATTCATGTGCTGCCAGCTTGTTCTAGACATACAAGATGAGCTGTGGTGCCTTACTAAACTCCTCCCTTGGCCAGACAGAGTCCAGAAGCAGTTCAGTGAGCAAAGTCCTACAGCCCTGCAGAGCTGGGCTGTGCCTCAGCACTACGAGCCATTGAGCAGCGTTGGGTCCTCCACAGTTCTGGCAGGACTCTGTGTCTTCCTCTGCATCATGTCCCAAGCTCTGGGAAGTCTTCATTTAGGAGCAGTGCCATATGAAGTCTTCATGGGTACCACCTGTCTGTGTGTTAAAACCTCCTACATCACTCACGTATTATGATTTTTTTGTTATCTAGGACCTGTCCTCTACCTCAGGAAAAGGGGAGCTGTTCCATGTTATCCACGCTTAATGCCTACTGGTCTTGGAAGAACTTTTCTGGGTTACTGTATGTTAACGTTCACATTTTTATGCCTATGCATTTAATAAAATTTGGGCAAAACTTTAAAGCTTTGACTGTTGTCTGGAAAGATAATGAATTGTAAATTTTCCACACACTATTGTAAAGCTAATTGTAAAAACAATTAGTCCACAAGGACTAATTGCTAAGAGGAGACTTTCCTGTGAAAGGAGAGCTTTCTCCCCTTTGCACAGGCTTCCTCCTGGTGTTAGAAAAACAAACATTCCCAGTTAGGCAAACAGGACCGTGCTCCCAAAGGTTTATTTTGTGGCTATTGTGGCATTTAATGTTCCTATTCACCTCCCAAATTCTGGATAGCAGGGGTTGTGTGAGACACTTCATTTTTTCAAAAGAAATGCCTAGTTTTTTGGGAAAAGATGCCTAAGTAGAGCCTCAAACACAAGGTAAAGTCAGAACATGCAGTTTAGACCCACCTTGCACAAGAAGTCCATCAATTCAGGTGACGGTAGCTGGTGAACTGAAAGCCCCAATGGTGCAAATTAATTCAGAATAAAGCAGTATTAGCGTGAATTACATGTCCAGCATAGGGGAGGGGAGTTAGGCGAGTGAAGCTACTTTGCAGCAACTCCCAATGTAGATAAGCCCTTAATTACTTCTAAAATCTCACCATTACTTAGCCATGCTTATAATTTCTAGAGGCCTGGAGTTTCTGGAGCAACTGGAGTATGAGATTCAATTGCATTCACTTCAGTGGAGGATACGGTTAAGTATAGGCGCATTTGTAGGCTTGAGGCCAGTAATTAACTAATTAGTGTATGGGAATACGTAGGGTTTTCCCATCTGATCTTGCAAAGTCATTTGGAAACATTCGCTCATAAGCTTTTATTCCCCTTTATTTCTCCCCCCACCCCCCCAAACCCCTTGCCTTCCCAGCAAACCAGCCCCCACCAGAAGCCAAAAGAGCACTGGGAGCACAGGGACCCCCTCCTTTCGCCCAAAAGTATTTGATGAGTTTTGCTTTCTTATGCAGGCGTGTGTATGTACATATATCTATAGATATATCTATATCTATCTATATGGATATAGATAGATAGATATCTATATAGATATAGATAGATATATATAAATAAAATAGATTAATAGGCTGTAGAGCGTTTGTCTCCACTGCAGCCACGGAAAGCCAGGTCCCTCCGTAGCGAGGACACGCCAGCGGGAGCAGTGCCGGAGGAACCACAAGCCCCACGGGGCGCAGCGGGGGGCAGCCTCCGGGAAGCAGCGCGGGGGGGGCCCCGCGGCCTTCTGGGAGTTGTAGGCCCGTCGCTGCTGCCGAGCTGCTGGGCCGAGGGTGGCTTTCCAAGCACCTGTCTGTTTCATGGGAGGCGGCCGGGAGTTCGCTCTCCACCGCACCCCTCGGGGTGTTGCGGCGTCGCTCCCTGCCCAACCAGGAAGAGATGGAGGAAGAAGTGGAGGAATGTAAAGGTAAGGATCTCCGAGGATTCCCGTGGAGTTGGGAGGCGGGGATGTGTGCACTGGAAATACGCTTGACAGCTCCCAGGTCCTAGATGCCCTCCTCCTCCTCCTCTTTGGTTGGGAGGTTTTGCCATGCTGTTGGGCAACTCATCTGGATTAGGGTTGGCATGCAGGACTGTCTGCAGCGCTAGCACGTGGGACCGGCAGTGTAGGGATGCCCTTCTCCGTCACAGCTGCGGTTAGAAGTGTGGCTGTTGGAAGCGTTACTGGGAATAAATCATCATTTCAGCCTCAGAAGAACATGCGGGAGGGAACCCCATTCCCTACAGGGACTGGAAATCTTTCTCTAGTCAATAAGGTTCTTAAAACATCCAGTTTCTTGATGAATTTAAGCTCGTATTTTAAATAGTTTCTATAATTTTCTTTTTGAGTTCACTTTCTAGGTCTTAGTGGAGAGAAATAGCCCAATAGAAATTTTTTTGAGTAAGTGGCTGCAACAGCGCTATGTTTCCTTGTTCCAGTTTGCTGAACTGGAGGCAACCGAAAAGTCTCAGGCAGTGCACATCACTACAGGGAAACCCTTGGAAATGCTGCAGCTTCGTGCTGCTGCTTAGTAAAACAGAACAGCTCCCAGGGTAACACAGGGAGGGGAAACGGCTTCATGGGTCAAGCGAAATGCTCCTGAGCATTTTGGCTATGATCCTCTGACAGGTAGATGCCTGGGAAGCTATTCCTGCCTTGCTGTTGGTCCTTCTAGCTGCATTTAAATTTGCCAGAGAGTTTTGAGAAATATTTTGCACAGAGGTGTTCTGCAGACTTCCCAGGGCTGAGCATATACCTGATGGTGATCCCCAGTGTGCAGGGTCAGCGTTCAATGGCACAGTTATACCCTGATGGTCCTTTTCTACAGAGAGGTTCCTATTCGTGCTGAAGACTGCAGATTTGCTGTATGCACTACTTACAGCCAGTGACACCAGTTATTAGCTACTGCTTCTGGGGCAGGCTGGCAAGCAGTGGGCACACTGAAGATTGAAGAACAGAGAAGTTTTTAGCTAAGACTGTTGATGCAAGACCCTATTTAAATGAAAAAAAAACCCCAAAAAAACCCCCAGTGGAAGCAAAGTCCTATTAACTCCTTTAATAGGAGGTAGTCCTATTAAAGGCCTTGCCCAATAGAAGCTGGGAAAGACATTTACCAGTTCTTCTGGGAATTGCATTGCTCTTTTAATGGTGATAAAATAGCTTTGCCCATACTATCCGCAGATGCTGCCAAATACTGAACAGGTCTGGACAATGAGACAATTCCTTTCCTTGTCACAGACTTGCTGCCTTGCGATCAACATGGAGGTACGGCAGTGGATGCCTTTCCCCATCTCGTGCCTGGAGGTGAGGGCTGTCCCAGAAAAATGCATGAACCTTCCAACTCCAGCTTTCCCCATCTTCCAGTCAAGGCTGCAGTGTCTAAAATGCACAGGTTCCTCTGTTCACCCAATGTCCGTGTACCACCCAAAAAGCAGTTGTGTTGGTTTTGTTTTCATTTCCTTGTATGCATTGGATGTCAAACAACATGATGTGGCTAATGGGATTATATCGACCCACCTCTGCTGTTGATATTAATATCTGAAGAAATTCCCAAATGCCACCATCCCAATGATAATGCAGTTGCTTGTCGTTTTCTTTCTAAACAGATTGGGGTCTTTTTACATTTGCAAGCCCAGTAATTTCTAGTCCAAATTTTGCTCCTTGGTAGCTTTAAGAAGGTAGGGACCAGATTATATATCAAAGAGAATATAGAGAGAATATCCATTTTTTGCTATGGATAGCAAATCAATTTGCAGTGTCATATGAACAGTATCCAGATAGCCAATTCTTTTTTTTTTTGAGGCTGAAGAGATTTGGGGGGGTTGTGGTTTTTTTTTTGCTGACCATAGAAACATAACCCACCCTTTTTAAAATCCCCAGTGCACAGGCTACTAAATTTCAATTGCAGTTTTTATACAATTATTGCACTTGCAGTAACTCTGTAAAAGACAAAAGGTTGTTCTTTCTACTTTGAGCTCTTGCCATCCTCCGTTTTTAGAGCAAAGGTTACCCTAAGCAAGGTGTACATCTGTCTGTTCTAAGCGCAGAAATACATATTATTCATACGTTGTCAATGTATATGCTGGAAAACAGAAGCTGAATTTATAGCTGTGTTTCCTCTCTGCCGAGGCTTTTAGAGTTGAGTGTTTCAGTGTTTCCATTATAAACCCCTGTTTTCTGAGGTTTATAACAGTCTTGAAGAGCATAGCGGTCTTGAACCGTAATAGAAAGCGTGTAATGTTGCATTTACAATACAGCTGTAACGGTACATTAAGGAGCGTAATCTTCTCAGTGTACCCACAATGCTCTAATAAGGTTAATTGGAGTTACATATACTAAGAGAAAAACAATATTTTACCCTTGGCGTTTGTGCTCTCCATCCAGAAAGCTGAAGCGTGTCACTGAGGGACAGAGCATGTCTTCCTGCTCCAGACTTACAAAAATGCCATTAAAATACCTGCATGCATCTAGGAAGGCCCCTCTCCGCAGCCTCACTGCTTTAGACACTTGGCCAAGGGAAATCAAGGTAAAGGTGACTGGAAGAAAGTATATTTTATCAACTGTATGGTGCGGCTTTTGTCCTGTTGCTGTTTTCTGCCCTGGGCTGCTAGTCTTGCATAAATATAGGTCCCATCTGAAAACAATCTTCTCCATTTCCAGTCAGCTTACTCCATCTGGCATCTTGCATTCATGTGCCACTTTGCTTACAAATATAAGGTAAATGAATTGCAATTCATCACAACATCCTGCTGTCCCTGGGCTGTCTTAAGTAGTCCCAGACCCTTTGCCACGCATCCGGCTATTTGCTGGCTTCTCCATAGCCTGAACTGCCACAGACAGAGCAGGGGCTCTGTGGTGGTTTGGCCCGGGCTGGAGGCCAAATGCCCACCAAGCCGCTCACTCACTCCCAGAGGGGAAACAGGCAGAGCCACCGTGGGTTGGGATAAGGACAGTTTACTGCCAAATATCAAAGTGAATACAGTACAATAATGGCTTGTTACACGAACACCCAGTGCTAACACAGAGTACCTTACTGAACCGATGCTTACAGAGGGCGGCCTGACAGCAAGAACCAACCAACCCAACATCCCAGCTACACTCCAACTGTCCTCAAGGCAGAAACACAGCCCTCACTCTTCCCCAACCAGCTGCTTTTATAGGCAAGTGGTGTCAGGTGGTGTGGAAAACAGCTCCGGCTAACTCAGCTCACCTGGGCTGACTCAGCTCACCTGTGTTGGCTGATTGGGGAGGTCAACCCTGGCCTGGCCAGAACCAGGACAGGCTCTTAAGGAGAAAATACCCCACACATTGGAGTATGTGTCCAACAGATCTGGCTCTCCGAGCTGTGTCTGTTACAAGGCACCTACTTTGAATTTTTATTGATGGCTGTAGGACTCTGTGCTGGGTCAGGGCTCCCATCATGCCAATTCAGTTGCTGTATGAGTGTGAGAGTCGGGTAAGGGGGAAGTGTACGTCGTCGTGTTCTGAGTTAACATGAAAACTTTAAAATGTATGGTGAGGAAGAAGAACTGAAGTTAAAAGTGGACAGTTGCCAGGGCTGCTGACTATGCTTATACTAGAGCTGATTTATCATTGCAATTGCTCACTTGAGCTTGTTGCACTTAATTAGCTGAAGGTAAAGAAAGCAGCAGCAGCACATTCAGAGTAGAAAGAAATTTCTAAGAATGGCTTATTAAATGCCCCCCCCCACCTTCTTCACCAAGACTCTTGGAGCTTGAAGACTTTGTTAGGCTCTGTGGAAAGTAAAAAGCGGTTCTCTCAGATTGTCACAGGGCCATGATTTTCCACGAACCTTGGCTCTGATCAGCAGCCAGTGAAAACATAAAATACAATGGCTAAAACTCGTTCCATGGATTTTTAAATTTTATTCATTTTTAGTGAGGCTGAGAAGATTACTTCTTTCCTTTTTGCACTAACCCAGCTACAGTCTAAGGTTGTGATAATCTGCCACTTGGCAGAGGCAGAAGAAGGTAGGAAGGAGGCTGGCCTCACTGTGAACCTTAGGCCCAGATCCTGTCTGTGCTTCAGTCTGAGACAACAAGCTAACATACGCATCATCAGGGTTGAAATCTTGTTGAGACTAACTTCTTATAGCTGTCTCAACTCATACCTCATGTTATTTAGTCTTTCACTTAACCTCTCTTCCCATGGCTAACAGGTCAGCTTATTGGGTTCATGCCCCTTCACAAGTGTTGCTAAACTCAAGCATTCAGAATTCACTTCACTCTCAGATTCATGAGACTTCAGGAAAAACATGCTTTTTTAAAATTAAGCAATTAAATTAGTTTAATTAGTCACTTTATCCCTCATCCTTTGAGTTTCACAAGCTTTGCAAGGTTTTTTTTCCTTGCTTTGAGGGCTTGACCATCTTTGCCCCCAGAAAAACAATTTTAAAAATGAAGAACTAGTCCTTTAGCAAAAACCTGAACTGAACCAAAACTTGCAGTAAGAACTTGAGATTTGGAAATGCTAGTTTTGTGATTGCATAAGGTGTGGGGTTTTTTTTCACTTTTTCCTGCCCCCCTCACCAGCCGTGCATATCTGAGTTACAACATATCTGCTGAGAATGAGAACGCCGAAGGGATTTCCGATTTGGTGAATCAGTGTACAAGTGGTCAGCAGAAAGGACTGCAGCAAAAAAGTGATGGATGGGGGAGCACAAAAGGCTGCTCTTCTGCAGCATGTATGGAGCTGGAATTTGCAAGTTAGTTGTCTGTGCTCCCTCTCAAATAGGTAAGAAGGCCTTTGGGAACATTTGGTACAGTCTACCAAGAATCAGTCATCATGAAATGCATACATTTAGACAGTGAATATCCCGTGGATAGGGACATGGGTTTTCAATGTACTTAATTTTGCCCCTGCATCTGCCCAATAGTTTGAAGGTCCTACCTGTCTTCCTGTCACAGCTCTGTGCATTCCAGCGCCCCATACATTATGGATTCTTACTATCATCTGAAAATACCTGGCATGATTACTCACACTGCAGTTAGTAGCATTTTGAAATATTTACCATGGGGAATACCATCAAAGGCAAGAGAGGCAATAGGGCAGCAACTTCTCCCTCCAGGTCTACAGAGGTCAGACCAGCATTTCCAAATCCTGTCCCTGGTGTTCTTCAGCAGAACTTCCCATGTCCTGTGAAGGGGTGACTGCAGCCTAAAAGAGAGGTTCTGTGAATGCCACTAAAGATCGCTGAAGAGATTGCTCCTCAGTGACTACTTTGAACAGCCAGGTAAAGTCTCTTTGCAGTCATATTGCTTTTCTACATGTGGATACAGACTAATATATCTGGGCTTCTTGAAGTAACCATTAGTATTAGCCTGACTTGCTTGATGTTGACCTTTCTCTTTCCTTTCTGCCAGCTGTGCTGAAACTAGATGGTGTTTGTGCTCGAGTGGTACTGCCTGTCCTGGTTTTGGCATGTTTGCATTGTCTAATACATTGTAAATTCTTTGGGTTGTTCTTTCTGCTACCTTATTCATCTCAGAGGGATAATTGCATCCAATCCCTCCGATTTTAGACAATGTGAGATAAAGCATAAAGGCAGAGCTGATACCATCCACGGTGCCCAGATGGGACACGATTCTATCATGCTTGTCAGACAGAGGGCCATGGGGATGTTCTCCACTCACATCTGTTGAGCTTATTCTGGAAGCGTGTGCTATTTGAAAAAACAGTGGTGGGCCTCAGCTGAAGAATGCTTCTTTGCCTTACCTGAGGTTCAAGGTTTTTAAGACTTTTGGTGCCATCCCTCTTTTGTCATTTTGAGTTTTGGCAGAGTGGATTTACTCTTTCAAACACCCTACTCTCATGTGTCTGACATTATGTCTTTACCTGGAGCTTCAGTTGCTGACTTGATACCCTGGGTGGCCCCAGGTCCTGGCTCACTCCGTGCTGTGCCAGTGTACCCTGTTACCTGCCTCCTGCATTCAGCCCAGTGGGCCTGCAACCCTTGGTGAGAACTGGTATATGTGGTGAGTACCCTTGGCTCCTATCCCATCACCCCTCCTGGCCCCAGGAGCCCATCTCCAGGGCACGTGTGCAGTCTGCTGATGGTCTGTATCAGCAATCTGGTGCTTTTGAAAGAGGTATCCTGTAGCACATTCATCCAGCTTTTGACTTGTCCTTTTCCAAAGCAGAATGCAGGGCAGATGGCCACGGCTGTCTTCCCGCAACAGGACGCTCAGACCTGCCTCTTCTTGGCTGCTACTATCCCACTCATCCTTTCTATTTGTTCTTTGACTCCCTTTCTTGTGTTAGGGCGACTCAAAGGATGCAACATCCAGGGTTTCTCCATCTGGCAGCCCAGGAGCCATTGCATTGCTCTGCACAGTGATGATTGCTGTGTCTAATTGCCTCCGAGGTGGCTGCCCCGCTTTTAAGGAGGTTGCATGTGATCTTTCTCTAAAGAAAATCTCTTTGAGTTGTATTGAAAAGATTCCACAATAAAATTATTGAACTGCAAACTGGAGAGGTAAGGTGAGGAATGTAGTAACAGAGATAACACATTGAGCTCTCAAAATATTTCTGTTAATTGGGGAGAAAGCATTCTTTATCTTCCTATTTGCAAAGTGAAGAAAAGGACAGGGCTTTATATGTTTTGGTGTCAGTCCCATGAGCTAATGGATGAAAGAAGTTGATAAGCAGAGTTTAGCTAATTAAGTTCTAGAACAAGGTGCTTCTGTTTATTTTTTTTTTCACAGCTCTTTTGACCTGTAGTCCTGCACTGAAACACAGTTTGGAGAATCCAAGCCTCGAGTTTGCTATCTAGAGTAGCTTTTCAATCAAAGAATGAAGGCAAGTTTGTTGGGTTTTTTCCCCTTTTGTTTAAAAACTGAAATTCACAGAAGAAATTGCAACTTAGTGCTTCTTACATGCTATTGTTACAAAGGCAAACATTTATACAGCTCTCTGCAAATGCAAGACTTGTCTAGGCTTGGTTCTTTGGCTTTTTCTGTCAATGTGGAACTATTGATCCATGAACATAAATCCTTACTTATCTCCAGTCAAGTTTATAGGACAATGAAATTATAGGATTGCTTGAATCAATCAATGTTTCTAAAGCAAGCTATAGAAGAAATATAAACAAGTTACTGATTATTTAATAAAGTCAATTTGGTTAGAAATGCCTGGCCATGGGCAGCAGATGTTACATTACTTTCTGCTTTCTCTGGAATTTCACTGGGACTGCAAGATCCTAATGTCACTATTAGCAAAGGTAACTTTATTTTAGAAGCTCATTCCGAGCTCTCACAGCAAGAGGAAGAAACTGGCATTCCTTTTGACCACAAAATCTGTGCTATTTCTAAGTGGAGTTCTTTGAAATAACTAGGATATCTCACAGCTTGTTGCTTTAGAGGGGACTTAGTATAGCAGCACTACATTTAGTTAGCATAATGAGCTTTTTAGTCCCTGTGATATTGACTTGAGTTTGAAGTGGGATAACTTTTAGTCAGCTGAGATTAAATTTGTTAGTGAAGCACAAGTTTGCATAATATTCTAGCCTTCCTAGAATTTTAAGATGGGTGCCTGTTTTCTAAGAAGCATTTTGGTTATATAGCCAGGTTCTGACTTACAGAAACAGTTTAAGTATAAAAGTGTGTCTCTCTGTTTCTCAGTAGGAAGCATCATGAAAGCCACCTCCTCAGTGTGGTTTCATGGTTACCCTGTTTGCCTTTCGAGATCCAGTTCACTGGAGTGATTTTATTCAAGGTGGTTCAGGAATTTTCTGTGAGCCCATGGTATCCTTTTGGTGCTGATTCATTTTGAATGCAGAGCAGGATCTTAATAAGTGGACTCCATTGCCTTGGTGGTCTCTCTGTTGAGTAGTTTGCTCTAGTTTATCATGCAGGAGTACAAAATCACCTGATTAATCTGCTTGGTCAGTCCTTTGACAGGGTTAGTAATAATGAAGTCATAGACGGCCGCTGTAAATCCCTCTGTACCCATGCATTAATATTCCCACTACTTTGGCTATTAAGGTTGTTTATAATATAAAAAATATCTCTGTAAAATGTGCCTTTGATCTTTTTGATTGGTCTACTTTAAAGATGTTAGGAACTCATGTTAGCTTTGAACAGGTTTTTGTCTTTAAGATAAATGAGTATCATATATACTTACACATTTTTGTACCAGGGCTTTGTTAAAGCTTATACATAAACTAGTCTCTGATTAATCTCATGGGTTTTTTAAGCTGTTCCAAGGAATTTCTTTCGCAGGATTTTGTGGCTAATCTCTATATAACAGAATTTCCTTGACCTGAAGACTATGCTACAAATTTCTATGGAGAGGAACTGCTATAAAATTAAAACTTAACACCTTTCTAGACTTCCTACATCTTTCATAAAGTTGATGTGACTCTGCCTTAATTAGATTATTATAGACCTAAAACATATAAGGTAGAATGGCATGAGAGGAGTTGAATTTGGTCATTAGCAGGAGTTCCTGGTTCGCTAGCTGGTTAGTTGTTAGCCTATGAAATATACAGGACTACATTTTCCATTTGGTAGGCTTGGAAGACAGGTCAAAATCCTTAACATGTTTTAGATCTACTGAGAAGGTCTATAATCCTGCTTTTTAATAAGCTCTATATTTCATGTTGGAGCGCTACTTATGTATGTCAAACATTGCTGAGGCTCACTGCCCTGCTTGTATTCATTTTGAGGTTGAAATGCATTGTTTTGGAAGGGCTTTAACAGAAAATATTCCTGGAGTAGCAGCAGACAGGGCTTTAGGACATGAAGGCTTGCTGGGAAACCTGGATTGTCTGGGTGCTGGGTTTTTTTTTTCCTTTTCAGTGGAGGAACATGTCCTTTGCATGCTATGAAGTATTACTCTTTTTTAAAAATTAGTGCCTAAGAGATCTGCACAAACTGAAGCTCTGGCTATTTGGGATTGAACTGTTTCTGTTTTGCAGGACTGCCAATTGCTGGGAAGCTCCAAGGATGTAGCTACAGCAGTGCTGGGGAATGAAGAATGAGGTAAGTATCTTGATCTTTTCTTTGTGTGTTGAACACTTTGTGTGTGTGTGCACGTGTTGAAGGTGGTGCTGAACAAGCTGGCCACCTCTGGATTTTACTTGCTGTGGAAGAGAAGAGGTTGGACTGCACCTCATCAATGAGCTTTGAACCGCAGTCTTGAGTGAAGTCTGGTGGAGGCAACACTGACAGTGCTGCTGACTCACAACACTGACAGGAAAAGGCTGCCTTCCACTTCTGCTTGTCTGTGGCTCCCTCCAGCATGCAGTGAGTGAAGATTTTGTATCTGTAGTCTTTGATACCCTTATCATAATCAGCTTGACCAGTATGGTTCTACAAAAAGAACTGGGAGGTTTGTGAAAAATACCTGTGCTTTCTACTAGTTAATGGCATTTCTCATGTAAAGGACTCATAAAGAGAGAGGGAACCAATAAAAAACTATTTTCATTGCTGCTTGCATCCCTGACTCCTTTCCTCCCACTGCCCTGCAAAGCATCATGTGGATTTTTGTAACTCTTCATAGAGCTGAGGGCCTTAACTCTGGGATAACTGCGGGTATTTAGGTCTGTAGTGAGGAGTGCTCTGGGTTGGTTTTAGAGTCAGTGCTGCTTGCTGCCCTTCTTAATGGTTGGAGGTGCCAAGTAAAAGTCCTCCAGCAAGAAACAGGTGCTAAGGCTTTAAAAAACCCAAAAAGAACCCCCCATCATCAACAACAGAAAAAGATGGTGGTTGTTGTTAGGAGCTTGATTACACGTTCTCTTCCAAATTGGATGCTGATGTGAGAACCTCTTTTCTTTCATAATGTATATTTAAGAACTATTCATCCCACCTACCTCCTGGTGTGACTGGAAAAAGACTCCAGTGTACTTCTTAAAAAAGAAGTGAGGTCTGTACTTGAGTCTGTGTTTGCTGATAGGTGTTTTGCCATTGACTTTAATAGGAAGGCATCTGTCCTCTGTGTGCAGATGTGTCCTTTAATTAAAAAGCCAAGTCAATCAAAGCACAGTAAAATCGGAATATTATTTCTTGACTTCTACACTTGTGGTGACTGGTTTTGTTTTTTGCAGAGCCTTTAATTCATATGGATTTTTGTTTTTATTTTCTTTCTTGAAGTCCCACAGGATCAGGTATTGGTTGGGATTGGCTTGTGCCCACTGATTAATTCCTTGCGTCACTGGTCTTGAATCTTGGTGCCATTGTTCTTGGAGAACTTGGCAGCAGCAGCAAACTGGCAGAGCTGTTACTGACCCAGAATAGCAATAGCATTGTTAATACAATAAGCAAGGTTTTCTGTGAACCACCGTGCTATTCTGTGGAGCTGATGAGCTGGTTAACACCTTTTACTTATTCTGCAAGGATCTGAGGCTGGAAGGGAATTAATGCAGTTGTGAAGCACAGAGAACCAAAATAGCAGTGATTCAGTTAGAGCAGAGCCAAATCTTCTTAAAATTAAACTCCATTGTGTTAGAGACTTTACTTTTTTGATACCTATGTTATTAACTTCTCTGATAAGAGCAGGAAATGTAATACAGTGATATTGGAGAAGCCTGGCACATTAAATCTAAGCTATTATCTTGGGGTTGTAGGAGAAGAAACCACTCTTCATCTGGTGTGTTATGGGAATCAGATGTTGCAGAATTTCTGTTTCTCAAGGTTACTGTGTAATTCACAAACCTAGAGGTTTTTTTGGGTAGTTTTGATTTCCTTAACTTTCAAATAGAAGTTATGGAATAGGTGGGAAGACTGCAGAACATATATGGGTAAGTAGCAAACGCTTTCAGACATTTTGAGGAATTTTGTCACAGGCAAGAATGTTTACTTGCAAGCTGCTGCTGTAATCCTGAAGATGTTTTTGATAGTGACATTTGGTAACTTTAAGTGTAACAGGTTGATGGTCTCTCAGAGGAGTTCTTCAAGATTTGCTTTCAGTTGACCTTTTTGATTGAACTGGATCAGAAGTTTGCAACAGGATTGAGGTTTGCAAACAGGAAAATACAGAATCATAGAATTGTTTTGGTTTGAAAAGACCTTTAAAATCATTAAGTCCAACTGTTAAACAAGTGCTGCCAAGTCCACCACTAAACCATGTCCCTAAGCACTACATCTATGTCTCTCTTAAATACCACCAGTGATGGTGAGTTGATCACTTCCCTGGACAGCCTGTTCCAGTACTTGACAACCCTTTTGGTGAAGAAATTTTTCCTACCTAAACCTCCCTTCATACAACTTGAGGCCATTTCCTCTTGTCCTATTGCTTCTTACCTGGGAGAAGATACCTGCTTTCCGGCAGTTGTAGAGAGCAATAAGGTCTCCTCTGAGCCTCCTTTTCTCCAGGCTAAGCAATCCCAGGTGGTCTTTCAGCCACTCCTCATATGGTCTGTTCTTCAAACCCTTCACTGGCTTTGTTGCCCTTCTCTGGACAGGCTCCACCACCTCAATATCTTTATTGTGGTGAGGGGCTCAAAACTGAACACGGTTCCAAGTACAGGGGGACAGTCACTTCCCCAGTCCTGCTGGCCACACCATTGTTCACATCAGCCCAAATGCCATTGGCTTTCTTGGCCACACTGCTGGCTCATACTGTTGAGCAACACCCCCAGGTCCTTTTCTGTTGGATAGCTTTCCAGCCACTCTTCCCAGAGCCTGTAGCGCTGCATGGGGTTGTTGGGACCCAAGTGCAGGTCCCAGCACTGAGCCTTGTTGAACCTCAAAATATGGAAGAAAGCTGGGGAAGCCATATACTACAGACAAACCATTTCCTGAACTGCAGTTAAACTTTGACTCTTCACAGGCAGGTTGTTGAAAGGAGTGTGACTGCTCCACAATGCAGAAATAGTAGATATTAATCCTGGTACTGGAAGTACAATGCAGAGGTAGCCAAAGTATCTTTGGAGAGGCTGGTTAATGGTACCTCCAGAGGGGGCACTGCATTCAGGCAGGAAAATTTGCTGTAATACTCACGAACCTGAGATGATACAGCCAAACAGTTCTGTGTGGACTAACCAGTGTGACACATGCTGACTGATGGACCCTGGTATTACAGCTGAGCTTTTCTGTCCATTAGTTTTTCATTCTATATGTGTCTTCTAGTAGTCACATCAGAAGAGTTTTCCCTTAATTCCTCCATTTAGTTGTGATAATTTAAAGTTCAGTTTGTTCCACTCTTTTAAAGTATAATGAGTTTGGAGATAATGAGTGCTAATTAAGTTTTGTGTTGCATTAATGCTATATGTTTGTTACTTCAGAGAATGACACTTTGAATGCCAGGGCACTATCAAAGGGTCTACATTTTTCTTCCATGATCTGTACCATGGTCAGTCTCTTTTCTCCTCTCTTCTCCTACACTTTCCCCATTTTCCCATAATTAATGTCTGAAAACCTATTCAACAGCGCTGATGTCTCAAGCGGTGGGTATGTAAATATTTACTGGCATGACAGTCAACAACAGTGGGAGGGAGGGAAATTGCTACATCTTACCATTCAGGGAACCTTCAAGTTCCCTCTCAGAGGTCTCTCGATGGGAACAAGAAAAGTTTGCAGTTTATACTTGACTTGATGTGGGTTTTCTCTCTTGGTTCCTGTTTCGTTGCAGATGTCATTCTAGCACTGGAAAGCTTTATCATTTCACTGAGAATTTCCCCTGTACACACTCTCACAGCACTCAAGGCTGGAGCTGTGGTGGAAGAAAATGGAGCCTGTAGATCTCCTGGAATTTGCCTCCACAGAAATGAATAGTACAACGGTCACCCTGGCTTTGCTGGCAGTTTTCCTGTTCCTGCTGTATTGGTAAGTGATAACGATGACATGGGCTGCATAGCAGACACAAAGCCTGCTGAAGCTCCCCCAACATCTATAGGGTCTTTTATTCCTCAGGGGAGACTGGAAGGTAATTGGCTGGAAGGGACATGTAGGGGGACTTGGCTTGAATGCAGAGGTTGAACTAAATATTCACAAAACTCATGATGCTTTTTAGAGAATTATCTCCTTGTAATATTTTCTTTTAAGTGCTCTACCAACAAACCAGCAAAAATGGTCTTAAAAATTAAGAACTTATAATAGTTGCTTTTTTAATAATTTCTGTAGGAAGCAGGAACATTGGTGCTGGTCAGAAAGGAACAGAGTACTTGTTGCAGGGTCTTGTTGGATCTCTTCTTGATATTGTGCTGCACACTCATCCCTTGCCAGGTTTCTTGGCTTAAGTGTACAGACACTTTAACTCCTGCTTGAATTTCCCCTCTTGTTCTTTCCACAGTGAGTAGTGGATACAAATCAGTAAGAGCAGCACTAATGATTAGCACAGTAGGCATTGCAGTGGGCTGTGCTGAAATGAAAAAAATACCAACCTGCCCTGGCTGGATAATTTATTTCAGAAATTCAACTAGCTGAACCAGGAGTGCTTTTCTGACTGCTTTTACTTGAATACCTCTTCAAATCCTGCCTTCCACTCAGCCAATGTTTTTTTTTCTCATTTGTATGTGTGTACAAGAAAAAGTTTCAGGGATGGTGGTAGAAAAAGAATCTCTGACAACCCAAAGCTCGTCTGGAAGACCATAGTGATGCCATCATGGCTTTAGCACAATTGCTTCAGCAGTGTAAATGACAGATCATCTCTGCACACATTTCTTCATTCTTTGACCCTGTTGAGCTTTTTTCCATTTCCTTCTGTGTCAAGGGAGGGTCTAGAGAAACTAAAAAAAGTGTCAAGTCAAGCCCATATTGATGTGTGCTCCCATAGGTGGGTGAGCCTGCTTTCTCAGTAGATCTGCCCAAATAATCACAAACATCTAAGTTCTACTTCCTTTGAATTTTACTGTGAAAAAAATGGCAGCACTGTATCTTTCAGTAAAAACATGCTGTTTAGCTGCTGACCTGTGGGATCTCTGTGAAATTGTGGGGATGAGGGGGAGGGCAGAGGCACACCAACAGTTCAGAAATGCAGCAGGTTGGCTGGTGAGCTCTGGCTGTCTCTGAGACAGCTGGAAGAGCCTGATGCTTCCACATAGCACATGTCAAGATCCACTGAGGTCTCTGAAGATGTAGAACTGCTCTATATAAATGTAGGGTATGTTCTCCAGAGCCGCATTTTCTGGATCCACTTAAGGAAAGCTGTTCCTCCCCTTGAAATGAAGACAAGTCAGTTTAGTGTAGAATTTGGTCTTGCTATAAACAAACCTACCTCTAATTGCAGACTAAAGTAAAAGTTAAACCAGGCTCCAGTCTGTGGATGGTCAGCTGCTGAGTTGAGCCCATACCATAGAAGTTTCAGAACATCCAATTTCAGAGGGAGGTGGGAATTTGCCTTACAGTAGGGACACACCATTCAGTATTTCTCCTTTCTTGGCTGAAGGTAAGTTCTGTGAAGGCAACAAGTAAAGGAAGCTGGAGTTTTGTATAGGAAAGTGTTGTGTACTCTGACTTGCCCGTGTTTATTATTAACCAGTCTTCATGATCTACGAGTACAGGTTTATTTTAAGTAGCTTACTAGATACAAGTGCCTATAGGTCACTCTTCCAATGAGACGCTGGTATTTCTTAATCTTTCAATGCTGGGAAACACCTGTGGGCTATTGGTAGGCTTGCCTAGTGGCTAAGCTATTCAGATCCATTAATTTCAGTGAAATGCAGTGACCCATTTATTTCAGTAAAAAGCAGTGGCTGAACCTGTAAGGTTAATGGCTTGAAGCACACCTGCAAGTGTGGTACTTGTTGTTCAAACCTGTCAACCTATTCATTTGAGAGTCTATTTTTTATAAAGTTTTTGTATTGCATGTCTGTTTAAACAAATGAGTAAAACCCAATGCATGCTCACAGCTTCCTTTATTCATGGCTAAATAATTCCTTGAGTTCAAGGTATTATTTGAAGAGTGTGTAAAGAGTTGCTAATAGAAATGCAGGTCTGTAATTCTAGAGAATGTTTTTATTACAATCTTGTTGCATACCCAATTGTCTGGCTCTTCTAGAAGTCAGAAAATACAAGTGTTACATATGGCTGGAGTAGTAATAAAGTAATGACTCTTCAAGGTCCTTTGATATTTTTCTTGTTCTAAGCTCTATTCTAATTTTTAATAACTTCTGAGTTCTTCTTTTTCTAGCATTTTCTGCCAGCATTGTATCTTTTCAGAAGGGCAGTTGTAGGGGGAGGGAGGAATGAATATTTGCTGATGTAATTTTTGTTATGGTAGTAGCTTATGATTGATCGGGGTCATACTATGTCAACTGTCGTGTAAGTACAAAGAATAGGTGGTTTGTCCACCTTGTTGGCTGTAAAAGGCTTACAGGCTAAACAGAAGGCAGATACAGGGAGAGAATCATTACATCTAATGCACTCTAGCATAGCAACATGGTGATGGCAACTGTCATGTTATTGAGCTGTTTCCTTAGCAGGATTTTTGTGGATGGGAGTACTCGGTGGTTTAAATGAGAGTCTTGAGCTGCTGCACGTTGGCTCAGCCTCACTCACTGTTTGCATGTGTACCGTAAGGCCAGCTGTGATTTATCACAGTTCAGCTGGCAGGTGATATCTTGCTAAATTGTGATAAGCCCAATCTCTATATTTTTGGGTAAGGTGAGGTCATATGAAACAGAGAGAGAAGCAAGGGTTAATTGGGAAAGGGAGGAGAGACTGTAGCTGCATAAAAGTATACTTCTTGTTTAGTTTAGTTTCTAAAAAGATACAGGTCTTAGGAGGAAACTTGGATGCTTTGATAATTTTTTTAGACTGTTATTTATGATACAATAAAGTTTATGATACAGATCGCAAATAACTCTTTATAATAAATCATCTAATAGCACATCTCTGATTTAGCATGCATTGTCAACAGCGTAATGTGAAGGTGATGCTTGTAGTGTATTGTGACAATTTTAAATCAGTGGAAAATTAAATGACTACAATCTCTTACTGTTTGTCTTCCACATGACCTTAAGTCAGCTATTAGGAGAGGCTTTTAAAGGTAGTTAATTTAATGTTGGGAGTAAAAGGAACAGAGAAGCTTTTGAGTACATAGCCTCTTTAGATTTGAAATGGGAAGAATAAACCGGAAGCTGTTTTTTTTTTGTAATCTGTTAATTTAACAGGCTGCTCAAACCTGTTTGCTGTCCCCCATTCCTGAAGGACTTAGCTGTCTGCCACCCTCCTCATCCTTACCATTTGCTCTCTGTAGGTCCAAGTCCCTTCCCACAAACCTTGCATCATGGATTCCTCGATGGCTGTTGCTACCTCAGTGCTGTTGTGAAAGGCAATGAAATTACTGCTTTATTGACCACAAAAAAGCATAATGTAGCTAAATTTTAAAAATTCAATAATAACACTGAACACACTTTAAAAACTCTCTTGTCCATGTCTCTCCCACCCCCTGTGATTTCTCCAAGCCAAACTGTCTGTCGGAGCAGTTTCTTTTAAGAGCACTTTCTCAGTACCAGGGACTGCTGTCTCTATTCACTTAATCTCTGTGAATCTCTGGGTTTTTTTCCAGGCATGAAATAAAAACAAACACTTAAGGGAGGAATGAGGTTAACATTTACAAATCCCAGTGATATTTTCTACTGAAAAATACAGTAGTATATCTGTGCAACATACTGTTCATTTTCATTTCAAACATATGCCGAGTTGGGGATCCCATGCTTGGTTGTAGCTGCAAACATTGCTTTGTGTCTTTCTTTCTGCTGTCTGGGAAGATGCTTGATAAAATGAAAGCAGGAGTTTATCTTGCTTTAAAGTTTAATGTACCATAAGCTTAGCATTATGAAGAAGCTGTCACAGCATTCAGATACCTGTGTTCATACTGGATTATCAACCCCTTGTCTAAACAAACCTGGGTTTTTTTAGAAACATGGAGGTTGGATGGGAGGTGTTTGTTTGTGTTTGTAAGATACATGTCTAATTGCACGCTTTCAAACATAGCAAAATATATACTAGTGGTGTTCTTGTCTGGTTTTGAGAAGCTCAGTCATTTAGGAAAATGCCACTTTTACATTTAAGTAATAATAATGTTTGCTTCTGTTACAGAAGTGTATAGAGAGATTGGGTTCTCTGGATCTAGGAACTGCCCACCCATTGCATAACCAGTAAATTCCGATCGAAAGCATTTGCAATCTGTGACCAAAAGGAATAAAAAATAAACAATATTTTTTTCCTCCTCTGCCCTTAAGCCTAGACATTTACATGTAGTTAGGATATACTTAGACATGGGGACAAGATGTGTTAGCATTCATCAGTTGGTACCATACCTGTACTAGACCACACAGTTAATCTCAGGACAGGTAGTATTTCGATACAAGTGACCTCAGTACTGCTGCATGACTCACATTACATCTGGGGTTTTGGAAAGGGCTCTGAAATAGAGGCTTTAGAGATCTGTCTCCAAGTAATCTTCATTCTCCTGGTTTTGCAGAACTTTACTATTTTGATTTGAGTTAGGCATAACTGAGATCAAATAAATCTCAAGTATTTTTTTCCCCAATGAGATGCCACCTAAAATTAGATCTTGTACCATTTTTGCTTCACAAAAAATCCGTATTTACAAAAGCTGCTGGATTGCTAGAGCTCTAGGTTCATAGTTTGAGTGCAGTATAGGGTGAGCAGATTGTTCTAGTGCGTGCAGATAATGCATCCAGGCAGATCTAGTGTCAGGCAATACAAAACTTGGATCCTTTCTGAAAAGACCAACTGTGGGTGGGTAGGCCCAAACTTTTCCAGATGTCACTACTGCCATCAAAGGCACAGCGTCACAAGGACCACTATGAAGATGTACAGCTCTGCTCTCATGTCAGGCTCGTTGAGTTGAGAGGTTCAGAGAGGCTTCCTAATCCTCAGATGCTAAAGCACGCTTGTCTACCCCGCTGGCAGAAAGCACAGCTCCCCAGACAGCGAGCACTTGGAGGCCGGTGCTGCTGCACTGTTGCTGGGCCCTGCCTGCTGATACGTGGACATCGCCCCCGCACACCTCTCCTGTGGCAGTGCCTGACCTCAGAGATGGGCTCTAAGGTTACGGGCCCCAATGAGTCTTTCCCTGTTACAACCTTGTAGCATCTCATTTTGCATCAGGTTTACAGGGTCAAATGGCAGGGAAGTTTTGGGGGTTTTTTTTATTTATTCTGTTAACCCCAGCTGTTTTTTTTTTTCTTGAAATGACCATTATGTCATCGGAAGTAGTTCTGCTTCCCTCCCCTTTATTCAAGTAACTTACAAAAGCTAGAAGGATCTGAGTCAACAGGAAACATCAGCAAACTGCTGTTGATGACAGAAAATAGATTCAGTAATGTCTTTGTCATGCAGCTTTCCATCAAGCAAAGCTGGAATTCCCACTAACGTGTCAAACATAATTTGAGCCCACAGCTGCACAATATATGTCCTCCTCTTTGAACTAAAGAATCTCCAGGTGAGCCTGAGAAGGAGCAAAGCAAGCTACTGAATTATGATTTGGAAAAGTGCCATGCCACAAATGGCTAAATGCTTTCCTTCTCTGAAACCAAGGTAGATTTGATCATCCTGAATGAAGTTCACTCAATGCCCTGATTATGCTGCTTTTAGGTAAACAAAGTTGTCTCTTTTTGCGGGGTAGGGGTGGGGGAGTGGGTGGAGAGAGGTAGAACAGTTTTCCATCACTGCTTTTGCAGCTTTAGAGTTTAATTCTTTGGGATGTCCTCAGAGGTTGTTACACCACCTTGGTTATCCTGATAAACGTAGCTCAGGTTCTAGCGCTGTGCAGCTTTGGTTTTGCTTGTTTGTGCTTCATTGTAAAACTGAGAGGCCTCTTATGTTCAAGTTTGATTGTTGGTATTTTGTTGGTTTGGTTTTTGAGGGTTTTTTTCAGTTTAGAGATTACATGGCCATCTGTGTTTATTTGAACACCCTCAAGTGCTTCTTGGTTTTGGTTTGTTTTTTTAGTGTTTTTTTTTTCTTTTGTGAAGGTGCATTTTATCCTAACAACTCTGCGTATAGGAGTAAATCTCCAGCCTGTTTATTCCTCCTGGTCTTCATTTTTCCCTAAACCTTTTCATGCCTCTCCCCATAAAATCCCTGGAGCACAATTTGGTTTTAGGTCATGGAGGTGATAGTGATAATAGTATGTTAAGGTAGACCTACAGGGATAGATTAACTTCTTGAAACAGGTATATTTACCTATCTTCTGGCATCATTTCTAGACCTAGTGTCCAACAGACCATGCTGAGAAGTGGACTAATTCTCACAAACACCTCCAGACCAACAGGAGCTGGATGCAGCCCTCGAGCAATCCTATTTCTGCTTTTCCTTCCTGTGAGGCTTGGATAGGCTGAACCTGGGCTGAGCTGGGTTGCACAGGCATGGGAGACTGGCAAGGAGGGAAATTACTCTGACTTCTGCATCAGGCAGCTTCTGCCTGGGATTTTTCTCTGGAGCTTCATTTAGCTCTTCTGAACTAGCACTTTGGTTTTAACTTCTGACCTCCTGCTTGCCTTAGGACAAGTTGCTTTGTTCAGGCACCTTGCAAACTCATTTGGGTGTCCTGAATTAGCTTGTAGATGCTCCTGCCTCCATCTACTGACTGTATTAGGAGCCTGAAGAACTTAACACGCTGCCTTTGGTGCACTAAATGGAGTTGAAATTAGATGATGAAAGAAGGCAAGTAAATAACCTCCCCGATGAGAAGACTTTTCTTGTGTGAGCAGTGGGGCTGGTCACTGCAAAGGGTCTGTCTCTTGCTGTGCCTGTGCATTCAATTGCCGAGCTGAGAGGGCCTCTCAGGACTGCTGTAATTCCTCCAAAGAGTGCCATGAACTCTGCTCTCCCCCGAACGACAGGGAAGCCTATTGAGAGTTCCTGTGACTGCACCTGCCTGGAGTGACTAGTTTTGCATCCTCAAGCACTCTAAGCAATGTGGACTTGTCACTGCACATCTTTCAGTTAGTAGACCAAGTGTCCTGCCAGCTTGGATGTGCTCCTTCTGAAATGGAAAGGTAAATCAATGGGCAGTTTTGACAGGTTAGACTTCCTCAGAGTGGTGAAAAGTAAATCCGTGTTCTCCCTTCTCTTGTTTCCTTCAACACTGCTCCCATCATTCAAAGAAAGTTGCCTATATTCTTCTTCCCTCCTTTTTGTCATTGTATCAGGCTTGGTCAATAACAATGCTCATTGTGTTTTGTCCTCATTGCTGGCTCACCGTAATGAATGCCTTTGATTGCCATGCCTTGCTCTTCTGTAGGGAAGTTTTATACAGTATTTAATGGAGCTGGCTGAAAACTATTTTAAAATAAAATATTGACACATTATTGAGAGATTGTCTTTTATCAGTTCCCCTTGACATACCCGAAACCTTTAGATGGATTTTTCTCTCTGTTATCTCCCTGGGTTTGCTTTTGGCTTTTTTCCCCATTGAAGACAAAGTTTACTGTTCCATGAGCTCAGTGTGTGCTAACTGCTCAGAAACAGCCACCAGAAAGAGCTCAAAGTATTTTCTGGCTTGGGTCTGGAAATGTATTTATTTCACTTCCACAGGAATAGCGGTGGAGCTTGAGAAAATTATGTTCAATGTCTGTCTTCATTCCCTCGCTTTATGTGCCATTGCTTGCACTGTTGGCAATTTCTTTTCAGTTCTGCTTGTTTATTTTACATGTATTTTATATGTCTGGAGTGACTGTGCAGGTCAATAGGGATACTAGAGTTTTAATGCAAGGGTCATCTAGCATGTGGTAGATTTTCCATATCTGTTCCTCTGGTAGTTTCTTCTCTGGCCAGTCCCTTTTTTCACAGTTCTGCAGAACCTGTGGGGTTGTTGGGAGAGTTTATTAAGAGAGCAATAAACAAGGCAAAGGGCAAAATTTGATATATTGGTTTGTTTCTTGGATAGGAAAAGAAGCTGGAGGCCCAGCGATGGCTGGAGAAAGACTAGAAAGAATGAGTGGGAACAGAAGGATATGGCTTCGTATGAGTTTGAAGTGGGTCATTACAGTTTGAGGTCAAGTATGTTTGGGAAAGTTGAGGCTGGAGGAAAGGAGCTGAACTGAGATGTATGTTGGGAGCAGGGCATGGGGCAGTGGTTGTATGCTCGTGTTGACAAGTGAAGTCTACTTCCTTGGAAAGAATAGTTCCTTTCAAGCCAGAAGAAACCTTGTGATACTTGTTAGGAGTTGAGGGGTATGGGAAGGATGAAAAGGCAGTGAACTTCAGAGGAAATGGGTAATTGGTAACCGTATGGTCACAAGCTCTGGCTATACGAATGCTCTTGGATGAGAACTATTGGTAGAGTTTTGAACCTGTAACCCTAAGTATTCTTTTAACTTAATTCAGTAGCAATAAATCTGATGTAATCTGTTTGTACATGTTTGTGGTTTCTCATCCAAAAAGCTCCAAAGAGCTTTTGTGTAAACAGCCTCTCAGTAGAGCTATAACAAGATGAAGAGGTCATCAAGGCACGTGGTTTGAAATGTGGGAAAGACATGAAATACGGCCACCCTGGGAGAGAAGGGAGCAGATGAAAGATGGTCAATGTATTGCATGCTAGCATGGGGGACAGAGTTATGGTGGTCAAGACTACAAGGGCCTTCTTCCAACTCTTAAAATATCACTATGATCTATCTGTTTGCTCATCAAAGACGCTAACAAGCCTCAGTTTTAAGATTTTCTGAAATAGTCATCATGGGTTTAGATGCAGCATAAGTATATATACACCTCAATATAAGCTTCGTGGTAGGAAAACTGAAAAACTGTACATTCATGTTTGGATTGATTTCAGTGAGTTTGCCTAACTCAAGCACAATCTGGAGTGTTCCATGTCTCTGAAAATTATGGCATCTTGTACCTAGCATGGGACTCCATATTGCCCAACTATTTCTTCAGCAGCCAGTCAAGTCAGAGCTATGGCCAAGTGAGAGACAGCACAGCTTTAAGAAGAGCAAACACCCCTTGGTGGTTCCAGAAGGACATCAGATCCACTCTGTAGGTAATGAAGCAGGACTGTTCTGGGGTACATTCAGTAGCCTTCATTTCTAGATATGCATCTGGCCTGCTGTCTCTCATCTACCCTTAAGAGCTAATAATAGGTGGTGCAGAGATAAAGTACCAGGTGCAAAGATAAAGGATCCTCAGTTTTGTGATAACTGTTCTAGCTATGGCATCAAACCTTGAGCTCTTCTGATCCCACAAAGATAGTATTTTACATTTTGTTTGTCTACTATAAAGTTTTAGACTTCAAGGAATTTCTCACAGTTGGGACGCTATCCTCAGTAGTTATGTTTTTAAGTGTTAAAAAGTTAAAATTATTAGCAGTAGTTAATTATTTAGCAGTTTCACAATTTATTTCCTTTCCGGAGATATGACTTTTGCTTAAAACACATGGAAGTGCTATCAACCTGAGTGGAAAAGCAGCTGTCTGGTGTTCTCCTAGGACACAAAACCCTGTTGTTAAATGAAAAAGGCAATCAGATCTTGCGTGTCAGGCCCAGAGGGGTGAGGAGCCTCCCCAGAGCAACACTTCAGAGAGAGCTTGGAATACCAGCTGTGGGCACAAGATAGTAGACAGACTGTAAGAATCTGTGCCTTTGCAGGCCATGTGTCTTATAAAGACTGTTGTATTTACTGTGTAAGGATGGTCAACCTGACAGGACTCAGCTGGGATTTGAGACTTGGAATTTGAGTAGTTTGTCCCTAACCTGCCTCATTGCTCTAGTAGAAGCAAGCTATTAACAAGCATGACCAGGAGGCCCTCATTTCCATGGTAGCTGGTGACTCAATTCCTCTTTCAAACTGTGACTGTATCACTGATGGACATTTTTCTATTTAATTTTTGACATTTCTAAGGATTCTGTGCAGTAAAGCCTTTCCTCCCTCCTCCCCCCTCTTTTTATTTACGTTCCTGAGTGAGAGCGTCGCCAAGAAGTGAGCTCAGTGCCATGGAAGCATTTTATATTTTGAGCAGAGATAAAAATCTCGTTCCTTCTATAAACAAAACAAATCAACAGATGATGCCCGGGAGAACCATTTCTCTATAGCCATTTTCCTCCAGCTGCTTTCTATTCTGTGCAGCTTGCAGTGCACCATATGAAATACGTGTGTGCCTTTCTGTATGTGCAGAGCACAGGTTTCCTCCAGACAGTGGCAGCTCCATCATAAAAAAAAATAATCCCCAAACCACAAAAAAACAACCCACATTTTTTCTTTTACAATGCTGTAATAATAAGATTACTGATAGAGCTGAGGTGTTTGGTTGTTTAATACTGTATAGCTTAGCAATGCAAGGGGAGCTCTACAGTCACCGCCGCTGTGTCTTCACTCTGAATGGGTTAGAACTATTGTGGCTGGATGAGCACCAGGAATCTGAGTTTGACTCAAGCATAAACATGGGGTGGTTGTGGGGGGTGCTGATACCAAAATGCTTGTCTAGAGTTTGTCACTGTGTGTGTGCTTGTGTGTTTCCCTGTGTCAGTGAAGTGTTCCTCTCCAGTGCTGCAGTGGCTTTGTAGCCAGATACAAGCCTGTTGCAGGAGCGAGCCTGGTGGAAAGCAATGAGAAATGGCCCCTCCAGCCTGTTGGAAGCCCTTGTTTGATGGCATCTCTTGCTTTCCTGATTTCGTTTGGCCATGATGAACAGCTCAGGTAAATGGACAAAAGTTTGAGGGGGTCAGGGGGTTGAGATCCAGCAGCACCATAGAAGATGATGCATGGGAAAGAGTGGAGTGTGCTGGTTGAGGCGATGGTAGAGAAAGTGCACATCAAGATCTCACATGCTTAGGAATAGTTGCAGGTCAGCCCTTGGCAGAGGTGCAACTGCAGGTGTCTCTTATCTCTGCAGCATCTTTCTGCTCATTTTCCCCTGCTGAGTTGTGCTTCTGTACAGGAGGAAGGTGGCTAAGCCAGATGTTCCTAAAATGTGTCCTGGGGGAGTAGTATTTCCCTTGCAGGGGCAGGGAAAGGTGATAAAAGTTTGAGCATTGCTAGGTTAAGGGACTGCTTTTTTGCCATAAATAGTCAGAAACCTCTGAGACATGGAGAAACTTGGCGCTAGCAGAGGGTGGGAGGGCAGTGAAATTTGGCAACACTTCTGGTCATCTTAATAAAGTGTGGTTTAGAACCAAAGGGAGATACTGTGGTTTCTCATCCAAAAAGCTCCCTAGAGCTTTTATGTAAACACCCTATAAGAATACATATATGTACACTCACAGGTATACATTTATATTGATATATAAATACATAGCAAGTGACTCAGAACAAAAAGCTTCTAAATAAGCAGCTGAAAACAACTGACCTGATCCACAGATAGATTGCACTCAGTGCCCAAAGCAAAACCCCCTTATCCCATCTCTAGCCAAATGACTTCTGGCAGCTAAGGAAATAACCTTGGGTAAAACCAATAGAACTTTTATAACAGGGACATTAGCTGTTGACCCTGAATGTGTTTTATGACACTGCCTCAGTTTTGCACTGTATATCTTCATCCTGCTGCTGATATGTTGTTCTGCGTTTTTGAAACACTGCAATCTCTCCACACCACCCCAGGATCTGTCATTGAGGCGCTCGGCCTGCGGGTTCACCCTCATCTGCACTGGAACGTTCTCTAAGGCAGATCAGGTCTGGGGCTAGGTGGGCACATGAGACAATTTTGATTTAATTCATTGGAATGCAAGACAAGTAATTAATGTTATTTCTCCAATGCTACTGGGAGAAGACTGGCTGTACCTGATCTAGTTCGAAGTTCACTTTTGTGGATTAACAAATTGGAGTTAACAACTTCTTTTTACCACATCAGTGCTTTGGGTGGTGTGGCTGGAAAGGTTTTGATCAGAAGCTTCTTGCCCTAAACCTATATCACTAAAACATCATCTCAAACACACCTGAGAACTCAGTTCCATTTACTTAGTGCAATTGTATTGGTAAAGTTAGGGAGCAGGAACAAAGAATTTCAGTAGGAAGTCTGCCAACTGCCAAGGACACGTGAATCTTGGTGGGTTTTTTTTAAGCATCCATTTGTGAATGTATTTCCCAAGGTGATTTACTCGTGCCTGAGCATTGAGGCTTGTATATCTCTAGAGCTCAAACTCAGAGCTTTAAGGAAATGAAAAGTATGTAACTTAGCTGATTTTTTTTTTTTTTCGAAGAAGCAAAATATTTTAGGTGCTCAATTCTTTTGAAAATTTGACTTTAAATGTGAGTGGTTACCAGTAAAAAATTTTGTTCCGGTTTTTGGTGGAAATGGTTGGTTGTTTTTCTGGATGAAAGTATTTTGTGCCAAGTTCTAGAGCTGACTGTAAAATTTTAAAATGTTTTGGTAAATATTACCTGGGCAACTTGTCTCACGCCTTATCCAAGAAATTCCAAACTCTTAAGTAACTGCTCAAAGCTGACGTACTAGTTCAAGCCCTTTACATTTTTAGGCTGAATTTGGCTTGCATTGCTTAGACCAGGGGTAAAGCCAGGTGTTTTTTTCTTTTCTTACCTGAGAACAGTTAGAAATACTACTCTCACCTTTCAACTTTCACATGGACCTTTTTCTGACTGGAAAAAACGTTGTTAAACATAATATTGATACAGTAAAAGAGCAAACCCACACAGAAACCCAAGCTGTACCATAAATCTTTCTCTGAAGCTGCTCACACTGGTTATGTAAATAAAAGAAAATTGATGTGGTTTGCAGAATTGTAGTGATACAGAGGAAATTGCTCTTATGTGGTAGGACTTGTGTGCACCTATGTGTGCATATCTGTCTGTCCACCCACCCACTCAACTCCTTGTTGTTTTGGTTGGCTCTGTAGCTGGCATACATACCACAGAACCAGTACCCAGGCTTGGAAAATGTCCTTTCTTAAGGCTTTGGGAAGGACCCTTACAGTGGCTGTTGTGTCTTCTCCTTGTTTGGAAAAGACCTTTGATTGAAAAAATACATTGTTCAGTTGAGGAGGAATTACTGTATGTAGTTAGGCTGTAATGACTTTTCAGCTGAATGTGGTGGGGTTTGGCTCCCATTTCAAATGATTTGTAGAGCTACAGTGCACTTAGGGACATTTCAGCCCTGATGACTGTTGATCCCCAAGGATGCAGCTGATCCATCTATGGGGTTTTTTTATTTGTAAATTGCATTGCATTTCTAAATAGCTAATGGCCAAAATCATTATCAGTGTGTTAATTTAAAGATCAGTCAGCATTTTCAAAGGCTGGACAGTTACAAGAGCTTTCTCTGAGCAAGTTGGAGGCTTTGTCTTGTAGGCTGCGAGCAAATTGTTACAAAACACAAGAGAGTTGGTAGGAGTTTGTGGAATCATAACTAATTGACAATGTTTTTTTTTAAAAACACATTTTCCAATTTAAAATAAGCTGTTAAAATAATTTAGAACAGTGTTATGATAGTCCCTTGACACACATGGGTAGCTTTGGGTTAAACATATAAATAATGCTGAAAGGACTATATTTAGTTCCAGACTGATCCAAGGACAACTGAAAAACTGAAGGTCAAATAACAAAACGAAGAAAAGAAAATTATAGCTCTCCTTGTTCTGTTCTGCAGCATGCTGCTTGGCAGCCGTGAAGGTTCAATACTGGGGAATTTGTCACATACAACTATTTATGATTTGTACTTTAAGTAAAGCAAGTAAGCATGAAGTGTGTGTACTTATTGACAAAAGCACATCACTGAGTCTTGTCACACTGAATCTAGACAGCAGTTCCTGACTATTGCAGAATTTCTAGGGCCTGGATATTAAAAGATCTATGAATGACCGATTAATCAATGATGGCTTTGACCATGCTCTATCTTGACCTTCGGGCACTAGAAGTTTCTGCTAAAGTGTACCCAGGTGGTGAATGGTAAGCTAAGACTATTGTTTTATTTGTTGGGGATTTTTTTTGCTATAAGCTAGTGAAACTGTTGAATTAGAGAAACTTCAGGTCACTGCTGACTTGGGAGAACTGGGAGTCCATGCTCAAGCAGGAGCTAAACAGCTCAAGTGCAGAGCTCAGTGCTTCCATCTGCAGAGATAAGTCAGTGAGCTTCAACCCATCTAAGTCACTCCTCTAGTGGTGGTTGTTTTTTCCTCTCTGAGGGAGGGACCGATCCTGGCAGGATCCATGGTAGGTGCTTGGCTGTATTCTCCTCACCTAGGAAAAGCATTTCACTTAGGTGGCTGCAGGCAACACAGGTACTGTTAGAGCCACAGGAACAGATCTCGGTGGGCCATGCTCATACATTAAGCTGAGGATTTGCACAAGGATGGCGAAATTCTGAATGTCCAGGCTGACAATAAATTGATGGGGATTGTCAGTGATGCTATTTGTGCAGTCATGTTTATGCGATGTTTCACTTGACCTAATCTTGCCAAGCCTGATCATGCCTGCTTCTCTTGCACAGCTCCACAGCATGCCTGAAGCACTTGCCTACTGGCCAACCAGGCCACAGTTCCTGGGGCCAGATCCCTTCCCTGGGGTATCAGCTGGTCACTTTGCTCAAGCCAGCTGATACACTCTGACTGCCATGAGATTTTGGTAGTACTCAGTGTCATTAATTCTTTCCAGAGGATTTATTCCCTTTCAGCAGGTTTCATGCTAGCCTTCCCTGAACTCCTTATGAAACGTTATTCAATTGAAACTGCAGGGTAGTATCTCACAGAATAGTGGGGTTTTCACATTGGATTATATACTGTATATCAAATATGTGCATTGCATGGACAATGTCTGGTCAGAGAAAACATTGGCTACCAGTTGGGTGGAGGTCAGATGCATCCATAGCAGTCCCTAAAAATGAATGGGAGTACCCATGGTGCGACTTGGCTAGCAACTTGACCCAAGATGAATACTTTCGAGTCTGAAACTGCAACATACCAACTGTCTTCTTTCCCTTTGATGGTAACCATGTCTTGCATAATCTGTATTTTAGCATTTTCACCTTAAATCTAGGATTTGCATGTCAGAGACAATGGGAAACCATTATTTTCTTCCAGGTATTATCTGACTGTTGTTTACATTTCCTATGACATCTCTCTATCCTGCTTTTAAAATATTTTTTTGGGCATGTTGTGTCTTATAATATATCAAATGAGAGGTCTAGTAATTAGGGCCCTTCAGCACTAAGTTAATCTCTTTGGAGAAGTGAAGAACAAATTTGGATTGTTCTCATCCATAGTCTCAGATGATGCATCATTTTTGCACTGGTTGCTTCTTCAGCTCCTGAATTTACTATATGTCTGTGCTTCAGAATAAGGCATAAAATCAGTTATTGTTTAGAAGATTGGTTCAAGTTGTATCCTTGTGAAGTCCCCTGTAAACTGAAACTTGAAATATGACCTTAGACTGTTGTGTAAAATGCTAATTCTTGCAAATGTGTCTCTTAACAGCCACACTTCTAACAATTGGTTGTTTGCCCACATCTTTTGTCTTTCAATATTACAAGCAGCACTTATTTCAGTGTCATCCCTTTTCATTAGTTTAGCCGTGCTGTTCATTTATAGCTTCATTCTATTTTCCTCTGACTTTTTCAGATTATAGACAGACTAATTCTGAGTTCATAAGCTTAGATGTGCAAACATAAGATTTTATTTTTTTTTAAACACCAGATATTTGTGATTTTGGTGAGGAAACCCTGGGCAGAACAGGGATATTGGCAGTGCCACAGGTGAATGGGGGTACAACTCTAGCTTTGCTTCAGTGTATGAAGTGTGACACTTGCATGTGCATGCACAAGAGGAGGAAGAGGAGATAAATTCCTGAAACCTCCGTTTTCTTTACTGTTGATTACCATAAAGGAATTAAAAAGGAGCTCCCAGCCATAGCTATGTATGGTATGTCACCAAAGCATATTTTTGGGTTGTTTTTGAAGGGCCATTAACCTCACTATCTAAAAGAAAGCAAGCATCCAACATTCTTTGAATGGCCAAATGCAAGTTAAATGGATGCTTAAATTATTTTTCATCTATGAAGAACATTTTGTTGTTCATGTATAGTCTCTAAGGGTGCTCATATGCCCCAGGTAAAGTCAGAGCCAGCCACATCAGGAGAAATAATCTTTATGCAATATGCTGTCTAACTAAGCAAGCCTGTGTGATGAGAGGAATATACCTTTCCTAACAAAATATCTTAAGAGCATAGAAGGCTTGATTATGATCTTTATTACCTTGCTGTAAAGCAAGAGCAGCACCGCTGAACTCTGCAGAGTTGCTCTAAATTGAAGTGTGAGCTCTGAAATACAGAGCAGAATAAATTCACTTTATATACTTTAACTTGGAGAAGACAAGGCTCTGTGGCAGTCCCAGCAGGATTACCAGCGTTCAATCAATTTCGGGACCTGTATATCCCAGCATTGTAGGTAGGCTTGGGAAGCTTATTTTGCAGTAGAAATGGCACTGCTCTTCCACAGAATGCTCCAGTAACAGCCAAACCTCCTAAATAATTGTCATCCCTACTGTTCAGCATGTGAACTTCAGGAGCAGAAGCATAGGGGGAATCTTTTGCAGTTCTGGCAGAAAACATCTCTCAGAGAATAGGAGACTTTCCACTGGCGCAGGTCCTTCCTTTTAGAGACCTGTTTCTTTCCTGAGACAATCATCTGGCCATCTCTGAGGGATGGCTGTTTGCAGCACGTGTCTGGGGGGGGGGTAGATGTTATCTTTCCAGGAGGCTAGGAAGGCCTCTAAGGCTCACATGCCATCACCATGGGCAAAACACACAACTAAAGGATTTGAAATGCTTAAATGCATTATTCAAACACCAGAATATTGTGCAATTTTTAAAATTTTTTTTGAGGGGGGGGCACCCCAACTTCTACTATTTAAGCCATAAACAAGTTTACTTGCTCATAGGATTTGGGACTTTGAGATTGCTTTAGGTTCTACCTAGCAACCACGTGCCTAGAAATAAGTTTTAGTTGGAGCCCTTTATCCATGCCCGAACTCCACTTCCTTATGCAATCATGCAGCTGTAATACTGATGCTTTCAGAAAACTCTAAATAATGAGGGATTCATGAGAAAGCTGTGAGATTTTGTTGCCAGGTTTATTCTTGCAGAGCAGAACTAATAAAACTTTAAGGAAGCCAAGTTTTTAAAAGTAGGCTATTTTTATTGTGATAAAATAAAAGTAAAAACCCAAAACAATCCAAAACAAAGCTTGGAGATTGAAACTCAATTTAATTAAATTCAATTCATGTGGCCTGTGTAGGCTTTTTGGTGAGCTGGAACCAGACAAACAGGTGTCAGGTGTGTAGAAAACAAAGTAGTATCAGTATGTTGGCTATGAACTGCTTCCTCCTCCTTGCATGCATAACACTGCGATGAGAGTTGGCAGAAGGACGTACAACTGCACGTGATTAAATGCTGACAGCCGAGGAGCTTGGCTCTCTGTTTACAGAGGTGAAAATGACAAAAAAGCTGGGGAATAAAGCTTCCTATGTGTCTTTGTACAGTCCTGGAAAAAATAAGCTGAAAAATTCTTAAGAAATACTGTAAGAGCCATTTGATTAGGAAAAAAAAGTTTAAGATTTCCAAAATGCTCTAATGAAAAAATTACTCTGATGCAAACTGTGAAGGCAATTCCCTGCTCCCGCCGGGTGTGTGCTCTATTCTGGAGCAATTGAGAAACGCATGCTAATGTGACCGGGGGGGACAAGTCTTCCCCTTTCCTGGACTTTTGATATAATTATTTAGCCAACACTGAGAGAATCTCTGCATACTCTAAAACTGCAGTCATTTCTGAAATATTGATCTGGGAAGGTCACTAAATTCCATAGCTGGTGAGGTCAGGGTAATGAGATCAAGTGACAGACTCAGTGGTACCCACTGATTTAGTTGTTTAGACACTGTAACCAAACCATGACCTTCTTGTTCTGCAGCCTCTTTGATCTAACTATGTGAAAACACAGCTGCTTACTGGATATTGCATGTTAGTATGCATGTAGGCGTCAGGGTAACTTTTTGTGACATTTACTTCAATTATTCTGAAGTCAGATTATAAAAATGAGTATCACCCACCTGCCTAGTCTTATCTGTTACTCAGAGCCCTGTTTTGCTCTCCATTGGTGTAACTAGTAAGAAGACCATGCAGGGTCTGCAAGATACTCTCCCGTCTGACTTGAGGGTGATGGGGGGAAGGTGGAAATTAATCCTCCTGAATGAAGCAGGGAGCAAGACCTAATCTCCACAGCCCTTGAGGAAGATGTTGGAAGGGTGGAGGAGAATTACTGCTATTTTCAGTCCTGGCACCTCTGCCTAATGAACAGCCCTGGAAAAAAGTCTATTCTAACAGTCAGGTGGCTTCAGGTCACAGTGACTTGTGCAGTGGGCGCTGGCAGAGGACCCTCTGTCTCACAAGCTTTGTGTGAACGGACTCATGGATGCTCTGTTCCCATGCCTTGGTGTTTGCTTTCCCCTGTGATGCAGGTACTGCACCCACGGTACTAGTGTTCAGCGGTGTTAAGCTACCCATGGTGCAAGCCTTTGCTTAGGAATGAACCTGTGTTTTACTATTCTTTGTCAGTTTTTATACTTCTCTTGCTTTTGGATAGCTGTTTGGTTTTCAACATCTCTGCAACACAGTGGTTCCCTCTGGAGGTATTTTGCCATCAACTCTCCACAGCCTGTGCCAGAGTCCGCATGGCATTTCCTTCCCAAGGCAGGAAAATGCAGGTATGGAGCAGAAATTAAGCCTGCTAAAAGGAGTACCATGCTCCCATGGAAATATCTACCCAGATCCATATGAGATCATATGCTGGAGCCCAGCTGCTTCCTGCCCCGAGTTTAAGCACAATAGTAAAGTTTCGTGATGTGTGGATGTGACCTGGAATCACTTAGAGCAGAGGAGCGGCATGGAGAATTTATGTCTAGCCCAGGGCAGAGCACGTGGGCTCCTGGCTATTGTGTACTGTTGCCTTTCCACTTGCACACAAGCTTATCAAAATGTTTTTGCAGGCTTGCTCCAACTTTCCTGCACAGCTTTTAACTCTTCATTTGAGGACCTGTGTGAACTATGCAAGAGCAGGCCGTGCTCAAAGAGGGTGAATGGTGAGAGCTCAGCCAGAGCCAGGCTAAAGAGCCTCCTCGGCAGGAGCTGGGAGCCTGCAGTGCTGTCTCTGCAGGCATGCTGACTGGTCTCCTTTCCCCACAGGCATAAGAGTAGATGGATTTAAAAATAAATAGGAAGGCAGTCTGGAGTGCCACTGTGTGTCCCTCTGAGCATGATTCAAAAGTATGCGCTGGGGAAGTTTAAAGATGATTAGACATATGGACTGGCATCAGAAGTACTGAGTGCATCCAGAGAGGCACCACAACTCCCTATGAAGTCAAGCAAAAATAATCCCGTGATGATTTCTTTCCCCACATGCACATACTTCCAGGGAGACTGGTGTGGGGTATGAAGCTGAATGCTGAACAAAAGATGAAAAGATGGTTGCTGGCCTAATAATCTTGAATACATTGGAGACCAGTTTACTTCATAGTCTCTTTCATGTGTACAGTAAGCACAGAGGTTCAGATCCTTAAAGTAAGTTTTGTGTTTAATGGAAGGGTGGTTGTCTTTTGAGGAAGATGGGCAACACTTAGAACTTTCATCCATACTGAAGTAGACTTGAAGTGTCTTCTTTATATGATTTTTCTGTTTGTTTTCAGAAAACCCACTGTCTTCCCACTTTGCATGTAACATTTGCACAGTGCATGTATAAGAGGTGAGCAGAACAGTCTAGGCACTGGCAGATTTTTGCAGCATGCACAAAGGTCTGGAGGAAATGTCTTCCCTCCTGCCACAAAATGTCCCTTAGCTGTACAAAAATAAATTCCTTTAAGGGGGGGCTTTTTCTTTTTGCATGAGAGTATAGATGTTTTATGGTAAAATTAAGTAATTGAAATGATCTGGGCTTTATCTTCTTGTGCTTATGTTTTTGTTCCTTGCTGTGGTTACCTATCAAGCACAAAACCAAATTGTTAAACATAATACAACACCAAAACAAAACTGCCAAACATGCTCCAAATTCATAGCAAGGTAGCAAGTATCTTTTTTTTTTTTTTAAGTGTAGAAATCTGAGGGATCTGTCCAAACTTCTATCAGGTTGATTTCTATGTGGATTTATATCAGAATTTGTATAATGACTGAGTGTGGAAGGAACTATTTCTGCTGCTTAGCATTATCTCTATGAAATACTCACCTAGAACAGAAGACCTTGTTCAACATTTCAAAGAAAAATAGCTTTCAAAGCATGCACATTTTCTCTGTTCTAGGTTAAAAGTATTATGCAGAGGCTTAAATAGCTAGCTGTATTCTGCCCTTTCATATCATGCGACAGGGAATGATAATTTACTTTTGTGTTTAATATTATACAGCTGTGAGTTGGCTGTAAAGACTAGAAGCATGCTTACACCCATACGAGAGGCCTGCTCCAATTCCACTGTCTGTTAAAGAGGTGGAAGTACTGCTAGAAAACTCCACAGAACGCTATAAAACTGTGTCAGGAGCATGTTGCTGCAGGGATCAACTAACCAAACCTGTAAAAAGCTGATGTCTGTTCTTCTGACTTGATGCGTGCAGATAATTGGAGTAAAATTCAAGTAAAATTCTGGAGTGGCCAAGTTCGAAGCGGACCGGAAGGACACCATGAGGCGCGAGGGGCAGTTCGTGTTTACGTGCTTGTATGCAAATTGAAAGCATACACACTTGCATAGCAGGGAAAGTATGGCCTGAGCATTTTCACATGTGGCCCTTGAGGTGTTAGCCAGCACCCTGAACTGCTGCAACATGGGAGATTGGAGTTGGGCCCTGATGCAGTTTAGAGTGAGACTGGTCTGCCCAGGAGATCTCTCAGTGGAGTCAAGGGGAGCTTTCATGGAGTGAGGTATCTTCATCTGTAACACACAGTACCAGGGCCCAATACCCATCAAGCAAATAGATGGTGTAGCCAAGGGAAAATTGGGAGGATGGAGGAAGAAATTCAATACCGAGGTACATGAGCAAGTCACTGTTTCTGTAAGAAAAAGCTATTTCTGTAGAGGGTGTTAGGTAGCTGTGGGGAGTGGTGGCAGTATTTTCTGCTTTGCCAAAGATGGGAACATTTTGTTAATTTTAAACCCCTATCTAACTTTATGCTCTCAGGTTCTTATAACAACCCCCTGATACGTGTATGTGATATTGAAATGGATTAGATGAGTTGTGATGAAGGCTGTGGGATCAGAGTTCACTTTCCCACAGTGATCCTTTTGCTTTGGGCTGCGATTTTGGCCCCTGTACCTGGCTATGGGTATGCTCCTGCTCAAACTCACCCTGGAGTTCAAAGTACCACGGTCTTCCTGGCATAACACTGCCAGCCATGCTGTCAGTACACCCCAGCAGGCTGTCAGTACAGTTTCTCTTTTCTTGGGATCATGGTGTTAGGGTATAGAAGTGCAAAATATACAGTGGGACCCAGACAGGAGAGAGGGGGATGCTCAGGAGGGAGAGGGTGCTGCCTTGAGAGGACACGTGTCTGTAACCTTCTCTGTAAGCTGTGCTGGAGGGAAGGGCTGATGTGCAGAGATGTCAGACTCTATCAGAGCAGAGTTGTGTTCTTACATAGCTCAATATTTTGCCGTATCTGGGAAGAAAGCCTGAACTATTCAGGCACTTGCATAACTGCATGTAAGAGTGTTTATAATCAAGGACTTGGGTTCTGTCCATATTTATGAATGACCAGGACTGAGTCTGGGCATAATTCCAGCACTGATACTGTGTGTGAGTTGCACAACTATTGTGGAGACAGGACATTGCTGCTCCACGCTAGGCCATGGGATGGACGGGACATCTGGCAGAGTTTGCCCTCCCTGCTTTGAACAGCTCATGCACAGTGGAGATTGCTACTGTGTAAGCCTGTGAGCCCAGCACACTTAGAAGTCCTTCTACTGATTTAGCCACTGTCTCTGGCTAAATCAGAATCGGAGATCCCTCTCCTTCGGATAATTTGATTAGTTACAAGCTGTCCCTTGAATTTACTAGGAGCCAATCTCCAGCAAAAATAATAAACACCACCACCCACCCCAGCTATTGACTTCTGTGAGCATTAATTGTTGACTCTTTTTGCCTTTTATTAATGACATATGGATACTAGGTCTTTATTCCACTTGAGGAAATATTGGGCAAAGTGTCACAATTAGTTCCACTGCTGCTTTGGCCACTGATGTTAAACACTGGTGCTTCTCTAGAAGCCACTTCCAATAGGAAACTGATCCAGGCCATGATTACCAACTCTTATTGCTTTCACCTTCAGCTGAAGGAGTGGAAGCCTTGATGGTACCTGGGGGAAGAAAAGTAGCAAAACTGTTGTGTCTGGCTTTGACTCACACTTCGAGGCTCTTCTCCGCAATGCACTCTTCCTTCACCATGGCTGGGCTCCACCACACACAGCACCAGTGTGTTGCTTTCATCCACTTTGCAATACTCTAGTCACAGGGGTTCGTTCTATTTTCCTCCTCTTCAAGGTCCCCCATGCCAGGGGGCTGGGCGAGAGCTGCCTGCTCACAGGACTAGCATGAAGAGCTGGTCTTGGCTCCTCCTGGAAGTAATCAGGATCCTCTCAGCCCTCTGTGTCTGATCACTTGAGGCATGAAGCAGTGACACCTTCCTGCTCTGCAGACCCTGTGGCCTAAAGCAGAGGACTGCTGGTAGTGTTGTATTCATTACCAGCTAATAGCTGTTGGCCAGTGGCCTGGATGAAGGCTTTGCCTGCTGTACTGACATCCATCCAATTTGGGTAAATACTGGATTAAGCAAGAGAGAGGCGCTGAGAAAATGTCACACTGATCTCCCAGAAACAGCCTGTGATATATGACTTTTTTGCCTTGTCCTAAATGAATTAACACTGCTGCAGAAAATGGAAAAGAACAGGGCTCTCTATGCTTTCTACTTGCACATAATGAGAGGAGATTTCCCTTCCTGACCACACGTTGGCAGGTCAGTAGATTCCTTCTGAAATTACATAGAATTAAGGCTGTAGAGTAATGTTCCTGTGGTAGCATAAGATACTCTAATTTTACTTCTTTACCCAAAGAAATTCTCTTTTTTTTGCTTTCAAGAAATACAATTCCAAGTTAGTGGGAAGTTGCCCTACTTATTTCTAGCAACTATAAGTAACTACTAACAAAGTAAGAGGAGTTTGTTTTGATGGGGAAGCATCATTCCTAATAGTGTCATGGGTCATTTGGTTGTAGAAATATTCTGTTGTTTCTCTTCTGGAGGTACAATGGTGTTCCCTCTGTTTCTTCAAGAAATGTGCATGTGTAGGTACAAAGCAGACAACAATGGAACTCTGAAGTAGCTCAGCTTTCAAAGTAGGTGTTTATCCAACTTCTTTCCAAGTGTAATTTTTTGTCCAAAGCCAAGATGCAGCATACTGGTCATGCACTCTGCTTGAGGAGTTTTAATTCTTCATAGTTTACCACCAGCTTGACCAGGGTGGCATCATCCCTGTCCAGTGGCAGGAACACTGTCCAGCCCTAAACGGTTGACTTCCTTGCCTGCGGTCTGCCACCAGTTACCAGGAATGGCACTTCTCTTTGAAGACTGATGCTCTGTGGGAGGAAGAGGGTGGCTGCTGTTTTTTAGAAAGCAAAAAATGCAATTACCTTTACCAAAGAAAGGGAGTAGATCAAATAGGATTTTTTATCAGAGTTTTTTCTTTTTTAGACCATTTGGTTAATTCAGTGATTATTACTGCACAGTTCTTTTTCCTTAGGGGATGCTAGACTGTTCCAAAAGCGTTTGTTAGTTTACTTAGACATTAAAGGGGTCCTTATGAATTTAGATTATGCTGAAGTACTTCAAAGTGTCCCTAGAGGTCCAGGCTGCTTTGAACTTTAGCTTTTCTGCCCAGTCTTGTCATATGTGTGAGCCCAAAGATTGTGAACAAGAGGTCGGTGATTCGCAGTCTTTTTAATACTTTGACCTATGTTACAACAGGAAAAAATAAACAAACCAGATTCCCTCTGATCTAGCCGGGAAGAAAGAGAGAGGATGGTTTCAGTGGGCCTCTTTGTAACCCTCTCCTTAACCTGCTAGCTCTCCTGACCCATTAAATAGGACAAGCAGGAAAAAAATAAACAAACCCCAACTTTAAATACCAATTGTCTGACTTCTAACTGTTCTCCTTTAAAATGTGGCTGGTCCTCAGGGCACCTGGAGATCCTAATTTTTTTTTTTTAATTTTTTTAAATGAAATTTGGGTAATGAAGCATGTGAGACACTAGTGATTGGAAAAATATGAACTTTAATAAAGCTGGTCATGCTGCTGGTGAGCTTTGTATATCATGCAAAAATGTGAGGCTGGATCCTCCACTGGGGCTGTTCAAAATAACTGTGGTGACTCCAGTGGCACTGTGCTGATTTACGTGAGGTGAGAATCTGGCTCACATCCCGTATTATCTTGCAATGTGACTGTGCAGCTGTAATGCAATCTTATTCAGCTCATTGGGTTTGGGGGCAAAATAAGTGCCTGTGGTTATTTTTAGAAAAGCACGTCATCTGAGGGGCTCATATGATTCTCTCTCTCTCTTTCTCTCTCTCTCTCATATATTTATTTTTTATTGCTGTTGACCTACCTGAGCTCTTTTGGTGTTTGGTGACTTTAAAAAGAATAATTCAATATTTTTCTCCACTGGGGCAGCTGGGTGGTTTGTTTGGTTTGTTTTTTCCCCTCTCTCTTGCTTCACCGTGTTGGAGGCTATGCAGGCAAGGCATTATTTTGCACATGATGCAACACAGCTCTTGTTTTTCTTGAAAGGTGGGTCCAACTGCACCTCTTTTCAGTTTTCAACTGTCTCTATAGAGCCTGCATTCTCCTTCACTATTTAAAATAGAAATTGGACTGCTTGAGGTTTCTGTGGGTCATGTACTTCTCTTTTTCCCATCTGAAATCTGACCCCTCAGACCTTACACACATCTTGGCTACAGATAACCCTGATGGTTGTTTTGCCCATTTTGACCCTTTTCTTGAGTCCCTGGGCTACAAAGGGAGCATGAGGGCTATCGGTGTCCCTGGGATCAGACACCGAGTCTGTCACTGATCAAAAAGCCTTTTGGATATGTGCATCCTGTTTATATGCCAGTGTCTCTCATAGTAGTGTTAGAGAGGAGGACATTCGGAGTGTCAGTTATTTTCATAATCAGAAAGGGCTGCCTAATTTCCCACAAGGCATGCGCAGCTATTCAGTAACATTTAGAAGCCTGAAGCAAGAAGGTACTACTCGGCGTTATCACCAGCATTCTTCTTTAAACTATTTTTATTTGCACGTACTTTATCTCCTGCATTTCTCCAGCCTGAGAAGATCAAGCAGACGCCACATGTACAATGTAGCCCAGACAGCCAGATGACACAGTACTGTTTTGACTCGAAAGTCAGACTTCTGCTAAGCATCAAGGCGCAAACCTTTATCTCTGCACGTAGTGCTGAGAGGTATAGGGAAGAATTCATTCCCTCAGTTAACAGGGCTGATCTCAATTTTCCATTGCAGTCTTTACTGTGAGCCTATTAGCTACAACCTTCTTTTCTCCAAAGTAGCACTGGGAACCCCCACCAAGAGAAAAAACAACCCTTAATTCCACCAGCCCTGTACAGGTTCCTCTCCCTCATCTACTTCTCCGAAATTCAGTTCCTGCAAAGAACGTGCAGATGCCTCTGCTTGGTATTCACATTAAGGTAAATGAAAAGTCTTTGCAGTCCCTTTTTATCCCACCTCTTAATGAAGTGTAATTGCCACCTTGGTCCTGCTGGAACGAAGATTCCTGGTGGCCCAGAGGAAGTGACTGACTTGCCTCCAAGAAATATGTAAACCATAAAGGCGGTTCTTGAAATTAAGAGCTTTGAAATAAGAATTTGTCACTAGTTTGCAATGTATTTAGTCATTTGGACTGACATGAGTTCTGGGTTGCAGCTTGCCGTTAAGGGCAAGGTTTTATCCTTTACAAACAATCCTTAATTTTTTATCATTTTTTCAAAGCATGAGGTCATCTTATTCTGAGGAAAGTTTAGTGCATTTGTCTTCCCTGTTGCAAGGTAAGCATAAATCAGACTGTGTTATGATAGAGGTGCTCACTGAAACAAATCCCTCGTAAAGAATAAACATGGAAGCAATCCATCTGTACCCTCCGCATTCCTCAATGAAGTCTTCCTAGACACACAGCTTGGAAGAGAACTGGTGGGGTGGATAGGGGCTACTGCTTGCTAGTAGGCACTGACAAATGAGGAGAGGTGTGCTGAAGTTAATTCTGTTTCCCCAAAAGTAAATCAGATTCCCACTGTACTTTTATTTTGTCAGCCAAGCTAATCCAACCCCTGCAAGACTTTGCTTTCAAAAGCCTGGGCACTAATGCAATGTGGAAAGCTCCAACCATTACCCCAGATGTGTGTCATCTGGACTTACTGGTTGCAGTGTTGTAAGCTGGCGACCCTATGTATTTATAAATACCTTTATTAACCTAATTCCCTTCCTACCTTCTCTCCCTTTCCAAGAAAATCCCACCATGAGAAACAAACCACCTTGTAACAGGTCCAGATTCAAGTACACTGTTCTATCTAGGTTAAATTTTGCATAGTCTTTGCCTGGGATTGATTCGTGCTTGCAGTCTGTCTGGTCCAATCAGAAGACTATATTTAAATAACTCTTGAAAAATGGATATTTATGACAAATGCCAAGTGTTTTAAGAGGAGTGTCCATGGAGAAAGCATAGTAGAGGCTTGACTGATTTCATCCAAAGTTCCAAGTTACTTATCCTAAAAATATAAATCAACTGCTGAGCAATGTTTATATTTGGAAGTGTAGTCATTGAGAAAGAAAAGAGTAGTGGCTGTCCTTTGTGGAAGAGGAGTTACTCTAACACATCTTTAGCACAGAGTTGCACTTCATGTATGGGTTTCTGCAGCACCTTTTGCTTTCAAACGTCAACTGTTCGATAAAGAAACCTGGAATTCTTGCAAAAGCTTTGTTTTTCCCACTTAAAGGTGAGAGAGCTTGAACACAGAGAAATGATTTGCCACTGGTGCATAAGTTATCAGAGCTAAGAGTGGACCTAAAATTTCAGGCTTTCTTGGCAGTGTGCTAGCTCTTACACATTATATTGGTTTTGTGTGAAAAATGAGTACCATGAAACTATCTCCACTCCCCAGTGTAGCTGCAGTGTTTCCTGCATATTGATAACAAGGAGAAACATCTATAATAAATTCTAGGAACCTTATTTCAATTGTTCTGCAGATGGTGATTACAGAACAAGGGGAAAGTTGTGGTAGCAATGAATGCCTTGTCATTGTCTGAAAGCTGACTTGGCTTGCCCATGCCTTTCCTGCCTTGCATTGTATGGTCTGAGCCAAGTTCCTAGTAAGTTTGATGCACAGGCAGTCTTCTACATAAATGACTTCGTCTGCAAGGAAGAATATGCAGCATTCACCTCAACTTCGTGCCCATCTTGGGCTGTTTTTGAAAAGACAGTCTGCAGTGTGAGGTGGCTGCTGTTGTTCTGTGCTCCTAGAGAGAACAGCTTCTTCTCACGTTTCATCACCTGCCTAACTGCTGCTGCTCCACGCAGCTTGTTTCACCATGAGGGCCCCCATGCTGAATGATTAACATAGTTATTAGCCCTTGCAGAATGGGCAGGTACCCAGAAGAGGTGGGAGTCCGTGGCCCAAGCTTTGCCAGTACACTTGTGTTTTCTCAGCGGTGTGAGTACCCAGCGGTACCACCTCAGAGTCTCCAGGTTGTCCTTTGAGTAGTGCCTGTGTCCTTGCTGGCTCTCGCAGCTCTGGCACCAGCAGTGTCAGTCCCTCATTACCATGGCCAGCTCAGCATGCATCCTGCTTCACCGCTGGTAGCACGCTTCCAGCCATACCTTACAGTACTGAGACACCTTTCAGAAACACCATGTGTATTTAGGGAGGTGGGAGATGCGGCATGAGGGTGGATGGAGAGAGAAGGGAAGGGTTGTTTAAACTTTCTCCAAATAAAGGTTCGTTCCTCGTGTCTGTAGTTAATATTGATTTAACGTGGGTTTTTTGCTACAACTCAGTTTTGCTCTCATCCAGCTGTGGGAGCTCTGGTTTGCGACTCTTTGTGTGATTAATCCTTCTGTGCATTTCTTCCATTGCATGCATAGTGGCAACTCTCACCTTGCATATCACACACTTCAAAAATTCAGAATCCTGCCTAATTTTCATTTGCTCTGTTGTACATACACATCAGTGTGGGTTTTTTTTGTTTGTTGGGTTTTTTAAAAACAAACATATCCATTAAAACAATGCCATAGTGTTAAAGTTATATCCCTCCCTCTTTCCCCTTTTCCCACACCTTTCCAGCCTTCCTAAACCCGTTAAAGGCATATATAATCATTTGGCTTTCCTGGCTTCCTGCCATATTTATTACATGAACAGCAATGCACAACAGCACCTGTGAGCTTTATAAAGGTGTTATTCATCCGACGGGCTTGCGCAGCGCTTGGCATGGAGACGAGGAGTACCTACAAATGAAGCGGGAAGAAATACCAGAGCCTGCTTATGGCAGCAACTGTGAGGAGCGTGGGAGGTGGGGTGAGGGGATTTTTTTGAGTTCAGGCCTCCTCTGTATACTTTCTACTGATTGATGAAGGCAAAGTGCTCACCCCAGCCACTACTCTCGACTCACTCCCACATACACACGCATTCTTGCCTATAGATCACACTCCCCTCTGGATGAATGCATAGAGGGCAAATGTGCTGTTAGATCTTACTGCTGCCCCATGCCTCCTGGGAAGAGACTGTCCTCCTGTTGCCGTGTGTGCTCGAGAGGGGTGGCAGTGGGACCCGATTTCTGACTTCCTGCGCACGCAGTCCCACTTGCACATTGGCAGGCAAATTTGCTGTGTCTTACTCTTGCCTTTTTTGGCTCATAAGTAGAGGAACATATAAACATATAAACATGGAAAATAGTTCACGGAAGCTTTCTGTCCCTGCAGGTATGCGCACACACCTGCACTGGTTTGTCTGGAAGTTTGACATTCTTTATACTGAAAGAATAAAATAGCTGCAAGTTTTTGTTGGTAGCTTTGAGAAATGTTCTTGCAATTTTTTTGTCATTCCCCTTTAATGAAAGCCAAGGTGGTATAAATTAATTTTGAACTGGTATAAAGGTGTTTGCACCGTGTTGTCAGCCATGAATTTAATCAGTGGAAGTTTTATGTGAAGGGCAAGAGCTACTGAAATTAAGTGCTCAGCATCTTCCTCCTGTATTCTGCTCTGTTCTCATGGTTTACATGCAGGTTGCCCTTATTTTAAGATCAGCGAGATTCTCTTGCTTGCAGACAACATGATTAATTAACTGAGGAACAGTAATTCTGTAATCAGTAACCAGTGCAGAGTGTTAGCAGCCCGGATGAAACAGCCTGATTGTGTATCGTCTGGAGCATCATCGTGGCCACTTCTACAAAGAGAGCCTGCGCTGGTGCTGTTGGGCAGCAGGGTACGTTTCTGGAAGGGGCGGTGGGAGACTGTGGTAGTGAAATCCCTGGGACCCAACAAAAAGGCAGACTTTGCCATCACTGACTGGGCATAAACCTGAAGCTTTGCAGTGTTATGCCACCCCTCTAGTGTGAGTTCAATCTTTGATGGAGTAGTACTTTAATTGGAGATGAAGTGATTAAAAGAGCTGTGGATTTTTCCTCTCCTCTGCCAGAAGAGGAGCACCATCTGGCCAGGATAGGATGTGTCCCACCTTTCCATAACAATGCTACTTCCTTGCTCTAGGAGAAATAATCTGGGCTTCAGGTCTGATTCTGTGCTACAGGGTGGTGATGTGCAGAGAGTATGGACAAGTGTGGTCCTTGATGGATGCAGCTTTTCTGGCGGAGCCTTAAGTGCTCTGATTCCCCTAGTAGAGGTCCCCTTGGTCCTGGGCACAGTGACTTTGCTATGCTGCAGTGGAGCATGGCTTTGCTGGTTCAGGGTGTGTGGTTGATGTCATGTATTGGTAGTCCTGTACCAGGGCAGATTTTGTACTACAGCTGTATTTCTGCCATGGCTGTGTGAAGAACAGGAAAGAGTGTAGGCTCAGTCTTTTGGATGCAGCAGTTTTAAGAGCCCTGTGATACCTCCTCTGCTGTCCCAGGCTCAGGCCAGCCCCAGTTCTGGGTCAAACCCTCAGCAGGAGAGACTGGTTAGGACAGCAAGTTAGGTGAGAGTTGTAGAGTTTCTCAAGAAGCAGTTCTGGGTTTGCTTTCCCTTAAGCACAAATTAGGTTATTTTTTGTTCCATGGAAATCAGTGGAACTATGTTGCTATAAAACCCTATTAAGTAAGATCACACTTTAACACTGGATTCTGGTTTTGGGGATGTGGGGGTTCTGGGTCTTTCCTAAGACTGTTGGTATGTCAGTAACAAAGGCCTGCATTTGGAATCTCATGTAGTCTGAGAAGCTTTAAAAGTATTTTCCACTTGATAAGGTCTGCTTTTGAGACTACACTGTGTTTATTACAGGTTATCAGATCACACCATTTATAATTTTCTCAGAAAAGCGATCAATTTCTTAGAATAAAATGGCATTGAAAAAAAACCCACTCAAGTGTTTCCTAATATAGTGCCCCTTAGCCTATCTGTCGAAGGGTTTTTTTCCCCTTGTAATATCTATTTGCACAGTGCCTAAGTGCTGAAGTACATTTTCCCAGTGTTATGGTTTGCATGAAATGTAACTCAGAAAAGTGTAGTACACCCTCTACGAAGGCTTAATATAAGACCTAAGCGCTACTTAGAGTTTAATGTGAGCCCTGTTTTGATGGGCTGAAGTAGGATACCTGCTGACTCTTTGCACAGTGATGAATTTCACCTCTACAGTTTGATTTGCAATTGATGTTAATAAGGGGATGGCTTACAGGGAAAGCAGTCAGCGTGAAGACAAGAGTGGAGGCCCTACCTTTGCCTGGAAACGATAATAGGTGGGGTGCTCTAAATTTGATACGTCTTTCTTATAGCTTGTGAAATATAGGAATGGGTAGGTCTGTCAAAAAAGAAACGAAGGCATGTTTTTTGCTTTCCACTGCCTTTTGTGCAGCCCAGCAATAAACAGCAAATTGAGGCAAAGGTGGGTCACAGGCTGAGCCTGGAGAGGGGACTCCTGAGATGCTGAGCCCAATACCCTGAGATTGCAGGCACCTGAGTGATCCCCTAAGCCCTTTCATAAACTGATAAAGCTTTAAAGCTCTATCTTATTAGGTGATTTTGGCTCTCCTATGTGAATGAGCTCAGTAACACATGTCCTTGTCATCATGCCTCAGAACTCATTAATTTGAGGAATTTTTTTTAGGAGACCAGTAAGAGATGTTGTTAGGAAAGAGGGAAAGGAACAAAAAAATTCAGCTTGGTGACAAGAATTTGAGAAAACCTTTGCAGAGAGTCAGAGTGGCAGGTGGCTTACTCATATCTATGAAAACAGGAAAAAGATGGGAAGACCTATGGTTTCACTAGGATGGGAGGGGAGACACAAAAAGAGACTAAGTGAAAGATGTTGGAGAATGTTGTGTGATTTTTGAATTCATAAAAACAAAGATGAGAACACTTAGATTTTTCATTCTAATTGCAGAATATAAATGCTGTATTAAAGGGGAGGGTGCTTTTTTAATTCACTGATTGCAACTAGAAATTCAGAAACAACCCTAAAAAACAAGCACTGAGCAGAAGCCAGCAATGCTGAGCAGTTGTGTGATACAGTGACAACCAGCAGATGCAGAAAACAAACATCTGTTGTGCTGCCCAGCACTCACGGGCCAGCTTCTTGCCTGGAGAACAGGTCAGAGTCTGCATGTATATGGTCAAGACTTTGAAATGTCATTGGCAACAGGGAAGGGAACGTATCTGAGTCCTCTACAGCACCTCCCTAGAGTGGTCCTGTATGGTACCTGAGTAGGGTGCATGTACCCCAAGGGATGTGCAAGATAATGCATCAGAGTGCAGGAAAAACCCTTATTTTTTTCACCATTAATGAAAAAAAAAAACCCCTACATCTTTATCTCACTCTTTCTTAATGTCATCTTCTGTATAAGCTTTGTAATGCATATAACTTACTAGTATTGTAGCACGTGTATATAATTTATAAATAAGTACATATACATATATTGAAGGGGTGTACTTAGAAATGTTTTACTGTTAGGGTTGCACAGCCAGGAAGGTTTGTAGATCCCAGCTCTGTGGAGCCTTTAGAAACAGCAAATGTAGCAAATTAATTGATGGAGTGCAGTATGAAAACTTGGACAATGCAGTTTCTAATACAGATCTGCAGCGTGCTGCAGACATTACACCTCTGAAAGTCCTGCGTAGTGATGTCCATCCATCAGACAAGGCCAGAGCTAAGATGACTTCTTCACGTTGGTTTGGGCTATGGTTGAGTGTGGTGGTGAAGTGTCAGTGTTGCCCATTTCTGCATCTGGCTAAGCATTTACAAAGGAGGAGGCATTGGAAACGGGATCAGTCCTGTCACGGTAAATTTAAGAAGTGGGTTAAAATGCGTATTTGGTAGTTGAGAAGTAACCTCCATCTTGCCCAAATTATTTACATGCTTCACTCGTGATCACACCAGTGCCCATGCAGCAAGGGCAAAATCATTATATTGCCTTTGTCATGCTCAAGCCTTGCCCCTGCTTTCCATAAATCAGATTTTGTTGGCCCTTCTCATGCCCTGCAATACTTGTTATTCCAGCAATAAAGCCAATTAACACAGCCATATTGAATGAGATTACTTCCAGAGCGGGTCTGATCCAAAACCCACAGTGAGGTCAGCTGAGGAACTCCCATGGTCTTCAGCACACTCAGTACAGCCCAGGAGAAAGAGCTTGTTGAAACAGGGTGGTTGAATGAGTCCCTAGCTCTTTCCAATAGATTTGACTGAGCTGTGCTAACAGTGTTTTCCAGCTGGAAAAAACCCACCAGATAACAGCATGTTTGCATACGGGCTTGCGCTCTCCTCCTTTCTCTCCCCCTCCTCCTGCATGCACATGTATTTAGCACAGAGACAGACGCGTGGTTGTGTCAACTAACTGACATGAAGCAGCATATTTCTGATAAAACTGGGACTCTGTTTGATGTAGTTGCAGTCAAATGTGCTTGATTTGAATAAGAGATTTTTTGAAATCTATTTTTATGCAGATTTTAAAGCCTGTAATGAGTCAATAAGACAGCTATTAACGCTTCAATCTTTCTGATACCCAGAATAAGATAAAGAGATGGATGAGACCTGGCTGTTGTAGATTCAGCCAGCCTTTTCATGCTCGGGTTAAGTTAACCCTGTCTTATACACTGAGTTCATGTTTGAGTAGTTCCAAATTTCTGCAAATGTGAGGTTCACCTACGTGAAGGACTGTTTAGGCGAGCTAAGATGTGCACAGAGCTATTTCCCGATGCATCCTTCCACCATTTCCACATTTATATCTCTCTGATCATGTCTGTTTTTCAAGGTAATCACACAGTAACTTGTGCTGACCTTAAAAATTCTGTGCTAGGACTGCCTGCTCATGACTGTCCTCATGTTTTCTCTGTATCGATCACAGCAGGCTTGAATAATGAGCTTCTATTTCTATCATTAGCACAGGCCATGGAAGCATTTTGTCCAATTATTTAAAAGAAAAATAAAACTAACAAAGAAAATGCTTGATTATATATTTTAGAAATTAATTTTGTGTTTTCATGTAAGGTCCGAGGATAAATCACATACACGCTACATCTTTCATTTACTTCGCTTGCCCCTTTCAGGGTAGGATCTCAGTTATACTTACTGAGAGTTGTCTGTGTGCAAACACAGGATGCTATTGAATGTATGAAGGGTGCCTAATATTCACATATTTACTATTAGTACATGTTCAGACCAAGTAATTATACATGATAGTGCAGATAATTACGGGTTCATGTAGGCACACACTTGGTAAAACTGTACAGAGAGTTGTGTGTCTCAACCATGTGAAAATTGTGTCTCTGCTCTTCAAATTGCTACTTTAGAGGGCTAAATAAATTTTACATGCAAAACAGGTAGGGGAAACCCAACAGCTTAGCTGTTGCCTTGCAAGCCATCTGCTTCTTGCTGACTTGGCATTTCTCAGGGCTGACCTATGGGTCTGTGTGTCAATGAGATGGGCACCCCATTCCCTGGGCTTTCTCAGAGCCCTGGCCCCCTTTCTAGGACACACACTTAGCAAATCTATCATTGTTCATGTCATCCGTCCTCTCTTCCATTTTCCACTCCTTCTATTCACTTATTTCTTCCTCCCATTGTTAGTACAGCTGCAAACAGTCTCATCTAGGCCTTTCTGTCATCTTAACTCTTCTGGCCAATGTAGTCAAAATTTCTTTCCTCTCAGGTGCCTTTATTTGGACACTGATGATTTCTTTTTTTTTTTTTTTCTTTAGAAAAAGTTGGGTGCCTGCAACTTTGGAGAATCTCTGTGCAATGTCTAGTTAAGACAGTGCCCATTTATTTGAGTAGCTAAATGTAGATTTAGGAGCTTTGTCTTTTGACACCCAAGTTTGAAAAACATGTCTGCAGGCAGTGATGCAAAGTATATAATCTTTCTCCTTTGTGATGAGAGAAACACTGAAATACATTTCTAATAAAAGAGGATAATGTGATGTGGAATATGCAGCCTCTGGGTTACTTCTTGTTTTTTAATTAAATCCAGGCAAGTTTGTTTTGCTTAAAATCCTTGTAAGCTGAGAGTGGTGGAGGACTGGTTATGTGCAGACCTGCTGGTTTGCTGCCCGAATAGGAACAAGATGGGGCCAATTCACTGACAAGGTGGATAACCCAGAGCAGCTAACATGGGTGCTGTAATTGCTGCATATTCAGGGTGCCTCGACTGCCTGAGCTGACATACTGTCTTTCATAAGCACTAAATTATCTTAAAAACAGACAAAACCTTGCACCATTTTAGAGACATGCAACCTGTTTTGTCACCAGACACAACTTGCCAGTAGGACAACAGGAGCCACCATAGCCTCAGATGACTGGTCTGAGGATGTTTCACAAAGGCCCCTGAGTCATCTGCTCTCTATTCATTGCAATGTTTCACCAACCAGGTGCAGGCAAGTGAAAGACTCAGCTACCCTCTTGCCAACATGGCAGCAGCTATAACTGTAAAAATCCCTTTGTCTAAGCTCAGTCACAAGGACTTCAGATAACCCAGTCCCCAGATTTCATCCCATCACCATGTACTACCATCAAACACTTCTTTTCCTTTTCCCTCTTCTTTCTCCAACGCTGGTTTCTAACATCACAGGTCAGTCTTTTACAGCTTTGCTCCGTAGGAAGAAAAGCTGTGATAGGGTGCATGTGAAAGCCTGTGCAAGTGGTCAAACAACAGGAGGCAAATTGTGTGCACACACAAAAAGGGCTCCACTCCGCTGTAAAATACAACTCTGTTCAAATAGACTTGTTTCAGAATCAAAAAAGCAACTGTTCTGCTAGCTCTGATCTGTGAGGAGAGAGGAGTAATAGCACAGCTTTAATTGTCAGGAGGTTTAAGCCCACAGGTGCCTTGACCATAGTAGAAAGTCTCAGATGTATGATATATAGCTAATGGAGTAATTAATCCTCCCTGCATCTCATAGAGTGGTAAACCAGTGCAGGTGTGGCTGCTGAAGGATATGGGGTCCTCTGGATGCTCACATTTTGGAGCTGAGAATGTACCTTAGGAGGTCTGGTATCTAGGAGATGGTTAGAAGAATGAGTTCTTAAAGAGGAGGCTTGATTAGAGGTTTGCTATATCGATATGTGTTTTAGAAAGTGCTCTATGTATTGGAGAATGTGTTTGGGTGCACTGACTTTGAAATGGTAGGTTTCTGCAACTTTTGTCCCCCTTCCTTAAAAGGTGCCTTAGGTTCCTGGCAGTTACTATAAGCTGGTAGGCACTCTTTAGAGATGTTCCTACATCTACACATGCTCATCTCTGTTCTTCCAGGGGGTTGCACTAAACTCTCTAATGATGTTGTTCAGTAGTTGGAAGGTTTAAAGTGGTGACTGTGCAGTGGTCTTTCATCTCTGTGGATGTGCACTTTACTAATAGACAGTCACCCATGCAGAAGCAGAAGATAGTTTATTGTTGTTTTCCCCTTTCTTTCAGAAAATCACTTTAACTAGCAGTTGTCTGGTGGTGGTTGTGTTGGTTTTTGATTTTTAAATGATGATGATTCTTTTTTATTCACTATTTCTCTTAAAGGTGGAAGACTAGTGTGATGATTGGGTTCCTAAATAGGCTTTATTAGATACAGGAAAGGAGACTTGTCTTTCCTCACAGAGGTCTTTGTGTTGTCTCTAGATAGAAGGCTCCATGCTCTAAAACAGTTAATGAAACTGCCTGGTAGGATATAGAAGTACAATAAGAGCCAAATGCTAGATTCTAACAAACCTTTCTATACAGAAAAGCCTAAATGTGTCTGGGACAGCTTGGCTAATTGTTAGCTGGCCTGCTATCTTTGCTTAGACTCCCATTCAAAGAGGCAAAGTACTTGTCTTTGCATATAAGCTGTGGGCAGTTTCTAGCTAAATTCTTTTTGTTGCTACCTGTAGTGGTGTGACTGTACTTGTGTGGAAGGGGCCAGTTCTGTGACTTTGGCACTGATTTGTATCGGTAGCACAAATCCTTCCCTGATGGAAGAGGAGGAAAATAGTCCCTCTTCCATCGATAGCAAACAACAATTAGAGCAGTAGTTAATCACTTGTTTATTTATAGGTCAGGATGATCTATATTTCCATCCAGTTTGATTTTCTGTGTATTCAGGCTCTCCGTTTTCCTTTAGACTTTGTAAGAGGGAGTGCTATGTGGTGGCTTCCATGGTGGGATGGGGAAAATGCCAGTGAATTGAGATAAAGACAGTTTAATATGACAGAGAAAGAAGAGAATAAGAAAAATAATGATGAAAAAAGAAGTGATGCATAGCACAATTTTTCATCACCTTCAAACCAACTAGTTCACCATACCACAGACCAAACTTCTAGCTTCCTCCAAGTTACATACTGAGCATGATGCCATATGGTATGGAATATCCCTTTGGCCAGTTTGGGTTAGCTGTTCTGGCTGTGTCCCCGCCCGGCTCCTTGAGCATTCCAAGCCCCTCACTGGTGGAGCAGTAGGAGAAGCTGAAAAGGCCCTGATTTGGTGTAAACATTGCTGAGCAACAACCAAGATATCAGTATGTTATTATTTTCATCCTAAATCCAAACACAGCACTGTATCTGCTACTGGGAAGAAAACTAACTATCCCAGCTGAAAGCAGGACAATCTTCCTAGTTAGAATCCTGCTGATTTATACCTTATGGTTATTTGCAACATTTTGTGGCCAATTATTGAGTCAAATTTTAGCTGCTTTAGTTTGATGTTATCGTAGTTCTCCATGTAGTGTGAGGCCTTTACGGCAAGATGCTAAGTGGTCTGGTGATTCTAACACACTGGACTAGATACAGTAGATGCTATTGTAAGAGTTATATGTATCAACTACACCTGTACCCTTGCCAGAACCCCCCCCCCCAACAAACCCAAACAAACCCAGCCCAAAATGAAAGGCATTAATTATATTTTAAGCCTCTCTTCAAATTCCTTGATGGGGGCATCCCAAACTGGTAGTTCTTATTTTATGTAAGGATGATGTCAGGTTAATTGACTTATTACTGCCTCTCTCCCCGTGTCCCTTTACATTTTGGGATTATGCTGCCAATCCTCATTCAAAGAATTTTATCTATAGCTTTTTTTTTGCCATGAGTGGATATTTCAGTCTAGCTTCACTTAGGACAGGCACAGAACTCAAGCTGCCCAGTGGTAGGTAGAACTATCTGTCCAATGGTTAGCTCCTTAGGGACAAACGAATGCAGATTTGTAATGAGCCTAAAAAAAATAAAATTATCATTGTATTAGCAGAAGCAATACACAAATCTAACTGTAATAGTTAATGAACCTGTTTCTTTGCATCAGAGTCTCTTCCTTATTTATGGCTCAAAGTATTCTGGAGGATCCTGCATCCCCTCTCTAGCACATGACTTCTCTAAAACTTTGGTGGAGAGACCTTTTCCTTTTGACAAACCCCTTTCTTCATGCCAGGATCTGTGTAATTTGTATCATGTCTTACTCTTACTCTTCTGCTCCCAATCCCAATTTGGTTGTCAGCCCTTTTATTTTTATCAACTTCTTAATCCCTTTTAAAGCTTCCATATATCAGCATCTAGTTTCTTTATTCTGCCTCCGAAAAGTATCACTGACCTGCACTTGCCAGGAGTGTGGAAAAACCTGTTTTCTCTGGGCTTCAGCTGTCCCCTTGGCTCTTTTTGAAGGTGAATCGTTCATGGTAATGACTCGTTATTGCTACCTCCCTGTGGTATTTTACTTCATTGTGGCAGTTAAAAAGTAATCGACTGACAGAGAGCAGACTTCCCTCTGCTGTAGGGGACCCGGTGATGATTTATTTATCGTTTTCGTTTCAGCAGGAGCTATGAACCCCTGTCAAAGATCAGGGCTCCACTATGCACGTGAGGGCTGTGCAGTGCAATGGAAAGGCGGTCGCTGTCTCAGTCAATCTGAGGTTGAGGCATTGAAGGGTTTCGCTTTCACGTGCCAGGAGCATTTGAGTCTGTTCAGCTGAAGGAGAAAGCATGAGCTGGGACAGGGGTGCAACAGCAGATCCTCATTGGGATGCTGTGAAGGGGGTCTTTTAACAGGTTTGTATGGTACATTACTCGTGCAATGGCATGTCAGATGTTAAAAACCTAAGTCAAAGGAATGGGCAGCAGTAATGGACTTCCTTACAAATTGCATCCAGGAGCCTGCTAGATAAACAGTTAGGGAAGGAACATGACCAAGAATATTAAAATGACCTCTCCCTGTCATGTGTACAGCTGCTTCTTGGAGAGGAGGGCAACTGTGGCTGTGTGGATTATGAAAGATCCAGAAAAGCAGGCTGCAGAGTAAGCTGTCATGTGCTATGACACCGAGTAATGCAAATCAACTCTGTTCCAGGAAAGCCATTTCCATGTCAGCCTCTACATGAAAATTATCTGACTTGAACAAGGGTTTCTTTATAAAGTTAAGAGAATTATTCCTAAGGATTGGAATTTGCCTGTGTCATGGAGGAATGGCCAGAATGGACTTCAAAGTGCAGTCTGAAGATGAGATAATGTGCAACAAGCACACTTTTATAACCAGCAGCCCAGAAAGGAACATGTCAGCTTAAAAAGTGTATTTCTATCTGAACAGTCCAACCTGCTGTTTTACAAGTAATGCACAGCATTACTGCGTTTGTCAGTGGCTGAAGAAGGAAAATACCTTTCAGTCCATTCTGCTCTGGCTTCCACACTTTGTGGATACCCAGCGGTGCTCCTCCTGCATGTGGTTGGTTGCTCAGTCTCCTTACAGCTTGAATGGGTGATTTAGAGCTCCAGAAAATTCAAATTGCTTTTGTTTTGTTTTTAAACTGTATGGCACTTGAGAGCAACCCTTGAACCCACATTTTTTTTAAGGCAGTTTTTCCAAGTTCAGAGACTCTCCTTGAAGTTTGCTTCCTGCAATCCTTTCATCCAGTCTGTTTGAAATTCTGCTTTTCCTTTGGCTTTGTTTGGCATCTATTCAGCTACCTTCTGTTTTGTAGTAGGTATCTGCCTTTGCCAGTGGCCCACAATAGCTTACTTAGGCTGGTGATGGTGACTGACTGCTCAAGCGCGCTGAAAGGTGACTGAAATAATCTCGCTGCTCTGCCTCATGCCTGTGGTTGCTAAAGGGTATTCTGCTAGTGTTGGGGTAGGGAATAGAAGTTATGCATACTCCTTGCTCTATCTACTTTGTTTCTGAGAGGAGGAATTCATGTTATGAAAAGTACCGAGGTACTCCTCTTTCCTGTGAGTTCAACTCTTGTCAATCTGTTGGGTACTCAAGAAGTCATCAATAAGGTGTAAAGGAAAAGAGGAGGCTATGTTTATTTTCTGTACTTCCACAAGTCTTAGAGTCCCACTTTTGAACTTCCACTTGCTGTTCACGTGTAGGAGCCTTGAGGTTGGAAGGATTATCTCTTTGTCCATTCAGAAATTAAGGATGTTGTCCCTTGGGGACCACAGCGCTTGGCTCATTTTCATGAAGGGAGCTCTGGACGCTCTTCAGTTCAGTTCTAGTGGTATTAAATCAGTGCAGCAAAACGCAGAGCTCTGGATGTGCACAGCTTAGATGCATGTGTAGTAGCTTCTCTTGTTCAATTCTGGGGCATTCCAGCCAGCAACGGTGTTGTTTTGTGATGTAGCAGGTTGTCATTTTTTCCCAGAAGCATTCTCACTTCCAGTGGGTCCTTCTATGCTGCTTCATGTGACTGCTTCAGCCACCTGCCAGGAAATGGGATCGCTGCTCCAGAGGTGTTTGTGCCGCCTTTGTACCCAAAGTGTAATTTTAATAATTTGTGGTGGCTTTTATTTGTTATGGGGATGAAGGAAAATGAGAGAAACAGAGCAATGAAAACCTCCACAAGGAAAGAAAAATAGAGGCATCCTTTTTCCTTGTGGCATCAGAGTACTCTCACTTTCCAACTCATGGGGAGCAGGCAGAGGCTCCAGTATTAATTTCAAGTTTATCATAGGCTGTCTGGTATGTACAGTATTATAGTATCTTTCCTGTAATTATGGGTCAGACAATGTTGTCATTGTCACCCACCCTCCTATAATGGATTAGAACTTGGATAAAATAACTAGCTGTGAGCTGAGATTTTTATATGTGCTCTCAGACTGAGAGCCAGCACTTTATTTTTAATCTGGTGTGCTTAATTATAGGTGGGTCTGAGAGCACCACAAATTAAGGTTGTGTGATGCTCCTATTATACAACTCTATTTGCAATTGCCTACTGCTTTATCAAACTCTAAGCAACTGGGCTTGAAGTTTTCTAGGATTGGTGTCTGCCTTAGGTGGCATTATTGAAAAATTCCAGTCAAAATGAGCTCCATTATTTTGGAGTTAAAGTCTAAATAAAAATGTTGATTTGTTTGTTTTAGTTTTGGGAATCTTTCTGTTTGGGTTTTCTTTTTTTATTATGCTTTAGAGGTGGTGTGTGATTTTTATATTAACTTTGACGCCGGGATTCAATATTTGGTGAAAGGAGGTGGGTTTAGTCAGTCTATGTACTTTCTGCCTTTCTCATGCAAATTTAGGCAAATTGTAAGTCTTTGAAAAATTGCAGTTAGCACACATTCACTGCAATCTCTCCTGTTTATATATAATTTTAAGCTAATATTTGTGATTCTGTCTTTGCTGTGCACATTCCCACCCTTTTGACTGTGCTGAGGATTGACCAGGCAGCAAGTCCCAGAGAGCAGTTCCCCTTGCTCCAGTTGTAGGGACTGAGAAATGCATTTCTGTAATGGGTCCCACATGGAATAGCATCAGGGAGGCTTGGGCACAAGAATTGCAAGAGGGCATCTTGTTGCATTTCCCCACCATCCTTTTTTCCCCTCGACTCACCTGCTCCCCATGCACAGCGCTGCTGGGGCGGTGGGAAGGGCTGTGTGCTGTGGGTGTTGAAGCAGTGAGAAAAGAGGGGACTTGTGCAAGCAGTCCTGGGATAATTGCTGTATGGGAGATGGTGAATGGGACTGTGTTGGGAAGGGATTGGTTGGGGAGCTCGCGATGAGAGGTAAGGCAGAGACTGGGTGAGTGGAGCAGTAAGGGTCTGCTCGAGAGAGAAGCAGAGATTGGAGGTGGGAGTAGCAGCAGGACCAGAGTGGCAGTGCTGCCAGAAGAGCAGAAGAGGGCTCACCGGTGAGGTGTTAGCACCCAGCAAGGAGCCTAGCATTTTAGTTTAGGAACTCTTCAATTTTGCTGTTTTTTCTCTCTGAGGAAGTATTAGAAAGACCCTCTGGCAGGCTGTGCCTCTCAGCTCCCTTGTGTGAAAGACAACCTGGTTCTTCTGTCAGTTCACCATTAGCTCACTTGGCAAAGGTCTCTGCCATAGTCCTAGGGTCTTCTGATGACCCCTGGGGATACAAAGTGATGTAATGTGATGGATTTTTAATGAGCTTTGAAAAACCTGAGAACTTGCACAGAAAATTGCATCAAAGGTTTGTTATTGAGGTTGTAAAGTCAGGCACACACGTTAGGAAAAGACAGAACATAGTTGGGCTGTGGACCATTAATTCTATCTCTCTATACACTATGAAATGATCTCTGATGCATTGATCACATCTGTTTCTGGTCGGCAGGACCTCTGGATGGATAGTGGGCCCTTGATGTTAACTTAAATAAAATAATTGTTTCTTGTGCTGTGTAATCATGAGGTCAGTCTGCATTTATACAGAACTGACTGAAGGGAGGTGAATTGTCCCTGCTGTCTGTCAGAGCTTCTCATTTGACACTGTAAGTGGGGAAGATGTTTGGAGGTTTGTTCCACTAACTCTTTTTATCTGTGCTTTGGTGCCTGCCATTGTGCCATATGTACACTGACAGACTGGTCTCAAAAATTAAGGAAGGACAGTGTTCCCCACTGCACCTTCAGTCAAAAAAGAAGTCTTGGGCCCAAAAGCACTAGGAGGCATTGAGCCTCTTGAAGTAATTTTGTCTTTCCCAGGGCTTTTCCTGGCAGGGTGCGGCTCTGTGCAGCCCTTGTGCCAGCTGGTCCAGCAGTGAGTGTCTCTGTACCTACTGTTGCAGTTGAGGAATGTAGTAGAAGACCTGAACTCTAAAATCAGTTCCCTGACAGCAACAGACACCAAGCAAGTTGTCTGATAGACCAGAACTGGATGGAATAAAAAAATGAAAGGCAGCTGAAGTATGTATGTACTAGTGAGAATCCAACTTGGCTTTCCCTGCAGAGCACATCATGACTTGATGTGCCTGCTAGATAACATTTCAGGAATGCAGCCACCATAGCGTTGCAACCCCTTTTTGACCCTATGAAGGAGTGAGCCAGTGGCCTAGTCAGTGCCTCCTTTATGAAAAGCCAGAATGATCAGGTTCCCAAACAGATTTTCCTCCCTTGATTTAAACATGAAACCGAGTCCCTCATCTATCCTGGTCTGGAAGAATGGTTGAAATGCATACAGAAACAGGTGCCGTGTCTTCTGCAAATTGAGTTGCATCACTAGGATATGAACTTGCATAACAATTAAGTCTAATTAAGCTGAAACTTCATGTCCTTTTAATTTTGCAATTAAGATGTCCAATTAGAAAATTAAGATATATAATTACATGGGGAGAAAGAAAAAATTGCAAAATTTTCCTCTGGTTTCTGGAAATTGTGTTTCTGGCATTGCGCCTGCTTGTGCCAACTTCAGTCTTCCTGGCTGAAGCAAGAATATTTACAACCTTGAGGTGGTGCCATTTTCTTCTGTGTGCCTCACAATATCTGTGAGAATAAGGGGAAGAGGAAATTGCTCTTCAAGTATGGTACCACTGGTCCTAGGGAGTGAAAGGCAGGGTTAGCCTGTGGTTAAGACAGGGAGCTGTGACACAGGAGCTGAGCTTAGCTATCAGCTCTGACCTGGGCTTCTTGCACACATTGTGTATGGTATGCACCTGACCTCAGATCTGCTGTGGACACTCCTCCTCCTGGTGAGGAGTCTGCCCTTTGCATTCACATGGTGTGGAGGTCCCACACCAAACTCTGCTGCTGTTGACATCCAACATTTTGTTAAGGTGTTGAGCCAAGATGAAGGCCTGAAGCTGTGGATTTATGACTCTTGTTCTTTTGCTCTTTATTTGGAAAAGTCACCGCCCAGTGTGAAGGGGCTGCACTCTGAGAGAGGTGATGAAAAGTTGTCATTGGCCTGCTGTACGGACCATCTGTCTCTCCCAGGGCTATTCTGGAGCATGGTGAAGCATGTTGCTTTTCTGTATGGGCTTTTTTATTTAATTGGCCTTGATTCACTGCTTTTTTTTTTTTTTTTAAATCAAAGCAGTCCCCAAAACTTTCAACACACTATGACAACCTGCAGCCTTATTACAACCAGTCTCTTGGGCCTATCAGTTCTCCTAAGATAGGAGAAAAGAAAAAAAAATTGTTCAGCAGACCAGGATAGAATGGATTAAAAAATGATTGTTAGCGGATAGATGAGGTATAAATTTAATATTGGACATATAATTTGGCCTTTCCTGCATGTTATTCCTGGTGCATTAGCAAATGTTTCAGTGAAGTAATAATCCTATGGTCATTTAGGTTTTGCAGCTGGAAAACATCTGCCCCGTGGAGGCAGATGGTGCAAGTGTGTGCAGTGTCTGTCTTTTTCTTGTGCAATTATGTCAAAATTAAAACACTGGGAGTGCATGCAAGTGATTAAGAAGAGCAAGTGCTAGATGGAAGTTCTCATTATCTCTGAAGCTGGTAATACAGTCCTGCAAATTCATACTTAGAAAGTATAGATTTTTTGAGCTTGAAAGTGAAATTGCAATACTCAAATAATCTTGTCCTAAACTGGCTAAAAGTCTCTTGGAAGCTTCAGTACCTCTACAATGTACTGAAATTATACTTGTGGATATTCTGTGTCATTTTTGGAGGAACAGTAATAATCCCTTACTCTGGGCCTGGTGTTCTACAAAACCAAGTATATTTCTTTTCAGCAAAACCCTCAATTTTTTTTCCAGGGTACAGCTAGGTAACAATAAAGGGCAGTTTGGTAAACCTTGCTGTCCAAGGTTAGCACAGAGGGACTTAACCTTCCCCATTTTTCTTTCTTCTGCTTTGTGGAGAGGGTGCTTTAGGACCTACTTGTCCTTTTGGGATAGACAGTGGATTTAATTTTGTGTTGTGTATTTCTTTCTTCTATAAAGTACTCTTTCTAGGCATAATGACCAGAGGTGGTGGTATCCATCTGAGGCTCTGGTACTCACCCAGCAAGACCTGGGTTTTGTGTGTTCCCCTATCAGAACGGGACCAGATAATGATTTTACAGCTTAAGTATCCTGACCATCAGACAAGAGAAAAGATTTGTCTGATGGCACCACTCCAGTGACCCTGCTGCAATATTTTTTATGCAAAATTTCCCAGAGAAGGCTGAAAGAAGCAAGTCTAACTCTGTAGCTATCCTAGGGAGGATATCAGTGTTTTGGTGAGACTCTGCTGTCTAAGCAGTGCTCCCAGGCATGTTTGAATGTTTTCATATGAGCTATCACTTTAATGTTGGGGAGGCTACCGTTGCTTTGTGTGTTATCACTACTTTGAGAGCGAAACACATCCCAGTGGTAACTGGGATCTGGCATGGGTATATGTAAATAGAGGCAAATAGGTGAAAATGCCTGATAATTATCTCTTGTTTGGTAGGAATGATTTCCATTTTCTGGGCAAAATACTTTGTTTTCTCCCTGTCTTCCGAAAGAACACACCTCCCAGCTCCCAACAATGAGATTAAATAACACCACTTTTTTATCTCTGTCCTAGTTTATAGCTTTCAGATATTATTAGGCTGCACCTTACTTAGATGTAGAAGGAATGACGCACTTACTCTGCTGAGAGAAGTTTGGGGTAATTTCAGTGGTATGTTGAACTCTATGATGTAGAATTGGCAAGCCTGCAATGTTAACTCCCACACAAATTGATTGCTCTTAATGGTAGACTGTATAATACTTTTTCTTGCAGTACTGATCAGTACTGACCTGGCTGGGATGATGGCTCGTTCTGTTGATTATATATCCATCACAACTTACGTTAATTATCTGTTGATTTTTAACACTTTCTTCTTTTTTTTTTTTTTTTTTTGCATGGTGTTTTGTGGAGGGAAGTTCATATCTCAGGGAGTTTAAATCTGCCAGACTGGCCTACAGGAATGCATTTGGCACGTTAACTTTCTTTTAACAGTAGTGTTTAGTATATACAGAGAGCATCTAGCTCTGAGAAGCCATTTGAACATCTTCAAAGAGTTATTGAATTGTTTATTGATCTACTTCATTACTGTTGTTCCTCTGGTTCCTTTTGATGTCTTGTCACTTTGTTCAAAATATAATACCAGGGTTTAAAATTAATAGTTGTGCAGGAAGCCCTACATGTGTAAATATTAGGGTATGTTTCTCCTTTGAGTGAGAATGGGCTAGATTGTCCAGTAAATATTGCTGCCATAAGAGTTTTATGCTTTTTCATGCCTTTCCCTTTGCACAAAGACTCCTTCCTCTCTTCCTCTTAAGAAAACATAAGTGTATAAGGTTTTACCTTAACAGTCTAATCTCTTATTCTGTCATTGGAAGCTAACAAACTAGTACCTCAATTGGGAAATAAATTTGATCAGTTTTTCCTCCTTCCTTTTAATATTTTCCATGTGTGTCTCGTATTTGTTAAATTAATTAATTAGAAGTGCTTTGCGGGTTCCCCCCCCCCTTTAATTTATTTAATCACTTTTTGAAGCTTTTTCTGAAATAGATGGCAACCCATGGCAGGGAGTTCCATACTTACTATATTGAATATTTGGAGTTCCATACTTACTATATTGAATATTTGGAGAAGTGCTTGATTTTTAATACTTCAATGTGAATATTAATGTGTAGACTTTATTTTTTTTAAAATACTAGTTAATGATTCTTTATTTATTTTCTAAGCCATGCATGATCTTGAATATATTTGTCATAACTTGCATCAGTTACTGCTTTTCCCAGAGTTAAGATTGTAGCCTGTTTGCTTATTCCTTGTGCAGAAGTTGTTCCATATATGGTTCAACTTCATCACCTCTCAGTATTTCTTCTATTTGTAGATTTTGCGTTTCACACAACTCTTCTGGTCCGTTGGTTGCTCTACCCTTAGTGTGCACCCACAGCAACAGCAGGAGCTTGCCTGATATCAGATTAATTTCTGTGATAAATTAACACAGAAGTGTGTTAAGTGGCAGAGTGAGAAATAAGACTTCCCGCTGGTGATAAGGCAGGCTCAGAACCATTTCATTTAGACATACAGCATCTCCAGACAAACATCTCGTGACTGCTTACAAGGCACCCCTGCCTGTTCGCACTCTTCCAGCTTCCAGCCCACCTCCCCTTCCCAGCAGCAAAACCCGGTTGCTGTTTTCCCAGCGCACTTGGTACGTTGCTCTGTGATTTACTGGCCAAGTGCCTCTCATGAGTAGCCAAACCTCATAGATCACAGAATGCAAGGGGTTGGAAGGGACCTCCAAAGATCATCTTGTCCAACCCCCCTGCCAGGGCAGGGTCACCTAGATTAGGTCGAGTTATCAGTTGCTTCTGGCTGAAAAGGCAAAGGTTTGTGCTGTGGAGCTGTCAGGTTTGGGTATTGCTGATGTTGTGTGTTACACAGGACTACCATTTGGTTTTTCTCTTTTAAAAAGGAAGCCTCTGAGTCACTCCTTCCTCTGTCTCCCCCCACCCAGAATGGTGGAAATGAGTTGCAATATTGCAGAGGTGAGGAAAAAGACTCTTAAAATGATATTTGAGATTTCAGAATGTAAGCTGTTACACTAGAAATGGCCAAAGTCAAGATGACGCGTGCAACGTTGGATCTCTTGTGCGTGCAGCACTATCAGTCTTCAAGCACTTTGCATACTGCTTTCTTTTCTGTAAAACTGCAGATATTTCAACAATACCTGAAATATTGTGAAATCATAGGGTTGAAGTAGATGCGTTTATCGATATGTCTTTTTTTCTTGCTGGCCCTACCCTTTCTTTGTTGTATTTCAGTCTGTGGCTTGACTACAGCACTTCTGTTTCCGTCTCATTGTAAACTCTGTTTCCTTGCCTTTTGAAAACCTACTTCATATGTAACTGAATAAAAGCATTGGAAAAAAACATGTTAGGAGGGGGGAAAAAGGAAAGCAAGTTATCAGTTGTATGGAGCTGCTGGTGATGTTCAGGAGCTGACAAAGATGAGCTGCTCATCTAAGCATAAATAGTCTTTAGAGTCTGTGTGTTTCTCCCACCACACTCATTAGTTCTGCTGCTCTTTAAATATTTGGTGATCATATTGTTTAGTTTGTGTAGTGTGAGGCTCTGTTGTGGTCACTTTTCACTTCACAGTACTTGAAGTCCAAGAGTCTACAGAGTATCTGGTCTATGGTGAAGTCAGCAGTTAACCCAGCCTGGGGTTTAGTGATCTGCCGTGTATGTTACACTGAAAACATCCAGTATAAAATGCCACAAAATTGATGGGTTTCCATTGAGAGAGGTTTTAATTTTTTCCACTGCTTACACACTGAAGATGAGGACTTTGCTATGACACAGACAGCTTAGGATGATTTCAAACAGCAGCAAAAAAAAATCCTCTCTTTGGGGAAGAAAATGTATCGTGTAGGCTGTGTGTTGTTTTGAAGTTAAAACAATTTTTTCCCCAAGAGTACTAGCTGTTTCAATAAGGGAAAACTCTAACACTTTTTAAAAGCAGTTGAATAACCACAAAGTCAATAGTATGTATAAAATGTGTAAGAAATGTTGACTTCTGTGCCTTTATTCCATGATAGTGTCATACTGAAATAGTGCCCTTGCATAGACTGAAGACACATCGTTTCTATTGAGAGGGTTTGTGTTTGTGAAGGTTTTTACTGACTCCCCCCTCCCCCCATTTTTGCTATTTAAAAAACTATCATAGCTGTATCTTCTGATTATGAATTTGGTAAAATATCTTCACAAAAGAAAACCTATTAAGAGCTCAGGTAGCTCATGACAAGAAATATCTGGAAACAGAAGTACAAAAACCTACTAACTTGATACTTAAGTTCCATTCTGCTTTGCAGATCATGTGAGATTTAATTATCTTAATTTTATATACTTCATTTCACAACATCGTCCTTTTTTCCCTTTTCTGCTTTTTCCCTTTCTGCTTTTCCCTTTTCTGCTGCCCCTTGCTGGAGGAAAGGATCACTTTCTGGTCCTTTCTTCTTTTCTCTCACCATTTCTCCCTGGTCCCAAGAATTGTGTGCTGTTTGCCTACTAGGTTAAGCTATAATATTCCTGCTTGGATCATATAGGGCATTTCAAATGAGATGTGTCAATTATTGGACCTGAAGGAGAAGAGGTCCAAGTCATATCAATGGGTTAGCATAGTTAGGAGAGCCAACAAGGCTGTACACGGGGATTAAGAGGGTCCATCAGAATCTGAGGGCACTCAGATGACTTGCAGACTTGAAAGACTAAAGTGGTTGATACCGTGCCCCTGATGCTATATGTGTTTCACAGTTTTTATTTTGCATAGATTTAATTTGCTCCCCAGGACTGAACAGTCTCACTGCACTTGGGTTTCAAAGCTAAAGTGAATCCTTGTTAGTTCTGAACTGCCCTGGTAAGAGACAGATTGAAGGAGAGCTTCGAGTTCAGTTTCCTCTCAAAAAAGTGTGGCTGCATGAGCCAAAACTACCCCAAACACTGAACCATTGTGGGAGAGCTTTAAAAATATACACTTGTTCTGAGCAAAGGTGTTAATACAGGCACAGTCTTTATTAATCTTAAAGATCTTTTGCCCTGGCCCTCCCGGTGATAGTGTTCAGCATGACAGTAATCAGCGTGTCTTTGGCTCATCAAAGCTGCTGCTGCTGTTAGTTCCTGCTCTTTCAGGTTTCACTAATTGAAGTCCACTGACTTAAATCCATTGTTGTATTAAGAAAGGGGGAGGGGAGGAAAAAAAAAGACTTTGGGGTTGGGGGGGCAGGTCTGGGGTTTTTTTTCTCCTCTAGTATTGTCCCTGTCAACATGCCGCAGTTTTATCTGAAACAAGGGATGCATGAAGCTTTTCAGTCTGGGTTTTGTTTCCTGTATTTTTTTATCTTTGTTTAATTTGCTGACTGGCAGCTGGAAAATCACTTAATCAGCATATCTGGCCCAAATACTAGGCTTGACTTGAACATACTGACAGTGTCTTGGCTCATGCACAACTGAGACTAGTTTGAATTCTTGTTCTGTGATCTGTATAGGTAGTGGTGATGGAAGAAGAAAATAATAGTCTTGAGATCTGTCTTGTCCCCTTCCCAACTGTACCACAGTAGTCAAAACCCAAATGCCTATTTGGATCTCGTTTGTAACCTCATGTAGCTTTAGAGAGTCACTTCTGGCTTACAATACCCTTTGTGGGAAGGGGAGCAGCTCTCTCTTTCCACTGCTCAATTTCCAGGCCTGTGTTTGAGTCTCTTTGTTCTTTTGCCCTCTCTGAGGCACTAGTGTATTGCATTTTTTGATGTGATCTAAGGAGCTACTGGGCAATGTCACCACATTGGCAGTTGTTTGGCCCACACAGAAACATCTTCTCCCTCTCTAAATCCAGGGAAGTCATCTGAACCAGTTACTATGGTAAATTCTATCATGACAAGATCCAAAATTAACTTACTACCTTTTTTTTTTTCCAGGTACTCGACCTCTGCATTCTCCAAACTAAGCAAAGTAGGGATTCGACATCCTCCACCTCTTCCTTTCATTGGAAACCTGCTCTTTTTCCGTGAGGTAAGCTATGTTTTTCTTTATATGTGTCCAAAGGAATGGGAAGAGTGGATACGTGGTAGGACGAATTGAGGAGAATCCTACACTTCAGCATGACCATCTTTTTAAGCATCTCCTTCTGGAAAGAATCACAGAATGTTTTGTGTTGGAAGTGACCACAAAGACCATCTAGTTCCAACCCCCCTGCCAAGGGCAGGGTTACCCTCCACTAGGTAACAAAACACTGATTTTTGAGTGAATTGGTAGAAGCAGTTGTGTGCAAACAGCTCTAAATTCAGGGTAAAATAAGCTTGAGGGGAAAAAAACCAACAGTGTAAGCTCTTACATCTAATTACTTGAGCTTTTCCAAGAAAGTTCATGCCCTCAGTGAAACAAACTTAGTTATGTGAATAGAGCAGATTATGTTAACTAGCCCCAACTGGTTTTTTCTGAGTGCTTTTGGCTCCTACGACCTTTCTGTTTGCTCTTTTGCTGATTGTACACGTTTATTTTAAAGCTGTTACATTGCTTGCTTCTAAGCAACAACTGGAATTAGGTACCACCAAATGCCGTTGCTCTGTGCACCGCAATGTTGCCATCCTGGACTGGGAGAAGGGAGGGAGGAGGGAAGTATTGGGATTCTGCTTCCAGATTTCATTCCCTTATTTTTCTCCCCCATCCCCTTAGTCTGCTAGTGCTGGGTTTTGGGGTTGGGTTTTTTTTCTTTTAAATTATTATTCCTTGCTCAATTTCAGTAATGTTTCTGAGGGTCCAAGATATTTTAATGAGGAGCTGCCATTTCTCTAGTTGGATCTTGCAGTAAAATCACTTCTGTTGCAGTCCAACAACTTTTCAGGAATTCTGGGCTAACTCCAGCTCCTGCCCAATTTTCTCTTTTAAGTGCATGGTCATCAATATCCATGCTGAGATTTGAATTATTAATGAGAATATAGTGCCTCTTACCTTGGTCTTCATGGTGATTGCTCTGTCAATATCTGACTCGTTATTAGGTAAAACCCATTTAAATACCAGTTTTACATGTACGTCTGATTTCATTTAGAAAATAGCATAAAAGGTAGACTTGATCCACTCTTGATTAATTTGAACTGCAACTGACAGGGTGACTTTAACATACAGGGGATGCTGGTGGTACAGAATACAGACCAGCTCGTCCTCACTCCTCTGTTTTTATTTGAGTTAGGTGGCATGAAGCTACTCACTCTGTAGCTCTTTGGTGACAAAATCCAGTTATCATTAGTTACCTGCTAACACTTGCTGTAGGAAAAAGTGCCTGGAGAGTAGGTTACTGCAGTATGTTGTAGATAGGCTTGCCCTGTACCGGTGGAACGTTTTTATGAACCATTATCTATTAATCTGTTAGGCAAATTTCATTACCAGAGTCACATTCATTAAATTCACTCAAAATAGGCTAATGAAGAAAAGACAGGCTTGATTTTACTAATATTTAAGGGTGTGGAAGAAAAAATGTAGCTGTAAAATTGTATCTTGGAGTAGCAAGAAATAATAATTCCAGGCAGGGTTTTTAAACAGAGTTGAGTGATGCAAAACCACCAGCCCCAGCACTTGCCAATACGTTCAGCACTACAACATTTCTCTGTCCATCTATGGACTTAACGCTGCTGGTAGGAACAGGCAGGGATAAGTCTGGGCCCTTCGTAATTTTTATCTTTCTTCCCTCATATATTTCCCCATGTTTCCTGGATCTGCTCCTGTGGCTGCTTTCTTAGAAATAGTGCCCATAGCAACGTGCTGGTAGCAGGAGGACTGCTTTTATACCACAGGCTGTCCTCTGTGAGAGCGCTTGCAGGCACACAAGTGCTCTCACTGCAGTCGGTAGAGGACAGCTTCCACTCTCCCTTCCGTAGCAGGGGACAACCGTAGGCTGCCCGTCACCTTCCTGGGGATGGGGATGATTTGAGGGGCTTAGCTGCGAGGGGCACAGTGGTTTGTTGTGGGCTGGGTTTACTTTATTTTTTGACAGGAAATAAAACGCTGATTGGTTCTGGTGCTAACGTTAACAAGTCCTGGCACTGGCGTGTTTATGTCTTTTTTTCTCAGTAGGCCCACTCCTCCTTGGTATCACTCATGTTGTGCAGCAAAAAGGCGCAAGCCATGCTCCTATTAAAATAATTGGACTAGTGGTTTCCAACCCATGAACCACTTATTTCAGAGGGATTAATGAATGGTGACTAAGAGGAATGAGTTGATATGTGCTGTACAGGAATTTGCATATGTGTAGTTTCTACGTTTCCAGTGTTGAATCTGGCCTGCAGATCGACACAGGTTGAAAAGCCCTGTGCAACGATGAGATCTGGAAGAGAAAGAGAAATCAAAACATTTCCGCATATACAGCCTTCCAGTCCAAAAAGTGTCCTCATCTCATGGTTTCAGGCTTTCCTCCTAGAATGTGATTGCTAGGAACTTAAGGAAAAAATAGAGAGGGAGACCCTTTGACATAATCAAGTAAATCTAAGACCTGAGAATTTAAGGAAAAAACCATTAAATATCAAAAGCTCTTAATAAAATTCTGGGAGTAAGCAGTATTTTTTTCAATTTGTAATTGCATAAGTTCATGGATTTGCTTTTCTTCTCTTTTTTTGGGTGTAAATCAATTCTACTGAAGTGAATGTGCAGTGAGCAGAAATTCCTGTTTTTCTCTGCTGTGCATGTGAGCAGAGCACCCGGCCTTATCATGTTTAGGTTTGGGGGGTTTTTTTTTGCTATTATTATCCTTCTGTAAGTGTGCCTGAAAACAAATGAACAGTGCAGGCAGGGTTTGACCCGGGTTTGTGGGCTTTTTAATAAACTTTCAAATCTATTTTAAAAGGTGAAAATGTTTTCTCCATGATACTTTTTTTCATTGCTATTTTGGTGACTTTCTCAAACAGTTTATTTTCTTTGAGTAAAGTTCAGAGTTGCTGTAGGAGTGTCTCTGAGAGAGGAAGTACGAAAAGTTAAGGGGCTGAGGGAAACACAACAGGAAAGGCCTATCTCCATCACAGAGAAGCAGACTTTAAGAGCTGACTTGGGGAAAACAAAAGTTATTTTACTGTAAGTCGCCCCTTCTCTCTCAAGTACAATAAAGGGAGATAATCGCACCCTGAAACTAAAACATATGCAAGTTAATCAGCTTATCTCAAAAATGAGAAGATAGGAAATTATTACAGTTCTGCAGCTGGGAAATTATCTGAGTCCAAGATATTAGATTAAAAATTCTTCCATTGCATGAGAGCAGTTTGTGGTGGGTAAGTCTGATGTAATAGTAAATACAATTAAGCTGTTTAAAAAAAGCAGCAAGTTCAATTTTCCCAATAACCAAACAGACTTGCAGCAGACAGGCCGCTGTTTTGCTAGAAACTCCCAGCTCTCCCCCCACCTCCCCATGTACTGCATTTTTCCTACTGGGCTATGGAAAAACTTGAGGTTTGTTTGCAATAGCCATGTAACACAAGGGTACACACAGCATGGGTTTTCACACGTGGATCTGCATGGGCTTTGGAGCAGCAGGTTGCAGAAAAACTAAACAAAAGTCTCTTATTAATTCCCAGTCTAATGATTTTATTACGTGACAAATGCTCTGAAAACCGAGAAGGCACACGCGCTGTGTTACCCTTCCTCCCAAAGAAACACGGCAAACACTTGACCTGTTGCTATGGCTGTGCTGTGCTTTTCTCCCCCTTTCCCATCCCTTTCTAAAAAGGCAGCTATGCTGTTTTTAAATGTCATTGGCTTTGACATTTGCACGGCTCTGGTCGCCTGGTACCGTACCTGTGTGTGCTGCTCCCTATCCAGCCTTCCGGAGAGCAGTGCTCAGCTGCTGCAGCCCTGGGGCTGGCATCTCTGGTGTTTTGGGGTGGTGGTAGGTGTGCGGTAGGCTGCCTTGTTTTTGGTACTTGGTAGGTGGGATGTGCATTTGCACCCTGTGTACAGTTGGATGATATGCTTTGGGTCCCTACAATGGCGTGATCATGTGCTGCTTTCCTCCCGTTACTCCGAGCAAGCTCCAGTGATGCTTTTGACTGGCTGTGTGCTTGTATTCCTGCCTTGCATTTTAATGAAAGGCATCACTCTCTTTAGCCCTTCTCTGCTTGGACAGGATACTCTTTGTTTACTCTGTTTATTTCTGTCTGGCCTACTTGTAGATCCTCAGCTACCCTGGAGCGGCCCATTTCTGTTGAATGGAAGTGGGGGCTGTGTGGGTGCTTTGTCTTGCCTTCAGTTTGGGATCTGGCTGGGCTGTGTTGTTTTACGGCTGATGGGTGGGAGTGGAGAAAGCGGGCACGCAGGGAGGAAGCGGAGTGCAAACATGATCTTTTTCCACTACGCATCTGCCAAAAGCATCCTTTCAGTTGGAGTAAAGAAAAATAAAAGGCAGAGTCCTTGCAGGAATGAAATTAACCCCCATGATTAATTTTTAGCCTAGAAAGCAGTGTGTCAGGGCTTAGAGAAAGCGGCTGCAGCATTTACTGCTCTGGAATTTAATGACACAGCATGTAAACCCAAACAAGGTTGGAGAGAGGCAAATGGTGAGGGGAGCAAAGAGGGGGGAAAAAGCGAAGAGAAGAAGAGGAACTCTCAGGCTGTGAACCTGGATTTAATTACAAGAATAATATGGCTTATACTGACAGTGAAAGCCTGCATATGGTTTTGTGTTGCTTTGTGCAGCAGATAAACAAGAGAGGAATGGGATAGGGAGTATATGTTTGTCCACTTGATAGCTATCTGCATGGAGCCAGACGGGGTGGCCATGGCATCACTGGTCAACCTGCCTTTATCTCTCCCAGTCGGCTGTGTGCATCTGCTGTGGGCTGCTAACTGGCCCAGCCAGACCTCAAGGGGTGCCTCTGATCTTGTCCTACATCCTGGGACTCTCCCCTTCCTTGATTGAGTGGCTTGTGCATGCATGCATTTCATGTGATACAGATTTAAACCTAGCCATGTCACAGGCTGCAACATGACAGAAAACCTGGGGTTGGATGTGTTTTTATGTGTATATTCACACGTCTCTAAAGCCGGTCTCTCTCCCCTTCAAATACATGTATTTCCCTAGTTTCAGCTGTGCTACCTCCTTTGATCAGACGTTAACGTTGTCAGATACCCTGACAAAGCTGGTGCAGTATCTGTTTGTGGGAACCTAATGCAGGAAATCAAGACATCGCAAATAGCTCTCTCCACTTGACTAAATGCAGTGTGCACCCTTCAGTGAGACCTCTTCAGTGGACCTCTGGTTCCTCAGAAGAACGTCAGGCAGGCTTGTGCTGTGCTCACCCCAGCTTTTCCCTGAGCTTGTGGTATCTCAGCAGGGTGCATGCCTCCAACTCCTCTGTGGAGGCACCAGGTTCTGGCCTTTTTTGCACTCGATGTTTGAGAGCTGTGTTTGCAGGGTATCCCTGAATGTAATGTCAGCTTTAAAACATGTTTATGGAAGGTGGAGACTGTATCTGGATACACAAAGCAACTGGCTGGTTTTACGTGACAGAAAAAGAGGGGTGAATCATTGCTGCTTTGCTGGTGACCAGTGGTGACCCAAGTGATGAAGGTGGCAGTGGTTGTGACAGGTGCTTTTGCTCTTTGGTCTCTACTGGTTTTCCTTTGAGGGAAGAAACAGGTCCCTTTGTGTCCCAAGGAACAGCATATTGACTGTGTGGCTTCTGCCTAGAGCAGGTCCCACATCTCTTTGCTGTGCAGGGCTGGGCAAGTGTTTCCTGTAGACCTCAGCAGTTGACCTTAGAAGGAGGCATATACTTTGGGCAGTATCATAGTTTTGGTATTCCCTAAGCTGTGTTTTGGTGGTTCCTTTTGGCATACTTAATGCTTGCTTTGTTAAACACTGCCTGAAGGTGAAGATGCAGTGGCTGCTAGCTGTAGGGGAAGGGCTTTACCTGTTAAGCAGAAAGGGGTGAATGAGAAGAGAGACTGTCTGATCATGCTCCTGGCTTTTCCCAGATTCCCAGTGTGATTTGGGGCAAATCTGAACAGGGCAGAGCTTTCTTATTCTTTCGTTTGCTTCACCTTGGGCCTCTTTTGATGCACCTGCAAAACTGCAGAGGTGATGTTCTGGGATAGCTCTGCTTTTTTATCAGGTTATGGTGAAACTCTTTGTGAGCAAATTCTTTGGGGCTTTCTCTGGTAGATTTGGGGAGGCTGTCATCACTGCTGTCTTTAATGGACTGGGCTGCTTGAAGGATGGAGGAAGGTGAAGCAGTTTGGCAATAGTTGTAGAGGAAGTGGACCAGCTGTAAGCTAATGCCAGGACTGAGCTCAGGTCTACAAATGAAGACGTCTGAGTAAGGTGGGTCCCCAAGATGACAGTGCTGAAGGACACTTCTCTGCTGTTTCATTCCATCCTTGGGCAAAACTATGGTTCTTTAGGGTTTTGGGAGCAACTGACAAATGGCTACCCAAGATCCATCAGAGCAGAGGTCTGCATCATTAAAATGACACGTGGCCTGTGAGAGTGGTGTAGGGGAAGTCTGTCGTGCGTGGTATCTTTTGGAGAGTATATTTGTGTATTCATCACATAACCTTCTGGAATTTGCTATGTAGCACAATCTTTAAGCAGCATGTGCTGCTAAGATAAAGCCAGGTCAGGCATGATATACAGCACAACAAACACAGGACAGCCATGCTACACAGTATTTGGGTTGAGAGAATGAGGATAATGTATAGATAATTAATAGTTGCAGTGGTGGGAACATACAGACAGATGAAGTGTAATCACTTAAACTGGACTTTACCTTCGTCTCTAGGATCCCTGTGAGTCCAAGGTAAAGTAGGAGTAGCACAAGTAGGATTCCAACACGAAGTAGGGACTCTCACTTTGAAGAGCAGTGCAGTGATGGTATCATCAAACAGGAGGGCTCCTGTAGCTGTTGGCGTAAACTTAATGGGCTACTGCACACGGGCTCAAAGCAGGAATCTTTCTAAGGCGTAATTGTCTTCTGTTCAGCTTGAGCTGTAGTCATATCAGTGTGGCACTGGCCTGCAGAGAATAGGATTAGACTAAATACAATCTTTTAGTCCTCAAAATCAAGAAAGAAAGCAGTAGACTCAGTGCTGCAGTGAGTAAGAGCAGTCTCTCTTGTTTTAAACAAAGTTGTAACTTGTTCATGTTACCTGTAAATCTGAAGTTTAGTAGCATCGTATGCTGCTCACCTTTGTGATGTGGAGAAATCTGTATTCAGAACACCAGTTCTTCTATGTCAGCAGGATTGGTACATATAATAACAGCCAGGTATCAGTTGTAATGCTAAAATTATAGCAGGCTCAGATTGGCTGTTGAGAACAGTTGTTATCCATGAGCCAACAAATTTAGCTGAGTCTTAACTTCATTAGCAGTGTCTAAATGCATTAGCCATATGCTCCTCAGCATATGGGTAAATACATAACAATTTATTTTCATTAGGGTTTTCTTACAAGTGCTGCTAACCCAAGCTCCGCTAGAAATGTTTACAGCATGACATGTCTCTTCAAGTAAGAAGCTGGCCTTCAAGTCATCCTGAAAGAGTGGCAAGCAAGATACTTCCCCCTTCCAAGAGTAGGAAGGTAGAGCTGCTGTGGGTCTGGTGAGCTGCAGCTGGCTGGGCCTGTAATAGAAGGCTTTGGAGAACTCTGGATGTAAGACTCGTGACTCCTCTGGGCTTTTCCTCCTTTCCCAGGCAGGATGTGGAGATGAGAGATAACTTTCCTTAAGAGGGGACTGAATGTGAAATTGGGTCTTAGTTGTGGCCCATAGTCAAAAGGATGCAGTGCTGGGAAGGGCAGAGTGGCTTTGCAGGATGGGCACTGGGGACAGGGCTTTGAGGGCTTCAGTAGCTGTGGATGTGGGACAGATGTAAAGCAGCTGCTGTGTGCTCAGGATTATCTTAATTTGTCAGATATAAATGAAATGTTATTTTCTCAATCGCTCTTTTTAAAAATTAAATATTTATGCAATTTGATCCAGAAATACGAGTTGCCTATAAAGACATGGTACTGTAAGAGAGGACCAGTCTCGTCAGAGAGGTATAAAGTTCAAAAGTTAATCTAATTCTCCACATCCTCAGAGGCCTCAGCACATGTCTAAGTGTAGACAATTATGTGAAACCAGAATCAGCCAGGGTTGGATTCTGATCAGGTTTGTCTGGGAGCTGACTGGGGTTTTTCTGGTGGAGCAAAAAAAACAAAGTGAGTTTTCTTTTAAAAAAGTGGGAAAAGGTGTTAAAAAGTGGAAGAAAGTGTAAAAAATTTTTTTCAACAGGAAGTTGAAATAAAGCCTTGTGCTTTAAAAACATTTGTTTCAAATTGATGTTTTTTCTTTCTATTTTCACCGTGCAATGCAGTGAAATGGATGACACAGACTTGGGTTGTCCTTGTACTTTTAAACTTTTCATTTTATTTCTTTTGTTATTAACCATTTCTTCCTCTTTTCATTTTGTAATTTTTAAGTATTCCATGAATTTTAGATGACTTCTATTAAAGCAGAAGAAAAAGCAGGATGTTCTTTGGACAGCTGTACTGCTGCAATTTTAAATATTCAGGTTAAAAAGCCCAACCTACTCGCTGAATGTTAGTGAGTGACAAAATAAATTGCAGCCAAGAGAAAAAGAAATTGAAAACTGTATTTAGCTTTAAAAATACCCCCAAATATGTATTTTTATAATAAACTATGCAGAAACCCCATTAAAATAATTTTTTACTATTTTAAGAGCATCTGTAGTTTCCATGCATTATATCTGATGGCTTTTCTTCAGTTCTGGGTCTATGCAAAGCTGTTAACTTTTCACAGGTAGCATGATGCCAGAGGTGGTCTAGGTAGGATTAGTGAAAGCTGGACTACAAGAGCCATAACAAGTCACACGTAATGGTGAGTGAAGTTTAAGGACTCACAAAGCTTAGTGCAACTTTAAACATAGTGATTATATTCCACTCAAGAGTAGGGGAAAAGATACTTGGTAAGAGCAGGGTTTGGAGGGAAGTGTCCATTTGGACACTGGAAAAAGGGATGTGGAACCTCACAATCCTCTTTGATTTGCCCCATTTGCTTTTACGTCTGTATACTGAGAGGAAAGAATAAGCCCCGAGTAGGATAAGGCACCTTGTAGCTCTAGATGGTAGCCTAGGAAAGAAGTGCAAAGAGGTATGACCTAGAAAGGCGTGATCAATACACGATCTTTGCAAAGGGATGAGCAGACCCACCTCGGTCAGTTAGTATGCTGCAATATATATACTGTGTTGTGAGAAGCGTGTGGCCAGGCAGCTGGAGGAAGGGTGGCGTTTGAGTCGTCCTTCTTCACGTTCCATATCTGAGGACAGCCTTGGACAGGAGCACCTTGCAGATGAGGTGTGGTGGAAAAGGCTTTTCATCACACACAGGGGGGAAATGGGAGAGCTTTGGGGGAAAAAAGCAACAGTTGGTGACCTTATACCAGAGGTCTCTATTTTAATAAAGAGTCTCATATAGTTCATGACAGATAGAATTAGGGACCATGCAAGTATCTTGTAGTTATATTTGTGTTTATATTTTTCACTACCTTCTTTTTTTCCCCCAGTGCCCCAGGGAGCCATCCCAAAGACCTCATAAACGTGAGATTTCATTTTCTAATGCTATTTCATTTCCTGGATGGAGGACCTGCCACGAGAAGACCAGACCTCAAATTATAATAGCCCTATAAATAACTCCCTAAGGCAAAAGGAAAAAAGGAAAGCCTTTGAAAGACAACCGCAAATGCAAAAATGGAGGTGTTTGGGTTCTTGCAGAAACAAACTAAAGCAGCTCCACTTAGGACATCATTAATTTAGTGTGAAGTTGGTTAGGGTTTTTTTTGGGTTTCCCTGTTTATGCCTGTGTGCCATTTACTTACAAACCTTGAGCTTAATTTTCTACAGTATTTTGGTGCCTTTTGGCCTGTCTTTCGAGCCTGCTAGGAAATAGAGTTTCTAGGTAAAATTGAAATCAATCCAACAAGGCAAATGCAATCGCAAATTGAGTAAAAATAGTCTGAAAAGGCAACTTTTTCTTCTTTCTGTTCGAAGTCGTTTTATTTCAGCAGGCCCAGACTGTCTGCCTGCTTTCCATTGGAAATCTGTGCAGAATTGGCACATCGACGAGAATAAAAACATTCCCAAGGAATCGGCATGTTCTGTCAAAACATTTGAACAGCTCCCATCTCCCTGCGCACAGCGCTGCTGCGGAGCCGGCAAAGGGAGCTCTGCAGCGCGCGGTGCCGGCTTCCTGTCTTCCATCCAGCTTTTCGCGTGATTATCGGCAAAGTGCTTCGGGTTAAGTTATATTTAGCAGAGAGGTTTGCGGGAGCCTTTCCCACCATGGTGTGGCCTGTGTGAAGGTTGTACTTCCTTGGTTCCTACTAAGGCTGTTCTGTATATGTGGGGAAAAGTCGGGGAATGTGATGTTGTAGGACCCCAGTATAATTCATACAGCAGCCTGGGTCAGCGTACTGGCCAGGGGCAGCTGGGCCGGCAAAGCTCAGCTCTGGGAGAAGTCCTGCTGCACAGGGATGGGATTCACAGAATCGTAGGGACCTCCTTCAGAGATCACTGAGTCCAATCCCACGCCAAAGCACGTTACCTAGGACAGGTCGCACAGGTAGGCGTGATTCCCCATGGACAGATGCCTCTGTGCCATGCCTTCTGCTGCTGTGCAGCTCTCTGCTATGTGTGAGCAAAACCTCAGACAGAAAAGTTCCATCTCTCTGTTGTGGAGTAATAATAATATTTTTTTTTCTTTGTAGGTACCTTTGAGACTTGATTAATTAAAAAAAAATCATAATCTTTGTCTAGAAGAGGATACACAGCAATTACAGAATGTAACAAAGCAAAGTGTGATTAGCCTCAACCTTTGCAGCGGGACACTGATTACTTTTGCTCAGTAGTGTCTGAGTCCTCTAGCACTGAAATGAGGGAGGTCTCCCTGGTAGGCTCTGCTTGCCATGAATGAGAGTGGCAAAATCAAGTCTGCAGCCAATTTACCAGAGGTCCTGTCTGTCTGTCACTGAGACCACTTACTTGGGAATGGAATAGTGTCATTCATATTACCAAAATTTTATATCCCCTAACTGTCCGCAGCTGGGTGAGTTTTTATTTTGGCAGAGTTTCCAGGCTGTTGTATAACAAGGTGTTGTGGTAGGCAGCACACCCTCAGTGGCTTGAAAAAAGAAAGTTTTTCTTCCTATTTGAACCAATGATGTGTATTAAGGAATGTTTTAGGTCGCTGACGAACAAGCAGATGGTGTCCTTTAAGGCTGCACATAGACAGTGGCCCATTTGGGTGTTGTACCTATGTGCTTAAGGGCTGTCTGGCAGAAAATTCCTTTATAAAATAACATGATGGTAAATGATGGTAATCAACCCTATGTATGTGCTTGTCTTACATGCTGAGGCACATGCCTGCATAGCAACTTAGAGTCATTTTGGTAAGAGTGGCATCATGGAGAAATGTGATGGAAGAGAATGATCCATGCTGCGCAGAAAGAGGAGGACAGAGGTGGCTGATAAACCAGCCTTAGCTCTGCTTGGGTTAGCAGCAGCACGGCGGTATTCCAGGGGGTGGGTTGTGAGTGTGCATTCCTAACTCTATGACTTATCCCTTGGGCCAGAAGGGCCAGATGTGTTGCATAGGCAACATATTTAATCTGTGAATGATCATTCCTGATGGATCCCCTCCAGCCAGTCCAAAAGTTACATTACTGGGCCCCAGCCTGCTTCACATAGAAGGACAGGACCACCCAATCTGGTGCCTTTAGGGAAGGGAGAAGGTGGAATTACTGTGATTACCATGATTAATAATTTCATATTTTATGCTAGCAGTTGTACACACAATGGCCAAAATGCTCTTATACTGGTGTCTAACCCACAGCAGCTAAAGCAATGCTGTGGCACCTAAAAGCATAACCATACGATTCTCACAGGAGTTAACAGGCATTTCAAACCCTGCTATAAATCCTTTTATTTAGGTATGCAAAGTCTAGTGTGATGCACTTGTAAATTTTGGCCTGAACATAAACCATGCTGACAAAATATGGTCACCCCTGCGGCTGAGGCGAAGGCAGTTTACTGCAGTATGGCCAGATAGGAGGGGAAAACCTGTTAAAATCTTATTTTACTGTCTTGCAAAAATCTGAGACTCATGTTTGTGCAGGCTTACCACTGTCCTGACACAGAAGCAGTCGCTTGGTTTGCTGAAAGCTTACCATCTGCAGAGGCAGACCTGGAAGTAAAGACATATTCTTTAAGTTTTATGGGCAAGGAAACTAAGGGCTGTGGCGATACGTTTTGCTTCACCACCTGTTGAGGCCAAATGCCCGCTGTTTCTGCTGGACACCAGAGCACGTAGCCAGTGACTTCTCTCCTAGCTTGTACTGGAAGAGGTGGTGGGCTCTGGCTCAGCACCACAATTGCTGCTACCTTCTCAGAGCCTCCCGTGGCTGCAGGAAAAGTTTCTATTACACGCAGGAGGGTAAAGCCTCAAAACATCCTGACTGGAATAAATAAGCATCTTAAGTTGAGAGTTCAAGCAAAACTCGCTTTTCTACCCCTCCTGTAGCCAGCTTGGTAATTTTTGTTTGGCTTAGGGAAAATAGGAATAAGTGTTAAATTCATGTTTAAAAGATTGCCTCTCTTAGGAGAAATTTGTTATCTTTTTTCTCATTTTCAATGAGGAAAACTTGCTTTTGCAGCAGAGATTTTGACATTAAGTGTCTTGATAGAATAATAGGCGTGAGATGGATTGCAATCTATTGCCTCTAGACTTTGCCAATCATAAACTAAAATCAGTTAATGCATTGAGTTAAATCTTGCTATATTGTACAATGTGCTAGTAGTATTAAAAAAAAATCAATCCAGAAAATATATTGATTATATTATCTCCATAGCAACAAACAATAATGGGATAATGTTAGCTTAATAATTGTGCTTTGTGAAAACCTTTCAGAATAATTACTGCATTGTGGTCTTTTCACAATGTGGAATGCAATAACGCTTCTTCCTTGACTGCAGTCACCATCAGCACTGCGTCAAGAGATGCTGTTTTTGTGTGCATGCATATGTATTCATGGGTAATTTTGCTCCGGGTGAAACAATTTAGCAGACTATTTTGGGAACCATTTTTAACTGGTCAAGACCACAAATTGGCAATTGTTTTCTATGTGGTTTGTTTTCTCCCACCTCTTCTGACAACTGGCTACTGTAAAAAGAGGCCATTAACATTCTTTATCCTGCATCTTTCTTTACAAGACACAAAGATTTTGGCACGTTACAAAACTAAATGTCCAGCTACCCTATTAAGGATTTGGGGGAGGGGGGAACTCTACTTTAAAGATAATGCTTCAAATCTGTTCCTTTAATTGAATTTCATCTATCATCCTCTAGGAAGGATTTGTTCTATGGGAGCTGAGATATTTGACGGTGTTTTGGAGGACCTGATTCTCTTGTGCATCCTGCATTGTCATATAAACAACCTGAGGTTGTTAAAAATAAAAATATTAAGTTTTTTCTTATTTATAATTAGGGCTCTGTGTGAGTATAATGCTTTTAGCTTAAAATTTTAGCAGGAAAGTCATAGGAATAAATATATGCACTCTTCATGCTTTTATTTTTACTTCTAGATCAACCCCATAATTTTGATCTTGAAGTAAAAAGAGGTGCTGAATTAAAAACTGTGTAAAGTCACTGCCTGTGATGGAGAGGCCAAGGTTTTAGAGAGGTCAAAAAAGCCCAGCTTAATTTCTGAATTTTAAGCAGCCTCTAAACTGTCCTGTCTCTATGCAGGTCCTCAGGGACTTTGCAGCATATCAAGACCCTGTTCACCTTCTAGTTGTGCTACTATTCCTCATACACCTTTTCTGCGAGGGCTGGATTTAGCAGAAAGTACCTGCTGCCAGGTCTTGCACTGTCAGGAGATTCTCCATGGCTTTCATAGTCCCCACTACTCCCAGTGATATGGTGGGATGTCCTGCTACTTCCCAGGGCTAGAGTGTAGGCTGTGTTCTCCAGTGATCACTCCTCTGGCCATTTTCCTAGGGGACAAACACTGGTCTCAGGTTATACTGCCAGCACCACTTTGATGAGCGCATCATATTATTTTGATTCTTTCTTCTGGATGGGATCTGTCCTTCAAATGCCCAGTAATTTGATTTCTTACCTTTTACCAGACTGGGATCCTCTTTTCTTTGAGTACCCCCAGGAGAAAGCCCCTACCTTGGAACCATTATTTACAATTTGTGACCGTCTAGGAGCCAGGAATTTGCAGACCCTGAATTCTGTAGGTGGTGCTTTGGTAGCATATAAATGAGAAATGCAGTACAGAGCACATGCTGACAGGCTTCCATTTGAGATGTCTTCATAAGGAGCTTGATTGTACTGCTGTCCCTTGCTGCTGTTTTCCTCTACAGTCCTTCCAGGTTGTTGTTCTGTGGGGAGGGTGTGATGGAAGAGTGACTTTCTGTCCCAGGGAGCGGTCACTTTTTGTGGGTGGCCCAGTTCCCTAGGAATCTGGTTAATTTGCAGGGAGAGGGAGGAGCAGTAGTTGCTCTTGACTTTGTGCCTTGTGCCAAAACATTTAGTTCTGGATAGCTGTGGTACTGAAGAAGGGTGGTGGAGCCTCTCTCTCCTTTTCTTTTTGTGCAGTTTTGAAAGGACTTGAATGCATTAGCTCCTCTGAAAAAATCTGGTATTTGCAGGTGTGTAGGATCATTCATTAAAAAAAATAACACAAAAAAAGCCCAGATGAATTGACAATGTGTTTTTCTTATGTTGCTGCAGAATCCATCTCTGACTGGTGATCTAGAAACGGAGCTGAATGGCTGATATGAGCTAGTTCAATCCCTACCTCCAAAACGAAGCTCTTCTCTCTCTGAAATTGTCATGACTGAAGCTGTGACTGTGTTTTTGCTTGGCAGCCCCTGTGCTTGCCCTGGGTGCTGGCCAGTGGCCTGGCTGATCCCTAGAGCAGTCCCAAATTCTTGTTCCACCGCAGCTTCCCATTTAGTTTCATTGTGCTATCCTGGCTCCTGCTGCTCTCCATGATCCTCAATCCAGCCCATGCAGGGGTTGGCACTGCATGTTTCTATCTCTCTTCCTCCTAATCCTCTTTTACAGGGAGGCCTGATACAACTTTCTAGTGTGTTAGTTTTCCATGCTTCGATCCTACCAGCTACTGCATGGGTGGCTTGGGTCTTAAACAGTGTTTGGCTTCAGGACAGGACATGAAGAGTAACTTATCTTGTGAAAACAAGGAGATTTTGTTGGAATAACTATTTTAAGATACGCGAAGAGTCAGCTGCCTGGTGTGAGGTGGCTATTGGGGCTGTGGCTTGTCTTATTCCTGGAGGGATAAAGCTAATCTGTTCTGCACAGGATCTTACTACATGTTTCTGTCTGTAGTGGTTTGGGCTAGGTTTGCCCTACCTGGGGGACTGTCGGTCTGGGAGTGGGATGAAGCACACCAAGGGTTTGTTCACATGGCTCAGGTGAAGATGCTTGTAGCTCAGCAGCCATGTGCCCCCTCCTGCCCTGCTGAATGTATGGGCTCACCTCAAGGCTCACATGTGTCAAGTTGGCTTGTCTGCCCTTAACCTTCTGGCTTTTACAGAGGTGCCATGTGATAGATGGTAGTAAAAAGGGACCTGTCATGCCTATGCATGGCTTGTCCATGCTAAAGATAGCAGCATGCTCTGTTCTGCATCAGAGGCCAGTCCAATCTATAGGGACATTTTTCTCCTTTCATGCTTGAGAGCCTGCATCCATACAAGGTGGGAATTAGACAAGAGAAAGCTGGGCTTGTCCAGCTATGTTAAAATACAGAAATAGTCCTAGTACCCTTCAGTAATGCATTAAGTGGTATGATTAATGTCTGTCACTTGTAATGCTCGTTCCAGGTCTCTTCCCTTGATGGAGTGCTGTGTGCAGCCTAGTGCTTTGATTTGGATGCTGTTTTGTGTCTTAATGTCATCATGATAAAAGATCAAAATTGAGGAGCTGAACATGGATATTGTAATAATCTTTAATTCTTTCAGATGTATGTTTCATAGTTTCAGGCTTGCTGGTCACAGATAACTAAGTTGTATTAATTTTGTAATCAGTTCATAAACAATGACAGAGACCCCCTAGCACTGTAGAAGGCAAATGTCTCTGAGGAGCCCAAGATACTCCCACCCACTGAACAAGTAATACTGCTTCCTAAAGCTGAGTTTTTTCTTGAAACCCACCTGTCTAAATAGTATCTGCTAGTGAGTTAAAGCAATATGAGATTGCCCAGAATTTGCATTGGAAAAGAAAGCTTACACGCTGTCATCCTGATTCTGAGGGTGAAGATGCAGGTTTTGCATATAGGCATATGATTTTTCCAGTGCTTATTTTAAAGTGTGTTTGCACTCTGTGGCACCTGAGAGAAACTACTGCACAATGGGATTAGTTAAGATCTTTTGTCCTTAAAAATGACGTTTTCATAATCTGAAGGAATCTGCTGTTGAAGCTTCTGAGGAGGGGGGACACACTTGAGAAGTGAAGAAACTTCTTGGAGAAAGAAAATTCCCTGCCTCCCTTTCTTAGGGAAGTAAATTTTCATTTATCCAAGTGCCAGTTTGTTGCCTCCTAAAACAGTGTTGTGTTGTCAGAGCAGTCCTGAATTGTTTGCTTTCCTTAGATTTAGCTAGCATGTCTGTCCTACAAGAAGTTGTTTCCATTACTTTAAAATATGCAATTGCTGCTCTCCTTCCCTTAAGGGAGGCCAGCAAAGAAAACTAATGAAATTCACTCAGCATTAGTAAGATGTGCCGAATACTTATGCTGATCTGTCTGAGGGACATCAAGTGCATGGTGAAAATACATACTCTGATGGTCCTGCACAATGAATCCCCTCCTATAGAGAGCACTGTAATTCTCTGTTTTCCTGTTGAAATTTGAGGATATAGTAGTATTAAGAAAGGCAACAAAGATGGTTAGCAATCCAGTGGAATTGCATACAAGAAGAGATTTTGTAGGGGAGAATTACACTCAGTTTGGAAAGAAGACAACATAGAGATTTAGTGAAAATTACATGCTCTAGTAAAAAAAAATCCATAATTTTTCTCTTTTTTCTAGTTTCTTGACTTATTATAAATATATGTTTATCACAGGATCAGAAATTGCTGCGAGTCTGTAAGACCTCATATGGAGCCTTTCATGAGCACACATTGCACAAATTGTATTTCTCTTTGTACGTGTCTTCATAATGACACGTTTTGTGGTTTTGATAAAGGTACCTAGAAGCCTGAATAGGTGTCTTCTGTGACATTTACTATTAAATAAAATAAGGGCCTAGCAGGTTTAAGTGTTATCTAGACAATACTCCTAATAAAAACAGTAAGGTTGCAATTATAGCTCTACAGCAGATATAAACAAGGTCTAAGCTAATGGCAGACAACTTCCAAATAGATAAAAAGAAATATTGTTTTAGCCAGTGTAATCAGTCTGGAAAATTCATCATTGCAAGAATCAGGGAGTCAAATACAGCAGCTGGAATAATTTGAGGGTCTGGATAATTTTATGACTAATTACATTTGTAGCTATGCATATTATGATAAGAGTAATTGAATCTTAAACTAACAGTTGGGTAACGAAGAAACCTCCCTCTATTTAAAGCATTTTAGAAACTGTGAAAGTATGGTTGTTTTCCTCTTGCCTTTCTCCAAAGCCTCAGGCTTGTGATGTGTCTGAAAGCTCAGAAATAGATCAAATTTGTTGATATTCCTATCTCATATACTGTCTGTGTTTCTCTAGAAGAGAAGGAATGGTTTTGTAAGATACCAAGGAGGAGGGCTGAGAAACCTGCAACATGTCTCTGGCTCTGCCATTGACTTCTGTGGCATTTGGCAAATTGCTTAATCTTGTGTACTTCCAACTCCTCACCTGTGACAGATGGGCACTTACCATCCCAGAGATGTTGTGGAAATGAAGTTTGTAAAGTGAAATGAGATTGAAAATAGGAAGACAAAAAGAAAGCGAGAATCTTGCTGCGGTGTGCCAAATTAATGTCTGAGGCCGTATCTGTGTGGGAATGCTTTGGAAAGCTAAGGTGAATCAACTAGAAGTGTGAATGCAGCGTGCACATGTGAAGGCACTGTAAATCTTTTCCGCTAGAGGAGAGTCTCTCTTACTCTGGAAGAGAGTTACTCTGCAGTGCCTTGAGGGGCTGGCATACATGGGCAGGGTTATTCATCCCACACTTCACTGTGTTTTTTTCTAAGTACCCACATCTTGTCTCCTGTGCCTCAAAACTCTCCTTGAGGTTCTTGCCTCTGTTATCCTGACTGTAAGGCTGTTCTAAAATCTTCTTTGATAGTCAATAACTTTCATCTAATTTCTAGCAACACTTATCCATGGCCAGTTTATACTCATTTGATCTTTTAGTAATGTAGGCCTTTATATTAAATAGATATTTTTCCCTACATGATGATTACTCCCAGTACATTTCTAGATAGCAAGCATGTCTCCTCCCTTTGGTCTGGTAAAACGAACCTTTGGTTTACTAAAATGAAGTCTTCTAATTACTACTTGTAAGACAGGCCTTCTGGTCCCTGAGGACTGTTGTAACCCTTTTCTCCACTCGTTCCATTTTTAATTCATTCCTTTTGAAAGTGGCTCATCAGATCTGCATGCAGCATTCCAGGCGTATCCCAGATAGTCTACATTTGTAGTCTCCATCGTACTTGTTCATCATTATCCTGTGGTTGATGTGTCCATCCAGGTTTTTCCCTTCTCCGTCACTTTCAAACAATGGTCTACTGCTGCAGAAATTCTTGGAGTTAATATAGTCCCTCTAAGGCCATGGTGCTTTGCTTTCAGCTGAAGATTCTCTTCTGTTGCAGTTGTTCAGGTTCTTTAGGTCACCCAGTTCTTCTGATATGACACTCTGTCTCCCTGCCTGCTGAGGAAAGAATCTGTCTTTCAACCCAGAACCATGAATGTGCTTCACTGAAGTCTGTCTGCTTTTTGTGCCGAAATTAGTCCTGCAAACACTGAATAAGGTTTGTCCCAAGACTGACCCTTGAGAAATCTGTGGGTTTCCACTTCTTTTGCCTGTGCTTTTTCTTTCAACTCAGCCCATATTCATTTCCCTACAACTTCCAAGTTTACTGTCTCTCAGTTTTTAGCCTGATCTCCATATTTTTGGATGACGGCTGTTTGCCTGCCACCAGACCATATCTATTATTGAAGTCTGTGTATATTTTCCATCGTTCCCTCACCTAGAAAATGTACCATCATCCCAAAGAAAGGTAACACAGGTTGTATTGCATTTCCTGTTCCTCTGACTGTTTTTCCTTTAGGTCTCTGCTGTGAAGCAGGGTGCCACATTGTCACCAGCGGGCCAGCAGTGGTCAGGAGGGACTGGCTGCAGCTTCTCCGTCCAGCCACGCCATTTATGTGAGGCTGGTGCTTACAACTCAAATGTTAAAAACATATGGTGGAGTTTGTGAGAAAACCTGAGGACTGTGTGTGTTCCACGGATCTTGCATACGATTGAGGTCAGGCTCGCGATTCTGTATGCACTCGCTTGGCTTCCCCTCCCTCCCGCCGACTCTTCGGTTACCAGCCTATTAGAATCAGCCATTAACCTGGTTAATGGGGAGAGACAGCAAATACCAGAAAGGATGATGTGCTTTTCTTAATTCCCTCTTTGAAACCTGACTGTTTTAAACTGTAAATGTCTCAAGCAAAGGCTGAAAAGGGTCTAAAACATGTCTTGCTTTTGCAATGCAGGCACACCCAGGCCAAGGAGAACGAATTGAGGTTGTTTCTTCCTTAGGACTTCACTGGGAAGTGATCTTCGGCGGTGAAAGGGTAGTGCCCTGCCAAAACTACACAGGTGGCTTCGAGCTGGCTGCATGCAGGCTTTGGGGTGGTGAATCAGCATGACTGAATCACACTGTGCCCAAAAGGTGATATGATCCATTGAGGTAATACCTTGATGTCACCTGGCTCTTTGGGTGATATAACTCAATCCCAAGAGCCTCTGCTCCCTCTGATAAGGGCAGGTGATGGACAGCAGAGGGAGAAGAGTGGGATGAAAGGCATGGGGTAAGGGCAGAGTGAAAGAGAGACCTCCAAGAAGGAAAACAGCCATCTTTCAGGGAGGGGCCAGTGTATCCAAATGCTGGTGTGACAGCTCAGCTCCTTGTGCCAGACGGCAAGGGCTAACACAGCACACAGAAATAAACCTGCCCGCTTAGTTTTTATTAAAGACCTGAGAAAGTAGAAGGAAAAAATTTGTTTGGTATTTAGTTCAGGTAATTTTTCTTTAATTGTGTAATGAGAACACATTGTCCAAATTTTCATATGCAGATTCAATTAGTGTTCAGTTAATTAGCCTTTACAGATGAGGATTAACTTAATTACATAACACTAACCTCTCTTAATAACTATTAAGGGTAGGAAGGCTGCTTTTAATAAATTTGGAAGGGCTATATGTGTTTTTTAAAATCTGAAATGGCACACACATAAATTAAACCAAATTACACACAGAGGACAGCCATTAAGGGTAATGATCAAAGGAAACAAACTATGTACATGGCTTGGAATCAGGCTGGTTAGAAGTTCATGCTGTTTTCCTCCTTTTTTTTTTTTGCTGGCATCCTAGTGTTTTCACTAGGATTATTACTGGAGATGATGTACAGTCTAGGGTCATTCCTTCAAACTGGGCTGCAGTCTGAAGCAAGGTTGCTTTAATTAAATGTTAGCTTGTATTTAAAAAAAAAATCCATTTGGGTACTAGGTTATTAGGATTGGGTTTGTTTTTTTTCAGGTTGTCTAAGGAAAAAAAGTCACATGAGGCCCATGGAATATTAAAAACCTGATCCTTAAATGTCGTTTATTGTCATTATGTAGCATAAATAACCGTATAGATTTTCCTGTCGGTATGAGGTGTGCGCTCAGGCAACAATGCTTTGGTTATTAATATCATAGGGAAACAGAACATCATGTCTGACTGTACAGGGTGGTGAGAGCAGAGCGTATATGGGTTGTGGTATCTTTGGCTTCTGAGTCACAAATACGAATCCAGGCTGTCTTGGTTACTGATACAAGGTAATGTGTGATGCTTTTAGAAAGGGGCAACAAAAGAAGCCTTTTTCCATTGACTGTTCTTGTGCTGGTAGTGTTTCCCACTTGAAGTGGATTTTGATGGGCACACCACGTTGCTCTCCACACAGGCCTCTGTAACATTCAGTACACTATAAAATTCAGGGGATGCCCTCATTCATTTTGAAAGGCGCTTTTTTGGAGTCCAAGTTTTGAGCTACTGTCAGGAGCATGCATCTGCCAGATCCCAACTGTATGGCCCCCTTCAAGCCATTTTTCCTAGTGACCCTTAGAGACCGTATCTAAGTTTATAAACTCTGTCATTTGTTTTCCAGCTGCAGCAAGCTGAAATGCTACGAAGCATCCTCCATGCAGTCTGGGTCACTTTAAGATTTGAGTTTAAGCTTGAAGTCACTTCAGTCGCCATTTGCAGTTACAAAATCTGCAGGTATTGAACAACTAATAAGAATAGGCATGTTAGATGCCCCCAAAATCAAAATGCATGGTACCACTGCCTCTTTCTGAAAACTCTGGCTGAGTGCCTACACCCATTTTCAGCAAGGAAGGAAGATGACATTGCTGCAGATTTTTGTTGCTGTGAGGAACTAGCAAGGTGAATATACAACAAGGAAGAAATTGCTGAGGGATCTGTCTTGCAGTAGCAGAATCTATTGAAAAAAAGGAAAGGGGATATGTGAGCCAACTGAGTCCTCTCTGAAGCCCTTTCGTGTGTGCTGCTTTCAGATGAAGTCTCAATGTTCAGTATCTCAAGATAGATGGTTGGCAGCGGCCAGACTTGGCTCTGACTGATGCAGACCCAAATCTCGTTCCCTTCCATAAGGGTTGCACCTATATCCCTGAGAGCAGGATTTGGCCTTGCGAGTGGTTCTGCCCACAGATGCAGCTGATGATGATACATGCTCAGAGGAAGGGGAGAATGCAAATTCCCTGTAGGGAGGCAACCGCCAGCCATGTAAACAAAGAAGCCTTCTGGGTGTGCAGCAGTCAGCCCACTTGAGCTGCTGTTTCCATGGTGTACCAGATGCTGTAAAATATGCTTTCTTCAGGGAAAGAAGCTTTTCATACTCCTGCATTATCTTGTTTGATAATGGGCTGTCATCAGGCTGGTACCTCACTGTAGGGGCCACACACAGCAACTCCCCCTGTGCTCCAGCCCTTTTCCGAGTTGTTGATGACAACTCATATTCTGCAACTTTCAGACAAAGAAAAAGCAAAGTGATTATTTTTTCTGACTTGGAACAGCATTACTGACTATGCTTTGACACCTAATTGTTACAAGTGACTGTTTAAATGTGCATGGTGTCATCTCACAATACCACACAGTGTTTTGCTTTTTGGTTTCATCCTGTTTTCCTAAAAAACCACAATATGCATATATCCATTTTTTTCCTAGTTACCCCCTTCTGAAGCCCCACATTTCTTCATTACAACCTCTGTGTTATGGCTGTTTAAGCCACTAAGTACAAGTCAGCAGGCACCATTTCTGAGTTGGCTTCCTCTCCTTGTGTTTACTCACTGAGTACTCTTGAGTCAGAGATTGTTGCTACCTCTGTTTTCTTGTAAAAAAACAGTGGCTGCTGGTGGGCAGGTAGTTAGTTATGGTGTAGGTATTAAGTACAGTTGCTATGCTAAAACTGGACAAACCTGCAGTAATGAGCCTCGGAGCAGACTGACCTCAGCTTGCGTAAATAAGTTACCAAAGGCACTTCAGAGACTTGCTGTGCTTCAAACATGACTCAGGAGGAGGAAGAGGATGTTTTAAGGGTACCTGTCAACTGGAAACATGTTCAGGGATGATGCTTCAAAGCTGGAAGAGCAACGTGGTTATGGCACATCCCTTCACTATGGACTGAGACCATCACAGGTTCACTGGCCTTCCTCATGGTTATCAAAAAGAAACACAATTAGTGCCTTCATATGACCCCAGCTTGCTCCAACTGAAAGGCACATCTAGGGTTGTGAGGGATGGACACACACATTTTCCCTCTGCCTTGCCCATTCTCCAGTCACTGCAGCCTTGCTGGGCTCTGCCTGTGCTGTTGGCTGGTGTTTCCCAGGCAGCCTGATGAGTCATACTCCAGGGCACTCCTCATGCTGTATGTACCCATGGCATGTGACAGGACAGCAGTGGGTCCTGAGGATGGACAGCAGACTGTGTGTGCAGTGGTGCAGGACATGAGAAAGTGTCCCAGAGTGTAGATAACAAGCACTTCTTTTACTCCTGAGGATGCTTTCTCACAATCTCTCCCAGATACTTTTCAGCCTTCCTTCCCTTCATCTTGCAGGCTTGTACATCTCACTTAGGGATATAAAAACTAAGTGTGGTTAATTTTAAGCCAGTGCAATCATTTAGGAGACCTAGAGGTGGAAAAACAGTTATTGGTTAACTGGCCTGCTTTGCAATGTGTTCTACCTGACCCTTCTGCTGTAGTGAGCCAGGAGTAGTGCTTCCAAGAAGCTGGCTTTCTGGAAGGCTTTTTCACTGAATCATTTAAAGCTTAGGCTTCTTGTAAATGTTAATATCCTGCTGGCTCACTGGAATGCAGCTGGTGGATACAGCAAGTGTGGTACCTAAGCGCGTGCTCGCAATCCAAAGCAGAATTTAGCAGCAAGGTTCAGGCTGTATTTTGGGATGTCCTCGCTGAAGGCTCAGGCTAGGAGGGCAGCCAGCTGGAGGGCAGCCCTGATTCGGCACCGTCTCACAAGACTGGAAGTCCCTCTGCCCTGTGCGGCCGGTGGCCTTGCGATGCGCGCAGTGCGTGGCACCCCGCATTCGCCTCTGCCGGGTAACCTCGTGCAGCACCCTGTGAGCACCATGTGCTGCGCTGGTGCCTCGGCGCCTGTCAATCTGTCAGCCGCGTTTGCGCGGGTCGGAGTGGCTCTCGCGGTCACAGTCTGCCGACGCGCTGAGCCTGCCTGACGCAGCCCTCGATGGCTGCCCGGAGAATGGCGCTGGGGGGGATTTGCCCCCCAGGATTTCGCCTTGCATCAGCGGGGGAAGGCAGTGGGCAGCCTTGGTAATGCTGAAATCATAACAACTGCAGGCTGAAGTCCTGCTACTGCTGAGGTGTCGCTGGAGCAAAATGCAGGTCTGAGTGTGCGCGCCCCTTCCCTCCCTTGGTGTCTGTGGATAAAAGCCTTTTTGAGTTACCTCTATGTATTTATGGTATCACAAAGGCTTTGCCTACCTTAGTTTCTGTGTGCTAGCGGGTGAGGGTTTTCTGATTACGGTAGCGGTGTTTTTCAGTGAGGATATATTTTTTTCTTCAAGGGAACATCTAAGCCACCTCTTCCAGAATTTTACCTTTAGCGTGTTTTCTTACACACCAACCAGCGCTTCACCTTTCTGTAGCTTGAGGAAAACTTAAAAGTTCTTGCCTCAATCTAGACATGTATTGTCCTGTAGGTATTGCAAGTCTGGGATGTAACAAACATAAACAAGCCAACAAACCCCCAAATCACAACTGCATTGAAAATATAAAGTAATAGAAGGGCTCTATAAGAGGAGGACTGTAGGTGGTGGCAAGTGCTTTTACTAATTTGGTGATAAGTAGGATAACTACTTTAGATTACCAAATTTTCTTTTGTTTAACGTGGTAAAATGCTCCCAAATCATACACACTTTACATGGTCTTGTTTATTTATATCTGCAGTTAATGTCTTTACAGTGGTTCATATTGTTCTACCTAGTATTCTTCAGTATGTGATAAAAAACCTAAAGATTCAATACAAGGCATAAGTATTCTACTTTGTTAATGAATTTTAACAAATCTACTTTGTTAATGAATTTTCTCTGAAGAATGAAGATAAATCACAGTAGTCTTTCTTGAATTAATATAAATGCAGATTAATGCAGTCAAATGTGTTATTTTTCCATAGACAAGTTACACACATAATGCAATATGAGTCTCAAATGTCACGGATTTGTTAAATCAGATTTTTTCAATATATATTCACTTTTAGGGATAGGTTTTGCACACCTTCCTTCAGATTAATCAGGTTGAATTCATTTAGGACACTAACAATTTAGTATGGTGGCAGGTTTATTTATATAAATGGATAGCAATTTTCATCAATTATGAAAATGAAACACACTAAAAATTCTAAAAGTTTTTAAAAATAAATCTGCTTACTGTGCTGCAGAGTGTCCCAGGTGACTGCTTTGTGCTAAGCTTCTACTTTGCAGCTTTGGGGCTTCATTTTTTTAAAAAATATAACTAAAACCAAAACAAGACAACCTTTTCATGGTTCCTGTATCTCTCTTGTGTTTAGTAAGTCATATACTTATTATGTTTTTAATTTCCCTGTCAGTTTTTCCATTCATGCACATATCAGAAAAAAATCAAGTCGAGATCCCAGTCATGAAATTAGTTTTTAAAAAAAATAACTTGTGAAACAGCAACATAGTTTGGAGTGTAAAACCCTGATGAAAACATGTTTCGTGGCTTTCTGGGTCTTTTTTGGGGTTGCAGGGTTTTTTTCAGTAATTGTTTCTAGAATTCACTCTCACAGATGGGCAATGAGGGAAAGGTGAGGTTAAGAGTTGGTGGTTATCCATGGTTCTCCTAGTTGAGGTTCAAAGCTTTGGTGTGTTAGCAATGCTGTATATTAGAGTTTCTGTTAAGTACTGTTCTAAAATCCTTTGCTATTTTTCTTTTTTCCAGGGATTTTGGGAAAACCACACAAAACTCATAACAGAGTATGGACCTGTTTGTGGGTAAGCTTAATAGTGCCATCACATTTATTCTTTTCTGGATCTTGCTTGTTTGGGTTTGTTCAGTGGGAGAGGGGAAAATGCCAAGATAAGATGTTAATCAGAACACAGGGTACAGTGTTTTGGTTGGGGGCGGGGAGTGGGGGGGGGGGGTTGGGAGGCGTGGGCAGAGGTGGAGGTTGGTTATATACAGAAAGTAACCTTGGCTTATTTTAGTTCAGCATTTGGCGTTGGACTTCATTCTTCTCTTTCTAATTTTAATTATGCACATTAAGTGTTGTCTTTTTCAGAACTGTACAAAACTACCAGCCTTCAATATTCTCTTTTCATCTGCATATTCTTTATACTTCTGGTGAACAGTGGAAATAATAATTTAACATCTTAAAAAAAGACCTCACCTAGTTTATGGAATAGTATGAATTTAGTTCAGCGGTTTCTATCTATATATATGCAAAATTCCTAAACTTAAAACACAATGAGGTGCAGATTAGAAATGAGGCATTCCTCTCTCTGTAGCTCAGCTGTGCTATCTTGGCAGTTTATTAGGAATAAAGGGGGTTTATGTGGTATATCCCTTCATACAGGCCTTTCCATGTTTCTGTGAATGCCATTTCTGTTCCAAGAACTACGTTCCCGTTGTCATCGTTCTAAGTGAAATTGCAGTTATTTCATGGTGGCTTCTGTTGTCATGGTCAGTTGGTGTTTCTAGCACAATTACAGTTTCAATGTATAAATACCAAGCAATATTCACAAAATGCAGATGATGTAAACATTTTTTTCCTGCGTTCTGCAAGGGGCTCAAGACACTTGTGAGAAAGCATATGTGGGTATGTGTATGTGTGCATGTTTGATCATAGATGATATGAATATGCTTTGTATGCTCTTTCAGTAAGAAGGCTGTGCTGGAAAGAAGTCAGACTCAGGCATACAGAGCATTTGATGCTCCAGTCGCAGCCGCCTTGTGGCATTTATGCTCAGCCCTAAGGACAAAGTGCTGAAAGAAGTGATGGAAATAATGAATTCCAAGGGTTAGGTACTTGTCTAAGAGGAAATAATACGGTGTCTTGGCTGGCCAGGAATGGAGAAAGATATTCATTAACACTGTGGCAATTTGTATGTTGTGTAACAAATGGAAAATGACTGAGGCTTATTATCTCCATGACCTTTGGTGTGATGCCCTTAAATGACAATAATGTAAGAACAGTGGCATTCATTCCTCAGTGTATTTCCCTCCTTATTAATATCATACCTATTTTTTTCAAAGCTGAATTTGAGACAAGTTTCTATTTAGTCATCTGCCTGTTCACATGGTCAGGCAGAGGCTATGTCATCGGAGAGAGAGATGTATAATTACAGTGTGTGAGCAGAGACATGGAAAGTTTCCTTTTTCTGATCGGCGCAACAGCTGTTAGGGAACAAAACCTCTGTGAGACTTGCATGGGCTGCAAAGTTGGATGATGGTGGTAGTGGTCAGCCAGGACAGCTCTGCCTCCTTAGGATATCCCCTAGGTAGAAGTGAGTAGACTGAGCATAACTCATACATAGCCATTGGTTGTGTGCATGAAAAAAACTTTTAATTTGTGAGGGATCTAGGAGGCTGGCAGAGAATAAATGGTGCTTTTTTTATCTCTCAGGAAAACAAAGCTGGGCTCAAATATTACTGTGCTTGAGGTAAGCTTTATTTGTAGTTGAAGAAGGATCTTTTAAAACTTGGCTTGAGAGCTGCTGTTCAATAGGTGTGGTGTCTGGGGGTATTTATCACCTTCCTGTCAATTAAAGAAATTCCTTCTCCTTCCTTATATGTCTTGTGTGTGATTATTTCTGTGGTTCTTTGAAATGGGCAATAAATGATAGGTATGTTTATGTGTATGGTCCCAGCAAAGTATTGGATCTGGCAGGTGAAAGAAGATGTGGCATTTTGCTTTTTCCAGATTGAAAACTGCTTTCCAATAAGCATAAAGAGCAATGATCTTTATTTCTACAGTGGTGAAGTGAGTTGAATACAAATCTTTGGAACTGAAGCCTTTTTTTCTTTCTAAGGTCACTTGAATAGTCTGAATGATACCATCACAACTGTTTTCTTTTGTGTGTGAATTGGTTTCCTTGACAACAGGATGTCAAATCAACTTTTCAGCTTTAATCAAGTCAAAACAATATATCCCTTCCATTCCAAAAGGCCTCAAGTCGTAGAGAATTATTTCAAGTAAGGCTTTTGTAGGTCACAAAAGCATTTTTTTCTTCGCTTCCATGTGCAGATCCAAAGGCGAGGTGATGGTATTACTCTTTTATAGAAAGAGACAATGGAAATAGTCTTCAGTTGTGAGTGTGTGTGAGGAAAACTGTCTGTTTTCATACTGAGATGGCCCAAGGTGGAGGCCAAGGCAGAAACAAACCGCTCTGGTGCAAAGCAGTATTGGAGCATTTCTGTTCAACAGGGTAATCCAAGCCACAGATGGATTTAACTTTTGAAGAGATCTTGCAACAGAATGGTAGTTTTTGGTTCAGGTAAATAGTTCCTTTAAAATGTGTGTGCTGGTTCTCCTTACCAAAAATACAAAGTGTGTCCTGGTTCTGGCCAGGCCAAAGTTAACCTCCCCAAGCAGCCAGCACAGGTAAGCTGAATTATCCCAGGCTGTTTTCCACACCACCCGACATCACTCTCCCATAAGAGAGGCTGGCTGGGGAGGGGTGCTCCTGGCCACCTCCAGGGAAGTCTTGAGTGGGGCCAGGGTGGTCAGTCCTTGGTTCACATAGTACTCTGTTATGGTCAGGTTTGTAAGGTATTCTGTGTTATCGCTGGGTGTGAGTGTAATTTGCCATGGGCTGTTGTTCCCCTTTTATGGTGCTTTTGTCAGCAAACTGTCCTTATCCCAACCCATGGGGGCTCTGTCTGTTTCTCCTCCAGGAGTGAGTTGAGTGGCAGGGTGTGGTGCTCAGCCACTGGTTCGGGCTGAACCATCACAGAGTGAAAAATATCCTATTTGGAAAGCAAAGTATTGATACAAGTTAAGACTTGTGTTGAATGTTCTCCTTTTCATGGTAAGAGTTTTGCAGAGAAGTAGTCTTTGTTTCTGTGGAAATCAGTCACTTATGTGACTTTAATTTCTGTATGAACTTTGATGTTTTGACACTTTATTTTCATCCATACCACGTCCAATTCTTACCTTTCAATTTTTGGTTATGGCTACTGAGTAGAAATAGGTGGTAAGAGCAGACAGAAAAACAAAATAAAGGTGGAGAGCATGTTCTGTGGAATCAGAAAAGCAGCTGCTACAACATGAGCAAATTTGTGAAGACAGTGGGTTAATTTTACTTTATATACACTCTTTGTATGGATTTGACTCTACTTTGAGTGCATCATTATGACTTTACAGCACTGTAAGCATGTATGGCTGGTTTGGAGTTGGAGAATAGTGCCAAAGTAAGTAATGTATTCTTGGCCCAGCAACACACCAAGAACAAAAAATGTAATATAACCCTAAGTGGGCAGGTGATTGCCTCTGGGACATAGGAACCTATTTTGCCTTTGACTGTAGCAGTGCATTTGGATGGCACGAAGAGTGTAAGAGTTCATAATGTAGACTTCAGTGTGTATAATCAAAGAGCAAGATCAGAAGATTAAAATTCAGTGCATTTTGTAGGGTGGCCCTCTTAGGTCCTTCTGCATCTGAAACAGCTTGGAGCAGGTCAAATCCTATTCTTACTCTGCCTTTGCTTGAAATCTTAACTTCAATCTGCTGTGGAAGCCTGACCAGCTGTGTAGCAGAATTAAGTCCTAAGAAGGACAAGAACTGGGAGAGTCAATGAGCTGGAAAATCTGCATGTTCTGATGGGGACAGGAGTGGGTGAGAACGTGCCGATGATACAAAACTGGGAGGAGTGGCTGACACGCAGGAACACTGCGCTGCCATCCAGCGAGACCTGGACAGACTGGAGAGCTGGGCAGGGAGAAATCTAATGAAATTCAACAAAAGCAAGTGTAAAGTCTTGCACCTGGGGAGGAATAACCGACTGTATCAGTACAGGCTGGGGGATGACCTGTTGGAGAAGAGCTCTATGGAGAAGGACCTAGGGGTCCTGGTTGATGACAGGTTGGCTATGAGCCAGCAGTGTGCCCTGGTGGCTAAGAGAGCCAATGGGATCCTGGGATGCATCAGGAAGAGTGTGTCCAGCAGGTCGAAGGAGGTGATCCTCCCCCTCTACTCTGCATTGGTCAGGCCCCACCTGGAATACTGTGTCCAGTTCTGGGCTCCCTGGTATAGAAAAGACAGGGACCTTCTGGAGAGAGTCCAGAGAAGGGCGACAAAGATGATTAGGGGTCTGGAACATCTCCCCTATGAGGAAAGGTTGAGTGAGCTGGGTCTGTTCAGCCTGGAAAAAAGAAGACTTAGGGGGGACCTAATTAGTGTTTACAAGTATCTTAGACATGGGTGGCAGGGGGAATTGGCCAGCCCCTTTTCAGTGGTCAGTGGGGACAGGACTAGGGGCAATGGCTGTAAGCTGGAGCACAGGAAGTTCCGCACCAACATGCGGAAGAACTTTTTCACAGTGAGGGTGACAGAGCAGTGGAATAGGCTGCCCAGGGAGGTGGTGGAGTCTCCTTCTCTGGAGATATTCAAGTCTCGTCTGGACGCCTATCTATGTAATATGAGATAGGGAGCCTGCTTTGGCAGGGGGGTTGGACCCGAAGATCTCTTGAGGTCCCTTCCAACCCCTAAGATTCTGTGATTCTGTGATTCTGTGATTCTGTGTCTTACAAGAGCCAGTTGTAAGCCATTCTAATAAAACCACCAGCAGCATCTACCGAAACTGAACCTCTACTGGGCCTCCAGCATAAGCATCCCAAGATCAGCACAGTACTACAGAAAGCATGTCAGGGTGCAGGCACAGAAGTGGGTGCATGTATGTGCTGCTGAAGCATCTTGTTAAAACAGAGATGTCCCTGGAGCTCCATTTCTATAAAAAGAGTATGTATCTTGGTTCGTAGTGGCTTACTTCAGTGTGTTTCAAAGTAATACACAGAAAGCAACTTAACATAGGAGAGGTGATTTTTTTTCTAAGGTGCCTATGGACTTACTCAATGTCTGACCCATGTGTGGTGGATTTGTTTTTTCTTTCCATAAAGACTTCCTAATATTCCTTAAATTATTTCCTAGTAAGTTGTCACTGGAACCAAGATCAAGCCTGGTCACTTTAATGGTTGGGTGATTTAAAGGATTAGGCTATATCATACAGCCAGTCGCTAACTTGAAATGTGTCCAGGGGTGACTTCTGATTGTAAGCTACAGTGGCAGCTGACAGCTTTTCAGAAGTGTATGCAGCCAGAGTTGGTTCTGTTTTAATGCTTGACTTCTCCTCTCCCAAAAAAATGTTGCTGCAGATGGCACTAGTTAGCATTTCTGCAGTTGAGTCCACATTCAAATAGCTGTGGACAAGAAATGGTCTTTTCTCCCTGCTGCTCCCGGCCTCTGCATCAGAGCTGGGGCATGCTGGTTAGTTGCTGTGGAGGTTTGAGGCTTTACCCTTTTGTGGACAGGAGAGGGACATGCATTTCTGGGATTTGGGCATCTGAAACTTCTCTTAAAACCTTATCCTTCCTTCTGTCTTCCTCAAGCACCTCGTGGTGAACCTACAGTGGGTAGGGGCGGGATCTCCTTCTGCCAGGAACAGTTTATGTCTACATCATGCGGTTAATTTACCTGAAGAAACAGTGTCTTTATTGCCATTTTAATTTCAGAAACTTTTCCTCTTTTAACCTCTCTGTTTCTAGCCTTATTCTGCTTTACGTGGAAAGAATAATCCCAGAACAGCTATTCTCATCTTTGTGTCTGAAGGCTCATGTAAAGAAATAATTTAGTTTCATGAAACAATCTTATCCTGTTTGATTTCCTCTTTTACACTGGGGTTATAATGGACTTACCACCTCTCCTGTGGTCTTTCCTTTATTTTGATATTTTAAACAATTTCCGTTTCATATTTCAGCTAGAGAAAATAATGCCTGGGCAAGGATAGGGGGGAGGGAAGAAAAACAGCCTCCCTATTTCTGGTCTATAGCTCTTTGTAATCTGTTTCACATTTAACCTGAAAAAAAACTTTTGGTAGCCTCACCTGCCTAGATTTTTGTTTTCTTAGAGAATGATACAGTTTTATGGACAGAGTCAGGCTTTTTGTAGTCTGTCAAGAATTTGTTTTCCCTTACTGTGTTTCATTTATGTGTTGTGACAAGGTCCTTTGACTCTATAGGACTGAGCAGCCCCATAATTGCTATCGTGAATTACTCTTTCTCCTTTAAATACCTGCAAACTGTGGATACAGTACAGCAGGACCCTTAAACGTGTGCTTAATTTTGAGCACGTGAGTAATCCCATTAAAGTCAATGGTGTTCCTCAACATGCTTCAAGTTAGGCAGAAGTTTATCTACCTTGCTGAATCAGAGCTGTAAAAGAAACAATTGCATTTGTCCCTGAAAAATATTTTAACCGCTGTTGATACACATAAACACCTGGTTTTATTGTAGCTGAAAGAAGTTAATGGGGAGAAAAATGTCTTCCCCCTCCCCCCTGCTTTTGACAGCACTTTGCATGTAGACAATTTTATTACTCCTCTGTGTAATGCACTAGCCATTCTTGCTGAAATAGATGAGATTATCTCAAAAATTGACTAAACAATAGGAGAATCTTAACATTCTTGAGTTAAACTTTCTCATTTTTTAATTAACACTTCCAGAATTTAATAGTAACCATTTTTTTAATTGTCTTAAAAAAGAAACCCAAACTAAACAATATTTCTGGCTAAAATGTGATGTCAGGTTACAATGCCACATCTCCATCTGACACCCCACACCTAGCCATAATCAGCTATTGGTTCTAGTTAGTTCCAGTGGTTAAATTGAGCTGCTGGAACAAGTCCTGTGAATTACTTACTTCCGCACCAACATGCGGAAGAACTTTTTCACAGTGAGGGTGACAGAGCAGTGGAATAGGCTGCCCAGGGAGGTGGTGGAGTCTCCTTCTCTGGAGATATTCAAGTCTCGTCTGGACGCCTATCTATGTAATATGAGATAGGGAGCCTGCTTTGGCAGGGGGGTTGGACCCAAAGATCTCTTGAGGTCCCTTCCAACCCCTAAGATTCTGTGATTCTGTGATTCTGTGATTCTGTATAGCATCACCAGTTCCTCACCTTCTTTCTAGAGCTAACTGGTCTTAGAAGAGTAGTGTTTTATGAGACTGATGGCTAAAGGTCTACTCAAAAGGTGTCATACCACACTGCTCTGAGAATTGGAGCCTAGTGTTATTGTTATGGTTGTAATGGTTTTTGTGATAATTGTGGGCTTTTTATATTCTGCACACGGAGATCTGTGGAATGCAGTTTATAGGAAGAATTTATGGTAAATTAGTGGCCTAGTTTAGTTCTGGGGTGTTTCAATTGTACTTAAGTCTCTGGAACTTCATGAATGAATGCTTAGTGTACTGGTAATATTGAAGGCATTCATTAGTGGCCTTTTCTTGGCCATGGACAAAATGTGATGTGTTTGCTATGACCTCCCATGAGAACCATGCAACTTGAGCTTGTCTGGTCTGTGATGGCTGTTGGTTTGTCATTTGTGTCTTGCTGTCCCAGTCAGGTCCAAGGACACTCTCGCTGTAGGTACACACAGAGACTCAAAGGCCCACCAAAACATGAAGTCCCATTGTTCGGCACAGGCACATTTGGGTGGGAAAGTTTGATGCAAGTGGTGAACTCTTCTGCATACAAAGCTCTCTGTCTCTTCTCTGAGACTCCAGACATTGCTCTGGGGTACTTGAGGTACAGGCGTGTGCTCCCTGCTGCACTTCTTCAGTGTTTCTTTCCTCCATCCATGACTGCTCCGTGACTCCACGCAGCTGTTCAAGCCAACATAAGTCAAAGACCTGATGTAATCTTTTACACTGCTGGAAAGAGCGTGTGAAATCCAACCAAATGAGACGGACATTTTATATGCACTTGGCAAAGCAGCAAAGGACACTGCCTGTCACCTGCACCACGTTCCTGATGCTTGTCTCTGTACTCACAGCAGTTTCAATTAGTGTTTTGCATAGAGGGAAATCCCCATGTCAGTACAGCTCTGCTGAGATGGTGTGGCCAGATGCAGAAAGGCTCTGTGAGTTTGGCCAGAACTATGTCAGCTCTGAATACTGTCTAGAGAAGCAGCAGAGCAGACCACTGCACCATCTCTTAGCATTTGAGGAACCTGATTAAATCCTGGTCTGCTTCTGTGTGTGCAGGTAGCAGCTTTGGCTGAGAGGCAGTTTCAACTCTGTTTTCTCCTGGCAGGGGGTGCTTTTTGGTTTCCCTGTTCCCTTCAGCATCAGTTGTACAGCACTTAGCTGTTAAAGCATAGTCCTTGCAAGATCCAGGTTAGGATTATTTGAAAACAGAAGTTTCTTTTGAAAACATGCAGCCTGAGAAGCTTTTTACACCTAATGTACGACACAGGTGAATTTTGATCTGTACTGCCTGCTTCTTAGCTAATTAGTGCTTAAAATCATCATTTTTTTTTATGGGGCTTGGGATACTGCTAAACAGATTGCTGCTTCTTATCATGTAATGCTGTTCTGATTAGCACCTGCATGCCAGACTGTGCCATCCTAATTTAAGTCAGGGGGAGGAAACATACAGAGTGAACCCCACAGCTATAAAAACTAGTTACCTAGACTTAATTTCACTCCAAACTACCCTCCTCACCATCGACCAGAGTCTACATTTGTTAATCTTCTTAACAGATTGTAAAGTCCACCTTGTAATTTTTTCTTCCTTTCCAGCATTTGGGGAAAAAGTGGGCTCTTAAAAGGAAGGAAAACCTGGGCACTGTTTTAGTACACCAACTCAATTTGAAAGATTTTTGCTGTGCATATTAAATGTGTTCATTAGAATTTCCTACAGTACCTATAAGTACTGATGCAAACATGAAGTGAATACATACAGTATGTAACGTCTAGGAGCTATTAATGATCCCTGACTTCACTAGCTATGTATCTGATTACCAACTGGTGTTCCCAGTGCCATGCATGGCAATTTTTCTCAGTTGAGTTCCTGAATCACTTTTCCCCACTCTCCACAGTGGCAAGAAAGTGCATCATCTCCCAGTGTCTCCTGCACACCCCTGTTCCATTTCTTGGCAGTCTTTGAAGCAGATCAACTTTAATGCTGCAATTCAAGAGCTCCTCCTGCCCTCCTTGGTCCCCCAGCTCTTCAAAGGAGAGTCAGGTTACTGCCTCTCCAGGGGACACCCTACAGCTGCTTTACCCTTCTTCTGGCAGCCCAAAGAAATGCAAAACCAGCTTGTGACTGCCTTCTGGTGTGCCATGACAAGCATCAAGTAAAAGGGAATTTCTCATCCCCATGTATCCCTCACTGGGGGCTGGAGAAGAAGGATGCAGAGAAGAAACTGAATGGACACAGAAGGATGCAGAGAAGAAATGAGCAGTCTGTTGCATGTGTCCTAGTTTTCTGACCCAGCACAGGCTTGGAGCTTCCATGACTCTGTCCCCTCCTCAAGCCCACCTTCCTAGGAAGTCCAGGAGAGAGGCAGAGATGCTGGTTAGAGCCTCTTCCTTATGCCAGGAAGTCCTTAGACAAGACCTCATGGAGTGGCTGCTCCTTAGGACACCTAAGCATTGTGCTAAAATGGAATGGGGATGTCTCTTACTTAGTTTCTAAGAAATAGTCATCTTTGCTACTTTCCCAATATGTGCAGAGGCACTTCCCATTCCATTTCTGCCTGTTGTCTTTTAATGGTGCCACCACTTTGGTGGCTCTGGAGTTCATTCCATTTTATTCTTTTAACTTTGACAGCTTTGTCCTGTGGGCTCTGTGTTCAAGTTTCTGGCTGTTATTTTTTCCCCTTCTAAATATTTGCTCCAGCTTTGATTTCTCTCTTGCATCTTTCCATCCCCTTCAGTCTTGTGCTATCTTTCCTCCATGCTCTAATTTTTATTCCGATTTTTCTTACCCATGTTGAGCTGAAAACAGTAACATGACCTGACAATTTTTACGCCATTCCAAGGTTTTTATGTACTTCCATAAATATCTTCATTACTTTTTTATTGTTTTGTCATATATAGGTTTTAGTTTTTCCTCTACCTTATTAGTCTGGGGATCAATTTTAGTCTACTATGTTTTATTAGTAGAAAGGGGAACAAAATATCTCCTTTTTCTTTGTTGGTTTGGCACCATCTTCAAATTACCCTTTTTTTTCTGTTTGACTACCTCTCTTCTTTCCCTGGAGAGTCTGCTTTATGTCAGACCTTCTGCTGGTGAACTGGGTATGATTTCATCAGGCAATAGGCAAAAGTGTACCCTGCTGCAGAGGAAGAAGTTCTTTTCAGCTGTTACTTTTTGTTTCCTCTTTCTTTTGCCTAGCTTGGAGAGTGTGGAATGAGCTGAGCCACCATTACCCTGGGGATTGAGAATCTTTTTTTCCTTCCATTAAATTTGGTGGCTAAACCTGAAGGCTTGTCTTGAAGGAGGATTTATTGTAGTCATACTGATAAAATTGTACTGGTATAATTAAACAGCTACAATAACATCAAAATCCCCTCCCTTGCACAGGCAGAGCAGTTCTGGAATGATGCAAACTACATCAGGGAAAAAAACCTGTCCGTCTTCCCCAGAAATGATTGTATCGATAGGGATGTGCTCCCATGGGAGGGTTTTTTAAGATTTGGACCATATCTTGTCCCAGAATCTCCTCTCTCACCCATGTAAACAAGCCTGAAAATACTGGTCTGGATCTTCAAGCTGTTTACTTCAGTGTAGCTCCAAGAAAGGTATAGAGCTGTGACTATTTGAGGATCTTGACCCAATGTTTTTAGGTGTCTCATGTTATATAACTTTGATTTTTGTATGATGGTGTCTATTGAATAAAATTAGGTTTTGTATAGCAATTTTTAAGACATATCCAGACATCTTAAAGTAGTTTACAGAAAAAGGAGTGAGTTGGGAGCAATGTTCTGACTCTGTAAAGGCTAGCAGTAGACATTTTATCACTCAGCAATAATCCAAGCTTTTCTGTCAATGTTGGAATCTATTTTATTGAAAAAGGATCTTGGCAAGGACACTGGGAATTGCTGCAGAGTCTTTCAAAGTGACATTATGAGAGGATCTTGGTTCCTTGGGACTTTTTATCGCATGGAACATCTTATGAAATACTCTGTGTGAAGGGCCAAAGTAAAATATTATCAAAGCAGCCTAAAAATTTTATATGTCCACTGTCTGTCCATTTGGCCCAGTAGGAAATAAGTCATTCATGGGGCAGGAGAAAGAGAAAGTAGGTCCACAAGCGAGACATAGAGTGAAGTGTTAAAATAGGTCAGACGGTAACATAGCATCACATGGAAAGGCCTTAGCCATTAAATATTAGATAATTTTCTATTAAAATAATTTAAATTCTCATTTTTTGAGGCAGAGAAGTGTATTGCAAAACAGGAAGATTAATACTTAAAGTAATTAAACTTGTTCTTACACAGAGCAAACTTTTCTTCTGTGTCAGGGGTGTTTTATTTGCTCTAACAATTGGATTGTCATCAATAGTGAAGAACTGAACGGGGTTTGTGAAACTACTGTAATCTTCCTCACGTTCGTTTTCTTAGCAAGATATTTAAATAAATATGTGGTTTGTTGATCCCCCTTTGATACCCCTCTGTTTATACACACTCACAGGACTGCTCTGGGTGTTGCATGCAGTGTACTGCCCCATCCCATGCTGCCTTTGAGCTTGCCGTTTTAAATGTTTGATTTCTGCAGGCAGCTGTTCATGGGATTCGATCTGGCTGGTACCCCCAAAATCCACAGGCTGTCCCTGCCTGCCACCTCCTGCCAGAGCAGTCGAAGCAGCGGATTGCGCTGAGGTCAGAGGACAAGCAGATGTTGCTGGCAGCGCTAACACTGCCGTGCAGGCAACACTGCATATTTAACTGTAAGGTCTCTGATGGATTACAAAGGCTCCAGGTGAGGAGAGCATAATCAATAATAATTGCAGATATTAAAAGCGGTGCCTCCTCTTGCTTTCCTACCTTTTCCCCTCTTCCTTCTTTGCCTACAGGACACGAAGCATCTGAATCCCCCAGACAATTGCTTGTGCATTTACATTTTCATTTGCTTGGTTTACAGCAAGATCGTTCCAGCTTTTGGGAGGGGCAGCTATCAAACACGCGCAGGCGCTGCCATTGTGTTTTATTGTTCCAGTCCGTTTCTTCCCTGCGAATGCAGGTGGGAGTTTTTCAGTGGGTTGGTTTTGTGGTTTTGCTTTCTCTTTCTTCTAAGCATTTATAACCCTTTTATTGTCAGTCTTCAATCATTTTTGATAGATCAATATATTTATTTCAGTGATGGCTCATCCTACAGTTGCACTTGTATTTTTACTTCTTTGCTTTGTTTGTAGGGGCTATGAATAGATTCAGTGGGTAGTAGCTCTGCTCTCCGGTGCCTTCCTGAGGATCAAGTTGCTTCATTTTGCCCAGTACCTCTGTATTTAAAAGGAGTATGAAGTGTTTACATTCGTCTGCTTTCAAATCTACTAGTTTTTCCTTTTTTCCAGGTAGACTTTGAGCTATTAAACAATGCAGTTTTTTTGTTCAGAACTTGTCTTCTCAGAATTCCGAAGTACAACTGCTGATGTTTCATGTGCACTTGAATGTTTGGCGGGAAAGGCTCTAGGAAGCTACTCCAGCAGATTCCAGAGATCCAGAGGGCTTGGGGAATAAAGTGCACAAAGGTGCACAAGTCCGTGGGACCTGATGAGATGCATCAGTGGGCCATGAGGGAACTGGTAGATGAAGTGGCTAAAGCCACTCTGTGATGTTTGAGACATCGTGGCAGTCCAGTGAAGTTCCCACTGACTGGAAAAGAGGAAACATAACCTCTGTTTTTAAAAAGGGGAAAAGAGGAAGATCTGGGGAACTACAGGCCAGTCAGTCTCACCTCTGTGCCCAGCAAGATCATAGAGCAGATCCTCCTGGAAACTATGCTCAGACACATGGAAAATAAGGAGGTGATTGGTGATGACCACTATAGCTTCATTAAGGGCAAGCTGTGCCTGAGAAATTTAGTGGCCTTCTGTGATGGGGTTACAGCACTAGTGGATAAGGGAAGAGTAACAGACATCACCTATGTGCACTTGTGCAAAGCATGTGACACTGTCCCTCATGATATCCTCGTCTCTAAATTGGAGAGACATGGATGTGGTGGGTGGACCATTTGGTACATAAGGACTTGGCTGGACGGTCACACTCAGAAGACTTGTGGTCAACAGCTCAATGTCAGGATGGAGATCAGTGATGAGTGGTGTTCCTCAGGAGTCGATACTGGGACCAGCACTGTTTAACATCTTTGTCAGAGAAGTGGACAGTGGGAATGAGTGCATCCTCAACAGGGTTGTTGATGATCCTGTTGAGGATGCAAAGCTCACTACAAAGCTGTGTAGTGAGGTTGACACATTGGAGGGAAGGGATGCCACCTAGAGGGACCTTGACAGGCTGGAGAGATGGGCCCATGTGGACCGCATGAAGTTCAACCAGGCCAAGTGCAAGGCCCTGTATGTGGGTCGGTGCAATCCCAAGCACAACTACAGGCTGGGAGGGAAATGGACTGAAAGCAGCCCTTGAAGAGAAGGACTTGACATGACCCTGGCAATGCATGCTCACAGCCCAGAAAGCCAACCATATCTTGGGCTGCATCAAAACCAGCATGACCAGAAGATTGTGGGAGTTGATTCTCTCCTCTTACTCTTCAATCATGAAATCCCACCTGGAGTACTGGGTCCAGCTCTGGGATCCCCGGTACTAGACAGACATTTGAGCTGTTGGCGTGAGTCCAGAGGAGGGCAATGATCAGGGGGCTGGAGCACCTCTCCTGTGAAGACAGACTGAGAGAGTTGAGGTTGTTCAGCCTGGAAAAGAGAAGGTTCTGGGGAGACCTTACTGCAGCCTTCCAGGGGGTCTACAAGAAATATGGGGAGAGACTGTTTACAAGGGCATGTAGTTATAGGACAAGGCGTAATGGTCTTTAGCTAAGAATGGTAGATTTAGATGAGATACAAGGAATAATTCTTTGATGTGAGGGTGCTGAGGCACTGGAACAGATTGCCCAGAGAATCTGTGGCTGCTCGCTCCCTGGCAGTGTTCAAGCAAAGCAGTGGTGGACGATATCATTTACGTGAACCTCTCAGAAATATGGTAGGTCCATTGGTGTCCTGAGACCTTTAGCGAAGTAGCTATGACTGAGACAAAGAGATGTTGAATAGACAACATGGTAGAGAGGGATCAATCTAGGAGGTTCTTGGAATGTGTGGGAGGTAACTTCCTGACACAGCTGGTGAGTGAGCCAACTAGGGAAGGTGCCCTGCTGGACCTGTTATTCATGAATAGAGGACACATGTGTATGAGGTGGTGGTGGCTGGAGGCTGCCTTGAGAAGGAAGGAAGAGGGTTGGAAGAACTGCCACTCTGAACTGTCAGAGGGTGGGCTTTGGCCTGTTGAGGAGCCTAGTGGATAGAGTCCCCTGGGAGCAAGTCCTGGAAAACAAAGGAGATCAGGAAGGCTGGACCCTCCTCAAGAATGAAGGTGCAGGAGCAAGCCATTCCCCCTGCTGAAAGTTGAGCCGGTGAGGAAAATGACCTGCCTAGCTGAACAGAGAGTTTTGGCTGGAACTCAGGAAGAAAAGGAGAGTTTATGATTTCTGGAAGGGGTGGGCAACCCGGGGGGACTACAGGGCTGAGGTAAGGTTATGCATGAGAAAATAAGGAGGGCCAAGGCCCAAATAGAACTCAATCTGGCCACTGCTGTAAAAGGCAACAAGAAGCAATTCTATAAATACATTAACAACTAAAAGAGGGCCAGGGAGAATCTCCCACCTTTATTGGATGCAGGGGGAAACGCTGTGATGGAGGACGTAGAAAAGGCTGAGGTTCTTAATGCCTTTTTTGTTTCTGTCTTTAGTAGTAAGACCAGTTGGTCTCCTGATACCTGGATCCCTGGGTGAAAAGATGGGGACGGGACAACGCTTCCATAGTCCCTGCTCAGCCACTTAGATCCACATAAATTGATGGGTCTGGATGGGATATACTCGAGGGTACTGAGGGAGCTGGTGAAAATGCTCACCAAGTCACTTTCCCTTATTTATCAGTAGTCCTGTCTGACCAGGGTGGTTCTGCTTGACTGGAAGGTGGCAGGTGTGACAACCATTTACAAGAAGGACCAGAAGCAGGACGTAGGCAACTACAGACCTGTCAGCCTAACAAATCATCTTGAGCACCATCATGCAACACATGCAGGACACTGAGGCCATCAGGCCCAGTCAGCATGGGTTTATGAAAGGCAGATCGTGCTTGACCAACCTGATCTCCTTCTATGACAAGGTGACCTGCTTAGTGGATGAGGGGAAGGCTGTAGATGTTGTCTACCTGGATTTCAGTAAAGCCTTCAACACTGTTCCCCACAGCATCCTCCTGGAGAAACTAGCTGCTCATGGATTAGATGCGTATACTCTTCACTGGGTTAAAAACTGGCTGGATGGCCAGGCCCAGAATGTTGTGGTGAATGGAATTAAATCCAGCTGGTGGCAGGTCACAAGTGGTGTTCCCCAGGGCTCAGTGCTGGGGCCAGTCCTCTTTAACATCATTAATGATCTGGATGAGGGGATTGAGTGCACCCTCAGTAAGTTTGCAGACAACACCAAATTCAATGGGAATGTCGATCTGCTGGAAGGCAGGAAGGCTTTGCAGAGGGATCTGGACAGGCTGGATCAATGGCCAGAGGCCAACTTTATAGGGTTCAACAAGGCCAAGTGCCAGGTCCTGCATTTTGGTCACAGTAACCCCAGGCAATGCTACAGGCTTGGGGTGGAGTGGCTGGAGAGCTGCCTGGAGGAGAAGGACCTGGGGGTGTTAGTGGACATGAGCCAGCAGTGTGCCCAGCATCCTGGCCTGTTTCAGGAATAATGTGACCAGCAGGAGTAGGGCAGTGATAGTTCCATTATACTCAGCTCTGGTGAGGCCGCACCTTGAGTACTGTGTCCAGTTTTGGGCTGTTGAGATGCTGCAGTGTGTCCAGAGAAGGGCAACGAAGCTGTTGAAGGGTTTGGAGCACAACTCCTATGAGTAGGGGTTGAGGGAACTGAGGCTTTTTAATCTTAAGAAAAGAAGGCTGAGGGGGGACCTTGTTGCTGTCTACAACTACCTGCGAGGAGGGTGTAGAGAAGTGGGGGTTGGTCTCTTCTCTCAGGTAACAAGCAATAGGACAAGAGGAAATGGTCTCAAATTGCCCCAGGATTAGAGATCAGGACGAATTTCTTTACGGAAAGGGTAGTCAAGTATTGGAACAGGCTGCCCAGGTAAGTGGTCAAGTCACCATCCCTGGAGGTATGTAAAAGGGCCTGTAGATGTTGTGCTTGAGGACATGGTCTAGAGATGGACTAGGCAGGGTTAGGCTATGTCTGGACTTGATGATCTTGAAGGTCTCTTCCAACCTAAGTGATTCTGTGTTCTTGAGCCTACATCTTAATTATGTCCCTGGGCAGCCATATGCAGGCCCGGGACAGATTATTTTAATGGAGCTGTGAAGACAGCTCAAATGTGTGCAACTTGCCTTTGGGAATTGGGTCCCAACATCAGTGTGATAATGCTGTGCCTTGGCAGAAGGAGGAGGTGGGTGAACATGACCTGCTGCTCTGTGGTGAAAGGATACGTTCATGGAAGAAGAGAGAGCCAAATGGCCCTCCATCCTCAGGGATTTGGGTTGTTGTGGGTCACATAATGCCATTTGTTATACAGTTAGACCCTTCTCCCTCCCTGAAAAAGTGAAGCAGGAAAACAAGTGTGTTTGTTACAGCTAATAATCTGTATGAGGTGGTAAAAGGAAAATAGGTCAACTAGGTAGTACTCTTACTAATATTGCTGCTTGAAACATGATCTGTCTGTGTCCTATGACTGCACATGAAATATTGGGAAAAATCCCTGAACGTGCATGGATTTCAGGGAGGTTTAATAATTTAAACCAGGTGAGTGTATTAGCTCTGTAGGATGTTATCCCTGCAGGTTTTTTACTAGGGCTGTACACATCCTGTTTTTCAGTACGTCCATTTTTAGGATTAAATAATTTGCTGTGTTATGAAAGTCGTGACTCAACTACTCAGCAGTGTGCTGTCCATTTCTAACAGGAGATTTTCCTGGAAGTCATTACTTTGGAGTGCCACTGTCAGCTGTACACATCACTCCTGCGCCTCTCATCCTTTGTGGTGCTGATTTGCCTGCTGTTGTTAGCAAGGACATTACCACTGATGCACAAGCTATCGCCTTTCTTCCATTCTTTTCTTTCTTTTCTATCTCTGTCAAACTGCAGTTTCTTTTGTCTTCTGGATGGGGCACTGAAAGAGGTTAGGAAATTTATCACAGTTGTTTTTAATGGGTTTTTAAAGTCTGGCATGACACAGATTGAACTGATTCGGGAAAATTTCCTGGAGCTGCAGTGTTTTTTACTATTAAAATATTTTTATTATTGCAATATTTCTGTAAGAAAATACATCTTTTTTTTTTCCCTTCTAGTCCTGTAACAAAGCCCTGCTTTCTAATGTTTCCACATGGTCAGATATTAGCCATTTCCCAAGATAATTTAGTTTGGTCATGTGTACGGCTAGCATTTTTATTGTAAAGCATTCTGCTAGTGGTTTCATGATAAATGCATAAAGCATTGGGAAATGACTTTTATTGGGCTTCGTGTGCATTTAATAATGCATTAACAAAATTAAATGATTTTGTGTGTACGTGTGTAGATCTTAAGAATGCACAGAAAAAGTACATGATACCATAGGTATGCAAGGTTTTTAATAAAATCAGTCTTTCCTGTGTGCATTTTGTATGCTGTAGCATTAAAAAAGTACATTCATAGGAGCTCAGTAGGAGGTGGTTACAATCCTTTTCTTTCTTTGTTTCAACATATATTTTTAAGGCAGATAGGGAAAGAAAAGTGAGTCCCAGTGACTGTTCATAGCCAGTCTGGCAAACCTTTACTTGCTCAATCCAACACTTGTCCAGTGTTGGATTGAATCTGTCTTTATTGCATGCAAGCCAGACCAGAATCACAAGGTTGCAAAAGACCTTTAAGATCATCAAGTCCGACCGTTCCTGTCCTGTGCTAAACCATATCCTTAAGTACCTCATCTAGCTGTCTTTTAAACACATCCAGGTACGGTGACTCAACCCCCTCCCTGGGCAGCCTGTTCCACATCCTGACAACTCTTTCAGTGAAATTTTTTTTCTTAACATCTAATCTGAATGTGCCCTGGTGCAGCTTTGTGCCATTCCCCTTGTCCTATCACCTGTCACTTGGCTAAAGAGACCACCGTCCAGCTCTCTACGACCTCCCTTCAGGTAACTGTAGGCAGTGATAAGATCCCACCTCAGCCTCCTGAATGGGTTGCCCATTGCTTCCTACTTATGAAACCTTGCTTTCATTTCCTTAAGCTTCAGATACCTTCCGGCTGGTAGCCATGACCGAGTCAAAGTGTTCTGGTTCTTATTCAGTAGAACAGTGCATGCATGTCAAAGTACACAAAACTCAATTTGGTGTACTCATTTCATCATGTTGTCTTTATGATGCAAAAACTCAGTATATTGAGTCCTATCTACCATTGAGAAATTTAACTTTTCTAATATTAAGGCAGTATTATTTCAGAAATATATGTGCCTGCGTTAACATGAGCGGAGCAAAGGAGTAGAAAGGAATGGTGTGCGATTTCTTGTAACTCTCTCATTGATTTAAGATCAAAATGCTGGTAAGAAGGAGTAGGCTGAAAAACAAATTATGTATATGTTTGTTTTGAACACATGCAAAAATAAAATATCGCATTGTCCAGCACTGCTGATCATATTTACAGGAGGCACGTGAGCTGTCTTGCCTACGAAGAAATCAGAGATGAGGTGCAGAATTAAAACAAACAGAAGCAGCCTACTGATTTTGAATGCCTCTGTTCTGAATGCCTCTTTTGAAGATATGTATGAGGACATGACTTTCCAGTAGATAGAGATACTCAGTGTTTCCTGAAAGCCTTTTCTTTCCTTCAGGGCTAAAATGGCTAACCAAAACCGGAGATGTGAAAAACTCTGATCACACTTGAGTCCTGGCCATGATATGCAAAGTATGTATGAGATGAAGGTCGCAGAAATGAAGACCTGGGGATAGCTTTCCTTTGTTACCTGATATCAAGTCTCAGGGAGGAAAAATAATATAAACCTCAATTTTATCATGGTCAGAAACGCTTTAGGAGGGGCAGAGGTCAGATCATACTGCTTTTGTTTAAGTCATCTTGAAGTGTGTTTGCTTATATGAAGTTTAGTGCTGGTTGTGTAACTAGCAACTTTAATACACTTGTGGTTTTATTATAGTCAACCTGTTTTATAGCTTGCTTTATCTTGCAATGTCGTAGTATCACAAATTATATTTAAATCCTTTGACCTCTTTCCTGTTTAATTTTCTCCAGATGGTTGCACATATGCTCTTCTCTTTTTGTCCCCTGTCCCCAAATTTTCCTTGGAGTTGCCACCACAGCATGCACATGCTTTCTGGCTTTCTGGGACATTGCTGACCCTTCCTGGCTTCACAGCCACCCCTCTGGGTAGGTCCCCCCTGCTTTATTAGAAAGTAACCCTGTGCCACATGCTCCAATTCCTTATGTTTTCTCAGCCATGTTGTTATGATGTAGCATCACAGTCATATCCCTCATCTTTTTCAAGTGTGCTCCTCTGTCTTCCTTTATCTTGTACAAAATGGCTGTAGCCCTGTCAGGGTAATACTGCCTGTTGTTTCCCAGAAATTGCTTACCTGTCTGTCAAGAGAAGCTGCTTAGAGCTTCCAACTAGAAATCAGGATAAGCGCTGAGCAGAGCCCTCTCCCTCTCTTACACAGGGGGGGAGGAGGGGGAAGATGGAGAAAAGGCTGGCCTTGTTTAGCCCAGGTAATATCTGCTTATCCTCCTCAGCCGTCTTGTAGCCTCTTTTTTTTCTTACTACACTGATAAATATATGTAGCACTGTTGTATATAAATAATACTCCTACAAATCCATCCAAATGAACAGCATGTAGATGGTGGTAAGTAAAGTTTGGAGACACAGAAAGTTTGTTATCTCCAGATGTAGCCTTCCTTAGAAATAGTCATCCAGTGTTCTGGAAATAGTAACCTAATGGGTTTTCTTTCAGGGTATGGCAAAGGAGTAACTCTGATAGTGAATTAGGTGCAAAGAGCCCAAGATGAGACTGCTCTCACTCAGAGTCTCGCAAAACCCACAGAAAAGCCAAGCACAGAAATATGCTGAAACCCACAGGAAACGTTTGCTTGCACCATCACATGAGGTCAGTCAGGCATACGGTGTGCTTTAACCAGCCCAGACAAAACAAGCTTTGGTGAAAATGTCACAGTCTAAACATGGATAACAAAACACAGACTAATATGTCCAAGCTTGGTGGGAAAGACCATGGGAAAAGATTTAGAAACCTTTTTCTGTCAGTCTTGACGAGGTGAAGAGCTATGAGCGCTTTCCATGTCGCCCAGTAGCAATAGCACCATGGACCCAGGCAGGAAGAGCAACTGGTTTCTTATTAATAGCACAGTACTTCTCATTTCTAGTACCATCCTATAAAAGGAGTACCCTATTTACAGCTTTCATTTCGCATTAATGAAGTGGAATACTGATGTAGCTAATCAGTGCTAACGGTATGATGCAAGCACGCGGAGTGGTGGTGGTGGTGGCAATCATCTTAGCCCAGTTGCCAGGATAAAAATAACCCCTGTAAGCCTTGGGAAGTGGCAGCTCCTGGTGCCAGAGGAGCACAGTCTGGTACCCCATGGGTACATGCTGCCCTGCCACCCAGATTCTCCTGCTGCCTGCCTGGAGCTAGGAAAGAAATGATTGTTATCTCTGTCCATCCTCTTTGCTGTTTCTCTTCTCAACCCCTGAATGTGGGCCTGGGTTTTTCTATTTGCGCTTGAATATGGACTCAGATTTCCTCAGAAAACCAAATGGACATAGATTGCCAAATATGCTCGTATAATTCAGAGGCAGTTTGGGGTTGTTTGTTTTTTTTTTCTTCTTCATGGCATTTTGTGAGCTTAATTTAATCCCTGTCATTCCTTATATGGGGGTAAATGTCATCCACTTCATTTCATGAATGAATTAACACAGCTATGCAGAGTCTGCATCTCCTGTGCTGCTCACTTAGAAGGGGGAAGGGATTAGTAAACATGTGTGACACCCTCAAGTTGCTAAACCCCAGCCAGGGTTAGAGATGCCCAGAAATAGATCTTGTTTGCACCCTGGTGTAAGGTACTTGAAAGACTACCAGCTCTGTACCTTGTAATGGCCCCTCCTTCTCCTTACTGTCGACCCTAAATATATTACTTTCATACCACAAGTCTCTTACTGCACCTGACAAGGGAGGAGCTCCTTTAAAAAATAACTGTGCTTTTAGTGGTGGAGAGAATATAAATAATCCCAGAATTTTCTTCCTTTTCTTCTTTTTTTTTTTTTGATATTTCCTTAAGCATGTCAGAAAGCAGAGGTCTTTTGGCAAGGTGCAAGTTTGAGATAGCGCAGAGGTTCTTGGTATGTAGAAGATCGAATTTTTAATCCCGGGTGTGTGGACAAAGAGTTGGATGTATAGCAATACAGAGCACAGAAAGTGTGCAGGCATCTTGTTACACGATATTTTTAATACGGTCAGGAATTAAATTAATAGTTCTATATGCTTATGTTAAAGCTTTCACAACATGAAAAGAAGCGTAGTTCATCGGAAAAGGAAATGAAGAACAATTTAAATAGAAATCACTGTGGCCATGTCTTCCTTTCCATGAATTTACACAATTGGTTGGATTAGTCTCCGGCTGAGGCGTGTATGTGCTGGCAGAGCCGTGCTTTGAAACTTTGCTCTGTGCCTGAGACTGGTTAGTGCTACCAGGGCTTCATTTTCATGTGCAGTAAGTTTACTTGTTTCTAGGGCCTCGTGGCTTCTTTTGTCTGTGTGGAGTTTTCTGTTTGGGTTTTTTCTGTTTTGTTGTTGTTGTTGGGTTGGGGCGGGGGGTTGTGTTTTGTTTTATTTTGGCTTGTTTTTCGTTAAGTGGTAATGTGTATTTCTCAGCTCTATAACTGGAGATACTCAGCTTGTCAGTGCTTTACAACAATAGTCCAGGAAAGTTCCCTGCCAACTAAAGTCACATCCCAGGATGCAGGAGAAGCGGCTCAGGAGTTCGCCTCTGACTTTCCATCAGACTTTCCCCTGCCTGAAGAAAGCTGGCATGGCATCTCCAGGTGTACATGGCAGCTGAGGACCTCTGTTCTCACAGGCTGCGAACAGAAAAGCAATAGGCAATTGCTGGCAATTCCCAGGTCCGCTGTACCTGCCTGTGCCCCAGTCCTTCAGCTGGAGAATGGAGGATGTTGTTTGTTTTTCCCCACTATCTGTCACTCCCGTTTATTTTTGTTGTAGGCTCCACAGGCCTAGAGTAAGCCTTGTATTTATGTGTAACTCTCACCAAACTAGGACCCAGGGATGCTGGAGGCCTGTAGCTGTTAATATAACACAAATTAACAATGGGACTTGCAGTACCTGACAAATTTTTTTGTGTGTCGTGTCTGTCGTCGTCCCCCCTATGCTCCCCACACCTTCCTTTTCTCTCAGCTCAGGGTAAGCCTTTCCATGGAGATTGTGGTTGGGCTTTGCAGCTGCTTAGTCCTATAGAGTCTGAATGGCCTGTGAGAGCTGGAAGGGGATCGTGCTCGTGGCAGATCAATTTGCCGGTCTCTGAAATAATTAAGCAAGTTAACACCAGGCTTGAGTGCTATTTTAAACGTGCAGTGCTATTTGCTTTTGCATTTCTCTGCCTGCAGTGAATGGGTGTCTGTAAACAAAAGAGGCGGAGTGCTCAAGGAACATTTTTGAAGGCGATGTCTCCTAAGAAAATTAGCCTTTCCCCCTGTATCTTTGTGTCTCTGCTTACCTCTCCTCCTCCCCCCCCCCCCTTTTTTTTTGTTCCTTGCTCTTCCCTGAGGAAGATAGAGATAATAAAAATTTCTATTTTCATTTAGCTTTCCAGATGATCTTTGTGTACTTTACCAGACTGCAGCATAGAAAACAAAGCCTTGTTTATTGCCTAACAGCATATATGTGTTTTAGGATTAATGTGATGTGTTTGTAATACACGGGGCTGATAATAGACAGGGAGATCAAAGTCTTCTGTGAATTGACAGCAGCGCTATAAAGAAGGTGAAAGGGTTGCAGGTGTTTCCCACACGGGTGTTACACAAAAACATATGGCCCTTTGCCATGATGTACTGCATGCGCACTTCATCTGTTCCTGCCCAGCCAGGCAGCGTTGCTGTGAGCTTTGCTTGGAGAGCACGCCTCTGGCTCAGGATCTGGGGGATGCTGTCAGCACCAGATGACCGTGCAGTGTGACCAGAATGGTTTTGGGGGCACAGAAAGGATAATGCTAAATTGGTCCTTCAGAGAAAAGGAGCTGATTGATACGCTAAATCTGTGTTCCCAGGGGGGTCCCTGGTGAATGTTGGAAAGGGAGATTGTGTGCTTGGGTGTTGCAGGTGGGACTGGGCAGTCCAATGTGCCCTTCTTCTCATAGCTCCTACCTTAGCTCATGGTTGGCCTCAGTGGCTTATCTCTCAGGTGTCCCTTACATCCATGGGGTGAGTTCTGTGGCTACAGCAGGCAGACTAGGTGTGGGTAAAGAAACCTGGGCCACAGATCTGCAGAAAGCAGTGGTGGGGCACATGCAAACCACCGGAAGTAATTGCTGGATTGCTGCTTATTCTTGGAGATAAAAGAAAACATGTGTTTACAAAATAACTAAATCATTGCAAAGAGGAGTGCAACATGCAGGGTAAAGCCTGAATGAAAGAGAGAAGTCTCTGTCCCCTTTTGTTAATTGTTGTTAAGAGTGGTGCTTGTCTGTCCTTACAAACCAAACTGCTGCTATGGAGTATCTTGGGTGTTTGTAGCCTCTTAAGTTATTAAAATACTCTAATGCAGATTAACTTCCTTTGCTGAGTATGCTCAATATACCATAACAAAACCACCCCCTTGACCTATAAGCCCTTTACTGAACATGCTGGAGGGCAGCCTGCTTTTTCTATAACTTGTAGGAGTAAATCCATGCCCTCCGTCGAGCACTTTTTAAAGCTTTTTGCCTGGCCCTCTTGGGTACAGTGCAGCACATGGCTGCTTGCTTCTGCACCAGCTTTCCCTCCACTCTTTCATCTCCTGGAGGAAGCTGATACTGTCCTTATGCAGGTGTTGCACTGGTACCAGGTTTTCCCTGTCTCTCTTACTAACAAAGCTAAAGCTGCTGGTCTAATAATATGGATTTTTTTCCTGTGTTTTGGCAGGTTGCACTTAAAACTGAAATTTAGTAGATATTGCCCCAATAGCATAACTAAAGTCTCATCTACACCAGAAAATTACACTCACGGTTTGGATTGTGTTTACTTCTGCCAGTATGGCAGTGTTACAACAGATTCCCACATGGACAGAGTTGCCTTGCTCTGAGGACTCTGTACTACATTCATGCATTCTTGTTTCTGTGCAAGAGTGAGCTAGATAGTCACAAGCATGTGTATCAGGCCCTGAATGCCCTACATGAAAATATTACCTAGGGTTGGGTCAAGCAAGTGCTGTATCACTGTAGTTAAAGGCAGGACATTTGTGTGTGGACAAGGCCTGTGAAAAGATTAACCTAGAGAAAGTTAATAAGAAGTGCTGTCCTAAATTATTCATGGATCCATTTGTAATGCACTTGCCAGGAGGCTTTTGTTTTTCTCAAACTCTTATTTATTAAAATCTGACAAGAATATCGGGTTTTGTTCAATAATAAATCTAAGTCTGTGTGAGGCTGGTGATATCCTCATGTAGTAATACAGAATCAAAATGAAGTTACATGGTGGGGATGAATACGTTATTTACTTGGGAAGAATAGATTATTGTTCAGGAGGATTTTATCTTTCACTTGCTATTTTGAAAAAAAGTGTATAAAAAAAAATATAGTTGCAAGATACACTCTTGGTTTGTGACCGAGGCCTTGATCCTACAAAGGATTTAAAAAATGTTAAAACTGAGTTATACATATTTCTGGTGCTATTGCGGGTTCAGGATTTGTGTTTGCTAAATGAAAGAGCTCAGATGATCTTGTTTCATACTTGGCTGTTCTTGTCCTTTTCCTAAACTTCAAGGGAAGATCGGGGAAGTCATGCTCCTAGCCTGTGGATTTTGACTTCCAAATCATGTCAATAGACTTTCTTCCTGTGTCCTAGAAAAGGTTAGAAAGATTATATACAGTAAGTAGGAGAATGGAAAAAAGCCAGAGCCAGGGAGAGAGCTTTTTCTGTTTGGGATGCAATAAAGATGTCAGATGGCGTGTGCTTTACAGCAGTCATTCCTTAAAAGCAGGCAGAACTTTGCTCAAAGACCAATTTAAGATATTTTTTCATTATTTTCAGTTATTAATTTTAGGATATTTTTTCCCTTCTCATCTTTCTCCTTCTCTGCCCTTATTTGTAACTGCTTAAGGAAAGGAAAAACAGGTACCTATAGATAGAATGTTAGAGAAGAGTAAATAAAAAAGAAAGAGCTTAGCTGTGGAAGCAGAACTGGGAGTTCGTGTGGCTGGTCTGAGTTGGAGGATGATGAATAGATTTGTTTGCATAAGCTTGGCTTGTGAGTCACTTTCTCATAAAAGCAGCCTGAGTAGGAGATGCTCCTGTCCCAAATTTTAGTCCTGAATGCTTTCAAGCACAAAGTACACTGTGACATAAGGACTCCGACTGTGAGTAATGTCCTGTTATTCCAGTGGACCAGAGCTGGAGCTTTGTTACTTCCCAAGTTTGAAGTAAACTAGCAGCGTGTGTCTCTGACACACACACCCACACACACACATATGTGTGCTTTGCATGATGTATCATGTGGTGGCTCTTGGTGGTCAGGGTTAAGCTGTTTGCATAGATAAAACCAGCTCCTGATTCAGATTTGGAATCTGGTATTAGGGATTTGGTCCCTACCAAAAGCTGTGTGTTAGAGGACAATCCGTCACTGATCATTAAGTGAGACAAAGAACTCGATAAATTTGGAGAGGAGAAGAAAAAAACAAGGTGTGCACGTGAGAGGTCAGTTTTCATAGCTGACCATCCCAAGCAGGTTTGGAGAGGCACAGCTTTTTGCCTTGGGAGCTTGTTTTGCCTTTAATACCAGATGAATGGCACAGAGTTACATGTGGAAGGGACATGTAGGGCATTATCCTCTTTTTGAAAGACTGTGATGAAAGCATTCTGTAAAATGAGGCCTCAGCTATTTCTTAGGCACCTATTAGGATTCTGAAGAAAAGTTAGACTGTTAGCAGACTTTGTGGTTTGCAAGCTGAGAGAGGTGAGAAAGGTTTATTTTAGTAGAACATACAACCTGTATCTAAGGTTCAAGTGGAGTCTGCTGGTTGGATTTGGGAAATAACAGTTCCTTCTTGAAACTCACCAGAGAGGAAAAGAAGAGCTCTTCCTACCTGAAAATAAATTATTTTCTTGTTCTTCTCTGCCACTTGTTTGCTGTGAGTTTTGGTGCTACGGGGGTCAAGGTGGACTGTGAAACCTGTATTTGGAATCAAGATATTTGTTTGACTTGTTTGCCCCCAGTGAAATCAGTGCTGCTGCAGCTTCATTGCCATGGGAACCTCCAGTTACTAAATTTAATTCAGCCCAGGGTTTGCTTGTCTGTTCTGTTGCTGCAGTGTAGACAGGTGATAAGCAATATATTGATACTAAGCTATGTCTTACCTAAATGATTAGGCATTGATATGAGCATCGTATTGCAGCATCAGTGGTATTGCTCTTGTGTTCTGCTCTGAGTTGCCCAGCCCTCCTATGCCTGTCTCCTCTTCCTCCTCTTCCTCTCTTGTGGCAGAGCAATGGCATAGTCCTTCTGGTCTAGAAATCATCAAAGGTGGGGACAGTAAGCGACCTCTGCTTGCTGGCGGTACTCCTTCCTTCCCTGCAGAGCAGCCATGCATGGAGTGCTCATGGTCCTTGGGGGTAATGCTGTTGGAGAAGGGACATCTGCACCCCTAAGATCTGTGGGGTTGAGGAGGGCCCCAGTACCTCTGTGGCAGCCACAAGGATTTGAAGCCCCCAAGGACAGACCCTAGCTCCACAAGATCAGATTAAATCAGGAGCAGGGAGGCAGAAGGCATACAAGCAGAGAGTGAGAGACCCCTGTCACCTAGTCATATTCTCAGGTTTTATTAATTACTTTTCTGCTTTGTGAAACCCCCACCACCACCTTTTTTTTTTCTTTTCTCATTTTTGTTATGCAGGGTTCTGATGGTATCTGTTACAGGGTTATGTTTGTGGTAATTTGGAGCCTGGGGTCTGAGATGTGTTTGATTCCAGTGCTAGTAGAAGTGGTGGGTGTGCTTTTACTGCAGCCATGCTGGGGGGTCCTGCAAGGCACACTATAGACAGAGCTTTGCCATGAAAAGACATTTCATGTGGCTAACTGCAGGATAATCAGTTTTGTAGGTCTTTCATGAATATTTGGGTTGCTGGCTACTAATGTTTTGCCCTCCTGTAGTCTGGTTTAGTGTAAAGAATTCATGGTGAGCATCAAATGTGTAAATCTGTACATGTAAATACTGGCTGAATATTGCTTAATTGGTAAAAGGTTTGAAGCTGTTTCTTTTAAATTCCAAGACCATGCATCTTAATTAAATAGTTTAGAGGGATGGGGGAAAATTCTTATTTACCCAAGGAAATATATTTTCTGTGGTATTTGTTCATGACAAGTGTTTTTTAATCCAACAAAGGTATTTTAGGGAAGGTAACTATTCTCTGGTTGACATTATCTGCTAAAATGACTCTATTTCTTTCTTTTCAGGTATTATATTGGTCGCCAGATGTTTGTGGTGGTCTCCACTCCAGAGATGATCAAACAAATCTTAGTGACAGACTTCTGTAACTTCACCAATAGAACAGTAAGTAGGTAGAAGGATCATCTTTGTGGATGGAGGTGGTAGTACTGCTAGTTTGAGGCCAAAGAGCCAGAAGTGACTGCAAGGGAGCGTGAGAAGGGAAAAAGTAAAACATGGTTCAATGAAACTCTAAGGTGTATAAACCCACTCTACACATTTCAGTCAAAGGCTCCTTTTTCCAGAACATTCTAAGGATGAAAGACAGTACAAATGATACAATGCCCTTGTGACTGAGGCACCAGGTGGATGCCCAAAAAAGAGGATTTCAGTATCCACTTTTGCCACTGACCTCCTGTGAAAAATCACTTGCCAGCTTTCTTCCTTGATTCTCAGTCTGTAATGTGGGGACAGCATTGCTTGCTTTCTCCCATCCATGGTTTGCTCTGTGTTCAGATTCTCTTAGGCAGGAGCAGGGTGCTTGGAACAGGGACACTCCTCCTGCAGCTAATGTGTTGCTCTGTCATGCTTACCACTCTGAAAATAACCAATAGCAAAGAATGAAATTGGGGCTAGCAAAGACTTATGGTCCTGGTTACTTATTTTGCTTATCTATATGTACATATATATTAAAAAGCTCTTCTCCAAGTATGGGTTAGAACAAATAATGAGAGAGGAATGGCCAGAGGGATAGTAAAGATTATCCAGCAGTTCCTCAGCACTTCACAAGGAAATACTGTCACTGTGACCACATGCTGCCTCAGTACCATCCATTCCCTGCTTCCTCCTGGCCCCTTTCTATGTTCAAACCTGCTCAAATAAACTCACATGTATTCAGGAGGGTTGTTTGTGCCCTCAGGGAAAATTTAATCTCTGATCAGCTGTCTGTCTCCTCTGCCCCTCTGATCCTCTCTTCAACCAGACAGTCTGTTTGCAGGCTGCTTGTCTCTTTTGCTTGCTTCTTTCAGTACATGGGGTTCATCTCATGACTACCTGTATTTTACACAATAGCAGCTTGCACCAGTCCCCTCTGCCTGCAGCTCACATCTGCATGGAAGAACCGCAGCGCGCAAGCTTCTTATGCGCGTGGTAAGGGTCTTTCCCCCATTTTCTCTACATTTGAAGCAATTCCCCAACGTTTCCCTTCTACCCTCAAGCAGGAACCCTGCTTCTTCCTATCTATACCTTTCCCATGCTATTCACTGGTATATTTGATAGGAGCAGACTGTACCCAATATTCATAGCAGTAGCTGGGGCCCAAATAACACCTTCCTGAGTCTAGGTGATCCTGCTCTGGCAGGGGAGTTGGACTAGATGAACTTTTGAGGTTCCTTCCAACTCCTAACGTTCTGTGATTCTGTGAAATTAGAGAGCATTCTTTTCATGGTACATTCAGATATTTGTTCTGCTCTTAATTTTGGTCAGCCTCGCAATTTGAATATATCTCTGCATTCTCACCCTTCTTATTTGGTGAAATTTTTCTCTCCAGGCTTTTATGGTCAGAGGTTTATCTTTCCTTCTTGTGGTTGTACATACATCTGTCATGGTCTGTAACCTTTTTGTTCCTCTCTAAAATTCAGGTAGGTTAGGACTCTATAGCCAGTCTCGCTCCCTTTTTTCCTTCATCAGGGTTTGTTAGGTATAGCTGTCTGTTTAGGTTTGTATCTCACCCCTATCACGTGACTGTACCCTGATTAATTTTTGGCTTTTTAGTACAATATTCTGCTTTATAAATGAGGAACTGAGGCACAGATGGAGTGACATCCCCGCCACTGACCAGAGAGCCTGTGGCAGACAAGTAAATTTAGCTTCTACACTCTAACAAAATGAAGGGTTTCACCCCATGCACTGTTGCTATTTCTGGCTTGCTTAATGCCCATGAGTCCAATTCAAACAAACTTACTTCATCTTACATGCCTTTACCTGCTTGTTCCATGATCTTCTCACGCTGCTGCAATCTTTGAGTGTCGTTATTGCTCACTTTCCACTTTGTTTCCCCTCTTCCACCCATTGTTTTCCACTTACTGAGGATAAGCAGCCTTCTGTTTCTGTGTCATTCCACATATAACTTGGGGATCATTTTGCTATATTGAATTTGCAGACTGGAAGCTGCCTCTCTTCTTTAATTCACAGTTGTATCTCTTGGTGAAGTGTTTGGCTATCCTGCATCCTAAGGATTCTACATGAAAATAAATAATGCTGGGTGGTGTGCAACAAAGGCCAGTGGAATTTATTCAGCTGGGATTTTAGTTGTAAGTGGATAATGGTTGAAATGTAAGAGGGAGAAAAGCACTTCCCAAGCAATAGAACTCTGTTCACATTGACTGAATAACTGTCAGTTATTTAAAAAAATACGACTTTTAGTAGGGTTGCTTCTGTTTATAACTTTTAAGATTACTCAAAGCAAGTTGCCCAACTTGAACTGAGGGTTTATATTTGCTAGTGGATAATTCAAAATGCAGAATAGATCTCTGTACCTTATTTTACCTGTTCCTTCCCCAGATAGTCTACTGATGAGTTGGTTATTCGTTACACTTTGGAGTTAGTGCTGTTCAGAAACCTAGGCTAGTATCCAGATATGGCATACACCTATTATTTCAACACAACGCCTTTTTTTAACTGAAGAGTGCCAGTCTTCAAGGGTGAGAAGCATGGGAAAAGGGGTGATACCAGTGTGTTTGAACAGGCCTTGGTAAAACTCACTGTGCTTTTTCTTCCTCCAGTGTATTTCTAAAATTAAGATTTGTACCTCATCCATCAGAGGTGAAATGTGAGCTATCTATCCCAGAATGCCACAAAGAGAGATTATTCACCAGGCTCTGTAGCAGTTGTAGCAATCATATGTTAGCACAAGTGTCACTAAGTTGCAGGATGTGCAGAACTGATTCTAAAAGTGGAGTGTATTAGGAGGTAGGAAAAGTTTATATTCCACTTTTATTTTGCTAGTCTTTCAATTAATCTCTCTCTGTATATATATTACAGTAAGGGATAATGTGAAATTGAATTTGTGAAGGGGCACAAGTAGTGGGAGATGTACTTGGTAGAAGCAGATAAGATGGTGAATCAGTGAACTCCGAACTTTGATTAAGGCTGTTTATAATGTGATATCATGCTTTTGAGTTCTCATAAGAATGACCTTCATCTGGGACTGCACATCTGCTTGCTACGAAGCAGCCAGAAGACCTTTACAGAATCAGGGTGGTTTTAATCTGCTGGGAGGACTCTCTGGAAGCTTCTTGTGTCTTGTCTCCACATCCAGAGGGACCTGGACCACTTGTACACTTCTCTCACACTGAGCCTATCTGCTCACTCGTTACATGGTTAAAGTAGATTTTGCTAGTGAACAGAAGCCAAACTACTGTTCGTTTTAATGCAATTATGTTTCACTTTGATATTATACATTTCACATCTTTCCTATGAATATCTTTTGAGCATTGCTGTGAAAAGCCTTTCAGGTTCCCTTGCCTTTTCCTGTTCTTTCCCAGTTGCTCATTAGTAATTCTTGCGACAAAAGCGTACAGTGACTGCAGATCAAATCTGCATTAAGGTTCACTTCCTTTTAGAGCAAGCAACCGAGTCTAGCACACAGGGTGTTATTCCCCTATAGGGTATATTTATTGTTAACTGTGTAATCACAAGAAGGCAATAATGACATTCTATTTTCCCACTTAATTTTGACTTGATTAAGGTGAGCATTGTAGCCTTTTAAAAACAAAAATACCTACTGTAATGTACCTTCATACTTGAGGCATATGAAGCCTTTTCCCTATGTTTTTAATTATAGTCGTAGAAGAAAAGAAGAAAATTAGCTTATAGACTTTCTGCCAAAAAATATGGAATTGATTTTAATTTAGGTTAACCATGGAAACCTCAGCCAGCATTCTAGGCAGGGCTGTGCTGCAGTAAATGATACCCTTTTCTCTAACTATGTTAAGTCATCTCTTGAACAGAAGTTTTCTTTTAAGAGCTCTAAGACCATTTTTAACTGCATTACTGTGTTGTGAGCGAGATAGGTTTATGGTGTTTGTTGTATTCTGCCAGGCAGGGTAATGATACATAATCTGTTTTCAGATTGTTTTTAATTTCTGCATTGAAAATCTGTTTTTGAATTAGTACTTGAGAACCATTAAAGTGTACTTTTTAAAATGTAGAAGCAGAATGTTCAGACGAAGAAATGTGAAGAGAGACATTACTTGGTACGTAATTTAACTGATTCAGAAGTTGCAAGCCAAAGTATTTGCTACAAATGTGGGTCAGTGAGTCCTAAGGCCAAGGCTGACTGGACTTGACTACTGGCTGGTCAAGGTTGCCAGGCTGCTAGAGTCTGTGCTCTGCCAGGATCCATGTGGCTATCACAAGTGGAAACCGGTAGTCAGTCCAAACCAAATCCTTAAATCTGCATGCCAAACAGCTGGAGGAGGGTGACATTTTTAAACACAGAAACCTGCACCGGTTCCAATAGCTGTAAGAAAACATCACCATTTTCTCATCAGGAGCTTTGCTGCTATGTCAGAAAAAGTAACAATGGATTAACAACAAATAATAATGAAGTGGAAAAAGTAAGCTCAAAAAAGTAGCATGGAAGTTGATATAACATGGCAATACAAATCCCTTGTATCCCTCTTGAAGGAAAAGCAAGGTGCCTGAGCTTCTTTTTGCTCATCTATTTTTCCCCTTTCTTCTCTTCTACTTTATCCACGTGGGATATGATTACTCTTTTCACATTTTGAATTTGCCTTTCACTAAGCTGTTTGGTTCATCTTTATTTTGTTAAACCCGTAAAGCTTCAGGCCTACCTGTGGCAAACAAAAATAAAATATAAAAATACAGCCACCAAACAGGAAGCACCCTGTTTTCTGAATTTGCTCAGCTGTGGTCCAGGACAGCTGACATATCTCTGCATCTGCTGGTCTTCCTTGTCTCTTGCTAGGGGACACAGTATTGGCAAGAAAAGTGTCCATATGTCTATCAAAAGGTCTATCCAAAACTCATAAAAGAAGTCATCCAGAGGTCCCTTTCAAGCTCAGCCATCCTGTAATTCTGTGAATTTGGGGTCAGGCCTTCAGCCAGCATAAATCAGTGTACTTCCATCAACTTCACATAACCCTGCACTGACTGATAGCGATTATGCGTCGCCAGAGCAGAGCTGGGATGCTTGACCAGCTTCAAACAGCTCAGTGTGGTCCCTCAGGAACTGACTCTGTGTATGTGTGTTTGTTTGTGTGTTCTTAGACTTTTGCAAATAAAGGGTCACTTGCATGTCTTGTGAAAGATCATACTTGATGCCTTCTGCCTTGATTTTTAGAGTGCAGGCATTGCCTGTACACAGAAGCTTGGCTGACGTGCTATCCTTCATCAAACTGGGGTTGTTCAGTTGTGTATCCAAACCCATAGACTGATCCAGCTTGTGGGCTCAGCCATTTCTTCAGTCCCTCTCTCAAAAATACATTTTTTTGTTTTGAACAATAAGCCCCCTAACATACTCATTTGGAGACATGTAACGTAAAATAGTTAAGGAGTGAAAAAAGTTGTGTGCTTGTCACCAAAAGACACATCTCCATGCTTGACCCTGTACCCTTGGTTGTTCGTTTTAGAAATATTTATTTTCTTCAGATTGACTGTCCTTTGGTAATTTCCAGTTGTGTCATCATCATCCTTTCATGTGATTTTCTTAGTTTATTTCCAAATTGTTGTTGCAAAGTACAGTAAGCTCAGTTTGTAAACAGATGCTGAGTGTGCTTTGTTGGAGGCTCACCTTCTCATCGGAGCACTAGTGACACACACTGTGATGGTGGGAAAGTCAATATTTGGAAGATGTGTCAAACAAATGAGAAAAAACAGTGAAATATATATCATTATATGTTCCCCACCCTTTAAAATGACTGTTCAGCAGGATGCTTTAGTACACAAGTGATGTTCCAGTGCATGCTAATAATTTGTGATATTTAGTTTTAAAAACAAGCTGGGTTCTGTGGAAGAAGAGGGAAGGAACGTGCTTTAAATTTGTTCACCGCCTCAGCCTTTTTAGATATGCTTGTTCATTTTTCCATTCCTTCATTTTGTTTCATCCTGGGTGTTTCTGGATTCACGCAGCATGTGAAAGGTGACCAGCATAACACTTCTGGACATGTGTCCTGGGATTAATTGTTACACCTGCACACATACTTGATTTGGGGTCTTTTTTGTGAAACTCTAGTCCTCACCAGAGCCTTGCAGACGTCAGTTGTGCCATGTCTTATTATGGAAACTTCACAAAATGTGCCACACCGTGTACGATTCAGTTCCTGATGCAGCAAAGCCATTACACCTGATGGCAGACCGTGCCTTGAACACCCTGTTCTTTGTGACAGAGAGCTGCGATGTTCTCTCCTCCCTCCCTCGCTCCCTTTGTAGGGCAAATCCAAGCAAGTGTCGATCCTGCCACATGTACAATAAGGCTCAGTCTCATTGAGCTGAGAATATTCAGTGCTTCCAAAAATCATTCTGTGCCTTACAAGGATAAGTGAAAAGGTGTCCAAGCAGTGAATTTATTAAGATTTACTTTTTTGCCTAGCAGTTTTCTACAGCTGCTAGATCATAGTTGGTTTGAAATCTTGGCTGGTACAGCATCATTATATGAAGGGAATTATGCTAGCAGGGAATGTGTTTGGCTGTATAGCACTTAACTGTTTAATATTAATTTGTTTGACTGAGTATTTGTGGGTGCTGTTGTACAGCCATGTGAGCCCAGATGCCTGAGAGATTATCCAGTGCCAGTCCCTGCCAGGGAGCTGGGCAAGGGCTCTTATCCTTATTTTGACCTGGTGGGTCTTGCTGGGCTGTGTCAAAGCAGGAACTCCTAGATTCAATAACCATCACGATATATCTGCTTGCTTTCTGCAGTGTTCCTTTATTGCTGTCTTCTAGACATGCTAGGATACCTTTCTAGCTTGGTCAAAATGTATGTAACTATTTTGCTGCCTTCTTTACCTGGTAAAATAGCTCATAATTCTGGATTTATTTTCTTTCCTCTTTTTGCTTTCAGAGCTTGCTGGTTAATTTTTCTGAGCAATTAAATTTACTTTTTTTTTTTAAATGGTTTGAAGTAGCGGTGCATATGCTTGCAATAGACACTTTAAAATTAAAATAATAAATATTGAGAGGGCCATTTCTTTCAGACTCTGCATGTCTTTTTATGCATGCACAACAAATTGCCCTTTATTCCCCTTATGCTGCAGCTAATAGCACAAAACTAATGTCAAATGATCACTGCTATTGACTGTAAAATTAATCAGACTTTGGCTTCAGTTAGCCTTAAAGAACAATTTGACATATTAGTGGACTGTGTTCTGGGAAGCACCTGATCCTCCGAATCCCAGTGAGATGGCCTGTTTTTGTGATTAGGGCTCAAGGTTGGGATTTGGGAGCTCTGAGCTCAGTTTTTGGCTTTGCTACAGAATTCCTGTGTTCGCGGGGGCAAATCATTTAGGAAGGGCTTTGTCACCTTAACAAATGTAAAAGAATATATTGGGAATTTCCAGCTGAACATTATCATTAGTGGATGTTAGGTCTTCAGAACTGATGGCAAAGGTTTGGGATTTGGTTTATCATTAATTCAGATAGTTGCGGTGGGAGAATTTGTTGTTTTTTCTTAAAAGAAACTTCAGAAATGTAGAGGGAAAATGTATTGGAATCTTCCCCCCCCCCCTTTTAATTACCTTTCTATTTTTAAGTATTTAAAAAAAAAACCTGAAGTAATAAATTGAATTCCATTAAATGTGTTTTGAGGATTATCTTAAGTTTGTAAGTTTTATTTGTAATTCTAATTTAGAACAGGAAACCAAGTGAAATCGCTGTCCTGCAAAGTGGGAAAACTCATGTGCTACTTACCTTGAACACCTGGCATTTCAGTAGTTGATAAAGACTTTTGAAAGTTTAGAAAGGTATTGATAACAATAGTTTTGAGTGCCCCAGAAATGCTGAGAAGCAATCAATCTAAGAAACGCTGACTGTAGTTAAGTCCAATTAGTTTGAGGTTGGTCAAGTTGATTGACTTAGAAAGGCCATCTGTTAAAGAGGATAGCCACTCACCATCAGTGAGAGGTTACTTACAGAGTTTGCTGTTTGAGAAAGGTTTTCTGTGTTGTCATGGCTGCAGAGAGCTTTCCTGCAGGAGGTCACTATGTCCCCAGCAGTGGTGGTCAGACTGTAGTTGGGCTTGGAGAAAGCCATGCTTCCTGCAAGGCTGCTATTTTAACTGGCTAATATAGTGTTGTCCAGGCATGTCATGTGAATTTGTTTGCTTAAGATTTATGAATCTGTAATTGAGTAAGCAAACACCATTATTTGCCACATGTCCAGGTAAGATAGCAAATAAAACCAGCCGATCGCTCCTGGTTGAAAGGCTAGCAGTGATGGTGGAAACAGATGCGTTGCACACAGAAGGAATACAAGAATAAAAATTTTCCACTTTTTCTCTTTTCCAGACATGAGTTGTCTGTTTTCAGATGCTATGGGCCATAAACCCTGGCAATATAAAAGCAATGCAATTGACTGTAAGGAGGATAGAAGGCTTAAAAACAAGTTTCCTCTTTCCTCGCCTCCCATCAAGAAATGATGAATCAGTAGGTTGAGACCATGGCTGATGTTGAGATGCACAGCCATCTCATCTCTTACAGGATTTATTATGAAGTGAGTTATTTTTTCAGCATGGGTCTAAGTATTTGAATCTATCCCTGAGTCTTTCTCTAGATTATTAATGGGCTGTGGTGCTGCCATCACCATGGAATCCTGCTACCCCTTCCCTTGTGAAGACTGCAAAACTGCATGTTGATGAAATTTACATTTTTAATTCTCCACTCTCCATGTCTATACGTACAAAAATGGTTTACAAAACCATGGGGGAACACAAACACAAGGACAATCTGGTATCGAGAAATGACTTAGGTTGCGGTGTTGTTTTGTTTGTTTTTAATGCTCTTTCTTTATCGTATTATACTGCAGCCATGGTTGGTTCAATACCTTCTCCTAGGTAGACACCAGAACACCAGATGGATTACGTACTTTACAGCACTAATGATAGTGGCTGATAATGTGTGCAAATCTCCCTCTCACTGATTGTTCAAGGCAGTTAAGAAATACTGAATACAGCTGTACATAATTATGCTTCTTTTGAAACTAAACCAGCCTGTGAAATTTCTGTTCCTGGAAAATGGTCAAAATTAGTCAATAACAAAAACAAAACAAACAAACAACAAAAACCCCAAACCCTTTGCATGTACTTAGTTAATGGTATATTGTGACGTTCCGTTTCTTAGATGCAAGGCTTCCCTGCCAACACTATTGAGACTTAAAGAGGGAAGGGGGGGGAAGCTGCATAATGAAACTATAAAAAGGTGGTTTTGCTGCAGGTGTAGAAGATGCTGATTTGACAATACTCTGAGTGTATGTGCTTGTTTAACTCAGGAGTTTGCGTAGGAGTGTGTGTGTGTCGTAGTGTGTTGCAGGTACATGGACACTCCCTCTTTCTACCCCCTCCCTGTTCCTTTCTGTCCCTCATTTCTGTTACTTGTCAGTAGCAGATTGGTTGGTTCCTCTGAGTTACTATTAAGATCAACTTTTGAAATCATCTATTTTGGCATGTTTATCCTCACCTTTTTTTTTTCCTTTTTTTCTTTCTTTCTTCTATCAGTCTGCAAAATTTCCTTTCCTAAGTGACTGAAGAAAACAAGATCAGAGTTTTATTAGGTTTTTCCTTCCCATCCCCCAGTTTTTCTCTTGTTGAAACTTGCCAATCACTTTTAAAGCCTACATTGGGCTTTTCTGCAGCACAGGAGATATCATTAAGGCTTTAAACCCACTAATGAGGGAAATGTGCGCTGCTTGAAGGCTCCTGCAATATTAACTACATCCAATTATGTTAGGTAAACGTATGAGTATAGTCAAAACAGGATGAAAGCATATCTTTCTATTCAGGCCAAAAGCAGTCTTCTGAGCCAATCTTTCATCAAACTTACACTGGCTATTTATTTATTGGTTTTGCAGTACTTTTTTTTCTTTCTTTCTTTAATACTGCACCACTGAAGACAAACAGCACTTACAGAGAGGAAAGGACTATCTATTCCCAGGGTTGCATTCCTTCTTTAAAGACCAGGTTTTATTGCTGGATAAAATATGTGAAATCTTAAGGCTGATAAATATTTTTTCCTTTCTAAATACAGGATTGCTTCCTTATCTAATCCTGTCCTTAGCTGACTGTGTTATGAGCAAGTGGGATACATGTGGAGTGGAGATGCAATTTTGGGCTGGTCTTTGCTGGTCCTGAAACTTGATTTATGTTGATTTGTTGTTTTTTAATGTGAAGGTCAACTTACCCAACTGGGTTAAACCACAACATCAATTTGTCTGGGGGTATATTATGGGGGTACTGTTTCTGAAACTTAGCCTAATAGCATGAGTTTTCAACAGTCCATCACTGCTGCTACTTGTCAGTGGCAGATTGGTTTGCTTACAGTTTTCCCCTTTTCTTGACCTACAGTAGAGCATCATGTCCTTTAATTCCTACCTTTTCCAGTCTGCTTTTGTTAGGAAAAGTGTAATTAGTTTGTCACTTGTTCCAGAATTGATACAGACTCAGATCACAATGTTCCACTTGGCCTTTTCACACACTTGAGCAGAGATCATACCCAAACCTTTGTGTTGTTATCCTGTCTTTATCCACATGTGGAGATAACTCACCTTCTCATGAACAAAAAGTCCTTTTGAAGCATCTGATGGTAGGGGAAACCATTCAGGTCCATGCAAGTGATGCTTCACAGCACAGAGAAGTGATTTATGTGTCCCTACCCAGAAGGGTAGGCTACAGCTCTGAGCATTGGAGCAGATATGACGTGGCAGTATATAATATTTTGAATGGTTGTCATGTGTCATGCCTGAGGTCTGTGTGGCTTAGCTGAGTGTCCTCTTCCAAAGGTAGCCAGCAGCAGAAATCAAAGGACTAGCATAACAGCAAGGCAGACAGCAACAGTTATCTTGCTTCTGGCTTTTCTACCCAGCCTCCAGCAACCAGTGCTCTGGTGACTTCCAGTGCTAGAGGCAGCAACTGGGTGTCACTTCTCCTACTGGTCCCATTGGCTACAAATCAGTTTCTCCCCAACACTTTTGAATCCTTTCGATTAACTATTATGCAAGTAGCCAACCTTTTTTTTTATTTATTCATGGATGAGCTTTTTGTTCTGAATGTGGTAGGAGTTATATTTGGGGACTTGTGTGCAAGTGGAGTTCATTCCTCTTCAGGGAGAGTTAATGTGATACAGGTGGGCATTATTATCCTTGGAAGCCTCTGCTATGCATTTCAGGTCTTTTAAAAGTAGAACTGTTATCTCAAAAATAGTGGGAATAATTCTCTCTTTAGTCATTCATTCAGATAGCTTCATCCATTTACCTGCCTTTATACTTATATTTGAACTTAAACATATGAAAGGTTTCTTTCTTTCTTTTTTAATGACAATATTCTTGCCTAGCACAATGCTAACAACCTTTTGTTAAGATGTCTTAGCTGGACTTACCATTCCCACAGCAAGGCCTACAAAATTAATCATGTGAGCATTCCTCATCTGGTTCAGCTCAGAAGCTAATCCATCTTAGTTTATGTATCAGTGCAGACTTTTTCAAAACTATGCAGGCTGACTTGGCACTGAAGCAGATGATGAGTGCTCACACGGGCTCTCCACCAGCTCCATTTCAATGGTGGTAATCTCCAATAGATGGGGAATGGCAAACAGCTGATGGGGTAGTAGCATCTCAAATTGATGCAGCTGTTTTTGTAGTGGTTCTCTGACCATAGCCTGGAAAGTTCTTTACAAAACTACCTAGCAATTAACTCTGGTAGATTTGTTCTGAGCAAAGATTTTTTTTTGCCATCCCAGTTTTTTGCTTGTGATCCTACACTATGTAACATTCATTCTGTGAGACTGAAACTTCCATGGGAAAGGGTGTTTAGAAACAACGTGCTCCTTCCCCACTGACAGTAAGTTGCAGCTATAAATCTTACGGATCATAAGTGAAAAATGAATCAGCAGGTCTTATTTTCGTTCCTAGTGAGAATTCTTCTTTGTTTATATAGCAACCACATACCTTGGCACCATTTGTTGTAAATAGTTGATAGCAAATAGTTGGGCTGACCTGAGCCTTTGGAAGGGGGAACACGTTGCAGTGTTAGGCAGGTACTGGGGCAGTGATCTGCTGTGCACTCAGTGCCCCTGACCATAGCCAAGGAAAGTTGCAGAACACTTGCCAGTGCTTCTGACTTTTTGTCAGCATTAAGTTCACCACACTTTAAAAAGAACAAAGGAGGAAGGGTGTAAAATTCCAGTTTTCACACTGTGTGGATTGCTCCCAGCTCTCCAGCGTAACAAGTGCTCCCTGTTTTCACCATCCCTGGCCACTGCTAGCTTCTGTGTTTTTTCACCTGTTTCTGAAGGCTCACTGATGGCTAGAGAAGGCTCCATTTAGTTCCACAAACATAAACCCAGCAACATACATTATATATATAGAGAGAGAGATATCAGGAAAACAGCTATCCTGCAGAAAAGGATTGTTGATCACTGTTAATTATTTACTCCTGCCAGTCTCACTGGTGTTAAGCAATAGAAACTAAAATAACTACATTCTTTCCTGGAATAATGTCTCATTGTTCTTCCTTTCCTTTCACGCTTGCTCTTGCCGAAAAGGGTTTGGGGAAATAAGTAGTAAAAACCAAGAACTACCTTGCACTGTTCTCCTCTGCTAGATTAATTGTAAGTTGAAGATACACAAGATATTCTTTTTTCCCCTTTTCAAGGCAATTGCAAAGGACAGTTTCCCTATTTCCTTTTCCATTTTCAGTATGCGCATTTAGATGAAGCTAAAACTGCACTCTTGCACTTTTTATGCAGCTTTCCTAAAATAATTCTGAATAATTTAACAATGGCTCAGAAACATTCCAGTTTAACCAGTCGTTGACCTTCAGTCATGTTTTAATGTCATCAGGACTACCCTGGTATTTCATCAGTTCCAAAGAAACTGTATTGTAGCAGAGGCAATGGTGGTACCTCTAATTAAAATTTCCCAGTGTGTTCCATTACAATGTTTGCATTTCTGCAGTTTATCAAACTTTAGCTGCTTCAATTAATATTTTCTGTTTCAGATTTTTCAGGCATAATGGTCTCTCTACTTTGGAGAGGCCTAGGGAAAAGATAGGGTTATTTATCCATTGTGGGGAAAAATAAACTCAAAGTTCTTTTCTTTGACTTTGGCTTTGATCCCTCTAGTATAAGGGCTAGATGTAAAAAACACTTTAAAAATCTGACCAAACTCCTTAAATTTAGAAGCCCCCGAAGAATCTCAGTAAACAGACTCAACAAAAATTATTAAAGACTGAGAAACTCACTTGCTAGTATCACTCTCTGGTGACAGGGCTCTACAGATCACTAACTTCTGCAAGCTTTTACTTGAGCTTTATGGCTAAACATTGAGAATACCAAATTTGTGACTGATTCAGTTCACATGAAAGATATTTACTTTAACATATATAAATATATTTTTATATATAATGTTAAAACCTTTCCAGACATTATTTTCTTTTAAAATGTTACACTTGCAAAATCAAATAGAGATCCCCTGGGAAAAAATAGTATAGGATAACATAGTTAAAGAATTGGACTCAGTTTTAGGATACAAAGACTGCACTCAGTCTATGATTTTTTTCAAACATTTTAGCACTTTATTTTGCTCTCTTTAATTTTCTTCCTAATATAATCTTAATTAACTACAGTAGGAATATATGGCACGCCTTATTGCCAGTGTCAAGAATTGGAAAAACCCAACAAGCAACCTTATATGGCCCTTAATGTTTTCTGAGATGTCATTAGGAAATGTGTGGAAGATAGCAGTTTTTATGTCGTGGCTGATTCTGAAGATTCAAAAGCTGAAATAAAACTAGATTAGAATGAAAGTCAAAGTTGGTTTAATGCAAAGTCAAAGTTTCAATTTGCAAAGTAAAGTTAGTTTGTTCCAAATACATCTATAACAAGGTATTTTGTTGGAACTTTCTCCATTTTTTTTTTCTTGCAGAAAGCCTGGAAAACTGAATTGATTTTGCAATATTTCCAATTTCTCTCAACTGTGGAGCTTTATTTAAGTTTCTCTAACCAGCTCTGGTTTTATTTTGTTCAATATTTGATTTGGGTTTTTAGAGGGAACACCCCCTCCCTAATTGGTGTTTGACCATGTCAGATCAGATGTCCTCTGGATGCCCTGGCTGCTGGATAGTGCAGCCTTGGTTTTTCCTTCCTCAGTGGTCAAGTGAGGTCTCATTTCCTCACCGCTTTCAGCTGTTCCCCTGGCGCTCATGTAAGCTTTTATATTATATTGGCAGTGCACAGCCAGGTTTTGCTGTAAGAACTTAGGCTGGTCCAAGCGTTAAGATTTATTCTAAGTAAAAATATCAGCAGGGTTTAGACATGTTGCAGAGGGTTATTTTTTCAATTTCAAGATCCCTTTTATTTATCAGACTGTTGCATGCTGGGGGTTCAGCACCAACCTCAAATGTGGGAGAAGCAGCTGTGAATATGCAAAATGAGTTCTTGTGATGTGGGAGCTCATGTTGAACAGGCCAGCTCTGATGGTTGGGAACTAAAACCCCTTCTCCCACCCACCAGTAAAGCTGGGCTTGGAAGTGCAGATACCAACAACTTGCAAAAGTGGTAGGTGCATGCAATCGAACATGATGGAACAGGCTACCCAGAGAGGTTGTGAAGTCTCCTTCTCTGGAGAGATTAAAAACCTGCTTGGATGTGATCCTGTGCAACCTGCTGTAGGTGATCCTGCTTTGGCAGGGGGGTTGGACTAGATGATCTCCTGAGGTCCCTTCCAACCCCTGCCATTCTGTGATTCTGTGTGCTTGCTGAGTATGGGTGCAGCCTAGCAATGTCACTGGATATGTGGTCTTCTAGAGAGCGAGTCCTTTTTTCTCCTACAATGGGAAGTCCCAGCAGGTAGGACTATGGCAACCTTCACTTAAGTTCCCTGTTTGTGTGTGTGTGGCTGTTGTGGGGTTAACACTCAGTGAAAGGTTCTAGGTGTTTCATTCTCACAGCTGGCACACGCTCCTTCTCCGGGCTCTCGATAACACAGAATCTAAATCCCAAATACTGCTCTGTCCATTTGCTGAGCTTCCAGCTTGTCTACGCATGAAATGCTAGCACTGGTTTTTTTTGGCCAACATAAGGGGGTGGAGAGAATTCAGGATCCCTCTAGTTCTGTGTCACAGTGACAATGCAGTAGAACCAAAGCAATGGGGTGGTGAAACAGGCTCTTCAAACGCTGTGTTGCATGAAGGACGCCTGCAAGAAGGGGATTGTTGAGTTTTGGAGTGTGGGCCCCAATCTGTAGGGATTTTAGTAGTTTTTAGATTTCATTTTCTCCTAGAACTCTTAAGATGACAAGATATGGTGATGTGCTTCACGCTTCATAATCCGCACTGCTTGCTATTACAAGCCTAATATGTTTGAGAATGCAAAAGTAGCTGATACTGTTAATTTATTTTGAACAAGGTACTTGCTGATACTCAGAGGAACGTTTTAGCTGCTCTCATGGAAGAAATCAAATAAGAGCAATGTGAGGAACAGTCTGGGTACAGGTTGTTTGGGAAGTGAGGCTGTATTACTGAAATTGCGAGCTCCAGGGAGCTCATGATAAGTCCTTAATATTATCTGTATGCAATAGGACTTTATTATTGTTGAAATTATCTTATGACAAACACTTACTTTTCCATGTGCTCAAATTAATTTGTGAGAGTCAAATGAAAAAATGCTATTTCATATAAGCATTATAAGTATGTTTTGATATGCTTTGATAAACTAGGAAATTTTTTTAATTATTTGATTGAAAATAAAAAAAATACCTACAAATACAAAATTTTGGAAGATAAAATCCTGAAAATGTGCTATGCTACTGTTAACAAAATTTTTTAGCCTAGCTCTTCTAGAGGGACAAACAAATGAGCAACAAAAGCAGCTACTATTGTCAGGAAAATGCATTAGTATTTTGACAGATAGATGTAGAGATCTTAATACATGAAGTTTATTTTTTTTTCCCCTGATGTGTAAATACACACTTAATGTAATTAGAAACAATTGTGAAGTAGCAGTCAGGGAATTCAAATTCTTCATTTAGGCGGATATTGCAAATGTGATTTGTTGACAGCTTGTCATGCTGCCATTACAGCTGACCTGGAGTTTTCTTTCTGAATGACTTTTCAAAGGAAAACTAACATAGTGAGAGATGTATTTGGCCAGGGAGTGCTCTGCCTCTGACTAGCAGCAGATGCTTAGAGAAAGAGCAGAGGCAAGTGCAGAGTGGTATTTCCTATAGAATAGCCCCCTAACATCTGATTGTCCATGGCTGACTTCCTGAGCTGGAGGTTGCAATCATGATTTTAATTTTTAATAGCATTTTTCTTCCAGTAGTTTTATTTAAATAGCATCTTGAAGCCATTTGTATTTCTGGAAACCATGAGGAGTCTTCAGAGGCAAACTTTCATTTGCTTTGTTTGACACTGTTGTTGAATTTTCATTTTGGCATTGGGGGTAAAGGTGAAATACTTTTTCCTTGAGCTGCTTCACATGTATTGGAGATCTTTGGTCTACAGTACAGATTCCAAACGTTCTGCTTCAAATTAGATAAATGACAGTTTGCAGTATATTTGGTTTATCAGGATGTTGTCACATAGGAATTGGTATATTAGGCAACAACTTTTAGGTGCTGAGTAGAACCTTGGAAGACTGATAGAAACCCTTTGAGAAAACGCTCAGTTTTTAATCAGTTAACTACCTGCTCATTTGTTTACTTTTAGTGTTTCTCACTGCTTTGAGATTTTAAGCTAGACCAGCCTGTTGATAGTTTTATTTCTATATTGCAACATCTGAGTGAAAGACATCAAACCAAAATTGTCAATAAAATATGAAATACAGGAAAAGTGCCATTTTTATATATACTCTGAAGAAAAGTTTTGCACACAAGTAATATTTTAAAAGTAAGCTATTGCAAAGCCTTCCTTTCACCTGACTAGCTTGCCTCTGCTAGTAATCAGAAAATCTTAAGCATTTAACCCCCATTTGAGGAGCTTAATTTGAAAACACAGATTAAAAATCCTTGCTCGACCATGCCTAGTACTCAGAAGTGTCTTGAGTCCCTTGGAGCTGGTAATTTCAACACCAACAGTTCTCAGGCTCCTGCAATTCTTTTTCCAAGTATCATCAACAGCGCTTTGGTGCCAAAGTACCTAGCAGTTTTGAGACTTATCTCATGTTCAGCCTATACACATAATGTTTCAAGAGATGGACCTCACAGTTACCTTCAAAACAGGCTGGTGGTTCAGGCTGTGAAGAAAAAGTAGCAGTAGCAGCAGCAAACATGTTGTTTCAAGTCACAAGAAGAGATGATGGAACTGGGCTTTTCAGTACAATCCTCAGTGACAAGGGGAGTTGCCCAGAGCGCACAAAAAGGCTTTCATACATTTTCCTTCTGGAAATCATTCTGAGATACTCATCTCTCTGGGTAGTGCCCTACCTACTGACCTATAGGTGATTCTTGGGGAAGATGCACTTTCAGCAATATGTGTTGAAGCTACTCCACTCTCCATGTGGTTCTTGGTATTCATAGTAGAGAAGTTAGTGAATCTCCGCAGTCCTCTGTGGCAGGGTAGTCATCTGGATCATGGATGCCAAGGTTTCAGGTACTACTGCAAAATATCACTCATGTATCTTTGTGTAATGGTAGTTTTATATAAACAGACCTTATAGGGGGACTGGGACTGTAGCCCATTTCACAAGGCAAATAAATGCTGTTAAGTCCAGTCTCAGTTCACTCTTTAGTATTCCCTGGCAAGGACAGGAAGGTTTGGGACTATCCCTCCCTGCGTGTTCCTGTGTTTCTATTGTGATAACTCTTTTCTTCTTCATTATTCTTATTTCCTTACTTTTCCTCCCATCCTTCTACCCAGGACAGACTTACAACTTTCCTCCCATGTGTGAGTTTGATTCACTCAATGATGTTTATGAAAGGGAGTCACTACCATTGCTTCCTTCACTTTTCAGTTGAAGTAAAGGATGTAATCCCTGATTACAGCTGTAGTGGCTTCTGTTCTGTACCACATTGTGCTATGATGCCCATGAGAAGGGAGACAGTGAGTCTCTAGAGAAGTATGGGACACCAGTGCTGTCACAGCAGCTCAGACAATTCCATGCTTAGCTTAGGTGAATCCTATTCTGAGGTATCTAACCACAGATCCAAGGCATTTGGGTCAGGATTATGACAGGGGTCAGCACCCTAAAAAGAGGCAGTACCTAAAAGCTGGGCAGTATTTACAGTCTCTCTTGGTATTCTGCAAGGGTGTTGCAGTGTCCTCTCTGAGCAGATTATGGAATATGATGTTTCTGTGTAAGGGAAAGATTTAGCCTATGGTTCACCAATGATGGAAAGCATAGGAATATATCTGTAGCAAAAGTTATTTGGAACTGTTTTAATCCAAATTCTCCTTATAATCTGTAAAAGGAACCTTCTGGTCCTCAACCTTTCCTCTAGGAAAAGTGTGCATAAACAGAGAGGCTTTTAATAGTCTTATGACTTTATCCAACACTAAAAAGTCCAGTTACGTCACCTGGAAAGTACATTTAAACACTGTGTTTAAAAACTGCTTCTCAGCAGAGCAGAAACTGTGTATAGAACACAGGTTCCCTAGTATAGCCCAAATTTGTGGTACCAAAACTCCTAATAAATTAATAGTAAATAATTTTTTTCTTGGGTTTAATTATTTTGACCCCGAATATGCAAACTGACCACCATATGCAAACTGGTGAAGGTGTGGTCTTAATTTTGATCTTGCTTACAGCAGTCAATGGAATGATGTGTGACTTGCATCAGTCTGGGTCAGACTGCAGGAAGCCGTATGTGTTTATTGTACCATTTATGGAGGGTTATATTTACCTCATTGCAATGACTCGCTTTGGTTTATATTGACAAAACCATGACTTAAGAGAATGTTTGCAAAGACAAGAACAGATGTATCCAGGCTGCTTGCCAGGGAAGAGAAAAAGCCAGTATTTACTTGTAAGCTGGTGTTGGCTGTGCCATTTTTCCAATGAGTAATGATGAACAGTAGCCATTAGTTGCTGATGATCCTGACTTGACAACAAAGGAATGGGCTTGGACATGTCTTTTTTGCATAGTCTGATCTACACAGTAGAGTGAAAGACAATTGCTGTAATCACTGAAACCAGTTCTACATTGTAGAACACTTCTGGACTATCAGAATGACTAAGAAGAACCTGAAAACTCAATGGCATCGATAATGCATGGATATTTTCTCCTCTTCTCTGCAGCAAGTTGGTTTCAAATTAAGCTAAAAAGTTTTACTAGACACTTTCATGAAATTGCAAAGCAGCATAAGCTTCTTGAAGTTAGTTCGTTGATTTTCCCCCTGGAGGCTGTGGTCTTTGGGTAGGGAGTTGAGTTTTGCTCCAGTATGGTGATGATTTGTGAAAACTGATGTGCATTTTGAGGAGATGCGGCTATAACATCTGTGTAAGCAAGAACCTGTTAGATGGAAATGCTAATAAACTCCAGGGTATATGACATAAACTGACTGTTTTGGTTTTAATAACACGCAACACAGTGCTCTCCTGGTTCAACCAGAAGCTGCTACACAATGTGTCATTGAATGTCATGAATGCAGGGAGAGCTGAGCATTACTTTTCCTCTTATGAAACACAAAGCAAATTTGAAGGAATATACAGTATCACTTTACCAACAGGGAATTTTTAAAACTAATGTATGGAGGCTTCTTCTGCATTCCCACTTTCATGATCTACTTACTGTAGAATTGGTAAGATGTATTCCTGGAGATAACTCGGGGCACTTTTTTTTCTGTTATTTTTTTTAATAGGAAATGTTATGTTGGTCTGTGTCATGCCACTGCCACTGGCTGGATTAAATACCATCTGAGCGGTTCACGGGCGTAGTGGTTCCACCTACTGGTGGAATCCATGGTGATGACCTGTCCATCAAGTGGTACAAACAGGGCTGAACAAGTGATTTTATTAAAAGATTTTATGAATCCCTGTCTGAGGGATGGAAATAGAGTTTTGCCTTTGCGCTACGAACTTCCTCTCTGTTTTTTCATTAAATTTACTTTCACTAAATTAAATTTTAAAATGTAGTTTCTTAAGCATGATGGCAAGGCCTAATCACAGAACGTTAGGAGTCAGTTGGAAGGGACTTCAGAAGATCATATAGTCCAACCCCCCTGCCAGAGCAGGATCACCTAGACTAGATCACACAGGAACGCATCCAGGCGGGTTTTGAATGTCTTCGGAGAACCTCTCTGGGCAGCCTGTTCCAGTGCTCTGTCACCCTCACAAAGAAGAAGTTCCTCCTTATATTCACATGGAAGTTTCTATGCACCAGCTTGCACTCGTTGCCCCTTGTCCTGTTGCCGGCCCTCACTGAGAAGAGGCTGGCTCCAGGCTATATAAAATTTGCTATAGAATTACAGCAACAGATTTGAATCTAAGTGCATTTTTAGCAAGACAAGGACAGCAAATTGCTTTGAAAAGAAGATGATGAACAATTAAATCCACCAATGTGCCAGCACCTCTGCCTGCTTACCCAGGGTGAAAGCCCAGACCTGTTTCCCTTAGAGCTCTCACAGATACTGCGTGGCATGTCTGAGGACTTTGAGGAGGACTGTGCCCTAACATTGGGAACATTCCCCTGTGAGGGAAAAGAGTGGGGGGTGGAGGGATCCCAGAGCAGGACTTAACCCTGGTCCATCGGTACAGAAGAAAGGCTGGAGGTTAGAGAAGCAAATGGCTCTCATTAGCATGGGTTGAGATGAGGGCTGGAATTCAGGGGAGTATAGGCATGGGAATTCTAGTTAAAGCTGGACCCTGCAAAGCCTGCAGGACTGGAAGAAAACTGAGGACTTGCATGAAGGCAAACAGTGTTTGTTAGGTATGACTAGTACCAGAGTTAGTGTTGGAGTTATTGTTAGGATTTCGATTGTGAGTGCTCTAGAGCTTAGTTTCTTGTTTGAATCTTACCAGGCTTTCAGTGCTCAAGAGTTGACTCCAGAAGCAGTAAATCTTTTTTGATTGGTTTTGTTAGCACTAGGCTACGATTACGTCTAAGTTTGAGGTAAAAAGGTTTCTGAGATCCTGTTTTATAGCGTTTCATTTCTTGCTGTGCTGTCAAAGCACATGGAGTAGATTAGCAGTTGGTTCTATAGAGGTGCATATTGTAGATTTTGGAGCTTGTAGGTTTTTAAAGGTCTTCAGAGGTCCCCTTTAGATTCTTTGAAGATTCGTTTATTTAGGATTTTTTCTGAGTGCATGGCTGCATTGACTTTCTGCTGCTAGTTGCCAGCCTTCATCCCTCATTTTTCTACCAAAGGAAGAAGTTTCTTAGGGAAAATCGTGGTGCTGCTACCCTTCCTGCTGCTCTAGGCAGTCATTTCTGGCTGCCAGAGGTTCAGCCTTGCCTCCTAGGGACAAGCTCAGAAAAGGAGCGAATGATTTATGAATTGCACAAGGCTACAGTTATACTCCAGAATAAAATAGGATAATAGCATGAGTTGGTCCAACAGATGTCCATATTGACATGCTTCTTAGCATGGTTTTGTCCTGTATCGATTAGTTGTCCCCCAGGCATGGTCTGGGCACAGTTCAGGAGACGAACCTGCAACACGACCATAAGCAGTTTGGATATGGCCATTCTCTTCGGGGAAAGTGATTTAACCTTGGGGACAGGAGGTGTTCTGTACCACTTGGCCTCAGAGCCAGAGACAAGTCGCTTGCCTGAATTATTTAGTAATACACAGCAAGCCAAATTGACTCGGGGACAAACAAGCCAATAACTGGGTCTGAAGGGTCAGCCTAAGGAGCAGCTTAATGGGGAGGGAATTCTTGCATTAATTGAAAGATACTGCTCATCTGCAAACATTATTTTGTTTTCTGCTTTAAGAGCACTGGTGTTTCAAAGGAACTGTTTGGAAGGAAATCCCTCTAATTTTCCCTCTTGATGGCATGCTTGCGATTGAGGGAAGGCAGTAGCACCTGCAGGTATGCTGCAGCAGATTACCATGCTGCCAGTAGTTTTCATGCAGCATCCCTGTACCACAGTCAGAAATGTCTGATTACACGAGAAGGAAGCGCAGAGGAGTTGTTGAGTATTTAGATAATGCTAGATGGAATATGAGGCTGATTGCCTTTGACTTAAAAGCAACCTCCTTCCGCACCTAAAAACCAAAATCCCACCTCTGGAAGATATTACAGATACCTTCCATGGTAATTTTTTTTAGTGATTTTTATAGGCTCAGGAATTTTCAGATCCAGCTAGCACTTTGTCCATTCGGAGAGAGGTGATGCTTCATCTTTCTCTAAGATACTTCAGGCTCATTCTCATACCAAATCCATTTTCATTCCTGCTATATGAACCTGTAACGTAAGTTATGCAATTAGGAGGAAAGTGTTTGCAGGAATGATAAGGAAAACCTGATAAATGAAATCTGATCTACACTGCCAGTCACGCTGATGCTATTCCAATAAACACAAACATGTTTTTGCATACCTGGTTGAAACAGACAGAGCAAAATAATTTATGGCCAAAGCTGTCTTTCCTTCCTTGCAGCATTTATATGTATATAATGCTATACACACCAAAAATATGTTAAGGGAGCACTGCTGGCATAGAGTGCTAAAAAGGCAGTGCTATGGTTAGTGTCATAGCTACAGCATTATAGTTAACAGGCTTTGTCAGTAACTGGCCCCCTCTCCGTGAACGTGCTATATACAGTCTTTAGGCAATTAGGAGCATTTTTTAGGGTGAATGTTTGGTTTTAGGAAGGGGTTTTGCTTTCATGGCAAATATAGTCAGATTTTTATCGCATCTGTTATTATCTAAGTAGAGCCTTGTCTTTCAGAGGAGATTTGTCTTATAGAGTCCACGGATTGGGCAGTCTTCAATTTAAGAGTGGATGCAAAATACTTAAAATACTTTTCCAAGTGTTGACCTATAATTTTTTCCTTTTTTCTTTTTTTTTTTTTCCTGTACACTATTCAAACCTTGTTTGGAAGACAGCATCAGTAATTTCCTTGTGGGAATTGTTATTCTGCTCTTTCACTGCAGTTTCTGAGTGCCTCAGAAATGTTAATGTATTGTTAGCAGTTCTGAGGAAGTGATGCTATACCTCCACTTTATAAATCAGGTGTGAAGGCTGGTGGGTGAAGCACAGGTCCAAGAGTGTTTGCTAATTTGGGGGCCCTGTTCAATGACCTGATTTCTTGGACTACTGCATTTTGTGTGATTAAGGCACATTCCCTGTTGTTGATTTCGGTGGTGTTAAGTGAGTTCTTGAGAGCTCTGCAATCTGGGCCTCGGGGTTTGAAACTGAAGACCAAGGATATAAGGAATACTTATTTGGTGACCAGGTTAATCAAGATTTAGTGTTCTCCAGTGCTCCCTTAGCAGCACATAAAAACTGTGGAGCAGAGGCTAACATACAGTACTTTGTCCAAGGATGATGCTCATTTCCAGTGGTCCGAAGCCTTTTTCTTCTGATTCTACTGTGCCTTTGAATATCTGTAATAAGTAAGGCAGTGTTCCAGCAAGTGATGGTCTCTGACACATTCCTGGTGATGGTTCCTACTGACACGTTGGAAAGCAGATCATTTATTTAAAGAGGATACTCAGAGAAAACAGTCCAAACCACCTCAGCTTTGACAGCCTGTCCCAAGTTTTCCTTGTTATGGCCTGAAATAGGATAGTCTATATATACATTAAAAATGTGCCCATATTTCATCTTACAGTAGCCATCTGATGAGAATACCTGAGTCAGTCTCTTCCTTCAGCTTAATATCCTGCTACTTACTCTTCTGCTTGAAACCAACTCATCTTTGCTCACAACTGGTCTGTAGTGTCAGCTCAGTGACATTAGTTTACTACACTGGGTGGTGTTGCTGAGAAATGTAAAACTATCCCATTAGCCTGTTTGCAATATAAAACAGGGTCCTGCATTTTACAAGCTTACGCAGTGTAGCAAGATTCTGGCAAGTGCAAAGGAAAAAGGTGTTAAGGAGAGCTGGCAGCTCCTTAAAGAAAAAATATTAAGTGCAAACTCTTCCAATAAGGAGGAAAGTTAAGGAAGTGCAGTAGAAGACCGGTGTAGCTAAATTGTCAGCTCTTCATGGGTCCTGAGGAGAAGTTTTTTTTACAGAGTGGGAAGTAGGTCACATTTCCAAGAACATGGATAAAAAATAGCATGTAGGGACAATAAAATCAGAAGTCTTGAGGCACAAAATGAGATGAAAGTATCCAGGTGTGGAACAGGTGGTAAGAACTCATTTTTCATGTACATTAGTAATGAAAGACAGACTGAAATAAAATGTTAGAGGGCGAAAGAGAAGGGCATTGGGAAGGCCAAAATGTCTTTGATTTGTTTGGGTCTTCCCCAGTGAAGTGGATACTGCTGCTACTGATAACGTGGGACACTGTACTGCCACTGTGTCCCTGGGCAGGTAGGGAGGGCCCTGGGGGCTAGAAGGTCTCACATGTACAAATGTCACTCTACATCTACAAAAGTGTACATCTTCCGCTCCCACCACCAATTTTAAGATGGTTTGTCTGCAGGACATTGTGGTACAATACCAGAAATACTAATTGAAGATGAGTTGGAAAATGCTTGGGAACAGTCAGTTCTCAGAAGGGAAGCATGAGCTCAGAGGATCCCAGAGGTGGCTTCTTTGCAAGCGCTGTTCTGTACTTTCATTAATGGGTTAGATGGTGGCACAGGGCATGAGAAGAGTTTATACAAAAGACACTAAGCTGGAAAGCATGACAGACACCGTGAAAGAAAGGACTACAGTTAAAAGTGGTCTTGATCCATTGGAGAAGTAATCATAAAAACTGGTCACAGTTAAACAAGGATGTGTTCTTTATGTGATTCTTAGGAGTAACTAATGATAAAGGTTGGGGAATAACTTCCTATGGAATAATTATTCAGAAAATGTCTGAGAGTTGTATGGAACCACAAACTAGTACATGAGGCGGTATTACCATGCTGTGTTATGCAGTATTTTTGTGTGAATAGAAAGGAATATAGCCTGCAGAATATATGAAAAAAAATTCCTCCTTGGTTGGAGTGCCATGTAAAGTCATAGGGACTATACCTTGAGAAAGATGTAAATCAAAAGGGCAGCAAGGACACTGAACAAATGGTCTCAGATAGAATGACTGATAAGTATTATAGGTTATTATAGCCTTCTGTATATATGGGATGCTACAAAGAGGGAGAGGGTAACCTGTTTTCTATGCTTGTGTTAGCACAAAGACTAAAGACCACGAGTTCCAGTAAGAGAGAGCATGCTACCGTGATAAGAGTAGTCCACTATAGGAAAACTTTGCCCAGGGATGTTATCTCCATTTTTGGAGGCTTTCAAGGACAATTAGGAAACATCCTCTGGCAGTAATATAAATTGTGGTAGATTATGCTGTGGAGTTAGGTATCTCCTGATACCTCTTCCAAGTGTAACTACGTTGTTTTCTGACATGCTTTCTCTTTCATCTTTTTTATCCTTTTACTCCTTGGTGAGTATTGCTGTTGTCTGGATAGGAATTTCTTGGGACAGAGGGGAAAGATGAAAATTGAGCAAATCCATAGCAGTCATCTTTGTCCAGAACTTAATGGGACAGTGCTTTAAACTACTGTGTTTGAGTAACTGCTGAAACTGTCAGAGTCCCAGACTACAACTTCTTAGTGAGAATATTCCTTATAGGCACAGTAAGGACTGGGACCTGCTCTCTAATCAATGTATTTCCTGAAGACTTTTAAAATGCATGTAACAGTCTGACAGCAGCTGTCACCAGAAATTGTGTCCCCCACCAACACAAGCGTGTGGTGCGTTGGCACTCATGTCACACAGCGAGGGAGTGTTGACAGGTCCTCTTGCTAGTCACCTTAGAAAGGGAGGAAAGAAGCCAGGGTTCCGCAAAGGAGAACTGGCAATCCCAGGAGAACACCGGGAACGGCAGTCTGGGCAAAGAGTTACTGGACTGGCCAGGGGTATTTTTTGCAAGTCCGAGAGGAAATGTGTAAAGCAAGAGACATTTTCTCTAGCCTAACCCATGTTTAGCTTGGAGTTTGGGACTAATTTGAACTTCTCTTGTTGTGGGACAGCAGTGCAATGCCTTTGTGGCCAATCTTCCCAAGTTCCAGAATCTCAAGTAGCTCTAGTGACTTTGTGTTAATACTGAATTATGTTTTCTTTTGATGTAGCAATCAAACTTGATTTCCAAGCCAATGCTTGACAGCATCCTTTGTCTTCGTGATGACAGATGGAAGTATGTCCGGAGCCTCCTGACCCCAGCCTTCAGCGATACCAAACTGAAAGAGGTAAGGTTTAGGCTGTGTTGCTTTCCTAATTTAGAAGATAGAATTGCTTTCTTTCGTGCAAGCATCTACTTATATGGCTCTATATTAAGAACAGGTAAAAAACCTACTACTTTGTGCCAGTTTATTAAGACCTGCCAGTTTATTAAGAGCACATGCAGTTGAGCATACATACAGTGGGATCCAGGTCATAGAATGGCAAAAATGAGAATAGTTTGTCTAAGAATACGATCATGTCTCTATATAAACCAGCTTGTCCATAGAAGTGTTGTAAACTCAAAAAGGAGCCTTACACCTTTACTCAACACCATACCCCTGCCCCTGCCTTGATATAAGAGTAAGCTAAAGTATGGAAGAGGTTATTGCTCCCAGTTGGAACATAGCTTTTCGTGATTTGCAGAGTCAGCAGCTCTCACGTTAACACTGGAACTGCTGTCAGTCTATTTTCATTTCTCCATCGCCTTCCCCCCTCCTCCTTTTATTCTTTAATCCTTTCATATAATAAAATAAGTCACTGGAACAGAATGTCATTGCCAGATAAATACCTCTGACTGAAAATAAATGTCTCCGCGCTGACCTGCTGCTAATTTCCTATAAATGTCTCAGCATTTACTTAGCCATGGGAATCCATTACCCAGTAACAAAGTCATATTCCAGTGGCACGATATCTCTTAATTAAACACAGATAAATGATTGACTGCCTAAAGTCTTCTTTCAAGGTGGAGGGGGAACTTAACAACAAAAAAAATCACCTCTTCCTTTATGTATTTTATTCTGAAAGGGAACCCTGCCTTACTCTGGTGCCCAGTCCTGGGTTGTAAAATTTTCCACTGGGCAGACGCTTGTGTTGTTTTGACATGCCGCTGTCGAAATCCACAGTAACATCTAAATGTGTCTGGCTCTCCCAGCTCTATAGACAGCGGTCGCTTAGCAACGCCGGCTGTCACCTCCTTATTATGGTAAATTCTAATTGGCCGCCAGCCTGGCGGAGATACTGATTAATCACGACTGACAATGCCATTGGTTATGCACCCCGACATTTGCTCTGTCACTGGCTCCATCGTGAAATTTTAGCGAGGAGAGGATGTTTAAATATGCAAGCGATTAGTTGCTCATGGCGTTGCGGGGAGAGGAGAGTTTTGCATTTTCCTAGCGGAAATTAATCTGCCTTACTGCAGGTCATCGGCTCGTTGCTGTCGGACTAACAAAAGATAAAGCTGTGCTCCCCTCAACTTGCAGAGAGCAACCTCTGCCGGCATCAACCGGGCAGGCTTGGTGGAGGAGAGCAGTGAGGGTGGGAAGGCGGAGTCCGGGGCATCGTGCTTTGGGGCCAGGCAGGCACACGTCGGCAGGTTTTGACCGATTAAAGCAAAGTGGGAAGCCCATTCACAGTGCTCAGTCTGCGCTGCTTTGGTGCAGCGCAGTATGTGCGCTGCTTGGTGCAGAGCAGAGCACTAGTGGTAGGAGGTAAAATGGAGGGGTGGCGAGTGCCTGGTAGCTGTCTCACATGAAAAAATTGAAATCTGTGTTTTTAGCATGATAATCAGCTTTCCCTGTGCTGCCTCTTCCTAGACTCTGTGGAAGGGTTGCAATTGTACTTGAATTGAGAGTGACCTGGAAATGGTCACTTTTTCCTCCTGTTCTACAGAAACTGGGAAAATGAGGAGTGGGGAAGGTCTCTGTGAAAGGCTTGACTTTGTTCCTCTGTCCCATGTCTTCACCAGAAGACCGTTCATCCTTACACAGAGATGCTTGCTTTCAGTCCATGTGAGATTAAGAACCTCTTGTGAATGGATGCACTCCTCTGCCTCGCATTTCATTTTCTATCCAAATACATGAACAGTCCTGGGATTTGAAGTTAATGCGACTTAAGTCCTCACCCATGTGCTTTTCTCGCTGTTGCTTAATTTAGAAGCCATACCAACACTTCTCAAAGGAAATCAATGCTCATTAATTATGATCTCACTTTTTAACTCTCCCATATTTAGTACTCTCTCGGAACCTCTACAGCAGCATGGAAATAAAAATACTGTGTTCAAGTATTGGCCATGCTACAGAGCATTCAGAGTTATATAGAAGACATCCTGTTTATAATAAACTCTTCCTCTTTATCTCAAAGGAGTTACAAATAAGTTAGTTTTGGTATTAATTTATTGCATCAGAACCTGGGTATGTTGCTTTATACATATTTACAAATACTGCTAGACACATTCCTCACCCTTGTGAGACACTGATTCCTTTGCTGCAGAGATCTGAGCTCTGACTAAACCCAATACCAAAGTCTTCCTTTCTGCTTGCTCTGGATGTCTGATTTGCCTTCTTCACTCCCCCATGCAAACTCCCCAGTGATGCTGGAGAGACTGCAGACCTCCCAGGTGGCTTTGGGGAGTGGTTTTCCTTGAGTTCCACAGCCCCTAGTGCTGTTCTGAACATAGACTTGTCTGTCCGGGTGGTACGAGAGAATTGGGAGCTATTAGCCTGAAACAGAGCAATAAATGTTAACAACTTGTGCTCCCTGTAGCAATCACTTCAGATAAAAATATGTGCCAAGGGCCAGAGAGTTGAGTATGGGTTCCCAATATCTCCACTTCAGAAATACAAGAATCTACTACTGGGCTAAAGGACAGCTTCAGCACTAGCAACAACAAGAAGCCAGTTTTCCACTCTTTGGCCTGGCAACTGGAGGACAAAACCAAAGACAGAGCTAATGTATGTTGGTAAGGTTTGACCCATAATGCCTCACAGAGCCACCTTAGTGCTGTGGCTGGGTTCAGAGGTGTATGTTATCCTTGGCTCTCCATGGAAGCAGTGTACTGTCATTGAGAGGTTCACTAATCTTGAGGAATTTCCCCTTAGTTTTTGCAAAAATCTCGAACAGACAGTTGCCAAATGAGGAAAAGTTGATCCCCGAAATTTTGAAGTTTGCAAAGTTATGAGCAATTAACTGAAAGTATTGGTTATAGAGCTGTTGGACAGCTGGTACAGTGATTGCTGTGTGTATGCAGTGTTTTTTGCCTAATATTTTTCAAGATTTTCTAGCATCTTCTGCAGCTTTCTCTCCCTGTCTCCTCAGCTTTTCTTTATAAGCTGTGTACCATTTCACTGTTGTTTTTATGGATTTCTATACGTTGTCTGTTCACAGTTTAAAATTTTCTTTTCTGATGAATACGTAAATATTAGGAAAGTAGTCAGTTCCAATTGAAGGAAAGATTGGCTCCAGGTAATGTTAAATTCAAGTACTGTAGTGGTGAGCATAGCATAAATCAATAGACTAAGCTTGATCCTGCAATAAAATCTTGTAGCATCCCATGTGAGATGCCACTGGAATTGGTAGCAGTTCTGCTATTAAGCTTTTCACAGTGGACCTGAGTGGACCATCAGACCTCTTGATGCCATTACTATGGGAGCACTAAGAATGAGAAATGAGAGATATGAGGCAGGAGACCCAAGCTCTGCCACTAACTGCCTGTGGGTGATCTGGAAGAAGCTTCTTAAAATCTCTGTATGCAAAATTATTTTCATCTGTTAAATGGGAATGTACCTACTACTAAAAGTTGATCTTAGACATAGTTCATGAGAAATCGAAGTAAGATACCTGGAGGTCCTTAAGTAAAAGGTGCATTTCCCAGTGTTCCTGTCATGCTTTCCTCAGCTATTATGTATTGAAGCAACCTCATATGTTAGTGATATTGCTGTACCAATCTTGATTCCCTATTTAGTATTTCTTATTTTGTTCCTCTACTTTTTGCTGTGATGCCTGTGATGATCCTGCAGTTCTGGACCCCTTGTCAGACTTGATAAATAGCTTTGCTCTCTTTTACAGCCAACACCAGCAGAAAACCTATTGATTTTTATTTATTCTGATGGTGCTGCAGTAGTCTTGTCATCTCCTATCAGTATGCCGGGAATCTTCTCCTCCATTAACCAACCATTAAAACAAAACAGAACACAAAAATTAAAGAAAAGAACACAGCACAATGTAGCGTTGTCCCAAATAACTTGTGAGGTGGAGTTTGTGTTGGGGCATTTTCTTTCAAAGAAAGGGAGACACAAAGCAGAACTTGTGATAGCATGGCAGAACAGTGCAGGGAAACCCTGTAGTGTCTTTCAGGCATGTAGATCTTCCAGGCTGCAGTAGGGCGTAAGATCTGGCAGTCCAACCATTAAGGTTTCCATGATTCGCTTTTACTCTGGCGGTGCACATTGGTCAGGGGTGTTTTGGAAGGATCTCTGGAAATTGCTATTGTCACTCAGCAAAGCGAGTGTGCTTACCTCAGACAAAGCAACTCGCTGATGCAAAAGCTGGTATGCGGAATGTGTATATCCTTGAGCTACAAGTCAGTGCCCAGCTGAGTTGTTGAGTTTGGTAAGTTGTGCACATGAAAGGCAGGGCCTCACTGTGAAGTGATGGAAACAAATCCTCTCACAAACACCTTCCTGATGCTCTGCTCTTTTCCTGGTTTTATTCAGGGACTTGAAATCTGTTACAGTAGCAGTTCTCATGTGATGGATAGAGCCTTTTCCCTTCTCCTTCCTTTATATTTCATCCCATTTGTGAGACTGGATGTCCAATGTGACCTCTGCATACTGAAGCTAAACAGAGAAGACTCCAGTGTATCTGTGTACAGTGAATATGAGCCAGGCTTTTACTTTATACTTTGGGTGCTGATAATAAGGGAAATAATAATCCTGAATACCGAGGACCACATCTAACTAGAGGAACGTGACTCCAATGCCTTTGAACAGTGCAAACATCCCCATGCACCATGCGTATGCAGAATCAGAAACTAATTGTTGTTATGTGCCAAATAGCATATTGGCAGGATTTATACAGCAAAGCCCCTGGCATCATGAAAACCCTAACCCCAAATGCTCTTCTTTGGCAGAAAGAAAGAAATTTGGACTCTGGGCTACTCTTGCTATTAGATAACTGGCAGATCAAATATTTACAGGGACCATATTGTTTAGATTTTTCTTCATCCTGTTACCCTCAGCCAATCTGAACGCAGAGCAGCTGGGGTTTGTTTACCCACCAAGAACTAAATCTCAGGCAGGTTATGCAGCTTTTATGTTCATTCTGCAAATAAGAATGTCTAGAAAGTTGGTGATACCCAAGGCAGGGCAGGCAGATGAACATGTCTCTCTCTGTGCCGGTTTTCGAAGTTTGGTATAGCTCACCTTCCTCAATGCTACTCTGTTTTTCTTGACAATTGAACAAAGAGTTTAAATTGTTAAAGGACTCAAGAATGTTTCAGTCTGTGGTCTTTGTAGTTAGCAGTCTTGGACTAATTTATGTCTCTCAGGGGAATAAAAACCCAAACCCAGGATTCCTGAGTAGATATCCCCTGTAGCTTTCATATGCAAATAATTGTCTCATTGATATGACTTTGTCCTATCATGCTAACAATAAATCAAATCCATGTACCCCACTCCCCATTTTCCTAGTTACATTTACTGATAAAAATGTCTCACGGTTGGAAATGGATTGCAATGGTATTTTGAAAGGCTGGTGGAATGTGGAAAGTGCAGAGGTGCTGTGAGATGCCCTGGCCAAGCATACGTGCCCCTGCCATCTCAGCCAGCTGTTGGAAAGCAATAGCAACCAGCTGGGTGGTTGCAGGTCTGGTGATGTGATGAAGAATAAAAGAAAAGAAGGCTATAAAAGGAAAATCTGAAATTATCACCATCTGTTTAGGAAACATGATACCTGTTAAAATACGAATTTTCGTTTTGTTCTTGACTGATTCAGTTCATTGGAGGGGCCGCACCAGGAGATTATAAAGCATTTCATCCTGATTCAGTCTGTTGAACAGTAATGTATTATTTTTTGTTGAACCATTTGAGAAGCAGCTTACTGCAGGGGACCTTCTTTAAAAAGCCAAAAGGGGAAGAAAACTGCCACATGATGTGTGCACCTCTCCAACACATAACAGCGACTTATATGGGTGTACTAATCTGGCTTCAAAATTCTCTTATGAGACTGTGGCAAAGCCAAAATCAATCTGGCTTTGAACTGAAATAGCGACAACCTGCTCCATCCCATATAGGTACAGGACCTTGGGAGCAGCTAGACACATTCTTGACTCAGACTTCTGCCTTTGGAAAACATGTTGGATGCTCCCGCGTTGGCCTTTTGACTGCGTATAGTATTGCCCATGTGTTAGGATGGCAGTGTGCCTGTGCACAAAGTGTTATGCCAGTTTCACAGAGGTAGAAGTGCCAAGCAAAATGGACTTGGCTGGGCAGGCTGCATAGCTCTCGGAGTGTGCTGAGAGGCTGCAGTAAGTCTTTTTTGGTAACAAGAATGTCAGAAGAGTAGGACAAGTCTGTTCTCATGTTTGTTGACATCCGTATGCTGAAGGAGGTTGTTCAGGAAGGAAAGGCAGGTTTCTGTGCATGTGTCTGCTGATGCTTGGCATAATTGTTGAAGCAAGACTGTGGTACTAAATTGTAGGTTTTAAGGATCTCTCAGGAATCTATATGGAGGAGCAGCCATAGCAGATAATGCCTTTAGGTTCATAGCTGTTGCTACACCTTACCTGTCCCCCCAGTAGTTGTAATCAAGGCAAGTGTCTGATGCTTTTCATATGTATAAAGCTAAAGGGAGAGACTTTAATGAGAACTTGAAGGTTGTCCCTGTCTTGGTTTTCATGAAGCCCTTAAGAGGAGACTATTGCACTGCTAGCTACTGCCAGGTTGAAGGTAAGTCTACCTGACCATCATGTGTAAGTGACTGTAAAGAAACATTAGATGCAAAAATTCACGTGAATATCAGTTTAATGGTATCACCACTCCTGGAAACTCTTTCCTTAGGTAGAAATAGCATTTTGCCCTCAGCAACTTGTAGTGGTATACATGGAGCTTTCCTAATGTACACATTAAATCCCTCAAACTGAAGGACAGCAGGATTGAACTGCTGGGCCTTTGATGCTATTATCTTTACAGGACCGTAGGACTATGGAACCTATTGTTCCTTCTGCCCTGGAGCGTATGTAGTCTAAATGTAATGTACTGTAAATATGGATCAGGATAAATCATCAGTTGGAACAGGGAGTGATTAAAAAGAGAGAGGGATGTCTGTGCTTGATAGCTCCTGTATATATAGCCACAGGTGGGCAAGAACCAAAGGTCAGGTAAGCAACAGGGCCTCTTGTGTTTAGGCCCAGAACTGGAGAAGGACATCCTTGTAATGTGTAGGTTTATTTTTAGCAGACGGTCCCAACGTTTTATTTACCTGTGCAAAAATGCCTTATCACACCTGCAAAGAATCCTGAGAGTTCTGTATCATCTACTGGATAAAACTAATTTTCAATAATTGATTTTTGTTTTTTATAACATGTTAATGTTTTTCACAATACAGTGTGTTCCTTTCTAGATGACACCGCTAATAAACCAGGCCTGTGACGTCCTGCTGCGTAACTTGAAAGTCTATGCAGATTCTGGCAAAGCTTTTGATATCCAGAGGTATGTTCAACGTGCCAGAAATTAGGAGTGGATTTAAAAAACAAGAAAGAAAAAAGTCAATAGAAGCAGTTATTCTAAATACGCGCTTAATGTATAAAAGAAGTTTTATTTTTTCTTCCCTCCCTTTTGTAAGTGGAGATCATAGTTTAATAAACGATGTGTCTGATAGATGCCTTTTCTTCCTAGGGGCAGCCATTGTATGCTTGAAAAGTAATTTTGGAAAATCATCTAATGTATTTCTAGCTGTTGTTAATGATGTTTTAACAGCTGGAAGCAGAAAGAAAAGCTGCATCAGTCTCTGTCCAGTCTGCTCTCTACAGCCTGCCAATAATGTACAAATATAAGAATTGATCTAGTATCACATCTGTCCAGTGAACCACCTTCTTAATTTTTTTTTATATGAATTTTTTGGAGCAGTTAATAGTTCTTACCACATTCCTCCTCACCCCCCCTAATGGCACACAGGTCTTTTGTGAAATGATGGGATTGGTACTCCAGATGAGAATGCACCATTGATTTATAAAATGACACTCTAGTATTTTCCATACTGTGCTTTCTCCCATTTGTTATGCATTTAATATTGTATTATGTTGTTCTGTTGCTCTTTCATTAGAGGCCTTCATTGAACTGTTCACAACACTGTCTAGTCCCTTCTCTGTGCAAATGCATTTTGTCTAGGACACTGTACAGCGTATGAGTACTTTAAATGCATTCTTTGTAATAGGCACTATTTCACATACACTTCGCTTGCTAGCTTGGTTGGTGCTCTCTGAATTTCTTCATGATCTCCTCCAAACTGGAGCAGCACAAATTATTTTATTCAAAGAGAGCTATTTAGCCACAATTAATCCATCTCCTTTCAAGCGCATACACGAGTGTATGTGTGTCCACAGATCTACTGAACATCTGAAAAGAAGCTATGAAACCTTGAGATACATTACACTTAGCCTAGTGCTCTGATGAAAATTGACCTTTTGAGTTCTTCCAAGCTCTTCCCTTTTTTCCATTTGTCCTTTTTCTTTGCCTGGTCTTTTAACTATTGATCCATGATAGGGTTTCACCTCTCAAGGGACACTTTGGAAAAGACCTTTTGAAAGTATAAATGAATGATGTTGACCATCTCAGGATATAATCTTCCAGCTGTTTTATCATACCACCATTTCAACAAGTATGACATATATTAATGTTATCCTTAGTGAACTGCAGTTTCACAGAATTGATTAGTGATCTGGTTTTTTTGGATGTAAATACCCTACCTGCAACCTCTATTGTCTTGTATGTTAGTTGTCTGTAGCTGTTTTGTGTTTTACTGACAACTCTAAATGTAGTTTTTAAGGTTTTTCAGTACCTTGGAGAGGTAGATGATCGAGTGCTGCTGAGATTGTTTTACTGCAGTGCCCCCTCTTTTAATGTTTCGACTTCTAATAATGCTTTTTGATTGTGTGTAAGAGTTCAAAACCCAAGGAAGTTACTTAGCTTTGTAGTGTCGGAATCTTCCAAATCTGCTCGAATGTCACCAGAATGACAGTGCTCAAAAGACTATAGTTTAGAAATGCTCTTTCACAATATATATACAGGATATACTGGCCCCGAGTCTTGTCATTCTCTTACTACATGCTCACTCAGGTTAAAACACCAGAGATTTGATATTAGCTTTTTGTAATGGGAACGCAGAAGAACAGTCATTGCAGACTTGACTGCTGATCATAAGAATAAAATTCCAAGGATGTTTTACATTCATAGTCCATTTATCTCAAAACTAAATGTCTGCTAATAAAGATGGTAAGGCAACTGGATAGATGATCAAATACAAGGGAAAAGATTCAGTAAGTTCTGAAGGTTTTAGGTCATGGTCCATGGATCATTTGTAGTTCTAAAAGCATTTGCTGCTTCTTTGCAGAGATACAGATTTCATGTAGTTTCAGTTCCTCTTGGTTTTTTGACCATGATTTTACATTACAAAGGAGCTATCAAGAAGATGAAGGAAATTCTTAACAGAAATTTTACTTAAGTACCTTTAGCCTGCACTAGTAGTAGATGTGATTTCTGCAGCTTAAAATAAGAAAGGAACGATCTTTATTATTAGGATGCATACTTAGAAAATGCTTATGAATACCTGATCTGTTGCATTTGATTTCTAGGTAATAACAATTTTTTTTTTTTGTAAATGTGTTGTGGTATTATTGTGCTATTATTGAAAATTTGTTCACTTTACGGGTGGAGAGGTAATTGTTATTAAGCACCAGAATTTGTCAGAATGATGAAAGCATCTCTTCTTGGCAGCGCTCAAATCTAAAAGCAAAAGAACACCAGAGGCAAAATTTAATGTTAAGTGATGCTTGTAGAAGCAAGATATTAATGGATATGTAATTTGTAACTGATGATTTATCATTCAACTTAATGCAGGTGTTACAACTGCTTTACCTTGGATGTCGTTGGTAGTGTAGCTTTTGGTACTGAGGTGGATTCTCAGGATAGCCCTGATGACCCCTTCGTTAAGAACTGCAGAACGTTCTTTGAATTGTCTTTGCGTAGGCCTCTCCTCATTCTAATGCGTGAGTATAGTCTGCTTTTATCTGCTTCTTTATGGCAACTTTCTAAAAATTATTCTGAAATTGCAAAACATGCTGAATCAGGAGCAGGAAGAAGTATTGCAGAATTTCTTTCACAGGTGTTCAGAATGCAACCTACAGGACAAGTATACCCTGAAGTTTTCCACCATATGCGCTGCAGCTCTTGACATCCTTAATGCAACCTCCTCCAGAAACTGAGAGTTTAGGAGGGAGTGCTCCAGACTGATCTGAGGAGGTTTCTGGGACCTGTAGTTTCTACCATATCTTTTTAAATACACTTCTGCATTAAAAAAAGAGCACCTTTGGAGTAAAATGTTTCTACAGTGTTTGCTTAGCAGAAATTTAAATCCCACTCATAAACATCAGTAGGGTAATAACCCACTAAAGAAAAAAAGGAGGAGGAGGAGCACAAGCAGATAGAGTAAATCCTCTGGATTCTTATTTCAAGAGCAGCAGCAGCCTGGTTGATGGCTGTAAAGGATAGGGATGATACGTGACAGTGCAGACTGTCATTAGGAGAATGCATTTAATTTCAGGAGAAAGACAGGCAATACAAGATTAGGGTATAAAGACATTTAGTTCTAGGACACAAAAACTAATGCTTCGTGGTGAAAATGGCCTTGTTAATGCAAGGGCAGTGAGAATTGTAACTGAGGAAGCCACAGGACAATTGAGGTTGTTGAGGTTTTACAATCTTGCTGTCAAGATCTGCTCACAGTAGTGTCAGGTAGCACAGTAGTAAAGTTGCCTGTGCCCATCTGATCCTAATGGCATTACAGATTGCACCTGTACTAGGAGCACATGAACTGTTTCCTTCTGGAGCTGTGTATCCAGAGTGTCCTGTTTAACCTGATTGCAAAGTGTGATTTGTAATTAAGTTCTGAAGAAACAGAAATATGCCCCTATATGTCTAAGACCATGCCCTTCATTAAAAAAAGTTCCTGTAGGGTTTGGGGTTGGCTTCTGTGCTGATCTCTTTCTGCTGGTACGTTTTGTGGTCTGAATTTCCACCCTGTATTTTCCTGTTGGCATCACAGGGGTTTTCACATGACTAATTTGTTAGTCTTAAGCCATTCATAAGTTAACAAAGAGTTTATTAAGATGCAAAACTTCACTTGGTTTCTAGCTTCTGACTACATAGGCCATGGACTGGAGACCATCCTTGTGATAATATTCCACTTCCAGAGTCTGTGACCTGTTTAGAGAAGCAAAATAAAATAGCAAACCAATATCTTATTTTTGGAGAACTGTAAATGAGAATGACTACTACATAATTTCATGCATCAGTGCCATAAGCTGCTAGGCTAGTTCAAGATCCACCACCTGTGTGTAATTGTTTGAGTGAGCAGGGGAAATAATTCTTCCCTTTGTGGTGGTGGTTCTGTGGCATCAAGAAGTTTAACTGAAGCATTGCGGAAGCAAGTTTGGAAGGCAACTGTCTGGCATGGGAGTCCTGGCCAACATGGAATTTCTAAAAGGAGATCCTTCACCAGCCCTATGAGGATGGAAAAAAAAGATGGAGAGAGGAGAAAGAGGAAAAAACAGGTTTCACAAAGGCAACACATCCCACTTGATGAGGTTTAGAATATTAATGAAAGAAGGGGGAATAGCATATGCCTTTGCAGTCTGATTCAGTGTTTTCTTCTTTAAAATCTCTTACAGTTTCTTTCCCGTTCATAATGATCCCATTGCTCCGGATTTTGCCAAACAAGAAACAAAAGGAACTGAATGGATTTTTTATCCGAACCATAAAAAATGCAATTGTCTTCAGAGACCAGCAAGATGCAGCTGAGGTAAGGCTATTTCTGTGATAAATATATGGATAAGCAAATGTTTTCAGGAAAAACTGGAAGTGTCATAAGCCTCAGTTGTAAAAGCAAACTCAGTCTGTTTGAACATACAAAGCAATTTAGTGAAAATTTTACTCATTTTTAGCTTTATGTACCATCAGCCAGGCTTGGTGCTGATACAGAATTGTTAGCACATAATGAGAAAGTTTGCTTCTCAGTATTTCTGTTCAAATAAGGATGCAGAAAATGTTACATCTGGGATGACTTTTCAACCCAGTTTCTAGACCCAGAAGGAAGCATTCGCCCTGTAGAATTTTTTCTTATCTCAAAAGTCAGGAGTTTTGTCTATGCTACTTTTCCTCAACGACCAGAGAAAAGGGAGCCCCCGCTGAGTGTTTCAACCCAGTCATTACCTAGGAGCTGAGGCAGGTTTTATACAGTCCTGTGACACTTCCTACTGCTTTTGAAAATGGAAAGAACCTGAATGTCTGCTTAAGAGCAGGCACTTAATATTGAGATGGCTGAAGAGAAAGGTAGTGGATCTGCCTGAAGTACGCAGACTAATGAGTGTGTATCATTAGCAAATCATTTGTGAGCCACGCATTTCTCTTTTATCTGGACATAAGGCAGTTCTGGGTTTTCTTGTTTTACTCATCGTTTTATGAAGTATGTGAAGGCACATGCATTTTTATGAAAATATCTCAAATTTTTATATACAGAGCATCTGAAATACATGCTTCAGTTCTGTGCTGCAAAAGTTCTCCAGGTCTGCTTGTCCTTTTGGTCCACTCATACTGCAGGCTGCTCATAGTATCCCTAAAAATAAGTTGGCCACTTAATTATGGATGTGTAGTGAGAAATGTTATAAATGACTTGGTCCCAAACAGGATTTTAGCCAAATTGAACAATTTATTAAACGAATAAAGGCAAGCAAACAGTGCTGGGATGCACGGTCAGCACCAGCTGCACCCGGAGTCTCCGCCCCACCAAGACGCACACCGAACAGTTCCAGTCCCTGGCTTATATACCTTCCAGGGATAACACAGCCCACCAGCTTAAACTGACAGGCTGGAGTGCCAGCCAGGTAACCCCCACAAGACATCCTGTAGCTTTTGTCCTGCTAATGGTCGGGCAGCTGGTTCCGTAGACTCAGGCGCCTTCCTCTTCTTCCTTCTTGATTACCTTCTCTTCAGAGACAAGCTGTTTCTCCAGAGGTATCACAATGTGCTACCTTGTGGTCCTTCAGGCGAAGATTTGTACATCAACATACTTCATTCAGTACATGCAAAATCTCCAACTGCCCCTCCCAGGCCCATGACCATACAAGGGTATGTCATTATGCACCTCAACATTACTCCATATTAACACGAATCAGAGGGACATATATCACAGAAACAAAGGGTATAAATGAGAATTCCTTTTTAAAGATAGCAAACACAAGTTTTGCATATGAATTGCCATGAAATGCACTACAATATACACACTAAGAAACTGCTAATATCGAAATATAAGAGATGTTTCTTAGAACTTTGAGGCGAAGAGCAGTTCTGATGGTATAACAGCACAGGTGAGAATGGATCCCCTCAACTGTTTCTCACAGCTTAGCCCTGCAGCTGTCATCTTTCAGGAAAAAAATGGATTTTAGTTTACATTACATCCAGTACACATTTTAAAATCAAATGCTTTTCCAAGATACAACTGCTCTTTGCTGTGTTACATGTTCTGCTCTCTTTCTTTGACTTTTTCTGCAGTGAAGTCTCATCTTTGTATTTGTTGCACTTTTCACCACATACTTCCTGTCTTTCCTCCAGCTCGTCTTTATGAGTCTTTGCCCCCAGTAGCCTTTAGGTCTTTGTCTCAGTCCCTCTTTTACATCCAAAAGATTTGAAGTACCACTGACTGACCACAAGTAACTCTATCCTGGATTGCATCAAAAGAAATGTGACCAGTAAGTTGAGGGAGGTGATTGTCCCCCTTTGCTCTGCTGAGACCCCACATGAAGTTCTGCATCCAGAGCTGGGGTCCCCAACATTAGGAGGACATGGACCTGTTGGAGAAAATCCAGAGGAGGGCTACAAAGATGATCAGAGGGCTGGAACATCTCTCTTGTGAGGACAAACTGAAACAGTTGAGCTTGTTCAGCCTGGAGAAAAGAAGGCTCAGGAGAGACCTCACTGCAGCTTTCCAGTACCTAAAAGGGTCTAGAGGAAAAATGGAGAGGTACTGTTTGTTGGGGAGGGTAGTGATAGAATGAGGAGTAATGGGTTTAAACTAAAGGAAGGTAGATTTAGATGAGGTATTAGGAAGAAATTTTTCATTGTGATGGTGGTGAGACTCTGGAACAGGTTTCCCAGAGAAGTCATGGACACCCTCTCCCTGGTGCTGTTTGAGGCCAGGCTGGATGGGGCTTTGGGCAACCTGGTCTAGTGGACCATGTCCCTGCCCACGGCAGGGGGTTGGAACTAGGTGATCTCTGATGTCCCTTCCAACCCTAACCAGTCTGTGATTCTGTGATTCAGAAACATGGTTCCTGGCCCAGGCTGAGTGCTGATGGAATTTTTTCTAACAGGGATGGTATTTCTAAGCTGCTTTCAGACACCTTGTTTCTAGTGCGCAGAACCAGTATGAACTTTACATGGCATACTGGTGTGGATGTATCTACAAAGCATTTTGAATCAAAGATTTATGCCAAAGGGGTCCACCCAAAAAGTCTACTCAGTGTATCAGTTAGAAAAAGATAAAAGGGACAATGTGACAATCTAATCAGGATTAGAAATGGTTAATGTATTAACTACTGTTAATAAAATGCAGTGCATTTCTGTGGCAGTAGCAGTGAGGGCATCGATCATGGGCTAAATCCTTCACTATGCCAGAGATGGTGGCTCCCTCAAATTGCAGACTAAGACAAAGGACAGCAGTGACTATGGTTAGGAGAAAATAGAAAGAAAAGCAATATGGTAGTAACAAGAGCAGGAGGCAGCACTCTCTGTGTATGCAGCCTGTTTGCAGGTTTCAGTGGTTGATGGAGCAGAGGCTTAAGGTTATATTGGAAGGGATGTTGGGAGGTGCTGTAAGAGATAACACATGGCAGTAACTGCCCGGTATCTGGGCAGTGTGGAGGAAAGGTCAAGGTCCGTGTTTGCCTTAATAGTGTATGCACAAGTCTGTGACTGGCTGTGGTCCTGCCTGCTCCTGGACTTTTGCCTAGTTTGCAAAATTGGCATATGGGAACTATTTCAAAGTATAGTGGGAGTTAAGACACTTAGGACCAGATTTCTGAGAGCTCATTAAGTCCCCTTTGCTGTTCAGGATCATTAGCACAGCTTTCAAAAGTGCCTGGAAAGTTTGCAGCTTCCTTTTTTTCTTTTTTTTTCCTCTTCCCCCCTTTTCACTGCCTGTCTCGTTACCTGCTCTTGGAATTTTGACTATTTTAGGTTGGTGGCAGAGGAATCTTGTTACAAGTATAGGCAACTTAATAATTTGCTGGGAACCTAAAAGTGGTATGTGAAACAGATCAAAATGTGGCTGTGACCAATTTGATGCAGAAATGTAATCTGTAGAGATTAGGTGTCCCAGATAGTCCTGTCTATGAAGGAAAGTTATGTCCTCTGTCCTAGGTCTCAAATAATGAAATGTACCCTCTGAAGTCAGTCAGAATTTCGGCACTGAATTTCAATAAGGCTGAGATATAACCGGTAGCTACTGTTTCTTTGTGCTGATAATGGGAGCTATAAGCAAAGTCTTACAGTCTTCCTGTGCTACATTAGGCCACTGGGTATTCCTTAGGTTCCCACACTCCTAGATGCTATGTTGTGTGCATTTTTACTCCTCATTGATTTTATCACCATTAAAAATGCTTTTGTTGTTTTTTTCTGGTTTTTTTTTTTCTTTGGTGGAGGGAGGCAAAAAAAAATTACTGAAAAGCCTTTGGAACAAGCTGTAAAACAATGAAAAGCTCCACCAAAGTGATTCAGCTGAAGCTTGTCTTCCTCTCTTCTGTAGCTAACGTGAACAAAGAAGAAAGGCCAAAACACAATGTGACAAGCAAAGTCAGCCTGTTATCATCCCTGTTCTATCAGTAAATGAAACAATGATTCTAAATGCCTAAAGTTAATCCCACGGGCAGATAGTAATTTTACAGCCAGGTTTAGATCTAATAATACGCTTGCAGTTTATGTGAGATCTGTGATGTCACTTTCTCTCATCCCATCGGTTAGTGCTGCAGATGTCATTTTAATTATATATTATCTTTCTGTGGTCAGTCAAATAATTTCAGTCCTGGATATTCCACTCATTTGGCTTATATACAAAACCATTTAGTGGTCATGCTTTAGAAATTTTAATATATTACATTTATTCATGGATTCAAATTATTGTAAAATGCTTTCCCCCGCTATTTACAGGAGAGCAAATTCACCCTGCTCAGAAGAAACAGCACAAATTTAATGCACCACTTAACACCTACTTTGAAGACTCCAGCAGGATTTAAGTGTTCAAATACCTTATCCTGATTATCTACCCAGGTTTAAATTTTTCCCTTAGGCAAAATGTTTTCAGAAACAGGGCAGACCAACTGTTTGTTTACTTCAATAAATGATAGTTTGATAGATTTTCATTTAATAATCTAATACGCAGATCAGTATTCATGTAAAAGTTGTTTTTCCTATCATGTTATAGCTCAGTTCTTAACTCACCAGTCTGTTTTAAGTGATGATATCTAGATGAAGGAGTCTTTCATGGTACTCAAAATTGAATCTCCTTTCTAAAACTGCGGGTTGAAATTCAGCCCCCCCCCCCTCAGCATATGAAAGGCCAGGATTTCATTTGTAATTGGAATGTAACAATTTAAGGAAATAGCAAAACGTTGTTTTTGGAAAATAATAAAACTGTGGGAAAATCCAGTTTTCAAACTATGTGCCCTTGAACAAGGAGAATTTCGTAGAGGCTGTAAGACGTTCTTTGGACATCTCATTTTTCCAGTAATAACTGTCTGCCATGAATGCATAATTCAAGGTCACTGATCCATGCCAGGCAGGTAGTGACCTGATGATGTTTCTGATGATGATCAGCTGTTTCTTGGGTTCTCAAGCGGATTTGAAGTGAGAGGGTGACAAAGTGCAGAGAAGTATCACCAGTACTATATTGATTGGCATCTTGGTTGGCAGTTTAGTCATCTGGCTGGAGAAATAAGGACTACCTGAATGCTTTTGGTTTAAGTGCAGAGTAGACACAAGACACAATGGGAGAAGAAGAGGGTGAAAGCTGTGCTTCTGTGAACCACACTTTGAGGCATGTGGTGGAAAGCCACAGAGAAGCTGTACGTTGCTCAGTCCTGGTGATGATCTGGCCTCCCCTGAGCTGGTACAGCTCCGGGATGCTCTGTACTCTGCTCTGCTGGGTCTAGATCAAAAGAGGTATTCCTCTGTTCAGTGATTGGCAGCGAAAAATTGCAGCCTCTTCCAGTTTTCCCCACTTCTCATCCTCATTCCTACCAATCCTTTTCCCCGATCCCTGGCATAGTGCAGCCACAGGGTCTGTCGCCGCCCTGGCTGTCTGCATAGCCTCTTATGTGGCAGACACAAGTGATTCTTAGTGTGTGAAGATCCTTTGGGTTTCCAGCATCAGCCATGGAAGCCTAAAAAGTTTCCTTAAAAAGGGAAACTGAAATTTTAGGAAGTCTGAAACTAAGCTGTTTCAATGCTTGCAAAGGGGTGAGAGCTGCCCTTTCACTATTAGGTAGCAACAGTAATGTACTGTGAGGAAATGGTATCTTTTAATATCTTTCTGGGAAATGATGGCCTGGTTACAACTTTAATCTCTGTAACGCTGGTTCCCAGGGAAAAATGTGCAATGAGCTCCCCTAAATGCTTTACCTAAGGGGAAAAAGGGATGTGTGTGTGTGTGTACCTGCATTTTGGAGGATAAGGGACAATCTGAAAACCTAATTACTGTGGCACTCTGTTCTTTTCTCTTCCTTCCCCAGCAGTTCCCTGGAGTTTTTCCTTTTCATGAACTAATGAACTATTTTATTCAAGAGCTGCTTGAAATGAGTTGAGCAGAGGTAATCCTCCTGAAAAAGTCTGATCCTCTCCTTGTCAAGGGAAAACTATACAATTACTAAGAAAACTTAGTTAAAAATTTGCTAAATACTATGTACATTCCAGGAGCTATGTGTGTGTTTGAACTGTGGAAATGCAGTACAGATGTTAAAAAGTAAATATTTTTCTAAGGAAACAGCAGATGGGAGGATTAGACACCTTCTAATAGTGTGCAGTTTTCCTGCCTTTGTAAGAAAACCAAGCAACACTTGTTTATATTTGAAAGAAGGTGGTGACCATTTAAGGATACACACTACATGGCAATGTTGAATAATCCATTTTTATTGATTTATCAAGTCAGTAAAACAAAGGATCAGTCTCGTCCTATTGTTTTTCTTAAGTCTGTAGGAGAGATGCTGTGATTCTGCTTTGCTGGGCTGTTCTCATGGTTTGATTGTGTCCTTATCCACTGCCTTTGTTGGGTGGAAATGTGAAGTGGGCTTTTCAGAAAGGGAAATGTGTATCTTAAAGATACCAAAGGAAAGCGTGCTAAATGTGGGGTTTGAACCCAAATTTCAAACGTGTATCTCTGTTCCTTTTGTTGCTCTAGATTATGCTAAAAACAGTAAATCTGGTATCTGTGCTTGGACAGTACGCAGTGATTCTAGGAGGATAAAAATGTGGCATTAAGTTAAAAAGGGGTTTTAGTTATTCACCATCTTTTAAAAATCAAGCCATTACTGTTTGCTTTTAAATGGTGCTCCTTCCTTCTTACATTTAAGAAAAATCCTTTCTTTTTTTTCTCTTTCTTAGAGAAGTAATGAATTTTATTACTTTGTCAGGATTTCTTAAGTGGGCAAGTAAACACAGCAAGGCCTCAAAACCTCGGGTCGCAATGAACTTGAAATCCCTATTATTTTTGGTCAACAGTTTGAATTTCTCAATCAGTCTGTTGTTACTGTTCCAAGAATGAATTGCAGGCCTATGAAATGTGATTTATATATATATATTATTTTTTAAAATTTTTTTTTTTTTTTGGTTTCAGGCCTGGGCTGAAGTGTCTGGCTGAGGTGCTTTCATCATAAAATGCAGTTCTGCAGTCTCTCTGCTCAAAAGAGATCAAGGATAGAATAAGTAATGAGAGCGGTGACTTTCTTGCCTCTCTGAGGTGTGATGATGGGGAAGCAGGAAGAGTTTTGCATTACTGCTGCACCTGTCCCAGTTCTGTAGCCCAGCACAATTATGGGCCCAGGGCTTCATGAGCACTGCAGTCACAAGAAGAGAGCAAATGTCTGCTCGCTTACCTGCTGCCAGGAAGCACGTATCAGGTCTGCTTGCTATCGCTCACCCTTTGCTCTTATTGCACCATTTCTACTGCCTCCTGGTTTATGGATCAGAATACCTTATGGATCCTAGACAAGGAACAGGCAGATGGTCTCATATACATATTATCTGACCCACTCGAGCAAACCTTGCTGCAACCGTAACAAAATAATCTTGGCATCTGGGACTCTTTCTCAGATACCTCCATCTCTCCCCACTCCCTTTTAGTCTTTTTTCAGCCACTGCTGTGTATTTGAATTTTTTTTTCCAGAGGTGACAGGAGCGATATCCCAATCTCTTATTTCACGTGTCCCACCTCAGCTACAACCTGGGGGCCAAACCGCCACCATGCACATGAGCAGTCTCCCTGATTTATTGGAGCACTGCTCACGTGCTTCAGTTTGCAAGAACACGGACTTGTAATAAAGACAGGAATGAAATCAAAGGACTGGGGTGTTCATACTGAGCATGGCAGGCAGGGGATTGGAACTAGATGATCTTTGAGGTTCCTTCCAACTCAAACTATTCTGTGATTAAGCTGGTCATGTCCAGAGTTGCAAATAATGATCTTGCCGATAGTACTGGGAAATGCAAGTATCTGCAGGAAAAGTTAACCTCACTTTCAAAGAGAGGTGTGGTGGAGCTCCTTCAGAGGCCCTTCCAATATTTTTTGCCCTTTCTGGGTAGAAAAGGGGAGGTTCAGATGCTCCCCATAGCAGCATTAATCCACAGAAGTCATTAGGCCAACAGGATGCCTTCAGAGTTAGAGGGGAGGAAGGACTTAAATGCTTCTGTCAATAAGGTTCGCCTGTATATTCCTCCTGTTTTCACCAGCCGGTGCGGGAAGTAAAAATGGACAGTTGGCTTTGCTGATCTACAGCATATGAGAAACATCTTTTAATCAAGAAGGGTGGGATTTTTAGTGTTGAAAAAAGGCTTTTTCATCCAGGGTAAAAATAAACCCACATGCTCAGTTGTTGGTAATGTCAAGGGTTTTAGTGACTTTTTAAAAATTGTGTTTATATGGTAAGATCAGTCACTTAAAATACTGTTTATCAAAAATCCAGGCCAAAAGATAGGTTAAGGACTCTCTCAAAGAATGTTTGCATTTAAATTTCTCTGAAAAACTGGAGGAAGAAAGAATTAAAAGGCAAATGTGTCTTTTTCAAAGAAATAAGCCCATCCCTGAAGGGGGGTTAAAAGTCTTTCCAGCCCTACTTACACCTCCTTCTAGGTTGTGGTTGTTGCGGCCATACCCTGGTTTTCCTGCTCTTGATACTGAAGAGGAAGGAGTGGTCACAGCTGTGTTTTATGTGTCCATAAGAATGAGAACAACAAGAACTCCTTGTGCTTTGAAGGTGAGATCCAGCAAACACTGGTCTGTGTCAGAGCTTTGTGGTGGTTTGACCAGCACAGGTAAAAAACAGATGAGGAGGCAAAAAAAGAAAAAAGAAAGTGGTTGTTCCTTATAAGGGTCTGAGTCTCCTGTTTCACCTCTGCAACCTAGACCTGGCCCACCCCATCGTGAATTTTTTCTGCTTTACCTCCCTTATGATGGCAAAGGGACCCTGTTGTTGTTATCTAGAGAGAAGTTCAAACACTGAAAAATCCTGTTTATGCCTGTGGTAATTCCCTGTAGGCAATAACGTCAGTGCTGGCCACTTGTCCCAGCCTGATCCTGTGCTAGTAATGAGTATTCGCAGCATGCATTTCAATGTCTGATTAAATCTTTCTGAAAGGCCATCTGTTTGAGGAGGATGTGGCATAGGCTCCAATACTTCTTATACCTAGTACTTGATACTGCCGTTTCATGACCTTAGACGTACAGTTTGTCCCTTGGTTAGTTAGTATCACTCCTGAAACTCCCATCTGAGTGAGTAATTGGATCAAGGCTTTTGCAGCCAGTTGGGTCACTGTGTGTCTTTGGGAAAGTGTTCCTGGGAGTTGGGTCACAGGAGTTGCATAGACTAAATGAGACTTTGCAGTGTCGAGGCCTGAGGAATAGTTACCTTTTCTGAGAAGGGAATAAAGAATCTCTAGCTGCTTTTTCTGGCACTCAGGGCAGAATCTGATGTAGTCATATATCTGTTGATACATGCCAAATCAGTAAGTAATCTGGGCTTTCTGTTGCATGTTCTCATCTGTGCAAAATACCCAGCCGAAGCGGTATTACATCTGTCTTTCAGGGTAGTTTTTCTGTAGGATTGGAAGCATAGTTTCCCCCCTATAATTCCCTCAGCATAAAGTAGATTTTCTCCAATTTGTTCTACCCTGCTTTGGTCATTTGCTTTCCTTCATGTCACAGTCTCGGTTTTCACTCCTTTGGCTGAACAAAAAAATGTCACCCTAAAGTTGTGTGCGTTCTCTTTCTTTTGTAAATTCTCACTCTTACAATTCCTCCTCTGTACATCACCCTTGTGGTCTGTCCCTCCCAAGTTCCACAGAAAATCCTGCTTTAGGTCACTGAAAGCCCTTCCTTTTTCCGGCTTAATCTGTGATCTGGTCTTCATTCAGGGTGTGAGGTTTTCAAATCAGTAAAGAAAGGGAATCTTGCCATAAAATGAAATCATCTGGAGACTGATTTTCTGCATAACAGGTTGATAGCCTTTAATGCCAAGGTGGGATATAAGATCTAATCTTCATTTACATAGCTTTTTTTTCCCTCTTTTTTTTCTTGTTCTTGATCTAAATCTGCAAGGGGTCTGTTGACTGGGGACTAGGAGTTTTATGTATTTATCTTGCTGTTCAGAGAAATAGTGTGTTTGTGTACTTTCCCTCCAGAAACACAGTTTCATTTGACATACGTAACTAGAGCATAGCATCTAAACTCTTAATTTAGAGAAAAATATCAGATTTACTGACCTAATTGCAATAACAGAGCTTTCCCATTCTCTGTCAGTTTTAACATTTTCAGTTTTGTCTTTCATATCTCATCCTTTTTTTTTTCCCCCCTTTCTCTTTTATCTGTTACCTGTTCACCATCCTTCCTCCCTGAGTCTCTCCCAGAACTAGGAGGGGAGTTTCAGCACTTGTGGTATTAGTCAGTGATCTTCAAATTTGTCTCTGTTAGTTTCTCTGTGCCTGTATTTGCCTACAGTGACCTCTCTCAGCCCCACACACTGCTGCCTTTCTGCAATACAGTATGACCTTTTCTGAAGCAGTTACGAAAAAGCCATTCCATGATATTTCATTCTGGTTCAACCATCTTGTCCATCTGTTGGCATGTTTTGGTCTCTGGAGGTTTTCCCCTTGATCTATCTCAACTGTTGGTATCTACTTTCCACTCCTTTGATATTTCTACCTTTTCTCTTGTGTCTACTTACCTTAGCAGATCCATGCTCCTACTTATAAGAGACACCGACAGCCTGTCTTGCCAGCAGGAGAACTATTTATGTGGCTAGCATTTGGATGCCAAGTGCATGAAGTTGCTTTTCTTTTGAAACTGGTGACAAGTCAGTCTGACTATCTCAGTGCATAAAGGTGACCAAGTGTGTTTGCCGAGGCAATTACCTTCTTGCTGCCATGCCCAGGCTGCCCCAGGGGCTGCCTCTTCACTCCCCCTGCCCCCTCCAATCCGCTGGGGCTATCAGAGCCAGAGGCCTTTGCTAGACCCCATCCGCCCATGATCACAGAATCATTGAATTGTCATGGTTGGAAAAGACCTTTGAGATCATCAAGTCCAACTGTCAGCACTACTGTAACCTCTAAACCATCTCCTGAAGCGCCAGATCTAAACCATTTTTTAACAGCTCCAGGGATGGTGATTCCACCATCACAGACTTCCCTGGGAAGTCTGTTCCAATGACTCTATTTGGATTTTGAGGATAAATTAACATTATTATGGAAAAGGAAAGATTGTTTGTCACTGGAAACCTCGAGGAGAGGCTGTCTAATACGTGCCTCTGGCTGTGAGGCAGAATCTGTGCATGGCATTCCTCCATCTGCCTTTTGCTAGAAAAAGCAGCTTTGGTGGTTGTGGAGATTCCTGTCCCTTCCCAGAAATCCACCAAGAAAATCCTGCATCCATGGCGATCAGTGGCAGCCTTGCCCTGGCATCACAGCCTGTGACTGTGCAGGGCTTTCTCCACTTTCTTCACAGCTACTAGCCTTCATTTTTCCCTCCCACTGGGATAAGCAAGTTATATCTAAGAGAGGAGGAGACTAGAGGGGAGCCAAGCACCCCTCCTTTTTCTCTTCGACAGAAATGTACACTTTTTAATAATGTAATCTCAATTAAAAACATACCAATTAAAATGGGCTTTTTAGTCGGTCTCTGGGGAGAAGGAGCCGTAATTCACAATAAAATGCAAAGTGCTAGAAGCAGGAAGAGCTAGGTGCATTGCAAGTGCCCAAATATTCAGTGATTTTAATTACAATGGAAACTTGATAAATTGCTTTGTGCCACAATCCATTATTAACAGCTTAATGAATATCACTGCTGCCTGTTTTAAACTGCTTCATGATGAAAATTGTTGTCAGTGTTTCAGCTGCAAACTCCATTTTTTAGTGTGCTTGTAACTTGGCCCCTTAAAAGGGCAGGAGGGCGAAAGTCTGCAGGCTTGGCTTTGGGTCTGGGTAAGTTCTGCTGGATGCAGCATCCCAAGAGTGAGATGGGAGGAAAGGTGGAGCTTTTGTGTTTCACCGGTATCGGGACCGGACAGGCTTACATCTGCTCTTTGCACACTTTAAGAGCAATGCCACAGCTGTTCTTTGGGCACACAGAGGGTCCTTACACCAGCTGAGGGGGGAGCATGGCACTACCTCTACACCTGCTATTTCTCTGCATAACACCCCTTAGGCTGGAATATCATTTGGGATATCTGCTCAGAAGTAAAGGGAAGCAATAGTGTAACAGCCCATGATCAGAGAGTATTTTCAAGTGAGCAAAGTGCAAGTTGGTTCAAAGTTTCCAATTTTTAGCTAGCAAAAAGCTGATTTGAGTTATTGAATTAGGCAGGTCCTTTTGGGGCACTGAAATGTAAGCAGTGATTGTGCTCAGCTTTGAACAGGGACAAAACATCTGAATTTTTCTCAACAGTTATGGTTGTAATTGTGCTAACGTTAAGATGCTATATATTTATATGTACCTTTATAGTAAACTAGCACCTTCCCCCCCTTTACAAAGCAGCTTAATATTTCAAGGATAAAGGTTATTACTAGGAATGTTGTTATTTTAGATGCTAACAGCAGGCAGAGTGGGCTTATAGTTGTGCCCCATTGAATTGTTAAGCTGCAGGAAGTTAATAGCCATGGGCTGGTTTCTATGAGGCTTATTATTTATTGTGGGTATTCTGTTTCACTCTTCACTTGATTGTGTGGTCTGACTTGAGGGTCACAGTCCTCAAAGTGGGGTTACTGCCAGGTGTTTGACAAGATCGGAGTGAGGTGCAAGGTAGGTCTCAGGACAGAAGTAACTGGGAGCTGCTCATCTGAGTCAGAGAAGTCACAAGCACGTATAAAGAATAAACATATCTTGTCTGAACATAATTAATCTCAGGTTTTTCTATTATTATTCTGATTATGTTTTTCTAGAAAACAACAAAAGCATATTTACTTTCCCCATCTCAGAAATGGCAACATTACTCATAATGATGTTAACTTGCACCCTGCCAATTACACAGAGCTCTCCTGGTTCATTATATCAATAATTACACATAGGATTTTCTTTTTCTCCCCTTGCAAGAAATCTTTCATTGACAGAGGAGTAATGATGCCTGTAAGTTCCTTAAGCATTTCTCAGTCAGGGATATATAAGATGTGGGAGATGTCCTCATATTTTCGGGGAGAAAGACAGCTGGTATTCTGGCATGCTGTTAACATTCATGTGCTCCTGAAGTTGTTGGGTTTTTTTTTAGTTTGACTTTAGGAAGCATTCCAGACCACAGGCTGCCTGACTGTCATTTTTCATGCATCCCTGTAGTGGCAGAGGACAAAGTGGTATGAAATACATAAAATGCCATTTAATTTTTCTTTTGTTCTTTCCTTCCTGCCCACGTGCCTCTTCTCTGTGTTTATCAGTGTGCACAAAATGCCCATATTTGCAAGATAATGGCCACGTAAATATTAGGAAGTCGCACTGAAACTCTGCTAAGGGAAGGAGAGCAGGGGGAGAATCCTTCCTGCTACCGAGGAGCCATCTATTGGATAAAACCCATAACTGAACCGAGCGTCCGTGAAGCTGGGGAGGATAACACAATTTGTTACTGGTCACCGGAGGGCTGAAAATAATCCTTCCCTTCCCAACACTGCTTTCACCCGCTGCCTTAGAAACCTGTACCCCTTCATGCACCCAAGTGGAGGGTCGGATGTAGAGGCAATTTATGTACTATAGGTAAAAGCCAGTTTAATATAGCTGAAGATCCGGGATAAATCCTAATGTAGGATGCAGGTGTGATCCTGAATGGATAAGCCAGCAGTAGGATTGCCTGCCAGCAGTGGAGAGCAGTTGCACAGAGGAGTAATAGAAAATGAAGTATATCTTTTTTTTTCCATATTCTTAGCAAAGAGCATAAATAACATTAAGTGTACTTTTTGTAACAGAACATGTCATTTTTATCAGTCTGACAGCCGTAACATATTTTTTCAGTTACCCAGAATTACTTAAAGCCATCACAAAACCAAATAATGAGGTGTTCCTTCCCCCAAAACATATGCAATCTACATGTAATGTGATGCAGAAGGAGAGGGTCTTGAACCTACCATGGGGAGAGATGAGGGAGGACAGGACTGGCACAGTAAATTCGCAGGATGGCCCCAAAACATCCTGATGGATCTTCAGAGTGAGCGGTAGGGTTTTGCAGGCACACTGACGGGAGCATACGGGGCAGGAAGAACAAAGGATAAAGAAGCAATAATGAGATTCCTGTGCATTTTCTTGAATGTCAGGCAACTGCTAAAACCAGAACTGGTTATTAATCAGGAATTAAATTTAAGCAAATAGAATTATAATCTGTGGCAAATAGAAAAGGAACTGAGGGCTGCCTGGAACAGAAGCCTTTAGTCAGCAGTTTGAGTAGGCAGAGGGTCAAGCCTCTGGGCGTCAGATGCTTAGCCTAAACCACCCCCTTCCTGCATCCTCCCTTCCCCCTGCAAATAGCAGAGCAGGAGGAGTGTTGGATGGTTTACTGGGAGGCCAGAGTTGTCAGCTCTGATGATCTGGGAGTTGGTGCCTGCTCCACATGCTGTCCCAAGCGATTCTTCTCCCTTCTCTTGCTGTGTTTGCCCGCTGTGTATTCTGATAACCTCACTCCTCCACCTTCAAGCAGCAAAACACGTGTGGGGCAGGAGAAGCTCAGCTGCCACAAACACAAATGCAGTGTTTATTATTTCTACCCTGATAATGCTAGGAGTCATTATTGGAGTCTTGTTATCCTAAATGTTTTGCAAATACAGAAGTAGTTCACGGTAATTTGCTACCACTGTCTTGTGCTCACCATAATGCAGGGATTGAGAAAGCTGGATAGGACTCTCTAGTCATGGCATTTTGGGGTGTTTTCTGAGATTTCCCCACATATGTGTGTGATGGTGGGGGCTGTGGTAGTTATACAGTTGTGTTGTGCTCTGGACTGAGGCTGCCAGCCCAACATGGCAGAGATGCCAACCAGCTGCCATGAACTGCATGGCACTTCTTTGCCATTACACTCGATTTCATGGAGAACCTTAGGGCTTCTCTTATATACCCACATTGTTCTGCTCAGCCTGGTCTTGGAAGGAAATACCCCAGAGTCCGAGACAAGGGTCAGTTCATTAGGGGTGTAAAAGGACCAGGCTGCAGGCAGTCCCTTGATTTTACATTGAAGAACTACTGGAAGGGTTTCCAGCTCTCTGTTGGCCTGCATAATTAATGAAACAATTAAATAGGTGTGAGCCTTATTTTCTCTCTCCCCTAATTGCAGCATCACTTCAGCCAAGTTAGACCTCCAGCTAAGATCTTTGCAGTTCTCAGTCAACAGGTCCACACGCGGTTTATATTAAAACCAGCCCCCTTTTACAACAGTCATAAAGAGCTATGTTAAACTTGTCTCAACTAGAAACAGTTTTTCCCTCTCTCTCTCCATTCACCAACAATCACAACTGAAATTCAAATTCATTTTCATCCTGGACTGTGTGGGAACATCTTGAGGAGGCTGTGGTTCAGGGTGTGAGCCCTCTACAGCCACTTGCAGCAGTGTAAGCTGAAAGGAAATGGATCCCTGACAGTCTCGGTTTTAAGAATCCTGCCCCGCCCCTGCTTTATTTTCATGTTGAATTAGGCTTGTCTGTGCCTCTCTAGATTACTAATACTCTTACTTTAAATTTGCATTTGAAGGTCAGCAAAGTTGGAAGAAACTAGCAGTACCTAAGTGCTCTTCTCTCTTTCAAAGCACTGGAATAGGCTGCCCAGGGAGGTGGTGGAGTCTCCTTCTCTGGAGATATTCAAGACCCGTCTGGATGCCTATCTGTGCAGTATGAGCTAGGGAGCTGCTTTGGCAGGGGGGTTGGACCCGATGATCTCTCGAGGTCCCTTCCAACCCCTACAACTTTGTGATTCTGTGATACCCTCGCCTTGTGAAGGAAGGCACTATCACATGAAAATACTTTCGTATTTTTCAGCAGTATGAGTTTTCTGTTATCAATATGCGTTGCTGAAGACCTACTGAAGTAACATGTATAGATACACACATATACAAGTACAGGTTGTGGAGTCTCAGACGTCAGGGGTGTAGCTGGGTGAAACCTAATGATCTGCAGTATCTGCACTGACTCACTGGAGGAGTGGAAGCCTCTCCGGTGATGGGAATGGTTCAGTGTTGGGGTGGACTGCCTGGGGAGGCTATGTGAAGCTGGAGTTTGGCTGGGTTTTATGAACAGGTTAGACAAACAGCTGTCAGGGGTGGTTTGGCTGATGCTGCCTCCTGGCAAGGGGATGGAGTAGATAACTTGCCGAGTTCCTTCCAGGCCTCTTTCCCCCATGTGATGGTGCTTTTGCCTTAAACTCTGTGAGTCTGTGTAAATCTGTTTTCATCCCAGGTCTTAAAGGGGTTTCTGAGATCATCATTAGCTTTTCCTCATGGGGTTTTATAAGATTTGATGTGTGTTGTACCGATTTTACAGATGGAGAAGCTGCATCAGTTATAACTGTGTTTTAAAGGCAAAAAAGGGAGTGCAGCTTTAAGCACCCCAGCTTCTGTGGATGCCAGTGCTTTAACCAATAATTTATATTGGCCACTCTGCAGATTTAGTGGCCAACTCAGTCAGTAAAATCTCTGTTGTGCTTAAATTTACACCTGCTCTTGGGGTTTTTTTAATTTATTTTTTAAGAGAACATCGGTCACACATAGAAGATACGTTTTGGTACCATGTTTAATAATTTCCATGCTTGGGTGCTTTCATCAGTTTGCTGATGTACGTGCCCCTTTCTTGGCCTGCTCAGCATTTCATGTAGAATTTTTGCAACATTATTGTAGGGACACTTTTTTTTCCTTTCATGTAGAAAGCAAAGGCATCACTGTGGCTTCTGACATCAAATGTGGTGACACTGAATACTCACAGTGCTTCCTCATTGCTGTGAACCACTGCCAGAAACTTGCGTAGGAGTTTAGCAATGATAATATATGAAAATATCAGGACAAGTCTAAAGTGAGACAAAATCATCTCAGCCTGGGGTTTTGCTACCAATGTTAAGATCAGCTCAGGCTGGCAAAATGTGGCTCCGCTTTCCAAGTGGGCACTCAGCGATTTAATTCTATTTTTTAATTTATTTTTTTTTCTTTAAATTTACTCAGGTTTTTAATGCAAGTGACATTGCTTTGTAAGACATGCTGTCCCATGGCCATTCAGCCCATTTACAACAAAAACATTACTGTGGCTTCACCAGCTGATGTTACCAAATGCAAACAAAAGATTTTTTTCTGTCAGACTGAAAGCCTCCCAGCCACTCTTGATGATGGCCGGTCTTGTAGTGCCACAGACTCCAGGTCATTCCAGAGCTGAGTATCACCCATGAAAGCACCATCCTACAACCTTTGGATGCACAAATTTGAGGGCTGTCAGCTCTGGCCTCCCAGTTAATTCCAGCTTCTGGGTTCAAGCATGAGGCGAAAGGATGATCTCTCTGAAATGTTTTGGGACTGGATGTATTGGAAGAGAGACTGGCTTTTTTTGTGTGATTTTACTGAGAAATCAAATGAAACCTGCCAGTGTTGTGGAGAGGTTGAATTTGATCCTTTTAAAGCAGCTTGGCAAATGATACTTTTGTGAGATTGTGGTTTGTGCTTGTTTTTCAAAAAGATCTGGGTAGCTGCTGCAGCGCTTTAGCGATAACTTCAGGGTGACACAGGTTTATCTCACCTAAAAAGATGGTCGCTAAATCAAACTTAGAAAAAGTGACCTGGATAGAAACTAATGCAGCCATGTTTGTACAAGTTTGTAGGAAACTGAAATAGTATTTCAGAGAGATGTGAGCTTTATACCTGCTAGATAAGGATTCTGAAGCTTAGCTTCCGCTTTTTTGAGCTGCTATCACAACATCTTAGAAAGGGTAGGAAGGTCTACACAGTTTATTGTGAGTGGTATTATGTGAACAGCGTCACATTAGTATTATATTTGTACCACAGAAAGTGCCTTATAGAACGCCAACCAATTATATCTTCCAGTCTGCTTCTTTTCTTTGTCTTTAAGTTGCTTTCTGTAGTTCTGAGGTCTCCTGACCTATCAGAACAGTGAAAAAATTGAATATCATTTGCAGAAAATACATCTGAAACGTTAGTAACAAAAATTCCAACTCAAACACCTTGAGCATATTAATAAAAAATTACTTAAAGATAACTAATATACCTTAAGTACCTTATTTTTACTTCACCTTGCAGAGAAGTTGCATGTCCCAATCTCTTTACTGAAAACATGCTGGATCCCCAAATCAGCAGTGAATTTGCCAAAAGGTCAGCTCGTGTGTCAGTCTTAGATGTGAAAATGCAGTTCCTTGTTTAGGATGGAAAGAGCTGGAGACATCCCCTGCTCCACCCCCCACCCCCCGCCAGGACCCTTGCCTCCTGTGAGAAAAGTCATGATACATCACGCATGGAAGTGAGATATCTCTCTTCTTCTGACAGTTGGGAAACTTAAAAGCAGTGATTTGAGGAGGGGTGATAGATGCTGCTGGATTGGCCTTCCCCAGTGCAGCACACGTCTATTCTTCCAGCGTGCAGCACATCGCTTGTTACGGTTCTGCGCAGAATGATTTCTCTGCATGGCCAGGTGATGTTTAAGGAGACTAATGAGAGAAATGATACGGCCCAGAACACCGGTGTCAGGGAATATATTGCAGGGTGTCTATCTTGGGGAAGCTGAAAGCGGGGCTTGTCTTATTATATATTTCAAAGGGGATGTCTGTGTCACCACCAAGTTAGACATGCACCCCGTCCCATACTGCATTCAAATTCGATTTTTTTCAAATAGTAGCTTTCCATTCAATCTTCATTGGCTTAATGATAGGCTCTGTGTTACATGAGGGCAAAACAAGAGCCCGTCGCATCCGCACGCCATTCTTTTGAAGTGGGAACCTGATTCTGGGGCCATTGTAATGTAACTATGCTAGTGTCAAAGGACAGGATAGAGGCTATTATGGACTTCTGCTTTTTGTGAGGAAAATCAAACAAATGTCCCCGATGGAAAGAGAAAGCTGGCAGCTGTATGTGATGACCAGAGAATATTTTTGTGCAGTGACATTGTCAGTACCTGGTCTGTTGTCAAACTGCTTTTTTATTTTTTTATTCTGCTGTCAACTGAAGTGGAGAAAACCCCCGTGAATTTTCATGAGATACCTTTTCCTCATTTCCAGCACTTAACAATCCAATTATATTTGGTTTTATGCTGGTGTTTGCCTCTATTGCCACTGTTAGGTTTTTTTTGAGTCAGAGTGATTTTTCCATCCTGATGGTGCGGAAGAAAAATATGTTTCATTATGACTGGTTATAACCCTGGAAATCTTTTCTCTCGCTTGGGTTGATGATGATTTTTTATGTTGCATTCTATACTGATGCCTAAAGTGAAGTAGAATGAACCATAAGGAAGAGAAGCTTTGCTAAAATATAGCTGCTTCTACCATGTAGAATTATCTTGAAAAAAGCTTGCATCTTTCTAATTTTATGCTTTTTTTCCCCTCACTATTATTCAAGTAGTTTTTACAGATGAATGTTGTTTTTGTAAGGATTTATTCCGAAGCCACTGCTCTTAGCAACCCCTGCTCATCTGTGAACGAATTCCATGGTGCAGATAAGGTATCTAGTTGTTTCTTGATAGGGTGACCTTATAAACAGATTCTGCAACAAGACAAGGTTTTAAATTCCTAACCAAATATATTATGTGGGTAATAAAAAGAGCTCCTCAAAATGGCCACAGAGGCATTTCAGAGCACATTCTTGGGAATATTCACTCGTGCTAGCATTCATTAAGTTTGCTTTCAGAAAAAATCCTCATGAATGAAATTTTATTCACTAGTCATTAGGATTATTACTTTACTATCACAGCAATAACCAGATGCTTTGTATAAGGCCAGGACCTGATTTTGTCTAAGGCTGGAGAAACATCTTACAGGGTCTCCAGAGAGTGTATTGTCTAAATATAAGACCAGACTCAGCTAACAGCTCATGACTGGGAACTGCAGACCCTCAGAGAGAGATGGGTTTGTTTACAAGAAAATTCACAGCTAGAGAAGGATGAATGCATCTCCATACCAAATGTCACATCATTTAACTAGAGTATGTTATAGTGCTACAACTCCACTGTGTAGGAATGTAATTACACATTTTGATGTCATAAAGGTGATGATGACTAGTCTTAAGAAATGAAAGGAAATATCACTACAGATGCAGTTTATTACTGTCCTGGACAGTTTGACTGTTGTCAGTTGACTGTCTTGGACAGTTTGACTGGCGTGTTCACTGGTTTATCCACATACCAGTGGACACGCTAGAGCTGGACAATGTGGAGGGATTTTATTATAATGATGTTATTTTAAAAATGGCCTAAACCAAACATAAATACCAGGAAAAACCCTGAAGCAGAGGCTGTGTCAAAGAGTTGGATTCTGACTTGTGCAGTACAGGGATGCCCAGAATGTGAATAAAGCCCTTCCTGGAAAAGGTTTTTAGAGATTTTTAGTTATGCACAGCATTGTTTCCTCCCATGTAGAGGAACATAAAGGAGCAGAAGTATACTTTCATGCTGGAGGAGGATGACTCTGGCAGGGCAGCTACAGCTTTTGGCTTGCTGTATTAGAAATGAGAGACCAAGGCAGCATGTCCAATTTGAATATGGAAATTGTGCCCAAGTCTAGGCACAAGGAAGATTTTCAGAGCTGGAGCTCATTTGTTGAGGACAACATTCACAATGTTGCTTTGTGGCCCTTTACTTACTGGGGAAAAAGCATGTTTCCCAAGGCTTGGAGGTATTGCAGCCTGACTGGCCAATTTGTAGAGTCCTTCAGTGTGCAGTGACTTGCACTGGCTACTCTCTGGAGCATTGATTCCTGGTTTTACCAGGCTGTAAGGTGCACTGTGGTCATAAGGCGCATAATGTACCCATGCAAAATGAAAAGGTTGTGTGGGGTAGAGGGAAGGAGCTGTAAGAGACATCATGCTAATCTCTTGTATTGCAAAAACCTCAAAGTAACCATTGCTCTCTACCTGAAGATTGGTCAGAACAGTTTGTTGGCAGCAGAGCTAAGCACAGGACGCTATTTCTCCTCTTTTGTTGTCTCACTGCTCTCTTTTTCTCACGTCGTGTGAAAAAATATCTAACTCCTTTGACATTTATAATTAATTAGTCCTTCCTCACTCTTACTTGGTTTGCCCATCCTTTTCTCTGGCTTTTCCTTTTTCTGCTTTATCTCTCAATCATCACATCCAAGAAATCATTCAAATGATTTCTTTTTAACAGATAAATGCAGCTTTACGGCACTTACTTTCTTTTGAAGAAAGACTTGGTCCCTTCTTTTGTCCATCCTGCTGCACAAGTTGTCATGTTCTGGCACTGCAGTCACTCCTAAGTCCTTGAGCTATCGTGTATTCTGTTGGTATTTGAGGAATTGAAAATCAATCACATAGCCTTATGGCTTAGGTTCAGCACAATTCTATTATGCCCACTCCCAAAAGTCAATTCAAACCCTTTGGGTTATATTTCAAAGCCTAATCAAGCTTGCTGTTCAGACTGGTTTGGAGTCAACTCACTCTTATCCATAGGCCTGTTTATTAGAGTTTTTCTGTCAGAAACTACTGTGAAAGAAAGCAGTTTTCATAACAGTAGAATCATTCAGTGGGCATTTTGCAAAGACACAGCACCCTAACAGGGTTTATGGTAGAGGAATGCTTACTGTTGTAATGTGTTTCTGCAAATATGTTTAGAAAAATAAGAAATGCTGTATTCATAAAAATGCTCATAACTTACTTTCTCATGAAAAGCTACACTAGTTTACTGAGATCAGTTTTTAGTTTACTGAGATCTATTTTTAGACTGGAACAGAAATTATTGTAGATGCAACCCTAAACCTAGACGGTGACTTTCATGCACTGGGCCATGTGAACATATGTGGCCTCCAAGCAGATAAGTCAACTTCTCCAAGCATGAGTTGAGCCACCTCTGTTTGGCAGGAGCACATGGGACTGTGCATTGGCTGTCAGACCCCTTCCAGCAAGTGCCAAGAACTCATCCTCAGGAAGAGGGAAGTGTTGTATGGAGCTGTCTATTAGCAATGTTATGTGGAAGTATGTACCCATTACGCAGTGGGGGAAGATCACTCTCATCCCACTGGGATGAAAGCAGTGACTGGCTCTTTGTAATGGCATTTCCAGCTGATATATAGAAGTCTCCTTGTTCAGTGAAAGGCTGGTGACCATTCTATGGGAGCCAAGTGAGCAGTATAAATCAGAAGCAGCTCTCTCCTTCCATCCCCCATGGGCAAAGGCATTGCTCTGTGACCCATTCTTTGTGCTTCTTCTCATCCTGTATTCTGCAGAGGCGCAGAGACTTTCTTCAGTGGATGCTTGACTCCCGCGACTCAGCTGACTCCCTGGCAGCCGGGTGTTCCGATGCTATCAGCCCATCTGCCTCTTCCAGACAGAACGAGGAGCCTCTTGCTGGCAGGCACCCATCTAAAAAGGTTCAGAAGATGTTAACAGACGATGAGATAGCTGGCCAAGCTTTCCTGTTCCTGATCGCTGGGTACCAGACCACCACTAGCACACTGTCCTTTGCTACATACTTGCTGGCCACTAATCCAGAGTGCCAGGAGAAGGTGCTTCAGGAGGTTAACGAGTTCTCAGCAAAACATGTGAGTACAATGTGCTGGTGTGGAGCTTCATGTGGGGAGCAACGCAATGTGAATGTCATCATGCCGCTGTGGCAGCAGCATGAGCCCTGTTTGTCTCAGTCATATATGCATGTATTAACATTTTATTAAGATCTTCAGCCAAATATTAATCTATACTGTTTACAGTTTAGTGGAAACTGTTAAATAGTGTCACTTTACAGCAACTAAAGAGATGGCCCAGAAACTTTGTGTCATAGTGAAAGCTTAACCTTTACAAAATATTTTATGTTATTGAAATAAAGCAGCTGTTGCCAGACTCTAAAACTACACATTTTATTTTTTTCCTCATGTCCAGAGACTTTTATTGGTTTTGTGGTCAATTTCATGTACTGATCTTTGTAAGGACATAAACAGTGTTCTTACATAAACCTTGATGTTTTAATTTTTTTTCCTTCAGCAGCAGAATATATGTGTATAATTAAAAAAAAAATAATCACAATATCTAATTCTCTTATCCTGCACTCGAATTACTTCTCCTTCACTATCTGTATTTACCAAGAGCATTTATGATTCCTGGATAACCACTAACAACATCTTATATATCTAGCAGACCATGCAGCAGCCATTCTTCTGCCTTACACTCTCTGCACAAGTTGTTAGTTATAAGAATTCAGATTGAGGGTCTCTTTGTGAATGCTTTTATAATGGATCATGAGGTTAGCAGGAATAAAATGACAGCAGGCATGGCTGTCTTGCAGGATTTTAGCTGCTGGATTTGCATGCTGAAATCCTTAACTATACAATTTTAGGAGTTTCCTACTTTTTATGCATTCTATGCTCTGTGTTGCACTTACAGAACAAGAAAAGGGTTGTATAATTTTCTGCTTTGCTGGTAATAGAAGATTCTCGACCATGCCCATTCAGAAGCTACCATTTCCCTTTCTGACTGCGCAAACACAAAAGCTAGGATTCGTGTGCATAGAAAATGTCGTCTTTTGTCTTGCATGACGAGGTTCAGAGCGTGGTGGTTCTTCATCTAACACTGCTTTTGCTCTGAGGGTGCAGAGGGATGACAGCAGTGGAGGTTAGGACTGCACAGTCTGATCCACAGAGCTTTTTCTCGGTGCATGCTTCATACCTCTGGCGTGAGTTAGCTCAATACAATGAAATCATTGATGTGTCATATTCTAACTTACAGGGTTTGGGTTATATTCCTAGGTTATTAGCTCTGCAACACCCTAGATGGAGCGTGTTTACTTGTTTCATTCAAATACAGCAGATCTAAACACACCCCCGTGTCTGGTTAGTCCAACTGACACCCTTAAGGCCTGCAAAGATAGGAAGGTGCAACTGGGCCTGGAGTATGTGCTGTTTACCAGTTCATACTGGTGGCAGAGCTGCACATAGAAACCCTTGTTACGCAGCCCCCAGGGAAACCTAGAGGAGCTAAAGGGAAATTGCTGGGAGGGGTATCTGTTATGATAGCTACATGATGTCATTCATATCTGTCTGTAAATGGGTATATGAATTAATAAACATTTCCCTGTAAGTGCATAGAAAGCTGACTGCAAGCAGTCAGTCCTGATCATTGCAGGGGAGGTGGACTAGATGACCTTTAAAGGTCCCTTCCAACCCAAATTATTCTATGATTAACTGGCCAATTGCTTACAGACATTTTGCACAGGGAGACCGTATATATGGCTATCTCTGTGTTAACAAGTAGTGTGCTCCAGTAGGCACAGATCTGTCATCTAGTGCAGTGAGTAGTGAGTACTGTTGGGTGCACACTGTACACACCTCCAGAGTTTACTTTGGATTAGTTTGAGTCTGTTCCTGTGTATCATATTCTCTTTAGCAGTTGGACTGATCTTCTGGTTTTGTTCTGGTTAAAGGAGCCCGTGCTGTGCATTTGCACTGGTTTGCACTGTTGTCTTCACAAGAGACTTGCATGTTAGTGTGCTAGGAGAGGTTGTGGAAATAGGGACACTTGTGTTGGAGAAGTTAAAACTTGGAGCAGAGCGGTGGCACTCAAATTGAACAAGTGACTTTTTGCAGGTCATCACGGGACACAGTCTGTGTGGTGCATCTACCCACCAACTGGTGGCCTCATCCAAACCATGCTGTCCTATGTCCTACTGCATGGAAGTACCTTTCTAATCACTTCCCCATACTTTACTAGTTTTCCAGTGTAGCTTTAGATGATGCATATGTGGCTGTATGGCTGAGGAGAAGAGGGAGAGAAGGATAACTATTCATCCACTGTCCTTGATACCAGGAAATTCATAGATCTAATCTGTGCAGCCCCATCCTTCTAACGATGTCCAATTTCAAACAGTTCATGCTTTGAGGAGGGAGCAATGCACTGCTGAAGGAGACCATCCCAGAATAAGGAAAAGGAAACAGCAGTTCAGTCCCCTTAGTGACTGTAATTAACGACTTTTAGCCTAGAAAATGAGATCTATGCAGACTGTTTGCAAGTTACAGGACCAGAAGCTATTTTAAACCTGGGAATATGTACTGTGTTTGGTTGTCATGCAAGGGAAGAGGGAGGGAGGGGGCACAGCAGCTACAGGCTCACAGTTATCACACCAGTTGCTAAAGGAATTTGATTAGGTTATTGCTTGTGCTCAGCACATCAGGCTTTGCTTTTGTCAAGGTGCTTTGCAATTTTCAGGAAGGGCTTTAGAAGGCCAAAACGTGGAGAATGGTACAGTCAGGTTCTTTTGGCAGGGGGTGGAAGACTGTTTTGATTTGTACATATGCAAGTGTTAAACACAGCGCCCTCTTTAGCCAAATTTATACTCAGGTAATTATTACTACAAAATGCTCTCCACCATGTCCCACTTCCTTCCTCCAACCATTTCAGTTGTCTCATGCAATGTGTTTTCTTGCCTAAATCTGTGGTGTAGAGCTGTGGTCTGATTTTACAGCAGCTGCTGTGTATCATCCCAGAGATGGCTGTACTTTGGTGGTGAACGGAGTGATTTATGTCTAGATAGATCTAGTTTATACGCTCATTCCTAAAGTTTATAAAGAACATTTGAGAGCCATCTGAGAAAATGTGCTATAAATGACAGGCCCAGTTCCAGTTTTTCTGGCACTCCAGTCAAAAACTCAAAGGGTAGTGACCTTGTGACAGCCAGTAAAGAGAGCGAGGTGGGTCTGTCTGGATGCATAGCAGTGTTTTTGGTGGCTCTGGTGGTTGTACTTGAGGATGCCCCTGAGTTTGCTCTGATCTTTACCTGTCTTGCTTGCACAGGGGGTTCCTAAACAGAGTGGGACAGCATGAAGGGGGAGCATGAACCCAGGACAATCATGGAGACAAAATATACCAAATGAAAAGAGAATTAAATATGAGTTAGCAGAGGCAGGACACCTACATCTTGCATATGTATAAAAGAATATTACTTTCTGTAGAGACCACAGGCCTCTAGGTTTCCAGGACAGCAGAGAGGGGTCAGATCTTGGAAGGCTGTAAACTGGCACAACGTGTTTTGGATTAATACAAGTACGATGATATGTGCCACTTGAGAAGCTAGCCTGCTATATACCAGTAAAAGAGGATGGGGGGGAAAAAGGTTGCTATTTCAAGGCCAGATTATTTTTGCAGGGTTTGTGGCTAACCATCCCTAAACTGTTAGAGGCTACACAGTTGTGAAGGAGATGTTTTTATCCACATTAACCAGCTGAAAAAGAATACACCCAAGGTCTTCACCCTCTCCATTTCAGTTAAAAACAATCACTTTGCAGAGTTGTTAAAGAGCCCTTCAGAGGGCATGTACTTTATTAACTGGTTTTTTACTTGTGACTGATTATTTAATTGTAAAAACCAGCTACTTTTTATTTATTTGGGTGTGTGCTTAGCAAAAGCTTAGCAAGCTTGCAGCACACATTTGTTCTGAGCAGATGGACATTTGCTTCTGAGCCCCACTGCGCTCTGAGCTGCTCAGTGCTTAGGGCGTGAAAAATTGCTGCATGTTCCATGCTGGGGATTCTCTTAATGCAAGATCTCTCTTCCTTACCTTTCTTCCTATTTTAGTATTTAAATGTCTGTGTCTCTCCCTCCTTCCCATCTCCTTCCTCTCAAGCCTGAGTCATTCATAATTTATTTTTTTGTCTTTTACTGGACTACACAATTTTAGACAGGGAGAGTAGTGGCACAAAATTGATTGCAAAGACATAGGTGATCGAGTTAACTTCTCATAAGAAGTTATTTGTTGCCCTTAGGTGAAATGTGGTAAGTTGCTATATATGTGCTCCTGGTGTGTTGCAAAGTAAATATAGCAGGTTAAACCGCAGAAGTGGGGTCATTTTCTTGAGGGAGGGAAAGCAGGTATACTTTGGGGCAGACAAGGAGGGCAAAAGAGGTGTAAGAATGAACTGCTGTCCCTCCATGTAATAAAGAAATGCATACTTGAAGGTGCCAAGCATAGAGAAATCTGGAGGAAGGAGCACCCTGAATTCTAATCTCAGCTTCAGTAATAATTTACTGCACATTCTCAGTAATAGACAACCGTGTCTTGCATTAATAAATGAGAAGGCTTGGTACTTAAAAGTTTTGGTTTTTAGCTTGTATCTACATAAATCTCTCATTACTTAAAGTGCCACAAGAAGAAGTTGCATTAAGGTCCCAGTGCTAGTTGCAGAACCTGAGATGTATGGCTGCATTGTGCTTTCTGGCAAGGGACTGGGGAAGGACAGAGTAGCAGCTCACTCCTCCAAATCATCTAGGAGTACTTTTAGGACCCCTGGCAAAGGTGAAGGAGAGCATAGGAGTCAGGAGTAGTAAATAAAAGTAAATAGGTGAAAGGGCAGCCATTACTGTAAAACATTCATTGGAGACTTCAGACCAACTGTGTTTTCCATTGTATTTTTAAAAAGCCATGTGCAGCTCCTCTTTATCACTGCTTGGTACGATACTTAGAAACATCCATGAGGAAATTAAAGAAGAGCAGGATAAACCCCAGCATGTCCAACCAGTTTCCTACCAACACAAGGCACTAGTGTAACTATTCACTGCTGGTGTGACTTAGCAACATTTTCACCACTGGCTACAGCCCATAAAGTTTAAAGGAACTTCAAAATCCTGCCTTACTCTCTCATTATTTAAATGGAGATTTGGAGGTTTTTCTTTAATGGAAAGAAAACTTCCTGCTCTCAGAAATATTTGCTTTTCTATTGCTCTAGGGCCCAGGAATATTTTCAGTATGTCTAATTGAAAATTTTGACCAGACTGTTTCAGTTGTATTCCTTCATGTCAGTAATACCGAATGACACCAGCCCAAAGTCATTGCCATCCATAGTTTCATTTATGAAAAGGTACCATTTAATTCCATTTTAACTGCTGTGTGTTGGTCAGTTGTGAATGGGCTGGGCTGAATTGGATTCACACATAAGATCCTCTTTTATGATTTATGACTTTGGTGCTGTAATTTATCAAACACACCGGGTGTGGCAGTTGTTCACCTGGGGTAGCTTGGTATGTCATCAATGACTTGAGTGGAGTCAGTTATTTTACACTGCCTTATGATTCTGTTTTTTGCATTGAAGAGCTCCTTCGCTAACATTGCTGCAGTCTAATGGAGATGTCGTTTTCTAAAGAGATTTTGCCATTTCAAAACTTCCCCTTCCCATAAAACTCCCAGAGCGCGGTGAGAGGTAGGACCAGTTTTATGGTGTCTCTCTGAGTCTGATAGAATACTTTAGATTTTTAAGCTGTTTATGGAGAGAATCTCCTTGGTAGCACAAACTGCTTTCTCTGAGCATTAGTGAAAATGAGAAGTCAAAGTCAGAGAGACGGCACTGTCAGGGAATTACCACAACAATTTGCATGAGTTTGGTGCCTTTCATGCAGTATCTCAAGGCACTATGCTCTTAGAAGCTTGCAACTACAGAGGCTAAGCTTCACTAAGCAAATATTGCTGACGGTGGCGGCTTGCGTTTATCAAGGCAGACTGAATTGTAAATAGTTTGCAGAAGGAAGTCCACAGAAGAGTTTCTGTTACACATGCACACACATACACGCACAAAACATACAAACCCAGTAAGCGCGAGCCGTATTGTATGGTGTTTCTGTTTATCCTTTTGAAGGAAATGACCCTCTTTGGTTCCTTATTTATTTAAGATGATATTGCAGAGCCTCACATTATTCACAAGTATCAGCTGTCAGCAATCAGTTTTGTTGTTAGCAAAGAAAAAGATGGTTTTAAGCGTGTAGAGGCCAAATGTTGTCAGGGTGTGTTTCTGCAGTTCTTCTCTGAAATCAGTTAATTATCTTTGTCTTGTGGTGCTCTGTACATACAGGTTGAAGATGGCTAAGTTAGGAGAAGATAATAAACCCCTCCTTTCATTTACTGCAATCTACTGATTTGAATGTGAGTTTTGTACTCAAGGGACCCGAAGTCACTTTTCTTGGGCAGAGGTTGTTTTGTTTCCTGACTCTTTCATCCATTCAAGGACCTCTGAGACTTGGTGCTTAGGTCCATTTACCAAATCTGTTGTGTCTCTACTGTATAAGGAAAGGTAGCCTGAGCAAACTCTTGAGCCCAAGCCTGCCTTGTTTGCCCACTTGCCTGTTCCTACACTCAAACACTGAGGTGAAGCATTTAGTGGGGACAGCTTGGGCTCAGTTTCCTTACTGTGCAAGCCATAGAAAGTATCTCTTTGCACAGCCTACCTCCTGTCCCAGGCACTCTCACACTGCCAAACTAAAAAGTTGTCCAGGGTGGGCGGGGGGTGTTTTTGGAAGATTCCCAATGCTTGCTCCAGCTTTAGGGAAGCTGTGGTTTGTAGGCAGCCACAGTCAACCTTCAACAGAGGTATGGGCAAGCAGGAAGAGTGTGGCCAGCTAGGAGCCATGTGAGGGCAATTCTTTTTGCTTACCATGTATTTGTAGTTCTTACACTGTTACCTACAGGTCTGTGCTCTCCACAGGTACATCTTAAAAAGATAAACACTTCCTGAGGAGTGAGGTTATTTATAATATGGAAAGAGTTGAGTTGGTCAGATGGTAAGCCAGGGTGTCTTTTAGAAATGTTTTTGCTTTGTGTTTTTGAAAAGTCTACTGTTAGCTTGGGGGAACAAAGTCAGTATTGTAATCCCCAGTAATATCCTCAAAGAAGGGGTATTGTCCCCTTTCTTGGACTTGTACAAGAACCCAACCAAAAAAGACAACCTGAGTATTTCTTTCCTGGGGAAATCCTTTTGACAGCCGAGAATTATTGATTCTATGTTGCCTGGAATGAGGTGTTGTTAAGGTGATCAATGTGCTCATACTTCAAGGAATTTATTGTTGTTGACATTGCAGGGTTCATTTACCCCTCTTCACCAAATTTTAAAAAACTGCAAAAAACCCCAAAACCCACAAATGCACACACAGAACCCCCAACTTTTATTTTTCCATTTCTTCAGTTCAAGCTTATCAGTCTCTTGCCCGTAAAGACTAATTTATCTTTTGCTTGCAATGTCACATGTTGCTCAGGGACTCTGCTTTATTGCTATTCTTGAGCAAAACTGAGTCTCGGGTAATGTATGCTAGACAGATACTCATTTTCACCCCTGCTTTTTCCTGGTATTTTGCCATCCTCATAATAATTGACCCATTGTCACTGCTACGGGGTTCATGTTAAAAGAATAAATTTTTCTAGTGACATGAAACATTTAATAGTGAAGATCTTAATAATATAGTACTTTAAATGCGATTAGGCGGTTTTGTTTAAAGAGGAAATAAAGAGAAGGATGCATCTTTCCTGACTTTCTAGTCCTCCCCCTCCCACCCTCCTGCTGAAGCTTTTCTGGAGGAAAGAGCATATTTGCTTTTAATCTAAGGAAAAATGCCACTGCTGAGTAAGAAACCAGTTACAGTTTTCTTCAGGATTTGCATCCTGATGGTGCTCCTGTGTACCAGTCTGGACATTATATGCCAGTCAACAGACTTCCCACAGGGAAAGAAAACTGATTTCATAACAATATCGATGTTTAGTCAGTGCTGATTACCAGCATCAGTTATTTTTTTTAGCTCCAGGTAGGAATCATCATTTGCGTGTCAAAGCATAGTCCCAGGTAGAACTGGTAGATCAAATTTTGCACAGGGCAGTTGAGCCTTGCTGAAGTGAACAAGGAGAAAAGCTCAAAGGACAGTGAACAGCAACACCCCCCCGGACCACTTTGGGAGGGACGTGACCTCACCAGTCCTGCCAGAAGAAGAGAGATACACATGCTGTGGCTGCTCAGGAATGTAAGTGCCTGACCTTTAATGGCAGTCTGTCCAGCACTCAGGAGGCTCAAGTCCAGAAAGGTGTATATATATAAAAATAAATTCATACATATACCTATATATATGATTTCTTTTTCATGGGACTTAGGCACCAAAAGGCACGTAACGTATGTGTTGCTGAACTGTAAATACCTAGCAATGAAAGCAAGGACAGCCAGCCAGGGGCACACCTCAGATGCAAGAAATTAGAGAAACCAATCCATCTGGCCCTGCAAGAACTTACAAATGAGAGTGGGTGGCCTTGGACATCTGTGTCAGGACCCTGTACCATGTCTCAGCATTAGCAGCCAATCAACTTAATCAGGTGGGAACTTGTCTCCCGGGGAATATTAAGCACTAAACTAAATAAAGAAGCATTTCAAGCTCTGTGTTAGTTAACATCCCCTTGCAATGAGATCCTACCATGTCCCCAGTGTAACAGGTAGATTCTTCAGTATATGAAGATGTTTCTCCAGCTCTTACATCATCTCCACTGAATTGAGAGTTCAGACATCCTGAGATGCCTTCAAGACTCAGGGATAAAATCCTGCTTTAATAGAACTTTCCCATGTCAGACCAACAGCAACTTTTGAGATCTGTGAGAACAAATACCACTTTCTTGGTAAGGGGTTTTCATGGGCAGAGGAAAAGAGAGGGGAAGGTATTGGGGAACAGACCATAAACCAAAACCAACAGACCAGTAGTGTGTGTGCACACATATGCCTGCATGTGAGGGGGAGAATGAATCATGGCTGAAGAAAAGAAGGTCTTTCATCTGAAAGTTCAGCATGGCTTCCTGAATTGCACATATTATATGCATAAGGTGCGAAAGCTGAGCTGAGGAGAACACGTGCCTAATTTGTTAAGAAACGGCAAATCCCCAGCAGCAACCAAGATGAAATTAAACTTGTATCCAACATATTCACAGCTTAAAAATGATCTTAGCTTGTATGAGTGTGAGGTCAAAATGGAATTTTTCCTCCAGGTATGTACATAAATTAGGTAGCATTAATAGGAAGTAACCAGTCCATTTATTTGTCAATAAGCATTCAAAGTGAAGGCTGAATGAGCCTGTGCCAGAAGGAATGGAAACTAGTTTGCATTTCATGATTATGTAAAGCAGTTCTTGGTAGAATGAACTTCTTGTGACCTCCTCCACCCCACCCCCCTGCCTTTTTCTTTTCCCTTCTCTGCCACCCTGGCAGCACATATGTATTTAACTAATTTCCATATCTAACAATGTGTCTGTGTATTTTTTTGTAATCAGCGTGAGATGGTTTTGGATTGTATGTCCTGCTTCATCTTACACTTCTCTTTCAATATGGAAAGAAAGAAAGAAAGAGAGAAAAAGTGGTATTTCTGGGTGTACCCTTGCTCTAGAAAAGTAGTTGTCTTCCACTGCTTCCTTACTAACGCAGATAGCAAGATTGGTACAGTCTGGAAAGCACAAAGAAGTGTAAGGAATTCATGCAGTTGAAAGACTTCCTTTTCACACCAGTTAAGATTTTACACTCTCAGAGAAGTGGATGATACCAATTTTTTCACTAGTTTTGCCAAAGAATTTGCTGCCTGGTTTTAAAAGGGAGGTTGAGAGTCTTCTCCAAAATCAAATCCTTTAAAGCAACCAAAAAGCTTGTACCTCAGTGTCATGAGTCTCGTTTTGAATACTCTGTTCAGTGACTCAAAATGCTTTCTATGGAAGTGGGCTGGTCAGAAGTGGAATTTCACCACTGTAGCAGCTGCATTCGGGGCCTCAGTCTGGGGACACTGAGAGCTTCTATCCATTAGAAGTTTGGTTTCTGGCCAACACTGTGTGGATAAATAGGTGTTTGAATGAAGACTCATTTGATAACTGGTACCAAATTCAGCGATTTCCTTAGTCAGGTCTTGGATGTAATGAGATGGAAAACTCAGTTACTTTCTCAGTCCTAGGAATTATCCTTCCTGGCTGCCACTGAGGCATAGTGCGTTAAGGCATGTTGTTCAAGCAGAAGAAATCCATTCTTTGGTACTGTTGACTCAATACTTTCTGCCTGTATGAAATCTGCGCTTTCAGAATTTGACAGAATATTCATATTATATGTGAAACATTTTGATTTTACATGCATCTTAAAACAAAAATTGAATTTCAAAAAAGTTTCTGTTAAAAAGTGGGAGAAAAAAATACAGTACTTTGTTTATTTGTGCTCAGGTCAAAAGAAGGATTGTGTTAAAAAAGATTTTGACCTTCTGATGCAAAAGAAAATTTGAATAAGCTTTAATATGTTCTGAATACTCCTTGTTTCACTTCAAATTTAAAGAATAAAATTAAGAAGAACTGGAAAAAGTTCTGAACAGTGGGAAATTATCTGCAGCCCCTTTCTGCTGCTGTTGATCTAAATGAAGGAACACGGAAGTAACAAGATGTCAGAAAGTCATTGTGTTGTGAGCTGGAACAAAACACTTTTAAGAGCTCTTGCTTTTTGGAATTTGTTTTCAAGATGCATCAAGTTCATATGCACTCAGGATACGATATGGAGAAGATTTTGTGCAGTCAGGAGTGAAGATTTAATAGCGTGCTAAGTAAAGAATCTTACAGATAATTTCAAGGTGTTAATCTAACCTTGCTGTGCCTTTAATCTTTTGGCATTCTGGAGAATGTAAAAAACAATAGCTGACTGCTTTAATATCATAGAGTAGTCATGGAGAAAAAATTTCTTCCAGCAGAGCAGCTTTTAAATAAATTATTACTTTTTTTTTCCATGATGGGGAAAACTAACTCTAAGATGGATTTAAAGGGAAGTGAATTTACTAAGTGTCCTGCATCTTTCTCTCTCGCTAATTAGTAACAGTCAAACGCTCTTGTTCTGCAGACAGTGACTACAAAGAAAAGGATAAAGAACTTGGGAAAGACTCTAGAGCCGAAATAATTAGGCAATTTATCATTTAAGGTAATTGGACTTGTGCAAAGCAGCATTATTTACCACAGGTTTCCATTTCTTCTAACCGGGTGTGAAAAATACGGCTACATTGATTGGGAAATGCTCTTAGTGCTTTTTCCAATATGCATTGTGCCAGGGACATTCAGTTCAAAGTGTGGTGTTCCTCCCAGTGATTTCTTTTCCCTCAGTGATCTTCAGAAGCAGCCTTCAGCTTCTAAAACCTCAAACCAAAATTAGATTAAAGTGCCCAATATGGGGTCAGAAATGGGAGGGAAAGAGAGAGGGGTTTCCACCAGGGAATTTTCACTTAACAAATGAAAGCCTTTGCTTTGTTTCAAAGGAAAAATTGCCAAGTGGAGGCACATCTTAATCACATCGGTAGCCAGCTGAGATGTTTATGCTAATTTCCAAAGGTATGTAAGTATAGGAATCAGGGGGTCCAAAACTCCTGCCTCTGTGATGTGAAAAACACAAGCATTTAAGCACCACCGACAGATAGCTCTGATGTTGTTTTGGCATAAGGGAAGGTGGGGGGAGTAGTCGCAAGGGGGTTACCTGAATTTCACTCCACAATTTGCCAGCAGTGTGAATGCCCCTTCACCCAAAGGGGAGTTTTTCCAAGGCAGAGTGCCTAGCTAGCCCTCTGCGGTTTGTCAGACTCTGGCACTCTCGCAGCTCTGTCTTGTAGCCCTCTGCTCTTGAAGATTACGTCTTCACAAGCAGCTTTGTGTGTGACGGATGCTCCAGATTTATTCAAACTCCCTGGATTTCACCACCTGAGTCTCTGGTATGTGGTGACCCCAGGGCTGACTTTCTGCCAGACCCGCTGGGTGACCCAGGATGTCACATCCTGCTCCAGCGTATGTGGTTTTGTGGTGCCATGGGTTCTTTGTGGTGCTGGCACCCCAGTGCTCACATACATGTCCCCAAGGCTTTGGGGCAAGGAAATCAAGTAGTGGGAGAAAAAGTTATTTAAAAGTGATCTTGCGCTACTTGCCTGGTAGAATCCAGGCAGCGGAGATCCCCGCTGGGAGGAGAAGTGTTGGGGGGGAAGAAGGTGATGTTTAAAAGCATTTTACTCCCTGCCTGTGAGAAAATCACAAATAGACACTGCCAGGCTGTCAGAGGTGGGTGCTGCAGGAATGCTTTTAAGTGGCACAGCTTGACACCGGTTGCATCTGTGTCTTCAGAGTATGTCACAGGTTGTGGGGATTTTCCCCCAACTGCTTGTTTTTTTAAAAGGTTTGTACATGTTTGATACCTCCTTTAATAAGAAAGTCATGACTACCAGCAATTTCCTATGGAGATACGAGGAGCAAGCAGTAGGTTATTACCTAAAATACTGCCTGTCGCCTGAGCAGGCTCAATGTGAGTTAAGTGCACAATTTGGATGCGAACTGGGAGTGCGCCATCCCTCACCAAAGGAGCGCGTGAGCTCAGGTACTGAAAGGCACACACACCTCTGTGGATGTGGACACATGGTCAACTGAGAAAGATTCCAACATTTGACAGGTTTTGTGCCATATCATCATTTGTTGGCTGTTTACACTGGTTACCTGTGTTGAGCAGAGCAGCCAGATGAAATTTCAGGGCCTTTGGGTTGTTTGTCTTAGAGTTAAGATCCAAATATCTCTGGAGTGTCCCCACTTATTTACAGGGAAGGTGTAAACTCTGTCCAGCCCAGCAGGAACTGAGCAGCTGGACCTGGCTCCTAGACTTACAGCTGTGTGGAGCAGCATGGATGGTGGCAGTCCCTTGCCAAGCTGGGTTTGCCGTACTTCTGAGATCATGCCTGGTGCTTCCTTGTCTCCTCCTTTGTTTTCCTTTCCTGATCCTTTTCCTTCTTTCCTGAACACACGGATCTGTGCGGAGAACTACTGGGATAAACCATTCTGCTCACAGATGCCTTGTGCAAAGCCTTGCTTGGCATTTTGCATCACAACTTTGCACAGGGGCTGTAATCCTCCTTACTTAATTCTCCAGTGGAGCTTCTCTCTCTCTTGCATTTATCTCCAGAGATAAGTGGTTGCTTTACCTACAGGTTTCAGCAGTGCTTAACCCGACCAGTGACCATCAGGCAAATGACTTTCTTTCCTTTAGGTCTGGTACCCAGCCACTTCAGCACAGCAGGCTTCTGCCAGTGGAAGCAAGGCACCATATCTCTTCTAAATATTTTAGGTTATTTTAGCACTTTTCATATAATAACACCCAAATGATACATAAATACTAACCACTAAATATGCCTACAAGGCTTGTAAAATTAATGATTATGTTATTTCAGGGTGAAGCACGGAGAATTTAAAAGTTTTGGCATGGGAAATAAAGAGCTCATCAGGCAATATTCGCATGTTCTGGTTAAGTTATATTCCACAAGGAATCCTTTGTAAAATCATCTGGTGTGTTTCCCTGTGGATTTAAATGAAAATAACAGTGATTTTCATCAGACTTCCAAATCAACTGAAGTCAGTAGGTCTACTGGTGTGCACAAATTAAAGGATGTGCATGCATCACCCCGTGCAAGGACAGAAATGCAAACTGTTCACCCGTGTTTTGAGTAGTCCCTACAAAGCACAGTCCTTCCCATTCTGCAGGAGGTAACAAAAGAGGTCTTATTAAGTCCTAGATTTTAAGTTCAGGAGTTTGTTACTGTGCAGTCTAAGCTTGTATACAACCAAGGGCATAGGACTCCACTGAATTAATTCTGTTTAAATTAGTGTATCTGTTAAAAAAAAAAAAAGAAAAGAAACAAACACCCCACTTCCCAGTTGTTTTAATTAGATAGTGTAAAATGGCTTTCCTGACTTTGAAAATGAAGGATACCAAGAAGAACAAGTGAAACAAAATGCTGTAGTGATCTTCTTAATTATCCTTTTTCTACTGCTGCAAGTTTTTCTGTTCTAGAAATATTGGGCCAAACTGTCTTTAGAAGTTGTCTATATAGGATTGTGGAACCTCCCACCTTTTGTATTAATTAAACATATAAATCCCATAAACTGTATCCAGACCAAGAGCCTGATGCTCAGTTTACATTTATGCCCTCTTTCACCACCCCTGTAATGGGAACGGACTGTTAAGGGGTGTGTGTATATCATCCTCACACTTCATCTACAGCAGCATGATCATCACTTTGTTCCTGCATGATGCTACCTTGTTCACATAGAAACAAGCGCTTGCAGCTATGGCAAGGCCTGTTTATGCTGCCATAGTAGGACCTTGGTGCAGCTGAGAATCATGCTCCAAACACACACCTCTTGTTCTTGTTATCATGATATTTCAAGGAAAGAAGTGATACTTGTCTTGCTGGCAAAGAGCAAAAAACACACCAGTAAACCAGAAAAAGGCAAGGGAAAGGAAAGACAAAACCTGGCACACTCCCTTAATTTTCCTTCTTTATTACTGGGAAGAACCTGAATGTTCTTACTCTGCTGCCTACTGACTTTGATAGAAGTGTAGCCCATGCCAAATAACAATTGTGTTATAAAAGTTAAGATGGAGTGGAGATGGTTTATGCTTTTTTGTTCACACCGCTGTTTTATATTCTCTGTTGGACTGAAGTGGGAACCTTCATACAGGAATGCAGATAATTTGACTACATTTTGGATTTTACTGGATGTTAAATTCAGCTTGGAGAGTAGTGATGTAGAGATGCCTGTCATTTAAGAAATCTGGAAAGACTTGACCCAAAGCCTTAGGAGAGTGTTTTGGTTCAGTTCCTGAGATATATAGCGGAAAAACTGTTCATGAAGGCATGTAGCAATAAGAGAAGGGGCAATGGGTTTAGACTCAAAAGGGGAGATTTAGGTTGGATTTTAGGAAAAGGTTCTTCAATATGAGGGTGGTGGATCACTGGAAGAGGTTGCCCAGAGATGTAGTGGAAGCCCCATCCCTGGAGACATTCAAGGTCAGGCTTCATGAGGCTCTGAGTGACCTGATCTAGTAAAGATGTCCCTGCTTACTGCAAGGAGTTGGGCTAGATGGCCTCTAAAGTTCCCTTCCAACCTAACACATTCTATAATCAGTGCTGTGCTTTTATAATCAAGAGGCTGCTGTTGCTGGGCTCGGGGTTACCGTTGTATACCCAGGCCCAGAGGACCAGCTGCTCCGCTGTAAAATGGGGCTGGCTCTGAGGGGGAGTGAGAGGCACAGTAAACACATAGAGTAGCAGTAAATGACAAGAGGATATGATATGTAACATTAACCAGGCTCAGTGTTTGCTTAGGTTGTGGAATGGTCTTTTAAATCAATCTTTTATTATCAGTGGAGCCTTAGCAATATGCTTAAATGGAGAACAATGCAAGGGCACACAGGCTTGGTGCAAAGTGAACGTCCTGATTTCTCTCCTAGCTCTGACTTTACAAGAAAAAACACAGATCCAGGTCATCGCAGTCAGATGTGAACTTTTTCCATGGAATTAGGCTCTCATCCCCATCCCTGCCGTACAGATTCACCTCACCACATCCTGCATAAACTGGGCTGGGAATGTCATGGAAAGAATCCTCCTGCTTCTGCCCTATCTGGCAACAGTGAATGTACCACAGTTTTGTTTAATCACTTCCCATAATTAATTATCCTTCTCCTAAAGATTAGTTTGTTTCCATTTCCAATTTATTGCCCTCAGATTCCCCTGAATTTCTGTCATCCTTGGACTGCTGCACAGAGGAATCTTTGCATTAGAAATGTATTTTCTCCTCGTTGTGTGGCAATAATCGTAAACTACAGAAATACCACTTGTCAGTGTTTTCTAACTGTAAACTCCTAAAATTACAGGGGGAGGGCGGCGGGGAGAGGGAAGGGTGGTTCCTGGACTGTGTGTGCCTGTTTTCAGAGGTACACCTATAGGTTTTTAACATCCTTTGGAAAATATTATAATTGGATGGAGTAGTCTAAAAGCAGTCTCCACCAGTGTGAAGTCCTACCAAGCTTAACTTACTGATCTGGTCTTGCTGGGTGAGCCCTTGGTTCAAGTGTAGCTGTTCAAGTTCAGTGTTTCTAAGTGTCGTTAGCTGTTTTTGTCAGTGTGTTATTTTCCTGGTTTTATAGTTCTATAAATTCAGTAAGGGAAATTATATGGAAAGTTTTGTCACAAGCTGAGAGTTTTGGGTTTTGTTTTGTAGAAAAACAATGTTACCACATCTCTTAACTCCCAGGTCAGAACTAATTGCTGGAATGGTTGCCTGGAACTGAACTCTGGATACTGTCTTCTGTATTTTTAGCATTTCAGATAAGGAAGCAATAATTTCGTCCCACTAATGCTTGGACTTCGCAGCAAAAGGTAGTAGCCACAAGACACTTGCTGTGCATGGGGAGATATGCAAAGTCTAAGCAGTACATTAGCAAACACTACCAAGCTGCCATGTGCATCTCTATGTATCTAAATGTATATACATTTATAAATCCTTCAGCACTGGGCTGTGCTATGGGATGGTAATTATGGGGGAGGTCATTCTTGATAATAGTTTGTTTTTTTTAAAGGAGGACTTTCTTTTCCAAATCAGCAATGGAGAGAAAGGGTTTAATTTCAATGCGTTATCTGAAGGGTGCATCCCTTCAGTGGTGCGATATGCCTCGGCTTCTGGTCCAGCTCCATGTTACCGCCAGCGATGCAGTAATCAAACCAAGCTATAGGACTTTTGCAGTCCAAAAAATTAAGAGGTTAGAGGCAAATAGAGAATCAAATAAGCTCAGGACATTTCTCCACTGTGCTAAGAGATACTAGATTAAGTGCAGGACCATTCAGTGAATGCAGGAGATACTAACTGGAGCTGTTTGGGTTTGCTGCAGGAGGGAAAAGCGTAGGAAATGGATTTACGCTGTTCTTCAGAGCGAGGAGGAAGCTGATCTCCGAGTTAAAAATCCAGCAGGGCTTGTGGATGTATTCTGCCTGGGTTTTGAGCGGGGAGAAGCAGAGCCGCCAAAGGAGATGTAATGCGCAGTTAAACCCACATCACTGTTAGGACTGGACAATCACTAGTTAAAGCTAGTTAATTATTTAAGAAAAAAATTATGAAGTATAAAATATTCAAACTGCTTGTGCCTGATGCGTGCCATCGCCATAAAGGCACACACACCTGGGTTTTAAATTCTTGCCTGTTTGTTAGGGTTTTTTAAAAATAAAGATATTTTAGTAATAATCATGGAATAATATGATTTGTGAAACATTAATAATAAACAAAACATGTCAGTAGGGGAGGAACTTTGCTATTTGTCTCTTCCAGAAGGGGATATGCCTGTTTTCTTTAAAATGAAAATAATTTACAACATTTCTTAGCTCTCTCGGAAATGAGTAACTTGCTAAGTGTTGTGATAATTGTGCAGAGAACCCGTTACAGTAACAGAGTGTAGCTACAAACTGACTGGGAAATTGGTGCCTTGAGTCTGAAATTACATGTTGCAGTTACCAGGCGTCATTTCAGATTAGCTGTACCTGTCTCGTGGGCAGCTCATCGGGAGCCGCGCTGGTGAGTCAGAGAGACCTACCATTTTCCTCTCTTCAGAGCTGGCCTGGAGTAGAGGGCTTAACTTAGAAACAAAGACAAAAAAGAAGGCTGTGCTGAGCTGCTGAGCCCAGAGACAGGGTCTGCCAGGGAAGCAGTTCGTTGGAAACCTCGGGGGGAAAAAAAAAACAACCCACCACAAAAACCCACCTCCTGTGAAAGCTTGGAGATGGTGAGATGGTGTGAGGCAGCTTACGTACCCAGTGACAACTCTCGAGTACCTGGCACTCGGCTGAACTTGCTGTCGACATCTGTACACCTGCTCTTAGCAGGCAGAAGGCAACATTTCTCCGACTGTATCTAAAAATGGCATTTCTCACAAAAAAAAAAAAAAAAAGGGCTGTTAGTCGCGGTATCTTTGCCAAACTCCATTTACATGTTGGCTGTTTAAAGACCCATCTGCAGCGTCGATCGCCTGACACCAGTTCACTTCCTGTCCTACATTGCTGAAAAATCCTGGTGCACAAAATGCTGGTGCCACGGCTTTTCATTGAACCCATGACCTTCTCCTTCCCCACGTCTGCTGTGTGCGCTCCCAGCCCACCTTCCTGTGTCCTGCCTTTCTGGGTCTCCACAACAGAGCGGGGTTGGGCGAGGCCTGGCTAGGCAGACATCAAAGCTGGCACCTTCCAGCTTCTCTGCTTGCAATGCCATATTTGTTGCAATCTTAAATCCTGACCCCTAATCTGGGAGCGGTTGTGGGGGTTGCATGAGTAGTTTGAGTCACCTTGGGAAGCAAGGTGACTATCTGGAAGTGGAAGCACACATTTTGAAGGTGCACTGAGATCCTTCAGGGTTTAAGTTTTATAAATGACAGGTAATATAAACCCTGACTGCCTGATGGCAGGCACCAGAGTGGAACATTTTGTCATCAGTGCTTATTATCTCAAGATTCTTAATTAGTTTCATTGATAATTTTGTCGCACTTGAATGTTTCAAATGATTAAATATTTCAGTGCTCGTTTGGTGGAACGTCTCTCCCTTGTGTGGCAGCAGGATGTCCTACCAAGCTCCAGGTGGTGGGTGGAGAAGGTACATTCACTGTCCCTGTTGCAGCCCCCAGTGGGAGCTGCTCTCTGAGCACTGAGTCTTGGGTCATATCCTGGCCAGTTGCAGAACAGTGAGGTTGCCTGATTTAGGAGCACAGGAGGGAGGGATGATGAAAAAGCCTAGTTTTCCCTCTCAGCTTTGAACACATTATTTTTCCTCCACTGTCTAGTCCACCATTCAGGTGTCCCAGCTGAATGCACAGGAGTCAGTTGCCCAGTTCCTGCAGAGAAAGATATATCAGCTAGATGGGTTTTCCAGATGTAAAGAATTATACCTGGAGGAGGCTGCTGCAGTTTTCCTTCCCTCTCCTTCACGCTTGTGCTGAGGGCAGTGGGTTCCTGTGACAGGGCTGCAGATAGGTGAGTCTCCCATTTTGCATTTAATGCCTATGTTTTCAACTCCTGCCCACTGTCCTGGCTGGGGTGAGAGGTACTTGCATCATCTGCTGGGGCTTGTGCCATGGGCACAAACCCCCAAGCTAAAACCTGTTCTGAACCACAAGGATTTTTCACCTCAGCACATAGCATGTCTAGTTTATGTAAATAAAAGAAAGAAAAAAATAATAGCAACACCCTTAGAATTGCCACTTCTCATAACTATTTACTTAAACTGCAGGCCTGAATGCTGAATGTCTGCTGTAAATTGATGGTATAAATTCCCTGTTTGCTTCAGCACAGAATTTGGCTCTGTGCCTTGAGAGATGTAAGAAGAGAATGTTTTAAACCTATGGTTAGGAGATGCAGCGCATTCATATCATTGCTTTAATCTGATTACTTTTTTTACTTTTTTTTTTTTTTTTTTTAAGATGAAGTTGTGGGGGTTTATTTCAGAGCCCTGTTCCTTGAATGTTCCCTATAGGTGGAATGTAATTAAACTCCACTGGCATCTCCCCCTGCTGGGATTTAGACTAGGGACAGATCTTTAGGAAACATAAAACAAATACTGTGAAAAAAAGGAACCTTGTTAGAAGAGTTGCCAGAGAATCTGCTCTGCTCCATTTACAAGCTGATAGTTTTGAAAATCTGCCCTTTCTCCTTTTGTGAATTGGTTTCTAGAAATTGTTAATTAATCATTTAAACACCGGCGGTGGAGGGGGGAACCCACAAATCTGTTGCAGAGCTCTCTCTGCTCGAGAGTTCAGATGTTGAGAAGCAGTTTCTGCCTCAAACCCTGACTTATGCTTAAAATAATTTGTTGGGGAAGGTACCACCCTGGCTGTGCTGAGAGAGAAGGCTGACAGAAATGGCAAGCATGGAACATGCTTGAACCCTCAGCGTACTGGTGTGATGGTGACCTGTCTGCTGGAAATCCCCCATCATGAGGACGTGGGGCAGCTCTTTCCTGGGTCAGGGCAAAGACAGGTCCCCTACACATGGCTCCACAAGCACAGACAGCCTCGTGCTACTCCTGTCTGTGGGGGGGTGCTCCCTCACAGCTCCTGTGAGGCTACTCCCACGCTTCACCTCAGTTACCTCCAGCTGCAAAATAATAAAACGAGACCTGCCTCTCAGTTCTGGGGGTATAAATACAGAATAACCTTCTCAGCTCAGGGGGTTACTGTGCTGGAACCGGGAGGAGAATCTCTCCCCAGATATTGCTTGACTAATGGCTATCAAAGGCAGAAATGAAGTGATAATAGTTTGGGATCAGCTGCTAGTGAGCTAGTATCTGTATTGCAAAAAACCCTCCTATATGTAACTGGGATTGCCTTTGATGATCCTCCTGCTTTGGGACTTAAGACGTTCTCAGTGGAATGAGGAAAAGACCCAAGGATGGGAATGACGTATTCTTCACCTGCCTGATGTGAAACTGCTTCTGCTTTTCCATATACTCTTGCAACAGTGAAATGAGAGTCCCTATTTCTTGGTCGGTGTTGTGGTTTATACCTCAGCGGAAAACTGAGGCCACAAAGGTCAGACCAAAAAGCCCCCCTACCTCTTTAAGAGGTGGAGGATGGGCGAACGAAGGAGCTGCAGAGCCAGAGGAAAAAAAAACCACAGGCTTGCAAGGTTAGGATAAGGATAGTTTACTAAACAACAGGGAAAAGTATGAAAACAGCTAACTACAGTGCTATTATATACAGTGCAAACCTCTCACCACACTATATCATTTGAGCCATGCCCGAACTGATTCAGATTCCCGAACGCAGCACTCCCTGAGCCCAGCACCCCCGAGCACCCCCCTCACCACCTCCTGCCACGCCGATCCCGAAAGAGAGAGAGAGAGAGCAACTCCCACACGTCTGCTCAGACCAGCACTTCCCGTGCCCGGAGCAGGTTCTGATAGGCCTGGAGTCTCCCCCGGAACTGGCACTGCGGCTGCCCAGACCGGGACTTCCCGTGCCTGGGTCCGAAGTCGCCCCTGCAAGGGGGGGGCAGCCCGTCTGATCATGATGCAATTGGTATGGAATACTCTCAGGGCTAACACAGCCTGCTGCTGGGCTGAACCCAGGACAGTCGGCAACGCCCATTGCTGTGGATGGTGGGGCAGAGCGCTCAGCCCAGTGTTGTGCGGCTCTCCTCGCAGGGACTACAGTTGCTGAGATCCAAGGCAGGTAAAACCCTCCCTTGGTTGGAAAGTCAGTTGTCTTGTAATAGTCCTTTGCTATGCAGGGGAAGGAGAAGCACTATCAAGACATTGTTTTAAAACTGGTTGGGAAAGAGCAAACCATGCAATGCAAGGGCTAGAAACATTCACAGCTTGCAGTCCAGCCAGAAGCACATTTTAGTGGCTTATGTATTAACCCTATTCATTTCCTTCTTTTCTGCCATCTCTTTATCTATGCCAGTTGCTTTAGTGTCTGGCAGCTGGGCACCAAGGTGACTACCACATTGCTGTTGTGTAAACGGATGACAGGTCACTGCAAAGTCCTCGCTCCCCCTTCTCCCTTCCATTATCTGTCTCCTCTCCCAGGACCTGTAATTCCCTCTTGCTCTCCTTTGTGTTGTTGGTCTCATCACAGTCCCTTGTCCGTGAGGGTGCTGGGCTCTGCAGTGCTCCCTGTTTGCTGAGGGAGCTTTCTTTGAGTCAGTCACATGTGGTGTTAGAGCCACCATATAGAAAGTGGATGTTCCCATTAAGTGTTCCAGAGGCCACGAATCATTTACAAAAATAAGTACCCAAGTTCAGTATAGAAAAACAATCCAGTCTGTGCATCTGTTCACTGCTATTAGGAGTATTAGTTTTCAAGAGCAATCCATTATTCTGTGAAGTACCTTACTTTGTTAGACAAACAAGAAACCCCACACTTTTAATCTCCTGAAGCTTTTAATGGCATCACAGGATGCAGGTACTTGAGATACTGATACCTACAGCAGAGGGTTGAAATGGCCTTAGTTTCTCCTTACCATTGGCCTGAAACCAGCTGAAAACGGAGCTGTGCCATTTTCAGAGGATTTTGCCAGCAAGGACATTTTTTGTAAGCACATCAGGTGCATGCACTTGGGCAATAAAGGCTAGAGAGGAGAGAGAGGTCTGTGCTTTGAGCACTCTGAATTTTCTATAGCCCTGTATTAAATTCAAAACAGCGGTCTGAAAGCATGCCTTCATCAGCAGACACCGCTGAAGGGGGGAGTAATGGTGGACTGGGAATTAGCTGAGATCCCATCACCTTGTAGATGCAGTGTTTTGGGGGGTCTGGGGAGGCTTTGGCATCAGCTGCTAAAAGTACTGCAGGAGAAAGAGCAGCGGCAAGCTGGGGACCAGGCTGCTCACCTCTCTGTGCAGCCAGAGATAAATTGCTGCAGCAAAATTGTTGAGCGGTGTCTTGCAAAGAGAACAGAGGAGGTGTGCTGGGGGATGAGGGAGGTGAGCTGGTTTTTGGGGCTATCTGGAGCAGAGTTTGTTCAGAAAGTTCTGACATATTCTAGACGCAGCAAAAATATGAAATGGGGATGAGGAGGTTTGCCCACAGACAGATATATTGTTATATTATAATTGTATTATAACTAGCTATACTTTATGAGTTGTTTGTTTCTTCATGCTTGTGTACACGCTGTTTGTGTGTGGCGTGGAGATGTTCCTGTGCACTCAAAGCGGCAGAGCTAGCGTTTGCTGCCACACTTTCGCATCTTCTCTAATGATCACTGTAAATTCGCCTCTTCCCTTTTTGAACTACGCAGCCAGTGCCGTAATAAAATGCTCTTTGTGAAGAGAATATTGAAAAGAAGAAGGAGAAAATAGAGGGCATGGGTGTGCTTAATAAAAAAAGATTCTCTGCACTATCGCAGGTGCAGTTGATGCTGTTTAGAGCAGTCACTCATCTCGCTCCAAATAAATAGTAATGACTGTTTCCTGTGACTGTGCTGTGAATCATATTCAGTCCATGCAGGGGAGTAGAAAATAAAGCTGCATGCAATCCACACGAGATGATGGCTCTTGTAATATTCAGCAGTTGGGCCTGGTTAGAAGCGTTTCATTATCTCAGAATTAAGAGAGAGCTTCCTGCTGTCGCAAAAGCTTGTTTATTCTTCTGCTTTCCCTCCCCCTCCCTCCATTCTTCTTCTTTAACATATATCCCCTCGCCCTTTCTCTCGTCTCTGAAATGTTGGCTTAATGTTTTTGAGCAGAACTGCAAGGTCAAATTAGGGGCAGTGGCTCTGGAAATGCATTAGTAGTTTATTTCATGTTTTTGGCTTAATAGGGGGGGCGCCTGAATTTTCTTTTATCTTGTGCCCTCTGCTTCTTTTCTTAGCTTAGACTCAAAATTTATCAGTAAGAAGCAGCAGAAGCTGAACTTCTTTCCCATTTCTCAGTGAACTTCAGAGCTTTCATCTCTATCCTTGGCTTGGTTAATCAGTGTGAGTCTTCCAGTTGTTGTTGCCACCTTAAGTCACGACACAGACACTGCTAGCAAACATCTGCTCCGTGGGTGCAGGTTTGTGCATAAGCTGGATGTTGGAGGTGAGCTAGCAAACGGATGGTAAAACCAGTCAGATTCCCTCCTTGACTGGAGTCCTGAGACGGAGCTTTAAGGAAGCAGCCAAGAGCCAGAGCCTGTTTTTCTGTCTGCAGAGTGGTGGTGTGAGGTGAGTGAAACCCTGTGAGGCTCACACTGAACCCACGTCACAGGCTCCCTTTTTAGTTGGTGGGGAAGGGCATATGTGGAGGCAAGCATGTCACAGTTCTAAGGTCTAAATGATCCCCTGAAGACTTTTCTTTCCCTGTGGGCTAGGAAAAAAAGAGGCCGAAGGTAACTGCATTTCCACCATAGGTGCCAAAATAAGGTCTGGTGAAGCTGCATGTCCCTTGCTGGTTCGGAAGCTGCAGAGGATGATGCACACAAAAGTTTCCAAGCCTTTTGTATGGCCTGTTTAGAACAAGCATGGATAACATTCCTGCATGCTCTGCCTTGCTCGCGTGAGGATTGCTGGGGAGTCCCACTTGTATGTCAGTCACAGTCAGAAGTAGTACACAGCTGGAAAGCTCAAGGACTGCCTCAAGCCAGGTGTGATTCAGGAAGCATCTCAAGAAGAGCTCTGACTCAGGTTTCCACAACTGGATGATTGCTTTGAATTCTTATGGGTGAAGGAAGACAAAGCTGGGCTGCACATCCCTTGAACGTGGCACTGCTGTGTTTAGTGGCCAGCACATTCAACACTAAGCAGGTGTAGCCAGGGCCTCCATGGGGTTTCCGATTTCAGCTTGAAGTCAGAGCAATGCAGGAACTTGTGTGATCCTTCCTGGATCCTCTCCAGCAAGTTCTGATGCTAGAGGGAGAAGTGTGCTGCCCTAAGGACACTGGCTTACATGGTCGGTGCCCTCCTAGAGGGTGAATCTGTGAATAGTAATGAATTCATTAAACCTCCTAAAGCATCTCAGTTCCAGTAGTGTTTGCCTCAGCAGCAGTCAAGATGGTTAAAAGGCAATTGCAGCCACTGAAATATGTAGCAAAACTATTATCAGAAGATGTCATTTTTCGTAAATGTCAGTACGTAGATTTTTTATGGGGATATGGTGACAGGTAGTGAATAATTTAACATAAATTTACATAATATAGTGCAGCTGTTAATTTATGGCCATATTAGACTACAAGGTTATGTATCTAATGGCTTTTGGTCTCCTTTTTTTTTTAAAGTTAAAACTTTCCCTAAATTGTCCCACTTTACTCATAATTCATGAGACACCTGTCTTCCCTCCCTTGTGCCATACAGAAGGCTGTGCATGTCATACCCTTTTTGTAGCCATATGATTCACAGTGAACTCATTCCCATCTCCAACCTCAACCATTTCAATTCAGTGTATCCCTGGTTTTATTCAAAGCAGGCCTGTAAGGGGCAAGAAATAGTTTGACGTGTATTCCTCAAGGCTGAGCTCCTGGATGTAGTAGAGACATGCACTGCTTCTCCCTTGTTTGAAAAGCTGGAGACATACAACTGAAGATAACTGCTAACTGCTCCACAATTCAATGTCTCCACCGTTCCAAAATAATCAGTAGAGGTGGCTTCAGCTCAGTGCTTGGCAATTGAGGATAGATCTTTTTTCCAAACAAGTACAAATACTTACCTAAACGTTAAAGAAAGGTAAATCTTGTGGGTTGAGATAGACTTCAATATGACTGAAAATGAAGATAATGATAGTAATTATAATGATAATAATAGTAATAATAATAATAAAATATCCAGAACAAGTGATGGACAACACAGCTGCTCACCAGCTGCAGAGCACTGATGCCCAGCTAATTCCGGAGCCATAGTCTAAACCCCTGGTCAGCTTCCCCCACCTTATATACTGAGAATGATGTCATATGGTATGGAATATCCCTTTGGCCAATTGCGATCAGCTGTCTTGGCATGTCCCCTCCCAGCTTCTTGTGCCTCTCCAGCCCCCTCACTGGTGGGGGGAGTATGAGAAGCTGAAAAGTCCTTGACTTGGTGTAAGCATTGCCTTGCAACAACCAGAACATCAGTGCGTTGTCAACATTAGTCTCATCCTAAAACGAAAGCACAGCACTGTATTTGCTACTGAGAAGGAAACTAACTCTATCCCAGCTGAAACCAGGATGAGAGGTGAGGCTGGAATCTAGAGGGGCCTGTCAGAGCACAGATGGTGCCAGGGCCATTTGGAGTTTTTGATCTCTGAAATAGAGATTATGGACCATGCTGCCACTCCCAGGCTGTCCTGAAGCTCCATCCTGCTGCCATTTTACCCAGATGATGTGCAGCTCATGGAGTACAGCAAGGAAGGTACGTGCTTAACTTCACTTGGTGCCTCTGAAAGTTTTCCCCATTTAAGCGCCTGAATAAGACTTGTGATTTCAGGACAGCTGTGTGCATCTAGCACACTGTAATACCAGTATGATACCAGTATGCCCACTTGTTTAAATCTCAGATGTTTGACTGCCCCTCGCATGACATCTAAGTGGGAGGTGAGCTTCCCTTGGAATCCTGCCGCAGAAATGAAACCCTCTAAACAACCAAGCTTCATTGTACAACGAGCAGATCAATAGTGAAGAATAACAGTTAGACATCAGTGTTCCTAATTAGAGCAGAGGCTCTTGTGAGGCAAGTAAGCTTACTTCCAGATTCTTGGAGATATTATTTTAAATATTTTTAAAATGTCCAACTATAGCTTTCCTCCCCTTGATGCATGTCCAAATGGACATGAGAAAGCATGATTCCTGTCCAGCAGGTAGGTTTGCATCAGTGTGTATTTGAATAGGGTTTAGCTGCATGCAGTTTTGCATATAAGCTTTGGTAAAAAGTAGTTGGAACAAAGGATGAATATTTGTCCTTTTGTCCAGGGTGATGGTGTGAGGGGCTTTCATTGCAGTGAACAGTAATAATTAGCAATTTTTTTTCAGATGATGTACCACGTGTACAGCCCCACCTGCCTAGGACAGTAGCGTGTGCTCTTTCTTATTTGCAGGCCTGTATAATCCTGGGGGCAGGGAAAAAAAGAGAGATTGTTGCATTTTCCCTTTGTCCTTGCCTCCATCATTTTGTCCTGCTCAAGACTTTTTTGAATAAAAAAGTGTGCCTCTGACCTCAAGGACTGGGTCTATTCTGCATGGACAGATAGAAAAGAGTTCAGAAAAGATGTTCTCTCCCCTGGCAGGGCAGGTAAAGCCCTGAGAGTAGTGTGATTGTTGTTTTTCTGTACAGCACTGTTGAAAATGATGGGTGTTTTAAAGAGGAAGTAAGAGAAGTGTAATTGTACTTTAGTGTCTCACACCAGAGGGGACAGTGAAGGAAGCATTTGGTTCCATACAGCAGGGTAGTTCATATTCTCTACAATGAAATATTGTTCCTTTAGTTCCAAAGTCTCCAGCAGACACTGATTTCTTGTCTCCCCTCTTCCAACCAAGAAGCAAGTTGCCTTGTTTTCCTGAGATGCTTCTCCCTATGCTTCGTTTCTTCATGAAACATGAAAGCATCATGTGCTCTGTCGGCCCTCTGAGGCCAAAATGTTACACCCATAGCTGTACCCCAGGCTCAGTGCAGAGTTAAATCAGCACAATGGAGCCCTGAAGACCTCTTCTTTGAGCTCACCACGGCGTAACAATGGCAAGTAAATGTCTGTTTGCCTCTCTAGGGAAGGATGTCTATTAAATACTCAGTATGTTCCTAATTTTTCCATCTCGCTGTCCCACCTCTGATTAAAGCTCCTCATCATAGCCAGATAACAGGGAGAGCTGTGGTTAAATGAGATCTCCCTGCCTCTGCACCCCTTGTGCTTTTCTTGTTTCCAGAGCTCCTGATTCAATGTATATTAGGTTGATTCATAGAAAAACAGTGGACCAAATGCCTACCTCTCATGTTTCTACAGGGCTTCCAGGAATGAAAAGAATTAGCACACAGCCAATTTCTCTAGCATACCACAGAGCTGTATTTAGTGTGGCCTCAAACCTAGACTGGATTCCCACTGGACACGATATAAATGTTTAATAATTAATGTCTCTTTTTAAAAAATCAAAGAGGGTGGAAAGAGGTTGATCTATCCCAGCAGTTCTTAACTGAGAGATGATAATGGATTTAAAAGGACGAAATTCTTCCTATCCTCTGATATTCCTTGTCAGGAACAGTAAACGAGCCCCACATTTTTTGGACACTGGTGCTCAGTGTTCCTGGAGCTCTAATTGGAATATTAAGTATAAGACAGCTATGAGTCACAGTGGTTCTTATTCAAGTCAAAAGCATAAATAGCACTTCTTATATATCCATGCTGTGTCAGTCAAAGATACTGCATTTCCTTTCCCCTCTGCCTCTAATAAACATCCGCCGACCTTAAGCTGCTATATACAGGAAACAGCCTGTTGGTTATTGTGTAAAACTGATAAGGTCCCCTGGGATGCTTTATCTGTCTCTGTTGAGCGTATAAATTTAGCTTCAGTCATTGTAGGTTTTGTTCTTTTACCCTTTTTCCTCTCCTCCTTTTTTAATGCCTGCTAAGTAAACATGGCATTGTGGAAAAGGGGATAAAGTAATTTTTTAGCATAATAAGATCAACCTCCAGAGACTTAAGAATCCATCAATACACTTTGCCTTTCATTTCTTCTGCATGCATCTTTCTTACAAATAATGGGTTTCTCTGTTTTGAAATCTATACCTGTTATTTGTTACTGTACCCTACCCACACCCCTATTTCATGCAATTGTAAACTGCAGCAGACCAGAGTGCCTGTCACTATGATTTTGCTCTGAGACATGATGGTATTTACAGCAATACTGTATTCCTGTCTGCATTCATGCCAGGTTATAGAGCTTTCCTGCTCAGCACAGTGCTGTGAGATGGCAACCAGAATTATCTTTTAATACAGCTCTCTCAGGAGGTTGAGTTCTTGACGCTGCAGAGCAATTAACGCTCTTAAATACTTCCAATATTGCTTAAAGGTTTGGTGTTGCGAGGGTGGAGCTGGGTTTTCTGGTAGTTGTTTTGTAGCTTAGAGAATCCTATCTCTCATTCTTAAATGTCGGTACTTGGGCCAAAAATAAGGCCAGTGGTGTCTCAAAGGTGGCTTCAGCTTCTGGGTGGGACGTGTGTGGTGCAATACCATTGTTCTTCACTTTTGCCTGCAGTGTACTCCATGCTGAAAGAGTATTGGAGAGCTGAAGGATGTGTCTGGATGTAGCAATCGTTCCTTACTCTGCAGCCTCTCGGGGGCCATTTGAATCGGGTTGTTCTGAGGTGACTCAAGCTCTTTTTAATGTTTGCTTACTGCCTTCTGTTATCAACCGTCTTCCATTCAGGAGTCAGTCAGTCTGATGCCCCGCGCTCTGTCTTTTGTGTAATTCCTTCTTATGCAGCTCCGAGGTAAGCACCCCAAGGTGTGTTTTATGCTCAGTTTGTAAATGTATGACTAATTCAGCAAGATGGTGGACAGAGAAGATTCAGACCAGACATTTTACCAACTGCTTCTCACAGGCTGAAGTGGTAGTTGGGCAAGCTAGCTGCCATTTGTGCCTTGGAAAATCCCCTGCAATGTTCTAGTCTCTCACTGTCCCTTGATGGAAAATGGCCACCTGCATACTGGTTTTGGCTTTCAAACTGTCCTCTTTTGTCTCTCTCTCTGAATATGGCTGAGTGTCTCCCTTTGTTGCTGAACAAGCCTGAGGGGTCTTGCTGCTGCTCCTGTAAATACTGTTATGGTTGCATATGGGGTGTGTTTACTTTGCTCTTGGTCTCAGGGCAGAACATCTCTCTCTATCATGGGAAGCCAACAGTCTGCAGGACGCACAGTGCAAGTGAGGAGTATTCAAAGGGGCATGCCTTTACCAAACCCAGACACAAAACTGTTGCTGGATTTGGCCTGCTATGTATACAGTCTGCGTTTGATAGTATGGCTGCTGTGTAACCAAGATAATATGTTTCCTTAGCTTTTGGTTAGCTAAGTAACCTTGGCCCAGATGCCAGAACAAGTTAGTTATCTAAGCATTAAACTAATTACTCAAGTGAATTTCATCTCCCACTGACCTTTCTGCTTCTGGTGCAGTTTCCATTACTCATAGCTGGCTCAGAGCTAGCTCAGCAGGTACATCAGTGGCCTTAACTGCAGTATTGACTTAGTCTAAGAAGCTTGGCCAGGCCAAAGGTCTCAGGCCAAAGGCAAAAAAAGAATTATGAGGTAGAAAGCCAGAGAACGTCCTTTTGGCACCTTGTCGCTCTGTCAGCTTTCCTGGGGCAAGGACTCAGAGCCTTGGGAAATGTGAGTGAAAGCAGGATCTTCAGACAAAGGCCAGACAATGTCATCACAGCACTTCCCAAATTTCCCCAGACCAAGGTAGTTGTTGCATTAGGGTTTGCAAGACAGTTGTTGGTGATGAGGTTCAGATTGGATGGATGTTAGGAGATCAGGTTGGGAGATGTTGGAGATCAGGTTCAGATTAGATGTTAGGAAAAAATTCTTCTCTGAAAGAGTTGTCAGGGCCTGGAACAGGCTGCCCAGGGTGGTGGTTGAGTCACCATCCCTGAATGTGTTTAAAAGATGGGTAGATGAGGTACTTAGGGATGTGGTTTAGCATAGGACAGGAACAGTTGGACTTGATGATCTTAAAGGTCTTTTCCAACCTTCTAATTCTGTGATTCTGTGTGATTCTGTGATCTTCCATAATGTTTGGATGAGGAATTTGTTCATGCCAGCCAGGGGTGAAGATCTTGCTCTGCTTTCTTCAAAGATGATATTGTCATGGGTGGTGCATAAAAATGCATTAGCAGTTTTTTGTCAGTAATGAACTTCTTTGTTCATTAGGTTAACATTGGCTGCTGTCACTAGTAAGTACATTTTAATGAGGAAGAGAGCATTCTGAAATTGTGGAAACCTGGCACTCTGGGGTCTAATTCACAGCTCATTGAAGTCAGTGAACAGATAGACTCCCACTGAATTCAGGTCCCATTCAGATCTAAGGCAATTTGCCCTGGTTGAGGACCTGGCCCTGGTTTCCCCATGTGGCCACTCAAGTGTAAAGTACAGCTGCCGCTGGCAGGTTTTTTCCTTCCATTTAGAGTTCTGAATCCGTCTGGTATTATTTTCAAGGCAACCACACAGCAATTGAAGTTTTGTTCTACCTCCCCAAATTAAACATAATTCTCTTACATCATTTACTTCCACTTGCTGGGTTTGCTTTCATTTGACCTGCTAACCATGTCACACAGCATTAGCTTTGTAAATGCTGTTACGAACTTGGTTTGAAGGTTTGTGCCAGGTCAGTTGTAATTCCTTGTTTTTCTCTTGCTTGCCAGAACAAGCAGAGAAATTTATATCATGGGTGTGGGCCCAAGTTTCCAAAGCTTTGGTTGTAAGTAAAATGAACTTTTAAAATTCAAAGAGTTTTCTGCTAGTAAAATAATCAAACAGGTTCTCCATTACTGGCATATTTTAATGCTGGTATTTTGCTTCTAAGTCCCTCAGACTTGCTTTGTATCCCTGCTTCTGGTATTTCTGATTGAGAAAAAAAAGTATTTTTTGTAAAGAACAGGCAAGCCAGACTTTTGCAGTAGATAATTCTGTGTACAAATTCCACTTGTTGCTTTGTGGAAAAATTACGACTATGTTTTAAAAAGCTCCTTCTTCATTATTTCCTTCTCTTCTTAAATGACAATTGTACTTATTTTCATACAAGCCCTCTTTTCCTGCACGGTACATTTAAATAATTTACACGTCCCTGCTGCATGGGAACCAGACAGCAAAGCAGACTTCCTGAGGGAATATTGCTGTGATACGTATTCCTGTGATTATTACTACAGTACCGCTGAGAATTTCCACCTTAGATCTGGGTTTTACTGGAGCATACGATGTTCAAAAAAACCTATTAGGACACAGATTCTGAAAAGTTGCAGTGTGTACTTAAACTGACAAAACAATGTGTATTGCTGGTAGTAGAGATGTTGATTCCTTTCCTGATACGGGAACTGCAGATGGGTATGCCCTCTCCTTCCAGTGAAACACCACTGACCTGATTAGGACCCTAAATAAGTACTCAGGTTCCCAGTGTCCCCTCTGTGGTACTAGATGTTTCCTAAAGTCACCATTAGTGCTTCTGACTGTGATCATTTGTAAATGCTGTTACGCATCCTCGATATCTACCTGAGCTGGATGCAGGACAGCAACAGTCGGTCAACCAACCTTCTGCCCGCACCAGAGCTTACATTGCCCTCAAAGCCACAAGCCTATAGCTGCCCCTCCCCCCACATGCCTCGGTCAAAATGACCGTATTTAGCATAAAGACATTTCATTCATAAAATAGTAGGTATTTTGGACAGAATGAGTGGAGAGCAATTACCTGAGCAATATGCTTTCAAGACCTGAAAGGTTGGTAGCTTGCAATTGAGGGTTGTGATGGGCAATGGAAGCAGTAACTTTTCCAGCTCACATGCCCACACAATGCATAGTATGCCTACGACACAGCCATATGCTGACCTGCCCAAGTTACTACCACAAGGCAGCGCTGAATCATAAAACCCTTTCCAGCAACTTCTGTGGGACACTCAGGTAAGCATGGGCTGCTGAAATAAGCCCACTGCCCATTCTGAGTGAGATTCAGATGGAAGCCAGGGAGACAGTACACGCCTTCATGTGTAAGCAGATGCTCCAGGTCTCATTTGCAAGGGTCTACAAAACTGCTTCTCACCACACTACCAACATGTGCATCATGGAATGGGTCCCAGGTCTTCATAGCCAACAGAAAACCTCTATTAAAACATCACTAACTGCAATTATAATGTACCACAGGAAGAAAGAAAGAGAGATCAAGATCTTAAGTCCTGGCAGGAACAGGGCATTTGTTAAATAAAACTCATCTTTAATGATCAAAGCTGTTATTAGTACATGGGTGAGCACAGATATCTTTTTAATGGTTTTAATTTTCACATTAACCTTTTAATAGTGAATGAAATCTTTCTAAACTATTGAGAGAAATTATATTTTCACAGCTTACCATGTCAGAGGAAGTCATAAAAAGGGGGCCTTTTCCAAGTGCTAATTTTTCTGAAAATTGAATTTCTCAGGACATTCCCATTAGGCAGTGGTTGAATCTGCCATCATGCAATCCAGGGTCACTTCCCCAAAGCCATCAGTTTACGCAAGGTTTCCCTCAAATTCCCAGAGACAGCTGCTGCAAAGGATTCTTGCTTAACTTCTCCAGGCGCATGTGTTGTTTGGTTGCTCTTTTAGTACAGCCTTGACCTCCAAGGTCTTCAGATAGGAACAGTGCACATCACAGTTGGGATATGTTTTCCTTAAGGGTATTGTATTGTGGCCCTTTCATATGAGTGGATTGAACTTGATTTAGGGGGAGCAGGAGTAGAATGAAAGGGATGTTTCAGTTTCCTAAGGGAAAATGAAGTGAGATGTATAATCTTAACTGTTTGTTTTAACTCTTGCTGAAGTCTCTGGCTTTCTCTAAAGAAAGTCCTTTGTCTGCTGGCAGTGACTGCAGAGTGGTTTATAGCTTCCCATGCTTCAGCGTTGCATCGTAAGAGAAGCAGTACATATAGGCAGCGCTGTAGGCAAAGCCTTTTATGTTTATTGGGGTGTGTTCTCCTTTAAAAATGTCAAGTTTAATACTGTGATGCAAAGGAGCAGGGCCTCCATTAACCCTCCCCAACAAGGAATGATCCCAATATCCTACTAGTTCCTTATGAGAGCAGTGGGGTTTCCCCATAAGACATCGTTTGTTATATTACTTCCACCTTGTAAATTACATTTTCTTTTTTTTGTTTGTTTTCTTTTTTTTTTTTTTATTATGCTCTGGGAAATGGAGGGGAGGGAAAGGGCAAGGTACACCTCTGAATTAGGGTTTAGGGTGTGGGGGGAAGAAAGAAGCATAGATTAAAGGCCTGGAGCATCTCCCCTATGAGGACAGGCTGAAAGAACTGGGGCTGTTCAGCCTTGAAAAAAGAAGACTAAGGGGGGATCTTATTAATGTTTATAAATATCTAAAGTGTGGGACACAGCTGGAAATGGCCAGCCTCTTTTCAGTGGTCTGTGGGGACAGGACAAGGGGCAATGGCTGCAAGTTGGAGCACAGGAAGTTCCACACCAACACGTGGAAGAACTTTTTCCCAGTGACAGAGCCCTGGGACAGGCTGCCCAGGTGGGTGTGGATTCTCCTTCTCTGGAGATATTCAAGACCCACCTGGACACCTACCTGTGTGACCTGTCCTAGGGAGCCTGCTTTGTCAGGGGGGGTGGACCCAATGATCTCTTGAGGTCCCTTCCAACCCCTACGATTCTGTGATTCTGTGATAGTGAAATCCTTTCTGTCCAAATGCAGGGAATAGAGCAGGCTTCGTAAGGAGAAAGCGTCCTGCAGAGACATGCAGAACAAAAGAGTTTTAGAGAAGGGGTTGGATCAACTGCAGCAGGATTATTTTTATGAGCCAGGTTAAGTGCTTTTGGAAACCTATAGTGTTTGCACCTTTATTTTCCATCTAGTTGATCCTTCCTAATATTCTTGGGAGCCATCCCACCACCCATTGCATTCTTGAATGCAGACAGAAAACTAGTGATGCTTTGTGCCAAACTGATTTGATCCACCTTAGAACTGCTCCACTATTGGTGGTGAAATCTATGTGGTGATGAATGTCATCCCTCCTCCCTACTCATGGAAACATGCTGAGGTTTTTGAGCTGGTCAAGGACTACAAAGCCTGGGGACACTGATTATCTAGCCAAAATGAGGGAATGAATGCCTTAAGAAAGATAGTGCACGTAGTGTCTGTAAGCCTGAAAGCATTTCATAACAACTGCTTTAGCCAGTATCGGAGTCCCTTCCTCCTCCCTTCTGCAAGCAGAAAGGAAAGCAACAGGGCTAAAAATCTCGTCAGTCTTTTAGCAACATCTGTCTTCATAAGATGTTTACTTGCATAAATATGGCTGCTTCCTTACGCCCTTCCTGGATACTATTAATGTAGCTGTGATACTGTGAAGTCATATAAATCAATCACATGCATCCATCGTTGATTGATTACACGACGACTGATAAATATTTATCTGGCTTTTTTTCAATTGATCCCACAATTGCAGCATCCAGGTGCACTACAAAGTGTAAATAATCTTAGTGACCTATACAAATACTGCAATAAATTGAATTTTTTACTATTTGTGTGACGGGCTTCAAGGGAACTATGCTGATTTGCGCCAGTTGATACCCTGGCCCAAAGCCTCAGGCTCCAATCCAGAGGATTCTCAATGGAGGGGGACGTGTAGCCCAGAGGCAGAGGACAACCATCTCTGCTTTGATTTTAATGTATTAGGAAGGTTTTTTTCAGATCTTCTAATTACTTTTAATAATGATAGTGTTGAAATCGTGACATTTAACAGTTGCAACTTCTCTTTATTTATTTCTTCATTGTCATTGAAAAGAATGAATACTGGATCCTTGACATCCTGCAAAGGCAGGTAAATCGTAATTAATCATGAGCCCTTCATCAATAACTAATTATTCAATTACATTAAAGATAATCTTGTTTTCAGTGAATATCAATCATTAAAAGAACTATTGTTTATTTCTAATTCCTAACATCAACACTATTAATTCTGTAATTGCAAGTGTCATGAAATGGCCAGAGCATAATAAAACATACATGCCCTATAACCTCCGTATTAAATCAGAATGTCATTCTGACAGATACTGTAGTGTTGCAGATAAGTCACACTCTTTGCAGCCACCTTTTTCCAATTGAAATAGCTGGGTTTAAATGAGAAATAAATACTGCCTGTGTCATAGTTAAGCCCGTTTGCAATAGTCTACAGAAGCAAACTAATAGTTAGCAGACTGATAATTACATACATTTAAAAATAGGTATGTAGCTATTTATGCTGTCGGGAGTATTAATAACTTTATTTACAACTGGAATAAAGCTCAGCTGGGAGAACCAGCCCCTATATGACATTTCCTCATTCTGTGTGGGAGCAGAGGTGGCTAATAGCTAGTGGAGATTTCACCAGAAAATTTTGTAGCAGATGTTGTGTCTGTATGCGTTCACAAATAAAGCGATAGAGGTTTGAGAGAGCATTATTGTACAAAACAAACATGGTACAGGTTATTCATTATCCAAACAGCGCAAACAAGATGAGAATATTTTGTTGTAATACACTGGCAAGCAGAGGGGGAAAAAAGCCTGTTGCCTTGCAAAGGACCTTGTAACTTTTTGCAGCGTGCTATATTTACACTCCGCCCATATTGCCTTATGCTTGTCTTTACCAGCTTGGAAATGGTCAGGGAAATCCCTGCTGTGGGCTGCTGTGCAGGTCCTGTGTCCTTCCTGCTCCAGTATGTTGTGGTGCAGGGCTGGGTGGTGCCATGGGCATCATTCCCACTTGGCACATGGGGGGAAATGGGGCTTGCAAAGATTTTACTTCAGGTTGAGGAGTTCTGGTGGGGCTGGAGGTAAGAGAAAGAAAAGGGATGAATTCATACAGGGTTATCATCATTTAATAATCTGGGGGCTCAGGGGGATGATTCAGGTGAGGTGGGCTTGCAGGTTGAGTAGTGGTTGCTTGGGTCTGAGCCCCCAGAGCTCAGTGCCAGCTGCTTGGTGCCCACAGTACCCGCCCCAGCAGCACTGATGATGAGGCGGTCGTCTGTTCAAAGACTGGTGCCGGTGATCTTTAATTTCTCTGTGAAATGGAAGTAGACATTCCCATCAACGCCTGGCTTTGCTGCTTCAGCAGGGCAAGCTGTTTGTATTATTAAAAGATGCATATTTGAATTTGCAAAAGCAGTTTTTCCCTGTCTCGTTCAATCTTTCTGCTGCAGCAGTTTTGGTCACCGAGCAGGGTGTGTGTCTGTTCTTACAGGTGGTCACAGAGAAGGCTGGGGAGCAGAATGGAAAGGAGGGGAAAAAGAAGGGCTAACCCTCTTCCATCTGCAAACGCCATCACGCCAAACTTCCTCGCTTTAAACACGTGTGGATGGATGCCATGCAGACCAACCCTGTGTTTACAAGAGCTATCTGGGGCTGGCCTGCAACCCCACTCCCCATGCTGCTCGAGGGCACCTGCAGGGCTTGTGGAGTTCAAACCCTCTGTTTCTCTCAGAGGCAGTGGGCTGTGTGAGGGAGTAGCTTCCTGTGTTTATCATACCGTGGATCTCCCAGGTGAGATGGTATTCATCACTCTGTTAATGAGGGCTTAAGCTTCCCCTGGCCTAGCTGCTGCAGCAGCAGGTGTTGCTGCAGAGAGTTCGCGGCCCCTTCGTCCACTATCAGGTTTGTAAGTGCTCAGATGCTCTGCTAGCAAATGGGCTGAATTAACTCACGGCTCTGCCTTCTCACTTGCTGAACCAGCCAAGGCTAAGGCTTCTGCAGGAAGAGCCCCTGTGGTTTGTGAGGGAAGCCTGCCTGGTGGTGCTGCAGCTATCCCTCGGTTGATCCAGGGGCAGTCCCAGAGACCTCGGGCAAGAGGCCCATCGAACCCAGCCCTTCCTCCCTCCAGGAGGAAGATGCTAGTACAGACCTTGAGTGGAAGCCTGCAGGCAACTTTGGCTGTTGGCTCCTGGCAGTCAAACTCTGGTCATACAGCTCCAAGGAGGAGAGGGTGATTTCAAGGGATGTAAACCCCTGCATCTTGGGCTTCTGGAGTATGTAAGAAATTGTGTGGCTGTAAAGTTACTGGTTGCTGAGACATCCCTTAGCTCTTTCCTCAACCTTGTGCATGCCACTTTGGTACTGTTGGTGCATCAGTGAACAACAAGGGCTTTGTTTATTAGATTGATGTAGCAGCATGTAGCTTAATCAGCATGGCTGCTCATGAAGTTGTAAAAAGCTTGTCCTAATAGCTAGAAGCTAAATGGTTAATCCCGAGGAAGAGAGATGACTGCACCATGGAGTGACAAGTCAAAAAGCAGATCCACTGTGCTGTGGCTTAGTTGTAGGACATAAGAGCTGTAGTGGTTGACAGAGATAACAGCATCTTCAGAGTCAGAAGATGTGGGCCAGCCTTTTTGTGCATGACTGCCCCTCTTGCCCTGTGCCAGCTGGCACTCAGATCACCTGCAGAAGCATATGTTTGACCAGCCCTCCTGCCAGGGGAAGGTGGTAGCTTGGGCTGATTTAAGGAGAACAGATCAGTAAAGAGCACAGTGAGCAGTACATTTGTTTCCTTAATCAGTATGGTGGGGTATTTTGCTAAACTCCAAGCTGAAAATATTGTTCCCTTTTGATTCAGCTTTGGTATGCACTCAGACCTGACCTATGGCATAGCAGTCAACATCCATTGTATTGGGCTCCCAGAAGGAGCACAGCGAAAGTGTAGAAAGATGTGCTGTTCATTCTCCTCTGAAAAGAGAGGGAAGGCTGCTTTCTTATTTGGGGAGTGAATACTGGTTAACATCATTATTTGAATTCCTTGCTTCTGTCTTGAACCTTGCTTCTGTCTTGATCAGCCTGTTCATGTGATAAACAAACCATGCTTATATTTCTCTTAGAATCACAGAATGGGTTTGTGTTGGAAGGGGCCTTGAAGATCATCTAGTTTCCAAACCCTGCTATGGGCAGGCGCACCCTCCACTAGACCACATTGCCCAAAGACCAATCCAACCTGACAACGAACACTGCCAGAGGGGGGGCAGCCACAGATTCTTGGGGCAACCTATGCCAGGGCCTCACCACCCTCACAGGGAAGAATGTCTTCCTAAAACCTCACCTAAAATCTACCTTACTTCATTTTAGGGTCATCACCTCTTCCCCTTGTAAACTGCTCCTCTCCAGCTTTCCAGTGGGCCCCTTTATGTACTAGAAAGCTGCAGTAAGGTCTCCCTGGAGCCATTTCTCCAGGCTGAACAATCCTAACTCTTTCAGTCTGTCTTCATAGGAAAGATGTTCCAGCCCTCTCTTTATTGTCATGGCCCTCCTCTGGATTTGCTTCAACAGGTCCACGTCCATCTAATGTAGGAGGCCCTAGTACTCCAAGTGGGGTCTCACCCAAGAGGAGCAGAGGGGCAGAAGCACCACCCTGATCAGCTAGTCCGTCTGAATGGAGTTTCAGATTCTTGGCTGCAGGGCATTAGGGAAGAGAATATTATTATAATTTTATTATATCTCCTGCTTTTTCGTGACATTATCGAAAGGTCATAGTAGTATTTTAGCATCAGCCTACACAAATAGTATTTAACAGTGGTATTTTCAGTCACAGGTGCCTAAAGTTAGGCCCCTAACTCCATACTTAAGCACCTAAATAGATGCTTGTGTTCGTTAGAAATAACCACCAGCAATTTCCACTAATGTAAATGAGAGCTCTAGATGTTTGGTGCCCTTTAGCATCAAAACATTTATTTATGATGGTTGTCCTAATCTGGCAACTTATTTTAAGCATCAAAGTTTGAATAGGGTACGTCATTGCTGATTTTTCTCATCCTGATTTTGCAATCAGCATCTAACTGCAAAGAAGCAATAACTAAGTGTCAATGCAGTTTATGCAGTTATCAAAGACAGTTGGTGTCTCTTCGGGGCTTGTGCTTAAATCATCCACTCCAGGAAACACAATTCACACGTTTGGCAGTGTTAATGTAAAAAATACTGTGTATTTTTGAATTAAACCAGGCCCTGAAGTGTTTTCTGGATCTAGCATCACTTATCTTCCCCATCAAGGTGCACAGCAGTGAGCGTGGCCAGGCTGTTATTGCTTTTACTGTATTCTAAACACGCACACGCATACACACACATCTGTATCATCAAAATCTGGCAAAAGTATTTGTTGTTGTCTCTGAGAAGGAGTAATACTCTCCTACAAAGTGCAATTTATAGTCACTAGTTTTTGCTGCCTCTTATTATAAAAACAATTCATCTCATTGCAGAATGTGTGCTTAATTATAATTCGCTAATGCCCTTGAGTTTTTTACAGTCTAATTTATTGCTCAAGTGTACTGTAGCCAATATTATCTGGTGACAAAGCAAGGGAATTAGCTTAAGGAACTCTGATTTTTCTAGCACTGAATTTGTGATCTGTGACCTTATGCAAAATATTTTACCTTTTGCATGAGTCAGCTTCCCCATCTGTTTTCTAAAAAATGGCTGGAGATTACCAGGTGAAAGGTGTCATATTTTTACTTTGTTAAGTGTCAGAGCCCTGGATACATTCAGCGTGTTATTTATAATGTACAGCTCTGCATTCGAAACACCTCATCATATTTATAGTTTTAATTTGGCTTGACTTTTGCTAAACATAAACCACCCATAGATTAAGGATGTTGACGATCATAAGTCGTATCAGTGATTCAACCTAAACATGGTGCTCTAACCGGTTGGTACTGGCAGTGGTCTTAGGGCTCAATCACCACAAAGCAGCATGAGTGAAACCCATTTTTCTTTTGGCATCTGCTGGAGCCCAAACTGGCTCTAGCCCACTCGTGCAGTGACCGAGGCACATGGGCTGCGTCCACGTGTTGCGTGGTTCTGGTCTGTGGTCTTCATCAGCTCCAACGACCCTTTATCGGCTATGCCAGGAGAGAATAAAAATGAGGATGTTTTGTGTGATGATGGGAAGGAGGGAGAGAGAGAGGTCAGCTTTTCTCTCCAAAGACATGAGTTCGTGGCAACTTTGGGTAGCCTGCTAACAAATCCGCACCACTGCTTCTGTTGCAGAAGGCTGTGGATGTCATATCAGCGACTGCTTTCACAGCAACCTCAGGGGCATTTGAGTGAACATTTCCTCCAACTGTTGACATCTTGGTGGCCTCAGAAAGCTGGCCCCCTGTGGCTCATAATGGGATGTTGGCTGGATGAGATGAAACAGGGCGTTTAAACAAACCACCGTTGTTTTTCAGTTCTTGCATTCCTGCTTGGCTGTGTGTATATCATATCACATAGTGCATCGACATCCTGTGAGGCATATGCAGCTGATAGAAAAATATCTTAGATGGGAGTATGCAAAGAAATTCCCCTAGTTTTTAAGCAAAACTGCCCTGAAATCTTTGTCTTCCTGCTGAGAGCGTAGAGATGTTTTCTTTCGCAGCAACAATGTGAGTACCACTGGGGGAACAGTGTGCCCTGGGGGTAGACATAAACTCCTGACCCTGCTTAAACTGTGTGGCACACGACACCGAGCACATGTCAGCAACATTTGTGTGTTCGGCACCCCAGTACCAAACCATGTGTTATAACACATCATTCATATCCAGCCGACCACGGGTCCGGCAATAATGTTGCAATCACTGGTCCTGATCGCTTCCTGCCAAATAACAATCACAGCCTGTCCTTCCTAAAAATAGAGATCTTTCTTACTGTGCAGTAATCCCAGTGCCAGCACCAGAGCCATACCTCTCTACAGTCTGCTTCAAGTCTTAAAATATTTTTATTCTACTTTCTTTCTGGCATAAAGCAGAGTTTGGGAAATCTATTAGAGCTATTCATTTTGTTTCAGGGAGTGCAGGGGTGCTAGTATTTTATTAGCACAGTAGCTTTGCTCAAAGACAACATCTGGTTTTCAGTGAGGTTTAGGGGTTGTTGGTTTTTTTTTTTTTACTTAATTTTCCAGCTGTGTTGACTCAAGTCAGAAGGTAGTTCAGCCACTTGTGCGAGTGAAGGCTCCAAACACTTAAAGAGCTGAGATATTCTTTGAAACTCCTGAATCTTGGAAAATTAGGGTAGAATCTGACAAAACTAATTTTTTCTCCAGAGGTTTCCAGCACTCACAGTTCTGGTTCCAGCCAGGACCAGGAAATTAAAAATCACATGGAAACTTTTGCAGTGCTTTCAGGATGGCTGTAGGTTACATCTGCACAGAGGCAGAAAGTGCAAGAGGGAGACTTGGTTTTCCCAGGCCGTTTGTGTTGTGTTGTTCATATATCCTGAAAGATGATTTACCCTGCTCGAGAAAGCATCTAAGGCAAAGGAATAAAATCTAGGTTGTCTGGAGCAAAGAATGAAAATGCAGCTTTGGTGTCAAGGCATTAACAATTCATGAGGCTTACCTGTGTCCCAGCAGTGGGGCCAGCCAAGAGGCAGATATTCTTATAGCTAACACTGGCTGCGTGTCTGATGTAGGTTATAAATCCCATCCCTTTGGGACCTCCGCTAGCCAGGTGTGGGTACGCGCCTGTGGCTTGAGCTCCAACAGAACAGGAATTGAGTGGCAAGAAGGATGCATAAAATGAGCTCCTCCACGCTGCTCACTGGCTCTCCTGCTCACTGCTCCCTGGTGCAGCGTGGCCCCCAGCCTTTCCCTGGCCCCAGCCCTGTGGTACCCTGCTAAATCTCAGGGAAAGGCCAAGGTACCTAAAAGGCTGTGACCACTGACAGGGTAGCTCCCCTGACACTTCTTCCACTAGTGCTTCTGTGCTGGCTTCCTTCTCTCCATCCTACAGCATCCACTTTTTATTCAGGTTTCTTGTTTTCTCCCCTTTCACTGCTCCTGCATTATTCAGTTTCCTTCTCTGGCACTGTTTTTGTCTTCTCTTTTTCACCTCTCAGCTCACCACGCTCCTTGTATAGGAGGGAAACAGCAAGCCATGCAATACGGCCTTGTAAGTCATGACTGACAGCAGACTGAAAGGCAGAGGAGGGAGGGAGGGCAGCTTTAACACTCCACATCGAAAATTAAATTTTTGCTTTTTCTGTGGTCAGTTTTGTTAGAGGAGCCTGGAGGTTTTTTCCTGTCCCAGTTACCTGACTGAAGCAGGGGGCTGTGGTGGCATGGGATATGGACTTTGAGTCCAATCTCTTCCTCTGCTTTCACTGACCAAGCCCAGAGAACTTCAACGATGCACCAGAAACTTGTCCAGAGTTAAGCTGGTGTAGGTGGAATCCACTAGCCATGATGCCTCATGTTCTCAGTTTGAAGTATGTTGCCCTAACTTTTGTCTTTTTCTCAGTCCTCATTTTCTTCCTTTAAAAAAAAAAAAAGCCTAGCCAAACCTAGGAAAATCGGTCTGCAGAACAGGAACTCTTGAGTTGTTTTAGGGTTAAGTTACAACCGTGTTGGTTTTTTCCATGCATGTATTATTTTTTCCTTTCCCAGACTGCTTGAGTCCTAAATTACCCCTGTAAATCTGCTTTCTGTACCATCAGTTCTCAGAACAATGAACCACTTGATATACCTGATAAGAGTTAACATGAAAAATGAATAAATCATTTGCTACTCCCTTTTCTTTTTTTGCTGTAACTGGGTGTTGGTCTATAAAATGAAGGAAGTTACATTGAGCAGGAAGTTTAAAAATGCTTAGACAGATGTCATTAAAAAAAAAAAATCAAAATTGGCTTCCTGCCAAGTGACTGTAATTAAAATTATTCTTCTTAGTGAGAAAAAAGCAGATGCAAAGGGAGGTTTCCTGTCTCTCAAAGTAGGAAATATAAATAACTGTTAGTCTCTCTTTTGTGTGTGCATGTGTGCACACGTGTGTTTGTGTGAGTGTGTGTCTTAGTGTAGGACTCTGTGGCTTATTTCTGAAGTAGCTTGTGATTGAAAACTTGAGTCGATACCACGTGGATGGGTACTTTGTTAATCTATCCTTTATTTGGTCTTATTTATAAATTAGATCTTTGTTGAAAATACTATAAATTTCAGTGTATAAATTGCCCTTTCTATATTACAGATTACCCAAATGACTGCTCTTACGGAGAAGAACAGTAAACTTCTGTGTAGAGTGTTGAAGGAAGAACAGGATGTGGGTGGGTGTACACATGTGTACCTAGCTGTGCACATCTATACACATCGTATAGCTATAGCTGATAGGTATATTAATGTGGAAACGAATGCAGTTCATGCCATGCAGCTTCCTAGCATACATGGAAGTATACAAGTATAAAACTGCTTCTATCAGTGTTACTTCTTTTTTCCTGTACAAGCATCTTTAGTTTGATATAATGCCTTTACATTACACTTTAATTTCATTTTAATTACAAAGGTTTCTCATCTGATATAATTATACAAACTCTAAAACAGTCTATTAGCCAAATTAGGCAAGTCGATCATCAGGGGATGTGCTCTATGGCTCCCTTCTGCCATCACTGTTTAAAAGGGGGCTGATTCCTTTTCTCTCCTACTCATAGATAGGCTAATGATTTATGTAGATTGAGTAAATTCTATCAATCTATTTATTGTGGGCTTTTTCAGATGTTGCACTGAAATTTGGAAGGGTTTTTTTCTTTTTGAAAACAAGTTTCCTTTGAGGAAGTGCAGACAAGGCATGGACATGTGTTTCAGTGCTGAACCATGAGAACTGGTGAATTTTGGTGGAGTGATACCCCTTGGCGGGTGATAGGTCTCCCACCAAGACCAGTAGTTTGTATAAAGCATGTTCCATATGCACATCAGGATAGGACACTGCTGTATTTAGCAGCCTGATGTTTACAGAGGTCAGATGTACCACATGTGGTTCTTCCACCAACGCTTTTTTATGAGCTATAGATATTGCATATCTGCATTGAGATGTATTATAGCACACACACAGTTCCCTGGCAAAAGCATTCTGGTAATATTGTTCCTTCTTCTCGCTGTATTGGGATAAATGGGTCCAGTGAGAGGAGTCAATAAAAGTGCACTTGCACTGACATGGGTTTCCTGAATTATTATGCCATCTAACATTTTTAAGTTGACTGTGCTTGAATTTGCCTCTGCTTGTGAAAGGGAGGTTCAGCCCCAGCAGGATTTTACCAGCCAGTACACAGAACTCTGGTCATTAGCTGTATGACCTCACACTCATCACTCATCTGTCATGCAGCCTATCAGTACAAATAGAGCAGAGTATAAGTGTGAGGGTCCAGGGCCTCCGTTCTTAAGCACTTGAAAGAAGGAGGAGACAGCAGATAAGCCCCGCAGTGTCTTTTGGGGTTGCTGACCACAGGCAGGCATACATCTCCTATTCCATGGGTGCACTACAATACAGAGGAATAGCCTAACTTGATGGCTGCTTTCTTCAGGGCTCCACGACCACTCAACTTCTTTTGTGGGTCAACAGGTCTCAACACAGTAAGATACCTGCAATGAGGACCGCTGCTTGCATTGATAAAGCCTGGCGACAGAAGCTTGGTGGCACACTGATACAGTGTAAACAATTCCTCTGTGACATGGCATCTTGTGTGGTCCTGGAAAATCTTTGCTTGGTATAGATCTTTGAGTTTCCAGATTATCTGGCAAGAGAGATTACCTGCTAAAAAGAGGTTACAAGAACAGCTCAAAACCAGCAAGTGCATGCCTGGTGCAATCAATAGAGCAACTAGCACCCAGTGAGCAGGAGTATCAGTGATCTGAAAACATGCAAGAGGAATACGGACATGTACCTCTGGGTTTTGCAGTGCTGTGGGAGACCGAGAGAGTTCTTAATTGCTCAGAGAAACAGGGATTAGGCTGAAGAGTAATGTAACCTTTGGAGATGAGGTCAGGTTACAAAATCTATCCCCAAGAACACTGTTGGAAACTCTAGCAAAAGCTAAGCTTATAGGTCTTTCAGAAAATGAAACAGAATTATTTTAAATTCACAATCCACTTTATGGCACAGCCCAAGGCTGTAGGTAATCTGTCTCTGCCAATCCTAGGATGTCCCCAGTAAGCACATAAACATTTAAGAACTGCATTGCAGCAAGCCTCCTTATGTCCTGAAAAGAGATTCCTGTCTCTGTTGAAATCCAGAGGACATATGAAAAGTTAGGGAAGGTCAAATGTACACCACAAACAATGAGAAATTCCCTTTTATTCCTCCGGTTCCTACTCTGCTCTTCTGGAAGCTGGTTTGCCTAAATCTAATGCAGTTGTTTTTGCTGTTGTGTGTACTGCTGCTAGGAGAAGTTTGCTGAACCCACCTTTCGGAGAGGCCCCCAGCAATCTGCTGGAGAGGTTTTATTGCTGCTTCCCAAGTGGGAAGGGAAGCTACGGCAGGATTTAATGGCTACTTCTGTGCCAGCACCCACAGCTCCCACATTCTCCCTGGTGCCATAGGCTCCAAATTAATAAATGCTTAAACTCTTGCTTTACTCTAAGCTGGTGAGCCATTACATGGAAAAGATAAGACAGTCTCTGCTGTTGGCAGCAGTATCTTCCTTGCATGCTTCCCCCAGTAGTGTATGGCTGCATTTGTTTGCAGAGATGTGTTGTGAGGGGAAGGGAATGTGTCTGATTATTTGGGGTGGGTAGAGGGGAGACCAGTCCTCCTTCTACTAAAAATGCCAGAAAATAATACCGATGGTTTTCACACTTGTGCTGCCCTGCTGCAGACATTTTGCAAACATGAAAGCAAAGCAACAAGGGGCTTTGTTGGCATTTTGGCAAAGGATTTTCATGGGCAAAGCTGCCCGTTGAAGACATCTCTTTTTAGTTCCCAACCCAGGATAACAAGCAGGTCTGGGCGAATGTTTGGGGCTGCATTTTTCTAGCAGGTTCATGTACTTTTCATACACACAAATCCAGGGACAAGTACCAGATGCCCTGAGCAGGCCTGGCCAGTGCTTTCAGCTGAAACACGTGTTCTGTGTCCAGCACATGGGAAGGAGATTGCATTCCCGAGGAGCCCTTTTGAGGAGAGCTAAGTAAACAATAAATCTCTCCACAATGGAATTTATTCTGAGTGAATTATCAGGGTTAAAAAAATACTCTGTTGCTTTCAGCTCTTATCTTTGTTTACCATATCACCAAGGACAGTGACCTGCCTTTGTGCCCTAATACTGAACTGTCAGCAAGAAGGACAGGAAATGCTGCTTTCTCTATAGGCTCAGCGTAAAGGCTTAATGAGAAGAATAATATCTTAGCAGCAGTTATTGGTTTTGCTCAGTTTGGTTTATTCTCTTTTGTTGCCTTACTTCAGCAGACCTAGATAATCTTAGAGAAAGGCCTTTGTGCCAAATTTCTGCACTCTGTAATTTAGTGACCTTCAGATATTTAAACATTATTAAGACCAAGTGAAGCTGACAAAAGAGCCTATATTCTTTTCATTTCCCACTGAGCTGAGCATGCTGTGTCCTGTCTGGAGCCCGGCCGCGAACAGCACTCTCTGAACAGGAGTTATCTTTCAACTCAAGCAAGGAGGGAGCGCACCAACACGGAGCAGAGCCCTGGCTGCATCCCTTACTGTTGATAACAACGGGTTCATGGGGAGCACCGTCACTCCTAGGTCACCTGATTAATAACTCCCCTTAATGAAATAAGAAATGAAAATGTAAACAAATACAGAAGCAGTGTCCAGTCTGGAGCAGAGATGTGCTGGTAGTGCTGCATGCAGTAGAGCAATGTTGCCTTGTCCCAACAGCCCCACCTCTGGATTTTGAGGTGTGCAGGACATGGGACAAGAGCAAGCTCAGCTACTTGTGAGGGCTTCTGCACTTTGACACTGACTTCAGAAGCCCATCCTCGTGTCTGCTTAGGGAGTACTTTTGGTGTAGCTCCTCTTCCAGAGGTTGTACAGCAGCATTTTCCTCTCATGGTTTCTCTTCATAATTTGAGAGGGCAGAGGTACAGGGAGGATCCCTGCGGATCCCAACCTGTGCCCCATGCCTTTTATGGGAAAGTGTTGTCAGGTGGTGTGGAAAACAGCCTGGGCTAACTCAGCTCATCTCTGCAGGAGGTTGACTCTGGCGTGGCTAGAACCAGGACAGGACCTAAGACAGATAATCCTTAAAAGCAGATCCTTTAAGCTTCAAATCACAACTTTATTTTTCCATGCAAAGGTAGGAAAACAGTGAGTTTCTTTACCTGTTTGTTTGTGATGTCTGGGTGAGTGTTTAACACACCCCTTATAACTTTTTTCCCCCAGCAACTGCATGTCATAAAGCAAAGCTTTAACGATGGGTTAAGTTCACTTCTTTATTTACACAGAGGGAATGTGTAAGATCTCTGTTCCAGCAGCCTGTTCACAATTCTGTTGTCCATTCAAGATTTACCTTTATTTCACATAATATCACTCTTAACTACCAAGATTTACCCTGCTCCTGACTTAAAAACTTAGAAGGGAAAAAACAAAAAAAAAAAGCAAAGGAGTTTCTGTCAGAACTAATGTCTAATGACCAGGCGTTAAACAGAGCATCGTATGTTTGCCTGCCTCTGAGCATGCCGGCAGTATCACACCATCTCATGATTCTGGTTCACCCATCTTATTAAAAGTGCTAGAGGAGAGTAAGATACTTTCCCAAATTTACTTGGAAAGCTGCGTCAGGACTTGACCTCCTGACTGCGATCCCCGTGGTTTCACCACACAGCAGCTACTCCCCCTGCTCCTCCTGCCCTCGCAATAATGTGCCTGGAATCTGACCTCGCATTTCCCGCTGCCACACTGGTATCAGCTGGTGATAAATGAAGCCTTTTTTTAACTTGTTCCTTGCTTTGCAGGCCACTTTTCTTTTCTGGTTTAAAGAAGAGGCGGCAGTGATGTGGCACTGAGGCACGGCTATGTCCTGGCACTGACTGTCAGTGTGGTATTTGTAATACACTGGTCAAAGCATCTCTTGTGGTAGAGATGAGACAAGATTCCATTATAAGGACCACAAAAGGGATTTTTCTATCAAGTCCACTGGAAGCAAGGACCAAGCCATTGTCTTCCCTGGCTCTTCAGCTCCCAGCCTGTGTTGTACCAAAGAGCAAAAGTGGTGAAGTACATATGCAGAAGGCAAAAAACCCCACCTTCCCACATCCTGACCTAGATAAATAGGATTTGGAATGAATTTTCTGACTTCACAGCACTGACACTTTAAATCTTCTGAGATTTAAAGAATTTTTAATTTTCTTTTTTAGTCATTTTTATACCATTTCAAATTGACGGATGTGTTTCAGAAAATACACATGCGTACATGTGTGCGCACATGAAGAGAGGCCAAAAGTACTAATACCAGTCTGTGCCATAATGTGAAATGGGAAGCATGGGAAGTGTTAGGAAAAGCAGTGGGTATGGACAGAAGTGCAAGATGCTCTGGCTCTTCTAAGCTGCATCACAAGTGCCTTGGGAACTAAGGCAGGGAAAACCGTGAGGTTGCTCTAAGTTACGCTGGCAGAAGGCAGATCTAAGTATGCAAGAGGTGCAAAAGGGAATCGCATCCACTTCCAGTTTTTCCCAACATGTTTCTAGTAAGGGGTGTAACAGGCAGAATATCACCCCAAGTAACCTGCTTTCCAAAATCTTTTCCTTCACAATGGATCCACACCCCTCCATTAATTTATTTATTTTTAGCGCATCACGGGTGTTTTATGACTGGGGCCACCAAGATGCTGCCTGATGCCGTTTAAACTAGAGCAATGAAGTCAGAATAGCAGCAACGTGCCTTTGGCTTTGTGATTATCCCGCTTGTTCACTAGAAAGAATTGTAGGTTTCTTTACACACATGGAAGTCACAGAAATAATAATAAGCACCCTTCATCAGTCAGTCTCTATTTATACATCGGGGTAGGTGTGGGAAGCATGAAGTCCTGGTTTTTCTCTGGTTTTTTTCTTGATGATTTTCATTTTTTACTTTTTAATTAAATTTCTTCATTTAGAGTCACACAGCTGTCTGGGCTTCAGCCACAGATAAGTGGATCTGTGTATGACAGCAGCAACCAAAATTTATCTTTCTTTTCTCTCTCTCCCCCTCACTTCCTCTCTTCCCCCCCCCCCCCCCCCCCAGTACCCAGCAGAAACAAAATGCTATATATAGACTCAGCACAGTTTACCCCCCAATTACTTTGTCTGCATGTTTCAATTTGTTTCTTTGTCAAGCTCTGCCAAGGTACCAAGTTTGGCATTTTTCAAGGGGAGGTGGGGTGCTTAATGCCAGAGTAAGCAGTTACATTCCCATTCCTCCCAAGCCCCCCCCTGAAACATGTACTAGAAAACTGGGGGCACTCTGAGGGCAGCTCATGCTTGTGTGATGTTTATTCACGTGAAGTTCCTGGTTTTTTAGCCTTTTTTTTTCCTTTTTCTAAAAGGTCTGTGTTATTCTAGCCGAGTGTTAGCAGCAGATGGCCAAAGGGCAGGCAAGGATGGCCCATGGTGCTCTGTAAATGGAATAATACCAACATCCTGCCATCGCACTGCAAGTCTCTGGGTCCTTGTTTTTTATTCGCTCAAATCACTCAATGCTGAAGTCAGGTGTTTAACCAGAATCTCATCTTTCATTATTAAAACAAAAAAACAACCAATAAGAAACAGAACAAAGAAGGAAAAAGGTTTCTAGTTGAAAAGGGAAGATTGAGAACATGAATCTGAACCCAGAAGGCAAATGAAGTTCAAAATATTATTTGTTATAAATCTCGTGTGTTTTCTAGCCAGTTTCTAAGTATGTTGGGGCTTTGCTAATAATGTTTGCTATCAGTTTGGTAATAATCTGAGTATGCCTATCTGCTTGTGTGTGTAACAGAGCCTTGATAGGAAAAGCCTGTAGCTGTGTCCCATCTTTGTACACTCAGAAAATACACACACACCCTGCCCCCCACAAATCAGCTCATCTATAGGCATCCATAGGTCCTCGTGCCACAGCTTGTGATAAAGAAGGCAAAGGGTACAGTATTTTATTAGGCATTTTATGTTGACCCTCTGCAGACCACTGTGGTGCATGTGCTTTTTCGTCTTAAAAGTTCTTTTTCATGATGAATGATTCAGCACATATGTCACTTTGTGGGTCCTCCCTTTGTGTCTCAGTGGCACCTGGATCCAGTGGCCTCCATGTCAGGGCTGACCCAAATCCAGGTGGGTACCGCCATGTTGGGCAGGTTCTCCTGGGTCACCACATGGCACTTCAGTCCTTTTGGGGCTGATAGAGCAGGATAGAGTTTTTAAAAAAGAGGAAGAAAGGATAAAGTGCTGGCTTTAAAGTAACAGGGCCATAAGTAAAATGACAGCACAGAAGTGAGGTGTGGGGATTTATAAAACTAAGAGTCTCCTTGGAAATACAGAGAGGCAAATGAGTGAGGTGACCAGGCACTGAGACAGGAAAGGGTCAGGTTCGAGAAGCAAAAATATCCTTGAGAAGCGAGAAAGAACAGCATGCCAGGATCGTTGTGGGACTGTGAGGTAATAAATAAATAAAGGCCAAAGCAGCTTACTCATAAAGCAGAAGAAATCGTGAGCAATACTTTCCATTTGCCTTCCCCATAAAGTCTTATATCATCCTAAAACATGCTAGAAATGACCTTGTTCAGATTACAAATGAATTCTGTATTTTCTCACTGCTGACCCTGTGACTTCATCCTGCAGCTCTCCAAGTTGTGGGTTTTTTTTTCCCCAAGCTCCTGTATGTTGATGACGGGTGGTGATTCAGTAGGTGCAGGGGGACTGCTCTTCCACCCATGGCAGTGTGCAGTGTGCCCCAGATGGCTGCACTTCCCAGGATCCATCCTGCACTCCTGCAAGTCGGCACAGTTCCTCTGGCGCTGAGGTTCAAGAGTGTTCTAAAGCAGACCAGGAAAGAGGTGACCTCCTGAACTGAATGCTGTTCTTTATAATCTCTTCCCCATTATGCATCTTTAAAGAAAGACCCGGGTCTCAGTTCCTCTTCTTGACTTCAGTTTTTGTGGATCACTATGACAGTGATAATTGCAGAAGAATTCCAGATAAACCCCAAAATGTTAGTTTTACTTCCCATGATTAAGGACAGGAAGGGTCTCCTGGGGGAGGTGCTGGTGGAGTTTATCCGCTGGCCTTTTTTTTGATTGGAAACGGTCCCACAATTTGGATACAGTTTGAGTGTCATTACTGAGGTCCAGTTGGCCCTCAAATAACCTACTGTGCCTATCAGTGTAATCAGGACGAAGTCATTGTGTGAAGTAAATCATAAACAGATGGACAGCCGTGCCATGCTGCTCTACAAAGGGTAGAGGAAAGCAAAGACACAGAACAGCGCCAGAATATGACACCGTGATGGCTTCACTAAATCTAAGCGTGAACAGGCTTAGGGAAATTTCTGTGTTCCCAGATGGAGAAGAGATAGAGTAAGGGAAGAAAGGGAAAGAAATCCTTGAATAGGCATCTGCCAGGCTTTATCGCAGACAGCTTTATCTGAATATCTAGCGAGGTTTGTCATAGGATAGTGTCATGGTAGCAGACACCCCTGTTCACAGCCAGCTCCCCACTGAGCTCAGGGTAGTGGGTTTCAGACTGACGTCTACATTTTTTTTGGAAGATGCTCTTCATGCATAAGAGGGATAGAACCCAAAAGGTGTTTAAAATACTATAAAGTTTTCTCACATACCAATTGTAAATTACTTTGTTGTACCCAAGGCAGTCAGCACTTTATAGAGGAAGCGGAAGAGGAAAAGGCATCAAATATCTTTGGCCAGAATAATTTTCCCCTTTCTTTCTCCATTCTTAATATTTTCAGCTGATATACGAGAAGTTTCAACAGGAACAGACTTTTCCCTCATGCCTTGTAGAAAGGACATACGCTAAAATTTGAAGCTACGAGTGGACATGGCATGATCACAGAATTGCAGAACATTAGGAGTTAGAAAGGACCTCGAAAGATCATCTAGTCCAACCCCCCTGCCAGAGCAGGATCACATAGACTAAATCACACAGGAACACATCCAGACGGGTTTGAATGTCTCCAGAGAAGGAGACTCCACAATCTCTCTGGGCAGCCTGTTCCAGTACTCCGTCACCCTCATAGTGAAAAAGTCTCCTTACATTCACATGGAACTTCCTATGCTCCAGCTTGCACCCGTTGCCCCTTGCCATCACTGAGAAGAGCCTGGCTCTGTCCTCCTGACTCTCACCCTTTACATATTCATAAACATAATTAAGGTCACCCCTCAGTCTCCTCCAAGCTAAGGAGGCCCAGTTCCCTCAGCGTTTCCTCATAAGGAAGGTGTTCCACCCCCTTAATCATCTTGGTGGCCCTGTGCTGGACTCTTTCAAGGAGTTCTATGTCCTTCTTGAACTGAGTGGCCCACAACTGGACACAATATTCCAGGTGTGGTCTCACCAGGGACAGAGTAGAGGAGGAGAAGACCCTATCTTGACATCCTAACCACAGTCCTTCTAATACACCCCAGGATGATCTCAAAGGTCTTTTCCAACCTGGTGATTCTGTGATTCACACAGCTCCTCAGTTTTAAACCATTTATTAGAAAAACTGATTTGCTACAAGGAAGGTAAAGAGAAGGGTTAAGATTTTCCGTGTATTAGGTCAGAGGTGCAGGAGTTTATAGCAAGGAATTGGAGCTTTGACACCAGAAAAGCCTCTTTATTTTCTGCACTTTTAGTGCCATCAGTTTCTCAAGGACAGGCTGAGCCCTGAGTTATGATCCTAGCAGCTAAAAACAAACAAAGCTCCTTTTTGTTTAAGACATATTTAAATGCCTTACAATGGATTTCTTTCTTTTTTGGTCATTTTAAGTCTATGCATTAAGTGCAGTATTTGCCTGTTTACTTGCAGGAGTCACGCTGAGGCTGAAAAAAAAAATCAGGCTACTTATGAAGGCTTGGGTTGGTGGGTGCTTGGCTTGTAAGGTTGTAAATTGTTGGCCTCAGTCTTCAGCACCTCTGCTGGCCCCTTGTGCACAGGGAGGGACTATTTACCAGGAGCACCTCACACACGCATTTGGAAGATGACCAACTAATTAATGTTTGCTAAGCGCTTCGTGAGCCTCAGGGGAAAAGCAAGTATGGAAAGGCAAAGTTTTATTATGGTTGTACTGCACCTAATGTACATAAAATGTTTTCAAGGCATCAGGCACTACATAAGTGTTGTATGGTATTAAAACTGACCTGCCCTTGTCGGAGCAAATAATAATTACACTGAGCGATGGGGGAATCTTGCAGTTTCTTTGCTGTGAATGTTTGCCTGTTTACTAATTCAGAAAAGGTCTCCTCCAGCAACTGCTGAAGCCAATGACTTAAGCAGCCACTGTCTCAAGCCAATATTTAAGTATCTGCAGAAAGGTGAATTACCAAAGTAATTTATTTTGTGTAAAGCTCTGCTCTCCTCATAGGTGGGACCATGGTCTCTAGGGTATATTTCCCCAAACCGCATGCCTGGGGCTGAGTCACCTCTCAGTCCATAAGGCTGCCAAGCATCCAAGGCCATAGAGATGAAGAATGACCAAAGAGGACCTCACTACGTAGCCCTTATGATAGCCTCTGTTTGCAGCTGATTCCTTTTAATATAACATAACGTGAGGAAATGAACATTTGATTAAACTAAACACACGGGCCTTTTATATGCAAGGCCCTAATTTAAAGCACTGTCACCTCCATACAGAAAATACCAGCTGGAGCAGGAATGATTAAATTAAATCATCTGGCTCTTGTGTGATACCATGAATGTCTGCTGAGAGGGGAAAAAAATCCCTCCTCTTTATTCCTGTAGATCTGCAGCAACCACCAAGGGACACTTCTGTAGCAGGAAGGATTAAGTCTTGCACGAACTTCAGTGCTTAATGTGCTTTGGACTGGTGACATGCCCTTCGGACAGACCTACCCCAGTTTTATAATTCTCTTTCTCAGCCTGTTGGGCCTCTGGCAGTCCTTTCTCCTGTTTAATTTCCTCCTTGCCTCCCTCCCACTGGGATCCTTCACCATTCAGCACTTTTGCCACCCAAGTAGAAATTTTGATTGTGTCAGACAAGTGTAGAAAGAAAGACTTTCGAGACTCGGTGGGCTGAGGAGAGAACCTAAGGGAGAGATTTCCCGGGGGCTGAGTTGTTTTTTAAGGAGGCAAGAAATGGGCAGTGTCTGTTCCTCTGATGGGTTTAGCATGCTACAATGCATGGCTACAATATCACGTCCACAAATAGCTGGAGCGAGGCATGCATTGCGTACAGGTAGGAGAGGAGCTCCTCTTCCCCACCAAACCAGAGATAAAAAATAAGTAATCTAGTGAGAGTAGTTGTGTCATTAAAAGCTGCCTGGCCAGGCACCATCCTCCATACAGCAGGGCACCCCAGACACCCAGTCTCACTCCCAGTTATTTATTCAGTTTTCATCCAAGAGCACTCACCTCTCTTGGAATGGGAGTCTGGGAGTAGATGGAGCTGACAAATTTGCGAAACTGGGATCAAACCAGATATTTTTCTCCTTTCTTTTACTTCGTAGCATCCCTCATAAAGGATTTCCATAGTGATTTTCTTCTCTTTTTCTTGCCTTTTTTTCTTCAGTCTTCTACCTGATGGCACTCACTCTGTTCTTGCTTGCTGATCACCATGTGTCAGTCGTAATGTAGGTGGAAGAGAATTCTGACTGTTTTGGTTGCAGCTTTTGTGTTTATCTGTTTGGTTTTGGGACACTGTTCAGTTTCAGGAAGTATTTTTATCTCACAGAAGTCTCCTTGTGAACAGCGATGCTACGAAGACCTTCTTTTAGCACCATGAAAGCTAGTGGAGGTACTGCAGGTCTGTCTTCTGTCAGGAGCTGAAGTCTTTGATTCAAAAAGCAAAGTAACATTAAAGAGGCAACATTGGTGTAACCTTATACTTTCTGGCTCTTTCCCCGGTGCTATTTGGTACATACTAAAACCACATTTTCCTCTCCCTTACACTGATACAACCCCAGGGAGCTGCGTGGATTTACACCAAAGTAACGGGGGGGAATTTGGCTGCGAGGTCTGCGTGTAATGTGGTTATCGGGGTGTAATTGGTGCGCTGGCCTTTCCCACCACTTCTGAGCTTGGCCCGCGACTTGGCACCTGCCTCCACCTGTGCTCACGTGGCTTGTGAGGCGACGGACAAGGAGAGAGGGCAGCAGGAAGGGTGGAGTAAGAGGAGGTGTGAGGGCGAGTGGCAGGTGATTTGAACACAAAGCTGTAATACTGGATTTATTTGGTGTGTATGGCCTTTATGAGGAGCCATGAGGAGTCTGTTTGATGAGATGTCTGAAGCAATAAGCGCTGAAAGAGTTTGAGTGCTGCTGACACTTGTGAAGTGCTCAGTGAGCTAAGTAACTCTCCCAGCCCAGGTGAGTGTCCAGTGGACAGGGGTCGAGAACCTATGTGCTGCATTTCAGTTTGAATGGCAACCCAAGCAGATGAGAGAGGTGGCAAGTGACCCACACAGAATAAAGACATAATGGGCAAGTTTAGGAGTACGTGCTTTGGATTTTCTGGCTTCTGGGGTAAGAGGCATGAGGAGATGGGTCTGAGGACTTGCTTTGATGTTTATGTCCAGGAGTGTGTGGGAAGGTAGAATGTTGCTGGTGAGGCTTTAGCGCTTATCAAGGCATGCTGTAAGGTAAAGAAGAGAGGTGCTAGGTAGCTCAGGAAGCCTCTTGCTGCTGCATCTTTATCTGGAAATCAGGCTTCTTGTCCTGTTTTTTTTGTTTCTGAACCTTCTTCTCAACTCTTATGCTCAAGAACTGAGTATTTTGCTAGAAGCAGCCCTTCAGTAGGCCTCTGTCACTGGACACGACCAACAGACACTTGGTGATTTTATACTCTCTTCTCTATCTTAAATCAGTATATCTTAAAGCAACACTGCCTTGACCTGCCTCCTGGGATGAGTGGGACTCCAGAGCTCCAGGGTCCCTCTTCCCCAGCGGTGAGGCAGGTTCTGCCTGCTCCTGTGCCTCAGGGAGACATCTCACTTGGCAGGTGCAGGCTCTGCTACAGACAGCAGAGACATATTTTCCAATAAGTATCACATGAGGACTGCCTTAAGCATTTTTTTTAGTATTTTATCCAAGTTCTGAGGATTAAGCCAAGAAAATTTATTTCAAGTTTGTCCTTGTTTCATTGCCTGACATTGTAGGAAGGTTTTCATCTGGTGCTTTACAGCTATTCCAGCATATTGTTGTGGAAGTAGTAAAACACAAGGCAAGCTTTCTTTAAGCAAATTAAAGATAGATGCTGTCTGTAATGTCTCCTTTCTTGCTAAGGTTGTTAGCAAGGTTGTTGTGGGACAACCCTAACCTGACACAGTATTCTTGCACTTCTTCCCTCTCTCCCAGGCTGAACGTGGCACTCAGGCTCTAGTTCTTTTAGGGGACAAACAGCTCTTAGAGGTGGCCAGAGAGAGGTCCAAACCCCAAGCAGTTTCTTTGATCTATTAGCAGCTTATGATCCATTTGGTCAAGAAATGTTATTGACCTGTTTATGAAGCCCAGCTGTGGCTTTGATCTGAATAACTCTTTTGGCAGTTTGGAAGGGGAGGTGGGTGAGAGTCACTGGGGATGATGCTCGCTTGTTTTTTACTCACCTCCTCCTATCCTGTTGCTATCCAAAGACTAACATCCGAGGGAGAGCCAATGTGGGCTGTGTGGCTGTGCATACACAGATAACTCATGGATCTGCATCAGCAGTTCAGCAGATCTGCACGTCATCTCACTGACATGGACTTTGTCACAGTCACACCTGCCCATGAGGCTTTTCATTTGGTTTGCAATTTCTCAGAAACTGCAGCCGGTTCAGTCTCAGGCCATGACTCAGCAGCACCAGCTATGAGGAATGTGGTCTCTGCAACCTTCACAGCTTCCAAATCGATTTCAGGTGCATGTCACACTCTGTCAGCTACATAAAATTTTCTCTGATTTTTGTTTCATTTCTGGCTGCTGAGCACCACCAGACCATGTCCAATAGGATAAGTGGAAATCTTTGATTCACTGATGTGTATTTGGATTACCATTCCCAAAACAGAGGTGGCCTCATTCAGCAGCTACTTTGGGGAAAAGTTAGTGTCTTCTCTTAAACTGTCGCTGAACATGGGTTCATGCTGGACGTTGTATGGAAGCAACTGAGGTGCCGGCATATGTTCCCTTCTGCTGACTTGGCTGTCATGATGCTAACCACAGCCAGCAAAGAGGAGCGAGCAACTGGGAACAGTAACATCTCAAACTGCAGCAGAAAGATTGGCCAGACCTCTCCTGTCAGCACTTGTATTCCCTTGGTGTTCATTGAGGAATTAAAAGTTAACTGAGGGTGGTGGCAAAAAATAGGTTTGCCTGCCTAGAAAACACCAGAGCCAATACTGAAAAGCAGAGGTGGATCTGAAGGCAGTTCTTTCTCTTGCAATTTATATGGGGATTAAAACATGCACCATCCTTGTAGCACATAGGCAATTTTATAATCACTGCTGGTATTTCACCTCAGGGTACTCTGTGCACTGAAGAGTTAATTTCCCACCTTTTTCTAAGGAACCAAGGCCTAGGATTTGTTGTCAATTGTGCAGGAGCGTTGGTGGCCAGATGAGATGAATATGTGATATTATAGACCCTTTGCATGGAAAGAAAAAATAGTTGGCTGAATAGTGTTAAAATCCAGGTATGGTTTCTCTTATGACTGGGATGGGTGGTGAGTACCACCACACCTCTAGAAATCAAACCAGGGAAACTTGCAGGCAGAGAAAAATGCCACAAAATGTTCCATGGCCGTTTTGTTTCCACATGAACAGGGACAGGCTGTGCAAAGCGTAAGACAAACTGCTGTGCAAAGCAGTGGCTACAAAATTTAAATGTAGGATGATCTATGACATGCAGTGTGGTGCCTCCTTTCCCCTCCATCCCCCCCATCTCTACTTGTTACAGAAAGGTATGTCTTTCTTAATGAAAAAACACCCAGTCTTGAGTAAGATGCAATGTAGATTTTTTTTTTCAGGGACTTGAAGTGGCATCTTTGCACAACACCAGCCCCCACCCCAGCAAACCTGCCAGCAGTTGAAAGATAAAAATAGGGACTTTTAGGGAGAAAAGAATATTTAAGTTCCTTTGAAATGTGCTTGGCTAAGGGAATATTTTTAAGAGAGGGAGTGGAAAAATAAATGGAAAATATTTTCTTTGAAAGGAAAAAAAACCCCAGCAAGCTGTCCTTCCTAAATAGAGATGCTTGCGTGATGTGTACTTTACGCAGCCCTGGGTCAGACCTTGCAAACAACTACTAAATTAGGTCCAGCTACTTTGATGCTAAAAGCATGGAAGTGCCAATAATTAAGTTGCATCAGGTGTAGGAAATGACTGATGTGTCTGCCATGCTCGTGATAGCAGAGTTCCCTGTGCTGCCATTTGACCGACCCCTTTTTCTTTATACAAGCAAAAGGAATTTTCTTTTAAGGCAAATCAGCTGGTTTTGCACCTTTGCTTTGTTTTTCTGAACTGCTAATCCCCTGAAGGTATAGAAGCTATTTGAAAGAGCAAATCAAAGCTCCCATAATTTAGTGTTATATTATTTGTTGATGTATGGTTTGATTTAGTGGCTACTTATTATATCAGGTTACCATATAATTATCTTAATTATTGACTCCAGAAGTAACTAGAGGGATTATGAGAGAGACAGGAAGGCCCAGTGGAAAGAGTATGGCTCAGAGAATCGAACACATCACAGTGTGCTCTTGGGTCCACCACTCATTTACTCTCAGCCTGAACTCTTTTCTCAGCCAAACTGTCTGTGAAATCAGGAGGAATTGCAGGCACAGGACTCAGATGCTGACCCAGGATCCAAAGAGATGGAAGATAGCAGTATAAAAAGGGTAGAGGAAAGTTCTGTGAGAGAGGCATAAAATTAGCAGAAGAAAACATGAATACACACTGCAGCATTCATTTGCATCAAAGCATGGAGCAGCTATGTGGTCGTGGAGTAGGGTAGTTTTGCCACAAAGGCCTGAAATTTGACTCTCCAGCCTCTGCTGCTGATCTCCCATGCGAAATAAGGTAGCCCTCAGATCCCTTTCTGCAAAACAAGGATGATAAAATCATCCTTCTGTCTTCGGTTTTAACTATTCAAATGACTGGAGCAGAGCTCCTCGCACAGCCTCCAGTGTGGTTCTCGTGACATTGGTGCCATTTGTGGCTTCTAGTTTCCTAATCTTCCATCAGATAACCATCGACCAAAGCCAAAGGTTTGAGTTGGTAGGCACAACTGCGATATAAAAGCAACATTGAAAGGCTGTCAGTGCAGTCTATGCTTCCTGTATTGATAATATTTGACATATACTGACAAAATACTTCATCTATTGACAAGCTGAATTGCATCTTTTTCCCTTAGAGAGGTGCAGACACACCAGTTCTGCTCAGCCTGCACAAATTACTTTGGTTTTGTGTTTCCTCCCTGAGCCAAAAAAAAAAAAAAAAGAAAAATGGAATAATAGAATGTATCTATTTCCTTCCCAGAAAAGATCAGTTCATGTGAAATGGTGCATGGTGGCTTAGTGCTGAATAAGTGGGATACCCTAATCCGGCAAGGTATCCTCGTTCTATTGTACGCCTTTTCTGCATACCATCTGGAGTTGTTCTCTGCTTAGTATTTTCAGTATGTACCATATGTTTTTGCATGAAAATTCAATAAAATATGCATTATACATGAAAAGTGCTGTAGTAAATAAAGGAAGGGTGGAATCCAGTCCCCTTTGTGAACGGCAGGGGCCCCAAATCTTCATAAAAGGTTTAGTCTAGTCTGACGTCTGTGCTTTTCTCCAATTCACTCCGTGTCAGTCTTTAGGAGCTGCTCTAATTTAAAACAAAACTGCTTCCCTGACGGGGTTATTAGATGTACTTTGGCTGCCCTCTGCTGAGAGCACCGAATAAGGCCGGGAAAATGTCCTTTTTCCAGGGAAAGTAGCGGTGGAAGAAATGCTCTGTCCCTCTGTCCCGAGTCGTGCGCTGCTGCTGGTGGTCGCCAGCGTTTTGGTGTCGGCTGCCTGTCAGAGGGCAGAGTTGTCGGAGCTGCAGCCTTGTTTGGGTTTCAGTGCCCATCGCTAGTTGCTGAGGGACGGGAGGTTTTGCAGAGTAATGAAAACGCGGGCACAGGCATTGCCTGCCATGCACAACTAAGCAGCGTTGCACAAGGGGTGGCCATGGGAGGAAACAGGCTTCTCCTCACAGGCACTACCGCAATCCTCCCAGGTGGGATTTGAGCCATACCTCAGCCCCCCTCAACTCTGCAGAGCAATTTGCCGCTGCGTGCCATTCCTCATGGTTTCTACGAGTGCAGTCTCCCACCCCCTCCGTGGACTTCACACCGTGAGCACTTTGCTTCAGAACTGGGAAGGGGCGGAGGGTTTGCTCCAACATCAGCATGGAGGACTTGCTCTTTCCTGGGGACAAAGTGCTCCCACATCTTTGGGAAGAAAAAAGGGTCTCGTGGAGATTTTAGTGCATGTCTAATACAATAGCTGTGTTGTAGCTATTAAGGCTCTCTGTAATGCCCTGTTTTTAATACTTCCTAGCACGTTGATTTATTATTATATCTTCAGCTGGGCTGCGGACCAAAGTGTTTTGATGATGAAAGGAATGTTATACACACATTTAATTACTGCCCACATTTTTGTATAATTTTATCATTTACTGTTTTAGATGAGACATCGAGTTCTTCTACAGGAAAAAAAAAAAGCCCAGTAAAAAATAGATGATTTAAAAGCTAATCTGAAATGAGTTTGGCACTTAAATGTGAGAAAATGTAATTGTTCCTTTCTTCCTGCCTTTTCAGATGGTCCCTGATTACCAAAATGTACAAGAACTCCCTTATCTGGACATGGTGATTGCAGAGACATTGCGTATGTACCCACCTGCCTTCAGGTATCATTTTTTTTTCCTCCCTTCTGATTCCACGGAGCCCTATAAAATGGAAATCTGCTGTTGGAAGACCAATGTGCCCTTGGTCTCTGTGCCAATATCAATACTGCTTGTGCATTTGAATGATATAATGTGGCCCACTGAAAGAAAACTGGCTAGTACTTTTATTTATAAAGCAGGTTTTTTACAAAGGATTGGCCAAGATTGCTTCCTCACCCTTCTTCACATCCCCCAAGGTTGGAGGATGGAGCCATTTTGCAGCTGGACTGGCCTTAGAAAGCCAGATGATGTTGCTTCCTCAAGGCTTTGGGGGATTGGAGCAAAGATGTGCCCTAGGCTGTTGGCTGCTGCATGAGTTACCTGCTGCTCACTAAGGTCCTGATCTGTGGGAGGGTTGCACAGTCAGAAAGCTGTATTTTACGTGTGTGTGTAACCCACACCTCAACTGCTTTGCCCCTAGTGCTCTGCTGTACTACTGTAGCTGAGCTAATGGCTGCATCCCTTAAATTTTGAAAGTTTAGCCCCAATTCACACAAGGCTAATTTTACTAACTTATATTGATGGACAGGAAACAAAGGGAAATTAAATTAGAAAACTGTTCAGTTGTCAAATTTCCAAATTATCATCAGAAGCATAAATGCAAATGTTAAAAATGGAACTTTTTGAAGTGGTCAGCCAGTTGCACTGCTTCTCATGAGGCCTGGGGAGAAAATTCAGATGACTGAAAAGGAGCCAAACCTGATCCTGCTGTGACAAGCTCTGAAAGATTGCAAGCACCTTAAAATAAAGAAAAATAAATTAAAAAGCTTTAAACCATATTCTCTTTTATATCTTCACAAAGATTGGAATTCAAGATTTTACCATGGACATCTGCAGGATTGTTAGGGAGTAAATGTCAAAGCTACTTGCTTCTGGATTAGATGACTGGGCTTTACCGTGTTATACATGGCATACAAGTGGAAATTGTTTTGCCAGTTAAAGCGTCAGGGATCTTTGAGTTCCAGCTGAAACACTGGGAAACAATCAATGTTTGTCAGGTGGGAAACAGAATGAGAATGGAATAAACTTGTTCTGAAGTTTTGGTTAGAGTTGTTGAGGGTGTTTATTGATCTGGCTTTTACTCTGATGGATGTGAAATGGATAGGACAGCCCAGTGCCTTGGAAAGATGCTAATTGCCTATGACAAGGATAATGCTGAGTTAGGGGAAAATTCAGTAGCAGCCAAGCTAGCTCGTTATAAAATGAGTTGGTTTATTTTCAAAAGATGAACTTAGTAGCCACAGAACTTTCCTCCCCAGAACTTATGTTTCCACTGTCACCAAATTCATGTAAGGATGAGAAGGACGGCTTGTCAATGTGTTTTTTTAGCACGCCAGTGTTTTGTTCCAGGTTTGGAGCCTCTGTTATTTATTTGTCTGTAAGAGAGAGATGGGTGACAGTAAGAGAAGAATGTGTTCCTGTAATGATACCAGAATGACAGCCCTGAAACTGAAATCTTTGTTCAACTTTGTAGGCACAGCGTGGGGGAGCAGCAAAGGGAGCTCCTGCACACTGCTTCATCCCTGTGCTCCCAGCTGAGATAGCAGGACACCCACTTGGGTTTGGGCTGGTTTGGGGTCTGCAGCAACTGAAGGATCCAGATCAGGATCTGCCACCACACACGCACACCCACGCACCATTTTTTACGAGGCTTACAGACCCAAGCTCAGCTTTGGCAGGTGGCTTTTCTCAGTCTTCTTGTCACGATGAGGTTCCTAAGGACAGTCCTACTCTTGTCACCTGTCACCACAGGGTGGGAGGAAACTGGAGAGTTTTGTTGGTAACGTCATGCCTATCTTTGATGGGCCTATGTGATACGCAGTCTTCCAAGGCTAGTGAATTGGTTTGTGTTTTTGAAGCAGCAGCAGAGCACTTAGCCCTAATACTAAAACCATTCGTTGCTAAGTTTCAGGTGCTGTCCCAACATGAGTGAGCTTCTCAAATAAACAAACTCAAAACTATATTTGACATCATCTTTCTTCTTTTTTTTTTTTCCTGAAGGCAAACTAGCATATTCTTTCTGGCTGTTACTAGAGATGACTGACACATTTCATCTGAAGTTTTCATTTAAAAAGAAAAAAAAGTATAAACCCAAAATTAGCAGCAAAATTCCAGTTTAACAGTTAATGTTTTGGAATACTGTAAGCAACCAGGAAAGCTTTGCTTTGAAAAGGGCAAAAGTTAGCCAGCTGGGTTGGAGCTGTGTGCTTCTAGGTGGAGGTGATTGTAACTTGAGAAGACACTAGCATCAGCAAGGGTTGCTGTATTTATCTACTGTGAAAGTGTTACTCCCGAAACTGCAGGGTCAGTCCAGCTGAAGAGATTGACTTTTATGGGTCCCTCCTGCTGTGTTTTTACCTTTATTAATCATCTGGGACACATGATGCTTTTGCAGGTTCACTCGGGAAGCAGCTAAAGACTGCGTAGTGCTCGGGCAGCGTATTCCAGCTGGGGCTGTCATTGAAACAGCAGTTGGACATCTCCACCACAACCCTGAGTTCTGGCCAGAGCCTGAGAAATTCATTCCTGAGAGGTACGTGAAGTAATGCTTTCCGTTTTTGGGTTGAAGTCCTTATTTGGGTCTGTTAAGATCAAAGGCCTTGCCTTAAATGCTGTTTCACGCACTACAGTGAGCACAGGACTCCAGCCTGTCCAGTGGAGACACCGGATCTTGCTGCTCCTTCACAGCCACAGTCACCCGCTATTCACCCACAGCAGTATTTCCACCAAGAGGAGCTCAGTTCAATTTCGATCCTAAAAATAGGTTATTACTAGCAAATTAGACAAGTGGTGACAGGGGTGCGTCCCACAGAAGGTGAGAGGTTTGGCCAAGGTTGAAATGTGGTGCAGTTTTTCAGACCTATTTCCACATCAGCTCCTGCGAATTGTGTCACCTCTGGATCCAGACATTCTGAGGTGAAATAATAAATTCGCTGACATGGAGGTACCCAGGGAACTCATCCAGCTCCTGGCTGGTGTAGAGCAGCCTTTCTACCTGAGATCTGGTAATAGCATGGGTACACCGTGAGTGGGGAACCTACCCCATCACCCACTGGGAATTTTCTCTCTATCCTTAGATTAGTCACCTAGGTTCTTAGCTCTGCTTGGCAAAAGACACTGTCATATGGGTATTTATTCTCTTCAGTGGGGGAAGGGGGGGGAGTGTGGGCACTGTCAGGTTGTGGTTTCGTGCTCTGCCCTATCTCACAGATATGGAGTTGAGCTTACAGGGAGAGATCCAACTGGTGTGGTACTGTGTGGAAGCACAATTTAGTTTTGTGGGCAGCTATGTTTTAAGTAGTTCTGTGGGCAGATGCATTTTAAGCTACCACTACATTGAAAAGTCTACTAATTAAAAAAGTGAATGCTCCACAAACAACTGAGCAGTTGTGAGGCTGCAGCCCCAGCCCAGAACCATCTCTGCCAGTAAGACAACACAGGTATGATATAGGTGGGTTTGCCCAGTGCTCCTTCTGGAGAAAATGTATTTGGCATGCATTCTGTCAGGCACCTTCGGCCATTCAGAAGAGCAATGCCAGAGTTAGAGAAGCCCAGAGCTTTTGATGAGGAAGTATCTGAGCAATTTCTGGAAGTCTAAGTGGGTTGGATTTTTTTAGCAACACTTACTTAGAAATGCTGTCTTAATTGTTTTGTCACCCCTTTAACAATAGTATGAAAGCGTGTTATGGGGCAAAATGGATAGTGGGGCTGCAGTCCCCTTTGCTCATATGGTGCTGCTTGTTACAAAGCTGAGATTAATTCCCTTTTGAAATTTCCCAGAGGAATGAAGCATGTTGCTTTTTGCAGTAGTATCCCAATCTTACTTAGGATAGCATGGGTATGGGGTTAGCAGGAATACACAAGTTTTTTTCCCTAAACCTCAAAATAGCCTGTGTCACTACTATGTGTGAATTCTGTGGGCCTTAGCAGTCTGACGTTCATGCAAACTCTATCCATAGAGACGAGAGATTTTCAGGGATGACCTTATACATGGATACAGAACCTTTATCCACATACAGAACCGGAAAAGTAGTTCTGTACTACTAGAACAGCTCTAAATACCTTATGGCATGGGAGGATGATGTAGATTTCCAGCATAATGGCCATTGCTCTAAAGGTTTGTGTGCTTTAAGAAGCCACTCTGATCAGGGATTCATCACAGGCCAGAATGATGCTCATCTTGCTGATCATGCATTGGCACTAATAACTTGTACTGACTCAGGCTCCATACTCTGTCCAGTATACATCCACCTTTGCAGATGTTGGCCAACAGATTTTATTTTTTTTCCTCTGGACTGCTGTTCAAATAGGAATTTTGTTTCCAAAAAAAAAAAAAAAAAAAGGAAAAGAAGGGAAAAGGGAAAAAAAAGCCTTATTCCTAATGGTTTGATCAGGTGTTTTAAAGCTAGTTCATTGATGCAGATCTGCATACAGACTGGCACATCAATCAGTCTTTCCAATCGGACTGAGGTACTTCAGCTATAAGAACAGAGCTGTCTGAAATGTCAGTGTTTCCCAACTGGGAACTTGGTCTCTTTGGGCCCAGAGCAGAAAGACGAGCTGGACTGAATTATAACAACTGTCTTCCATGGCCTGTCCAATCCCTTGAGACTTTATCTCCTCTTGCAAGCTTCAAAGAGAAATTCCTGTTGATCTGCATCTCTTGTTAATTCTATTTAGTTCACATTGCAGCCTGCTAATTGCCTTTTAGCTGTAATCTCTCCCTCATACATGCAAAGGACTGCACAGCTTCGAATGTCTGCACCTAAAGGAATCCTTCTTCTGAGCTGGTCATCAATTGAAGGCATTTGCATTAAAGATAGACTGGAAGCAATAATAATGTCTGTCCTCTCCTGGAATCACAAGTTGACAAAGACTGATGGCCAGAAGTCAATTGTCTGTTTACTTAAGGGTGTCAGCCCATCAGGACATAATCTGTCAACAGTCCCTTGCCCTGTCCTTTAAGACCAGTTGAAATGACCACTTTTGAGATGTAAATGAAAAACACAGGATCATGAGCAAAAAACATTTCTTGAAACAGTTTCCATCTCTGCACCTTCCAGGTTTACAGAGGAGGCCAAGAAGGAACGACATCCCTTTGCATACCTGCCCTTTGGGGCAGGACCCCGTGGCTGCATTGGCATGAAAATGGGTTTGCTGGAGACAAAAATTACTCTGCTGAGGATTTTGCAAAAGTTTCAATTTAAGACCTGCCCAGAGACTGAGGTTTGTACATGTAGAGGCATAAAGGCCACGCTTGTCAACTTCAAGGAGTTGACAGTGTGTCCTAGACAGGATGACTGACTCCCCTTTGTGACTTTCTCATTGTTTGAGAAAATTGCAAGAGCCACTTCCATAATAAGGTGGGAGAAGAGGCTTGGACTGCATGTTTTAATCAAAATGTGATTTAACCTTTATGATTTTTCCAGAAAAACAAACAGTTAACACAGCTCTGCCTTAGTGGAGACTAGTGTAGCAACACTGCAGTCAAAAGACCTTGATTTATACAGGGTGAGAACGGGTATACATCTTTCATCGGATCTCACTTCATTATATACCTATTGCTATATACATTGCACCTGGCACTTACTCAGAAGCTCTAGAGTTAATCTCCTTCTGTTCAGATCTACAGTATACCTGGGTAACCACTGCCTCAGCCCCTGGCTGTAAATTCTATTTAATAATATACTACCACAGCAGACTGTAAAACAAGCACTTGAAAGCCTCTACAGTAATCCTGGTGTGAATTGGTCCCCCAGCAAAAATGTCTGTCTGTATGTGGGGGTGTTAGACACAAGTAAACAAATATGTACAACTGTAGGTAAGATGTTCTTTTTTCTTTCAGATCCCTTTGCAGCTGACATCAAAAGCCACACTTGGCCCAAAAAATGGAGTTTACATTATGCTAGAATCTCGCTAAAAGAAAATGTACATCCTGAAGCCTCCTGGGATGGGTCCCCTTGTTCAGTGACTCACTGGGTATAAATGTTTTCAAAACCCCAAAACAGGTAGGAGCCTAAGTCCCACTGATGGTCAGTAGGTGCTGCCTCACTGCCCTCCTGTGGGAGAGCCTCCAGTCATTTTTTTGAATCAGACATGGGCTCCACAGTCTTTTTGGTGGTTTTCAAATTGCTGTGAATAGTGTCTGTAAAGAAGCATCCCACTCTTGCTTTTATACATTATACTTCCTTTCACTCATCTTTGAGAATGCTTTCTTCATCCTCAAGTTCAATAAATAGAGCAGGTGTTACGCATACATGTGATTTACAATAGGTTTTAATTATAATTCATTATATCACACATCCTTCCTGTGCATAAGTCCCTACTCTACTAAAAGCCCAAGAGGCACCACAGCTCTAGCAGAAGACCTGAGATCCAGTGCATTGGATTTTATCATGAACTCTGCTAAAAATCAAAGCTGAGTCTCTTGCAAAGTGCTTAATCTCCCTCTGTGTCTGTAAAGAGGAAGGAGTCACACGTTCTTCATGCTTTTGAAACGATTTGAAATATGCATAGATTAATAGCTTACACTTGGCACATTGCATCGCCATGACTGAAGAGGAATAAAAAGTTCCCCTGCCTGTTTACCAGTTAAGTTCCAGTAGCTGAGACCAAAGAAATCAGGTGACAGCCATTTTGCTGGCTCCCAAACTGCTGTTGGAAAGGTGGAAAAGCAAGCAGGAGGAAATTTAAAGGTAATCAAGAAGGTCTTGGTACATCTGCTTCAAGTTGAGGCCTTTCCTTTCCAAGCATGGCAGTTGGAACCATCCTTGTCCAGCTCATTGACTCAAGGAAATTAAGAGCGCTGCATGTGCTAAAGCCAGTAGCAGGGTGTGGAATGCCAGATCGTCAGTCCCAGCAGCTCTCTCGATTCCTTATGTGACCCTGGAGCAGGTCACGTCCCAGGTATCACACTCAGCAAGGAACTTGTCTGATTGCAGCTGCAGCAGCACTGTGGATCCATACAAGTTTTGTGACTGCACATGCATCTTCACAGCCAAAGCAGCAGTACGCTTCCACTTCTCACAGTCCCCCTGTGCTCCCTCCTACTCCTCTACAAAGCCCTTCAATCACCACACAGCAGTGATCAACTGACCAGAAAAAACCCCAACAAAAACACAAAAACATTTCCTTCACCACAAACTGATTGGCTGTACATCCAAACGAGGAGAGGAAATGGGTTTGTTACTTTATTTCTAAAGTTTTTATAGATAGCAATAATTCTTAGGCACCATAAAAAATAAGAGAGCACCTTTTGGTTCTTTGCAAGTGTTAACCTTCTGCCTCCTCTGCAGATGTACTGTGCTCAAGGTTTCTTTAGGTACAGCATCTCTTTTGGTGGTATGCACAGAGAGGTGTCATCACAGCAGGAAGAAGAGACTGACTGCTTAGCTTCACTGCAAGGATTGCTGGATGGATCCCTGGCTGGTTTCCTAATTTCTCTCCAGCAAGCATCTTTAGCTGCCTTATTTTCACATGCTGCCTTAACACTAATCAAATGGCTGTATCTTGCTCCTGGAAGATTTTGGTTTCGCTTTCATATTTGTTGGTTTTATGGTTTTGTTTTTGCCTTTTTTTTTTTAAAACCAGAACTGTGCAGGTAGTAGTGGTGAAATACTGACCTGGCAGTCTTGGAATTGAGAATTCAGGCTGAGTTGGGCTTGTTCAGTCTGGAGAAGGCTCAGGGCAGACCTTACTGCAGTCTTCCAGAGTCTGAAGGGTCTACAGGAAAGCTGGGGAGGGACTGTTTGTAAGGGCACATAGCAATAGCACGAGGGGTAGTGGTTTTGAACTAGAGCAGGGTAGATTCAGATCAGACATTAGGAAGTTCTTCCTTGTAAGGGTGGTGAGACACTGGAACAGGTTGCCCAGTGAGGTGGTGTAGGCCCCATCCCTGGAGACGTTCAAAGTCAGGACTGATGAAGCTCTGAGCAATCTGGTCTGGTTAAAGGTGTCCCTGCTTACTGCAGAGGGTTGGAATAGATGGCCTTTAAAGGTCCCTTCCAGCCAAACACATTCTGTGACTCTATGAACTGTTCCTATATCCATGGAGCAGCTCTGGTGTGCTAAACGGAAGTGCTCAGCTACAGACACACCCATTATACAAATTACTGATGGAGTGATTGCTATTTATCTGAAAAACAACATGCTGTATACATCCTAGTTTCTAGATGCTATCCATTATTTTTCTCTCTTGTTAATATCTGATTTTCTCTACAGCTTATATATACAGTGGGCAAAAATTTAGATGGGCCTTGCCTAAAAAGTTCTTACCTACCTGAAGGAGCAGGAAGCTCATTCCAGACTGAAATCAGCTGTCAAAGGCTTGTTTTTTCCTTCAAAATATTTACTGGTTTATTTTCTTACACCAATTACTCATTTTTAACCAAATACTCCAAGCCTAAATGAAGCCTGTCTTTCTTCTCTATGCTTTTGCATGGCCTGTTCTACAGCTTGTTTGAATACTGTTTCTATCCTCAATATTTGTCCAAGATAGTGCCACTCACATGTAGAGTAGTTTGTTCAACTCATATATCTGTGCCTGAACAGAGCATTATCATCTTGGATACCATGTTAACTCTGCTGGGGAAAAAAACCCCACAACAAACCCAAACAGTACTGCAGTGGCTGCAAGCGTGGATCACGTTGTACAGGCCGGAAAACTCCACCAAGAGCCTTTTCCACCTGCTTCTAAGTTGAATGTGGACAGTATGTGTGCAAGCAAATTCACGTGAGTCTGCACTAATATTTTTTCAACCATCCTACAAAGTTTTGTTGTTGGGAAGTATGAGCTGTTTTCACTCATCAGTGTGTAGCAGTATGACACAGAGGAAGTATATTTGCAGCTGTGGGCCAAGTCAGATTTCTGAAAGCACGTCATCCCTTGTTCTACATGCAGGCCTAGTGAGACAGCTAGGGAAGTAAGACAGACAGAAGGCTGCCAAATTTCCAGTAACATCGGAAGTGCCCCAAGCCATTTCTTCACCAGCTGCTGTTAAAATCACTGGACACTACACAGATGTTTTACCTGGATGGTTAATGATGCTGGCCCTCACCCTGGTGGCATGGGCTTGGCAATGTACCTGAAGAGTGAGCTGTGTTGAGGGACTGGCACTGCTCCAGCCCCCTGACAGCACACGTGCAAAAATAACCCTGTTGTAGTTTTGCGTGGCTGGGTTCTGGTGGAAGAGGGAGAGCTGCAGGGGTGGCTTCTGTAAGCAGCAGCTAAAAGCTTCCTGCAGGCCAAACAGAGTAACCACGAGCTGACTCAAGGCCAGAGTCGTTGTTGACCAAGGCCAAGCCCATTAGTGATGGTTACAGCACTTCTGGGAATCACATTTAAGAGGAAGAAAATCGCTAACACCTGCTTTTTGCCACCAGAGGAAAGAGTGAGAAGATCTAAGAAAATGTGTAGACACCAAGGTCAGTGAAGAAGGAGGAGAGAAGGAGATGCTCCAGGTGGCAGAAAGATGCCCCTGCAGCCAGTGGAGAAACCCATGGTGGAGCAGGTGTCCCCCCACTGCCCATGGAAGATGATGGGGAGCAGAGACCCCACCTGCAGCCCATAGAGAGGCCCTGGTTGGAGCAGGTGGAGACATATAGAAGATGCTGTGACCCGCATTGGAGCAAGTCTCTGACAGCACTTGCAGCCCACAGAGAGAGATAGAGACACAGAGACACCCTCACTGGAGCAGGTTTGCTGGAGTGGGGAGGCAGTGACTCTGCAGGAGGCCAGGCTAGAGCAGTCTGGGCCTGAGACACTGAGAGACATTCTATGAGTCAGTGACTGCGTCCCATAGGAGTGACCCACACAGTGGCAGTTGATGAAGAGCTGAAGCCCTGACAGCTCACATTGGAGAAATTTTTAGAGGGTGTCTCCTGTGGATGGGACCCCACAGTGTAGCAGGGGAAGAGCACAAGGAATGCCCCCCTGGCCCAACTATGAAGGAATACAACTTGTGAGGAACTAACCAAAACCCCCAGTCCCTGCCCCTCCCTGTGTCACAATGGGGGTGGAAGAAGGGAGCGAAATCATGACTAAAGTCAAGTGTGCTCAGAAGGGCTTTAAGAACAGGTTTGACTTCTCACTATGCAACTCTAGTCTCACTGGGTGTGCAGTGCAGTGTAATACATTAGAGGGTTTTCTGTCCTTTATTCTGTGTTAAGTCTGTTTTGTCCATGACGCTGATTGTGGAATGATCTCTCCCTGCCCTTAACTCCTAAGCTTCTCAATATGTATTTTCTCCCCTGTCCAGCTGAAAAGGGCAGTGATAGAGTGGCTTTGGTGGGCATCTGACCTCCAGCCAGGGTCAAAGTACCACAAACAAAAACAAGACACAAGACTGAGAACAGCTCTCCAAAACACAAACCGGTAACATCATATTATAATCGTAGTGTCTTTGTGCACCCATGTAACATGGTTCCAAACTGATCCTGAGCAGGGTTGGCTTCAAGATTCATTCAAACAAACAAACCCCCCAAACCCCATTAATAATGGCAACATCAAAACCTAACTTTATATCCTTTTAGCATTTTGGGCACAGCAAGCTTCCATCAACAGCTGTTGAGTCTAGGGAGGAACAAGAAGGCTGATTTAAAATAATTTCTCTCCTCAGGAACATAAGTGTGTTGTCTTGCATTGCGGAGCTGTGGGTTTGTTTTACATTGGGCATGTCTGCTTTACAAAAAGGTCTTAGTCATTCACTGACAGCTGATACAAAGCAAAGGCTGCTTGGTAAGGGAAAGCATCTATTAAAAACATCTTCTGGGACTTTGCAATGATTGCAGAAAGCTGTCAGTATAAAATAGCGTTTTTAATGAGACTGCTGATACAGAAAAACCTTTAGAGTTTTGTACTTTAATAATAGTATCCCTAGAAAAAGAACTGGGTGTTAGAAATTATTACGCTTCCTTGACTGCAAATTTGAACTATCTATTCTTACTTGGCATTAAATTGCAGAATTTCCTCTGTGTGTGTGTGATGCTTTCTGAAATGACCACCATCTCGTTTCCCTTTGTTAAATGATGCTTCCATCTTGGACACAGCTTCACATAACGTCAGACTCTTCTGTGCAGTTACAGTAGTAAATATGCTACAACAAATCTAAAGCCTAGTTATAAACTGGTTATTTCATTGCTTGGTTCACACTGGCCTCACCATCTTTAAACTGTGAAAAGTCTGATCAGTCTGCAAGGTGCCTGCCTCCTGCACTGCTGGGTGCTGTGGCTGCTTTTGTGGAGGGAGGATTCCCTCAAATTACCAGGTTTTTTGCAAGTCGAGATGAATTCATGACAGGGCCTGAAAGAAGTGCAATTCACTACAGGAACTGGTCTGTGCCATCCACCAAAGCTTCTCTACCCACCACCCCTACTTTGCCAGGCTGCAGCTACCCAAACTGGGTAGCCTACTGCCGCCCCTTTGCTGCCAACACTTACAGACAGGATTTAATTGCACATCTTAATAAATTCTGGGGAGAATATCCTGACAAATGTGATTACAGGTAAAAAAATCATTAAACGGTGTGGCAGGTTGACCTTGGCTGGCTGCCTGACTGCTAGCCAGGCCACCGGGTGAGGGATCGGTGGTTCATCAACTACCATGCTCCATACCGCACTCCCGGTGTAGCAGAGTTCTCTGGCTTCTGCTGGCTCACCATCTGTCTTACCAGGACAGACCCGTTATCGAAAGGAAAACAACGTTCACAGCTTACCTTTCTCCTCACACGGTGTAGGAGCAAGTGAGAGATTGTTATTACAGTGTTCCTGCTTGGTTTCTTACCTCAAGTAGCCAAGAGATATCCTGATCACCCAGAAAAAAACATTCAGCATAAATGTTGGTCTAAGATTTTAGATTTAATACAAATGACCCTTAATCCTGTTCATTTCCAAAGGCAATCCAGCTGTAGAGGGAACTACTTAATCAGCAGCATCCTACAGAAAGCTCCCAAGCACTCAGTTACATAGTGAAACATGGTGCTTTTAGTATTGAGAGAGAAAAACATTACAAGGAATTCAGTGGTTTGAGTACTTGTTTATTTACCACATAAAAAAGTTACCACTGCGGTTTCAGAAGTAGAAAACATGGCAAGTTTTCTTTTTTCTGTGTTAATGGAAAAATAACAGATGACGAAGTTACACGACCAGCCATCTTATTCCAGTTATTTTACTTACATCCACACGCACTTCCCCATCTCCTCCAAGAAGTTTTTAAAAATATTACTAGTTTTACCTGAATTAGCCATCAGAAGCGTTACGAAAAAAAATATCTCAACATGGAAAAAATTTACTCAATTTTCTGGCAAAAAGATGACCATTACTTCAGTTACTCCATTTTGTAGCTGAAAAGCTGGTTCCACTCAGCAGAAGAAAGGCACACGAGCCTTATTCTCACTTGAACATGTAGATAAGCACGGTTTTGTTCTGGCAGAAAAATCTGCACAGGTATGAAAGCTTTCATATATTTTGTTGTTGTCCTCCTCAATGTAGTATCTACCAATGGGTTCATTTCCTGGCATGAGCTTGACCATGTGTGTTCTATTACAAGTCTCTCAAAGCATACAGACCTTCTCCACATCCTCTGTTTTACTGGGTTAAAACGTAAGTAGGAGCATTTGCCCTTAGATATCATGCTGCTAGTTGTACTGTTCACATGGGAAGTTGTTCTGAACTGCCTTACTGAAGCTAATCACAGCTAAGATCCTGCTTCACAGTGGTGAAGTAATAAAGTAACCCAGTGTACACCTGTCAGTCATAGTCCAGATAAATTAAAATGAAGAGTGTCTAGAATACAGGTAGAGATGAGCTATTTTTGGTCCTAAACAAAGTATTATCTTAAGGCTTTTACAGCACACTAGCTATCAAGTACTCATTTAGGAGTGTTAAAGCTGTGATAAAGTAGCTGCCAATGCATCAACAGCTTCAATCTTAAAAAATGTGTCAGTTCAAGTTTTTATCTGCATATGTCTACGCTGACTGCTCAACACTAGTAAATTAAACACTCAATCTTCAGATTTTTGAGGGCTTCAGCTCTGTAGCTGAAGTGTACCCCCCAAGCAAGCACATTCTGCCTGCAAGAAAGCAACTTGACTGCACAGGGAACCAGCGTACTTCCTCCAACCAAAAGAGCAGTACAACTAATGAGACAGAGTGTGTCCTGGTTTTTGGCTGGGGTAGGTAATTTTCACAACATGCTGGGAGAGCTGACTCAAACTAGGCAAATGGATATTCAATACCATAAGATGTCATGCTCAGTAAGAGAGGGGAACCAGCCAGGAAGGAGGAGTCGCTGCTTGGGGCTGGGCTGGGCACTGGGTGCTAGGCAGTAAGCAAAGTGCACTGTGTATCACTTGCTTAGCTAAGATAAAGACAGTTTGATAGGTTAAGCAAAAGCTGTGCACACAAGCAAAGCAAAACAAGGAATTCCATCACCACTTACCACCAGTAGCCTACTCACTGGTGGGGTGGGGCGAGAAGCAACAAAGGCCTTGGCTCTGCGTAAGCACTGCTCAACAATAACAAAAACATCCTTGAATTATCAGCTGTTTTCAGTACAACTCCAGAACAGCCCCGTAACAGCTACTATGGAAAAAATTAACTCTACTCCAGCCAAAACCAGCACAGGTCTGCACTCCTTGTTCCAAACCATTTACATCATGCACAGGTCCCACCCTCCAATACATCCTCATCATCCACCACTTCCATTCTCTCCCTTTGATACAATACACAGAAATTATTCCCTTAGTCCAGGGACCACCCCTGTAAAGTGTCCGTAAAACGTCCACAGAATACCCACTGAGTTCGTTCAGCCCATGATTTTGGGCTCCATCGGTACTGGTGGTCACTCGGGACGGGAGAGGTGATCTGGTGCATGGAGTTACTGGGCAGCAAAGCCATCTCAGGTCTGGTGACTGCTGCACTCGCCCTGCTGCTTCTAAGGCTTGTTCTCCATTGGTTCAGGTGGTTCCTGCCACAGCAACTCCCATAACATCCAACTAAAATCCTGGTGGCAGCAATTTAAAGCTATTTCTGCTACAATCTCCACCCCTGGTGCCTTTGGACCCGACCATTTGGTTTAACACTGCAGTGAACACCCCCTGCTCTGGCTTGAAATGATCTACTGGCTGCAGTCCCTTAGAGGTGAACCTGCTCTGAGTGGAGCCTTATCCATGAGCCGCAGCCTCTCCAGGGGTACATGTGCTGCAGCATAGACTTATCCACAGCCACGGCTGCTTTGAGGTGCACCTGTTCCAGCGTGACCTTCTCCAGGGGCCACAGTCCCTTCAGGGGCAAACCTGCTCCGGTGTGGCCTTACCCACAGCCACAGTCCCTTCAGGAGCAAACCTGCTCCAACATGGCCTTACCCATGACTGCAGTCCCTCCAGGGCTGTACCTGCTGTCATGGACTCATACATGGCCATATGCTTGGACGTGCTCCAGCATGATTTCATGCACAGCCAGAGATGCTTTGAGGTGCACCTTCCCCAGCATGGTCTTATCCTTGGGCTATATTCCCTTCAGAAGCACACCTGCTGTGGCATGGATGTAACCACAGCCAGAGATGTTTCAAGATGTACCTGCTCTGGTGTGGACTCCTCCACAGGTCACGGTCCCTTTGGCTGGACTTCACACAGGGGTTCCAGCCTGTCCCATACAGCAGCACAGAAGCAGCAGCGATGTCCTGGCCATGGGCCAGCCCAGGCACGTCACTGTTGCTGTCATGAGAGTGTTCCCAGGCACAGCAGAGTGAGATGATCAGCAGCAGCACAGCACTGCAGCGAGCAGTGAAAGCAGAAAGCGGCTGCTGATGAGCACTGGACTCTACTGTGCAGTAAGGGAAGCAAAGCCCCATGGCAGTCACAGGAGTCTGTCAGTTAATAGCTGGCAGCAATAAGAGCTGTAAATTTATCTAGCACATTCCAATCAAACGTGTCGTTATCTTGAAACCTTTGAGCCCCATGTTTTGTGCCAAAAGGGACTGTTGTGGTTTGACCCCAACTGGCAGCTAAGCACCAGGGGTCTCTCGCTCGCTACCCCTGGCAGGATGGGGAAGAGAACTGGAAAGACTGAAATACAAACAGCTTAATAGGTAAAGCACAAACCACACATGCATGCGGAGCAAAACAGGGAATTCCGTCTCCACTTCCCACCAGCAGGCTGGAGTTCAGCCATCCCCAGGACAGCAGGGCTCTACCACACATAATGGACACGTATGCCATCACTCCAAACATTGCCCCTTTTCTTCTTCCCCTAGCTGTATATGCCGAGCATGATGCCACATGGTATGGGATATCCCTTTGTCAGCTCGGGTCAGCTGTCCTTGGCTGTGTCCCCTCCCAGCTCCTTGTGTACCCCCAGCCTACTTGCTGGTGGGGTGGTATGAGGAGCAGCAAAGGCCTTGGCTCTGTGTAAGCACTGCTCAGCAGTAACTAAACCATCCCTGAATTACCAACACTGTTCGCAGCACAAATCCCAAACAACCCCAGGCCAGTTACTGTGAAGAAAATAAACTCTATCCCAGCCAAAAATCAGAACAAGCATTTATTTGATAGAGCTAGGTTGATTGTTTGTGTGCCACAGCACCAAGAAACCCTTACTATGCTTCCTGTCTTTGGTAGTAGTTTTCAGTAAGACAATTAACAAGTGAAAAATAAGTCTGCTCCTTTCCAACATGCAAGTTTAATTTTTGAGGCCCTGTTGGTAAAAATTAATAGGGACAAAACCCAGTGCTGCTAAGAACTTATGCAATGAGTTGAGCAGAGAGACAGAGATTGTCAATCTCATTTGCAAACACCTGAATATCTACTGTTACAGGAGACAGATTATTTAAAAAGTTTTATCAAGTTTTGAATGAAAAGATAAACAGGTAGTAAACCACCTCTGACCAATAACCACATGTAAAGATCTACCCTGAACAATTATAACTAAATATTGTTTAAATTTGACAGTCAGAGCCAATCCTCACGTCACGACCATCAGTGAATTCAGCTAATTCACTGAAGTCTCTAGTAAGGCAGGGAACCATGATACGTGCTAAAGAGTAGGAGACAGACACAGGATTTTGAGAATTCTAAACCATCCTTTGTGTCTTTTTACCTCTCATTTTCTATTGCACAGAAAAGGACAGAGAACAAAAGTTTCTGAACACTCATCTACCCAATTACAAAACTTCTAAAAATCACTTTTTTGTCTCTTAAGCCAATACTAAAAAAATGTTTATACCAGCTAAACATAATGACGACGGGTGTTGCTGCTATAGCATTTTTACCAATGCCTGGTCAATGTATTCTATGAGATACTCTGGATAAACCTGTTGTTTCTCAAAGATGACAAAGATAGAAGGGTTTGAAAAGCTATTCACACAACTGTCATAGAAGTTTTGGTTGTCCTTCAAGGGAGGCCGAACATAAGAAGAATTACCAAGTGTGAACTCTCCCACGAGCACCCGTGCCAGAAACATGGTCTTGGTGTTTGAGTCTCCCTCGCAGTAATTGTGAGAGTAAGATGCATCTCTTGCAAAATAGCTTCCTGCAGAAGAGAAACCAAGACACAGCTGCTAAGACACCAAAGTTGCAGGGAAAGAGGTGGTAAGTGTGAAAGTGAATTCATAAACAAACGCCATGAAGCAGTTCATGAACGACCTTTCCAGAGCCTTCACCAGATCTCCACCTTTCACCAACCCCACTTAACTTCCTTTCCTGGCAAAGGCTACTAATACTCATTATCACACTTCTGAGAGTTACAATTGAGTATTGAATCAGATGGGCAGGTGGTCAGTCAGACAGCCTGCCTCTTGGCTATTCCACTTGGTATGTTTGTCCTTTTCTGGTCATGAGAATATAATTTGCTAAGAAAGTAAAAAGCCTGTAACCAGAATGGCAGTTATGTTCCTGGAAAAAAACCCGCAACAAAACAGCTCCAATAATGTCAGGCTGCCTTCCTGTAGGAGCTTGGAGAAACTGGAACACACATAAGCCTGGACTCTAAGAGAAACCATCCCTAGAAATGGCCTCCCCTAAACTTGTCTTCTCTTGCAAGAACAGAGCGGAGCACAGAAGCCAAGGTCTTTTGGTATGCCTTAGCCCCGAATGATCATTGCCAAGGTCAGCTATGTTGTCCATACCATCACAGAGACAAGCCTTAGATTAGGTGAGTGCCCTCTTCCTAACTACACCTCTGCAGTAAATACTGAGAATTTTTTAGCAAGTCCAGGGTTAACAAAAGAGATGAAAAACAACCTTTGCCATAGACTGTCCCATGAAGGCCACAGATCCTCCAGTCAAAGTTTTGGTGACAGATGGCATCAATGTATTTTTTACTGGTCCCATGAAATAAAAATCTCTCATCTGCATCCTTTCCACCATTGTTCTTCCGCATCTGTTCCTTCTGCCTGCAATAAGAAGCAATATCTTTGCAGTTCCAGACAGGTTCCAGTCATACTAGCACTCAGAGACAAGAAGCACATTCTGAAAATGCTTACATTAAGGTCTAAATTTTGGACACACAAGGTATCTTGCTGTCTAGCTGTGTGAAAATGTGCTTTTATTATACACAAATGCCTCCAGATATTTAATAATAAAATGTTTTGTTTCATTCACTGCCTGTTGGGAAAGGGGGAGGAATCACAGCATTATTTTTATTGCTGAACACAGGAGTTCATGTTAACATCCCCCTCTCAGTGAGTTTTGCATTTAGTTTTGAAGACTGTTTCACTCCTGACCAGCTACAAACCAGTGTCTGTGCCACATGTGACAGATTACAAGCTTCAAGGCTTCATGGAAGTCAGCTGTCCTGGACACAGGCCTGGCACAAATCAGAACCACTTACTCAGGAGAAAGGATTCCTCCCACAGAGCTTGTCTGACTATTCAGAGCTCTAGGTCTTGACTGTGTTTTAATTTTGTCAGTACCTCTTTGTCTCCACGTTGACCCTGGTTAGGTATTTCAGTGAGGGAGTGGAAGCAAACTGTAAAATGCAGCTGCATTTCAGGAATGCAAATGTCTATCCTTAGCATATGCTAACTGCGGTAGCAGCAAGGTTCACGCACACGTAGCCGAGCAGTATTTTACACATACCATTGAAACAGTTCCCAGAGAGATGGGTTCTGAACTCTGTGAATCCTTCTAATAAGTGTTTTGGGCATTGTGCGCTGGAAGTCCACCTTGACTTTCTTGTATTCTTCAGAAGAACTGTCAAGTTCAATCAGCTGTAAGGAAAGGATTAAAAAAAGCTACTCTCATCTTTCATGAATGTCCTAAGAAATCCACCCTACCTAGTGCACTACTCGGAGCTTTAAAGTCTTTTCTGTGAAGCAGAGGCATGAGCAGCAAAAATATTCTTGGAAAAAAGGCAGATTAGATACCACTTTTTACAGAAATCTGTAAAAGTAAGCTCTTACCTAGGGAACATTAACTCCTGGGGTGTAAGACACCCAGGTTGCTCTCTCACAGGACATTAAAGGAGTTGCATGCTTTTGTGCAGCCACCCAACCCCTTTTACTGTTTGGGCCACGACACCTTTGCATGCATCAAACGTGACCAAAATACACTGAAGAAATGAGAACGTAAATAAAAGAGGAGAGAATGGAGAATTTATGCTGCAGCGTAGCAGAGTACCTCTACACCCACACCTTTTACATCTTTACAGTTTATACTACCTACAGCCAGTGAACACAAGCTGCAATGGCTGTGATCTGTAAAGAAGTTTTTATTCAGTAAATAATTTTAGGAAAGGGTAAGGACACAGTGCTAAAAATCAGCTCCTGAATGACAGTCCTGAAAGCAAGCAAAGTCTTCTACTTGCCTGTTTTCCCATGGCACATCAAGAATGTCAACATTCACTTTTCCTATTTTCTATTGACAATTTCTTGAGGATCTGCATTTTGCCAAGTTAGTACTTTTCAAGCTGAATACAAGATGATCTGTTCTGTAGCTATAGTTACCGGAGTTGACAGAGGCGGCAGTGAAGGCAGGCAGGAAGGCAGCAAAGGTAAACCATGCAGAAACGAACTGGGTGTGTTACAAAGGTAAACAAGTTCCTCTCCTCTGGAGTTATAGTATGTTTTAGTAAATGATCCCAGCCTGAACTCTGCTCTTCAGCAATGCTCCACAGACAAACAGCCTACTTACACACAGCTCGGGCAACGGCTATCCTGAAGTTCAGAGGCATGATTATTTCTCATGCTTCAGCACATTTTGGACTTCAAAGTTACCTAGCTTGGGAACCAGTAACAGTCATGCTAATATAGCATAAGCGTCAGGCAAATTTGCCAAGGAAAAGAATAAATAGGAGCAGTGAAAGTCAACGTTGCCATGGTTATGCTGACACAATTTGTTAGTTTAAATTTGGATCCAGTTTCACCTCTAGGTCTGCCCAGTGTGATACCAGGTTCAAATTTATCAACACCTCTGCATTATGTTTCAGAAGAAACAGTCATCTACAAAGGCACGAGAAACACCAAACTTGTAAAGTAACAAACCTACATGTGACAGGACAGATGGAGAGAAAGAAGAAAAAGCTCCAGACCTTGAATCCCAGTTCAGGCAGGGCGGATTTGTCCCAGTGAGTTGGAATGCCCTTCATCACTTCCGTGTGTTTAAAGCCCCTGTACATTACAAGACATTACAGATAGGTAATTAAACCAAAACAAATCCCTGCATTTTACATACATATAATACTAAACATTCTGGCCAAGTTTAGGGAGAATATTGGCAACTGAACATATTCAGGAACATTTTAAAATTTCCTTTTCAGTTCAGTACATGAAAATATTTGTTCCAAATCATAATGTCAAGACTTATGGCAGGAAGTAAGATGCCAAATGAGAAAAAAAAAATGAATATATACTGAACTAAACATGAAAGTAGTTCATTATTGTTGTGAAGAGTTATAATCATGGAATGGTATGGGTTGGAAAGGACCCCAAGGATCATAGAGCTCCAACCCCCTCCCCTCCACAGGCAGGGCCACCAACCTCAGGCCTGGATCTACACAAGGTTGCCCAGGGCCCCATCCAACCTGGCCTTAAGTTGAATGTGCACATAAAAGCTTTGCTCCACTGATGTAGATAAACAAAAATGCATCCATCCAATATAATATCAGTATGACAGAAACAGGATAGATACAGCCCTCCCCTCCACTTCCACCCCGGTTTTAATTAGCCCGTTTAGCTGCTCTTTTCTGTGTTGTTTAAGCAAGCACTCTGTGCTGCAAGGGAATACATAAGAGAAGTTGTCTGTTACATGCAATTATTTAAAACTTCTCTCCTTGCAGAATTCTCCCACATTTTGCTTCACCTGTAACAACTACTCCTTTACTCTCAGACTGTCTGGTTGTTCTCAAAATAATTTTTTCTAATCATGTACTTAGCTTTTAAAATTACTTATCTCAGATGTCAGAAAGGGCTAGTATGCATAAACATTATTGCTTCCATATGTATCAGCTGCTCTAAGATAGCTTCCTGTTTTGGGTTTGCATGGCAATGTTTTGGTAGTTGTGGAGGGTTACAGGGGTGGCTTCTACAAGAAGCAGCTACAAGCTTCCCTTAACCCCATAGAGTAAATACCAGCCAGGCTCAAGGCCGGACCTGCTGCTGACCGAAGCTGAGCATTAGCGATGGTCACAGCGTTTCTGTGGTAACGAAAAAGAAGGAAAAACTCTGCAAGTGGATGACTTTTTCTGCCAGAGAAGAGAGTGAGAAGATGTAAGAAACTTTGCAGACACCAAGGTCGGTGAAGGAGTGGGAGGAAGCACCGGAGGAGAGATTCCCCTGCAGCCTATGGGGACCATGATCACAGAATCATAAAATATCCTGAGTTGGAAGGGACCCATAAGGAACATCAAATCCAACTCCTGGCTCCACACAGGGCCAGCCAAGTCAGAGCATGTCACTGAGCACATCGTCCAGACGCTTCTTGAGCTCAGTCAGGCTCAGTGCTGTGACCACTTTCCTGTGCCAGTTCTCAACCCCCCTCTCAGACCCTCCTCCTAAAACCCAACCTAAACCTCCCCTGTCTCAACTTTGTACTGTTCCCTCGGGTTCTATCTCTGGTCACCAAAGAGAGGAGATCGGTGCCTGCTCCTTTGCTCCCCCTCGTCAGGAAGCCATAGACCATCATGAGGTCTCCCCTCAGTCTGCTCTTCTCCAGGCTGAACAAACCAAGGGACTTCAACCTCTCCTCACAAGACTTCCCCTCCAGACCCTACACCATCCTCCTTGCCCTCCTCTGGACAGTCTCTAATATTTTAGTGTCCCTCTTGTACTGTGGCACCCGAAGCTGCACACAGTACTCGAGGTGAGTGTGGTGTAGAGCAGGACAATCACCTCCCTGCTCCGGCTGGCAATGTCGTGCCTGATGCACCCCAGGATACGGCTGGCCCTCCTGGCTGCCGGGGCACATTGCTGGCTCATGGTTAACTTGCTCAGCATGGCTGGCCTCCAGTGTCTGATGTGTAGCCAGGGTTGCCCCTTCCCAGGTGCAGGATCTGGCACTTGTCCTTGTTAAACTTCATGCTGTTGGTGACTGCTCAGATCTCTAATCTGTCCAGGTCTCTCTGTAAGGCTTCTCCACCCTCAATGAAGTGAACAGGGTGCCACCTGCAAAAATACTTAAGAGACCCTCTGGTCCTGTGTTGAGGTTATTTAAGAATATATTAAAAAGATCTGGACCTAAAACGGAACCCTGGGGAACCCCACTAGTGACTGATGTCAGCCAGATGTAACCCCATTTACTACCACCCTCTGGGCCTGACCCTTCAGCCAACTGTCCACCCAACGCGTTACAGCTTTGTCCAGTTGTATGCTGGACATTTTGTCCAACAAGATACTGTGAGACACAGTATCAAAAGCTTTACTGAAATACAAGATTTCTAAAGAACAGATTATGCTGGTATCCTGTTGAGGCTGTGACCAGGTTGGAAGCCTGCTCAGGAGCAAGCTCCTGGCAAGACCTACAGCCCATGGAGAAAGGGGCCCATGCCAGAGCCGGCTTGCAACACTGTGAGAGACCATGCTGGAGCACTTGATCCTGAAGGTCTACACCACCTGGAAGCCACACAGGGGGAGTTGGTGAAGAACTGAAGCCCCCATGGGAGGGACTAATGTTGGAGACATAGAGGACTGTCTTTCATGTGTGGGACTCCATGCTGGAGTATGGAAAGAGTGCATGGAATCCTCCCCCTAAGAAGGAAAGGCCAGCAGAGACAACTTGTGACTAACTGATGGAAACCCCTCAATTCCCCATCTGCCCCTGTGCTGCCTGTGGAAGGAGCAGGCAGATAAATCATGAATAAAGTTGAGCCCAGGAAGAAGGGAGGGGTGGGGAAAGGTGTTTAGATTTTTCTCTCCTGTCCGGTTGAGGAGTGACAAGCTTTGGTGTGCATCTGACCTCCAGCCAGGGTCAACCCACCACACTCCCTCTAACCAGCAACTCACGACATTGCTATACATTCAATTACTTTCTGTGCTTCTAAACTTCCTATGACCAAGTCCAAACTTCAAGTTGCTTGAAAACTGTTGGCCAGGCTGGATTACTGCCCTGGCTAGACATTTCTGTAAGAATGTCATGTCCCTTCCCCCTCAATTTCTTTCACAATTGCCTTAACAGCTGTTCCTTCACCTTATTAGCACCTTTGGAAGATCACAACGCATTAAATCCATCACCTCAGAATGAACAGTTTCAGTTTACCTTTCTCTTGCCTTTTCCACCTCTGTCTCAGAGACAAATTTAGGTCTTCTGCAAATAGCTCTCTCTGTTATGTAGCGAATGTTTTTCTGAATCATGGCTGGAAGAAAAAAAAAACAAACCACACCAAAATATCAAAAACTTGAACAATCAGAAATATGATTTAGAAAGCCTTCACATTGCAGCAGAATTTGCCACTAAGCTATTTTGTCAAAAGTGCTGAATTAAAGGCACTGAGCTTTTCACTTGATACACAAAGGGAAGTCAGAGCAGGATGTGGAACACATGATCTATCTGTATAAGTAACTGAGAAATATTTTAGTTTCAATTTTGCTCTTCACTTTAGCAGTAATGACAAGAAACGCATAGCTATTTTCTTTTCATTGTTCCATAAGTCACACTTAACTGAAAGGATCATTGTAAAGTAAGTATCTCCTTTTTCTCCGTGGATTGAATCCCGTCCTTCACAATCTGCAGTCAAGATACTGTCCTACAGGTCTTTCTGGATTGCAAAGTGGAACTTACATTGTAAGTTCTGTAAGGCCATCCCTTTTTGTTGACCATCAACAGAAACAACCCACAGCAACCTAAATTTTAGGGGCATTTTTTCTGTAGCTACTGTCACATCATACTAGCAACTATGAGTCAGTAGCAGGCAGCAGAATGAAGCCTCATCTTCAGAGGTACCCACAGAAAAAAGAAAACAAACCAATGAACCAACCTACCTCTTGGCACCACTAAGCCTAGAAACTAAGTTCTGGAAGACATCTACATTGTGCATATTTGCCTGTTACTTAAAAAAAAAAAAAAAAAAAGCCCAAACTTCATAAAGCGGATTGATTTACTATGGAATGTTCTAAGCCAGACAAGTTTCCCAGCCTATAGGGAAGACTGAAGCACTGCTTTCAATTGAATAACAAACAACACATCACATACTCTTGCTGCTTGGTTTTCCCCCCACCCAATATAGAATGAGATAGCAATGGAAAGTTGGGTGAAATGGAACTACACCAAAATGACACAGCTGGGCAGGCTGATTCCCACCACCACTCCCCATGATTTTTGAGTAGGATACCTGGAAAGGCAACAGCTCAGAGAAGCCAGTGCCATCACAAGTGATTTAAATTTCCCTAACACTTGGAAAACCCATCTTTCTACTTTGACATAGTCGAGGTATTTCCCTCGGCCTTTCCAGACAGGCAGAGCTATGAAAAGAAAACAGCTATGCAGACCAGAAGCCAGCTTACCAATTCTTCCAGAAGTTTCTCATCATTTGGGTTCATAACAGCGTCAGTGGCCATGTAACACTTTGACTTGCTGATGGACAATTTGAAACCTAGCACAAGAGCTTCTCAGAAAGAAAAGTTCTGGAGGAATAGGAATACCACTTGGCTTATGTGAACAGCTCTTACCCTAAGAAGTTTGACAGAAGCTGTCCCTGAACTTTGAACTGCATTGCTTACAAGTTTCTCTTTCCTGACTACTGCATCACTGTAGTTTAAAACCACAAAATTCCCGGGAGGGAGGGAAAAGGAGAGAAAGAAAACCAAGCAAAACAAAACCCAAGCAAACAGAACATACCTCCAAAATTGAGTTCATATTCATGTCTTCCAGCTCTGAAGTTCAGCTTTGGAGACCCCTTGGCTGTGTAAGCTTTCTCCAGGTCATCACTGGAGACAGTGGCAGCTGCATGACCATCACTCTGTCAGGCCAAAAACCGAGAGATAAAAAAAAAAGTCGCCTGGGCTGTTATATAACAAGAAGTTTAAAAAAACACAGCTGTCATATGGTATGGCTGCAGCACCCTCTATCAACCTTTGTGCATGATAGGGGCCATTAGGCAGAGAAGCCTGTTGAAACTGGCCCTAAACCAAACCAAGCAGTGTTATGAAGCCTAAACTTACATGCTGTGAATACTACTAAAGAGGCTGCACATTCATCAACCAGATCTTAGCAAAGATGCTCAGAGAACTACTGGTATCTCAGAAAATGAAGTTTTATTCAGGAGCAATAAAAACAATGTATTCACGTGATCCTATCTGACATGACTCACTGAAGAATTATGCCAATAATTTCTGTGGCTTGCCAGTGAGCACTCCCCTAACACAAACTGAATTCTCAGGGAAAAGATCCCATTAGGCCTATAAAGTCCCTCTGAACAGTATGAGTGAGAGGGAGGAAGGGAGAGGATTACAAAAGAGGGGATGATATTAACACTGTGTACTTTGTCAGTAGTTCTGCACTTTTGACACAGATTTTTTCCCTATTTTTCCACACTTACTTCTTGTCCATACTCCTGCCACACACCGCATTCATCTTTCCAGTACCAGATCCATTCTGTTGTAAGAATGAAGTGAGGGGGTTTGGTCACAGAGGAGGCTGTAGAAAGACGTCTAACCTTTTCAAACCCACAGCTCATATTCAAAAAAGAGATAAATGACGAGACAGGGCCACTTTCAGTAGCAACATTATTAAATCTATTAAAAAAAGGAGGAAAAAAAATAATCAGAACTAAATGTGAAGTTTTACACATAAGCCCAGAAGCCCACCATAAATGTGCATATTAGGTCAACATCACTCAAAAGCAGAACACAAACCTGCAGTTTCCACAGTCCCAGATCTGTTTTGCATTTGTACATACACTGCATCCCAGTATTGGTCTCACTCTGGTTCCATGTGCAGCAGCCATTATCAACTCACAGATTAGTGAGTTACATAAGAGAAACAGTGGAGATGTACACCACCACCTTCTTGCTAACTGGCTATATCCTAAACAGAATACTGTTGGAATTCAAGCATAGCTTCAAAGAACCTCTTAACATAAGAGGGCTAGGGAAATTCTCCAGCATGGGACACTCATAGTTGTATGAGCCCCTTCCAGCTCCAAATTCTTAGTTTTTCTGTATTCTTAATGGTTCACTGCACCCAAGAGTATCTCTCTCTCTCTCTCTCTCCGGATACAGAAAGTGTTCTACCAGTTCCACAATATGGACTGGGAGAGAAGAGGGTGGTAAGGGCAAATCTCATGCTACCTTTCCATCCTCCACCTCAAAAGGTGAAAAAAAGTTATTTCTAAGCATGGGGTCAAGCTGTATATTGACAAGCTCTGACTAAAGACAGATTCCCACGAGTACTTGTGATAAAATCACTATTCTCTGCAGCTTTCTAGCAATTCTTAGTGAGGATTATGACTTTCTATGGTAGCAGCACTAAGAAGTATTTATCTATTTTTTCACAGCCGAGAATGTTAGAGCCTATGGGTCAGTCACATAGAATAGCTGGTGGATGACCCTGGCGAGCAACCAAGTACCCACAAAGTTGCTTGCTCACTCTCCCTGTCCCCTACACAACAGAAGGCTGAGAATAGGACAGGCAAAAGAGGGAAAAGTTGTGGATTAATATAAAAGCAGTTCAAGAAGTGAAGAAAGGGGGTAGTTGTAAATAGACAAAGCAAAAAAAATTGCTTACAATCTCCCAAAAGCAGTCTAAAGCCCAGCCTGCTTCCAAACAGTGGCTACACCCTAGAAACCAAAAACCCAACCCCCTTCTCCCTCTGCCACAGGTTTGATTGCTAAGCATGATCCTACATGGTATGGCAGATCCCATACCATATGGGATCGTCAGTTCAGGTCAGCTGTCTCAGCTGATCCTCTCCCAACACCTTGCCCACCCCCAACCTACCTACTGATGGAGGAGCAGGTCAGAGTGGGAAAAAGAGAAAGCCTTGACACTGGGCAAGCGCCGCTCAGCAACACTGAGCACACTGTTGCATTACCACACTGCTTTAGTCACAAATCCAGAACACAGCACCACACAGGCTGCCATGAAGAAAGTTAACTCCATCCCAGCCAAACCCAGTATGCTAACCCTGTACAAACTCCAGGTATAAGTCACGATGGAGCAGATCTCCAGTAATGGCAGATCAACAAAGTGAGGTCAGCAGAAGAATGCTGAATGAAGCTACTTATGTAATGACTGCAATAGAACTGTAGTAATTAAAAGCCAATAAGGGCCTGGTCCAACAGAGCAAACTCCAAACATCATTAAATTTTATAAGAGTTTATACCTGGTGTTATTGGGGTCACAATAAGCTTTTTCTATTTCTTCCATGTTCTTCAAGTCTTTCCAGGTATTACCATCAGAGATCTGCCATCTATATGGCAAGTGAAAATGAGTTCTGATACACTTCTCTGTAAAAGAAAAAAAAAAAGGATGCATTATTTTGACAGGCTATGAGAAAAACTCCAACATTCATGGCTGTACACCTAGCTTGTGAAAGTACCAAATGCATACCAACGGAAAGCACTCACCTATGCATTCATTACAAGTAACAGCTCAGAAATTTTCAGCATGAGAAAGCAATTTTTAAGCTTATGTACAAGTTCAGATTCTGCACCTACTAGATTGTGCATCAAAATTGTTAGCAGGAGCTCAGTGATGAAGGACTGTTCTGTCTTCTCAGTTTCAGAGACAAAAGTTTACAATGCATTGAGATGACAAGTTCATATGAGGCTATTACTTCACATACAGAGTAACAATGTAAATTCAAGGATCTGCCTAACCTTAGTCCCAAGCGGTATTGCTGCGGGGAAAAAAACCCCAACCACAAAGACCCCAACCACAAACCAGTTTTTAGTTTTAGGATAGCTCATTTAGAGACTTTCTAGAAGTCTCTAGGGGTCCAAGCCCCACCAGGAGGAATGAGAATAGTGGTTGCAGTGGCCCAGGTATCACAAGTGTCAAAGAGTCAGTATGCAGTCTCACTCCTCGACAGGAGTGAGGATCACATCACCAGTACACACACACATAAACTTGAGGCCTAGCTTCCATAGTAAAACAACAGGGAACTTAAACTACAGGGAAAGTCAAGGAGTCTGCAAGAAGGTGTGCAGTACATCACAGAGCTACTACAGGTCAAGAACATCAAGAAGGAAAAGGATGACAAAGGGACAAGGAGAAAGCTGGCACAACAGCTTTTTTCCTGGACAAGCTGGAACATTTTGAAAGGGAGACAACTCAGACCGATGATACAAAAGGGTGCTAGAAGAAACAAGGAAGAATGTAGAATACAGAATATCTTTTGTAGCTATTTGGAAATGAGACTTGTGTCATCCAGCAGTCCCTTAGCTAAACACAGGTGGAGCAGCCAATCTCCAGCACAAGCTGATATTATACATTTCAGAGTAAAACAAAACAGCTTCTCTGTTGGTATACCAGGTAGGTCAAACACTTTCCTACCAGCACTCAAGCTGTGAAGTTTCCCCTTTCTGTAACAGAAGTCTATCACTTCCTCTTTATGTGTGCCATGGTTTTGCCCCAGGCAGCAGCTCGCTCACCCCTCCCTCCCAAGGGGATGCAGAAGAGAATGGAAAAAAATCTTGTGGGTTGAGACAAAGAAAGTTTAGTAAGATAACAAGGAAAAAAAGATAAATAATAACAACAATAAAAAATAATACAAATAAAGCAAGTGATGCACAAATACAACTGCTCACTGCAACAGAAGAAAAAAACAAACCAAACCAACCACTACCCAATGCCCAGTCTGTTTCTGAGCAGCAATCCCATCTCACATCTTGCTTCCTAAGTTACCTACAGAGCACGACATTACATGATGCAGAATATCCTTTTGGTCAGCCTGGGACAACTGTCCTGGCCGTGCTTCCCCAGCTTCCAGTGCACTTAGCAGTGCATGAGAAGCTGGGAAGTCCTTGACTTGTGTAGACACTACAACTACCTACCAACAACTAAAACCATTAGTGTGTTATCAACATTGTTTTCATACTAAAACAAAACCACAGCACTACACTGGCTACTAGGAAGAAAATCAACTCTAACCCAGTCAAAATCAGGATAATGAGAAAAGGAAAAATAGACTGGAGTTGCTACAGTTACAACCTACCTTTAAAGCCACAATTTCTGTACAGATGATATAAACAGATCTGTCCCAGTTCTTCTTCGTTTGTGGTTGAGGATACTTGGCTAGAGCCGTGTTTTCTCTCTAGAGGGGTGAATTACAAGCCTTATTAATATACCTTGTTCCAATAAACCTTCTTAAAAGTGCCCTTATGGGTAGGGAGGATGCCTAAGACCAGTGTTTGTAACTGCATTCAGCTCCAGGAAGGCACTGAAGTCCTTGATAACCTTGTATACTCAAAAGTCCTAACCCCTTTACTCCTCCTTTCGAAATGTGACTTTCCTGTAAATGCTAAATTCCTCAGATACAATTTTTATCTATCACTGCAAAACAATAATAAAATCCAAAGCCTTTACATTGCTGGATGGACTTGAGTTACTCATGCTATCCACATGGCTGTTCACCTTGACAGCTATAAAATCTGACATCTCAAAATTTGCTACTTCTGTAAATTAAAGCACACCTAAGGGAACAATGAAGGGAACTGGAGGGAGAATGGCTGAGATGAACACACATACACTTGGATTTTCCATTCTGTTATCGCTAAATTACACAACTTACAATTCTAATAAACTTCAAAATAAAAAGAACAAAGTATTACATCTGAGAGGTAACCAGGATACTGCTGCCTGAATTCTTGTGCTAAACAATTGCTAAGTTAAAGAAAACAAACCAGTTTATAAGCACACAAGTAAATGTCACCCCTATTCGTAAATGGTTCACCACCCTTGCTTATGTTTGTTGTTTTTTTAAAATTATAGATCTCCTGATTTCCAGTTCCAATTATGCATTTCTAATTCCAAACTTAAGATTTTTTTATAAATACCAAGCACTTTATTTCTCGGAAACCCGTACTGCCTTGAAATCCACTTCATTTATCAAGACACAAACCTCTCAATAAGAAAGGTGCAAGGTCCCTCCTAAAAGACACATCAAGATATGAGTTCTGTTTTCTTTTTCTTAGTAACATGTGTGACAACGTGACATTCATAGTAACGATTCTTCTGATGTTTTCCAAAGATGGTATCATTTACCTTTGCGTGGTGAAGTCTTGGCATCTTCTGTGTCACACATGTTCCAGTTGTCCTTTTTTATGTCATACATATTCCTATAAATGGAGGGTAGTTTCATAATTATGTTTGAGCTCATTCCCTGTCTCTCCAGTTTCTCATAACATTCTGACTTTAAAAAGTCATGGGATCGCTTGCAGCTGCTGCCAAATCTGCACTGTCCCCGCAAATAGTACTGGCAAATATGGAGTTTGGTGCAGATCTTCTTATAGGTACAAGATCCATAAGGTCCATCACCTTTGTTATAATGCAAGCAGACCTTAGTAGAGAAAAAAATAAAAGTAAAGTATAATGTGTTCATATAGACTGTTTGAATTCAGAATTTTAAAATTTTTACAACTACATTTACATTGCATTTTCTTCTTGTTTTCCAAATGACTGATCAATAGTTTTCCTTTTGCCCTGCTAATGTCTAGAAAGATCTTTCAACGAACAACCACCATCTTACAGACACTCTGAAGCAGACAGGACTGTAGGCTAGGATAGGCTATTTTATTGTGTTACTACCCCAACTAGTTTTTTCTAGTTTTGGAATAGTGAACTGTATTGACTTTGATGGTAAGAAGTACTGGATCTGTATGGGATGGAGTTAATTTTCCTAACAGCAGACCAAATGGTGCTATGTTTTAGATTTGTGACCAAAACAACGTTGGTAATACATCAGTGTTTAAAGTACTGCTGTGCAGTGCTTGCACTGTGTCAGGGCTCTCTTCTTCTCCATTCTGTGCTCGCCACCCCAGGGTTGGTGGGCTGAGACAGGACAGCTGGGACAGTTAGCCCAAACTGGCCAAAGAGATATTGCATAACATATAACATCACGCTTTAAAATAAATTAAAAAAAGAGAGAGGGAACAGAGGCTGGTCCTTCTTACAAGGTAGCCCTCACTCCGAGACTTGCTGGGCTTGTGGGAAGTGGTGACTAACTTTCCTTGCAACACTTTTTTTCTCCCCTTTCCTCCACTGGCTGAACTGTCTTTATCTCCATCCACAAGTTTCTTTTGTTTTTCTTGCAGGGAAGAGGAAAGCGAGTGAAAGGCTGTGCTTAGCTGCCTGCTAGGGTCAGCCTGCCACAGATGAGAACAGAGGATGGAGATTTAAAGTTGCAGATTGGCATTATGCTAACTAAACTCCCATCTAACATCTCCAGCCAATATCAAGCCTCTTCCATTTTTGGATTCTCGCTGAAACACAAGGCTCAGGGACTGTCACAGTACTACTCACCTCTGGTAAGAGGGAAGGGTCGTTTTGGAGCAGAAGCTGGCGAAGTTCACCATCACTAAAAAGCTCAAGTCCATGTTGTTTTAGAACATAGAGGTTGTGGTCCGAGTGGAAATTGTGAACAAACTTGCATTCCTTCCTTCAAGTTAAGAAACCCAAGAGCAAAATGAGCGTAACAGACCGGCAGTGTTCCACTCCCCAGACTCTATCGCACTGAGCGGCGTTAAAAGCACACCAAATTAGCTGGTTTCAGAAGAACCTCTAGCGCTCCTTTACAGAGCAATTATGTGACTTGCCGCGCAGATTACGTAATTACTCTGAGGATAATTACCACGCTATCTGTGATTTACGGTGCTTATGACATTAGTGCAGTCTGACAACACCGCCGGTTTTGACCCGCCGGAGAAAAACACCGGAACGCCCCCCCAGCCGATAAGCGCAGCGCCCAGATTCACCGTGTGCGGGGGGGAAGGCCAAAAGCTGGGTAGTGAGGCGCGGAGGATGCGTCGCAACCCAAAGTCTGTGTGAGGCAACGGCGTCTGCCTCTCGTCTTTAGAGAAAAACTGGGTGAGGGAGGTGGCGGGGGGTGGGGGGTGGGGAAAGCAATAAGCGTACTTCCGAGCCGGAAACGAGCTGTTAGTGAAGGTTCCTCGCACCCAAGGGGGCATTACCAAGGCTGAGCCCCCCCAACCGCCCCCAGGAACCATCCTCCTCACCCCAGAGGATAAGCCCGTTCCAGGACAGAGCTCTCAGCCACCACCCGCCCGCACCGGCGAAGGCGGAAGCAATCACAACCCTCCCCCGCCCCGGAGCCTCCAGGGCTCGTTAAAGTAGCAGACTTTCCGAAACACTTATCGTGAGCACTACCTCCGGCAACAGGGCGGCCAGCGCAGGCCGCAGCAGCGCCCAGCCCCGCTGTTCGCCGCAGCCAGCGCAGGCCGCAGCAGCGCCCAGCCCCGCTGTTCGCCACAGGCGGCTTCGCTTCGAGGTATCCCAAGGCCGGGGGAAGCCCCGGTCCCCGAGGAGAGGGAAGGCCGCCGAGGACCGGAGCGGAAAGGGGGCTCTGCGGACGCCAACCGCGCCCGGGGGCAAAGAGCAGCACGCGAGGCCCACGCAAACGTCCCGCAACCCGCCCACCCCCGTCCCAGGCAGAGCTGCGCGAGTCCCCGCCGGCAGTCCCGGGCGGAGAGGCGGCGATGGAGAGCGCCTCGGGCCGCCCCCTCGCCCCTCACCTCGCCTGCTGGTTGCGGCAGAGCCCCTTCAGGTGATACTTGCAGAGGTGTAGCCGCCCGCACTGCCCCTCGCATCCCGCGCCGTGCTCCTGGCACAGCCGCACGGGGCTGGTGGCCACCACCACTACCCCGGCCGCCGCCGCTCCCTCCTCACCGGGCCGCTGCACCAGCGTGAACCGCTGCGCATCCCGCAGCACCAGCGCCAACTGCTCTGCCGTGGGCCGCCTCGGTAGCCGCCGCTGGAGCTCTCCCTGCTCCAGGCAGCCGCCGCTGGCGCACAATAGCCGCAACGCTTGTGTAGCTAACGCCATGACCGAGGCACGGCTACCTTCCTCGGCCGCAGCCTCTCTCGGGGGCCGGCCCCGGCCAGCCCCGCCCCGGGACGCTCCGCGCATCGCGGCGCGGAAACGAAAACGAAACCGGCGGCACTGGGATACGAGTACGGGCGGGGCTCAGCGGCTACCCGCAAAGCCTGAGGCTCCCTTCGACTTCTGAGGTGCCTCAGAATCCCAGGGTCACCAAAAAGGAGTTGATGTCTCTTCAGCAGGGGTGGGGAGTGGTTTGTTTTGGTTTTCTTTAACCTGACTGCAGGGAGTCAGATGTATACCCTCCTCCTACTGAGTTTTAGGATGTATTGGCCATTTAAAATCAAATTCGATCAAAGAGGGATGGCAGCTGCAAGGTCGCGCATCTCCTATGGGATTCAGTGGGCCAGGGGAGAAGAGAGACTGCGGCCGAGTCTCCTTCACCATCTCAGTTACAGGAAGTCTGGTGGGTGAATTCAGTGTCGTTAGGCATCTGAAAAAAAGAGGCTTGTGACCTGTGTGGGTATTCTGAAGGCTACTCTCACACTCCTTTCAGTATCAAAAGCTCAGTAACGGGCACACATCAGCTGGACAGGTAGCCCCCTGTTTGCAGTGCTCATAATGCCGTGCAGTGTCACTGCATCGCTTGCACTGCAGCGGTGGCACCAGGCTGTGGCCCAGCAATGTGCTTGCCCTTTGGAAGCTCAAAAGGTCCCTTGATGGGGTACCATCTTTCAGTTCGTTTTAGTGCCTTCCTGTGGGTTATTTCAGTACTGCTGGTGCTGCTCCCCTTTCACTCAGAGGCATGCTTTAAATTATGGTAAAACAATGGTGTAAAATAGCATTATTTAAGTCAGACTGGCAGCAGTTGGCATGGGAACAGTTAATGTGGGAGGTGATTCCCATGGAGCAAGAATCCTGCCTGCTTCCTTCTTTTGCCAGCCAGGTTCTGTTGTGCTGTTCGCCTTCTCTTGTCTTATTTCCTGCTTGCCCTGTGACATCAGGAAGGGAGTGACTAAATGAGAAGCTAAACAAGTACATTGAACAGAAGACCAGCTATTGCAGGTCAGTTAGAGGTTCATACAGATCTGTAGCCTGCCTCTGACAGGCCACCAACTGATGCCTAGGAGGCAACTTGAGAGGCTCTGGCATTACTGTCCTTCATGCCTTGCTTCCAGAGTCCACTGATCAGCTTTCCTGAAACACAGGAAAAGTGCTATTCACTTTCTCAGTTCAATTTCTGATTTTATATCCACTGATCATGTCCCTCTTTGTTGTCTTTTTACAAAACTGAGAAGTTATTGTCTATTTTAGTCTTTTGTTCTGTGGAAGACATTACATGGTTTAGGCTTTGTTCTCCTTTGTTCCTTAAGACAGGCTTTCCTCCTTCCTTAAGAGGCAGACCCACATCTGGGAGGCATGGGTGCATCAAATGTGCACAGTGGCTTATCAGTGTTTTTTCTTGTGTCTTCTGCTGCACTCCTAATACTCCCTACTGTTTGGTTTTGTTGATTAGTTTTGAGGTTGGAGTGTCATGGTTCATTTAGATATCTCAAATTTACAGGACCATGTACTCTGTAAATTGAACTTTATTGTATGAGCTCATTAGGAAAGAAGACAAACAAGCATGTCAAACAAGGGCTCAATCCCCTGTTGTACAGACTTATCTAAAATGTGAATTCACTAACTCATCACTTCATTAATTCATTAAGTTTCTAACTCACAGGTTCTCTAATTCGTAACTTGTTAACTCCTGCACCTATGAGTGAAATAGTTACCTAGCCAAGGGTGAGAGTGCTCATCCTTCCTCCTCCGTCCTGATGTGGGAAGCACAAAAGCCTCAGCACTCTGTCTGCTGTTGGATCAGCTCAAAAAAATTTTTGGGTAAGCTGATGGCATTTATACATTCCAACTTGGATGTTTGGTCTGTATCAGCTCTGTAAATCAGTGGATTCTGAAGAAACTTCAAGTTTCAATAAGAATGCAGAACAAAATGGCTGCAGGAGACAGCAAGCTGTAGGGGTAAGAGCTGCATAATAACCTTTATCCTTTCCTGTCCATCCTGTCCCGCCTATGTGTTGCTCTTTCTTTGACTTAATGGCACTCCTCCCAGCATAAGAGTGAACCAACATGTTGGAGCTGGTATTCTCATATAATTATCCCATTTTCCCTCCATAGAATCATAGAATCACAGAATATCCTGAGTTCGAAGGGACCCATAAGGATTGTCAAATCCAACTCATGGCTCCACACAGGGCCAGCCAAGTCAGAGCATGTCACTGAGCACATCGTCCAGATGCTTCTTGAGCTCAGTCAAGCTCAGTGCTGTGACCACTTCCCTGGGGAGCTTGTTCTAGTGCCCGACCACCCTCTCAGTAAAGAACTTCTTCCTAACATCCAACCTAAACCTCCCCTGTCTCAACTTTGTACTGTTCCCTCGGGTTCTATCTCTGGTCACCAAAGAGAGGAGATCGGTGCCTGCTCCTTTGCTCCCCCTCGTCAGGAAGCCATAGACCATCATGAGGTCTCCCCTCAGTCTGCTCTTCTCCAGGCTGAACAAACCAAGGGACTTCAACCTCTCCTCACAAGACTTCCCCTCCAGACCCTACACCATCCTCCTTGCCCTCCTCTGAACACTCTCCAATATTTTAGTGTTCCTCTTGTACTGTGGCACCCAAAACTGCACACAGTACTCGAGGTGAGGCCGCACCAGTGCAGTGTAGAGCAGGACAATCACCTCCCTGCTCCGGCTGGCAATGTCGTGCCTGATGCACCCCAGGATACGGTTGGCATCTCACTCCTGACCAGTTATAGATCAGAAGCCGTCACTTTCCATATGAATATAGGACAGTTTCTGCCTTCTTGTCTAAATCTACAATGAATTTTAGCTGCTGTTTCATCATTCAGTGTACTATCGGGTAATTCAGCAATTCTTCATAGTTTGCCATAATCACTTTTCTGGTGGTTTGGCCCTGGCTAGAGGCCAAATACCCACCAGAGCCACTCACTCCCTTTTTCAGCCAAGAAAGGGAGAAAATATGTATCAGGAGGCCCAGGATTCAAGATAAGGACAGAGGGATCACTTTGCAGTTAGTGTCATGGGCAAAACAGACTCAACGCAGAATAAAGGAAAGTAATTTATTACACCACAGATACACACCCACTGAACCAGAGTCGGGTAATGAGAAGTGTGGCCAGGTATTAAATCACCTTACCCTCATCCCTCCCTTCTTAGCAAACTTAACTTCATTCATGATTTTACTCCCTTCTTCACCCCCCCCCAACATGCTGCGGAGAGGGGCAGGGGATGGGGAGTGGGGTTCCAGTCGGTTCCTTCCAAGCTGCTTTCCTTCCCCAGATCTTAACTTCAGATCTATACTCCCCTCCTCTACCCTTCCCTTCTTCACAGACTTTACTTCAGTCATACATTCGCTCCCTTCTTCCCCCCCATCATGGAGGTTTTAAGTCCGTTCCGAGTTGTTTTCCTTCTTAGCTGGGGGGCATTCCACACACACGTGCTTCCCCTGCGGCACCATGGGGTCCCATCCACGGGAGACAGTCCTCCACGAACTTCTCCAGCGTGTCTCCTTTCTATGGGAAGTCATCTCCTCACCTCTTGCCTCAGTATGGCTCTCTTCCATGGGGTGCTGACCTTTGGGCCCAGACTCCTCTGGCCTGGTCCCCCAGAGGCACAAGTCCCCTGGCAAACCTGATGAGGTTCTTCACAGGCTTTACATGGTGTCTGCTCCCTGTCCTCATCCATGGTCTGTGAGGGGACACCCACTCCACCATGGTCTTCTCCACAGGCTGCAGGGGAATCTCTCTCTCAGGCCGAAGGGCCTCATTCTTCACTCCTCCCTCCTTCGGGCCTGGGCTTGGTGTCTGCATGGCTTGTTACATCTTCTCACTCCTTCTCTGGTGGCAAAATGCACCTGCCTGCAGTGTTTTTTCTCCTAAATGTGATTCACGGAGGTGCTGTGACCATCGCTGATTGGCTCAGCCCTGGTCAGCAGCAACTCTGGCCTTGAATCGGCCACTGTTTACTTTCTGGGGTCTGCAGAGAGCTTCTGGCTGCTTCTTGCAGAAGCCATCTCGGTAGCAGAGCTAAGCCCAACTGCGACAACCTTTTTTCCCTGAATAATGCAGTGTTCTTGGCAAGTCTTACTGCCTTGTCCTCTTTTCCTGGTGATTTATGTTTACTAGTGTGGGGCTGAGCAGTCCTACACGGGGAGAGTGCCCTCTGCTGGGAAGAGCTTTTGGAAATCTAAGTCAACTGCACAGACTCTTCTGACCCACGGAATGGTTGAGGGTGGAAGGAGCCATGGGAGGTCATGTGGTCCAAACCCAAATTCAGCTCTTTCACCCCTGAGTTATTCAGAAGATGGATGGAACCCTCCTAATTTTGGTCTTTTGTCTAATACTTTCAAGTCATTGGATATATATACTTCCATGTCAGTAGGCAATAGCTTGGCTGAACCAAAACTCAGTGAACCCTTTGGGGTAAAAAGCATGGAAGCCAGCATCATACTAGATGGTGCCCCATTCTCCCCAGTAGGCCTCCATTTACTTTTAATTTCCAGTGCCCTAAATCCATCCTATGTAACTGGTTCCTGACCTTTTACATCTGAAAGACCTGTCCCAGCATCACATTGCTGTCCAGGTAACTGTTTCAACTACATCTTCCCTCTACACTTCCTTTTCTCATGCATCTGAAAAAAACCCCACTCATTTGGCAGAAATACAGCATTTTTTCATCAAAATTTGTATCAATGACTACACCAAGGCAGATGTCACCATTAGAGAAAGAGAAGAACAAAAGAGAGCAGTATAAGGTCAGGGTTTGAGGGGTGTTCACAAAGTAGCTTTACACCACTGCAATTCATTCCATGAGTTGGTGTGCATATCACAAAGTTCACATTGCTGTCCCTGCCCTGCAGCTAGAATGAGTTTTTCAAGGCTCTGGAGCAGAGTGGCCATTCTGTCTCTTTTCTGAGAACAAAAGTAGAGCTAGGAAAACAGGCAGTGATTGATACAGAGAGGAGGTTTGCAAAGCTGCCTTTGAATTTAAGTACCTTCCCATCCCCAAATGCATACCCAGAGTAAAACGTAGCTTATTCCTTCTCACATAAGTTTTTTGTACCTTGTTTTGTGACATGTTCCTCAGGAAGAAAAAAAGTACCTCTTTGATTTGATAGAACTTCCCCACCTATGAATTATATATAAGCAAAATTCTACTTTCTCCTTCTTCAGAAGAATTTTCTGCTAATAGAAAAGTCGCTTTTAAATTATAAAATTAAGTACCTGCAATGTAAGAAGGGGTTATATTAGATCTCAAGGGCACATGAGGCAAGTGGCTCCTCTTCGCCTCTCGAAATACTCTAATCAAAGGTAAGGCTGGAACTGTTTTCTTAAATGCCATTGTAGGGTAATCGCGTATGAGCTATTCTGCATACAGTTTATGACTACGCTGTGCCTTGGCCCTGTAATAAGCTCCCTTTAAGCAGTTCCTACCGTTCCTGAACAGCTGCTGAACTCAGAGCTCATGGATTTTTAATAATTGTGGGACTTCAGGCACTGCAATTGCAGTGAGCCACCTTTGCTAATATCTGATGTATCGTGCGATGAAAATTCTACTGCAGAAATTTTCACGTGTCTGGCACTAGACTAGTATCTTTATTTTTAGGAACAGTGGATGGATAATTGTGTTAATTTGAATTGTGACATCATTTCATGATCTTGCATGCATTGATCTTCAAAATGTGATTTAATGATTTTCACATGAAATTTTTGCACACATCTTTAAAACATCCACTATCCTAACAGTGTATGGTGCGCCCACTTCCTACCCTGTCTACCTGTTTTAGCCCTTTTCCTAGCTAGCATGGCGAACCTCCTAGCTTTGTGTTGTCAGTTCTGGAAGATGATGTAAGGAGAATGGGCAGAACAGGAGAGATTTTAGACTCACTTGTGAACTAGAATGTTCTCTGGTCAAACATCACTTTCTGGTTGATACACCTGCATCGCTGACTCTCAGGGGTTCAGAAGTTTAGAAGTGGGATATATTTGCTTGCAGATGTATTTGATTGCCTCTCAACCTATTATATAAACTCACGTTCAGAGGGCTAATCATTTTTCTGGTGATGAGATGACAACATGGTCACTTTTAAATACTTGTCTAAACATTCAGTAATTTGGTCTGCAGCTGCTCTGTTTACAATGGTGCTTATTTGCTCTATATTATTTAAATGCCCAAGTCTAATTTCTTCACTTATGACTTGTATTTCCGAAACTGGACTAATTGACAACATGCCAAGCTTACAGCTACAGCCCCAAGAGTTTCCTACTGGCACACACGTGAATCTAAAAATCGGCCGGCCAACAGATTACATGTGTATCTACAACTCAACAGCAAGAAACTGGAAACTTGGTTCTGGTGCAGTACATAAGTAGCACCAGAGTGTGGGGCTGTTGGCTGCCCCAGTGATCTTTCAGCATCTGCAGAGCAGGCTAAATCCGCTTTCTAATGCTGCCTCAGGGCTGAGCTTATTTTCATATAGTAACAGTATATTCTGAACACGATCTAGGAAAAACTGTCTCTTTTGTAAGACTAGGCCAGTTTAATGGTACGTGTACAATCTATTGTGTACAGTTTGCTTTGTTGCATAAATATGCTTCAAGTGGCCTTGCTTTGAAAATAAAAATAATTTGGGGCTGAAAATTCACAGTAGAGTTAGTGATGCTGTTGTTTGTCATTGACAAACCTCTGTTTATTCTGTTGGTTTAGTTATTTGGTACAGGTTTAAATATCTGTTTACTGTACAAGCTATAGGCTTTTGCTCTTCTCAGTTTCATGCCTTCAAACTCGTCTACACTCTTCTTTCCTCGACATATGTCCTACTCTACAGGAGATTTCATGTCTCCCCTACTTTATTCTTGTAAGGACCAAGTTGTGCACTCTTCTCCGATGTCTGATCCTAAAACTCATGGGGGTAAACGTGGGAGGGAATCTTTCTATTACCTTTGAGGCTGCAGGTCTCATTCCTGGTGGCTGTTTTGCTAATTCAGTATTTCAAGATGTTCACTTCTTGCTAGAAGAGAAATGCACAGCCTTGCCAGCTCACATAGACATGACCCTAAGACTTTTGTGTTTTCTTGAAGCACATCTTTCTTCCAGGACTTCTTAACAAGGTTAATGACTCCTTTAATATTGCAGTGATCCTCAAATGAGCATTAAGTGAGGTTTTGTCCAAATATCTCGCTGTGACCATTTCTATAACTGCAGAAACATTTTGGCCCACAAATTCACCCCTTTAAAAGACAGGGAAGGTGTCACAATTATAATAAGGGGAAAAAAACCCAAATCCATTGATTTCAGCCAAATTCTTTTGTTCCTGTTTCTCTTCATTTAGAATAGAAATTCAAGGTGAAATTTGTTCAGGATATAGGGGGAAAGCATGGGAACCAACCTAAACAAACCAGTTTATTGAAACATGCAGATAGAGCAGGTCAAAGTCTAGAAGCCTTTAGTTTTCTCACCACAGTTTTGCCTGTAGTTGTCACCACATTATATACTGTCTACATTATATATTGTCTTAATACACTGAATCTGCCTCTTAATTCCTCCTTTAAGCCTTCCACTTTCTGATGGGAATGACCTCCGTGTTGACAGCTACTGAATAGAAATTCTCTTTATTACAAGGTATGAGTTGTCACCAAACCCCTTATCTTTGTATCACAAATATTTACTTAACATACATGCATTTAAATTAGCAGTTCCAACAGTCCAAAAAATTCTTTTAAAAGTTCAGTAATTTTTCAGAGTGTCTTCTGATTAAAAAAAAAAAAAGTAATCTGTTAGGAACTGGAACTGTTATTGAATGCTATGTCACAATTTGTTTTGTGCTGCAGTCAGCAACAATACAGAAGTTGGCCTCATCATACAGTATTTCATCCTGTGTTAGATAAAATATGAAATTCCATTGATAAGGACTTAACCTCTGCTCAGTCTCCATCAGACGAATGAAGAGATGTGTTTATGGCAATACACAATACTTATGAATGAAGTTTCTATGTCTGCACACAATAGTTAAAAAAATCCTTGCTATTTTATGGCTAGATTATTGGGGGTTTTATAACATCACTACCTCTAGTCAATCACAATCATGAGCAACTGATTCTTTATATATCCAGTTCAGAAAATTTCAAAGCATAACCAGATACCCAGAGGCCCAGGAAGCTCCTCAACACTTTGCAATAACTTTGAGATCTGTAGCCTCTGAACACACCAAAGTAAAAGCAGGATCAACATTACTGTAGAAGGCAATACATTTCAGATGGAGTTGGTATGTTTCTCAGGCATTTTGCTCAAAGTCTTTGAAGATGGTAGTCAACTGCAAGTGGGAAATATAAAAAACCCTTAAAACTACCTTTGCAAGAAGTCAGAAGCTTCTAACTTTATTTCCCAGCTGCTAGACCCTACTTTCCATTGAAGCTTCCTAGTTTCAGTGAAAACTTTCAAAAGTTTTCTTATGACTTTTTCTTCTGTGAGTTCATTTCTTTCCCTGTGTGCTCATCAGCTAAGTTCACAATTGATTATGCGGTGTGTCACACACCACCTGGAGTGTCACAAGGAAATTGTTCGGAAATCAGCAGCAGCTATTTGTGGTGTCAAGGGATAAACAGAAGGAGCAAAGGGTCTCATCAAAAGCAAGCAAGAATCTGTGCTTTCAAAAGTTTCTTACAATGGTGTACAACTTTCAAGGTGTATAACTAATGTATTCATACAATCTGAAACAGTTCTCTAGAATCCTAACTAAATTAGATGCTTGGTAAGAGGACACTTAAATTACATATAATACTTCAGTCTGTATAGTTTAACTGGGAAAAAAAAAGCAGCAAAATGGGAATGTGTTAATCAGATAAAGGGCATTCTGGAGAAAGTTGCTTTCAGTAGGACCAAAGACAGTAGGCACTATAACACAGTTTACTGCTGGTGCAGGAAAAAAACCCCCATCGTTTCAGAAAAGTCTGCTCCATTTTCGGTTCTCTTGTCAGGTGACCTACAGGAGAGGTTTTTTTCCCAGGTACCCATTCCACCTGGCACAATAGGCTGGCTAATCTGGATTATCTGTGGTTGATCTGTGCAAGGGAAACATTCCACACCAACACAGAACAAGGCAATTTATCAGTTGAACTGCTGTTAGCCCTTGTACTCCCTCTTGCCACACAAAGACAACCTACCTATGTTGAACCTTATAATTTCTGTATAAAAATACATTCCATGTATTTTTTGTGTAATGGTGCCATTTACTTCTTCAAAAGAGTCTTAAAATAAAACTACTACATCTGCTGAAACATAGGGTGGGGAAATACTTCTGTTCTTCTAGAATGGTGCTACTATATGCTAGCAAGCTTCAAGTTCTACTAAGAAAAGAGGAACCTATTTGTAATAAACATTATGCTGAGTCATATAAGCCTTATTAAAGTAGATTTACAATTGTTTCCTAGAATTCTCATGGGAATTCCATACTTGCAACAGAGATTATTTTAATCAAAGCTGATGACAATTTTTGGACTTGTTTTTCCTTTCATTTGGTATCTTTCAGTTCCCAAGTCATTACCGGTCCATGTCATTTTCACAAGCAAATGTTTTTTTATCAGTCTTTCTACTCTGAAATAGCAAAGAAAAAAAAGGCCATTTATGGGGTTTATTATTACTTATACTTAATATTTAATTGCAAATTGTACTGAAGAAGAGACAATCTGCTTACTTTAAAATGATGCACAGAGGAAAATATGGCCATGTTCTTTTTCAGTTTTTGATTTTGCTTATAAAAAAAGACCTGATGTCTCTCTTTCCTCATCAGTATATAAATGAATTATTTTCATACTACACGTATGAAGATCTTCATGGTAAATGAATGGAACCATGAAATGAGGACAACAGATGTGCCAAAGCTCTGGCTTCTTGGCCACATGAACATCTCAGGCTCTAACTGTGTCTCATAACTAGTCAGTCTGTATGAAGACAGAGATCATTTATCAATCCTCACATGGTGCTGCTGTCACTGATGTTGCTTAGAAATTTATCTGCAGGCTCAACCTAGACACTTTCACAAGCAGAGCACTAGCAACATCTTTGTCCTCTCTGACCTGTAAACAGTCCCAGAGATTCCCCATCCCACAACTTACTGAAGTATGTTCTGTGTGCTTTTTGCCTGTAATTGAACTGTGTTTTTCTCATTTTGGTATTTCTTTAAATAGAGATGATCACTGGGAATCTGCAAATTGAGGGGAAGTAATTTTTAGCTAGTTACATTTTCATTAATGTTGTTTTATAGGAATACCTTGAGTCAATAGTTTTGAAAACATTTTTGGAACAAAAAAATGGTTACTGATGTTAAGGCATTCTTAAGGCTTCATTCTAAAGCAAGAAACTAGTAAAAACACAACACTTCCTATCTGTAGACACAATAGGAACTCCTTTAAAAGATTGTTAAGATTACAAATAAAGTAATCAAAAGCTAGCTACAACCTCTCACAATTGACAGGTACAACTTTCATTTGCCCTCACTATGTAAACGTGCTACTGTTTTTACATGATTGCCAGCTGTTTCTGCTACAAGATCTTTCCTTCATTCGTGCATGTATGGGATAGTGATCTTTTTCTGACTAGCTAGCCAGTGGGATTTCATTACTGATTGCATCCCCAAGCCTTGTTTACCACAAAGTCAGATGTTGCTTTCAAGAGAGAACTGCAAAAGCAAAGCAAAAAGTAGGATTGCTAACCTCAACTTTAGGAGAGCAAGCTTTGATCTCTTCCAGGACCTAATAGGAGCTATCCCATGGGATAGGCTGTTAGAAGGTAAGGGGCCTGTGAGAACTGGTCAGTGTTTAAACAGCACTTCTTCCAAGCTCATGATCCCTATGAGTAAGTCCCTATGAGTAAGAAATCAGGGAGGGGTGGCAGGAGACCTGTATAGATGAGCAGGGAGCTCATGCATAAACTCAAAGGGAAGCAGAAGGTCCATGAATCATGTAAAAAGGGTCTAAGCCCTTGAGGAGAATATAAGAATGTTGTCAGGGCCTGCAGGGATGCAACGAGGAAAGCTAAAGCCCACCTGGAAATGAAGCTGGCAAAAAGGTTAAATTACAGAATACCCACTAATTTTGTGTATTCAATATAAGATACCTAAGAACTCATGTTTTAGAGAATTGATCATTTGTGGGCAGTTAATGGGCTCAGACCAGTGCTCAGTGACTACAGTTTGCAGATGATACTGCTCAGCATTTCTGCAAATCTGATACCAGGGTCTCAAGTCAGAAATCCTGAAAATGAGGAACATACAGTAAGTGACCACCTGTGAAAGTTTGTTCAAAGGGACTTGCCTAGCATCATTTGGGAACTCTGTGGTAGCAACAGGGTCAGAACCCACTTCTCCAGGGTAGTCTTCAGCTGCTTTAATGTTGAGAGTGTCATCTCTCTTCCTTATTCACTAGACAATTTCTAACTTCTGCAACAGATGCAGCAGTGTTTCTGCAAATGACGGTCACATTTACTGAACTGTCCCAGTTCACCATTAGAGCAAGATTGATTCCATGCAGAGAAAAAAGTAGGGTCTTTCAGAGGAAAATATTAAACTATATACCCAGGGAAAAGGGAATGGAGATGATTATGTTTTGATTCGGTATTTTGTGGTTTTGGATTGCTTCTGCGTTCTCCTGGAAGAGGCTCCCTTGTGCTCTGCTTTCAGATTCCTCTGTTAACAAAAATAACATTTGGAAAATGCCTGGCATAAAAAAATTTGACCAGTCTGCCACCTGCATCTCCATCATTTAGAGTTAACTGCTCAGACAATGGCAATAGCAGGTTGCTATCTTCCTACTTAACTAGAGAATTTTTATGGATATTTGCTTCAGCAGAGAAGCATTAAGAGTTGAGGTGAAATCTTTAGTTCCACTGTGGTCTTGGGACTTTGGGAATGGGAAGAGGACATTGGTCCTTTCCCCTCCATTCCTCAAGCTTGCCCCCTCCTTCTTTTATATTTCAAAAGCCTGTCTTCCCTCTCCACTATCTGTGGCTTAGATTCTTCTTTTCCTCTTCAATCCAAGACACCTTGGCCCAGGTTTCTCATCCCCAATCCTACTCCCTTCATCCATATCCCAGAAAATGAGTCCAAATTCTCTTACAAATCTTGACCTTTTATTGGCTTGCCATATAGGTTCTAATCCTCTCTTCTCAAACCCTGGTCAAATGTCTTTCTGGCATCTCTCCCCACACTCCACTGAACACACTGAAGTTCAGTCAGTTTCTGTGCAATCACTTTCCATCTCTGACATCCTCCAGCTCCCAATCTTACTTTTCAGCATCTTCTGCTCTTCTAACTACCAATTACAGTTTCCTTCTTACACCTCACCTGGACTCCTGTGTAGCAGTCTGTGGTACTGCTACCTCCCAAATCCATCCCTTCCTGTGCTTGTATTCCAGTCAAGCAACTATTTGTCCCATGAAGCTTCAGTGCTGTCCAGGTGGCAGTAGAAGAAAATGTTGTTCCAAAAGAACAGGGAAAAGTCATTTCTCATAGTGCTAGTGCTCAACCATATCTTGGTACAAAGCTTCAGTTACACGTCAAGTCCTGATCTGCCCCTGCAGTACTTGTTCAGAGCACGTACAAAAGTACATGCACAGTCTCATGCCTGGGAAGAAGCTGGGAAGGAACACAGCACATTCCCTTGCCCAGGGTCCTCCAGTTCCAGATGATGAAGTGTAAAAATCCATTGAGAACGGATGAAGAATTTCAGTGTCTCAAAGTGTTATCCAAATTCAAATGAGTTTTTATGGAACAGAAAACCCCCACTATATTCCCAGAACAAACCGCATGGCATCTGTGAGAGCTTCTGAGACTGATCGATAGCCTAATTAAACAATCTTAAGGAGATGTTTTTTAAGGACAAAGCATTTCTACTTGCTGTGCATTTCAGCTAACACTGTTGAACAAATGCTCACCATGAGACACACAGTGGCATAAAAATATAACACCTACCTAGTTATTTCTGTCATGATTTGCATTTATAGACCTTTCTCAACATATATTTAGAGTCAACATTGAAAACAGTCAAGAATTGCAAGTCATCCCCCACACTGTTGTAACTCCCTGACATGGGATGGAGTAAAGTTCAACCTCTTAGGCTGGGCATATGAAATATCTGATGTTTATGTTGTGTTTAATTTAACTGAGTAGGCTCTATATTCCCTGAATCTAAAAGTTGTTCAAGCCTCCAATGTGTATTTTGCACAGGTAATTTTAAGAGCTTGGCTTTAAATGAGAGGTACGTCAGACAGGTGGAAAATACTATTTAGTTTGAAGACTGATGTGGAATGTTTTTCATATTCCCTTGAGGCACTGTGCTAACAATGTAATTTGCAAACTGCCTTATCTGGAATCCTATTATATTTGTTCCTGTAGGGTGTTTGACATCTTCTGGGGGAGCTGTAATACAAGGCATTACCTCTTACCATGCAGTGATCAGGAGCTGAACTTGTCCAGGCATGTTAAGGGCACAGAGTTAAAATTTGCTTCTCATTAGGCATGAGTTTAAGACCACATCTGATTTTTTTCTAGATCTGGCTCTCTAGCTCTGAATATCTTTGAAGTGATCTTTAAAGAAGTAATTTTAAATTAAACATTTCATATCTTTATTCTAGACTCTTGTATATGACTGGATTAAGGGTTATCTGGCTAAAAACTTAATGACAATTTCATAAATCAGGCAGCCAGGAGCCTTAGTTTATAAACCCATGATTCCACTTCTCAAGTCACTTCATATTTATTTATGTTTCTTTTGTACCTACCTTTATCAGATACATGCTAGAAAACATGAGTGAGCTTGAGTCACTGAGATCATGTTGTAGGTGTGGGTTGGGGGAACTCCATGGAGGACATTTAAAGGACCTATGTAAGTCTAAGGTGTGGCAGAACTGTCAGGTCTCTTGCTTCTTTGTTGAATCTAATGGTAATTAAAAATTCAAGCATCCAGCCCTCTTCTGTTGTAGGTCTCTCTTAAAAGAATTAGGTTTTAAAGTGTTTATTTGATTCTGTGGGCTTCTGTGAAAGATGAGTGGAAGTGGGAATGGTAAAGTGGCAAAAAAAATATTCCTAATTTTTGATCTTAACTGATAACTTTTCCCCTTAAATTTAACGTTTTTAGCCATTTACTCAATGGAATGTAGGCAAGAAATCTCATAGACAAGATTCCTTTTACCTCAAAAAGAAACTGAAGAGAGTATGACCTAATAGAAGACACTGCAAAGAGACAGCTTCATTTGAAATTTAAAACCAAAACCCACTCAGCTTTAGCAAATTCTCTTTCAAAAATTATTCCAAGCCAGGAAGCAATTTTACCGACATGCCTCCTACCCTACCATCAAGATAGAGTATTTCTTGAACACCAGTTTGTAAAAATCCCCAAAGCCTGAGTGCTTCTTCAGCACTTCCTTGATAATATAGGAAGCATTTATTTGCTAGTCGTAGCACTTTATGCCCACATAGCTGTTTGCCTTATGAAAACATAAAACTCCATTATTTGAGACAGCTGTTATTTTAGTCACCTTCAGAGTATACTAGTGAGAGGAAATCTATTTTTAAAGAATTTCTTTTACTGCTCTGCAGTTCCTTAAAATCTATTTCTTTTATCTAGAATTCTTGTCAAAATCTGACCCAGGTCTACTCCTTCAATAAAGACATAATATGCTGGGGTGGTGGATTCTTTTCCATAATATTGCAATAATAACACCAAGAATGGCTTTAAATAGTTTTATGTTTTAACTACTTTTATTCAGAGCATTTGACTGTAAGGTTGGGCATGTTTTTGTGTCTCCGAATGAACTAGATCAACTGGTTACCTCTCACAACTATTTCTTCCCATCTTCATCCCAACCATGCAGCTTCCTTCCTTTCAGATGACCTATTTTTAAGTCTTCACTTCTCTACTTTTTCCATCTCAGCCCTGTGTAGGAAATACCTGTCCAACTCCCTGGTGGGGCTTAATGTAGATGTCTGTCCCTGAAAACAGATGTGTCTTCAGAGGCTCAAACTGCAAAGCTTTTGGTAATTGCATACTTAAACATATTCTTAAGTATATGGTACCAGTCACCTAGTATAGCAATAACTTGCATGGGAATGATGTAAAAATGTGATCACACATTTTGCCTCAATAGAAGAAAATAGGAGCATATTCACTTGGCCATGCATCTGCCTGGGAAGTGCAGTTGGCCTTACAGTGGCACGTTGTGGAATTTGGGCCAGACTGTTCGGGTACCCTATTCATAGTTATTTAAGACAAAATTACTTGCAGCAGAAGTAGCTGTAGAAAGATTCCTGTGGCATGTTTAATCTTTTGTTTGAAAGCCCAAACTGGTTTATCTTTTCAGTTTTCAGGAGGTTAATGCCAACATATAGTTTGCTTTTTTAGCTCTTGGTCTTCTGATAAAATAGCACATTTTCTATGAAAGGTGGTGCAGAAAACTCGTATTTCTGTTACAAACATCTTCCTCCCATTTTAAGTGGAAATGTATTTCTTTTATGGTGTCTCATAATATTTCTGCCTACTTTTAGGTTTTATATGAAATACATATACTTCGTAGGCCATACACTAGTATTCTGTAGAGTCTTGAATTCCATTTAAGGTAAAGGTCAGGTTGTATTCTTATAATGGATAATATAGGTATTTTCATTAATAGTGCACTCATTATTTCTATTTTCTAGCTCAACAGACTTAGGAATCCCAGACTGGTCCCATAATTTTTTCTCCACTGCATTTTGTTATAGGTATAGTTTGCCATTGCTGGTAATTTACAGAGCATTGAAAGGTATTTTAGGGTCTGCTTAATAATAGATGCTGATTTTTCTTCTTGTTCAATAACTGCAGTTGTGGTCCTTCAAGAGATGCTTATGTGGTCTGTCTGCCTGAACCTGGTATGTATCTTGTGTTAAAAATGTTAGGATTGTATAGCATTTGTACTGTTTGCCTCTGTATAAATCTGCTGCAGGTCTTTTAATTTTTGGTTGTTTTTTTCTATCTGCTACGGAGTTTCTAAGACCTTTTATTTTTTCTTCAAATCTCTGTCCTTCTTTTTCTCCAATTACATATGTTAAGTGATAGCTGTCATCATTGTATCCAAAACCTTGGTGCAGGCCCTTTAAAGTCAACCTATCCTGAGACCTGATAATAACTATCAGTGATTATTCTGTTTTTTTATGTGCAACTTAGAATTAGAAATTCATGGAAGCAAATACTTTAGCCACAGGGATGTCTGTATGCCACTGATCGCTTGAAACTAGGTCTCCATGCTTCACCTGTTCTCATGTGCTTCCTTAGGTATCCAGTGTGAGTCAGAGACAAGATACTAAGATGGATGAACTTTTGGTCAGTTATTTCAGCTATTCTTATCTTCTTAAGCCTTGTTCTTAAAGGCTGCCTCTCGCATCTTACAAAGAACACTTTTTTCATTCCCTCCATATTTGGGCTTTTTTAACTACAAAGAGTCCCACCAACAATTCAAAATTCTTACACTGCTGTCAGCAACCATACAATTACATGCTTTTATTGGTTTTCTTAGAAGGCATATATATATTCTGCCAGTATTTCCTTTTCTCAACTATTCCCTCCCCTGGTTTGTTGCTGGGCTCTACCTGGATGTATTGTCATCAGGAAATGGTTTTGCACTCGTACACAAATTGAGCTAAAAGAACTGCTCTGCAGTTGCCTAAGTCTGTAAGCATTTAATTTCATCAACATCTCTCCAGTTGCATTTCAAAGAGATATGAATGTCATACAAAAACATCTTAAGGTTCACCACATGCAGGCATCCTGGCATTCCTCAAACATTTGTAGCTTAAGGAATTTGATAAAATCTCTGTATTTAATAGCCCTGAGTAGATTCTGCTCCAATTTATTTTTGAAAAGGTATTATTTTCTGCAACATTCTGTAGATAACCAGTGTCTTCTGTAAATTAACATTTTGTTGTGTGAAGTACAGAATCCTTTGCTGGTTGTGTGCTTATCTTTGCGGTGTCTGGTAGTGTCCCTTCTAATACTAGGACTGTATTAGAACTGACATTTTTGTAATTCTTTTCTATATTTCTGCTTTAAAAGATTTCTGTCATTCCTTCCACCTCCTCTATTTTTTTCCTGGCTGAAGAACCTGGGCCTCTCAGTTCAAGAAGGATATAGAACTCCTTGAAAAAGTCCAGTGCAGGGCCACCAAGATGATTAAGGAAGTGGAACACCTTCTTTATGGGGAAAGGCTGAGGGATCTGGGCCTCTTTAGCTTAGAAGAGAAGACTGCAGGGTGACCTTAATAATGTTTATGAATATGTAAAGGGTGAGAGTCAGGAGGACAGAGCCAGGCTTTTCTCAGTGAGGGCCAGTGATAGGACAAGGGGCAACGGGTGCAAGCTGGAGCATAGGAAGTTCCATGTGAATGTAAGGAGGAACTTTTTCACTGTGAGGGTGACAAAGCACTGGCACAGGCTGCCCAGAGAGGTTGTGGAGTCTCCTTCTCTGGAGACATTCAAAACCCACCTGGATGCATTTCTGTGTGATTTAGTCTAGGTGATCCTGCTCTGGCATGGGGGTTGGGCTATATGCTCTTTCAAGATCCCCTCCACCTCCTAATGTTCTGTGATTCTGTGTGAAGAAGCAATGCTGCTTTTTTGCATAGCTAGAAATGACCCAGATCAGTGACTTCTTTCTTTCTAATGCTGACCAGGATCCAGGAGCTGCACTTTTCCCTGTCTGAGGTCCCCTGCACTGTTTCCAGATCATTCCTAATGCTAATGGACAGGTCTTTCACCCCGGTGATTTCAGAAACTTTGTTTTAAAATGTGGATGAAAGCTGCCTCTTTTTAGTGGTGTTGTTCTGTGGTGTGGACTCTTTCTGTGGAGAGAGATCTAGAAACAGCCTTTTCAATAGTTAGTTGAGATTCAAATTTAGATGGCCCACTGAGGCACAGCTTCAAGGTGAAGAAGTGCTGTAGCCTGGATTTAACAAGCAGGTCTACTGTTCAGGGCCTTCTCCTGAATGGTGGGGAACGTGAGGTTAAACTCATGAAACCGAGGAGATAACTGAACCCACATCACGACTGCCTGCGGCAGCTCTGCAGTCATTCAGCTAGCATGCAGTGAGGCTTTAAAAGAAAAGAAGGGGCTGGGAGTTCAGGCACCTTGGAAGTACTAGCTAGCTGAAGTGCTTTTAATTCCTGCATGGTGCTGTGGCTGCTGATTCAATTTTGAGATACAAAAGTGCCTCCAAGTTCTTCAGAGGAGAGGAACGTATTGCATTCTGAAGACACGAAATACATATGTATTTTAGTACCTAAATTTTAAAGTCTGCTTTTTATTGACCTGGCAATACATCTAAACAGTGGAAAGGCAGGGTTCCTAAGCTGTAATGTGGTTGTAGTTGCTATAGCAGTTATTATATGCCTGTCTGTTCAGCTTCTTCCAAAATAGACACCATTGCTTCCTTCCATTCTTTGGAGTTTGAAAGTCTCTCACCTAGTTGTAACATTTGTCAAATCTCAGCTTTATGATTTATGCAGAATGGGCTTGAAATGGGTTATTGAATTAATCCCAAATGATCTAAATGAAGGTATGTTTCTTCCACAAATAGCTTAATTTCTTTGGCTTCGGCAGCTTCAACATTACAGATTATTAAAATACCTTATTTTTCTTTCTGTATGCTTTCTTTTATAGTAAAAGGCTTTCATTTTTACCCTTTATCAGACCCACCTCTTAGTGATGGTCTTTCCTTTATCCATCGCTATTTTTATGATATCCTCCCATATTATTATGCCTTGCTTCAGTTTTCGGCTGAAGTATTATTGATTCACATGTGTTTTCCTAATATTTAAGGGAAGAATCATTATATCTGTACATTAATTAAAGTAATGTTTCACTTTAAAATCTTCTTTTAGTTGGGGTTGTGCTTTTTTTTTTTTTTTTCCCCCAATGCACTTTTTGGTTATTAGTTCCTTGTGCTTCTCTTGTGGTTTCTGGTTTTCTATCTTCACGGGGCTTCCCAGCAGAAAGTAACTTCCTTTGGTTATATGGAGCCAAAGAAGAAGCTTCGTGAGAAGCCCTGCTGACACATACAACAGGACCAATATATTGGGTCTAGTTGTAAAGTGGGGGCTTTAGCTATGGGTTTTCCTTTGAAGAGCTGATCTGCCCACTTATGAAACTTCAGCCTTTATCCTGAACTTCCCTTTTCAGGCCACAGAAGAGGTAATTCCATGTTTAGAACAAATCTCCGCAGTGATTTATCCAAATACCTAAATTTACGACTGTAAGTATTTGATAGTTCTAAATGGAAGATGCTAGAGGTAAAATTAGCCAAGGAAATATATCTTTTCAGATGGGATCATAAGTTCTTGAAGCAGAAAAAACATACAAACATATTGGTGGTTTCATTGATATCCTTTATATTAAAATAATAATATGTAACTCTGAAATAGCCTAAAAGTACAAGGTATCTTCTTAAGAAATAGTGAAATATTTTTCCTTTCAACTTTGAAGTCCAGAAAAGTGTTGTCTAACAGAATTAAATCATTTTAAAAGCAGAATATTTTAAAGCAATATTAAAATTAAAAACAGGATTCCGTGGTGGGAATCTCAATGTAATATGCAAAGGTTTCATAGTCAAAGGTAAGGAAATTTATCTGTTTGAGATAATCTCTCATTTTAGTTTTAAAATTCAATTTATAAAACATTGTCAATCTTTTTTCTTCCTTAAGAAAAAGCTTCATGGATAAGATGTACTTGAATATAATTCTTTTAAAAGAATGTTGCCCCGTAAGTAGCTATTAAAAGCTCTTACATGGATTAAAATGCAAAAATGACACTCTTGCTGTTTAACTGACTGTACTGCTTTATGAAGTAACCAAAGAAGTATAACAAATCGGGAAGAATCTGCAACAATAATGCTGGCACAGTGAGTTTCCCCTTACTGTACTGAAAATAATACTAGTGTCAACTATGAGCCACAACCTCTGTACAAATCATCACTGGTCCTTTGGCTTTGGTGGCTCTATACCAATTTCCGACAGCTAAGGAACCAATACTATAACTCCACCAATTACAACAAAAGTCTGTATTTTTCATTGCAGAGAGTTTGCCATTTCTAGAATGATTCCTAAGGCAAAGTAAAGAGTTGGAACTTATGATATATACTCATCTTCTGGTATTTGAATAAACAGTCATGTTTGTAGAAATGTATTAAGTCTCCCAACACAAATGGAATCATTAGACCTTGTTTCAGTAACTGATTGGCTTATATGGTATGATACCATAACTGTGTTTTTAGTATTTATGTGTTTTTTCTGTATGCATTCTACATTTAATTATCAGACCAAAATCATGGTAAGCAATAATACTTAGGCTGGTACTAAGCAGCATTTATTTCCTTCTTGTCTTTGGTGTTTTGGGTTTTGTTTAGGGAGAATTTTCAGCGTATTCTGGGGCTCTACATGGAAAGAAGACTTCTCCCTGTTCTTGCCGTGTAGAGAAAAGGTTGTTCGTTCTTGCCAGAAGCTTCCCTTTTCTTCTGTTCCATATAGGCAAATGACTTGCTGGAACAGAATCATTTCTACAACCAGATTGTTTTCTTTTCTATGAAGTGCCTTCTATAGTTAGTGGTCTATCTGTTTTATTTGGGCAGTTACAAATTGCCTGATATTAAAAAAAAAAAATCTGAGAAGGCTATAAATGTGAGAAAACTTGCAATTTCAAGTTTTACATTCCTTTAGGAAGGGGGAGACTGTTTTTTATTCTACATTTGAACAATCAATCATGTGAGAGTCTTTATACTTTCTCAAGCCCTCTTACAGACAAGTGCTGTAACACATTGTTTAGTTCTGTCTTTTGTTCAAAGAAAGGTGAAAATTATTCTTCTCTACCATTACTATGAAATAGCTTTGAATGCCAAGCAAGGATGAAAGAAAGTTCTGAAACTTAATAATTCTGTTGTTGGAAGTTTAATTTTAAAACATAGAGGAAGGAGAAGATCTTGGTGTTGTGGTTTCTAACTGATACTCAGATTTTTATATCAAGCACATCCATTGTTTGAGAAGTTAAAATGTGAATAGTAAGTTCTCTTTCTTGGGTTTGTATCTGGAATCCATCTTCTCATGCAATGCAAAAATCAAAGCAGGCTTTCTTCTGTAATAACATTTCTTGGTAGAGGCCAGCATGCTGCTTGCCTTGGCTGTACTGTGATCTGTTGAAGAGTGAGCAGATGATGTTAGCTGACGCTTAGTCTTGAACTGCCATGGAGGTAAGCTGAGCCCTTGCTCTGAGCTTGTGTCAGGCCAAAGATACAATGCACAAATGGGTTACAGAGTTTGAATCTACCCTATTATGATGGCGTTTGCTCTTGCTTTTATGGTGTGTGTTTGTGCAGCATATGGTACCTTCCCATTTCCTCTGAAAACAAACCTTTTTCTGACCTGCCCTATGGTGTACCCTCCTCTTTGAAATGAGAATGTTCTGATCAAACAATTTGATTTAGGAGGACTGATTATTTTAATCCCTCAACCTTCACCTTCTTTTATTACAGAGGTGCGTTGGCCCTGGCCAGCAGCCACACACCCACACAGCTGCTCTCCCACTTTGGGAATTGAACTTAATTTATTGCCATAATATACTTAATTACTGGTACAGGTACTGGGAAGCAAAGAAGACAAACATTAAAACATCTTTCCTTCCTCTTTCCCAGGCTCAGCTACACTCCAGACACATCTCCTCCCCTTGTTATCTCCACAGGTTACACTCAGTCCCTTCCGTGAGGCGATGAGTGGCACAGGGGGTTGGACTCAGGACGTAGTGGTTTCTCTCAGCTTCTCTTTGTTTCTCACCCTTTCTTCTACTGCTGCTTCCTTCTTACTCATTTCCTCTGCACCAGTGTGGTCTCCTGGTGGGCCACAGTCCCTTTGGGGGTGTGCTTGCTCAGTCATGAAGCACCTCCAACTCCTCTGACCTTGTTTCTACCCTTGTCAGCTTGTTCCCTTTGTGCCGTCTTTGTCCTCTCTGATGTTCCCCCTTAGGTTCATCTCTCACCCTTGTCTTTTCCTTTGTATGTTCTCACAGAGGCTCAGCACACATGGCTGATGGGCTCCAATTTGACGCGTGGTGGGTCTGTTGCAGAGCCAGCTGGAACTGGCTGTGACCAGCACAGGACAACCCAGACCTCCTTCACAGGGCCCACCCCTGCAGTTTCACGACCAGAATGAGTGGGGAGCACAGGAGGCCAGAAGAGTAACTGCCCAGCTTCAGGTAGAGACAAAGGAGTAGGCAGGTCAGATTGCATCAGCTGAGGGCCTATTGGGATGTCATTTATCAGGAAGAAACCCAGGAGGGATCTTGCAGGTGACTCATGATTTTAAATCCAAGACATATTTGTATTTCAGGAAAGAACTGAACCATGAAATATATGTTTTTCCATGTTGCAAAGGAAAGGTAATTGTATGTGGAAAGGAATTTAGATTTGTAATCATATTTTTGCCCTCAATCCAGTTCTGAGTCATATTTTGATGTTTTAAGAGCACAGATAGTGGTTAATTTTCCTTCATAAGCCCAAGAGAAATGCTACAAAATGGAACTTATAGTTAAAAAAAACACCACATGTGTGTATGAATGCATTTCATTTAAAAAAAAATATTCTGAAACTTTGTTGCACAAATTTGGAAAGGACAGCTTGCATCTGAAACTAACAGAAATTGTTGGTGCTAACATTGCCTTCACACTGCTTCTACTCAGCATTCATATCGAATCTAGTTCTTGCCTATGGTTCTTGATTGAGGGAATATAGGTAAGTTACTATTTTCCAGCACGTCTATGGCAAATGCTGAGGAACATGTGTAAAATGTGCTTCTGAAAGACTTGGCTGCAAAGAGCTATGACACAGGATAGATTATGTCATCAGTAAGAAGGTTTGTACTAAAAAATGGTGTTTCCATCCTGTAGGATGCACTACCATGTTTTGTAGCTGGTCAGAAAGCATGTGTCATATTAACAACTAGAGCTTGTCTGAACCTCTGCTGAGTACTTCAGTTAATGCTTTAGAGCTGGGCCTGAGCTACAAACATGAGCTTTGAAGGACAGTTCTGAAATTCCCTCAGACTCTTATTTTGAGGTCTAGATTGGTCCATTTCGTACACTGAGCTAAGGTATCAGGTAACACCTTAAAGTCCACTGCAGTCTGTATGGGACAGAGGAGGGATGTAAGTTTTTGACCTGGACATACAATAACGGACAGATTTTTTAACACGTGCCACAGCCAAAAGAAATCTCTCCCTGTACTTAGAATGTTTTGGACAATAGTTAAAACAATTCTATCTTATATCAGTATAAAACACCTTTCTTTTGTGCAGAATGAAGCAGAATGCTAGCAGTTTACTATACCTTTACTCTCAAAAAAATCCCTAGCCAAAACACTTCCCTAAAATCAGCTATTTAATGCAGCCCCTTTGCCAGCCCATTGCTGTGGGAAGTGAGACTTTGATTTATCTATGAAACCAGACCGATTCTTGTCTTGCATGTGGAGCTGAAATTCTAGGTAAGTGTCCAGGCTTCTTTTTAAACTTACTTAAGGTCTGACTTATCCTTTTTCTCTGGTGTGAATTCAGCTGTGTAAATGGTATGACCATTCAACAATACCTTGCCAGTACTTGCATGCTTTAGACTGTGAAAGGCACCAACAGTGACTGTAGGTGTTCCATCAAGATTACCAAGTATCGGTTTGGAGTCTGAGTTAGATAGAAGCAATGTAAATAAAGTTAATTGTTTAAAATTAAGGGAACTCTATGCAGGGATCTTTACAAAGGAGATTCATGTCTTCAGTGTCTGCAGCTCTATATCCCAAGAATCTGTGGCCATCATTGCAGCAAAAGGATTAACGTGGCCCATTCTGGATTTAGAATTAAATTAGATGTGTTTATTGAAAAATTTACTGCACCAAAGTTAAAGGGAAAAATCCTATGGACTTGTGAGGTCAGTTTATGGAATCACCAGGATTTCACAAAATGTGCTTTATTTTAACAGTACTTTTTAATTTTTCCTATTTTAACAGTACTTTTTAATATATTTATCTGAGGCACGATTACCAAGTGAGAATATTCATAGTTAGTCTCAGTTAAAGTTCTTCCTCATTTATATTTTGGTATCTTGTCTCTCCTTTGCATCTTAAAACATCACACAGACACTAGTCTTAGTTCTGCTGAAATCACTGCCAAAATGTCCTTTTTTTCAAGAGATTATTATCAAACATGTAATAAATAAATTACTGAATATATTGTTATTATATTTACTATTTTAAAATAATAATGTTCATGAGAATGGGAAAAATTGCATGGTAACTAAACCTGTTTGTTGTAATCTGTAACAACTACAGATAACATAGAGGTTCAAAGGAATTGTTTCTGACTAATGTTGTATACACAGTAAATTTCATGTTAACTGGCTGAAAATGTGTCTATTTTAACTATTTATCAGTCACATTTGCTTCTGCAACTCATAATTAGTCTGAGAGTTTATGTATATTCATACAGTCATATGCTAATCTGCATAATGCAATTTTTTAAACTGGAAACCAAAGGGACTTAAACACTTGTGTTTGATTCAGGTCAGTATTTGGGAAATTCATAGTTGTGCTAAGACTATGTTGTTAGTAATAACACATTTTCACTTCGTAATGTCTTTAAAATGTGTTTACAATGATGTGGGTAATATAAAAGTTACAGTATTAGTAAAAATAGAAACATTTGTACAAAAAATATTATGGAATTATAGAGTGAAATAAAATGTTGCAAGTATTTAATTTCATTAAAAGACTACTTTCTAATTATCAATTACTTTTATCTGTGATATTAAATATATTTTATTTAATCATTGGCAATAATACATAGTTATTTCATTTTGTGAATTTTATTTATACCAAGAGAGTTATTTTGAAAGATACAAATTTTAAAATGTTGTTTATTTTAAACAGGATTCAAGTTCTTATATCTAAATAATGGTAAGTCTACAATGCCTTTATTATGTCTCATAATTGAGTGCTTCAAACGTGCTACAGAAACCCTTAGGCAAACTCAGATTTGGGGGCATCTTAAAGATTTTTAGAACAGGACTTTTTAAAATAGTAATAAACATTTTTCTGAAAATCCACACTTGGTTTCCTATAGCATTTTCTCTGCATCATTCTGTGATTCTATAACTGCTTCATAACTTGTGAGTAATAGCTTTTGTCATGTCAATGTTATCGAGTGATGACTTTGGCTTTGTAAATCATGTTACACAAGTGACACATACGTCTGTATTGCATACTATAAGACACTCTAATGTGTCTTATAGCAATGGTAACATGTCTTACCCTTTATGTAAACTTGTAAACTTCTGCTGCAAATTAAGGAAATGAACCTTGAAACTTTTGCACGAACGAGTAATGTGAGTTGTCCCACTGACCTCAAAGAGACTTCTCAAAGGAGTGAGAACTTTCTCATAATAGTAAACGATTGTGCTGCCTCTGTGCCTGCAAAATACATATTCCAGGAGGATGTATATTCTCTGTAATCACTTTATTTATTTGGGATTTTTTGACTGACAATGTTAAAAGAACCAGCCTGGTCTTTTCTGGCTCCTGACATGTTCTTGCAGAGTTTTCCTGACCAAGACGTACTGGGCCAGGCTTTTGAAGATGCACTAGAAGTACTGCAGCAGCACTCTGACAGAGAAATGCAGTATTCGCCAGGTAAAAAAGAAAGGAGAGCTCTATAATCAGAGGATATATGACCACAGTGCACCAGCCATTTTCCAGTTTTATTGTTTTAATTGAAAAAATGCCCTTCTGTTTTGCTGTGAATAAACTCATGTAACAATGAATTTTGGGGGAGGGGGAGGAGAAGGAAGAAAACAAAAGTCCAAGAATCCAACAGGTGAAATTAATTTCCACAATTACTATTTTAACATTAAAAAATAAAATTCAAATATTCAAATATATAAAATTCAAATATTTTTATTCAGTAATGGTAGCTTGAGTCTGGACAATTAGTAGAAAGGTTCGAGATTTTTGAAGCCAATCGAGTAGATTGGCTTTGAATTTTTTATCTTACAAAACTTAATATTCATTCAAGCTGTAAATTGTTGTATTTCAGGAAAGATTTTGGCAAGTAAATGACTATAAAATTTGAATTCCGTGTTTGGTGTTTTTACATTGTGAATAGAAATGTAAAGAAAGGAAAATAGGAGGCTACTTCAGAAATATTTTCAGTCCAGAAAAAAATAACTGCTGCCTTCTGTGTGGAAGGCATTTTGGAAGACCAACTGGGCCATCTCTTCAGCTGTTGTTAATAAATGTATGCCTTTCCTGCATTTTTATTTTACATGTGCTGAAGGCCCCACCATTTATCATTTCTTGCAGCGTTCTTGCGTGTACCTGTTGTTAGGGCCAATGGAGAGGGATATTTAACACTTTCAACTCAGTGTTCACTATGTCCCACAGCTGCACCCACATTTCCACTTGCAAGAGCACCATCCAAAATTTTCTTCTGACTGTCTGTTGTGTGCAATTTATTCCAGGGGCCTCAGTCTGGTGCTCTGCTTCATTTAAACATCCTAAGGTCCTGGGTTCCTTCCATGTGGTTCTTCCAGGCACCGCAGATGCTCTGATACTCCTTCACTTTGTTCATGATTGGAGAATGTTATTTGTGTTGTACTAATGGCCTGCAGAAGAACTAAATGACATCCCCTTCTCCTTGCTAATATGTGTATTGTAGTAGTCTATAATTATCCCATTCATTATGTTTAATGATCTGTTTGGCCCTCCTTTCTCTATTAACCAAACTGTCTCATATTACTATGAAATATCTGAAATTTTTATCTTAAAAAATATTGTTTCTCATTGTGAAAGCAAAAAACCCCACAGCCTAAGGGTGTGATTATCAGTAACAGTACAGATTATATTGAATAACCTGCTCATATGAATCATCATGGCTCTGGAGAGTTTATTGTCTAAAACACAGCCATAGGACAGATGCTTTTTGACATACCCAGAAGCATATTAGGTTGCTTGCCTCTGAGTTTTTTTACCCCTCCCTCTCCCTTTTACTCGCTCAGCTTTTGCTCCATCCTCCTAATTCTCAGGTTATAAAAATTGCCTGACTGTGATTAACCATCATCACTACCACCACCTCCGAGGAAGTCCCAGCTACTCTGCAGCACCATCTACAGAGGATCCAGGGTATAGCTGGAGAAACGTGATTGTAAGTAAACTCATCACTGGTAGCAGAGTCAACATAAATGGAAAATTGTTTGCTCATTTGTGATATCTAATACGAATCATTTTGCTAAGTTTAACAGAAATTCAGCCTGTCTAGGAGTGATTCAGATGGAATTGAGTTGGGAAATGTTTTCAAAACACGTTTAATAGTATCTTTTTAGGATTCATCTTAGCTGTTTGCCTCTCATGTTCCTCTGGTTCATCAGGCAACATGACAACTAATAAACAAACCTACTAGTACAGTAGGGGAAAGGACTTCTCTCTATGACCTAGGAGCAGGCAGAGAACAACAACTTCCAGCTGCTGTGAGAATGTACTATACCTTTGGTTTCTTCTCCAAACTTTTTCTTTAGGGGTGATGGAAAGACTAGCATTATCTGTACTCTGAGCTCAGCCTGAGCCTGTGGTCCATATTCATTCTCAAAAATTGGGATTGTGGCCTCATATCTAGGAGGGATGGAAAGTGAACATTGCAAGGGAGGTAATTTCAGATAAACAGATTTCACAAAAGCCCATTTTCAACCAGAAGATTAGTGACAACACAACATGGGAACTACTGAACGTGTAGGAGCCACTGTCCAGGCGGCCCTTGTCTTCTACTAGCTCTGGAAATCTCTGGTCCTCTGCTTCTGGCAGAAGGGTTGAAGATCCAGAGTAAGGCAACTACTCTGTTTTCCCTCTTAACTTCTCCCCTGGTGAGCAGTCTGTCCCGCTGGACATAAATCAGCCCTGCTTGTTACGGTACAGCACATGGCATGCCTTTGTGGCTGGGAAAAGTCTTCCATGTGTGAGGCCATGAAAAGTTACATTTTGAAGGCTTCAGACACTTAATTCCGACAAGTTTCTTTCCCCTTAGAGAACATGCTCTATTACTAACTCTTTTTTGTCTTAATTCTTGAAGACCAGTGCAGCAGATATTTATGCAGATGAGACCATCTACCATACACTGCCGAACACTCCAGAAAGCCAAGTGACACATGCTGCTGCTAGCCAGCCAAAAGCAGGGAAAGGTGCGTACACAGAGCGTATCTTGAGAGGTGCATTATGTTACTTTAAAAAATCTTTTGGCAAATCATGCCCTTTTTCCTAATTTTGTTACTTCTAATGGGAAAAACTAAGTTAACATTTAGTGGTAGCTAGAATATAACTGCTAGTGTTCAGTTCCTGTCTGCTGAATCTCATGAGGTAAGATAAATCTGTTTATCATCTTATTCTGTCCACTTGTTTAGTACATGGAAAAACAAACCAGAGATGCATTTCACTCCAAATCATCTCGGGGGAAGTCTGATGCAGAGAAGTAAATCTAGCTATCAATAATATCTTTATCCACTTTAATAACTTATTTTATTTTATGTGGTCCAACTGTGGTTTGCCTGAAGGTTTTTCACATACATTAATATTTTTACACCTGTTTTTATGCCTTTATTTACTTTTCAAATTTCCTCTTAGATTTTGTCACTTCCAGTGTGCATTTTTATAGCCTCTTTTGTGCTCCTTTTGGTTGACTTTATTTGGACAGATACCTATTTGGTAAACAATAGGTCAGGTGGCATTGGTCATTACAGTACTTCAGTTGTTTATTGCATTCCTTCTTTGGGGTTTTTTGGGGACTTGGCATCCTTTCTATGACTCTGCTAGATGAGATTTACACTGCTTCCACTCTGAACTGTTGTACATACTTTTGACTATGGGCTCTTTTTCAGTAGGTTCCTGGTTTTGTTGCTTGTTGAAATCCCCTTCTCAACTTTTAACCACACAGTGTCACTTTTTGGTATCATCTCTTCCCATTGATGCTGAACACTGGTTTCTGTTGCTTAATAGCTACTACTACTACAAACCCCTTGGGACAATGGGAAGAGTAGCCTCTCCTTTTACGTTTGTACTTCTAGTGCCTGAAATTCATCATTGCAAATGAAAAATTTCCAGTCCAGAGATAGTGCTTTTCTATTACCTGGTGTTGCACTGGATTGAAGAATTTTACATGTCAGTGTTTGAATTCACCTGCAGTTGTTACTGCTCTGTTGAACTTCCATTTCCTATTTCATATATCCTTTACATTATTATTAATTGTCTTTTCCAGATGGCCATTTGCATAAATTTTCAGAATGACTGACCATTCTTACAGGGTTTTTTGTGTCCTCTTATGGGGTTTTTTTATGTCCATGGTGATATTCCTGCCAGAAATTTGTGATTTGGGATAAATTTCATTTTCTTGGCTTCTTGAGACATGAGAGTTTTTCTGTACACTAGCAAGTACTGTGGCCATTTAGGGATAGATCTGTAGATGAAATAATCAGTACTGAAGACCTGAAATCTGTATTTAAAGTGTTTCACAAGGGTTTATTTAGGGCAATCTTTAGGCTGGATGCAGGTTCTGAAAGCTGCAGTGATTTAGATGTGTTTCAGGAAAGCTTTTTTGCATTTGGTTTCCTCTGAAGGAGTCTAGTTCATGCACATCAAAACTATTCCATGATCTGAACTGAATCTCAGTAAGTAGAGATAATCAAGAGAGGTACTTCAGAAATGCATCTGAATTTGACACAACCAGGGAGAATTAGGCTGCTTTGGGAAAATTCAGCATAGAGGTCTAATGCAGATGATCTGAAACACCTTCTGGAGGAATTTGCTTTTCTCCAGTGACTACATAGGAAACCTGTAGACACTAGCCTGCTAGCTTAGACTGATGTTCAGGGCCTGGTAATGAACACCAATGGCTTATGCAACGAGGTGCAGTGCAAAGATCTGTGAGCTAACCCCAGCTCAAACTGATGCATCCACATTGTGTAACACTTTGGAGATAACAGCTGGGGTCTAAAAGCATAGCTGCATTGACACATAAAAGCACGTATGTCCTCTCAAAACAAGACATCAAATAGTCTGATGTGTCTAGAAACAAAATCTTGGGCAGAATTGGCAGCGGAACTAAGACAACAGACAGTGTGAAACCAGACGCTGCTGCAGACATGGCTATGGTATTGTTTTCCAGCAGAGACTCAGTCTGCAGTAGTATGCTGATTTTCCCACAATCTTATTTGATTTGCCGTAGGTTCATAGGTTTATAGGATAATTCAGGTTGGAGGGGAACTAAGGAGGTCACCTACTAAGATGTCACCAGTCAGTGTCTTTCTCTGGTTTGGTTTTAAGCTTCTCATCTTGGTAATACTATATTTATTTCTAGTAGAATATATGCATCTAGTCACAGGCCAATTTTTATTTAGATGATGAAACTTTGTTAATTTTTTGGAAAGTACCTCTGATTTCAGGCTCTTCTTCCTAGCCTGACTGTCACTTCTCTCCTCTTTCCTTACCACGAGATGCAGAATTACTGTCATCCCTAACAGATGTCTTTGCTTGACCTCAGTGTTCCTTAGCAACTGTCACTTTTCCCCTGTTCCTAGTTTAAAATAGCTGTGCAAGACAAGACTTTATGAACTTTAGGTGCAGCTGCTTGTTTCCACTTTGGTTAAAGTGGAAGCTGTTCTTCTGCACAGACTCCCCTTTCTGCAAAATGTTCCTCTTTGTCTCATAATCTTAAATTCTTCCTCCTTACAACAGCTTCTTGGTCACCCTTCGCTTTGTGAAGGGAACTAGAAGAACTTCAGAGAGAGGGATCCACAAGACCTAAGTGAAACTAAATAAGCCTCACTAGTAAACTTAAGTTTGAGAGATGAGCTTTTGGGGAGAAGCACTTAGCTCACTGACAAATATTGCAGTTCTGAGCTTGCTTTATTCTGCATGGGATTAGAAGTTGACTCTTCTGCACATTGTTAGAAAACTGCGGAGTAACAGAAGGTGTAGCTCCTTATTGACTAGGTGAGGTTTATGATTCAAAACTAGCTTGCTCTTCCTGCTCACCTAGTCACCCTTTCTTATATCCCCAAAACACTCCTGAAACATCCCTGGAAGTGTTTAAGGCCAGGTTGGATGAAGCTTTGGGCAACCTTATCTAGTGAAGGGTGTCCCTGGCCATAGCAGGGGGATTGGAACTAGATGATCTTTGAGGTCCCCTCCAACCCAAAGCATTCTATGATTCTGTGAAACAAACCTGACAAAATTTAGTCACCTCAAAATTTTTGAGCTTTGATTAAGCAGAGAAAGCATTTTTGTTCAAATGCATTCAGATTGGCTCTCCAGAACCTCTCTCATGCACCATTTGAAAATGTAATTTCCTGTGATGGGTTCCTTGACCTCCACCGCTTGTGTTGGAAGACTGCTGAAAGTAGCTTCTGAGACCTATCACACAATGAAGTGACCAAATATTTGTCATTATCCCCTAATAACCTGCTCTTGAAACTCTAATGACCAAATCCATTTCTGTCACCACAGATCTGTACATGTTACACAGAATCACAGAACATCAGGAGTCGGAAGGGGCCTCTGGAGATCCTCTAGTCCAAACCACCTGCTGAAGCAGAATCACCTACAGCAGGTTGCACAGGATCACGTCCAGGCGGGTTTTGAATCTCTCCAGAGAAGGAAACTCCACAACCTCTCTGGGCAGCCTGTTCCAATGCTCTGTCACCCTCACATAAAGAAGTTTTTCCTCATATTAAGATGGAATTTCCTGTCCTCCAGTTTGTGTCTGTTGCCACTTGCCCTGTTGCTGGGCACCACTGAGAAGAATCTGGCCCAATCCTCTAGACATACGCCCTTTACATATTTTTAAGCATTCGTGAGATCCTCTCTCAGTCTTCTCCAGGCTGAACAGCCCCATCTCTCTCAGCCTTTCCTCACACAAGAGATGCATCGGTCCCCTCATCATCCTTATAGTCCTCTACTGGACTCTCTCCAGTAGCTCCCTGTCTTTCTTCAACTGGGGAGCCCAGAACTGGACACATTTCTCCAGATGTGGCCTCACCAGGACAGAGTAGAGGGGGAGGATAACCTTTCTTGACCTGCTGGCCACAGTCTTCTTAATACACTCCAGGACACCATTGGCCTTCTGAGCCACAGGAGCACATTGCTGGCTCATGTCCTTCTCTGCAGAGCTGCTTCCTAGCAGGTCGACCCCTAGCCTGTACTGGTGCCTGTCATTATTCCCATACATGTTGAATAGTTTATAATTTGTGACAGGGTTCTAGTTTTACCTATGCTTTGGCCTATAAGACACTTTCCAGGAAAAAGATAGCTGCTCATCTTTAAAACAAGTGTGTTTTGTTCTGACCTTTTGTACTTTGTTTCTTAATAGGTAGAAAAAAACTTCGACTGTTTGAGTACCTTCACGAGTCCCTGTATGATCCAGCTATGGCAAACTGCATCCAATGGGTGGATAAGCCCAATGGTGTCTTCCAGTTCATCTCCAAAAACAAGGAGAAACTTGCAGAGCTGTGGGGCGAAAGAAAGGGAAACCGCAAGATCATGACATACCAGAAAATGGCCAGAGCACTGAGGAATTATGGAAGAACAGGTGAAATCATTAAAATTCGAAGGAAGCTGACATACCAGTTCAGTGCTGTTGTTTTACAGAGACTTGCTCCATCTTATTTCTTGGGAAAAGAAACAATTTATCATCCGTACATTCAGTCTAATCAAGAGTATCAGTGTGCAGATGACTGGATCAATTACAGTAATTACATGTATAACAATGGCTATGCATTACAGCATGCTAACAGCTAGACGTGCCTTTCACATAAACAGGTCTTTGTCAGCTAACAATACTTCCCAGCACAGGAACTCCTCTCTGTACATAGCTCTTCCTTTAAGATATCATGCAAACACACAAAGAGGAGCGTTTTAAAAATGAGTTGGCCTAGTTTTGTTCCCTTTGAAGTCAATGATAAACGGAGAAAACCAGAAGCTGTAGAGCATGTTCTATTTTCCGTAACATAAATCAGAGGAATTACTTCAGATTCAAGCTCATATATCCAAGATCAGGATCAAGGCTTTTGTCTGTTAGCAGGCATCAAAGATCCCATCCTGACAACACTCATTGGAAGTTTTCTGCAACTTTCCAACATTTCCAATCAGAATGTAGATGCTGTTGGGCCATAGAGCTTGGACTCCCTATCAGTTGGGTGCACTTGAATGAGAAAAGGAAGAGATTCGCCAGCTGCATGAAGCTACTGTCTGTATTTTTCATCAGTGTTCTTTGTTAAGAGGCATTTTCTGATTGAATGCCTGGCTGAATGATAGAGTCCACATGAAGATGCACCTGTTGGCCAAGTTGTTAATCCTTAATCACTTAAATTAACGTATCTTAGCACAGATCCTGACATAGGGTATTAGGATTGCCAGGTACACATTTTACTGTTGGCAATGGATTCATTAGAAAAGCGATTGTACCACGAGAGAGTTAGTGAAGGATGATGTTTTTCAGGAAGTTATTTACAGTTCTTCCTCCACTAATAAGAGAAGCTGAACTTTTCATCCAGCAGTTCTGTACTCACCTAACAAACATAGCTTTGGTGCTTATAGCCTCTTTTGGAGTTGTAACTTTGTACATATAAATACAATTTCATTTCTCCAGCTCTTTTCCTACATGGGAATGTAGCTGAAAGGCTCTGTGATTTTATACCATCTTCATGGGCAAAAAGTACTAAATTTAGGAAAAAGAAAGTAGTAGCTCTTTATGCCAGGATGATACCTATAAATCTACTTTTTCTCACACTTCTATTACCTGATCAACTTGTATCATCATATAAGTTGTCTGTTGTGCCAAAATACTTCCATTCAACTGTATTAAATTCTGCATTTTCTGCATTTTCCTTCAAGTCAATGCACATCCAGATATTAATAAAGAAACATTAATTTCTGTGGAGAGGTATAAATGGTGATATTTAATGAAATTCACTGACTTTGATAGTTACTCCTTGTTCTAACTCCTGCTTACTTGTACAGGGATGTAATTTTATGTAATAGACACAGTGTAACACACTGCATACAAGCAAAATTCAAGATGTTTTTTGTCTTTGGAAAGACAAAAGATGTGTGCTCTTTGAAAGCATGTTAAATAGAACTAAAACCAGACCCAGATACTAAGTCAGTAAACATCTGCCAAAATGAGAAGGTCCTAACTGCTGTTAATATTTCATTTTGAGTGTTGTCTCCTGTAAAATGTAAACATTACCATAACATAGGCACAAGAATGCCTCTGGTCTTACAGAACTGAGTCTGGATCCTGCTGTAGCACTGAACGTGGTGAGAATTTAACTCTTACAAAGAAGTGTGGTCTTTCAGTTAGGATGTCTTCAATTTACATATGTAAATACAACATTTAAAATGTCATAATGTACATAAATTTGCCAAGAAACTGCACAGTTTAATTACTCCACATCTGTCACCCTTTGCACACTGACTTTAGGTTATTTACAAGGCTGGTGACATACACCAGATTAAGAGTCTGCTTTATATAAAATGCTTACTTTACCAATATTTCACAGAATCACAGAATCACAGAATCTTAGGCGTTGGAAGGGACCTCAAGAGATCTTCGGGTCCAACCCCCCTGCCAAAGCAGGCTCCCTATCTCATATTACATAGATAGGCGTCCAGACGAGACTTGAATATCTCCAGAGAAGGAGACTCCACCACCTCCCTGGGCAGCCTATTCCACTGCTCTGTCACCCTCACTGTGAAAAAGTTCTTCCGCATGTTGGTGCGGAACTTCCTGTGCTCCAGCTTACAGCCATTGCCCCTAGTCCTGTCCCCACTGACCACTGAAAAGGGGCTGGCCAATTCCCCCTGCCACCCATGTCTAAGATACTTGTAAACACTAATTAGGTCCCCCCTAAGTCTTCTTTTTTCCAGGCTGAACAGACCCAGCTCACTCAACCTTTCCTCATAGGGGAGATGTTCCAGACCCCTAATCATCTTTGTCGCCCTTCTCTGGACTCTCTCCAGAAGGTCCCTGTCTTTTCTATACCAGGGAGCCCAGAACTGGACACAGTATTCCAGGTGGGGCCTGACCAATGCAGAGTAGAGGGGGAGGATCACCTCCTTAGACCTGCTGGACACACTCTTCCTGATGCATCCCAGGATCCCATTGGCTCTCTTGGCCACCAGGGCACACTGCTGGCTCATAGCCAACCTGTCATCAACCAGGACCCCTAGGTCCTTCTCCATAGAGCTCTTCTCCAACAGGTCATCCCCCAGCCTGTACTGATACAGTCGGTTATTCCTCCCCAGGTGCAAGACTTTACACTTGCTTTTGTTGAATTTCATTAGATTTCTCCCTGCCCAGCTCTCCAGTCTGTCCAGGTCTCGCTGGATGGCAGCGCAGTGTTCCTGCGTGTCAGCCACTCCTCCCAGTTTTGTATCATCGGCATACTTGCTGAGGGTGGATGCTATTCCCTCATCAAGGTCGTCAATGAAGATATTAAACAGGACTGGACCCAACACTGAGCCCTGGGGAACACCGCTAGTCACAGGCCTCCATTCAGATTCTACTCCACTGATCACGACCCTCTGAGCCCGGTCTGACAGCCAGTTCTCAACCCACCTCACTGTCCACTCGTCTATCCCTTGTTTCCTCAACTTCTCTATCAGGATGTTGTGGGAGACAGTATCGAAAGCCTTGCTAAAGTCGAGGTAGATGACATCCACTGCTCTCCCTCCATCCACCCAGTTGGTAATAACATCATAGAAGGCTATGAGATTGGTCGAGCATGATCTCCCCTTGGTGAATCCATGCTGACTATTCCTCATGACCTTCTTCTCTTCCAGTTGTTTGGAGATGGCATCCAAAACAAGCTGTTCCATCACCTTTCCAGGGACAGAGGTGAGGCTGACTGGCCTATAGTTACTGGGATCCTCCTTCTTGCCTTTTTTAAAGACTGGAGTGACATTGGCTATCCTCCAATCTTCAGGCACTTCTCCTGTAGTCCAGGATCTGTCAAAGATGATAGAGAGCGGCTCTGCAATTTGGATTCACTTTCCTCAGTACTTGTTAAGGAAATAAATACTTATTCAGATTCAGTGTTACCTTTTTTGCTTAGGTATAAACATAGCATTTACTTCCTATAAAACTGGTAACTGGTATATAGAGACATATTAGCTGCAGCTGGGAGAAAAGTCCAGAGCTGAGAGAGAAGACAATAAGGAGTAAGAAGAACTGAACGAAAATTGAGTGGAGAAGAAATGAAGGAATTGTAGAATCATAGAATGTGTTAGACTGGAAGGGAGGTTTAAAGGCCATCTAGTCCAACCCCCTGCAGTAAGCAAGGACATCTTCATGAGATCAGGTCACTTAGAGCCCCATCAAGCCTGACCTTGAATATTTCCAGGGATGGGGCCTCCACCACCTCTCAATCCACCACCCTCATATTGAAGAATTTTTTCCTAATGTCCAACCAAAGTCTACATTTTTATAGTTTAAAACAGTTACCCCTTGTCCTATTGCTACATGCCCTCCTGAACAGTTCTTCCCCAGCTTTCTTGTAGGCACCTTTCAGGTACTGGAGTGCCCCTCTAAGGTCCCCCAGATCCTTCTCTTCTTCCAGCTGAACAAACTCTACTCTCTCAGCCTGTCTTCATGGGAGAGGTGCTCCACTCCTTTCTTCATTTTTGTGGCCTTCCTCTGGATGTGATTCAACAGGTCCATGTCCTTCTTGTGTTGAGGGCTCCAAAGCTGGACACAGTACTCTAGGTGAGGTCTCAGCAGAGCAGAGTACAGTCGTAATATCTGTGGATAGATTTCAGCCACAGAAATAACCATGGGGACTGCCAGTGCTAGAAAAAGATCTCTCTGAAAAAAAGCACACCATCCTCCCAGTGAAAAGTATCTGGAGAGATTTTAGATGCCTCTACTGTAGTTCTGTGGCTTTACAGGATATTTAACTGGGCTAATATTGGGCTTACATAGACAAAATATTTTTGACTCTTAACAATAACCAAGAGGATAAATCATAAGCCCAAGATTACCAAGTATTTGAAGCACAGACTTAGACTTCCTGAGATCTGAAATAAGATAAAGCTGGTTTTAACTGTGCACGTTTAAACCACTGAAACAACAGACCAAGGGATGTGGTGGATTCATTGTTTCTCAACATCTTTAAGCCAAGATTGTATCTATTTCTAAGATGTACAGTACTGCATTAAAGTCATGGTAGAGTCATAGCCGTATCACCAGACACAGGCCTAAATGTAGTAAACTGGACTCCTGCTAGTCTCAACATTTATAGGATCCTGTCATGCAACTCCAGGGAAGAACATCAGGGCTATGTCTGGAGATCTAAGCAGGACTGCAGTGGGTGCTTGGAAGGCATTTTGATTCCTAGCGCAATCCTTCTGTGGACATTACCCTCCATCCTGGTGCTCCCACCCTCAGCCTCTGTACTGCATCTCCTCCCTCCCATCTGCATTGGACAGATGTGCTGGTGGACATAACATGTGATGGTGCCAAGAACCCAGAGGAAACATGAGTGGCAGCTCCCAAGACAGCAGCTTTATCCCATCTATGTAACTCTTGATAACTGGCCCATTCCTGCCATTGCTGGTTTCACCCTTGTCTCTCTTCTGTCTCCTTTCTCCTCACCCTCAGCAGCCAAATTGGACTCGAAAGCAGCCCGCCTGCGCACCCATCTGCCTGCGCACCCATCTGCCTGCGCACCCATCTGCATGTATTTCACACTCACCTCTGACAGAGGCTGGGATAGGGTGTGGTGGTGGATCAAGAAGCTGGGCTCCTCCCAGCTCCCACACTCAGTACCCCACCTCAAAGGATACCCTGGTCTGGGCAAGGTGCCCCATAGCTAAAGTCCTGCATGTAACTAATACTGTGCCTCAGGATGCCTCTGGCACTTAATAAGGATGCAAGGCTTTCAGAGCAATGTATGCTTTTGAAGGGGTGGCAGAAATCCTCTTGCCCAGGTGTAGCTAGAGATGTGAAGAGTCTCCTTGCTCATCCCTTGTGCCAACTTTGCAGTCTGGATTCTGTTCAGATGTGATAGACAAGATCAGAGAGTTCCTTGTAAGTGCTGGGTTGGTGTCTGTCCCCAGCACACAGTTCTTGATTGCTTGAGGGACTGCAGGTAGGGTATCATGCCTTGTATATCTGCTGCAGCTTCAGCGCTGTCCTCTGATGGAAGGTCCCTGTGCTACGAGCCACGATGGGATGAAGTAGAGTTGCACCTTGCTGGAAAGAGCTTTGCCTCTTTGGCATGGGAGAGGGGGTGGGTGGGTGGGAGGGGGAAGTGGCTCTGAGCCCACAAGATGGCACTAACGGACAGCTTTTCACACTGAACTTGTGAGGCTTGCAGGCCTCCAGGTCACTTGTTCTCTGCACGTCCCTTTTGTTTCTTTTTTTTCCCCTCATGTTTAATTTTCTTCATCTTCATGCACAACGCTGCTGAAGATGTGGCAGTACCAACACCTTTCCTTTTGAAGTTACTACAATGCCAGTTCCAGCTGTGGCAGATACAGAAATTGTTGTGGCTGGGATGATGATGACGTGAAACCCACAAATTAAGGCAGATACATTATGTCAGCAAATCCACAACTCTTTGTTGACTACCCTGGGCAACAGTCAATTTTATAGATGCAACTCAGTGTCTTCTCCAAAATAAGTCTGGCTGCAGTGGCTTCTAACAGTGCTGAAGAAGAAATAAAGCTGTTGTTTCAGATTTTGACCTCTTAATTCCTATAAACAGGAATTACACTGACAGCCTTACAGACCCTGTGAAGGAGGCAGAACCAGAGCATCTTTGTAACATAATTTAACGACCCTATCTTGTCTGGCCTATGCCATACACGTATACATACATGTGTTCTTATATACACAAATCTCCTGATCTCCAGCAGACCAAAAGCAGGAGAGATTCTTAGTTTCATGATGAGAAATTATTTGAGTCAATTTAATCTGATTTGAATTTGACTCTAGTGAAACTTATCCCTTTGGTAGCACTTTAAGCACACATCAACATTGTCAGACAGTAGCAGATGTGCCTGTCAGTGGCAGATGGGCCAGATTGCCCCACCGTCCCAAGTGCAGATGGGTGCTGTCTTGTGGAGTGTTGGGTTATCAATTCCTGATTTCTGCAAGATGAGATCCTCACCTATCTTATCACAGAGCTCTGTATGCAAGTTTACCATTAGGACGTTGCTTAGGGAACAAAAAGGACAGAAAATGCTACCAACAGTGGTGGGCTTTTTTTGCAAGAAAATGACCCACAGATTGCTTCCTAAAAAGTATCCTTTAGTGGCAAATGTAAACAAAACTATGTCATCTTCTTTTTTGGTTAATGAAAGCTGTCCCTGCAATGAGAGCTACATTAAACAACCATAGCTAATTGCCTAATAGATGAATGACTGCGAACACTCACTGATATGTCAGGGTAGCACTGGAGTGCAAGTTGGGTGTTCAGGACATTTTCTAGTTGTGTTTCATTGACCTTGGCAATTTTCCCAGGTTCCTAGTTTCCAAACGTTCTTATATGGAGAAAGTCAAGGCCAACTTCCAGGCTCTCTTCAAACTGCAGGGCAGATTCCTACATCTGTGCACAAGCCAAGGGCAATGGCATTGTATGTGCCTGCTGCTGTGTCCATGAACAGATTCACTCAAGGGACTGGAGAGTGTCTGACACCATAACACAAAATTTGTATTTTACATCTTTTTTGGACAATGGTTTTCAGTTCTGATTTCAGTCAGGTTTACAAAGATATTGCATATTTCACCAAAACCTTTCCGATAATATTCCATTAGACAACGTGATTAAGGCCTCAGGTGTATTACAGAAGACCTGGAAAACTGGATAGACAGTGCATTATGTAGAGAAATTCGTTGTTGATAGTGACAGCAGAGGGCGTTTGCCAAAATGCATCGCTGGCTTGGGTTTTTTAGAGTTTCCCGTGAGTTACCAACTGGCATCCTGCAAGAGGCGCTTCGCAGGCAGTTGCTATTCACCTGTGTAAGGACCTCTGCTGAAACCTAGCACTGGTTTAGAGTCTTATTTCATCCAATTTCTATTTGTCTTACCTGTTGACATGCTGTGAATTTCATATTTTGAACCAAAACCAGGGGCAGTACCTATGAACTCATCAATGGTGTATTCAGAAGAGACTGAGACCTCTGACACCAAAGTGCATCACCAGCAACACAGTGCCTATCTTATAATATGGCTGTTTTATCGTGTCTTTTATTATGTCACCTTCACTAGGAGCTTCAGAGGCATCAAAAGAAATAAGTAAAGTAATTAGCAGAATCCACTGAAAGCATTGAAAGTGCCCCAGAGAGAAGTAAGCAGGGCTCCACTGCCACGCACAGCACACCTGGAGGCAGCACAAGCTTTTCATGTTACTCAACAGCACACCTCAGGTTTGAAATGTAGGATGGGCAGTCCTGAAGCAGATGGGAACCTTTTTGCCAGAGCAGGGTATTTATTTTGGGTTTTTTTCTAGTGAAGGAAGTTATATCTAACTATGACAGTAGGGAGATTTAAGCCAGGCATCCTTAGTTCTGGGCATACATTTTGAAATACCACTCTCCCAAGGCAATAGAGGGCTGAAGAGGCACCAGCCACCTTGTTAGGGACTTGCACATTGAGCAGTCAGTGTTGATACAATGGATTATAAGGTGAATTACAGTGCAACCAGGCTGTATTAGCAAGATGCCATCAAACTGCACACAGGGTGTAAACTGATGGATGGAAAAGTAAATTCCTTATTTGACATTCCAGAAACACATAACCTGAGCCAAGAGTTCAAGAACCACAATGAAATAAAAAGACAGACAGCTGGTTGGTTGTCATGATATCTCCGTATAGAATTAGAAGCATTAATTACATATGGGGAACATTAATGACAGTTTAAAGTGGAATGTAGTTAATCATTATGGTACTATCTCCATGCAGAGACCTGGTGAAGCCATGTAATATTTTATTTCAGAGGAGATGAAAACTCAGCAAATCTATTTGGAGTACTAGCAGAGTGTAGGAGTCTGAGGGTCTAGGCTGACTTCTCTGCCTTGTTAGGGCAGAGTTCAATCACAGAAGGCACAATTCTTTACGGATTCAACTAAACCCATTAGTCTTGGTGAGATCCAGAAAGCACAGGAAATGGCTTAAAAATCATGAGATTGTCTTAGAAATAATATTTTATTTAGTTGATTTGCCTTCTAGTTTTTAACCTTCTTGATTTCAGGCTTGTGGTCCTTACCCAGCAATGCTGAGCCTAACAGTCTTTTCTGAAAAAGAACAGAAGACAGGAAGAGTGGAGGCTGGAAAAGGAGCACGTATGGAGAGACGCAGGATAGTTTGGAGAAGCTTCATAGTGGAGGCAGAACCATCCACTACAAGTGGTTAGTGACTTGCAGGCAGAGGCAAAGGGAAAAGATGTGGCAGCAAGATAGTCTTCAGCTGTTGGAAGTCTGTGCAGCCACAGAGGTAAACAGGTTTTCAGCCAGCTCCTGCTGCTCTCAGTTTCCTTGTGTCTGGTTTTAGACTACCAGATTACTTTGGATTACTTTGGACCTCACTGTCCACAGACTAAAGCAATGGATTTAGACAGCATTTTGGCATGCTGGGACAAAATCCAGAGAGTCTAATTGTCCATTCCACTGGTTTAACAGTCCACAGATTTAAACCAGATAAGAATCAGTCTTAGACATCTCAAAAGGCCTAGGAAGGTCTGAACATCTCACTAAGAGCGGCCTGTCAGGAAAACGGGAGTTTTCATTTGGTGTCACTGTGAGATTATGCTGTGTCCTGTGAAAAGCACATTAGAAATGGAAAGTGCTGGGCTGGCTACAGGGCATCAGTTACTGAGTGTTCATCCCCCTCACCCATGGGTTTGGCTGCCTGGGCTGATGGCCATGTTTGACAAGCAGTTGCCTGGCCTTGAAAATGTTGTGAAGAAAGATCTGTGAGAAGAAGGGGACTCTTAGATGGGGCTCTCCCCCTTGACTTGAGAAGGGCATTTAAGCTGACTTGGACCCTGCCTGAGATGTGCTGCATCCATGCCCTGCCTGACCATGTATCTTGCTGATCCAGACCCTCACCCTGGCCCATGGACTGAGTTTGTAATGTTACCTCAGACTTTTTTCATCACTATGGACTTACCTGGCAATCACTGGACTGTGTCTGACTTGGTGTCCTGGTTTTGGCTGGGATACAGTTAATTTAATTCCCAGTAGTGGCTATACTACTGTTTTGGGGGTTTAGGATGAGAATAATGTTGATAACACACTGATGTTACGGTTGTTGCTAGGCAATATTTACACCAAGTCAAGGACTTTTCACCTTCTCATACTGCCCCACCAGCGAGGAGAATGAGGGTGCACAAGAGCTGGGAAGGGACACAGCCAGGACAGCTGGCCCCAACTGGCCAAAGAGATATCCCATCCCATATGACATCATGCTCAGTATGTAACTTGGGGGAAGCTGGCCAGGGGTTTAGACAATGGCTTGGGAACTAGCTGGGCATTGGTGGTCTGTAGGTGGTCAGCAATTGTGCTGTGCATCACTTGTTTTGTATATTTATTATTATTACCATTATCATTATGATAATTATTATTCTATCCTTTTCTGTCATATTAAAATGTCTTTATCTCAACCCATGAGTTTTATCTCTTTGCTAAAATCCAATTCTCTCCTCCGTCCCACCAGGGAAGGAAGTGAGCAAACAGGTGTGTTGTTGTTTTAGTTGCCTGCCAGGTTTAACCACAACACCTGGTTACTGCCACCAAACCTCCTCTGCTCACCTTAATTGGGTGCTGTGGGACTGTGTCCTTCTCAGCAGGGTCCCTGCCTGGTCCACCTTGTTATGTTCAGCATCCTGCTCCATTTCCCTTGCTGAGATGCTTCCCCTTGCTGCTTGCAGATAGAAAGACAGCCAAGGCACAAGTTAAAATTTTCAGTCCTCAAGAATGACATGATACTACCATCCATTCTGGGAAGGATAACAAAACACAGTCTCAAATGGAGTTACTGGAAAGTAGGATCTAATCGGTCCTTCAGAGTATTGATCATCATATGGAGAGCATTTAATTCTCTCTCTGACCTCTGCACAAAAATAAGGCACCCCTTGCGTAGCTTTTCTCTACAGAGGGAAGTTCTCTTACTATGTGCTAAACTGCAAAATTAAACCCATGTTGTTACACCAGCATGCCCCTCTCATCGTCTGAGTTCTTATGCCGTGCACGTCTCTCCCAAATCTACTCTTACTTTGGAATAAGCGTTACACAAGTATCCTGGGCAGTGGTATAACCTCCTTACCTGGTTTAAGCAAAGGGACATTTTAATGAAACAGCTCTGCAGGATTTTGTCTGTTGCAGGCTGCAAGTCACTGGAAACATAAGTCTTTCTGTTTTCTGTATTGATTCTGTTCCGATACAGCATGCTTTAATTTCCAGTGTATGTCTGTCGGTTTGGTTTCTTCTCATGTTTTGGAGTCCCTGGGTAGCTGTAATTCACCCCTTGGCTTGCCCTCAGATGTGGTGAGGACAGCAGCACATAATCAATGGCAGGCTTGCTCCAATTAATCTTGTTCAGTAAGGGCCTGATCCTCTTTCTGTGAAGGGCAAGAGGACAGCTCACACCGACTTCAGTGTAGGCAGGAGAGTGCCCCAAACACTAATGGCTCCAGCAGCAGGTGTTCCAGGGAACCCACATCAATCTTCACTTTTGTTGAGATTAAGACTTTTGCCACCCTGTGCTGGGCTGGAAGTCAAATACCCATGCAACCTGACTCTCCAGCATTAGGTGTGAAAGGTGTTGCCGTGCAAAGCTCTCCATGCATTTTAACTGCAAGAAAAATTAACAACTAGCCCACTTGAAAAATAAACACCTTGAAAAGTGCTCATAATAACCTTAAGATTTATATTTCATGATCTTCTGGGATTGGAGGGAGGAAGAACTATATACCATGAAAAAGATGGATTTATTTCTTTCCAGTGGCAAAAGTCTCCCTTTCTTATGGTTCTAAGGCCTGGAACCAGGTACAAATGTGGGCATTGAGTCAGAGAAGAGAAATGACCATTTCTTCAGCCTGAGACTTGGCCCAGAGTCATTCAGAAGCAGAGGAGCCCTCATTTCAGAGTCTCAGTCTGCCAAGACTGTGAGCTACCTGCACTGGGACTGGACGGGAACATCGTACTACTGTGACATAGTTAATTTTTCAACAACAGCTATTCAAAGATATTCAGAGGCCTGGAATGCTGCAGTACTTCCTGAGAAGGTAAATTAAGCTCCGGTCTTACAGGGATTTCTGTCTATAGGTCTTAATTTTGTATTGTGTAAAACCCACATAAATCCTTCTATGCTAGGGCTTGTAGGGAGGACACATGGAATGGGCTAAATGCAGTCTGGCTAGTCAGGAGTTCAAGAAATACATGAGTTATATGATTACACAATTAAACATGTAATTTATTGCATGTAGATTTCCAAACAGAGGCATATATATGTAAATAATCATTCTATGTCTAGTGTTTAATGTATTTGCGTAATTTATGTTGCATAATGCAGAACATACACATGCACATAAAAGTTTATATACACAAATGGGCACCAATATAGCAACTATTTAGATTGTCTCTATAGACTGAAACAGAAAGAGAGAATTGTGTAGATCCAGACCTGGAGGTTGGTGGCCCTGCCTGTGGCAGGGTGGGTGGAACTCTATGATCCTTGGGGTCCCTTCCAACCCAGACCATTCTATGATTCTATTATTCTATGATTCTATGCTGCATTTGGGTAAAACTATTTCCAACCAATACAAATAGCACTCTCTTCCACTTCTAGGCAAATATCTAATTACATATAATTTTATTTCAAACTGCTATACAAAGCATTTGTTCATCTGTTATCAAGTATTAGCCACAGTACAGTTACAAAAATATAAAGTTCAGTTGTTTAACTCCTTCTGGTTTAGAATGCAAAGCTCTTAAAACAGTCAAAAGACAGTAACAGTTCAGAGTACTACCAGAAGTTATAATGAATAACTGCAAGCGAATTGCTGTGTCTCAACTGCCACTTGCACCTCTCACTATCTTGAAATTAAAAATTGATGCTGTCACACAGGCAAAAATCATATAAAAATCTTAAAATAGACTGATTTTCAAAGGTCAACATGATATGAAAAATCTTTTCATGAGATACACGTAGCAATTGAAGAGCAACAATCATATTACAGAAGTAGGAGGACTGCATACAGCCAACGCCTTTCATAAAATCATAGAATCATAGAATGGTCTGGGTTGGAAGGGACCCCAAGGATCACAGAGCTCCAACCCCCCTGCCACAGGCAGAGCCACCAACCTCCAGGCCTGGAGCTACACAAGGTTGCTCAGGGCCCCATCAAACCTGGCCTTGAACAACTCCAGGGATGGGATTTGTTCACCACCACCTCTCTGGCAGACCCTCTCCTGTTTATAATCTCCCTTCAGGTACTGGAAGGCTGCAATGTGGTCCCCCCGCCGCCTTCTCTTCTCCAGGCTGAACAAGCCCAGCTCCCTCAGCCTCTCCTGATAGGGGAGGTGCTCCAGCCCTCTAATCATCTTCGTGGCCCTCCTCTGAACCCTCTCCAACAGTTCCACATCTTTCTTGTATTTCGGGCCCCAGATTTGGAAACAGGACTCCAGCTGGGGCCTCACGAGGGCAGAGCAGAAATGGACAATAACCTCCCTGTTCCTGCTGGCCACTCCTCTTCTGATGGGGCCCAGGATACCATTGGCTTTCTGAGCTGCAGAGCACACTGCTGGCTCATGTTAAGTTTCTCATCCACCATGACCCAGGTGCTTCTCAGTGGGGCTCCTCTTAAGTGGAAGGAATCTTCTTAGTGAATATATACAAAGGAACCACATACATACATAAACTTTACATACACATACATATCATCTTGTAGATAAAATACCTGAATAAAATTTCTGTTTTCATATCTATTTCCTGATTCAAACATATGTAAATAGTTAAATTATTTGCAGTGACTTAATGTCCCATTGGGACACCTAGTTTAATTCCTGTTCCCCTAAACCCTGCATTGTCCTAAAGTGACTCCTATTGCTCACCTCCATAGAGACAAGTTTCACCTCATTCCAGGCTTGCCAGAGGTGGGAAAGTGTCTGTGAGGTTTAAAGCTCTGAGCAATGCTGAGACACTCTGTGTTGGGCACAAGTTGAGCTGAACCTCAAAACACCTCCTAATGAGTTTTGTTCAGAAAATAAAAGTTAAAATAGAAGTGGGAGTTTTCTCCAGTTATTTGTTTTGTAGGCACCAAAATATTAGTACAGGGCATCTTTTTGGGGAAAAAAAGTACTTGGCAATGGTAAATATCCTTCATGCATCTACCTGTGAAGGTAAAATGCCCCCCATCCTGAGCTGCCATGTGATGGCTGTTGAAATGGGAGTGGGTGAGGACGCCGATGTCCCCAGCAGCACTGCCAGGGCTCTTCAGGCAGCCTGGTGGGGACAGGCCCTGCAGGTTACAATGCATGAATGCGGGCATTTTTCAGTGGGGTTTTTTTTGTGTCAGCAGCTGTGACTTTTCATGTTGCAATCAACTCATGACAGGTATCACTGAAACTGCCAGGCCACTTCAGTCTCTTATTTCTAGCAATGACCCATGCCAAGAACTTGGGGAAAGGTGCAAGAAAGGCTGGTAGCGGTTGGTGGTGAGGATAGCCTGCTTCTCATGGGCATCTCTTCTTCCATGCTATTTGGTAGCTGCAGCATTGCAGGAGGGTTGAAGTTCTTTCCCAATCCTGGAGGACTCACAAGTATTTCATGAGAATATTTCATAAAGAGGCATGCAAAGCCTTCATATATTGCTTTGATGATGATCTGAATACTCCCAGTTAATTAATTCTCTTGTTACGACTTGTCTGGCCTAGGAGTCACAAAATCGGCATTTCAAATTCCAAAAGGCACTGTTGCTTGGTCTGTTCCATTTAGGGATGAGCACACTGTGAAGTCTGTATTAGAACCTCATACTCCATGAGAGTCAGAGGTACTAGAAACTGGTGTTTGCATTCAATCCTCTTTTCAGCTTAATGTTGCCGTGGAGCACTCTTGGATGGGGGTATTTATTGGGGTATTTATTGGGGGGGGGTTTACCTTTTTTCTCTCTTGCTTTGTACTGACACGTCATGCTCCTAATACCTTGCAAATATACTCACTAGGTAACAGAGAAACAATGCAGGCTCTTGCCAGTTTTTAATCATATGATCAGTGAGCACAGCACATGTAAATTCATCATATCACAGGTCAGTGATGAATTTATACCCAGTCTTGTCTAGCATTTTCTTACTCTGGATATTAAAGAGTATTTAGATGTGGAAAACTGGAACCTGAGAGTCTTTGCTACAAACTTATGAACTTGAGTTGTTCACAGGTTGCTGAAGAGATCATTGCTTGTTTTCCTGAGCCAGGTAGGAGCAATGTCACCTTCACCACTTTACCCAGCATGTGACTCCAGCTGATCTTGACCCACAGCCAAGATGTTGAAGTGCTAGCTTTATGATGCAAACTCTGGCATGCTGAAGATAGGAACAAAAATGTTAAGACTTCAGAATACACTTTGGCAAGATATGTAAAATTCAGCACTAAACCCCCTTAAATCCTTTTTGGTTAAAAATTTCATTTTTTAAAGGTTAATGATAATTTCGTTATCAGAATGAGTTGCTGCTGCAAATAAAGCGAATAAATTAGATCCCTTTCTTTCAAGCTCTTTGTATGCGATTTAAGCTTTAGGTTTAAAAGATTTTACTCACATGGACTGAAGACTTACTCTGCTTTTCTTTTTAGGAAAAGAGCTGAGATGCCAACAAATGGATAACTTCCACTTCCCGTAAGTTGAGAGCACAAGTACAAAGCTCTTGTCCAGTGACCTTGGTTTTAATGTATTTCCAGTACATAGGACAGATAGGATGCAAGTAGTGCTTTGTAATTTTGCTAAAGCTTTATTTGAAAGGTTTGTGGACACAAGTATCTGTGAGAAGGAAAGGTTCCCCTGTGGGTGTAAAGCAATTGTTGTAGTGTTATAACTGTGCCCATGAGGTCATGTCTATGGCATTTCTGTAAAGGAACCTTAGGCTTACATGTGCTCAGCTCACCATACCATTAACATGATTTCTAATGGCTTTCCCTCCATCCTTTTCCCACCTCTCTGGCCATCTCCCATGCTTTGACCTTTTCCAGTTCTCATCCCTCAACACTTCCTAAAGTTCTTTCTCTGCGGTCCTCCCAAAACCTTCTAGTCTGACTGTCTAACAGCCTTCGGTGGTATTAGTTCATGGTTGACATCGGATGGACCTACACAAAGTTTCAGTACGCCGCTTACCCAGGACAACTCAGCGTTCAGTGTACTAGCAATCCTAACATATCAGCTTTTCACTTTTCCAGTAACCACATCGCATATCTGTGTGTAAGGTATACCTCATCTGTTTCCTCTTGCTAGACATGAATGTTTTATAGCTCTGTACAGAAATTTTTCAGCAATAAAAATAGCAACACTGATGTCAGCTCTTGATAAGTAACTCATATCAAATCACATCCCACTGGTAATCTGGCATAGCTCTTTCTTACAAAAGTATTATGTGAATGGATGCCCAAAATAACATTTGGTGTTATTAGGAGTATCAAGGTCTCATCTGTAATAACAATAACTTCTGAAAATCCTGCAGGAATAAAACAGATGATGGTTATTATATAAAAAAATAAAAGAGAGTTTATTTTTAATTTCCTTGTATGACACGATTTATGAAGATTATTCCAACCTCATCATTAAATGTCACCAGTGACAACATAAGCTTCAGTAAAAATAATCTTCATTAAGTTTTTCAGGTTTCCAGTTATAAAAAATATATAAAAATAATTTCACAAATGCTGATATAAAATTAAAATTTGCATTACTTTTCTTCCATAGTTGCTCTGTGAGTTTTCCTTGAAACAATTACATCTGCCACTTGAAAAATCAGCATTTATCATTATAGTACCAGATATGTTTGCATGGAAGATTCAATTTACTTGTTGGGGATTCTGGGGGCAATGAAGCAATGCAGTATCTGTAGGGACGGTTCTCACTCTTCAGCCCTGGAGGTATTTGTGGTTTGATTAGAAAAAAACAGATTTCTTCTAGTCCTGTTTTCCTACAATTTTATGTTATGGCATTTCCTATTGTTACCATTTTACAGGAGTAATAAGTAATACTAAGTAATAATTGCAGAGTAGGAGCTGTCAATAACCATTGACACTTCTAGATAAAAGAGTAGTGTCAAAGAGAATAAAAAGACTAAAATAAGTTACTAGTATAGCTGAATCAATTGAGATGAAATTAAATCCAGGCAAAGGAAGCTGGAATAAAATTCTGAGGAGGTCATTAGAAACTAAGTGGTGCTTTGTTTACATCTAAACACTCAGTGGTATATATCTGTGGATATACATACAATGTATGTACATATACATAGGGATCTTTATTTGGGCTGGATGTAAGGGCATAATTATATAAACATAGGTCCTGGAGACTAATTTGACTGTCAGATCATAGGCTAGAGAAACTAATATTTGGGTAATGTTTTTTCTGTGCTCAAAATACGCTAAAGTCCTGCTCTACTTTGCTCTGCTGATGCTATGAAAGCAGCCTGATCTGAGGGGCAGGACAAGGGGCAATGGCCACAAGTTGGAGCACAGGAAGTTCCGCACCAATATGTGGAAGAACTTCATGGTAAGGGTGACAGAGCACTGGAATAGGCTGCTCAGGGGGGTTGTGGAGTCTCCTTCTCTGGAGATATTCAAGACCCATCTGGACACTTGCCTGTGCAACCTGTCCTAGGGAACCTGCTTTTGCAGGGGGGTTGGACCCAATGATCTCTGGAGGTCCCTTCCAACCCCTACAATTCTGTGATTCTGTAATCCTGTGGTCCTACTTGATTGTGAGAATTTAATTTCCATCATTGGTCTCTGGAAGTGACAATGTACTGAGAATTAAGGGTACTTCTGCCCAGAAATTAAGTAAGACTTGGGAGAGAAGGGAAATGCAACATGCCTGTGTGGTTGACAATTTTTTCTTAATAGAGTGCTTGCAACTTTTCCTAGAAGGAGGAAAGTCTGCACTTTTTTGCCAGTTTACGATTGTTCTGGCTTCACTCCCAATTTCTGCAGTAAAATCTCCATCCAGGGAGAATTATTCAGGGAGCCTATAGCCTGAAGTGTCACTCTCAGTTTGGATTAAGTTGCAAGTCCTGCTCTTAAAACGGCTAAGCAAAGGAGGCAATTGTATGTTCCCACCAGAGCAGAGTGCGTGAGCTTTCCTTCACGTATCGTTGCATGTTACAGCTGTGACAGCTACTCACACTGATTCTGCATTAAATATAAGACAGAGGGCACTGTCCTGCAAACAGTTGCTCTGGTCAACATACTGGTTCCCATGGAGAGACATTAAAGCCGATTTTGCACAGGATTGTCTGCAAGGAAGTAAAACTGGCATATGAGGCAACCCGGAGTGGAAGAGCTTCCAAGAGAACTCATTCGCAGAGTTTTCTGCATCTCTGCACAGTGCTCACAGAAGTAGCTGCATAAAATTTGCAGTGTTAGCAGGGATTAAATTCTCTGTGGCAGACACAGCCATTTTTAGAAGCTTATCCTTTGATTTCTTTTCTTTCTTCATCATTTTTTTTTAATCCTAAAGGGCAAAGAAATTGATAGGCTGTGGTTAGGCACAGAGCTGTGCCTAAACAGGCAGTCTGTATGTATTAGATTTCTGTATACAAATTCATAAGCAATGATGCCATTTCAAGGGGTTTTCTAGAATTTCTGTAACCTTTCTGGATCTGCTGTGTATGCTAACAGAGACCTGAGCACATGCACTGAAACACCAGCATGGCTGTTCATGTGAAACTGCCCATGGTTCCATCCTCCTGGCCATTAAGGGTATCCAGAAATCCTAGATAAATATATAAAGCCCTCAGAATCACAGAATCACAGAATTGTAGGGGTTGGAAGGGACCTCGAGAGATCATCTGGTCCAACCCCCCTGCCAAAGCAGGCTCCTTAGCTCATACTGCACAGATAGGCATCCAGACGGGTCTTGAATATCTCCAGAGAAGGAGACTCCACCACCTCCCTGGGCAGCCTATTCCAGTGCTCTGTCACCCTCACTATGAAAAAGCTTTTCCACATGTTGGAGAGGAACTTCCTGTGTTCTAACTTGCAGCCATTGCCCCTTGTCCTGTCTCCACAGACCACTGAAATAGGGGATGGCTAATTCCCCCTGCATCCAATGCTTAAGATAATTGTAAACACCAATTAGGTCTCGCCTTAATCTTCTTTTCTCTAGACTGAACAGTCTCAGCTTATTCAGCCTCTCCTCAAAGGGGAGATGCTCCAGGCCCTTAATAATCTTCATAGCCCTTCTTTGGACTCTTTCCAGGACATCCCTGTCCTTTTTATACCAGGGAGCCCAGAACTGGACACAATACTCCAGGTGGGGCCTGACCAGGGCAGAGTAGAGGAGGAGGATCGCCTCCTTCGACCTATCTGGGCAAAATTATTAGAGCAAATAGGTTGTGTCAGAGAAACCGTAGATGTGTGAGAAGCTTAGTTGTTAAGGAAGCCTTATTAAAATGTACTGGATCTTGATCATGCACATGCAGTTCCCTTGCATTGCTAGTGGGGAGAGAGCAAAGCAGAGCACAGCAGATAGAATGGCAGCCTCCCAGAGGCTTGCTGTCTGCATGGCTTTGTGTGAGGCGTGAAGCTGTACCACAGCAAATAGATAAAGCTTTGTTTGAGGAGAGTGGGGAGGGGGAAATTAGCTGGCCCATGGGTGAGCTATGGTGGCAGCTGAGGCCAGAGCATTCCTTCTAAATTGAATTTTCCTGGCATGTAGCTTCTAAAGTGTTCTCCCCTAGAACTATAAGAAAAATCAAAGTGGTTTTAACATCTTCCAACATGAAAAAGAAGAGGCATTCCCATGCCATTCCATTGCTTTATTGGCTTATAGAAAGAAAGAAGAATTTCTTTTGATCCCACACAAGAAGAACCATGTCTGTGTCTCATTGTCAATTCAAAACCCATACATAAGGAAAAGGAAACTAAGCTTGCTGTAGCTCTGTTCAAGCCCATGAAGGGACACATACATAATGCCTGACTTGCTCAAGAAATGCTTCTCAAGAATTCCCATTCCCATGCACCATGCCCATGCCATACAGAGTGGAGTGGAGGTGGTCTGTTCTGATGGAGTTTTGAATCACTTCAAATTGTTACTTCAATCAGTAATGCCATAGGTTTATTGCAATAAGGTTTGTTGTGAACATTGTACAAGGGAGAAAGAGAAAGAGGAGAGAACCAGAGGTATGAAAGAGAGGAAAGGAGGGAAGGAAGGAAGGAAGGAAGGAAGGAAGGAAGGAAGGAAGGAAGGAAGGAAGGAAGGAAGGAAGGAAGGAAGGAAGGAAGGAAGGAAGGAAGGAAGGAAGGAAGGAAGGAAGGAAGGAAGGAAGGAAGGAAGGAAGGAAGGAAGGAAGGAAGGAAGGGAGGAAGGGAGGAAGGGAGGAAGGGAGGAAGGGAGGAAGGGAGGAAGGGAGGAAGGGAGGAAGGGAGGAAGGGAGGAAGGGAGGAAGGGAGGAAGGGAGGAAGGGAGGGAGGGAGGGAGGGAGGGAGGGAGGGAGGGAGGGGCATCTGCTGCCTTTTACTGTGTCTATTCTGTGTTTGTTTTCTGGATTATGTTGAACAAAACCTATTTTGACTTCTTGTAAAGAAAACACCTGGGTAAAAAGTACAAGGACTTTCTGTAAGGACACAGCATGCATGTAAAATGCTTGCTTGTCACTTTATTGAATGCTTACCAAGGCATTATTTAAACTGTTTCCATATGGCACAGGTCTTTTTTATAAAAATCCACCCACTCAGATACCATATTAAAAAAGGCTATCAGATTTCTTTGGCATTGTCTGATTCCCAAAATCCCTCATGGCTTTAGGCCAATAGGTTTGTCTTCTCTATCCATCTAAAAATAGATGCTCCTCTCAGGTTTTGTGAATATTTTACCTGGAACTGAAGTCAGGCTGCCAGGGCTAGAATTACCCAGTTCTCTCTCTAGTCTTTTTAAGGATTACAACATTTCTGTTCTTTCAATTTGTCTCTTTTCCAACTGTTGACAATTACAGAAACTACAGCATTCTTCTCAACGTGTGTAGAAGTGTCAGGGTTGCTAGAATAATCGTTTGCTACCACCTCTTTAGTAAGAGCTTTGGCTTTTTTTCATTATTGTACCTTTGTAAGATTTACACTTGATGAATTCTAAATCTCTTGTTGCTGTTATCCTCTTGCATAACTGCTCTGCTGTCCTACTCTACAGATCAACAAAAAGCTTTTCCTATTTCCCAGCTCCTGTGTAACGTAAGACCTTCCATCTTTTTCACCCCCTTTTTTTTTTTTTTTTTTAATATACCTGGACTAGAATGTCATTTTGGGGCACAGCTCCAAGGAACCGGTGGTGCATAAGCTGGGCTAGGACAGGAGCGAACTGGCAGTCTGAGTATGAGGCAAACCTCTTTGAGCAGAAGGATTCTTCTTGCATCATCCTTGCTTGCTGGAGTTACAGAGAAGAGGGGAATAATCTGTTACTAATCTTCTTTCTCACGCTAGCTTAGCCACTCTTCATGGCAGATAGTGGTGAGGGGACGGAGCCAACCATTGCCTGTCTCTTACTCACCACCTCCAAGTTGGCCCTATTGAAACCCGCTACCTGAACCCACAGACCCGACTGCCCCCGCTGGGTGGAAAATGTTTCTCGTTTCTCTGCACAGATACTTAGTCTGAATTAGACAGTAACAGAAGTGTTGTTTAGATAAGTGCCAAAGCTGCAGTGATTATTCAAACCTTGTCAGAGCCTCTTGGATGAAGTTATCATGAAACCACTCGTGAAACAGTCGATCTTGTGCTTTTGGCAGGGTATGTGCTTATGGCTTCTAGCAGGGAGGATAAAAACAGCCACCCTTCCCCCAAAGCTCTGGGGAATACGGGGAGAAATAAAAATTGGAAAGACCTTTAAAACAGAATGCAAGAAAGGCAAGGCATGTTCCAATAGTTTACAATCCATTCCTATTTTGTCTGACTTCAGATATATCCCCTCTTCCCACTATCCACTCCCAGGAGCACAGTGGCTACTCTTCAAAGTAGCCCTTGCTTTGGGCTGCCCAGACAGCAAATGTCTCCTTGCAGTTCCAGGGATATGACAAATAATTCCATCATGCCATCACCTTGACATCATCAGGAACGGCAACTGCTTGTTTTCCATGTGATATATTACTCCAGAACAACATAAATGTCAGCTGGCTGGCTGCCTGCACATACTACACTGGGAGAAAGCAGCATTGCTCTGAACTTGATTTGGGGAGCAAACTGTTATGTTTATATCTTAAAAAAAAACAACAACCAGAAGTAGAATATTCCAACCCAAGGAAGGGTTAAAATAAAATTTGCTTCTTATTTCTTTCACCACCTCCCTTTTCACCCTGCTAGAGCATTTTTCCCTAGATTCTTTCCTCTTGGTCCCAGACAGTTTAATTTCATTTGTGCTGGTCCTGGCCATCAGCATAAGGCTGTATTCATTTGTCTGACTTCTGTTTAGTGAAAAAAATGATCGTAAACAAAAGGTACTAAATGTTATTGCCTCACTCACTGCAACAGATGTCTTGACACCCTGTTTGGTTTTGAGGAAAATGGCTTAGAAAAAATAATACAGAACCAGTCTCAGCATTATCATCAAACTTCAGAGGGAGAATCCGGGGCTTGGCTTGAATGATGGGACTCTCCTTGGCAAGAGAATATATAAAAATCACTGAAATTAAACAAGAATTTTTGTATGGTCCAGCAAAGACTTGTTCTAATGATGTAATACCAATGACAATTTTGTAAAAGGTGAGTTCTTTTTACAGAAAAATGTGTTTGATCCAGCATCATTATTTTAGTTTGAAATCTTATAAATAATTGGGCATGATAAGTCCAGTTAGAGAGTGCACTTATGAAAACACAGACTTTAAAAATGGTGCCTTAAATAGACATAATCTGTCTTCTAGCTTTGACAGTGCACTTTTTTTTCTGTTCCTTGCATGGGTTTTGCAGCCTGTGCTGTATTCTTGGCTACCACAGCTGAACCTGCTACCACTAACCAGTTTAAATACTGTATAGATATCGTTTAAATGGGTAGGCTTACACCACTGTAGTGCAAATTCTTGTATTTAAATTACAGAGAATCACAGAATCACGAGGTTGGAAAAGACCTTTACGATCATCGAGTCCAACCGTTCCTGTCCCCTACAAGTTAGTGGACCCAAGTTATTCATATGTGTGTATCTTTGCCAGTTGTTGATACTATGCATGGATCTCTTTTTAATAACTGGAGAGACTCAGCACATGGAGTGGAGTTTGCATGGTCTTGTCTGTAAATTGCACTCACTATACATAAAAGAAAGAAACGAAGACTTACAGGAATTGTGCAGAAGGTAAGAAGTGTTGCCTGTTATTATTACCTGAAGAAGAAATCATAAAGGAAAAAATACTACACTCATGAAACACTCCTAGTACACAGTAAAAATAAATTCAAGCAATAGCAAAAGGTTAAGTTGTGAAGATGTCTACATTACACTACATGTTGTATTATGCTACATTATATTTTGCAGTTCTACTATTATATTTTCTGTGTTTGAGGTTTTTTTCTTCACCCTGCCACGGGGTATTAGCATTTGCTTTTGCAGTTACAGATTACTGTGCAATTGCTCAATGTTGAGCAAGCCTGGGGAATCATGAGCATAATGCATTGCAAGAGGCTTCATTTTTTGCACTTTCTTCTCATAACACAGACTCCATATTTACCAGAATAACTTAGCAAGTGTAGTTTTATCATAATGCTTCGAAGTAACTACAGACCTCTGACAGCTGCACCTGTTTTCAGACCCTGTAGTGAAATGGAAGATGAGTCAGACTGAGGCTGTGCCAAGGGATACTGCCAGCGCAATACAACCTCCGTGATACCTCCCGTGAGGAAAGCAATGTCAGTGAAGAGGAGGTGTCTGGAAAGATCGAGCCAAAATATGCCTTGGTGACAGATCTCAAGAAAGGAGCTACATCCCCTGGAAGGGAAGTTTGTAGATTTAAACATGATCATCAGAGTTTGACACTGTTGGCCTCATCAGTTGAATGGGCAGACCGTGTCTGCTACACAGTGCTCACTGGAGAACATACTTGGAGATGTGTGGGTCTGCCGGATCAGCAAGTTTGAAGTGCCCCACTGACTGAAAGATGTGTCCTCCAGTGCCTTCTTCCAGTAGCTTCACTGTATATAATGTTGTAAAAGATAAATATAGGTAGACTGGGAAAATGAGACCAATGAACAGCGTTAAAGTTGTTGGCTGCACATACAAGGTAGCAGATTCCAAGATGGAGATTTTTTACTTTAACAAAAAAGAGGCGGGTATAAGAAGTCACCATGATAGATTCCATCAATAATAGAACAGCATATAGGGAATTAAACTCAGGAAAATATAAAGCCACAACCTTATAATCTTCTACCGAATCTTTGCTCTGTAGAAAATATTAGAAAACGACAAGGTTTTGGAAAATTATTGCTCAGTCCTTAGCATTATGAGCTTTTATCAAGTAGGATGTGTGACCTGCTAAGCAACTCAGTAAATGTGATCTGAGATTCACATGCAACTGCACAAAGGGCATCCCAGATACGGATTCCTATAAAATTAGATATGAAGTTGATATTAAGGAGGAGGGCGAACACATTTTGTTCCCTCAGTCACCTCCAGCAAGCACACTTTGCCCTTTGATGTGCTCTCATTTGCTGAGTAAATAGAATAGTACTTGGTCTGAGCTTGCTGGCTCCTGGTAGCACTATTTACTAAATAGCAACAAAATTAAGGGCTGATATTATTTACAGTGGACCTTTCCTTGTTAGGTTAGTCAGTTTTTCCATGCAAAACACTGAAGGCAGGAGGGATAACTTAGTGTCTAGGGCAGAAGTAGAAGCCAGCTTTATAAGTATACACGAATTCTCTGCATCCTGGCAACAGGCAATTTAGCCTGCAGTGTTTGTAAATATGAGTTCCTACAGATACAGAGTCAATTTAAGTCATTGTTTTTTTAATAGAAAAACATCTCATTTAAGTCAATGTTTTTCTAATAGACTTCTAAGAAATGGATAGCTTCAGGGACAGCTGAATTTTTTCTGACAAAAATTTTTCTTCCTGTGCAAGAATCAAGTGCTGGCCACCCCTCTCATGCCCTCTGCAAGTGCTAGGAAATGACACCCTTACCTGGAGGGTAGTAGAGTTTCTTCAGGGAATGATATATATTTGCATTTTCCTTGAATTTCTAGTGGCCTCTTCATACATTCCCTCCAGGACCTGCATTCCTTCGTGTTTAACCTCACTTTGTAACCCAAGAGAGGCTGAATTTATCAATAGTCATTTTGGTGATTCATATGGCTCGTATACTTTACATCACTTCCAGTCTTTTCACTGCTTCCTCCTTCTTTGTCATGACAAATTGCACTTCATGTTCTCACTCTCCTAAGTCCTGAAGGTTCTGTAATCCAATTCTAACTTTCTCTGCTTGCATCTTTCATCATACCTATCACATAATCTAAATGTTTTCTTTCACAACTCCCTTTTTCTGAGGCCTTTTGTAGAACCAGAGTTATAGTTTATAACTCTTTTATCTTCTTGTTTAAATTCTTCCTGAAGTTCTTATTGTTATGAAAACACTAATGCCCTCTGAATTAGAAGTTCTGTCTGTTGGCGGCCTTCTTACAGATGTCAGACCACCAGGAGAAAGGCTGTCTTATTCTGAGATTTGTACAACTCCCAAATCAGGGTAAAAGTTGATCTGTGTTGTGTGCCACAGGCCTGCATGGCAACAGGAAGAAGGCACATAGTATTTTAACTTGCCAATAACTTGCCAGTTTCTGACGTTGATGTAGTCTACTCCTGTCAGTAGGTTTAGTAGCTTTATGTAACCAGTAACACAGTGGTGGAATTCTCCCAGTTAAATTATTTTCATTGTCACTGGCAATGGGAAATGCACATTTTTCACCCATTTTCCTCAGCTATTTAGGTATGAGAACTACAGCAGCAGAGACTGGCTTGTTGAGGGTGACAGTGTTAGAGGATGGGATTAGAAAATCCCATCTGTATATTCATTGCTAAGCAGTGAAAACTCTATTGATGTAACTGCATTTTTAGTAAAATAAGGCAAGGATTTGAAAAGCTGGGAGTCTGAACTTGCGTTTTTAAGCCCATGTTCAGATTACTGTGACTAACTTTGACAGTGCTGCAGCTCCCTGTGACAACTGAGGGCTCCTGAAAACTAGAATAAAATTTTAATATTGGGTTTGGTAGCCACCTTTAAATTCTGTCTTTTTTGATATACCTTTTTTTCAACCAGGCACAAGCATATTCAGGAAATTATGCGACATTCACTAATGTGACATTTATCCCTATTCATAATGTTTAATGCCGAGGAAAAATGATAGTGCTACACACAACCTACTGGCTGATCCTTTTGACATTGCAGAAATCTGATAGTTTGTTTTTTCCCTCTATTTTTATAGTTCTCTGCAGCTTGATCCTTGGTAAAACCACATGACAAAAAATAATTGCAGAACATTAACAAAAGAAACAAGAGAGGGTGAGAGATTTGAGACAGGAGATAGGAATGAGCAGAGACTTCATGGTGTCTCCTGGAATGCACTGGACACATTAGCCAGGTGGCTGCTAGTGGAACTAGCAGGAGGGTTTAAGAAGAGGCCATTTTCATGTAGTCCCAAATACCAGACAGACAGAGGTTATCATTGCAAAGCTTTATGCTACGGAACATGAGAGCATCACTAGTCCACTTCAGCGTGCAGTTAGCATTGCTAGCCAAGATCAGTGCTGAAGCTATCTGTAACACTGCCAAAGGACAGTGAGAAGAAACTAGCTGAGACGATAGTAGCTGTTTAAACTGCTAACCCGTACTGTGAGAAGGCGGTAGTAGAGGCAGTGTGGAGTACTGTCCAGCTGAGTTGGCCAAAATATCTGTAGAAACTATTTGCTGTGTGATTCACAAGGAAGAAACTTTGTGGTTGACAGTCTGGAACCGTGGCTGGTTCCTACTAGGCACTACCACTGTCTGCCTGAGAAGTTTTTACAAAAGAGACTTTTTCAACCTTACAAACAATCATTTTACTGCAGATGTACTTCAAGCCACAGATTGTTTTTAAATTTAGGACTTGAAATAAAAGAAAAATATTGGTTCTGCTCTTTAGGTGCTTGTAGATGGCTCATAGTCTTCCTGGTTGTGCAGTTTATATGTGGGGCAAAAGTCCTGCAGGAGCAATCCCACAAGGTTTACTGACCTGGCAATAAGAAAGCAGTGACAGCATGGTGCACAAATGCTGTTCAATCCCATTTGGGATTCTCGTGTTTGTGTTGTGGTGGTTCCAGACTGCTAATACCTTAAGCCTGAGGCTCTAACTTGAGCAAGAAGGGTTTATTTTTGAAAGAAGAATTTTTCCCATAGACAAATGCCTGCAATGACTAGTTTTTGGGTTTTGTTGTTTGGGGGGTTTCTTTCTTTTTTTTTTTTTTTAATAAACTATATGGTAAAATGTAGGTTAAACTGAAAAGATTTGGCCCAAAAAATCATTGTACAACTGAGAAAGAAATAGTCAGAACTCCTGTGCACTCAGATGTATTGCACTGCCAATGACGTGTCTAAGAGGTGGCTGTAGTATGTATATATATGCTCATGTATGCACCTGACTTTAGAACATGATTTTGTGGATGCACAGACATTGCAAGAATGAAAAGCCAAACAGGGCTGATCTGCTGCGGCCACTCAGGGAGAAGCTCCACAAGCCCTGGTACTCAGGAGCCTGTGGAAGAAAAGGGGAGCACATGAGAGGCATCTCTATTGGGCATCCAATCTGCCGTTGTAGTTATGCGCCCAACAATCTCTCATCCCTTGGGATTTCTCTTCCAGAGTTTGCAGATCCAGAAAGCAGTATATACCTTAGTCTAGCAGCCAAGGATAAAGACTGAGAACCGTATCTCTGTAGTCCTGTTCTTTGACCCAATACCTTACATGAATCTTCAAATTCCATCATTTGTTTCTGCTTTAATTCTTTTATATATAAACTATTCTTTCTAGCTTACTTTCACCAGGCTGTTTGTGAAGCTTAATTAATGCAGTAAGTCCTTGTTGACTGATTCCAACATTCATTTAAAATCTTTAATCTTACCACTTCATGTAATTTTTTGAATTACAACCTATCTTTAAAATTCATACTGGATGTTCTCCAAAAATTCCAAGTCAGAATCTTCTACGTACAGGGTTTTCCCCAAGAAAATTTCCTCATCACACGTCTAAAAGACGTCACTAATTTCCAGATCAGTGATGACTCAGAATGAATAGAGGTTACAAAGGCTTTGGAAATACTAGTAGAAACTGGCACTTCTTAAGCCAATAGGTGTTCATAAATGAAGCTAGGGTGGTGCCACCATGTTCCTGTCATTCAGTCATATTTAGTATATTACATAGCAGATGACATTTGTTAGTGCAGAAAGGGACTATGCTATTCCCTGCATTACATAAGGTAAATCTTCAGCATCTATTGACTTCATGAGGAGCCATAAAGTTATGAGGACTAGCCAAACTCATAGAGCAAATAAGGAAAGCTGAATATCCATAACTTCTTAGTGATAAGTTGAAGGCATCCACCAAAGCAAGGATTCGCTTGGCGCTCACAGTGGATGGTGCTGCCTTTCCAGTTATGTCCCCTGCAGCCCACGTTCACTCTCCTCAGTGAGTCAGTGGGACCTTCCAGTGCTTCACTGAAAGTTGAAAGGAAATTGATTATTTTTTTTCATACAATACAAAGGAAAAATGATTGGGATAAATTAAAGAAAAATCTATCTCCACGCAACAGACGTTTTTGGAATTAAGAGATCGATGTGCAGTCCTTCACGCGTACCTCAATTATCTTCCAGAATAGGAAGCGGATGTTTATAAACTGTAGACCTTGGACACAACGAGGGTATAATTTCCCATTAAACCTAACACTATGTGTGTGTAGGTTGCAGCTAAGAGGGACAGTCCCACTCCCCTGCCTGTGGCTGTGCTCTCCCTTTGCCTCATATCTAGCGATCAGAGAGCTGCTGGAGAGTGTTCCTCCAGCTAGCTGAGCTGGCAGAAATAAAGTACATCCCGCTTCAAATGAGTCAGATTCACTCAGATTAGTAAACCACACTGACTCCAGATGCATAGCTGCTAGGTCCAGCACAAGGAAGTGAACAAGACCTTCTGGCTGAGGGAGGAGGAGGAGGAGAGAAAGGAGGGAAGAATGGGCCCATTCTGGTAACAGCAGTTTGCACCGATGTTGGATTATGTGTATCAGGAAACTACACCATTAATATGTCAAACAAATTAGCCCAGTGTATTGTACTGTTATAATTATACTGCAGTTATGGTAAGAACAAGTGATTTCATAGATAAAAGATAATACCAGTCACAGAACTTGATACCTTTTATTGTATCTATTCATATGCAGAAGTATTCTTTTAGGCATTGCAAATAGTAATAATATATCTTAGTAGCAACTGAGATTAAGGTTCCACTGTGCAAGCAGGTACTAATGCACACTCCATTGTCTCTGTAAGGAAACAGAGTAGGTATAATGATAGCTATAGGGTAAAAGAATTGGAATCATCCCCACTTTACAAAGAGTAACAGAAGTACACCCCAGTTAAGGAAACTACTTATGATGGTGTGTATCAACTCCTTTGGACGCCTGGGAATTGAATGTATTTCTGTTAAATACCTTCATAGAGTGATCTTCATATAGCAAGGGTGACCTTAGATGGTGGCAATTTGAAAGGGAACAGCCACTTTGACAACACTTGCTGGCTATCAAATAGAATGAATTTTAGTTTTATTTTCAGCCTCTGTAGTTAGGACTTGGTTAGTTCTCGTTGAATGACACTTGGCTTTCCATTATTCATTCTTAATTGTTGAAATATTTGCCTACCTATATGAAATATTAACATTTATTTATAAGACAGTAATGTTTAAAATTTGAAAGGAGGCCAAGTAAATTTTTTCTAGTACTTTGGATTGAAGGTTTGTGATGATTTTAACATAGAAAACTGGTATTGTATAAGCACTGATAACAAATTCTGACTCTGTCATTGTAATAATTCTAGAATTGTCTCAGGAACATTAATCAAGATTATTTTTAATGCCTTGTGCTAGCATTTCCCTTACTGCAGTGTATACATCTTTGGGTACAAGATCTACTTGCCAAATTTTGACACTGAAGCATGCTTGTTGTAACCAGTAGTGAAATAGAGTTGGAAAAGATAATTTGGGGAAATTTGTGCTATTGCTGGGATACAAATGGATTTCAGGAATTACCAGAGCTAAATTTCTAGAGGCATGATTTTGAAATTCTGCAGACTTCTAATAAGACAGATTGAATGCACTGAAAGTATTTTAAAATTAATCCACCAAGTTCAATCAGAAAACACAAAAAGAAATGCAATTCTGAGAGACAGTCTGTGATCAGAGTCCTAGATTTGTAATGATGAAGGGGTGTTTTCCTGATGCCAAGCCTCACTGGCCAGCACTGGAGACAACATACAAATGTGATACACCATGACCTGCTGGGGCAAATTGTGTGCTCTTTTTAAAGTGCTGAGATAAATTTCACATGCTTAATTAACAGATCAAATCAGAGCTGAAGAAACTTCTGTTTGATATGCTGAATCAAGCATTCACAATTATGGACCATGTAAAACCAGAATGTGTCTTTCTTACCTAGGCATAACTCACGTGAGGGCCTGCTCCAGATTTCACCTGTGAAAGCAAGAACAAAAATCTGGGCAGCAATCTCTCTCTCCTCTCCAGGCTGCAGGGTCCTTTTTCAAGTTTCCACCTAAAAAAAGAGTGAAAGAATCTCTGGGTCTCTTGAAGTCAGTGGCAAAATTCCCAACACTTTTCCTTTCTTAGCGACCTTCATTTCATTTTTTTTCCTGATTGATCCAGCCAAGCAGTCGGCAGAAAGAAGCTGCTCTCTTTCCTCCTCCTGACGTTTTGCCTGCTGCCTTGACCTAGGGGCTGACTTGACTTTGGTGCCGAGTGCCTCAGTGTGCTGGAATTTACTGTCAGAAAGGAAACACTCTGACTGCTATAGGACACCATGGGGCATGTGTTGCTTACACAGTCATGTCACCCTTTGGGTCATTGTAAGGCAGAAGGTAAAGCTGACAAGTGGTGTTGATCTGTCAACGACATCTTGTACATGCCTTGAAGTGTCTCCAAGCTGACTGCCTTGGAAAAAAAATGCAATCTAGGCTTTAAAGTTTAATCTTCCCTCATCTTGCTACATAGAGTAAGACCCCATTTGTGGATGCTACATCTACACAGAAAGTATTTCCCATCACTTCTCAACCAAGGTCACGTCTCATTTACACGGCAGAAGAGTAGAGTGCATGACAGAGTCGGAAAGTCTTGTTTTCCTGGCGGGTCTACAGTGAAAGGCTGTGATTAAACTGAGCGGGTCAGGTAAAGCTAGGTGTTTTTCATCAACACCAGTAAGTTCTATGAAGATGTCAGGCAAAAAGGACTGCAGAATAGAAAGGGGCTTAACAAGTGGCAGATATCCTGAGATGCAGTATACATTCATGCTGAGGTATTTCCCTCTTGCAAAAGTACAACTTGTCTGTTTTTTGATTGTACATTTTTAGTCTTTCACTTGCCAGGATGGTAGAAATTGAAAGAATGGATTTGTTATTTCTATTGATAGAAAGAAAAAAAATTCTCTGCAGACTATCAGTGATGTTAAAAGGAAGAAATCCACCAAATGAATGCCCTGTCTTAAACAGAGTATCGTGGCAAAGGTAGACTCTGAACACAAATGGTGTCACTGTGATGCAATTTTGCTTGAGACATGGAGAAGAGGATTTTCAGGCCTTGCGCCTGGTGGGAGGAGTCATGGCACTTGAATGGGCCTTGGACACTGTCAAACTTCATTCTAGCATCCTCCCAGAGATGCACATTTATGGGTTCCTTCTAATGGGAGGGAAGGCGCAGTCTCTGTTGCTTCTTAGCCTCATCCTTGGACTCTGTAAAAACCTGTTTGCTAGAGACTCCAATGCTCCAAACATTAAAACTGGTGAAAAATTATTTTGTTATGTAAGATTTGAAAACTTTGGATTCTTTTTAGGACAAAACCAAAATGCTGTTTACTTTTGTATGAAAACTCATAGACACACCATCATTTTGGGGTTACTTCTAGATTTTGTCCCATGTGGACTGGAAATCCTTTCCCATTCTTGTCTAAACTGATTGTTTCTGCCCAGCATCCTTATTTAAATTGATCAGCTTTTGTCAAAATCAATAAAACCTTTCAGTGGAGGATTTTTTAATAGAATCATAGAATATCTCAGGTTGGAGTGACTGATAAGAATAATTGAGTCCAACTCCCTGTTGCTTGCAGGGCTACCTAAAACTAAATTGCATGACTAAGAGCATCGTTTGGTTAAAGGTTTGTTTCTGAGGTCTCCTGGGAACATTCTGATTCTTTGGCTTGGTGACAGGATGAAGATTTTTCTCTGGTAACAAACAGACAGTGACTTACTAGAATAGAGACTGAAGTAAGTGAGTTCTGTCCTAGGAATAGCAGCAAATATGAAGTTATGGGTGCAGATCTAGCAGCTGCAAGAGCAAGTAGGGGCTTTGGATGTTTGACCAAGGGAATTTATTAAAAACAGACGAGAGAGAATGATTTAATTATCTGACGCCTTGGTTAGCTGCTGTTTGGAAACTGCTCAAGATGCTGAACAGAATTAAAATAGGAAACTCCTGCTTTGGAAAGAGACCACAGAAGATTAATTGGGGCAGGCATGGAAGGGAAAGGCTCAGAGAGCTTAGCATGTTTGGCCCCTGAGGTGGCTGAGAAGAGGGCTTATGGTGGTACACAAAAGCCATACTGTGATGAGGATAAATTTTGGTCAGGAGACATTCACTTTACAGAAGGGCAAATTGCAAGGTCACAAACCAACTTATGACAGGAGAATATCATGTTATGAGAAGTGATGTTTCCATCCAGAGACATGATGCAGCCTGTGCAAACAGATGTGCTTTTAGCATAGAGTAAATTAATGAAAGGATGACTGGGGATGGCACAGCCTCTAGTTCTATCTACTGAGATGCAGCACATGGGCTGGAAACAAGGTGGAGCTCAGGTCTTTCCACCTCATGATTTCTGTGAAGGATCTGACTCTGTATGTTGGTGGCTGAGTTAGAAGGTGGTTTGTGGCCCTTTCACTGCCTCTGAATTTTTTTTTATTGAGCACAGAGGAGCTAAACCCTTCCTTTTCTGGCTCAACTCCTTCACAAGATCAGTTGCAATCAAAGCAGCTGATTGATTGCCATATATAGGGAAGCAGAGCAGGAGTATGGGGAAAAATGATTAAAAATCTGGACTTCATAGAATGAACATAAAAATGCATGTATTAACAGAGAGTGTACAGGTTGGGTGGATGAAGATCGATACTTGTAAGTGTGTTAGACATCACTGTGATCCAAGAAGCATATACTTAGAGATGACCAAAATGGGAAAAAATGTAAAAGTTCAAGTGTCTCTTTATTTTCAGGATTTTCCTTCCTTTTAAACCTTTTTAAAAGGATAAGCAAATTTTCAGATAGTTGCTACTCCACAGTTTCAATTTATTTCATGCAGTTGAGAGCCTCTTACTTGTACACTCAGATGGCCTTTAGAAAACAGACCTCAGGAAATGCACCTGAATGTCCTTCTTCCTCATCCTATAAAGGAAGCCCTTTAAAGCCATAAGGGTAAGCACTGGCCTCCAATCCTTTCTCACCATGAGACTGCGATGGAGGTCCCCTCTAACACACCCACTGCTGCACTGTGACTTGTTTGTATTAACAGGAATCTGCAAACACGTAGTTCTCAGCATGATGGGCAAAATGCAATGAAAACTATACTTACATCTTGCAAAGGGCCACATCTCCATGCTGGAGAGAATCAACAGTTGCTCGTCATTCCCCTCTCATTCCAGACATCACAGCATTTGGTACCTGGATGTGAGTAGAAGAAAGGAGAACAAGAAAAACATCTCTGCAATGTATTTAGGTCTGTTCATTCACTGCCTACTGCCACCATGCTCATACACAGATGGACAAAATCCCCAGTTACCATTTGCTTTCTAAGGGCAGGAATTATTTCTGTGATATAATGAGGTTTACATAGATAGTGATATAAAACAAAGGAGGAAGATTGCTTTAGTATTCCTTGTTTACGTATTTTTAGGCAAGGGTCTTGCCTTTCTCTCTATTTTTTAAGTATGTGAATCAGCCAAGTAATAAAACACCACAATGAGTAGAGCAGTAAAAGCCAGGTGATAGTCTGGTCTCTCAAGGAAAGAAATGAAATGTTCATCCTGGAAAGTTGTCAGTTAAATGGATAAATAGCCAGAAAGCAACATATTGTAGATGAAGCAATCTTGCATTGACTACAGGATAAACAGGCACATGTCGACTACTCCATCTTTAACTCCCATTCAAAGACATAAAATACGTTTTCTATAGAAGTTGAGTGTATTTAGACTCGGAACAGTCTGTCTAGTAGCCCAGTTCCTATTGATATGTAATAATGATATGAACAAGTGTTTTAATAGCATGAAACCCTTGAGGATCACTTCATCTATTACATTAATCACTACAGTTTTGTTTCAAAATCCTAAAAGAGCATATGAAAATAAAACCCTAGCACACCATGATTATCTTGACCTGCATTTCCATTGCCTACATATTCTTAGTTTAAGTAGGAGTTTAAGAGGAGGGCAGCTCAGTGGCTTAGTTTAGTGGCACAGTGCATGTGCTACAGATAGGATTTCCATTCCTACTGTCTGGTTTCCTGGCTTGGCAAAGGCAAGGAGTGTTGCATCTCCTGGATGAGTGGAAAAGAGAATATCCCATCTCTCAGCAGTGACCTCTCCAGTTAATGAGGTAGCAGTGCTGAAAGGAACACTAGAGTCTACTGAAGCCAAAATTAGGATGGCTACAAAGAAAGGACCCGAGAAGGTGTGGCAAATGTAAATGGAAGGGTAATACAGAGTGTCTTCATTGCTCCAAAACAGGAACACAAGAATCCATTATTCTTCACTGATACTGCAAAGTACTTCTCACTCCATCTTTGCATACCACTTCCTCTTAAAGGAAGGAAATGAAGTTTCACTGCAGGCATGCTGTCTGTACTTATTTATCCCTTTTATGTTATGGGAAAACATGGCAGGAATGTATACAGGTAGTTCCTATAAGTTCTGCAGGCAGGAAGGGCTCTTTAATAGCGTGGCAATCACTTTTGCAACCTCTCTCTGCGTGTGTATGCGTGTCTGCATGTTACAGAGAGAGATGCAGAGCACGAGCGGTGTGGCTCAATTTAGAAAGTTATAGATGGTCTCATCAGCCCCATGCAATGCAGCAGAGATTCCTTCCAAAAGCCAAGGCAGCAGAGGCTGCAGACAACAGATGTGAGAGGGGTTCCCATAACTGTCAATTTTCAAAGTGTTTGCATTGAAAAGAGAGGAGGTGCTATTTTGATTGATATCTCAGTCCCAGTATATAAAGCAGAGGAATTCTTCTTACCCTCTGCTTGTCATACTGATCTTCACACTCTCTCAGCTGGACTTGGGGCTACTACTTACTGCATCTGAAAGGCTGAAACTCACTGGGAATAAAGAATTCTTGTAACAATGCCGGAACCCACCAAGAAAGATGGTAAGGATAACAAACATTGCCTGAAAGCTTTTTAACTACAGGAATTACGAGCACACACATGCACACAAAACACCTTTTAGACAATCTTGCATATGTTAGCAACAAGTAATATCTAAGAGTAATAAACCATGTAACATCATAGTATCATTACACATTAACAATCCTTTTAAACTAAGAAATTACTTTCAGGTAAGGGTATAGCACAGAAAAATGTTGGCCTCCAAATATTTTAGACAATGAAAAAAGGCTTTGCAGAGATATTAAGAAACTACTTGGTTTGGCAAATGCTATATTCAATTTTTTTTTAAAAGACTGTGGGTTTTTTTACTCTGTAAAAAAGGAAATAGACATCAACATGCTGATATTTTTTTTGTAAAGTTATATAAGTTATTACATAGAAAGGATGTGTTCATGGAACAGCTTTAAGGTTCAGATGAACCTATATTCTATATGTCTAAATGTAAATGTGAAGAATGTAGTGTGTTTTTCTGTACTCATCAAACAGGAATGATACATTTTCCACACTGCAGAAATTATGATTTGATCTTTCAGATGGATAATTAAAGGCAGTAATACTGTCCCCTTTTGTGGTACAATGAAATTTACAGCAAAGACGCTGAGTATGTAGTCTGCCGGAGAGTTACAGGATTGTCTGCTGGAAGCTGCCCAAACAGGCATAAAATCTTCAGGATCTGTTAATTCATAGCATTTTAATAGCTAACATTTATATTTTACTATTTTGAAAATTTAAGCTAATTAAACTTCTTGTATTTGCATTAATTCTATAGACCTTTTAATTTTCTTTCAAATTTAGATGTTTCAGTAAGATTTTTTTGATGATGATTGTTTAACATCCGTATCTTCTGCAAAGCTACAAATGTGCAAACTGTTTGTGCTATGCATGTGTTGGCAAGTGAGGCATACAGAGGTAAAATGTGTATGTCTAGTGCATTCTGAAGTGCAAAAATTAGTTCAGTCTTAAAGATAATCTTATGAAAATCATAGTGGTCATTAAATAGCATTTATTTCCCATTGATTCAGAAAGATCTGGTAGGCCCATGTGTGCAGTTTGAACAAGTAGTTTTGATTTAACACCGACCTATCAATATAGTTTGCTTTATTTTAAAAATATTTTTGAAATATTTTCTGGTTTTGTGGAAGGCAAGAGCAGAGTAACTATCAGGAGCATCAGGCAGTTTCAGCACCTTGTTGGGTTGGGGGCATATGAAAACTAAATTTTTTGCAGGACTGATTCTTAAGCAAGTAGTGTTGACAGACCAGTGTGATCATTTTACTTACTGGCCCTCCTTAGTGCTCGAGGACAATGATGGATGAAGCATCCTTCTGAAAATAGCTACACCAAGTGCACGTATTAATACTAGAGCCTAATCCTCTGTATCAAACCTAGAGCCAAGCCCCTTCTAGAGTGTCTTATTTGTAATTCAAATGATTTACACATGTATTAAGTGTCCTTTTTATTTGATCTGTTATTTGACTGGATATTACACAGTTTAATCAGAATGCATTCTGCGGCTGCCAACTGAAAAAAAAAAAGAAGCCTAAAATATTTCTGCACTTTCAAAAGATATGTGCTTGGTAGAAAAATTTTAGGAGGCACATGCTTCTAAAGGTTACTATTCTGTTTAAGACTAGGCTACTTCAAAGATGTTTTTACGATGCAGTAATTAAAAATACAGCTTGATGGTTGTGTTACAAAAAAGTTTAGCAACTCCAAACAACATTATATTGAGAGTGGAATAAATGTGATTTTTGATGTGTCAATATTCAGGAACATAAACAATATTGAAGCCTTCCATCCTGGACTTAGAGTTCACAAGCAGTAATGAGCTCTGAAGAAGTGATGCATACAGGTTATACAGTGGTTGTTCCTTAGGGCACACAGCTTATTTGCAGCCAGTAGATCAGGGTAATAACAATTTATCTTACCGTACTTAGGAGATTAGCTTATTCCTAAAGATTTTTTTTTGATCATGAACTCACCTGAGCTGGTGACAGTACTTCTATAGTAAGCACAAGTACTTGCTATATTAGTGGCAGGAGTATTTGGTACCAATAATAGTATAATACCACTGCTACTACTTGTATTAGCTCTACCGGTAAGAATTCAGAACTTAATGTGTCTATCAAATGCCTGTTCTCAAGGTAATTTCCAAGGTGGAAAGGATCAAAGGCAATTAATTAATGAAGGTAAACCTTTGACTGACTACAGTCTGGAAAGTACCACTGGAAGGACTCTGAGAAAACGTTGAGGAACTTGTTAGTAGACCACAGGAGAATGCAGAGGGAGAAAAATGATTCATGTTTCTGCCTCCCGTGGGCATCTAAGCAGTATTCTTTTGACATTTCCAAGAGAAGTAGTCTACATGAATGATCTCATACTCATTCTCATAGACCCTGACAGTTAAATTCAGCATACACAAGAGCAAGCAGAAGAGAAATCAGAAACTGGCTAATACTTGAATGTTAAGAAAATCTCATCTCTACATTTCTTTGTCACTGCAGTCTCTGAAGCATGTGGTCAGATTATTCAGAGGCAGTGCTGTAGCAAGCTCCCAGGCTTTTTTTTTTTTTTTTGTAGGCCAAATGTTCTTTGAGCTATTTTTAGATTATTAGATTAACAAAGTGAGAAATTTCCTGACTTGGTGAGAGTGTTGCCTCACAATGCACTCTTAACAAATAGGATCACCAAATTAAATGCACTGTTCAGCTTTGAGAAGGTTTCTGGAGCTCTTTAGCCTTATGGAATTTGTCAATGTAGAAAGAGGTTTCTATGACTAATGATTTAAGGCCTTTACTGTATGCAAAAAAATTCAAAGTCCTGCATATTACATCAGTTGTGGCTTCTTTAGAATATATGGTCACGCTGTTGTAAGATAGTTTTGTCTTAGCCTGTTCAAAATTACAAGTTCTTAAGCTGAAGTTCACATCAATGGATTAACTGATCCCAGTGGATGGCTAGGATAGGACTGTGATGCCAAAGACCTTTACCATGGCATTTAAATGTAACGGTCTTTAATTTTACCAGTGACTAATTAAAAAAAACACCTTCCCTCATACAATTGCTTCCTGTAATTTATTGTAACCACTCAGTCAATCTTTCTGCTCCCCCCTTTCCTTTAACCAATATTCATAATAAGAGCTAGCCATTAATTAGATGCCCTCTTAAACTGTCACAGGCCATGCCATTTGGATATGCTTTTGTAAAAGTGCCAAGTCTCTCAAGAGCAATGGTTTCAAACTATTTGTGGGCATCATCCCACAGGGACAGGTGCAAGTCAGTCCCCAGTGGGCAGCTTTGTGAATTTGCCTTATTTATTCTCCCCAATCTGGGAAATAACCAATGGCCATGAGTTAAGTGACCACTCCAAATTTTAAGCCAAAGCATTTATGAACTGTTTGCAAGGCCTTCTTGAATACTGCCTGCAGCATCCACATATTGGCAAGGGATCGAAATTAAAAATCGGTATGTCTGCTTTAAGTAGACTTTTAGTAAAACTTCCTTTTTGGTTAAAAAAAAGCATAGATCTAAAAGTTGTGAAGAGAACTATGTGCATATATTGTCTCTTTGAACGACAATCTCTAAAACGTTAAGTGATTTGTGAAAGGAGGTAAACAGACACGTCAGTAGAGACTGCTCTAGACGTAAAGTAACACTGTTCTTTGAGTAGAAGCCCAGCTGAAACAGCCTTTACTTCTACTGGCTTTTGAATATGACTGGTTTTGTTTCATTGCATGATCCTTCTATAATTGCATTTGCATTATATGTATAATATTTGAAACAATACTGTAGTCTGTTGTATCAAGATAATAGGCACTGTCAAACAACTCAGCTAGTCATATAAATCATATAAGCAGATATATAGAGCAGCATTCCTGTGGGAAATCAACCTCAGTATCAAGGTCGGGTAAGAATTAAAGTCAGATTTCTTTTAATATCATATTTTTCAAGGCTGGACATTTTTCAGAGGTGAAAAAGAAGTTAAATGTAAATTCTGCTTTCGTATGTGGATTTGGCTTGTGTCAAAATAAACACTGGATGGAAAGTCTTCCTGAAAATTCAGGGACTTTGTACATTACTTAGTGCTTTCCATGTGGAAGACTGGACATGTACAATTATTTTATTATGGCACCAAACTGGGTAGTGCAGCTGCTGCTGTTCTTGCTGCATAGATTCTTGCTTCAGTGAGGCAAAACAAGAGCACACAGAAATCCATCTTCTGCCTTCACCATTTCCCTGTGAGGCAGGACTGACCATAAAATGCATTCCTGTTACTTCTAACTACCTTCTGTCCTGGAGCCAAACTACATGCAAAGACAGGTCCGTATATATCATCTGCAAGCACTGTATAAAACCACAGGTAAATGAGTTTTGGTGGGCGAGGGAAGGAGGAAATCCTAACCCTTTATCTTATTTTCCCTCTCAATGCTTCAGAAAGTTTCTCTTCATCACCTCTAGCTAATAAATTTAAAGCCCTCACAAACGGAAAGCAAACTTACGCCTAACTCTTGTAATTAGATCTGTTAGGGTGGGCCCAGCTCCTTTCCTGACCCCTATAGAGCACAGATCTTGTTGCAGGCTGGGAAGCGGGTTGTTCTTAGACTGTCTTTGCTCCCACACTTCCTTCAGAGATACCAGAGCATCTCAGATTTATTCTTTGACCTTCCGCCTCCACTGCTCCTAAGTTTAAGACCACTTTTTCAACATTAATTTGATTGAAAAGATCCTCCACAGGCAAAGAAAAATCCCCAAAGTTGTTTTATATGGGAGTCTTTATGGGTTGGGTTTTCTTATGGTATAAGTTGAAAGAACTACATTGTTTTTTGTTGGGGTTTTTTTTCCATACATTGATTTTATTTTAATACTAATGTAGGACGATAATGCAAGAATGATCTGGATTACTGTTCTTACTTAAGTTGAAAAGCTCATCCACCCTGTGCAAAAAGCGGTGCATCTCTGCATGGGAACAGTATTTAATATTATCATGCTAAAATAAAAAAACTCATTGAGTTTAGGAGGAAAACAGGGAACAGCCATTTAGCAGACCAGAGGGTCCTTTGTACTTGGCAAAACTGAAATTAGCAAATGCTGCCTTTGTGCCTCCCTATGCTGCACCTGTTAGGAAGATAAATAAAGGACTGTCCAGTTCTTTCCCCTCATACCTCCTAAATATATCACTTTAAGAGAGGTTTTAAAAAAACAACTATGCTACAGTACTCTTCTGTTCCATAAAAACTGGATGAGTTCCTTCATATTAATTTCTGAGAACTACCAAACAAGACTGGAAGGTCTGTGGTTGCATAGAAAAAAGACAGTAGAGAAATCTGGGGAGGCTTTAGTTATCAAAACATTAGCAGCTCCATGCACACTGTTGTCCTTGGAAAATATGTTGTACAAAATGCTTCATGTTTCATAGGCGGATATCCGGAGGGTTCCTGGACAAGAGTAGATCAAGTTTGAAAATAAATTACCTATGGAAATTTCCCTTGGGATAGTGCCAAACAATAGACTCATCAATCAGGGAAAATGCAGAGAATCCACTAAATTAGAGGTCCTAATTTAATAATTGCTCTAGGACAAGGAAAAAAGGTTGTTCCCATCTAGACACTGATGTGGCTTTGCACTGAATGCAAAAATCTGTAAAATAAAGGAGAAGAAAAATTGATAGTATAATTCACTTCAGTTGTAATTAGAATTTCCTCTGTCCCACTGCAAGCAGCTTTGTCTCTTGAGTCCGAGAATTGGAGGGCTGACAAGCAGCCCCTTTTCTTCCCATCCAGCCCTTTCTCTCTGCTCTCAGTCACAACTGAAGTGCTACTTCTGGAGATGGCAACAAAAGATTTCTCTTTTTTATGCTGTTAGGGAACAAATATTTGAAGCCATTTTTCTATCATTCATTAGGAGAGTTTGATGTGTGTTATGACCACCAGCAGATTTTATGCTTTTGCTTTGAACACTTGTTGGTGTTTTAAGCATTAGGGAACAGAGAAGTGATCTGACATGAATGCCTGTGTTCGTTCATTGGAAATGTTCCTAGGTCTGCAGCCGTACAAAGATTGTAAAGGTCTTTATATCGCCACAGAAGATATCTGGGTTAGGAACCAGATACCCAGATGGAAGCGTGTGCAAGGGAGCTAGGTGTCCCCACTCGCACTGGAGTCACAGACAGCAGGTCATTACACTCAGTGAAGCCCAGACTGCTGCTCAGCTGACCAGCCAGCAATTGCCCAAACATAGATGCCTACTGCCATATGAGATGCTTTAGGTTACACTGAGTACCCATTTTGGGCTGGCAGATATGACTCAGGACCTATGGGAGATCTGCAACACCCTGGAGTAGCAGCTAGATACCAGAAAGGTGTGGTGCTGCATCTGAATGTCATTGATCACCTATGTTTAAGAAAATGAATCGAGACATAAGCAGGTATTTTATGGTGAATAAAGATCTAATTCCACTAATTATAATGGTTTCTTGGACTCTGAGCTCACACCATAGGCATATTAATGTGCCTTCCTTTTTCTAAGTACCTTAACAAATAAGGCTGCAGAGTTATTCTCTGTAATTTATTCAGTTGGTATTTGAATAAACACCAGGATTTTCTGCAATGGATAGTTTTATAAAAGACAAGGAGAGAATTCCATTCCAGCCTTATTTGCATGCGATAGTCAGATGCTCTCTCCCAATAAATGAGACAGTACATTTGACTCACATTCCCTTGAGCAGACAAGAGTGCATCCCTTCTGTAATTTGCTGGATGCACTAATAAAAATTTTTGACAAAAGAAAAGGTGCTGCTGCCTTTTTAAAATTCAGCTGGTTTTACTTGCTTTATTTTTTATAAGAAAGAGTCAATATATTGTCCTCCATGTCTGAGTGTTTAAATCAACTGAAGATTAAATTTCTTTTTCTGCATCAATGAGAGGAAACAGAAAGTTGTCTTCCTGTTCAAATCAATGTTAATTCTTATTCCTTTCTATGCTAGTTGACTCTCACTGCCTCCAACAGCTTGATGCTGTGAGATGAATGACTGGTTGCATCAAGGACATTTGTAGCTATTAAGTAAACAAACACTTTTTAATTTTAAATAATAAAGCATTTCTGATTATTCTACAGAGTGTTACTTCCCCACCCTCCCAGCCCCCCATATAGATTTGGGAATCTCCATGAATTCCTATTTATGGAATTTACTCTTCCTAACTTGTCAGGTGTGGTTTTAGCTCCTAGACTTCACTGACCTAGCTGGTAGTTCAGCAAAGATGAAGATGATTGAAGAAAAGAGTGAATTTAAGTAAAAATACAACTCTGGGTCTAACAGGATTTTATGTTCTGGAAAGATGTTCTAGCAAGCATATTTTGCTAAAATTTTCAGTCAATCTTCTCTGTTTCCCGAGATGCTGTAGGGACGGAAAGAAAGTTACTGGTTATTCAAAAAGCATGAAGGTAGATTTCATTCAGAGACCTCTCAGAAACCTAAAAGAACCACGACGTTCACAAAACAGAGTGTTTTCTTTCTGGCTTCCCTCCCCGTTACCTATGCCTGTATTGCTAATGGCATCTCCTCAGAGCAGCCAGTGGGACCTAGGCTAAGCAATGCAGGATGTCTTACATCATGCAGCTCATAACTGTCTCTTCTGAAGAAGACCAATCACACCTGCAGTCCTTCACTGCTCGGCCAAGTGTCTTTATCTGTATTTTCATTTCAAAATGCCAAAATAGTCTGTGTCCTGTACTACGGTTAGCCATGATGGCGTTAGATGTTGTAATGCTGAGATGTTGCATGCCCTGCTCTTTGGCAGTGCTAGATGGGGGTTAATTCAGGACATTAGGCCACCTGGAGAAGTGTTGGAAGGTTGTTCAACAGAAGGTCAAATATGGCTCAGTCTCATTAAAGTTCCAAAATTCAAAAAAAGTTCACCATCCTAAAAATTGCTCCATGCTCTGCCCTGGAGTAAAGTTGTTTGTTTCAGGAAAGACCCTCATGAATATGACAACTTGCACATGTGACTTCCACGCAGAGAGCTGCAGTACCAGGATATGGGAACATGGCTGGGTGACTCATGCCACTAGTTTAGGGGCTCCCCTGTGTTCCATCTCCATGTGGCCAAAAGTGTACAGACTGCGCAGTAAGAAGGGAGTCCTGCTGTATCTTACAGCAATGGAACATGTTCAAGAAAGGCATTCCTTTCCCTTCCCTGGAGATTAGGAAATACTTCTTACATAATTTGCTATCCCCTGGCCCTATTACTAATTGAAAATAGCTTGTGATCTACTTCTTAGGGCAGTTGTCCTTATATGTGATGGCTCCAGCAAGTTATTTTGATCAGGTGACTATTACAAAAAGCTCTGTTCTAATTTAATTCTCCGTAGGATCAAATGGTGGTTTTAGTGAGCATCTGAGAGCGTTGTGCAGCAATACCATGATGCTTCCTGAAAGGGATCTGTATTAAAATACACACTCATCACAACTTTGCAGGCTCAGAATAACTTCCTAATTTTGGTCATAAATGCTACAGACACAAAGATTCCCTTTTCACACAAATTTGTGTTTAGAAATCTTACCTCTGTGTCCCTAAACATAAATTGTGGAGACATTGGCTTCACTTCTTGTTATTTGAACTGACTGGATGGAACACATTAGGTGGTGGCTGAGCAAAAGCAACTCACAAACCAGCTCAAAGGGTTACTTTTTTTCTTGAAGGGGAGCCATGCTTATCTCAGCCAGCATGCAAAGCCAATCCGAAAGCCCATTCCAAATTTTGTCTTCTCTCAAAGACCTGAAGTTGTGATGAAATTAACCATATATGGATGCAGCTAAAGCTGAAAGAGACCCTAAAAGAAAAGCTTACCGGTTCAGTTTATGGGATAGGTCTTACTCCTTGATACTCACCTACTGCACTGTGCTAGTGCGGACTAGAAAGAGCAGTAAGATGTGGTTGTTGAACAGCTCTTGAATTCCAGCCTTTGGGTATTTTGTGTTCATTTTCTTAACTTTCTGCTGCAAGATTTTTTCTGTGCAAGAGAAATGCACAAATTATGGCCCTGAACACCAGTTCCAATTTTCAGGAAGGAAGAAATCTGTCCTCTTACCAGTCTGAGCTGATTGTGCTAGCGCATTTCACTCTTTTCTGACCTGAATTTAAACTTTTCAAACCATTTGCACACCTGAATGTATACAGCATTGCATTTCCACCCCTTTTTAACAGCTTTATTAGTTTCCAGTACTACTAAAGCACAGTCCCTAACAAAAATTACAGAAAATACTTATACCTGGCGATGTGGAGAATATCTGTGGCTATAGGTATCTAGGAACAGTCGGTCCCATGCAGATGGAGTAATTCAGTGAGTAATAGCTTCTGGGTCTCGTGCTGGAGTAATCATGTAGATAGAGATATACAGACACACACTGTAGCACATTCTGGTTTTATAAGAACATAGTATCTAGGCCAAAAACTTTATTTTAGACCCAAAGAGGAGCGTAATACCATCAGGGGCTGTGGCTGCCACTCCTCCACAGATGCAGACTGCAGTGAAGGCACAGAGGGTCAGATGCCTGATGACATTTTTTCCATGGCATTCCCTCCAGCCTTACTAATCTTTCATCTAAGCTTTCCTTAGCCCTATTTTTAAAGGGGAAATCTGACCTCTGTCCTCTGCCCCTTTTTCTTTGCCCTTGTTTTGCATTTCCATGTTTTGCAATGAAGGTTTCTCTTTCACCCAATAGCATTTTAGCTTGGCAGAAATTATGTTCAGTGAGCTGCGATCGCTATTCACAGCAGCATCTCAAATACATTTCGCTGTCATTCTGTGTAAGAGCTTTCCTTTATACATATCACTTACTGATTTACTGATGTGAATGCTCACAGTTTGTCTGCAAACATCCTGTGAAGGTTTTTTCCTTAAAGGCAAAGTAAAGTGATTTTTTTTATAGTGAAGGCTTATAATTCTTGCAGTCATCGCTGCAGAATGAGAGGTAGAAAATGTAATAGCATTAACACAGAACGATCTATGCAATTTCATATGCCTAACTCCCACAAGTGGACATACGTGACTTTCATGTACATATCACTGCATGATCCACCAAAGACTGGCCTAGTGCCATAGACCTCTGGGACCTTAGATCTCCTAAATTTTTACCTACAGAAGAAGTCCTTTATTTTCACATGTGCAAAATGCTCCTAAAGGTTTTCAGATACACTGTGGAATTCCAGGCACCTGAGCAACAATAAATATTTATAGGCAAATAACTTTACAAAATACCCCAAACAAACAAACAACCCCCCAAACAACCCCACCCAAAAAACCCTCCTGATGTCAGTACATAGAATTCCCATTAAATAAGTACGTTTCTGAGTTTTAGAGTAACTGACTTTTTCAGTGTCGGCAGTACTGCAACCCTGATACAAAGCTTTCCTGCATTGCCAGTTATGTTTGGAGATCTTTGTAAACTCTTCTCTTGACTTAACTGCAATTCATCTTTGGTTGGCAGGTACTGGAACATCAGCACTCACTGAAAGTAACAGCCCCTGAATTTTTTGGTCCTTAGGTATGAGTTGTCATTAGTAAACCAAGAAAGTGGCTGTTAGTACCGTCACGTTCATCTTGAGCAAGTTATTTTCCACAAGCTTGATGACTGAAAACTATCACTGGACAAAAAATTCAGGTTGACATATGTAACAGATTTTTAGTGATAAGCAACTTGAAACAATCTTTGATCACCTGACAGCCCTGTGTCAGGGTTCCTCCTTACAGTCCCATTCTATAATACATTGTCTCTCAAGGGGAGGCTCAGTACTGAAGTGCAGATGACAGGAGAGTGCTCTTATCTGAAGGCAGTCTGAGAAGACTCTTCCTTCTTGAAAAGATCACAGAGTATCAGATTATCTGTCACCCACGGTCAAATAGACTTGAGGCAAATGCTTTTCTTATTTGGTATTTGGACACAGACATGAAAGTGTTTAGGCACAGTTGTAGCACATATTACTTTGACAAAGAGCTGATAACAAGCTGATAAATTCAGTCCTGGAGAAACCTCAACAAGCTCATGTTTAGTTTGTCCCTGGCTCTCAAAGAAAAGTTGACCTTTCACCAACTATGGAATGAGAATACCAGCAGGTTTTTGTTTTAAATCGTTAAAATGTTTTGGTGTGTGATTTTGTTAAGACAAAACTTCTCAGCACATCTAAAATTCTGTCTTGTAATTCAATGAATTAAGTTATATTACATGAATTCAACTTTATGCTGATGCCCTCATTTTCCCCTAGGATTTAAGATCTCCAAGGGTAATGATTTCCACTATCTGCACATAATCAGTCTCGGGACTGACATGTATGTACTAAACAACAGGAGGTGGAGTCCTTTGTGGAACTCATACCAGTTATGCAGGCCACCAGGTCCATAATGTGATTTCCATAAAACAGGGCTGCAATTGATTTTCTTGATCAAGTGAAATATTTCAGGGTATCTCAGCAAAACAACTGTGTTGTGGTTTGGGTTGAGCAAGAGTGAAGATATTTTTCTAAATTAGGAAAATGCTTCCTGAACTGGTTTGGAAATTATCTGGACAATCTGAAAGGAAGCTCTTTACTCATGAAGTGCTCATCTCTTGAAATAATTGCCCTTTCAACTTTATTGCTGACTTTTATGCTATAATTAGAAGTGCAACTGTCTTTGAAAATATATTGTTAAAACTGAGGAATAAATTCCTGTCATTCCTGAGCAGGGGTTCTTTGTTTTACAAAGATTTTAACGCAATAATCTGCTCCACTTAATTACATTTTGCAGCTTTCAGAAAGGGACTTAACATTACTCAGTGTACTGCTACCTATGGTATCATACTTGTTGTCTTTTGCTTTCATTTTTCGTGAGGGGATCACTTGAACTAAGTAAAAATATTTACTACCAAGGAAAAAGTATTGCAAGGAAGGACAGGAAACTGAGAAGTCTATATATTACCATACTTCTTTACAAGGGATCAAACTTTTCTGATGAGTTAATTGATTTCAGTAAATACATAACAAAGATTAAAGTTTCAGGTTATTTAAAACAAGAATTTCATTTGGCTGGGCTGTGAGTCATTTGGAAAGTTTGACTTCTCATTAGCACCTGCTGCCAAAAAAGAATCTTGTAGGCAATTTAATGCACTTACAACATTTAATGAACATTAGAACTAACAAAACCTGGGTCTCTATGGCTGCGTGTCATTGGTCCCCACAAATACGAAAATACAGATCACTGTACTTGGACCTGTGAGCCAGACCACTAACTTTTAGGCTGAGAGCAAGAACCAGACCTGCTCTGACTGCTCCCTGGAGATCAGATACCTGAGGAGCTGGGAGACCCAGCTGTCAGCTGGGACAGCACACTCAGCCAGCAGCACCCTGTACAGGTCAGCAGCAGGCCTGCAGCAGAACATTGTGCTTAGATGAGCGGTGGCGATGGGTGGGGGCCGTGGCGATGGGTGGGGGCTGTGGCGATGGGTGGTCCATCCCACAGACCTTAGTGGGATCTTTTTAACTTATACCACAGAGAAAAGGTAGAGTAAATGCTCACAGCTGAAGTATAGTGTAGTGGGATTGACCCTGCAGAGCTTCCACCACACTTGCAGCCCTTTTATTTTTAATGCAGCAGAAGGCAGGAATCTGTGCTAACTGCTAGACTAAGAAGAGCTGGGGCATTCAGGTATGAAACTTGAGAGCTAAAGCTATGAGGTTGAGAAGTCCAGATCAGGTATTTCAGAACTGTTTTGTTGCTGTTTGTTGCAATGTAAAAACAAGAACATCACTTCTATCTTTCAGTCATAAGTCTGGTTGGCAATATTTACACAGCCAGTTTTCTCCCTCCCATGTTTAACTGGAGTCAGAAGCATGTAGTACCTGATGTGGAGTAACATTAAAGAAGAGTTCACATGACTGAGAACCAGATAAGGAATGTAGAATTCCAGCAGTAGGGAATAATTTCAGATTTACATTAAATTGGTGTTATGTAAACTGAAATGGTGCCACAATACAGGAAAGTTTTTACAGGAAAGACTTTCTATCTTTGAATTGCCATTTGTAGGAAGAAATTCACTCTGGGCAGAATTTCCAAAGTTTTGACTATGCAAATATTATGGGGAAAATCCCTATTGGGAATTTCTTCAGTGACATTTGGGGTTGTATTTTATAAGTTTTCAATGATAGTTCAAGATAAAATGTTTTTATTTCCAAACATGGTAATAGAATTTAACGCACCAAGATGTGGAATAGAAGATAAATCAATATAGCCACAAAAAGAATCAGGCCTGGAGAATTTTTCAATGGCTTTACAGGTACAGCTGTGCTGACAGAATCTTCTCATAAAGGTAAAGTTATGATGCCAAAGTGAATTACCTTATTAGCACAAGTCACTTTGGTAAGCTCTGTAACACATTTCACTAGAATACTTTTGCCATATAGACAGTGTAAGCAGCAAAAATTTGCCTATTAGATTTTACAGGACAGATAACAACACAAAATTCCAGTTCTTAAAGGGTTTGTTTTGTTTTGTTTTGTTTATTTTAAGTGATGGTGTATGTTAGAAAATGGCAACGCTAAAAGCTCAATGGAAAAAAATTGCCAAAAAATTCAACTAAGGGTGGTCCTCAAATTATAGTCAACTGCTAGTCTGTAATCTGGGAGATGGAGATTCTCTTAGATGCACAAGTGCTGAGGAGTTATCTTTTATGGAGTATTTTCTTTGTTATAAAGTAAGAGTAGTAAGGTACAATGGAAACACAAATGGAATTTAATTACTCCATGTTGGTGCCTTGTGGGCTGGGTAGGTTAAAAATGAGTTTGAGAATGCATGGAATCTTATTAATAAGGGTAAAGCAACCAACTTTAGCTTTATTTATCTATTTTAAATACTGTCAGTGATTGACAGCCTTCTAGTTCCCAATCACCACACACACACAAACAACTTCAAGATCACCAAGGATGTCTTGCACCATCTAATAAGGGTGCTGGCTGCTGATGGCTGCCTCCTCCCACCTGCCAGAAATTAAATGTGGGGGATTTAATGCATGGATGACCTAGCCTTTTGCTGAACAGTCTACTTGCACAAAGTTAAGAGAATAAAGGTATGTAAACATATATTATATTTTTTAAAAATTACTTTTTTTTCAGGTCATGGTCAGGTGTTCTTTAGAGATTAATTCCCATATGAAAGCAAAGTTCTTGTAAGAAATGAGAAAGATATGGAACTTTGCATATGATCAGATTTGGTTCAATACTTTAGAAAAACAATAACTGCAAATAAAGCTAACTAAATAAGCCACAATTGCTTTATACACATCCATAATTATGGATGGCAGTGAAGACAAACTCTGGAGTTACCAATTACACTGCAGCAACACGAGTGGGCCTATGAACTGTTTCTTTAGTGCATAATCCATTCCACAGAATTTACTATTACTAGGCTTTTATTCCAATTATTCATTCAGTTGTTCAGTCCTTAAGTCAGGGAACATTCTGCATTTATTATATGATGATTTGTTCACATCCTGTGGCCCATAAAATGCTTTATGATTGGAAATACCTAGATTATTCCCTAAACAGGGGTATTGTAGATGAGTTGGTTTTGATTTTTCCCTGCAAACTGAAATTCATTATAAATGGTTTTGAATGTTAATGATATGTAAAACTAAATTTTAAAGCAAACTCTTTGTTAAATTCATCTTTTCTCCAGTCCCTATTTGAAGATGCAACTAGATTATGACACTTTTAAATGTTGGAATATAAAAATAATTTCAGCTGCAATGAACATGCTCTATCTTGTTGCAATAGGAGACAATATTTAACCTAAGGTTGCTGTCTTTTCATGTCTAACCAGAAACAGTCACAGCGAGCCAAAACAGTGTCATCTGTTATATACCATCATTATGAGTGGAAACAGAAAATAGAAATACAGTGACAAATTTATCAGTCTGGCTCTACTATTCTGTTGGCCACAATAATACTCATCCAGGCAGCCACCAGAGTATCACTGTTTATTCACTGCAACCTTTCAGAACGAATTTTGCTCTCGGGCTGTAGGAATGAAGCCTGTTTAGAATAGTTTCTGTAGCTTTATTTTAAAAGTAACATAGAAAATGTCCATGGATATTAATAAAAAAGGCAATTCTTTTAGCTGGTATTATAGATTCTTGATTCTGCTCCAATTGGGAACTGTCTGTATGTGGAAATTGCACCGAATCAGGTTATTTCTCGGTGGAGAATGGAGACTCATGAGGCAGTCAACTGACTCTGCCTGCATGGCTGTACACAGGTTCTGCAGAATGCTGAGTAGTTTGCTCTTTATTGATAAAAATGTTTCATTCAATTTAGGTAAAATCAAACACATTAATAGTGTTTTTATTGACTATAAATGCCTTTAATCAAGCTCGCTCTTTCCTAGATTGTTTAATCTGAAGCCTGTTAATTTCCCAATGAAATGTTTATCATGGTCTGGTAATCTCCACAGATTGTTGAGCAAGTTCCTGTCTTCCAAAAGATAAGTCTATATCTTTTAATAACATTACTGATGCCACTGTGACTCTATACTGGCCTGGGTGAAGCGACCCATAAAAAACAGGTCACTTCCCTCAGAGGACTGTTTTTGCAGGGTGTGTAAGTAACACTGGAAAGAAGAACCTTTACTGGTGATGATCTGGGCATGAGGTCTGTCAAGCAACCATTCCAAATCCTTGGTCTTTCTCTGCCCACCTATTTTAGTGGATCATCTACCCCAGAAGAAAGCCATGTGCCACAATGGCAGTTCTCATGTCTTATAGGGGCTGCACATAGGGGGCAATCCTTACACATAACTGCACAAGGGCTGGGGTGAGCTATGCTTTCTCCTCAAACTAACATTTTGTCTATTTTTGTCTGACTAGCAGAGTCAGCACTTTAGGAATGCCTACGTAATAGTTATATTTGTCTGATCCCTTGAGGCTATGTCCGCAAGCTTAATCCACCTACTTAAATCTGACACAAGTTGACAGGTCTTTGTGACAAAAAGCATTAAGTGACCATCCTCGTGCTCTTTGACATATGAAAGTCACTTAAATATGCTGCTGTTACACAGACAGATATCATACCTGTATCCATGATGATGCAGCTACAGTCCTGGTTTTCCTTTCAGGTAAATGGGAGTAAGCCCTCTGGTCGGACTGGCTGAGATCCTGAATCCCTTGACTGTTCAGACTAGAGTTTTTGCTGGGTTGTAACCAATATAACTGCAGGGAGAAATCAGTGCAGGGGACGTTTCTCCTCCCTCTTGTGAATGTTCCAGCCTGGTAATGGTGAAATGCTATCTTTAGACTTTGTGCAAGTCCTTACTTAATGCTCAAGGTCATTTCCTACACTTAAGAAGAAAAAAAACCCACCACCAAACAAATAGACAAAGCCCCAACTACTGCTCATTTTCAAATAGCATTGGGAGTTCCTAACCCTGCCCAAAACAAACTGGTCATGAGTACAGACTCGCAAAAGGAGAAGGGTTATCCAGACAGACCACTTTTCCAGTAGGCTTGCTGATAACCTATAGCTCTCAAGAGGTCTGAATCGTACCTCTCCAGAATACTTTGTTCCCAGCACAGTAGTAGAGTAGGATCTGGAGACTGTTTTAGAACTGTCAGCATGCCTTATTATGTTTACACTCCAACGTGAAAAGAAATATATATGATGTCAGGGAGTTTCTATGCTTGTTGCTGTCACAGAAGCCAGTGGAAGTGGGAATTTAGAGCCCTTGAAAACTGGCCACCATGCATAAGCACCCTCACAGTTCCCTGCCAAAACTTTTTGTGGTTATTGCAGTTTGGACATCAGTGCAGCCAGACCGAAAATGGAATTAAAATTTTAAATAACGACAGTCCCAATTTAACATAGTTCTTAAGCATTCTATAACTTTAGCACATGGGTGATCTCATGGAACTTTTAAAAGCCTAGTTATCTATATACATAGCAAGAGAGTCAAGTCTTATTTTATCTGAAAAAATGAACATAGTAAATGTGGGGTAGTGATGGAAAATTGTTGGTAATGGGTCAAATTGCATCTCCTGCGATTTTCAAGAGCGTATGTGTACATGTATAATTATAAATCACAAATAAAAATGTCTTGGCTCTAAGTGCTCATATCCTATGTCAAACTGGATCTTGAATGCATCTTATGACATGTCTGAGGCATGAAAGCATTTCTGGAGATGTCATCTAAGGGACAGTTGTGCTTTCACTTTATTTGCTAACTTCTTAATATACTACCCTCTCTGAGTAGCCATGTAGAAAGGACTGCTAAATTAATTCCTTTTCTTGCTGTTGAATTATATATAGCCAGCTGCTTTACAAGTTTCACAACCAATGAATAACCTAAGGTCTGTATTTAGCATGACATAACCCACTGAAATGCAACATTCTCAGCTTCTTAAATAAAGAACTGCAAAGAGGATACCATTACCTTTGTCTTAGAAACTGTGGCAGAAGTTAACTTTAGTTGCTTAGTAGAAGGCTCAGTTGCCATTGTGGTGTCAATCCAGACATAAGTGGACCTTCAACAGCCTCTTTCCCCTGTAGCTCAAGAAGCATTTTTACAACTCCAAGAAGAACACTTCCCAAGAGGCTGAGGGGCTCATGCTGGAGGCAACACTTTGTCCACCACCAGCCCCCCTGACAATGCCTCGACAGAGTACCATATTAGGCAATGGGGCTGCTGGGAATGGCATCTGGGGACTCCAGTGAGCATGCCTCCTAGGGAAGGAGTACAACCGTAAGCTGCTGGTTGAGTGCATGGAGCCCTTTCCTGGCTGACAAGCCTGTTGCAGAGGTCAGCCAAAGAGGGCTATCATTCTTTGGGGAGGTGGAAACTACTCGGTGCTATTAATGGGTTTTTTCCTGGCTGTCCTCAGGAATGGAACTGTAAGCCAAGCATGACCATGAAAGGGGTCGCACATCTCCAAAAGATTATGTTGAAGTATCTCCCATGTGTTGGACACCCCCAGTGCCTGAAACTCTCCCCCTTCCTTTATTTCTCCTACACCATACTTCAGGACTCTCCCCGAGCTCAGTTCTTCCCTCAGTTTTCCTAACAGTAGCCCAAACAGCCTTGAATTAGGGTTTAATAAAGAAACCCTGACTTCCTGGTCTGGCTTCAGTCATCATCACACCACAGAACTGCAAAACAGCTGACGCTGGACAGGATGGCTGGAGATTATCTATTCCTAATTCTCTGCTAGGAATAGGGTCAACTAGAGTAGGTTACCCATGACACTTCTCAATTTTAGAATATTTCTTTGTATTTCAGCAAGTATGAGACAAAGTTTAGACTATAATAGTACTGCTTCAAGTCTGGTCTGAACTGTAGATTTTGGCTAACATCTATTCCTACTGCTAGTAAGACAGGACTGGAAAGATGTGTGATTTCTGATCAATGCTACTGTGTGATGACACCATGGAATACCTTTCAGAATGAAAGAAAAACTCAAGGCAAGCCCTTTGAAAGGCTCCTAACCTTTCCATCTGAGCCTGAAAAGTGCTTAGTTTTGTGAGCCTTTGTTTATAAATTTTCGTGTATAAATTTGTGGCTCTTAAGGGTGAGTCATTTCCCAATTCAGTATTCATAGGAATACTCCTTGTTTCTAGCTATTAAGTTTGAAAAAGATAGGGGTAAAGTCAATAATTTTTGGCTATTGCTTCTTGCTATTACTGCAAGAAATAGACTTCCATGCAACAGGAATTTTTTTTTATTCTCAGTGGAAGAAGTGAGAATTGTAAATAAAGGGGATATGTTCCAAGATCTACCATTTTTGGTAAAATTGTCATATTTTCATATAAAAATTTTTCACTTTTTCCTAGGCCACAAAGCAAAACTTTGTATATTAGTAATTAGACCAGAAAAAAAATGTGCTATGAACCTAAGTAATGCTACTATGTTATTATTCTCACACTTTGTTTCTGTGGGTCTTTTATTCTGTATGATGAGTGCTGTGACTAAAATGTACATCACTGAGCTCTTTCCCTGCAGCAAGGGATTCTCTTTGAATCCTCTACAAGGATTTGCTATAGCATCCGTGTATGTGGCTGGTAGACCCTAAACCATATCAAATTCACACACTCAGCTTAAAATTATATTTGTTAAAAGTATTCCTCCCTTAAATGGTTTTATTAAGAATGAGAGGTATGTTTTAGTTATATTTAGACCTGAGTGCAAAGGAATAGCTTTGCCAGCATTTCTGACCTGAGGTGGGGTCCCAAAGGTTAATACCCATAACATGACAAAGGTTAGTAAGACTCATCTACTGTTACAGTTAAGGATTTCAGTCTTTTAAATCTTGGCTTGTTGCAAGTAGTAGAACTCTAAGTCACAGAATTACAGAATGATATGGGTTGGAAGGGAACTCTGGAGACTATCTAGTCCAACTCCCTAAGTCAATGCACAATCTATCTTCAATAAATGTTACTATTTTCAACCAGTCTAGAGTCCTAAGGCTTTTACAAGCTGAAAATATATTTCCTTTAATGTTTTAAAAATAAATCTTATCTAGTTAATTTTTTCTTGTGTTTTTAGATCAGACAATATGTCACCCCAAAAATATAACATTTAAATGGGATAAAAAGCCTATGGTTTGCGTTTTACATCTGAAAGGGGATTGATTTAGGTTAAAAAACATGACTGAAAGAAAGAAAACCCAAACATGCTGTAGGTCCTATGCAAAGCAGCTAAACTGATTTTTTGTTACTTTCTGCTTGCACTGAACACTGAACTCTAGATCTAATGATGTGGTGAAATGATATGCTGGTCTCTGGATTCTTCATGCATGATCCTCCTCAGCTAATGCATTCATTACACTTCATGATTAAAGTCAACTTGGTATTATTCCTGTGGTTAGAAAGTTTTCTTAAAAACAGGATATCTTCTGACAAAGGCATATCATATGTGTAAATTATACATTTAAGCATAGGCTCAAGACCAATTGATCTAAACAAATCAAACCCAAAATTCAACTTGAATTCCATGATATTCTAGAACTGTCCTAAACTGGAATTGCCAAAAGGTCCCTAAATGTATTGTGGGCCATCTATATGAATTAATATAGTAGATGACCTGCACGTCAGGAAGAGATCTGCTTGCTCTCTACAGCTGCCTGTAGGAAGGTTGTAGAGAGATGGGTGTCAGTCTATTTTCCCAAGCAACAAGCAATAGGACAAGAGGAAATGTCCTCCAGTTGCACCAGGGGAAGTTTAGATTGGATATTAGGAGAAAAAGTTTTTCCAAAAGGGTTGTCAAGCACTGGAACAGGTTTTTCCAGGGAAGTGGTTGGGTCACCATCCATGGAGGTATTTAAAAGATGCATAGATGTGGTATTTAGGTAGATGGTTTTCTGGTGGACTTGGCAGTGTAAGGTTAACAGTTCAATGATCCTAAAGGTCTTTTTTTACCTAAATGATTCTATTATTCAGCAAGTATTATATCTCTCCAGACCGAACAAGTTCAGTACTTTCTCTTCACAGAGCATAAGTTTTAGGCCTCTGACGATATTACTTTGAAAATGCCATGTGTTGAATGTGTGAAAACAAAGAAAAATTAAGAACTGTATTAAAATTAACCCAGGTTGTGTCCAAATTCAACAAGCATATATCAAATATGTGAAAAATATTTGCTTTTACTTGATGCTGAATAACTGTCTTCTTTCCTCCTTTTTCAGAAACTGAAAATGAAAATGCACCACCACCTCCAGGTTAGTGTAAAAAATGCTAATTTGCACTTTAACAGTAACAATGGTTGCATGAAACTATACACAGCATAGCCATAATATGGTTTGTGTTTGTTGCTCCTTTGAAAATGAGAGGACCATAAGAAAACTAAGAAAACCTGCCAAGTAAGATACTCTTGCTTCCTTTTGCCTGAATATTGATTTTTTTCAGACTGAATTCTTTTTTGCAATAGATTTCCTTGTGTAATGATGCAAATGTTCTTTAGGATGCAGGAAAGTGGTGACTGCTTAAATTCTGTGGCTAAATTGTGCTGTCATCCTTGAAGCCTGAAAAGCATCTGATTACCCAAAATATTCTCTTTCAGTTCTCCTCGAAGGTACTTTGTGAGTAAAGTTGACAGAATCAAGCATGGGATTCATTTCACCTAATTTTAGCCATCTGAAGTTTAGGTATCTTGTCTAAGTGCTCCACCTATAACCAGTGTAGCAGAATCTAGGCTGTACATGTTCATGCAATTGCCGTTTCCTGTATAACCAGGAAATGTCACTGGATGTCTCTGTAGAGGTAATTTCCCTGGGCAGTCTGGTTGTCTAGACTGGAGTAGGTGAATAACTTCGAGGAATCCAAAGTTAGGTGAGGTAAAACTTAAGGAGTGGGGTGTTGAGTAAAGCTGAAGCTCTGTGCAAAGCTGCCACACTTTCTTTAGTGGGAGCTGGAAAGGTAGACAAGCCTTTGCCTTGTGGATTTGCTTTGTGGCATTGAGTAACTTGAATTATATTCACAGATGCTGAGTAATACATATATACATTATGCATATCTGATTTAACCACATGGTAAGTTTTGTTTTCTGTGTAGCTACCTAAACAGCTACAATACCAAACACAATAAGTACTCTCCAGGTGTTAAACCTGCATTTACTTAGTCTTGCAAATGGGCATTTTTGTGAGGCTGATCCAAGGCATTTTTATTTATGATATACTATCTCATTAAAAAAAATGACGAAGGCTGGAGATACTACTATCATTTGCCACAAGGAGTTTCTTGTTTAAATAACACACATATTATTTTTATGTTAGAATGAACTTTTCACGTTGCATATATTTGCAAGGAAAGTGGATTGATTCTTCATTCATGATGGATGTATTTTACTCCAATGTTAAAACTGTAAAGTTAATATTGAAGTAATCAATTTAAAAACATTCAGAGAGGTTCTTATCTTTGTACTTGAATTCATTTTCTTCATCAATCATAACTTTTAAGTAGAACTGAAATGACAAACTGCTTTTTGTGGGCAGGAAGAAGTATCATCTTTGAAGCACTGTATCAAAATCACCTATTAATTTTTTTTAATTACATTTTTGTTTCTATTTACATACACAGGATCAAATATAATATCTCTTCTAGAACCTCTTTTCTTTTCACCATACCTGTACTTCTGTAAAACAAGTAGGGTGTCATTAGGCCTTTATGGTTAGGCACAGACCAAACTGGTCTAAGTTGGAAGTACTTCTAGCTTCCTTTGGCCTGACTCGATATGCTATCATCTTGGATTATCAAGTGCTGTCACAGAAAGAGGGAAGTTGGTTGTTCAAGAGTTCAAATGCCTTAACATATAAGGAGTTTACTGGACATAATCATCATCTTGAACTACACTAGGAATTTTTTTGGAAGCTGTTGTAAGAGCTCCTAATAGATTTCAGTGTGAAGGCACCAGGTTGGTTCTCAAATAGGATTTAGTCATGCTACCACTCAGTAAGAACAGGGAATTCTCCTAAACCTAGTTCCTGGTGGGGAAGAAGTTTTACTGTAGAAAAATTACCATTAACAATGAGCAAGTGTGACTGTCTGGTCAAGCTGGACAACCTGACAATTGGAGTGTGGAAATTCAGGGAATCCAAACAGAAGCATCTGGTAGTCTGTCATGCTTCCAGAATTCTTACCATGGTTATGCATATGTGAACAAGAAATCAGGGTAATCATAATATCAGTTGGCTCTTGCAGATGTTTCCTCCATGGCACAAAAGTTATTTTAGCTTCTTCTTGACAATGTTAGTCCATTCACCTTCTTCCAAACCTATGTTCTATCAGGCTGTCAACAGGTAAATTTGTCACAGAAAGTCACTGTTCACAGGTACAGGTGTTGACACTTTGAAGACCACACGTTTCGTATGATTTGACAAATCTCAAAATGGCTTTGTATGCAAATTGAATGAGATGAGAAACCAAATAAAACAGCAATCCTATCAAATACTGAAACAGAAAAAGGGAATTAATTTTTATTTTATTAAAAATAAACAGCAGTCCACGTTTTTTCATACATATGAGGTCAAAGATAATTCACGTTCACCTGCTTGGAGTAGAGGACAAGCTGGCAACTCTTCTAATCAAGAAAACTAAAGCCAGTTAGGGTAGAAAAGATTATGATGATAACGATGGTGACAATAAAGTTAATTCGGAAGTGAACACTCTCAATACACTCTTTCTGTGGTGTGTTTTGTCTTAGTGATAAACCAATTAGTGTGATGAAGCTCTGGATACTATTAATATTTGGCAGTATCTCATCCCTGACACAATTCTGTTCAAATTAACAATGATATGTAACTAATTTCAAAGGCTTTTCTAAATAAGCCCAAGAACAATTGGGCAATTGTTACTTCTAAAAGGTTGAGTATTTTTCTTCTACCAGGTTGGAAAATGCTTTATGAAATCTCAACTGTCTATTATAAGTACATATATTCTGATAATTCTTTCATTTTGTTTTTTTCAATACTAGAAGAACCCAAAATATTGCTATATTTTTTAATGCTGTGTAAGTTTTTCTTTTTACTTTAAGATCCTCTCAAAAATATACTTGTACTTCCTACACAGAACAAAAACCACTGCAGGACGGTGGAACTGAAAAGGGTAAAGGTGAGTTGGAAATCATATTTTAAAATTGGGTAGTAAAGAGAACATTCCTAAATGCTCTTCTGATGCTGGATTGCTTGAGCTTTAATTCAGAATTTTGATGCAAAATTTGAGAAGGGTAATATGAAACTTCATGGATCCTTTTTCTGCATGAGTTATCCAGCACAAGAAAATTATGACACTTGTAGATACATGTATCTTCAGAAATTCTACAAACAAGACCGATGCTTTAGCAACAGTATTTATATAGACTGTTTAATGAATAGATCTAATTTGAAGTGATTTGCATGAGCAGAAATCCACATTTAAGTGGGTGGATGTTGACAATGACCAAGCTTGCTAAAACTCAAGATACTATGCACATTGGTAGATTTAAAATCAAGAAATGGCTTGCTTGAAAATTATTATGGCTTTTGGGCTCTTACAGACAGAATCGTGCTTTGTAGACAGACTGGGTGCATACTTGATACTTGCAGATTTATTTGGCAAAGGCTGCATGGCTATTTTCCACACCAAAGTCAAAATAGTATGTGATTCAAGTACCCCTTTGAAAATTAAACTGCTGATTCACTGCATGTTATTTTGCCAGCTATCTTAGCATTGAGCAATTATTTTGACACACAAAATTTCCTGTGAGTAATCAAATCTGTCATCTTGGTAATGGAAACACAATTGAGGAATAATTTGCATGCCTAATGATAGGAAAAAAAGATGAAGGTCTTGCCTCAAGCTATTCTAGCAGTTAGATCTGCTTGCTTTAATTTTGATATGAGAGAAACGTTTGTTCCCAAACTGAACATGAATGATGTTTTCCCCTCTGCTTACAAGTCTACATTTTACTGAATAAAAAGAAAACGTGGTAGGTATCTTACCAAATACTTTTATAATCTTTTTATACCTTATTATGATTATGTTTTTGGTTTGAATTTAGTGAAGACCACAGGTATTTCCTACAGGGAAAAATGCTTTCTTGGTGCTTTCCCTGTTTAGGAGGATTTTGCTACCAAAAAAATTGTTTGAGGTTCTAGTGTGTGAACTGTTTCCAGTTTCAGTGTACAGCAGCAGCAGCAGCTGCCTCAGTAAGAATTCCAGTGAAAATCTGAATACCACCATGTAGAGACAACGACCATTTGCCATGTTCCAGTCACCTCTGCTTCATATCACCTCTGCCAAGCAATGCAGATGTCATTGTCAGACATTTTGTAGTAATTTCTCTTTTCATTAGGTTCAGTGCAATTGTTCCTATCAGATTCTGGTTTGTTGCAGAGTATCACCAAGTAAGGCGAGGTATAATTTCTCAGAGTGATTCCTTCCTGTTTGTCTGCCAGGTGAAAATCTGTATAATTGAGAGCATAATTCACAAAATGGGAAAAGGATCCATTTTTTTCAGCGTGTCCAAAATCATTTACACAAGCCAAATGAACAGTTCAAGAAGGAAATAGGACAGAACCAACTAGATGTCAGCTTTTGTATAAGCTATTTATTAAGCTGTTTCTGTAGCTTCAGCAATGACATTGTTGCGTACTTCTCTGAATGGGAATGCGACAGGTGAGATTTTGTATCTGAATTCCACAGTGATTCTACAATACCTGTGTGTTAGTGGTTGTGATGGTTCTGCCAATAATTTATAAGAAACAGCACACGATAGGAACCTGGGACAGCCCCTCTCTGCAGCACAGTCTGGCTGTGAAGGAACCTGGTACCTAGGAAAGAAAGCTCTGTAGAGACATAAATCACATAGTCCATAATTTTCACCTATTTCTAAGACAAAATTTACAGCAGAAATTAGGGAGATAGAGTATACCTATCTGTGTGTCTGTTTTGCTGTTCCACTTCTTTTTAGTACTTATTGTCTGTGTGAAATAGCATATTTATGTTCCTTTATGTTCACTGTAAAGTTATTAAGTGGCAGGCAGTGTGATAAATTCTTTGTTATCTTGTGGTTATTTCACTGTAAATTAGTAGATCAGAGCAGTAGAAATAAAATTTTCTTACACAGAATAATCTTGTATGCTATTTTCAAAAATGACACTGTAAAAAAAGCAGGATATATATGATCATCCATTTTATTTTCAGAGAAACATGTGAATCAGCAGAAATCCCATCAAATTTACTATGTTAACCCATACACATTCAATTTAAATTCTTCTGCCTTTGTTTTTAATTTTAGCATTATCTTACAGATTCAATGTTGTTATAATTGTGTTCCCACTTGCTGGAATAACAATTGAATTTTAATATCAGTTTGCTCATTCCTTTTTTTTAGGTCACATCCAGCCTTTCAGAGAGCTACTAAAATTTCTGCATGTTTTGCTGATATTTTTCTCTAGGTTCCATCCAACCATCTACTAAAATGTTTGCATGTTTCATCTTTGTGTTTTTCCAATTTTCACCTATCTGTTCATCTCTCTATTAAAACTTTCATTGCTGGTTGTATGTATTTCATTTACCATTCCCAACGTGCCAAGTCCCCTTGATGGGACTGCTGCATACTTTTTGAAAATCAGATGGGTAATTGAAGGCAACTGAATTTTAAACTCTTAGTCTCAGGAGGGTTAAACTGTACTTAGTAATTTCAGCCTAAACCAAAATGATTCAGCCAGTTGGTTGAGTTACTCTGTGTTTATTTACATACTGACAAGACAAGGGTTCTCTCTTTGTGGTGTTGATTATCTACCTCCTGACTCAGCCCTGACCATTTGCTCCAGTAGCACGGGTAAATGTGAAAGCACTATGAAGTCACTTTCAGTGGCAAAACAGTGTCTCTCCCCCGTTCACCACAATGCCTATATGTGCTTGCCATATCTCTCAAGACAGGTCCCATGGTCATCAGTGAATGAGAACAGGGAACAACAGCAAAGATTAATTAGTTCAGCAGAACTAGTAGCTGGTTAAATCAAGTTTGAGATTCTGCTCTGGTGTAGTGAATGCCAGAATTCCCCTGTTCAATTCTGTAGCACCAGGCTTTTGATATTGACACATGGCTTTCAAGTCTTCTTTCAAACATCTGAAAACCAGAAAAGTAAAATAATACACTAATAGGATTTTGCCACTTCTGTAAAACATTAAGTTTATCAACCATGTGACTGAGGGCAGAATAGCAGCTTCTACTGTTCTGTGGTACATTTCAAATCAAGGGAATGTAGAAGATCTAAAATTCTTGATATCAGCAGTTCATATATAAATCAGTAGTTATTACTTATACTTTGACAGATCTTTCTATGCTCTTGCTGTGTCAGCAGTCAGAAATTTTAATACTGAGGTTACATTAACTGTCAATAGAAAAAAGTTTTACATTAGCTAATTCTTGGAGCTCCTCCTGATGGAGTTCCAAGAGGCATGGTTATCAGTGAATGTGATCATTTAGCTACAAGGAAATAAATGTAACTATCCTATTTGGTAATGAAAATGTGATATAGATTAATAGAAGTCAAAGAACAGGAATCTCAATAGAGTGATACACCCTATCGACCTACTGTCAAATGAATGAAATGGTTTCTTCAAGCCCTGTCATGCAACAGATTGCTAAATATATTCAATTAAAAGTTTATTTGCAGAAGAAAAGGGTAGTGAATAATGATCATAGTTCTACCAGTAGGTCTGGAATCTTTGCAATTTTTGTTATATTTAAATAGAATTTATTGATAACATAAACAGTCATTCATAGCAGAAAGCTAATCAGTTATAGCTGTTGAACTATTCCTCATATTTTCTTCAATACTTGATTCATCTGATCCTAGAAGCCTGAGATATAAGGAGTGATGGACTGATATCCATTTGTCAAAAATATCCTACTGGCATGTATGTTTTTCATATTCTCTCCATTTAAAAGGACATTTAATTTTGCTTTCATCTTGATACTTCTGAAATGTTTGTTTTGGTTTGTTTGTGTTTGATATTAACATTTTGTTTGAAAATTGATAGATTACCCTGCAGAAACCCCAGCAATCCCTCTGCAAAACTCATACCTCCTTTTAATTCTTTTAGTTTCCCAAATGTTCAAAGAAAATAGAAGTTAAATAGAGTGGTCCTTTAATAATGAGATTATCACACATTGTTATATAGAGAGCATCACATCGAATGTTTTACGCTGATCAATTTTTTTTTTTTTTTTCTGGCCAAAAATAATATTCTGTACCTCTTCAAGCCATCATCAACAAAAATGGCAACATTATTGATAAAAAGAGTTGAAAGTGCACTTTGTGCTTTCATGAAATATGGGGAAAGATTTGTAGTGGAATTAGTTAGCGTTGCATTCATTTAGCTGCCAGCACAATATACTAAAACATCTGATGTGACTTTATCGGTACTGTGCTTTCACACATCAACATCTTCAGCATCTGCTGATGCCACTGAATGATGCAAGTGATGAAATCTCTTCCACTAAATGGATTCTTTTTTTACTTTGCTTTTCTGCTATGGATAAGAAATAATTTCTGTAAGATAACACATTAATCCTTCATGTGTAGAGCTACCTTTTACAGCTGTCATTCTCTCCCCAAGAGATTTTTACAAGAAGTTTGATGAATCATTAAAAAGGAATGAGTAAAATGTTACGACTCAGTAATTAAATTCTATTAAGAGATTTTCAATTAGCCTTTGGTAGTTAAGGAGGCATAAAAAATTAATACGACAGTATTTACTAAAATGCAACTTTATCTGTGGTTATTACATTTGTCCTTGAGAAAACACAGATAAATTATAACTTCAAGGTCAAAATCAAAGGATAACGTCAGACTTAAAATTTTATTCTGGAAAACCAAATATAAAATCTTTAAAAAGTAAAAAATTTTTAAAAGTTCCTCTTTTAAAATGTTGGTAATATTTTTCCAAAGTTGTTCTTGTTCAACTGTCTTCACTTTGAAATGTTCTCCAGATGATTTTCTGATATCATATCCAAGACATTATCTTTACATTACACTACATATATGTAATTTATCTTAGCTTTTCAAATGCTACATTAGTAATTTTAAATAGGGTTTTTTTGCCCTTAAGAATTTTAAGTCATTTATCATTAAGCATTTAAGACACTAAGACTTTTAAAGTATTTTTCTCAGAAACCAGTATCTCTAAGGTTTCTAGTCAACTCCTAAAATTTAAGAAGATATGAGAGACACTTGTAAAGATAGTCTTTACCTTATTTTGGTTTTCTAATAATCATGATTATAGTATTTCAGGTTTAATGCCAGTTTCATATCTTTTCAGTCTTTTGATTTATACAAATATATACCTCATAGTACTCTATGAGATTAAAAATTTTAAAATACCTGGCTAACAACTGCTTATAGCAATTTAATACCTGATGATGGTCAACTTTTAGTGTGATTAAAAAGAAAATCCAGTGTGATGTTAGTAGTTCTGTCCTTATTTTAAATTATTCTCCTATAATATGGGGGGAAATTAGTTGGTTATTCCTTGTATTCCAAATTAACATTCTAATATAGAAGTTACAAATTATAAATATGGGGGCTATTTTTAACTGTTGTATATCTTGATTTAATGATGTTGAATGCATATATGGTGCACATTTTAATTGCAGACACGGACATCAGAGAAATGGCATCTTCCTCAGGTCAGATATGTGATTGACCTTAATTTCATTGTGGCTTTTTTGTATTTACTGTGGATTACATCTCTAACAAACAGAACCACTCAGCAGCTTTCATATAAACTCATGATTTAATAATAGATCACAGTCCACATCTCATTTTTCTTCTACTTGCTTGAAACATTAAGGTTTTACCATTTCAGCTACTGAATTATGCAAAGCTTTCTTCATCAGTTTGAAGCTTCCATTGTGAATGCTCCTGACTATTATGATTTCTTTCCCTTTCTTTTGCAGGTTTTATGTTTTTCACATAGTTGTTTTAAAGCAGATGGTCCTCTGTGCTTTCAGTTTCTTTATGCACTTTTTTATTTGTATTTCTTTTCACAGATGAAGATGACACTTCAGTTAGTACTCCACCAGCAGGTTAGGACTGCGATAGTGCTTTGTGTGTGTATGTATGTATGCGTTTTTCTCTTGACTATCAGAGAAGAAAGAGTCCAAATTACTGCACTGAACTCAAAACATGCTAATTAGAAAAAAATTTTTGAAGTGCCCTACATTAAATTAATCTTTGTTCAGAAGTACAACACCTTCAGACTACTTAAGTTCCTTTCCAGTCCTGTCTTGAGGTCTTTGGCAGAACTTCTGCCACTGGAAGGTAAAAGATCAGTTAGCAGTTCTGAAAGCAAATACTCTTATCTTTTCCTATCAACAAAAATGGAGTACATTTTTAAGACTAGTCTTGAGAGGAAGTTTCAGAATTACAAATAAAGCAGTTGCCTTATGGCTGTAAAATAGCTTTATCCATGTAGCTGTCTATGACCTACAAGTTAGTTTGAATGTGCTCCAAGCCATCGCTACCAAGATGGCAGATAAAATGCCTGTGGTTCCTGGCAGTAAAAGAAAAGCAACAGCAAAGGGGTCCATCATGATAGTTGTGAAATGGGAAAAAATTCTCAATTGCTTGATTATGTTTTTTAAAAATAAACTGTAGATGAAACAAATTTTGAACCATAGAAAATGTTTTGCAGTGTGTCAAATGAAGAACATGCTCTAAATTATCTTCAGTGCCCTAAATAATTGCATTTTCTTGATTTCTCCCCAACAAATTGGCATTATTAATTTAGGGTTGAATGCTATCTGTAAAGTCAGTAGCAATATATTGATGTACAGTACTAGAGGACCGTAAAAGCTAAATATCTAAGTAATGCTGTAATCCACCTGAAAATTTAAACTATTTATAATTATTTTGCTCAACCTAGATGAATAATTGTACTGTCCCTTCAGATAAATATTGGACAGCATAAATTCATCTGTTATCTCGAACCCCAGAAATCATGAAGAAAGCATCAGCTTCACAGAACCCTTCTAAATATGAACTGCTAAAAAAGGAAATCCTGAATGGGAATTAACCTAAACTAATTTAGATTTTCTAGAGAAAAATAAAAGGGGAAAGATTACTGCTTTTTTTTCCTTTTTTCTCAGCTATTCACTTCCTCTTTCTGGTGTTCAAGTAGTTTCTCATGGGTATGGTTCTAAATATCTAGACTAATCTTCTTGCATGAAGAATCAATGTTCTTAAAATCCCAATGATCTGAGATCAGTAAAGCTGTGATCTCTGAGCTGGTGTCATCTAAATTGCTCTTCCCTTTCAGATGGGATGTCTAAGCCAGCGGAAAGAAAAGATTCAGGTGAGATCTCCTGAAAAACATGATGAAACACTCCAAAATTTGCATAATACAAGTATTAGTGATACTTTATTTCTGAAAGATATTTAATTTTATTTTCATTGTTTATACAGATCAAAATGCAACTGTTGAAACACTTTTAAGGATCAGAGAAAATAGGTTTCTAGCAGCTAAAACAGGAGTGAGAGAAGGCTGTGCTGCACGAGACAGAACATCCATCAGTATTTTACACATACATACATACCTATCTATCTATATCTACTCCTATATAGATAGATACACAGCTATTCCCTTCCTCCTCAGCCTACAGGGTGACAGCTCCTGAATCCCACACACAGGCCCCAGGAGTCTGTAGGAGAATGTCTTCTTCTCACAGCTCAAAGGACGGAGGGGAAAACTTAGCAAAGTCATAACTTCTTTCTTCCTACCCTGGCAGGTAACGCATATTACACCCACTTTTGTGGTTTCAGGATTTGCAGCCCCTGGAACAAAATGAGCAGCAGGTACTTCAACCATGGTTACTGACCTGGCATAGCCGCCTATGCCAGCCCCCTGAGCCAGCATCAAACCCAACCTTTGTTCTGTTTGATTAATGAATAGCAAAAATTTTAATATCTAAAGGTGATGATAATATGTAGGTGTTATGTGGTACTGTTTTAATGACTCGTATGTAAGCTTCCTCCATTTATTAATCTCCTTTTTCCATTTCACCCCGTGGTGTGTTAGGTTTGTTACTGCACGTGACCAAGTCCTGTACCGAGCATTGTCACATCATTCTGTTCACACCAGTAACTATCACTTGTTCTGACATTCTTTCCATATACTAGCGTGTTATACTGGCATAATCTAAACATCTAGATTACAGAGAGTATATATAGATGTCTATCTATATATATTTGTGTTCATGTATGTCTGTATATATGTTTTCATATATGTGTATATGTTTTCATATATGTGTATATACATGTGTGTATATACATTAATGTCTTTACATGTAAGACATATTGTACAAGCAGACATATACAGAGGTGTTAGGCACACCACCCGTACATAATACACTGAAGATTGAAAGGTAAAGGTTTTATAGCAAAGCTATCTAGCATCTCTACACCTTTTTAATATTCCCAATGGACTTTAGGATAATAAAAACAGTTCGATGGCATTTTCCTATGGCTGTCATGGGTTGTGTTGCACTTGGGAGCAGTGGAAATTTTTGTGAGTTAAAAAGGTTTCCTACGGCAGTACTCTCTACTCTCTAGTAGAAAGGCAGTTCTTACTTCTGGCAAATGAGTTTCCGCAGAAAATACTGAGCAGGGAAAGGAACTTTTAACTTCAAGACTTGGATTTGACTAAATGAGAAGTGTTTTGTAACTGGTTCCTCATTTATGCTAATTATGAAACCAAAACCAAAAGAGTCTTCGGTAAGCTATAAAAAGCTACCTATGTTTCTGAAACAACTAGAAGTTCAGGAGGACGAAGAAGGGAGATGCATCTCTGATTTGAAAGAGGCTGCTTTGTTAATTATAGCTGCCCATACTTTGTTCTTCAGTACTACCAGGGCAGCACTGGCTTTACTCAGTTTCCCCTGTGCACTGGCAATAACTCCTCAAAAAACAGGAGATGTGGCATTTGGACCCTGCAAGTTGTCACTTGGAATATGAGACACACACTTTGTATCTCTGCAGAAAGGGAGCCAGTAACAGACAGACATTCTTCTGCTCCTTGCCTTTTCTGTTAGGAATCATCTATGATTATGGCTTTATGTGCATTTACCTGAGATGTCACTGCGTAGCACAAATCCAGGACAGTTCAGATGAGCAGAAAGACCAGAAATGCACAGCTGTGCTGGTGCAGTGCTCTGTCCTGGGAAGACTGATCATTTGCTGCTTCTCTCAGTCGCTCCTTTTCAGTTCCAAAATTCCGGTTTCCCAAAGAGAAGGTGCTGTGTCTGAACATAGGACACAACAATTTCCAATGGGAAAACTACTTTCCAGTAAAATATCAGCCAATGCACATGGAAAGACATAGTATTGACCGATCCCTGAATCCTCTGCTTCTATCATGGTACAAGAGAACAAAGTCCAAAAGTAAACTTCATCCTTGCCCTTTTTTGCAGACAAAGATTAAATACCAGCTTGTACAATTGACCGAGTTTGGGCTTGAGAGACACCCACTGAAACTAAGCATCATATATGTTTTGTCTGTGCTTATAGCTGTTTGTGTTTTCAGAACCTCCACCTCTTCTGAAAAACAAAGAGCTGACCTTTGCGCATTGCCTCTATAAAGCACTCATGGTTGAATGCTGGTGCCATTTGAGTTGCTCAGTACCATCCTGCCTGATCAGGTTCTCCTCTCCTCCTACCTGATAGTTTCATTTTCTGTCATCACGGAGGTAGCATTCTTGCAGGAACCATACACAGTGTGACAACCAAGCAATGGATGTCATTGTGAGCAAAAACTTATGTATCTTTCAGGATATCTGAAGAGAGAGAGGTAATAGGGCTAGAGAGTTTAGTAAGTTCAGGTAAGTGCATTTTGGAGGGAGCAAAACTTGGTGAGGTGATTGACATTTCCCTCTTTCTCTCTGCATCTCAGTATGGTCTCTTGGAGATGGAGCTCCAGAAGAGACAGAGAAACGCGATGACTCCCAAAGATCCACTTTATTCGTTGAAAAACCTCAGAGTGGTTCAGTGAGTGTTGGTAAGTGCCTAGAAACAAAGTCAAAAGCCAGTCCCAGAGATACAGAGACTGAGGCAGAGCCAGGAAAGTTATGTTTGCAGTTCCTGTGGCCTTCATCTTCTGCCCTGAGCTGCAAGTACCTCCACTGATTTCAGTTGGATGTGAACTCCACCTTTCCAAGGTACAAAGGACTATATGAAGAGAAGCAAAAAACACTTGTTGAATTCAAGGCAAGCATAAAATCTAATAGTTTACTGAGCACAATGGGTAAGAGGTATAGTTTCTTGAGAAGAGAGCTGTTACTGTGATGCTGGTAGCTGTATTGTTGATATGTCAGGAAGATCTACCCAAAGACCTGCAGCATAGCTTAGTGATTGCTGTGTGTAAATTAGTCAGTAGACTAATTGGAGAAACTCTGTAGGGAAGCTGGTAGGGTGACCCTCCACTGAAACCTTTCTGGGGGATTTGCTCTGGACCAGCTCTGGTGGTAAAAACTCATAGCGCATCTTCGGTTTTAATTCCACCCCAGAGGAATCCAGTTCAAGCACTGTAAGGACTTTTGTTGTGAACCAGAGCACAGTAAATGGGGATGGGAAGGAGGTTCACATCCAAATTGCACTCATGAGCCATACTATCATTGTAAGATACATGCACCCCAAGCAGGGTAGCAGCAAAAGTGAGAAGTTCAGTACAGGCTACTTAATATAGCTGTGGTGACCTTAGATACACTAAGACATGGTCAGATGTTGGGGAGTTTGTATACATGTCTATTCTTTTTCTCGGTTTCAGAGTAGGAAAAAAATGTTCTGGGAGGATTCATTTGGAAAATAAATGTAGTTAGATGCATTCTTCTCTGGAGCCCATGAATGTTAGGATTGAATCTCAGCAGGAGATTGTCAGTGGTGTCCTGAAATTCAGATTACTTTTACAATTCCCAAATTATTGTTTAGAGAAGATGGTTTTCCTTCCCTTCTCAGCTTAAAGAATTAGTGATAGAAGTGCATGAAGAGTTCTAGGCATTTTTTCCCAGGCTGAAGTTTATTCATGTTACAGCTACCAGGCAACCTAGTAACTTCTGTGCTTGTTTTAAGCAAGGAAATTGAAGTATTGGGAACAAGTCACCCATGACAACATGGACTCTGTATCCACAGTAATACGTGCAGAAGGATTCCAGACCCAAAGTCATTGATCTTTGCAACACTGCAGTACTTTCATACCTTGGGTGACAGATTCTTACTGTCATAATAGAGCTAGCACGTAGAAACTGGAAGGAGCAGTAGGAAAAAAAACTTGCACAGACATAGCTGTTCTTCAATGATTGCATTATTCTTTTCTTTTCTTGAAAGGTGGGAATATTACATTTATAGCCAAAGTAGAAGCCAAAGATCTTCTCCGAAAGCCAAATGTTAAGTGGTTTAAAGGAAAATGGATGGACCTGGCCAGTAAAGCGGGGAAGCACCTGCAGCTGAAAGAGTCCTTTGAGCGTCACACTAAGGTGTGTCTTTGTTTTTCCTTCTTACAGAGGCAAAGCTCCAAAGAGAGCTTAAAGATCAGTTTAAGTCAATAGGTAGAAATTTAAGAGCAGTAGATTCCAACCCTGGCTTCCCCGTGCAGATTTCAGTCATAATCTCTCAACCCTCCACACAAGCAGACTTTATGCGCTCCTAGTGCAAGAAAAGCAGTGGTGGGGAAATCAAAGCCTTCCATTGTTGTTTCTGGGTTCCAGTTTCTTTCCAGGGACCTTTATATGAGTGATTCCTTTCTCCTGATTTAGGTCTGATAGGCTAATAGTTTAACTTCTGCTTTATGCAAATGTATCCCCCCACATTAATGGACAATTCTGTTTGATTTTTAGATTCATACATTTGAGATGCACATCATTCAAGCTAAGGAAAACTACGCCGGGAACTATCGCTGTGAAGTATCTTATAAGGACAAGTTTGATAGTTGCTCTTTTGACCTTGAAGTCACTGGTAAGATTCCACTTGTGTCTGCAAAGGTTTCTGAAGATCTATCTTTTTTAAATCTTAAAAGCCATCTCATTTTCTTCAGAACCTTTAAGTGAAGTAATGTTCAAAGTGGATGTTTTTAGTATATTGCAAGAGAATTTTCTAACATGTCTGTAATTTATTGTTTAATTGAACATTGGGATAGGTAGCCTGGGATATAGTTGTCCAAAAATTAGAAAAGCTGACAGGTATAACTAGTATTGAACTCAAATTAGACTCTGGCACACAGGGCAAAGAGCTAGGCTTAAGGCTATTCAGTGACTGTGGCTTCATCTATCAGCATCTGAGCAGAGAGGCATGGAATGGTCATGGCTCGTCATTGCTTTGCACCCTGATCAGGCATGGTATGATCATCCTCCAGAAAGCTATTTCTTTCCCTCTTCAGCAAATAAAGACCTTTATGTGGAGAGCATTAAAGAGTCATGCCTTTGTGTACAAGGCCTGTGTTATAAAAGGCTTTACTCTGGCAAATGTTAACCCACAGGCTTATATTTTCCTTTGAGAGCAGTTCTGCCATCGCATCAGCGCACACATGCCTGCATGATCACACTGAGAAGGATGGATGCATTCTGAAATGCCAGGGCCAGCAGCCAGTGCACAAAATAGTTGTTGGCCCTCATAAAGCATGCCTACCAATTAGTCTAGACTGGCCTGCTCATTCACCAGTCAGGGGAAGCCACTTAGTGTTGAGAGGACGTTTGATGGATGAGTGACAGCCTGAGTGGCACAGGTAGGTGTATGCATTTAGAAGTCAGCAAGGCAGGGGTCAGCCCGTCTGCATCTATTCACTGGCTGTAGAACCATTTAATCTGATGTCAGAATTCACACAAGGGAGATTCATCCTTGCACTCAGAGACAAGATGAGTCTGTAGCTGTAGAGAAGACCATCTCTTTCCTTTCATGCTGACCATACTGAGAAGACACAAGCAGAAGAGAAAGCATGGGGAATGGGAAGACAAAAAAGCTCAGAGCCTGTGCATGGGCACAAAGGGGAGTGGAGCAAAACACCATGGAGAAAGATCTATGCACAACTGCAGAGAGAAGTTTAGAGAAATGCATTAATTAAACTTTAGCACTGAGCAGCTTTGAAATTATTAGAACTTAATGCCAAAGGAACAGCATAAACTGTGGTCACTTACCAGCAAACTGAGCAAATTTCATGTGCCAAATTACGTTGATTACGTAACTTATATTAATTTCAAATTATGTTTTAAATTCCTGTATTACTGTTATTTCATAGAATCTTCCCAAGCTGCTCCATCCATTGACATCAGATCTGCTTTCAAAAGAAGGTAACTTCAAACTCCTTGGAGACGGAAGCTGGTAGCATGCACAGAACTGGAATCAGTCTTGGCAGACAATTGTATCAAGTACTTTAAAAAATATTTTTGTAAATAGAGACTAAAGTGGGTTTAATGTAGTTGGTGGTGTGTAGAATGAAATAGTTATGACACTTAGTAGATATGGTATTAAATGCTCTACTGTGAAATTACAGTATCATTGATTTAAGGAAAGATGAAATATTTAAGGGAGTTAAATATATGTTTCTTTAGAGATTTTTAAACTCTTATTTTCATTAAATAATTCTAACACTTAAGGGAGTTAAATATATGTTTCTTTAGAGATTTTTAAACTCTTATTTTCATTAAATAATTCTAACACTTGTTTCCTGAAAGTTGTAGGCTACGGTATGAATATTTCTGGTCCCAGTCCTGGACTGATTAAAAGCAGATATAAAATTCACAGTGATTTCAAGATAGGATGCAGTTTGATGTTCTCTTACAGTAAAGAAAGTATGTCATAAGGCCATAATTGCAAAAAGACTACAAATAATATATTGCAGAGAACCGAAAATAAAGCATTGTTTTGTTACCTTGGTGATAGCAATTCAAGCCAGTATAGATGTCATTATAATTTATGGAGAAAATCATCTTACAAAGGCAGAAATACTGAGAATGGAAATGTTTTACAAACAGTAAATGAATATAGTTTATTAATCTACACATACGAGCAAAGCCATGTTTTTATTTAGAGGGATTTTATTTAAAGAGTAAGTGCAAAAGGTATTACATTCAAGGTGCACTCCTTTCTAGAGCAGATTAAAAAAGTAACTATTCTGCCCAAGTAGATGAGGATATCTGAATATTTTCCAATTTTCTAAGTAATATCTTGCATGTAAAATCTGGGATGAAATCTTGGCATCATTTGGCCTAACATTTGTGAGATTTTGCCCTTTTTACAAACATTAAGGGCATTTCTTTTTGTCTTTTGTTCTTTATAGTAAGGTATTACAGCTTAAGATCACACTATAGAAAGTAATGCACCTTCACAGGACTGTGATTCTATCTGTAAAAATGTACTATGTACTGTTTCTTCTTTTTTTAAACTGATGTCTCCATTTAGGGAAAGGTTAAATCTGAAGTGTAATGCTTTGCTATCAGTATTTGACACATCTACGCATTGTTAAAAGCACCACCCATCAATACAAATCTTTGTTTCACATTCATAGCAAAAGATCAGCACAAGCCCTTTGTTTTTATACACATACACTATGGAAATGAAAAACAAAGCTTGTTGTGTTGACACATTTATTTGTGTTACTGAAATCTAACACAAATCTTGGCAAATTTATGTATACAGTTACAAAAATTTGTCACCAAAGTATAATAACAAGCAATACAAACCTTTGTGTTATTTTTCACCATTGTCTAAGGAAACACAATTCGTGTGAAAAAGAATACAAGTTTGTGTTGATTTTATACCATTATTTGTGTGTCTGGACAGTGTTGAGTATATGAGACATGTAGAGCGTTTTCAATGCGTGTTGTCTAAGTCTTTCTGTATTAAACAAAGATTTGATCTTTTTCTATTAATAACAGCGGTGATGGACAAGACGATGCAGGAGAACTTGACTTTAGTGGTCTCCTGAAACGTAGGTGAGAACCAAGTGATGCAGTGAGCAGGTGTGGATTGCAAACCATTAGGTTCGCACACAGAAAGAGTCAGGTGTAGCATTAATAACTTCTTAAGAATGTTCTGACCTTTCACTTTTTTCAATGTTTCTAACGATAATTCTTATATTATAATATGCAAATATACAGTTAATTCTACCTTTAAGTATGCAGAAAAGAAACCTCAGGTTTGAGTGCACTGGGAAAAAAGCGAGCCTCAAGCTAAAGAAGCCAATAACATTTAGATTACTTGCTGTTTCTTTGGTGTTTGCATGGAGAGTAGAGGGGGGACAATTTCCTACACAGGGATGAGCAGTTCAGAAAATTGAGTCTGGTGCAAGAGTTAAAAACTGCAAGGGTTAAAAACTGCAAGGGTTAAATTTGCCTCTTTAGGTACTTCTTAATTTGATTTTATGAGCATCCTGATATAAAAAATCATGTATCATGCTCTCAAACCATAGACATCAGTAGTAATTCTTTGTAGCTTTCTGTTTCAGTATGTGCACACAAATGTCCAGTTTATTCAACTTAAATGCTGTGATGGAGGGAAAATCTTGGGCACATGCTTCTCTGGTTTGCCTTGAAAAATCTGGTGTTATGATAGTTATGACTCTATCTGCTTCAGATCTTAACTCCAGTTCAGTCTTTTAACAGGTTAAGACAAGATAGCTAATTTGTCATTTTTTTTAAATTCATCACAGAAATTCTATATGCCATGGAAACCAGTGGCAACTGACCACAGAGAATTGGGAAAGGAACTAGATCCTTTATCTCAACTGCCACCTACCCTGAAAGAGAAAAACCCAATATGCAGTATTAATTGCATTAAAAGTTCACAATGGGCTCATGGTGAGGATGCTATTTAAGCAACTAAAGCAAACAGGAAAGGCTGAAAGTAAAAATAGGCAGTGAAGGAATTACCTGAACCAATTCAAGTCCACCAGGTCTTTGGTTTTTTAATCTTCTCATCCCTAATTAGGATATTAAGTTTGACTTCTTATCATGCTAATACAACTTACATTACATTTGCCATGACTGCCTGTGCAGGGTTTTATTAGTGACGAGAATTGCATGTATGAGATCTTGGTGTTTTTGTTGAAAGACAAAATATGATTTAAGAGTCATTATCACTTCACTAACAAGTAACTCACATGTTTTGTGACATAAATACTATATAGTAATGTAAACATAGTATGCCTACTGTGTGGTTAATGGGCAAAGCAAACTTCTAGTTTTTAAATGCCATTATTTCATGCTGGTCAAATCTGTTCATCACCTCCTTGCATCCAGCACTGAAATGCAACATCATACTTCTGGCCTAAATTGAAAAAAAACCCATTGTGGATATTAATACCCATTTTTATGAAGACAAATACACATTTTCATTTCAGTTTTTTTCAGGAGGTGGTGTTACAGATGCGCTCCTTCCCTTTTGTATGGTTATATCACCAAGGAAAGAGCTAGAGCTTTTCACCCACGGTGCATAGCACTTGAAACGTGTTTTTAAAAAAAAACCTAAATGCATAGAATCTATATTCTGACTATTTTCTAATTTCGTGCTGGTCTTGCAGGAAGACAAACCAGTTCTTATCTCTGTAAGCCACCCTGTGACTGGTTATGCTTCGTCAATGCAATGTATCAGTAACAGCACGAAATTCCAAAAGGCATGAGATCTCAAAACCAGTCAAACATTTAGGTTCTTTTTTTTAAAGTACATCTTTCAACAAAATGCACATTTTTGGGGAAAAGAGCTTTTGTGGAGATACCAAGCATTGTTTGCCCACTACACACAGCAGAAACCATTGTGGTCTCAGAAAAAAGTTGCTCAGCCCAAAGTGTCAAAATTTGTTCTCCGGTTAGGCAAGTGAAAGAAAGAGTCTGTAGTTAATTATTTCAAGCTGGTTAAAATAAGAGTACCCTAACTGGTCCTTATTCTCAACTTCTGCCTGATTTAAAAGGGCACATTATCTCAATTCCCATGGAGTGTACCTCTCCTTAGCACAGCCAGGTGTTGCACAGAAAGCGGCCAGCCTTTGGAGTGGACCCCCCCATTGGGTGTACAAGCTGATCTCCTTGACACTGTGCAGAAGGAATCTCACTGTAACACCAGCGTTCACTGTACATAGCCACCCTCCAGAAAGCATGACCACAGATAAAAGGAACAAAACGCAAAATTACGTACCTGAGATTGTCTAATAATAATTCTAAGATATCAACGCAGTTGAAAGACTCCTCAGTGAGAAGCTTTTTTCCTTTATAAAGTAACACTGGCATATTATGAAAATTAATAAACCTCATGGATTAAACAGCAAAGCGGTTTTCCATGGTTTCTCATCAAACCATGCAGACATTCTCTGGGACCACTAGCGCTATTTCTGTACATGTTAAAGAAAATTCTCTGTCAGACTTGCCAGAGCTCAGCTCTAATAGTGTCTCACTCCAAAGTTTATTTTCTCACTGTTCTCAAAAGTACTGGTCTTGTTAGACCAACTAGCTCAAATCAGAATGATCTTGGTCTGATCCTAATGAATTTATAGGAAAGAATGCCTACATTTCTGCTCCAATTCCTGGATTGTTCTAGCATTTTGTTATTTTGAGCTAAACTGCCAATCTCAAAAATTATAATTTTGTTTAGGATGCTTCTATTGATCTCTCATTTAATGGCTGCCATTGTGAAAATAATTACATTTCTCTTTACTGGTTGTCTTAGCATGGGTTTGCAGATAGTAAATATGGTATTGAAAGTCCTGTAAAACGTGATGATATTCACACACGCCTCTGAAAACACTTGCTGTTCTTAAGACTGAGATAAGTGTGGAAGCCAACAGATCCATCTGGCAAGTCCAAGCTGGTGTGGAAATCTCCATTTCCCATCCATATGCCAACTTTAAATAACTCTGAAAAGCATTGGTGCAACTATAAACAGACCCAGATTCCCTCTGATTTCAATGTCTTTTCATTGGTCACCCCTAGTAGCAGTTACAGGGATTCAGGGTTTGAAAAGGTTTTAATATAACTGTGAAATGTATAGATTAGCCATCATAAATTGTAACTGATTCCACTGAAGTTAGAACAGATAAAACCAATTTAAGTGGGATTGGCCCATATGCTTTTACAGTACTACATTTTCAAACTGTATGTTTTTAATAATGAAGCAATATAAAAAGTCTCAGAACTGATTATATCAGAAAATATAAAATTAAAACTTCTATCCAAATTCAGACTTGAAGAAGTTTAAAGCAAGATGTGAATGTCATTCTGAGCTATTCTGCTCATACTGAGTGAAATAAAAATATACAATGGTGGCCTTCAAATTTTGATCAAAACATCTCTAACCCCACCACAGATTCATATTCACCATTTTTATGGTGTGATAAAGCCCTGCTAACTCTTCTCCCATAATTTTATTTTGCTACTGGTAGGGAGGTTAAGCAGCAAGAAGAAGAACCTGAGATAGATGTCTGGGAACTCCTGAAGAATGCAAATCCCAGTGAATATGAGAAGATTGCTTTTCAGTATGGTATCACTGACCTGAGAGGCATGTTAAAGCGTCTGAAGCGCATGCGCAGAGAAGTGAAGAAGAGTGCAGGTATGGATAAAACAGAATATTCTTATGTTCAGTAGTCAAGCATCCACCTTTAAGATTCAAACTTGCTTCATTTCCATGTAACAGGACTTGCATACAACTCAAGGCTTGTTATTGCAAGGAGTTAATCAGAAGGTGGCTTTGGTCCATTGTGGTTAGCAAAAACATCCAAACCCATTCAGTGCTTACCAAAAAGATACTCCCTCTTGGCCAGACAGTAATTCCAACTGGAATAAAGTCCCCCAGTTTTGTGGAAAGGTGTTACCTGATTAAACAGTATGGAAATGAAACCTTGTGTTATCATTATCTCCTGCTTTAAAATAGAGTCACTCCAAACATATTGCTTGCCCTTCATAATTTCATTTGTAATCTGATATTCCTCTGAAATCCTACCTGTACTAAAAACCCTCCACCCTGCACTGGTTGAGGACGTTCAGGCCTGTCTTTCCCCATCTACCCTACAGAATGAGTGGTGTAATACATATACAAATATAGATATGTGTTTATATGTATGTAGATACATATGTGTCTAGAAAATATGTGTAAATATGGCATAATACATATACACACAGAGACACATATAAATACAGCACACTATCCATTATACTATTGTGGCATTTGCTTTTTCCTGGAGATCCTTTCAGAACTAGATGCAATACATACATCTTCTGTTCCACTGGTTTCCTAGAGGATTCCCTTTTCTGTAGGTGAAATCCTCCACAAATCCATCTGTAATCCAGCTGCTTGATATACCCCCTCTCCTCAACCATTGCCTCACAAAATATCATGTGTTATGTTACTATACATTAATTTTTCTTTATGTTTTTCTTTTACTGGTATATCTACAATCCTTATGGTCCTATGGTTCTAGTGGAGCTCTTTAAGGGGTCAAAGCCCATGGAAACTCTTCATCTTCCCACAGGAGTTAGGAAGCAGGGGGAGGAATTGCACAAATGGAGGGAAGAGCCTTTCCCTACCCAGATGCATCATGTGCAAGTGCCCAAATATTTTACTGGGAAAGGGAAAACTCTCAACATCTTGGTCCAGTCTGTCTGTCTGTCTGGTGCCTCTCCTCAGTTCTCTGTGAAGTATGATGGAGCTGCCAGCTGTAGCCGAATTTTTCGATGGAGAGGGTTTCCCTACTGTAGGAGCTCTAGATGTTAGGGACAACATCTGTTGCAGTGGTAGGAGAAGATCAGGGTGTTCTTTCCCTCACACTACCTTGATTATAAATCGGCAGCTTTTACACTGCAACAAGAGATATTAAAAATCCTTTTCAGCTTTAATAACTGTATTCTTGTTGTGTCGACACATTTAGTCTCCTGCAATCTGACATATGCATGATATAAACTTTAGCAGAAGTCAATTAATCAGCTATTGGTGATTTGTTTGAGGCACCATACCTGCTTCCCTGGGTCTAATATTTCTGGCTGGCAATATCTAAGCGTTAAACCTTTGAGTTGCACCTGACCTTACCTTGCCCAGAACAAGTATGCCTACATTTGCACATCTCAAAGAATCCCTTTGAAAATCCCCATTAGGATTCAAATATTTCTGCAAATATTTTGCAACTGTAACATTTATCACACTTGGAACTGCAACGTACACCTTGCAACCTACAGGAAGAATCAGGAAAGCTAATTTGGCTTTTAGACAAACCGGTGTGTTTTTTCTGCTGGTGGGAAGCTCAGTGGGAATTTTAGTTTAAAATTCTCTCTTAACTTATGTGTCAGTGCTAGTAGAGAAGTCCTATGGAACACATTAATTTTAAATTATTACATGTCACCAGCTGTATACCATTTTATTCTGACATAGCACTTCTCAGCAAGCTGTCAACCCTATGGCTACCCAGTGCTGTTCAGAAACAACCACACTGAAAAGTCATGAAGAGACACTAGCGTGAACTTGGCCAGGATAGTCAGATCTGCATAGCTTTGCACTTATTTTAATGTTTCTAGAAAATAAACTGATTCATGTGGACTAGCCTAAGAATACAGCATGATGTATAACACCACATGCATGTAGTCTGACAGATTTTGTGAGGTTTATTCAATGTCATTTCAGCATTTGTATTCTTGTTTTCTGATCTTCTTTTATAATAAATGATACTTGGCTTCCACAACAGCTTTTGCCAAAGGTCTTGATCCTGCTTATCAGGTGGACAAAGGAGGTAAAGTAAGGTTCATGGTGGAGCTAGCGGATCCAACAGTGGAACTCAAGTGGTATAAAAATGGCCAAGAAATACGACCAAGTGCCAAGTAAGTGGTTTTACTGTATGTAAGCAAGAGAATGGGTACCCATGTACTTCCTTCAGAAGTGTGTTGCATAGGCTGTTGCTCAGGCTGTACCAATTTTGTTTCTGAATTTGATTATTTGTGAAAAGTATGCAAATGATGTTATATTGATCACACCCCAGGAAAGTCCACTGTAGGCTAAATGTTAATGTGGATTATCTCCTTTGCCTCAAGAGAAAATTAAAGATCCTTCACCAAACATAGAGCCATTTCCTACTCGTTACTTTTTTAAAAAATCATGAAGCACTGTGAGCAAATACATCTGTTCAGTACTATGTCTGAAGGAGGTCAGAGTCTTTCTACACTAGTTGGTTCTAAGAGGAGAGATGCTTAACAACACATACTTACCCACCTGGTTCATAACCCACCTGTGGAAAGGGGAGCAAGGTTTGTCCAACCTTCAACTACCCAGTTAATGCTCACACTAAAGTCACCAAAATCAGAAACCATCATTAGCTCAAAGTGACTTCAGTCATGTGTAACAGGTTTCGTGTCCCCAAACTGCTTCATCATCTGTGTGTCACCTGAATATAGATTTACTCTCTGCCTTTATCTAGAAGTGGCTTTTCAGGTGCAGACAATTTAGTACAGGTAGAGAGCAACGTCTGGAAGTTGAGCCTGGTCCCTAGTGTGGGCACAACCAGCTCTTCAGCTTGGTGCAGAAAATCCCATCTCACAGTGAGACACAGCTAGCAATAATGATTTGCAACTGGGATTGCACAACAACATCATGTTTCTCAGCAGCACAAAATCCTAGCAACTTTCTCCTCTGGCCCTGTGAAAAAATAGTAATTAGCAAAAGCCCTTTTTACAGAGAAAGGAAAGACTTCCTCATTCCAGGTACCTTTTCTTTAGCTTCTGCCATGAGCAGTTCAGATCTGTTTCGCAGGCAGTGGTATGGTACCTCTCCAGGAGAAGGACCTGGATTGAATGCTCTGGTGCATTTCTTCCAGCCTGCTGAAGCAGCTGTCAGATGCTAATGAGCACTGGCCATTACGAACCTGGAGCAGATCTAAACTGGTGACATAAAGGTGAAAGGGTCCATATCCCATTACCAAAACCCCATATCCCATTACTGATATCTTGTGCCATCTGGTCAACCAATAATATTAACTTCTTAACTTCAGCTATTATTATACTTCACAAAAATGTTAAGAGTGTTGGAATGAAGATGGTCTCCTGTTACAGGTTATTTTCATCTTTACTCATCTAGAGTTTCAGACTCCATTTTATTTGCCAACCTTCTGAGACTGCTCCTTTTTGGTTTTTAATTTATTTTTTATATCACCCAAGTCTGTGATTTTGGAACAATCCAGAAGATGCTCATTGACATTCTATGCCATAGCTTTTTCTTTGCTAAAATATCTATGATGTTTCTGTTGAATCTTGGAAATTGCTCCCCAGGACAATTTTTCCCTTTCTATTTTAAAAAGCATATTTTTGTCTCTAATAATCCTTAAAGCACTTTCAACATAAAACAAAAGGGATCTGTAAGTTTTGCTAATGTATCTTTGCTGCATTCCTATTCCAAACAGATACATTTTTGAGCACAAAGGCAACCAGCGAATTTTATTCATCAATAATTGTACGATGACAGATGATGCTCGCTATTATGTAACAGCTGGTGATGAGAAGTGCTCCACAGAACTGTTTGTGAGAGGTAACTACATAAAGCTTGCTCCTCTTTCCCCTACTGTAAACTGGTGTGGTTTCTTTGGCTGCAATGGAAATTAACAGGGAAGATCTGGGTCAGCATATTATTGTATTTGTGTTGGCAGTCCTAGAATCACTCTGTGATCCCTGATAATTTTTTTTTCCTCATCCTGTATTTAGTAATTTAGCGAAAACCCTGAATAGGGGATATGGTTGTTTTTATACTGTACATTGGAATCTAGAGGGGCTGTGGTCCCATTCATAGGCTTAAAGCTATTTTGGAGAGTCATTTGTCATAGCGTTGGCTTTCCCTAACACCACACTAATGGACCTGGTGACCCTGATACTCTTGGCCCAAATCTGTTTCAATTACCCTCAAATCAGGCTTTCTAGCAGTTATTTTTCATTACATTTGAACGAATTTATGGGATGAGTCTATAAAAAAATATGAATGGGTGGACATTTCTTCACCCTGTTTGCTCCCACAGTGTCGATAGTCTTACTGATCCTATTCATGGCATTACTCACACATGAGCAAGAAAACAAACAGAGAACCACAGCTTACAGTGAGAGAAAAAAACATGTCAGAAAGCTATTTAAAATCATGGAACCCATTGTCATTGTCCTTATAACTATCATAGGATAACTGTTGTACAAGCTCATGCTATTGAATAAACTTGAGTTTTGACAGCAGGAATCGGTTAAACTAATAAGGGCACTGCATGATGCCATTGGGTCATCTCATTATGCATAAAAGCCTATAGGCCCTAATGAAAACACGGTTTTATGAGAGGGATCTGTGGAAGGAAAGAGGGGAATGTCAGCTTTTCCTGTCTACATGCATGCACAAGCTGTCAATAAAATGGAATGCAAAGCGGGTATTAATCTGAACAGATGTTATTTCTTTATTTAACACATTGCCTACTAGCGTTTTAATGAGCAATTGCTTTTCTGATTTAAGGCAGAAAAATCTGTACTGAGACTGATAGTAGAATTTTAAAGTAATATGATCTTCTATAGCATGATTTTGGAAACCTCTTTCATTTAGATTTCTCTATCAGATGGTAAATCTGTAATTTTCCCTTTCCAAAGATCCTCCAATTTTGGTGACCAAAGGCCTGGAGGATACCAGTACCTATGTTGGTGAACGAGTAGAACTGAGCTGCGAAGTGTCTGAGGATGATGCAAATGTGAAATGGTAAACCACACTTTGAACAGATAGTTTTCCTTGAGAATAAACCCCAGAGTATTTTATCTGTAGACAAAAATGTAGACAGTTTTTTCTTTACCAGTAAACCTGAAAACTGTTAAGAAAATCCCCCAAAAAATTAGTCCAAAATGTAGCAATTTCAAAAATACCCTTACACATTCATGGATGAGTTTGTTTAAGCTGTTCATGTGTCTTAAGTCTTATAAAGTCTTCTCTGGAAGTTTAAGTCTATGGGAGTCTTATTTGCACAGGACTTTTAACGGAAAATAATCATTCTTTGTTTTCCATTAGGTTTAAGAATGGTGTAGAACTTACCAATGAACCTAAATCTCGGTACCGAATCAAGGTTGAGGGTAAAAAACACACCTTGATCATAGAGGAAGCTGCAAAAAATGACAATGCAACTTACTCAGTAATGACAACTGGAGGCCAGTCAGAAGCTAAGCTTTCGGTTGATTGTAAGTACCATTCATCTTGCTCATGAAATCATATGTCATAGTTAACTAGCTTACAGAAATAAATAATTTGATTGCCTTTTCCTGGAGGTTGGAAGGAAGACACAACTTCCACACCAATTTCTCTGCTGCAAACTTCCAGAACAGTGACTTTCCTTTAGACACTGCAGTAACAGGCAATATACTAGTCCTGCTTGAAAACTTTCTGTTACACCATTAAGATGGAAAACAAAACTATCCATCCAAAGATATAATAATTCATCAAAGTGAAATTTTCAAGGGAAGTATCTGCTGTTCTTGAATCCTTTCAGGTTTTCATGGGAAAGCCAAACCAAGATTTTTTAGCCAAAATCAGAAAAAAACCTATGTTGGACAAAATAAGTAGTGAATAGCTAGGCATGTTGTTAAGAGGCATCAAGGTCATTTGAGCTGAGCTCATAGGCACAAACACAGGACTCTAGCTCCCTCAGTACTGTTTGTGCAGCATCATTTTATAATGCCTGTGTTTTTTAGTGAAATGTGTGTGCCCACCCTCTAAAGTTATTATGCATAAACATACACAGTTTTGTAATACTCATAATGCTTTTGACTGTTTTGTATGTACTGGCATCCTAAGCCAAATCAAGTCATGCTGTTCTATTATCAAGTTGAAAATTATCCTCCATGGCTATAGAGTTCTGTCATCCTTCCTTTCATGTAACTTCTGAGCATTTTCCAACTGGCTTATTAGAAAATACTGGCTTTCTCATCACTCTTTGTTTCCTAAGTCAGATTAGAGTCAGTGTTATTTATTGCATACAGATGGTTTTGTGTGTTCAGCCTGGACTCTGGTCTGCAGCATCTAATCTTCCAGAAAGCAGAAATGAACTGGGACACCAATTCTCAGAAGCAAATGTTACAAAACCTGTGTGGGTATTTGCAGGAAACGTGAGAATAATTAGTGTATGAAGTTAAGCTTACTGGTTAGTCAGCCTTTCCTACCAGCCTGTCAAAACAGGTTGAGAACTACAGTCCCCACTTGTGATGATGGACATTGGTAAGTCCCCAAATTATCTTGAATCAGCTGGGAGAGCTATGAGAGCAGTTAGATTGCTGTTAGATCACAGGAAAGGTGGATTGCAACCCCTTCTAGTGCATAGGCCTGTGGCACAGGTCTTTCAGATCTTGAAAGTTTCTTAGTGGACTCAGGAGGATAGAAACACTCCACTCCAGCACCAAAACACCAGACAGGCTACAGTGTTCATATTACACTCCTGGGCTTAGTTCTTCTAATGTCAGTGTCCATGGTTTCCCCAGTCAGGGCATGGATATTTTGTATCACCTTTTCTGAGCCATCAGACTACATGAAAAGAGGTTAATTTACACAGCTTACACGTTCATATTACTGGTATTTCAACATGAGCACTTAATTATTGGAGGCATTTTTCTGATTTGAAGACTACTGTGATGGCTAGTAGCACCTCTGTGGCAGAATCATAAGCTACCATGTTTGATATTAGCACTGATTTTTTTGCCTCTGTTTTCCTAAGTGAGACCACTGAAGATATCACTTGCACTAGAAGACCAGACTGTGAGGCTTGGACAGGAAATCCACCTTAAGTGTGAGATATCTGAGAATGTGGAAGGGAAATGGTACAAAAATGGACAACAGATTGAAGCTAGTGACCGTGTAAAGCTTTATCACAAAGGGAGGTAAGCGTGTTGTGTATTTCCTTGACTTTTGATGGTATGTAACTGTAGAGATGTGCCAGTTTCTGGGTTACCTCACTGAAAATTGTATGGTAATGAAGCCTAACCTCTGTCCCTAAAATATTTTTATCATCATAAAAACTATGCCCATTGCCCCCTTTCATCTTGTGTCTTTTATCTGTGGAGGATAATAATCAAAACTTTGATCCAAGTTCAAGTTATTAATTTTTACTTGCATTGCTGTTGCTGTTAGTATGGGATATTAAGTAGTAAAGTAAAATAATGGTTAGACATTATTAAAAATATACACCTATTAAATATCTGGGGGGGTTATAGCTTCTCTTTGTATCAACTCAGACCATATGTCTCTACCCATGCCAAGTGTGTAGAGACACCAAGTCCCTTTGCATTTATAATCCAACATTTTTCATGGAAAGTTTGTCAGTTTAAAAAAAAACCAACAAACTAAAAGAGAACAAACCAACCAAACCAAAAACTTAACCCGTAACTACATCCCCTTCACTTCAGCTTACCAGACCATTCATACAGCTGTGAATTGCTCTCACAAAGGTGTTCCTAAATATATTCTGAATTGTTTCTAATGACTCCATAACGCTCGCTCAGGCGCAGTAAGGTACAAGTGCCAGATGTGCAATGACCCCTTGGATTGACACATGGTGAAGGAAGGACATCACCACAACCCATGCAAACCCATGGGGTGAGGTGAGGGAAAGAGGAAGAGCACAGAGGTTATTCCTACCATGAACAAAGCTTAGCCACAGAAGATCATAGGGGAGCAAACATATCATCATACTGGAAGATGCAGTTAGATAATAACAGCAAATTTTTTCTCACTCATTCCTTTCTTCTGGAAAACAAATAGTAAATTGAATCCTGTCACAAAGATGGTCTACCAAAAGTCAGAATATTCCCACAATTGGATCCCCAAAAGATTTTGTCTTGAACATTGAAAGTACAATGTAATGACAGCAGCACAGAATCCCTGTGTCAAAGAAATTACACTTCTGCATTTCTCTACTTCTGTGGTCAAACAAAAAATACTGTAATTGGTTATATTATTTGGTGTTTGTCTCAAAAATATGTTGTACAAACCATACTCTGTTTAATTTGCTAAAATACCATTAAGCAGACACAAAAGGATATTTTGGTCAGTAACTTTACACACTTGCACAGATCTCCTGAACGTTTCATAGATATTTCCTTATAGCTTCAACAAGTCTTCAAAAATAATTTACATTGATTTCTTTTCCAATTTTCCAGAATCCACAGATTTGTTATAGCGAGCTCTGCTGTTGATGATGAGGGTGAATACATGTTTGTACCAGATGAATATAATATTAATATTCCATGCAAAGTACATGTTGTGGGTAAGTATATGTCATGATGAATATTATATAACATCTTCCTTGACCTTTGGAAATTAAAAGCAATGTGAAATACCTTTGATTACAACCAGTTTGTTTCCTCTGAGCAGGCATCTACCAAAGAAAACGGACTTGCTGCAATGGGAAAAGTGCAGGTGAACTAGTCAGACAGCACTTTGCCTGTGCTTGGGATCTGCTCATAGTTTACAAGTCTGGGGAAGATCACAAGGAAGATTTATTCATATTGATTTCCTTAATCTAAACCTAAACCAGTATTAAGAGCTTGTGTAAAGCACTTATTACTAACATCTTTTCAGATACACAGTGTTGTTGTCTTTGAAGAATTAGCTTGCTGACATTGCAAAAAATGATATAGTTTGATAAAAAATTAGAATTATTAGAATCAGCACATATTTACCTATTTGCTAAATACATTAAAGAATATCTAGAGATCAAAATATTTCTGTCCAGCTTTCATTCAGTCAGCAAAACAGAAGGCTTGTTAATGGTCCCAGTCTCTTAAACAAAAATAAAACAAAGGCATTCACTCTGACCTCTATAATACCTCACTGTTTTTTATTTGCAACTAGCAACTTGGAAATCAAAAGGAGAGCAATAAAAGTGAGCAAAGTTTTAGAAACTGTGTTATGTAACTGAAGATGAAAGAAGTGGAATATCTGTGTTAGAAAAAGTATTGGCAAGTCTTCAGGAGAATAAATAGGGAAGTGGTACTAGAAGGGTATGCCCGCTGATATAATTTCCCATACACTAAAAAAAGTTGTAAGAGGATATTCATCAGTTGTTCTTCCTATTTATGGGGTACAATAAAAGCAATGATTTCGTTTTCAGAAGGATTTGGGTTAAGAAAACTTTTAAACTCTAAGGCAGTGATGTCTGAAGTGTGTTGTAGAAAGCCTGTGATGGAAATATCAAGCATCACTTAGAGAAAAATGTCCTTCAGAATTTACCTGAATATATATCACTCTTCCCCAGGAAGACAGACTTTTGTTCTTTTAATCATCCTACTACTCAAAAATTTCTATGGTGCCATGATTTACTTTTCATCAGAAAACTATTTCCTTAAAATGACTTTGTCATCCATTTTTCTTCCAAACAAAAAATCAGTTGACTAAAACTACCAGGAAAATACAAAGCATAGAACACATTGCTATTGCAGTCTATTGCTGCAGATGTGTGCCAGGTCACTGAACTGTCAGAGTGGCAGAGACATGGCAAATTTGCACAATCTCTACTTTTTCAGATCCTCCTAAACTCCACCTGGACGGTCTTGGGGAAGATAACACTGTGACGGTAGTGGCAGGAAGCAAACTACGACTTGAGATCCCCATCACTGGGGAGCCAACTCCAAAAGTGATGTGGAGCAAAGGTGACAAGGTACATTGCCATCATAAACATTTCTTTAGAATCTCTAGAATTGTTTTGGCTGGAAAAGACTCATTGCCAAGTCCACCACTAAACCATGTCCTTAAGCACCACATCTACGCATCTTTTAAATACCTCCATGGATGGTGACTCAACCATTTCCCTGGGCAGCCTGCTCCTGTGCTTGATGACCTGAAAACATCTTTCCTGATACCTAGGCTAAACCTTCCCTGGCACAACTTGAGGCCATTTCCTCTTGTCCTATCACTTGTTAATTTGGAGAAGTAGAGCTTAACAAGGGGTCTCTTCCTTCAAAAAAACCCCAGCCTTCAACCTTGTGAAGATATTTATTTTAATGGCAGAAAATAAGGAGTAGACGCATTTCATCTAAAAAACTTTCCTCACTTAAAATTAAGGGAAAAATGGATAAATATTATTTAGTAACGTTTGTATCTTTTTTAAGAAAGGCTGAAATTAATGAGGGGAAAACATGGCTTTGCTATAAAGAGAGTGATATATGAGATGCAGAAGAGAACCAGTAAAAATCTACCAAATGGCTACTTCCTCTGTACATACTGCCCAGAATGGCTGCCAGGATTTGATGGGGGCCATGGTATGGTTTGGTTTTGGAAAATGAATGATAAATTTTGATGGAGAGTCAAGTCTTGGATGTAACAACAGGCCTAGAAATTGGTGTCTTGCATCTGGTATCTTAATTCAAAACCTCACGCACACCAATCCCTGACTGTGTAATACCAAAAAGCCACTTTTTGCATTTAAATCTTCCCTGTGGTATGTGGAAGCTGGCACATATTATTAATACTTGATTCATCACACTCATCTGGCCAAATCTCTGACTTTATTTTTCAAAGACTAATTTTAGAATCACCACTGTGGATTGTCCTAATAGGGAATTATTCTAGGAGAGCTCTTACTCCAAAATATGTGCCAGCATTTCAAATCTGTGAGGAATACATTTCAATCTGACTTTTGGAAGGATCCACTATTGTCTTTCCATCAAATTAATGGCAGATAGTGTTGACAAAAGCATGTTCTTGCTCTCAGGACAAGTAGGCTTAGAGCCTCTTCCTTTGAGATGCAATGGCTGAACTGAGTACAAAACAGTTACCATGTTTTAAGGCTAGTTATTCGTCCCTCAGATATTTTTTGTGATCCTTAGGTGACTGAAATTCTGAGCTTTAGTGTGTTTTTTCTTACAGTTGCTTTACTATTTTTGCTGGTGTCATGAATTGCATTTGGATTTTATTTTTGAGCCTTTTGATTCTCAAATCCAGAAAATAAGACTTTTTCCTCCACTTAATTTGATTCTTAGTGGATCACAGACAGTGGAAGAATACGGGCAGAAACATATCCAGACAGCAGCTGTCTGGTCATTGATACAGCTGAGAGAGAAGATTCAGGTCCTTTCAGAATAACGTTAAAGAACGAGGCTGGAGAGGACACAGCTCTAATCAACATTAAAGTGGTTGGTAAGTCATGTGGAACAGTGCATGTAAGCCATGTCTTTTGTTACAGCCCTTTTCAATAAATGCTCCTTGAAGGTCCCCTCTTTCCTGCACCCCAACAAGAGATAAATTCTTCTTCCTCTACCTCTACCTGAAGAGTGTCTTCTACAGAGGCTGTCCAACCCAGCTACAAAACTGTAGTAAATTCTCAGAAAACTTCCATTTCCCTGTTTTTTCCCATTTTCAGATGTGGAATTGAGGTGCAAGGACACTGAGGCCCAGTGTTACTGAAGGACACGAGAAGGAGTTAATTATAAACCCTCTGCCACCTAAGGCTGCAGAGGTCAAATGTGCAGTTGCCTCAGGCTGCCCTTAGCATTCCCTGTTCTCCATTCTCAATGTGGCTGTGGATGCTGTCTTACAACATTCCCTCAAGTGCCTCTCAAGTGTCTTGACTTTGCTGAAAAGCTTGGCATTTATCCCTTCCTAACCACCCACCAGGATCCGCAAAGGCTGCCTTTCTCCTTGTTAGTAACTCAGAAACCATCCAAATTTCTTGACATTTTCCTACTTGACGTTTTTTATTTCAACCTATGAAAAGGAAGAAAGTGGTGGGGTTTTTTAAAATAATATTTACTTTGTTTCCAACAGACGTCCCCGATCCTCCTCAGGCACCAAATGTGACGGAGGTGGGTGAAGACTGGTGTGTAATGACCTGGGAACCTCCAGCAAATGATGGTGGATCACCCATTTTAGGTGCATACTTTTCTTTTTCTTTTCTTTTTTTTTTTTTTTTTTTTGTGGTGATGATCTAATACAGACTAAAGACACAAACCCAAAATAATGGATGCCATAGGATCACAGATCAGGTCTTGGAGAGTTGCACTTTGAGCATCCAGCTGCAAGAATGTTCCACCCAGTCTTCAGCTTTATTGGATACCTGTTTTTCTAATTCTTTGAGATTTGTAATTTTGTATGTCGCCACATTATCAGTCCCCCTACTTGTAAGACAACCTCTTATAATACCAAACTTGAAACAGTCAGCCTGTTTGAATGTTAGCATGAATTTCAGAAACAATTTAGTGAGTACATTGGGATACCTCCTAATACATTGAACATTGAAAGTTAGAGGTGCTCACAGGCCAACAGAATCAGGCCCTTTTCACTCTGACCTAACTATAGCAGTGCTGTGAAGTCAAAAAAATGCTTTTCATAGCCATGGAAGCCAAACGGGTGACTGTCAGATAACTTGCAACAGGAAAAATTTAGCAACAATTCCTAAACCACTCTGAGGCTAGAAGGCACTATGGAAGTGCATCCAGAAATAATACCATTGACAATAAAATAATAGACACTTCGCTTTATGCCACGACCAATTCTGATACAATTTGTTTGTTTGATAGGATATTTCATTGAAAGGAAGAAGAAACAAAGCTCCAGGTGGATGAGGTTGAATTTTGAACTGTGTAAAGAAACAACTTTTGAGCCAAAGAAGATGATTGAAGGAGTTGCTTATGAGGTCCGTGTATTTGCTGTTAATGCAATTGGCATTTCCAAACCAAGTATGCCTTCAAAGTCCTTTGTTCCTTTAGGTAAGTAATCAAGAGCATAGTTAGGTATGCATTTAGAAGATTAATCTTGATACATTATTAAAGTCATCTAATTATATAACTGTAATTCTTTTGGCACTTATGTTTCTCAGGACTGGTCTTTATTAGGGGTTGTATAAACTGCAAGTCTGAACCTGAAGGATTGATAGTCTTTTATAAACAAGAAACATGGACATATAGACAAAGGAATGATGTACTACAATAAAGCAGTGACATGCTATAGGTGAACTTGATATGGTCAATATGTTTGAAGGACCAGAACTAATAGATCCATATTTTTGTGAAGCAGGTACTTCCTGAGTCAAAAGAGTTAAACTATTGCCTCACAAACTAGCAATTTAGAGAATTGATAGTTGTTGGATTATAGTCTTGGTTGTTTTGTGTGTCTTTCTCCTGCTATAAGTTAAGTCAAGCACTGGCCAAAAATGTTCAGGAAAGGTGACCAGAAGTCTAAATATTATTATTTTCAGGCTTCACTCTATGAAAACAAGACTTCAATCTTCATTTTGCCATTACATAGTAGCTTGCCATTTAGAAGTGTACAAGTAGTCATAAATAATCCATAAAAATCCATTTTAAAAATCCATTTTAAAAAAATCATAGTTACATGATCTATCATAGAAGTAGAAATCTATGAAAAAGTTAAGTGAATTTACCCAATATTGCAATAAATCATATGTTAAGAGACATTTGAGTAGCTCCTAATTTCACTCAATGACTAATGGGTCCCCATTAGCTGAAGTAGGGTCTTTTTTCCCCGAAGGGGGATCATATATTTTCCTTATCCTTTTGCACTGTCCAGATTAGACTAGGTCATATTTTATGCTATTTACATGTCCTCTTATTGTTTTGTATTAAGGTAACAGCCTTGTTATTCACCGAGTGACAGATGAATTTGGTAGCTTTTTCATATACAGAAACAGATTTTCAAACTGTTGTGACAACCACAAGTCCTTGTAGAAGAAAGGTGTCTTGTTCCGGAGGCCAGCAAAAGTTCCCACCTTGCTCAGTGGCACCCCCTCAATGCAGGATGAGGAAGGAGGAGGCTGTTATTGCTACAGCATGCTCTCCTCTTACCATAAAATACCTGCAGTTGTAGAATATGCTATTCACAACTTCTCTGCTTTACTTTCCATCACTCTTTGTCCTTCCCACCTTCACTCTGGGTTAGGCTGTGAGCAGATATGGGATGAGGTAACTGCTTCTCCTAGCTTGGTACTACTTGGGAAAGAAGTGCCAGAGGTGGTAGGAAATGTCAAGCAGGCAGGATCTAGCCTGTCACCTATGTTGCTGAATTTGAGGAATACACATAGTAAATGCAAACCTTTAATTGTAACATGGTTTTCTTCCTTCTCCCTGCCGCCTGCTTGCTTCAGCTGTTACCAGTCCACCAACTCTTCTGGCAGTGGATAGTGTGACTGATACCTCAGTTACAATGAAGTGGAGGCCACCAGACCACATTGGAGCAGCAGGGTTAGACGGCTATGTTGTAGAGTACTGCTTTGAAGGAAGTAAGTGACAACAACTGTGGTATGTTATTCATACTGAAAATAGGTGAGACTTTCTCCATTTGTTTTTTCTACAGGTATGTCAGGTACTCTTAATTAAAAGCAGAGACTAATTAGTCAGAAAATCTCAGGCAGATGGATTTTGCTCGGGTTTCCTTTGGTTTCTTTTGATTCCTGCCCATTGGTTGTAGTTCAACCCATCTTACTTTTGAAATGAAATCCAAATCAAAAGCCATATAATCTGTTGCAGTGTACCAAGTACAATGTTAATTCCTATCCTCTTTTTTGAGCTAAATGAAGAGTCAATGCAGCAAAGAGAGGATGGCTGAATGAAATAATGAATAGATAGAAGTGCAGTTCAAAATATGCACAGGTTGGCTGGTTTTAGGGACGGGAGGTCCTCCATGTGATAAACCCTATCTCAACATATTACTAATTGGCTGCTACAAGTGCCAGTTCCCAGTCCTGAGGACAGCTTTCCCAATAGCTAGCTGTAGAAGTTATCTAGGCATGTAAATTGCATGTCTGGCTATTGAATTTCTCTAGTGTTCCAGTGTAGTTAGATATATTAACATCTTTAGCTATGTCCGTCTAAGCAATAAATCTATACATAATGAAGGAGAAAGATAAAGGTGTAAGAAAATGAATAAACTTATGAGAGTAAAATAACAAGGAATAGGGAAATATAGTTTATGTTTTACAACTAAGAGTCTCTGGTCATCAAGCAGCAGAAACTTAGTATTTTCCTGCAGCTTTTCTTCTGGCATCAAAGGAAGTCTATTTTCAAAAAGTAAAATCTACCAACTCCTGGGTAAGTATCAAATAGCCTGGAGTGGTATGTGCAATACCCAGCCTCTGTGGGCAAATGCCAATCAGTGGGATTCTAGCAATGTTGTGTGTTTGGATGAATGGGTCACAGTTATCTTCAGCTCTATACCTGCTACTCTTAACTGTTCTGTAAATCACATGAAGAGTTGGACATCTTTTTTCAATGAAAGATTTTCACGAATCCAGCCCACAGCCTGAAAACAAGAGGTAGAGGACAGAACTTGTCTTTTATACCATCAAGTGTTTCACCTTCAGACAATACAGAAAAACAGTAGCTCATAAATGTGGTCAGATACCACAGGAACAGAATGCCCTCAGCTCTCACTCAGGAAAGTCGGAGGGGGAGTGAAGAAGAACCACTGGCTTTTCTGAGGATCACTCAGCATCTTTTAGTATTGAGCTGAATATCTGTAAGGAGCAGGAACAGACTGCAAGAAGCTCAGAGGTCTGGAGAAGATTACCTGAAGGCAGACACTCCTGGAATGGTAGGAAGGGTTTTCCTTTTATATTGGGAGGGAGCTGTGGGAACAGCTCAGAATGAATAAGCATGCAGCCTTACATCAAGACGCAGCATTTCTACGATGTTTCCATTGCACAGGCAAGATGTAAGGGGATATAAAGGGGGACTGCCAGCATGAGGGCTCCTGTATATGCTGTATATTATGCTCTGTTTAGCATCAGTAGGATGGCAGGGGCAAAGTTAGAAGTGTTTGTAATATGTCACTGTCGTAAAACCCTCGACATTTCCAAATTAGGTTACAAGAGAGGATAAGAAATATATACACAGTAATGCAAACTGTGGTGTTCCAAACCTGTCTTTTAAGGACTGAAGATTGTTGTATACCTGTTGAATGGAACAAATCCTTTACTTTTCTTTTTTCAGATAGGTTTAAAACATACGAAGATACAACAAAATGGCAGTCAACTCTGTCATTTTATTGTTACCCACCTCAGTTAAAATACAATGGGTACAATGTATTTTACATAGCTTTTTGAGTGTTTATGTATATCTATATATGCCTCCTATATATGCATATACATCTATATATACACAATTGACATTATTTATGTATATATGCTATGAAAATTCTTAGGAAGAAGCAAGCTTAGTAGAAAGTACCAATTTAAAAAGATGTGTTATTAAAACATACATCCTTTTCTCTGTGTCCAGTCCTTCGTTTTTTTCTTGCAATATCTCAGTGCTTCCTTTTTCAGTCCTTTCAGTGCCTGTTCTACCTCAAACTAATTTCTTCTATACTGTTTAATAACTCTTTTTAATTTTGAGGTACTTTTAAAATGAGTGTCTATATTCATTCTGCTGTTCTTTTCTTTTAGTTATCTGTTTGTAAACTCATTTGTCTTTACCTTCTCCATTCTTTCATTATTGTCACTGAAGTAGTTTCAAGGGGGACTTTTCTAAGACTTCCTTTCTGATCACGATCAGAAAATAGGAAGAATAAAGATGTAATTATGATTTAGAACCAGGAGCATTGGCTTAGCTTCACAAAAATTGGTATTTGCCTTTAGTTTGGACTTTGTAACTTGATGAACATGGTGGACTCTTGCACTTCCTTAACTATGGTAGCACTGCTAACAGCGCACTGCATATACTACTGAACTGGAGTCTCATCATGAGTATCTGGATCCAGACTTGCATAGGTGTGAATATAGAACTCGCCTTCCCAGGGCTATTTTACAACATCCAACTTGAATCTCTTACTGTGGAGCAGACCAAAATTTTGTTGGCACCGAAGAAGTCAATTCCTAGTAAAATATGTTGCTGACTTGTTCTTGTTTGACATTTCTAGGCTAGTAGTGCTTGGCCCTAGTTTTCCCCAGAACACTATGTTTATCTGCCTTTAAAGGGCCATGGTACCTGCAGACAATCTGCTTTCACAGCTAGCAAATAAGCACTCTGGTGTATCACTATTGGCGAGAGCTTTGCCAATGTCCCCATCCAGGGTCATGCACAGATCTTAGAACAGTACTTTTACTATCCTAAAAATAGCCACATCCAGGATTCCGGGAAAGGCACAGGGTAGTCATAGCTTTGTCCAGGAAATAAAGCCTTAGTGATTACATAGTATCTGTCATCATCCATGGTTTTGACCTTCTTTAATTTTCTTTCTATGTTGCCTTTACCTAAATGTGTTCTCTTCTTCCATTTCCTCAAACTTTTTTCCAAGACTTCTCCTTTTCTGTCTCTCTTATTCAGAATTCTTCACTGAATTTCTTCTCTCTTCTACAATGTCTTTTCTTCTCCTACACTTTCTCCCATCATCATTCTGTTTCATTTCTCTTTTCCAAATGTTCCTTTTGTCTTTTTCTTTTCATCTTTCCAGGGCTGTGATCAGGCCTAAAGAAAAAAAAACAACAATGAACCTGATCCCACCTTATCTCCTCTTCCTTTAGCTTTTCTGTGAGCATCATACATAACTGTTCTTTGATCTAGACGCCTTCTTCGCATCTCTTTCCTCCCTGCAGTATCCCTAAATACGGGTCCTCTAAATATTTAAAGCCCAGCATCTATCTTTGCATACTTACTAACAGGAATTGCTAACCACTGACAAAATGCTCCATCTGTGTGAAAGTGGGTGTCTCTGATTAATTTTAAAGATGGATTCTCACAAGGTATATCGACAGATCTGTCTGAGGAAATGGTGGAGCCACCTTTTAACCTGGAAGGTACAGTATTCAACAAAGGATATACATCTTCTCTAATGAAAGAAAAATGCTCTTCATAGGAGTAAAGATAAATAAGTCTATAGAATTTGCTGTAGTCCACGGATAAGGGGAGGGGGAGGTGTTCAGAAACCAGTCATTGATTGCTAGAAGCTGAAAGCAGCAGCTCGAAGGAAAAGCTTAATTCCTGAAAGTAAGATCCACAGTTATGGAAATGTATACCACAGTATTGCACACTAAGTCTCCAGGGCTCTCCAGCTTATAATAGTGCTCTTCTGTCCCAATATTTTATCTTTATATGCTGTGGAAGGGATTGATACTGACTTGCTACTGCATAAATTTGACTTTCAATGTCAAGGTGCCAGCCATGTTAAAGGGACCTGTTTAGAGGACAGGGTGTAAAAGAAAACATCATTGGCAGCTGACATTTTTCTGAAGGGCTGTACTGTTTCTTTCCATCACTCCATGATTTACACGTGACTGCCTACAGGAAAGATTAAAAAAATCCAAGAATGCTGTATTTACATGCATAATTCTGACACAGTCTCCCTTTTTTTAAAGGCACCAGGAGAAATGGCATTTCAGTTTGTAAAAATTCTACATTTAAGTCACCCCAGTGGTCTCAGTGGTAGTTTAGGGTACTCGGTACTGGTCTAATTGTGATACTATTGAAATTTATTGCAAATCTCATTTTTCTCCAAGGAAGCTGTTAAAGCAGTCATGAGTGCTTTTGGAAATACACTCTCTGTCCCCCTTTTTATTTATCAGCTGAATCTAAAGACTAATCTGAAAATAGAGGCCTGGGGGTGTTAGTGGACAGCCGGCTGAACATGAGCCAGCAGTGTGCCCAGGTGGCCAAGAAGGCCAACAGCATCCTGGCCTGTATCAGAAATAGTGTGACCAGCAGGAGTAGGGAAGTGACTGGTCTATTATACTCAGCTCTAGTGAGGCTGCACCTTGAGTACTGTGTCCAGTTTTGGGCCCCTCACTACAAGAAGGACAGTGAGATGCTGCAGTGTGTCCAGAGAAGGGAACAAAGATGGTGAAGAGTTTGGAGCACAACTCCTATGAGGAGGGGTTGAGGGAACTGGGGCATTTTAATCTTACAAAAAGAAGGCTGAGGGGCGACCTTGTTCTCTACAACTACCTGCAAGGAGGGTGTAGAGAAGTAGTTTTTGGTCTCTTCTCTCAGGTAACAAATGATAGGATGAGAGGAAATGGTTTCAAATTGCCCCAGGGGAGATTTAAATTATATATCAGGAAGAATTTCTTTACTGAAAGGGTAGTCAAGTATTGGAACAGGCTGCCCATGGAAGTGGTGGAGTCACGATCCCTGAAGGTATTTAAATTGCATGTAGATGTTATGCTTGGGGATATGATCTAGAGGTGGACTAAGCAGGATTAGGCTGCGGTTGGACTCGGTGATCTTAAAGGTCTCTTCCAACCTAAGTGATTCTATGATTCTACAGTCTAAAAACATTTCTCTAAATATAAATACATAATCAGCAGAACCCTTAAAGTTTTGAAACATTTTTCCAGCATATGACTAAAGTGAATCAATATAATATTACAGTATAATTAGAAAAACAAAATGGAGGTATTCATCAGAATATAACGATCTATTGCCGTTCTGTAATTTTCTTCATCTTTGCAGTGGATGTATTTATAACTGCCTATTCTTTCCATTCGTCCTACCCTCCTCTTTCCCCTAAACTAGCTGATGAATGGATCGTGGCTAACCCGGAGCTGACCGACAAAACGAAGTTCACTATCACTGGTCTGCCGACTAACTCGAAAATCCTTGTAAGAGTAAAAGCTGTGAATGCTGCTGGTGAAAGTGAGCCCAGGTACCACCCACAGCCTATTTTGGTCAAGGAAGTGATAGGTAAGATCCTCCTGCCTACGCTCACCCACAGATTCACTCTGCTTTCATACTTTGTTTGTTAAGGCTAATGCTTACTTGTTCGAAACTGATACCATTACAACCTTACAAGGCCATTGTGCAGTGGCTGGAAATCATGAAACTGTCTTTAAAATGATCTGTAATTATTTTTATCTGTTTAATTTCTGAGTGTTTATTTCTCAGCCTTTGAAGGCTTTTTTTTTCCTGCTGAACATGATGCTGGGTTTTTTTGAGTCGCACTAAGTTTCTCACCTAATCCTCCCACCGTAACATTTGGTGTTACAAAAAAGTGATGGCACATCAAATGTAACATTGTGGGACCAAGACATTTAAGACAGGGGGTTGGACTTGATGATCTCTTGAGGTCCCTTCCAATCCCTACAATTCTGTGATTCAGTGATACCTTACTCATTAGTCAATGCTGGGAACTGTAGAACAAAGAGTCTCCTACTTACAGTGATGCTCACCAGTACTGCCTAAGTCAGAAAAAAAAATTAATGTCAAACACAAGCTTTTGGCTTTTTTCAGAACCTCCAAAGATTCGTCTACCAAGACACTTAAAACAAACCTATACTCGAAGAGTTGGAGAAACTGTGAATCTTGTTATTCCTTTCCAGGTAAGAACTAAAAACACAGACAGGAAAATACTACTTTTTTCTTATATTGCTGCTTTTTAACTTCTTTCTCCGTAACTGTGTTCAGCCAGTGAGTTAACTTAAGCATGAGTGGAACAATACAAAAGTATGCAGGCACTTGAAAGCTTTTGCTTTGACATCTCAAATAAGTGATGTTAAGCTAATTAATGAATCAGGTAACTAGCTTAGACAGACTGATTTGTCACCTGTTATCCAAAGGACACTTATAAATCTTCCCAGTAGAGATTATATGTGAGATTATTGCAAGCACAATGCAAAATGTGCTGGCAGTATTTAGATATGTTATCAAGGGTGAGACTGCAGCATTTCATTTTTTTCTTGAGAGAGGAAAAGAAGGGGAAGAATGGCCAGTTTCATAGTGTCCTACAGAAACTGCAACCTTTAATACCTTGAGATCACAGGTATAATAATGTTTTCCCACAGCATCATGTTAACTTTCATTCCCATACCCTTCACAACAGTGATTGCCACTCTATCTGCAGGGTCCTTATTCTTCTGAACAGAATTATGGCAAAATTCATTTCCATTTCTTCTCTGCAAGCCTACAGATACTGGGTGGGTGTAATCCAGTGTCTGCAAGGCTGTTAAAAGCCTTATAAAAGCTTGATCAGTAATACACTGCAAGACACACTGCTCTTTAGAAAGTAAAGGAATATTCTGGGGTTACTCTTTAAAATAGAGCACTTAAAAAGGTGTGAGATTACAGCATCTGCAATTGTTTGCCTCTGGAAGACAAATCCCATGGTAAAGCAGGTGGAATTCACTCTGATTTAAATACCTAATTTTGGCACACAAAGATGACGCACAAAAGCTATTTTATCTCCCAAAGTCCTATACAAATTGTTTCCTGTTTACAGGGAAGACCAAGGGCAAAAGTATCATGGCAGAAAAATGGTTCTCCAATTGACAAGAACCAAATCAACATACGCAACACTGAAAATGACACGATCATCTTCATCCGAAAGGCAGAAAGGAGCCACTCTGGAGAATATGACATGAAAGTGGAAGTAGAAAACTTGGTGGACAAAGCTACAATAGATATTCAGATTGTTGGTATGTTTTGAGAAACAGAAATAAATGCATGACAGAGAGACTCCAGACACTCAAAGGCTAGAAGAACACAGAAGAATCCAAAAGACCATCTTTCTCCATAGTAATTAACTCTCCACATCCAATTACTTGACTATAGATTTAAGCAAACCTCTGCACATGAGGGAAGGTGCTTGTTGGAACATGTCAATCTCTTTTTTTTCCCTGTTAAGCTTTTCATGTTCTTCCCTATCTTGCAAGCTCTTCCCCATTGACTGATATCCATAGCCAGAAATGGTAGTAACACATTTACTTTTAATTTTTACCAATCTTTTTCTTTACATAATAAGCAAAACTGGAAACACAACCTCTTTAATGATTGTCTGACTCTGTCTTTCAAGAACACATCTGCAACTGGTTTTAACTTTTCCAAAATATTATGTCCTTATGCAAATAAAGAGCATACACATATTAGAAACCGAAATCACAAAGTGGTCAAGTTAAGCTTTTCATGATTCTGACATGTCTCAGCTTTGGAAAGTTTTCTTTTACTACTTCAGCTTTCTTTTGACATTGTTTTTGGCATGTGCATGTCATAAGGAGAGAAAGGAATCAAACTAAGTGGAAGATGTGTGTAGGAAAGAGAGACACAGAAAACAAACAGTGGAAAATGTCAGCTGCTATATTTTCATTACAGATCGCCCAGGCCCACCAGAGATTGTAACTATTGATGACGTTTGGGGAGACAATGTAAATTTGTCATGGAAGCCACCAAAAGATGATGGCAATGCTGCTATTACTGGGTACACTATTCAAAAAGCAGATAAGAAGAGTATGGTAAGTAATAAGGATTTGTTTAAAAGTCTGATGCACTCATGAACTCTCCCTTTGAAAAATAAAAGCCTTGTGTGCTTAAATTGATGTAGGTGGACAAAGCATTGATCAGTCAGTGTTCAGAAAATCTGCAAGGTATCTCTAAAAGTTCTAAAAATCTCCTGTTGACTGTAGCCAAAGCCTAGACATGGAAAAGTTTTCAGATTATGCCAAAGAGGAGGATGAAAAAGGAAAGGACAGATAGATTTGTGGGAAGTAAATCTGTTTCTTTTCCTTTTTTTCAGTAGAGAAAATAAAACCCAAACCCACTAATTTTTGAAGTCAGTAGGTTGCTACTAGAATTAAAATTCAGTGCTGCTGTGTTCCAACCTGTAATGTCACACTGTGTAAATCATTGCCACTCATTACTACACATGGGAAAATGGTACATACATAGTTCATAAACTACTTTGAGATTTATAGTTGAAAAGTGCAATATAGAGATGTTCATTACTTTCATTAAACTAACATGAATTTTACACCTTCTTAAAAGATGGTAGTTGGATTCTTGCTATAACACACTGCAAATTTGAGCACAGGAAGTCTAGGACAATATTTTGGGAGATGCCTTATGTCAGGAAATCTTTTTGCCTTGCTATCCCCCCACTTTAATATGTTGACCTGCTTCAAGACCTGATCAATTCATTCTTCCCATGCCACTATTTCCCTTCCCATCCTTCATTTTTTTCTTTCTCTTCAGACTGTAAGGTCTCTGTCTGGTCAGAACAATGATGTCTCCTGCCTGTAACTTGCTGTGTTAAGGAGAAAGTAACCACAGCAGTGTCTGTGGTCCAGTGTGTCCTGGATTATTTGGGTCATAGTTTCCCCACATTCTTAGTGGCGAATTCTGCCATTCTGGCCCAGCTGGCATTCCTCAGAAAACTGTTTTCCCAAAGGGCACTTTGGCTTTTAAAGATGACCAAATATCAACACAAAGTGTGACACAGGGAACTTGGCACAAGTTCATTTTTAGAAAAGCCAGAAAACTGTGCAAGGCAGGGTAAAGAAAAGCAAAAACCTTGCTGTGGTCATATTGCACTTCATATTAGTTGCATTTTAGCATTAACTTCTTTCATCTCAGTTTGTTATTTAGGTTTTGTGTACTAGGATAGAATTCACATCCACTGTTCCTGCTGCAAGACTAAAGTGCTAAAACCCACCTGCCCACCCGAGCCTTTAGATGTCAGAGGACCGCCGACATAAAATGGCATTTCTCATGAGCACTTGATCTGTGGAACAGGGGGTAGATTAGTGCATTGTGAGTACATGTTACAGCATATTAGTACATATTACTACTTTTCTTACCTGCTGCAGTACCTTCTCTGTCAGCAGTGGGAACTAGGAATGACGGAGCCTGCTTTGCCTTGCACAATACAACATCTGTAATACTAGATTTCCTGAAATGAACCCTCCCAGTTAAGAATGTGTAACAATTTAGTGAGGTTCAATTTCCATTTGGCCTTCACTGTTCAGCAGTGAACTCTGTGGTATTCTCATCACTCATTTTGGACAGAGTAACTAATTATTGCCAGTTTCACTATTTTAATATCTATCAACATTCCCATAGAAGAAAAATCTTGGTCCCAGAAGCTTGATGATTCTTCCAAACAGTTAACAGCTGAGAGGTGCAGAGTGCTGCAGGGAAGCTTACTCTCTGTGTTTGTGCCTTTCAGGAATGGTTCACAGTAATCGAGCACTACCACCGCACCAGTGCCACCATTAATGAACTCGTCATAGGCAATGAGTATTACTTCCGCATCTTCGCTGAAAACATGTGTGGCCTCAGTGAGGATGCAACGATGACCAAAGAGAGTGCTTTGATTGCAAAGGATGGTTAGTTTATTATCCATTCCTTGTCAAAAGGGAAGGGGTGTGTTCAGAGGCTGGAAGGGGTTTAGAGGTAAAGGCTGTATCTCTAAAACATTCAGGCACATTCCTAGCTCCAAGACCAGGTGCAAGTAGCAGCAGGGACATTTCATATTAGGACTCCTTGGTCTGTCCATTTTTTTTCATGTTTGACATTTTCTATGATCTTGGATCTCAGGGTCACGACACCCCTGGAAGATTTAAATCTAGGAGAGCTGGAAGAGCGAAGAAGCTGTTCTGGTAGAAGCAGTGGGTCACTGCCTCCCAGTGGAGATTTGGCATAAGCTGTGCAAGTGCTCCCATAGGGTTCAGGCAGGATCCCACAGATAATTTGCCCAGCAACCCCTGCTTCACAGCTCTTGCAGCAGGAGCTGGGCAAATTCTGACTCTGTGGTCAGAAATCCTGGCATTTAAAAAAGTGTGAGTTTGAAATGATGTATACTTTAAAAAATAATATTTTTTTCAAAGCCCCTTTATTGGAGGGAAATCTACAAACATGGTTTAAAGGAAGAAAATCAATCCCGGTTACCTCAGTTTGTCTAAAAGAAAAGTATACTTGACTGCCACAATGCAGAGGACAGACAACCACTGTACAAGCCACAGTGACAGGCTGAAGGACTGAAGGCCCAGGGTACGGGATCCCACTCCCATTATGCAAAACTATCTCTCTTTTAGCGATGGGATCATGAACAAAAGAATGACTACATGAATTGTTTTACTTGCCATTGTCAGGAGCAGAATTATCAGCCCTAAGCTGTGCTGAAGTCAGTATGAGAGTTTGCATCAGGTTTCAGTGAAGCAGAGATGTTTAATATACCTGTGCACAGGGGCAGATGTCAGTCTGTCCAGCTGTTCAAAATTGTAGTCATAGAATCATTTTGGTTGGAAAGACCTTTAAGATCGTGGCGTCCAACCATTAACCTAGCACTGACAAGTCCACCACTAAATGATGTCCCTAAGCACCACATATACAGGTCTTTTAAGTGCCCCCAGGGAGGCTGACTCAACCACTTCTCTGGGCAGCCTGTTGCTTGACAACCCTTTTGTTGAAGAATGTTTTCCTAATACTTAATCTAAACCTTCCCTGGTGCAACTTGAGGCCATTTCCTCATGCCAGTTTAGTTTGTGGGTGAAGATGACTTATTGACAGTGATCTCCATTGCAGAGCAGGGAAAAGGTAGCAGGAGGAAACTAGATTTTACTGCCATGTTTTGCTTGTACAGAAACTACATCCCTTCAGGTATCTATATTATTAGTGAACTGTATGAAATAGAAAGAAAAATGGATTTTCAGATACAGAGCCAGTTTGTAATTGGAACAAACTGCAAAACATACTTGGCAACAGAATGAGCATGGCTTGTCAAGGCAGCCATCAGGCAGGACATCAGTCAGAATCCATCCTGTTCTGAAATGTGCAGGTCATGCAGGCAAAGACACAGAATAAACTTGCATTATTTTCTATGCTAAGGAAACAAAGAGGAGCTCTCAAACAACTAACCTATAGCATGACTAAGGGCTGTAGTCACTTCCCAGGCTCACTTCCAGCTTCCCCTAGAAGTGCAATTACTAGAGCCAGGTTGCCACCTAAAGCAGACTCAGACTCTTTGTAGTTTTTAAGATGCTTGGGTATTAGCTGCATGCCAACCCTTGTTTTATAAATGTTGGGTTTTTTTCCTTCACAGGTAAAGTCTACAAATATCCAGTTTACGATGATTTTGACTTCAGTGAACGTCCATTGTTTACTCAGCCTCTTGTCAACACGTTCGCTGTGGCTGGTTACAACGCTACCTTGAACTGCAGCGTTCGGGGCAACCCCAAGGTACAGCATAGCTCCTAACAGCATCAGTTAAAATGTGTGAGAGAGTTTAACCTGGCAATAAAAACTATAATACTATTTTTTACTATCTGTCTCACTCATAAGCCAGTCTGAAGGCAAAAGAGTGGTGTGGGCTCTGAAGAATACAAAAAAGGACCTTCTTACCTGTGCTGTGGGCACTGCAATAGTGACTAAACCCACAGATAACTCAGTGAAAGGGCAGAACCTCAAGAAAAGGCAGAGTGTTCCTGGGATTGGCACTGACAGCAGCTGTACAGTTAATATATCAGTAAAGACTAGTACTAAAATAAAACAATAATTATTCCATAAAAAAGCTATTTATATTTTAAGAAAGAGCATTTCGGGAACTCTGCAGGGACCACATTGGTTCTCAGACCCACTGTGCAATGTATCTTCCAGCTTCTTTTGTGTTGCATCTTTTTGTGATCAGTTTTCTGTTGTGAAAAACTGGAGTGACCTTGTAAAATGAGAACTTAAAATGTGCTTAAGGACATGTTTGCTGTTCACTCTTCACAATTTCCAACTGTTCTATGTGCAATACTGTGAAAAATCATCCTTTTCTTATTCATTTATAGTAACAGGATATCAAGTTTTTTTCTCACATGCTTGATATCACACAGCACCTCTTATATTGGTAGAAGGCTTATACTTAGGAGTTTAATTATGTGATAGGACCCACACTGAAAAAACTCTGCTCAAAACCAAATGCATGATGCAGCCTATGCTTATGTTTAAGAATTACAGTTTCCTTTCTATCATTATTTTGTCTATTTTTTATCATTTCTGTATTACTCAAATGCAACCGCTCGATGATGGAATATTGAAGTTCATCAGGTTTGTGCATGTGAGTTTTTTTCTGTTTTTGCCACAGCCCAAAATAACCTGGCTGAAAAACAAGGTCATTATAATGAATGACCCAAGGTACCGAATGTTCAGCAACCAAGGGGTCTGCACCTTGGAGATCCGCAAACCAAGTCCCTACGATGGAGGTACTTACAGCTGCCGAGCAGTCAATGAACTTGGAGAGGCAGAAGTTGAGTGCAAACTGGAAGTAAAAGGTAAGGGGTTGAAATCATTGCAAATGCCCTGTGTGTCTGAGCACCATCTACATCACAGTCAAAAGTATGCAAGGCAAATGCAAAATGGAGTTCAAACAACTTTTTTAACTCTCTAGAATGAAAATAATAATTTGATCCAGACAAAATAAACTATTTTGGTTGCTTTGTTTTCTTTTTGAGGACCAACTTGATGTGCTTATGCTATATTGTCTTTAACCCCCTGCCTCCAAGCCAATACATGTTTTCAGTGATGGCAAGGACTTTTTCCACAAGGGCAAAAATGACAGACTCTACCTCTTAATGCTACTCCACTTACCTGACAAACTATAGTAAGACTCAGCCATACGGTTCTTAAAGGAAAGCATGAAAATAAAATAACCAGCTTGGATAAGAGGCAGATCTCTGAAGGAACTGGCAAGGGGAGAGGAAGGAAGATTAGTTCAGAGCAGAATTTGTCTGCCTTAAAATGATGTATTAAACAATCCAAACATTTTCTTCCAAAGAAAAATGTTTAACATCATTTTTTAGGAAAATCCTGTAGCAGTATTGTTGTTAAGGACACAAGCTAGTTGATAGAATTGGTGTATTTCCTTTAAGAACAGAGTAATAAAACCCACGGATTTTTGCAAATACAGGGAAAGAGGATGAAGTAGGTTAGGCTTCTACAGGTGAAGACGTATCTTTATTTTCATTAATAGTCACACTTTATGAATTCCAGGTAGTTTAGCATTGATTGGGATGTCATGAATGACAATTGGATTTGGATGGGATTAATCAATAATCTCGGGATGGTATTTTTCAGGAAATTACTTCCTAGGAAAAGACAGGGTCATATGTAGGTGGACCAACTCCCCCTGAAGGCTTTTGCTTCAACTGTGGAATAAGCTAAATGTTTCTGAAAAAAATTAATTGAGTTTATAAATAAGGAAGTGTCTAACTCTGAAATTTATTTGCTGAGTATGGCCCTAATTATATTATTTCCATAGTTTATAATGAAAACCATAATATTTAATATCCTTGTGGATTATATTGCATTTATTTTGGATTTCAATTTCCATTTTTGGTATTTTCTAATGTATCAAATCTACTAGCAAAAAGCCATTGCAATAAATTTCTATGAAGTTGAACATTTAACTAATGTAATGAAAATATGCATAAGTGTCTTCATTTTCATTATTTATTTTTAAGAAAATATGTTTAAAATGTGACCTCCTCATCCTGGAAGTATGATTGTTTCCTTAATCACAAGAAACTCTCTATTTCACAGTGCAAGAGAAGACGTCACCATCTGCCAAGGCTGCTTCATTGATTATTATTTTTTTTAATACTGAAAGACCAAGTTAATTTGCTATTCCATTAACCTTCCCAAGTCCCCAAGCCCTAAAATTCTTATGCGTTTCTACTTTTTAGTCTTTAGCACTCTGCTTGTAGTACAATCAAATACCACATTTTAAATACAAGAAGCTGTTTAGTTCCATCTTTTGTTTTACAAAGAAGGATTTATATATACCATGCAGAATACTGTGAAATATTTTCAAGATAAGAAAGAATTTAACTAATATCTTTCCATTTTAGGATGTCCAAACTCCAAATGTTGTCATGGATTATGTATTATTCTTCAGTAATTCCCTTTCCAGCTGTTGGGAAGTACAGATGCTTCTGCTGACCTTGGACTTGTTTTTACTTGGTAGCAGGATAAATCAGTTTGCTGGTTTTGAAGCATCATACAAACACCACATCTTTACTCAGCCTCTCTTACAATATGCTGCTCTATGTTAGAGTTTTTAAAAGAAGCGTGGGGAGATTTTTGCCTGTGATTGACACTGATGGGGAATTTCATTTCTTACCTTTATGGGCTGGTATCTGAAACAGACTGGGAATTCTTAGATCCTTTTCCAGTCGATTAGAAGTAATGTCTCTAGGAAAAAAGTTCTGTTCATTGAAATGGTTACTAGGTATGGCTGGGATGACACCCCTGGTGATTTTTGCTGACAAATGTTTATTTAATTTTCACAGGTCCACTTTCTGAGTAGTGCTCTGGAATGCAGAGCACATGATAAACTAGGCTCACAGGTTTCCAGGCCTGTCCCACTCAGAGATGGTCTTTTCCATGATGGCTATATTAAAGACTTGAAAAATAAAAAGTCTATCTGGCAACCTGGCAGCAAACATTTAGGGTAGACAGCAGAGCAGTGAAGCACCAGAGCAGATTTCCTGCAGAGCTTGTAGAGCCTTTGAGACCAAGAGCCTTTAAGAGCAGTTTAGCAGAAAGACAGCAGTACAACTAGTTAAGATTGATATGCACTGAATGACAGACACCTCAAGAGTGCTTTCAGCTCTGTGTGTCTGAGGTTTTGACTCAGTTTTTAACATTGCCAGCACACCCTAGCACCTCAGTCAGATTCAAGTATCCCCTCCAATCATTCACCCTGCAGGAAACCTTGGATAGATGCATGGGCTTTGCGACAGGTCCTGAGGGTTGTATTAATCACACTATCAGATTGTTGCAGCACATCCTACAGTCTCAGTTCCTCTGGTGCCGTATCTTGGAGTTGCAGTTGAATGTACCTTTGCTACAGTAAGAATTACTCCCCTTAGACAAGATTTAGTTCCTCCTTTCCCACTTGGAAACAAAATCTTCCATACCCACTGACTGCAAAAAAGCTTGTAGTGTAGGCATTTCTAGGCTTAAAAAGCCTTCTTTCTTCAAAAATAAAGTAGTATTTACTTTAAAAGATAACTGAAAAAATTGAGTACTATACCACAGACATCATGCTCAGAGCAGTACTTCAGTTTTAGTATCACACCTGAAAGAAGTCCTAAAAAAGAGAGGCTGCTAGGATCCCACCTGGGTAGTGTGTTGTTTTTCTCCTCTTAGCTATGTAATGCTTAACTACCCCCTCCCCTAGTTAATGGTTGGTTTGTTGAACTCAATCTCATATCAGCCATCACAGAGTGCAGTCCTTCTCCCTCCCATCAAGCCTGGGGCTCTGGTTGTCTCCCAATGGTTTGGGCACTCACTGGTCACCCTTGCTGAGATTCTTCTCTCCATCCTGGCAGGTTTAGTCATTACTTCAGACTCCTTTTTTGAAGACTGCTTAGGCTAGCTCTGTAGAGCTTAGACACAGGACAGCTGCTGCAAGGGTTCAGTGCTGATGCTTTTCACATGACTGGCAGCTCAGCTGATGAATCCAAAGGGAACAGGATTAAGCGAATAAAGCAGCTGCAGCTTGGAGAACCAGAGTAGGCTCTGGGTTTGCTATGTGATACAGACAGATGCAAATAAGTATCCAACTGCCAGAGCATAAAAACATATGCCTTATTTCACTCTTGTATTGACTTATGTGTTGGATTGCCATTTGCTGAAGTTTCCCAGCCTGTTTGCTCATTTAGGAGGGTTCTTCAGATGACTGCTCATCACACTGAGAGAACAAAGAGTTCTGGATTTTTGACTCACTGGAAATGGATTGCAGAGAGTGTGTGTGTGTGTGTTTGTTTGTTTGCATATGTATAGCTTTAAACTGGTTCAGCTTTACTCCAGCAAGTAACAAGGTCTGAATTTGCAAAGTGATGAGGTATGGTTGAGTGCTGCCTGAAATAAGACCTACAGCTTCAAGGTCATCCTGCCTATCTGGTGAATGTACTAGCTGTAGTGCTGTTCCTACAGATCTTTGGATAGTAAGTCATGCATACACAGAATCTAATTGTACATATTATATAAGGAAAAGATCAAAATATATTTTTAAAATATGAGGTAGATCCCTAACTATGGCTGTAAACCTCTCATTACAAGCAGTAGGGAGCTGATTCCTTATCAGCTTCAACTGAGCTCAATGAAAAGATTCAGATAAAGCACCGCGCTTCTTTTATCATGAAACAAATGGTTTGGGGAATGTTTATCTTAAGAGCTAAATCAGGGTTGGTGGCTACTCAAGTAGGTTGACATTAGCAAAGATGCTGTATGAGAAATATTAAAAAAATAAGGTGTTGTGTTCAACTGGGAAGAATTTTGAATGCGAATAAATACCACTATAAATATTCTGATTCTGCAGTGATATATCATGGAGTAATTAACCCAGGAGAACCGTTCTTCTTGGCAGGGAATAACCAGGTTTATAATAAGCATACTCCTCTGGACATTCCATTTCATTCCCTTCCTCTCTTTCCACATGCAAACGCATTTTCTGCATGCAAAGCGTGTATTTATTTGCTTCTTTAGATTAAACTACCTAGCGTCTCATGGCATACAATGTCTATGTCACATGAGCAAAGAAGGCCAAATTAATCAAGAATATGGGTATTTAACATCTGAGTTTAGAAGGTTTGGGACAGATTTCTGCTATGCCTCCGGGCACAGAACTACCTGTTCCTATAGAGTATTTTTTAATGACTGCCACTACCTTTAATCAGAACACTTAGACCAGGAGATAGAATTTTGAAGAAGAGCTCTTGGTTAGCTTGTAGTATTACTGAAAGAAGTATCATAAAGTCATTTACTGTGCTTTAAAGACATTATTTATTACAGAGTTGTAGTCTTTGGTTACAAGTTAGTGGTGAGAGTGATGAACTTGCTCAGCAGAATCTAATGATGAAATCTTTATCCAGCTATTTGCAAGCCTATAATTTTACTACATTTTAAATTCAGGCTTGGTGGGGTTCAGAGAATTTAATTGTTTCTAGAGAAATGTGTTTGCTTGTAACTTTGACCAAATCCAGAATATTGGCAGTGCAATTAAAAAATGTCAGGGTTGCCCAGAAACTAGTGTCCAGTACATTATGCATACAAATTTACTGTTTTAAACCTAAAACATGTTAAGAAATTAGGCTAAGGTTCCCATAGTATTTGAAATATTGAAATATTATCTTAGTATTGAAATATTATCTTAAAAGGCTACCATAGGCATAAAGTTGAGTGCTTTTATATATATATACACACACATGTAAATATATATATATTAATGTTTTATGGAGTAAAAATGTTTAATTAAAAGTAAGGGCTCTTATAGACTAAATAGCATGTTTTAAGTAATGAGATGTGGATATATGACAAAGTACATACTTCAGTGCACAGGTATGTTATTAGTCTGTACTTGATTATTTTGCCTTACAGAGTTTTGACATATATATATATATATATATATGTGCTCCAGTGTTATGTGTGTGCTTTTTTTCCCTGGTGGAAAATACTATATATATATATGTGCTAGCTTCTTTGAAGCTATGTTTGGAAACTTGTATCATAAATGTCAGATGCATAGTTTGGTTCCAATCTATACTTTAGACTAATTGCAGGAGTTATAGTTACTTGTACATATTAATATAGCTTTTACATATTAATGAGAATTTTGAAGTGGAACTGGATCCCTACCTTTTACTCTTCATGTGCTTCAATTCCTACATATTTTACATGACTAAGGATTAAAACATCATCTTGACATAACTGTAAGCATAATTTCACTCAACTTTTTCTCTCTACTTTTGTGTTTGCAATTAAATTGTTACTTCTCTTTCTCTCTCTCCCTTAGTTACACAGTAAGGATTTTTGAATGTATATTGTCATCTAAGGTAAGCTTTCATATGGTTCTTGCATATGAAGCTTATGTCTGTTTACACGTCATACAATGTCTGCCTAGTATGGCATGATTTTCATTATTTCACTTAATGAAAATGTTTTTTAAAATAAGTAGCATGATAGTTTCAACGGATGTAAATCCAGATTTTTATAATAATTGCTTGTGACAGTAATTCCTCTTAGTAGTACACCCCACAACCCTCTAATAGTGCACGTTTCAATACAAATTAACAGTGCATGTGTTAGCATGATTAATTGGTATGAATAAAACACAAGTAATAAAAGAGCATTTTGCATTTACAGACACTTTCATATAGGACTATACCTCTAAATAAATGAAATATTTATTCCACAGTTCATTTCATTTTAAAAATGAATGAATGATTCGTATCACAACTTGCACTACATGAGTTGAAAAGAATGCCAAAAAGCATGCTTTTTTTTCTGTCTGTATTGTGCACCTACCTAAAGCAAGAGCGATGAGTTCTGCTACAGTGATGGTGTTAAATGAGACAGCTCAGTCTCATTAATTGCTAGTAACTAATAGCACTTTAATTGGATAATCCTTGTGATAATAAAGGTTACAAGCTCCTAAAATCTGTACTCAGGATAAATGCCCCATATGTAGCTATCAGCTCAGTTGCACTTAGCTGAAGCATTCAGAGATGGTGATATCTTCACCCTGCCAATGTACTTTTGCTTTAAAGCTTTTGGTGTGTTCCAGAAAAGGCTCTGAAGGTAAGTGATGTTATTAGCCAATGGGTTTGCAACTTGCAGAACACAATACTCATGCAGATTTGTAAGAGGACTAGTAATGGTACGTAGCTTGCTTACTACAAATGCCACCCTTCGCCTTGAGAAAGGGCAGACTAATGCTTTAGCAAAATATTTATCTTTTCCCCACTGTTCATTCCAAATGTAATGCGATTTCAGCAAAATTAACAGAGATCCCCATGTGTTTAGTTTCCATGACATTTTTTTCAATGGCATGAAACTTCACTTCTCATTTGGATTATGTGTATTAAATAACTACTTCTACTTCAGTGGTAACTGAGATGCCCTGGCTGGTGTGTTAGACACTACATACATTTTTTTCCTGGCACTGACATCTTTTGTCTTGGATTGCTAAAATTATTGAATTCCCTTCAGAAATATTTTGCCTTGTCCCTCTTTCAAGAACACCAAGGAAAACTCGTAGTACTTCCAATGGCTTTCTTATAAGCTTTCTTAGAAGCCCAGGTTTCTATTACAGCAGTGATTTAAAATAGGTTTGCTTCAGTTTTTCACTCATGGTGGCTTGGCCACAGTCATGAAGCAGATAGACCTGAAAGGCTGGGAATGGTACTTCAGATACCTCTTCAGTGAGTATCAACTCCAACCAACATAAAACTGGAAAATGGAAGGCCGGGGACAGGGGGAAGTTCAGTTTCACAGAGACAAAGCACCAAGTTTTATTAGGGCTGGAGGAAACGCTGAGGTCCCAGTTTTGTCAGGAGGGTTTGTGAGCATTGGCACTCACTGCTGCTGCTAAGGAAAGTGCAGCCACAGGTGAGGAGTAAGTCTCCTCTATGGATTGGTGAAGGATCTCCCGCAACTCAGAGATCACTTTCAGGGAGTAAGCACCTGGGCTAGAAGTGATTGCATGTGGTCTAATTTTTATTCAAAAGCAAATTAAAAATGATTCTTCAGACTTCCCAAGCAGATCACAGTGTTGACTTTTAACACCCCTCTCTGGAGTCTAAAGGTACCTATATCTAAACTACTGTTGGTTTTTGTTAGTGGCTTTTTTTTCAAATGAGATTCTATGTAATCCCACTTGCTATTTACAAGCAACATGGTAAATATTTTGCTAAATACTTATAAACCATTGTAAGACCCAACACTAGAATAATTTGAATGTCTCTGCATGTTCTCCACAACTCATCATAGCCAGGAGTTTTCTACATTGTTCCCTCTGGACTGACTTCCATCTCTTACTATACTCTACCCAGCCTGATGGAACTCAAGGAGGGTTATTTGAGGTGAAGCTTATCATAGACTGTTGCATGGGGTGAGAGAAATGATTGAATATATGACATACGAGAAATGAAATTCACCCTGTGCAAGAGGACAGGGACGTTTGGTGTAGCACAGAACTTAATGGTTAATTTTTGTGCTGGACTTTTGAACAGGGATGAATTTTACCACATCTCAAAATGAAGTATACAACAGAGACTGTCTAAATCTTTGTCACATCAGAAAATAAAGGTGCAAAGCTACTGCTCCAGGGGCATTCAACCTGAAGATTGTCTTCTTCCTCCTTGTCTGTAGGTGGGCTTTCGTTCTTCAGACTATTGATGGATGGAGTGCCTCCGCATATCATTGATTCATATATGCGTGAAGTACAGGCAGACAAAACGGAGGGGAAGTGAGAGTCCATCCACAGTGTTTCCTCCCACTGCACTGGAAATTGGTAGCAGAATTACAGCGTTTTAATTCTTGCAATGACAGAACAAACGTGTGGTTGGGGAATTTTCTTCCTTTTCTTTTTTTTTTTCTTTTTTTCCCTCTATTTGTTGTTTTGTTTTCCCTACCTGCTCTTACTGAAAGAAAGAATACGCATGGATTGTTTTGGGGTTGAAATGAAATGAACTGAAGACAACACACGTTTTGTAATGTTCAGCTTTATTTTCTGTTTGATATTGTGTTCTGTTTTTTAAAGAGGAAAGAGGAGAAGCTGTGTAATCGACAGGAGGAGGCAGTCAGAGTTTGTACTCAGTGGTAAAAAGCATATCTTTCTCAGACTGAAAGTACATGGATTAGCCAGTAGCTGTGCAATAAGACCCTTGGAATACATACCTCTTTGATAATGTATCTTATTCACCTGAGAATTGTTTAACAGAATATGGCTTTACTATATAATTAATACATATGTACTTAATGAGCATTTAAGCTGAACATACCTTCTTTTAGAAGTTTTGGTTTCCTAAATCTGACACATCAGTCTCTCAACTGAACTGAAATTGTTTTATTTAATGTACAATAAATATGAAGTGTTTAAGATCTATCAAGTTCTCATTCATTAATTTTTTAGAATTTTTCTGTCTTATCATACCACATTTCTTGTTTAATTTCCATGTGCAGCAAAGCAGGAATTTGAGCCCACAACACTGAGTCAAAAACAGTATCAGCAGCCACCCAACCCAACGGGGTTACACTTTTGAGACACATGACGCAGGACGTGAGTGAAGATAAATGCCACAGAGAAATGCAGTTTTGGGTCTGTGTATTTTCAACATTTAAAATGCGATCAACACCATCTGTGACATCTTTCATCATTCTGGATCTGCCCCCTTCCTCAGCAGTTCATGAAGCTCTTGCAGGTATTGCAGCAGCAAAAGAACTCAGACCATATCACTCATCAGACTACCACGCAAAGCAAAACCTGCCTTAGAATAAGGTAAAACAGCTACCTTACTTTTCCAACTCCAGTGTCTTTAGCCTCCAAGTATTTCAGGAGTGGGAATGGCTGTCTGTAAGTCTCAGGCAAACTCAGAAGCATGTGAGACACAAGGTCACCACATACTTTGGCCAGGTTGTTGACCCCCTGTTGCTCAGTCATTTATTTACCAGTTCTCACTCTGGCTGTGTAGATAGGGTAGGTTATGTGCTTACTGGCTAATGATTGATCTTCCTTTATCCTTTGTAAAAGATAAAGGCCTACTTAGACATTACAAGATGTTTTGAAACATCCAGCAGTCAGTAATTATGCAACAATGAAAGAATGTGTTAGTATGAACTGCCACTGCTGAACTGGTGTTTTTCACTTGAACTGCTGCTTCTTTCACCTTGGGGAGCTGAATGCATTTTCTCAGTTAATGTTCTGTAGATCTTACTTACGCCGAGACCCTTCTTCTTCCTTCCCTCCTTCCTATTTTTGCGATTTCTTCTGTGCTTCCATCTGTGTAAGGAAGCAATTCTCCCTTCCCAGTGATCCTGGACACCTCCCCACCTGCATTTCACTCAGCACTTGCCAAAAGCAATTTTCTCCTACGCATTAATTCACACCTACACAACCATCCACATGTGAAGGCAACACATCCACTAAGAAGAAAATTCCATAAAGGATTAATAACGTGTCTTTATTCTGTACCTCCCCAGTGAATCAGGACCCTGTTTGTTTTCAAGCACAGAAGGCTGCAGGAGAGGGTTAGTTTGCATATATGCCACGTAGGTTTAAGCACTTAAGCACACAGCCCTCATTTTAAATAATATCAGTCTGTTGCGATATGTTACAGTCAGCACCAAAGGCTACAGTTGTAGCTTCAAGCTGACGTATCTACGTCAACCTCCTTGGTCTTAGTATACCACACATAATAACCTGGAAAACAGCATAAATCTCAGCTTCTGTAGGCTCTCTGTTGAGGGAACTGGCTATTCTAATTTCTACCAGATGCCAGCAGTGTTAGACGACAAGCTGAGCTAAGCTACTTTTCAGCAGGTGAACAGTTAAGCATTATATTTGGATGCCCTTAATTCCTTCCCAGTCACATTGCCCAGCATCTCATTGGCTGTCCCAGGGGCTGGAGATGCACCACGCCAATAGGAAGTACTGGGTATTGGCCCGTGGGTGGAATTGAGACGAGTGGGCATTAACGTGCTATAAATTCATACTCTCACCAACTATGCTGACTAGCCAAGCCTCTGGATTAAAAATTAATTGAAAATTACTTTGAGAGGAATGGTAGGATGGGGTAGGATAGGAAAGGGATTTCTAGCAGATCTAAAACAGGCTGTAGAACCTTCAGTAGAGAATAACAAAAGATAAAGTTTTGATTTATGATGATTTATATAATGGGATTCTCCTGGGATGGTGTTTGATATATGAAATAGGGACCAAAACCAGAGAGTTAAGAAAATGCTAAGGAAGGTCTGCAGTTAATACCAGCCTGGGAGAATAAAGGCTTACCAAAGACAACAAAAACTACAGGCCAAACAACCTAGAGAGTATAGAAACAGCAGACCATTGTGCTGTACTGTCCAATGCTCCCAAGGAGAAATTTCTCCTATGTAGGTTCAAATTGAATTTTCAGGCAGTAAGTAACCCTCAGAGACCTAGGAGTAACACAGGACAGCAAATAAAATCTGGTCACATGAGATAAAGTTACAGCAAAACACAAAAGCTCCAGAAGAAGTAAAACTAGTAATGCTTTTGTAGCTTATGGTTGCATTCCCTGATGTCTCATAATATGTGAAACCATTTTAAGTCTTTGGCTAGTTGCATTACTTTCTGTTCACTATGTACAATCTCCATCAACTTGTATGTGCTGAGGTACCAGTACATGCTCAGTAGCACGATTAACAAGGTTTTTCTTTTCTGCACACTTCCACTATCTAAATAAAATTTAGCATTTTTCACCAATGACCTGGATGGACAGAGTGCACCCTCGGCAAATTTGATGGTGATACAAACCTGGAAGGAGTGACTGACACGCCAGAAGGCTGTGCTGCCATTCAGTGAGACCTGGACAGGCAAGAGTTGGGTGGAGAGGAACCTAATGAGGTTCAGCAAAGGCAAGTGCAGGGTCCTGCACCTCAGAAGGAATAACCCCAGCACCAGTACAGGTTAGTGGTTGACCTGTGGGGAGGCAGCTCTACAGAGAAGGACCTGGGACTTCTGGTGGACAAGCTCTCCATGAGCCAGCAGTGTCCCCTGAGGCCCAGAAGGCCAATGGTGTCCTGGAGTACATTAAGAAGACCATGGCTGGCAGGCTGAAGGAGGTCATCCTTCCCCTCTGCTCTGTCCTGGTGAGGCCATGTCTGCAGTAACGTGTCCAGTTCTGGGCTCCCCAGTTCAAGAAAGGCAGGAGCTACTGGAGAGAGTCCAGTGGAGCACTAAAAGGATGACTATGGGACTGAAGCATCTCTTGTATGAGGAAAGGCTGAGAGAGTTTGGGCTGTTTTGCCTGGAGAAGACTGAAAGGGGATCTCATCAATACTTACTCAGTGGTGCCCAGTGACAGGAAAAGGTGCAATGGGTACAAACTGGAACAAAGGAAGTTCTCTCTTAATATGTGGAAAATCTTTATCACAGTGAGGGTGACAGAGCACTGGAACAGACTGTGCAGAGAGGTTGTGGAGTCTCCTTCTCTGGAGACATCCAAAACCCGCCTGATCGTGACCCTGGACAACCCGCTACAGGTGATCCTGCTTTAGTAGGGGGCTTGGACCAGATGATCTCCAGGGGTCCATTTCCAATAAGAAAGCAGACCCAACTACATATAAACACACAGATACACACACAAAGAAGAATCAAAGTTAATAAATATGGGTGGTGGTGGTGTGGTGTGTATTTTTAATGGAGCCAGAGGAAAATACTTTGTCATCTTTTTGCTTGCTCTTCTTCCTTGCAGAAGGACATTTGGCACCTAAATGTTAGAGATCCATTCTCCAAATGTCCTATGTGAAGCTTCAAACAGGCACTGTGGTTACCCATTTGCATTGAAAGATCATGGCCAGTGCCAGCCCAGTTTTTCCCTCACTGAAAACAATCTCACAAATACAGAAAAACCACATGCAAATATTTTAAAGTATGCTCAAACTGGGATATACTGTTTATAAGGAAGTCTTTACTGAGAGCCAGAATTTTTTAAAAAATTAAATAAATCCTTTTATTAAAAAAAAATCAAGCTTCCTGTACTTCCTTTAAGGGAAGTATAATATTGGTACCTTTTACAGAGCATTGTGTGTACTTCACAAATATCTTTTGTTGCCTTTTGAGATTCTGGAGCAAAAGGTGTTCTATTTTAAGCACAGTGTATTTTCTATCACTTGATTTTCATGGCCTGCTTTCCTGACCGACAAGTAAAGCTGCTTCTTTGCTGAAGCAGAGAGCATTTGGAAGCAAAACTATCCTGAATACTAAAGAAGACCTAGAAGTCTAAACACACTGGGCTTTCAAATTCTGTGCTCTCTTGCTCTATGCTTTGATGTTGAGCGTTTTCTAAATGAAAACAAACCCTTCCCCAAGCTCAATAATAAATTCATAGGGACCCTATTTCCTTCCACAATTTATGTGGCACTTGCTTTCTACTTGCATTCCTGACCCTTGCAGTAGAGAAACCTACTCAAAAACACATTAACTTCATTGGGCAATTGGCTCACTTTGAGTAACAGGACACTGTAGCCTCTAGCACACAATGGAATAACTTCATGTGGTGGGTTGACCCTGGCTGGAGGCCAGGTGCCCACCAAAGCCACTCTATCTCTCCCCTCCTCAGCTGGACAGGGGAGAAAAGGTATGATGAAAGGCTCATGGGTCAAGATAAGGAAAGGGAAAGATCATTCAGCAATTACTATCAAGGGCAAAACAGACTCATCAAGGAATAAAATTAATCTAATGTATTACTCAATGAAAACAGAGTAGGACAATCAGAAATAAACCCAAATCTTAAAACACTTCCCCCCAGCCCTCCCTTTTTCCTGGGCTCAACTTATTCCCGATTTCTCTACTTTCTCCTCTAGAGCAGCACAGGGGGATGGGGAATAGAGGTTGGAGTCAGTTCATCAGACGCTGTCTCTGCTACTCCTTCCTCCTCAGGGGGAGGACACCTCACACTCTTCCCTGCTCCTTCGCGGGGTCCTCTCACAGGAGACAGACCTCCATGAACTTGTCAACATGGGTCCTTTCCATGGGCTGCAAGTCCTTCATACACTGCCCCAGTGTGGGTCCCTTCCATAGGATGCAGATCATCAGGATCACACTGCTCCAGAATTGGTCCCCCATGGGATCACAAGTCCCCCGGCAAACCTGCTCTGGCTTGGGCCCCTCTCTCCATGGGCTGCGGAGCACTGGAACAGGCTGCCCCAGGGGGGTTGTGGCGTCTCCTTCTCTGGAAATATTCAAGACCTGTCTAGACGCCTACCAGTGCAATCTGTCCTAGGGAACCTGCTTTGGCAGGGGGTTGGACTGGATGATCTCTGGCCCTTCCAACCCCTACAATTCTGTTAATCTGCAGGTCCTCCCAGGAGCTTGCTCCAGCACAAGCTTCCTACTGGGTCACAGCATCCTTCATGTACCTCCACCTGCTATGTCATGGGGTCCTCCACAAGCTGCAGGGGAGTATCTGCTCTCCGTCATCTTCCATGAGCTGCAAGGGGACAGCCTGCTTCACCACGGTCTTTCCCATGGACTGCAGGGGACTCTGCTGCTGTGCCTGGAGCACCTCCTTCCCCTCCTTCTTCACTGACCTTGGTGTTTGCAGTTTCTCGTATCTTCTATCTCCTCACTCCTTTCTCTGGGGAAAAAAGCTCTCACTAGTTTGCTTTTTTCTTTCTTAAATATGTTACCACAGAGGCACTACAATCATCACTGATGGGCTTGGCCTTTGTCAGTGGCAGGTCTGTCTTGGAGCCGACTGGCATTGACTCTGTCAGACACAGGGGAAGCTAGATGATCTTTCAAGGTCCGTTCTAACTCCTGAAAGGTCAAGGAGGTAATGCAAGTCCTGTGTAACACAGCATCCAGGCGCCCCATAACACCTCAGACTGCACTCCCCCAGGCAGAGAGGTGACAGAGGATCCCTTGGCTGACACAGAGGGGATCACCTCCCCACAGACAGGGCTGCAGTGTCTTGCTGACCACAGGGAAATCACCTACCGCCCCAGCCCTGCCTTTATGCCTTGTAAAAGTCTGCCCAGCCACCTGTTGCATGACCCCACTACAGCCGCCTGCTGCACAATAAAACGTGCCAAAGGAAAATAAGGTGAATCGGGAAAATCACAGGGGAGAGAGGGGCTCAACCCACCCTGCCTGCCCTCAGCAGTGACGAGACACTGACACTCCCGCACACCGCACCAGGGCCCGGCCGTGACTGCCCACAGGCCTGGGCGGGTGGTGGGAAGCAGGCGGGACGGGACCGACCCGGGCGCACCCACTCGACGCCCGAGGGTTTCCCCCGCCGCCCGGGGTCATGCCTAACGCCTCATGGTGGAGCCGCCGCCGCCGGGACGGCCCGCTGAGAAACGGGGTCCCTGCTGCAGGGGAGGGAGGAGGCCTTGCACTCGGGGTGATGGAACTCACGGCGGGCCGGGGACAAGGGCAGCCGCTTCACGGTAACTCCCGCGGGGCAGGGGCTCCCACCTCCCACCCGGCAGAGCCGCTGCAGGGCGTCGGCCTCTTCCGCCTCCCGCCGCGGCCCTCAGCTCAGCCCAGCCCCGCCCCGAGCGGCGGTGGCGGCCTGAGGTCGGTCCCGTCTGGTGTGCGGCAAGCGGCGGCCCCTGCGGCGGGGCCGGCATGGCTATGCCCTGGGCTTTGCCCGCGCCCCTCAGCCCGGCGCAGCTGAAGCGCCTGGAGCAGCACCGCTACAGCGCGGCCGGCCGCTCGCTGCTGGAGCCGTGGCTGCAGCCCTACTGGGCCTGGCTGGTGAAGCAGGTCCCGCCGTGGCTGGCCCCCAACGCCATCACCCTGGGCGGCCTCCTGCTGAACTGCCTGACGGCGCTGCCGCTCATCGCCTGCTGCCCCAGCGCCACCGAGCAGGTACCGCCCGTCACGGCCCGCCGCCGCCTCTCCGTTACAGCTTGACCCCTTCCCCCGCCTGCCACTGCCTTCTCCCGGCACGGTCTCCCCGGCGGCCCAGCCGTGGCCGCTGCCCCGCAGGGCCCCGGTGCCCTCCCGCCCTGCGAGCGCCGGGAGCGGTGCCGCAGCTCCTGCCCGGGCGGGTTAGCCCTGGGAAGTCAGGGCAGCGGTCTTGTGGGGGTCATGCTGCAGAGCAGCTGGAGATAGGTGTTAAGGTTTGAATGCCAAAGTGCGGGGCAGTCATGGGAAAGGAGGAGTTTCAGTGGGCTCCTCTCTCCTTAGCCCTTCGCTGACCAGAAGTTCCCATGGGGAAAGGACTTTGCGTCGTGCTTGGCTTGCACTGGGTGCTGTGGTGCAAAGGTGTAGCCAGGCTCACCCAGGTGCATGGCACCCCAGCCTCCTCCAGAGACCGTCTTGCATCCCACATGTGTGCCTCGGCTCAAGCAGCTTGCTGGGAAGGAGACATAAGCTATGTCCACTCCCTTCCTATGAGAAAAGCTGTAGCAAAGGGGGCCATAGAGGTAGAAACAGGTGCGGGCCAGGATAGAGGGTGCGGGATGCGCCCAGGAGCGGGGCAGAGCTGGCAGCGAGGCCTGGCTGACACCACTTTAGCACAGCTTGGCTGGGATGGGGAGTTGCATCACAGATGTATTAGCTGACCGTAGTGCAAAATGCCTCCTGTCCTCGTGTGGGAAACATTTAATTGCTTTAACTTCTGGAGGGAAAACAGGCTGGTTAACGTAGGCTGATGGTTCTATTGCTTAAACTGGGTTACCTACAGTTTGACAAGTTTAGGAGCTCTGCCGGAGCTTCCTAGCCAGTTACAAGTTGCCCAGTGCAGAGTCTCGATGGTAGTTAGGGTGGGAAACACCAGGGGAAAATTGCTTTGTGTAGATAAAGTGTCTTGAAAGGTGGCTGATCTTTTTCTTGCATTCTGATGGCCTTAAATCCTAATGGCAGAGGTGGTGATTGGTTGGGGTTATTTTAATAACTTGGATATACTTTTGTTAATGTCCTTGTTGATGGAAGAACCCTTCTTTTGCTCTAGTTGCTTTGCTGCTCTCTGTGTTAGCAGAAGTGTTTGTGGTGGACGTACCAGGAAGTTGATCCAGATTGAAATTGTTTGCCTTGGTCTAACCCTAACCACTTCCCTGACGTGCATCACCAGGTAGAGGTGCTCTCTGGTGTTGCAGGCAGTAGGAGAAGGGAAGATAGAGCTGTGAGTGCTTGGAAACTGCAAACTGCCTTGCAGTAGCACTTTTAGAATTAAAGTGTTTGAACTGCTATGTGTAGCTTAGTTTTGTGATGTAGATACTGTGTGCCAGCTATGTGTCTGGATGTTCATTTTAGCATTTTCACTTTGCTATTCAGGAAAAAAAGAAGAAGTATATTTTAAGTTATTTTTTCCTTGAGGACTCATGTAGAAAAAGAAAAAGGTGGGGTTGAGACATCCAGGGCATTACTCATTCCAGGAAAGCTTAGGTTGAGTTTTAGGAACTTTACTGTTTGGTTTTTGTGGAAGCTGAATTTATAAGAACCTACAGTTTGAATTAAAGTTTTTTTTGTTGTGATACTTGTATATCCTTTATAAATATGTAGTGTAAAACCAGAGTCCTTATCCTATTGTTTTTTGTTGTCTCTGCACTGTGAGAGTAGCCCTTCCTTTCTCTTGCTGCATCACTTAAGGCATTGTTGCCTCTCTTCTGCTTGTTTAATGACTCATCTTGTCTTCCACCTAAGACGCTGTGGTTCTGGCTGGCTTTTTAAAAAAGCTAAAACAGTTATTATTAGTCACAACACTAACAGGTGCTGTACGTATTGTTGTAATATCTACTTTGTACTTTTGATTTGGAAGTGTAGGCTGGAAAGACCAACGTAGAACTAAAAATGATGTTAAAGGTGATAGGATCACAGGCTGAAGCAATAGCATAGTGCACTTCACCACCTTTATACTGCCGAGCCACTGTTCATGATCAAATTTTGATTATCTGATGGATGAACAAGAACTTGCTATATTCACTTGGTGGAAGTTAAAAGACTTGGATAAAATAATAAGCAGATTTTGGTTTTCAGTGGGTTTTAGTTTATGAATTAATTTGTGGGGTTGTTTGGGTTTGGTATTTTTTTCCCTTGAAGCAGTATTAAGCAGGTTGTTCCTTCAGTGGAGACAGGACAAGGGGCAATGGCTGCAAATTGGAGCACAGGAAGTTCTGCACCAACATGCGGAGGAACTTTTTCGCAGTGAGGGTGACAGAGCCCTGGGACAGGCTGCCCAGGGAGGTGGTGGAGTCTCCTTCTCTGGAGATATTCAAGACCCACCTGGACACCTATCTGTGCAGTATGAGCTAGGGAGCCTGCTTTGGCAGGGGGGTTGGACCCAATGATCTCTCAAGGTCCCTTCCAACCCCTACATCTCTGTGATTCTGTGATTGTAGACACCGAAGTCTTGATATTTATGCAAATTATCTAAACCAAGTAAAACTGGTAGACTGGAATCAACTGAAATAGACTGAAATAGCTAACAGCTAGTAGCTGCTAGCAGATACTTACAAAAGAGATCTTTCCCCAGTGCGTCCTTCCAGCTGCCAGAAGACTGGTTGGCGTTTCTCAGGCTACTTGGTAGAAGAACAACTCCATTTACCCACAGACACTTTCTACCTCATGATTTTGCCTCTTGAATTTTTTGTTTTGAACCTTTTTGTACTTTTCAGCTTTCTTTTTGTCCAATTGCAGTGCCTTCCATAATACTTCCCCCCACCCTCCCAATCCCCCACTACAATTAATGTCTAAAATATGGCTTGATGTAGCCATTATTTCCTTATAGAGTATTCTATTTATCTTCATCAGCATCAGTAGCCACTAGTCAGTTTCTTACTGACTAGCACAGTGTGTTTTGGCTTTATAAAGTACTGGCTGCTTCAGTATCATCTCCTTGTCTGGTAGGAACATGGGTTGTGCCACTGGCTCCTGTAAACCACACTTAAACACGAGCTTTCTTATTTGTAGCTATGCCATTAGCAGGCTGCACCCCTCAAGTGTTGTTGTAACTAAAATCCATGAGTGTAGATTCGCACAGAGTATTTTTTCAGTTTCCTACTCTGAGAAAGAAACTTAGGACAGTAACCTATAGAAATAATACATAGATTCTGTGATAGGTGAGGTGGTGGGGAGGACATTACTTCATGTTTCATGTCCTGTGGAGGATCTTCATTATGACTGCAGGCTGGGGTTTTTTACCTGGTTTTTGATCTCTAACTAGAATATATTTAAGAATGAAAAGTTTTGCTGACTTTATGTATGAACCATGTGTGTTTGTTGCATTAGAGTGTAAAAGGAGCACTACTTAGGTGAGGATTTCCATTTTATACCCACCATTTGACAGGTTTGCTCTACTGCCAGCTGGCTTCTTTGAAGTAGCTACAGGTACTTTGTTAGGTTTTGAACATGAATCTCTCGTTACCACTTCCTATTCTGGGGAAAACTGACATGCTATTTTTTTCCTTACATCAACATTACAAAGAAAACCAAGTAAACATAAGTTTCTACCTTTTAAAAGGAGAAAAGAAACACTGATCCTGCTGCTTTCATGGCTGCTCACAGAGTGGCCTAGTTTCAGTAATCCTTCAAACTCAGCCATAGCTCTCTAAGATGCTGCAGGAAGCTATAATTTCAGGACAGAAGTTCATGTTAACAGTAATTGTTACTTTGTATTGAATTTCTCTCTCTTTTTTTTTTTTTTAAATAAAATCTTGTTGCAGTTCTGGCAGGATCTAATCAAAGAGCCCCCAGACCGATCAGAATAGATTTCATCATGCATTCTCTCAGCTTCTTGGGTTCCAACATATCTCATTTATTTGGGTTTTTTTAAGGCCTTTGTTCTGTTGCCTGTAGTTTCCTGCAAGTTACGAGGAATAGAGGAGTACAGGAAGAGAAAAGGATGGATTATGGACTTGCAGTTTGGGCAGTGCTGGCATAAGTGGGCAGGGGCTCAAGAGCTCTCATGCAGAGAGCAGAGCTAGGGAGAGAAGGGAGGCCTGTGATTGGCTAGCTCTGTGGTGTAGTGCATTTATCCAAGGGTGCTGTGCCTTACTGAAACATACTGTTCAGAAAGCCATGTGCCTAGGGAGACCCAAAAGCAGGGGGGAGTCTGGGTGGCTCCAGTGAGCTTGACTATCAGCTGCTTGGAGGCAGAAGAACATTGGTGAGGTGCTGTCTCAATCTTTTGCTTCTCTGAATCTTTCTTTTAAAAATTTCCTCTAAAAACCAGCAACAACAGAACCCCCTGCCTCCCCCCCAAAAAAAAACCCCAACAGCCCCCCCCCCCCCCCCAACCCCATATTTTAAACTAAAAGAAGCACCGTATTGATTTTTTTTATGTCAGAGGGAGAAATGAAGGGAAGATATTGACAGGCATGGAATTATGTAAATAGCAAGGGCACAACTGAGCTTGTGGGGGAGAGAATAAAGAAATAGAAAAGCAGGGGAACAGGAACAGCTGGTATGAACTGGGAGATTGAAGGAAGAAGCATTAAGCCCCTGACCTGGTAGAGGAGAGGGGTGAAGCACTGAGTGGGGTGGGGAATCTGCCCCTTACCCTGGAGTGAAGAATGGAGCACTTGGGAGGGAAGGGGAGAAAGAGGTGTTTGGCAGAAAGGAGGACAGCAAAGGTTCATGGACCCCAACACAGAAGGATGGGAGTTCTTTCAGAGAAAGAAACAAGTTGTTGTGGAGAGGAGGATGCTAAAGGAATGCAGGGAGTCTCTGGTTACAGGAAATGCAATTGGACTATAGTATGATTATTTTAATTTTTTTTTTCCTCCCCACTGCTGCCATGCAGGTTTAAACAGCCCCTTCCCTTTTCCTGCTGTTGTTACAATTGTATATTGTGCTTTGTGCTGAACAGAAGTGAGGGAAATACACACATTTAGGGTAAGGAGGGAGGCAATCCAGTACAAATGTTTCTATTGTGGATCTCTTCCAGAGAGCAGCCGTTTAAACTAGGAAAGAGAGGAAGTGAGATTATGACTAAATGTGAGAAATGTGAGTAATTAAGGGAGGGGGGAGGGACGGGAACGGGACACTGAGGCTTTGAATGTTGCAAAGGTTTGGGTTGCTAAACTGTCTGGACTTGAGAGCTTTGCTTGAAATAAGTGGTAAGGAATCGCCTTCTGCAGCTGTCTGTGCTCCTTTGAGGAGTGGAATCACAGGAGTCAAAGGACAAGGACTGCTGTTCAACCTACACTTTTTCCTGAAGGAGAGGCATTACGTGCACATGTTTTTGTTTTGACACCCTGTGTTTCAGTAGCTGACCAGAGCTGCTGTATCAAATCTGTGTGTGGCAGGTTTCTGGGGCCATATCATCTTTCAGACATCCGTTTTAATTGAAGCAGAGAAGTGTTGTGTCATCCACCCCCCCTTTCCCCCAGGTTTGTGTTCTCATCTAGTTCCATGAGAATACCATCTAGCTCTGGCCAAATAATACATTTGCTTGGACAGGATATAACTGGGCAGAGATAATAAACACCTCATCAGTGAAAAGCTGATGATTATTGGGAGCCTCCTGACCTTTCTGCTGAGTCTGTCAGCCATATCAGCATTCTTAATGCTTCCACTTCTCTAATTTGCAAATTACTTGGGTCTAGCGTGGGAAGCTGGCAGGGGACATCCCTGGATGGAGAGCCAGGCATGTGAGAAGGCGGAGGAGGTGGCAGCTGTAGCTGTGTTGAGAGGACAGATAGCAGAGAGAATCTGTGGTTATTAGGAACTTTGGAAACCTCTATGCGTCTTCAATGATTTGGAAAACTGTATTTTACAAATTAAAACATTAGACCATTCATTTAATCTGCTAAAGGTCACAAGTGACCTTTGGTGATCACTTAAATTTGAACTGACAGCCTTGGGATGAAATGCTCCAGATCATGTTTCTAAGCTCGCTCAGTTTAAGCTCTCTCACCTGTTCCCCTGTGATCAGCAGGATCTTCTTCCCTTCTTTGCAACTGTGGGGATACGGATGCATCTGCTACAGGTGTCCATGGATCCTTACTCTGGGAAGAGGATGAAAACTCTTCCCCCTCTTTCCAGATCATCAAGGAACAGTGTTTGGGTTTTGGAGTTTGAGGGGACCATTTCTTTGATTTGCCCCAGCAGGAGCAAATGCAAATAGGTTTGGATCAGCAGTCTTAACAATCGTACCTGTATTATAGCTTGCAACTTGACTAAAGCCATTTCTTTGTCAAAAAGACCTGACTAGAGAGGTTTGAGTTGGAGCTGGTTTATTTATTTTTACATTTAATGTGTTTAGCTAGTTTGGAGGTAAGGTAAATATTGGCAGTGTTACCCTAAAGAAGAATTCCTGCCTTACGTTTCTCAGGCTGGGGAATCTGACTGCAGTAACCAACATGCAAGCCTTCTGATTTTGTTAGAACTGAGGCAGTATTTCTTGGAGCTTGCACTTCAAAAGTTTGTAATAATACCAAGCATACAGCAAAGAGCACTATGGCTGATGTTAGAGACCTGTTACAGCACATACTTTTTGTTCCCAACTGGTGTTTCAATTATGGAAATGATCCAGTTAAATAGGAAACTGCCCACACTGTGGCATTTCATTTAATTGGTGGTGTGCCCCATGCCGGGGGGGGTGTTGAATGCAGGGTGGGTAAGGAATCTGACTTGCATATTTAGTGCTGGATACAGTCTAATTTTGTCTTGATAGGGAGAACCTGATGACTTCAAAGCAAACTAAAATCTGTTTCAGTTATAGGTAGATAGCTATAGAAGGAAAGGAGCCTAATACAAAATCCCAGCAGTGTCCTGGACAGAATTATTAGATGTGGCCTGGTTTATTTGCCAAAATCTAGGGATTAATGGGACAAATTTTGGTAGATCTCAGGCTGTCTCTTCGTAACTAGTAGAAGTGTGTCACAGTGTGTCACAGTGAGGATGCCTCATAAAATGTTGCAAATTACCTTTGTGGCATCTCACAGTAATATTGGTGGTAAAATCAGAAATGTCTTTAAAATACTACTGTAAAGGACTGCAGTGGAACCAATGGTTTCTCTTGGCCTTTCTGCTCGTTACTGGTTTGTTTGTAGGTCTGTCAGGAGCTGCCTTGTTGGAGAATACCTGTTACTCTCTGTGCAACAAAGTTACTCTGAAGAGGCTGATATAGGTAGGTACAGTGGTAGCTTTAGTATATGGATTATATCACAAGTAAAATAGTCTTAGCTTCTACAGGCTCCTAACCATGGTTTTATGCCCTGAAATACCTGGGCAGTGGCTTACAGCCCTCTGTTCCGAAAGGTGGAGAGCAAGACCAGGGATCACAGCTTCCCTGCAGAACATCTGACCGAGCATGCTGGTGCCATGTTCCTCCATGTGGCTGTGGGTGATCTGTGAACCCAGGGTGGCAGTGGGCTCCTCGTGTTGCAACCCCTTCATCAGAAGAAAGCTTTTCAAGAGATAGCTGAGAACTCACTCCATGAGTTAACTCCCCATCCCTCAACACAAAATTCCTTTGTTTTACTGGACTAATGACAGAGAAGAAACCTAAATAACTACTACTTCCATTGCTGAGCATCAAACATGTATCCCTGTCATTGCTTGATCTGTATTGCTATAGTGTGATCTTTGCTGGGGAGGGTATCAGATACCAGTGTCTTAAATGTCCATTAGAATGAGAATATCTACTCATCCTCTCTCACCTGCTCAGGGCTTCCAACATGGTCTGAGGTTACAATTTTTCCTAATTTCTTTGGATTAAGGGGAAAGACAGCCTTGTGGATTTGAAGAGCTTTCTGGGTTTCTCGCTAAATACAAATACAGACTTCTCACCTATACCTGGAGTCCCTAATTCTTTAACTGGCTTTTGGTTAAAAGCTGTGGGGGGCAGCCAGCCATTTAACTTAAATGGTAGAATGTTTTATCAATGAAATTTGCCAAATACTGGGTAGCCAGAAAATCATAAATTTGCTGACAATACTGTTTCCATATTAAAAACACAAAACTAAGTGATAACATGGTGTTACCAGCCAGCCTTGAACATGGGAGGAAGTCCTGAATAACGGCAAAAAAGCTGTTCAGAAGTGAACCTCCCTTCAGCATGCTGGTTCTTGGGAAGGATGTGTTTCATGATCAGCCTCAACTGGAGGCATGACTTCTTTTTGAGCTAAAGTCAGTGAGTGTAACTGATGACAAGACAGAATGTCTGGAGCTGGGGGAGCAGCTCACCTTGCCTGCATTCTTACTGCTGCCTTCTTTCCCTGCCTCTGAACTGATTGGCAGCTGTCATCGTTCTTTTTTCCCCAGCAGTGACACTGGGTTTGTGTGAGTGTGGACAAATCTCAGCTTGCTGAGAATTGATCTGTTGTTTGAATCTGCTTAATAGCTTTTACTGGACTTGGTAGGCGTAATCACGTTGGTCTCTGTGCAGCAGGAGAGGAACCACAGAAGTAGAGCCAGGGCAGCTGTCCCAGCGCTCCACAGTCAGCTCTGCCTGGGACTGCTCACCTCTTCCACCTGCGAGCTGCGTTTCTAGTGTTTATACCCAACTTTCTGTGAACAGTGTTTCTAAATGTTAAAGTTACCACCGGAAACTACTTGAGACAAAAATGTTGCCTCTGCTTTGTTCAAAAGGTGTTACAGATAATTTTTGGTAAAACATAATTCCTAGACAAAGACAGATGTACTGACTGTGCATATGGGAGTGCTGCCTTTGAACGGTGCTGCTGTGGGACAGTTCCTTGGAGCCTAGGATTGGTGTCACTGTAAATGACAACAGCTTGTTTTGAAACTCCGATGGTCTGTATGAAGTAGGTAGCTGTTACTTCCTATTTAGTGAATTACTTCATTTCTTCAGACCCTAATCCAAAGTGCCTATGTAATCAATCTCCGTATGCTGGCAAGAAAATCTCTTTCCCTACAAGCTGAAATCTTTGTTTGGTAAAATGTTGTGGGGTTTTATATCTGTGTCATAAACCTGAGCTGATGAGCTAAGTGTCTGTTCCAGAAACTGCTGAGAAGTTTAGTGACTGCCTTGCTGCTACTTTCTTTTTTAAAGATTGATTTTATTTTCATAACCTTTTTCAGCACAAAGAATACAAATAACTAGACAATGCTGTGGTTGTAGGGTGGAGAAATAATTCAATTGATGCAGAAGAGGAGTTAAAATTGGGGGAGGGGGAGGGTGTGTGTTGTTTTTTGTGGTTTTTTTAAAAATAAATACAAGGTCCTGTGTTTAACTGGTGTATCTGAAGGAGTTCATTATAGTAGTTACTACAATTCACATAGAGACTAGTGCAAGGAACTTGGCGTGGTGATTAACTATGTAACAGCACAGTGTGCTATAGTTTTGTGCTGAACAATATTTTACCTTTAACAAAATAGCTAAGAAATTGGAAGCTGCCTAGTGACATTTTATGTGAATCTCTTTCAGGCACCTTTTTGGGCATACATCCTGGGTGCATTAGGACTTTTTATCTACCAGTCTCTGGATGCCATTGATGGGAAGCAAGCCAGAAGAACAAACAGTAGTTCTCCTCTAGGAGAACTCTTTGATCATGGTTGCGACTCTATTTCCACAGGTAGCCTTAACTTACTGTTACCCATCCTAGTTATAAGTTACCTGCTTTCAAGTTTAATCACAGACTTGTTCAAGTTGGAAAGGAACTCTGGAGATAATCAACTCCAACCCCCTGCTCAGAGCAATGTCTGCACCTTCCCTTCTTTTATGGTAACTTAATCATTTCCTGGGCTCTGCAGCCAAGGCTGCCCCTGATCTTTGCATCTCTGACCAGGATCAGAGAGGGTGTTTCAGAAATACCTTTGACAGATGTTAGGTAATACGTGTTCTGCTCTTAATCACTCCACATCTTCATGTACATAGAATCACAGAACATGTAAAGACCTTTAGAGGTCACCTAGTCCAACTCACTTGCAGTAAGCAGGGACATCTTTACTAGATCAGGTCACTCAGAGCCCTATCAAGCCTGACCTTGAATATCTCAGAGATGGGGCCTCCATTATGTCTCTGGGCAACCTGTTCCAGTGTTCTTTGCATGAGCTAGATGGTGAAAAAAGGGTCCGTAAGAGTGATTCTTTACTATACAAACCCTGTGTTTTCTGGCAGGATACAGGTGATATCTAAATAAAGGACTTTAAGGACATAAAATTTGATGTTGGCATGGTGAAAGTAAGGATTGGGAGTGACTTGCCAAAATACCAGTTTGGTAATAAGGCGTCCAGCCTGGCACTTTGGAAAAGGATAATTTATGTTTCTTAGTAGAAGAGATTTATAAAGTTGATTTGGAGTCCCTAAAGCAAGCCTTGCTCAGTTTTACTTTCCATAACTTAGCTGCTGTTGGTGATGATGCCTGTACTCTTACAAAAGCTTAATGGCTGAAATATTTGTCCTTGTAGTTGGTACGTTCTTCATGGCTCACTTCCCAGAGAAGTGCAAGTGCTAGGCTCCCTGAGCTGTGCCCTTCAGTTGAAGCTGTCAGTGTCGCAGTGAGCATGACATGACAAGGCCAGAAGAAGGGAGAACAACCACTGTAGGTTGTCTCAGAAGACAGGGCCCTTGCTTGAGAGTCCCCTGTGTTCTGGTCTGTCCTGCCAGGACTGTCCCTAAGATTAGCTACTCAGTAAAGTATCAGTCATGTCATTGTTTTGTTTTAGTGATGTAAAATGCTGTGTGATTTTTATTTTTTAATTTCTCTTAACTGCAGGGAAAGAGGGCATGTGACTAACGTGTTTGTTTCTGCTTTTCAGTTTTTGTTGTCCTTGGATCCTGCATAGCAATCCGACTAGGAACAAATCCTGACTGGTTGTTTTTCTGTTGTTTTGTGGGACTGTTCATGTTCTATTCTGCTCACTGGCAGACATATGTATCAGGCATACTAAGGTTTGGAAAGTAAGTAGGCATCTTTAGAAGTTCATGTGGCTTAATGTCTGGGACTGCTAGCTACCTGATTTCTGTTTCTTCTTGTTTCCCCCCACCCCCACCCCCGCTCTCTATTCCTCTCACCTGTTTCCTCATCTCCTTACCACCTTAGCAGACTTGCATTTTATCTGGCAAGAACTTAAAAACTCTGCATAATCCTGAGCAGAGGACTTGTTCTTTTAGCAGCAGCTGATTTTAGCTATGTGTGCTTTGTTTGCATGCATTTGGCGCTCTTCTCTGTGCATTTGTTCTCAGAACCCACATAAGCACCATGCAGGCTCAGGCAAGGGAGGTCTTGTCTGCAGTGTAAACACATGCTCTGTGTAGGAGTAGGGATGGAAAAAGCATCTACAGTACCCTCCCAGCCACGGAACGCTCTCTGCTCAGGGGGCTCTGAAGCACATATGTTTTTAGAAAAAGCCCTTTGCTAATGAGTTTCCCTTCCATAGATGCCTTCAGTCTGCCTTCAAATGAACTCTGTGTGTCCTCTGACAAGGAGTTTCCCAGAGCTATGGCAGTGCTTGAAGAATTGCCCCAGGTTTATGTGAGGGATTTGCTTTTAAACTGGCTCATACTGGTTTTGATGTCCTTTAGGTTTTGTGTTAGGTCGCAGTTCTAGAGATTGCTGTGATGCTGTTCAGGACTTGGTAGAAATTTCATTTGTTCTCACTGCAGTGTAGGAGGAGGAGTCATGGCATCCACGTAGAAGATAACAATTTCCCTTTAACTCCTGAAGGTGTGGAGGTTATTCCCCGTGGCCTTTTGCCGTTTTTAACCAATGAGCTGCATTTCAGTAACAATTTCTGAAAAGAGGAAAAGATCTGAGACTTCCACAGCAGCAAAACTAGAACCATGTGGTAGATGAGGGCTGTCCTGCTGCTGCTCTTTGTCACCCACTGAGTCGTCTGCTTGAAGTCCTACTAAGCTCTGACCTGCAAGAAGTGCCTTAGCAAATCTGAGTGTCACTGGGCACACAGGCCAGTGATCAACTGGCCTTGCATACTGTTCAATACCTGTCCCAAAAGCAAGCTATCTCTGTTATGATGCTAAGAGATCTTTTATTTCCTGATAATGCATTTTGGCACACAAACTATAGCTCCTCTGCCTGCCTACCCATCCTACCTTTTTTTTAAAGGACATCTTGTGCTGTAAAGAAAAATAAATGCTTTAAGAGTGATGGCTGAAATAGGATTATTTCCATACCTGACAGCGGACTACGCTAAAGGGAGATGGCCTGAGCCACGAGCTCTGGGGGTTTGCATTTGTGATTGTTTTCCTGTGCCTTTCATTCTTGCATAAAATGTGAGTATGATTTCCCTGCATCAGGAAGGTACTGAGACTCCTGTACACTCCAGTAAAATCTCTTCATTAAAATTTCATGGTAGCTACGCAAGTACAGTGATAGTGCATAGTACAAGCAGTTTGGAATGCAGTGATGTTCCGTGCTTTTGTTTGAAACCCTATTTAGTGAGAACAGGTCTGAGTTTTTTCAAGACTCACAATTTTATTTCTCTTAAGCATAGAGGGGAGAGTCTAAGTGATGGCATTAGTAAATATGATAATAGATAACAGCTTGGAAGGAAGCTTTTACTGATGCTATTCCTAAATTATCAGCATTTGATTTTAGAAGTCAAATATGAGAGTCCCACGGAGGGACCAAGAAGGACCAGAGCAGCTGGATACTGTGCCATTGTCAGGTTATGTAGCATACTGCACAGTGCCTGACTAAAATCTTTGGACTCTGATTTGGGCTGTGTTGCAACGAACAGGCTGAGCCTCTGTAAAAGTAAGTACTAAACTTTAGCACATATAATGACTCAAGTTTGAGCCTCCTCTCGCTACCAGCAACAGCAAATGCAGTACAGCTTACAAACCTAGGTTTTACTAGTACAGGGTGCAAACTGAACATTTGCAGTTGCATACCAGTGCTTTTGCATGATGTAACAGGACAAGTTCAGCGTGCAGCTACAGCAGATGACTGGGCAAATGCGCTTCCTCCCAGGCAGAGAGGGAAAAACCTGCTCTCGAAAGCACTGGCCCATTTCCCCTGCACAGACTCTGTCACTTCAAGCCAATTCATAAAATAAGCAGAGGATGAAAAACTTAGACGAGGCTGGCAAGCTGAACTGCTTCACCTTGCAGTCTGATGAGCAGAAGTGAGGGACTGCAATGGCATAGGAAGGAGAGGAGCACCCATTCCAATGGCTTCAGCAGTGATGAGCGCCTCACCTTAGCATGTAGTTGCAGCTTAAACTTTGGCTTTTCTAAGACAGAGAGACTGATGCTTGTGGTAAAACATTAGCATATTTTATAATTACTTTTCTGATGAAAGAAGAGACTTTAATGTTACCGTGATTATCAGGATCAGGTAAATGTTTACCATTAGCCATGAGTTTATTCCTATCTCCCTTTAAAAAGACTGTTTCCTGTGCAAAGTTCATGTGCTAAGCAAGTAATGACATGTTGACTTTGGTCATAATACTTTAAAACGGCAAATTTATTCTAATTGCTTAAAGAAATGTATTTTAAACATCCATTGTCACTGCTTCTGTACAAAGATCAGGTACCTGTCTCAAAACTTTTGGTAGTATAAAAGGTACCTTAGATGTGCACATTTATTTTACTTATTTTAAAGTTTTATTCAAAGTATCAATTCTTTCTCTTGAACCTCTGCTTAACTTTTTAAATGTATGTATTCAGGACTTGTCAAAACATTTCAGCAATCAAGTACAGCTGTAAGGAGTTGGCTCTTGTGAGAAAAGAGGTGGAATACAGAACCTAGACATTATGGCCATACAAAGCCACCTATTTTAAGAATGCTTTTATGAAAAAAAGCAAGTTAGCAATTATATCTGTTCTGAAACAGGAAGGGTGCTTAGCTATCCGCTGACTCAGTCCTCAAAATACTGCCTTTGCATTTTGCAGGTTCTATCTGTCAAATTTTCATGATATAATGGCATAAAGAAATCCTTTCTGTCCCAGCCTGCATGGTCCCTCCTTATATATAATATGCTTTTAATGGAAAGATTTGACTGCATTAACTATGAGGTTGCCTTAAATTTTATTTTGATATTTGCAGTGCAAGGAGCCTGTAAATTTATACAAAGTTATCAAAGAATCAATGTATCCATTCAAGATTCCCCCCTATTAAATTTCTTGTTCTAGGTAAGAAATACAGGCTTATTTTTAAATCCAAACCAAAGATGTGTGCCTCCATATGGAGCCCCTTCCTCAGTCAAGGAAAATCATGTTCTATGTGCATTGATGTAATCTGAAGTACTTTAAAGGAGATATTTGGAAGTCACTATGTTTTGATTTCCGCCCCCCCCCCCCCCCACCTTACACTTACAGCAGACAGACCTTTTCTTTAACTAGACATCCCTCCCCCCATTTTTTTGTCCCCCTTCACAGAGTTGATGTAACTGAAGTTCAGATTGCCATAACAATGCTGCTCTTGGTGTCTGCATATGGTGGAACAGAGATATGGGACTCTAAGGTAAGTGTGTGAAGCGTTCAGAGTTCCCAGTGAGTGTTCAGTTCCCGCTCAGTGTTTGCAGTTCCTACGGTATCCTAATGTACCCCGTGCAGGTACCAGCAACGCACACCATACAGCACGTGCCTAGTGTTCTGGCTTAGCTTGCTGTACACATATAGGTTGTTTTTTATGTTGTTAATAACTTAGATATAATGATGTGACTACCTGTGCACAAATTTAGAGCTACATAGAGGAAAAAAGACCCCATCTGCCACTTCTGATTTTGAACTAGTATTCTGCAGATACTTCAGATTTAATAAAGTTTTTGTTCTAGTTTTCTTTCTTTTGTATATTTTATTATAGGACTTATATTTCTGCTCAGTGAAATAAAGATACTTCATTTAAAAATTTAAAGATTAAATTGTTCAGTCTGTCAAAGCCATGGGATGAAATTAGGCATTTTTTTGGTTAAGTAGTCCATGCTTATGTGCTGATGGACATCTACTGATTTTTAACAGCTATGTCAGAGCTGCCATAAAGGTAAATATCTGTAAATACCATTTCCCTATCTATGGTTTTTATTCTGATCTTTACAGGTTGTACTTTAGTGGATGAGATCAGAAGTATAGTAGACTCACATCTTCATCCTTTCTAGGGTCTTTACTTAGAAATGTATAGTTCTGCTTGATTACAGCATATGGGAGAGCTGAGACCATTCCATGCTATTGATTACCAATGCAAATTAACCTAAACATACACCTCCATGTAATTTAAATGAATTCATGAGTTTATTCAGGAATTTCCTTTCCCCATCCTGCAAGACACTTTTGTTATATTTTCTAACAGCTTATTTTCATGCTGAAAATTAAAGTAGGTGCCTTAGGTTAATTTTTCTTTCAGTAGCAACGCTGTATCTCAAAACAATCTGTATTAAAAAATATAGACAGTGGTTTCAATTTGTTACTACTTCTTTTTTTTTTTTAAATCCTCTGCTGCCTTTGGAAGTTCCCTTGAAACTGCAATTGATTCTGAAAGGTAACTGTTTAATTAAAATTTGTGTCTGGAGACTATTCTAAATACAAAGATACAGCATACAAATGACACATACCAAAAGACAAAGCAGGCAGATGGTGTTTGTGTTTCCTGTGGTTCGCTGTTGTGTTACCAGGTGAAAAGAAGAAACTGTCCTTTTCTCCCCTCCCATGCCTCAGTGATGCAGTAGTCCTTCCCTGTTAAGTTTTTGCTTCTGTAGTAAAAATATTTGAAGAACATCTTAAAGACGAACGCAGTAAGATCTAGCTGAATTTCAAGACCAGAACTGAAGTACTCAAAAGTCAAGCTTAAACATTACGATCATCTCCAGAGTAAGGAAACAAACTCCAAGCGCTGTCCCCCTGAGCTTGTTTCTGGGAAAGTGAGAGTTCAAATAAAACAATTGCTTAGTAGGTATGAGTAGCTTTTTAAGAAGGTGGTATCCTTAACTTTCAATGTCTTTATCTTGTTTTTCCTGCTCAGGTTCCTCTGGTGGGCTTAGAACTGAAGTTCTTTGCAGTTGTTGGCATACTGTGTGGAACAGCACTTTCTTGTTTCAATTACTTCCGTGTCATCTTTGGTGGAGGGGTTGGAAAGAATGGATCTACAATAGCAGTAAGCTTCTTTAAAAATCTGAATGAGTTTTTAATAATTTAGGCCTGTAATTTTTTGTATTTTAGATGATTGTTGTGGTTTAGCCCCAGCCGGCAGCTGAGCACCACACACTGCACCCATGGTGTGAGGGGAAAGACAAGGCGAACCTCGTGGGTTGGGATAAGGACAGTTTACTGGGACAGCAAAGGGAGGGAGAAATAGCAATAACAGGGCTTTGTAGCAAAAGATACAAAACTGGTGATACACAGTTTCTCACCAAACCACACAACTCGGGCCGTACAGCTCAGAGCCATCCCAAAGCCCGACTGTCCCCAAACCAACTGTCCTGGAGCTGTGCTCTCCTCCCCCACTAGCTCGCCCTTATGCTGAGCATGTCATAATTGGCATGCAAAATCCCCTTTGGCCAGTTTGGGTCACCTGTCCTGCCATGTCCCCTCCCACCTCCCTGGGTGTCCCCCACGTTGTCGTTAGCAGAGCAGCGTGGAAAGCTGAAAAGTCCTCGACTGCTTGGCAACAACTATAACATCCCTGTGTGTTACCTGCACTGCTCTTGTCCTAAATCCCAAACACAGTGCTGCACCAGCTACTAGAAAGAAAATTAACTCTATCCTAGCTGAACCCAGGACACTGATCATGAGGGTTTTATCTCTTTAAGCATTTAAGTAGACAAGCATATGAATGTCAAATGGCTAAAGCAAAGGCTGTTATCTACCTTTTCTCTACCAGCTACTGGATTTTCTCTATGAAGGAATGAATTTTCTAACAGAATTGGTTAGTGGTCACTGGAAAGGATACTAATAGCATTGGCATAATGGTAGAGGACTTTCCTGAATTTTGAAAACTCTGGTTTTGTTTAATGGGATTTGCAGTCTGTACGAAATCTGGACTTTCCTGTGTGACTGAAGCCTAACACAAACTTTCTGCTTGTTTGTATTTCAGGGAACAAGTGTTCTTTCACCAGGCCTGCACATTGGGCTACTTATCATACTCGCTGTTATGATCTATAAGAAGTCCACAACTCAGCTGTTTGAAAAACATTCTTGCCTCTATGTCTTGACATTTGGATTTGTGAATGCTAAAATCTCACAGAAGTTGGTGGTAAGAACTCTTGTTTCGGTCCTAAACCTCCTGCAAGTAAACTGGTTCTTGGCTTAATACTCACTGGATCAGGGGCAAGTTTCACCGTTCTGAGCTGCCAGCTGCATGGCAGCCAAGACACTTGCTCCTACAGAGAGATTACTTATGACACTGATGAATGTATTGGTAAACTTTCAGTTTTGTTTAACTTACTCCTAGAAATATACTGGCTGTCTTTAACATTATCACTGTGGTCCCTCAAGCCCTACTGACAGAGCTGTGACTTCTGATTTCATTCCCTGAAATAGGAATTTTCTTAAGTCATTAAAAGGAAGATATAAACTATTCTATCTTTAATGAAAAGAGATAAAAACCTCATCAATGGATTAAAAAAATAATCTACATATGTGATAACAAGAGTAAATCCAGCTGGCTGATTGTTGGGTTTTTGCCCCGGCATGTTTCTGAAACGCTAGAAATCAGGTATTCTGACTTTCTCTCTAAACACAGTTCACCGAGCAAGCTACTAACTTGGGTTAGGAGACTGAATGCTGATAAGACTGAGCTTTCAGATGGGTCCTGTGATGGTTCACCTGCTCTGTGCACCACCTTGGCTCCTTGCTCATTCAGAGGACCCTGTGTTGTTGTGGCCAGCAGTCATCACTGCATGTGTGTCAATGCGCACACGGGCGCATTGAGCAAGCTGTGTTGTCCTTGATGCTTTATGGGTTGCTTGGAGGGTAGTCTGCTCCAGAGGCAGATCTGTAAAGGTAGTGGGGAAAGGATGTTGTGGGTTTAACTCTGGAGTTTTCTGATACTAATCCGGGACGCCTTGTTCTTCACTCCAGAGTGAGCACACTGCAGTAAAAACTGAAGGCGTGACCAGGTGGGAGGCACAGTGGAGACAGGAGCCAAGGCCTGTGCAGTTTGTGTCGTTGTGCTAGAGCTGCTTTGCAGGCACAAACCCTGTGTAGCTGTTGCACATCATGCCAGATGTGAGCCAGGTATCACTCGCTGCAGTGGGTCCCTTTAGCAAGAGAGACACACCCTTAGCAGGCTTAGAGTGGAAGCCTCTGTGGTTGTCCTATCTTGACCCTGGGACACCCACTGGCTTTTCTGTGACTTCTGCTGTTCAGCAGAGTTGAATGTGATTTATACCTTGCCCAGAGACCAGCTTGTTCACGTGAACCTCCTAGTACTTTAATCATATTTGCCAAGTGCCCATGATGCATGGAAACAAGGAACGACAGGATGACATTTCATATGACAAACTTGGCACCTAGACTGTTTTCCTTCTGTCATTTTTGAGCTTCCTGGTATATCCTTTATTAGCTCTCCAGCTTCTTACATAAACCTTTCTGCCTCTCAACTAAGTGTGAGCTTAAGTTGTCGCTAAGAATGCTAAATATGGAAGGATAAAGGAGTGTGTGTTTAAGAGATTCCTTCCCCACCCCCTGCCCTCTAATCTCTCTTGGTCATTCTGTAAAGCATCTCTGCGCATACATCGCTAGCTCTACCAACTAGGGAGAACAAGTCTTGTCACCTAAGCAGAAGCTTAGTTTCTCGTTAGCTTTTGGCTCAGTAAAGCCAAAGTTTTCAAGTTAAACTCGTAAATGGCACTGCAAGTGACTAATAATTCATTCTCAGTAATGCACTTTTATATTCCTAACCTTCAAATACAGCAATAAAAAAAAATGTGGGGAACTCCTGCAAATAGCTAAAATGCACCGGTGTCAGTGTAACATATCACAGAAGAACAACACTGAAGTACGTGTGCACACTTCTTATGTAATAAAATAACAGCTGCTTGAATTATCAGTTGTTATCATCAATTAAAGTGCTATACAGTGATTGAGTAACCTGGAAAGAGGTGACTTGATCCTTTTGAAAGAAAGTCTCAGGGAGCAGCAGGTCCTGCAGCATTTATGAAGCTCTTGGTCTGCCTGCTGCTTGCTTCCCCAGAACTGGAGACAGCAGGCTGCTGCTGAGCGAGGATGTCATGTCATGCCCTCTCATAACTAAGGTGGAAGCTTTGTGGGAGTTACATTCACCTTGCAGTGCTGCAGTTTTGTTTTGTTTTTTTTAAACACAGGTGGCTCACATGACAAAAAGTGAAATCAGTCTTCAGGATACTGCATTTATTGGGCCAGGACTTCTGTTTTTGGACCAGTACTTGAACAGTTTCATTGATGAATATATTGTTCTGTGGATAGCACTGGTAAGCATTTTGGTTTTAATACTTTTCATTTGGAGCATACTTGAAAGAATGGATAGAGACCTGTCCCTGTCATTCTGTTCTGCCGTTTCTGACTTACTGAGATTTCAGCTGTCACGGCAGAGGGAGTGCCAGGACACCACGTAAACATGTATTTTGGGAGCTGACTGGCTTTCTTTCCTTGGAACAGAGATGTGACAGTAAATTTACAGATCTGTCTTGCTTTAGTTTGTGTGATTTGTTTAAAGTTATTCTGCTAACGGCAGGCTACCAACCTTTCTTTATCAAACTTTACAAGCATTTAAGGAACTTTACAAGTATTTCATGCTGTTTATTTTTTGTGGGGGTATATAATTTTTTTCTTCTAAAATAGACTGCTCTATGTTCAAACGCTTGTTTAACTTGTCATGTGGATAGATTGATTAAAATATAGATTAATTTATTGTAGTAAGGCCAACTTATTTTTTTTTTATAATCTTTTCTGTTTTGTTCTTTTGAAGTTCATATCCTTGTTTGATATGCTGAGATACGCCACTGGTGTATGCCTTCAGATTGCTGCTCATCTTCATATACATGTCTTCAGAATTTCATCTCATCAAGCTCCCGAACAGGTTCAAAACCATAATGACTGATTAAAAAAATAGGGCAAGGATGAGAGAAGCAGTTAGGGGAATGTTGAATGAAGCAGCCTCTCTTTTCTGTGGAAGACAGATTAAGCTTTTCAAGAAAACAGTTTTATGAGAGAGCTCGCTGTATTCTACATATTGCCAGATGTTAAAATTACTAAATAGAAAGTCATACAGATTCTGTTGTGATCAGTACTTTTGAGCCAGGTTGTATTTCCACCTGTGTTCTAGACATTGCAGCTGTTACTTCTTATCAGTCATGAACACCACATGTGAAACTTTTGCCCTTTCCTGTTAGGTGACCTAGTTCTGTACTTCTGGTCTGGTGAAGGCAGACTGCCACTTATGGTGCTACCAACCAGAACTCAAAGAGGAATTTAACTTTTCCCTAGACCAAGCGATTAATCTCCTAGTGTTAGTTTCTAAAGTATTCTTTGAACCTCTGTGAAGTGGTAATCAGAGGTGTATCAATGAATATAGCACTGCATTATGGATAAAATGAGCAGTCTTTGAAGTAAAACTACTCCTCAATCTCTTTTCTTTCTAAAGAACAAGCTACTGGACCAGTGGGAGGAAGGAGGTATAGCTCAGGAAAACTAACTTCTATTTCAAAACAGTGTTATGAGTGCCTTTAGGCTTTGTGCATTCTCCAGTATCTAACGGCACTGTCACTAAATGCAATTGTAGCTGGTATTTTCTTTCACAGCCAGTTTCTGGTTTTGTGGTCATAATATGAAATAAACGTTTGCCTCACTGTACCCCATCATTATCTCGACTATCAGTAGTTGTGTACTTTGAGGTCATTAACTTGACCCTCCCTAACTTGTATCTGTGAAACTGCACAAGTGAATGACAAAGTTTGTTGATAAACTTGACTGTGACAGTGCAGCCCACCCATATGTAATTTTCTCTGAAGTATGTTTACTATCAACTGTGTTCATCCACCTTATAACCTCTGAGATTTGTCTCTTAACTGCCACTGTACTTTTCAAACAAAACTGTACGGAACTCATGAAACTCCCCTGCACGCAGCCAGGCTCATTACCAGCCTTTAAAAGCAGACCCACTGGCTAACATAATGTGACAAGTTCAAGGGCTGCTGTTGTCATGAAAGGAAAGCTTAATTCAGAGTAGCTAATTATCTGTATGAGCAAATCATGACTTGTACACAAACCCTGTAAGCTTAAGCTCCTTTAAAGAGGTACTATTTGAATATGATTTTTGTTAAAAACCTGTTGAATGTGTCTGTTACTGCTTTCAGTTGCTGGTATGTAGCTCAGCTGTGACTTTATATAAAGTCCTTTCTGACCTGTATAATAAAGAAGTCTATTGTTTGCTTTAAAAGTATTACCACCCCAGCTTCCTAGCTGCCTTCACATTAATTCAAAAAGACTTCCTGAGTTGTTCAAGGAAACTTGGAAGTGGCATATTGTCTGCTAAATTCAGAGGGGAATAAAATGTCGTCTACCACACTATATACACAGGATCTACTGATACAGTTATACCTCACATGTATCAGTTGCCCTTTGGAAGTAAGCTCTCTAAGTGATTAATCTCAATTCCAAGTGACTGTTACTACTCCTGGCTGACCCTGGGGACAATGGAGCATCTACATATGAACACAAACTGAAACTGGGCTCTTGTCAAATAGAAAAGATGGTAAAGTCCACTCCAGTTTTTCTGAATGCTGTGAACAAATTAACCACCTGAAGAAAGACATAGGCAACTTCTTAAGTGACAAGGTTTAGTTCCCCTGAATGCTCAAAAATGTTTCATGTAATAGCAAGTCTAGGTAGTAGGTACATGGATGATAGGAAACTAGAAAACAAGAAACCTGAGGCAATACTAACAAATAGACTAGCATCGAAGATGGGAAGCAAAATCTGTTACCTGTATCTCATAGTGTTATCTAATCATCCTTTGAGGGCTGAAAATCAGCCCCACTGTTACAGATCAGGGTAGTTACCTGTTACCCATACATTGCCTCATACATCATTCTAGCAATGTAACTTCGGTGCTTGCTCCTTCCCCATGACCTAGCAGATGCAGAACTCAAAAGAGCTCCATACTGTTGCTTGTTCAAGTTCAGTTGCATCCTAACAACTAATGTTCTCCCAGAACTGGAGATCCATCATCAAATGACTTGATTCTAAACTGAAAATGCTAATAAGCTGAGCAGAAGAATCTGTACATAAAAAAAGCACATTTGTGAGCAGGGGTATGTGGGTATGGGGTATCAGTTTATCTACAGTTGTATTCAATCCAAGCATTAAATATCTTAATAGCTAATTAATTTATAAAAGTGGATATTTGGGCACAATGCTTCCCTGTAAAAACAAATTGCATGCAGGCTAGAGCTGGTTATTTACTTTATACTGTAATATATGATATGAGAAAGTTAAATGCTTTATCCTTAAAACTTAGGCCTCCCTAAATTATTAATTGTTTGGAACTGCAGTAAGTAATATTCCATCTCAAATCCTTGTAATAACTTGTACTAAATAAATGACCTAGATTACTTCTAGCGGTAGTCCCAAAATGCCTACTGTTTAAATACACTTCCTTGAGTAGGTGTCATGTAAAGCTCTTCATTCAACTAAAGAAACCTGCTCTTTGGGAAAATTACAGTATTTCATAAATCTCTTACATGTAACAGGATATTACAGTGCCTGGCTTAACAAAAGACTTAACAAAATTTAGTTTACCACAATACACATTAAATAATCTTACATGAGCTGTGCCATACTCTGTTAACTTTTGTAACTGCTGATACACCAGCAGACTACGTGTTGGCAGTATGGAAATTTTAAAGTCTGCAGCTTGTGAAAAATGCTTCTATTTGCACAACATACCTGAAGGGCTAAAGTTATTATGTAAAATCAGGGTAATGCATTTTTCATTAATTCTGCCCAGAGATATAATTTGGAATTATAAAAAGGGAAACAATGTAAACAATCCAATGCTAATGAAAGTAGTCAAGGATTAGTTGGACAGACAGTAAGTGGACTGAAGTCCATACACCCCCCCCATCCCTCCCACCCAAGTAATAAATCTACTAATACACATTCTTAAAACATTATCCGACACAAGATTAGAACAATCCATTAAGTTTATTTAATAGGAACTTTAAAACATTTAAATCTTAACATACTTCTCTATGGCTAATGCCTATACTTGTATCATGTTACTTAGGTACAAGTTGTTTCTCCATTGAGCCATCAGAATAACATGGACTGAAGAGACTTGCGAACAGTTGCCATCTCCTGCTGTTGCTGTTACAAGAAAAGGAGATAATGCTGAACAATGCCATATCAATATGATTCCTTTGAGCTAATTAAATGGATGTCAAATGACTTTGTATAGAATGTTCTGGTTTTGCATTTAACTTCTTGATAGATCTGATACTTACAGTGTCCATCATAATCTTCTTCTGCAACATAGCCATTTCTTTGCGAAGTTCACTTTGTGCACCAGCTAGAAGATTTTCATTGCTCTTCTCCAGCTCTTCCATGCTCTGAAGTTAAGGATAATCTTAATTCAGAACTGTGCGATGTCAAAGAGTAAATTTAAAACAAACTGATCAATATTCAGACTACTTTTTCATTTTTACAGCAGCAGTAGTCACCAGTAGTTGGTGAGTTTTGTCACGACCTTGACAGACAAGTCGTACAGGACTTTGTACTCCAGTCTACATTGCTGTTTCAACAACACAGATCCTGTGAAGGAAACTGTTGCCTCCACTCAGATCTGTGAGGTCTCAGCTAGTTACCCTGCATTTCAGTGAAGATAAGAGTTTTACAGTAAAAGATTAAATAGACATCTGTTGGGAATGATAGGAGTTTAATATTATGACAACCTTGGAGACTTTAAGTAAGTACTTTAAAACCCTATTAAATTTCCCCCTCTTTACACATTTTCCCCCAAATAAGCCAAGTAAATCTCGATGGTTATCTTTCCTTCTGTACACATAAATTATGCCTCACTCTCTGCACTGTGTAGTTGCACTTTCCTTGACTATTATTCAGTTAAGCTTATTTGGAACCTCAATTTCTACCTGTTGATCTTTGAAGAGAAAAAAAAAATCAAGTAATACTTTATCTTCTCCATATTTTTTCATATTTAAAGAAGACATTCTTGACGTTTTGGAACAGTTATTAATAAATAATACCTCTGTAACACCCTCTGTAAATTTTTACTATCTTAAGCTAAGAGTTGCTGTATTTCAGACTTATTTTTCAAAGCTACCAGAGTTGAAGAAAAACCAACACAACCATATCATAATTAATGGAAATTTCAAAAAAGACCAGTTAGGAAATTACTTGAACAGAAATTAAAGTTTGTCAGAAACTCACAGACATTAATCTGCCCCATGTGCCAGTGTCTACTGGGGTCCACACACCAGGAAAACAGTTTGGCAGAAAAGGACCTGGGAGTCCTGGTGGACACCGAGTTGAACATGAGCCAGTAACTTGTCCTTGCAACAAAAAAGGCCCATGCTGTCCTAGGCTGCATTAGGAGGAGTGTTGCCAGCAGGCTGAGGGAGGCGATCTTTCCCCTATACTCAGCACTGGTGAGAGCACAGCTGGAGTGCTTGGTTCAGTTCCAGGCTCCTCAGTACATGGCACATGGACATACTGGACAGAGCCCAACAGAGGGCCATGAAGATGATTAAGACGGGAGAATTTCTCGTATGAGCTGGCACTGTTCAGACTTCCTGGGATCTTATCTATATACATGAATACCCAAAGGGAGGGTGCGCTGAAGATGGATCCAGGTGCTTGAGGTGCCCAGTGACAGTATGAGAGGCAGTGGGCCCAAACTGAAAACACAGGGGGTTTCATCTGACCATCAAGAAACGCTTATTTTACTAGGGTGATGGAGCCCTGGAACCAGCTGCCCAGAAAGGCTATGGAATCTCCATCCTCAGAGATAATCAAAAGTCAGCTGGATATCAGTCCTGGGCAATCTACTCTCTGTAGCCCTGCTATACCACATGCTGGCTGGACCACACAGCCTCCACAGTCTCTTCCAACCTCAGCCCTGCAGACATTCTGTGGTACTGTGCCTCTGCTTTCATTACAAAACCAATCATTTGTGGTGCTTTCATTTTTCTCAGTTTAGATTTCTGACATCTTAGAAAAATAATGGGTCAAGGAAATTCTTTGAATAAAGTCTTCTGTTGTTAGTATTAAATGACAGGGATTATATATATATTTATAAAAATATAGATTTTTTGAGTAGTTGTACTCAGAAAAATTTTGTTTGCGCTCTAGTATGCTAGCTACTTTGTTAAAAAAATAAGGCAAACAAATCAAAGCACACTATAGCTGATCAGTGTGAATCATGTTTTGAATACATCACCTCTGTAAGCACTGTCAAAAAAAAGAAAAGTGTTTGTAGGGACCTCCAGCAAATATAAAAATTACACATGAAACAACAGGAAAGTTAAACAGGACTTATTACATAATCATTCAGCTGGGCCTGTTTCCACCATAAATAATTTCCAGCAGATTCTTCCTGTTGACATTTTAGAGAAAGAATACTTACCATGAATACCAAGTTATGGAAAGGAAAATACTGTCTAATTAATGTTGCTTAGGAAGAGATGAAGGGAGCTCTAATGGGGCAATTTTAAGGTAATTACAATTGATTCTCTTTAAGGGTCACTTTCCTTACATGAAGCAGCAATAGCTAGAAAGGTTAGTGACAGAAAAAATTGGTATCTAATACTATGGGAAATGCACCAGTCAGCAGTAATAAAAGTGGTAAATTGCAGCCCAAGATGCATTATAAATTGTTAAATTCCACTTCATTAAAAGCCTGAAAATAATCTAAGGGAATACTTAAGACAAAATCCTGATGAAAATCCTCTGGTGGTTTAACTGGTACAAAACTGTTTAGAAAGTATGTTTTGAGGGTGGTTCAATATTTGAAACAGGTAAGGCAATCAGATCCCTGGGAGAACACATTTAACTAGGTTATTTACTAAACAGATGCATGTGTGCAGGTATGGAGAAAACAAGCCATGTTCTTAAATATGGGAAAGATGCTAACATGAATACTTGTTACTGTCCTTAAGTAACCTTAGCGCCCTCTACTTCACAAACATTGAATTAATACAGCTTAAGACATGCAAGAATCAGCTGCCTTGTAAGAAAATGTACTGTACCTTTAAGAATTGCTCATAGAGTTGCTTAATAGTTTTCAGTCTCTGACTTTGAACTATTCTTGCCTGTTGAAAAACTTTTTGTTGCTGACGAAACATATTCTGAAGCAGATGTAAAAGGAAAAAAAATAATTGCATTAGTTAACCAAAAGCATTTGGACAGCAACAGTAGTGTAATTTACCAAAACCAGAAATTCTGCCTTTGATGGAAATCTGGGTCATGTAATGTAGATCTTTGCCTGGAGAGTCATCCTGGTTCTTAATAATGAAAGAAAAACAGAAGACTGGATTAAGCCCTAGGATCCCTTCCAACCTGAATTCTCCCTATGAGATTCTGTGAGGATTGCTATCAAGTGCAGCATCTTGAGGATATCCCAGGGAAAGGTGCTGCCTAAGGAAAAACAAAACTTGCAAATGGTTTGGGAGTACAAATAGAGCAGCATAATGTGATGACATTCCATTGTACAACTCCTATCCCCTTCCAAAGATCAAATTCTCATACATTTATTATATACAAGCGTATTTTTAAGCAACACATGCTAGAAGACAACTATTTTTGTTTACTCCTTTGGTCTCAGAACCCAGAGAATATGGGTACCAGCACACATCTTTCTCCTCCATAAATTGTCTTTTCTCAAGCCCCATGCTGTCCTAGTGCATCACTTACCGCTATTTATAAGCTTGCAATAGAGTTTAAAAAGGCACCCCTCTTCACTTTAAAATATATCCCAAAACTTAAACATTTACAATTTGAGAGCCACCAAAGTGGATTTTTTTTAATGGAGGCAAGAAATCACGTGTTTGTTTATACTACAGGAAGTGGTTTTAGGTTTCTGAGTGCCTAAGCAATATTCCCTCCTTATGAAAATTCCATGGAACTCATGCCATGCTGGAAACCCACCGCTAGTTTTTCTTCCTGCTCCTCTGCTTTCTGCACATCTACATCCCATTGCTGAAATAAAGTCAGGAACTGCTGTGAGAACTCATGGTTGAGCTTCTGCCTGCAAACAGGTACTAGCGTAAGTATGACAAATGCCACAAAGAATTGCAAGGAAAGCCAAGGTTTAGCACACAGAGTAGAATAAAAGGAGCTGGCATACATAGTCTGTTTTGACCCCTGTCCCTAACTGTGTTCTGAATCAATGAACACACATATATACACACAGACCTTTTGAATGAATGTAGATATTATATATAAGGAGACAGCACTTGTGCAAAACTCAGGTTAAAAACAATTACAACTTTCTTTCCTAAGAGTACTGGGTTTTCTGAGATTGCTGTTCTTCTAACCCAACTACAGATCTTGGCTTTAACACAGAAGTTATAATGAAATACTGATTAGCTCATTCTTTAGTTTATTATGCTCTAGCTTCTCTATGCAAACTGAAGACGTTATCAATGCATGTTTCAAATATATATAAAAACCACCAAGACAATAGCACGTATTGCTGACCTGCAGTTTTTATCTGTCTCATTTTTTGGGTTTGTTCCACCTGTAGTACTGAATTATGCCTTAGGAGGTGAGAGGAATGTTATGCAGGGTGCAAATTATATACAATGTGAAAATGAAATTTTCTTTCTTAACGAGAGTGGTGTAACATTTTAAGGAACATTTCAGTTTTGAAGTAGAAACAAAATTTCAAACCAAAGTGGAAAAAATAAAAATATTAATTTTAAAGGTAAAAGTAACATCAAAGGTCATCTTCCATAAAGTAAAAACAGCTCTTTAAGGTACCTTGGTCTCAAAATTCCCAATCTTAAGTTTCTCCATTCCAAAGTGTACTATGCTGAACTATTACCATCAGTTTTACCAAGTGGACACAACTCGAGGCAGCAGAAACAGAAGGTCTGAGCAGATCCTTAACTAGCAGGTACAGTACTTGCTATTTAACTGCAAGAAGATGGATCTGCTATCCATGCTGTGCCACAAAAGGGAACTGGATTTCACAGGTTTGAAAAACAGGTGGGTTTTACCTTTGCTCCTGCTGTGTTTTCCAAACATGCTCAATCTTCTGGTTACTGGTTTTGAGTGAGGCTTTCGTGTACATTTCTAACCTTTTCCTCTTAGCTAAGAGAGCCTTGTTAATGTCAGCTAAAAGCCAAAGAATATTTAGAAATTAAGCATACCAAGAAACATTGTACCTTTTATTAAAAACACTGATGAAACATGCTTTGGGGAAGCAAACGTGGTGGTGCTCTAATGAGAAGAAACTGATGTGATCTGGGCTCCTGACTGCTGTGCTTATAGTGTCCCTCAACCTGCTGTTGGCACCAGTGTGAGTCCTGCTTCCCTTAGCACTGTAATTATGTTGCTGTACTGATTATTATGGTCTAACGTATCATCCATACAAGAACACATACATGCTTGAAACACTAGAAGCACTGGTGTTTCAGTTCACAATCAGTTCACACTGCCTACGTTCAAACATTGTATTTGGACATATCAGTTTCTGCAAATTCTCTATTCAAAGCTAGAGATACCCTGCACAAACCTGACTGAGTACAGACCTCCTGCTCTTTTCTCTAGTATGCAATGATATTTTTGTCACACCATCAAAACCCTCATTACTTAAGCTACATGAGTGAAGTGCCAGCTCAATAGCTTCCAGACTTCCAAGGAATTTAGTTATGCTGACACATTTTTTGTTGGTGGGTTTTTTTTTTCTAGAAAAAACCACAAGTTTCAGTGTAATACTCAAATTACTTTGATTAAAGCTCATATGTGGTTACTATCGCTGTGAACATATTGAATGATTGACAAAGTATTTTCAATGCTTCAGAGATTTGGAACTTCAAGCATTTGACATAAGTTAGTATGTTTGTTTCACGTTAAATTTGGAGATTTAACAAGTCACAGCTTAAGGTTACTACAGAAATTTTTTTCCTCCTCACTGCAGATTTCAGGGAACATCAAATCTCTCTTTACGATTTGCTGAAGCATCTGCCCCTCCTAATGCCATATCTATTATTTTTGAGCAGACAGCATCCTCTCTCTGATCCATTAATTTCCTTTCATGCTCTTTCTGAAACTCCTAATTTAACCTTTAAATTTACATACTGGCAATGACTGTGCACAGTAATTTCTTGAAGTATTAACTAGCTACTGAGTATGAAATACTGATATTAAGATGGCATCCCTTCCTTTTACTGCTTTTCAATGCTTTGTTACACTGTGACATGTAGTATAAATTCTTTGTAAGTGCAATGTCTTTCTCCTCTAACCTGTCACCTATCTAGAATTCAGCTGGCAATTTAACTGAAAGTAAAAAGCCACCTGAGGATCTGATTATGACTGAACTAAATCCAGCTAGGTGACATTCATAAATTTCTCATTACTAGATGACTAGCATTACTCACCCTCATTCTTTAGCTCTTCTAGAAACTTGTACTCTTCTTCCTGACTGCTGAAATTCTCTTTTCTATGGACTCCCTGTTCTCTATAGTGCGACTACTCTCCAGCTCATTCTATATCACAGCTACAATCTTCGTCCAGATTACCTTGTCTAGAACTCTGTTCTGTACAGCTGCATACATGAACCTTTCCATGCCCCTAAATTCTCACTCAAGCCCTGCAATTCACTCTCTTTTACGTCACTGTAACAAAAAATTAAGTACAACAGCCAACCCGTATTGCCCCTTCTCTCTACAATATAATCCCCACCTATTAAACTTCATCTTAAATTTTTATTGGCAATCCCCAGCACTCATGTATCCTTCCCTTTTTCATTCGTAACTACCTACGCTAATACTTGCATCTCACTTTCTTTGTAGCTATTGCCTTCTCTTCTTTCTCTTCGCTCTACTCAGATACCATTTTTTTCTGAAAAATGGATTCAGAAATACTAAAAAATGCTACAACTGGTTATTTAATGTAAATGTTGAAAGTTATCCTATGGTAAGGAATTACTGCCAATTCCTCAATAACTTAAACATGAATTGTTTTTTAATTTATTAGAATGCAAACATACTTACCTCCAAATCTTTCCAGCATATTCTGTACTTCGCCCCTACAAAACAGTGTTTACAACTTTTATTTCCCATTTTCTGACATCACAGTATAGGCTTACCAGCAATTTTATTTGCATACCTATTATTTGTAAGCAGTGAGAGAGCTCTTACTGTTCTACAAGATTAAAAAAACAACAAACCTCTCCTCCTGTGAGAGCTCTTTTTATGAATTGACTGTTTTTTTAAAAAAAAGTTATTACAATATATTAACTTACTCCCCAGTAGAAAAGGCAGTCATTAGGAATTAAAGGGTCCTGAGTGAGGAAGCATGGTAAATAAAATTGATTGTTCCCTATACAAAAAGAAAACACAACAGGTATTTGAAATATCAAATGAAAACAAGTCCATCGCAGCATGGCTGGCAGAGTAGGAATTATCCTAGACAAATAAAATCAGTGCTGTGTGTAAGCAGTACAATAGCTAATGAGCCCAAAAAGTGACATGGTGTGTAAAGAAAATATTTATCTTTGTTTTATATCATCTCTGCAGAATACCACTTTCTGTTGTGAAGAGTTAAAAGGAAAAACCAATCTTCAACAGCTAAAAAGCTATGATCTTGATAAAAGCTATTCAAACATACACATTATTACATTTACATTGCCCATAAATAATTAACTCTGAATTTCATAAGATTTATATGTAAAAATATTTTTTTCATGCAATAATTGGCTCATGAAAAGTACTGTTAATATCTTCAAGCAACTAAGATCTGAAGAAAAATCCAGTGAATTTATCAACAATTTAGGATAAAATATAAATACTCTTTTGAAAGAAACAAGAATTTTAAAAACTTGCACAAATATATCAATTTGTCAATGCTCAAAAGTATGAAGAAAGTGCAGGATAATTTTAAAATGTTACTTTTTTTTTTTTTTTTAACCAACTGCTGTAATAACTGTCTTATGATTTCTTTTAATCAAATACTACAAAATCTCCAAGCAAAACAAACATGGTGAATAATTTAAGTCAGTATCTATCTAAGACTTAGTTTGATGGTTAAAAAAAAAATCCTAACCTTACCCCACATCATCTGGAACCACATGAGTAGTCAGAGGTCTTTTCTTTCCATGCTTGTCTATTATCGGTGTTTCACCTTGATACAAAACAAAAATATTTAAAAAGATATCTTACATTTTTGTGGGGGGTTTTTTGAATTATTAAAACTGTAATTACTTCTCTGCAATTCCATTTCTCTGACCACGTCTCATGGGCCCCAGTTCCCATCCATAACACATGCAGCTTCTAAAACTCTGAAGCTGGAGTTGACAGATGGTGGTAAATTACTCTGCAAGGCTGTATTTGAGCTGGCACTGCCTTGAGTTCTTCTGGACAGGGCTCAACCAGTTTTAGTTTCTCTGTCCACTACTACATGACTACTCCCAACTCACAAGATAACAAACAAGGTCAAAATAATGTAAAAATTTGAAAAGCCCAGTCTCTTAAGAGTTTTAACTTATTGTAAAATAAATACCTAAATGTTGTGCTCTGACCTTAAAAAAAAAAAATCACAAACAGATATTTATATTCTCCTAAAAAAAATCTTTGGCTGTCAGATTTCTATTAACGGGGGTAGGGTGAGGGGTGGGGTGGAATTTACTATGCACAAATGAAGGGGAGAAATTAAGAGAGACAAACCCAATCAAAATGCTACAACAGGAGGCTATCTGTCACAGACAAACATTATGAATCATGCTTATTCAGATGCTCGCTAATATGTGCCTTCATTTATATATAAAGTTCTATCAAAATAAATAAAATAATCATATAAGCACCTTCTCTAATATCTTCCTCTGATCCACTCAGCTCTTTTCTTTCCTCCTCAAAGTCATAGGCAGGTATGGCTTGGTCTTCCTGTGCTGCTTTAGCAGCTTTTCCTGCATGTTTTCTTCCTGATGGTGCCATAACAGGATTTTCTTCCTACTGAAATGGAATGTTGTATTTGTTGCACAACTTCCCCCAAGCTACTCTGAAGATAAGTGCATTTTCTTGCTTACATTGACCTGTTACTGGACACTCCTGAAACAGTTTCCACCTGTAAGGATATTCAGTCAAACTGGTTTAGGTTTGAAGCAATCCTGTGGATTACCCATCAGAGATATTTCTAAGAACAGGGTAAAAAAAAAAAAAAACACCAAACACAAACAACCTTTCAAACAGGGCTAAGTAGGCACATAATTGATTCTGCTGAAAAACAGGGACATACATTATGAAATTTCTTCAGGTTCTTACCTGCTGGGCTTCCATAAAGTTTAGAATGTATTTCATCATGTCCAGTATGGCATTCCCCAAAAGCTATGCCAGTATTCTATTTTACAATGCAGAAGTGATAATCAATCTGATTTTACAAACCATCCCACACAAGACAGACAAATACACAATTTTCAAGAATCCTGGGAAAATGTAATTTTCTCATTCATCTTTATTTTTAGCTATTATGCCTCTGCATTCTGTAATCTAATGCAGTGTCTGTATTTGTGTTTACAAATGCGCTGCACTCTTAAAATAATCATTTCCTTACTTCAGTAATACTAATTTTTAGATATTCCACATGTTTTCATAAATATTCAAGAAGTAAAATATCTAGTTAGAATGAAAAGGGCATCATTGGAGTAATTAAATACACAAGTAGCAAAATACTTTTTTCCTTAGCGCTTTATCAAGAATAGAAATAATATAGAACTAATATACGAATACAAGAGGAAATAGCAAGGTATTGAATTGTTGCTGAAATACTTCTTGTTACCTTTGCCTGACAGAAAGAGGTAGGAAGCATTTTGAGTTGTCGTGACATGTATTTTTTTAAATCCTTCAAAACCAATAGGATTACTTGGAAGATCAAAATCATAAAAATAATAGTAATAGTTAAACATCAGCTGCAAGTACCCCATTTTCCAAACTGAGCAAGACCTATCTCAGGGGTAGATAGACTTCTCATTCTATGCAGAATTCAACACAGCTAGAAATACCAATAGGTTTGTCCACAAGCCAAGGCAAAGATAGATCTGAAAATTAGGTTCACACACTGAAATTGAGAACTGAATGAAGATGTTTTGAATTTCCAGGGCTATGAAATCTCCCCACATTAACAGCTGTCTCACCTCTACTTACCATTTGATTTATAAATTAGCAGTCCACTGATATTTTTAACTACATGTGATATAGATATACACAATGTAATCACAATAGCTACTAAGGAGCACTGCTTTTTAACACTCAGCTTTTTCTGTGGTTGATGCTTCTCTATATAGCATGAAGATTTTTAGACCTTTTCTTTTAAACAAAACCCAAAATACAACACTGAAACCCCTTTAAAATTGGAAAGTAAAAAGCAATTTTTAAGTAAAATTATCCTCAAATGAGAAAAAATGTCAAGATTCATTCTGCTTTTCAACTAATGCAGCTGTTGAAAATGTGATTTATGGAAGAAAGTAGTGGTATGGCATCTGGCTGTGCGAATCTCAGCGCTGCCAATGCACTTCAACTTTAAACTGCAAGCATCTATTTTATCTTGCATACTTGCACTTTTTTTTGTGCTGAAAACCAGCACACAAAGCAGAACTCCCCAGACCCTCCCACAGACTTTCCACCTTGCAAACCAATACTCCAGGAAGACCCAGTAGCAGCCGTTCAGTACCTGAAAGGACCTACAGGACAACTGGGGAGGGACTTTTTAGAAGGGCATGGAGTGGTAGGAATGTTTTAAATTTACATCGGGTATTAGGAAGAAATTCTTCATTACGAGGATAGTGAGGCACTAGAACAGGTTTGCCTAGGGAAGTGGTGGATACCCCCTCCCTAGAAGTATTCAAGGCCAGGTTGGATGGGGCCTTGAGCAGCCTCGTCTAGTGGAGGGTGTCCCTGCCCATGGCAGGGGGGTTGGAACTTGATGAGCTTTAGGGTCCCTTCTAATGTTAACCATTCTATGAGGCTTTAGCCTCCACTATCCTGGTGTAGTGACCTAGTTTAGCCAATTCAAGTATCTCCAATCCAGAGTTATGTATTTAATAGCTATTTCACCTCCTTTTATACCCTGCCAAGAAGTTGTGAAATAAGCCAGTATTTGTGTGAATCTCCTACGTGGGGCTTTTCATCATGGTGGACCACCTGTTTTTACCTCAGTGCAACAAGGAAGACTTAGGTCCACACCACAGCTACCAGAGGTTTTGAGGGGAAGCTACTAGGCTGTCAAAGGCTGCTAAGCACCACGGTCTCCTAACCCTGTTCCTTACTCTCCACCCAAACACCTTTCATCCCTCTTCCTCTATCCTGCGATTGTCTCTTCTCCACCCTGATCACCTCACTCCCTCCAAGTGCTCACCACGGCCGCCGCCGCCACCTCGCACGGAGGGGACCCACCAGCGGCGGTGAGAAAGAGCGCCTCACGCCGTACCGCAAGCAGAAGGTACACCGCTTCTCCCGAAGCCGCTCACCCCCACCAGCATCAAAGCCTCTGGCAGCCCGAACGCAGCAGACGGGATTGACACGACACGATCCCCCCCCTCAGCACCTCCCGCCCCCGGGAAAAAGGCGGGAAGGCGGGCGGGCCGCACTAAAGGGGTGGGGCCCACGGGCAGTGACAGACCCACGGCGGCCACAGGAGCAGGACCTGCGGTACAGCCCGGGCGCGTTGAACTCGGCTGTTAACTGCTGAAGTTAAACAGAATGCCACGGACTTACCTTCAAAAGTGTTTAAACAAGAGCGAACGGCAGTGACGGCAGAGCTGCCCAGGCAAACCACCTAACTGCGACAGAAAAACTGCCTTAAAACTTCAGCTGAGTTTTTCCAACTGTTGTGATCAGAATGCCAAATGCTTAGGGGAAAAAACCCACCCCACACAGATCCTAGCAAAACCTGAATCCATCTAGTAGCTTCTTACACTTCAGACTGTTATCAAAGCTGTCTTGTATTTCTGGAGAGGTCTCATTTTCTGCTAGGCTGAAGTTCCATGGATTTAAACTACTTATTTATATTCTACATGTATAGATATTGCTAGCATGAAATACAGCCTTAAAACTGCTTGCATTTTTTCAGTGTTCAAAAGTTTGATTTTACTTTGAAAATCCACTCATGCTTTAAATTAATATTAAATTATCACCGTTGGAAGTTTAAGAGAAAAATAAGAACTTTTAACATAATGATACAGAAATTAACAGAGGATTTATCGAAATGGGCGAGTCTTGGTTTACTTTAAAATGGAAGCAACAGACAAAACTTTTACCACATTCTAGTTAATTACAAAGCAAACCAAGCGTCTTACAATACATACACACATTTTTTACATCATCTGATTACAAAAATTAATGCTTTTTTGAATACTGCCAGTACAATCAACTGAAGATACACCACCAAAAATTTCTGCTTGAAAAGATTCAGCATCCTTTCCCACATAAAACCGCACCATCTCGGCAAGACACAGGGCCAAATCCTGTGAAATTTAAAACCACCAAAGCTTCAAATGCCAGTACAAATAACTTTTTTTTTTTTAAAGTGAAACACTGCTCCCATCCATTGCTACATTAAAACAGTTTGTTACCCATTCATATAGAGAGGCACTTTTGCTTTTATATTTACAGTGTTTGTAAAATTCTATACCTTGATCATTTTCATTTGATTACAACCCTCTCTGTATAATCAAGAAATAATACCATCATATTCTTTGGAATATGAATACACCAGATATAAATTATCTTTCAAATAACTATTAGCTGTTCTTTTAATGTGTTTTGTGTGTTTGGGTTTTTTTCATTTCATTTTTTTTCATTCTTCCAAATCCCAATTATACACTACAAACAGGGGGATGAACTGTCACTGTGCATTAAAGAATGTAAATGTATACTAAATCTGAATGAAAAGTTACATTAATTCTCAATTTTCCTGTAGGGCTAAAAAAACCCCAGCAGCAACGACAGAAATTCACAAAATGTTTTGGAATGCAAGATCAACCTGTTAAGTTGATGCCAAACAACTCTCCCTTCCAACATTTTATCTAGTTGGCAACATCCACTGCAATAAATGCAGTTACATTTCTTTAGGTAACCCTTTTTATAAAAAAGGATAACATGGCCATGAACTAACAGTTGTAAAGTAAGATCTGTTGAAAACTGCCTATGTACAGATTTCGTGCAATTATTGTTGGTCTTTTGCACTGTCGCAGCTCCAGCAGCTTGTATATCATGAAGAGTACTGTGGAGATTCTAACTGTAGATGCATGATTTTTTTTTTCTTCACATCAACGCAGTTAAATGTCAAACCATAAGAGACACTTATGAGAGACAGATTTTAAATGCTAATCACATCTTGAGGTAGACTGATGTCCAAAATAAAGCTCTTCTATACTTTGATTCTTTCATGACCAACTTCCTTTTGGATCCTTCTCCTTGGAAAAATCTTTCGTTTAAGTGCAATTAGCTGAGGAGAGAAAAAACACACAACGTTTAGTTTTCTGCTGGGCTAGAGGTGCACAGGTGGTCAGGCTTTTATCATAGAAATTTTTAAATCTGTACCATCCATGGAAGTTAAGTCAATACTGTCTGGTTTTTGTTGAGATTTTTTTCACTGCACAGAAAGAAACTTATTTACTCAAATTCATCTATTAGGCGTGCACATTTCCACTGGACCTCTCAATAACCAGAATACAAACAGAAAGTGAAAAATTCAGTATGCCTGCCTATATTCCAATTATTTTAATTTATGAATTTAAATTAATATAACACAAGGCTACGTTCAGTTTCTTAAACACAAAGCTGGTGTCTTAGAACAGTTATATATTCCTACCCAGTTGAGCACTCCCTTCCAAAGCCAAGTTACTAATGGAGAGACAAGTTTTCTAAAATACACAAAAGGCTGAAAGTCAAGGGAAAGAGTCATGCAAAAGTTACAGGTGGGAAAAAAAAATAATCAAAAGCCAACCTTTCAAGAATTACACCCTCTTCATCAGACCACGGAAAGAGTTACTTAAGGCCCCAACCTGCAAAGAATTACCCAAATGATTTGTTCCATTGACTCCCTCTAAGTTTAGCAGGATTAATCATGTTCAAGAAAGCCATTTTATGCTTGCAGCAGCAGAGGGTTTGGGTTTTTTTTTTTTTTCCCTTTGAGTCAGAACCAAAACGTTTAGAATTCAATAGGAGTCTTTGCCATTACTTAGGAATGAGATTTAGATAAGGTCTCTAACCTTAAATTGTCTTCAGGACTATAGTAATGTTATTACTTAAATTTTTATTCCTGTAAACTTACTTTGTACTTTTACCTATGCATGCGTTAAAAGACCAAGAATTTAAAAAACAATTACTGATTTTGAGCATCCAAGTTTAGCACACTGATGATGGACTTGACAGTCACAAGTCACCTGAAAATGGAATATCACACTCCCTCCTCCCATACAACTCTCTTTTGAAAGAATGTCAACTTGTTGACTGAAAAATCAAAGCAACCTAATCATTAGTCATGTTAACTTCCATTATGAAGAAAAATCCTAGTACTCTTCAAAACCTGTTTTATTAAAAAATCCATTTTATATTATCCTGAAGATCTAGCAATCTATCAAGCATTATAGATTTGATATTAATTTTACCTGTTCAGCAAAAAATGAGATGACTGTAAAGACAATAAGTGTTACTAGAACACAATGGGTCCAGAGTTTGAGCTTGTCTCTATATGCCCTCCTGCACAAAGAAGGAAACAGAAAAAGAGTCTCATGTATTACAAATGCAAATACATAAACTTCAGAGTTTCTATGAAACAAGCAAATAAAGCATTTTCCAAAACTTAAAGAACAATTACAAAAAGGACAGAGTCTCTCTGTTCACAAAGAGCTACAAGGAGTAGACAAGGGGCAACAGGTACAAATTGGACTAAGAGAGGTATCATCCTGATAGAAGAATGTTTTACAGGGAGAACAATCATTCACTGGAACACCTCCCCAAGGACATGGTGAAATTCCCACCACTGGAGGTTTTCAAGACACAGCTGGACAGGATGCTAAATAATCTCATCTAGATTCCCTTTCCCACCACATGTTGAACCAGATAATCTTCCGAGGTCCCTTTCAACCTGGGCTGTCCTACGACTCTGTAAAACATGCTGATAAACATGGATTTCCACCAGCATTTCAGCATGCTTTAAACCACCCTGGTAGAAATCTGTTTTCGCTACAAACATGGCAAAATAAAGTGTTCTTTTTAGCTAAAAATGTCTTGATGGATGTCCTCAAAAAAGGAAGATAACAGTACATCTACTCCTTCACCCAAATTTCTTTAGCTAACTGCTGAAGTAAGCTTGCCCTTCACTCCCTCTGCCACTGCTACAAAACAGGGCTTGTAGCACTCATCCATGCTTATTCTTAGAACCTACAATCACAGAATCACAGAATCACAGAATCCTTTTGATTCATCCTACAGTTCCTCTAATATTTTCTCTTTCCTTACTAACAGCTATTTCTCATAATTTACTAATCGGCGTAATAATTATTGTACTAGTCTCATTTTATCACTGTGCCTGCCCATTTTTTGCTTGTATTGTCAGCTACCCTGGGTTCTAATGTTATTATTTATATAATGCAAGAGGTAAACACGCATAAAAAATTCACACATTATGTAAAAATGAGATGTGTGTCTTTCTGATGATTATCCAGCTGACTGTTGCTGACAGATTTAAAAATAACAATCACTTAGTGAGAAATGTAACAGCTTATATTGCCTCTATGCAACAGGCCATACAAACAATGGGGTGGGGTTTTACATTTAAAGAAAGACAGAAGTCCTTCTTTTTGGTTTTTTGTTGGTTTTTTGTTTGTTGTGGGTTCTTTTAAAAAGCCTTTTTCCTTGACATTAGGGCCAATTAATAAATGATCAACAGAAAAACCCCAATCATGAAAACCTCAATTTTACTCCATTCAAATATTTTCATGTTAATTGCACTGTTAACTCCTTAATGGCAACGCTAGAAGAAAGAAAAGAAACAACAACAAAACACCCACCAAAAAAAAAAAAAGACCTGAAGCAATGTGTTTTATTCTTATATGCTATTGCACTAGAGTAACTCGAAAAGAATCTGTGTAACATACCATTCCTGGAGTTCATGCATGTGAAGGAAACGATTCCGATATTCTCTTGGCAGTTCAAATTGGGAAGGTACAGGAAACATTGATTCATAAAAATCCCGAAGCACTGCTTTCACTGTCTGAGCATCCTTATGATTGTGATCAATATTGTCATTTAGGCAAACAAATTTTCTAGAAAACATGAAGTCTTTGTTAGAATATTTCCTTTAATAATATGACAAAGGTTCTTGGCAAACCAAGAACTCAAACAGAATCCTTTTTAAAAAAAATGATACTTTAATACTTTTAAAACCAAGCTGATATATTTGGTATTTGCAATCAGTTTCTTTAGTGCTGCATTACTGAAAATTAATTTTATTTTAGTTCTGAGAGTACCAGGGCTGAGTCAAAGCCTCTGAGGATGAAACGACAAGCCTCATTTCTCTCTCGTGTATTTACGTAATGCTGCCATCTAATGGGCACTCTTATCCTTTGTCCCAGAGGCCACCACTGGACCCAGAGAGCAGGTCAGAAACCAGCATTATGATTTAGTTAAGGAATTTTATAGTTTTAAAGTTTCTTAAGTAACAAAATGAGCTCCACTGCAGGAGGTAAACATACTAAATTATTGATATTTTACTGTGGATGCTGCACCCTTCAGAGAAGGTCGACACAAAAACCATAGAAGACTGTGTAACAAGGCAAAGCTTAGTCCCCACTTACTGGGAGTACTATACACGTTGGGCAGAAGGTGACTTGAATCACAGACTCAAAGTTGAACTTGTACAAACAATCGAAAGACAAAAATTAACAACCCTGAATTTATATAGAAATCACTATGACCAAAAAAGCATGCTTCTAATAATGCCTCTTGCAGAGTTTTGTTTCTCATATAAGAAACACACAACAATCTAAGTTACTGCAACTTACTGAAACTAAAGCAGTGGTGAGTGTGCTAGACTACTATGTACCCTTGGGCTACTCTGACCTGATGCTGGACAGCAAAAAATCCCTTTCCCACTTATGGGCAAGGTTATGTGCTTTATTTATATTGTGAGATACAAGACCCTTACATTTTCCCCAGAGGGAGAAATCATATCTGGTGGCATATGCCTTGCAATTGCTAACCTTTGTAAATAAGTACTTCTGGTCAGCTGTATTCTCTATAGTATGGTGTGCTCTTTCAAAGAGCAAAGTTCAGACTTCTACATGAGGCTGGGAATAAGCCTAACTCTCGAGCATGTGAATCAGCCTACACAGGGCATTATCATTTTACCTCAGTCTGTACTGAACCTGGCGTACTTGGTAACCTTGCTGTAGACACTTACCTGCAGAGAATAAACAGTCAAATTGCTATGTCTGAGAAGAACAAAATATGCCTCTCCTCTTCAGAGATGAGCAGGCTATGTCTCCACTATCAAGTAATACTATGCAAAGCAGCTGGTTATAGCAATCATGTCTACACCAAGAGCATTCTGGGAGTTGTGGACTATCTCTGACCTTGTCCCTTTGACTGGCAGCTCATTAGCCCTGGGAATGCAGTAGCTGCTCTCTTGAAGTGTACACCCCTGTTTAGCTCCATCTGAAAGAGATACAGCTTACAGACGGAGAGGTTGCTACATGCAGCAAACCAAACCACAGTAAGTGGGAGTGATGAGGCTATTAACCCATTTCAAATGGAAAGACTTATTAATCCATCTAGAGGAAACCAAATAGAAAATTCCTTTGTGCACTCTGGAATTAAGGCCTAAACGATTAAGGCCTAGACTTTTCCTTAAGGATGCAAAACAAACATTTTAGGCAGAGTAGTAAGTGATCAATACCTTTAGTTCATCCCAAGAAAGACAATGAGTACCTATTTTTAGATACTGTCTATAATTGTTATGTACTTTTACATATAGGGAAAGCATGGCAAAGGGAAAAAAACGGCATACCTACATAGCCATGCTGGCTCTCCTTTGTTAAGATACAGCTACAGTACTGCCTATATTTTGCAGAAATACAGCCCAAGCAATTGACTCAATCTCACTTCACAAACCAGACAGCAATCTGGGACTACAATACACTATTGTTCCTTTAAAAAAAAAGAAAACCCGAACAAATCCAAAACAACCCCCCCAAAAATCCCTTCAAAAACCCCACAAAAACAAACCACAAAACAAAAATACCCCAAACCATCCCAAAACAACCAAAACCACCACAAAAGGGTATGGACATACATAGTCTTGAGTCCATAATAGCATGTGAATGAATCATATAAAAATTATGGAAGATTCAAGACAAATCAGTTCACCTGCCTCATCGTGCCTGTTGAGGTCCCTGACACGATGGGACTAGATAGACACCCTTATTCAAAGACATGCTCGTCTAAGCATGCAATCACTCCACAGAATGGGCAATTCCATTTTAAATTGCTAGAAGGCCTCAATCCATTAGGCACACTCACTCACAACCAACGTAGCATTAGGATAAGTCTGACATCAACAATCACCCTTCAAAATAAAAAGGCAGTGATTGCAAGCATGAACACTGAAGGTGAGACACCTCCTTGGACTTAACAGGTCCTGTATTTCAAGAAATAGTTCTAGCCAGCAGATACTCAGAAATGGAGAAGGAATGTAGGGCAGGATGAATAATGCCACCACCCACTTTTCTTTTGAACTGGGTCACTGTGGGAAGTTATGTGGCCAGAGGGCACTCTTGCAAGGAGGTGCAATTAGTTACAAACCACCTAAGTAGCAAAATACCTGAAGACTAGCATTCCCCTTTCTGAATGAATGACCTAGGAAAGCAGTACAGTATAAAAGGCAAGTGAAAACTTGCTCTTTATCCTCAAATGCAAATAATGGTGCCTTTACAGGCAGCTGAGATTACCCAATAGCATGTGGTGACCTGCAAGAGAAGGTTTCACTTTCTCTGGTCCAAGGTACCTGGTCCTACTTTCTTCCTTGATCTTTTTTGACACTCGTAGAACTCTCCTTGAGGCCAAACATACTAAACTAGCAGAAAACTCTCTAGTTTTCTGAACACAGAAGCAAGATGCAAGACAAGAACTGGCAACTGAGACAAAGGAAGGAGAGGAGATGGGTGGAGGCACCGTCTCACTTCTAAGACAGCTAGGTATTAAAATATCTCAGCATGTCTCGTTGAACACCAGTCTTATGCAATGGACTCAGGTGTACAATTAAATGCTTCTGTGAAGCAGATTCAGACCGGAGTCTCAAGTACAGCATCCTTCACTTTGCAAGTCTGTTCCTCTGAAATGTGTTGGAGGGCATTTATTTTCCCTGTTTCTCTCTCAATTATTTCAGAAGCCTAATTCAACACTACAGAGCCTACTTAAGATTTGGGTATCCAAACCATTCCATACTGCAGAGTGGAGAAACAGAGGACTGCCTTCTGGCTTTGGGTTTCTCACCAAGTATTAAAAAAACCCAAAAAACCCCACCAACCAGCAAAAAAACAACCGAACAACAAACCAAACCCTCTTGCCGTGTTGTAAGAGAGTGTGGAAAGCACAGTCGATATGCAAGCCTGGTTCTGTAGCAAAATAATCCATATATAAGTTTTATTTTAAAATTGCTACATAAAGCAGGTCAAAATGCCCTTCTTTTAAAAATAAAACTACTTGCAATATAAACTGTATGCACTCTAGAATGGCAAAAATTAAAGCTTCAATAATAGCTGAAGCTTACCTGTTAGTTTTCAAAGGTTTTAAATATATAAAAATGTAACAGAAATTAATTATATAATCCCTATTATAACACAGAGAACAGCCATTTAGCCTCAGTTAAATAGAAAAAAAAAGTACTTCTAGGTAAAACTGGTCTTGGTCTGCAATATACTGTGTAGAAATACATTGCAATAAATTGTATTTCAAAGCACAAACAGTTGAAGCAGAAAAATTAAAGCCACCTCAAAACTTCATGGCAATCATGAAACAGGATACCTGGGATTTTTTCGTATGTCATCCAGCTGACCAACCACATGAGAAACATTTGTGCGAATCATTTTGAAGGCAATTTCGTCTTCTCCCATGATTTCAAACCTTTTTGTTAAAAAGATATATATTAATATAACAACCTAAAGTCAGGTTTAATAAATATTAATTTAACATTTTATAGAATAGCTTCTTTTTAATGTGTCCAAGCTTCATTAGAATTTATAGTTTGATTTCTATCAGTATATTTACTAATATTCTTATACAGATCCACTTTCACATATATTAGTAGCCACCCATAAACAAAAGATTTGAATTCTAATACAAATTATGCAAACTACAGGTTTTGACATGAGTTAAAATTAATTACAATTTTTAAAAAAACCCACAGTTTACAAGTGATTTAGAATAACACTTCTGTCATGAGAAAATACATTCTTTTTATCTAATCACCAATCCCAGAAACATTTTAAATATAATTATGGAGGAGTATATAAAACTGCAGCCTTAAATACAAATGAAACCATCCTCACCCACCCAATCAGTAACTTGCAGACAAAACAAGCCTATGAGATGGAGAAGTATATAATTTCTGAAGGCTATCTTGAGTTTAAAAGGGGGTCAAAATGGTCTTTCAAAAGTCTAACTAGAGACACCTTTTTTTTTTTTTTTTTTCAACTTTCATATCTTGATATAAGACCCTGTTGGCTCCTTGAAGTCTCACCTGAGAATACGCTCCATTTCAGCAGCTCACAAAATTACTAATACAGTTACTCAACATTAAAGTTCAACAGAACAAAAGAGCAGCTTACATCTTAAACTGCTTACAGTAATATATTTATATCATTAAGCACAGCAAATCCTTCTTTCCAGCCCAACATTTTTCAATCTCATTTGTTGTGTTAGCTTTCCAGTTTTAGCATAAACTTTCCTGGGAAGGGAATTCTTTACAAAGCTTACAGCACAACTTGAGCTGCTAGAAATCAATGTATAAATGTCCAAAACCTGCCCTAAATCTTTCATTCTACAGCATTATTTAACTTTGCAGTCATTCCAGGAGCAAACCCCCATGCTTTCCAGATTCCTGCACGTTCCCCTGCCCAGCACCATTGGCAAAGCAACGGACAGGAGACAAGACTGTAAGCTCCACGCCAGCAAACAGCCTGTCAAGCATGACACTGGCATCCAGATTTTAGAGAAGAAAGATCTGAGAGAACGGGATTTCAAGCAGATCTATGCAAGTTAACAGTTATTCAAGCAAACCCACGGTCACGACCATGGTTTGTCCTGCCCTTTTCCAAAATGGGATGGAAAGCCTCTTGTTGCCCACACACCCTGTCTCTCCTCCTCCTTGCAGGAAAATTACATGGGCTAAAATGCTTTTTCTTTGCTTTCCTATTTTAAGCTTCAGTAGAAGAAAGGATGAAAGTAGATTTACAGCTTATAGGTACACAATAGCTCTTTCACCCTTTTTATGCTGTTTTAACTGCTCTCACTCACTACATAGAGCCAGTTAATACAACCATCTAAAAATAGCCTGGCTTATCTTGTACAACACAAATTAGGATCTGGCCCAAGATGATATAAGTAGCATAGAAATACTTAGTCTAATAAGTAAGACACCACAAAAAACCCCCACACCATTCTGCATGATGAAATACACATAAGTAGATACCAGTATATTTCTTCAGTTTTGCTGTTAAAATAAATTGAGCTAAGGTTTCTTAATATACACATACAATTGTTGGTCCTATATGTATTTATATCTCTTCTTACTGCTTTACAAAACCTAGCATGGCTTTCCACAGGACTGTAACAACATACCTGTATTTGTTTTTGTCCTTGTATGCCTTACGAATTCTGTCAGTCACAGGTTTGCAATTAGTCACCAGGTTTTTTGTTACTGGAGGCTGGAAAAAAAAACCCCACCACTGCTTAGATTACAGGTTACTGAAGATTTACAGGAGTCAGTTATACCGATGTACTCTGTAGAAATGTTATGTTACAGCTAGAAATGCCTGCATACACTTTGCTCTCCCGGAACAAAACCCCACTATTTTCTTGATCAGTTGCTGAGGGGGAAAGACCAAGAAAAAAAAAGATTCTAGTGCATTACATCATGATTCCCCACACAGATGATATATGAAAACTGCAGAATTATTTTTTTTTGCAAAAACACTACAATTTCTACATTTCATCCTCAAAAAAATATTCAGAACTTTTAGCTTGTTTGACAGCTGTCTGACATTCCGCTGGTAGAGGCCACCAGTAACACTGGCCAAGCAAACTCTGCAGAACAGCTGATATATATTAGGCCTTATTTCTATCATAAGCTATGTTGAAACAATTCTGGGAAATAAAATCCCTATTCTCAAGGGATACTTCTATGGCAGCAGACTCAATTTAGCTATTGCAGGCAACAGAGGTAAAAATAAATTAGGCCTCTGTGCTAACACAAATACTATTTTGTCACTATTTAGACTGACTGATCACATTAGTACATTAAGCATTACTGCTTATTAGTAGTTATTTTACTAACTCTCAAAAAAGATTAAAATAATTTGATATAACTCTCAACCACTGAGACTTATTTTTAACCCCATCTTAAAACACATTCATGGCAGCCATCCTTTATTACTACTCTTCGAAGTTTTTGCTTCAAAGAACTTTGTAAAATGAATTCAGAGTCACAGAGGCAAAATGAAGTAAGGCCACATTGGATGTAACAGCCTCAGGCTGTTCAGGATTCTCAAGATCACACTTCAATTTCTTCAAATCAGGCTGACAGAATGGTTTTATTTGGTATATATATCTTTGCTGGAATTCAGACTTAGGGGAAAACAATTTAAACCCTTGTAACATAGCTTGCTAAGAATACAAGGCAGGATAGGTGTCCAGAGGGGAGAAGAAGAAAAAAAGGGGGAAAAAAAAAGTCATCCACATACATCTATCTACACATGCACACTGTAGAGATCTCTACTATGATTTGCACGTGCTGGGGGGTCAGTGATGCTGTTCTACTACCAAACAGGTCATGATCAGTATTCATCAGAATTTTTGCTTTGATACAGTACTGGTTTGAAGCTGTGAAACATTTAGCAAAGAACATGTATGCATTTTTTTTTCTTCACATGCATAAGGTTGGTGTCATTGTAAAAGAAATCTATACATTAGTATCAGATCTAAAGACCCCTAGCAGATTTTAATGATAATTTAACCACTGAAATAGAAATTAAGGACTTAAATCTTTAAAGAACATCTAGTCCTAAACCCTCGATTTTCACACAATCAGAGAATGGTTAGGGTGGGAGGGGCCTGAGGAGCTCATCTGGACCAAGACCTCTGCTCATGAAGGGCCACCTAGTGGCAGTTGCCCAGGACTACGCTCAGATGGCTTTTGAATATCTCCAAGGATGGAGACTGCCCACAAGTGGGCGACCTGCACCACTGCTTAGTGACCCGTTTGATGCTCAGTGGGAAACCTCGTGTTTTCAGTTTGTGCCTCAGGTCCTGTTACTGGGCACCACTGAGAAGAGCCCATCTCCATTATCTTTGTGCCCTTCTTTAGATACTTACACCCATTGATAAGATCCTCCTTGAGACTACTCCTCCTCAGGCTAAACATTCCCAAATCTCTCAGCCTTTCCTCATAAGAGAGATGCTCCAGTCCCTTCATCAACTTCACGACTGTTCATGACCCTTCATCAGTATGTATGTCCATGTGTCCCTTGTACTGAGGAGCCTGGAACTGGACCCAGCACTCCTGCTGTTGTCTCGCTGGTGCTGAATAGAGGGATCACCTCCTCAGCCTGCTAGCAACACTCCCCCATTGCAGCCCAGGACACCATTGGCCCTCTCTGATGCAAGGGCACACTGCTGGCTCACGTTCAACTTGGTGTCCATCAGGACTCCCAGGTCTTTTTCTGCCAAGCTGCTTTCCAGCTGGGTAGCCCCCAGCATGACACTGGTACCTTCCCACTTCTCCTTTCTTATCTTCATGAAGTTCCTGTCAGCCCATTTTTGGGAGTTAGTTACTCTAAAAGCCTTCAAGTTAGGAATAATTGTGCTAAATAGGTCCATAGGTTTGGTGAGGTTTGGGGTTTTTTATTTAATTTTGTTTTTGAATACATGGGTTCTAGTTTAAGATGGGGTAATCAGAAGTTCTAGTCAGAGGTATTTGGTTTACTGCCATTTGGTTCAGTGAATATTCTTAACAAGGATGGCTTTTAAATCCCATATGCAACATTCAAAAGCTCAGCTTTTCTGTTTTTGAAGGAAATAAATGACTTTCTAAGTGAGGAAGTAGCTTGTAAAATTTTCATTTTATAACACTTACTTCTTAATTTTGTAAATACTTTCCTTACACATATCAAACCAGCTTTTTCAAGTGCAGTAAATATATGCTCAGGAAAGAAACCAAGCATCTGTTAAGACCAATGTTTCTTACCAGATTGGGATCATAATATGCTTCTTGAGTTGGTGGAATGATGTGGATCTGAGTGATGTTGGCAGGAAGAGATTTAGAGCAATTTATCAGCATTTGTTCTAGACCTGTCAAATCCTAATAGAAAGGGGGGGGAAAGAAAAGAGATAATGTTGTTTTGTCACTAACACAATTCTAAAAGACTAGGGTGCACAGACATTAATTTTATCTATGTAATAAGTTTCCATGCTACTGTCAGAACAAGAAGGTTTAATATTCAACAGATGCTATTCAACTGCTGCTGAGGAGTATGGAAATCCCCATATATATCACCTCATCAAAGAGGTGAAAACACACTTTACTGATGATGTCAGGACAGTACAGAATTCCTAACCCGAGTAGCCTATTAAATCCCAAATCAACCAAACAAAGACAACAGTGAAAGGACAGGAAGGAAGTTTTTAACTAAGGTAAAGGTCAGAAACACGCTAAAGCATGGCTGTGTTCCAGCAATGCCAATGATTTTGCTATTTCAAGAACAAGTTTTTATTGACTTATGCATATTCCTCTCTGTAAAGCAGAAACAGTTACCAGAAAACTAAATTGTCTGTGTAGGACTTAGACTCCTAAGTTAGTACATGTCTCTCTTGTTCATCAGGTCCCCAGAAACACAGAAATGTGAACCTTCATACGAGGTCACAGCATTTACTACTATGACTTCTCCGTTAGCTTTTTTCTCACCTCTTTAGGCTACAAGTTCCTCAGAGCAAGGACTGTCTTTTACTATGTGCAAGAACAAAAGTAAGCACAGCAGGATCCCACTCTTCCAGTGGCTTTTACCCATTGACATCTTTTCTGAAAAACTTATACTAAGTGCTTTCTGGAACTTGGGACACCAGCGTTCCATTTCTCTGATGCCACTACAACTCAAGTAATTGTTGATTCCATATATCAATGATAAAGTAGAACACAACGTTATACTCTCCAGGTAAAATTTAAGAATTACCAAATATTACAGATGCTGTAAGCAAGAGTAAAGATTGAACTTTTTTTAAACAGTTTTAAACAGTTTTGTACAATAAAACTGAAGTTTTGCTAAATGTTATTGGTAATGAAAGAGTACCTGCAAACTGAGGGGCAGTTCATGGATTCTTGTTGCCAACGTGCGAATCTCTCGGTCAGACAAAATGCCTGACTGGTCCGTGTCAACCTCATCAAAGATCTGAGAAATGTTCAGTGGCTGGACAGCGCTCATCAGGTAGTAGAAATATGAAAAAGCAAACTGCATGTCTTCCGAGTGCCTCACTTTGTGAAATGACGTCTTGTCAAACTCCTCTGGGAACCTTTGTAAGAATGTAAACTAATTCAGTACTCTAGTTTCTTAAAGGAAAATATTCCTTAGCTAAAAAACACATTCTCATCTAGAATTTTACAAAGGTCCTCAGAAGGCTCCTTATTTTAACTCAATTTTCATGTTGTAATAAATTCCCTGTCACCCTTTTCAGAACACATCAATGCACTGAAAATAGCTCTAAGCACAGCACTGACAGAAAGACAGAACTAACTACAGTTTTACGTTCTTCCAAAGACACACTCACATATCCTGTAGCTCTTGCATAACAGTGCGATCAATCATGTGAGGCATATGAGCAGGGACTTTCCGAGATGTAAATCCAAATTTGCTGTTTAAAAGTTTATTTACATATCGAAGGGAATCAGCAAATGTATCTTTCAGCTGCCTTCCAAAGTGTTTACCATCAGTAAAGTACAACATTTGTTTGCGTAGCAGCTCTTCTTCCTAAATAGCAGAACAGGCATAAAATCAAGGTTACATTACCAAAAAAGACGAAAAAAACCCCACTGAACACATAGGAAAAAATTACATTTCAACCAGATGCCAGTATTTGAAAATGGGTAAAGTTCTGAATATTTTTCTTCATATTCCTTCTCTCTTTAAAAAGAAAAGACAAAAGGTAACCTTTTCCTTAAGATTTTCAGGCTCTGAGGAAAAGTAGTCTATAAAAACTTCCTTAGCATTCATGCTCTGACACCACACACCCACAATAAAGTCTCTGTTTAGTATCATACTTATTTGCACTACTGCCCCTTTTTTTCTGATTATTCATCTGTATTTGACTAACTGATATGCTATGAATATCAAGATTCTTCATGCAAAGTCCTACATCAGATAAGCAGAAAGAAGTAGCCTTTTAAAAAAAACACCACCTCTTTGCTATTTGGAGTAGTGTAAAGCAGTTGCTACCAACTGAAGCACAGTCTTTACCTTCTCTTCTAGAGGTTTTCAAAACTCTGCCAGAATGCTTTGGCTGGAAGCAGAGGAAGCCTCCTACATGTTTTCTTGACATGGTCTGGATACTCAGTTTTTTTGGCAGACAATCAATTTAACTTTCCAAGCCCAAGTACTTACCATTGTACACTTTTAAAAACTTTTTTTTAATAGACTACATGTAATTTAAAAATTGAATTTTTCTGTTGTACCGCTGTATGTCTGAACTACAGCGCTGTGTCAACATACAATGAATAAAAAATGACCCTGACTAAAAAGATAAACAAACCAACAAAAAAAAGCAGTAGAAAGGCAACAGAAATGTCTATTCAGCTTTTACCACTCAGCGCAGACAGGCCCAGATCCTTAACAAATTAGATTTTAAGTGAAAAGTTAAAAGCAGCTTTCAAAAAGATGTCAGTATCTGCCAGAAAGCAACATACATTCCAAATATAGAGATCATATTAACAGTGTTCCACTAAACACAGAAAGATGCAACTATTCCAAGAGGCAATTATGTTAAAATACTCACATCAAGAAGGTCCTGGAAATACTTCTTTTTCTCCCATGGCAAAAAGCCTTGGTAACTTCCATCGTAAGACTGTAATTTTCTTCCCACTAGCCCCTCCCTCAATTTTGTATCCCCCTGCACATGCCCTTTTACTCCTTCCATTCCCTGTGCATCTTCTCCAGTATCTATATTCCCAGTATATTTTGATTTATGGGTTTCCCTTAATATGAATGCATTCAATACTTTTTCTCGAGTTTCATTTTTATTTCCCATGCTCTGCGAGGGAAGCGTGGATTTAGGCTTGGTTTTATAAACAGTCACAACGGTTCCCTTTGTCCCTGTAAGCCTTGAAGGAACATCTTCATTGGGTTTTATTGTTTTGCCATCATTTACATCTTTATAAGGCTTCTGCCAGCTAGTATGGTTCTTCCAGTCATCTGAATTATTATGCACGTTCTTCTTTTCCAGGCCTGTAACACTCTTTATTGTAGTTAAGAGCTGGAAAGGTCTCAGGAGAGCAGCCTTGGACAGGTTAAATCCTTTCAGAGTGATATCACCATTTAGTAGTTTTAAATCCAGGTTCTGCAGTGCTAGCTGAACATCTTCAGGAAGGAGAGACACGTTTACTGATGGTATTATCACCTCTTCATACAGAATCTCTTTTGTGCCATTGCGACGTCTCCTGACTCTTGGAAAGCGTTTTTCTTCAGGAATATCCTCAAATATCATTTCAGCTTCTGGTACTGAAGTTGCCGTTTTAATATCAGAGTTGGCTTTTTGCATGGAAGTTGTGTTCAGTTTTGGTTCCTCTCTAGTATCAGCTTCAACAGCTACCTGCATTTTAAACTCTTCATCGTTTTTATTTAGAAACGTAAGGTTAAAGTAGACCACAGTTGCATTCATGCCACTGTGCATTAGGAGGTGAATAGTCTTCCATTTGTTCGCAATTGAAGCATGCCGGATAATTGGATTATCACTATACGAGCCCTCAATTCCTTTCTTGGCTATCTCACTGAAGCTGAAGTAAGGCAGACATTCACCTTTGGGAATAACGTAGTAGGTCTGATTAAGCTGAAGTGTCACTTTGTACATCTCTTCAAAGTGATCTGGAAAAAAAAAAAAAGAAACTAAACAAATTTCTGTCAGTTTCCAGTGTGACATTTATCTTTCAGTAGTTTTTAACTGTAATAGGCCCAGACAGATTCACTATATTAGCAGCAAGACAGCTTTGTGAAAGAACACTTTAATGTTGTCACAGAACAGCTTCTAGTTTCCTGCTCACCTACCTTTAATAATGAATGACTAGAACATACTCAGATGTATAAAGCTGCCAGACATTCCAGTGGTAATTCTAAAAGCCAGTATAATTTATCACCCTTTCAGTCTCTACCTCAAGAGCCTGAGTGGCTCATTATCACAGGTCACTTAAAACTTTGGATCAATCATAAGAAACGTGCCCAGCGTACGTGTTTGCCACATTTTAGTAGGCTAAGTTGCAGCAGCTGGATTTCACTACTGCATTGCATCTTGATTTGTTACTTCCAAAATCAGATACGCTGAATCAAAATTCTCCCTCCCACAGCACAGGATAGATTATCTGTCAGCTCACATGAACAAAACCTCACTGCCAGCCACAGAACTGCCAGTAATGCATTTGTCTGAGCTGAGATGCAGGGGAGCCTCTGATCTTCCAAATAGGCCAAATTCTTCCATTTCTGTTCCCCTGCCTATGCCAGACAGTATTCTCAGTCACTTCATTCAGTCCTGCTAGTCTTTCATATCAAAATAAACTTCAGACAACTTGATGGGTGACTTAAAGTAGCCTTTCGCAAGTGCCCAGAGCCAGGCTTGAACTCCTGCTGCCAGCACCAGAGAGGTTCTTTAAATTTCTTAACCACTGTGGGTATCATTAAATCAGGTGTCCTTATTCAGGCAAAGACTGTTTGCATAGCTGAAATATAATTCCCCCATTTAAAATTTAAGTCTGTTGGGACAAGTATTTTGATGCTTGCTGCTCTGTAAAGTATCAAGCACACCAACCATGCTTGGTCAATGAATGTTATTTAATAAAACAGCGTATAATATTGATTCAGGATTAGATTCATGAATACAAGAAGCACCTAACTTTCTTCAGTTGCTAGCAGCTCTTTTCCACAACTGTACAGGACACCTTGGTGCTGAGAGTAACGATGAACAAAAAAAAATTTTTACAAAACAAATCATACAACTCAAGACAATCCCTACAGAAAGTTTATCTGTGATGTATTTTACATACCCTGGCCACAGTCACCAGCATCAAATCCACAGGAGAGGACATTGCAGGCCTGATCACAGAATTTGTCAGCAAGCCAGGAATTAGCACAGCCTTGGTTACAGTATGAAACACCACTTATTCCTGCACCAAACTGCCATGGTGGTCCATTCCCAATACCTCCAACTGCACCTCCACCAGCACCATAGCGACTACTCCCACTGTTACCTGCAGGGAGACAAAAGAAAAACAAAAAACACCAGTCATTTGAAATTGTTATTTCTGGGGAGAGGCACATTTTAAGTCACAGTGTTAAACTGAACAGCTGAAAACCTTATTTATCATTTATTTACCATTTAAAGAGGAAAATGCTAACTAAACCTCTGTGAGTTAGTGTAAAATCTATAGTGTGCACAATCTTACTGTAGAAGTTTAGGAGCTAACAAAATTGCAACAAAACCTCCAAAATATTCTGTCTTAACTTCAAAAAGGCAGCTAGAAAAGTTTTTTACTACTTCTCTTGCAGTCTCGATTTGACAGCACCCTAGAGTGATATCACTTCCTCAATCCAGAAGCACCACTTCATCTTCCTATTCTGCTGTCCCAAAAATTTGATCTAGGAACTAATGTTAGTACAGCTTCACAGTCCTGTTACTTGGGTTCTGAGTGAAAATAATATATTAAATATAAAAAGTTTATATAGAAGATATTGTATATTTCACAATTAATAACAACAATTTTAATTTGAAATACCTTTTCAGATAGTCAAATTTTCATCCCAAAGTAAGCTTTTCCTGCGCACTATTTGCTGTCATTTTCCACAGAAATTTGTAGTTTACAAATTTACAATTTACAGTTTTCATCTGTAAGCTAACTTTCTTTTTATTACCAAAGAGGGCAAATTTTGTAGTTACAAGAGAATGACAAAATTACAGAATTATTCTTGTAACAAAGCCCAAACAATTCACTTCAAATTCAGTATCACTGTCTTACCAATGCAATCACCTCCATCCCAATCACATGCTGAGTTGTTACAGGCTTTATCACAGTACCCATCTTTAATCCAGGAGCCAGGACATCCCTCAGCACAGTTTGGCACAGGCCAAGTCAAGTAAACCTGGAATAACATTACAGTCTGAGACAAGGACTGGCAAACATAAGTCAACCGAGCTTCTTTCTTGGAATACAGAGACTTAAAATACTGCCTCCCTTTGCACAGTGCCTTAAGGATTCATAAAGCTTTTGAAACAGCATTTAAACCCCATCACCTGTCAAGTTAGTGTTACCAGTGAACTGAAGAATTCCTGAGGCCACACAGCAAAGCAGCAATAGCCAGAAATAGAAAGCAGGACTTAACAAATCCACTTCCACAAACAATATTCCAATGAGAATTAATATTTTATCTTTTATCAGATGAGGAGGAACTTAACTCTGAAATAGCTCTGCAGCTCACTTGTTCTCATGACTCAAAATGTTTCTTCATTACTAACCAGTCATGAGATAAGCAGCACATGTGGAACACTGCCCCTGAAACATGTGACTCTGTGACTTAAATAGATCTAAGAATTGCCAAGATTACAAAAAAAAAAAAAAAAAGTGTGGGGTGCATGTGTTTTCAATTGGGGAGTCATTAAAAACGACAATTTCCTTTAGGCCTTACTGCTTCAAGAATTCAGCAGCATATTTCCTACTAAAACACTTACTGATCAGGTCAGCACAAACCACACTGCATCTAAGCATCACCATAACTGAGAATAACTGAAGAACCACAGAAGCACACTAACAACGTGATTTTACACTTATGTGCCTACATACTTAAATACTTAAAACAACTAGTAGCTTTCCAATGTCCTCAAGTACTGAGAGAGTTATTGTAGGATATCTTCAGCTAATTTTGTACAAGAAGTGTGGACATCTGCCTGCATCAATGTTTCATTCAGTGGTCTCTAGTGCCTTGTGTACTTACCGTTTTAATATAAACAATACAATATTTTTTTTTCTCCATATCTTTCTTGCAGATCAAGCTCATGGATGAAAATTACTGGTAGCCAAAGTGTTCCCATGAAGAATTGATTCTGTTTTGAACACTTCCCACAAAAAGAAAAGAGCACTTACAAGGGAGGGAAGACTGACAGCTACCAAATATTACATCGGTCTTACCAGTGCTTCAACAGACTGAAGAAGATTTAGAGAAAGACACTGATAAACTAAAGCATGAAGCCTGACAGAGGAACCATTACACCACCAGAAACCTATGAGTGAATATCAACAGAAGTAATTCTGCAACCCAAGCATCAACAGAGTATACATACACACACAAAACGACAGAACTCTTCTCACCATGCACCTTTGCTAGCAATTCTCTTATTAAAACCAAGGAACCTTTAGACATAAAAAGTGAAGAGAAAGCAAATCTTGTATTTGCTCTCCCTTTCAAAGTATTACTTTTTGGGGTTTTATTAGCATAGAAAAATTTTACATCTACTTCTGGTAAAAAATCGTTTCACAATGGCGTACCTTTTGACCTTTAGAGTGACTGTAAAAATCATCAGGCCAAACGTCCTTCCCAAACATAACATCATCATTGAGATAAATAAACTTCTTAGAGAGGCCACTGATGCGATGAATGTGACTTTCAATAGCTGGTGAACTGAAGGTAGGCAAGTGACTCACATTCTGAAATATTTCCTAAAACAAAAGAAAGCCCCATAAACCCCAAACAGTTTCAGAAGTCAAAAATAAATTAAAAACCCCAAACCATAAAAGGTCAGGTACATCAGATATATTTGATACTTATCTATTACAAAAAAAAAAAGGTTTAGCAGGAACAAGAGAAAATATGAAAGTGAAAAAATTTTAGAAAAAGAACAAAACCAAACTGTTCACTATCTCTATTTTGGAAACAAAACCATTTTCAAGTCTGCTCTTAAGTTAGAAACTGCACCTCATTCAACGCAAAGACACGAACTCGTCCTTCACTGGGTACTGAATCAGGCCCCGTGGACACTATTTATACTTCTTATGCACTACCAGCTGCATAATACTTCAAGCAAGTTGAATCTCTTCCAGCATTCAAAAAGTCAGGGTTCTTTCATCTCTTCCAAGTAATCTCACAAGAACACAGCAATAGAAGTTGCACGGGTGTTTTGCTACCAATGGCTCCTATGGCGTATCCAGATACCAAAATTACTCCCAAATTTGTCATAAGAAACTTCTAGAGTATTTTTCTTTCACTTATTCAGGAAGCTTGAAGGATTCCCCTTCTCCTTTTTAATAAGCTTTTCAGAATACCCAGATACTTTTTTTGCAATCATCTTCTCAGTTTCAGTAATTGCATTCCATCCTGTCTTAACACAACCTTACTACGTTGTGAACTGGTCCTGAGTGTCTATTTCCTATTCAAATTGCATTTTCTTCTCCCCAGGTTTTTCTGAGTAGACTTTATAAGGAAATGAAGATATGGGTATACATCAGCTGAAGCCTCAGTATTTTTAAGTGAGGACTAAATAAAAGCTTCATACATACTCAGTTGTCTGCCTCACCAAAATACAAACACATACTGGGATTTAATAAAACCATGGATGAGACAAGGAAGAAACGGTCACTTCTACCTTCCAAATCAACACAGCCTTTAGCTGAAAGTGCACAGTTTAGAAACAAACACAGAATCTTTACTAGTGGCACTTTTCATGCTGGTATTTTTGGGTTTTTTCGGGGTTTTGGTGGCTCTTGTGTGTGTTTGGCTGTTTGGTTTTTACCTGATGTGTCACTATGGTTATCCGAGGATTATCCAGGTTAAGCCAGGAAGGAATCTGCCCATTAGTCACAATGAAAATATGCCGTACCCAAGGGGCATGCCTCTCTATTGATCGTAACGAGTACCTCAGCTCTTCATTATCTTCAAAACGGCTGGCAGAAATATCTTCATCCTGTTTAGACTATGTAAAAAAAGAATCCTCTCTTAGATTTTAGATAGAACATTCAAGTTCTGATCCAGCTAGGTAACAACTGTGCACATGGGAGCATAAGCATTTGAGGACTTAAGACATTCAAAAATAAAAAGTATGTTGATCAAGTACCATCACTCTTCTGAAGGATCACATTCTTCTGAATTATAAAGGTGAACAATACAATCTTCTGACTTGTATGGCTGATCACCTGGTATCATCAGGAAGTCTGCTGACCACATTGCAAGATGACAGTGCCTTGTGTGATTCTGGCTTTTGAAGAGTCTCAGAAACACCACACCCTTTTGTTTTTCTGGATTGTTATTCTCAATTATTTCCTGATCTTGATCAAAAGCCAAGTTGCATTTCAAATCCATAACATCACCTTTCAGAAATGCAGTTTTAAGAGGCTGGGGCATTCTAAGTACATTGCATCATAAACCATATATGTTGCCTAATACAAATATACTGGGAGCGTCATGATGTAGGAGCTCTTCAATCATCCCATGTTATTAACGAAACTGAGCCTAATATTCACAATCAAGTAGCTAAGTGTTTCCACATGTTTTTGTTAAATTAGAGCCTCTTCAGGTAAATAACAAAATTAGGTTACATGACACTGTAACCTAAGTTTCTCTTCCCATTTATTAGAAGTTAATGGCCTCTTCTAAGAAGAAGAAGTAAGGCTGCCTAAAAGGAACATTTCTAAAAGAAGTATGCCCAACTGCAAAAGGACTCTCAAGATAAAAACTGAACATTTAACAATTATCATTTTCACTGTAGATTCTACACACTCTAAATAAGTCTCCTCCATTTTTAGGAAGGAGAGTACCAAGCTCACACATTCTCAAAACCATAACAACTGAAAACATTTCAGCAACACCAACTGACTAGGTACATTTACAAAGTAATGCATAATTTTGACATGGCAAGTATGAAGTGCAAGTTCAAGGTTGAAAGGATACAGATACAGACTGCAAGCTTTCCTGGAGAGGGCCCATTTACTTTACCTATCTCACTTGATGCTTATGGTAAAATTAAATCAAGGCAGAGTAAAACTCCCAACATTTTAAAAGATCTTATCTTGAAACAGACATCTTGTTCTTTTATTTCCTTTTGCTAAACCAAACACCCTTACTTGTATCAAAAGCATTCAAAGTAAACCTTTTCTTACAGACATCTGTATTTCAGGTCTTCAAATTTTTGGGAAAGAAGCCATTAGCATTTCTTCAGTGTATATGATGCTTCAAAGCAAAAAAGGTCTAAGAAACATACTGGAAAGGAGATAATTATGTTTGTTAATAAAGCCCTCTGTCTGCCCCTCCCCCCCATGAGAAACCTGCTTATCTCCCAGTCTGTTTAGTCTTTCAGGATGACTGCACGCAGCTTTTATCAGAACATGTGCAGAGGGCAGAATGTTTTGCTTAGTAGTGAACTAAGTGGTGAACATGAAAATTTCAACTAAATATCACTCTGATCCTTCTTCCTCCTTGATTTCAGGATTTGACAGTGTTCTTGTGGTGTTTTCTTACAACATAATAAATACTGGATTTTTAACACTTCCAAGCTTCTAGAAGAAATCCTATCTTCCTTGTCACTGACCAGTTAGCCTCTACTTGCAGTTTTTTAAATACTGCAACCTTTACATGATGTAACAGAATTGACCTACCTGACTGACAGAGCTGAGGTCCCAAAGTAAATAAGCAGGATTAAGCATCAGTTCCTTTCCATCTATAGTCATGTTCTTCTTTGCTTGTTTGCTCAGTTCTTGGAAACCCTTGGGGTTATTCAGTTGCAAGAGAGCCACGCTGGCTTCTGAATAAAGCTGCAACTATACAAGCAGAGAAAGCAATTTCTAACATGTATCCACAGCAGCACTCTTCCTTTGCCAATTCCATCTTTTAGTCACATCTTTCTTACTGGAGCTACTAATAAGAACAACTTGTAAATATTTTGTTTTAAAAAATGCAATTTTGTGAGATCACAAAAAAGGGTAGCAAAATGGGAAACAAAAACAATATTTAATGGTACAGAGTGTTTATAGAGGCTTAATTTTCACTTCCCAGATAAAATTTCTTTTTATACAGTGATCCAACAACACTAAAGCTGTCCATGTTATAAATATTTCTGGAGTAACTGAATAGTAAGTCCCCATCCATCCCTTGACCCTCCCCCAATAATAAAACTCATCTTTTATTATTACGACTTCATTATATGACTAAAAGAGTAATACTTTTTCCATCTTAATCAAGCAATGCTTTTCTCAGAAAATTAAGGCCACCAATTCATCATTGCCCTCAGAAGCGTGAAATTTTCAGAATGGTTTACAGATCAACCTACAGCTCAGAAATCTGAGATACAAAGGGCTCCAGAACTAATCCATGTGGGTCTCCAAGTCCTTAATGATGGTTGCCAATATGCTGTTAAGGTCATTTCTTAGCTGGGGACTGTTTGATCTGTTTGCCGTTTTCATCTCTTGCCACTACTAAGTCTGTGTATCAGATTTCACAATGCACAGGATAAGAAGGGGCTTGCACTACATGCCCTCTTAACAGCTCATATAGCTTCAAATTGCAGGGCATCAAAACATTTCACTAGCAATATAGCATAACCCAATAAAATGCCATGTCTACCATATGAAGTAGCATGAGCAAAACAAGCTAAAAACAGAACTGCATTTTGATTATCTAAGCACATGCATTCAACAGCCAGACTGAAAATAAATAGTTAATCATTAACAATATTTATTAGATGTTATGCTGAAGTTTTGCTCCTTCCTAAGGTAAATAAGCACATCTAACAGATTTGCAGTTGCATAAGATCCGTAAAAGTAACTCGTAAGTTAACAAAAATTTAATACTGCCATATCTGAAAACAGCAAAGCCATCACCAGTTTATTTCACAGCCACCTTAAAAATAAAAAGGAAAAAATCACTTATTAAATCCGACCCTTTCTGCTCATTTTAAAACACTTGCCCCACAGTTAGCACCCTTCCCTTAGCAGGGCCAGCTGTCCCACTTGTGACATTTTAAAGCTGTTGATGCTTTGACTCATATGCTATTTGAGATCTTTCAATCTGACTTATGAGGCCTGCCATTAGAAAAATCTGATAAATCTCAGACCTTCCAGGGAATCATCTGAACCTGCGGGTGGAAAGGATGGCTTCAGTAGCTGAACGGCTGAGGTAGCGTTACGGACTGCAGCTAGCAACCTCCAAAAATACCGGTATCGAAATGCTACAGATTGCAAGGCTGCCAGCAGTGGGTATGTGCTTTATTTAGGAATACAACAGTGTCACACAGTCCTTTAGAACCTGTCATTTAAAACATACGTATCACAAACCAAAAATATTATCATCCTAGAGCTTTGAAAGCTTTTAAGAACATTTAGTTTGTTTCCACCAAAGTCAACAAAACAGGTACCTGTACTACAGAATCCTAACTGGATCTATCACAAATGTTTCCCCTTTTCCCCCACCAAGACAGCATGTATGTTCTAGGTTTTTAAATATGCAATGTCTAAGCACAAACAAGAATTAGTGGAAAACTGTCCTCCATTGTTCAGCATCAGCATTAAGATAAACCCTGCATAGAACAGATTATTTTTATTACATCAATATTTTTTTTCCACCAGTACCTTTTTAAAGAAACAAGTCTTTTCATAAGCAAAACTATAAATAAAGTTAGATTTCCATGAAATTATCTGGTGACATAACTAAGTGGATTTTAATAAATCGCAAGCTCTGCTCAGAGCATTTTGTTGCTGGTATATTCAAAATGGAAGTCTCCCCAACAGATTTTCTGATGTCTCAGTTATTATTCTCCTCTCAGAAGGGACACATGTGACTGCCTATTCACTTGAAATACTATCTTCTAGAGATCATCTTCAGCCTGACAGACCAGGCCAGCAGATCCAAAGTACAGTGAAAACAGAACAACAAACAGGTAGTAGTACAGAGTCAGAGTGATCCGGCAACCCTCGGTTTCTAACATTAACAGGCTGAAAGATGCCATGCAGGCACAGACCACCACCCATGCACGTTTGTATCATGCACTTGAAATGGATACAGTGGAAAAATGCCTTCTTCCTACCAGATAACTGTAAATGCTGGTTCTCCTTTGAGCCAGCATGCTTGGCAATGCTTAGACTTACTAGACTCAGCAAGCCCACACAAAACTAAAGTGTCACTTCCACATCCTGAAGGGAAGAGCCCTGAAGAGCACATTTTTTAAAAATTTGGACTCTTAACCAGTCTTTAAATGATTACACTTTATCTTCTTAATGGCTAAAGCTTATTTTTAATGAAATTAGATGTTCTTTTTTTCACACTCCGGTACAGATGGATATTTGATAAATGTGCCTATGTAGGAAAGGAAAGGGGAGGCATGCATTGTGTTAAAGAGTAACAAAAAGCTGATGAGTATGAAATACCGTTGTTTTTACAAATTTATCAAATTCTTTTTATAAGCAGCAGTAAAAATCCCAGATCCTCCACCCTCACAGCAGTGAGGGCAGCAAACACCCAGCATCACTGTGTCTCCTGGATCCCATGTGGATTTTCTTCCATTAGTAAACCCAGGTCATTAAAAGGCACATTACAGCCCTTGGTTTCCAACATAACTTGTCTATATATGTGTATGTGTATGCATACAGATTAAAGAGGAAACAGTACTTTGCATGGGAAAGAGATCTACAAGCTCTGTTTCCCCTGAAACAAACAGGATGTTAAATACTGAAGGAAAGTCACCTTTTAAAAATTTTAACTACTGTATAGTATTTCAGTGAAAAAGTGTTAGCATGATAGCCTAAATATAAAATAAAAAGCAAACTAATCAATCCCTCATTCTTTCAATTCTTCCCTTCTCAGTCTTTTTATCAGTACCAAGTTTAAGTCAGAAGTACCTCTTTTAGGCTGAACAATGACAGTGTTCTTTAGAAATGCAGGTAATGGGGGAAAGGAACAGTAAAAAAATAATTCAGTTGTTCTTTGTGTCTAGGTACGATTTAACATCTCTATGGCCTTCAAACAACACAGCTAAGGAGCAGGCAGCTGCACAAACAGAGTAACACCTCCATCTAGTGGGTTACTAAGGCACACTTAAGAAAGCTTGGAAAATAAAAGCAGACAAGTACAATTTTCAACCATATCTGTCATAACACACACAACTTGGAATAACAAGTGTGATCAGCAGACACACTGCTGCTTACCTCTCACACCTGCAAACAAATTCCGTATCATTACCTTACAGTACAGGCCATAAGTACAAAAAATTCAGTAGACTACAACATACATAATTCACCTTATATATTAAATCTTATGATTTAACCCCCTCTAGTTGAGCTCAACTACTTTTCTCAGGGATTTTAAGACTTCTGGAACAGCAAGCAAATGTTCCTGATGCCCAAACAATTTTTGGTTCTCTGGATTTGGAAGTGATTTCAACCAAACTAAAGCAATCCAATTAAAACAGTATTGCCAACATTCAACACAAACACACCAACTAATACCTGCATTGCTGAAGTTTTTATTATTATTATTTCTTTACTTCCAGCACTGCACTAAGAAAAAGCCACTTAGACCATGCAGAAACCCATCAAGCATCAGCAGGTGGCTATGAGACACCAGTCTAGCCTAAATTCAAGTGCAATTTTCTTCACCAAGCATCTTGCACCACAGACTTTAGATTCCAGAAGTGATAGCAACAGAGAAATTGCTGCAAATTTCAGTGGAGACTGTAAACAACCAACCTTTCTGCTACTGAACTACAGCATTAATCCACACTTGGAGAACACCACACTTGGCTATGTTTACCACAACTGCCTACCTACAACTCCCACCAAATGAAGAACTGATTCCAAGATAGGATCTTAATAAATGCCTCTATAGAAACAAACTTTTTACACTTCATTTGTAAAATGATTCTGTGATTCTGTGAAAATAGTTATCCTTGCAAACACAACTTCTCTTACATTGATATACATATATTCCATTGTAGGTGTATCATGAATAAATAGCTGCTATCAAGAGCAGAGGACTGGTTGGGGAACAATCCACTGCCATGACCACACAGGGTACAATAATACAAATTTAACTGTTCTAAAGGATTCACCACCAGGAAAAGAAACAGACAGCAGTGATGACTGAATAGAGAAACTGCAGAATGCTGCAGATACCTGAGGAAGAAAAAAAGTGTTTGCACAGAGAGATGCCTAACCAAGTTGCAGAAAAGGAACTGATCACAATGGTAATGTTTACACAAAGATAAGAACACACTAAGGAAGAGAACCAGAACAGCACAAAGATGTGTGATCAACTGGATAACACAGCACTGACAAGAAGAAAAACACAGCTGAAACAGAGTAAGAAAAAAATCATGTAGAAGGAGAATACGTCACTTCCATAAAAACAAAGAGATGGAAGATGTATCTAAGACACCCCAGAGATGCAGCCTTTATGTTCATCTGGACAACAATGAAAATTACAAAGAAACTATAGCATTTTTAAGGTTTGGTTAAGAATTAAGCTAGTGATCAGCTTGAATACAGACAACTGTATTAGCCACCTGCTTGGACATCAGAAGAATTGAAATACATAAAGAATCCATTCATCCATCAAAGTTGTTGTTGGACTAATACTCCTATGGGATGCGACTGGAACAGAAAAAAGATGATGAAAGGTATCATCCAATGAAACAACTTCTGTATGTACTCAACAACGTCTCTACCTCAGCCTTCACTAGAAACAGCTCTCCTCATCCCTCCTGGGTCTGTGGGCAGCAAGATGGGGCACAAGGGAGTAAAGCCATTCCCACTGTAGGGGAAGATCAGGTTTGTGACTGCCTGAAGGAACTGAACATATACAAGTCTATGGTACCTGATGAGATGCATCCCAGAGTCCTCAGGGAATTGGCTGGTGTGGTTGCCAAGCCACTCTCCATCATATATAAAAAGCCATGGCAGTCAGGGGAACTCCCTGGTGACTTGAAGGACAACGTTGTGCTCACAACCAGGGAACTACTGACCTGTCAGCCTCACCTCTGTGCCTGGGAAAATCATGGAACTGATCACGCGAGAAGCTATGCTAAGGTACATGGAAGATAAGGAGGTGATTTGAGAGAGTCAGCATGGATTCACCAGTGGGAGGTCCTGACTGATCAACCTAGTGATGTCCTGTGATGGGGTAACTGCATCAGTGGACACAGGAAGGGTGATGGATGTAATCTGTCTGGACTTATGTAAAGCCTTTGACACATTCCCCCACAACGTCCTTCTCTGTAAACTAGAGAGATACAGATTTGATGGGTGGACTGTTCAGTGGATATGAAATTTGATGGTTGCATCCAGAGAGTAGTTGTCAATGGCTCAATGTCCAGATGGAGACATGTGACAAGTGGTGTCCCTCAGGGGTCCATACTAGGACCGGTATTATTTAATATCTTCATGAATGTCACTGATGATGTTGAGTGCACCCTCAGCAAATTTGCAGATGATACCAAGCTGAGTGGTGCACACCAGAAGGACAGGATGTAATCCAGAGGGACCTGGAGAAGCAGGCCTCATGAGGTTCAACAAGAACAAATACAAGGTCCTGAACCTGGGTCAGGGCAATCCTCATCATCAATACAGGCTGGAAGATGATGTGCTAGAGAGCAGCCCTCCAGAGAAGGATTTATGGATGTTGATGGATGAGAAGCTTGAGATAAGCCAACAATACATGCTTGTAGCCCAGAAGGCCAATCACATCCTGGGCTGCATCAGGAGCGTGGCCAGCAGGTCAAGGGAGGTGATTCTGCCCCTCTACTCTGCTCTTGAGAGACCCCACCTGGACTCCCATGTCCAGTTCTAGAGTCCCCAACATAAAAAGGGCATGGAAATGCTGGAATGGTTCCAGAGGAGGGCCATGGAGATGATTAGAAGGCTGAAGCGCCTCTCCTATAGAGAAAGGCTGAGAGAGTTAAGGTTGTTCAGCCTGGAGAAGAAAAGGTTCTGGGGAGATCGTACAGCAGCCTTCCAGTACCTGAAAGGGGCCTACATGAAAGCTGGGGAGGACTTTTTGGAAGGGCATGGAGTAATATGATGAAGTGGAATGGTTTTAAATTGGAAGGAGGTAGATTTAGATTGCATATTGCAAGAATTCTTCACTAAGTGGGTGGTGAGGCACTGGAACACGTTGGCCAGGGAGGTGGTGGATGCCCCTCCCTGGAGGTGTTCATGTCCGGGTTGGATGGGGCCTTGAGCAGCCTGGTCTCGTGAGAGGTGTCCATGCCCATGGCAGGGGGGTTGGAACTTGATGATCTTTACGGTCCTTCCCAACCCAAACCAGTCTGTGATTCTAGGATTCTATGAAATGGAAAAGAGAACTGTAACCAAAAAATTAAGGTCTGGTAGTAGGTCTTCTTCCAAGGTGTTCATGAAAGATGGTGTCTGAGAAAGGTCTCGATTACAGCAGAAGGGACACAGGCCACTCTAAGAATAAGGTCTGCGGCTTCACTGATTTACAGCAGAAATCCTGGGGAGAATTAGGACCTTCTCAGTGCTGAAAGCAAAAATTTATAGGAAAGGAAAAGGAAATTAAAGGGAGGGAGGGGAACATGAATATCGACTTGAACATTAGTTAGATAATGCAATTAAAGAAATAATCACCACTACTGACATTAGAAAATAGCTGGGGAGACCTGGGGAACAAGAAAAATACCACCCAGAAAAAACCCTCCCACAACAACATGTATTCTAAAAACGGTACGTTTTAGCAGCAAAAATAATAGTTCAAGCCATGACATCAGAGGGAAGAAGAGAATATGGTATAACAAAGGACAGAAAGACTGAAGGGTTCAAGAAAGACATAAAAGTTACTTCGAAAAAGGAACACCAAGTGTCAACCACACAAGGCACCAGAACTAAACTAAAAAAAAAAAAAAAAATTTAAAAGTAGGGTACTATGAATAAAAGAATCATTTTGGAAAAAAGAGCAAAAAGCAACATCTGCTAAAAGACAGAGAATGCAGTTCCAAATATTGTTTGGGACAGACACACACACACATTTCTCAGAACTACGTTGCTATGAGGGCTTATATCTATTTTGTTCAACCAGAGGACAAACATTGCCTAGGATGGTGCTCTTAGGCCATTCCCAGAAATGGAAGCAGACAGGTTGCTACCAAATAATCTCTGAACTGACAGAGTCAATGTTATTTCAGATACTAATTTGGTAATTAGTGAGAAAGGTACAGAAGAGCCGCTCCTAAGAAAATAGGGCTTAAATTGAAACAAACAAACAAAAAAATTAAGGAACATCTTGTAACTAAATTTCTTGAACACTACAGGGCAAATTTAACAAATTAAAAGCACTGGTAATTGTCAAAGGCATTCTGAGCTCTCCAGCTCCATTAAGTCCAATGTGTTAAAACTTCCAGAAACCTGTAACTTAAACTGTGTTGAGGGAATTAGAAAAGGCTCCAAGCCCAAAACAGATGAACCAGCACTCAAAGGAAATTCTTCAAATGGCTCAAAGTCAGGAAGCAGACAGCCAGCAACGTTCCTCATGCAAACTTGAAATGAAGAACCTAGCATTTCAGACAGCAAAACTGAAGCACCACCTCCTGCTGGATAATGATTTCATTTCTCTATGGTAAACACCATTTATTTAAAAATACCCATGGCATATAAAACAAGCAGAGACTGGCAGATTGACCATATGAACATCCACTGCTATTTAACCAGTGTGCCACTACGAAAGAGAAGGAACAGTATCACGGCCACATCAGAGCACATCTGCCATCAGTCACTCAAACAAGCAACGAAGTCACGATAGCAAGAGAGAATTTTTGTGAAGAGCGCCAGTACCCAGCAGTGGAAAGATGCAAGGGAGGTTAAATAGATACACTGGCTGCACTGCTTGCAAGCAGCATAATCTAGCACACAGCAAGTCTCGGACCTTCTACGTGCCTTAGGTACGTATTTACCTGTTTTTCACTGTGTAAAAGGTTCTGGTGATGTCTTGTTTAAAACACTGTACAAATTCCAGTTACCGCTGTTGAAGGGCAAGTAATCCACAATGGAAGTGGCAGGGAAGGGCTCTGGGGAGGACCAGTGGAAAGAAGAGCCAGTGTTGTGGGATGAGCACTGGTGATTAAATTAGTAAAACAAAGGCTAGGAAAAGCTACAGCCACTCTGTGAATACACCAGAGACATAAACAAGGGAAAAACAGCTATTTAAGCTTAAACAACTGTTTAAGAACTGTCTTAAGCTGTTTAAGCAGATGTAAGATGTGAGGTATAAATGTGTTTACTTCAGAAGGTTTCTACCATTAGTGAGATTTTAAGACAGCCTAACAAGCCAAGACAAGAAAGAAGAAATTCAGCTTGAATGAAGCTGGAGCGTGACCAGCTTATGAAAGGAGTTACACAATAGAATTTCGGAAGGGCAAGGGCCATTTTAGCACCAAGAACAACCTGTAAAGTCAATCAGTAAATCCTACAGGTAGACATCTGACAAGAGGAATATGTATTGACATCCCTTTAACCCTGCTAACCCCTCCTCAGACTCCCTGGCCTCAGCCCCACTCACACTATTAACCACATCTCTCCCCAATATATTAAGACAATGATTTTCACAGACTTCTGAAACTTTTGCCTGTCTGTAACTGGAAAAGGTGTGCAAATGGCAGGGGAGAACAGAAGGTGTGAAATGTTAACAGGTGGCATAGTCACGTAAGTTGTGATCTACTGTTGCCTTGCAGGTGGTTAAGTTGCAGTGCTGCTTCCTCAGGGAGAAATACAGCATTCAGCTGTGAAACAAGCCAGGTGTGTTGCTATTAAGATAATTCTTCTAAAAGCAAAGAATGAAGAAAAATGCTAAGAACCTACACAAGCAAAATTCTGTCACATTAAACAAGCCAGTGATACAGCATACCTCAAGACAAGAGGCGATATAGCAAATGTATCAGAGAAACTGATAAGGCTAGTACTTTTTAACCAGTTGCAGGCTAGCAAATCGAATGCCTAATAACTTGCAGTCACAGAGTGAATAATTGGTCCGCTGAAGGAAACTATTTGGGTTACTAGTTACTACTCTTTGTAACTCAAAGAAGCAAAATCACACAGAAAACCAGATTACTATCAGAAACTTCCTTCATCTCCTAGGTGATTGAGTTCCCATATGTGAACCATTCCAAAAAACTAATACACCTATGTCACTCTTTCCTCTAGACCCTTACCAGTTTCACTTTAGAGGCCAGGCTCTCTGGTAGTTTTGTCCGCAGCTGATTCGTTTCTTTGAACGTAGCTGGAAATCCACTAAGGAAGGCCAAGTCTTGCATTAATACTAGACCTGGAACTTCTTTGTCTGTAGTCTAAGGACAATAAAACAGGATATAAAAACATTTTTTAACTTGCAGCAATTAATGCTTATGTGTCAATCTATCCAGTGACAGATTTAAGATATATTTGCCGAAATAGTTTAACATATACAAAATCTAATGAAAAGAATTTAAAAGTACATACCAAGTAACCCCTCCATACTATCTGTTTGCTGTTGTCTTTTAACATTCCAGAATGGGCAGCTTCAACTAGAACATATAAAACACATTCCAAATAAAATAAAATTAAAGTCACTTCTTTTGTATGTTCAAGTAACTAAGATATCCTTTTTTTTTAATTTGCAGAAGTGTATTTATAGTGTGAAGAGTTGTCTTTCTAAGTGATAAATAATTCTTGGTGGTAAAATAAACACCTATGTTCGGGCTAGTGGGTGGTAGTGGTCAGGAAGTACATATTAAACAAAGTAAGAAGCCTATAGCTGCTCCAAGTTCCTACTTTTGTGTGTTGAACACAGGTAAGTTTCTTTTAAGTATGTAATCCTTTGAGCAAGGGCAGAACTTATTGCACAATATTGAAACTAGACTTCAAAGCAATTAAAAGAAGATTTCTAAAACTAATCTTGCTCAGTCTAAACCTCAGTCTTCTGAGATTATCAGTGCAACACAGATATTCAGATACCAAATCTGTTTTGCAATAGTCTTTTGAAGCATGGAACTCTAATCATCTGTAATCAGTTGCCTGGGAGGTAAGCAAACAGTATTATTAATGTCATCATTTAGAGGAACAAACTGAGGGCAAGAGACGCTGAACAACCTGGTAAAGTAAAACAGAAAATTAGTGGCAAAGAATTCACATTAACTAACCAGAAAGCTTCCTCTAGAAAACTGCATGGAATCTGATAATTTGGTTCTTACCATCTTTAGGGCTATCAAAAACAATTACTGTCACGTTGGTAGAAGGATTTTTTGGTTTTGCTACAAAGAACATATTGTTAGCAGCTTGTAAAGCAGGATGAATGGAGGGCAGGTCTTTCAATGTGATGTTGGTAGGCAGCGCAGGATCCAGAACAAGCATTGGCACTTTGATGCAGTGTGTCAGCAAACACTCCAGTTGCTTCTCACTGCAGCAAAATACCAAAGGTATATACATATTTAACACCAAGACAAAACTGCATGTTAGATGCAAATAAAGATGCTTTTGTAAATTCTGATCAATTATTTCTAACATCTGCTGGGGCAGGGCTAAACGTCCAAGAGCATGCTAATTTTGCTGAAGAAAGCAAATGCTTGACTGTTACAGTTTAGTTCATTCCCTAAATTTTATTTTAAAAGTTTCTGAGATTTCAAAATTAAATACTCACAGATGAGACCTTACTTACAAAAGTTCTCTAAGCCACTGAACAACCAAGCCAAATGAAGAGTGGGACAGACCAACCCCTGCTGCTTCCCGGCAGCAGGGGCACAAGAGATTTACCCCACATACCCCCAGACAATTATTTGCAGTGCCATGTATACAAGTGACAGGTGAAAGCCTGCTTTTGAATTATAAAACTCTGGGTACATATGCATTAAAAATCCACACCTGGAATAGGAACCTTGCCTAACCAGTGACAAGTAACCTTCTGAACTTCTGAAACTGTTGCATTTTAAGAAGCTCATTCATACATGTCACAATAACATTATGTTTATTCAACATATGTATTATGGTGCTCTCAACTTTTCTTCAAATGAAAGAAGTATGCACATGCTATAGAAAACCAAGGATCTCCCCAACCAGCATCTGTCTTCAGCTAATAAAGCACAGTATGTAATTTATTTAAATCCAAGCCTGAACCCACAAAAAACTCACCTCTTCTTTGTTGGTTCTGTGGCATTCTTTCCAAGGATTTCCCTATTAGAAAATCAAAACAACTAAATTAAATAACACTGAGTTGACAGTATGGAATTTAATCTAATTTCAGATAGTTAATTGAGTCAGGGACACGTCGTGAAAGCACTGATAACCCAGTTAGAAAACTGCCAACGCCTTGCCAAGGCGGGCACAGATGTGCAACTCCCTGCCCACCCTCATGCACCGTATCTCAAAAATTCTTGGTTGTGCTGACAGTTGTAGCAGCAAGACTCTCTTTGTTAATAGGGTTTTCAGCAGTTTTAATTAGATCACTTAATGAAACTGATGTTGATATGAAACCAGGATGAATTTACCTGAAACAAAGCTGATCTGATTGTTTTGCCTAACATACATATTCTGGTAAGGTCTATCATGCAATTGTCATGTGGACATAGAAGTTAATGAAGATTAATGTGGAGGCAGTGCAGTGCTAATGCTAAATACGAATCACAGGATCCGAAGGGCACCCGTCTTCATACACCAACAGAAAAGGAATCACCATCCATCAAGCTACTCCCTCCCACTGAAGAATAAAGTATCTGGACCATAACTAGTTCAATTCAGGCATATCAAAAAGAAAGTCAGAACTTACTAAGTTTTGATATGCAATACAAATTACATACTCATTATAGCATTTATATTTAGATTTATAGATTTCTAGCATCTTTGCCTTTGACTTTTGCAGCTATCTTGACCCCATGAAGCAGATCCTTTTTCAAAAATGTTAAACAATTTCACAGTACATGAAAAAAATAATCTACAGAGGAGAGAACCAGGTGCCCCTGTAGATAAGAAATGTGACATGGACTTGAGTCTTACTCATAAGCTTGATATCAACTTTCCAAATCAGCATTATGGAAAAAAAAAGATGTGTTTTTCCCTTTGTAAAATGTGTATCACAGCACAGGCAATGACAAAGCTAAAAACACAAACATTTGCTATATGCACTGCTAGGAAAGGATTAGTATAAATTTGAAATCTTTTCAAAGCAGAGACCATGTCTATGTTTAAGATGTTTAAACTTAATGGATTAAAAGTTCTACCGATACTTTCACTGTTTAAGTAGTGAAACAAAGATCCAGAATTTCACTTGTGATTGCATTGTCAGTGGTACCTAAACTGCAAATCCTAACATGCCAAAAATCAGATTAATCAATCCATTTACTTCTGGATTTCAGATTATTCCAAACTAAACTATGAAAACCTTTAAAAATAAAAACTTCCTCATCTATTTAGCATATTTTTTGGCCAAGGAAAATCATGTGAACACAGAGTTGCTTATTAAGAACTAAATCAATGGATCCAAGACACAGTGCAATGTTTCTGCAGCAGCCTGTGTTTGATGCCTCAGATAAGCAATTCTACAGAAGAGCGTAGCACAATCTGTAACACCAAATGCAGCAAAACGTGTCTTTCCCTCCTTAGTTAGGAAGGGTGACTCATACATTTACAACATGATTATTTTCCTCCTTCTCAGTTTCAGAGTTTGGGAGACTACTTTAAAAAGGAGCCTTTAAGAATCATGTGCTTATGATATTAAGCCCTTAAGAAAAAAAGCTTGGGGGGGAGGAGGGTGGGGCTGAGGAGGAAAAATGGGATGAAGAGAGATTATACATTTGAGATATAGCTGGGTAAGGGGTTTTTGTTTAGGTTTTTGGCAGTTTTTTCAGACTGAGTTATAGAAATCAATACAAAATTACAGAAAGCACAGTTTTCTGAATGGCATTTTACAAATTCAAGACAGAACAGCCTTAATTACTTTAAATTATGCTTTGTTATCTCAAACAGTTTTCTGATTAGACAGTACTTCATAGCAAAATGGAGAACTGAAACAAGGTTTTGAGAATAATCAAAAGAAGTGTGAAAACACACTTTGAATTTTCGAGTTGAGTAACATGGGAAAAAAAACCAGAGGGCTAGTACTGCATTAGCTGCTGTCAACTAAAGGAAAAAATACATAAAATTATTACCTCATTATTTTCTGTTCTTCTTCCATCTGTTCTCTGACCTGTTGCAATTCTTTGATCAGTTCAACATCAGTGCCATTCACCCAGGTGTATACCACATCAATCGGCATAGGTAAACAAAGCCTATATAATTCAAACAAAAGCTACATGAGCTGTTTAATATTATAACTGTCTGTGGCATCCTACAAGAGCAGTTTCTGTCTAACAACAGAAACACCTGGTGTCTGAGCTACAAACACCACAAAGTAAAAAGCTCCTCTTTAGCTATATACATACAAGCCTTTGACAAAAAACCCCAGAGTTATAAAACCAAAAAGACTGTAAAGTGGCTGTAACAGTTCAGTGACTAAATGCAATATGAACTCTATACTCTAAATTTCACCAACATTAACCTGTGACTCAAATCCTTCAAACCCATAAAATATTTCTCAAATCAGTACCAGCAACATTAGGCACATCCTTAATTCACCAACTACAGTAGACAGGATAGCACAAAGTATAAAGACATAAATCACACTTGCCGTTATTTAACTGCACAGAGCAAATAACATCTCAGCAGGACCAGGTCTCTATCCTAGGAATGCCTCTTAGCTTGACCATTTATGAAATGCACTGTTGTTAGTATCTAAGTAGAGTACATGAATTCAGACTCAGCAGTCAAATTCATCCTTGACACAATTTAGTACCCTGGAGCTGTTTCTGGACTCTTACAGATCTCCTAGCACACCTGAGCAGCAGAAGGGGTTTTGGATACTTTTTTTCTATTTGGTTATGGTAATACCTCAGTGGTCCTCTGTGGTCCAGAGCTTTGTTTCAGCAGATAGGTGAGCCTCAGTCCCAGACAGCAAGAAAATGCCCCAACTAATTATTTTTTAAAGTTCCAGTGTCAAACTATTCAGTATTTTCTTAAACTGCAGATCACCTAGAAAACATTGAAGACTTCTCTAATGCTAATATCCACATGGTCACACAATGAGGTTCTTCAAGGAAAGATATTCCCTCCTCACTCACTGCATCCTTCAAGAAAACATTCAAAGACAGACAGACTGTATGGGTGTCTCCTCCACCTTCCCTTGCACAGTATGACATGTGGAAAGCTTCAACCCAGCTTCAGTCTCTACTGGCTGAGATTCAATAACTGAAGCATGAAATGGGGCAAAAGAGCAGCCAGTAACTGGTCACAGCCCAACAGACAGGAACATTTTGTACTCAATTCATCACTGGTCCTTAGCCAAGGTATGACACTTAGAGGTGGGTCATTCTGAGACAGTCTAACCACCTGAAGAAGCACTGCCTTTCCCAGCAGCACCACCCAGAAAGTCTCTCTCTCCTTTGACAGGTAACACTCTGCAAGAGGCTACTCTCTCAATTGGAAAAAAAAAAAAAAAAGTCAATTGACTTAAAACCACACTTCTAATCAGCTATTTCCCCTCTTTCTCAGGAGATGACACTAGCTTCTTGTTCATTAACAGGTGCAACTCAAGTCCCCACTGTAAACCTCCCAGCCCTCCTGCCTGTTCCATCTCTATAAATTTCCCACCAACAGCACCTCAACCGTTCCATTGTAATTCTTCTTCCAATACTTCTTGGCTCTTTAACTCATGCATCTTTTCCTCTCTCCAGCCTCCCTCTGTTCAATGGCTCTCGAACCACCAATGGCTCTCACTTGCTGTACCATACCCAAATCAGTTCGTGCATTTTAAAAGCTGAGGATTGTTCCTTCCCATTTCCATACATGTTTTAAATATGATTTGGCCCTGTCCCAGAAGAGCAAAATTACATTTCAGCATTTGCCAAAATGCAGAATTTGCTGGTGGAGAGAAATAAAACAAGAGTCCTTGTCCAAGATTCTCAGGCATGCAACTCCATTATTCAGTTTCCTTCCATCCCTTTTATTTACACACCAAAACTAACTCCTCAAAAATGGGTTCAGATGAGGTGGCTTTGTCAAAAGCCCTGGAATTTCTGTCTCAAGCTGCATAAGAGCCCAGGCAATGCAAGTAGGAAGTTGAGTAGCTGACATGACTATCTGGAAAGTGCAACAGCTGGGATAGCAAAGGACATGAGACAGGAGGGAAAAGCAAACTGAAGTGATTGCTAAATTTCAAGGCAAAACAAGTCTTCTGCCTGGCAGAGAAGTGTTCAAAAGGTGTAAAGAATTACGCTAGCAACATGATTGTTTTTATGGTACTCAGGAAGAAAAGCTTTTGGAATTTATAATCATAAGGAACTTGCCCACATGCACAAATTTGTTTATATTTTCCACTGATATTTTCTTTATAGAAGTTTGCAACACAACTGTTCAACAAGAACAGAGATGTTTTCCAGCAGAGCTGAAAGGTAACACTACTTCAATTCAGTTGAAGGTTCATTAATATTTCCTAAATGCCATGCAGCTTTTACCTGCCACTAAGCAGTGGATCTGCTCAATTTCCAAACCAACAAGCTTCCTGTTCTTCAAATCTTAATATTCTTCTCTAACACTAAGATACGAACTGATTAAAATCAGTGTAAAAGCTAGGACCCAAAGTGGATTTTTTACAGGAAGCTGGTATCTGCACACAAGTATCACAATAAACCTCCCTGACAAGCCTGACATAATGGCATATGGGTGAGCTAGATAAACTGTTGCTCACACAGCTAATAGATCTTCATGAGGTCCTGGATGTTTTGCTCACAATTCACAGAAATCAACAATAGTTTAGGAGTATTTTACACAACAAACACAAAGCAAGAAAACACACTGCAGAAATGGCAACTACATACATTTAAGATTTCTGATTTTGATTTGGACAAACATTAACCATTTTATAAAAGCACTGTCATTAATTATCACAAAGTCAGGCGTTATAGGACTGAGAGCAACAAACTACCAAGCTTTCACTTGAGTACTACAGAAGCATGCAAACATTAAGATAATCATCCTGATGAGCCATATCGCTCTGAATTCATCTGTCATCCTTTGAAAATGGGAGGGGGGGGCAGGGGAGGAGTAAGGGATAAGGCTATAAAAATACATAGGATACACTGAGAGCATGTAATGTACTTCTAGAGATAACTTACACCAGCTAGAACATGACAAACTGATCTGATCATCTCCACTGTCCCATGATTCAATAAACCCCAAGGCAGATTAAGCATCTGCTTTCAGGGTTGGTTTTTTTGTGGTTTTTTTTTTTTCCAGTTGAGAGTATCAACACTTAAGAGTCAGATGATACCTCTTTAGTAGCTTCTTTCACCTGTCAATTCACAGTCCACTGACTTCCTGAGCAACAGACCCCAAGACTATTCAGACATGAACTATGAAACCACAAGAAGTCATGTAGCAGTTAACACAGCTGAAACAAATGACCTGTATGATTCATTTCCAGCTTGTTCTCCCATGCCCTAAACTTTAAAAAGCTTCTTCTATTCAGCAGAGAAGTCACAAAGCTAATTAAAGTCCCTTGTGAGATGTCACAGAAAATGTAAGGTAAATGAAAAATAACACTGAGAGCTGGAATTTTAAGTGCATGGGAAGAATACTTATATTTTCCTATCTTAATAAAGAAAGCATGACACGTCCTCCCTTTATTGGTAACACTGCCATTTTGACATTTCATTAAAGACTGTATGAATTAAATGCATTTAAAATGTAAACTCTATTAGATGACTAGAGCTTCCAAATGCCAAATGTCTTCAAAGCTGGGATATTATTTAATGTTAAAGCCACTAAGTTTAAAATTTGCTACAGATTTAGAGACCACACAATATGGCCCTATTCAAAGGTGAGTTACTTCATCTGGAATATCTGAATTAAACATTTAAAAGTAAAAAGTGAAATACTGTCAACTGAAAACAAAGCTCACCGATTCTGAAATGATTTGCCAGCAACGTTGTCTCTGTATGAATCAAACATAACATGATATTGGTCTCTACTCCACTCCAGGACAACCTTCAAAGAAAAAAAACACAAAAAGCACCAATCACTTGATATCAGCACCTTCTAAAATTAGCACTTAAATTTCTTCTTTTGAAATACTTAATCACCATCTATTTTATTCAAACTGATCTAAGCATTTATGCACAACTGACCAGACGTTAATCCAAGAATTTTTAAGAACACACTGGATTTAAACAAGCTTTGGTTCTTTGTTTTTTCTCTACAATAAATAATTCCATGTTTTACATACACACTTCATAACCTACTATTTATTTAGGTTACTTCCCCCTTAGCTGTTATCCTTTAAAATTTTGAGAATGTTTTTCTCCCGTACATAATTTTTCTCATCTTCCTTTCTATTCTCATATAGTATTGCGATTCATGTCCCTCTGAAGTCTGAGCTTTGCAAACAAGCAACCAGGCTAGGCCACATCCAATTATGCAAACTGACCTGTCCACGAACTTAAAACACAATAGCTCTTTCCCAACACAGGTGAAGTCTTACATTAGGGCCCGACTACCCACAGTATTTCTGTGAGCGTCAGCCTCTCTTCCACCCTCCAGCATTTCTGCCACCCACCTTTAGCTTGATGCGAGTTCACCCCACATGCAGTAAGCAAAGTCACAGGACTACACCAACAGAAAGATGAGCCTTCAAAAACCAGTGCACTTTATCTTCCTCTGCTTGATTGCTGAAGCTGACATGAAATGGTGGGACCACACAGCTGAAGGCAGGGTTGTCTTCCCGGCCTAAATCCAGCTATCGAGGTTGCTTAGCTAAAATACCAAGCTACACCCAACTTAAAATGTTCTTTGCCAGCTGTCCCCATTCCTGGGCATATTCATAAATTAGGTATACAGGAAGCCAATCACAAGCTGATTCTTACCTTGGAAAGCTGTAAGTTTACATTCCATTTCTATTCTTAAATGCACTTATACACACACAGAAAACAAAGGTAAATAGTTACATTTCCACTATTAACAAAGTATCTGACATCTCGATACTAAACAGAAAAAAGAAAAACAACCCAGAATTTTCCACACTAAAAAAGCTTAGCAGGCCTTTTCAATGATACAGGTTTGGTGTTTTCTGATCCAGGAAAAAAAACCAAAACAACTAAAAACCCCCCCAAAATTTAAGTAATTTGAGCCAAAAAGAATATAAAACATTTAATTCTACTCTGAAATAAACTTGCTATGATACCTCTTACAGTGCAAGCCCAACTTTAAAAACTTCAGTGGCATCTTGTGCTGCTTTAGAGATGGTTTGTTTTACCTGGATCAGTACGTATTTATACATAATGGAGAGGGGGAAAAAAGTACCAGGAAAAGATAGTACTTGCTTTACATCACACTTCCTAGATTTAAATTTTACTATTGCTTATTTCTTGTATTATGGGAACTATGAAATACATTTCTCAAAGACAACATTCAAGCCCATGACCTGAAGACCAGCTCCCTCCCTTTTAACAGGACACACATTTCTGTACCCTCATGCCCAATAAAGCAAATCAGAGCCTCCTGGAGGAAGCCCCATTGCGTGGCTGGATGGCAAACGTGCACAGAGAATTCCTGCCAAAGTTGCAAGCTGTCTCTTTATAACCAAGATCACATCTGTACAAGTTCATTCCCCTCACACAAGGGGCACATGGTTTCCCAGGTGAGCAAAAAATCTCCTTCCTTAAATACTAAAGTCAGGGAGGATCTTAAAAAAACCCCACTATTACACTTTTTGATGTGCAAGTCATTATGTCCTTCTGCCAAATATACTAGCTTAATACAACAGAAAGATATACAGGCAGAAAAATTTCCTACTACTAGTAATGATGAATTGATACACACTGATCTGCTTCTAGAAGAAATACAGAAGCATCTGAGTAAGAATGTAATTTATTAAATGAATAGTATGGCTCTCCAGAAGAAAAATGTTAACCATTCAAATGCTTCCTTTTTGCCTCTGTGCAGCTATAACCAGAGACGAAGAACAGCTCTCCTTAGAAACACATTTAAGTAAAGAGTTAAGCTCCTCCCACTCGATACATTTTTTTTTCCTTCTTCTGTAACTGTTTCCTCCTCTCAGACTATTTGCATTACAAGAATACCCGGAGGCTGCTTTGCTTCAACTTTACATACTGATATTATAAAACCACTAACAGAACAGCATTAAAAAAGGGGGGAGAGACACCCTCTATTAGGAGATACTGTATCAGACTGCTGATGACAGTGGCTCTGGCATGTTCCAATTATAAAATATTTTACAAAGCTGAACGACCTATGAAAGGATGGCCAAAAAGGGTTTACAATTACCCCATCCTAAATCTTAAAGCTCATCTTACAATTTGATTGCAGCATTGGTTTAGTCCTGGCTACCCGATGTGTTTTTGCAGAAATGCTCCAGAATCAAGCTTAAAGAGATGTTATTTCATTGAGTTAAAAGTTTTGTCTTGAAATCAAGCTCATTTTCCCATTAAGACCGTGAGGACATCATTACGAACCTCAAATTATTTGCCCTAGCCATCCATTTTTATTCCAGCATCACTACTGATGTTAGCATGAATTTAAGGAAGCAGATCTAATTTTGCCTACTAGGACTAAAAAGCTGGTTCTGGGCGTCAGGGAAAAGCAGAACTATAAACACTGCTCAGACACAGGGTCTGATAAGCATTGCCTCGTGCTGGTTTTTACTGCTTGACAGTTCCCACAGATGGTTAAAAATGGTAGGCCTGATAATTACTAGATAGATTTCTGGTTTAATTTTCAAAACAGACATATATATTTTTATTAGTTGTTGCCTTGCAGACTCAACACTGAAGAAGTGTTTACCATTCCCATGACAGTTGTCAGAAATCTAACAAGTCCAGTCACTGCTAAATCCTTCAGCTACCACTGCTTACCAAAACATACCACTTTAAATCATAAAAGAACAAAATGCACACAAACATCTCTTAACGTTCATTTACCATCATGTTTAAAGAACAACAAAGCTTTTTTCCATCTATCTGTACGGTCATTCTATAAAGGGTGGAGGTTTTGTTGGTGTTTTGTTTGGGAAGTTTTAAACACTTCTGGTCACTTCTCTTTTTTCTTAACATATAATTTTGAAAGTTCAACTCCTACACGAATCTGCCAGTTCTTTGCTCACTGTCCAAACAAGATCTAAGCTTTCCAAGTACCTCTAAAAGAGCTGGAAGCAGCAAACTACAATTTGGTAGGAAATTAATTCTCAGCAGTGATTTTAACTGATTCTCAGGGAATCAGCCATAACCCGGCCAACTCCTGAGGTGTCCTTCAAAGTTCTGAAGAATCCTAAAGTTAGGTTTAAATTGCCATTCTGAAGAAAGACATTAAGTTTCACAGCGTCAAAAGGTATACACCAATCCAAATTAATAATCATGTTCAAACAAGTGCTTAAGAGTACTGCACAATTTGCTGATATCCTTCAAGTGTTTGAGGAACTTGTGGACCCTCAGCAAGACAGCAGGGAAGAAGTACTTCATAGAAAGTTCTGACTGTGCTATAGTCAAGAGTTTCAGATAATACTCCTTAAAGCTATTCATTTATTTCCGTAGCTGAAGGAGTCCATCAAAATAAAACAGGGAAGGAGAAAAAAAAACCCACAACTATTTAGGAATCAGGAAATTCCAGTCCAGTTGCATTTAATACTGTCATCCTTTTACACTGACAAAAATACTTTAATTCCTTGAATACTTATAATCAAATGCTACGTTGAAGCAGTTTCCCCTCTACAGATTTTTTCACTGACTTCCAAAATAGATAGGGTGATATGAAATTAAACTTTAAAACACAGACCTATATAAAATCATATATAGAAAAAGGACTATATTATGTCATTTAGAAAATAACAAGTAAGGGAGCAGTGCAATACAGATTCTACAGAGCTGCAGGCAGTTTGGAGAGAGGATATATTTAACTCCCTAAAATCCAGAAGGGAGAAAGTTTCTTTCGTTTCCAGTTGCCATTTGAAGCATCCAGCACAGGCTTTAGAATAAAGTTACAGAATCACAGAATGGTTTGGGTTGGAAGGGAACTCATTGATCATCCTGTTCCAACCTCCCTGACACAGGCAGGGACACCCTCCACTAGACCAGGTTGTCCCATCCAACACTTCCAGTGAGGAGGTATCCAAAACTTCTCTCAGCAACCTGTGCCAGTAAGGATTTTCTTCCTAATGTCTAATCTAAATCTCCCCTCTTTCAATGTAAATCCATTAACCACTGTCATATCACTACACTCCCTGACAAGCAGCCCCTCCCCAGCTTTTCTGTGGGCCCTTCAGGCACTGGCAGGCTGCAGTAAGGTCTCCCCCCAGCCTTCTCCTCTCCAAGAGGAACAAGCCCCAATCTCTCAGCCTGCCCCCGTCACCTTCCTGGCCCTCCTCCGGACCCGCTCCAACAGCTCGGTATCTTTCTTGTCCTGGGGACCCCAGTCAAATAACAGCAGCAACACTAATAAACCACCTGATGATATGGGAAGTGGAAGAAATCGCACGAGACAAGAAAACAGGGGCTCCCGGAGCATGCAGATTTTTCTCAGCTCTCCTCTGCCGGGGCTCGCAAGGCTGTCTGTTAGGCACCCCCGGGGGGCGGGGGGGGGGGAAGGGGGCGTCACTTGACGCTCGTGTCACACCTGGCGTTCCCAGGAGCCGCGTTATTCCCCCCCGGGCGCGTTTTACGCACCAGCCGCACCACCCAGTGCGAAGGTCGCCTGACGAGCAGCCGCCACGGAGCCGTTCTCCAGCCGGCGAGCGACAGCAGCACCCCTAGCCACGCCGGGCCTGTAGCCAGCACCGCTCGCCACGCCGAAAACACCGCACCCGGGGGGGGCTTCGTGTCGGTTCTCTGCCGCGGCGGTTCATGTCCCAGAACAAAACGGGAGCACCACCCGCGCTAAGCACGTCTTCTCCCTTTCGTCTTAAACACATAGATAGATACACGTGTATATACACACATATGAGATCAGCATTCACGTCCAAGCTACTTGCTGAAGGAACTCGCTGACAACTGCCCGGCTCCCGAACGGGAAGAGCCCCAAGCGAGACGCGCCCTCCGTGCCGTGCGGCCGCGGGACCGCCGGACGCCGCCTGCGCGGGCGCCTCTCCCTGTCGGCACCGCTCGGCACGGCACGGTTCAGGTCGACTGGGGGAAGAGAGGAGAAAGGGGACAGCCACGCCACAAGGCGCGGCGCCGTACTGACCTCCCCGAACTGCAGGGCGGAGACGATCATGAGGACGAGGCCCCCGAGGCAGAGGCAGGGCCCATACCTATGTGACAGGCAGGTATAGGTCTGGCGCTGCAGGAGCTTTAGCAGCATGGCCCGCCAGCGGCCAGCCGCTATCGCAGCCGCCTCGCCCGGCGCAGCCCTGCGCGCCGAGGCCCTGCCCGCCTCCCCGCCCTGCCGTACGCCGGGCGGGCGCTGAGCGCTGCGGGATCCGCCCGCCCCGCTTCCGGCAGCGCCACGGCGCCCCCTGGCGGCGCGCTTGGGGCGGGATGCCGCCCGATGCCCCGCCCCGCGCCGCGGCAGCCTCTCAGCTGCCCGCCTCAGGGAAGGCGTTTCCACCCCGCCCAGTGCCCGGCTCCGGGGCAGTAGGCGGGCCTCGGCCTCTTCGGGGATTTCCTCTGCCTTCTCAAAGTGTTCCGCCTCAGAAGTCGGTAAGGGGTCGGATGGAAGGAGTTAACTCTGACTCCTCTCTCACGGCCTTGAAGCGCCTCACGGGTACGAACCTACCAGAGGTGGAAGGCTGTCCCTGCAGATTTTTAAGAAATCATCCGTGATTTCTTCTGGGAAAAGAAATCATTTGGCACCATGTTTGCAGTGGGCGAGCCGCAAGTTATGCTGTCCCGCTGCATCTACAGTGCTTTGCTGACAGCCCTACCTCCAAACCTGTGAAAAGCACATCCATGCACCCAAGAAGGAAAAACAACAAAAATATAAAGCCAACAAAAGAAAAATCACACCAGTTCCATTTCACTGTGTCCAGCAGAGCTGCACCATCCTGCCATTCTTCCAGATATGCTGCAAACCAAATTTATTTTCCCTATCTAAAAGGAATCAGGAGGACTCAGCTGTCATAAAGCTACTGTAGAGTACCTGCCACGATTTCATTTAAGCCCTTCCATGAGTGTTGCGGCACAGAAATGAAGCATGGGGATAATTTCATGAAAGAGGAAACACCAGGCTTGAAGAAAGTTATTGATGGAGTTCTTCAAATGATTCTTGAGGCAGAAACATGGTAACAACAAATTAGTTGGAGGTCATCAGCTGCCAGCAAACTGCAAATCTGTAATCCACAACACTGGTTTCTGCTATGAAGTTCAGCCATCTACACAGGTCACTGCTGATATCACCACTGTCAAATATTTATTTCAGAGGCATTTCTGGTTACCAGAGCAAAATACAGTGGTGATACACGCCCTCATGAGGACATGGACAGTAGCACCTATCTCTGTAGTCCTTTATTCCTTCACTTAAAGTCATACATATTCTAAGTGTTCCTTACAACTGGATGCAGTGACTTCTCCAAATAACAAACATCACTCACGTGGTCCTGTTTTTCCCAGTGTAAAGTAACAATGCCTGACCATTTCCAGAAGTTTGTTTACACAATTGTGGCATGAGAGGACTGTACCTGGCTGTACTTTAAGGAGTGTCCAAGAGTACATGGCTGTTTGGCACAGCCCTTCTAAACTGCTGAGCCCTACACCTACTTGCAGTATTTTTCCTTTCTTCATGGGCCATGGGACAGGATGGCAGATTCACTAGGGGCTACTTTAGGAGTCCCAGAACCCATGACACAGTGCTGCATTCCACCTCCTTATCCGTGTAATTATATTTACTTGATAACCAGCCTTCCAGTGTCAGTATGCAGAATCCTGTGGCTAAGTGGCCATCACCTGTTGGGCACAGCCAGTACTTTCTCCTAACACATGCAGTCTTCTTCCTTCATATGTTCTCATCAGTGTCTCAAAGTACTACCCTGGAGGAATATAATCTTTAGATATCTCCTGGTACTTTCCTCACCTTCACCTCCTCTTCAAGTACTGAGCTATTATTATTGAGTTGTTATTACTGAATGACAATGTCTCTTCACCACCACCTACAGACCCGTGGCTGCAGTACTAGTGATGACCTGGTGTTCATGGAGAACTGAGGTATAGCATGCATGCAGACTATGAAAACAAAAATATTAGTTCTGCTCAACAACACAACATAAATGCAGAAATGGAATAAAACATGCTGCAGATACAAAGATGAGAGACAACACCAAAATAAAGCAGGAAATCACTCAGGGAAAACTAGATGACTTCAAAGCTTGGATTAAGTGCACTAATCAGTGTAAAGTGTGGGATGATACATTTATACAGACGAATAAATACTTTCACATAATACCAATGTGATAAAGCTATGAAAATTTATAAGATTTTTCAAGGTATCAGTCAAAGTATTCCAGTAGATATGGGGATGTAAAATGCTACAGTAGAAGTCATGATGGGACTATATCTGTCTTTGCTTATAGAATACTCCTGTTCAAAGAATGCATATTGAAATGGAAACAGATGCACCAGAAGGAACAACCAGATCCTGCCTTCTGAGGAAATACTAAAATGTTCTGACTTGTTCACATCACAGGAACGAAGATCAGAAGTTTCTTTAAACTAAATGCAATACTGCCACCAGGTTAAAACAAAACACCCTCCTCCCCCCAAACAAAAAAAAAACCCAGAAAATTACACAGCTGCCCCCCCCCTCAAAAAAAAAAAAAAAAAAAGAGAAAACCAAACTCCAGAATATATTTTAAATAAGAATAACAGGAATACCTATTAATCCTTGAGAGTTTAGCCAGGTTGTGACAGGAGATGGGCCTCTATACTCCAGATGTTACCCTCTATTCACATTTTTCCATACACTGCAGCCATCTTGAGCCCACCAAAGCTTAATCATTCCTTGCAACACTGAAAAGCATGACTGAAAATGAATGAAAACAAGAGTGCCCTCAACATGCTAATTAATTGCAAGTTACAGGGTACACATAGTAGATACGGGTTCAAATTCCATTTGAGATGCTCTGAATCCAAGTTCCTTGGATCCTTCTCTATCTGTCACTAGAAACCAAGGTGAAAATCAGAAACCCAATCAGGGACCTTGCATCACTTTGCAGATGGTTTTGTGAGTCTGTCTTGGAGAGGAAGGGCTCAGCCCCAAATCTTCTTTTTCACATTTCATATAACACATTGCTTGGGCACTAGCCCAGGTGAGCACCTTGCTATCGTATTTACGAATGGAATACTCAACTTTCCTAATTTTCTCCAGTCACCGTACAGGCCTATGAACCCAGATATTCTGCTTGGAGCAATAAATTCCACTAGGTGGCAGGATATCTAAATATTAGACACTGCCATTTTCATCAAACATCTACTGAAGAGCCTTGCCAAGTCACTATCCATGTAAACCATTGGGCTCTTGAAATAATCTACTTAACTGTACTTGTATTTGTATTAACTTGAACATTCACGTAGCAGCACTTAAAGCAAGGGCATGACTTCTGCAGAATATGAAGTAATCTAAATAAGCAGTCAAACAGTTATAAACACACTTTATCTTGATCCTGATTTTCTCAGAAAACCTCTGAATTTGAAATGTCTTTCTTACTACAGTTAGACCTTCTTTCTAAGAAGAAGCAGAAGCTACTTTCAAAAGGAAAATAATAACTATTATTAAATGGGACTGTAGATACCATCTAAGGTTCAAGGGCTTGAGGAAGGCAGGAGTTGCTGCTACTCTTCCTCCTGTCTACCCTGGGAAAAGAGCAATCACTTGCACCATTCCTCCCTTATAAATGCTGAAATATTATGGAATACTCTTTCCAAATCTTTTGCATTCTAACTGACTGGGAAGGGAGGAGAGTGAGAGCTAACTATTGAAGACAATAATGTAATTATGTTTTGTTGAGGCAGAAGACCAGTAATGATCTACCTAGCACCTCAAGCTTCTCTGTTTGCCAAGGGTAAATTCACTGCATGCTCCTTGAATCTTGTGCTAAAGTGGAGAATTAACATCTTCATAGGCTTCCAGCATTCATCACCATACTGCCTGCTTCACAAACATGAATTAATCTTGTAGCACTTCCATGAAGCAAATATTAACAAATACAAAGGCAAAGACAAAATTCAGCAAGTTGAATGCCTGCTTCCACTTCAGGACCAGTTTTTCACAGCACAGATTAGCTAACTGTTAACAGTTAGTACTCTGAAGGCCAAGCAGGGACTTTTTAGGGACTTTGGTTGGTTTTGTGAATGCTCAGAACTTCTGAGCATTCAGAGGGGGCTCAAGCAAGGCAAGGAAATGTAAATAACATAGAAGTAATGACTTATCTGTGGAAGGTTTGCTTGAAGGACTTAGTTGTCATCATAGAAGACTTTTGCAGCAGAGGCAGGGGGCAATATTTATTTACTCATTGCAATTATTCAACCATCATTTCTATTTCTGCCCTATTCACCAGGGATCTTCAAAGAACATCTGTAAAAAACCCAGTTGTGCTCCTACACAGCTGAACTTCATCCCATGCACTGAATGATGGAGAGGAGAAAAAAGCAGCCAATTATTTCACCATTCACATTTGTGATGTATGTGCTCAGAAGAATTAAAGTCCTCAGATTTAGTGGAAATCTGGACACATGCTTAGGCATGTGTCTGTTCCATAATTATCTTCATGCATCTGGTCCAAACAGTCTCTTTTCAGTAACATTTAAGAAAAAAAAGTAATTAAAATAGTTTTGTTAGTGTAAATATAATCCAGCAATCCTCTTATTTTTTATTTCATTGTTAGCACCTACCATTGAAATTACATCTCTATATCATGCAAAAAAAAGCACATGTAAGTATCCAAAATAGCTTTGTCCTGGTCAGCAGAAGATGAGTAGTAATGAAGCCCTGCCAGTGGGAACTTCAGAGCAGGTCACATGAGCTCCTGATAAGAAGTACCTGAGTTGACAGTCCACAGCAAAAGCTGCGTTGCCAGATCCTCACACCTAAGAGAATCTACAGCAGCTGGGTTAAAACTACCTGAACTGGAGCATAGCATTCAGGCAGCTGGGCACACCAACAGGGACCTACAGCCCCTCTCTACAGCTCTGGCCTGTTTCTTTCCTGTCAAAAGGCCATCAAAGGTTTCTCTGCTGAGAATATTTCTGTAGGAAGGGACCTACAACAATCATCTAGTCCAACTGACTGACTACATCAGGGCTGACCAAAAGTTAAAGCTTATTATTAAGGGCAGTGTCCAAATACCTCTAAAATGATGACAGAGTTGTGGCATTGCCTACCTCTCTAGGAAGCCTGTTCCAATGTTTGACCAGCCTCTTGTTAGAGAATTGCTTCTTTAAGTCAAGTCTAAATCTCCTCTGGCACAGGCTTTGAACTGTTCCCATGTGGCCCATCACTGGATCCTAGAGCCTACAAGCTCTCTCTCTACTTCCTCTCCCTGTGCTCTCCAAGGTCACCCCTCAGCTTCCTTTTATCCAACTTAGACAAACCCAAAGTTCTCAGCAGCTTCTCAGAGGATGTGCCCTCCAGCCCTTTCACGAGCTTTGTGCCTTACTTTGGACCCCTTTGAGTACCTTCACATCCTTGTTAAATTGTGCAGCCCAGAACTGCACACAGTGCTTGAAGTGAGGCTGTATCAACACTGACAACTGTGGGATCATCACCCCTTTTGACCACCTGGTTATGCTGTGTTTGATACACCCCACGATGCTGTTTGCCCTTGTAGCTGCCAGAGCATGCTGCTGACTCATACCAAGCTGCTGTAGAGCAGCACCCCCACATCCCTTTCTGGTGGGCTGCTCTCCAGACACTCCTCTCCCACTTTATACTTGTGTGACTATTGAGTTACTCTGTCCCAGATGCAGAATCTGGAATTTGTTCTTGATTTTGGGGGTTTTCTTGTTTATTTTAGTATTTTTATAGCAAGTCCTTACTTTTAAAAGGGATACACCCCTAGCAACAGGCAATGGCATTTCAAATAGATTATGACCTTCAAACCACATCTTATCTGTACATCTGTTTACAAAGTCCCCAGTGGAGAGCTTGGAAAGTCTCCCTAAGCCATGATTTAATGTATATAATGTATATTTAAATATATATATAAATATGATCTTATTTTTTAAGTATTAAGTTTCATCCTGCTTTTGGAAAATATAGTTAGAATTTATCATCTTTGATATTCAACTATTACTTTAGAATAGCATGGCATAGAATAGATTAGAAAACAGAATACAGAATTTCTCAGAGTAGGCTGGTTCTCTGTAACATTTGATTATTCTACTGAATAAAAAGGTATTATTTTGGATTTTAACACTAAAAACACAGGGCCTTAAGTACACTGATGCTATTGTTACATAGCAGTGCTGGAATTCATGTTTCTCTTGTTAAGTTATAATAGCATTGACAACAGACTGTATGGATTTGACAGTTAGAATGGGCAGGTTAGTCTTTTAAATCTGCTCAGCAGCACACCTAACAGAAAAAATTGGAGATACCTTCAGAGATGAATGGTGACCAAGAAGATTTTGTGGCTGTATCAAATGGCACCTTCTCTTTATATGACAGTGTTAAGGTGGAGACAACGAACATAGGAAGAACATTTCATTTTGGTTATTTCTCAATCACCCAATACCGATCACAGTATCAGACAGAAGGGTGAAATAGATAAAACACTTGTTTAGGATGAACAATTTCCTTTGATGCTTGGAGATACACTTTCTATGTCTAAAAATGCTTAAAAGACCATAAGGAGAGTAGTGTGAAAATAATTACTACGAAGTATTTTTTGAAAGCTCTATTAACTGTTGATCTTCATGTCTATTTTATTTCACAGCATGATAAAATTCATCATGAGTCCTTTATTTCCTTGTATTTCCTACAACTACAGTGAATTACTTTGTTGTCCCCAGAAAAATTGGACTTTGAATTCTTTCTCCATGAACCTCCAAGGAACCACATGAATTCCCTAGGGCCCAACCAGAGAGAAGGACCAAGAGGGTTTTCTCCTGCAGAATGGTGATGGGTGGCCCTATCAGTTGGAATAAACCACTGAGATGGGCTTTAATGGGAAGCCCCTGGCCGTTGCTGCCTATAGTACCACTTCCCACATCCCACTGAACCCTGGTAACAGGCTGCTACAATACACAACTAGAACCACTGGAAAGCTTGCTGCCTCTATCTGTCACTGCCATTCATGAATGTGGAAAAGTGGGTATGGACAAGACCCAAGTATAGCTCATGATCTTTTATCTGGTACTCCCAGATTTGCATCTGCTTCTTCTTGACCCAGAGTTATTCACACAAATAAGAAGCATGCTTCTGCATGTTATCACTGGACTTATGGCCAGCATATGAAGCTGAGCATTCGCTTATGCCTCATGACACTGATTTGGTTGCACTTCTGCTGAACAGAACAATCCTTTTGCCTTTATTCCATATTATTTATGGTCTTATCAGAGCTGAAACACAGCATAAATCGTTGATACAGAAGAACAGAAGAACTGTGAAGGATGTTGTAAGAAATATTTTACAATGAGGCTGGTGGAGCCCTGGCACAGGTTGCCCAGAGAAGCTGTGGCTGTCCCCTCCCTGGCAGTGTTCAAGGCCAGGCTGGATGGGGTTCTGGGCAACCTGGTCTAGTGGAGGATGTTCCTGTCCATGGCAGGGGGTTGGAACAGCATGATCTTTAATGTCTCTTCCAACCGAAACCAGTCTGTGATTCTATGATACTCTGAAAGGCCAAGAAAGGATTGAAAACAGTTTGTTGAAAGTGAAAAGAAAAAATGGATAAACTTATGTGCCATAAAATGACATCTTACTCAGCCTGGTTGTTACATTTATATCAGCTTGAAACGGGCAGTTCCAACATAAAGAGATTTTGTAGTATTACCCTGTAGCACAGGTAGCTGCTCTCTACGACCTTGTTAGACCTTGGTGTCAACTGTGACCAGACACAAAAGAAGGAAGTTTACGGAAGGAGCAAGCAGTAAATCTGCCAGCAAATTGCAAATCATGGTATAAACAGGAAGAAATAGTTAATGCCCTATATTTGGCAATATGCTGTTGTAAAGGCAGACAAACCAACATCCGTAAATTGTTCTGGCAAATCTAGTTTAACATATGAAAATGGGATCTGGTTTTTCAGCAGCAGGTACTCTGCATTTCCACAAAGTTTAATGTGGGACATCACTAGCTACTTGTGATGTTGAGAAAAAGATATTTTTGATAGCTATTCCTAGGGTTGACTCCTTTAATCCCTTTGCATCCTAACTGGACTCAAGGTTATGGATTTCATTACTTCCTTTTTGTCCTCAGCAAGCAACTTACTGTTAGTTACTGTGTTCCACTAAGCAAACTGCAAAGGTGTTTCAGATGGTAGGGCCACATGAAAAGCTATCAGTTTGCTTTGAATTACTGCCTTTCCCCTCAAAAAAAATGCAGTCCTCTCAAAATGTAGTGCCAAAACTATTACAGTATTTGAGCCAAATTCTCCCACTACCTGCTTAAGCATGTTGACTATCTCATTTAGAGTGAGGGAGAACACAGACACTGCAGAATGGTTCACCTGCAGTTAAACAGCCTCTTTCTTGCCTTCTATAGCCCCCATTGCTCTGCTGTGTGTACCAGAACGTGTGTACCGGAAACAAAGATTTCTCCCACTAAAGGCTCTCTTGCAAAACATCATCTGAAAAGAAAGTGAAAATAGAGTAGAGGAGTTAAAAATCTGCATTTGGAGAGCTAATCTTTTGTAGGAATTCTGGAATAATACTCCCCAGAGCTTAGCATTACTGGGAGATACTGATCCAGATCTGGCCCTCCACACGGGAAGCTTCTATCCCTTTTTCAGGGAGTAAACTACACAATTTCAACCCAATAGTTGCCTCTCTTCATTCTTGAGGGATTTGTCAGTATTTTTTATTGCCTGCTCTTTTTAAGAGCAGAGACAGCTTTGTCTACATTTTAGTTAGATATATTCTAACAAACTATAGAGGGAACCAAAACAAACTGAGCAAAATAAACAAATCTTTTCATTTGAAAATTAACACCTGACAACCACTTTACAACTAATCTCATTACTTGCCAGAAATACTAATGTAATGCTACTAATGCCTCACCGCACAGGACTTCACAGATGTTAAGTTGTTATGATTACCATGTCAGAAGTTACTTCATGTCAGAAGTGAGAATAGCTTACACACGCTTTTATTACCGAGACAATGTTACAGACATCTGGCATGTGACCAGAAAGGAAGGGAAGAGACACCACAAACCAGCTTGAATCTTTCACACAGTAACCTGCAGAAGTTGCAGGTGGTCTGTTTGATTCCTCCTGTAAATGCCCTTCCAGCACAACCTGCAGCTGGCAACTGTTTCCTTCTTTCCAGTCAAGACCACCATCTTTACCACAGCAGTCCCCAGCTGCTGCACAGCTGTCACACCCTCCTTTCCCTACCGCACCATTCACTGCTTTTCTCTATACAAGAATTATCTTACTTAATTCCCTGGGAAGATCTAGTTCTGTTTATAAGCAGTCGTTAAGTCTGTGAATTCCAAAGGGAATGTTGTTATAGTGGAGCTCCCTGGATATCCAGGTCTGATTCCATACATACATACATACATATATATAAAAATCCAGCACGTAATCTTTGATTGCAAAAATATGCAGACCATATGTTCTAACATTCTAAATGTAATATTCTCACAAATTTTTAGGTTTTTTGGTTTAGGTCTACACTAGAGAAGCTTCCAAGCTTAAACATAGGGTGAAAGTACTAGAACAGTGAAGTAACAGGCAGAAGTAAACTTTTTTTTATATATATTATTCAGCATTTTGAATGTCTGTGTATTGCATCTTTTAAAAATACATATGATGTAAAGCAGAAATCATGTAGCTTTGCTGTAGAGTTTCCTAAAAGACCTGTAGGTGTTAGAAATAAAATATTTCAGTATTCCATTAATGGATCAAGGCTGCCTTTTTTCCTAGTGCTAGTGCATGGCTTTTCTAACCATTTCAGTGCTTGTTTAAATATCAGGATGGACCCACCAGAAAATATAGTCTAGGTGTGACAGTTAAATACCAGAGAAGTGAAATGTGCAAGTAGTCTGTTTTAGAAGGTAATATTCAATACTATTTTTATCAATGTTGATGTATCTAGAAATTGTAATTGCCCCACTATTGCTTTACAATTGCTTTACAATTGCCCTGAGCCTTGAAGCCTTTCATCCCAAATAGTTTTTAGCTACCTGTGTTTTCTATTAGAAGTAAACCTCTCACTAGCAGTTGAAAAACCCTATGGAGTGCACACTCAGGGCAGCCAGAATCCATCTGAGTAATGAATGGGTTTTTTTGCTGGGTTGTTGGGTTTTTTTTTTAATCAAATACAGGTATCAACAGTAAGAAGAATGGAACAGGAAAGAGATAGGTTTAAAAAGCAGTACAAAACCATTCTAAAACTGGACCAGGAAAGAGATAGGTTTAAAAATCAATATATAAAGGGATAGGTTTAAAAATCAATATATAACCATTCTCAAACTGGAGTTGCCAAGACAAAATTTATTCTAGGACACATTTTAAAAATGGAAGAATGCTATGTAGGTGACACAACAAAACAATGAGCTTCTTACATGACACTTTGCACAGATGTCTTTATGCACCTTAGCTAATTGAAACTACCTGACCTTCCTCAGAAGGTGTTGTGATAAAGAAAATAGTCACACATACTATATACATAAAATCCATAGAAACCAGATAATGAATAAAATCAAAGAAAAGCGGGGATATGAGTACCACCAGCACAGCCTATTTTAGGTCTCTTCCATGACTATTTCTTTTACTTTCATTTATTTTCAAATCACTGACATAGATGTTATTTAAACATCTCAACACATCTGTTTTTTCTAATGAGTATAATATGACATTGCACTGACAAGAATAAATATATATCTCAAAGTTTCAAACATACAGAAAGTAGTCCAATCACTTTGTTAAACCACAGTATCATGGAGTGGTTTGGGTTGGCAGAGATCTCTAAGATCACCTAGTTCCAACCCCTCCCTGCCATGGGCAGGGACACCCTACACTAGACCAGGTTGCCCAGAACCCCATCCAGCCTGGCCTTGAACACTGCCAGGGAGGGGGAAGCCACAGCTTCTCCAGACAACATGTGCCAGGGCCTCATCATTCTCATTGTAAATAATTATTTCCTTCCATGTAATCTAAATTTACCTTCTTTCAGTTTAAAGCCATTAGTCATTGTCCTGTCACTCCAAGTCTTGGTAAAAAGCTTCTCTTCATCTTTCTTATAACCCCCGGGAGCCTTCTCTTCTCCAGGCTGAACTAACCCAACTCTCTCAGTCTGTCTTCACAGGAGAGGTGCTCCAGCCCTCAGACCATTTTCATGGTGTCCTGATCCACTATAACATGTCTGTTTTGTACTGGGGATCCCACAACTGGACACAGTACTCCAGGTGGGGTTTCACCAGAGTGGAGTAGAGGGGCACAATCACCTTCCTCAACCTGCTGGTAATGCTTCTTTTGATGCAGTCCAAGATACAGTTGGCTTTCTGGATGTTAACACTGACTGACTTTAACCTACAAAAAAACAGTGAAGCTACATTACAGTCCATAGTAATTTAGTGGTTTTATACTGCTATTGTTTCAATATATTTTTTCCAAAGCATAATAATTAATAAATCAAAATACATACTTTTTTTTGATAGCTGACACTAACTCGAGTCCAGTAAATAAAATTACTCCCCCTAAATTTTGTGAGTAACTTGTATTTGTTACTCCTGACAGATCCTAATGATCTTTTGAAGAAAAATGTACTAATGCTGCTGACAAAAGCAAACTGAAGATCATTGCTCAAATTGTATGTTGTTACTGACTACCTCCTACAATAAAATTATCAAGAAACATCACATGAGCTGCAATAAATGTTTACATAGCAACAAAGGGCCTTTGCTAGTGATTGCCAAACACCAAGGTATCACCTGCTTGAACCAGAGACATGTCTTTTCTTTTGCTCCAAATAATTTCCAGGCACTGCAGAAAGTCATGTGAAGAATTGCAGTACTTAACTCTTACTTAAGACTGAGGTATTTAGTACTTACAAAACTATGGTTAGTATAATGGAATTTTGCAGAATGGTGGATGAAACAGGTTTCCAACAATGTCACTTAATGCTGATGTAGTAAATAAAGTCAATTCTATTCTCTTTCTACAAGGAGCCAAACCAGAATACTCAATTATTGAAAAAAAAAAAAAGAAAAAAACTCTACTGTAAATACAGTGAATGTATATATATTTCTGCAGTCTATTTATTTACCAAAAAGACTGGATATAGTGCTTATATATTTCATTTTCTCTTTCAAGGGAAAAAAAGAAAAGATACCTGATATTGAGGGACAATTAGACAAAAAGTTTAAAATCAGCATATATTGACAGTTCAAATATTAATTTAATTACTTTTGCAACTCTAACTTCTAAAGAAATAAATCCTTTCAGCCAGAAAATTCTGCCACTAGAAGACAGATTACCTATGGAAACATGAAGTGTGAATTTGTGGGGGTTTTCATGGTGGTGGCGGTTGTTTGTTATTCAACCCCCTGCCTTGCCTGTACCTAAAATACCTCTACTTCAGAGCAGAAGTATTAGCAAATATGAAAAGGGACGGGCTTTTTTTTAAAGTGCCCACATATAATCATGAAGTATCAGTGAATTATTAGACTCAAGTTATACATTAAGAATGTGAGCAGCATGCAGCTGCCAAAGGCGTAGGGTGTAGAGTGCCCCCAGTCTTAGCAGTAGAAGAATTTGTGCCGTTCTTTTCCTGTCCTCACCCCAACGTACACCGTCTCAAGTCCCTTTATTTCATTTCTACCTCACTTCCTAGTATCTTCAAAGGCATCCAAAATACTCGCCTTCTGACTTACTACTCTTCCACCACAGGGGATGTGTACCAAAAGCAGCAAGACCAAGCTCAACAGATTTTCAAGGAGAGAAAAGGAGAGAGGTGGAGTTCGCAAGTATTCATTCCTCTTTGTCGCAGAATGGTGACCGTGCATTTGGGTGTTAGTTTGAAAGGCAGATAAATGCGAACGCTCAAAGGAAGTAGAATGAACCTTCACAGATCGCCTGTGGCTTTAGGTTAACCCAAACTGCCAATGCAGAACACGGCAGGATTCTGAATTAAACTGATTTCCCTCTAAGTGTGTGGGAAAAAAGCGAACCCCTCGGTAGATGTGCAAATTGAGGCTGCACTGCGTGCTTGAAATGAAGGTCCACAGTAGGTGAGTTTTGTGACGGTGTAGGACTCCAGAAGGAGCCAAGCTCTCAAAGTGAGACAGCCAAACCCCGGGGGGTCTGACCCCGTGCCCTGGCCCCAGCAAACAGGGCTCGGCTGGGTTTCTGGGCCGCACGGCGAGCGCAAGCTGCGAAGCCCGCAGCGATAAACAGAACGCTGGACGCGTGTTCAGCCCTCTGCCTTTTAAAGACAGCTGTAAACGCTCAAACAGCCGGGACCCACCGCAGACCCTGCCAAACGCTCCCCGGCAGCACAGCCGGCCTCCATGCCCCCGCCCGACCAGGGCGTGCGCAGCCCGGAGAGCCGGCAGCGACAGCCGGGGCTGCGGGAAGACTTTCTGTCGTCGATCGGAAACTCCCCGAAGCCCTTCGAGGTGCCGCCACAGATGAAAGGCGGACGGGGTCACCTCAGGCAGCCCCCTCGCTCCCCGCCGCCCCAGGGACCCCGCCGGGCCGGCCGCGCCGTTAAACTGCTGGCGGCCGTTAGCGGCGGCAGGCGGGGCGGGCGTGGGCGCTGCCCCCCAGTGGGAGCTCTGAGGAGAAATGAAAGTGAAGGGAAGGCTGCGGATGAAGGGGCATCCCCGGGCCTGTCGAGGTGGCAGCGCCGCTGCCTGGCACGTGTGAGGCGGACGGCTGGGAGCCGGCAAGTCCTCGGTCACGGTCTGCGAGTTCAGGGCGCTGCCACGGAGCCCGGTCGGGCGCTCCCGCCCCAGCCGATGATGCCCGGGTCAGGGAAGCCGCCGGCGATGCTGTGCTGCATGCCCGGAGTGGCTTTCGTCCCGGCTTTGCTCGTCAGCTGGTCCTCGGCCGCCTTCATCATCTCTTATGTGATTGCTGTGCTGGCTGGCCACGTCGAGCCCCTCGTCCCGTACATCAGGTGAGCCAGGGGCGGCGGTGGGAGCGGGAGGTGACGCCCGGGCTGTGAGACCGCGGCTTACCCAGGAGGTACAGGCGGGCTACCTCACCGCCGGCTCCGCGGCTTCTTTCCCCCCGCAGCTGGGGTCGGGCCCCGGCGAGGATGTGGGGTTCCCTGGGGGAGGAGAGGCAGCGGTGGCAGGGCCTCCCCGTGAGCAGGGACCAGCACATTATGTCTCCGGCACCCAGGCCTCTCCGAGAGCCCCAAAGTCGTGGTAGGAAGGACCTGCAACAGTTTTCTGGTGAACCCAAAGTTCATCAGATTCAGGCCAGATTCTAGCACAACATAAGGGATCTGTCCTGAAGTCAGTGGTGGAAATGTAGGGGTTTTTGTGTAACTGTAGACCTTGGTCAAACTGCACCGGATGGTGGTGGGACTCAGAGCCCTGCGATAGCTTTAGTAGGGCACACACCCACAAACAGGCATTTTTAACATTTCAGCATAGGAACGACGAAGTGTAAAGGCCTCCCTGAAAGATGCTTGGCCTCTCTTTTCTGTAACCTTAGTCACTTAAGGGTGATTTGTATAAATAATCCTTTGTACATTACCTATATTAAAATTTAAATCTGAGCTATTAAATGACTATTATTTTGCCCTTAATAGATTAAAGGTAAGACAGAAATCCAAAAGTATTCTCTGATATAGAAGATCTAACCCCCCCTTTGAAACACATGTTTCAAGATACAGCTATTCCTTGAAGGACTTTATGGGCATACTTTATTTCCAAAGGCTGCTAACCTGATTTGTACATAAATGTCCATTTGATTCAAAATTAGGGTCTATTGTCATAAGCAAGTGCGATGGTGCAAATGACACCCCAACCCACAAGCTTCATTCAAATTTAGTGAAAGAAAATAGAGCTTCTTGATTATGCTAGCACAACTTTTTAAGATTATCTGCCCCAAACTGGACTCAGCTCTTGGAGAGGTTTGTACTTGTACATGCACAAATACTCTACAGTCTTAACAATTGTGGTTATGCTCATGCTATTCCTTGATGACATACACAGTTTTACTGACACAAAAGCACTTGTAACCAGTGCAATTTATCCATTATTAACCAAGAAAAATACACAATTTCATGTAACTGTCAACGCTCTGAAGGATTTTGAAGTCGTGTAGTAAGAAAGTTGACATACAATGTTTCTTATGTTGAAGCCATGTCCCTGCATAGAAGAGATGATGGAACAGAGTGGGGGTTTTTTCTGTATAATTGTTTTTGCAGTCAAGTTTTTGACAGCCCAGGTATCTCAAATGTCTCATTCTTTTTAAAGAGGTGGACCAAACCAACAAGTCACAGCACTGTAATGCTGATGAGTGTATCCCAGATACCATAGTAATATCAATCTCACTGAAGATCTCAGTGAAAAACATCATTCTCGTCCTTTAACAAAAAATTCACAACAAATGTCCACATACCCTAAAAAAACCCCAACCCCCAAAACCCAAGACATTTGAGGCTGTGTCACTGATTTTAAAAAACCCAAACCCCTTCACATTTCAGGTCCTCTGTATTTACTAGTAGAGTCTTTTAAAAGACAGATGTCTTCATTTTACATCCTTTTAACAGAACATTTGGACTGAGGATATAACTTGACTGTTGGTGAACAGTCTGCAATAATTCTAAAGGCACATGATCTTTGTAGAAGGTGCAATTAGGAGTAATAAGATGATTTCTTCTAACTATTCAGGCCAATAGTCATACCATAGTTTATATTCTTATTTTACAGGTCATTGCATTACCCTGAGAAGCTGAATCATGGGATTAAGAATGTGATTTAGTGAAACAGAGTGATAAAAAAAAAAGAGGAAGAATGTTGCAACATTTCAGTTGTGCAATATCTTAAAGTGAACTATAAAAATTAAATAGAGTTTTGTATGGGGAAATTCCAGTTACATGGAGGAGAAAAATATTGAAAAACTCAAGTTCAACATTTCTGTAATTCTTACTTACATTCCTCAAGTATCCTCTGTGTGCCTTGAGGTAACTTGCTAATTTTGTTAACCATGTAACAGCAGTCACAGTGAGAGAAAAAACATATAGAAACTTATCATTGGAACTGTGCTAATGTTTCATCAAGTAAACTCTATAAATACATTCCTGGGTAAATAAAAAATTAATATGATTCTGTGTTTTCTAGCAGTTGAGGCTTAAAGGATGATTAGGTTGTCCCAAATTAGTTCTTTTGCTCATAGCACTCAAAATTCAAACCAATCTGGATATGTTGTAGTGGCTGTTTGATGGTTTGAATTCTCAGTGAAAGAGTAAAAGGAATTTTCCTTAAGGTATTTGCTGCCAGTTTGTACCTCTAGAGCAATCAGAATCCCTTTAGGCATAGTGTTATCTTCCTACTTTAAAAATTTGGGGCTTCAGTTTGGAGAGTGATAATTTATGATGGCTATGAGGAAAAATTGATGATGATGAGTCTTTTAGCCCTAAAATATTTATTCCCTATCTTTTCTACCTTCTTCTCTTTCCACTCTTCAGAAGACTATTTGACATGACAGTGACACAAGCGCTCAGTTTGTAGTTCCTTGTCTTTTCCATGGTGCTGTGCTCACCTACACACTACTGCAAATAAGTGAGCATGTTTTTGTTTCACATGTGCCATTTGCTTTTTTTTTCTCCATTAAAAAAGTAGTTGTCCAAATACTTTTAAATCTTTTTTCCTAAAGCAGCAGATCAGAAGAAAAAAAAGTATCTAAGTCTTTAGCTTCAAGGATTTTTTAGTGGAAAATACGGCATTAAAAAGATTGTGTTCTTAAAACTCCAGTGCAATACATTCTAAGTGCATTGCATATTTGATATAGTATTCTTGGTATGAAATTTCTTTAATGCATACATCTAAGGTTATTGAGTTTAAAAATCAACAATAGAAAAATCAGCTTACAAAGCTTTAGCTTGAGAAAAGCTTTAATTAAAAAATTAATGGAGTTCAGTGCAATTTCAGGTTATTTTGATTGCTCTTATGATGTGAAGTGTTCCAAGAACTTCAAATGGCTTTCTTTCCATGTGCCAATTCCATTCGCTTCTCACCTAAGGTCCTTCAAAAGCTTTGAAGTGATCACAGTCCTGTTCTTAGCATAGAGCAGTTTCTGATTTGCAGAAGTCCTTCAAGATTGTCACAAGTGGCCCACTTTTTAAATGGAGTCCTTTGTCATATTAATGAAAACACTCCAGGCACATGAAGAAAGGATGTGAAGTTCAAGGGTAAAAAATGGGCTAGATGAAGCATGGATTAAGATAATTTTCAGAAGCATCAAACAAAAAAATGAGAGTTACTGTACTATTTTCATCAATTCCACTATCAAAGAGAAAGAAGGCTAATACAGAGTACAAGCCGGAGCAAGTCTTCAGAAAGCGTAAGAACAAGAAAATACAGATGAATAGGGATTCCTGATGCCTGAGAAGTTGTAAAAACTTGTCTAAAAGCCTGGTCCAAGCTTTTGTTATGTGAGAATTTGGAACCAACAGTCAAAAGAAACACAATATTGGTCTCTGTTTTTTGCATCAACTTTTCATAGGAAAATATTCTCCCTTGATAAATCATCCAGCCTTGACAAGAGAAGACTTAAGGGGGAACCTAATTGAAGTCTATAATTATCTTAAGCAAGGGATGCAGGGGGAATCAGCCAGCCCCTTTTCAGTGGTCTGTGGGGATAGGACAAGGGGCAATGGCTGTAAGTTGGAGCATAGGAAGTTCTGCACCAACATGCGGACAGTGAGGGTGACAGAGCCCTGGAATAGGCTGCCCAGGGAGGTGGTGGAGTCTCCTTCTCTGGAGATATTCAAGACCTGTCTGGACGCCTATCTGAGTGATATGTCCTAGGGAGCTGCTTTGGCAGGGGGGGTGGACCTGATGATCTCTCGAGGTCCCTTCCAACCCCTACAATTCTATGATTCTATGATCGTAGCAACTGATTATAGAAATGCTTCTGCAACAGAATGGGTCTGCGAGCAAATACTAATTTCTTAAATATTTTTATATGGTCATGCTTTTCTGGCTTGGCCTTAACATCAAAATCTTTAAGAAAGATTGCTTATGCTGAGAGAGCTTTCTTCTTTGGGTGTTAAGAAAACGAGCAATCATGGTTAGTCCTTGTCATTTTGGCTGCACTCAGTACTAGGTTCAGAAGTTTGGTGCTAAAAACTAATCCAGCTTCACTGTTGGAATGAAGAGTATTCGTCTTCTTGAATCACATACAAAAAATCTCAAGCTACTACCTACTTCTCCCATCATACACCTAAGAGCAAGTTTTGTTCTCAGAATCTTTGTGCAGTTTCTACTGGACTTTGACATTAGGTAAAAACCTTGTGTTTATGTTTCTGACAGTAGAGTTCCTTGTGTGCCTCTGTTTACACACACAGTTGTATCTCTTGGTACCACTGAGTAACTGAAAACTCAGCTCACACCCAAATTATGTAAAGATTTATGAGCTACATGTTTTCCATTGGCATGACCAACAGAACCAGATCAAATATATATCAACAGATTGTATATTGGACAGGAAAAACAGCAAAAAGAGGTGATGGCATCACAGTATTCTCTCCCCAGAACAACCACCTTGTGTAGAAGAGTCCTGCTTGAAGGAACTTGAACCCACATAACCGCAGGGGTATGCCCTTGCTGTGAGGAAAGGGCATTCTCTGGGGTGGGTGTTTGTACATATGTAGGGACAAAATTGAAAAGAATTCTATGATAAGGTATTAAATTTTCTATATATTTTGTATATATGATATTTTTCATACATATAACACAGAATCATAAGAGTTGGATGGGGCCTCTGGAGGTCATCTTTTCCACCCCCCACCAGAGCAGGATTACCTAAAGTAGGCTGTACAGGACAGTGTCCAGGCGGGCTTTGAGTATCTCCAGAGATGGAGATTCCACAGCCTCTCTGGGTAGCCTGTTCCAGTTCTCTCCCACCCTCACAGTGAAGAAGTTCCTCCTCATGTTTAGGTGGAACTTCTAGCCTGTCCAGATCTCACTGGATGGCACCACAACCTGCCAGTGTGTCAGTGACTCTTCCCAGTTTTGTAGTCCCAGCAAACTTGCCGAGGGTGTACTCTATCCCTTCATCCAAGTCACTGATGAATATATTGACCCTTGAGGAACACCACTTGTTACAGGACTCGAACTAGACTGATCACCACCCTCTAGGTTCTGTCTTTCAGCCATTTTTCAATCCACCCCACTGACCATTCATTGAACCCACATTTCCTCCATTTGTTTATGAGGATGCTGTGGCAGACAGTGTCAAAAGCCTTGTTGAATTCAAGGTAGACAACCTCCACTGCTCTCCCTTCATCTACCCATCCAGTCATGCCCTTGTAGAAGTTAGTCAGACATGAATTCCCCTTGGTGAATACATGCTGACTACTTCTGATAATCTTATTTTCCTCCCTATGTTTTGCTGTGACCCCCAGAACAAGCTTCTCCAACATCTTTCCAGAGAGGGAGGTGAGCCTGACTGGCCTGTAGTTTCCTGGATCATCCTTCTTGCCCTTTTTGAAGACCAGAGTGATACTGGCTTTCCTCCAGTCTTGAGGCCCCTCGCATGTTTTCCAGGACCTTTCAAAGACGATGGAGATATCTGGACCCATGGACTTGTGGATATCCAGTTTATTTAATTGGTCTCTAACTACATTTTCCTCAACCAAGGGAATGTCTTCCTTCCTCCAGACCTTCTCTATTACCTCCAAAGTCTGAGGGCTGGCCTGAGAAGTAAAGACTGAAGCAAAGAAGGCATTTGGTAATTTTGCCTTCTGTGCATCACCATGACACAGGCCTCATTCAACAGCGGGCCCACATTTTCCCTAGTTTTCCTTTTTCCTTTTACCTTTCCTGTTATCCTTGATGTCCCTTGCAAGGTTTAGCTCTAAGGAGGCCTTGGCTTTTCTAATTTCATGCCTGCACACCAACAGCAGTCCTTTAATCTATGTATGTATATATTGCAATATGTGTATACGTGTATGTATGTGTATTAATTATGTAGATATTCTCACACTTATGCTCTGTCTGTCCCAGTGAACTTCTGATTGTCCCCAGTAAAGGTGAATTGCTTCAGCTGAAGAAACAACTGGGCCCTTGAGTACTCTTAAGCTGTGTCTACATTAGTAAATTAAACTGTGCCTAGGAACGTTCCCAGGCATTGGAAGGTAGTTGCTCTCCTGGGGTAAAGTCCTTTCAAACAGATCAGGAAATTAACCCCAATTCTCTCACATCTTAGGTTACCGATCACCATTAGATAGTTTTTACTCTATCACGGTGTTAATTTAGCAGATAATAGAAATGTAATGTATAAAATGTCATTTATGTAATAATTCCTGTAATGAACAAAGTATTGCTCTGTAACATCTCTGCATACTGCATCCAGAAAAAGAAGAAATACAGTTCAAATAACATGCTCCAATATTCAGTACCAAAACGGAGCTTACGCATGCATCAGACAACATTCTAATGTATATGTTTAAATGTCTTATGCACATAGCAGCACTTCACACAAGTTATATTTCTCTTGGAGTTTCATGTGTACATCTCATTTCTGTTTTATGGATCTCAATTAACTTACAGTTCCTTTCTCTTCCTGCTTTAGTGACACTGGAACTAAACCTCCGGAGAGCGGTATCTTTGGTTTTATGATTAATATTTCAGCCCTTTTAGGTATGTATAATGTACTTGGTGTGAACACAGCAAAGAAGTTAAAACTAGCAAAAGCTGTCTGCTTACACTGCAGTCCATACAATATTCTGTGGAAAAGGTACTCCACAGTCAAAGACTAGTATTGGATAGGTAGAAGTAATATCTAGAGGGCCAGGTCCTTAGGGTCAGTAAGTGGAGGCTTAGAGCACTTCTGTCTCTTAAGAGCATCTCATCAGTGCAAAGTAGTCAATGCATCTGGAAATAAAAAGTGGAAGAAGGGTAGCATAGCAACTTTGGAAAAACTGTGACACAGCTTGGTAAGTAATCTGTGTGTAGTGGTTTGGGGGATATTATACCCAAAAGAAGCCAGAATTAGCCCAAAAGCTTTGAAAATGTTTTCTGGATACACAACAAGTTATGTTTGGTTTGGGTTGCAGGTTGGTTTTGTTTTTTCTATTTACATTCTAAAAACATGTATTAACTCTTCAGGGGATCCATTATAAGGAGTTTTAGTTCTGTTACAGACTGTCTGCCAGAGCAGCTTATGGTTCATGTCCCTGAAATAGCTATTCCTAATGTGGAATGCCAATGCCTCTGTGCCTAAGAATAGGATTTAAATTAATGTTTTTCTTGAAGTAATTAGTGATTTTTTTTTTGCATTAATGTGCAATGTTAAGACTAAGATAATGTTAAGACAGTTCTATCTGAAAGTAATACATTTGAAATTCACTACCTCTCTTCTTCATCCCAGTAGAGTTAAAGGCAGTATTATTTATATTTTGTACTATGCTTACAATTTTATTCTGTATGCTACTGTGTTACAGGGAAAAGTCTTCACATGTAAGCAACATGAAATTAGTGGGAAAAAAAGGTGGTTTTTTGTTTTTCAGGTGCAATTACAATGTACATCAGATATTTATTAGTAGAGAAGCAAAACGAGTTACCACACTTCGTTAGGCCTTCGTGCAACATATTTTCATTATGTATTGGATTGATGGGCTGTATTGGAATGGAAATAGTTGCTACTTTCCAGGTATGATTGTAAATTTCTTACCATAAATTAAACTACAGTCGTTTTACCGGTTAAAAAATAAAATAGATAAGAGTGGTTGGTATTATCCCAGTGTAGATACCTGGCAGATGGAGTAAGGATGTTTTTCTTGCTCCAGCCTTTTTTTCAGTAGCTTTAAAAAGACAGATTTACTTTCTAACTGTATACTAGATATTTTGCTTGTACCTACAGTTATGTCATGAAGAGGTTTTATGTGTGTTTATCTTGTAACATCTGTACTACAAAACAACTGAGTATAGATGCTTTGCTCTAAATTTTTTCTTTGAAAATTTTACTGTAAGAAAGCTTTGCTATTAGTTTAGCTTGCTTACAGGCAGGGCAGAATAGGTCAGACAAGCAAAAGCACTTGTATTTTGATCTGAATGATGATGTGCATGCTAACAGCATTTTCTATGGGATAAATTAGTTAGCTGACAGGTTAGAAAACTGAGCACAATATTAGCCCATTGTTTTGAGTCTGTAGATGCCATAGCATGTTAAATCCTTTAGAAGTGACATGTAGAATTACCACTTACTTTACCAGAAAGGATAAGACATCTCATTATAAATCAAGGAAGTCTGGCCCACAGTGTATGAGAAAAAAGAGAGGAAAAAGAGAGGAAAAATGTTTTTCTAGTGAGGAATTGTGTAATAGGGTAGAACTGACACAAAGAAGTATCAGGACAACTGCAGAGAGTCAAGGAAGCAGAAACACCTCTTGACAGTTTTAGCAATGTTTCTTATCTGATCTCTATTGTCTTTCATTGCCTGTTCATAAACTCCTTCCTCACCTTATTTCCCTTTCTTCTACTTTAACCTTTCTTCTCATGTTAAGTGCAGTTTGTAGGAAGGATTCACAACACAGTAAGGATCTAATCAGCTAAGGATCTGATCTAGAAGGTTTTTGAGTGTACTTAATTGCCCAGGAAGATGGAAGTGGTGGCTTGCAAGTCTTCAGGCCTCTATAGTATTCAACTAGTGAATAGTACACTCTTACCCCTTTACTAGTAGAATAACTGAGATGTAAATAAGCTGTGAGACTTGCTCAAGGTCAGATGATTGTTTCAGGTCAGGAGACCAAAGCAAAGCTGGAATTCAAAGTTATTTCTTCAGCGTTCAGTTCAGTCCCTATAATCAGTGGGTCATGCAGAAAATTCACATTCATGTACACTACCTGTTTGTTTCTTAACATTTATTTTTCCTCAGCAGGTGAGCTAACACCCATATCTGAGTATTGTAGTAGAGCTGATTTACATTACTGGGCATCAGTTCATTTTCTTGTTCCCCTAAACAAAATACCTAGTTTGTTAAAAAGACTTCAGTGTGAAGTTATCCTGGAAATATTTCAAGTTTGCTTGTATTTACAGAAACCTATTGCCACTTGTGGTGAGTCTTTTGAGTAGCATAATTAATTTTAAGGAAAATATTTTCACCTTTTATGATTCAAGGTAAGATGTGGTAGGTGGCATGGGCTTCTAAAGGTCTCACCACACTTAGAAAAGTGAGGAACAAAATGCCAGAAAACTCCAGAAGTGTGTCCTCTACAAGCAAAAGAGTTTCTGAGAAAATAAGTAATAGTCATAAATAAGGTGTTTGTTTTCTGATTTAAATAGCACAATGCTTGAAATACAGAAATGACATAAAAGGGAGGGTTAGCTTTAAGAAGATAGTTGGATATGGAAGGAAAAATCCAGTGACCCTTATAGAATAAGGCACAGTGAAAACCCAGATGTTAGCAGGTCTGTTTTGCCTGTTAGATGTTATGCATGATTAAATTGAGATCTTGTCTCTGACTAGAAAGCTTAGGAGGCTTACCATGGCAGATGTAACATTTCCCAGGTTCTGTAGGGGATTGCTTTTTAGGGAAGTGGTGGCAGTTTGATAGTAGCAATCATGAGAGATGTGTTAGAATAGCTCTGTATATTCTGTATGGGGCTAAACGCAAAACCCAACAGTTATGCTTGCTTAATATTTCCCATACCAAATCCTGTCATTCCTATCTGGAAGGCAAAAGTGGGATAGATGAGATGCCACTTAATACCTTTGTAAGGAACATGCTTTAAAATCTGTCAGAATTTAATACAGAGAGATAGAATGGGAGAAAGAAGACATGGGGGGAGGGGGTATGGAATAATTAAAAGAGAATACTAACAAAATAACCATTACAAGACAAAGAAAACAAGTCTCCAGACAGGAAAGATGTTAAAACATGTAGCAAAAGGATATAGATGTGTTTTCATGAATCACTAAAGTAGAACTATAGTATGTCAGATCATAGCACATGTTTTGCTAAGCTTTAAAGCACAATTGTCTGCCTGATATTGGATTCCAGAGTGGCATAATTTTGTATTTGTAATTTTTTGAAACCTCTAGAATACTAGAGAATATTCAACTGTTTTGTTACTGGGTATTCTACTTGTTTGTGTTTTAAAGGAGAGACTCTTCCATGGGTTGGGTATTATGTAAATCTAGGCCACATAGAGTGATACTGGCATTTTATACCTGTTGTGGAACCTGAAAAAAAAGTGATGATGTGGGGAAGAATAAGAGGTCTGAATAATTCAAGAGACTGGCAGTGTAAAAACTCTGTTAAATATATGACTGGTTTTCTGCTGACTTATTTCCTGGAGCCCTGAGGCTGGCCACTGGAGGGTGGGGGACAGAGCTTTAGCAGTCACTATTGACAACAGCTCCTTTGAAACTTTACCGTTAGTTGGAGTATGGCCACACAAGTGCAGATTAGACTTTTAACACAGAAAGATGAAAATGTTTGGCAGGGTAAAAGGGAAAAGGAGGTATAGGAGCCTCTTAAGAAAAACACAAGCCAGTTCCTGCTTGTGGAAACATTAATTTGTAAAATACCAACTGTTGAACAGCACTAAAATTGATCCAGGCTTTTATGTGAGCACAGGTAAGGACTTTAGTCTGGTGGCTTTGGTCATGGTTAGTTTACCACTCTGTGCTACTCTTTCTCCCTTTTCTTTCCTCTTCCCTATGTAAACTGTTGGGAAAAGGGACTGTTTTCCACTAGTTGTACACGCCCAGTGTAATGTGGCAACTGCCTTCTCAGGACTCACTGTACAAACAGTAGCAGCTAATCATTGTGCTGATTCTCCTTCCAGGAGCTGTCTGTTCCCAGTGTCCATGACATAGGAGCTTTGGTGGCATTTGGCTCGGGCGTTGTATACATCACTCTTCAGTCTATAATCTCTTACAAGTCCTGTCCACGATGGAACACTTACTTTGTGTGTCATGTACGGATGGCCATATCTGTAGTATCATGCATTGCTTTCATTCCCAGTATCCTTTATGGTATATGCCACGCTTTTCCCTTTATGCTTTCATGATTTTCCTTTTTAAGTTTAACTATTGCTGATAAAGGATGAAAATGAGGTTACAGTCTTTGCCATAATAATGCACACAGCATGTCAAGACACCATTAGTAGCATAAAGATGAGTTTCAGGGGCTTTCTAAAAAGCTGTATCTCTTCTTTCAGTAGTAAATTTAAATCTAATGACCCAGTGTTCTTCATAGGAATGTGTGGTAATTCAGTAAGTCAACTAGACCAACTTTCCAACTTTCCAGCCTCCTTCTTTTGAAGGAGGATATGGAGAAAAACTTGCAAAAGGGGGGAGAGGATGCTGCCTCTAAAATGACTCTAATAGATGGATGTATAAAATACAGTTGGGACACGCAAGATTTCCTTTAAGCCTATGCAGATGCTTAGGGCTTCTAAAGAGGGTCCCAGTCCCAAAAGTTGTACAATTATACCAAGGCACATGTTGTGGACCAATGGAAACAACATGGTTCTCCTTCAAAAATGCAGCTTGCACAGTTCTCAATCATGAATTCTAAGTTTTGGAGTGTCTTCCCTCTGTACTTTGGAAAAACCTGCAGAAACCTTTATTTGTGCAGAAATCTGTTTGAATGCTGCTATCAATTACCTTTTAATAACATGTTTCATTTACTTGTCTTCTGACTACTTTAATTTGATATTATGGTTGTTCAGGATCTCCTGTGATGGGAGATGGAGGGTTGGGGGTTTTTTTGTGTAAAAAGATGTTTTCACTGTTACTCACCATAGTTTCCTTTACACTGTGCTTTTCTCAGTGATTGTGTTTGCTTCACAAATTTCCATGACAAAAATTGATTGGACTCCAGGTGAAAAGGTAAGCTCTCATTAGGTAGCCAACTGACCCTGTGTCATTTTACTTGGGGTACGCTGTTACGTTTATCTAAAAGTGTGACTGCTGGTTTCCAGTTACTTCTTCATTAGAAAACTATCTGTGGCTTGAGTAAGAAATCTTGTAACGAATGGGTAGATGTTCAGAGAGTGAGACTTTCATTTTAACTAAGCATCTGAAACTTAACAGTGGAATAAACTGTTAATAAAATTAAAATATTCCGGAAGTGAGTTGTTCTGTTTCCTTTTGTTGTGACATTTCTTGAAAATGAGCTTTACATGCGGAACAAAACCAGACTGATTTGATTCTGAAGTTTTTGAGGTTTTTTTTCAACATTGGTTTTCTCAGCTTTTTCACCCTTCTTTATTAAATAATCTTTACTATTGTGATAAACTTTGGGGCTCTGACCTGAGGCATACTAAAGTCAGTATCAGGTGTTTGAATTGATTCCAGTGTTCTCAGAATAATAACTATGAAAGATAAATTTTCCTTTTGGACAAACTTTGCCACATGGAGGTGTTTAAAAAAAAAAACAAAACAAGTTAAATAATGCAGAGTGTATATTCCACTTGAAGGGCTTAATAAAAGCAAAGTTGGCAAATGGGCTTCAACCAAACAGTGACAAGGCAGCTGCGAGAGAAATCATCACAAGTTAGATCATCTTAGTAATATCTACCTCCTGAGTGTTTCTTTTACTTGAGATGCAATGATGGGAAAGTGTTGTCACTGAAACAGATGGCAGATTTGTTGATGAGGTGTTAAGAAACACTCTACATTCTGTTTGTGTCATATTCCATATGTTTTCTATGACGGTCTACTTAAAAACAAAGGTCTTGTCAGAACTGTCGTACAAGGGTAGCCCTGCATTTTAAAACATCAGGAGAATTTACTGTAGGGAATAGTACTACCAAACTCCATGACTCTGTGTAGAAGTTTTAAATATGGGCACTTTGGTATCCTTCACATAGGAACTGCATTTTTTAGGTGCAGATTTTATTCAAGCTATGTTTTGATCTTGTGCTAATTGCCATTTTCTTGTACAGTTTTTTAATGATAGTGCACAAGACACGTCACTTAATGGAACATCTGCGATCATGATAAATATACTTACTGTTCTGTAAAAACTAAATCTCAATTATTATACAACAGAGGATTTGAATGATGAGACATAAATCACAGAATATTTGCTGAATTTACAGAAGGAAATACGTATTTTCATAGAATGCCACAGTTAATTTGTTTAGCTGTTTTATTTGAAAATTTACTTTATGTCTCGTTCCACCAGGATTATACTTACCATTTTCTGAGTGCAATCTGTGAATGGACAGTGGCCTTTGGTTTCATCTTCTTCTTTTTAACATTCATTAGAGATTTTCAGGTTGGTATATACCTATTTTAGCAGTGACTAAGAAATGTTATGAACAAATGCAATAGAAAATTACTAATCTTTATCTCAGCTAGACATTCCAAATCTATACAGAAACAGATTTTATCAAGCAAAAAATCTGATTTCTCTCTACCTAATGAACTCCTCCTGAATTTTAAAACATAGAAATAAACAGTTTTATAAATCTGGTGTCTGGTCTTGAAAATTGTTCAGCAAGCTAGTATCTTTTACTTCTTTACCACACTTTCTATGGAAAGAGGCCCTCTAAAGGTGACAAAATAAAAAAAAAAAAAATGATGCAACTGAAACTTCATTTCTTTCTATTTAAGGGATTTTACATAGTAATCCAATGCATTTCAACCATAAATGTTTCCTTTTTAAAAAAAAAATTACACATTTACATATTTGTTCCTTCACAATGCAAAGAATATCGAATACTTTTTTGAAAAGCATTGACATGAAAACCTTCTGGTTTGGGTAGCTGGATCTGGTGATACATGAAGTCTGACTTGACCTGGTGGAGATTCGATGACAAAACCTCCTGGATATTACTGTAGGTTAGAAGGTTCATGGCCTCCTTATCCTTCTCAGATTTCTGGATATTTGTTTTCCCCACAAAGTAGTTGGATCTTTGCAAGACTGCTAAAGAGAGCTTAAAATTAAGGTAGAGAAGACTGAGAACTGATGCTTTATACCATAATTACAAAGATGAACTGACTCAGTTGTACTAACTGTAGGTGTCCTACCCCATATGTAGGTCTTTCATACATACTGTTGCCTCTCAGAGGTCCCAGAAGTTCAACAACTAGATACAAGCACTTGCATACTTACTAAGGAATAATCAAGATCACATGTGAGCCAGTTAGTGCTGTGATACATTGCTGAAGTCATATCCAGAATTCATGGAAGTGTGGAGGGAGGAAAAATAGTGAGAACCCTCTAAGTCCTCTGGCATAAAACCAAACTTTGATAGTGGATCATGAAAAACTTTGCAATGAATGTACCTGCTTCTTCACTTACGTGCTTAAAAGTTATTACTACTTACATATAATCTGTATATAACTTTGAAAAGCATATGGAGTTACCAATTTCTAACTACAGATTCTGAGTTAATATATATTTTGCTAACCAATAGCAAACATTTCCACACCTGTTTACTTTTGACCGACAGTACACTGAGTAGACCTAGGCTTTCCCTTCATTAAAAAAAAAAGCTAGCTTCTGCAGAACAAAAAACTTTTCAAAAGAAAATAATTGTTGAAAATTACATGATTCATTATCTTAAAGGCATATAATTGCCTTCTAAATTGCACAAAAATATTGAAGTATTATTCAGAAATGCATGCATCATTAAAATTAACATTTTTGAGAGGAGGTATTTCTTGCCAGTGCGTCCCTCTCTGATGTCTACCTGTATGATGGTATCTGTTTTATCAAACGTCATACTCTTCCCTCCAAGATACATATTTGCAGACAATGATATAGTCCTTGGAGTGGTTGAATGAGTTGATAGTCTTCACATCACAAAGTCTTCAACATTGGAAGTTTGACTATATATAAATATTGTGAACATAATAAATGAAAGTGATGGAGTCAAGCCAAATAGAAATGCAGACATTTTAATTTACAGACTATAAAATAGCATGGAATCGTGTTTGACAACGACCAAGATTTTTTTAGTTGCTGTACTCCTTGTGTCCTAACCAGTGCTAAATTATTAATTCAGAGAAAACAACCACCAAACTCTAAGAAAAATGCCTTTTTTAAAAATTCATTTCTCACAGCATGTATTTCACTAACATATATTTATTTTATCTCCTTGTATTTTATATGACAGAACTGTAAAACTAATTTGCTGATCTTGTTTTATTTTTTCTTTTAGAGATTTTCTTTAAGGATATCAACAGAAATACATGAAGATTCCTGATAGTGGAGAAAGATCATATTTCACATATATAAATACCCTAGGTTTCTTTTTACTTATAGAAAATGTTGCAGAGGGACAGGGATTTTCAAAGTTCTCTAAAGAACCAATGCCATTGACTCTGCAACGTCTAGAACAGCAAGCACTAAAACATTTTAAGAACTCACAGCAATGTTCCTGCTACCTTTTTGCAATATTTTGTAATTTTTATACTTTTTGATATAGTAAAAATACTGCAATAGAAGCAATCTGTAGAAGCACTTGAAAGCCATTCAAGGACTTGATCTCCGCAGCTCTTCCCTTTTGGACATATCCATACTTTTTCATTTCTTACAGTCTGATTAGTAATGTTAGTTGTAAACTTGAGAAAGTATATTTTGCAAACAGTTAGAAAAATCTAAAGGTGATGGAAAACACTAAGGCTGAATTCCTACTCTGTTAAGTTGCAAGGACTGTGGAGGAAGGTGTGAGAAGTGGGCATATCACATTTCAGGACTAAAAATTCGCAGTTAGTAGGTTGCAACACTGCTACAGGGTTCTGACGTTTGACACTGTATACAAATACAAATCCTGGGGGAAAGGCAAATTATTTTGCTTGGAAACCATTTTCTAATCATCACTGCAATGCATGTTGTAAAACTACCCCCTTTCCCCCCTTTTGCAGTGCTGGCCAAAGGAAGTTTAAAACTCAGATGGGAATAGGAAGTCTTTACAGTTACGCACGGTCTACTAAAGAGAAACATTACTGCAGTTTGGTCAGTACAAAGCAGAAGTTTTCCAACCTGTGTCAACTTGCAGTGATGGAATGAAGGGGGCCTCCATAGCTTTATGGAGTGAATGGAAAACAAGAGGCAGCAGTAGGTCTCAGGTGTTCAGTGATACATCTGTATTTTACATATATACATAAAACTGAAGGAGAAAAAAAAATCCTGGAGAGCTTCTGTAGTGAAGGTGTAGCATATTTGCTGCTATAAACATACATCTGTAATGAAAGACTTGGAAAGGAACTAACTGCGAAGTCAGACATTAAAAGTATCTGGAGGCAAAAGGGTCTGTCGTGAACTAATTCACTACCTCCATTTAGTGCATTAACCACTTGGCTACCAATCCAGTTCTCTGAAAATTACATTTGCCATGGTCTATCATGGGTTATGCAGAAATAATGATGATTTTCAGTTGCTAATTTTCCATGAGATAAACAAGTGTGTGTTTTGGAGAGCGATGTCTTAAGGTTAGTCATCTATTGGTATTTCCTTTAATGTGCATTTTAAGTTGTATTAAATTCTGCTATTTCACAGCTTAAAGACTCCATGTTTTCTTTATAAATTCATCCAAATAAACCCAGCAGAAATACTTAGATTTGCTTTCCATGGTATTCAGGTTATCTTTCAGAGATGTATAGTTACAATCACATTAAAAATCAGTTCTAGTACTGACTGACTGCAAGACTTGCATCTTGCTGACTGGGTATCACAGAACATTAGGAGTTGAAAGGGATCTCGAAAGATCATCTAGTCCAACCCCCCCTGCCAGAGCAGGATCACATAGACTAAATCACACAGGAACACATCCAGGTGGGTTTTGAAAGTCTTCAGAGAAGGAGACTCCACAACCTCTCTGGGCAGCCTGTTCCAGGGCTCCATCACCCTCACAGTGAAAAAGTTCCTCCTTATATTCCTGTGGAACTTCCTATGCTCCAGCTTGCACCCATTCCTCCTTGCCATCACTGAGAAGAGCCTGGCTCTGTCCTCCTGACTCTCACCCTTTACATATTCATAAACATTAATAAGGTCACCCCTCAGTCTCCTAAGCTAAACAGGCACAGCTCCCTCAGCCCTTCCTCATAAGGAAGGTGTACCACCCCCTTAATCATCTTGGCCCTGCACTGGACACATAGCTATCCTGCAAGAGGCACATGTTCATTCAAGTGAAGTTCAGAACTGCTCACAAGAAATCATACATCAACCACAAAGTGTGACGACATCCTGTTATCTTGAAGGCCGTGTTAAGAAATAACCGTATTTCTTAGTGTATTGTTCTTTTTATTGCTAGCTTTCACAAAGTATAAGGAAGTTTTTAGCTCAAATTATGTCAAATCTCAGCTCATCAATTTACTAAACCATTTACATGGATAAAAGGAATTACGTTAACTTGAAGGTCAGCCTTACCTAGAGTTCATGTGTTTCTACAGTAAATCCAAATATACTTAAAAAGGACAAGAATTCTTTGTGGTGCTGTGATTTAGGCAGGAAATCACTATAACAAGTTTCATAAGTTTCATGGTGAGAGAACAGTAAGAAAACATTAAATCATCCCAATACAAGGCTCCTGGAACAAGTTCATGCTTAATCTCCTAGTACTCTGTCTTCCTCAAAAGAATCACATCCAGGACACAGTCATCCTTTAGAGTGCTTACAGCCTCCTAAATGAAAAAAAGAATATGCTGGGGTTTTTCTCCAGAGAAAGTGGAATGAAGATCATCTTGTTTGGTGAAGTCAGTGTTGTCACTTCAAGTACTGAAGAAGCACAAAGCAAAATCCTTCCCATTTGAGCTTTATCATGATACATTTTTATATGAATTACAGTCACAACCAAAATAATGCGTCACGAGCAGTTTGCTTTTTATCTAACTTTTTAGGCCAAAACCATCAACATGCATCCACATGCTGGTGGAGACAATGGATTATTACCTTTGCATTTGTGCAGTGAACAACTATTGTAAACATTTTGATTATACTCTAGCTCCAGGCAACTTTTCAGTTGAGATCCTAATTATTTTTTCAGTTGAAGTATGAGTTGACATGTTGCAAGCAATTGAAAAATATTTTTCCTCTCCCACATTGTGCCATTTTAGCCGTGGATGACTCTTGTTAAACAATGCTATTTAGCTTTTTACAATCAAATGTTCTCTACAGGGTAGTATAGATAGTGTTGCAGAACACTTCTGTTCCTTTGCCAAAGACCCTTTTGCCTGTATTTTTCACATTTCTTAGCAACAAGTACTAGATTTTTTTTTCCTTGGGACCTATACTATGTATTTTCACCATCTACTTTGTTTGCATGATGTTTTCCATTTCTCAGCCCATCATGAGTGATCAAGAAAATTCTCTTGCATAAACTACATAAACCACATAACTTCTGCTAATTATGCTAAATCATTTCTCTACCCCTTCTGAAAGTGCAAAGTCTCATTTTTCTACCTTGTACAGCTTGATCAACTGATGAAATACTACCATTGCAGTCTCCATCACAGTTCCAGATCATGTAGGGATGAACCTCAGTCAACTCAAAATACCTGATTCCCCCACTTTGTTTTAAGACGCTGTCACTCCTTCTGCTCTTCTCCCCTCATTGTGCTCAGCCAGTGGTCACTGTTTATCACACCTTTGCTTTTGCTCATAAAGCAGGCTACATTTTTATTTCTGGTCTGCTCTGTTTGCATACTGCCCTATTTCTCACAGCAGCCTACATCTGATAGCAGGCAAGGACTATTAGTGGCAATACTGGTTGCAAAAGTTGCAAGCAAATTAGAAGGATTATGGTGATACATGTCAGTACATTTTGGACATTAAAGACACGTAAGAGCTTGGTATTTTAAAGTGCTCTGTAAATACAGTCTTAGACTCAATATTGACACCACATTTTCACAAGCCTTCAGGTTTTGGAGGGTCTGCTTGAAGACTTGAGAGTGTTTAGGGTTGGTGAGGTGATCCCAGTAGTTTACAATGTCCACTACAGATGTGCTCTCTGGAAGAAGCTGGGAAAGTCTTTTTCCCAGCTGGGAGCTGTGAAACTCCCGTTGCTCTTCTCCAAGCAATGGTGAAATGCAGTGTAGTGCTTGGCTTTTAAGGAGGCTTAATGTTCACTTCCATGGCAGATGAACTGAGATACCTTTATGTGGGAGAAATTTGGAAGTTGCAATAAGTTTCAAGACTAAAGTAGCTTGGACTGAAACTATCACAGGTGGGTCTGCCTGTCACTGTGTTTGTGTGTGTGCCCGTGGGGTTCATTCACAGATACACGAACAGTATTAGCGTGATAATGCCCGACAGTGGCTACAGTTCTTCATGTTGCTGTAACACACATAAATGATAACTGACGTATTTTATAAAAAAAGGAAGTTATTTTATGAGCTTTGGCTATGTTTTCTAACTGGTATTGTAATGTGGAAAGAGTTTTTCTTAACTAAAGAGAAAATAGGCAATTTCTACATTTGGTATCTGTATTTTCCCCTGTACACAACAGAGGGCACTAGTAGACCACATGATCAGGGTTTATTTTCCACGTTCAGGCTACCAAGTACAATAGTTTTCTAGCAGCTTTAATTGTTTTTAATAGTCATCTGGAGACTCAGTTAAATGATTTTTTATTATGCCTTTGCGGAAAACAAGTCAGATCTAAGTTTCCTTGCCATCCAGCCTTAGTCTAAGTAAATATGTTTGTTCACATGTAGTTTCATAGCAACATGCAGTTTCATAGCAACTCAATATTCAAATTAATTTGTCTAAATCAAAGGAACTGCTTACTGCAGTTAGCGCTGGCGCAAGCTGCAATTCAGCGGTTGCTGGTAAGGCACTTCCCTTGGGAAGTGTTTTCTACCCTATTACAAAGAATTTACATTTTACTCAGTATCTTCAATCAGTTCAGCTTTTGTCAGGTTGCAGTAGAGCATCAGGAGACAATATAGACCTTATTTTCATGAGAGAAAATGAAAAGAACAAGATTTTAACATTTCAATGTTGTAGCCATTCTGCATCCGGAAACAGTGTCGTATCAGATTGGGGAAAAAGAATCAAAGGCAGCTGCTGTATCTATCCACTTTTGTTTACATGCAGGAATTCTGTTGTCAGTCGTTCCCTTGCCTGTCTAAACCCTTGGACAACACATTTTTTTGCTTGTCTTCTGTGAAGCATAGCAATCATCCAGGCCCCTCAGCATCTATTATTTTACCTGCAGTTATACAAGTTCATCATACTTGGTCTTAACTAAGCCACGCTGAACATAGACATTCTTCTAAAAGCTCTCATCAGATCTTGGATGGATTTTTAAAAAATAAGTATAGTAAGGGCTTTAACAAAGTATGAGTACTTTGTTATTGATAGATATCTTTAGCGTGGCAGAACCTTCTTACTCCACAACATGACCCCTCTCTCAAAGCACTCATAAAATTAATGGTAAGTGGAAGGTACATTTCAAAGCAGATTTCTTTGATGAACATCTAGATATTTGTTATTTGATCTGCAGGAAAAGTGTATCCGTAGCCATAGTTTTATTAGAGATATTAGCAGCTGATGGATCTCCCTGCAAAGAGGCGTCTTTCCTCCTACACCACATCAAATAGTTGAAACACATTAGACAGTGTTTATGGAATTTTTTGGTTTGAATTAAGAGTATTTTGCTGTGGCAGTGGGAAGAGCGGTGGCAGCACAGGTTAATATCGGCTGGGTAAGGTGTCACTCAAGCATGCAATGTCACGCAGAGAGGCGGGTCAGTATGAAATGATCATCTACCTGCAACGGGGGTTTTGTTTTGTATTGTTGTGTTTGGCAAAAGTGGAAAACATGTGAAAAGTCACAGAATCCCAGAATGGCAGGAGATGTAAGGGACCTCTGGAGATCATATAGTCCAACCCCTCTGCCAAAGCAGGATCACCTACAGCAGGTTGCACAGGTTTACGTCCAGGTGGGTTTTAAATCTCTCCAGAGAAGGAGACTCCACAACCTCTCTGGGCAGCCTGTCCCAGTGCTCTGTCACCCTCACAGTGACGTTTTCCCTCATGTTTAGACAGAACTTCCTGTGTTACAGCTTGTGCCTTTTGCCCCTTGTCCTGTCATTGGGCACCAGTGAGAAGAGTCTGGTCCCACCCTCTAGACATCCTCCCTTTAGATATTTGTAACCCTTGTAACCGTTATTCTTCTCCAGGCTGAACAGCCACAGCTCTCTCAGCCTTTCCTCATACAAGAGATGTTCATCCCAGAGCTCTCCACTGAACTCTCTCCAGTAGTTTCTTGTCGAGTTTTAACACTGATTTTAAACATTTTGTGGATGACTAGGGAAATTCTAACCAGAAAGGGAAAAGAAATAACCCTGGTAATGGGATATAATATGTGCCTTAGCTTTTACCTTTGTGCATAAAGGTGTTTTTAAAATCTTTGTTCATTTTATCTAGAATCTGGAACTATTTTCTGTCTATGAGTGACTGGATAATGCAGTTGTTGAGCAATGCTACAAGGCAAAGGGATTTTTTTTCTGTTCAAATCAACCCGCTCCTGTTTTAAACATCCAATGTGTAGATAGTTCAAAAACCTTGATTATGCTTGAATCAACTGATCTGACACAAGGGCTTACAAGGCTAGGCTTTGTTCGATCCCAGCATTTCTAGGCTGATTTATAATTTTCATATTCTTTGCTAGATTTAATTCATATTGGTGTCCTAGGAAACTAAAAAGCTATTATTCTGGGATTACTACACATGTTGTTTTACACAACCTCTAATCTGTTCCCTACGTTTTTCATACTAATTTGTGGGCTTTTTTTCCTTTAGGCTATACATAGAATTTTGTACAGATTTGAAGTTTCACTAGGATCACATGTAAAATCTTTCTCTGTTTACTGTTTAGAACTGATTTTGACCCTAGCTCTGATCTTGAGGCAAAAAATGTAATGGTCAAAAATGCATCCTGATGAAATACCATACGATTCTTACAGACTGCTATTTAATCTTTGAAGATCCAAATTCAACAGGAGATAAGAACCTTCATGCAAAGAGAAAGTGATCTTACCAAAATGAGATAACAGGCCTTTGGCTGGCTTGAAATCTTAGTATTTCTTGCTCTACTCGGCAAGGACATACGTTGTTCACAGGGCCTGTGGCTGTTCCCTGGACTGCTTCTGGAGTCAGAATAACGTGAGGGATGAATCTGGAAAATAAGTCATTTCTCTGTAAGCAGCCTGAAGCAGGCATCAAACTCTAAGGCTGTCTGCTTGTTCTGGTTTAACCCAACTTGTTTTCGTATTGAAGGAATGGAGCGTTCAAATCTGAGTGTTTTTGACCAGAGGTATCAGTACCAATGCCACAGATTACAAAAGGATGTGGTTTTGATTAAGCCTCTTATTACATTTAATTCAAAACTCAGGGCAAAAGCTATTGTGTGTAAATATTATCACGCTGTGGCAAGATCTGAGAAGTACCCAAGTAGCTGTGTCAGTCTTAGAAGCAACCAAGGAACCAGGAGCCAGGCTTCAGCAAGCACTCGTTTCCTCAGGAGTGTGGAAGCTTTCCATTGGCATGGCTTCCTCTTGGTTTTCAGGGCACGGAGATGGCGCCATTCCTTATTTCTTTCTCCCTTTGTCCTCTGTCCTTCTGTGTTACCTAATACTCAATTCACACAAATTGTGTTGGCAAATGGCTCTCCTAGTATGTTAGTATTAGGATGTGGTTTCTATGATTCTGTTCCAGAAATCATCTTTCTTCATGACAGTCAACAAATTAGCCTTACTTTCCTCCATTTTGTGGTCTCAATCTGATGTCTGGGGAATTTAAACGTATGCAGGTAGTAAGTCATGGGTGCTCTCTGACCTGACTGTTGACCAAAATCAACTCTCAACTGCGATCCTGCCTACAGCTGGCATGGCTGGTTAGCTTCAAAGTGTTTAAACTAAATATTTGGGGTAATTATAGTATTATAGCAGATTTTAAAGGGTGATTGCCAATGCTGTCAAAGGGTGAAGCTGACATTTTTTCAGTACCTCTCCTTGCCAAACAGCTTTAAAATTTGAACTTTATTATTGTATTAGTATAGCTTTTTAGTCTTGAGTTGAATTTAAAGCATACTTACTGTTTAGGGTAGGCAATACAAAATCCCTATTGCTACTTTCCTGGAATTTCAACCAAAAGGAATGGTACAACATTATATAATCAGATTTTTTAAAAATCAACTTGCAGTTTTACATGGCATCTTGTGTCTGCTCATGGCAGCCAGAACTGAGCGCTGCCATTGAAAACAGAGAGTCATGGCAGTATATTCACTCCAAAAATACCTTCTGGTTGCAAAAATATTTAACAATGTTAGGACTAAAGAGGAGTGAGAGGAAACTAAAGAAAGACAGGGTTGGAAACTGTTCATTGCACTGTCAGATAAAAATGCAGTATGGAAAAATGCACAAACAGACAAATAAAAAACAATTTCTGGAGTAAAAACAGAGTCCTGCAGACCACTGAGTCTTCTTTAGTAGAGGCTAAAGGATGAAAGGGGGCTGACTCTCAAGCCACCCAGTTAAATTCAGTGAGCAGAAAGCGCTGTGCGTCAGTCTCTCAACTCAGGACTGGGGACAGATAACTCTCCCAGATTTCTAGAAAGAACAGAAGCTCCTGTGCATAGGTCTGGGCTTTGGAAAAGCAGAAATCTGGGAAACCAAAATCCTAGCAATATCACAGATGGGTTATTGAAAATATCCCATAAATCATGGTAACAAATAAATGGTGTGGCAAAAGGGGGATTAGTGATCTCGCAATTTTCTTCAAGGGGAGCTTCAGATGGATCATCATCTGGAATACTAAATTAAGTAACTCTTGATAGAATCAGCAGTTCCCTTCCCCTGCACTTTTGTCAGTTACTTTCAAGACAGACAGACTCCAAAACAGGTCTAAAGTTTAGAAGCTGAGAGAACAGCTAAGAAAGAAGAGAGTTCCCATGTAAGAAAAGAGGGGAAGGGTACGGCTAGAAGACCTTGCCTCAAAGCTTGAACATGACACTTGTCTCTGTCCCCAGTGGAAATAAAGAAAAACATAAAGACCTCTTTATTATCCTGTAATGAATATACAACCAATTACATTAAATGACAGAGCATGAAACACTTTTTTTTTCAGTTTCTGGATACTAACAATCAATACCTTGGTAGGTTTCTTAGAAAGTTGTGTTGTAGCCAGAGCCAGAGGACCTGGAGAAGTGCTCAGGGGTTGCAGTGGGTCAACCAGAGCCGGGAGGATTTTTCCCATCCATGGATTTTCAGTGTAGAATCTGGGCTAACAGGAGATGGCGCTTGCTTGTAAAGGTCCCCATGTAGCTTCTGGTGAGAAGACACCAGCTTTTTTGCTGGTCCAATAGGGAACACAGGAGAGACTTTTTGCCAGTTAAAATGACAGAAGAGGAACAGAGTCTCACAAAGGAAACACTGAGGAGCAAACTACACAGCAAAGATGTTTGTGGTGATTTGCTCGTGTCTCTGGTGCCACGTGCGAGACTGCGAAGGGTGCTACTGCAGGTGCAAGGAGGGTTTGCTGAAGTGTGATGGGTCCTCCACTCCCAGCAGCTAAATGATGGCTGGGATACACCTCAAGGAGTCAATGCACAAGAACCCTTTGCATCACAAGATGGGAAAAAAGAAACCTAAGTTAGTAGTCCCACACTCATCACTGAAATTAAAATAAAATAGGAAAGACAAACAGTGAAATCATAAATAAAACAGATTCAGAACTACAGACTGGTGAATCTAATGGACCAGTACTAATCTGTGGAGGAGGAAAGGGAAGAAAACTATGCTGATGCAACTGGAAGAGCCACAAGGGTAAATGACCACCCACCAAATAATGTGTAATGAAGCCTTAAAACATCTGTTCACGATCGGAGGGAGGACAGAGACTTTGGCAGAGAAGGGCAGAGATGGCTTTCCTTATCTGTGTTTATCCTGGGATGGCTGCATTAGGTTCAATCAAATGTGCTGTCATACATGGTCCACCCAAACCTATAGAACTCATTTTCATCTCTGAAATACTCTGCACAGGAAGTACTTCTGTTAGCCTACCACTAAACCACTGCTGAACATAAAATACTGCCAATCTGAACTCACTCCTGAGCATTCATTTGGTGCTGCCCCTATCATTTATTTTTGGGCTACTGTGAATTGTCAGTATAATTTTCTTTAAACAAGGGAACACATTATTCAGAAAGTGCCAAACAACATCTTTATAATTATCATGAAGGCTCCTATAGAGCGTTTCCTGTTAACTTTCGTAGTGTTTTGAAGAAAATTCTTTTGAAGGCTTTTGTAGGCTCTTGTCCAACATATCTGGGGAGACTGTTTTTCAACATCTAGTTTTACTCTTTAACATTTATGGCCACTTTAGTGCCTTTAACTTCCTAGGAGTCTTTAATATTTTTTTAACCAACTTAATCATCTCAGATTTGCACAAATTGAACAAGCCAGTTCATTAGTTAATTAAAGTATAATCACAAAACCTGCTCCTAAAACAACATCATTTACAGCTTGTGTTCTTCTTCCCATCGCTGTGCCTGAGCAGGCGTACAGAGTTGGCTTTGTCTTGGCTGCATACAGCTATGCCAGACCTGTGCAGGGTACAAACAGGAAGATACAGAGGCTGAAGTTTACAGAAGGTGTGGTAAACAGGATATGAATTCCAGTGGAAGCTCCTTTCAGGAAACCTACCTGTTTTGCTCACTTTTTCCCCCTGGATTTTTTTCGATTTTGTTTTTATTTTTTAAAAAAACTGCTTTTTTTGTTGGTTTTTTTTTTCAAGGATTCCAATTGATGCCATCTTTCCCCCCACCCATTTTGCTACTGCCCCTTATCAGAACTGAAACTTAAGATCCCAGAACAAACTGGTGTGATTTAGGCTCATGTTACCTCATGGCTGCTTACAAAGGTCAGAGTAGCTGGCTCATCTTCCACCTACATTTACGCTGATGGGAGCAAATGTTTTAGTACACCTGAAATGAGAATCCAATCACATTCTGAAATGTCTGTTCCCTTGAGATCATTTTGTGATTGCTGCTGCTTTTGATTCTCCATATAGTTGGTGGCAATTCTGCTGGCACAGTGTAGACCACAGTTTTCCTCTGCCACTCAGCTCTGTGCATAACACGCTGCCTTGTATACAGCTCACGGTTCCCTGACATCCACTTTGAAATAGGGACAGTGCTGTTTCAAATAAGGCAGAAATGACTAAGCCCATCACACTGCTGCCCAGGTAGACTTAAGACAGCGTGTCTTTCTGCAGATCACATTGCAGCTGACATCTGGCATGCCACACAGAAAGAGAGGATTCTTTGCCTAATGGTCAAAATGTTCTCAATCAGTAAATACTTAAACATAGCTGGAAGTTGGCAGAATATGAGGGGTCTCCTGTTAAGTAGGACATCTGCTTGTAGGATATTCCAAAAGAAGGCCCTAGGAAGGAAAATTATTAAGTGAGAAATTGTTTGTGTTAAGGCTAAAGTGTTCAAAAAACAAGTATTGTTATTAGATCTGAATTAGCTCCTCTGATGTTACATCAAACCTTATTAGCCTTCTTTTAGCAAAAAGCTCAGGCTGTTGCTTAACTTTCTGGAAGGAACCATGAATTCCATTGTTTTTCAGAGGCTGTGGTTTGATTCCCAGAACCAAAATGAATCTGATTCTTGAGCTGGCATATACCCTTAAAGCATTCCTAGATCGGGGCTCCGAAAAGAGAGGCTTTGGTTTCAAAACCTCTTCGGCATTAATGGGTTCCTTATGGGTGATAATAGTGCAATTAGGAGAGATGAACAAGGCTGAGCAGGGAGCTGCCCAGCAGTTGCCCTTTTCACATTCAAGGGGGAGAAGTAGTAGAGACTGGGAGCACTTTAATTTGGCCTCAGGAAGAAAAGGACATAGCCTAAGCACGTTACACGGTAACCGCTGTGTTAAGAAGGCTGTTACAAGGGGACTGGTTCAACACCATCGACGTCATTCCACTCTGCTTGGCTTTAAATCACTTTCTGTTCCTCTTACACTTACCTGCTAATGTTAAGTACCTCGAAAAGTCCTTCCAGTGCCATGTGCAGGAAAAAAAATTCCTGATTATTATTTTGCTCATGAGGCAGATAAGCAGCAGTGGTTACTGATACAACATTTACCTCCTGACTATTGAACTGCGCAGTGCATACCTGCTACTGGTAGGGCTGGTCTAGTACAGCTGGTGTTTTCTGTTTGTCATCACCTGTCCAGCAGTTAAATGCATTAGTTAACTTTTGTCTTCAGCTCTACAAACATATATGTGTATATAGGTGTGATCAAAGGGCTGGCCTTGAGTTCTGTATGCTGCTGTGAAACAGCAAATAAAAATTATCTTCTCCTAAAAAGAATTAACTACCTGAACCATACAATGGCATGGTATGAAGGCCAACAGCATCCTGGCTGTAGTGTGGCCACCAGGACTAGGGAAGTGACTGCTCCCTGTACTTGGCACTGGTGAGGCTGGACCTGAAGTGCTGTGGTCAGTTTTGGGCCCCTAATTACAAAAAGGACATTAAGATGCTGGAGAGGGCACAGAAAAGGGAAACAAAGCTGGTGAAAGGTCTGGAGCACAAGTCTTATGAAGAGCAGTGGAAAGAACTGAGGTTGTTTTGTCTGGAGAAGAAGACGCTGAGGAGAGGAGCCCTTATCGCTCTCTACAACTACCTGAAAGGAAATTGTAGTGAGGCAGGAGTTGATCTCAAGTTGCATCAGAATAGGTTTACATTGAATATTAGGAAAAATTTCTTCACTGAAAGAGTGGTCAGGCATTGGAACAGGCCGCCCAGAGAGGTGGTGGAGCCACCATCCCTGTTCAGAAAGTTTGTAGCTGTAGCACTCCAGGACATGGTTTAGTTGACATGGTGGTACTGGACAGGTGGTTGGACTTGATGATCTTAGTGGTCTTTTCCAACCTTAAAGATTGCATTGTATTATGTTGTATTCTATTCTATTCAATTCCACTCTGAATTTTTATTGGGTTGGATGGCACCATGTGTCCTGGCCTATCCCCCTAGACACACTGAGTTAATTAGCTGATTACAAATAGCACTCTATTCATCAACATTTACAATTTCTCATCCAGAAATAGCACTTCATGTAAAGCAAGACAGATAAAAACATATTAATTTGCAAGACAACCTAGAGCCAAAGCTAACATAATTTTTTTGCTCATTTACAGTCTGCCAAAAATCTACAGGCTTCACAAAAGAGCATGCTGATATCTTTATGGCAACAGTGTTGAAATGCCCAGCAGACTTGGTGGGCTGAGTCTTTAACATTTGTAAGGCTGTAGATGCAGAAGTCTTGGACAGTTGTCTTCATCAGTCCAGTCTGCATATGTGACCTCATCTTTGACCTGGCTTTTGGAATAGTGTCAACTCCCCCACCACTCCTCCCCCCTCCTCCCCCCCAAAAAAAACCCAACACCCTCAAACAACTTACCTCAGAACTATCAAAATGGGATCTAGATTATGTACCCAGGTTCAACAATAAGGAAAGCTTCAGTGCTGTCCTTGCATAACATTCTTTTGAATGACGAATACTCCTCCATCTGATGTAATCTAATGTAATCTAGTCAGATGTTTATCTTGGTTTTCAAGAAGTCTCCAAATAGTTTTTTCTCCCCCTTCTTCCTATATCAGTATTGTAATTTAAATTATTCTATGCCACACAGGGACAGAAAAGTAGAGAACAGATAACCAAAAATCAAGTGTTCATCAGATATGATGGCAGAAAAAAACCTCCCTAGACTTATCTTGTGACTATATTAGATTAGTAAAAGGACACTGGGAAAGTCTTTCCAGGGAATGTGGGAGTTCGGGGCAACACCACTATCCTTAACTGTTCATACACCAGGATACACCTCAGGCGAGGAAAGCTATCTTTACAGGTATTACTCTGGGCTTTTTGAGGAACAAATGGCAACATCCTGGGCAGGGAAGTCCATTCATTCTGAAAGAATACACCTAAAACACCAAGCACTTTAAAAAAAAAAAGTATTTATTTCTTTTCTGGAGACAGGCCAACCAAATGATGAAAATCAAACTGTAAACTCCATGAACTTTCCATGATGCTGAGATTTGTTTATTTATAACCAAAGGGAGAAAGAAGAGGCAGGAGCACCTATCTTGTAACATGAACTTTAAAGGGAAAAATAAATATAAAACTAAGGAGCAGTCAGGCCCAGGAATCCAAAACAAAGTTAGTTCAAAACGTGAGCAGAGGCACAGCTGTCACAATGCTGACTTAGCATTCTTCAGCTTTCAAAGGAAAGTCAAGTCCATCAGTATTTCCATATCCCAGTAAATCAATACCTAGCGTCAGCTGCAGACACTGCACTCATTCACACTCTCCATCAGGAAAACAACCAACCACCCTCAGAACCACTGATGCTCCAGGCTCCTGGCAGGCGAGGACAAAATCTGAAGGTTGACAATAGTTTATTGCTTTAACTTTTTAAATTATCAACAAATTGCAATATGTTTAAAATCTCAGTTCTTTTTCACAAAACCAACTATTTTTCTGCAGTCATTTGGGTCTTAAACTACATGTGGTTTGGGAAGTGTATTTTTTTTTTTTGTCCTTAGTACATAATTGGTTATTGCACATTGCCTGCAGGAAATTTAGAAATAAGACAAGCTTTTCAAGGGCGACTACTGCTGTACCTGGAGAAAACAGGCTTCACTTTGTACTGTCTACATAACTTCTTTAAAAAACATGGGTGAAAATTTACACAGTTTATTTCCAAAATGTTAATATGCTGAAAGATCAGTAAATATAAAAGCTGAAATCAAATGAGAATTGAGTCATTCACTCCATTTGACTGGAAAGAGAATTTTCTCTCTGAATACTTGCCTTTTTCAAGTGAGAGGGCGGCGGGCTTATTTTCCGAAGGTTTGCCGGCACATGAAGGCAGACAGGTGTTTCCATGTCTGGCCAGCCTGACAGCAGCAGGAAGGATGGAACCACGCTACATTTACTTGATCTTGGTTCACTAAAACAAGGTTTCAGCTGCTGTTTTAAAGAAGCAGAAAACACGAATGTCCAGCAGCAGCAGAACCAGAGAAGAGGACAGCCCGCTCGCTGTGAGACAGACAGATCGAGGGCTCCGTGGCTTTGTCTCCATCAGGCTCCTATAAAATGGTGGCCAGGGCAGACACCTGTTGGCTGCTGGCTGGCAGAAAGGTTCGTGGCGTCAAGTGAAAGCTGAGCACAAGTGGAACAAAATCCCAAATAGGGCCCATTGTGGTAGACCATGAAGAAAACGACCATCATCTTTACTGCTGCACTCATCCTAACTTCAGTTTGTAACTACAATAAGAGTATTTCTCCTACAACCTGCCATTCTTGTTCCTGCTTGCTGAGTTTTTGGTGCCTTGCTGATGATACTTAGCTTGGTTAAGGAGCACGACTCCACCATAAATCTCAGGTACAGCTCCATTCTCAGCAAGTCAGACCAAATGGCAACTAAAGCTCTGGCAACTTGCTGCAGGCTGCCTGCAGGAAGACTCTGACTTCTGCCTTTGGTGGATCAAAATCAGTGGGAGGCAATTATTGTTATTTTTAGCAGAGAGCAGAGTGCAGGAACCATAAACGGGCTGGAAGGATCTGAAATGTGGAAAATGTGAAATTACGCTCAGGCTTGTTGTCAGTCCTCATTTATTATCACAAAGCAGCAAAATCTGATTCTCTTCCTATTACTAAAGCTTTCTTCCTGAGCAGCCTGCCACATATCTGTGGGCACCTCTCATCTCAGGTGTTTCTCATTCAAGATGTGTATCTGTGATTCAAACAGTAATGAAGGAATGCAAGTATTTTAAATATTAAATTGTTTGGATTGAATGTGACCATTGAGTCCTTTTGGAGTGTTTGCCTTTAAAAGAAGCAATCAAGAAGTAAAAAAAAAAAACCAAGAAAAAAACCCCCCAAACCTCACCTTTTAAATTCAGCTTTCTGCATTAAAGTGATTAACTCTCTTCATCCCTCTCCCCTCCAGCCACCCTGTATTTTTACTCTAGTATTTGTGTTACTACTTTGAGAATAAGTTCCTTATGAATTTGCATTGTGGAAAACCTATGAGCCAGCTTTAAAGCTTCTACAGTAAGTTTTATTTATGAGTCATTTGTACCAAAACCAGACACTTTTGGAACCCAATGCTGCCAGGTCAGGACATCTAAGGAAAACAAAATCGAAAATTTAACATGAAATCTTTCTAAAGTTCCTTACAATGATCTGACAGCAGAAAAGCTCCTGCTTCTTGTGATATTTCAAATTTCATACTTTGTCCTGCCTAACTGTATTGAAGCAATCAGATGTGAACATTTCTATTTAGGTAGTGTGACTGCGCTTCTGTGACAGTCTAAGCATTAACACGCCTCTTTCTTACTTAAAACAGTCACCCTATGACCTCACACATATACAGGTGCTGATGTGGGACAAAAGTCTTCTCAACCTTTCTAAAGAATGAGAACTCTCATGACCTTTCTAAACCACAAAGTTTATGCTTTCTGCTCGATCCATACATACTGGGAACCTTAAAGAACAGTTGTCATGTTGCTCTAAGTCACTCGCTTTTTCCATCTTGCCATGATGAGTGTATGATCAGAGCAAGTGATGTGAAAAAACAAAAGTTCATACCTGCAACACACTGCTACATAGTCCAGCTTTTTCCTTGGACCATGTGTGCAAATCATCTTCTACACAGACAAGAAGAGGAATGAATGCAATAATCAGTAGAACTTCATCAATCAGAAATAATTTCTAGAGTGCAAGTAAATCCATCCTTTTGCATATGTGAGTCTTTTTACTGCAAGGATGCTACAGAAGTTAATAAGTAGGTGCTACAGATCTTATACTGATGACTGGAAGGACCCTCTATTCTGCTCTTGTGAGGCCCACCTGGAGTCCTGTGTCCAGTTCTGGACTCCCCAACATAGGAAGGACATGGAAATGTTGGAACACGTCAAGAGGAGGGCCACAAAGATGACTGGAGGGCTGGAGCGCCTCTCCTATGGAGATAGGCTGAGAGAGTTGGGGTTCAACCAGGAGAAGAAAAGGCTCTGGGGAGATCTTATAGTGGCCTTCCAGTACCTGAAGGGAACCTACAAGAAAGCTGGGAAGGGACTTTTTAGCAGGGCATGAGCGATAGGACGAGAGGGAAAGGTTTTAAATTGGAAAAGGGTAGATTGAAGTTGGATATTAGGAAAAAAATCCTTCACTAAGAGCGTGGTGAGGCACTGGAACATGTTGCCCATGGAGGTGGTGGATGCTCCCTCCCTGGAGGGGTTTGGGCCCAGGTTGGATGGGGCCTTGAACAGCCTGGTTTAGTGAGAGGTGTTCCTGCCCATCGTAGGGGGGTTGGAATTTGGTAATCTTTAAGCTCCCTTCCAATGCTAGCTATTCTATGATTCTTTGACTTACAACTTTTCAAATAGTCAAAATCATGTAAAATGATATTTCCTATTTGCATGTTTTAAATATAAGACAAGGTAAGGACTCTTATGATCATTCAGTTCCTCTTTATAAAGTTCCTATTTATAAATAAAACACTTCTGAATTAAGCATGAATCCATCTGAAAATTAATCAGTCTACATATTTAGAACAAATAGGAGTCTCTCTTAATCCTATGTTTTAATTTAAATCATGATTGGGATGAAGAAGAAAGCCCAAACATCTTACAGTGCGTACACAAAAAGAACATTGCATCTTCATTAAGGCAATCTTAGCAGCTTGATGCAAATATTCCCAACTGACCAGAACGATTTGTAATATTTCAAAGGGAATGTGACAAAAATCATTGGTTTGATGTTTCATACAAATCAAGTATACTTCCTTCCAGGTACTTTAAACCCTTTCAAAATCAGAAAACTGATGTTAAAAAGCGTTATTTCCAGATCTTTCTGCTAAATCTTTCAAACATTCACTTTTTCAGATAAATTGAACTGACATGCTGAACACTAAATACCTACACAAACAGAGAGGAAGGGGTTTGTGTTTGTGGAATTTAAGCTATGTCTCCCAATGACCTCAAATGAATGATGCAGAGTCACTCTGGGCGCTGCTCTACTAGATCTCTTCTTTGCTTGTGTGTTTTGCTTTTACGGTAAAACTAACTGTTCATATCTCTGTGGTTCCATCTAACTAGAGAAAACTTGCTATTGGGAGGGACATATGTCACCACTTCTGTGGTTTATTATTTTCTACTATCTTTTTTTCTCATTAGGAATCCAATTTACTAACCATGTCAGATGGAAAAATACAAGTTTACTGAAGGCTGCAACTGAGTTTTGACTCTGAGGAAATGCAGTTCTAACTCTTTTCCTCAAGTGCCTGCCTATATATTTGGGGATGGCCAAAATACACAGTTTATACCATTCAGGCATTCTCCAGACTTTCGAAGTGGGATGCAATTTTCTTTAATCCTACATTTGCCCGTTTTTCCACTTCACCAGCCAAAGAAATGTGTTTAGAGGATGCGTTATAGGTGACTGTGGCAGCTGGGTATGTTTATCAGGGCATCTGTTGTTGCACCTTTTACTGCTCTGTCAGAAAGCTATTTCCTTTTCATTACGATTGGAGTTTTCAGCTTTCTTTCAAGAAACCCCTCCAGTACTCAGAGAGCCATTTGGTGTGTGCTGTTAGTGCCAAAAAATAAAATTTTACCAGACCTCTTCCCAACATCTAATTTATATGCACCACTGCCTATTTTTTATTAGGTGTTATTCAGTATCTTTTCCACACTATCCCTCCCCACACAAGAAGAATGAGTCAACCCTTTTCTCTTAGTCTCTGCTGCTTATACGTATTAAAATTTCAAGCCAGAACTGGGCTTTGCAACTGTCATGCTTTTTTTCCCCCCATAAAGATGCAAGCTGTAAATCGCTAGTTTTAGAGCTACCTGTGTGACAGTACGATCTGAGCCTCCTCTGCAAGCGTGCTGACATCTGCTCTTTAATTTTGAGGTTATGCTCTGCGTTTCTCCTGATTTATTATCTCTCCTGGGCAGTGGGGCAGACTTTACTTCCATCTTTTTTTTTTTTTTTTGCACATGGCTCCCCACTGCCTTTAAGCTGAGGAGAACTCAACAGAAAATGATGTAGCAGAAATAGCCAGAGAAGTCCTGGCTGAGAAGGACTTAAGGGTGCTGGTAGATGAGAAGCTCAACACAAGCCAAGCCAACAATGCGTGCTTGCAGCCCAGAAGGCCAGTCGTATCCTGGGCTGCATCAAAGGGACTGTGGCCAGCAGGTTAAGGGAGGTGATTCTGCCCCTCTACTCTGCTCTCGTGAGACTCCACCTGGAGTACTGTGTCAGTTCTGGACTCTCCAACATAAGAAGGGCATGGAACTGTTGGAACGGGGCCAGAGGAGGGCCACAAAGATGATTAGAGAGCTGGAGCACCTCTCCTATGGAGACAGGCTGAGAGAGTTGGGGTTGTTCAACCTGGAGAAGAGAAGGCTCCGGGGAGATCTTCTACTACCCGAAGAGACTTTTTAGAAGGGTATGTTGTGATAGGATGAGAGGGAATGGTTTTTAATTGGAAGGAGGTAGATTTAGGTTGGATGTTACGAAAAAATTCTTCACTAAGTGGGTGGTGAGGCACTGGAACACGTTGCCCAGGGAGGTGGTGGATATCCCCTCCCTGGAGGTGTTCAGGTCTGGGTTGGATGGGGCCTTGAGCTGCCTGATTTAGTGAGAGATGTCTGTGCCCATGGCAGTGGGGTTGGAACTTGATGATCTTTAAAGTCCTTTCCAACTCAAATCAGTCTGTGATTCTATGATTCTCAATCCCTGACAAGGGCTGTACAGAGGTCCTGTGTCCTTCCCCATTCATTGTGATATGGTGCCAGGCCACGTGCTACTATAAGCATCATGCCCACCAGCACAAGGGGGAAATGGGGCTTGCAAAGATTTTACTGAAGGTTGTAAAGTTATGGTGGGGCAGGGCCTCACTTGGAGGAGAGATGCAATTGAGGAAGCCAATCACCAGTTTCGGAACTCTGAGAACACCCTTGGATCTGATTCTCTAACTTGACTTCAGACTTTCCTCTGCACTACAAATGTGCTCGATAATCATAGAACTGTGTAACAAACAGGGTGTTTATCTCTGAACCTGATCCTGAGTTGCAAACTCTACTTGACTTCAAACCTATCTCATCACTATGGACTTACCTGGTGATCTGGACTCAGGTCAAGCTTGGGTCTCCTTGCCAGGCTCTCTCTGCTCACCCTTCCCAGGGCCTGTGGGATTGCTCCCATGCTGGCCAGTTCTGTGCCCTGCTCCTGTCTTGCCAACAGGCGTCACTCCTGGAACCCAATCCCTGAGGGGAAGGGAACCTGCCCTTGCTGCTCTCTGGCAAGGTCTTCCTCTCTGACCTAAATGTGAGGGCACTGAAGCTTCTCAAAAATAGATATATATTTTTTTAAATACAGAAAAAAAAGGAACTGACGTTTTCTCTTGAACTTTCTCAAAAAAACATTTTGAGTGAATCTTTTCAAAACTAAATCAGCCCAAAAAGGGCACCTGGTCTAGAATATTTCTCCCCAATGGCTGAAACACAGCAGGTCTCTTTGAAATGCTCTGAAACGTTTATAAATCCTTCTGCACCATTTGGCAAGAAACAGATGAAGGGAATGAGGAGAAGCATGGACAGAGAAGGCTGGGCAAGTCAGTAAGACAGCATGAAGGAGCTTGAGAAAGCAAAAGGAGCAGAAGGGCAGTCTTTCCTCTCCAGGAACCCCAGTCATTCCTACATAAGAAACAGGAGCTGAAAATTGACTCAAGCTACTCAGATTCACCATCATGGTGTAAGAGACCTGGTAGGAATTTCAAGTGGAATCTTGACCAGTTGTACTCAGAGCTGACATACTTCTGGGAAAGAGGGATGAATGCTCTGGTTTAGAGAGATAAATATTACTCCTGGTATTGCCATGGGATTATTTATGCAAATGAATTTCATGCAGAAAGGGTTTAGAAGAAATGAAGAATATGACAGCCTGTAAGTCAAGACACTAAATTTGGTAGTTGAAATGAAAGGAACTCTTATGTCAGACTCCTTAAGTTAAGCCTTTGTTTAAGCTCAGTGACCAATTTAAATATGGGGAAATGAAAGCCTTTGATCATGGCATAACTCTTCGCCTTTCACTGAAAAAGCTTGTGCAGGTAACATCACAAAAGCTTAGAGTAACACTGAAAAATACTAGCACTTGACTTGCTTATGTTTGCAATTTACATGTAAGTATGTTACCTTGGCAGTAAAATGGAGCTGACAGCGCTTAGCGCAGCTGTAACCCTCCCCTCCCCATGTACCACAGAGCCAAATGCTGGAGACATCCCTCCTGGAAAATTAAACATTTTCAAAAAAATATATACTTTATGTTCTGTTCAGCAAATTTGGTTTGTTTGGTTGGTTTTGGTTTTGGGGCTTTTGGTTGGGATTTTCTTTTTTCCTTTCTTCCTTCTTTCGCACCATTTACAGTGAGAATTACAGGTGGTTTCCTGAGAGTAGTGATCCAGAAGAGGAAAGGGAGAGCAGATTTAGAATGTCTCCTATTCACAAATCCTAACCAAGAGGTTTCTGTTCCCTCTCATGCAACTTTACAAAAGTGTCTTGAAAACAACAACCAAGCCACAAAATTATTCAGCTACTACTTTTCCAGCATTACTATGAAATAAGTTGGATATTTCACGGCCTAGTGTTTTGGGGTTTGGTGATGGTAGGGTTTTTTTCCACTTGTGTTTTGTTAAATAATGATTTTTGTAAGGCTGACCTAATATATTTGATTTCCCTCTGGGACTCTTGAATGGAAGTGCTAGGGAGGAGAAAAGCTTTTATGTGGCTTTTCTTTTTTGATGATCTAGAACCATCTGATCCTCACTTACGCCTAAAGACAAATGGACCAGAGCTGTTCCTGCGGGGTAATGGTTTCAGTGATTTAACAGAAGGTTTCATCACAATGTTCTCCCTTCTTCCCAAAACTTGAGTAACAAAAAAACATAAACCAAAGTAACAAAACCACTTCAGAGAAAGGTGAGGACAAGCCAGGAAATGGTTTTTGATGGCAGGAATTAGGGGAAGTTGAAATAAGGGATGGTAACATGTATTTCTATCACTCCATGACTAAATGAACTTCAAAAACAGGCCTGAATATTTGTAAAGGCCTTTGGGACAGCAGATAAGAGAATTTCTGATCTCTGAAAACACCAAAGAAGTTTTACTGGGTGTTTTTTCTCTCTCAAACTACCAGCTGCTATAGTTAAAAACAAATCCTGCCATCATCTATTTTGTTAATTCTTTGGTGTTTTGTTGGGGTTTTTTTTCCAAAAAAGAACATAACTTGTAGACCAAAACCTTATGTAGGTCACTAAGGTTGCATAAAACACTGTGTAAATGCTGTCATAAAATCAAACAAAGCAACATTATTCTGCCGTAAATAACATGTGGTTATCATTTGTTTACAATTTAGACCAGCTATCAAAACAAGCTAAACATTCTGATAAATGGTTCACAGTCACTTTGCAAAGAACACAGATTAGGGGAGTTATATCCAACATCTGCTCTTCGAGTGTCAGCAGTGTTACCGAGCCTCGGCTCTCTCCGCCTGGGCAATATGGAAGCTACCAGAGTGCTCTGGGGTTGGTCAAGCTGCTTGGACTAATTATTGTATACGCTCCTCACTGCACTTTCCACTGATGAGCTGATTCCATTGAAGCCATCCTCATATTTTTTATTTTTTAAAGGCACACAGTGAATTCCCTCTTCACTTCATTCAATTCTTCATGAAGGAAAGGATTTATAAAGAAGAGTGGGATCTGGGGTTGACAACACAGATGACTTAGGATCAGCAATTACAATTCATCTGGAGGATAAACACGGAAATATTTTGCACTAAAGAGCTGTTGGAAGTGATGTGCAGAGGGGGAATGTCTGGTTGCCTGTGGAGGCTGAAGGGAGGCTTGCTTCAAAGCCAAGTTTCAAATATCATCTGTTTTCACTGTAACACTATGTAACAAAACAAGCCTCAGAAAAAATTTCATTTAAGTGGGAGAGAATTTAATTGTTTTGCCTTTTTTTTTTCTTCTCTCTGTCATCTCTCTAATTCAGAAAGATTTTTGAAGGAATTTTCTTTGCTTGGGCCTTGGACGTAAATAAAGAATGTGCACTGCTTGGGAATAAATGAAGCATTGCAAATTGGAACTAAAAATATAAACACGTTAGGAAGTTAGGAGCGTGAATGTGAGACTGTGTACGTGTGTGAAGGCATTTTTCTGTGAAGTGAAAGAGTTTATATAATAAAAACATTCAAAATCTGAGGACAAAAACTCTGTCCATAATCAAGTTAACCGTTAATGAAATGTTTTATTCCTCCACAGTTCACTGCTTTCATATGTGGGTCAGAGAAAAAGACATCAAGCAAAACTATTAACTGAAGACTGGCACCAAAGTGAACCTGCTATGCAAACCTAAGATCAGAAATGGTGTCTGTCTTCTAGCTGAGTATGAAGTGCAAGCTACTGGAGAAAGACATTAAGTGCATCAGTGGACAGTTGCTTCCAACTGACAGATAGGAAACCTGGAAGGGTTGAGCAAAATGACACATATGGAAGGGTAACACTCTTGGTGGTTGATTCCTGTATATGTGTGGATGCATATGGAAAAAACAGCCAAAGTATGGCATGCAAAATTACATGGCTACTACCTGAGCCGTTCATGTGACAGTAATGGTGGCTATAGCTTGACTAGCGTGCTCAGTGTGTGAATAAAAAGGCAGTCAGGATGCCCAACAGAGACACACTGAAAGATAACAACCAAAAAAAGAATCATAACATCTTTCAAAAAAGGAAAAAGGGAGCCTTCTTGGGAGATGGCAGTGCTCATGGCTCCTGGAGTCAGGTTACTGGGTCAGCAGAACCCCATTGAATATAATCTAGTAAAGCTCACTACTGACAGCGTGTCCCTTACCGTGCTGTTCTAGTGCAGGCATCTTATGAAAGAATCCAGTGTCAAGCACTTGGGCAAGACTGAGCAATCCATTCCCCAGAGAGGTGCAGCAGCCAGCTGGGGCCTAAAGGTGGGTAGCTGTGTTCACTTGCTGTAACACCTAGAAATCACATCATGGAGCAAAGGAATGGATGCCCAGGAGAGGCATGTCCTGGAGACATCAGTTAATGCAGTGTGTGTGTGCTGGTAGGTATGATGATACAGACACCATAATTGAAATGGGAAAAGTTTCCAGAACAGGAGAAAGAGAAGTTGGGTTGTGCAACCCACTCTGTTTATATGGCAAAAGGAAAGTTTTTACTCCTACCTCATTTTCTGAGGACTGCCTTACACAACACTAGCACAGCGTGATCCACTTGTGAGTACAATATAAATAATTCCCAAAAAGAACCGTCCCATTGTTCCTGTCCTATCTGCCAAAGCTTTAGTCGCCACAAAAGCATGGCATGTCTCTTCTTCCAGGCTGGTCACATTTTGAAATATTTTCTGGTAATTGTACACTTACAACAAGAAGTTCAGGGAAATGAACAGAATTTAATTTCCATGGGAACTCAAGCATGTGCCTGACTGGCTTTGACTCCTAAGATGCAATATAGAATCATAGAATGAGCTATGTTGGAAGGGAGCTTAAAAGGTCATCTAGTCTGACCCCCCATGCTGTTAAACTGGGACACCTTTAACTGCATCAGGTTGCTCAGAGCTTCATCAAGCCTGACCTTGAATGTCCCCAGGGATGGGGCCTCTACCACCTCACTGGGCAACCTGTTGGAGTGACTCACCACCCTCAACCCTTCTTCCTAATGTCTAACCTGAACCTACCCTGCTCTAGTTTAAAACCATTGTCCCTATCCTGTCACTACATGCCCTTACAAACAGTCCTTCCCCAGCTTTCCTTGTAGGCCCCTTCGGGTGCTGGAAGGCTGCAATAAGGTGTCCCCTAAGTCTTCTCTTCTCCAGGCTGAACAAGCCCAACTGTCTCAGCCTCTCTTTGTAGAAGAGGTGCTCCAGCCCTCTGATCATCCTCTGGACCTGCTTCCAAGACATCCATGTCCTTCTTGTGTTGAGGGCTCCAGAGCTGGACACAGTACTCCAGGTGGGGTCTCACAACAGCAGAGGAGAAGAATCACCTCTCTTGATCTGCTGGTCACAGTCCTTTTGATGCAGCCAACATGCTCTGGCATGAGTCGGTCTTTCTATGGGCTGCAGGTTTTGCTACCAGGAGCTTGCTCCAACATGGGCTTCCCACGGGGTCACAGCATCCTTCAGGTATCTCCACCTGCTCCAGTGTGGAGTCCTCCATGGGCCGTACAGGGGATCTCTGCTCCCCATCATTACCCACTGGCTGCAGGGGGACAGCCTGCTTCACCATGGTCTTCTCCCTGTGCTGCAGGAGAATTTTTCACTCTGGCACTTGGAGCACCTCATCCTCCCCCTTCTCCTTCTTCACTGACCTGGGTGTCTGCATGGCTTCTTACATCTTCTCACTCCCTCCTCTGGGAGCAAAAAGCGGCTGCTTGTGTGGGTTTTTTTCTTCTTAAACATGATTCCCAGAGGCACTGTGACCATCGCTGATGGGCTTGGCCTTGGTCTGCAGTGGGTCCAGCCTTGATTCAGCTGGTGTTTACTCTCTCAGTCCTGCATAGAACTTCTATCTGCTTCTTGCAGAAGCCACTCCTGCAGCTGCCCTGTCTCCACAAGAACCCAGCCATGCAAAACTACAGCACCCACTTATTTTCATCAAACCCACAGAGATCCCAATTTTAGAGGTGTTTTCCTCTCCCCCCTACCAAAATGTGACTGAAATGAGCCAATAGGTTACAAAAGTTGAGAAAAACTAAGGACAGATGCATGTGTACAAAGTGAGGGTGTTCTCACAGTAAATCAGGCTGAAACACCTTCCACAATTAAAATATTATGCAGAAGCTATAATGGAGTCATCCTATAAAATGGAAGAGCTCAAAAGAGTGATGTGCATGATTTTAAATTCTGGTAATAGGTCAACTCACTACCATTTGAAGAACAAGGGTGCCAGGAGGCTGGAAGAACAACAACAAATACTAACATTTACAGTAGAGAAGGAAGCGGACACAAAAATAAAGTCGGAGGCAAAGAGAAGTTACAGTAAGACAAATACTATCACCTCCCTCCATGATATTTTAAGTGTATTCAGCTGCTTTGAAACTGTCATCTCAATATATGCTTTTGTGCAGGCAGGCAAGCTTCTGACATCAGTTCCCCAAACCACAAGGAACACATGATAAAGCATTATGAACCATTTTCCACCTAATCCATTATTACAGAAATACTGGCTGCCACCTATTTCACCCTTTGCTTTGGATAATGCCAAGCATCACGCTGGGCAAACAAGACAATGTTGTTCAAAGTTTCTTGGAAAAAAGCTCTGTTGTTATTATTTGGCAGTCCCCTAAAAGCACTGCACTGAGGAAAAAGCAAATGATGAAACAACTGAGAAAAAGACAGTCCTTGTTTTTTCTGTTCATCCCCTTTCCTACCTCTACTTTGCCTTAAAAGTAGGTGAACTGGACCCAGAAGATCAAAGGATGATCTGCACATGGCTAAAGTGTTTCTACTTGAAGAGCTGTTGGGAAGCAGTATAGCGAAATCAGCCCCAAGATGTTCGTGGTGAACAGTTGAGCTCTCACTGGGGAAGGATTCCCCATGCCCCTGAAAAAATGCTGCAAACTGTGCTACAAGAAATCACGCGAGGATGAGGGAATCTGTTTGGAGCATGGAGTCAGCTGAATGCTAGAAATTATTTGGTTGAAAGCAAAAAGGATAATCACTATTCTTAGGAGAGTTATCATTTCAAATGGGGCCTTACAAGTTTTTCCCACTGTCCAGTTCTTCACAGCAGGGTAATTCAAGTGTACACAAGTTCTCACCACTACAAGTGGCATAAATTGTAAGGTTTATTAAACAGATGATGGTAATCACCTCTAAAAAGAACTGCTCATATGAAGAATTGCTCCCAGATCCTTTTCTTCTAAGCCGTACTTTTCAGCACTTTGATGTGTGCTCTTTCCAGTAACAGATTGGTCCCAAGCCTACCATCCACTTCACTACAGCTTCTTATTCCACAGATAAGGACAGAAGGCGATAATGAAGCACAAAAAAGGATTTCCAGTGGACAGGAAGCTTCTTATCCTCAGACAGCTTTCAAGTACAGGCTCATATGCTAGAACATACAACAACTGGATAAGCAAAAGTGTATTTCCTCAATCAGACAATGCTATTTTTTACCATGTCATTCCTTCAGGCAGAGGCTACCAGTTATGAAGTCTGATGGAAAAATAATGAACTGTCTACAAAGTCAATGTTCAGAATTTTCCTTTACACCCATTTACCTGAAAATGAGAAATACATTGAATTGAAAAATAATTCACTTGTTATGCTCAAGAGCTTTACAAAAACCCCATATGAAACAGTGTGTTTCATGCTGCATCTGTCCTCACCTAATGACCCACATTTTAAGCTTTACAAAAACCCCATATGAAACAGTGTGTTTCATGCTGCATCTGTCCTCACCTAATGACCCACATTTTAAGAGCCATGTAAACGTATTTCCTCAAAATGAATCTAGGCATGTGGAGACACATCCTATTCTAAGCTTGTTTCTGTCACTTGTTTTCTGTATGGCAGGAGCTGTTATTTTAACTTTCTGCTCAATTTCCCTGATAAAGAACTAAACTAGCCCATGGAACTCCCTTAAAGTAATACTGTATTAGCAGTATTAGACAGTCAAGCACAAGGCAGGAATACCCAGGGCTTCCCAAATTAATGTGCATGCTTTTGGAAGCACTGACAAACATGAAATTTAGCACTACACATCGATCTGTGCTCACAGTTGGAGTAAAATCCCAGTGGCAGGGAAAGGGACTGCTGGAGCAACCCATGCCTTCCTTCAAGTACTGGTTTCTACCAGAGGCAGGACAGTGAGACAGTGCGAGCCACACGCCTCTGCTCATGTAGCTGCTCCGGTGTTGCCTGTGAAGTGGTCCAAATGGAGACACTATCACATGAAGCATCGGGAGACCAACGCCTGGGGTACTAGTGCTGCAGGCATTTGAGCTACAGTGCTTTCAGGCAACAGTTTGCCAAATCTTCTGAAGAGTAAGAAAACACATGTTCTGTTTTACAGACAAATCCATTGTAACACCGTAGCCGTGTACCAGCTTCTCGGAGATAGAAACTGGATTCCCAGAGAGCTTAAGACCATAATGAACTTCAGTGTCTGGCTACGTAACATCATGGAAAGCAAAATTGACCTAATCACCTGCCACTCCAACTGCTGATCATAGCGATACTTCTTTTGCCAAGCACAGGCTATAGCTTCTTAGGACTTTTTTTCACAGAACATCAAAGCTGGTGTAAGTAACGTACATGAGAGAGAGGAAGAAACCAGCTTGGAAACAGAACCATCCGTTTTCTTTTCAAATGTAGCTAACAGGAGAGTTGAGAGGGAACAGATTAATGATTACGAATGTGAAACTAGGACCTCAGTATAAAGTTATTATCACATCCAGATGTTGGTTTTTGCTTTTGACAGTTGTTTGAGGCTTTGCTTACACAAATAGATATGTATCTAGTCTAAAGGCACCTACATGCATTTAAAATGCCTATAATATCTTTAAGAAGCTGGCTTTTACACATTCTGCATTCCAGTCCATCTGCAAAATGAGAAAGATGATGATGGGGTTAAAAAAAAAAGTTTGTTTGAACACTGAGTACATAATTTACTCACAGTGTGTAATTAACAAATGCATTCAATAGTTATTCCAACAACAAGCTGAAGTAGTTGCCATGCCTACAAATTGTAGTATTCTCCCAGATAATTATTGTAATGCCATGTAAAATTTGAGTATATTAGATGTGCCTGACAGACACCTCTTAATGCATCTTTTAAAAGTTCATTGCTGTTGGAAGCTTTTTAAAAATGAAACTCCCTTAAAAATGGACTTCTTCCCTTGAAAGTACTATGTATATCTGATTACTATGCAGCCAAGTTGAACTACTCCCTCCATCGTCTATTCCAAAACAGATGGCAAATAATGAGCAAGTTGGAATATTCTCTGCTTATAGCATTTAGCCTGCGGTTAAGGGCTTTCCAACTTTCTGGGTTAGCACCATCTCACTAGAAAACTGCTGTAGATCAAGCAGGACTAGCACAGCTGACATAATTCAGTCTCAAACCAACCTTCCCATACTTAATGGGTTCTTGTGTCAGCATGTGTCCTAAACTGAAATGTCTCAGCTTGAACTTGGCTACAACCTGAGAGCACAGGGATGCGTTTAGCAGATGAGACTGGCAGGAGCAGAGGAGCTCAATGTGGTCAGAGGTTCCGAAGGCAGTGGGAGCACTATGGCTGCTGATGCACTGAAGGCAAACAGGGAACGCTTTATCGGTTTCCCCCTGGTTCCTCACAGTTCAGACACCTGGATTCTTACTGTGGAGCATGCCATCACTTCAGTGGGAGAGGAGACAAAATTGGCAGGAGTTTTCTGCAAGCCTAAGATAGCACTATTCCAAAGCAAACAGCTACCCTGAAAAAAAACAAGTCTTAAGCAATTAAATTCAGCATGCCCACTAATGAAACTGTTGTTGTGAGGTATGTATATGTATTTACCAGTGAATAATCCCTCATTATAACAAGTGACAGTTGGCTAGAGGCTTTTTATTTTACATACAAATAAAGCGGTAGTGGTGTAGAAGACAAACAATTTTAGTTTCTTCTACTTTACACAAAAGGCTTCTTCAAACAGATAAGCAATGGAAACCATACCTCCTTAAATGTATTCTGCTAACCTTGATTATTTCTTTTTAAAAAATAATTAACCATGATGTCTCAAGTCAACTCTTTAAGTCATGCTGCTTCCTTACACAGGTTAGTAACAGTTCAAGAGTACCAAGCATACAACCCTCAGCAATTTTGGTCTTCCTTACAATTTCTCATTAACGTGGCAGCTGCAGGATGTTCAGTTCTCCTCTAGTCAGAGTGCTAACATGTCTTATGTTCAACTCCAGTCCCCTCTTTTCAAAACTCTCCCCTTCAGCTAGCAGACTAATGCAACTTCAGCGTACTCAGCTTTGGAGAAACATGTATTACAGACTCCAGAAGAATTCTCATCATGTTTAAAACAACATACAGGAATGAAATAGAACAACGTCAGTTTACAAAACACAGCTTTAATTATACAGGCTGCTTCAATGAGTTTTCAAATATAGATGTGAAAAAGTCACCAGTGTTTTAATATATGCTTTCTGAAATAACATTATAATATTTACTTTTCAAATACTTATTGCTAACATGTTAATATTTGTCCAGTTACCAAGTGTCAACTACCAAATATTTTTGTTTAAGTGTTCAATAATAATTAACTCATCACTGAGATGCCATCTCTATAGACATTTGCTAGTGCATATATGCTTTCATAGGGATTCAGGCAGTACTCTGATTTACAGGTTATGAAGAGCTTTAATATGTCTGCAAGACTCAAAGGGGAGCCATGGTTAAGTTACAGGAAAAAAAGCAGCTAACCTACTGAAGTGGCATAAATAACTAAGAGAGAAGATAATGACTTGGTCATAAAAGCTAACAAATTTATATACTCAGAGCTTCAGTTTTAGTCTTTTCTTGGTCTCGGGAAGAATGTGAAATACCAGAAAGAGAATGATTGCCTGGCCCACAGGATTCTAGTATAATCATAATAATCTGGGGAATTCAAATAGATTGTGAAGAATTTCATGTGGAACAAATTATATTAAAGAGGATTCTTTCATGAAATGTCATTTTTGACTCATGCAGTAGGTTAAGTACTTTGGAGGGAAGCCTTCAGGGCCGGTCGGGCTCCAAGTGGATTTCTTCATATTTTTCCCCAATGCACACCTCAAGAGGTACCAAGGTAGTCTTTTGCATTCTACAAACTGAATTTTGGCTCCTTTGCTGAAATTGTCAGCAAAGGCACTGATTTGGAAGTGATGTTTAATGCTATGCAAACTGCTCAGCCACAACTCCTTGCAAATAAGCTCAACAGCCTTCAGAAAGTGGTTTCTACTGACCCATTAACAGTGAGCAAGTAGTGAGAATCTGGTATTCCATTAATAATATCTCAGTCACTTGCTTCTTTTACGGTATTCTTTTCAACCAATTTTGCAATGTCTGTAGTTTTCTACACCACTATAACCTGCATTTTATAAGTCAACTCTTGCACAGAGCGGTAATTTCATTAACAGCTTTCTAAAGGCTCTAATGTGAAACTGAGTAGCAGAATATACTTTGAAAGAAGAATCACATTGGTCTTTAATGTATTTTCCACTCGTATTCTAGTTACTCTCAAAACTGAGCATCACTAACTTGCAATCACCATAAAACAGCTGACTTGAGTGTAATTCTTGTCTCATCACTTCAAAGCACAGTATGTTAGAAAAAAAAGACCACTCATCAGGTTACTACTTTTAGACAATTTCATTTGGAAAAGGTACTTTACCTGTATGTTATGGGACAGAAAGAAGGCAACTCAGGTTCAAAGTGTTACACAGAAAATCCAGTAATGACCAGAAGGTAGTCTCAGAGACCTGGAGGTTTAGAGGCGTGGAACTTAAGAGAGTTTTACACAGTAACTTCAGAAGAATCAGAAAGGCATCTGAAATGCCGCCTACAAACGGCAAGGACCTCCCTGTTAGTTTTCAAGGTGCAAAGGATGAGGTTGAAACACGCTGCTTGTTCAAACTTCCAGGGAGAGAACATGGAGCATCTTAGTCCTTAAAAATGCTGTCAGATAAATCACCACGTGACCCACGCAGAATTGGCTACAGCTCTAAACACATTAGCACTTAACAGAGGTTGCCAAAGCCGAAATCAGTCTCTTTAGTCACTGAATGAAGATTCACTATCAGAACTGTCCTCCGCTTTCCCGTCATCTCCCCAGGCAGGCACAGGGGCATCTGGGGTCCTGCAAGCAACAAAAACCTTCTGAGTGGTAACTCCTAAAAGGTGACTGAGAACACAAGCAACCTCGCGTGTGACGCTGATGTCCTTTCACTACAATCGCATGCACTTTCTATCCCCAACGTGTAACACATTAACTGTTCACGGTGTACAAACTCACACCTTGTAGGTATTGCTTCACTTACAGTTGAAAGATAAACACTAGCAACTGTAGCTCATTGGACACCAGAACGCTGCAGACATCAGTCTGAATGTACACCTTCGAGGTTACTGGAAATAACAACAGGTCCCTAAGAAGTGGCAAACACTTGTAGAAAGAGTTGAAATCAGGCAATACTGATTAATTCTTTTTTTTTTTTTTCATTCTTCAGAGGTCCTAGGGCTGAAAGGAACATGCTGTACACCATTAAGCAGTGTAAATAGTACATGAAAAAAATAAGACAGGAAATGAACAATATTGTATCCAACTAAAACTGCAGGGATAATTTAGAGAAGCAAAAAGGAATTACTCAGAGTGGAATTTGGCTAGAACAGTGGGTTAAATTTGACATGCAAGGGCAGCCATGGGATTTTTATTGACTATAAATGATCAGATCTCTTGTATTTAGTTTTGAAGAGAATATTTAAGATGGACCTTAACATTGTGTCAAAGCATTCGCTCAGGGAATCTAGTGGGAATGATGGGGAGACAGGCAAGCCTAACACTACCTAACAAAGATGCTGTGTCTCACTGGAGTCTCCCTCCTAAATACGTAATGAGTTTGACAATACAAGCAAGACTCAGCCTGGTAAATTCTGAAACCAAGGCCAGAAAATACACATGCAATTATACTTGGCGAAGAGCAAGAACGATCTTCACAGAAACTAGCTTCCTGTATGATAGTTAATTACTCCCTTTGATTAAAGGCTGTATTTTAAACTAAGCTGAAAATTGCATTATTAATCCTGTTGTTATTCGTCTTGGGGCTACCCTGTGTGTCATGCCACAGAATTTCTTTTCCAACTTCAGTTCTGTTTATTATAATTTCTCTTCTGAAAATCCCTACGGTACCTTTAAAGTGTTTCTGAACATTTTGGGTGCAAAAGTGAAAAGGCCACTAAAGAACCCTCCCCCGCTCCCACTGCACACCTCCAAAATAAATTAAGAAAACGTTTGCTTTCTCATGCAAATACCACTTCACAATATTATTCCTCGTTGCCATGGTAATGACAAAACAGAAAAGCCGTGCAAGGACATGTGATCTGGAGAGACCAGTGCAAAAATTCTCCCCTAGTAAGGAGAGAAAGATGGCAATAAATTCTTTTAGTTCATGAGGGCAGGACAAACTCTCCTGGAGTTGTAGACAGGCAAGAGGAAGGAGAAGAAACAGAAGTTATTACTGTGAGCATTATAGAATAGGCAGTTTTCAAGTTCTCTAAAAAGTTGAGAAAAGCAAGATAACAGAAGTAGTACAGTCAAGGGAAGAGAGGATTAACAACTCAATATTATTAGAATTGGCATCTCTGCCACCCCAGAAAAACCACACTCAGTGACTGGCAAGCAGTGGGGAGTCTGCAGTAAGTGACTGAGCGTACAGCTGTACGTACAGTTTCCTCTTTTTCACGAGGACTGAGTGAGCAGGCCTAAGGAACCTGAGGACTCAATAAATGTGGTGTGAATGGCAAGATACATTAAAAAAACCCAAACAAACCACTGTGATATTGTGACAAGAAAGCAAAAAATAAATGTCACCCCTAACTCCTTAAAATAATACGCATTATGCACCTTGCCCCATCGCTAGATCAGTAACTCTCGTTAACCCGGTGGATTTACTATGCAGTTCTCAAGCCAAAAACATTTTAAAGAAAATCTGCCTGAGCAGATTACAGTTGCACAGAATCTTTGCAGGTGAACTTTGAGACCAAACCCCAAACATACTCTGTGAGCCCAAATCCACAGTAGTAACATTTCTGTCTTAATCCAGAAGAGACAATCCACAAGCAGGGACTTCTTTAAAAACAGCTTTTGAAATTTTAACCTATTACCTTTTTATTTTTTTAGCTACTATAAAAATCCATCCAAACATGAAGAAATAGCAGCTTTCACAGAAAGGTATGGGCCAGAAACACAGAGTAAGAAATACAACACATTTAACACACATATAGTGAAATCATGTCTGCACGTCTCAGACTTGCCCAGGTTCTTGTGTTCTTTTTCTTATTTTGCATTCAATCAGTAAAAACATCAAATGAAGAATAACTCCTTGACGCTTATTTAGACAGCAGGAAGTAGCTGGGAGAGAAAGTGACTCATGACGATACTCCAGTTCTCCTCTTTTTATTTATTCTATTAAGCTGCTAATTTAGAAACTTTGTACTTACACAGGACAATGAAAATGGCTCCTGGTGTATTATTTGATTCTTCATCACTAAATACACTGTCAAATGTTACATGGATATTGTTACATTGTTACATCCTTTTCTTTGGAACTGTACCACCTCTGCTTGGCTTGGAAGAAGTTCCTCCACTTTCTTCTAAGTCTGAATGGCAAAGTCCTACAATTTTCTGTTTTGGAAGGTGCAGCACCTACCCATTTATATTCTGGCCTCTATTACCTGGGCCTAGTAAACACTGAAAAGCCAGCTTCTACTTGAGAGAGCATCCCTCCTCCTTTGGTACTGATGGCCCTCTTCCAGCCTGTAGAATGCTAAAAATGCCTTTCATGGAAGACTTCAAAACCTGTTTTAACTCTGATAATTAAAAATTCCTATACCATAAACAACCTTTCCTAAGTACACTTTCTTTCCAAGATCTTTAAACACATAGTTGAATTCCAGCTTTACTTAAAGTTACAAATTACTTACTCGAGAAGATCTGGATTTAGCCCTTCAGAAATCATTTTGTTTCGTATTGCCATTACAGGAACACCCTGTGTAGGAGGAGGAAGAGTAATATGAAACTACTGGACACAAACAGGTAAACTAAATTCCACGGGTTCTTTTAGGCTACACTTTCATACAGATTTATGCACGTCACTTGCTGAACAAGACCACCAGTTACCATCAGTATGAAGTGCGAACTGACTGAGATCAAAGGTCCTTTTAAACCTTATATTTATGGCAAAACATCTAGAGAAAGTTGCAGAGAAAGAATCAGGGATGGACAGATGTATTTGCAATTCACACAGACAAAACCAGGAAGCTGAAGTTATGTGTATGGATGAGAATGTGAAGAACGCACAAAGTAGCACAAAGACAGCAGAGGACAGTTGTGCTAGAGAGATGAAGAGACTTGCACATGCTGAAGGTATAGCCCAAGAAGGAGGAAAACCAGAACAGTGCATCTGCTACAACTCCTTAAGGCAGTTTTAAAAGTCTTTAAAAAGCATGCAGAAAAAGGAAGCAGAACATGAGAACAGAAGCACAATTTAAAGGAGTTTCCTCTAAAAACAAGTGCTTGTAGTGTCAGGCTTGAATCTTCTATGACTTGTGGACAGATCTTAGCCAGCTATGTACATGTTAAAAAAAATTCCTTCCTTTGATTGCAAGTCCTTCCACAGCTTTGCACTTTATTTATTCAGCAACACCTAAACATCCCCTCATCTTGGATCGAATACCCAAGAACACTATGACCCACGTCGCCTCACAAGATACATTCCAACAAACTGCTCCTATGTTTCCACTAGAGTTGCTCAAAGAGAACTTGTTGCTTTGCCATCCCCTGTTGCAAACCATCAGAGACGCCACCTGGACCACTGCATGCCAAGACGGGATGGGGAAAATAAAATAAAATAAAATAAATTAAAAAAGAGAGGATGCAATTTCTGATTTCCAAGAGACAAAGCTACTGGTGGTATAAGAAAGTCAGGAAAGGCCTCGCAGCCTAAATGAAAACCAGTGTAGGATTCTTTTGGCACAGGCCAAGTATCTGTTGTCCAAAGTAAGTAAAAGAGTGATAAAGGGCAGCCATGACTAATGTTCCAGAGAAGCATGTGGTACTAGTGACAGCAGCAGTGGCTAACCTGGCAAAGTGAGAACCAAGCTAGCTGTCTTACTGTGTTTTCCTTGTGCAGTTTCAGAGTAAGAATCATAATCGAGACTTTTGCTTGAGGACTCCTGAGCTGCACACAGGCTGGTACATAGTTTTAGCGGTGTATTCGGCACAGTGCCAAAAGTGTGACTCAAATACTTGGGAGGCATGAGCTTGGAATAAAGTCTTCTCAGCAATTCACAGCTCATGTCTGCTACAAAGGGGAAAGCATTTGAGTATTTAATGACAGTTTAAAATGTTCACTTATTCTAGCTTAGTTTTGGGTCTGTACAACATCTTGCACTATCTAATGCTTTTTTCTATTGCTTGACTGCTTTTAGGGTTCCTTTCCCCAGCTCAGAAGTCACTAGTGAAGTAGTTACGCATGAAATCACATGAAAAACAGATCGAGTCAGACCATGCAAAGCAGAATTCGTATCTGCTCTCAAAGAAAGTGAGCTTGGTATATCAACTTCTAAGAATGGATTGGAAACTATTATGTTTTTAAGTTCACACCTGGAGAAGCATTTTATTCCAAAATAATATGCAACAAACATTTGTAAGAAAGCTCTCAGTACCCCCATGTTTCATAGGTTTACAATAATCTTAAATTTAATAAAAATAGCCTTCAACAGTACACTTTTTCCTGAAGGAAAACAAATAGGATTGTACCTAATCTGTTTATAAGATGATCAGGACATTACAATTACTTTATCTTTCATACTTTCAGAAGTTTTAATCCAGAAAATCAGAGCCCAATATTGCTGTGACAGTATTTCACGTTACTAATATAAACCAGACAGCTACTGAAATAGCACAGGTGCACTTTCCTAATGTAGGAGCCAATACTAAATTTCCATCACATTTGTTTCTACCCAGCAAAGATCTGAAATCATCCAAATCACCACACATTCAACACAGTGTACCCCAGCCATACTCCCAGCTTGGTCCTGCTGTGTGGGAAGTGTGCAAGGAACAATCTTTATTCAGAACAGAGTTCAAAACAGAGTGCAGGAAGAGGTGATGCACCACCCGTTCTGGTAGTTCCTGAAGATCAGTGCACTCTCCACATTTGCTTTTATTTTAGCCCTTTAAAGCAAGGATCAATTTGTATCAGGCCAGTCAGTATCTTGATGTCTGTACAGTCATGTTTGGTGTTTAGAATCAAGTAAGAATCTCTGTACTTTAAACACGCTTACCTGAAATCATAGACTGCTCCTTTCATACTGTCAATAGAAGTCTTTGGTATATTCATTGCAGCAAACAGGATATTGCTTTTGTAAGGTTTGCTTAAATATCCCTGCTGTATACTTTTTAAAATACAAACTTACTATGCTCCAACTGCAGTTGGTTGAAATGTGTTTGTTTCACATAACAGCTACTTCCAGTGTAAAAGAAATACCCCTTCATGGTGCTAATTCTTAAATACTACAAATACTGTGAGCAATAAAAAAGTGATCAGTTCAAACAAACCTTCAGCTAGAAACTTAATTTGGGCAAATAAATGACACTAACTGAAATACTTGACTGGATGAGGAGACAAGTTTGGCAAATAAGAGAACACACATTAATTCGTAGTACGTTAGTTTGACTTTCCTACCACACTGTTTACAACTGGCAGAGGAGTCACCAGGAACTGCCAGTACAAAGGATAAATGCAGAAAGTGAGATCTCACTCCTTCAGCCATCACCAAAAAGGAAAAAAAGTCAAAGTAGTGAGACCATCCAGCACTTTGACATCCACTTTGAAGCCTGGCATTAAATCAGTACTAACGTAGTGCTCTACTCTCTGCTACTACCCCACTGCTAGGTTTTCCAAATGGTTTGCAAAAAGTTACCCATTAAGTGCCAATGTGTGATTCAAATGAAAAATAAGGTCTGGAACATCATCCAAAGTACAAAGCACACCAATTACAGTAATTGCTGTGAGGAGGGAGTGAAGCCATGAAGTTAGTTTGAACATTTTACTAATCCTATGACAGTCATATTTTCCTGAATGATAACGTGGTTCAGAGGAAAATTTCTACTGACAGTTTGAAAATAAATCTGGTTTTAATTTTTGTGGATGTGATAAAAACATCTATTTAAAAACATCACTAAGAGTCTCCCATTCACCTTTTTACCCCTTCATTAGTTTTCACTCATGCAAATATTGAGATTACATTTGTTTCCTATTTACCTGTGTAACAGCCCAGAGACAAAGAGGTAAACAAAACCTGCATCATAAATGACAGGAAACTGAAGTGGAACCAAGTAATGAAGCAATTCTTCTATCTCTATTTTGAACCCTAGAGAAATATCAAATACTCCTGCTCTAGATGACACTAGCAAAGCTGCATTTTGTACCCTGCAGAAAACCAAACTGTAATCGTACCTGTGTGAAGGGAATGACACCAACTCTGCCAGAATGCAGCTTTTGGTGGCATCTCCTGTGACTCCAGCTAATATGGCTCTGCATTTATGCATCTCCACACCTTCAGTTCACAAGTGTATTGGCAGAAGTTTTGTAGAAATACCCTGCCTGAAGCTGTCTGAGGGAATACATTGCAGCAACTTAGTTATTAGAGAAGATGTGCTAGAAATACTGTGACATTATTGTAGCTTAAGGTTACATTTGCAATGTATGTCTTCAGATGTTTAATGTTCACTTAAGAGCTGTGTGTGACATTCCACCTAATAATAACAGAGTACCTAAAGAATGGTAAGAGAACTGACTTACCACTTGTACCATTTTGAGATATCGGGCATATCTCGGATCCTTGGCCACAGTTATGACATTTTCTGTAACTCCCTCTGTTTTCTGTAACCCTTCTTCATGGAGATGGTTCTGCTGTATAGGAAGAAGATAACACTTTAATGGCTAGCAATGCAGATCAGAAGCGTGGAGAGATTTCAACCATAAAATCCGTAGTTTAAGGGTAAAGTGCAAATCTTCCTACATAAAGATGATGCTGATCTGCACTTGGTATTGGAGATTTCTATTATGCAAGAACAGACAAAACCCAGTTCTTTCATTACTGACTGGTAAGAGTGTGAGTTTCTACCTTTAATCACAACTTTATAAGTTATTGCATGATATGTGGGGAAAAAAAAATTAGCCTGTAAGAGTCCTGTTAAGTTTGTTGTACTTAGTAAAATAGAAGTAATTTAAACACTCACTTCAGAAAAATACTATTTTTTAAAGGATTTTATCTACATATCCCCCCTAGTGGTCCAGGGCCTTTTTTCCTCAAAATACTGGATTCCCTGAGAAATGCTTCCTACATTTCATATGTTTTCAACTATACTTTCTAATATAAACTATTAACTCAAAGAATAACATAATGAAGTCAAAGAATCCTTGCAAGTGATTAATTTGAAAAAAGGAAGAATTAGAAGAAACTATAGTACTATTTAAAAGGACAACTGAAAACTGCATTTTTGCTATTAAATTAAACCACTGTTCAGCAATATTAGTCCTTACCATAGTATTGGAGAGAAGGAACATTTTAAGAAAATAAAATAACCAGAGGTCATTCTCTAATAATGCTGAAACATGTCATGCTAAGTGTTCATTCTGTCTCCCATGCTGCTGGCTGCAAACTACAGTTACAGTCTTTAAGGGGCAGGGAAAGGCAGCAGAGTACTTCTGCTATTGCTGCTCCACATCAAATAAGAGAACAGAGATTGGAATTGGAGAATCCAAGAAAAGAAACTATAATAGGAAACTGGGGAAAGAACTTCATCTATACATGAGCCAAAAAGCCTCACTTAGTGAACTGGTGATCACAGGACTTACATCTGGATTACAAAAACAACCAAACACACGTACACAAAAAATCCAATAAAATATTAATTGCAGGAATAGGACCTTAATGTTCATCACTTAGAATGATTTGGTATTTTCTGTGCATAGGTGGTAATATATAGAAAACCTTCACTGTAATAACCTCTTTAAAATACAATATGCTAGATATCCAATTTGAGCTGAAAGCTCCCATTCTAGAGGAGAAAAAAGAGTTGGAATTTTGTGAATTGAACTGTTATTTTCATTCATGATCTTCCCAGTCACCTGATGCAATTCACAGTCCTATTTTAGTGTGACTGAAGAAGAGGAAGGAGGTGTCTACCATTAGATTTGAGTTCCATTAGATCTGACTTAGCTCTAATTATTAAAGTCATACATTCAAAGATGGGCCTGGTTTTTAAGTCACCTGTTATAGTAGTTTCATTAGTGAAAAATGTAGTTTTAGATCTTTAGAGCTGATTGCTTCTTCCATCTGCTTCCAAGCTTTACTACTTACTCCAGATTGCGGTGATACAGCTGCCTGTTGATCTGTAGTAGTTTGTGCCACAGGACCATTTGTAACACTACTTATACTTGCATTGGACACTTCAAACTTGACATCTTCTAGGCCAGGAATAGATGATAACTGAATGAAAAAACATCATCAAGTAAGCAGCAAGCATATGATAAATCTACATGTATAATAAAATCTGCAGTAGGCTGCCTACAACATATTCCCCAGGTAGTTTTCACATTAGAAAATTTGTCACTTTTCATCTCTAGTCTTGGTATTTTGATTAGCAAAATAATTAATATTTTTGTTTTCAGGTGGCATCTATGACAAATCCCTCAAAACATTTAATTGGGACTTTCACTCCAGGGTTAGCACAGAGCTGCAGCACAGGAAAGGCTTCAACAGCTTCCCAGCATTTTGCTACGGCACGTATCAACCACACAAGAGCCATGACATCTCTGCTAGTTCCTCCAAGAACTGCTCTATTACCTAACAGGTGGTCACAGATTTTGCATTTTTCACTCTTTTAAGGAAATGCTGAGAGTAGATATTAAATACACTGCATATTTACTTGAAGGGAATTCCAATTAACATGCCTATAAAGAATTCTGCAAAAAATTATCAATACTGATAATTTCTAAATAGTTTGAAATAAATTTGAGTTAGTAAGCCCTGTTTGTACTACTACAGTATTTTTATCAAAGATCTTATTGAACAGTTTCAAAATGTCCTACCCCTGCTCCCAGAAAAGCCAATCAAAAGTGCTTCCATCATTACTGAAGGAAGGAGTGGTTAAAACAGTACACTGGGTAATCTTTTGGTTTTCAGTGTTTCTTTTTCTTTTAGCAAAACAGTGACTATGTATTATAACTTTCTGTCATTTTAGCCAAAGAAGATCCATCAGAAACATTTCTGTTAGCTTAGACCCAGTTTAGGTCACATTTCAGTACCAAAGGAATCTATCTATTTACTTTTATCAGTTGAAAACCTTGCAGTCCAGTAACGCTTCCAAAGATATGTTTGCTTTACAAAGAGGGCAAAAATTTCTTGTTAGAATTTGCATGGCAAATTGAGTTTTGTATTGCAACCCTGCAACAGAAGTGGAGTATTTTAATGTGGGAAAACTTTCCTCTTTGCTTAAAACCAAACGCTGCAGTAAAATCAAGACAAGTAAGCCACCATGTAGTTCAGTTGTCCTTTCAAGATCTGAGTGCTCCTTTCCTGTTCAATATGCTTACCAGAGTCAAACCCAACACTTCTACCAGGTGCTGTTGGTTCCCCTCCCCTCTTCCATATCAACTACATGTCCAAATGTTACACAATGTAGGTGGCAAGACATGCAAAGAGAAAATCTGGCATTTCAGCATTTAATATTAGCTCCTTCAAATCATTCTGAACGCTTATTTCCTCAATTCAGACTATGAACGGGAAGCTATCTCCTGTAATCCAGGAGGCTGTTGCTGCTGGAAGACAAAGCCTGTACAAACACAAACCTTTGCATCCAAAATATTGAGTGTTGTTTCAATTTGCTGGATACGGAGAGAGAGTGCTGACAATTTCTAGAACAGAAAACAATTAGGAGATGAAAACGCTCCCCATGGCCACTTGTACATATAAACCACCCCATATCTAGCTCAACAAAATTACTTTTGTCTTCTACCATATGAGAACATTATGGAATAAATGAAGCAATGGGATCCCTTTTTAGTACAGTTGTTACACCAGTTCAAGTTTTAAGTAATTTTGCTAAGCAATTAGTTTTCTCACACGATGACTGACAGAAATGAAGACAGACTAAGCAAAGCACAAGGGCAAGTCAGAGTAGATAGGGTATTATTTTGGGTAACTGGAGAATAATGGTAGACATACTGTACTCTCACAGTTATCAAAACATCCTTCTTCAAAGTTTATTCCAAGCGTGGAAAATTAAAAGATGTCATGTGTGTGTATGCAACAAAGCAAATGCAAAGTAGGAAAACACAGTAAAGTATACAGTGAGTGACTGAAACTCCTGTACAGTCAAAATTCAGTGACCCTGAACTAACTAGAAGCTCTCTACGCTCCAGGTGCACCTCAATCAGATTTTGACACTTAAAAAAATAATAAAATATAACAACTTAAGTTTTTCTAAATTACTCTGCAAGAACTGTCACTCTTTTAACTAATCACTACCATACTTCACCAGACCTGTCCAAGTGAAGTTGGCTAACATGCTGGCTGGCAGATATGTACCACTCTCTGACAGCTTCCTGGCACGTCGGCAAGATCCTGCCTGGCTCTGAAGCAGAACTCTAACACCCTAAGAAAATGGTATTTCTGCCAACATGCTAGAAAAAGTAAAAGGAGACTGACAGGAGTTAGTCTTTTTGGAGCGTGCACTGACTTGTTTACAGATGGTTCTTTGTTCATGAAGAGGAGTCAGCTCTTACTGAAAGGAACTAGGTGCCCTATATGTAGTTGGGGAAAGGGGAGGAAAAAATCTGCAAAAGATGGTTATATAACTTTACAGGTCAGTTTGACTAAACAGGAGCCAAGAAATTTGGAGTTAAGGATGCTGTCAGCCCTAATATTGAATTTCTTGGCTTCTGTTAATTTAGACTGGGACCTTTCACATTAAAAATACCTCCTTTCAAGGAGTTTATAAAGAAGCTATTTAGTCTTTTGGGTAACAAAATGTTTAGGTTAACTAATAACTGGTTTATTAACTAGATTTCACAGTGTTCTTGCATGCTCAAGGTGGCTTTTAAATATATGTGCTCTGATTTCCATAGCACCTATGTAAGAGGTTCTATTGAGATCATGTGACAACTGGGTTTTGGACATCTGACAACAGCACCACCAAGCAGTTACACTGTCCTATGTATCAGGTTACAGTAAGTTTAAAAACCTAGAAAAAAATTACTTTTCTTTCCTCCGAAGCTCCATATGTTGATGTGGTAGCCAAATTTTATACTTGTCACGGGTCTGGCTCTAAGCTTTGCTAACAAATAACAGAATTTCTCAGATTACGTGGCTTAGCCTAGTTGGATTTGAGTGCAGCCCCAGCCCAGCTGGCTAGAGCTGTATAGTTGTCTTTGTCGAATAAACTAGTGAACAGTTACCAAAAAAACCCCCACTAATGACAAAAAGGTTGAGCCCAAAGCCACAACAGAAAACACCCTTTGTACAAGGGAGGAAGCACTCCTATCCTGTTCAGAGGACCATCCTAGTCAGTCTGGTATATTTACATTGGCACTAAAGTCACCATAAAAACTTATAAACTCTATAAATATTTTTATTTTTCCGTTTTTTACAAGATACTAAAATGACCTGCTTCATGTTCACTTGCTAAAAATTACTTCTTTTCCACATCAAAATTATCTACATTCAGAGCTCAGTGTATCACCCTTTTAAATTAAAGGTGTTGAAACTGGAAAGTAACTTTTGATGCAATACCCTAACCCAGATGAGAAGGATACTGACTGTCAAAACGGATTCAGCACCATAGGAATACAGCATCCTTTTTCCAAAACAAAATGATATCCACAGATGGAGCTGTTCAGAACGAATTCCATGTATCAAAAAGTTCAAAGACTGTGCCAAATGCAAAAGTTTAAGGAAACAGGATTAAGTGTGGTATAATCAGCAGTTCTTGTGGATATCTTGGGGAAAGAATCTGTCTCGAGCACTTACTCAACAGAGACCTTGACAGAAAGCAGACTAAATTTTTTGGTTTAAGCTACCAGTATTACTGCACCAAAAATACTGAAGGGAATGGTTCTCATTTCTAGGATTTTTTTATTGTATAAATTGACAGCTGGGAAAATAGTAAACATACCTCTTCACAAACAGTAGAAAAGCGGTTGAGAAATTGTACTGTGTGAACCACAAACTGGTTCAGAAATGCTACAGTTCTTTTCTGCTGAATAGCGGGGACCTGTGTTAAACAACGTAAGAAAAACAGATTATACGTCAGTGTCAATCCTTACATCTGGAATCTAAGACCTGATAAAAAAAGCACATGTTTGAGAAGAAATTATTTTTAAAATCTGCCTTGGGTGTGCTTGCTAGGGATATATATACACACAAACAATTTTTATATATGTACACACACATATATTTATGCAAATCCTTCTTAATCCAAAAAATCTACTAACACGACAGTTGAAACAGTGCAGGACACATAGAAAAGGCAACAAGACCCACTTGTATTTTCTTATTTAAGAAAACACTTTTAGAAGAAATTGAGAACTTTCCTGAAAAATAGTGTTAAATTTAAAAAAAAAAAACCAGAGCATAAATCAGGATCTTTCCTTCTGGGGCTTAAGAATAAAAGGATAAACTTGGGCATACATACAGAGACTTATATGCAACACTAAAAAATAGAAATAGTGAAATTGCTGCCTCAGTCTCTAGTGGCTACCTACACTTTTACTTATTTTTAAGCTCAACCTAAAATTACATTTCATGTCAATCCTCCAAATCGGATCCGATGCACACATACTTTCCAAAGTAAGGTGTAGAATTATGTCCAAAAAAACCCTTAAACAGAAATATCTGGTGCTCATCACGTAACAGGCAGTTGGCATTTTTATATAAACCCTTTTACGGGACTGGAATCAGGAACAGTCACACAAAACTTTAAGTATAAATGTATAGTGCCTGATGGTTAATTACCTTGGGCAACTGTTTAAAGTTCGAACTTCACAGAAGAGATTACTCTATGGAACTGGTTAAAGCGAAGGATTTTACAAGGAAAAATACTTGCAGCCAAGCCTCAGCTGCACTGAATATACTGACTCTCTGGTCTTCACCACTTCCTTACTGTTCCACTTGTCTGTGTTGCAGTCACTACACTCTGCCACTAAAATGCCCTGTTTTTTTGTGAGGCTTGTTGCTGCTCTCTCAAGTTCTCAGGCTGAGCACCTGTGCAGGAAGGTTTGCCAAAGTTAATTCTGCAGCTCCGGATCCGCCAAACTGTGCTTATGACCTTATCTGAAATGTATGGGATAGCACAGAGGACAGAAGGCTCACCAGGGTAATTGCAGCCGTCTGATCTTTATGCTCTGTATTTGAGAAACAAAGCTAAAAAGATGAATAAGGGCGAGGTTTGCCTCACAGTCCAGAGGCTGAGACGGCTTGCCTCTAAACATAACGCTGTGACAGAACTTGTAGTACAACGCCACATTAACACCGCACTGCGGGAAGGAGGCAGGGCTGAAGACAAGCCGAGCCGCCTTCTCGCCTGCGGGAACTCGGCCACTCGGCACCTTGACGGCCCGGCCTCGGCACCCCCAGCACAGCACCCCACGAGCAGCTCTCCTCGCCGCGGCAGCGGAGCGGCCCGGCTGGCCGAGGGGATCCGTCGAGGCCGCGGCCGGACTCAGGGGCTCGCTCAACCACCGGGCCGGCAGGAAGCGGAGGAGGGGAGGGGGATGACGGGGCTCGCCCAGCACCAGGGCCAGCGCAGCCGCCGCCGAGGCGGGGGAAGCGGGAAAGCTCCGGACCCCCGGGCGACCGCAGCCCGTACCTTGGTGAGGTCAATGCCGGAACCCACAATGGGCAGCCCGTCCGCGTCCATCCCCGCGGGGACGAGGGGGCGGCACGGAATGCAGCCCCGCACCCGCCCGCACCTCCCTCCGCGCCCCGGAAGGCCCCGCCGCACGACCTCGTGACCTCCACCCGGAAACAAAATCTCCACTCGGAGCGGCGCGGCGTTGGTGAGCGTGCGCATGCGCTGCGCCCTCTCGCAACGCATCGCGGGAACTGTAGGCCGAGGGCGGGAGAGATTAGAGCGGCCGGAGAGCAGCCACAGGGCCGGGGCCCGTGGTCCCGCGGAGCGCTTCCCTCCCCCACCTTCCCCCGCCTCTGCCCTTCCCTTTGTAACCCGCCTCCTCGGCAGGACAACGTGCAGCCCAAGCCACAGCGGCTGGATGCTGCTGTAGAAAAGCCCTGCTTTTCCCAACCCTGCGTGGTCGTTTCTGCAGCGGCCCCTGGCGCAGGGGGCAAAGGGCGCCCCAGCCCGGGCCCTCTCCAGCCGGCATTGATTCACACGGGTGTGGCCATCGGCGCCTCAGGGCAGGGCCCTGGGTAATGCAGGTTGCCGAGAGGTCAGACATCAAAGTCGTAGAGAAAAGCCAGCCGTGAAGATGTTTCTGCACTCTTACGGGTTGGTGAAGGGCAGCATGGAGAATACAGTACTTGGTGACACTGCAGTCAAAGAGACAAGCATGGCTGTGATCGCGTTAGGGGAGGTTCCTGTACTTTAATGCTAATGCAACGGGGAAAAGGGGCTATGGTAAGCTTGGCAGTGGCCTGCCTAACGTTTTGGTTCTGTTCAGCAATACCTACCCCTGTTTTCATTTGATTCTTTAACTTAGGGTGTAAGTAGGGCTATTCCTTTTCAGCCAAGAAATCCCAGAAGACTGGGCTCAAGGCTACAGGGTACTTCTTCCTCTGGAAGAATTCCCTACCTGGAAAATAGCCAACCTGTTTTGAGGCTGATGGCATTGTCTTTTTTTCTCTGCAGCCACCTCTGAAGCTCTGTGTTGTTGTGTGTCCACTCTTCTCCCCCAAACCTTGCCCATCAAACCCAAACCAAAGACAGATTCAAAGAACAGATCAAACCACTCTGGAGTACTAATATGGCCAAAGGTCAAACAACTCCAATGCGTCACATCATCAGAAAGGGTTTCTCCTCGCTCACTCCCCACCAACAGCTGCGTGCACTCATTTAACCAGTTGTTGGTTATAGTACACAGTGATCCCTTGCTTTAAGTTGCCACCTTGGTGGAAAACTAGCATCAGAGGAGGCCATTTCCTGCTTGGTTCATACTTCCAGTCACATCAGTGACAGTGTGTCGAACATGGGGCTGGTGAGCAGGGTCACTCAGTAGGCCCTTGCTGGCTTTGGTAGCAAAAATACAGGTAACTCTACTACTTCATGTAACTTCACCCACGACATTTCAGGAGGACGGCAAGAGAAATACTTCTTGTGCACACATCTGATCTTATGTTGTGCTTGATTGAGCTCTACTGTCTGAAGCTAACAGGCACAGTGAAGAAAGCTTAGGAAAGGGACCCAATCTACTTTTAGAGCAGTTAAAAATCTACCATAGTCTGAGACTATCAGTAGGAATCTTCTCATTGTGATGAGTAAAAACGCATTAGATACTCTGAAGTATTGAAGAAGCCTTGAAGATTAGAAACCAAGTGTGTTATACTAATTTTGGTTTAAAATTTAAGAAGAATTCTCAGTTGCAAATTATTTTGGTTTGCTAAGCATTTTACAAACCTTTATGCAGAATCTGTGGTAGCTGTATGTGGTAGATCTGTTACTCATGTTTACATAAAATTCTCTTTTATGTACTGAAGCAGTTTTTCTTTGATTTTGTATTTATTACATTCATAAAATATTTATTACTAACCTGCTGTCATACATGTATCCTTTTTGCTATAGTATTCCAGTAAGACAGTAAAGGGTTTTTTTACCCATATTGTCTGAATTATTGTACAACCAGTGTTTCATACTGTTTTGGAGCAATGCCATGTATTTGGTAATTTCTCATGCCTCCCAAAGGAAGGACAGAGGGTTAGCCTACAAAGTCCAGTAGGTTTTAGCTAGCTTACAGGAGTTGGGCAAAGGAGCAAAAGAGTTTATCTAGGAGAACTGTCGATTACCTCAAAGCCTCCCAATTATATTAAAAAAGAATTAATCTCATTTACCATACAATATGCAATGTTGTTGTGGTTTATACCTCAACGGAAAGCTGAGGCCACAAAGGTCAGACAAAAAAAGCCCCCCTACCTCTTTAAGAGGTGGAGGATGGGCGAACGGAGCTAAGAAAGGGGCTGCAGAGCCAGAGGAAAAAAAACCACAGGCTTGCAAGGTTAGGATAAGGATAGTTTACTAAACAACAGGGAAAAGTATGAAAACAACTAACTACAGTGCTATTATTATATACAGTGCAAACCTCTCACCACACTATGCCATTTGAGCCGTGCCCGAACCGATTCAGATTCCCGAATGCAGCACTCCCCGAGCCCAGCACCCCCGAGCACCCCCCTCACCACCTCCTGCCACGCCGATCCCGAAAGAGAGAGAGAGAGCAACTCCCATACGTCTGCTCAGACCAGCACTTCCCGTGCCCGGAGCAGGTTCTGATAGGCCTGGAGTCTCCCCCGGAACTGGCACTGCGGCTGCCCAGACCGGGACTTCCCGTGCCTGGGTCTGAAGTCGCCCCTGCAAGGGGGGGGGCAGCCCGTCTGATCATGATGCAATTGGTATGGAATACTCTCAGGGCTAACACAGCCTGCTGCTGGGCTGAACCCAGGACAAATGTTTTCCAGACAGTGCCATAGAAATTGATCATATAAATGCTTAGTCAAATCTTATCTGAATCTTTTGGTCTGTGAAGCTAGACTAGAAATCTCACAAGAATATGCTCTTCTGTTAACTTTCTGGTACTTCCTGATCTTAATTTGGCCCAAAATACTGCATAGAAGAGTGCAACACAGCACTTTTTGTCCCAGCTGGAATTAGGAAATGCAGGGTATGAAAAGTGAAACACAGAGGAAAGTGGCCTGAACTTTTCCAAAACCTCTTAATTGAACTGGTTTGCTAAACTGGAACTACTACTGACCTACTATTGCCTCCCATGGATGGATTTATGAAAAACTAATTGAATTATGATACCCACATTGTCAGTGCAGATATTTTGAATATGTATTTTGTACTCTCACCCATACAGGATGATAAATGTCAAATTAAGGAATAACTACATAAATATACATAATTTCTGGTAGTTTATACCCTATGTGTGTGTGTACACACATATGTATAAGCAGTCATTTAAAGACACAATCACGTAGCTCCACCTTTCAGTGAAGATTAAAGACTTTCAACAGCTTCTGAAAAGCAGTTCAGTTGAAGATGGTAACCTTAGAGATACTGATGCTAACATAGACACCGAAAGCTGTGTACTCAGAACACTGATGAAAACTTTGTCCTTGTCATTAGTAAATATGTTTTGTCTTGTGATTAGTATACACTAAAAAGTAAAGGCACAGGTTTTGAAGAACTGAAACTGATCTGCTACATATATTTTTATACTGCACAAAAATCAGAGCCTGTTGTCAATTGAAAAACAAAACTGCATAAGCTGAAGAAACTGGCAAGTGCTACTGTAATTTGCAATGTTCATATGCATTTTGTATGCTTATATAGTCTTACAGGTCCCAAGACACAATATTCTGTTAGAATCAGCACAGAACTAGCTATACAATTGAGAGGCAAGTTAAATAGAAACAAAAAGCTGATCCAAAAAAATTTCCAGACGTGGTGTCACCTGATCCTCCATAGGGGCAACAGTTGTTTTTACTAAGGTGGTCCAGTGAACAGCTGAAAAGGTCAGAGTGTGGATTAACATTTTTTTGGTTTCCCATGGGGTCTTCCAAATCCATGCTTGCAAAGGGTATTCTGGCAAAGCTTTTTATATGAAACTGATACTGCCTCAATGATTTTTCCCTCAACTGAATTAAAAAGGAAAAAGTCTAGCACAGGAAGTTCTGCACCAACATGCGGAGGAACTTTTTCACAGTGAGGGTGACAGAGCCCTGGGACAGGCTGCCCAGGGAGGTGGTGGAGTCTCCTCTATTCAAGACCCATCTGGACGCCTATCTGTGCAGTATGAGATAGGGACCTGCTTTGGCAGGGGCGTTGGACCCGATGATCTCTCGAGGTCCCTTCCAACCCCTACAACTCTGTGATTCTGTGATTTTGCTCTGAACGGAAGAACACGGGGAACATGCTAAAAACATTGCTAATTTTCTTTTTTTCTTAAAAGCCATTTTGTACTGGAAAGAAGGAATATGAAGAGCCTTAAACTTGGCAAGATCATTCCAATCCTTGGTAAATAGTTTTAAGTAGTTTGTATAGACTACTTAAATAGTAGAGTATTAAAAATAAAGAGTATTAATATCTATAAAAATAGAATATTAAAAACAAGCATCCTGGCTCCTGAATTAACAACAGAACAAAAGAATTTCTGTCCCCTGTCCTCTTGTGTTTTGAGCAATATTAAAATAAAAGAAGCCAAATACCTAAAGCAGGTTGCATTTGTCACTATGGGTACTGACTACAGTGCCTGATATCCCACACAGCTAGGTACTGTGTAAAGCTTTGCTCCTTCAGTGGACAGAAAAAAAATGTTTCTATTTCAGTACACATCCAGTCCAGTCCATCCTGTCAGACCCACAGAGATATTTAGCTGTTTCTGCGTGCGAATTAGACGTCCCATTAAGCCTGCCAGTCAAACTATGGATACAAGATGAACAAAGTGCTGTATCTTCAAACACCCTCCAGTCTGGTCATTTTGCAGTTTAAGCACACACCAGTTGAAACTGGAGTGTCTTCCAAACCCATCTTAAAGTTAGTAAGTTGCATACGTTCTAACCCAGCATTTTCTAGTTTCCTGCACAATGGGATTTCCTCTTGGTTGCAGATATTCAGCCAGTTGCTTTTAACTCTCTACTGCCCAAGCCAAAACAGGGAGAATGTACTTTATGGCAAACCATGTTTATCTGGCAAACAGAACATTCAAGAGTTCTACATTATATGGACTACAAGGACCGGAGTCTCACACTAACAGCAGTTATTTGCACCTCCCTGGAAAGGGTCCCCTGGACAGTAGCAGGGAGCGGATGTGCCAGTCTGTTGCTCAGCACAGGAAGCATATTAGACATAGTAAGACCACTTGCTGCACTACAAGGGAACAGTTATGAAGGTCACTGCACCATGGCTGCTTATCTGCACTGATAAAGTTTCACCTGTATGCTGGTACATCTTTTGTGTGGGTTCTGCATCAAATAGCCAGCCTTCTGGAATAAAATAAACACTTAATCCACAAGTAGTACATTTCGCCTAGAAATAATTTATCTGTATTCATTACACTCACCCATAACAAATATGGAGATCTCCAGAGAACACAGGCCAAGGTCAAACAGCAGCAAGCAGCTGGAGGCCTCCCATGCAAGGAATCTTCCATCACACAAGCTACTGCACACCAGCTAAAGGGAAGAAGGTGGGGCCTGGGTAATTCCCATCTGTTAACTGAAAGCTCAATGTAGTAGAGATTCCGTCAGTCTGAAATTTTACAAAGGTGACTGTGATCTCACTGCTTGCTGTCCTAGTTCTGAGTTGGTTGTATGCATCCAGCATAAATAGGGACAAACATGTATTTGAAATCTAGCTATTGCTTATAAAGATGACTGCAGTGCTGCAGGAAGCTGTTACACAAGGTGAACATTTTGATACCCCTTCACTTGCAAAAGCATGCAAAAAGGACACTGAAGACAGGAGTTCTCTCCCTCTTTCACTCTTCCCTCTTTTATTTCATTTCTGGGTCTTGTATGGGAGGGGCAAGAAACATACCCTTCTAGAAAGCAGAATGCCTTTGATTTTCCTTTGAAAAGCTGGAAGTAAAAAGCTGTAAACAGAAAAAAAACCAACCCACTGGCATACTTGAAGTAAATCCCTCTGTCATTTCAAGGGAAATAATACTTCTTAAAATTATAATTTTGATTATTAGCTTCTTCACTGTTAGTAGTAACTAGTTTATTGAGCAAATACACCCACAGACATTTTGTAACAGGACACTATTGCATTTCTTTCTTTTGAGATAGTGATGGCTGGGGAGATTGACAGGTGTTCTTTCAGTAGGTAGTCTGGGCAATTTCAAAGAATTTGAACTCTGTTAACTCAGTGAGATTGCCAGACTGAGATTGATGGATGTAAAATCTTGTAAAAAACCCACTTTTACACATCCATTTAACACCAAACACCATGTTAAAAACAGGTACATTTTATTTTAAGGGAAGTAACCAGGTATCAGATATATGCTAGCCAATTTTAAAAGAGCTTTCTTATTAGCAAGCTACAAATCAAACACAAATGTTTCATGTTTACTTGTTGCTTTTTCATGTTGGAGTGAATAAATACCAGTACAAAGAGTAAAGACCTTTGTTTTATTAGAGAAGAGACATTATGCAGTGAGGTTTTATACTGAAGGCAAATGCTTATTTTACATTTCTGTTACCCAGAAGAAAATTTTATGATCCCCTCCGACTGCGCATAAAGGAAGAGTTCTATGCCATGTCAAACCAGATCCAACAGCTGCAGTGCCTGTAAGAATGGGCTTTAAAGAAAAAAAAAAACAACCAAAAAAAAGAGAGAAATATCAATACAACTCACCACAGAAATTATTTCTGTACCACATATACTAGGTTGCACAGACCCGTAAGCACCACAGATTTAGTACTCATTAACAAATACAGTTAAAACACAACAGAAATCCAACTGAAAAATCTGATTATCTGATACTTAGTTCCAGTAGTTGCTTACCACATACAAGTAAGATACAGCAAAATATTCCATGATAACGAATTGTTTCAACTATTTTCACTATTATTAACATTATTATTGTTTTAAAGGCATACTTCCCAACTTAGAAATCTTTTTAAATGAAATCACTTCCTGTTATTTAAGCACACTCACAGCTAATATGTTTGGAAGTAATATTTTTACTGTAAGCATTATATATGTTTACTATCTCCCCCAAATCCAAAATATTTCCTATGCTTTGCATTCATTCTCTTTGGATATATTTTCATTAATGATTTAAAATATAATTAGTTCAAACCTGTAAACCACACAACCGACAGTTTTTAGCTTCTTTAGAATTAGAAATACTGAAAAAATATTAAATACTAGGTTAAAGTGTGTTTTTTCTTTCCCTTAGCACCATAAAAGAAAGGAAATGAAACATATAGATCCATCAGCTTTTACAATATGAGGTTAAATGTGGTGTGATTTTTTTTCTTAACATGGATAACACACAAACCACAAAAAAATAATAGGGAGACCAAGCAGTATTTCTGGAAAGTTTGGGCTAATTTTTAATTGTAGCTTTTAACTATTTATGAGCTTGATTTGAAGAGAACAGATGCAATACCAATAAAAAGCTGAACTCAGAAATTTACCTGGGGATGTCCTAAATGATGAATAAGCAGTTGAGTAGTAGTCTTTCCTGGATACCCAGTGGTTGCAAACAAATTTTCAGTCACTCGGGACCACCTATGAATAAAATGAACACACTTTCCAGATACCCCTATCAGGCTATCAGAAGTGCACACAAAGTGGAGTTCTCTCCCTTGTGGTTGACAGTGTGAAACTGTCAGATATTCCATCAACACCAAAGAAAGAAATTTTTAAATAATCAATAAGTAAGCATGAAATAATTTTTTCACAACTAAATAGCTTGTGAATGATTCACCACTCACAGCCCCATATGCCTGGTGTTGTGAAATAGAAAAAACCCCACAGGGATGTTACACTTATGTAATAAATATAGGTCTTTCACTAAGCTGACAAGGTATGGTCCAGGCCCCCCGTAAAAATTGAGACACGACCAGGTCCTTACATTCCCAACTGCTCGCATATGCATAGATTTATATAGACAAAACCCACAGAATAGAGACAATGTTTGTACCTGAATAATCTGGCTCGATCGACATGGGCAGGTCTCTTATCCTGTGGATAACTAAAACAGACATCGAGGGTAAAAATCCTGTTGGCAAACAACTACCGCTCATACTGTAAGCATGAAATACATGTATCGTTTAAACAGTGAAGGAGATGCCTTGTCTAGTCTCTGTGAAGAAGCTGAGGGAAAACTATAGCATTCCTGCAGCCTGCATCTCAATTTGGAGTAGGAAAACTGAAGTTGTTATCCAGTTTATTATGGTTCTGTAGTTATGCATTTATGACTTCGAATGAAACTTTAACAAACACACAGAACTTACAGTGAGAGGGAAACAGAAGTAAGGTGCTGTGTCAAATGGACAAAAAGACAGGCACTGTGATTTTTAACAGATAAATATCAACACATAAAGATGAAACAAAGAATGCCAGGGAACAATCTCTAGTGATTTCATCATTCCTAATGAATTTACTCAGTAGGTGATACAACACATAGTGCATTTAAGTGCTACATTGGCAAAGTAGCCACATCATCCACTGCTTAATAAGAGAGTAAAGAAATTTATCTTGTGTATAAAAATACCTGGAGCGAGCGATATCCCAGATCAGCCAATCATTTCCAGCAACTGCTCCAATTTTGAGAGAATTTTTTAAACACCAGTCTGCTGACATCAGTGGCATTTGTTCACACTCTAGGGAGAGAATGGCCTGGTGTGTAATTAGATCATAGAATCGTATTGTTCCATTCCTCTCTGCTACCATCAGCTGTTAAGAGAAGTTAACAGAACACTGTAAACTTATTATGTAATGAATTTATTGTCAGCTCTGTTTAGTATCTTTTATTAGTGACACAGACACTGGGATCAAGTGCACCCTCAGCAGATTTACAGGGGATACCAAGCTGAGTTGGTGCAGCTGACATGCCTGAGGGACAGGATGCCATCCAGAGTAACTTTGACAAGATCAAGAAGTGGGTCTGTGTGAACCTCATGAGATTCAAATAAGGCCAAGTGAAAGGCCCTGCACTTAGGTCTGGACAACCCTAGGTATCAATACAGGCTGGGGGACAGAGGGATTGAGAGCAGCCCTGAGGAGGAGGACTTGGGTGTACTGGGGGGTGAAAAGCTGGACATGATCCAGCAATGTGTGCTTACAGCCCAGAAGAAAAATTGTATGCTGGGCTGCATCAAAAGCAGCATGACCAGCAGGATGAAGGAGGTGATTCTGCTGCTCTACTCCACTCTTACGAGATCCCACCTGGAGTACTGCGTGCAGCTCTGGGGTCCTTAGCATGGGAAAGCCATGGACAAGCGAGTCCAGAGGATGGCTGCAAAGATGACCAGAGGGCTGGAGCACCTCTCCTATGAGGATGGGCTAAGAGTTGGGATTGTTCAGTCTGGAGAAGAGAAGGCTCCAGGGCAACATGAGGTGCAGCCTTTCAATACTTAAAGGGGGCTCACTGCAGGGGGGGTTAGACTAGGTGACTTTTAAAGGTCCCTTACAACCCAAACCATTCTACGATTGCTATGATTCTACTCTACAGCAAACCTAGCCTACTTTCAAGCAAATAATATTAAATAGGTACATTTTTTTCACTTTATAACAGAAAACATTCTCCTGAATACTATTCCACCAAAAAATCAAAACCACTTTATCCTACTGTGACGTTGTTACACATGTATGTATATATTATTACATATCTACGCATATAATATTGGTGCCAGTGTTTAACCACAGACACACTGTGCTTTTAGAATTGTAAATAAAAAATATCCTTTTAAAATTAAAAAGTTCCAGTTCTGACTACAACGAACTGATCAACAAAATAAAAACATGCTCTTCTGCAAACTAAAGGACATAGTGCAGTAAGCATTGTGATATGCAATAAGCTCTTCAGCAACCATCAGTCTGTCAAGTTTTACTAGCTTTTTCAAGGGATTTTTCTTTTAAAAATAATAAAATTCCGTGCCTATTTGATACAGGCCAAAGAAAAGACAAGCTAATATGCAAGATTGGTGTAGTATTTGCAATCTTTTTTTGCTAATCTAGTAATTTTGTTGTGCTAACAAAGTTGCCCAGTAGCAAAGAGTAGCAAACACATTCAATTGTGGTACCACCTGAGTCAACAGTTTTCCTCGTTTTCTTAGTAAGGGCCGGATATTGACATTGGTGGAAAGTGTAGTAAGAATAGAGATTCTTCTTCCCTATTGCTATGTAAATATTTTGATACCTCATTTGACTGCTTTTCTCAAGTTTAAGTCTGTGTTTTTGTGGTTATCTGAACAACTCTTTGTAGCTGTTTAAGGCAGTTATTGATTGGTACGTATTTTGGTATTTATCAGCTGATTAATCCTCCTCAGTACAATAAACAGATAAGCATAAAATCACAGTTTATTGATTTGTTTTGATTTCTCAGCACATATTTCCTATATTCCAAGCAAGAACAACAACAAAAAAATCCCTTGCTAACTTCAAACAGATCCTTTTCCAAACTTGGCAGGCTTTCTAAGAGTCTAAGTTATTGGTGAACCATGGTACCACAACTGAGAAAAACTTGAACTTTTCTCTAGTAACTCTAAGTTAATATGCAATCAGCAGAATACTTAACAAGTGATGTATGTAATCAGGAAAGACTATTTCTGATGGGAGGAGTGAAGGACTTAGAGTACAATGATGAGAATGAGAATTCGTTTACAGTGACTGCACATTAGCAGATCTAACCAATATCCAGTTACAATGTACACTACCTCCCCAAACTTCAGTCTTAAAACAGCATCAAAGATTCACAGTTTAGGTAAGTCCACCCTCCTGTTACTTAAAAGGTGGTAAGGATGAAGGGCTGGAAAACACAACCTTAAAAGCCTCCTCGGGGTGCCAGCAAACACTCACTCCAGGAGAACGTAAAACAAAATGGGCCTTCTCATTTCCTTCCAAATCCCAGACCCTAAAGCAAAAAAAGAAAAAAAATTATTGCCATTTGACTGCAAGTAAGTGAATTTTCTGTGCCTTGATACGTTCACAAAGGATGAAATGAAATATTTGTGCTTTATCACTTAAAGAAGTCAGTAAAAGTGTTCTGTGCTGAAGAGCTGAAGGAAATGTATTTTAACATCGACAAACTAGGCTCTGCCTAGTTTAAAAGGGTGATATCCAAATAATTTTACAAGTTTAACTGTCTAGACATGAAATCTAGGTAATACATTCCCACATCATTCTTAAAGTGAACACTACAGCCTTTATACTATACCATAAACACCACCACAAAGCAGGAAGGTCAGCACTGGTCTAGCTGATACAAGCAACCTGGAATGAAGCGCCAAGCATCTTAAATCATCCACTTCACCATGTAAAGGAAAAGACCACACTAAAGTATTTTATTTGTCTGGTATATGAATTTCTGCTTTTTCCTGGTACAACAAGATTGAGTCATGGAAATGCAAGAAACTAAAAATGAAGGTAAAGTAAACAAAAGGATCTATGGCAGAGGTAACCCTAGCCCACAAATCTTTCAACAAATAACTCACATGTGCCAGTTTAATCTCTTCCTTTTGAAGCACCTACAGTACATATCAATCACTTAAAAAGTATTTTAAAAGATCAACAGTGTTTGGTCAATGCAGATTGACAGGGAAGCTTATGCTGAAACACCAAAAACTAGGTTAGGTGATGAGTGAGTTTTCTTTGGATGCATTCAATGCGAGTATTAATGAACCATGAAGCTACTTCGTTTATGAAATGCAACAAACCCAAAACTGAGCCTTTTCTGCCTCACAGCCACTGCTCAACTGCCTCTCTTCCTACTAAATCCATAGCTCAGTTGTAGGACAAAGACACAGCTGCAAACATCAGTCTGAACCACAAGGCTGTATACTATTTATATGCATTTTCACACCAGAACATACACATATAACCCTCCTCCCTGACATACAAAACCCTTAGAAACAACCCATTTTTTAAGTAGTGTTCTGCTCAGTCTTTTGAGTTAGATGAGTGTCTACATACTGTTATTGTTTATTCTAGAGGATTTTTGCTGACTTCCTCCAGACTTTTTCAGTTTATATCTCACCAGGGTGCTTAGAGCCTTATATTTAAGAGATTTCAAAAAACTCTTAAATAATACATCATAAGTCTAGACAAAATATATGGGAATAAAGTAAATATATTTAATGAACAATGCTGTTTTCTTATGCCAAACCACAACAGATCAAATATTTGTTTTCCCTGTAGAAAACACAGGGTCTCTAATCTTGAAGGATCAGTGTCCTTATTAAAAAAGTCAAAACAAAAACCTGACAACCGTTTAAAAAATGAAATATCTACTTGATTAGGTAATTTAGAAACATACAATACTTTCTTCTACTGCCAAAAATTTTGCCTTGTAGATTTGTCCAAGTCAAATCAACACTTTCCATGTGTATTTACTGTGCAGGGAGAAAATTATGATATAACAGAAGATGGTGAATCATTTTGGCCAGAGAAACATGCCATCATGTTTCCTTCCCTGAAGTGAGTGAGGTTATTAGGTGTTGAGACAGAAATTTATGCTTTCTACCTAATTTTATTATTTATAAATATATTATTTATAAAATGCCAAAGTTGTATCTCTTACTTTGTAAGAATGGTAAGGTTGTTAGTCACAAACAGTATATAGACAGGAGGAAAAAAAGAGTAAATGCCCCTCTTACATTTTCTTCTTTCTTTATTGATAACAAAGATTAGTTTCACAAAACAAACAAATAAAAAACCAAAACCCAGGCAAAACCTATCAAAATAGATCCTTGTCTGAATGCACCAAGTCCATGCTGGTAATGAATTACATATGTGTTCAATTAACTCTTTTCAATATTTCTTTGTGACTAACCCATGTAAAAAATGTGCAAAGACCAAAAATTTAGCCAAACTGAATTTCAGTTACTCAATTACTCAGTAATCATAACCAAATCAGCTACAGATGCTAAACCCCCCCCTCTCGTTTTGTCCACATTCCCATCATGTAAATCAATCCAAAAAGACTGAGCACTTTGTCTTCCATTCAAAGCCCTTCAAACTAATATTACCATGATAATACCAAAGCAAACCAGGGTCTACTTTAACCCAAACATCCTTATTCTTTGTAACCCTGCAGTGTGTCACCCTCATAATTCTCCACTGCTCCCCACCATTACTGCATACTCTAATTATTGTTTTGGTTTGTTTTTTTAAAAAATAGATTTAAAAAAGCTTCCTTAACAAATTTAAAGAAGAGGTTGAATAACCACAGTTGAAATAAGGGCCCAAGTTTTAATACTGGAAAGCCTCAAATACAATACGTAATCTGCTCAGTAAATCAATTATTTTGAAGTAACTAATGACTGAGAAATTATATGCTGTAGTGCTCACAAAATATTAACACACAATACAAATAGTTGCAAATGCTGTTAAAGAAAATTCTTGGGATGTCAGTACGTTTGTCTTGTCATTCACACCCTGTGATCAAACAAATGACAAAGGCAGTAATCTCAAAGCATGAAGATATTCAAAGTACACTGGAACAACTATATTGTCATTATCCATACTCATGCATACAACGTACAAGCTGCGTATGCACAGTAATTTTATCACACAATGGACCTTTATTAATGTTCTTTTATTAATGTTTATTAATGCACAACACCAGAACACCTGAAAACCTGTCTTGTGGCAATACAGATGATCCCTATTTTGTATTTAATTTTCTGAATAACTGTAAGTAGAGAGAAAAACCAAATCCCAACTGAATAAAACCCCCATCATTTGCAATAGGAAAAGAACAAAACCATACTTACTGCAACCATCTGGCACTTCTCAAATCCACAGAAGATGGAAGTAAAAAAAGAGAATTCTTCCAATGTAAGATTTCTGATCATTTTAGTGAGTGGCTGGGGGCTTGAACAAACCTTGACATTGCAATACCATTCCCAATCACAAAGCAGGTTCACAAATATTAAACCATTACTCAGAGTTTACAGTCTCACCTACTCTTAAAAACACCAAACTTTTTTGTTAGGGGTATGGGTTTTTTTAGCAGTATCTAACTTATAAACATACATGAGCAAGGTGTGTTTATCTCCATCAGATATATTTCACATCTGAGGAAAATCCTGTCACTCCTCAATAGCCTAGAGGACTATGCAGAAGGGAGAGAGATTCCTGTTACCAAGGTCACACAACAAAGGTAGTAAGTGAAGTTGTTCCTCTTGGAACACAAGGGGTGAGGAGAGAAGATCTCAAAGAGGAAAACACAAGTGCAGAGATTAGTTAACACTGAGGAGAACACAACCAACACTGGCCTTGTGTTGAAGGCTGAAGTGAAGCCTTGTGAAGGCTGAAGTGGAACTGCAGAAATCCCCTCTAGCTGTTCAGAAGAGAAAGGTGTAATATCAAGATAATTTCTAGTAATTTATTTTACTGACAAAATAAAGAATTTATGTTTTTATAAATCAGATAAATGTTCTGTAAATGCACTGCCCTAATGGTTCACTGCTGCAGAATTAGGCAGCAAAACTCCCTGTTCAGCACAGTGTGTGAAAGAAGCCACAAAAAAAGGTTGCATGGGGTGAAAAGGGAAATTCATCTGTGCTGCTGAGCAGCAGTTCAACAGGGACAGACTTCTTAAAGTATCTACTGACTCAGCATGCAGGTTCCCAAATTTATGCCTGTAGAGCATAAACTTACTTTTGATTCATGAAATAAAAGCCTTTTCATAGAGTAAATATTTAAATACTCTTTTGAAAAGTTGACCCATGTTCTTCTGGTGATCAAAGGAATTGTCAATGTTACTGAAGAATTGGCAATTAGAATCTTTTGACTTTTGGCATTAAAATCCATATTACCTCTAGTTTCTTGTAATACCTACTTGAATATGCAAGAATTCATCTGGTTTTCACTGGTAACCATGGGATGTAATTCTTATTATCCCCTGACATTTTGGCAGAGGTGGCAGAAGCAGCAGAGGCAGAGGAGCTGCATGTCTACTATCTGAGGTGTCTCAACTGACTGTTCTTAGCTAACATGCATCTCAGAACATGCACACTCACAAGCAAGTCCAAGAAATATACACTACTGCTACTGCTGAAATACCCTTGAAGTTATCTAAAGCAAAGCCAGATGCCATCAGTATTTTTTGCAAAAAGGTGAAGCTTCAGTTGTATCCTTTCAACCAGAAAAAGGAAATAGATGCTAAGAGTTATCAGCTTATTGCTTCCAATGTAGACATAAAACTGATGCTATGTGATGGCTGTTAACTGAGAAACTCAACTACACTTCTGCCATTTAGTTTTTAAAATACAAGGTAACTGCTAAATGTATCTGATACAATGATTTCTATTTTGAACAATTTATAGGCTAGACTGTGTTCTAGGACTGTGTGACCCTTAACCTAAGTGATAGTTTGTGACACAGGAAATAGCTGCCATTTCTGTATATTTTGAAGGCTTCCTAAATAGAGCCTTACTCATCCACACTTGAGACCAGGCTGAAGTAAAGTTCCAAATATTTGATTTGGAAAAGTGATTTTTAAATTTTTGTTTTAGTTGACTGGATACTGTAACAGGAGACCAGTTAATACTCACACAGTGATTGTGAAGTGCAAAAGAAGTTAATACTTGAATTGTGGCAGTAAAAGCATAACAGAAATTGTGTCAGTCTGCAGTCTTACAGTTGGGGGACATACAGGGATGCATACAAAAAGTGTGCATTTGTAGACTTCAAAATAACCCAAGACTCTCCTTTATTTTTACCAATTACAATGCCTAAGTAGCTTGATAACTGTAATCAGCATACTCCAGGAAAAATATTTTGGTATGACATTTCTTACATGAAGATACACTGGGGAATTCTATCACAACAAACAGATGAAGATAGAACAACATGAAATAAGATACCTTTTGAAAAATTATTGGCAAAAATCCCTAACTGAGTTCACTAGGAATGGGAAGAAACAAATAAAATACCATTTTGGAGGCAGAAATAAGTGAGAATTATAACTTTTCTATATAGCCAAAGACTGAAATATTTACTGAATTAAAAATGTAGGACTGAAGTTCAACAAGCACTGGCAACACATTAAAGAACACAGGAAAAAACCCACAAGAAACCACCACCACCAAGAGCAAGGAATTGGCTTGCTTTCATATTGTCTAGAGAAAGACCTACACAAAATAACTAAGACCTAAGAGTGCCATGGGAACAAATACTCTACACATTAAGACCCCCTAAAAACAGACACAACACTACAGTAAATTTTGAGACTCTAATTAATTTCAACTCCAGTGACATCAAACTTTCCCTCATGAATCTTCCAGAGAGCAAAACTAACCTGATGGACTGGCATTTGTAGTATGTGCAACAGAGAAGGCTGAACTTGACCATGACTGATAAATAAATTACAAAGCCTTCTCAATGAAGGAACATGAGTGTAACTAACTCAACAGAACTCAGAAATCGAAGGGCGAGTACATTCATAGATAAAGCAGAAGATAAGTCAACTGTATTCTTTTCTATTATACACACAAGAAGAGAGGAAGATGATGCAGTTCAAGGAATAACTAAATAAAAAGAGTGAGAGGGGAAAAAAATTCCTTTTCAGCTTTTTAAATTACAAGCCCATCCAGCACTTGATGACCATGAGAAATTGCCCTGCTGCCATTATGAATGGCCTCACACTGTCAGCAATCTTTCAGTTCAGTGTGAGGATGAAGTGTGAGGTGAATATCAATCAGGTTGAATTAACTTTCTAACAGTCAGAGGTTAATTTTTAGCATGCATATGAGACTAGCAGGTTTTACCTGGATGGTATTTTGCATTGCACTTCAAGGAACATCAGAAAACTACCAACAGCAGAAGGGTGTCTCTTAAGTTCGTGCTGATTTCCAGACATTTCCCATGTTCTTTTTGCAAAGGCTTCATTACAGTTTGCCCATCTGAATCCCCACAGCCTCCTATGTTGTGTTTCCAAATGCTAATGAAAAAGCTAGCAATGTTTTTTTTCCTTTTTTATTTGTTAGAGTGGTGCACAGGGAATTGTACGTGCAGTTCTCATTAGGTGTGGAACCTGTCTGTTCCTACACATCATGCAAACATTCAAAGTGTATAATGCTTTATAATTTTAAGAAATTAAATATTCCTTAAAGCTATCATAAAACTTATTTTTTCATTTATTAAACATGGTCTTCTATGATACCAAGAAATGAAGTAGCAAATTACTTTGCACATATATATAGAATTTTGATGCTGACATATGAAAGGTAATAATAAAGAAAAAGAAAACCTATATGACTTAAGGGAAACGTATAAATACCCTAGACTTGATTTTTTTGATGCAGTTTTTTTTTTACTTCAGTTGCACTAAGTGTTAGCACATACGACACACTGACTCAAATTGTTGTTTAATATAACAGTAGTTATTTTAGCTATTTCCTCTGCCATCTTTTACTATTTTCTTTAAATTTTGCAACAAAACTTGAAAAATAGTTTTATATTTTTAAAGAAAGAATACAGAAAGTATGAATTATATGAAAAAGTGAAATGCAGGAAACTATCCTGCAAGTTCCTCAATATTAGTTTACTATATATTGTAGGATAAACCAGGTCAAATTTGAAAATTACAATATCCTGACAAAGATATAGGTTAACTACGTGCTTGTGAACAGCTTCATCCATCTGGTAACATAGCCACCCACCCTTGGGACAAAATGAAGCAAGTAATATATGATATTTAGAACCCAGGAGTTGAATTTTTCAATTAATTTTGCAGATGCAATTTTAGTCACAGGAATTTTGATCTATAGTACAAATACCATTGTGACTAACTGCAACATGGCCAGTTTTAAGAGCCTTCCAAAGGTGTCTTCTTTCAGAAAAGCAATTCTTTTTAAGGCTGTATTAACTTTGAGATACTCAGTGCAGAGACATGCAAGATTACTAAAGCATACAGCATATTAACATACCGACACCTCTACGCTTGCCTATGAACATACACAATATTTTTATATACAACTACATAAACAGAAGGCTACTGCAACTTTTTCAATTCAGTTCTACTTCACAACTGGGAAACTCATTGTTGTGAGACCAACATGGCCAATAAAAGACCGTGAACAAGAAACAAGTATTCCTGAATGGCATAGCAACGATTTAAAGGTAAGAACACTAAATATATCACCACAGCCACTTCAACCAGTGTCTGACTTAAACTGTCTGTCTTTCAGCCAAAACAACAGAACCTAGATCTCAGGTATCACTGTTGCAGAAGCTTCTGGCAAGATTGCTTAGTGCACAAAAAACTAAAATTTGGGTTCCTTTGAGATCTCTGCTGAGCTTAATGATGAGTGAAAACCAGGGAAGATCTTAACATGTTTGTATATATTCTGTGCATCCTGAAATACTGTACTAAGACATTATGAAGACTTAAAAGTGGAACTCTAACAGACCAATACCCAATACTCAAAATTCATGTTCTTGTACTAATTGTTCTAGAACTTTATTCCAAAGATATTAAGAGATGATGTATCCTCAGAACAATTTCAGGCTAGAAACCCAGTACAGACAGAAGAATTATTCCTCGTCTTACATTACTGCTGAAGCAAATGACACAGTAAGTAAGGAATGATTTTGGTAAGTCCCAGGGAATGCATTTTCCATTAGTTTTGAAAGTGTAACCTTTAAATTCAATAAAAAAAGTCTTCATGCTCCACATGCATGAATGGAAAAAATAAGAACTCAAGTAGCCAAAAAAAATCCTACTTATTTCCCATGGCTTTTAACCAAAGGCTTTATGGTTTACTGCATAAAATGTCTTTCAGAGTTACTAAGTTGAAATCTTGATAGTACACATTAATTATATCATTTTTATTTCCTTTTAATTTAATATCAGGCTACTGGCTCTAAAACAGTTCTCTTTCATCCCAGGAACACCAAGCATTTAATAAAATAAACAAAACAAAAAGGCCGCACATTCAAACAGCTCTTGCTGAATAAGCCAAATACTAGTTGAGATTTAATAAAGAAATAAAGGACAGGAAATAATTCAGAAAAAGCTACAGATAAGTCATAGGCTTCTACTATTAATTTCTAATGATTTTGTTGGGAATACAGACGCCCTGTCTATGGTAAATCTGCCTACTGGTCAAAATAGTATTTCTGTGTTCCCCAGGGGTTAAAAATCACAGGCTTTTTAGATTTTCAATTTCTGTAGACAGAATAGCTCTACTAACACTGCTAAACCATGATTTATACCAGTTGATGATCTACCCTTTACAAAATCTCATACACAGAGTAATCATTCTAAGAGCTATTCCTTTCTCTCTTAGCAGGTAGAAGATGGCTGAAGTGCAAAATTATTTCCCCCCTCCCTGATGACAGGTACTACCAGGGTTTTTTTATACAGGAATTGATATGGTGGTAACTTCAAAGAGAAAATGCATAATTCATATAATCAGAGGGGAAAAAAAAAAGCCAGATCTTTAACTGAGACAAGTTTTGAATTATCACAGCTATTACAAAGACAAAGTTTTCTCAAGTCTCTTGGTACTACTTCAATGATTTGCAAAGCCTGCATAGGTGCCTTCCTCATCTCTCCAACTGGGAGCTGCATTGGAGGGCTAAGGGCAGCTTTATAGATTCATGTGCACTACTATAAGAGAGGGATGGGGAACCTTTTGACAAGGAACAACCCCTGTAGTACAAAGCTTTAACCAGTGTTTTTCAAAACATTTCTGTTTCCCTTTTACTTCCAGCTACAAATAGCTAAATATATGGGTTTGAAGCAGCTATAATAATGGTGTTATGAGCTGCCAGTACCACTCTGTTAGTACGGTACTGTCCTTAAGCTATGTAAGGCTAATAGGAGGCTTACCTCCTAGTAAGGCTAATAAATTTGGCTAAATGGTCGAGTTCTGACTCATCTGATGCCAGAACGGATAGAGAGGGTCTGCACAATTCAGTGACGTTTTATCTAGGTAGTGCTAAAAACAACCCACAAGTCACAACAAAAAGCCAATCTACAACCTAGTTAACAAGACTAGTCCACTTGTTTTCTTCTTAGCAGACTAGTCTTGTTAGTGGGTTTTGAAGGCCCACTAAAAAGAAATAAATGCTTATTTGTTTGAGCAACTATAGAAAGCATACATGCACAGAATAAAGACTTCAATATTTTGAACAAAATGCATACCTGCAGGTGTGATCATCACTTACACTTGCAATTTCTTGACCTTCTTTGGGAGCAAACACCAGATCATTAATGTAACCCGAGTGGCCATCAAATGTCTGTCAACCAGAAAAAAACCCAAAAACTTTTACCTTACCATCAGTCCACAATGTATTTCATAGACCCAGTAAAGTAAAGATCCGAGTGTTAAGGTTAAGCTGTCATTTTCTATGGAAGATAAAAGAAGTACTTATCAGTAACCAGAATTCTTTGAATTATCTAATTCATGTGTAGATTCTTACTGTAGGTGAAAAGACATTCTCCCCCCCTGCCCCATTCCATGTGGTTACCAGAGGTCAGCTTGATGCTCTTTCTTTAAAGATATTGGGCAATCACACCACAACTTATCTTCCTCTCAACCACTGTATTTTGAACATAGAAGAAAATTAATCTCAGAAAGAGGAGAATGAGCAGAAAGTGAATGTATGCGTGATACCTTAAAGAATTCTGATTACTGGTAAGCAACTCTAAATGAAATATCTCTGAATAATAGTTTTCACTAGGGGTTCCTGCAAGCAGTAAGATTTTTTTCCCTGAAGGAGCAATGAACCAGCCACTTGTCCACTATATGCTATTTTCCAAGCAGTCAGTACACAAACCGCCTACAAATATATGTCCAATGAAGATGCTGACCAAAAGGCTACCTTTAGACAAATCTGAAAAAACTCTCAGTGAAAGAAGATGAAACAGAAGACAATGCATCCTGAAGACTTTAAGAAAACCAACAGTGAGGAACAACAGTACAACCAGAACTAAGCAAGCCATACAACACTTGGCCATTAGGCACAATTTCTGTTAAGTATTTGAGAAGAAGATGGAGTGCTTAGTGCTCTCTGCTCTATATGCTGTTGTGTTGAAGAAAGAAAACAGAGTATAGCGTCCGCTCTTCTTTCACTGCGAATTAATGGATCACACATTCTAAACAGGAGCACTCATGGTGTAAATGACACATGAACTGTCACTCAAAACCAAACATTTACAGTTGTAGAAAGCATGAACTAGTTTCAACCCTGTCACTGTGTAATGCTTCTTACCTGAAGCTTCCTAATCATGATGTTTTTATTTTTAGTACTGAGAATAATTTATAACAGAACTCAACTCAGCAGCATAGCTTTTCAGAATAAAGGGGAAATCCCAGCTTTAGTAACAAATTAAGTTAGGTAATGTTTAAAAGGCTTTTGGCTATCTTGGCCATAATATCAAGACACCTTTTCCCCTCGGTTCTCTTAAGTGTTTTGTACTTATCTGCAGACATCAATAATCTTTTGAAGCTTACAGTATCCTCAAAAACCTAAGTTAAAGTACTTGCACACATTTAGCATTAAGCAAACATGCAAAATTAATCTCATTTAGGGTCTAATCAAAGTTTAAATTACATTCAGATTCATTCACATGGAGGCTAGGAAAGAATAAATCATCTCTGGTCTCACTAGAAAATCTGTAGCTAGTTAAACTATCAGTTTGCTCCGTGTGAGGATTTATATCTATTTTCTCTCCTAAACTACATCTATGATCTTTTTGACAGAAATCTCATGTAAAATTTTAAGTCAGACAAATGTCCACGTGTAGCTGTTGTATGTGTTGTTGTTCCATCCTCTCCAGCCCCGCTGATTAAGGCTCAAAGCTGCTCTTGTTTTGCCCAGCAAGGTATCATAAAAAGGAGACGAAAATATCCTCTGAATAATAGCATGACATAGTGAGATTCCAGAAGAAAACAAGGTTGAACAAAAACAACCAGTTCCACAGTTTTCTGAAAGGAAAACACACTATCTGTTCTCTAAGTGTAGCTATTCTGAAGAACAAATACAGAACTGATTATAAAAAACCCTAAACAAACCCTCAACCATGCACGACAACTAAATCTCCCTCTCTAAACTTTTATGAATGCCTCATCAGTTTAATACAGAAACATTTTCAGCAGCCAAGTTAATTTTTTCCAATAGCTCATAATTTTATTAAAACCTAGTGGATTCTATTAGAACTAATACATCCTCAGATGATGCTAAACTATTTAGACAGAAATGCCAAGTCTTTTGAAAATTTTTAGCATTCTGATTTCAAATATCCTGCCTCATTTTCCTTCCACAGTTCTGATGAAATATGCTTTTTATTAAACAAAAGTTGAAGCAGGAGGAGGAAGCCACAATTCATTTCCAAATGAAAACCTCAAAAGAAGAAAAAGATTTCATGAAGATCCATCAGTCATATTTTACCTTTTGTTTGTTGTTCTGGGCTTGATCCAACCCATAAATTTTGGATTAGTTCTGTTGACAAAGTAATGGAAAACTTGGTATGCTTCAAGTTCCTTGTAGATAATTACATCAAGACAGTTTTTCCACTGGGAAAACTGAGTAAGATTACCCTGTCTATCCCTCCAGAAGCAACACATACTAATTGTTTACTATAAAAGACAAAATGTTCAGAGATTGCATTTTGACTGTAATCACATACTTCCCTGAGCTTTGCTTGCACATTTTGTACCTCTCCTGAAAATCCCATGTGTAAAGTGTGCACCATACAATGGATCAGAGTCTTCACTGTGTGTTCCTTTCGAGTTCAACCATAGGTTTTTCTGAGGTATCAACTGACTGTTACTAAGAAACCCCTCTATCAAACTTTATTGAAAGCCAGCTCAGCATAGCTCACTTGTGAACATCTGAGATTCTGCAAATACTTCAAATCAGAATTATGTGTTACTTTTTTCTAGAACAAGAAGTATAAACACACTAGTCCACATTCTTCTTTTTCACTAATAAGTTCCTCACTATTAGGTAAATATATGCATTTCTAGCTGTTTTTTGATTATTTTCAACATTAGACCAAGCCTATCCCAGAAACAACATGGATTTTTACTTTTTTCTCAGCACATCCTTAATAAAGTTCTTAAACTTATTAATTCCAGTGATGGAGCTAGCATAAAGCTAATAGCCAGGCTGTTAAATGCAAGCAAATACTTCTCATTTGTATTGCATAAGCAACAAATGATCTTGAGTAATCTGTAGTGTCAAAAATGAAGAAGCATTTATGACATCTTCAGCTGACAAAAATAAAATTCTATGATGCTTCTGTCTACATTGGACACCAAGGAGCTTATTTGTATCAACTGGATTTGAATAATTAAGATACTGTAATTGCTTTTTTCCAAATTAACTTCTATACTCCTACTACTTACAGCTGTGCTGTTCGGCCTAAATGCTACATTCTAATGTCCAACACCTGTTATATTAATACTCTGTGGTCTCTATACTCACCACTTCTCATAAAAAATTATTCTAATGTGTTATGCAATGAACATACTTTTTCAGAAGTTTATAACTGCAAGTCAGAGCATTTAGTGTTGAAAGCAGTCCTAAGGGTAGATGAATCAGTTCTCCAATGGACCTTTTTGTATGAAAACTAATTGCTATCTTAATAGAAATGTAAATGTGGCATTTCCAATTTATTTCTAGGCATCCAGTCAAAGCTACTGTGTAATAAATTCCCCTAAATTAGAAGTGCCTGTTTTAAAGTGTCATTTGTGTTGGTCAGATACCAGAAAAAAACACTCTTGTCAGAACTGGAAAACAATAATCCATCACAGAAACTCTGTTCCAGAAAAACAGCACGCAGCAGAGCGTGCCACTCAGTTGCCCCCTTTGCTTCTCTCGTCGTAATATGCATCGATAATAAACTAGAAAAGAATAATCTCATTGGGTATGTTCAAAATTACTGTTATTTTAAAAGTGTGTTTTTTGTAAACTCGTTCTAATTCAGCAATGAGCAGCCTATTAGAATTCTTCATTAGAATAAACTTGCTCACTTGAACCCGGATATTAAAAGTTTAAGCTGACGAATTATCAGAAGTGTGTCTGTCTGAAGTTATAATACTGATCATTGCTGTGGAGCAAGACAGCAGATCCCACTGGTAATTCCCAGTATTGAGCCTGGGCAGTATCCCACATCAGTGCAGGGAGTCTGAAAGTTGGTGTACACATGAAGTCTACCCTGGAAGTTATAGAAATGTACCTTTTGCTAAGGACCAGATGATATAGGGAGAGGAACAGCCATGAAAGTTACGAACTATCCCACCTGTCATTCAATTTTTGGCAAAACCCCATAAAATGGTTAATCATTCATTAATCCCCCCTCCAAGTAATTGCCAGCTTTCATATTTATTAAGCACATGAGAAAAACCCCACTCATACATGGCTTGAACCTGTGTCCACTGAAGTGAATTATCACTGATTTTAGGTGACAATCCATCAAGGTCCTTGTTAGCCCAAAATAAATTTTTAAAAAATTAGAATTTAGATGCTGAATTTTGCTGAATAGTCTGTAGTACCAGGTTCATTCTTATTTTTAATTATGTCCACTTATTAACCACCCATCATCTACACTGTTAACGATTTTATCACTTCTTTCTTCTGTATGCTTACAGTTCTATAAATTTCTCAAATTGCAAATTGTTGTCTGAAGTATCATAAAACCAGCATATATTATCAATGCAACAACAATAAGGAAACACAGACATCAACTCAGAAGCAAACAGCATTAAGAACTTTTAGAAATATTTTGCCACAGTGCCACCAAACTGGATTGTAACTATGTCAGTTATCCCACTGCCAGGGTGACACAGCCATGTAAGATGACCAAAGGCAAAAGAAGGAAATTAAGGGTATGTGCATGTATGAAGAAACATAGAAATATTTTCTTTAAAGAAAAGATGTTCTGATTTTAATAACATCCATCATTACTTCTTATGCCATGCTGTTATTCATTCCATTATCAGTATAGCCACGTAAGTGACATCTGCGATTCACTTATATTCTGTATAAGTATCAGTCTTACTAATACAAATTGCCAAACCACAAATAAAAGTCTATTATTTTCTCATTTATACTCAATACACAATGCTCACCAAAAGAGGAATTATCATATTCCCAAGCACCAAAAGAAGGAATCTTCTTCCCCCCCATTTTTAGTCTTTATTAGTGTTCCTTATTTTTGCTGAGACCTCAACAAAGCAAATTCAAACTGGTTAGCACAAGCATCTAATAGTACTTGTACTGGGACACTTTTTTTGAAGGCAGAATTTAGATGAATACATACACATCCAAATGACAGTTGTCATGTCTTGCAAACAAAAGATATCTCCAGGAAAATCATTAGACCCGAGTTCTTTTGTAAACTGGTTTAAAAACAGCACTGTCTATGCCAAAAGAGGAAGTGAAATTGTATTTGAAGTAGATATTTCCTGTCTCTGTCTTAGAAATGAACAAGTGGCAGCCTATGGGACAGGTATTAGTGTATCTGTCTGCAGTTATGCAGCAAATTCAGCGTTCTTTCTTTAAATTTTCTACCATTTGAAAGAGTTGAATTGCAGCTTCCAGTTCTCTATGAAACAGAAGTGATTAAACTTGCTTTTCCTATAGAAAATAGCACAGGCCTTTATATGAAGGAACCTATCACGTAGCTGGTAGTTATGGTTATTCCCACTTGAAAGACAGAAAAGTATATATACAATACAATGATTTTCCCTAGAGCTGACGGATACAGGATCTGTTACAGTTCAGTATTCTCTTCATAGAGTACATTAAGCAAAACAGAGCAGAAGGGCAATTAGATTAGACTTCACTAAAGACTAAATTTTTAAAAAATCAGCTTAGCTGCACTTACCTTAAATTCATTCTTGTCCTGTAGGTCTGAAGTAAATAGCCTTAATTTCCTATCGGAAGCCGCAGTACAAAACCTGCACTCAACAGACAAAGAAAAGCCTTTCAGTAAATTAACTCTGCAGTAGTTAGCTCACTTTTTATCAGTTTCCCTTCAGTTTAAACCTGCTAAGTGACATGCAAAGGAAAATGCAGATTTGGAAAAAAAACCCTAAAAGTTTCCATCTTAACTTTTCTTCTTTGGCAACAAGCAGAGTTATAACTGGAATTTACCTATAAAATACTACATATGAAGTTCCAGGAATACTTTGTCATGGGAAGAAATGCAAAACATTTTACAAATCTAAATCTGAATCGATTATCAGTTACTTAAAATATCTCTCAAAACTGCCATTGAAACTCCCCTTGTTAGAAGTGGGAGAGCACCCCCCCCCCCCATTATCACTGCTTTAAAATACTGAAACATAAATTGATGAACCAATCTTTAACATAATTTAAACAAAAGGCTGTACAAAAAAATGCAGCAGTAAACAAACATCATAATTTTGAAGACAGAAGCTATTGAGAATATCCTAATTCTTAAATGCATATATTTAACTATCTTTCTAATTTTGGAACTGAAAAGGTCTCACAAATAGCATCTGACCTGCTCCTAAACACAGCTCATGCTATGCAGACCATTACAAATAGCTTTAAAATACAGGCCATTGCAATAGTGTCACCCTTAGTAAACGTCTTAAAATAGTTTATTCTTCACAGATGTACAAAGACAGAACTAACTACATTTTAGGTCTATTTAAATAATGAGTAAAAAGAAAAAAAAAGGCTGCTGATTCACTGGGGGGAGGTGCAAGGGGCACAAGAAGTAGAACAATACCCACCCACCTCATCCCTGCCCCGCACTCCAAAAAAGAGTTGACACTAAGATTGAAAATGTTGTTCTACAGAAGTGTTTAGAGACTTCATCAGTGATCTCTAAAGAGTTGGATTTTACCCTCTAAGCTTTAAAATTAGTCTAATGTTAAGGAATTAGGGAAAACAGAAAAGAGAGAAGGATTCATTGTACTCATTTCTTCTAAATACCTTATCTGGGGAGGTAAAGCATCAAGTCTAGTTTCTGGACTCCATGCTATGGCATCAACTCGGATTCCATGATGAAATGTTCTTAGTGTCTCATACTGCATGCCTTCCACTTCTGCATCCTCCTCCTATAGAAATACTGTAGTTAGCTAAGCCAGAAGAACATCTTGATGACTTCTAACAATTCAGATTGGTATGAAATTGAAAGGCTTTCAATATTACACGTATCTGGGATCTTTTTACACTGTCACAGCCTCAGAGTGAAAACCTGGAACTAAAAGTTAAAAATGAAATATGTTAAGTACTTTAAAAATACATTAAATGACTGCAGTCTCAAAGCAGGGGCCAGTGCAGAGGTCAGAGCTGAGCTACAAAGATGCTGATCCCATTCTTTGTACAAGTAATATCTTCAAAGATCTAACTAAAGCCACTTACAACATCAGTAAGCACTCACTGCATTGAGAAGAAACAACAGGAAAAGCAAGCATGTCATTTAAGCTTTCTTCTCTCCAAAGTATTTTCACACTATGAAAAAAACATTCTTCAAACAGCAGGAGCTATAAAAGGTACCTGCTGTCATCCAACATGACCAAAATTACTTGTCTTTTCTTCCTAGTGGTGAGCACACTGGATGGTTGGAAAGATGAAGCCAGTTGGGGTCTCAACCAGTTAACCTCTAAAAACATCTAACGGAACAACAACTCAAGGGATATTTCTACAAAATTTTCTCTATGTCACAATCCTGCTTTGAGGTAAAGAACCTCTCTGTATGCCCTCTGCATAATAAAGAGACTAAGAAGAACCTAGCTGAGAATGCTTAAAGTTACCCAATTTTCAATGCTTCCTGAAGCAAGGAGCAAGAATAGCATTTTCTTGCCCTGCTTTGAAATACTCAATGACTCCATGTGTAAGGGAAGATATAAAAATTACAGAAAAACTACCTTATTCCAGTGATTGCCCAAATCTTAATTAGTTTCTTTCCAAGACCTACACCAGGAACAAGATAGAGGGCAGTACAGGGGACAGCAGGTTTTTGTGGTTAGTCCTAGGCACTTTTCAGAGAATTTCCAACAGTAAGACTTTGGGGAATAATATTAATGATAAAAAAATCAGTTATGCTGTTAGTCATTGTAGATAAATTATAAAAATAGTACATGTAACTTGAAGAATAAACATGTAAGTAGAAGAAAAATTCCGAAGAGAACTGTTGTCTCCCATTGATTTTTAAGCATTTAGGCAACCCCCCCCAATTCAAAAAAGTCTTGTACAGTATAAAAATATACAGTACACAGTACCTTAAATTTGAAAAGCTTTCATAATATGATGACTCTAAATAATTTCAAACATATTTTATGGTTTCTAACAGTTTGTGAGAGACATCCAATAAAAACAACTGAAAAAGCAAAATTAAAAAGGTAATTATTTCTACAGTCCTTCCTTAGAAGAAATACCTATAAAATGAACACACACACATTTTAGTTGTAAAGTTGAAAGCAGTTGTAAAATTTGCTATTTTGCAGGCTAGCTGAAAGCTTTAGAAGATAATTAAATCAAAATAGGAAAAATACATAGAATACAACCATACAAAAAAAGGATCTAATTATCCAGCTGCCCAGTGATGATAAAGAACAGTGTACAGCAAATATTAAGTCACATATTTCCAAAGTTGTGCACTTAAGTTCTCAGTTAGCAGTCACCAATATTAGAAAGAGATACTAAAATCTGATTAGTCCTCCAGCAGAGAACTCCTGTTTTCTTTGCACTCTATTCAGGGAGCACAGAGATAGATTGAGAAGTAATGGTTTTAAATTAAGAGACAAATTAAGCTTAGATTATGCATTTGGAAGAAATTCTCTTCCCTGTGAGAAGGCCCTGGCACAGGTTGCACAGAGAAGCTGGGGCTGTCCCCTCCTTGGCAGTGTTCAAGGCCAGGCTGGATGGTGCTTAGGGGGTCCCTGCCCACAGCCAGTGGGGTGGAACTAGATGATCCCTTCCAACTTAAACCATTCTGTGATTCTATTCAATATGAGCAGGATGTTTATTTTTATATATATATATATACAAACACTTTAACTTTCTTTAAGAATAAATATCCCAAACACATCTTGCTAATATAATAAACAACTAAAACCCTCCCCTAATTATATGTGGAGAAAACAGGAAAGTGACCAGGGTTTTGTGCAGTAATGGTGCTGGCAAACTGAGTTTCAGGAAGCAACTAATAAAATCAACAGGAACACAAACTAACCTGAAATCTGCATGTCCCAACAACTACGTAATTATTGCCACCATATGCAATGAGGGAACACGTATCTCCACAATCAAATGGATTGAATTTTACCACATGCACATAATCTTCACAATCCACAGTGTAAGCAGCATTTCTAGTAGAATCTTGCTTCATTTTCAGTGGACTTAGTCAAGGTATCACAGAAGGGATGTCTTCTCCAGATGAAAATCTACATTCCTACACAGAGAGTTTCAAAAGGCATGCATTATTCATTTGCATGAAGAAAAACACATAGAAGTTATTTGTGGCACCACAAAACCAATTTTCCCATAGTGTATTTAAGAACACAAGAGCTGTATTTAAGCTCATTAGTTTTAGATGTACCATGTAGTTTCATCAATCAAGATTAACTAACATACATTCAAAACTGTCTCTAGCAATAACTGCAGATTTTGTGCTACTGCTGGCAAGTAGTAAGGCAAAAAAAATTACTGACTGTACATACCAGAAATCACATACAGTATTTTAAAATTTTCAACCAAATGAGAAGGAATTATACATTACTACTTTCAGATCCTCTTTACTCGTGTACCTGTCTAACTAAAGTTAGTTAACCAAGGCTGCAAAACTGTAAATGAGAATACTGACAAGCATATATGAACATGGCTTCGTGACTTAAGAAGCCACCTTAACTGCAGAGTCCCTTTATCTCTGCGTACCAAAGAAATTGTGCTTTACTGCATTCAACCAATTTTCAATTACATCAGGATCCTGTGCTAGAACAGAAGGTATTTCAGAGTCACTCCTCATCCCAGTACAGATTGGACACTAGTTTAAGCCTTTTTTGGCAAATTTGACCTTTAATTACACACCACGTGGAAAAACAGCTTTAAATTTCGAGACCTTTGACAGATTTTCCGGTGTTAACGATCTGAAGGTCTCAGCATCCAAGTCTGGGTATTTTGCTTGGGAGCCACCCAGATTTGACACAGGCATCACTGAGACACAGAGAGGCTCTCCGTCGCTGCAATGTTTATTTATTAATTAATACAACCAACCACCACATTAGCACAAATACTTCAGCCATACGACTTGCATGGCTCTGCTCCTAAACCCAAATGCAAATTGTATCTGTATCCGTAGTGGTGTTCTTTTCAGCTTCCCACCAGCGCAGGCCACCAGGCTAGCTCTCAGTGAAAATACCAACAACACTATTAGCTTCATTCCTTTAGGAACCGAGCCATGTCGGTGCCAACTACCTTCCCCCCTCAGCCCTCCCCAACCTCCTACTGCCTTTCAGGGCCCAGCTGCTACTCCGAGAGAGGCTGCCAGTGATCCCATCGCACTGCCAGTCCTCAGGCGATAGCGAGGGCCGGGGCTCATCCGCGCAGCGGCTAAGCCAGCCCGGCTCCTGAGCCTGACCGGGAGAAGCTCCAAGTTTCCCCACACCCCAAGTCTGAACGAGACACCCTCCTCCCGCCAGCCAGCCTGCCTCTCACGCACCTCATCCACCGATACCTCCTCTCCCGCCAAGAGCTGGCAGTACCGCCCACCCCAGGAGCTGCAGCCCTCTCCTTCCGGGTCAAAGGCTCCCCCTCTCTCATTGGACGGCTGCGGAGGATTTAAATTTAAACCGCTGCCCTAGCTGCCTGCCTTGCGGGTGGTTTTGACCTGGCGGGTGTCTCGGTAGAGAAGTGGGAGCGCGTCAGACGGGGTGTAAAGGTTGTGGTCCTCCTCCTGCGGCAGAGGTGGGGGTGCCGTGGCCTGAGGCGGGGTGGGGGGGGGTCTGGGCTGTGGTGAGGGGCGACCCTGGAGCGGTTGCGGGCGGGAGTTCTGAGCTGGGGGGGCTGGAGCGGGGCGGCAGTGGCAATGCCGGCTCTCAGGGCGTTAGGAGCTTGTCTGGCAGGCTTTGGGACCCTTCGCTGCGTGCTAGTCTCGAGTGACAGGTCTTGTCCCTTGGGAACACATCGGAATAGGGGTAGAAAGAGAAATGCCTCCGGAGGGAGTTCTGTCAGTCCCACGCTGGCTTGCGCCTGCCTGCTTCGTCCTCTATGGTCAGCGTACTTCATCCACATAAATGTGAAACAAAGGGGGTTGCCCTCGCCAGGCATCTTTGGGAGTAATTAATTGCATCTACTGTTGCAGTCCTGCTTGTTACCTGATGCCTCCTGTTTTCCTTGCCCTTCCCCCACTTGTTGTAATCCCAGGAAAAGCCCCTGCTGTGGATTGTGCCTTAGCCAGGTGCAGTGTGGGGGAAGTTTTTGTTTATTCTGGAAATATGTGGAATGGTATCAGCGTTGCTCCTGTGCTAGTGTTAGAAAACTTTCAGGAACGAACAAGCTTAAAGAAGGCTTTTTTTTTTTTTGTCTCATGTACCTGTGTCTTCACAAACACAAGAAGGTGCAAAAGACCAAATTATGAGCAATAGTCAAATTTAAAATGGAAACTTATTGCCAAAGGAAGCAGGAGAGCTAATGACTTACAGAATGGAAACAGACAACAAAAGCATGTAGAGATGTCTCTGTTAGTAAGTCTTAGAAATACTTCATTAAATATCTTATTTCCAGGCTTTAACCATTCTAAAAGATGGGGTCTGAATGTATAGTGAATGCAATGAGTACAGAAGACACTCTGTAGTGGGGGCATTCAGACTGGCTGTTTTCAGAGACAGAAGACTACCATATTTGTGATAACATTTTTTTACATTGGCATACTGTTCAAAGAGAGTAAGGGGTTTTCATGAAGATTTGTCCTGCAGAAGGACTTTTAATCTCTTTTCTTCACAGTTGCCCTGTCATAGGGAGGCAAGTCTCACTATACTTTTAGTTTAGTAGGAAGATTTTATTCTAGAAACTTGATCTGCAAGAAGATGTTACAGGATTTGCACACGTTATTGGAATCTGAAGATGTGCATAGGCCTCTTGCATAGTTAAATTCATTTCTCTTTCTTATTTCTATCTTCTGCTCCAGACAATGATTGCTTTCCAGGAGAAAATGTTAAACTTGATGAAGTGTTTCAGAAGACAATGGCCTTTATTCTCAGAATCAGAAAGGACTACTGTATGTGGAGCAGACTGCATGCTGATGGCGTTACAACTGTCAATGGCTGAAGTCAATAAACAGGTTAGCATTCTTTCTGTACATTCTTGGTACTTAGTATATCTTAAGCATGGTTCACTTATTGGACTTTTTGCTTGGGTGTATACTTGAAATGGCTGGTTTGTTCATAATTTTATGAAGTGCTGTATTTCTATAGCAAGTCTACATTCTGCTATGCAGTTAGCAGTATTTTAAAAGTATAATGTTCATATTTTTTTAAAATCTAGGGTCAGATGTATCATAGCACTAAAATTCATATGACTAGGCACATTGATTCATGGCTTAGAAAAAGGATTGCAAGACAGATGGGAGCGTGGAAGTGTTCTAAGTGTATATTAAATTCTAGTGTATTTTTCCTAATCACGTAACCTCTTTATTTCTATCAAATGTTTCTTCTGTGCTGTAGATCAGGGTGGGAGAACTAAGCATTTAGAATAGGTCTTTTTTCTGAGAATTTTGAAAGTGCTTGGGAAGAATGAAATGAGAATAATGTGTATTATTATATTTATATATTATTATATGTATATATTATATTACAACCATCGGTATAGGTTGTGTGAGTTGTGCTTGCAGCACTCCATTCTTGGCTACTGTTCTTGCTGAGGCTTCTCACAAAGACCTTTAAGTTGTGTGCATGGACCCAGTACCAGATATACAGCCTCTTCTGCATGTGTGAGATGTCTGTCAAATGATGAATAGGAGGTGTAACTCATGAGATGCTCTATAAGAAGCAGTGAGGCTTTTCACAGATGGAATCATCTGAAATGTACCAAAACTTGTTGCAACACACAGTCAGGCCATTGCATGTGTATCATCTAATGAGAATGACTGCAATAGTCATTTTGATAATCGAAAGATAACTTTTAGGTTCAATAAGCTCATTATTAAATGAAAAAAAATTACTATCATTGGAAGACTTACCCAAATGCTGTGTAGTAAATGAAACATATAGTACAATAATAACCAAACAACCAACCCCCAGGAAAAAACAAAGCTTATATCTTGGAGGAAATATTTCCAGAACCACACTTAACCTAACTGAATTCATCACCAGAAAAACGTTTGCAGTCTAAAATGGGCTGAACAGGGATATCTCTTTTCTAAAAATTAAGTAGAAAATTGGCCGATTCATCACCACTGTAATAAACTTTACAGCAGAAGTGTTAGAATGCCAAAGTTCTACATTTGTACTTTATGGAATGTAACATATTTCAGCCAGGAATAACAGTGTCCTCACAATATCTGTGTAGTTAAAACTAGAAAATTGTCGTGTATCACAATGTGAACTCAAGGGAACTGATGAGGGACAATAGTAGATAACTACCTGGGGAGGCAATCAGTTTATGTTTGTTGAGATTCTCAAGGGAGAACTACAAACATTTTACAAATCCAACTCTGGGAGCTAAATAGTGTTATTCTGCTGGATGCCAAAAATTACAGATATGATAAAAATAACAAGCTCTCTCCTTTCCCTAGAGATAACTAGTTTATTTCACTTTATCCTTTTTTTTTCTTTTCCAGCAAAGATCTCTCTCCTCTAGAAGTATCTGTTCTTTCAGAGATGATCTAACAAAAAATAAAAGCAATTATTTCAACAATTTTTTTTTAAATATATTGCTTTTTCTTCAAGCTTGATGAAAGACCAAATGCTCAAAACCTAATTTGTTCTGATTATGCTAGAGACAAATAAGCAGCATGCATAAACCTTGTCTTGTATGTGTGGACCAAAAGTATTTTTGTATTTGCATGTACTGCCTCTGAAGTTAAATTTCTTCAGTTGGATGTCCATTTTGATGTTTATAGTGTTAGAGTAAAATATGGCTGGTTTATTTTGTTCAGCACTGAAACTTAAAATTAAGATGCAGAATATTAAAGTTGTAGGCATGTCCCTTGTTAGGTCTCCAATTTAAGTACAATCACTTCATATTCCTAACATAACACCTGTAGAATAGAAATCTTTTATGGTAAAGTCAATTAGGGCAAGAAAAATAACTCTATTAACAAGCTATTGGCTGCATTGAAGAAAAATACTACTTCAAACAACAAAAAACTATTCTTTTTCATTAGGAATCTGGACAAATTAATGGATTTAGTGTTTTAACTGTTACCTGTATCTGCACTAGAAATAAAAAAAATAACAAAGCTTTATGGACAACTCCAGAAAAGTTTAAATTTTGTGCTGTTTGAAGAATATTCTATTCAATATCCTGTATTACTTGAAATCTTTTTCCCAAATTATCTTATTTGCATGGTGGCAAATAAAGAAAAGGTTGTTTTACAGAATTGCTTCCTTAAACTGTTTTATCTGTCTCCCTTTTAGCAACGAGGCACTGTAGCAATTTTATATGGTATGTTGCTTGTAATGATGCTACCAAGAGACATTGTCTTGGCTGTTCTTCAGTAATTTTACACAGAATCAATTGTTGAGGTTGGAAGGGTCCTCTGGAGATCATCTTGTCCAAACCCCCTACTCAAGCAGGGCTGCCTGGTGCCAGTTGCTCAGGACTGTGTCCAGATGGCTTTCAGATGTCTCCAAGGATGGAGACTCCATAACCTCCCTAAGCAACCTGTGCCAGTGATTAATACCCTCACAGTAAAAAAGTGTTTTCTGATGTTCAGAGGGAACCTTCTTTGTTTCTTTCAGTTTGTCCCCTGTTGCCTCTTATCCTGTCACTGGCACCTTAAAGATCCTTGCTCCATCCTCTTTGCACTCTTCTTTCAGAAATTTATATATGTTGATGAGATCCTGCTTGAGCATTCTTTTCTTCAGCCTAACCAGCCCCAGCTTTCTTGGCCTTTCCTTGTATGTGATATGCTGCTGTCCCTTAATCATCTTTGTGGATGACTCACTGAACTTTGTTGGAGAGTCTGTATGTCAGTGTGTCACCATTGTACTGCGGATCCCAGCACTGGCCACAGAACTCCAGATGATCCAGCTAGTGCTGAATACACTACTCTGCAAGGCTCAGGCTCTTTTTCAGAAGAGTTGAAATTTTGTAGAAAAATGTTGGTGTAATGCATATTTCATTGGTTTGGTTTTTTTTCCAAAGCAAATGAGACAGACACTGATCTACTGCTTTCCTATACCTTGTGTAAGCAAATCATAAGTGGTTATTGTTTCTTGTATTTTTGTGTTGTCTAACAGCTGGAGTTGTTTTAATTGTGTTTAAACGCCAGCTACTTAAATCTTGTGGCATCTTGCCTTGCTAATCAATAGGGCTTTCTCTTCTCTCTTCCACCTCCCCTTCTCTATAGTATTACACATTTGTTTTGAGGGGTGGAGGGGGAAGCAAGAACGTGGTGTGTGTGGATTTTGTGTTTAGTCGCAAACCATTACCTGTGCAATATATACTGGCATTTCTCTAAGCGTGGGGTATTGGCCTGTAAGTTAACTGGCAGATCGCAATGTAACAGCTATCAGATGCTTAGGTCTCTACACTTGTGGTTATATGAACCTGTTTTGAAACCTCTGCACAGCACTGTCAACCTTCACTGGAATGGGAAACTTTCTCAAAATACTATTTTATACTGCTTGATGTGCTTTGCATACCACAATTTGGGAACTCTTCCCTTGTACAGGAGCATATATGAGCAACTAACGCACAGTAGGACCAGAGGTAACCAGATGGCAGAATTGTACAACAATGCTTGACCCCAGTACTGCAGTCTAGGAGAATGCCTGAAAATAATAGAACTGGTGACAACACCTGGATAGTTGTTAAGCACAGAAGACTTGAACATACATATTCCAAAAATGGTGGGTGACTATTTGTTTGGGGAAGACAGGAGAGAAGATATTGTGGAAATATGCATCACTTTCTGGTTTTTTAGAAGCGATTTTCTATCCAAATAGAAGCTGCTCTGCTACATAGTTAGCCCTAGAAAGCTTGCATTACTTACAAAATACTAAAAAAATGGTGTCTTTAGGCATGAGATCTCGCTACTGGATATGTTGAAATCAGTCCAAGGAATAACAATGTCTATCATGGAGTGAAAGTATGAAACTTTTTAACCTTCTTAAGCTCTTAGCTAGTTAGCATATACTTACTGCAAAACACAACATTCTCTTTTAAATTATTTTTAAAACCAGAGACTTCAAAAATAGACTGTCACCTGATCATGAAGATTAATATCTGGAGTACGATTTTATTTGGATTTAAAATATTTTTGCAGCACTAATGTAAACTTTGCTAATCTCTGCAGGTCCTTGGTCTGTTGAGGAAAGGTTTTGATTTATTAGATACCATACTGAAATTATACTTTAATTTGGTACTCCTGAAGGATTTTGTTTCAGAAAAAGTTGGGTTTTTCATCCAACCTACTGCTGTTTTGATCTGTTTAAATTGGGCTATAATATGAATATATGATTAAATTTTTGAGGGTCTGAAATGGAAAACAAGTGCTTTTCTGAAAATATGAATGCCACTAGTATTCTGGTAATATGTTGTCACAGTCCACAACCAGATGGACTAATTGGGCAGAGATTAAAAGCCCCTTGTGTTCCAACCCAGGTTCCTCTGAGTGGCTGTGGGCAGCTGGGTTTAACCCCTGAGTGAAGTCCAGTTAGGTGTTTTATCATGACCAGATCTCTGCAATTCTTGGGAACAGAATTAAGACTTGAAACAGAGTCAATTGTCAAGTCACTTTATTTGGCCCACAACACATGTGCAAGAGAAGGGGGGGAAGAAAGAGAGAAGAGTGGAAAAGCAGGAGAGTGCAATAGCTACCACCACAGATCTGCAGCATCTCAGTCCAGTGGGGCAATGTTCCTCCTTGTGTTTGTTGGTCTTGCCTTTTACAGTGTTACCTTATTGCATAGTCAATAAGTCCTTGGCATAGCCACACCTTCCACCTGGTAATGGGACACATGCCCATTGCTGTCTCTAGAGGGTCCCCGAAAGTTTGAGAGGCCAAGCTCCCTGAAGAGGTTCCAAGCCACCTCATGCTTCAATTGACCCTAGGCCTGAGCACATACGCAGAGGACTGTGCTACGTGCTTTGAGATGAGCCACTTTGTGATAAACAAGATGTATATATGTTCCTGATGGGTGGAATTCACTTTGTTTTGTGAGTGTTGTGGGGATGAGGTCTTATGGTGATTGAGAGAGGAAAGAGGGTTGTATGGTTCTGTTGGTAATTAAGGCATATTTCTAGTCCCTTACGTATGTGGAATAGCATGTAAGCTCATAATGCTGTAACTCATGAGCTGATTAGAAAGCAATAAAGGGCTCAAAGTAGTATGCAAGAGAGAAGTACCCTTCACTCAGCTCTTTTTCTAGGCAATATCAAACTAGTTGTTCAGGACTTTGGAATTTTATATTTAACCAGGTCTGTTGGGGAAATTGTGCGAAGTATGTGAGAACCACAAGGGGGGATCTTTCAGCTGAAACAACTTATATTATTAGAATTGCTCCTGAGCTCGTTTTTGTATTTAGCTTTTTATTTTTGGTTGCTAATGTTGTGTTTAGATAACTATTTTGTCAACATTAAAGTTGCTTAATATGAAAATGTCATTAAATAAAACCTCTGATTAGATAGGAGTTACCTGCAGTTACTGACATAGCAATGCAATGCTTGTCATGCACTTGCAGGGTATTTGTATCATGTTAAATAATGAGTTATGTGACCAATTAATGTTTGGGGGTTTTGCTGCCATATACTGGGGAATGCTTTATATACCAGCAGTGTGAACTGCTGGTGGTAATTGGAAAGTATTTGTTGATTGTATTCTGAGGTCTAATTCAAACAGAAGGACCTCAGCTGCAAAAGTTTAAGGTTATGAAGTGGGACTGGTATGTAAATCAAAAAACAGGGTATGGATGAAGATGAGGAGTCTAGTCATGAGGGAGGATAAGAACAGGTAGTAAGCAAGTCATGGATTTCAGGGGAAAGAGGAAGTGGTAGTGAGGAAGGAGGATATAGAGAATAGTAGCATGGAAAGGTCTGCAACAAACATGGCTGTAAGAAGACAGAAGTTGTGATGGATGTTGGGTCAAGACCAAGATTTGGGACCAAAGTGAAAATACACACAGAATATAATGAGATAATGGGTGTGCAGGAAGATTAGCAACTCCTAGGTAGAATTTTGGAAAGGCAGGAAACAGTACAGGAGTGAAAGTCCAGGCAGGGTCAGTGGTTCAGAGATGAAAAACAGGTGAACAAGTAATTAGTGAATAAAGGAGCAAATTTTGAGTTACAGAGGCCAGAAACATGTAATTCTGCATCCCAAACCCTGTGTTTTGTCTCTGTCTGTTTTAGCGCAATCTAATGAGTTGCTGAGTTCTCTGCTACTATGTGTTTTCACATATATGTAGTATCGTCATGCAATTCATCCTTCCTGTGCATAGCTCAGCTTACAAGGATTAGGGTGGTGAGACATGGGAGCAGGTTGCCAAAAGAGGAGGTGGAGGCCATACTCCTGGAGGCATTCAAGGTCAGGATTGATGAAGCTCTGAGCAATCTGATCAAGTTAAATATGTCCCTGCTTACTGCAGGGAGGTTGAGTTAGATGGCCTTTAAAAGTTCCTTCCAACCTAACGTGTTCTATGATTACATGTAGCATTATGGACAACATATGGTTTCTTTCCTTCTCTTCTGTTCTCCCATGTAGAGATAACTTTTTAAGAAAAATGTATTCCCTTTTTTCCCCCCTCTTTAGTGTAGAACTGTACAACAAAACTGTGAGCTTATTGCTTTACAACTAGGTGTTCATTCCTCTAAGAAGTCCTTAGGCATGATTACTTAATACACCCCTACATAAAAATGTAGTAATAGCAGATGTCCCCATTTTGATATACATTCTTTGGAAAAAGTATAGTCAACTACTATGTAAATTAAATATTATTTTATTAAATCTTTAAGGTTGGAAAAGACCTCTAAGATCATCAATTCCAACCATCAACCCAACACTATCACGTATATTAAACCATATCCAAAAGTACCACATATACATGGTTTTTTTCACACCTCCAGGGGTGGTGACTCCAACTCTATAGGCAGCCTCTTCCAATGCTGTATCGCTCTTTTGGTGAAGAAATTTTCCTAATAGCCTCCCCTCAACTTGAGACCATTTCCTCTTGTCTTTTGCTAGTTACTTGAGAGAAGAGACCAACACCCACCTCAATATAACATCCTTTTAAGGTAGTTGTAGAGAGGTCTCCCCACAGGTGCCTCTTCTCCAGTTCCCTTAGCTGCTTCTCATAATTATAGTCATTCCTGTTGATACATTTTCTGCTTCTGTCCATCAAATGTCAACAGCCAAACCTCTTAAGTGACTTTATGATAAATTTGAGTTTTCTTTTTTGCCCAGAATAGGAAAAGGTTCTTAAGGTGCTGATAAAATGCTGTTAGTTATTTTGATACTCAGGTGTTTGTTGTAATCCACTTTATCTGCTCTTTTACATTAACTCTCTGTCAATGTTCATTAATTCTACTAATTTTCTGACAAGCTGTAACTCTCATTTTCAGAAGTTGGGGAGAGGGCAGAGGGGCATGTGGAATGTAATCTAGGTTTGATGGGGAGAGTGAGACAGAAGCTGGGTACAAGATTTCAGCCTAGACAGTATTGTTATTAGTACCATAACTAACAGCAACTGATAGGTGTGCATTGCTTTAATGTATTTGTTTGGTGTATGTAGCAAAACTATCAATGTTTTGCGAAAGTATGCAATATGTTTTCCCAGGTTACAGCTTGAAATAATGTACTAGAGCTTTACTTACTGCCTTTCGGATGCAAACATCTGTCACCCTGAAAACCGTTTCTGCAATTAAATAACTTCATGTAAGCATTAGTTCTGTGAAAGCCAGTATGTTGTCTTATGAGTAAAGGTGAAGATACATACCTGGTATTTTAGTGATCACGATCAAATGGTGTATATATAAGGAAACTCAACATAAAGCTAAAGCACTGGAAGAATTTAAACTGTAAGACTTTGTTATAAACTTAAATATTTAGATTATAATAGGTTTATTAAAAACATATATAAGCAGCTTGCTTTATTTTTGAAGCTATGCTGAACATAAAACATAACATTTTTGGTTTTTTCTGTTCTATTAGCACCATGGAGATTTCACAGTATTACTTAGTGATGTATTGGAAACTTGGCAATATTTTTTACATGACAAACTGGGATTATCATATGAAAACATGAAAGAACCAGAAAATTATGTTGACCTAAAAAATGCCTATGATGCCTTCTTAACAAGAAATAATATGTTGGATCTAATAGATGTATATCAGAAGTGCAATGGTTTTGGACTTCTTTCTGAAGATGAAAGCATAGCCCCTGTAAGTATTTTGTTTGTTTGATCTCTGATGATGTTTTGACATATTTTTTATTCCAGTTATGGATTTATGACACTTCTAAATATACGTAGGGTCTCTGAATTGCTCATCTTTTGGGAAAGCACATGAGTTTAAATTAATGAATCTTTTAATGAGATATTAAATTCACTCAAAAAATATTTCTTCCTGTTGTCCTCCTGGAAGGTTGGATCCCACAGCTTTTTTAGGCACATGCCACTCTTTGCCAGAAACAAAACTGAAAAATTAACTGTATTGATTTGATAAGACTGGAACAAAGCTTAGTGATTAACACATCGTGGAATTTTGGTTGTACATTGTATATTTTTAATGGTTATTATGTCATGCTCTTAAAAGCAAAAATTTCCCTATACTACATGCAGTTTTGTTAGACTTCCAGGAACTAGTTAAAGGTCCATTTCAGCCACTCAGTCAAGCAACTCTGTATTGCAGCTCAGATGTTCTTATGATACTATATGTGAGGCCATGCTCTAGATTAGAGAAGTTCTAGTGTGTATTCCACTCTTAGAGTATGGAAGTTTGTGAAAAATTAATTTAATTAATCTCTATGTTGTTGGATATAAACATATATCATTAACAATTAAGATAAGCCTGAAAGACAAGCATTCCACGTGCTTTTATTTAATTCTATGCTCTCTAGAGCATAGGTAGCTCAAAAGAGTAAGGATTCTGCTAATGAAAAAAATAAAGAATGTTGGATTTAGATGCATGCTTATCTAATTTTCATTAGATGCTGGAGTAGTTAACTGTCATCTTTTACTGCCCACTGCATCAGCATTGCAGACTTAAACAAACTCCTGTTTATTTCATCTTCTGAATTTGATGTGTGTTTAACTAGATTGTCGTTTTAATGAGGGAAGCTATATCAGTAACTGAACATTAATTGAACTGGTATGTAATGAACATACCATTAGTTACTGGATACAGCCTGATTAAAACTGTTTGCCTTCCAATCTAGTAAGAACAAAAAACTTTTTCCATTAAAAAAGTGATCAAATATTGTAACATCTTGCCAGAGGGGATGTAGAAAATCTCATCTTTGCTGATATTAAAAACTTGGCTTACCATGTCACTGGCAAATCAGTCCTCCTTCAAGCATGGGTTTGTGCTAGATGATCTTGTCAGGTGCTTTTTTAAACCTGAATTATTGTATGAGTCTGACAAATATTCTTGTAACCAACTTGCCTACTTTCCTAAAGGTTCAGAGAACCTGTAGTCAACCATTCATATGACTATTATGTGCAGAAGAGTTCAAGAAGGTCATGAAAACTAGGAATTTCTGTTGTTTTTTCTTTTTTCTTTCCTATGGTTTCATGGGGAAGATAGGAATTTGAGTGGGTTAACAAGCTCTTCCTAAAAATGCTATAATATATATTAAATGTTTTCCAAAGTATAGGCAGCTGCTTTTAGTGCAAATGAACTAAATAACTGTTTGGGAGTGTTAATTTGACTCTTACACCTCATTTCTCTACTAACAGTTGTACTTTTAAAGACGAAAACCAAAACTAGGTTGTAAAGGCTGCTCTAACGTCAAAATACTAGCAAACTGTCAGAAACATAATTTCACCAGTTTTAATACTACTTTTGCTTTTTAGTCCTCTTCATATTTAAGTTTATTCTAATCTTTTTATTAAAGGTTCAACTGTTGGAATTCATTTCTGGCATAAAGAATGTACAAGAAAATAATGATTCTCTTCTTTCTACTCCTACACAAGTCAACGGACCGGGCCAGGTGAATGTCAAGGTAATTGTTTCTGTTTTCTTTGTAATGTTCTATATATATTGAAAACTTAAGATGAAATGGAACAGTTTCTTTTTCCAGTTATTGGTACTAAAATGTTACTGGTTTAAAAAAAGGAATGTGTGTATGACATGAGTATACTCAAAGTATAATGAGCATAATGTAGGTATGTATATGCATCTAAGTGCAGAAACGTATTCTGGAAGACAGTCCTTTTATGGCTGGCACTTGATGTAGACTTAAACTGCCTTGAAATACCAAGGAATAAGTTATTGTACAAGTGCCCCATCACTTAAGTGTTGTCTTGACTAAGAGTGAGATGATTTTCCTAGTGCTTCACAGTGAAGTGGTAGGTGAGGTAAACTTTTATTTCATTTAGTTAGCTTTTAATCCCCTATATATGGAAGAAATTCCAGTAGCTATTGTAGTGGTATCTGTAGAAAAGCAAATAAGGTGTGTCTCTTCCAATAGAAGATCTGAGGAATTTCTGGGAATACTGATTCTTTCCTCTTGCCCTTTCAAACCCTAAACCAAGAACCTCAGAATACTATATGACAATGTTTAAAATGCTGGATCTGTAGTCATGTCCAAACTTGCTTTTCTCATAGTAAGTGACAATTTCAGGTCAGTATTTGGATACAACTCAAAATATTTCTGAACAAGAAAACATTTTTCATGATCTAAGGTTCTCCCCTAAACGGCACTTCTACCACTAACATGGCTTTCTTGCTGCTCTGACTCATATCGTAAAAGTACTCCTTGCTCTTTTTTCCTTTTCTTAAATCTATTTTTTCAGATGTAACATTTGCATTACTGCCAACACTTTTGTTATATACAACCTGTTGAAAAAGAAGAAATTCCATAGCAAATACAGGTTTTCTTACTATCTTTCCTTTTGTTAATGGCCTTTGTCTTTTACGTTCTTCGCTTGTGGCAAAACTATAAATTCTTTGGTGCAGGGACTGGTTTTTTTCTTATAGGGTCCAGAAGAGTGCTGCAATATAAGCAATTACAATATTATGTTTTAGTTAAGTGGCTAAAAGTGGGTCACAACTTATTTCCAAACTCAGTGGAGTGTCTGTGATTGAAATCCTCTGGGAGCCAAGGGATCACTGAATCTGGTGAGGGGGTGGAGAGTTCTTTAAAATCTTAGCATATTTAAAGTTAATGAAAAAACCTTATGTGGTTTAATGCTGCTAGTATTTTGCCTTGGGATAGAAAAGGAACACCCAAAGAGGTTTCTAAGTAGAAACTGATAGCCAGTTTTAAAAGTTAAATATCCAACCCTCAAATATTCCGTGAACGTTTAAGCACAGTGTACGTAACTTTCACGTGCTTGCTTAGGTCAATACTTCCAGAATCCCCATGCATGAAGTAGTATTTTGAAGCTATGCCAGGTGAAATTCTTACTCTTCCAGAAATCATATCAGTACATGTATAATTAGCTATTAGAAAAAGGATCGTAATTTAGCAGTAGGATAACCAATTTATGTGATTCTTTATTATACAGGTAACAATCCTGGCAAAGAAGTGTGTATGTTCATATTTAAGCCTTTTGGTGAATACTAAGGATGATCTGGCAGTGGCTCGTATTCTTAATGTTCCTGATAGAGGACTTGGTAGAGAAGCCTTCACTAACCTAAAACATGCTTCACAGAAGAGAAAAATGTCCATTTTCCTGGTATGTGAGTTAAATGAAACTTGCTGTAGATCAGAGACGATTAAATAGATCTATAAATGTAAAATGTTGCTTTAACCTTGTATGCAAGGCTGACGTTCGCAGGTCAAGTCAAATGCCACCATAAATGTTTTTTTAGGTTAAAAGGACACAACAGAGATGCTACATGAAGAAATATCTGTACCTCTACAGCTCTAAATTGTGATATTGGGAAAAAAACCAACAAACCCAGCAGTATTAACATTAACAAAATCAAACCATTAGCAATGTGCTACAATGCATTTTAATTTTAAAGTGTTATGAGTATTTTGGTTAAATAGTAACCTGTTTTTTTTTTGTGTTAAATTGAGACACCTGGAACCTAAAGTATTTGTATGTGCAAATTGCTTTTCTTAGCAATGCCTGATGATGAAACTCTGCCTTTTGAAATGTACACTAGAACAGAGACCCAGATTTGAAAGGACAGTACTGCGTTTTTTCCAGCTTTGAGAATTTGGAGAGAGTAATGCTCTCTAGTCATTTGCAGCTTGATCAGTCTCGAAATAGTCTTCAAGATGTGATTGATATGGGTCATTTCTGTTTAAATTAGCCTCAAAGGCACTGGGTGGGACAAAAACCCACCTGAGACAGTGGGATACTTTTTCCTCAAAGCCCTTGTGTAGGAATAGAAAAAGACATAACATCCATGTGCAGTGCTCCCAGAGGTTTGCTGCTAAAGAATCTTGTTTGGTATGTGAGGTGCATTTGCACTTAGTGTAGCTATAGTCAGCATAGAGCCATCACCAAAATAGTTGGAATAAGATGAGTAAGAATTCTTTCTCCAGAGAACCACTGTAAGCCCTCGTATTCAAAATAAACAAATTTTGCATGCACAGTGGCCTCAGCACAGACAACAGCAGACCAAGGAAAAACAGTATGGGTATGTAACAGTCACTGGAGCAGCTGCATTCTCAGTTTTTTTCTATGGTTGAATAAATATGGAAAATTTGTGAAATCTCAATTCCAGGATTAATTATTTTAGCCCCTAATGCTCTGTTAACATTGCATTTTTAAAAAAGTATATGTTTGGACTGGATTTATTACATCTTCTCAGTTGCCAGAGGGGAAACTTCTCTACTGTGTAAAGAAGTCGTATTTTCTGGCATCCGTGTCTTGTAGAAATCCTGCAAAGCCAGAATATTTTCCATTGGGAAGGCAAGATCCTATGAACTGTACTTGATCCACAGGAAATCTTTAGCACAAAGGCAGGAATACTGGCAGGTTTACTTTCTTTGCTAGAGTAATTCCAGTTATACTCTTTCCAGTCCTAAGAGCTTTACGATTTAGCTGTACAGTCTGAAATTAAAATTTATGTGTCACATTAATATTAATGCATTTGTGTCAAGTGTATTGGGTGGTCATCCTAGCAGATCTCCAGAAAGGTGAAAACAAATCTTTTTTTTCTGATTGCTGCCTTAAAATCTGTTTTGTACTATTTTTAGGACATCTTTTTTCAGTGTCTCTTATGGCATTTAAAAATAGATGGAGACTTTTAGAACTGGGTACCTGTGATGACAGAAGCTGTAGCTGTCATTCTTTCAGAAGCATTGAGCATACATTATTATTGCTTAAACCTCTGAAAATATATATTCTTCTGAAGTAGAAGTTTACATGCTTGCATTAAAATTGTTCTTAGGTTACTGAAAACCCTCTGAATATGAGTAGTTTTTGTGAGGTCAGCACGATCATTTTAACAGCAGCAACAAAGAAAATTTCTATACTCTGTTAAAGTTTTTTCTAAGCTGTCAAAAGGCCAATACAAATATCAAATTAGCTGGATCACTTTTGCTTTGACGTGTGTGTGTTTTTCTTAATACTACTGCACTATTTAGTATTGAACATGCAGATATTTATGGTGAGATGTAAAAAGGTTGCCATTAAGATATACTGATTTCAGTTAAATAATTTGTTGTCAACCAGCTATTATACACTGTTTGCAAATCTGTAGGAGAGGCTCACTTCCACATGTGTACATTTTGTGTATGTCTACAGTGTCATATTTCTGAATATTTCTCCTAATAGATGGCAACGTCTTTTATACGAACTGTAGAACTTGGAGGAAGAGGCTGTGCATCTTCATTATTTGATCCCTTGAGAGTACATGTAAAGGGTCTTTCAGACTTTGTTAATTTTCTTGACAAGCTGCAAGAAATTGTTGGTGAAATCTTAAATCCAAGGTAATAAAATTTCTGTTATATTTTGGTTTTGTTGAACTTTTTTTTTTTCTTCTTGTGCATATGTCTTGAGGGGGAATAAAAGAAAAATCTAGGTTACTTATTAATATTTACTCTGAAATATTAAATAACTTAAATACTAATAGAAAATACAAATATTTGAAAAACAACTAGTTGAGTTTGAGGTTACTCATTGAATTAAGTTTTTACCAAATCAATGTATGTGTGACTTTTTGGTCTGTTCTTAGTCGCAAATGAATTTCCAAAAACCTCAGTCTTGTGGCTCTGGTAGGTACATAAACTGATATTTTCTTTGGTGGTACTTGCTCATTAATTACTTCCTTTTTGTAACTTCATTGTATATACCCCAATATAAGGACGTTTTTTACTGCTGTTGACAAATGATAACGTTTATTCTGTCGTTCTTTTCGCTTCTTTTTACCTACTTAAGCAAAGCCTAAGACTTGTTTCCTGGGAGTGGTGGTGGGATGGGGGGGTGGTGGTGGTGGTCTGGTGAAGTCAGTGATTTTTTGAGTATTTTTGGAGACCTGAAGTTAGTCTTTTTAGCAAGCTTATGAACAGGACATTACTGGAGAAGTGTAAGTGTGGCACATGAATTGGGTTGGTAAGTGGCAGTTAGTACAAAGAGTAGAATAATTTTCTTGAACGTTATAAAAGTTTTTATAGAAGAATTACTGAATAGTAACGAAAAAACCCTAATTTTTAGCAAATCAGCTGTTGTAGTTCTAAAGAATCTTTTTTTTTTAGTTTGAATTGACTCTAACACATACAGTTGAAAACCAAATGCTATAAACAAATTGTAACCATTATTTAATTTACTGTTTATTGAAGCTGAAAGCGGGACATATTTCTGAAGTTGCTTTCCAGGTTTTATTTTACTTTTTAATTCTGCTTCTTTATTGTTTCATTTTAACATCCCGGATGCCAGAGAGGTGCTATTTGTGTTGGTAATTAAAGAGAACTCTTGACTTGCCATCTAACCTATGCTTCTTTTTAAATCGTACCTGGACCTGTACATTGATAAAAAAGAGAAATGGAAAATAATTTGTGCATTAACTTACTTTTTAGGGTGAAAAGTCCATTTTTTCAGGTACGTACAGCTCAGTAGAGCATAACATTAAAATGCTCCGTGTTACCCTTCTGCTTAAGGCATGTGAGTGAAATCAGTTGGCTGTCTTTGAAAGGATATTCATTGTTATACTGAAGTTGTCAAGTGTTATGGGACTAGTACACCACTTTGAAACTGTAAGGTTCACAACATTGGTGGACAATAAGATATATTTTTAAAATGTTTGGTAGGACTGTCTGAGGACGGATTGTCTGCATGTCCTGTCTGTGATGTGGCAGTTGTGAATTCCAGAAAATGTAACTTAACAGAAGTTGAGAAATTTCTTGTGTAATTCCTGCAGTCTAAACAGCAGAGGAAAAAATGCAACAGTGTAGCAGATGTTTCAGTTGCTTAGTCTTTAGAAGCCTGGTGAGAAATACAAAGAGTGAATTTGATAACTAATCCTGCAGTGGTGGTGTTTCTCTGATGTAGAGACCAGCCAAGCTGCAAAAGACAGGTTTCAGTATTTGCTGTGTCCCAAGAGAAATACAGGATTTTTGGTTGTTTGTTTAATGATTAGACGTCTTATTATTTCAGTTTCATCTTGTTACATCAAAGGCCTTATGAAACTTGAACTTGCACAGAATACGAAGTAGCCAAATAAATGCCAGGTCATTGTGGAACACATCTTGAAAAGAGGCTTTCTTCATCTGCCTGAGTCAAGTTCCTTCACATTGGAAACCTAGAAACTGTAATGAAGATGTTGAACAGTGATGGGATGTGCTTAAGAATATTTTGAACATAGGAGGAGATACAGTGCAACCAAGTATCTTCTAACCAATTGTGAATAACAAAAATGTGTGTGTCATCCCCAAATGATTCAGCTAAGAAAGTGAACAGTAGATGAGATGAGGGAAGGGAAAGCTGTTGGAGTGAAAATTTTAATGAAGCTATCAAAATTTTATTCAAAGATGGCACAAAGTGTAAGCAGACCTGATAGAGAACTGGAAAGATGTAACCAACTCCAGTAGTTTCCCTGCTTTGGCAGGGGGGTTGGACCTGATGATCTCTTGAGGTCCCTTCCAACCCCTAAGATTCTGTGATTCTGTGATTATTCACTTGACAGATGGAACATTCTTAAAAATCTCTGGAACTTTGAAGTAGTTCAGGTTTGCCTCTTCTGAGTCTCCAGATGTCTAAGTTTAGAAGAAATCGCTAATCTTTCAAGAATCAGCAGCGTGAACATCCTTAAAGTTTGGGGATACTGTAAAACTCATAAGCCTAAAACTGTCTACAAATTCTGTATGTGTAAGACTTGGACAACATTTATGCAGTAAATAGCTTAGATGATCTACACTTATGCCTGCATCTTGAGAGGAAACATACCAATGTTGTATTTGTCAGTGAAGTAGGTGATTATTATACACCAAGGATTTGGAAACTCATCTGCTTTTATAAATGAAAAATTGCAGTAATGATCCATAATTCTCGACAACCTTCTCTTTTAGGCCAGACAGTTATGCTTTTTGCATCTGCAAAGAATTTCTGGAATGACTTTTTTCAAGTTTGTACAAGATGTGTGTGACTTAAGTGCTTGTCCATCATTCAGTTTTATCTTACTGGCTACTGCACCTGTTGGTTCATGTAGGGGTGTGTGTGTGCATATATATACATGTATATTTAAAAGCTCCCACCGGTTTTGTAGAGTAGCAAAGTTGTGGATGGGTGTAAATTTTCCTCTTGAGCTGGGCCTAACTTTGCTGCGAGCAATGACCACTAGGTGACACTGTTGCACAGCTCACATTAGTCCCTGTTTAACGTTGACTGTATTGGTGCTCAACGCATTTGAGAACGTGAGATGCTTTGGAGTGGGTTTTCAGGTACCTGAGCAACCTTCTACCGTCAGCTGTAGAAGTTATACAGCTTGACTTGGTCATGCAGATGGGCTAGTGCATTAGGCTTTCCCTTCACAGGGAAAATGCTAATTGTTATGTGTTGCTTTTATGAAACAGTGATTGCATCTGGATATGCAGTGGTGTTTTGGGAGAGAAAACATATGATGTTATCTGGTCTTCTACTGAATATTTGAGTTAACTGGGTAATGCTCATGCAGCCCTGGAGTGTTGTGTTCTAAAGTTGTAGGAAAGCTGTGCAAGTGTGTTCAAAATATTGTCTATAGGACTCATTAAACTTAGGATCATAGAATAATTCAAGTTGAGAGAAGCATCAGGAAGTTTTTGGTTCAACACCCTACTCAAAGCAGGGCCAGTTATGGGGGTCAGATTAGGTTAATATGTCACATCAGGCTTTGAAATCATCTAATGATGGAGACTGAACAGTCTCCCTCTTGGTAACCTGTTCCACTACTTGAATGTCCTCATGGTGAGCAGTTGTTTTCCTTGTATTGAGTAGGGACCTCTCTTGTTTCAATTTGTCGGCTGTCTCTTTTCCCACTAACTGCCGACATGAGGAGCCTGGCTCCATCTTCTTGTATGTGTTGGAAAGCTGTTAGTAGATCCCCCCAAAGCCTTCTCTCCAGACTGAACAAGCTGTTCCCTTAGCAGCCTCTCACAGGGCATGTCTCCCTGACCATCTTGGCAGCCCTCTGCTGAACTTGCTCTAGTTTATCAGTGTCTTTCCTGGACTGGGGGGCCCAAAACTGGATGGAGTATTTTAAATTTTGTCCAACCAGTGCTGATTAGAGAAGGATAATCACATTCCTCAGACTACTGGCTACGCTACTGTTGATGCAGCCAAGGATACTGTTGGCCTTTTTTGTTGCCAAGGCACACTCCTGGCTCACAGTTTGCTTGCTGAACATGAACCAAGACTCCCAGGTTCTTTTACATAGAGCTGCTCTCCAGCCTGTATCATTGTAAGGGGTTGTCACTTTCCAAGACTTTGTATGTCCTGTTGAATTTCATATAGTTCCTGCCAGCCCATTCCTCCCATCTGTTTAAGTATCTCTGCATGGCAGCTCTGCCCTCAAGCATATTGACTGTTCCATCCGATTTGATGTCATCTGCAGAGTGGATGAGCATGTATTTTTATCACTGAGTCACTGCCAAAGATATTTAAAAGAAAAAACAGGTTCTATGGTAGGCCCCTGTGGTACTTCATTTGTTACTGGCCTCCAGATACAGTGCGTATTGGTGACCTTCTGAGCCTCATGATCCAACCTAACAGGTCTAGTTGTCTGTTAATCCAGACTGTAACATCCAAACTTATAGGTTGAAAGTGTTTTCTGACAGCATTGAAAACCTTGCTACAATCAAGGGAAATGGCATTCCCCATTCTCCCTGGTCTGCAATGCCAATCATTTTATTACAGGAGGCAAGCAGATTGGTTAGGCATAACTTAGATTTGATAAATCTATCCTTACTGTTAACAGCCACCAGCATATCGTTCACATGCCCAGAAATGTTTTACTAGAGGAGTGTTTGCATTATTTTTTCAGGAAACAAAGTGAGGCTGATGAACCTGTGGTTCCCCAAATTGTCCTTTTGGTCTTTTTTTGCAGACATTTGCTCTACTCAGTTTGTCAGGGACCTTGCACCTCCCCTGATCACTATGATCTTTCAAAGATGGTATAGAGTGCCCTTACAAGGGCATCAGCCAGTTCTATTAATGCTCTTGGATGCAGTACATTTGGCTCTATGGATTTAAATGGGCTCAGTTCTGTCAAGTAAACCCTATCTTGCTCCTTACTCGATGCTGGAGCTCTTATCTGAAAACTTTGTCTAATCAGAGGCCCAGGGTACCATGTTGGTGAAGACTGAGGGAAAGGCAACAGTTGTGTCACCTCAGTTCTTTCTGTCTGCTGTTGCAAAATCTGCCTTTAAGCCAAAGGTCCCTCATTTTCTTTGTTCAAACTTTTAATACAGAAGCAGCTCCTTTTAACATTCCTTGCAAGTCTCAACCCCACCTGAGCTTTGGCTTTCCTGAAAATATCCCTAAATGCTTGGGCAACGTTTCTAGACTATTTCCTTGTAGCCTGGGTGTTATTCACCATCCTGTGTGAAGCATTTTTGCATTGAAACTCTGACATCAGTTCGCTGTGTATTTGCTGATATGTCTACGTGTTTTCCTGAGTATTGCAATGGACTGTTCTGCTTGTAATTTTCTGTCATTAATAATGTGCCAGCTTTCCTGAGCTACTTTGCCATTTTGAACATTCTCATGTGGGATTCCTTGTTCCACCAGTTCACCGAATAAGCTGAAATCTGTTCTGATGAAGTCACAGTCTGTACTCTGTTAACTTGCTTTCCTCTCTGCCCTAGGATCTGGAACTCCACTACTTCATGATTGCCACAGCCAAGGCTGCCATAGATATGTTTTTTTAATTTTTTTTATTGCTACTTTTTTCTCCATGTCCCTGACCAGTGCTTCCTTGTTAGTGAACAGCAGACCCAGCTGTGTGTTAACTCTGTGTGGATCACTGACACCCATCCCACCATGTCTTGGTAATTCCAGTGGGGTTGTAGTTTTGCAACCATGAGTTTATATTCCTTCTGATTTGCTTTATATTGTGTTTTACTGGATAAATCTCTTTACACAGTTTTATGGTATATGTAATGTGTTGTTTCTCAGTAAAGTACTGAGAATTTAAAGACTCTAACCTTAGTTTTTCAACTCATGGTGTTGTTGAAATGAGGAATGTATTGGTGTTTAAGTATTTACAGTGAAAATTACTGATTATATAGAATGACTCAAATTAAGACTACATTAAATTCTACAATGTAAACAAATATTGTTCTTCTGACCTAATCAAAAATGTTCCTGCATTTAGAGAAAATACAGAAATATCAGAAAGGTTTATGTAAGAAAGTAGTTATTTTATAAGGACAAAAATTATGTTTAAACCAGTCTCTTTAAAAAATTTCCCTTAAAATGCTTGCCACTTCAGACTAATGTACTTTAACATAATTTTGAAATAAGTTACACTTAATTATACTTAATGTTGAGAATGTTTTAAAATATATTTAGAATTAAATAATTTTAAAAATAAACTTAAGTGTTTTTTAAGTTGTATTTGCAATAAAATAGCAAACTTTGGTTGAAAGGGCTTATCTTTTGAGGGAACGTCTAACTTAAGACAGTTGAAGTATGGTATGTTAAGTGCTCCAGTTATGCAGTACTGCACTTAATTAAATTGTGATTTTTGTAATTTGCTGTCCTTTTCCTGAACTTTATAATTTAGGCTGGTGCTGAAGAATGCCCTAACCAGTATGTCCTAGATATTAAAATTAAAGTATAGTCACTTAATTATAAAACCACAGCCTCCATACCTCTTTTTTGTCAATTCTATATTAGCACTGGATTGAAAAATCCTACCCTTATGCCATCATACAGATATCAAACTACTAGTTCACCTGTTTCCATGGCCTCTATTTAATCCAGATTTGAGCAGCAGCTAGCATCTCCCTGTCCAGAATTCTGATCCTGATAACTTTCAGTGAAGTAGGTGCTCATCAAGATCCTTAATCTGAGAAGAATACTTGTTTAGTTCTGTAGTTGCTTCAGAGCAGGACTTGTATTTGGAGTATCCAAAATTAATCTTGGTGAAAGCAGACACTGACAGAATGGCAAGTTTGTTTTTTGCAGTATGTCCTTGGGAAGGTACCAGTTTTTTTAAATGGTGGCACTTCCTGAGGAAGAGTCACTCTTAACTTGGTGGAAGAAACCAAAGGTAGAAATAACTGACAATACAGCAAGTGGCAGCAGCAATGTGGAAAAATATTTAGCAGCAGAGTTCTTTTTGCCGTGCTTTTATTGAGGATCTAACAAACTGAAAAGCTTTTAAGGGCCTAAGGTGGGGTCTTTACCTAATATTTAGTTCTGTATGGGTAACAAAATGAGGAGTAATGCATGTATCGATTGTTTGAGGTGAAATTTTTGAGTACTGTGAGTCTTTTATATGCTCACTTTTTTTTTTACAGATAATTCAAAATGCAGGTAAGTTGACTGCCACAATTTTATTCTTTAAATGGAAATATCAATTAACATGAACTACTTTTGTAATTCATGCATTTAACATAATAAGAAAAAATGTGTTTGCTTTACAGGCACAGTTACTGCTTTGTTGAGAGCATTTGTAATGTTTCTTAGATAAATTTTATCATGCTCTTCTACTTGGGTAAATTAAGCTCTAGTTCACATCTTGCTTCTTTGCTTTTGAGAACAGAATTAGATTGTTACTCTCTTCATATAGTTTTAAATTCTGAAACTGAGTAACTGTTCAGTTCTTATCATGGTCTAAACCAGCTTCCTAATTCCAGTACAAAGAAAGTCTGTGATTCCTTCCCAGACCATAAATGCTAGGTGTTTGTAATCTGTTTTAAGAATCATAGAATGCTTTGGGTTCAAAGGGACCTCAAAGATCATCTAGTTCCCATCCCCCTGCCGTGGCTAGGGACACCCTTCACCAGGTCAGGTTGCCCAAAGCTTCTTCCAACCTGGCCTTAAACGCTTCCAGGGATGGGGCTTCCACAGCCTCTCTGGGCAACCTGGTCCAGTGCCTCACCACCCTCATAGTAAAGAAGTTCTTCCTAATGTCTAATCTAAACCTACTCTTTCAGCTTGAAGCCGTTGCCCCTTCTCTTGTCACTACAAGACAGTGTTTCCCACTGTGTGAGTTGGATAGCTGTATTTTTGTCATCTATTTCTTTTAACTCTGGAGAAGTTGAAATGAATGAGGAAAAATGTTGACTTTGGTATAAAAGAATTTTGATATATTCTTTTCTGTTCTTGGAATAGGCTTCAGAAGTCTGTTCTGCTTTTTATCAGGTTTTGAATATTGTCCATATCCTCAACTTTCTAAATCTGTATTCTACTTTAATCTTTTCCACAAAAGATGTATTTCCAGCAAATGAAGTACTTCTGCATCATATTAACTTTGCACGCTAACACCACAGTTCTGTAAGAATAGTTCTTGCCAATGGCATACAGATTTTAGGTAGGCAGAGGAGCTTGTTTATGTGATAATTTTCAACACATGAACAAAATAGACAAAGCATGCAGTTAGTTTCTAAAAATTAATTACCTCTAGTTTCTAAAAATTAATTACCTCAATATAAGAAAGCATGGTTTGATAAGGACAATGAGATAGAAATAGGATTGGAACACAGATGATGTAAAGCAAAAGGGTTGAACTGGACACAGGATATGAGAATATTTTTGTTGAAGCAGCCAGTGACAGAAGATATGATTTATACAGTGCTTTCTTGGTGGAGTTTTACATTGTTCTATTTTTTTAAAATTCCCTTTAGAGGCACTGATGCAAAAATAAGGCATTTTTAGCAAGTGATTTATTTTATATTCATGTAGACATCTGTTTTTCTCTGGCTGCAAGACAGGTGAGATGAACGCACCTGAACTGTCTACTCTTTTAGAGCTGCTTCATGCTGAAGATAACCTTTTGTCAGTTGATCTAAAATGTTTGGAGACTTGTTAATTTAAAATAAAACAAAAAAACCAAACCCAACTCAATAAACCCAACATACAAACAGTTATATGAAGGTTGTCTGTAAAAAAGAAACGTTTGGAGGCAGCTGGTGAAGTCTTAGTTCAGATGCCTGAGCTGCATCTGTTAACATAGTTTTCAGCTGTACAATCAAGGATTTTCCCCTTACCCACCTGGCAGTCCTGGGTTTTGTGGATAGGAAATAAAATTGACATAATGAAATGGAAGATTGTAGTATTTGCTGGATCCTTTCCAGCTGCTGAAGCAAGTGAAGGATAGTGCAGACCATCAAAGAAGGGTAAGAGTGCTTGATTCTACGTCTCTTCTGCTATGAACTACTATGGAGTACTTGACAGAGATGATGTTGACCACATTTGGACCTTGCTGAGTCTGATGCACTTACACAGGCTTTTGTGCCTGAACATTCTGTGCCAGACAGTAGAAGATGGTTGTTGCTAAAAGGTTGGGGTTGTGGGTTTTTTTTATAATTACTCTGACAGATTTTCTTTAGTTATTACTATCCTAGATAAAGGTAGCAGTGGGTTTTCTAGTTGAGGTTTCTCTTTGGTTTGTACTCTTTAAAGAAGTTTTGTTGCTTGTGACTTTCAACAGAAGATCATATTATTAGTATTAAAAATATTGTATTTACAGCATCTGTCATAGTGAGAACTGAGAGATGTTTTCTTCTGACTGGCTTTGATAAGAGTCCTCCTTCGATAAGATTTAAAAGACCATGGATGTGAGAACGAAGCACTTTATCTCAGAATATTTCATGTCAGCAGCCTATGCTCTGAATGAAATGACAGAGTAAGCTTGTCAACAGACACACTGTCTGGAAAGAAAAGGTCTCTCTAGTTCTATATTGTTTTAGACAAATGCAATTGCATTGTTTTGTATATCAAGTTCATTCTTGAATTCTATTAGGCTTCTTGCTCCTATTTCAAAATTTAAGGGGATTTAAATTTCTGAACTGTTGTTGCTGTAAAAATTACATGAAGACAGATAACCTTGCCCTTTTAATTCCACTCTCAAATCAAACCTTTGCTGCTCTCCTAGCTGTTAGGAACTGCAAGGTATATTTGTTTTCTAGAACAATGCAACATATTTTGAAGTTCATTAAAGTTCAACTGATTTTCTACAGATTATAAACCTCTAAAAGAGTAATATCAGAACTGTCTGGCATAGAGTCTCTCTTTTTGTAAAAAAAAAAAGGCAAACCAAACCCAAACACTAACCAATTCCACAAACATAAAAAACCCACCACAAAAACCCAGACAGAAAGCCCCAAGCTGCATTTTTACAACATTTTATCTTCATGCTTTTAATCCTTTTAACTCTCCATAACAATGTAGTCCTACTAGTGGATATGAAGTTGCTCAAGTTACTTGACTGTTTTAAGTAAAGCTATTATATTTATTGTTGAATTAATTTTATAGTTTCATCTTCAAGATGATTATTTCTTAAGTTGTTTTTCAATCTAGCGAATTGTCTTTTCTGGGAAAGGGATTTTTATCACAAAGAAGAGACTTTAAACATGGACAGAGCCCTTGCCATCTTCATTTGTGCTCTAGGTGGCATATAGAAAGGGATTAAAAGAATATCTCTCCTCCTGAGACTGGCTTGACTGTACTTTTTGAAACTGCTAGACATGGTTAATTAGGGCTTTCTGTAGTAAGCTTTGAAATACTAATGAAATAGCACAATTAAGGTGGATTAAGTATTTTATAAATATATTCAACACTACTAAAACCAAAATCACACAGCAGAATTTATTTGGTTGTATCACATCCTGGTGTAAAATGGCATAAGCTGTGACACAGTGGTTCAGTAATAATCCATACAAATTAATTCAGCATTTTGTCTTGGTCTGTTTATATCAACTCTCATCGAAGTATGAATAAACTTTTTCCTTACTCCAGTTTACTAACTGATGGTAGGCTGGAACTCTTTTTCCTGGAAAAGGACAAATATGGGGAGAAAAAGAGATTATATGAACTTTACTTCTAGTAGCAAATATCCGTAGTTGGCATTTGGTAGTAGAGGCAAAATATAAACATAGAAAATGTTTTTATCACAGTTGGTTGTTCCCCTCCACCCACCCCACACATACACTCTTCAATGAAAAGCTACAGGTAATGGAGTCAGAGCCCAGCATTTAAATTAAAGGGCAAGATTATTTTGACTAATGCCCTGTGCTATATGTATCATAATACTTTTTCTTCCAGCTTGCATAGATGAATATGTATGTAAAAGTGTGTGGAAATTATCATGCTGTAGATAAATTCAGTATACCTGTAGATAGAAATAACAGAACCTGACTTTCAAAGACAAATCAATCCCTTCACCCGTTTGTCTTGAATTTCTCAGTTCAGCACAGTAGTTATGGAACAGGTACTACTAATTTAATACGATGCTTTTATCATTTGAGGGTATTATTTTGGAAAGTGTTGATTTAAAGCTGAGGGAAATAAAGCAGCTTGGCAAGAAGCATCAGGAGACTTGGCTACAGTTCCCATATGCATCTCTGAGACAGAACTTTTCTTTAGCAGTGTTCTCTTCTTACCTCTTGACAACTTGCAGTGGGTGATTTTTTGTTTGTTTGTTTTGTCCTTGAACTTTTCATTCTCTTGTGGTTAGACTGAATTGTGGGTTTTGGAGCACAAGCACATCAGCATATTATCTTTTTTTATTTTTTCTTTCTTTTGTTTTTTTAACTATCCTTTCTAAGATCTGGATGTTTCATGACCTGTTTGCAGAGAGACTTTACCTGGTGACTTTTCTTTTGGCTAAAATTGTGTTTAAATTTCTGCAAAGCACAAGTTTTCCTGTTTAACCAAGCCTGCAAATTGAATGTGTTTTGAATAATCTTTAATCTGTGAAAGTTAAAGCTGAGAATTGCATGGAAATATTTGGTTTTGATGTGGAAAAAGAGAGGAAAAAAAAAAATTTTAAATCAGAAAACTTGAAGTTACTTACAGGAGTTTTGTTCAGTCAGAATAAGCTAAAAAACCAAGGTCTCTGGCCCAGTTCCCTTCAAAGCAAGAAACAATATGAACAAACTAGTCTTCCTCTCACTCAATTCCTATTCTTACCTAGCCCTGCACGTGTATATTTTGTATGAATGTAGATGGGCAGAGTTTAATTTGACAGAGGTTCCCCCAACTAGAACTCTAAAATTCATCTTCAGAATTTAATGTGTAAAAAGTATACCTTTTCTTTAAATTTGCTTAGTGTCCTTTTAGGGTAAGTCGGTCGAAGCATGAAGCAAACCAGTAAGCATAGAGGAAGCTGAAAAATTAGTCATCACCTCACTCTTGGATATGTCACCTGGAGTAATCAAGCCATTATCATTGCTTTGGGGTTTTTTTTTGGCAGGGTTGTGATTTGCAGCAATGTAGTCATATCAAAAAATTCTACCATAGTTGTTGATAACACTGCGTGAATAAATACGGAATTATTTTAGACAGTCCATAGTATAGTTAAATCAAAACTAATGGTGTGTGAGCTAGACAGACTGATACTAGGTTGCACTCACCATGATGCATTTCTCCTTTGGACTATAACCCTATGTCTTGGCAAGGTGGGTGTGGGAAAGTAAAAATTCAGTATTTCTGCTGTTAAAGGCAATATTTAGCAGGCTGCCCTTTTTTTTAGGGTTGGTCATTCTATCCAATTATTAGGTGCTGGGGGAAAGCAGCTTGTGTTTCTTAAAGTGTGTAAAAAGAAACTAGGTTAGTTGAAAAGAGAAGACAGATTATTGCAATGATCATGAAGCAGATTGACTGCAAAGGAGAACTTTAAGCAGGAGTTAAGAATGAACAGAGTTGCTCTTGCTACTTGTGCTGCTTTTGCCTGACAAATTTAGGCTTTATAAAACTTTAAAAAAAAAAAACTCTGACAGGAAATCAGTCTCATAACTGAACTTAGCATTGTAAGCATATCTAGCCTTATTGGAAGTTTTTGTCAAAAACATCTTGACTGAAAGGCTGGGGTTTTTATTGCTTGTTTTCATGTAACTTTTTTGGATCTCTACTGTCACCTCAAAGAATCTACATTACCTTAAGGATATGAAATGTGATTGTACAACTTCAAAAGAAGGGTCTATAAGCACAGGATCTCATCTCTGACACTGGTAATTAATGCATGTCCTGTAAGAGCAGACAAAATGTTTGATACATCTCCTGAGTCTCTAATTTCAGCTCAGAGTATTTTCTGACACAGAATTCTGTTTTTTACTAGGAGTCAGGTTTTGGGTAGTTTTATTTTTTTTAGAAGTGAGTCCTTTATGTCTGTTTTTATTATTTTATTGCTTCCTTTATTCTTACTTGTGTTTTCACCTTTGACTATGAGCTGATAATAACTGAAAAATTAAAAGGGCAGGGGAAACAATTAAAAAACTGCAACCCTATAATTTGGAGACTACCATTTGGAGACTACTCTAAAAATAGAGACTACCATGCTCTGAAAAAGTTGAGGAAAACAAGCAGAAAGAGAATAAAATTGAAGACAAAGTGACACAAAGAAATAATGAACTCCTTAAATACCGAAGATACTAAACGGAACATAAATGATTGCTTCATGGGGTGGGGGTAATCTTGATTATAATTGACTTTGTCAGTCTGGATGATGGGTTCGTGTTCTGAGAAGACGGGAGGATTGATAAAGTTTCCAAACAGCATGCAACGTCAAAAAGCTTTTCAGAAGAGAGGCATAAGGATGTAGGAGAGCTGAGTGGTTCTTGTAAGGCTTTTTTTTTTATTTATTAGCCTAAATTCAAGCAATGGTGAAGTATAGTCTTTTGAATCAAGTTTTGTGCAGGACTGGACAAAAGTATTAAGCTTTTTACTCAAGGGGTTTATTCTGCCTTTCATTAAGTCTTTATTGAAGCAGTGAAGACACTTTTACCATCTCAGTATTAGTTTTGATCATGTCGGAGAGAAGATTTGTGATCCCCTAGCTGATTGAACTCTGACAATGGACTAGGTTTAGTAAATGTAATGCCTCACGGCTAGTGAGTGTTTTGTACCTTCGTTCCTCCATATGGCTTTTGCACCTGCTCACCACACATTACACATGCAAAATGAGCAATTCATTCCTAACACTTGGGTTTTCTGTTCTGGTGGGGCTAGGCTCGTTCTTTTATAAGCTTTATTAATATTATTTTATTAATTGGTGGCCACTGGAGTTGTTGCAATTGCAACTGCATCTACTCATTCACTAGGTCTGGGGTCTATCAAGGTGCATTGTGACAAGACCCTCAGTCCCTGTAGCCATTTTTTGGACACACGATCTTGGGGTTTTCTTGTGATTTTTTCAAAAACAGATTTATCTTTTTATGCCCCCTTTTTTTCTTTTTTTTTTTACTTTCTTGGGATAATGTGAACTACCTTGGCAGCCTGTTATATTTCCATTTTTATAGAATATGAGGATCTTGCAAGTCTGAGGGAGCAACACATGGTGTAATTCTCTCAATACTGCCTATTGGAGCATCATCTGTACAACTGTAACTGCTAATCACTCAAGAGTTTTGCTATGGAGAGACCTGGTAGTTCTATTCCAAAAGTGATCCCAAAAGTAGTATATCATACATGCAGTGTGGATGATTCAAGCTACAGGACCATGACATTAACTGTCTAAACATAGTTTAGGTGCACTCACAAGTACCTTTTTGTCCCTCTATAAGAAGAGTTGAAATAAAACCCCTATATCAGACTCAATTGTATATGTTGCTGATGTCAAACTGCAGGCATTTAATAATTAAACTCTATGTTCCTTTCTTTTTGCATTTTTTCTAGTTGATGAAAAGAGAGAATAGTGTGTGCCTTTATGGCAAACAGTGATGTTCGTTCAGTCTAATATCTACTTAAATACAATTGAAAGCAGATTGATATTTTGAAGCGCTTTGATGAAGCACAAAAGATTTGAAAATCTAGTAAGCTGTTAAATTGGAATGCAAGTTCCAGTGAAACATTTTGTTTACACTTACAGCAAAAAGTAACTATGGGTTTAAAGAAATTACTTTTCTTTGAACTTTCATTCAGAAGTTAGTTTGGTGTTGCAGTTCAGAATATTGCTAAATGCTGAATTCATTACCTTTCTTTATAATCTCTTTTTTTTTTAGCAAACTGTTATGTTGGACAATACTTCTACACTGCTGTTTGATTTAAAAGATCAAAGCCACTCTCTGAAGAGTTTTGATTAACTGTGAAGACTGGCTATGTTCAACACTAATAGGTATACTAAAGTGCTGCCAAGATTAATGTGGAGATGACCCCGTGCCTATTTTCAGAATTGCAGGGGGGCGAATTCTGTCAACAGTGAAGATGCATTTGATAAAAGGCCGAAGCAATGGGGATCCTTTCTGTCAGGCAGTAGAGGAAGTTGTACAAGATTTGGATTTGAAGATTAAAAATATTATCGATTCACGACATGAAGTCTTGACTGCCAGCACTACTGGAGTCAGTCCAGCACGGGTAATGGGACTTCTTTTGTTCTTTTTACTATTTAGCTTTACAAGAAAGCAAATCTTATGCTGGTTTTATTTCTTTTTTTTTTTTTTTTGAAGGACTTTATATAGAGCATTATCTTTCCTAACAGTACAGAGCAGTGTCATTTCCTCTATGCTGTGGATTTAAACTGGTTGAAAGACATATCTGAGGATTACAATATGGGTTTTGAAATGGTGTTTTACTTACAATAAACTTACCTCAACATTGTAAATAAAATACTCCTGTTTGTGCAGTTTTCATAGATGTAGATACTTATAACTGTCAGGTTTGGCCACTAATTTCAAGGCAATAGAGCTATAAAAAATTTCCAAACAAATTATGAAAGTGAAATTAAGATTTGAGAACATATATCAGTAACTGATTAGAATAGACAGGGTTTAACTAGCTCAGCATGAAGTATTTATAAGGGTAAGGCATTCAAAATAAGCTTAAATATAACGAAGTCTAGAACATGGTGAAATATGGAGTGGGAGGGGACTGAAATAAAACTTCAAATAATCAGCATGTAAATTTTTCTCTTTTAGTGTTTTGAGCCACTAATAAAGCTATTAATGATCTTATCTTCATGGAAGACATCAGTATATTTACAGTTCCTTGTCAGGACTGGAGAGCAGAATATAGGCTTTCTGTTTGTATTTTCTGTAGTTTGAATCTACTTGGGTTTATGGTACGATCGTTTTGTCATGAAAAGATTAACCAAATTTAATTATTTTGTTATTAATTGTTGATATTTAAAATGTTTAATGTCATGTACTTTTGTTTAGGGCACTTCTAAAAAGTTATAGACACCTTGAATACATATGCGTTGTTAGAATGCTTTTTTTTTGTGAATTTGCTGCAATTACCCCATGGTAACAAAGTTTTTAAAAAAAGCACATTGGAAGTCTGGTTAAAATTTGTTAATGTGAGGACTAAAACCAGTCAGACCCTAGCAGCTAGTTTAAACCGGTTTAAATGTGTGCTTACACTGAGCAGTTGGGATATATATTTCACCTGCATTTTCCTGTTTACCTTTCATATCTTTCTGTTGCTTTCTGTTCTATTCTGAAAAATTAATCACTGTTATCAGTTTTGTCTTTATTTAGCTACTTGTACTACTGATAATTTAAAAAAAATTATAAGCCAGGTAAAAATATTTTAAGAAAACTTAATTCTTCAAAGAAATTCACAAAAAATTTTGATTTTTCAAGCTGCGTGTGTTTCATTGTTCTCTATAGGTCAAGTTTATAATCTGCTGATTCTAAAGATGTTTACTAACATCCTTGTTGAGGCAGAAGATAGCAAAGATGTTTGCATCCTGATCTTGTTAGGAAGTGGGTTAAATATTCAATTCCATTGAGGTTGGCAAGATGTTAGTATTTTTTTTTATATTGCTGTGAGTTTGTGGATCAATACTGGAGTTTTTTGTAATTCCTGAATTTAAGTTAATTGGTCGCAGGAGCAACCCATCTACTTGTGGATCAGCAGATTCTGCTGTAATTCTCCTGGGTGAGGAAACTTAAGTAGCAGAGGATGATGGGCTTTAAGCTCATCCTTTTCACCATATTCACCACAACCCTTATATATTCAACACTGTGGATGTAACTGAGAGCCATCATAGGTGATTGTGGTCTGGATGTGACTGATGTGCTATGTGGCTTGACACATTATATTGGGTTTATGTGGCAAGGTTTTTGGTAGCGGCAAGGGCTGCAGGAGTGGCTTCTGCAAAAACACCAGAAGTTTTCCCCATGTTGGATAGGGCCATTTCCAGCCAGCTCCAAGGTGTACACACATATGACCAAAGCTGAGCCAATTAATGATGGTGGTAGCACTTCTAGTATAACACTTAAGAAAGGATAAAAAATGCTGTGCAACAGCAGTTGGGAGAGAAGAGTGAGACTAGGAAAAGGACAATTCTACGAACACCAAGGTCAGTGAAGGAGGAGGTGCTCCAGGCGCTGGAACAGATTCCCCAAAGGCTGTGATGAAACCCATGGTGATGCAGGTTGTCCCTCTGCAATATGTAGATATCCACAGTGGAGCAGATATCCAACCTGCAGCAAACATGAGTAGGTGGACATGTCCTGAAGAAAGCTGTGATGCTATGGAGAGCTTGCACTGGAGCAGGTTCATGTCAGAAACTGTAGCCTATGGAGAGGAGCTGATGCAGAAACAGTTTTTCTAGCAGGGCCTGTAACCTCACGGGGAACCCACAGTGGAGCAGTCTGTTCCTGAATATCTGCAGCCTGTGGAAAGGACACACACTGGAGCAATTCATGAAGAGGTGCAGACTGTGGGAATGACTTCCTTTGGAGAAGCTTGTGAAAGACTGTATCACATGGTGGGCAACCCACAAAGGAGCAGAAGAGCATAAGGAATAAAGAGCAGCAGAAGCATTAGAAACTGACCATGATGTTCATTCTCCATTCCCCCGTACCACTCGGGGAAGGTGGTAGAAGAAATGAGAGCAAAGTTGAGTCTGGGAAGAAGGGAGGGGTCCTATTCTGCTAAATTGGCATTGAATTACATTAATTTTCTTAAGTCAAGTCTGTTTTGCCCATGATTGTAATTAGTAGGTGAAATCTCATCCTTGTCTTGACTATGACTTTTTCATCATATATTCTCTGTTGTGTTGAGGAGTGGGAGTGATAAGGCAACTTGGTGAGCATATAGTGGCTAGCCAAGGTCAAGCCACCAGTCTTTTATGGTGCCCAAGATAGGGTCTGAGGAATTAGAGATAAGGATGCTAATTGAGGGAGATAATGAACAAAATGTGGACAGCAGAACAAGTGTGGGGAATTTTTGAGTTTGTAATTGTGGTCAAAGGGCAAGGGATGTAGTGAGCATAAATTGTCTACCTCTGGTGCTGTGATACTGCAATTCTCATTTTGGTGTGGGGAATTCTTTTTGTTATTGTAAATGAAGTTTGTGAAGATAGTTTGATGAATGTATATTTTTAATTATTCTTAACAGAGTTGAAAGGTAGAAAAGGGAGCATAGACAAATGTTGAGACTGATATCAAATTAAATATTTCAGTGGAGCTTTTTGTGGAAGAACCTTTTACTAAGCATGTAGGATGGGTAGGTTACCATTACTAATTAAAAACAAGACTCCACAAGGTTTTAACTGTTTTGTTTTTTACTTTATAAAGAAATCCTTAAACCCTGATGCTATAATATTTCAGAAAAACTGTTATCAAAACGAGAAGTTTTTCTGAATACATATGATATGTGTTTTTTCATGTGTAAGAGCTTAATTTCTTTAAGTGCAAATTTTAAGCACAGTCTTAACTACAGAGCTGAAACTGGTGCCGCCTCTAGCTCCTGGGAAGGCTGCTTCCTCATAAAATGTACCTGAAGAGAGTGAGTTACTTAGAAAAATATTTACTTTTCTTCTGGCAATGGCAGTTTTCTTCCATCATTGCTCAATTTTCCTGCAAGTACCTGTTTTATAAGTAGACCTCCAGGAAAAGTTATTACTTTATGCAGCAGGAGCCACTACTTTGTGTGGAAGCCTGCACAAGTAACTAATAGGAATTATGATTAATTTCTTCCTGAGAAATTACTCCTGTAGATGGAATCTGGCTGGTGTTTCTGGAACTAACCAGAACAGTCTAGAGTAGCTAATGGTCACTATACCCTGAAAGACTGATCAACTATTTTCTTGAAAAAGTCATTTGAATTATGATTTTAGGCTTACTAATAAACGAGATGATGGCAGGGATTATTGTCTTGCAGAAAGTTCTAATTGCACCTTGGATGATAGGATTTTAATCCATGGTTAGTACACTAAGTCACTGCTGTTGTAGTAAGACTTCTGAAGGTCATCTTTTGGCAGCTAGGAGGTTATGTTATATTCTAAAGATTATTTTTTCCTTTGTGTATAATCAAGATGATGCCAAATTTGTACTTTTCTTATTAAGACAAATTTATTGTGACACACATGACACTTATAAAAATCTGTGATGTGGTGATGTAATGACTGAAGAGGTTCAGAATAAATTTTGAGGAAATTAAATGGTACTGAAATAGGACAATTCTGTAAAGCCAAGTAACAACCATTTCTGTAATTGCTATTTCTAGCTATCGATTATAACTTATAGTAACTGACTGACATGTGTTGCTATGCTTTCTTGAAAGCTACATACACTAATTGATGTAATCAAATTGAGAGAGAAATAGAATTTGATCTTTTCAAGACTGTGTTTAAAAGCAGTTAACTGATTAGATAAATGCAGTTCATTGCTTGTCCTGTCCTTCTGAACAAAGTCAGGCTATTCAACATCTCTGTGTATCAGTAAATAAGCAAGCTTATAGTTTTTAAAACCTACTACTGTGTATTAAGCACTAAATTCTCTATGGAACTCCCAGTACTTTTAAATAAAAACGTAGCAAACTTGCAATTCTTGCAGTCCTATAGTGGCTATGGAGTTCTATCTCTGTACTGCTGACTGTAGCATTGAGCACTTCCAGATGTGGACTCTTATTTTCTTTAAGGAATTCTTTATTCATGTGGAAAACTGTGAAGGAATTAATGCAATTCCAAACATCAGGATATTGTGCCAAGTACCCCTGTTGTCATATCTTGATGGAAATATCACTTTTAACCGACTGCTTTAGCAGATTAAGTTAGAGGAGTTGGACTTCACCAGAATGTGCTTGTGTACCCCATAGCACTCAAATTGGTTGTTAGAAAAAAAGAAAAAGTTATTTTCTGCAGCATGGTTTTATCACAGGTTTGTATATTTATCTGTGTGACTTGCTCATCAGCGTATACCTCCAGGTGGCAGTGATCTAAGCTCTACTAATTGCTTGGCACAAGGAAGAAACTTTCCCTATAAACGCTTCCTGAGGAAGGGAAGGAAGGAATTCTCTCACCCTGTGCCAATATGGGTTGCTTTTGGAAGTGAGCTATTGGTCTGACGTGCTAACATTTCCTGTTGTATTGTCTTTTTATTTACTTTCAGCCAAAATTGTATTCCATAAATCATGGCACTGTGTATTGTGGTCGAGATACTGTAAAGGTCTTACTAGTTCTTCTGGATGAAGAAGCTGTCAGTCCTCCTACCCAGCACAAAGCAGAATTATTATATGGTGATGAAAGCTTAAATTTGTTTGGAATCACCTCTGTTTTGACACTATTCAGGTCAGTATTAGAAGATTTTTGGTGGCAGTTGAGTGGGAGGGAAGGGATTAAAGACCTTAAACTGAATGGCTAACAAAGCGTTTAAAGTACTTACACAAAGCAAATGACCAAAGTGTGCAGTCTGTTGTGAGGTTAGGTGGTAAAGGGAAGGCATTTATAGCACTGTCTCAAGTTCCCAAGAGTATTCCCATGGATTGAAACTAAATGAGGGAAGGTTTAGATTAGATATTAGGGAGGGAAGGTTTTTACGGAGAGAGAGTGGTGGATGCCCTGTCCCTGGTGGTTTTCAAGGCCTGGTTGGATGAGGCCCTGGGCAACCTTGTGTAGATCCAGGACTGGAGGTTTGTGGCCCTGCCTGTGGCAGGGGGGTTGGAACTGCGTGATCCTTGTGGTCTTTTCCAACCCAGACCATTCTATGATTCTACCTCCTCAGTAGCATTTTCTGTAACCTCAAGATGTTTTTGTAATACAAACTTTTTGAGCTGGTATGCTTCTGGGCTGCATGAAACCCATGGAGGAATGAATATCCTTTGCAACGAAACTTCCAAATACTTAACCTCTTAAATTGAGTTGGAAGTCTTAAATTCAAATACTGTCTGTTCAGTAGCTAAGTTGACTTCAATTTGAAGATGCTTTGTCTAGCTAAGACACAAGATGTTTTTTGATTATATCGTTTTCTTCCTGCATAGTAATTATTTTGTGGAGACAGTTTTAAATGCTTATAGTTTTTCATATCATGATCCATCAGTCAGGATAGTATTGCATGTAGGATGTTGAAACAAATGTACGTATCTGAAGATTTTTTTTTAGCAGTGTCTGAAACTGATGATACACATTGACCCTGATGGTGAAAGCTTCATTTGGGGAGGAAGAATAAGATCAAAGAGGGAGAGAGAAGAAAGAGAAGACGTGGCCAGCTGGGAAGTAAAGCAGTCAGAGTTCCTAGTCAAGCATCCTCTGTATATACAGTGCTTGGTTTATTACAAGTGCTTTTCCCAGGTTAACTGAATTGCCTTCGTAAGAGCCTGCTTAGACCCCTTATTGGTTGTGCCTACTTAAGGTGCCTTTAGCAGTGATTGGAGCATCTGTTCATCAAGGCAAAGGCTGTATGTTCAGTTGCTTAGTAAGCTGTGTGCATGCACATACATTTCCCTAATATAAAAGATGATCTATAGCAAAAAGGGTAGGAAAAGTGTGAAAGAAGGATATGTTTCTTATGCTGGTGGCAGTTATTTACTGTGAGAGCCCACCATAACAACACTATTGGAATGTGCAAGTGTAAAGCTGTGAGGATAACAGGAAGAAAAGAAAAACAGTGATATGTCCTAAATTGGAAGATAAAGGATCCTAAAAGTCAAAGAATTTAAATGTTCCGTTAGATCTATTGTTTGACACCATCTTTTATCAAACCAAAGGAACAAGCACATCCTAATGAAACTTAAGAAACTAGTTTCACTAATAATTTATCCAAATAAATCTGTAATATTTTTTAATATAAAGCAGCTTGTAACAAAATATTGTGGAATATTCTTTCACCTCTCAAATATCTGTGGATAGCTGTAGCTATACATTTCTATTTATGTAACAAACGTAAATTAACAGTGATTTCAGTCTTGTTTTTTCATTCCTTCAGATTCAGGAAAAATGTTCCACATTAACTTTTAAATTGTTTCATTAATTTAATAAGCCTCACTGTGGTTGTATTTTCATCGGAAAGAATAGGAGCTTAATCAGTTTTAGGTTAATGCTTTTGTGAATGAAATCAAAGCCCTCCTGAATCTTCATCCTGAATTAAGCACTACTATTATTCTGAGCTAGAGGTCTTGATTAGTTTAAGTAACTCCTTAATTTAAAACAGGTTTTAAACCACTTATTTCTGCATAACAGTTCCTACTGAGTACTTCAGTTTCATTTACCTCATTTGTTTTTTCTTTAATTTTCCCCAAAAGGATAAAATTTTTGTTTGACTAAAAATCTTCTCAGTATACGTATAAGCATATACTGCTATCTGGGAAATTATACTGTAATCAAGACAATTGTTGTGTTTTCCTTAGTGGTTAATTTGCTTTAGATTTTATTTTCCAGTATATCTTTATTGTGTGCTTCAATTTTAAAAAAAAAATTTAGAAGTAATGTGTTCAAAGTATTGAATTTATGATCCTAAATTATTGCTTTAGGAATAAAAGACTTCAAGAAATTAAATAAAACTTGCAAACAGCACCTATTTTCATTTTTTATCAAATCTTTCTGCATTTTGCTAGTTGCTTTACTGTAAGGCTTCTGTTGCTTTATAAATGCCGAACACATTCATACTGCACAGCACAGTAGCTAAGGTGTCACTGATTTGCATCAGAGTACAGGCACCTCTACAGTACTTTTTTGTCAATGATTAGGTCTCAAATATTTGATCTAGAGTGTTTAGATCTAGATATTTGATCTCAAATATTTGATCTAGATCTAAATCTGCAATGGTTTGTAGGATGAATGGTAGAACTCTTGGCAGTAAATGTTACTGCAGCATTAAGATTCTTTTTTCTAGTCTGATTCTGTGCATCAGATTGGTCACCTTATATGGTAGCTATTGTTTTATGTTTTTTGATCACATGGTAGTTATTGTTTTGAGGTTTTTCCCAATGCTGTTTGCTATTTCTGGAGATTTTATTACTGAGGAATCCCAAAATATGCTTAGTTTTATGAGTAGTTTTTTCTGGGTTATGGTCAGTTTAAAAGCACACTGTTAGTTTTCAAGTAAAGATTGAGGTTAAATGCAAAGCACTTCTTATTCAAAACTTGAGCATTTTTAAAATTTTTCTTGCTTTATTTTACTCTTCTTTCAATAAACTTCAGATCAATTGCATTGATTTATCTCTCTGCACAGAAATCCAACAAAAAAGCTGCTGCTGAGAAGCTGCTATTGTGTAGTTTGACTTTTTGTTGGCTTTGTTTTAATTAAAAATATTTTCATTGCAAATTGTGAAATGCACGCGTATTTTGGGAGCTGAAAATGTAAGCACTGAGAATACATCCTCAGTGGTTTAGAACATCCTATCCAAGCTAAAGTTTTTCTTACTTAATCTGTCCTTTAGAATATCCATCAAATATTTTCCTTCTCTAAGCACCTCATTTTAGTCTTCTGGAAAATATTGGTTTTAGATTTGCATTATAGAAGTTAAAATAAAATTCTTGAGCTTTTTTTTATTATTTTGAGGCTGCATGCAAGACAGAAGTGTGCTATTTTTCCAATTGTATTTTAAATTTTTTTTTAAGCAAACAAAAATTATAATGATATTGAAATCAGTCAGGTGATTCTGATAAATTAATGATGTTTATGGTTTATAGTTAAATTTTGAACGACCATGGATTAAATATTTTCCTAACTTTTTGCAATAAAGATTCTTTGTTCTGGTTTGCAAGTTCAGGTGGTATTTGGTGTTTGAGGCAACGTTTTGTTAGCTGCTGTTTTTTGTATCGTTCCCATCATCTTTCTATCCTATTAATTAATGTTAAAGGCAGTCATTAATTCTAATTTCTTATCCTGGTTTTTTTGTTGTCATTTTTTAATCTCATATTTAAGAAATAGAAATTTGTACATTGTGTTTATCTAGTGTACAAATAAAGAATCTCTTGAAAAACTGTTTGTAGGCACTGAGAAGGAAACTAACTTATGCACTGAAGAAGCAGTGATTTAATCAGTTGGTTATCTTGAGGAATCATCAGTTGTTAGAAAAGTGGGATGCAGAGTATTTTGGCATTATGGGCTACGAAGAGGACTCATGAACAAGAAGCGTAGATAGGAATATACTGAAGCTATTTAAATAGCAAAAACATTATAAGATCCTGCAGAAATGTTACGCTACAGACAAAAAGAAATTTAAAAAAAGCTAAATTTTTTTAATAGAATAGTTGAATGGAATGAGCTAATTAATTCTTAATTTTATTTAATTATTTTTGAAAAAGTATCCTTACATGCAACCTGGCATCCTATTATTTAGACATGCTCAGATCAGTTCTTATTTTAAGAGGGAATTTTCTGATCTTATATGCATCAATAGTTTTTTGCCTTATATGCATCAACATTTTTCATTAAGGTGTGTAACTAATCAAATACTGAAATATAGTAGGGTGAAAGCATTTTGTTTGCTGTAGTACTTAGACTGTCAAGTCTGTAAATATGAAGAAATTTATTCTGCAAGTCAACCAGATGCTATTCAAGGGGGTGTAAGTACAATGGTGATTCATCATCAGCATTACAAATAATGATACTGTGGCTGCAGAATTACAGTATTGTAAACATATTGCAAAATGATACCAGAAATTGGAACTGTGGGTTTTATTTCATTCTGCCGTTTTCTGTTGTCACAGTACATGTGGTTACTTAGGAAGGGAGAAAACAAAGAAAGGCTTGAAGAGTATAGATGCTTGCCTTCCTGTTTCTGAGAAACTTAGTATGGTAAACTAGTTTTTCTTGACTAATTGCTTATGTGTTCTAAACACTAATATCTTTTTAATATAGATCTCCAGCACAATCTAATGGATCTTCTCCAAAACCTCTTAGACAACGTATCCAGAAATCTATGGATGAAAAAAAAAATAAGGTACTGTGTAGGAATTGTTGTGGGACTGTAGATGCACTGAAGTGCAATAATGCTAAAATAAAAAAATTACCCAAACCAACCCCCTCAAAAAACTAACAAAAACCCCAACAAAACAAACAGAGAAAAACAGTGCTAAAATTCTAAAAAAACTTGGCTGAAATGTATCCAATGGGTAAAGAAATTTAATTGTGATTAGCTTGTAATTGGGCCAACTCAGTGTTACAATATGTAGAACTCCAGAAGAGAGGCTTTAAACTTAAAAGTACTTCCTAATGAAGATCTCTTAATGGAGGTATGCTGAGTTAATCTCTATCTCTTAATTTAACCATCTGTGCATTTCAGGACTGTAGCAATAAAACTGAAACTATATGAACAGATAAAACTCAACAGAAGCACCTGATTTCAGTTCTGTTAATACAGCCATTCTAAAAGTGTAGCAATGACTTTTTAATTGCGTTTTGTTGGGGTTGCTTTTTATCTGTAACATTCTGAGGATGTTCCCATAACATTGCACTGAACAATAAAATTAAGATGCTAATGTTTGCTATTTAGTAGATTAAATGGAACATTGTGAGAGTGTATTGGTGTTGTGAGTAGTGCTATTCAAAAGAAAAACTTCAGTATTTATGAAAATTGCGGTCTTCAAGTACTGCATCGTACACAGTCCTTTTTTCCTCAAAATTGTCAAACTTGACAAATTGACAGTGGAAAGAGACAGAGCTTTTATCCTCCACAGCGTTTCAACAGAGTGCCAAGTAAAAGTAGTGGCACTATTTTTTACAAAGTTAGTCCTGACAACAGGGAAACACACAAATGTAATGAGTACATAAGGAAGAAAACAGGTGTTTCAAGCCATCAGAATTAATTCTGGAACAGCATAATGAAAATATCTTTCTGCCGCTGGATATGAGAATTATGTATTTGAGTAGTAGAAAGTCATTATAAGGAAATCCAATGAAAAGTGCTAAAGCACTGTAAATATTTCCAGCATGTTTTAATATGTACTCCGACTTAATTCTGAGTGATGCTTTTTTTGGAATGGGGGTGGTGTTGATGATGAGTGTGTTGGATTACCTACACTAATTACAGTGAAATTTATCTTAAAATTCATAGGCAAATTGAAGCTGATAAAGGATCTTCATTATTTTAAGAGAAGCATATTGAAATTATAGTTATACTCATCAAATAGCAAAAAAATGTTATGCTGTTTGCCTAATACATTGAAGTAGATAGTTTTCCTATGTAAATGGAGGTTTTGTAAATGGTTTAGTGAACAGCTATGTTCAATATCAAAGAACAGAAGTTGTTATCAAAAAGTAACCCAGCCAACATGGGTTTATGAAAGGTAGGTCCTTCCAAACTAACGGGATTGCCTTGTATGACAAGGTGACCTGCTTAGTGGAGGAGGAAAAGGCTGTGGATCTAATGTACCTTGACTTCAGCAAAACCTTAGGCACTGTTTCTCACAGCATTCTGCTGTGCTGTCTGGTGGGTAAAAAAACTGGCTGGATGTCTGGGCCCAAAGAGTTGTGGTAAATGGAGCTAAATCCAGCTGGAGGCCCATCACAAGTGGTATTCTCCAGAGCTCAGTCCTGGGTCAAGTTCTGTTCAATGTCTATCAGTGGGTCTGGATGAAGGGATTAAATGTTTCCTCAGTATTTTTGTAGATGACACTAAACTGGGAGGAAGTGTTGATCTGCCTGAGGTTAGAGAAGGGCCTGGGGGTGTTGGTTGACTTGAATACAAGCTAGCAGTGTGCCTAGGTGGTCATGAAAGCTAGTGGCATCTTGGCTTGTATCAGAAATAGCATGGCCAGCAGGCCCAAGGAAGTGATTGTGCCCCCTGTACTCGGCATTGGTGAGGCCACACCTTGAATACTGTGTTGAGTTTTGGGCCCCTCAGTACAAGAAAGACATTGAGGTTCTGGAGTGTGTCCAAAGAAGGGCAACCAGGCTGGTGAAGGGGCTGGAGAGCAAACCTTACAAGGAGCAGCTGAGGGAACTGGGACTGCTCAGCCTGGAGAAGAGGAGGCTGAGTGGGGACCTTATTGCTGCCTACAATTACCTGAAAGGATGTTGTAGAGAGATGGATGTTGATCTCTTCACCCAGATGACAGGTGATAGGACAAGGGGGAATGGCCTCAAGCTGCACCAGGGCAAATTCAATTTAGACATTAGGAAAAAATTCTTCATGTAAAGGGTTATTGGGCATTGGAACAGGCTGCCCAGGGTGAGTCAGCAACCCTGAAGTAAAAAAGGTGCTTGGGGATATGGTTTAGTAGAGGACAGGTATGGTTGGACTCTATGATCTCAAAGGTATTTTCCAACCTAGTGATTCTGTAATTGCCTGTGACATCTGAGACCATTTCTGGAAACTTACAAGGCTTTTATTATGGAATAATTTTGGTTGGAAAAGACCTTTAACATTGTCAAGTCCAACACAAGCTACCAAAAATATAAGTTGTGAAGCTGATTCATTTTATGGAAATATCTTAGCTTTTTTGGAAATACTTTTTTGATAATAAAATATACCAGATTAGGTACCTTTATTTCTGTGCAACTAGTTCTTTCAGAGGTTTCTGAATGATTTCAGGAGCAGGAATTGCATGCAAAGTTTCATTCTGACACTCTCCTGTGCTACTTTTGTAGTGCCTGACTAATAAGGGTTCTGTGGCTCCTATGTTCCACATTAACACAGTGTAAGAACCTGACATTTCGTTTAAGACTCTTGTCTTAGTTCATAATTGATGAAGTGGAATTTACCTGTAGCAAAATAGAATGAAACAGCTAATATTTTTAGCCAATAATTTTTCAGATCGTCTAGATCTTAGTTCTAGAACTGATTTTGGTGCTCACCAGCTGCCTAATATAATTGAGGATCACTATATTGAAATATAAATGACTTTTTTTCTTATGAAAACCTGAATTCAAAAAGAACAAGCAACAGGTCTGGGCTTCACACTTCTAAAATTTCTTTACCATCTTAGAAGACTGTACACTTGCTTATAGTGTTATCTTTCGTAGATTGTATCTGTGAAGGTGGACTCTATTCCTCTACTTTACCAATGTGGATAGTAAAATGTGTTAAACTGAATGGCTGCTTGGAGCTATACAATTCATATCTTAGAGCAACATTGAGGCTGCTAAACTGACTCTAGTAATAACAATCAGTCGTCTTTATGGCTTGCTTCCAGTATATCCTATTGTACCAGAGAGACATTGTGCAGCATGGAACAGAGGCCAAATATCTCAAGATGTTTTTCCATTTAAAAATGTGAAAAGAAAAATCATGCAGTTCAGAGTGAAAATGTTCCACAATTATGTAGCAGCACAGTCCTCTTAATCAGTAACTTAATCTTGTTTCCCCTTTCAGTCAAGTAAAGCTGCTGTTGCCAGGTAGCTAATGATTTTTCTAACTAAAAGTCAAAAAGTTCTCTGCTATTCATCTTTATCTCGATCCTCTCATAAAATCCTACTTGCTTTCTTGAAATGCCCATCTTTCATTTTGTCTTTTTCTGGTTTTCTTTCTACCTTTCTAACAAGTATTACGGAGTTTCTTTTGCATGCTTTTGTTCCATCCTTTTCTTTCTTTCTTTCTTTGTTTTTTTTTTAATGTTACAGGGTCCTTTCGTTCTCTTTCTGTGTCTTTGTGGATGAATACGTCAAAAAACAGAAGATCAGCTATCATCTTTGCATGAATGTTCACAGACATAAATCTGACCTAAGTGTCCCTTCTGACATCTTTTGTTACTTTTACACCATCCTGTGAATACCCAGCTGTTGATATTGAGGCGATATGTCTTTCCTGGTATATTTAACATTGATGATGGTATCCTACCTGTTACTTTTTCACCCCATATCGCCTCTGGAATGTATTCTTCTCTCTCCATGTGGCCACTCAACTATAATTTATTAAAGATTCATTTTGCATTTCGGTATGCTGCCATGCATTTTTCTTGGACTCGATAGCTGCAGCTTTAGCCTGTCTTTCTTCACAGAGAGTGCTGTGCAAACAGTTATCAAAGTGATTAGGTGCTAGTTGCTATTCTGTTTGCATCTCTATCTGTTTAAGTTGTAGTAGGTGTAAGCTACTTGTTTTAACTATCCCAACCCATTGATTATTTCTGGTTTGCAGCTTTGAGATAGCTGTCCTTGCTTACATTCAGCCCACAATACCAATCTTCACTGTTCATTTGTTAATTTTCAGTTTAGCTCTTTCAGCTGTCTGTTTCATACTGTTTTATACTATGGCTGAAGGGATTTCCTATAGGTATCTGCAGAACTCATTATCCTCCTAGAACTCATTATCCTCCTTTAAAACATTTTTTCAGTAACTTTAAATCAACCTCTCCTCAAAACTTAGCAGTGCCTTGTGTTGAGACGGATGCCCATTACAATGACTAATTTCAGGTCATTTCTCTATGAATCCATATATTTCTTGTCTTGGATTGTAATGGCTCTTGGCAGAAATAAATTTTGTTCTGTCTTTCCTCTGCAGCACATTGAATTCCTTGTCCGTGACCACAGATGTCAAGTGCTGTAGTAATATTTATCACCTTGTTACACTGAATATCTATCTTTGATATTATTTCATACAACCATTCTGAAACATGTCAGGTTGCTTGTAAAATTCACAGTATTAAATTGGGATGCATAATGCATTCATTTTAATAGCTGACTCAGAGATATCATATGTATATATTTTTTGAACAGGACACTAGCAACATGATGTTTCTTTCAAATGTTAACAGTGCTTCTGAGAAGTTTCTTAGGCAGCATGTGTGATAGTAGCCTTAGTTCCACAAAATTGTCCTAAGGACCTTTTTAGCATGCTGCCTCTGATAGGTTGTTAGATGCTTAGTCTGTAGTAGAAATCAATGATGTTTCATTAGAACTTGTCCCGTAAAAGTCACCTTTTCCATGATATTTGAGAGGTGAATGAAAGTACAGCAGTCACTCCTAGTTTGGTTATATGTTGAGTCCCATCATGACATGAGATGTTCTGAATAAAGAAATTTAGGAAAATCTAGAAGGGGAAGGAGAAACACTTCTCAAAGTTTTTTAAAAAAAAAAAAAAAAATGGGGGGGGGGGGGGGGGAAATCATGCCCTTTTCAAGGAAAGGATCTCTTACAGCTTCTGCAGAATTATGTGGAGAAGTGCAGACTGACAATATTTAGATATACCGCACAATGTCATGCATGTGTGTTTAGTATCTAAAAATATGAAGACCGAATAAAGTAAACGGGTAGCTATGTACTGGAATTGTTGTATAAAAATAAAATAAATCTGTGGGTACTTCCATCATGCCAAAAAAAATTCCTGGCAACAGTGGAAGACAAAGAAATATTTTTGTCTTTCAATCCTCATTAAATACTGGAAGAGATGCAGAAAGATCACCTAACTATAACGGCATTTGTTAAGAGGCAAAGCTGTTGCTCTATTCCTTAAGGAGAAAGAGGTCTGGGGAGCTAGTATATTGCATTTTTTCATTCCCTCCAGCAGAAGCAGGTAAGAGTAATACTAAGAAACTCAATCTTCCTGTGAGACAATTTAGAGTTTCAAGCTTGTTATCAGTAAAGTGAAGTGTCTTCTGGTGAATGGTATTTTGTGTAAGGAGTCCTTAATTCATCAGAAATGTCTATAGAACATCTGCTATGGCTTTTTTTGTCAGTTGTCCTTTTCACTGCTTTCTGCTTTATAAAAATAAGTTGAAAGTTTAACTGAACAGGAGAGAGGTATTTCATCTAAAAATTGTTCATCCGAACTTATGTTTGCTTGCTTGTATCCTACTTCCATTTATCTAAATGGGTTGATACCCTATTGTTTCACTACTTATTTTGTTGATTTCAGTGGGGTTGTGTAAGCCCTGCTTATCGGTGGGAATGGAAGGATTGTTACAATCACCTACTTCATTTAGGTTAAAGAGCAACTTAAGACAACAAAAAAGTTGCATAACAAGATTTTTCATCTTTCTTCTGCACCAGAAAAGATTAGACTTCCAAGTGGTAGGTAAAATACTCTTCCCAAACTAAGGGGGGTGAAACTGAAAACTTCCAGGAGTTAGGAAGGAAGGAGCAAATGCTATTGGGCTGTGAACATGCAAGGTTTGAAAGAGCAACAGATTTCTTTTTTTTGTAAACTTAGGATTGTTTTGGTCTTTTGATACATTGTTTTAGAAATCCTGCTGTATTATTGATACATTTGCCCTGAAACAGCTGCAAGAACTTTCAGTAGTTTGGCATGTTTTTTTCTTAATGTAACCGGAGACAACCCTTTCCTATATGAGGCACGATTTCCCTCCATTTGGGATCATAACTGTAGTTTTAGTTTTAAAAAGAATTTGTGGCTTAAGAACTCTAACAAATCTTGGCATGCTTGAAGTTCATTGTAATTTTACTGTGTATAGAGATCTTCCAAGTAAAAAGCTCCACAAAGGAAAAAATCCCAGTTTGCCTTTCTCATGTGACTTGTTCATGCCTATATAAAATTACTTAATATCTAGCTTCATGCACTGCTGTTATTTTTTTCATTGCTTAGTACTCTAAATGCTGTTACTTGAGAGAATTGTTTTGCCTATTTGTGATTCCAGTACAAATAAACTGTGACTTGGAAAGTTATCAGCAGGAAGTTATCAAGAATTTTCTGTATGCCCACTATAATTCTATGCAGAAAATTTATAGTAATAGAGAAAACAATCTTCCCTCAGGTAGTCTCGTCTATTGTAGCAAGAAATATTTATTTCTAAGTGGAATATAATTATGGAGAACACTAAGCTAATTAGTAGTTTCAGTGTCTATAGAGTATGCTAAAAATTGGTGTCTGAAAGAGAGAGGGAAAGGGAAAAAAGGCTGTTCAGCACAATCTGAAGAAAGACTGTATTATTAGTGTCACTTGATAAACCAAACCGCGCTTGTGTATAAGATGTCATTTTTATTTCTACAGGACCCCTAAATTACTTTCCTAGGCTCTGTAGCTGTGAGCTTTGAGTACTTTTGAAACCTGATAATGAGGTGTTCTCAAAACAGTAGTAGGTTAAGTTGGGATGGGAAAAGACTGGTACCAGTCATGATAGAATAGCATTGATAGTTTCAGTGCAATAGAAGCTTGCTATTACCTCAGATCTTCAGGACATTTTTATGTTTGAATAACATGTTGCTTTGGTTTGGCAATGAAACTTATCACTTAATGTTTTGTTACTCTTCCCTTTGCACTCCCTTTTCCAACTTTTTCTTACAATTTACCTTTTTTCTTCTACAAGAAAAAGGGTAAGGGTGAAAAAAACATTTTCTCTTTTCATCTTCTTTCCTTTTCCAAATAGTACTCTAATTGTTTGGCTAGAAAATAAAAACATATGTTTGTTGTTACTGATGTAGGTTTTCAAATTCTATTATGCCATTCCAGTGTATAAAAATCAAATCTCAACATTCTTTGTGACTAAATATTGGCAGTACTGTCTGTATGCAGATGCTGGAAGGAGATCTGGAACAGATTATCAACTAGCTTTTAGAAATAGAGCATGTACCATTAATATTTCATATAAAAGTGAATGTTTTATTTTGGCATCTTAACTGAAAAACTCTATGTAGAAGTCAAGGTGTGGGAGAATATCCCATTTTGTCTACTCATTAGAACTACTAATTAGCCTACATATGCTGGAACATTGTCTTAAGTTCTGTCATACTTTCTTCTAGCTGAACAGTGATATCGGCAAACCCCTTTTTCAGAAATGCAGCAAAATTTCTTTGTATAGGGATAAGAAGAACATTCCACTTCCTTGTGAAGAGGAGAGGGGATAATAAGTCTGAGTTCACTGCATGCCAATTGTGTGCAACTACTTGATTAGCAAACAGAGCTCCCAACATCTTTTTGTTCTTCAAAAGCTGTGGGTCATAGATGTAGTTCCCTCAAAAAAGTGGATTTCAGGGAATTTAATGTAAAAGAACTGTAAGGGCCATTTCATGCTGTAAACAGGCTTCATTATGTGTGCTTGCTCAAGATCTAAGTTGATTTTTTTTCTTTAAAAACATTCCACTGAAGCTCTATTTCATAATTCAGCACTAGACTTGTGCTCTTTTGTTCTGTGTTCAGGCTATTCAAATTTACTGATTGCTACCTCAGTCAATGCAGTAGTTGTTTTTACTAGTGAATATGCATCCCTAGAGTAGTATGCAAGTTTAACTGCTTCCAGAAATTTAATCTTGCCCTCTTAATTTATATACACCCTCTAGATTAGTACTAGTTTTTCAGTATTTGAGTTTGATTTCTGTCCTTTGACTCCACATATTCTAATCCCGATAAACTGAATTACTGAAATTGTCAGATGGGGACAGTAAAAAGAAACCCCGATGTCCCAAAAAACCCTGGATTTATTGTTGGTTATAGAATGGTAACTATCAAGCTTGCTTCCTGAAGCTTGATGTTCTTAGCACTGTGTTTATTATAGCTTTGTCAACTCAGCATAAATTGTAGTTTATTTGCCTCTTTCTATGTGAGTAAGTCATAGAGCTCTGTGCAGGTTATTGTTGCATAATTTTTGATGTGTGTCATTTGTTGAACAATAACTGCAAATTGGGGGGAATTTTAAAGAATTAAGATGAAATGAATACATTTTCTTTAAGATTAAAATTACTGTAATATTAATGAAAAATACTTTCCTGTAAGTCCCTTATATTTTGAATATTGTAATTGTACAATAGGATGCTGATTAAGTTGAAACTAGATTAGAATTGCATTTTTTCTTTACTTCAGATTCTTAAGATTATTCTGGGTACAGATTCTCTGCCCTTCAAAAGACTTTCTGTAGAGTCTACAGTTAATGACATAGACTTAATGAGTTAAGGTATAAAGTTAAAGTGCGGAAAACCTTGTAAATGTCCATGTATATAGTCTTAGCTTATGGTAAACATTTGAAGTACAGACTAGATTAAAAATTAAAGGTTAGAATTGTTGAGAATCAGGCTGACTAGTTCTCCCTGTTAAATCTGCCTTTCTTTCTCAGACTGCTATCTGGCACAGAGAAATTGCAGTTTTGGAGTGATGAACAACTGTAGAAATTGGGTCTCTAACTCTTGATAGAATGCTGAGCTTAAAGTAAAACTATATATGTAAAACTATAACATACATATATTACATACCGAGTCAGAAATAAGTATATTTCTGTTAAAGAAAGGAATATTTTTAAAAGAAAAACATTATCCCTGTGCCAACTGCAATATTGTGAAGAGATACTTAGGTTTCATCTCAATGATAAAAGTTAGAGTCTGTTAGTTAGCTTGTATGCATGAAAAAAGTATCTGATGGAAGTGGCATAAACTGTGACTTAATTTTGTCGATGAAGGCCACTGTGAAAAGAGGTTCATGGGAATGTATTCTCTCCATCACCTCTTCCATGCAAACCATTGTTATCTCTATATATGGCAACGGTGCTTTTGTGACCCTGTTTCTTGCTTTCTCTTTTTCCTAATATTTGTACTGTTGCACCTGTTCAACTCAAATTTCACCTGTGCTGGTGTCATAGAATTATTAGCTAAAATTCCTAATATATTGTAATTATCTGCTCTGTGCTATACCTTTCAACATATTTTGCATAATCCAGTAGATTTTCAAATGGAATTGAAGGCAGAATTTGTCTTACAGAGTTTATAGCAGTTGTGATAAATTGGCCAGAAAATACAAAGCTTGACCTTGATGTTCTAAGCTGGTGTGAAGTTGTAATTTTAATCTGAAACTTGCTAAAGAAATACCTGGAAAAAAAAATTCCAGTTTTAGGTACAAGTATATTGAAGTTTAGTTCATATTATCTATCATTCCTTTTCAGTGTTCTTATGTTTTCCTCTATGTATAAATTAAGTGGGGAGATATACCCTATACTTGGCATTTATGAACTGACATTTTAAAGCCAATGACCTGTAGAGGTGTGGTAATTGATTGTAGCAGTTATGACAGCTACTTGAAACAGTAGTCTATCAAAGAGGGGACTAATATTGACAGAAGATCTTAGGTTGAAGCTTTAACAGTTAGTATAACTTTCTGGAAAGATATTAAAAGACCTTTAAAAATATTTTAGGACTTTGATGGAATAATTTGTTACTATTCTTAAGACTTTTTACGTAGTAAATGAATACTGTATAAATGTGTGTGGTGTGAGTGTACTCGTTTTTCTAATGTTTTATGTGATCTAAAAACTTTAAAGACAAAAGTATGGGAAAGTTATAGTTTTACTAGTCTTGTAAGTCTTGTCTTTTGCTTTTGTAAATATTAAAGCTAATACCAGATTATTATTTGCAGACGAAGCAGTCTTCAATCAAATCTCAATTTGCATGTACATATAAAAATGAGTTGAGTAAAATAAAGGGTCAGCATTTTCATAGCAGTAGCCAAACTCCAACCTGCCTACATCCTGCACCAAAGCATGATTTAGATGCTGGATGTCTTAAAGGTAAGCTGTAGTAGATTTCAATTAATTAATCTGGTAGCTAACAATTTAAGTTAGCTTTGTTATCAAACAAGGCTTGAGTAAAACTATTCAAGTATATTCATTTAAAAAAGACATTTCTCATTTCTCTGCATATGCTGTGATCAGCTAAATGTCTTTGCATTAAAATTGTAATGGTGATACTTTGAAAATATAAATCTGTTAGAAAAATATGTATTACTGTTATATTGAAGTAAAAAAATTGATACATCTATTACATAATGTTTCTTATTTTACAGAAGTAAGCTAAGTGAAATTACTATTTTTACCATTAAAAAAGGAAAAAAAATTGCTTTACTCCACTACAAACTGAATTGTATAAATGATTTCTAGGCCTTAAGCATCCCTTCCAATATCTTAGTTATAGACCCACCTTCCTAAGTTAGTTGTTATTACAAGTTTTTGAGCAATACTATTTAAAATTGGCAGTTTTGTTTTACTGCTAAAATATTAGTTTTGATTAAAAAAATCACATGACAGCCCTCTGATAGAAAGAAGATGAGTAACCCCAGGTAGCTTCTTATTTCTTCACACATGTTTTTGATATTTTTACATGACAGAAGGTATGAATTCATGTCTTGATGTACCAGTACTTGGAACTATTTCTGAAAATGTTCATCAGACTAGAAGTTATACAGAAATGGGAAAGCTGAGCTGTCAGCCAAGAAACAAGAACTCCAAGAATGAACAGATGGATTTGAATAATGACAAAGTAATCTGTGATAAGGAAAGTGAACCATCTTTGCAAAAAAAGGCTAAAAGACCTAAGACTTCAAACAACCCTCAGATGGAACTGGACAGCAAAATTGGTGGAAAAAGAAAACACAGTAAAACAGCAAGAGATAATAAATTGATCCCTGGTCAGGCAAAATTAACTCACTTTTTTCGACTGTAAACTTTGTATGTTTTGACGTATGTGGTACGGTCACTGGTCCAGAAGTTGTAAAATTTTGTAAGGAAAAGGATGAATTGCATTTAATTGCTTCCTTTTGTGCTCAAATTTGAAGTAGTTTGTGTGTAATAGACAAATACTTACAGTCTGGATTATGCAGAAGTCTTTTATTTTTTGATAACAATTCATCATTAGTAATTACAGGTATGTTTCTTTTTGGTAATGAATTATGTTCCCCTTAATAATGCAATGGGAAAGAATTTTTAGATGCATATGTATAACCTAAACTATACACTGTTTACACTAAACCACATATCTTTGAAATACATTAAATTCATAATAAAATGCTTAAGCTTCAATGAAGGTGATGTAGATCAATAGTTTTCAGACTTGCCAACAAGGTCGATAGACTCTTCCCAGCATACACCTGAGCACTACAGGGGGAGAAAAAAAAATAGCCAAAAGTTTAAATTATCAAAGAACAAGAATTCTTTATGGCCTCTTGAAATATTAATTTAACAAAACTAACAAATGCTTCATCCCCTGAGCACCATTTCTTAATAGACATGGATTTTTCTAAATGAACCTTTATCATATTGTTATATAGAAATTGCATTATGCTGTATCAGAACGGAACAATTTTTGTGTAAAAATGAAAATCTACTTACTGTCAAAATCTCTTCTTCCTATAGGGAATTTAGCTGAATTTTCTTCATCTGTAGTCTCTCTTTCCTGTATTGATTCAATATTTTGAATTTCAGTGTCAGCTGGAAAAGCCACAGCTCCCTTCAGTGCAAGATAAGGTAGTTGCTTTCTACCTAAGTTGATTGGTAGAACGTGATTTAAGAAATCACGCCTGGAACCCATGTCCTGTTTTAAGAGAAAACATGAATAACATTTTGTCTTTAGTGTCAGTTGTGTTTAATTTTTATACTTTACTTTAAACATCATAATGCAAGTATCTATTCTTTCAAAATAAAAGTAGTGCCCTGCATTACAGTTTTGGCTGAAATGGATTTATGATAAAGAACATGATAAAAATATTAGTCTTATATTTGGTGAAGTTAAAAACCTGTTGCTACATTTAAAGACATGCTGAATAAAACATAAATATAGGCTTTTTTCCAAAAAAAATTTTGGCCACATGTATAGTTCTGTAAAAATCAGATTTTTTTTTTATTCAACTGTCCAATTTACACACTTAAAATCTTCGGATTAGATGTTTAAAACTGCAAAATTATTCTATAATATGTGAAACTATAATTTTTGTGTATTCACCAGGTTATTGCTTTAAATTATTGGTGTGTTTTTTCTAAAGGGCTATAAAGAGAATTTCCATTTTGCAATTATGCCAAAAAGTAAAACAGAAAACTCACCAAAACCCTCACGTTCCTGTCATCCCCTTCATCCAAGACACTGCTGTCCTCAGTCTCATAATGCTTCAGGAAAGGTAGAGCTCCTCTGTTTGCAGTTCTATCTCCATTTTGAAGACTTTTCCCTAGATTTAATGTGGTTAGCAACATATCCTCGTCTTCTACCTTTTGCAGAGACTTTGAAACTGAGAGTAAAAAACCTTGAGAAAAAAGAGAGAGAGAGAGAATTAACATGTATGATGAGATACACATTCTTTAGTCACTTAACGCTTGCATAGAAGTTAAGCAGTTTTTAAGAAAGCTTTTCCAGTTGTAAATTAATACATTCTCCATCTGTGTCCACTTTATATAGTTTACAGATTGAATGGAAGCTACTTCAATTGCTGATGAGTTCACTCATCTTCAAATGATTTATATTAAGGAGTAACCTTTTTCTATAATCCTTCTAATCCCATCTGTTGCTTAGAACTACTTAAACATTTCTTTAGCATGGATAATCTGCTTCTTTGTGTGTTTTAGAACAGCACAGATTAGTTCCTTTTGATGTTTTGATGTCCATTTGTGTTGTTTATAAAGCTTTACCTCCAGTTAAAGCAATCTAAGAGAAGGAACTAATCTACATAAGTAAGCAGGACTGTTGTAGAAGTGTGACCTATCTTAGATTTTGATCTGATTTATTGAAGACTTGAAAAGCTTGAAGTTTAATATATTAGTCAGCTACTGTTAGAGCTGCGATCTTTAATTTATATTTTTGATGTCCATTATGTCATGTAACCTTACTCAGAGCTTATATCTAGAAATCTTTATTAATACCTAAGTAATTACTTTTGTCTGCCTTTTCTTTCTGAAAATGGACCCTTCTCATCTACAACTATAGTCAGATATGCTTGCTAAGAATATAGAAAGAAAAGTAAACATCCTGCTAGTCAACGTAAGCTACTAGGAGATTGCCCAGGAGACCAACTAAGCAGAAAGAGTACTGGTTCTCCATCTTTCTCCTCCCTCACATTCCATTTTGCTTTTCCTGCTTTTTTCTGCACTGTGCTCACGATGCTACTTTATCACTCCTTTCCTCAGCAGGGCAGAGGGGGGTGAAAAATAAAACAGTCCATATGTAACTCTATTAAGGTGTTCCAAATTGATCAATAAAATGGAAAATAGAATGATGATTCCTCAAACTATTAGCTTCTTAACAAAGTAAAAAGCAGTGGTGATGGTGAACCTGCTGTATAAAAGCTAGACTAGTAAGCAAAAATGGAGTAACAATTGTAAGTCTTGACCTGTTGATTGCAGTAGAATACAATGAAATTTTTTTCAACTGTTAGATTCAATACAAATTTGTAAGCAGAGCATCTTATTAGTATCTTAATCCAAGGAGTAGTTCTAGACTTTGGAATATGCATGAAATCCCTGTATCTTTTTGTAACCATTATCAACCTGTCTGCCTTTAGAAGACTTTGCTTATATCTGCCAGAATGCCTGGCTTTTGTGTCTTTTTAGACTGTTTGGTTTATCTTCAGTCAACTGTACTTCATCAAATAAACTGTATCTTTGTGGCAGGTTGACCCTGGCTGATTGCCAGATGCCCACCAACCTGCTGTATCACTTCCCTTGTCAGCTGAGCAAGGGAAGGAAAATATAAAGAAAGGTACATGGGTCAAGATAAGGACAGGGAGAAATCACTCACTAAATACTGTCGGGGGCAAAACAAAGTTGACTTGGGAAAAAATGAATTTATTGCAATAAAACCAGTGTGTGGTAAAGAGAAAATAAATCTTAAATCACCTTTTACTCCCCTCTACCTTCTTCCTGTGCTCAGCTTTTTTCCTGATTTTTCACAGGGGGGTGGTGACAAGGGATTGCAGTTAGTACATCACACACTGTCTTTGCTGCTCCTTTCTCCTCTGAGGGAGGACTCCTCATGCTCTTTCCCTGCTCCAGCATGGACTCCCTCTCACAGGGTGGTGTCCTCCACCAAGTTCTCCAATGTGATTTCTTCCCATGGGTGCAGTTCTTCACCAGCTGTTCTAGGGTGAGTCCCCAACAGGGTCAGAAGGCCTGCCAGCAAACCTGTTCCAGGCTGGGTTCCTCTTTCCATAGGACCACAGATTCTGGTAGGAGCCTGCTCCATTGTGGCTTCCCACAGGGTCATAGCCTCCTTCAAATGTATCCACCTGTTCCAGAATGGGGTCCTCATCAAGTTGCAGGTAGCTTATCTGCTCCACCATCTTCCTCCATGGGCTGCAGGGCAATCTCTGCTCTGGTGCATAGAGCACCTCCTCCACCTCTTTCACTGATGTTGGTCTTTGCAGAGTTGTTCCTCCCACATTCTCACCCCTCTCTCCAGATGAAATTGCTGTTGTGTGCTGATTTCTTCTCCTTCTATCTTATTCCAAATGTGGTATCACTATTTCTCATAGGTTTGACCTATGGTGGGTCTGTTTTAGAGCCAGCTGGCATTTGCTCTGTCAGATCTAGGACGAGCTTCTGTCAGCTTCTCACAGAAGCCACCCCTGCAGACCTCCCCACTACCAAAACCTTGCTGCATAAACTCAGTGCAGTTTTACATGTCTACCTGTTGTGGTGCAGCCCTAGGCAGTGACTGAGCACCATGTGTTGCTCATTCACCCCTCCCTGGGAGGGAGGACCATTTACTGACAAGCAGTGTGAAAGGGGATCAACAATAGAGCCCCTGACAGATAACACAGAGCTGGTGAAAACAGGGAGCACTTTATTCACCTTATGGGGTGAATAATATAGAGCAGTGACCAACCTGAAGCCCAAATGCACTCGGACTGTATTTGTGTGTTTGTATAATGGATGATTTGTATGGGTTCTCTTAGTGACCAGAATCTTCTGGGTCTGTTTGCATGATGAGAGATGGCATACTGCTCACATGGGGCTGTAAGATGAAGGCGTCCAACTCTACCTCAATTCCTATTCACAGACCAGGCGTGCAGTATATCAGCACTTTGTAAAAATCCAAACACTTGATTGTTTTTACCTGATTTTTTAATCCATAATGTTAATTTTTATTAAGTCAGTTTTTACATTTCATTCCCTTTTTAAAAGAGTAGCATCTTGGTCTGAGTTGTTTCTACTGCTTTTTTTCTTATGACAGTACAAGCTACAGGTTTTAAGAATCTTGTTTCTTGTGAAGCAAAAACTTTGCATTAAGTCCGCAGAGTATTTTTACACCCACTGCTTTGGATGTGAGGTACATTCTCAACATATGCTATTTTGAACGTAAGTCTTGAAATTAACACAAAGGTCAGAGGTGTTACAAGAAGCTATGATGCCTAAAAAGAATGCAGAAATGCTCTAGTATGCTTTTTGTGATTCACATATATAAGGCGTGGGTCTGGCTTTCTCCTCCTGGGTCCTAGCATGTGAAATCAAATATATTTTCATTCTCTTATTGTGAAGTGAAATTCAAAACCTACAAAGGACCCACTTGGTATTCTCCATTTCATTTGCCATACCTGTCCTTGATCCTGACTATTCTACTTTTCTGCCATTCATGTGGTATTGTCTGTGGTGTTCAGAACTTTAAAATATTTGTGATCTCTTAATTACAGCAGTAGGTCATTATTGCAATGCCTGTGATTGCTATCCAAGATTTAGGAATCAAATTATGATTTAGTGACTCCTGTATTCTTACAACGCTTTCTCTTGACTATAATCTATGCCAACAATCTAGACATATTGTACCTACTTCTGTTCTACCTATCACAATCAGATCTTTTTCATCCCAAGCATATGAGCTTTGTATGTAACTGAAACATCTGTCTCAGGCTCAGAGGAAGAGGAGTCACAGGCTGTTAATCATACAATTTCTACACTTTATTACCTTTGTCTGCAGATGAGATTGTGCTACTGTTGATAAGCAAAAGTATAACCAGATACTTATAAAAAATTCAAGAGCTACTGCACAGAATGGCAGTCACACTGGATATTCAATAGTAGCTGTCCAGGAGAAATCATGTAGGTTTTGGGACGTATTATGTCCCTCTATGCCAGCATGACTTGTAATTCCCATAAATGAGGGCATTTTGGAGCCAGCCAGATTACTCTGGCAGATGTCTGCTTCTTTAGTGTTGACGATCCAGATAGGTGGATTGCTGTTATCCAGGGCTTTCAGCAAGCTTCCGACAAGTTTATAAACACTGGCGCCAGGATTGTTAACTGTGGCAGCAGTCCACTGGACAGATGAACAACAAGGTATACGAAGATCAATGCCACAAGATAAAGAATTACACAAAACTTTTGTTAATTAGAGGCAAAACCAACCTGTTTTAAAATTATCTCATTCTAGTTATGAACTAATGCTGTTTTAATCAGGGATGTCTCTTATGGAAGATAGCATTGTTGTCAGTAAAATATCAGTAATTCTTTACATTGCTGTAGATTTGCCTTCGCCAGATTTACGTTTTGTAAGACTCTGTTAATTTCCCAGGTTAACCTCCTATATCCCTGTGTTTAGGACTTTTTTGGCATACTTCTTACTTTGAATATTAAGAGTCATTTTCTCAAGGGAAAGCAACATCAGCTATCTTTGGGAAACATACTGCTGCAATGAGTTTTGCCAACCATTATGGCTTTAACTTGGTCATTTGTTCAGAAGCCAAGCTTTGGGTAAAAGTACTGTTTGCAGTTGAAAGTACTCTGTATTGGCATGTTGGGGGATGCTGTCTGCCATTCCTAGTTGTATCTCCACTGGTTCACATTCAAAGAATAATTACTTGCTGACAGTATGTCTGATTCTCTGAGATGTTATCACCATGCATCCCATAACATGCTCTGCCTTCGTTTTTGCTTTTCCTACCTACTACAGATGTTGAGTTGTGACTTTTTAGAGAACAGGGGTTCCCTGTTCTTTATACTGTACTTGTGGATATGAGGCAGCTGAGTATGCATGATATACATCTGTGTGTATATATATATATATAAGATCTTCCATTTTTTAAGTGGAAACAGAATGTATGCACAAAGGACAGAAGAAATACAGATTACATATTTGTGTACTCATCTGGATGACTTATTCCTCCTTTTCCTGGATTGTCATTACTTTTGGATATGTTGTGATTTGCCAGTGGTGTTCTATTTAGGATCTGAAATTTGTTCCTTGCTATCTACTGAACCCTTGGTTACGGTATCACATTTCAAACCAACTTGCCTTCTTGCCTTTCAAAATAACTGGCCTATTAAAAAAAGCCCAACAAAACAACCCCAAAACCAAGCAAACAAACAACCAAACAAAACCAAAAGGAAAGAAAATCCCAAGAAAGTCTTAGTATTATATAGGGATAAAATATCATCCATGTTTTTGAAAAATGCTTTTCTTGACCAAAATGGAAGACAGAGATTGCATTTACCCATTGTTTACCTAAGCCTAATTAAAGTTTTTTTAAAACTTTACCTACTAACCATTTCACAGATTGAATGCCTAAAAATTGCTGTTAAATGTAATTTTAGCCATTAGCTATTTTTCTGAACTGCTAAGACTGTATACATTTGAACTCATTTACAGTTTTTAAGATATTACTAATATGCAGTCACTGTCAAGAATTGGTTGCAACTACCTGTTGATTCAGAGGTGCCATCTATAATTGCAATCATTCATTTTAAATAAACATACAAGATAATTCCTGGCAAGGAAAAATTGGGGTTTAAGATTGGATTTTATTCCAAAATCTATAAATTCCTGTCTGCAGGAAGAGCAACACAGCAGGTCGCAAGCAGCCCAGGAAACATCTGGAGTGCACTGATCATAACTTCTTGATTTAGGTTGACTGAAGACCTAATGAAGAGAAGCACTCTGATGGACCTTCTACCAACACTTAGTAGCTGGATATGATGATTGGAGTGGCCTTGCATGCTGAGACCATGAGATGGTGGAGTTCACAATCCTGAGAAAAGAGGACAGGGCAAATAGGATCAGAACTTTGAATTTCAGAACATCAAATTTTGGTCTGTTTAGGGTTCTGCTTGGGACAAATCCATAAGATGAAGTCCTGGAGAGAAGATGGGTCCAGAATTTCTGTGTCACTTCCTCAAAACTCAAGGTTTGTCCATCTGAAAGTCATCGGAAGGTGTTCTGTGTTGCTCACCAAGAAGCTCCTGACAGAACTCAGATAATCATAAGGGATGTGGAAGTATGGACAGGTAACCGGCGACACACTGACTTAATGTCTGGGGACTGGCCTAGAAAAACTAAAGACCAGGTGAAGCTGAATTCTGGTGAGAGGTGTGAAAAGGGCAGAAATGAGGTCTACAGTTTTATCAGCAGAAAAAGGAAGAATTTGGAAAGTGTGAATTTGCCACTGAATGCAACAGGGAACTGGGCACCAAAGGACATGAAAGGACTCTGGTACTCAATGCTGGTTCTGCTTCAGTCTTTACTGATAGGACTTGCTTTCAAGTATCCCACATCCTCAAGTCCAGAGGGAGCATATAGAGTAATGAGGACTTTCCCTCAGTAGAGGAGAATCAGGTCAGGGGACATTTAAAGAAGCTGGACATGCATGTCCCTACTTTAAGCAGTGGGTTAAACCAGAAGATCACACGAGGTCCACTGCAAGCTCAACCATTCTGTGATTTATAATTCTGAATTAATTTTTGCATCTCTCTGGAATCTCATGTTTGCTAAATTTATGTTTTCCTAAACATTAGTATACCATTAGCTTAGCTTTAATGTAACTTGTATCTTCTGCTTCAGCAGGTGTATATTTATCATGTATTATCTATCTAATTTATTAGTTCATCTACCAGAGATCTTGGAATATTCAACAAAAATGTTTTCTTCAGGATATGGAAGTGTGTAGGAACAAGTTAAATAATCACATGATTTGTATGTGATCAGAGCAAACTGGTTTTCTTTCTGATCTTTTGTAATGAAAATTATTCTTGCTCATTTATTTAATGGCTGAGTTTAGCATTCAGCATAAGTATTTTTAACCTGAAGTGACGAACTTATTCTGTCTTGCAAATCAGAAAGATCTGTCTTGCAATATTGCTGGTTTTTGCAACAATTTTAATCATTAACAACTTCTCTCGGCGTTTGTATTTGTGAATTCTACTTCATATGCATTTATAATGACTTTTCAATTTCAAAAGTAATTACCTGGATGTATTTTATATTAAAAATGCTTAATAAAATAATAGAAAATTCCAGAAAATTTAATACAAGACCTCTGAATATGGAAATGCTCTATTTATTGGTGGCAAATGATGGAGAGCCATATAATCCTTAGCGGAAAGTGGTGGGGAATGATTTTTTTCTTCATATTTAATGAGTAGGCTATAGCTACATACTTACTAGGTTCCATAGGTTTATTAAGGACAAACAGAAACAGAAGTCAGAGGAAATAAGAAGTCAACTCATGTGGTATACTTTCACACTTCTAGACAGTTCTTTACAAAGAATATAAACTACTTGACTTCTGAATCTGATTGAATTTATGATTAATACAGAATATGTAGTATTGGTTCTAAACTGGAGATAGATATATATATATTTGTATGTATGTATCTTCATGAAATCATGAAGTAATTTTTTAATAACTGTGTGGTAATATATGAAGGTGTCCAGGGTGGTTGCCAAGCTGTTTTATTTGCCTCATCCTCAAATATATAAGTTGAAAGAGAGAAAAAAGTTGCTTATCATTATTGTATTTTTTATAGTAAATTGACACTTAAAAGCAGTTGCCTTTTAGTCCTTCTTTGGCGCACTCTTTGCACCATCATTTCTGATTACATAAGCTCTTGAATATTTTTGTAGATGAAGCCGGGGATAATCTTAAAAAACAACAGTGTTTTGATGCTAGTTAAATGTATCAATTGCAATCATCTGGATTTTTCCTGTTGTTGAATTTTCTTTCATAAACAGGCGAACATTTCTAGAATGGTAAGGAAATTATCAATAGCATGCTAAAATGGATACAAAAGCTAAAGAGTTACATGTGACATTTATTATATTGAATAACATTGTCCCTGCTGTATTTGCTACATGATGATTGTACAGAATCATTCTTCTGATGACATACTTACAGTCTTTTAAATATTTTTTCCATTAGAAATAGGTGAGCTCTACATTTTGCTGGGTATTGTCATTACATGTTTTTGCAAGAGCCATTCTGCTTAATGAAGAATTGATTTGAAGTATCAAGAGAAACTTGCATAACATTTTGCACATTTTAAACGCTAACATAACTTGTAATCATTTAGAGATGAATCTTGTCAAATCAGTATCTTACAAGCCAATAGAAATCGTGGAACTTAAAATTATAATTAGATATATACCTGGTTTAGGCAACAGCAGAATTTGGCCATCAGATAATGAACTAGAATAGTGAAAATGTGGTGAAATAGAAAGTGGGTTGCCTATATATCAAAATTAATCATTAACCATACTTTTAAATATAAAGAATTTTATGTTGATGATGTATTCCATTGTTTATTTTGAAAAGTATAATATACTTGAACTAAGCCTGCAAACAAAAATCCAGTGCTTTGTTACCTGTATGTATATGCCTAGATTTACAATAGTTTGACAACAGTGGCTCTCTGTCTCACAGAAATTTCATGCGTGGGAGGTAGAAGCCTTATGCTCTCACAAACGTCAAATCCATGACATATATAAGTACTGTCATTGAATACATTCTCTGTATATCATCTGCTGTAGAACAATTGTTTCACGAATTAAAATTCTGAAGTCAACTTTCTTGCATTCTTTGGTCAAAACCAGCCAGAATATTTAGTTACTATTAGTCCAAAATAGGTCATTAGTAGAGTGAAATGAATGTAAATGAAAAAAACTTTGGGTATTGGCCAGCAATAGGTTTTCATTAAACTAAAAATATGTGTGTAAATGTAAACATAGACAAAAACATAGTAAAGTTAGTTATCTTTAATTATCTTGGGACTTGAAAATGGGTCTCATTGAAATCACTGGTTTGACATGACATTCCTAACTTAGCCAGACAAATATCTGATCATACATGTTAAAATGTCAAAAGCTTAAACAAGAATGTTGTTGGCATATGTCTAGACTGAATAGAATTCAGACGAGACTCTGATTATTTGGTCTTTGGGGGTAAAATTCACATGAAAAGGTGTAAAAATTTCTCTGCCAAGTTATTTATCATATTAAAAACCGCAGTTACTAGTATTAGTTATTAGCTTATTAGAATCCCCAAATGCTAAGCATGGTGATCATGGCAAAGGGCGACAGAAGGCAGGTAATGCAGTTTAAGGTCAGTAAGAAATTGTATGTGTTTATCAATACTGGATCTTGGAGACAGCTGGCTACTTTTATGAAAGAGAAGTAAGAGATCAGATATGTATGCAAATATTATTTCTAACTGTGAGCCCCCTAAGTTTGTGGAAGAGAAAAAGGATATGTTTGCTACTCTGGGCAGATGTATTTCCTTAGAGGCTTCCAAAGGGAAACCCTAAGAGATCAGTATTATCAGCTGGTGAAGCTGGAAAGTATGAAGTCAGTAAACTGTAAGATTGTGATTCACAGATGTTTGTAGGTTTGTAGTTTTTTCCCTTTCAAACCGACTGAATGCTATGCCCTTTATGGAGAAGAGTGGTTATATGTATCTCTTGTTTGAGCAAGAGTGGTTCCTTTCATTGCTGCTAAATTTTTATGTCAATTTTTGACTGTAAGTCCTTTCTTGATGTGACTCTGCAGGCTCTCTCTACTTCTTGATAGTAGAGAATAATCAGAAGCTCTCTCTACTTATTGATAGTAGCTTTTACCTGCATGTCTAACATCTTGACATGATATTTATGATGACCATGGCAAGTCTAACATCAGATGGCCATGGCTCCTTTTCACCTTCAGAAAAATTATAAGCCTCTTCCATTTCCCTGTAATTTTTTCTTAGAAACATAGCTTGATTTTAATTGTATCTTCTTTCCTAAGAGGTGTGGTTAATCTGTAAATTAAGATCAGGCTTATTTATTAGCTCCACTGTCAGTGCAACTGCATCTTGCTTAATAATATTCTGTTTGCACAACCTATGAAAGGAATGCAGTTTTTTACTCAACGTTGAGTGCAGGATTATGCTAGAAGTTCGTGGAAGATGGCTCTGTGCTTTTGGGAATAGTTGAGATGTTCTTTCTTTGATAGATAATTCTCTGTTTAACCAGAAGTTCATATAGACATCTATGATAAATTACGAACTTTGTGTTCCTTTAAGGTTTCTAATTAGGTAGGAGATTTCATTGGTAAATAATGAATCAACCCTAATGCCTAAAATTTAAAAAGAGTACGCGCAGAAATATATCTGTTTCGCTCTATAAAGCTGTTCCTCTGTTTCACTCTATAAAGCTTGGGTCAGCATGAAGTATGCCATACACAGTTTTTCATATGGTGCTTAATAGTCACAAAACTAGCAAGAGATCATCCCTCTTCAGTCTCTACAGTCCCATGTGAACTATCCAAGAGGCTATACTAAGAGCAAGAAGCTGCAATTGCACAGTAGGTGCCAAATAATCATGTTTAAGTATGACCTAATATATTTTTAGCCATTGAAATATATATCCTGATAACACCTGCAGAGGTGACTAGGTTCATGCACACATATCTGAGAGTGCAACTGGAGGCCAGTATTTGGCCATTTATATAAGGAAAAAATCTTTGGGGTGAAGAGAATAAAAGCTGAATTTAAACTTGTAACTGTACAACCAGAACTTTATTTCTTATGTTGTGCTTCTGCCATAGGTAGGTATGCAAGAAGTGTAATATTTGAACTTGCATATATTTTCCTGGCATACTGCATGTAAAACTATGGTTTCAAATGTTATGAACCATTCATTATCTTCTACACCCTAATGTTTCTTTATTACCATTACTCCATTAGTGTAACATGCTCCACTCCTGTGTAATTTATACTGAGGATTGGGGTGCTCTCTCCAGTACAACATCCTTGCATACTTCGTAAGAAACATTGAGTTTAAAGGTTTCCTGATCATTTCCGGTGAGTAACTTGCCAATTACCTGTCATATTCCAAATTCACTTTCAAAAATCTCAAAATACAGGTTAGATTGTTTTAGTTATAGGCTAGTGAAGAATCACAAGGGTTTTCATAATCGCCTGTGTACATTGTATCTGTTTTTAAGATATAAGGAACAGAGGTTAGAAACATAAAGTTACTTTTTTAAAGGATAAATTAAGATAAAAAGTGATTTGTGAGGATAATTTTGAAAAATTAAGTTAGGAAATCATAGAACACATTTTATTCTTCATTAATTCTTTTACCCCATAGCCTGTTTGCAGTCCGTTTTCTGAGTTTGCACTGCTACAGGAAATTTAGCCTTCTAAAATAATAAGGCAATGAGTAGTAATCCAGTTGTAGGAGTTTAAGCTAAAAATGAAGACGTTTAAAAGTTTATTGGAGCTGTAGTTAGACAATAAGGCAAGCTTTGAGCTACATCCTGTAACTTCATGCTTTTAAACATCACTCTCCTGATGTCTATGGTGATGTGGGATCTGGATGAAGTAAATAACTAGATTTTGGGTAATTTATTCATGGGGTTCATTTGTCACTTCCAGAAGTGAAATGTGTTAGTTAAGCACTTAAAAAGAGAGTCAAATAAGGCCTGTCTGAAGCATTCACAGATACACAATTATCACATTTTAACTAGAACACTTGTTATAGTGTGACCTTTCATGTAAAATACAGTTCTATACAGCCATAAAAATAGTTTTTGTTAAGAATTTATTCTGCGGAAGTGTATTTGTGCTAAGTGCTTCTGGGAGTGAGAGACTACTGGTAGCAGGAATACTATTCGTGGAAGGAGTGACAAAGAACTGCTACAAATGAGACAGTAAATAATCACATTTCCTTCATCCTTTTTAGAGAATAAAACGAAAAGTGGATTTATGTCAACAAAGTACTTATTTCTAACTTCTGCATGTCAACAGCATAGGCAGTTGTTAGCTCAAGGAACTCTTGCATTTTGCAGCACTGTGTTACTGCCCTGTGATATGATGACTGACCTGTTCTGTTGCCACCAAAGTTCCTAAAATAGGAAACATAATATGAAATGTAATTGTCTATGCATTCATCAACTGCTGTTGCATAACTGGGTGTTGCAGTTTAACCCCAGCTGGCAGCTAGCACCCTGCAGCCACAGCCACCCACTCATTTGCTGCAATGGGATAGGGAGGAGAATAGAGGGGGAAAAAAAAGTTAAAGACAGTTTAATAGAATAATGAAGAGAGCAGCAGTAATTAAAGGAAAACCAACAATAATAGTATAAAACAAGTGATGCACAGTTGTAATAAATCACCATCCACAGAACAAAGCCCCAATGCTCAGTGTGTTTCTGAGCTGCAATCCCACCTCCCAGCTCACTTCCACAGATATAAAATAGAGCATGACGTTACATGGTATGGAATATCCTTTTGGCCAGTCTGGGTCAGCTGTCCTGGCTGTGTTCTCACAGCTTTTTGTGCACCTGGCAGGTTGTGAGAAGCTGAAAAGTCCTTGCTTTAGTGTAGGCACTACAGCTACCTAACAACAACTGAAAACATTAAAGTCTTTTCAGCATTATTCTTGTACTAAATCCAATCCACAGTACTACACCTGATAATTGAAAGAAAATTAACCCTATCTTAGCAGAGACCAGGACACTGAGGCAGGTATGATACCATAGTAGGATTCCCAGTAACATTAGAACAGATCTTTCCCAGTTCCAGTTTGGTGATTTCATGTGTAATCAGGGAAATTTAGTATGACGATGGTGAATATTAGTTTTTGCCACTGATATTTCATTTTACCCTAATAAAAAGACTATATTATTGTAATTCAACTGTAACACAACTGTACAGTGCTTTGAAAAAAGATACTCTTTAGAAGAATGCTGGGGGTCCAGTACTTCTCACTGACATATACCATACCATTCATTTCTTAGCTTTAAATCTGTCTAACTCCAGAAACTGGTGGAAAGCAAGGGCATTTGCACTGCATATTTTACATGTGCCTCACTAAACCTAGGTAATTTATTCACCTATGTATTATTCACTGAGAAATGTACTTGTGGCTCAACATAGTATCTGAGTAGAAGCTGAATTTATCACCTAACCTTGTCTGAACTGTAAATAGGAGACAAAATTCACAAAATTATCATGATGCTATTCTCCTCCTACCCCATGGCCCAATGGTCAGGCAATTTGTGTACTATTTGGTTTTGACAGAACATCCTTTATTTTTCACTGAATGAAAACAGTACAGCTGATCATGGCTCCTGTGAACATCTTTTCCTATTCTCCCCATTAGATCATTGTGTTTAATGGTGAGAAGAACGAAGAAACCCCAACAAGCTTGGGACTGATTGAGCACAAGAAGGATGTTTCACAAGAAATTCAATGTTTCCTAACCAAAGAATGTTAAAATTTCTGACATATAGCCTGATTTTCAGCCTGACTCCTCAAGGAAATAAGACCTAGGCAGTCACACTGACTGTGTAGGGTTGTAGGAGTATGTTGTCAACTTCTACCTCTGTAGGAGTATGTTGTCAGCCAATTGATAATTTCGTACCCGTTTCACTAAAGTAGGTAGCTGGAAGAAGAGAGACCATTGAGTTTCCCAATTGAAAGACAGGCATCTCTCCAAGTTCATGCTTCCCTGGACTCTAGGGAATCGATGTGTATGAGAGTTCCAACCACAGGAAAAGCTTCAACTGCAACTCATGATAATGGCATGAATCTGAAGAAAACTAAACTTCATTTGTTCCAATACTCAAATCAGTGTTTGTTTAGGTTGAAACTGAGTACTAGTTGAGTACTCAGAAACTGAGTACTAGTTGATGCATCACTGCTTAGAAAAATGAGTGTGTGGTAGAAATTTAATCTCAGCTCTCCCACAGAATTAGTCTATGATTCTGGGCAGTTACTTTTCCTGAGACCTCTTTTTTTTTTTTTTTTTTTTAATTCAAATATCCTGCAGCCCAAGAGACCATTAGGCTTCTTTTTCAGCAAGGGCACACTGTTGTCTCATATTCCAGACAGCTGACCCTCAGCACCAGGTGCATTCCTCTCCATGGGCAGGAATTTGCACTTTGCATTTTGCTGAATTCCATTAGGTTCTGGTCAGCCCATTTCTCCAGTCTGCTGAGATCCCTCTGAATTACATCACAACCTTCTGTTATGTCAGTCATTCCTCTCAATTTTATATTGTAAGTAAGCTTGCTGAGGAGGTTATCATTAGTGCTCTCCAGGAAACTCCTTGATTACATATGCTCTGCTGTGTTGTTTCCCCAGAGGATGTTAGGGTGATTTAAGTCCTTGATAAGAACCAGGACTTGCAAGCATGAGGCTACTTCTACCTGTTTGTAGAAGGCCTTGTCCACTCGTTCTTCCTTGTCAGGTGGCTTGTAGCAGACATCCAATATAATGTCATCCAGACTGATCTGCTCTTTAGTTCTTATTCATGAATTCCCTGTTGGCATGCTTTTCAGCTGTTCTCTCATACAAAGGGCAACTCCACTGCCTCATTTGGCTTTTCCTTCTTAAAGAGCCTGTTTCCCTCCATTGCAACACTCCAGATATATGATACATTGTACCATTAATTCCACATATTTATTGCCACTACAGTGGGCATTAGTATACAGACTGATCTCCCAGAAGGGTTTGAAATTTTTTCTGGAGTGTTGCCTTGTAGGCACTCCCTTGCTTACACACAAATACTTAAACTGATCCTACTTAAGCTATTTTGTGTTCACTTTCATTCATAGCTCTCCAGGCCCTTTGTTTGTCAGCATGGTCCATCAGTCCCTCACATGGCTGCTGGTAACTCTCTTCCTCCCCTGTCAAGATCTAAGAGCCTGAATCTCTCCTGAAAATGTGTCTTTGTTTTCTGTGTTGCTGAAGTGCTCTTGAAAGTTTTACTGAAGGTAAGTTGTAAGCTCACTTATTTTAAAACAAAATCTTGATTGTAATTTTTCATTTAATGATGCACACTGATATAGAGCTAGAGAGATATATTAGTCATTGATTGGCATTCAGCAGTCATTCATATCATACTTATATCTGGAAAACAGGAGAGACCGAAGTTGAGCAGATAGAGTTATTATGCTTTCAGTGGCAACTTCTAAATTGAAAGCATTTAAAGACACAGTGGTTCATACATATCCTAGGTGATAGAATTTCATTTACTACTTTATATGCTAGTCATACCTGTAGATAACCTTAAGCAGCTATCTTAAATATCACCTATGTCCTCGTTTGAAGATTTAAATTAAAGGAGAACCCCTGTAAGGATCTTAATATCACCTATATCCTTGTTTGAAGCTCTAAATTAAAGAAGCCCCACTCTGACAGTGTGCTCCTTACTTCTCAAATGAATTAATTGATTTTTCAGTCATTAGTTTCAATCTCTTTGTGGGTGGCTGGTCAGGAAAAAAACCAACCTGGTGTTAAAATCTTTATTTTCCTATACTGCAAAAAATTAACTCACCTATTAACCTTTGTTGGACTATATCAGTTGAGTTTCTACATTTCAGTGTCCAATGTAGAATCTTGATTTAACTGCATAAATTGTAGTTTATTGTCTTTATATAGCCTGCAAAACAGCAATTGAACTTCCTTTGTTTTAAACAAAGTTTAAACTTCAAAACCTCGCACCAGAATATATATTATGAACTTAAAGAATTCTTACACGCTGTATGATTCACTGTTACTCTTTCATTTTGATTTAATAGCATTCATATGCTTACAATGTCTGAAACTTTGAACCTAAACATGAAAATATTATTTTTCCTCTTGCTTACAATAAGGCAAATATTATAAAAGAATAGAGTCATAAAAATAAGAGAAAATGTATTAAAAGGGAAAGTATTTTTTGCGTTCTGTTGATACCTATTTGTGCTGGGTTTGATTGGGATAGAGTTCATTGGCTTCATAGTAGCTAGTACAGGGCTATGTTTTGGATTTGTGCTGAAAACAGTGTTGATAACACAGGGATGGTTTAGTTACTGCTGAGCAGTGCTTACATAGAGCCAAGGCCTTTGCTGCTCCTCACACCTCCCCACCAGTGAGTAGGCTGGGAGTCCACAAGGAATTGGGAGGGGACACAGCCGGGACAGCTGATCCCAGGTGATCAAACCATATAGTGTCATGCCCTGTATGAATGGTATGATCCTGTATCATACGATGTAATGTTCTGGGGAAGCTAGCCAAGAGTTCAGATTGTGGCTTGAGAACTAGCAGAACATTAGTTTTGGGTGGTGAGAAATTGTGCTGTGCATCACTTGTTTTGTATATTCTTTTATCATCATCACCACAATAATTTTCCTTTTCTGTTCTATTAAATTGTCTTTATCTGAACCCCATTTTTTGTTTTTTTTCCCCTCTTTTAAATTCTCTCCGGTATCCTACTGCAGGGTGTGAGGGGTGGAGATAGGGGAAGGGCAAGGAATGAGCAGACTGCTGTGTGTTTGTTTTAGCTGCCTGCTGGGTTAAACCACAACTCCATTCAAACGCACAAAAGGTACTTTAACTCAGTGCAGTAGTATACCATATGCAAGAATGTGGCTGTTTTCCAAATATTGCATCATATCTATTCAGTATGACAATAGCTTTAGGCATAGAATAAAACTTTGCCATTATCTTAAACTTATGTGGAAAGATGTTTATGGTACTCCTGGAAACACTGCATTGACTTGCACCCATTTCCTTGATTTATATTTGGCTAAAAGAAATCATTAGCAATTTGCATTTTGAGAACATTGTTGGTACAATATGGTGGTGTGAGTCACCAAGAGCTTTGTGACATAGAGAATTACAGCCTGAGGGGAAAAAATAGTTTGCCCAGAGTATTGTATCTGATTTAGTACATTATGATCAGAGATTTGCATTCCCCTTTTATATTTTTTTCCCTCAAAATATATTAATTTAGTGCTGGTAAAAGATACTTACTTGGAGTTTTGAAATTATTCCTCTGTGTCCTTGAACAGACACCGCACAGGCAGCATCAGCAATTTGTGTCTGTGAACAGATGCAGCACAGAGAGCAGAACTGCAATCCTCCCCACAAAATTCAACTACATGCCTTGAATATGACCATTGAGCAGTGATAGCAAGCTTCTGGGCTGCATGTCAGGATTGTCATGTGCTCCCATTATCAACAGAAGGCAGAAAACTCGTGTTTGGTGGCTTTACTGCTGCTGTGCCAGTTTTCCATTGTCTATTGCTCTAGTGGGCTACTATGTGAAATGGATGGGAAGATGACGATGATGGTGATATTAGCAGGTGATCAAAAAAGTCATAATTTAACCCTTAGTTCCTTTAAGAGGCAAGATAACATTTTAAGGAGAGAGGTCACATCTCCACTTCTGACTTTTTCTTTGCTTCTTAGGCAGCCTTAGGTCTGAATGTAAGAAATGTAACCTCCAATGCTTTCTGATGCACACAAATCCTTCTTCAGGTTTCACTATGTGCATTCACTAGTTTTGCATGAAAGAATATTTGGAAGGAAGAAATTAAGCACTGATTTTGAATTCAAGAAGGGAAAGAGACTATGATTTCATTTATGGGGAGTAAAAAAATTATTTTAGGGTCTATTCCATAGAAATAAAGTTTAGTTTCTGTTAGTTAAATAAATTACAATATTTTGGCCAAATATGGATAAACCAAATTCTTGTCACAGAGTCAGAGGCTTAAATTATCCTACAGTAAAATTGACAGAACAGTTCCAAGGAATAGAAATTTTATCTAGATGAGGGATATTCACTATAAGTAAATGTGAACCTCTTCTTTTAGCAGCAGATAGTTTGGGATCTTCAACCTAGACAAAATTGCATCTAGAGTTTTGTTTAATGATAGCTATTACATACAAATACATTTCTTATTCACTTCTTGGAGGAAACAGTGGAAATCTCCCACACCAATTTTAACCTTTTTCTACCCAGTGTTCACAACACTATCCTGACTAGTTCTTTTTCCTGAAGACTTGTGTTTATAGCCATAAGGAGCACAGCAAAGAGGGAATAGTATCAGCTTCCTTAGCACAGGCTCACCATGATACACAGCAATAGAAAAGGCTGCTGCTGTAGACCACTGCTGCTGGGATGCCTCATCTATTAACACCAGCCCTGTTGAAGTCCAGCATTGACTTTGTTGATTCAATGGTGTTACCATCACTGAATTTACCTGTTTGTTGTTGCTTTTGTATTCTATATTTGTGATATGCAGTAATACTGCTTATAATGCTGGTACATCCTGTTTTACAACAGTTCTTGTCTAATGTTTCAGGACTAAATCTTCATAAGCACAGGCACTTTCATAAGCATTTAATGGAAGGAGAATATTCATTGGATAGCCTTTTTCTTTTCTTTTTTTTTTTTGTTTTGCCAGAAAATGCACATGACAAGGGTTGGAAAGGACCTTGAGAAATCATCTAGTCCAACGCCCTTTCCAGAGCAGGATCACCTAGATTCGATCACACAGGATCATGTCTAGGTGGGTTGTGAATGTCTCCAGAGAAAGAGACTCCACAACCTCTCTGGGCAGCCTCTTTCAGTGCTCCATCACACTTACAGTGAAAAAGTTTCTCCTTTCGTTCACATGGAACCTCCTGTGCTCCAGTTTGCACCCATTGCCCCTTGTCCTATTACTGAACATCACTGAGAAGAGCCAGGCTCCGTCCTCCTGACACTCACCCTTTATATATTTATAGACATTATTGAGGTCACCCCTCAGTCTCCTCTTCTCCAAGCTAACATTCAGATGTAGAATAGTAGCAGTACCTCCATTTTAAAACCTGATCTTAAAATCTTTTGAAGAAAAATGCTGCAGTGTTGGGAAAGCTTGTAGCCTTTAGAAGATAAATTTGCAAAATTTAAACTGAACAGTTTGGAACAGAGTAAGGTATTGGTTCATAATTTGTATTTTGACAATAGCAGTGTGATGACTCACTGTAGACTACACAGGAAACAAAGAAAACCAAATTGCTCTATGAAAACTTTCCCAATTTCTGTTTACAGCCCAGACTATAGCCCTTCTTTCTGGAGAAGCATTAATAGGATCTCCTACTACCCATCTTTATTGCCTAAAACTTGTAGATATTTACTGTCTTTGACATCTCTACACTTTACCAAATGTTTTGAAATGTGCAGCAAGTTCAAAGTTGTTAGAAAAAGTTTGATGTACTGCTACATGTATCATGATCCCACAAGATTTATTTCCCTATGAAACACTATAAAATATTTTAATTAGGAAGATTTAGTCTTTTTTAGGATTTTTTTCATTTGTGTTTTATAAAATCATCACAAACTAAATCTCCAGTTATTGCTACTTTTGTGTATTCTTCTACCAAAGAATGTTTGAAGAGCATTCTTATATGTAAGTAACACACTGGAGAGCAACTTCCAGACAAAGTATTGGAGAGCATAAAGCTCGGCACAAGCTTGTTCCTCACAATAGGAATTTCCAGTTTTTCATGTAGGATTTTTCAATCTGAGAGAGAATTTATAAGACCAGCTCAATCTAGGTGCCAAAAGGAAACAAGAAGATAGCTTTGTATACTTGTGCAAGGTTCTAACTCCTGGGAAATAATTGTTAGCATGAGCACTTTAAACACTTAAAGGAATTTGTACCATCCTAACATTTCTTACAAAATGTTCATGTTCTGGATTATTTTTTAAATAGTTTTTAATTGGTTAAATCACCAAAATCATACAAAACTGTAATCCTCCCGCCCCCCCAATCCAGTCTTTACTGAATCAGCCTGGATCAGTGTACTTGGGTAGGCCAGTGCTGTTTAAATATAAATTTAGAATGGATCTAAATTGGGATCCAAATATGTTTTAAAAATGCTTAATTATAGTCCAAAAATATGTCTTTGGAATTTGCTTAAACTCATAGCACTTGGAAGCATAAATGCTTACTGCTACTGAAGTTACTATAATTTTCAAATATATTGCTTTTACAAAAAAGGATATTAACTCCTCTGTAGCTGTTTGCTGCTATTCACCAGCGAATCTGGTCGACTGCCAGAAATCTAGAAAACTACTAGAAGTCTAAACAGGAAAAAAATAGTACTGTTTTTTCTGGGTAATATCAAGTGCCAGCTCTTTTTTGAAAGTTCTATGTAAGACTCAGGACTATGAATTTACTTGATCTAAGTGATGAAACTAATTTTCTTAATGGAAATTTGTTTGTTTGTTTGTTTTGTATAATTAGTTTTGGTTTTATGATTCTAGCATTTTGATAGATTTTTTTTTTTAAAATCTTGTAATTAAAAGTAAAATAAATTTCATTCTTTGTCCAAGTTTTTGTAAAATCTTAATTTGTTTCTATTTAACACCAAAGAGCTAGTCAGAAGATCATTTGCACTCTGCCTGGCTATTTTGTAATTAGTAGAATATTCTCTTTGTTTTATTGAAATAGTGTGGATTCCAGTGTGATACAAAATACAGAAAAAGATTGTAGCAGAAGGTCATAGAATCACCATTACTAGCAATCTGGCTGTCAGTCATGGCTATCCCCAACAGTGCCTTTTATTTTTGCTTGTATTTACTTTAATGAAATAAATGTTTAATCCCAGGATTGTTTTAGATTTTGATTTGTTTTTCTGCCAGAGCCATTGCTCTCTCTTGTCTGGATGAAAGCATTGTTATAAATATTCATTAATAAATAATATATTTAGTCATATTTTGTGCCAAAAATAATTAATATAACTCTTGTTAGAATGAGGATCCAACTACTACATTTCGTTCCTTGCATTATTTCATTATGTCCTTTTTTCTTTAGTCTTAGAATACATAGATTAGAGGTCTCTCTCTCTCTCTGGTCTGCTCATAATAACCTTTGCTAAGCAACTTTCCTAATTACTGAAAGTATATGCTTCAGGTAAAGCAGTAAACAATTCCAGACATAGTAAGAATTAATTATATATATATTTAAAGATATAAAATATTTTTGATTAAAAACTTGACTCTATGAAAGTGTAGTGAGAAACTTGTAGTTGGACGAAATATTTTAAAGCATTTAAAAATACCATCTAAAGGAAAAGCTATCTTTGACAGTTTTTCTTCTAGAGTTACTCTGTGGAACTGTGAGGATTCTAGGTACTTAGATTCTGTTGCTGAAAGTCACCTAGCTTCTGCTGCTTGATCTGGTTTTGGCTGGCAGCACAGAGACTTGGGTCACCAGGTGGAGGGCAGGCTCTGCACTCATACTACATTTGAAAAAGAATCCCATGGAAATGTTAATTAAATAGCAGAAAACAGGTTGAAAATCAGGGGTCAATTTTTAATCAGCTACTTTACTTTTAGAATTTAGGAATTAGCCCATCTGTGAAGAGGGAAATCAACAAGATGGAGCTTGTGCTTTGATGTGTGTATATCAACTGTTATGTGTTTATCAGCTGGTGATATGTGTATATACTAAGATGGAATTTTCCTGAGTGAAGCAAAATTACCTAAGGTCACTGAAGTTTTATTGGATCTCTTATATCATCAGGCAAGTGGAAAAAAGTTTGTCAGGAAAAGAGGAACATAAGGTCAAGTGAGCCCTCTCAAAGAGTATCTGGTACAATACGATGGCCAAGTACAGTCCTTACAACTAAGGGGCGGATGGAAGTTGCAAGACCTTGAATCAAGCTTCTGCATATGAAAACGTTTGTATTGAATCTGGTAGCACCTCTGGCCTTGATGATAGTGGGAAGATGCTTTGTAGATCCATCAAAATTGATTTTAATTTAGGAGGCTTCCATAATATCACCTATCCAAAATCAGGCTTAGACGGCACAGAGAGAGATGGTATTTTTCTCAGAGTTGGACAGTAAAGTTTTTGCCTCAAATTTCCACTCAGAAAGTCTCTGACACCTTTACCTGTTGCCAGTAAGTCAATTAGATGTTAATGGATTGAAACTGCCTCCAGGAGTCAGATAGTTCACTGAGAACTATGTTGAAGGCTTCTTTTCTTGATTTCACACTCAACCTGTAAAAAGGACTGCGTCTTGGACTTTCATTAGCTTTAAAGCCTATTTGTTTTTAGGTTTGTCAGTAATCTGATAATTGGGTTTTTTTGACAGAATTTTTTTTTCTGCCCTTTTCATCGGCTTGATTCTTCTTAGAAGGGTTACACTCAGAGATGATATTCCAATTCTAATTGTAGATAGTATGTAATAGCCTAGGTGATAGGCAGATAAATTCTTTACATACCTTTTGGTGGCAATGTTTTGTTCTTGGTGATTCAAGTTTGTTTTTAAAAAGTCTTCATTTATTTTCACTTTTTACCATCCTTGTTTTTTATTAAATGTGTTTCTAATTTAGCTAATAGTCCTTGACTATTCAAATGGAGGTAACCAAAACTATGTAATGATTTCTCATGAAAGAATGCAAACTTCTTTTCTATAAAACTATCTATCTATCCAGGGATTCACTTCCAAAACTTTAGTTTTATTTTGTACAGAATATAAGACCTCTGTTTGGAAACATTTCATCAATCACAGTTTACAGATTTCTTCAGAGAACTGTCACATAAAACAGCAGTGGTAATAACTGCACATTTATCTTTGTTGTACGAATATGATCAATTTTGAGAGACTCCTCTAAGGAGTATAGGTCAATATAACCAATCTATTTTTAAAAAACATTAAGTGTTACTATCAATGTCAGTTTTTCCATATGCATAAAATTTGGCAGTGAGACTCAATTACTGATTTCTCCTAAGATGGCTCAACATCCTGTATTTCCTCTAAGATTTGTATGAGCTCATTCTGCACCGTGTCGAATTATGTTTCTAATCTAGGCCAACAAACCCTGTGTAAGAATGTTTTTTTCTTTAGTGAAAATACAAAATATAGACTAATTCTTGACTGGTATTTACTTTGCTTTTACCTGGATTTTTTTTTTTTCTTTTTTGGTGTTGACATTTTCTGTGCATCAGAATATCACCAGTTTTCAATCAAATATACTTGCATGTTTTAAGAAAAATTGATAGTTCTTTTAGAATTGAGGAAATTAGCTGTGTTTAAAAGTAAGATCTGTAGCTGTCAATGGAAGTTAGTGTCTAGCAGCAGAATTTAAGGAAAATAAAATAACTTTAGTAAATTAACTTAAATTTAAGAAATCTGTACTTGGATGTTGTCTGATTGCAATTCCTATTTCCTCCTTACTAACTGAAAGCTTTATGTAATTTCTACAAACACAGGAGTCTCAGCTCATATTGTTTGGCCCTTAGCTGGATTTCTTCTAATTTCTTTTCAAATTTAGTCAGAAACCCTGTTGGCGTTTTAAGAGATTTGCAATCTAGCAGTCATATTGTGCAGAACAAGAGGAAGAGTCTGTGCTTGGTCTTCTGTTTAACAGGAAGGCTGTCTTCAACAGAAGTGCTCCACTGCTATTGCTTTTGCAACATATCATTACAATCAGCATCATTTGTTCCATGCTTTTTCAGCATCTGTGAAGCAGCAGCTGGTTACTGCTTTCTTCATCATCAAAGTGCTTTCAAGGACATTGGACTAGAAACTTCTAGGAGAATTTTATTAATTTGCAAACACAGGAATATGAGTATTTCAATGTTGGTTTCAAATGTAGGTCAACTAAGATGTTAAAAAATACTGGGGAAGGCTCATCTACCCTGGGAATGTGTGTGTTGATCAAACATGAAAAATCGTCTTGGAAGAAATGGAATTTTAATAATTCTCCACTATTTTGATAATTGTAATTTTCTTTTTTCAATTTTCCTTTTCTTTTGCTAGGGACACCAGAAATAAAATTGGTCCCTTTAAATCTTTATTTTGACATAAAATACACTTCACACTTCACAGATTTACACAGCTCTAATATAAATAAATCTTCAGACAGAAATCTGGACATATTCTAGTCACCTCTAACCTTTCTGCAACATTAAACATCTGCAAATTGCACTTTATTGATAGCTACCAGCTTTCTTTTTTGTTATGTGAAGTTTAGCAATAAAAGCAAAAAGTTGGACATTATGATTTGGAAGGCATCATGCTAATAGCATGTCCTTGGCTTGCTAGTTCTGATGTGTAAGTGGGATTTCATTTTTATGGTAAAGATATCAAGAAATGTATTATGAAGAGACAGTTGCTGTCTTAGCTAACCAGCAACTTGTTTTTAATAATAATTCAGTATAAACTTGGGAAAAGAAGACCTAAAATGATCATCACTTACATGTTTTAAATAGGTGAGAAAAGGTAGTAGAGGCACTATGGAACATAACATTAGATCACCTCAGTGCTCTGTCATATTCTTCATTGACTTAAGGACAACCCATTGCAGATAATGTTAACAATAGTTAAAGTCTGATACAACCGAATATACAGCTAATTATCTTTGATGATGTTGAGGATGACATCCATGTGATATTTGTAACACTCAGAAGTGCAATTAAAAAAAAATTTAAAAAGTTCTTTTTGAGAACTTTTGAGACTGGTGAGTTTGGAGAGACCCCGCAAACTTTGCTGTTCAGGTTTCTCCACTTATCAACACATAGTTAAAGTATCTGTAATTCCGTTGCGCTTCCTTTGGTAAATATTGTAAATTTAGATCAAAGTATGTTTAATTAGTTGCTACAATTTTCCTTGGAGAACCTCATTTATTTCATTTTTTGTCCTTATGAAATCATCACATCGTTGAAGTGGGAAATGACCAACCTCCCTGCTCAAAGCAGGGTCAACTATATCACCTTGTTCAGGACTATGTCTAGTTGTGTTTGAATATCTCCAGGTATGGAGACTTCACAACCTCTTCAGACACCCTGTTCTGGTGTTTGATTACTCTTACCACAGAAAAAAAAGGGTTTTTTGTTAGATTTGAGCCCAATTTCCATTACTTTACATTCCATCACCCCTTTTCCTTTCACTACTTACCACGGAAAATTGTCTGTCTCTTCTGTGTTGCCTTGTATCTGAAACTTATACACATTCCTAAGATTTGCCCTGAACTTTTCTTTCTATAGAAAGGTTCTTTCTCCCTTTTTATAGTTAAACAGTCCCAGCTCTCTCACCCTCTCTTATGTCATAAATTGGAAATTAGTTTGGATCTTTTTTATCTTTGTAATACAAAGTGAAAGGATACATCTAATTATCAAATATTTCTCATACTTTGCGGCATTAAAAAAATCAAATTAAGTGTCCATAGTTGTACTACATTTAAGATGTAGTGGTAGTGATTGAACTAATATTGTGAAATAATGAAGTACATTTATTTTAAAGGTCTTCTCTGCTCTTGATTTCTGCCACTGGGAGATGAAAATGGTCCTTAAACATAACCAGCACTAGGGAAGTTTTGTCTTGCTCTATGCCTTTTCTATCACTCCACCATCTTCCTGATTTTTTGGGGTTTTTTTTTAAATTTTTTTGTGTAGAATATTTTGTTTGGGTTTTCTTTTACAATGCTTTCCTTAGTGTTTGTGGCTTACTCTGTTCACACAATCATTTCCTCTTGGTTGATAATCTGTTCTTCTCTCCCTCAAAATGGCCTAAAAGCATTTCCTCCCTTTGCCTTTTCCAGCGTTTTTGACTGACTTTTTGAAAAAAAAAAAAGAAAAAAAGAAAGAAACATTCTCCAAGCTAGCCTTTCCAAACTGGCAGCCTGGTTGCTGTAGCCCTGAATCCCCTTAAAGCCAAGTACTTCAAGGCCACTTGAATTCAGGGAGTTGAAATTGCCCAGTGAATGCCAAGAGCTGGGGTTATTCAAATGGCCCTAGGGAATCAGGCTCTTATTTCTTACTAAAGAGTTTGTGAGAGCATCATCTCTAGTTTTTGGCCCTTTAAATTTGTCACTGTTGGTTAATATTTATTAAATTGCTCTTTTATTTAAGTGCTTTAAAATACCAGCAAAACCACTGACAGAAGCTATCTATGTTTTTCCCTAATTTCTTTTTTTCAGTAGCACTATCGTATTGCTAACCAGCTTTCCTTCTTCAAAATCTTTGCCTCATGAATTATTTGCAACTTTTCAGTACAGATATTTCCCCATTGTATTAAATACTGCAAATCCACACTCTTACCCATTCTTCTCTATGCACTGTCATTAAACAGATGAAAGTCAGTGAGGGACAACAAATGTGACCTCAAATGAAAAAGACCTGGCAAAAGACATTTCACAGGGCTTGCATACAGTGGAAGCTAAACGTGAAGATTTTTACTCTAATTCTTGAGTTTATTTGGGGATGTCTTGTTCTGGTCAAGCATCTTAGAATCCAATTCTGCAGAAATGTGTAAGAAGTTTTCAGTCACTTCCTTGCATATCTTTACACTCACAAATGAAAACATAAAAATATCAACACCTTTTTTTTTTTTCTTTGGAATATACCTCAAAAGAATAATTTTTAACGTAAATCACAGGAAAAATAAACAAACCCAACCAAAACCCCTCTATGTTTATGAAATAAATCAAGGTATTGTGTGGTTTCCTAAGTACTGAGGATTAGGAATACCACATCCTCACTTTTTTCCCTCATTGATTTAAAAATGAAGATATATGAACTCCTTCTCTTTCTACTGCTTCCTGCTCATTCTAATAGTAACTCAGTTGAAGACAGTTAACTATATCCCTGCCATACATTGTCAGGGAACACAGCATGGAAAAAATAATGTAGTAGGAACTTTCTTTTTCTTATTCTTGATTAAAATGAATAATATTTAACAGATTATTAGAATTTACCCTCTTCCTCTAATATTTTTTCCCCAACAATTAAACTTTTACTTTTGCTGAAGCATTGGAAGCACGTGATTCTCAATTCCTCTTTTTTCAAAGTCTTTAAGCCTGTAGTGTGTCACCACCCCCATGTTGAACTTTTCTGTCCTTACTTTTTAAATTTAAAGCTTTAAAAGTCTGATGAACAGTTTCTGGAATAAGAAAATTCAGCTATGGAGATAGGGGAATTTTTTTCAAACATATTGTTTCCTGCTGTGTGCTGTTCTTAATCATGCTAACTTTTAGGTAGCATTTTCATTCATCAAATATAGCTTTATTTGAAAACTCATTTAATTTAATGATAAAATTTCCCTTCCCTTTTCCCCTTGGCTATGTGTTTAAGCTTTGTTATTGTGAGGAAAGTTATGATAATATCCATATAAGACTTTTTGGTATCTGCATAATCCTTCAGATCTGTCTTGATCAATCACATTAAGCCAAAATCTATGATTTTTAATCAGTAAAGTTCTTTATTGGGAGTTTTGTTCAATTTAAGACCTGCAGCATTTGGCCTGTAGATTTTCCTGTACTAAAAGAACTTGATCATGTTTTCATGCAATAAACCTAGTATTCTTTTCTATTGGTTTTCCTTTCCAGGATCTCATTTCCTCTAAGACATCTGGCATGAAAAATTGGCTGACAGGGATGTTGCCTGGTGCATAAGCCTTGGAATGTTAGCACTCTGGAGCTCAGTGTCATATCATGAGTGTGTTTTTCATAATGTTGGGAAGGATGAGTTTCCAGTTTATTCTTGTGCACAGGCTCAGGATTTTTCTTTTAACAGTGCCTTGACTGGTTGTTATATGTGGGAGCTGAACCTTTAGCTGGTAACATACAGACAGCAATAACCTTCCGTGAAATCAGTCTCAAAATAAGACACCAAATCTCGAAGGCTTGATTTCCCCTCTGAATTGAATACCTTCAGAATGACTAGATGATTTTTTCCCCAACTTGTCTTTTTAGTTATCTGTTGCAAAGTTGATGGACTGCAAAAATATTTGCTTTGCAGAATAGTCACGCTTTATGTCTTGTAAAGGAACAAAACCAAACTCCAGTCAACCAGAAATCATTCTTTAGTTCCATTTATATGAAAGGAGAGGTTTTCATTGATCATACTGGATTTTGGATAGGGATCTTAGGCAGGCTGATAGCTGAACTATTTTTAGTTTTCTAATATAAGGAATGTATAGTTGAAATATTCAGAGCTGCTGTCACCTACTGCATATAGCATATATAAGTGGCATTATTCTGTTTGTCAGACTTACATCATATTTGAGCTGTCATACACTCAGCTATACTGAAGTCGGGGAGCTGCAGTTCCTCTCAAAACCCTCTAAAGATTCTGTGTCTGTCTTATTAGATAGTCAGCTGAGTGCCAAATTCACTGACTCTCCTCAAACTGAATATATTGAGGCTACAATTGCTGCAACAAATTAGAGAAGTAAAGTTACAGGGCAAATGGAGGTGGTGTGGAGAAGGCAGCACAAAATGACAAGTTGGGACTGAAAGCAAGCAAGTAGAAAAGGATTTGTTAAAACAAATGAAAGGAGAAACCAAACGCGCAATGCTTAATTTTCCTCAGAGGTACTCTGATCAGTCACCCCGGGTATACGGTCCCTATGCATGAGTTTCTCAGGCTGTTCTCGATATGACTGCTCCTATTTCTCACTCATAGCAGCCTGGTTCTTTCTAATATGTAGGTTCTGACTCCACTGGCATATTTGGCTTTCCTTTTCTGTCTGGTTGTCCTCAGTTCTGCATTATGCAAAGAATTTTGGCCTTTGGCTGCTTCACATGTGGGATTCCAAGCGAAGAAATCAGATGATGTTTTTCTAATTAACAACAACTATAACAGTGAGTTACGCTACTAGCTGTGGATATCTTCACACTGACACTGTAAGAAGTGTGTTGAAACTTTTAGGATTTCTGTTGCTGTGAAGGTAGAGAGCTTGCCTTGATTTTGAGTTATTGAAAGATAGCAAGTTAGCAAAATTATGCATTAAAATAAAAGTCTTATTTTAGAGAGCAGAACATTTTGCACGACGAGCATAGCCTTGAGTGTCTGCTGAGAATTTGCACCAGAGACAGAACCTAAAATAATATAACTTCAGAAAGGATACTGAACGAAGCTGAAATCTGTGCCTGCATCAAATTTCAGCTACTGCTTTTGTACAAAGGAAATAGCCCTTGTCTGTCGGATGTAAAACAATGCTTACCATGTTACTATATGTTCTGTTTAGAAGAACAGTTCTTAAAGGTTTGAAGGTGGGGTGTTTATAATTTTCAGCAAATTAGGTACCTTTGTCAGACTGCTGTGTGCATAATGAATTTCAAAATTTACAGTGAAAACAGATTTCAACATTTCCTACGCAGGATTCGAAAGAAATGGGCAGAATATAAATTTTCAACTCTACGCATATCTGTAGCATTCTGCTAAATGTTTAGTGTTTATGTTTTGTGCTGCATAGATCCATTCATATCACTTGCCTTTCAGACAATGCAGTTATTGGAATGCCGCGATTTCATGTGTTTTGTTCACTCTGCCATCTCCTTCCAAAACTAGAACACCCAAGCCTTTCTCTTTCCCTTGTGTGTCATGTTTCCCAGAACTCTGGTTGGTTTTGCATCCCTTTGGGTAGTTTCCAGTCAACACCATCTATGAAGTTGATACAAAACCTGAGTACGCTATGCCAGTAGAAGCCTTAATAATTCTAAACAAGATGTATTTCCTTTTTATCTTCTCATCCTCATCTGCTAGTTTGGAAGATGTATCTTACTGTGAATTAGCTCCTTTAGAATGTCATAGTTAAGTCAATTTTGTTTGTTAGCAATGACAAGTATTTCTTGTATTATTAAATCAATGTGTAAAGTATTAGAAAAACTTTTTTCCTCCTTTTTTTCTTCACTGTTGTCTTTTTGTATTAGAATGTGAGAAGTTCTTCAGCAGAGGACTTGTAATTTAAGATCCATTGTATTGTGTTACATGAATGATGAAGCATTCTCAGTTGCTATATGAGGCTTGTCACAATTTCACAGTTCTAGATTTTTTCCTAATAGAAAGGTGAAATACTAATATTTAAAATGCTCAGTATCTACTAAGTTAATCCTGTGTCTGGATTGACAGTTTCAGACTACATTTTTCTCCACTGCTTAAAGCGAAAGCCTGGAAACTAAAATTTTCAATGGCTATATGTAGTGTAACGAATGAGTGCAAATCCATGGTGGAGAAAAATAGGTACTTCTTGGAAATTCATCTATTCTCTCTCTAGTGAGTCAAGCAGATGCTAAGGTAAAGTTAGGAGTTCAAGTTAGTGGAAATGAACTGTTGTATAGAAATCAGAACTTGTTCAGTGTCCCATAATATCTAAAATTCTGCAGTGAGGTAAGTACACATTTTTTACTGTGGATGACAAAAATTAGTACTTTAACCACAAAGTTGTAACTTGATGCTTAGAGGGTCCCTGGGTCAGCTGGAATTTCTCTTCAAGTTTCTACTGTGGATGAGCTCCTCTGCATTCCCTAGAACATCAAAATGAGAATTTTGAAAGAAATGTTTTCACGTGAAATTGCTGCTTTATTGATACAAAACTACTTACATAATCTTCTCTATTAAAATATTTTTTCAATTACAAGTTTAAATTCTTTAGAAGTTCCATAGTATATTTTCCAGATATGTTTGAGGTAGTCATCTGATTTTTTTTTTTAATAGGAAAGGGCCTGGAACATCTATCCTATGAGGAAAGGCTGAGAGAGCTGGGGCTGTTCGGCCTGGAGAAAAGAAGACTGAGGGGGGACCTAATCAATGTTTATAAATATCTTAAGTATGGGGTGCAGGGGGAATTGGCCTGCCCCTTCTCTTTGGTCTGTGGAGATAGGACAAGGGGCAATGACTGCAAATTGGAGCACAGGAAGTTCTGCACCAACATGCGGAAGAACTTTTTCACAGTGAGGGTGACAGAGCCCTGGAACAGGCTGCCCAGGGAGGTGGTGGAGTCTCCTTCTCTGGAGATACTCAAGACTCGTCTGGACGCCTATCTGTGCAGTATGAGCTAGGGAGCCTGCTTTGGCTGCGAGGTCCCTTCCAACCCCTACAACTCTGTGATTCTGTGATTTCTAAGTTATGAATCTGATATTCAGATCTTGAATTTAAGGTGAGATGAATGTTTTTCTTCAATCAGTAATGAGATGCTTACATGCTTATACTGTTTTCTTTTTGACAGAGTATGTAAACACAGATGTCATTATCAAGCCTTTAAAATAAGCAAAATCTTAGTCCTCTTCTGAGCAAAGGGCATGACAAATAATTGGCATGTGAATTTAGTGTATTGTCTTTTCCATATTCAAAAACTGTCCAAATCTCATTTCATGATTAAGCCTAAAACCCTCTGTGAATGCCATTTATTTAATTTTCCACTGTCTCCTTTTGCTTTTGATAAGACATTGTTAAATTACATGTTAGTCTTTTGCCTTACAGGAATACAGTTTTGTTTTCCAGAGACTGAAGAACTGTTTTCACAGTGAGATATTTTTAAAGCATTTCCTTTTTCAATTAAAGCTGGAAACTTTAATCAGCTGGTAAATTAGTGTGTAGCTGTTATAGCTTGTTTGTGTGATGCTCTTGTTTCCCTCACTAATACATTACAAGACTCTTTAAATCTTACCAGCCACGTGGTGGTTGGAAGAGGGGTCTCAGCTCACAATGATTCCAAAAGTGTTTGGTTTATAGCTTCTTGCATTAATTTGGTTTTCTTTTTTTTTTTTTTTTAATGTTTTGAAGCTTTTTCCCTTTTGAGAGAGTAATGCCTATTGTGCAGCACTACTGGCAGAGCTGAGAAATATACAGCAGTTGCTGACTTTCAATGCAATGTCACGTGGCTGCTTACGTGACATAAATTCTTGTTTTGGTCCTATCTAGGCATTGATTTTTGAAGAGATTAGAGATTGAAAGAAATACAAAAACCCTTTACTATCTCTTTCAGTGACTGAATTTCTCTGTATGTTTTACCAGGAGCCCAATGAGGCTACACTTTGACAGAAGAATAGTAAAAATAAACATGTTAGAAGTATAAATATGTATATATAGTTTAGATTGCAGTTGAAACTGCTACATATAAGTTTTTACATTGTTTGTAGAAACCTCTATCCGTGTTTCTTGTAGGACTTTTTAGAAGTCTGTGTTATATAGTGTTTTCAGTAATACTTCTACGCTGATGTCAAGATAATAGTTTACTGTCTTTCACTTTCTGAACTGGTAGTCTGGTAGATTCTCATGTCTGAGACTTCCATACTTAAGTTTAGGGTGATATGACTGAAGTGGAATAAATATATTCCATATATATAGATATATGTTTATCTATCACTGTGTTCAAATAAATGTAGTAACTTAATTTTTCTTTGAAGTAACTCTGAAAAGTCTTATTTGACTTTATGATTTTTTAAAAAATTCTCCATCAAGAAAGACAGAATTTGAAACAGTGACTAGGAATGATTAAGAGGAAAATGTAATGAATCAGGCAACAAACTTAAATGTACAAAGTAGCATTATCCCATGACATATGAAGATAGATAATCACTTTGTAACTGGAAAAAGATGTCATAAACATTTCAAAGACCTTCCTGACGATTTCAGTAGCTTTCCTCATCAGATCTATCCTATACTTCATGCTTTATTTCCTAAATTAGAACAATAGAATATCTGTAGCAAGATACTTATTATTAACATGGGATATAAAAACAGAACTGGAATTCTTGAGTGTTGCTTTAAGTTCTCTTGTGGACTAGCTGTATATTTTTTGGCAAGTTAGCTAGACTTCAGTCTTTCACTTTTGTCTGATGCAAAATGAAGATAATTGTTTCATTTTCTTCTGAAAAACACCATGAGATGTTCCATAAGTAGAAAGAATTATTCATTTATGATCTCATAACATAATTATCTGTACTAGTCACTGTCAATTTCTTATGTTATGTTCAAATTATATGGCATACCACCTTGATAATGTGTTCAGGCTCCAGTAATCTGAGGCACCACATGATACATTTCTAAACTGAGAGTTATAGAGGGGCCTTCATCCTAGAATATTATATAATTATTGTTATATTTCAGCTTTTACAGTTTTGCATTTGCCTTTCAGTTTCCTGAAATGTTTGATGTTCAAATTTAGCAGAAGTATTCTCTTCATGAGTAGTATCTGTAATTGTATGTATATTGTGAGACTGGGCCAGTAATAAACATTTCTGTGTAAGGGGGCAGGCTATATAGGAAAGAATTCACTGTATTATAAATTATTGAGTATTGGATTTTAGCCAAATACTGAATAGAAGATTTTAGAATGGAAGAGGTATTCCAAATAAAACTTGCCTTTGTTTGTTCCATTGTTTGCCTTGTTAGATTTATGACCCTTTCAAAATTTTACATTGCGCATTAAGTCAGTTTCTTGTGCAGCTGGAAAATCTGTCATCTACACAAGTTTGTGCTGCATACATTTCTCAATTTTTCTAATGCTTGAGGAAATTTAAGAAACTAATATAACGGAGAATTTACAAGGTGCCAGAGAGGCACTGAGTGTTCATTGGTTAAACTCTGGGGTTTTTTTTGATTTTTTTTTTTTTAAATCAGGGTGCTGAGGACAATTTACCTGTATATGACACTAGTGCTTTGAGTGAACACTAGTCAGGAGAGGTTGGACAGAAAAACCTAACGAAGTGAATCTATTCATTTTCCACATTTCAGGATGAGAGAGACATAATGAGGGATATTTTGTAATATTCTTTGGAAATTTTCAGCTTTAAGCAAATAAACTACTGTGCTCATCTGCTGCTGGGAAGCTTGAAGAAATAGCACTGCAAAGGGGAAGACAAGGATTCTTTCTTATGATTTAGCCTTATTCTCACACAGAAGCCAGATAGCATGAAAAATGCTTCCTGAGAGATTATCTGGATGTATAATTACTAGAACACAAGTGATGTAGAAAGAATGTTCATCACTGATATTTTTTGTACAAAGAAACTTGTGCACACACAAAATGACAGTTGGAAAAGAAATGGAGAAATATGGTGCTTACTGATGAACGCTCAACATATGCCACAAAGAATAGTTTTAGAAAAAGATATGTAATAAATGACATTTTCTGAAGAAGTAACTTGATGATACATCGGAAAAATAATTTCAGATGAAATTTTAAACACACATTTATAGCATATTCTTATCTTGGATATGGTATGTTAGCTATATGTGACTATACAGATACTTTCTAGTATAATTTTTCCATTAAAGTTAACTTTAATAAATCCTGGTGACAGCTCCTTAGCTAACAGTGTTATCTGAAAAGACAAGATGCAGCTGCATAAAGAGAGAGTGTGAAGAAATGAAGAGTCTGTCTTATTAAGAGATAGTGAAGAGCCGTAGTCTATGAGAATTCTTTTTCAAAAATCAGAGAAAGGCTACCTGGATTTGATGGGTTTTTGCACTGGATAAAGGAGTAGAAAGAAGGAAGAAGTAAAGGAACAGAGAAAAGACTTAAGTCGGCATATATGAACAAGGTAACTATTAGAACAAAATAAAATCAAGGGATTTGTACTCTGACAGGGAAAAGAATCAGAGCTATAGGAAGCCTGAATTTTATACTATGTTATTTATTTGAAAGGCATACAGTAATTAAAAACCTTTAAATAAATAAGGTTAAACATTCCTCTTATTAAATATTGTTGAAAAAAGAGTATCCAGTGAAAATGAAAATACTCAATCTCATTGCATAGCTTTCTGTTGAAGTAGCAAAAGGCATATAATGAGTTAGTAAAGAAAAAAATAATATTACATCTATATTAATAGTCTTACATTACATCAAAAATACATATGGACATAGAATTATAATTATTTTAATAATATCAGTTTTATTACTGAGAGAGATTTTAAATGAGCATAATTATGGTACATATTTACGTACTGATGCAAGTACCTTACAGAGTCTTGGCCAAAGTCTCGGGTTACTGCACTGGAACTTAGGGCAAGTAAGTTCAAAGAAGCAGTCCATTCCCTTGTTAAAAGGAAACAGAAATACAAAAAGACAAATTATGCCAACTAGAGATTTGCTTTTTTTAGTGCCCAGGATAGTTCCAGTCTATTTCAGAATAGAATGGTTAGAAGACCTTATTCTGAAGATTTTGGCAGTATTTCAGAGCTAGACTTGCTGGCCACTGGCATTCTGCATTATACGGAAATACAAGCTTCAAACTGATAAAAGGAAAAGCTTAGATGTCAATGGTTACCCAGAAAGGCAGTAGAAATGTCCCCATTTGAATGTGAGATTTAAGTTGCTGAGGAAATTCCTTTGGTAGTGATAGGGTTACCATGCTGTAAGGTCAGCTATTAAGTTACCTTGGTTTTGTGATTGCAGGCAGTATGGACACTGAAATAAAAAGAGCAAAAAAATGAGGTTAAGAAGAGAAAGAAATGTTTTCATATCAATTTCTGCTGTTGTTCTGGCTGGCATATCAGAGAACATGCACTATTTGAACTATGTTGAAAAGCTAAATGCTGTTTATACAGAGAAAGAAGTGCGTTTTGTAGTAATATTTGCAGAAAAGGCTAATTCAAGTGTATTATCTGAAGGCAATTGTTTATATATTGAGAACTAAAAAACCAATGGGATTGTGTTCAGTATGGTAAATTGCCAAGAAATTTACAAATGAAAAAATATTTGAAGCTGGAAAGTACTGGAAATGATGACAATTTACAGATGAATCTACAGGAAAGGCAATGATATAAAGTATTTTCAGAATAGCAAGGATTTGAAAAATGTGGAATAAAGTCAACTATCTCTGTTGCACAGTATGAAAACAGATACTGGTACAGGTTCTGCAGTCAACTATTTTCAATAAAATCCACATGAATACAAAAATAGGTAACAGACAGATTCTTCTGTTGTATGAAATAGAATCAAAATGATGGATGTGGCAGAAACATAAACTATTTGAAAGAATCAAGGAAAATAATATCTGAAATACTAATGCCTAGACCAAAGCAGAACAAAACTTAGCAGCTTTTTTGTGACCCTTTAATGGTGGAAATAACCAATTTTACCTGCTCTATCTGCTTTTAAACCTAAAATATCTTCATGATTAGAATTGTGTAGTGTGTTGTGCGCCCGGAGCTGTTCCACCTCAAGGACTGAAATACTCTTTCTGCATGCTACACTGGGATCTGGAACCCATCTTGTATAGTATTTAAATCTTCAAAAGTTTTGATCTCATTGAAAGGCTGAGGGTGTGCTTAATGGTGTAGTATTTGGCGCACAAAAAATATTGGCTTTGTTACTTTTTAGTTGGGTTTTGTTGGCTTGTTTGGTTTTCTTTTTAATTGCAAGCTAATTACAGTATGTGTAGAGTCAGTGGGGGATCTAATTTCATTCCATTGTCAACCTGATGGTATGCAAACCTTTATCTCTTACTTCTTGACAACATGCCCAAACCAATAGACTTACCAGATTATTTTTTTCTGAAGGACTTGGATGGCATTTGCTTCTTCTCCTATTGCACTAGGTCACCATGGAGCAAGAATAGGTGATATATGGAACAGAAAGAAAAAGCAAACAAGTGAAAACTGTACTTTGTGGAGAGAGCTCATGCTAAGAAGCTGAGTCCTGGAGGGCTTGGAATCAGGTCCAAAGGCACTGCATTTTAGCTGAAAAAGTTGTATTAACGGTTAAGTTGAAGCATACCGCCCACCCCCTCCCAAAAAAGTATCCAACCCAGTGGTAATCTGGAATGCCTGCTTTAATTTTTTTTTTTTAATCTCAGTTTGACTAACACTTTTTGTCCTGTTCCATTCAATTTCTTCTCAATGTTTTCATTGTCAAAATGTAGAGATGACAAATGACTTCGAGAAAACCAACAGAAAATCAGTGTACCGCCAATGCATAGTGCAACTTCTGCAGACTGGTAGGAACATTAATTGCTCTCTCAGTTGGTAAAACATACTTCTCAGAGGTAACTTTTTCACAGAGAGGAAAAGTTGGCTTAGAATCACCACTAATCAACTTTATCTAAAAAGTATATACATGAGATATAATAAGCAAAAATATAAGGTCATAAGCAAAAATTAGGGAAAAAAAAAGTAAACAAGGGGGTTTTAGCCAAGTGTAAAAGAGTATGAAAATACAAGATAAAACTGCACATAGCTGTAGGAAGTTTCCCAAGTTAAAAAAAAAATAATAAAAATCTCAATTTAGGTCTCCACACACAATGTCAACTTTTTGCTAATAAAATGAGAATTTCTTCCATAACATCTTTAGCAGCTGCTGTTGGTAGTTCTAATCTTTACTAGGTTTCCAGAACTCCTGTTAGCCTTCAAATAGCAAGGGAGTTTTTGATTTTTTTTGTCTTTAGTTGTGGTACAAACCTGGTTTGAAGTTAGGGTAATAAATAGGTTGATTTCCTAGTAAATCAATATCCAGGCTAACATGCTGCAACTTTTTGATCAAAAGATTCTATGAATTGAATTATCTGCATGTGAGGAAGCAAACAATTGAAGAAGGGAGCTGGCCACTAAAGTTTTGATTATTTTTCTAAACTGTTAGTAACTTATTAGACATTTCCTTAATCCCTTTAAAGTGTTGTTATTTTGATTGTGTTAGCATAGCTTACTATACAGTTGTATTTATTATAAGCTGTTCCCATAGGATTGAACACTTGTGGCAATGTGCTCAATAAATATGGTTAAGAAATTTTAAAAATTGTTATTAAGATTAAAAATAGACGGATTTTTAAAATAAATGCTCCTTGGCCATGTTGTTGTATCCACAAGTAGTGGAATGTCTAGAATGGCTACAATGTCAGCAGGATAAAAATACAAGTCAGAGTAAAGATAAGATGGCAAATCAATCCAGGAAATAGTTTTGCACTGTAGCCAAAATCAATATTTAGAGGGAAAAAAAAATAGAACAAGACCACATGTAGTGAAACTTTCCTACCCTCCATTGATTTACAATTTGAGACTTCCTGGGTCAGAGGCTTTTTTTGTGTCTCTTTGCATCTGCAGTGGTAAAGCCTGTCCTCAGGCCTCCCAGAGGTATTAGTTCATTGGCTGTGTGAAGCATTGCCCACAACAACAGATGATGGAATCATGGAGCACATAAGTCAAACAGAGATACATGTGTTCTTGGGACCACCATGAGGGTGATGAGAGGTAAGTGCAGTGTTGTTGTGAGGTTGCTCTCTACCAGATTAGGAAGGTTATGGCAACTGTGAGAGTTTAACGACTGAAAAAAGGCACACATTGCACTCAGTTGAGAGTGCCAAGATCTGTGGAGATAGCAGTTGGCCTTAGTACCTGGAAAGTTATAAAAATAATCTCCCTGGAATCTGTTTCGAAGGTCTTGTCAAACACAAGGTGGCAAAAGGGAGCAGTCAGCATACATTTACCAAGGCATAATCATACCTGATCTACCTGATTGCCTTTGTATCATCCATAAACCTTGTGTTTTTACTGTTCATCCCTTCTTCAGCTCATTCAGCTCATGTTTTTACAGTTCGTTCCTTCTTCAGCATGGGTGCTAAAACAGATTGCAGCAGGATTTCACATATGGGTCCCCTCCTGTTTTATCTTTTCTGCTTTTTAATCAGTGGTGTGCATAGATTAAGAAGTTCTCTCATTCCACAACAGTTTAGTGTTTTTAAGAACTTTGGATGAAGGACCTAATTTACAAGAATTTTGGAAATCCAGGATTACCCCAATCTTCCTTGACTATATGCTTGTCCTTTCCTCCAAAGAAAACTCCTAGCAGATTTCTGAGGCTTAAGTTCTTAACAACCATCTTCCTTTTCTGGCAAGATACTGTATTTATCATATAATATTTATTCTTCTACCCACAGATTCTGTTTTTGAGAACAATTTAAGTGATAGGGATATAAGGCATAGTGGCTTGTAGTTCCTTAAATGTCCCTTGGATATCTTTGAAAGAGTCAGCATACATCAGCTACCACCTAGTTTTAGAGCAAGTGGCTGTATACCAGGTTTCAGATATGTTCACCTGTGGGTGAATATGGTATGATCCTGTTTAGTCATTACTGTTAATTTTATCTATAGGTTCCATAATTCCTTCTGATGACATTTCATTTTTTCAAGGCTCTTGAGCCACCAGCTATCTTTCCATACCAGTCCTATCTCAGGAGTGAAGCATGGTCATCCTTGTTAAGGTATCTCCTGATTTTGGTGTATTCTGAGAACTGAAAAGTATTTGCTAGGCAAGAGAAAACAATAATGCAAATTACTGCAAAATCTATGTGGATGAGGAATTTTCAACGCATTTTTTATTAACCATAATCCTTTATTAGACCTCACAGAGGTGTAAACTATACATACAAATACATTAGAAAGATACCCTCTTAACAGTAATTCTTCACATTTTGGACCTGATACCAAGAGGGTTGCAAACATTTCAGTACATTCTACAAACCAAAGGGTGCATTAGCCTTTATGTATACAGAGTGACAAAGCCCTTTACTGAAATCAAAGTAGATAAAAGTGAAAATCAGTCAACTACCTCTTCCAACCTTTACCTACCATAAATGCATATAAAAGCCTTTAAAAGCATGAATACACTATTATTTATGGAGCAAAGTCTACGGTTCTAGACAGCTCGTAGAGAGAGGGGAAGAGAATGGTCAAGATGGCATTACATGAACTGCAAACTAGCAAAAATCCTTGATTTTTTTTAATATTTGTACATATTAAGAGCTCCATTTTTTGATTTATTGGTTGTTACTAGAAAAGCTTATAATTGCTAAATGGGGAGAGTAGCGCAACAAAGACATTGTTGAGGTATTTGGGGGATTCTGCAACACAATGATGTTACATACACAGTATGAAATATTATTTGTCATCAAGTAGTGACATTGTACTATGAGTAAGCACAAGAAAATAAAAAAGAAAGAAGAAATCCAGTTAGAACTTTAATAGAGAGTTTAAATGTTTTTTAGTGAATGAACATTTAACACTTGTCACTGTTTGGCTATAATGACTTGAAATGTTAATAGTAGCATTATTCAGTAGTGAAATCAGAAATTCATGTATCCACATTCATGCTTTTGCCATGGAAACCCCAGTCTTAGTCAGGATACCAATTGAAGTCCAACAGAGAAGAAAGGGAGGACAGTTAATTTTCCTGTTGGAAAGGGTGTCCTCCTGAAAACCAAGTGCTATGCTAATGATCTCTTCATTTAGCACTTCTGAATGGCTTTGCAGATAATTTTTGAGGAAAGCTCATGTATGATTTGATTATCAGCAGCAGGTGGTGCTGCTTCTTCTACTTTAACTTGTTTCCTAAAATCCTGAGGCTTGATAAACATGTTTAATATTCAACCTAAAGACTCCAAGGATTAAGAAACTGTGAAATAGAACCATCACATTCTGGTAAAAGCAACGTGAAGTATCAGACCACAGGTGAAGCTGTTCAGAACATTACAAAATACCAGTATGCTTTCAGTGGAGCATTTTATGACTCACGTTTGATGAGACTTAGTTTAATCAGGCAACTGTTATCATCATACACTTTAAGCAATCATTTTTATTTTTTTTTGTCCTGCATGGAATTTCTATAGAATTGAGTTGAACTAATTCCTTAGAAATGGTAATAAATGAAAAGGTAGGAGTTATATACTGTATCATGTAGTGTAATGCGCATGTGCTTTCTTATATTTAGACTTGTCTCTGTGGAAATAAAGAATAGAATTGTATTTCCTAGGTAGAATTTATATCAATTTGATTTGAGATTCTAACCTAAAAGAAAAACATAAAATAGAATTCTCCCTATACACAGAATAAGAACATTGTGCTTCTTTCACTGGTAGCACTTCTCTTTGACCATTGTTACAGTGGGCTTTTTCATACCATAAACCGGGTTAATGCCAGTAAACTAGGAAGAGTGGAACATTCATTTGATTTTAAAATTTTACAAGTTACATATTTCACTGTAGCATATGAATATAATTGAATCAGTTGTAGATACAGTTATCTGGTTAAACCTATTTCTTTAACATGAGTACATGAAGCATGCTCCTATTTATCAGAATAGAGTTCTTTGTATTCTGCGGATATTTAGTTGTTGCTTTAGAGGAATAAAATGATATTAACAATTGAATGCAAGTAAGATTGAATGCCTTTTATTGACTTGAAAACTGGTTCATACCTTTAAAATGTGGAAAAAAAATATCTCCCAAATGTATTTGTGAACTTCAATCAAGTGTGAATATGTAAATATTGTAGGTGGGTGCTTGTATGTTAAATACTTGTGGGAAAGAATGTTTAGCAGCAGAAGTATCACGTTGATGCTTTTTATGACTTTTCTGAGCCAAGCTGGCAAAATAAAATGTTGCTGAATTATACAGAGAAATCAAAAGTTATTATAAATAATTCGGGATATAGGAATTTACAGTGCTAAGTCTTTTCCACTTCTGAAATATTTAAGGGTACGTACGATACAGAGGCATGAATTATTCTTACAAAAAAGGTCTAACTGCAAATGAATAATTGAGGTGGTATTATTAAATTACAGAAATTTTCATTCTTCTCTGTTTATTTTACCCATTATTCTTATTTTCAAGGGATGCTTATATTTAAAAAAATAATCTCACTTAACAGAAGTTATCTGGAGAAGAATGAAATGAAAGAAAAATTTTTAATCAATGTTTTCATAGTAAGGCCCTCAGAGTCAGTATTTTATATCTGTACTTAAACAGAAAAATACATTTGCCTGATGCAGCAAAGTGTCTTATGATTTAAAAATCAAGTCATTTTTTTAGGTGTGAAAAAACAAAGGTAGGGTCTAAGTTGTGACACCCATATTATACAATGTTTTTCTAAAATTAGATTCCAATTGGATTATTGAATATAGCCCATGAGAAATAACGTTTAAAAAGCGAGAAGTTCAAATTTTACTTGAGAGGAAAAAGAAGAAAAGCATAATATGCACATGCATACACATACACACATTATAGCATTATATATATAGAGACATATACATACATATGCCTATACATGTATATATCTATATATACATACACACACACTTTATGCAACTAGTATAAGATTTCCTAATGTAAGCATCAGGGAGGTCCTTCTTGTTTTGGTCTCTGCTAGACTGGTATCTCCATACTGTACTATATGTAATCAAGTTTTAGATATTCCCACAACACTGTTCATGTAAGGAAATCAAGAATTTATATATATCAGATACTGTGTGTTTGGGCAGTTATACTCCACTAGAATATTCCAATGTGGTGAGAAAAAAAAAGTATAATGTGGGATTAGAATGAGCAAAACATTTTTTGTTAATAACTTTTTTCCTTCTTTCAAGGCAACTTAAATCTAGTTGCTTTATTTAATTCTACTTCCACACATGAACTGGATAATGAGTAATCTCATCAAAGCAAATTCTTTATTTTTTGTGGATTGTACCCAAGAGGAAAAAAATCTTAATCACTTGAAAGCCTCATCTCCTCCTCCTTACCCCTGCCCCCCAAATCAAAGCAAAGTGAATCAAAACAAAACAACCCCCAACAAAACAGACAGACAAACAAACAAATTATATTGCAATAGTGTTTTAACTAGGTTTGCTGGGGGAAGGGGGAGGGAGGAATGAATGTTGGTTTTGAATAGAAGTTTGGCATTTGGAAGACTTGTTTGCACTGAACAGTATCCTTAAAAGAGGGACCAGTATAGGTTGAGTCCCCAAATAAATTATTACTATTCCTTTTCAGACTAAAAATAAAACATTTTAAATATATTGATTATACCTTCATCAGAACATAAGTATTCTATCTAGCCTATAAGTTCCAAGAATCTCTATTTGGGCTTAATTTATCATCATTTCAAAACAAAACAATGAAATGTGAAATTGTGCACATTAGGATGTTCATAGTGACCACATAAAGTTTAAAAAAAAATAATCACAGACTGTTAGCCATACATTTCAACTTTTTCTCACAATTTGAAACTGGTGAGAATTAAAATAACATCAGTTTTGTGTTAAGAATATAGACTTTTTCATTCCTTGTTAAAATCAGATGCATTTTTTGTGCCTTTCTTTTTTTAAATTTTAAGAATATTGACTTTCTGGGTGCATGGCATGAATGAGAAGGTAAATATGTAAAAATAAAACCATGTCTCTAATGAAAGTCTTGATCATATCATGCCACTGACTTTAAACCAAACTCTAGACTGATTTCAGGCTAGATTGTAGGTTAAAAATCTTTAGTATGATATAGGACTCTCATTAATCTGAACAGGATTTCAGTCATATCCATTGTTCCCTGACTTTAAATGCTTTTCTTCATCTGTATTTCTGACTTGGAGTAAAGATTCAGAATTGCATTTCAAGTCTATGAATTTTGTGGCATTTTGACTCTTATTCCTGCCCCATCTCCACTGATTTAAGATTTCTTTCTGCTGGCAAGTGACAAAAAGTTGAAAAGTTATGGCTAGTTGTAGTTCTATTTTAATAACCATACCTATATAATTGTAATTTTCATACATTAAAAAAATATTTATGCTTTCTTTTATATTTTAGTCAAGTACTTCCTTAAACAAAACAATAGCACCACTTTGGCATTATTGGCCAAATCGGTAACAGGTAAAGTAAATATGCATACGTTTCTCTGAACTTGTCTTATCATGTACTTGCTTGTTACAATGGAGAGCCAGGAAGACACAGCGCTTGGCCTAGAGCCTTCATTAATCAACTTTAACCGTTGATAAGAAGTCAGCAACTAGCTTATGTGACAACTGAACATAGCTATTGGTTGTGTATGGAATTCATGTCCATAAAGAAAACTTAACACCTATTTACTCTTTAATCTTAAAAAAAGGAATTGACACTATTATTTGTCCTGGGCCAAAGGTGCCTGCTTTAATGTATCTACAGGGACTGAATGCAGTATCCCATGATTTTTTTATTTTTTCTGTCTTGAACTGAATAGTACCAGCGAGTCTCATACAAGTCTTTCACACAAATCAAAGTGTAGGTTTATAAAGCAAGTTTTGAAAAGAATATAAAATGTATTTGTTTTTCAATTTAACTCTTAATGGTTAATTTTTGAAAAGAATATAAAATGTATTTGTTTTTCAATTCAACTCTTAATGGTTAATTATGGTTTACATGGAGATGAGGCTCAAATTTTGCTACCTTAATAAAAGGTAGACGCATTAACTTCAGTAGATACAGCTCTGCAGCCCTTTTTGAGCTGAAAATAATGAGGCTTAATTCACCTTTTTGCTTCTGCACTTCAGTGACATTCTGTGCAATAATTGGAGTTTTATGTCTATTCTAGAATGCAAAAATATGTGACTTCTGTCATGTGGTTTACATGATATGGAAGGATGGGGAGTGGGATTTTCTTTACCACTACAAGTGATTTATGAGACTCAATGGCATTCAGTGGAAGCCCTGTTCCTAAATATCTGGAGTGCTTTTGAAAATCCAGCTGAACTCTTCAATTTCTCTAATTAGAAGGTTTTCAAGTCAGACTACTTTGTACTTTTGGGAGGGAGATGTTTTGGCTCATGCTTCAACTTCTTTAAGTAGCGGATTTATTGAGATTATTAAACTAATGCAGCCCTTTATCTTTCACACTGACTGCTATATCATGTGCTCACTGCCATATGACTGGAGATTTCTTATGAAAGTATGCATTTGCCATCCATGCATTTCTCACCTCTGTCATGGTGGAGCTACTCTCCATTTTGTGATACCATTTATTTTCTTGTAAAGCAAAATGTTGCCTTTGAAGCTTGTAGCTTTTCATATTTATTGCAGTTTCTTTCAAGAATTGTTCTAATTTGTTTAGACAGTTGTCAAGGTCTGTTGTTAAGAGTCTGTGAGTGACGTTTTCTAATTATAATTTCTCAACAGAAGAAATATGGTGGCATGAATGCGAGTGCATGAATCCTAAGACCAAAATTCCAATTAATTTACAGGAATTAAATAGCACAATGATGTATGATGTATGATGTATGATTATTCAGTTATGTTAACAGTGCATAGGTAAAATTTTATCTACAAAGAAACTTGTCACGACAAATGCAAATTGCTTTTTTTTTTTGCTCACACCTTTCCTCCCTCCTCCCTTTAGAACTTCAGAGGAGGTAAGGGACAGAAAGAATCATTGGACGTGAAATCTGTATTGTATCTCTGACATCAAAATAATGGTTTCTTCTTAGAATACATTTCAGCCACCGAAAAAAATACTTCCCTCTCCTTATCCTCCACCAAAACTGGCTTCTAAGAGCTGTGATAGATATCAGGACTGGCACCTCTGTTTATTGAATTGGTGGTACTTCATTTAGTTTAGTTTCCCTTTCTGTTTCTCTGTACTTTTTCAACATATCTTCATTGATGACCTTGATGAGGGAATAGCATCCACCCTCAGCAAGTACGCCGATGATACAAAGCTGGGAGGGGTGGCTGACACACAGGAACACTGCGCTGCCATCCAGTGAGACCTGGACAGGCTGGAGAGCTGGGCAGGGAGAAATCAGATGAAATTCAACAAAAGCAAGTGTAAAGTCTTGCACCTGGGGAGGAACAACTGCATGTATCAGTACAGGCTGGGGGTTGACCTGCTGGAGAAGAGCTCTGTGGAGAAGGACCTGGGGGTCCTGGTAGATGACAGGTTGGCTATGAGTCAGCAGTGTGCCCTGGTGGCTAAGAGAGCCAATGGGATCCTGGGGTGCATCAGGAAGAGTGTGGCCAGCAGGTCGAAGGAGGTGATCCTCCCCCTCTACTCTGCCCTGGTCAGGCCCCACCTGGAGTATTATGTCCAGTTCTGGGCTCCCTGGTATAAGAAGGACAGAGATCTCCTTGAGAGAGTCCAGAGAAGGGCTACGAAGATGATGAAGGGCCTGGAACATTTATCCTATGAGGAAAGGCTGAGAGAGCTGGGGCTGTTCAGCCTGGAGAAAAGAAGACTGAGGGGGAACCTAATCAATGTTTATAAATATCTTAAGTATGGGGTGCAGGGGGAATTGGCCTGCCCCTTTTCTGTGGTCAGTGGAGACAGGACAAGGGGCAATGGCTGCAAATTGGAGCACAGGAAGTTCTGCACCAACATGAGGAGGAACTTTTTCACAGTGAGGGTGACAGAGCAGTGGAATAGGCTGCCCAGGGAGGTGGTGGAGTCTCCTTCCCTGGAGATATTCAAGACCCGTCTGTACGCCTATCTGTACAGTATGAGCTAGGGAGCTGCTTTGGCAGGGGGGTTGTACCCGATGATCTCTCGAGGTCCCTTCCAACCCCTACAACTCTGTGATTCTGTGATAACTATCTCAGTCAGTGACAGCTGTGGCATATTCTTTTTATTCATTTACTGTTCCACTTCTACATTGCGATGGCAGCCTATTGTGCACAGGAACACACATCTCACAGAAAGAGGGCTTGAAGGATTGTTTAGGAATACTTCGCACTTTCCTTGGAAAAAATACGAAACTCAAATGTTCTGTGGGAATAAAAAAGGAACTGTAAGAACTTGTTAGTCTTTGAAGACCTACCTTTCCTCTGTTTCACAAGAAACTATTGAAGAGTTGTACGATATGCAGTCTGTAGAAATTCTTGTGTTTTAATCAACAGTTCAGTCATCTACTTCCACGGATGTAGTAGAAGATTTAGCCTTTAAAAAGAGATGCATCCTTTACAGATCTAATCTAACTTCTCCGTAAATACTCCCTTCCTACATTATTCTCCTTGCCTTCCTTGGGGCTGACCAAGGGTCACTTCATCCCTTGTCTAAACATACTGCATACAGGGTGAGAAGGGGAACACATTGAGCGGAACCATGTTGCAGTTCTGGACAAGGTGGAACAGTGTGTTCTCCTCTGCTTTCTCTTCCCTTTTTCCACAGAGAAGTTTCTTGCATGGCTTGGGACACTGATGGCTGCCTACCTGCCTTTACTGCATCTAGCACTGAGTTGATTTACCAGAATGGCACATAGGACACAGTGTTATTCAAGGTAGAATCAGTGCAGTACTTATCAAGGTTAGATGGCAGAGATTATCTGGAAATATGTCTTCCATATGAGTACATGAAAGGCTATTGTAGGTAGCAGTTTGAAGGATGCTATGTTTCGTCTCTTCTTGAGGGCTCTTTCTACACTGTAGTTCGGTGATTACCTTAGCTTTTCTGACTTACAGTGAGATGCAGCAGCCTAATTAACAGTCGATTTAGTTACATCTGATTGTGGGCAGAATTGAAATGGCAGAGACCTTGAGTAACCCTCTGTTACCTTTGAACACAAGGATGATATTTCAGAAAGATTTAGGCTCTGATAGGCTACCCTTTGAAGTCATTGGAGAGCAGTTTCTCAAACTGTCTTCTCTGGGCCTAGGCATCTATGAATTTATGTTCTACATGATTGTAGGTGAAACCATCACCATGCAGAGATCTAAAAGGAAATAAATATCTGAATTTTCTTTTGAGTATGGAAAGTTATTTCCATATTGGAATCTGAAGCCATTTTAGTTTATGTAAACTGAGAATTTTGAAAACTACTTTGTTATTCAATCTTGGTTTGATCTTTCCATATTTGCTTTTACCTATTACCATTTTGGCCAGACCCTTTCATGTAACAAACTATAAAATAGCACCGTTGTACTATAAAACAGAGATTTTTACATACTGTTTGATATATGTGTATTATTGATATGCTAAATTTTACATACTGCATTATATGGAGGAAGAAAGAAGTTACCTATACTGTTGCAAAATAATTACCTGGAAGAATCATTAATGGCTTGAGAGCCTACGTATGCTTTAACTGCTTTTAAAAATCTTTTGTCTCACAAATTGCAATAAACTGCATCTTTGCAAGAGAAGGAAAAATAAAACTCTCTTGAAACAAATGCATCGATAACCCATATTCTGTCAAAATGCCACAGATGGAATTAATGGATGTTTAAAACTGTATATGTTACCTTACTGCTGCTGTTTCTGGGAATGTCAAACTGTGCAAATATGAAGGGGTAGACAAACAATGTTATCAGACACTGTAAAACAAACAGCCTGTTGCTTGTATAGAAGTGCAAATAAAAAAACCACCACTTAGACAAGGCTGATGAATGACTCCAGCAGCCAGTGTTCATAGGTTAATTTAGTGCAATTGGATCCATCAAAGGCCCTTAAATTTGTAGGCTTTTGAGGGGCACAGGACTTTAAGAGATTTTGTGCAGGACATTTAAAACAGGTTAAGAAACAGTAATATATCAACCACAGAAATTTTTAACTCTGGGCTGATTAAAATGTTCTGTCCTCTAAAGACTTAATATTGGAATGTTTAGTTGCATTGTTCACTGGGAGAATGCCCATTAGTTGAGATTGCATCAAGGTTATTAAACCATAGGGTTGTTTTTTATAAGTCTTCCAATGTTTAACAAATAATTTATTTACAGCAAAGTATCCTGCAGATGGCACATTCATTCTTCGTTCTTGTGGATGGCATGTTCTTACATTCTGTAGTTTCTGTTTCCTGTGTTCCCTCTACTTGTATTCTTCAAATGCACTTCCTGAAGGTGTAGAAAAAAATAATTATTCCAGATAGGTTTTAATACACTGTATGACCACAAACCATATTAGTGGGAAAACAGTAATCCTGAATGCTGGAATTGTTAGAGCCCTTCTGCCAGCGCACAGAGAACATAACTATGTAAGACCTCTGTACACTAGGCATAAACACTTTGCTGTCATTGTTCATCCTGGCAGAGGAAACATCTGCATACTGAAACCTGGATGAGCTGGGACATACAGTAGGTACCACAGGTTTTCTTTCTTTCAGGACAAGGATTTTTGCAAAAGCAGGATGTACGGGGTCAGGGAATGCAGGATTTATGAAGCCCCCTGGGCTTTGGTGCCCAGTGGTCAGCGGCTTTCAAAACTGCTGAGTGGTACTCTTACCTATGTTGTGCATAAATGGCATATTAGATGTGTAAAGTTTTTGTTGGAGGATAAAAATCGGAGCATTTAGGAGGATAAAAATTGGGTTCACTGCAGGAGCTGCAGCCAAATTATTTGTATTTCCAAAAAAAGACAGGGTGATGTGCCAGGCAAATCAGGAGGGCTTTGCCATGAATAATGTCCTCAGTTCACTGTCATTCCATGCACAGGACAGTTTCCAGCAGCAGTGATGGAAGTGGCATATATCTTTGAGTTTGATGACCTTATTTGCCATGCTGGTAAATATTAGTCAGCCCCAAGTCTTTGTACATTCTTTACCAGACTAGAAGAAGAATTGTTAACTGACTCAATATCCTCATAAGCCTCATCAGAAGTAAAATTCTTAGTTTACTAAAATCACGTCTGTTGTCTGAAGAAAATAAAAATTCTCCTTGACACAGTGGAGGCATGTGTATGCAGCTCTATTACTACATTATCTAATATTGAAGCCCAAATTAAAACCAAACCAAACCAAACCATGATTGCTAAAATACTAATACATAATGAAATTTTTGCTTGCTTTTCTGTACAAAAAGAAAATGAATGCTGATTTGGTGTGTTACAGTAGTTTAGTGGGTTTTTTTAAAAATGATTTGCTATGTAAAATACTATTTTATGCATAACTTTTCCATTTGCCTTCAGTATCTATTAAAAACAAAATAAATTGGAAACTGGCAAAGGATCACAAAACTTTAGCTCACATAGAACATTAATTTTCACTGGGTTTGGATTGGGTATTGAAGGAATATGAGTTGAACTATTATTTTCAGAATATAATAAACCTCCAAACAGTAGTATTAATTGCTAAATTAATCACCACCAAGAAACAACATTGAGCCAAACAAGCATTTTTCATCACTGACAAGCCAAATTTGTTTATAGCAAAGCGTTCATCATGAAGAAAGAATCTGATATTCTAGACATTCTTACTTGGAAATGCAAAATTAAAGGAGGAAGAAGAAATTAATCAACTAGTCACTATTCCCTGGATTACTTCAGTAGGATACTGGCTTGTTTTCATCAAATGTTGCTAATACTACTCAAGAAAATCTTCCTTAGCATGGATCAAATATGTAAATGTCAGTAGGATTCTGTTGTTAATTATTGTTGTTAATAATTTTTGCTGCTTTATTGCTCGTTTCTCTTCCTTTTTTTCCAAAACTACCTTTTCTGTCTTAGTTTTCTCAAAGTTGTGCCTTACTTTTTACCCTGAAGCACTCAGTCTCTGTGAACCCTTCAATTTACGCTCATTTTCACGAAAATCATCATTGCAGCACTTCACGTGACTCTGCCAATGATAAGGATCTTGCCTTGTGCTACAAATGCTATTGGTAACAGTGAATCAAGAAACCAGGAATTCTTTGACTCATCTGCCCTGTTTTATTTTTTTCTCACAGCAACAAAGCAAAATATCCTTATCAATGCTGCCCCTGGGTTCTCCTCTTTGAAGCGAGTTTAGCAACATATTGGAAAGTCATATGCCACATTTCACTTGCAAAATACTTAAAGGCTGCACACTTTTGTTCTATAAAATGGACAGTGAGAGCCTTATTACGAAACAACAGGGTTATTTGAATCTCAGTGGCTTTCAAAGTAGATTGAAATTTAACTGTCTGTTTTCCAAATGCAAATATTTTTTCCCCCTGCTATTGTTGTCCAATTTTAAAATGGCTTTATCAACCAAATAAAGATAATACTAAGCTTCAGCAGGGTTTTGGTTATAGATTTTTAATACTGACATGTAGCTGGAAAAAGCTGTTGTAATGCACAGGCCAGCTTTGAAATTGAGGGAAGATGACAGATTACTTTGAAAACAATTTCTTCTGTGGAGTCAACATTTTGATGAATAATTACAAAGAAGTGGCACAGGTGGTGGCAGCAGTAACGTGCATACCAGGAAATGTTTTGACCGACATAATGTATTTTTTTCACGTATGCAATGTTGACACCATTGGGGATAGCAGGGAGAAAGTGTGAATGCCTGAGTCAGGTTCTCAGACCAGCAATTGTGCTGGTATAGAAAAGCTTGCCTTATTTCTCAAGTCTTTGATAAAATAGTAATTAGAAATAAAATTTTAAACTGTGATGCTTGTTTCATTATCAGGTCCTCTACGCTGATATTCAGTCTCAAGCAAAAATCATAATTATTTTAAGATGATAGATGCAAACCATCAATTTTGCAGGAGTCAATTCATGAACAAAGAAGTATGGACTTCTGTCACCTTAAGCATGGATCTTTGGAGACTGGGCAGTATTAATGTAAGTTTAACAACTGCCTCAGTGATAGCAAATGCCACTTAACTAAGATGAAAGGGTATGGGGAAGCATATGGCAGCATCTGATTGAGATGGGCATTCAGACCTCATGTTGGCATTAAACGATCTCTTGCTCTATTGGTAATAGATGGGAAGTCTAATGTTTGTAGGAACAGGCATGATACCTTCACCACAAACTTTCTGTGGACTCTTAGGAAGATTTTTAGTTCTGTGAGCACTGTGACCAATAACCTAACAACAAGGCTGGAAAATAAGCAATGGAGGGAAATTATTTTAAGTGAAGAGGCCAGGTTCTATCTACTACAGGTAAAGGCTCCGTCTTTGGCTTGGTAAATTGGCATGGCTGTAATAGAAATTAGGATTAGTGACATTGTCCATATTTTGGCCAGTAAATGTATCTGTGATTTGGTACTGAGCCAGTTACAGAAGAATCTGCCAATCTTAGAAAGATTAATGAGAAATAATGCCATACATTTTGGCATTTTCTTGAACTAAAAATATTAACACCTTTTCACTCTCAGTTCCATTTTGTATTTAGTTAAGTTTTGAAGATCAGATAAACGCTGAAAAGGTTTTTCAAGAGAAACTACTTCCTATAGGTACTTGGTACTTGGGTTTGTATATTTCTCTGTATTTTTCACATATGAGGCCAAATGAAGAAGGACTACAAGTCTGAGGAAGAGCAAAATTATATCAAGATGGTCCTTTTGTTCAGGGTGAAAGGGGATGGCACAGCACAATGCTTTTTTTGCTTTCCCTTTTCCTTTCTCGCTGGATTTTAAAATAAGCTTTACCAATGTTGACATTCATATAATAAATTTCAAGACTTAAATTGATAAGAACTTTGTGCCACTAGTTCTGTAGCGCTGCTTCATTCAAAAAGGTCACAGTCTTCCCTCATGTACACAGCTTGTGTGGAAATAGCTCTGTTATTTCCTATGCTTGAACAAAGAACAGTTGATTTTCAAAGTTCTATTCAGTAGTTTTCCAAATGGCTCTTAAAACTCAATTTACTTAAGGGTAAATAAACTAAACATTTATTAGCATTTCTCAGAAGAGAAAGAAACAAATGAAGAATATACACAGAACTGTGTACACTGAAGACAGAACTTTAATTCCCCTTCTTGTTCCTGTTTAGCTCTAAATATAAAAGTGTAAAACAGGTGAAAATTTTGCTTTCCAGCACAAATAGTGCAAGTTTCTCCCTGTTCCTTATTCTTACTTTACTGGCTGATGTATTTGCTCATTAAATGAGATTTTAACCTGAAAGTGATGTCAACAAATATTGTCATAAATTTAGGTTAAAAAAAAATCTTGACCTGTAATGTGCTTCACAACTGTTCTCTGTTGAAAACTCAGGCACATCTTTCTTGAGTTTAGAAATGATGATATATGATTAAGTTGTGTCCCCTTTGACAATCTCTGGTCATGTACTTAACTAACTGCAACTGAGGTAAAATTTTATAAGGAATATGTTTTATGCAGTTGAACAGCTCTGCTTCACGTATTCTACCAAGTTGTGCATAGGAGGAATGATCTGATGAAGCAATTGAGAAAGCAGACCTCTTAGACAACCACTTAATTAGGAATTTGGTTTGTCCAGTAAAAGGGTTATGAAGAGATGCCAAATATAAACTATATTAGAAGTATGAAATAAGAAATCAATTGTGTATGAAATCTGAGAGTAAGTGTACATTTTATATAATACACTTAATCCTGCTTTAAATCTTATATATCTTACATATGTGTAGTCATTTTCTATGTGTCTAATCTATAACAGATAACATTAAGAAAGAAAAATATTATAAAGCAGAAAAAAATGCTGAGCTGAAAAATAATTTTACTTTATTATAATGAATTTTCAAATTGAAATCCATGACGTATCAGCACTCTGAATTTGCTAAATGCATTCATACTGGGAGAGCCTATCTGATGAAGAAAGTGTGAACATAGAATTGTTTTTCTTAATGGAAGCATTTACAGTTGGCTGCAAAAAGAAAAAAAATAGAAAAAATAATTGCGTGAGAATATGTGCCAGGGCTTTTTCACATAGAGATTTTCTTAACGAATTCTGTTTCTCTGCAGTTTCCTTTTATCTGAATAATGGTTTCTCCTACTCCTTCTGTATTTTTGTTTGCTCCAATTTTCTCTATCCATGGATATTAATGAAAATTTCAGTTCGTTTTTCCTGTAAGATTTCTGTTATTTTCCAATTTTCCATCAAGAAGCATTTATATTACTGCTTCTGTTCACCTCTCTCCTCCTTTCCACATACTTTTTCCTTAAAAGTGTTGTTTTCTTTAATATTAATTAAAAGAGAGTCAATTTTTATTTTCTCTGCCCTTTTCTCAATATCCTTTCTTTTCTGTGTGATTCATCATGGTCATTCAGTTCTTCAATATTTTTCATCTTCTCAGCCTCCTGGATCCAACTCATTTCTTCTTCTTTTCCACTGTTCTTCATTGTCCTTTGGCTGTCTTTTCACTTGATTTCTTTTTCTCCTTTTAGTTTTCTGGATACTAGGTTCTCTCAACTACTGCACATTAATTCTTTTCTTCTTCCAGTATCCTCTCTTGAACACTACCTCTCCTGGTGCTGAAGAAAGAAGCAAAGCCTTTCCTCTGTTCCTATTTTGAAAGAAAAGTGTTTTCCTGCTAACCTTTTGAACTTGGAAGAGTTGACAGAGAGAATGACATCATTCCTTAGCCTTCCAAGGAAAGTGGTGTGGAGATCCACCTGAGAGCTGGCAGGTATCTTATCTCTTTTTACATGAAGATACAGAATGTTTTACCCATCATCAGATAGGGATAAACTGCAGGTTTTCTTGTCTTTAGTTGAGCTCTACCTGAGGAAGACTTAATTTGTTGTCATGTGTGCCTTTTGAGATGTTCACGGCTCAGGTAATACTTCCCAGGAAGAATCATACAGCCTTTTAAAAGGTTGAAAGCTTTTGAGAACGAGGTGAAAGGATTCCATACTATGGATTGACTCTTGGAAAAGAAATGGATGCTGAACAGTTACAGTTGTTCCTTTCATAAAGATTATATTTAAGAAATTAGTATATACTGGTGGTTCCCTGATTTCCTATAAAATCTCAGGATTTCATGCAGTTCTGTTTCTTACAAGAGAAAATTTTCAGATAACTGTAGGAGTGAGGCCAACATATGCATACGACAGACAGGGTCAACAGTAATAAAATATTTCAGTGGAGGCTTACAGCAGATGACAGACAACATGTAAAACAGATGTTCAGAACTCAAACAGATGAGACAGTTAGACATGAGCTTAATGGTATCTTAGTCTAAGAAGGGTTTACTGAACTACAGGCTCTATTGAGGAGAGATGAAATTTAACTACATATATGTGCAGTATATCTAGTATGACAGGAACAAAAATCTGGGTACTCTGAACTCCACAACTATACAAATAATACCAATGAATATTTGAAGTTCTTGGAGAATATATATATATTAAACATTAAACAGTTAAAATGAAGTATGTAATGATTGTGGTTGCTATCCAGTTAATTTAGTACTGATAATTTAAAAAGGTCAAAGTAATGAGGACAGACATCTGTACATTTACAGGTAAAACAAAGAGCAGAAGAGCTGTACTTTCCCTCTTGATCACTTAATCTACCTCTTCCTGAGAGGGAAGGATGAACGTTCTGGATAGATCAGTTAAATATTCAGTGTGTGGTTTCTTTTTTGAAACAAGTCTTAGGTGTTATTTATGATTGGATGATGTACTTGTCATTTACCACCCAGTAGCAGGATAAAACTTCCTAAGTACTAGATGAGCAACCCCATGTTTTGTTCAATATCCTAAGACATGAGATAGAACACACTATTTCCTACTTATTTCCTGCTGTGGACGTGATTTTCCAAACCCACACTACATTATAGTGTCCCTAGTCGGCAGAACGCATCAGTTGTTCGCTATGTTACCAGACATAGGAATTTTCCTTCCCTGAAGTACGTAGGGCTTGGGTTTTTTTTCTTTTTCTTATCTTATCTTTGTTTTTTCCCCACTCCCCAGCCTGGCCTACCTTTTGTGCTTTTGGCATATCAGTGTGGCGCTGAGCACGTACAGAGCGTGCAGATTTAGGTGGCTTTATTGGAGCGCAATACATCTCCAACCTCCTCAGGTCACAACTCTGGAAGCAGCATTCATCCACTATTCCCTTGTGGTGTAAACGTCTACTGCTGGATCCATACCCTGTAGGCTTACCTATTCAAAACATAAATGGAAAGTTTTTGCGTTAGAAAGAAAATGCAAAGATCTCAGCAGCAATCATATTAAATTGCATTATTTTAACGGAATCACCTCACCAATGACCATTTTAGAGGCTGCCCCTGTGTATCTATTCTAAACCCCTGTTCTAAGATACAGTTTTGAAAGATATTCCTGGAAATGGCCAGCTTTGATGTCTTTCTATAAGTGATTGCTATTTAAGTATTTGAGTATCTTCTTAGAAAAATGTTATTAAAATATTTTCTTGAACTGTTTTGGCATTGAAAGCAGTGAGGGAGGACTGGCATTTAGGAGCCTTGCAAAAGAAATTTGCCCTTTAGCTTTTGGATGAAAACTGATTGTTGAGCTGACTGAGGTAGCTGGAGTTTAAAGATCATAGATCATGACTGTGTTTTCTCATGAAAAAGGCTACATTGAGCCACTATGTGACATCAGAGCATGTCCCAAAGGGGAATTGCTGTATACCACTGCACAGGCTGTTAAGATCTGCAAGCTTAAAAACAAGTGGGAAATAAGGTAAAAAAGTCATCATTGAAATGCAGAAAAAATGGGAAGATGGCTAATGGAAGAGATAAAAGCAGAACATTTTATATTCTTTTGCTCAGCACGAGATAGGAAATGGGACTGACATAACATGGTCTTTCCTGTGTGTTGTATTTGTACTGGGCATCTATAGAAACTGTTTGACAGGCAGATGTTTTGCGTTTTTCACTCAGCTCCAGTAAAGGGTGACATTATCATTTCACAGAACTTTTACATTTTTTTTTTCTACCCACCATTAGTGATTTATGATTTCTTTAATAAATGTATCTCTGTTATACTATGCAAAATCTACAGACCCATTTTTTCCTGGGCTTGTTTGTATTCAACCCAGTTGGATGTGTAGTCCTCCTTTTATGACCAACTAGAAATGAAGAAACAGTAGTCAGTGGTTGCTTACTTACTTCATCTGGTTTTAAGCTATGGCAAAATTTGGTGTAAAATTCTGAAAAGATTAAATGCTTCATTTTGACATTTTCAGCATTAAATGTTTCCATTTACAGAATGATCCACATTGGTTAAGAACCAAAAAATGTGGAAAAAAAGGAAGAAAATTGCACCAAGAACCAAAAAAGGAAGCAACTGAATTCAGGCGGCTCTACCAATTTTTTTTCTTGCCTTTTTTTTCACCCTCTTCACTTTTATCTCTGAAACCAAAAATCTGTTATTCAGAGTTTGGCAGGAGTTTATGTTTTAAGAAATTGCTAAAGCTAAATAAAGGTATCTAAACAGATGGAAATTCAGTTTCTCTTTGGGAACTTATACCTCCAATGCTTATATAGCAAATTCTAGGCTAATGTCCATATACTTGTCCTGCAGTTATCAACCGGAAGACAACACTGCATTTTGCATTTCTCTGTGTTTAAAACCTAAGTCCACTGGTGAAGAACCCTTGAGGCCTTAGTGCATCCATAAATGGAAAGACCACTAGTGGTAAAGTATGTCTAACATTTCAGCCAGCAATATGGTCAGCTAAGAACTAACTATCCCTATGAGCTTTGTAAATCCTGACAATAGTGTTTTAAAAGTCTTTTTTTTTCCAGGCACTGTAAATTAAACAGAAAGAAAAACGTGCTTACTTAGTGTAATGCAACCCACCAAGGGCCTCTATACTGTATGTTGCCTGCGAAGTCATTTGTTTCAAAAGACTGAGCAGAACAGCAAGCCAGGAGTAGATTACAGTAATATTTTGATATGTCTCTGTCTGTCTGTATTGTTGTCTGTGTATCGCTGAAAAGAATTGTAAATATTAAGACACAGGGTTTGGGGTTTTTTCCCTGACTGTTTAAAATGTGGAGTGTCATTACTGTGCAGGATACCCAAAACAATTCCACATTTTGTCTTGCTCTCACTTAAAATATGGACGGGAAATACTGTTCTTTAGTATGCTGTTGAAACTCTACCTGATAGATCCAGATGAACTTCAGGTACAAATAGTTGATTAGTTAAACTGGCTTTCTTTCCTCAGTCTGCCAATTTTTCATAAGCAAAACCACTCTAAAAGTGTCTGTTCAAGAATTTTCCTTTTAATGGTATTGCAGAGCAGCTAACAGGCACAGAGGTTTGGTTGATTCCCTGGCTACTGTTAATAGTAAAAATAAGGATAGACAGTTAGTTGCTTGGTTTCATCTGGCTTATCATGACCTATCTACCTAGAGAAATGACCTATTAAAAAGATTCTATCGATCCAATAGATTTCACGATTATTTTGCACTTCTGAGAATCTTACAAATGCTGGCTCCTCAGGATGTTCGTGCTCAGTAGATAATATTACCTTTAGGTGACAAAATTTAGAATCCATAAGATAAAATATTTTGGTCAGGAACTTCCATGAGTTAGAACTTTATAGAAGAGATCATAGAATCATGGTGTATACTGAGTTGGAAGGGACACATACGGATCATCAAGACCATAAATATCTAACTTCTAAAATCCATTAGCAAAACAAGCGTCCTTGTTCATTACTAAAGCAGATTATGTACTCTGTAGAGCACATATTTGGGTATTTTTTCTCAGCGTTATGTTTTGGTCAGAATGAGCTAAGAAAGACTGACTGACAGTGGCATCTTCTGTTATATGAAGGTGTTATAAAGGAAATAGTCAAATGAAACATAAAATTTGAAAGATCTCAAAATTCTGTTGTTTAATATTGTTAACATTTAGTTTCTCATTACTAAAGCCAAAAAGGTATTCTGGTTGGTAGAATTTATTTTTTTTTTAAAATCTTTCATCTCCTTTAACAATCAATAGTTCTTTCCAATTTGCCTCTATTGAGCCTGTACTTATACAGCATTGCTTGTATTTTGCCAGTTAAAATTTAGCTCATTTATATAACCTGATGCTTTCTTTGCTTAATCATTTTACTCAAGTTTCAAGAAAAAACAGTGACATGCAATGGGATGTATAGTGTTCTACTTATTTATCAGTATTATTTAATGTGCAAAAGTGATGACTTTTTGATAAATACAGTCATTTCAACAGGAATACATTTGAATTTTCTTTGACAGTACATGAAGTAGAGGAACTAGAGCCATATACTCTAACTTTTAATAAGTGATTCTTTTTTGTGTGACGTCTTCACAGTAAGTCAAGTAAGGACATACTTTTTTTTTTTTTGATTAGCTGGAAGTTGTAAATTCTGAATTTTTTTCTCATCTAGCTACGATCTTCTTGCATGATTATATGGAAGTTATTTTACCCCTCAGTGCCTGAATTTAACCATTTCTAAAGTTGATAAAATGCCTTGAATATGCCATGAAGCATTGCCTATCATATGTGTAAATAGTTAATAGAAATGCTGAATGCTGCAAGTGAAAATCTCACTGTACTTCAAAATTATTTTTACTGTAGCCAGAACAAAGGCATCTATGAGTTGTTTTTCTTTCTAATAGAATAATAACTTTATGAACATCTTCTAGCTCTTCAAAAACCCTGTATGATAGATGTAACAAGTTTGAAATGGAATTGCTAACACATCAGTGATGTAGTCAGCAATGAAACTTGGCATTTATTTATAGTCTCAAATATTCATGTATTACATGGCATACTAAATGCTCATCCTTCTTAAAAAGATACCGTTAGTATTGTGAAGTCAAATGGTTTTACTTTCTACTTATAATAAGTTTTCCCAAGGTTTTTGAAAGACCTAACCAATACTTAAAATTTCTATGAAATAGAAAGTATATTACCTGAAATGTTGCACAACAGATAGAGCAAGTAGAATATTTTTTCCTATGCTTTTCTATTTTTTTCAATAAACAAGATTTTGGACTCTACTTTTGAGAATTATCTGATGTCTATATTAATTTTAAATTGCTGCTGTCCCCTTAAGTGCTGCAGAAAAGATGCTATCACAAAGAATTACAAGGAGATACTACCACTTCTACAGATATTATCAGTGTTTGGTCCTTTTTATTCTGGAATAACTGCAGGGTCAGATGGTCCCAGTTCATCGAGTTACCAAAGCAAGCACTTAGATCTAGGCAAATGTTCAAGCTCCTACACAGTCTGTTGGACTAAAGCATATACTCAACATGAAGCACATGTCTGAGTATGAGTCTGATGTAACTAAGGACTTACATGGATTTTGGTCTAGAACTTAACTTCAGTAAATACATGGCTTTGGGTTCTGCACATTTAATACCACTTTTCTGTTTCTTAGTTTATTTTCTGATATTGCCTTAAAATACTGACCGGTAATGCTGTGTCAGTATACGGGGCACACACATAGTTCTTTCTCATCTTCCTCACACAATTTGAGAGCTGCCTTCCAGCTGTTATCAAAAAGTTCCTTGTATTTACTCAACCTTCAAAGCGCTGTCTGTGGACATATAACAGTCCTAGGCATGTCATTTTGCTTACGTATGCTGATTTCCTTGGAGGTTTCTTTCCTTTTTTGTCAGTTGTTAGCTTAAAAGAGGTTTCATATCATGTAGGTCAAAGTTTACCTAATAGAATTTTTGGCTCTCATTTAATCTACTGTACCAAATATGTGAATGTTTCTTTCCATGTGCTACAAGCCGATACAAAGTCTAGTCTCACTGTTCTGAAGTCCCCTGTAAGCAGGCCAAGGTACAGATTTCCAACAGTTAAACAGCTGGCTTCTGTACTAACAGCACTTCCCTTTGAATAATGCAAAACCAGTGGAGTAATTTGGTAGGGCTTTTTCATGCATGATTTCTTTGGTCCTTCCCACCTTCCCTCCAAATTATCTCACTGGTGTTGCCACTGGTTCTGCTCTACCGATTGTTTCATTGTGAGAAGCGCTTGTTTAGGTGGACTATATGAATTGCAGTTGTCAAACAATCTAGGCCTTCTGTGGAAGAGTATAATTTACTGTTGCATGAGAAATAGCCCAGAATAAGCACAAAGCTAATCTACTGTTTAGAGTACAATAGGAAGTACTGGAGAAATAAGTCCTGGAGCTATAAAGAGACTTTATAGTTGCCATACACAGTATCTTTTTTAGCCAATCAGTAGAACCTGAGCATGACATTTAGACTGCAATTCAGAAAGACATCATAAATCTGAAAAAGAGTGAACTTATTCCTAGCCTACTGTTAGGTCAATCTTCAGCTGTAACTGCAGCATTTAAAATAATATCAAAGGCTATTGACCTATTTGTGTACTGTAATCTTGTACTGAGAAACTCAAAATGTTCCTATCATAATATCAGAATATAATTTGTACAGTTTTGAAGCATTGATAACAGTTTACAGGTACCTCTGTGAGGGATCACCCAGAGAAGTGTGATAAAACACTGGGGTTTTTTCATTTACCACTGTGTCCAGTATGTAGCTTACAGTATGTAGATGTATGTTGGTATATTATAAGGCAATAGGTCAGTCAGACAGAACTTTTCTGTGGCCTGAACAACAAGGTTGAGAGTCTGTGGTGCCACTGGAAACAAGTGGTTGGAGTATTTTTTATTTGGATGAACGATCTGCCTTATGATGGCACAGAAGACTAGGGGTGGGGAGTTTGAGATTCATGGTATTTAGCTCTACTATCTGAAAATTAGGGATTTAGTTTGAGATAGACAAGTCCACAAGCAGGTATGCCTGTGACTCATTCCTGTTTTGAGTGCTTAAGGTGAAATGAATTGTCCTCTGAAAGAGCCTATGTCCTTTCATCAACTACAAATAAAGCTACTTGATCTAGTCTTGGAGTATATGCACAATTTTTTCTAGGTAACTGAAGTAAAAGAAAACTGATTCCATTTAAAGTGATTTATCCTAATTCACAAAATGTATGTCACTAGTGGAATACAAAGACATTATCTTTTATTTACATTTTAACAATTAAACATAATGACACATATTGTTCTAAAAAGCATACCAATCAGTCTATCTACATACATCTTCAACTACGTTCTATCAGGCTAGTGCTCTTGTCTATTTTTGTATTATAAATGCATGCACATGGAAAATAAGAGACTGTTGATATCACTTTTCATCTCCTTGTCGTTTTTGACAAATGGGTTAATGTTATATTGATAATACTTCTTGAGGGTACTCTGGAATTTCTAATCTGTATTTGAAAATTATGAGTCAATATTCAATCAGCAGGAAATGCCTGTATTTTGATACTTCTGTGAACTGTTGAAACAAACAAACAAATAAACAAGCAAACAACAAATCTTATTAACTGTTGTAGTCCCTTAACAGAAATACCTCAAGCTTTAAATGTTGCAAAGTAGGCAATCTGATTTTCATGTAAATAAGTTGCATGCAGTTTGAAGCTACGATATTTAATATTTAGCTTCCATTTTCCCTCAATGTTTTGTTAGTGCCAAAAAATAATTATGCTTAGACTGATTTTTGTTTGTATTCATCAAAATGAGCATATATTAGCATTTATAAATGCTCAATGAATGGATGATCTAGCTCTGAAGTCTAATTTAATATGCATGAGAATAGAGGATAAGCTCTATCAGTATGCACAAGTAAAATCTTTATGAAAGCATATGCATTTGTTAAGACTGAGATATTGCACTACAGCTACTGCTTTGTGGAATACTGGGTTGCATTAATTACCAAGTCTAAGGCAAGAAGATGTTTGCTCATTGCTCTGAAATTCTAGGAGAGTAAGACATAGGCATTCAGTTAGTACTGATCTATAAGAGAAACCTATCAAGACTTCACAGAGCATTTTGCCTGAATAATTAAGATTTATAATTATGCACCTTACAAAAAAAAAAAAGGAAAACTATTTGATGTTTCAAATGGAGAGTAAAACAACTAGCCTGATTCTTTAAAGTCAGTTAGCTGGCAAATGTAGATTTATTCCAAAAAGTGTCTTAACTTTTAATCTGTATGTCTGTTTATTTAGTCTGCCAGACAGTGGAAGAAAGTTATTTTTTCCCCCTATAATTGCAATTTTTTTTCTTCATTGTGTACTTAATTAAAAAAAAAATCTTCTTCCCTTAAACTCATTTTCAAAGTAGAGCACTTGTAATAATTTCCCACTTTCCTCACACATATAGCTTGACTGTTATGGAATGGCTATTTTGGAGGCCATTAAGCCTAAGCATGTAATAACACCATTATGCTTCATACAGTAGTCCGTAAGCCAGTTGCAATATGCGAAAAGAAAGACCTACACATTTGTGAGTGTTGCACTGGGGTACGAAATGGAAATTTAAAAGTTAATGATTCTTCTGAGGAAAAAATAATAGCAGAAAGAGTGGGAAACAATATAATCTATTGTTTTGCACCAATTCAGTGCTCTGGAGGGTGAAAACCTTGCCAACCTAGCACAATTTACAAGCCTACGTCAGATTCCAGAGCTGGAAAGTGCCCGTTGCTGCCAAAAAATATATACTTTGGCAAGGGAAATGCTTTGCTGGAAAGAAATTCACTATTGCAAGAATAGCCAGGTTTATTGGGGTTTAGGACAAGATAATTAGAAACCAGTAGGTCATTGTTACATTTGAATATTGCCCAATGTAGTGCATCAAGGACTATGGTAATATCACGATCCATCCATAATAAGAATAAATTCTCTCCTCTAGATTTTTGTCTCACAGTAGATTAGCCTTGTGTGTGGTGGAAGGGTGGAATTGTGACAGGAACTCTCACATGCTTCTTATCCCATAGCCAATGTAAAATTTCATTTTATTTAGATTATCAAATGCATAACAATGCAAAACCTGTAATTGAGTGAAATCCTAGCATCACTGAAGTTGCTGGAAAATCTTTCAGTGCAGTCAGGATTATGTCTTGATGAAGCAGGTGCCAGAAGATATTTAAATATAACTTAATCCAAGGTCTATTAAAAGCAAGGAAGACTTCCCTTGCCCTTAGCAGGTTTTGCATCAGATACTTGCTTTGTCTTCCAATACTACAGTTCAGTGAGCAAATAGTATCTTAGTGGCATCTAGAGAGATTAGTAGGGAATGGATGTGCTGTGATTCTTTGAAGGAGATAAGAACAAAAGAATACAGATGTGCGGTGTGAAACAGAATGACTGCTCTATGGTTAATGCTACTGACCATGCAACAAGCAATACATTGCTTTGCACTGTATAAACAGGATTTTTATCTCAGCTGTATTCTGAGAAATAAAAGCAAATAACAAATGACAAACACAGTACTCTTGTTCCTGCATTTTGGATTTACCATCTGGTTAGAAGCAGAATGTGTGAATAGCTGTTGCATAACTTACTCCCTTCTAATGCCTTTCACACTATCCAGGAGTGCACCTGTTGACACTCATTGCAATTTTTATTTCTATTGATTCAGCAGTAGCATTACAAGAAGGTAAGCAGTTGAGAGCAGGCCACTGTCATCTTACCTGCTATGGAGGTAGACGATTCTCATTTCCTTATTAGAAACAGGTATGACAGTAGGAAAAGAAAGAAGAAGCCGGGCTCATTTCTCACTTACCCTAGTTTCATATTTGTCTAATGCAGTTAACTTCAATAGATTTATGTGGTCTAAGCTCTAGCCCTATAAGCTCAGTTTAGTTAAGATCTGGTGATCATTGCCAAAGGCTTTGTCAACAAGAAGTGTCCAACCTTGTGCAATGATGCAGCAACAGCATCAGAAGCAAAGAAGATTCAGCTGTGCAGCTTGTTTAGACTTTTACTTATTGAACCTTTATGTATAAGTCAGAATTACTTTAATGGCTTAAAATGCTTACTTTAAGTGCAGTAAGATGACTTAATACTTTTAGTAAAAATCCAGGATGCAGTTTTCTTATGCCCATCATTTAAAATATGAATGTTTTTCCAGAAAACATTTTTTTTATCATCTGCTTCTTTTGGCATATTGGGATACTTTTACTTGTGAAGATTGATGTACAAGATTCCTGATTAGCAAGGGCAAATTAACCACTACATTCAAAAAGGAAATTAAGGCTGAAAGACTAAGAGAGATTCTTTATCTTCACTGAAGCTAAACAGTACTTTATCCTAAATTAAGAGAGCTCTATGTAGAGAAAGATAATACTTAATTTGAGTAATATTTACAGAATCTACCTATCAATTATTCGCACAGGGAAGGCTGTGACAGTGCCAGGAACTAAACTTACATCAACATAAGCACCAGGCCAAAGCTTTAACCATATAGCTGACTTCCTTCATCAGTAGGGCATGTAAAAATCTAATCTTGAAATGAAACATTCTTTGAGGTCACGATGCCCCTGTTAAACTTGTCTGATGAGATTAAAAGGAAAAAAAAAAAAGAAGGAAAACTTTCCAGTGTAGTACGTAGTCATTACGGAGTGAGGATGAAGTCATTGGGGTGAGAAAGGGACTGTGAGTTGTGTCTGGAAACAGAACAAGAACTAAACCTAGCTAAAATATACTCTTGTGATTGATTCACCTTTCACTCACACAGATTTTCTACCAGTTGTAGCTCCATTCTTAGTGATTTAATACCACAAGAGGTGCTGGGCCAATCAGTTCTAGTGACAGGAACATAAAGCAAAAGAAGTCACTGCTGAACAATAAATGAAACTACTCTTGTGCTCCTTGACCATCCAGCTCACCTTGTTATTACATGCCGAGATTATTATAATGGAACACTGCTATAGTGCAGGGAGAAATTGGTTCCAGTATAGCATCTTAAATACCAAAACTACAGTTTCTGTAGGGTTGTTGAAAATGGAAGTGCTTATAGTCAGTAAAATTGGTTTATGAAACAAACAGGAAGCAATCCTTACTTTACAGGGCTGACAATGATCTCTCCAGTCACAGCTTCTGAGTAGAATTTCTCAGTTCTCACTTGCTAGGTTTCAATGGCCTTTTCAGGGAAGTTAAAAGGTTTTAAAAGTTCATTTCCATTTGAAGACAAGTTTTTCTAAGTAACCAGAATTATTCCTTTCTTTTACCATTTCCTTTCCAAGTTGTTTAGACTTGATTAATGATCGAAACCTCCGCATCAGTTAAAAATGTTTTCCAATGGCTTCCCGTATTTGGTGATCTTGCTGTCCTTTTATTTGGCTAGGTTTGGTCTGTCTTACAGGTCATACAGGAATACTACAAACTTTAAAAGGGATGAAGCAATATTGAAGTTGATCTGACTTTTAAATTCCACATACCCACTGGTTTATTTTGAGCCACAGCTTTCTGCATCTACCATTTAAGCAAGGGAATCCAGTTCAGCAGAAAAGTAGATGTTCCTCCTGACATCCTGACATTTGGCCAATGTTTTTGCACATTGTGACATCCACTGCACCAAGTTCAGTCAATCTCTGCTCAGGAGCAAAGATGGTTATGGGGGGGGAGGGGAAAGTTCTTGTGGAAAAATACTTGTCTTAAGCATACTTGGCCAGTGGAGGGCTTACATGCTATCATAGAAAATGAGAAAGTAGAACCTAGTAATTCCTATGAAGTGCATTTCTAAAAAATCTCTTTTATTCCTGTGTTGGTTGTTGGAAATCACACCCATTTTTAATCCTCAAGCTTTCAACACCTATCGTCCAATTTTTGTCCCTTTAAATGCTAATAAATCTCAAAGCTTGGAGGACTTTGAAGAAAGCTTTTGATCATCTGAAAACATAGATTCTGAGTTGTGTCTGAAGATATTCTTGGACATAAACATCAGTATTAAGGCCTCTTCAAATATTTTTGTTGTGAGTATAGATATTTATTTCTGTAGTTGCAAGTTATTTAGCTGTGTTTGAAATGAATAATCCAGTATTCCAATGTGAAACTAAGAGGCAAATTATATAAAGGAAAAATATGTTCAGGCATACTCTGTTGGTACCCAAATTTTCAGTTAATAAGATCATAAATATTTTCAAATAGCTATCCTTAAGTAGTCAATTCCACAGTTAAATCTGATATTGATATATATAAACTGAAGCAAATAGGATAGAAAACAATGCTTCCACACAAAAAAGCCTCATGAAAACAAGAAAATCCTAGTAACTCCTTCTATCTAATTTGATACAACTAAAGGAACAGGCTACTGTCCAAGGGAGGTTAAGTCATTTTAAGGTATTTCAGATATGCAGTTAAAAAATTGGGGGGTTTTATAGCATACTCAAAGTAATATTGTCACTAGCCATTGAAATGTCATTAAAAAGTGGAATAATCCATACCATTTCCTCTGATTGCCTCCTAAAAAGTGCTATTGCGTAATTGTGATAATACTTGCAGCCTCCTGCACTTTTAGTATTTATACACTGGAGTGTGAATGTAGGTGCCAGCAGTACAATATTTCTTTCCTGGTCCTTAGGTACCAAAACATTTTAAAGTTCTTTCCACCAAGAGTGAATTTTGGACAAAATACAACTATTGGTCTCACTGAACCTTTGGTCAAAATGTATACCAAATGAGAGTTTTCTGTGGTTTGGGAAAGTTGGATTATTTTTTTCCCCTTGTTTTTCATTTTGCGTTCCTCTGAACTCCTTTTTGCTAGCCAGAAAGGGAGGTGCCAAAATAACCCAAGGAGGCTGTGCAGCCTGTCTGGAAGCAAGAAGTTCAGCAAGTTTAGTAAGAGTAGCTGTTCACATAACATTTCCAGCAGAAGGGCCATAACCAGGATGACACTTTAATTTTTGCAGAACTCATTTTTCCCTTTTGTGAAATTCAGAAAAGTTTCAGGTCAGCATCCAGGATAAAAGCCTGAATGGAAATAAAATGAAGCCATTTTCACAGTTCTGTTTTTCTAAAATGGGTCTGAGTTTTCTCTTCTTTGCTTCTAAGTGATTATCTAAATCTCATCTCTTGTGATTTTGCTTAATTATTTGCAATCTTTCTTCATTTGTCAGTTGCTTATGCCTCTCATGCGTTACCTTTTGTCTTCTAATATCACTTCATAACTTTTCTAATTAATTTCTTAAACTCATTCCAGCATTCTAGGTATTCTTTGTTTATCCCTCTAGCAGTTAGACAGCAGGGCATTAAAGAAGTTGTTATCAATTTAAACTTCATAATTGTTTTGACTTTTCATCCAGCATCTTAAAATTGCTATGCAATCAACTGTGATCACTCTAAAGATTAAAAACACAAAAATAAACTCTTGCATATGGTTTTCTTTATATAACTTCAGAACAATATTGGGTGTAGACTGGATAAATGTAACAGATATTACTTTTTAGAATTAGTGATAATAAAATACAATCAACTTAAGCATCATCCTTGCTATTTTTTTATAATCTTGGCAATATAAAGAATAAACCAGAAGTTTTGATGCAGAAAATAGCTGCATATTATTGACCTATGTGGGGCTGAATCTTTAATTCTCCCTCTTTATGTGCCTGTCTCTCTACTTACATGACTCCTCTTTTTCCAATGGCTACAATGCAGCACCCTCGCAGAATACCACAGGTACCATGAAGGTGCATGCTGCCTCTCCAATGGCTTCTTGTGTCTTCAAGTGCATATGTTATGGGAATATTACCCGAATTACATGCTGTAGTGGGGTGTATCTATGCACACATAATTTTTCTATATCATATGAGATTAAGAGATGGAGCTGTTGTAGTGAAGCTGTATTACTGCAAAATAAATCCAAGTACTAGAAATTCCTGGCTATTATTTGTATTACAGAGCAAACTGGCTACACCTCCAGACGATTTGAATGACCAACACTTAATAGATAAAACTTACCCTAGTAAGCAGGGTCTGCAAAAAGGCTTTCTCTTAAGCATTTTAGCTGACAAGATCTGCTGTTTATTTCTGCATCATTCTCAAGTTTTTTGATTCCTTTTTCAATTAAGACTGGGCTTTTGGTCACTCACAGATTAGTCCTGAAATCACATTACTTTGTAACACCCATTAAGACTAGCTGTGTGTGTGTATACACCCACCCACACCGACACACCCCCTTTTTTTTATTCAGTATTGAGATTCAGGATGTTTTATAATTATTGTAACTTCTGGTCAATGTGTGTTTCTGGAATGCTGCTGCAGTCACTGTTTTGCTGCATTAATTGTGTGCAAAATATGGGTGGTAGGTTCATTTTCTTTTTTACACTAGAGGGCTCCTTCACACTTGGTTAGCGGTGTCGCAGTGCCTGTAAGTCAGAGCAGTGGAAACACACCACAGTGCAAGGCTATGTCCACACTACAGGACGTAACAGGCACTCTGGGTCTTCACTTCTTGGACACTACTTCTGCACATCATGGTATTGACTCCCCATTAACAGTATCAGAGAGGCCTGTGATAATTTTCTCTCTTTCTTACCACGTGATGTGGGAAGAAGGGAAACACTATGGAACTATTTCTGAGCAAAGAGAAGTTAAGATTCACTCCCTGTTGGGTCTATAGATACTGGTGAGAATGGTCAGTGCCATAATCAAGCCAGCTGACAAACAGGAAATCTTACCTTGAATGTTTTCTAAAATTATGGTTTCTAGTAAGATAGTTGGAAACTATTAAAAATCACATTGATTTTTCTTTCTGCTGTTGGAGTGGTTGAGTTTATTAAATTTCAGTAGTGAGGCCAGCATTTTTACAGGTTGAAGAAAATGCTTATGCTAGCTCTGCACGTTGCAGGAGTTTTCCCTGTCAGTATTTGGGTCTTGGACCCAGTGGCTCAAATAACAGGCAACAACTAGAAAGTGAGAAGAAAACTTGGAGGAAGGCTTCCCTGTGTGATAACTCCTCTTCACCCTTTGTAGACCAGGATTTCAGACAACTTTGGCATGTAAATACCGTTTTGGAATTTGAAAAATAAATTGGTTGAGAAGATGTGCAAATCAGGAGAAAAATACACTTCTCAAATATCTGTTCTGTACTCTCTCCTTTGCCCTCTTTTCTGCATTATTAATAGTTTTCTTAATTGTCTATATGGAAATGTCTTTGTATTAATCAGGCTAGGCTTTCTTAATTTCTAGTTTAAATGAGGTATTTTGGTAGAAAACCAGGAAATTCACAGACAAAATAGATGTTTGCTGTAGTTAGGTAACCTTTTAAGTTTCTAAGATAGCTGAACTCTATTCAGCACTGGGGTCATGTAGTAAAAGTGCCATCCATTCAAGTAACAGCATGTAACGATATCAGAAATTGTTCCTAAAACACTGAATTCTGTTGATATTTTACCATATTGCTACTGATCTCCACAGCTTAAGCACTTAAGCCCTACCCTGCTTTTTGTCAGCTTCATGCTTGGGAAATGTCACTGGAGTGACAGCTGGTGGAGTGAAGGCAAAGAGCAGAGAGGAAGCACTGAAAAATGCTTGGAACATGTTGTTGTATTGTAGGGAGAAAAAAATAGCATAAATAAAGAAAACAGGCTTTTAAACCCCACAACATTTTCCTTCCTAAGTAAAAGACTCTTTAGTATTCGTTGTAATGAAACATTTGCCTGATGAACAGTATATTTATCAGAACTCCTTGCAATTCTTCAATAATGCAGCAACAAGGAAGATTATCCTTTCCCCTACTCCAGGATGACGTCATTGTACTGATAAGTAGGACTTAGGAAAGGTTTATGTTCTTAGCACTAGAATTAAAGAATATAATGCTCCCTTTAATATAGTAATTTCCAGCTCTACTAATTTTCAGTGTTTATCTTGCAAGATCATTATGAAATTTAGAAATAGTTTCTCTGTTTTGAGAGAAAAAGGATGGGGTGACCTAAGGATAAATAAGCTGTATGCTGCAGTGTTCCTGTACCACTGTATCACGTCTGGCAAGTATCTAAAAGGTCTTTCAAAGTGACATGCTGTAAAACTGCTAAGAAATCCCATCTTTAAAAATTCAAACATATTGTTAAGATTTTAGTGTTGAAGCTGATGGTGATTATTGCATACTATATTTGTTTCCTAATAGAACAGACGTTCTTAATCTATTATTTCACATTGTAAATGTTTACATTAGACACAATACTGGCTCAAGATAAAATATCAGTGATAGGACACTTGTTCTTTCTTTTTATTCAGAACAATCCAGACATTATTGCACCATGTCCTGTATCTTGCTCAGATTCATTTTGACTCATTTCCTTGCAGAAATTGCTGAAACCTTTCCAGAGTTTTTCATGCACCATTCATTCATTATTGTCTTAGTGCTCTGGCACAATTATATAAAGTAATATTTAGTGGATGTAAAAGAAGAAAGATTAAATGTTTGCTCTGCTGGATGGGCTACATGGCATCTGGTATAGCTCAAGCTGGAATCAGTGAGGGGCAGCCCAATCCCTAAAGAGCAATTCATTCTGTCTCACTGTACAAAGTCCATATAAGTGTTTGAAAATTAAATACTTCTGCAAAAGCAAACGAAATATACTGTAACACTATCATCAACTGAGTGGCAGAACTCAAATTGGGTAATCATATAGATAAATTATGATTGTTTTGCACCATAATATTGTCATTGGCACTACTCGTTGGAGTGGATAACACCTGAACTTCAGATTGCCTGACACTTTCTAACATTAACCTCTGCCTGAACATTTTTATAACTTAACCAAACCCAAACCACCTGAATTTCAGGTTTCTGGTGTAGCGCAGTTTTGATAAGCTGCTGAGTTCTTTGTTTTCTTCTTACAAAGCAATGGGAGAGAAAGATGCAGCTAAAACCATTGAGTCATTTTCGACAATAGGATTAGAAGCCATGTGGTTTCACCCACATTAAAATGTAACCCCCTCTTCTCTCAAGTGTAGGGCTACTTTATTGAATAACCCTTGTAGCTTGCGTGACATGAAGGTGGAATTTGTGGAGGAGGCAAAAAGGAAATTACTTTGGTTCACATATCTGCACTTGTGTCCTGCACATGAAAATTGATCTAGAAATTGTAAATTTCCAAGGTCCTGAGATGTTTATCAGCAAAGGTTGGTATAGGTGTTTATCAGTTTAGTTCTCTGAAGTATTGGACTGCTGCAAGCATTTTTCTTTTTATACGGCCCTCATGATAATTTCAAGGAGCTGTCATCTGGCAACTCTCCCGCTCCTTAGAATGGCTACTAACATTTCTTACTGCAATCATAACTGAACCCGGCTATCTGACAGTGACATTTCCCTGTCTGAACACTGAGGTGAGATCTCTCTTAAAAACCTTTTTTCTCGGACTCTACGGTTAACATGAGTTTAACGAGATGTAGCAACTTTGTGGTTAGGTGATTTGCTGTGGGTATTTCTATAGAGGTGTTTCACAGTCTGCTTCACAGTCTATGCTAATCCAGACTGCAAGATTAATACTTATATAGCTATCCACTGACATGTAATTGCTAGAACACGGTGCAGTCACTGCCCAGCCCAGATCTGGTAGGAAAAATTGGACACAGTTACATGTGCTGTGCGTTTGTGAAAGGAGAACTGTCCTTGAAACCTGGTTCAAACATGATTCACCCTCAAAGGAATCAAAGTCCTAGTTCAGGTAAGGTAGCTGCCAAATACAGAACTTTATTAGCAACTTTTAAAGGCTCCTCTGTCTTAAATTATGTTTGCTTTTCATTCATAATTTTTACACCTTTCCAGATGAATTTTTTCTGCCTTGCTTGTAACACCTTTCTCTTACTGCTAATCCCTGGCTTCTTTTCTTTTGCATGCAATTCTGATACATAATGACATTTTTAGAAAGAAATATACCAGAGTATTGACTCCTTTATATTAATGATGGTATCCCAAACCTCAGACTAAGGGGTTTCTTTTTTTTCCTATTGTTCCTGTTTTAACAATGCTGGAAACTTTTGAAAAGTTTCTATAATTTTGAAACAGTAAAACTTCTCTCAACTGATTTTTTCTCAAATCAAAATGATTTAGAAATTCTGAAAAGAACACTTTCATAGTTCATTAACACAGTATTGACCCAGAACTGACAGATACCCTACCTACGGGGAAGTCACTGACTTCAGGGAATTTAACCTCATTGGAATATTGATAGAAACAGGGCTGGGAAAAGAGCATGCTTAGCAAGTGCGCTCTTCTCTGTGGCGACTTTCTGGTGTATTGCTTCATCTCTGTGTTAGCATTGGCAGAATGTTGTGGAGAATTAAAAGAAATTGCTTACTAGGCTCTACCACTTTATTGAGAGGATGCAAGTAAAGTGGTGTGAAAAGTGGAATGTGTGGGGAATTAGAGTGGGAGAACAGTATTTTGTTGCTGGCAGATGTCTGCTGGGCTTTACCATTTTAGTGGGGTGGTACAATTCAGTTGTTATGACACATCCAGGAAGGAAAACAGAAAACACGAGCTGGAGGCTTGGAGAAAATTAAATGATGATGACTCAGACCTTACACCCAAAGTAAAATGAAGATTGAAACATCACACCAATTTGTTTAGCGGGGGAATCTGAAGCACACATGAAGAAATGAGCTTCCGATTTATTGAAGCTTTACACTGATCTTCAGATGAAGAGGTTTATATTAGAAAGCTAGTGTCAAGGTGAAAGGCAAGGATGATTACAGATAAACTGCAAGCTGAGCTTATGCTTTTTCTGCCATCCTCTTTTCAAACTATTCTTTTTGTTCTGTGTGTAGTCAGCCGCACATCTGCTTCTGCTGAAATCCAAGGAAAAGTGTTTCAGCGCCTAGAAGTGTTATTGTTTGACTCGTTTGGCTGGGAGAATGAGTCTCAAGTAACCTATGAACTCTGTGCCATATACTTGCAGTAAGCAGAAGGCCTGCTGGGGTGTTCTACTTAACGTGCCATTAAATTTTATGTAACTTTTATAGTATTGTTTAAAAACGGTTTGAGGGATTCTCTGCAGTAATATAGCATACATTAACCTCTAGCTTGAAAGTAGTAGCCAATTTTTATCCCTTATGTAAACAAATCTGTTTTTATTGTATTTACTGAACTGTCTTCCTAAGTCTGATAGACTATCATTTATCATCCTTACTGCAATGTGGCATTTTGTTTAAAACTTTAACTCTTCCAGTGGCTGGGTTATATATATGTATGTATATGGGCGAAGAATAGTATTTGTATGGAACTGAATTGTTCTCTGAATCAGGGAATTTGAAGAGCATTTAAAAGGTAAATAAACATCATTGCTTCACTTTCACAAGTGGTAAAAATAAGATAAATACAAATAAAATTGTTTTGTTCAAGTTTATGTAAGCTAGGTAGTTCTAAAGCTAGAAATAGCCATAGCTGTCCCAGCTGCTTTATTCTTCATTCGTTGTCTATCTAGAAAAGCACTTCGTCTGTTGTCCAAAATAGAAAATGTGAGAGTTTTCTGCAACTAGGCTTCTTGTGTTCACAGTCTTATTGCACAGAAAGAGACTGTGTTAGCCATAATTGTGTACTATGGGACTCACACATTTCAGCAACTTGTTTTTATAGGTGCAATATTGATAAATAAATTTTCTGTACTTATGAGAAATTGGTTAGTAACTACATCAGCTTATGCAACGTACCAAGAAATCAAGTGACTGTGGTTTTGATACTGGAAGTAATCTGTGTCCAAAGTTCTTGTGCTCTTTATGTAGAGGTTATAATTGTCAGTTGTTGAAAGACCCGGTGGTGATCTTGCTATTTGTTACCAAGGAAATTCGGGCCTTTTATTTTTGCCAAAGAAGCTGTAATTCAGTCTACCGCCACGTGATGGTGTTGTACAGGGCATATAATCCCATATGTTGTGAAAGCATAGCCTCAAAACACATTGAATAATATGGAGCCTATGGGGTATAGTAAGCTTTTATTGCAGATTTTGATGCATCATAAAGACAATGTCAGTGGTCTCCTCAGTGGATCATTAGGAGGCTAATGGCTACATTACAACAGTGCTGTGATCACGTAAAGGGGCAATCAGTCTAAAAGAGTGCCTCCGATTTACAGCTCAAATATATTGATATTCTAAAAGGACAGGTAGCAGATAACACCAGATACTCCCTACCGCATGTCACTTGAGGCAATGGGTACGTGTCATTCCCTTTACTAGTACCTGGCAATACTGGCTTCTGTTTACCACCAGCCACTTGGCAAGAAGAGCTATTCCTGGTCGGTGCTTTGCTGCTGCCCTGCACAGCAGCTGCTCTGGAAGTTCTGCAGCTCACAAGAATGAGGCAATTTCTGCCACTCCAGTGAGCGCAGAAAGAGGCTACGATTCTTTGGAGGGGTGCTTAGTTTTGAAGAAAGGGAGTGGAAGATTTCCTCACCAGCTTCTGATGCATCCTGCTCTCCATTGCCTGTAGCTGTCAGGCCTAACCTACACTAAATTAACTTGGTAGGCCATTTACTCAGCAATTTGGGAGTACTCTGCTATTTATTGACTGCATACATTTAGGTGCATTGTGGACAATTTGTAATGCAGAAGCTCAAGCTTATTGTCGTCCATTAAAATGATCAGGATTAGCTCTCTTACCCGACTATATCACTATGAGTTATATTGGTGATGAAGTCTGTTCTTACTGTGTCTGTTGTCTGAATCCAAGCTTCCAGTGTTAACATTGGATTAACAAGCTTTACATTTTCTTCTCCCCTTATGAAAAAAATATAAAGAGCTCATATTTCAAAATAAATCCCCTGACTTGCTCTTTATTTAACATCTGACACAGTTGAGATTTTAAGCCACTGAATGCACATATAATGCATTTTTAAAAGTGACATTGCTATGGTTATGAGTTACACAACAACATGATGTCAGCCCTCTGATTGGTGTCACGGTATTTAGCAATGCCACTTGGACAGGAAAGTTCACACACAGAAGCCTGTCCAACAGTTCTAAGAATTTTATATCTTTTGAAGTATTCGATATATTTCTTTATATGTTAAAGTGCTGGCCTTCCAAACCCTTGTTTTTATTTTCCAGCAATCTCAGTGAACTTGGGGTCATTGGATTGCTTACTTTCTCACTGGCGGCGCTGAAATCAAGCAGCCACCAGCTAAATTACTGCAGTTTAAATGAGTCTAAAATGAATTCAAACTACTGTAAAACAGCATTATGACTGATTTCAATGCGGTCTGAGAATATAACTTAAACCGAAGAGGCAGAGAGGGCTCAAAGAAAAGATGAAGGTTTTATTATTAACTCAAAATAAGAAATAATGTGACTTTCAGATTTCAGCTGCCTATTTCAGCCACAGGTTTACATGATGATAGTTGTTTCAGTAAGAAAATCTGCTGCATATACAAATGAGCTCTTCATTTTACAAGACATCTCTCCATTTCCTGAGACTTTAGGGAAACAGCAATATGAAAACATTATCAAAATATTATTAATCTATGTGGCAATGACAGTCTTATCAGTTTCTTTGCCTGAAAAGAAGTCAAACTGAGGACAGGTAAGACAGACTTGGCCATTGATATAATATTTATTTGTTTAGGTTGTTCAGAAAAAGCAGTTTTCTAGGAGTTACGTACAATATGGTGATACAGGGTGGGGGAAGCAGGAAAAAAATTAAATTAATTAAAATTAATTGACTACTCATGAATAGGTAAGCCTAATTTACATTGTCATTACTGAAGATAGGAAATTACTTATTCTAGGTGAAGGTTTAGCATGCAGCTCTGAGAGGTGTTTACACAGTCATAGCACTTCATGAACTTTTTGTGAACAGATATAAGGCCTTGTATCACCTTTCATGAGCTCCATTATTAGCTGAAAAGGAAAATTAATGTTTTTATGTTCTTTCTTAATTGTTTTTAAAATCCCATCTCTTGTCCAATAGATTTCAATAATTTGAAATTTTAAATTATTGTCTTTAGCACCAGCCACTTCCTGATCACTGCTTTGCTGCTGCCTTGCACAGCAGCTGCTTGGGAATTTCTACAACTTGCAGGGATGAAGCAATTCCTGTTGCTCTGTTGAGAGCAAAAAGAGGCTAAAGATTGTTTGGAAAGGTGCATAGAGGCAAACAAAAAGAGAGGAAGATTACGTTACTTTTTTTTCTTCCTGTCTTGGCAAAAGTATTTTGCTAGCTCAGGTAGGATAGAGTATATAACTGAAGCTGCTTTAGAGCAAGCAGCATACTTGCAGCTGCGTGTTTTAAAATCTGCTTTTGCCATTTTGCTTCAGTTTCCCCTGCATACTACTTCAGGGGACTGAAGTCAAGGGACTACTTCAGTGTATCTCTAGGTTAAATTAATTGACATTTGTACTCTGTTGGAATCTACAAAGTACTAGAAGAAATGTTAAAATTACTTTGCAAAATTAACCCCTGCCATCTCCATTTGAATATGCAATAACTAGGGGTAAAAAGAAACCCTTATAGATGCATAGAGAAACAGATGATTTCCTGGGAAATTGTAGGGTATAATGTATTTGTCTGAGTGCTGTAATCAAATACTTCTATAATGAGTACTCTACAGGAGTTTATGAGGAAAATATTAATTCTTGTTGTCTGCAGTGTTTGGATCTTGGAAGTCAATAGGGCATGAGACCATCCATTACACAGCAAATTAAAAATTTGAGTATTTTTTCCTTCTCCCAAGAAGTATGCAACCTGTATAACTCTGAATGCAACTTTGTGTTAAAGACTGTAGTAATTTAGTGATGGACTATATCATAATGTAAAGCTGATTGGCCTGTGGTCAAACTTAAGGCTAATATTCCCTGTAGTTAAGGGATTTTTAGACCACAGCTTAAGTCACTAGTGCTTTCATTAAGCTCTTCTGTTTGAATTGCAACTCATGTTTAAAAGACATGTTTGATTCATACACATTTTGTGGGCACATAAACTAATAATTTTTAATTAAACCTGCAGATACTTCTACTCCTTATATTACAATATATTTAAAATTATTGCAGTAAAGTTAGGTGCTGTCTGGGGGTCTCATTTCAGTGGAGATTAGGCCTAAGTCACACTTCAAAATAAGACGTACTAAAGAAGTTTCAGGGTTTTAGTTAGATTTTTCTGTTCAGAAGACAAAGAAAATAAAAAAATGCATTGCCTCCAACTTCCTGCAATGACTATAGCTTTTCTCATGTTTGATATTTAACTTTATTTGTTGTGGTCCATGTTTAGGCTTTGACATCTTGCAAAGAAGGTTTTGTAGAAAGGTAGCCTTTACAGTACTTATTAACCACCGTCTGTTCCAGAATGCCTCTTAGAATATTTACTCAAATTCATCCTTCATTATTTTTAGCTCACTTGGGAAATTATTAGCTTTCATCTGATGCCTCACATATTTATGCTAGAAATAAGAAGATTTAATACTAAGCGTATTAGTATGTTTAACGTCAGAGAGGAAGCCAAGTCATTATGCCAATTCTTATTTTAAAGAGCTTTTAATAATGATAGCTTTTTCACAAGGATTCAATAAGGTCCATAAGCAAAATTTAGACAAGTAGCTAAGGCCTATGACTCATATTTCCAAACACAAGTGACTAAAATCACAGGCATATGCCTAGAGGGATTTAGAAAAAAACCTACCAATGACCACCTATCATTGTTTTCAGTGGAAATTAGATACATGACTGCTTTTGAAAAATCTCCTGAGTGTCCATCTGCCTCTTCAGTGCCTAAAACCAGTAAAAATCTGCCTCATATGCCTTTAGGAGCCTCTGAGGTCTCACTGACTTTTCATGAGACTCATACTAATTTTTGAAAATAGATTAACACTTCTAAAAACTCAGAGTTCAGTCTCCTAGATGTAATAATCTTCCTGCCACAAAATCAAGACCAATTGAGGCACTTCAACAAACACTTATGGATGAAGAATTGATAGTTTTTAATAGTTTGTATCATGAATGGTAGATGAAATTTAAAATTACACTGCAAACCTTTGAGGTCATTTTGAATGAATGTTAAAAATGAGGTGTTTTCTGATGTGCATGTACCCTTTTCAAATCAGGCACAAGTAGTACCTATTGATTGCTCAAAAGAGCCTCTATTTTCTTTATTTATCATACAGAAGGAGAAATATCAGAAGTTCAGCCGGTAGTTCTTAGGAAAAACAGATGACGAGTTAGAAACCAGTGGGAATCTAGTCAAGGGAAAATATTTGTGGTACAGTGATACTTATGGCCAAAAGACCTAGGAAAATCAATTATCAATGTTTTCTTTAGTGAGCATAGAGTTCCTCAAATTAACTCACACTATCCTCAGTGTAATAAGCCAAAATCAATTAAGTTAACAGATAACCCTGAGTAAGATCAATGGAGTCCTATTGTGGGTTATGAAGTGAAGAAACTCCTTACAGTGCCAGCCTGGATTATGAACATCACTATTTCTCACTTCTTTTGTATCATCTTTATCCCTTCTTTATTATACTACATATCAGCCTTTTCTTGTCAACGTTTCTATTTTCTCTGCCATATGAAAGTGTAGATATAAATTTTTTTCTTTAATACTATATCCTAAAATAACCCAAACAGGAGCACTCCCACCTGTTTCATTATTCAAAGATAATTAAAGCTAAATGTTTTGTATTCAAAATCTGTTGCAGGTTATTTGATCCTTACTGGGGGGGTTCAAGCTTGATTTATTAAAAACATTTTGCTTTTTTCACAGATCTGAGCTTCATCTGTTTCATATCAGAGTATAAAATTCTATTTGTAAAAAACAGTAGACAATAATAATGTCACCACTTATGAATTCAGCTCATTTTATTAGTCTTCATCTTAGTGATAACAGGAAATAGTTGTTTTTTTCTGCATCAACTCCTACTGCTTTCAAAAACTAAAATAAGATGACTATGTAACAAAAATTATAGTAGTTGACTTAATGCCACTGAAGCTGCAGTTGTAGAACTTATTTCCATTGTTTGCGAAAAGAAAGATAAGGGTAAATTCTACAAAAATACCTTCCTATTATATTTTGAATGAACAAATTATCTTGACCACTCCATTTTTTGAAAGTATTGTATCTTGGTATAGCTACAGTAAATCTATTGCATCCAATTTCTGAAATAGTGTATGAAAATTGTTCATGTGAGTATCTCAAACAAGATTACCTTTTATGACTTCTGAATACAGAAAGTCAATACATAACAGTGAAGTGAGAGAATGTTGTGGAAAAGCTATTCTCAGTTCTACCCCATTTTCCTCAAGCCAGACCAACTGGGAATGGTACACTACACAGCTTTGAATAAGCCAAATTGTATACATATTTATCCATAGCAAATATAAATAATCCATTCTGGTATTTTGTGTTGTATTCTGGATGCTTCAAAACAAAAGGTTTGCCAGGATCTGAACAACCTAAAATACAGTTCTTACCCCACATATCTGGTTTGGAAAATTTATTGCCTGCAATTACTGTTCCCTGCAAAGGCATCAAGTCACACAAGATCATCGAATGTTGAAGTGTTTCTATGCAGTTACTATATTCCTTACATGAAGGGAGGAACCGAAGCAGAGAAGGTAGAGGGACTTTGTTCTGTTGATTCAACTCATTAAAACTCATGTGCTTTCTGTCTTACTTCAGTCATATTATTGCATTTCTAGAAGTGCTCATTAGGTCAACAGTATCTTTTTTTTAAATCTTCACATTGCCTGAGTATCTCAAAACTATACGCCTGTTGTTTCAATGAGTATCTCAAAATAGTACTTAAGCATCATTCTATGTCCTTCCTCCATGATGACACTTTATGGCACAGCTTTCTAACAGAGAAAGTGCTTCTTTTATGATGTCTAATCTGTAGAGGTCACTTTCAATTTTAAATATTGTTGTCTCAATTTGTTATAAAACTGCTGGGTCATGTATATTCAAAGGAATATACAAAGACATGATTCCATGTGAACAACAGTGTAAACAATTGCTACATTATTTATGCATGGATAAGTGTACCTTGTCTCATTATACAGGACTAAAACATGAAGGACTGTTACTTATTTTGGCATGTAAGGGTACATATATATATATATATAAAGAAATAAAAGACAGGAAGCTTTTCCCGTGTACTTTTACTGTTTCAGAGCAGAGTGCTTTCTCCAGCAAGAATCACAGTTAGAGAGACTAAGATCTGGGACTTCTTAAAGGTCAAAGGAGCAACTCAAACTGGTGTTACCTGTGTAAAGCACATTGTGGATCTTTGCTTAACGGCATTATGCCATGACAGCTAAAATAATCTTGGATTTGCTTTGATCTGAAATGCAGCCTGTATGAATGCATCCTTATCTCTACATTGAAACTCACTGTGTGGTTTTGAATAGGTTCATCCCACCAAAATTTAGGCTTTTAATGGAGAGTCCTGACTAAATTGACTTAACTAACTTAAGGATATAATTGTCATAACTTCTTGCTAATTTAATGAAGAGGGTATAGTATGCCCTACAGCATATTCAGAACTTAATGAGATCTCTGAAAATTTCTAAATTTTCTCACTGAGTGTAGGATGGGCTTGAGTAGGCTTCTCGCTTTTATACCTTATTTACATGCCCAAAAGTATATAGAATGAACGTGAACCAGAAGCTCTTTGGATCAAGCTCTGTTTGGTCTTTATTATTCAGAAGATTCAGTCTTGAGTTTGTCACAGATTGTCTAGAAAAAAACGAATTTAAAAGTCTTTTCTCTGAAAAGAGGTGAAAGGAACAGTACAGTTGACAACATAAAATGCAAAAGAGAGATTTCTAATGCATCTATCCTTCTATATATTAATAATGGAGGTATAAAAACATCACCCATTCTTCTTCAACGTCTATCCTCCCTGGAAAATAAAGGAGGCAAAAAACCTCACCGAAAAACATCAGTAAGGAATACTTTGATATCTCTGAGATCAAAAATATAAGTAGGGTCATAATGGAAACTATTACAGAAGTACCTCTGTTTTTGTTCAGTGCCCATTGATTTTGAATAAAATGCCAGAAACAATTAGAAAATACAGAAGTATTTTAAAAGCAAATATATATGGTGGTTTTCCATTTAACCTTAGCTATATATTTCAGGAATAAACATGGCTTTTATTCAGGACATGTATTTGCCAATAATACATCTGATTAAACTAGGAAAATTAGACATACTATCAGTAGCTTGCTCCCAAATTACACAAGAAGAAATTAGATACATTTTCAGTAGCTTGCTCTCAAATCTCTTCAGTCTATGAGTCACCAGATTCTTCCTGCCAAACTAAATATGTCTGTGAAAGGCTGGAAGCTTTAATGGAAAGAAACATAAAACTTGAAATACGTAGGAAAAACTAAGTTTTTTTCATGGAAGACCTGTTGACTAGTAATTCAGGAATTCAGGGGATGTAGCAACAGATTATTACATCTTACTTGTCTACAGAAGTTTCAAGGTATGAAACGTATTCAATATAAGCATAGTCTGTTAACCTAAAATAGATGTCCTTATTAGCTTTCCTGTAACCAAATTAGTCAATGAAGACTTCTAAAAAGAGTTTGTACATATTCAATTACAAACGTAGAAGCTCTTATCCAGTCAATCTGATGGGTCTGAGTTAAAAGAAACCTTCAGTATAGTTAATGCAAGTCTGAAAAAAATCCCTCAGTTGTAAATTTGGTTTATTTTACATAATACCATAAAGCTAATTAGGAAGCTAGTCATCTTTTCAGATCTACAACCGTAACTACACCTTCTCTACCATTTTGTCCGCAACACTTAGACTTCTGTTTTGGCATGAGCTGTAGAATAAAAAATACACTTTAGAATACAGACTTACTGTGAAATACAGAGATTTTGTGTGTAATTTAAGCTTTTTTAAAATGATTATTGCCTGCATAGGATATGGCTGTTAATTAACATCCTTTTGAAGTCAAAACAATTTTTGGTAGTATTTAATTTCCTTAGAAGCTGTTGTTTGTATAAGTTGGGGTGCCACTTAGGTGCTTTCGCATTTGGAGATATAAAGAGTTAGTATGTATTGCTAGAATATATATTTTCAGAAAGGAAACAATTCTGTTCACTGAGATGGGCTGAGTCAGAATGGTCTGAGTCAACCCCTTCCTTTTTCTGCATACTCAGACCAACACACAAAGACAAAATCACTATAAACAAATAGTTCTGTATAAAAAAAATATAAATAATATAATTTCCAGGTTTAGGTTTGAGCCATAATTACCAAATGGAAAGACTTTAACATACTCCTCACTTCCACACTTTTATGGGCACATAAGGAAGCATAAGGGAAGGAAGCAGAAGGGTCTCCTGTCTGGAGGCACTCTTTTACTCTAAGAGACTTATATAGATGGGAAAAACAGGGTCACAGTTGAATTTCAAAAGTAAGATGGGACATATATAAATATGCTGAGCACTCAGAAAAGGAAAAGAGATGAGCCCTAAACTGTTTATTTGATAAAAGGAAGCTATTCCACATTTCACTAGCAAACGGTTTAAGATGAGGTAAACAATGAGCTTCCATTCTGTCTTGCAAGAACCAAAAGATTGAAAACAGAATAAGTTTGACTTTATATGTGATTCAGTCTGAAAATGCAGCAAGTATCCCAGACTTGTGTCTGATTTCATACAAATTTGTCTACTGAGGAATTCAGATCCATTTTCTCACTTATTCCAAATCAATTTGCCAAGAATTGACATTTGAGAGGCGATCAAAAATATAATATATAATATATTACCTTATATATAATATAATATAATATGGGGTTGGAGCTCTATGATCCTTGGGGTCCCTTCCAACCCTTGCCATTCTATGATAACCTAAATGTTGCTTAGATAAAATTGACAAGATAAATTCATCCATGCAACTTGGCTAATAGTGAAATAATTCTGTAAAGAAGAAAGAATTCAACTTTTCTTGCTTTGATACAGTAAGAAAAAGAATTTGTCCTATTATCCTGAAAGTTAAGTGTTAACCATTGTCTAAGGTGCAACCTTTTGATTGAAATAGGCATTTACCGGAACTCAGTATTTTAAACTTTTAGTTACAGTGATAATGCAAGTTTCTATAATATGGAGTGACCCACAGGTCAGTATACTTTATGCCTCCCCCCTCCCTCCAAAGGACATGGTTGTGTTAAAATTCTTGTTCTCAGAACCTCATTCACTGATCCAAATGTGAAATATGCCTGTCATTACTAAACAATTAGACCCATTACTCAGACTGTAGAGACTTTGCATTAAATGCACCACAAAGAAAGTATGAACTAATTAATTTTTATTCTTTCTGATACAGAAGTTCCAGCATATATTACCAGGGATTAATTTAGCATAAATTCTTCAATAAACATACATTTGTTGTATTGCTTTTGTCTTGATTACTGGACTTAGAAATTACTTAACTGACAGTCCCCCCCTTTCATTTGTTGTCTTGTACCGAACAACTGGGCTTGTATTATAGGGAAATATTGTCGTCTGGGTATGGTTTAGTAAACAAGTTCAGATCCATCCTTTATTACTAAGGTTCTGAAATGAAAACAGCTTTAAGTCTTTATTTGATTTTCAGTGATGTAAGAGGGTTTGAAACATGCATAAGAGCTAAAGTACAGAATAGGCTCTAGAGAAATACCTGTATTAACACCCTTCTTTGAAGGAGTATTCTGTATAGATTGCCCTAGATGATCAAGTAGTTAATGCAAAGGGTTTTAATTAAGAGACTGTGCAGTCCTGCTAAAGTGAACAATTTGCTTTGTGACTCTTGATGGTGTTGATCAAATATTGCATATGCCTTATTAACACCAGAACAAATGTAGAGATCCATACACAAAGGTTTTGGCCAATTGCATAAAGCATATGCCAGAATTAAAATCAGTGAAGGGTTTTTCTTGGTATTTAAGATGCAGTGGAAAAGTAAGAGGGGCAGCTATGCCAAGAATTAATGCTGATCTTGCCAAGTGCTTCTTTGAGTGACTTTATCCAACATGAGACTAAACAAGGTATTAAATACACATATAGCAGTTAGGGAATCAAATGTCAAATAACAGCTTTCTGCTATTTGAGACCAAATTTGAAACTTGGTCTAGTGCATAGATAAAGCAAACATCATATAAAGCATTAGCATCTCTGACATCTAGCAGGCCACATAAATTGAACTTCCGGAGAAACTGTACTTATTTGGTTTTGGTAGTAGAGGCTTTTTGCAGAGATGTTTCTGGCTGAAATTTTGATCGATGGTTTGCTTCCAGTTACCTCATTAAAATTATCATTACCACTACAGTTCCTCTTAATGAAAAGGTTGAAAATTTATGAAATCCTTCATGAGCTGAGAACTATCTGTAGAGCAGACCCGTTTGCAGAGTGTATATTTGGTGTGTTACATACACTATGTTTTCCAAAACTCACTGTGTGATCCGTGGAGAAAGAAGGCAGAACCTCTCCCTCTGTTATAAAAAGGTGACTTAAGAAGATTAACCTCACTAAAATAAGGTTAGTCTTTATGAACATTCCCTAGCCTTTTTCAGTTGAGTAAAAAGGACAAAATTTTTTCAAAGACTTGCTTATTTTCAGAGAACTTCCTTGGTGATTACTTCCAGGGCAACAGAGCACACACACTAAACTTACATATCAGTTATTTGACAGTACAATGATATGATTCCAGAATCCAGACCTGCCTTTTTTTCTTACAGAGATATATCAATAACTGTGCCTATAGTCTTGGTTCCCTAATCACAGACCATGCAGACCTGAATAAAACACATCTTAGCTCTTTTCCAGGCTAGCTTTCCTGTAAGAAGTACGGAACTTGGGGATAAAGATTGAGCAATACACTCAAATACATGGATACAGGATATGCACATGAATGGGGCATGTAGCCATACCCAAGGACCTTAAAAATACTCTCAGATCTCTCCGTGTGAGATGAGTAGCATTTTTTTGCAAAGGTTTGCATGACTGTCACTGACTCCACAGGTTGCTTGTCCACCAGAGCTCTTCAGCATGCCTCTGCTGGGCTTGTAACAGTAACATTCCTTTCAATCAGGGACACTAAAAGGAGCTAATGACTCATAGCTCCTACAGGTATGGAGTAGTTAAAAATGAGTGCCATGCTATCTCTTGTAATTATGTTGATAGGTTTGACAGTCCTAGAAACTTTAATAACATCTTAAGAGCAGACTTCCTGAAGTAAACAAGAACTGTTAACTAAAGGGAAATGGAAGGAGTAAAACTTAATTGCCTATTGCCTATTTCCTCCTCTGTAATGCAGCAGTTGCTCCATATGTACCTTAGTTCTACAAAGCAATGAGATCTGATGACACCTCTGATTATCAAAAATTACATTTGCTGTTCTATTCTGATTTTCTTATTATTAGAAACCAATACCTTACCTTGTGCAAAGCTGGGGGTATTCTCAAGGGCAACGCACAGTTCTGATTGTCATAGTGGAAAAAACTAGTAAAAAACTGTAATGATTCTCCACAAAGCAGTTGGTACCAGAAGCGTTAGGCTAGTTACCAGGAAAGCCTCTTTTATGGGATTCCCTCCTTTACGTAGGGAAGCACATGCTAGATATTCTCTATTCTCTGAAGAATATCAGAGGAACTCCACGGTATCAGGTATGTAAATAAGCTCCTCATTTTCTATGCAAGTAACACTTCAGAAGATTCACTGTAAACCCTGCACTGATTTTGGCTGGGATAGAGTTAATTTTCTTCATAGTAACTAGTATAAGCCTGATTTGGATTTCTGCTGAAAGCAGTGTTGATAATGCAGAGATGTTTCTTTATTCCTCAGCAGTGCTTATACAGAGCCAAGGCCTTTGCTGCTTCTTGCACCACCCCGTAAGTAGGCTGGGGGTGCACAAGGAGTAGGAGCTGAATAAAAGGATATTCCATACCATATGATGTCATGCTCAGCGTATAACTGGTGAAGCTAACCAGGACATGAGCTCACAACTTGGGAACTAGCTGAACACTGGTTTTGGGTAGTGAGAAATTGTGCTGTGCATTGCTTGTTTTGTATATTCCTTTATCATTATTATCATCATGCTCTTTTTCTGTCCTATTAAACTGTCTTTATCTCAACCCACATGCTTTACTTTTCTTTCCTTCCCCTTTTTGATTCTCTCCCTCATCCCACTGGGGGGTATGGGTGGGTTGAAGGGGAATGAACTGTGGCTGTTCTAGCTGCCAACCAGGTTAAACCACAACAAGACCAATGCAATTTTTCTAACAGAAAAAGGTGGGGGGTTAATTAATGAAATTGATTGCCATGGTTTCAAATAAGTATTGCAAATTAACTCGGGCTTTAGAAATTAGAATGACCAAAAGTGTCTAAGGAAATAAGCTATTTCTTTATTTGTACTCATGTGTATTGCTAGCTAAACTGGCATCCATTTACTAGAAAAGGAAGAAATATATTTTCTGTTTTCAAAGGAGAAGAAACTAGATAAACATAATATAGGAATTCCTCCTTATAGCAAACAAAATGACCCCTCTCCTGGGCTATCACTTCTGTAAGTTGTCTGTAATTTGTCCTTTCATTTTTTTTTGACATTCTCTAGCCTCAGCATTGTTTTGTAACAACAGTGGCATGGTAGACCTTTCTTGGCAGTCATCCCACTTTGCTTCATAACCATTGAATCCAGAGTTTTTGAGACTATAGAAACATTAATTCAGGAGAGTTGTGTCTAAACATAGCCATTGTTGTAGCTGTTGCTGGACTGTTTTCTTCTCCTAACATAAGCTAGCACACAGGATCTTGTGTGGCAGAGAGGTCTTGCTAAATAAAAGGTGGCAACAAACTGCTCTTCAGTCATGAATCATGTGAGAGAAAAAGATGTCCAAATCATAGTCACTGCTGTCTGGTATTAAAAGTGAACAAGGGAAAAAGCAGATGCTCTATTTTGTGTTTTGTGTAGTGTCCTCCCCTAAATCAATTTTTAAAAATGTTGCTTGCCAGTCCACCTCATGAAGAAAGGGAGTGGTAGAAACCATATTTGACTTCCTCTTGAAGGCAATACTTTTCTTTGTGTGTGGTAAGCAGCTGGGGCATATCTTCAGAAGCTGGGAAGTTGGGCAGAGTAGACTATATAAAGGATTATTTTTTTCTTCTATTCCTAGTTGTAGATATAACCTTGTGGTTGTGGAGTACAGAGTTTCAACAGAAAGTAACTCAATTATTTCTGTCTTCATTTCCACCCACAACTCCCAAGGAATACTCAGACGTTTTGACCTTGAATCTGAACCAGGAGTTCCACCTCAGCCAAAAGGTATTCTTTATATTTGGAGTCTCTAGTGAAATACAGAATGATGGAGAAAAAACCTTCCCTCACAGCTATTTCCTGTGCAAGTTAAAGGCAAACATTACCATTGATTATACTTTCTATAAAGGAACCAAAGTATGAGAATAGAAGGCTTAAAATACAATTTAAATTGACTATCTATTCACAACAAAAGAAAATAATTTCACTGGACTTATTTCTACAATGATATAGCATTCTTTAAAAGTCCTACAAAATGGAGCAACATTTTAAACTTCCAATAATATGCTGTATTCTGCAGCACATTTCATATAAGGACCTACATTTGTTTTACCAGTGTTACTGGATTGACTTTTCTACAATTCAATATTTTAGATTAAACATTAACAAGCAAGGGGGAGAAGGCTAAAGCACATTAAATTGCTGCCTCATGAATCAGAAGTAGTCAGCTAGAAGACACACATTGCTTAGCATCCAAGAGCTGTATATCAACTTCATAAAATTCCTGTTGAATGTGGCAACTGCTATCTATTGATTATAGCAGTGCAAAACTTAACTAAAACAGGGTGATCATTCATTAGCAAACCCTTCCATAGTCTTCCATATACATCAAGATAGAGCTTTATGGTGGCAGCAGTTACACTGATTCCAAGTGAAGACTCAGAATGTAAGAAAAGAACGAAGAAAACTAGAGAGAAAGTCTTTACTGATAGCAGATAAAACTCAAAATTGCATGGGTAAAGATCTCCTTTAAACCTTTAGAAACCTATCCTTGTATTTTAAAGTCAGGATGATCTGTTTTAGATGATGTAGAGAATTGAAGTATTTTGTGCAAATTTAGAATAGCTCAGATTCAAAACAGAGTTAATGCTGCTGATGATTGGCATTTCACACATCCTCTTACCTTGAGGGACACAGTGCATGTAATAGTAGGTCTGATTGCTTGGCAGTAGCAGCAGCTTTAGTGGTAAGGAAGTGTGAAAGTTCCAAGGAGCAAACATTTTTCTGGGAGAGAAATGACTGAGAAAATGCCAAAGATACATGCACAGTAAAAATAAAAAATGCTATGCTGTTCTAAGGATATATTATGTTGCATTGTTTTCTGGTGGAGAAACAAGAGGGGGGGATCAAAAACTTTCATTTCATTCCTTCCAACAGCTAAGAGAAAGGATTTGTAGGACACTCAAATAGCCCATTAAGTGTAACTCGGCTGCTGGTCATGTTACAGATTTTGGTGTCCAAATGAACACATAAAGAGTTGGTAGAAAAATGTACATTCTTTCATGAGAGATTCCAGTATTTTTAGTATAGAGAGTAGCAGCAGAAGACTAAGTTAAACAGCACCATGGAGTAGAAGCTCATTAACACTAGCTAAAGTGATAACTACAGAAAAGAAGGATTCTTCAGTGAATTACTTTGCATATAGGAAATTAAGGCTTCCAGTTTCAAAGGTCAACTTTATTAGAAAAGGCTAGGAAGACAGTGAAAATGTCTGCAGTTGGTGTATTGAGGAAATCTGGAATTTCTGTGAATTAAAGGCACAAGAATATGGATTTCCCTAATTCTATTTTTATTGAAAGAAAGGAGAAAAATATTAAAAGCAATAACTCCATGAATAGGAATGGGGTAGATAAGATCAGAAAAACAAATGTAATAGCTTATAAGGCAAGAAGTATTAGGATAAAATAAGGATTATAAAAGAGGAGGGAAAAAGCACTAGACCTCACAAAGAATATAAAAATAACCAGAAAAACCCTTCTGTTAATTTCTTATCCTTATAACTAACTACCCCATTTCATGTTTTTAGGTATATTCTTATTTAGTGAGGTAGCTGTGGCCTTGAGGATGAGGTGACTTCGGACAAGAACTTCAGACAAGCACATATTAAAAGTAAACACTAACTTCAGAATCTCTAAAAGCACTAGTTTTGAATATATATATATATATAATATATAGGTGAATGAAATCAGAATGAGTGTTTTCCTAGCTAAAAGCTGCATTAACTTCATGTTATTTGAGTAGGAAATAGCTGTAAATTAGAAATTTATTTCTATTATTTACAATTTGGGTATTTCTTGATCTTGACAGCACTTGTAAAAAGGTACTAAGATAGGAGAGTTCCTTATCCATCTTTGCACAACCTAAAACACAGTGAAGGAAAAATATTGTGTTGTTCCATTTGAAAGAGTAGGTTTTACTCTAGAAAGTCCACTTCTGTAGACTTCATTTTATCTGTTGTCTGTACTGGTGTTAATCTTTATTAGCCCACCATGCATTATTTTTCCTTCACCTGTATTTAACAGATGAAGCACGTGGATACTTTGATGGTAACATTCTGCTTACTGCCTTGCAGCTTTTCTTTTTTTCAAACCAGATGTTGGACCTTAGGGTGTTTTTAATATGATACAATGTGCTCTTAAACTGTTTACAAGCAGTCTGACATAATAGGTACATGCAGTTCTGCCTCATGAATGGTCTAGTATGTGCTTTTCATTCAGTTCATTTCAGTGGCTGGTCAGCAAAAAGCAATAATAGAGCAGGTGGAATAGCAGCAGCTGGGAAGTGGTTAATATCAAAACCATGCTTGAAAAGGAAAATTTGCCAGAAATTCAGAGAAACTGAACACAAGCACAGCTCTATTTTTCACTGAGACTTCATGGTCACTGAAGAATTTGGCATCTCCAAGATAGAGGAAAATAGTCCTACTCAGCAACCTAGTTTGATAATTTCTAAGATCTCTTAGACCAGTTGCAAACTTTAATGGTTTACATGGATTAAACAATAGTTTAGCAGCTGAATGAAAGACAGTGTTGACTTACTGAAGTAAAAGCCTCTGTCGCCGCACACGAACTGAAGAGCATCAACCAGCTCAGCACCACAGAGTGTTTCTGGGCCAGCAGCAGCAGAACTGGTTAAAGTAAGCAAACACAGGCCAAGGTAGAAGAAATGAATGTAGGACACAGTGTGCATCTTCACCTGCCAAAGAAGCAAAAGCAATGTTAGAATTTCCCAACAGAGTCCTAAATAAAATGACTCCTGCACGCTTGTGAGTTGAGAATGCATATGTACCATAATGTCTTAGACAATAAACACAGTATCAGGAAATGCCTCATCATAATTTTGCAACTGTCTACATAATCTAGTCCATGTATTTTGTAAATTGATTACTTCCTCTGGTGAATATTCACATGTATTTAGGAACCTTGTAGTAGCTATGACTTATGGTTGCTCCTGAGAAAGGAGGCTATGGAAGAGTGCAATGGATAGGCAAAAGGAAGTCCAGAATAACTAAAGTAAGGAAGACTAAACAACTTAGATTTTTTTTCTGAGGCCAGGTAGGCTAAGAGGGAATGTAACAGTTGCCTGCCAATGTACTGTGGGAGATGGAGGTGGCATATGACAGCAAAGAGCTATTTAAACTAAAGAACAGCACGGACACAGGAATAAATGGCTGTAAACTGGATGGAAGGAAATTTGTCCCAGTAGGAAAATCTATCATAATTAGCACCCCATGGTTATCCAGCCACTTTAAAATAGAAATACCAGGACAAAGTGAAAGAAGTTTTAAGGCAGAGCTTGACAACATTATGGAAAATTGGTGTGGGACCTTCCATAATAGAGTACCTCTGCTAGTACCTCTGTTACTAGCAAGCTAATATTCGGAAGAATTTGAGGAATTAAGAAGAGCACTAGTCAAAGTGTTAAAGGTTTGCATTTTTACTTGGTGGAAGCAACTCTACTTTCATTGACCTCTATTATATGCTCTGAGTCAGGTTTGGCTATGAGGTATACATGGACGTGATAATTCTTTGCCCACTTTCATTAGGTTACAAATCTTTTCTCCTTGATTAAAGATTGAAGAAAGGCGAGTCTTCAGTGGGTGTAAATTTGCACCATTCGATTTGGTGGCTAAACTACAACATCCACTTTCTTTTATATCAATTTATATCAACCAAAGATCTTACCCAACATGTCAAAGAAGATGGCATTTTTATTTTTTTTTTAATACTAGGAAAAGCTATTTATATTTAGTAGCAGGACAGTGAAGAATGTGCTTAACTGTTTTAGATCACCTGCCAAAAGCTCTGGTTTCAAAAGGTGTAAATCTGCATTTAATTTCATTCTGTTTTAAGGTTAATATTAGTATTGCAGTCAGGTTAGAAATGACAAATCTTTCTTGCATGTACAGTTAACCTTGGCATAAACCTGCGGACTAGTGCAAATTGTAATAAACTTTGCCATGGAAGCACCAAGAAGCTTAATATATGGACATGAATTCAATGGCAGATGGAGGAAGATGAGATTATAAATGAATGACGATAACACAAGGCATTATTTCCTGTAATGATTCCATATCTTAAACAACATCAATTTCTTTTTGTCCTTTGCCATAATTTTGCATTTCTAAGATAAGTGGGATGCACCTGCAGTTTAAGAGGGTTCCCAATTCTGAGGAGGTAAAGCAGAAAGCTGGTTAGCACACCGCCTCAGAAGGCTGAAAGGCATTACAAATACTAGAACATTATGTATTTAACAATCTGGTCTTGTATAACATTTGGGCCAGAAATAGACATAAATCTTAGCCTTTTAACAATTTTGTATTTTTTAAGACTTTTCAGCTGGGTTGCATTTTCAGATAAATATCAGCACTGCACTACAACAAAACAGATTATCTACTGTTTTTCCTTTAGTGGAAGCCAAAAAGGCTGCACAGTATAAACCACAGAGAATTTCTAACTTTATCTCCAAATTTTAAAACAGTCAAGAACTTTCAAACAAGTAAAAACCTTGGGGAAAAAAGTAGACTCACATGTTTCAAGGCTCAATCAATTATTTGTTAAATTTAGTGCTGTTTCATCAAAATTAATTCCAAAACATAGTTTAAAACTTGAGCTTTACTTCATCATTTTAATTAAACATAACATTAGTTGATTCAACATGTTTGTGATAAAATCAAAGTTCCCATTTATGTCTGAGGGGAATATTCTTAAGAAAACACAAAGTTGTAATCCAATATTGCTTCAGATTCTTTACAAACAGGCAGGGTGCTTGCAATGTCCCCAATTTGACTAGAAAGTTGAGAGTTTAAAAGAAAACGCATTGGCATGTGGGTGGGGTTTATTGAAGCATCTAATTACATTTGGAAATTGAATACAGGTTCAGGATGAGCCTGGTTAAGCACTTCTCTTAGTGGCATAGAATGACTGACCATATTTTCACAGCTGGAATTTCCTCTTTTTTCAGTAAAATAACCAGCTTTTGCTGCATTCCTTTTTTAATAGTCCAGAAGAGTGGCACCACAGAGGAATGTCATATAGGAACATTTTACATCTCTTTTACCTCTTAATTCTTCTATATAAGTCCTCTTCATCTGACAAACTACCAGTTGGCACAAGTGGTACATAAGAATTCTTCACATGCTTGGTCATTTTAATAACATGTAAGAATATCTACAATAATTATAAATATCTTGAATTGGAAACATTTTTATGGATAGTATATGCTACAGAAAAAAAAAATCAAGTTACATTCAAAATTGCATTTTGCTACATAGAGGTTGGACCTGGCTACCATGCAATAATAAAGTATGCAATTAGTAAGAAAAAATGTTATTCAATAGTAATTATTATATAAATAAAGCATATATACTCTATAATGGATCAAGGTTTAAATACTGCTAACTTTGATTAAAGAATCTAGGTTACATCCTAACCTAAATCAATATGTTCCATTGATTCCAAGGCAGCTTGGCAGCATACACCAGCTGAGGAACTAGCACATTACTTTTATGTCTCTTAGTACCTTACTCAATAGTTTAAGAGAAATCATCTTCATCTTTCAAGTACATTGGAAGGGATGCCCATTTATGCATTAAGAGAATGGTTGCATCCATTCCAATTACAGACCTGCTCTTTTGAATCACATAAAAGAATGAGGTAAGTGTGTTTTAAGTGAAAGGCACTCTAAAAAAAAAGTCCTAAACAATTAAAAAAGGGAAATCTGACAACTGCATAATTGTCTTTGCAAAAAAAAGTTATTGAAGGACATAAATTTGCTAATAATGGAAAGTTGAACTGGGGCCAATTGACAGAAACAGAGGTCAGTGCACCCACTGAAGCCAAATTTACTTAAAGACAGTTTATATTAACGTGTAGAAATTATAGGGTCATAATATTCACATGCAAACTTCACATGCAAACTTTCCTGAAACAGCCCTCCCTACAAGGGAAAACTTGGAGATGAACATGTAGGGGAATTTCCATTTTCTTTATGTACAATTGCTTAAGCTATACAAATATGCAAGGTCAGCAAGAGTCGCAGCTGGTTTCTAATGTAGAAAACAAACCGAACTTCACATTTACTTTTAATTTCTGAAAGCAAAACCCAAGTAAATGCTACAATGCTGCCAGAAAATTGCTGCAGTGACAACATCCCTTAAAAGTTTCCCTGTGAAAGCATGAGCATTTTATCTGTAACTGTATATAATAAAACTGCAGAAACTTAACATGTGAATAATACCTTTTTGCCTATAAAACCCTGCACCTGCAGAAAACAGCTAAAAGTTCTTGCTTTCAGAAGCATTAATTAACAATATAGACAATGGTGTAATTGGACCCTTTAATAATGACATAACTGAAATACTGCAAAGTTCTCTGAATACAAGTGAAATTTAAGACATGTATCTGCAATAGTTTTCCCTTACAGTTATCTATGTAATTGTAACTATTACATACAGCCATTTTCCAGATCACATAAAATTGCATGTTCAGCAATTTATAAATAATTCTCAGTTCTAAAATAATGTTATTGAAAAGTGCACAATACTCTTCAAACCAGAAGCAGACAATACACAGTAAAATAAAACTAAAAAATTATTTGAAATAGTATTAAAGATTTACCTTCAAGAAATCACATAAGCAGCACTTAACTAATTGTGTTGAAAGACTGTTGATTTTTTCCATTGCTTCTTAAAAGTGCAAAGTCTGGAAATGAATTTGTTAGCAGTAATGATGAGAAAAAAGAAATCCAGAGAGATGTGAGATGTTGAGAGCAATGTCACATTTCAATATTGAGGACTTTATTCCATTGCGCAGGCTCTATCTGCTCTGATTTTAGCAGTGACAGTGAGATTTAGCAAACAGAAGAGGGATTTAGAGAAAATCCTCACATTTATCTACATTACACAGACACTGTAGACAGGAAACAGCTGGGGGAGCATTTGCCTTCTCTCTCTCTCCCTCTTCTGGCAAAGTTACCGAGTAAGGACTTTTTTGGGCATGGTGACAAATAACATCATACCTTTGCATTTTAAAACTAGAGCACAGAAGCATATTTTTTTCCCTTTAAAAGAATGTGAATTAGTGACTGAGGGGTTAGCAGACAAAAAGGCTTGTGCTGCCATGAAAAATAAGAAAATATATTCTAGTTAACTTTAAGAATTTGTATTTGTGTGTGTGTGTGTCTGCATTTCAAATATACAAAAACTTATATATACATAAGGGCATTGTTTGCATATATCCATACCTTCGTACATATGTACACATTTTATTTATGCAGAGAGGGACAGGTATTTTATTTCTGTTTTGTTTGTATTATATAGAAATGCATGCAGTCAGTTATCTACCTCTTTCTTAATGCATTTTTAGATTATTAAACTTGGCACGCCTATATGCTGAGTAACAATTAAAACCTCCAACTCTCTGATATTAACCCTATAATAGCATTTATCATTTGCTAAAAATAACACAATTGTTGAGCACAGCTTGTAAATAGGGCAAAATAGCTTCGTGATCTTTTAACAGCTATACCGGGGAAGGTGTATTTTTTCCTAGTATTTATGGTACCGTGAATATAGTAACACAAGTAGCCCAGTTTGGGGGGGAGGGGGGTGGGCAGGGGGGTTCCATGACATTTATCTTAAATGTGCTATTGTAATTATAAATTAATTTCTCCCCTTTTTGGTAGTAATCTTCATAGCTATTCCTGATAACAATTTAAATGACACTGGGAAAGAGAGAATCCAACTTTATTAGCTCTGCAATACCTAAGTTTTGCCTTTTTATTTTTCCTCAATTATGAGTATATTATAAATAACACCAGCTGGCCAGCAACATGCTCTCACGGGTTATGATGTCATTCAAATCCCTCAACTGTGCTAGTGGCTTGCAATGTTCTCCAAGCCAGCTGTTTTTTCTATTTATAATGTATGCTTCATTTCAATACTTAGCTATTGAGAATAAAGTTGTGATGCTGTTTTATGGATACAATTTGTACTTGTTACCCTTTGGTTTTGGAAGATGGCATTTAAAAGTAGAGGTTTAAGCCAGACAGCAGCTCCAGAGACCAAATGCATGTCACAAACAGTGCATGATTTCCATAAAAGCTGTTTCAGAACATGGCATTTTGTTCCCGTCCCCTTCCACTCAAGTGAGAGTTGCATGCTGAGGTGCTAGCTGTACTTTATTCTTGAAAATAAAAATTGAGATCATATTGGCTCGGCTTCATTCTCAGTTTTCATATCCACCTTGAACTAAAAGGTGCTTGCCATACAGAAAGGACACATTTAGTTTTTTGTATCCTCTGTGACTGGCTAATGCTCTACCCTGTGCAGTTTTAAATGATGTATGGTTAGCTAAGCTGAGTAATCTTTGGAAAGGATTTCTTCTAATGTGGCATAACAGGGGGAAGCTTTGCGGTATCACAGAACGTCAGGAGTTGGAAGGGACCTAGGAAGATCATCTAGTCCAACACTCCTGCCAGAGCACGATCACATAGGAGGGGTAGGTTTGTTTACTTCAGGTAATACCAACATTTCAAGTATTCCAATACACACCTGTATGGCAACCACTGTATTTTAATATTCTGGTCTGTTTCATTCTTCTCTCTTCATTTCAGAAGCTTTTGAATAGTGGCACCATTCTACACACATAGCCTGCTGCAGCTCGTAGCACATGTAACATTTCACCAGCCTAAAAGGAGAATGTGGGAAGACAAATTATCAAAGCTCTGCTTTTTTTAATTTTTATTTTTTTGCTTTTACAGTACTGTGGATAGGTGCACATAACTTCTGCATTTTCCTGTCTATACAACGAGGAATTCACGTATCTATCATTTCCCACTGCCTGACCTTCACATGTGGGTTTCACTGCTTTCTTTTTCCTGGGTTTCACCAGACCTGTCTTGGTCAAGAGAACAGCACATAGTACCAGAGGCATCTTTTGGCTTTCAAGGGAGCCAGAGAATCGTGGTGTCTCTACACAACTGCTGATCCTGTTTCAGTCCATGGAGCCTGGACTAATAGGAACCTGCCACAATGCCTGAAAAATTCTGAACTGCAATAAAGCAACTGGTTTGCCATCCTCTTGCATCCTTCCATATTGGATCACTGCTACCTATGCAGTTATTTGTTGTCTGTAGTGATTGTTTCTTTTCTTACACTGGGGCTATAATTTCATTTGCAGTCAATACAGAAACATTATAATAGATATCACCCGAGATGGTGATAGGACCAAGAGTATGCTGGAAGACAAGGTGGTAGAAGACAATAAACACAGTGGCTGGTAAACAGCTTATGAAAATACCATACAAGATTGTCTATTATGTTGTTGTTTTAAGGATATTCATCCTGTGCAGACTATACACAGATGCAGTAAGATTCACGCAGTGTGAACAGATGATTGAGCTGTATTAGATGCCATGGGTAATGTATCTCCTCTCCTTTATATCCTCCAACAAAATGCAGAAGAGCCTTTTGAAACAATGATGTCTTGTTAGTCTTCCTTTAGTTTACCGCCTGGTTACTGAATTCAGTTCACTGGTCCGGTGGGAAATGTGTTGGAGGTTTTTTACTGTTTTTTTTTTTAAGGTCATAATCATGATATTAGACATGAAATACATTAATTTGCATCAATCTAGACACAGTGTCCTTTTTAGTGTTGCATTATATCCTGCATGCCCCCAGCTTCCATTAAAAAATGATACTTATTTCCTGTAAGTCTCTGTGCCCTATCTGCTGATCTCATATAGATTTCTTGCATACTTTAGGGCATCTCAAATGACCTTCAGCATCTGCAGGTAACTGAACCTCATCAAAAGGCTTTCTTTTGGCACACTGATCTGGGATTCTTGTAAGTGCAGCCTTTGGCCAGAGGATCACCTTTGGCTTCGTCATATATAGATACTCTGTCCTCTCGCATTTAATATTTTTATGATCCATTTGTGAAGAGGTTTCAAAGTGGAGAGCAACAATTTTCATTGAATTTAATCATAACCTGAGTGTATATTTTCCTTGTTCTCCTTTCCTTAGCCTCCAGCTTAAGCTTTTTGGTTTGGAACGGTCTCTTTATTTGCTTCATAAATCATTTTGCGTACTTTTGGATAAGATCAAATGTTATTTACAATGTTAGTATTATTTTCTGAAGCACAAAAATGATTGTTTAGCTCTTATAGTCTCTAGTGAATTATTTGTAAAATATTATGTGTTTACTATTGGAGAAGTTTGGCATTCCTTTCAAGGAATTAACTTTGGAGAAAGAGGTGAAAGGGAGTATTTTATTAGTATGGAATGTTGAGTTGAAGGTAGTGATAAGTCAAGTATACGGTGGAAAATTACTTTCATCAAGTTAAAAGTTAGGAAATCCAGAAAGAAATAATTTTGCTAATTCATTTGAGCCAGTGAACTATTTAAATAACTCCCTCATCACCCTCAACACCTTTTTTCATGGTGGCCAAAGTAGCATCATCACTACATGATAAACAAGTAGCAAATTTGATGGGTAGGATGAGAGCATATGATTTGACCTGTCATTACACTGGCAATATTGAAGAGACAGCAAGGAGAGAGTGATGCCAGGAAAAAGAGCTTCTCACTTGGGAAAAATAGGAAAAGTACAATTTTCATGATTAAACGAGGATCAAGTAAAACTGAAGCCCTGTATACATTGATTAAGAAAAGCATGAGTGTTTCAAAGGAAGGATGGGTGCATAAGAGCATGAGTCCAGAATTACTGCTCATAGGTACTAGTGGTAGAACCAATCAGTATTAATAACAGGTCAGAATTAATCTGTGGGCTTTTAAACTGAAAGTACTGAATACACTGTGGAAAGTAAGGGTCTTTGCTAACTAAGGTCTCTAGAAGGCCACTATGAAGAGAAAGTGTGTCCTTAGAATGCTAAAATGAAGTGCTGTATCATTTTAATTTACGGTATAGATTAAAGTAGTTACCATTTTGAATACCCTTGTATTAATATGGTTTTTTTCCCAGGCTTTAGAAATAATGGCTGCTAAAAATAATGCAAAGCCAAATACTGATCTTATTTTCCTACTCACAGGAAACTATTTGATAGATTGCTTTCACAATTTAGGAACTTAATTTTCAAAAAATAATATATTAAGGGAATTATTTGTTATTGTGGCATGAGATGATGTATACATATGGCTGGGAAAACAAAAATACAAAAAATTGAAATTTATAGTAAATAAACAAAACTGAAAAGCTCAAAATGTGTTTCAACATTTTGGATACCTTTTTTTTAAAATTTCTACTTTGTGGGAAATTTTGAAATAGTTTGTTGTGATTCAGAATAATCAGAATACCAGAATTTTCCATTAAACTGGAAATTCCCAGTTTTAGCTGTCTAGTCTTGCTCTCCCTTTCCTAATGTTAAGCACTGAATAGATCACTTTGCTCCAAAAAGTTGCTTACTTTCTATTCCTAAAAGAAGCTAAAATGCCCATGTATTTTATCTTGTTCTGATGAGTTTTTGTATGATTTACAATAAGAAATATTTTCTGAAGTCTGTACATATAAACAAACACTACTCTAAACGAAAAGAACATCTGCTTAGTCCACTTCTAATATCTTTGATTTACAATTAATCTGGCTGTTACTGTATTGCTTGGGACTTTCTTCTGGATTCATTTCACTGCCCTGATTTACTACACAGAAGGGGCTTATCTCATAAAGTTTACACAGCATTTTGTGGACTGAAGCCAGTATATCTGCACTTTCAAAGGCTAAGCCCCCTTATTGACATTTCAGTTTATGTTATATTCAAACAGAAGTTACAGATACATTGGTTTGACCTATTAATTACAATGATACTCTGTCTTATTTTGACCCAAAAATTAAGAGTTAATGAAAAAAAAATAAATCCAAACTCCTAAACAACCTTACCTTAATTATAAGTTTTAGATTTTGGTCAACTATGCTTTCCTTAAGAAACTACTGAATAATTTATTTAACTACCAAACTACTAAAGAGGACCCACAGAATGACAGAGCTGCCCCAAATTAAACCTAAATTGATTTTGATATATGAGTGCTTCTCTGTAATCAAGACTTAGCCGGTGTCATTGAATGTTCAGACCTCAATCTATACTTCAGCCTTTCCTTTCTCTCTACACCTTAAAATATGAAGTATGTTGGGCTGTAGCAGAATGAGACTGCATTTAGTGAATCTATCTTAACTTATCCATGGATTCTGTGGTTCTTTCAATATGCTTAGTAAGGTTGATGTATTTTCCACCCTTTATTTCCACTTGCTTTCTCTTTGGTAACATTATGTTTTTAGTTTTTCTGAGAGAAGATTGTGGCTTAGACCATTGAAACTGATTTTTGCAAAGCTGTGGGTATGGATTCCAGAGCATCCTGTATGCAAATGCATTAAAACAGAGCTGCACCTTTGATCTCTGACAGATCTTAAATACTGTTGTGTTGAACTTGCCTCTTATTGTAATTTCTACCTCTGATTACCTTTAGCCACCAGAGCCATTTCTGCTATCAGTTCCGTATTTTCCTGTCTTTGAAACAGGAATAATATTGAAATATGTTGTACCGTACTTTGAGACTTGTAGATGGAAAGCAGAACAAGCCATTACGTGTTTTTTGGAGGGCATCATGGTGGCCAAAAATCCACCTTTGTATGTTTATAGGAAGTGACAAGTTACTGTGTTAGACCTGTGCATGTTACTTCTCTGTACATCTTCCAAAAGTGTTAAGCATAGCTAGAAGAATTCCCAAGAGGTCATTCTTCTCTTATTTTCTTCTTTTTTCTTTCACACCACCCACAAATGTTCCTAAGACTTTCTTTGCAAAACTGATTGTTCTTTATAATGATTGTTCTTTATACGATCCCAACAGTATGATAAAATTTGAGTTTCATTAGTCTGCTCTTTAAGAAAGAATGCTTTTGTTTAAACTTACGTAAGCAAGGAGTAATATATCTGAAAACTGAAATACAACTGGAAAGGGAATTGCATGCCACGAGGTGGCAGATGCCAACAGCTAGCTATGTATTACTTGGGATGCATAGGGAACAATTTTATGTATAATCCCTGGTACAAATGGCTGATTTATGGAATAGTCCTAATTCTATAAGCAAACTCATTATCATGAAAGTTTTTTCCAGTCTCTGAACTCACCTATGGTTTGAGCCATGCCCCTGTGGAGAAGGACCTACTGGTGAAGAGGCTGCTTGATGGTGTTGCTTTTCAGTGGTGATGAGCATCTGCAGCACTGACTTGATTTCTTTTTTTATAATAGGCAGTTACTATTTAAGATTGGCAAAATCAGTTTGAATCTCACTTGTCCTTCCTATAATAGTTTAACCTCTTTTCATTCAACGTTATGAAAAATATTGTATGTTTTTAAAAAATAAAAAAAGAAATTATGAATATGAAAAGTTTTATAACATTAACAAGCATACCAAGAATTAAGAAACTTGCTTTATCTCTGTTAAAGAGGGGTAGGTTCTGTGGGAAGTATTGTGTGTTAGAAGTTAAGATGATTAAGAGAAACATGAATCTTAAGCTAAATTATTTAATTTTTTTTGAATGTTAGCTTTTCTCAGTAAAAATAGAGAGGGAGAACACATTTACTACATATTCTGTGCTATCTATTTAAATAGGATTTTGATATTGCTTTGCTTTTAGAGAATTTCGTTTGCTAAATCTTGGTTATATAGTATATTTTCTAGATGAAAATTATTATTGTTTCTTTGGAAAAATGTTACTGTTTAAAGTCTTTTTATGGGCAACACTATCATAATCATGCTAAAGAACTGAGTATCAGTGCAGTTTTGCGATGCTTGTAAACATCAGCTTTTCAAAACACGCCTTTAAGATTTGAAAAGTCTATAAAGCCAAGTAACAGATTCTATCAGCGGAACAAAAATCTTTGTTTATTGTTTGATTTAAAATATTTATCTTTCTTTATAAATGCCTATTTTCATTCTTTTGTCTTTTGACAAAAAAGAAAGCATACATACAGGCATGGTACTTACCTATACTTCACAATGTTTGTGGATTATTTTTTTAATACTTATCTGTCTTTTGATGAGTTATTCAGGTTTTGAACAGGGTTATTTTATATTTTTATAATCAAAAATTCTAGACCTATATGATACTGGATCATTCAGAAACATGAGTTTCAGCCAGATCAGCTGTGAACACAAGATTACATTTCAGCTGAACAAGAAACAGTAGAATTCAGTGTTGATGTGTTTTTATGCTGGTTTCAGAAGGAGACATGATATTTTATTCTTCATGACATTAGAGGGGTGCAGGCATTTGTTATATGAGCTGGCATAAAGACTGCAGGTACAAAATTAACCTGTCAAAACTTGATCAAATTTTAACAGGCACAGTGAGTTTTGTTTGAAGCTTTGTGACATATATGTCTGTAATACTTTATATAGTAAAGTATAAAAACTGAGTAGTTTAAGTATAAACTGAGTGCATAAATTGTTGAACTATGGACTCTATCAAGACTGGAACATACTGGCTGAGAATCATAGAATCATAGAATGGCAAGGGTTGGATGGGACCCCAAGGATCATAGAGCTCCAATCCCCCTGCCACAGGCAGGGCCACCAACCTCAGGCCTAGATCTACACAAGGTTGCCCAGGGCCCCATCCAACCTGGCCTTGAACACTTCCAGGGATGGGGCATCCACCACCTCTCTGGGCAGCCTGTTCCAGCACCTCATCACTCTTTCTGTAAAAAACTTCCCCCTAATATCCAATCTAAACCTTCCTTCCTTTAGCTTTAAACCATTCCCCCTTGTCCTGCCATTGTCTGCCCTTTTAAAAAGTTGATTCCCCTCCTGTTTGTATGCTCCCTTCAGGTACTGGAAGGCTGCAATGAGGTCCCCCCGCAGCCTTCTCTTTTCCAGGCTGAACAAGCCCAGCTCCCTCAGCCTCTCTTTGTAGGGCAGGTACTCCAGTCCTCTAATCATCTTTGTGGCCCTTGTAACTTTTTATTATTTTATAAATGATCTTTTAATTTTTTTTGTAGAAGAATGCAGTGCTCTGATAGATGTCTTAGGTTTGTAGGGGTTTTATTCTAATCTTTACTGATAACCTTTTTATTTTATTCTGTTCTTGTTCTATAAAGCTATATTGTTTATAGAATACTAGGTACTTTTCTGTCTATAGGAATGCGTGATTTTAGTCATATTGATGTATGGGTAAACTTTCTGTTCAGTTCTTTACTGGAACCAAATTTGTCTGTTTTGTCAGTATTTCTTTCGCTGGAAGACTCTAACGTTGCTACTAAATAAAAATAACATTTCCTCCTCTCTAAGGTAAAAGGGATTCTATGATTGAAAAACCAAGCACACAATACCATAAAAAAAAAAAAAAGTTTACAGTTGCACCTGAACCCTTTCATCAGTCTCCACTGTACATTCAGTTTCTTCCCTGAATGAAGAAGGAATAATTTGGGGGAAATACTCTGTGGTCATGTAATTGCAGATTAATAAAAGGATGAACTCGAGGCTACATGAGTGGCTGCATATTTGGTGTTTCCAAGACCATTTTCCAGCCTTGCAAAGCATCTGTCTGAAGAGCAGACATCACTTCTTGGGCCCTGATCATAAGACTCATTGCTTTTGCTCATACTTTACTCCTTGTACCATTGCTTCTCCTTGATCTACATGTCATGTAGGGCCCAAAGATAAGAAAAAAAAGCCTGTATTGTGTTGAGTGCCATACTTATCAGCAATGTTGGTTTTGGAGGCTGTGTCTACGCAAATTGGGCATCAACTTTGTTTAGGAACCACAGCAAAGGTTGTGTGCTCAGGATGTACACCTCAACTGCAGAACACAGAAGTGTTTCTCAGCATAACTGTCCATATCATAGAATCATAGAATCATAGAATGGCAAGGGTTGGAAGGGAGCCAAGGTTCATAGAGCTCCAACCCCCCTGCCACAGGCAGGGCCACCAAACTCAGGCCTGGAGCTACACAAGGTTGCCCAGGGCCCCATCCAACCTGGCCTTGAACACTTCCAGGGATGGGGCATCCACTGCTTCTCTGGGCAGCCTGTTCCAGCACCTCACCACTCTTTCTGTAAAAAGCCTCCCCCTAATATCCAGTCTAAACCTTCCTTCCTTTAGCTTTAAACCATTCCCCCTTGTTCTGCCATTATCTGCCCTTTTAAAAAGTTGATTCCCCTCCTGTTTGTATGCTCCCTTCAGGTACTGGAAGGCTGCAATGAGGTCCCCCCGCAGCCTTCTCTTTTCCAGGCTGAACAAGCCCAGCTCCCTCAGCCTCTCTTTGTAGGGCAGGTGCTCCAGTCCTCTAATCATCTTTGTGGCCCTCCTCTGAACCCTCTCCAACAGTTCTACATCTTTCTTGTATTGGGGGCCCCAGATCTGGACACAGTACTCCAGGTGGGACCTCGTGAGGGCAGAGTAGAGAGTGACAATCACCTCCCTGTCCCTGCTGGCCACCCCTCTTCTGATGGAGCCCGGGATACCATTGGCCTTGCGAGCTGCAAGAGCACACTGCTGGCTCATGTTAAGTTTCTCATCCACTAGATGAGAAATATGTATTCACAGGAACCTCACTGACTAGATATTGCCACAGAAAGAGCCTCCTATAATTTTAGCAAGGCTTAGACTTCCTGGAGGCAATTGTTATATGACCTTGTATGAAGAAAGAACCGACACGAGCCAGATCCAGATCCATTATGTTCTAATTACTTGTACTTGCTAACTACTACTGGGTTTTTACAGCTGTCAGGTGAATTCAGAAGTCTAGAGCAATCTTCATTCCAAACACATCAAATTGTTTTGTAGCTCAGGAAACATGTGGCCTTTGGCTGTCACACCTCTATATGTGACAAACTAACCAAGGTTTTCTCAAGACTTTGTTGGGAAGGTCTCTCAAGAAGCTCTGTCTGTTAAAAGAAATGGCTTAGTTGATAATGCTATTCTCCATGAAGCTGTGAAGGCATACAGTGATGCCAAAAGAGCTGGTTTTAGCTGGTATTGATGATAGAACCCTGGTCCCTGATTTTTATCGTTGCAGTTACAGATAGGTATGTTTTTCTTTCCTTCCTGTCTTGGACTGACACATGCTGTGCATAGTGGGGAACAGAAAAAAAATGCTATCATGTTCCTTAGGAACTTTATCCAGGGAGACATTTCTAGCATTTGTAACATTCTTATAAACCTTTCAAGACACATACTGATTACGCTATTTATTAATTTATTTAAAAACTAATGAAATCTCTATTTTATTTTGATCACCTGTGCTTCTTCTTTGAAGGCAGTGTTTGAATAGCTGGTGAGAGAAAATGGTTTCATAAAAAGAAATAATTTATGCTTTTCTTTCCTTCATCCAAATTGATCAGCTTTATGTACTATGTTAATATGTTTACATTTATGCTTGAATACTGTTCAGTTTGAAATGAATAGTGAAATCTATCCTCAAAATAACTGCTGGAACTGGTAAGTAAACATAATATTAATGAAAATGTTCTCAAAATCATGTTTTACAATACAGTGTTTTAAATATGCATTATGTGAACACTTCTGTTTTGAGTTGATTCATGTGTTATAAGAACCAGCTGAAGTTCATGATGTAACCATGTTAACACTTTTTAATAGCTTTTTGAGAACACAACACAATTGTGTTAATGATAATCAGTTAAAGACTCTATTTGTTCCAGATGTTACTTTCCTAGGCAAAAAAAAAAAAAGGAAAGATAATTTCTTTTGTCCCTGTTTAATACCAATTTCTCAGAAAAGTCCTAAAGTAAACCTAATCTCTTTCCTTAGATAACATACTACCAAGCCATAGCTTGAATTGGATATGTGAATATAGTTGTGAAAGAACTTGAATGAGTTGCCTAGGAAAGCATTTTCTTTTTCTGGCATGGGCCTTTAGTTCCCAGTGGCCTAAAGTCCCACACCACAAAATCACTATAATTGGCATGGCTGGCAACTTCTGCTTTCATTGTCAAACAGATCCTTTACAGTAAATTTGTAGCAACTCTGAAATAGAGCTAATACCAAAAGTATCAAAAGAATAAATGAAAGCAAGCCACACAGAGATTCAAGCATACCATTGAAGACTGACTTTTGATAAACCTAAGATTAAATGAACAATATTTTTTTTAAAAAAAATATTTATTAGTTGTTTTTATTTTAAATGTTAATCCAAAAGAAATTTGACATTCAATGCCTCATCAGAAATTTGGGCACATTTCAGTAGACTTCTGTTACATAGGTATTTCCAGGCTTTTTCATGACGTTGAATAGACATTGAACTTAAGGTTTATAACTTCAGGCAAGAAAGGAATCAGAGTCTTGGAGGGTGGTGAAACATTATGCATGTATCTATGGTTCAGTAATAGCTGGAAAATATCTTCAGTCATTACAACAGGCTGTAAGAAATACCCTTTTCTGGGACTTTTCCTCCCTGCATAAATCAAGAAAAGGTATCATGGCACAGAAAGTCTCCTACACTAGGACAAGCTCAAGAAAGGAAGTTCTTTCTCAGTCCTAGATTCCTACAGTTATGTAGCTTCTCTACATTGCTCCAGAGGATCTCCCCAATAAAGGTATTTCAGGCAGAGGACACGTGCAAAACCATGACTTCTAGCCATACCATTCATGTTCACAGGATATCCTTGGGATACAGTGTCTTGTAGTAACTTTTGTAAGGATACTTGCTTTCTTCTTTGCTTTGTACTGCAAACACTAGGGACCATCATGCCACTTTTCATGAAGAAACTGTTTCCCTTCAACATAGCCATTGATTTTCTGTGACTGCACCTTCTGACCAGTCATGACTACAAAGGTTAGAGAAGAGTGAGGAAGGAGGCAGCAGGCTCCAAGGAAGGAGGTGAAATTTCTTCTCAGAATGAGTGGTTAGGCATTGGAACAGGTTGCCCAGGGAGGCAGTGGAGTTACCACTATCCTTCCTCAGGGTGTTTGAGAAAGGTTGAATGAAGTACCTTAGGAACATGGTTTAGTAAGTAATAGAGGTGCTTAAGGGGACGGTTGGACTGGATGATCTTCGAGGTCTTAGTGATTCCTTGATTCAAGCTTAGTGATTCCATGGTTCTATAATACTGCCCAGAAATAAAGCAACATTCTTCTGCCTTCTGGACATATGGTCACTGTATCTTGAGGACTGTGTCCTTATGGACAGTACTTGTTCTAGTCAAGTCCCAGTTTTTCTTTGATGTACCAAGAACATAAGAATTCTGAACAACTGTATCTCACTTGTTCTGGGCATGCATTGTGAGCATCTTTGGTACAATCATATGATGAGACTACAGGGAATTTAATTGCATGGACAGCTGAGATATATCTGCTGAGTTTTCCTCTGATTCACTCAAAGCACAAAGGAGTTGCCTATGAAGCAGGTTGATTGGCAGTGTGGAGAGTGCTATAAGGATCACTCAGGACTACATAGTTCTTCAAATGACTGTAGGGAGAGCACGGACTGCTACTGTTCATTCCAATGCAACGAAGACCTTGACTGTTCTTGCAAGGTAAGGGAAATGTACCATCTGTGTCAACGTATATTGGCCATTAGGTGAAAATAATAGAGTCCTTTTTTAAACAGCAAAACCGTTTTATTCGGCTAAGTGTAAAAATCAGTTATGTTTTCCAATATAAGCAGATTTTATTATACTCACATGGCACAAGAGAGTCCTAAAAAGTACCAAAACTTGAAAGACAGATCTTTTTTTCCCTATTGTTAAATACATGCACTCCCCTTCAATAAAGACAGAAAATGTTTTTTGCCAGTATGGTCAGAATCTGTGTAAAAATCCTACCCATGTTAATCAGAGTCAGATTAAGTATTGACTTTTTACAGAGGCACTGTGAAATGTTCATGGCCTTGATGGGCTGCCTTATTTGGATGTTTTCATAGTGTTAATGAATTTTTGCAGTTTGATTGGGGAAAACCAGAAAATTTAAATACAAATCATTTAGTAACAAGTTATTTCAAGGTATTTAGGAAAAAAGCATCCCATGGCAGCACATGTGTTTATGGAAGAACAGTGGGAAAAGAGTGAATGCCACTAGCCTTCTCTGTCATACGGACTACTGAATTCTCCACTGAGTATTCATTAAAATAAGTCTATTATCACAATTTCTGGATATGACTGCAAACAGGACATCCCACCTTACAAACCCCAATATCAATGCACAAGAAGAGCCTTTTCTCCACATCTGCCAATAATCTTTTGGGAAACCTGTACCTAGCAGTCACTTTACTGCCTACTGTGGAAGATATTTGGGATGCCCCCTCAGTACTCTTTTCCTGGTCACATAGGTAAAATCACTCCCTGGTGCTGTACATGTATAGAACTGCAGTAAATAGGTGAGCTGAGCCAGACTAGTGTTGCTCTGTGTTTCATCCTATTGACAGTGGCCAATTCAGTCTGCACTGACATTTTACTTCTTTTGAACAGTGATCTTGCCTACCAAGACTGTCTTTGTGGCTTAGTGGGAAGCAGACTATGGCCATATAGGTTAGACAGCTGTTCCACAGCTTTTTTCTGCATCCTTATGACTGTAGACCTAGGTATCTGCTTCATTACATTTCCCCTCTCCAATGAATTATGTAGTCTACTTCCTCTAGCTTATCCCTGAGGTCATGATCACACCCATTGCCAGTTGTGAACCTCTTGTTTCCAAATGAAACAAGAGCTGTCCAACAGTTTTTGAAAGGAAATATCTTGTGTAGAGGTACGAGGGTTAAACAATCTGATATGAGATTGGGGCAGGATGGATGATTCTGAGTTATTCTGAGTTAGGGGTGATGCTTTGGAATCCTGGGCTGGGCTGCTGGGAGTGAAGATCATCTAAGCTGTGTACAGAATTAAAAGCATGCTGGAGGAGAGCTCTCTTAAGGTTTGTTTCCTGACATTAAAACTGCCATGTTCTCTGTTTGACATAAAGGAGATTCAAAGTGCTAGATAATGCGGGCAGTCAGATAATCTAGTCTTCAGTGTGCTGCTGAAACTGTAACAAGACCAACTGTTAACTGCAACACAGCAGTTGCCTCGACTTGTTCTGGCCATAGCCCTGGCATGGCTGTTTTAACATGTGCCAAGCTGATTATAGTCTGCAGGAGACTATGTGCCAACTGAGAATTGCTGGAAGGCAGGCCAACATCAAAACAGTTAGAGGGTAAACTGCTTGTTGACTTTGTGAGTGACTTCTGGGAAGAGGGGCAGCCTCTGACAGCCTCTGAAATTGCTGAGAATGGAAGGAAGTAGTATCCTCTCAGAAATGCAGTTTGGGGTGGTTATGAGAAAAAATAACCCTTGTGCCTTTTTGAGACAAGAGCTGTGGGAAAGATAGAGTGAGTTCATGGACTTCTTGTGGGGGAAGGGAGTGAAGAAATTTGCTGGTTTTGTTAGGAAATTGGTTAGTTTTTCCTTGTTTACTCCAGTTCAATCCAGAGGACTCAGGCCCTATAGGAGCCAATGAAGTCAGGATGGTTGTTGGCCACAAAAGCCAGAAAATTAAGGTTTTTAAGTCCACCTTTTTAGTAAAAAAAAAAAAAAAGAGTATATCCAGGCAAATACCCCTGGATTTCATTCTTTCTGCTGGTAGCAGGTTGACCAGCACCCTCTTTTGATCCTTCCCAGTCTTCTTAATAGGGACTGAAAATCATAAGCCATAGCTCTATCTCTTGGCTTTGGTTTGTGGTTAAAGGCATTACAGATGGAGCAGAAGTTGATAGGTAAACTTGTGGTACTTGAATCCAGGCACTTACTCATGATAAAATGCATTTAGTTCAATCTCTCCCTGAGCATTTTTTTTATGCCCTCAATATCACTACAACCAAAAGGAGTTGTAGTGTCTGCATGTTTTTAACATAAACAGAAAAATCCTTGATGGTGCTGGACTAGATGTTCCTGATAACATGTTGTGAACAGAAAAGTTCTCATCCTTGAAGAAAGTTTTTCAAGTGGTCATGACACTCTCAATCACGTAAGCCTCTCTTCAGAACAGACATTCGGTGCCCTCAAATGACTCTTCAGACTTGGCTCAGAAACAGGCTGACACAAAAGGGCCTAATTAACACACACATTTTCATGTGGAGGAATCTGGTTTCCAAATAGATTTTTACCAGCAATATAGCTGACAAGCTGAATCTGCTAGGGCTGTTTCTTCCGCCCAATTTGAATGAAAATGGAAACAAGGGATAGGAGAAAGAGACATTTCATTCCAGTGATGATATGGACATGATGAATTCCTTTCAGCCCAACTTCTGTCATGCTATATATCTTCTTAAATGAATCATCACACAAAATATCTGAGGAAATAAATTAAAATATAGGCTACATGATACATGTGCCATGTACACCTACATAGGAAATATGGGTATATACATTTCTAGATTATGAATGTATTCATGGAGAAAAGGCAGAAAAGGGCTAGAAAGGGGATCTTATATTATAGCACTGGCCTAGAATCATTAAGGTAACACAGATTTTCACTTTTGTTATGGACTTCATATCCTGTAATTCCCTTTTAATGATTGTAGTAGTGTAGCCCTAGTCTGCACAAAGGTTTTAAGGCTGCATGTGCATCCATATGGACAATTGTGAAAGAACAGTGAGAAAAAAGCAGTGAATTTGGTAGAACCTAGAAATCAAACACAACCAACTCTATCCCCTCACAGCCCCCCAGTATCTAATGTGCAAGGTCTCTGGTTCCCTTACTTACTTTCTTGTTCTACCTGGAACGATTCTGAACCAATTATTATTTTACTGTTATCTTTATGGGAAATTATATATGCCTCTCTCCCCAGCACAGCTACCAAGTATTGATAGCTAATTGCTCCAGATTAATCCACTGCATGAACCTTTGTATCTGGCAGGGTATTGTAGGGACTGCTAGTAAAGGGCTCTGTAGATAAGAACAGATTTTCACATGTTTTAGTGCATCACAAGGAGTCCATTGTAACATTGTGCACTTTGGATTAGCATTAAAGAAATTATTTTTTGTCAGTCTATCAAAGGAAAATTAATGTTCCTTAGACATCAGTTACATTGAATCTGAGCCTTTAATCATACTGACAAGAAAAGATAGAGAATTTGAACTGAAGAATGTGTTCATAGCCTTAATGCTGGATGCCTGGTATTTAACTCTATGTAAGCTACCGATTTTCACAGGGAAGAGTTGAATCTCACTAAAGATATACACTTCTGTATCATTTCAATTTAAAATAGTCCACCCCATATATGTCTATACATTTATCCCACATGCTAGACTGGATTTTTCTCATTTCAATGACTACTAGATAAATTTCTAAAAATTGTTCATTCAGAAATCATTTTGGTTTACATCCAGCAAAACAAGGAACTCAAAAGTTTAAGGGGAGAAAAAAATCTTGATTCTCAACAATACTTCTTGGGCGTTCCTTATTCTGTGTGAAATTCTATTTGCAACATTACCAAATATTACTATATTGAAAACTGTTACAAATGGGCACTGGACCAACTCCCTGAAGCAACTTTAGGAAATGCTTAGTGAAAAAATGCTGAACTTTAAGCTTCTCTTTCAGAAAGTAAGAGAATGCTAAGTGAAAATGATATGCAAACAGTAGCTGATCTGGTTAGTAAATGAATTACTGTGCTGTTATTTGGGATTACAGGCTTTTCCACCTCTGACCAATAGAAAAATGAACAAAGTTCTAGAAAGAAAACCTCCTGGACAAACAGCTAGGGGTAATTCTAAGGCCCTGACCTGGCCATCAGCAGCATAGGTGTTACTTTCAGTTTGGAAACAAAGGGAAAAGGAGGAGGATAAAAACATGTTCTGGAGAGGAGTAGGAAAGAGCTGTAAATATACTAATATAAAGGACCACCTTAAAGAAAGTAGTAGGAGTAAGTAAAGAGCATACAAGGAATAGAAAACATACTTGTTCAAAATAAAAGCACATTTTTGGAATCAGAAATGTGTAGAAGTAGGTTGAGGGTTGTCTGTAGTCAGGTTGAATCATGTGTTACAAAACAAACAACAAAATCGAAATGCTTCTCTAATTTTCTCATATATTCTTCATATAGTGCATATAGTGGTCTAATGGCACTTTTTTGTCTCGTTACATGATTTTCTGTTTTCTCCTTCTATGCATTTTGCAGTAGAGTAAGTCTTTTTAGTTGTCCTGTGTTATGTGCTCTTCTTCACTTTTATTGTGTACTTCCATGGGTCGTCTCCCTCCTTTAGAATAAATTTTCCTTTTTGCTGCTGTTTACTAACTGCAACCATGATGAGCATTTGGGATAGTGAAATCCAGGTAGAAAGTGTTATACAAGAAATTTTTCTTGGAAAAGTTTTGCTTCTAATTGAACAATGTTTTTTTTACTGTGAAGGATGTTCAGTCATCAAATGCCATGCCTAATAACTTGTGCCAGCAGAAGTATTCAGTTAATATTAAGACTCTGAAGCCCAAAGGCTCCAGGAGACTGTGTAGTATGACCACTGAAGAAGTGATAGCTGAAATCTTATGAGGGAAAGGGGAAATACTGAAATGTGGGCTCAATGGTGTAATTAGCTTAGAGGGAATGACAGTGTGGACTGTAATTTTATGTTGCTTTTAAAATTGTCTGTCTTCAATGTTTTGCTGAAGTATTGATGAAAACTAACATGAAAAAAATAATCGGCAAATTAACAATAGTACTTCAGGTAACAGCCTAAGTATCCACTGAAGTCTAACATCTACATATTCGCAATTAGCTGTCTTACATTTTTCAGAGTCTTTGATCAACAGAATAATGTTACAATCAGTACAAAAAATCATTATATAGCTGAGAGGACTGGAAATGATCTTGTTTAAGTTTTGATTGTATATTAGTCTTCAGTTCTGCAGTGGTGTAAGATGCAGAAAGTGGTTTGGCAGTTTTGCTGATTCAGAAAGATTAATTTTTCTATATGAAACCTTAAAAAAATGTATGCAAGACTGACCAGTTCCATGCCCTGGAGGAACTATGAGATGAAATGCAGTCTTTCATTCAGATCCAAAGACAAAAATTCTGACAGAACGTCAATATGCATCTGTACAAGAAATTGGGTGATGAGAATGAAAGGGACTAAGACCTGTCACTAAGAAGTCTTATCTGAAACACATGGTGCCATCAGACCTGAAGCTCCCTAGTTTTCTTTCATCTTGAATAATGTACATCTGAATTTTAGTTGATTTTGATTTGCAGGCTTTCTGATATATTCTCCTCTGTCAAACTAGTTTATTTTTTTCCCTTTTCATTAATTGATTGCCTGTTCAGATAGCGAAACATGCTTTTTACCTTTGGAACTACTGGTTCTACTACTGGAACTACTGGACCAGAATTCTCTGGAATTCTGATTTATGATCTGAATGACACTTGGAGGCATCAGGTATAAGTCAGCATTTGTTCTTATGGAAAGCACCAAAGAAGCACTATAAAACCTTTTCTCAGTAAATATTGAATGTTGTGGAAATAGAATGTTGAGCCACGGGGGGGAAAAAAAAAGCGTAACTTTTAACTTTTTGTGTTGGTTTGTGTAGACTGAGTATGTATTCCTCTGTTTGGGAGGTGTCAAATAGAGTGCGCTATCTAACCACAACCCTTTATAGTGGCTGAGGTCTAAACTTGACCCAAGTGCATGTTTAGCCAGATGTCATTTGCGATTACAGGAATTTGGACTGACTTTCAGCTAAACCACAAACCTGGATGAATGAATGTTGTTCCAGATGCATTATCTCATAATCCTAAAGAAAATAAGATCTCAGATGAAAGGACTATAGAACTTTCCTTTGTATGAGCTTTGAAAGCAAAGGCTAATCCTGAGATCATTGAAAAGGTTTAACATATCACTGTGTGAAATTTTAGCCAAACAGAACTTAAGAGCTTTAATACTTTTAGAATCCCCTCAAATTAGTAAAGGAATACTCAAAATTAATTGAACGGGTTCAATGATCTTGAAACATATAATAGTTTCTCACTTTAAACCACTTTAACATACTATTAAGTGTGTGTTAGCTTACACTGTGCTAGTAACATCATGATCATGTATGGAATATTCTTCATTGTGGGGAGCTCTTTACACATAGAGTTATCAAGAAGGATCACAGCGATACTATAGTCCCATAACACTTAGACATGCAGACTTGTACACAATATTGGAAGAAAAAAGAACTGAAACAGTGAATATTTTTAGGAGCTGTATTTTACCTCCAATTAATAAATAACCACTGTACATTTCTAAGATGAGTGTGTGTGTATGTGCATAACTATAAAATGAGTATTGGAATTCTCAGTCTTACTCTTCTGTACTATAGAAGGCAATCCAGGATACTAGTTTAGTTACTAACTTTTAGCTCATTAAAAATCTTGAGTGACACCTTGTTCCCCACAAAATATTCCAGAAGACACAAAAATAAGCAGTGTTTTCAAACAACAGTGAAAGCCTTGTATTTTCTGTACAGCTGAATGTCCAATATTGTTAATGCTACTATATTACCCTCAATTTCAGATTCGGTTATGGTGCGTTAATGTGCTATTGTCTGTCAGTTGAACTGTTGCAAAGGTAAATAGGTCTTCTAGGCCTATAGCATGAGCAAAAATGAGTCTAAATCTAAGTGGTTTTCTTTGCAAACTAAGCTAAGTTACGGTACTTTGTTTCTGGCTAAGAGTGAGCTGGCAAAGAAAGATCATGTGCTGTATTATAATTTGATAAGGAACTTGATGGTGTGTCTGAGTGCTTACTGAGAGATAGCCTAAATATTGTAATACCAGGTAGAGTTCATGAAGACAGCTGATTTATATGCATATACAATAATTAACAAAACCACCCCATTTCTTATAGTAGGACATGTATCCAGTAGTTTACTGGATTACTGAATCAGTGATTACTGAAAAATATGTATCTCCCTAAAAGTCTATGACTGTCATTATTGGTTTCCTTGGTGTCACCAGAGTGTTTAATGGTTTTTGAACTCCAATTGTGGAAGGAGACAGAAAATTAACAGCTATAGAGTTATGGAAACAGTGACATGGACTAAACATGCAGGAGATGGAAATAAGTTATGCTGAAGATTTTTTTGTTAATGCCTTAGAAAAATATTTGGCTCTTCTCACAGTACATATATCTTTGAAATATCTGTGTTAGCCTAATGAAGAATGAGCAAGCCTCTTTTAGGTAACTAATCTGTACAGATCTGTGTCAAAAAAGAAAGATATTCTTTTGGTTTGGGAATTTCACACTTTGCTGTAACATACACTCATACACTCTAAATAATCTTTTTGATGCCAAATAGCAATCTCCAATAATGGCCAGCACTGTCATAATAAGGCTCACAGATCTGAGTAGTTACTCCTTCCACTCTACTCTTTCCACAGGAGAACTGAAAGTCTGCTAACATTATTATTGTTGTTGTTTTTACTGTTATCATCATCATCATCATCTTCTTACCTATTTAACCTGCAGTAGCCAAGTTGGCCTTATCTCTTGTTGACAATTTACATAGCAGATCCTTTCTTACCATGGACATTTTTAAAAAATGACATGTATTTAGTGAAATTAACTTTCTTCTGCTTTTGTTTCATGATTTATTTGAACTCTCCTGATAGTCTTCTCATCTTGGAAAGATTAGAAAGAATAAATAATTACTGGCTTTGCTGAGAATGGCTAGTGAAAGAATCACCTGAACTAGATTTAAATTCTTTACCTGTGCAACAGAAATCAGAAAACATATCAATTACCTAGAGAACACTTTGATAATGTTTTCTAATTGTGTTGTAACACTGCTAAGGAAATGATTGTTTAAGAGTGCTGAGTTAGCTGGCCAATGTCATTGCAAGGCTGCTCTAAAACATCTTTGAAAAGTCACGACTGTTGGGCAAGATTCCTAAGGACTCTCAGACAGCAAAGACACTCCTGTTTTCAAGAAGGACAAAACAGAAAGAGCAGCTGATGTTGCTTATTTTGACATTAGCAAGGCTTTGACAATTTCTCCCATAATATCTGCATAGACATACTGATGAAGTTTGGAGAACATAAACAGTGAGGAGGTTGAAGACTAGCTGAACTGCTAGGATCAAAGGGTAGCAGCATGAAGTCCTACTGGAGAGTAGTCACTATTTGTGTGCTCCAGGGCTGGATACCGGAGCCAATACTGTTTAACATGTTCACTTACAATCTGGATAAAAGGGCAGAGTACACACAGAGCACATTTATGGATAATGCAAAAATAGAATGGTTGATACACTAAATGGTTGTGCTGCTTTTCAGAAGGACCTTGACAGTCTGGAAAAAATGGTTCAAATGGAATCTCATGATTTCTAACAAAGGGAAATCTGAAGCCCTGCATTTGGAAAAGAATAACTGCGTTCACCAGCACAAGCTGGAGACAAAGCAGCTAGAAATTAGCTTTGCAGAGAAGACCTGGTGACCAGGTGATCTTGGTGAACAAGTGGATCATGAGCTAAAAAAGTCGCCTGGTGGCAAAGAAGGTCTACAGTGTCCTAGGCTGTATTAGGCAAAGCACTGCAAGCAGGTTGAGGGAGGTGACCCTTTCCCATTTTCCACTCCAATCCTGGACTCTGCCATACACAAAAAGGACACTGACATGACAGAGTGAGTCCAGTGAAGGGTCTGAAGTTGATTTAGGGACTGAAACATCTGACATGTGAATGAGAGACAGAGAGCTGGGATTGTTAAGCCTGAAGTAAAGAAGGCTTAGTGGGATCTTATCAAATTGGTAAAGGGGCAAGGAATAAAGAAGGTAAAGCTAGATTCTTCTTGGTGATATCCTGTGAAAGGATAAGAGGCAATGGAAGTGAACTCAAGCAGTATATTAATATTAAACTTGAGATAAACGTTTTTTTACAAGGAGAGTGTTCAAAGTCTGGAAGAGGTTGATCACAGAATTTACACAGTCTCCATATTTGTAGATATTCAAAATCCAAATGGATATGTTACTGAGTAATGTTCTTTAGTAGACCCTATTCATACCAGAATGATGGTGGGTGAAAGGAGAGCAACTGATATTGTTAGAGGATTGATAGACAATGTCTGGAGGTTCCTTCCAACACCACTGATTCTGTGACTCTGTGAAATGACTCAAATATACTTTCCACACATTATCCGCACACTATGTAGACTACTATGTCTGCACAAAATGCCATGACTTACATGACCAAACCAATCATAAAATGTGTCTGACAAGGCAAAATACTATTTTGCGAACAACAGTGCATGACAATTTAACCTTGACCTCTTTTCTGACATTGTGAAGAACTGGTTTGGAATACAGGCAAAAGTATAGTTAGAGTAGTTGGTTGGGAGAAGCTTATGTTGTTCTGTTTTCTAGCCCATGAGAAGGTTTTGGCAGTTGCCTTGACATTCAGTTGTTTATAAGAAGCGATATACAGGGTCTATAAAAGTCTGAAACCCCTGAGAATTCTTCAGTTTTCATGAATTAAACCACTAATTAATAGGATGTTTAATATTTGTCTCTTTACTCCTCATAGATAAGATTTCTGCTAGAGTAACATCTCCCATTCCCTGTGACATACCTAACAATGTATTTCAAAAATTGAGAAAAGCTAGTTCTCAGTATTGACTTGTTGGGGAGAACATATTTATTTCTTGTATGGATACAAATAGCTGGGAAAAGCATACTGTCATTACTAACTTGGCTTAAGTCACAATTATGATGTTGAAAACTAGACAGTACTTCTACAAATATCTTGCTTTTTTCACTGTGTGAAGTTTTATATGTTTTAACTTTCAGCAGTAAATGTGTCACTCATCCAGAAGCTTCATCCAGAAGTCATAGTTGGCACACACTCCATTATACCAAATAATACTAAATAATGAAGAAGAATGGAGACTGATTATTAATGCAAAATGACTTGAATAAGGGAATGAATAGAATGACAAAAATAGATTAAATAATTGCGAGTCTCAGAAAGGATGTTAAAATGTACGTCTTACATAAATCAAAAATGAAGTGTGTACGACACAGAATGAGTCATCTTGTGAATAAGAGGAAGATTAATTCAAATGTTATTTGCCAGTAGTAATAGATGGTACCACTCTGGTTCTGTCAATCTGCTAAATAATAAAGATGGACCTAATACAGGAAGTCAGTAGGAGTTTTGCTTGGCTAAGGAATGTAGCATAGAGCACCAGGAAAGTAATGAATTTAGATAAGAAATATCTATTGTGTTGGCCTACATTCTAATCCTGCCTCTGGTGAATTAAATAGCAAAATATTTATTAGCATCACTGGGAACAGGGAAGAAGCCCTTCTCCTCCAATACAAATGAATACCTGTGTTAGCAGGAAAGTAACATGTAAGGTAAACTGCAAATAGCCTATAACACGTTATTTTGGTTCAAAATAGTAAAAGATTTAACAGGCTTCTTTTCAGTAATGTTTGTCAGGGAAGGACAAGGTAGGAAAGTAGCTCATTTTAGGGGCAAAAGAAATTTAAATTTTATCATATGCCACAGCACACATGAAAGAAATAGCAAATCAATAGGATGAGATATTTTTAAGAATTAGCATACAGATGATGCCACATTATCAAATCTGAATTATATATATATATTTCTTTATATCCATCATTGAATATTTCATTATTGAGTTAGAAATTGTAAGTTTAATATCAAAAGGCATTTTCACATGAATTTCTGATTACAGATAAGACATCACAGTTGAGACTTGGAAGTTTCTGCTGTTTTCAGTGGAGTCCAGATTGGATCAGTTTTTAAAAGTCTTCCCCTGTTCTGTACATACTAGGGTGGGAAAAATTACTTTTATTTTATTGTGTTTTCAAACCTGAATTCTCAAACTTTAGCTTACCACTACTTAAGAAAAAAAAAATAGTGGTTTTAATTCACTGAGAGCAGAAAAAAAGTGAAGAAGTAAAAAGAGACTGAAAAGACAGAGGGGAAATAAACTTGGCAAAAAAAAAATCTTGAAGTGCATGAAGGTCAGAACAGGAGAGAAAGCTTGGAGGAGACAGATGTGCTTGGGAACAAAATGGGTAAATGCATTTTCTGGAGTAGAGCGAAGCCTTGGACTCATTAAAGCAGAGCAAAACAATCAAGAAGGAGACTTTGGGGAGCAAAGAGAGCAATCACACCTTGGAAGGAAAAAGAGAAAGAAACTGGGAAGTGGGCCTGAAAGAGGAGAGCAAGGGAGAATTGAGAAATGAGGTTTTGGGAGAAGAGATAGGGCTTTGCTAGGATGGAGTTAGGCAAAAAATACTGCCAAAGACTCCAACTCTCTGAAATGTCAGCCAAGGTGGCTGTCTGTAAATCTCTGGGCTTATTTATTTGTCTTGCCACAATATATAAAGGAATTTTATTTAGCTAGTGAAACACATTTTTATTGCATTCTGCAGAGCCTATTCTCCCTTCAGTGTACATATTAATGGGAAATTGTTGAATAAATCGATGGGAGAACAGATGTGTCTGAATAATTTTTTGCATTGAGCTTTTTTTTTTCTTACTATTTAGAATTTTTAAATATATGCAAACATTCGGAAAAGTCCACTGACAATGTGTCTAATTCATGCAGTCTAAAACCACAGAAATTCATACCTAATTGTGAAATATAGAGGATTGATAAATAGCTAGATGATATAACTCTGAATCACTTAATCACTAACATGGTCAGATTGTCAGTGATGTTATTCCAACAGAAAGTGCTCCCCTACGTGAAAAACAATTGTACACTGTATTCCCAAACACTATCTTGGACAGTGAATTAAGCAGTCTGAGTGATTAATGGATCTAGAAAATACTGGAATAGATTAATCATTCCTTGATTGTGGTGAGTTCAGAGAAGTAAAGAAGTTATGAAAAGGAAAAAAAAAAAAAGGAGTTCTGCTAACAGCATAATTCTTCAATTGAAAACTATAGAGCTTTGCAGAATATGTCCAGTTATACATATTTAATCAGCTATATCACATTAGGAGAATGCTTCTTTTCTCATAACAACAAGTACCTCACTCTTCAGGTGGGATACCTGAAAGCAATAGGAAGCCTTGAGAAGTCATGTAGAGTTCTTCATATAATGGTAAGGAAGAAATAATGTATTTTAAAAAATCTTTCATTAATTTCCTTTTCTCACTGTGTATCAGGACAGTGTTTTTTTTTCCCACTGGTTTCATAATTAGGTAACTACATAAGAATGTTGGGTTTACCTGTTGGTGAATCTGTATCTCATATATTCTGAAAAGAAAAATGAGGAAAGCAAAATTTCTTCACAGCATCTAGAAATATAAACCTTTTCTTTTAACATGATGTGACAACTGTCATTGTATTTTTGACAAGGACATTTAGACCCAAAGATTAAAATGCTTCTTGTAGTTAGGAAACACACCTTGTTCAGGATCCTTCCTAACCATGTTGATTTCTTCTGTTCAGTAATAATATACACACATATCAATATACATACATACATACATACATACATACCTATATCCATATCTAATCTATATCGTTATTTCCCTTTTTGAGTGTTACATTGACATACACACACATTAGTATAAAAAAATTAGTATAAAAAGAAAGGAGAGGGCTGAAGTGTTACACATCTTTTAGTTTGATGTTTTGTTAGTAGACAGGTCAAACATTTCCCAAAAGCTAGAAGGGTTCTCTGCTGTGTCAGTGTGGAGGAAAGGGTAGAGTTAGACGGGCTAGATGTTGGAATTGGCAGATTACATGTGTTGAGCCAGCTGCTATGAACAGGGTGATTTCTGACATCTTGTAAGAAACCTGATGGTATCTGGTACGTGGAGCCATAACCCTAATCTCAAAAATAGGGGAACTTTGTTCGGAGTCTACTTAAATGCTGACTACTCTAAAGGGTGTTTGTCTTTAGTAGGGATCACAATCCAGGATGAATATAATCCTGAACTATTAATTTAAATCTTGACTGGAGAAAAGATTTTTTTTTCATCATTACTTTGACTAGTCTCAGAATAGGTGGGTACAAAATTGTTTTGAATTTCAGCACCTTGGGGTACCTATCTCAAAACTTGACCCAGCAACTTATATATGCTGTACATGAAGCTAAGTGATGCGCAAGAGAGGCACGTATCACAAGATTTGCCTTGCAACTGACCTCTGTGAGGCTTCATCCACAGCCTCCCATAGGGATCTGAATGAATACTAGACCCCCTACAGGTCAGTGAGTTCTGCCAACTTGCATCAAGTTTACATTAAAACAAGGAAGGAAAAATAAATTCTCAAACCTTTCAAATGGAGAAACATTTTTTGAATTAAGATTTATTACTTGGTTTCATAATCTGTTACTTGACAGCGGCTGGCTATACAAAGTGTGTAGTCTATTGGATTAGTTTATATAACAGATGGTTCTGTTTTCAAACTTACTCCAAATGTTCAGATGCTTTAGTAAATTAATATTTCCCATTTGATAATACCCCATGGGCTCAGCTTTAATCCATGGTCTTTCAACAAAAAAAAAAAAGAGTTAATAAAGACCACTGGGAATCATTCACACGTTTGGGAAATGACAGCCTGGGGAGTGACAGGACAAGGGTAAAATGCATAAGCAATGGTAATAAGAGTATTGTACCATGGTTTAAGCTAAAATCACAATGTATACAGTGTTGCAATTTACTTCTCAAAATAATTTTTTGGGAAAATTTCAAAGGCTGTTTGAAATCATACAGGTGTGTATGTTTCTTGAATTATCCAAAACTTCCTCTTGTGTAGAAAACAGTCTTGAAAATGCATGAAGCAAGCAAGACCAGGTTAATAAATCCCTCAAGCTTCACAAATATTCTGTGAAATAGGTGAGGTTATCAGTATAGTACAACAACCTATCACAGAGTAGTAATTGCAATAAATGGGTCATTTTATGTAAATTTGAATGATTGAAAGGGGAAAAAAAGAAGAAACCCAAGACGGCATCTAAAGACTTGCAGGCTGTACACTGTGTTGTCTGTTTATTACTCAGTAGGCATATAGAGATGCTCTGTATCTATGTGTTACCCTTATATCAACCTTCAGATGTAGAATCATAGAATCACAGAATATCCTGAGTTGGATGGGACCCATAAGGATCATCAAGTCCAAATCCTGGCTCCACACAGGGCTAGCCAAATCAGAGCATGTCACTGAGCGCATCGTCCAGACTCTTCTTGAACTCAGTCAAGCTCAGTGCTGTGACCACTTCCCTGGGGAGCCTGTTCCAGTGCCCAACCACCCTCTCAGTAAAAAACCTCTTCCTAATATCCAGCCTAAACTTCCCATGTCTCAGCTTCATGCCATTAACCTTTCTGTGTCTTGCTCTAAACTGACATCTGAAGAAAAGCTTACTAAAGGATATTAAGAAAATAGGAACTGCAACAAGTGACATTGCTGTTTCAGTGCAAATTTGCTCTCTTTACATACATGCAGTATGATACCAGTTTCAATTACATAGCACGTCTAATTAGACAGCTACATCCCACTTTTCCCACAGAACTCCAACCTCATTAACAGCTATGAAAAATGGTGCTCATTGAACACTGGTCTTTATTCAGTAGTTCTTCACAGTCTCATTTTTCAATGTATGTCCCTATGCATTATTTATCATGTGCCATCCAAACCCTGTCCTGAATATAGAACTTTTACTGTGTACAGAAATATTTCTGCTGAGGTCTTGCATTAGTGCTAATGGAATAGTTTAAAAGGAATATGTGACCTTCGACAGGATCCCAGAACCCTTGAGTTATGTGACCAGACTCTTGTACATGATGTAAAGGGAGAGTAAAGAGGGCTATGTAGATTGACTATTAAGTTCACTAGACTGCTGTCTAGAGGTGACACATAGAGGATAACTGAAAACAAAACGGCAGTTTAATTCTTACCACTGTGGAAATTTAAAAAACCTTACTCAAGGGTACACAGGAAGGCACATCCTTGCACAAAAGCTCTATCCCTCACCCTTGGTGCGTTACCCATGTTTTTGCTTTCAGAAAGGAGCAGGGAACATTATTATTTCCAAATTTGATTAGAGGAGTAGGCATCAAAGGAGTTGATGGTACTGCTGCAGCGATCTTGGTGATGCAACAGTTTATTAGTTAAGCACTCATTTGACATGTTAGAAATCTAGGTTTGGTTAATTTCCATCTCTTTGACAGAGGAATCAAACATATAGTCAACATGCATTCCACTGTATGAAAAAGCATTCAGGTTTTACTTAATCAGACAAGAAAGAGGACAATGTGAACTGTAAATCCTTAATTTAATGTCTAGAAGATGCAGTTGAGAATGAGGGAGGAAATGAGTGAGCAGCTGCTGCCTAAGATAAGGAATATCTATTTTGCTTTTTCCTAATAAGGAATCCTTTAAAAATATGAAAAACTTGCAATGGAGAGCAGGACTTTGTAATCCATCCCTGCTGTTGCCTGGAGCCTAACAACTTGCCCAGTAAGTTTATATGCATTGTCCTTTCATATTGTGACACAGTTTCAAAAAGAACCAGTGTTTCTACCCTCCCTTTATTGCATTCCCCAAGTCTATTGTGTGGAAGGTCTGAGTATGACTCAGAAGAACGGGGAAATTGACTCTGTGTGTCCCATATCCCTGAGATACACCATACTGACTAAACTGCTACCTAACAGGAGGTACCACGTTCTTGCCCATTATGTTTTAACACGAATCAGTGGGAGGAAGCCTTTTAACAGACATATATGGGAGTTTCTAGATACGAATCAGGCTGAGGAAAGCATGCATATTGAAATAAACCCTATTTACAGTGACATGTCTATCTCTGTGAAGCAGAATTTTAGATACTTGTTACACTTGAGGTAATTAAGACTCTTATGAAGATAAGGAGTTTCCAAGATTGGGTGGAAATAGAAATGGTGGTATGAGGAACTCAGAGTTAGAAGGAGGCTGAAGGTTAAATTTACATGGAGAGCTACTGTCATGATTTTAGTCCTTTCAGTTTGTCCATAGCATTTTTAATTAAATATAGAATTCGGTTTAGTAGCAGTGCTGTCTAATACAGACTGTTATCATCACAGAACTAGGACAGGCTATAGCAAAAACAGTGAAAGAACATAAGGTGGACAGGCTGATGTGAATGATTTGGCATTAAAATAACAGTCTAAGTGAAGAGTAGAGCTGCTCTAGAGACCTCTTTGGTCTCGCTGACCAGCAGTAAGATTTCAGCATGCTTGGTGTGTGGATTCACACTTACAACAAACAAAAAGCAACTACCTTGGCCAGCTTGGAAAATCTCAGATTATTTGACTTTGCCAGCAGCAACTAGGAGCTGCAACAGGGATTGAGACAGAATCTGTTTAACTAGGGAAGCTTTAACTTCTCTAGCCTTGAGGACATCCCTCTGTCTCCTGTATATTTCAGTCTCAATGTCATGTTTTATGGAAAGACTCTAGTAGTTCTCCTTATTGACCAGACAGGTTGAGCACCATGCACTAAATAAGACCTTCACTTGGAAGAACTGTCTTGTCATGACCTTTGATTGTATCCCTATAAACATGCGGAAGAGAGGCCAATCAAAACTTTGTAATTTACATTGAAGCAATAACACAGAAACACAAATTAAACTAAGAAAACACTGAACTTTCAATCTGGTGAAATATTGTGGATCCTCACGTGGGTCATCAGTGGGTCTGGGTTCTTAAAATGTGTAACACAGATGTTTAGCACTTGAGCTAACAAAGTAATTTCTAGTAGCCGAAGACTTTTATCTTCCACTAGGGGGGAATGGAAACACATACTTCGCTGCTGAGTTTAATAAATCTTTGCTAGCTCAGGAAAAAATTATGAGTCTGGGGGGGTAGTAGGTCAACTGACTGGTGTCCTAAGGTAAAGTTTAAGAAAGTCATAGTCTAAAAATAGAAACACACCCCAGGAATGATGCCTAGTTTCCTTTTATCCATATCTGGATTTCTGAGAGCTTTGGGACATGCTGAGGTCAAACATTTTTCTGTAACTAAGAGGGGAAAAGATTTGAAAAAGTAGGACTTTAAGAAAAACACAAAGTATTACGAGATGTGCAGTAAAAATGTCTGAGTAGGTGAAATTTAGTAACATATTTGGTGACTGAAAGCAGGGTCATCAGTTCAAAAGTGCAGAGCAGCCTTCACTGCAGACATCATTTCTGTGCTACGCACACAGCGGCTCAAAGCCTTCTCGGGTACCATTACTCCATTCACTACAGTCAACAGCATCTTACCTGAAAAGCTGTCCCAGGGCTTCCTATATTAATTTACTATGAAGCAAAGGTGACAGGACCTGACATATAGTGAAAAAAAACCTTTCAAAATCATCAGTGATGTCAAGATCCTAGTTCTGGGAACTTTGATTGCCAGATCTGGGATGGCTTTTGAGTTTGGGTCTCATCCAAGCCCTCAGTCCTGTGATGTGCTGAGGGCCTTCAGCTCCCTAACACCCTTGGCCATGGATGATCTCTGACTGTGTCACCTCGGGCCTCAATTGCTGCTCTCAGTTTTTATTTTCCCTATCTCCGTTCATTCTTTTATTAACGCCAGTTCTCCTCCCTTTCCCTCCCTTGTGGCAAGGAATATTCATTCACTGTGGGCCTCTCCAGTTCCCACTGAAGTCAACGAGTGCTTTGCCATTGACTTCCGTGGGAACGAAATCTGGCCTTTCCTATTCTTTCTCTCTCTTCACCCACCCACAGCTGTCATCTATCTATTATTATGCTGCTTCTCTAGGTTTTTTTAATTCTCTGTCCAATATTATAAACTTCATATTTTTTAAAATATTTCTCTGGCCTCTTTATGTGCTGTAATCTGAACCGTTTGCTATTTAACCTCCCTAACGTTTCACACACCCATTCCCTTGTCCCTCTTTCATTTTGTTTCCTTTCCAGCTTTTGGCTTTCCTATTTTAACCTCTCTGGCTGAAATAGGAAACAGAAAAATAAACGAAAGTAGTAAGAGCTTCATACAGTAGCTGGATGAGGTGGTGGTTTGGATTCATCAAAGGGTGTTCGTTTTTAAAATTTTAATAGCCTAGATAAGAATCTTGTTCATTATTCATCTGTGTTAGAATTGTAATGAAATGCTGCAGTGGGGGGAATTAAATTTCTAGACAGATGCTTCATAAATAAAGAAACATTTCATAAATATCAAATTACGCCACTATCTTAGCATGTGCAGGTTCTCTGTCATTAAAGAAATGTGATAATCACCTCTGATTATTCATTATAATTTAAGAATGTATAATGAGTAGAAAATATATGCATGAAAGAGGAAAATACCTGTAGCACTGAGGTTTTACCTTTTGTCTTTCATAACTGAGTTTTAGGAGGGTTTCAGTATTAATTCCACACCCATTTCAGCAAAGGAAATTAGTAGATGGTTGAGTAGTATCTCTGTTTAACGGCATATTTAACAGTTTGTCACTGAATAGTCTTTTTTCCTTGGAACAAGCTCTTTCTCTTTGAACAGTAATCTGTTCCCACTGTCGCTTTCATAGATATGGTCAACATAACGATTTCTTTTTTTAATTTTTGTTTAATGTGTTTTTTCAGCGGAATTCAGTAATCATATTTCCCAGTTTTATTTTGTATTCTAGCCAGAAATAATCAATTCTCTGCCCAAATAGGCTCATGACAGGCAACAGTAATATGGAATTCTCACAGTTTTTCATGCCAAAATACCTCCTTTTTACCTGAGGGTCTACTTAAAGAAATGAGAGCTGAGACAACTGGCCAAAGTACAGCCATTTTGTGAAATTTCTACCGGCAAGGGTTCCAGTCATGGTGATAGTTTCTGACCTGTAATACTTGCGACAGGTATTTGACAGATTCGCTAATGCATTTGATAAAGCTCATGGGATGCTGTTTGGTGAATTATATATATCTGTCACCATCGGCCTAATCTGGATTAGAACTGTTGTCAGATTTAAGAGATATGTGAGCAGGTTTTAAGGATGTAGTGAAAGTTCATTTGAGCAGCAGGAAGTTTCCAGTGTGATGGATGTAATTTGTTAGGATTCAAGGAAGTATGATGCAAGGCCTAGAGGCAAAGTAAAATACTAAGAGCCCGGTATAGGGAAAAAATATCTTTCCATACATGAAGAGGCAACAGAATCTGCTAAAATTGCTTCAGTATCTCAGCTGAGCTAGTACAAGTTGCACAGGTGACAAAGTAGAAAAAAAAAACAAGAAAGAAAACAGGAAGCACATGACTCCTGGACTTTCTAGAATATCAGATTGGAAGGGACTTTAGGAGAGCATCTAGTCACGTTGTTTGCACCCAGGAAGTATATGCCATCTTGGAGCATCTTGGTGCTCTGAATGGCAGATGAAACCTGAAGTAGCCTTGTGATTGCTTGTTTTGGAGCTGTCCTGTGATTAGTCTCAAAGGAATTTTTTAGTGGAAGTGAGACATGAATTAAACAAGGTTGAGAAAAACTGCATTTTAGTTTAGTATCCATTTCCCCATAAGGATTCCAATCCCCATATTGCCAAGTTATTCTTGACACAATAAGTCCAATCATTTACCTCTTTTACACTGATTACATTTTTATTTCATAGCAAAAAACCTTATTCCATGTCCATTTGATATCTAAAATACAATATCTTTTACTATTTATTGAGTATTATTAAAGAGTAACAGTCTGCAAGTCTTACCATAAGCTGTAAGATACCATATAAAATCTGTATGCATTCAGTATTTTTTTAATCACATGGGCAGATAGGAAACATAGCCTGTTCATCATTAAACTACTTGGGAAGTAAATCAAAAGTAGAAGTAGATCAAAAATTCTTGTCTGCAAATCGCTGCAACACCTATGCTTCAGTTACACATCACCTTCATGGAATATTCCTGTATCGTATTTGCTTGTAACTATAGCAGTAGATTCATCCTTATATTAATGTTAATTTTTTTTATGTGCAGAGGTGTTCTTAGTCATTGTATAATTCATAATCATGTGGTAAAGCCCAGTCAACACTCTTTTGTGGATTTAAATGCAAATCAAGTAGTTCTGGCATTTAATTTTTATTAATCACAAAGTACTCTAAACTTTCTCAGAGTCTGATCTTTTCATCCTAAGCTTATTTGATCTTCATCCAAGTAACCAGCATGATTCAGTATTCTCCCAGGATACAATATTATAGTTTGCAAAGTGATTGTTAAATGCATTAATAATTTCAATGGGATCTTTAATAACATCTCTTGTCAGTGACCTAGCTCGGATAATAACTTTCTTGTGACTTGTATGAAGTAAATTTTTTCAGGGGGGAGGGGTATCCTTTTCCAGAGGTTTCTAGATGTCTTTCAGTTGTTTTCCAGTGGCTATAATTGCTTTTAAGTGTGGTCTGTCTTGAGGTTTATGCATTCATTTCTAAGAAAATGTGATAATTGGTTAACAAACCGCTGCTTTGTAGTTGCCCTGATTGCATAACAACTCCACCAACATTTGCTGTAAATATTAGTAATTATATGTACTTTTCATTATAATGTCATGTTGTTACAGACTAATTTAAGGCAACAAGTGTCTTTTGACACAAGTCATATAAATCTAATAAAATAGTAGAGCAAAGAGATCTCTTCTGGACTGAAAATTAATTTGGCAGAATTTCAGTTTATAACAGCAATGTATCATAATTTTTAGTATTTTCATGTCATTCATAGCCACATGATTGCAAAAGGTAATTCTGTAGCTCTTGACATGCCGTCAAGAACTCCAAAATGCACTGTAACTTGAAGAGACATTAAACATCTTTGTTTCCATATTTACCCCTGCCAGTTTGATTGAATGCCGCTTTGCGGCATTCATCTTGCAGATCACCTCTAGCAAGCCATCTCTAAATACCTTTATATTCTCTATAATGCTCTCTCCTGTTTCCCACGTGGAGAATAAAGAAAGGCTGACTACTTGTTGGCCCTGCAAAGAGACTGCCACTATTCAAGCAAGCTTAATACTTCTTTCTCCTTTATCTACCTTGGTATGACATGCAGCAATGGAGCCAAGGTGACATCCTTTGTCAAAGAAAATAGTTTAAGAAAAAAAAAAAGTAAGTTGTGGAAAGAACAATATAGCCTGCTAAAACAATGAGAGGGAAATCTCTGCCAAAAATCGACATAACTCATTAGAAACCAGTCCTGTAAGTAGTTGCCTCAGTGCATTACCTGCTGGGGGAAAGGCAGTTTTCACTGTGGTTGGACATGAGAAAGTCCTTAGGTAGATCTGCTTGTAACTGTCCTTCACGAAATGTATTCTGGTTACTCTTTTCTGCTGTATCCTTCTATGTAATACATCCAGTGTTGTTTAGTTGATAGCAAGATTGATTACATATTAGCAGCACAGTCCCATCATTAAGGCCTTGCATGTACATTAAAAGGACAGAATGGGGTTCATAGCAGTAGACTACAATGTTGACTTTCTGGTGTTCTTTGGACAACAAATGAGAGTTAAGCTAACACAAAGCTAACTGTATGAGCAGGACCATTTATTTTTAGTAACATTTTTCAGATGCATATTGTTATTATTGGGCTTTTGGGGGGTTATCCTAAACTTGGAGCTATTATTTTTAAGACGGTTCCCTAGGTCAAGTTAGAGTAGCCCATAAGAATCTCCATCTTCTGTCAGCAACCAGTGAGTGTAACTGAGCTGGTTGTAACAGCTGGGGAATGCAGGCATTCGTACAATGACTGTGTCATTGTATGCATTGGCATAAGCATCACTCTAGGAACTTTGCCCTGTTGCGCTTACCCTCTTCCCTTACCTTTCCCAGAAGAAAAAAAAAAAAAAAAAGAAAACAAAATCCAACATTGGCTAGTTTGGTGGCTGCTTTACTCTTCTGAAACCTTCTGGAGAAGCAAGGACTAAACACAGTAGAAGGGTCCCTAAATTGCTACAGGCAGATTTTTCCAACAAACTCTAGCTAGGACAATGATTAGTAGAGAGGAAAAGAGGCTATTCAATTTAGCCTCAGGTTATGCAGTCCCTATAGGTGGTGTTGATTAACAAGATACTAAACAAGTTACTAATTATGCATTGTAGCTGTAGCACAGTCCTGTGGAGTCCTGTGTCCTATAACTTTACTCCTTCATTGTGTGCAGGCAAACTGGGTAAGTACTTTTCCCCTCTCTTCAGATGAGAGGCTGAAACTTAGGTTGTTAGCATTACAGAATCATAGAAATTAAAGATGGAAAAATTTTATTAGATCATCTACAGTAGTTCATCATCTTGCCAATACAAGCATTTTACTATAGAACAATGACTCCTTGCCCAAAGCCGCAGAGAGAATCAGTGTCAGAGCCAGGATTAAAACTCAAGGAGTTTCTGGCTCCCTGTCCTCCACTCAGACGGCAAGAGCATACTGCAGAAAAGCTAGATTGTCCAAACATTAACAAAAAACAGCAGGGATGATTTGATTAATTCAGATTTGTTGCTAAAAGGCCTGTGGTGGTTTTGATTAGTCCTTGGGCCCTCATCAGGCTTAGAGGGGTGTGTGTGGTAAAGTTCCTTCTACCAGGATATTACCTAGAAGATCTTGAAGTGATATGTGTTCTTGAGAAACATGCAATCAAAACCCTACTTCAAGCAAATCCCTATGAATATCTGGATCAGCATCTTTATGATAAATAGGTCAGACTTAATCCTATAAGCTCCTGAAGTCAGGGGCTGTGCTTTCAGTATGTCCATACAGTGTCTTACTGGACACTCAAAACAGTACTGTGACATAAATTAGTAATAATTAATATTTCTTTATTTCTTGGACATGAGAGCTAAAGTTAGATGCTATTTCTGAGGCATAGCTGCACGTATTCATAAATAGCTCCACCATGATATCTCTACATGCTTAGTCCACCAGACTATTTGTGAGTATCTTGAATATATTTAAAAGGATGAGTATTACATGGGATGTGCTAACTACTGTCATTATTATTACACAGCACACCATACATATACACTATATACTATAGGGGATCATGTAGCATCTATAGAAAGAACACTTAAAAAGTCATTATTTGCTGCACAGCTCTTTTCACTTCAACACCGTAATTTTCCTACACAGGTTTCTACAATGAAATATGATTATAAGGACTGAAAACACTGACAGTTATTAAAGTCTGCAGATGTGTGTCTCATTATGATATCTTGTTTTCAATAGTTGAACTTCAACTATTTAAGGAAACTTTTCAGTGAAGTGTATCTACTTGAGACAAGACTCTTTTGACCATATTTTAGATCAGTTATTTCTAAGAAACTGAGGAAAATGTGCAACTGTTTTAGTGAGAAAATTTGAAACCTTGTGTTTTGGAGCAAGGATATAAAATTTGTCAAAAGGTGATCTTTATGTTTAATGTCTGTTTTCTTCCTGTTTTGAACAAAAAATTCAGGATGTTATGAGTTGTTCAAGCAGCAGTTTTTCTTCTCTTATCTTTTTCCCACTTAAAAATGAAGCTTTCCACTGATCTGATTCTGTTTACTCTTGAACACCAAGGTTTTTACCTCTTCAGTGCTCTTTTGGTCCTTTCCCAGTTGTCAGATGACTTCTCAGACACTAACAAATGACACTCAGTGTTGAGTTTTATATTGCATTTTAGCAGGAATCTGAGAATGAGTGGTTACACGCTGTGGCAATGCAGAAGATAATGAGAATTAGCTCTCTGCATGTAGCTAAGGTTGTGCTTTCACAATCACTTGAAGATGATCTAAGTAGATGCTTCTGCCAAAAGTGGTGACCTCACCTATCCCCAGACAATGGTGGCATATTCCTGCTTCTTGACTTTTCGAGAATTAAGAAAGACTACTAACTTTTTGGCTGCACTAGTTTTCTGTTACTGTAGCTATGCAGATGCTAGCACAGGAGTGGGAGTAAGACTGCTTATGGCAGGGACAAGGAATGTTAGCACATAGTCAGCAGCTGAAATGATCCTAAACTAATAATTACTAATGGCCATGTCCTCCTCACCTTTCCATTAACTATATATAAACTTTGAATTCAGTCAACAGTCTGTTAGTATAGAGTTTAGTGGGTAAGACATGGCTGGTAAAAATCAGAAACTTTTGAATGTAACCTCCCCTGGCACAACTTGCAGCCATTCCCTCTTGTCCTGGTGCTACTTATCTGCAAGAAGAGGCTGACCTCCAGCTCACCACAGTCTTCTGTCAGGTAGTTGTAGAGAGCAGTAAGTTCTCCCCTCAGCCTTCTCTTCTCCAGGCTAAACAGTCCCAGTTCTCTCAGCTGCTTCTTGAAAGACTTGTGTTCCAGACCCTTCACTCCCTTTGTTGCCCTTCTCTGGACAAGGTCCAGAGCCTTGATATATTTCTTGTAGTGAGGGGCCTAAAACTGAACCCAGTATTCAAGTTGAGGCCTCACCAGAGCTGAGCACAGGAGGATGATCATTGCTCTGATCCTGCCAAGTATGCTATTCCTGATGCAAGTTAGGATGTCATTAGCCTTCATGGGCACATGGGCACACTGCTGGCTCATGTTCAGACATGTGTCAACCAACACACTCAGATCCTCTTCCTCTCTATAGCTTTCTAGCCACCCCACCCCAAGCCTGTAGTGTTGCCTAGGATTGTTAGGACCCAAGTGCAGGACCTGACACTTCAGCATGTTGAACTTCATCCCATTGGCCTCTGCCCATTGATTCAACCTGTCAACGTGCCTCTGGAGGGCCTTCTGGCAGACTGACACTTCTCCCCAACTTGGTGTCATCTGCAAACATACTGGAGGTGCACTCAATTTCCTCATCCAAATCATCAATAAAGATATTAAAGAGGATGGGCCCCAGTACCGACCCCTGGGGATCACCACTTGTGAATTAACTCAATTCACCTCCACTCTCTGGGCGCGACCATCCAGCCATTTTTTAGCCCAGCAAAGAGCGTACCTGTCTAAGCTAAGAGCTGCCAGCTACTGCAGGAGAATATAGTGGGATACTGTCAAAGCCTTTACTGAAATCAAGCTAGACTACCTCAGCAGCCTTTCCCTCATCCAACAGGTGGGTCACCTGCTCATAGAAGGAGATGAGGTTGGTTAGGTAGGGCTTGCCCTTCATGAATACATGCTGGCTGGGCCTGATCCTCTGATTGTCACATATTTTCTCTGTAATTGCCTGCAGGATGACTTGTTTCATAATCTTCCCTGGCATCGAGGTATATGCATACATATATCCACACACCCACATATATCTATATTATATATAGAGAGATATATCAGCCCCACTCATGATTCATATGGGTATCAAAATATTGTAACTTGGTGGATGTTCCCAATTTCATACTTTGTTGCTTAAAAACAAAGGCATTTATTCCAAGTCAGTGACTCAAGAGAATTGCCATTAAATTAATCGCTAAAGGATCAGCACCCATACTATACTCTCCATGAGACGGAGGTCTCACATGGGCGTTTACACTGTTCCTATCCAAGACCTGCATATTTCCTGGAATACAAAGTTTGTACATGCCTATGTTACAAAACAGAACCAGATATGCTTGGAAGAATGAAATCAGTAACCTCTCCCTATGTTCTAAGAGGAAGACAAAGCAAACAAGTAAGAATATATGTCAGTCAAGTCTGTTGCTGTACTGTTACATGCAAATGACTTGAAAGGATTTAAACAATTCAAAAATATTTTTTAGAAAAAACAAAACTTTAGCAAAATAAATCCTTGCAAAATGCAAATAACCATTTCTAAAAGCTGTGGGTTTTGGGTTTTAAAATAAATCTGGCATCTAATTGGGTACAGTAATATTTTCAAGCATGTTTGTTTAGTGTTACATATTACTGACCAACTGAATCAGAGGTCTATCTGGTAATAAAAATTAGACAGTTTTTAAGTATTTGCTGAACTGATTCCAAAACAGTAATGTTAACATACAATCCAATTGGATTATTTTAAAAATAAAAAAAGTAGATATATAAAAACTGCAATGGAGTGATATGTAAGAAATAAACAGCTAACTTTCCAGCTGGGCATTTACAACCTTTGGCAAGTAACTAACAGTAACTTCAGTAAGATTTAAGTGGTTAGGTCAAGCACTATCCATAGGAGCATGAAGCATGAGAACAACTTCAGTGTATGAGAACAGGGGATGGTCCCAATAAAAAGCACATCTGTAAGTTTCATATACTGTGAATTCCCTGGCTCCAGTTGCAGATTATGCCATTGTTTCTAAATAGCTCTGAGATTCCTCCCTGTGTCAGTGCAAAGCATTGTTAAAGTTTAATACCTCTTCTGCGCTGCTCAGTTTTTTAGTTTTCTTGGCATACTCCACTGAGGAAGAGGAATGCTTAGGGCTAAAAATGAATATCTTAGAGTAGGGCTTTCTATTACTGGGCCAAATTCTGAGTCCTTCAACTGAGCAGAGCTCCCACTAATTTGAGAGGAACTTTAGTTCAATTGACTGCATAACTTGAATCATTGTCCCATGTTAACCTCTGGTAGCTTAGTTAGACTCATTGCAAGAGACACAGGAAAAGCCATTTTAATCCTGAGGAGCTCAGTCTAAAAATGGGTCATGAGCAGACCTCTTCCAAAAGAGCTTCTAAGTCCTACCTTCATCTTGATTTAATATTCCCAAATGCTGGTGATGCAGAGTAGTACCTCTTTTATAGTAGCTGAGGGTTTGGTTTTCAGTTACTACTGCAGCATTCTGTGAGAGCAAGAGCAAAAAACCTTCATTGTTTTTCAGTATAACCAAAATCTAGTTGGAAATTACTTCCATATTCTTGCAAGATGATTATATCTGCTAATCTAGCTAACTACCTCCAATCCTCCTTAATTTCATATGAGCAAACTACTGGGAAATTTTGTCATGCTGCACTCGAGGATGGTTAGATTTCACTCATAGATAAAGCACATTCCTCCACTTCTGTTTATGAAAGTAAACAATATAATTTGGAATACTTCTGGAAGAAAGGAATAGTTCTGCAAGAAACATAGCTTTAAAGACTATTTTCTAAGGCTTCTAATCCAGCTGCATGAGTTGTTACTTTTTTCTCAATGCAACAGTACCTTATGGGAGAGCTATAATTGGCTTTTTTATTGCTTAAAGAAAATTTTACTGAAAGAATGTAAAGGAGAAAAACATCCAGCTCCTTGTCAAATGTCAGCTTTTGTGACAGTAAGGGTAAGATTTTCAGAAGTCCTAGAGTTTACCTCACACTGTCTTTTCAAGTCTGCAGTAAGAATTGCATTAACTTTGATGGAGTTTAGAGCAGAATGAAAACAGATCATTACAAATTTCACAGAAATAGAAAATTTCAACTTGCATTGTCATCTGTTGATCTCATATACTGGCATTTGTGAGCATTTTTCCATTCTGTTTTTCACTGCGTTGTGTCTGAGGTTATGGATTGGTGAATTGCCTTCTCTTATCAACCGTTTGTGTTAAAAGTCCTGTTACTGGTTTTTTCCCTCTCCTTTTGCTGTCCCAGTTATCTCAATGCATGATGCTTGCCTTATTCTCTTCACTCTCCTTTCCACCCCACTGGGGCAGGGAGAAATCAGCAAACGTCTGTGTGGTGCTCAGCTTCCATCTAGGGCTGAACCACAACACACTTATAAGTTATTTTTTACTATCTTGATAATCCAAAAGATACACTCCATTTTTATTTTCAATTTGTCAATCTTCATTTTCTAGCTATTAGTTCTGATATTTATCTTTATAAATTAAAAAAAACCCAACAAGACCACTATCAGAAGTTTCAATCACTAATAAACTATTATCAGGTCACCTAGTTAGTTTTCTTGGATAAATTAACTAGACTGAACTTTTCTGTTCTGTCATTCTAAGGCTTAATTTTCCATACTATGATTCAATCTTATTTTGCTTTCCTGAACACTACATGATTTTTTAATATCTTTTTGTAAATGTGGGCATCGAAGCTACACACACTATTCCAGTAATGGCCTCACTGGTGAGAATCACATGTAAAAATTCCTACTAAATGCATTATTCAAATACTATTGCAATAGTGCCTACCTACCCTGATAGATATAAAAGCTGTAATAACATTCCATTCCAACCTTTTCTTTGGTTTTGGTTCCTGTGGTTCCACCATCTTAATTTTACTTTGAATTTTGGTTGTTCCAAAACTGTAAAGTGAAACTCATCTCAGCCCACAGTTCTTCCCTTTCTGCCCCCTCAATTTTGTGTTGAAACTACGCAAAAATGTGCATTTTTGTTATTTTTATTTAAACGCAAAAATAGTTTGGTGCAACTGTGCTGAAAACTGGGTCAGGGCTTGTTCAGAATATTTGCAGCCCTTTCAAGGAACAAAGCTGAATTTAAGAGATTCAGGTGCCAGGTGTGAACTTCAACTAAAGTTAAATGACTATACTTTTTAATGTTTCAGAATATGCTACCATAAGTTAATTCCTGTTCGTTTTTTTCTGGTGAGTCACTGACTGAAGCTTAAAGTATGTTTGTATTTGGAAGGTAACTGGCAGAATACAGTTCATTTAAATTAAGTATATTTAATGTGTAAATTACTCTATAGGGAATTAAACTGAGGTCTGTTTTTCAATAACATTTGTGATTGTGATTTCCTCACAACATTGCCTTGTACAAATTGGATTCAACATGATGAGGCTGAGGGCTTACAACAAAGTCACATTAGTTCAATAAGGAATCATGCGCCAATGCAGCAGCTGTTACAGCATGGGAAGAAGTTTTCTGATCAAAGCAAATATAAGGACATGTAACATGGATGTTCAGGCACATGAATGAACTTTAGAAGCTTTTTTCAGTCTTGGTAGCTGAAATTGTGTATCCTCTCAGTCATTCATATATTAATAAAACTTAGCTTAAGTCTCAAGGAAAAAGGCTATATTGCCTCACATATGAAGGAGCCTAAGCCAAATATAAAACATCCAACATTTCAACTGGTGCATAGTAACTTGATTGTCCGTACACCTGTAATGTAGAGTGCTGTTAAAAACATGTGTCTTCTGGTAATCTGTTCAGTACTACGAAATTTTTGTAAATGAACTCCACATCTTACATGACATTTAACAAAGACTGCAAATATTTTGTTGAATTAAACCGAATTTTCAGCAGATATGGGGCAATTTATTTTTTGGAGGGGAACGGTGTAAAGCTTGCCCGTTTCACCAAGTTTTTGGTTTTGATCTCATCCGAACCTACAGGCTTAAAGGAAAAGTTTTTTGTGGGCAAATATTTAGTCTAGCTTTAAAACCTGAATGAGACTGGACTTGATAGGAAGAGTAGGTTCCATAATTAATTTTGAAATTTGAATGATGACAGCTTTGTGCTTCTGTCATCTTCACTCTGAGCATGGATGACAGAAGGTCAGCTAAAATATAGCTGATGGTTCATTTATGTTATTTTTATAAACAGGTGGGAATATATTTACAAAATTTCTGTCTGTAAAAGTTACAGTTTTACAAGAACTCTTTAAGGAGTAATGAAACCAGCCATTAGAAATGTACTTTCAGCAGAATAGTAATCACCAAAATACAGCTTGGCACTGAGGGATTTAAAAAAGTGCAACCCATGTATTTCAATTAGTTTTATTAATTTTCTCTGCTATGTCTTGAAAATAAAATACCAATTTCAACCTAACAAGTGTGGAGCTTTTCAGAACCTCATGTATAACTGTTGCAAAGGAGCAAATAATCACAGCTGACTGTATTTAATGAAGAGCAACGATGCTCACATCAAGAGACATGGAACTACTTAAAACTCAGCAAGTTGTGAAATTCACTGCAAATTCAAGACCTACTCCTGCTCTCTGAAATGTTTTTGGGAAACCTCAAGGTAACTCATGGTCTGAATCTTTGGAAAGCATGAAGCATTACCTGAATGAACTTTGGGGATCAGTCCCCACATATTGAAGTCACAAATGGGCTCCTGTGAAATCCAGTGGAGGGACTGACAGTGCCAGGGTAGCTAGTGGACCCAAGCCAGCTGTTACTGACTTCCTTAAAAATAATGTAGAACATGAATACAAGGCCCTGTGTAATATATATATTTTTTAATTGCATCATTGGGAGTATGGAAAAATTACAAGTCACCCAACTTAGCAATATTTATGAAAACACTTTTGCTATTAGGTCAGTAAAAAAGGTATGAAGTATGGAGTATCTGCAGGGATGCAGGAATCACTCATGGTATTTTCTAGAATGACACAAAGACTGGTCAAACCTAAGTGGAACATCATGCAACTCATGATAGCAAACATACAAAAGCTTTGACTGTTCCAGAAAGTAGTCACTCTTTGCTGTAGTAAACATAAGACATGACTAAATAAAACCTGTGCTTGTTCTCACAATTCCAACTCAAACTGATGCAAGTCATAATCTTCTTGAGTATCAGAGAAAAATCTCCTCCAACTGACTTTTGCAGCTAATTTTCTGCTTTTAGTTGCTTCTTGAGCTCATCTTAACCTATTATTACTTCTTAAGTGTCCTTTTTGTTGAATCTCACTTTCATCAGATGATCGTATATTCTCCAGAGATTATTGCTAATTATCAACCTACTTAGCAGCCCAAACACAAATGCAGCAGGGTTAATGCAGCATACTCAAATGTCAGTCACTGTGACCACCTGCTCACTCAGCCCAGACCTGTATGTAACACAGGTTAGCCCACTAATCATACATCTCTCAGCAAAAGTCTCCAAAATAAATTAACGACCTAAAGTTTTGGAACATGGATCACAAAGTTAATCAAGTAAAGGGTAGCAGTCATTCTATTATTAACATTTTATGCAGAGGTCTTGTTTATTCGTCCTATAATCTTCTACTCCATGAAGAGCTTTGAGCTTTGTTAGCTCTAGTTTAACTGGCAAACCCTACCCAACACAGATGAATGCCAAGTTCTTTGCCAACCCTTGTAAACCAAAACCATGATGTTTCATGTAGCTCTCTTCATATCTGCTATAATACCTAAACAAAATGGGGTGAATTGAGGACAGAATTCCAGCCCTAACTCCGAATTTCCTAACTTTTGTGGGCTTAAGTCATACCCTTAATGTTACTTGAAAGTATTTTTTTGTGGTTTAATATATACTATAACTTGTTCTTTTGTGACAACGGGATTTATACTGGCTTCATCCCTAATACCACTGGAAACTGGAAGCAGGTCATAGTGTGAGCCTGTCTTCCAAGTATTTTAAACAGAAAGTCACCACTCTGCACTCATTGCTCTTGTTCTCCAATAAAAGTTCAGTGTTCTGTATTAGAATGATACCTCTTATGTCAATAACACATCCAAATTGTGGACTGTTTATCCTCCTGAATGTTAAAGATGAGCAAATGAACAAAACCTCTTTCTACTTTTTTCCTTTTTTATTCATATGAAAAGACCTGATCTTAATGAAAAAAGGTGTTTTTTACACTAGAAATTCTTTCATTTTCTTTTAATTTTATTTTCCTTAGCTGATTCCACAGTTGCTCTATTCTATGTTTGAGCATTTCAGTGCTACAGGATGCTTTCACATTGAGAAAAGTCTGCCTATCTCTACCTATAAGTACTGTCTAATATGTATTTATATTGAAACCATAGGGTTTAGTTGTTTGATTAATATACAACACATAGCAAAAAAAGTTCATGTTTACATGTGAATGTTGACATAAATCCAGTGTTGAAGTCCTGCCTCTTAATGACTACGCAATTCACAGACCTGAACTCTATTGCTGGAAGTCAAATCACTTCTAGCAGAATGCTCTTCCCTTATTTTTACAAAATTCCTTTTCTGCCCACAGCAATCCTTTGTAGGATTGACTGCTTGTGGAAAAAGTATGCATCAAACCCATATACTTCTTCCTTGAGAAGGAAGTTGCTGGATCTTCTTCTCTATGGATAGAACCCAGTTTCATGAGAACCAAAGGAATGGAGATATTTGTGGGAGAAAATAAGTGAGACAAGCAGGGGAAGGACAATTGCCGAAGAAAGAGGAGTTCTTGGAGTCCATGAGTACTATTTCTGTCCATATACAAGCAGACAAATGCAAGTTTCAAACCCAAGCTTCAACCCTACCTTTTTTCCATACTGCTTTACATATGAGTTGGAAAAAAAAAAAAGGAACTTCACCTTCTGTTGTGCTGATGTATCTATATGAGTGGCCCTTTTTGTTTGTTTCAATGATATCTTTACAGTGAAGCCCCATAAATAGCTGAGATAAGAATAAGGGGAGAGTGGACAGGAACATTGTAATACTACTTTAGCATAGAATTAACTGTAACATTTACATTCATACAGCATTCATTTATACATTGTGCATATAGCCACAGAGAGAGACTGGGTAAAAGGAGGCACTGGACCTCAAATATTGCATTCAGTTTTGGGCCCCTCACTACAAGAAAAACATCGAGGCCCTGGAGTCTGTCCAGAGGAGAGCAATGAAGCTGGTCAAGGGGCTGGAACACAAGTCTTAGGAGGAACAACTGAGGAAACTGGGACTGTTAAGCCTGGAGAAGAGGAGGCTGAGGGGAGACCTTATCACTCTCTACAGCTACCTGAAAGGAGGTTGTGGTGAGCTGGGGGCCAGCCTCTTCTTGCAGATAAGTAGTAACAGGCCAAGAGGGAATGGCTACAAGTTGTGCCAGGGAAGGTTCAGGTTAGAAATGAGGAGAAATTTCTTCTCAGAAAGAGTGGTTAGGCATTGGAACAGGTTCCCCTGGGAGATAGTGGAGTCACCATCTCTCAGGGTGTTCAAGGAAAGATTGGATGAGGTACTTAGTGACATAGTTTAGTTAGTAATGTAGGTGGTAGGGGGATGGTTGGACTAAATGATCTTGGTCTTTCCAGACCTTAATGATACTGTGATTCTGTGATTCTAGAGACAGAGCAATCAGAAAATCTTGAACAGCTCATCTGCTCACTGTCTGAACAAAACACTTTGCAGAAGTTACTTTTGTAACTCAAAAGCTTTTGCTGCATATCCAGAAAGTCAATAAACAGACTTATTTCTGGAAGGGCAACGATTCTTGGCAAATTGCATATCTTTACATAAAGGTGTAAGTCAGCATTTCAAAGCAGGTTGAGACAAGACATTTTTAGGCCCGGTGACTTTCAGGCTTGCTCTCAAAAGATTTGGAAGTCCTTATCCCTGTGCCAGCCACTGGCTAAGAGGGCTGGCTCAGAATGCTGTGTAAGGTTCATATTTGCAGGAGAAACCCTTTTTACACAAGGAATTTGCCAGAAATAAGGTGACATCTCAGTAAAGGAGGCATCTGCTCAGCTTCTCAAAGTTGGAAGACCTCACCAAAATGACAGCAGTGATATTGTGACAGGTAAATACCAATAAGATGCTTGTTCTGTTGCTTCTCAGCAGATCTTTTCTTCATTATTGCTAAAGGTTTTTCCATTCTTTTGGAGTGTACTCTAAGTAGCAAAAGGAGTTTATGTTTGCTACCTCAAAATACAATATGGAGTGATGTGTTTGCATGTATGTATGTACACACATGCAACCACACATTAATGTACACAAACAGAGAGGTTGTTTCTGATTTACATAAGTATATTTGTGAGATGGAAACAAAGAAAATCCATAAGACTGAATGAAGTCCCAGCACCTCCTAAGATCTGAGTAAAGAAAGCAGTTTTCCAAGCTTTCATGTATGGAAATGCCAGATGAGTCAATGGGTATTCTCTGTGCTAGGAGCTTCCAGGGGTAATTTCTCTATGTCTGCAACATTGCTTTATAACTTGTTTTTAAAGGCCACTCAATATCCACAGCTACCACTGATTTAAACGGAGCTTTGGGTGCTCAGTACCCTTGAAACTGGGCTTATGACTTCCATGATACTTCAAGAAATGCAGTCACACAAAAAAGTTTAAAGAAATTAACATCTGGCATTTGGACTAATGTAAGATTTGCTCAAGGTGACAATTCCTGGTAAAAAATTACACTGGAAAAGGGAAAGAAAAACAAAAGAAGAAAAAAACCCAAAAAGAAAACCTGACTTACTCATAGTATAATAACACTGTGCGTTTAAAATGCTTTTAACCACAAACAGTTTGGAGCAACCAACTGCAATCTATTAAGTTTCAGCTCACAGGGATTTTACTTTTTCCTCAACACTTTCTTGTACGTTACATAAGTATTTTTAGGAAATTTACAGTTCTTAGTGAATTTGAAAGAAATATTTAGCTTTATGAGGAGAAACCAGCTAATATTGAGGGCTTCTAAGATAGACTTTGGAAACTAAGGAGATTTTTCACTATTTATTCATGGATACATTCTGTAGCAAATTATTTTTCTTTGTCCTTCTGGAACATTCTAACTTCAGGGGTAAATACAGACTGATTTATACAAGTGTCATTATGTAGCATACTGGAACTGTTATCATGTTTCTTGGTTTGGGATGAGTAAAGCAAACAAAAGTTTCCTTAGAGGGTATTTCTATCCTGAGCAAGAATTTTTTGATATCTAGCTTATATGGGAAAGATTTTATATATAATATATATTTATCCTTCTTGAATTAAGTCATAGAGGAGACAGATACTATACTGGCTCATATAACCACAGTATTTTTTTCTTATCCACATAGACCTTTCAGGAGTTTCAGCAAGACCTGACATCTGTTTATTTCAATGGTGATGGAACTAGTCTATTTTTACAAAATAATTTAAAAATCCAATTTAATTCTTATAGGGATAACATTCCCACAAACTTTTCCATCTCAAATTTAGGATATGATTTTTTTTTCTGTTGTGCAGTAGGCTATGTTGTTTGGATAATCTATTTGGCAGGTCAAAAAGCAATCAAATCCTACTTTCCATGGATTTACTGGGGTAAGCCATTATCTGCTATTTTATTTTTGTAGATCGATTCAGTATTTTATGGCAAAGGTTTATTTCACATTTCATCAGACTATGTTAGGATAGCAGTTCTTGTATCTAGGAACAGAATTATGCTTAATGGCTAGAAGTGTTCTATTATGCTTCTCAGAAGCTGATTAAAAACAATTAGTGTTTGCTTTGGGACAGTGTTGATTTTAAAACTTATTGAAAAATTTGCCTAGTATTCTTCCTCTCCCCATCATTCCTTTTTAGGTTATATAAGATATAAACAGCTAAATCATTCACAAGATGAAATTCATGAACCAAATTTTAGCATGGTTGTGGTCAAAACAATATTGAGTGGTGCCAGAAGAGATGGGGATCTGAGCGTGGAGACTGGGCCTTTTCTCTCACGGAAGAAATAGTAGCCTTCAGGTAACAAGACTGAGATGAGAGCAACAGAGGAAGAGAAAGGAGATGGTTGGTGAACCAAGTGTAAGTAGTATAGTACCTGAGGCAGTAGGAACAGGAGACAGGTCTATCTTGGCAACCAGTTCTGATTTTGATACCTTATTCAGAACAAAACTTTCTTCAGCTAGGGCCTGGTAGCTGACAGATGGAAGATTTAAAAGAAAATGTAAGTAGTAGAGAAGCAATACTTGGAAGCATCTCTGCCTACTGGTTTTGACAGAAGAAAACTGTCAGGCTTCTATTTCATGCAAACACTGTTAGGATATCATTTGCAATGATGGGCATTGTGCTGAATGTATAATTTGAGGATGTACTAGAATCTATCTCTAGCTATTCTCCCACTTTGAGAACCTGAAACAGTTTTAGCCTGATGCAGAGTGGTCAAATGTCATCTGTGCTATAAATTTCACTTGAAAACAAAAAAGTGATTTCTTGAGTTTTAGAAACAAATTAGTAGCTTAGTCCTAACACTTCATTGTTGTGATTTCAATGAAAATTCTCTGTATAACGGAGTTGGTGGATCTTAAGTCTTCAGCAATCCCATCTGCTTTTCAAGGGATAAATTCAGATAAAGGGATAAATTCAGAAAAATTTCAAGGGATAAATTCAGATAAATTTCAAGGCCAGGTTGGATAGGGCCCTGGGCAACCTTGTGTAGATCCAGGCCTGAGGTTGGTGGCCCTGCCTGTGGCAGGGGGGTTGGAGCTTTATGATCCTTGGGGTCCCTTCCAACCCTTGCCATTCTATGATTCTATGATTCTATGATTCTATGAAAGGCCATGAGACAGAGGATGTAAAGTTATCAAAAGTAAAGAGAAGTAAATAAACAGAAAGGCAGTTAAAATACTATATGAACACTGTCAACTAGACATTAGTGTCAGTGAAACTGAATTTCTTCATACTTTAATAATTTGACACATTTTAGTTTTAGGTCCATTGAAACGCAAATCAATAACTCCTACCCTCCCCCCCTTTTTTTACTTTACATACCCTTGCCATTCTATGGTTCTATGATTCTATGATTCTATGATTCTATGATTCTATGATTCTATGATTCTATGATTCTATGATTCTATGATTCTATGATTCTATGATAGAGGTGCGTGTGTGTGACAGTCTCAGAACAATCAGGAATGAACACCCTCTGCAGTATTGTAAACTCTGAAGATTGAAGCTGATGCTTATTTTGCTGGAAAAAATATGAAGTGTATATTAAAACAATATTGAAATACTACAGTATTATATTAATAAATTATTTTTATAATAAGCTTCTAGTAATGAAGATATTCTCGAATATTGCCTTGTAGATCATGGAGCTTGTCATATTGAAGAATGAAGCCAGAAATGCACTTTGAAATACTTTGGAAGCATGGCATGTGTGGAGAATTGTATTATTGTTGTGAAGCTTATCTAATATCTCTAAGAGATTTCCAGGAATGATCTTCCTGCGTAAAAAAGGTGGTAAAGGAACATTTTCTGCTGGTACTAAGGTTACTGGGGGAAGGGGTAAGTTCATGGACTTAGGGAAGCTATCAGGGTGATTAACCTCCGTTTCCAAGGGTGATTCATAGTCTTTTTTCTCTGAGAAATGATTAGATCAAAGAGGTCTGGCAGATAGCAATGTTAAAACTGTCCATACCAACACTTATGGATCAAAGGTTGACATGATATATTCCAGAATAAGACAAAGGTCTGTATTAGACAAAGACACAGGTGAAAAGATGATTGCCTATCCGATAAACAAGATTTGCATGTATGATTTGTTTTCTCTGAAGCTTTTATTGTTCTAAGTAAATGATAACTGGCACTGTTACAGATGACTCCACGCTTATTAGTCCAGACATCTTTGTCCCAGAGAGAACATGCATAGAAGTTCCTCCCTGAAGTGAGTATTGAGATCATCTCAAAGCTCCATAGACTCAGCCTCCTTCTGGATGAGGAAAAATAAAAGGCTCCTTACAAAAAACCCAACCCAAAAACCAAACAAAAAAACCCAAACAACATCCCCTCAAAAAAAAAAAACCAACCATACCAAAACCCCCAACCAAAACCAAAACCAAACCAACCAAACAAAAAAAACCCCCAGATTCTATATACAGAAACTAGAACAACGACAGTCTGGGACACAGCAATCCATGAGGATTTTGTGAACAGAAGGATAAAAAAAGTTTAGATGGATCTTCAGTGTACTGAAAGTGCCTCACAGTTTTTATAGAATAACAACTGCGCTTAAATCAATTTAAAATTTTACTCTGTGGTTGACCTTTTCCAGATTAATGACACAGTTTCAGTGGTAGGACACAGGAGAAGTGCCAGTTACAGTGTTTAAATAAAAACATTAAGAGAAACTATATATATTGTTGCCTAGCAGAGAACCAAAACATTTTTCCTGAAAGCCACATGAACTTTTTCATTTTTCAGGTCTTAAAAATGGCTGCGCATTGGATCAATGGGAAGGAACTGGAAGATAGTGGTGATTTGTAGTAGCTGTGCTGTGGATGATGATGTTAATTATTGTAATACCCCAAAATACCTTTTATATGAAAATAAATATTGAATTTGAAAAACAGCGCCAGAGCATTAAGTTCACACTCCAGCTAGATATTTTAAAACATGCTTCACTTTACTGACTTTAATTACTGCCTCTTTAAGATCTTTCTACCAGTTTCCAGATGTTACCTCAAATCTAATACAGATAAATTAAGACTTTTCCCCATTAATCTCTTTTACCTTCTTTATAATCAGTATGAGTAATGCTAATCTGTTTACTCAGTCATAGAACCAAGGCAAAACCTTTGGGCTGAGCTTTATTCCAAATCTACACATCCAGGCTCTGCATGTGTCTTTGCCATCTAAGACCTCTGTTCTGGGCTGGGATGAATCTGTCTCTGAACATGCCTGCCTGCGTACTCTAACTGTACATCGACAATGAAACAAGTAGCTTGGTTTAGGTAAGTTTTTAGCAGACCATAGCTGGATAAAGGGAATCCCCATATGAGAATGATTTAGCAACACAGAAGAACAGAAAAGGTGGAATATAAAAGATGATCTGGAGAAGGAACTTGTAGGAGTAGCATCATTTTGAGACGTCTAGGCAAAAAAAGGGTTTTTTTAAATTTTTTTTTTTCTGAAGAAGGCAGATCCATGACTTTTGTTGTCTTCATAACAGAATCGATACGTTGGAAGAATATTAATCAAAAGAAGTCACTCAAAGTGTGCGTATTCAAACAACAATGAGCTTTCAAGATGGCAATGAAAACCTCAGTGTTTATACTAGGCAAGGAATGGGTGCAGTAAATAAAACCTCAGAGGATCCTGTTGACTTTGCTGGTAAAGGAAATGGGCTGAATCGCATATGACAGTTTGTATTCTCTTCAGTCCGTAAGGACTTAGTGTCGGCCACCACCCATGAAGACAATGCTATGTTCATGGCCTAGTACGTAGTTATTTTCCTATGATTTGGGCAGTTGTTTTTGAATCAATTTTGTAAAGCACTAGAACAGTTCCATCCTTTTAGGTGCACTGGAAGATAATACTCTGTCAATAAAAATGTTTCATTTTAAAAATATGAAGTTATTTTGCATATGAACTGTGTGGATTTTTTTACTGTGGGTGTGACAGAGCACTAGACCAGGCTGCCCAGAGAGGTTGTGGAGTCTCCATCTCTGGAGATACCCAAAACCTGCCTGGATGTTGTCCTGTGCCTCCTGCTGTAGGTGATCCTGCTCTGGTGAGGGGGTTGGAATAGATAATAGGGATTTTTAAAATACCTCTTGACACTTAATTCCAAGATCAGCTATCTTTTCCTGAAGATCATCAGACAGCTTCCTTGTTTTCTTTTTATTTTAGTTCCTGATGACTGCTCTGTCTTCTCAAAATAATTGATGGTAAGAATACTAGCAGTAGTGGTGAGCTTACCAGACTGAAGAGGTAGCTGTTGTATCCATTGCAGTGGTATTTCTACAGTGCCTCCATACAAGGAGTGTATCTAGTTTTCATTCATACTGTGAACATATCTAGTGTACTTCCACGTGTCTTGTGATTGAGTGTTGTGATCCATTCTCAAGTGGAACTTACTCTGCTCTAAAATTACCCCATCCATACAAGCAGAGGTGGTTCTAGGCTGATAGAACCAGAGACTTCAATTTCTTCAACACCAGGGCTATGCATATTAGGCATTAATTTCCATTTGCAGATTTTTTTCCTTTGTTTGCTTATATGGCCTCCAATTACAGTTTAAATGGATTTTTATTTATTTGAAACAAGTCTAAAAATGTTACTGGGATATGTAGATTATCTGAATGAATATAATTTCTTCCAGCAGACAAGGCCCATAAATGTATTCCATGTTTTGAGATATTTTAAGTTCTCGTTTGCCTCTTGAAAACTTACTGACCTCCAACACACTGTGGAGAAAAAAAAAGCTTACAAAAACTGCATGAAGTCTAATGTTTTTTTTCCTTTTCAAATGAATATTCAAACAAGCTGTGTTGTCTAGGTATCAAAAATCTGTGTGGTATTCACTGCAAAGTTTAACCCAATTTCAGAAAGACTGGAGTTAATAGATTTCATGGGCTTTACTTAGGTAAAATCACCACCTAAGTGAAATGAGAAAACATCACATGAAAAACAAACACAAATGTCTTGTAAAAAGTAGTCATAAGCCCAAATGAAACAAGAATATCATTGAGTCCAGTGAAAAATTGAGGTGAAAAACTGGAAGAAATTTTCAGGGATCTTTGCCATTTTGTTTTACAGAAAATAAATGGATGTGTTCCCATTTCTGTGGAAAATTTTGGAGGTACCTCACATAATTTATAATTGATTTTCCACTCAACTGTTGAAAAATCTTTTTTTGCTACTTCTGCTAAAGTGCAGCACCAGCAAAAATCTGCAGAACATCTTGCCAAATTCTTCAGATATTAACTCTACCTCAAAAACCTGAAAATATGATGTCTTTTTAAAAGAAAAAAAAATGAGAATACCATGAATGTGTGGAGTATATTAGTTCCATAATTCAGCAAAAGCCCGTAGTACTGTACGTATAGGAGTAAGTTTTAACAGAATGTTTCAAATAACATTTTGAGATAAATTTTAAATGTTTTAGAATTGAAATACAACAGTGCCTTTTTTAGAGCGCTTGGATCTAATCTATGACTTAGACGCCATGCACCAAGTGTCAAACCTGTATTCGGTTTGCTATTTCCTAGATTTCTAAAAAGTTTAAATATTATAACTTCTTAAAGAATAGTCTCGTGGGTTTTATTAGTGTATAATGAGTATTTCAGCTCTGAATTTCTAACTAAATTTTCTGTAGCAACAAAAATGCTTTATCATCTGGAGAGCAGTCAAAGATATCAGAAGTTTCATTTACTGTGTAAGAACTTTGTCAAAAACTTGAATGGACTACAAAGAGCCATTAAAATTAACCTTTAATGCCAAGTTCACCAGAAAACAAGGAGAAATAGGCTATCTTTTCCTCTAAAGTTCCACCTGCATTGTTTCGAGATGTCATGTTTGATATAGATGGAATGAGATGCTGTGGAGGAAGAAGTCTTCAGCTAAAGCCAAAGGTCCCTTAGAATAAAATACACGTTCTCCTGCTGATATCAGTGGGACCAGGATTTCACCCTTAGGTTCCTTAATGATTTTTCAAATCTATCTCCACAGCATCTTTTGCAAAATTATTCTATAGGCTCTAGAAACACCTAAATGAAAGGGTTTTGCTTGGTCTCTCAAGCTACAGGCTGGAAAGATGGGCCCAGGTGAACCTAAAGTGATTCAACACTACCAAGTGTAAGGTGTTGCACTTGGGCCGGAAGAATTCCAGACATAGATAGACTGGGAGAAGAGCTCCTTGAGAGTAGCCCTGCTGAGAAGGACCTGGGTGTCATAGTGGATGAGAAACTTAACATGAGCCAGCAGTGTGCTCTTGCAGCTTGCAAGGCCAATGGTATCCTGGGCTCCATCAGAAGAGGAGTGGTCAACAGGGACAGGGAGGTGATTGTCCCTCTCTACTCTGCCCTCGTGAGGCCCCACCTGGAGTACTGTGTCCAGACCTGGGGCCCCCAATACAAGAAAGATGTAGAACTGTTGGAGAGGGTTCAGAGGAGGGCCACAAGGATGATTAGAGGGCTGGAGCACCTGCCCTACAAAGAGAGGCTGAGTGAGCTGGGCTTGTTCAGCCTGGAGAAGAGAAGGCTGCAGGGGGACCTCATTGCAGCCTTCCAGTACCTGAAGGGAGCATACAAACAGGAGGGAAATCAACTTTTTAAAAGGGCAGATAATGGCAGGACAAGAGGGAATGGATTAAAGCTAAAGGAGGAAAGATTTAGATTGGATATTAGGGGGAAGTTTTTTGCACAAAGAGTGGTGAGTTCCTGGAACAGGCTGCCCAGAGAGGTGGTGGATGCCCCCTCCCTGGAAGTGTTCTAGGCCAAGTCGGATGGGGCCCTGGACACCCTTGTGTAGCTCCAGGCCTGAGGTTGGTGGCCCTGCCTGTGGCAGGGGAGTTGGAGCTCTATGATCCTTGGAGTCCCTTCCAACCTTTGCCATTCTATGATTCTATGATTCTATGATTAAACTACCATTTGTCTCCTGAATATGTTGAGAATATGTTTTAGTTTAGCTATAGTATTAATTCTGGTCACACTGATATGAAAAATGTGCGTAAGATTCGTTTCATTGCTAGTAGTCTTGAATTTGTACATTTCAGATGGCACTGGTGAGATTTTCAGATATTGTCTGAAAAAGATTTCTGTCAGTATTTTCTGTCACTGTAGATCCATTATATAGCTTGAAAAGTACTGCTTAAGAGACAGATGCGTACCTTGGTTTCCTATTACCTAACAGCTATTATGTTGCTGAGACCTGGTTTCACTCAAGCTTTTGCTACAAAAATGCCCATTTCTCTTTGTCTTGATGGAAAGTCAAGGCTAGATTTAAAACCTTTGAATACATACTAGAACAGAAAATGAAAAATCTCAGCCAAAATACTGACCATTGTTACAATAGGTTATTCAAGCTGATGTTGAGTTCTTTCTACATGTAAATGCTTGAACATATGAAATACAGTTTTTCACTTCAAGCAGAATATAGAAGAAAAAATTCTACTTGATCTTTGCCATAGAATTTACAGTTTCTTTTCTTACAGTAGTATAGCAGGTATATCTGTTATTCGTGTTTTGGTCAGATTGTCCATTTTCTTAAGCTCTGTATAGATGTTTATATGATGCAGATTAACTGAGTTTGATTTTTTTCAAGGGAACACCTGTCTGTAAGCCACTAAAGAGAAAGAATGAAATCTGACTTCAGATTAGGAATGTATTCTTGTTTCAAACTAATTATTAGATGAGCATCCACCATCCAATTTAATTATTCAAGACTTCTATGTGCAGATATTTTTGCTACACAGTTTTGGCTGTTAATCTCATGCTAGTATTTATATGTGACATAGCTCCACTGCATCCAGCTCTTGAGTCCTCAGCCCAAGAAGGACATGGACCTCTTGGAGTGGGTCCAGAGGATGGCCATGACAATGATCCAAGTGCTGGAGCACCTCTCCTACAAAGTCAGGCTGAGAGAGTTGGGGGTCTTCAGCCTGGTAAAGAGAAGGCTCAGGGGAGACCTTACTGCAGCCTCTCAGTACCTGAAAGAGCCTACAGGAAAGCTGGGAGGAACTATTTTTAAGGGCATGTAGCAATAGGATGAGGGGCAGTGGTTTTAAACTACAGCAGGGTAGGTTTAGATTAGACATTAGGTAGAAGTTCACTATTATGGTGGCGAGATGCTGCAACAGGTTGCCCAGAGGGGTGGTGGAGGCCCCATTCCTGGAGACATTCATGGTCAGGCCTGATGAAGCTCTGAGCAATCTGATCTACTTTCTGCAGGGAGGTTGGACTAGATGACCTTTAGAGGTCCCCTTCCAACCTAATGCATTCTATCAGTCTGTGATTTACTAAAGCCACACTAGAAGCTTATTTATATGACTTAGTTACAATTATTAGGTTGCTAATTTTACGTCTTCAAACTTGCTGAGCTCTAAGGCTTGATGGATACTATAAAGAGTCCTTTTTGTTTATTAACTGACTAAATCTGTAATAACCTGCTGTTACTTCATAGTTGAATTGTTCTATATGTTTACAAAGACAAAACTGTATAGGAAATTAGATGACAAAAGAACTCAGTCCTTTCTCCATTATTTAAAAAAGAACATTATAACAGTTTTCAGGTTAGTCTATCCCAAGGGAATATTGCTATGTAACTTCTATTCTCTTGCAAAAAAAGCTCTTCATCTGTTGCAAAAAAACCCCCAGTTTTATTCTATAACTCCTGAAGATTACTGCAATGCATAGAAAAATAAAATTACTCAACTACCTTACTAAAAGCTGAATATTAGTCCTAATTACACATTTTTAGAAGTTCTTTTTGGTTACTGTTTATTTTAACTGATTCAAGTGGGGCAATTTGGATACAAATTCCTCTGAGTGGTTTGTATTGTTCCTTAAAAAAGACAAACTTTATTACATAATGATTTATATGGTGTAGGAGACCTTTGACTCAGATAAATACACATGTTGGGAGTAGGAGAGTGAAATTAAATATCTGACTTTAGAGTGTATTATTTGACCCTATTTTAAATATGCCTCTGAGCAGATACAGATTGATGAAAATATGCCTGGATGTTAAAGCAGTGATATCAGCTAATACATTTTTTTCCCTTTTAAAATAAAATCTTTTGATATGCACAGAAGCAAGATGATAAATTCCAAACTAAATTATCTTTCCTTCTTATCTCTCTCATATTTTAATCTCCCATGTTGTCCCTTAAGTGTACAGTGTTATTCTAATTCAACTACCCCTTTTTTTCTTTTAATTTCACCTTGCTTACACCTTTATTTCTCTTCTGACACAAAATCTACAAAGACCATCTCATCTTTTTTGGTGTCAGTAATTCTCTTTCACCCAAATTTATATCCAAGTTACTATAAGCAATGAGCTACAATAAGTCTGAAATAATACGATGTTTACTTCTGCACTGTGTTTTGAGATGAGGAAGGAAAATTATTTGTGTTTTGTATATCGAAAAATTATTATTATCACTTAGTCATGTGCTATGGAGATAGGAAGTACAAATAACTTAAGATTCTTTGACATGTCAGAGGCATTATATGTGGGAAAATTCTGACATTTTTCATTATAAAATATTTTTTTAAGTTGTTTGGATTTTCCCTATGTGACTGGGGTGGTTTTGCTCATTTTAGGTTTCAGTTTCTCAAAAGATAAGTTTTACACATTGTCTTACAGTTGTTGCCATGACAATGATCACAGGCCTGTATTTTGGAACAAGGACTTGTTATGTGCAAGGAGAAGTGATTGAGTTTTAGGAACGGATGGCTTACTTTCCCTTGGAAATTTGTTCATTTTTGCCCAATTTGCAATACTTTGAATAGGCTTAACTTACACAACCTCAGTAGAGTTTCGGTAACAAATTTTCACACATATTTTATGAATATTCCTATGTCTTAGGTATGCCTTGTCTGCTCAGAGAGCGGTTGAACAATTAAAACTGAAACATACTCAGTCTCAGTGAGGAAATCACTCATATCAATTACCCATACAGTTGTTTCCAGGACACTGCATTAAGAACAGTGTCTACACCAAACAATACTTCAGTGGTTTCCAAGCTGGCTTGAAATGACTGGCTATATCTGCATTTCACAGGGCAAATATGGCTGTTCTTTCCTCAACATAGGGCTGTCCTGCACTGCTTCTTATTCTGGGTAAGGTAGGGACAGTTTAGGTACCTCTGCATTTTCTTCCTTTACCTGCTGTAAGCGAATACAGCCCACCTGTATTCTCCATAATCTTTCTCTTGCTCCTGAAATATCACGGAGAAGGTAGAGAGGAGGAAGGGTATACAAGAAAAAGGAGGCAAGGCTAGGAGCATAGCGGCAGAATCCTGGAGTTGTATAGAGAACAGCACAGGGAGAATATGGAGGTGCGCTGACCAGGGAAGGCTCCAGAAATTCAGAGAAAGGCCTGCAAACACAAAGGTGAATATCTGAGACACTTTGATCCTTGGCTTCCTGTGTTGTCTGTTAAGTAGCTATGGAAATCCTTAGCAGACCGTACCTCTTGACATTCATCAATATCAGTCTCAGAGAGAGAGAAGCATTCTACAACACAATGTCTGCATCAACGGACAATGTAAAAGCTATGGATGTCATCTACCTAGACCTCTGTGAGGTTTTTGATATTGTCTGCAACAACATTCTTGCTGCTAAATTGACAAGATACATGTTTGATGAATAGGCTATTAATGGCTGGATGGCCATGTCCAGAGAGTTATATTCAGTTGCTCAGTGGTATCCCTCAAGGAGCAGTACTGAGACTAGTACTATCTAATATCTTCACCAACAAAACAGACAGTGGGATTGCGTGTACCCTCAGCAAGTTTGCAGACAACACTAAGCTGAGCGGTGCAGATGATTTCTTAAAGGAAATGAAGTCCAGAGGAACTTGAAAGGTCAACAGAAGACCCAGCACCTGGGTCAAGGAAATCCCCAGTATCCGTACAGACTGAATGAGGAATGGATTGAAAGGAGCCCTGTAGAGAAGCCTACTAGTAGATAAAAAAATGGGCATGAGCTGGCAATGTTCACTTGCATCCCAGAAAACAAATCGTGTCCTGGGCTACATGAAAAGAAATATGGCCAGCAGGTCAGGGGACAGGATTTTCCCATTCTATTCAGCTCTCAAGAGACTCCACATGGAGTATTGTATCCATCTACAGAGTCCTCAGTCCAAGAAAGACATGGGCCTGTTGGAGTAAATCCAAAGGAGGGCTATAAAGATGACCAGAAGGCTGAAACATCTCTGCTATGAAGACAGGCTGAGAGAGTTAGGCTAGTTCAGCCTGGAGAAGAGAAGGCTCTGAGAAGGCCCTATTGGATTACTTCAGTATGTAAAAGGTGTGTAGAAACATGGAGATAGGCTTTTTACCAAGATCTGCAGTGACAGAGCAAGGGGAAATGGTTTTGAACTGATAAATTTAGATTGGACATGAGGAAGAAATTCTTCACTCTGAGGTTGGTGAAGCACAGGAACAGGTTGCCCAGAGAAGCTGTGTGTGCCCCGTCATTGTAAGTTTTCAAGGTCCGATTGGATGGGGCTTTGATAGTGAAAAATAACCCTGGAGGGTTGGACTAGATGATGTTTAAGAGTCCTTTCCAATAAATCCATTCTATGATTCCAAGTTTCTACTACTCCTTCCATTAATTGTGATACCTCAGTTTGTAAAGGACTGTGTTGTCATTCTAGAAGTTGTGATTTACATGAGGACAAATAGATTGCTTTAGCTCAGATCTAGTTGTTAAGATAAATGTCAGGAAATTGCGTTCAAAAATACTGCAAGAGTGTTAAAGTCACAAAGTCAAGTACTTCAAAGCTGTGCCAAAATTGTAGATATGTATACTCTTTCCAGGAGACCTGTGTATATATACTACAATGATTCTTTCAACTGTGCTTTTGAATGCTAAACACTTTTCTTTGCTCCATTTTTGAGGAAAATTTGCTAGTACATGGTAGGACAAAAGTTGGATATACAAGATGGATGATTTGTGTGCCCAAATAAGAAGTGATCTAGATTTTTGTGATGAACAAAATACTTCACTATGTCTGACAAATAACATAGAAATAACTATTTATATTGCCATTCAAATGATCACCTTCCAGTTTTGGTGTCAGTTTCTTAAAATGAACAGGACAACCCATACTTTTCAGAGCTACTGTTTCACAATCATCCTTCAGAAGAGAAAGGATATAATAGGCATTTTACATGCCTATTATGCTAGCTATAAGAACTATACAAAAACTGTGGTTCCAAATTACGACTGTAGAAAGCAAAGGGGGTAGTGAATCCAGAAGCTGGTAGACTGTAGACTGCAAACTGCATAAACTATCTCTTTTAGCAAGTATGCATTGCTATACAAATAGATTAGCAAAGTAAAGCACTTGAATCACAGAATCACAAGGTTGGAAAAGACCTTTAAGATCATTGAGCCCAACCATTCCTGTCCTATGCTAAACCATATGCCTAAGTACCTCATCTACCCTTTTTTTAAACACATTAAAATAAAAGGTAGATGAGGTAGGGATATGGTTGGGCACCCAACATATTTACTATCCACATTTCCAGGATCTCATTTTGGATGAGATTTAATAAGGTTCCCAGCACCAAAACCATGTTATCTGAAAAATAGCAATCTGAAAGTGTAGATCTTCACTGTCTATCTGTTCATGCACCTCATGGGTGGCACTGACAGGATGTACATTCCACTCTGGTGCCCAGCCCAGGACATCTAAGGTTATCCAAAACCATAATGGCCTGAAACTTTACTGGGGAGAAGAAAAGGAATAGAAAAGCTGCAGCCCCCAAAGTGGGGGAAGAAAGCAAGAGAGGAGGGGAGGGTCATTGACTGTCTTTCATTTCACTGATACATGGCAGTGGAGAAGGTGGTGTGAGGGCAGGGAAGTGGGTTAAAACTAGTATTGGTTTTGCATGACTTTGTGTAAGATTTTATAAAAAATAGCTGCACACAGCCACTGATAACTGCCTGTGTGGTGGAAAGGTACTCTCAAAAAGGAAACCTTTTGCCCCTACAGAAAAAAAAGAGCTTCTCTCCTTCTGTTCTCCTTTACTTTTCAGTACTTCGGCAAAATGATTAATCTCTCCTGTTCTTATGCTTTTGGCTGAAGCACCTATTCCTAGAGCTGCTACGCCCTTCCAGCCTAATGATGGACCATTAACACCCCATGGCTTGCATACCCTACCTTAAAGGTCCTCACAGCTGGACCTCCTCAGTCCCAGCAACTACCTCCATCCTCCCACTCATAATGCATTCAGCAGCCAAGCTCTCTGCATGCCTATTCCCTTGCAAAGACAGAGAGGGACTACTGTTCAACAGCCCATGGCCCAGGCATGTAGCTTTAAGCAAGAGCCAAAAATTTGAGTGGGAGGAACACCTGCAGCTCAACAGAAATGGGTCAGCAAAACCGTTCAAACAACAACAAATTTTTATTCCCTGAGAGGGCCAGCATGACCCATAACTTGTCAGGAGCTGAAGACGTAGTGAGATCTTTTTGGGGAGTGAGCAAATAGGAAAAAGAAAGAAAAGGAAGTAGGGGAGCCAATATGCCCACCACTCAGAAATTCCTTAGTAAGATAGCATGGTCCACCAGGGACCATGCCCCCAAAATGCCAATGTAGCAGTTCTAATACACCCATGATTATTGGGAGGACCAGAAAGATCCCAGCAGATGTCTTCTGCACCAGTGAGGATGTAAGGCACAAGGGAAGGAGATGGGGCTGTTGGTAGGAGCTCTCCTTCAGCAGCTGAGTCTGAGGTGTGAAGGAAAGCAAATCTGTTAGTCCTTGATTCCATGCAAAGATACAACACAGCTCACTGTTTCCTATAGCCCTTCCCTATACCAGCAGCAGATTCTAAAGCTCATGACCTGCTGTGTTTTGGAATGGTAATGGTCTTTGGACAGACATCATGAGCATGTTCTATGTATGACTTCATCAATACCCAAGACAGAAAAAGGGCATTCATACTGGGTGAGGAATGGCTTCTGAAATGACTAGTCATTGCATGTAAGATGAGTCTCACAGCTCTAATCAAATTGTGTGTAAAGGCAGAAAAGCTGTTGCAGAGAAGTAATAAATCATGGGTTCATAGGATAATTTGGGTTGGTCAGGGCCTCAGGAGGTTATCCAGTTCAATCAACTCCTCAAGGCAGGCTCAACTATGAGATCAAACTCAAGAGTTTTACTCTCCGTTGCTGATCTAAGACCAAAGTCTAAGTTTTAACAGAAATCTTTTAAGATCCTTTCCTTCCACTGCAGAAATGTGAGAATAATGTTCACACGTTCCTCTTGTAGGAGAAGTGAGGAGGGGAGTAAGTAGAATGACCACCTTGGACTTCTGTAAGGCAGACTATTCAGAAGGCTGATTGTCAAAGTTCCGTGGGAGAGAGTCTTAAAGGGCCAAGGTGCCCAGGAAGGATGGACTCTCTTCAAAAAGGAAATTCTGGCAACACAAGAACAGGCTGCAACAATGTGCCAGAAAAGGAGCTGCAGAGGGAGTAAGCCAGATTGGCTGAGCAGAGAGATCTGGGTGGACATTAGAAAAAAAAGGAAAGTCTGTGAGCTTTGGAAGAAGGAGCAGGCATCTCAGGGGGGCTACAGGGATGAAGTAAGATTGTATAGAGAGAAAATCAGAAGGGTTAAGGCCCAACTAGAACTCAGACTGGCCATTTTTGTGAAAAATAATAAAAAAAATCTTTCTACAGAGAAGAGCTACAAAGATGATTAAGAGCTTGGAGCATCTCCCCTATGAGGAAAGGTTGAGTGAGCTGGGACTGTTCAGCCTGGAGAAAAGAAGACTAAGGGGGGACCTTATTAATGTCTATAAATATCTTAAGTATGGGATGCAGGGGGAAATGGCTGGCTCCTTTTCAGTGGTCAGTGGAGACAGGACAAGGGGCAATGGCTTGGAGCATAGGAAGTTCCGCACAAACATGCAGAACTTTTTCACAGTGAGGGTGACAGAGCCCTGGGACAGGCTGCCCAGGGGTGTGTGGAGTCTCCATCTCTGGAGATATTCAAGACCTGTTTGGATGCCTATCTGTGCAGTATGAGCTAGGGAGCTGCTTTGGCAGGGGGGTTGGACCCAATGATCTCTCGAGGTCCCTTCCAACCCCTATGATTCTATGATCCTAAGATTCTATGATTGTCCAAGGACAATCTTCAGCCCTTACTGGATGCAGAGGGAGCATTAGTGACAAAGGAGGAGGACAACGCTGAAGTGCTCAATTCCTTCTTTGCCTCAGTCTGCACTTGGGACATAACAAACCTGTGCAGTACTTCAGGCTTGGGGAAGAGTGGCTGGAAAGCTGCCCAGCAGAGAAGGACCTGGGGGGGTTGGTTGACTGCAGACTGAATATGAGCCAGCTGTGTGCAGTGTGCCCAGGTGGCCAAGAAGGCCAATGCCATCTTAGCTTGTATCAGAAATAGTGTGGCCAGCAGGTCCAGGGAAGTGATTGTGCCCCCTGTACTCGGCATTGGTGAGGCCACACCTCGAGTACTATCTTCAGTTTTGGGCCCCTCTCTACAACAAAGACATTGAGGTCCTGGAGCACGTCAAGAGAAGGACAACCAGGCTGGTGAAGGGGCTGGAGAGCAAACCTTACAAGGCGTGGCTGAGAGAACTGGGACTGCTTAGCCTGAAGAAGAGGAGGTTGAGGGGCGGCCTTATTGCTGCCTACAATTATCTGAAAGGAGGTTGTAGAGAGGTGAGTGTTGATCTCTTCACCCAAGTGACAGGTGGTAGGAAAAGGGAGAATAGCCTCAAGCTGCTCCAGGGCAGGTTCAGATAAGACATTAGGAAAAAATTCTTCACCTAAGCGGTCATTGGGCACTGGAACAGGCTGCCCAGGGAGGGGGTTGAGTCACCAAGCCTGGATACATTTTAAAGACAGGTAGATGAGGTGCTCAAGGATATGGTTTAGTAAAGGACAGGTATGGTTGGACTCCATGATCTCAAAGGTCTTTTCCAACCTAGGGATTCTGTGATCCTGTACAAGTTACTATTCTGTCACAAAGTCCTGCTGTTTAATCCGATTTTTGATCAGTTTTTATCTTCCATTTAATAGGATGTTGCTTAAATTGCTGAAACTTACCATTATTTTTTCTAGAGGCAATGGTGTAAAGAAACAGGACAGCTTATTGGATTAATTTCTGAGAAATGTCTATGCTTATATTACGCAATTATTGGAGTCACAATTTCTTTCTGAAAGAGCTAATTTCTTTTCCTAAAACACTTATTGTCTTTGACTTCTCTAGAATAGTAAGATGTGACGTTCAAATTTTTGTTTTAATGAAGCTATTTTCATCAGCACCATTGTAAAAATAATATCATTCATTTGCTTATCTTTGTAACACTTTACCAGGTGCTTTCTGGGTTGCTTTATTTTTCATTTTATTTTGTCTTCTAAGGCCAAGTTAGTAATTTCTTTAGTGCTACTATTTAGATGTCTGCTGTTCATATATTGCCTCTTAGATGTCCTTCAAAATGGTCACCCTTTGACTCAGTATATGTTACACTTTCATTCAGAATGATCAAGATTTACTACAAGACTCTCAGTTTTCCAGTCTTCTGGAATTTTTCTAGAACTCTTCAATGTATGCCAGAAAGTTATAACAGTAATTTAAATGTTTTGTCAGCTATTTTGTTTAGGAAAGTTGAACCTAAGATATATAAGCCTGGGGTTTTATAAATATATAATTGCCACTCATGGTGAATTTTTTTATCTATCAGTAATATCTTAAAAAGTAGATTGATAACTTCATTCATTCCAAATGCCACTGGAATACCTAGAGAACATTTCTGCTTTTCCTTGAGCACACTTCACTATGTTCTTGTCTGAATTTAACTATTGGTTTATAATTAATTCACTGAGTTTATTGCTTCTGGAATGTTTTTTAAATGCCTTACTGTTTAAAATTTGTTGATTTATGATTAACTCATTTATCCATTTGACTTGCTGACTTCATTGCCCTCCTATTTCTATTTTTAATTTATTATAATTCTCATTCAATTGGTTTTTAATTCCCTTTCTATATATACATGCACATACATGTACATATATATGCACATGTACTACGTGTGGGTGTATATATATATATGTAAATATTCAATTTCTGTCATTGCTTTCAACAAGAAAGATATTTTCTTGGATCAAGTATATTTTTTTTTCAGTCTGAGGAATCTTGGCTTCTTGGGCATCCAGAAAGATGTTCCTGAAAAATTTCCAATTGTTTTAGCACTTATTCAGTTAAATGCATGTTCCCAACCCTAGTTTCAGCTGTTCCTCTAAGTTTCAAAACCTGCAGGTTTTAAAAGATCCAAGAAGACATATTTCAGGTTGGTGACATATCCTGTTTGCATTAAATAAATCAAACCTCATTTAATTAGGCATTTTTTCAATTTTATAAAAGCCATTATTTATCATAATGAGGTCCATTATAGTGAGTAATTGATAATGGACATTACTGAGATACTTGATATGCCATGCAGGATTTCTGTGTTAAGAAAAAAATCCATTATTTTTAGAAATTTCTGAAGTTGTATTACTGGTTATGTAGACTGAGAAAATGATCTGCAGGACAAAAGACACTTAAGGTAGCAAAGTTTTACTTTCTGCTCTAAATTAACAGACTATTTTTTTTTATATGATGCTTGTCCAATATTTTTTTTTAATGTTGAAGGTATCTCCTAGTTTGATTTTGTTTGTTTAACTAATTAATACTTTAACCACAAGCAGTGGAGGGTCCACTCAGTCATCTATGACTTTCTAATCATGTAACAGTATATGAATGCAAAATATCACCACCATCTGACATAGTTTTCCACTGTAGCTATTATGGAACACATTAGACATGAAATGCAATCCTTCAAAACCCATGGGACATACCCAATCAAGTTTCTCTATTACTAATCACATAATTTGTCTTTTACATGACCACTTCCAACTACTCGTATTGACTCTCCAGGATCCAGAATACCTTTCAGCATACTATTAGGTTGGTTTTTTTTTTTTTGGGGGGGGGTGACATAAAAAAATGAAGCTTTTAGTTGGCTTATATACTTGGATAAGTATGTCTTATTCTGTCATCACGATTCTCTCCTTTCATGTAGTTTGAGGTGATTAAATCTTCCTGACTACTTCATCTGTCAAACTGAAGACCGGTACACATTTTGCTGAGATGAAGGCCATAAAACCATTGACTTTTTTTTTTAATTTCCTTAGAGGTTACCTTGCTTATTGAAACAAAATCTTTCCTTACTTCATCTACCACCAGTACTATTGAACTCTGTTATCATATGCCTGCTTTTTAATCTTGCTTGAAAAACAGCCTAACTTTTCCAAAGTATCAGCTGTGTTATCTTTTTTAAGCTTTTTGAACTCCCTGTTTGATGAATGTTGTTAGTGGCTGGAAATCACCTGAAATAAATTTTCCTAGCTTCAAAACAAGCTTTTTTAATTGCCTTTAGTGATTAGTTCTTACACACTGGTCTCTTCTGATGTCTTAGCATCAGGTAGTTATTTGATACTTCCAGCTGGGACAATAGACTCTGGACACTTAAAATTGACAGTGAGAACAGACTAATCTTTGCATTTTCTCATTTGATTTAGTTACTTGTCATTGGAAGACTGGAAGATCTGCTGTGATATTGACCCAACTGATCCATTGAGAAATCCCATATATGCACAGTAGAAGAATTTCAGCATCTTTAATTTCTTCCCCATATTTGCTACCAAACTGATCTTCATGTAGAGGTTAAAACATTTTGCTTCACAAGGCAAGATACAAATTATACTAGATTTGGTGTTGGTCTTAGAAAATGATGACTGTTCATCTTTGTTGCTATAGCAAAACCACATGCATACAGCAAATCTTATAAACACTATTCTTCAAATTCTCCTGGAAACTCTGCTGCTAGCTCCTCTATTTACACTTCACAGTGCCCGTATGCACTAGCTTTTATTCAACATTTAAGTCAGTTTCATCCTGTGTCAAGAATTGTCAGCAAAGTTCAAACACCAGATGAAGATCACACACCTCAGGCAGTATGTGTGAAAGTAAAGGATACATTCCTGTGATTGTCTGGAAAAGATCCAAACAGGAGTATTTTACTGGACTATATATTCAGCTCTTTCCTCTCTTGATGTTATGCCACCTAAACTCCACCTTTGGTGTCCCCCTGTTTGCTGCCCTGGCTGCTCCGCAGCCTGGTTCTGCTCCTTGTTTTGAAATCATTATGCCTTTGTTTTCTGTGAGGCAAGATTTATAAGGAAGGTAATATCCTTTATTAGGCAGTTTGGTTCATTTGGAAAAAATGGACATTCTTGTGGGGTCAGTGTCCCTTCATTACACTTGTTTTCTGCCTGCTTGGTTTTTTCCATTTCTAAGAGCTTTGCTTAGAGAAAGCAGGTCTGCTCATTTCATCCTTCTCAGTTGCTGCATTTTCTTCCAGTGTAATAGAGAGAACACATGTACTTGTGCTCTTTTGTGGTGACTCGTGTGCTTGTTTTTCCAAAATCCAAAATAAAAATAATAAAACCAATTTTCGGCCAAACATCTGTATTTTGGCCCTGGTATATGGAAACCTCAATCGCCCCAGGTTTTTTGGAAAAAGTCCTGGACTGATAGGATCAACGTTTTTCTTAAAGGAAAAATAAAAATCTGCTCTACCAGTTACATAAGAGGCAGAGAAAGACCCTATGGAGAATAACAAGAGATATGTATTGATATAAAAATTACAAATAGAAACATTCCAAATATTTGCAAGTTATTTCTTCTCCTGTTTACCCCCCAAGTAATGGAAAAACAATCCATGTTGAGTAAGAGACGGTAGGTTGTGAATATTTTTAAGGTCCAATACAGTCTCGAATTCCAGATCTACGCAACTTCTCAGATGCCTACCAGAGTTTATGTAAGTTTTGACTGAGTTAAACACCAACATATTCCTGCTTGACAACATTACCTATACATAGTGGGCAAGGAGTTCCTACTCTCTTCTAGTAATCCGATTCTATGCTTTTCCCACTCTGTTTACTTCTCCCTGAAATGACCGTGACCTTCTGCCAGATTTTCTTGAAGGTTATGCTAATCTTTATTGGCAAGAGTAACAGTAGCTGGAGCAAAAAAAAGTGAAAGAAAATGCCACATGAGAATGAACAGCATGCAGAGCGTGAGAAGTTTCTGCAATAGCTGGAACTGGAGCAGCTTTGTCAGCATGCAGTCCTTGGAGCAGTAAGTGGGGATGTACACACTGAAATATCCTAGAATGAAGTTGTAATTAATTTGCTGGTTACTCAAAAAGGCATTTGGAATAAATCTTTTGCTAAGACAGATGGGTGCACCTCAGGTACTTTCTATGAAGTTTTGTGCATTTCATGCAGCCCTTCATTTGGCCCCAAATCTTATTTGTTTTGTGTTTAGATCCAAATTAATGTGTATATCTAGTTGTGTGAACAAATGGAGAAAAATCTCCATATCCATGTCCCTCTTGCCTGAGAATTCTGTGTACAGCTTTTCATATATAAATTTCTAATGTGTTTATGCACAGGGTCAAAATAACTTCCCATAAAACATTCTACCTTGATATAAAATAACCACAGCTATTGAATTAACAATTCAGCTACCTCATGTTAGAGTCATGCTGATCAGTATATTCAACAAGATGGGAGCAGTCTCAGGGAGCGAGGGCAAGGGGTTAATGCCACTCTCTTTAAGGACATGGAATTGCTGACACTTCCTAGTAGATCCCCAGCATTGCTGTTTAAGACATTTCGGGCTCTTGAACATTGCAACATCTGTAGTGTGGTTCAGGGCCAAAATGCAAACAGTTATGTCACATCTACTTTACAAGATGGAACGTGGTTTAACCAAGTTGAGGGACAAGCATACTGTAACAAGGCCCCACAATATGTTTGTTCTTGTAGAGCAGATGAACCCTAAATTAGTACCAGATGTCAGTACTAGACCTGCTGTACAGGGAACACAGCAGGGAACTAGCAATTATGGTAGAGCCACTGTGAGGCCATACTTAAGGTTGCATTCTGTTTTACACTTACAGTGAGAACTTGGTCTTTTCCTATTATAGTACAACATCATATTTCTCCTTCCAGTGTTGGTCCATGTGTGTATCTGCTGTGGGATGACAAAGTGCCTTGTGCTCTGAAGCCAAGGTACTTTGTGCCTTTGGAGTGCCCAAACGGCATATATATGCCCTATTTCTATTCATGCTCTGCACTGAGGTCACGAAGAGCAGTGTGAGCTGCTTCTTCCTTGGTTTGCTTTAACTGCCTTTGGCTTCAGATGTAGCTCTGCTCTCATCACAGGCTGCAGTGTTTTTGGCCTTGCAATAATTTTTCTGTCATTTTCCTTGTTAGTTTGTTCATTAGTTACTTAGCAATTTTCTTTGTTTTCCTGGACATTTTTTGTTGCCAAGAACTTCCCTCTTGGCAAACAGGGAAAAGAGATTTTCGGTTTGAGTTAAGCCACGTGGCTTCCAATAGCCTTTTAGTTCTCTGCCTCAGAACAGTTTAGTCCTCTATCCCACATGGCTTTTTTGTGACAAGGTCTTTGTGCTTGCTCCTCCCATCACTTGTATTGAGGAAACATGTCAGGAAAAATCCGTATTGTCAGGAAAATTGGTCCTTATTGTCAACAAGAATTTCTTATTCTGGAGATTTCTGCTACCTCCACATCCTATGGTCTCTTGATCTTAACTGCAAAACTGCAAGGACAACTTCAGACACCAGTGGGACAATTCAGAGAGCAAGAATTTCATGCTTGGAAGGTCCTTTTCATAATGAATGGCTGAGACGTTTTCCTTTGGTGCATTGCCTGGGGAGTTTAAGGAAGATAATTCAACATGAAGTCTTTAAATAAATGTCTCTTTTTTCTTCCTTGCCTTTTAACTTCCACAACTTAGTGGTCCCATGGGCTACATCTATAGAAGTAAACTGCAAAGGGCCATGATTTAGGGTTTGATTACCATTCTCTTACAATCCACAGTGTTTAGCTGATAGCACCACACCTTTGCACAGTTTTAATGTATGTCAACTAGTACTCTCCAAAGTAGTAGTCAGGGGGATAATAAAGGCGAAGGAGTGTTCTTAGAAAACAATATGGATAAGACCACCTGCTTTTGGGTAGGTATGGAGTGTAGCTATGAGGGCAGAAGCTTGCTCTTGAGACCATGCCACTAGTTCTAAAGGCAAAAGAATGGTCACTGGGGTGCTTTATTTGCTAGTGCAGCTGTAGCCATATTGTTCCAGAAAAGGTTCAAATGTGATGACACAAAATCATAAGAAACAGTAGAAAGCCTTTGATATTGAACCATTGAAATCAAAATTGTATCTACTGGGAACTATTGATCCAACTGCATAGACTTTTGGTCACTCCATGACTGCACAGAGACTTATATTCAGAGATAGGTCTCCACATTGTTTAACCCACTAGAAATTATTCTTCTAGTGACATATAATCATTTCACAGAATTAAAACAAGTCCTGCTTTTGTGAGAATCAGATTTTATTCTTCTCTTTTACTCTTCACCATAACCAAAGGTATTTTTAGGCTAGTGTTCCTACACGTTGCAGTCTTTATCAGCACTGGGATGACCATCACTACCATTTCGCTTCCTGTTTTCTGACTCATCCTTGAATTTCTTGAGTGAGGAAGAAGTCTGACAATATTCACAATAACATCACTAAAGCTGACGCCTCAGTACCTCAAAATTGCAATAAGGTGTTTTTTGCATTTGAGATTCTCAGAAGCCAGACACTCATACTTGGATCCGTGGATTCAGGATCCACTCTTATGTGTGCTTACAGATCTTATTAACCATAGTCTTTTCCACAGGTTGGGAAAATCAGTGGTAGATTATACAGGTCAGGCTTCTGGAGTGCTGTCATAGCCTTTCAACCCATTACCCATCTTTTTTAGCTCAAATGAAATTGGAGTGCAAGGATATTTAAAGATAAGTGCCATCTAATAAACTATAATGTTCTGAATCTACTATCTTCATCTCCTCTAGAAGAGACCATAGTCTCTCTTGACACCTAGGAGATCATTTAAAGTGTCTCCAGAATCTCATAAGGTGGTCCAGGCTTTTGTGATCATAATACAGGAGTAGAAGGTTGTATTCTGCTTTAAACTCATTCGATCTGTTGGGGTTTTTTACAGGCAAATGTAGTATGTCTGTGAAATTTTACAGCTGTTCAATACATGAGTAAAACCTGAATAGTCTGAAAAGTTTCAAAAAATGAATCAATGGTTGTCTGAGTGAATTAATTCGGAATTGTTCTTCCATAAGTCACATTCAGAATTCCATGCATTTTCAGGACCCTCTACATGACCATTTCAAAAGGTAGAAGACCTCTTTGCAATTAAAGTTTAATTTGCTTGAGTTCCTTTTTTTTTTCTTTTTTTCTTCCTCTTAATTGGCAAGCAATTTCATTTTTCAGAAGCAATTTCATTTATGCCTCAGTAAGCTAATGGTAAAAACATGCTACTCAACTTCTATCCTCTGACTCAATTTAAAGATACAAGAAAGAGAACTTAAAAGAATCCTAGTAATTCTATATTTTACTGCTGCTTCCCTGGGGATAAAAAACAGATTTTGCCTGGTTAGGGAAAAAAACAGTAAAGGACTTCACAACTTAGGCAAAGAAGAATGTTTGTGAACACTGTGAATCTTGCTGTGTTTAGGTAAAGACAATCCTAAATATGTCAGCAGGCAAGTTACTTGACTTGCTTGTGTGGACAAAGCATTGATGAACATTGGGAATAAAGCTCTAAACAAGCAAATGTGACCATGCTATCAGGAAGACGTGCTTTTTCTTATGGAACAAGGATGTGTGCTACTGGTAGCTTTACCTTTCCATGTTTTTCTTTTCTGTTTTTCATTAAATATGTTACATAAATATCTGTAACACCCTTACAATGCGGTATTGTTACATGTTAATCTAAGGAGGCTGTGGAAACTGATACTCCCTCAGAAGGGAAGCAAGTTCACCTTCAACATGAGAAGCTAATTTCAAGAATATTCAATAGATTTTCAATAAACAAGTAACCTCTCTCAAGACTACTTTGAAAACAACTGTCTACCAAGATTTGAAGAATCACAGTCACGGAATGGTTTGTGTTGGCAGGGGCCCTAAATATCATCCTGTTCCAATCCCCCAGCGGGGACACCCTCCACTAGACCAAAGCCCCATCCAACCTGGCCTCAAACACTGCCAGGGAGAGGTCATCCACAGCTTCTCTGGGCAAGCTGTACCAGTGCCTTACCACCCCCAGAATAAAGAGTTTCTTCCTAATATCTAATCTAAATCTACCCTCTTCTAGTTTAAAACTTCTACCCTTTGTCCTATCACTACACTCCCTGATAAAGAGTCCATCACCTTTCCTGCAGGCCCCTTAAGGTACTGGAAGGCTGCTATAAGTTCTCCCAGAGCCTTCTCTTCTCCAGACTGAACAAGTCCAACTCTTTCAGCCTGTTTTCAAAGGAAGAGGTACTCCAACCCTCTGATCTTCCCTGTGACCTCCTCTGGACTAGTTCCAACAGGTCCAAGAGGATTATGCTGTAGATTCATATTTTGATAAGAGTTCCTTTAGCATGCAAAGGAGGTGGAGAAATGTTTATTTCCTCAAGCAGGTAATCATGCTTATCATGACACAGCCCAAGTTGCATTAGAGGTATTGTGCAAGGAGCTTGTCAAGTTCTGATTCCATGGAATATCTGTCATTAGCCTAGATAAATGGAAGGCTTTTTCAGAGTTAGACAGGCACAACATTAATGCTGGTGAAATATGCTGTGTGACTCACCCTCAGAAAATGCTTCCCAACCAAGGGATTAAAGAGTGGGATTTCTGATACTTCTAATAATTAAAAGAAGGAAAGGGTATTCTGAATATTGATCTTTTGGATGATGCTCCAGTTGATAATCATGCAGATGAATGAGATCAGGGAATAGGGGGGATATGGCCTTTCATGATGTTCCCTCTTTGAAAACCCATGGCAAAATTACAATACACTGTAATATAAAATTAGTTCTGGAGCTGTTAAAGGTTTAGAGCTCATATAACACTTAACAGCACACTTAAATTTTCACTTGTCTGTGAGAGAAAAAAGAGGAAACTTTCAAAACAGGTTTCTGTCAGATGTTTTTTGCTTTGGTTGCTGCTAAGCTTCTCCTGTCTGGCCCAATGGTTCCACTGTTCTCTCCACATCTGTCCTAAATGTTTCTGCTAAAGTCATATTCGTTTCCTCCCACACATTAGCACTCCATTGATTCCCTTCACTTGCCATGTCAAATTCAAGCTGTTCATCTTTACCTACAACACCCTTATTGTGTGCCCCCACCTATATATCCAGTTTCATTTCCTCTGACTCCCCCTCCCACACCTCTTTTCTGGAAATGACCTCAGTTCACAGGATTTGTGGCACTCAAAAGAAAAGAAGGGAGTGAAACTGCTTTTAATCAAAGCCCTGATTTCCATGGCAAGTCATATCTGCCTAACTGAAAGTATGATTTTAGGCCAATATAACCAAACTAGGGCGGCTTTCTTTTGGGGTACTCCTTCTAATGTTGTTTAAACTTATGATACACATATTAGTTTGCATCGGTGTGGTAGCTAAACTGAGAAAACTGTATTGAGAGCCAATGTGAAGGTCAGAGTTGAAGGGAAAATAAATTTCTTCCATTCTACATTTTTGATAATTCAAAATCAAAAAGAAAAATCATGTCTTCCCATTCAAAGCCCTCAGAGCATTGCTAGGAATGAGAAAGACCTGCATTGGGAATATAAGTGGGGCATGATAACAAGATTGATTCCTTGTCAATCACACAAGAAAATCTTGATCCTGGGTGTTTTCACCCTTTGTCTACTTACTAAGTTTTTATTGATCTGGGGTCTGGAGGGCAGCTCACTCTTCTCTGTCTCTTCACCAGCTCCTCTTCCTAACTTCCCAGCATGCCTTTGCTATTTTCTGTCTCTTTGCTTATTGACTTTCTAGGCCTGGAATAGAAGAGATGGGCATCTAGAGCAGCATTAAGACAATACTGGCATAAAGGAAAGCTTCACACACTAGACTTAACTATATACATGTTTTCCAGGGACCTGTTCCAATGCTGTGAGTATAATTACCCTATATTCCATCTATACGTGCCTCTCTGGATGGGTACCTGCTCTTTGATTTGCCTATTATGCAGTATGTCTTCTGCCCGCTGTTGATGTGTCTTTGTATCTAGATAATTCAGCATAACAACTAATTTACTAAAATCACTCAGACCTTCTTACTTCCCTATCACTTTTCCCACAGTGAAATCTCACTAAGGGAGGGATAGAGTGACTGGCCTTTTTCTCCTTTTTCTACACTGAAACAGAAGGTTACACCTACCTACATGTACACAAGTAGTACTTCAACTCCCAGTATATCCATGTTCAATTTTGTGTACCTAGTCACATCACTTAAATGTTTACATGCAGGTTTTATGTTTAAGACCCATAGATTCCTTCTTTTTCTCATCAGCAAAAAAGATACATATCTGGGGAGGCTTTTCCCTGTTTAGAGAACCTAAAATGAAAACAATGGCTGAATAAATTTGACACTGATTTTCTAAGAAAACTCCTGCAAAAGGTGGGGGTAAGAAATGTCCTGACAGCTACACACACTTGCGTGGGGGTGGCTGTAAGAGTACAGTTTTCTTGAGATAAAATAGATGAAGAAGCCAAGAAGGCTTCTGCAGGCTGCACGTGTGTGTGCATGTTTCTGTGATGTTTAGGGTGGCTTTTTTTCTGAATTTGTTTGCTTTGAGACTGTAGGTGAAAACAAGTGGTCCTGTCTTTTATTAAACACACAGTAGGTCAAATTCACCCATGGTATAAATGTGCCTTGGCTTCCCAGTTCCCTCCACCTGAGCTAGCAGTGACTGTTTTTCCAGAATGTTTATTCCAGTATCAGCAGAGATAAAGCAAGTTGAGGAAGAAGGGGTGGGGGCTACAGTAGAGGCCAAGGGCAGGGAGCTTTTCATGAAGCCTCTCAAATACATTGATTGTAGTTTGTGATTTTTCAAAGCTGCACATGTTGAGTAATATCTGCCAATAAACACAGCTCAGTGGGTGAGAAATCTGTCTGCCTCTTGCTGAGGATTAGAAGAGAAAAGACACCAAATGAGCAGTTTCTTCACATGTGGGTCATGCCCCTCACTGGGGTACTTGCCCCTGACCTAATCCTGTTGCACTTTGTCTCCCTCACTCCCTCCTGTCTTCCTTCTCCCTTCTACTCCTCCACTGCTGCACTACTGGTGGTCTGGTGCATGCTGCACAGATGTTTTCCCCATGCTATTATAAGATTATTTTTCAAGTGGCTTCTTGGAACAGATGTTCCAGTGTGTGCACTCTCCTTCCCTTGGCTGAAAGTTCTCTGTGCAAAGAGCAGATTGCATTGCTGCTCTCCTTTTGATCTGAAGAGTGAACGCGAGGAAAAAAAAAAGCACACAAATGATGCTGGTTTTCGTTTCAGGCTGCTTGGCAATGGTGCACCTGGGTGTGTGTCTCCTGCTTCTTTTCTCCCTCATCACTAGTGCTGCTTGCAGATGGTTTTTTTCTGTGTCTTTCTTCTTCAGCCCATTTTTTTCCCTCTGTGGCCCAATACTTTACTCCCACTGCTTTTAAATTTTCTTTCATCTAACACTCTGGTATTCGTGCTTCCAAAATCATTGTCTGTCCCAATGCCAGCACCTCATCTTCATCTTCTCCTTTCTTTGGCAACTCCTGGTCTTTTAGAATGGATTAGTCTTATGTGTTTGGGTACAAGGCCTGTCCTTTTTTCCTTTTTGTGTTGAGTTCAGATTCATTCCTTAGTTTCTCCTTCAATGCCCCAGTGAATTCACCTGAATATTGCTGCTTTTACTTTTTCATTTTATTTCTCCCATTGGGTCAGGAACACTTTCAAGATCCAGAGGTCACTCAATGTCAGGGGACCATGTTTTCCAAGGGCTACTAAATTTATAGGTATAACAAAAGCATGACACAAGGAGGTTGTTAAGTGTGTGTTATATTTTAGGATTCTGTAGCCAGGCTTAACCTAGTGAAACTCGTCCTCTTGGATTTAAAAAATAAAAAATGAAAAACATCTTTATTTGATCACATCGAGTCTTTCAAATAGACAGCATGTCAGCTTCATCTTTATTAAAAATTCAAATTACATGCATCCAATGTTTAGGGATAAATAAAAATCATTGCATATATCTTCCAAGTCAATAAAACAGAATTTGGGAGTGGGTTTCTAACCTACTATTAATCAGCTTCAGTTGATTCAGGATGATTTACATCAATGGAGAATTGGTTTTGGATATGTGTTTTAAAAGATCTGCCCATTCTTATTCTTGCTTTCATATGGCCAGCACTGTATGTACCCACTATTTCTTTTTATAATGTCCTCTTATGGAAAAGTCCTGCAGAATTTATTGGGGAATGATAACCTCACATAAGAATGTATAGGATTCTTTTAACAGGAAAATTATTCTCTCTTGCATTCACAGTCTGTCCTAGATTACTCCAGAAATTCTAATACTTTTTGTTGATTTATAGACTTGCAGAGAAATTTCTCTAGAACTTAACTGGGGTAAACTTATTAAGTATTATATCTTCCCAGGGAAGATTTAAACTACAATTATAACCTTGTGAATCCTTCCCTTCTCTAGCTTCCTTTGTAAGATCATTCTACGGCATTGTACTGCAGTGTGTACCAGCAATAAATAAATAAGCAAAAAAGCAAATAGGGGGATACATGCTTTGGCAGAATTTCCCATTCACTAAAATACTCCTGCCCATGAGCTGAGCCTGCAAGCACAGCTGTGGTTGTAATACACTGCTCTCAAATTAAGAATACCTGTAAATCTGATTTATGGCTATAAATTCACCCATACCCCAAATAATCCATTACAGGTAAATGACTGTATTTCCATTCAGATTTGAGACCAGTCTACCACACATCCTCCTTCTCTGGAAGCTCAGAAAACTGGATTTTCAGTATTATTGCTGGCAGCTTACCTCTTGCTAGCCTTGCATTCTGCACTGAAGCATTAGAAAGCTGTCTTAGCCACCTCTGTATTGCTGCTATAAAAAAGGGTAGTGGAAGGGAGAAGGTAAAGAAGAAAACCAACTGGTTTATTAATGATTGCAAACAGGCTAAAGAAAAAAGATCATGTGATACAAAGCATGATAGCAGGACACTGGTTTCTCATGGTAAAGGAAATCCAGTACTATTTCCTGACCTTTCTAGCCAGGGACATTGTAAACATAGTCACACCCAACATGAATCCAAGTTTGGGGGAAAAAGAAAAATTTTGCTATTTTAGTAAAAAAAAATCATTGAAAACAGGCTGCAAAACAGCCACGTGTTGGTCATACAGGCCATTTCTTCTGACCCAAGGTTGGACTCATGTGTCATTCAGAACAAACAATTCTTTTGCCTTGTCAAAATTCTGTTAACAGAGATACCATGGGCTTGCTAGCCTGTTCCAGTGTTCAGCCAATCCCGCTGCCCATTTAGTGTTTCAAGCACTGAATGACATTTCTGGTTGCCCTTGTACAGGCAGCTGCAGTAAGCTTTCTTCAAAACATCAGAGGGTAATAGTAGGAATATCTGGACTATCTCTGTTGGGCTTCTTCAAGCCTCTGATTTAGGTATAACCTATTATGTTAAACCCTGAGGCATCAGGCAGGCATTGCTTTGGTTTGGTTCTATTAAGCTGGATGAAATAATAGAGTGGAAATCTTAAGATGTCTTTATTTTCTTTTTTTTTAATAAATAAATACTACTATAATTATGTAAAGTAAAAAAAGGGGGGGAGGGTAGGAATGGGTTATTGATTTGCATTTCAATGGACCTAAAACTAAAATGTGTCAAATTTTTAAAGTATGAAGAAATTCAGTTTCGCTGACACTAATGTCTAGTTGACAGTGTTCATATAGTATTTTAATTGCCTTTCTGTTTATTTACTTCTCTTTACTTTCGATAACTTTACATCCTCTGTCTCATGGCCTTTGTCACAGATAGACCTGAAAATTTATAGGCACCTTGGACCTCAATCCCACAATTTACAGGCTTTGAGTGAGGAGGAGTTCCAAGGACCTGAGTCCATCTCTCGTGGTGACAGGTTTGTGCTCTTGGTCTGAAATCTATACATTACTCTGAGACATAAAAACACTTCTTTTCCTCTGACCAGCATTCTGACACAGACAATGTTCACAATATTATGTTCCTGAAAGGTACAAGAAAGGTTATTTGTTGTTATCGCCCATTGCCTTTTCTGTTTAGTCCCTTTGTCTTACAACTGCCTTTTTATTCTGTTTGTACATTTTATAATACCTTGTCAGGGTTCAGAGTTTCCACAGGGTAATGGCCTTTACAGAGGCCTAGAAGACTAATTCACACTAGGTCTGATTTCACACCCTCATCTATCTTTTGTGATTTCCACCCTATCTACCCACAGCTTCCTAAGTCTCACTAGGCAATCCTTTTCTGCAATGCAGAATGGGCTTTTTTGATCTGACTTCACATTGCTTAGAAGTAGGGCTGTTAATTTTGGCTTGTAATCGCAATTAGATATCAAATAAACCTAAAACCAGTTAAAAGCCTCACCCCAAACATAGCCATGATAAACCAAGAATAAGTACCATGTTCCAGAAACTTCTGTTCCTGCAGGTTTTGAACACTCCCTTCCCTTCACAGATCATGCTGGGCTTTAATGTCCTCTCTGTTTCACATGTGCCTCAGGATACCATATTTTTGTCACAGGTTGTCACCATACATTCCTCCTATCCCCACTCTTTTCCTCACTCTGGAAAACCCTTTCCCTTTTCCTAACAAGCTGATCTGGTATTGGTGCTGATGATAAACTTGCTGGAACTGTATTGCCTCTCAACGGCTGAGGGTGGGATCTAAAACTACCTTGTGGGAATTATAGGGTTAAAAAGCATAGTGGGGTGCACAATAAAGTATTCACTGGGCAGGGATAAAGCACATCTAATCTGCAGGATGTTCTTGTGTCATTAGTATCTTACATGTTGTCCTACAGGGCCAATTATAAATAGTTCTGCAGTCACCAGATGGGAAATGTTTTTAATCACAAACCTTACTCTCAAAGCTTCTGTGTCCCCTCTCCCTGGACAAACATGTGACAGTCAATTAATATTAAACCAAATGCTGTTTACTTAACTGATAAATGGAAAACACATTATTGGTTAACAGCTCAGTTTGGAAACAGTGTTTTAAAGGTGATATGTAATAAAATTGGTGACAACCCAAATAACAATACAGAGCATTAAGGCTGAAGTTGGTAACAACTGCAGTCAGTCAGCTAGGCAAGGCTGTCAGAACTTACAAAGAGATGAGAACAGAGCTGTTTGATTTGGAAGTCAGGTCTTAAGCCATATTTTTTGATTGTGCAATTGAATTTAACTCTTAACTATCGAGTAGATTTAGAATTTGAAGATGCAAAGTCCATCTGCTCAGACTCATCCCACAGGATCTTTTCCTCCTGGCTGGGAAGTCATACAGAGTAGGCCGCTTTTCTTTTTTTATTATTTTTTTGCCACTGCAGTGCAGTTGATTTCAGAGAAAGCTTAAATGACATTGCAGAAGTCTTTCTTTCTGAGGGACAGACAAAACTTCCTTGGCTCACCTGCCAGCTCTATTCTGACTCTTGTGTGTCACACATCTGTCTGGTCACGCCACACTGTTGGATGACTGCTGCGTTTATAGGAATATTTGTGACCACTCTTAATTGACATGAAGGCTAAAAACTCCAGCAGCCAACAGCAGGCAAACATCAACTGTCTAAAAGATATGAGCGTTCTCTTTTATAAAAATGCATTACAGCTTCTGGCACTTCCTAGATGGCTGACCTCAAGTGCTGGAGAATGTGAGGGTGGGACGTTGTGACTCAGCTGTTTGCTGTATAGCATTCATTAATATCTTGTATGTTTTCCTGCAAGGACGGTTATAAATAATTCTGTAGTGATCAGATGGGAAACAGTAAGCACAATCCTTGCTCAGCACCACTGGGGAATTAGCTTCCCATCATCCCTCCCCCCTCTTCTATCTCTGACACTCTTCTTGTTGCCTGAGCACTGGGTCCAGCCTAGGTGCTGGTGCTGCAGGGACTCCTCACCTAATGGAGTGAACAGGAGGGCAAAGAACCATGAGGAACACAAGGAACACAACCTGTCCCCATCTCCACATGCCAGCTAGATCAAATGGCTATAGGTCTGATTCAGGGTCCTCTGAAGTCCATGCAAATATTTGTGTTGATTTCAGCAGCTTTGGATCAGCACCTATGTACACAGATGAAAGCAAGCTTTTTTTCTCAAAAAGGGACAAAGTCGTGTTTTCCTTTCATAGAGAGAAGGGCAGTGCTGACACCATCTTCCATGCCCTGTTCTTGGGACAGTCACACCTACATGTTTTTGTGCATCCTGATCAGTTTTTAGAATCTAGCTGATCCCTAGAAAGTCTTCCTCATGCACACCCCTCCATTCTTCTTGTTATGAGACAAAGGAATGACACAAAATGTTTTCTGCCTTGTAGTTTTTATTGTTAAAGGGGTAATCCAAAACCAGAAACATTTAACAGAATGCGTCTAGTCCAAAAGATAGAAAATTTAAGCAAAGCTGAGAGACTATGGGATAGATGAGTGGATAGTGATGTGGGTTGAGAACTGGCTGTCGGACTGAGCTCAGAGGGTCGTGATCAGTGGAGCAGAGTCTGACTGGAGACCTGTGACTAGCGGTGTTCCCCAGGGCTCGGTGTTGGGTCCAGTCCTGTTCAATATCTTCATTGACGACCTTGATGAGGGAATAGCATCCACTCTCAGCAAGTACGCCGATGATACAAAGCTGGGAGGGGTGGCTGACACGCAGGAACACTGCGCTGCCATCCAGCGAGACCTGGACAGGCTGGAGAGCTGGGCAGGGAGAAACCAGATGAAATTCAACAAAAGCAAGTGTAAAGTCTTGCACCTGGGGAGGAACAACCGTTTGAATCAGTACAGGCTGGGGGATGACCTGCTGGAGAGGAGCTCTGCAGAGAAGGACCTGGGGGTCCTGGTAGATGACAGGTTGGCCATGAGCCAGCAGTGTGCTCTGGTAGCTAAGACAGCCAATGAGATCCTGGGGTGCATCAGGAAGAGTGTGGCCAGCAGGTCTAAGGAGGTGATCCTCCCCCTCTACTCTGCCCTGGTCAGGCCCCACCTGGAGTATTGTGTCCAGTTCTGGGCTCCCTGGTATAAAAAAGACAGATGTCCTGGAAAAAGTCCAAAGGAGGGCTGCGAAGATGATTAAGGACCTGGAGCATTTCCCCTATGAGGAAAGGTTGAGTGAGCTGGGGCTGTTCAGCCTGGAGAAAAGAAGACTGAGGGGGGACCTTATTAATGTCTATAAATATCTTAAGTATGGGATGCAGGGGGAAATGGCCACATCTTTAAGGATGCCTTTCTGAGAGCTCAAGGGCTCTCAGTCCCTCTGAATAAGAAAGTGGGCAGGAGAGTCAGGAAGCCAGCATGGCTAAGTAAGGACCTGCTGGTCAAACTGGGAGAAAAGAAAGTCAAACACAAGCTCTGGAAGCAAGGGTGTGTAGCCTGGAAAGAATACAGGGATGCTGTTCGGACTTGCAGAGACGGGGTCAGGAAAGCCAAGGCGCAGATGGAACTGAACTTGGCAAGGGATGTTAAAAACAACAAGAAGGCATTTTACAGGTACATTGGCCAGAAGAGACAGGTCAAAGAGAACGTACCTCCCTTGGTAAATGAGAAAGGAGAACTGGCTGCAACTGATGAGGAGAAGGCTGAGGTACTCAATGAGTTCTTTGCCTCAGTCTTCTCAGGCAGCCAGGATTCTCATAATTCTCAAATCCCAGAACCTTGCATCCCTCTAGGTGGGAACTGGGGGAGTAAATCCCTCCCCACTGTAAGAGCAGAGCAAGTCCGAGACCGCCTCATGAGACTGAATGTCTACAAGTCTATGGGGCCGGATGACATGCATCCCAGGGTCCTGAAGGAGCTGGCTGATGTGGTTGCTGAGCCGCTCTCCATCATATTTGAAAAGTCATGGCTGTCAGGAGAGGTCTCTGGGGACTGGAAAAAAGGTCATGTCACTCCCATTTATAAGAAAGGGAGCAAGGAAGACCCAGGGAATTACAGGCCGGTGAGCCTCACCTCTGTGCCTGGGAAGATCATGTAACAGATCCTCCTGGATGACATGCTGGAGCACATGAGGGAAGAGTACGTGATCCGGGACAGCCAGCACGGCTTCACCAAGGGAAGGTCGTGCCTCACCAATCTGGTGACTTTCTATGATGGAGTAACAGGATCAGTAGATAAAGGGAAGGCGACCGATGTCATCTACTTGGACTTGTGCAAGGCCTTTGACACAGTCCCCCACCACATCCTTATCTCTAAACTGGAGAGATGTGGATTTGATGGGTGGACCATCCAGTGGATAAGAAACTGGTTAACAGACCGTAGCCAAAGGGTGGTGGTCAATGGGTCTGTGTCCAGGTGGAGGCCAGTGACAAGCGGTGTCCCCCAGGGGTCTGTCTTGGGACCAGTTCTCTTTAACATCTTTATCAATGACATCGATTATGGGATTGAGTGCACCTTCAGCAAGTTTGCGGATGACACCAAGCTGAGTGGTGTGGTTGACACCCTAGAAGGAAAGGAAGCCATCCAGGGGGATCTTGACAAGCTGAAAAAATGGGCCCGGGTGAACCTAATGAGGTTCAACACTGCCAAGTGTCAGGTGTTGCACTTGGGCCGGAAGAATCCCAGACATAGATACAGACTGGGAGAAGAGCTTCTTGAGAGTAGCCCTGCTGAGAAGGACCTGGGTGTCACCGTGGATGAGAAACTTAACATGAGCCAGCAGTGTACTCTTGCAGCTCGCAAGGCCAATGGTATCCTGGGCTCCATCAGAAGAGGGGTGGCCAGCAGGGACAGGGAGGTGATTGTCCCTCTCTACTCTGCCCTCGTGAGGCCCCACCTGGAGTACTGTGTCCAGATCTGGGGCCCCCAATACAAGAAGGTTGTGGAACTGTTGGAGAGGGTTCAGAGGAGGGCCACAAAGATGATTAGAGGGCTGGAGCACCTGCCCTACAAAGAAAGGCTGAGTGAGCTGGGCTTGTTCAGCCTGGAGAAGAGAAGGCTGCAGGGGGACCTCATTGCAGCCTTCCAGTACCTGAAGGGACCATACAAACAGGAGTGGAATCAACTTTTTAAAAGGGCAGATAATGGCAGGACAAGGGGGAATGGTTTAAAGCTGAAGGAGGGAAGGTTTAGATTGGATATTAGGGGGAAGTTTTTTACAGAAAGAGTGGTGAGGTCCTGGAACAGGCTGCCCAGAGAGGTGGTGGATGCCCCATCCCTGGAAGTGTTCAAGGCCAGGTTGGATGGGGCCCTGGGCAACCTTGTGTAGCTCCAGGCCTGAGGTTGGTGGCCCTGCCTGTGGCAGGGGGGTTGGAGCTTTATGATCCTTGAGGTCCCTTCCAACCCATGTCATTCTATGATTCTATGATTCTATGGCCCCTTTTCAGTGTTCAGTTGAGGCAGTACAAGGGGCAATGGCTGCAAGTTGGAGCATAGGAAGTTCCACACAAACATGCAGAACTTTTTCACAGTGAGGGTGACAGAGCAGTGGAATAGGCTGCCCAGGGGGGTTGTGGAGTCTCCATCTCTGGAGATATTCAAGACCGGTTTGGACATCTATCTGTGCAATATGAGCTAGGGAGCTGCTTTGGCAGGGGGGTTGGACCCAATGATCTCTCGAGGCCCCTTCCAACCCCTATGATTCTATAATTATATGATTTTACACATGGCAGCTCTAAGTCAGTAAGAGTGGTAAAACACCTTAATTCTTTAAAAGTGCATTCCACTTGTACTCATGGAACTTCTGTTTTTCTTTAAAGCCTTTGTACCTGAAAATTGTGTTGTTTAATTATTTTTTTTTCTTGGAAGAATATAGATAAGGAACGCACAAGCAAATAAACATTACGGCTACATTCCAGGTAAGTTTACTGTTTCACAAGTCATTTAAGTTCATGTTCCTGCATCTCTCACAGTGTGCATCCTCCTATGACAGGATGTAGAATACAGCTTATTTTCAAGAGTTACATCTGTTGAATGTTCTAGGCATCAGTGAAAAAAAAAAAGTGTAATAAGGTCAAGCCCCAGGGATTTGCATGATTAAAAAAAAATTACTTTATAGTCCATGATTTGTCAGTTTGATTGACTGTTTTTAAGGCAATGGTCTGTCCTTAATCCAGCTTCTTCACCTTAATTCTGTGTTTCAAAGTCTATCTCAAAGGTCGATCAAGTCCCTCATTATAAAACCCTGCTTTGAAACTTGGACCACAAAAACATTCTTTTACATGTTGTCAAAGTCACAATGAAATAGAAATCAAAAATATTATGTCAGGAATTCTGTGGGATTAAAAAACTATTCCGTATTTTTCAGCTGGAAGGAAAAGATGGCTTTCTTTTATCTTGAAATGCAAAGGAGCTCAGTTACTCTATTCCTGGCATATGTTTCTCATGATTCACAGAATACCTAGGTTGGAAAAACCTTTGAGATCATCTAGTCCAACCATACCTGTCCTCTACTAAACTATATCCCTGAGTACCCCATCTACCTGTCTTTAAAATACATTCAGGGTCAGTGACTTAACACCCTCCCTGGGCAGCCTGTTCCAGTGCCCGATAACCCTTTAGGTGAAGATTTTTTTCCTAATGTCTAATCTGAACCTGCCCTGCCACAGCTTAAGGCCATTCTCCCTTTTCCTATCACCTGTCACTTGGGTGAAGAGATCCTTTCAGGTTTGTAGGCAGCAATAAGGTCGCCCCTCAGCCTTCTCTTCTCCAGACTAAACAACTCCAGTTCCCTCAGCTGCTCCTCATAAGGTTTGCTCTCCAGCCCCTTCACCAGCCTGGTTGTCCTTCTCTGGACATGCTCCAGGACCTCAATGTCTTTCCTGTAGTGAGAGGCCCAAAACTCAACATTGTACTTGAGGTGTGGCCTCACCAATGCCGAGTACAGGGGGCACAATCACTTCCCTGGACCTGCTGGCCACACTATTTCTGATACAAGCCAAGATGGCATTGGCCTTCTTGGCCACCTGGGCACACAGCTGGCTCGTATTCAGTCTGCAGTCAACCAACCCCCCAGTGTCCTTCTCTGCTGGGCAGCTTTCCAGCCACTCTTCCCCAAGCCTGAAGTACTGCACAGGTTTGTTATTTCCCAAATGCAGGACTCTGCACTTGGCCTTATTGAACCTCATCCTGTTGGTCTCAGCCCAACAATCCAGCTTGTCCAGATCCGTCTGAAGAGCCTACCTACTCACAGACAGATCGATACTCCTTCCCAGCTTAGTGTCATCTGCAAACTTACTGAGGGAATATTCAATCCCTTCATCCAGGTCATTGATAGATATTGAACAGGACTGGACACAGGACTGAGCCCTGGGGAGCATCACTTGTGACTGGCTTCCAGCTGGATTTAACTCCATTTACCACAACGCTTTGGGCCCAGACATCTATCCATTTTGTTTACCCAGCAGAGTGTGTGCTGGTCTAGGATAGTGGTAGCCATTTTCTCAAGCAGAATGCTGTTAGAAACAGTGTCACAGGCTTTGCCGAAGTCAAGGTACACTACTTCCACAGTCTTTCTTTCATCCAGTAAGCTGGATCTCAAGTTGTCTCTGGATAAAATACTTCTAAATAGTATAATTTGTAGTTTTAGTTAAAAAACACAGTAATGAAGCATTGAGAACTCCTGCAAGTGACAGTATTTTGACGAAGGCTAAGGTTCTGTGTTCTAGTCAATAACACGAAATTTCCAACACTTTATGGTATGCCAGTCTTGTTTGGGGCAAAGACCTTCTAACGGGAAATCTGCCTGGGACAGCACTCAATAAGGGCTGCTAGAAGAAGGCCTTTGCACCTCCCCATAATAGAAATAAATTAGGAATATCACAACAAGCTAGAATATCTCCGTGAATTCCTATTCGCTGGTTTGTCTGAGGAAGAAAATGCCCCCTTGTTTTGCTTTACTGCTTGAATAGTCTTTCTAAAAACATCTAAAGTTGCTTTTCATCAGACATAAGAGGAAGAAAGAACTCGGAGATAATTGCTTCCTAAGCTCTTGTGGTAGTGGTGAAGGATTGCAGGAGGTGATAAAGGTGGGCACGTTTGTGTGCAAATCAGAAGAAATTAGAGAGATGCTGGCCTCAAGATTGTGCAGCAATGACAGATATAGAGGGCATAAGACCACAGAAATTTAGAGAAGCATGTGGGACAGAGAACACTCTGGAAGCAAGGAGGGTATGTTAATCACAGAGAGGGAAACAAGTGAATGTGAAGAATGAGATTTCCTTACCCAAGGGCCAAAATCCTGCTTAACCATGGGAGAAACAGCAAAGGTTGTTGGCTAAATATTGAATGAATACTTGGAGAAGATGAACACATAAAGTTGTGAGAGGTGCCCTTGATCTGAGAAGAAATTGATGCCACGTGATTTCAACCAGGTTTCTGGAACAGTCAGGGCAGAAATTGCTGGCAAATGTCCTTGCTCCTAGGCTCCTGACAGACAAATCTGAACCACCTTCAAGGCCATCTCTGGCACTGTCCAGAATCCCTGAGAGGTATAAAGGGTGAGTGTAGAAGTGCCTGCTGGGTAGAGGAAAGGGGCCGGGGCAAAGGACTAAAATTGCACTTTGGAGTTGTCAGGGGTGTGGGGTATTTGACATGTTAGACCACAAGTAACAGAGTTGGAGAAGCTTCTTTTTATTTTCTGTGGTTTTGTCAAGGACAGTTAGTCTTTGAAGACCCAGTAAGTCTAATTTTTAGGATCCTTACAAGTTCCAGAGCATTCTCAGCCAGTCCGGAAAAATAATTTCTCTGTATTAAGTGCCTAGTGTAATTATCACCTTGCTCAACCTGGGCTCTGTTTTTCTCATGCTGGTAAACTCTGTTGCTTCTGGTCCAAATCGTTTGGTTACCTCTAAAAAAAGTCTTGACAGAAGCCCAGATATGTAGTAGGGAGTTGACAGCACCACAGATATCAGTGGCTCCAAGGTCTCAAAGGTAGATTGCTAGTTGACTTATTGAACATGATTGTGGAGAAGCAGTGCAGTTTGGCTGATGTTGGCTAGCTACCACAGGTGTAATGAAGTCACAATAGAGAAATAAGGAAGGCAGAGTGACCTTCCTAATAAAGAAGTTTTTTCTATCATGAACGGGGGTGAGCAAAGGCCACTGATTTTGGTGCCACCTCTACAGATAGGTCTATGTGAAACCAGCTGCATGTATATGTGATCTGGTAGAAGACTAGTCTAACAACAGCATTCTTGACCCTATTCCTGGACTGAACTTTGGTTGGAGGAGGGACCAAGTCTCAGGTTGTTGTCATAAATTATGAATAAGACTTCAAAAATACCTTCATTTGAAGCTTGTCAAAGTAGGTTTTGTGTGTGGCCCTCAGAGCTTTCAGCTTATTTTCCTCACAAAGCATGAGCATGAACTTTGATGGCCAACTTGCCTTATACACCAGACAGTTGCTATTTGATTAAAGCATACTCATGGTTCTGAGTTGAGTCAGAGTTTTTGGTGTTGGCAAGTGTTCAGTGTTGGCAAGGTGAAAATGTATCAGGAAAAAAAGAGTGTAGTGAAGGTTTGAGAGTATCCCTGAGACTACCTGTAAGTAAAAACATGGACTAAACTTGGCTTCATTTAAGGTGCACAAAAGGCATGCACTCTGAGGACAGATAGGGCATTTCAGCCAAATGTGATAACAAGAGCAGTGCTTGGAAACTGTTTTAGCAGTGTGGATGTCACTAAAGGGTAGTTCATGGTGACTGCCAGAATCCCAGTGCTTTCTAAAGGACTGATTTTAGTGAAGGTAGCACTATATTACTGATACAAAATACTTGTACTGCCTTATCCAACTGTCCTTGCTCACAATCTATGTGCATGAGACAAAAAATAAAGGTTAGAAATAATGTAAAGTGTCTAGCATATGAGGAACGAAAAAGCCTGTAATGATTATAGGAAGTAAAAATGTAACTTTATCTGATTATGGAATTACACAGTGTAAGGAGGGTGACACTAGTAAACTACTGTGTTTAGTGAGCTGTTAATTACAGTTACCAACTTTAAGAGGCATGACTATGAATATGGTTCAAGAGGAACCCTGAAAGTTGGCTAAATGCTCCAGAGCCCTAACCTATCTAGGGTGTTTGGGGATAAGTCAGAGCTGGGCTGTTCACAGCCCCAGCAGCCTTGCAGACAGGTAGGGATTACCAGGTTGTCATGGCTAGCTGGGGTCTTGGCCCTGCACGGACGGAACCAAAATGTCATTCTTGACTGTATCTCACAAGTGACTGGGAAAAGGAGGGCTTGTTACCTCTCACCTCTCTGCTGCCAGAATTGTCTGAATATACTTGCAAAATTATATTCTGCCCCAGTAAGAGCATAGTAATCTTCTACCTTCCTAGTGCTACTTTGGTACCAACTGATCTCTGATCTCAGCACCCAACTGGAACTATTCTCCCAGAAATGTAGAACTCCGGATGATTTTTTTTTTTAAGAAACAAGAGTCAGACATTCAGCAGATACTCACAAATGTTGAAGTCTTATGAACGTCTAGTTTGGATAGTGGGGGGAGAATAGAGGCCATGGGCTCTTCTAAAGAGTATGCCCTAAATCAAAAGGAAGGAATTTCAACTTCCATTCACATTGAGGAAGTCCTTCCCAATGAGCCCAGTCTTAGGGTTTGAACAGGCTCATTCTTTTGGACTCTTTCTAATTTACTCTAGTAGTAGAAAAAATAATCCAAGGAACTGATCCTTTGGTACAAGAAGACACAACTTTCAAGGCCAGCTACAATTTCACATGTCTAATGTAGGCAGGTAAAGGTCAAATAGATATCTGGAGTAATTACTCCGCAGGAGGATTTTACAGGGTGGGGGTAGTAATTCTGGCAGAAGTATCAGATGAGTAAGATACAGGCAGCCAAGGCATGCTTCTTTTAAGGATCACAGGCTATTGATTTGCAAAGTGGCAATAGTAAATCACTCCTTACACCAACACATATAGTGATATTAGGGGTTATAAAATTCACCTGAGAATTAGGTAGCTCAAAATGAGGCTCTAACAGAAGTCTAAAATTACCCACTCAGACAGAATAAAGTCCAAAGACTGTGAAAATAAGAATTAAATGGAAGAATTGAGATGAATGGTCAGTCTTTAAAAGCACAGATTCTAGAAGGAAACCTGTGATAAAAATTAAACTCAGGAAGTATTTTAAACTTCAAGAATATAGAAGTACATAGGCTGATAAGCTAGGCTAGACTTAAGTCTTTTATAGGAAATTATTGTTTAGAATTATCTTTTCCCACTTCCCTAAAGGTTCTTGTTTAAGTGAATTATTCCCAGTTCTTATTCTGAATCTAAGGTCTGAATTTCTTTGCTAAAGAGATTTTTCTGGGACAATATTTTGCTACATCAAAATCTTAGCTTCTTAAATGTTCTGCCTGTCAGTGTAGTTTTAAAATTCCATATAGAAAATAAATAAAAAAAAGTTAGACATAATTAGATGGCATGAAACTAGTGAATATACATGGAAAATTATGTCTATTTAAAAAACCCCACATCCTAGTTTAACTGAAAACAAAAATATCTCTGTAATTGCACTGTTTTAAATGTTGAAAATGTAAAACATTTTAGACATTGGACAGATAGGTGAGAAAATACAGTCTTGATTTCACACTGCAGTGTTTTGTCTCACAGGAGTAACTTTATTTCATATATGAGACCCCAGGTCTGCAAACACTTGAGTATATATCTTGGACCATTTTGTTTAAGAGTGGCATCATCCTAAATGATTTGTATATCTGGGGTCAGATTTCCTAAAAGGGATACAAAAGTTAAAGTTACTCACATATATTACAGGTTCAGTGTAACTGCTGCGATATGGATAGACATTTATGAATCTCATAGTTTCCAGAATAGGGTTGTAAGATCTGGATCTTATTTTAGATTCAGGTCCAGTTTCTTATTTTGTCCAGAACTAAATGCATAGTTTGGATCTTAGGCCTTCATTTTGCAAACACTTAATGCATGTTTATTTTCACCATATCTGAAAAAGTTTTAAGGTATGCTAATATTAGCAGGATAAGGTTCTCTGGGCAAGGGTGAAAATAGGACTTTCTTATTGAATTCCCATTGGTATCAGTGGATTCATGATTTGCACTGGTATCCATGATATATGAGCTTCCATAAACTGTAAGAAATACATACACGCTTTTAACTTTTCTTTGGGGACTTCCAGACCATTTTCCTATGATCCTGTATTTTGTTTCAGACCTTGCTTTCTGGTGTATTTCTATTCTAAAGCCAAAATGAAAAAAATTTATAGGAATAACTACAGCTATCTCATTTGTTGTTTGAGTGATCATAATCAGAGATCATACAGCATGGGTCATACGTCAGATTGGTCAGCAATCAGAGGATGCATGCTTCTTGATGTGTAAAGAGGATACATCTGTGAATAACATTTTAGTTGGCACAACCTTAGCAGACTCCAGACTGCTACTATCCACAGCTGATTGCAATGCTAGGTCTGAATAAAGAAAATGAAAGCTGGCTACCTCAAGACATGTTGGGAAGATAGAGCTTCTAGGAGGTTTTTAGGAAGGTTGTAATGGTTAAAATTATAGGGTTTTTTTTTCCTCTAGCCTCATGAGGAAGTTAGAACTTTATCACATCTCGAAATGTAGAATCATGGAATATGAATGAAGCCCCTTCAGGGAGCAAGAAGCTTCCTGCTCAAAGCTGACTCAGATCTGTCACCAGACAAGTTTGCTTAGAGTTTTATCTTGTCTGGTCTTGAAATCCTCCAACATCCCTTGGTCCATTTCTTGACTGTCCTGTTATGGAATGGTTCTGCAAGGAAGCAGGAAATGCTAAACAGGAGTTTTGTGCTTTCTTAGGGCATGCGGAAAACAATAGAAAATGGCTTTCCCAGATGAAAGTTTCAATAATTGGCATGAGAAGCCCCCTGCAAGAGCACAGAAGAAAAAGAAGTAAATCTCAATCAGTTTCTATGCATCCTGTTTTGAAGAGTGGTCAGAGAATGGGTGTGCAGCAGCAGTAGGGTGCAATGGATGTGATTATTCTCTGCTGTGATCTATCTGCTTTCTTCAAAATCATGTTTTGTGAAACTAATGGTGCTTGAAGAATCAATTGCAAAATAGTGCAGTTGAAATTTTGAATGGTTAATGGAAAGGTTAGTGGCTGCTTAGTATTAAAACTGCAAATCTATTCTTATGCAGCAAAGATAAGAATCTGAGTGGGAAAAACACACACTTATATAGTAAGGCTAATTGGGCATCACTCAGACTTTAAAACAGTGGAAAAGAAAGCTAAATGCCATTCTGATAACAAGAAGGTGTTTAATAGATCTACTGAACAGGCATAATCTTTAAAATGTGTGAGTAATTTAATGGAGACAAATGTACTAAGGATGTACTACAACAACAATACAGATCCTAGTTTTCTGCCAGAATATACACGCAGTGAAAACAATTCTTTCAGTGCTTTGTGGAAGAAAGTAAAAGGGTTAGCAGAATTACAGTGTGCTGAATGAAGTCAGATGTCAGCTGATTGATGGTATAGGCACCATATACATGTTTTGAAGGAGGCAAAGCTATCAAGTTATCTCTCAGCCTGTGAGCAGAGCTGAGAAGTCAAAACCTAGATTTTTTTATTGTTATTATTTTATTTTTTAACTTTTTTTCCCCTCCAGCCTATGGTTTTGGCATTTGAGTTAGAATCTTCTCCTTGGGCAGATAATTTCAAGTGCTTTCACTGCAGGATTCCACTGACACATAAGATGTACCCAAATCTCTTTGACTGGAAATAATGATTGATGGTGTGCTTATTTGGGACAGAAATGATTATGTGTTATAAAAACCTATGTAATCTATGCCAAGCAAAAAAACCTTAAATAGAGTGAGAACTAATATCCAATTGGGATGAGTAAGACTGGTTATTTAGGAAACCTACTCTGATTTGTGCGTTGTGACAAAGGAATTTGACTGAACGTAAGTAAGGTAATTGGACAAGTGGAAAGACTTCAAAAGAAAAAGGCCACCCAGTGATTCACAAGCTCATTATTATTTCTAAGCAAACCTATTCCTTGATTTATTGCAAATATTCTACTGAGCATATTGCTAGGGGACAACAGTAAATGCTGCTGTGATTACAAGGGGAAAGGTTTAAGGATCTGCCACGGAGGAAATAAAACTTATTTTTCCCAGTTTAACAAAGAGTCTAAATTGATACAAGTTTATGTGGATTAGCGACTGCCCTTCAGAAAGGAGACAGTCTGGGGGCATAATCTTTCAACACACAAATTTAACCACAATAGAATTATACTCAGAGTGGAGAAATACAACTGCTACTTACTGGACTGCCTTTTGAGTGGTTTCATGGATATGTTTGTAAATCACTTGAGGTAGAAACAGACCATATACCACAGGAAAGTATATGATAGAAACTAGAGATAGTCCTTTTAACCTCAGAATGTATCCGTGAAAAAAACTAAACAAAACAACCCAAAAAACCAAAACCCTTCAATTTAAAATCCTGGCTTGAAAAGTGCACAATTAGAATATCCATGATTAGGAGAGGAAACATGAAGTGGTCTATGAGGGCTCTTTTCAGGGAGATCCTTGCTTAAGCATAGATTTTTGCAAAGGTGTTGGAAGTGTAATGGAACATGCTGAGATCAGAAGGGCATCACTAGGTAGTGTCAAAATGTCCCCGTGCTGTCTGGAGAAGTGCTAATGGAATTTTAAATAACCTTTTCTGCTCCTTAGGTTTCATAATGTGTAACTTTAAGGACACGAGTATGTTATCAGGGCTTAAGCATTAATGTGTTTCTTAGAAACAGAATGCTGGCAAACAAGCAAAAAGTTGAAACAATAGGAAGATCTTGCTCATTTTTGTCTCAATTTGATTCATAATTTGTATGGATTCCATTTTTTTAATGGAAAAGGTCTTGCTTAAATTAAAATTGCTGTATGTTACATTTTGTAAAGCAACCATTTATAAATTTGCAGTATAACCCCCTCCTTCTTCTGCATACAGGATTCCAGCTGAATTAATAACTGATTGTGTTCAGCAGTCCATAAATTTCGACTTTTTTCAGCCAACCTCTTTTGAGTATTTGCATGGGTTAGCAGAAATAGTTCAGTTATGAGAATATATTCTGGAGAGTTTCATAAATTTATTCACATGAAGCACTATTGCAAAACATATCATACATCTCTGTACAAAGATGATGTTCAGGACTTAAGGGCAGAAGAACAAAAGCTTCAGTGCCAGAATGTAATGGTTTTCTCAAGCTGAAGGTGGTTAACCATGGTTAGCCAAAAGAACTATACATCAAGTATGATGAATAGGGCAGAAAACTTACTCCAAGAGTGTACAATAGCTACAGTTAGTGGGTCTGAGAATATTTAAGAAAAGCAATAGGACTTCTGCTAAGGGAATTAGTTGATGATCTTAAGAATGCCATTTCTTATAAGCACTCATAGTAGTTAATGCTCTCAGAAGAGAACATCAGGAGTCACTGGCTTTCTGTTTCTTGAGAACAAATGTAAAGCCAATGCAGCCATTAGACATAGAAAGCCACAGGAACAGCAAGTATGAATCTCCAGCAGTGCTTCTACTTCCAGAGATGTCTAGGCAGCCTCATGAGCTTCAGAGTGTGTAGTGACACTGTGATTATAAACCATGGAGGATCAGAGGTGACTCAGAATCAGTACAGTCTGCTGAGGGTTGTGGGGAATTCTGAGAGTTTACCCTGTCTTCTCTTCTACAAATATTGATTTGTGCTTTACTAATTGCTTGAATTAATCCATGGTATTTATTGGTTTTCATTGAAGCATTTGCTTTCTTATCTAATTTTCCAAGATTAAAAAGTATCTGGAGAGCAAGGGGATTTCATTCAGCTACTAAATCCAGTGGTTGGTTCTTTTATGACCCAACCAATATCCTATGGCTAATGCCAGGAAATACCATCCTTTGTGTTAGATTACGGTCTCTAATATGCTGAAAGAATATTGTCTTTTGTTAAATGAAACAATCTTTCAGCAGTTCTACAAATAAGTCACATGACGAGTAATTTTTCCTTCTGCAGTTAAGACTGAGATGCTCACTTTGCAGTTCAGAATTGTCACCCAGCTTCTAAGCCATAACAGTAGGGGCGTTTTAATGAGTAATCTATTGCTGCTCCTGGTGCCTGTTGACAGAGGATTACCGGTGTCATGTAACCATAAGGATTTGTTTGAATGAACTCTAAGTTGTTAGTAGTTCCACTGCCACATCACACCCCTCTTGGATGAAGCAATGTATCTATTTGGAAAAAGGCAAACAACAAAAAACCCAGTTCTAACTCTTCAGTGGTGTTCTGTGATACTTCTTATATTGAAATAACACTGTGTAGAAATATTTTGGAATATTTTTTGAAGCTATATTAGGACATATTTATGCTCATCACATGTTCCTGCATTATTAACCAGCATTTTTGATGTTATGAGACAGCTGCAGTTTTTTCCAATAAACTTGTTCATCAAAGTGTATCTACACAGTCTAATGCAGGACACTGAATTTCCATTCTTTCTGTTTGTCTATACGTTCAGCATTGCTGAAAACCATTAATACTAAATAAAATGTAAGCCTGATATTCTAGTAAAGAAGATGAATAAATATACTCGTAGAAAATAAGAAAGTTCAGAAGGTATTTTCTGCTTGTAAATAAAAATGACAGAAGCAGTTTTTCCCTTGCGGACATGAGAGAGAAAAGTAATTTCAGGTCCTGATGGGTTCAGAAAGGTTTAAGTGTAGTACTTTTATCAATTATGTAGCAGTATCTGTAACAACTGTAATGCTGAAAATGGTGTCTTCAACAGGGATGGACTTTTGGAGGGAAGATTAATTTAGTTTTCAGATAAATGGGAAAACATCATACTCTAAATTGTTGCATCCGACAAGAACACAGACTTCATCCATTCAGTCACCAATGGAAATTTTCTTATCCCAGTTAAGAAATAAAGGTAAACCAAACCACTTATTTGTTTGCCAATTCTGAGATTTTTAGGAAAATAGTGGAAATTCCACATGCAGGCTGAGATGAAGGTTATGTTTTTGGGGGGGCTAGTGAGATAAACCAGACTGTATTTTGTAAATACTGATGTATCAGGTCAGACAAAACCTATCTGCCCCAGTGTATACTAATTGCAGAATAGTGATTTTGTCCGTTAGAAATGTCTATAGCAAAGAATATCTGATTTACTGTGTGGGCCTGCTTTTTTCCAGGGCAAAGAAGGATTGGGTGTAATAAGGAAAAAAGGATCACGACCTCCTTGATTTAGAGGGAGGAAGCAGTGTGAAACTCCGAACGAAGAAATACAGTCTGGATTAGAATTGTAGACATTGTTACTTTTTTTTTTTTTTTAATAGTTTTTTGGGGCTGGATTGGGGAGGTTCAGTGGTTGAACCCAAAATAAATAAGTACTTGCGGTCAGCCCAAAATCAGATTTTTGTGTGAATCGAAACAAATAGTCATTGCCAATAGGAATGTTCAAACCCATATGGAGAAAATGCACTTTCTAGGGTCTGATCTCCACAGCAGAGGTTCTCAGCAAATATTCACCTTTTGCACCATATGCTTTCATGACCCATTGTAACCCCACATCCTGTTGCTGTGAATAGGAATAAAGACTTTCCTATACATGTTTTCATTTTTCCTGTTTCTGAAAGAAATGAGAGGTTGTTTAACAGCAAATCTAATTTGGATGTGATTATTGCTGTTGAGAGAATAAGTGCTGGCTGGCTGAGTATGGAGCCAAGAAAGGTTTCTAGCCACAGGCAAAGAAAACAGCAAGATGGGATTCTGCAACTCCATGCCCTTGCCAAAAGGGTAACACCAAGTTTGAGGGAAGGTCTCTCTCACAGGCATAAAGAAAAGACCTTTTCATATTGGGTACTGGAGTATGCCACTGATTAATTACAGTCCCAAAAGACATGCAAGCAAGTAGAAAGAGATCATAAGCATCTGGTATTTGTAATTAAAAGATAGATGTGAAAGGCACAGGACTGTTAGTTCTTTAAACGTTCACATACCTGCAAAAGAAACGGGTTCATGGGTTTTTTTCTGAGGGAGAAGACTGGGATGCTTTTCTCTATTCACTAGTAGCATCTTGGCTTTGGTTGATTTGAAGTAACTAGCAAAAGGACTGAGTGACTGTATTTCCCCCACCTCGCCTATATTACAGCCATCTCCAACTCTAGGCAAAAGATCCTCTGATGAGAAAAGTAAATAACCATACAGTAACTGTGTGTTGGGGGGGAGGTGGTAGGGAAGAGAGTGAGGGAATCAGGATATAGGTTTCCCTCCCCTTGTCCTGGTAGAGGACCACTTCTGTAAGAACTGCCAGTGAACTATAAGATCTTAGGCCCTGATAACTAAAATACTTAACTCCACCCTAAAATTCCTCAGATTGCACACAGTCCCCAGATTCTCAGGTTCCTTGGAAATTTTCTTTGGCAAAATTTATAATGACAATAGAGAACAAGTGCAATGCAAAGTGAATGCAATAGTACACTGCCAAAAACTAGTGTCCGGTGTATGCAGTCAATAGGTTGTATAACTTGTATGTTTCCAAAAGTTATGACTCACTTCAGATAAAGTGGGCTTGCTCTGAGTCACTTCTAATCTTTTCTGTATTGCTTACACCTTCAGTGCATGCTTGTATTGCTACAGTCGCAAGGAAGCTAAACCAGTAGATCTAGCTCTACGTGCCCGGAGTAGTAGTGTGACTGAGAACTATCCACCAGTTTAAGTTAAAATGGAGAGTGCTCCGTAGCTCACTGCAGGGTTGTATTACTTATAAAAAACAAAAGCATTACTTACAACAAAAATTCTGATCACCCACACACATCTACTAACTTATAAAGGTTATGAAGGAGTCATTATTGAAATTATTAAAATAGCTCATTTGGAAATGCTGTTCCTCTAGAAAATTCAGCCAGAACTGAAAACTTTTTTTTTAGAAAAAAAAAGCTGAAAAAATCCCATTCAGAAAACAAGTATCCTTGAAAAAATTTGTTGATTTTGTTGTGTTTTTTCTTGCCAAATCCCAAAATTTCTATTGCATAGTTTCAACAAAAATTTTTGAGACTGAGCAAAGAACAAGAAAGGTCAAATGAGATCTGTGGAGTGTTCTTAGAATTGAGAGGAGGGGTAAAATCCTACATAGAAAAGGGAAAAAAAAAAAAAGTTAAGCTCTTTGGACCACAAAGGAATATTTGGGGACTGCACTAAGACTTCACTATGCCTTACTGATTTTCCCTGAAACTACTAAACAGCTAGTGAAGGAAGAGTTCAACTTGAATAGTTTTAGAGCTGACTGAAAAAATGCTTGGAGTAAAACATTTCAATATAAATTGCCTTTTTGTTGTTGTTTTGGGTGGGGTTTTTTGTTGGGACCAAGTATTTGGGAATTCTATTCCTCTCCTTTTTTTTTTTCCCCTGCGCCCTCCTTTCTTTTGCCACTGAGTACAATGTAAAGACTAGTTCACTATTCACTTCCATTTTTCTTTAATTTCTTATCTTCCAAAACATTCTCAACTTCAGAAATTTTGGGGAGTGACAAAAGGGGGAAAATTTTTCAAAGTAGAGAAGAACTTTGAAAAGTTGCAGAATAGTACATTTTATGCTGATTAAAATCATATCCACAAAAAAAGGATGGGCTCAGAAATAACAATTTAATTAAAAATGTGACCCCAAAAAATCACATACTTCAAGCACCATATGAAATATCAATATCTTCTGGCAAAATGTTTTTTCCAGCGTCGTAGATTTCAGTGTCAGGAAGGACCATGAGATTATTCAGTTTTCCTGTAGATTGCAGGACACAGCATGTCACCATTTATTTCTGTTTGAGCTTAGTAACCATGCCCAGTTAATGTGGGATTCTGGGATTCCTAGTACACCTCCATTTTGTTCATAAGATTTCCAAGCCAGGGAAATGCTGTTGACCACTGCTTGAAAATTGTTTAATAATCTTGCCATTGGCCAGAAAAGACTGGAGAGATGTAGGCATGCTATATATTTCCTTTAGGCCTAATAATGTATTCCAGTAATGTCTGAATTTGAGTACAAGCATGCCCAAGTTCCTTCAGAAACACCTAATTTTGATACCAGGATTTGCGGCTGAAAAACAAACCCAGGGACACAAAACAATGCTTAGCTATTCGGTCTGCTGCAGATGAACTCTTACCTGAGGCATTGCTGCCCTTACTGCTGCACAGAGATATCTTTAGCCACAAGCTTAAATATTTTACTGACACTAGAAGTTAGTTAATGTAAAATATCAGTCAGAGGAGTAATTGGGATTCTGCAAAAACAATAAACTGGCATAATCTATGGACTGAATTAAAGGAATGGTTTGGGTGTGAAGGGACCTCATAGATCCTCTAATTCCTTCGTTCCAATTCCCTGACATAGGCAAGGACACTGTCCACCAGCCCAAGCTGCCAAAAGCCCCATACAACCTGGCCTTCAACACCTCCAGGGAACGGGTATTGGCAGCTTCTATGGGCAACCTGTTCCAATGCCTCACCACCCTCATAGTGAAAAAATCTTTCTAATAGCTAAATTTACCCTCCCTAAGCTTCAATGCATTACCCCTTGTCTTATCACTATATGCACATGTAAAAAATTCCAGTAAAAAGACCTAGTGGATGCAAATAGCGAGGTCACACTGAAACATCTGAAACATAACCCTCAAAAGGACAGCAAATTACCACTGAAGCTTCTTGGGTAAAAATGGGGTGTCAGGCTGTGAATGTGCCAGACTTTCACTGAAGTCTCATACAAATTTCAAGGTTTTCCAACCTGCCATTTGGCAAGCAAGAATTGCATGGCACCATTGCCATGGCCCCACCAAGATGAAACCCATGGACATTTATGGAAGTACTCTTTTCCCCTTGCCTTGTCTGTAAACAACTTTGTTGTTCACTATTAGAGTTGTTATTTGAGGAAGGATAGTGGAAAGTCTGGGAGAAGATTCAAGGGACACAGAGACAAAAGACAATAGAATGGAGTTATGGTTATGAAGTAAACAGGAAAGATTTTTGTGGTGTCTTGAATATTAAAGAGTGGTTGCAGGAAAAGTGTGTCAAGAGAAGGCAACAAGTAACTGTGAGGCTAGGAAAGTCAAAGAACGATTATATGGTCGAGTTCAAAGGTTAAAGGAAGAAAACAACTAAAAGAGTAAGAGAATAAAACAGAAAAGCTTTTTGTAGTTGTGAGGAAGGAGGGAAAATATGTAGGGGAGGAGAACATAAAGTAGAGAAATGTAAAATAGGGAAGAAAAGTAATGGTTTGAGAAATGTGTGTCAAAGTTGATTCAGAAATAATAGCTTTGAGTAGGTGTGAAGGGAAGAAAAAAGATCACAGGAAGTGGCAGGGACTGCAGAAAACACATGGGAATGAGAAAAAAGTGAGGAGCTCAGAGAAATATAACAAAGAATTATGAGGAGGAATATTCTGGGATAAAAGGCAGACTGATGTAGGCATTCAAAGAAGCCATTCTTTCTTTTTTGTTTGGTTGGAGCTTTTTCCCATCATATTTTTTGTCTGCTGTCTGTTTATATCTCAGTGAGGACAGTGGAGTCTTTCTATCTCTGTCAATGCTGTTGAACCTCTAGCTATTCTGGTTTGATAGCCATACCCACCACTGGAGGATCTGGTATGTGGAAACTTCAATATGACCCTACATACTGTCAACCATGCATGCTTAGCTAACAGCACAGGAATCAAGCCTAGACTGACTCTAGCAAATTAAGCAATGCCAGGGAATGTTCCTGAGAACTGAAGACCACTTTTGGCTATTAAATTATTAGCATGGATGTTGGCAACACTCTGACCCAGGTCAGATAGCTCTCTCCTAGATAATTCCCAAGTATGGCTCGGGAGTTAGTGCATGCCAAGGGCAGCTCCCAGTAGGCAGTTTGGATGCACTCACCCCAGTTTGGCGGGCAAGGGAACTGAATGGGATTGAGGCAGCCTGTTCTGTGCCAAACTTGCTGTGGGCCAGGGAACATTCCTTAGCACATTTAGTTTACTAGCATGGATGCAGCCAAAGAGTGCATTGTTTCCTCTCTTTAAAAGAGAGGATGTAGTTACTCCTTCGCTTAGAACAAGGTCAGCTTCCCTCAGGTAGGAAAAGGTAAAGCATTACAAAACTGCTGGAAGAACAGTCTCAAGTCTCTGAAGGAGAAGAGGCAAAACACACAAAGAACGGCAGAAGCACCTCCAGGCAATGAAAGAATGAGGGACTATGAAATTAGAAGTGCCTGTATAAATCGGCTGGGTGGAGGGGGTTAGGTGTGATAGGGGAACTAAACTGAAGATAGAGATGTATCTGGATGCACTGAAACGTTTGCCTGCCATGCTGAGAAGTGTTAATGCTGCATTTGTACAGGTGATAACATCTGGGGTCTTGTCCATGCCCATACTCATAGGCAGTAGTGCAGAATATTATTCATTAAAGTTGGTACAGTTACTTGTTTATTATCTTCTCTAATGGCTATGCTCATAGAAGTATGTGTAGTGGATTGGGCTGCTCTAGGCAGCATGTGCAGTCTAGAAACAACAGGAATCTAGAGACAAATGTGCAGATGCTGAATCTACAAATTAGCAGATTATCTCATGGAGAGATCTGGAAGTTGGGTACAACTACACCTGAAATTAAGTAAGCAGCTTTTAGGTCTCTCTTCGCTTCCTTCCTTTACATTAGTTAACGTTCACATATTTAAGATGTTCTATAAACTTATAATTAATGCATTAAAACATTATTTTGTTTTACTGACATGTCATATGTGCCTTTGCCTGGATCCAACCAGTCAGCTGAAGTAAAATATAGAGTAAAAACAACTCTAAATGTGAATGCTGTCAATGAATACAGCCTTCTGTTGTGCCAGAAGTGCCGTTTTTCTGTTAGCAAGCAGAGCATAGAGGAAGATTCTGCACTCCTGCAGGACGTTGGAGAATTTAAGAGCGTAGAGTGCAGCACGGTGATCTTGTCAAATGAAATGCTCTGGACTTGCATTCTCCATCTGTTTCCATTCAGATCAAGTCCACGTGCTTCTCATTTTTTGCTGTCTGTCATGTGCATGACAGGAACACCTAGAGGCCCCACCTGAGATCTGCTCCTGTTGATCCTAGATACTGCACAGAGACTTGTGCTAAGACGCAGCCCTTAACTCAGAGAGTTTGCAGTCCAAATGGCTATGACAACAAAAAGGATGAAGTAAAACGGCTTCAGGTGAAAGATCAAGAGCTACAATGCTCCGAGATGAAATTCTGGCCTTGTGTCAATGAGAGTTTTGTCATTCATTTCCATCTGACCTGGATTTCTTCCATGGCTGACTTGTCCAAAACTACAAGGGAAGTCTGCATCAGAGACAGGAATTGAACTCTGAGTCCCTGTCCGGTGACATCACCCTTCCTGCCAAAAGTGTAGAATGATTTAGATGTGCTACATATACAGGACGCTTGACAAAATTGATGGAAGCCGTGCATGTCAAGGGGCTACAGACTTGGTCCATTCAACCCTTCTACATCCTTTCCCCTCACTTCTTTCTAGAACCTCTCAGTTCTGATCATGAGAGAAGAGTAAACTCAGCAGGTTCACTAGGAAGGCACATATGAACCTTTTGGAGCCTGAGTGTGAGCTTAGGATTGGAAGGAATCCAAAACCTCAAAAGGATATTCAGTTGAAATTACCAAGTTTTTGCCTGGTTTGGGGTCAAAACCTAGTGAAAACAATACTTCAGATGGTTTCTATATAAAAAAAGCATGAAGCCACCCAGGTTTATAGAAAACCACCTCAAATTTTCTTACTGCACAGCCAGATTCAGAAAGAAGGTATGGAAAATTGAGTAATACTGATCAAGTTCCAGGTTGATGGCAAAGGTTCAAAATATCTTAAACCTGCACCTCTGAAGGTTCATTTCACTTCTAAAGCTCAACATAAATCCAGAAGCTATGTAAAATGGTATAGTACCAAGATGTTTACCAGATATTTGTAGTCTTCTCTACCAAACCATTTCCTAAAGTAGTTTTTTGTGTTTGTTTGGTGAGTTGTTTATGGGTTTTTTGGGAGGAGTGTTCTAGCATCTGTATTTAAAACTCCCTCTTCAGGGAGTCTCACTGTTCTTGTGAAGAATTTTAATTCCAGAGAGGCTCAGCCCAGCAAAGGAGATAAAATACTAAGGTATAAATTAAACATAGTCCAAGAGTTCTCCTTAATGACAGGCCACCAGCCTGTGCCTGTAAAAAACAAGGCTAGAGAAATGCATCAAAACAGTGATTTTGGTAGAGCTAGAGCTCATGAAGTCTTGTTCTTGCAACAATTGGTATTCTACAGGGCCCTTATTTTCTTGGTGGAATGTGAGACAATAATCCTTTCTCTGTACTAAAAATGTGTTTGCTGAAACTTCATGGTATTAGATAAAGATCTGCCAAAAATGATATAGCAACCGTGTAAGCACAGCAAGACCCTTGAAAAAGAACAACCTTGCCTCTTAAGAGAAAAAGGTCCTGGTTCAAATCTCACTGAAAATATGAGCACTACTTCATAAAATGAGAGTACTCTGTTAAACTCCAAACTAGACAGTCACTAGCTTGTAATAAAGTCAAGTGAAAAAAATGTCTGCAGTTTCTATAAAGTCTTTCTTCTTGGGAATCTCTACTAATAATGACAATTTAAACAAATAATTTGACAAAGTAAGAATATAAATTTATTGAATATATTTTAAATGTTTTTTCTGAATGAACAGTTGTATGCACTGAAATACTTGAATTCTGGATAGAGGTTCTAATACCTCTGGTACCTGTGCTTCCTGTGATCCATAATGAACTAAGAAAAGCTACTTGTCATGACATTTGAGCAATGTTCTTATCAAAAATTCAAATCAGGGTAGTATCTTTAGTCCAGAAATAAAACACAAAAGCCGATAACACAGAGATAAAGTAACTTCTGTATAAAGCAACACATCAGTTGCTTTGTGTGTGTATTTTTAGTGGTCTTCCGGTTGTCTTTAGTCTTCTCTGTACCAAGAGCTAGGTTTTCCTAGGAAAATCAACATTGCATTTTCAATTTTACTGAATTAAAGCTTGATAAAGGTAACAGCAGCAGTCACATTTTATGAATACCATTCCTTCTGCTAGTCTCTTTTATAATGACAGGAAACAAAATTAAGATGGAGGCAAAAAAAAAGGATATAAATTGCAAGTGAACTAGGTGATACCTAAGCCATGAAAGAAGAAGGACGATCTTAGGTTCGTATTGTGGTCACTGTCAGATCTGGTAGGATACAGGTGACCTAGTGAACTACCAACAATTAGATCCTACAAGTATTACAAAGGAGGAATTTCATCCAACCTGTGAGAGTGATAAGTGCTTTGATAAGAAAACTTCAGTTTTAATTTCAGTGCTACCATCTGGTGGGCAAAATGCAGACAGCAAAAATCATATTGTTATAACACTGGAACATTCTGATACAGTGAGTTTTTGTTTTATTTTGTGAAGGAAACATAAGATATTATTAAAACAACTTGAACATCTGGTTTGGGGATAAAGTCATTTTGCAGTGTTGCTGCCAAGCCTCAGGGCCAAGTGCAAAGAGAACAACCTTCCCTTCCAGCCTCTCCATAATGCATAACACCAAACTGTAAAATTTCATGTCCAACAGAAGTGAGGAACACAATATACTGAGCTATAGTTATATACATCTAGAGAAGTTCACCTGATAGCTTAAAAGCCAGGGAACTGTAGGAAACTAAAGCTGTATAATTTTAAAAACCAACAGCAGGGAAGGGAATCATGTTTGTTTTAGTATGGGTAAGTTAAAGACAAAGTTACATCAGGCATTATGAGGAAAAGAAGTGGAAAGGAAAATCACTAGGAAATCTTTCTAATTAGTTATTGAAAGGCTCTGTTAAGATTCCGGAATGAAGAGCACTGTTGTTTTCTTTGGTACACTTAGAACTTACAATGTGAAGGTGGAAAAAAGGGTCAGATCTGATCATTTCCAACTACTGCCTGAACTTTTGGGATCTGGAAGAGAAGGGACTAATTGTTCCAGTTTTGTATTACTTTCAAATGAATCTGGCCTCAAACATTTATGCAAACTTCTTGCCTGTTAAGTTGTATGTAACTGTCATAACCACATGATGCTGTTTTACAAAACCTTGGGAGAGATTTTACTGAAAACATTTCTTCAGGTTTGAACTTCTTCTGTCATTAAACTTAGTGTGCAAATCTAACCTTAGATTTTACCCCTGCCATTCTTCATTTTTCCTATACTGTCATTTTCTCAGATGTAAATGAGAACTAGCCACTGATGTTTCAGATGTTTCCAGTCTCTTCTTGAATGTTCGTTTTGACCATCTGCCTGCACCCAATAATGAACTGTCTTTTAAAATATGATTGAAGTTGTATTATACCATCTGGTATCATCACGACCTTTAACCTGGCATAAATCTATGAAAACAAAAACCAGCTTAGCAAAATTTAATCAACAAAGGTTTTTTTGGAGCAGGTGTGAACACACCATTACTTGCCTCTGAGACTGATACATTAAATTCTTTAATTTAGCTTGACAGATTTTATATAATAATCTTCTGTGTTTAAGTGCTGATATTGGTAATTTTTGAGTCTTGGGTAATGTAAATCTGCTACTCCAAAAGGTCAGCCAGTAGGTGACTTAATGTCTCTGAGAACTTCCACTAATGAGTACAACAGTAATTCATGATAATTTCAACCTTGGTAATAAGGTTCACAGAGATCTGGTCAAGCATTCCAAAACTCCAGCTTCAGCAGGAACTTTGTACTGCGGTTAAATGAGAATAAATAACCATTTTCTGAGATTTGTCTTATATATTGGTCTTCTGAGTTCCTGCCAGCCTGTCAACTAGAACAAATATCCATTCTTCCAGTACAGATTAAAGTGACTTCTATTTTTCCTACTACAGTCTTGGCCCTTGACTTACAAATGATAGTGATCAGATGCAAGAAAGACCAAGATGAGTTCCTGTTATATGTAAAGAAATGGAAACCATTTTTTGACTCTTGATAATATATGTTCCTGAGGCTTCTGAGGTTTGAGCCCCTCTACACACTTTATGTTGAAAAGGTGAACAAATATTAGAAATTCTCAGATTTGAATGCCAGGAGAACAGAAAGAACAGCTGCTGTTCATTTAATCCGATTTCCTACAGCAAGTATTTCAAGGACATATGGAAGTTTGAGATGTGTTTTGTTAGGGTTTTTTCTTTGGGGTATTTTTGGTGGGTTTTTTGTTTGGTTGGTTGGTTGGCTGAGTTTTTTTGCAATGCAAGTTTATTATCATTATTTGTGGAAAGATCTCATTTGCAGTATCCCAGAAATTCAGTGACTGATCCTATTAAGACCTTCTATACCTAGGAAATGACACATGCTGACTCAGAGTGGCAGCCTCTCCCATACACAGTGCTCTGTATTTTTTGAGGGGCAAGACAAACTTTTACCAATTGCTGAGCTCAAAAGGACCTCAGCATCTACATGGGAGTTTGGTACTGTGTCCTTTTCCCAGGCTCTTTAACAGTTCCAAAAACCTGAGCTCAAAAGAGGAGCTGCTTCAATCCAGCATGGCATCGTCCTCCCTCTGTGGGTAGCAGGGCTGCCTGTCTCCCTGGATTGAGACCTCTGAGGAATCTAGGGGCCAGGAGCAGATGCTGCACACCAGAGGTCATGTCCTGACTCCATGGCACTTGCTTTTGGTTCCAACTGACGTCAAAGTTTACCATATGCACTAATTCCCATAGAGGTGGAATCTCCTCAGTGTGAGAGGCAGACTTTGACTCCTGCTTACAAAGAACTGTACTGAATTCATATCTTTGCCCCTTCATTTCAAGCCCTCCCTCTCCAACACCAGCCATAAATTATTACCTAGGAATTCCTTTATTGAACTTATTTCTTCTTTTTGGTAGCTATAGTATCTTTTAGAAGTAGATCCAGTTCTAAGATGATTTGACCTGATAATTTTTTTCTTCTCCTCCTCAACATTCAGTGACCCTGCTACATGTGTGTGTATGCATTTACTCAGTCCTCGGCCTTCATGGCCAGAGAAAAAATAACATGCCCAAAAGAAAAGGATTAAAATAACACTGTAAGGATTCCTACCCCAAGTTTTAGTTCTTTGGAAGAAAAATTGGATTTGATTTTTTTCACAATTTTGCCTTGCTTTTCAGGAGATCTGCAAGGTTTTCCCTTTCATTGTACCATTTTTTCTGATGACCCAGACAGATGGATACATTAAAGTTGTCTTGGGCTCTGGTCTTCCATAGGTGGCATGACTCTTCTGACCTTCATAATTTTCCTCATTGCAGACCACACTAACATCAGTCTTGCTGCTAGTATCTGTGTCATTAAGTGTACTCATAGAGATTCCAAAAATAAGCAAACAGAGTTGCTTGCTTCCTCCACAGGGGGTCCAAGTTGATTTTTAAACTAAGAGTAGCAAAGATGGAGTCCTGCAAAGACTGTATATTTTTTCGTATTTCTAGCAATACTACATTCAAGAGAGGCAATTTCCTGTATTTAATGTTTTAGCATGCTGAGTGGTGAAGTAATGACTATTTTCAATAACAGCAATTTTTTTTCCAGTGGAAGCTCATTCCCTTTTCATGCAGCAGCTGCTTCCTACATGAAGGCTGCACACATTACAAAGAGGTATTCAAAGCAACAACGGCTGGATGTGCTTCAAGCGTGTCAGAAGAGAACCCTACTGTACCTCAATCTGCTTGGGATGGGTGGCATGGGATCAGAGGGTGCAGAATGGCACTCATATTGGATCCAAGGCTTCAAAAGTCCATGTACCCTTGGCTTTTGCTATTAACCTGTTCATTAGCAATAATTTCACATATATTCTGCCAGTTACCCAGGCTTGCCTGGTTGTAGGGTTCCTTCTGCCAGATTTTTCAGCCTGTCTTCTGGAGTTCTTCTCTGGGGCTTTGCTTCCACCTCCTTTATGTCAGAATGGACATCAAGGCACTTACCTCAGTAAGTCAGCAGAGTTTATACAACATTTCCCAGCAGGCTTCTCTTTGGATATCAAACAGGTTGTCTCTCACAAAGATCTGTGGCTTGTGATAAATTCTTTTTTTAAAAGTTATGGTAAAATAGGTGATAGTGGCCATTGACGATTTGGTTTCTTTGGTGCTAATAGTTTTTTTCTCCTTTAACTTTTTGTCTCTTAGCAATAGTATCCATTTATTTTATGAACTTATGAATATTCTTATGATGCTGGAGAAGAGCTCTGCGGAGAAGGACCTGGGGGTCCTGGTTGATGACAGGTTGGCTATGAGCCAGCAGTGTGCCCTGGTGGCTAAGAGAGCCAATGGGATCCTGGGGTGCATCAGGAAGAGTGTGGCCAGCAGGTCTAAGGAGGTGATCCTCCCCCTCTGCTCTGCCCTGGTCAGGCCCCACCTGGAGTATTGTGTTCAGTTCTGGGCTCCCTGGTATAAATAGGACAGGGATCTCCTTGAGAGAGTCCAGAGAAGGGCTGCGAAGATGATGAAGGGCCTGGAGCATCTATCCTATGAGGAAAGACTGAGAGAGCTGGGGCTGTTCAGCCTGGAGAAAAGAAGACTGAGGGGGGACCTAATCAATGTTTATAAATATCTTAAGTATGGGGTGCAGGGGGAATTGGCCTGCCCCTTTTCTTTGGTTTGTGGAGACAGGACAAGGCGCAATGGCTGCAAATTGGAGCACAGGAAGTTCCGCACCAACATGCGGAGGAACTTTTTCACAGTGAGAGTGACAGAGCCCTGGAATAGGCTGCCCAGAGAGGTGGTGGAGTCTCCTTCTCTGGAGATATTCAAGACCCATCTGTATGCCTATCTGTGCAGTATGAGCTAGGGAGCTGCTTTGGCAGGGGGGTTGGACCCGATAATCTCTCAACCCCTACAATTCTGTGATTCTGTGATTATGGCCAGAGTAGAGAAAGTGAAAATGTAACCTCCCTATAGAAATTGTCAAGATTTCAAGGGAGATGTATTGAATATACATATAGATTATAGAAGAATTTTCCTATGTAACTGGCTGGATTCCCAGGTTTTTGCTATTGGTGCAGTATATAATAAATGGCACTATATCACCATTTACCTTATTTCTGCTGAATTTTTTGAATCGTACCACAGCCTAATGAGTGAAACTTGGATTCCTGAAGTAACTTTTTCAATACCCAGTAGACTCCAATGAAATTCCTTCTTTTTTTTTCCTGTAACATTAAGCTATAGACACAAGCAGTTCACCAGACTTATGGAACATATTCTAACAACTTTACTGAGTTTGCCATTACATTTCAACTCTATAGATGAGGGCGGTAGGATATTCTTTAAAGGACTATGTCCTCTCATCCCAGTCTTTTATTGAAAGAGACGTCAGGGCCTGGAACCGGCTGCCCAGGGGAGTGATCAAGTTACCATCCCTGGATGTGTTTAAAAAAAGGGTGGATGAGTTGCTTAGGGATGTAATTTAGCATAGGATGGGAATGGTTGGACTTGACGATCTTAAAGGTCTTTTTCCAACCTTGTGATTCTGTGATTCTTGAGGCAGGACTGGTTACAACTGTTGACATTTTCAAATATGGGGTGCCCAAGATTCTAAGAGTTGCTCCCTGCCTTGCTATGTGTGGTAGGACAAGCCAAACATGCATTTCATCCTCATTTCAGTAGCATATAATTTCCATGAGTTCAAAACTGTCAGTGGTATACAGGACAAGTATACTCCTAGGGAAATAGGTGCTTATGCTTGCATGTTGTCAGTACGGACTAAACCATGCCATTTTACACACTTCTAGCTAGATCCCCTTTTACAGGAACAGAAAAAGCTCAGGTGTATGATTCATGGGAAAGGTAACAAATGGTTGGGTGCAAATCTTAAAGGAATGCACTGAGTTTAAGCTAATATTGTGCTATGGGAGACTTTACCTCCACTGACAAATCTGTGCTTAAGGAGCAGCATGATAACTTTTCCTTGTACTGCTTCTTGATAACAATCCTAATTTATTTAGAAGATGCAGATAATCCCAGTAAAACCAGAGGGTCTCCTTGACTTCTTAACCATGCATTCAGGAGTAAGACCTTGTGAATTAAAATTCGGTTAAAATACAGATGGTTACATTAGGTAAAGGACTAAAGATCAGGAGTCACACACCCCTCCCCAGGTTTTCATGGACCTCTTACAAATAGTTTTCACTCAAGGATCATGAAAGAAAGTATCTGCACATGTCTTAACAGACTCTGTTAAGACTAATAATAACACAGAAGCCTCCTGGCACTGTGCTTGGATTTACCATATCCTGCCCTGTGCCCTTCCATTTTGAGACCAGTTACAGTCTGAATCTGGAAAAGAACCACTGACTTTCTTTAAATGTCAACACAATAGTTTGAAAAAATCTTTTTTCCCTAGGAATTTATTCAGAATAGTGGTCATATATTTTTTTCTGCGGAAATTCCTAACCTGGAATAAAAATAAGTTATTGCGTAGTGTTACATTAGATCTTGTATATCTGGCAGAGTTTTCACCTCAGTTGAAGTACCCTTCTCGGCTCCATAGTAGTGTGTGGCCTAAATGAAGTTCTCAAATCAGATCGCCTGCAGATGACCTTCTGATCCATGCTTCACGCTTCAGAACAATGTCTTTTAGAAGGCTTAATTAAAAATAAAGTGGTAAAAGCTGCTTCTGGCTTCATGGACTTTGGGATCAGAATAATGAGTATACAATCTTTCCAGTGTAAATCCTTGTATATTTGTTTTAACTGTGCTTGTAGATATGGTGCCTTTGTTTGTAACACAGGAATATTCAACAAGTTGCAGATCGCAGACATATGTAACAGATAGGAGACAGAACTACAAGCAAGCAAATAAAATTTAAAAAAAAAAAAATAGACAGTACATTTCCATAAAGGCAAGATAATGTTCAAAGAGAAAGCTAGACTTAGACATTCAGTTATAAGAGATTTATGACTGTACTGGGGAAATATTTAAATATGACAGTTCCCATGTTTATGAGCAAAATAGCAAGTTCCCATGCGGATAAATAAAATGCATTTCAATATTCTTACACTAGTCTCTATTTATATGAGTTTATGCCAGAATTCAGACTAATGATAAGAATTTGCTACTGCAAATAACAAAAGATTAATCCAGATGGTGGTGTTGGTTCTTAAAGAAGTAGCAAGCAGATGTATTGAAAGCGGTGAAGCTGCTGTTGATGGTTTCTTATCTTCAGTATTTTTGTAATGTGTGGAGGAATGATATTTCAGTAGTTGATATGGAGCATTTAGTAGGAAACAAATTTTGTACTGCACAGTGGGCAACCTGAAAGCATTCAGCCTACCTTAAGTGCTTCTGTAAATTTCTATGTCTTTAATAAAAATCAACTTCTCTTTAAATTTTTGTTGTTCTAGAGGAAAACGTAGTAGCTTTGCTGTTAGGACTTGCTATTTTACCATATCTGCAACAACAAAGAAAAAAATATTTTGCTTTGTGGACCTAAATACCTCGCTACAGAATGGGACAGAAGGTGATCCCTTTGACTCTGCTATAGATTACAGGAAAATACAGGGTGAAAACTACTCACTCCTAGTGCACAGAAAGACAGCCATTGCTCACTAAGTATAATTTCCAGGGAACCACAGAAGCTGGGGACACCATTCAGTTCAATAACCAGTTTGTGCTGCTAGAACAGATGTGCACAGGAGAAATAGCAATAGCAACTAGAGGAGACCATGAAGGACTGAGAGAAGGGAATGCAGTGAGAGGAGCACCAAAACTTTGCTCATTCTTCCAAAAGTTTCAAACCCTCTAACTTCCAGTAGAAACTTAGTCCTAGCTAATTTACAACCACTAACGCTGTTAATGTCTTCAGATTTTAAAATTTCTTCTCTATACCTACTTTTGTACCTTCTCTTATGTCTGCTGAACTTATAATCATTGGGGCAAGAGGCAGCCTTTATTTTGCTAGATTCAACAACTCATCAGTTTTGGTCCTTTGTATGAGGCAGGCTCTGATCAGCTATGTAGTTATTTTCTGTACCTGCCTCATTTTCAATACATATTTATTGCATATGGGTGGTCAGAAATGTACTGTGTTCACAATGGAGGCTGGCCAAAGATTTTTGCAATGACATTAATACTTCCCTTTCTTTAGCAAGCCATGCTAGAGTCATAGTTGTCATCTTATTTGTGGCTGCATCTTGGTAATGACTAACCATCCACTCTTTTCCTAGTAAAATCTGTACCTGTGCACTGTAACTTAGAAGACAGATTTTGTTGCAGGGCTCTACTTGGATATTGTCATGAAAGTTTCAAGAGAAGGACCTTCTGATGGCATTTTTCAGGCAAAATTCACTGCTCACCCTGACGTCAGTAGCCAAAAGATTATGTTAATAGGTGTGGTATTTATGGGTAGAGTCAAGCAAGTGAGGTTGGTTTTGTGGTTGGTTTTTTCCCCTTTTTCATTGTTTCCTGGGATTATGACAAAAGATTCAGGCAGTAAAATGAATAGAGTCAGCCTGTGCCAGATAGTCCCACTTCCATTTGATTTGGAGAGCAGAAAGGATTCACCAGCTGAGTAGCAGGACCACATTATTTAGGTGATCTATATCATCCTGACAACCACTTGATTGAATGCTCTGGCAACAAGGTCCTCACCAAGTGCCGTGATGCCACTTGGCAATTATGCACATGGTCACAGCTGGTGCCTGCTTAAACCTGTCAACCTTCCCTTACACCTAACTGCAGGAGCTGCCTGGGCCAGCAACATTAATATTAATAGGTACCAGTGTTGCTTTTAAGGAATGCACAAAAACTCATAGGCATGGTGGAACAGAAAAGTAGAACTGTAGCTGGGGCCTCCTCATTCTTTCACTGGCACACACCTTGATATCCCCTGCTATTCCAAACCACCACCTGCTCCCGAATGGGCCCCAACACCCCTCCCTGAAATTTACAGCTTCAGAATGACCATGCAAATGGTTAGAATTGGAAGGGACCTTTAAAGGTCATCTAGTCTAACCACCCTGATATGGAGACTGAGGGGTGACTTCATCAATATCTTAAAAATATTAAAGGGTATGTGTTAGGAGGACAGAGCCAGGCTCTTCTCAGTGATGTCCAATGATAGAACAAGGGTCAATGGTTGCAAACTGGAGCGTAGGAGGTTCCATATGAACATAAGGAGGAACTTCTTCATTGTGAGGATGAAGCACTGGAAGAGGCTGCCCAGAGAGGTTATAGAGTCTCCTTCTCTAAAGACATTCAAAACCTGCCAGGACATGTTCTTGTGTGGCCTAATCTAGGTGATCCTGCTCTGGCAAGGGGATTGGACTAGATGATCTTTTGAGATCGCTTCCAACTCCTAATGTTCTGTGATCCTGCAATTCTGTGATCCCATCTCTGGGAAATATATTTAAATCAGTCTGTATTGTTTTGTGTGCTGCAGTCATGAACATCATTGTAAGCAGAAGTTTGGGACATTTAAGTAATTGTTGCAAACTTTTAGCAATATTTCCATTAAAACAGCATGACCAGTATCTGGGTCCTGACCAATATAATATCCTGAGACTGTTTCCCTACATTTGCAGAGAAGAAGAAAGAAGTGTCCTTGTTACTTGCCAGGATTCTGGAGATGCTGATCCTTCATGAGGAAGGAAAGCAGAGTCAGTGGAGAGATGGACTGGATCTTTTTTTCAGTCTGTAAAAGCACCCTCATATCTCCCTTAACCTCAGAACAACTGCAGGCATTTCCAGAGTGCATCCCAGTCTGTTAGTGTGTATTGTTTTCCAATTTAAATATATGAGATAAAAAGTTAGACCAGAATATCTAACTGCACATGAGGCAGCCCTGAGGATGGTAGAGCTCTGGCAACTACAGCACCTACTTCCCCCTGCCTTTGCTTAGCTCTTCTCTGGTTAGAATATTTTAAGAAGCCTGGATAATCCTCTCCCCAATTTGTAGTGTTAGGAGCTTGAAATCCAGACAAAATAAGCCCTAATTAATGTTATAAAATCATACACTGGTTTAGGTTGGAAGATTATCTATTTCCAACCCCTTCTGCCATGGGCAGGGACAGCCTCCACTAGACCAGATTATCCAAAGCCCCATCCAGCCTAGCCTTCAACACAGCTTCTCTGGGCAACCAGAGTGTGTGCCAGTGCCTCACAGTAAATAGCTTCCTAATGTCTAAATTAAATCTATCTTCTATTAGTTTAAACACATTACCCCTTGTCCTATCACTACAGTCCCTGAGAGTGAGTCCCTCCCCAGATTTCCTGTAGCCCCCTTTAGGTACTGGAAGGCTGCGGTAAGGTCTCTCCAAAGCCTTCTCTTCTCCAGGCTGAAGAAGTCCAACTGTCTCAGCCTGTCTTAATGGAGAGGTGTTCCAGCCCTCTGATCATCTTTGTGGCCTTCCTCTAGACTTGCTCCTAAGGTGGGGTCTCACCAGAGAAGAGTAGAGAGGCAGAGTCACTTCCTTTGACCTGCTGATCACACTGCTTTTGATGCAGCTCAGGATAACATTGGCTTTCTGGGGTGCAAGCGCACATTGTTGGCTCATGGTGAGTTTCTCATTTACCAACACCCCTAAGTCTTTTTCCTCAGGGCTGCTGTGAATCCATTCTCTGCCCCACCTGGAGCTGTGCTTGGGATTATGCCTATACATGTCCAGGACATGGGTAGGCACGTGGCCTTGTTGAACTTTATGCAGTTAACAAGGGCCCACCTCTCAAGCCTCTTAAGATTCTCTGGATGGCATCCCCTCCCTCCAGCATGTCAACCACACCACACAGCTTGCTGTTGTCAGGAAGCTTGCTGAGGGTACACTCAATCCCAGCGCCCATGTCACCAACAAAAATGTTGGTGGTCCCAATACAGACCCTGAGGAACACCACTTGTCACTAGTCTCAACTTGGACATTGAGCCGTTGACCACAACTCTTTGAGTGTAACCATCCAGCCAGTTCCTTTCCCAATGAATGATCCATCCATCAAATCCATGTTTCTTCAATTTAAAGACCAGGATATCATGTGGGACAGTATCAAATGCTTCCCACAAGTCCAGGTAGATGATGTCTGTTACTCTTCCCTTAACCACCAGTGCTGCAAGTCTGTCATAGAATGCCATCAAATTTGTCAGCCATGATTTGCTCTTAGAGAAGCCATGTTGGCTGTCAGCAATCACCTCTGTACTTTCCTTGTGCCTGAGCATAATTTCCAGCTGCTCCATGATCTTGACAGGAATGAAGGTGAGACTGACTGGTTAGATGACTTTCTGTAGCTCCTGTAGTTCCCCAGGTCTTTCTCTTTTCCCTTTTTAAAAATGGGGGTTATGTTTCCCTTTTTCCAGTCAGTGGGAACTTCACTGGAATGCCACAACTTCTTAAATATCATGGCTTAGCTACTTCATCTGCCAGTTTCCTCAGGACCCATGGATGTATCTTATCAGATCCCATGGACTTGTGATCCTTCAGGTTCTTAGATGTTCTTGAATTCAATCTTCCTCTGAGACAGGTAGTTCGTTCTCCCAGTTCCAGCCTTTGCCTTCTGTATCCTGAGCAATGTGATGAGAGCCCTTGATGATGAAGACTAAGGCAACAAATTATTACCTTCTCTGCATCCTGAATAATCAGGTCTCCCATTTCATTCTGGAGGGAGGGTGAAGTGGGACACACTTTTCCTCATCTTCCTTTTATGGCTGACATAGAAACTTTTCTTGTTCTTGACTTTCCTGGCCAGATTTAATTCTATCAGAACTTTAGCTTTTCTAACCTTATCTCTGGCTGCTCAGACAGTTTCTCTGTATTCCTCCCAGGCTACCTGCCCTTGTTTCTACCCTCTGTAGGTTTCCTTTCTGCCTTTGAGTTTGACCAGGATCTCCTTGTTCATCCATGCAGACCTCCAGGTGTTATTGAGCCATCAGCAATAACTGACCCTTTTGAATTTAAGACAGAGGACTTTCTTTTGTGGGAAGACCAATATGTGTGCGCAGAAGTAGCTTTATTGCTATGCTTATGCTGCTGTAATCCTAGACCATTTGATCAGGTCCCTCAGTGATTTCTTTGCCACCAGAAGGTCCCCGTATTAAACTTAGTAGCTCCCAAAGGGCTGTCTCTCTATCTGAGAAGCAATAAGAAACTAAGTTCTTTCCAGTTACAATGCTATTATCTCATTACCCTCCCCTCCCCTGTTGAGCACAGTGCTACAATATCCTCAAATTGCCATCCTATATATCATCCCAAAGGCTGTGAAGCCAGGTGTGAGGCATATTTATCTCACTGGCCGGCTGCACAGTAGTCCTGCTGGAGCTGGCAGGCTGGCCTGGATCGCCAGTGTATTCCGAGAGGCAGGCAATTCAGAAACTCAGGAGCCACTTCTCTGTGTGCTGGCCACAGTTCCTGTTTCCCCTGCCAATATGCTTATGGTTTGGCATTTGTAGACACACCACAGCTGTCCGGTTGATAAACTGACACACTCTGGGTGGCCCTCATCTCTTGAGATTTTACAACTGTTTGCACCACCAGACATGAATTGAAGTCTTCCAAACTCTCCCACAGAGACTTTCCTGGTACTCTGGTGTCAAGTTCAGAACAAGAAACCAGAGCAGGCATTTTATTCCTAATAACACTTGTTTTCCTACACTGTTGCTCTCCTTCAGCTAACCGGTGCCTCTGATGAACCCACACTTCTGTTCACTGGTTTGTCCTGCTCAGCAGTTGCCAGGAGTTATTTACAGTACTCTCCAATTAAGTAGTCCTCTTAACATTGAAGAAAAAAGGAGTGCTTTACAGTTAAACTGAGAATTACAGATCAAATGTATTGCTGTGCGTGTACATTTGTATGATGCTTGGATTTCCTCTTGGTGTTTCCTGCATGACTCTTTAGGTTAAAGAAACAGCTATCACCGACATGTACAATAAAACAATGCTGAAAAATGGAACATCCCTAGCAGGTATCTTGAGAAATACAACCACTGGGCTCTCTGTATTTAAAGTAAATTTCATCATAGCTCATAGTGAATGGTATGTGTCTTGGATCTCTTGTGAAATTGCTTTACTCACATTCACTCCCAGAATATGGAGCTACGTCATCTAGTAGAAAAGAAGAAAAAAAAAATCAAGGAGGTGATGTTTCAAGCACTAGAAATTGAACACCTTTCAGATTTTAGTGAGCACTGTCAAAATACTTGTCAGTATTGTTCTTTTCTAGCTCCCACATCATGGGTAGCTCCCACATTCAGGTAACAGTGAAAACAGATTTACAGATAACTCTAATTTCATGCCAAATTTATACCATAGTAGAGCAACTATTGGACTGCGGTCAGGAGGAGAGGTATTCATTTCCGTTTGCTTCTGCAGTAGATTCATTGAAATGTGTTGGCTCAGCTGTGTGCATATATGCTGATGTAATCAAGCCAGGTGCACACACAGGATTTTCTAACAGGAGGTGGAGATGGGTCTGGATCACGTAAAGAGGAGATGGAGAGCTGTGCAGGATATTTAAAGGTCACAAGGATGCTTAACATTTTGTACCAGACATGTGAGGAGGGAAAATAGCACAGGGGCACAAAGTCATTAATATACCGAATGGCAAGAGTATGAGATGGGCATTTAAAGGTCTGGAGTTCCTGATCATGTATGGTGCAAGGGAGAGGGGAGAGCACTCTGCCCTTTGTGAGTTTAAATAGAAAAGACTTGGGAACCTAGGCTACTTAGAGGAAAGGCAGGGAATGAACTGAGGATTGGCTAGGGAATGTTTTACTATGTCATTGAACTTGACCAGGTTTTTTAGTAGACAATTGTTTGCTTCCAGCAAAACAGACCCAGAAGTCACTCTCATAAAATGTATCAGGGTTTTTACAGTCATCCAAATTCCAGTTCAGTCTGTCATTTTTCAGGGGAATGTGGGGGTTTTGTCTTTTCAGGAGCAGAGGAGATATAGGACAAGGGTGTACAGGAGGACATGTGGATAAACAAGGCTAAGCTTGAGAAAGCTCTCCAGCTTGATTCTTCCCACCAGAGACTTGTATACCACTAAACTTCCTAGACAGCCTCTCAGATTATATAAGTGAAAAAGACGTTGCGTAAACTGCCAACATTTTTCTCTTTTTCACTTTGAGAACCACCCTTGTGGGACAGTTGTAAGGAATTTAGTAGGGTTGGCTCTAATAAGTTTCTGCATAAAGTACTCTAAAAATACAGACAGAAGAGGAAGTAATGTTCTTTCTTTCTGGTTTTGTTTTTAAACAGTTATGGAATTCTACAAAAGTGATACAATTCTTTTCAAATTTTTATAGGATACTGTGGAAAAAATTTCCATTTTCACTGCATTCTATTACACTTTCTGTATAAAGGAGGTGCCATCATGTGTTTTCAGTGGAAGTGGGTATGTGCTTTCACGTTTGACCAAAAAACCAGTCAGATTCTGTCCTTAATCCCCAACTTTCCTGTGACCTAGTAACTACAGACTGCTTCAATTTTGCATTCTTAACAATAGTTCACCACTTTGACAGAGACTGTTATTCTATCCCTAAAAGAAATTACGTATTTCTGCAGCCCCAGGAAGCCTGCTTGTCCAACTATAACTTCACTGACGGTATAGTTGAACAAGGAAGTCATTTGCCTCCATGCTGGTCATCAAAATTGGTCATTGCAAATGAGTATCACCTTTGACCACCCCAAGCAATAACTCCCTCTGTTCACCCTTTCTTCTAGAGCACAACTGAAGTATCTTAATATTGGCAACTCATGAATGGCTTCAGTTCAGATCCCCAAGGCAATAGTCTGGGATAGAAGAAATCCTTATTTTCTAGTTTCAGGAAAAGTTTCATGACCCATAAATACTTGCATGAAATCCAAATCCAGTTGATTTACTTTCCAGGTTATACGGAGGCCTGAGATCAGTTTCTCTCAAAGTGGAGTTTGACGTACTAAGTAATGGGCATGAGAAGCACTACCCTCATTTGTTTCAACCTAGGAGCTGACACACTAATGCCTGCTGCTGACCTTCATGGGATGCCAGGCAATGCATGGCTCCCCACAGAGCTCTGCCACCAGGTCAGATAGGGAAGTCTGGGCTCTTAGCTCTCCCAAATCAGCTCTCTCTCTTGTTCCCCCATGGAGTTGCTCAAAATCAACTGAATTATGCAATGAAAGATGACCAAGGTCTCAACTGGTAAAACCAGAATTACAGGCTATGCATAATAATTCCAGGACCAGTACTTCTTTCCATCTTCCAAGAAATTTGATAGCTAAAGTTTATGACACCTCTGCAGAGGGACTTTTCCAAATCAGTCACCATTGACTATGAAGGTTTCATCTGTCAGTGAACGTTCACAGTAACTTCAGAAACTATTTCTTCTATCCTTTTTTGCCTACACCAGTTTGGTATTGCCAGATTGGTACTGTTGCTTCCCAGGTCAAATCTATACCAGCATTCATTTTCATGAGAATCACTAATAACCTCTTAAACAAATGACCTCATAAATGACAATCTTTGTCAAAGGCATTTAGAGGAGAACAGTATCATAGACACATACACCCACAGTCTGCAGCTGGGGGGAAAAAAAGGCTTTTCTCAGCACTCTTTTTCATGTATATTTTTTGTAGCCAAAAACTAGAGTGGGAAAGGAAAAGATAACATCTGAGTTGGGATGACCAAAGTACACAGAGAGAACAATTTAGTCTCTTACAACAATGCAAGAAGTCAGATTCCAGTAGTAATTCAAGTGAAGGCAGGGGGTTGGGTCACATCCAAACATTTATGCAGTCTCAGTGACCCAAGCTATCACATGTGATATACCTCACTTCTTTATTTGCTTGTTTATGCTGAACGACTACAAGGGCACTTGATGTGATAAAACGTGGACAATGTCCTGTGTTCAGCTGGAGAGAGTTAGGATACTATCTTTCTGGAGCTTCTCCCTGCAGTAATGATGATACCCGTTTTGGGGTTAATTTTCTGTTGAATAAGCATGTCAGGTTTTAAGGCACTGGTCCAGACTGTAAACAAGTCAGTCTCTTTGGAGCCTGCTTTGGCAGCTCAGCTGAGGTTACTATTTGTATTAAAATATTTGCTAACCTATTCTTCATAAAGCCAGGTATATTTCCATGAAAAGGAGAGGCAATGTTGACATCTGTCCTCTTGCCAGCAGCAGCAATCATGTTACCTTGTTATCTCAGCTAGCCCTCCCCCACGCTGATGCACTAAATAAGGGACTGCTGAAATTCTGGCCTGGGGATGATTACATTTCTGCTCTATGCACAAGTCTGAGTATTTCTGCAAAAGGCAGGAGAAGCTCAATCCCACTGTTCGAGTGGCACTGAGATCAGAAGAAATCTTGCTGCTGAGAGAAATCAGTGTTAAAAAGCTCTGGAATGTAAATTTCACATAGGGTAGAGATTTTTTGCATATGGCTGACAAGCAATTTAAAGCACTAAGGAGAGTTCAAGACAGAGTTAAGTGGTCCATGTAGATATATAGATACTAGAATAATTTGGATGCATTTAGGATGCAGGATAGACAAAGAATTCATCTTGTCCTCAAGCTGTTTGGAGCTGTGGCTGCGTTTTGCTTCCCAGCTTGTACAGCATTTTCTATAGCGAGACTAGCCCCAGCTATAATAGATCATTGTAATAGCACCATTCATATTATGAACTCGAGGAGTGCAAAGCAAACAATCTAAACAATGTAAGATCACCACAATTACTTCAATTGTTTTTATAGGTTGCCCATAAAATTGTGGGCACTTTTCAGTCACAAAGAAAAGCATAGACTTGGACTTAGATCTTATAGCCCAAGGCCCTTGCACTTTGAAATCTGCCATTGATGGCAGTAGTAGTTCTAGGATAAAATGCAGGAAGTTCAGGATTATTATTTATGCTCCAAGATTAAACAAAGTGTTTGTAAGAAGAAAAAAGGACTAGCTTCTGTGAGACAGAAGGTTGCCGTCCCTTTAGTGTTTATGTGCAATCTGAAGGCAATTTATATGGTTGGAGGGTTTTTTCCTTTTTATCCTCCCATTTGCCATTAGGTAATGCAGTTAGTGATTACTTTGCTTAGACTTCCTTTTCTCCATTTCTTTGCATTTGATATATAGTTCAAAGCCTGCTGCAGAAATATTAGAAAGAATCAATGCTGTACTCACGGAATTAAATCATGCCCTCAATTTTTCGATGATGGGAGATTTACACCTATAAAACAGACTTTTTTTTTCTTTGAAATAGGTAAGGTTTTTCAAAGTGCCTGGAGCTGGCCTCATCCTGCTCCCAACAAAGTGAAAGGTTAATTTATCAACTCACTTCAATAGGAACAAAGGTAGATAAATTATGGCCACATTTGGGAGAATTTCCTGTCAAGCAATTAGACTAAGAATGTTGCTGGCCAGACCCTGAAGTGATTTATCAATTAATGAAAATTTATATACATTCACTTTACTCAGTGTAGTTGGATCAATTTATATCTCACCCTCTGGAAATTCCCAGTGACAGTATTGACATAACTATGACAGGCTAAGCAGACAGGCAAATCGGTTCTCTGAGAAACCTGATATGTTTGTTACTCCAGGTTGTATTGCTGGAAAATCAGACAACCTTCAGGGCATATAAGACCTTTTTTCCTTCATATGTGAAAGTTGGGTGGTATTTCTGATGGCATGCTTGGGGTTTTTTCTCACGATATTAGTCTAACTGATGGGTGATACTGTCTTTCTCTGCAAATTTAGATATAGAGATTTCTTCAAGTCAAGACTGACTGTTTCAGCTCCTCTTCAGGTATCTGACAAGCACAGGGCAGACTCTTTTTTTATTCCTCTTTTTTTTTCTTTTTTGACTCACTATTCACTGCTGTTAATTTCTGCCCTTTTTCTTCTCTTTTTCCCACATCTGCCCATTCCCATCCATTATGGTTCCCTTCTTGTAATCATCATGCTGAACTCCTGTTTAACTTTTTCCCTTATTTGGTGGTATGGATGGGCTTGCTCCACAAAGGACAAAGCACTCCACAGTATCTTTATTATTATGTTTTTACATTTTTTGATTCTCATGTAATTATAGGCTGACTTCCTTTGATATGGACCTGATCCAACATCTGAGTATGTTACTGGTTTGCATACTGTCAGAGTTAAAAATTACTTTTTTATTTTAGAGTGACAAACCTCCTTATTTTTTCCATCTTGTTTTCATTAGCTTTTCTTGACGGTAGGTCAGGTTAGGTGTTTTGCCATCCCTGCTGCTCCTGTTATCTCCTTATGTCAAAACTGACTTTTATAGGGGCTGTTGTTCTTATCTTTGAGCTTTCAGAGCAATATTTGTATGTAGGGTAGATTTTTTTTTCCCCTCTCTCTGTGTTCTTTGCTGTCTCTGCTTCTTGTCTTTTTGGTTTGTCTTTGGCTTTTGTCTTTCTGGTTCTTTGGCTCAGCTGTTCAGTAGCAGAGGCAAAGTTATTGTTAGCTCTTGCTGAGAGAAAATACAAGATGGAGAGATGCTTCTTTCTTCCACAGTTAAGTGTAATGCAAGATCTTCTATTATGAGCCTTATTTTGAATCCCACCCAGCTTGAAAAAAGCTGAAATTAATCTACCCGAAACTGCACAGGCAAACTTCTATGTCAGAATACAATTTTTCAGGAAAACTTGACTGAAATTAGGCAAAACATTTGGGAGATAGGGAGATATTTTTAAAAGGGGGGTGATCTCACTTTTTGGATAATTTCCTAATGTTTATTTTAAAGAAATGTCATGGCTCAAAACTATCTTGACCGAGAAACTCCAAATTTGGGTTACTTTGTTGTCCCTGGCAAGGATAGGTGCTTTGGATTCAGTTTGGAAGATATGGGGGGTTATAATTTAGATATTAGTAACAACTATGTCTAATACATTAGAAACACATCGGTTTTCTGAATAACCACATTCTGGCTTGTGCATTGTTTATAAACCACATACCAACAGCCTTTGTGCTCTTTAAGCAGTGTGCAGTACTATACACTCTTTAGGAAGCACATAGCCAAAGGCTACCAGATGCCTGAACAGTTGCTATTATATTCATCAAGCAGGATGTAAGAAGCACTCACTTGAAGCATCTTCTGAACTCCACGGGAGTTTCTACAGAGCCTGTTAACTTCATGGGTATTCTCAGGATTGTGCTAGCTGAGAAGACCCCTCAGTGCCTCTCTGGGCATATCCAAAAACTGAGGCCTCAAAGTACTCTTTTCCTGGCTACGACTTGATTGTGAGTAGCTCCCTGTATTAACTGTGGCTTTCAGGGAAGAACTTACATGTTTCTTTCTCTTAAACTCCAGAATACTGAAATGTGGAAGTTCCCTAATGTAGAATTAAATCCATGGAAAAAGCAGTAGTTAAAAGGGCAGGTGGGAATTTGGAAGTGCTTGTGGATAAATGAGTAATCCTTAAATAATGTCATTACCTGAACACCCCTAGTTAGTGTCAAACATGAAAAGTATAGAATTAGGGTAAACTGCCCCTAAACATCTTGAGAGAGAAAGTGATTTTGTTATGCCGGTTATGTACATTCAAAGGCAATTTGGTCTGCTATGTAAGCTCTGCACAGCCTCTAAATATTCTATGTTGTAATTCCTGGAGACCCAAGTCTGATTTTTGAGCAGTTCTGCTCTTAATCAAAACTGATGTACATCAGGCAAGTACTTTATTAACTGGTATTATCATGGCACATACTAGGACATCTTAACAGTGAGCTTTAAGTGAGCTTTGATTCCACCAAAAGATCAAGTCAGGAGACTTGACCTCCACCTGCAGATAACTGTCAGCAGGGGGAGTCTGGTCATGGGTGTGGGAAATTCAGCAGAGGCTGCGAAACTCTCCCAAGGTGGGCAAATTAGCCCTTAGTAAGCTCCTTGCTAGCACAGTGAGTCAGCTACCTGTGCACAAACAGAACAGGTTACGTTAGGTAAGTTTACATTACAAAACCATTCTGTCTGCTCTGTAGAGAAATAAACGCTGAAACATTTCTTAATTCCTCCAACAGCAGTACCTTCATTCAAAATGAGTCTGAGATATTGTACCACCTAGTAAAGCCATAGTCCAGGCTCACTCAGACTTTAAATACTCACAGTAATTAATTCAAATTAGTGAAATCAAATCCACTTCCAAAAAAGTAGACCAACACGCCTCCAAGATACCTCTTTGAATGCTTCTCTTTTGAACATCCCTGTTGTCATGGGGAAAGTAGTGAAACTGGATATAAAATACTGTTTCTGAAATCCTCCATCGAGTAGTGAACTAATTAGGAAGATGTCTTCTTGTTGCAAAATGTGGGTATTTTGCTCCTTTGGACCCAAAACCTCTATTCCACTCTGGAGGAATGAGAAACAAATTTATTAGGCTAGTGAATTAGGCAATGGGTACCTCTTCAGTAGAGACCTTGTATACTCCAGTGATTAGGTTTAGGATAAATTGTCCAGGCAAAAGGTAAATTAAGATAACAAATTTAAGTGCATCTACTAGGAAGCACATTTGTGAGGGTCAATTTTTTGACAAGTTAGGTTTCTCTAGAACACAGAATATATCCTTCCTCCAAAAGCAGTCTCAACTGTGTTTGCTTTCTCTTTCAAGCAACATCAGAAACACTTCGGGGATAAAGGATAATTTTCTAGAGAATACTTTGGTAAGACGAGGAGTTTCTAGCCAAATATGACAATAGTCAACATAGTTCCTTGTGTACTTCACAGTTAAGAAATCTTATTGAAAGTTCAAAAGATTGGATTAAATTCCTCTTGGATTTCCTGTGATAATCTCAGTTGGATCATCTGCTCTTACATGTTAGAGCTCAACAATGTCTGACTCTGTTAAGGAAAAATGACATTTATTAGACACAACTTGCCTTTACAAAACTTTCTTATCTGGCTGGGACAACACGTTCTATTTAAAGGGCTGTCTTGCAACTAATGAGAATTCTGTATAAGAACCAAAAAATAATATCAAATGGGAAAAGATGAACTGCATTAGCCCTTTACCTTATGGAAAAAAAAAACAACAAACCAAACCCATGGTGATTTTGGACTTGGCTTCTCTCTCACCATATGTTAGAGTCCATGAAATGTATACTGCAATTTCTGGTCTTTTAGCAAAGGTTAAATTCATCCTGCTTTGTACTGCTGCAGGACCTACTTTGAAACACCCTAATGTTAATCCAAATTCTTTACCGCCATGCACAGGAGTAATGATCATTTTCAGCACCTGCATTCTAGTCTGAATGTCCAAAAGGAGGTACACGACAAGTAATTTTGTGAACATTAAGTTCAGAGTCCTTGGATATAGACTTGTATTTTAGAAGATGTGGTTTGTGAATATAGAAGGATAGAACACCAATCAAATGGAGCAATAATTCCTCTGGGCAGAGTCTCCTCAGTCTTTAAATTTGTTCTTTGTATCTTTATTGGCATTCCCCATCAGCTATCTTTTAAGGGCATCTATACTTTTGGAGAGATGTTCATATGTTTGTTGTGTTAAAACCTAAGTAGGCAAGTACAAAATGTTCAGCTAATAGAGATCATCCTAGTCTCACCATTACTAAATTTATTCAGCTAAGCATCTGTTCTGGTCTATGTGAAGTCACTGGAAGTTTTGCTGTTGACCTCAAAGGACCAGATTTCACTCACTCTTAAATTTTTAACAATTATATTTAGAAATTGTGACACTGGTGAGTGCTTTAAATACACCTGACAAGGGAAATGAGTTTGTGATGTGTTGTACCATGTGGTGAGAATGAATGCATTGCTATTTTGTTTGGTTTAGTCTATTTTTGTAGAGTACTTGAGGAGAAATCCATACATTTGCGTAGTTTAGTCTAGTAGTTAAGCAAGTGTGCTGATCGCTTCTGGACCAGAGCTTCTTGTTTTGCCTATTTCTAATGCCATTTTCTTATAGAGATTTACCTATATGACAGTGCAAAGTTGCTAATTCTGACTATTAGAAGATGTGGATTTTGAGCAAGTTTAAGTGACTGATAGTGATCTATGTCATGACAAACTCAAGTATGGAAGAAAGTTTGTGCTGGCTTCCCTGAAAGAATGCCTTTGCTGATTTTTATAGGCTTCATCCAAAACCCAATAAGAGAAGTCTTCTGTGCCTTTAGAGAGGCAGAAGCATTTCCAAGAAAAAGGAAAATTTTAAAATCTGCATTTTCAGCAGTGACTAGTCTTGGTTATTCCTCAGTTTCAAAGCTCACAAGCATAGAATTCAAAGTAAATTTTGGAAGGAAATACAAGTGAAAAGGAGCCCCAGTTTCAGGTTGTTGGTACTTTCTGCTTTTCAGACTCCTCTTTTGAAGTGTCTCCAGTCAGGCATCTGAATCACTAGTCATTTTAGAACTTTCAGGCTCATTCTTTTCTTTTTTTTCCTCATATTTTTCTCTTTTCCTCTTCTCTTTTCTATTAAGGTCAAATCCTGCTTCTCCCGATGTCAATAATAAAACTCCCATTGATTTCAACATGAGCAGGAAATATGCAGTTTGCTATTTACCACAACCACCACAATGAATCTCTGGGAAGAATTCATTTATATTCATTCCAACAATGCCATGAAAAATGGGCTCTTGCTATTTTATCACATCCAAACTGTTGCTCTAACTCTAACATCCTAGCTGTTGCTAACAAGTCAGTGATGATTTGTAAACCAACAATTTATGGTAACCACATTCCATCCCCATTATGATGTGTGGTTTGGAAATGGAAAAGTAATCAAGACCTCCTGTTAAGAGACTTTATTTCAGTTGAATGTTTCTGTAAATAAAAGCATTTTGAAAGGATCATTGCTATATGTTTCTAACTCCAAATTGTTCATTTGATCTAGGCCCCATCTACGCTTCAAATTCCTGCCAGGCTCTGTCTGTCAGGAGTGTGAGACCCCCAGCAGTGGCATGAGCATACTGGCAAAACTGTTTCCATCAATAGAAGTGTTTTCACTCAACTGGATAGTTTCACTAGACTGGAACAGCAGTTCCATTTCTTGGAGACAGCTATGTCCATTCCTTGGAGACAGCTATGTCCATTCCTTGGAATACTACATAAGACTTTATCAGGACACTATAAGGGTAGTCTGACATAAATGAAGGCCTCCTACTACAGTTACAGTAACAGATGAAGAATTATAGCCAGACCCATGGTATGTAGTAATGCCCTTGGGAACTAAGAGTCTGCATAGCTTGTGCAACACTTTGTCTTGGTTATAAGGATTATGGACAGTCACTATGACACTAAGGAGGGCTTTCCAGCACTTTGACAGGAGATCATCTAAAATTACCGATAAATGGACTCAAACAAGGGAATTTTGTTCCAGTGCTAGGTTCTGGTACCAATCAGGTTGAAAACCTTCTTTTGATCTCTTTGATACTAATACACTCCATCCTTCCAAAGCTATTGAAGAAGCCTAGCAGACTGGGCTTGAGGCTAAAGCCACTTTTGTTTGGTAACCTGCTAAAGGAGATTTCGAATTAGGTAATCTAGAGAATGCCCTAGTTAATCAGCACAAACTGTGATGTGACATGAATATCTGAGACCATGCTAATTAGCTCTCTTCCTACCCCTTCCTCTCCAGCAAAAAATCACTACTTGATTAGTTTACATATTCCAGGACTGAGCACAATTTGCTGAGGGTAGGATGTCAGCTCAAAGGGTTTATATGAATGCTCTGATTTTCTGTCGAACAGAAGACTGACTACTAAAAATGTCTCTAACACTGACTTCTATTTTTTGGCCTAAGAGGATGAAGAGATTTTAAGCATGGGTGAAGCCTCATGAGTGTTCATTAACTTGGCTATATTCTATAATGGCATGAAAAAATTAACAAATATTTTGTTATTGACTTCCTAAATAGTGATCTTTATAACATTAATGTGAAATACATTTTTATACGACATTTTACCTCATTTGGTACAACAGACTGAAAAACAAGACACAAATCCTGGCAGGAGAGCTCATTCACCATGGAGAACTACAGCCATAGATCAATGATTGAAAGTGCTTATGGGTTTAACTCCAATGTAATGTGTTCCTTCCCACTCCCAACCCACTACTGCAAGCACAATGCCTTCTTGTCAGTGGCAGCACACCAGTTCATGAGCCTGTGCTGTGAACTAGATGTCTGAAATTTTGTTGAAAAACAGCAGTATGTGTAAGTGAGAGAATAACAATAATGTTGCAGTAGTTTTCTGATCTGTACTAGTCATCCTGCCAGGTGTGGTGGGCAGTGATGAACAGTGGAAAGGTGGAGGAGGTTGTAGATGGGTATGTTTGAAGTGAGTAGTACTGTTTCCAAAGGCAAAACTATAACATAAAAGAGCTCTAGAGAAGAGCCTTTCACTAAAGAGATGATCAACATATGGTTCCACAAGCTGCAAGAGAGCAGGTTCTGGTGGGCCTTTCAAGGACAAGTTCTATCATGCTGCACTCTGCAGCCAGGGAGCCACTCAATGTGATGTTAGGGGCCACTGCAGCCCAGCCAGTTTCATCCCCCTTGAGCGGCATTTGGTAATATCTGGCCTCACCAATTCTGAAAACAAAATCTCAAAACCAGGTTACATGATTTTATCCCCCACTTACTCTTTCCAAACAGCCCTTTTAGGCATGGAATAGATTTCTGCATTTCTTCTTTTTTTTCACAAGTATTTATTATCCCAGGGTATGCGTCTTCGGCCTACTAGATCTGGTTTTTAACTAGAAAGTTTAAAAAAAAAAAAAAAAAAAGGAAAAAGATTGTCAACATTTGCCCAGTAGTAGGAGTCTGTCAGGTAATTGGGCAAAAATTAAGCGAACCACCATGTTTACATTAATGTTGATGCTGCGCTACCACCTTGTGGGCAAAAGGTAAATAGCACTGAGCAGTTCGACTCGCGGGGACCCTGTCCGTACGACATAGGTACAGCACTGCTGGGGCAGGTGACTGTGTGCAGTCCGACTGAGAAGGACAGGATAGTCTGAATCCTCCAGTTCAGGGTCTGGGCAGCCAACAGAAGCCGAAGAAATTGTGAAAAATCTCCTAGAGTCCTGAAGTGTGATAACTGGTGCAGGGTACCCCCTGGAGGGATTAACAGTTTGATTCTCCTTTAGGAGAACTGGGGGAAATGTAAGCATGCTGCTGAATGGGGTCATGAAAAAGGCTGATGAGCTCACTGATTTCTTGGCTGGAGAAATGGGACAACAGGAATCTTGGGAAACTCAGGGAAGTGCAAAATCCTGTACCTGAGGATGAAAAGCCCCGTGCACCAGTGCAAGCTGGGGAAATCCACCATCTGAAAAGCAGCTTGGCAGAGAAGGCCTACTGGCCGGGTAGAACTTGTTGAAAGTAAGTTGACTATAAGCAATGAACATCCCCCTGAGACAGTTGGCCAACAGCGTCCTGGGCTGCATCAGGAAGGCCATTCCAGCCAGATGTAGGAAGTCTTTGTTTCTCCTGGTGAAACTGCATCTGGAGTGCTGCAGTCAGTGCCTCAGTTCCCTTCTTGGCTCAGCTTCTGTCTTACAAGGAGATGGGAAAGACCAAAGGGGGATTTATGTGTGTTCTTTGAGTTTTTTTGGTGTGGCAGCAGCACAGGATAAACTTAGGGCATGAGAGGCAGCAATTGCACTACATGTGTTCTTCCCTTCCAGTTCTAAGAAAGAGTGGTCCTTTAATTTAGGATTAGATTCCCTCACCCCTTGCTCAGCCTTAAGCACAGCAAAATTGCTACACAAGAATATTATGAATCTAAGAATATAATGAATCTAAGGCTTCTCCTATTTATGCTCACCTGCTGTTTTTCTGCTTCTCTCTTCCACTGGCAAATACGGTCAAATAGCAGAGGTGCCATGGAGAAACAGGTTGTGTACCAACATTGTAGTTTTGCATGGCTAGCTTCTGGTGGAGATGGGCAGGGGGGATGGAGGGGGGCAGGGCACTGCAGGGGTGGCTTCTGCAAGCAGCACCTAGAAGCTCTCTGCAGGCCCGACAGAGCAAACACCAGCCGACTCAATGTCAGAGTCGTTGTTGACAACTGAGCCTATCAATGATTGTCATAGTGCCTCTGTGAATCACATTTAGGAGAAAAAAATTGTGGTGGCTTTTTGCTACCAGAGAAGGGAGTGAGAAGATGTAAGAAACTGTGGAGACACCGAGATCAGTGAAGAAGTGGAGGAGGTGGTGCCCAAGGCATTGGAGAGAAAGATGCCCCTGCAGCCTGAAGGGAAACCCATGGTGGGGTGGGTGTTTCCCCCACAGCCTGTGGAAGACGATGAGGAACAGAGATCACACCTGCAGCCCATGGAGACAGCCTCACACTGGAGCAGGTGGAGACATATGGAAGACGCTCTGCCAGCACTTGCAGCCCATGGAGAGAGAGAGAGAGAGAGAGAGAGAGACAGATATGAGAGAGAGAGAGAGAGAGAAAGATAGATACCCATGCCAGAGCAGATTTGCTGGGGGGCTTTGTGACTGTGGAGGACCAGGCTGGAGCAGTCTGGGCTGGAGAACTGAGAGACATTCTATGATTTTATGACTGCACCCCACAGAAGTGACCCACGCTGGGGAGTTGGTGAAGAGCTGAAGCCTTGTGGGAAAGGACTCATGTTGGAGAAGTTAATGGAGGACTGTCTACCATGGGTGGGACCCCATGCTGGCTCAGGGAAGGGTGTGAGGAATTTCCCCCTCGCCCCCCGCTATGAAGGAAAACAACTCGTGAGGAACTGACTGAAACTCCCATTCCACAACCAAAGACCTTAATCTTAAAGATGTGCTAACCAAGATCTTTGTAGTAAAAGGTTTTAATGTCATGCTGTAAATAACTACTTCTTTACTGAGGATGGAAGTCTGGTAATGTGACAGATGCTGAATCTGGTTTCCTGAAGAGAAATTGCTACCAGAAGATTGTGATGGTGTTGTAGGAGGAATTCAGAGCAAAACCAGTTTTATGGGGTTTGTTGGTGCCCTCACATATGGGAAGCATACTCTTACCCACTCCAATGGTTGAGTTCCATTTGTAAAAATTATTTCTCCTTGCTCCATGTTTCCTAAGTGATATATCATCTGTCTTGTGCACAAATATAAATGGGGTTCCAGAATCTCAAAACTGATGCATTAGAAAGCTCAAAACCTGAACCTCCTTTCCTGAACTCTCAGGCAACATAGTGCGCTGTATAGCATCACCTAAAACAGCTCCTCTGAAACTGGTGTTGTAATACCACTTTATATCAGCTTAAGGATATGGGACAAAGCCATCAGTGGGGATCATACTGGGCTAAATGATCCTCTGTAGTAACTTTAGTTTCTTCAGCTGTTAGTCAGCACCTAAAGGCTTTTGGAATGTGAAAAACAATTTACAGAAATTAATCAGGCATGCCTTTGTACAGCCCATCTTTGCCACTGAAGTAGTAAAGAGTGAGTTGTTTTCTAGTTTTATGCATAATTACATCATTCAGTCTTTTCTTCATGCTTTCAGTCTAATTCCTCGACAAATATAGATGTCAAGGCAATAGGAAAGTCAATTTTCTCCACCCAAATTTGTTTGGGGTTTTTTTAATCAAACTTGAACTACATTTAACCAAGTAAGACAGAAATTCAGAAACTAATGATGTACCTACCACAAAGCACTGAGAAAATGTGCTTTAATGGTTTGCTCACAACCCAAACAGGTAATGCCATCATAAAACCATTACCACATTAGTGATGTGGTGGAATAATGTTCTCATCTATCCCTACTAGTGGGAAGAGGGGTTTGGAGCAGGTCAGGAGAACCCATATGTTGAATGAGTGGCTGAAAGACTGGTATTGGCATAAAAACTTTGATTTTTTTGACCAAGGGAAGGTGTACTCTGCTCCTGGCATGATTACTGCTGATGGGGCTCACCTGACCCAAAGGGGAAAGTGAATCCTTGCCCAGGAGATGGCAGGGCTTATTGATCGGGCTTTAAACTAGTTAGGAAAGGGGCATTAGGAAGGGGGAAGAGGGTATTAGGAAGGGGGAAGGGGGCATTACGAAGGCTGTTGGGGTCAGGCAAGTACTTCGGGAGACACGACGCGAGTTGACGGTGGAAGAAGGTAAATGCCAGCAGTACAGTGACAGACTTGGGGATGTTGTTCCATGTGATAGTAGGGAAAATTCTGTGGATTGCCCTGAGGACTCCTCAGTGGAGCAATAATTGCCCTTCCCCTGTCAGAAATCTCGCTGTGATCTGTTGAAGATACCTGCATCTGCTTCCCCATTAAAATGCCTTTATACAAATGCACATAGCATGGGAAACAAACAGGAAGAATTAGAGATCTGCGTGCAGTTGCACGGCCACAATCTCATTGCAATCGTGATGGGACAGCTTGGATGACTGGCACGCTGTCATGGATGGCTATGTGCTTTTCAGGAAAGACAGGCTAGGGAGGCGAGGTGGAGGAGTTGCTCTTTATGTCAGAAAGCAGCTGGAATGTATTGAGCTCCACCTGGGGAAAGATGAACCATCAGTCGAGGGCTTGTGGGTAAGAATCAAGGGTCACGCTAGTATGAGTGACACTGTTGTGGGTGTGTACTATAGACCCCTTGATCAAGAGGAGCAGGCTGATAGTGCTTTCTATAAGCAACTAGAAGTAGCCTCGAGATCCCAGACGCTTGTCCTTATGGGGGACTTCAATTATCCAGATATTTGCTGGGCAAGCAATATGGCCAGTCGTATGCAGTCCAGACAATTTCTGCAATGTGTAGAAGACAATTTCCTGCTACAGATGGTGCAGGAACCTACAAGGGGAGGGCAGGTGCTGGACCTTGTTCTTACTAACAAGGATGGGCTTGTTAGGGAGGTGAAGGTTGGGGGCAGCTTAGGACAAAGTGACCACGAAATGATAGAGTTCAAAATCCTGGGTGGAAGAAGCAAGCCAAAAAGCAGGATAGCTACCCTGAATTTTGGAAGAGGTAGCTTTGATCTCCTCCGCAACCTATTAGGAGCTATCCCGTGGGCTATGCTGTTAGAAGGAAAGGGGGCCTGTGAGAGCTGGGTAACATTTAAACAGCACTTCTTCCAAGCACAGGACAAGTGCATCCCTTTGAGTAAGAAACTGGGAAAGAGAGGCAGAAGACCTGTGTGGATGAGCAGGGAGCTCATGAGTAAACTCAAAAGGAAGCAAAAGGTTTATGAACTGTGGAAACAGGGTTTGAGCACCTGGGAAGAATATAGGGATGTTGTCAGGGCCTGTAGGGATGCGACTAGGAAGGCTAAAGCCAACCTGGAAAAGAAACTGGCAAGGGACATAAAGGGCAATAAAAAGAGTTTTTTCAGGTATGTGAATAGTAAAAGGATGACCAGGGATAATGTAGGTCCCTTGCTGAATAAGGCGGGTGTCCTGGTAACGGGAGATGATGAGAAGGTGGAGATACTAAATGCCTTCTTTGCCTCAGTCTTCACTACAAAGGCCCCTCGGGACCCACAGATCCTGGATGAAAATAGGAGTGTTTGGGGAATGAAGAGCTTCCCTTAGGTTGAGGTAGGGGAGGTCCAGGAGCGGCTCAAAGGGATTAATGCACACAAATCCATGGGCCCAGATGGTATGCATCCACGTGTGCTGAGGGAGCTGGTGGAAGTGATTGCGGAGCCGCTCTCTATCATCTTCAACAGGTCTTGGCAAACAGGAGAAGTGCCTGAGGATTGGAGGATAGCCAATATCACTCCAGTCTTTAAAAAGGGCAAGAAGGAGGATTCTAGCAACTATAGGCCAGTCAGCCTCACTTCTGTCCCTGGAAAGGTTATGGAACAGCTTGTTCTGGATGCCATCAACAAGCAACTGGAAGAGAAGAAGGTCATGAGGAATAGTCAGCATGGATTCACTGAGGGAAGATCGTGCTCGACCAATCTCATAGCCTTCTATGATCTCATCACCCACTGGGTGGATGGAGGGAGAGCAGTGGATGTCATCTACCTTGACTTCAGCAAGGCTTTTCATGCTGTCTCCCATGACATCCTGATAGAAAAGCTGAGAGAGTATGGGATAGATGAGTAGACAGTGAGGTGGGTCGAGAACTGGCTGTCGGACCGAGCTCAGAGGGTCGTGGTCAGTGGAGCAGAATCTGAATGGAGGCCTGTGACTAGCGGTGTTCCCCAGGCCTCAGTGTTGGGCCCAGTCCTGTTCAATATCTTCATTGACAACCTTGATGAGGGAATAGCATCCACCCTCAGCAAGTACGCCGTTGATACAAAGCTGGGAGGGGTGGCTGACACGCAGGAACACTGCGCTGCCATCCAGCGAGACCTGGACAGGCTGGAGAGCTGGGCAGGGAGAAACCAGATGAAATTCAACAAAAGCAAGTGTAAAGTCTTGCACCGGGGGAGGAACAACCGCATGTATCAGTACAGGCTGTGGGTTGACCTGCTGGAGAAGAGCTCTGTGGAGAAGGACCTGGTGGTCCTGGTTGACGACAGGTTGGCTATGAGTCAACAGTGTGCCCTGGTGGCTAAGAGAGCCAATGGGATGCTGGGGTGCATCAGGAGGAGTGTGGCCAGCAGGTCTAAGGAGGTGATCCTCCCCCTCTACTCTGCCCTGGTCAGGCCCCACCTGGAGTATTGTGTTCAGTTCTGGGCTCCCTGGTATAAAAAGGACAGGGATCTCCTTGAGAGAGTCCAGAGAAGGGCTACGAAGATGATGAAGGGCCTGGAACATTTATCCTATGAGGAAAGGCTGAGAGAGCTGGGGCTGTTCAGCCTGGAGAAAAGAAGACTGAGGGGGGACCTAATCAATAAGTATAGGGTGCAGGGGGAATTGGCCTGCCCCTTTTCTGTGGTCAGTGGAGACAGGACAAGGGGCAATGGCTGCAAATTGGAGCACAGGAAGTTCCGCACCAACATGCGGAGGAACTTTTTCACAGTGAGAGTGACAGAGCCCTGGAATAGGCTGCCCAGGGAGGTGATGGAGTCTCCTCTGGAGATATTGAAGACTTGTCTGGACACCTATCTGTGCAGTATGAGCTAGGGAGCTGCTTTGGCAGGGGGGTTGGACCCGATGATCTCTCGAGGTCCCTTCCAACCCCTACAACTCTGTGACTCTGTGATTCTGTGAATTATTACCAAATTGTGTATGAATTTGATAGGACCATTGGATGATCCATTTGTAATTGAAAGTGCATGCTGGTAACCTTTGACTTGTTTCCTGCTCAGGGATAAAGATTGGGAATTGGAAGAAAATTACAAGCAACATTGACTAGCAAGTTTCATTTACAAAACTCCTGCTTTGTCAAGCTCCCTGCAGCTAACATGATGTTTCATAAAGGGGGCTAAAATTCAGATTCAGTTACAAAGCCTGCCTTTGCAGGACACTAGAGACACAAGAATCAAGTGAAATAATTTTGTTTACTCAGATTTAAACCAAGAAATATGAACTAATAAAAGAGTCAGAACCAAATTGAAATGTCTGAAGTACAAGACTTAAACACTGTACAAAATTCATATCATCATCCAACACACATTCCATTTCTAACCCATCAGTTTTGGGATTCATTCAGGAAATACTTAAAAACAGACCTTTTTTTTTTATTCTTTTTTTTTTTACAGGTTCTATTGAGAATGTTTCTAGCAGTCGTGTACAAAATATAATGATGATCATCTGTCTCATCTTGTGAGATGTTCTTGAAAGACAGCATTTATTAATTAAGAAATTAATAGATCTTTTCCTTTTATGAGTTCATTTTAATTGTCTGTTTATGTCAGAGTCTGCCAGTCTATCACTTCAAGGAATCTTTCAAAAATACTGATAGTTGCAATTTTTTTCTCTCAGTAAATACAAAAGGAAAGTACTAAACTCCGCAGTGGTATAACTGCAGATGGGTCCTTTATTTTTATTTTCACATCTTAGCTACTAGCCTGCTCAACAGAAATTTTGCTGTTGATTCAGACTCTGTAAGTGAGATCACTCAAACTGGCTTCACTAAGGTCAACAGTGTATCCTGCAGGTGAAATAGGTCACATAATTGTAAATGGTATGCAAAATTGTTACAAAGCAGCCTGTTCAGGCACTTAAATGCCAAAATGGAGAATTTTTCTACTATATCTGATAGGTGTTATGTGCTGGGTTTTATATTTAGTAGTTTAAATCTGTAGTGGGTTATTTTGTGAAAGATGTCCCTTGAAGACTAACACTGCTGGTTGTGGATGGGAGTAGGGATTTGGGCTGGATACATCGCGTGGTACCTATCACCTCTTTTGCCCAAACGTAACCATTTTGCCAGGTCTTAATGCCCTTTGGTAAAGTCCAGGTTTGAGTTTAAGAGGGTCTGTTTATTCATAGAATCATAGAATCATAGAATTGTAGGGGTTGGAAGGGACCTCGAGAGATCATCGGGTCCAACCCCCCTGCCAAAGCAGCTCCCTAGGACATATCACTCAGATAGGCTTCCAGATGGGTCTTGAATATCTCCAGAGAAGGAGACTCCACCACCTCCCTGGGAGCCTATTCCAGGGCTCTGTCACCCTCACTGGGAATAAGTTCTTCCGCATGTTGGTGTGGAACTTCCTGTGCACTAACTTGCAGCCATTGCCCCTTGTCCTATCCCCACAGACCACTGAAAAGGGGCTGGCTGATTCCCCCTGCATCCCCTGCTTCAGATAATTATAGACTTTAATTCGGTCCCCCCTTAGTCTTCTCTTCTCAAGGCTGAACTTCCACACAAAATCCTGGGAAAATACTATTAAACTGTTATCACGGAATCACAGAATCACAAGGTTGGAAAAGACCTTTAAGATCATCAAGTCCAACTGTTCCTGTCCTATGCTAAACCATATCCTTAAGTACCTGATCTACCCATTTTTTATGTTCAGTGAGCTGATTTTTCCCATTTGCAAACACAAGTCAGAGGGATCAATAAATAGCATTTTAAAGAAAGGGAAAAAACAAACCTATTGGCATAGTTAAGCAGCAGAAAAGTGAGCACCTAGCACACAGCTACAACAATAACAATTTTACAGTCTTCTGCTGCAGGGGCAATGTCCAGGCAGCTGCTCGCTTTCCCTTCCTAAATTTCCCCTTCACTCAAAATTTAAGACTCTTGCCTCTTGCAGGGCAGCAAGACCTGGTCAGCTTCAGCCTTCTCCCACACCATGTAAAAAACTTTCGCAAAGACTTCTTTTTTACTTTCTAACCTTAATAGCCTATGCTGAAAGCAAATGCCTCGGGTAAGGCTGACACTCCTCAGGCATCGCTAAAAAGTCTCAACTGACCTCAACTCCTCTACACTTATAGGTAAGAACTTCCCTCCTTTATACTAAAAAGCTCCATTTCAAACAGAAATGTTTCTTAAATATAATGAAACAGACTATGTAAATCAAATACGTTTTAGGCCTATCTAGTGGTCCTTTACATTCCTTGTCCCTTTGCTCTGCCAGCTGTCAGACAGACTCTTTTTCTAGTCTGTCTTTCTTTCCCCTGAGGAGTTCTTGTGATTGGACAGAGTGCCAGACATTGCTTTCACACTGGGTCTCAACTACCAGTGTTACCAAAAGTTAATGTATATTTAGTACAATACACCAGTAACCCTTTCTGCCAGCCTTTGATCATGCACCAGCTCAAGAATGCTGTGAAATAATGTCCTCTAACTAAATCTCAAAGTCTGCATAGAAACTCCTGATTAGTGGTGGGTGAGATTACTAGGGATGTATGTATATACCCCTCTGTTTCTTTGCCAGCTGGAATTTCTCCATGCTGTAGGATATCTATGGAAGCAGACTCCAGAGTGCCTTCTGTTTTTGCAGTACGGGCGTACACCAAAGCTACTGGAGGGCTTTTCCTGGTAGCATAATTTCCTGCCTTAAGCAGTCATGTAACACTTCTGTGCATGATCAATTGATAGGCATGATTTACCAGGTAAGTTATGACATTTCAGTGATGGGTGTAAGGCAATCTTTATGTGTGTAGAGGTATGTGGAACCATTTAATGGATTAGGTTGCTTCACTCATTTCCATGGGAGTTTGCCCTTTTTTTTGTTTGCTTCTTCATTCATGGATTGGCAGAGACAAGGAAGATTGAGTATAATGAAGTTTCCTTTCTTGGAATGTTTTTGGTGGGGAATGGGGGAGGGGGTTGGAGCGGAGTTTTGGTGGGGTTTTTGTTTGCTTATTTTGTTTGGTTGGTTGGTTTTGTTTTCCCCTCTGGCATTTCTTCAATTGTTAAAGAAAGGTTTACATTCACCAGGTAGTATAAAGGTCAAAATGTTAAGGGAACCCAGAGGGAAGTGATTGAGAAGGTCTTTCTGAGGATGACAGCTCTGCCTTGTAATACAATACCATTTCTCATGGGAGTGGGTGGGAGGCCTGCCTAAATTTCCTCTTCCTGTCCTGCCAAATTCCCCAAATTGCATAACTCTGTATTCTCCTTACACAGTGGTACCCTTGGCATCCCTAGTAAATCTGCAGGGAAGCAGTGAAGCAGCTGGAGGCTTGAAGATGGACCAAATTGGTAGAGGACAGACATGGTTAGCCAAAAAACAAAACAAACCCGAACCCACAAGCTGAATTTACTAACTCTCCCTTGTATAACAGAGCAACACAATACAGATTTAATAACATACGCTACTTTGTTCTAAATGCACTCCATCTAGGAAAAATAAGTTTATCGGGATAAGCAAAGGACCCATGGGGAGTTCATCAGTTCAGTTTCAAGTCACAAGATGTATTTTACTTGGCTTTGGAGCCTCCTTGTGCAAGATTAATGTGAAACTGCTGAAATGTAAACCGACAAAAAGACATATTTCTACTGGTTGGTGCTTTTTCCTGTGTGCCATTATTTTCATTGGGAGGCCCCATCACTGTCTTCCCAATCACTCCTGCCTTAGACTGACAGGACTATGAGGTACTTCTTGGCTTCCAGGAGGGAATGAAGGAATGACTATTGGAAGAGCAGTATGGCCAGTATACCTCATAAGGATGTAACCCTGAAGGTTTTTGCTTTGTCACTGCACTGAATCAGAAGAGAAGAATTTGGATTTCCTTGGAGGGGAGTGTCAAACATGGCTATCCTGGGTTAGGCTTTGCCTGAGTAAGGAGGGAAAGATTTGCCTCCTTTTGGAAAAAATATTAATGCTGCTTAAAAATTGAGTAGCCGAATTACTTACTTCTGAAGCTTTGCTGAGCTTCACAGGAACCTACCCTAGCTGTGTATGCTGGCTGACAGTCATTAAGACAATGAAAAAGCAAGTCCACCCACAGAGGTTTCGATAATCCTGCTTTCATTGTCTGTATACAGCACCTTAAAATAGGCTCAGTACTGTCCCTGGGTTTGCTCGAGAGACTGGGTACTACTCAGCGTGTGTAAGGGTGGGAGAATCTGGCTCCAAATGGTTTCTTTTTCTCTCCTTGCTACAGGAACTGGAAAAGACAAGGGTGTGTGGGCGGGCCTGGAGTCCCTCCAAGGAAAGTGTGAGGCCTTGGGCAAAACAAATCCATCAGGTCTCTCGTTTCTTCCAAATATAGGTCTGTTCTGAGCAATAGCCAAACTCAAGTCTAAACTCCACATTCAACTGTTTCAGAGGGAACACATGAAAAAGACCCTATGGCCTACAGAGTCCATGTATAGAAAATATTTTGATAGCTCTTCCGCTCTGGCATTATCTTCCAGTTAAAAAGAAAGAAAAAGAAAACACACAGAACTGGAACACATGGTTCAATTTTCACTGTAAAACAACTGATTGATGAAAATAATACTTTTGAAAACAATCTGTTGTGAACTATCAAGCATTTTTGCCTGTGCACCAATTGGCAGGAAGCAGACAGATAAATTATTACAATATGTAACAAAATAAATTGCTCAGCAGAGAAAAGGTCTCTGTGTGTGTGTGTATGAGCAGGATAAGTAGAATTAAATCTGTAAAAGTATGCTGAGAAATCATCCTCCATCACAGCAGAAATACACTGGAAGCAAAGGAACTCACTTCAGCTCTGTCCTCATCTCAATCTTTAGCAAAAAAGAGTTTATGATATGCAAATGTTCTCCTGGAGTAGAATAGAAGAATCCTGGACTTAAATGAAAAAAGAAAGACCTTGGGATGTTACTGCTATTGAAAAGAAGGAGTCTCATAGCCATCTTTGCCAAGACGCTTCCAAATTTTTCAGGCATCGACACATTTTAATAAAACAGAGCAGTTGCAGCAGCTCCCCGGATTTTGAATACTGTGTTACTGTCTGTGGGAATTTTTTCTGAAGTGCTTATAGACATGAAGATTTAAAAGACAAAATCCCATTAACTTTCAATAAGAAAGTTTCTTTAGAGCCTGGCATGTGGACAAATTACAGTGAGATAAGCTCTGTATGAAGTAATAGTATGTGAATTGCTCTGTTGTGATTTTCTGTGTACATGCTGCTATCCCACAGTGACCAGTTAAGGCAGAGATGATGACTCCTTTTCCAACAAGAGCCAAACCACCTCACATTTACCTCAGAGTTCAGACCATGTACACTGGCAGTAAGTGGAAAGCAGTGGACAGACTTGCTGTCTGCCACGTGCTAAATATACAGTGGGAAAAAAATGTAGAGCTTCTAAGTTGCACAGGATGAATCTACCTCAATATTCGCAGACCACCGTCACCCAGCTTGAGCCATGAGATCCACATTGCCCTTGCTTATGCCATACCTGTCACCTGCATCTGCCTTGTCTGTTCTCACTGCTGCTGAGAGGAGAGGGAATCCTTCTAGGCATAAGGCTCATTTTTTTACTGAACTAGTCTCTACCTGTGGATAATGGAAAAGGGAAGGGGACACAAAGAGCATAAAAGTCCAGAAAAAGCCATTATGGGATTGATTTTGGGAAATATGACCTGAAGAGGGTAGATAAATTTCAGTCTCATCTCAGAGAGGGACTGGAGAGGGAGGCAAGATGAGTTAGAATACATATATGATATTGTTTCTGTAGCAAGGCTCTATGGCTGCTAGTGGTCGATCTTAGGTTTTAAACTAGATGTTCTGTAGATTTGGCCTTTTAGTTATTACTGCAATCATCATGACATCAGTAAGGAAATAAGACTTTTAATGGTATCCAGGAGTATTCAAATCATAGAATCATAGAATCATAGAATGGCAAGGGTTGGAAGGGACCCCAAGGATCATAAAGCTCCAACCCCCCCTGCCATCAACCTCAGGCCTGGATCTACACAAGGTTGCCCAGGGCCCCATCTAACCTGGCCTTGAGCACTTTCAGGGATGGGGCATCCACCACCTCTCTGGGCAGCCTGTTCCAGGACCTCACCACTCTTTCCGTAAAAAACTTCCCCCTAATATTCAATCTAAACCTTCCCTCCTTCAGCTTTAAACTATTCCCCCTTGTCCTGCCATTATCTGCCCTTTTAAAAAGTGGGTTCCCCTCCTGTTTGTATGCTCCCTTCAGGTACTGGAAGGCTGCAATGAGGTCCCCCTGCAGCCTTCTCTTCTCCAGGCTGAACAAGCCCAAATCCCATGTAACACCAATGGGACTCTATTTCTTAAAGGCTTCTTTGAAAATTGTTCCTTGCCCTCTGTTGTAGTTTAGTGTGGCTGGGTTATGGTGGAGAAGGAGGGGGTTTGCAGGGGTGGCTTTTGCAAGAAGCAGCCAGAAGCTCTCTGCAGGCCAGACGGAGTAAACATCATCTGGTTCAAGACCATCAGCAACAGTCATAGCACCTCTGTGAATCATATTTAGGAGAAGAAAACTGCAAGCAGCCACATTTTGCCATCAAAGAAGGGAGTAAGAAGATGTAAGGAGCTGTGCAGACACCAAGGCTGGTGAAGGGAGGGTGAAGGAGGTGCCCTAGGTGCCAAAGATAAAGATGTCTCTGCAGCCCATGGAGAAAACCATGGTGGAGTGGGTGTGTGTCCCCAGCACATCGAAAAGGTCGAAACCCCACCTGCAGCCTGTGGAGAGGCCTCACGCTGGAGCAGGTAGAGACATACAGAAGATGCTGTGACCCGCATTGGAGCAAGCCTCTGCCAGCACTTGCAGTCCATGGAGAGTGACAGACATGAGCAAGACAGACCCACACCAGGGCAGATTTTGTGGGAGGGGAGGCTTGCAACTCCATGGAGGACCAGGCTGGAGCAGTCTGGGCTTGAGGGACTGAGAAACATTCTATGATTTATGACTGCACCCCATAGGAGTGACCCACGCTGGGGCAGCTAGTAAAGAGCTGAAGCCCTGTGGGAAAGGACTCACATTGGAGATGTTTGTAGGGGACTGTCTCTTGTGGGTGGGACCCCACAGTGCAGCAGGGAAAGGGTGTGAGGAATGTGTGTGTGTCCCCCAGCCAAGAAGGAAAACAATTCATGACGAACTGACCAAAACCCCCCATTCCCTGCCCCTCCTCGTGCCACAATGTGGGGGAAGAAGGGAGCAAAATCATGACTAAAGAGAAGTCTGCTCAGAAGGGAGGGGTGAGGGGAGGTGCACTCATCTGGTTGCACTAATTACCCGACTCTGGTGTCACTGGGTGTGCAGTGCAGTGTAATACATTAGAGAGTTTTCTTTCCTTCACTCTGTGTTGAGTCTGTTTTGCCTGTGACGGTAATTGTGGAATGATCTCTCCCTGGCCTTGCCTGGACTCCTGAGCCCCTCAATATATATATTTTTCCCCAGCTGAAAAGGGGCATGATGGAGTGACTTTGGTGGGTGTTTGGCCTCCAGCCAGGGTCAAACCACCACACCCCCAAATTTCCTTTCCAGAATCCAAATTTCCCTTTCAAATGAAGCATCCTTGAAAGTGACAGTGCTTGAGTATCATGGACCTATTATTTTCTGGGTTAGGTTTATTTTGAGCCAAGGGACAAATACTCTGCAAACTCAAATATTTCAAGAAATTATTTTGCCATATTGGAAAACTATTGAATGTGTGTCTAAAAATTAGGCAGTAGAAGAAAAATGTTTCTCATACAAACTCTTGCATTTCCACATTTTACGGGAACCATTCCTAGTTTGTAAGCACAATAGCTGATAGTAATTGCTAGCAGAAATGAGTTAGCTGCAAGGACTGTTAACTTGCAAACTGTAGGCAGCTAGCCAACCCGAAAGATTGTGATCATGTCATTCATTTAAGCAGCAAGTAAAAAGACTGTGTTTGAAGGGTTACTGTGTTATTTTGTGACAGATAACTTGAAAAGATAGCAGGTGAATTAAAAAACCTGTAAAAGCCCAATAACAGATAAATACACTCCAAACGGCTGTAGCCCATATCAGCTTCCAAAAATTGGAGTCATTCAGTCATCTTTGACAGTGAATCGTACTCAAAAGGAACTCATTAATACGGCTAAGTCAGCAGACCAAACTACAGTGAAAGGATTAGCTTGACAGAGCTGTTTTGTAAGTTAAAGATTTTTGCATGCAACTACAACTTCATCACTAAATCTTCAAGTACTGAAGCCATCTACAAGTATCTCAGCGCCGGGTGAGACTTATTGCTGTAGTTTTAAGAGAGGTTTTCAAGAGCCAAGCTGAGGCTTTTCAGCTCCTCTTTCATTTGACAGAGTGTCCTTTTGATTTTCTGAGGTGTGTTCATAACCTCTATGCTGTTGGTGAATGGGTCATAGAGCAGAGAAAAAGGCTTCTTAATCTTCATTGCATAGTTTCTGTGGGGGAAGAAGACACAACTGTTAATTCAGAAGCTATTTTCCTGAGTGAAAAACCAGCAAGGTCTAATTTCTCAGTAAACAGGCATGGACTTAGGGAGCAGAGTATGCTCTGATGCCTCCTCACAGTTACTCCTTAACACTGTTTGGTGCAGTACATCCTCCCCACAGCTCAACTACTTGCAGCCCAAAAGATCTGCGGTGCCTGCTTTCCAGTGTAGCTGGCTCAGACTCGTCTGTGCTCTTACAGCTCTACATTAACACAATTCAGGGTTATTACAACCACAAACTGAGGAATGCAAGAACACAGCATGTCTGCTGCCTTCACTTCCAAGAAATAACCTGGAGTAGCTCTTTCTGCATAAAATTCTAAAAACCTCTTGATATGAGGCAACCTGGACTATTTTGCTGTCTCTATTAAAAGAAAAAACATGATTGCTTGCCATTTTCGACAATGTTTCCATTAAGTACATGCTGGTAGGAACCCCCTGTACTGATGTTGCCTTATGTTTTCTGTTCTGACAAATTCTTGTGCCTTTGGTTATTTTGAGCAGTTTTGGCTGTGCAACAACCTTGAAAAAAATGTATGAAAAAGCTTCAAGACTGAGAATGGTATATTCCTTGTCCTTGTAAATTCTTTTCAGGTTTGACTGAAAAGTAGCAAATGCTCTTGAAACTCCTTGCTCTTTTGCCAGTGAGTTCTCAGCCACATTTTTACACACGTTAATAATTTAATGTGAACCTTCAGATTTAAATGAGGCTCCTAATTTGCCATTGCTATAACCCCAGCAGACGGTGCTCCTAGAGTAGAGGTGGGGGAGTAGGGAAGAAGTTTGGCCCAGGTTCTTTTCCCCTAATAAATTCCTCATTTCACCTCCTACATACTCCCCAGTAGTTCCACAACCAGCCTTCTGCCTCCAGCCAGAATTGGTCATGTTGTTCTAACTGTTGGCGATGAAGGCCAGAATTTAGACCCTGCTAACTTTAAAAAAAAAAAAAAGTTTTAAAAAATCTTTACTGCATAACATAATGCAGTCAAAGAAATGCATTTAGAAACACCTCAAGCTAATTTGAAATAATGTTATTTAGGTTGAAGTCAGCTACTTTGTAGAAATTAGATTGACTGTGAATGCTGATTCTGCATTCTTGTGCAGATATAATCAGAGAAGAAAGGCAATCTTGTTTTTAAGCCCCCTGCTGATCCATGTTAATTCCTGAGTCTGCTATAAAATTTCCGTGTGACCTCGGGTAAATCAGTTCTTCGCAGCCTGGTATTTGTATGGACTAGCACATAGGCACCCCGACTGTGGGACTGAGCTCTATGCTCACTATTCAGTTACAGAATTTACTTCAGAAGTTGCTAAAATGAGGCATTGCTAAGATAAAGCATGAGACGGAGCATAACAATAAATAACCATGATGTTCTATGAAGTTTTCAGAGATAAACAATCTCATGTTTAACTTTGTTGTAAAAAAGCCACTGTTCAGATGAAGTGTGCAGTGAGACAGCCTGGCATGGCTATCACAGTAGTATTGAGATTACGATTCAAGTTGGCATGCCCCCCTCAATGAAAATAACCCACAAACGCTTCGCTTACTGAAGCTTGGCCTTGGCATCTTCCAAACTTTCTGCTATGAAGTAAACAGGCTGGAAAGCTTGATCCTGATAGGGGTGAACTGCAGTGACTTCTGGATCAAAAGGCTTGTACTCTGGCTTGTTGGATAAAGCATACTTCATAACGAGAACAACACAGGTTAGAGCAGGTGAATGAAGATAGCAGCAATTAGTGCCTTCTGCCCTGTGAAATGCTTTTCGTGGGACAAGTAAAGGTTATATCAAGTCCCATTCTTTCACAGTTGAAAGCTGCTTTTCATAATTAGCAGTTAATAAACTGAATAATAAATACTTTCTAGAAAAAGGAAAAATGTAAAAATATTTATTTCCTGCATTATGATGGTGTACAATTTGGTACCATAGCCACACTCAGGCAGGGAGGTGAAAGGCTATGCCACTCCACAAAATATGAATATCTATAAGAAAAAAATAAAATCATGCTGGTTTTGTCAATTAGTACCACAGAAGATTCACAGTCCTCCACAGCGCTATTTCAAAGTCTCCGGCCCATGTCACAAATCTCATGTTTCCTGCTGCACTGCAGGACAGAGTGCTCCTGGTAATTTAGCACAGCTCCCATATCACTTAAGAAGCCTAAAAGCTTCCCTGAAACCCAAGATAAAAATATACACTGTACTCTGTGTGTGTGTGTTTGTGCTTTGAGCCTGCTGAGGTTCTTCTATACATTGTTCTCAGGTTCTTCTGCATTGTCACCTCAGGCAGACAGGGGCATTATGGAAGCCACTTACATCTTCAGTGCAGTTCCATATGCACATCTATCATTTGTTTACACATTTAAACCAAGCAGTAGTAGAGCTGGTGACAGTGGGGCTGAGTAGGTATTGCAGTTGTTTGTTTAGTACCTGCACAGAGTCCGGAGAAGACAGTGCAGCTGAGGCTTAAAGTGAATTCCTGATCAGTTTGTCTGCCTCTGAAACCCAAGTGAGAAAGTTTAAAGCTATCTCAGCTCCACTGACATCTGAACTGCATTGTAGATATGCCTAAAAGCTGTTTTGGCCTCCAATTGTCCAGGCTGATGAGTGCCATGGCCACTTCGATGAAGTATCCTGGCTAAAAACTAAAAGGAAAAAGGCAACTCACCCCAATCAACACTGAGACCTTTCTTTCTACCTCCAACCTGGACAGTGGTCCACATCCACCCAGACACAGACTTTTAGTATTCACCACTTCATTGAGATCTGCCTGTTTGTCTTTTCTTCCCCAGTCTTCTGAAGGCTCTCTTTGCTATTTTATGATCCAAATGCCAACTCCCATGGAATTAGTAAATAGCTGGTAAGAGTGGGTGATGCTGCACAAAACTTTCAGCTCAATCTGCTAAATGGAAAAATTCAGACTGTATCCTTAAGCACATTTTTAAATATTTCACTGAACTGAGCCTGAACTCCATCACTGGTGGCCTGCCTTAACTAGTGGGCCAATTTGCTGCAGAACTGGAGCAGAAATTAATACAGGGTTTGGGTGTTGGCTTTCTAAAAAAAGAAAGAACAAGAATATATAATGCTAAGAGATAGTGTTTTTCCTGTTCATTTGCAGTGTGTAATTGAAGAATAAACCTTGGAGAGCACTCATACAATCTAAGATGGATGGTATACACATACATGAGGCTGCTCTTATAATCTTAGAAGCTCTGGGGACTAATGGGAAAAGATTTCAGAAACTCAAAACCTGACAAGGGTCCCTGTATGCTGTCAGTGTTGAAGCAGAACTGAAATCCCATTGATTTCAGTGGAAGTTCATCTTGAAACCGGATGGCCTTAAAGGCCTCTACAAGTTAAGTACTTGTTGTGCTGCAAGAAAAGCATATGTAGCACCAAGTGCTGCCAGAAGTGTGGTATGAGCCATAAGATTTTACAGTATGTAGGACAGAGTCCAGCTGAGTGTTAACAAGAGAAGCATTTTGGATAATGTAGAACAGCTGACAGAATATAGTGAAATAAACAGTGCAATACTGAGAGCTGTTGGGGAGGAATTCTTACAGTTCAGAGGAGGCAAGGTTGGCCAGCAGTCAGACCCATTACAACTGCTCAGTATAGACTTGGGTATGGTTATCCTGTCCCTTTGAATACCCAGCTGCTGTCACTAAATGATTTGTTAGATAACACAGATTCAAATGCAGGTCTCATACAGAGGGCATCTAGCTCTACCTCTCACCCGCGGCCTTTCTCTCAAGCTCATTCCTGAGTTTGGGCAGCTCATCCACAGGAAATAACTAGCTAAAGCTGAGTTCAGTCTGGTCAGAGTGGGTTTCTGTGGAGAAGAGGAAAACACTTTGAAGATTTCATAGTCAGGATGTGGTTCCCTGGGTTACTGTCACACACCCACAGTCAGTCAGTCCAGGCTACAGATCAGGGATTTTCCCAGGCTCCTTGCTGATGCTAAGTTCTCACATAACTTTAGCTGGATGCACTGCTGCTCACCCTCTCCAGACGGTTAGTTGTTATCTTCTTGTAGCCAACAACCTAGCCTTAGTAACTCAGGCTTCTTCAGTAACTAAGTCATCCTGCTATTCCTGGTTCAGAAGCCTTCAGTGACATGGAAACCCCTCCTTTGCACGGGTTGCTGCCTCATGTCTCCTCCGTCACATGAACTGCAGTGAGTCTGTGTGTGTCAAATAGGCCAGTCAGATGATAAGGAATCAAGTTTGGGACCTCCATGCACAAGCCTACATCTTGGCCCATAGAGAAGACTGGCAGACCGGCTTTCTCCCAAGCAGCAGTAAAACCTATCTAGAGCTTTCTCAAGAGCTGACCTATGATTGCAAAATGAACATTGCAAGGAATTGAAGGCTATAATGAGCATCACTACTTCCCAGTCTTCACCTTCTCTAAAAAAACTGGCTAGCCACTGCTGCATTTCTAAATGTGAAATAAACATGGCACTACAAGTATTTCCTCTCTTCAGCTGTAAAAGAAACAGTTGGTACACATTTTCAAGTTGCTAGCAGGTGCTTAGGCATAGGAGCTCAGCACTTTACTCACACTGCTGTGGCCTACACCAATGTTTGAATCAAACATTTATGCAGACTAGAGTGATTAAAGGGAACCACTTCTGTATTTCTGTTTTGTTCCAAATAAAACTCTGTGAGATGAATCAATCAGCCATAAAAGGAAACTTCAGCACTTAAGGCCATAGATATCATTCATTTGTGTCCAAAAAATCCCAGTTGCTCGAGGTGAAGTGCAGAACCCACTAAGCTGCTGCCCCAAAAGTTACATGGTGATGAACTTGCAGAGCTTGCATAGGGACTGCAAAGGGCATATAGCAAAATTGCTGGTGAACTAGTTGCCCATCTTTAGATTGTTTTAGGTGTTACATGCAAGATGGACATACTTTTAGAAGGGTGGTAAATCTTTCTTCATTACCTGTTTTAAATTCTATAACATATGAATGAAATTTCAGTAATACAATAGACGAAGTGCTAGGTGGACTTAGCAGTATCAAAAGGTAATCCAGCAGCATTACCCAACAGCTACTGATGATAAAAAATGACAAGTATCTGCTATTTATCAACTCAAGGACAGTTACTACTTCCACTGTCAACCTTAGAGAGAGGGAATTTGAGATGAAGTTATACTTTTGTATTATATAGCAGAGTTTTGTGAACAAGGAGCCTACCACTTCATTCAAAAACAGAAGAGCTTTTAGGTGGCTGGTGAAGAGAAAGGTAGAAAGAGAGGAGAGAGCACAAGTCTGGTACACATAACTCCAGCCACCAAAAGCGAGCATTTCTATTGTGATTTTTACATTCATCTGTGTCAAATTTAAACAGAAAAAGGAGGTAACACAGTGATGCATATTACTATGAATGCTACATAAGCATTGGAGACAGCATTACTTGTGCCCTTTAGTTCTCTGTTTAAGCAAGGTTTTACCAGGCAAATAAAAGCAAGCTTACATTTCCTGTTTCTTGGCTTGTGAATATAGGAAGTACAGAAGGATTCTCAGAAAAAGATAAGCCTTATCCTAGAACAGATAGACATGTAAACCAAATGCATTGCCATAGAGCCTAATTTGTAGGGAAGATCATTGGTCTGCTGTTTTAAACCATCATTTTTCTGCTGTTTTAAAGAGTGTTTCACTCTCTTACAGATGATACGACCAGGTGACCTGCCTGGTAGATGAGGAAAAGGCTGTTGGGATAGTCTAGCTTGACTTCAGCAAAGACTCCTACAGTACTCTTCTGGAGGTCATGGCCTGGACAGGTACACTCTTCACTGGACTAAAACCTGGCTGGATGGCCAGGCCCAGAGAGTGGTGGTAAATGGAGTTAAATCACAAGTGCTGTTCCCCAGGGGCCGGTACTGGGGCCCATCCTCTTTAATATCTTTATTGATGATTTGGATGAGGAAATTGAGTGCACCTCCAGTATGTTTGCAGATGACACCAAGTTGGGGAGAAGTGTCAGTCTGCCAGAAGGCCCTCCAGAGGGACGTTGACAGGTTGAATCAGTGGGCAGAGGCCAATGGGATGAAGTTCAACATGCTGAAGTGTCAGATCCTGCACTTTGGTCATAACAACCCTAGGCAACACTACAGGTTTGGGGTGGGGTGGCTAGAAAGCTGTACAGAGGAAAAGGATATGAAGGTATTGGTTGACACTTGCCTGAACATGAGCCAGCAGTGTGCCCATGTAGCCAAGAAGGCTAATGACATCCTAACTTGCATCAGGAATAACATAGTTGGCAGGATCAGAGCAGTGATCGTCCCCCTGTGCTCAGCTCTGGTGAGGCCTCAACTTGAATACTGGGTTCAGTTTTAGGCCCCTCACTACAAGAAATATATCAAGGCTCTGGACCTTGTCCAGAGAAGGGCAACAAAGGGAGTGAAGGGTCTGGAACACAAGTCTTTCAAGAAGCAGCTGAGAGAACTGGGACTGTTTAGCCTGGAGAAGAGGAGGCTGAGGGGAGTCTTTATTGCTCTCTACAACTACCTGAAAGGAGGTTGTGGTGAGCTGTGGGTCAGCCTCTTGTAGATAAGTAGTGATAGGACAAGAGGGAATGGCTACAAATTGTGCCAGGGAAGGTTCAGGTTAGAAACAAGGAAAAATTTCTTCTCAGAAAGAGTGGTCAGGCATGGGAATGGGTTGCCCAGGGAGGTGGTGGAGTTGCTGTCCTTCGGGGTGTTTGAGGAAAGATTGGATGAGGTACTTAGGGCCATGGTTTAGTTAGCAAAACAGGTGATGGGGGATGGTTGGACGAAATCTTGGAGGTCTTTTCCAACCTTAGTGATTCTGTGATTCTGTGAGTGCTGCAATAATGCTAGCACACTTCTCGTGTTCGCATGCAGTCAGGCACAAGGTCAGGTTGCTATGTGGAAAGGAAGGCATGTTAATTTCTCTAGAGGGCTAATAAGCATGCAGATCTCTCTGCTTATCAAGACAAAGCTTTGCAAATCATATATCGAAGTCTTTGCTCACACAAGTCTCCAAATTGCAACTGTTGGGAGAAAACCAAGGCTAAACTCAGCAGGTGGCAAAATGAAGATTGATGTCTGTGACTCTTCCCCTTTCTATGTTAACTCTGTTCCCCCTCTGTGGGGACTGCTATTACAAATGTCTTGAGATACTTTAACATGTTTCTCCCTTCTGTCAATCAACGGGGAATCAGGCTGACCTGTACGCCATTAAGAGAGTTTTGTCCTATCTTTACTGTCATAATAGTCCAACTATCTCCAGTTACATGAGTCCAAAATTTGCTAATCAGCCTCGATTTCTGTTGTGTCTATGTTAAGCTTAAAATACACCTCCCATGAAAAAAATAATTTCTGGTTTATAAAAATACTTTAAAAGAGTGGGGTTTATTTTCATTTGACTTTTCCTCGGTCTGAAAAATCATCCAAGATCAGAAGCAATTGAGACCTACTGATAATAGTTTAGGGCTTTTGCATTTAAGACCTGATCATCTGCTTCAGAGCTCTGCAAAACTGAGGAGAAATTAATGTCTCCCCTATCAGCTGTTTGTCCAAAGGAGGGGAAACTCAGAAGCTTTCTATCAAGGTGTACAGTTCCTCTTTCTGCAGTTAGTATGTCCAGGCAGGGCAGTACCAAATCTGCATACACAAATTTCCATCTACATAAATCTCAGGCTGGGATTAGTTTTGAAACATATTTAGGAGTGTAAAACACCAAAGCATTTCCTTTTTGCCAGTGGCCATGTTATTTACAGTTTCTTCACACTTTATTTGGTCCAGCCAGTTAGTCCCTTTCTGATTCATATAGGCATGAATGTCAATGGCACAGACATGTAGCAGAGTTCATAATAGGCATAATATTGCCCTCTAGTGAATAATGCAGAAACATACATAAGTTTTATGTTCAAGTCAACTGCATTACTTACTAGTGGCCAGGAGCAGTAAGAAGCAAATCTGATTCTTTATAGGATGGGTGTTTTTGTTGCATTTCATCTCTTTAAGTGGAAGACAGGTGCAAACCTGCAGTAGTTATTCCCATACTGAGAAGCTTCTGGGAAGGGAGAATAAATTTCTTTGCAAAATTAAAATAAGTATTTTAGATCATACTGGTTTATGTGAGGAAACAATATTTTACTTTTAATGCAGAGTTCAGAAATCTGTATTATAGAAATCTTTCAATATCATACATACCATAAGTTCCCCATATGAGGAAAGCAGTCCTGCCCCATAAGCTTTGATTGATCCGTTTTGCTTGCAGAGGCCAAACTCCACAGTGAACCAATAAAGCTGGTGATAAGAACAACTTGGGAAAAACCATCTCAACAGGCAGTTCATTATTAAGCTTCTCATTTTTCCTTTAATTTTCTTCTATGTTTATTTCTTAATGTTTACGTATCATCAATTTTATAGTGGTATTTTAATTTTAAAAATTCTTTCAATATATATAACTCATATTTTTTCAAAATTTACCATCCCTTCCATTCTCACTTCCAAAAAAAAATTTACTAATGATAATTACACTGGTAAATAAAGTCATAAAGTCCTATACTCTTCATTCTTTGGAAGATGTCACAAAGTACACTGCACCCTCCTAGCCATGAGCTTAGTTACCTACATTCACTTTATAATGAGCAGAGAATTACAGAGACTTTCATAGAGAAATAAAAATAATTTATATTAGACACCTATGTCAGGATAGTGAATATGTTACAGGTTCTTCTTTATCTTCAATTTCTAGTGAAGGAACCTCATCAATAAACCTAGACTGGATGTCTATAACTTTTAAACAATGAAAGATTGAGATGTTAATCTGGAATATGTTTACTGTTCAGAATGCTTGAATGACACAAAATTGAATTGTCACAGATTCCAAACTGCTAGTAGGTCTTTCAAAAAGGTCCCCTTATTCTACCTCCTAAAAACCTAGATGATGCTGTGACAATGTCAGATATGAGATTCATCATTCTTCTAACCTTAACTGTACCTGTAAACTAGTCCTAGCCAGTTCAGGGTCAGAGAGGAGTGCTTGCAAAGAAATGCTATGTAAGCCACTGGCCTTCACTCAGTCTCACCACAACTCAGGTAACGATGCTAAGTGGGTCTCTAGGACCATAATTCATTTAACCCTAGCAAAGGCATGGATCTTAATCTTCCTCTAGCCTCTCTAAACCCAGAGAGGGGAAACTGAAGAGAAAATATGGACATGGCACAGCCTCCTCCTATAGTCCTCACATCACCAGCTCAGAACCTGAATGGTGCTACAAAAAAAATTCAGCACTGGTACTGTTTGCTCTCTGAACTCTAAAAAAACCCTTCTGGTTTTACCTAGTCCTAACCCAAGGATGGATACATGCAAATAGATTTTAGGTGAACCATAATCTCCTTTGCATGGTGCCTTATTCCACCTCACCATGAGTGAGGCTGTGGGCTGAGTAAGGAATTTCAGGACTGACAGTCTCCTCCCATCTATCCCCTCTCCTGAATGAGCCTCATCCAGCTGGGTGAGAGTAAGGCTCCTCTCCTTCCCTGCAAAAATACTGAAAATTGGGAAATGGCTGTCTTATCAGAAAAAAAAAATCATCTGGCCTCCAGCTTTCTTTCAGAACAATTTAAGACGGCAGCAAGGGGCTGTGTGAGTTATTTTGGCAGATGCATACAGCCAAGTTATTCAGAACCACATGACTGTACCTACTCTCAAATTGCTTTTAAGTTCTCGCCTAGTTTATGGGATAATGAATACAGGGTGACTCAAATTCTGGTAGCTCCCTACACCTTGTGTAGGAGAAAATGCAGGAATCACATTAGGTATGCAGTCTGTTCAGTGAATCTGGAGACCATCCTGGGGCTGAAATTGTAGAAACTCAGCTTCAACAATATATTCTTACAGAAACAAAAAGTATAAGCATTTCCTCAGGTGGAATCACATACTTATGGGCTCCAGGTCCTGCTCTAGAACCTCCCTACCCTGTGGATGAGGAGAAGAGACAATACTGATGATGGTTCCATTTTTGTAGCTAATCTGCGACACTGGAGAAGACCCTTCCCTGCGCAGTAAGGGATACAGAGTGAATCGTTTGGGTTTTGCCTCTGATATTAAACTGCCATCTGTACTTACTGTGGCCAGTTTCTCAATCTCTGCTTCAGATGATCCAAGAGAAGCCAGTCCAATATCCTAAAGCAAGTAAGCAAACAGGCAGCATTACACTAGTGTGATTATTCAGCCCAAGGGAGAGAAAGAGGGGAAGGGGGAGGACCGCATCATTTCTAGCATGAATAGCATGAACTATTCATTGTTTTTGTCACCCAAAATGACCTTCCATGGCTTCCAGGATGCCTACCTCTCCCTGGCCCCCAGCTACATACCACTGGGAGCCACATTAGATGAGTGTTTAATCCTCAGTGTTCTCTGTATAAAGTTAACTATCTCTTAGCTTAATGCTGGACTACCCTGGCAGAGATTTATAGGGAGACATAACAAGGAAGGACAGCAAGGTGGGTTTTTATCTTTGCAATTTAACCTTTCTGTCTCTCACTCTCTTTCTGGCAGCCCTTGTGAGCGGGTCAGGTCTGTGCAGGGAGGATTCTGTTTGCTCTCATCTGTGCTCCCTGTTAATTGTTATTCTCACTATAAGAGTCCGTAGTTGTCTCATCTTGGCTATCCCGGCAGCCATATCATGCAGCAAACAAACAAAATTAGGGCATTTTTAACATTCATGGTCTCTTGTTGAATGGAACAAAAAGAAAATTATGGGGTGAACCGCAACTGTGAAAATACTTCAGGCGAAAAACAAAATCAAAATCCATTTAATCTGATCCTATGTTGTATAGTCTGTGTTATAGATGGGAAAGGAGGCAAGCTGAAAGTTTTGAAATTGCTATAATGTTTTATTTCTCGTGTGTCTTCAGTTCTGATATTGAACTTAACTGAAGAGGTTTCTTCCATAACTAGAGACCACTAGGATACTGTAAGTATTACTCATCTGAATCAGATAATAACCAATATTGATGACCAAAATGGAAACTGGCATGTATCCAAGCTGATACAACTGGAAACCACAATATATGAGATGAACTGTATTTCTTCTTAAGATGACAGGGACCCACATCATGTAACCCCTCTACTCTTATTGCCTGTTTCCACACTGGACAGTGATAAACCTCGAATGTGAGTTATCTTCTTTCCTCTGCTATGGTTTTGAGGCACATTCATAGTTCTGATGCTTTAATTATAGGAGGTCATTGAGTTCACTTTGGCCTGACAGTGACTGCTCATACTAAATAGCCCTTTATTGTACAAAGCAACCCTGTTTGCTTTCTGGAACCTCCTCACCAGTGTGAGCAATGCTGTGAGAATCTGGTGAGTTGTAAAAGGAAAAACAACTCTAATGAATGACATGGTGATGGACACAATTAAAGTATCATGTGAGATTAAAATGTACACCCAGAGACAGAACCAGCCTGGGGGTTCAACGGCTGTTGCTGGTTAGGTTCATGTGGTGTAGGACAGGAAGCCAGGGGAACAGCGCAATCAGTCCAACTCAAACAGAGGCTCCACTGGCATCCTTCTGCAGACTGACACGGCCCTCCCACAGCGAAGTCCCATAAGTACTGCCTGCCCTTCCTTTTACACGATGTCCATAGGGAGCAGTGCTACAGCTCCCTTGGAGCAAATGTCTCCCCGTGCACTGCTAGCCCACCACCTCTGAAGGTTGACTCAGGCACAATCAATAGCGTTCAAGCACAGTGACTGCATGTCCTTGAGGCATGTCTGGCTGCATATCAGAACAGTTGGTTAAACAACCAGCAGAACAAGCTTCTTACCTGTGAGAACTGGGCAAACTCCTTGTCAGCTAGCATGGGAACATGGCCCAGCAATTCATGGCAGCAGTCTCTGGAAAACAAGTGACCTTCACGCTTAATAAATGTTTCTTTTTCTAGCCCACGTGAACTTCCCATAAAAGATGTAAGGTGATACACTCTCCCCCAAAGGGAGCTAGTGTGAGGGCTGTTCTCAAGTAGCTGCCTCCATACCTGGCCTGGGCGTGTGACTGAGCGCTCTCTTCTGCCATGGGAAGCCAGCTGCCCCCCACCACCTTGGCTATTGTCTCACTTCGGATGGCACAGGCACTGGTCTCCTATGTCACAACATCTTTGAAAGGACCATGTTTTGTCCCAGCATACAACAAAAGCGTCTGTGTGAACTTGTAATTTCTCATGAAATGTAATTGCTGATGTCTGGCCAACACTTACTGGGAGAGTTTCACAGCAGGGAATCAAACCCCAGCAGATGGTAACTGAAGGCAGGATGAAAAGATTAAACCAGATATTCTCCAGCCTTTTCCTTCCCCAGACAGCTTTGCAAGAGAGAGAGAGACCCACACCCTCTCATGCATGACTTCCCCTTCTAACTCTCCAGCTACCAGTTTCTCAAATTGTTTCATTCTGTTGACTACTGGATAGAGGTCCAGAGCAGTTCCCAAGAAAATCACCCCCAAGACACTCAGAAGGATGGGCTGTGCCAGATCATCAAACTTACGGTTCTGGGGAATGCATGGGAGAGGAGAAATGCCTGATATACTGTGTGGTCTGGAAAACACGAAATGCCAGGCTGGCAAGGAAGTCACGAGCAGACAGCAGTCCTGCAGCTGGTCTCAGCTGGAAACCTGTTCTCTCTGCAAAGTGAAGTGAAAATGAATTTAGACATTTCTAGGGTTAACTACATGGCACACTTACTTCAGATAAGCAGTTTCAGAGAGCCTTTGTGCTCTGTCTCAGCAGCTCCCTTCCACCTACGCATATCAGGAACATCCTGGCTTACCATTATCAGCGTGCCCCTGTACTGCTATGGGTCCAGTTACTGCGTCATTGAATCACATACATATTCACACAGCAGTGGTATGAGGTGTGGGAGTACTGCCTAGCCGGTTTAGGTTTTTTGCACACTTACACACATTTATCTACTCTGTCCCACACGTCAGTGATGTGTCTGAGGTCACATATGATCCTGCATTTTCAGTCCTGGCTGACCTATTAATTCTTGGATTATCTCTCTCATTTCCTGTATATCACATGTAAAAGAAAAGCATGAGTTAGATAAGGAACGCACCCTGCTCCTACATTTGTCCGAGAGCACCTGGCTCTTCCCTAATGCTAGGTTACTCTTTAGGCCCCTCTTGCAAACTTTCTTACTTGCTGCACTGAAACCCCTGGCAACTTGCACTTTTGAAGACAGAATTAGGTGGACCATGGGACTGCTCCAGCCTGGGCTATTCTCCTGTTCCTCAGTGGGCCTAGTTCGAAATACCCCAGAAGTAGAATTGGAGGCTATGATTCAACATCATTTCCCTTTGCTGGTGCATGTTCTACATGTATAAACTAGCCCTGCACTGGCAAAGCTTGCTATCAGTTTTATCGTTCTGCCTGGACTTCATTAGAATGGGAATACACAGGAGAAAGGGCAAACAGGCCCTCGTCAGAGAAAAGGCTGATGGATTTTGGCCTTTAACCATTTAACATCAGAATTTCCACCAGTGTTATCACCTATTTTTACTCTATTTTTTTTTCCACCACTATGTTTATCTGGGCATAACTACACAGCCTCCCAACGACGTGATAGTACATGTTTTGCTATGCATGTGTCCATAGAACAGGACAGAAGTACCTTTGTACCATGATTTCAGCCTGTGCTATCAGTGTTACCTCAGGACACCCTGCATTACTGTGAAAGGTCTATGGGAGACAGCTAACAAAATAACCGGTCCTATGGTCATCAGAACCAAGATCTACATTTCCATGGGAAATGTGTTGGTGGTCTGCGAAGTGAAGAAAATTGAAAATCACTGCTTTAAAAGAAAGACAATGATAATCTTTTTGAAGTCCTATATTCAAAATCTGTGTTGCATTCTCAGCTCTCATAAATGACATTTCATCTTCTTTAAAGCATAAAACTACATTTTTTAAAAAATCAGAAATGGCTTTATTCTTCTTTCTCTATCCATATTCTATTGTGTCATGAGGCCTGGAACTTAATTTATTTTATGTAAACAAACAAAAAAAAAATCCCACCCAGAAACCAAGTAATTTAACAAGATTTGTTTTGTTTGGGTTTTTAATGTTTCTTCCAGCATTTCTTGTCTTGTTCTGTCTGGCTAATAGCACTTTTCTCAATAAAAAGAAAAAGAAAAAAAAGAAAAGAAAAAAGGACAAGAAAAGGAAAAAAAAATGCTTCATTTGAAGAATTAGAAGTGCAAAACATATTAAGCTATACAGGGCTGAAAAAGAGTGTAATGCAAGGCATGCTTCTACCTGACAATGTGAGGAACTAGGTGGTTAGGATTTGATGTGGTTATCTTCTGTCGCTCCACTGAATTTAGCTGCAACTGGTACAGAACTGCCTCAAAGCTGAACAGCAACTCCCCCTCCCCCCCCCCAAGAAAAAAAACCAGAACAAACTATGGAGATTATGTCTACATCTTTGTCTTTGCTCCAATGCTGAGCAAAGGCATCGGAGTTAACCAGGGAATCAGAAGTGGTTGTAAAGCAGTTTAATATTCTCCTGCCTCCCCAATTAAGGAAGCAGGGTCTTAGGGGGAATAGACAGACTGTCAGCTATGTGTTCTTAGGCACTGGCCAGGAGCTGGCACAAGAAGAGTACTCCCTTGCTACTTGGGCCATACTACGCCGATCCAGAGGAAAGTGAAAGGCTCTGAATCTGGTCATCTTTGGGCTAAACTCTGAGCAGGAGTGAAGCAAAAACTGCACCAGCTGAAAAATGTATCAGGCAAGCACCAAGCCCTAAGCAACTCAGTTTTGGAAGGACTATGAAAGAGTCTAGGAAAATTTATATTGCTTTAGCATCCATGTTGGAGGAGCAGGAGGGAAAATGAAAATTACAGCTTATGTTCCCTGAGATGCCCTTTAAATATAGGCCAGTGAATCAGACAGTCTGCTGATGGAGCAGACTTGGCCAGTTGCCTTGAAAAGCCATAGGAAAAAGTTATCTGCTGAAGGTAGTATCTGCAAAATCTAAACTTCTATTTCATTGCCATGCAATAAAACCAGCAATCAGTGGAGAATTGGGGGTGTGGCTGATTGGATGTGCTGCCCCAAGATCTTTGAAATCAAAATGATTTGAAAAGAAAGGCTTGAGCAGTTGACTTCAAGTGATCTGTAAGGCTTAATTCTTGGCGTAAAAAAAACATGTATACAGACAGACCCATGCATTAAAGTATGAGCTTGCTTGAGTTCCTTGTCTGTAATTTCTTCCAGCTGTGGAGGACAATGAATGCCTAAATCCAAACATCTTTCCTAGAAAGATGTACCTAGGTTCATGTAGTTAACCCTTTAGAAAAACACTTGCCATGTTAAATGGTCACATGGTCAGACATTTTAATTCCCTTTAAGCAATTATTAAATACTTAGGATGTGAAACTCAATTAAATTCAAACCAGCCTCACTAGCAGGCCTGATAACACTAGACAGATCTTTTTGTTCAACTTATATTAATGGCAAAAGGAATTTCTTGGTTGAGTTCACAGATACAGATGAGTAAATAAAAAATGGAAGTGTTTCTGGCTGTGTGAGGTGGTTATAGCATGATCACTTTCTCTCAAAGATATTCCTCCCCTCTTTCTCTCTGTCTCTCTCCCTGCATCCCTATAATTATAGAAAGGCTTATGATCATGTATGATAAAGAATGGTCCATTCCTTAGAGGCAACATTTAGCAAAGCTACATGCTGGGATTTATGCCCTAAATGGGGATATGAGATAGTTCAGGGCTCACTCACAGCTAACCAGTGGCAGAAGGACCTGAGCTATGCATCTCCACATAGGTTGTAGTAGCTGAAACGGTTCCACTGTATGCCAAGGAATTTTGGGAGACACATCACAGCCCATAGTTTGATTAAGGTTTGGTTGGTTGAGCACTGCATGCCTGTAACACAGGAAGGAGCCTAAGCACACAGTTGGTCGGTGAGCTGTAATGAGCAAAAATTCTGGCCCCGCAGAGTCTGGTAGTAAAAGCCACACAAATTAGTAATAAATCAGAAGAACTCCTTATAAATCATACCACTCACCCAGTGGCTGCTTGGCATGAGGATGTCTTTAACATAGACTTTACAGACCTTGCAGGTGTTTCTGACTTATTTCAAAGGGACCTTCCAATGATGTCAACCTTTATGCTATCCTAGAAAGTATTCTGCATAGAGAAATCTCATTACTAAAGGGAATCTTTAAGGTAAGGAAGGTATCATTTCAAAGCCACATATAATCAGACTAAAACACTTTACTCTTAATTGTGTGTAGCTGTAAACATGGTTTTTATAAATCAACTTTGTTCCATTCGTGATTAATCTTTTAAAAAGATTAGTCTTTTACTAGTCTCTAGGCTAAACCAGACATCTAGTTTTTCACTACAACTTAGGACCAGTGCACTGAGAGCCATTCTTTCCATTTTCCTTAGACGCCCATTCCAGCATGGAATAAAATGCCTCTAAATTTCACGGTTCTCATTCCCAGTCAGAAGAGTCTGGATGATTAGCTTATACTAGACACCCTGTGTTTAGAAGTAGATGAGTTGATACAGTAAACTTCTCCCCAACTTTTATTCAGAGTTTTCAGAATGACCATTTTTACTACTTCTTTTTTCTTTTTTTTCTTTCTTTTTTTTTCTTTCTTTTTTTTTTCTTTTGTTTTTTTTTCTTTCTTTTTTTTTTCTTTCTTTTTTTTTTGTACTTAGAACAATTTGTATGGCATAGAAAAAATTTAGCACCAAAGTCCTCAAAAGAAGTAATCGGGCCCCATACTCCAGGCAATCAAATCCTGTCAACCAATATGAGCATTAAAAATAATATTATGACAGGATATTCTTCTGTTATTCTAAATTCTCCTACTTCAAAACTGCCTGATTCACTTAAGAAATATGAATACCTGTGCTAATCAAATTAGCAACACATGATTTCTGGAGCTCCCTGCTGTCACCTACTGTGTAAATGAGATAAGATGATATTGGCTATTTCCTGAGAAATAATATTTATAAACCCATTTATCATAGGACAGAACTTATAGAGATAGTTGAATAAAAAGGCAAATACATGAGAAAGTAGGTAATGAGTACATGGAAAAAAATCCTACATTTGGTTGTGATGGTGCTGTTATACTCGAGAGATGTTTTCCATATGCCAACCCTCTGTTCCTGTACACTAAAGGTATGATAACAAACTTGTCTTTGAACAACTTTATCTTCCCTAAAAATGGAAATGTCTTAGAAAACCCTTCAGCAACACAAAGCTGATTCAAACTTACCTAGCACCAGCTACTGATACGTGGAGCAGGTAACTGATTTCCTGAATACTGTATTTAAAATCAATTTAATTAACGTTAAGTCATACTTTTTATTATTTATTTCAGCATAGTGAAATGGGACATCTCCTTGTCACTGAGAAGGAACAAGGAAGTTTTAAAAAACACCTTTCTTCAGTCATTCTTGATAACAGTAGCTGTACTTGTGTTTGGGTCTAACTAGCAGAATAGCTACAGAAGCATAAAATACAGCCAAACCCATAGAAAATCTGTGTGTGAAAGTCATGCTGAGCAGCATCCTGCCATAGCTGAAATGCTGCTGTCACTGGAATTCACTGGTTACTGCTACACCAATTGCAGCCACTCACAGAGCAAACACAAACTTGCTAATAGCTTGCTTCCTAGATATGCCTAGTATTAATGTCCTGTGCCACAGCTCATCTTGACACTATGGAACTCTAAAGCTAATCAGTTCTGCTCATTAGCTTGGGTGCTACAAGATGGTTTGTATGTGTTTGTGGTGTATGTACATATCCAGGAAACCATGGCTCATAATGACTGGCCTTTTAAAAATCTGGAGACATCCTGAAGTTGTGGTATGTTATCCTCTCGGTAGCCACAGTATTTCTCCAGCTGGTGGAAAGCATCCAGGTACTGTGTACAGGCATGCGTAGGGTAAAGGCTGCTCAGCTTCCTGTAGACTTCTCTCCTGAAAAGCATAAGCCATATAGCATGACCTATCTCATTAAAGCAGTACTTCTCTGCCCTATCTATAGATCCACAGAGAGGCATGAACCTCCAGCACGGACCTCTGATCATCTCCATGTCTTTCTCCTACTGGGGATCACTGAGCTGGATGCAGTACTCCAGGTGGGGTCTCATGAAAACAGAGTAGAGCTCCAGAATCACCTCAGCTGGTCACGCTGTTTGTGATGCAACCCAGGATACCACTGGCTTTCTGGGCTGCAGGAGTGCACTGCTGGCTCCTGTTGAGCTTCTCATCTATCAACACCCCCAAGTCCTCCTCAGAGCTGCTCTCAATCCATTCTCCGCCCAGCCTACATTTATGTTTGGGATTGCTCAACCCATGCGTGGGACTTTTCACTTGGCCATGTTGAACTTCATGAAGTTGTCACAGGCCCACCTCTCAAGCCTGTCAAGGTCTCTCTGGATGGCATCCCTTCCCTACAGTGTGCCAACTGCACCACACAGCTTGGTGTTGTCAGCAAACTTGCTGAGGATACACTTGATCCTACCATCCATGTTGCTGACAAAGATGCTAAATGGCACTGAAATGTCATTCATCACTGGCCTCCACTTGGACATCAAGCTGTTCACCACAGGTCTTTGAGTGCGACCATCCAACCACATTCATATCCACTTAGTGGTCCATCTGTCAAATGCATACCTCTCCAATTTAAAGACAGGGATGTTGTATAAGACAGGTGGTCTCCTGCTGACCCGTGATCTTTCTGCCACCTCTGTGTATCTATTGCTGGCACTGGCAGCAAACTAGTAGGAATGAGATGGATTGAGATCTGCCTCTCACAGCAACTTCAGTTTAAAGACTTCTTCACCAGCTTGGCAAGCTAATGAGCAAAGATGCTCTTCCCCTTCTCTGAAGGTAGATGCTGTTCATGAAATCTGTTTTATTCCTTCCTACACCTTCTTTTAATGTAGCAGGGCTCTAATCCTGCTTCAGATGTGGGTTTTTTTTTCTTTAGTTATAAGGATCTGGAGGTTCCAAAGAAATCCCAGGGAGAAATCTAAGGCAGTGTCCCTCACTGTATTGCACAGTTTAAGGTTGGAACATACCTTCCCACGTATTCTATGTGAGGGTGCAACTTGAAATGCTGGCCCCTCCATCTCCTTGCTGAAGCCTGGTCTATATTTGACGTCTTACAAACCTCCTCCTAAAACCTAAAAAAGCACATTTTCTGATACTGAGGAGTAACATCTGGACTAGCAAAGAGGTTCATACTTTTGCACTTCAAAATGCCTGGCATGGGCTATGTATTTGAAAGACATGCCAACTTCTTGAAGCATTTAGCCTATTATACAAAAAGAGACCAGCTGAAGAAAAGTATATATAACCAGATTTGGACACAGGCTTCAAGCTTCCCCCAAACTTGATGGTGCTTGGATTTAGAGCTGTGGTTTGGAATATATTTAGCTGTTACAAAATAAACAAGTAGTAATAGGATGGCAAAAAAACCTTATAGAAATGGTTATTTTTGTTCAGACATGGCCCTAGGGTGTTAACAATTTTATAAACGTTGTTTTATGAAAATTGAGATCATTCTTGGAAATGCTGGCTACGGAAAATGACCTTTTGTTGTTTTTGTATTGTATTTTTTTTGTGATGCTATTGTTGCTATGGAGGTGATAGCCAGTCCCTGGTAATGGCTTTCTTCACTTGTGTGAATGTCTTACACAGTGTGGGAGTAAAGAACCTGGATGAAAGGGGGAGGAGGAAAACCTTAGGAGGAAAAAAAAATTAAAATAGCAGAGAGAAACAGTGGCTGCTGTCACTATTGCAAAAGCTGCAGAAGACTGTGCCATTTCCATGGAAGAATTAGGAAAAAATGAGGACTAGAGTTCAGATGTTGCCCTGGTTCTATCCCCAGAGAACACTACTGACTTCAGAGGGATTGCATAGGATCTGAACCAGTACATAGTTCATCCCCAGACCAAAGTCTAGAGAGGGCAGGCTTGTTTACACTTCTGCACATATGGTCTCTTTTACCAAAGCATCGTTCTACTGTGCATCCAAACACCAACTACCACAGAAACAGAGGCAGGCTCAGAGGCTGGTGATGAATTGTCCAAAGCTCAGTGTCCCTCCTCTCTAAGTACCTCTAAGGCAATCATCCCAGTTCACTCCAAAGTCAGAGTAGCAGATATTTCCAGACAATAGTTTAGCTTGCCCTAATGTAGTATAACACTGCACAGCATGGAGGTGCTATCACTCAAAGAACAACTAAGCTGCTACTTGATGGTACTGTGCAGAGATGGAAAGAGAAACTGCTGAAAGTGCGGTCTATGAAATACTCTGGAAAAACCCTCATAACAAAGGTTAGTGCCAGCCACGTGAATGACTTTAGAGGCAAGGAGCTTATGTCCTTAAACATTTAGAAAAAATTGGCGCTATTCAGCTTTATTATGAAGGTATGACAGGTGCAGCCCCATAATTTTATCCTATATTCTTCCTTTTTGTTCCATAGCTTTTACCCAAAAGACACCTTTTATGATCATTTAGTTTCACTGCCTTCCAAGAAGCCTGCTTGAAAACAGAAACTCAGATCATCAGTACCCTGAAAGTCATATTTCTTCACTTGATTAATTTTCATTTTTATAACCATGTTGCTACAAACCTAAAGCATCCAACAGCTCTTCAGAGTGAACACCAAGGGAATTTACTCTGTGCTACAAATTTCCCATTCAATTGCCCTGTGCTCAATTAAGTTGTGCTGTAATGCTGCTGACCTCAGGGCACAGCCCCGGGGAGGGAGAGGAGGGGGGGGGGGAGGGCTGTGATAACGATTGGGAAGTCTAATTTTGGAAATAGCTTTACATAACAAGACAACCTGGGTTGCTGGGGCTGGCTGTTTGGGGAAATGGGCAGATACTCCTTTAAAGGTCTTTTCTGTTACCACAGTGGGACTAATTCTAGGTGGAGAAGGGCTGGAATGACGGAGATTGGCAACAAAAGGGAAAAAACAGGAAAGAACACAAAATTAAATTTTCTTAAATATGACATTCCCACACACCACCCCATGCCAAGATTGTTGGCTGGTGGTAGTAATCACGAGCATGACATCGACCATCAATCTTTGACAATTGAAAGATGCTATAAAAAACTATTTGAGCTTAATAAAAATGTGACTGCCTGGATAAGTTTGATGCAAGCCTTCTATGTGACTCTGGTCAACACCCTCAAGCTCTCTATGGCACAGTAGATTTTATTTAAAATAAAACAATCAGAGCAGGCCCTGTGGTTGAGATTCTGGCATGAGACACCTTGTGTATGGATTTAATTCCTGGCATTGACATAAATATTGTGTATAATTTTGGCCAAATCACTTAAGCTCGAGCTTTTACAGTTCCACAGTTATACAATTTGTCATCATTCTTCCTCTTTCTCACCTTTACGTTGTTTTTCCATTTAAATTGTAAACTTTTCTGAATAAAGACGCCCTCTTATTATGTGCATACATGGCACCTCGCACAGTCCTGGGCCTGTGCTCTTCACTGGGACATTTGGATATATTTTTGTTTGCATTCTCATACATATGTGTAATTATTGCTGCTTACTGAGATTTGTTATAGTGTGAGAAAGTGGAAAGATAGGTATATGAAATAAGAACTCTGCTTTCTTTCAAATCTATCATGCTTTATGTAGTCTACAAACGTACTTTGAATAGAATTAAATTTAGTTTGTTTGTTTGGGGTTTTTTGTTTGTTGGGGTTTTTTTGAGTGGCAAATCTTCAAGAGAAACAAAGCCTCAGTGAATAAATGCTGCACCTGTGTAAAAGCAAATTGCCTTCATTTCATATGACATCAAAGGAATTTTGCAGTGTAAATAACGTATCCTGGAAGAGCACTCTAAAATTTCCTTTACCTTCAGTTTGAGAGAATGATACATATTCATGTCAACAGCAATGAATACTTGCAGGAGAACAAGCAAGGCCGGTCTGTCCTATGAACATTGGATTAGCGATATACTATGAGGGAACTTCCATCTCATGGTTGGGCATTTTCTCCTGGTAACGGATTTGGAAAGGTGATATTTCTGTCACCACCATAGTTATGGTCAGTTACAGGTCACTTAGAAGTTATTCTATAGGTTCAGGCTTCAGATATCCTGATGGGATTTTCAGGCAGGGAGATGGTTAGGGAAATGTGGGGTTTTTTGGAAAGTGGATATTTAAGACCAGTCCTGAGAAAGGCTTTCTGCAAAGTGAATGACTGAAAGGTGACACTCAACCAAGAAGTACAGTTTGAGCTGGATAAATACGGTTTTAAAATGTTATAGCTGTCTCATGCTGCTAGTCTTTCCTGAGACTGCAGTGGAATGGCCCAGGAGTCAGAGTATAAGGTGCAAACTCACCAAGTTGAGGTCTCCTGTGCTGTGTACTCAATGTGAGGTAGAGGGTCTCCTCTGTAACGAAGAGGAAATAATGCATGTGTCAAAAGCAGGCTTCAAGTTCAGTTTCAAAGTATTAGTTTCTCTGCATGCACCATGAATATTTGCTGTAATGAAGGTAGAAACAGCAAGATAATACATAAACAACTGCTTTGCCTTGGTAGGCTCTAATGTGTGCATTTTCCTCCTCTGTTCCAGTGTAGGAGGAAACAAAGGGATATGGTAAGAAAGGGACACATGTTCTTCTTTACAGAAGGAAAAAAGAGGTTTTCAGACTTACCACTACCTCAGCTGAATGTAAGCTCGCAACCAAAATATAGTGTGTGCCTGGTGGGTCCATCCCTGGAGGATGTGATCAGCGTAGTACCATCACAGAGTCCTCATTGGCAGAGAGCTGCCCAGGCGTACACTGCATGGTTATCACTAACTTCTCTGATGTTCAGTCTTCTCTTCCTCACTCTTGCTTCTTTGGTGGCACTGAGTCAGTTCACTCTATGCTATTGTGCTGTGCTAGCTGTGATACATGGAGGTGATGAGAAAACTGTGCTAAAACCTTGAGAGGTTCTTGAACGCCATGAGGCTCATAACCCACAGCCAGTTTACCTATACATCAACCGACTCTGTCAGACAGCAGGATGATTCTGGTGAAGTTTTACACAAAAAAGCAGAATCACTTTCAGTCATCCGCAAGAGACCTGAGAAGTTTTTTAGGTGCGCATGTAACTAATGGCATGGCTAGAAGCATTTTGTCAAGCAAATTAAAAAAATAGTAAATTCCTTTTCTTTGTCAAAACTATGTTCCTTAACATTTCTCCTTTTCATTCCTCAAAAAAATTAGCCTCAGTTCAGGAGCTAGTGCTAAAAGGAACAGCAAAGTTGAAATGAAAGAGTCATGTTGAGAAATCGCCTTTGCTAAGACAAAATACGGCACTAAAGGTGATGTGTATGCAATTCTAAGATTTTTAGCTTAAGATATCTTTGCTGTGTTGTAGGAAAAGTCTATTCCATATGGATGGAAAGACTAAGTCTCTGGTATTTCTTGTAAATGAAGATTTCTGAAAACAAGTTGTGGATCGCCGAAGTACCTCTTCACCAACCTTGTACTTACGCTCTGTAATTAAAGGCGAGGTCAGCAAAGAATGCCCTCCTTTTCTTATAATCCAGGTCGGCATATCCCTGAGTTAGGAAATAATTTGGAAAAAAAGTTTACATTAAGAGAGATCTGTGGGCATAAATAAATTTGCTAACAGAAGCATCTAGAAAACCTAGGCCTCAAAAAGGTTTTTTCTCCAAGGTGTTGAATTGTGAACCTATGAACAGTAAGACAAAGTTTGCAATCAGTTACACCCATGACATTTTGATGAATATTTAGGGCCTTTGACTAGAAAGGAAAGTAGCAAGTCTTGGTGAGCAAGGTTTGGAGTTCTTGATAAGCACCACACCACAAACCATCACACTTACAGGCGAATTTAAATGCAGGTCACGTTAAAAAGGGAATTGAAATCAGGTGCCATTTCCACTGGGGAAGAGCGGAATCTTTGAATCATTTGTTTCCTGCATGAAGATTGCAATATATGGCTGTGATGAACAGGATAGTACCATGCCAGAGCAAGTACACTGCAACTACACAGTACCCTGCACTTTGGGCAAAGAAGGGGTCCTCACCAGCTAGAAATCGTTAGAGCCACTGCTGAATATCTAGAAAGTACAGGCTTTCATCTTAACTTGCCCTTGCCCATTTATTACCATGTTAACATGACAGACTCCATTCTATCTGTTTAAAGGGGCAGTTTACTTATTAAATACCAGAGTTTTATTTTTGCCCCCTTGGTGTTTACTAGAAGTTGATCTTCAAGCAGTCTTCTCCAGCTATTAAATATGAATAGAGAAGTGGAATCAAATTACTTTGAATTTTACATCATTCATAACAGGAATAAAATCTGAAATCTGGCACAGTGTTACTAATATAACTCATAAAGCAGCGTTGATCAGCATCACTGTGCAAATATTTATTATTCTAAAATATTCAAAATTTACTGGAACCACTTTGCATACTACAAGCCAAATTTCTCCCTTAGGTTTATTCACATCATTTTCAGTGTAGCAATAATACCAGTAACACTGCAGTTAATGAGCATTGTGCGCCTGAATCTGAGGAAAGAACTGGATCCCAAGAGCATGTTTATTTTTGTCATGTGTAATGGATAATATGTTTAGTCGGATGCCACCCTTGCTTGTCAGTAGCTGTAATGCGTCTGTGCAAAACATGTAGAAAAGCCACATGGCCAGACTAGCATTGATGCTGTGACCTCTTAGTTTTGTCCGTGCTGTTCCCAGGGCTCTGTACCCACCCTCTGAGCAGCAGGACCATCCCTGGGAGACTGCTCCAGCCAGGGTCAGGGTGCCCCAGAGACTGATGTCATAGTGTCATAGGTTTGCTTTTCTGGCCATTAAAGAGACAGTGAAGAACAACTTGAAGCTGCTGAGATAGACAGCACGAATTGCATATTTGGTAGTAAATGTATATGCAAAATACCTGCTGAGTCAGCACAATTGGTATGTTCCTCCAACCTGTCCAGTTTTGGGCCATGCTTAGGAGGACAGCGAGTGAGCCCATGTCGTGCTCTGTCCTGCCCCAGACAATTGATTTTCAGGGCCTGAACTAATTTGTTTTAAGCTAGTTTAGGTACTTCTGCATTGCACTGCATTCTGGTTTATCCCCACTCATTACTTCAGTATCTCTGTATGATTGGTGCTTTCTCTCATCTTCTTCAGCGTTCATACCCCTTATTTGGAAAAGTAGGAGATGAACTTAGTCCAATTCAAAGAATTCCCAGTGTGCATTCATTTATCTCATGCAAAACAGACACAGAGCTAGCTCAGGAAAAAGACAAATAATTGAGTTGTTTCTATCAGAAAGATGTGAGGAAGAACGGAAGATGTCCAGGTTGAGAAGGATACAAATCTCTACTAGAGCACTATAGTTTGATAAATGAATCTCACAAATAGGAGATAGATATGGAAAGGGGTTTTGTACTATGCAGTACTGTGCATAGCTAACAGCATTAACATAGTGTAAGTTAATAAAAGGGTCTATATAGAATTCAGACCATTTAGAAAAGGGAATGACAAAATATTGTAGATTCTGATGCCATCCATTTAAATCTTCCTTGTATTTTTCAGTGCAAACTCTGCTCTTTTTTTGCTTTTCATTCATTTCTGCTATGTGATGTTTGGCAGAACACTTCACAATTCTGTGACCTACCTGATCAATGAGCAAATAGCCCTTTGGAGTCCCTTATTTGTTTGTACTTAACTCATATCTCATGTGTACTAAAGATGGAAAACTTTGAAGACAAGCGAGTGTTTGTTGTCCCCAGTACTTTGCCTCACTATTATCATCACTAGAGCAGAACTCTACAACGCATTTTTCCTCTTCCTTCTCATAGTTTCTGCTTATGGCAAAGATAAGCGTACACACACAAAGCTGTTAATGAATAAAGCCTTTTTTTGCGGCCCATTCAAAACCAAGACCTACTGCCTGAATCCAGAGGAAAGTCCATCACAAGCATCCTAACAATATATTGCAGAGTAGTAGCTATAAATAATGCCAAAATCCTGGCTCCGAAGATCTTGTGAAAAGTCAGGTGTAAATTAGGATTATTTCACAGAATTTTTAGCAGTTGGAAGGGATCTCCAGAGATCATCGAGTCCAACGCCCCCACCAAAGTAGCTTCCCATTTGCTTCCTGTTTAAAATTTAGATACTTACCTCAAATGAAATCACTAGACCTTTTGAGCTTCTCCAGTCACATTTAAATCTCAGTTCAGGTATTGCATCCATTAATCAGTACTGCCATGCATTTCTCTTATTTTCTGTCTAGACAATTTTTGTGAGTTTAAGAATAGTAGTACTCCCTTCTGAGGGATCTGAGGATCTGGTATTTATAAGCCACTAGCTCTTTGCCATTTGTTCATATTACTACCCTCTGTACATCTGCACTTGAACGATATTCCTGGCACATGCAAGGTTTAAAATATAGTATGGAATAGCTGAAAGGTCAAAACACAGAAAATGCAAAAAGCAGAAACCTGGGAGACTTAACTGTTTTGTGGGCCAGCTAGCTGTCCTATTTTTTGGCTGGAATAGTTAATTTTTACAAGAATCTGGGAGGGGACACAGCCAGGACAGGTAACCCAAACTGTCCAAAGGGATATCCCATACCATATGACATCATGTTCAGTATATAAGGGGGGCTGGCTGGGGAGGAGGAGCTGCTGCTGAAGGACAGGTTGGGCATTGGTTTAGGTAGGCAAATTGCATTGTCTATCACCCATTCTGTATATTCTAAGTACTGTTGTTATTTCCCTCTCCCATTGCTGTTGCAGTAAACTGTCCTTATCCCAACCCCCAAGTTTCACTATTTCTGTCTGACTCTTCCCCACCCCATCAAGGGCAGGAGGCCTGAGCAACTACATAATGAAAAAATGTGGACAAACTTCAAATACATCAGGCAGAAATAATAAACAAGTGGCTTTTTTAAACTAAGCAATGAAATGTAAAATCATGCTAAAGAATATGTTGAATGGAAATTACTTCAGCATGTGTCTGGTGTTAATCATATATACCTTGATGAATCAGGAGCCATAAGCTTTTCTCATTATTCATTTGCTCTATAATAGTTAATTTCACTGAAGATCAGCCTTTATCTGAGCCTTCATTTTTTCAGTCCTTTTGTGAGCATTTCTTCACTCCTGAAGTTTTCGTTACTGTGTTTCACTGCAGAGAATTTTATTTTTTTAAATTAAATAACAGTGGCATCAGACTTACAGGGTGACCATGGTCCAAACTGGGATCATAATTTGTGATCAAATGGTGACATTTGTCCAGATCTTGGATTTTTCTGGGGAACCAGAGCACTGGAGAGAAAAGACCAAGAGCTAAATGAAATAGGATCAAATAATTTTTAAAAGACACAGAGAATATAAGTTGTGCAGAAGATTACAAGCTTTCTTTTCATCAATATTGAAGAATATTCATATATACGTGTTACCATATGTCAGTAGTAGAATTCATTTGCCAACTGTAGTGGCAGACTGAATGAAAACTGATCTGAAACTAATTTGCCAGAATAATCTCTCAGTTTTAAGTAGTAGAGTCAATTTTTAAAAGCAAAATCATTTCCTTTTAGGCCAAATAAAATGTTGTGTTTGACACAGCACAACAAATTTATTTCCATTTTATTTTTGATTTAAGAAAATATTTTTATCATGTCTAAAAAGTAGTCTTAAATTTTCATACCTCTAAAAGTGAAAACAACATTTTAAGGGGAAAACATGACATTTCTAGAAAAACAGGCCAAGAAGGATCTTGACTTCATTTTTTTTTCCTTCTGACTCATTTTTATTTTATTTCTGCAAAATTATTCTAGCATTAGCTGAATTTCCAGTTTTCTTCCCCTCAAGTAGGAATCTTTTCTGGTGAATGTGGTCATTTTAATTTAAGTGCTAGCATTTCTAACCAATGAATTAAAAAAAAAAAACTTTAAAAGAAACCCCAAATTTGATACTGCTTTCTGAATTCAGGCTGATGTTGCAATCAGACGTTGTGTGTCACAGCTCAGAAAAGATCCCTTTGGGATCACCTTAATCTCATACCCAACAAGACACAGGGTATCTCTGTACTGAATGGCAAATTTTGCTTTAACCCTATTGCATTATATCCAGGCACAGACAGTTCACAAACATACAAGGCTACAAGTACACCCTGATGTTTGGAAGTTCCACTTCTTTCAAGCAGTTATGTCAAATTCTGCAATAAGAGGGAAGAAATACTAGTCTGAAAGATGTCTTTCATCAACACAGAATTTATTTGCTGAGCCTTTGTCTTCAGCTGTACCAATGGTTCTGCTTGAAAGGATGCTTGTCCTGCTATCTGTGGCCGTATCTCTTCAAAACCTGTACTTGGTCATAAGTCCTCCAGTGTATGTCCCTGCATACATCTTGCCTATCTCTTAGTGAGTCCTGGGGAAGGCAGACAGGAGAGGGGAAGAAAGACCATGGCAGAACCCTTGGTCTGGCCACAAAAATGGATGCAGCCAATAAAACAGGAATAGTGCTGACAGATGCCAGTTTGGGTATATCTGTCCCTGCTTCATGGAAGCAGAGATAACCACTGCTTTTCTCAGCTGAGGCTGAGACCAAATTAATTTTGTTTAAAGCCACTATAGGCAGGGCACTGTCTCATCACTGTGCCTCAGCAAACTGCCTGGGAAGGCCTGTCTGGCTCACCTTTCGGTTTTTAAACTCCAAAGAATAGAATAAAACGTCCATGCAGGGGAAAAAAAAACAAAAACCAACAAACGGGAGCTGGAGCTTCAGGTGATGGTGGTAGCCAGAATGTGTTTACATCTGCCTAGTAATATAGCTGCTGACCAATAAGCAAGTTTATGCAAATTAGATATCTCCTAGTTACCAATATGCGCTCGCAGGCTTCTGCAAATCCCACCAGAAAGTGGAGGTGCAGGTAGCCTCTTTCAGTAAAATGCACTGCCACTCTCAGTAAGATTCAGTAAAATGGGCCACTAGCCCATGTTAGACCTAGGAGATGGCTGAGTTGAAAGTCCTCTGACACTTTAGCACCACCAAATTCACCTCAGTGGGACAAAACCCACAAAGAACTTTAAGGCCAAAACCTCCAAATTCCTCATTCTTGCTGGTGCCCACACCTAAGGGCACCTAGCATCATTACATCCAAACTAAGCCTGATTCGGTGTATGATTGCTGTTCTAAACCATAGGAAAAAGGAAAATGTGAAGAAAATTATGTCCCTAATATTCCTCTGCGTAAGCACACCCTCTTTAAACAGTCCCTTGTTTTTATTGTAGATCCCAGTCCCAGTGTACCTGAAACTAACTGCTGCTTCTGAGCACAAACCTCTCAACTCCCAAGGAAATCCTAAAGAAATGCTTCATCTCCAAAACCCTCTGTGGCTCTCCAGTTTCCTTGATGACAGTGATACCCTTTTGAGATCCCCACAGTCCTGAAGAACAGCTTGGCATGGACTGCCTCTCATCACTAGCCTGAAGCCAAATCACAAGCAACACCCAAAGATGTCCAAACAGGGCTGGATTAGCTTAAAGGGCCCTGGGGATTTTGCCTGATCTTTTCAAGCGTGGGAAACCTCATGGCAATTCTTTATTCAAAGGACTCAACCTTAGAGCTGGACCTTCAGTTTTCTGATCTACCAGGGGCACCTCTGGCATCTTCAGGTTTATATTAAAGGTCTCTTAACAACTTGTCCTAACTGACTGTTAGTGGGGAAAATAGCAGACTACCTCTGGCAAACTCACTTTCCATCCCAATGACTCATAGGGGTGGTGACTCAAATACAGCATAGGCAGCGGTGTAGCCACTTGCAACACTTTCTCAATTGAAACACTGGTCCTAAAGGGCAAACTTTGAAGCTGCACAACCTCCAAACAAGGAAAATGTCTGATGTTCTGTTACTCCAGATTTGGCAGTGTTTCTGTTCGCCACAAAAATTTCATCCCCTGGTTCTTCCAGCCTATTCAGCAAGCTTTCTGCTGACCCTCTTTCCGTCTTGCACTCTGGAAGCTTCTTTGCACTGGTTGCACTTAGCTCTTTTCAGTGAAGGAGCAATCTACCTGCAGACAATACTACTGGACCCAGACATCAGTGGACACCATGAACAGCTACTACTTCTTTTAACAAAACATACACATTATTCTACAAGCAAATGAAACATTCAGACCCTCATATCTTTCCCATCAAGTGACTATGTTTGATTCAGAGCATTCAGTTCTCTGCACAGGTCTCAGCTCACAATCTTCCTGTCATTGAGGAGTTTCCAGTTTCTCAGCTTTTTGATTTGCTGCTCTATCCTAACCATCTCCCTTTGTGCTGGATCACCTCAGTTCCACTGGCTCTGATGAAGTGTCTCCCTTTCCATATAGATGGGAATGGTCCCAATTCAGGGAAAACAGTCATGCAGTAAAGAAAAATGAATGCATTCTCACCTGCTTTCCTGACTAGTTTCCTCACAAGTTACTATTGTGAATCTAATGCTAAAAAGTTACTCCAAATAGAAACAAAGCATCAGCAACAGATAGATATGTTTCTTACCTTTGTCTTCTCTGCTAGTTTTTACATCCTCTGCTACTCTCTTTAAGGAGGTGATAAGGATACTAACATCAGCACTGCGTGCTTCACATTCAACAAAAATGTCAATATCATCAGCAGAGTTCCTGGGCTTCTTGGCTCGTCTGGTTTCAAAGTGATGGATCTGAGTTTCAAATATCTGCAAGAACCAGATGTTCACCTGATGCAGATTCTCCAAAGACTGAAAATCCAGGTAAGTCTCAATACACTTCTACAATGTCTTTAAAAGGTGACTAAAAGGGGTCTTAAAAAGAAGTGTGTGTTAAGCAATGAAGCATAATTATGCCGTTTAGAAGGAGCTACAGCATGGGCGGAGCTAAAGATTAAATGCTGTAGAATTAAGAAGAGATAGATGGAGATGAAAGAAGAGATACTGCTGATTGTAGCATTTCATCTATGCAGAAATAACAAATGAGTGGCTGGGTAACTCTTAAAACCTTGGCATAATAAAAGCATATCTATTGATGTATAATAACATAATTGTTATATAATTGCAAATAATTAAAAATAAGTAACAAATAGAATTCTTTGCTTTTGAGTTATTCATTTTCACAGATGAGATTGAGCACCTGGTAGGGATACTTCAAGTGCCCAGGATATATAATGCCTGTGTATTTTACATCTCTTGTAGTCTATGTATCTTCTGCCAAATATGCAGAGAAAAATCATTGGCTTCTAACATCCCCATAATCTGAGTGTTTGAAATGCTGGCCCATTGTTTAGTTGTGACTGGCCACCACAACTGCTAGGAAGAAATAATACATTGGTATCTGCCTGAAAATCCCTTATGTAAAATGATGATTCTTCTGAATTACTTTCCAGCTGCTTCCTCCTTCACATTTTCCTTCTTCACCTGAAGAGGCCAGCCAACCTCTCTGAGCAGCTGTAGCAAAAGGGACAATGAGAAAGGGGGAAGGCAAGTAGAGGCATAAGGCATGGAGCAGGTGAAGCATGAGAAAGGGCGAGATGCAAAGTGGGAGAGATAAAGGACATAGGGACAGAAAAGAGGGCTCAGTGGAGAAAGGGAATGGGGAGGTCTGTACCTCAAAGACTTTGGCTGCCTTAGAGAGATCAATATTCCTCACATTGTGGAGAGTGAGGGTCAGGAAGAGCGTGGTTCTGCCATCCTCTCTGTTGGAGTCCAGGCTGCCTTGCCTGTTCAATGACTCTTTGCCACACATGTCCTTCTCCTTGCTCGCTTCTTCCTTTTGGCCTGAGATCCCCACTAAGTCAGTCTTCATACCGAGACAAGGAGTAGATTACAATTGCCAGATATTGAATGAAAACTGCCTGGGGATGTGAGTGCTTCTCCTAGAGCAATGGCCAGAAGATGTGGTGGGACTGGAGGTGCAGTGTGTATATGTGGGTGGTGAGATCAGAGCTGCCAGACAGCTACAAAGGAAGCTGGTTGCTTCTGTGTTATGTGTAGGGACATTTATGTTGGCCATACTAGACACATCAATGGAAACCACCTGCGTAGGACATGCGCAAGTGCCCAACACAACCCTCCTCCTCTGGGTAACTTCAAAGTGTGACCCTCCTATTCTGTTTGAAGGTGTCTGCAACCAATGGTTCAACCTGGGAGACGGGGTCCTTTGTGGAGAAGCAATTAGTCTGAGGCCCATTTATATCTCCCAGGCTAGACTGCCTTCATAGTGTCTGAGATTGCCCTTCCTTCCTCACTGTCTCTGCACTGACCATGCCCTAGGGAACCAAAGGGGCTCTTTCCCCAAAACCTAGCCCAATCCAAGTGGTATTTCTTCTGCACAGGCTGCTTCTGCCATGGCACAGCATCCCCTGATAACCACAAACATGTGCCTGTCTGTGAGCACCAATATCTTCATACATCAGGTTACAGTGAGCTGAAAACCCTGTGAAGGTCATTTTGTAGGTGCACAGAAAAGACCACCTCTGCCTTCTGTTTGCAAATGGAGTAATTTCTGATGTGCCCTTAGCTAATCCTTGCTGACACACTCCATGGTGGTGTACTGCACTTGCCTCCTTCCTGGCCAAGGAGGATAAAGACACTGCAACAAAATGTTGTTCTCCAGAGACCATGACAGCATCATGTTCCCCCTTGGCCCAAGACAGAGCACTGGGAAGGTCTCAGTTTCCCCATCTATTGCCTGGATGAGACAGAAAACCCAAGGTGAATTTTGGCACACCACGCCTAGGAGTCAGGTCTCAGCATCCTGAAGAACACCGGCCCATCCAGACCTCGGGCAGCCTGTGGTAAGTGCGAGTCCAGGAAGAGGTGTCCCCGCAGACGTGCCCAGCCGGGGCCCGGCGCCGCCCGCGGGCAGGGTAGGTCAGGCCGCTGTCCGAGGTGCTGAAGCCGGTCCGGCTCGGGCTGCGGTACCCTCTGCTCCGCTGGTTGTCCCGGGCCTCCCGCACCCGACCCGGCTCATGTCCCAGAGGGAGGTCGGGTGTCAAGGGGCCACTTCAGATGCGGCTGAACTGTAGCTGCAAATTGAACGGGGTGGAAGGAGAAGAACTGGGTTTCAAGAGGGAAAAGGGCTCTTCCCATACCCATGTTCCACCAGCAGTGGTGGCAAGTCTGGGCACCGAACAACTTGAACCGAGTCTGACTACCTGAGTCCAAACTGGGCCTTTTCAGTGAAGGGTGGGAGCACAAACCACCAAATCCAGGCTACAGGCATGGCACAAACACAAATGGCACAAGGTCGTCTACCCTAGTGCTATGTGGACACTCTAGGTGAAAGGCCTAGGGCTCAAGATGCACATTAAGGCATTGGTCACAAAGCAGGGACATCAGGCTCCTATGTCTGTATTTATGCTCTAGTATTTGTGCTCTAGTATCTGTGCTCTAGTATCAATATCTCATATCTATGTGTTTGTTCAGCACTAATAATGGTTATGTGTATGAATTGAGGTTTCTTCATAAAGCCAGACTGGATTCATCAAACAATGTCATAGTTGAAGCAGCTTTCAGCACTTCTGGGGACTTCTAGGATCACAGGAGACGTCTCTGGTTGGATTCTGTGATTTAACGGAATATGCAAGGGCTGGAGCACAGTGTATCAGCCTTTTCAGTGAAGACAGGCAGCTTCTCCCTGCAGAAGGTGGGGATCTCCCACCCCAAGAGTTGCTTCACCCCCTCATATGCATCCCCTGGGCCATGTCAGATCACCACAAACAACCTGCCCATTTTTGATCTGTTCCCATTATGAATATCTCTACCCTGTATGAGCACAGTGCTATTCATTTGAGATGGGTGTGGCATTAATATTTCTGTTTATTTTTGTTAGTTTAAATGTTTACATTTGAACATGAAAAAAGTCATCTTTGTCAACTCCTAGAATGGTTTGAAGCATCAAAGAGATAGGCTTTAAAATAATGCGTTTGTGGGGGGTCCTCTGGTGCTTAATCCCTCTCTACAATTTCTGCCTCATTTGGGTAATAATGTGTCCCTACTCCAAGGCTGCTGTCATATCTATGCCTATAGACACACAGAGGAGACTACCTCTCCATATAACCTGTGCTGACAATTTCCCCCTCCATTGCCATCGCTGACCTTGGCCAAAGTCACTGCAAAGGAAGAGGCCTCATTAGAGGGCTTCTTTGGTCATCTCAAACAGCTGGAGATCAGCACTCCTATTATATTAGGAGAGAAAAGTATGGGCTACTTTCGCACTGAAAATACATGTCAAGCAGGACTGAAAGGTCTACAGAGACATTGTAATGAGAAAAAAAAGGAAGAAAAAAGATACAGAGATAAAAAAGCTTACTTCAAAGCACCAAAATTATACCATTTTGCATAAGTGTATGTCTATTGAAAGGGGTTCCAGCTGGTATGCTTAGACTAATGTTATTACCTAACATAAATATAATGGAAACAGCTGTACTTTCTATTCACCTAAAGGATCATGGTTACATTAAATCTCCATTGATTTTCAAGCTATAAATACAGGAATGGTACAATAGTAGGTAAGAGACTTGTGGACTTTCAAATCATCTTTGGATCTTCTAATGGAAATGTCACTGCTGTTAGCATCATGATGCAGAATTGTTTTGAGTTGGAAGGACTGTTCTGTTTTGCTTTGCTTTGCTCCATTTTGTTCCAATGTACAAATGATGATCTCCTTCCTTCTTCATCCAGGAAGCTACAGTGAGGCATTATACAATCTGGACCAGTCCAGGAGGGCATGTAGATAGATGCTTTGAGCAAAAGTTATTGGATAACAGTCTTCTTTGTCCATGGCTCAGCCGTTGAGTTATGTTAGATTCACACTTGCTTTCATTAGCTGCCTCAGTCAAACTATCCATCTGGAAGAATAGAACTGTTTGAACCAAAAAAGAGAGATTAAAACTCCACTGGGGGAAGGAAGGAGATACCCAAAAGCATCATGACTTAGGAGCTACCTTGAAATATACCATGTTTGGGTTTGAATGCACTCAGACACAGCTGACCCAAGTATTCTGCAGCTTTGTTGGGGACTCTAGACACAGACACAGTGAGTTAGAAGGCTCTGATGTCCTCATCTGCATTGTAACAACCAGTTCTCCCTTTCCAAGGTGTTGGTATACACCCCCTGGATTGTGGGTCCAGAAAGTTTGGAGACACCTTGTAGCAGTCCTGAATAAAGCACTCTCAGAGAAGGACATGCACAACACAAGGTACCCCTCACACATAAGCATCCCACAGTGAGTAGCTGATAATTTCTATTAGGGGAAGTCTGTCTCACCTTTCTATACACTGGCTGGTTCTGAATCAGCTATGAATCCATGGTGTCACACAACATTACAGCTAACAGCTCTCAGACTGGACTGATAAGACTTTCATGCCTTGTTAAAACATCTGCACGTTTTCTTGCTTGCACAAAATATTGACAAACTGACCACACCTCCAACTGCAAAAAGCCACACAGTCTTGCCTGTAGGGAACTCTCCTCTGAAGGGGCTTCTTTTGAGTACTCCACTGGGGTACAGACTCCATGCTCTGGATAGGCAGTCTCATGGCCTTTCTTAGGGACTCAGCTCTGCAAACCTGTGCAGTATCACAGCATGTAGCCTTCTTGACTTTCAGAAACCTTTCTGGGACTGGTGCTTGTGCAAATACATTATATTTACACTCAGTGATAAATCTTTGTTAATAAGGCTGCAGCATACTTGCTGCCTTTTCTGATAGCATCTGTGCTTTGGATCAATGGCAACATCACATCTCATCTGTAGGGAAAAAAAATCAGGATGGAGGTGCTTGTGTGTAAAAGGAGAGGCACAGGGGGCCAAGCAGTATATGTATACCCCTAGAAAGGTGTGGAATTTGGGAGTCCATGGGAATCTTGCACAAATATGGGGGGGGGCTAAGGAGTGAATGACTGAAAAAAACCCAAGTTGGATTAGCCATTGCTCCGTTAGCCATTGCCATCCTATCCCTGGGCCCAGAGTGGTAATGCAGTCTCTCAGCTGCAGCAGACTGTAGCTCTGCATGGTGGAGATCTCCTTCTGCTAACCTTTGGCACAAGAGATACAGAATTATAGAACCATAGAATATCCTGAATTGGAAGGGACCCATAATATGAAGGCTTTCCTCAGATTCTCAGGACTAAAGTGATTTTTGCAATGGTGAGAAAAAAATTAATTTGTGTCTGAAAGCCAAAAGACTCAAAGGTCTCCTGTATGTGTCTCTTCCTCTGCTAATCTATAGCAATTAAGATATATAACATAAGCATTCATGCAAAACAAAATAAGATAATAAACTGAGACTAGATGAAAACTGGTATTTGCACATGTCAGCTTCTAGTCAGTAGCCACTGATTAGCAAGTTCTAGCAAATCTTCATTTTATCTTCTGGAGGGCATTGCAAAGGATTCCCATCTCACCTGGAAAGGAAAGAATCAAAGCAGTTAATCCTACAGCTGGCCCGTTTCTAGCCCTGCTGCATATGCTTACCCTCTCTATCCATTCTCTGAAAGAATAAAGTGAACAAAGAAGTACTGGATTGGACAAATTTATTACTGTCTTATAGAGTTAGTTTCTTGGGGTCAGCCCTTGGCCTTCACCAGCCATACCAGGATGGCTCACAGGATCAGGAATGCTGCCTTTTAGCAGGCTAGCCAATGTTAGGGGGGAAACATTTCAGAAAAAAAGGCTAAGATGGCATAAGGAAATGGGATTGAAAGCAAACTTTTATTTACTTACTGAAAACAGCTAGAGCCACACATCAAAATCCATCACAATGCCCTCTGAACTTTCCTAGCACCTCCACTACAACCAGATTATTTCAGATGTAACAAGCTACAGTCAAGTGGAAACACTATTTTGAAGCTCAGCTAGAATTAGGAAGCAATCTTTTTCACCAGAAAGGATATGTGGGCTGCTTGAACTTGGTCAGACTGAGAGCATTAAATGCAACCAGACAAAATCTGCTTTGTGGTTGCTATTTCTGATCCAGCTTTTGAGAAATTCAGGGCAAAAAATCTCTAGCTCCTTACTATTGATGGTGTCAGCTAAGTTCTTCAGCTGTTTTGCATTGTCCAAGACTTCAATCCTCTGGGTGTAGGGATTGTACCGAACAGAGAAAGGACGAGGGATCGTTTGAGCAAATTTCCTGAGGGAAAAACACAGAAATGCATACAAACTTGAGAAACTCCTTCTTTCAGAAACTCATTTTTTTTCTTGGTGTGTGCATTTGGTGAGGGGGAATAAGAAAATCTGTGAGAGGAAATAACTGAAATTCCTGCTGAGTGATCTGAGACCTACAGCATTCTGTAACATGCTTGAATCTGCATTTGTCCTTGCCACCTTTGTTTTTTACCAAACAGGACTAATTATGCTATTGGCATGGCAACACTGCTGCTGGTATAGGCCAACTATGCAGCTATTGGGATTTGCCAAACTTAAAAATCTCATTTTCCTTTCAGTAATGCAAAATATAGGAAACCTGATCCAATCTGCAATTTCTGGGAAAGTAAGGTCAAGTACCTATGCCATCCAGGCATACCAAGCAGCAAGCAGAGTAGTAACTTCTGGCATGGTTGCTAGCAGCTTCAAGGTCATTGAAAAGATAGGAGATAGTCAATGGAGTGAAGCAGCACTCTTGCAACCCCTTATTTGGAGCTTTCCCTTCTGTAAAATAGTTAAATCCATGGCAGAAACATTAAGATTGCTGTGTCTGGGGAAAACATTAATTTGCATAACCACAGGGCTGTGGATAGGAGGACTCTGAATGGGATGAGAAGGTCAGAGCTATTGTTTCAGATTCCTTGTAGACCCCAGCAGGATACTGGCTTATATATCTGCTTTGGATTACTGAAGTTATTGCTGAAAAAGGAAGGAAAGCACACAGGAGTTGATTATAGAGCTCTGCTATACAGACTGTGACTCAGCATGGTAAATCCCATATGCCCAGAACAGTGGAAGATGCTGGATACCAAGTCCACATTGATTCTTCACTTTGGTCCTAATTATTATCAGCTAAGGACATTGCCTCAAAGAATTCAGTTTGAGCAGAGCACAAGGTGTGACAGTGAGAAAAAAATTATGTTGGCAAAGATGAAAGCGTTTAGTGGCATCAGTCCAGTTTTTCTTACAGGAGAAATCCACATTAGAAGAGTCTTCCTAAATCTCAGCTGAAGGAGATGTCCTAATTAGAAGATGAATGCCCTAAACTGAAATATTTTAGGTCAGCCTAAATATTTCAGGTCAGCTTTTTCAGAGAGGTTTTCCATTGTACACAAACACACACGTCAAGGTACAAGCCACGAACGCGGGCACTGGATGAACCCCCAGACATTTATTCCAATTTAACCAGTTTTCCAATTTGGTCACCGAAACAATTAAAAGAAGCTCCAAGATCATTTTTTATAGAGTAAGATAGCATCTTCCATTTTCTCAAGGAGCTGGCTTTTCAGTTAGAGAAGCATACTGAGGAGACAGAAACTGCATGCAGTATATTGATAGCACAAACCAGAAGAGAAGGCAGTGTTTCTCAGGTATTGCCTCAGAGAAAAAGCCAGAAGGCAAGGCTGCAGGCTTATGACAACTGAGGAAGCATCAGGGGAGGTAGTTAGGAAGACTTTGGAGCTGGGGAGCCTGGGACAGCAGAATATCTTGAGTTTTGGAATGTGTTTATCTGCGGATGGGAGACAGAGAAAGAGAGAGAGAAGAGACTGCAGGTCTGGGACAAGTCCCTGTGTGGCATTTCCAAGTGAAAAATTTGTTAAGCATGAACCTAGGCTAACCCCCAGTGGTTTGGCTAGCATTCAGAAATATGGTGGTTGGGGGTGTTAAACAGAAATAGAAATATTACTGTGAGGTGAAAACTAAGCTGAACCCCAAACAGAGTCTGAGCCATTCCTGTTTCAAGAACAAGAACTGAACCTGGACCATTTTTTCAGTTTTGTGTTTTTCAGTCACCGATGACTGAAAGATTTACTGCGTAGCCCTGTGGTGTTGTAAACACACTGCTGGTAACAAGCTGGATGCTCTGTGTTAAGCTAACCACACAGGTCTCAGGAGTGGGTTTATTAGGCTTGCTTGCAGTCTTGTGTAGCTGTAATAGCAATTGTCTAATGACCATGCAGCTATTTACTAATTTGATTTAGTTTTCCTTAATTCTCAGTGACTGTGTGCTATAATGCCTCTCATTAATATTTTTATATAGGCAGGAACAGCAAGCTGTTATGCTGCACAGAGTGAACTAAGTCTGATCCTAAAGTAATGATGTCATGTAAAGGAGTATGGCCTGATGACAGAGGTCTTAAAGGTGCAAGTATAGCATGATGTTGGTTGTCCCCGACTATCAACAACTTTCCACTGATCAGTTATTCATCATAAAGCAAACAGGAGCTGAGGAACAGAAACAGCTTTAGTGGAAACAAAATGGAAAAAACCCCCAATATTTAACATACATTTTCAAATCAGAAGTAACATTGATTTATAGACCAATGCAGAAGGAGAAAGATGTAAAGTATGTTAGAAAACATAAAAATGCCCCTGAGGAAACCTTGGGCTGAAGAGGAAGAAAGGAAGTATCAATACCATCCACCTCCTCTTGAAATCAAGGAAGAAGTTCCATTAAATAACATCACAGCCCTGCCCTTGCTCTGAAGACTTCAAGATGCTGATTACTTGACAACTCCACCCCCACTACCAGACTGAAACTGTTGACTTAAGACACAAAGGAAAGAATGTATAAGGTATGTTCCCCTTATTGACCATAACATAATTTTGACTGCATCAATGGCTGTGTCTCTTAAACCATTGCTTAATATTTTCTAATTGCTCTCAAAACATTACTGCCAGTTCAAGACATGTTATGGCAATGGGAACAATCATATTGGACAAGACATGGGATCTTATATGGAATTACTGGGTTACCTTAGCTTTTCTTTTGCATCTTTAAAACTTTCAGCAACATAGTAGATAGGCTGGAACTCAGTAACAGGGTACTTCTGCACAGCAGTCTTCTCCAGGACAAGAGGCTGAATCTCAGGCTTGCCTGATAAACTATACTGTGAGCAAAAGGATAATAAATGTATTTCAGTTAAAAAGTGCTTGAATTTGCTGTGAAAGAAAGACAGAGTTACTGGATGTCACCCAGTTCCCAACAGGAAAAAGTTGCTCCTGTGCAACACAATGATAATGTCACTTATTAGGAAAGAAGGAGGTATGAGTTCCCTGTGTATGTATACATTGACACATTTGAAGCATGACATTTCATGCCACTTATATGCACAACATATGAAGACATCCAGAAGAGAAATTTGAGAAATTGTAAACATCTTTGAAATGCTGTTTTATAGAACACACCTGCAGCTCCCCAAATGAAGACAGCAGGCCTGCACCATATGCCTTGAGTGAATCGCCTTCCTTACATAGTCCAAACTCCACTGTAAACCAATAAACCTAGCAAGAAAATTAGACAGAAAATATCATTCCTTGATCAAAAATAACAGGAGCACATGATAAATTTGAATACATTTGGAGTGTACAAGTTTAAATTCCAATTTTAAAAGTTGCAATGTGTCAAATATCAACTGTATAAATACAATAAATATCCCCACAGACTGAAATTCTTCACCTGGAAGGATCACAGTGTTAGACTCAATATGCCTGCAAATCATTTCAGTTCTCTGACAAACAGAGTTGTGTTTTACTGAGCTTACACTTTTTAGCAGAGGAGAGACAATAGCACTATAGCAAGAAGATCTCATTTTGGCTGGACAACCCAGTTAATTTTGAACCTTGGTAGACAGAACTTGTGTCCTATTTCACACAGAATATATGTAGCTGCATCAGTAGGAGAGGGAATGGGCTGTTAGTGCAGTATTGAAGGGAGATAGTCTGTGGACTATCTTAACTTCTCAGTCCATCATTTTGAGGGGATACCTGCTCTGGCTTCAAAGAACTATTTCATTTATCACACACAGCAAGGATGATGCAATTCTTTGCCCAGGTTAGTTGGCACTGGGGACACTAATCTCACAGGCATCTCCTTGCAATTCTGGATCTCAGCAGTCTCAGAGTATGATTCAGGTGAAGCACTCTGACTGCAGAAGACATTATCTGCCTAGCAGGGTGGAAGAGAAAGGACATTCATGGGTAGAATTACTGAAGCTTCCTCCTGAAATCTCCTGGGGGTATGTGGTCTCTTCTTGCCCAATATTTGTGCTGGAGGAAAACTCGTCTGGGTTTCTGTGTTTAATCACAATTGCCACTTTGAATAAGGGGTCCCAAAGTTATTTTCCTTTAATGCAACTGTTTCAGGGTGGGGTTTTCCAATCATGGACTTCACTCTGTTCCCATTCAACTCTATGGGAGTTCTATCAGTGACTTCAGTGGCTGCAGAATTAAGACAACACAGGGTTCTTTGGAAAATTGAGCCCTCATTTATTAAATTACCGTAGCAAGTTTCTCGATGAAATCATCTGGAGCTCCCAGAGATGCCAGTCCAATTTCCTGTAACAATAACCCATTATTCTTCAAGCTGTTTATTGCAAACATTCTTCCTGTCTTGTCTTATGTAATTTCTCACATTTTAAATGTTACCATCACTTACTACCACACACAAATGTTTACAGGACATGTTCCTATCATGCAACATCGATTTTAAACCAGAAATCTATCCAGAAATGAACAAAGGGTCCTGTCCAAATGTCATTTACAAGGCATGATCCTTTGTGCCTTTGTGAACTCAGATCCCACTGAGTTCAAATAAAATTTTCCTACTGCTTTGACAGGCTTTTGATCAAGTCTGCAATGCATGCCCCAGAGAATGATATGGTCCAAAGGAGGTAAATCAGTCACACCCACACACCTTAGATATTTTTCTTTGTTTGATGGGCCCTGATTACAGGAGTTTTCCTGGAGCCTTGAATGAGGTGTTTGGGTTTTTTTCTGAATGGCAGGGAACAATTTGAAAGAGTTTATTCATACGTTAGCTAACAGAGACTTCCCCAGGAGGCGTGCAGTAACTGAATTCAGAATACAGCCACACAAGACTGTATATAACCAGGTACCAGTTTGCTCTAGTGAGGACTGCACAGTGCAAAATCAGAGCCACACACACCCCAAAAACATTGGAGCAACAATCACCATGTCAAATCCTAATAAGCCAAGGTGTAGTAGGGTCTATCTTGAGGGGAAACCTCAGTTCTGAGGAAGGGCAGAGCCTGCAGTCAATACTGAGCGCTTACAAAATCCATCAAGTTGACTTTTGTCATGTGAGCAGAATGTTAAATCAAATCCATTTTCCTTCCTTCCTTCCTTCCTTCCTTCTTGCCTTCCCTCCATCCTTCCCTCTTTCTTTCCCTTCCCTCTTCCTTTCCTCCCTCCCTATCCTGGATCCTCCTTTTTATCCTTCTTTCCAGCCTTCTTTGTCTGTCTTTCTTGTCTTTCCTTTCTCTCATTCACTCCTTCACCTTCTTTTCCCTTTGTCTTACTCTGCCTCTCTGCCATTTCAAGTTTTCTGGTACAATGAAGCCAAAAATGTATTCCATCATCAAGATTTGGATTCTTTTCCAGGGAAATTAACACTACCAAAGGAAAGATCCTCTCCAGCCCTCTGCCATGCTGGCAGCTGGGACAGTTCCCCACTTCACTCAGCCTCCTCTGTGTCTTCAATAGAAAACAAACAAACAAAAAGGTCTTCACTTTCCCTAACATTTGGACTGCAGTGTGGGTCAGTAATTCATCTTACTCATGAGCTATATAACTTTGCTTGAAGGATGCAAACTTGAAGTTTGCATGGATGAGTTCACCTAAGTGATTTGTGTCAAGATTTCAAGCAATAAACAAATCAGCCTCATCAGCTCATAAAATACTAATAAATGCTCTACCCTTCATAGCTCTTGGTTCACCCTCTGAGTTACCTAGTATCTGATGTGATTGTTTATAAAAATAGTAAAACCACTGAAGGACTTACCTGGGAAAACTGAGCAAAACTGGGATCAGCAAACAGAGGCACATGTCCTAGCAGCTCATGGCAAATATCACTACAGAAAAACATGACATCTGATTAATGTTTATTTAGGAAAAGTCCATCACTTCTGGATGAATGCCCCAGAGTCAGCACACACTGCACATATTCAGGAGTGCTGTGTATTTGCTGCTACCAGTTAATAATGCTCAAAACTCATGGGAAAACACTTCGCTCTAAAACTATTCTTGTGATGGAAAGGCTTGCACACTTCAGGGTTTTCAGTCATTTTTTCACCATACATACCTCAGAAGAAAGATGATACTTGACTTATTTTTTCCTTATGAAAGAAAACCATGCATTCAACTGCCCAACCAATTCAGAAAGCCTCAGAAAGAAATCACCCCACAAAGGGAATATGGACTTTCAGTCTCAAGGACAATAAACCTTTTTAGATTAAGCTCAGGCTACTTGACCATCATAGTGTCAAGATGTACCTCAAGAGCTCAACTCTAGTCCGTGTTTAAGCCCACAGCCTCCCAGAGAGGTAGAAGCTTTCCATTCCTCAACATAGGCATATTTTTATCAGAAGTTGAAGTTTGGAGCTGGACAGGAATGTTTGGGGAAGAACTCACTGAGAAACTGCTAGATTTTTTCAAGACAGAGAAGTTGTTTGGGGAGATGGAAAGGTTGTTTAGCCTGGAGAAGAGGAGGCTGAGGGGAGACATTACCACCACCTACAACTACCTGAAGGGAGGTTGTAGAGAGGTGGGCAATGATCTCTTCAGCCAGGTAACAGGAGATAGGACAAGGGGAATGGCACGAAGCTGTGCCAGGGCAGGTTCAGATTAGATGTTAGAAATTTTTTTTTACTGAAAGAGTTGTTAGGGCCTGGAACAGGCCCTAACATGGAGATGGTTAAATCACCTTCCCTGGATGTGTTTAAAAAAGGGTAGATCAGGTACCTAGGGATATGATTTAGCATAGGATGGGAACGGTTGGACTTAATGATCTTAAAGGTCGTTTCCAACCTTGTGATTCTGTGAAAGGGGAGGTGGATAAGATGCTCACAGGAGAGAAAGATCTATGGACGATATTTCAAAGAAGAGAGGAACAGAAGAAGAACAGGGGATAGAAAATTTGAGGGGAAAAGGAGGTTGTCTGAAGTAGGAAGCAAAAAAACGGTAAGGGAGAGGAGAAAGAATTGTAACATGAGGTAGAGGAAGAAAATTGTTTTGAAAATGGCAAGTGGAAAAGGACAATGGACCGGGACAGAGAGAAACACTACAACATAAAACTGAAAAAGAGAAGGGATCAATGATCTGGGCTTCCTTGCTCATAGAAGCCTGTTTGCAACATGTTGAGTCATTTCTGCACTAGATTTCACACCACTCTCTAGGTGATAATAGCTAAGCTAAATGCCTTTGTACAGTACCCTCTCACCTCCCAGCCACCACACAATCATGCCTTCGATAACAAGCCTGTCTGATCAATCACATAAGAACTTGCAGATTGTTAAAAACACTAGAAACCTTCTGAAAATGTTTCCAGAAGAGAGTAGTTGCTTGGCCGCATTCCATTAGCTGTGTTCCCAGGAGTGTCCCAGAGCCCCACATGTTTATTATCAGCTGGGCTGACCCTGGGCAGTCTGCTGCAACTTCACATACTTCCTGTTCCGAAGTACTTACGGCTCAGGTGTGTACATGGGTTTGGACGCGTGGCGAATGTACTGCGTCGAGTGGAACACTCGGAACGCCAGCCCAGCCAAGAAATCACGAGAGGACAGCAAACCTGCAACGGGACGCAGGCGAAACCCAGTGCAGGCTGCAAGGGGAAGAAAATGGCATCTTAATCTAGTACGCTTGATTTATCCTTATCTGGACTCCTCACTGTAGAAAAAAGTTTGTTAGTTGCTTTCTTTGCTCTCCCTATATTAGACAGAGTTTAGATATGAGAGAGCAAGGAATTTTCTAACCCGTGTGTACCCCCATCACAGTATCTGAGCATCTGTACCATCATACCCCTGGAAGTTTTAGAGAGGGACGTAGGACACAGGTTAAGTCATATGCCCAAAAACCACAGGAAACCTGTGATAAAGCAGGGACTGCATTTCCATCCCTGGAAGCACCACCCCCACTGACAGATGAGGCATTTAATTTGATTTGGTCTTTTTATATGCGTCAAACTTACTCTGCAAGAATTTTGAAATATCTTCAAGCTGGGGAATGTTGTCCTCCTGGTAGCCACAGTATTTCTCCAGCAGTGGGAACACGTGGTTGTGTTCATAACAAGCATGAGTTGGATAAAGACTCTTCAGCTCCCTGAAGACAATGCCCCATGTTTTCTTTTCTTCTTCTGTGTAGGTGACTCGAGGAATAGGCTGGCCACTGGAAAGAAAATGGATACTGTCCATAAGAGTGACAGAGAAAATGACCTGTGCCGCCAGCATCATACCTAGGAGCTTTACATGGGCTGTTCCAGAGCTGGTGGTGCAGGAGGGAAGATGCTTTTGGTCTGACATGCAAGTGAAAATGGAGCCTCACTTGCCTTAGGCACAGGCTGAGAAGGACTCTATTGACCTCAGCTGAGATACTGGCCTTTAGACAACTCCTTGCACTATTGTGGTACTTATTTGTCTTAACAAGATCTTTTAAAATATTTTCTCTTTGCTGGCTTCAATTTATTTGCATTTCTAGATATGTACCAGCTGTTTTATTTCTTGCTCTAACACATATTCCATTAATTGTTTTGGTTACAACAGGAAAGCCATCAGCTCCAGAAACCTGTGTTTCTTGGAGGGGCAGAGAAATTCTGATCCGTGCTTCATGCTGTAACAGATGCAGACTCCAGCCAGTTTGACTTTTTATAATTGTAATGAGTAATTTTGAGTCAAATCCCACCCTCAGGCCTCCATGTGCTTAGCTCATGTTGAAGCTAGCAGGAATTAGACAATCACAAGCAATGTAGTTTGGCCTCCTGTGAATAGTCAATTCCTTAGCAATAATGATAGGGCCATAGGTGAAGCCAGCAGCTTTGAAAAATCAAAGGGGTTTAAGTAACTTAATAGGGTTAACATCACTGCTGGAATAATGCTGGAGCTTTCTGAGCCCCAGAGACCCATTGTTAAACTCTTGATGACACCCCACCATCTCCCACTCCCTTATTTTTTTACTTGAGCCTCAGGGCAGCTCCTCTGGAGCACCATCATTTTCTGTCTGTCTGTATCAGCCCTCCTTGATCTATGGAGCTTTAAACACGATGTTGAATTATGAGGATTGCTGGGGAATTGTTCCTATAGCACTCTTAAGTAATCCTCAGTCACCTTGCAGGGCAACAGGGGGAAACTATGGCTTAAAGATCTTCCAAATTTCAATTAAAAAGAAAATCAGTGAACAGCAAGGCTTAAAGCAAAAGAAGGCAGAATGAAGACGCAAGCTAAAAGCAAAGGAAAGAGAATTCAGGAAAATTAAGCATTCCATAAAAATGACCAGTAAATGTTGTCAGAAGAGCAATGGCAGAGAAAAGAGGCAAAGAACAGGAGGAAAGAGAACAAAACAGGTGCCGAAGAAGGTACACAGAAGGGGATGAAATTGTTGGCAGGAAAAAGAGTACAAGACAAACAACCACAGACCCATCTCACCTCTGTAGCTGTCTTTGCAAGCTAAGCACATTTGCCTTTTTCTGATGCTTCCCAGAAAGCTTGATAATTTTGGTTGTTCCTTTCCTCCTGCCTGGTTCTCTGCATCTCCATCCTGATTTGCTAGAGACACCCCTTTGACCTCTCCTCCCCACTGTAGATTCTGAAAGGCATGCCTGCCAGGTGTAGCACCCAGGGCAAGGACATCACAGACCCATCTGGGCCTTCCTGAATCAACACCCAAAGTCACAAAACCTTCATGCCTTCTTTCCATAAGCCCCAGAAGCCCAGACATGGGCTTTCATACCCTGCTTATTGCTCTGATACTGAAAGATCTTATAGGAAAGCCAAGAACTTCACATAGAAAGTGCTTTTGGAACATAGGTCCAGGTCTGTGTAGGCTCTGTTGCTAATGTGTCTGTGAATCTGGATAAAAGACTAAATATTAATTAGTTACATATTGGAAAAGAATGGTTTCATCTTCTGAAGATGGTGTAAGTTTGAATCCTTGAGGGAATGGGTGGTTAATATTTTTTTTGGTTTAGTTCTTTGGGGGATTTGATGAAAACCTGAAAACTAGAGACCAGAATTTGCTATTCATTATGCAGAAAAGGTAAATCTTCTGTAGGATACCTAGAAATGGGCATTAGATCCATCCACATCTGGCCACAAAGCCTTATCCAAATTTTCCAGCTATAAATGGGACTCCTGACTTTTTTCACTTTCCATCAATCAGTCCAATTTGGTCTCTTATTTTGTGATTAGATGATTAGGTCTTTGGCTCAGGGACTATCCTGTGCAGAGCAGAGCCCTAAATGTACAACATATGTTATTTTATCCTTTGCAATCACAATTTTTACCAGTCTCAGCAAGAATCAGGCCCAGTAGTACTGATGTAAATGTGCGAGTGGCTCTGGGAACAGAATTTTATCTCCTCCAGATTTGATCACTGAAAGCAATCAAGCAGCCTGTTCTATGTGAATTTATCATCTCTATTCATTTATTTTTCTTGGGAAATGAAAGCCCAAATTGCTGATTGCAGCTGGGTCAGTCCTGATAAAAGTAGAGTATCAGGCGCTGGATTAGCATCAGAACCATAAGTTATTCATTATTTTAATAGTGTATGCAGCTCCTGCTTTAATGTAAATGATAGGCACTCCTCCCCCAGTCCTGGTTTAATGGGGAGAATACCAGAAGTGGTTTTATTCAATGCTCAGGTCTTTGTAGTAGCAACTGAGTCCGCTGCTCAATTAGACAACAAAGCCAATGAAAAGGGGTGTTATGGGGAAAGAAGGGAGGCAATGTTCTCTTCTGAACATGTGCCTGGAACAATTTACTTTTGTTTTTCTGCGATTTGAGGATAAATGCATGAACAGGAAGATTCAAACACATGGCAGAGAAAACCCAACAGCAGAAGGACACTTGTGGAAATATAGGGATTGCCCACAGCGTGAGAGCCCTAGGAGAGGGCAGGAGATGGGGGCATTGAGCACTCACTGCTTGTAGTTGTAGGCAATATCTGCAAATTCCTTCCTCCGGGCCCGATACACAGGATCTTTGAACCCCTAAAGAGAAACAGCACTGGTCAGACCCTGTGTAAGTGCAGGTGGTGAACAGCGTTCCTCTCACCGAGCACCCTCAGGCACAGTTGATGCAGTCCAAGAAGTGCAGGGGGGTGAGTGCCATCATCCTGCCCGGCTTTGCTGCTCCCTGCTCCTTCCTCACTTGTGGGGTCACCAGAAGAATCATTCATCCATAGCCTCCCAGCACCTCTCACCCCCCAAGTCCTTTCATTTTCTCATTCCACATGCTACAAAAAAGGGAAGCATGCTCCTTTATAGCGCCAGTGCTCCTGCAAAAGCAATAAACCTCATTAATGGTACTCAGATAACCGTGTCCTTCTGGTTTCTCAGGAAGCTTTTGCAGTTCCTAGCAGAGCTGGGCTGGCCTAGAGGAGCAGAATTAAACCACATTAGAAACACACTCATCGACTCAGTCAGACTTTTTAGGTAGATTTTCAGCATGAACCACACTTAAAGGTGCTCATTTTCCAACTCTTAGAACAGTAGACACTTAGCAAGCCAAAAAGAACTATTTGGACTACAAATCCAACCATTTGAAGGGATTTGATTACTACAGACAATATCTAACAGACCTTGTGGTTTGGAGCTTGACCTTTGCAGCTAATTACCACTAAAACCAGGGATAAGAAACATAATCTCTAAATCTTCGTCTAGGATAGCCATTCTCAAATCCCAGTGTGCCTGCTATTGAGTCCTCAGGACTAGAAGTGTCTTCACCATCTAAAATGGAGAAATGTTCTTTCAAGTTAGGACATACTTCTGCGGGGCAAATGGCAGCAACTCACTGTGCACTGGGACAGTTCACGAATGCATCACTTAGTGCTGCACGGCACAACTGGACTGAGGGGCCACAAAACGCAACCATCTACTGGAGACAGCTGGAGTGCAGATCTAAGAGTGTGAGTCAAAAAGAGTCAGCCAGTGACCTAACAAATTCTCTACCCAAGATTAACCTGACACAGAGGTATTTGTGATAAATCTTGCATCACTTAACTACTAAAAACACAGGGTCCTTTAATGTGTCTTTTTCTGCACTCTATGTACCGTCATACCGACTTACCCCAGCAGCTGGGTTTCTTTTTTAAGGCATTAACTGCTCACTAATTCTAGTAACTGAAGCAGAGATGCTTCATTCCTTTTAATTTATTTTCTATTTGTTTTGTTAAATTGTTCCTTTAATTATTTTATTTGTTTTGTTTCCTTTTACAAATACAATCCGTCTATTCCCGCATGACACACAAGGGGGCCATTGACTCAGTGTATCTCCTTTCACTCTGCCTTTCATATGACCACACTGAACATCATGAATCATTGTACATGATACATAACACATCTTAAATTAAGCAATAGGTAGTGAATGACTAATCACACCATCTCAATTAAACTAATAGCAGCAATTTTTGTTGCGCTGCATGTAATTTTTTTATAATCACCCTATCTCAATTAAACTAATAGCAGCAATTTCTGTTGCACTGCATGGAACTTAGTGTGTTTTGACAAATGAAAATAAATTGTTGTTTGCTTGGAGAGGGAATAGAGGCAAAAAGTATTCTTGTATCTGGAAGACCTGAAAAACGCTGAATAATGGACAAAGCCAATGGACAAAATGGATGAAAAACCCCATCTTGCTATCTCTGCACTACAATATGCTGCTTCTGAAGTTTCTGTTGCTAGTGATTCAAAAAATGAGCCTGAAGTCACCATGTCAGAGCCACTTGGGAAAACCAGAGGTATCCCTGTGGCAGCTCTGTTCCTTGATGACTGCTATGATTTTTAAGGTCTGGTATTTGCTCAAATTAAAGCAACCTTTGGTCTGAATTGCTTCATACTGGTGCTTGGGACGATTCTAACCCTAGAAATGTGGTACCTTTCTTATCCTAAACCACATGATACTTAGTCTACTAGATTTGTCTTAAAGCAGAGCAGATGTAAATGAGAGAAACATCTGTCCCAATAACTAGAAACATGTTAAAAAAACAAAGTTGTTTCTTACAGGATGGTCGGCATCCAATTCTGCTCCATAGCTTAGGATCTGATTGGCAAACCTGTCCAGCTCCTGGATACTTCTTGGGAACCATGGCACTGCAAAAGAGTAAAGAAATAGAGATTGGTATATTTCTTCATTCCTTGGTCTGGGGGCTTATTCTGGTCTTTCCATGGTTTCATTTTAAATATAAAGAAACATACACAAAAGGCTAAATTCTCTGAGCATCAGTGGCCTTTCTCTGTAGCAGGGGGCAAGAGCAAACCCTGAAAGTTGACTTGAATTTGTGGCTGGTTTGCACTGTTGGAAGAATACAGAGCATCAGGATTGTCTAGCTCATGGCGCAGATTTGGCTTGTAATGTTTATGATTTTCTGTTTATTATTCTGGTTTCTTAGTTTACCAAAATGTAGGAATTTTTCCAGAGTATCCTTACTTTCACGGTAACTAGAACCAGCCATTTCAAAGGAACAGCAAGAAATGGATACAGGATTATCTGACCCTCTGAAAATCTCTCTCTAATACCTACTTGATGGCCTCACTTAGGCTATGATGCTGAAACAAAATTATAAATGGCACCCTAATACCTCAGGCTAGCATGCTGCAGTCATTACACAATAATACATCCATTTAATTAACATTCTGGGCCTGGTTGTCTATTGCCTTGTAACTCACATATTTTATACACTTCCTACGGAGCAGCCAGAACACCAGAAATTAAATAGGACCACACGAACTACACAGCAACCCTTCTGCTACAGAAGTACATAAGGTGGAGAGCAAAGAAGAATCACAGGGCTTTCCAGATGCAGTATGTTCAGATAGGGGAAAGCAGAAGGCGAGTGCACTCTGAGGAGAGGGTCTTTGCATCTTGTGAGGTACATGGAGCAGTCATCCCAGGACAGACCTCCTTCCTGGAAAGGTGGGCACAGGTGTATTGACCTCAAGCACTCCTTGCCATTTTAAACTTTATTTCATATGATGTTAATTCCTGCATACAAATATAATTTGTTTTTATTGTCCTTCTCCAGGTCATGTAGGATTATATAGCTCCCTGTCAGACATCCATCTACCATTTTTTGTCCTGGCTGACCCCTTGCTTACGTATTTCAGGCACAAAAATTGTGGGTCATCTTTAAGCACTCTCATAACTTCTGTCTGCACCACTTCCAGTTCTACTATGCTTATTCTGAGGAAAGGACACAAGGCCCCACTCTAAAGATGTGTCCCATGCTCAGGCCCTGCAATCACATCCTATATGTTTCCCACACTGACTACAAGTCAGCTCCATGGACTCTCAGGCTACTATGACCCAAAGGTCTGCTGGTCCAAGCCAGGACTCTGAGCAGTCTCTCTGTCAATAAGATGTTGCGGTTCATTTAGTGACCTTCGTATATTAATTGGTGTTGCTTGCTCAGTCAGTGCTTGGAAAATAGCTCATTCCCTTATGCGTCTCTCTGCTTGGCTAGGAGCACTGCCACTCAGCCACACCTCCCCATTGGATTTTGGATTCTGTGCCAAATTAACCTGATCCCCAGCCAGCAGCTGCTGCATGAGCTCCCTGCAGCGCCTCGTTGATGGGGCTCATCCCAGACCTGCATGGACCACCTACAGGATAAGAGGATCACTCTGTTTCCAGGATTATTGGGCCTTGTTTTCTGCTGAGCCAAACAATGCAGAGGATGCTTGTGGCACTGGGTTTCTGCGAGACACCTGCAAGACAGGCCAGCACAAGAACAGTGGATATACAAGGCACGCTTTGGGGGGCTACAGCTTAGCCCCACAAAGAGTCCTCATTCCCCTTGACCTCCTGTCCAACCACCAACCTGGCTCCATCCTGTGGAGCCCCCAGATTTTTTTCAGGAAGGCCAGGGAGAGCAGGCAGCTGGTGGCTGCCAGCCAGGGAAGGTCCCGGGCTGCCCGGGATGCAGAGACCCAGCCCGGTGGCTCGGCACTGCTCTCGGGCAGCAGCAGAACTGGCTTTTAATCCCCGCCTTTTCAAGCTGCGCACCCTTCTGCTTCGCCCTAAAAAACAGGCCTGAAAAAGTCACTAGATGGCAGCAGCAGCCCCAGAAAGATATTCCCCAAATTACTTATTTGATGGCTGTACCACTAACTCCAGTTTCTTCAGAAATTCTCACCTTGCTGTTAGCATCTTTCCTGCACCTCCAGCCCCTTGACTTAAGCCAGCCAGAAAGAGTGAATAGAAAAAGGTCTGTTTGTGTCCCAGAGATGAGTCACTACTCACACCATGTAAAGGGTGAGCACACCTAGCCATCTTGTCCCTATTTTCTACATAGGCAGACAGGCATTGGGTTTATCTCCTAAAAAGCTCTGCCACTGAGATTTATGTCATGGTGGGGAAATCACTTCACTGTTTTGTGCTTTAGGGTCCCCACTATCAGGTTGGGGTTAGGCACACTGATACATGTTTTGGGAATAGATACTGGGAAAAAAAAGCTGTCTGGCAGCCCTACGGCAGCAGATTTGTTGGTGTGAGACTGAATAACCACTATTCTCAGGGATGCACCATGAGCTGAAGGCTTTGTGCTGTCCAGGCAGACTGGTGGGAGCTGAAAGATGCAGTGGAGCAACACTGCAGTGTTGCTGAAAGATGCAGTGCAGCAACATCTGTAGGGTTTTGCTGCCCTGAATCAGAAAGGTCTAGGTGAACAGGGTTTAAATCACCACAACTTCAAAAACTGATAAAAAAAGATATCTAATAGTGACTTAATTTCATGAAATACATTTTATTCTCAAGAGCTCCAAAATACTTGTTGTAGAGATCATTATAAACTGTGTGACAGATTGGTTCCCGGGCTGATGTGGGATGCTCACAATCCAGGTCCCCCAAGACACCAGCGGTAGCTAAGAGAGAGCAGCTCTGAGCTTGCAGAGCTGGCTGAAAGTGGTAGGCTGTGAAAGAGATATCCTGAGGATGTTTAGTGCACAGCTGATGTTAGGTTAGGTCCTGGAAAGTCCAGAGCCTTCTCAGCTCTTGAGGAAACAAGAATCTAAGGTGCTGAGCTCACCCCCAGGGCAGGTACTGCACTAAATCCACGCAGTCCACATCAGGGACGAGGGTCTGAAAAGGCTACTGGGTAGCCATGGTGTGCCAGGAGGCTGTCCCCAGCCCTCCCAGAGACTATTTAAAAGATCAAATCAAATTACCCCCTGGCTGAATCTATCCCATATTTTGTTTGCAACATCCTCCTCCAGCCCTGTTCGCCAGACTCGCTGTCTGTCTACCATTAATGAATTGCCAGGGCAAGCTGTTGCAACACTGGGCCTCTGTGAAGGCCTGAGGAGCAAACATGGGCTGATCAGTAATAAATATTGATTTGTCTGTAAGTGAAACAGCAGCATTTATGGGATTGTGCTGGACACCCAAGTGGTGACCAAATTACCATGGGGTCAAATACTCAGTAGAATGCTAATAAGCCATTTATGTGAGGGACAGCAAAGCAGGGGCAGCAAGGACTTCTGCAGAACTCCTCCATTTGGACCATTGTGAGGAGGGTCAAAGACAGGTCTATGCAATTTATAGCAGTTTGAGGTCCAGGTTTAGCCCTTTTTTAAATGGTCCCAAATGCTTTGGCCTGCCTCAGGGTTTAGCAAACAAGGCCCCTACAGAACCTCAGCCTCCAGCCTGTCTCAGAAATGCAATAAATTGTCTGCATTTCCTTAATGCTGCAACACAATAATATTTAATTCTTTTTAGTCATGGGCTCTGAGTGATCTGCAGATACCCAGCTTGTTTCCAAAAAGAGCCATGAAGAGATGCACTGTGTTTTCATAACAAATCTTTCCGTCTCTACAAAGGCCTTTTGGCCCAGTGACTGCCAGCCCTTCTCATCTGAAGGTCTGAAACTACCTTTTGGATTTAGAGCATCTTGTTGGTTTGCTCTTAGCTCAAATTACATTGTTGATCCAAACCCTGCTATTTGTAACTATTTCAGTGTGCAAATGGGAAACCAAAATTGCATTTTGAATTTGAGAGGAAAGACACTAAAACCAGAGTGATTGGATGAAAAATAAAAGGCACTGTTAATTTATACCTTGCCCAACACACACACACGTGTTTAATGCTGAACTACACAGAAGGGGCAAGATGACAATTTTTTTCTGACAGTCCACAGAGCACTGTCCCAAGAGCAGTACTGTGTGGTTCCTGCAGGAAACTGTGCAAAATAGGGCTTTTTTGCTCAAATCATGAACGTAAGCAGAAGGAAGCTTTAGCAAAGAAGGACAGAGAGCCTTGATGAAAGGAATAAGTCCTGTGGATCTTCAGACTGCCTTTAGGAGAAAAACTTCCCAGCCTTTACCTGCCAACTGAGAGGAGCATGACAATATCTCTGTAAAGTCAATTCCTGAGATTTTGCTCCCTGGAGGTATATTGCTCTCCTTCTCTATGGCAAGGCAAGGAGCAAAAAGAAATATCAGTCTTCCTCTATTCCCTTGGCAATAAATTGTTCACACTTGATATTATTTCTGTATTACTGAAATTAACAAACATGTTGTGCTCTCAGACGGAAGAGGATCAAGTCCCTTTCTGCAGCGCTGATAGGATAATCTAGTTAAAAAAAACCTTTGATCAACACAGTAACATGCAGCAAAATCCTAATCCTGCATCTGACCACGGGAGTTTTGACTTCTGTGAGGTCAGAATTTCACTCACAAGCCTTTCCTGTCTGATATTTAGAGCTGTATCTCTATCCAGTTCTGGCCTATGCTTATACACAATTTTATTATTTAATAAAGTTTATTATTAACTACTTTAAAATGTTTTTTAAAGTAATCACAAGCCCTGCTCGGCTCAGTAGATTTCTTCTGGAAATACAAAAGTCCCCAAAAGAGAACATCTTTGATTTGACATGATCATAAATCACCTAATCAGCCTTTTGTCCCCATGTCGCATGAATGGAAAGAACTGACTCCAAAGAGTATCTGCCTTCTTCTTTTTTATCTTCAAATGTAATGTCATGGGTAGGGCACAAAGGAAGCGGTAAAAGGATTACCAGCATTGATCTCAAGAAGGTATTAATGTCCTTTCATGTTGTTTCTAGGAAGGAAGAGGAAGATCCAGACCTAAAGTATTTAAAGTCTAAAATCCTATTAAAATCACATCTGTTATCTGAAGAGACATTTAAGTATGTCTCAGACTGGATGCTGGGCAGCCACCACTATACTGAGCAGCCTTAACTCCAGCAAAAACCTCTGAGAATTAGTAACGTGAACAATTTACAGAATCTTTCTCTATTTGAAGGCAGAACTGACCTCCATGGGATTTCTTCCAGGAGTAGGGAGTTATTTCTGCTCCCACCAAAGCCGGTGGCGAAGCCTCCCCAGTTTCAATAGCAGGAGTGAGGGATATTCACAATCCCAAAAAGCAGAGAGGCGAATGGATGGTGCTACACTCACATGTTCCTGTGTGAGGGATAGTGGGGAGCAAGGGGCATGGCCACCCACAGAGACTTTTTGTCCCCTCCTCTCATCTCAGCCCAGAGGTGTAAGGGTCCTGCAAAGATCTATCTGCAGCCTTCAACAGCCAGGCTTCACAAGACTAAAATCAGAAAATAAATCCAGGTGTTCAAAGGGACGTGTCAGCCCAGGACCACAGGAGGGCTATTCCTCCTCCTGCCCCACAAAGATGCCACCACTTCATGCCAGGCTCTTGGCACATCTGGTTGTGCCAGGTTGATTTGTGAATTCCCTGAGAAATCTGCCAAAGTGGAGACACTGCAACAGCTTCATTGTCACTTTTTGTGCTGCTGTGGTGCCCTTTACCAGTAGTTCCTACCTGAATAAGGAGAATCTGGAAGGCAGCTAGACTTTGTGTGAAGTTTATAAAGAATCAGGAAATGAGCAGAGAAGGCTGAGATTGGGCAGGTCACTTCCCAAGCCACCAAAAAGGCTAGTCAAATGAGGAAGAGCATCTTCTGTTCCCAGTGTCAAAGACAGGCAGGTATGAGGAGATGTCTTCAGTTCTCAAAGAGAGACTGGGTCAGAGCAGGGCAGCCCTGCAGTGCAGAATTGGGAAGCCCAGGAAATCTCTACCTCTCAGGACAGATGGCAGTTTAGCGTGCCTTTTGTCACGGGACAGGCCACATGATCCCTTGCAGGATTTTCATCTCCATCTTCTGTATTAAAATTTTACATCTATTTTTAAGATACCTTATCTGAATTGTAGGGTACTCACTGGTCAGAGCTGGGTCTGTATGGACTGACTCTGAATAGACTCGCTGTATAAGACAGCAAAGTCTGACTAGGTTCACAGGGGACGTGTATCATTAAAAAATAAAAAACCCCAGCTTTTCACCTGAGTGCTCTCTGGGAGAAGTGTTCAGAATAGGGCAGTCCCCCAGCCAGGACACACATGCACAGGCATTGTAGATGCCTCCAGGACACCCTCATGGTGACCTGCCTTGGGACTCCAGGGAGCCATCTTTCCTTAGGAAGGTGAAAGCAGTCTTCAATAGGTGATATTTTTCCACAGAACAGCACTGTAGAGGCCTGACTCTGCTGGCACAGATTTATTGTGAGGATGGGATGGAAGGGAAAATGAAGCAGATAAAGGCCTGGATTTCTCTGGGGAATGGATCTACCACATGCAAGCCAAGTCCATGCACACACCTGCAGATTTTGCTGGAGCTGCCCTTGTAAATTGTGATTGAGTTTATGTGGAGGTTTTGACTCAGGGCAGACAGTAACTAGACAGATGTAATGCATCTCACATGGAGATCCTTGTCTCTCTTCTTCTAAGTTTTCATGTGGACAGAGAAAATAGGAAAAGACTAAGGGTGTACAGGCCCTGCAGTGGCTTTCAGTGCTCTGTGGCCCAAAAGCTATGGGTTGATAGGCAAAAATTCAGGGCATATGTCATTGGGCTTGATAAACTAACGTAACTACGTCAAACATGGCAGTTTGCATCCCACCTGCACCTTTCTTATTCCTTCACATTACAGGTGTGCGCCAAGAACAAATGTTGTCACCCTACATGACTTACCAAAAGCTGTGTATATAAATGCTGCCTGTTCTAAAACACAACAGAGACCCGGAGCAGAAAAATAGATGTACCTACAACTTGCCGCACCATTGCTTAGGGATTTACAAGTTGAACCCTTAGCCTGCAATTCCAACTGTCCTTTGATCCCTGTTAACTTCTGCAGGTAGTCTAACAAGCTATTGCTGCAAAGCTGTCTTTAAGAGACTGACTGCTGCCAACCAACCAGATGACAACATAACACCACAACACCATTCCCCAGGAAACCTGGAGAGGAGCATGGTAAAAGGTGGAGAGTGGCAGTTTACTGAGAGAAAAAGCTTACAACACAGGCAAAATAGGCAGAGGGAGGGAAATGCAGCCATACAGATTGAAGAGAAATTCCTTTGCTACAGGAAAAAAAAGTAATTGAAGTATGCAATGTAATTATTCCTTGTCAATATTATCCTTGTCAGTCTGTCCTTACCAGTGTCCTTCTTCTTTGTTCGTGAAAGCTCATGGACTGTTGCTCCGATATCATTTCTCAAGGACTTGACGATCTTGTCCAGAGCTGGAACATTCTTGCCTTCCAAGTTAATGAAAAATTCATACTCATCTTTGTTGAGGCGGGAAGGTCGAGACTCGATGTGGGTCAGGTTTATATCCTTTTCCTAAGAAAGAGAGTTTATTTCCACAGGTTTTAGGGCAAGAAATATGACAAAGACTAGCTAAAATTCATGTGTTAGTCAAAAACCCATACTATACAATCCAAATAACTGAAAATTAGAGACTTGCCTCTCATGGCCACTGGACTGAGGACTTTCACAACAGGGAGAGAGACAAAAAGGAAGAATGAAAAGGATGTGGGATTCACCCTTGTGCAGAGCACCAACATAAAGACTAGGCACTACATAAACCCTTGAAAAAGGTGGAAGCAGGATACAAACTGTAAACAGGCTTTTTATTGTAAATGGTGCCTCCAGAATTGCTGGTACATGATAGGAGCTTGTTTGTGAGGACAAGAATATTTCCCCAGGATCAACATGGGAAGAAGGCATTGCCCTGTAGAGAACCCTCTCATGAGAAAGTGAGTGCTGCGTTTATGAGCATCTCAAACAGATTGAAAAAGCAAGCAGCTGTGCACCATATGAGATAAGCTTCTGCCAAGCCACTGCAGTCACCTGCAAAGCCACCTGCAGACTTTCCAAGGCTGTGAGCAGGTGTTAGGTAGAGATCCAATGGAAACATGATCTTGCATCAAAAAGGCAGCCCAGGTTTTTGCAAATAAAAATATGGGTTTTTAAATCACAGAATCACAAAGTCACGGAATTTCAGAGTTGCTGAAGTTGAACAGGGTCTTTGGAGATCATCTAGCCCAACAGTCGGCTCAGGCAGGGTCCGCTGGAGCAGATTGCTCAGAACTGTGTCTAGTCAGGTTTTGACCAGAGTCTTTTCTTTAGCATGGAAATTCAAATTCTGTCTCAGTAAATACCTTCATTGACCAGCAGCAGTGCCTCCTAGCTCTGAAGAAAGGGATCATGAGTGCGGTCAGTGGGTACCTGACCTCAAAACACACCACCATATCAAAGTGCAAAGCAACAAGTAGCTAAAGATCCTATTTTATCCAGTCCCTTAAACACAAGTCCAGGAAAATCTACCTCAATTTACCAGAACTCAAAAGTTTTGCTGAAATTGGAATATGAAAATATTACCTTTTTTTACATTTTTTGTTGGGTTGTTTTTTTTTAAAAAGCCTTTTAAATAGATTTCAGTTGGTGCTGATTTTTCCAGAATGGAGCCACAGCCACCACCACTACTTCTATCCTCTGAGAGGAATAAACAAGGCCCTGGAGAAAATTTGGGCTTGAATATCAACCCAGAAGAGTGGGTTGCACAAAGTGCTCGGCAGCCCTGGAGAAGCTGCTGGTTTGTGCTTTCAGGTTTAAGAAGACCCCAAGCTACATGGGGTGAAATGATGGCCCCGCTGGTGTCAGTGTTAACCCCCTGCCGTACTGGGGTCAGGATTTCATCCATGAAGAAACATTGCAAGGATCTATTTGTGACCTACAGGGAAGAAAGACGGCAGCTTTTTTTCTGTACCTCCCTCTAGTTTGAGCTTCTCAAGCCCTTTAAGGTTTTCTTTGCTCCTCTCAGTGCTTGCACAGTGCAGGGGGGCATCTGGCCATCAGTGGCAAAGGCGCCATTCACTCCACCACAAAAGGCAGTTTATTACTCAGTAGGAAACAGCATGCATGTCATTCCTCTGTTTCCTGAGTGTCGCACGCTACAGATGAACTTAAATTGTTTGGCTAGATACCAATACAATAAGTTGAAAAGGTCAAAAGCACATTCACCAACTGCTGCTCTTGAAAGACGCTGTCCTTGCAGGCCGAGTTAGAGAGAATGGCTGCCACTGTCCTGGGCCCTGAGGACAATTTGCTTTAGGCCTCCACAGCCCCATTTCACAAACAGACGGCACATTGTGCCCTCTGCTTGGTGAGGAAGCACAGAGCTGGAAGTTGAGATGGCTGGGGGCTGGAAAGCTTTTGACAGACACAGGGGCTGCCAGCTCCTTCTCTATGGCTGCACCACGGAGAGCAGTGTGGCAACGTGGGGCTGGCACCCAGGGTTTGGGGCAGTTCAGCTGCTCTGCATAGGTGGAGAGCGGGTGTAAAACCTCTCCCTCTCAGAGGCCCAGCTCAGGCACCCTGGGCTGCTGCTTTACTTTTACCTTGCACTGATGTGTTCACAAATCATGTTCGATCTCAGTGTAGATTCACAGGGTAACATGGTCACCGGCCCTGACTGGGCTTTCTACATCTTAAGAGATGCTGTTAGACATTATCCCCTCTTTCCCCCACCCACACACAAATGCCCATCCCTGCTTCAGCATCCCTCATCTGGAGATAGCAGAGCTGTTTAAGAGATCACACGGGTACCTCAACCATACCCTTTTATCCTTGGGGGGTTTTTTGGCCAGGTGATTTTCCTCTGTGCCAACTCTCCAACCTGCCCTAGTGAGCAGCTGCACCAACAGTGGTGCCCACAAAATGGAGGGAATTACGAAGGGGTTGGGAATGAAGCGACAAGCTGCCTGCAGCTCAGCTCAGCTGTGGTCTATTCTGCTCAGCAATGTGAAAAGCCAACCTGCTATGTCTTTGCACCAAGGCTTTGGGACCTCACAGCAGAGAAGCTGAAGCAAGAACCTCTCTGGTCGCTGTTTTCAAAGCAAGAATTCAACAGCATACATCCAGCTCCCTGAACTGGTGCTCCTGTAAAAATATGCTATCATACCCTGTGCCTTGCTACTAAGTCCCCAATTTCAAAATATTTACAATGGTTCTGTTACTAGAGTGGCTTTAGAAATCTCGTTTTCATTCTAGTCCAACTGCTCCATCTAGTGTTTAATCTTCATAGTTGCACATTGTTCAAAACTTGCATCCTCTGTATGGACTAAATCTTGTGACTGCATGGGGTTTCTCACAGTAGCTGATCACAGAATCAGAGTTGTAGGGGTTGGAAGGGATCTCAACCGGGTCCAACCCCCCTGCCAAAGCAGGCTCCCTAGTTGATATTGCACAGATCCAGACGGGTCTTGAATATCTCCAGGGAAGGAGACTCCACCACCTCCCTGGGCAGCCTGTTCCAGTGCTCTGTCACCCTCACTGTGAAAAGCTTTTCCATATGTTGGTGCGGAACTTCCTATGCTCTAACTTCATCTTCTGGAGACAAATAGTTACCTGAGAAAGAAGAATTTGGGGGGTTGTTTAGTTTTTTATTCCAAACTGTTTTCAATGTGCTTTTTTTTTTTTAAATAAAGCTGAAAATATGCCCTCAAAAGCTAGCTAATAAAAAGGCCTGCATTTATTTCACAGGACTTCATGATTTCTAAGCTATTTTTTGTTGATGGAACATAATTCCTAATCTAACTGGTTTTGGAAGATCTGGGCTGTTACACTTTGAGGCTGGATTGATACCCTAACTAACTATTAACAATAGTCTCTTCTGCCTTTCCTATTTTAGAGCTGGTAGGAATCAGATGAGTCCATGGCTTGGTATTTGACATGTCTTTGCTGACTTTGCCCCATCAAGATTGGTGCTTCTGTACTTCTCACCTTTCTGACCAGCACAGAGGTTGAGTCTCTCCCACATGGACACATCCAATCACACAACCACGTACCTGCTGGAGTGCTTCTGTGTTGGTAGAGGAGGGTAGCTCTTCACTTTGCATTTTTTCAAAGCAGTGTATATAGGCAGTTTATCATATACTTTTTAGCAGGTATTAACAATTCAGAACAGATTTTGCCTTGAGGACTGAGGGTAGAATTAAGTGTAATACTTAATACAGATCACAGGGGTACAGTATTGCGAGATCTCTTGAAGTTAGCAAAATTCACTCCAAATTTCTTGATTTTCTTAAAACCTCTGCTTCCAGAGGTGAACTATCTCAGCGTTTATTATTTTAATATCCAAGTTAATTGTTTCTCTATCACTCCCCATTGGAGAAAGAAGTCCGAAGATGTGTTCTTGGACCCCAAAATTCAACTTAGAAATAAGTCTGTTTTGTGCAAGTCATGATTTTTGAGTGACAGAGATTAGCGATAGAGATATCAATTCACACCAGAGGCGATGGTGCACGCATGGGGAGATTGCTCATCTCCCTGCCATACCCAACAGTGCTGGGTCTCAGCTTCAGCTCCCTCTCAGATGCCATGAAGCAGCTCCTGGCCCCTTCCCCAGCTTACTCCAGCTATGCCGTCCCAACTAAGTATCTTCAGGGCTGAAGCTGCCCCATACCGGAAGGATAAAACCATCCCATTATTACAGTATGCCAGCAGATTTGCAGAGGTCACTGCCAAGAGAGCTTCACCACACCCTCAGAGAGTTTAATGGCCTGATCATTGGAAAAGAAAAGTTGTGTTTTCACAGCTACATGGGGAAGTTTTCAGTGGACATGGATCCTTTCTGGGAATGTTATGGGCTACTGCTTCCCATGGCAGTCCTTCTGTTTACACATTACTAAGTGCTTCTGTATATGGCTGCTAAAACTAAGTACAGCTGTGAAATCTGTCTGAAGCCTGTTTTCATGACTGTTGTCATTAAGCAAGTTTGGCCTCATCAGGAGACCCCACATTGTTACCAGATGAAGAACCATCAGCAGCTCTATGGTGCCGCTAATCAACATTCAGTGAGAACTGGGGTGAACTCTCACAAAATAAGGGTTTAGTTCCACTTCCTGATACCAAAAAAAAGGTTACTTTTTTTTTTTTTAAACCCTTGCCACAGGCTGGTTCAAGGCTTCCTGAAGGTAAACACTTTCAGAAGCACAAGTAGCAACTCAGTGCCTAATTTTCACAGATTAGGGGAGTTAGGAAGTTACAGCAATGTCTTCAACCATGGTTTCCCAAAGTGAAGGTGAAGGCATTTGTCTGGTTCAACGGCCTTCTCAGCTGAAGACAGTGTTTCCTCACCTTCTCCCTCACATCTACCAGGATACTGCTTGCATGACAAGCTCCCAGAGGCAGAGGTGGCAGCCTGCCCTGGAGCTACTGGTGCCCATGCCTCAGCACTTCTGCTCCAGCCCTGAAGTTTGTTGTGAGGTGTTCAGCACAGCCTAGCTGCAAAACATGTAGAGTGAGACAAACCAAAGCACAGACATGAGAATGCACAGCACAGCACTGCACAAACACCTAGCAAGAGGACACTCCTCTCTTTGAACTCATGTTGTTTTACTAGATCAGGGGGCCTGCTCTCCTGGGCCTAGAAAGAGGAGAGCTCAGACCGAGGACACATATTTGGAGTGTTGCGGTGTCATAAAATGATTGCAGTGGTGCGTATAAATACTGTGGTGAAAAACAAGTCTCTTGGTAGGGGCATGCCTGGCTTGTTCACCTATCACTACAGATACCTCCAACACACCTCCTGGCCAAATGGGGTCATGCTCGCTTCTCCTGATTTGGAAACAACCCAGAACACTGCAGAGCCAATACCTTCCCAAGGGAAAAAAAGATAACAGTCACTTTGGACTTTCTGTTGCATAAAGTAAGCTCCAAAACAGCAAAAAAAAAAAAAAAGAAAAAAAAAAGAGAGAAGTCATTTTTGTTGGCTCTGAAAGTGCAGGGTCTCATTTAGTGCAGCCTGTTACTCTCATCTAGTCCTCCCACAGAGCAGTAACTTGGTCCAAGAGCAGCATTACTACTCAGTGAAAATCACTGGGGCTGCTTTTGAGCTGGAGCCGTACACACTGTAACATCACTGACAGATGGATCTTGTACTGAAGTCCTACTCTGTGTTTGGCAAGGTTGCGTCAGTGAAGAGAAAATGGAAGGCTCCTCTCCAAGAATGGGTTAGGCAGACTTGTAATATATTCCAACCCAATGTTTGCCACATACTGCAGCTGACATGTCTTCTACTACCTGTATATCCTACAGGAAAAGAACTGAAGAGGAGATTAATGTATTCACAAATTCATGTGGAAACATTTCGGTTAAAATTGAGGGCAATCCTTTTTGCATATTGAATTGTTTAGCTCTGATATTTTCTAAATATTACTTAAACTTATGAAATGCCAGCCTTCGAGGGGAGGCAACATTTCCCCCTTTCAGAATGAACTTTGTTGTTGTTTAAAGACATGATCTCAACTTCAATAGACTTTTATCACTACAGAGAAAAATAAACATACCCATCTAGTGCAACACCTGGTTTAACCAAAAATTCTCTGCTTTGCCATTTCAGTTTTGATAATAAACCAGCCTTTTTTCAACCTGTACTCACACTCTAGCCTTTTTTAAATTTGTCCAGTGAATCAAAAAAGAAATGTAACTCCACAATGACTATTCTGCCTTCCTGATTTTAAGTTTGGTATTCTGCTTATGTGTGATAGTCTGTTTCAGACTAAGGTATCTATTTGAGCCTTGCCTTCCTAGCTAGCATTTTCTGTAATAGTGTGGGACAAAGAAACAGCATATGGCTCCACCAAGCAGCGCCTTAGTGTACAGCATTTCCTGTAAAAACAAAGTTGGTGTAAAGACTCTGCTGGCAGGTTTATGATGTCTCTATGATCACCCTCAAGCCTGCAATGAGGACAGAGGTGTCACCCAAGTAGAACCCATAAGGAAGCTGTATGCACAGAAGGACAGATAAAAGATTATGGGCATACAGGCTTTTCATGTGCCTAATGATTGGAGTTGATAAGCAGAAAGTGAATTTTTAGCACATCCTGGAATACACACAGAGCAACTAGTGAGGAAACAACATGGATTAAAATTTGCTTATTGCTGGGTATGATTGAGCTGATATTACATTACAGCACATGACAGAGTGTGAGTCTGGCCCTGCAGACACTGTCTCTCCAGTGAGAAGGGGGAGAAGAGGCTGCAGGGAATGTACTGTCAACAGCAGCATAGGGCGCCTGGGTACAGAGCAGTCCAGGAAGAACAGACTCATGCAACCAGGCAGGGATTTGCAAAGCAGACGGGAGACAAGAGCCAGGGGTCAGAAGAGCTTAGGAGCCTGCTGAGGTCTGGTGTTTGCCAGGGGGAGGTCTTCCTGCGTGCTGCTTATTTTTTGTGTGAGCCTGGGAAAGGACCCTCCTTCCCCCCAGAGCGGTTGAACACATCCATAGACATGGTCTAGTTTGCTTTTGAAAACAGAAACGCTTTCAGATTCAAAAGCTAAATAATCTTTCATTAATATGTGCCTTCTGAGGACAGGACAAGCCCTTCTTCCATACAGACTGCTTGCTCTTTTTGGACAATGTGTGTTGGCCCAACACTGAAACGCATTAGAGAGAATATGAATCAAGAGTAAACATAAGAAAAAAGTGGATATAACCAAGTACATTTTGGACATAAAGCCAGCAGACATAAGGAGCTGAGTACATAGAGAACATTCCTCAGGGAAAAACCCTTCAAGCTACATAGGAAAAACAAGAAAACAAGAGTTTGGGTTTTTAAGTTAAAAAAACCAAACATGAAAGTAAGTAGAACTGTCAACTGGATGAGAAACCCTGAGGGATATTTGAGTAGGACCAATGTTAATATTTCCTCAAAACACAATCAAATTCTCTTAAAACTGGTGTCTCTGTTACAAGATGTAATTCTGTGCCATCAGCATTCTCTCTGTGGTCACTGGCTTTGTGCCCTCATCTACCTGGATAGGAGGCTTCCCTACTTTCAGTCCATCCTGGCCCACAGTGGGGGCTTATCCAGTTCCTCTGGGCTGTGTTTGGATATCACCTCCTTCCCTGGGAGGTTTTCCTCCTGGGCAAGTAAAGATTATGTCTGGACTGGGGAACAGCTGTGGTGCTTGATGAGCCAGCTGTCCTGGACCTCCGGTTATGCATGAATGCAACACAGCTCCCTTTGGGCTCTTGCTCCCCATGGAGATCAAGCTGTGGAGGGGACTAATGCCTGGCCGTGTTTCACCCCAGCACAGAAATAGGACATAGGTGGGATGTGCACCTGGGAGTGACAAAGTGCTCCTGCATTCCGGGTCAGGACACAAGAATGTCTGAACAGCCTTCTCAGAGTCTGGCTCTTAAACCAAGGAAAGAACAAAGTTCCCCAGGGCAACACAGGCACCTCCTTTACAGGAAGGCAGCCTGGCTACTGATGGCACCATGAGATCCCTCCTTTGTTTAGGTAGCTACTCAATTCCCTGTGTGCTCAGTCTGGATCTTGTTTCTCCGCTTTCTTCCCTGTCTTAAGAGAGGATTTATTTTCATGACTTTCATATTTACAGCTTTCTTAATCCTCTTTTTTGTGTCCCAGAGTAGTTTTATAGGTTGGCTAGAGAAAAGGAAAATCCTCAAAGCCAGTGCTGGAGGCACTGCCCCTTAATCACTCTGAAGCAGGAGCTGGGAGGTTGAGCTGTCCTCTCTGCCTGTGTTCTTGTGCAAGCGCCCAGAGAAACCCAGGCTGTCTGGGCAGCCACCAGCCTCACCGGGAATCAGATGGGCTCCAAACATGCCACACATGGCCATCAGCATGAGTGGCTGTGCGAGGTCTGGCCCTCAGAAGGGGTCAATGGATACAGTGCTGCATCCGTGCAAGGGAACACTCATCATATTTTGTGGCTTTTGAAGACCTCTCAAGGTCTTCCTCCTTCCACTCAACCTTCACCTGCGTATCACTACCTTCCCCATCTCTGCTGCGGATGTCATGGTGCAATGTCTGTGGCTCTGAGACACCATGGTGTGGCCCTGTTGGGGGAGGGTAGAAGTTACACTCCTGTACACAGGGTGAGGTCCTTTGCACTGGGCAGCCCAAAGGCTGCTCTGTTTCACACGCCCCAGTGCTCATGAATGCACTGATGACAGTTCAGAGGAGCTGAAGCTAATGACAGTTCTGAGGAGGGCAGACTTCTACCATCAAATCCCTTTCCTCCAGCCACCCATCCATTTGATTCTACAGTCCTGTGATTGCCAACAGCAGGCAAACCTGGAACAAGAGCACCTATGCTAGATCTCTTGTCAAGCCACAAGCTTGCACAGAAATAATTAACTTTGTTGAGATCAAAAACCACCCAGCCAGCAGTGCAGACATCTTTAGCTGAGCCCCATCCCCTCAGTTGCCACAAGGGCCACCATCTCTCATCCAGTCTAGTTTAGGTACCTGCTTTGGGGTAAGAATAGTCACATCTATATATAAGTCACAGAAGTGTATACTTCTTTCTTTCCTAAACTGTCTCCCCTGCAGATTTTCCTTCAGAGCTGACAGCAGTTTTCTTAGTAGACAGCAATGTATTTAACCAGAGAATATCAGCAGCCTCCTTAATTGACTCACAGACTACACACCACCAACACACAGACATTTTCCAGGACTGTATTACAGCAGTCAATTCACAGATTTAGACTAGTTCTGCTGCTGTTTATATGAATTTCCCATCATCTTAATGAATCAAATATGTCCTTTAACTCATAATTATTTTTCATTCGTACTAATGCCACACAAACCTTTCATTTCCCAATCAACTCAGTCTACAAGTGGAAAGTATGCAGACCACAACTTTTTTACAGCATTCTATGGAAAGAGCTGCTTTCAGGTACAACTATTACATGATGATGTTCTAAAAACAAACAAGCAAACAAAAAAAAAGAAGTCACAAAACCAATATAACAGCGTATTTGCTCTGGAGCACGGAGTACACAGCTATGTGTGTGTTGCAACACACCCATCCTGAATTGCAAGGATTTTGTGCTTTTTAAACAGCATCCATGACATCTGGGAAATATTTCTGCAAGAATGAATAGGCACACAATGTCCTGAAAGGTAAATGGCTCCTTATTTCCCCAAAAGCTTTCCAAAGCAGCCTGTACAAGGTCCTTTGGTGTGAACAAAATGCTATCATCTAGATGCTATTTTGTAGTTATCCACTCAGGAGAGTTATCACCGGTGGGAGGTGGTGGTTTATTTATATCAGATCTTCTGAGGTGGACATGGGCTAAGAAGATGATAGCTTCCCCCAGTAGAAATATTTCATGCAATATGTGCACAATGAGTCACATGGCTCATATCCATATTATATTTGCCTTTCTATGCATATGCATAATCAGAAATCAAATTTTAACTTACAAAGGCTACTTACACTCCAAGACTTTAGGGGATTTTCACCCCAGAAAAGAAACACGTGGTCCTTCGCCTCATTATGGAAATGACAGGGAACCACAAACATGGCCACAAATACCCTGAGCAAATGTTGCTGCAATGCAAAAATGTAAAGACCCAGTCAGGTCTCCCAAAGGGAAATATTTACCTCAAATGTGCGCAGAACTTTAGCCAATGCCCCAACTTCTTCTTTCAGAGAGAAAATCAAAGAAATCACACCATTTTTATTTGACGACTCTTCAATGTACATAGATTCCTAAAAGAAAACAAACAAACAAACAAAAGATTTACATGCACCCAAGAACTTACAATCATAGAATCACAGAATGTCTAAGTTTGGAAGGGACATTAAATGTCATCTAGTCCAACCCCCTGCGGTAAGCAGGGACATCTTCACTAGATCAGGTCACTCAGAGCCCAATCATGCCTGGCCTTGAACACCTCCACTACATCTCTGGGCAACTTGTGCCAGTGATCTACCACCCTCATATTGAACAACTCTTTCCTAATATCCAATGTAAATCTCCCTTTTTTGAGTTTACAGCCATTACCCCTCATCCTATGGCTACACGTCCTTGTGAGCAATTCTTCCCCAGCTTTCTTATAGGCACCTTTTATGTATTGGAAGGCCACTATAAAGTCCCCCGGGAGCCTTCTCTTTTTTATTTTCTTTGCTCCATTTCCCTTTTGCACGGCATCAGCTATGTAAAGAGGGCAGAAAGTTACTTTAAATGGGAATCAAGGCAACTGCTGCTGCCAGAAGTAGAGCAGCTCCAGGAATGCTCTGATTTACGATGGTAGAGACACAAATCCCTTCTCTCAAACTAGGGCCCACATGCAAGTGAGGAAGTCGAAAAGGACATGAAAATAGTCTAATGTAATCTCTGCCTTGCTTCTCTTCTCAAGTGTATCAAGCTCAGGGATGACTGGAAGCATTACTGCACTTTGGTTTCAGCTACAGTGCAAATACCTTCCCTTAGGCCTTCTTTTCATTAACACTCAGGATTAAGCAGAGCAATGTAGATGAGCAACGTAGATTAATTCTGCTTGTACCTTCCAGGAGAGGTGGTATTCACAAGAGGGATATGGAAGGTGGTTTTAAAAAACGACAGCAGCAACAAAAACCAACCAAACAAAAAGGCCTGGGGAAATGTTGGGTCAAACATTTATCTTCCCTAAATCCCACAGTGAGTAAAGACTCAGAGCAAGATGTGTTTTCATTTATGTTTGTTCCCTCTCTCTTATTGATTTTCCACTCTGTAAATTCCAAAAGGCAATTTCTAGTGTTCCCTAGAAAGGAGAATGTTTATTTTAATTATTTTCAGGGTTCTCATTACCAGAACGTCTTAGTATGTCTCAATACATGTGTTTCTTTTCACAAAAACCCTGTTAAATAGGGAAAATCTATTTCACCACTTCAGAAACAGGAAAGTGGAGTGGAGCCAGATTTTCAAAATTATCTGGGTAACTGACATGGCAGGTAAGTACCTGCTGAGATTTCCAGAATCGCTTCAGTTTTCTGATGTCAGAGTAAATTTTATGCACAACCATCACAAACTTTAGGAAGTCACATTAATGCCTTATTTGTTGGGGGTTTTTAACATCTACTGACTTCAGGCAAATTGCCCCTGGTTGGTATTTTGAAGATCATACAAGACATCTGCAACACAGATGGGCACTGATGTAACAGGTCATGGGCCAAAACTTGACTCAAGATATCCATTCAATTTTTCTTTATGAAGATCTGTATTTTCAGGCAGAGTTTGTCATCATTATAGTATTGCTTAATTTAACATATTAATCAGAGTGTAGTCTCAGTTCCCAAATATTGTCCTTAGAAAAGACTGTCTTTGTAGCAAACAAATTAATAATCAATATGGCTGCCCTGAAGCCATGAAGTTCCTGGTGGGACTACATTTTCTGAGGCAGTGTTGTAAGGAACTGCCTTCTTTTGTAAAGTAAAGAATTACTGATTCTTCAGGCTATGTCTGAGGTTGACGCTAATTTGAGAATTCATAGCCAGAGTTTGCCAACAGATTTTTCTACCTGGCTTTATTTCCAGTGGTTGCAGAGATTATCCAAATATTTTCCATCTTTATGGGGAACCTCTAGTGGGAACTGTAGTACAAATACTAGTTTTATGCTTTGGAAGGAAGACTGCCATCTGCACATCTGTGACACTTCCCACAGCATCTATGTGTCTTCTGGCTCCTCAGCCAGCCAGGGAGATGGTCCAGCTCTTAACTCGTGGGGAGGGGACCAAGAGGAAAAACAGTAGGAGTGGTGTGGCTGCTAGCTAATGAAACCTATTTAAACTTGAAGCAACTTTGAGGGGAAACAATGACAAGAGCTTGTCTAAAGGCAAACCAAGTGTCAGTTGTCTGGAAAATTTGTAATTATTAGTGTAACCAAAACCATCATCTGAAATGTCATCCTTGTGTGGCTTTGCCATTCTGTTTTCCCCCACCACAACCAAAATTGATCTTAAGGACAGAACTGTAATACACCAGTGTCTGCCTGACAGACTGAGAATTTGGTTTTCATGGTCTGCACTGGAACTGTTTTAAAAACCATGCAATTATGTGTTTAAAATCCTCCTGCCAAGGCATGCCATGAGGACCAACTCTATGGCAGGTTGATTTGAATCTGCATAACAAAGGAATAATTTTTATTTTGGACAACTGCAGAGGATACAATGCAAGGTTTAAGATCTGCAAGATAATGTTGATGTTAATTGATCACTTTATACCATAAGGTTACCAAACAATGCTTTAAAAGCCTTCTTTCCAACCCAGATAGATTCACAGTGGCCATTAGCCTTGATGTGTTGAGATCAGCTACTCTCAAGCTGTCCTCACTCACTTTCCCATTCTTGTAAATTGGTTGATGTGGGTGCTCAAAAGTTGGACAGGTTGCAGTAAGGAATAGGCACTAACCGTGCAAACAGGGTCATACTTGCTTAACTTACTGCCAACTTGCATATGCACTCGTTTCACCAGAATGTCTTTGTATGAAACTTAGGTCATGACCACAAAGATGACAGCTTTCCTTGCAGGAGGTACCTAGTTCTGCTTTACTGGTACCTAGCTCTTATCAATATATATGAAAGTGTTATAGATCAATATGCAATGGAGACAATGTACATCAACATATACACTGGAGGCAACATACCTCAACATACACGCTTGCTTTTTGTAGTACCTATGCACTGTTTCACCTGCTGATCACAGTTTATGCCTTCTCAATTCTGATTTTAATTTCTTAGCTTTCAACTTCATATATTGAGAGGAATTGCAGCTTTGGGATAGTTCTACTCTTCTGTTACTACTGTGAATATGATTAAGAGTTGAATAAATCATTTCACTGTCACCGAAATACTGCCTATATGATGTATATGTGTGATTTATAAACATAGTGTGAGATAAATTAAGCCCTAATTTTCTTCCAGCACCTTTTTTTTTTCCCCTGGAAATTAGCAAAAAACAGTTGGTGAACACGAAAATCCATTCCTGGACTTAGTACAAGCTCAAAGATAGGATACATGTAGATGCAAGGATGGGTTTACCTGAGCACAGTGCAAATCTGCATTTACTTTAAGAGAAAGTAAAACTAAAAATAAACAGCTTGGAAAAGTAGTGAGGTGAGATCCCAGAGAATCATTGTGTGAGCTCAGCCTCAACACACAGAGAGTAGGAATCAACACTTTCTTGGCTGTCCCACTCTTAAAAAGGCTTGTAGAAACTGAAGCCCTGTTTTGCATATCTTCTGCAGCTTGCCTCCGGCTTCAGCAGCATTGCACAGGACACATGCATGCAGAATTTGGTCCTAATAATTAACCACGCTGGCCTCAATTTACGTCACTTGCCCCTGCAGAAGCTATAGTGGCTGTAATCAAAAGGCATGGACTTCAGGACTTTCCTGTATTTTCAAAAGCAAAGGGTTTAAAGTAAGTCAGTAAACAAAAAAAAAAAAAAGGTGATGTAAGAGTCCCAAAATTTAACAAATAGCTCTATCAGAAAAGCATGTCACTTCAGCTGCTTTCCTTTAACAGAAGACAGCAGCTTGCTTTCATTATACAGGTTTAAGACCTGTGTTTAAGCTTCTGTTCCTTCCTGCTTCTTCTGTTTGCTATATATGCAAGGATACTGTTGCATTGTTCATTTCCCTTCTCACTGCACCTCTGTAAGCACAATTACAACAGACAAGAAAACCAACTGCCTAAAGGGAAAACAGTGGCAACCAGGCACTGCAAAGCATCAAGACAGGCACCTTGTTTCCCCCCATCTCAGGTCACAGTGCATTTCGGAGAGCGGGGAACAAGATTTGCAAGCATGGAAGGGACAGAGGGAGGCAGCCACAGCCCCCCTGCAAAGAGCCAGCACACAGACCCCATCGGTTACCTGGAAAGCATCACCGTTCATTTTGCAGTGCTGTGCATCCATGTTGCAGAGGCAGTGATGCCCACGCAGGGAGGCCCCTTCGCTGCTGCAGGTGAAGCCTTCTGACCTTACTACAGTGGCTAGAGCTCTGTGCAAAGGTATTTAAAGTGAAGCAAGGGAGACAAAGCCATCCCCTTCCTCCCCCCTGCTTCTCCAGCTCCCTCCCCTGAACACTGTGCCAAGGGGGCGTTCTCCCTACACGCCCCCCCCCACCCACCCCCCACTGGCACATGGACAAGCCACTCCACACCGGCCAGCCCCTGTGAGTCCCACCCCAGCACACAGAAGTTCTCCAGCGTGTTGTTTCTATCTATGCCTGATGTGGAGAGCAGCGTGCTTTCAATTAACAACCTTCCACCCCCTGATCAACATCAGCTGCTGTTTTCATTTTTGCGTGTCAAAACCTCATCTTCAGTGCACCCTTCCCTCCCCATCTATTCCCACCGCTCCAGGCATCTTCAGCCTCAGGTGGGATTTCCCACAAGGGCCCACTCCACGTGAACCAGAGATCAGATGTTCTTCAGGATCTGCTCTTTGGATGACAGTCATGAGGCCAGGGAAGGCTGTGGTGCAGCACAGCCGCAGGGCAATTTGTCCTTTAGTAGGACCTTTTGGACTGCATCCAAGAGGTCAGATAGCAGGAAACATTGCTATATGCACCAGACATTGGAGAGACATATCCAATACAAAGCAAGAGTGAAACGCAAGTTAGATGTGTGAACTTCACACTGTGATATGACTCTGGACACAGAGAAAGGGAAAAAAGTAAGGAAGAAAAGGAGCAGAGAACAGTAGGTCAGCGCTAGAGGGCAGGAGAATGCAGAACTGCATAAGATTAATGTATGCTTGCAGCTGTGGAGCATTACAAAGGGAATAGGGTGAGGTGGGTGAGTAATTTCAGAAAAGGTTGGTAAAGGATTGGCATAGAAGATGCTAGACTCGGTTTAGGAAGAGTCACCAAAGGGGTTGAGGGAATTCTGTAGCCCAATACCTGAAGGCAGATGAATAACTGATCACAGAAACACAGAACATATGGAGTTGGAAGGGATCACATAACTGTCTTATTATATGGAAGGATGAAGTCAGTACGAAGACAAGCTATGTCAGGGCAGGCAATCTTGCTATATTTTAGTGATAAAGATAAATTCTGTGGAATAGAGGAGTCATCTCTTTACTGTTTTTTTTAGCCTTGAGGGAAACACTCGGCACCAGCACCAACTCAGTTTGGCAAATGCTAATAGAAACTTGCTCTGAATTAGTTGTACTTACAAAATCCAATAGCTGCTAGATCTGATCAGCCTCACAGTAGGAAAACACAGGGATCTCAGTCCAAATCTATGTTGAACCCCATGACCGTGGAGTGAGAATCCAGTCCATCAAAATTATTGCCTGCATAATATGCATCTGAAGTAACTCAGTGCTTTGGATGCAAATACATACCTTTTTCAGAAGAGCTTGTTTGTGCTTCCTACAACTACACTTAGGAGTAGCAAATTAATTTCTGAAGTGACCAGCAAGCCTGTGGTATGAGCTTAGACGTGGGTATGCGATACAGACATAACGCTGCTGGGCCCTGCGGCAGCAGGTTGGGGCAAGGACAGATGGGGCAGTAGGGGGAAGGGAGGTTAACCTTGGTAATTGCCAGCAGTATAAAAGCAATTATTTTTTAACTGCTCAGCCAATAAGTTCACTACAGGAGATAGCATTTTGTGTCCTGTGTTTGTGCAGCATCAGGCACCGTCCTATCCATGACAGGGACACTGAAATCCACATTGGAAAAAAAAACAAACAAAAGAGATGATGGTGATGGCCCTGATTACAGTAGTCCCTGTGCAAGACAAGACAGCCTCCAACAACTAGGTTTATTTAGTTTACACAATCATGCCTTGCTACCTGGTATATCTATCAAATACAATTAAAAAAACTTGAACGCATGTCCAACAGCTGACCAAAATAACTGTGACATCCAAAGTCATAAACTGCATTTCCTGTTGTTTGTGCCTTCCTCTTTCTTTTCTTTTTCCTCCTCCTCTTTTCACTAATCATTGATCTATCCCTTTTCTCCTCTGCAGCTTTTTCAAGCATTTAGTCTTTTTTTTTTTCTTTCACCCATCCCTCCCTCTCCTGTCCTTACTCATTACACCCTCTGCTCACCCTACACTGACAGCAATGGCAAGGCAAAATGAAATATTTGGCATGCAAAATACTGCTCATGCTAAATCCTCCTAATTATCTCTTTTGACTCCTCCTTCCCCCTGTGTTTTCTATTTATGTTGCAAGCTTATCTCTTAACTGTTATTGCTACATAATCATAACAGTATCACCAGTGTATTGCCACCAGTTCACTGTTTAATCAGCCCAGACTGTCAGAGGTTGCCTGGTAGCAAAAGGCACAGGGTGAGGTAAGCGAAGTTCCTCTTTGCCAGGAGGAATTCCCAGATTCTCTTGTCTGGAGCAAAGTTGTGTGTGTGTGTCTGTCCAGTGTCATCACTGTATGAACACACAATTGCATCAGCACTGGGTACCTTGGAAAATATCAGAATCCAAATTGCATGAGCTTTTGGTGACAAGACAGGGAATTTGTCTTTGAAGTCTTAGTCCAGCATGCCAAGCATGGGTTCGCCCCCCTGCCTTGGCACTGCCACTTGGGTTTCAAGATGCTCCATGTGCCTGGTTCCCCAGCCCCTGGCTGAGCACCTGAGTTGTGGGTCTACTAGTCCAGCTCTGGGCTCCTGCTGCAGCACTGCACAATTCCTCTGCCGCCTACTATATGCAGATATGGACTGATTCCCCACATTGCCTCTGTCTGAAAACACCTTTTCACTCTCTGAAACATACACATAGGGGCACACACACACACACACAGAGCTCACACACATGCAGAGCTCATACACACAACACCCACATCCATTCCTGGCTGTGTGCCTCAGTCACTGCTAAGAAGACTCTTTGCACTGAAAGTTGGCTCGTTCCCCTGGCCAGCATGATGCAAGTTCAAAGGGCCACAGACTTTGGCTGCATTTCAGATTGCTCTTGCCCGCCTCAGCCTTTAGCCAGCATTTGCTGAGTGACGCCTTCCCTGGAGCCGTGTGTTTTCTACTTTGGGCAGGGATGTCCCTTCCTGTGCACAGACACTGAGACTATCCTTGGCCTGCAGCTCCCTGCCTGTCCTGCTGCTTTAGGTTGTCCCAGTCCATTTGAGGGAGAAGTGAGCAATGGAGAGAGCTCTTCTAGTAGAAACCAGAAGCTCCTGAAAAATTCCCAAGTGAGAATTCAGTGTCTCAGGGGGTGTGTGTGATGTCAGGGAGCAGGGAGGGAGAGTCCCCCTCTTATCAATATTGTGCATGCATGTACCAGAGGTCTCCAGTACTGCAAGCTCTCCATTACACGCCAGCCAGCCTGCATTTCCTCGCAAGCCCACCTGAACTGTAGTTGCAAAGCCGCCCAGCCACATCCCCCATCCTTGCAGAGCCGGGCTCGCTGACACCTGCAGCCCTCTGCTACATGCTTTTTGGCAGCATCCCATCCGCTCCCCTGACGAGCCTCCTCCGCGCTGCCCCCTCCGGAGCGCTGTGTGGCCGGGAGGTGGCACTGTGTCCTCACGGCAGCGGCCGCCAAAGCCTGGAGCGGGGCGGGTGATGGAGGGAGGGGAGGCAGGGACGGTCACCCAGTTCTCCCAGCCGCCTAGCCCCAGGAACGGGGAGAGAGGGGGATGTCCGCCTCCCAGTCTACGGCGGACACCACCAAAACACCCACACACACCCCTCCTTTCTTGGGGACTACCAGCGCGGAGGCTACGGGAAGAACACCCCCCAGCCTCCAAAATTTAGCTCTCAAAATTAAGTGCTGCGAGGAGACTGGGGCGGGGGGGGCGGGGGGGAGACGGGGCTACGGGACAGCCCGCTGTGCTTTATTCCCCGGGGCTGTGATGGACACGGGACGCGTGGCCGCACAATGGGACCACCCGGCGGGGCCGGCGGGCGAAGGGCCCTGCTCCGCGAGCGCGGAGGGCCGAGGACACCGCGCACCCCGGCGCCGGGGGGCGGCACCTCCCGCGGGAGCGGCGGAGGGGCGAGCGACCCGGGGCTGGGACCGGGGGGAGCGGGAAGGGGCGGGGCGACTGCCGCGGCTGCTTTTTTTTACAGCCCTATATGCAAACTGTCACTTCAGGTTAGCACAAGACCCGATGTAGCTCATTAGCATGAGCTGTATCTAATATGCTTAAAACCTCTAATTATTTATTATGCCCTACTTGGCAGCCCAAGAAATGTCTGCGAAGTGATGAGTGTTCATCCCAAGGAGCCCTTCGAGAAGAATTCGGCAGTGTTCCTGGTCAAACGTCATTTTTAATACTTCATTTGGGTCACAGACTTTATTCCCCCTGTAGACGATAGGACGCTAAGAAACTCGCTCGGCTCGCTGTCCCGAGCAGTGCCCTCTGCCCGCCCTGCGAGCAGCAACCACGCACAACACGGTTTAATGCTCCAAGTTCTTCTTTCTGCGAAGGGACGGTTAGGAAGAGACATTAAAGTTCATCAAGTATGGGAAAGTGTAGGCAGATGCTCCTTGAAAATTACTTATTCGAAGGAACTAGTGGCCGAGGGGGTGGAGGGGGTGGGGGGTGGGGGGTTGGGGAAATTGCTTTCCTGCCTTCTGAAAGTACCAAAGTTTTGAAAATTATATTCACACAGAAACTGTTTCAAAACAAGTTTACCTCTCCTCCGGGGTCGCCTTCCCCTCCCTCCTAATTGCCTCTTTTTTTTTTCCTCTATTTTTTCTTTCTTTCTTTTTTCTTTTTATTTCCCCTACCAAGTCTGCATTATGTTTCTTCAGGTTGCGCCAACTATTTATTTATCTTTATTCTTTCTGTCTTTCTTTTCATTCATTATTCTCCCTTTTCATTTTTTTCCCCCTTCCTTGTGTGTGTGGCTTCTCGGTCTGATCTGTAGCTTGTTACCACCCACTGCACGCTCGCTCCTGCAGCCGAGGTGTTTCTATACAAACTTCAGCGTCCAGTTGTCATATTAATTATTACACTGAGTAATGACTGAAATAGTCAAAATAAGGGGAGACTCAAGAGAGCTTTTTCTTGCTGCTCAAAGATTCAGCAAAGAAGCCTTGCAACAAAGCACTAATTGGTCCCCAGAAATACTCTGACAAGGCATGGAAGATAGGTTTCATAAAGCCCAGCAATTGTGAAGGGGGAAAAGATCCTTGAATAGACCCCACGCTTCTTTTCTAAACTCTCTTGCTGAGCAAAAAATGGACTGCTTCTTGAATACTGGACTGATCTTGAATGCTATACCCAGCAGAGAAAAAAATGCACCATTTATTGTAAGTTTTTTTTCCAGCTATTCATGTGTTCTATGTGGAGAATAAGCTGGTTTTGTTTACCATGAAAGACCTTTTACTTTATTTTCACTCTTGGGGGGGAAGCTGGAAAGGGGAGGGGGAGGGCGAGGGGAGGGAGGGAAACACATGTGCCCAAATCCAGACGAGCTGCCTACTGTAACAAAATGGAGTGTAACAAATCCTACAGAAGTCCCGAATGTATCGATTCTTTGAAGATCTATATAGATTAACGACTTTCGTTCTGCTTTTCCAAGGCAGCATTTAATCATAACGTAAATGGCCTTTAAAAAAGAAAAGGGGGTGGGAAAAAAAAAGGAAAAAAAAAAAAAAGAGGCATACCAAAGTTTAAAAAAAAAAAAGCGAGGACTTCAAAAGAGCTCATGAGTGTGGCTACAATTTACACACACAAAAAGCCACTATAAAATAATGACAGTTCAAGATTTAAAAAAAAAAAGAAGAAATAAAGAAAAAAGGGGGAAAAAAGAAAAAAGAGGGGGAGATTAAAAAAAAAAAGCCAAGAAAAAAAAAAAAGCCCAATGAAAAGGAGAAGGGCTATTTATCATTATGTTAGAATTAAGAATTTCCAAGTGCAGGTGCAGGACTGTGCGTACAAGAGGGTGGAGGCAGGGGACCTTGAAACAATATTTATTATCTATAAATCTGGCAGCCTCAGACCCCTTAACTCTGCACAGGGAGCAGAGGGAAGCTGGCAAGATTGGCACTACCTCGGACAATGTAAGGGGTGAGATTGTTCCCCGGCGGCAGCGGTTGGCGAGAGTTGTGCTGGGCAAAGGGAGGAAAAGGCTCTGCCCTCCCTCCTCATCCTGGGCCCAGGGGAGCTAAGAGGGGACAGAGCCACACCAGGGAGGAAAATTACATGCGAGTTACACTCGGTGACCTCTGAGACTCTTGTCTTTTGCCTTTTTAAGAGCCCTTTGAGACTCGAGAAGGAGGGACCCAGAAACACCACTCTCATTCTGCCATTTTGGGGCAAAAGGGCAGGAATTTCCCTACATGGGGTTTCCAGGCCAGTTCTGGTAGTGGGCTGCTGCAGAAGGATTACTCTGTACATATGTATATAGTTTACAGAACTACAATTACTTTGGTATTTCTCTTGCTGTTTCCCAAAGCACTGGGATGCAAATCGCAGGGCTCGTTCATTACTGTTCTCTCCCTCCAGTGATGCCACAACACAGAGCTGATGATGCAACAACTATTTCCAGTGCACAGAATTCTGATGTCAGACAAGCAACATCGATCAAATTATCCAGAAGACTTGGAACTGAAAAGGGAGAGCTCCCTATATGATTTTTTAAAAGTCCTGCTCAGCTCTGTCTGTCCTGCCCAAGAGAGAACAAAATCATTGAATACGTTCCACATGCAGTGAGACAGCGGGCTAAAAATCAGAAAGAAACTCAATGACTGGTGAAGAGGGTCCTGATATAGATTGGATAGAGGTCAGGCCAGACAGAAGTCCTTCACCTTTTTCAACATACAGGTGTATTAAAAGCTGCCATGTTAAAAAACGTCCAAAGACCATTTAGGGGGCACACATTACATTTCTGCCATGCGATGTTGCTGCTTATCACTGCTTAAACTCATGTGTCCAGCCAGGGTCAGGGATCCAGTGGCATACGAAAAGAAGTGGTGCCTACAGCTCGAGGCTGCTGTATTTGAGGCCACCAGCAGAGAAGGGCTTATTTTTTGCACTCATTTCCCCTGAAACCTGAAGAGGGACTACACAGGTCCCCTCCTTCCGTGCTTCAGGGCTGGTGTGAGCACCAGGAATGAAAGCCTTGATGAAGTCTGTGTCAGGCGCTTCCTAGAGCCATAATCTCACCAATGGCGAGACTGTCATACCATTGCTTTGCTTTTTTTTAGGGTGCTAGAGGAACACATCTCTGAGTTTTCAGAGCGGAGAGGCACAGAGATGGACAGAATTGAAGGCAAAACATGTGTTATAGCTTGCACGGATATGTGGATACGTGAAAGGCAGGAGGGTAGGGAATGACGGTCCTCACTGCTGCTAGTGCCAACAGCAGGTTTACCAGCATGCCCTAGTGCTGAGCCTGGCCATGTCTCTCAGGTTGCCCACATCCCCACAAGCCCAAGGGTCGGTGTGACCACCAAGCCCTCAGCACCTCAGCACTGCTTTTCCACAGGCCACAAGTGAGACTTCACCTGGCAGCAGGAGTAACTTCTGCACAGGTCGGATCCACCCTGCCTCCCCAAGTAGAAGCAAATGCCATCACCTGTTTGGAAAGGTGGTAACCTGTTCCCACTTTGCGGGGTGCCATGGAAGGCAACAGGGGCTCGGAGAGTTCTTCGAGACCAGCAAGCAGACAGCATGACCTGGGGACAGGAGCTCTCGCAGCAGAGGGAGAGCGGACTGTCCGTCTGCATGTTCTGCTTAACTCACACAAACTTTACGCCGTCCTCCGAGACAAACCGTCAGTACCGTGGCACTCAGTCTACAGGTACCGGCCACTCTGGATGCACCTACGGTGGGGGTGGCCCCTTCTCTCCAGGCAGGCTCCGAGCAGCACTCCTACTGGCACCCGCACCGCTTCACCCGCCGTTGTCGCAAGCTAATAGAGCCGTCAGGCCGCCCGCGGGGCGCGAGCAGCGCCGAGCACACGCGGCTCCGGCCCGGGCGGCGGGTCGCGGACACTCCCGAAGCTCATCGCTCGCAGCACTCGCTGAGCGCAGAAGCGGCACCGGGCATCCCGGTGCTTCCCAAGGGAGAAGGACCAACCCGCCCTTTCGCGGAAAAGTTTCCCTTCTCGGCTGCCCGCGCACACGCCGCGTCCCGGCGCTGGCAAGGGCGCTACACCGGCGGGCATGAACCGGTCTGTCTGCCCACGCCACGGGACGCCTCCGTGCTAGCCCTGTAGGCACGGCGGTCCTCCCCTCCAAACCCTGGCAGGTGCCGCTAAGGACGCCCCCAGCCCGACGCAACGTCCCGGCGGCAGCCCGAGCAGAAGATGCCCCGCACCTCCAGGGGCTGTCCGCACCTCCCCGTACCCCGGCTCCCCGCGGGAGCCACCCCCTCCTAAGCCCTCATCCCGTCTCAGCAGCGCCTCGGCGCGTACCCCACTTCGGCGGGGAGCGGGAGGACAGAGCAACAAACGGCGCTCGGGCACTCTCTCCCCGGGCAGGGATCCCCCCTTTCCCTCTCGCCTGTGTGTCTCCCCCGGACCCGCGACTCTGCCCCCCCCACAGCTCCCCTTTCGCCCCCCTCCCCGCGGCGGCCCACGCGCGCCTCCTCCCGCCCCGCCGGGCCGCGCCCGCCGCCGCCGCCGCCCCGCGCGGCGCCCCGGCGCGGGTGTTTGCTCAGGGCCGGGAGCGCGGCACGCGCCGGGCGCACGCACTTGCAACAACAAACCCGCGAGGGGTGGGGGCGGCGGGGCGGGGGCGGGGGAGCGGGCACCGGGGGGCGGCGGAGGGGGGCGGGGGGAGGCGGGGCCGTGCGGCGGCCAGCGCGTGTGCGCCGGGGACCGCGGGGGGGGTGGGCGGTGTGGTGTGCGTGTACGTGTGTGTGTGTGTGTGTGTGTGTGTGTGTGCGCCCCCCACCCCCTCGCCCCCACCTCCCGCGGCCGGCAAAGCCGGGGAGCGTGGAAGGCGCAAGGTGCAGTATGCGTGTGTGTGTGTGTGTGTGTGAGCGCGGGGGGGCGCGGGCGTAGCGTGTGTGTGTGTGTGTGTGTGTGTGTGTAGGAGAGGAGGGGGGGGCGAGCCCCGTCCGCCCCTTATAAGAGACACAATCCCCAGCCACTTTTTTGCAAAAGGGGCTTTGCAAAGCAGCCTGCGCACACGCGAGCGCCACGAGCCTCCCCGCGGCCGCCGCACGGAGGGCGAGAGGGAGGGGGGCGGGCAGAGCCGCCCGCCATCCCCGGCCGCCCGCCTGGCTCCGCCGCCCGCTCCTTTTGGTCGCCGCTTCCCCTTTCCCCCTGCCCTCCATCGCCCGTCTCGTATCTAATTTTTCTTTTTTAATCCAACGCCGAAAATTGGTTTTGGGTTTTTTCCCCCCCACTTTTTAAATTTTTTTCCTTGGTTGGTGGGGGGGACGGGGACCGGCCGCCGCTCGGGCGCCCCCACCTCGCAGGACACCCCCGCGCCCATGGCCAGCGGCAGCCCCGCCAGGATGGCCAGCAGCGCCGGACAGCCGCCCTTCCTCCAGCCGGCGTGCTTCTTCGCCGCGGCGGTGGCCGCCGCCGCCGCCCCGCCGGGGCCGCCGCCGGGGGCGCCGCCGCCACAGCTGAGCCCGGCGGGCGGGCAGCCCTCTCCGGGCGGCAAGCCCTCAGCGCCGCGGGCCGCCAAGCGGCAGCGCTCGGCCTCGCCGGAGCTGATGCGCTGTAAGCGGCGGCTCAACTTCAGCGGCTTCGGGTACAGCCTGCCGCAGCAGCAGCCGGCGGCCGTGGCGCGGCGCAACGAGAGGGAGCGCAACCGCGTGAAGCTGGTGAACCTGGGCTTCGCCACCCTGCGGGAGCACGTCCCCAACGGCGCCGCCAACAAGAAGATGAGCAAAGTGGAGACGCTGCGCTCCGCCGTCGAGTACATCCGCGCCCTGCAGCAGCTGCTCGATGAGCACGACGCCGTCAGCGCCGCCTTCCAGGCCGGCGTCCTCTCGCCCACCATCTCTCCCAGCTACTCCCACGACATGAACTCCATGGCGGGCTCCCCCGTCTCCTCCTACTCCTCTGACGAGGGCTCCTACGACCCGCTCAGCCCCGAAGAGCAGGAGCTGCTCGACTTCACCAGCTGGTTCTGAGCTCCGGCGGACACCGCGGCAGGTGGGTGCGCGCCCGCGGAGGGCCGGGGCGCCGCGGGGCGGAGGGAGGCCGGGGAGGGGATATGCGGGGCGGTGGGGGGGTGCAGCCGCTGGGGAAGGGGCGCAGTTGGGGTGCCCCCGCAGACGGACGCCGCGCGTCCCGCGGTACTTACTCTGCGGTGCGGTGGTCCTGGCGCGGCTCTGATCTCCTCTCTTTTTTATTGTTACAGGACAGTTGCAAAAGGGAAAAAAAATAAAATATATATATATCACACAGAGAGAGACAGACAAAAATCCACCCAGAAAAAGAACCTGTTGCGTTTCCCTCTCCCCCGCCGTCGGAGGGCGGTGCGGGCACGTCTCTCGGCGGGCGGGCACAGCGCTGCGCGCCGCGGGGGCGGTCGATGAGGCCACCCCTAGACCCGGAGCCCGGTCGGCCTTTGCACTCCGTCGCACCGCCCCGGACTGCGCCCCGGCGGAGCGGGTGTCCCGCGGGGGAGCCGCGGCGGCCCCGGCCGGGCGGAGGAGCTCTTTCTCCTCCCCAACAGAAAGGCAACCGCCCCCAACACACACTCCTTCTCCGTACCCCGGCCCCGCCGCCGCGGCGGCCCTTCAGAGACCGGCGTTCATCACTCCATGGACAAAGTTAGTTCCCCGACGTTCGTGGAGGTGCTGAAATTAAGCTATGCTGTACTCAAAGAAACCCCTGGACCGCCGTCTCCGCTCCTCCCCGCGCGTCTCCATGGCGTCGTTCCGAGCTTTTCCTCTCGTTTCCATCATAGAATGCTTCCAATCTTTTTTTTTGTTGTTGTTAATTTTTTTATTATAAGAAAATCTATTTGTATCTATCCTAACCCGGTTGGGGATATATTAAGCTATTTTTGTACATAAGAGAGAGAGAGATTTATAGAGGTTTTGTACAAATGGTTTAAAATGTGTATATCTTGATACTTTTTTAATATGTAATGCTTATTACCTCTTCATGTTTAGACTTGTAGTCGACGTTACCTTACAACTGCCATTTTTCTATGTGGTTTTTAAAGGACTTGGATTTCCTCCAGATGTACTTTAGCACCAACGTGTCTTACTTTATAGAAACTTTGTTAATGTATTAATAATGTTATTAAACAATGTTCAAAGTGAACAAAGTTTATGCAGCTATTGTCCAAACGCAAAATGGTAGCCATTTGTTTTTATATGCTGCCTTTTGAGGAAAAAAAAAATTACACAAGCAAACAAATACACACCCCCCTCATGCCACTGCCTTTTCTTACTGTTTTATTATAAACTTACAAAGGTCCTGTGTAACCCTGTTTTATACAAACTAGTTTCGTAATAAAACTTTTTAAAATTAAAATTATCGGCTGCCTACCGCATGCAATTTTTTTTCTTTCTGCCATTGACAACGATGAATGTAAGGACAAACTGTTAAATGATGTTATGCCGGAGCTAAGTTGCATATGGAGTGTTTGTATTTGATGGATGTAACATATATATCTTTATCTATCTCTATATAAATATGCAAACATCTAGCGGCATCACCATTGTTTTCTTGCCCTTCTGTGTTGCAAATGTGTATCCAAATCAAAAGGCGAGGGGATGATTAATGATTGCATTGTCCTTCCTGAAATCACTGCACATTAAAGAATTCCCGCCCCCGGCCTCCCGCCCCCCCCCCAAAAGACCGAGTCCTAAAAAAGAGGGCGCTCCATCCCGCATTTCGGCGGTGTGACCCCATCCTCCGCGGCTCTGACCCAACGGGGCAGGAAAAAAACTCTACAAGGGGGAAAGGCAAAGCCGCCGCCACCGCAAACACGGGCTAACTGTGTTGGCTCTGCGAAGATAGTGGCTGGATAAATAAAACATTCGGGGGAAGACGGGGAGCGAGAGGAAGCCGGAGGAGGAGGGGGGAGGGGATGAAATTAAATAAATAAATAAGTATAGTAGTAGAAATGGGTGGCAGCTTAAAGACACTGGTCTTTCTAAGCTTGTTATTCTACCCAAATAGCGTGATCTGCCTGTAAAAGTACCCAATTACCAAGACTCAAAAAAGAAATTGGACTCTTCTCCCTCCCTTCCCTGTTTTTTTTGGTTTTTTTTTTTTTTTTTGGCTAGCCTGCTTGTTGTCAGTTAGCAAGGACGTGACCAGAATCCGCTTTCTCCTTTTCGCCTGGCTCCCGCATTACTTGCAAATTCAGTTTGCGTGCACCAAGCCAAGCGGAAAGCAAAGCGCAAAATGCATCTTACAAAAAAAAAAAAACCCCACAAAAAAAAAAAAACAACCAAAAAAACCCAACAAAGACCGGGGACAGCCAGTGTGTCGTACGGAGTTAAAAAGATCTAGCCCGCTCCACTACAAACGTACCGTCGAGTTGCGAGGGATGCGCTGTTTTTAAAAAAGAGGAGGGAAAAACTTTGGTGGAGCACCCCGGGGTTTTCTCTCTGTGTGTATGTTTGTGGAACTATATGTGTGTATATATATATATATATATATATATATATATATATATATATATATATATGGACACGCATACATGGATATATATGCGTGCGTATCAATGTATAGCCCTTCCTGCGTTGCTTTAAAAGTATCCACATCTCTGCACCTTCTCCTCCTCCCCCCGCGCCCTGAAATGATCAATACGTGATTTAATCGGGGGGAGACGGGGGGTGGGGGTGGGGGGTGGGGGACGGGCCACGCTGGGGTCACGAAATCCCTCATTACTTCAGCACAAACACCCATTGTTTTAACCGCTCGTGGAACTAATGTTTAGTTATGAAAATAATAACCGTTATATGGCTCCATCCGCTCTCCCTTTACAGCATCTCCTTTTTTATTTACCCACTTTTGCAAGTGCGCAGATAAGGTATGCAAAGAAAGTGTAGCGAGTAATTTATAGCTATGAATATAACATTAGGATAATGTTTCATTCTGTTACAAAGGCGAAATTTCTCTTCCTTGTGTAGACAGGTGTTCTTTTTTGCTCACTTCTGAATAGTAAATATCCAGACTCATTAAACTAAAGGCAAAGTTACGCTGTTGTTCGCTACAATGTATAAGGCAGGCTCAGAAATTCGCCACCTCCTCCCTCCCTTTTCCCCTCAAGCCCCCTCCCGAAAGAAAGAAGAAAGAAAGAAAACACACACACACAATTTTACTGAAGATAGGGAAAGGGCAAAGCAGGATTGGGGTAAATCTCATTACATCTGCTCTAATCGCTTAGCAACACAAAGCCTTTTCTTGTATTAGCGCGGAGAGCCTTTCAGCGCTGCCTGACAGACAGTATTCAGTTAGCATTAGTAAACTCCATAAATCAGGGACTTCTTTGGGAGCAGGAGAAGTTTTAGAGCTACTCAGGGCTGGGATGTGTGTGTGAAGGGGGTGCAGATGGAGGTTGCTGGGCCACGGGTTTATTAATTTATTTACCTGTGTATTTATTTATCGTAGTGCTGGAAAAGACTCCCTTTAACAAGTGCCTCACCCCGAGTCGTCGTGCCGTGTGTGTGTGTGTGTGTGTGTCCCGACCGTGCCCCCCCGCCCCCGCTCACAAATCGAGACCCTAGGGCAGTGACGGAAAAGCACGACGAGACTCCCAGTGCGGCCGCGTTGGGCCGCGGAGGAGGTGGGCAGCGCTTCCCCCCTCCGCGACGTGCGCAGCAGCCCGCGAGGTCCGCGGCGGAAGGGGATTTTTCCCGCGGGGTGGACTTTCCCCACGCTCCCCATCCCTGCTCACAGGCCCCTCCTCTGCCCAAACTTTCGGCCGCGCGTGGGCCCAGCGCCGGCCCCGCGGAGCCTCCGCGCCCCCCTTCTCCCCCGCGCTCAGGTAAGAGCGGAGGGGGAGGCACCCTCGGGCATGCACCCGGAAAGGGGCGCGGACACCCCGGGAAGCCCCAGCACGACTTTCTCACCTTTCCCTCGGAGCGGGGCGCCGATCCGCACCCAGCTACGCAAGCGCGGGCCTTTGGGGAGCCTTGAGCGCTTCCTCCCCTTTAGAAACTTTCACCCTTCTTTTTCCCTTTTGTTTTTAAAATTTGTTTTCTAGTTTGTTTGTTTGTTTGTTCCCTCTTCTTTTTCTCCCCTTCCCCCCCCCCCCCCCCCAGCCCCTTTTTCCCTCTTTCTTCCCCCCGCCCTCCCCGCGGCGCAGGTCCTGCCTTTTGTGTGCGGGCACAAAGAGGGGGGCTGCGGGGGCCGGGCAGGCAGCGGGCAGCGCTGCCCCCGCGCGTGTCACGCCTCAGCCTTTATCCCGGTGGCGGCGGCGCGGCGGGGGCCCGCCGGGCTCGGGGGCGGCGTACGCCCGTCGCAGCTGCCGCCCGCCCCGCTCCGCGCCCGCGCTCCGCGTCTCCAGTCTCCGGCCGTGGTGCGGACGGGGCGGGGGGGACAGGGGCTGCTGGGGGCTGAGCAGGCAGCACGCGAGGAGAGCGGGCACCTGCCCAAGGCGAGCGGGCGCGGACGGGGCCAGGGGGACGCCCTGGCTCGCCGCTGCGCGGAGCTCCATAATGCAGCGCGTATTACTCAGTGCATTCAGGGATTAGCTCGCCTTGAAGTGTAGGGGGGATTCGGTGTCTCCCCCTCCCCGTCTCCCGGAAAGGGGAGCGGGGAGAACACACACACACGCACCCTCCCCCGCCAACACACTTTGCCCCCCACCGCGCCCCCGGCCGCCACCCCAGTCCGTCCCAGCGCGCAGCAACTTCTTGCTCCCAAGCGAGCTCGCTCTTAGCGTGTCAGGCCGCACAATGCGGGGCTAATTCCTGCTGCAAAAGGCAAGTGGTGAGGAATCAATCGCAGGCTTTATGCAATCAAAAGGGATGATGGGTTTGGGGCTGGGATTTTTTTTTTCTTTAAATATTTTTAAAATTCCCTGCCCCAGACTGCATTTTTCCTGCTCCTTACCCCTGTCCTATTAATAATCCCGCGCAGGCGATTGCAGACCGAGGTAAAACTATCATCTGTATGCGCCTGAAGATTAATTTCCCCCATGTACCAACTCAACGGCATAGTTATCTCTTTAACAGGGAAAACAGTTTGGCTCCATTGTCGGGTTGCCAAGACCGCCTTTTGAGAAAGGGAGCCCGGCTAGCCTCTGATCAAACTCAAAGGTTAGTTAAAAGACAAAAACAGCTGAAAATCTTCATGAATAATGCTGTTTCCCCGAGCCCAGTGTAGTGCAAGCGCACATTTCAATGCCAGAGCATTTTGTTATGCTGCTCGCCTAAGTCAGAATTTCACAGAAAAGGCAGAGAAGAAAAGCTCCAACAATTAGAGGGGGCCTGTCAGAAAACATTAACGCCTTCCTCGCCCAGCCTGTCAAGCGTGCTGGAAATAAAAAACTGGCATAGCGAATCGCACCTCCACCCTCCCGAGCTGCGGGAGGGGAGAAGGAGGGGGAGGTTTAGGGACAGAGAAGTAGACAAATGGACAGGCCCAGGCTCTTGACAGTCCCCCTCAGCTTTGCAGTTCATCCAAAAGCTGGAAAAAGAAGGGAAAAGGACCTGCAGCTGGATGTTTCATGCTCCTGAATTGTATTTTCTGTCAGGACCATCATGAACACTAACACTGTTTTCTACGTCTTCAACTTCTTCCTGCTCGGTCCTGCAAAGCACACACGAGGTGCCCATTAATTTAACGGCAGAGCTGTTATCGCCAGTTACTTTCTGCTCCCTCCAAAGTCCCACTCCTAATTTTCCATGCCTGTGGTCATGAAGCTGTCCAGTGTGGCTGATCCACAGCTGGGGTGAAGATTCTCGTGTCAGAAGAGCTGTGTTGATGTATTGAACCAGAGCTGCCTTACTCTTCAGATTTTTTAAGAAATAAACATTAAAAATTAAAAATTTTATTTCAAATATACAACTTTATCCAGACACACTACTCACGTGCTCAAACCCTTTTCCTTAGTGAAATGCCTTGTGACAAGGACATCCAACGGTTTAAAACCTCCCTCGCACTGTCTGCAAGTGAACATCTCAGCTTTGACTTTCCTGGCCAAATCACGGGCTTTTCTCAAGCATCTCAGTTGCAAGTGAGCTCTGCTTCTTTTCTTACTGTAAGCAAAACCTCAGACTGTCACACCCCCCGCCCCCCTCCCCCCTTCCCCTTCTCCCTTTTTGCCTCTGTTGTCCATTGTAAATGCAGGTATATGTTAATATCTGATAAAGACCAGATCATTAATGTACAGCTTCTATAGCCTTTTGCTGGGGAGGGAAGAGCAGGGGACAATACTGCTGTGTATGTTGTGCTATTCATACGTAGGTTGAAAAAATAAAATCACACTAAAATTAGAAGTGACTGAAGAAAAGCAGTATCTCAAAAAAGCATCTGAGGTGTTCTGGGGTTTACACCACGGAAGGGACGCAGCAACAGAGCTCAGACAATGTGAAGGAGAGACGTCAGACTCTGCCCTTGGTTAGAGAGCTGCGTGCATGATTCCTACACATCATACAAGGAGCTCTGGCCTCCGGGACAGGAGGCCTAGTCCTTCATCCCATGCAGCACCCTCACCATGAGGCAGCATAGTGCATCAAGGCAGTATGGTGCTTGCTGTCCCACTTCAGAGAGGGCAGGTGTTTCCTGGGGCTTTGGAGCCAGGTGCGTCCCCAGAAGGACATAAGGAAGAGCTCCATTGAGCACTGGTACTTTCATTAGCTCTGGAACTTTTGTCCTGGGCAAAAACCAGGAGCAGGGAGAAGTTTCATGATGTCCCTTTTCTCCCTCTGTCTGCCCTCCTGGTACTTACTGGGCCAGGGAGAGGTTGACTAAAAATACAGGGAAGAGTAACTAAGGAAGAACAGATTTGGTTTTGTGACAAGGCATTGATCTCAGACTGAAGCTATCTACATTCATTGCTGGCTGTGATTTGGTCCTGGATCAATTATGTTAGCCTGAGATGCACAAGTGCTAAATAGGGACCACGAGTAGCTCCTCTTAGGTGCCTGGGGATATGCAGCACTGGAGGAAGGTGAGAAAGCTGGCTTTCTGAGGTCAGATTATCCATGTTTCCCTTCACCCCACCGTGAGCAGGATTCAATCCTATTTGTGCTCTTCACCTACCACCCCAGAAAGGGACCGTCACATATTTTTTTCCCAGAAGAGCTTAATTTCTGCTAAAACATGAGAGCAAATGTCTGCCTGTTGTCCTATTTGCTACCTGCACACTGCAGGGGAGCAAAATTCCTTTGAAAATGTGATCCACCTGGCTGTGTGCTTCAACCCTGTCTTAGACCCTGTAAACAACTGCAGCAGTCCAGTTGCCCAAGTTATCTGCTGCTTACTCCTGTGTTGCAGCAATAAGCTGCTTTCTCGCTTTCTGTCTTTATAAGCACTCGATAGAAGTGGGGAAGGAAAGGTAAAAATCACAAAGTCCCCTATAGCCAGCCTCGGGGGGGTAGTCCAGGCCTTTGCGGTAGTGTTGGCGATTGTCTTCTGAACTGAAGTCCAAGCTCATCTAGTCCAATTTCACAGAAGCAGATCACAGAAAGAGCTCATGTTCCACTTTTGGGATGGGGCCCTCCTCCCTCCCCTCCAGCCACACCACTCTCTTGCTTGCTCTCCCCTCCTGCTGCTGGTCAAAGCCCTGAGCTATTTTAATTTGCACTTTGCTGCACTGGCAGGGCTATACTACTCTGAAACAGGAAAGGAAAAGCCCCATATTAGTAAAGTGTGAAATGCAGTTTTGACTGAAAAGGGAAGCCATCTCGACAGGATTATACTGTGACAATACAGATTAGAACCCTGCCATATGGCCTAAGGTGGGCTTGCTTTTACTTTCAGGTAACAGCACATTGTTAATTAAGTGGTGGTGACATTTCTAAATGGGAAAATATAAAAGCCACCTGTATGTGAAATATAGACAGTCAAGTGAAGGGAAGACATTAATTGGTGCTAATAAGGCTGGAAATCAGCCCGCTTTTATCATTGCAGTTTGCTTTGAATTGGAAAGGGAATTTGTTTGGTTTGTTATTGAGTAAACAAGAATTCACATGTGCGCTTGGAGAAGTGAACGCAGTGCTCCTGAAAGGTGCCCGACGGACAGCGCGGGAGAGCAAAGTCCTGCGTCATATCCAGGGCAAACACAGCACGGGAGATAGCATGGCGAATTTCCCCACCCTGCCTTGCCAAAGACCTACAGTGGAGTGATGGAGGGTTTCCCTGAGCAAGGCAGGAGGCCAGGCGGCCTGCTTAAGTGTCAGTAACATTTAAACAATTTGATGATCTTTATGGGTCCCTTCCGACTCAGTCCTCCTCCTCTCCTCTCCTCTCCTCTCCTCTCCTCTCCTCTCCTCTCCTCTCCTCTCCTCTCCTCTCCTCTCCTCTCCTCTCCTCTCCTCTCCTCTCCTCTCCTCTCCTCTCCTCTCCTCTCCTCTCCTCTCCTCTCCTCTCCTCTCCTCTCCTCTCCTCTCCTCTCCTCTCCTCTCCTCTCCTCTTCCCATGAAATATCTCACTGCACTGGAGATCTTCACTGTTGCATGTCTGAGGGTGCACCAGTGAACAATGGTACAACCAGCCGACATAAAACGCGCAGTCTCTCCTACATCCACTACTGTGTTGCTATGGGACAACAATAGCTTTCAGGCAATATATGGGATAATGTCAGACTGTGCGTCTACAAGGAAAGGGTCACTGGTTAATAGCCACCTGAGCCTTCCAGATGAAGGGTGCTCTTCATGGTGTCTGTGTGTATTCCTCCATGCTACACAAGCTGCATTTGGAGATGCTGACCCAAGAGGCTGAAGAACAGGCAGTTGGGCACACTTTGCTTCATCCTGCTTTAACTTTCATAGCAAACTTCCATTTAGGCTGCTGTAATGCACAATAGGTTGATCTGCTCAGCTGTGGATGAGCCTTGACCTCGGAAGGTTTCATATGCTGTCAGACTTGAGGTACTGCAAAAAAAAAGGCTCAGCTTCTCTCTCACAGCTCTGACTGTGCTAATGCTCAGATATTACTCAATGTTTCATACAGTCCTCATAGATTTTTCATGTTCAATGATTTAAAGCTGGAATTGAGCACCCCAGTAAGGTTCTAGATAGATTTATATCCATGGATGAGCATGGCAACACTTTAAACTTTCTGCTGTCAAATTTTTGCTTTCTTCTCCTCCAAAACATTGGCCTCCTTTTTATACTCCATTGCTTCTTGTATCTAGGCCTGCAGCAGTTCAAGAGTTACACCTTGAACCAGCTTCAAGACTAAGTATCTATATGCATATATCTTCATCCAGGCATTTTCATATCCCACACCAACATAGTATATTGAGGACAAATGTGGGCTGGAAGGAGTTAGAAAATCAAGAAGAAAGTATATATGTGATTTCCAGAAGCATGTCGTTGCAAACACTTCCCACCAGAATTCTAAATTCCCCTTGGCTTCACCAAAGATTTGGTTTCTGCTTCTTAGGCACCTGCTGGTGGGGATGGTGGCAAACTTCTGCTTCTAAGGCCAGTGAGTTTGTAGGAGTTGGTAAAAGTGCTGGCAACTGCCCCCACATGTGCCAAAAGGGGGGCATCATGGACCTGCAGTTATCACAGGATGCTATGGCAGAAAGTCACAGTAGTCACTAAGGAGAGAGAAGCTCCCTAGCAAGAAGCCATGCCACGTGCTTCTGGGCAGGATGTTAGCACAGCGCAGGATTACTGATGAGCAAAACCAGAGCAAACAGAAACAGCAGTTCTGGATAGACATCCCCAAAACTTGCCAGCCCCCAGAGATGATCCTGTAGCAGCAAGCAACACCCTGGGGCTCCCCACAGCTCCCTCTCCTTGTGTCCATGCATATGTCAGAAGAGAGATGTGCTTGTGTGAGAGGTGTGTAGAGGAGGCTGGTGGCATTTTGAGGCAGGCACAGGAGGAGTAGGCCTCCCCCGGGCTGCACACCCTCCCCACGTCTCACAGCTAGGCACTGCTTTGGAGGCTGGGCCTGCCCATCCTTGGTACTCGCTGATGGCTGTATCCTCCACACACCTACCTGCACTTGTTCTGGACCCAGACACACTTGTGCCTTCTACAACACCCCGTGACAATCACCGTAAAGGGATTATGATGCACGGACAACCAGAAATAAAATAGCTGCTGGCAGAAGCAGTGAGCAAACCTCCTTTCCTCCCCTGCTTCAAAGTTTCTTGTCGGAAGACCACCGTGGCTGCTGGGGCAGGTGATGGGGACAATGACAAGTCCATGAGGGCGCTCTGCTCAGCCTGGGTTGCCACTTGGCTTCTCTGCATGGCCAAATCCTGTCTTCTTGGCACATCACTTTTAGTTACCACTATTCCTTCGCGCTCTCTGTGTGGGGAACTGCTACTGACCAATGGAGCATTTATAAATAGAACAATGTTTAATTAACACAACAGTAGGACAGACTTGTTGAAATACTTCCCAGACAGCAGGCAAGAGTCCTGACAAGGAGACTATTATGGGAATTTTAATGAATCCTTCCAGAGTGGGACAGCTTCCATACACCTACATTGCAATGACTAATTTTGTTTGTGAAAATTGTATTGGTAAATGATTCAGAGTGACAATAACGTTGGGGACCAGCAAATTGAATAAAGTCACTGGGTGACAATGTGAAATACTGCCTACAGGACAGAGCAGAGTGCTTACTAAATGCACTGCAGTCATGGGTCCGAGTGCCCAAAAGCCCACGTCAGACCCAGCTACAAATGTAGTTTGCATAAGGCAGGCAAAGAGGCAATTAAATAACCCAAACAAGGATCTAGCTGTGCCAGATGCCACCACAGCATGAAAAGAAGCAAGGGCTGCACAACTACTTCTGTGGGACACGACCAGGAGCATTTGCCTTATTAAGACCACTGTTAAATGCATGTCTGCTAGCTGCTACTGCTGCAATTGAGACAATGCACACATATCCTTGCCATCTCCCTGCCTAAGAAGACAGGAAATTAGAACTGGCTGCCTCAGTGATTGGGCCTCCGTAAGGTTTCCACCTACCATACAACTGCTTTCTTTTAACAGGGATGTGTGAAACATGAATCAAGGGGTACAGAAAAGACAAGGTTTGTAATGTCAGTGCATTCCCTGAAGTTCACCTTCTCCTAGCTCTGCAAACTATTCCTTATCCTCTAGCAGAGACGTTGCACACCATCAATGACCCAGTGGCCTTTACCAATAAGTATTAATGAGCTCCAAAGTTCAGAAACAATCTCTTATCCTTCAGGATCTTAAACAACAAAGCTCCTGGGAAGACAGTCTGCAGTGGGAAGTGGATTATTCTTGCATTTGCCAGTTCAGCTGTCCACTGTTGTACTGAATGGACAGAGGCCAGCAAGGGATTCCCTTCTGACTTCATAATCATTGTACCTCTGACATTCTTATTTCAACAGATCTAGATATTAATGAATAGATTTGAGGTATGCATTATCTACCCAGGGGACTTGGACACAGTCAGTTTTCTTCTCTAGTTTTGCCACTCTCTCTCCCTTAAAGGCAAGTGACATTATTTTCTGCAGTATGGTGAGTTAGGTGAATGCACATAGATTATTGAAATATGTTGCACTGCCCTCCAAACAAAATGATGTTGCAAGGTTAGCTTTGTATGGAAGTGTGTGCTAGAATACTAATAAGCATAGTCAAATACAGGTTTTGGTGTATTACTTCAGACATTCAGGAGCAAAATAATCTCTGATTTAGTGGACTAGACAATGACATACACAGACATGACTAAGCAAGCCAAGAAAACAATTGCTGAAGACTTAGGTAACATATAAGGTTTTCATTGAACTGGAGTGAAACTTTGCAAACTGCTCACCATAAGCCTTGGTTTGCTGAGGAAAAGAGATGAGGAAGGAGAGGATATGTCCTTTCAACTGCTACAGATGCTGCTGCACTCAGAGGTGCAGGTTGTGAAAATATTGATTATTTTTAGCCACATGCATCTGTTTCCTGTTGAATTCTTTCTTTTGCATAATGTGGAGTCTTGGCCTGTCAAATTAACAGAGTGCTTCACCCCCAGACAAAAGTGCTGGCCTCCGATAAATCCATCTACAGCACACCTAGCTCCATCGGTGGGCATATTATAAAAGGTAATGAGCTTGACACTCCCCTTAGCTCCAGCTGCTGCAGCAGTGTGTAATGAGCCCTGCTCTATGGACTCCGGCTCTCACGCTAACACGCCATTGAGAAGTGAGACAGCATGCCACTGAATTTAATTTACTGCTTAGCATCAGCTGGCCCCAGATGATGGAAGGTCATATGGATGGAGGGTCAAGTGGTATAAACAGCTCCAAATCTCCCTTCTGCCCAAGGTCTTGGAGCTGGTAAGCCCCACGATAAGCAGGCGCAGACCCAATGGGGGCACATCAGCTGAGCAGGCTCCATGGGCAGATTCCTTTGGAGCATCTGCTCTCCCAGATGAGGAACCCTCTCATTGTTTGTATCCCATTGTCATTGCAATTTAGAGAAAATCCAATGCAATAGGCCAGGTTCTTTGGAGGAGTTAGTCTGCCGTTGTTCATACTTCTCGTCTGGTGGAGCAACCTTTCTACCTCCATAACAATACATTAGGATGTATTTTGCTTGTAAGGTATTAAGGATTTTTAGATCACAAAGTACCATTATTCCGTTTGAAGAAAGAGAAGATAGGGGGAGGGTCTGAGTAATCCAGACAGGGGCAATTCCAGAAACTGAAGAAAAAAAAAAAGAAAAGGCTATCATTTCATGATACTGCCTTCAGTTATGTTCAAGGATGCACAGAGCTAAAGGCAGGGCTATCACATCTAATTCCTCCAAGAGATTTTTTCTGCCATGGACTTTTCTAATTAAGTTGTAAGCGGCATTAGGGTGCATTTAAAACTAAGTGGAATAAATGAGAAATTTTGAAAGAATCACATTTTGAGTGCAACCTAAGAGTTGGACCTGCCTCTGCTAATAGACTAACTAGTCATCCTGTGCTCCAGATATTCCTGGGAGAACAGGACTGAGACACACCAGCCTGGCAGAGAAGGGGTGCTCTTTCCCATTGTGAACATAGGTAAAGCTGTCTAAGGATGTCCCAGCCTTAAACCCAGAAATGTAACTCTCTAGTGGGAAACCGCACAGCCAGATCCCTGCTCCTGAAAAATGGAAGGTTGCTAGTGGGGCATGATGTGCTCCAGGCAATTTTTGCAGCTGCTCTTCAAAGACACAATCATCAAATCCAGCAAGACCACCTAAGGAGTAGAAAACCTTCCCAAGAAAGCAACACAATCAGAATCAGACCCCCAAGGAGTGAAATATGGGTCTTTAAAAATTTACCTCACTGTGTGGTGGCACGTTTCTAAGTGGTTTGTGCGCCCAGATGCTTGCTTGCATGTCTGTAAGGCACAGTGCATGTGCTTGGCTTGGTACAGCTCATACGAGCATGTGTTCCCTCCCTACTTAAGGCAAACCAGGGGCTTGGTACAGGCCACAGGCATAGATGTAGGGTTGTGGGGGCCCAAAACCAGAGCAGCACAGCTATGTCCATGTGGGCAGGCTGAGCGGCACAAAGCCAGGTACCATTGCTCTTCCTGCATGCTTCCCACTGCATGGTTTGAGTGCGCTTTTACACCCCAAATGTTTCTCTTTCTTTAGATATTGCCACCTCTTCCAGCACGGACAAAGACCTGTTTGTGAGGCTGTGCTCCTTTTCTGCAGGGATGACAGGTGGGAACAGAGGTCTGATATAAATATACCCTGATTTGAAGTGCGTTGTGAGCAGGATCTACTCTAATTTTCCACCCTGAACAAACAATTTTACATTGCACGAAACTTTCTACAAAGAGAATGAGCTCAATTAAGAAAACCACAACAACACAACTTTTAAAAAATACCATCGTTATTGTCCGTGTGGGTTTTGGGTGGGCTGTGGAAATTGATTTACGAGTCAACCACTTTTCTCTTTTCTTGCCATCTCTCGCTTGAGTGGTTTGTAGGCCTTGGCCCTTTCTTTCACTCAAGGAGAATAAGGTTGTCTATGGAAGAGGTCAGCATTTCAAATTGGTGGAGTTCAACTGCACAAATGACATAGAACTGACAAGAAAAGACAGGGGGTTTGGAGGTCATAGACTGCATAGGTCCTGGTTAGGGTTTTCGCTTTGTGATGGGACCTGGCACCAAAATGAATTAAATAACAGGCTTAAGGACTATTGAGGGAGGGCTGAATGCAAATCAAAGATAAGTAGAAGTTTTCTTTCCTAAAAGGGGAATGATTTTTTTCTTACCTCCCCCTTTCCATATCTGCACAGGCAAGGTCTGCATGTTAAACATGATTTAGCAGGCATTATTCTGGAGCCTTTTCATCAGGTTTCTGCAGTGATTGCCTATCTTGGCCTATGATTAATGATCTGCTGTGCAATTTGGAGGCTATAATGACTCAACAATCCACACACAAACTATATAGTCGCATTCCTTTTGCAGATTTGCCAAGCTGTTACCAAGGGGCCCACAACCAAGCAGGATTGTTAGAGAGATAGCTAAGCATTTCTGCAAATGCCATTCTGCCTTATCTTGCTGAGAAGTGCGTTGGGCAGCAGGCTCATTTACAAAATTCAAAGCCTAGATTTCAGTGGTTCCTTTAAAAAAAAATAAAAAAAATCTGGACTGAAATAATCATTAAAAAGGCTGGTAAGAAAAGATCCTGGTATATGGCCTCTCACTGATTATACAGACAAAATACTTTCTTTGTTTCCAAATTTTGAACCTGATTAATTGAGGCCTAATGCTATTAATGCAGTTTGAAAGAGAAAAGTTAATCTTTGGAAACCCTTGCCATAAATGAAATCTGAAAATCTAGGCAGATTCTGAAGGAAAAGCTTTGTCTTCATTTCAGTTTTTTTTCCATATAGGAATAGGTTATGAGGGTTTATTTATAGATTCAAATGGATCTGTAGCTAGTTAAAATCTGCCTGTCAAATAACCACCTTACAAACTATTCCATTCAAAATATGGGTCCTGAGGAGAATAAGCTTGAAAATCCATAGTTCCTGCCTGTGAAGCTATTTTCAAAAAAACCTTCCCAACAAACATGCAAACCGCAAAAACAAGGACATAGCTATAGGTAGAGTCCATCTTTGAGAAGGACATCAGCTCTTTTATGAAAAATAATTACAGAATAATCTATATATGTTTCTGTTTCCACCATTGGTTATTAGATGCAGCCCAAAAAATTCAGTCACAACTGAAAAATACCTGGTTCAGTGCAGTCACGTTCACTTCAATGATTCATTCAGTTTTACTTTTCTTTTTGTCTGGTTTGAAGGGAGGGGAACTAAAAGGCACTAGAAGATGCATCCTGTCTATTATTATTATTATTATTATTATTATTATTATTATTATTAATAATAATAATAATAATATGCCTGGAAGCTTTAAACAAGGATGGAGATCCACTGTGCTAACAGTGACCCTTCACGGTAATATTGTGCCCTCATAATGAAAGGTATCTCTTAATCTTGTACATAATGTTCCGTGACCCTAATTTTGGAAAGCCTTTATGGTTCCAGATTTAAGTACAAGCGTAAGCATTTATTCGCATCTAGGCCTTAAGCAAATACATCACACTTTAGTCTATGTGCAGAGTGCAGAGTAAGATGTCTCCAAGCCATTTGGGAAGAAGGGCTTTCTCTGATCCCGCGGTAGGCAACAGCAACCTCCCCCAGCTCTGGCTTCAAAGTCCAACATGTTAGTGCTTGTTTAAAGAAACTTTTAAAATACTGAATACAAATAGGAAATACACAGTATGTAACCTGAAGGCCCAGAGCTGTCACGGTTTCCTGCTGTTGGGGAGGAAGGGGTCAGAAACCTCTGACTATGAACACATTCAAGCAAAGCAACATTCACCCTCCCCTCTCTGCTTAGGGGCTTTCACCCTTATGCCGAGAGCCAGCCCACAATGATGCACCATGGAGGTCCTACTATTTTGTAGGGTTTTAACTAATCTTTGCCTCAAATAAGTACATAAATAAATCAAATCAGCAGTGAGCACACTGCTGTACAGCCACGATAGTGCTGCTGTGCATTTAAGTCTATTAATCTGTGAATGGTTGTGTTGCTGACACTGCCTTCGGGGCAAAGGGACGGACTAGATCAGGGTCAACAACCTTTCAATGGTGCTCTGCTAGCCTGTGGTTATCAGTACCAGAGCAGAGGTTATGCAGGACAGTGAGAGCTCATCCATAGCTAGAAGATACTACCTCTCAAAGAGGCCAAAACCTGCTGCTGCTGCAGCGGGATCATTGGCCTGTGCGAAACAACCAGTCCTCCTGACCCAAGCAGCCAGAGCCCTTAACCCTCTCAAACTCGACTCTCAGGGTGCCATGGCCTATAGCTCCCAGCCTTTCCCATGTCTCTGAAAATCAGTACCTGTCCTCTTGGGTGGATGGTGTCTCCAAATCTGTTTGGGACCTCTCTTTGATTTCAGGAAAGTCAGGAAGCAGTAAAAACATGCACTTCTCACACAACAACAACAACAACAAAAGACAAGAACAGGTCTGTTCAGAGGAAATATTTGGCCTGGGATCCCACAGCTGATTCTGAAAAGGATGAGAATGATAACAAACAATGAATGATAATTTTAAAGTATCATTAGTAACTTGTTCTTCTGCTTGTTCTGCAGCTCCACATCCATGTGAACAGTAACTTGTATGGCAACGAGACAAGGATTTGCACCGGCATCAGACCTCCACCACTCTCTGTGGGAAGCTGAGCACTGAGAGAGACACAGTCTCCACAACAGTTGTGTCCTTGGCTTTTCTACCCGAACCAGCTGTTTCAAATGTGGGATGCGTTTTCTGTGAGACAGCCAACCGCCTGCCAGGCAGTGCGATGAGGTCAACCTTATTTCACACTGGTCATCACCTCTCAGTTCCTTGTGTTTACTGACCTCAGTTTGAACTGCTGCTTAAAGGTGAATTGGACCGAGATTTTCAGAGGTCATGAGTGAGTCTGAAGACCACAGTTGCTGAATATGCAAGAGGGAACTTTTACAGACTTTCATGTTCTTGAAGCATGTTTTCAATACTTTCTGCAAACCGGGTTCTTTCAAGGTAATTCACCATGAACACAGAGAACTACTAGTCAGTATTTTAAAAGCAACTTTTGCAAATTTGGTGCAAATTACAGCAAGCTTCACACTTGCCATAAACCATGTACATCTTCAAATCAAACTGGTCTACGAATGAGAAAATGAGTTGTCCATCAGGTTTCTTAGTACAGCACCTTGGATTGAGGCAGACTGGAAACTTGCTAGAACCAAATCAGGTCTTTTGAAGAATTTTGGCTTTTTCCCTACCAACTCAGAAACAAGAGCACAATCAGGATCACATGGCAGAGAAGGGGAAGTAATTTCAACCATTCTAAGTTTCAGAAAAGGATGGTGTAGCACAAATATCACCACTGATTATTGACAGGGAGAGGGTAGGCTTGCTTCCCTCTGAATTTTTATCCTAAGGCATTTCATAAACTTTAAGTTCCCAGGTGGTGCTTGTGAACATATGTTTGTGAGTACAACTCAGAGTGCAACAACCATAAGGACAGACAATAAATAAAATACAGTGAAAATTAGACATTTGTTTCAAAACTGTGTAACTTGGTAGCATGACAGAGACAGAAACTATGTTTGTATGGACATGTCATACTGGGGTCACCATCAGTCTACATACCTACTAAGTTTAACTGGTAGACCCAGGTTGTTTTCTAAGAACGACTTCCATATCATCACAGGAGGAAGAAGAATCTCTCCAACTTCATTCTTGACAACTTTTTGTAGACTAGGTGTTCCAGGAGGAAACGCTTTGGTCTTTAGTGATGGCTCAGCACTCCTGAAGGGCCAGAGTTCAAGTGCTGGGATTCAAGTTTTAAGGGAGCTAGAGATTTTTGCAGGTGGCTGCAAAGCACGTACTAATGTGTTTTGGAATCTAAGAGGGACTTAAGCCAGACCTCTCCTTTGATGAGAGAGACAAAGTGAGTTTAGGTAAAAGAATGTGGACAAGAGTGGAATTTTCCATAAGGCACCAAGAAGAAAAAAAGCCCTACTGATTTCATCAGAAGCTGAAAATTCTGTCCCAGAATTACTTTAAGCACTGGCAGATATTTGCCAAACTAACACACAGTGAAAATCTGAGCTAACAGATCATTTCTCTGAAATGAGCGTAACAAGCAATTACGCTGGCTGTTGGCAAACAGTGGCTGATAGTTGCAAACACCATTTTCATGGCTTGTTTTGGAAGTCACAAATATACACAGGCAAACAGGGATGATCACAGCTATTTCTAAGAAAGCCTGACAGCAGAAGAACAACTTGTCCAGAGTTGTATCTCTTGGCTTGGGAGCCGTCTTTTTTGCCCAGCTTACAGAATCACTCTTAGGATGCATGTCAGCCAGTTGCAAAGACAGGAGGTAGAGGTTAGCCCCTGTACATGAATAGAAAGCATTGAGTGATCACTCCCTCTAGAGGGAATCCACTTTTCCATGCCCATTTGAAGTTATTTGAGCACCTTTGTATGCCAAAGATAGGTAAACTGGGGTCACTGGGCTAAAATAGCTACTATCCTGGGAGAAACCTTGCAAGGAACAGTAATGTCCTTTTTCAACGCAGCCTGTGGTCATGCAGAAGCATGATGGTGTATGTTCCAGAAATTAAAATCTTGCTGTTCTACTAAATTTTATTCTGCATGCTAACTAAATCCAGACATCTCTATCAGGTCTTGTATCATCTGCGGGTTTAAATAGGAACTATGGGGCCAACATTCCACACATGGAAGTGTGTGGAACTACATGTTCCAGAAACTACTAGTTTTAGTTTTATTTGTTTTAAAGCTGAGCACCATAATCCAGAGATTAATAGAATAAATAGAATAAATAGCAAGAGCTAAAATAAAGTACTTTTCAAAGCTAAGAATAGCTGTTCCATGAGGGCTAGACAGAAAATCTGAGCTTCAGATTACCTAGTTAAGGGATCAGAATCATGTAAAGGGTTAATATCTACTCCTCCAGATGTGAACTTCATTAATTTAATCTAAAACATCTTGAGAGATAATAATACACATATTTTCAATTACAACAATTATTTAAACAGCCCTAATCTTGCACTTCATGAAACCATTTACATTCACTCTAATGTCAAGCTCTGCAGGGGAATACGTTAACACGGGAAATGTAGCATCTTCTAATTACAGTACTTCTATAAAACAGAAACAAAACTGAGCTTTGAAGGCTGAGCTGAGAGCAGACGCTATTCCATGGCAGACAAGAATGCAGAAGCACCAGGGCCAGTTGCAGACCGACAGGTATTGTATATTCTACTTCTCTGTGGAGACACTGGCACACGTGTCTGGGAAAAAAGATGTATTATCACCAAATGTGCATGTCATTTTGCAGTAAGAGCACACTCTCGTTGATTGAGTAGCTTCCATAGTCATAGGTCATAAAAAGAGAGTTACTGTGTTGTTACATGCTCTGATCTTCTTACAAGCCTGACACAGCTCACCAGAGGCTTGCAACCCAAAATCACATGCAGAATGAACAGTATCTATGCAATATTTTGAGTTTCTCAGGCAGAAAAAGCAAGGCAACTCTGACCTCTGCCATATACTCCGGAAAAAGAGCAGGAAAAGGCAGCACAGTATTTCCCTGACAGTCAGACCTGAGGCTGTCTGAAAGCACCAGTCCCATTTCCCTCTTGGGGTTCTGCTTTATCTCTGAAGACCTTTGTGGTGCTGACACTGTGGGTGGGTGCCTCAGGTTGGCCTCCTACACAACTCTGCACAGCTCAGCTCTTGGGTGACAGCAGAAGCTTGGAGGTTACAGCTCAGAAATGAGTTCCCAGGCCAGTCTGTCATGTTGGTGTTCTGAAACTTTAAGGACACATCAGGAAAAAACTGTATAAATTTGCAGATGGGTAAATTTCAGGTGATGACTCCAGACATGGTGCTGATGCTGCATCAGTGTGTTGTCCTTCCTCCAGAGGGGTGGAAATGCACCCATTGCTAACACGGATATAAGGGTGGGCTGCTCAGAGGTGTTCATGGCCCACTGAAATTCACTCTGAGTTGGGTACCATGCTCCTTCAGCTGTCTTTGCAAAACTTGACCTTGCCTTACATTTTCCTGTTACCTAATAAGATTTTCCCAACAGTGACAATGACTTTATGGCCCTGCAGCAGTAACAACCTAAAAGAAATATGACACTAGTAGGCAAAGACACCAGTTTAAGCTAGAACATACCACTCAAAACCACCAAAGACTATTTTGGTTGAGGGAGACTTGCTGTAAAGAGCTTTTTTGTCACATCATTACAACCAATTATCAAAATGTATATGTATCCTTTTGGAGACACAGCAGCTTAATTCCCTCTTTGAACTTGACTGGACAACTGGCTGTCTTTAACTGATGAACTAACTGCAGAGATGCAGGCATGAAAATATGTCCTTCCTGGAACAAACACACATGTGTGCAAATGTATTCAAGCCCAGCAGCCACTACAAGTGATGACCTCAACTGGTTTGTGATGTAACTCAGTGATGCTATATCTATGCTGCACTGACATATAACTGCCCCCATCCCCAACCTACACCCCTCTTGGTAACAGGCCATTTGCCAGCAGGTGAAACATGAAGTAAGGTGGTTCTCGTAAGGGCTCTGTCACACAAAAAGGAATCAAAATATCTCTTAAAATGTTGAAGCAATCTTTTGTGCCAAAAGTTTCCAAGTGCAGCAAAGGCTAATCTGTTTAATAAATGCCCCCCAACTCACCAGCCAGCAGAAAGGCTCTGTAGTGCAGGGGTCTGGGGCTGGGACAGGGTGATGGGAGGGATTTATTTTTTTCTCTCTCTCTCAAATTGCAATTGTTTGGGTTGCTGATCCAAGGTAAATGACAAGAAATCGAAAAACACCCCCAACACACATATTTCAACTGAAGCAAGCGCTTGGGATTATTTTTTTCCCCCCTCTGTGTCTGTCTGAAGGTATTCTCCCAAGTTGACAAGCACGTGTTTTGGAGACCATTGAAAAGTTTCTGCCATAAATAGAGGAGGCAGCTTGGCTTAAGTGTTGCTAGGGAATACCTGGCAACAGGCAACAATAGTCCTTTTAGAGAGCCCAGGGCAAACAGTGACCGTGGTAATGGGGTGGGCTTAAGGGAGGCTCCTTGCCCAAAGCCCCTCCACTCACACTGCGCCTCCCGCCCTGGGCTGTGTTCCGGAAATTCCCCGCACAAAGACCCCCATTCAATGGGAGGCGGGCCCGTGCGTGTGCTTTTCTGGCAGGGAGGGGGGCTGCTGAGGGAGGGGGTTTTCTTGCCAAAAAAAAAAAATCAACCCCCAAAAAACACGAAGAAGCCCCACCAAAACCTTTTTTTTTCCTTTTTTTTCCTCTTTTTTCTTTTTTTATTTTCTTTTTGGAAAGCCTAAGAGAAGCCCAGAAAGTGCGAAGTTTGTAAAAGAAGCTGAAAAGGTTCAGAAAGGAGCATAATGGGGCCAGGGAATGCCCTGTGAATTCTGAACAGAGAGCAGAAAAGAGACCCTAAAATGCAATTAGTGATGCTGCTTGTCGCTGAAGAGAGAGCTTGAAGGAGGTGGGAAGGTGCAAAAGGAAGAGGGCACCTCCAGTCGCTTAGTAAAGTACCAGGGAAAGGGGGTGGCAGGCACTGGGAGAGACAGACTGGTGCCTTTGGGAATTTTTGTAGTAAAAGTGGATGGAGGCACATGGCGATGGCAGCATCCAAGGAGCTCCTGGAGCTGAGGCACATGCCAAGCTGGGGCTTGGCTTCTCTTCCCCTGCTCATTTCTGCAGAAGCAGGGAAGCAGTAGGGCTAGGCTGCTGTCTCTCAGCTATCCCAACGCACTCAGACTTGGTCCCAAATCCTCACCTACCCCCATGAGGAGGGCTCCTCAGCTAAAAGTCTCTGCCCGATGGAAGAAAGGCAAGGGGAACATTTCTGCAAACTTCCAGTCTCTCTTCCTCTCCTTCCAGAGCCATGCACAGACAACTGTTTAGCTGTACATTCCCCATGCAAAATATAAATAACGCTGACCGCTCATTAGTTGGGACTTGTTAAGGAGGGGATAAAAAAAAGAAGGAAAAAAGGGCTGTCTGAACAGGGCTGAATAGCTATAACATTAATGGGTTGTCAGAAGTCCGATGGCAGCACAGTGAGGGCAGCCAATCGCCCCCCAGTCTTTTGTCCTAGACATTGTTTAGGAGCAGTGGTAGCTCATTAGGTCAGGAAAGTAATATTCCTAACGATCCTGCGAGGCTGAGGCTTCAGACTATGTCTTCAGCTGTTTTCCTGATGTCAATCTGATCCACAGAGGCGTATTTATCTCAACAGAGATACTTTGGCAGAAAGTGTTATTTACCTTTCATATCCTGATTGCTAATCTTCAACAAAAGTTACAGCTGGAAGGGGAAAAGGGGAAGCTGAGCGTCCTGCCTGCATGAATAGAGGTGCGTTACAGTGAAAGGGAAGCTGGAGAAACCAAGTAGATGGGGCCTTGGTCTACAATTTGGCCCTAGAGTTTGCCTCCTTGTATTTCAGATTCCATCTGTCAAGTAAGGATAATCACCCATTTTGCATTCTGGGGGTGGCAGAGAAGAAAATATTAGAGTGTGAGGCTTCCAGGCAATGGGCCAGATAAATAGCTAAAATTAATACCTTTCCTGCATTCAGGGGTGCTAGAAGGGCTGGGCTTTTTTGTTGTTGGGTTTTTTTCTGGTTTCTGACAAAAATACCCCACAAACAACTTAAATCTGAATTAAATTGTAAATCAGAATGGATTTTTGAGTTGTGTGTAATTCCCCTTACATCCTGTACTTATTTTCAGCCTAGCAACATGAATCTGCTGATGAAGGGAGCAAAGTTAGACCCCACCTTCTCTCAGACGTCTCCACCACCCAGATACTGGGTGCAGACATGGGGCTGAGCAGATCCTATTCACTGAGACAAGCCAAATCCCCAGCCTTGGTCACATGTCTGACAGTGTCACAAAACCAGAATGACGTTTTAGTAAAGTGATGAAACTAAAGGATAATTGATCATATGGTAGATTTCCTTGTAATTAGGCAACACATTATATACCCACTTGCCAGTCTTGCCAATCATAGGGAGCAAAGTACATTGTCACTCTGCGCTCTTGAAGACTTTGCTTCAGTATTTAAGGCCTGAGGTTTTCTAAGGAAACTCTGAGAGCTCCGTGCAGCTGCCCTACATCCCTATTAAAAACCAGCCAAACTAACAAATAATGATGAAACGATTTCCTTATTTATTTTGTCTTAGAAAATAGAGTGGACAATGAACTGCTCTCTGAAACAAAGGGGCAAGAACTACTCATCCCTTTCACTCCAGTAAGAGGATGGTAAGTACACAAAGGTCAGCATACAGACACTGAAAGGTTCAAACCAAGAGGCAATGGGAACAACATCCCCAGATCCTCAATAAGTGCACAGCCCACCAGCAGCTGCCTCCACTGGTACTCCAGATCTGGCTGCTGCGGGCATCCTGTGGACCAAAATAACTTCCCAGTGGCTAAATCACATTCCCTATGCTAAGATGCTGGGAAAGGATTTAAAGCCCCACAGGACACGATCAGAACACATGGAGACACATAACAGAAAAAGGCTTACGGCTTCTCCACCGCTACTTAGCTGTGATTGCACATGGCTGCCTCGGCCACTTAGGCGGCTTGTAAAAGAGTATCATGACTGATGAGTTCTCCATGAAGCACCCTTCCACCATCCCAAGGAGTGGTTGAATTTTAGACATAAAATAGTATATTCTTACAACGGGGGACACATTCTGTTTTTAGGGAAACACCTGCTAGGCTAAAGGTTATTCTTCATAGGTTCTCTCATTATAAGGGAGCTTGAGCATCAAGAGGTGCCTGCCACCGGCAGCACACAGTACAGTAAGCAGGCCATGTCTCTGTTGAATAGATCCAGGAATGGATTTCTAGCTGATGGGCAGCAGAAAAAATGCTGCCTGGAGATGAAACAATGGGACACATCTCATCAGCCACAAGATGGGTTTTGATGAACACCCGTGCCAGGATCCCTTTGCTGTCTGGTTTCTCTGGTACCACAGTGAAAAACGCAAAACATCTACCTGTCAAACAGTTTCTATAGATGCCCAGTACAAATACAACACACAGGAAAGACCATGTTATATCAGTCCCATTTCCTATCTCGTGCTGAGCAAAAGAATATAAAATGTTCTGCTTCCATTAGCCATCTTCCCATTTTTTCTGCATTTCAATGATGACTTTTTTACCTTATTTCCCACTTGTTTTTAAGCTTGCAGATCTTAACAGCCTGTGCAGTGGTATACAGCAATTCCCCTTTGGAACATGCTCTGATGTCACATAGTGGCTCAATGTAGCCTTTTTCATGAGAAAATACAACACAGTCATGATCTATGATCTTTAAACTCCAGCTACCTCAGTCAGCTCAACAATCAGTTTTCATCCAAAAGCTAACGGGCAAATTTCTTTTGCAAGGCTCCTAAATGCCAGTCCTCCAGGAGTTTAAATATTCTGTCCCATGCTTGGGCTATAGCTGACACAGTTGTCTGTACCTTTGCTCACTGGAATGAATCAAGTTTTGCAGGATATAGCAAAAGGGTAGGTTTTTTCAACAAGTTGTTACATAACCAGAAGCATTTCTATTACATGACTGAAATACTACGACAACGAATGGGACAAGTTCTGCTCTCTACCAGCATGGAGCAGGAAAAAAAAATGTTCACCATAATCACTCGCAGGTTTCTGAAACATTTCAACCTATTTTGCGGCAGTCTCCGTGTGGTATTTCTAACAGACGAAGCAGAGGGGTTAGAAGGCAATAGTGTTCAAACTCATACTCTTTCCTCTGGCTCATACTGACTTCTTCACCTGGTCTGGGGTTTGAAAATTGTAGGCCTATAAGGAACTTCTGGGAATTGCACTGAGAGTCTTACTCTGTGTCTATAACAATAAGATATAAAAATGATAAAATATTTAAATATTAATAGTGGAGCTGTACATTTTGGCTTCTACAGAGTGCTGACATCATGATGAACAAAGATGTTAACTTTTTTGGTGCTGTTTGCAATTTTATGAACTCACTATTTTGTCATTTCAGTATGCTTTTGAGTATGACAAAGACGTTAATTCCTTACTAAGGAATTACACCTTTTAAGTGCCAGTAAAATGCCTACTCACTGGAAAAAATATTCTATTACCCTACTGTGAAGAGCAAGCACATGTTTGTGAGTAGATGGGAGCCCATATACTCACAAGCAGACACACCGACACGTACCTCTGCCCACAGAGGAACACAGTCAATCCCACCCACACACATATGAATGCACACATGTTCAGACACGCAGATACATGCACGCATGCAGACAGGCACGTATACACAACCTCACAGGCACACTTGTGCGCACCTGTATGTATTCACATACATACAGAGACAGGCTCACCAACTTGCACATGTGTGTATGTACCCCTACACACACCAGTGATGATATAGGCACACATGGAAACAAGTACACCTCAGAGCATGCACTCACCCGTACACAGCTCTGTGGGTGCTTGTGCACTGCCACGGACAGAGGCACACTTCAATGTGCATCTGTACAGATGCACCCCATGTGTGTGCACACACACTCACCCACAATCAAGCACTCTCCCCTCCACCTATGCACACAGTCATGCACAAGCACACACCTACATGCATGTGTGCACACCCACACACCCCTCCTCATGCAAACCCTTACACATGCAGACATGCACGCCCGCAACGATGCGCCTTGCGCGACCACAGGCACCACACCCTCCCGCACTCATCCATACCCACCCAGCCGCACACGCTCACCCCCGACACACACCCCTCAGCCCTCGCACACAGCCCCCCCGGTGCCTGCGGGGCAGCACCACGGACAGCGCCCTCAGCGCCCCGCCAGGCCCCGCGGCCCGGCCCGCAGCCACCCCCGGAGTGCCCGCTTGTCCCAGCGCTCCCCGCCGCGCTGGAGAGGCATGGAAACACTCCTGGGAGCGAGAGGCAAAGTCACGCTGGAAATATTTGTTTCCCAGTACAACGCAAGAGCCAAAATCCCTGCCAAGCCCCCTTTGTCTTAAAGGGAGTATTTTTAGAATCACCTGGTTTGAACACTGGGGAAATATGCCTCCCTGGAAACCACTCTTACAAGAAGGGCGTTATTTCCAGGTTGCACTACAGGACAGCAAAGGCGTAGGCATTTCTCCTATAACAGTAAAGTTTTTGCATGTACATTTCAATAACTCATACCCAGCACAGCTGCATGGCCCACAACAGCAGGGCATCCCCCCATGTCCTGGCACAAAGCCACAAAATAGCAGCTTCCTTAGCCAGTGAAGGCTTGAAAAGTGATGTCCTAGTTGAGGTGCCACTGCTAACCTTCAGGTGAATGAGGTTGGGGGTCTTCATGTAATGGTGGAAGAACATTTAGTGTTAGCTGGACACAACAGCGGGAGGAAGTTCAACAAGCCTTAATGCTCTCTACCTGGCCACAAAAGAGGCTGTTTCAGAGGCAAGATGAAGTAAGCTGAGCCTTCTGGTGATGGCTAGAAAAGCAGATTTGTATGTTTTAGAAGGGTGACATGGAGTCTATGTGTAGAAATTAGCTCCATGACAGGCAAGCAGGTCTGAGAGATGTCAGCAGATGAAGAGTGGCTTGCTGCATGCTGTGCTAATACTGCATTGGTCCAGACGTAGTGTAAGGTTCTCGGCTTTTAGGTCCAAAGTTTAATCTACCATCTTCAACATCAAGGACTCAGTGAATGTGTTTATTGATCAAATAAACGGACACTCTGTTCTATGTCAGCAGCACCTTTCTTGGTAGCAGAAGCAATAGATTTTGGATACTACACAGAAGTATTCACCCTCAATCATTGTAGGACAATGGCTGTGGGACTTAGTACACAGTTAAACCTGTAATTCACAGATATTATGTCTGGTCAGTCCTCTGGGATTTTAAAAATATGCCTAAGAGGAAGAGTGTTGAGGATCTGCAAATGTACTGTGCAGAGCATGGATTTTGTCCAATGGCCATGAGACACTTCATAGTGCTCTGTGGCATTGTCATCCGCAAACACCTCCAGAAACTCAAGTTAACAATGCTTATGGGAAAAAAGAGTGATGCCAGATACAAACCACAACTGTAAGAGATCTGACAGTTCAAACTGGCACAAGGTGGGAGAAAGAAAGCTCTGCAACCTCCCTTTTATAACAAGCAAGCTTCCCAGTTTGAAATAGGGCAGAGCCCAGGGGAGCATAGTGCCTGCAGGGGCTGCACATCTGTGTATAAGAGCACACTGCCATGCAGGCACACTTGCAGCAGGATCGGCAGCTTTATCAGCCTTACACACACACACACACACACACACACACACACACACACACACACATACACACACACACACACACACATAGGCTTTTTCTCTCAGCCAGGCATATTCGCTTGGGCTCAGCACGCTGTCAGTACATGCACCACCTCAGACTAGCAAATTCAGAGCCAACTGAGTGTCTTTTCACTGAACTCCCTCACAATACAGCCATGGTCTCTCTCACCCTGTCTGAGGCTCAGCCAAGCATGCAGAGTATAAGACCTTTCACTATCCCTCCCCCGTTTTTGTTTTCTGTTTGCTATTTGAGGTATAGCTTGCCCCTATCAGTTATCACCAATCTTAACTGTTTAGATTTCTTTGCAATAGACCTACATGACAAACACACTACTGGATAGGCATCGACTTTATTACTGCATTTTTATTTCCAGACCTGTGGCTATCACCTAGCATTTCAGTCTAATTCATGGCACCCCCAGAGGGGCTGAATGCAGGCAGTACAGATCTGGGCAGCATGGGATGCAGTGTGTGCTTGGAAAGCCCAAGCTGGCCTTTGCCCAGAGAGGAACCAAGTTTGCAGTAACCCAATCCCTTAAGCAGCTTATCTCTTCCTCTCTGCTGCAGCCTATGGGGGTATGGTGCAGTTAGGACTTCAGCCCCTGCCTGCTGATGTAAAGCCACCTTGGACTAGCACAGGGTTAGGATGTTCCACAGAAATGTAAGAAACTGGAGAGGCATATCTCTGCTCTGAGTTATTGGAAAGGAGAATTCAGTATCCATCTCTCACAGGCAAAGGCGCAGATGCACAACTTGGAAGTCAGCATCTCTGCTCTGGTTAAAGGCTGGCTACTGACACAGAGGCTGGCAAGTCCAACGAACGAGCATAGACTCTACACAGCCTGGTGAGCACGGCACTCAGTTACAGTTTGAATCTCCTGTCTGGGTCTGAACAACCTGAACATTACAGCCTGAAGAGAGGAAAAAGCCGTAAGTGGAAAAAGCCATTGACTTCCAAGCAATCCACTCCTACTTAGATAAATCATGGGCAATTGAAACATGATAACAAAAAAAATAATAATATTCTTGACTGGTGCTAACAGTGGCCTATAGCATCAGTATTGTATGCAGAGTAAAACTCAACACCACAGGTCTTCCAAAAGGAAAATCATAGAATATATTGGGTTGGAAGGGACCCTTAAAGTCCACCTAGTCTAATCCCCGTGCAGTAAGCAGGGACACCTTGAACTAGATCAGGTTGCTCAGAACTTCATCAGTCTTGACGTTGAATATCTCCAGGGATGGAATCTCTACCACTTCTCTGAGCAACCTGTTCCAGTGATCTACCACCCTCACGTTGAATTTTTTCCTAATTTCCAACCTAAGTCCCCCCTTTTCGAGTTTAAAACCATTACCTTTGTCCTATTGCTGCATGCCCTTGTGACCACTTTTCCCCCAGCTTTCCTATAGGCACCTTTCAGGTATTGAAATACCACTATAAGGTCCTACCAGAGGAGCCTTCTATTCTCTGGAATAACCCCCTACTCTCTCAGGCCTTCTCTGAATGAAGGCCTTCAAAGACAAATGATCATCTCATCAAGTCATTAGCCAGGAAAATGGCCACAAAAGGAATAATCATAGGAAAGCATTTTCAAAACAATTGTGAAAGAAGGTGAATGCTTTTAGGATCATTGTCCAGCGAAGAATTAGGAATAGTGTCCTCCAAGGTAAGATAAAGAGCAACCACATGGAAGAGAAAAAAATGCAATTTTACGTAGAGCAATCTGAAATTAATCTTAAAAACAAGGATCAGATCAAAAGAATGTGTTTATATGGTATGGAAAAGTGTTTGCCACACTAGCTGGGATGGTGGTCTGTGCTGACCACTCACCTCCTCCTCACATGAATGCATGGCAGCAGCATAAAGCTAGGCACTGGTGGGTGTGCTGGTGCCAGATCTTCAGAGCTCACATCTGGCCCAGACCCATCCCACATCTGTCCATGTGGGTGGTCTGTCAGGCCATGAGAATGTCCATGTGGAGATCCTCAACAAGCAGCCTAGACCAAACCTTGTGTTCACCACAGCACGTTCAGTACCTTCCATCCACACCCTGACCATTGCAAGCCTGTGCCCTGAAACAAGTCAGCAGCTAGAACACAGCATCTCCTCAGTGGCCACTCTTTATCAGGGGACACTACATGAACACACTGGTGAAGTAAAGGACAATCTTGTCCTTGATTTTAAGTAGGCACAAGGATATAGATCACATCAGCAGAATCGGCCCACTGTCTGTCTCAATTAAGAAAAGATCCACCTTTTCCCAGGTTTCTACACAGCTTTTTTAAAATTTTCAACTCTTAGATGAATAAATGCTTTCAGATTAGGACAGTTAGGCTCTGAAATAACAAATTCTTGCAGAGAGAAGCAGAGGGACCGATTTAATCTTTCTCTTTGCTCAACCAAGTGGACTTTTTATTGTAGACTCACTGCTCATTAAGAAACTACGTCCTTTCACTTTGATGCTGGGGACTGAAGCTGAGTACAATTTTTTTCTCCCTTAATTCTTCAATGCTAGTTTATAAAGCCATATTTGTTCAAGTAAAGTTTCTCAGGCACAGCCATTCAACTGCAGTGACACCTGTTCTATGGTGACCCACTACTATGTGACAAAGGTCCACCTCTAATTCATCCAGAAGATTGTTTTCAGAGGCTCCAAAGGGGAAACTGAGTAACTCCATATTATGGGGAATAACATACCATTAAAGAAATCACTAGTCTTAGATATGAAGGATGTAGCATAATCTTTACTGAAAGAAATGACCAGTGCTTGCTGTTGTAAATGATCTTAAAATTGGCACAAACTGTTTTAAAAACTGTTGCCACATTTTGTGAATCTTTCCTTATGAGAAATACCATCTCATTTCTATATATATATATAAATGTTTAAATTTCATAACTTTTTAAACTAATAACCATTATTGAATTTGGGATTCAAAACTACACATGACAGCCAAGGATGCTGCCCATCTCCTCTGAGCAGAAATTGTGTCTTCAGTATGATTCTATGGTCCCATCTCCCCACAAGGTTGACATTATGACATAGAACCTACTATCTGTTAGAGTTTCTCTTGGTTTAGTCAACCTCTGAGAAGGAGAAGACCCTGACTCCCCATTCCTTGCAGTGCTGGTTATTTCCTCTGTGAGATCACTTTGAGTAATTAATTTCTAAAAAGCCTGTCCCTGTATTTACCCTGTAAATATACACACCGTGTCAGAGATAGCCTTTCAGTACATTCTGCTAAGCTTAAACAAAACTCTTGATTTTTGGAAACAGTAGGTAGGACATTGTAAATCACCACCTTTGAAGGCATAAGGCAATGCCTTCCTTTTACTAAGAACACTTGTAAAGCTGCACACAGACATTTTCCAGAAGTTTGAACAAGTCAGTCTCCTGGTAAGACAAAAAATGGTTTGCTTAAACACCTGTATGGAAAGTGATATTTAATCTTTTATGTTCGCGCTTGGAGAGCACTCAGGTCAATCAACAGTCAATAGAAGGTAGTGGTAACTCTTATTTTCTATTTTATTTTACAGTCAAGGTTGAGTATTTGTTTTTGAAAGATTGGAGGAGTTGGTTGGCAGTACCAGGGAACCGGACTCTTTTTATCTGCACACTTGTTAGGAGGAGGAGGCAGGTGCAAAGCAAGCTTTCTGACACCGTCGGCAGCAATAATCCCCACCTGAGCATTGACTGGCCACCTGCTCTTCAGGCACAGAGATAATTCAGGCTCTAAGTTAGCGTAGTTCTAAGTCTCTGCTAAGTAAAGACTCATAAATGACTTAAATTGCAGTAACATCAATGGGTATGTCAATATATCAATATTTGATCACTGACAGTGATTTCTTCTGGATTCACCCCAAGGTGTGCAGTCCAACCTCAGATGGCCTTACCCAATCTAGTGCACCTGCGGTTTATAGAGAACCTATTCCAAGTGCTGCTGAAGACAGCATTAACTTCCCGATAACCTTCATGCCACCAGCTATCTAGGTTGTCATCAGAGCCCAGGCACCCTAAAACTGATGAATGTTGTGCTTATATTTCAGTCAGTGCTTAAAATCAAAAATCTTTTCCCCCAACGCTTAGGCCTCAATTTACAGTGGGATTTATTGTTTTTATGGGAAATTAATTTCCCCTGCTGAGCATCACATCCATCCTAAAACATGGAGTGTGAGGTGGCTGCTGAGAGACAGAACAGACAAAAAAATGCAGACATGTGCAGAAGCAAGGTTGTTAGGAGGCAATGCAAATACTTTTATGCACGGGGAAAAAAATAAAGACAGATGAGGCTGGGCCTCGTTCTTCTGTTATCTAAATGGATTCATTTATTCCCTGTAAATTATTACTGCCTGCATGTCAAACATTCCCACGAGCCAGGACACCATCATTCCATGCTCTCCGGACCTGATACAATGCTGCTCCTACTCAGTGACTGAAATACCAGGCTTTACTGTCCTGTAACACTTTAAAGCTGTACATTATGGAGGTGCCCCAAAATGCACCAAGGAAACCACCTTTGGCAGGGAAGCCCTGCAGAAACGGAGCTCCGTGATTAACCTACTGGTTTGCTAAACTTCAAAGATATATTCTACCTGCCATTGAAAGACCTGCCAGCTATACCCCTGTTAAAATCACTCTCACTTACCTGGAGAGCAGCCATCCTGAACGAAAAACTACTCAGTAAACACTTCATTAGCATGCAATCAAGAAAGGTGGAAAAGCTATTTGAGGCTAATTTTGCAACTGTGCCAGGTGAAAATGAAATAAAGGCATGGACTCCCCTAAATTTGCAAGGGGCAAACTTGTCCACCACGTAATGGACATGTTAAATATGAGTGTAACTGAACTTGTCATTCCTGACTCCTTACTCAGACTCACTCAACAAACCCTGCCAAAATCTCAGTAAAAATTCTACTCCAAACCACCATATGGCAAAAACCAGTTATTCCTCTCCCCTCCCCTGTAGGAAATATTGCTAAGATTCACAACCTCCTCTAGGAATTACAGTTATCAATACCACCTTTCATGGGTATTGTGGGGTTTTTGGGTGGCCACATGAATCCTGGTATGATTTGGGATGAGCTGCAGGTCTCTGTCACCAGGGTGCACACATGTAGATGGGGAATAGAGATGTTAAATGAAATGGTGAAAAAAACGAAGGGGAAAATTAAGGTATGTAGTGGAGATTAATGAGGGATGTACTGGTGGCAAAAGATGGACTCACATGAAATTGTGAAGTGTTTTCATATTTAAAAAAATAATAATTGTCAAAATACTGTTTATTCCACACCACTCTTTCAAGCTAGGGAAAAAAATCTTAAAAATCAGTGACTGTTCTGGTGACAAGGATGTAAGATCTTTTGATGCTACAGTCCTCATTACCTGGAATCTCTCCAAACCTCACAAAAATATTAAAAATATAACAAAAGTCCATTTGAAATGCTCCATCAAGAAAATGAAACTGGGGCCTCAAATTTTCTAAAAACTCTAGAAAATAGTATTTATTAAGTGTTAAAACACTGTTGGCCAGCACACCACGTGTCTCTGTGCACCTCCCTGGCTTATTGACATTGTGTGTTCCTTTTGCCAGGGCTTGTCTTTCACTTTGTACATACATGATGCCTCTTCAAAACCAGAGCCGCCGATGGATGATTGAGGATATGCAGGCAATAAAAGTACAGGAAACCGCAGCCGTGCTGTAACTTACATCATTCCTTAATCAGGAATGAGGCCAAGAATATTTTAGTGTATTCAGGAAGAAGAAGAAGAAAGGAAAACAGCATGCAGAGAACAGCTCTATGCTCTGAATGAAGCAGGTACAGTTACTTCATGCTGGATTTATTTCAGCACAACATAACAGCTTTCCACGAAGTGGTTTAGTTGGAATTCCCAGGTGACTTGTTGTTGTATTTAGATACTGCCTGCCTAGGATTTAAATAAACAGCTTTTATATTAATTAGAAACAAATCCTCTCGATTGGAAGGTATTAACTGTTGCTAAATTGTTACTCAGGCTCCGATTCAGTTACATGCTTTTAAACTTGTCAGCCGTTTGTAGTCTAATAATACTATAAATGCAGTTTATAACAGTGCAATAAAATATTGATTCAACTGTTTTGGCCTTTCACTGATCAGCATAACATGTAATTAAGTCAGCATACACCTTTTCTCAGAGCAAGCAAATAGCTCATTGCTGGCACACCAGCCTAGTTAGATATTTATAGCCTAAGCCTACAAGAATTGTTTTATGCATGTTTTGCAGTAACACATATGCCAATTATCTCTTTGCTGGTTTCTGATTATAGTTTAATCAAAGACACTCACTGCTGTGCAAGTAGGGCCTGAATATAGATTGCCAGTGTCTTCACTGGCCAGGTACATTGATTTCACCAGCTGAGAACCTGACCAAGGTGCTTCACATTGCACGGGCTGCACAGTCCTTGTGAAAGGGCCGGTGGCTGTAGCAAGGCACAAGAGGTGCTGTGAGATACACCCTGATACTGGCAACGCAAAACTCCCACTGCAGACAGAGCAAAGCTTCCTTCCTAAACCCGCAGGGATATTGAGTAGCTCTAAAGTTGTTAGAGCCCCCGTATCAGCCTTCTCCGTAAGATAACAGCCTCGTCTGGCTCCTGGGAACAGCACTCTGCTTTTCTTAGCTTTGACCCCATTAGGTAAATCCACGTTTCTTTTGTGGCTGACTAGCTGAAACAAGACGTTGTTCCTCTCAGTTTACCTCACACCATTCAAAAAAAAGTCTAAACAGATTCTCAAAATGTTTGTGATTGGATTGAATAGGCCAAATTAATCCTTTGTGCTTTCAGCCTGTTTTTCATTAATTAGTGGAAACCCAACCTAACAATACTCAATATCACAGTCACCAGACTAAGAGTGCATTGCTGAGATAAATGGAGAAGGAGGGAAATGTCAGTTCCTGGCATTATCATCTCCTGTACAATAGTTTTTTGTTTGTTTGCTTGACTATATATGATAGTGGCAGAAAATACTTTTTTCAGAGCCTAGGATATTTCTGTGAACATGTGCAAATAAAATATACAGACAGAGATCAATTGTAGCTGTCCAGCTTTTTTGGAAATCTCTGTAGCCTTGCATAAAACGCCTCTCTTTTTTTTGTGCCTTCACAGACACGTTGAATTCCTGGGTGTGTTTTGAGAAGTATGACTACCCTAGAGACATTTCTTTCCTCTCTCAAAATGTAAATTCATGTGGAGTCAACTTTATCCCACATCTTGGCCTCTCTTGGATGAGCACCCACAGGCCAACACAACATAAGCTTCCCATTAGCTTTGACTCCTTTGTGACCTCTTTGCCACCACCATAGTGGCTCTTGCACAAAACCATCACTTCAGATCTTTAGAGGTTCTGGTTTTCCTACTACTTGTGCTGGGTTAGTTTGTCTAACTTTCCTAAAATCGCCCAGTGGATTGGCAGTGGATCCAAAGGAGGACCACAAGGCAGGTTAGGAAATTCAGGATACCCAGCTGCCATATGTGTTGTAGCACCGATCTCACAGCTCCCTCCTGTCCTTCACTTCTCCCTCCCTCCCTCAGCTCACCCCAAAACTGCTCTGCTATTGTATGAACAGGAGTTGATGTTACAGAGAAATGCTTGCTGGACAACAAGGAGATTATTATTCTTTTTTAGTAGTTTCTGTTCAGCTTTTGCTGGTTCTGAACTTGTGATTTCCATTAATCATGTCAGGTTTTTGTGAGGCCGTCTTGGTGCGAGTCACAGCCCACGCCCAGTGTGGCAGAGGGTGGCAGGGCCATTTTCATCCCTTTAACACTGAGGGCAGCCAAGGGTGAGATGATCCCTCTGCATCAGACAGAGCAGCCACAGGACTGCTGTAATTTATTCTTTGGTGATGCAAACTGCCCACAACAGGATGTGATGGGATAAAAGATGTGTGTCCTGCTGCAGAGAAAAGTCAAAATCCTGCTCCTACTGGAAGGGAATGAAAACTCATTATGTTCACCATCCAAGTTTCAAGTAACTTCAGAAAATAACTCTTATGTCTCTCTGAGCACAGGGAGGAGTATTTGTGGAAGAGGGAGGAAGACAGGGCTTTTTCATACATGACAAAATACAAGTATCCATGTGTGCAGAACATAAAGAGAAGTTACAGGAAGGTGCTTCCAATGACCGATGATGAGAGAAAGGAGTGATATGAGTGGGAACCATGGTTTGTTTATCCTTGCATTTACTGGATAGAAAGGAGACAGAACAGGTGGCCACAGTGCTTTCAGTAAGATATATTGACCTGCTTTATAGCACCTCACATGGGAGGATGACAACAGTGTACTAGCAAGATTAGCAAGGACACACAAGCACCTCTCCTACAAACTGCAGTCCATCTGGAAAACAGTGGAGGGTTCCCCATCCTCCTGTCTCTGTGTGACACATAAACTCCTACATCTTCTCTTGTCTCTAATGATCAGTACAGCAAAAGTGCGACAGTTTACGAGAGTCACATACTCTGACTAATAAAAAGCCCTCAGTATGAAGTCCACTTTGTCATTACCATATGAAGAGAGCTTTAAAGATACCTGTTGAGGATACAGAGGTGTTGGAGGTCTGGTAGCCTGCAGGCAGTATGCTAAGGTGGCTAAGGAGGAAGGTCTTCTTTCCCATGTACTTCCACGGTTGGAGCTAGTTCAAGAATATGTTAGCTACACTGCAGCAGACAGATCTATGATCAGGAAGCACTGGAAATCGTGGCAGTGTCTGGACAGTAAGTCCGAATCAGTGGTTTAAAGAATTGTTAAGGTGCCAGAGTTTCAAAGGGACGTCAGTTGAGCTGCTGAATTCCCACCTGCAAATGAGCATAGATTTGTGTCTGAGTGTTTCAGAGGATGTCAGCTCTGAACTTGAGGACCATTGGTTGCCTTCACATTCTCCTCATCCTGTGGTCAGCCTAAAAAAAGAAAAACCCACAACACAAAATCAAGGAGCATGTTTGCAACATCTTTTACACAGTTTTTAACACCACCGTCAGAACAGAAAAAAAATCCCTTTGTCATACTTCTATACTCACTGTCTGTCTTGCTGCCAAGCTGATTGATCTTTACAAAACCAAAGAAGGAAGCTGAGCTTGCTTTGAGAGATGGCTACACAAGGGGAGCTAACGCATGGGCGCACACTGCAGCGTGCCACTGCTTCCCTACCAGCTCCAGCCCTGTGTGCCAGCGGGGGACTGAAACTGATGAGACCATTAAGCTCAAAAAGAGCATGGGGTCTCATAGCTAAGTAGGGACAAGCTTAGGCAATACTTGAGCTGACCTCTCCCTCATGCAGAGTTCATTCCCTCCAAATTAAGGCTGAAGGGTCACTGATGAGGCTGGTTGAGGAAGCTGACATTGCAGGTGCAGTGTGCTCCTTGGCATGGATGAAAGAAAAAGAGGAAAAAAGATAAAATTGCATTTCATTTGTCATTTCTGATATACAGTCTCTCCTGCTGGAGACTGGCAAGAATACATTAGTGAAGGGCAGGGGGAACGGGTGCAAGTGTCATAAACAGGGGTGGTCTGGAGTGCTTTTATCTATATCAGAAAAAACTATTTCTGGAGAGCAAATGTAACCTGCAGTGAGAGTACAAACACCTTGCTAGGCCAAAGGGTAATTCTGAACTCCCAGAATACATCCCCTCAACATCCCTGTTCCCCTTTGATTTATACCTTGGGAGCCTGGTGTGGGGGAATACAGTATTTCAGACTACTTTAAGAGAAAGACTGCCCCACTGAGCCACTCATGTCACCCCATGGACCCCTGACTCTGCTATCCCACTGCTTTCAGGGCCCTTAGCCACGCCAGTGTGTGTTCACTGCACCCTTCACAGTGCAGAGGAGTACATTTGTTACAACATTATTATTTTCAGGGGGGCATCTACCCATTGCAAACATCAGGCCACACTGCCCACAGTCAGAGGACATCAGCTACAGCAGACGAGCATCCTGTGGCACAGCTTGGCACAGTTCTCGCGAGAGCCAGACACATACCTTACCTGTGCAATCAGGACCAGGTATCACAGCCCTACAATGGCCAAATTGCCTCAGGCTCATGGTCTGATGTGGTCACAGCTGATGGTGTGCAGGTGGGATAAGCTGTCATGTGTTTCATCCCCCTAAGGCTTGAGCAGAGACCTCAGCCTCAGACAGCTGAGAGAAATAATGTGTGAGGAATAATTCTTAAGAAAACCCGATCCAACAAACAAACAAAACCCCAAAACAAAGCTAAAACCGACCAGATTCCTTTGAAACACTGCTCTCTTGGTATAGAAGAGTGAAAAATTTGCTTTGCTCAGAGGTTTGAAAACCAAACCCCTCTGGGCTTGGTGGGTATTCCCCACGCACAGTGAACAAAGAGCAGGCTGCAGTTCCAAGCAGATCATGGAAAGGATGATTACAGTCATCGGTCTGTCAGCAAGACTCCTGTGTGCAGCTGTACCTGAGAGCTGCATGGCTCCTTGTCACAAATGTGCCTCACACTGCCTGGGCAGCACTGTGTAGTGATAGCTCCATTGTGTTTCCCAGAAGCTGGGACATGTTACTTTTTGTGCCACACAAGTCAACTTGCCAGCCACCACTTTAATCATTCTGTTTACTACTTTGCACCTTGGAAATAAACAGCTGTCTCTCTGTGTCCAGCTTTGGAACCCTCAACACAAGAAGGACATGGACACGTCCAGGGGAGGGTGATAGAAAAGGTCAAAAGGCTGGAGCACCTCTCCTATAAAGACAGGCTGAGAGAGTTTGGCTTGTTCAGCTTGGAGAAGAGAAGGCTCTGGTAGGACCTTATAGGGGCCTTCCAATACCTGAAAGGTGCTTATAGGAAAGCTGGGGAAAAACTGGTCACAAGGGCATGCAGCAATAGGACAAGGGGTAATGGTTTTAAACTAGAAAAGGGGAGATTTAGGTTGGATATTAGGAATAAATTCTTCAACATGAGGGTGGTAGATCACTGGAACAGGTTGCTCAGAGAGGTGGTGGAGGTTCCATCCCTGGAGACATTCAAGGTCAAGATTGATGAAGCTTGAGCAACCTGATCTAGTTCAAGGTCTCCCTGCTTACTGCAGGGGGATTGGACTAGATGGACTTTAAGGGTCTCTTCCAACCCAATTTATTCTATGATTCTCCTTTCAGAAGACCTGTTTCTCCATTTGCTGTGTTTTTCTGGGCTCTCATTTTATTTCTGTGCACAGTTCTGCTTACTAATGTGACAAGTACTGTGCTCTACACATCACAGTTATTCCTGTCATAGAACACTTTTAGAAAGCACTATTTATCTGATTTTTTTTAACATGCTGCATCAGGGGCAGGTCTCAGCTCACTTGAACTTTATCTATTTAGGAGAAATGCTCTTTATTCCAAACTCTTCATTATGTGATCTGTGTGTTTAAGCCTCAATTACAAATTGTTTAATAGGTGAGGGGTTTTTTTCCTCTGAACAGCTTCTCTACAGGGTCTTTACTCTTAGTTTTACTTGATAAGACTTATGAATACACTAATTCCAAATCTAGTCAAGTTCTGTGGTCCAGACCCATTGCTGATGGAAAACTGGAGCTGTCCATGGAGAACCACTGATTTGTGTCCCTGGCAATCTGTGTTACACAAAAATGACACTTTTTAAAAAAAAGATATTACAGAAAAGACTGGGATTGACCTTCACAGACTGATAACAAACCCCATTTTCTTTTCATCCTTTTCTGTGAAACTTCCCCATAAGACTTGATGTCCCATAAGAGGTCAAAGGAATACCCTGTCCCAGCAGAGCAGATGGAAACCTGAATCTGCATCTCACTCACACCTGTGTAGATCCTCAGTTGTTAATGGTACAACTGAGATCAGGTTTCAAACTTTCTTCACATGAGAAACATTCATCTGGATGCTTCTCTTCTACCTAACAGTCAAGTTCAAAACTTAGAGCAAGCTGGTATGTAGAGACCTAGAGCCAACTTACCCACGCATGGCCTCCTAGGGAACAGGGCTGAAAAGTAAGGATACAGAAGAACATCCATGCATCAAACTTCAGGCAAATCAATAAGGCAGAAACGCCTCACCTGGTATTCTCTGTGGTCAGCCATAGTTAGGGAAGGATTACTTTGTCTTAGACACCTCAGCTGACCCCATGTACTTCACTATTGCATGTAAAATAAAAAGCTCATGATGGGCTCAAACATCAAGAACAAGAAACATTCACGTGCTGGAAATGGTCCTGAGAATCATGAAACTGGACTTACCCTGCACTTTTGAATGAAATAATTACATGTTAGGCAACAATTACCCTGTCAAACAAAGCTGAGCTTGCTGGTTTGATAACAAATAACTAAAAAAAAAAAAAAGAAAAAGTTTGATAATACAAAATTGTTTTGTTTTTGTAAAGGAAGGGCTATTTATTCAGATGTATCCACACAATCCATAAAGTTACTCACAGGAAATGAATTTCTAGCTTCTGACTTTCTCTAAACAAAGATCTTATCTCTAATGTCCCCTCTTGGATATGTTATGACACTGACAAAACAAGACAAGAACAGCCAGTTACTGTTATCAAGTCAACACCACCGCTTTAAATTCAAATAGAAACTAAATCTGATTCACCATAAAGTCTACTGTGTGTAATCTCATGGCTCTTTCTGGGACAGGAAAGTGTCAATCCTTCACAAACCTAGCTGGAGGACTTGGAGCATGTCAGCTGAAGAAGTAGGATCAAAACGACAATCAGGAGGGTGACGGGTCTTGCTGGGATGACAGGCAGGGCATGCATGTGGAGTGAGCACATACACGTGTACTCTGTTGCCCCTAAACTCCCTGCTGTCCCCTTTCTTGTGAGCCAGCAGGGCTCCAAGCCCGCTGAGAGGACTGACTTGTGCAATTTCAATGCCCTTTAGTGATGCACGAGAACAGAGCCGACAGGAGAGCAGGGGATGGGGCATCATGAGGCTGCTGTTTATTTGCATAGCCATGAAGCCCACGATTTGCTCCCACCATGTGATTCAGGAACCAGCAATTTCAGATTTTATTTTGCCAATTCTTTATAGCAAGTATTCTCAGGAGGTCGCTTTTCAGGGACGGCCACAGTCTAGTTACAAAACAAAGCCACAGGTGCCTTCAAGGTCTTGCTTAGCATCATAGAAATACCACTATAGGGTATTAGTCAAGGGAAATATCAATGTGTCATCCCAAATCTGTCCACATTACTCGCTCATACAGAGCTGCTGTGACTTTTCCTGTCATTGTGGGGAGTGAGGTGGTAGTAACAAGTCTATAGGTACCTGGAGGCATCTCTCAAATGCAAGGCAATCGATAAGCAGATATCTGCCCCCGTTCTCTGTGACAGCCAACAGACTGAGAAATCTGTGAGAAGGGCCACTTTCCCTGGTGACCCAAATCCTGAAGTTCTGCTTCCTCCCACCAAAAGCCACCATGCGAGAAAGAGCTTCCCTTGAGGAAGGCCTAAATGACCCCTTGTCTCCCTCCCCAAATTCTCCTAGATGTCCACACACAAATCCTTAACCCTTAACAGCTATGTTTGTGGTAATTCACAGTAATTACTGAAACACACCACTTGATACACAATGTTTCATATTCAAAAGGGGCATCAACAGCCTTGTCCTAATTTAATCTTTCATAGGAACTGCACAAAAGTATACTGCGATTTTCTGGGATGAAGAGAGTAGGAAGTGTCCACATCACTCTAATGCATGCAAATAACACACAAAGATAGATTAAAAAGGCAACACGAAAAAGAATAACAAGGACCATGTGCTTATGTTGGCTGCTTTGCTTGTAAAGACATTTTTAACTTCATTTAGAACTGCCTCCCTCATTCTGAATGCACACGTGCGGGACATTCAAAGAGAAGTCCTGGTTAGTAGGATTCAGTTTGCAAAAGGAACTATTGGAAAGCAGGTTTCAGAGACCATATTATTCTTATGAGTCACTTTGTCCACTGCAAAATTATTCCAATGAAAAGATTTTTTTTTTCTAAGGTGAAGCACAATTAAGGTTGACCTCCTTTGCTTAAATTAAAACAGGAGTGAAATGAAGAATCTGACTCATTCCTCTAATTTTACAGGCTCAATAGTAATCTAGCTATGCTATTCATTTAGAGAAACCATTAATTTTGCTATGTGGCTGAAACTAGAAGGCCTCAGCTTTCTTTCTCTCACTTTTCCCCCCTCTTTTTGCTCTTTGTCTGTGCACCTGTTTGCACCACTTTACCATCCCATTTGAAAAACTTTGGGTAATCCTCTGGCACTAACCCTGGTGTGATAATACTTCTGTTATTCAGCAGCATAATTACAAAGGACAACACAGATAAAACATGTCTTTCTCTTCTGCTGTGAATATGCCAGTTTTGCCAATCTTCAAGGTGAATGATTTCTAAAACCTTCTGTATTTAATGTTAATTTAAATTCTTCACACAATGAAACTTCCAGCACCTTAGGGAAAAATGGTTACTTTTGACACATCAAAGTGAACGCTAATGGTCAAAACTTTCACAGCAGTTCTCTTAGCAGCGGCACCTTCTCCAAAACACTTTATGAACCTTCATAAATGGTCCTGCTCAGAGACAGCTTAGTATTAGATCTTGCTTTGACAAGGGGAAGCTTTGTCAGAGGGAAGCAAAATGCTGTGACCAGCTAGCAAGCCTGTGGCAAAGGCAGAAACCAAATCTCTAGCTGCTGCATCATAATCCTTTGGGACTGGACACTGGACAGCTGTTCTAACCCTATGTTTATCTCTGGGTCCACAGCTAGACATGGTGATTAGACAGTGATGAGAACAGTAGCAAATCTGACATGCAACATGAATGGCCTCCATTTCATGAGTGACAAGTTTATCTGAAAGTATCGCACTCCCATGCTTTACCTGGCAGCGGCTCAGATCAGACCCCTCCCTCATGCCCTAAAACTTTCCCCACTGTATCACAAATTGTCACACACCCTCAGAGAATCTTTAAAACATTTGTGAATTTTTTGCAGCACTTTTTCTCAGCCATAACAATATACAATTTTAGATGCTTTTACTTCTACCCAAACATAGCCAAATGTTTGTCATCCATGCCTGGGCCTCCCTCAAACCTGGTAGCTGACAAAAAGTGCAGTTTCCAGCACTAGTGACTAGAGCTAACAAAACTGACCCTGAGAACTGAGGATAACCAGAGAGGTCCTTGACTCCTGACTATCTCACCTAACAACCCCCATGGACATACTGAATCAAAAGGGTGACACAAGGAATCCCAGAGAGTCCCCAAGGACAGGGCTCGCAGAACAGGAACCAGTCCAATGCAGCATCCTGTGACCTCTGAGACAGAAGAATAAAGATATTGATCAGTGCCTAGAAGTGAGTCAACCACATCATGTGGACCAAGTCAACAGGGAGAACTTTGTGTACTCTCAAGATCTCCCAAGCCATCACCTTGTCCCCCAGAAAGACTGAATAAGGAACAGGGAAGAGAAGGGCATCCTCAGTTGCTTCTTCACAAACTTCTCAACAATCTTTTTAACCAAAATAGAAAAACTGTTAGACAGGAACAATAATTAGCCACATTGTCAGCAAAAAGTAAGACAAAGCAGAGTAAAAGATTATTAACCTCCCCAGTTGTGGGTTTTGCTCTTCACAGCCCATCACAGCATCTCAGATTTCTTTGTAAAAATATCTAGCCTAAATATAACTATATGCAAGGAAGACCAGCTCTCCATATATTCTTTATAACACTTGCAGAAAGCAGTGATCATTTCCAATTCCTGTCATTTTCTGCCTGAAGAAACATGGTATTTCCTCACAATGACAGCTGTTTGGCACCAGCTAATCTAGTTTAACCAAGAAGTCCAATGTTCAGATCAAATCTGCTGATCAAGAGTTTGTGGGGGATAGGTATGGATTAAAAAAAAAATAATAATTCCATGCAGCTATAGCACAATATTTAAAGCATCCTTACAAGCCTTTCAGCCATTGCTAATGTAACACTTCCACCTCTGCATGGTGATAACCTCCCCTCTGAATCAAACAGCTACCAGTCCTGTGTACACAACATGAGCTGAGGACTCAAAAGATTGAAGAGCAAAAACTTTGTTGACATGGTGAAAAGCCTGACTCTCTCCACTGAGAATACAAAGACGATGCCTGGCGGCCCTTCCCTGAAAGCTGAAAATAAAAAAATCGTCATATAGCGGTCCTGAGTAATCTCCAGGGTGCTCCCCTAGAGCTCTCTGAGGTAATTCAAATGTCATTAGTTGACTGAGATCGACAGACTGTAAGATCAGTGATTGAGGCCGTAGTCTGGAATGACAGGCCCTCATCATCATAGATAAACCCCTTCATTTGTCCCACTCTCACATTGACCGTGGAACTGGGAATGAGTTTTGATGTCTATATCAAGACAGAAATGATCTAGGTTTGCTGCTTAGTGCCCATGAAATCCTGAAATGCATTGAAAAAATATTATTCTGAAGGTAACACAAATAGCCTGTGTCCATATTCAGTGAGGAGCCTTCCAAGGTCAAGCAAGAATAGCATCTTCTGCACAAAGAGGCAAAAGAGAAACAATGAATTCTCTGTACACAGGTTCCTCAGGTGAAGAACATTGATTATTTTGTGGATGGACGTATTTTCAAAGTTTCAATTTAATTAGGGTACTTTTCTCACAGTTGGGCTGCTCATCAGAATCATGTTAAGATAGAAATTGGGCAAAAATCCTTCTAGAACAGACTTTATTGTGAGAGATCTTTCATTCCATGGTCCTGGCCAGCTGGAAATGCTGTGAATAGCCTCTTCAATGATATTTCAGTCTCTTGCTTTTGGACCCAGCTGAAACCAGGAAGTGCAGAGAAACCATAAATACCATTAAAAGACAGAGAGGGAGAAAGATTAACCAGATTTTGGCAAATCTCCAAAACTCTGCATTTCAGTTTGGGGCAAAGGTTCAGGCTGATTTTCCCAGATCAGTTCATCCACCTTATTTATTTCCCGCTCTTACATGGTATAAAGTGCATTTGCTTATCTTTCACTCCCTTGTATGTCAGGCGCTGCTCACACTCCTTATACATCAGGCAGTGTGTGTGCAAAAAGAGCAAGAGGACTGAAATGATGGCAAGACTCCACAGCTAATTTGGGATCAGAAATAGTGGGCGGGAGAAGCTGATTCCAGCTGCAAGGGGTTATATGGAAATATCCCTCTCCATTTTTCAAAGTCCTGTCCCATGTAGCACTGTTGTTCATTAATTAGAAATTATAATATGTATTATTGATCACAAATGAATGGAGAAATTCATTGCATAGGCCTGCTGAGGGGAAAAAAAAAGGAAAAAAAAAAAAAAAAGAAAATAAAGCATAAGGCCCTTTGGTTTTTGTTCTGGTTGTTAATGGGGAGAGGGATGAGGAGAGGGTCTGTTCCCACTCACCCAGTCCTGTGTCCCACGAGTCAGACACATGGCAGGAGTCAGCAGGAGCAAGGAAGAAGGTCTGCTTACCCCTTACCCTCCTGGGTTTTAAAACAGCTCTTCAAATGTCCATTGAGCAGAAATGTAAGTACACTCCTGAGCAGAGATTGGTGCATGCTCCTAAGTGTAGAGACCAATTCCTCTCAGGTGCTGAGCAGCTCCTGCAAGGACAGAGAGCCTTCAGCACCCAGCCTCAAGCTGCAGTGTGGGGTACAGCCACGATACTTGAAATTGCCCTGTAAGATTGTCTGAGTGAACTGACTACACTAGAGCCCAAAGGGCTCCTGTGAAAACCTGGCCACAGATGCTAGATGTGCCACACGCTACTGTTGAAACAGCACCGAGTGGATCAACAAATCCAGAATAGACCGAAGCAACATCAACAAAAATAGCAGGTAGAAAGCAGCATATGATTTTTCAGAAATTATTTTCAGACAAACACATTTATGTTTCCTTTTGGGGAGGGGGAAAAAAAAAAGAAAAAGAGCTGCATGTCCTTTAGAAACAGTGCTGGTATTATTCCCGCTGCCAACCAAACCACTTAAGCTACAGAACCTTTGCAGTACCACAAGTGTAATACAAAAAACAACCAAAAACCACTTACTTCCTTTTTTTCCCCCCTGAGTATTGACATTCTTGTGCAGTATTAGGAGAGCTAATTTAGCTTCCAGTTCTAAGAATTTTTGAATCTATAGCCAGTAATTATTTGCATTCAGGGGTACAAAAGAGGAAAACAAAGCCCACAAATTCTAGCACATTCATGTGGGATTGGGAGTTGAATTAGGATCCTCACACCCCATTGAATTATCGGCCCCCCTATTAGAGCCTTATTAAAATGGTAATGATTATAATGCCAGTCATAGGCAGGCTGTCGCACCTGTCAAAAAAAATACCCCGATTATCCTGTTCATTCAACTGTCTGGCACTCGAATTCGTGTCTCAGGTTTACTATTCTGTGAAGTTTTTCTTTCTTTTTTTTTTTTTTCCCTTTTTATGAGGAATAAGAAAAGATACAAGAACAAACACTTCCACAAAGGTAATAAAAAATCCCTTCTAATTTAGCACATCTACTACCCATGTGGTGTTATGTATGTAGGACAGCGATCTGAGGAAATAGATACTATTTCACTGGATTTCTCTGTAGTGAGGAAGAATACAGCGGGCCGCACTAAAATCTCTTTTTAAAAAGGAACATTGGTTTTTATGAACAAAAAGAACAATCACCCTTCCTCCTTAGCCCCGCACACACCATTTCTACACACAGCCAGGATTATGTTACTTGGAGCAGTAAACTCTTTCTTCATGTACAAAATAAACACCTCGGATGGTTTAAAGGGACAGTCCTCAAAACACCAACATTAGACTCCATCTACAAGCTTTACTACCAAAGAAACTATATTCAGTCATTCCCTCCTTTAAAATCAGTGAAAACAGAATTCGAACTCAGCAGCACAAACTCAGGGTCTAATCCTGAACATGCATTTAGTAAAAGGGCACTGAGGATTGGAGACCTCAGCCAGCTTTCAGTTTTAAATCCTACAGGGATTATTCCAATTGCTGTTGCTAATAGCAAGAACAACAATAATTTTAATAGTGGTGAAAAGACACAGATATTTGGCTTCCCCCAAAGTTGAAAAAAGTAGAAACTGCACACAGGTTCCCAAGAACTTTAACTGATAATCAGGTGGAGAGAAGATTAAATATTTTCCACCCTATTCAAAAGACGCCTTTCCCCTTTCCTCTATCCCAGTTGTATGAGTTTGTCAAATACCACAGTATAAAAGAATGTCAGTGGAAGAGCATTTAGGGGCTGAATGCCTTCAATAGCATCTGAGACAGATGCTGTGTCACTAAGTGCCTGGGACCCTTTTGGGAAGTGGAGCAACCAACAAAAGACCTGTTGGGCTCTGTTTGTTTTGGTTTGTTCCAGAAAAACATTTTTTGATGAAACATTAAAAAAAAAAAAGAAAAAAAAGCTAGGGGTTTTCTTAGCATTGGGAGTAAAGAAGCGTACAAGAACTGCACTTAGCCGGCGTCAGCTCCCAAGTGCATGAAGCACTGGATTTCATCCTGTTTTCACTCAAGTTAACTGGGAAAAACATCCCTTTTACTTTAGAAGCACACCTATTAACTTGCACAATGATTTCCACTCTCAGATGATAGGGATGGTAACCAGAATTTGATGGAAACAGCCCCTAAATGTCATTATTATTTAAGCCATTCATTGTGTGTTTAAATATGTTTTTTCTGACCTCACAACAGCTCAGAGAATATTTCTTAAGGTGAAAGGGAACATAGTTTGAAAGGATGTTGTAGTGAAAAATAAAAACTGACCAAAGAATAGTGAGCTATTAATGAGTGAGCAAACAGCATGCAGCTGCTGCCTATCGCCGTCTTGGTTTGAGCACAAACATTTTTATTTTTGGACCTGATGCTCTTCAATATACTGCTTTTTGGGGTTTTTTTAAATGATAAACACTTCACATTAGGAGTGGATGCTACTTGTTCAGTGTCAAAGAGGACTTTGTGTCCTTTAATGACAGAGAGATGACTTTTTTAAAAACTCCAGTTATCTCCATGTGAGTAGAGATGGGCCAAGCTTTAGAAATTTCAGAAATCCTCTCTACAAATAATCACAAACACCCCCCAAATCCCTCAATGCCACACAATCAGATTGTTCAATGTCGGAACAATGTGGTTGAACAAGAGAAATAAGCAGCCTACACACATTTCCAATCTCTCAACTCCTAAATTCAGGGAACAACTGAAGCAGCCCTTAGATCAAATTCAAGGATTTTCAAGGGAACAACTGAAGCAGCCCTCAGATCAAATTCAAGGATTTTCAAGGTCATCTGAGCTTTTTCAAAGAGTTAAGGATGCTCTGGGACTGTACCACCAACCTCACTGCATGTGCTGCCCTGACTCTGCTGCCTGCTGAATTTTTCTTGCCTTTACTTACCTTTGCCAGCTCAGAGCTCCTCCCACCAATCTTTTTACTGTCCGAATTGCTGGAATGAAGATCCTTACTCCTTCACGCTGTCCTCAGGAAAGCTGTAACACTCAGACTGAGGGAATGAAGAACGCTATAGAGGCTGGTGAGAGTGAGGCAGGATGGACACAAGTGCTGCCCAACTGGATTTCTGCAGGTGGCATGCGGCTTGGACCTGGAGAGTATCAACTGAGGCAGTGAGACCACAAGATGTTTCCCACAAGATGTTGTAATATATATATATATTATATATATATATATTTATATTTATACATAAAGCGCCTATCACCATATTGATAAACATCCTTTGGAACCACTCTGACAGCAGAGGTAAGGAGTCAGCCTGTCGGTACCTCAGCACTGCTGCTTCTAACTGGTTTAAAACCAACAAAACCCCCTCCAAAAAGAAAAAAAAGGTGCATTTCATCTCAGATGCTTCAGTGAAGCAGCTGAAACAGCAAAATTCAGCAAACTAACTTCTTAAAGCTTTATTAGTGAAAGCCAAAACTGATAAAACACCACCACAGCAATGGCAACAAACAGCTCTACCAAGAAGTGTTTGAGATCACTTCACCAATGGCTCAGTTGCCCAGAATTTGTTTGCAAGTATGAATGTGAATATTTGAGGAGATGCTCCAGGTTCCATCCTCCTCTTTCAGTCATTTTCTTGCCTCAATTTTACCATCACTCACATGTCTCTGTGGCTTTTCATTTAGAGTAAATGAGTGTTGCCACCCTTGTTGATATGGTAGCTAGAGAAACTATCCATTCCTTCAAAAAAATCTCCAACCAGAAACAGGCCACCTACCCATTATTAGCCAGTTAAAAACGTATGCAGGGAATCACATGAATGGAGGGCAGTGTGCATGTTTTATTAGTTTGAACAACAAGGGAATAGATGGATGAAAGATAAGGTAATGATTTGTGACAGGGGCCCAAAATTTGATTTCAGCAATTAAATTACCCTTCTAAGAGATCCCCAAGGAAATCTATTAAAATACCATCTTCCCCTATCCCCAAAGTACACAAAAGCTGCCTAGTAACTGTCCAGTATCACTTCCTTTGTGACATGTTGGATGATTCCCAAGACAAAAACCATATGCTCTCTGATGAATGGTAGAGCAATCGACAAGGAAAGGCTATTCTTTAAGTTACTAGCCCTAAATAAAAAAAAAAGAAAGAAAAAGAAAAGAAAGAAAAGGGAAAAAAAAAAGAAAAGAAGAGGAACTAAGAACTATGCAACAAAGTTTGCACTAGAAAGACAGGATTTGGTTTTGCTCACTTAGTTTTTCACGGGATAAGCAGAATTGCTCCCAAGTCAGAAAAAGCAAGATGTTGCATCCCTAGAAAGTGTGAGGGGAGTTGCACTTTTGAGGCCATAAGAGCTCTGCACTAAAGGCAAATTCCCCATGAAAACTGGGTTGGCTCATGTTTGATCAACATATTAACTCTTTTTTCAGTTCCCTGGGACTTGCATTGACACTTAGGTTTTCCCTTTTACCACCTCTCTCTAAATGTCTTACGCTTCTGCCTGTGGTTATCCCTATTGCATAAGCATTGATATTTAAACTCAGGAGCTCCAGTTGTGAAGCATGGAAGAAATTTCAACAAATGAAGGTAGAATGTATTTCTGCATCATGATAGTAAAGGGAGATTTTTATTTGACTTAAACCTAGATGTAACTTTTCGGTCTAAAAATAGTACTTGCAGCCAAACGTGGAATACAAAGTAAGACTGAGCAATACAGGACTTAGGTTCTTGTATATCTACATGGCATCTCAGGTGCTTAATTTACTTACTGCTGAATAATGTATCTTGTGATGACAAGAAATCCTGGTGCAGATGTTGCATTTTGAAACACCAGTGAGGTATCTGATATTAGAAAACAGTAGCATTTCCCCAGTCAGTTGATCAATATACTTCAGAATAATTCCTTACATGCTATTTCTGTTTTTCCCTACTTTCATTCTAAATTATATTTGTAAAAAAAAGACTTTTCAGTCATCAGTTCTATAGAGTGAAACATTCTATGTTTTAGCGTGATTTTGGAATCTATGAAGAAAAAGGATTTATTAGTAAGAAACCCCAACTTCCAGTGGCACATCTCTCAGCCTACTGCTTTGTCCACATGCACACCTCAAATCCTCAGATATAAGCATTCACATTATCTTCAATGCATTTCTTTTTCAGAGTAATCCAAACTCATTGCGATGTGCGGAATTTTAAGCAAATGAGCAGTGTATGTTTAGGCAGACAGGACCTGGACTTGAGAGGAGATCTGGTATACAGCTGTAGAGGGCTGCACAAAATTCTGAGGCAGCTCTGTGAAGAGCATTAGAGTGCTTTGACTACCCAGGCTGACACATATTCAATTGCAAGGCCTTCACGTCCATGCAGCTAATCAACAATCTCATAAAACTGCTGCAAAATTCAACAACAAGAAAAAAGACATTTTTACATACTATGATTTCCTTTCTCTTAGGGAAAACTTGCAACTTTTACAAAAACTGCAGGAATGTCAGAGGCTGCTATCTATACATTTCCCAGAGATAATTTTCACTCAGTATTCTGCAGCTAAAATCCCAGATCTGAACAACAGCTCAAACCCTTCTTCAGTCTGGCCCCAAGTCTAGTTAGCATTCAGTTCAGAATATCCTGCTTTGACTGTGAAAAGGAGCAGTTACCTCTTTCATAAGCTGCTTTAGAGGGGAAAAAAAAAAAAAAAAAAAAAAGAAAGAAAAAAAAAGAAAAGGAAGAGAAAAAAAAATTCTGTCCTTGAAAAGCTTGAATAGATGCATACCATTATGGCTCTATGGTAGGAGTGACTGGGGCAAGAACCTGAAAACATATCGAGGCCAAAACCCCGCCTGATTTACTGAGGTCAGGATTTTGCTCCATTGCTCCACAAGACACTTCTGCGCCCAAGTTCTGCAAAACCCCAGCCTAAACCAGGGACAGGTGGAGTGTCTGTACTAGTATTTCTAAGGATCTCTAAAGGTGTTATGTTGAGGATGAACATACCCATTTATGTGCCAACAGCTGAAATGCACTTAGATTATGCCTAAACCTGCTAAGATTCCTTGTTGTGATGTTTTCCTGCTTATTTTGTCTGCAAAACTTGACAGTCAGACTTCCTTCTGCCTGTCTACCTGATTAGTCATGTGCAAAAGGCAACCAGGGGATATTTCTACACTATATGGCTTTTGTGGTTTCTATTCCTGCCTGGCTTTGTCTCCTCAGTCTTACACAGTTTCAGCACCTATCTTGAGGCTGTGGATACCCCTGGAGAATTAATACGCTGGGCCCTTGAAGGTGCAAGGTTCAGTTTATGGACATAGCTGTGAGTCCTTCACTCAACAAATCCCTGCATGGGGGCCTGCTGTAGCTGGGACTTTGATTTCATGGTATTTATTTTACTGTGCTTCATAAAGATTTTACAGCTGGTCATGACTTACCCAACAGTTACACATGGTAATTACCAGGACAACTGGAACTCAATGTTTTCATGCAAGACTTTGACTCCTCACACTTGTGTATACCATGCATGAATGGAATCAGTGGAATTATTCCAGCATAATTGCAAAGTAAGACCAGATCAGGCTCAATAATTTATACCCAAACTGTGAACAGCACCAAAGCACGCTGCAGGCAGTTGTTTTGCTTTGAGTATTCCTGCTTTACACCACAGAAGGCAAGAAGAAACACGTGCCCTTCCTGCGGTATCAGTTGGGTGTAACTCTACGTAAATCAAGAGAGAAACGACCAAGAGATAACCAGGAATTACACACAGCCTGCTTTCCAGAGCTAGTCCTTTACACATTCAGCAGGTCTTAATGTGATAACAGAAACCCCAGTATTTTCAAAATCAGTAGTTTGTGACTGATTTAGAACAACAATGATCATATAAAACAAGGCCTCAAAATGTCCCGTTACCTTTGATGGCGGAGACTGCTGAGCTCTACACACAAAACTTTTGCCAGGAAATGTCTTTGATAGGCACACAATACTTCTTATTACTTTTATAACACCCTGGGCCATATAATGGGTACTTTCCCATTGGGAAAAAACCCTTTTGTTTAAATTCTAATTAATGTAACAAGCAAAAAGAGAACTGTCTATTTGATACACAGGAGATAAAAGAATACAAGACCATTTCTAGGTGCTCGTACTGAAAAGCATCTTTTGGTATGATTCTGGTTTATGACAAACAAGTTTCCAGTGACAAACTAAAAAAAAACCATGAACACTTTGTAACCTTGTAAATTCCTGGCTTGCTAAAAACACTGAGAAAAGACTGTAGGATACCCACAGGGATTTCCAATTGATGCTAAAATCAAATCCTTTTGACTAGGATTCAGCCAGTGGTCCTTACTCAGGCAAAAATCAACATAACATCAGGTCCCTAAAACAGCACATGGTAAGGAAGAGGTGGAAGTGCCCAGCAAGCTCGCTGCCACGTGCTGAGCAAGCATCTGATGGCATTGTTACGCACCATGGTCCCAGTGCACTCTTTCTGCATCACTAGAAGTGGAGCATTTGGAGGATACTTTGGGTGTATTGAGCATGTCCGGACAGTAGCCAGTACACGATAAATGAATGCCTGTTTTGTCTGGCGTTCAACCAGGCAGGACTCAGCCCCAACACTTCAGATGAAGGGAAGAACATGGCATTGTAAAATCAATACACCAAAACATTATGGGACATGCACATGCCAGCTTTGATCCTCATCTCTGACCTTTATTGTGTGACCCTGGTAAAGTCACTACATCTTCAGATCTCAGGTTTCCAGGTGTAAAACATCCATTCTGAGATTCTGTGATTCACTCTCCATTTAGCACAACAGGGGCTAAATGCTACCCTAATACAAATAACAGGCAGCAGGTGTACACTTCCAGAAAGCCTTTTGCCAGCTGTGCTTCCAGTAACCAGGAAGAAATGCTGCTTATTCCCATGAATGGAAGGAGGAGACAGGGTCTGGAGGGCTTGCGCAGGGGTGCCCTGTCCCTGTGCCTGCCGGAGCCCAGCAACACAAGAGCTGCCTGTGTCTCCTTCCAAAGCCAGGGGACCATTTCCAAATCTGTGAGCCAAAAGCGAGATTAGACTTTTTTGGACACACCTCTGTTTTCCTGGTTGCTCCTTTCTACACCTCTCATTCCAGCAACAATCTCATTGTCTCTTATCTCCCCTCCACAGGATCTTTTTTTGTTTTAGCCAGAGTGATGTTGGGTTTTATTTTACCCTTCTTTTCCTCTGTTCAGTCCCCTCGCCCCAATTCCCCCCAAACATCATTCTGTGCATTTGTGACAGAAGTGTAAACTTCAGAAACTATTTGTATTTCATGGGCATTCACACATTATGCCAAAACGATGGCCCAAAAGTTTGGCGGGTAATCTCAACCCCAGAATTCGTGAGCTGATGATGAATGGCTGTGAAGCCTTTGTGATTGCTCAGGCTCCATTGTGGCTGGAACAATGGAGGAGGACACAAGTCTGGCTCAGGAGAGCAACGGATAAAACTGTTGGGGAGAATGACGGGCTCCTGCCGACATGACCACTTGTTGACATTGAAAGGATTCAAAAACAAGTGAGCAGAAACAGAAACGATTCTGTTCCGCGAGGCTATTAGTTGCAACGTGTGGCACTGGAGCGGTCACTCCTGATGTGTTTCCTCGCTAATGAGCCCTGAATGCCCTATTAAACTGGGATGCTATAGGCCCAGCGCCACTGGGGCAATGCTATGCATGAACGACTCCCCCAGCACCTATTGGCTGCCTGCATGAAGGAAGCAACTGGCAACACTCAGATTTAAACAGGGCTGACAGTACAGTTAAATGATCATTAATTAGAGTTGCTGAACAGATAGGGACTCAAAGCAATTCTTAATGACAAGATAACAGTCTAGCATTACTCAGCTTTGAGCAAGTTCAAGCTTGCACCCCATCTTGGTCTTTGTATTCTACAGACGAGTGTCAAATTGATTTTGGTTTCGTTCATATATTCACAAGCCATAAGAAATCCTGACTGTGTGTTGAGGCAGTACTAGATTTTTATATGCAAATATCAAAATAACCCTGTGCTAAAAATAGATTTTATGCAGAAAATCTCACATTGGAAAAAGGAAAAGACAGCAGTAAAAAGAATCACTCATCAATTAACATGTTTGAAAACAAATCCATAAGGAAGCTACCCTTCATCCTTTTCATGTGCTCTTTCATCAGCCTCTATCCCAGTACTTAAGACACACTATTCATCCAACCTTACTCCAACCTTACAACTCAACCCTCTGATTTTCTTGATCATTCACTGAATACACATCTGGGAAAACAAGAGAAGGCAGCATCAAAGTATCACGCATTAGAAGGAAAAAGTCAGAACAAGAAATGAGCTCTCTGGCTTGAGGGCATCATCCCCATCCACCAGCTTGGGAAGAGCCTTTCCCCAAGAGCACATTAGCTCCTAATGATCAGCTTCTGGGCTGGTTGCATCATACTGTGAAACAACATGTACGGTCCCTTCTTGCAACAGGATATTGGATTAGCAGGAATTTTATTTCCTTTAAGAAATCCTCTTTCTTGTTGTCTTGAGACTATTGTTAGCTATATATTCTTACCGTGCAGTATAAATAGTTCATAAATACACACTACAGTTCCTTAAAGGCTTACAGGCCCAGAGCACTTGCAGAAGTCATCCCACCAGAGATCAAGGTGGTGAAACAGACAATGTGCATTTGTCACCAGTGAAGATCAAGATATTTGGCAGTGCATTTGTATTTGGCATTGGAGCTTTTGTTAGTATGTGTTCTTCAACAATGGAAAGTATACTGCAATAACCAGTTCCACAATAGGGTAGAGGAGTGAATGTATACAGGTGACTCAGTGAGCTGGGAATAAGTTTCTTGAATAAAACATAAGACTATACAAGCTCTTAATAGTGCATTATTCTGAAACTTCCTATGAATCTCTTTGCAGACTTTTAAGGAATAAAGATACTGCAGAGGTAGATCATGGCTATAATAAGAAAGATTGTTGCAGGTTGTTGAGAAACTCACTTTAGCAATTATTCATACTTTACATTAAACTCTGCAGTATGGTGCATATAATGTAACATGATTATATTCTATGACACTTAAAACATGTCCATGTAGCACCTAACACAAGAGGGTCCTGGTCCACAGGGTTTCTGAGTCATCACTGAATGCAGTTGCCAAGCAAATTTTTTCTTTCATCTCTTCCCTCCTCATCCCTGCTCAAAGGATGCCTTTTGAAAGGAAATATTGATATCATAGTAGATGCTATCATATAATCTCAGAAATGTGTCATCGTTCTTAGTGGCTTTTAATTTTTATGGCAGATTTTCTCTGTTGGTTTTTATCCTCTTCTTTTCCTCTGAAAATCAGTCAATGAAAGCTTAAGAAAAGAGAGAAGGTTCCTTTTCTCTAAATGAATGATCTTATGATGTGGTCCACATCAGTGACTAGCGTTGTATCAACTGTAGACTGCCAGTGTAGAGCTGCTTCACATGCAGGCTCTGTGTGTGTGTGCACACGTGTGAAGATACACATACATGTCTGCTGGCTTTATTGTTAGGAAGGATATGTCAGTAAAGGGTAATAGCAGGAAGAGAAGGAAAAAACCCAATAAACCATATAGAAAATACAAGCATTTTCATCAGAAAGCTACATTCCTTTCAAATTCTTAATATGGGCACAATAATCATGTTGAATCTTCAGCCCTCCCTGCCTCCCCCAGCACACACAGTTGACATTCAAGGTATTAATTTCTCTGAAGGCAAGGAAGCAAATTGCAATCAGGCCTGGTATTCTGGGAGGAAGTTGATTTTCTCTTCGGCAGTGGGGCACCAAACATTGCTCCACAATCACTGCTGGGGTGCAAAAAATGGCATATTGCTTAATAGGTTCCAAATCTTGCTTTGTAACTCTAGAATTTTCCAAGCTAAAAAGGACACAGAAAGGCATTAATGCAAAAGGACAGTATTATCTTTCAGATAATGTGAGTCCCATCGTGTTTCAGAGATCAACAGGGTGGATGGAGAGGAGAAGGAAGCAGACTGTCTCCCTGCTTCCCCCTTCATCTCCCCTTCTTCCCCTAAGAGTGCCTCCAGCATCCCTTCCAGCACACCCAGACTTGGCTGTAGAGGGTGGTGGACTTAAACATTTTGATCCATTAAATACTGGCCCAAGGCATGGCAAAACTCACTCTGACATCATGAGGTTGGGGGTCTATTTTACACGAGCAGCAGGCGGTCAGCCTCTTTGTTTGGCAGGAAAGGCAGTCTATCTACATCGAATTCCAGCACTGAGACTCTCAATGAAGTCTGAATTTTCAGATGTCCCAAGAAATCTGTTAATTAGTTTCTGACTTCTAGGCATTAACAATAGGCTCAGATAGCAAATCTTAAGATTTGTTGAGCCTGTCATAACTAAAAACACTTTTTTTTTTTCCTTAAATGAAGAAATTCTAGGCACTTCCCTGGAACTGTAAAATAACAGGCATGATTGACAAAATGAAAACATAGCCAAAAAAACTCTTGCATTCTTCCAGAGAGCCTCACTGATTTTATAATTCCCTGAAGATTTCCATGACATATTCTGTGGGGCTTTCCACAAGGCAGGTGAAAACATGAGGGGACCCTGAAAGAAACATGAGGGGAGGGAGTGACATAGATATGGATTCAGCTGTTTGGGTTTTTATCGCTATTTGAAATTGTTACAGAAACTGAAAAGCAACTGTGCCACTGGACACTTTCCTCAGAGAATATGTAAATCAGCTTGTTGTGGTGATATTTGTGTGATAATCCCTGGTTTACTTTTCCAGTTAAGACCTCCATCATGCAGGTGGTTACTGCAGTGTCCAGAGGTCCCAGCTGAGAGGGGCCCCAGGATGCCTGCCTCAGTATAAACATATAGGCTTTGTTATGTTAAAGCCCACACAATAATTACATCCTCCTCTCACTAAAGGGACCATTGAAGAGGAGTATTGTGCATTTGCTATTGTCTCTGCCTCCTTTGATGCCTGGGCTGAACTCTCATTAGGCCTAATTGGACACAGTGGAGGATATACCTGTGTGTTCCCCAGGCTGCCCAGGGAACGGGATGTCGCCTTAAGGTTTTGGGACCACTCTGTGCTGGCCAGCTGAAGACCTCTGAGGGACAGCACCACGGGATTGCAGCCGACAGACAACTCCCAGGAGAAGCGTCAGGGCTACAGCCTGGCTGTGCCAGGGCTGAGACCTCAGCCACAGCAAGGCAGAGAGATGATGTGTTCCCCAGACCTCCCCCTTGCCTAGTCTGGAGTTGGGGATGGATGTCTGGACTGAGCGCTGTCCCAGTCAGTTTATTTCCTTTACTTTTTGTAAAGTAGTAATACCGCTTTCAGGTTGGACTGCGCTTCATCCACAGCACGCAGGCACCCTGTCAGGCTGGGCTTTCTTACAGCAAACCTAAAGGAAACCTGCTCTTTCATGTATGCTGCGGTCTGTTTTAGTTGCTAACAGGCAGAATAAATAGAATTGCGTTTAAGGCAAACTGGGGAGGCAATGCATGGCCAGCCTTGCTACCCACCCACGTATTGGTTAGATATCCCCTGTGTTGATATAAACCCCAGTGTTCATTTGTACTCTCTCTGAAATGAAAACCAAACAAAACCCACTTTTGTCAGGGAATATTCAAAGGAATGCCATGTCAGCAATTTCAGTGAAAGCAAGGAGCATTCAGATGCATAAAAACTATAATGTCTCCAGTCCCAGATACTTCTGTACCATATGGCCAGAGAGAAGCAGATGGGCCGGGTCACAGCAGGGGAAGAGAGGGAGAGACTCGGGATTGTTATCTGACCCAGTGGGCCAACACTAACAGACTGTCCCCAGTGACCAGGCTATTATTATCAGAAAGAGCTGATAAGAATGTGATTTTTCACATTTATTCGCCCTCAGGTAGTTCTCACATGTGATGTCTGATCAGAATGATTTTTTTTTTTTCCTCAGATGTTTATTTTGAGGCTGGAACATTTGACTCACAAAGAAGCAGCAGACTGTGCTGCACTTATCTTTAATTGATTTTAGATGCAGGTTATTCCTAAACTTCAGAAAATGGCTTGTCTAAACAAGATAAATTGAACAACAAATAATGCAAAAAGATCTTTATTAGAAAACCTATTATTATTGCTGTTATGTAGCAGTGTAAACATAATCCAGGAAAAATAAAGCAGAACAGCATGGTTCCTGTCAGAGGAATCCTGGGATGTCTGATATGATTTCATGTTACTGTGTTTCTCCATTAGCTGCCCTGAATTAGCAATTATAAAATTTCCTCAAACTATTAAACTGCAAGGTGTAGTTACCTAAACATTACATGGAGAGTTTTGGGGGTATTATTACAAGAAAAGGTACAAAAATGCATGAAAAATACTTGCACGGCAAAGTTGGAGATAAAGGTCAGCTATCTGGTTGTGATTTGAAGATGTTAAATATTTCATCAGAGTTGCAGAATGGGCCCGCCCATTAAGCATAGTCACCCTGTGGATTCTACTTGTGAGTAGGTTTTTCTGTGTTTCATTTTATGGGTCTTCTTCTCAAGCGCTTTATAGTCCCCAAGCACTTTATAGTCCCCAGCTGATGCCTGCTTGAAGGGATAGGTACTGTTATTCTCAACCTTGCATCTAGGTGCAGAGCTCTTGGCCTCCTGGATCCTGGTAGCAGCTCCCCGCGCCTCCCCTCCTCCTCCCCCAAAATCACAACACCAGCCTTGCTTCTGTTGCTGAAAGAGGGACCTCAGTCATGACCGATGTTCTTGCTAGTCAGGTTCCCCTGCCTTTTCAACAGTGAGCTTTGGACAGCTCTGTGAGACATGCAGTGTGCCTGGCAGAGCAGTGGGCTTTGAGAAGGGTCAGGTTCTCCTACAGCAACTGTGCTGAAAACAAACTCACTTTATGAAGACCATCCAACACTCTCCAGACAGTCATGACTTTTGGTAAGGAGTCACCTTGGCAACCTCAGATTGGCTATGTGGAGGTGAAAAACACCCTAATTTGTCCCTGTCCACTGAGACACTGCTGCAAACAGGCAACACATGAGCAAAACTGAAACTGCAGGGGCATGGGCCATGGTTCCTTTTTGCCCTCCAATAGCCATAAAAAAGGAGAGATTAAATTGGCCCCTACTAAATATATGAGCAACTGAAGCATGTCTTCTGCTCACTTTCATGTGATCGGCAGAGACAATGGAGAAATTTTGCCCTTTCCCACCTGAAGAAGCCAGTACTGGCCATCAGCACCCACCCACAGCACTCCTTTCGAGGGTAGGATTAGCCCATGTGTTGGTACTGGGGAGGGAAGAGCATCTCTATCTCCTTCCATCCCAGCCTCAGGGCACGGTGCACCCAGAAACATGTGTCACCTAAGAATGAAATGTTTATTTTTAATGACTGAAAAAAATAATGTTTCAAGTTTCTCTTTCTACAGAAAATAAAATACATAATATTTTATAATAAAAATGTAGTAGCTGGAACATTTTCCAAGCTTTCTTTTGCCCAAGAGTGAATGCTGGAATTTGTTTTGGGGGAGTTATTTCATAGCTCTAACACTTGGATTAAACAATAGGCAGAGATGGAGAAACCCGTTTTACAACAATGATGTACTTAGCTCATCCCATTCTAAGATGTTTTGTAAGAGGAAGATTTTGTTAGACAGACATTTCTGTTTGACTTTAAGCACAACTAACTAGTTGTTATGGGCTGCAAAAACAGGTTTACTGCTACTAAATGATGTTATTAGCACTCTCAGAGCCTAGGCAGATCATTACCACTTGCTGAGCTTGGAGGCACCCACTGGCCTCCATGTTGCATCTTCCCCTTGATACACCAACCTTGGAAAACTCAACATTTCCATAGAGCCAAGGAGATTTGGCAGGGAGAGGAATGATTTTCTGTGTCCCAGAGGTGCTATGGAGTGTCTCTGTGGTCTCCCTGTATTGCAGCACTGACTGCACATCGGAGATGTACTGACGGAAGGTGTGTGTATGTGTGTGTATATGTGCATCCACGTATGGATAGGGGTAGGGGCAGTAGCCAAGGGGTAATCCAGCTCTTCCAAGGGAATTTTCAATCTCAGGATGGTCTATGACACTTGCCAGTGTTTAGGGCTGTGGGCTAGCTCAGGGTCAGGGTCCAATGCAAACTATGTGTGAGAACACATTTTTCTGAGAAATATATACAGTAATTATTCTTTGCAGACTTTATGGCCTGGGATTAAACTTTTCTACAAGTGGCTACCCAGGGGACAAGTACTCCTGGACCACAGGAGCACATATGGAAAACCCATCCCTCATCTGTAGGGGTGCCAGGGCACATCTAAGAGGGGAAGGGGGAGATTTCTGTTTCTTTTCCATTCCCGGACTTTCCCCTCTATTGATAACTTGGTAAGGCTCCTACTAAAAATGGATATTCAAGGTAATTCTGGGCCAGGAGAAGCCCCTGGAGTGAGCACAGGTGTGGAGCTGGTGGCCCTGGGATAGGAGACACTGAGCACCTACCTCAGCCATACACTGCCTGCCGGGGCACGTGCCCAGATCTCTTACACTTCTTGCCAAGATGTTAGCAAGGTTACGCAGACTGGCATATAAATACAGCATAGGCTAAACAGAGAGCTCTGAGAAACCAAGCTTCGGACTCAAATCTCTGTTTATTTTCAGTTCAGTGGCAGATCATCTTTATTTTTATGCTCTTCTGCACCTGCAGTACATTGGTTGAGGCATTATCTTTTATATTAATTTAATCTAATCTTAAAAATAATGTAAGTCAGCTCTGGTTTTGAATACCTGACTGATTTTTTTGGAAGATGCTCTTCTGGGATGATTGTCCTTTCTTCTGTTTTCCCCTGCTTTACTAGAAAAATCTTCCATTGACTGGTCAGACACAGAAATATTTCTGAAAGACAAGCAGCTAGATTTCTAGGAAAGGGAATGATATGTGCAGAAATTTCTTAAAGATGACAAAAAACCCTATAGAAGTGTGTCAAAACTGTTGTCACTTACAAGAACCCTTTTAATGCATATATATATATATATATATATATAAAAAACCAAGAATGCCAAAAGAACAAAAGACACAGAAGAGGTAAAGAGGGCAGTAAAATTAAGTCCTCAAGTATTAAATGTTTAGAAATGGAATATTGGTCATTTAGTGCAAGTGATTTCCCCTATTAACTAGGAATGCAATAGAAACAAAAATAAAAATTTAACTCTGCTTACCATACATTGCCCCAGCTTGATGCTACAAAGTACTTTCCATTACAAGCCAAAAGAACAGCCCTCACTGATGCTTACTCGAATGTCTCAATTTCTGGATTAAGCTGTCCCATTGTTTTGAAGCATAGTTATGGTTTAGAGATCAATGGGACATAGACTATCCTAATCTACTATGAACAGCCTGTAGCGCGAAGGGATACTCTGCACTAGAGAGCCATCTAAGTCTTCTAATTACTTCAGCTACTGATAGATTGGCTCTTACCCCCTTGAATTCCTTTGTCACTGAGGAGTTAAAATTCATGAGCGTCTATGCCACTGAATACTTACTCCAGTGCTGCTATTTTCTGCGCCAAGCTAGCCATCACCGCAAAGAGTCGGAGGTCTGTCAGGCCATCTGTTACATAATAGTCAACAATCTCTAAAATCTGGGGAAACAGAGATGGAGAGAGCAAAGATGATGAAGGGTTTAAAAAGAACAGATTGCTGCCTTGCTTAGAAAGGAGGGAGGCAGGGGGAAGGGGGAAGGGGGGAAGGCCAGATAATAAGCCCTGATAGAAGCACAGACAAGCCCAAATAGCACAGCCAGCAAAACAAACCTCAAAATATTAATGTTAGTCACCAAGAAAGTTGACAAGGACACCAGACTGCTGAAAAAAAAAAAGTTTGCTTTGGAGTAGGAAAGCTGAAGGAGGCCCTGAAACATTTCGGCTACAACATAGGTATTGCCATACACAACCAGGCACCAAAGAGTCATTGAGAACACCCTCTAAATTAGTAAAGAAACCCACTCCAAATGTTTCAGTCTCTTGTTATTATACCACCCACTCTCTGGTATACCAGAAGGAAGTAATCATAATTTTATCCTTCCATTTTCAATTCCTTGTCCTTCTTTACCCGTCCTTTTGCTAAGGAAGTGTTTGCTGATTTTGAAGGCATGAGAACAGTGAAGACTTGCAAGTAGGGCTCAGCTACCTCATATTTGTCTTGCCATACATCCACATTTTAAACAGGACTAACTATATCCAGTGCAAAATGCTCTCAGGAGACATATTATCCATTTCACTGCCTCTGCAGCCATTGAATAGCACCAGCAGTAATAGTGGCTGGGTGAGCCACTCAGCTACATTAAAATTCTCCTAACACGAGCTGAGTTCTTTCCTCTGTGCAGGTCTGTCCAGTCTTATGCTTGCTCCACTCGCTGATGCTTGCAGAGCTTACTCTACCATCAGTAAGCATAACCCTGGTCTCATCTTGTATTTCGGGGCATATGGGGACATACCAGTCTAGGTAGACTGCAGGTCTCACCACCAGACTCCTTGGAACTCCCTCCAAATGGATGTACATTCAACACCATGGTCCAAATTTCACACCAGCCCCAGACTTTCTTACCATGAAAGTGAAAGACCACTGGGAATTGAACCTTAAGGTAGTTTCAAGCAATCGTTTCTGCTTGAACAACAATGTGAAACAATGATCAGGCTTTCAGGTTTGGTTTTGTCATCCCTCTTTGATTTCAGGGGCTGACTGCTACCCACAGGACTTCTGTGACCTCTCACAACATGAAAACGCATGATCTTAACTTCTGTAAACTTCATACGCTTCAGAGCATCTCTTCAAACTGCACTGGAGTTGTATGTGCTCTCTCACTCAGGTGCTTTACTTTGAGCTTTGCAAATACTTTCCAAGCTATAGCAGAAAACACAGCACATGGCTGCAGGGGAAAGGAGAGGAAAGGGATATTCTCTGAAAGCGCATATACAAGCAACTAAAGATGTAGGATGACTTTTCCAGTTTAATTTTCATATGGCAGTAACCACTGCCAAATCAAGCGCATCATAATGGAAGTAATTAAAAGCTGCGCTCATTCACTCATTGTCGTTGCTACAAGGAAATGTGTTTCATTAACTGAAATCCAAGGGTATAGCGTAATGCATCCCTCATAGCTGTATTAATGGATCATATAAGATAATGCTGATCGATGGAAAAGATGAGCTTTATAGATCTGATAAAAATAAACAATAAATGCAGGTGCTGCTGAACTGGCTTGTCATCATGCAACATGAGTTGTGTAATGATGTTAGCACTGGCGCCTGCCATAGAGCTGATGCTTCAGAATACTAACATCAAGCCACTTGATATGTGTTTGATGTCTAAACAAGTCACATCCTTTACAGAGAGGAACAAATTGCAATGGAGACTGGCTACAGGGCTCCAAGTTTCAGATAAAAATTTGCCCAGATGAATTATATGCAAAATAATTTGTCCAAAAGACTTTCTTCTTGTGATCATATGAAATACATGGTTGAAGACTGTTTTCCCTTTTTTTTTTCTTTTTTTAAAACATCCAAATAACTTGGTCCCTGCTCTAGTGTTAAAGCCTTGTCTAACATTTCGTGCTGGGAATGCAAAGTGGGGCACCAAGTACAGTAGTACAAATAACACTTTATTTACAGTTTCATGGCTTTCAGATTTCCTGTCTCCATAATCACTTCCTACTAATTTCCTTCTGTTTTGTTTGAAATGGTAGTCTTTTCAAAGAAAGTGCCCAAAGAAACAACGCCTTTGTAAGGTTTGGATTAAATCACGGAGGTTTTTATACTTCTTTTTCTTGATGTCTGTATTTCCTAGTACCGGTTTTCTGCATTAACAGAGTTCGTGCTGTATGTCTGGATGGTTCAAACAGGATCATGATAAGAAAACTGCAAAAAGGCCAGCAGTGAAGGGCCGAAGTCTCAGCTGGAGGAAGCTGGCACAGCTCCACTGATGTACATCAGCTACAAACCAGAATCATTTGAAGAGCCCAATGTTTTAATGTGCTACCGTGAAACTTGGAAAATTTGCTAATACTTGAGCATGTACAAAACATTTAGATATAATCAAATGTCTGTGTTGTAGAAAGTAAATAGAAGTCACTAATACAGAGGCGGAGTTGCTGCACAGGGAGACTGGCTCAGTCTGAAATTAAATCCAGAGAGTATTTGACATATTTTTATCTTGCCTAGTGGTTTCGGCTGCCGAATGAGTAGCATCTCCTACAGCTATATTTAGACTCCTCTACATTATGCCAAGTTGGCTGACCAAAACGGGACAAAACCCAAACCCCCTGTCACTTTTCAAAATGTAGCTATCAATTGGAAAAAAAAAAAAAGCAAAATATCTGTGGAAACACATAACACTGAGTAGCATGAGTACACTGCACCCTTAATGTTGTTTCTCGGTGCTATTCCAACTACTTGGCCAAAATTGTCTGTGTAAGAGCAGAGGCAAAACCTCCATTTCCACTGCTGACCTCTGGCCGTCCCACCTTCTTTCAGAGCTGTGATTTCTCCTTTCAGCCTTTCAGACCATAACACGTTACTCCCAAAATGGAAGAAAAAGGAAGTTGTGTTATGTCATTTATTAGTTAGGTGATGTATGGAATTGTTTAATAAAGAGATATCTCACACATGTGCCAGTGTTGCTGCTGGTCAAGCTGCTTTCCTTTATTTAAAGGAGCTTACCAACCAAAGATCACAAATAAATGATGAAGGTACAAATACTGGAAGTATTTGTAGGAATGTATCTCTTGGTTTTACTTACACTGTGAGTCGGTTCTTCTGAAGGGGCAACATTTTTCAAAGACCATAAAAACTTGCCTGTGGTTCAAGTACCCATCTTCATCAGTATCAGCCTGGAAAGATGCTCACAATGTGAGTTTTCAAAAATTAGCCAGTCACCTCTGGGCAGAACTCCAGTGTCTCAGAAGCATGACTTTTACAAGTCACGCTTTCATTGTTCAAAATGAGGGAAACACTTAAAATCTCTCACTCTTTCATAGAATCATAGAATCACTAGGTTGGAAAAGACTTTTGAGATCATCGAGAGCACAAAAGAACAGGAGGTTTTTTGGCTCCACAACACCTTCTTCACCAATTAGTCATTTGCCAATATGCAGTACAACAGAGTAGCAGCAGCAGAATAACTCAAAACTGTTAAAAATTGTGTAAATATAAAGAACAGGTGAAAGAAAGGAAAGACTTGATATCTGGCTGACTTGCCTTTATACTGAGCTATCCATACAGTAAACTCTATAATCTTTCCACAGAGATGACAATGTTCATTAAATTTCTCACTGAGATGAGGCATCAGGTATGATTAGGCACTGCAGAGCCTAAACTGCTTTATGATCTCCTGGAGAAGACATGTAGACAGAGAAAAAAGATTTGAACAAGCAAGAACTGGTTTCCAGCCTCTTTTACCCAAACCAACTTTTTCTACTTTAAAGACATTCATAAATAAGGCTATTGCCTTTTTCTATTGCCCATACTCTCTCATAGTACACTCCCCCAAATCAACTTCAGAGATGTCTCCTCTGTACCCTCTGACATTTTTCTCTCCTCTTCTCTCCTTACAACCTTTCTCCACCTTCAGAAAGTGCCACCCCCACTTCTTCAATGAACCTTTCAAGATCTTCTCTAAATCTAATATTTCTGGCCACAGCACCGATCAGATGAGGAAACTCTGTGCATCATCCTGAAAAAAAAAGCATTAACTCCTGTCATAGACCTTCAGTGCTTACCTGCCTAATTATAAGGAGAACACAGCTTTTGACTGGAAAAGATGTTGCCAAAATCTGCAGTACTCTTAATAGGTTTCAAAGATTTAAGTCACATGTGAGATGATGGTAATGTCTGCATCACAAACTGGAGGCAGAGATTCCACAGCTGGTGGAGACCTGAACTGCTAAACCCACATGTTCCAATGTGCCACAGCCTATACCAACTAGCCTAGGTCTGCAAGGAACTTACCCACAGTCAGGGCAGTGCTGCCCTTGACTCCACACCCCTCATCCCCAACAGGACCCATTAGGCTGTGTACCTTTTGACAAAGCTGTTGAGTTTCTGGGCCTGCTTTGCTTCACATACTCTGGACCACAGATCTTTGCACATCCTAGTTAGAGGTTTGCATAAAAGAAGGTAGGTAAATGTTCCCAGTGGAGACAATCTATGCATACAATGACATATGCTCTTATTACACTTGAAGCTTTACTCAGCCTCATCTTAAGTCAGATTAACGTAATGATTTATATACACTACCTATAGGACCAGTATAAAACATTCCCTCTTCAGATTCCACAGTTTGAGTAAGACATGCTTTAGGACTGTGAGCTTTCCTAAAAGTTTTTGTTCACTCTGTTTACCAGTTCCTGGGGAGTTAAAGCAGAAGTGAGATCAATCGTCTGTCATTGAAAGGATAGACAGAAAGGCATTCCTGAAGAAAAACTTAAGTAGGGGCAGGACTGACCTCTTAGAAACTTTTATCAGCTTCTGCTGGTGCTTAGAACTTCCCCAAATAATTAGTAATGGCAATTGAAGGAAAAAAATCCCAAATACTCACTCCACGTTAAAGCAGGTCTGGTTCACAAACAAGGGAAATACTGCGTAGGAAAAGGGTATAAATACTACTGCTGTAATGCCTGGGTTTTTAGGGGAAGAGAGATATTGATAAGGACATATGAAGGTATTCCATGCTTCTTATAACCACAAAGTTGTGGATTCCCTCCCCTGCTCTCAAGTTTACCAGCTGCACTGGTTTATGCTTGTGGTTCAATCAAGACCACAGCATAGCAAGAGCATTAATGGAAAGAGGCATGGAAAGGAAGCCTAGAGTGAAAGAATAGTCTCAGGGATAACCTGAAATTTGAGCATCCTACTTCAATCAACTTTATATCCCAAGTAAGGAACTTGTAAGGGTGAGAGCTTAGCAAAGCCCTTCAAATATGCCTTTGATCCGTTCAGATGCTCAAGGGAGAGTCCAGGGCCAGAAACCTGGCACCCAAGGGAGCCTTTATCCAGAGAAAGGTGCTCTGCAGGTCCTCACTGAATAAGAAGAGGGGCAGAAGCTGTGTGGGAGGTGTTCTCCAGCTGTGGAGAGATGCAAACACTTTGCCGCTGTCCTAATATTTCACACCCCGGTCCAGGCCCCAAGACAAACAAACCGGGTGTTGTTTCAACTGTCTCATTTGACATGGTCTAACATTACAAGAAGTGAAAGAAAACCTTAGCACCCCCTCCCGCCCCCCTCCTTGGACCAATTGAGCTGTCACTGTCTGCACAGAAAGTGATTGTTCAGTCGAAAACACATTTCGGCCGGATGCAAACTGAACAGTCTTGAAAAGTGGAGTTTCCTTTTGTGCCTCCCCTCCAAGGAAAGTGAAAGGCGGCAAGAAGAGAGGCAGGAGGGAGGGAGGTGACAACTTGCCTGCTCCATAGCCCGCCCTCGGCAGGCCGCCCCAAAGGCAGCACGCTGTGGTGTTCCCGGCGGGGCAAGCGGTCCTGTGATGGCAGTGACAGATATTTTCAGGGGGAAATGTTCAGAGGCAGCTGGAAGAAAGGGTTGGAGTGATGGAGTTTCAAAACCAGAGCTTTGCTAAGCAGCAGGTTGTAACCTTCGGTTAAAGTTTATCTGGCAGAGGTTGGTAGCTTAGCAACAAGGATTCTTTTTGTTGGTTTTACAGGCACAGAAGAAGCGACATCAGGCATGTCAGAGTACAGATGTGTCAAAGCACTGGGGGAAAATCACCAGGAAATCATGTTTTGCAACGGGGATGGATGGGGGTACCCCTCTCTGGCAACATGCGACCTCTTCACACATGAGAATGAGATAGGAAAGGGAAAGGGAAAGGGTTTTCAAGATCCCATCCAGGGTGAAATCACTCTCATTCAATTTCACCAACAAATAATGCTAAGAGCCTAGTATCGGTTTTAAAGATGCCCATGAAATTTCCTTAACGGAGTCAACCTCCTATTTTGAGGAGAATCTCTGACCGCTAAAGCTCATTTTAATTTGGGTGCAAAATAATGTAATGTATGAGACAGTTTGTTTAAAGAAAAACAGCAAGTCATAAATGCAAGTGGCAAATAACTGCTCTGCCATCATAAGGATGGGGATTTGCATCTTCTCATCCTTTTGGAGCACAACTGGACTATTGATCTCTGTCCCCATTCAACAGCTTTCCAGGCAGCAGTTTGCACTGTAGGTTCAGTACTGAAAATCAACAATGGAGAAGTTGTCAGATCCTGTCACATCAGTTCCTTCATTCACTGCTTTGAGAACTTGCATGCATCGCCAGTATCCCTTTCTGCTCAAGCCAATAAATATTTTGATGGCTGACTACCAGTGCATTTCACAAACTCTCAACAGAGAAAGTACAGCAACAGAAAGGAAAAGATGCCATAATTATTCACAAGGAAAGATCTCAGGTTCTCACTATACATTTACATGCCCTCCCCAGTGCTAATGTATTTTTTACAGAGGAAGTGTTGAGTAGCACAGGGGAAGACACCCTTTACACAACCAGTCTGATGAATGGCTTTGGCACTTTTGCACAGGTCACCCTTTGGTCTGATAACTTTTCACCCTAAAAAGGTGAGAAGTCAAAATTATTCAGTTTTCTGTTCAGAAAAACTTAAGGCAAACAAAGCAGGGGTATCCTACACCAGCAGGTACTTGGGGGACCATACCCCATGGAACTCTGCCAGCTATCTGTGTACCATCAAGACATGCAGTGAACAATGCAGGGCTCCAAAAATGTAGGGGAGCTGTCACCGTTAGCATGAGGACATTCCTTTTGAATTGAAAGAGAAGCAAACTGTGCAGAACTGCCTTCCCTAGCTAGACGAATTTGTGCTAACAATGCTCAGACTACAGGTTGATGCAGGTCTTACAGACCCTGGCAGCATCACAGGGACATTGCACGCATGATCTGGGCCTGGCAGCACATTAGGGGATAAGGCTTTTGTTAGGCTTTGCCACAAAGTCTCGTTGTTTGGAAGTATGTTTGAGGAAGCTCAGTTGTCCATAGGGAAGCTGATGTAACTGTGTGACCTGCAAACATGGATCCTTCTTCACATTCAGTCACCACACTGCCTTTCAACATCTTGGAGAAGACTTTTCAGCAAAATATCACACAGAGAGTAACTGCAGTGTGACTTAGGGAACCACAAGGAACAGCTTGCCAACTCCTAATATTTCAATGTCTTAAAGCAGACCCTCCAAAAGCAGAAGACTTGTGAACATGTTTCTGAAGGAGGAGGTAGAAGTGTTGGTATATGCCTATTTAGTTTTATGTATTCCACTTCTGTCCCTCTTAAGCACACAGAGATTTCACTACTTATGTGATATACCACAATGTGAGTTTTGTCAAGTTTCATCAACGTTTATTCTGGAAAACCCTACATTTCTACTTCTTGCAAGCACTCCCAAACAACAGAAGGTCCCAGCAGACCTTCAATGGCACTTCACCTGAGAAAAATGTTAGGGCCCAAAATCATCTCATGCCAAGCTTTTGAAGGAACAGAAACATGGGAGTAAATGTTCACACTAACAAAACTTCATTGGATTCAAAACTGCCTACCTGCCAGATTAACATCTTCTGTAAGACATTATTTATGCCATCAACAACTGAAAGTTTAGGACAAAGCTTGTTTTCTTGAAAGGCTTGGTTTACTTATACCAAAGTCTGATATTTTTGCACTTCTGTCAAAAGGGTCTTTCATCTCTGCAGTGAGGCAAAACCAATTTTGTTACTCTAAATACAACTCCACAAAGTGTCCCCAGCACAATTTAAAAGAGAGAACTCTAAATGATCAGCAGATTTTCTTAAAAGCACAGCCCCAGTTATATGAATCAACATCTAAATGCAATTCCAGACTTAAATTTCTGAATGAAAAGTGACTTCCACAACTATAAGCATTCCATCTTTATAGGAGTAGCTTGAGAGGACAAGAGAAAAAAAGAGCATGGAAGAAAGTAGAGAGAAACACAAGAAAGAAGGACATCTGTGTTGCAGTGAGTCACAAATTTGTTCAAGTCAGAAATATTCACAGGATGAAAGAATCTTCTAGTCTCTTTCCTGCTCCCGGCCAGCTGCACCAGACTCTGGTGAGCAAATACCTAGCAGGAGAAGCAGTCATTGAATTAGCAAAAGGTTGAAAAGGAGAAGAGTCAGACTGTCTCATGGAATGGGAAGTTAATGAGAACTGGAGGGACAAAGTTCAGGTGAATGCCCAAAGGCACATTTTTCAGGATTCATAATAGGATTTTCTGCTCTTAGACAGGGTTGTGCCAAATGCAGGTGACAGAGGAGGTGGAAGTCCATCTGAGATGGGCAAAGCAGGAGTGAACTGTAATGCAATATAAGTTCTGTCAGGGGGTTATTTCCAGAAGACAATCACTAGTAAGTTTCAGTGGAAATACTTATTTGTGCTGATGGTTGGAAGTCTGGTTACTCCCCTCTCTAGACTGCCAGAGCCTTCACTGATCACCTTAATATGTTCTGCCACTACTTTGCTGCTCCTGGGGCTGGGCTGCTCCAGTGCAGGGTCAGCCCTGACACAATGCTGTTGGCAATCTTCCCCAATCCGACTGCCTTGGAAAGGGCTGTGAGGAGCCCCAATGGGGTCTCGACCCATCAGCTCAGGAGCTGTGTTTAAGCTCCGACACTTCCCCTTCGTCCCCACTTGAGCTACATTGTTGACCCTGACCTGTGGACTGACTTCTTGGCTTGACCTCAGACCTGCCTCATTGCTATGAATGTGTCTGCAATCACTGGGCTGTGTCTGACCCTGGTGACTGACGATGGACGTGCCCTGCTCACCTCTCTGGAGAGCTGTGGGACAGGGGCCTTGAAAGCAAGTCCTCTGCCCTGCCTGCCCTGCCCTCACCCACTACTCCTGGCTCTTCTTCCCTTGCTGTGTCCCAATACAGGAGATCATCAACCTGGAGCACGTTCAGGGTGATGAGAGGAGCACAAGGGAGAACGAAAGTGCTTGCTTTGGTCAGCTTTGCAATACCATGGCTGAGCTGTAGCATAACTGCCTCAATAATTATCTCCAGGGTAAACAGACAGAAAGAGGAACAGGCTAAACAAATGTAATCTGGAAATTAGACGCAAATTTCTTAGCACCAAGCAGTCCGACTCTTGGAAAGTCTGCTAATCAGTGCAGAGGGAGTAGGCAAAAAAGCTTTCAGATGGAGAGAGAGCAGTTCATAGAAGACATTATATGACATGGATACCAAGGGTCCGATCCAAGGTCTCCTTTGTGCACAGCTACGGGAGCACCACCCCACCACCCCCCGAGGCTGGCAGCAGACTAAGAAAGGGGGGATACCTGTGGAAATCAAACTCTTTCTTCTCACTTGCCTTTTCACCACAACATTTGTGCCTTGTTTCCCTGCTTCCTTCCCCATGCTGCATATTCCTGGCATTGTGACACCAGAACGGTTGGCTAAGGGGAAGGAGGAAGAAGACCTCATTGTCTTTTTGGTAAAATTCCCCCTTATTTAACCCTTTTAAAAATATATTTAGTGCTCCCATGCTCATGTTAGGTGCATCTGATTCGTTCCTCACTTCTTACCTAGTGAATACCGAAGTTAATATACATTCGGCATGCCCACTACAATCAGCCATTTACTCTGTGTTGTTCTCTCACAGTGAGCTAAAAAAAAAGCCTGAGTCCATATTTTAAATCATCATTCAAATGCTGCTTTCACTCAAGCAGTTTAAAACTGCTTTTGGGGAGGGAGAAAAGAGGGAGGGGGCTTGGGTGGAGTGTGGTCTTGTGTTTGGTGACTGCTACAAAGCTGGAACAGCATGGGGAAGGAAGACCCTGGGTTTTGCTATCCATAGTAGGGAATTTAATTTAAGGCTGCTGTGTTGCGGTTGGAAATATGTATTAAGTACACAGATGCAAAAGAAATGGGTAGAGAAAACAGCAAAATAAATACAGGATATTGGCCCATCTATTCAGAGGGCTGATTTCCCAAACCTGGCACATTGGGGATTCACTGCCTGCCCTGATTTTGTGTGTCACTGATTTGGCTAGGATCTAAACACAGAGCTTCACAGTTATTGAACCACTGTCCCAGACCCAGCCAAGGCTGAACACAAAGCAGGCCTGAACAAACCAGCAGGCAGACTACAAAGGAAAAGCAATTGTTCTGCAGAGCAACAGCACTGTTTCTGCTATGCTTAACATTGGAACAAGTTAATTTGGGAGCACAATCTTCTTAAAAGGAAATGTTGCTCAGCCCAGCATCCCTATATTTCATGCAGCATACTGCCCTTTTCACCAGGCATGGGTCGTGGATGCTACTCACAATATATTTTTTTTACTACACAAGTAGTATAAAAGCCTCTGATAAAAATCATCTCTCTTAAACCTCTGGTTGGCATCTTGTTAAAGACTGACATCATGCTTGCCTGTCATCATTAGCTCACGAGGAAGTTTCTGTCATGATTTAATAAGCAAGAGGAAGGATTTAACTTTTAAAACAAAACAATAAACCTCAATAGCAAAACACTAACACAATTTTTCCTCTAGTGCCTTGGTCTAAAGTATTTGGTCTTAACTGACCCTTCACAGAGGTATAGATCATCTTGAGTAAAACCATGGACAAAAAATAAAGAGCAGAGACTCTGAATGCACATAAACTGTCCATTGGTTCATCCTGGTTAATGGAGCTATAGAGTCCACCAGTGTCCAGAAACTTGGTCAACAGCAGTTCAGCAGTCCAAGAGCTGTGAGCAGCAGCAAGGAGAGAGAATCTGCAGACTCTCCAGGCTGAGACCCCGGGTGTCCAACGCAGGACAGAGAACTCCTCAGGGTCACCAAACTCCCCTGGCATAAGGGATGGAAAGGACTGTCCTGCCAGCAGCAGAGTGCAGGCACCCGAGTCCTCTCTGGTTGCACAGGTATCCCTGGCAGAAAAGAAGGGATTCATCCTTGTCTTTTCTGCAGTGACTATCTGCAGATGCTTTCATATTTCCTGGGGACAGCCAACCATCTAAGTCATTCAAGGCAACCAGGATCGGGCTGCTGGAGCTATAGTCCGCACTTTGAATTGCTGCTGGCTTAAGCTATGCATTCCTCAGCTGGGTTAGCTGCTCCTTTGCTCTCCACAGTGAGCCGTCCCGTAGCTGCATACCACTACACTTTGTCCTCACACATTTTTTTGGAAACAACAGAACCACAAAATGCCACAGAAAGAGAGCAAGCAGTTGGCTAGGACCCACTCTTCCTCACCTGTCAGGGAGCAGGGGACACTGCGGGGAACACAGGGTGAGAGCCCCTTTCCTCCTCTGCGTGACAGCAGAGGTCAAAATTACACTCCATCCTCATTCATCAGAGCAAGCCAGCTGCACCAAAGCTGAATGAACACCTCCGAATCTGACCCTACGTGTGGGTGCTGTGCAGGCAGCCAGGACCAGTGCTGACCTGTGGACGCGCCAGGCCACCAGCTCTCTGTCCATCGGCTGGCATGGTGGAGCAGAGGCATGAGGCCTCTGGCTCAGGCAGTGCACTCAGTAATAAAACAAGGGCTAGATACAGCACCTTCATTCCAAGAGCACAGTATTTTAGCACCAGAAATAGCAGAAATAGTATCATTTTTTTTTTTCCCCAGCGAAACTACTGGCAGAGAATGATACAACTTAGCATGAAAATAGGTATCAGAATAAGGCCCTAGCTGAATAGCCGGTACTCTGCATAATTCTCTCTTTTCATTCCCTCAGCCTAGATCCTCTCCAAATATTCAGATCGAACTCTGCAAAGGAGCTCCAGCATTTTGGCCATCAAAAGTAAAAGCTGGAAAATTTGGTTTCTATTTCTTTCTTATCCCTCTATTTTGAATAAAATCTGCTCTCTGATTTTGACATCAGGCTAATTGTGAAGACTCTGTGTCTTTCTCTCTCTCTCTCTCACTCTGTGTCAAATATCAAAGAACTGAAAGATATACTTGCTAGTAAAAAGGAAAAGAAAAACACTGTTTTAAATAATGCATTCAATAATGCATTCAAATCCCCTCTCTACTAATATTTTGTACTTGAAACCTCTTACTCCACCTCCAGCATACGTAAAAGCACATAAGCGGGAAGGATAGACTGTGGAATGATATTACTGCCATTTAATGGCAAAAGTCTTTTTCAAAGATCCCAGCATGTTTTACACACTGTCAACATTTGAATGATGCATTGTTAGACAATGGATAGGGCCAGCAGAGGGAAGTGGTCTAAAATTATAAATGAAAATTACAAATTACAAGGGAAAATACAGAACAGGACACAAACCCAACCATGCAATTTTCATTTTAACTCTCTGAGCAAGAGAGTAAAAGGGCTAGAATACACTCCCATCAAAAGCAGTGGGAATAACCTAAGAGCCATCTTTCTCAAATCACAGATAAATTCAAATGGGAAGAGGCACGCAACAACAAAAAAAATAGTTGTTAATGCATAAAACTACTGTATGTCTTCCAATAGCTGGACTCAAGAACCCTGGTTAAATACTGACTTTCTTTCAGAGTCAATCAGATAATAAGACCCCTTTAGAAGCACAGAATAGTTAAATTCATCACCATAATTTAATTGTAGAAGGTTATTAAAGAGCACTTCGACTCCCCTCCTGCTTCGGCGCTGCTTTTGTGTATTAAACTCAGACTAATCAAATTGCAGATTCCAAGAGTACTGTATTAGTCATCCCCATCCCTTTTAATTTGTTTAATGGCCTCCTTTTTTCTCCCCCCTCTTATGTGTGTGTTCTGACTGGCTGTGCAGCGCTTAGGCTCACGACATGTAAATAAAGAATGGATAGGGGAACAGTTCGTCGAAAAGAATAAAGCGTGCCTCCATTCTAAAGTTACATTTGATGTCAGCGTAATTCATGGGACGTGTACTGCAAGCAATGGTGCTTATTATTTCTGCTTAACTGTCTACAGACACAGGAGGAGAGGGGAGAGGGAGAGGGAAAAAAAGGAAGAAAGAAAAGAAAAGAAGTCTGAATTTACACTTACTGCTTCAAAAGCCCTTTTGTGCTTCGCCAACTTCTCCTGGCTGAAGATGCAGTATTTTGCCAAAAAGTCGACTGCAAGAGCAGACAAAAAAAAGGATAAAATAGCCCATAAAAGAACTCTTTTCCCCACTTTTCCTTAAGCATTTTTATAAATTGCCATAAAACCCCCAATTTTTAAAAAATGCACAACTATGCTGGCCACAGCAATTTCCTCTTGTAGAAATTTCAATTTGTGGTTTGCTTCTTGTGTTTTGGTTTTGATTTTTGTTGGTTTGGTTTTTGGTGAGGGTTTGTGGGGTTTTTTTCCTTACTCTTTCTTATTTGGAAAAGTCTTTTCACCTGGCCCAGGGCACAAAGTCAACGTTAGCTCTGAATAGGAGATGTTTAACATGTATAACACATAAGAGCTTCATCCTGGTCAGGCGGTAGTCTGGGAGCGTGGCGAAGACTTGTTGTTGTTTGTTTGTTTTAAATGTCCCATAAAAGAACCTCTTCAGACTCAAGCTCTGCAAACCAGCATCCTCTATATATACTTCCAAGTCCATACCAACAGAAATCAAATTCACTTTGTTCCAGTTAGAAGAGACATGTATACCAACAAAACTCTCTTCCAGTATTACGCAGCTCTATCACCAAAATTACAAACCATTTCCTATTACTCACTCTTGATTGAGATCAAGTAGGAGACACCGGACCATTAAAAAGATATGTAATTCCCTCTCCTCAGGTTTGGACTGGGTTTTGGTTTGGGGTTGTTTTTAGGGTTTGTTTGTTTGTTTTTATTGGGTTTTTTTTCTTGTTCCCAGGCCTATCATCCAAGAAAGCAATGACCTTGAGTTACTGGTCTGTATGTGGTACCTACTACGTCACCTCTATGTTCAAACACCTCCTAACACTTATTTGTTGTCTTCTAATTTTTTTCTCTGTGTCCCTAGGCTGCTGTTTCTGTCACTTCATCATCACCTCCATATGAAAGAAACTCCATTTTCACTTCAAGGGAAACTGCCAGCAAATTCAGAAACTGCCAGAAAAAGTGTTGGGCCTCGGCCCTCCTAATTTCCTGTTCATTTAGTGTGATAACCAGAAAATAGTAGTATTAATTTGTAAAAAGAGTGCCAGAAAAATAATCTAAATTGTTGTTACCATCATTATCTGTAACATTATTTTGCTGCAAAGGAAAAGGGAGTGATTCACAGGATTGTAGCAATACAGTATTCTGACTGGTATCTAAACAAGCTTGCAACATAAATCTCCTGCTTCTTTTTAAAAGAGTTTGTTTGTCTTCAGGTTGCATTTTGGGGCATGTGCAAGAAAGGTTCCTATTGGGAGGAAAGGCTAATCATTTGTTCATAGCTGTCCCCTAAACAGTGCAAAAGGGTGCCTGAATTCCATTGTTTATTATCCTGTATGCTCCAGATGAACAAAATCTGTATGATAATAACAGCAAAAAAAAACTTGGCTTTCCATGGTTAAACAGCAAGAGAGGTTTCTATTTCAAGCACAGATTGACAGATGCTCCAAGACATGTTATTGCATGATGTGCTTCTGAATTCCAAACTAAACTACGATGCTAAAAGGAATAAGAAAACTGATTTCTGACTAAACTATCCATCTTATTGGCAACATTTACGAAAGATTTAAGTTGAAGAGGACCAACTGCACTAGCGGCATGGCTTCTGGAAAAGAATTGCACCATGCTTACTACTGAGCTCTTCCCTAGCACCTAACACCTCTTTTCCACACAAGAAATTTTCAGAAGTTACCCTCTTTTGTTTGCACACTGACATGGGCTTGGGAGATGTAGATGTTCCTACACTCTGCGCAACATCTCTTGTAGGACGATCTGCATTGGCGCCATCTGGTGATTCTGGAACATATCAAACCATAAAAGAACGTGTGTCATGTTCGTTCTTAATAAAAGCTTGACATTTCTGCTTGGCAAGTATTTCATAACATCACAATTTCACTTTCAACAGTGTTGCGAATCAAATAGCCCCATAACAACTTTGGGAGGGGGAAGAGGAAGCGTCATCTCTCCCCCAGAAACAGGTTCAGGGAAGCAAGCTTTAGTTATTATTTAAGCATTTTAAAGTTCAGGTTAAGCTCTTAGATCATCTACTCTGATCCAGTGCATAACATAGGCCAAAGGAAGTCATATATTCCCGTGTAATCAGTCCAGTTATTTGTACCCACTTAGATCACAGCTTTCTGGGAGAGTGACCTGTGTTGATCTGAAGCTGTCATAATATGGAGACTCCCGTATGGATCCATGATACATTATTTCTGAGATCAATGTTTGTCTTACATGTCACTTGAACTTGTGTTCGGTCTTAACACCAGCAGTTCTCACAATATTACAGAACCCTTTAATATCCAGTATATCCTCCATGTAAAATTACTTGAAAGCTGTAGAAAAGTTTACACTCAGAAGAAATTAAGTGGAGCTCTGTCAGTATTTCTGTCAGACATTTTAGCCAAGCTCTAAAAGGACTTTTCAGTGATTCTTGCCCCCCTACAAAGGTTGACATCTTTTTAAAACATGGACACCAAAAGCGTACGGACAGCCTCACCAGCAGCATAGATCTGCTCTTACTTGTTATTTCTCTCTGCTATGGCCGAAGGGGCAAACAAAGAGAAGTTTGCCATTCCAGTCTTGGGCAATAATTTCTCCAGCCATGTTCCTCATGCATCTGTTTCTCTCGCTCTGTTTATTCGCCCCAACCCAGGAAGTTTCAAAATTGTCGATCAATTTTGACCAAGTGTGGCAGAGACGTAGAGGTTTCACAGGAATTAAGTACCTACAAGTTTCATGAAAATAGGCAGCAGAGTAGAGGGAGGGAGGGAGGCCCTATTAATTCCCTCATTGAGGGAAAGACCTCAGCATGAGCTCAACCTTTGTTACAGCCTGGAAATCCACACGAGAGAGAGACCCTGGAAAGCAGCCATCATTAGTAGCACCGCTCATGGAACCACCTGTTTAATTAATTACTCTCTGCCGTAAAGAACCATTTAAAAACAGCTCCATAGCTTTCAATATAAGCTTGCTTGCAGTGCCCCCAGTAGGAGTCATGGAGACTGAGGTCAGGGGAAACTGGGCCCCACGTGCATTGTACATATAATACATACCCCTAAAAGGCTATTAGAGGTCTTTGGGCTCGGGCAGACCCAAATGCTGGTCTGCCATATTTGTCATGCTGTTACTCAGTACTTTACAGCCAGATACCCTCTTCCACTCTACTGCCATCAGGCTCTGTCTCCTCTCCCCATCTTTACCAGAGACCCCAGAGCTGGTGACAGAAGTGATTGCACTCTTAAGTCATGCGCAGGCCTTCTCCACATAGCTAGTCAGTTTGTACAGATTTGAGGAAAGATTAAGAACAAATCAGCTGCCAAACTCAAAATAAATATGTTCTGAGCATATCTGCACTGAAACGCTGTCATGAACTGGCTGGATTTATTGCATGATAAGAGGGTGCATCCCACAGGCTGGCCTAGTTAGTCACCCTCTGCCAAATGTCAAATCTTGACTCCAAACCATTCCAGCTTTGCAGTTACGCAGTTGTAAGGCTATTAATTGCTTAGGTACAGGTAGAATAATGTATTATTGCCTCTTGTTGAGGAATAAAAAGACTGTTCTTATTGATATCAGAATGAATATTTCAGAGAGGAATGCAAAACTAAAATTTAATCCCTCAAAAAAACCCAAAAAACCAAAACCCAGTGGCTAGTACTAGAACACTCTTCTAGCCCAGTATTTCTAAGATTCTACCTCATAAAAAGGTACTTAGGAGAAAAATTAGACAGATTACTGCAGTGGAGAACAGGAAAATTAGTCTTTGCTCCTTTGCTCACAACCTGTGCACCGCCTGTAGCATGTACTCCATACACACAGTCATGCTTGCATAGCTGCTTTCTGCACTCCTTGTGTGTGCTTCATAGAGTACACAGGAGATGTCCCTTGAAAACAGGCATAAGTTTGCAGAAGGAAAGGGGCCAGCAGGTGAGTAGGAACAAGGGCAGTTGGGTAAAGGGCATGTAAAATACCAGGGAAATAAAAGAGAATTCAGGACACACCCAGTGGGAGTGCCCGAGGTTGGGGAAGACTTGTGTGGGGACCTTGTGGCCATGCAGAGCTCATGGGCCACGTCAGCTTTGGCAGCACGCCCCATTCCTGAGGAGGGGAAGGTGGCTTACTTTGCTTTTGTAAACTAAAAATCTCATACTCACAGTAAGCTTCTTATATTAAAAGAATATTAAAATTGAAAAGTCAAGTACTTAAAGGCTAGGAAATTATGGAAAATACTACAGTCATGATGCAAGAAGTGGGGTGGAAGTCAGACTATACTGGAAACTTTAGCTTTGGCACTTTAAAATGTTTCAAAACAAGAGAAAAACTAGAGCAGCTGTAACATGAAGTCAGTAGAAACCCCTGTTCCTACCCAGCTCCATAACTTCCACTTAGATTTGATTACATTTATTGTATGTTCTTAAAACTATAAAGAAGATCTTGTAACATTTTATGAACATCAAAGGATTAACCCTCTTAACCTTCCCTGAACACATCATTCCTGTTTTACAGATAGGGAAATCAAGAGATTAAATAACATTTCCAAAGCCAGCAAACACAGTGGTAGCAGACAACAGAAAATCACTGCTCTTCAGCACCATGCTTTAACTGGAAACAATGGTGTCCCACGGGATATCTGTGTCAGGGCTTTGAAGGACATCAAACTACACCAGGCTGTCAATAGAGATAATGGAATAATTGGCAAGTGTGTCTACGATGCTTTTCCTTTCAGGGAAGCTGGATTAGGATCTTCAGCCAATTAAGTAATGCTGTTGACTGGGCAATCATAGATGTTTATGAGACAGATAGAAAGGAAGCTACAAGGGAAAGAATAATCAGGAGCTCAATTAAATACTAAAATCAGTATACCACTTACAAGGAGCTGAAGAAGCTTTGCTAGAATAGAAACTACCTTATGTGGGGACTTGACCATTGGTGCTGGGAACCCAAACTTCCAGGTAATACAATATAAATTTCTTCAGTAATGTATAATTCTGAAATATCACTATCCAATTCCTTGCATTTGCCCATGCAGATAACACTCTTGCTCTTCAGAACCAAGCATTTTGTTGGGAGCAAAGGGGGAGAATATTGTCTAAAGATATACAAAAGTATATATCAAAAGTATATGTTTCCTAAATGGGGCTTTCCAACCAACACTTTTACAGGTTTCCGATGTTTGCAGTGAACTGTGTGCAGAGTTAGATTTAACACATCACCACCGCTAGATAAAAGCATAGAATAGGTTCAAGAGTCTGTAAAGCCTGCACTACCATGCCACACGAGCAAAAGCAAACTGACATACACACAGCAACACTGTTTCATATGAAACAGGAGGCCTTTCTTCTAGGATAAAGGGGTCCAAAGGGCACCTCCTTTTACAGGCCTCCCCAACAGACACTCCTGTAACTCCCAGGTGTGGCATCCATGAGGCATTGTAAATAACTCACTTTATTTCCCCATTAAAAATAAAAACACCTTATAAACGTAAGATTCAGACTTTGATCTTTCTTCTCACTTTTTTTGATTTTGAAATCCTTATATTTTGTTTACCTCTCCCTAGATTATGCAAATGTTACCTATTCTTTGCAGATAAGGGTGTGACTGCCATTGTAACAGCAAGAGACAGCCAGTCTGCAGTTCCTAAAGCTCTGTCATGTAATAGCAAAAGGCAAGAGGGGAAAAAAATCACCTGTGTGTCACCAAACTCTGCTTCTTGGGTCATAAATATATAAATGCAGCCAAATAGATAGACAATGCAGGACAGAGAAGTTTGTCAGTAAAATGGAATGAAACTGAAAAAGGTCTATGTGTACCCCTGACCCATGCCCAGTAAATTTCACAGTACCAGTAGCCCCTGGTAGAACTTATACATTACTGTATTGTGTAGTGGCAAATACAGCCATCAATTAGGAAAAAATTCATTTCTCTCAAGACCCCATTGTTTATGGAAAGGTTTAATTTTCTGACACCAGTTTTTCCTTTGCTACCCAGCTGCCCTGTTAAGTCATGCTTTCCTGCCGTACTTTGTACATGCCAAAATGCCAAGTCTGTCTTTATTTTTACCAAAGCAGAAGGATACTACACCTTTTCACACCCAAAGAATTTCTCCTGACTTTCAAACACAGTCTAGCTCCATGATATCAGGCAGGCCTTCTGATCCATGCTGCTTCTGTCTTGTGCTTTCCTGGTTAGGCACAAGCATAAGAATAAGGACTTACAGAAAGTTATTATGCTTTACTTCAGTATCTCTTAACCTTTCAAAGTGTATTAAAGTTTGACAGCATTGCAGCCTGATACCTGGCTTTGCAACTAAGCTTTCTTCCAAGAGGCTCTGTCCATAGAGCTGTGGGTTGTTGGACACTTTTCAGTTTCTTGCCATCAAAAAAGCATCAGCAGAAAGAGCCACAGTGATCCTGCTTTATGAAAACAAACGGGCAACCCAACTCACAACAGAAACTCTCATCCTTGGCACCACTGTGAAGGCTTACTAGTGAGCATGAGAGAGCTTGGGGGCTTAATTCTACACTCACATGAACTTCTGGGGTCAGCTGGCAAAAACTTGAACAAATCAAATCAATTCCAAGGCAACGCCTGTCTTGTCAGGACTAAATTGGAAGCCTTTTGTTTCTGTGGGACTTGGGCCTTATCAGCTCATTCTGTCACTCATAATTCCTCAGCCCACTTGCAAATCCTCCTGGATTTATTGCAGATGTATGAAGCTTGCTGGAAATAATAGTACAAGCAAAGAGTCCAGTCAGCTATCGACTCCAAGCTCTGGGTAATACCAGTGGGAAATTATTCACATAAAAGGTGCGCTGGGGTGACAAATGAAGAGGGTGCTTCGGCCCATTGAAGATGCTAGGAACTTGGGAAAAGCTAACATGGTAATACCAAAGAGCTTGCTTCATCTGATTAAATACTGAGCACTTGCCTCCTCTTCCACAATACCAGATCCATGCCCACCCTCTCACACTTTCCTTTAAAGGACACAGGTTGCTTTCTTCTACACAGTGTAGCATGAAATAGTAATCTACAGCAGGAACCTGTCTAAAAACCCATCAACTTCTCCTCTCCTTCCCCAAAAGGCATCTTTAATGTTTAAACACAACAAAACCAGAGTGTTTCTCAACAATATGGGAGGAATGTGAGCAGAGACTTATGCCATGTTTTTCTATGTCTCCCATTCACACCACTGACACACAGAAATTGGTCTTCTGCCCTCTTTTAATATTTGAGTTGCCTCCACTCCATTTTTGCACCTGCCTTTATTTCTGAAGATTGTGAAAACATTTCTACTTGGTATCCTGCAGGGGCTGCATGGAAAGATTGATTTGGTCCTTGGGTCAGTTACTAAGCAGTACAGCCCATCAACCTGCACCACTACCACTGTTTTCCCCCCAGGAAAGGATGCACCATGAAGACAGCATAGTCTGAGCCTCCAAAGACCTGACTGCCCAGGCTCCATTGACTGAGTGACACCGTATCACTTTAGACAGGGCACCAACACTGAGGTGTGCTGTGAAGGACCCTGGGAAATTCGCTGACTTCCATGGGGCTGAGTTCCTTAGTCAAACTAGACAATTTTGGAGGTCTGTTCTTCTAACACCCATAAAGTGTTTTGAGGTGTAAGATCACAATAGAAGATACCAGAAAGAAAAGAAATCCTATCACTGGCATTAGTCTACTGACAGTAAGAAGAGGAAATATAAATGCAAATAATACAAATAAATAAAACCCAGAAATGGTCAATATAAAGCCTTTTGGTATTATTAAAAAACCACCAAATTGCTGTACTAAGCTCACTGAGGTAATGAAACCATAAGATCATGAAGGGCCTTCCATTGTAATAGCTGCTTATAAGGGTATTAAAAAGCAAACACATAACTTAGACATCTGCCAACCTGGAAAATGTTTCCAAGAGTTTTAACAGAAATTAGAACAGTTTCTTGGTTCCTCACTTACTGAACACTGATGAAGTGCCAGAGCTGAGAAGAAAGCTAATATTGTGCCACTGTTTTAAAAGGGTAAATGGCACGACCCAGGTAATTATAGACCTGTCAGCCTGACATCAAACCCAGGCAAAACAGTGCAGCAGCTGATAAGGGATTTGATTAATAAAGAAAGGAAGGAGGGAAATATAATTAATGCCAGTCAACACAGGTTTATGAAAATAGATCTTGTCAAACTAACTTGATTTCTTTTCTGGATAAGATTACCGGTTTGGTTGATATAGGTAATAGACTTAGGACTTCTACTGTGTATTTCACTTGGTATCACATGAAATTTTGATTAAGACACCAGAATGACACAAAATTATCATGCTAGCTATTCAGTGGGTTAAAAATTGGCTGACAGGGCTAAAAATGTAATTACAAATGAAGAACATTTATTGAACTGTATCTTGGCCCATTCTTCTTCAGCAACTTTGTCAGTGATGCAGAAGAAAAACTTGCCACTAAAGACAACCCCAAAAGGTCAGTTCCTGAGGAGGGTGATAAATTATTAAGCAGCTTTGTTGCTGATCCAGAGTAATCTGGAAAACAGGAAAGCAAGCTGAAAACAGGAAAGCAAGATGAGCTTTAAAGTGACTAGATGTAAGGACTTCCTAATAGAAAGTTCCAAGGGTCATAATCAATAGTCACTGAACATGAACTTGCAGATCAATACCACGGACAACAGCTCTAATACAATTTCACATTAATAAATCAGAGAATATTAGGCCTAGATCTGTTGCATTACTTCTGTGTGGAAACACAAGTCCCTGAAGATGCTCTCAAGGCCTGATTTCCTGACAATGTACCCTAAACAAACTCAAGCTCGTTCAGAGGGGTCATCTCCAAGGGGGATCTTACAGTAGGCATCTGCTATCGACCTCCAAACTAAGATGACAAGGCCAATGAAAAAATATTTGGGTCATTTAAGCAAGCTTTATGTCAACAGAGCCTGATTCTTATGTGTGACTTCAATTGTCCACACATTTATTGGAAGAACAATACAGCAGTTCACATGTCATCCATCAAGTTCCTGGAATGCATGGAGGAATGCTCCCTTGTCCAAATGTTACATGTGCCAACCAGGAATGAGTCACTGATAGTTAGCACTAAGACAAGGGGTTTCGATTTTAGAAGAACAAACTTCCATGAAGGACAATGAAGATAGAGAGGGCTGGGAGTTTTTCAATAATGATCTCCTGGAAACACAAAACCCATTCATCCCCTTTAAAGGTAAGGGAAGTAGGGAGAGCTTTGACTTGTCTGCAAGCTTCTGAATCTGCTCAAAATCAAAAGGGAAGTTCATGAGAGATGACAAGATAGACAAATAGCCATTGAGAACTGTAAGGACATTGTCAAGGCTGCAGGGATGCAGTTAGAAAGCAAAAGCTCAGCTGAAAATTAAATTGGCCAGAGATGTCAAAAACTACAAGTTCTTCAGGTACATAAACAACAAGCAGAAGGAGAAATATAATATTTGACAAGTGCTAAACATGAGAAGTGAATTAGTCACCAACAACCTTTCCCCCTCTACTCTGCCCTGGTCAGGCCCAACCTGGAGTATTGTGTCCAGTTCTGGGCTCCCTGGTATAAAAAGGACAGGGATCTCCTTGAGACAGTCCAGAGAAGGGCTACGAAGATGATGAAGGGCCTGGAACATCTCTCCTATGAGGAAAGACTGAGAGAGCTGGGGCTGTTCAGCCTGGAGAAAAGAAGATTGAGAGGGGACCTAATCAATGTGTATAAATATCTGAAGTATGGGGTGCAGGGGGAATTGGCCTGCCCCTTTTCTTTGGTCTGTGGAGACAGGACAAGGGGCAATGGCTGCAAATTGGAGCACAGGAAGTTCCGCACCAACATGCGGAGGAACTTTTTCACAGTGAGGGTGACAGAGTCCTGGGACAGGCTGCCCAGGGAGGTGGTGGAGTCTCCTTCTCTGGAGATATTGAAGACTCGTCTGGACGCCTATCTGTGCAGTATGAGCTAGGGAGCTTCTTTGGCAGGGGGGTTGGACCCGATGATCTCTTGAGGTCCCTTCCAACCCCTACAACTCTGTGATTCCGTGATTCTGTGTAATACTGAGAAGGCAGAGGTTCCCAAAACTTCCTTCATCTCTGTCTTTACCAGAACTTTTGGGCACGAGGCCTTGCAAACACAAAATCAGGCCGATGCAAACACAAACCCACCATCAGTGAAAGAAGAGTTGGTATGCAAACTAATACAGGAGCTTGACCCTTACAAATTGATGGGCCTTAATAGTATCCATCCAAGGGTGTTAAGAGAGCTGGCTGAGATTGTTGCAAGGCTGCTCTCCATAATTTTTGAGATGTCATGGAGATTGGGGGACAACCCAAAGGCTATTTTTACCCACATCTACAGGAAGGCCTTAAAGGAGGAACCAGGAAATTAATAAGCCCATCAGTCTTACTTCAATCCCTGGGAAAGTTATGGAATGAATCCTCCTGGGGACTATCACAGGTCAAATGAAGCACAGTATTGGGAAAAGCCAGCACAGACTCACCAAGGGCAAATTATAGAAGGTGATCGAGTCTGTCAAGCATAAGCATAAGCACAAACCCACCATCAGTGTTCCAGCACTTGAAGGGTGACTACAAAGACAATGGAGACTCCTTTTTGCAAGGAGTCACATGGAAAAGACAAGGGGTAACAGGTACAAGTTACTCCTGGGGAGATTCCAGCTGTACTCTAGAGGAAAATTTTTCACAATGAGAACAATCAGCCATCAGAATAATCTCCCCAGGGAAGTGGTGGATTGACCAACATTGGACATTTTTAAGATTTAGCTGGATGGGGTGCTGGTCCATCTTGTCTAGAGGCTGATTTTGTTTAGACAGAGCTTTTGCCAAGAGGGTTGGACTACATGCTCATTGAGGAGCCTTCCAATGTACTATTATATTATTCTATGACTCCATCCCCAAGTGTCCTGCCAGTAGCAGACAGTATGGAAGGCAGGGCTACAAGGATAGTATCTCTCCCTTATTGCGCTATTGAACACACCTACCCAGCAAGCTTTGATTCCATCTGGAACTGCCTGAGTTGGCTAAAATGCCTACAGTATGGCCAGGCCACATCCACCCACATTGCTCTACAGTTTGTGCAGTTTTCCATGAGCACAATCCTCCTGTGGCTAGCCCCTTTGCTGAGATCCCTAGGAGCCCATGGCTGGGGTTGTCTCCTATTCCCAGAAGGAGGCCTATGCCCTTTTCTCCATATGAATGATGTACATCTACATCTACAATATATACAGATGGCATTACAAACTTGCTGTGGTCTTCACAAACCAGAACCTGCAAGAGCACCTTGTTACCTGGCTGGTCTAATGGGGATAGGGGCCTGGAGTAGTCTGAGAGGACATTAAGGGTCTTTTACATGGATGATAGTTCAAGTGATGAAACACTTACAGAGGCAACCCTCAGAAGTGGGCACCAGAAGCCATGCTATGCAGTGCCAGTAGAGCAATGCCTTTAGCTACATAATTGTTGGAGAGTCTTTCTTTGTGACACTGAGTGATGATTATATCAAACATGCTCTGAGAAGCAGAAAAGCATCAAGGGACCCTCTCTGTGTGAAACTAGAAAGCTGCTCCAAGGGTCTTCATTTAGCTGAAGCAAGGATTAGGACTGGGCATTCAGTGGCTTGCACCAGTTCCAGAAAGAAGTTGAAGAAGTGACATCTGGGATGACAACATGGAATTTGCCCATCAGATTGAACTGCTTTCCCTTATGTGTAAGGGAAAAACAGGCTTATGACACCATGGAAGTGAAGATGCACTTGAACTGCTGCTGTAATTTCTGTGTGGTGTCCCAGCTGCCTTGTGATGGAGACAGATTAATACACAGTTGCGGAATTTCTGACTTTGACTTCATGCAGGGAAAAAAATCAAAGTATTTTTTTTGGTTTATTTTAGGACTCTGTTAGGTACGGTTCTATTTTAGATTTAACACAAACATTTCTTTCTATCCATATTTTTGGCATTGAACAAAACCTCAGCCTTTGTTATATTTTTATGAGGCCTGTTGTTCTTTCAGATGTGTTTTAATGCATATTGTTGTTTCTGTTTTAGCGAGTGTTGCTCATTTTGTCAGAAGCAGATGGTGTTTGCTGAATTTTGTTTGTTCCCAAAATAAGCAACATCCAACTGTTCACTGTGGAGGTGTGAAAGAGGAAAGGCCTGATGTATAAACACAGTTTCTCCCTCCTGCTTCCCCTTCCTATTCTTCTGGCAAAAGGAGCTGCTGCTGTCTCGCTACAAGCCTGCAAAATCGTGGAGGTCATGCTGTTGCACTCCCGAGAGAGGGCACACAGCTCCAACTAGCATCCCTGCCAGAGGAAAGCGGTAGCTAACAGATCCTGGGAGTCCAGCCCAGAGGGCTTTGTAACAATTTATTTGCAGGCCACCGAAGGAGGAAAACACTTCTTGGCATGCCAGTGGTAGCAGGCAGCCTAAATTGGGACATATTAGGCACTCTCTGTGGTCAATGGAGAGAAGCAGACTTTTCCGGATGGGTAGCATGAATTATGTGTCTCCGCTAACTGGAGAGACAGCCTGTAAAGACTCACTTCCAACTTACAGTTTCATGGGCAAATGAGGTCTCCACTCTGCTGACTTCTCTCCATGTGTCCCTGGGCAGGAACAGCAGTGCAGAAGGTAAGCAAGGTCCCAAGGGATGGATGCTGCTGCACAGACTACTCTGAACAACACTGGTTTTCCAGACTGGGAGGAGGGAGACATGTTTGGGTGAGAGGAAAGGTACAACCTGGTTCTCATCTAGACACTCAGAATAGCGTATAAGTGCTGCAAGGAGCCAGTTCTGTATTCATGTGATCATCTTTGTGAAAATAAAGGTACATCATTATCTAAAAAAGATTATCTAAAACAACCTGAGCAGAGACTAAACCCTCTGAGCAGTGCATACCATGATGATACCTCCTAGACCTGAGGTTTACTCCCCAGGGTTAGGCACAAAGGCGCAGGAGCACCAGCTTGTTGGACCATTGCAGCGAGGAGCTACACCATGCTATCTACGCACATCTGAAGACACCAGCGTCACACCCTTCCTTGGTACTTACACCTCCACTGTGGTGGGGCTTTCTCCGGCTTTTGCTCCACCTCATTATTCCTACTTTTGAAATGGCTGAGTGAAGCCCCAGTTCCTTTGCTCTGACCTTTAGAAAGTGCTATTTTGGTCAAATCCTCTGCTAGATAAGGAGGGCAGATGCCTGCCTGCAGACATGGCTCAGCCAGGGTGTTGAAACACCAAATGTTAAGCGATGCCAAACAGGAGAATCTATGGCATCTGTGAATATCTTTTCTGAATAAATTATTAATAAAGAGATAACCGCTACAGGGTGCCCTATTATGTTTTATAAATGCTCCCAGTTTGCTTAGTGTTTATCCAGAAAAGCTAATTATACTTGTTGCTTAATGTAAATTGCTGGATAAATAAACATAGAAATAGGAGCTTAGTGACTGCCATGCTTTCTTTAAAATGCTGTCTGAAGGTTCATTATGCTAAACACAAAAGAGAAGGGAACTTCTTACAAGGCACTTATTACAGGCACATTTTCTACTGAAATGATTGTAGCATGATTGTACAATAGCATATAATTTGCTTTGTTGGCATTTTCAGCATGAATCTGGCCGTCAGCAAGTGTGGATGGGAAAAGTGGCTGCTGGGCCACTGCTTGAGCTGTTAGGAGCTGTCAGCAGCGATTCGGAGGAGGAGGATGCCCCAGTCTGGAAGAGGAGCTCTGGCACATTGTGCACAGATGACAACAGGGCAAGAAGCCCCACAGCTCATTTGCACACAGGCATATCCCAGTGGTAGCGGAAAAGTTGGAATTGATGCTGACACCTCAAAAGATTTATGTGACACCACTATGATCATTAACAGCAGAACATGCTGTAGCAGGTCCCCAGCTCTACAAATGGGATCTAAACAAGGCGTGAACACAGTTGTATTTCTGGCAGCCAGAAAGGTGTAATATGGAGTTATGCAACTCTAATGCCCCCATGCTGGCTTAATGCCACCTGAAAGAGGATTAAAAAAGACCAAGTATGTGAAAAAAGCAGCCCGGATGATCATCAGCTTACATGACATAAAATTGGCAAGTACAAAGTTTGACTCATAAAAACAGATCGTGACTTTGCAACACATCCACCCAGGACCTTGGGAGGGAGTTTCCAGAGAAGCATCAGGGAACACATCTCAGTGGGTTTTGGGTTGTGGGTTTTTTTCTTGTACAGGTACAACCAAATAATGGGAGCAGCTACTTGAAGAGGTAAACCTAAGGATGATATACCTGAGATTGGCCACTGAAATATGTGTTGGCTCTAAACAGGAAAAACAGTTGGATGCAAGTTTTGGCCAACTTAAGTTAAATTTAACATCTACAAGTACCAAAAGAGCTCCAGAGGCAGTCAGGCCTTGGCACATGCAGCAAGGAAATTCGGCCGCTGAGCCTGAGAGGGCAGGGACTGCTCTGGGCAAGCTGCATTTTTCATGCTTGGCCATGGCCAGGCTGCAGGTCGCTGGGTAGATTGAAACACTCACAAAAGAAATTTGTCTTTTACCTTTCTAGCCTCTTGAGAGACTTTTATGTGCCACCAGTTTCAGTCTGATGGATGTTTTAACTTTGTCAAACTGTTCTGAGGAGTTGTGCAGTAGTTTGCACTGCCTTTGTAACTCAGTTGTTATCCTGAAAGGGCAGGAAGTGGGGATTAAGTCCATTAGATGTTGTTTGAACAACTCTCTTTTCACTGTTGTGACTCTGCAGCCTGCCAGAGCATTTCTGCCTCTTTCCAGGAACTGGCACCACAGGGTGAAGCATGGCTGGATGGACGCCTGGCATCTGTGCTGACTTTCATAGGTACTACACTAGGAGAATCAAAGAAGGAAGCTCGACAGCAGAGATGGAAGAAATGACACTGTCATCACCCTCTGCAAGTGGAGCACAGAGGACCTGGGTTTCAAAGAAGGCCTCTGCTGCCTGTGGGATACAGGAGCAAAGTACATTATTCGGCTGGAAAACGTGACAACCTAATCATCCTGAAGGGTACTATTATTGTCTGCTTAATATGCTTTACAGTCCCAATGAACAGGGAAGGCTGGCTGACAAGTGTAGTATGATGTATCTAATGGCTCAATACTACCGTGATGGATCCATAAAAGGAATCTAATTTCACAGTTTGAGGGAAATACAGATCATACAGTCAGCACTTTAAGGTCACTGATTTCAGCAATCTGGACAAATAATTCTAGTTTAGAATATTCTGGTCAGTCAGCATTTTGGGTTATTTTCTGCTAATTTAAATCTTGGACCTAATACTGTGAAGACTTGTATGTTACAGGATGTAAGTCTTATTTGCCAGTGACATGATGACATCAACAAGGATGTTTTTAGTTCTAATCAGATGAAAAAGTGCATTTGAAAATTTTTGGGGTCAGAGTTATATAGCAGAGCAGCATAAACTGCACATGCAAAAAACACGAACTTCCATGCATGTCACTGTTGCAGATTCTGAATTTTTTCAGGGCATATGCAATTGATAATCCAATTATTTCATACACACAAATAGGTTCAGTTGTATAAAAGGAAGGCTTGCTTGGGTTTTGAGTGTATTATTTAGTTTTGAAAATAGACCCCCTGTCTCTCTTCTTCTATCTTGAAAAAAACCACTTTACAGAGGACATAATCTTCAGAAGCGTATTCCTGCTGATTAAGGGTTATTTGATAATCATGATCATGTCTGAAGTATGGCAACAGAATAGAAAATGGCAGGGGCAAGGGATTGTTTCTGATGGTGCAGCTACCCGCTTCCTGTTTGATCTCTGGAATCAAACACAAGCTTAGACATAAAAACTTACTGTCTCAGAAGCCAGAGATGGTCATATTTTGAGAACACTGGTAAGGGGAATCTGAGCTTTCTTGAGTTTTGAATTAATATAAAAGACTTGTGCTTCTTCCTCTTCTCCTTCCTATTGTTGCTCTTCATCTTGGGGGTTTCTGTAATCCAGGTTGGGATATCTACTGAAGTCTACATGAAGAGTTTCATGTTAGCTTTCTGCAGAGTTCAGAAATCCCACCTCTGTCTGTCTCTTCAGGTGAATCTTCAACTGGTTCTTATACTCTAGATGACAAAAGGTAAATCATACATAGAGAGATGAACAGTAAGAATTGCTCCAAATGAGGAAAAAAAATAATTAGAGACTAGGTGTGCATCTCTTTTGGTCCTTCCCTGGTGAACAGTTAAGAAATACGTGAAACAATAGTTCAAAAGATTAAGTGTCCATACTCCTGTTGTCAAGTAAGAAGGTGCTTACCTCATGTTTCCAGGCTTGAGAGTACTCTCATTTCAGCTGTGTCCTCAGAAACTTTGCACAACTATCTTGGTCTGTGTCACTGGAATGATTAATGTGCACACCTTTAAAAGTCTGGAAGATTCAACTTGATGGGCTAAACCGGAAGCTAGAAAAAAACCCACAAAACCCAATCTGTCTAGAGTTTGTCATTTTATCATTAAAAGTTGTGCCTTACCAGTTAGTTTCATTTGACAGTTTGATCTGTCCATTAGGAAGCTTGCCAGACATTGTTGCATGGGGTGAAGGACAACTGAAACCCTGGGCACCCTACATGTAAGGAGGTTGCCCAGTGTAACCAGCCCTCTCCCAGTGTAGCCAGCTCTTTCAGAAAATCAAAGATTTTCTTCAATAAGAATTAAACACCTGAGTGAGACAATGAAGGCTCATGGTATTTCTTAAAGGAAATACATCAATACAAGGACCAAGATGATATTTTTCCTGCTAACTCCAGCCAACTGTGATGGTTGCAACTATGTGGGAAGCATGGGCTTTGCTGAATGATTTTAATAAGTTAGGCATGAATGCCACTGGACATCTAATCCTGCTAAATTTATGCAATTATTTATTTCAGTGGGTAATTCCTGTGAATAAAGTGAGCAGGATTTGGTTTTAGTTATGGATAAGTGAAGAGCACACCAAAGCATAAAATGGCAGCTTAGAATGACAGAGAAGCTCATAACCCTGGGGAGCCCATTTACACCAGCCAGCGTGGGTCAGACAAAGCGCTAAGGGGGGACATGGTCCCTTTCTGAAAAGAAAGAAAGAAAGAAAATTGGCCCTAAAAGAAAAATCCATAATCAGGATGACCATCAATAGAAGAGATTCCCCGTTGGTGAGGTACCTTCTTTCGACTGAGAAAATTCCCTATGTTTGTTGATACTAATCCAGCTGGCCTGACTTGGATTTGTAACCACCAGATGCATTGCAAATAACTATGGATATTCTAAAGAAAATCAAATAAAGGCTTTTTTAAACCAATAAGTAGCATTCTTGCAGATGGATGCAGAAGACAATCAGTCACAAGATGGATAAAATTGCTGCCCGCCCTCCCCCCAAAAAAATTTAAGATGCCTGCATCAAGCTGCCTCTGGTTTGTATACATATCAGATTATAGAAGATCTGCCTCTTTATAATTTTTTTTAAAAGGATGGCAGCCTTAGTTCAATAGAGTTAGGGAGACAATCCTTTAAGCTGTGTCAAAATGCCAGTTATCCTAAGATGCCACCCAGATTTGAATAATTTAGAAAGAGACAAAACCACAGAAAGGAGGAATCATCCTTTGACTACTTTTGCTTTTGACACGGCTGCCTCCCTCTCCTTTTTACCAAAGCATCTTCGTCTCTCTATCAGCCATGACAAGTGCCAATCAAACCTTCTGTTTCTAAGGTTCTGGGGGAAAATGAAACATGAAACATTTTCTAACAATCACTGACCAAAGGTCCACTATCAGTGTGTGGTCTGGGGGAAGCCAGCCTTTTCCTTTTTCACTTCTAATCTCTGACCCACTGTTTACCTCTTCTTTTTTATATACTTTAATCTCTCTGTTGCTCCAAAGGATCCTAAACAAATTGTAGGTCAGCGTGGATTAGGCTGCTTTGTTACCAATGATTAGTACATTTACTTTTGCTTTAACATCTTCAGCAACAGCTGAATGTCAAAAAGATCCAGCAAGAGTTTGTTTAATCACAACGAAAACTTTACCCACATAGCACTACAATTGCTTTGTCGGTCTCAGCATAAAAAACCAGGATAGAATAGGAGACAGTGACCATGGACCTGCATTGTTAACATGTTTTCAGAGGTACTATTCCAATAGTTCAGTGTTAATATAATCAGATTCACAGGAACCTTCACTAGATCAGGATAATTAAGCTTCAGATATTTGCCTAAGAGTCTGAATTCTGCTCCCATTTGCACAACAGTTGTGCTGGATTCAGAAACAGTTTATGGAGCTTGACAGTTGTGGAAATATTTTCAGTAGAAAAAAATAATAAAATTGCTCAGAAAACATGCAGATACATGGATCAGAATTAAAGAGGGAAAGTATTGGACACAGGACTCATTTCAAAGGTATGTGTAAGGATCAGATCTCTTAAAGCAAAGTAGATGTCTCTGGACTCAGGTAAACTTTCTTAAATCAACATTGCATCTGCCCAGCATATGCACAGTGGAGAGTATACTGATGTGATTTACATGTAAAAGGCATTAAGTAAATAAAAATGTGCAGAAGAGAAAAGGAAATTTTGTTTAAAGTCCTTTGACATTGAAATTGTACCAACTTACATCAACTTATACATTCGTGAGATCAGGGACAGGAAGTTTTCATGTGATCCCCACAGCAGCTAAGATCATCTTTATACCCTGTTGCCCCATCTTATCTTTCCACATCAAGTTCAAAGTTTGTATCATCAATTTCAAAGTGACTTTACCAGTCTTGGCATTTTTTTTCAATTACCTGCCATTGCATCCCATCCTCCAAGCACCACCAGCATAAACTGACCTAGCCCATATTTGCTGCAACTCTGACAAACATTGCAGTTGGCTTCCCATATTTACTTGATATAGGAAGTGATGGTCCCAAGCTGAATTATCAAATCACTGCCCTCTTCTGCACCAAACCACTCCTGCTTGCTATCACCATGTATAAACCTTTCTCATTCAAATTCTATGGGAAATTGCCCAAACAAAAACTGCTAACACAAGAACTTGTTAGCAGTATCTGATACACCTGATAGCTTGTAAGATTCATCCAAATTTGCCAATTAACATTTATGATCTGCACCATCTCTATAAAAATATCACTATACGTAAGACCAGAGAAAGAATGTACACAAACATATGTAATATTGGAGGGAAAAAAGACAATCGAATTATAAGCCAGCCAAGATTTTTTAGGTCCCCAAATCAAGCAATCAAACCTTCAAAAGCAAGTGCTATTTGAGACCAGCCTTCATTCGGCAACCCCTGAGTTGTATAATAAAGGCAAACTGAGAGATCAGAGGGAAAAAACCACCATGCACGAGCAGAGATCAGATAAGAAAATGGACTAGAAACTGGGGGATAAACCAGCAGCTTAACAAGGGAATCAGTTGTGTTTATTATAAGATAAATGGGCTGGTATGCTTTAATGAGAATATAAACACAATATATAACAGGTAAGAAGGCCTTGAGGAAATGTCAGCTTACCTGTACCATCCCAAGTCCTACACAATTGTCCAGTAAAACAAGTGTCTCATTTTTCGAGCTGGATTCAGTTTCAGACAAACCTGTCAAAAAGTGTAACAATAAAAGAGACTGAACAGGTGCAGAGAGATTTTTATCACATTCTAAATATTAGCGAGTTTATCAGCACAAGTCACCAACCCCTTACTGTACCACAATGGCCTTTTTTTCCATATTATTCCATTCAAAGATACCCAAAGAAATACTTGAAAATAACAGTGATGGAAGATTTGAAGATTAATGGATTTGTTGATTTTTAAAACTATTTTTAACATTTTAAAGGCCTTTTAAAGAGGCTTATTTTTTCTTATGTTTTCTTTTTTATATACCTGAGAAAGCAAAAAAGAACTTCCATTTGGATGCTTTCTCTGACAGTTTTTTGCATCTTAGCAAGTTTCTCTAACAAAGGTGATGGACACCATGCACGTTTAGTCCAGACTGCCTCATGCCCCAGCATGTCTACCAAGCAAGGGCCAATTGAATTTGCCAGCAAAGCTTCATGAGAACTCCTCTCCGCAGCCACTGCAAAGGCAAATGGGACTGTGGAAGACACTTCAAAGCAATCTGCCTGAATTTGCAGGAAGGGGCATTTCCACCTGAACGATAGAAAGCTGATTTTAGAAGATATTCCTGCCAGTTACCATCACTTGGTATAAATTCATGTGTGACTCACTGTGGCTTCATCCTCAGTGATGGGGGTCAAGCTGCTAAGGTAGGTTTGCCTCAGGGTTTCCCTCTCACAAAGCCCTCAAATCCAAGCTGTGGGACAAAACAGCCTGGCTGCTCGGGTGGGTTGACTGGGGGAAGTAGCTGGAAAGATGGAACACAAGCTATAGTACAAGTTTAGGTTCAGACCTGGGCCAAATATTTGATGATGACATCCCTCAAACAAAACACAAGCCTGCAGGCAATATCACTTGTCACCTTACTTCCATTAGCTGTCTTGCCCAAGTGTGATCTGCTTTCACTGTGTATTTTGCCCTACTGCTGCTGAAAGCAGTGAAATATGCAGTTAAGGGTGGTGGCTCCTACACAGAATCCTTTTGCCTTTAAAATAACTGAGACTGAGAGAAAGGGTCTTTACCTCCCCATTGTACAAGCCATTGAGGACAGATACCTATGCTCACTTGGCAAAGCTGAAAAATCTAAAAAAATGTATTTAAATGCCATATTGATAAAACAGCAGCAAATACCATCATCTGCAAAATAAGTTGTATATTCAAGTCCCTTTATTTGGGTAAAAATACAAAGAACTGAAAGTGTTCTAGTTCTCAATGTGAAAACTCTCAAGGGATCTCAGGGAAACAAATTACCATCTGCATCTTGGTCTGCTGCCGAGGTACATTAAAAAAAGCTCATGTTCACTTAACAACTGAATGCTTGGTCTTCAGTCAGGCAAAACTTCCCAAGGAATCAGGAAGAAGAGAAAGACTTTATCTGTAAAGACTGAGATAACACAAGTAGCATGCTCGCTGAAAGTACAGGTACACCTCCTTGTTCCATGGCAAAGCAAAGGAAAAAGCATCAACTAAAATCATCTTAAGTAAAGCTTTAAGCCTGTTTGGGGCTAAGACCATGCATGTGTTCCACTTCTGCATCCGGTCTGAAGAGCATCATCTCCTCTATATGTGCAATCTGAACATCTCATATGCAAGAAGTAGGGAGGATATAAAAACTTCCTAATGGAAATATCTATATAAGGAACTGTTTTAGCTGAAAAATATTTACAGATCAGGATTCCCTTGGTCACTGTCTAGTGTAATTAACTTTTTCAGAATACTTTTTGCCAACTACAGCTTATAAATAATTGCGGTCAGATCGGCCTAATTACAGAACATGAACAGACCTTTCATAAATAAAATACCACTGATGTCTTCTCACTAATTGTTCTGTAACTCTAGCCTTGCATGTCCAGGAGTAGCTGTACTAATACACTGTAAATCAATTTAGCAGTTCCATTCACACATTGACAGACCCTGTGACAAACAGGATCACATTTCTTACCTAGACAGCCCCTGCTAAGCAGTCAGATCTAAAAGAGTAATTTGAACAGGTTTGCATTAAAAAATACATGATACTACACAGAGGACGCTGTCATGCTCATATTTCTGCCCTCATCCCTACAACAATGTATTACTCTGTTACACAGCTAAATGTTCTTTTTTGTGGCCAAATTAATTGTAAAACTTCAGCAAAACAAGGAAACCATTAGGCAATTAACAAAAATAATGTCTATGTCATTCCTTAAGAGGGCAATTTAACTGCAGAAGCAATCTGCATCCAGGGGCCTGCCGGTGCTGCCATCAGAGCATCTCTGGGTGCATGTGGAGCATGTTGCCCTGCACAGGACAGGTATGGAGTAGTGACAGGGATGGGGAGTGTCTGTTCCTACTCATGTACTCCAGATTCTGACTTTTTTTTCCTCTTCTTTAGAATCAATACCCTTTAGCCACTACTCAATCTTCTGCTTCTCCCCAAGGAAAGAGTAACCATCCAATATACATAACAGTTATTATACAGGACACTTCCTTCAGTAAGTCAGCTTCAAATGTCTAATGTAACTGAACAGAACTTGTTTTGCTTACTTTTATTTAGGGACAAATTTTAAATATGTTAATTCCTTTCCGCATTTAATTTAAATATACTTCAAAAAAGTCAATAGAACTTATTGCCCCATCTCCCTGGCTGTATCTGAATTTGAGGACTTTTTAGTAGAGGACTTCAAACATGGTTCATTAAAAATTACATAAAGAAAAAAGTTCAGACAGGACTGGGCAGCTCTGCAGAACAGGGTGAAGATTGAAGACTGGTTCCAGCCATAGTGGGAATATTTGGTTATTAAATGTTACTTTCAGTGGCATTTTGCAGATCATGAGCTACAGACACTGGGCTGCCACTCTGCTTCACTTCCTCTCATATGTTGCTTGTCAAAGCACCACAGGTCTAGTTTGCTCTAGAGCCTGGGGTTGGGAAAGGGCTGAAGCAAACCTGGGTGACACTCAGCCCCACTGCGTGCAGGTAGACATCAAAGCAGCATGATGTGGTTGTGTGTAGTAGAAGATACTAATGATAGGAAATGTACATTCAAGATACATACTTGACTAAGGCAGAAATGTTCAAGAGCAGTTCAACTGATGCAAAAAGTTTTGACTAGTGGATCTCTGCCAATTTTTCAGGGTGTTTCACTGCAGTTGGGAGGTAGGAACCACTTTGAAAGAAACTGTAAAACTCTCCATGACTATTTGATGGGTGCTGAGAAGAAGATGTTCTTCACAGATGACTGCTGGCCACCCCAAGGACCCTGAGCACAGACATCCTTCTGCCCTTGCTTCCCTTGTTCCTTCACCATTTTAACTAAGCAGCAAAGTATGACAGCTCCAGCAATTCTGCCCTCACTGCTAACCTTGCAAACATACTGTAATGGTGGGTATAGCTTAGAGAGGCTGAGCCTTCAAATACTGGTTTTTTTGCTATGCACATCCTTAATAGTGACTTTAAGACACATAATTATTTGTCTGTGATATCATAGTTGCAAGCCCTTTTACTGATGATTCTTCTTAATCCAAACATTTTGCCTGTTCAGATACATCCTCAGAGAGGGAAAGTGCCACCACCGTACTTCCCTAAACTGTTTAATATTGAAACTGTCTTGGAATTTATAATAATTTATAATAACTCTTATTATGTGGAATAGTACAACACTTCCTGAGGGAATATGTCTAGTGTTAAAATACTGCGAACAGGTCACAGGCAGACTCTTAAAGGAACACATCAAATTATATTTTGTTTTGGAAGGGGAAAAACCCCCACCCCATATTCCAGAAAATAAGCTATTTCTGATGACTTCTTGCATAGAATAGAAAATTTCAGTTCTTGTTCAGTGTGAAGTCATTTGGGTAATTAATTTCCACAGTCAGAAGTGGGAAAGGAGCTGGAGTTTATATCGAAGAGCTATTGCCACAGAGCCACTGTGCGTGACTCCCAGATGAGCTCTGCAGCCATTTATCATGCAATTCCAACACAAGTAATTTGCTACTGATATGAAAAATAGCCCTGGTAGAGCCCCAGGGTTGTTTTTATATTGTACCTGTATCAACTGTTGATAAAATGACCGATGGCAGCAAGCAGACTTATGCCTCCTTCCTCCTCAGTGTTGAACAATGCACTCATACTCTTTCTTTCTCTCTTTATTGCCTGGTTTATTCATTTTTCTGTTTAGCTTAGAGGTATGGCTCCAGCAAATGGGTTGTAAGGGCCAGTGGCTTAGGACAAAGGAAGGATGGAGCAGCTTCATGTTGGCTGAACAGTGGCAGAGGTAGATGAGCAAGACCTCTGGACTTACCATCAGGGAACATCAGTAGGGAAGCAGTGACAGCAACTTTCCCAAGTGGGGAAAAGTCAACGAAGAGCTTAAAACTCTTGAGACATCAACACTACTTATCTACATTAAGGTATTAAGAGCAAATTGGTCTGAGCACCTGATAGCAGTGGGCACATCAAAGAGATGTTGCTCTGAGGGTCAAAGCAGGAGAGATCTGGGGTGAACCAAAACACAGTGAGGAGAAAAGATTAACCCATGCTTGCTTAGCACACCAAGCTGAGAACTCAGTACATTTCAGTGCTCCTCTCTGTGGGTTTCTGAAAGTTTGAATTGAGCAGGCCTTTCATGCTGGAGGCAGAGAACAGCTCCCATTTCTCAGGAGCTTTCTGAGAATAATCAATGCATTTTCTGGTTTTGTTTCAAAACTGCATGATCATTATTTTCCTTCTTGTAGGTTTAGCCACAACTTTTTTATTTCCTTTTTTTCCCCCAATTGTTTTATCACTGAAGATTGTCAAGCTTAAAGCTGGTTTTCTGCTGCTACAAGGTTAGACAGCGTTCACTGTATTTTTGTTCAACAATTAGCCATTTATACAATACATACTAACTCAAATTGTAAAGGAAGAAAATTTAGCTAAATATATATATAAACCCTAATCCCACTCAGATTATAGATTCAATTGCACAAGGTGCCGAGTGCTCTGGCCGTGAACTAGCATGTGAGCAGCTACGCTGAGAATGATCCATAAACCAGCAGTCCGTGCGTGCTGACACATTGCTGACAGCAAGAGAAGGGCAACGGTGTGAGCACACATCAGGACTCAGCTTCAGGAACACTCAAACTAGGAGATGGTCATCAAACTAACCAGCCATGATCAAAGTCAGAAGAGCTTCAAAACTGGGGGTGACTTTTCCCCGGGCAGTGTCATTGATCATCAGAAGTGATTGCGTTAGAAGGCCTTTGGGAGCAGCCTACTGCTCACAGCCATGTATGAGCAGGAGAGCAAAGACACCAAGCTGTAATGTTTCCCCTTCCCTTCTTCCCACAAATGCTAAGCAAAATGATGGTCGGCTGTAATGTCCATGTTAGTTAGTTACCCCACGTGTGTTAGCTACCCTTAAGTCCTCGGTGAAAATGGAATTACTCACCCTGATATGGTGTTGCCATAAATCCTCACCAAGGGAGTGCTAAATTCAGAAATCAAGCTGCCTGTAACTACATGTCGTTAACGTAAGAAACAGTTGTTTGCCAAGTCTCGTTTTGTAGCCCCAATACCCACAATTTGCTGTGTTGTCTTTTTTCCTCTCTCTCTGGCTTTTAACACACTTCAGCTGTGGAGGAGTGTAAAAATGTATTCTCAGGTACTCAGCAAAAAACTCTCCTTATTCCCAGAAGACCAGCAGAGTCCCAGCTCACAGTCACACTGCCCCAGGGCAGTTATTTGCTTTGGTGTCAAGTATATGCCAAAGTACTGTTCTCAGTAGCTATTTATGTTATGCAATATATGATGTCTCCAGGCATGGATGAGGACCTCACTGCACTGGGACCTATATGCCATGGAGAATGTAACCTGGAGCTTGTTCTACTTATTTCGGACCTCCTTTGCTCTCAAGTAGGATGCATAGTGCATCTGTAACTCAGGGAACGTCTTTTTCTACCTATGACCTCTGCTTAATTTATTTGGTTTTGATACTCAGGGCTTTTTCCTGATTTTTTTAGGTGGAAATTTTAAAAACTTGGCTTAGCTTATTCACAGTTGCAGGGTGACAGCTGTGGTAATAATTTTAAAAACCCCTGTAAAATAGCTTGCAACTAATACACTAAGGAGAATAAAGCTTTTTATCAGCTAAATTGCTCAGCATTAAAGAGAATGAGAATTATCTGGAGAAGTGTATTTTGACCACCGGAGGGCTCCTGCATTTTTTTTCTGATTACCAAATAAAAGCACTAAACAGTGCTTGGCCTTGTTTAAAGTTACCGACTGAAAAATCTGCAGCTAGCAATGTATTTGGTGGAATTCACTTGTACTTCTACGTGGATCACTGTGGACAGACTGTGAAAGTATTGGATTTACAAGTTATGCAAATCTATTCACAAATGCTTTCACCAAGTATTTTCAGATTTGCAAACCATTTGTATGTTGACATTCCAGTTTGAGATTTGCATGGTCCTTTCAGGTATTAATGCACCAAAGCCAATCTAAGATTTTAATTGTTTGTTCATTTGCATGACTCATTAATTTGTATATCATTTACCAAATAGTACAAATGGCCAGATAAAAGTCTACTGAAGACAAAGGACAAACTGCTGACTTGGATGGGGCCAAGCCCTCATTACTCATTCCTTCTGCAATTCCACCAGTGAGAAACAGAAAAAATCCCATCACTACACTATTCTTAATCAGAAAAAGCAGATAGGATTTTCAACTTTGATAACCTAACACACAACTGAATCTGTGTTTTCAGGGACTGCCTGAGCTTATAAAAAGCATTTTCAGGGCTCTTTGGGATGGGAAGGCAGGATTCTCTGAGATCTTTGTGGAAAAAAATCCAAGCAGCAAATTTCAGGGTCCAGAGGATATATGTTGATCATATGTCACTGACCTTCCCCTGATATGCACATCACTCAGACTAAATCACAAGCCTGCTCTCCTCAGTCAGGTCACTTGATATGTTTGATAGAGCTGTGATTATCTAGAGGATCTGGCCCTATTTACAGTTTAACTCAGACCCTTCCAGGCCAATGGTGCCCATGGACACTCCCTCAAACATCTCACAGGGGGTTTTTAGGCCACACTTGGACCTTTGTGTGGAAGTTACTGTAGCCCTAAATCCCACTACTTTCCACTTCTAGTGGATAAAAGTTGTCAGTCCTTTGCAGCTTGCCTAGACAGATACTCCTTCTGTCTTACACCAGTTAGTGATGCTCATGCTACCAGCAGAGAACCTGGTCTAGTGAAGGTCTCCCTGCCCATGGCAGAGGGGATGAAACTCTAGTTCCATCTTTGAGGTCCCTTCCAACCCAAAGCATTCTGTGATTCTATGATCTCAAGAGGAGAATACCATCTTTCCTCTTTCCCTTGCAAATCTAACTTCTTTTGCAAGATCATTATTTATTTTCTCAGCACTTGCAATCTTCACTCGTTACTTTTGGTACGCATTTTCCAGTTGAATGCTGTATGGTCATCATCATTTATATAACAGAGATAAATTAAATGCTAGGTTGACAAAAATCTATTACCAATTAACAAACTACTTTATGCACTTCTGATGAAGGATGAATGTTTCATATACTTTAAAATGAGAGGTTGCTGGGAGCCTGAGGAACTACACCCCTTAAGTTCTCTGTTTTCTGATAAAGCAATGGATCAGTAAATATTTATCAAAATTATAGGTCCACCTCATAAAGTGACAAAATACCTTCTCCAGCAGAACAGCAGTACCACAGGGAAAAGCTAATTTTCTTATATATTTTTAAAATTTCTTGTGTATCTTTAACATTTTAAAATATTCTGAAGAAACAGTGCAAGGCTTTCAACCTTCCTAGTCTTTAAATCTGGGGGGGGAACACTTTCTAAAAACAATGCACGATATTGTCATGAATTGTCAGCACTTTTCCATTTTCACTAAAAATCTGTAAAATTTCTCAGAACTTTCACACTGATTTGGACTTACTCAAGGAAGGATGCTTACCTTAAGCCCATTTGCCACTTGTGAGTGGACACATATGTGGTTCTAGTAACATGGCTCATCTTATCTGCTTTGAAGCTTTTTCCCCACTGCCCACCAACACAACAAATCCTGAATATCTGCAGGATAAAACAGATTGGCAACAGTCAAGTGCTCAGTAATTTTTGGAGGAGCCTGGGGATCTTTTCCTTTTGGAGTAAAGAAAGTTCTCACTTTCCATGTTAGTTTGCTTCAGATCTAAGCATGGAGAAGAAGACTGGATGCTGTTGCAGTGGGAAACTTTTGCAGTGGGAATGGGCAGCCATAACTTCCTAGTGGGCGTTTTACTTCCTGATACCTGTGCTCTGGGTTTGCCCTTTCTCCTCCAGAAAATTATCTCCAGGTTGCTTCCTCTCCTCTGGCTGTTCTGTCTTGCCCACAGATTGGTGTAATCTCCTCTGTGGGGTATAACTGTCTTTGAATCACAAAGATGGCACTGACTTAAATCAGAGTGTTTTCCTCACAGGAATTCAAATGTTAAAAGCTACATTTTATGTTTTTTAAAAAAATCATCACAATAGAAGGACTCTGTCTCGCTTATAGAATCATAGAATGCTTTGGGTTGGAAGGGACCTCAAAGATCATCTAGTTCCAACCCTCTGCCATGGGCAGGGACACCCTCACTAGACCAGGTTGCTCAAAGCCACATCTAACCCATCTAACCTGGCCTTATACACCTCCAGGGATGGGATTTCCACAACCTCTCTGGGCAACCTGATCCAGTGCCTCACTACCCTCATAGCATAGAATTTCTTCCTAACGTCCAACCTAAGCCTACTCTCTTTCTCCTCAGATAAATACAATTCCCACCCTGAAATTACCAAAATCATGTGCAGTTATCTTTTCCAATTTTGGATAAAATTTGGAAACACACCTCCCCCCCCAAACAACAAAATAGTTTTCCAAGTGCTGATTGCAGGTATCTATGTCAATCTTTTATACAATCAGTGCAATGCACTAGATATGTGCTTACAGACCATGCAGTCCCACAGGTCCTGTGCGATTTCATCAAAAAACAAGAGTACCCTAAAGGTTTTCAGCATCATCAAAGTCTTCCCAAAAGTTCTCACACTGGTGACACTTATGTGTATAAGCTGAACACAACACCAAACATCTGAGGTGACAGCAGGCAGAGGACACAGTCTCTTCTGCTCATGAAGTGTATGCAGCTATGGCTCAGGTGTCAGGATAATTGCTGGAAGAACTGAGCCTATAACCCCTCCACAGGCTATTCTGATCCCATCTCATCCCATCTTCTCGGTGTTAGCAATCCCGTTGTATGTAAAGTGTGCTCCTATTTCACTCCTCTTTTTAATTATGGGATGAAAGGTTTACCCCTGAATTAAATGTAGTTAAGAAAGCTTCCCACCGTCATGAAAAAGAACCCCTTCATGTTTTGTATCTTTAATACGGCTAATTTGCAGGGTCCTTTAAGAGCAGCTGCTAGTTTTATGTGTCAAACTGCCACACAAAAGAGAGCGTGGCAGCGAGCTGTGGGTTTTGCTGACACAGCACACTGTTTCAATTGAAAACAAGAAATAGAAGGAGCAGTTTGAGAAACCCGACACTAGCTGTTACCTTTAGAAATCAAAACTTTACAAAATAAAGGCAAGCATACATAGTACATTTTGCTTTTTCAAATGAAATCTTGTTAGATGCTGTTGGAGACAGAGGTGATGGGCAAGACCTTCTGAAGAAACATGTTACAAAGGAGAAGAGAGGAAGATGGAGAAGGTGCCATTTTTCTGTCACTATACTAAATACCTAATGCACCGTAAACAGAGCAAGTCATGCGGTAAAACATGAAGAAGCTCTTTTTTAATCATCTGAATAGAAATTTAATATCTTTGCATTTGCTAAGTAAGGCAACTTGCCCAAGGAACCAGATACACAAAGCCTTATGCATTTATTCTGCCTTTGTTGCTACTGAACAAAGCTTCTAAGTCACAAGCATTAAGGATGGTATTTACTAGCAGTTGCACACGAGGGCTCATTAGGAAAATTAGGGTATCCAAACATGTGAGGAAACCTGAGAAAGCAAATAGTCACATATACAATACAAAAAACACCCCATGAGCATTTCCCATAGTTTTGCTCTTCTAAGTTATGAGGTACAACTGTTAGGACCAATTCCCCAGGTCACCAGCACAGAACTAGGTCATACTATGAGGAGCTGAGGACTCTGGCTTTGTGTGGGGATGATATGCTGCAGAAAACTTTTGTGACCAAACCTGCCCATCGCTACTGAGCTGCACCAGTGCTATAGCAAGAACAGGTGAACATAAAAAAAAAAAAAAATAAAAATTTCTTTAAAATCCATTACCAGCCAGGACACCTATGAACTTTGATAGTGCTGTTGAAGTTTTGTATTGGTACTGTCTGTCAGCTTCCAAGAGTCCACAATTCTTGTCTCTGACACTTTCTAAAGGATGATTTCATAAGGTAAGAGCACTGCCACTGTGACTAGCTTCTTTTAGTTTTCTCTCTCTTTTCTGCACTCCTGGCAGGCAGGGTGGCCTTTGTCAAACATCAAGGTCAAACGAATGTAGCAAAATTCATCTTCCCAGTCTGGGAGAATAAAAACCAATTTTCTAGGCAAAACTGAGCAATAAAAAGGCTCATATTCAATATACCAGCAAAGCTTTCATACTGCAACAGCAAGTAAACCGCACAACTGTTTGCATCAACGCAAGCACTACAACAAGGAAAGCTTTCCAAGAAGCCTGCCAAATATACAGGCACCGTCTCCTAACCCTGGGAGGGTTCTGGCAGAACCAGATCTGCAGGTCTTCAGCAGGTTGCAAATATTACTAATGCTCAGCACACCAGGACAAATTAGAAACCCTTTTGTGCGATAGCTACAGAATTAGCTTTGCGGGAAACTAGCAAAACTTCCCTTTGCGTGGGTAGGATCTCATATGAGGACCAGGCTGATAAATGCAAATTCTTAATCAGAATATCAACATGCATAATTCCTTCAGAGGAGACAGAGATGAGATTTAGCCTCTGGATCAAACCGTCTCTTGCAGGTGGCATTTCAGCAGGCAAATGTGATATTCTGAGCTAAAACCTTTCACAACATGAACTGTAAAGAAACAGCTTGCCTTAAGATACTTAAAATATCAATGTTGTCACGACAATAGTCATCCTCTGTAGCCACATGCAAAATTTTATGTTTAACTGCAACAGTTGTGATAAGAAAGAAGAAAACGGGCCATTGCCCAAGTTCAGGACATTTGCCTGAGTTCAAGTTCCTGCTGTGAGGTGGGTACCTGGAAGAAGCATGTTGTCTTCTAATGGTTTGAGCAGCTCTGCATGGTGCCTGTACACAGAACATCTTTCCCTGCACTCCTCCATACAGTTACCACCTTTTTTTCATCAGGATCCACATCTCTCCTCCTGGTAAATTTATGGCAGACAGATTTCTGAGTTCAGATTCCTGGTGTTCAAATTTCTTGGGGTTGATATTAAGATATTTAAAATGCTCAGGAACTTCTGTCTATACACCACTTGTCTACATATGCTCATACTCTTGTCACTTTTCTCTTAATTGCTCCATTCTCAGTGAGTGTTTCTACACCCACTTTGTTTTCCTCATTAGATTGAGAGCTGTCAATCCAGAATTATTCTTAGTTACAGCTCCTAACATAGTAGGTTGTTGACACGCATTCTTAATAATCATCATACAGTGCCAATACTGTATTCTCAGTGAAACGCAAGTTGGCTTTATCAATCACCCTGCTGCCACGTGCAGCTGCATTGTTCTAATATTTTAAATGCTTTAAGTTAAATACAAGAAGATGACCTGTGCCTACGTGTGTCTTTGATAACTACACATAGGGACAATGCATAGGGAAGGGCTGCGAACAACTATTTTACAGATGGGAAGGGGGGCCTCAGAGAAGCTTGAAGCCAGTCCCAGAGGATTGGTGGCGCTGCAGAGAAGTGGTTTCCACACTTCAGGCTATTGCTGTAACCAAAGGACCCACCTCCCACATCACCAGGCACACAACATACTGCTTCCTAGCAGTTACACATTTTGCTTCCAGCCAGGCTTGTAACATGCAAATTCCTGGTAAACCAAATGATCTTTCCTTTCATATTTGTGAATAAGATTTGATGTATCCTTTTTATGGCTAGTCCCTACCATTCTCTTCACATCTTGACTCATAGCTTTCCTTTGATTTCTTCTTTCTTTTTGTGCTAAGGCTATAATCTATTCTTCAGAAAGTTTATAGATAGACACACCACATACACACGTATATGTGGGTGTGAATACATATGTAAATATATGCACTCACATCTATATGTAATATAAATATGTTTCATATGGAACAAATGCAAATTAACCTATAGTTATGACTCTTCTTCCACTTTGTTTGCCTATAGGCCATTACTAAGGCATAGTAGCTTCAAGATGCGAAAGATGAGACCATGATATTGCTATTTCTACACTTCCAAGGAGAGTGCAGGTGTTTCAAAGTATTTATGAAATTGCTTGATTGACTCTTATATTGAAATCTATTGACAATAAGTTGAACCTTTGCAGTTAGGCTGTAAAAGATTTGATTATAGTAACAATACTAACCGTCATGAATGTCATAAATCTTAAGAGAAAGGACACATATGTCACATATAATGCATGAAAAAGTTGTCCTTTTATCATGGATAACTTAGCATTGTGTAGATACTCTGCTGATCAGCTATTGCATTATTTGAATAAGTATCTGATGTCTTGTTTTCTTTCAAGGAGGCAGGTGCACGATGAAGTAGGAAGCCTGCCAAGAAAGATGATAAATTGCCACTCGGTCCTGGGGACCAGTGCTTAACATTAATGCAATGCTGCCAGGAATTAAAGCAGTAGAGTAATAAGAAACTAGGAAGAAAATAACTTCCCATCCCCCATTAAGCAGATTGCCTCCATTTTCTTTATCTATTATAATTTCTAGTACATCTAAACCAAAACATTGCCATTGTCTCATTACAAGCAAAATAAAATAGGTTTGGAAAACAGCCTATAACTTACAAGCTGTGGAACTATATAATAATTATGCCAGTTGCACTTCTGCTAGGGGAGTAATCTTGGAGCTCACAAGTTCATATAAAACTATACAGAAAAATTATTGCAAAGAAGTATGGCCTAGATTTCAAAATCCTTACCCATTTTGGCAAGTACTACTCTCTCAGTAAAACTGGCTCATTCAGTAAGTAGATCACAGTGTAGTTGGAAATGACAGAGGGCCCAGAATGTCCAAAGTCGTCTACTGTTTATCCCTTACTGCACTGAATCTAGACTAATATGAGCTAACTTTGAAAAGAACTCCATGTGATTGACATTAGTTTATGTGAGAAACAATGGTAAACCTGGTAACAAATTTGCGATTGAGTACCTACATGGGAGTTAAATACTGCACAAAATGCCAATTGAGTGAGAAGCTTGTCATTTGTGTGGACCAAAAATAAAGAAAATGATTCATGAAAAATGGGTTCTTAACACTATGACACTAGAAATTAGGTCATCTAGGCATCATCTCAATATCAGTCTAAGGCCAAGTTGCGTACATGTACACCCACACATGCACAGACTGCACTTTCCTAAACCAGCAAATAAAAGCAAAGCAAATATATCTTTTATTTCTGCTTTGTGCATGCAATAGAATATGTGGGGAAAATGTAAGTTAACAAACTTCAGATCTTAAATTTGACCTCTGAGGCAACGAAGGCCAAGCTATAGCCAAAGGGAAAGGCAGTGATTTTCTGTTGACATTTTGCTTCCCAGGAACAAACTTCCGCCAGGAACAAGGATACCCCTTGAGGGCTGAACTGAAGCAGTCCATCTGTTTTGATCTGTTCTTTCCTAGGTGGCTATGTCATAAGTATTCTGGAAGATAACTGAAAGACTTGGCCTTGGAATGATCCCTAGTTTATTTGATCTGAGCAGTGGTCAGAATCAGTATAATCAAAGACCTCCCCTTCTGCTAGTGAAACAGGCTTCAGTACACTGTAAACGTGCTGTGCTACATTGTCCTTACCATTCAGGAACAAAACTAGTAGTCCTGCTTGTACACCACCAGTTCAAGAAGCAGCTCTGTTCAAACTATCTGTTTTAAAAATATTCTGGGCTTTGCCATCTATGGAAAACATAGATCTGGAATTCTCTTTCTCCCTCTCATATAATAAAGCTATAAATATAGAGACCACTCTGGGGCCTCCAACCCTGATGTTATCTGAAGTAGCAGGTATTAGGGAAACCCACACCAGAATTTTAATGGAACACAAAAACTAACTAGGACTGTTTTCAATATTCATCCATCAGTAAAATTAAAACTAAACTGGAAAACTGATGATCAATGTCATTCCTCTTCCTGCACCACTATAACTTATAGTAATCTATATATTTTTAAATTTGGCCAGAAAGTTGAACACTTCATCTTCAGAAATCTTCATCTTGATATAGGAAATCAAGATAAAAACCATTAGGGGAACATTTGTTTAAGGCTTGCACAAGATCTATATCCCCATCTGTATTACGTTCAGAAAAGTGCATGATGTTCAGGATGAAGCCTGAAAAGCTGTATGCTATTTAATCTCATCTGTGTTTCCTCCAGAACTATGTATCATACCACTAAGAAAAAGGTAATGCTGGGACAGAGAAAGGTAGCTTACCATTTCAGCTTTGATTTTTCAAGTTGTTCATCCCACTGAAACAATTCACTAGCAAATTCACACCCAACAATTCACACCCAGCCTTTACTTGTTACATGTGCAGTGTCTGTCCGTGTCCCAGTCTACCTAATGAAAGGCAGATTTCCTCTTTGCAGATGTGACTATGTCATGATTAGTTCAGTACACAACAGGAAACCAAAGAGAGCAAAAACTCAACATACATGTCAAGCCAGCATGATACATTGTAGAGAAGGGAGAGAGTAAGGCTGTGGCAAAATCCAAGGGAAAACGTGTCTATGCCCAAAGTTAATGTAGTGAGCTGATGCTGGGGAACTAAGTGTGATGGTACCGGAAAGAAGGTAACCAATCAGCACAGGAGAGGCATCAGTGCTAGTTAATATTCAAATTCCCTTCTCAGTTACACTCAAACATCTTCAAGATGCTGTTAGCATATGTATAACCAAGGAAAGCACTGGGCCTTGAGAACCCAAATGATGGATTTGCATTTCAACATTTCTCAGGGAATGAGAAGTTCCTAGGCTCAGAATTTCCAATTTATGACCGTCAATAGCATCTCCTGTTAGCTAGAATGAAAAAAAAAAAAAATCCTAAACAATATTCATGATTTTGCATCCTCAACAACTAAAGTCTTATACTTGACCACAGGGACTATATGCAGGAGTAAAAGGTGGCCCTCAGGACTGGCCTTGTAATGTGCTCTCTCCTCTCCTTTTTCTGTAGTCTCACCACTGCATCCTTTCAGTTTCTATTCAGCTGCACCTTCTATACTTTTGTTTGTGATGTACTGGGACCAGATTCAGACTCAGGGCACCATCATGGTTTGTTCTGTGATTATCTCCGTGACTTTACCACTCCTTCTTTCCTTTGGCTGATGGAAAATTCTCAACAAGACTGCCTTGCCAGTTGGTTGGACTTTGTATATTTGCAGGAAAATGTATTAATTGCTGCCCAGATGAAGATCAGAGTCATTCTGAACAAAGATTCTGTTGTAAATGTCTTCCTACCAATTTTACTGGTGGTAGTACGTCCAAAAATATCAACCATATCCTGAAAGATTTTCTGAGACTATGATTTGGTCCCAAGTCTTTCCAATTATACATATCATGATGTGTTGTTTCCTGTTTCTTCAGGGATAAAAAACATAAATCTGAGAGCAGCCACTCATTCATTGTGCATATAACCGATGCTCCAAACTATTAATTATACTGGATTTTCCTGAGAGGATAAAATGGCATTTGCAGAGGTTTGCTGATTTTGATGTTAATACTTAAGAGAATTGCTAAGAATTACCACTTCTGCCCTGGCTTCCTGGGAGAGAAGGAAGGAAAATATGCCACAAAAATAAATTTCAGCAAATCGGGGGTTAAAGAATGAGTATAGTATCCAGTTTCTCCAGTGATTTTCTACATGTGTAGTCATGTAGCCTATGCAAAGTAAGTGCATTGGTTGTGCATGATGTCCAGAGTTGCTAAGTGTAGGTAACATGGAAGAGATAGTGTTCAAGAATTATTTCACTGTAAATTTAACAGATAGGTTATTGATATAAGGAGAGAGGAAAAGGGATCTTCAAATGACTTCACCTTTGTTTTTTAGGAAAATAAGTGTAGTATTCCTCTTGCAAGACACTACTAAGATGCCTTTTGTGATCCTTTTTGTACAGTCAACATCAGCAAATGTATTTCAGCTAAAGGTCCAGGACCAGGTGATCTGAACCAGCGTTCATTGTAATGAATCACATTATCAATGTAAGTCTCAGTTAAACAGTAAGAACTCAATTCCTTCAATTTACTTACCAGTCACCCTATTAATGCTGGTGGTCACCCTCAAGACTTCAAACAGGAAGACTAAACCCTAGCCAAGCAATTGATTTGAATTCTCAGGTAAGCGAGAAGATCAAAAAATCCTGAACAAGGAACCTGTACATAAACTAAAGTCAGTGGGACAGAGAGAAAGCAACTGTTGGTTGTTAATTGATTTTCTATATCATGTTCAAGCCTGAGAAACCTGAAAAGAGAAACATACAGGAAAAGTGGTGAGTAGAATCCAGTATACTTCTAACTTAAAATACCTTATGTGATATTTACTGTTGAATCAAAATTACAGTTTTGTCACAGGGATCCATACAATGACGCATCAAATGTTTCACAGTGATATTTCATCCTTCTAATATTTTTCCTATCTTGTACCATAATATCAATTATGAAATAATGATGAACAAGAAAACCTGGACCGAAGTAATCTGAATTTAAAAGAAAAAAAACCATTTGGGAATCTTTTCCTTAAAACAGTAATAAAATCAGTATGATTCTGAGGAACATAATGTTTTTTCTAAAATCAACATTTTTCAATAGGAAAATACATTAAAATGGGAAATTTTCAATCAGCCTGAATAAAAAGTACATAGTCTTGAGGATCATTTTAGAAATCATCTAACTCCTACATAAAGTATTCCTGTAGGATTCACAATAATGAGGAGGACTTTGCTTGGCATTTTGCATCATTTCTTTCAGTTCATCCTCAAATTCTTACATCCATAAACAAAAAAATCTTAATGACTGAACATCATTGTTACTGTGTAGACAAGAGACCAGAGGCAATTAATTCTCAGCATTTTCTTCACTATGTAGGCAATATAAGTGAGTGAATAGATTAACTCTTTAATAGCTACAGAACATTTTAGTTATTTATTGTAGCTGTTAGTTTACACATTCAATTTGATTAAATGTTGCAAATAACACATTGCAGAGATCATCTGATACAAACCTTACCTAGTGAAAGGGATTAACTTTTGAATAGCATGTTTGAATACAAGGCTAGAAGGACATCTTAACACTTTGACCACATGTAAGCCAATCAGTGCTGAACTGAGATGATTGATAAGAGAATTTTATGTTGACCTACATAATAATGAAGATGTAAAATTATGTGTGTCTTTTTTTTTTGAATCAAGTCATATAGAGGGGTACTTTGTTGGCAAGAAGTTCTACTAAAGACCATTCATTTTGTAGCATCCTAACATACTTTGAAACACAGTAGAAACTTCAATAAGTAACAGTGGACTAAAAAAACTTAATTTTCAGGTCTTGTTGGTTGATTTTAAACCTTGGTGAAGAATATCATCATAAAGTGCTACAGGCTATGCTAATAGGTCACAGAGTAGGAATCAGCAGGAAAACACACCGAAAAGGTATTACTTTGTCTTAACAGATGAGTAATTTTGTGCTAGGACAAAGAGTAGCCTGTGTATGGATTAAGTTTCCCACGTTCATTAAAGGCTTCTTGTGAGCCACTAAATTTAGATGTTCAAGCTGTCGTCTCACTCAAGGGATCCAACAATGCAAAAATATACAAAACAATCACATTAGGTTAGTGTTCAAACAAAATTACATTCAGATGATGGTACTCAAAGTTTCATAAAGTAAAAAATACCAAAGGTTTTCACCAGAAATCAGCTGTCAGTAATAACAGTGATTTTATTGCTTATTAACTCAGTGCTCAAGACCTGATCAGGCTTAGTAGAACTCCCTTTCCTGCTCTGTGGACCTGGAATATTTCCTGAGCACCAACCAGGGAAACAAGTGGTCTTTCTCATGTTCCTCTGCTCTAAGCCTATCTGGTGTTACATTGCCAGACATGCTGATAGTGTGATCCAAATTTCCCAACTTGGTGGAAAGTTTCCCAGTTTAATTGATTTTTCATCAGTGGATTCCTTACAGATTATTCCACACTTGACACTTCAATAGCAATGAGAAACACTACCAGGTGGTGGGTGGATCTTTTAGTGAGTACTCAGGAGTCAGGTTGTTTACCTGGAGAGTAGGCACAGCTCTTCTTGATAGCAGGAACACATGGCTTGGCCTCAGCCAGCCTTGGGGTGAGTGTCTCGTTCATACTGCATTCACTCACAGGATTAACATGGGAATTAGCACAGTCAGCTCCCATATGAGCAGCATTATGCTATCCCATTTGCATAGTCGCCCCATGCTCACAACACGATACCAATCCTGACAGTAGGAGCCTATGCTTTTGGAGCAGAAGGTACAGCGCTCTATCTCCAGTGACAACCATGACGTCTATATGGCAAGGGCAAGCAGAATACTTGACAACCATGAAGTTTGTATAGCCTGTGAATTGTTACAGTGGGCATATTTTGAGACATCAGCAGCCTGTGAGAACCCTTTGCATATTTTTCTGCTGGACCTGATCAAAAGAGTAATCACCTTCATTTTGTTGATGAGAACCCTATAGAAATTTCAGATACCAATCAAGTAATAAATAACCATCTCACTGATGACCATAACAAGGACTCTGCCATGCTTACACTGGACTCCTGTGAAAGAGGCGTGGGTTCCCCTTCAACCTATTCAGCGATGCAATGTCCTCAAACAGTTAAAGGGAAACCATAAAACTGAATGTGATGCACATCATCCCAAGAAATTCATGCCTTGTGAGTCCCTTGGCAAAATTGTTCAGAAATGGTCTGCTTTGCAAAAGAGCCTGAAGTAGTTTAACATTGGTTCCATTTGGTTCTTCCCTGAATGATGTCAGATATCTTAAGATGAGAATTTTCCATGGCACATACTAATTAGAGATGGTGTCAGTAAATAGGCCTCTTGTTAAGAACCTGTTCTCAACTGCCTACAAAATATAACTACAAAAACCTGTTTTAAAATTTCCAGAGTTGCAAATATATTTTCTAGTGTTGTGACATAATGACTTTCAACCAATTCTCAGTCAATACATCAATAAATATGTAACCAGGGATTAGTGGTAACAGGTGAGCATGGAACATGGATGGCAAAAATACTGTCTTCACAGCTCAGAAAAATAGCTACTAAAATGCAGAGATTTTTGCATCTTGCTTGTACAATCAAGAGTTACAATATAAACCGAAATTTCTTGGAAAAAAGAGTAACTGAAGCGACAGAAAAATTCAGTGATTCCAAAGAAGAATTTTTACCATCAAGTATAACAATTATTAGGACCCTTCTATGGCAGCAGACAGCATTTCATGCAATGCTTTAGCCATGTATTTCAGACCAATTAATCTCACGGGTTTAAGCAATGCTGTACAACACTTGGCAGTACTGAGCCATCTACAAGCAACAAAAAATTATAGCTATTCACTGTTTGGGGTATCATAAGCACCAGTCGAAATCTTCCCATAAATTTTATCACTTTAGAAGAGGTGATTATATTTTTCTTAACGTAAGATTACTGACTATGTACTGTAATAACACATGCAGTGTTTAATTGTCATATATGCTAAAAATGCTAGGCTAAGATACTCTAAAGCATTCCTCAGAGCTGAGCAGATGTCCGAGGAAACCATGGAAGCTGATGGGTTCTTGCCATGTTTGAAATCTGGTTACCAGGTTTTCCAGCCACAGTTTACAGAGATTTAGCTGCTGGTCTCTGATTTTTAAAAATCTTTGTACAAATATTTTTAACACATATGCCATGAGCTATTAAATTAAGTTTGAAGGTATTCTGGAAGGTTTCAGCAAGCAAAGCTTTCCAAGCCAGCTCTCTCTCCTACAGTAAATTATGTTGTCCGTTCCCCTGTTTGATTGGCAGCCTTTAAATCTCCCTTCCCCATTGAGTGTATGCCATGTGAAGCAACTGCAAAAGCAGATCTTGTTTTCAATTTTTCAGGGTCAGGTTGTCTTTCAGTAACACGGATGTCATTCATGACACAATGAATGAGAGTCATAACCAGGCAACCAAAAGAAGGGATGTTAACTCTGAAAATAAAAAGCAAACATCAAAGGTAATAGTAGGAAAGTCTGTTTAAGCCCAAAACAGGCAGGCAGAAGCAAGGACTGATATAGAAAGATGCTACCACGCATAAATCCTGACATCTTCTCTGCATGGCCGCTATTTACCATACAGTAATTCATGAGAGGACTAAAAACCTGCAGTGCTGACACTGAAAAAACATTGACCAGAAACATAGAACATGCTCTACACACTCCAAATAAATGAAGCTACCTGACAGACAACTACTCTGTCTGATAACTTTAAGAGTATGGAGAAAGAAATAAAGCACACTTACTAGGGATAAGAAAAAGCAATTTTTAAGATGTGAAACTTCACTTTGGAGTTCTTCTTTTCCCCTCAAACCAGTTTTGTTTATGTGATGGGACTGTGATATGTTTTAACCTAGGACAATCCATAGATGAGCACAACTAAATCTTTCCTACTATGTAGTAGCTCTGAAACTGCCTTTTTTTTAATAAGAGCATAGTTCATTGCAGCCAGAGATGAGATTATAATATGATTTTATTTGAGGTCATGCTTTCATGTGCCTTTGCCAGCTCTTTCTCTATTACCATTATAATTTCCTGAGTTATAACTGTCAGTTATCATGATCAAAAGGTTAGAGAGAGAGAGAGAGAGAGAGAGAGAGAGAGGTTTAAGTCATGGTCACTCCGCCTTCCCATCTGGGTTAGCTACATATATGCAAAGAGCCATTAAAAAAGTGAGAGAGGGAGAGAGAAAAGGAGGATGGAAGGCTTCACCACACTAAATGAAAAGCAAACAATATGCATATCAGCATCCTAAGGAGACGTACCACTCTGCTGGGAAAAACCAAGACAAAAGAATTATCTGACACAACAGTTCAAAGCATATTGCACCTGTCAAAACGTCTGTCATCTTCTATAGAAATGCACCATTCTAAAAGAAAAAAGGGAAACTCTAGCAAAGTCACTCAGAAACAACAGACCACTTTGTCTCCTTCCTTCCAGCCAACTCCTCCATCTGAAAGCCATTTAACTCAATGCTAAAGATTGCCTGGAAGGACCAGACAATAGGAAGGTCTCTTTCATTGTCAAGGACAGTTACACTTTGAAGATGATGCTCAAAAGGGGTTAAAATGGGTCAACAAGCAATTGTTGGGTCTATCCAAGGAAATGTGAACAGAACATTGTTAAAGTCACACAAAAAAATCTAAAAGAGCACATCTTTAAGCTGGGGAAGTATGGGGAGGGAACACAAAATACTGATGTAATCTCATAGCGAAATGGAGATAAAAAACCTAGCGGTACAAGAGGAAAAATGGTGAATTTCAGTCCAGATTTGGCAGTTCTTAGCAACATGCATCCAAAGCACAAAAGGCAAGAGAGGTACAGGTTGACTAACACAGGGAAAACCAGCAACCCTGAGAGGAATAGATTCAATTTCCCTGTGACTTTTTCATGTGTCTGCTTTCTGACTTTCATAATATTCCCTGGGAATCACTGTGTGTTGGAAAGGGTTCATCTTAAGTACTGAAATGGATTTACTCATTTGTCAATACCGTTTTTAAGGAAAAAAATGAAAACTGCAAAAACATTTTTGATTATATGCAGAGTATCTAAATCAATACCATGCAACCTACTGAAACTTGTGTGTGCATATTCCATTCACACTTATGTGAAAGATAGATGTTACCATTTTCAAAAGCTTCTAGTAATCACTAAAGTAAATCTTCCACAAAATATAGATTTAGCTCAAGCCATTTATTTATCTAGATGTGGTTCTTATTTTTATTATTAGAAGTCTAGTTTTTCTCTTAATCAAATTTTGACTCTTTTTTGATTCTTAAATGCAGCATTGCACAGGAATATAGTCACTGAGCCTGAAAAAGCCTCAGTTCAGCAAAACCAGTCATGAAGTGTCCTCATTTGCATCTGCAGCAAAGTGACATTCCAACTTCAGACAGGAAAAAAAACTGCCTCAAATTTCCACTCTGCTGAAGTCAGTGGCAAAACTTACAGTAACTGATGAGGGCAAGAAGTCAGCTTTGTTTTCTCATGCTTGTACTTCTGAACTGGGCCAGTGATGGTCTTGCATATGTTGTTTATTAGGCAACTTCTCCCTTTTCACTTTCAAACCTTCAGGCAATGAGAACAGAAAATTGTCTTCAAAACTGTGTAACCAAACTGAATGGGTCCTCAAATTTTGGAAAATTCCTCAATCTGCAGCTGAAATTTCTTACATCTTCCTATATCTGCTAAGATGTAGAACTGTCCTCATGTGGTGTAACTTTTTATCTCCCCAAAATGGATGGCCAAATGTTCAGCTGCTCAGAACGTGGCCTGTGTTCTCTTAAAGTCACCAATGGAGTTCGACACTAAATGCATGAAGGTCATGAAAAATGAAATTATTTCAGACTTGAGGAAGTTCAAATTTCAAAATTAAGATTTGTAATTAGAGCCCATTTCTACAAGAGTAATGAAAGTAAAAAACAGTATTTACCACTATCGTCCCTCTCATTAAAACAGTGCTTCAGTCACTTAAAATTTCTATTTATTTTTCCTTGTATTTTCTTTAAATCAAAGCCATCTATTCCTAAAATTCTAATCAAAGATCAAGATCAACATTTTCATGAGATCGTGAAGTAATTTTTCAGATATGAAAACTCAGTCAATCATCTTTTTAACAAACACTTTCATCTCTGATAGTGCTGGAAACATGTCCTATAGCAATCCCTGGTAAATTTTTAGATATGACAAAATACTTATTTCATCTGCTCAGTTTCTTTATTTTGCATGCATACACTGGATTCTAGAAAAAAAAAAATGCTTAAAAATGTTGATATCTCAGTGTTCATCTGGCAGCAAACATTTATAAGAATGTAAGCTGAGTTGAAAGTCCCACAGACTAATTCTGGAACACTCTTTGCCTCTGAATTCAGAACTAGGGGGTTTTTTAGCTTTTTATGGCCTTATATAAGTGATTATATAAGATCCCTCTGTAGAGAGATCTGGGCAGGCTGGATCAGTGGGACTGTGGGAAGTTCAACAAAGCCAAGTGTCGTGTCCTGCACTTGGGTCACAACAACCCCAGGAAATGCTACAGGTTTGGGGAAAAGTTGCTAGAAATATACTTGGCAGAAAAGGACCTGACACTATTGGTTGATAGCAGGCTGAACATGAACCAGCAGTGTGCCCAGGTGGGATACACAAGATACACAAGAGTATCCTGACTTGTATCAGCAACAGTGTGGCCAGCAGGACTAGGGAAGTGGTTGTGCCCCTGCACAAAGCACTGGTGAAGGCTCAACTCCAGTGCCGTGTTCACTTTTAGGGCCCCTCACTACAGGAAGGATACTGAGGTGCTGGAGCATGTCCAGAGAAGGGCAACGAAGCTGGTGAAAGGTTTGGAGCACAAGTCTTAGGAGGAGCAGCTGAGGGAACTGGGTCTGTTTAGCCTGAAGAAGTGGAGGCTCTTAGAAGACCTTATAGCTCTCTACAACTACCTGAAAGGAGGTCATAGTGATGTGGGTGCTGGTCTCTTCTCTCAAGCAACAAGTTATAGGACAAGAGGCAACAGTCTCAAGTTGTGCCATAGTAGATTTAGATTGGATAATAGGATAAATTTCTTCACTGGAAGAGTGGTCAGGCATTTAAACATTGAAAAGGGCTGCCCAGATTGTTGGTGTTCAAAAACATGTAGACATGGCACTCCAGGACATTGTTTAGTTGACATGGTGGTATTGGACAGACAGTTGGACTTGATGATCTTAGAGGTCTTTTCCAACCTTGAAGGTTCTATGATTTTATGATTCTATGATTACCCAGTACTAAGAAGTAATGGAAGCCATCAGTGAAATTTGTGAAATATAGGCTTGCTGCAAAATCCGTCACAAACTAGACCATTCAAAACAGTGATGAAAATGATCATTACACAATTGCTGGCCTTCTGTGCAATTGAGATATATGTAACTAACTCAGCTGCACAAGAAATTACTTAGCAGGGGTCAGAAGTACAAAACTCTCCCCACTAAAAGTGTGAAGAAACTGAGGTTATGTCGTTATTCTGTTTTTCTTTCTCTATCCTCCATTCTCTCCCATATTCTTCCTTCATCCCCCACAGCGACATATTCCCCACCCTCTGCATTTCATTCAGATGTCTTCCCTTCCATGGCTCATGAGTTTCATAAAACAGGATATCTGGAGTATAAGAGAATCACCTTGTTGGGTTCTGACACTGAGGATGAGAGCAGGCTGCTGCAGCCAGAGGCAAAAGAGGAGGAAAGCTACATTCAGCCTTGGACATCATGAAATGGGGATGCTATACACAGTCATCATCTCACCTGTGCATTTTCACAGCCCATGTCACCTCAGAAGTGAGCTGCCACTCAAAACACAGCTACAGTGCATATGTGCAAGTTCTTCTTGTCAGGACCCAAGAATGAATCTAAATTCACATTCAGTATAAGATTCCATATCTTCCTCCTCACTGTATTTCAGCTACAAACATTTTTCCCTTATCTACTTACTATCATAGTCAGGTACAATTTTTTCATTGCAAGAAAAGCCAAATCCAGTCTACATCAATTTCTATCGTCATACATTGATAAATAATACTTGTTGAAATTTAAAAGAAGTTTCATCTGAGCATTGGCACCTGGCAGAAAAAAAAAACCAGCTTTAATATTAGTTTGGCTAAGTGACACACGTGAAAAAACATTTTATGATGATAAATGTGTGCAGACTTCACTAACACCACCATAAATTGAATAAAGTGAAAATGCTGTATCAAGTACAAAGACTTTTCATGACAAATGCAAGCTTGATTTTCTGGTGTTTTTTTTCTAACTAGGCTATAATTAGGATTTAAATTTCCCTGTGATTGATAGCACCCTGTAAATAACATGTAAAAGCTAGGTCACATTTTCTGCTAGTGTGTCTCTGCGGAGGGCAGAGTTGCACAAGCAATGAATTTATCCCTTTTTTAATAACTTGGCCACAGTCATGTGGTTTTCATATATGTCAGGACAGTATTAAAGCAGAGAATTTCTCCAGTACCCTCCACTCTCCGGTATTCATGTATGAATATATGCCCAAGAACAATCTTCAATCGCAGCCTATTACTCTTCTTTTTAGAAAGACCCAATCCTCAAACCAGGGGAAGGAGATAGTCACACATGACTTAGGAAAGCTATTATACTCCATGAATAATGACTAGCTGTGGATTGGAAGGAACAATGCACATAAAATACAGGTGGAAGTTTTCTGAAACAAATTTTAAACTGTTGCAGGTAGTAAATAACTTCAAAAAGCCAAAGTCTTTTAATTAATGACTGAAAAAACAGTCCTAAATCTATCTGATCATATACTTGCAATGAATCATTTAGCCAGGTAGTGCACACGTGCATTTCAGATATGCTTCTGAGGATAGAAAAAGATTAAAATATCATCTTCAGATAGCTGTTTCCAGTGCCTTCATAAGTTATCAGGGGCTTTCCTCTCTGAAAAAGGAGTGCTTCCTCTGATTTCAGGAGTGTACACCTGACTGACACAATGCAATTCACTTCTGTCATTAGCAGAACAAATACAGCTTTGACCTCTTTCATGTGTCACCATCAAATTGATTAGCAACATTCATATTTAAGGATTTTTTTAGAAAGAGGGGAAGTTCTGATAACAAAAAGGCTGTGCCTTGATTTTCAAATTTCTATCAAATATGGTACTGCTGGTGATTAGGAAAACTTTAAAAAAAATAAAATTTAAACTGTGCTGTGAGGAGCCGAGACAAGACGGACCGATTTTAACTTTTCATGAGTAAGCTTTGTTCTTTGCAAGATTGACTGCAAGAGATAGGGTCCAAGTAAACTGGGTTTGGAGGTTCACATATTCATCTTGGCCCTTACTGTAAAAGCTGTGGTTGAGGCTACTTTGAGGTATTTATTTAAGCATGAAATACCTGAGTGGATGACATCATTTCAAGGAGCAGAAAGAAACTCCTACTCTGATTTAAGGCTCCAAGAATCTTGTGAACATTTTATATTTGACCTGAAGCTGGATTCCTTCTCAGGAAAGCCTGATGGTGAACAAGAAGTTCCAAGTAGGAAGACTCTATGGAAAAAAAAATTCTCTTTTGGGGGAATCCAGTAATTTCATTCCAGCCTCTACCAAACCCTTCAATTTGCTAGGGAATGTCTCCCATCATCCTCACCAAAAAAAATTGTTTCTGTCCACAAATGAGAAGAAGGAATCACATACCATGTCTTCCTTCTCTTTCCAAATAATACAAATAAGCACAATCCAAAAGGCAGGAAGACCAGGTGCACACTGGAGAGTTCCGCCAGCCAAGCCACAGCAATGGGGGTATGGAAAGCCAAGACCTGATTCATAACACCAGCCAAAATTCTGGCTGAGTTCCACTCGGCTCCCACCTTACTGCCAGGGGGCATCTTCGAATGCCATGCCTCCAAGCCATGTCTCAGGGCCTCTGATGGCATTGTTTCTCTTTCTCAGGGCTAATAGCCGTCACAGCAAATAAAAGGCTTAAAACCAGAACTGAAGAGGTCACTGGCAGGACAGTGCAGGCCAGGAAGAGAGCAGCTATGAACAACAGATGGTTGCTGCTTAATGCAACATTCAAAGGTATTCATTCTACATGGATGAAGGGAGAAGCAAGGCAAGGTGAGTCAGGAAGAGATAAATTCTTCATTTCTTCCTGTAGTCTCCAGGGAAAGAGAAAATACAAATTGTAGGGATAGGCACAGCAAAAAAAATGACATCTCCAAAAATCTTTGTCTTTGGTTTCTCTTTGCCAGCCAATTTAATATTATTATCTTCTTCCTATTATCATCAGTTGCATTTTTTTCCTTTATGTTTTATGCACTAATGAAACATTGTCTGAAAGAAAAAATGTCTTGCCAGAACCAATGAACATTCCCCACAGGAATAATATTTCATTTAAAGGGAAACTTCTGTGAAATGTATAAACTTGCCCTTGGAAATGTAATATCATGTTTGCATCTGAAAGGCAGCGAGTCTCAGTTTGTATAATTTTAAACTGTTCACACACAGACATGTATCAGTAGTCACAGCTGGATTGTTGGCATATGACATTCAGGGCACCCACAGCTCTGCAAAGCTCAGGGCTACTGCTTAGCACTCCTGATGCTGTCCAAGATCCAGTTGCTCTTTTCCACTTGTTGCCAAAGCCAGACAGCAGTGAATAGATTTTTTTTCCCACCTGCCCTCTGTGTCTTGTCTCACTTCTCCAGCCCACCAGGTAACCTTCATGTTTTTAATTAATGAGCTAAACCCGACTTGTAGGTCAGACTGTTCTCCATCTCCTGCCTATGTTACAGGGGCATTTCTTTGAGCATGAACAATAATCTTAAGCATACTGTTTGTGGTATAGAGAGGTAGAAATCCACAGATCTCCTAAGTTAAATGAAAGATGTTTAATGGGTAAGATAAGTACTTTGGGTTTCTTCCAGCAATATAACAATTCTATCGATCATTTGTGAAAGATAAAAAAAAACCTCCTATGTATTCTAATCATCTAGGATGTCCAAGAGATCACTTTATTTCTTAGGACTATCTAAATCAAACTACACAGTTTAACCTACATGGACAACTACCCTGTATATTAAAGTACTAGAGATGCACAAGGCAATACACACCATGAAGGTCTTCGAATCCTTCCTAGGATGCTTAGATTCATTTCTCAGATTATCACATATATTTATTAGAGATGCCCTCAATACAGACCATATCAACTTTCCTCTTTTTTTTTCTACAGATGTTTAAATAAAAAAAAAACAACCCAGAAGAAAACTTGTAAAAACTCCCACACTGTGGAAAAAAAGACAGAAATTTTCTATGGAAAAAAAATCATTTAAACTCTGATGTTCTGGACTACCTCTTACAGGAACTAAATGTGAACTCAGAAAACAATATCTGTTACCAATGTAAGTGAGGAAGCAGGCAGTGGAGACTTACAACACCTTGGGGATTAATGACTGCATATAGACACACTCATGTTAAAATCACGCTAGCCACCTCAGGTACCAGTGGAACAGCACCTGCATCATGGGCTACCTGCCCAAAACACTTAGTGGGATCCATTTCACATCAGTACATTTCTGAAGCTAACTACATGAAATCAAGCTCATACCTACTGTCCTGTTCAACCCAGGTGAATTGTCATTAAATATCTTCCTCTCCTTGAGAGCAGCTGCAGCTCCTGCATGCTGTACAGGGAAGAAAGAGATGCCAGGTCAAGTCAGTTTGCCATCAGGAGGCTGAGAATCACATCACCCCTTTCCCCTCTCCCAAAGCACTAGCAAAAGCAAGGGTCGGAAAGTGTCTCAGCCTTACATGGCAGCAGGTAGTCTGAAGAAAAAAGGACAATGCCTTTAGGTGATTATTATCATTATTTTCCAATTTTTCAATAACTATTCACCCTCTGGCACCTCTCACCCTCTGGATGAGAGCACCTTTGCCTTAGCATTATTCACATGACAGGAATCAGTCAACACCAGAGCACTAGCCACCAGGATGCAGGAGGAGGGGGAAGACCTTCCAAAGCACAGTCTGCCCCTTCAGAACATATCCAGGCATCCCCAAGCCCAGATAGAAATTTACCCACTGTAACCCCTCTGCCTGACACCCATTTCTGGTGACAGAGAAGCCACCCACATGTCACAACTTGGCAGCCTCTGCCACCACCCTCCTAAGCCTCTAAAACATCTACTTCCCCAAGGCTGGCCCTAATGACAGGGACAGGTCCTGAGAAGGAAAGTCCTTGATGAAACAAAAAAGACATAGTAGCAAGACAAGAAACAAAACTTCACCCTCAGAAGACAGAATTCTCCTGCATCTTAAAAATTGTAGCTTTCTATGCTGGATAATAATTGGTGTGTTTTAAGAAGTTGGTTGTTATTTCACTATTGTTGTGTTCTTGTTTTGATAGATCTATCTGACTGTAGATGTATATAAAAGTGCTGAGAGTGGTGCTGTTCACAGCCCCTTTTATTTGGCTCTAATATTTTTTCCACTATTCATAACAAAATTATTTCCCAGTTTGTTGCAGTAGACCAATGGTAGCATTTCTGTCATTGTTTAGGGGAACTTGGTCGGTCGTTCCTTCCAGCAGTGTTTCAGTGTTCTTCAACCTAACATACAATGAGAACTCGAAGGTGTTAGAATTATTGTTTCAATGAAACACAAAACAATTCTGAGCTAACTTTGACATCCCTCTGTAGCTCTTTTGGAACCACCAGAGTTTACAAGAAAAGTAGAATATCCCTCAGAAAGAGAGATTTCTGCTATTTAAAATTATATCGAGTTTTCAAATATTAGGAAAAAGTTTCGTGCCATTCTTTCTTATAACATAACAACACAACTGTACTAAAACCTGTTACTGTAGCCCTCCTATCCAGTATTCCTCTTCATAATTTCAATAGTAAAACTAAATTCTTAATACTTCTCTTTTAAACTTTCACATGGCTTTTAATGTCCTTCCCTTTCTTTTTGACACTTTGATAATACTTTTGTTTAAATTCTGACAGCAAGCCATTATTGCAGGCTAAAAAACTTCTCCAGAGAGATCTTTTATTTTGGTTTGATCTTACAACTTAAATTTGGAAACCAAAATTATAGAAAAAAAAATCCATAAAGATTCTATTATTAAAGTTTCTGCTAAAAATTTATTATAATGCTACCTGTTATAGGTAACATGCATCTTTATTTTCAGAGAGGCTTCTTTGGGAGTTTTTTCAGCACCCCAAAATTCATCCCCTTTTCTTACATCAACAGGAGGTGAAGATATTCCAGTACTGATTGACAGTTATGCTCCCTATCCCTGTCTTCCAGCTCAAGGGGATGGGTATCCAGAGAACAACTGGTCTTATTAAAGACTGAGGCAAAGAAGGTCTCACTCTTTTCTTTATCCTTTGTCACTATGTTTCCTCCCCCATTCACTAAAAGATGAAGATTCTCCTTAGCTCTTCTTTCATTGCTTATGCATTTATATAAACATTTAATTGTCTTTAACTGCAGTAGCCAGATTAATTTCTAGTTGGGCCTTGGCCCTTCTAACTTTCTACCAGAATAACCTCACAGCATCCACGTAGTGCTTTGTGTTTTGCCTGCATCTTCTTCCAAAGGTCATAAACTCTCCTTTTCTCCTGAGTTCCAGCCAAAGCTCTCTGTTCAGCCAGGTCAGTCTTATTCCCCACCAGCTCGTCTTTTGGCACATGGGGATGGCCTGGTCCTGCACCTTTAAGATTGCCTTCTTGAAGAATGTCCAGTCTTGAAGAATGTCTGCACATCAGGACTGACTCCCAATGGACTCTGTCAACCAGGCTCCTAAAGAGGCCAAAGTCTGCCATCTGGAAGTCCATGGTAGCAGTTCTGCTGACATCAACTGTAAAGGAGAGTGAACACAGGTATAAGTCCACTGAACTGTCATCAGGAGTTGTAGAAGCTTCATTTATCACAGTCAAAATGGAGCTTCATTCTCTACTGCAATTGTAGTGAGCTGAAATTTGTTTTAGACCCTTACATGTAACACCACAAATAAGTAGTACCCACTCCAAATCTTATCATATATATTTCTACTGTAGCCAGAAAATAAGCTAAAATGTCTCTTTCAGCACTAAACTGAAATAAGATGACTAAAATAAAACCCCACGGTATAAAGATGCTTTTCATACAAATAGCATCCAACAGCTTTGGTGCCACAGAAAAAATGAATGCACAGAAATGTGTTTTTTGACATTTTTCCCCAGAGCCCAATTAAAATAAGCAAAGTAAAACGCACAGAAATAAAATATGTCTAGCAAATATGTTTCATCCTAGCTTGATTTGCTACACGCTATTGCACTGCAGAAATGGGAATATTATCCACAAATTAAACTGCAGATTAAGGACAGCTTGACTTTATCATTAATAAGTACTATATAAGGTATAATGAATTGCAGTGGGTCTCCAATTAGAGTTTTTCCCAGAATAAATAGTTATTAAGGTCTAGATAAATAGATATTACAGCCAGAGGGGACTACTGTGATCATCTTTGACCGTTGTTATCACTGTTTTTCAGTGCATAAAACAATTGTTAAACCCTTGCTTTAGACTAAATTTAATTATGAGTTATGTAACAAAACACAGAAGAGGTTCACTGAAATAGAATATCATTAAATTCAGCAACTTGTTTTCCTTCCTTTCATCCCATCATTATTAAGATTCAATCCTCCATTAGTTTGTGAAATTCAGTAGCATTTACAGCACTAAAGTCCCAAGTGGTACAGTTATTCATGAAAAAGTAACATTTATATAAAGAAATGGGAATGCCTGCCCAGAATAGAAAGCTTTGCATCTCAAAATAAATTTAAAAAAAAAAAAAAGCAAGGCGGCACGCGATATACCAGATTCCTATTGTGAGGCACAAATTCTTCACAACACTGGGAGACATTGCTGAACAAAAATACTATTAGAACTGTTTCAAAAGGAACATTTTTGGCTAGGATAGAGACTTTTGACATTATTTATTAGGTTCAAAAACGCTTAACAAAGGCCTAACAATAGTCCTGTGGAAACCACTACATCTGAGGCACTTTCTGTTGTTATGTGCAGGCATTGATTTGAAGATGGCCAGCATTAGTAAACAATTCCCTCACAGCAGTCAATGTAAGTGAGCATTCATACACAGACAAGCAAAAGCCTGTGAAAAAACCATATGGAAACAGTAAAAAAAGTAAACATTTATTAACCTCTTTGTGGGGAGATGGGTGGAAGAACAAACCAGCGGCGAAGGAGACGGTCATGCCAAATTTCTGCAAAAGAAGGTGTTTGCCCCAAGCAATTTTTTTGAGGAATATGAAGAAGCCTGGAGAATGTCTCCAGTGCCATGGTAACTGGGACTGCTGGGGCTGCCAATGCCAACGCCACTTTCCGCCACTCAGACACAGCATGTATGATATGCAGGTTGGCAGGTTTGGATACTGCTCCTGTCCCCTTCCATGCCCACAGCTGATGGGACTCTGGCAGATGTGGAAAAAGCTGAGCAGATGTCTGGGAAAAAAAAAAACAGAAGTGAGGATTTTGCAGAGCAGCTGAGCTGACATATAGACAGACACACATAGAGACCTAGAAAGACTTACGTATTGTTCCCACTGTATGCATACAGTGGAATGTTAAAACCTGTGTAACTGGTGCCGGCAGAAGGTTCGTGACTGATGGAGGAGGATGAAGTGGTGCCTGCAGACCACCTGACACGCAGGCTGCCCATCTTCTGACCATAGCAGGGCCAGAAAGTCAGCTCCACCTTCATCTGAGGAGAGATATCCCGAGACAGTGATGAAAACATTGTTTGATTCATAAGATCATCAGCCAGAGTAACATCTCACAATCAGACTGTTCAGGTTTACAGCTCAGTTCTTTAAAGATTTTTAAGAATAGCCCATGTATCCACACAGCTACCCTTACTTTGCAACAAGGTTGCACGCACAAACTCTTAAGATCCACATACCTTGGATTGCTTTTAATTTCACATGACTTCAGCATTTCTAGCCTGATAAAACAGCTTTGTTTATTGATTGTTTCCATTCGTTTCTGCAAATGGAAAGATTTCCAGCAGTATACAATCCTGTTTCCTGTGCAGCAGACCTTGACAAACAAGGGCTGAACCTTTTCCCACACCACCTCAAGACTGGCTGGGAGTGACATGCTTTTATATGGACTGTTTATTATATTAAAGATGCATACGTGGGATTACTAGGAGGCTAGATGGAGTACTTTTTAAAAAGAGACTAGCAAACATGCAATCTATATTAATTAGCAGATATACATAAAACTGCCCAAAAGTTATTGGGTGCTTTCAATAGTTCCACGTATTATGGGCATATGTCAGATAAAACATTTACATACAATGAAGGATGTGCTGAAGGATGTCCATTCCTACAGTTAGTGAGCTCTGAATGGGGAAATGCTGCCTCTGAGATCAGTTCACATATATGCTTTTAACCCTGACTGCTCATTTAAAGTCAAGTCCAAGATCGGAAGTGATTTAAAATACACATTTTTTCTGAATTTTAGCTTACTTTAGAAGGTGCTTGAACATATTGGTTTGACTGCTGTAATAAATATAAAAATAATAATTCACATTTTAACTCTTAAAATTTTGCTTCCTTGATTTTCATTATAACAAGAGTCCCTATTTTATAGCACTTGCTGAACATAATAGCCTGAGATGAATTTCAAGGTTTTTAACATTATCCTAAGTTGTTTACTGTCTGTTCAAATTAGTTTTGAGACTTACTAAACATAATGGTAACTTTTAAAAGTAATCCAAAATGTCAAGCTATTTACTTTCAGTAGTCCAGAAGGTTTTGGCTACAAAGTGTGCATCAAAAATTTTGAAATCGGTAAACATTTATTCTAGTATTACTAATATAAATGTAGAGATACTGGAATTTGGAATTCAGGAGAATTGTGGATGCAAATAATCTGGATTTTGGAAAGACATTTATGTCCTTAGATTTTTTCCGATAATCTGTGGCATAAGTAGTTCCCAAGAGCTTCAACAAATAAAACTGCATTAAAATCATTAGGGAAAAAAATAATAACAGATCTTATACTGAACTTCTTATCTGCACATCTCTTGAGAAGTACCTATACAATTGTTTAGATACTAAAATTATGCTGTTAGTTGCTCTATCACTCATGAAGTTCATGTCAGGTTGAAACTACATTGTGGAAGAGATGTTCGATTTCTTCCCAGCAATACTCAAATATAAAATGCACTGAGCAAAAAAGGGAATTAAATGTCATAGCCCAAGAAATGTACAAGTAGAAGCATGGAAACACAGCAAGTTGTGAAGCACATTAAGGGTTAGGAGCAGGCCAGGAGCTCTCTTAAGGCTGACGTTTGATGATTACTGTGGAAATGCATGTTCAAACCCTGCTTTTGCCAGCAAGCACCTGGGAAGTGGTCAGCAAAATAAATGTGACAGCCCTATTCTTGTCCCAAAATGATGCAGTATGTAAAGAGTGAAAATAACCATCTATGCTTGATTAATTAGGTTTGTAAGTATTGTTCAAGAACTAAACAATATTTCTAAAGATTTCAATGGTTCAAAGTTTGCCCTATGGCCGCCTGGCCAATACATCTTCCAGCACACACAGTTTACAAGCATTTTTCTTCCCAATATGTTGTCTTCGTTTGGTGCGACATTGTTTGAGCGCAGGTCTATTTGGGTCAGCATGGTTTTCTTCCCATCACAGCAGTGGTGCTGAGGATAGCACTCAGACCATACATCTTCCATGTCATTTCAGTCAAAGGCACATGATGCTTCCCAGTGCCCAATCAGGAAGGGTCCGGCACTGAAACAGGGGGGCATATTGGCAAACTCAGCTTTCTTAATGACAGCCATTGTTCCAGACAAACAAAAGCACGGTTCTGAATATTAGCGTGCGGCCTTCTGTAAAGGTCATCTGTATGGCACATTCATCATCGCCCCAAAACAGGGGGGTAAAAAGCTTTAAAAATCCTGTCAAAACCTGTTGTTGTCAGAATACGTCAGAAAGTTGGCAGCCGATGCAAACACCGTGACTGCTTCAAATGGTCCTCCTCCTCCTTAGCAGCAATTCTGCACAGCAGCAGTAGAGAGAGAGAATGCAAGATAATAGATATATTCTTCCTAACTGCTAGTAGGGGGGCTACTTTAATTAGGCTACTCAATTAAAAAATTAATCTAATAATCTGTAATAATTAGGCTGAACAGCAGTTCTTCCCATAAGGTAGAGCTCCCACAATAGCTCTTGTATTGGCTAACTGGTAACAGGGTAGTCAGCAATGATTCTCTGGTTGTGAGGCTCAGTAACACACTGTTCACTTGCAAAAGCATTCGAAAATTGAAATTAAAAGGATATAGCGCAGCGGGCTAAAATCTTCCACCAATCCTTCAGTAGCCATGAAAATAATGATGGTGATGTTACACCAATTAAATCTCAGTTGTACTATTAATATCATCAACTGTTTCTCAGTATATGACATTCACAGTCTGGCCCTTAGATGGCATGGAAGGGACAAAACCATTACAATCATTTCACAGGTCTCTTTAGTAAAATTATTAGATGACAGGAAAATTCTGTTATTGGTGGTCACTCATTTAGTTAAATTAACTAGTTTGATTCATTTGTTCAATGAAATTAATTACTGGCTTCCCAATCATTTTATCAATACTATTTATTGGTAACTTGGGTTCTAACAGCTGTTTAGTGTACAACAGAATTGTACAGATACATTTAGAATGAAAATCTGAACATAGCACATTTCTGTAAAATGTCTTTTTTTTCTTTTTTAAATTTGGGAAGTCTGGTTATTTAAGAGCTGAGTGATGAAGGGGAAGAACACCACTCCACTTCCAGATCAGTTGTACAGCCTTACACCAAAGCAGCCCAGGACATATCTGGGGGCAGGCCCACAAATGACACAGATGGACTTCCACCAGCCTCAGACCCAGGAAAGCACACAACTGTGCCACTTGCTGCCCAATGGAGAGGCCAAAGGATGGATGGAAACTGTTCTTTCCTCACCACAGAGGCAATTCAGCCCAAGGCTGTGGCTTCCCAGGCACCAGAGGACCTGCACTTGTGGTCCAGATTCCTTCTGAGTGGCTAACCTCTCCTCTAATAAATACCTCAATATATGCTTGGGTGCTCCCAAGAAAGGCAAACTGCAATCCTAAGCTAAACATGACAAACATGAGATTCAAATTCAGTGGGAGCCAAGCTGAATCAATCCTTGTGTTCAGAGAGCAATAGTTTATTACAGCTGTTAGAGCCAAGACTTAACTATAGCATAACTTACACAGCTGATTCAGAAAAAATATAAACTAAAGGTTAAATACCTTCAGTCCAGAGTCTAAACCACAACTTAATCAGAACTCAAAGTCTGTGGTTTAGTAAAAGCATTACCAAACTCAACTACAAACCTATATGCTCCTGACAACCCTGTTCCAAGATTTTGCGTTAATTTATTTTTTCAGCAAGTGTTGATGTTAGCAGCCACTGCAGTTATTGCTCTCCAAGGAGGTCTTGCTCCCAACCTCACAAGGATTTAATGAGAGCGGGGCTGAACCTGTCTCAGGTCCTGAGCCCCTGCAGCACGAGTGCTGCGTAGGGTACGCAGGCACCGCCAGCACACCTCTCCCGAGGCTGCCCCAGCAGCGCTGGCATGGCCCAGCCTTAGCACAGCCACGATGTGAAGAAGTTCCTACCACCTTATGTCAACACATATGGACACATGGCTGAGTTCCTTGAGCCAAGAAATGTTTCCTAGAGCCTTTTCGTATGGCTCCCAGCTCCCAAAAACTCTGTCCCAAGCCTAAAACCTTGTAGAAGATACGGTGTTTGCAATAATTGCTGTTCTTATCCCCCTGGGTGCCTGCCAGGTCAAAGGACAGGTTTGGTCATGAACCTCTCTATCCACCACTGATGACAGCTCATCCCATTATACGAGGCTGTGAGTGGAGGTGTCCTACTGGAGGTACCCAGAAGAAGGGCTGGTGCATGGAAAGCAACCCCACTGCCATGGCTATGACATTATGTATGGCTGATACAGCAACGGAGTTGGTAGGGACCCCTGCTGTGGACCTCCCATTGACCCACAAGCACTTCAGCAATGAAGATAAATGCCATCTCACAAGCAGGAATTTCCTTAGTTCACTGCTCTGGAAGTGCATCCCCACACCCAGGGGACATTTGGGGATATGACCGGCCAACGAGCAGTCAGTCTCTGCCATCCTTACCAAGGCTACACACTCCTCCCATCTCCATTTTGGGTGGACACTTGCCTGCCAGTCCAATCACACCCATGCAAGGATTTGGTTTTCACTCAGGTAATACTCATGAAAACCCAGACACAAACACAAACATCCTACAACAGATATTGTCATTAACATTAGAAAGGGCCAGCTTCTGTATTGACTGCAAAACCACACTTGTTCAAAGACCAAGGGAGTAGCCAAATAGACAAAAGTGCATGGAAATTACATTTAGGCATAGGGTGCTTCCCTGTTTGAGCCACAGTACAGATTCCATATTCACAGAGGAAATTTGCTTTTGCAGTGGGTGCTTATTTGCTGAATTAGTGAGTGTCTGAGTTTGTATTCTCATAACAAAAATTAGGTAGCTGCAGAAAAGAGCCACTACGTCAGCACATCCCAGCTGACAACACACATATCTCCTTTTTTAAAATTTTTTCAGAGATGGTTTTCTTCTCCTCCCAACAAATCCCATCTTTTTTGGGGGGGAAAAAAAAGCAGAAAAAAGCACGCCAATAAAAGACCATGGGCTTAGTAAAGTTTTCATGATTAGGATAGGGAAAAAACATTGTTTGTCTTGAAGCCTCTGCTTTCTTTTTTTTTCACCACAATACAGTTCATGAGGATTTCCTTAGCAGATGTCAAATGCCAGATGCCAGAAACTACTTTTGGGTTATGGAAAACTGTCATCTGCACTAAGCAACCAGAGAAAATAAGATTCCCATCTTGCAGCTATAGCCATATCAGACATCTATATTGCTAAGCTCAGAGCTTATTGAGTCTAAGAGCACCTATATGCTTATTTGTGTTCATGCATGTATGTTTACATGACTGTAATAAATTTACATGAAACCAAGGCTACATGGACAAAATAAAGTATGTTTCTTGGCTAAACTGTGGGGGACCAAACCCAAGTCTTTTTATATATAAGATCTGTAGACCACAAACACTTCCATTCTCATTCTGCTGTGTTGTAAGGGTACCTCTATCGCTTAAGCCACCAGGAAACTATCAGCCAGTTTTGCCATTGGGATTGTTTCATAATTTTTGTCAGTCCTAGTGTCCACCATGTCATGTGTTCAGAATGTTTACAACACAATAAATAAAATCAACCTGCTACAAACATTCACTTTAATTGTGTGGATACATACACACCTAGGCTCCTGCAGTATGTACAAGCGTCAGACATCTTTTCTGCCACCCCTTACTCTCATTGACCACCTGCTCACCAGTCACTTTGTGGTTTTGCCAGCTTTAAGCAACACTGATGCACATCACCAAAAAGAGTCAGACAGTGGAAGCTGGTCTCATATCCATAGATCATTCATCATACAGTCTTTGCAAAATGCGGAGAACATTATCATAAATGGAATAACATTACACACTCTCTGGCAAATAGAAGAAAACCACAAGACCTGTTTACCATTGATCAGGTACAGCTGACAGGCAATATAAAAAGCTGACAGTGACATAGACTTCAAATGATCTATGTGTAAAGGTGGCCAGATCAGATAACAAGCAAGGCATTCTGTGGCATTAGTATGAGCACAGGTTTACGAGGCCACAGAAATACTGACAGCACAGTAATAAGATTAACCTTAGTTTTGTCCAAAAACTCATCTTTATGTGCCAGGCCCTTTGCAGCTACTCTGAGGCAACTCCAACCAACAGACACAAACCAAAAGTTTTTCAGGGCTCCAAGTTAAATTTCTTCAAGTGCAGCAACAAACCCATGCAAGGGTACTTGCAACTGGGTAAACGCTGCCTGAGGCCCTACCTCTGGAAACCGTCACAAGTCCTTGAGACAAATTAGTCAGGAGCAGCATTGATGCTGATCTTTGCTTCATCAGGGGCTTCCAGATATCCTAAGGTCCCGTCTGACCATTGAGTTCAGTGATTAGGGCTAGTGTGATAAATATTCTTCAGAGACGAATTATAACAACAGCAGGGAGGTTTGCTCTAAACCCTAATCTAATTAAAATAAAATTCAACTTGAATTGCTTCCTGGGAAATGGACACTAAAGTTTTGTCTGAGATTCCCCCTAAAAGGGGTTGTACAGTCCTTGCTCAATTTTCCATTAAACCATCTGCTTGAACTGAACTGCTTGAGGGTTAAAACATACAGTGTAAATAAAACACAGGGAAATACAAATAAATATCCAGTCCTCCTTACTCTTTTTTTTCCCTTTTTTCACTGTTTATGAGCCTGAAACTGCTAATGTGTGACAGAATGACAGTCGAGTATTTCCCAAACTATAGTGAGCTAATAGCCTGCTTCAGCATGGTGAGGGTGGTAGCAAAGTGAAAACATCCAGTAAACATTTGTGATGATTTAGCAAATAAGGCTGACAAAGCTGAAACTAAGCTAATCCAAGAAATATTTAAGATGTTCTCCCTGGAAAAATCCCTAGAGTTTTATCAAAGATTTTTTTTATTACTTTCAATGTGAATGGACTTAGAAAAAATATACACAGCAAAGTTCTAAATATCCAACCTAAGTCTTAGAGGCACATACAATCACCACACACTCCTCACTTAATCTCCCATTTAAACCAATTTGGTTCATATAATCTACATAAGATGTGTATTAAGGATGGCAGCAATACAATTAAACTGTTCTTAAAGTAAGAGGCATTTTAGCCTAGCAACAGAATAAACAGCATGTCCTGTCCAAATGGTGTGAGTCCATCAGCTCGGCAAAGGACTGTGCTGTGATTTAAGAGGACTGGATAAAGTAGCAAACTCTGGGCTCTAGGTCTTAGCCAGAAATGAATGCCTTGCTCTGTACCCATAATTTATGGCAAATTATAGAGGGTTTTTTTGCCAGGCAAGCATTCACCGGTTCCCTAGATGAAGGTCATGGCAGACTCTGTGCCTCAACACAAAAAGAAAGCTTTTTGTTGTATCTAGGCTTCAAAGGTCTTCTCTTGCCAGTTGCATCAGGGAGGTTAAACAAAAGTTAAACCCTACACCTCAATGTCTGAATGTAGGCATTCAGATCAATTAAAAAGAAAAAACACACAACTTTTTCCTATAACATACCTACATTCATAAAACAATATCGTGTTCCTCTATCATCTGTTTTAGAAGCCAGAACACTTTACTAAAGTGCTTGTGAAACAAATATTAAAAACAAAATTGTTCGTTGAGCGGCAGAAGTACCAAAGCACAGCAGCAGATTAATTTTCACACAAGGAATCATTGTACAACCCAGCTCCATCTCCAGTTTATGTAGGAACATGAGCAAGCAACAGTGAATTCTGATTTGAGAAACAGTTCTGACAAATTTCAGTCTTCCAGACCACTTCCAGAAAAACAGTCAACATACTACACCCTCTGTTTCCCACGATATGGGGTAATCCAGCTGATAGCAAAAGAAAAACTGGATCATTTGAAGTCTTATTAGCTATTTACACAGACATGATTTAACTTATATTTCCTGCAGCTGGAACATAAGCTGGGATATTGACCCCAACACAGATACTTGGGCTGTTCACCTCCTTCATACCAAACCAGTTTTTAGATTTTGGTGGGACTAAGCTTGCAAACCCTTCTGCCCTCTTCTCTCCAATTTATCACATCCCCTGAGTTATCCAGTCTACCACTCTCAAATCCCCAACCTGACTGTGCCTGGCTGAGTTTACCTGTAATAAACTTCTAAAGCTCACCCTCTACATTTAATGCCTTTCTTAAGCAGGGTAGGAACATGGATTACGCTTCCTTAATTGCACTGTAAAAAAAAAAAACAAAACCAAGCATGTACTTTTAGAAAAATGCTCAAATAAGAGTCAAAGAGATGAGTAGTTGTGTGTGATGAAATCACTACAAAATCACCTTTTGGATTAGAAGCTCTTTGTGAAGAAGCTGGTTTGCAATCTTAGTCCATCACTGTCTTAGGGCAATATCTGGCATTCTTAAAACGGACTGCTGTTCTTTACTTTCAGTCGTTGTTACCCAGTATTGTTAACATGCCCCTTCGATTTCTTAAATAAATTATTTTTCCATTAGATAGATCATTGAATACTTGTATGTGCATGCCTGGAAAATGGCATGGAAGTGTGTATATAACTATATTGCATGTTTATGTGTAAATGTGTATATGGACACGCTTTCATGCCATCTTCTCTCTTCAAATCAGCAAAATGCCATTACGTCTCACTTAAGGCCTTAGGAATTGTGTTGAACTTTCCTAATAAATATTTATCCTCTTCTGGACTTTTCTCAGGAGAAAACAGACTCTGAGCCTTCCCATTTGACAGGTATTCAAATTTATAAATTGCAACCATAAGAATTCCTTGAAAATCTGTACATAAAATTAGAGGGAATTTTTCTAGCCAGGTGAGCAGAGAGCTCTGCAAGCTCAGGCGAGCAGACAGAGCACACATGGAGGAACACCTGGTTAGGTGCTGCAGGCTTGGAGTTACTTCCAAAACCCATAGAGAAGCAGTGATCTGAAAATCCAGTTCTCTAGCAGTCTAATCCTAGCAGTGCACTGAGACACAAATGGTTTCTCTAGCACCTGCTGGAGGATAATAGTCCTCATTTTCTGTTGGAGCCACTTCTTTCTGAAATAATTATCCATCTGTTTAACACAGGTAAGGAAACCACTACAGGAAGGTGGGGTAAGAACTGGCTGAGCAAAGGAACTCTCACAGACCAAGGAGACCACAAGAGTCCAGAAAGAGGGTGATGCACAGCAGAGCTAAGGGGAGCGCAGTGTATCCCCACAATGCCTTTGCTCAGATCAATGCAGGGAAAAGACAGTTGATGAGGAAGATCATCAAGTGAAATGCAGTGGTTTACTCCTTCTCCAGAAGAAAGACTTAGTGCTAGCAGGCTATGGGTTCTTCCTTCTCCATTCTTCTGAGGAGACAGAGTTGGTAAATGATTCCCTGGATCACCTATGGGAAAGTATCATGACCTAATGGAAACCAGCGCTATTTACCCCAGTCTGCCATAAATAGTGACAGGAGAATCTGAGATAAAAGCACATTATTTTACTTCTTTCTATCTCTCCTGCTTACTTGCATCAATGTGGCAAACACCAGCCTGTGAAGATGCTCCCCCTGAGCACTACCAGTGCAGCAGATCCTGTTCCCAAAACCAACAGGCCAGGCTTTGAAATGGAAGAATGGAAAATGGGGTTTGCATGAGGACTGATGTGAGGACCTTGAACACCATGTGGCATTCACCCAACGGCCTGCTCATTGTCACTATGCTGTCTCTGCAGCATACAGCTGCAGACATGACAGCGCTGCTTGGGAACAGCCAACGGTATAACCACACATCGAGAAGCCACATCTCCACATCCGCCCATTTGTGTATAAAGAAAAATTCACATTTCACTTAGGAAACTTTGTCTTTTGTTTCTGACAAGATGGACCCAAATGCAGAATGGCTGTGATTGATTTACCTGCCAACCTCCCCTCATGCAGGCCAACTTCACACACAGTCCTGCTTTCACTTCACCTTTCCTTTCCCATTCTATGTCTGCACACATCTGGGCAGGCTGCACAGCTTCAGAAAGGATCTGGCAGTACCTTTGCGGCTCATCAACTTCTCCTCCCAACTCCTGTGAAAAGACACATGAGAAAATTCTCATCCACCAAAATCTACTGTAATGAATTAAAATTTAATTTTCAGATAATTCAAACACACCAGATTGAATTTTGAATGGCACTAAAGCTCAGCGCTGATTGGAAACTTTCAGTGCCTTCCCCATTCAGGAACTATTGGGACAGTATGAAATCCAGAAAGCATACAAGTTGCAAAGGCAGCATGCTCAAATTAATCTTACTCTCCCTTACTAAGCTCCTCTGGAAAAAAAAACACTAACTCATTTCAGGTTTGAGTATTCTGAATCTAAAACAGCTCTTATCTTAACTTGCCTATGTGAGATTTACAAATGAGAAAAGAACAAATAAGGAGTAATTTAAATTTTAATTTAAAACCCCTCTATTTTCTTATCCCTTATCAAACTGCCAGCATTTTTCCTGCTAACAATGAGCTGAGTGTCATGGGCACAGCACAGCCCCCTACCACAAACCAAGTAATCTCTTTCATCTAAAACCCTGATCCCTTTAATAAACAAAATACGAAAAGGCAGTCAAAATTACGCTCTGGCTTTATGAAAGAAGCAGGGAAATCCTCAGAGCACAATCCCCTACTTGTTATTTTCACAGCCCACGTGACCCAAAGTCATTCTGAAGGATAAAAAGACAGAGGCTGCCACCAGATCTCTGCCATGATTTTTCCACAGTTCCCAGCCTTAGCCCATCTGTTATGCAGCGGCCACATGAATGGCATGTGTCAAGAGAGTCATCACTGTGCAAACTGCCCAAAGAAATCAACCAGCCAACTTCCTTTTGCTTCCATGGCTTCAGCATTGTTGCTGAGCCGGCCACCATATGGTGAATAATTAGTTTTTCGACCCCACTCTAGAAAAATGTTCGCTCCATTGCCAGGCATTAGCAATATGTGTGATAATGAACAGCAGATGATGAATGCCTATACATTAACAAAAGTTGAGATTTTCTGGCAGCAAGCTGCGCTCACCACAAGAATCCTGATGACTTAAAGTACCGAGTGATGGACGGCAGCAAGTCATGGCTGAAAAGTACAACTCAGCCCAATTTCTCAATTTTTCACAAACTAAAGCAACTTTGCAATAAACCATCCTGCTCCTCTCATCTTGCCGCTCTCTTTCTTCAAATGATGAATTCAACCCACGTAAAGGATTGGCAACATAGAGCTCTCAAACAGACGTCTTCTGTTCTCAGACAATTGAGGTGCATTGTGTAAATAGCCAGGACACAGGTTCCTCCACACTTCTCTTTGTCTGAGTGCTCGATGCATATGAATTCATAGTGAATACCTGCAGTGTGCAAGCCCCTTGAAAAGTCAGTCCCAGACCTCTGAGCAAACACTCACCTTCAAGGACCAAGGCTAGTAAATATGTCTGATGGTTCCATCAAGTGGACTTAAAAGCTCAGCTATGATCTCTAAGCACATTTTACTCCCCAAAGTGCATTTTTTTTTATAGTCCTCTAATTAAAAAAAGATCCTACCTACATTCCTCTATAGGATGCATTATCCCCATATTGTGCAGACATCATGAACTAATGATGATGATGTTGGGCCCCTCTTTACTAGAAAGACATTGAGGTGCTGGAGCTGGTCCAGAGAAGGGCAGTGAAGTTGATGAAGGCTTTAGTGAACAGATCTTATGAGGAGCAGCTGAAGGAACTGGGGTTATTTAGCCTGGAGAAAAGGATGCTGAGGGGAAACCTTATTGCTCTCTACAACTACGTGGCAGGAGGTTGTAGCCAGGTGAGTGTTGGTCTTTTTTCTCAACAAGCAATAGGACAAAAGGAAACAGCCTCAAGTTGTGCTGGTGGAGGTTTAGATTGGGTATTAGGAAAAAGTTCTTTACCATAATGGTTGTCAATTTTTGGAACAGGCTGCCCAGGGAAGTTCTGAATCACCATCCCTGAAGGTGTTTGAAACATGCATAGGCGTGGTGCTTAGAGACATTGTTCTATGGTTTAGTGTTTGGACTTGGCAGTGCTGGGTTAATGGTTGGCCTAGATGATCTTAAAACTCTTTTCCAACAAAAAAGATTCCATGATTCTATGATTCAGGAAAGCTGATGTTTCTGGCTATCACCTGTCATTAATAAAGTCCCAGATGCACCCCAAAGTCATTTTAAAATAAAAGCAAGTATTTATAAACAGACCTGTAAGAAAGCAACTACTGCTGTTGGAAACAACTAGAACTCTGTCATATACATTGTGTGTCATACAGAAAAGCACATATTAATATGCATCACAATTAAAACAAAAGCTAGTCTTCAGAAGATAAGAGACAGTGCAGGCAGCCAAGACACCTCAGTTTCCTTCATGGAGATTCAATGGTGAAATGAACAGAGAGCAACACCAAGTGCACAGTCTGATCTCTGTTCACATCCCAGTGCTGTCACTGCCAAACCTCGGGCAAGTCTTTCAACCTCTCTGCATCACATAGCCAAGCTGGACCATGGTATTGATGGTACCCACCTCCCTCCACAGAGCATCTTCTTGGCCATATGAGTAACCTAGAAGCAAGCAGAAGTCAGTTGGACCACAAAGGCTAGCTGTGCGCAGCTCTGAACTCACATCCTGCTCTGAAATTTTGGGTGCAGCTAACAAGCACGAGCAATATTGACCGCTTTCAGTTTTCTTACATTTTTATGAACAGAAAGCGGTTGCAGTTTACCTTCTTTTGAAGGTAAACGTCTTTTGTCCCTTCTGGGACAGGAGATGTGTCATGGAAATTACCAGCATTCAGAATAAAGTGAGCATTGCCATTATGCATGCTAATAACTACATATTTGACCAGCTACTCTATTATTTAGATCAGTAGAATTTTTACATACACAAAATACATTCAAAATGTATATCATCAGTTGTCTTTCAGTATTCCAAGGTTGGCGAATTTTTGTTTATTATTTAAAAGAAGTTTTAATTCTTTGTGATCAAATTGGTACCATTTGTACCATTCGTACCATTCAAAGCCATTAACTGATTCCCTGTAAACTCACTTGCCCTGGTAAACAAATATTCAGATTTAAATACCAATTATGAAGAAAAGAAGGTAAATCTTCTAAAGTTTAAGATCCACTGGCTTAGTGGTGGATTTGAAATAGTATTTCAAATCAAATTCTTCCATTCTTCAGGCCAAAAGCGTGCTTCCCAGAGTTACAAGATTTCAAACACAAGGAAAGTTTTTAGCTTGTTTTAAATCGCTCAAGGAGAGACATCCAGCAAACTGCAGATGTTGCATCTGCTGGCCATGACTGGTCACAATGGATAGTTTAGCTTCCCTAACAAACTTCTATGTCTGTCTCTTCCATTTGTGACGCAGCCAGTTTTCCAGCACAATAGCAGATCTGCCCACTGTCACAGAAAGGTTTCTCAAAATCTCACCACCTAAAACATCCCAGCCCGGAAACGCACTACGGCAGCTACAAATGCAATCCATATTTTACTGAGCAATAAATCATGCTTTCCTGTATTACTCTCAACATTTCAATCCATTCCCGAAGAATTAATATCTACATGATTATTTTTATCACCCTGGAACAATCACAATGCAGACCAGGTACCTGCACCTCTATGTGAGAAGAGGGCTCTCCATGGCTGCCCAGGTATTTACTGCATGGCATTAGAGAGGCCCAGAGAAGGCCACAGAAAAACTCTTACACAGAAACTGAGATGATTGGCACAGTTTATATCTTAGAAAGGAGATAACAACAGACATGATGTAAGTCCATTCAACAATAGAAGGCCTAAAAATCGAGAGCTTTTACTAATGCTGGCTCAATGACTACAGGAACAAGGGGACAGTCAGTTGCAATGCATCTTCAGCTATTGTAGTGCAAATATAGTGACATTTTTCTAAATAGCAGCCTTGGAAAACACTTCAGATGCTACAAAAAAACTGGGATATTATCACCTTGTATGTCAACAGTAATAGGAAAGAGAAAAGTCAGTTGTTTCAGTGACAAGCAATATCTTCAGGTGGTGGTTTTGGTAACACCTGCAGAACTTCACCGGGCTTTAGAGGGTTTGTAAGCACAAGGGGATCATGTAAAAATAACACGTTTGCACAAGTGGAACCGCAGTTCCATTTTGTTCCACAGGATTTCTACTTTTATTGAAGATAATCCATAAAGGACAAACACATCTTGATTCTAAGCAGTCAAGAAACTATATGGCAGTGATATCTGGGAAAGAAATCTTATTTGCTAACTAATTAAATTCAAAACCAGCGTGACATCATGAATGCAGAACCTTTCATGTTATTTTATTGTCACTGTTCAGGTAGAATGAGAATTTAAACAATGGGCACCTGGGAAATCTATGAACGTTATCCTTATGAAAAGAATAGAAGATGGAAGAATTAAGTACCTTTATTATCTTTCAAAAAAATTTAATTCTTTTAAAAAGAATAGCATTTACCCAGAATAAAACAAAAAAATGTATAATGATGTAAAAGTTAAAAATATTCTCAGAACAATTGTAAGAAAACCAAAATCATTTTGCAACCTAAAAAGTTCAACTTTTTTCCAAAAATCAGAGAGATGGAATTAAGATATCTTTAAAACCTGCATTGAAAAATCTGTGGAATATCTTTTTCAGCTAGGCTGTGAAAAAAATAAGTCCTTCCATTTCAAAAAGAATATCTTTAAAAGTCATTATGTAGTTGAATGATCTTAAAAGACTGCATAGAGGCAGCCAAGGAAAATTCCTGACATGCATTTTAATGGCACTGGTGCAGTGGCATTTATAGTAATGTTTAAGATAAGCAGCAAGAATATATACCATTATTTTAATTATTTGTTGTTTATTTATCTATCTTTAGAACTATTATAATAGCTAAAGAACTCATCTGTCTAAGAGATACAGATTTGCTTAAGTATTTGTCTTTAAAATACGGAAATATTTGCCTAAAGAAAGGCCTTTGAAGCAAAAAGGCTAATACCTTTGCCTAGATGGATCCAAATTTTGCCAAAGAGGGCTATGCTGGCAACCTGCCAGGAGCTTTAAGGCTGAAGCTAATTTGCATGAAATGGAGGAAATTGCAGCTGCCCTCAGAATTAATATGGAGACAGAGACAGCACCAATTGAGACCGAGCATTGCACAACGGGATTTGTGAATACAAACATGCCACACTTCTTATTTAAGATGAAAGTAGCTATAGGCAACAGAGTAAGTCTCCATGAAAGCTACTTAGATACCTTTACCCCCACCTTTCAGGTCCAATGACCTCATTTCAAATCCAGGTGGGGGCTGTCACTAGACCACAAATGGAAATGAAAGTTGATTCTAGAAGACAACCACTTTCAGCAAAAGTGCTTGAGCATAGGATTAAATCCCATTCAAATACCCTCCTGGAAAAGAATACAACTCAACACATCCTTAAAGGCACTTAAAAATTCCTTAATCAGGGCCTCAAAAAACTCCTAAACATTCCTTGTTGCTGCCATCAGCATGTGGTGATATGGTTCAGTACCACATGAATCACTGAAGCTGGATACAGGATGCTCATGTTTGCTCTGAACAACACTTGAAAAATTGTATCAGGTTATTATTAGCTTGACCACACCATCAGTGTGATGCTCTTCATTCAAAATAAGCTCTTAATGTTATTTTTAAGATTATTACAAGATGTCTAACTGCTGTGTTGGCATAATTTCTCAATTGAATAACTTAAGTACTATTGTTATGACTTGCAATGAAGGAAAGACATACTGCATTAAGTTTTCATAACACTCTTCATCCTATACAATGTTGGGTTGACTCTCAGAAATACAAAAACCTGCTTACTGGCTGATGCTGGAAGATGCTACATCATAAGAAGGTAAATACACAGAGCTATTCTCAAATGCTGGACATAGTTGCAAACCTCAGTAACCAGAAACAGCATTATAAGCCTGTTCTATATATTAGCAGTTTTATCTTGCCACATTCCTTCAAGAGGATGGGTCGGTTCCTTACTCCTCTAACACATATTGTCTCAGAACAAAGTCCCAGCAAAATTATGCTCTTCCCTTTCTTTTCTGGATGTAGCAATTAGCTTCTCCAGTGCTTGCTATTGCATTGAATACAATCTCTGATCCAGTAAGAGAGGCTATTTACAGTACAGTCAATTGTTCACTTTTTGGCACGTATTAAAGAGGGTGTGAGGCCTCTCCTTTATTAAAGGAACACTCAACTTACCTACGACTTAGATTAAGGCTCTTCACTCCCTTCTCCTTTCTTCTCTTTTTTCCATATCCCATTCTGCAATAGCTTTCATCCAGTCCTAACCAGATACCCAAATTTTGTTTTACACTGCGAGACTCATTGCTTCCTTTCTGTAATTTTGGGACTCTTCCAGTGATGAAGGACAAGGCAGACATGTAGGGTCACTGGGCAGAGACAGGTAATCCTGCTTCTACAGTAGATATCTAATGCAGAGAGCAGGGATCACCTGAGAAGGTGCTCATCTTTCTCTCTATATATAGAAGGAGTTTAGACAAATAGTCTAGTTTGGATTAGTTGCCCAACTTCTCAATTTTGTGTTACGATTCTTCTTTCTCCCCAAGTCATAGAATAGCAGAATTTTTTAAGTTGGAAAAGACCTTTAAGATCATTGAGTCCAACTGTTAACTTAGCACTGTGGTGCACCACTAAACAATCTCCCTAAGCACCACATCTACTACGTGTCTCACATCCCCTCCAGGGATGCTGACTGAACCACTTCCCTGGGCAGCCTCTTCTAGTGCTTGACAACCCTTTTGGTAAATACTTTCTTCCTGATATCTATAGGTGCTACTATATGTCTACATATCCTTTTTGGGAGTGTATGAGGCCTGTATTCTCTGTAGACCACACAAACACATTGTCTTTTCACTTCATCTCTTAATGGTGCGGGTATATCAGAAAACTAGGTGAATTGATATCTCCAGATCCACCACATGGCCAGTGGTCTGTCTGTCTGGAGAACACAGATTTGTACTTTCCTCTCAAATCTTACCTGATTAGCTGAAGACATGGGACCCAGAAGTCCTTCCAAAAACTTCTGCTGCCAGGCCCAAAATCAACATGTATCAGACCTTGGTTGAATGATGGAAACAGCTTTGTGAGGTTCATCTTCTCTGCCCTCCTCACATCTCAGCACTGGCTCTTAAGGCCAACTTGTATGCAATTTTTAAACCACAATTTTATCCATCTCATATAGTAGAAATCATTAGTTAGCCCCCTAGGATTTATGAGGAAAGCTGAAAGCAACTGACAATTAAATAAATAGTCCTAATAATAAAAAGTTTAGTGCTGATTTCCTTTTCAGCTTTCAATTTGCATTTAGACTGAATATTCAAGTTTAGTTCTGCTAGGAAATAATTTCCTAGAAGTTGTCAAAAGGTTAATTATTTTTAAAACCTGCATTTATAAGAAGAAAGCTATGTTTTTTGTATTACTTGCCTCCAAATATATACCAGGAATCTGTCCATAGTTCTTTTAAACACAATGAAAAAACACTTTTTTTTTTTTTTTAATCCTTTAATTTACAAGCAATCAGGATAGCCAGAGCAAAGCTTGACTCAAATCATTACCTAGAAAATCTGCAGACTGTGCAGCATAAATACACTAAAAACACACAATAACCCTCAGGTTAAGTGGCCTGGACCAGCAGACAAAAGGCCTGTAGTACACAAACAAAAAAACCCCAAATCTAAAATTCAGAAGGTAATACATGTGAGACCAAGGAAATAATTTAGAAGTCTGTGAAGCCAGCTTACACTGACTGTCCTTTCAAATCTGGGAGATGAGACTGACCTAATGCTGGCTTATGTTGTTCCTTGTGTGCTTGAGCATGCTAAAGCTTAACTTCAGGCAACAAGAACACAGAAAAGACTCCAAGAATGTACTCGGGCAATGATTTTGCTATAGTCCCTTTCAGCTACAGTGATACACCAAATTAGAATTAAAAAATTGGGAAAAAAAATTATCTTACCATTCCCCTGCAGTCGATCCAAAATTGCTTTGATATGTTAGAGTAAGAGCTTTGTCGCTTCTCTGCATTCATTTACGAAAGCGCAAACACTCAGCAGTTGTGAAACACATCTCCAATCAGATCCTGAAATATGGATTTAGAACCTGACCCAAGGCAGTCAGTTAAGGAAACAACTTTATTTAGAACCCAGGTCTTAAAAGAAGACCTAGTTCTCCAAAAGATTAAACCTTGGGTTTACGGGACTTTGTCTGATCAGAGGCAGAATGCCTACTCTGTTACTAGTGGGAAACATAACAAGAGTATCAAGAGAAACACTTCTAAATGCATCTGTACAGGATCACAGGAGGTCAGTCGTCCATTATTCTATCCCCTGCTCCAAGGCAATATCAGCTTTACCTGTTCTAGTCCTGACAGGTTTTTGTCAAAGCTATCCTGAGAAATGATAAGCACACAAAGTGTATCTTTGCCATTAAAAAAAAAAAAAAAAGTCCAAACTAAACTCTGAGGCTGTAGTTTAAAAGTACTGTCTTGCCCTGTAAATCATGGAGAGACAGAAAAAATAACTCCTTCTTTGCAACAGAAGGTATTTCTTACTCTTTAAGGTTCTTCTCGCATTTGCCAAGACTCTTGTCATCCCTTCTGCTCCAAAGCGGGTACCACGTCTTACCTGTGGTCTGCTACCCAAGTCGACAAAACACACCTGCCATCGGGTGTGAATAGAACAAACAGGCTCTGCCCTGTGTCTGCCAGAGCACACCACATTTCTTATCTTACCGTCTCAGTCACGGTGAATTGTCGTTGTTCACCTAGCTGAATAACTGTAGATCGCAGTGCAGCCGGTCTCTTCTAGAGGCACCTAGCTCATGGTTGTTCAGTTGCTTAGGAGAGTATTGTGTCAGGCGCTATCTAAAGTCTGATTAAGCTCAAAACTGAAGTCTGTATGGCTTCAAATATGACATCTAACACTTCTCATCTAGCAGTAGAAAGGAATATACATGCTTGGTTTATCACATAAACACTTGGGGAAAGGAAGCGTTTTCTTTCATCTTGGTGCATAAGAAACACCTGTGGGTGAGAGAACATTAAAAGAAAACAGGTGTTTACAGTACCTAACAGTCATTGCTTCCTTTTTAGGCAACAATAACTCTACAGTTGTTGCTTATGTTGTCAGTAGTAGTATATATTCTGATATCATCTGTGATCCCCTTGAAACATACCACATGTCAGTAGCCTTACAATATCATCAGAGATATGGTTTCTCCTTTCACAACAGGACTTTGCACCTAAGAGACAAAAGGAAGATGAGGAAGCTTTATAGTGGACATTCACATGACACCAGTCTATAGAAGAAATGTTTCTCTATTCATCATTAATGAATGACACTTCCCACAGAGAAAAAGAGTTTAAGAGCACATACATTTAAAATTCTGTTTATTGAATAATTCTTCCCATTGTTGTTAGCCATTTTGCTCTAAGAATTTATACACTCATATGGAAAACCATGTTGCTGCACAACCCTGGAATCATTTATCACCAACAGATAATAGTCCCAAACAATATTTTACCACTTTTGGCTACAAAACATGACAGCAGAAGAAGGGGGTCAGCACAATAAAACCACAGCACAAAGTGCCACAATTTCTGCAATACCTGGTAGAAAAATTATTATGTAGTATGAATCAATTGCACAACATGATTCATAGGAGAATTTCTAAAATTCAAAGGATAAAGTAGACTACAAAAAAGGGAATCATAGGCAAAGCAGATATACTATGAAAGTAAAGGAGGAGCTCACTGCAGGATGTCCTGCTGCTTGAAATTTGCCTTATCAGCCTACAAGAGATTCTTTTCAGAGCAGCATTCGAAAGAAAAAGGAAAGTCAGGTCACTGGCATCTGGCAGAGAAGATCTGAGTTAGTCTTAGAGAAAGCAAATGGAGGCACAGAGAGAAAAGGGGCCTGAAGAGCTGTATCCCCTGAAGGTTAGCGGACAATGAAATCACCACTGACATCAGTGGTGATGGACCCCAGAGCATTCCATAAGCACTGGTTGCAATATGACAGGTTTCCAGCACCATAGCAATGCTTGCCTAAATGGGATGCTGCAGCAGCATGCCAGGATAGAGCCTGGTAGGAAAGTAGTAATGTAGGAAAGGAAGCGTTTAGGAAGCCTGAGAAACAACAAGGAATTAACAAGAGAGATGCTCCCCTGGCCATGTGAGAAACAACCATCTCTATAAGGATACAGAAACTCACATTTTGAGAAAACTACTATGTTGGACTGACTTGTTATGGCACCTACATCCTTTATAACAGAACTTAATCCACAGAGTAGAAAACATAGTGTCCAGAAGGCCTAGGACAGAGGGTATCAGTTCATATGCATGCTATTATAACAGACCATGACACTGTAATCTGATAGGTTGAATGTAACCGAGGTGTACTGGTATTTGGAAGGCTGTGAGGCTGAACTAACAGGTAAAGGTCAGAATTTCTAATTACAAAGGACAAATAATAAACACAGGAACACATATAGTATCTCCTGGTGTGTATATAAAGCCTGGGTATGCAAAGTACAAGAAGAAGATTTTTATAAAGCCTTCAAGTTATCTTTGATTAGGAGTCTCTTTTTATCACTGTATACTGAACCCTATGTGTAACAGCACCAAACATAAATGCATCAAAAAACCTTCAGTACAGAAAAAGAATTGGGTTTGTATTTTTGACATTAACACCATTAGGGTAATCCAGTGACCCTAACATATTCTGTTTGCAAGGTTTAAAGTTCCAATTTTAGCTCTGCTAAACCCTGAAATTTCAGACCTTTAACCTATCTATGAAATAAAATTGATTACTACTCAAAAGATTTGGGGACCTAGAGCAGAGGAAGGGGTAAGCCTCACGTTTACAAGGCAGAAAAGGATGATTTTAGGAAAGCAGATGTAAAAAATACAGGGAGCTGGAATGGGTGAACAGAGTGGGAGTTGAACAATCAGATGCCAGAAACCGGCAGCTTATCACATGGCTTCACAATGGCTAACATTAGCATTAGCATATATTTTTAGGTGTGAGCGTATTTTAATGAAAAGCATGAGTCTCTACCTCCCAAATCACTCTTGTGTACGAAAGTTGTTAGAATTGAGGGTGTCTCTGAAGTTGGCCCCTGCTCACCAGCCCTGGTCTCCAGCCCGTGGCTGAAATGATACATAAAAGTGTTTGCTCCACAAAAGCAGCTGAGAGCATTCCAAATGCACTGCCTGCCACACTCCTTGCAGAACTAAACAGAAACACACCGAAAGAAAAAAGCACAGGTTTTAAACTCCGAGCGTTTCAGCAGATAGGAACACTAGCACAGGGTTCAGTATGAGCAGACAAGTCTTCAGTATGTGATCCATGGGGAAAAACTCAAGAATCATACCTTATAGAGGAAGAGGTTTATAGAATTCCCAGTGCCTATGGTACTCTTATAAACGCTCCGTCTTTTGTTCCTGCAGGGTTTCAAAGAATAATAAAAGAAAACACAAAGCAGAGGAGGCACCACTGAGCGAGTGCAACAGTGTTTTATTAATCCATGTGATTAATCCAGCATGCTGAGGAAGATTCTTTACAGAATCAAAACGTTCATGTTTTTGATCCACATGGATTAAGGGAACACTGTGGCATTCGCTCAGTGGTGCCGCCTCTGCTTTGTGTTTTGGTTTTATTCTTTGGAGTCCAGCAGCAACAAAAGCAGGAGCATTTATATGAGTACAGCAGCATGGGGACTTGGATAACCTCCCCTCCCTTCCCGAAGGATGCTGCGTGAATGTTTCTGAGGGCTACGTCTCTTGTTTGTGTCTACAGCCTGCCCTGCAGAAACCAAACCTCCACCAAATAATAGAAGGCTGTTTCTGCCAAATCCTGAATGACAGTCAAGCTGCTGAGCAGGCTTTCTATAAATCAGGCACTGTGTAAAGTAACTTTTACCTGTGTAAATTAACCAGATAATAATTAGAAACACTGGCTACTTTCAAAATTTATGTTGGAGGGAAGGAAAAGCCCCACAATGGAAGTCAGCAGATTTTGACAGGTCCCATGTCCAATGTCTGAGTCCTTTGCTTTGACAAAGTACTTAAGTCTATGCTTAGCGTTAAAGCCAAACCCAGACTTAACTGCTTTGAATTTAACTTCATACATGCTCAAATGCTTTGCTATACAGAGCCTGAAGTTCCATTTGTTTGAACTGAGAGTGACTGCAACAGCAGTTAGTTAGGTTAGTTTTCATGTAACTAAACAGGATTTAAAAGCCAGAGGACAACTTTCCAGATGAACTGACAAAAAATTCAGGATCTGATTTCCAGTGAGCCATCCCACTCACATCAAAGGACCACTTATTTGCTAAGCATCTAAGCAGAAACATGCAAGAGCTTATAAACTCTATACAGTACTGTAGCAGCTCATTTCTTATACTAATGTCTGAATTTTACCTTGCCATGCTCAAAAGCCATTACTAGTCTTTACCTCTATTTTTTAATTTTACCTACAGATCTCTATATATCCTCTTCTTTGTCTTGTGATACATTTCTTTCCCACCTCTTGGGTCTAGCTTCTCCCTACTACTCCCAAGCTTGCTGTTTTAAAGCAAAGGGAACATTTTCTTGAGAAATTAGATGACTTTCATCCTTCCTATGCTCAGAACAAGGAAAGAAACACATTACCAAATACAAAGGCTACCTTCACCAGCCGAAAGCAAGAGCAATTCTATTAATTTGCCTCTAAATAATGATGCATAAATGCTAGGCACACACGATCACAAGAAATCTTGTGCCTTTGAGTAATTTGTGGTGAAAAGGAGAAAGTCAACTCAGGGAGTGACCATGTCTCAGCTCATGGAGAGGAGCAGCAACTGGGTCTGTTTAGTTTGGAGAAGGGAAGACTGAGAGGGGATCTCATCAATGCTTATAAATATCTAACTGCCTAGTGTCAAGAGGATGGGGCCAGACTCTTTTCAGTGGTGCCCAACAGGACAAGGGGTAACAGGCACAAACTGGAACCCAGGGATTTCCATCTGAACATGAGGAAAAACTTCACTGTGAGGGTGCCAGAGCAGTGGAAGAGGCTGTGCAAAGAGGTTGTGAAGTTTCCTTCTCTAGAGAGATTCAAAACCTGCCTGGACATGATCCTATGCAACCTGCTGTAGGTGATCCTGCTTTAGCAGGGTGGTTTGGAATAGATGATCTCTGGAGGTCCCTTCCAACCCCTGGCCTTCTGAGATTCTGTAATTTATCCAAAGCTCTGTAACTTCCAACATTGCCTCTGTGATTCTGCACCATTTTCAGCCTTCTCTGTACTTTACAGCTGTAATAAGAGGCTACCTGAATGTGTCCCCTGTCCCTGGGCTGTCAGTCCTCTATCACCGCAGCTCTGCCTATGCAGGCAGACCCAGGGAGGGATGCTCAGAGGGATGCAAGGGCACAGCACAGGCAGCAGGAAAGGAGGGAAGTCTCTGGTTCTGTGAACTTTTCCAAGAGTTTAGCTGCCTAATAGTTCACTAAGCAGAGATTTTTATTTATTTTTTTAATTCTACATTTGGCAAAGTTCAGGGCTTTATCCTGGATCAAAGGACAAAACCTGCTTCAGATCTGGTTCTTGCTCCCAGGGAGAACTGGTGTTTCTCAAGGGAGCAGTATAAATCCTTCCACTTTACCGAAGTATAGTTGTGTACCTCGACACTGTTCTCAGAAGCAGCAGGATGGTTGCAACTGAAACTGTTAAGCGTCTGCCTCAGTTTAGGAATACAGAAAAACCTGAATAGCTAAAATTTGGCAATGTGTCTCTCATGCCTTCAATCACTAATAATAGCATGCATTTTTAAGAGTAGTACGTCCATAATTTATAATAATGAATAAAGATTAAAAATTCAGCAGCAATATCTGATAATCAATATATCAATAAAATATTTTTCCTGTTATTTGAGGACCTACAACTTGTTCACACACTCACAAAGGTGAAGTTAGTTCATTTAAAAAATTTGAATAATATTCCAAATGCTCCAACTTTCTATTTTCCCAATATTGTTTTTAATGCCCACAAATTAACTATTTTTCGTATCTGTTTATAACAGTTGTCTCTTTATGTCAGATATTCAACTTGCAATCTATACATAGATGCAGTCTGACAACACTTAAGTACATTATGAATTATTGCTAAGCAATGTAGCAACCCAACACAAATTGCAGATTTCTGTTTTGCCCCACATGTTGCTGGAAATTATATGTCTAGGTCTCACTTGTTCTGTCATTTTCAAAATACACATCAGAAAATTCTCACGTCTTTCACTCTAGAAAGCATAAAATTCCAAGTTTATCTTAAGAAAACAGCAGACTTTCTGAATGGAGAGATTCTCCTCCTGTTCTCAGCATGTATTTCCAAACACCTACTGCTAAGGATTTGAGGCAGTTCCTAAATTTGAGCTGCTTCTCAAGAATACCCCATGATGAATCTCTGTCTTCTCTTAACAATAATTTGAGATAAACTGTAGCCCTCAGTCTATAAGGAAAAATTTCCAAAGCACTTGGCATTTGGCCTCACACCAATTCTCCTTTGAAGCTGGAGACTATACAGAAAATGTCTTGCTCCCTACTGAGCAAACATTTGACCCTAGACTACTGGGAAGGAACAAACTGGACCTTCTGCTTTTCAGGGCAAGCTAAAAGGTTACACAGTCCCTCCTGCTGAGTCCTAACAACCCAAGGCAATATTCTTAAGTAGGTTCTGCATGCCAAGGTGTCGTCATGGCTCTTTCCAAGACACAGAATATGGTGTTCATGGAAATCAGTATGACATGTTTCTGGTGCACTTCCAGTCCATCTTGAAAAAAAGTAGAATTTAGTGTCAGAGTCATACAGAAACATGGAAAAGAGAAACCACGCTGAAAGCTCTCTCGCCTATGGAATGACACATGGCAGGAGAGGAAGGCCAAAATATTTACTTGAAAAAAGTTATTTTGAAGACGGATCAATAAATACACAGTATTATCCATAATAGGGAAGTCAGGTGTAGAAAAGCATAAGGTGCTGAGGATGACATAGCTGCCTGGACAGCTGGCCTGGGGGAAATACAGCAGCCTGCTCATACTCAGGAACTCTTTAAAGAGAGATTGGACTGCTCTGCTCCAATGCTACTGCCATCCATCAGGTGACTTGCTCTGAACTATGAGAAAGATTAAACCAGAGAATTTAAATAATAATTCTTAACATGAAAAAGTGTAAAGGTGTGTTAAGGCAAATTACAACCACCGTTACTGAAAAAGACAAGGGTATCAAGAAAGTGATTCAATAAGCAAAGCATGATGTATTTATATTGCAAATAATAAGCAAGAAAGAGGAAACCATCGCCATATTTTTTTTGTCCATTCACAATTGTTGACATTTAAAACTTTCTCATATAAAGTGCATGTGATCTGATTCTACCATATGCCTATGTATGGACAATGTTACCATAGGTAATGCAAAATTAATTTTATTGTACAAGTGTAGTTACAGCAAATAACTCTTCTCTACTCTGACTGTGAGTGCTGAATGGTTTTGCATACAATTTGTATTTGTAAGCCCACACTACTAGTACATATCTGAACTTCTCTCTGATATTTTATTTTCGTCTTAAAAACAGTCAAACAGCAAAGCTCCACAATTATAACCCATCCTAAGGTCTCCCTTGATTCAAAACACAAATGTATTACCTGGATTTTCTCACGTATTTTTCTGAGAAGGGGAACCCCCCTGAGGTTTGACTCCCCTGTTTAGCTAGAAGGCCCTGGAACTTGGTGCTGAGCCCAGGACCACATAACATCCTAAAAGGTGCCACGAGTCTTGGGCCAGTCAGGGAAGGCTCCTCCTCTGTGCATGCTGTGTAAAGCAATACACCAGTGAGATTTAACACATCTCTGCACATGTTGCATGAAACACCGTCCTACTACCCCAGAGAAAAAGCACTGAAGTGGAAGTGTAGGAAGTATTCTCCAGTGTAACCTGCCTCTTCTAAATTCCAGACACATAAGGATGAAGATTTTTTAAAGAGAAGAAAGGTGTTTGTGTGTATATATAAATAAATATATACATATATAGCTTTGATCTACTTTGAAATTTGGACAGGATTTTCCATTCATCTTCACTTCTTTTTTTCAGACCTTAATTTTCAAATAATTAACTTCATTTTCATTTGTTTAAGGTGGGCTTTTTAAGGCTAGGCAGCAGAAACTGGGCAAGATAAGTCCTGCAGACACCCAGAGACTACACAGAGACCGATTAAACATCACAGCATGATGACAGCTTGAGAATTTGTTCTAGTTTATGCAGAACTAATGTTTTCAAGATTCACAGTAACTGTATATTTAACTTGGCATGTCAGCCCTCCTTTTTCTACCACAGGTCTCACGGAGTCCTTCCTCCACAGCTTTGAGACCCAGGTGAGCACACATGTTCTCAGCCAGTCCCCTATACCTGGCAGTCTGGACATCCACCTCCACTCACATCCCTCTGTGATGCTCAAACCACCAGCTGTCAGGAGAGGCATCAATAACAGAATAAAGTTCTTACCTATATTGCACATGGCAGCCCTACAGTATTCACTATGGGCACTTAACCCCACTCTCCTGGATAAGCCAGTAAACCCTGTGAAAAGCCAAGGCAGGAGGTTTTGGCAGCATCGGGTGAGGCTCACAGACAGCGTAAAGAAGCAGCTTGAAGGGACACATCCTTCCAGGAAACCCCAAAGCCAAGCCCTGGTCTTTGAGACAAGCTCAGGACTTGGCATAGCACATGACCCAAGCTCCAGAGAGACTGAACATGTTCCTCAAACACCCTTCTCTGCAGCCTCTCATTCTCTGCACATAAAATGTTCAAAAACGTTTCCACCCTTTAGTTTCATACAGACTCCATCTTGCCCTCCAGATTCCCAAATCCTGCAATCCTGGCAGAGATGACAAAAGTAAAGTGAGTACAGTGAAAAGCAGCAAGGGGGCTGACTTATGGATTCTTATACTCTCCACCATTCCATTTTTTCATTAAAGTCTAAGCAGTGCTCATACTTTCTGACACATTTGAATGCCTTCCTCAGGATCGTGAGTTTTACAAAGTAGAGGTTTATGCTCCTGCAAAACTGAAACCCACAACCAAAACTTAAAAGCATGGCACTGTAAACAGCATCTGCCTGATAGACCATGGAAAAAGTTAGAGAAGAGCAAGCTGAATAGTGAAATGAATAGTAATTTCCATTCCATGACCTTTCCATTTCACCTAAAAGGCCGACAAACTTCACAGCTTCCCTACAGCCACCTCTAGCATCTGCTTTCCTTGTTTATACTCCTCCCACTATGAATTAAAAAATTACGGATGGAAGGCCTAGTGCAGGAAAAGGTAGCATGAGAATTTATCATGATGGATTAAACTCTTTTTTCATAACCCAGAGTGAAAAGAGGGGGCGGGGGGAAATCAATGCAAAACAGAGATCTGAGTCTTTCCAGTAAAATGTAATCTTGAAAAGTAAACCATTATTACTGGCAAACTGTTTCAGAGATTTCCTAATTATATTATTCATTACAAATGTTTCCTTGAGGGCAGAAGTTTATTTCCCCAAGTAGTGCACAGGCCTGTATATCAGCACTTTGTACCATGGAGTTGATGCCTCCTCCACTGGCTGCAATCACTGCGGGGAGAATTGCGCTCCCACAAACCGTGGCGAGGCAGCAGTCTGGGGGTCTCTGGCAGTGACTGGGACTCACCTTCCCTGCTAGCGAACACATACCATTTTACCATCGTTGTTATTAAGCATATTTTGTATGCCCTAACAAATGCTTTTAAGGAAAAGAATGCCTGCAGGCACCTCTCTGATCCAACCACTTGGATGATTTCTGTTTGATTATTTATTTTAAAATAAATGAACAGACCAGGACTATAGGACATGGAGGGTTAAGTGTGACTCATTGTAGAGAACGTGCTCTTTTCAGTAATACCCTTCTTTTGATTAACTAAAAGGAAGGTCTTATATATTATACACAATCCTCTTTTTAAACAAGGCAAACTCCCACACCACAAAGATACTAGAACAGTAAATATTGATTTTCTTGGCTGATGGTACACCTCATGCCACACAGCCCACTCAAGCATCTGCTTGTTACCACAAACTATTCCCTTTGTCAAGGAAGAAAGAAAAGTGGCGTTATGTGCTATCGGTTGCGGATTGCAAATATTTAAAAGAAATAAATTTATCAGAATGAAAGGTACCTTCATTTGATTAAAAAAACCAACAACCTAACTATTTACTTTAGGCCTATACCCACTCCTAGCACCTGTACTTTTCAATTGTTGGCTTGCCAAGAACACTGCGGTTTTCTTCCTGGCTTTTCTCTTTAAAAACTATTTATTATGCACAAAATATCTCTTTAGACATACAGTATTTTACTAGAAAAAGAAAATAGTTTGAAAATTCTGCAGAAAACTCAAGCTACTGATATAAGGTTTGTAAGTATGCTGGTACATTAAGAAGTGAGATACATATATATATACTATGAAAACAGAAGTATGTACTAAAGAAACTATTTATGTGCTCTTACTCTTCTAGTTTTGTGGTAGATTTAAAGTTACATTTTGCTAAAGTTACATTTTATCATACCAATAGCTATGGAAGCAGGTTTGTAATTATATCAGAGTGGAGCATAAAATAACCATTCTGGTGTTTTATAGAGAAAAAAGGTTGTCACTGCAAACTAGAAGATTTTATTGAGCAGTGAAAAGAAGGCTTCCAATCCTCTAAACAAATGAAAAACCTCAAATATAATGATTTCCCCAGCTATTTATATAAAAAATAAAAAGTAAAACTGTTTTTACTGCATGAAGTATTAGAAATGAAAAGCCAATAAATACAAATGATTAGGAAAAAAGACAACTCAAAGTCTCACATGTAGGGAAAGACAGAAACAAGCATTTGCCAAATGCGTCTTAAAAAAAAAGTCTGACGTACAAAGAGCAAGGCTAGAGAACAATGTGTCATTGCTTGCCCTAAACTATGGTATAGGGCTTCCTATGGGTCTCCTTTTATGCTTTATCAATTGGATAAAAGAATCATAATTCAATTACTTAACGATTTATTACAAAATACTGTGCCCACACAAGATTTTTCAGCATGTAAACACCACACTGTTAGACTATCTACTATTACAGGCCTAGCATTTCAGATTTCATTAGTAAATAAAGCCAGGTTTATTTGTAATAAAGTTAAGCCCTTCCAACCACTGACCATGGAAACCAGATTTTGAAATAATTCAGATTTGTGTTTCTGTTCTTTCTAATTAAGGGTAATATCGGGAAGGACAGACAGTGGGTAGCATTGTTCAAGCACCATGGATTTAAGCAAGAAAATCTGATTATCAGCTCATGTCAGAAGCCAAGCGATAATGCAGCTTAGCATTCGTTTGGGCTTTTTCTTTAGCCAAAAGATAATTACTGTTCGTTAAGTCTTACGTAAGTGTATCTAATATCTATGGTCCTAAAAATTATGAATAGTAAAAGCACACAACAGGCAAAGAAGAGTTATTGTATTTATTATTTACTTGGGCTGTTCCATCATGATAATTTCATTAGCCAGGAAAGTTAAACTTAATGTCAAACTATAATTTCTTAAAGGCCAAAAAGTTAAACATCAACTCTCATGCAACTGACACCAGAAGTTTCATTTTTTTTAATGAAGACACAAAAGCCACATTAAAACGACTTCCAGTCCATTGCTGCAGGATCTGCTCTTTGAGCTGAGTGTCCGCGGGGTGCCCAAAGCCCTCCACCCCTGCTGAAGCCAACCCAGAAAAGTTTTAAGTGTTGCAGCCCTCTGACAAAACACAATATTGCATTGCAAGAGCTTGTGCTTTTCTGGGTATCGCATCACTGACACAATGTGTCAAATGAGCTCTGCATCCTTGACAACCTCTCATTATGTGACATTGTGGATGTCATCTGAAGGAAGGATCTGAACTCATATTCACCATCTTCAATGGGCTGGAAGATACTGGAGGGAAGGAACAGCCCCTTGGCCAGGAGGGACAGGCAGCACAGCAGACACAGACAGTGCTGGCACTCCAGGCAGCAGGGCACCTTATGCAGGGAGCTGGAAGTCACTACAGGGATCCCACAATGTGTGTGTAGCAGGGGTCTGTCTGTGACAGAAACCTTGTGAAATTAAGCAGCAGGGTGCAGCCTAAATAAGGAGGCACCAGCTTCTTATCTCCCTATAATATAAACCAAAAGAGAAACACATCTCTGGTAGAGAATTCAGACCAGGGACCTGACTTGCATGTTTGAAACAACAGCAGCTGCTCCCCCAAAATGCCACTCTGCTGAGGCACCTCCTGGGCTGAGCCCCAGGAGCTTCAGGGGCAATATGTGTGCTTCAGCAGCAGCAAGGCCCTACCTACCGCACTGGGAAATAACAGGCCAGCTACCAACACTAAGGTCTATAGGAACATGCTCTTTGAGTCTTCCAATTGCCATGAAAAACAGAAGGCAGTTCAGGAAAATGTTAGCACAGATCTGACAAGCCCCATGCACCAGCCACCCAGTGAGCCATGGGGTAGGTCCCTCAGGCAAAACGGATCTGATCACCTGTATTTATCCCCAGACCCTTGCTTAGTTCAAATACAGCCTTTCAAGGACTTAGAATTTACACAGACACCTCCACATGCAAATTCTGAACAGTGTTTCATGGAAGCCAAAAGGCTTGGTGGGGTGTGACATATACTGGACATGAAAAGTGAAGGCAACCACAAGTGCAGAGCAAAGTTCCCCAATAAAAACATTTGACGCCCACGTTAAAAAGGAAAAGTCCTTAACAGCAAGAACACATTTATAAAACATGAATATCCTACACATTTACTTCCTCTTACTTCTCCCAGGGTCAGACCAGGGAAAGAGACATTATCCCAAAGAATACTACAACCTCGTGACATAATCCTTAGGGGATTTGCACAGTACTCCTCAAAAGTGGAAGTGACTGATGGCTGAGGAGAATGACACCTTGCTTGGGTTATTCCTCATGCTAAATGGTATGAGAGATGTGTCCACATGACAAATGGTAAGAGCTGACATGGGGTCTCTGAATGGTCTCTGCCCAGGACCTGAGTCAGTATATGCAACCACACCTTGTTGAAGTTCAGCATAAGCATGACCTCTTAAATAATAGATAAATTTGCCTAATGAAAGCAAAGCATAAGCAAGATGGAAGATTTTTATACCTTTCAAGCATGCTGAGAACTAATGTGAACAAGGTAATCAATGAGAAATGAAACAAAAAAGTTAGCTTCTTTGGCTCAGCAGGTGCAATAATTCTAGTCTCCCTGTTAATGACATGTAACACAACAATTAGGAGACAAAGTAAATAAATTAAAAGAAATACTAACATGGACATGTCCATAACATCATTTTAAAGAGACACCATTCTTGTGAATAATAGAATTTCATACAGCAAAAAGAAAATTTCCAGAGAAAGTGAAACACAGATATAGTCATCAACCACCACCTTACATTTATGTTTTGTGTGTATTTTATGGCTGACGGGGATCATTAGGGTTACTTACAGTGACTTTCATCATAAGCAGGCCATGGATTTGGCATCTTTGAAGTAAGTCACAATGGCAATAACACAACTGCTAATGCAACAATCCTTTTGCCTCTCAGAAGAGTAATCACTGGGTTTGTAACCATAGGATTCTTTCATGCAGAGGATGGTTCTTCAGAAATAGAGCAAGTGAAGCACCACAGAACCAGCTGAATATTAGTTGGTGAGTGATAAAAAAGACATATGAAGTCACCAGAGTAGCAACTGGATTGTGAGACATGACTAAACTGCCCTTTTTCTGAAGGTACCTACATCTCCTCCATCAACATCCAGGAAAGTCTCCCCTGGAGGTACTATCAGGCTTGCAGCATCAATACTGTACTCAACCAGCCTGAGTCAGACTGTTAAAACTGGTCTTCCACAACAAAACAGAGCAGAAACCCTAAATATAGGTGTCCTGAATTATCTCATAAGACTTCAGTCTGTCTGCCACAGGCAAAGAAAAAGCAGCCAGGTGCACTACACTGCTGTTCAAAGGCAGCTTAGTGCTGGCACTGCTGCATTATGGAACTGTTTCAAACAGCCTACATGAGTGCCTGCTAGACCTCCATACAAAAGCTACTGCTTGAAGAGACAAAATAGTTCATTTTGACTGGGACATTATAGAAAATCTGCTGTGAGAAAAGAAAGGGTACGTCTTTTTAGCCAGCTAAAGATTATTTCTAAAGGCTCTATTAAACTTTATTAATTAAAACTTGGTAGCTAAATAATACTAATTGTGAGAAGACAAAGTGCGATGACTAGGGAGACTACCGCTACTGGTAAGCTCATAGATTTCAAACACCTCTTCCCAGAAAGCATTACCTGGAGGCAAATGGGAGTTTTCTTACTCAAGGAGATGGGTAGAATTTCATAGGAAAATCATCTTGTCCTGAAGATCCCAACCTTTGATACATAAAGCTCTGGAGAGGTGGTTCTTTCACCCCATTGTTCGCCAGCAGGCAGAGTGTAAATCACCCATGGAGCTGTGTTGACCCTCCTTGTGGCACTGGTAGCCACATCCTGGCAGCAGCACTCTCCAATGTATGGACTTCAAAATTCCTACTTGGCTTTTTAGGACCAAGCTGTAATTTTCATTACCATGATACCCAGAAACATTTTATGGGTCTAGAGCCCATCTGAGGATATTAATTGCTTACTGTCAAAAATTGTAACACCCTTCATTACCTTCACTATCTTCATAGGATGTTATACTACCATTAAAAAGATCACCCTTATTAATTAAAAAATACTTACTCCAAAAATTGCCTAAACATCTTCTTTCTTCCTCTTGCAAACACTCATGACTATATAGTGGCTCATTGTTTTCCCTTCTTGAATAGATGTCTTTTAAAAGCGCAAATAAAGAGAATTAAATGCTGTGTCAAACTACTGGTACCGCATGTTTAAACACCTGCTTCCCTTCATCAGTCCTTCATAACATTGTTAAACGATAATTATACATACTGATGAGTAACGAATCAAAATACTGTAATCTATCTTGAAAAGGGTTTTGCTAATATTACACATAAGGCATTAATGGGATATTTAGCCTGCTCTTGTGAGAGAAAACATACCTTTGTATACAGAGAAAGAAAAACACCAGAACTTACTGCATTTTTCTCTCTACAGCTGGTAGCATACAAAACACTGTTTACTACTCCTTTAGGATTTTATCTACAAAAAGGGGGACTTGAGGCTGGTTTTATGTCTTCATCTAAAGTATACACTGCAGTTAATTTCATAATTTTTGCCACGGTGTGAGTGATGTGATAAGCGCTGCCTCCCCATTTCCTTCCCTTCTGGCACTGCCCTCCCATGCTTAGTCCTGCACTGTGAGCTCCCCAAGGTGGTGGCTGTGGTCTAGCCCCAGTATCCCTCTGGAGTGGGCTGGGGAGACCCGGGCAACGCGTTGCATGCAGAATCACAGGACTGTAGGGGTTGGAAGGGACCTTGAGAGATCGTTGGGTCCAACCTCCAAGGAGAAGGATAGTCCTGTGTTTCCACCCATCTGTTTAGATCATGGTCATGACCACATTGTCCAAGGACAGAGGGATTCAGTAACATAGCTTCTCCAGCAAAAGCTGAATTTCCCCTCTTCTCCCACTCACTCATTTTCTAACAGCTTTTAAAAAAAAAATTGCCCACAGATTAATTTCTTCATACTTTGTCTAAGGTTGACAGATTGTATATTTCTAGGAGAAAAAGACGTCCCTTCCAAAATGGTAAATGAAAGACAGGCAAATATTTTACTGCTATTTCCCAACGTCTTTTATCATTTCAAGAATCAAGGAGTTGTTCTACAGTTCTTTATGAAAATAACACAAAAACAAACTCTAGAAATCTGTGATAAAAAGGTGAATTGCTTACAGGCTGACATTTTGCAGGCTGGCTACCTTTCAGATCTCAGCCAAAATAATATCCTCCAGAACAGAAACTGTGAATGGGAGTGCCTCAGAGGACCTGCCTGGTAGGTGAATTTAAGTTGCTTATACCTGGAGGGAAGATTACATAGTTCTGCCACTGCACCTCTTGTCCCCATGCCATCTATCCTTCTCACACCATATAATATATGATAGTCTCACACAATCGTCAACTAAAATTTCATACCATTTTATCTTTAGAGGTGTGATATACCCTTGAAAAGAAGCTTTCTACAGAGAGTAAACAAGCTATCCGCAAGCTCCTCACTCCAGTGCTGCTCCAGCAATGTGCTGTTCTGTCATTCAGCAGCGTTTCTTAGTCAATACATCTTAACCCAACTTAGCGGCTTTGCGTTTCAGAAAGTAACCTGGGCTCCTGGTTTTATGTTGCATTCACAGAAATTTAAGATGCCGCACCCAGTGTGTCATACCCAGTGTACCCAGATGCCATACCCAGCACACTTATGCACAATTAATCAAGTTGGCTTCAGCAATCACATAACGCTGATGGGATTTTCAAAACATCCACTTAATTTCAAAGGAAACAGTACAAAGTCAACACTAAGCATTTTCTTTAAATGCCACCCTATCTGAGCTTGACTAAACCCTAGGAATCAATATAAAAAGCTGAGCCCATAGGAATTAAAGCAGGTTACCTTTCAGAGGTTTACAGAGGTGTAAATCTAGGGTCACTGCCCAGAAAGCAGCAAAATTATACCAAGTCTCAGCTAAATCCTGGGTACTTTCACCTCGGAAAGCAAACTTCTAGACTACTGAACTATCTTAGGGTGTGGACAACCAGATCATACTTTATATCCTTTCCAGATGTGTGCAAAAGAAAATGATACAAGCAGAATCATAGAATCACAGAATTGTTTGAGTTGGAAAAGACCTTTAAGATCATCAAGTCCAACCATCAGTGTAAGGGTTGGTCTTTGCATGCAAAAAAGTTCCAAAATCCAAAGCCATGGAAACTTTTCTCACTGAACTGTGTAACCAAATGAAAAGTCTAATTACAGTATAAATATTGATATGTTATGTATTGCTATTTAAGGATGAGCATTACTCTTTTCCTTTTCTTTTTGATTCTGCAATAACCACATTTTAAAATACAATAATGCAATTGCTGGGATATTTTATGTTAAAATGCTTCTCTACCTGCAACACTGATAAAAATATTGTAAAAAAATATGAAAATAATGTCTATTGTATTATTAAATAAACAATGTCTCCCATGGCTATTGTCAATGAAAGGTAACTCATAAAATTGCTCAGGAAGCAAAATAACATAGATCTCCAACATATTTTCTTCCTCCAATAAAATATATTACAATTTGAAGCAATATCCTTTACTTAAGTGATAAATTATTCAAAGCAGAACTAAAGATTTTTTGGTTCATGTATATTGGTCCTTTCTTGAGACTCCTTAACGACTGATACTGTCTTGCAATAAGAGAGAGACATCACAGAAGAGCAACATGTCTTATTTCCATTCCGACTAAATTCTGTGTGGTAGAAGCAGAAGATATGCCAGACTAATAATTACTGAAAAATATCCAATTATCCCAGTATAACTTACTACAATTCTTGACAAAATACTTCCATGCAACTTTCAACATGCAGGTGAGTCACAGAAAAAAAAAAGGTTTTGTTGTTCACTTATTTACTTATTTACCTATTTATTCAGCTGAATTCCCATGTAACTCTTTCTATTTCACCAGCAGAAATTTCAGTGTTCCCATGTCGTTTGCAGAGAAGCAGAGGAGTACTAGCAGGGAGAAATAGCACACAACAAATTCTTACCTCTGCTACATGCAGTCATCAGGAAAACACAAGATTTTTTTTTTTTTTAAAGTGCTAGCAGACTCTCTATTATTATGTATTTATGCAATACAGAGTGTAAAATATTTCATTAGAAATACAATGCTTTAGCCCCATATAAATGTATAGCATTAAGGATGACATAGGAAAAGATTGGCCTACACCACACAGCTGTGACTGCCTAGTAACTGTGGTAGACTCTGAGGAATAAGTCACATTCTCTAATGCAAATGTACTAGTAAAATATTCCCTACACACAAACCTACAGGAGCCATACAGTTATCTGATAAAGCTGTCCTGAAGCTGGTCAAGCCAGTGTCTAAATTAGCTGGCAAACCCCCTCCTTTTCGCTGGCAGACCTCGTGTCTCCACTAGAGGGTATTACCAGTATATTTATATTGCCATAGGCACGCCAGCACCGCCTGCCTCCCCCCTTCTTTTCCCAGGGTCGTAATTTGCACCAAAAGCCTTCGGGTTTTGCCCATCAAGGACCAGCAGCCTCGGAGTGACGTTCCGGAGCAGCTGCATTACACAGAGCTGCACAGAGAGCCTGCAAGCTCCCGCGTGCCTTGGCCAGCAAGAATTTATTTTGTTCTAGGTGCTGTTATACACCAGGACTTAAACCACCAGGTTAGTCCTACAGACCACTGCACACATCCACTGCTGATCCTAGCAGCATTTTGCAAACCTCAAGGACGTAACGCTGTGGACTTTATTTTTTGCATGCCCCAACAACTGGAAGAAAACTGGAAAACAATGTGGCTTGCTTTAAAGATACATTTGTATTAGAGGGAAACACAATGAGAAGAACCTGCCACAAACACTAGGATTATTTGTCCTGCAGAGGAAAAAAGATACAGTGACAGAATGCAGATGAAGAACTTTCCATATGTTGGCCAAATAAAATCACGTTGGATCATTGTCTGGAATGGTGATTTGGATTTGTATAGGTAAATACTTTCTAGATAATTCCTTAGGCTAAAATTTACCAGTCGACCTGCTTTCCTTTCCCTCACAGATGGTCACCTCTGTCAGTATGACACTTGTAACCTTAAAGTTGAGGGACAAGATGAACCAAGATCTACCATGTGCGACACTGAACAAAAAACAAGTGATGGATCCTGCCCCAAACCCTCACAGCCCAATCAGACAGTACAGGCAAGGAGAAAATCTGCCAAAGGAACACCAAAGCCAAGATGCCAGGGATAACTATTGCCTCATCGTCATCACAAGTAACGTTAACAGTGACATTTGGGAAAAGTAGTTCAAAATCACATCTTATGTGATGTCTCATTAGCTGCTTCCTCATGGCTGAGGAAACGCAGAAGGTGACTACAGTTTGAGACTGTCATGAGAAAAGAGGGAGGAAATTGTGTAGCCCTAATCCTGCCTCTTCTTTCTCCCAGGGTTGGAACGCTTCATTGGAACACTTCCCGTGGCAAACCCAAGTCTTTACAATTTACACACAATCTTAGAAAGATTAGATGCTGTCATTGAGCAAGCTGCATCTTACAGATGAAAAAAAGAAAGGAGAAAGAGATTGAGTCCCACTTTCCAGTTCACACCAGCTTGAATAAATAAAAGCCAGACAAAAAACTGGCTGATTTTACTAGACTGTTATTAATTATAACATTATGCATAGTCAATGGATGATAATTATCAACCTTATCTTGGCAACATTATTAAATGTTGCTTCTAACTGTAACAACCTTAAACATTTCCAGCCACAGCAAAGTTACAATACTCATCCTCAGGGTAAAATACTGCTCTCAAACTTGAAACAAACTGGATTAATCCATGTTAAAGCAAATACACCCACTTGATGACTAAAATAAAGATTTTAAAGTAAAGGTAAACTAGATGTACATCACTCAAAGTCAACTTAAATCTTCTTCATTTAGTAAGGTAAAAAGGACTTTAGCTCTGATGAAAACACGGTCTAGCAGCTATTCTGATGCACAGTTATTCTCTATTCACAGAGGAGAAGGTCTATAGAAAGACAGGAACCCTTTCTGTGCAGGTATAGCTCATGTAGAGATAACACAAGTCCTCTGGTAGAGGCAGAGTTTAGACCTGCAGCAATGAACCAAAAAATCTGATTCTTCAGACCTCCACAGAATTCTGCACATTTTCCATCTTCCACTGTGGACCCCAGGGAAAGGCCACGCTGGGGCACATATCGGGACACAGATGCTTTATTACTGTCTGTACAAGGCAAAATGCACACTGATATTTTATCACTGCAACCATCCCCTACGTTGGCACAACAGCAGCAGCTGGAACACAGGCTCATACCTGCTGATGTGCTCAGAACAGGTCGCTGGCCTTCGCATGAGAAAACGGAAACCTGGTCTCAATACAAACAGCAGTGGGAAATACCGGAGGGTGCATTTCTTGCTTTAAAATTCTCTGGTGAATTCAAGCAATGTGCCACTGTTTACCAAGTCAGATAGCATGGTGGAATTCAGCAGGTTTTTTCTAAAACTAATGCTCAAATTGGCAGTCAGTTCTCACACAAAATTTTATAGGTGACAAGCACATATTTAACTAAGGTGCAGATGTTGTCTCCTGTAGGCAGACCAAGGCAGGCTAAATCCTTCCATGCCAGAACAGCTCAGGGAAAAAAACGTGGACAGAGCGTGTGGCCTGAGTTTGAAGAGGTAGTGGTCACCACTGAAGGCTTATTCCCCTAACCATTCATCGTAAATAGGAAGGAAATTAGGACAATTAGAACAGTTAAAATGTAAATGACAGAAATAGCTGAAAACCTTTTTTCCCCCTCAGTTCCTACTTGTTTAAACAAAGCCCTAACAAGCTACAATCAAAGAGGTCTGCAATGGATCCATGGCAACGAAAAGCCCTGGCCTATGGCTACCATCTTCCTCAGCATACTGACATTAATTTACCAGATATACAGTTCCTACTTGTTTAAACAAAGCCCTAACAAGCTACAATCAAAGAGGTCTGCAATGGATCCATGGCAACGAAAAGCCCTGGCCTATGGCTACCATCTTCCTCAGCATACTGACATTAATTTACCAGATATACATGTACGCATTTCAGGAAAAATCACCAGGCTCAAGCTTCATTCAATGAAAAAGGGGATCATTAGCAAATGAAAGAAAAAATATAACAGGTCAGCAATTTCCTTGATGAACTCATCTATTTATTTTTATTTGAAAGAGAAAGATGAAATTATTCGTGTAATTTTTGTGCTTTGTACCTCTGGTGAAGAGAAAATTACACCTATAAAGCTGATTTTGATTCTTGCACAGCAGATGAATAATAAAATCAATGCTTCAACATCTATGTATTCCTAAAATATTCTTCACAGAGTCATCTGAATAGCACATTAAATGCAAAAGGTGATAGTACCAGAAATAGTACTAAAGATTACATGAAGTGAGGTTTTATTTGTTGTTGTTTTGTGTTGCTTTATAATCCTTGTGTGTGGGAAAGTGGTTATTTAATCAGTCAGAAGATCAAGAGTTATCCAACAGCATGAGGATACCAGCTCCAAGCCAAATCAAAACAGATATTCCTAAAAACTACATGAGAAATTAAGTACAGACAAAAAATAAGCAAAAATCATCTCCCACAGTTATGATGGGAAATTCTGATATGATGGATACTACTGATGTGGTAATAGCACTTACTGAAAAGAGTTAAAAACTTGTTTAAACTGATGGGTGGAAAGGGGAGGCCAAGTATAGTGTTTCCCATTGGTGGTTTGCTTGCTGTCAGCATATAGGCCTGGCTCATCTAGCAAAGATGAGTTGTGCTACTCCATGAGTTCCCCGTGGTAGGCAGCAAGCTCTGTCCCTCAGCCCAGGACTTCTAGGTGCCCTGCTATCTCACCCTTACCTGTCCCACAAACCCTTTCCCAGCTGCCAACAATGAAACTGAGTTACCAAGTGTGTCTCAATCACAGAACGTTAGGAGTTGGAAGGGACCTCGAAAGATCATCTAGTCCAAATCCCTGCCAGAGCAGGATCGCCTAGACTAAATCACACAGGAGCACATCCAGGCAGGTTTTGAATGTCTCCAGAGGAGACTCCATAACCTGACTAGTCAATCTGTTCCAGCACTCCATCATCCTCACAGTGAAATAGTTCCTCCTTATATTCACATGGAACTTCCTATGCTCCAGCTTGCAGCTGTTGCCCCTTGTCCTATCATTGGCCATCACTAAGAGGAGCCTGGGTCCATCCTCCCAACTCTCTCCCTTTGCATTTTTATAAACATGAATAAGGTCACCCCTCAGTCTCCTCTTCTCCAAGCTAAAGAGGCTCAGCTCCCTCAGCCTTTCCTCATAAGGAAGGTGTTTCACTCCCTTAATCATCTTGGTGCCCTGTGCTGGACTCTTTCAAGGAGTTCTGTGTCCTTCTTGAACTCAGGGGCACAGAACTGGACACAATATTCCGGGTGCTGTCTCACCAGGGCAGGGTAGAGTGGGAGAAGGACCCAACTTGACCTACTAACCACACCCCTTCTAATACACCCCAGGATGACAGTGGCCGCCTTAGCCAGGAAGGCATATTGCCCATGGTCATTCTGCTGTCCACCAGGACCCTTAGGTCCCTGTCCCCTATGCTGCTCTCCAACAGGTGAGCATCCAGGTTATACGTTTTGCTACTGGGGTCTTTCTCCTCCTTGCAGCAGTACAAGGCAAAAAATACAAGTCATCCCTATCTAACTGTAGGATTTTGTCAGTGAAGAGTACTGAAGAGCCAAAAAACCCAACGGAGTACTGGTGCCAGTAGAGCAAAACACACAAAACACTGAATGTAGCATCATTGAATGTTGTGAGATTGTCTGGGCAGCGCAGCAGGAAACGCCTTCATCCCAAGATACTCCACTCACACAGGCTACGCAGTAAGGGACAGCCTGTAACGTATTTTAAAAGTAGTTGATGTTTTATTTATTCTGTTTATGCAGGCTGAGCACGTTTCTTCTAGAAGTGATTTCAAAAAGAGATTTCAAAGGTATAACACTCTTAAGGAGACACTCAAGTGGCACAACAGAAATTTTAGCTCTTGCCTCATGCAGGTCTGCAGTATGGCACGGTGATCTGTCATGATCAGATTTCCTCAGTCAGCTTCTCAGCTCCATACATGTCACACTAGTAAACGGCTTCTGAAATCAAATACTCAGCTGATAATTTACTAGAAATTAAATCATCTAAGGCTAGACACCATTAAAAACCAGACTGCCTGAACAGCAATTTCCACTCCCCAAGCCCAATGGAAAGACAAAGCATGAGATTTTTCCATCACATATTGGCTGGCACTCTTGACTTGCCTAAAATAATCATAAGTAAGCAAAACCACATAGCTGGGTCTCATTTTACTATTATTTTCATAGTATATTAAAGCCCTATATCAGTATGAATTGATCACTTTTCCAGGCCAGACCCAGGAACCCATCTTATGTCTGTTCTAAAGTCTGGAGGTACCACAACACTCTTTTGTATCTTGTGTAGCAGCCATTTCAATTGTGTTGGCCAAATGAGCAACTCCAGCACCCATGCATTTTGGGACACTCAGTAGTGCAAAGCGCTGAGTAGACAGAGAGGGGGCTGATGAAATCTAGGATTGTGAGTAGAAATGATTCAGAAAGATCCCACAGAACTTATTAAACTTTCAACATATGAGATATGTCCTTGGGAATCATTCTGACCATAAGCACTGTTAAGTGCTGCTGTCAGAGACCGAACAATATATATCAGCATAACAGCTAGGTATGTTACATAGGACCCTAATCCTGACCGTGGTTGTAACTAAACTACCAGCATTAACTTGGAGCAGATTATGTCCTCTGATGCAGCACTGCCACTTCAATACTTTCATTAAGTAATAAATACAATTTACTGTCTTTCATTGCATAAATTCTCTCATCTTACTTCACGCTGTAATTTGTTTGACAGGGACATTATAAAGAGTCAATTACATTTTAACTGTATTGTGTTTCTTTTTTTAAAAAAAATATCCGCAATGTCTTACAAACAGAAGTCTGCACAGTCACTCTGGGGACTCTTTCACACAATTTATAATTAGGAAAAATGTTTTCTTTCAAGGTTTAGTTACCAATAAGGAGTAATTTCTTTATAATTGTAAAGCGCTATTGTGCTTAGGGTGTCCATCAGGACCATGTTCATCATCATTATTGTTCAGTATGTTTGTGAAGTCCCTTAAAGGTCTAACAAGGCAAAACAGGAAGGCAATTGATGGATATCAATGACAACAATACAAGATATTTTGTTTTCTAAGCCCGCAGAAGATCTATAGCTCCAGCTCAACTGCTTCTAGGATCTCCAGGCCTTCATGTTACCATGGCAGAAGCGATAGCAAACAAAGACGAGCCAACACTTTATAAACCAAAATATGAGATATAGCCTAGTTATTATGGACATATAACTTCAAATAGCAAACCTTTTTGGCAGGCAGAGCCTTATAAAACAAGAAAAAAAGATATTTAACATTACTTATCTCTGAATATCTGTGAAAAGGCACTATGCATGCATGCACATACACACGTTTGCATTTGAGTAATCTAGCATGATCAGGATTACTGAGCCTTGTAACTAAAACACAACATTTTAAAACATTTCACTGTAGCCAACATCCAAGAATTACTTCGCTCATGGAAATGCACTCACAGCTAGGGTGGGAGATACCAACCATGCTAATTAATTAACATAAAGTACAACAGTTACATTGACCAGAAGGTAAAATGCACTAGGGAAAAAAATGTGGCTAGCTAGAAAGCAATTTGGTCAGGGCAGAGTCTCATATCTGCTCTGGGATAAGTTCAAGTGAAATTTGAACTACCGAAAAATTCAGGACCCAGTTTTATCTGTGATTCAACAAAGGTCTTTCCCAAAGTATAGCTTCCGAAGGTCTCGGGTCCTATCCAACATTCAGTTCAGAACTATATGTCCATGCCCAAAACTACTCTAAAGCAGATCACTTCCAACAAATCCTCTGTACAGCATCAGCTTTCAGTGCAGCAGTTTTAGCCATACAGATGTATTCTTCCAATGCTGCTTTAGAAGTTCATAGGGATAGATCATCCTCATGAGGTGAAACAATACATAGCAGCTGAGGATCTACGGTCTAGATAACATACAGCCTGCCCCTTCCCACTGATCTATAGCAGCACATGGATATACATAAGCATGTAAAACAGTACTATCTTGTTAAAGTTTAGTTAATATAAAACCTATCACTGCTTTCGATTTGAGCGCTGGATCTATCTCAAACCTTAGTGGCTTGCAAAACTAGGTGGAAAGCATTTGAGTTTGCACCACGCACTCCCACAACAAGAAACGTGCTATTTATTAGAATCACTATGTGTCTCAGAATGTGCCAACTACAGATATTAATCCTGCATAATGAAATCTCTTATAATGGCATCTAGGAATGATCTTTCTCTGCTTGACTAGCCTAAAATGGTTTTAAGAAGGTAAGTATTCCCTCTAAGTAGATGAATCACAGCTGAGGATAAGCCAGCAGTTTCAGGTTGTCTGTCTTTGTCAAATATCTTTTGCATTCCACCTAAAGAGAAAGCACCTGCAATATGGGAATGGTTGTGGGCTTTTGCAAAGGTTTGACCTCATCATGTTTCAGTTGGCCTAACACACAGGTATGATTTCTTTGTAGATTAAAGAAGTATTGTAATCAACAAGGAAAAAAAAACATACTTGAAAGTAACAAGTAGCTCAGATATTCATTACTAGCCATTAACCTGATTTTCTAATGAATACGACATTAGGCATTCATTAACAATCATTTGTGTTTATGTGGAACACTGGCTGTATAATGAAGGTTGATAAATGAATAGAAATGAAACGAGGGAATTTTGGACACTTGTAAAGCAATTAACTTGTTTGGCATTAATTACATATTGAAAAGCTAAATCAAGTACATTTGGAAAGCCACTAGGACAGAGACACAGGCCAACGGTAGATATAAAGACTAGATATAAAAGAAAAGCTTTATTTCTTTTAAATAAAGAAATACAGCCAGAAGTATGGTATTAATGACAAACGAAGTCCATTTCTAGCAAAAAGAAATCGAATTGCAGCCTGCATGTTAATAAAGAAAAAAGTTAATGAAAAGTGAAACAATGAAGTCAATAAAATAACCCCTCAGAGCTGACAATGAAGTGCAAACAGGTGGTGTACTAGAGGGTTAATGTTTTTGTTTCTTAAAGAAAGAGCCATACAAGTGCCCACACACTTGAATGTATGCTAATAAATGAAACCACCTAACAAATTAGATGCTAGAAATGAGGGAATATGGAAGCTCATTTTACAGTTACCAGGACGCATTCCCTCTAATGAGTTAGTAACCTGATCTTTCCAGGCAGTTCTTACTGCATCATTTCTGCTTAGTGTGGCCCCAGCCCTGAAAACAGATGGTTTCTGGTACCCTTTGCCTGCACGGAGATGCACTAACTCCAAGGAAGGTGACACAGCCTCAGCAAACATTGTCCATGTGTCTCTTTTGCAAGATTAAAACATACAGTATCAAAGATTGGGCATAAAGGAGGAAAGAGAAAGCTGGATAGCAAATAACCGGGACATTTCTTCTTCATTAGCTGGGATTTGCCAATGCAGGTCTGTCTTTAGCAAAAGAGAAGGCGTCTCCTGTGGTATATTTTAATCCTTTCCCCAACCTCCTCCCACACCCCATCCCACCACTCTTGATGAAGCACTGCCTCCCACAGACACACCCAGGAAAACCCACAAGCGCAGAAGTTGGTCCTCTGTTCCTGTCTGCCCGAAGAGCTCACAGGGAGCTCCTGTCTCACTGAGAAAGCAGAGCAGGACCACTGTTCCACCAAGAGAAGGAAAGGGCTTCCCTCTGCCTGTTGCTAGCACAGTAAATTTTAATTTTGCTTCCATCAAAGACAGAGATGCCCACACATCCTCAGTTATACTGAGATGTGTCAGTAATGCTTCCTGGTTTAGAGATTCAGCAAAGAGCAAGCAAGGACCCAACTCCATTTCCAAAGGTCATTCACAGCCTTTCTCTCGAGTTACATGTTCTGCCACTGATCCTACATACAAAATGCCAGGATGACTGAACCAAAAAAGCATATAGAAGATGACTTATACCCAGATACTGCTGCAGTTAAAAGAGCTTTACTCACAACAACACACACACCTGGTAGGCACTGTCTAAATTCAGTGTTCTGGGTTTATATCCTATACCATAAAACCTGTTTATTCTCTACTGCCTTGCAAGCACATTTCTATCGCAGAACTAAACAAATCTCATCTTGCTACAATTAATCGTGTTGGAACTCACAATTAGGCTTTGGTGGTTACATGTTCCATATTGTAGAGTTCATAATCAATGACAAGCACTACCATAGATACATCAACTCCACAGGGAGAATATAATTTTATTTACCATGGACCGAACTACACACAACTTGTTTGGTGGGCTTTCCTTCCACTGCTGTGGTGCTCCAGCACTAGCTGAGAATCCCGGTGAATCTTCAGAAAGACCCAGCACCACTATAGGAAACCACAAATCCCTAACTAACATATGCCAACTTTTCTACTCAGAACAAAAGCAACATCTCTGTTGTCCCCTCAGCAGAAAACACCAATCAAAGACAACTCTTTTCAGGAACAAATGTTAGCCGGGAATTTCAGTTGTATTTAATTAAGTTCTTCCGAAAGAAACTGCATGCTGTGGCAGTGAAAAGGTTATCAGAGGTCAGCTGCCTGCCATGACTTTGTGACCCCCAAAAAGCAAAATAAAAGATAGCGGTATCCCTGCTGGTAAGATTGGCTTCCGCATTTGTTTCCCTCCCTTTCTGCTTTAATTTAATAGCAATCAGCACAATATGGCTGCTTTTCTTTGAACAATAGGATGGGCAGAAGTTAGATTTACAGCACTGCAAGGGGGAAAGCAGGAGAGAGGGTAAGCACACTATGGCTCTTGATCTACAATAGCAACATCACTTTGATACCCATAAATAACTTGCAAATCTACTTAAGATTCATTGCTGTCAAGAGCTGACAGATGTGCACTTTTTTAAAATTTAGTATTACCTTATGGAACCTCTGTTCAGTCAAACAACTGCCTCTAAAAATGGAAGATAATTCAGGATACAGATACATGTGGAATAGAAAATGTATTCTCAATATTTCTGTGAACTGTTATGGAAGAGCTATCATCATAGATACATAAATACACAGTTAAACCACTAACACAGCAAGCAAAACTACCGAGGAATTTCATACAACACTGTCCGGATCCTCCTTCGAGTTACTTTGATCACACAAAATGTGTGCTACAGTCGCTTTGATTAAACAGGATTTGACCTAAAGTGTCCAAAGGAAAAGTCCAGGTAATTCCAAAGATTTCAGAACATCTACTATTTCACCATCACCCTCTCAATGTGTTTATAGTACTCCTATCAATATTAACAAGATTGCCTCCTAAATTTAGTTATCCTTCTAGTGACAATAAGGTAAACCAGATTTTTTTCCACCTTCAGATTTCACTTATCATTTTACAGTGCAAGAACTTTATACATTAGAAGTCAGTGTGTCTGTTGTTTTCTGAGAAGATGCAAAGTGAGTTATTGGTTCGTGTTTTTGTAAAACTATTTCTGTCCCATTCCTGCCCAGCAAACTGCCTTCTATTGAACATCTACATCATAGTAAATTTCTCAGCAGCTTCCTTCAGATCCAGCATGGGTTAGCATCCATGGCCTAGCAGATAGATCCCCTCATATAACAAAATCCTGACCCTCACTGTCAGGCAAAACTGTTGTCAACTTTGGTGGTCAAGACTGCTCCTACTTCTTTGTTCAAAATCAAGCTCACTCTCTTTCTCTGATGCCACAAGTCTGTTATCTAAAGTGTGAAAGGTTCAGCTTCCAAAGCCAGGGCAGAGGAGGAGATGCTTGGAGCACGAACTGTCTCAGCCCAGAGAGGGAGTGTCAAACCACAGTCACCACAGGCGATCCCAGCTTTTTGTCTCTGGCAGTTGAGCCATTCGCCAAAATGAAGAGAGGTGATTCTAGCCCCTTTTAGGTCACATCCATTTTGCTTTGAGGTGAGGTCAGGTGACAGGAGGATAATTTGCTGTGATATTGCAGAATCTCCCACTGAAGTCAGTACAATTCTAGGTATATAAGAAACACAATGTATTTGTACTGCGGATATTACCTTCCTTTCTAACCTCATTAAATACAGAAAATACCTTTTATATTTTCTCAGTGTATTGAATCTCAGGTTATTATCATGCTAAACAGCACAGAGCAGAAAGTTAGATATATTATGGCAGAGTGTCCCAACCCTCCTTTTTTTTCCCCTCAGTAATCCCTTTAGTGGCAAAGTATTGGGGCTTTTGTTTGCGAGGTGGATTACCCGCTAGAATATGCAGTTGGTCTTCCAAGAAGTCATATCTCTGTACTACACTGATGTGTAAAATTATTATCAATAACTGTATCAATTCCAGCAGCAAGCCAAGCTTTGCATTTCAGAAGCGTACATTTTAAAGTGAATAGCAATTAGAAAACCAGTTCCAAGATTAAAGTTAACAGAGATAAAAAGACACAAACTACTGTTAGTTTTCTGTAGCAACAATCAATCCTGTTCTTCCCTCTGCTCGCATTTTCTCCTCTGTTGAAACACTGTAGTTATGAGGCTTTAATCAATATGCAAAGCAATTACTTTCTAAAGTAAAACAAACTCAGGTCAACTAAAGATAATGGAAATCATACAGGCAGTTATTCATGTCTAAATGCCAAGCTTCTGGTTTCACTTCCAGACAAATCCAAATGACAAGGAGTATATTTGTTTTCCCTAGTAACGCCCTGGGATACCACGGCATATATTTTAACTGACTATGGTCTCCTGTGTTTGTCCGCAGCTTGTTCCACATAATTCAATAAAATGCACAGACGAGTGCCACATCTGGATTTGTTACCTAGGCAGCAAATAAACTTCATATAAAACCTCACAGCAAAATGTGCCATTGGAAATTTGAACTGGTATGGCGAGTGCCTCATTTATCAAACCCGCAAGGAGAAAAACAAAATACAAGTGATCAACTGCATCTCAGTTAAAATGAAGTTGCGTTGGGGATTTTCAGCATTAATTACTTTAATTTTCTAGCTCTCACTTTCATAAAACAATTGAATATTGAAGGGAGGGCTGATATCTCTGGCCATTACAGCTAGGATTACAGTGGAAAAGAATACTGATGAGAGCACTGGGATATACTGGTGTATCCTCAGAGACCAGGAGGAGACACAGCAGGAGGAGTCTTCCTTTCTTGCACATCTCAGCCACACCTTCCCCACACACTTTTACCCCAAAGTCTTCCCAGAAGGCTCAAAAGCAAATCCAGAGCCCTCCATAAGGGCACGGGTGACACAGACCAGTACCACAGGTGTTCCCAGATGCCACTTCCCCATGTGGACAGAGGATGAAGAGGGACTGTTGTCTCCCTTTGAAGAGCTGGCAGGTTTGTGATGCTGCCCTCTGCCAGGTAAATGGGTGTGAGGGAGAGGTCAGGACTTCAAACATTCAAATTCCTCGACTATTAGTCACCAAAACTATGCAAGTCCATAACCAATGTCACACCCAGCAGCTACATTGCACATGTGAATTTTTCAATATCAAACCTTGGGGCACATATATTGAAGCCCTGGGATACAAACCACTGTTACCTGCAGAAGAAGAAACAATGACTTACTTAAATCATAACACCCCCATCAACCTCAGCAGGGCCATATTTCTGTATGAGTCTGGTAGAAAACCTTGCTTTGACTATTAATATAAATGAATCTTGGGCAAAGAGCAGTCCCTGGCCTGTTTCAACACCATCGTACAATTTCCTAGTTGTTGCCTACACTGTGGATTTCAAATCTCTCCTCCATCAAAAAGGAATTTAACAGTACTCTCGATTACTTGCTTGAGAGGAAGAGTCTCTTCTCCCTGAGGGAAGAAAGGTGAATTTTGTATGCTTTTTGCATGTCATATTCAAGATGTAACCATGTTTAATTATGACATTAAGTGATGTGAAGTTAAAGTATTCTCAAGTAAAATAACTCCTACAAATAGCCTACATATACCTTCTTTTCCAGCATGATCATGGTGCAATTTTCATTCAAACTAGAGGTTTCTTTTGTCATCTTTTTTCAATACTCGTTAACCAGAAATAACTAAAATGATGGAATTTCTATTTTTAAATAAAAATTAACAAAATTTACATATGCAGAATAAGACTAAATACAAGCACCAACTGAGTAATATGGCATGGAAACTACATGTGCATACTTACCACAACTTGTCTTCACTTGCATGTTAATCACAGACCATTGCAGGTGGGTATTCTGAAGTGCTCTTGTGTTGGTCCATTTTCCAGTAGGCCAGCAGACAGTGCTTTCCAAGACATGATCAGAGGTTATCATTGCTATCGCTGTCTGATCCTTTCTCCTGACCGTAAGAGAAGTAAGGATTGAATGGATGAGTGCAGGAAGATCAAGCCACATACCTTCAACTTCACTTATTAGTTCCTACAATAAATCCCTGCTTCCTTATGTGGAAGTAAAATGGCTGTTTCTTATGAAAATTGCAAATTATAGCTAGAAACACTGCTTTGGATCAGTCCAATCCTTCTCAGGGATGGATAATGAGAAGGAAGATGCTTCTCTTCTCATTCTATCTTACTACCTCCTCCATCCCTTTTACTGTGATGGTTTGGGATCAGTTTAACATAAGTTTTGCTACTGAGGATTCTGATCTTCTAGCCATAATCATAAACAACAGCAAATTTTTTTACTTTTATTTTACTGAAATATTTTGATCTGGTTTTCTCTTTAGTGTTGATCAGCCTTTTGAACTGCCGGGTCCTTCTTGACAGTCTGTAGTCACCATCCTTGGCTTTCCTCAGAGTGACTGCAGGGGTGAGACACAAGGAGTACGACAAGATTCTATCCCAAAAAAGATAGACAAGCACTGCACACCCCAGTGTAGAGACTCTGAAACAATGGTTGTGCCTTGCTCTCCCAGTTAGGACTACAGTCCATCTATGAGAGCAAGAAGTCTCACCAGAGAAACATATTTCACCAAAATCTAGAGCCACAAGGTGAAATCTGTGCTAAAAAACAGGAGCACATAAAGCTAAAATAGGTTTTAATTGTAAAGCTAAAATATGGTTCTTGGTGAGAGCAATAGCCGAGTATAAATCACATTTGGGTTCTATCTCTGAAGATAAATGAGCAGGATCCAAACTTGTATTATACAGATTACAACAGGGCTATCCTAATTAGTGGCACCCACTCTTCCAAGGTTGTTCTCATTTCCTGGGTTTTTTTAGAAACTTCTGAATTTCATCCTGATAAGTAATAAAAAAATTGACATTTTTTATAGCATCAGTTGTTCCCCTTTTTTGTTTTTCATTTCCAAATAGTTTTATTTAGCAGCCATTCCTGGGCAGTATTTGTACAGCTTTTATTCACTGCTTGAAAGTGAAGAGGATGCTTTGGGCTTCTGGTTTTGCTCACAATTTCACATTGGCAAAGTTTGTTCAAATCCCTTTAAAACCTCTAAACCTATCTGCACGCCAAAAAGGTACAGCTTCAGAAGGCAAAAGAAATAAATCTCTTTGAAATGCTAATGGAGTGGAACATTTTCTGCTATTTCAAGAAATAATCTAGGCTTTTGGAAAAAATTGTAAAGGGTTTGCTGTGATGAAGATATTTTAATTTATGACATGCAATTATAGTTCAGTGAAAACAATATTGCACTGCCACAGCCTTGTTCCTGGTGCTGTGAAAATAGAAAAACCATTATGAGAGAGAAACTGCTGCTTTTAGGAACATACAATGTTTCGCTAGCTTTGTCAGAGAGGAACAAAGCAGAGAGCTCTGTGTAGATATCTGAAAGGTACAGTTTTCTTTTTACGGTGACACTTCAGTTACTTTTCTTTAAGCATTTTTGAAGTGTCTGGCATGGGTCTGTCGGGAGCTGTGAGGAACAGGAATAAAAAGTACATACAGACAGTACAACGCTTGGTATTGTACCAGCCGCCATGCGCGTGATTAAAAACCTACCTAGGGCACCAGGATAGTTCCGGTAACAGAGAAAAGACACTGTGCCCAAATATTGCTCATCGAACTAAATTATGGATCTGAGAACATGAAAACAGAAAGGGAAAAAAGAGAAAATGGCTTCAAAAGGAAAATAAAACAATGCTGCTAAAATAGGCCTGATTATGTGGGTCACTAAGTACTGTGTATTTCCCCTGTAGCATTTCATAGTCGTTACTGTTGCCAGGGGAAGCTTGATCCTCTCATTATGTATGTTTGTCTTTCACATCAGAGCTCCTCTCTTTCTTTCCATGCCCTGGCACTGTAACAGAAATAAAAATAAGGAATGAACCCCCATTATTACCCAAATACCTACAAAGCAGAGGGAGTGACCCCGACAGGTCGGCGGGTCAGCCCCCTCATCATTGATGCACTTGCTCCAGCGGACCCCTGCCTTTTGTCGCAGGGTCAAAGCCAAGACCTCTGCTGAGTGTCCTCAGTGAAGAATTAACAAGTGTGACAATTTGCGGTCCCTCCCCCCCCGGCCCCCAGTCCTGCCTGTGTGAATGCTGTAAATAGAGACATCTGGATGCAGGCCTTTCACTGCAGTAATTGAAAATGAACATGGATCAAGTTCTGGCCTGTTGTATTCATAAATCTTCAGGCTTAATTACATTAAAGGGAAATCTAGGGCCCAGCTCTATGGAAACGGCAGATCCTATCAGGCTCTCAGATCATGAATCTTTAAGATAAGTGTTTTTCCTCTCTTCAGGACAGTCGGATAAGAAATTTCGATTGGATCTTTGCAGCGTCAGAAATCCGGCAAAGATCTATAATTGTTCTTTGTGTTTTCCTTTTCCTTCATATGTGATGAGCTTTAACCAGTGGGAACCTGGAGAACTTGAACGTGTGAGGCATCAGGCTGCCGTTGTACTAGGCGTATAGGCAATTGATCCCGGATGGCCACACACGCCCTCCATGTGGAAATCTGGGAGACCGAAGATGTGTAGCTAGCTCAGTGTCATGGTTTTCTCATGCACAGAGTCCTTGGTTCTGCCTCCCATTGAGAGCTTTGGCATGATAAGCAGATGGAGTCTGCAGTTCTGCTTGGTCATTTCAAAAAGAAAATGCATTTTGAGTTCAGTGGAGACTCTCCTCACACCTGTCTTTTGAAAACTTAGTTTTTCTTGAAGGAACAAGCTGATATTCTGAAAAAAACAATAAACAAACAGGTGGCAGATGGTCAAAAATTTTGGATTTTGAACAAAACTGTCTAGGTTTCAAAAACTGGTTGTTTTGCAAAAGCATCAATGCTTTCAGCAACATTTTCTCTCTCTGTATCAAGTTCTTATCACGGTTACACACAGTTACACATGGCTACACTCCCCAGTGAGCTTGTACCTGACACAGGTTTTCAACATGGCAGAAGCTTTGACAAAAAGAACACCACACATGGAATAAAGATACACAAGAGTCAAGATGTTTTTATGTGACGGAAGGGTTTTCCTAAACCCTACCCAGAAAACTTGCTGGTGTAGACAGACCCCTTTAATTAAATTCTGCAGGAACTAATTTGATAGCATATAAGTTGACTCCTGTCTCCATAGCCAACAGACAATGCCAGTGAGCCACTATACAGCCAACTGAACCCTCCTGTTAATTACAAGACCATTGAAAGAGCATGGTACAACAAATAAAGAAAATTTCATATCTTTCTGTATGTGTTCTCAATGGTGCCAAGTGGTGAGTTTCTAATGATTTCATTTGTTAGCATTTTAAAGCTAAAGAAATGTTAAATTCCAGCAGAAAAAAAATAATAAAAATAACCAGCTCAAAACCAGCATGAAAGCTCAAGACTTTTTGTAAAAAAAAGGAAAGAAACCCCCACAACACCAAATGACTTCGCAATTGCAACTTTGCTTCCACAAAATTTCAGCCTGAATGAACTTCAATATCATGACTACAAATTTTCAGCTAGTAATAGCAGGGTGAGTTCCTCACAGAAGCCAAAATTCAGCCCTCAGTCTCCATGGCTACAGTTTACCCCAATCATACAGGTTTCTCCACCCCACTTCTTGCAGATGAGGGAAGCTCTGCCGCAGTAAGTGGCCAGGCAGTGAGCAGGGCCCCCAGAACAACTGCCTGTCCTGCCTCTCAGCTTAAGGGCATATTGCAAGAAATAAAAGCTCCTAAAAAATATCTTTTGAACTGGAAAAAAGAGTTACCTACCTTCCTTAACAAATCTTGATTTTGTTCCAGGTCTTTGTACAAAGTGCTGTGGCAGAAAGCTATCAATAATGTTTGCTCTGTAGGAGAAGATTGGGATTACTTACAGCCTTCAAAGAAACAGCCCTCCAGTAACAAGTGGTTTTGCTGTCAGCATTTACCAACGTATTGACAGAAAGGGCTGGGTAATGACTCAAGGATTATTTACATGAAACCCAGAGCTCGTGGCACTGTAAGTTATGGAAAGAGGACAAGCTCACAAAGCAGTAGCCATGTATCTGAATGAGAAGGGACACGCTTGCTGTCAGCAGGACTCAATGGCTGCGACAGAGATCCAGAACTCCAGGCTTGCACATGAGGCCATACATACATTTCCCAACAAGGCAGAAGGGTGAAAACACTGCCAAATACCTCATGTTGCAGTGAGGCCAGTCTTCCTCTTGCAAGGCATTCTTATCTGGCAGGTTTACTCAAGTACTTTCTTTATTCTCCAGCCACCTTGCTCTGGGATTCCGAATTTCATCTTTATCTTAATTGTAGGTTTAAATGTTGAACCATTTAGGTGCAGACCTTAGGTGCAGTCTTTCTGTCATACATCTGAAGGGAAGTCCAGATCCTCATCCACCTTTCTGCTGTTTTTACTACCATGGAAGATGGACTACTCTGGCAGTAAAATTAGGAAAGGTGACAGAACCAAGCCCTGGGGGGGTTTAACCACCCACATTGTTGGAGATGCCAAACTTGGTTTTAAATGTGATACATCTTTCCCTGTTCTGAAACTTTCCAACCACACTGGTAGATCAGCAGTAATTACTATTACACAGGCTAATTCCTGTTCCCCTCCTTCTTCTCTCTCACCAGTACAGGGCCTGTATCCCCTCCTGCACAGCAACTCTGCTCTCAGTATCCGGGTGGTATGAAATTGTAGTGTGGGACGCCCTGCTCCTGCAAAGGCTTTCAAAGGAAAGCAAATCAGCAATATAGCATTCCTCTTCCTCCTGGCAAGGAGTATCCAAAAACAGCAAATCAGTGAAAAATAAATTAATTAATTAGGGTAACATCATGGATTTAGTCCTGCTCATAACTAATCAGTGTCTGTCTGGAGTCTTCCAGAGCTAGTCAGTCTCTATCAGGGTATGTTATTGGCCTTAAATTATTAACCACACAATAGATAGCAGCCGTTATGTGCATGTACTGCAGCATGTTGTAATCTTTACTGTCTGCATTGATGCTGGCTCTGAGTTCATTAAAGAAGGTAAATTCATGTCTAGCTATTTTTATTTATTGTACTATGTATTTTTTTATTGTACTGTGCACTTCTTTTATTACATCATACATACTTAGATGAGCCAGGAGACAGCCTTTCTGCACAATTTTATCTAAATTCTGTAAGGACTGTGTGCCTAAATGCCAGTGATGCTTTTGACAGTACCAGTATGTATTATCTGTTTCAGGAAACAAAAAAAAAATGCTGCAAAAATGTAAAACATGGAGAATTCTCCAGAAATAACCAACAGCAATATTTTATAAAGTCCATTAAAAACCGTTAACTTTACAACAAGCAACCTGGAAAGAAAATCCAACTAAACCAGTAACATTTGATACAACTTCTATTGACTTCCATTCTTTACCAATCCTACATGTACAGCTGTTGATGAATCCCACCATGTAAAGTCATGAATATGATGGATACTAATGAAAAGTATCTGCTAATCATGTTGTATAGACACAGGCAGCCACAAGTCATCCCTGGAACTTAGGATTTGATCTCTCTGGGGAGCAGAATATCCCTACACTCTCAGACCTCTCATATATTTGCTCACATCCCAGTTACCACATATATCAAATCTCTCCTTCTACACACATAGGCAACTACTTTGAAAGAAGCAATTATTAGGGCTCTAAGGTCACAGCAGTAACTCCTATGCTCAAGTTTAAGCCAATGTTTTCCCCAGAGCAGTTTCTGCACAGCTTTTTCATGCAGGAACTGTGTCACTTGAGACATTAAAATATTTGGGATGAAAAAGCCATTCTTCGTGCAGTGGGCGAGCATCAGGCCCTATTAGCAAAACTTTTCATGGGGAACATGAAACTACACCCCAATTTCATGGGTGGCTTCTGTAAAGACCTCTGTGAATAGTGATGCATGAAGCCATGTGGCATAAAAGATGTCTACCAGAGCTAGTTACTCCAGCGATACCTGAAGCCCAGGAGTTGCTGCCATTCCTGGGAAGCCTGAGCCTGCCCCATGGGAAGGAGACATCGGGGAGAAAGTATTGCGGTAGCTGCTGAGAGACAGCCAGGGGCATCTCCATTTTAAATACAGGGAAACAAAAAAGCCTCCAAACACCATAAAACTTAAACAGTTTCCAGTGTTTTGCCAGCTATATGAGTCAGGAAGTGATAACAGGCATCTTCATATCTGACAGTGTTTCCTATTTGCTTCTTTACCTTTTGATCCTACAGACTTCACAGACTAGCATACCAGGTATAAAAGTAAAAATTCTTTATGATGACATTGTTACCATCAAAAAAGTTGAATACATCTACTGCAACCCCAGAAACCTTAGAAGAAAACCTTTAGGGCAGCAACACATTTACATTTACATTCCCCATGACTGCTCTGCCTCAGTTTTATATACATGTAAATCACTTTATACATATATACATATATAGGTAGATATAGATATATTCCAAGTGCATCTGAATTTTTAGTAAAACTTAATATGGCCAAAAAACAGAGCCCTCTTCCATGGCATGGAGGCCTCGCAGTGTCTCTGCATATGCTGAAAAGATCCAGTGACAGCTGGCGAGGTCATTGTAAATGAGGGAAAAAGAGAGTCTTGTCTCCATTACCAAACAGCAGCAACTAATCACTGTCACATCATTATGTGGTTCTGGACTGTCCACAGGTTTATTGTGGCCATTAACCTATTCAAATATTCTACTTGAAGAGAAAAAAAACAAAACCATCTGGGACCCAGTCTGCATCTTTAGGTCTTCTGCAGTCATTTTAACCTTTATAAAGTTACCATAAAACGTCACCAAATCAGATCACATCTTTATGAAACAAATACAGTGAGGAAAATTAGAGCCTGAACACACAGTGCATTATTGCCTACAAACCTCACACATGATCTTTTACCCCGCAAGCAATGCAAAGTAGCTTTTGCAGCTTGCATGGAAAGTTGAGCCTTCTGGTATTTAGTGTTCGGTCAGAGGAACTCACCAAGGATCAAACAAGGCTTTCCATGCTCACACACCACTTCACCCCACAGCAACCTGTTCATACCACCCACTCTCAGGATGATGGTACTTTATGGCCACCTTATTTGCTATAGAGCAAACAGTTACACTGAAACAGAGGAGGGGTAAAACAGACGGCAGGAAGGAAGGACAGGAATTGCCTTTTTCCTCCCATTTTGGAGTTAATGCTCTTTGTCTTGTATTTACATTATTTTAACAATAGGGGGTTGACTCCCACACTGATTTTCTTGTGGGCTGACAACATGCATAAGCAATGGATAGTTTCTCTAGTCACCACAGATTTTAAGTGAGTTTTATGAATTCAGAAACTTAGTAGGTTCAAGTCGTATGTTTTTTGACTGGTTTGTTGGGGTTTCTTTTTGCCTCAAAGAAACAAACTGCATGAATGTGGGACGAAACGATATTATATCGAGCATATTCTTACACTGTATGAGGCTGATGTTCTTCTCACACTGCATGTAGTCACTACCATACATAGAATAAAATCATATCTTGTAACTAAATAGAGAGCAGGACATCCCATGAGTGAACATTACACAAATCTTTATACACAGAAAATTTCCTGATCAACTCTTTGATCGTCAGACACAGTGGGAAGTCCCTGCATCTTTGCGGTTCATAGCAAACCCCCAGTTATCCTCAAGAGTAACACAGGAAAGGAGGGAGGTTAAGACATAAAACCAAGTTTCAGAAATGGTTTAAAATTGCCTTGGGCAAGGGACTCTGTGTTACCTTTGGAGATAACATCAGCTTTGCCTGTTAATAGCACTGTAGTCTGTGTGGGCGCATCCCCAAGCTAGCACCAACCTCTGAGCTCAGGTACCTCCAAGGGGGGTAGGGGGGAAGCCTGGAAGTCAATCCATCACAACCTCCTAAGGTTTCATCAACCTCCCCAGCATTTGGTCTGTATTCGCACACCACCACCACTATCAGTACTTAAACTACATAATGTACATCCAAGTGATATATGTTCACATGACCTTCAGAAGGACTTTAATTTCTTAGACAGGCACTGAGACCATCTACCCAGGGAACCTAATGCAAGTGTCTCCATTTGCCCTGCCAGCATCTCCACAGGTGAAGAAGCCATACTCCCAACTCTCGGCCTCAGACTGGTATCTGACCTGTCTAAAACTGGCTTTGTGATGCAACTCCCACTGGAAACTAGCAGGGAGAAAATAATGCTTCTTTAGGTACCTGTCAGGTTTATAAGCACTTTAGAAGCTCAGTGTCACTGTGTGTTTTAATGCGATCTAATTCTGTAAAGATATAATCTCAGATGGGCTTCAAGGTGATACTCTAGCAATTGTTAGAATAATGATCTTTGGTAATAACCAAAGTAGGTATCTCATGGAAAAATGCAGCGCCTTGCATTCCTGTTAAATTGATGTCATAGAAAAGTATTGAGCATGGAAGGAAATGCCAGGAAAATATTGGTGAAAATCTGAGCAATACCCTTTTACTTCTAAACTGAGCAAGTCAAAGAAATAGGTGAAAGTAATTTATCAGTGTATGAAGCCAAACTCTCAGGCGTGATACACAGCGTACTGCAGACACTTAATGCATCTGCCACTCTATAGCTTCATTTTATTTAGCGCTCTGGAAGTACAAATGCTTCCCCAATAGTGGAACCACATAGTTTCCAAAAGCTGTCTTCCATTGAGAGGACAATTGTTTTCTATAGAGATGAGAAACAAATACCCATGACCCACGTCACCTTGCCCCAGCAGGCTTTTGCTGCGGCTTCCTCTGTGCAAATACAACAAAGTCTGGCAGCAGTCAATCCTACCAGCCCACACTGAGCCACCACAGAGTGCATAGCTATTTACCCTTCCTATTAATCTGTCAGTGTTCTAGTCAAACACGTAAAACAATATGGTCTGTGCATATCTTGACTGGTCATTGCTAAGTTACTGAGGAGCAACATGAATGAGTGGAAAACCATGCAACAAACTATAACACAAGATTTTTAAGGTATGGAATATTGGAGTTTTCAATTGTCAGCGCAAAGGAAGCAGCCATGGTGTTCGTAGCATAGTGACAATAATGCAAAAGCCAGAAACTATAGCCAGTCTGCCTCTTTCAGCGTACAATAAACCGGTCCTGTTTGTTTTGCTCAGACGCAGATTTAATCTCATCTCTTTTATAGGCTCCCTACTCTGTGCAGCCAGGAAACAATTAGAAAACTTGGGATTCTGGCCCTCAGTTTACTTCACACAAGCAGACTGCTGCCACAGTGCAGAACCCAATGGCTGCAGCAGCTATAAGGGATGTGTCAGGACTGCATTTTGAAGCATTTGAAAGCTGATGTACTGTTAACTTGCAAAATCTGTTAGAGAAACCTGGTTGAATCCAAAAGTCATGTAATGGATAACCCCATGGCATCCACTCCAGCACTCCTTACTCAGATAAATTCAGCTCAGTGGTAGTAATTCTTGCTCAGGAGAACACCTTTAAGAACAAGTCAGTACATGCTGTCAGGCTGCTGAGCCAAGCACACTGCTTGCCCTTCTCCAAGTAATAATCTTATTTGATGATACTTCAAGGCTCTGTCAGAGCTGAAAATTCACACTGCCTGCTATCTCTTTAATCCGTTTCCTTGCCATGAACAAAAGGAATAGTGTGCATATGAGAAAGCAGAAATAGAGGATATAGGTCAAAGGGTATATTCTGAGTGTCAGGAGGATTTATCTCAAACAGAATAGTCTTTCTACAGTCAGCAAACTCTCCAGAACCAACAAGAACTGCAAAAAAGCATGAATATAGACATTATAAAACTAAATGACAAAGTACAAGTAATAGTATTTAGCCATTTCCAAAAACCTTGACCAATTCTTTGCTTTATAGTCAAGAAAGTTCTACTTTGGCACTGCTGAAAGAGAAGATAAATTTTGTATATGTGCAGAAGTATGTATATAAATCTACAAGTCTGAAGGTATTTGTGTATATACACCAAATTACGCCAAGCAATTCATAATGAACAAATAGATTGACTATTGCAATCACTTCCATGTGTGGCTTTACACTTCTAACTAGTCCCATCAACTTCAGTAATACTATTTATATATCAAAGTATACAGATGGATAATCCTGAAAGGTTTTAGCCTCATGATCTCACACTTGATTGGTATTAACAGAACTACATGAGGCTGTAAAGAATTCCTGGATCAGGCTGCAAACTAGTGATTTACAAAGTGATAAATTGCAATAATTAATTATGTTGTAATTGTCCTAGCCAATACCCCTTTGAATATGAGGTTCATTGTCTGATCAACTTCAAGTTGACCAAAATAGGTCATAGTATACATGTCTTTTGACTTCTGAAAGATGAATGGTCCAGGGATGTCCAAAAAAGTGTCTGGAACCAATCCAAAGGCAAAGAAAATATCTTAATCTCAGTCCATGCTCAAGTGACAACCAGCAAAGCATACAGAAAGCAGATCTACCCCACACAATCAAGCTATCAGTCTCTAATAGTTACAGGCAAAATATCAACCTTCAGCTGGCCATGCTGAACTTATTTAACCTCATTATCACAAAGGACAGGTTACCATATCAGTATTTCAAGAGGAATTGGAGAGCCACAGATTCAGTGGTAGCATAATGAAGTTGCCAAAATCCCTGACTGCACATGGCACTACAGTACCTTTAAACTTACAAGGAAATGCAGTTTACTCACAACTCTGTCCTGGTAAAACCCACACAGACTGGGGACAGCAATAGCTCCCCTGCCCCATCTGATGGTGCGTGCTAAGTTCTAGGAGTGATGGTATTATCACCAGTGCACCTAGTCTGAATCAAGTGTTCAAAAAATATCCCAAAGCTTGATCCAAAAAAAAAAAAAAATTCATTAGGTTTTAGCCAAAGACAACAGAGGGCTATTTAACTCAGGGTAATTAACGCAGATGTCAATTCTAAGATAAACAAATCTAACTCATAATGGGAGAGGAACACATGCACGTACATTTTATTTGAAACTCCTAGATGCGATACACTTACTGTGGTGATTAGACTTCCTGCAAGGGGTAAAAACCTCACTGAATCAGAGTAGTCTGTCCCTGTGCAGCAATTTCATAGAAGTTTTAAGTGAGATAAAGCCTGCCAAGGTCAACAGAAAGATTCATTGTACTTTGTTTCAACTCTATAGTTAAGGTCTACCTAAGGAGTAAAAAACCCTTCCCTCGCCCGCACCGCTCGCAGACACTGGGAGCTCCTCTCCCCCCTCACCGCCCTTTATTCCAGTCATCTTAATACAAGGGATAACTACTAGAAAAGCAAGAATTTTGCACTAGGAACTACTGTTTTGCATTATAGTACTTTGAACTGCATGTTTAGTAGAACAAGCCAGATCCCAATTACAGCAGCAGAGTTTTCATACGAAATTTTTCTTGTTCAGAATGCAAACATGAAATCAAAAAGCTTCAACTCTTGTTAAAAAGAAAAATAAAGAGTTCCCATTTTAATAAAACATATTCAAATTCTTTGGGGAATAGAGAAGATTATTTCATTTATTAAGAACAATGTAGATCATATTGCTCAATCTCTTCTCTGTCGTAGCAACTCCCAACTCATTGCAATTTGCAGGGAAGTTGTACAAAGAAGCTGCAGATTTCAGGCTAGCGATCTTAAACTACCAAGCACTTGGTAGTCCAGAGATTCCCAAATGAATCAAGACACAAAAATTCCAAGGACTGAAGAGTGTCATTTCAGAGATGGGTGACTGCACTCTGATTTCACCACCTTTAGTTAATGCCCTAGCCACAGTATCAGATTACTTTCTGAGTGAAACATCCAGTAATCTTCTCTGGTTCAAATATACCATATTTCAATAAATCAGAGTTGTGTGCATAACTATATTGGTAACTGAAAGAGGTAGGAAGAGTAGGATGAATTTTGAGGGCAACTGAGGAGTCTTTTAGTCTTTTTTTTGGTTGGTTTTAACCAAGCAACAGAACTAGTCAAGACAAAGAATTTTGGGGTTTTTTTTTAATCATTTACCAAAGTAAAGCAGGTTTTGGTAAATTTAAGACCACAGAGTCAAAAAAGAAACAAAACCCCCACACATAGCAGAGAGAAATGTGAAGTCCTATGCATCCAAAAGGAAAATCTGGGAACAGAAGAGGGGAATGGCTCAAGGATCTAGAGAATCAGAAGTTATATTCATTTTTTTCAAATGGAAAGAAAGTCTGTTTTGTACAACATTGCAATTTTATGAAATAGTGGATAACTGGCTATTCTGGAGGGAGAAGAGGTTTCTGCCTGGGCAGAGCTCTCCTGGATGCAAATGAGCACCTCTGTTACAAGTTTTGAAAGAAAATAACTGCCTATTCTGAAAGGAATGGGGGTGTTTACCCCAAGAAGTTTTTGAGACCTGACTCACAATACACTTACCAGAACGAGAAATCCTGAAGTCCAGAGACACTTACTTCACCTCAGTGAAGCAGAGGAGCATTTTTATAGGTTCTCCTAATCATATTATTACCTTATTCCAACATTAGAGAGGGAGATAAATAATTTTTCGACAGTCTAATATTTAAGCCCTTTCTGGTACCTAGTCTGGTACCTAGTCAGGTACTTTCTGGTACCAAGTCAGACTGTAACACTGGGCCCACTTGGATTGGGTGGTATACATAAGGATGCTCCTCGGACTTCAGTGCAGGCCCTTGCTTCACAGAGCATGGGGATTTGGTGGCCATTTCAGAGACAAAGGAATAGAGTCTTAGCCCCTGCCACATCATCGCAGAGCAGTGCTGATACCCTGGTGGATTACTAGGCTGATCTTTCCATTTCTCTTTTCATCTCATTTCTCTGTCTTCCAAGCTCAGTATACTCTAAATGCTGGCATTTGTATTCAGTAATATTTCGGCGGCTTTTCTAAACTCCATAGACTCTGATGAGTTAAAAAACCCACCACTGTGCACAACTGCGACATGCAGTGTAACTTGAAAACAATGTTTCGCCACTCTATTTATATATATTTTTTGTGTGTGTCCTTTGCAGCTCCCTCTTTGCAAACCACAGGTGTTTGTGGGCACAATGCTACCAATGCTGTAGAAAAGAGTTTATTGTGAGGAGCCTTTTCTTTGCCACTTGTCCTAAACCTGTTCGCAAAGTGCTACATGCGTTCTACCGATCACCATAAAAATCAAGGAACAAGAAGTCCTCTGTAAGCCTGCCCAGCAGCGCCACTATGACATTGGTTGCGACAGCTTTGTGACCCTGCTTTGTTTTCATTCATTCACAAGCCTTTTTCTTTGCTTTGCTTTTTTTTTTTCTTTCCTCCACTCCCTCAGAAATAAAGGGAGGGTTGAAGCCTTTACAGGCATTTTTATCTACTGTAAAAAAAATTAAAAAGAAGAAGAAAAGTGTGGGCTGGGGTAATAGATTTATAAAAAAACAACCCACAATGTGACAGCTACTTTAGAGAACACTGCATGTAGTTACAGTAGTTATGGTTTCAAAAACCACCTGCAAACAAGTGCAGATACCATAGCAAACTGCCCTTACGGTTTCTTTCTTCTTTTTCCTTACATGCTCCTTCTTTTCCTTTTTTCAAAGTTCCCTCTTGCCATTCTAAGCCTGAAGTTGGTAATGAATTTATGTGACAGCTATGAAACTAGTATTAAAATTGTGAATAGTGGCTAACAGTGCTCAGCATCTTCACACAGCAGTGAATACAGGACTGAGGCTGTTGAATGGGGTGGGAGCAAGGGGGGCAGGCAGACTGATGTCCATGTTTTCTCTCTTATTTATCTGTACACATAAATAAGGGCGGAAGGGACACACATGATGGAAACAGCACGGAGGCTCCTTCTTGTGCTTCTGCCAATGCATGCTTAGGGATAAGGGGTGAGAAACAAGCCCAGGGAGCAATTGGGGATGCTTCTGTCTGCTCCTCTGTTGGAGAAGGGCATGCTGTCAGGAGAGGACATAGTAGGGACAGGGAATGAAACACATCAGCTTTTGCCTTCTCTTAAATGTGTTTGACTAGTCTTGAAGGAACTGGGGCCACAGGCAAGTATAGGAGAGGACAGAAAATGGAGGGGGTGTCCATGAAGCGTTCCCCCCACCCAGGGCAGGTGGAAGCAAATTCATCATCCCCTCAGCCTATTTTCTAGACGCCTGCACACAAACAAGGTTAAGGGGGCAGGACGAAGAGGAAGGGCGAGGTGCACAATGAGGCAGCCAAGGGTGCTGTGCATGCCTGGGTTGGGCTGGGGGCAGAAGGGGCCTCCTCACCCCCACACTGAATGGGAAAGAGGGCAGGAAGGAGAGGGGGTGGGGGGTGGGGGCGCAGGGTTAAAGGGCCTTGGAGGTAGAGGGAAGTGGCTGCAGCTAAAGAAAGGAAATCTTGGGCACCCTTTGATTTCCCCTGCTTGCACAGGGTTTTTCAGCATAGGAGGAAACAGAGCTGGAGCTGGGTGGGCAGAGTGAGGGCTCAGACTCCTCTCTCCTGAGGGGGGGAGCGAGGGGAGAGATGTTATTAGCGGCGAAACCTCAAGACCGAAGTTGAAGCCGACGAAGAGAAAAGGAGCAATATGATCAATATGGTTTCATTGTTGAGCCCCGCTTACCTCGGCGGGAGACCATCTGCTCCCTGTCAATGCATCACCTGCTTGTCTGGCCTGTTGGCTGGGCAACGCGCGGGCGGGGGGATTAAGGGGGCCGGGGGGCCCGGCCAGGGGTTGTCGTATCCCCCACCCCCCACCCCCGCCACTGCCGGGGCAGGGGGAAGCTTGCCTGGACTAGGTGGGAAGCCGCGCAGGCTCCTTGGGGTTTGACTATTTCCAGAGGAGGGCATAAAACAAACGCGGTGTTTGTGGGCAGCGGGGCGGTCGCAGGAAGGCCCTTCCTGCCCCTGGAAGTTGGCGTTTTGCTGCACGTGCTGAATTTAGGGATGCATGAATGAGCCTGCCACAATGGACACCCAGGGAAGAAAGGGCAGCAGAGAGGTCCCCTCATAGCCAGGCGCCTCACCACTGGAGTCACCAAAGGAAAACAAGGCACAGCACTCTCACATCATCTCCCAGAAAAAAAATTAGGTGTGGAGGAAGACACTGAAATAGTGTTAATACTGCTAAGTCATTTTAATATCACCACAAAATCAGTGCATTTGCATAGGCTGAATGCAAGGGGAAGGAAAAAGCAGAAACCCTCAAATGTTGTGTAGCAAATAAGGTGCTGAGCCTGTGCATGTGATCCAAAATTATTTGATTTTTTAAATAATTTTGAAGCTGTTTAATATTTAATGCGATCCACTCATGCAGATAAATTACAGTCCCCTGGATCCCAAACTGGGCAGTACCAAAGTGCTTAACCAATTCTTGTCAGAGCAGACAAAACACGGTTGGTGCGGAGTACCCTTGGTTTCAGCGCATGCTCCTCCCTGCAGCTAGGTGCACCACTATACTAACGGCATGGGCACACTGTTGTGTGCAATATACGATTTCACTGACTTGGAAAGGAAGGTTATAAATCCATATGTAGAGGTTTATGTACATATATATATGTGTGTGTTCGCACACGTGCACTCCAACACCCATGATCCTCTCAAGGGACCTTACCTTATCCCACATCACCATTAAAGCGGTGCCTCCTGTTGTTGTCTGTGCGTAATAGCTGTAGTATACCCAGCCTGAATGCTCACAGTGATCAAGGTTGGGCATTTGGTTACAAACATCACCTGGGAAGTAGATTCTCCCAAAAGCAGGGCTTAGGTTCTTCACCCTTTGGAGTCAATTAGAGTCCATATGGAGTTACATTTCTAAGTCAACACCACCAGGATCTTTGAACAATGTTACACTCTCTTGCTTAATAATCAAATGAACAAAAGCCCTTGGCGAACCTTGCTAGTCTGCTGAGATTCTCATTAGCAAATTTTCTGAACTTCTCTAACCCCAGACAGAACTTCCAGGCATGGACAAGGGGTGTATAACCAAGAGAGTTCAAGAAGGCAAGTATCACTCATTAGGGAGCAGGTTCCTCAGATGAAAAGCTATCAGCAACATTCATTAGAAACAACTGTATTTGGTTATTGTTATGTTCAGTTATAGCTTTGCAATGCGAAGAGAAGCAACTATTTCCAGTTTTAGAAATACCTCCTGTTACATGGAGTCCAGTGGCATAAGCACAGATAGGTTGTGAGTTCACAGACACCATGATCTTCAGCAAATCTCATGTCACCACTGCTCCATAAGTCAAACAGGGTAGCACTCAACTCATCCTTCTAAGGTATAAGGACTACTAACCTAAATGCTTTTAAAGGTCTAAAGCTATGAGATGTATTCATTAAATAACCTGTGTGAAAATTGCAACTTACTGTACCTACAAACAGACTTTGTTAGAGTACAACAGAAATTTTTACCAAGCAGTTAAATCAAAACATCCAGCACATACAACCCATCTTGATGAAAGAAGATGCTTCCTTGTTAGTTTGTAATCACTGTTGAATCCCTTTTGCACAAGATGCCACATTTGCAGCTCAGAAATGTTAATGGAGTTTCCTATTAGCATGCTGAACAGAAGTAGTACATGTTTTTACGTGTCACAGGTAATAGACCTCACCACTTGCATGAACCAGTAAGTAGAAACCAGACTCAAAGATGGATATTTTGTTGCCCAGACTCTTATTCTTTTACCTACCATATAGCTCAGAGCAACCCACACAGAAAGAATATGGAATATTTGAATTCCGGATTTACCTTGCATTTTAAAGAGTATTTCTAAGCCAACAAAAGGTTACTGCATCAATTATAAAGTTAATGTGGAAGAAATAGCAAGAATCACTTCTGGGAAAACTAAAATCAATAGGTGGATAACTAATACCAAGAAACAAAGGTAAAGCACACATCTCATGGTAACGTGTAAAGTATAACTTCTGCAATCCCTTCACCAACTTGTTGAGGAAGCGGTTTGTATCTCTGATGCAATCTGCAATCTCCTTTACCAACTTGCTGAGGAAGCGGTTTGTATCTCCAATGCAAACTGATTTTCCTGGTTTTTTTCTGAGAGTATTTCAATAAATTCATTACTTACAATTCAAGACGCAAAGCATCAAGACAAGAAAATTCAAGAAACATCCTGATTTATACAAAAAAGGGTTTCTAATGTCACCTCACTGCCTCATGCACAGATTCATGAAGGTATTTAGAAGACTATCCACTAGGATGTGATATCCTGGATGCCTTGTCCAGTTAGAGCCTTGAAATTCTAAACATTGAGACCTACCCTGCAGAACTGGGAGCAAAGCGAACATTTCTGCATTGTTCAGGTCAACGAATATCACTACAGGATTCGCTGTCAGCTTGTGCTCCTCACACTTTTCACACAGCCTGTGTTGATACAGTGCGTTTGAATTTACACAAGGCATCTAACTTAGCAAACCACGGCACCTTGAAGAAAACCAGTGTTGTAAGGCATGAGCAAACCATGCCTTGGATAATATAAACACTGATTCATGGGCTCATTTCTCAATTAACGGGTTCAGCTCTCATAGAGTTGTTAATGACAAGGTGTTTTGTCAAAGCAGTGAAAGAGAAACTTCCTGAGGGTACTGTGCAATTTGGAGATGTTTTGACCAGTCATGAAAGGACTGTGTGCAGGATGTGGGATTGTGAATTTTCTTCCACTCAGAGATTGCTTACAAGCACTGGCTGAGCTTTCTTGCATGGATAAAGTCTGGGATGAACAATGTGTTTTGACCAACGCAAGCACTCTATCTATTTGAGAATTTCCATATAACACTGATTTTCTTTACTTGTTCATCCACCTCTTGTCCAGACTGTTATTTACATTTGGAAACCAAAGATTTCCAAAGGGATTACAAACTACCAGCATCTAGCCAGCTCACCTTTGCAAGTCCCAGAAATCCACTAGCAAAATAGTGCCATTATTCCTATTTAAGTAAACCTAGCTAAGGAAAATAACATTACCCTGACTGACCATGGTTCTGTATTTCTGTGAATTAACTATGAAGTGGAAAACTACAGAAAAACTAAAAGAACTGGGGCAATAGATACAGAATAATGCTCTTAGAAATCATGTTTTCTATAAAGGTAGTGAAAATTAAAGATCTGCTTAGGTCTGTATTGTACATGAAAACATTCAAGGCTGAGGAATGTGGAGGGCTGCAGGATGGCTCTGCAGACTGGAGTGTCCCATGTGTGGTATGGAGAGCCCGAATGTCAAAAGGGAGGGTGGGAGAGCACTTAAATTAAGCTCTGCTAGCAGGTCATACAGAATAAAAGCATGTATTTCCACATTACCTACAACAGCAGCCTAAGGACATACCTCTCCAGTACTAACCAGTCAGAATTTAAGTATATTCAAAGTATTTTTAAAAGTCCATGACAATACTGTTGACCTGATATTATGGCTACCAGACAGCTGTATACAGCAGCAAATACATTGAATATGACCCATAACTGATGCTGACAAGTAACTGGTGCTGAAAAAAACCAAAACCCAAACTGTTGATGCATTTGGCAAGGAACATAACGGAATTTCATTTTACCCAACAACCACAACACACAAACATTGTTAGTTCCTTGTTTGCATTCAAAGGATCCATCTGCAAGTAACAGAAAAATTTCTAACAAATTAAGCACCGGAAAGATAACAATCTACACATTTAGACCACTTAGAAGCTAAGCTACAGTTCCCTGCTACAGGTCTGTGTTGTCACCCTCTTACCGACTTTACTCTGTGATCCAGGATTCAACCTGATTAATTTTAGGGGAAAACAAAACATGTTAATTTTATGTATGCAATGGTTAAAATTGTACAAGGATATGGAGAGTGAAGCCCTGAATTTACCCTCCTTTTTGCAAAATTACCTATGGCTGGCAATAGAAAGTAAAGCTCCCCAGTGTCCTCAAATTACACAGATCTAATACCTCAGGTACAGCGTCCGCTCAGACTGGAGCCACGAGCATGCAAAGATGGGATGACACGAAACTCTTTCAAATATGAAAAATCTGTTCAGCACAGGTAAATAAAAATATTTGGACCGAGTTTAGTGATGAGGAAAAATTACTTTGAAAGACATTGAGCCAGATAATTAGGTGGTAATGAATGCGGAGCTGCACTTGGTATTCTACTCCAGCACACTGGGGGCGAAAGGGAGCGTGATGCAGAGCTGGGTCCCCACTACTCCTGCCATGCATCACTGAGGCCATACGCAGCATGGCCTCAAGTTGATTATCCCTGCTTTCCAAGACGTTGTCAAAACATGTAAGCTGCCAGCAGGAGACACACTTTTAATAAAACTGCCTAGTCTCCAGTGATATTTTTCAGTTATGAAAACAGCATCCTTCCATATAACATGTGCATGTGAGCAAGAGAGCATGTAAAACACTGTAGCAGCGTTCCCAGAGAACAGCATTTTCATTACAAGTAGGCAAATTGGATGTTTATGTAGACTAATGTTCTCCATGCTGTCTGTTACGTGACAATGAAATGATTTATTATGAACTGACAAATACACTGCATTTGCAATGCAAGGAACCCGATGCTTTATACTGTCAGTCAGCCCCTTTATTTTTCCAATTCGTGTGTCTTAACTCATTGTTAGGGGGAAAACAGACAAGCTCAATTCAGAATTGCTTGTCTGTGCGTGTGTCCACGCGAGTGTGTGAGAATGGATGGGGACGGCAACACTAAGGTTTTGGATGCATTGAAACACCCTCAGGAATCAGTATGCCCCAGAACTCTGTAGATTCATTTGATAGTTTCTCCTGTTTTTCTGTAAGAGAAGAGAGGTAGAGAGGGAGCCCAGTTGGTCCACAATGCCTGCAAAAGTAATCTCTGGAGACATGGGGGTAAAGTTGATACAAGCATGTCTTCTATGTCCTATGTCCCATTTCAAAACCAAACAAATAATTTAAAAATGCAAATTTCAGCAAATTCTCTGATATTTAGGACACTACATTTCTAAGCTACTTTAAGACTCTTATTGACTGAGGAGGGGAGAGGAACAAAAGATAAGCTATGGATGCAATGAATGTGAGAAAAGGATGAGGGCTACCTCCTTCTAAGGAAGCATCAAGTACCACTAGCCCGTCATTTGCAGAGAAGGAATATAAATGCAGATGAGCACATAAGTGAAATCACATTTAGAGGTCTGCATTTTAACACAAGTCCTGAAACCAGGAGATCCAAAGTCCATTGAATGACAGCATTTCAGTTCAGGAGCTTGGCACAGGGAGTGAGGGTTATAGTGACATAGTGCATTGTGCTCATTTCATCACAGGAGGAGAGCAAAACAGGGGTAGAAAACACTGATATTTATGGATGAACAGGATGGGTTTTTTCCTCTTTATGATACATTTCATTAAAAGCATCTTCTAGACAGCTGAATACACAGGTGTTACCTTGTTACTGCAGTTGCTTAGCATGGCACTTTTATGTTCTCTTCCCTCCCACAGTCACAGACTTGGTAACAGCACCACTGCTTTATTAACTAACCTCCATTTCTTGCTAATTCGCTAATAAATTATCTTATTTGAAAACAGCCTTTCCATTGCATCGATCAATACTAGTGGGAAAAGTAACAGTAACCTTTAAGAAAGACAAAGTAAAATGGGAAGCATGACTCCAACAGCATGTCTTTCACAAATACAAGTCAATAAATATATTTACATTTGCAGGATTTGTCTTTTGGCTCAGTTTATTTAGGGTTTAATTTCAGACAGTCTGTGCCTGTTCCATTAAGTCTTTTTTCCTAGCACTTTACTCTTCCTTTGTATATCATTCTTCTTTGAAGTTTCTTCCACCTATCCTTTGCCTGCTCATTGTATGGGCATTTTTTCTTCCCTGCATTGTTACAAATGCATAGAACTAGCAAAGGCCCATTTAATTTTTCTTTCATATGGGAGATATTTAAAATCAAGTAGAAAAATAATCTAACATGGGAACCTTTTATTTAAAGGGCAAGGCTTCCTCTAAAGTAGCGCTCTCAAAAATTACTACAAAAAATGGAATGGTCATTATTTTCCACACCTCTGCTTTTGTTCTTGGTAGAAGATGTAAACTTTCTCAATCTCTGTTGCCAAAGATGTCAAGGACTAACACAGGAAGATCCATCTCAATATGTGGGAAAACTACTTCACTGTGAGGGTGACAGAGCACTGGAAGAGGCTGGCCATAGAAATTGTGAAGTCTCCTCTGGAGAGATTCAAAACCTGCCTGCTCATGATCCTGTGCAGCCTGCTGTGAGTGATTCTGCTTTAGCAGGGCAGTTGGACTAGATGATCTCCAGAGGTCCCTTCGAACTCCTGCCATTTGGTGAAATCTGTGACTACCTTCCCTTTGCATCTCAGAATCAAAGATCAAAACAAAGCTGACAGTAGGTATGCCTACACTAGCATTTGTCACATAAGCAGTTGATTGATATATAAATTCTTCATTTTCTAGTATCCCCAAATTCTTTTGCTCTTTTTTCTGACCACAGCAATGCCTCGAGCAACTTGCTGTCAGGGTGCCCCATGACAGAAGGGGCTGGAGTTCTGTGACTAGCAATGTTCCTCAGGGGCCAGTGTTTGGTCCAGACCTGTTTAATATCTTCATCAACGACCTTGATGAGGGAATAGCATTCACCCTCAGCAAGTACACTGATGATACAAAGCTGTGAGGGGTGGCTGACACACAGGAACACTGCGCTGCCATCCAGCAAGACCTGGACAGGCTGGAAAGCTGGGCAGGGAGAAACCAGATGAGGTTTAATAAAGCAAGTGCAGAGTCTTGCACCTAGGAAGAAATAACCTCTTGTATCAGTACAGGCTGGGGGATGACCTGTTGGAGAGGAGCTCTGAGGAGAAGGACCTGGGAGTCCTGGTGGATGACAGGTTGGCCATGAGCCAGCAGTGTGCCCTGGTGGCTAAGAGAGCCAATGGGATCCTGGGATGCATCAGGAGGAGTGTGGCCAGCAGGTCTAAGGAGGTGATCCTCCTCCTCTACTCTGCCCTGGTCCGGCCCCACCTGAAGTATTGTGTTCAGTTCTGGGCTCCCCAGTACAAAAAACCACAGGGATGTCCTGGAAAGAGTCCAGAGAAGGGCTACAAAGATGATTAAGGGCCTGGAGCATCTTCCCTGTGAGAAAAGGCTGAACGAACTGAGACTGTTCAGCCTTGAGAAAAGAAGACTGAGAGGGGATCTGATGAATGTCTATAAATATCTGAAGTGTGAGACACAGGGGGAAATAGCCAGCCTCTTTTCAGTGGTCTGTGGAGATGGTACAAGGGGCAATGGTTGCAAGTTGGAACACAGGAAGTTCTGCACCAATATGTGGAAGAACTTTTTCACAGTGAGGGTGACAGAGCCCTGGGACAGGCTGCCCCACGGGGGGTTGTGGAATTTCCTTCTCTGGAGATACTAATGATCTGTCTGGACACCTCCCTGTGCGATCTGTCCTAGGCAACCTGCTTTGGCAGTGGGGTTGGACTCAATGTTCTCTGGTGGTCCCTTCCAACCCCTACAAATCTGTGAATCTATCATCTATCACAAGCACACTTAGCAGTGATTCCTCCAAAGATGAAAATGTTTGTAAACACGGCAGAGAAGAAAAACAATCACATTATGTTCTTAGGAGTAGTTAGAGAGAAGGAGAATTGTGCAGAAACACCCAGGAGCCAGGCAAGCACCGACAGCAATGGTTTCCTCTCTCTCTTCAGACAGTTGAGAGCAGGAAAAAAAAACAAACCTCAAGGTATTTTGCAGTGCTCTCTTTCACAGAGAAATATGAACGTTAATCAGGAGACTGATAGACAAATCAATAGACAATGTCTGTCAGAGCCCTTATTAGCATACGTAACCCAGTAATTCTCTCTTCATAACAGATGCTGCTTACCACATTGTTGTGGGAATCATGCAGCAACCAGACTCAATAGGTATTTTCAATCTTCTTTTAATCTGAAGGAGCTCTAATTTAACCTCTTCCTTTTCTAATGGCATTAATTTTAACAGCCAAAGTCCTGTCTCTGGCAACACACACTGGTTTTACACCGAGGTCCTCCCACTCACCAGTGAGCAATGTGGTACCTGCCAGGACAGCTTCCAAAGGAGCAGTGGCAGTGGGCATCTACACCACCCTCACTTTCCTTGGCTGCAGGGTTTGGACAGGCCGATTCCATCTACCCTAACTTTTGTACCTACCTACCTTCCCACCCATGCTGGACCTTCTGCTTTTGCCAACTATACAGGTTTTATCCTCCTTGGGCTCTGACACAGAGATGTCTCTCTTTTATCTATTCTGACTGCAAATCCAACACAACAACACAACCATGCTTCAGGGAAGTGCTGACCCAGTAATGTAAACTTCATTCTGGAGAGGACCATTTCTGTGGATTAGCAAAGTCTAGATGTGGGTTTGGGATCATTTCTGAACTGCTCAGTGATGTGGGGCATTCAATTCTGTGCTGCAGTCAGGGTCCAACCTTCAGAAAATCAGTTGCGTCTCATGAAGCTGAGAGAATTAACTTCAGCTCACTGAAAAATGCTTCATCTTTCATTTTGGTTTCTGCTACAGATTTAGTGTGACATTCCTCAGCAAGTGGCTCACCCACCCAACCTTCTCTGCCAGATTTCAATGAAACTACTAAAACATGCCAGCATCCAGAGCTAACTTCGGCCTATAGAAATAATGAGACTTTTTCTACAGTCCTCTTTCACAAGCACACTGTGCTTGCAAGCACAAAACAGTGTACCATTTAAGGCTTCCCATATTTCTGGAGAATTTCACCACTGACAGACTATTTAATTGTTATTTTCTTAATCATTCTTATTCCTGGCACACTGCGGTGTTTGGGGAAGCCATTGGGCCTGCAGGAGCCCTGGTTTTAGTCAGTCTGTCTCCTCATGTTTGGGTACACAATCATTGTAACACCTATTTTCTTGTCTTTTGTTTTGGTGGGGTTTTTTCCCAAAATACTATATTCTCAAAGGTCCTCAAAATACCAGGACATTCATATGTCACCCTCTCTTACCGTAGTAGGCACTCTGAGCTAGAAGCCAACCTTCCTTTCATACAACTCTTAAACTACAGAGGGGAATAATCCCTAGGAAACTTCATTACCAACATCAAATTCAAGGTCAGTGATTGAGAGCAATGTTATTTCTGCCCTGCAGACAATGTCAGACAAGGCACTAAAATCACCTGGGCTTCAGCAGCACAAAACACAATGCAAGCTCCAAAGTTCACACAGAAACTGGATACATCATGATTTCTTCTGTCACACTGAGACTACACCAGTACTGCTACACCTTGCTATAGCTACATTAACTGTTGCCATTAGCTGCGAGGTAGCTCAGCTGTGTGTCCAGAGGAACATTCATACCATTTCATCACATTAAACACTACATGGAAGTATATTCATGCTAAACATCATATAAACAAGGCTTCTAGTCCACCTATTTCTTAAATCTTTACTGCTACTCCTTTTTAGAAAAAAAAATCTTAAAAAGGGTTTTAAAAGGCTTTTTTAAATGCCCTGTTCACTTTTTGGTGGGACACTGTTGCAAACCAGAATCATCACAGAGTAACAGAATTACAGAAGGTTAGGAGTTAGAAGGGACCTCGAAAGATCATCCAGTCCAACCCCCCTGCCAGAGCAGGATTACCAAGGCTAAATCACACAGGAAACGTGACCAGGGAGGTTTTGAATGTTTCCAGAGAAGGGGACTCCACAACCTCTCTAGGCAGCCTGTTCTATTAAATCCTTCTATTAAAAGATAGATAACACATATGCCGCAGGAGACTGCTGAAGGTGGTTCAGTTTCAATGTTCCTTTGCTCTTACAAATCTTCTTCACAATGTCAATGTTCCCAGCATAATTTGATGTGGCATTTTAAAACAGCTTACACAAAATTAAGAAGTATAAATCCCAGAGACAGAGGTGCAATTATTTGAGGAGCCATGTCTTTGAGACAGTATCATGTACAATATGTCTAATAAAATTTTATGGCTTAAACGCTGAATGTGAGATAACACAAAGCAGAAAACTTCCTTTCATCACTGTCTCACACCAGTGTGAGAGCAGCAGTCCACAAAGCTTTGTTCAAAGGGACCACATCACAAGTCAGAGGTCACAAAATCTGGCCTCAAGCAAATATATAGAATCACAGAATCATCCAGGTTGGAAAAGATCTTTAAGATCTTCAAGTCAAACCACAGACCTAACACTGCCAAGTCCACCAATAAACTGCATTCCTAAGTGTCACATCTACACATCTTTTAAATACCTCCAGGGATGGTGACTCAACTATTTCTCTGGGTAGCCTGTTGCAAAGGAAAAGCTTCTTAGTGAAGACATTTTTCCTAAATTAAACCTTTCTTTGCACAACTTGATCCTGTTTCCTCTTGTCCTATCACGTTACTTGGGAAAATTCCTCTTCCTTGAAGAAATGTCACCCAGCAGGAGATGGGCAGGCAGTAAGAACATGAAGGAGGCAACCTCAGGTCTCTTGGCCCCATTTTGCTCCCACTAAAATTCAGCAGATTTAAACCAGAGGACATCAGGGGTCACCACATCAGACTCCAGGATGTTCAACTAACAGAAGTAATTCCATGATATGGAAAGATATTTATCTACCCTTACTTGCCATTTAAACTGAACTCTTCTCCTCCAGCTTTATGCCAACCTTCATGTTCCAACACATTACTGACATGCTAGGCTACCATGGGCTCTTCATGTTAGCCAGTGCCACATACATCTAAGTGTTCTCAGATCCCTGTTGCTGGTATACCTAGTTTCGCCAGCTCAGGTAATGCATATAATTGTGATATATATTATTCATACTGCTTTCTAATTTTAAGCCATATTAGACTCTTCATTAAGGGCCATATTCTACACTCAGCAGGTTCTACCCAGCCCCCATGTCCATAGGGTGGTATGCAAGTGAGAACAGAAGTGAGGACGCAACTTTTCCTAACAATGTAAAAACTCAAAAAAACCCAGCCAAGCTAAATAAGCTTTATTTTACATTCAGTTTGCAAGCAATAAATTATTCCCTTTTAAACAAATTGGTCTCCAGAAGGATAAGCATAGTCAGATGGGCTTTAGTAACAGTGTAATGTTCTGGTGAGTTAGAAATACATGAAAAGGCATATAGCACTTTTAAAATGTGTTTTTGGTTAATTGAGCCCAACTTATCAAAAGTGTAATCACAGCATTTGAAGCCAATGAGGTTTGTAGTTCACTTATATAATTCATCTTTTCATGCATGTTAATTATTGAAATATTGAGACTAGAAATATATCTAAAAATTATTTTCTAATGATCTAGAACTATGCATTTTTCTTTAATGTTTCAATCTCTAATTCTAAATTCTGCATGCAGATGGTTCTATACATCTTTTTTTAAAAAAAAAACCCTGAAGATATTTGAAATAACTTAGTTCTAGCCAACTTCTCTGGATAATAGTTTGGAAAACAAACATGTTTCTTCTAAACAATGGACTACCACACTTATATCTAATCCTACTCTTGTCTGCGCTAACATAAATCAGGACAATAACTAAAGCCAATAGGATGACATGGGGTCAAACCAGTTTGAAATCTGAATGAAGACCACACACTTTTCATCCTTTAGAAACACTCATACCATTTTGCTGTTGCTTCTTCTAAGTAGGCTTCACTTTCTGGTTTCCACATGCCAGCATTAGACTAACACACACACACATTCATGGATTAAAACTGAAATGAAACAAAACCTACATTCAATTAAATGGTATTCTCTCCAATTTAAAAGCTATGTGATGTCATTTCCTTTAATGATATACAGGATTATGAAAATAGTGGTTTTAATGTAGATTTCAAAATGAAAATTGTCATTATAGAAATTCTTGATCTGCTTCATTTTTTCATGGCATGATGAGCCTAGAGAGCTTTCTTAGTTTAACCAAGGCATCAGGGGAACAGTTTCTTCAGTCTCTAATGACAAGAACAAGATCATCGTTGACTCAACAGAAAGGACATGATCCAAAAACTCACAGAATTCAGTGTGTCGATGGTCTTTTGGATCTGGAGCACATGAAAAAGGAAAAGAGTGAATCCAGTAATAGTGCATCATCCAGAAAGGCAACACACTGACAAAGCTGAGAAAGCAGCATTCTGTTCTGCACTCAATGACATCTAAGAATCACTGGATAGTCCTGTGTTATAAGGTCACAAGGCAACGCATTAAATACTACAGAACTAAATGTATTTCACCTGTTTTAAAGTTTTGTTGCAGTGGCATTTTCTTCCCTTTTTTTCCCCCTCTTTGATATTTAAATTCAGGTGAAAAACGTGAATGGAAAACATTTAGTCATCATGTAACATGTTTTCCTCTTTCATCCAAACCACCATGGAGAAGTTTATTTAGATATTTGCCTTGTTATATTTTCTGATTATTTTTCTAATTAACTTTATGCTTTGTTTCCAATTTTCTTCCCTTTTCTTTTAGATAGTGGAGCTCATATCTTACTCTGTCTGTGGCACACAGATTCCTTTTGCAGCCTCACATGGGAGTTTATCATGCCATTCAACTGTTCATAGTTCATTTTAAACAGTAGCTTTTTCCTCTACAGTTTGAGATAAAAATCCTTAAAATCAAAGGCTACTAGTTAGAAGAGCCTACATTTGAAGTGCCTTGAAGTCTTTGGTTTTCCTTTCATTTCTGCAGGCCTTGGATCAGCTTGTACAGTCCTCTTTGTTCATTTATAACCACAAAGAGGAGATTCTCTTTCATTTATCAGAACTGTAGCCACTCAGATAAAAAAGAATTATTATTTTTTTATAAGTGATGTTATGGAGTTACAGTTATTTAATGATCTTACACACTAAAGGCTCATTACGCGTCTCCTTTTAGCCCCCTGCTAAGGATCTGAGCAGGACTAGCCTACACGTAGAGACGAGGCTGGTCTAACTAAGTTGAACCCGTGTCTACAGAAGACCCCGCAAGCAAATGCTCTCGTTGGAGCGTGTCGTCAGAACGAAGCCAAGCACGAGCCCGAGGTGCCTTGCCAAAGTTGGTGGGGTAAATCGTGAGCCGGGCTTGGCCCCACGCGCCTGTGCTGGAATCTGAGCTGTCACTGCCACATGGAGCTGGGATTGACTTATTAAGAGTTTGAGGAGAGGCACTTGGTATTCTGCGAGGAAGGCGGCCTTTGCGTGCGCATTGGGAATGAAGGAGTTATGGTGTTTCTATGGGTCCTGCGAGCCTTTTATTTCATTCAGCTATCCGCCGCTGCACAGCGTGAACTGACTGAGCCCCAGAAGAGGTTAACGAGCACAACAGCCATCATTTGTGAGGAGTGGGAAAGAGCCATGTGCTGCACCAGCTTCTTTTCAAGGCTCCTGATTATTTTTTGTCTTCACACTGGCACAAGGGCAAGCACCCAGCATAGCTTGTCTTGAGGAGCTTGGCAGCACTCTCCTCTCCTGGCAAACCTGATGAAGCCAAATAAAGTAATCTGTGCATTGTCTGTTCATTCGCTTGGGTGACTTTTAAGTTAGGAAAAAAAGGACTTGGGGGGATATAAGACTTTTGGATTTGGGGCCCTGTTACCATTCATACCATAAGCATCTTGCTTTGGACAAACTAACTGAAATTGTCTATTGAAATTCCACTTATTAAGTAGAATTTATTTTTTTTTTTGAGATAACTCCCTCTACTCCCCCCACCCCCTGCCCCTCTTTCCTGAAGCCATCATTGCACAGATTTATTCTATTCAGCCCTCACATTAGCAGATGTGAATGAAGGAATCTGACTGAGCCTGTCATGGCAAAGAAAGCCATGAAAGAAGAGAGAGAAGAAACATTACACAACTATAATGGCAGCCACAATGGAAATATGCTGGCGTGAAAACAATTAATGCAATCGGTGCTCTAAGTTCATGGCTTACTCTGAAACCAAGCTGCCCCTGGAAGCACGAAGCTCATCACAACGCAGAGACAAACCCCACACCACCCAAGGAAAGTGCATGTAAAAAGGCTTTCCTGCAAATACAAAGCTGCTCTGGGGAAGGGCTTTAGCAACTGACTTCTTTGCTGCCACATGCCAAGACCCCACTCAGGGACTAGAAGGGAGCCAGGATAACATACCCTTCACCTCGCTGATGTGTGTGAACCCCTGCAATGGCACCACTCTGCAGCCTTCCTCTCCTCTGCCCATCTATGGGTCCAAAATCTTTACCCTTCCCAATGGAACAATAAGCCAAAATGCTGAAAAGGTCTGAACATCAATAGACATGGGGACAGAAGAAAGAGAAAGGTCAAACAAAAGGATTTCTTTTGATAATCTCAGGTGCCCCAAACCAGAAAAATAAAACTTTTACTCTAGAAAATGCTGAAATAGGCAGTTTCAAGAATTTTTAATTTCATAAAATTGGGCTTTCTTGCAACGAAATACTATCTCATAGGAAAGGACAACTTCTCGAGGAATTAGCTCCATTACAAATACACCCATCTACAACTAACATGACAGCACTTATGAGTCATACATGGTCCCATGTGGAGCCAGGAATTGGACTCGATGATCTTTATGGGTGCCTTCCAACCCAGGATATTCTGTGATTCTATGAAACTACAGAACTAGCAGTCCAGTATAACAGCTCATCCCTGTAAGGACTCATGGTAACAGAAGCAATAATTGGACAAAAAACGTAAAGTATTACAGATGATACAACTCTGTTTTGGGATTGCATGCAAGGGTTTGGTAGTGATGGGGTGACTGCAGGGGTGGCTTCTCTAAGAAGCCATCAGAACCTTCCCCCTTGTCCAACAGAGCCAATACCAGCTGGCTCCAAGACAGACCCACCACTGGCCAAGGCTTTGCCAATCAGCAACAGTGGTGGCACCTCTGGGATAACATAGTTAAGAAGGGAAAAAACAAATCCTAACAACAACTTTTGCAGCCAAAGAGAGAAGAAACAAGTTTGCAGACACCAATGTCAGTGAAGAAGGAGGGGAAGGAGGCGCTCCAGGCACCACAGCAGAAATTCCCCTGCAGCCCATGGAAGATGATAGGGAGTAGAGATTCTACCTGCAACCGATGGAGGACCCCATACTGGAGCAGATGGAAACACCTGAAGGAACCTGTGACCCCTGGGAAACCTGTGCTGGAGCAAGCTCCTGACAGGACCTGCAGCCCATGAAGAGAGAGGTCCAAGCTGGAGCAGGTTTGCTAGGGGACTTGTGACTTCATGAGGGATCCATGCTGGAGCAGCATGCTCCTGAAGGCCTGCATCCTATGGAAGGGACCCACACTGGGGCAGTTTGTGAAGAACTGCAGCCCATGAGAAGGACTCACACTGGAGAAGTTCATGGAAGATTCTCTCCCACAAGAGGGACCCCACACAGGATCAAGGGAAACATGTGAGGAGTTCCCCTGAGGAGGAAGGAGTGGCAGAGACATGTGATAAACTGACCCAAACACCCATTCTCCATCCCCCCTGTACCACTCTGGGGGAGGAGGGAGAGAAATCGGGAACAATGTTGAGGCCTAGAAGAAGTGAAGGGTGAGAGGAGTTGTTTGAAGATTTGGGTTTATTTCTCATTATCCTACTCTGATTTGCTGGATAATAAATTATAATTTTTTTAAAATATTGAGTCCATTTTTGCCTGTGACAGTAATTGCTGAATGATCTCTTCCTGATCTTAATATGTAAGCCTTTCATTTTGTATTTCCTATGTCCAGCTGAGGAGGGAAGTAATAGTGACTTTGGTGGGCACTTGGTCCTCAGCCATGGTTAACACACCACAAACTCTTTACTAGCCTACATACCAGCAGGTCTAAAATGGGATTAAATTTCATAAGATAATTTGGGTATTTTTTGCTTTCCAGAATTAATATAAACAAGACAAAGGAAGACAAGGGAGAGAATTGGAAGCTTTCCCCTCTGACGTGTTATAACATAGGAAGAGATATGGAGAGACCTTCCACTGATGTCAGTGATCAGACACATGACCATCTAAATCATTCACCATCTCCCGGGCCTAGAGGGCAGAGATCAGGCATGCTGGGGAAGGAGTTGCTAAGGCTCCCTCTGAGCACAACCAAAGATTTCGCCCAGCATTTCCTCCATTTCCAGGAGCACCCCAAGAGGGCAATGAATTTTACTCTTTGAGGCATCCTGATTTAGTGACTTCTTCAGAGCCCCAAATTTAGGGGCTTTCTTGGACCTGCTGCATCGTTACAGCAGCACTTTGACACAGTTTTCTCTAGATCTCCCATTTGGTATGGACACGTGTGTAATTGCTAAAAATGCATCCAACAAACTTAGCTAATCCCTGTTCCCTTTGCCCCATCAGGATTTACTTTTAAAATAATCTAGTAATTTAAATTACAGGCTGAATAGATTTTTTGTTTTGTTGTTATTTACAAAGGAACTCTTTTTTCTTTTCTAAAATTATATTTGCATATATTATGCAACAGGTTTCTAGCTGTCTCCCCACTCCATACCATCTCGTTTGCATATTTTTTCCTTTTAAGGCAGCAGTAAAATAATGGTATACATATTGTGGTCCTATTTATAACGTATCTCCTTGTATAAATAGAAACAATCCCTCAAAACACAGAGAAGATTCATCAGAGTCTTCTTCCTTTCTCTCTTTCTTTTTAAAATTACCTCTTTCCTTTGTAGTTATAAATAAGGCTTCCTTTCTTCCCTTTTGTGAAGTCTAGGGTAGCTATCAGTCACTGCTGTAGGTCACAAACTTGTTACACACTACGGTGATAAATCACTGTCGGGAGGCAGCTACTGTATAGTTAAACAGGGCCCTGTCCCACATTAATGCAGCAACACATACAAGTGGACCTGCAGCATCCCACTCCACCTGAAAAGCCTCAAATGCACAATTATTTTCCAGAAGAGGGCCCAGCGAGTCTTTTCTCCTTTCCATTTTCCAAGGGAGATGCTCATTTCCATTGAGCTCTGTATGAGCCTGGATGCCCCAGGGCAGCCACTGTCAGAGCGCCGAGTTGGAAGATCTTGGGGGATTTTGCTGCGCTCCCATTTTAAGTCTGACCCAGGAAACAGTCAATAAATCGGAGGGAGAGGGAGAGAAGAAACAAGAGATGGTGGGTGACACAGAAAATCTGGCACCATGAAAAAAGGGCTGAACAATAGTTTCAGCGTTACAGAAAATAAATGAGTTTAGAGTCAGTGCAAACATACAGCACTATCAAAAAGCTTAGCTTGTAAGGAGAAGCCTTGCTGAATGCCAAAAATAAACCAGGTATCAAGTGTCATACATCACCTTTCAAATTAAAGTCTGAGCCCCAGACTTGGTTCAGTATGGAATTAGTTCACATCTCCAATTTTAATTTCAGAATGACAAAACTTTATATACATCGCCCAATTACAGTTACCTTATTGCTCCACTTCATCTGCCGTCCCTAAGGCAGTGCTTAAGCCATCCAAAGGAGCATATTTTCTCTGCTCCTTTTTGTTCAAAATAGAGTAGACAACATAAACAAGATGTTAGAAGCCCACTATGCTAATTAGATTATTATTAGAATGCACAACTTCTAACTATTTGACCAAAAAAAAAAGCAGAGAAAATGAGGAGAGAGGCAGCAAGCGGCGGTGTTTGCCAGCTCCCTATTATGACAGGGTGTAAATAGAGGTTAGGCTCATGCCTCCGTCTGCGAGGAGGTCACATCAAACTGCTTTCACCCCACAGGCAAGGTGAAAACAAGACCACACAGACAAAGAGGAATTGAGTTTCAGCTGGCATGACTGGAACCAATGCCAGTCAAAGAGTTCATTGAACAGTTCAATCATTTATCTTGACAGGATATGATTCTTTTCAGGCTCCGTCTTGCACTCAGGCACAGCCAGCTCCTTAAATAGTGACACAGTATTTAATAGCTCTAATGATCCAAATGAATATTTAGTCTAGAAAATTAACTTTTGATAGCAGTGGCTAATATACCCTCTTATGGCATACTGTGTTTATCAAATGTTACAGTAATTTATTGCTGGGAAAAACAGACTGATAGCTTTCATGGATGACTCCAGTACTTCTTTTTAAATGGAAGTTTAGAGAGGGAATTACAGTGGTTCGTACCACACAGGTTGCTGGAGTCTGAATCTGACATCCTTAGTGCCAAAACATATACCTCTGCCACTCTAGAGGAAGCAATAGCGCTGCTGGACCTCCCATTCGGAAGGGTGTAAATCGTGGTTTATGCATTCATCCTGCTTAGTCTGACTTCCAAACCTGTGGAAATTCTCTCATATTCTGATTAATTACATTATTGACATGCTTTAATATCTGCACACAGGAAAAATGGGGTTTTAATAAAGATTTAGCTGAGTAGACAGTAGCCAGTCCCAGTATTCTTGTACTTTTGGTCCAGCTGACGAATTTCTCTGTTTCAAAAGAGTCACTGCAAGAGGGATAAAAGCATGTACATATGCAACACGATTTCTTCCCAGATCCAGCCAGTGCTATATCACAGCACTGTGCAGCTTTCTGTGCTTACCACTGATTTTAAGGTGATTGCATACAATGCTAATTTTATAGTCCCACCTATGACATCTCTAGGCCAATGGAACACAAAGCCAGGAGCCTATTCTCCCTTTTGAACCAGCTTTGGATAAATCTCTCCTTTTCTTACAACTAACTGGGCTCTTTTTCTAGCTGTTCTTAAAATTACAAACCAGGTTTTCTCCCCTTGTTCTGGAAACATCTCAGTTGCATTCCGGGGCAATTTCTCTGCTCTTTGGTCCAATGAAAGAACTTTTGGGGATGCAACTAATACAGTATTCAACCTCCTTGATAAATTCAGCTTTGGCATCATTAACATATCTCTGGTAACAACCCAAAATCATATTATTTTTCCCTCTGAAAATGTCTAGCTATACTTCCCTCCAACATTACTGCTTTTATTATACAGGTACTAGCTAGTATTTTTGCCATGACTTACTTCTTGGCTTTGTGTAATTGGACAGACTTAGCCTCATTAATCTCAGAGAAAACCAGATTTTCCAAGAGCTTCATTTTAATAATAATACATCAGCATTGTGGCAATTCATTTTTAACATCAATAAGAATTGCCAGCTGGTCCAGAGAGGTGATTGTCCCTCTCCACACTGCACTGGTGCGGCCTCACCTTGAGCACGATGTGCAGTTTTGGGTGCCACAGTACAAGAGAGATGCAAAAATATTGGAGAGTGTCCAGAGGAGGGCAACAAGGATGGAGAAGGGTCTGGAGTGGAAGTCTTATGAGGAGAGGCTGAAGTCCCTCAGTTTGTTCAGTCTGAAGGAGGCTGAGAGGAGACCTCATGGTGGTCTGTGGCTTCCTCATGGGGCAGAGCAAAGGGGCAGGCACTGATCTCCTCTCTTTGGTGACCAGTGATAGAACCCAATGGAACGGTATGAAGCTGCAACAGTGGAGGTTTAGGATGGATATTAGGAAGAGGTTCTTTACTGAGAGGGTGGTCGGGCACTGGAACAGGCTCCCCAGGGAAGTGGTCACAGCACCAAGCTTGACTGAGCTCAAGAAGCATCTGGACGATGTGCTCAGTCACATGCTCTGTCTTGTCTGGCCCTGTGTGGAGGCAGGAGTTGGACTCAATGATCTTTATGGGTCCCTTCCAACTGAGGATATTCTGTGATTCTATGATTATGTTGTTGTCTATGTGTTTGCGTATGAATTCACAATGGTCAGTGCTCATAACAGAAATAGGCAAAATATTTAAATTAATACTTTTGGACCACAGCATCAATATAGGAGTTTTCATGAAAAATCTTAATTATGCTTCATATTTATAAAAGAAAGAAATACTTCTTTAACAATGTTCTGTATCCTAAAATTTTACTTGGGGTAATTAGAGAAAGCAGTGCATCCCACAAAATAAACAATTACAGAGGTATTCTTTCAGGAACACACTTTTTCAGCACAGCAGCATGCCCCATCCCTGAGCTGGTGTCACATTTTGCAGCAGAGACAGAACAGAAAAATAGCCAAAGAGTCATTTCCCGAATGACTGCTCTAACACCTAGGCTGCTCAAGAGAAGAGTCAAGTGGCTCCTGGTACATGCAAATGAAAATATGTATGAACATTAACTATGTTTATCCTGCATTTGGTGCAGACCACATTGCCCATGCTATTTTACACTACAGGTGGAGAAGAGCTGTTGCACTCTTTGGAGGCAGGCAAGGACTACAATGTCTTTAGCACCACACGTTAGTAGCACAACACATACACTAATACAGGCCTGGCAAGCATTTATGACAGAGAGAGAGATTCATTCACTTCTCCATCAGGTTACTCAAGCCAGTTAAGTGCAAGAGACTTATAAAAAGATATTTCACCGCTTTTTAGGCTTTGCTGCACTCCTGCCAGGCTGGCAGTGTTTTTATACACCTGTAGACCAAGTGAGCAAGTGGATCCCCAGTCCTTGGGACAAAAGATGTGTGCATGCAGGAATGGAGGTGCCTAGGCACACGTGGTGCTTCTGGGGACCTCGCCATCTCTACAGCACAGAGAGGGGAGAAGAGGCATCCAAATGATTCACGATCCAAGACATCCATTGTCTTCTGCTGCACTCAACTGAGTTTTTAATTTATATGGCCATACATCTGAGCACTTCCTAAGCATTAACTCAGTATAAGTGAACAAAACCCAAAGCAATTCTGAAGTCAGCAATAACAGGAATGAGAGAGATTTCTGAATACCTCTGTAAAGAACTCTGTGTGACCAAGAGTCTGAGAGATAAAAGATCCTGATGCACCTATCACATGGAAGGCAATTACAGAAAAGCAATCTGTAGTGCTTGCTGACAAATAATAATTTAGGAAATAGAGAATAAAATACACCCTACCTGGTATCGTAAACTGTAGTTTCACCAAGGGATTTTCACAGTGTTATTAAGTTTGAGAGACAAGCTCAAGTGGTTTAAATAATAGCAAGAAGAAAATACAAATTCCAAAATGTTATGTCTCAAAGCACACTTCCTTGTACGTAATACATAGGGCAGCTTCACTCCAAATACATTTGAGATTTTCTATTTCTTGTTCTGCAGATGATGTTTGCAGCTCTGTGCAAGTATCTAATTTCCAAGCAATCTAAGACATTACGCTAGAGACAGCATGAAGTTATAGCAAGAAGGCAGTCAAAAAAACCAAATTATTCAAAGACCGCTCAAAATAATACTGTAATTCTATCTATTATGCAACCTTTGCTTTCAAAGGACAGAACAGCACTGCTCACTGGAAAGACCTTTCATTAAAACCAACATAATATAGTCTAGATATTCTTACACAACTTTAAGCAAAAATAATAAATATTTCACTTTACAATATCACTACTGTTTTTTTCTTAGTTCTGCATGAGTCCTAAATGACCAAACACTTTTAATTTCTCTGCCTCAAAGGGTAAAAATAAGTGGGACTGTATGTCCACTTTTGTATAAAGAAATTACAGATGAAATACAGAGATTTTATGGTGAGATGATGACACATCTGAGCACCATGGCCAAGAAACTGAGATAATACATTTTCTAAAGTAGCATTTGAAAGAATAGGAATAGATGATTAAAGATTTGTGAATTCTTTGAGACGGACAGTCTGCTCTTCCAAGGGGTGTAGATCCCCAACTCCATCAGAGCTATAACTGATTTACATGACCCAGCCGTTTAGGCTCCAGAGTCTAATAATTCTTTACAAAAGCCTCTGAAAGAAACCAAGTCGTTATGGAATAAAGTTCCTCCAGTGGATTATTGACTGACTGAAACATAGAAAATAAAGGAAAGGAATAGATTGCAAATTTTTCACATTAGAGAGACAATATTGGCAAGGAAGTGAGATGCATGCCTATGCTGAAAACATAGGTTAAAATGGAGTCAATAACAAGGAAACAAAGCATATCCTGTTACAAAACTGTTTGGGGAGGTCAGTTGTAAGGCCAACTCAGTGAAGAGCTGCAAAAGGAATTCACAGCAAGTCAGGGGAACAAGCAGCAAATTAAATCCTGCGTTAATCCATACAACATGGAAAAAAATCACCATGACCCAGGCATCATCTTTAAATCAGTATTTGCACTCTGGAAAAGATCTAGGAGCCTTGTGGGTCTCTCTCTGAAACAGCAGCTCAGTGTTCAAGTGCAGGCAGAAAAGCATATGCAATACTAAGGATATTAAGGAGAATTGAGGACAAAATAGAAGAAATGCTGTTATACAGCTATATAAATGTGAATGCTGTAGGCAGCTTGTTTCACCCTATTTCCAAAGCAACAGAGGTGAACTAGATAAGGTTTTAGCTCAGAGCAAAACACAGGTCAGAGGTCCAGAGAGACTCTCATATGAGGAGAAACTGGATAAACTATAATCCGTGTACATGGAAAAGAAATAACAGGGGCAGAGGGTGGAGAAATATGATACAATTCCACAAAGTCACAAAGAATTTAATAGCTATTTCTCACACCCCAGCAAACAGGGACACACAACCACAATGTCTGAGAATGTTTGGAATAAAAGAGTTTGGGTTTTTTCATACGGCGTGCAACTGTATTGTGGAAGTCACTGCTACGACAGGCTATGGAGGAAAAAGTAAGAATATAAACCAGCTAAACATAGCTGGGTATAGAGAGAATCCTGAAGAAGGACTTTAAAAACATTGTTAAAAACATTGTTCTACACCTGGTCTGTTTCTTACACTCTTCTGCTAGACATCCATCGATGGGCATCGATGGGCACAGACTAACTGTGCCTTTGATTTTGCACGGTGTTGTTGGTATGCTCTTGTATTTTCGTATACATTAAGGGTTAAATTCAGAATAATGCCTTCACTCAGGAGTTTTGCCAAGAACACAAGTTTGGGCATTTTGCCTCTTAAGCACTGTGACAGGAATTAGTTAAATCCAACTTTGTAACAGATACAGTGCTTAAAACCTTCACTGCTGTCCTCAGCGCTGCTGCCTTTGGGTACAAGCCTGTCATCAGCACAGTCTCTTTACTCCTTAATCTTTAGTCTTGAGGTAAAACACTAACTGAAGTATTCATCCTCTCTCTTCTACCATTTCTTCTCTCACTACTTATCAGCAAATCCAGAAACTTTGCTCCATAATTGCATTCAAGTTTTAAAACGATAGATCCATGAATGGAAAAAGGCCGCACTGCATCGATCCTAAATTAACAATGGTATGCTCAATGGAAGCTCTAGCTGCTCTACTACTCTATTTCTGTGGAAATTGTATGTAAAATAGCTCAAACACTGAGACCATATAAAGGCAAATCACATACAAGGAATGTGAAAATTTAAGGCTGATAACATGCATCACTTTTTGATAAGAGTTTCCAGAAAGAGTCAGCTTTTATGACCAGACTCAGATGCTATTTACTCACCTAAATAATTATTAGGAGGTTTTCAAAGGAGCTCAGCACTCAGTGTGCTGAAATCTTTTGAAAACCTGGTCATAATAGTCACAATGGGAACTGAGCTCTTTTGAAAAACTAGTCACAGCTGAGAGCGCTAAGCCAGCAAGAGCTGGACCTCAGACAGAAAACTTGCATCATAACATCTCTTGAAATACTCAGTGGTGGTTGATGGGAACAGATGAGTATCTGCTCTCCTCTCTGATTGCAGCCTGTATCAGATGAACAACCAGTTGTGATTTTTTTCCATTATATTGATTTCTCCATAGGAAACCTGGGTTCCAAAAAAAAAAAACTTTCCTGAGGGCAGATATTGATTTTGAGGCATCAGTTTGATTTTCCCTCAGAACATCATTTCCACAGTCTGCAGGTCCTAGAACCTCCAGGCAGCCTGTGCTTCACAATCTGTGGATCCACAGACCCCAAACTAGCAAGGAAGAAGGAAATCTCTATCTTTAGAACCATAATTCTGTAGAAATTTGTCTAATAGGAACTTGGAAAAGACACAACTGTTCATTTTAGGTCCAAGCCCTCAGCAGTCCCACGAACTCCGTAGCTCTTTGTGTTTCCAGGTTTCTAGTTCCCTCCAGTCCTTATGCCTACAGGGTGTGTTGCCTTGGACTGTTTCAGATGCCTCATGGCATCCCATGTGGCTGCCAGGTGCCACCCCAGAAGGCCACAGCATTCACTAGTCCTGAACATCCAAAGGCATCTAAAGAGGCACTAGATTTCTTCAACTTGACCTGTGAAATACTTACATTCTGACTTGAAATAAAGCATTATTCAAAATCAAAATATTTTCTACAAGAAAGAAAAGTTTGCTTCTTACAGATTCTAGCTACATGCTGCATGGCAAGTCTGCAAAACAGTTTTCTGGCCAGTTCCTCTCAACCACAAATTTCTGAGAGATATTAAGTCTTACCCACCTACAACTGGTAAATAAGAAAATAAATTGCACTAGCAGAAAGGACTAAAAAAATTTAACCTCTAATCTACAAAGAAATTACTTTCTTTTGTCTCTTTTAAAGGTAATTCTTTCAAACATTATTTTATTGTATTATTACAATAAAAGAAAACTTAAGAATTTCCTGTTTACCATCTCTACACATTTCATAATACTGCTATTCATTTTATCTCTTTTTTTAGCCTTCTTTCTACTCCACAGGGACATTTATCACTTCTGGTTTTTTAATCATTGCCATTTTCACTCTCCAGATCCTTCCAAATCTTCCTATACCCTTCATGGGATAGGATGATCAGAACCAGATGCCACAGCTAGAAGGCTGCTGAAGATAATTGCTCTCATTCAAATATTCAGGCCACATCTTTAATTATCTATATGGCCGTCTCTTAGGCAGACGAGGTCTTTCTTCCCAGCAGGTCAAACCAGAAACTAGTATTTAGTTTACCTTAGCATATTAACGTTATTGAAGAAGGTGAGGTCCATGAGGTTATGCCACAGTGTTCTTCTGCAATAATGTTATTTCCCAAATTGGTACCTTATGTTTTTTAGGTAATTTCACATCTGAAGGCCAAAATTTAAAAGTTAACATAAAACCTGTGGTTTGAATTGCATTCTCTACAGTGCTCTTCCTTGTCTTCCAATGTCATTGATGATGCAGAAGCAGAGGATGCTAAAGAGGATATGAATGTGGAAGAGTCTGTCTTTACATTGGTAGGACATTGCTTATGCTAAATGATATTAAAATACATTCTGCAATCACAGAGATACAGTGCTGGATTAAAGTCTTGTAAAACAATCTGTCAGGGCCATCTGCAAACATCTTTGAATACATCTGCAAAGACAAGTGATGTTACTGGAGCCAAAGAGTTAACATTGTTTCTGCTAAGAGTTTCACACCATCAGATCTTCTTTCTGTTGCTTACAACCTTGATGGATTTGAAATTACTACACCAAAGTTCTATTTATAGGTGGTTTTGATCTTTCTCTTGATTATACCTCTGAAACTTTAAAAAAACAAACAAACAAAACTTTAATTTTTAAAATTTGAAAACGAGTCAAGCACTCAAAACCTAACTTATAGTTCATAGACCCTACATAACCTAATTTTTCCTCTCTTCAGGTGATTATTTCATGTTACTGCCTCTAACCGCTCAACTGAATAATCCTTTTGGGGAGGGCATTTCACTCTGGACTCTTCTACGTATTCGACTTGACTTAATCATCAAAACTTTCAAAACTGAACTTCGTTTTTTCTTTATTTTTTTAATATTGAACACACCCAAAACCTATCTGGATTTGTAGATGAGGAGTTTGCACGGTTCTTCAGAAGTGCCTTCTGTGCACAGCCTTGCTTCACATACATGAGTCCTTTAAGAGGTTTTTTGGCATACGTGTGCTCTGCTTAATCGCATTGCTAGTTAGACTGACCTTACATTTTTATGCTTGTTTAGACTTTCTGGTGTGTTTAACACAAAGTATGGCCTTTTTGCCCTACCTTTTGTACAATGGAAAGAATCCTTGCCTGTTTATTTCATCATGGTAAGAAAACAGTAAACTTTCTAACCACATTTAGTTGTCATCATACAAGATACAAAGCAGATTCTTTTAGATAAAACTTCAGTAGATGCTCCTGTATATTTGAAGTCCCATTTTTTTATTCATAGTGTATATCCAGCTCAGTGGGTGTCAGGGGAAAGGGAATAGTTCCCCAGGGCATCAGTTTTTCAGGTGTAGCGTGTGCTTGTGTAGGTATCTGGATGTATTCTCTCCCCTCTACTTCATGTCTTACGTACTCTCTGCAACGAGATGAGCGCTTCCAAATGTCTCTATTATATAAAAATAAAAACCACCCACCAGTTTAACACTGCCATAATAGCATAGTAACATATGTATTTTGCATATTTTAATTAGATCTAATTCTTATATTTTAGCTATTTTCATGTACTTTTTTATACCCACACGCTCTCGGGCTGTTTCTAAGGAATCTACAGACCTCTGTGTTGTAAGCATGTCCAGACTTTCACACCTGGCGGCTCTCTGTTAGGTTGCAGCGGGATTGCCCACGCAGGGAGCTGCCCCCCCGGCACGGCACTCACAGGGGGTTCTGGGGACCAAGTAGCCCCTTACAGGTGCCGTTGCCTGCGGGTTGGGGGAAGGGGGGGTATCGAAGCCGTGGCTTGGGTTCTGCTGCCCTCCGGTGGTCCCGCGGGGGAGGGTCCGGGGCTCGGAGGTGCTGGGAAGGGGCGGGGGTGTCCCGCAGGCTCTGAACTCCAAAACTACCCCACGGCAAAGCATGCAGGACCCCGGAGATGCCAGGTAGAAAGCCTACCCTTATCTCTTCCCTCCCCATCAGGAAAGATGTAAGAAGAAATGTGTGCACTGAACTGAAGAGGGACGGAGGATACAGGTGGAGAAACCACATTTTAGTCTTGTACCAGAACCATCCTAGTGCAGGGTGCCACTTTTGGAGGTTCCGACACCCACCCATAGTGGGAGGCAGACAAACTATCAAAAGGCAGAAAGGAGAGGAGATGTAGACAAAGCAGAAAGGAGAGCAGCTTGTCCACTTCTTTAAGCAACATAGCCAAAAAAGCAGCCTGAAGCTTCCTCATCCCAAGTCCAGCTCTATTTCTTAGGGCAGCGCTTTGCAACCCTTGCTGGCCAGCAGCCAGCACTCACACACTGGGCAGCACCACCGTGGCTCTTCCCAGCAATATCAGAGGTTCCCATGGGCAACTTGTTGCCCTTAGGTCATGGTTTAGGGATTACCAAGGTGGGTACCTGCACCACTGCTCATCAGGCACAGCACGTAACAGGTCCCACAGTAAGTTTGTGTATGATAAGGAGGAAAACAATAAAAGATAACGTTGTGTTATTCTATCTGTGGAAATTATACCAGCTTGTCTTCTGTATGATTTTCTTTCTCAAAGAAATTTGGACATGGCTTTTCCTAGACAAGATAATTGGCTGAAATCAATTCACTATAGCTGTAAACACGCACATTTGGATAATGTTATAAAGGCTGCGTTTAAAAGGAAAAAAAAATTCTGAGCAAAGGTTGATTGCTCCACATCATTATCTGCAATTCAGTTCTATTACTAGTAAATTATTAATTATATTAAGCTAACTCTGTTTAGGTCTGACTAGTCAAAACAAAAGCATTACTCTGAAAGCATACAAGATCTACATAGGCTAGAATTACAGTGAACTCTGCATCATCTAAGGCAAGGAAGGAAGCCAGCAGGTAGTAACACCGCAGTAATGACGCAGCCTCTGCTGCTTCCCCCAACTCTACAAGCTCCCTTACACCTTACGGTGTCTGGGGTTTCCAAAAGTTCCCAGTCCTACCAACGGCCAACTGCTAAGAACTGAAATGGGTGTGCCACTCTCTGTCCTGCTTCCCCATCACAGTGCTGGAGACTAATATACATGTAAAGCACCAGAAATCCATGGTCCACATCCTTCTGTCCATCCCAAACCTTGGAATTTCAGGGGATTTCCTGGTATTTTGGCCTTACTTACTGCAACCTTAGCAGAACTGCAGGTGTAAAAGATACACATACAAACAGCCCTGGCCTCCTTCCTGTTGGATGTTTACACAAACTGCCAAATGGGTTTGCTTAAGAATTGCCATCAAGATCCATTTCAGCCACTTTCTCTCCTTGTGTAAGCCCATTATTTGTTCCTACTTTCTGTTATCCTTTCATTGCATCTTAAAGCTGAATGTGCTGACATTACACAAACAGGCAGATGTTAACCCAAACTACAAGTTTATTTTGGTGTATTTATCCCAGCAGCTCATCACTGTGATCCACTTCATTCCAAATCTGTGCAAGGAATATATGTTATATTTATGCTTCATTAAATATGAGATTTAATGAACCTGAGAAGTGTTATATCACCAGGAAGAGACATGGTGCTCAAAAGAAATCAAGATTTTGTACCAGGGCTGTACCTTTCGAGTTTATCATGCCATTAGCTGGCAGCAATATGGGACCAGAGTCTAGAGCTACAATGCAGGAGATGCAGAGGAGACAGAGACACAAAAATGGCTCTAATATTCTTCTATGTCACCTGCACTTCCAGGTCAGGTTACTAAGTCCTTCCCTTCACCCCATGGCCCTGCCACCCAGGAGTGCTGTAGCTTCATCCCCCTGTACATCTTGGCCTGAAGGTCTCACAGCTGAACATGGGGAACGCTTCCCACAAACTGGGGACATATATATATAAAATAAGTCCTGTATCCCACTAGCCTCCAAGGGCATGGTGCCCTAACTATGGCTTAAGCATGACTTTCATTTTTTTAAGCAGTGTGCTCTTATAGCATGAAAGGATAGCAGAGGTACCTATGAACAGCCCCTGATTTTGTGGTCATTCCCTTTATAGCATGATGCTGATTATACGTTCAGCCACAGAGCTCCCCCATCCACCACCCCCTTAAAACTTGTAGTAAATAACATCCAAGTTAGCACCGTGTATGCTCCTCTCCACCACAGCCTCTGCTAGAATGCCTTTTGTTTACAATTTCACCAGCTGAAAGACTCTTTTGAGAACAAAAAAAAAAAAAAAAAAAAGAGGGGAAAGAAAGAAAGCTGAAGAGGCCACTATGAGGATCTAATCTATGGCTAAGACCACCCCTTGACTGGCAGTCTGCATTGCCATCAGCTGTATGCATCATGAACGCATTCGGGTTTAGATCAGCTGTCTGTGCCTTCTCCCTCATTAACATTGATAAAAGCGATGGCCTCTGCCGGGCGCACAGCATTCCTCAGCATACCAGCTGCAGCTCTATCTTAATGCATCCTATGGGCTTGGAGAATTAATTAGTTCTGATAGTCACCATGTTTCAAAATGATGGCTGTCATAACCCCGCAGATAAAATTACACACCCCTAGAATTTTCCACATTGCCCATTCAGACTCTCCATAGGCCACCGTTGGCTTCCTCAGACGTATGGCACTGGAAAGATTTAACTTGCCAAACCTTTTTTTTTTAAACTCTTTGTTACATTCCAATTAAGTCTGTGTTAATCAAAGGCAGTATTTCCCAAATATTCCCGCCCCCATCCCCCCTCTTTCACCAAGCCTCCTCCTAGGCAACTTGATGGTTTGCACCCCCCTTCCCTCCCACCTACAATTAGCATTCAGATGTTTCTCTTGGCAGAGCCGAAGCTTCCCTCCCCCTAGGAAGCTTTCTTCTTCTGAGCACATTTTATCTTCTCCTACCACTCTGCAAGGTGCTTTAGCCAGTTTCCAAACAAAGAGCAAAGTGACTTTCCTCAGACATGTGGAGCCTCAAACCTTATTCAAACACCCCTCGGACAGTTTTCCTGCTGTGACCGGTGCTAAAAGAGAAGCCACATACAGTAAAAAAACTGTAATTTATTTATTTTCTGCTGCTTATCTTCAAATTACTAAGGAAGAATACTAAATTTAGTTCAAAACTGCCCTCACCCTTGACACTCTCTGTCAGACTGTACTAGCTAGGCTGCTCCCCTGGGACAGGAGCTGGTCTGCAAGTAGTGTGGGACACACCAAAAAAGCAGTACTAGCTTTTATAACATACAGCTCATGAATGTTCAGGCTGCAGTGAGTGCTCTGCTTCAACATGGTCATATTCCTTTTTTATTTCTTCCTCTAAAATGGAATTTTTTGTGAAATGGCTGAGCTTTGAGTCTTTGAGAGCTCATCATATGCTTTTTGGCTATCTCTGGCTGAATGAGCTTCATGTGTGGAGAGTTTGGGGCAACAATATAAAATGCAAGTCATGTAGGCAATAATCAATCATGAAAAATTCAAACAGGCAAGAAGGCAAGAAATTATGTAGTATCAAAACCATGTAGAGGAAGGTGAGTGCCACAGCCATCATGTCTGTATCTCTACTGGTTTTTACTCACTGACCTCAAGCACCAGATGCTTAGCTCTAAGAAAGAGCAACTAGCTCACTGTTATGCTGAAATAAGTTTCAGCACAAAACAAATACACCTACAGAAATGAACCTTTGCATTTCCTCTGGTTGGTTGACATTGTCAAGTCAGAAACACAAGAAGCAACTCAGAAAGAGGAAGCAGATGGATGAAGAAAGTAAAAAGGCAATCATCTCTCAACTACCTAAAGAAGGAGCATCCAGTCCAGTAATGCAACAGCAGAGCAGAGGAAAGCTGTGACAGTCTGTGGCACACACGAGTGAATGCCACAGCACATATCTGCAGTATTAAAGCACACACAATGACTGTTTCTAACCTTTTTCACTGTGCTGCTTGCAACCTGTAAGTTTTCAGAGGTACAAAGGTAACGAGCAGTTCCAACATGGAGCATCTGAGTGGCTGAGATATCCCCTGTGAGGTTTGGCTGGGCTTTTCTATGTCAAATTGACCCCAGCTTTCAGGTGCATCTGTGCCCACAGTCACTCCCACATTCCTTGCTCTCACTTGCCTCACGTGTATCAACATTATTAAATATATATATATCCAAGGGGACAAACACTGCAAACACATTTACATTTTCATATTTGTCATCTAAGGCTTCCAAAATTTTCACCTTCTTGTTGGAATCAAAGAGATCCAAGACATCCCCACTGCTCCAGTTGGACACAGAAAGCAATACAGCACAAAGCCAAAAGAAAAAATCCTGCTAAAGCCATGAAAAAGTAGGAGTAGGAAATGCAAGAAAAGAGGTGTAGGAATGTGAAGGCCTGTCACCACCATCCCAGAGGAGGACAGACCCAGAAACACAGGGGCTGGATGTCAAGGGCAGGAGCTGGAGGAGAGCCAGGACAAAAGTCGGCACAGATATGGCAGTCTGCAGGGTAACAAGCAGCGGGACCACTGGCCAGCTAGCAGGTACACTACCATCAGCAGCAGTGCCACACTGCACCAGCTTGAGTGTCAGGGTGCCTTCCCACCTGTTGAGCCCCCAGGGAGCCCCATCCTGTGGGCCAGGTGATGTATGAAACAATATTTGTGCCCAAAGCAGGGCAGGAGCAGGCCAGGCAGAGTTACAGGGAGAGCCTGGCACAGTCTGTATTTAACCCCCGGGAACCTGTCACCAGCACGAGGAAAGGGTGGCTGGTCCCTCCAGTGCAGGGAAGCCGCTCATCATGGGGGTCAGCAGCAAGACCATGAGCCAACACGAGGCAAGAGGAAGGAAGGAGAAAAAGGGTTTACTTCTCTCAAATGCCTATACGGGACGTAAGAGCAGATAACAAGAGAGCTGATGTGTGTTGCTTTTTATCTCGATCTACAGGACAGGAAAGGGATGTGCTTGATTTACAGCTGCTTTCATCGCTGTGCTGTCTGAAGTGGCTGCAAGCAAGAAAGCCAACTGACCTCAAGCTGCTGCAGAAGCTGTCAGCCCCTGCCATCACACACACAGGGACCAGGAAAATGTGTTTTGCTTAGGTAGCATAGACCCTGCCCAGAAAACCACCCTGCCCATGCTCCAAGAAGGCATGGCTGCAGAAGATGGATGGTGTTTTACTCCCAAATATCCCATGATGGATGAGATGCAGCCATGACCTATCATCACATGGAAGAGAAAATCCTCCAGGATTCTGCTCTTTTGGAGAAAAACATGTCCATTCCTTCCACCAGGCCAGATTATACATTGTACACAAAACCAAAGTAACGTGAAAGGCCTTGACCTCAGAAAAGAGAAACGACACTTCTCAGGGCCATAGGTACCGTCAGCATGAGCATCACAACCTCTGGCTGCTATCTTCTCTGCATAAAAAAGAAATTATTTTCTTTCCTCACCATATAGCAGAAAGGAACAGGATCTCTTGAGCACACAGGAAACATCTTGCCCTGCCATCTCCTACCAGCAATATCACAGTATTTATGTAGAGCCCATAACAGAAGTAGAATTTGTGTATTACATGTGCACCACCACTGAGTTCTTTAGGAAAACAATACGGAGTTCAAGATAACCAGTTACAACTGCATCAGGTATTACATCTGTAGTCTAAAGGTAACGCAGCAGCTAGCCATGACTAAAAGCTGGAGTTTGGGAGAAAGGAATATGTTTACAGTGGACTCTTCAACAACTTAGCCCAGCTTCAGAGTATGTCTTTGTACTAAGGCACCTTTATGGAATACCTTCAAATGGCTGAAAAATAACATCGGGGCACAAAGCAAAGCTAGTAAACTGGAGGCATTCAATTATTATGTATTTAAGACGCAAGAGAGTCTGCCTTCACAAGACTGACCCTAGCAGCAGCAAGGAACAGTGCTAGATAAGAGCTGCACAACCCTGAGAAGAAAGAAAACTTTAGTCTTGTTTTAGGCAAGTCGAAATGTCTGTCTACTCTTCCCTTATAATCACATGCAAGTAACATAGCTGAGTTCATTTTCTTCTGCTTAGCTCCAGGAAATCAGTCAGAACAATTTTAACAAAAGTTAAAAGGGGGGGTGGGGGAAGTCCCCCTTTTTATCCAGCTAACCAAAGCTGGAAGATGTTCTTTTGGCCTCCTGAGATAAAATCAGTAGCCCTTCCCCCAGAACCACATTGAAGGGATCCACCCTTACATTATTAGGGCTGATAAACCAACTTCCAGAAATCCTTTGCTCTGCCTTAGAACAGTTGAACAAATGTACCGATAACAAGCTCAGCAGTTGCTCCCATCCCCTGCCCATGCCCACCTAAAAGAAGGAAACATCTTCTGTCATCACAAGTTTCGTGTCCTTGGTTTTGTACTGTCAACAGCCTCAGAGAGAGGGATAAATGAACAGAGCCCCAACAGGATATCCTGTCATTCAGTTAGGAAGGGTTTATTCAGCTTTGCAGTGAAAACCTTCAGCAAATACCCACATTTTGGAATTTTTCCTGCTGCAGACAAGCTTCACGTGCCATACCCTTCACTCATTTTCCTTCAGGAAGACAAGAGTCTTGTTAATCTATTTGCCTAAGAATGCAGAAGAAACAGCACCTCTAGCAAACCATTGCTTTATGTCACAATTTTAGTTCTCATGTCTGGAGGACTCTGAAGGAAAAAAAAAATTCTTCACAATGGAAAAAAATCCAGTAGTTTTATTCTTTTTGGCTTTTTTGGCTGCTGTGAAACTGTGTCTGACATCACAAGTCCCAGATGAGGTAAGAAGCAGCTTTTTATTTAAGTAATGAATTATTGTGTGTCTGTATTACTCTGTAGAGGTAGGAATAGTTTCACTGTTACAGGGAGAACAGTTACCAGATTCTGTATCATATAGAAGAAAAGCCCACTTTAACAGTTACAGAGGCATGAGACACTGAATTACAAAATAAGAGCTCTGTAATTCAGTCCTCTGAAAAAAACAGAAATGCATCTGTTTATTCCACATGAGAATCTGGCTTAAAGGATATGTCATGAGTACACTGAAAAAGCCTCTGAAATATGGCAAACGTGGCAAAAGACAGCAGCTGACACATTCATCAAAAGCAATGAGAGAAAACTGTTAGAAGTTCTGGTAAGTCAGGAGATAAAAGCAGGAATTCTTCCCTAGTGAAAATTATTCACTCTACTAATCACAAAAATCTGAAAGGCTATTTCAGATAGGTGGGGAGGAAATTCTAAGGAACTAAGGTACTAGAAGTGTACAAAGTTATAAATTCTAAGTAAAAGATTAGCAGACTTTTGGGAAAGAAGTGCATTTGTCATGTACAAATCCTATGGATCTGTGGAATTAAAAAAAATCTATTTTCACCACCCTTGTAGAGAGGTAGAAAAGTGTTGGGTTACAAATCTGAACCAGAAGTTCAACAGCAAGACATCCTCACAACATAAGGCTTTAAATTACTGCATTCTAGAGGGGAAAAAAAACCAACCCAAGAACACTTGTAGAACAGGGAAAAAGAAAAAACAGTGAGAAATTGGGGTGCCTGTGGCAAGGGGATTGGGGTGAGGGAGCCATGTTGGTTGGTTTGGGGTTTTTTTACCGGTTTTCTAAATAGAAAAATATTTTGAAAAACATGAACAAGTACTGGGAAATGTGTTAAACTTATTTTGTCTCTAAAAAGTATAAGAGCCACAAATTACTTCCTTCATTTTCCCTAGCAACAACAAAAAAAAAAAAAAAAAAAAAGGGAAAATGAGGAAATGGGAGAAAGTGGAAATAACTCCTCTATTCCAAAACAAACAGTGGTTTATAGCTGGAAAAACTATAGGGAAAGGACACAACTTATTTTGGTCTAGATTTTACCTTTCCACAATCTCTTTGATTTTTCTTGTTCCAAAAAAATGAAATTTTGTGGGGTACCTTTTTGATGATAACTTTTGCAGCAGGACAATTTAATACATTCCTACCAAAAGCTTTTTTCATTTCTGTCCCTTAATATCCTACCAGTCCAGCAGTTTACCCAGCCTCAGACTCTTTATGATATACCCCAAGCACCTGCAAGGAGCAGGACTTCAGTAGCATACTCGGTTAAAGACTCAGAAAACTCAGCCAACACTCTGAGTATACGATTATTCTACAGTAACAGCGCTGGTTTAACCTAGTGGAAATGCTCATGGGAGTTAAGATGCCCAGACTGCATGATTCTGCTTTGTTGGTTCTTGCTCTGGTGATGAGTCATGTCTTAGGATGGACCATGAAGGTGTCTGTGCTGGTGCTGAGCACCAGGGTTGTAAAAAGCTTGAAGCATTCAAAATTCCTCCTGTGCTGGTGCTTTGTGAGGTGGTTTTGGATGGGAAGCAAGGTGCAGAGGTGCTTCAGTTTGAGCTTGTGGGAGTCACTTTAGACCTGAAGCCTGAAAAGCCAGGTCAGCTCAGTGCCCAGGGCTCTACCAAGAGGGCAGGAATGCTGCTGAGTCCTTGCAGTGTGGCACAGCTTGCTGCAGTTTTGCCCAGCGTCTGATAGCACTGTCTCCACATTATACCCACATCTGGAAAAAGGTCTCATTTTTATTTCAAAGATGCCTGAAATGCATCTATGCAACCAACTAAACCCTTGAATGTTACTCAAATCAGATTTCAACAGTACATTTATAAAGACTAAAATTTGACAGCTAAATAGATGTTGAAATGTATTAATACCCAGGTGATGGCTGGTAAGTGGAGTCCCTCAGAACTCACACAACCTAATCTCCTATCAGTGTCTGTGATACATCCTCACAATCTTCACTACTGAAAAGTGCTACTATCACAAACCTTGAGGGAAGAATGATTAACAACAGAAGAAGCCTCTGGAATGAGTGCTCTATCCAGGACTACCACAGTGTAGCACATGTAGATATCATGCCCAAGGTGCCCAGGCTAACAGTAAGCTGCTGCACCAAGACTGCAACATCCCCTGTGTGCCCAAAACGTCCACTACTACCTGGACAGCACAAGGTTGCATGTACACATAGGGGCCAACACAGTACTGCAGTGGGCCCCAAGCTAGGAAGTGATGGGTTGGAATAGACCCTGGATAGCAAATAACTTGTATCTCCCTTGTTATGATGCTGCTGCACAAAGGGTTAATCGTCAATTTGTTGAGGTAGGGGACAAACAAGACCTCAAAGGCGGGGTGGGGGGGGTGGGGGCGGTGGAGATGCACAAGTCCCGTTCATGTGCACAGGAACTGTCTAGACAGGCCTGGTCTGACAGTCCCCATGCAGGAGGGCTATTGCCAAACTGGACAGGCTTCAGATGAGAGCTGGCAAAGAACAGAGAAATCAGTCATAGCAAGGAATTCAAGAAATGCTATTTATTTAGGAGCAGAGAAAAATGTACTTTGATCGCAGACTGTAAGTTTTCATAGGAAGGGAGTAGTAAATTTGGTAGCAGAACAACTTACTACCTGTCATGCAAACTACAGAAGAGCAATGGCTGGAGACAGAGGCAAAGCCATCACAGACAAATTACAACAGAAACAACATACCACAGGTTTTTTCTCCACAACTGACCATTTCCAAATGAAATTAATGCTTTCTAAAACATCTTCCTGTCCAAACTACAATTCATGCAAGAACCTCTACTATCCTCCTAACATTATAACCTGGGAAACCACTTAAAACATCCACAGAAAACTATTAACATATTTAAATGTTTTCAGATGGATGACGCTGCTAGAACTGGCCCCTACATACATACACATGTGAACACACACACAGAGTGGACAGGTACAGTGCCTCAAGATACAAATTAAGCATTTCCTCACATTGGCCTGGCAATGATTTAGACATTGCCTTAATTGACTCCTCAGCTGCTTAATTGAAATCCCATTCAGAGAGTTCACTTCAATTCTACCGTGTCATACAGGAAGCCTGTCATGGACAATATTGCTTAAGTTAAGACCACCTAAATAGGTCTATACTTAGAGCAGAGTGGATAAGTGGTTATCTTGGAATAGAAAACAGAGCACTTCACAGTGCTTCCTCTCCAAGAATGGTGATTTCATGCATTGCTTTTTGTTTGTTTTTAAAGATTATATTATGCATTAGATCATTTCTCACCATTTTTGAATTATAAACTTACTTCTACAAATAGTCTTCAGGAAGAAAGCAAATTAAGCCAACATTAGATGGAGTTCAGCAAAGGCCTTTTGCCTTAAAATAGGTCAACTGTTCTAGAGATAGGAAACAAACCACTTTTTGATATATAAACATTTTCAAATCCATAGGAAACAAACTCCTTTTTGATATATAAACATTTTCAAATCCATGATTCTACAACTGTAAATTAAAATGCCAACTCTGAGACAACACCCTAAGCATTTTTTTCTTTTTGCCACCTCTCTCTCTCTCCCTCCCTAATCAGCAAAGTTAGACATCATTCTTTTACACTAATTTGAAAATACCAGCCATAGTCCTTCAGTTCAGCACAGTGGTGGTGCTAACAAGGAAGCCCAGCCTTTTGATATGAACAAAGGCTTGTGCTGTGCTCTGTATGCAGAGCCATGAGAAACTTCCTCCACTCCACACCTTATATTTAATTTTGCCATTGAATGGAGAAGGCACTTGCCTGCACTTGTCTGTTTGGGTTGGAAAGGCGACTCCAAAACTAAGGCTGCTTAGGCTGATGGCATGTCAGTAACCTGGCTTTCAAGTCTTCTGAACTTCACATTTGTCGATAAAGCTTTCTTAGGAAAAATATGACACTTAGAAGGGTTTATCCTGCTGTGGTTGGTCTTATTTTTGTGTGGACTTGATGACTGCAAAGCTCTAATATGTGGTCTATTACATAGTTTAGCTCCAGAGCAGTGAGCTACTTCTGAAGAGGGTAGAGCCTGTTGTGGCTGTGGGTGAGAACAAAGCTAGTAAATCCATCATTTTTCAGCAATGTTACTGGGGGCAGAGTTAAAACAACTCAAAGAACTTTTTTTTTTTCTTTTTAATTAATCTTCTATTACAGATGAAGAAGCAATGTCATCAAAAGCTGCTCATTCAAATGAAAACTGAGTGTGTACCTTGCTCTTTAAACCTCGAAACCAAATGCCCTGCTGGTTACACCAGAATTACCAATGGGACTGGGATACCAAACTGCAGGTATCTCTTCCGTCACAGCTTTTCTCCATGAATACTATCTTCCATGAATTAGAAAGTATTAATTCATATTACAAATGCTCTATTCCATTTGCTTCCTCAACTCCCAAACTGAAGCTTCACTCAGAGTACTTCAAGCCCAAAGTTAATCAGCAAATGGTAGAAGGGGAAAATAAACATTGTTATCGATGCCTATCAGATTGTATTTTATATGTAATAAAATAACTTCCCTGTTTATTCTGTATACTTTACATGGATGATATATGAATATCATAGAATAAATATGTATTCTCACACAAATCATATTTTTATATCATCCATATAATATATTATCATATAAATAACAAGATTTTTTAAACTGCCAGATTGGGAAGGGAGGGAGAGGGATGAAGGGCAGGAAGAAATGTATCAAAACAAATTTGAAATCTTGCCTTTCAGATTTTAAAAAAACCCAAAACCCAGAAAGGCAGTATTTTAGGGGAAATGTAACTATTTTGAGCTTAGTAAGCATTTGAAGAACCTTGATATCAAATAATTTTAATAATAGTGCTTTAGATCAAAACTTAGAGAAAACTGCTGGGTTATGCTATGCAAAAGAAATAGCTCCAAGGATCTTTTTAGACCTTGATGTGAAATGCATGTTTCAATGAAAAAAAAAAAAATAAGGCAGATCAATACAACTAAACTTAAAGGGCTCTTGTCTGACACCAAAAGGAGAAGAGGCAGTTAAGAATTTAATTTTTCCCCAAATGAGGCTTTAAAGTACTTTAACACAGCTCCAACTTCTTTTCCTCAGAAAATATCTAGAAACTAAAACACACACACTTTCTTTCGTGGGATGTCGGCATCACTGTGTGAAGGACTTTGAACATCCTGAGTGCTGCCAGGGACGCTGGGGCCCAGACTGCATGGGTAAGCTTTGTTTTTTTCTTTTTTTAAGTAGAATTTGAGTAGAAGTAAAACAGTGATTTTGCTTCTTTTCACTAACTATTGCCATGAGACGATTGCTCTTCAGATCTAGTAGAAACAAACAGTAGTTTTCAACCAAACCTCGGAGGATTTGGAGAAAAACACATATTCAAAGCTTAATTTAAAGAGAAAATTTCCTAGAATTTTTTTCTAAAATTTCTGGGGAACCGCCTTGGGTTTTGAGATTTACAAAACAAATAATTTCAGCCAATGCCTGTAAAATGACTTTTCATTTGGGAGGTTTCCCAACACAGATTTTTTAAATCTGTATTTTCAAACTGCAAGTTTAAATGTTTCATTTTTGGTCACAATACCCTCATCTGATTCTGAAATAGTTCCAAATCTCTTAAACTCTTTACTTTTTGTTGAAAAGAGGGTCTTTTCTTTCAGCCCAAATTGAAACAGTTTTTCCATCCAAGTTTTTTTAACTTCCAGGAAATGCTGAAGGTCATTCCTGAAGCAGGACTGCCTCTCCTCCCACTGCCCTTTTCCCAGGAAAAGCCTTTCAGCATTTCCAGAAGTACAGCAAACCTCAGGCTACTGAGGTGGGCATCAAGACCCATAGAAGAAGTTTCCCTGCCCAGACAAAGCATTTCCTCCTTTAGTTAACAGTTTAGAAAACGGGGTAAAGGTCTGGTTCAACATATGTGAAATCCTTTTGTCCACAAAATAGATTTTAAAATTCTTTTAGCATGGACCAAGTTATATTTTAAATACCAGTCATTTATCTACTAAAGGAAAATAGTTAAAGCTCAATTTATTGAGACTTCTACAGTGGAGTCACCATCCTCGAGGGTGTTCTTTAAAAAATGGGTAGATGAGGTGCTTTGGGGAGATAGTTCAGTGATTACAGTGGTGCAGGGCTGATGGTTGGATTTATCTTGAAGGTCTTTTCCAACCTTGATAATTCTATGATTCTATAGAAAATACAGGTGAATTGCTGAATACGTTGTGTGTATTCCTGTCTTCTTCTGAAGATAATCACTTGTGCAGCCTCAAATCCCTGATAGGCAGAAGGTAGTGCTAGACATGATATTCATCCCATACTTCAGGATGCTCTGGGAAGCCCCATGAGGGACATGTGTCTTTTTAGTGAGGGTCAGAGCTCAGTGCCCACCAGCCACAGCCCTGCCTGCATTTCTGTGGGCAGCAGCCTGCGGAGGCAAAGGAGCCCTCTCTTCCTTTGGACAAACTTCCTGGCCTCAAAAAGCAAAGAATCAAGGTCTCAGCATTGTTTCAGCTGTCATTTGGAGGAAGAAAATAGCTCTTTGCATTATCACAGCCTCTCTAAGAGCATATGACATGCCTTGAAATATTTGGAGGAAAGACGGTCCTTCCTGAGGCCAGAGAAAAATCCCTGACTAGGGGTTTACTTCACATTTAGCATCTGATGGCAATAACAAAATGAGGTTTTAAATAGCATTCTGACTTCCTTAAATGATAGCACACGCTGATATACATAGTGTGAATTAAAGATGGTTTGCCCCTTCCCTCACCACAAAGCATGACAAGCCAAGTTGCACACTCATCCATCTAAAAAGATGTCAAGGAAAAAGAGTAAAGGATGTCAAGGAAAAAGAGAAAAGTATGTCAGGAAAAGGTCATGGAGAAAAGAACCAAGTCTTTTAACACTGCCAGTATCATCGGACCTCAGATGCCAAAGCTGGTGGAACTGAGATGCCACACATATGTAACTGCTGGGCTTCAGTGGGAACTACTCCCCACCCCAGCTCTGGGCAAATATTTGCCTGGCTCCAAAGAAAAGCCTGGGTACAAACTGAAAGGTGAATGGTATGGGCAACTGCATGGAGAGCACTGTAAGAATAAAGAAAATATAAAAAGAAAAGAAAAAAGGCCAAGAGGAAAGATAATAAGCCTAATTCTATCATATTCTAAATTCAAAATACACTTTTATAAGTCCTAGCAACTGCTTCAGCCTGCAGGGAGGCAGGCAAAGTAATCCAAGAGGCTGCATTTGAAAACACTTAGGAAGTGCTGAATTGAACTCCAAGAGACAAAAAAAGCTGATAGATTTAAGCTCTTTTGGCCTAGATGTAAAGATCTGGCCGTCGGTCTCTGGCAGCTGTAAGAGATAAGCAGAAGCATCTCTTTCTCATTGCTTTTCAAAAAACGTCCTCAACAAAAGCAGAGGTCTCCCCAGCACTGGGGTGGGCGGCAGCGGGTGACTGTGCCAGCATCGCTCCAGTGTCCCAGCGCTGCCTCCTGCAGCCGATGGCTGGGGAAAACACTCTATCTGCCTGACCAAACTCGTACAACAATAAGGCAATTTGCTAAGCTTCTGATAAAGCTGCTCTTTGGTGGTGGTATCAAAACAAGAGATGAGAGGTAGTGAAGACAAGGGGAAACGTAATGAATATCAACTGCAAAGAAACTTGTGGTGTCAGCAATTTTAAAGTATCCTTTCATTTGTACCACCAGCTTAGTTTTCTCATCATTTCTCTATATTTGCACGTTCATTAAAAACATCGGTGCAGGTTAGACTGTTTCCATTCAAAGCAAATATTAAGCAGTTGGCATCTATCTCAGTTCTAAAGATGAGATTTAGCTATCACATGCTAACCAGGAAACAAGATTCACTAAAAACCACTTTAAAGATTGAAGTATATGTATTTATTACTTTACCTGATTTCTGGTTATTTCATTTCAATTCTTAATAAATGCATGTATGAGAGAAGCTGCACTGAAGTTTTATCTTTACATTTCCTGCTTTTTTCATGAGAAGATTACTGAGATCCAACAGACCTCACACCCTCACCATTAAGGAAAAAATTGGGAAATATTAACAGATTGGTATAAAGCCAAAGCCTTCACTAAAATTAGGTGTATACATATACACATCCCCTTATTTGCTCATCATTCTGTCCTAATCAAATTTTCATTAAAACTTCCACATCACTTAAACACTCTAAATCAGGATTAAGTTATTCAGAGGGAGCATAAATCCAGTGCTGCCCCTCTCCACCCACACAGAACAAACTGAGACTTTATAAACAGTAAATCTATCAGCAAGGTACAGCAGAGAAACTGCAAGGGCAGTAGGAGTTTGATACATTTAAACACACACCACCTGCATCAGGATTATGGTACCTAATGTGAACTCCAGTTACAGGAAAGAAGAGCTTATGGAAGTGAGTTAATAAATCATTGCCACAGAGAGATTGCACAGCCATAAAAAATTATATCCCTCCCTACAGGGGGAAAAAATAAATGACAGAACAAGCTGACTAAGAATTACTGTAATACACATCTCCTATAGGCAAACTTTCAGTAGAACTTTGAATATTGAAAAAAATTCCGTTTCAGTTAAAAGTCAGACTACTTTGATTTGGAAATACAGTTGTCAGTTCTTATTCTTCCTTGCTAGGTGGTGTTTTTGGTCAGACTCTAACTGGTATATACCACTGGCTGTAATCATGGCTTTAGTTTATCTTTGACACACAAGCATTACCACTGTCCACAGCATAGTGGACAGAAGTGGCTTAGGAGATACCCAAATTCCGATTTCCAAGGTGACTTGAACAAATATCACATCATTATGGGAGACAGAAAAAGAAAAAAATGTCCACATGAAGCAAATGCAATTTGTGAGGGAAAGAAAAAGGCTTATTTAAACTCTGACTTAGCATCAAGTATAATGCTGACAGCAAATTTTCAATAATCAGAGTTGTATTCACATACCCAAGAAGTGGTCAGGCGAACTCCCATTGTATCAAAAGAGCTAACAGTTTCAGAGTGTCTGCAGACAGCGGTGGATTAGCAGGAACTAAATCAAGATGGTACTTTAGAATAAGAAAACTGTTTTCTGTGCCATCATTTGACTACAGTCACAGCTTGAGTTCCCCAACTAGAGAGGCTGATGGTCTCTTCCAAAGCCAATATTCTAGTGAAGAGATTCAGGCAGCTGCAAAATAGCACCAGTCACTCGAGGTCCCTGTCTGGCCCAAAGTCCTGCAGCCTCCAAGGTTGTCAACCCTCATGTGCAAGGGGACCATAAGGCTCAGAGCAAGCTGACTGGTGGATTAAATGTTGTCATTTCTAGCCTGTCCAGGAGGAGCTGCATCACCGTGTAACAGGAGAGGACGCTGCTCCCAGGGTATAAATGGGGATGGAACATGCACTTGTCAGGTATGTCCTTTCCTTTAAATGAAAAAAGTGTAACAATAGCATGTAAGTTCTGCTAAGAAACAATGCATATTAAATTCTATAAATACATTCAAGGAAAGTATTTTAGAAACAGTAGATATTATCTTCTTGGAGATCATTTTTTGTGTGGTTCGCCCTAATCTTCACAGTATTATTTCTACAGACTTCAGTGGGACACAGTTTAGTGGCAGACCTGGCAGTGTTAGGTTTACAGTTGGGCTCAATGATCTCAAGGGTCTTTTCAAACCTAAATGATTCTGTGATTCTCTGTTCAGATAAAATTACTAAAGAGCTCTTCCATCTTGCCTGCCTGATATAGGTGGCTTGAGTTCCTCTGCTATTACTTACGACTTTTTTCCCTAATTATAAAGGATTTATACTTGGAATTATACTCTCACTATAAAGTTCCTTTGCAGAGAGTGCAATGTGCAATGCTTTATAGTTTCAACCAACTAGAACCTTTTCTCTCTCTCCCTCTACTGGTTAAACTTTCCATTACACCAAAAGCACATCTGGGAACATGCAAAAAAAGACTGAGAAATCGTCAGAAAATACAACATAATTGTAAAAATTGTTTGGACTTTAGGCTTGATTACAGTTCTTTATTGCTAATATGACATTCAGAACATGATTTGAAGTGTAAGAGAGAAAAACCTTTTTAAAAAGGAAAAAATCATTCAAAAGACAAAGTTTTCTCGATTGCAGTAGTCATCTCTGATTTGCTGATTGAAACTTTCATTTTATTTTCTTTTGGCAGCTGAAGACGCTGTTTTCAGGCTGCTAAGCATGTATCTATCTATATGTAGAGACTTGAATTGTGATTTCTATTCTGTAATTCACAGAAAGGATTTGGTGGGACAGCCTGTGAAAAATGTGCTGAAGAGAATTTATTTGGTCCTTACTGTACATCAGGTAAGTTTGACCTTTATTTATCAAAGTAGGAAAAACAAGGTGATTGAAGGCTGCATTCAGACGCCAAGTGATCACAGTGAAATAGGTATAGGGATCTAAAGGACCCTACAAACAACAGTTAGTATAGCACTACAAAAATATCTTAATCTTATCTTGAAGCCAGCAGTCGGTAAATTAAGGATTAGAATCATCTGTGTGTCCCTGGAGATATCCCTCCCTGTAAATTAGTAATAGTGTTAGCCACTTTGCACCCTAAACTAAGGACTTCTATTTATTTGATCTAAATACAGGATTTTATAGTACTGAAAATATCAAATGCATAATTTACAGTGGCTTACAGTGTTTTGGTATGGTTCTTACACAGATCTACGAGCTGGTGCATCTGTATTAAGGCATGAAATACTCATGTGGCATTGAAATCAGTTTATCTGACAAAAAAGGTCACTATGGAGCAGGCCAAAAGACCTTCTAGCTTAGTACCCAGTATTGGAGGCCAATAGTTTAGATCTAGCTCTGCATAGAAACTGTAGTGTTTAAAGGCTCCTGATGGATCCATCCTCCATAAATTATCTACCTTGCCTCTGAGTCCAATTCTGGTTTTGCTCTCCACAATACTCTGTGCCAAGAAGCTCCATAATTTAGTCTAAAGTGTAAAAAAGCTTGGGTTTGTTTTCTGGCTGATAGATTGTTCCATTGGTTGGCCATATTTCTCTCAGAAGCATGACATTGAGGAAGGCATCAGAGCTATGTGCACCATTTAAAATGCATATGTAACACAAGCATATAGTTGTATAACTGTTTGCCAGTTTTGTCTGCTTCTTAATGACTTGTAGTATTTTACTTACCTTCCTGATCCCTGCTGAGCATTAAACAAACACATCAGAAAACTGCCTGCAAAAAAAAAATACTAAGAAACCTCTATTTCTGAAGTGGCAATAGTTAATCTCAAAGTAAAACTTTTTGTTCCCTCAAGATCTACATCAACTTAACTCTAAAATGAGTCACTTTAAAGGAACTGTGTTGCCCTTTCTACAGTAATTGTACACCACTGCTGACTCAAAGGCCCTTTTTCTACCAGCTCTCCACTGGATGCCAGTGTTGGTACACAGAAATGTATCTGAGCCACCATTTCCATGAAAATAGGTTACTTGAATTAATTCAGTGTCATGAATGTAATTATTTTCCAAAGAGCTACTAGAAGATTCAACTGTATACTAATTTAAGCAACATTTTACACATCAGCTTTCAGTTATTTGAGCTCCTCCAAGTTCTCTAAGTACCTATAAAAACTGCATTTGTGACTAACTGCTCTTCAGTAATAGCTTAGGCATTCCTGGGCTTTATATTAGGGCTGATAACACAGGTAGAATATTACAAATTAATTAGTGCAGGTGATTTGCATGAACAGAGGATATGTTTGTAAAGGGAAAAGGATACACGTCACTGCAGCTTAAACATGAAGGCACAGATACAACTTGGTATGTCTTCAAGCCTTTTCCAAGTGTAGCTGTACAGGGCCTTTCTAAAAAGCATCACTCCCATAATTTAAACAGTTATATCCATAAAGCTTTTTAATTATACATAAGGCTTCAAAAAACGTTTATAAAGGCACCTCAGAGTTGCCTGGACTCTAAATACAGAGTCTTATGTGCATAGTCTCGCAAGGTTTATACCCAGAAATGGCAGAATATGGGAAAAAGACCAGAAAAAACCCTGAGACCTATGCAGTGATTAATTATCCTTTTAGTGAAATAAATTCTATTGGGGGGGGGGAGAGGGGGAGAAGTCATAAAAGTCATAAAACTCATCTCTTCTGGAGGTGTTTGAGAAGCAGAATGGAAGCAAAAGATTAACTATTTTTTTTAAAGTTGTAATAATGTCCCATCTTACACCTTATATTCAATTTTGGCTTAAGAGTGCATGTTAATTTATAGCGTTATAGTTTTATAGCGTTAGCAACTGGTCAGTTTGGTGTTAATATTGTGTATTGTGAAGATATGCAGGCCCTCGGGCTATTATCAGCCTATTGTCAGTGTTATTTTCTGACATATGCAACTGTTGAGTATTGATCTTCTCATTAATGGAAGCCTATAAATTCAGGAACTCAGATCAATGAAAAATTCCACTTTGTCATATCTAGCAGTTGTTAGCCAGGACACTGTTTGCTGTGGGTAACCAATGCCTTTCCAAACATCACTACTATTCAGTAAAACCAACCCATGTCTCCCTATAGTTTGTGACTGCATTCATGGAGTGTGCAACAGTGGAATTACAGGGGACGGAAGATGTACTTGCTTATCTGGATACAAAGGGCTGAGATGTGATCAGCGTAAGTAGACTGCTGTGAATTGCTTTCTATATAAGACATATTGAACAGCTCTGATACCACTAGAATAGGTGAGTATGAACATGGATTGACGCTCCCTAGATCAGGTGTACTTTGAACTGATATACTGCAGGACTCCAGATCTCCTGGCACAGCATGAAGACACAGCTTAACCTGTCACTCTCTGTCCATCAGCGATAGCGGAATGTGAGGCCTTGCAGTGCCCAGCAAACTCCAGATGCACTGCCTTGGGTGATGATGGAAGACAACTGCAATGCACATGTCTGCCCAACTACCACGGGGACGGTACACAATGTGAACGTGAGTAATTTTATTGTTCACTGAGGTCTTTGGATACAATATCATTAGCATTATAGTGCATTTAACATTTGAATTTTTGAAGCAAATTTCACTGTTGTCTTAACTATCTTGGGTTCATATCCCAAAGCAGTCTCAGGTGCACAAACTAGATTCCTTTTGGATGAAACTAAACCCTAAAATGTGCTCCAGAAGTATATCAGTCCAACTTCTATCAAGCTTCAGTCCATGCCACCAGATTAAATGTGTAGTGTGGAAACTGGACCACCAGAGCTTACAAATCCACCCCTACCACATTGCTGTAAAGTTCAGCCTCATAGTTTGCTCTCATAATAATCAGTAACAGCAAGCAAGGACTTATCTTTACTGTGGTGGCTTCGCTTCACCATCATGTGGTGACTTCACTTCATCACTAAGCATAAACTCTACAGACAAGCTCATGTTAGCTTTCCTTTTTTTTTTTTGAAGCAAAGTAATAGCATCTCAGCTAGAGGTAAAAGTCTACCTTAAAGTTGTCCTTATAGACTCCTCAACCTGACATTGGCCATTCAAATTAACTGTATTACAAGAATCTCTACTTACTTTATGTCTTACAGTGCTACTTTTAAGTGACTTCTTCCTTCTAGACCAATTACAATGAAGAAAATGGTTGTATCTGATGCTGGAAGCACTATTTAGTAAATGCTGGCTTGAATCAGGCCAGAAATACACTACCACTTATCCTCTGCGGGAATATTTACATTATATAATTCAACCCTCTTGGTCCTAACTATGGAATAATCCTCTCTGAGTAGACTTGAACAGCACCCAAAAACAAGACATCAGAAAGTCTCTCTTCAGGGAATGTGAGGTTCTTCTAGTAGGCAGCATAGACAATTGAGAGACACAGAAATGAGCAGAGAAGGAAGATGCTAGAATCCCTACCTCTCTCGGGTTTTGCATTGATGCTGCTCCTCTGTCCCAGTGCCTTTTGATACTGGGGTTGCCTGTGGCTCAAGGCAGTGTCTTTTAGATTTGACTGGTTGCGAAGCAGAGAACAAGCAGCTCCAGTGCAGCCAAGCATATAGCAGTGGCTGTCCCAGACTCAGCTTGGAGGTGGCATTGCTCATGATCAATTTGAGCAAGTGAATGTGTGTATGTGTGTGATTTCACCTGGGAACAGAAGAGAAGGCTTGAAAGATGATCTGAGCTCTGCCAACTCAGTCTCAGCTGAGGGGGAAGAAAGGGAGGAGGAGAGAGGAAGACAGTGAGGAGTACCACCTTTCAAGTAACTCTGGTGTCTGCCACCTTGTAGCTACAATGTGTGCTTGACCATATCCTAAACTGGATGAAAGTGTGAGAAGATGCTCTCCAAACAGTGTTGGACTGTAAGCATGGACAAGCAATGACATTGCCTTCAAAAAAAGGGCTCATAGAAATAACTAGTGAGCTTCCAGTCAAGTCCTGAAACTACAGCAGTGTGGAGGACATGACTAAAGTACTTGCTGGCCAATTTCCATATAGCTGAACAAGTGACATTATATTGTTTAATTACAGGAAAGAAAACAGTGAAGCCCTATTGTATTGAGAAATATTTTCCAACTGATCTAACACTTGCTTAAAGCTTGTACAAACCTCGTGTCACCTACCTGACCTTCCCTGGTTAAAATCCACCAGGGAACAGGGAAATAGTTGTGATATTTTAATGAGCACATTACATGTTTTAATCTGTTTATAACTCAATTTTCCAAGTTAAGAGATCATTTCTGTCCAAAAGCAAACAGTTGGTTGCTACGTTAGTATAAACACATTCCTCCCTTCTGTCTTCCTGTTACCACAATATTTCGGACTTGGCTGTTACGAGAAGTTTAGTCTGCTCAGGCTTTGTTTGGCATGGAGGTGCTCTGGCAAATCATCGTCTTCAATCTGAGAACTGCAGGCAATAATTTTCTTATTTCTTTTTTCACAAGCTATCAACCCATGCTCCAAGAAGGTCTGCGATCCTAATGCCAACTGCATTTACCTTGGACCAAATCAGCACAAATGTACCTGTCAAGAAGGTTACAGAGGGGATGGTCAAGTTTGCTTACCCATAGACCCTTGCCAAGCAACATATGGGAATTGCCCTGCTCAGTCCACTGTTTGCATATATGATGGTCCAGGAAAGGTAAGTGCTGAATGTGTGCCCCAGATATTTCATATACCAACTGCCTAAGAAGAAATAATGCTTTCTCTCTCAAAAAAAAAGCCATAAGGGTATGGGAACAACCCTCAGGGAGACCAAGCTCTATTCTTCAATTTGACATAGGTCCTGCCATTGACCAGGAGTCTTTACCTCCCTTCATAATGTACGTACATCATGTTTCTCCCTCTGCAAATAGGAATGGCAATAGTGTTCTTTCTCCTAGAATATTCTGGCTCAGATTTACCTCCCCAAAATGAAGGCACTGAAATGAAGCTTCTCCCCATTAAATTGTGTCTCTCTGACCACAGGGGGCTTGTAGGACCAGTAGGGTCCTTACACAAGTACCACAGATGCATGTCTAAACTTAGTGTACTTAGGAAAGAAGTAATCTGAGTCTTTGAAGACAATCCATGAGAGGCACTCTATGAAGGCTGCATATTATTCATGCTGTTGGGAACTGACTCAGATTGCTGTGTGAACTCCCACCACCAAGAAAGCGATATTTCAGAAGACATGCCTGTCTTGCCTGGACACCCTGAAGAGCCAACAAGGGACTCAGTCACGAAGGGTTGTCTTGCAGTTCATGGTCATGCAAGTTTCACTTCTCAGGGGTGCCTCAGGGATACACCTCACTTATTAATAGCATGCTTTGGCACTCATTTGGGAGGCAGAGGGCTGTGGGAAAAGAAGTAAAAAAATTAATTTACCCATGCTGATTTTAAATGTTCTCTAGTCACAGAAGTGAATCTAAAAAGCTTTATCTGAAGGAAATTTTTCTGAGAGTCAGTAGTTTTCTGGAGTGAATAAAACCTAGAAGGAAGTTGTAGAAATATGGATAAGGTTTATGCTTGTATCTGAACTCACCAGCTGATTAACTAAGGCTCTGCAAGATCACTGCCTTTAATCCCTAGCTCCAGAAAATATGCTGAAATCCACAATTTGCCCATGTCTAATTTTTCTCTCCCCTCTCCCATCACACTGACTCAGTCCCACTGTGAATGCAAGGAGCATTATACAAACTTTGTACCTGGAAAAGGATGCAGCATGACGGATATCTGTGAAACAAACAACACCTGCCATAAAAAGGCTAAATGCTCCATGGCAGCACCAGGACAGATTAAGTGAGTATTTTTGTTCATTAAAGCTTTACTCAATTTCTCCCTCCTCCCCCTAGTAAATTGGCTGCTAAAAACAAATTTAGTGGATGGTCTCCTGAAGTTATCATTAATGGTTTCTTTATCAAGGACAAATAAGATTTAATGGGGTTAGGGTAAACCAATTACAACAGTGTTCGATTTCATCAATCCAATTGCTAATACCTTTAGCAATTAAGCTTTATAGTACTCAGAAGTCATTTCTACACTAGTAAATGAAAAGGACTGAGACCTCTTTTCTGTTCCTCTGGGCAAACAGCATGGTCTGGCTTAGAGCTAAAGTTTCCTCTTCTTCTTCCAAAACAGAGTAACTGTCTCTTGGCAGCAGTCCCTGGCACACGCTATCCCTTCAACTGTGCCTGGGCACTGCTTGAGAAAATGCTACTTGGTGTGGGCCAGAAACATGCCAGACAGCATGCTAAAAATTAATCAGCATTAATTATCATGAGACAGCACTGGAGCCCTGGTTCTTTTTAGTACACTAATACAGATACAACTAGGGAATCTGACCCCCATGCTGTGAAAGCAATGCCAACCTCAACAGATTCCTCAAAGCCTTGAGTCAAGCACGTGGGAAAGTGCAAAACCTCTGGCAGAGTTTGTATTCCTGTACAGAAATTTACAGTTAGGAGGAAAAGTGAGCTTTAACGCTAACCTTTATCTTAACCCAAAGAATTCAGATTACGTGTTTCTACAGCCCAGTGATGGCTAGTACTGGGTTTAAAGAGGTGTCCCTGAAATGTTAGTTTTCAGGAGCTGAGAGTTTGAATAAGATAACCAAAAAAAGTCCATTAGTTCTATGTTGGGAACAAATTCTTTATCATTTAGATCTATAGAGACAGAAAGTGATCACGCTGAAGAATTTTCTTATAGCCATTTCTTACTTTACCGTGCAGCTTCCTCTTACAGTCTAATATTAATGTCACTTTTGAGTCAGAGATTGTGCATTTCAAACAAGTTTATTGAGAATATCTCCTAGTTTATTTCTAGAGCATGCTATACTACTCAAACTACACTAATATGTACTTATGCTGTACTTAGTTCACCATACTGCTATACTGCACAACATGAATTGAAAAATTAGAATTCCACATCACACAAATCAGAACTTTTCTTTCTTAATTTGTCAACGCTTCACTATTGCAACTCAATTTTCAACAGCTGATGAGAATTTTAGAATGGGAAAGTTAAAAATTTATGACTGACAGGAGGGAAAAAAGCAATCCAAGTGCATTGCACACCGTTCATTCAGTGACCTCTAATGGCAAAAACAAATACAGAAGAAAGATGCGGGACTCAAACTAAAACTATCTGCCAGAAAAACCTAAAACTATAATGAATAGTTTCCAACTAAGTACAGTCCATTTATGAAACAGGAACTTTTCAAAGAACAACATGTATTAACATGCATTATTAATGTGACCACAGTAAGTTGTTTCTGATAAGTGACAGACACTTACTGTATTTTGGCTGCATCACAGATGCAGATATATTTGGGAGGACTTGTTTTGGTGGTGTTTTATTTTCTTCTCCTAAAACACAACGCTCTAACAGAGGCCACAAACCTGCACTGCTTTCTTGCTTTTGTGTTTGTCTTTGGTTTTATGAAAGATGCAGTTGTACTGTTACTTCCCCCCACACAGTCACTTCTACTCTCTCCAGAAACAAATGATTTGCAAAAGAATTAATCTCTTGTACAAAGTTGTAGAAGAGACCAACATTTCTTTTGTGACCATAACACAGTAACATCCTGAAAACCCAAGACTGTGTCTCCTTTCTGTTCTCATACAGATCTTTTCTTAAAGAGTACTGACACTTTCTATGGCATTGCTTCAGCATGGTAATTATGCTCAGCATCGCCCAGAAGCTACAAAGCTTCCTCTGGTGCAGAATTATGCTATGTATTAAACCATGACCCCTCTGTTTTCCAAGAACTGGTTTTCCCTCAACTAAACTCAATTGCTTTCTCTTTAAATTTCTTATTTTTACTCTGTCTTCAATGTTAGAAATTAGTAGCTTCATAAACCAAAACTCAGGTAAAATGGAGACAGAAAGCCAAGCTCCTCATTTCCAGGGATATATAATTCTCTTCCCCCTCCTGAGTAACCTGAAGTAGTGACACTGGCTGTCTTCTGTTCTGCCAGTACTGTCCATGCAGCTTACCTTGAAAACATCAAGCAACTAAGTTTAAATAGTCCAGTTTTTTGTAAAGCTGTGCCTCTTTAGAGATGCTCAGCCCTTACAGTACATGGTGTGTTCATAGCAAAATCCTATACAGCCCCATGCAGTATGACTCACAAACCAGAGCCTCCAGACAAAGCGAAGACAAAACCGATCCAGTCACCCACCCAACTGGTCCTTCCCAATCCCAGCCACACAGAGTAAATTACTCCATCAGAAACAGTGAGGGGACACACAGGTTTGAAGGGTTTGATCCCATGAAAGAGGTGCTAATCTGGAATTGCTATGTGCTTGCCTTTAGCAGCACAATGCATACTGTGTTACTGGACACTCACGTGGTTCTAAGCAATGTTGTCCTCAGAAAAGAAATTTCAAACTACACAGGTATTTCTGCAGTTTACTGTGCCCCTGGAAATTATAGGCTTAAAAAAAAAAAACAAACATTGTTTAACCACCTGCTTCTTTATAACCATTTACTGAAGGAGAGAGAGGTTTATTTTAAAACCTTGATCTGTCAATGCAACAAACCTCCATCAGAAGAAAGGGGTCAGTCCTCAAGAAAGAGCTGCTCCTCTCTCCCAGTCCTAAACACTCAGGCTCCACAGTCACACCCCCCTACCCAAGAGTTCCTCTTAAGAAAAAAAAAGAGGACTCACCTCTTTTAGTTGCATCCTAAAAATTTAAAATTCTTTTAGATTTCTATTTTTCTCAAGGCCCAGAAGGAGTCAAAGCCTTAGCCTCTTGGCCAAAATTCCATCACCCCTCTGAGTCCTTCTGCAGCCCCCTACACTGCAGTGACTTTCAAATTAGATTTCTATCATTAGGGAAACAGCTACAGTAGAGACTCTAAGCGGGAAGTAGGAGATGATTTGGCATCAGGTTGGTACAACTTGTGGGGTGTGAATGACAGATGTGTGTTTGCAACAACCAGCACATGCAAATGATTAGGTCATTAGTTATATAAAGAACATCTTTTGCTTGCATGGAGTCATGTTCCTTCTCTAATGATGCCTTTGGAAAAAATATCCAGAGAGATGATTCACTACAGATAGGGCTCATACAGAAGCTTAAAAAAAGGCACTATTAAAGTCAATGTTTAGCAATACATACCATATAGTTGTTTAGTGTCCTAAATATAGTTAGGATTTCTTTCTGTGCATGCTACATATTGACAAGTGCCTGCTTTAATTTTAGCACTGCGGATGAGTGAAGGACTGAGCTGACACCACCAGCGAGTCTCCCAGCAGCAGCTGAGCAGGGGTTGATTTTCTGAAGGGTGCAATAGAAAAAGCTGAGATTAGCAAAACCAGTAGGCACTGATGGCCCCTCACATTGAGGCAGGTTTAGAGAGGCCAGATTTTTCAGCAAGTACTAACCACTGCTCTGGGTCAATACTCAGGCTAACACAAGGTCAAAGCACATGTAAGTCTAGCTGCCATTTGTACCTATCAGCACATCATAGTAAGCACCCATCAATCGACAGCCAAAGATTTTTCCCCACCTCTCTTGTGACACTGAGACCTTTCGTGGCCATAAGATTCAGTTTTCATGAGGCATGTTCCCTCCCTCACAGGACAGAAAATATCAGACTGACACTTAGGTTTGTTCTTCCATAAATTTTGCCTTGGCCACAACACATTATATGCAGCCCAACCCAAGCCAGTGAGGACATTGAGCCCAATTCAAGGCATTGCCTGTCACCATAACCTGAGCCTGCTTTGGACTTATGTAGGACAACTGTATATCACTGACATTGCTCACAGGCTGGAGTCCCTAGGGGAGAGTCATTGTGTTACAGCAGAGATGCTATTTCTAGTGCAGAGACAACAGAAGCATAAACTATAGATTTGAAAAAGCATGACATTGAGGGCTTCAGCAGCTTCAGAAAAAAAAAGAAAAGATAATGTTAAAGTACCAGTATCATTGCCCCAGATGGTTGGATTCCTTAAAGGACAGTATAATAAACAACTGTTTTGTGTTATTGAAGGACCGACACCCCTGCTTGTCTTTTTCTACCAGTCCAATGAGCTGCCAAAACCCCCTTCATACATAACTACCATTAATCCTAACGAGTCCCACATGGTAAGTGGGGCCCAGAGGCTTCACTGCAGACAGGAGCATCACATAGCCCCTACTCAAAGAGCTACTACAAGACAGACACCACTGCCTCCTGGCCCAGCTGACAGCAGGACATCACATCAAGCAAGCAGCCACCAGTCTGCCCTACCAACTGACATACTCTACAGCATACAGAAGCCGTAGATTAAACCAAAATGCATTCATGCTTCCCAAAAATGTGTTCAGAGTTGCAAGAGGTAACAACTAGAGCAGGTTTAGCTAGAGCCTCGCCAACACCACAGGGCATCAGCACATAACTAAACTGACAATCCCTTCACAGGTGTACGTGCCAGGGAGACTCTGTGGGGAACGGGTTTGTGTGCTATGGAAACATCATGGAACGCCTCCGGGACCTGAACACCGAAGTGGGAGGACGGTGGCAAGGCAAGCTGACATCTGCCTTATCACTCATGGGTAAGTGACTGTATGCAAGCAAAGTCAACTCCTTTTGGGTGGGTTCATCTTGCCCAGTCTGCCCCCAGTACAGGCAGCTACAGGAAGGTGACACTAACAGTACGACAAGAGCACACACTACTCACCGCAGGCTCCTTCTGAACAACTAAAGCTGACTTTGCTCAGTGTGCCATGCAATCTGCAAGAATTTTCAAGCAGAGGTACTAAACACATTCCCACAACCCTTCACAAGTCATTTGGTGTCACCACTGGGTTTTGCACTGTTGTGGAACAAGTGGAACCACCTCCTCTCCCTCCCTGCCTTCACTGTTTTGGATAATTGAGATTTGACATAAAGCAATGCACATAAGTCCACTAAAACCACCAGGGTTCCCATTTGAGTCTCTCTTCCCCAGTCCCCAGCCATTACCAATGGCATTACTTCCACCAGGAAAGAGGGGAGATGCAAAACTCAGAGACTGATCCCATCTGTGGTCTCCATCACCCTCAGGATCCCTCCATCAGAGCACCTTGGCTGGGGGGTCTCCAGGTTTCCAAAGTGACTGCAGAGGTAAGAGGCTCTATCAGGGCTCACAGCATCCAGCTTTTCAGTTATTGCAACCACCTCATGAAGAGAACAGCGTAACTGTCTTCATCATCTTCTATTGCAATAACACAAATGTGAGCTATTACCAAACACTGCTAGAATCAAGCTGGATCTTCAATTTAAATTTTTAAATATGAAAAATTTCCTCCTATTTAATATAAATTAAAATAAACTGATGAAAATAAAAATCTTGAATTCCTGATCAAAACAGAATAACCCCCCATAGCTGGCCAAGAACAGAGCCTTGTTACAACCTTCACATTCAGCACTGGAAACCTGAATCCATTCATTGCCTCAGCACTGAGCACTGCAGTTTCTCTGCAGGTTGCTCCTATGTCTGAAAAGTGCTCAACGTGCTGAGCACTATCATTTCCTACCAACAATCCAGATTTTATGATCTTTGATTTGGACAAAAATGTGTGGTTTCATTTTCTAGACAGAAGCTACAAAGACACATTAACATCACAGGTTATCTTACAATATATTGACTCCATATTAATGTCTTTCAAAAGCTAAGCATATAGAGCAGAATAGTTCACGTGGGTTTATAAAACAGCATATTAATTTTGAGATATATTCCCTAGTACAACATATTTATAACAACTGAAAGGAGTTAAGCCTCTGAAAAATAGAGCTGAATATTAGCAATATTTAATGCCTCCAGCTGGAGAAACCCTGGTTTCATACTGCTATCTTGGAAACAGAAATGTTATCTGGGTAGCAAATGAATTTTAATTAATTTTCAGTGCATCAGCTTTTATTACCAGTTATGTGTTTGTTAATATTTGCACTATTCAGCAGGTCATCAGAGCATATCCCTCACCCCATGAAGACTGAATTGATTTAAAGCAGGAGGCCACCTTCCTGCAAAGACATGACTCCAAAGAAACACTTATCGTGTCCATCACCCTGGTATTCATGCCACAAAATCTGGGCTGCCAGAAGTATTCTGAATGTTTTACCTCACCCTGTGTCAAATACAGCAGCAGCACCTGGATTACACATCCCATCTGCCTCTTTTCTTTCAACAGCTTAGATTTTGGAAACTTAAATTAAGATTTAGTAATCACAGCTAGCATTTGTTCTTCTTCTGCCCTTGCATACCTGGCACAGGTAACACCAGCCCTTCCTCCAATGAGCTTTTCAATACACATTTAAACTTCCCCCCCCCCCCCCCACCTCCCTCCTCTCTCCTAAACAGAAAACGTCTATGAATGGCCGCTGAGTACTCTGGGACCATTTACTGTGCTTGTACCGACAAACAAGGGGCTTAAAGGTACAAATGTAAGTAAATAACAGAGAGGTTTTTTAATTGGGAGGATTTAGCTCCTTCCAAAAATCTCACGTGTTAATAATATTCTGATGCAACATATTCAGAACTTTTTGCTCCAGCATTCTTCTGAATAGATACAAAAACTTGGGCCCAGAGATTGTCTTTTTTCTACTTGAAAGAAAAACAAAACGATTTGGTGAGTCAGGGTAGAATGCAGTCATGCTTCAGGTAAGTTCTGCATTGTCTTACATGACTGTGTGCAGGGTTTTTTCACTTGGTTGAGTCTGGATCTGAATTAAGATCTGAATTTCCAGCAGGGAGGCCTACAGGTCAAATTTTATGTAAGGATGATAAAAAACAATGGGGTTAGTTTAAAACAAACAAGCAAGCAAACCCACCCCTCCACCCCCCAAAAATAGTGCCCTGACTTGCAATTGGTCGGCATCCAGCACCTTCACCTGAAGTCAGGACAATTCTGGAGACACATACTGCTCACATAGGGATATAAGGGTGTCATCTGACCTGAACTGGTCATCAAGGGGCAACGGGTGCAAGCTGGACCATAGGAAGTTCCACATGAATATAAGGAAAAACTTTTTTACTGTGAAGTGGACAAAGCACTGAGACAGGCTGTCCAGAGAGGTTGTGGAGTCTCCTTTTCTGGAGACATTCAAAACCTGCATGGACATGTTCTTGTGTGACTTAATCTACGTGATCCCACTCTGGTGCGGGGGTTGGACTAGAGGATCTTCCAAGGTCCCTTCCAACCCCTGCCATTCTGTGATTCTGTTTGATTCTATGAACTGAAACCAAGAGGGGATCCCATTTGGTTCAGACCCTACCACCTCACTTCAGAAAAGAATATGTAATTTCAGGATGTAACAGCTGGAGGTAAAAAAAAAAAGCATTCACTGTGAGATTATTTTTAGATGAAGCTTCTATTGAAATACATCTTGTTCTTCTGCTTTTCCAAAGGATCTTCTGAATAATAAACTGAAAGCACAGTACTTCGTGAAACTCCATATTATCGCTGGTCAACTGAATACCAGTAACTTGAATAATACTAACATAATATATACTTTGACTGGCAAGTCAGGAGAGGTATCAAAGGGAGAAAAGGTAAGTCACCTTCCAACCTACCTCAGCAAGAAAACTATGCTCTGTTCACTCCACAAGGACTACAAAAGGTTTTTCCACAGCAAGAAATCAGGTTGCAGATAGCTACTGTATTATGAAATACCACAGCTGCAGCCATGTTTTGCTAGGAATTCATGTGAAATTTTTAACCTCCCCAGCATCAAAGTTCTGACTAAGATCAATGAAAACAAAAATTATCTTCAGAGATACATCATGACTGAGTCAGACAGTGATCTAGCTCAGACCATAGTAAATATGTTTGCTAAAATTAAAGTAATCTTAAATCTGTAGGCATCACCAACAGAGGTGCAGAGGGGGCATTAAGAGAGCCCAGGTGAAATTAGAGGGGCCGTGGAAGTGAAAAAGCCCAGAGCTTATATTGTAAACCTCTATGTGCTGCTCACACAGAACAAGCACCGACTGCACTGCAGATTCCACTTCCCTCTAAGCATCGACATCTTTGAATGACACAGCAAATTGAAGCCTTCAGCCTAAATAAAATACACGTGGCAATTCATCATGAAAGATCTGGAGTACAGTTCATCACTAGCCCAGCTCATTTGATGTCAGAAAACATCAGGGCAGTCTGATCCCAGAGTTTAAAAATATTTGTTCTCTAGAGCTGACAAACTAGATTTTATAATCTTATTGCTCTTGGTCTCTTAAAGGTTTGTTCATGACTTGAGCCTACAGGCTGAAATCAAGTACCTCTTATGTTTTTTAGTAGATCAGCAGCAACTGAGAGCTATTTTATTTCTTTAATGAGTGCACACTCCGTTTGTAACAGGAAAATATCATTGCTGTCTGAGGCCTATTTGTTTCCTGCAGGCTTCAGTACAATGCAGAATCAGCAACATTTTGTTGTTTGAAATATACATATAATATAAGGAAATGGATTGCAGTCCCGTAGGATTACAGGAGTTGACCCTTTCAGTACAATCACATTTTAAATCATTTCCTGGCAGACTCTTACTACTAGCAGTCACAGAGCCTGTTTAGGGATGCTGCCCATGGGGCCTGTCTCTGCTTCTCTTCCGAGCTTTGCTGTCCTGAAACAAAATAACATAGTCCTGATCCAAAGTTAGAGGAATTTTTTTCTATGTCCTTGCTAAGCATTAGAAGGGGCCTCTAGCCTCTCCAGATTTAAATGGCCCAGGTGTTGGCAATGGAAGGGGGTGTTAGACTTTATTCACTGCTCATACTCATCATTCCATAATAAAGAACTCACTAGTTATTGTCTGGCTTCTTTCAGGATAATCAATTAAGGATTAGAATCCAAGGAGGAAAGAGGAAAGGAAAACTTTTGCAGGGAAATATCATTGCTTCCAATGGGATTTTGCACATTATTGACAAAGCCATGGACAACGTGAAGCCAACAATGGAAAGCAACAAAGAGGTGAGCCATACGCTACATACAGACTTTCTTTTAAAATAGTTTTATATTAATTGATTGCAAAGGACTGCCAGATATCAGGTAAAACTTGTATCCAAAGCAGCAATCCCTCCTTTCAAAAAAAATATTATAAAAACTGATAATTTGGGATGCTTTGAGTTTTTGGTGCCCTGCTTAGCGTATTTCCTTGAGAGTTCACTTGCAAAGTGTTTTTGCAAATATTTTATTTCTCTGCCCTTTCTCATTGGGAATGAAAAGATAGCAATGCTTTCCTCACTGTTTGTATGTTCTGTGATTACACAGTATTTCAGATCAATAACAAACTTTAACTATAAGCCGGTACAGCATGAGGAAAAGAGTGCTACCATCTCAGCCATTTCCAGACACCACTAGACCTCCAACTGTATTCAATCTGTAATAACTGAAACTCATACAGTAACTCAAAAATGTCTTATAGGATTTGGTACTTATTCTATGTTCCTGACTTAAATAAATCTCTTTCTCATCTTATTTCAGGTAACCATAATGTCAGTACTTCAAGATAATGAAAGATACAGCAAATTTATGTCTTTGATAGAGGTAAGGATCTGAAAAATCAATTCCATAAAGCTATTTTCAGATGTTCTTAATATTTATATGTAATTTCATGTCTGTTTGTAAACCAAACCAGAAAACCGGCCTTGGAATGGATTTGCAGCAGGAAAACAGACCTTACACCATATTTGTTCCAAGCAATGAGGCTCTGAGTAATATGAAAGCTGAGACTCTGGATTACCTCCTTTCTGCAGAGGTATAGTCTTTCTAGAATGCAATTTTTTTTTAGATAGTAAATATACACATGCAGATGTATAGTAGACAAATACATACATCATTTTCCTGTGTTCATCTAAACCCAGCTCCTGTGATCAAGGCTGAGCCTTCTCTAACAATTAAAGATCAAGGTAACACCTAGAGAGGAATGTGGTTTGGGATCTGCCATCCTATGAAGTGGCACCAATCCCCCACACCAGCTCCTCGCTTCCTTACTCTTGCCCTGTCAGCATAGCCTGGACAGCCACATGGCAAAGCCCCAGACCCTCTCCTGGGAGGTTTGGGACAGGGGAATCAGGCACCACAGGGCAGGTTGCATGTCACGAGGTGAGCACCACCACTAACCGAGAGGTTTCTGGTGCACCAGACAGCGATGCCATTCTCATCCCCACATCCTCTCACAGGCCAGGTTGGAGTTTTGTGACTCATTTTGGGTATAAAACAGCTTCTTTTCTGCTTTGGCAGGGGTCGTGGAAGCTGCTGGAGCTGGTCCGATACCACATAGTCTCCAACACTGAGGTGAGCCTGGCTGCTTTACTGAGTTGGGAGTGCAAAACATTTTCAAACCCTTCGCCACTCTGAAGTCAGAGGTTTTACAAGAACATCTACTCAGTGCTGCCCAGCAAAGCTGCAAAGGACAGCTCCGCCTCTGCCTTTAGTAAGGGTAGTCACAAAAAGGTCACTAACAAAGAACACAAACCTTTCACCTCAGTGTTGGTAATCAAAATAAAACCTGGTAGGAGACATGGGGTAATCCTGGAACCATGGCAAATTAGAACTGTGCCTAAGGCCGCAAATAAAGCTATTTTTAGGGAGAAGTGATATCTTTACTTAGATTGATTGCTATAATTAGGAAAAAGAATAATGTCCTTTTGAGCAACAAGCTGTTCAGACACAGCAATAAGCGAGCTCAATCGATGTTTAATCACTCTAACTTCACAACACAAGCAGCTTAGTCACATACAAGGCTGCCCACATAGCCAGAGGAAAAGTGATAGGGTCATTCACTCACTCTAAAGAAAAAGGCAGTCTTTCTCATGAAATTTGGAAAGAATAAGGATATTACATTTCTTTTAATCAATTTATATTCATTTCAGCTAGAGGTTGCCAGCCTCGTCTCAATCGAGCACATCACAAGCATGGCGAAGCAGTTCATTTACTTTAACAGGACCAGCACTGTAAGTCAAAGGCAGCTTTGACCTGTGAGCAGCTCACTCTCATTGAGCCGACTGTTTGCATGCAATGGGAATAAAAGAGGAGGGAGGGGGGACATTAGCAGGGGAATTTCTTGCTCTAACGAGGCAGAAATTTTCAACTTGCCATTCCCACCTACTGTTAGAAATTATTATTATAAAGGATGCAAAGCAAATGACTGGTATAAAAGGGCAACTCGCAGTTGATCAGCTGCCAGCCCAGGAATGATACTCACTTATGCTCTGCCTAGTTTAAAAAAAAAATCCAATATATTTAAAATATTTTAAATAATTCAATCACATATTTTGGTTATTTAAAACATTTCTCAGAGCACATCTAGATATCCTTTTATTCTATTTAATACTGTAGTCTCTGATCTTGATTAAACTTATCTTTTGTTAACTGCCGTCTATACTTTGTCCAAATATGAATGTTTTGGATAAGAGATGCACCAATGAAAATTATTGCAAAGTCAGAGCAGCTCCTTTTCTCCTGTGAATCTGGATAGATCCCAGATCACCTCTCAATTTTTTCTTCTCTATCAGAGAGAGGATCAAAGCATACTTGCATTCACTGAAATCAATGTCTTAAGCCATCAGTATCATTCTCATTTTGGACAGTCTTTCAGCCACCAGTTCCACAGGCTAGGAGCATAGATTTAGGAAAAAGCTTAGATGCCACTGTTGTTGAACAATATTCAAGAAAATTTGCCATATACGCATGCTTCTTGCATAAACCAAGCATAATAGAAATAGCCAATTAAAAAGAAGTATGCCTAGAAATTTTTGAAGTTAAATTGTCAGGAATTGAGAAGCTATTAAGAGTTATTAATAATTTATTGTTTCATAGGGACAAGTCTTGGTGAGTGGAGAAGAAATGGAAGAAACAGATATTGTTGCAGAAAATGGTCGCATTTACATTCTTGCAGGAGTCCTTATTCCACCCACAATTGTTCCAATTCTACCACATCGGTGTGACGAGACAAGAAGCCAAATTGCAATGGTAAAAGAATCACAACAAATCAGTAGCTCTTCACTCCTCTATGTAATGTGCTCCAGCTTCCTCTTTACTGCTTTCTCTGATATGGTCCATAAAAAGGGGGATATTTTGGGGGGTATTACCATATAAATGACATACAGCCACCTGGCTAGCAGTACTGCACAAATACCAATAATCTGTTAACAGGGAACTAATATAAGCACCTTCTATACCACTTTAATTCATCTAGTTCTTGCAGTAGCCCTTTTACAATGTGTTGGTGAAACTTTTTTCCTCCAGTTTCCGAATTCCACCTGTGTATACAAGTACTGGATAAGTAGAGTCAAGTTCCTATGGAAACCATTTTGGATCAGTATTTTCGTTTCTACTAAATATGGAGGGAAAGGATCCAGCAAGTTAAAATATTAATGCAATAATTCATTTTATATTAATATATTAGAAATACATTCTTTTCAGAAGCTGCAACTTCCCTTAGTCCCGTTTTTCTTCCTATTTTTGTCAAGTTAGGAATTACAAAACTGTCTCATATTTCAAAGGGCAGATTTCAACATACCTTTTTCAGTTTGGCAACACAGTCCAGGCCTTTACATTTGGTAACATTCAGATACTATTTCTGGTAAGATGACTGAGTATCCGGCTAAGATTTTAGTTCGCAGTAAGCATGGCTCCAGTGAGCTGTTACTGGACCAGGTTCAAGCACATATCTGGGCCAGTAACAGTTCCAGTAGAGTAATGCAAAACATTTACTATCTTAACTTACAATAGTCCAGAACCACAGCCTTGAAAGAGGTTCCCAGCAGAGCTGGACAACATCAAAATTTAATGAAGAAAACACAAGAGCTGGCACTAAAGAACTATTACCTCTGGCAGTAACTCCAAAGTGCCATATGTACAGTATAATCATAAAGCAGGCAGAGCACCGAGCCACAATCTCAACAGAAAAAGCGATCAACCCCTTACAAATTCAAATTATGCTCCAGTAATTTGAATCCCCTATCAAGAACCTACCAACAAAATATGTCTAAACATCCATCAATCTTAAAGTGGTGCTATAAAAATTATTTCAAGACAAAACAAATGGCATCTGTCACAAAAATTAGTCCCCAAACTGAAGTCAGGGACTTTTATCAGCTTTGAAAGCATCACACATAATTTGAAATATAGTTTAACCAAGGCTTTAAGCAGAGCAAATGTATGCCCAAAAGTATTTGCCAGGGAAAGTATCAGAGGGAGCAGTGGCTTTGCTGCTCTTCAAGCATCATCATCACTCTTGGAAAACAAGAGCAATGCCATCTTGTAAATATCACTTGTGGTATTAATGGAAAGGGACAAGCCTTGTAGATACTGGGAGTTGTACACACCTACAACAACTGTACATCCCTAAGGATGAAATCATTATGTTAACACATACATGTCCATGTAGCTACACCTGGATGTTAGTAATAACCACAGGACTTGGTATCCTGCTACAATGCCTCTCAGAGGTCATCGCTCCTACAGCAGAACTGCAGCACAGCAGTGGGGAGAAACAGGACTCCCATCCTCAGGAAAAGGAGGGAGCAGGTACATGTCAGTGTCTGACACCATTCCAGGTGGAGAAAGGGAGCAAACAGGTGACATTGAGGGGCACTGAGCAGCAGGAAGAGCAGTGCTGGCACTGGGAAACACTCCCCACAGAAATCAGCCAGATTTTTAAGTTCTAAAGGAGCAAAGAGGCACTTTCAAGGATTGCCAGAAACGCAAAGAAAGCTAAGAGCCTAAGTTGATTTCAGCCATGACTATGCAGTTTAACAAAGAGCTTTTATAATGCCCAAATGTATCTGCCAAAATATATCTGACCCACAGACCTTTAAAACATAGCAGATGCGTTGGTACCACAACTATTTGATGCCCAAATGCTTTTATAAGTCTGGTCCTTTCTTCCTTTAAGTGCTGTACAACATGAGGGACTATTGAATCCCAACCAATACCTGATTCTTTCCTTGCAGCTCCAATGACAAATCTGTGAGGAAAATGCCATAATTCAGGTTCATGGTCACTTGTCCAGTGACTATGAAACACACTGAAGTAACACAACAGACGCCAGCTCTAAGATTCATTCTAACTTTTTTGAAACACAAGATGTTAGCAGCCATGAGCAACATGGCTTTGACAAGCTCCATATCTGAAATGCTCACCTTTCTGAAGTTATTGCACGTTGAGCTTGTCAGAAGACTCACCTTTAAAACTGCCCCTGGAGTTTATAACTCCTCAGTGTTGTAATTGCCAGTCTCTACCACCACCACACAGTGATAAATTAGCTAGTGGGGAAAGGGAACTAGAAGGTGAAGACATAAAAATAGCTGTATGCTGCTGGATCATCGTGGATCTACAATATAGAAGCAAAGAATATTTTTCTCTCTACCACCTATGTACTAGACAAATTTCTGTTCACACTTTCTATATCTGAGGCTCAACTATTTTGTGTTCTTCCTGGGAAGAAATAAAAAAAATTGCACAGACGTTAAATGTGCAGATTGCACTAGTTCTACAGACAATATTAATTAATAATTACACCAGGTTAGCAAAAGATGCCAGTGCATTCGTGTCCATGTTTATTTTCTTTTTATGAAGCTTACAGTTCTTTGTAAGAAGGGAGTGTGGGAAGGACAAATGACGATAAAAAGGGGAAGGTGGAAATGAACAACCACTCTGCAAAAAACAGAGCCAGCAGATATGGCTCTGTTCCAGATCCATGCTGTAACAGTTAAAAGTCATTGAACAGACATACTTAAAATTTACATATCGTGATATGGTATATCATCCATCAATGTGCATCTCGGTAGTTGATACAATGCCTTTTCAAATGACTATTCTTATTGTCTCCACATAGGGTGTCTGTACAAGTTGTTTGCCACGTGCACTGGCTCCCTGTCCACAGGATTCAAAGCCCATTGTAAGTGACATTTCCTGACAGATTCCCCAGTTGTACAAAACACAGAGAGGGAAAGGGTCTCCATATGTTCAGTACTGCTCCCCCAATAAAGTTAGCAAAAGAACCAAGTATGAATACAGGAGACTGCATAAAAATACAAATACAGGCAGTAATTTAAGTCCTTTTTTGGCAATGATTGGAGCATCCGGGAATTTGAGATTTTGGGGGTTTTTTTACTTGCTGCTGCTAGATCTCTCATAGACTTCATAGAAGCTCTAACTCTCCTCAGTTGAAATAACTTCTATTTTGGATAGGCTTGGGCAGAAGAGAGGTGAGGAATGAGAATTGTTACGATTATGCTTTGAGAATTAGTAATGAAAAATAGAGGAGGGATATATTTAAAACAGACCTCGCATCTGTTAAAAATTTCCTTTTGATTAAGCATCCTCACAGAAGTAACTGTCTGCAGAAGCAGCTTCAGAAAGGACTGAAAAATTCTTCCATCTGCTTTGCTTCTAAGAGATGCAAATCTGGCTGCGTTTCTCCACATACAAAACTCAAGTCTAGCTGCCATAGCAATTTTATTCCCTGTGTTACAAACACTCACTGATAGTTAGTCCTATATGCCATAACCAGTAATAATCTATATGCCATTATTCAGTAATAATGAAAATAAAGTCCATATAATAAAAAAACCCATAATTTAATAAATTTTTGAAATGGAACACTCTAGCAAGGTGATTTCTGTTCTCCAGTTAAATTATATTGCAGTATTAAGACTACCACTGAAGTACACATTGCTTAGAAATACTAATGCTTCTATTTTGTATGTGTTGCAGCCTTTCTCAAAACGGAGATGCATTATCCAAGGCCCAAGCTTTCAAAAAACCGGCTGTGCTAGAGCCTGCAATATAACAGTTAAGGTACAGAGTTATGGTTCCTTACAGTAAAATGTTGTTAACTCTATCCCAATCAAACCCAGGACAAATGTATATTAAAGTTTTCAAAAAGTATTTTCTTCTGCATTGTGAACTTTTCGTTCTGGAGTTGGGAGATGATTGGAGATGTCAATGTACTTTCTACAGGGGGACACTGAGAAGAGCTACTGTAAATTTTAGAGAAAAATACCAGGCAAATTACGGTGAGGTTTTTTTAGCTGCCACACATTATTGACAGCACTCTCATACTCTGTAACACAGTTTTCACACAAGGCTCCAAGCCTAAATGCTGTCATTGACCCATACGGCTTCACCCATGAAGAAGACACTTAGTCCCACCCCTCCCATCCCAGGACTTCACACAATACTGGGTAATAATGAACAGGAAAAACTCCCAAAAAAACACACTTGCTCTGCTTGACAAGCAAAAGTCATTTGCTCCTGAGAAGTACTTAGACCTCTCTGGCTCCTGGGGCTCCGAATAGGCTTCTGCATTTCATGACAACCATTAAGCAAAAAGCAGAGATGCCTACAAATCCATACACTTTGAGAGCCTTTGGCTAATTCCTATTTCCCGTGAATCACATATATAAATGAGGGCTTTTTCCTAACACACTTTCTATGCTGTTGATAAATGAATTCATCAAGCAGCCAATTCATGATTAAAACAAAAGATGCAGAAGAGTAAAACATTTAGAGCTGTGTAGGGGCTAATCTCCTACTTGGTGCAGAGGAGGAAGAAGGATGATCAACACAGCTTGTCTAGGTTTCACAGTGTCTCCCAGGGAGAAAACATACCTCCCAGTTCCAGCTCTCAGATGCAAAGGAGACTGCCTGCTTTGGAAGTGCACTGTAGTCCCACAGGCAAACACGAGTACCCACAGGCAGACATGTTCCTAACTGGTGATGGCACAGGGATTTCTGACACTGATGAGACTGATAGAAGCAAGGGAAGGATCTGGGGGGCTGTGCATCCCTGTCTTGAGCTATCACCACCATTCCTTGTTTTTAACAAGGCCCTTTGCAGAGGTGGTTCTGGTTCAACACTTTTAAGAGACAGTTACCCTCTACCAGGCCTTCCCAGAGAGTCAAAACACAATATAGAGCTGTCTTTTGTGCACTGACTCAGCACTAGGATGCTAGAAAACAGGCTGTTTGCTTTATTTCACAGGAAACAAAGTGTTGCAAAGGCTTCTTTGGCCCTGACTGCAGTCCATGTCCTGGAGGTTTCTCCAAACCCTGTTCAGGAAATGGGCAGGTAAGCAGAGCATCTGGCAGCACCCTGCACTCCTGGGAGGGGGAAGGACAGGCTGTGGTCCAAAAGTCCCTGAAGCACTTCTGCACAGCAGGAATGTTAGGCAAGAGCTGCACACTCCATTTATGCCCAGTGATGGCCATGAATTTCAGGTTCAGTTACACAGAGAAGGGAAAATTAATTGGTCTCCTTTCAAGATGTCCAAATCGCAGGTTTCTGTGCTGCCAACAGACAACACACAGACAAGGCCGGGGCTGGGTAACCCACTCTGATACTTTTACTGTGTACAGGACAGGTAATGACCCAGGTCATTTTAAAATTGCAAAGGTAAAAAATACAGTACTAAAGTACAAGCACGGGAAAGATTTTTGCTTTGAAACACCTTTTTTCATCAAAGTAGAGGGTCTTCATGGTAGTATATCAGAGTCAGAATATGGAAAAACATGTAGTCTCTTCTCTAGGGGGAGGATAGACATTTATTTCAATATATACATAGAAATCACCTCTTTTTCATATCACAGTGCATGGATGGCCTGGATGGAAATGGGACCTGCATTTGTTCTGAGGCATTTCAAGGCTCACACTGTCAGTTCTGCTCAGACCCTGGCAAATACGGACCTCAGTGTGATAAAGGTGGGTACAGCCATATTTCTTCAGCCTATTTGTTTTGGACCCTAGTAATGTTAAGGTATGAGGTAACTGCTCACTTAACAGTCTATACGGAGGATGGGCAAGATCTCTCTGGCATACTTTCATTTCTTCTTTCAAAGAGATACATCATAAGCCCAGAGCCAGTGAAAACCTTCTCAATTATTTCACTGGGATTTCTGCAGGGGCCATAGCTTGCTCATATTTACTGTTCTTCTCATTGCTGTCTCCCTCACGTAAGTGATTGAACAGAAAGTCTTTGCTGTTCCATTGCTGCCTCATATCACCCACAACAGACAGATTCTGCTTGTAACAACAAACATATGTAATCTAAGAACAACTAGATCTATAAACTGTGTTTAGGACCACTTCATAACAATCTGTACTGAGTAATTTCTGATCTATTGAATAGCTTATAGTTCTATCAGTCATCTATATTGACAGATTTAATCCTGCTTTTTCAAACCATTTGACCTATGAGAGTCTACAGAATATTCAACATCAGATATAGATATATTTCCCTCTACAAAATATTTTTTAGTCTTTTTCGCTACGAAACAGTCTGCCATTCATGAAGCACAGCTCACTTGAAGGATCAGAGGTACATGGACAAAACCTGAAATACAAACTCCATAATAGCGAGCTGTATTGCCAAAGCTCCAGTCCTGCCAAAGGAGCACATATTGGCTTAACTAGTCACTTCTTGAGATTGCAAAATGCTTATCTACTATGTCCTTCAGGCTCACTGCTGCACCTCCCAGCAGCACTAATGACCCCTGCCCTGGCAAAGTGCTGCTAGGTCTGTGCTGCTGCTTTGTGTACTAACCCAACACTGTGCAATTCATAGGATTTTGGACTCAGTATGAAAAGGCTTCCCCTACTGCCAGAATTGTGCAATGAAATAACTTCAGCCTTAATAGCCTAGGATATTGTACTTTGTTCCTACTTCTCTGAAGTACTGTAACTTTCATTGATAGGTAAGTTCACTATAAAGACAAAATAGATTTTAAATAGTTACCCATAAAATACACCTGAAAAGACACAGAAATTATAAACAGAGACTAAATTCCCCAGAAAAGTGAGGCTTTAAAAATATGAAAGTTTAGATTCTAGAAAAAAAATGAAGGACCCACTTCATAGGAAACACTGTGCAAGGACAGATACCTTTTACCACTATGGAACTTCACATTTTTATTTATCTCTGTTAGAGTGCCTCTGCATTTATGGGAAGTGTGATAACCGAATAGACAGCGATGGGATCTGTCTTCCTGGATCGTGTAGAAGTGGATACACTGGAAAACTCTGTGATAAGCAGATTGTTCTCTGTGAGCCCTCCCTATGGTCCTGCCATGAACACGCAGACTGTCAGCTTAGTGATGGTGCAGTGAGGTAAGTCAGGAGCTTGCATCTAATTAACATTAAGCATGATGCAGCTCTTTCCTATTTGCTTGATCAAAACAGCACCTTGTAGCAGTACACAAACATCAGCCACTGAAATACTGCTATGCAGCAAGTGAGCCTAAACATGCACCACATTGACCTTGAGTTGCAAGATAGTAATTAAGAGTTCTCAATGCCCTACCCCGTGCCTTATATTTAACACTGATAAACAGATGCTAGATGCATACCAATCTGACCCTTGGTCAGAAGGCTGCCTTCCTAATGACATCTACAAAGGAACTGATTATTTCTAAGTATCCCTTACCGAACAAGGAGTTTGAGCCTTATCGAAAAACAATCGAACCCTCAAGCAGTTTGGGGACAGATAGCTCACTCCAGTCACCTCAGGCAAGATTTGTATGCCACAACACCGTGAACTTCAACACAGGGTCTCCAGTCCAGCCAGGACTGGTCACAAACTCCATTACTGCTACACTTGCTTTGTGCTTGACTCATGGTCACCTTCACACACAGCAAGTTTGCCTCTCACTGCAGTGCGTTCATAATGAGTCACCACAGAAAGCAGAATGTCTGATGCTGCATAACTTAAGTGCTTAAAAAATTCTCTCTAATATGGACTAATCTTGGGGTGACACCCAGAGAAAGGGAGGGACAGGAGAGGCTCATTGTCTTGCATACATTTCAGGGAGAGAGCTCTCTTTTGTGGCACGGAGTAAGTTCATAATTAATTTAGAGCTATTAGCTCACCTTTGCAAAGATCACATCAGTGCAGAATTAATTTCATTCCCCAACTTGACATGAGCTGACAATGCACGCTCATAGCCTTTAAGGTGAACCATATCCTGGGCTGAATCAAAAGGAGCATGGTCAGCAGGCTGAGGGAGTGGATTCTACCTCTCCACTCTGCTCTCATGAGACTCCACCTGGAGTAATGTGTCCAGTTCTCCAACATAAGAAGGACATGGAGCTGTTGGAACAGGTCCAGAGAAGGGCCACGAAGATGATTAGATGGCTGGAGCACCTCTCCTATGGAGACAGGCTGAGAGTTGGGGTTGTTCAGCCTGGAGCAGAGAACGCTCCAGGGAGAACTTATAGCAGTCTTCCAGTACCTGAAAGGGGCCTACAAGGAAGCTGGGAATGGACTTTTTAGAAGGACGTATAGTGATAGAATGAGGGGGAATGGCTTTAAATTGGAAGGGGATAGATTTAGATTGGATATTATGAAGAAATTCTTCACTACAAGGGTGGTGAGACACTGGAACAGGTTGCTCAGGGAGGTGGTGGCTGCCCCCTCCCTTCAGTTTTAAAGGCTGGGATGGATGGGCCTTGAGCAGCTTGGTCTAGTGAGAGGTCCCTGCCCATGGCAGAGGGGCTGGAACTTGATGATCTTTAAAGTCCCTTCTGACCCTGACCACTCTATGATTCTATGATCTCACACAGAGACTAGATCTCTGATTTTACTTAATTTATTCAGTCAATATTTGGGGGAAATAAAACATAATATATGTAATATATGCATTTAAGCTATTTCTATCATGACTCCAAGGTTACCAATTATAAGCTACCTATAAATAGCATGTTACAGTGGAAAACAGTTGCTTCGCTTTACATCTGTCCTATCCTATTTAATGCCTCCCTCCTCCTGTTGTTTCTCTAGCTGTGTTTGCAAACCTGGCTACGAGGGAGATGGCATGAGCTGCAGCAAAATTGATCCTTGTGCTGCTTTAAACCCCGGTGGCTGTAATAGCAATGTAAGTACATGCTTTTCCCACAGACCCTGACACCACACAGTAGGCAATAAGGAAGGCTTGGCCAGAAGCTTTTGCAGAAGGAAGAGTCAAAGTTTTCACTGCAGATTTTAAGCTCTTTCCTGTTGCTTCGATGAGCCTTACATCTACAGCCAAATGCCACCTAATTGTCCTGAATGGATGCTTCTACATCCCTCCCAGGCCGAGTGCATTCAGACGGGCCCGGGAGAGCACACGTGTGTTTGCCAGGCAGGATGGACAGGTGATGGAAGGGACTGTTCAGCCATCAACAACTGCCTGCTGCCCACCACGGCAGGGTGCCATGAAAATGCCACCTGCATATATGTTGGGCCGGGTCAGGTACGTAGTCTAGTATTCATTGCCACCTTTGGCAGAGCCCTCACCCATTTTGGTCTGCCAGTGCCTCCTACCCTGTTTTCTTCCCGAAATTCTCCTTTCCCTCCCATTTCCACATGGCATGCTCTACCCAAAGCAGTCTCCTTCAGTTGCTATATCCCAATGCTCCCTTCCTCCTACATGGTGGTCTGGCAGGAAATACTTTTTAGTAAGTACATTAGTAGATGTCTTCTGGAGATAGATATTAATCAGCATCATTCCACCAAAGTCAATGGAGTTACACAGGAACACCAAGAGACTAAATCACCACAGCTAGAATATGCACAATATTTTAATAGTTTTAAATAATTGCTGTGTTTTATTAAAACAACAGAATGACTGCAAATGTAAGGACGGATTTCAGGGGGATGGAATTGAATGCACACCCACAAATTCCTGCCTGGAACAAAATGATAATTGCCATTATCTGGTGAGTAATTAATCACTTCCTGAACAAAGCACTGAGATACATATCACACCTTGCCTCCTGCACACACCATAGAGTTTCCTTGCCATTTCAAGCCTGCTGTCTCTAGTTGAGTTGGAACAAAGCTTTCCAAGCAGAGATACAAGCACCAAAAATACTATGTGAACCACGTCAGTATGGTACATGCCAGACAGGAAGGGTTGTACAGAAAGACTAATCTCACACTTGGAGTAAATAAATGCGACTTCTCTACAGGTAATTACAATTTGAATGCAATAGTCTGATGAGACATTTACTCAAGTCACATGTCTCTATGCAGGTATATATCAGCTTGATCAGTAGTCTCATGTGTTCAGCAGACCATAAAGAGCCACATCAGCCTCAGGCAGGACACAGAGACAAGAGCTAAAGCAAAGAGCATTGGGAAGCAGAGGATGCGTCTGCTGTAGTCAGGTGAAGGAACAGGACCTAGTTTATGTAGGAAGGAAGGAAGAAAATGTGGAGAGAAGATTTATATTCCTACACATAGAGCCACATAGTACATGGTGGGGAGGTGAGAGAGTTAGTGCGCTCAGCTGGTGGAGTTTGTCCTACAGGAGGTTGAGTCTCTATGGAAGATGTATAAAGATGCTTTGCTAAGGTTATGTCTGTACATTAATGTGTATCAGGAAGAGGGTTTGCAGGCCATCCTTGCTCTTGAATGGTCTCCTGAGTATTTGACAAGTTCCCTCTTCTTGGTTCAAAGGCAACTTGTCAGTTTGAGTCTTCACGAGGCTGGGAGTGTGTGTGCCCAAAGGACTATGAAGGAGATGGTAGAACATGCTATGGAAATGCTGCAGATGTAAGTAAGAAGGTCATATTCTCTGAGCACAGGACGTACTGCACAGGTCTCACACTGGATCTTAACCAGAAAGATAGCAATGCTACTATAAACAGGTAGAAAAATACAATGCCCACCAGTGCTTTCTGCTGACAGTGTTCCTTCTGGAACTGTTCCTCTTGCCTGATACAGTTGTGTTGAAAAACATAGCTTGGGAAGGGGCCTAAGGGATCTGAGCATATTTCTTTGAGACAAATTGAAAAATACAATCCTCAGAGGCCTAACACGCAGAAGTGCTCAGCATTCACATCCCAGCTGGGAGCAGTGAGCACCCAGCTCTTCTGAAGCTCTGCCTTGAGGTCTCTCTCTATGGAAATGGTCAATTTATCATGTTAAAACAAACCATACTGACTGTCAGGCAAATATAACCAGAGCAGGAATTGGTGAAATAAATGCACATTTAACAACATAGGAAAAATTAGTATAAACTCTTGCAACCACTAGCAATAATCTTAAAAGGCTCTAAACACTATCTGCCATCCCTGCTCATACCATCATCTATCTCTATTGAAAGTCCTGTGGCAAAATAAAGGCTCTCCACTTGCATGATGGTATATGTAAGATATATAAGATACTGTACAAATACAAAGCAAAACAACATACTTTTTCTTTTCCAATTAATTTTGCATTGAAGAAAAGATTTAGGTTTACATTCCCAGAAAATTAACGCTTAGCCTGAGATCAGTGCATGCTGCATTCCAAAGTCAGGCACGCCTAAGCAGTAGATGGCTTGATTTTCAAGAGTTAGTAACTCACTATTCCCATTAACAAAAAGCATCAATATTAGAAAAACACGAATGTCCTCCCTTTTCACACACACTGGAAGCCTCCTTATTTGTGTCATGTCATCCAGGTCAGAGATAGTAGGTTATACACAGGCTAGAGCAAGACATACTCATTGCTCTCTCTTTCTGTTTCCAATCAGGAGTTATCTACTCTAACAGAAGCAGCTGTATTTAACCAATGGGTTAATGTAAGTACTCTTCATGGCTGATCTTTGTTGTTTGTTTGGGGTTTTGTTTTGTATGTCCAAGTCTGCAGAAAAAAAAAAAGAGCCTTTTTGCTTTTAGAAATGGGAACCTCATGGCAATATTCCCATCATACAGTAGAGGCCCACTAGTCATGGCAAAGCGTATCATCTGGTTCCTTATTTCTTCCTGAAAAATCTATTTCTGATCCCAAATTCAGGCAAGTAAGGAAGCTCCACAAGCAAAGAGCAAGTTACAAGCAGACTCTCTGAGTCAGGAGGGCTGCATGCCACTGTATGGCTAGCCAGTGGGCTGTTGCTGCAGCAGGCCAGGAGGGGAAAAGTTCGGTCTGTGGACTTGACCCAGCTGCAGGGAATAAAGGAACAGAACAGCTTGTTGGTTTCAAATAGGGAAGAAACACCAATTTAGGTGGGGGAAAAAAGTTCTAATATAGATTGATTTCACTGTCTACTTTTCATGTGCTATCATCTATTACTAGGTCAGTAGTAACATTAGAGGTACTACCCCACTGTGATTGACACTGTATGAATAAAGATCAAAACCAGCTTCTCCCCAGAGAGCTTGAAACCTGCATAGAAGTGTATTGCAAAGAGATGGCAAACAGAGAGGAACAGCAATATGTTAATGAATAGCATCAGAAACAGAAGTCACAGCATATTATCTGCTTTTATGCTTTCCAATCTTAGACAGCTCGGGGATCATTAAAGCTCCCAATTGCAATAGGGACCTCAGGGAGCTGCTTAAAAGAGAGGCCACCGTGGCTAATTTAAATCAGTTATCTGCCTGGCCCTGGGCTGGAGCACTGGACACTGTAAAGAGAAAGTTATGAAGTTAAAGAAATGAGCACAATAGGAAAGGCTGTTCACCTGATAAGGTGCTTTTTAGGCAATGAATCAGGGTGGAGGAATTCAGGGAGTGAATTCTGTATAATCTATTGAAACAGGGACATGGAAATTTCTACTACACTTCAGAGAATGTGTCCCTTAAATTAAATAATGGTAGCAACAAATATGAGCAAAGAGGGAGGTATATCAATCTGCGGCATTTTTAACTTCATCCTTGAGCAGGAATGTGATGTTTACAAATTTTCAAAACCAAGTGTATTTCTTGCTGGCCAGGAAAGATGAGAAAGGGAAGTCTGTTGCTATTTCTGTATTTAAATATTTGGAAGGTGACAGTGATGATGGTTAGAAAGAAAGAAGAGACAAAATTCCCAGCTATTTAGGGGAGCAGATTCCCTTCTTGACTTAAAACTCGTAGAGATATCAAAGGACTGTCCAAAACAAGCTGGCTTCCAGGCAGGCCACCAGCTACAAAAAGGTAGAACAGGCAACTTACGAAGCCTGTGAAAAGTTCAAAGAACCACACCTTCAGCAAGATCACATTCAGATCTTCAGTTCTCCTTTTTCTACCCAACAAAAAAATCCACAAGACTAGAAAAATCCTCTACAGTGGAAGCTCCCTCCATCCTTAAAGCAGGTACAAACATGTGGAAGATTAATCAGTCCATGCATACTACAGAGCCTGCATCCCCCATCTAAAATCAGACCTGACAGCAGCCAGCCCCACCGCAGTGCTTGTGGGTACAGATATCCCGAGGACATCTTGGAAAATCCCAGCCATGTTAAATAATCTTATTCCATGGGAACATTGTGTCATACAGGTTTCTTATGGTTCATAATCCTTCTATTAAATAGCACAGAGTGCTCTGTGAGAGCAATTTACTTGAAGTTAGCAGTAACCAATAGTATTTACCACCATGGGTTTTTTGGTTTTAACATTCAAGTACATAAAATAGAATCCATGAGACAAACTGTTGTGGGAGGCAACTTAATGTGTTTCATGAAGGGCTGAGGGAGCTGGCTGGGCTTGTTCAGCCAAGAGAAGAGAAGGCTGCAAAGGGACCGTATTGCAGCCTTCCAGTACCTGAAGGGGCATACAAACAGGAGGGGAATCACCTTTTTAAAAGGGTAGACAATGGCAGGACAAGGGGGAATGGATTAAAGCTAAAGGAGGGAAGGTTTAAATTAGATATTAAGGGGAAGTTCTTTACAGAGAGAGTGGTAAGGTGCTGGAACAGGCTGCCTAGAGAAGTGGTGGATGCCCCAACCCTGGAGGTTCAGGGCCAGGTTGAATGGGGCTCTGAGCAACCTTGTCTAGATCCAGCCCTGGAGGTTGGTGGCCCTGTCTGTGGCAGGAGGGTTGGAGCTCTATGATCTCTGGGGTCCCTTCCAACCCAGACCATTCTATGATTCTGTGATAACAAACAATTCCAACCTAAATATTGCTTCTCCCTTTTAAATACTGGCAATCTATTCTGTTTTTAAAAAGGACACTTATTTACCATTTTTGTACAGCTCTAAGTGCTTTTGTTCTAGTCATTTGTCAGTATAATAGTTTTTCTCTCCAAGCCTGTCACAAAGCACGTCACATACTCCACCTTGCTAAAAAGTCACCATGGGCTATTTATAGATCATCCTCAGGATCAATTATTTTATGCTCTTTACTTTAATGCAGGAGGCTGAAATAAACTCAGTGTTGTCCAACACCTCAAACTTAACTGTCCTCGTGCCTTCTCTTCAAGCAATTGAAAACATGAATGAAGATGAGAAAGCCTTCTGGATGTCAAAGAATAATATTCCAACTCTACTGAAGTATGTTAATGGTCTACGGGTTTTTTTAATAATAAATTGCTTTCCACTCAGAACAAGACTTTGGTCTGAGGCCTTTAGAGCAACACAGCTCTTATATTTTTAGAGGAGGGACATAGGATTTTCTTCCTAGTTAAAATGGCATAAATCCCTGTAGCAACCCCACTGAAAATAGAGCCATTACTTGTATTATGTCAGAAACATCTGAAGGCCAAGCTAAGACTGGAATCTAGCTGAACCAGATATGGCACAAATAAGTCCTGCTTAAGCTACACTTTTAGACACACTAAGCGTATTTATCAGGAAAAACAAAGAGAAAATACAAAACCTTCAAATCCTGTTAATTTTCTTTAGGTATCATATGTTGACAGGAGCTTACAGCTTTGCTGATTTCCAGAATTTATCATCCTCTGACATGCTGCCAACATCTCTACAGAGCAACTTCCTACGCTTGTCGAAAGAAAATGGGGTGAGATGACCTGCAAACCACTGTGGTATCATACACCAAAACTTGACCATCACTGCCACCAACTTCCTTGTATTACAGAAGCATATGGACATTATGTACATGTATTTTAAAAAAGACCATGCCATAAAATTAAAGGAACAGATATTTGGCCCTGCAGGAGAAACATTAGCTTGATTTCCTCCACCACTCTACCCAGCTGAAATTTGTCCTCAATATTATTCATTCCTAATGTTCCAGTAGCTGCTGCAAACGCTGGACAGTCTTGGAGCCAAATGGAAGCACAGTCCCTGCCTGTGTGAACTAATTTAAGACAAGGAGCATCAAGGAAACCCAATAGCTTATTTTAGGGAACCAGGAAGGTAGAAGGAAGCAGTGATACCACACACATGTGAAACTTGATAGTCCAAAACCACTCAAAGGTATTTTAAATGGTAAATGATGATAACTGACAGACCTTCCCCCTCGACCTTTTAATCTAGCACTCCATGTTCTGAGGCAGACTTTCTGGGAACCCATATGGTGCATTTAGGTACTTCATCCCCATTAAGAGAAGGAAGCTCCCTTTGCCTCCCTTTCCTGAAGGAAAAATCATGAATAGGGTCCTTCAAAGCTGCACAGACATGGGAAGGCATGAATCATCACAGGACCTCAACCTGCTATGGAATATGGTTGGGCACACCTACCCTGAGTGCAAGTGATCCCATGGCTTTGCCAATCTGTGCACAGGAACAGCACCGAGTCTCAGAGTCACCTCTCCTGTGCACAGTTCCCTGAGGGCAGGTACACACTGGCGTGAGCAGAGCCATGGTAGAGCCCCAGGCAAGCGTTTGGGAAGGTGTGGAAATCCACACAGCATGAACCAGCAGGAAACCACTGCTACTGCCAAGCAAAAGCAAACTCTTTCTCCTTTCCCTCTTTCAGAACCTCACCCTCGATGGTGCTCACATCGTGGCTGGCGACATCGCATCCACAAACGGGATCATACATGTTATCGACAAGGTATACAGCCACATAGGCAGGATTTGTTCCTCTGCACCACAAGCAGAGGAAAATAATTAATAACTCTTGGAAAAAAGTCTTTGCACAGAGCAGCATTTTCTGCTGCATCTGATCCTTGCAGCTGCTACCACAGCACTGCCACTACCACACATGCACTGACATGGGATATTTGCTCCCTTTTCAGGTTCTGACACCCCTCCGCAGCACCGTCATGCCGAGGCTGCTGGCCCGCCTAGAGCAAATGCCTGATTACTCCATTTTCAGGGGCTACATCATTGTAAGCTTTCACATCCTTTTAAGAATAGAAGCAGTTCTCTGCTTTGTTTGCATTTGGACTGGTATGGGATTTTCAACAGCCGTTCTGATTTCTTTTTATGTGTTTCACTACAGCAATACAACCTGGCAAATGAAATAGAAGCTGCAAACACATACACAGTCTTTGCCCCTAATAATGATGCCATAGAAAATTACCTAAGGGATAAAAAGTCTGCTACTCTGGTATGTATTGCCCACAAGACTTGTCTTAACTCAGTGTCTCATCTCAGTTTCAAGTGGATGGATTGAAAGGACACAGAAATAGAAAGATGAATTTGTTTCCCAAAAATACTTTGGGTTTGTTTTTAATACCACAAAAGATGAGGAGGGTTGGTTCCACCTATATTTTCCCACTTGCTCAAAGAGGCTATCTATTTGTTCTGGTTTTTTTCCTCTAGATTAAAACCATGCTGATAATATCCAAGACATTTCATCAGTACGCTCCTTTTTGCCTAAAGGAGATCAGTATAGAAATGACCAGGAATTACTGAAGTGAGTTTCCTAGATGAACAAGTCCAGTTGCCTTTAATCCCTGGCAACCCCATCAATAATAATGCCACAAAATATTCTGATTCTTCCTTAAAACTATTGAGATCTCCTTGAATGCCATAACACAGCACATCCAGGACATCCAGGTCATCCAGCACAGTCAGCATGGGTTCATGAAAGACAGGTCCTGCTTGGCTAACCTGATCTCCTTCTATGCCAAGGTGACATGCTCAGTGGAGGAGGGAAAGGCTGTGGGTGTTGTCTAGATTGACTTTAGTAAAGACTTTGACACTGTTTCCCAGAGCGTTCTCCTGGAGAAACTGGCTGCTCACAGCTTGGAGAGGTGAATGCTTCATTGGGTAAAAAACTGGCCTGATGGCCAGGCCCAAAGAGTTGTGGTGAATAGAGTTACATCCAATTGGTGACTGGTCACAAGGGGGGTTTCCCAGGGCTCAGTGATGGGTTTGGTTCTCTGCAATATCTTTATTAATGATCTGAATGAGGGGATTTGAGTGCACCCTCAGTCAGCTTTCAGATGACAGCAAGTTGGGCAGGAGTGTTGATCTGCTGGAAAGCAGGAAGGCTCTACTGAGGGATCTGTACAGGCTGAGTCAATGGGTCAACTGTGTGACGTTCAACAAAGTTCAGCGCTGGGGGTCCTGCTTGGGTCACAACAACCCCAGGCAATGCTTCAGGCTTGGGAGAAAGTGTATGAAAAGCTGTGTGGCAGAAAAGGACCTGGAGCTGTTGGTTGACAGCCAACTGATTTTGAGGCAGCATTGTGCCCAGGTGGCCCAGAAGGCCAACAAGCATCCTGGCTGCTATCAGAAACAGTATGGCCAGCAAGACTAGAGAAGTGAACGTTCCCCTGTATTTGGCACTGGTGAGGCCAGACTTTGAGTACTGTGTACTTCCCTTCCCTTCCCTTCAGTTTTAGGCCCCTCAGTACAGGAAAGACATTGAAGTCCTGGAGCATGTCTGTGGAAGAGCAGCAAAGCTGGTGAAGGGTTTAGAGAATAGTTTCTATGAGGAGTGGCTGAGGGAACTGGGGTTATTTAACCTGGAGAAAACAAGGCTGAGGGGAGACGTTATTGCTCTCTACAACTGTCTGACAGGACGCTGTAGCCAGGTAGGTGTTGGTCTCTGGAACAGCCTGCCAAAGGAAGTGGTTGAGTCGCCATCCCTGGAGGTATTTAAAAGACCTGTAGATGTGGTGCTTAGGGACATGGTTTAGTGGTGGACTTGGCAGTGCTAGGTTACTGGATGAATTCTATGATCTCAAAGCTCTTTCCCAACCTAAATGATGTTTTAACTTTAGCTGAAACAACTTTCCTCTCTCTGGCATTTGTGCCCTGGCATATTTACAAGGCCAAACAGCCTTCTCCATCCCATTGGTCTACTCCCAAGATGAGCTTAAATTACTTTTGGACATTATTTTAATTTCACGACACAACATTACCATTCTGCATGACAGTAAGAAGCATTTATAACGAATTTGCGAGACACATAGGTAGCTTTAAGACATCAATTCCATTGGATTCCTGTTACAAACATACAGAAATCTTTTTCATTTACACTACTTACCAATTGCGACTTCTGTCTTTCTTCCACCCTCCCAACATTGCCTGGTGTGGCAATCTGCCAAAGAAAATCAGAAAACAACCATAAGGTTAAGCCTGCCTAAGCCTTATCCTCCTCAAAACACCTAAGGTGAATTCTGCTGCAGAGGATAAAGCTCAGCACAGGGAAGAGACCCCATTTCTTGGTCTTGCTGGCAGCGAGGGGTTGTTCTCACTGCTGGTAATTAAAGACAGAAATGGAGATGCATGAGAGTTAACTTTCCCTCCAAAGCATCCAAGTCCAGAGGATTAAATAGGGTTGGACATTGATGGAGGCCTATGCTTTAGTAGACTAGCTCTATCTTAATTCCCGCCTTCCTACCCACAAAATCAGAAGCTGCAACAGCAGTGTACATCTGTTAGCTAGACGGGTCCTAAACCCTCCAAATGCCCCAGCTTCTCTCACATCTACAAATCTCTCACAAAACACTTTGCCCTTCTGCTTCCTCCTCCAAGTCAAGGAAAGCTCTGGGAGTCCTTTGCTTTGGAACACAATGTAGAAGCCTTGGGAAGCCCTCACAAAATTTGGATGTGCAGAGAATAATTTCACCACATCAATGAAAAACTATTATGCTCTAGCAATAATGTATAGAAAACTTTACAGTTTACATGTGTGGCTTTAGCACTTTATTAACTGAAGATGACCTTAAAGATTAAAAAAGAAGCAAATAAAACAACCAACCTATAATGCTATAAATGTTCATCTACAGGTTATTCAGGGATTCCCAAAGGAAGAAGGAATAAGTATGGTCAAGATAAAAGCATTCCTGAATACACAACATTTTATATTCAATGAACTCATGAAGTTCAGAGTCCTAAAAATTATCTTATTTGTTCCTGAATGTGTCAGCCACTCCTAATCACAGAAAGTGACACTACCAGGCACAAGCAAACTGTTGTCCCACCAGTTTGAAAGCCTTCCACCCCACCCCCCCAGATTAATAAAAGTTCCATTATGACAGAGATGTAGACTCTCCACAGTAAGAACTATGAAATAACCTGCAAGCTGGAGAAGCTTCGCCTTAAATTTGGGCAATCTATATTTCACTTATACCCTGGGAGAAAAGCTACCCCCAAAGAACTTCCCATGCTTTGTTATGTAACTCTAAATTTAATTGTGTCTTTGCAGGAAGAAGATCAAATTCAATACCATGTTGTGCTAGATGAGAAGCTCCTGAAGAACAACCTGCACAATGGCATGCACAGGGAGACCATGCTGGGGTTCTCCTACCAAGTTGGGTTCTTCCTCCACAATAGCCAGGTACTGCTGTCTGCACTTGCCCAGAGAAACAAAACAGTTTTACTAGTTTTAACATATCCAGCTTCAACTTTAAACTAACGTGCAGTCAAAAGCAGCTCTGAACCCTCCCATCAGTTTCTGGGACTTAATAGCACAAAAGACGTCACTCAAATGCAACATCTGCCTCTGACGTGCTTAATTCAAAGTCATCCTTGAAGGGATCTTCAATCGAACTTGATTTCAATTATGCTGTTCCCATTAAACACTGCATTTTAGAAGGTACTGCAGTGGACACACATCTCTAGCAGGTACAAGCCTGCATTGCAAAGAAGTAATTCATCTGACTTTCAAGTACTATTAGAAACCCACCTTCAATCATAAAACACTAATTATGTTTTCTGTGGATTTATGTAACTTAGAATCCTAAGAGCTTCAAGCCCTCAGCAAAAAATACAAATTGTCTTTCAACATCACTCATGGGAAAATCAGACACATAGAGATTGAGTGACACACCCAACTCTGTCGCACAGCCAGAAAGAGAAAGAACTTGGTCATTCTCCTTCCCTGTTCCAGAGCTCCCTCTGGGCATAGACAAAGAGGGACAGAAGGCTTCTCACCAAAGCAGTTTCGTTCCCGCTGTTTGCTCTGCCCACAGCGAAGCCTTCGAAGAAACATCTGCTCTTGGGTCTGTTGCTGGGGAGGGGACAATGGGAGTGTGGGTTAGCAGCGAGATGATGATCGTCCTTGAATAAGCAGTTTCTGGGAGGTCTTCTCTGAAGCCTATCATCCCCCATGGACAGCAAACCCAGCTCTTGACTTCCTTTATGCTTCTACTTCAAAACCTTTATACCCCACAGTAAAACAGTCTACTCTGACAAGTCCTATTGCTAGGAAAATTCAACAGGCTCTAATCATCTAATGTCATCTAATGCCGCTGGTAAACGTGGCAGAACTGGGGTGTGAGCAAGTGCTTGAAGTTAACAGCATTCTTCATTTCTCTTGAAGTGAGGCTTACACGTTGCTCCTTTCACCCACTGCTGCTGCAGTTACCATAAAGCTCTTGAACAGCTCTGCCACTTTCTAACTGACTGCCTTTTCTTTTGCAGCTATTCATAAATGACGCACCTATAAGCTACACGAATGTGGCAACAGACAAAGGAATTATTCATGGATTGGGAAAAGTCCTGGAAATCCAGAAGAACAGATGCGATATCAATGACACTGTGATCACTGTAAGTGGTTCTGTTCATACAGAGGTTTAAAGGCCCACCAGAGAGAAATATAGCCAAACATAGCTAAAATGAAGACTAAGGGGGGACCTTATAAATATCTTAACTATGGGATGCAGGGGGAAATGGCCAGCCCCTTTTCAGTGGTCTGTGAAGACAGGACAAGGGGCAATGGCTGCAAGTTGGAGCACAGGAAGTTCCGCACCAACAGTCACAGTGAGGGTGACAGAGCACTGGAACAGGCTGCCCAGGGAGGTGGTGGAGTCTCCTTCTCTGGAGATATTCAAGACTTGCCTGGACGCCGACCTGTGCAATATGAGCTGGGGAGCCTGCTTTGGCAGGGGAGTTGGACCCGATGGTCTCTTGAGGTCCCTTCCAACCCCTATGATTCTATGATTCTATACAAGGCACTGTATTTCCCAGTAAAGAAACCTTTTCCACAAAGGATAATCCTATCACAGTTTTAGCATCTTTTAAAACTGCTGGGATCCTGCAGTGTACTGACAGCCTATATAAAAACATAATTATAGTAGCACAAAAATAAGCAATTCCTGAGCTTTAATTTTCATAAAATAATAGCAATGCACTATTTTAATACATCACCTTAGCTTATAAAGTAAAAAAGTGGGGGAAAACCAGGAAAGAAAAATATTTTTTAGTAAGAAATAAATTTTCATTCCAGGTACAGACTACCACTGAATTCCTCCTGCCCTCCGAGTAAAGCATTCTCACTGTTTTGTTCCTTTTACCTATGAATCATAAATGAGTCTACATTCCCTTAAAGAATGGGATGCAGTTTCCTCAAAGTGGAAAAGAAAGGCTCCCTTTGTCTTTTCTTCTGAGTAAGTCAAATGGGACAGCAAACAGGCAGATACCTCCCTTTTTTATGGAGTATGACACAAACTAGACAAGAAAGACAAAGTGAGACTTATGCAAATTTAACAGGCGTAAACCTTTGTGTGGCTTAATTCTTTTCCTTGGGAAGCAGTTCCATATCTGAGTGTATTTCCTTTAAAGCTTTCCCCCAGCTTTTCTCTATCAGATAGTAACCAAGCTTCAGATAGCAACCAAGCTTTGTTTTCCCATGGAAAACTATTTTCCCTGCTATGTTCAAATGCAGCAACATACTTAAACATTCATTTAAGCCTTACTATTACTGAGCATATATTCAGCTAAACAGGAATAATATTAAGCATTGTATTTATTAGGTACAATATGTACCTAAGCATTTTGCAGAAACTGTCCTTAGATGTGCAAATGAGTCACATGCACATATATACTGCATGAATTATCCATTTCAAAGCTGCTATTGTGCCACAGGCAAAATGTCCAAGTTCATGATTTGCCTCTTCTTGGGCTTTTGATGAGGAAGGTCTTTGGGAAGGATTGCTATAGAAGATCAAAGCAAAATATCCAAAAGAGTTTTCCTCCTTCTTCCCCTTGGGAAAAGGCTTCCCATGGGGTGTCCCTACAGACTCACTGGTAGGGATCATAGAAAACAGTAGGGTGGAAGGTACCTTTAAAGGCCATCTAGTCCAACCCCCCAGCAGTAAGCAAGGCCACTTTTAACTAGATCAGGTTGCTCAGAGCTTCATCAAGCCTGACCTTGAATGTCTCCAGGGATGGGGCCTCCAACACATCTCTGGACAACTTGTTCAGTGTCTCACCACCCTCATTGTAAAGCATATTCTTCCTTGCTGACCAGTCCAGCTACCCTCACCACCTTCACCAAATGTATTATCTTGTTTACACACCCTCAGGGCTAAGTATAGAGGTGTAGGTGGAAATCATGCATTTTCTATTAAACAGCCTGTCTGCAGCTCTATACAGCTTGTTAACTATCTTCCACTTGTGTTGTTGAAGGAAAAGTGCAGAATTTGTTCACAGCCATCAAGTTGTCCCCCAGGAACAAAAGAAATAGTAAGTATTTTATCATTAATGCAAAGCTGAACATAGATGTATCCAATCTTATTTTTAATATAGTTGCACAATTACTTCAGCCAGCTATATACATCACTTACAGCCAAAAGAGTCAATCCACCCTGAGAGGAAGGTAGCAGAATCAAGGGCAGCTTAAGGATAATTTTATCTTGAAAGAGCAGTTTCTAGCATGAACTGGAACAACTGAAGACTTCTCAAACTGCAAAGGTTACCTCTACCATGCAAACCAGAGTTGAACATGGTCTGAGGTATTCTCACTATAGGAAGAATTACAGAAGCAGCTTTTAGGCCCGCAAATCAGAGATGTTCAGGACAAACTCTACCTGTTCCCAGCAGTAGGCTGTGAGTTATGGTCACAAGGAGACCGGAAGGCTATGGAAACTTTGGGCTCTCACATCCAGTGCATGAGAACTGCACATATTTAGCAGGTCAGCCATAAGACCCAGAGTTTCTTGGCATCTTAATTCCCCATGGAACACACCTCTGTTGGGATCAAGTCCCATCCATCCCATTAAAGTAACTGGCTGGCAAAGGCAAACTGAAGTGCTCATGGGTAACGCTCAAACACATAAGCACTTCCATTACAATGATCAGCTGTATGGATGCATATCTCAATCTCCTAAGGAATGTCCAAGACCCGCAAGTCATCTTCAGGAAGCAGTCTTTCCCAACTATGTCCAGACCTGGAAGAAATGCTTCTACAGCTGTTTTTGCAGAACTTTGGTACTTAGTTTTCCAAGAAAAATTAGGAAGAACAGGAAATGTGTCAAAAAAAAAAAACGTTTGTCAGACTTCAGAAAAAAGCTTCTCTTCAGTTCTGAGCAAAGACACACCTTTAAAATGCCCCAGGGCACAGAGTTAAATTGATCATATGTTCACTAGAAAAAAAAAATCATTTAGCTAATGCACTTTTATTTCTAAAACCATTTCATTCATTTTCATTGTGAACTTGGGAGTCAGTGCACAGCATGCATACATTTAATGTCCTGTTTTTTAAAAAACATTTGAAAGTAGCTGATTGATTTTACTCAGAAGTGCAGCTGTTTCTCCAATTTTTCAGTCAAGAGACAAATACTGTTTCCTCTCGGAAAACAACATGAGAACATACATCGTCCAGATCGGGTGCCAGCCAAAGTGTGCTAAAACCGTCATTGTGAGTAAAAAGCCAGAACCCCCATCCTTGAGCCTACCCCTCTTCCTAATCCATGCTAAACACACACAGCATGTCAGGGCGGTCCCTGAGAAAACATTTATTTGCCTTCATTCTGGATGCAGCAGGGATTGGAAGGCTAAAGGCTGCTGATTGCTGCAGCATAGGATAGGCTGGGAGGTGGTATGGTGCAGAAGGAGCATATGTTTGGGAAGGGTAACCCCCTGCTTGTCCCTAGCAATCCCATCTGCTTTTCCTTGGGGTGGTGGAAGGCACCTGGGTCTCACCAAGGACTTGGGGTGGCAGCTTGAGCCCTGGCACACTAAGGACTGTGGCCAGAGACTAGCAGAGCTGAAGTGCTGCTAAAAATCCAGACCTATACTTCATTTCCACCCACCAGCAGTCCCAAGAAGTGATATCCAGCACCCACATGCTTGCTGCCAAGCTTGTCACGCTGACCCTGACCCTCAGCATGGCATTTCTTGGTTCCAGACCAGGGAATGCTGCGCAGGTTTCTTTGGGCAGCAGTGCCAGCCCTGCCCAGGTAAAGCAGGGAACGCCTGCTTTGGAAACGGCATCTGCTTGGACGGCATCAATGGCACAGGCACCTGCGAGTGCGGAGAGGGGTTTGTCGGTACAGCCTGTGAAAGCTGCATCGAAGGAAAATACGGCCGCAACTGCGATCAAGGTACTGAGCATCCCTGCACCACACAGGCACCTTTGCTAGTCTAGTAAGATGTCAGAACCCCCCTTTTACATCTTCTAACCATGTCCATTCTAGATCCTGGAAAGATACTTCGCTTCCAGGGTAATGGGCCGGTCTTTAGAATATCATTAACCTCTTTTCTTCCTCCATTCTGGTAGTTTCTCTCTACTCCCTTGTTTGGGGACAGTGGCATGTGACAGGCCTAGAACAGCACCCAGTGAGAATAATCCTCTTTAGAACTGCTTTTTCACCAATGCTTTCCCATTAAAATACCACTTCAGTCCCTTTATTTGGGAACAGAGGAAAGATAAGCATATTTTGAACTTAGATTTATTCTGCAGGATGAAGCAAATTGGCACAAACCAAAGCATTTCTCTTAATAGCAAAGAGTAGAAGGTGCCATCATCAGGACATCTAGGCCATCCTCCTGCTCTCCCTTCCCCTCATTGCCTTCCTGTGCACACTACTACCCTGTCCAGGGACAGTGGTTTCCTCCCATCTCTCCCCACAGTGTGCGCTTGCGTCCATGGGAAATGCAGCAGTGGGATCGATGGGGATGGCTCCTGTGAATGTGATGTTGGCTGGAGAGGAGTGACGTGTGAGAGTGGTGAGTGTCCCTCTTGGGTGAGTTTTTCTTTTCAGGAAATGCCAGAAATACAGCTGTGATCAGATCCCAGTGCGGGAGGCCCCCGTAGCTTCCGACATGCACTGAAATACAGGTGACAATCATGTGCTATGGGAATTAACAACCATATTAATAGAGAGCCAGCTGAAGTACTGCTCACAAAACTTAAATGCCTTACTTAACTCATTCTCTAACTGTATTACCCTGTATCTGTCCCAAAAGAATATCCCATTTATTAAGCTCTGTATTTTGCAGTTACGTAGCACATTTTGCTCCTCTGATCAAAAGCCTCTTAAGTGCATCCATAAGTTGATTTATCTATACAACACTGGATATTAAATTATGATCTTCCTAATACAGTAAAAATGAATGAGCAAATACATAATTTTGTGTGGGCTTAATACAGCCCCTATATCAAATAAAACTATATTTTACTTAGACATAATTAAAGTGTATTAAATAACTATTCAGAACTCTATATAAATAGTTTAAAATCAAAATGTATAAGCACATTAATAATAGCATTCAATATCTCTTTAAAATATTTTTAGGGGAAAAAATAGTACAGAAATTAGTTTTATAGTTAAAGAGTTGCTTCAGTTGATATATCTGAGCAAATTTCAGTCCCATTGAAAAATCTACACTTAATCTACACTTAAACTAATATCTGTGTTTACTGTGGTGAGCTATGCACATTAAATGACAGCGGGTGAAATGTTTTCCTGGCAATACATTGACATGGCCCTTCCTCACAACTGAAATTAGGTGTTACCAGCAGTCCGTACAGAGGGAGTCTCTATACAGACTGAGAGCAGAGTTAGTGCAGAACTTTTAACAGACTCCAGCTCTGCAGGGTGGGAACAAAAGACTGGGAAACTAGAAGAATGTTGACCCAAAAGGTTCTAATCCCAGGTTTTGGTTTTTTGTTTGTTTCTTTCTTTTTTAACTCTTGCAGAAATCAAAGATGATGCATGCAACGCCTCATGCCATACCAGCGCTAAGTATGTATGAAATCCACTTATTTGGAGCAGAGGAAAAAAAGGGGATCTCTTGCATGCAAAAAACATAGCCCATCTTGCTGTTTATGAAAATTACCCAGAAGCATAGATAACATTCATGTTTTCTGCCAGAGATAAAGGGTGATGTTATATGTAAAATAGTTATTAACCCAACTGCAAAATGGGCATGTCAAAAGGGGAAACAAAGGAGATTATGTAAGGAGGAGGAAAAAATCCCCATGAACCCATGAGACATCCTACCATGCAGTATACAAAGAATTTGAGCCTGCAGCACTAAAGAGAACAAGAGGGCAGGGCAAGGCTGATCACAAAGGTGGGTTTCTCAGGTGGGCTTTTTCTGCCTGTCCTATTTCCACCATCCGCCACCACACATAAAACTAGAAATGCCATTGGCACTAAGGACTTTGACAAAAGAGCGGAATTTGACAAAAATACAGCTACATTCTTCACATAAAAACATTAAAATAAAACAACTCAAAACCTACTTCTGGTGAATCGGCACCAGTACTGGGACACTAACCAGTTTTCAAAGGAGGAAGTCACCCCATTGAGCCATTTCCTGAAGAGCCGCCACCCCCCAATCATCATTGCTCAGCTCTCAGGAGCAGAGAAACCCAAAGGGTAAACCCCCTCTTTCCCAGATGTAGATCATTCTCTCCCCTTTGGCTTATGAACTGCTGTTCACAGCAGAGATCTTTTACCAGGAGCTTCTGTCAGAACTCCTCTCAAACTTGCTCAAGGGCATCCCATATGCACCGTCATCAGGAGCATTCTCTCTTAGGTCTTACCCATCCCCTCTAGGTACAAGGATAGGTGGGGAAGGATGGGATTGTGCTGGCTGTGGTGTGATGCTATCCCTGTGTTATATAGAGATTATGGGGCAGAAAAACCCACGCTTGCATATGGAAGGCCAAACTGTCCAAAAAAACCAAACTTGTACTCAGAGGACTCAGACTCCTGGCTCCCATCCCTGCATATCGATTGGGCTGCGCTCCTCCATAAACTGTGTGCACACAAACAGAAATTGAAGCACAGTTTTTGGGTGAGCAGGTATGCAGCTCCTGGAGCTCTGCATGAGAAAATAGGACATGCTGACCAAAGCATGCATTTTTGATACTTACACAATACATCCAGAATGCATTTGGGAAGCTGAGCCCAACTAGGTTCATTTTTACGGCTGCACCTACATCATACAGTATGATTAAATGCTTTGGTATTTGAATGCCACATCACCTTCTGAACAGCACAGAAAACCAAGAGCTCCTAACTATTTATTTTTTTCCCTAAATGTTGCCTCCCTCCTTTTACTTCTTTAGCTGCCTTCTCCTATCAAACGGCACTGCCTATTGCAAGTGTGCAGCTGGGTTCCAGGGGAACGGGACATTCTGCACAGGCAAGTGTGCTTTGTTGCTTCCCCTTCGGAGAGAAAGAAAATAATAACACTTGGAATACTCTGTAGCTACAGTGGAGCTGGTGAAAGATGAGCATTTCCCTGTGCACCTTTTAGAAACAGGAACTGCTGCCAGTTCGCTTAAAACAAGTTAGAACCCAACAGGTGCAGATTCAGAGCAAACAAAAGGCTCAAAATCTCCAAGTCGGGAGGCATTGTGCTAAGGGAGACCAGAGAAAAGGGAACGTGCTGTGCACAACCCAGACCCCATTGTTTGCAAAGTAATGAAACCTGGATTATGACTTTTACTCCTTTTCCCAACAAAGCCCAATGAGGAGAGGCCAATTCAGGGCACAATAGCACTTCCAGCTATTGGAAGCTGTATGGCCCTACCATTTTCTCAGCTTTCTGAACTTGCACTGATTGCTGGGGTGGTGAAATCAACTTCTTTAGAGCAGAGAGATCTGAGAGACCCTCAGAAAGGGGAAATAGTAGTTTATCCTAGTTGTCCCTCCGAGAGTCCGGGATATCCAGATTTACAGAATAGAGACCTTCTGGCTACAGTGATTCTAATTAATTTTATAGTAGTTTTACTTAATCTTTAACTGATTAAAATACTAATTCTCTTGGGAACAGAGGCATATTTGTCTACGTACAATGGTTGGCAAGGTCCTAATCCATGATTTTAGCACTTGCACTCCGGCTGCTTTCATTTTCTCTTCTGGCACAAACCAACCAAATCTATTTTAATCTGCTGGTGGGAAATTCCCCGTGTGCAGGAAGAGCTGGGTGACACAGGTCACTCACGGGGACTCTGTGTTCACCTTTATTCACTTATACAGGATTCCCACGCAAAACCAGTCACACAGCAAGTCACCTCCCCAGTCTGGCTGTTACAGCTGCTGAAGCAGCAGTAGTACATGGTCATTTGAAGCAAAACTAAAAGCAGTGTTTGGGTTGACTTGTTTCACACTGAAGACCAGATAAGGCTCCCTCCCTGCTCTTGGGGTAACCCAAAGAAGCTTTTTGCCTGCCTCTGACTCATCCAGAGGCACAGAAACAGTGGGAGTATCCAGCTGAACAACCACCAGGACCTTCTGTCACAGGAGGGCTGGGCGCTATCAGAGTGCAGACCTCCGGCAAGGGATGGCCATTTCATCTGCCTGCAGAAAAAGGCAAGCTAAGGGAAAGCTTCAATGGCCATTTAATCTGTGTGAGAATGTGAAGATCCCTTTTTTGGTGCTTGCTTGGCACGAACCAGTATCTTCCAGACTAGATGCATCTTCTCAGCTTTCCCTCTTCCAGTCAATGAGATACATTAAATATTTGGCACCAATGAAGTCTATAGCCTCCTACATCGGAAAGGTTCAGTTTCAGAAAATGTTAGCAAAAACTTTTAAAATATAGAGGCAGCTTAACCTGAAAAGCAAAAAGCCATTTAAGCACATTGTTTTAACCTAAGTTGTTGTCACCATTCAGCTATTGATGCTTGTGAGACCAGCAATGGTGGCTGTTCTGCCAAAGCAGAGTGCAGAAGAACAACACCTGGCAAGAGAACTTGCATCTGCAATGCTGGGTACACTGGAGATGGAATAGTCTGCATTGGTAAGCATTCACACTATCTTATATATCACAAAGAGGAAAATTACAGCAGTTTTTCTGTAAATAGAAGATCCTTCTTCCACTACAACCCTGAAGTACAGTTTCCTGACACAACAGACCCTGATGCCAAGATGCCAAATGCATCTCTACATGCCTCATTGCCAGTATTACTCAGTAAGGCAGGCAACTGCAGCAGTGTGGTATACCACCAAAGCTTACTAAAAATTATCTACCCCTCAACAAGGATAGACCCATCTTCAGCAGCTTGATACACTCACACTCCTCTGATCAGTGCAAACATGAAGGCTTTTAGCTATTTTTATACCATACCTTCTGTTATCGAAATTGATAAATTGACACGTACTCCTGACGTGTAGCAGCAGCAGTATTTTATTCAGAGAGAAAGAATCGGTGCCGGGCGAGTGTGGACCGGAGTCCCAACCACCGCGCCGAATGAGGTAAATTTGCAGGTATTTATACAATGCACAGGGGGATTGCAAAAGGGGGTCTTACAACATATTTCTATTGGCTAAGATACATTAATTTTGTACAGTTAACCGTTAACCACAACTACATGATCATAGTGAAATTTTTCCTCTGTTCTCCCCCACAAACTGTATCCTTCCTTTTCAGTCTGATCAAGATAAGTATCGTTCTGAGTCGTGATCATGAGACTTCCCATTCTGTTCTTCTTACATCAGCTACTTTGCACACATCAGCTCTTTAGTTGAATGCTCTTTGTTTTAAGCCTAGCTAGTTACATATTGTCAAAAAGATTATTATCTTTACACATGATCAGCTTACATTTCTGTTAACCTGAGCAAAATCAGTAAACGATTTTTACACCTTCCCAGGAGTGGTTTTAGGAATGCTTATGGCAGAGTTTTAGCCTTCATCAAGATCTAGATTGAGATATTAAGTAGAGAAGGGAATTAATTTAATTGATTCACAGTTGTCAAAAATCTGCGTTCCTAGCACGCTTGACTTGAAATTCCACCTTCTTGGGTTTTCAGAAGTCACTCTTTCCTTATTATACTGTCTCTGTTTTATAAAGAAATCAACCCTTGTCTGGAGAACAATGGTGGATGCGATAGAAATGCAGAATGCACACAGACTGGACCAAATCAAGTGAGTACTCTGTCAGAGTAGAAAAATGAGAGTGGTCATGTGTTTATAGTCGGGTAAAGAAAGATTATCTCATTTAGAAATAAAGTTGAGATGGCAAAGTGGATTTCATAACAAAAATTTTGGAAAGTACATACTTTGGAGGAAGCATTTGAGGGGGAGTGTAGACAAAAATGAAAAAAATAATTTAATTATAAGAAATTCAAAGCTGCAGAGGATAGCAGTAGTGTTTTGCTGTTTCAAGTGGTTGCTTTTCCTCTTTGGGAGGTTTTGATGTGAAAACCTGACAGCTTGGAAGTATTGCCAGATACTGTTTCTTTTATTGTTATAGAAACTGTCCAGAGAAAAAATTCATTTCAGATTAGCCCTTCTCCCAGTTTAGCTCAAACATATTCACAAGGAACTAAACCAGCCTGAATCATAGTTCTTGTACAGGGGTTACAGCATACTGGCATCCACTCAGGCCTGCTGTTCAGCATCTCCCATGCAGAAGTACTATGTACGGTCCCAAGAGAAAGAAGCATAAAAGGACATGGAGTGGGAAATAAGAAGCGAATTGGCCCCAGTAACCAAGTGACATAGATTGGCACTTCTAACAGTTTCAGAATGAGCTGAACTCCCTGGCTGCATCTTATCCCTCCTGTAGCTTCACAGGAATGTAATCCTCCTGCAAACGCAGTGCAGGAGCATTTCTTCAGAAACAGCCACCAGGAATCAGAGTCCACCTCCTGCTTCCAGTTGTCCAAGCACAGGAGGGACAGTAACACCATCAACCCTTTTTGCCAGTAATGATCAATTCACTCTTAGCCTTGACTGTCATGTGCAAGTCAGGACATTTCTGGTGGCAGCAGAGAGCCACTGAACTCCTTCCCTACCACTCTAGACAAACAGGTAATGACTATTTTCTTCCATACAGCCTCTCTAGGGATAAAAGTAGTAGTTACAACATGATAATTTATATTTCCTTACCCAGGGGGTTACAGTTAACATCAGAGTAGTAATAACCTCCACTAAAAAGTCCCATTGCAAATCCCATCGAAGCAGAGCCAAACTTATAGGACAGAAATACGTGTTTTCTGTAGGGCTTTCAGTCATATAGATACATAAAACACTGCTATTATACTTCCTACCAGTTTTATTTCTGCTGAAGTCTTGATTTTTCGAACTTCTACATATTAAATGGGAATTCTAAATTGAGAACCATTAAGCAGTGAACTGGAAAGGAAGATAAGTTGTTTATTTGCATGCACATTCATTTTTCATCTTTGTGGTAACTGCAAAACACAGTAATTGTGGCGTAAATGTCAAATGCATGATGAAGCTGTCGGCAACATCGGGACACAACTTCAAGCATATTTTAAAGATAGGCTTCGGGGAAGGGGAAGGGGAAGGGGAAGGGGAAGGGGAAGGGGAAGGGGAAGGGGAAGGGGAAGGGGAAGGGGAAGGGGAAGGGGAAGGGGAAGGGGAAGGGGAAGGGGAAGGGGAAGGGGAAGGGGAAGGGGAAGGGAAAGGGGAAGGGGATGGGGAAGGGGATGGGGAAGGGGATGGGGAAGGGGATGGGGAAGGGGAAGGGGAAGGGGAAGGGGAAGGGGAAGGGGAAGGGGAAGGGCCCACCTATGTAAATAAAATGAGGGAAACAAATTAGGGATTTAGCCTTTTTTTCCAGTAAGATGACTGTGTGCAGGTGTCAGAGATGGAAAGGCAGAGAAAGGTTGGATAGAACCTCTTAGAAATGGTTATTCCCAAATCTTAGTCTATGGTAAGACTAATACTGGCTAAGAAACTGCTGTGGTAGAGATGATGTACACCATACCACTATGAAATATTCTGGCAAAAGGGTAAATCAAGTGTAAGTGCACTAAAAGAATTCAAACATCTTTCCATGTATGCATATTTCCTGTGTTTGCTTGCAGGCAGTATGTAATTGCTTGAAGGGATACTCTGGAGATGGTAAAAGATGCACATATATCAGCCTGTGTTCACAAGTAAGTATCAGTTAAGGAGAGTATTTAAGATCTTGTTATAATCATTACACTTTTGTGTTTTGTATGCATTCAAAACTAAGTCAGATGGTTAGATCTGGGATTTTATATGCCCTGAATCCTCTTACATTAACTTCTCTAAATTTTAAACCTGCTTCTTTCAGTACAGGCTTTAGTGCCATCACTGTTTTAGAAACTACATATGCAGTAAAGGCTTTTCCTGGACCACAGCCCAGACATAATACAAGTGAGGGCACAGACTCATCACCAAGTCTTTAAAAACAAAACAAAACAAAACACCCTATGGCACATCAAAACTGCTATTTATTTTTAATATTCTCCTGTCATTGAGTTCTCTGGTGTGATTTAGAGCCTCATCTGTACAGCCTGAACAAGAGAAACAACCAGTGTCAAAATACAAATTCCCTTCTTGGGCTGAAATGTTTATAGCCAAGTCACAGTACCGTTGCCTCACATTTCTGGTCATTACCAATGAAATCCACCTTGGGGCAATCCAGGTTCAGGGCCCTGGGCATGCCTGGGCTCCCTGGAGTAGATGTTTCCAGGGGAGATCCCAGTCTGCAGACTCACCCAGGGCAGAGCTCCCAGGAGTGGTGAAAGAGCAAAGTCCCACAGTCCCTGTGGCCCCACACAGGCTGCATCCCAAACACATTCCTATGGATGCATCATACAGGAAAGCAACACTGCCAGCTCCAGCAGAGACAGGTTAGTGAATAGAGGAAACAGGAGATGAGAGGTTTCCATCCTCCCACTCCTTGATGGGGACTTTAAAAGGGGGGAAAAAATAAAAGAAAAAAATAAAAAGCAAACTGTCTCCACAGAAATCATTGTCCTTTCCCTCCCACAACATGCAACACAGAGCTTCCTGCAGCATTGCTTGTTCTGTCCTTCACTAATTACTGCAGGCTGAGAATTAGCCACGTTGGTTTCTCAGGAGCTAGCTCACGCTTTGCAAGCCATGTATCTGCAAGCAACGCTGTGCTCTGCACCAGCCGCATTGCTCTGCTTCTGGCATGCTGCAGCACAGGCAGAGCCACTCTCCCATGCACATTAATCCTTTGTGCTCTGAGGGCAGTGACAATAATTCTCACTGTACCAGCTTGCCTGTCAGCAGACTTTCTCTAACCTTGGAACATTGCAGAGATGAAAAAGCAAGGGCAAAACCAGAAGCTGGAGGAAGGGGAACTCAGAATTATGATCTACTGCTTCCTATGATTTCATGTGCTCTTGCTTTTTCCTAGGCCTTGTTTCAGCATTATTCCAAGCTAACTATATATATATATATATATATAAAAAAATAAAGATAGTCTTGAGAAGTGTCACACTCAGACCAGAGGCTAATCTGGCTTCACTATGGCCAAACCCCTGTGCAGCAAAGCTTCAAGGGAAGCTATAACAAACTCAACATCGCTAATACTCCAGCCAAAGATAGTCAAATAAACAGCAAGTGCACCCAAGCCCAGTACACACAGCCAAGGTTCCCTTTGGCCCATGAGGTCAGGCCCCACTGGTAGCTCCCAAAGGAGTTTCTGCCCCCACTTGAGGCCCATGGGAAAGAATCCCTGAGGTGACTGGTAACCAAAAGGACAACATGAAACAAGCACAAGGAAAGAAAGCAAGGTGGCTTCTCAATTTTTCCTAATTTGCTCTCATACAGCACAGAAACTTATTCACAAACTAAGATACTAACTGGGCAGACATCTGAACCACAGTACGCTGCTCTTGGATGAGTAGCATCTCCCATTAGCACAGAGACCTTCCTGGAGGCAAGTAGCTAAGTGAGATGCATCTGCTTCTCCAAACCTAAGGATGCACTGGTGGCAGACCCAGGGGCAGGCAGGAGATGTTTTAGAGGAGAGCCCATGTGGCAATTCCCTGTTTCAACTGGCCTGGGCCATAAGACAGACAAAGAACAATAGACATCCTGTGCTAATGCTCCTCCAGAAATCCAGGTTCCTGGCACCATGAAAGTGATTTACAGCTGTAAATAATTCCCTTCAGTGTAAGTCAATGCTGCTCTGGCAGAGCAGCTGAGCCATCCCTAAGGTCCAGAGTCAACCTTGCATGGAAATCTTTTGGATCCTTACAGCACCACAAACTAAAGATACGAGGAGGGAATCTGAAATGCATCCTCTGCATAAAAAAAACTTGTTCTGGATGAACCTTAAATGCTCTTTATTGTTTGCAAAGCAGTATACACCATCATAAATCCAGTAAGATCAGGTTTCAAGAAACTGCTGGGATTATGTCTTTCTAAACTATGCATATGGGGAGAAGAAAAGTGGTAAACTAGAATTGTTTCCTACACCTGTCAATAAATGAATTAAATATTTTGAAATTTTATCTTAAAAGAATAATGGAGGCTGCAGTGAATTTGCCATCTGTAACGACACCGAGCTGACTGGAAGGACGTGCACCTGCAAACATAACTACATTGGAGATGGATTTACATGCCGAGGCAATATCTTCCAGGTAAAGTGCTACAATGTTTGCTGTCCCTTGTTTTAATTCAGATAGCTGTTTAATACAATGGCTGTCTCTTGGAACATGCCAGGTTTTTTTCTTGGACAAAGTGGTAAATCTGCCTGAGAATTTTAAATAATCCCAATCCAAGAAACCAGGAATAGGAACAGGATACTGTGAGATCTACCAAAACCAAACCAAAACAACCTAAACAAAAAACTAACCAAAAAAACCCAATCCCAAAAAAAACCCTAAAAAACCAAACAACCTCCCCCCTGCCCCCAAACAAAACCCATTGATGGACAATCATTATGACTGCAGTACTAAGGAGTTAATACTGGTATTTTTAGGTTTCAAAGCAGCCTATTCTTTGATAGAGCAATGTAAAATGGGCAGCATTTATTCCATACCACCGGTTCCCCTTGAGCACTGCATTTGTTTGCACTCCACAGATGTTGCCTCACATTTGCAGCACTTTTACAAAGTCTTGTTCTTGATTGCAGGAACTTCTCCGGAATGCCAACACATCTAGGTTTTATTTCCACTTAGAGGTAAGAGAAGGTTAAATGCCTTTTTTTGGGAGAGGATACAGGTAACAATTCTCCATTTACCCCAAGCCACAGGGCAGCACAAATCTGTATACTGGCCCACTAGTGCAAAGACTCCTATTTTAGCTTCAGTTCTGCTACCATGACAGACAGATGGCTTCCTCTCACTTCAGCAGAGCTCTCTTCTTGTTTCAGTTTGTTAGTGGCCACTGCAAAGTGCCTGCAATACCTCCGATCTGTTCACAACTCTAACCGTATTCATTCGATCTGGCTGAGACTGAGGGCTGCTGGTGGGGAAAATTAATTCCTAATGCTGTGCAAGGTGTCCATAACACACCAGTATTTGGGCTGTTAATAATCAGTGCTGGCACAGCATCTCTCCAATGTTCACACACAGAAGTAGGCTGGGCAAGATCTTGGGAGGGAGCACAGACAGGACAGCTGACCCAAACTGACCAAAAGGATATTCCTGACCATATGACATCTGCTCAGCAATGAAAGCTAAGAGAAGGCAGAGGGGAGGGGGAGGCATTAATTATTTGTGATATTTGTCTTCTGGAGCAACCACCATGCATACTGAAGCCCTGCTTCCCAGGAAGTGGCTTGACATCACCTGCTGATGGGAATTAGAGAGTGAATCTTATGATTTTCCACTCAGTAATTAATCTAATCCTACATACAAGCAACCATGTATCAGCTAGATGCACAGACATATATCCACTCTTGACTATCTCAAGATGAAAGGGTTTATCCATCCTCCCTTGTCCAGAAGGGAATACTCTCTCCATGGTCCCTGCTCCTAGCAGTGGTTGAGAACTTTCCCTCTTCTTGAATTCATTATTGCTGAGGAAAGAGAGACTAAACTACAAGCTAAAAAAGCAGAGAGAAAAATGTTCCACTTGGTACCTGTGGGCAGAGGTGACAGATGGGGCTGTGAAGGAAAGGCCACACTGTACAAGACAGTTTCTCTCACCCTTGCATTGTAGGGACAGGAACCCAATGTGCAGCACCAACAGGGCTACAGGCACTACCACGTGCACAGCAGGGCTGTCCCCATTGCTGTGTGACATTACTAAGTGCATTAAATCTCATTATTGCTTTGTCCTCTTAAATTTGGCAGGCCTTGTCTATCAGAGATCTTGCAGGTCCCGGCCCTTTCACTCTGTTTGTACCTCGCACAAATGTATTAAACAGCGACCCCAGAGTAAGTAAGAAGGCTAAACACTTTCAATGAGTTGGCAGTGAGTTTGCAGATTCAGGTGCTTCACTCAACTGTTTCTCAACTCCTCCACTTCCGGCTGCAGATCAAGGACTGGACTGCCAAGGGAGTGATGGCTCAAGTCCTCCGGTACCACATGGTGGGTTGTGCCAGTCTGTTGTCCAATGACCTGAGAACAATCACCAACATCACCTCTCTTCAGGGGGACCCGATACACATCAGCTACTCCCAGGTAACAGAGCATGAAGAGGCAGCAGAAGGAAATAATAAAATAGCCTGTTCTCATTCAGCTTTTTTAAAAAACCTGAAAGGCTCCCTGTTCTCCTCTGATGCAGAAAAACAAATAAATAGCATTAAAAGAAGATTTCTCATTCAACGGAAGTGTTCAGCACTGCTATGTGAAGGGTGGTGTTGTACAGCCCTTGCTTTGACACAAGTTATTGTATCCTCAGGCTCTGGCTGAGCACAAGGAGGGTCTGAAAAATTAAAGGACGATTTACTAAAACTGAAGCTACTATTTGCTGCAAAGAAAGTGTGGTCTGGGCTCACCGTATCAAAGAATTTTGGCATTGGCCTCATCCTCCCACAGGGTTCCACAGAAAGTCTTTTTGTTGCCTTTCCAGAACTCGCTGGTTTTGAACAACAAAGCTGAAATTATACTCAGTGATGCTGTTGGCACAAATGGCGTGATCCACATCATAAACCAAATTCTGGTCCCATCACACATGCAAGATTTCCCCCTTAAGAAGGTATGTGCATGTTGTTGCCATTCTCAAGCCAGGGGCTTTTCCACAGCTACTGTTAGATATAGAAATAATCTAAGTAACAACAACCTCAGTGATACCAAATAGACCTTATACAAACATCATTTGACTCTGCTCAATAAGTTAAATGGGACATTTAAAATTAATTCAGGAGTTACTAAGAAATACTAAGAACAGTATAGGAGTACCTCTGTACAGGATTTTTACGATGGCATTGATTTCATAACAAAAAGTGACTTTCAGGTTAAAGAAAGCTAGTATCTGCTTTTTAAATACCCATGCAATGTATTTATTAGATATATTACTGAATATGCCTTTCTTTGTAGGAAAGCCTTAAAATTGTTGCAGCCAAACATGGATACATCCTGTTCAGCAGTTTGCTGGAGGTAAGGACATGAGACATCAGCCATTGGGCAAAGGTTTTAAACACTTCTTTTAAAGACAAGGCACAGGCACAGAACAGGGTGGTGTTCATTGGAGTCAAAGGGCTCACAACATTGTATACAGCCCATGTCACTATGTGGGATGTCAATCAGACCCACAGCCATCTTTCCCCCATCCTCTTTGCCTGACTGTACTCTGTCCTATCATATGTCAAATTACACAGCCAAGGTTAGACTTAAGTATGATGTGAGCCCAAAGTTGGACCATCAGCCTTGGTTTTCAGTGGGCAACACTGGGTACGAAGCACTTGTGAGAACTTGGTCATGTAACTCAACTTGGGCAGCTCAACTCAGCCATCTGTTTTTTTAAAGTTCTGGTGTTTTCAGGCTGGGGACAGGCCACCTCATCCCAGTTATACCAGCATTAAGCTCACAGGGTCAGTGTCATTTTAGATGGACCATTAATCTTCTACCCCAATTTTTGGTATGTTGCAGAAAAACAACCTACTTGGGTTGATCAACGATCCTATTCACAAACCCGTCACGCTCTTCTGGCCCACTGACACTGCTATCCGTGGGCTCCCACAGGAGCAGCAGGACTTCCTCTTCAAGAAGTCCAACACGGACAAATTGGTGCAGTACCTCAAATTCCACATCGTCCGTGATGCTGCGGTAAGCCACTGCTTTTTAGGAGCATTGCAAAAGCCAAGACGCACAAGCCTGGACACACGCATCTCCTGTCTTTCCTCCCCAGGTGCTGGCCTACCAACTACCCTACTCCACCTCACTGAAGACCCTTCAGGGCTCCAACCTCAGCGTTAGCTGTGGGGATAACGGGAATATTGTAAGTGTTCACCCTGCCAGCACACGTACTCCTTGCCCCTGCTGCAGGATCTGCTCATGTGGACCTTGCTGTGCCTGTGCACAGCCCCCAGAAAGGGTCGGTGGCACCAAAACTCAATTGACCTTTGCCAGCCCAACAGCCACAAAAACAGGGCAACCATGCCAACAGATTCAGCAGACTACATGGTTTGTGAGACTCTTTGGAGCTGCCATTTTCTGTGCTGTAAGATGCTCTTGGTTCAAAACGGCTCTTAGTTACCTCAAAACTGGACAATTAAACTTACCTTCCAATGAAATACACAATAGAAAGCTATGGAGATGGACCTGGCTTTGGCACAAGTCCCAAGAACACAGTGTCTGCATGCAAACTCCGGATTGCAAATGCTTACACGCTAAAATTGCGGGCATGCACACAGCCTGTTAAGCCAGAACAACAGGATGTTTTTCTTTGCAAGTGCATGTATCATACCCACATATCCCCTGCTTGGAGGCAAGCATCTGCCTCCAAAAACATGGCTAAGCCCAAACATCCATAAGGTAAACCTCTGGACATCAGGCTGGCATGCTCTGCTCCTTCCAGGAAAGGATAAAAATTTGCCTATCTGTGATGTTGTAGTGTTCAGCTATGGGAAGAGAGGTTCCCAGCTTGATTTGGAGCAGGGAGAGGACTATCTCTTACTCCTATTCAGGCTCTGGATCCATCCTGACCCTAAGTAAGACTGCCTGGTTACTTGTCCCACCCCTCTCTCCCCATCCCATCTCTCAGGGTGCGCTTTTCCTGAATGACAGACAGTGCAAGATAGTGCAGCGGCAGCTGGAGTTTGACGGGGGCATTGCCTACGGTATTGACTGCCTGCTGATGGACCCCAGCCTGGGGGGACGCTGCGACAGCTTCTTCACTATGGATTTCATGGTCAGTCCCCTTTTTTTGGTCCCTACCCTAGCAAAGACACACACCACACCCTGGCCAAACCCTGCCCTCACAGGGACCAGGGCAACACTCACAGCAGCATTGGCAGTACTGAGATTAAGTGCCACCATTTCAGGCTGCCTTCAGGTGCCACACTGGTTACAGTTAAGGTTAAGTAGTGCAGCACGAAACCTGAAAGACGCACAGCAGAAACCCTGCATCCACACTACACAATACACAGGACAAGTAGTTTCAGTTAAGACCAGCTTAGCAAGCCCCGTCCTGTTTACAATAAGAACAGTACCTTACAAATGCAAGCATAAATTTGAACAGGAACAGATCTTCCTACCTGCTTTTTAATTAATACAAATTCACACTATGGATTTGGTCAGAGAGATTGCATTTACAAATTTCCCAGTGACAAAGGAACCCTGTACCATTGGCACAGCAACACTGTGTTAAGGACCACAAGTAGAGCAGCTGAGCTCACAGTCTCACATTTTATGCTTTCACAGAAATATCCTTTAGCACACCTCAACAGGGACTGTTAGAATGGAGGAAGTTTCCTCTGTGAACTTTGATGTGTTCTAAAAACAGGAAGTTTTGAAAAGACTGAATTTACATTAGTTTAATTGAAACATGAAAAAAATTACCTAGAAGTGAAAAAATTCAATCGTGCAATCAGTCTTAAAAAAACATCCTAAAGATTACATTTCAGTTATAAAACGAACACTTTTGTTTATCTCATCTGCTCAAATCAACTTTGGTTTCATTATTTTGTGAAAAGAATTACATATCATTTCCTCAGGTCTGGTCAGTGCTTCCTGAGAAGTAACCATGTGCCTCTACTTGAAATTAGACACCCAGATCTGGTGCAGCCCATGTCAATATTTGTTTGAAGAACACCCACCACCTCCACCCTGCTTAAGTCCAGGGCAAAGTTTCTTCTTCCAAAGCTTATATTCTGGCATCTCAATTAATTTATTGCCTTTCATGGCACTAAATCAGTGCAACTATTTTTTTGTAATTCTCCTTTTCCCAGAGTTCTTAGAATGCATTTCAAACATAAACCTACACTCTGCTCACCTTTACTGCTCTCATAAACCAGATTTTTTTGTCCTCTTCAAATACCTTTTTGTTGCTGTTATATCAACATTTTTTTTCCATTTTGTACAACAGGGGCACTGTGTTAGCTGCTTCAGTAATTCTAGATGCCCTCCAGGAACAAAACCAAAGGTAATACACTACAATCTTGCATTTAACCAGTCCAAACTGCTCTTATCTGTACTTCTCACAAGCAAACTAGAGTAACTCGCTTTGAAAAAAAATAAAAAGAGAACCCTCAACAGTCAAACTGGACTGTTCAGTGATTCCATAAAGTCTATGGAACGAATCTGTCCCTGGGCAAACCCCCAGACACTGGTGGTATGGGATGCTTGTCAGTCTTGCACAGCATCCACTGCAGCAAGAGCTTTGGTTGACTTCAGGGCAGCTCCTCCATTCTCATTAATGGTGCTTAGCAAGCTGGGAATCAGAGAAGGTGAGGACTTCACATTTTGATTCTACGGGCATCACAAACCATGCATTAAAGAGGACAAAACCTCCACACAGCACTCATCTTCCTGTGTTTTTCCCCTCCTCTGCGCTGGTACACACAATGCCCAGGAAGGAGTCCAGTCATGTACATACAGGTACCATGGACTTCGGAGAGATGGCTGCCGTAGGAACTGCTCCATGGTCATCCACACTGCCAAGTGCTGCAAGGGCTACTTCGGGCCAGACTGCCAAGGTAGGAGCCCCTCCCCACTGCTGCATAGCACCCATGCTGAGCTGGGAAAGGGGGCACGAGGGGAGACCAGGGAACTCTGTTGCAAAAGCTGGTGTACCCAGAAAGTATTCTTGCTTTTCCATTCCAAATAATCTCTTTTCCACTCCAAATAATCTCTTTTCCACATTTACAGCAAGTTTAAACACTGTGCCAGTAACAACCTAAGGGAATGCTACAGAGAGTAGACTGCCCTGCTATAACCAAGCCCAGCAACTCTCAATCAGTCACTGGCTGAAAGTACTTTCAATACACAGACATCAGGTTCATGGCAGCAATACCAGGATACACCAGAGACACAGTGTCCAATTCCCCAGCCACGTGCAAGTACACACACCAGTGGTGTAAGCTCAGAAACCAGCTGAGAGACACTTTAGGAGGCTTTATTTCAAGCTGGTTGTTAGCAGGCACTAGCTCCGTGCTCTCTGTGCTCCTTCACCAGCCCTGCAGGGGAACAGCATTGAGGATTCATGAGGACACACAGGGTGAGGATCTGGGTTAGGATCTCTGCTGGCAGACAGGTCCAGGCACACACAGTCCCACCAACTCACCCCATATGGATTTCACAGATACAGACATGGGGGTCCCAAGCAGTTTTGGCCGGCCAGGCCCAAGCTGCCCTTTGGGCTCATCCCAGCAGCTTGCAGGCACCTGGAGGCACATAGTCAGGGCTGGATTTGGGTAGGGGCCGGGCAGTGCCATTCATTGATGGATCTAAATGAGCTAGCCAGGTTAACAGCACCCTGCGCCAGAAGAGTCTGCAACATGTTCGTCTGATAGCATTTGTAAAAGTATGCCAAGGAATTCTGAGCAGGAGGCGTGCAGTCCCCAGTGTCACGGCTGCTTGTACACAGCCTGGCAGAGGTGCATTTGCAGGCACTTCAAGGATTTTTACAGAACAATAAATAACCGACAATGACAACGAATAAACATACACTTGAGCTAAACACACTTTTTCCTTTTTTAACTTTTCAGCTTGCCCAGGGGGCCCAGAGACCCCCTGCAACAACCACGGCTCCTGCGATGATGGGTACGCTGGGACAGGAGAGTGCCGCTGTGACAGTGGCTTCAACGGGACCGCGTGCGAGCTGTGCTTGCCAGGCAGATACGGCTCCAACTGCAGGCGTACGTTTACATTCCCTTTCCATGCTATTGCCGGTATCACACCTAAACTGTTTCCTCAAGTGATGGGTTAAGTAAACCAAGAAAAGCTTCCTTCTTTCAACACCAACATTTTTGCCAGTGTCTCCTCACATAGAGGGACAGCACAATGTCTCAGATGGGAGGAGGAGAAGGCAGGGGGCCAGAGGCTTACTTTACTTTCTCTGTAAGGCTCCTCCTATTCATAGAATCATAGAATCATATTCTTACACAGTACGTAAGTAACTGTGAACAGAGACAGAGCTTCCATCAAGAAGTGTTTCCAAGTACACACAGACTTCATCCCCATCCCTATAAAGGGCAAGACAACATTTTAGCAATGTGGCTCCTCAAGTATTGCAGGAGACCAGGTCCATACTTTCTACTTTCGCAGAAGAGTAGAAAAAGGACACTGAGATGAAGGCAGTTTAGAAAGAGGGGCAGCAGCCAAGAAATTGCTCACAAAATCCATTTCATTGTGGTTTTATATGTAAACTAGGTAAAACCAAGATCAATATCACCCTTTAACCATGTTTTCACCAACATAAAGCCTTCTGATGGGAAGCTACAACATTAACCCTTCCAGCCTGAGTGCTCCTGTAATGTTCATGATGCACATAACGGTGGGTTTTATACCTCAATACCCTTGGGGTAAAGGCCAAACACTAGGCCTGGATCCCAGTACTCAAGAGTATGCTTGCCTGCAATTTATCAGTTTTATAGTACACAGCATAAACTATGTGAGCCAGCAGCCTGACCCAGATTGTGTCACCTATCAGAAAAAAATGGTTTATAGCCCCTTCTCTTGAATGTATAATTATCTCAGCCAAAAAATAGATAACCAGAGGGTGAAACTCCTTTTCCGGATGAGCAGGTCTTTGCAGAATCAGTGTGCCCAGTCCCACATCATTTTCCTCTTTGAACAATGATATTTCAGGAAGAGAAAGAGCACTACTTCATTACATTATAAAACAGAGAGCCACCAATAATTCCTCAAGAAGGTCACAGCATGTTATTGCAGGGTCCAAAGAGCAGGGGAAAAGAAAAAAAAAGTCCTAAATAAACTAAACCTTCATCTTACATGACACAAGGGGCAACATCCCATGTATAAAAGGAATTCAGAAGCTTTTAGTCATAAAACTATCTACAAAGCCAAATATGTATATATAAAATTCATCTGTGTTTTACAGCAAAGGTCACTAACCTTACATTTGGGTTCCTCACTCTGTCAGACCTTCTCACAAACAGCAAGCAAACTCTCTCTATACACCTTCCTTCTCTCTGGCCAAAAGGCTTACCCACAAGCAGCAGCTGCTACACATTAGGACAGCAGCTGGCTCTTCAGCTCAGCCATTAACTCCCTCCCACCACAGGTCTTTATGAATGTCACTACACAGTCACAGTGCAGATCAATACTTATTTTCATTTCCGGAGGTACAACAAATAAATGATTGTCAGTTATAAAAATCATTGGATCACAGGATAATTGAGGCTGGGAGGGACCTCAGGATGTCTCTAGTCCAGGCCCCTGCTCAAAGCAGGGTCAGCTCTGAGCTGAAAACAGGTTGTTCAGGATTTATCCTGTCCGGGCTTTCAAACCTCCACGGATGGAAATTGCCCGAACAACCTGGATAATCTAACCCACTGCTTGACCGGCCCTGTGGTGAAAAATCATGAGGTTAAACTTATCTAAATAATTTATCTAAATAATACTGTATCTAAACTGGCAGTGTAGGTGATATTTCTGTAGGGAAAGACTTTCCCATTTCCCCAAGGCATCTCTGTAAGTGATCCCTCTGCGTTCCTTTTGCAGCCTGCCAGTGCAAGACCAATGGGCAGTGTGACGAAGGACATTCAGGAACGGGGAGGTGTTTCTGTGAAACAGGATGGACTGGACGGCTGTGTGAAACCAAGCTAGGTCTCTGCCTCCTCTCACCAGACACTATCGCTTGGAGCCGCGGGTTGACAGCACTTGCAGTTCAACAGAGGGTTTGCGTAGAGAAAAGAGAGAAAGGGTTAATAACATCAGGAGCCCTCACTGGAGGAAAAGGGACTCTGCTCTGGGCTCTGAACATGTCACCTCCCTGTCTCCTCTTTTGTGAAATGGGAACACAAGAGCTCACCTCCCTGTAGAGGGGCTTTCAGCTACTTGAAGGAAGGTAACACCTGAAAGCTAAGCAGTCCAAAAACAGGTTCTGACAGGTTTTTCCAGTTGGCAAGACTGGTGTCCGGGCTTTTCTTTCTACATGAAACAAGGGCATCGAGGTCTTATTAGCATCTTTATCCCAGCTGTTTTGCCTTCCCCACAGCTCTGCAACCAGTGTGCTCCCCAAGCTGCTCTGCTGATGCCGTCTGCATGGAGAACAACACGTGTCAGTGCAAGCCACTTTACAATGGGGATGGGCTCACATGCACAGGTGAGCTCCCTCTAGCACAGCCTGCTAGAAGAAAGAAGGTTATCCTCTCTTGCGCATTTGTGTGGAGTTACCATCTGATATAAAAAGTTGGCTATCAAACCTAACAATGTCCACAGTGCGATGAGCTTAACAAATTTAGGATATATACAGATCAGTTTTTGCCTGAAGTAAGTGGCTGGCTTCACCAGGCATTACAAGAACTATGAGCAAGAAGTGTGCTTCCATCAGATTTTGGAGACCTCAGGGTTTTCAGCAGTGTTTCAAGATTTTCTTGAATGACATTAGGCACTAAAGCCGCTCTCCAGGAACATCACTGCAGAAGCAGTCATCTTTTCTGTGCTAGGTGCCTTGCATCGTCTGAAGTCACCCTGGACAGAGCAGAGTCCCTAGAAAAGCAGCTCTCTTGGGTCACCAAAAGGCAAAGCAGAATCTCGGGAGTGGTTCCATGTCTCTTGAATCAAGAATATACTGACAAGGACTTCAGAACCCTGAAGGATAGCCTTTGCACATGGCCAGAAATGCCCCAGGAAACTCAAACAGCGATTTAGTATTCTTAGTGTGTCTTGAAAATCTGGATGTGGTTTGGTTTTGTGAAGAACATCCTCTTTAACAGCAGACTTTACTCACCCGTTGTCTTTTTCCTCTTGCAGCAGCGGACCTTTGCAAACCAAACAACGGTGGGTGCCACAAGGCAGCCGAATGCACGCAACTTGGGGTGAAAGTTTTCTGTAGCTGCCAGAAAGGATACAAGGGAGACGGCTTTACGTGCCTGCCGATAAATCCTTGTGCCGACGGGTTCAATGGAGGCTGCCATGAGCACGCTGTTTGCATTGTCATAGGACCTGTAAGTGGAATGATTTCAGTCACTAGGAGGGAAATCTGAGGCATTTCTTTCTGGTGCCAGCAGAAGTCTTTTCTCTGGCTGGATCACAGGCCGTGCCTCTCCAAGTCCCCATTTTCCAAAACAACCTTTACAAAGCTCCAGCCTACTTCCCACACCAGCTCAGTATCCTTTCAGCTGCAGGGTGAGAAACATCTGTGCCCTAGGGAAAGGGGTACTACAGCAGATGGGATATTTTGCATGTATAATGTTTCTGTCCCCTTCTCAGCTCTCCATAACTGGGTATCCCTATTTGCAGTAGGAGTTTGTTGGATTGAAACTGAATATATTTTGACAGCTAAACCTAGGGATGGTTGGGAGCATAGTGTCACCTGTTCATTGGCCAGACTCAGCCTAAAAAGCTCTGCAGCCATGTGACACAAATTCCTTGGCCCACACAGTCAAAGTTGTTGAGGAAAACTTGAGCCGATGACTCGATCCAGCATTTGTCCTGCTGCTTTTGGGATCATGTGTCCATTCCATTTTGGTGGTTTGCCTGCTGTGTCTTCCAGGAGCTATGTAGAAAAGCCTTGTCGCTAATCTGTTCCAGCTGCCAACCATCGCAATCCCTGGGTGTCACCAACTGCTGCTTATTTCATATTCCTCAGTTTATTAGGAGCAGTGCAGAAAATCCCTTTCATGCTCCTGTGCCCAGTTGTTTAAATATCATTTTGATTGGTTTGCCACCTATTTTTGTTAGGTATCTGTCAGATAATTCTCCAATACATGCTTCGTGGATGGAGTTATGTTTTGCTATTCGTTCAGCAAAGCGCCCAAGCGCGCATGTAAATGTTTTGCTTAGAAGAATAAATGTCAGAATCAGGGTCTGTGGCCTGTTGAATCACAGTTGTTAGTAGCAACTTTCCTGCTTGTCCATTCCTGGCTACATCAAGTGACATTTTTCCAACAGTTGGGAATGTTGCTTGAAATACCGCTTTCATGTCAGTTCATTACTTGTCTTGGCCTTTTTTATTCTCTCTCTGACCAGGACAAACGCCAGTGCAGATGTAAAAATAACTATATCGGTGATGGGCTGAACTGCTCAGTGATGCAGCTTCCTCTTGACCGCTGCTTGCAGGACAACGGGCAGTGCCACCCTGACGCTGACTGTGCAGATCTCCACTTCCAAGGTGAGGATGGCCCACCATGCACAGCACAGGACAGGGGCATCCTCATCCCTCTGCCACTGCAGCGAAGGTGGTGGCCAGGTTCCTTATGTCTCTAAGCTCACCCAGTCCTCTACATATCACCCCCTTGAAACAATGTGATTTAAGTGAGCTGAAATGCTTTACAATCCTGGGTTTATGAAGCATCAACTGAGGGCAATACGTAGGAATAGTACCTGTAAGGGACCAGTCTCTCCTAACTGAAGTTCACATAATTCACAGACACAGTTGACTGCATCCAGACATAGAAACCCCTTAAGAAAGAGCTGGTTCTTCTCTCTCTTTGCAGATACCACAGTTGGGGTTTTCCATTTGCGGTCCCCACAAGGGCAGTACAAAATGACTTACGAGAAGGCAAAGGAGGCCTGTGCCAATGAGTCAGCCACCGTCGCTACATACAACCAGCTGCAGTACGCACAGAAGGTGAGGTAGCCTCACTGCGGGAGGATACCCCCAGAGTGGACCTAACCACAGCTTAAATGGGGAGGGAAGAGCAAGGGGGCTGCTCTGTGCTAATAAACTTCATTTTCTCCATTTTTCCATCCCCTGTGCCCCAGAGGGCAGTTTACAGACTGTTCATTGGATTCATGCCTGCTCATACAGCCCTGAAACCAGGTGCCAGGTTCTTGTTTCCAGTGATCTTGGCACTTACAGAGTTATTTTCACAGAGGTTTTAAATATTAACACTTCTTAAAGAAATGCACACTTCAGAATTATGCTTGGGTTATTTCTTTTTATGTAGGGCTCCGGGATTCTTTTCCCCAAAGGCTGTTAACTAAGTAGAGCCATTTCCATACTATTTTCCCAGAGTGTGTTACAGACAACACATGGCTGGAATCAGTTGGATGAGCATCACCTCTTGGATTTATGAAACTTTTTTTTAGCAGAGTGGGTCAGACTGGCTGTGCTTCTCTGCATCCTTCCCATCTGTGGAAGGAAAAAAGATGCTCAGTGTTTAGAGACACCTTTAGCAAAATGTGAGGCTGGATCCCAGCCAGCACATTAACCTCCTTCTGTTGCCAGAGGAGATGCAGATTGCAGCTGAAGCCGTATGTCCTCTGCATCCTGTAGTCTAAATATTTCCCTCAAAGGAGCGAATCAGTGTTAGGGCTGGCTCCAGTGCTCCTGGGGTTTATTTTCTGTGCAGAGCTGTTGTCAGCCCTTCTGATGTTTTCAAAAGGTGGGCTGGTACATAATGGAATGGCACATTCCCTTTGGCTTTCACACCCACCTCTGATCCTGCCCAGCTATCAGCTCAGGAGAGCTTTTCCTGTGAAAGACTCCCTTGGCCCATATGGGGAGCCACTGACTTTCGGGAGCAACCCCCTATGCATCCCCTGGGCCCGAATCTCAGCACAGAGCAGTCTGTGGGACAGATAGACAGAGCCTGCTCAGATCCTCAGAAAGAGAGCTGGTGGGTTGGGTGCTACCTGAGAGCTCCAAGGGGGCTGTCCGTTTCCTCCACAGTGCCCCAGTTCCCCCACTCAGCTCTCTCCCCTGTGTTCTTTCCCTTATGGCTGTGCTGGCTGCAGGCAAGGTACCACCTGTGTGCTGCTGGATGGCTTGATGGTGAAAGAGTGGGCTATCCAACTGCCTTCTCCTCCCCAAACTGCGGCTCCGGGTACGTCGGCATCGTGGACTACGGGAGAAGAGTCAATCTGAGTGAAACCTGGGATGTCTTCTGCTACAGAGAGAAAGGTAAGAGGGTCCTCTGCGGCATCCCTTTGCACAAAGGAGAGCAGCAGCCTGGATTTAGATTCCTTTAAATCAGCCCCAGGCTGCTAGATAACGCTGCAAGAGACTCTGGCTCTTTTTAACTTAAATAAATACTAATAATCTGCTGCCTGCAAGCTGTTTTCCAGGCACAGGACAGCCTAAAGCCTTCCAGCGAAGGGCGTCTGCCCACACGGCTCTCTGTGTTTGTACCTTACAGAGGTGAACTGCACCTGCAAGACGGGCTACGTGGGGGACGGCTTCTCCTGCAGCGGGAACTTGCTGCAAGTGCTGATGTCCTTCCCAACGCTGACAAACTTCTTGTCGGTACGGCTCGCAGCCAGCGGGCAGCTCGTTCGGGGGAGCAGAGCGAAGTGGGCTCTGCTACTGGGTTGTAGCTCAGTGTTTGCTTTACTAGCACAGCAAATGCAGGTAACAGCCGTGCACCAGCAAAGTAAATCTAAAATCCGAGTTGAAGTCGAAATCCGTACTGTCAAGATCAGAACTGGTTTTTTAATTACTTGCTCCAAAGAGGTTTCAGGTTTCAGGTTCCTAAACTTGTTTGGAAATAAAATGCTGCTGCAGCTTTAGCTTAAAGACGACTGTGCCCTACCACTCCTGACATTTTAAGCGTCACACAGAGCACCATGCTTTGTAACTATTGAATTACTGCTGGGGAAAAGCACAACATTAAAAGGTGCCCTTTCTTGCCACTGCTCAGGCAGGCATTATATATATATATTATATGTAGCCTCACAGACAACAAGAGCCCAGCTCCTGCACGTCAGTTTAAGATGTGCCCTTGAAATCAGCAGCTAAAACTGGGTCTTGAATACATTCCTTTGTCACCTCACTCCAGAGATGGTTCATAGCCAGTTACAAAAAGCTTCTTTATCATTATTTATTTGGTCTCACCCTTTCAGCTCCCTGCACAGGAGCACACAATTGCTCTGTAGGAAAGCTGGATTTTGTTTCTGCCTAGGACATCATGGCTTACTCCAACAGCTCCAGGAAGGGGAGAGAGTTCCTGCAGTACCTTATGGACCTGTCAGTGCACGCCACTCTCTTTGCTCCAAACGACAGCGGGTTAAGGGAAAATGAGGTCAGGGTGGTTTTCTTTTATTCCTTCCTCATTTCAATGACACTGTTTAACCAGCCATTGTGGGTTTCTGTATCCTGGTGAAATTCAAGTTTAAAAATCCAAACCAAACAGCTTAGTATGACATGACTTCTGTGTAACCCCACATAGTTTAAACTGTGCTTCTAAGAGAAGAAACGGTTCATCGTTTCCATTGCTTTTCTGTCATAAGGCATGTAAGGTTAGCAAGTGTTCAAGGAGTCTGCCTGGGATTAAGCCTTCTGTGGCTTATTAACATCAAGCACAGTTATTTGAAGAAAGCAGGGCACACCTTTGGTACTTCCCACAAATACATCAAAGGCATCTGTTCCTAGCTACATTTCTGTGCTTATCCCTCCCTCCCTTCCATCAAACCTCAGTTCAAACAATTCCTATGGGTTTATGCCCTGGTTTACATCTTCAAGCTGTTTGGAATATCTCTAAGGCTCATCACTTCGGGTCATCATACAAAAAGAGTGAAATCCTTGGTCCTACCAGAATCAAGGAGCTGCAGGCAGCTATCAGAAGCCAGCAGGGACAGAAGATCCCACTATTCCCATCCAGATTTCCCAACAGCCTCCACTCTATATTGCATGTGCTACAGCAAAGAGGGAGAAAGGTCATGGGCACTTAACTTACTGGTAAATCCAGAGGATTCATGAGATCAGTTAACAGGCCCTGTATTTTCCTCTCACTTGCAGACACTTTCCGGGCGAGACATCGAGTATCATTTATCTAACACCAGCATAATGTTTTATGAGGACTTGACCAACGGAACCACCCTTCTGACTCACCTGGGGGAAAAACTCCTTGTTACAAACACCAAGGGCCAGGAACATCAAGGTCCCACCACTGAACAGGTACCTATTTAATACATCTCCTATCTTCATGCTTTATCCGCCCCAGTGGAAGCGCAATTTGATAAGGGTAGAGGGGACAGCAATGAGACGCTGACTTCCAAAAGCGCTTTCCTACCCAGAGGCTGCAGGACAGGAGCTGGCAAACTGCATGTTTACAAGTCTGCAGATGGCTAAGCCCTGACCTGATGAACTCAGAGGAAACTGTTCATGTGGCCAGCAGAAATGTCAGGATGGGTATGCAGACTTGATTCAACCTGAGAGCAGCCTGGAAGGAGTGCAGGAGATGGACAGGCAGGAGAGATGAGAGGAAAGGTGTTGGCACTTGTCAAGTTTCTCAGTAACTTTCTGGGACAGGCAGGAGAGGCCAGCAGAGCCTTGCTCAGACCTAAAGCAAGCTTGCATTTTTAAAATTACTGTTTCGGTGGATTTTAAATGCAAAAATTGCTCTCAATTTTGCAAGTAGAAAGTATCCTTTGACACTTTAGAGGAACATATTCTTTGAAAACACCCAACTTCTCTCTTTTTTTCCTTTTTATTAACAAAATGCTCACTGCCCGAGCATTTAAAATTACCTCTGTGACAACAGTCCCTTGAGACTGAGGCTGTGGCTCTGCTGAGGGTAATGCCGTATACCTGAATAAGGAAATAAGAAACTCTGCATCTGTGGACTTAAATTTAGCATGTGCTCGAGAGAATGGCACTGGGCCCAAGGGATGTTGAGTGTCCAGCAAGACAGCCACAGGGGGAGATTTTCATGGACACCAACAAGGAGGAAATAGGTCCTGAAGGAAGAGATGCACAAATGACGACTCTGGTGCCTTTGCTCACTTCCTTATTCCCCCTTTAGAAGAAACTCCTTTGGCATGACAATTACAATTATTTTTTTTAAACACCCTGTTAGTGTGATTACTGGGTTTGCAGTACAAAGTATGCCCTTGTGAGAGACAAGGCACACTGGCCCAAGGCTTACCTGCATCACTCATTAGCATGCCAGGAGCTCTTTCAGATTAACTTTGATCTGATACTTGAGTTAGAAGAGATTCTCCTTTAAAAAATCCTCCTTTTTTCAAAAGCTGCAGGGGGAAGGGGGTGGGGAGGGTATGCTCTGAGACCATTAACACCAATTTTCCTCTTGCCCTTCAAAGCTAGTAGGAAATTTGTAGCTCCTCTTATTCCTTGGAAGACCTGAGCCAGCTCCCAGTTCCTCGGGCTGCAGTAATGGTTGTCAGGGTGCCAGAGTGGGAAGGAGAGGTGGCACCTACTTTCCAAACATGGTCCTCACAGCCAAGCTCCACACCAGGTTGGAGCCCACGAGCTTTCCCCAGGGCCTTGCGAGGGCAGCACAGGGGTGAGGAAGGAGGGTATGGTGTGACTCTTGCACTGCTCTGTAGTGCCACCACAGCTGAGCCCCTTCCTCTCTGGGCACAGAAAGTCACCCTGTGCTCCAGCAGCAGCAGCATACCACCAGCAGCTTCTGGTTCTGCTCACCAAGGAGAAACCATTTTGCTAGGATGCAAAAAACACTGCCCAAAACACTGGTGAGACTCAGGATCAGCTCTAAGCAGTCAAGAATGGTCGGGATGGAAATAACTGAACCTGTCCCTCTCCCTTCTCACATCCTGATGAGCTGGCAATGGGACCACCTTCCAGCTCACCAACCAACACTAGGCCACCAAGTAATCTGCAGGCAGCAGGTCCCTATCAGTGCTGACCCAGCTCTCTGGAGCCAGCACTCTGTGCAAGTAGCATCCTCAGCACAGAAAGCAGCCACAACAGCACTCCGAATTGCACAAGCACCACAACCCCACCCCACCCTTTTTTTTTTTTAGAGGGATAAAGAAATGTCTGCAGGCAATATGCAGGTAATGACGGCTACTTCATGCACAGGAGAGCCACGACCAGCCAGGGGCCATCACAGGCCAATGCCCAGGGAGGCAGCAGTGTAAGCCCCCCCCACGAGTTTACTCTGTTAGTGACTGAGGTGGGGAGAGGCTCAAGACTTATTTCAGTCCTAAGGGGAGGGAGGTCAAAGCTTGGCTCTCATCGCTCTTTTTCATGACAGAATGTGATCAGATACGTGGACAGAAGTGCTATTGTTGAGTGGGATATAATCGCTTCCAATGGGATAATCCATGTCATTTCAGAGCCTTTAAAAGCCCCGCCAGCACCTGTAAGTACATAGTAATTTAATTTTTTTGGGTAGTGGGAGGCAGCTGGGGCTTATATCATCCCAAACTCATTGCTGATATTCATGTAGTCCCAGTTTCACTCCCATACACAGGCAGTTTCAGTTTTAAAGGTTACTTTGAAAGAAAATTAGAGGTTGAGAACAAGGTGCCAGTAAAGCTCATTCAAAACATTTCTGTCTGAACAAGTTCTTCCCACGTTTCTTGGAATGGAGATCTTCAAAATTTCATTTCATTTCTTTCAAAAAGATCTTCCAGGCTTCTAAGGAAAACTTTTTACTCTTGGGTTTGAGGTCATTCCTATCCAAGCCAGCAAGGTGTTCTGAAAAGGGGTATTTTTTGCCTGTGTGAATTCCTGCAGTGGTCCCAGTTATCCAATTCCCTCTCCCCTTAGAAAGACCAAAGCAAGTGATGCATGGCAGAACAGTGAAAAAGAAAGGGGTACTGTCCTTTCCCTGGAGGTAAGTTGAGGTAGCAGCTGTGCTGCTTCAAACTGGAATCAAAATGGCTCTGGGCCCAGCATCAGGGAGGCAGGACCATTGTTCTGTTTATTTCCCACCAGCAAAGTTTACTGCTTTGTAGGAAAGGGAGGAAAAACATTGTCCACCTGCAGCAGAACTGGGATGTTTCACAGAGTGATCCCTGCTGGCCCTGGGAGAGGTGCACAGCAAGCACCTTTTGCCAGTACAAAATGTTTTCCTCGACAAAGTAAGTGTTCAGACATGCAGCCTTAGCACTCCCCAGCTCTGTTCCATGCAGGGCACCCTGTGACAGCCCAACACAGGCTCTAGGTGACTTTGCAGGAAGACTCACCACTTCCTTATCCTGAAGAACTTCCTTTCTGTCAGAGTAACTCCTGCTGATCCTTCTTTCCATGAGCTGGAAGAGACCTCACATTCACATCCCATCCATCCCAGTTTGGATTTTGGAAGGGGCTAACCAGCTGCTTCCTTGGTCCACAAGATCAATCCTATCAATACTCTATTTTTCATCTCATTTTGTTCTGAGCAACCCTTTCTCCTTTACAAACCAGCCTTCTTGTTCCTAGGAGATCAATAATACACCTGCACAATCTCAGTTCACAAAAATCCCTTTTGCAGCCTACAATCCTCAGAAGTAGGAAATGACACACTCAGGTAAAAGCATAAATTACTCCCTGAAAATTATCCAAAATAAGAAGCAATTTCTGTCAATCTACAGCAGAATGATATTACAGTTTTTATAATACCTTGCACATGCTGGAGACTAACCCAATGTTTTCTAGTATTCAGCTGTCCAGCTGCACCGTGGTAATAATTTTGTTTTCTTAATAAAGATAAATTAAGAGAACATATCTATTAAACCAACAATATGATTGTTTTTTCCAGGGTAATTTGTCTAGGCAGGAGGCCACAGAGCTAGGGCATCACATGGAAAAACAAGAGTAAGGGCATATGGATATCCTACCCATTTCCAGACCTTTCTTCACCTCCCAGACTGCCAGCAAAGAGCACAGTGCTTTGGGGAGACTGCAGCCCAAGTGGCTGCGTACCTAGGGATCCCTTAAACTTATCATCACCCCAAAACTGCCAGTCACCTTCATGGTATCAGTCTGCCAGGGCACAGAGCTGCAGAACGCAAACCAAAGATGGCATCTGCTGGTATTTCTCCTCTTTAGGTTAAATCCAGATCCCATGTGATTTTTTTTTCAGTCCTTCCCCCTCAGCACAGGCTGGGTGTCCCTCTAACCAGCGAGGGGGTGGATGTGCCTCATCTTGGATGGAGGTGGGTTTTAGCCCTGGTAAGTGGTGCTCAGAGGCTGGTGTGGCTGCCAAGAGCTGGCAGTAACCAACACCTCCCCAGCACACAAAGCAGCAGGGAGCAAGCTTGAACCCATGTAGGGCCCTCTATGGGTCTGTAGCACAGTTTTCCATGGGGAATTTGGTATCCATTACTTCTCTTCAGGTCAGTGAGGTTTCAGTCTCATCATAAGTCTCTGTTGCTGCTCCAAAAAAACAGACCAGAAAAGCTCACTTACACGCACTCTGTAACTTCAGAAACACAAACAAGATGAAGCTGTACTACAGCCAGCGTACAGTACCCTGAGAAAAATTAATGTGCAATTACCATCAAAGGGCTGTACCTAACTGCCTCTTGGGGTCATGCACCAGGAAACTCAAGCACAGCAGCAGCCCAGGACTAGGACACCTCTCAGAGGGACACTGCAGGGGCTCAGGTGCTGGAAGGGGACCAGTGCGCACCCCGCAGTTTACTCACCACCTTCTCTTGCTTCTAGGCTCATCTCCATGCCAGTACTGGAACAGGAATATTCTTTGGCATCTGCCTGGTGATGGGGATTGTGGCTTTTATTGGATATTCTTACCTCAGGTTCAAGAAGAGAAACACAAGCTTCCAGCATTTCAAGGTAGGCAGCAGACAGGAACGCGAAGTAGGGGGACACCGTTTCCCCAGACCCACCATACCTCCCAAACACACATCCTCTAATTTCCACTTGGATTTTATTAAGCTAGAAACATTCCCAGTCGCTTCCCACATGAATGATTCAGACAAGGACATGGAAAAAGCAGGGAAGACTCACACTTGTCTTGGGCACGAGCTGACATTTGCCTACTGCTCCCCCAGACCTTTCCCTCCAGGGCACCCAGCAGGCTCCTCCTCTCACAGAGGCTTCCAACACCAAGGACTGGCCAAAAGCTTATTTAGCTATGCAGCACCAGTGTGGAAGCCTTTGCCTCACCAGAAGGTAACTACAGTCACCAGAAGGGCCCCTGTTCTCTTCCCCCTCCTCCACAGCACGGCCAGTAATTTTGCTGCTCTGGAGGTTGAAATCTTTGGCAGGAAAAAGGCCAGATCCAAGAGATGAGCAAATTGAAACAACTGTCAGGATTGAAAAGTGGAAGTTTTTTACTGATGCACTCTCATGCTTGCTTTCTCTTAAGTAACTTAAGAGAACTAGACTGCTAGTCTTGTGTAGTACAATGATGCAAATCCAGTGAGCAACAGCCAAGCCACTCAGGTGGCAAAAGATGGCAAAAAACTCAGACAAAAATACACAAGAATCACTCCATAAGTCTCCCTAGGAGTCGCCAGAACTCCCCTCCTGTTCTAGCACCTGCATGTAATGCAAATTGCCTTCTAGAACTAAAAAAACAAGAGCCATGAGCCAGAGAAACACTTGCATTTTTATACAGTTGCAATGAGATCATCCAGGACCGGCCAAGTCAGCACAGTGTCAGGGCAACATTTTTCTGTCCCCATCTTTGCTGAGGCTTAAGAGTAGTCAGACAGAAAATAACCAAGCAAAAAATATTTTAAAAAGATACTGGTTAAGATAACACAACCACCTGAAGCCCAGTTCTTGCTCGGAGACACTGATGCAGGTGATAAAAGCCGGTTCAGTCATGACACTGCACCAGTTGGTGGGGGAGCTGAAGTGCCCCACTTCATGCACTGCAGGAGCAGGATGGATTTTAAGCAGCTTTCTGTGATTTTGTGTAGTCAAAAGATGATGCTGACATAACATCACTGGACAAGTCCCAGCCTTCAAACATCACCAACCCCTCATACGAAAGTTCTTCTGGGCTGACTCCACCAGAACCTACTTATGATCTTTTCTCGGTAAGTGCTCGGGTTTTTTCTCTCCTGATTTCAGGCAGAGGCACAACTAAACTCAGGGTTCTTTTATGAAAGGGAAATATCTAGTTGAAAAAAAAAAAAAAAAAAAAAGAGTTTGGGAAAACACTGTTGGGAGTTCCTGGACTTTCTGTCTCACCCCTTCTAGAAACTGGATAGCCTCACTTGTACAAAAACTGGGGCTGCAGACTACAGCTGTATCTCAAGTAGCCACTAGTGAGGCTGCAGCCTACCTTCAAAGGGAGACAAATTAAAGAGGACTTCAAATGCTGCTGGATGCCAGCAACATGTCTATACAAACTTAACGAGCCTTCCAATTTTGTCTTCCCTCCTCTTTGCTGTAAACTCAGCCAAATGCCATGCCAGCACTCTGCAAAGAAATGCAATGGGAAAGGGGGCTAGGAAACAAGGAAGGAGAGGCTGAGTAAAGCCAGAGTATCTGAATAGCCTCCATGGTCCATTTTAGCAAGACCCTTTTTGCATCCAGTAAGAGGACTTGCTTGGTGCAAAAACTGTCAGGGGCAAACCCTGCCACCTCTATGGCCAAATTTGCAAAAAGATGCCTTCACTTTCTTAGCACAATGGTCAAGTCTGATTTTTCTTTTTCTTCTGTTTTCTAGGATTCGGATGACCAGCAGCTTATGATGAGTGGTCCTCACGATCAGAATTAAAACTCAATTTGGCATCAGTCAATTATAAAACACTTTTCTATTTACGCTTACAGGGAAAAACAGGGCCTGCCCGTGTCAGGGAATAAATTCACGTTACAAATAAAGAATCAGAAGAGCACAGCTGTGTTGAAGATGCAGCCAAGAGAGTTCAGAGTTCCCAACCTCAGAGCAGCAGTGGCTGCATCTGAGCATTACTGTCAAATGCAAACCTGAGTCTCAGCTAACCTGCCCAAAAGCAAAGAGACAATTCTCAGCAAAAGGCATGAGACTTCCACTACCCTTCTACCCAGCTGCTTTAACCCTCCTTTCCCAACTTCAAAGTGTCCTCAAACACACCGCTAACTTGGCTAATACCCTGAATGTGGTAGTACTCCAGCACTATGCTTTCATTTTGGCTCAGTTACAGCACACAAGTCTGAAGCAGAACATGTGTTAAACTTGTATTCTTAACCTCAGAGGATCTTTTGCTAGTGTGCTTTCTTGTAAGAACTGCAGCAGCAGGGAAGGCAGCCGTCCTGTCTACCCTGCTTGCCCACTCAGTTTCCTGTCTTTCCTCCAAGTTGAGGTAGTTTTGTTTCCCTCCCCTCACTGTACAAAGAGAAGCAGTAACCATAGCAGCTTTGGCAAGATACAGACATCATATGAGGGTGTTAAAGTAGCCATTAGTTCTTGAGCCATTTCTGTGGAAAGAGGACAATGAAGGTTAGGGACTTGCCTAGCTCATTGTCCACATGCAGGTTTTTGGGTCTGTGGGGAACAGGAGGTACCAGCTTGCTCACACACTCTATTTTTACCAGGCATGTTAACATTCCCTTTCAACTGACGCATGGCAACAGCAGCTCTGATTTTCAATACCCTATTAGCAAGGTGAAGTCTGATTCACTTTTATTTCCTCTCCTTAAAAGTTGTGAGAAGGCTGCAGAAACCACAAAGCAGCCAGAAAAGGAAGATTTTCTTGCTGGTAGCAGTAACGTTGCCAGATGATAAGCTCTTCCCGGTGTATACCATGTTTGGGGGTGGGCAGGAGGGAAGGGATCCCTACAGAAAAGTATTAGTGACCTCCGAGAGCAACCCCAGACTTCCTCCTGTCAAAACAAGATACACAGGCAAATCCAGGGCTGTTCACACAGCCCTCAAACACAACTGAGGGAATCCAATGTGTGAATGTGCCTGGGTGAATGGGACAGAACAGGACTTAGTCTAAGTCCTGAGTCCTTCCCTCCCCCCTCACTCCCCCAAAACTTTTTACCTATAGTTACAAAATTGGAACAAACACATCTAAACATGCATACAAACGTTTAGGAGAGTTTTCCCCAGAGTTTTGCAATTAACACTGCTCACGATCTTTCCCTGTCCCCAGTCACTCAAAACACTAAAAGTCTCATAGGGACCAGAAGATAAAGCCCAAGCATTTATTTTTGAAATAATCATTAAATATTTTTACCACCAAAAAAAAAAAAGTACCACAGTTCATTAAACTCTTCTTTTACTGACAGACTGTTCTCTTGCATGTCTTTGATAGAACAGAATAAGGATTTCTTTTTGCTTTGGCATTCAAATGCACTATACTCCCAAAATTAATATAAAGAGACGCTGCCCTTTAAACACGCTTGAAAAATCTCTTTCAAGTCAGTAACAGAACAAGGTTCAAATAAGTAATGCTGAAATCATTACAAAAATGCAATACATTTTTGAAAGTTAAAGAAAAGCATTCTAGCGTTGAAAAATAAATAATACATTTTAAAATTCCCACTTGAATTTATATTCTATACAGTCAAGTTGTTTTAAAGGAACATAACCTTCCCATAATTACCTTATTTTCATGCAATGTTGTTATTTCCAGAAGTCATGCAATATAAACATGATTTTACTTCAGCTGGCTGTTGCAACATAGCTTTGTACAGAAGTCTGATTTCTAAGTTAAGAGAAAGGAAAGGGGAGAGGAGAAAAGTCATCTTGAAATGAAAGCGTGTATTACATGGATAGCATCATCCAACCTAATTAAACTGTTCCTGTGTAACACAGGAACATCAGGCAAACTGAGTCCTAGCCAGGTTTAAACAAATAAAGGTCACAGAGCTCCAACCAAGAGAACATTATTGAATTCCATAATGCAAAACTGAGTAACACAGTCATCTTGTTTGCTGGTAGGAATACAGAGAACGTAGAGTGGCTTGGGGGTTTGTTTTGGTGGGGTTTTTAAACAGCGCATTGCAATCTCTGGAGCATGAGCGGTGCCGTGCATGTGTAACCCCAAGTTCGGTTCTAGGTGAGCATTAGCATAAGGAACTGAAGGCAAATTGGGGATACTTCTACCCCATTTCACTACCAAGCTATGCTGAGTATTTCTGCCGCTGTGTCTCCTGATAAAGCCAAATTAATTTCCTGCAAAACTTCACCTGACCGTTTTGCTGGAAGAGTAATGTGAATTGACTCATTGCAAGTTCATTCATCTGCTTGAAGTACACACACTCACACCCCTCAAAGAGTGTCACACATCAAGTTTGAACAGGAGCACAAGAAAACCAGGACCGTGAAACCTATACCCACCGCTGAGGACCAAGGGCTAAGTCCAAGCATACAGGAAACCTGCTTCTGAAACGGCACAGGCAGGATCAGAATACATTCTTTACTTGGCAAATGTGCTTTTAAAGACACAAAAGTTCCTGCATCTGAAATTCAATATAGGGACCTGCACAGGATACAGATGGGGTAAAAAACAAAAGAAAGAAAAAAAAAGAAAACTTTTGGTCACCAAAAGTTTGTCTGCCTGACAATCATGATAGGATGTGAGGGATCAATATCCCAAAGTCATGTGAAGAATATAAAATACTACGCATTTTTTTAATTATATGCTTTTAGAAACAGAGCCTTTAATAACTAAAATTTGAAAAACATTCATTATATTATGCCTTCTAAAATGGCTGGGGGAAGCACCAGTTTAAAAAAAGTTTCTTTTGGATGCTGCGAAAGGAAAGCATCCTTATTTAAGAACAACTATAAAGCAGTTCTGTAAAGTGCCTGTTGGAGGAAACACATCAACAGATGTTTTCCTTGTGCAAAATAGACATTTTTCAGCTCAAATCTTTGGAACATATACACTACCCAGAGTTTGTGCATTACCTGCGACTTCAGGAATTCAATAAAACTTCAAAATTGCACCACCAAGTTTATTTCTCTTGATGCAAACTGTCCACCAGCCCCAATCAAGCTTTGAGCTAAAAAAATGCCATCAGAACACTCTGGGTTTCATTTTTTCTCATTTCTTAATTTTTCTTTCAACTCATTAGCCCATTGTGCATGTTGACTCTTGACTTTAAGAGCCGGTTACTGAAGGCGATAATAAATACATTCTCTCCCAGTGAACAGCAAAACCACATTGCATACCACTGTAAGACACTTAAAATCTTAAAAGCAGCATTTAGGATCGATCCTAAGCCTGACAGAGATCTGTGTCCATTTTTAAATGCAAAATGCCAAGACCTCTTGAAATGGCTTTATTATCAGAGTGGATAAGTGTTGTGAAACTTAAAAGGTGTCTGGAAGTTAACAAAGGTAGCTGAAGCAGCCCAAGTTACTGCCACTTTCCATTTTCAGCTCAGTTCTACCTACAGCCAAGCACAGAAACCGCACTGAGCCCATCAGCCCGAGTCTGCCCACACTGCCATGGCTGCAGTGGTACTACACCAATACTACAGCAGGTCAGGCTCTAGCTGTGGCAGCAGGAGAATTAAAACACACACTCCATCCCTCTCACGGTAACCCGGCTACTGCACATCGCTGGATTGCTAACACTGGGGGGTTTAAGCTTGTCGGTACCAAGATGCATTACAGGCTCCAGCTGGAGCTGTGATCAGGGCCAGAACAGAGAGCGTTTCTTTGAAAGCCACAAGGCCACAGATTGAAATTTGCAATGAACAAAACCAACCAACTCAGAACACGACAAGTCCTTCCCCTCAGACCTGCCCTCCCTCCCAGCCCACTGCTATTTTGGCAGTCCATCATCTCTTCTGTGTGCAAGAGGAATTTTCACACTTCCAAGCCGGAGAGGAGTAATCTGGTACACTGCTTATGAGAACAAGCATGAATTAAGTTTGTTACCTTGATTTAGATGTGACACATAAAATAGATGTACATTCAAAGAAAAAAAAAGATAAAAATATTTGCCCATTTAAGAGAGAAGCTACCAAGTGTTTATTTCATCTGAACTGTCTCTTGTAGGAAAGGTATTCTGAATGTACCAGTACACAGCTGGTCTGACCAGCCAGGAAGTTCATGCTGCAGAGGAGTCCTCCTTGGATAAAAGGTGTAATCAGGCTCATAGTTCAAGAGACAGCTCAGTGACGCCATATAGATATCCGCAAATCTAGAGAGACGTCGCAGGAAGTAAGTTGGGTTCTCATCCGTTCTGAACAAGCTTCCGAACTGTGCATTGAAGAAATTCCTGTTCATCTCCCTGTCCCCCAAGAAAAGAAAGCAAAAGAGAATGAGTATACCCACACACGTGTCTGTACCAGCAGCTAGCATCCACAGCCTGAAGCAAGCAGCTCCTACAGTCTTCTTCTGTGCATTATTCTCTTGCCATAGCACTTTGAACCACTTAACGCACCATACGTGAAATTTCAGTGCCTCTTGCACATAGGTAGCCCAGACTTCACACTTCTCCCACTAAAACCAGTTGCTTCTGACTTCATAAAACAGGACATCTCAAGCTTGCCTGCCTAGAGATTTTGCAAGAAGAGTTTTCACCTTCATCTCAATCCTAATGACATTATAAAAAGACTCTAGAAAAAACCTAAACACCACAAACAAAAAACTCAAACAGCAAATCAAACACACACAAACATTTCAATTGATGTGCCCAAAAAGCTTAAAAACATCTCTGAATTAACTTCTGTTGATGGTCACTGCCAAGTCCCATGACCCTTTCATCTACTTTGACATTTCCGGGGAAGGCTCTGTCAGTACAGCTGCTGACTGGGCACTTCACAAGCCCTGCACTTAGGGACTGCTCCTTCACAATAGTAGATTTGTAGCCCTGTTACTTGTCTCTATAAGGACCCCATTGCTAAATCCAGTTTAGTGCAGAGCCTAGTTGTACCTACTCTTAAAATGCATTGTATGTAATCTGAAGAAATCATCTAAAAAACCTGAAGTGACCAAATTCTTGTTGCAGAAGCACATTTTTAAATCACACAGAAGTCTGTAATCAATAGCTGGTGACAGCTGAACATGGAAAGACTGGAGAAGTTAGATAAGCATTTGATCTGATGTTACACTTTCATACAGAATGCCAACATGTGCACCAAAAAAGGGGAACAGGGGAACCCCCAAAGTAGGGGTTCATACGCACAAAGGGTCAGAGGGGAGAACAGCTGCCCAAGAGACAGAATATTGATTTACACAGATAATTCTGGAAGGTCTGTAACTACCATGGAATAAAAATCAGGGACAGAGAGAAATTCTGAAGAAACCCACTGAAGACGTCATATAAGACATTTGGTTACCATGAACCATACTACAAATTCTACATCTCCCAAGTCTTACCTCATTTCTTTTCTTTCCTTCTTCCATTCTTCTAAAATCATCTGTGAATCAGGATCACGATGAACCTGGAATGCAAGGAATGAATGGCAGGTAACTAAGGATGCCCTCAAAAATGAACCTTTCCATTCATAAACCCTCATCAGCTAACAGGATGAGCACATGTTTCAGAAATCAGCATGCAGAAGTCATCCATATGCATTCTGAACAAACAAAAGCAGGAATCAATCCATGCTGACCAGTGGAGGAAGGCAAAGAGATTTTGAGAAAGCTCTTATTAAATACGCCCACAAATAGTTGCATTTATTTATCTACAGTCAAACTTTTGAATTTTAGTTAGAACTTTGCAACATCAAAAGTCCAGCGCTTAAAAACTTGGCTGAATCCCTTCTGCTCTACAGGGCCGATCAGACACACAAAACAAACCTGCATGTGTTCCAGTAATCCTGTCAAGGTTTGTAGCCAGGTCATGGTCTGAATGTACTTCTCTGTGTTCATGATTTTAATCTCTGATCGTAACTCCGGAATAATTGCTCCCGTGCGCCAGCCATGCTTCAGGGTCAAATCCTATTTACCGGGAAGAATTACGAAATAAAAGAACTACTTAAAGGAACTGAAGAATTTGACCACTGTGTATCCCAAAGGGGGACTAATTTAAGTGCTTCTTGTGTATAAGCAGAAATTAAACAGTGGGACTTAACGGCTTCAGAGTAAGCTTCAAATCCCAGAGTTTTAAAGGGAGAGAGGAGTAAGAACACATAAGCACAAATTCATTATGGTTAAAACTAACAGTAGGAAATTCCTCTTGTAGATGAGGCCTCTGTTGCTGTCAGAAGTAACTGGAAGAAATAGTGCCTTGGCCTTATGGTATTTACCCATACACTCAGCTGATAAAAGGGGCTGGTGAGGACCCCCAGCTATTCCATTTCTTCCTGTCAAGTACAGGATGAGGCAGCGGCCACCTGTGCTCTCTCCTCCATTGTGACAGAGAAGAAGAGCTGCCACCTCCTTCCTTTGGCCCTCAGCGTTCTGAAGCACCCACACTTACTTCTATTTTTAAAAGCAGATTGGGGCAAAAACATTACATCTGTTGCTGCTGAAGCACGTTAATTACCACAGCTTGGTTGTGGGAAGTCATATCCAGCCATTCATATGCAATCAATTACAGAAGATTTACATGGTGGCCACTTGGTCTGAAGTAACTACATTTGTTCGTAAAGTAGTAAGAAAGAGACCTGGAGAATGGGGCTACAAACCATAACAAGATCTCAAGAAGAAAGGAAGTTTACCATTAGCAACAGGAAGACTGCCTCCTGCCATTCAAAACAGAAGTTCATTTAGCTTTTATTACACTTGCTAGTAAATGTCATCCAAATCAACCACATCCTGTACCCATGGATACCTGTGCTTACTCAAGGCTCCAGGGAGACCTTAGAGCAGCCTTCCAGCATCTAAACAGGCTGACAAGAAAACTGGAGAGGAGCTGTTTGCAAGGGCATGGAGTGCTGGGACAAAGGGCAATGGCTTTAACCTGGAGGAGGGTAGATTTCCATGAGGTATTAGGAAGAAATTCTTCACTGTGAGGGTAGTGGGGCACCAGCACAGGTTGCCCAGAGCAGCTGTGGCTGCCCCCTCCCTGTCAGTGCTCAAGGCCAGGGTGGATGGGGCTTTGGGCAACCTAGTCTAGTGAAGGGTGTCCCTGCCCATGGCAGAAGGCTGGAACTTTCAACCCAAACCAGCCTGTGATTCAAAACAGACTCATTCCAGAGTGCACTCTGTAAACAAGTTAAATCCTACAGGTCAGGAGGAAAACACCGTCAGCCTTTTTGGCACCACTTTTTTCTTTCTGCAGGAAAAGCAATATGGCTTAACTACCAACACAAGCTTTGCTGTATTTAGATGTCTCAAATCAAAGTGTGTTACACTGAGTAACTGGGGATGAACAGAGGCAAACTAACAAAAAGCTTCACTTTTTATCTTAGTTCGTGAAAGCAAACTACTTACCGCCAAGTCGCTGTAAATGTGATCCCCAAAGTAGAGAACCTTAGAGCCCCTCCAGCCTGTAAGCTTCAGAAATTCATACAAGTTACCCTGTAGAAACAGTGACACATATATTGCAGCAGCATACAACTTGCACCTTCACAGCCATAAACCCCTAAAACATTGCCCTATCAAGGATCTCATCCTCCATTTACGTATTACAAATTCCAAATCTTACAGCCAACTCCAATACTACCACTTGAAGAGGCAAGTAAACTACAGACATGTAATACCAACAATGAATCTGTACCCCTTCAGTTATTAAAACAACTCCCTTAAACATATCATAAAGGTTTCTAAAAAGTAGGTATCTAAAGAAGCTTGGGATTCTAGGAAATAGGTCTTAAACTTGAACTGAAAGGGGTTATTGAAAACATACCTGTTTGTAAATCTGACCTTTCTGCAGTTTGTGAATTTTGTCCCAAAGCAACACTCCTCTTTCATTCACCTTCCGAAACGGTCTAGAATAGAATGACAGGCAACTGTTAGATTGCTGTAGAAATTCTGAGACCTCTTAGGAGGACATCAACATTTTCATATTAAAAATATTCATCTTTCCAAAGAAAAACATGCTCACTAGCACATTAACATTTTGGGATAGGCAGAAAAAGGAAAGGTACAAATCACAGGATCAGAGTCACAGAATTGTAGGGGTTGGAAGGGACCTCAGGAGACCATTGAGTCCAACCCCGCTGCCAAAGCAGGTTCACTTTAGCCAGTGAAGCACGATGTCTCTTCGGTATATCCATGATATTTATAACAGAATTTGAGAACAACTGTTGAGAACTAAGACAGGGATCCCAACCAGATGGGAAGAAACTGAACTGTCTGCCATGAACAAAGAGAGTAGAGAACACAAAGAAGTGATGATGTGTAAAAATCTTGCCCTACACCTCATTTCATATAGCTGAAGAAGGGGGCAGAGGTCTTAGGACAAGATGTACAGCAAACCTCTTTTTAAAAGTAAATGAAAAAAAGGGGGGGGGAAATCCCTCCTCCCTCTAATGCACTTTTCAAATCCTAAGTACGGAAAGGAATCGGTCTTTTTCAACTGTCAGAGAACAATGAGTTCAAACACTTCAACCTGTCAGCCAGACTGCAATTTAAATATTACACCTTGACAAAAAAAAAAACAAAAACAATCACAAACTAAAAGCAATGAAAGACATTTCCAGATAAGCAGCTGATTCTGGAATGCACCAGAATTTCTCAGGTTTGTTAGGAAAGATTTCTTTGGGAAGGAACACACTCACCTAGCTTACAAGCCAAGATGTTAAAAACAGCTTCTGTGATCCTAACTCAGTCCAGCAGGTCTGTCATGGCTGCTGGAACTTTCTCAGGCAAGAAATGGCAAACATTTGGACTACAGAAGTGGGTGTCACTGCATTATTTAAAAACCTTAAATGGGACCTTGTCAAATGTAGGTTTATTTTACATTGCATCCAAATTAAAGTATTTCAAAACGTGCTCTATAGCCTGAACATAGAATGAGCTGCTCGAATCATTCCTTACTGACTGAATACCTACCTTCGCTTATCATTGAAGAAGTTTGGCTTATCAGCCTGTACAATAACCACATCAAAGAGATCCCTCCAGTCCTTGCCAACTATGAACTTCATGCCTTTATCCCTAAAAAAGGACAGAGGGGTATTAACAGTTCAACGTAACAGAACCGGTTATGTGTGCAATACAATGAATTACTTTCAAGAACCTCATCCTCCCCATTCTTTTCACACACATAGCTGAACAGCAAACAACTGTTCACTTACACGAAGCTGCTGGGACTATTTGTGATGAGAAACATCTTCTTGCCATGATCAGCCAGCTTTGCTAACACAGCACGAGTTTGTTCAGCGTAGCAGATGTATTTCTCTGTGAGGATTGAGGAGAATACAGTGTTAATTCAAAGAGTTTTTCACAAGAATCTTCCCTGCATTCAACCAAGTGTTCAGAACACGAGGTTATACCTAACAAAAGCACCCCAGGCAAGTGGAAATAACTCTTTCAAGTTTTAAAATTCAGAATTTGTAATCTTAAATAAAGAGGCCAGAAAGATCACTATATTATCAGTGAAAAAAAGCTCAGACAGACAATCCCATTAGTACTTACCAATATCTGCTTCAATCGCTCTGTACATTATTCCTTTGATGTGGACATCCCTGATTGAATCCTGTCAGGAAAGCAAGAGAGCACTGAAGAACTGAAAAAGTCTTTTCAACTCTAAAACCCGTGCTCGCTGCGTAGCTGTAGCAATTTGGTTTTAAAAGCAATTCCTTTCTCTGAATTACACTTTCAACTTTACAGAAATGTCATCTGATGTTCATTATGCATATGTCACCACCAGACAAAAGGTAAGCCTGTCCCCTGAGAAACAAACTTCATGCTTTTGGGAAGTACACAACTACATAGTAAAGGAGCTCTTTTACATAACAACTGTGAAAGGGCCCTCAGAACAGTGAAGTGGGGTGAAAGCCCTCTGCAGAAGCAGAGTCATCATAAATTTCTAATGAACTTTGGGACGAAAAAAAAATTCATTTCCTCTCACAGAAATAAAACCCAAAAGCTTTAGGTCAGATAATTTAAAAATCTATTGTCACTACCAAATGCCCTGGTTATTAAAAAAAAAAACAAAAAAAAACCACAAAAAAGTTTATGAAGAAATGAAAAAAGCTAAATGGTTGAGCAAAGTACCCAGGAGGAGTACCCTGAGCCAGCTCTGCACCAGACCACTTTGTTTAGGACAATGGTACTGCCATTTCAGTACTCACATGGAGCACATCTTAAAAATCCTCAAAAAATGTCACTGTAGGGTTTCCAAATTGTTGACAGTGCTGAGCAGTGCAGAGATTTCTACCAATACTTCAGCAGAAACCACAAAAAACAGCCTTCTGACTCTGTGTAGCCATAGGCAGAAGGGAAAAATTACTCTCCAAGTCAAAAGTTTCTTAAAGCCTATCTGATCTACTTGGCAAAGTGGAAGATTCAACACTCAGGTACATTACACATGCTGAGCAACCACACAAATTTAATACAAGTCAACAAAGGGCCAGGAAAAGGTTTTGGATGGAAAGCTTGTGCAGACAAACACCATCAACTTGGGCATGACCTCTTCTGTTTATAAAAAACCATGACATAATTTTATCTCTCTGTAGGATACATCCTGAGGAATCAAGATGGTCAAATTAGTCATTATTACTAGATTTTTTCTGGAGGAGGAAGAGAGGAAAACAGGAGAAAGACATGCCAAAAGCAAGAGGCAGCACACTATCATGTACTGGCAAAGATACAGAGTCAGCTGGGATTCCCTATAGTCTCTTACAGTCTCTTTCTGATGATGAGAAAATTATACCTTTAATAACTGTCAAAAGAAGCTTTCTCAATGAACAACAGCTCCTTCACTTCCCCCATTCGCACCTCGAACCCACAGAAAGAATAACAAACCTAGGACGTCGAATTTAAAACAACTTTTCAAATCACTCTGTTTCTTATCCAAGATTGACCTTCATTTTGCTTGTGTGTTTACAGTTGTATAGCAACAATTACTCTATACAAAACCTAAAGTTGAGGTATTTCACTGGAGCTGACACAACAAGGTGAAGCTTCTTGAAGTGCTTACAAAGATGACGCACCGAGGTAGAGGTTTACGTAAATCTTCGCAGCTAGTACCTTGACATCTTTGTAGAGATGAACAGGCTCATAGTCTATGTTGTTTTTCAGAAAATATTCATTCACACAAGAAAGGAGTGTCATTTCTGGCAAGGAAAATATATCCATGAATTGCTTCATTGTATTTCCTTGTGAGCTCTACAGGGGTGGGAAGAAGGGAAAAAAATAAGTCAGGCATTTCTCAGATCAGACAAGTTTCACTCATTCAGTATAAACACGTCAGCTTAGCTGCAGATATTCAGCTTTGGCCATCACTGTTCACATAGCTTTGGATATTTTATTGAAAGCTTGTTAGCTCAAGAAGAAAATCCAACAAAAAAGGTTGGCTTTATTTTAAGAGTAATGAGTCATGATTAATTCTTAAGAGCAGCATTTTAATTCATAAACACATAAAAGACAGAGCTCAGCTAACAGTCAAAAGAAGTAGTCAAGAGGCCTTCACTGGAAGTCTGCACTTCTAGAAAAAAGAGTGATGGGGATTAAGGTTTTATTTTTAGCTCATTTTGGGTGGTTTTTTTTTTTTTAATAAGTGGAATACTGATTAGAACTTTAAAACAATTTATCTCCTTGAAAAGAGATAATAAAAAGTGCAAATCTGAATAATATTGCAGGAACAGAGGAAAGTTTCTAGTCTGCAAAAGCTGTAAGCCTAGCTAAGTTTCACAGAAGTAGAGAATCTCATTATACAAGAGCAAATAAAAACTAAGTACTGCTCAAGAAGGAAAGAGATAAAGCAACCAGCTCAAGACAGCACCCTGGTCTGAAACACAGAACGGTTGAGGTTGCAAAGGACCTCTGGAGGTCATCTTGTCCAACTCTCCTGTCCAAGCAGGGCCACCTAGAGCTGGTTGCCTAGGACCTTGTCCAGATGGCTTTTCAATAGCTGCAAGGATAGAGACTCCACAACTGTGCTAGGCAACCAACCTATACTAGCATTCAGCCACCCTCACAGTAAAGAAAGCGTTTCCTGATGTTCAGAGGAAACCTATTGTGTTTCAATTCGTGCCCACAGCCTCGTCACTGTCCTTTCCAAGACCAAAGAAAGCACAGACGTGCAAAGTCCAAGGCATCCCACAGGGAATGCCAGGGCAATATTCAGATCTGCCCCAGAGACCAGATTCGGGAATTCCAAGTTCACCTCCTTAAAATAAGAACAAGCATGAAAACAACAAAATGTTCCACAGCACAAAGAAAGGCTTCTCATGTCAATGTGGAATTAACACCTGTTAAAGGTGTAAAATAACCTTGCTTTGTTTTTTTACTAAAAAGGCAGCACTACTCTTCATTTGGGAAAGAGGAAGGAGCCCACCAGCAAGATCAAGCTTCTCCACAAAGCCAAATCCTAAACTTAAAAGCTTTTATCATTCATCTTTTATCAAATCCCCTGTCACTACATCAGCTCACACCTAAGAAACATCTCCATACATTTACTTGCTGGTGCATCAGCTAAGCCATTAGACCACCAGGAAGAAGGACATAGCCGGGGCAAGGCACGAGATACGGTTCACTTCTCAGCCTTCATCTGAGCAACACTGAGCAAGTCACTTGATTTTTCTATGTTCTACTTCTCAGCCTTTATGACTGGGCAAGGGAACTGTGAAAGAAGAAACTACAGCAAGCAGGAGAAAGAAAAGATATTTGTCACTTTACAGGGCAAGCTTTACATCTAGCACTAAAAATCAATCGTGTTGGGAAAAATATAACTGCTAGTAAGAACAAAACCACTACCCCTACCATTAAAAAAAATAACTTTTAAAGAGCAGTTTGTGGTTTTACCTTTCCATAGAAGTCACTCATTTGTTCTAAGGGGACATGGGAACCATCATACATTGCAATGACTTCTTCATCTGGGACAACACTGAGGCCTCTAGAAAACAACATTTGCTTTAGTTCAAAAGTCAAATTGAACTTTTCAAGTAATTACCAAATGGAAATCTGACAGATTAACACTCCCATCTGGAGCTCGTTAATACACTAATAACATGGCACGAACACTTTAGCCTTTAAAACAGCATCTTTCCTTACAGAACAAGGAACATTTTAACAGGCTGACGCACCCAGAACACATTGCAGTTTTATATCATTTTTTCTTTCTTACAGGAAAAGAGCTAATTAGTCTCCACTGAAACTGTGGCTCAAAGGTTATTAAGTAGTTAAGAGCTTCCAGTTTCTGAACACAAAGTAATTCCTCACTCTGCCTTTGTTTCATACAGCACAGATGATGCGATAGTGTTTAAACCAAATTATTCTGCAGTATGACCTTGAAGATTTAAGGGAAAGAAAAACCTACACAACTACAACAGAATTTATTTTAAACTGTATCAGCAGTTTGTTTTCCCAAAATTTAAGATTACTTGAAGGATTTATGACAAGTAATTAAAATATAAAAAGTATAACAACAAACAGGGAAGAAGATACCATCTTTCCTCAGAAGCTTCTTTATAAACTATTAAGAGATTAAAAGCTTTGTTTTGAATGTATACAGTATCAAGCACCTTGCACTAAAGCATCTAAACCACTGCAGGCATGCAAATATCCTCACCAGAGGCCACAGAAGCGTTGAGTTCTGCTTAAGATTAAACAGAAGAAACAAAACCAAGATCATCTGGTCCCTTTTTTCAAGCCTACTTAGAGGTTTTAGCAGCTTGGTAAGAGAAACAGTCATGTCACGCCTCCTTGCCTTGGTATTACCCTGAAGTGCTGTGAGGCATTTAAAAAAATAATTAACAAGCCTAGTACTTTCAAGTGTTTAACACCCACATCAACTTGCCATGGAAGGGCATCATCAGCACCCATCATTGTGGAAGGGCATGATATATGAACCTCCTCAGGGCTGCTATGGCAGCAGCATGTCATGTTACCTAGCTCCTCTACTGCACTTCTCAAAGCAGCATTGACTTGTAAGTAAGCTCTTTGCTACTGCAGCTAGGACTCCAGGACTCCAGTCAGAACTGCACACCCACAGGGCAGATAATACATATACAGGGTCTGTAATATACAGAGTTCAGTGTCACCCACTCCATGGCAGTAAATGCAAAGAAAAACAACCAAAATGTTAAACATGTACAAAGTAATATGCCCAGGAATGAGGAGGACTGACCCACCTTCCAGTCTGCTGACAACTATGCCAAAGACCATGCGTGTGGACCAGGAGCTACTTCAGCACAAATGAAGAGAGGACAACAAGGGAGACAACTCCATTGGCAAAGCTGTGGGTTCGTTTTACCAGAAGAGCCATAGAGTCTTAACACAGTTCACAGTCCAGTTGCGTAACTACAAAGGTTTATTGTATTCCACTGACAGCACAGACAGACTGCACTAAAAGCACCCCAGTCCACCCACAGCAAGTGCTCCTGCCACTGGTCTTGGAGATACCAGAACCGCGTAGACCTCTCAGCGCAAATGGGATCGTACCCTTGGGCAAGTCCTGCTGCTTTCAGTGCTATCACTGACATACACATATACAGAACACATGGAAGGCTAAAGCTAAGAACTACAGATACGCAGCAACTCAGTACAGAAAAGTAATCTTATTTTAAACCAAACTAAAAGAAAGTATTAAGTGAAAGGGCAGCTTTCACTTTCTCCTTCACACACACTCACAAGTACCAAGATGCGTGGCCCAGCAGTCTGTCCAAAACTACCTTGGGTGACATGGAGAACAAGGGACACCAGCTATTCAACCCATCTCAAGACGTCTTCAGAGTGCTGACTTCAGATATGCTTTTTGTACCAGGAGTCAACAGCAACTGTAATCTTCTGCCTATTCATTTTTTCCCTACTCTTGAGTCATAAGGCAACCCTGCTGATGGACTCACCACATGTTTTGATTCTCATCTAGGTTACTATATGATTCCAGTCATACCATCATTGTTACTGACAGCATCCCTCAAAGCTTTCAGTCTTTATTTGCTCCCCCCACCTTCAGATGGGATGTGGGAGAAACAGCATGCAGATGTGCTGATTTCTTGAAGACCAACTGAACAAGGTATGACCACCACATTCCATCCTTTTGTCCCTTCCATCTGGTGCTCTCACACATAAAACTTTCCATCTGTACCAATCTGAGTATTTCTACTACATAACTACAGATGAATGGTGTGGGGTTTTGTACTACTTCACCTAGCCTGTAATACAGCAAATTAATGTTTTTCACAATGAAAAATGTGGAAGCATGACAGCCTTGATAAATGACCCTTACAACCAATAACCTTCACAGAGAGTTCACTGGTTTACTCCTAGCACTGCACAAACAATTCCTTCAAAAACCACAGGAACAGGTTTTGTCAGTTGAAATACAGAATGGTTAGTCCACATCAGTGGGTATAAACCACAAATAAATCAAAGTTTTACACAGACAGTACCTAGAGAACGCATTGGTTTTGTAGCTTTAGATAGCTACCATGTTGACAATATGAGGCTAATGCTGGACCATGCCATCTCATTTCCTCTTTCACTTTCCTCCCTTCTCCCCAAGGGAGTCTCAGATTAACTCACAGAAGAACAGATTCGTGATGATGGCTGAATCGGCTACCTATCGCTGCCCGACTGGCAAACAAAAAGTAAGGAGCACATTATTTCGTACTCCCAAATGCACATCACCTCAAGGTTGGGCCCCAGAGGTAAACTTCTTGTCCAGCAACATTAAGAAAGGTGCTCAGGCTTGTTGTTTAATTTAAAAATCAAGTACAAAGTCTGGTGTTTGCATCAGTCAAATGCATACTGCTTCACTACAGCTCACTGAACCATACCAAGATCCCTCCTGACAAAGATCACATACTCTACGTCTGTATCATGTAACAAAGAACAGATCGCCACTTTCACATCAATTCAGTAAGCTCAGAAAGTGTCAGACCCTGTGGACACAAAGCAGCTGTGTTTCATCCTCCAAGTATGATGTGGTTGATGTGTCCAAACTTGGAAGCTCCGTGCAAATCTCTCACGTGTCCCCCACAACCACACAAAAAAAAAATCAGGCTAACAGGCACTCTGCAGCAATCATTTACATAGAAAGCAGCAGCAGAGAAGTCAGCAGTGTATTCTGAGATGTCTTTCAGCACAATTTAACAGCCGGAAACAAAGTGAGTCAGCAGTATGTGACCGACCAGCTTGCCAACTTCCCCGGCTCCGAACTGGGGAACCAGCTGCACTCTACCAGTCAGTAAATGTGTGCACACATCCTTCTGCACACACAGAGGTGCAAAGAAACCCCCTTCCAGTAAGGCTGCGAAGTTCATTCAGGTCTCTGCTTTTCAGAGCCCTGTTCCTGATACGAACCTAGAAGAAACACTAATAAATACAACTAAGAGATTAAAAAACCCCACGAAAGTATAATTCTTATTATAAATAGGAAATAATTTTTCCCACCTGTAAACTGTTCCCAGTTGAATGTAATGAAAAGCATCGATCTTCATTAATAATGCCTTGCAGAGGGAGGAAAAAAAATTCCAGTGTTATCACATCAACTATCTGACATGAAATTATAAAAATCAAAACAATATTATTTATACCCTTTCTTTCCCAAGAACGCCTGACAACATTCACTTCAACTCCCTTCATAGCTTCTAAAATACTTTTATCAATGGCTTTTACCCAGGGCTTGCCAAATCACAAAGGAAACATTGTCCAGTGACCTGAGCTAAGTGATGAAGAAATAACTTCTCATTAGCAGCAGCCTGCTTACATTTAATCTTCTGCACTCTGTAAGCTGTCTTCCCACCCCCACTGACCATGAGAGCAAAACATCCAAAACATTTTATACTTAAGAACTATCAAAAATTCTTTTTTTTTTTTTTAAATTAAGCTTGCTCTGAAAGAGAAAAATACAAAACAACATCACTACACATCAACGCAGAAAGAAAAGTTGGAAGACTTAAAAGCCCTATTTATTTTCTTTGGCTGGGCTCTCAGCATGATATAACTCATCACAAAGTTTAGACGTACCCGGTGCACATCATAATGAAGTCCTCGGATTGCGAAATTGGGATCATAATCATATTTTCTTATTTCTGCAGGATACTAAGAAAAGAGAGCAATGATTTGATTTTAAATCCATAACAAACAAAAGACAAGTTCAAAAATGGTTTCTGCAGAATTTCAAAAGCCTATGTTTTCCACACTTGTCTTCTGCACTCGTCATTAAGAGGCTGTTTGATAGATTGGTGAGATTTGCAGGAATGGATGTACGGTGCAAGACAGGCCACACGTTTTCCTTCCAAACTCCAAGGTCAGTGTTTTGACTTTAAATCGAGCACAATACCTAAAACTGGACATCCAGACACTCTAGTCATCACCTTTCAAGATTTTTTTATCAAGCAGCAAGTTATTTTAATATATGCACCTTTGAAAGCAAACTAAATTTTATTAGCTTCCTGAAATTCAACAGCAGGGTCCCCTTTGTTGTGAGGTCTCCCCATGAAGCCAACTGTACTGTTTCCAACTCAACCTTCTAGCTGACACCCAAGAACGTGGCCTGATTTACAGATACCTAACTTCACTGCTCACTTTTATTGAGAGAAAAAGCAATAATACATCATGATCAACATGAACAGGAGAAAAACAGTCTCTGGCATTTTCAAGAAATAAAAGCAGCACAGCTCTCTGTTTTGACTCCCTTGGTGCAGACCATACTCCTGATAGCATATTGTCCTTTTGGAAACGTAGACCCCAGAGGTGTTTAAAGATATGATGCACTGCAAATAAACATAGGTGGGGAAGAAGGAAGAAGAAAATTCACAAGAACTAGAGTGACCTGAAGAAACTAGGCTCTCCCAACTGAGACTTGCCCCAAGATATCCACTGCCACAAAGATCAAATCCTGTGCACAACTCAGGCATTCAAGGGTGAGCCAGAACACCACAATGACCCAACTATACCTACCCTGGACAGCAATTTTAACACCTCATAATTTAGAGATGCATGTGAATTGAATGTCTGTGCCAGGTACTCTTTCCTCAGGTTCTTTATAGATAGCATAGGTAGCTCACACCACCTATTGGAGCATTTCCTCTCACTTTTCAGTCAATTATAATTTCATCCTGCTTCCAGCATAGGTTAGCCAGGAAAAATATAACGTTAGATGTGCACCTTGGGCTAAGGACTCTGTTAATTTCTTCTTAATAGGTAAAATTATGCAGTCATTTCTGACAAGGCTTGAGAAAACTATCATTTATTTGACTAACCAAGTGAAGGGTGATCCTTCATTTCCCTCCCACAGGCTACAGCAGTCTTAGAACTTGACAAATACACCCCAGGCACATTCTCCACCTCTCTACAACAGTCTCCATGCATATATAGCTAATTTACAAGCCTTTGGGGGAAAAAAGCAGACTATACAGCTCCACAGAGGCTCTAGCTACTCTAAAAGAAAGAATTAAAATTTTTAAAAATCACAGTTTTTGCACAAAGATTTGATCTATGCTGAAGAGGATTTGCTGCAGCTGCTGTATGTTGTGCTTATGTGGAGCACAAGCATCTACAGTTAAAGTAAACGGTTCTTTCTTGCAACTTCCAAACTATCATCCCTATTACTGCTTCCAGAAAACATGGGGGAGGCTACTGATCTGAAGAACAGCATCAAAAGCCTACACATGGGCTGGGAAGATGTATAGATTTTGGCAAGGAACGTGAAGCAGAAAAAGAAAAAAATGAGGAACATCAGAGGGGAACATAGAATGTGATCCATGATGAACTACAGCATACTGCAAACACCTCAAAGCAGCAACTGCAAATGTCCCAAAGCAGCAACATCAGGTATGAACCAGGGGACTTATTTTTTTTTTCAAATTTTTGCTTCCTTGACTTCCCTCCTTTATTCTACAAGAAGACAGTCTTTTTGCATGCATGCCAGTAGGTATCAGACAAAGATTGAGCCTACGTTAACACACAAATCAAACCTTCCTTATAAGCCAAGTAAAAAAAAAAAGTAATCATGAAAAAAAGATTAAAATTGCACTGTTTGCTTACCCAGCTCTCAGTGGGGATACATCTATCTGGGCTGAGACAGCAGTCCAGATCAGGCAGCACAAGGCCCATATATTAGGAGAGAAATAAGCCCAAGACCAAGAGTTTTTACATCGAACACCTGCTGCCACTTTTGAGATTAGCATTAAATTGATGTTTATTCTCCTGGACACACTTCAAAATTCCTTGCTTCCTACACAGCATTTTGCAATTTCTGATGAATTACCTTACACTGCCATGACCAAAATTGTCCATCTTTTAGGTTGTGATGGTCATAATGGGCAAAAGAAATTTTTATAATGTTAAAGACAAGAAAAACATTAACAGAATAATCAGCTACAGAAAGGTAACTTTAATAAAAACTTGTGTCCTTCCATAAATCCCAACACAAGATAATATATTTCATTAAGCTGTCTCAAAATGTAATTAGAGATTCATTTACTAGAAACTCAAGAGATTTTAATTGAGACAAACTGGAAAGTTATTACTACCTGAATTCATCTGAACAGTAAAGACAGAGCACTGCTTGAATTTTTGCTGACAAGACTTAACCTTGAATCCTAGAGTAAAATTGTTTGGGTTTTTTTTTAACCAAGAATCACACAGCTTTAAAAAAGTGTATTTACACATGTTAGAGTAACACTGATATCCAGGCATGTCAAAATTTTAGGGGGACCAAGTTGTGTAAATCTTAGGGGGATCAAGTTGTGTATGCTCGTAGCACCCATGAAGTTTTTGCTTGTGCTTCCAGGGATATTTATAGATGTTTATATATAGCTCCTAACCTTTAGATTCAAATATGAAAGTAGAACAACACCCTCATTCAGATTTAGGTTGTATAAAATATACGAGCAATTTTATTAAGCTATCCATTGAATTTTTTGTCTCTCTTCCCCTACCCCTGGCCCTATTCCTTCAGTTCCATAAACTTTCTATCTCTCCTTCCATGTTTTCTTCAATCTTTTTCCCTTCAATACCTTCAACTTCCCAAGTCACCCATCTCCCCCTCACTCCCTGACACACAGCAACTTCTCCCATACCCGAAGCACGCAGCGAACGACTCCAAGCTGCTTGGATGTCCACTGGTCACCGATACAAACACGCTGCTTGGAGGCAGCAGGGCAGAGCTCCCTTTCAAGGGGCTGCTGAGCTGAACACTTAACTCATCTGCACCCAACCCCTCATTACAGCGTCACTGCACAGGCTGCCCCCTCAGCTAACTCGGCTGTAACACGTACAGAGGGCACACACAGAGCACCTCGTAAGCACACAGCGCAATCAAAGACCTCATAAGAAGTCAGGCTAAAAATATTCCATAGAGAAATTAATCATTCCACTCCCAGAAATACACACAGCAGGGTAACAGTAACTTTTAAGCTCATCTAGTAGGGTGACTTCAATAATTGACAATCAGGGGGAAAAAACAACAAAACACACCACCACCAAATAAAAAATAAACTAAAGAAAACTCTATTCCTCAACAGTTGACAGATTGAGCTCTGATCAAAACTGTAGCAGAGAATCAACCAGGGCTTCTGAGGTTCACTGTTGTACAAAATGTGTTATAAGGGAGCCAATCTAGGACTGAGGCAGGAAAAGATGAGTTATACCTTTCTCAGAAATTAGTGTTCATAAGGTTATTGTTATTCCATTAATTTTACTTACCCGATGCTCGTTGATAAGAAGATCTCGAGCAGCATTGAAGATCAGCGTGTGCAGGTGTTTAGAGTAAAAGACCAACGTGTAGTCGTAATCAAACCCATAAATCTCGATGTCCGACAGGCTCATTTCATTGTTTGAAAAAATAGCATCTGGATTCAGCATGTTGCTCATAATTGAAGGGACCAGCTCTGGGAATAGAAGAGAGGAGAAAGACAAAAACAAAACAGAAAACCCAGAGAGTTATACCAGCCTTGTATTTTATTTAAATGAATACACAGAATCCCATTAGCACTCAAACTTGTCCCGGTAACCCACTGGCGCTATTTGAAGCACACTTTGCATTTCAGCATCTTGCTCATCAGAGAATCCCAAGCTCAACATATAAAATTTTTTATTAAGTCCGTTCTTACTGCTTTTGAAAATGAACTTTGGAGTTGGAGGATGATATTATTATTATTATTATAATCTTGGCTTCTCTTCCCACTATTTGGTGTGGCTTCTGCCCCAGAAGCAGAACTGACATTGTTTTAATTTGTCATTGCTTTAATTTCTTTTGTCTCACCATTTCAAGGTTATTCAATTTCAACTCAAATAAGTAAACTGACTGCCATACTTTCCAAACAACAGCTGCATACACCACTATGCTTATTCACCTTCTAGAATATCAGGAAACCCAAAATATTCTGCTATCCTCTACTCACGGACCTTACATATTTAAATCACTTTTTTTTTTAAGGGTATACTTCTCTTGGTACTTGTTTGAAAAGCACACTGAGAAGTTAAGATGACCTACACAGAGCTCTAACTCATTAAGTAACTTCAGCACCATCACCAACATCAGAATTAAGGATGTCTGTAGTTCTTGTTTAAAAAACTTGGAAAAGCCACGTTAGGAGGCTAAATGCTACCCTCCTAGAAGCATAAAACATAAGCACATTTTCCTTCCTTTCCTTCCTATGCACTATCTTTATAATCCAGGCTTTACCACTCATGGAGCTAAAAAAACAAAGCAGGGGAGCTTTCATGTTACATCTGTGTTTGGAAGGGTGTGTGTCTAAGGGGATAAGCTTTGTTTGGTTACTTTCTACAGATAGGTCTAAAAGGAATTGTTCAAGCTCATCTTGACACCTTCAGCTCTGAGGACAGGTACACTACATGCTCCATCATGGGAGGAAACCATCTCAATGAGGCAGGTAGGTGTGGAGACTCCAGATCTGTCAGAAAGACAACACTTCAGTTTTTTAAAAACTCTGGTCAACTCGTAGAAAGGGAAATGATGTTTCTTACATAAAAGCAGTGGCTTAGACTGCCACACAATAAGAAACTTACACAGAAGCCCAGTAACAGACTGTAACCTTAAACCATTCAACATATCAGATGCAGATACTCAATTAATTTTTGAGAGAGAGAAAGAACATCAACTTCAGTGAGTTTAATTCCATGCTTCAAATAAAGTCCAGCATCTTTCAACAAAAAAGATCCCAGGAGTCCCCCATGCTAAAACTGACATGACAAGCTATCCCTTTCATTTCAGGGGATTTAGTAAAATAAGCCTCAATCAAAATACTAGCTTCTACTGTCTCCAGTTACTCTTATAGTATTACAGGAGGTAAACGTTATGCTCAGTTGAGGTAACAAAATAATCATTTGGCACGTTACTATTAAGGCAAATACTCCTATTCTGTAAAAAGTGCCATGAATCATTTAATTAACTTGAAGTTTTAACCACAGTTGTAAGTGAACTACCAAAATCACGATATGACATTCATCACCGTATCATAAAGTATTTTTCCAGATGTCAATTGTACACCCTGGTGAGTCAACATCTGTTTTAAAAATAAAGGTATTTATAGATCTGTATATAGATATAGGGATATTTCAGGTGAAATAAAAAGCTTGACTAGCGTCTGCCTGAAAGCAGACAGTAGAAACACTTTGTTGCTATTAGACATTCTGGCTGGCAGACAGCATCCCAAGTGCTATAAACCTTGGGTCAAAAATCAGGACAGCTTTGTCATCTTAATGCTGTAACTAAGTGAAACATCACATACTTGAAGCCACTGGGTGCCTTAGGCTGTAATAAAATATTCTGAATTACTTGAGAAGCACTCACCTCATCCTTTGCCAACCCAAGGCCACCGACTGACTGATTTTCTCTCAACATTCCCTACTCTCTAACCACAGCTCTTAAGTATTATTCGGGTGCGGTTTAGGATGAGAAAATGTTAATTTCAAAAACAAGAAAAAAAAAATTAAAGAAGCATTTACTCTCATCTTCCTATCCCTTATCCCACCCTCCCTTGGCCACAGCATTTCTTCGAGATCCCTCACGCAGCTTCTTATTTCACTTGTGAAATGCTGTTTGCAAATGCTACGCTTGCACCCAGCACAGCAAAGCCCCAGCTCACGCTCGAGACTCTAAAGTGTGGGATATGACCATTTTTGTTGGGTTTTGGGGGGTTTTTTGTTGAGTTTTTCAGGATTTGTTGTTCTGTTCTTTAAAAGGCAAAACATGCAAGCCTAAAGCACTAACCACTGCCACTGAAGGACAAGCTTTCCCACCCGACCCGCTGCTTCTTGCTCTTTTGGGTCTCTGCAGATCAAGCCCCTTGGTGACACTCTTCCCATCAGAGCACGGGTGGAAGCAAGCAAGCATCTGGCCCTTAGCTTTTTGCCTAGCCAAAGAGCAGGGCTTCCCAGTGCCGCCATGCACACATCAGTGGCATTTCACTCCGGCTCTGAGGCTTCTCGCAATTTTTATGGAACAAAAGGTACTTTAAGGCAAAACAAAAGTCACCTAGAACTTTGCAGCGTTGTAACTTTCTGCAAGAGCAGCCTGCAGCAGAAAGCCCCTCAAACACCCGACCAACGCCAGCCGCTTGGCCCAGCCCAAGCTACAGCTTTTGCTGCCCCAAGGCGCTTCCGAACAGATACAGCCCGGTGGGTCAGGCGGCGGCGGCCCGAGGGGCTCCTCCCCGCGTCGCGCCGCCGGGTGCGCGGCCCTCAGGCCCCACCGAGGTGAGGGTCTCACCCGCGCTCCCAGTTTGACACCGGGGGAGCCCTTTGACGCCAGCGTCGCGATGACTCCGGGAGCTGACGGGGGCATGGCAGCTGGATGGACCCCCGGCTGCTCACCACGGGGACCCACGATTAAAAACCCGCCGGTGGAGGCTCGCAGCCGCCCCCCACACGCTCCCCGGGGCGCCCGCCCCTGAACCGCGGCAGCGGCTCCCGCGGGGTTCGCCGCTCCTCCCCTCTCAGACCGGCGGCACCGCGACCTGCGGCGCGGCGGGGTAACACTGCCGTCCGCGGGCCCCGCGCCCTGGCTCGCCGCTCACCCTTGGTGACTCTCTTGGCCTCCTTGTAGCGCGACCACAGGTAGCTCTTCATGTCGGGCGGCGGCTGCCGCTGCTGCTGCTGCGGAGCCACGGTGCAGTAGGGAGCGGCCCCCGCGGCAGGCAGGGCCCGGCACCGCCGTCCTCCCGCCCGCCCCGCCGCCAGCAGGGACCGCGCCGCCGTTGCCATGCTCCTCGCCAACCGCTCAGCCCCACTGTGCCGCTCCGCTGCCGCTGCCGGCTGAAGTCACTTCCTCGGGCCCCGCCCCGGGGCAACGCCGAGGCGGGAGGCGGGGCCCGGCACGGCGGCAGCAGGTAGGGCCGGCTGCGAGCGAAGCGCCGGGACCGCCCCGGAGCGGCCGGTGCCGGCCGGGTACGCCCCGCCGGTGTTCCCTCGCTGGGTCGTGGGGGGCACAGGGCGTGCTGGCTGTTCCGCCTCGCCGGGAAGCGCCGAGCCCTGCAGGCATCTCCCCGAGGGGCGCTAACCGGTGGGTCCCGCGTTCCTCCGCGGGAAAGCAAATTCCCGCCCGTCGGAGCCCCCAGGAGCACTTCGTCAGGTTACCCTGGGCTCAAGGTCAGGCGGAGCGCCGAGGGAACGCGCCCTGACCGTACGGCGCCCGGGGTCTCCCCCTCTGCCAGGAGCTGCCGGGGGCTCCTTCTCAACACGCACACCAACCACCGAGGTTTACTTTTCCAGCCGGTGAGCTCGGACAGTGCAGCACACACCTGCTTACCGGCGGGGACAAAACAGGCCCGAAACGTAAAACGGATATAAAACCTGTAATACAAACAGTTCCATGAAACCTGCAGAAGTCACGGTGCTGTTCCGAGGCTCCCATCTCCTCAGGGAACGCTCACCACTGGTCGCTGTAGACCCCGGCAGTCTGAGAACTTGAACTGTATCTATTAATACTTGGGGGGGAAAATAAGATGATGCATGGATAAAGAAGAACAAAGACATTGCCAGCAGGAAGGTTACAGCTCCACATGCAGAGTTCCTGATGCACTCAGAAACTTTCTTTACGTCAAAAATAACATGCTCTTTTTCCAACACAGAAAACAATCATAACTTGTTCCTATGCAAAGGAGATCCATATAACCCACTGTCCCTTATGTCCAGAAGGACACAGCCATTCCTCCCCATACAGCTCTAAAGCAGCAATCCTATACAAACCTGAAGGATTTCAGACTGAGTATCACGTTGAGCATCCTTTTCGTTTTTCCTTAGAAAGGAAAGGAGTGATGCCCACCTTATGGTCACAGGCAAAACCACAACAAAGAAAGAAAATCAACCTTGGATTTCAAAGTGTCTTGACAGTGGGCAGCTGTGTGCTGTATCCTTACCACCAAGGCCAAATTCTTGACTGATTGTGATTGCCAAAAGACAGACACACCGTGGACTTCTCAGGCTTGGTTACTTGTGGAGACCAGATAGAGTTTCCATCAAAGTTCTTATATCATCATTTATGTCCCATTGTCCTTTTGCTGTTGCAGTATGCGATTCAGGTATACATTACTGTGAAACTGTCATGCTGAATTCTGGGAACAAGGGGAGAGCAAGATGGTCAATACTTAGAAAACAGGGTGAAAGGAAAGACAACTTCATAGCAAATCTCTGATCTGGCACCTGTTTTCTCTCATCTTTCTAGTTGGAGAAGATTTACACAGAACTCTTTTGGTACAACACCCTGGGACAGAGAAAATGAAAACTCCCATTTACCTTTCAGCATCAGACTTTCCATGTACAACTAGAAAGTAATTCTATATTATTCATGAAATTAAGAGACTCTGAAAGTTATCCTGAATTCATGGCACAGTGCTAGCGTATTGTAGGTTTTCTTGTCACCCCAACTCCTAATTAATCAATTAGCTGCCTGGCAGAGAAGGACCTGGGGGGGGGGGGGGCGGCTGGTTGACTGCTGACTGAATATGAGCCAGCAGTGTGCCCAGGTGGCCAAGGAGGCCAATGGCATATTGGCTTGTATCAGAAATAGTGTGGCCAGCAGGTCCAGGGAAGTGATTGTGACCCCGTACTCGACATTGGTGAGGCTGCACCTGGAGTACAGTGTTCAGTTTTGGGTCCCTCACTACAAGAAAGACGTTGGTGTCCTGAAGAAGGGACAACCAGGATGGTGAAAGGGCTGGAGAGCAAACCTTATGAGGAGCTGCTAGGGGAACTGGGGTGGTTTAGGCTAAAGAAGAAGAGGATGAGGGGAGACCTTATTACCACCTACAATTACCTGAAAGGAGGTTGTTTAGAGATGGGTATTCGTCTCTTGAGCCAGGTGACAGGATGAGGGGGAACTGCCTCAAGCTGTGCCAGGGCAGGTTTGGATAAGACATTAGGACCAAAAGCGTCATTGGGCACTGGAACAGGCTGCCCAGGGAGGGGGTTGAGTCACCACCCCTGGATGTATTTAAAAGATAGGTAGATGAGGTGCTTAGGGATATGGTTAGTAGCAGACAGGTATGTTTGGTCTCTCTCAAAGGTCTTTTCCAACCTAGCGATTCTATGAATTACCTTCAACAAAGCAAAATTGCATCAGAACCAGACAGCTTTTTCACTCCCGCCTATGGGCTAATTAATCCCACATGCAATTCAATTTAAATTCATGGGAAAGGGGCATGTTGTTCTTCTCCTGTAAACAACCTAGACTGGTCTCCAAGTCCCAAGACTGTAAATATTGTGAACAATAACCATGCTGGTAGGTGAGGCATTCTCAAGGAAGAGTTAGAAAAGCTGCTCTGAAGCGTATAAAAAGGAGCAGTGATGGAGAAGCTGTTCCCAGCAGTCAGTGGAGGTGCTGCTCTTCTGGCATGAGCAGTAAGAGAATACTGCAGAGCCAGGGCTTTATGTGCCCTTACCATGACACCAAGATTAATGTTAGGAAACGCATCTCCAGTAGAAACCTGAAAAAAGATGGTATTGTGCTCTCTAGTGCTGTCATCCCTTGAAACATGAAGCCTGTGAATTTTCACATTCATTATTTTTTTTTACACTATCAAACCAGAATGATAGTACTTCTATTTGTTCTGCAAGCATGTGCAAGACAGGGCCTTTCTTATGAAAGCTGTTATTGCAGGTAGAAATCCCTGGTTTTGCTGCAGGTGGCAGGGACTGACCTATAAAGAGAGATCTGTGCTTGAATGTCTAGTCCCAATCCTTTCAGAGATCATTCTCCCTGCGTTCAGACAAGGTGTTTTTGTAATCCTACCATATGCAATATAAATAAAAAAAGATAAATTGTTTCCTTCATGTAATTCTCTTACCTAGAGCAATTTTCACAGGGTGTTTTCTTCTCTAGGAAGACCTATTAGGCCAGCAGGTTATTCACACAAAGTAATCCCTGAGTGTTAGCAGCTAGACTAGAGACAGAACTAAAACACGAGGTAGTGTTTTATTTAAACTATTTTTGAGTGAGTTGTTTAATAACTCAACTTCAGACAACTCCACCCTTTCCCTTGTCTGCTGGTCTCTGAAGGATGACTCAAATACTGGAAAATATGCAGTAATGTAAACTGGCATGAAGAAGCACACATGGAAATTGATTTTTCTTTATCTAGGACCCATAGAAGATAGATGAAGGTACATTCCTTCTTCCAAAAGTTATACCAGGTCTTATGGAGCAAGTCAAACAACATCCTTTTTCTAAAATTCATGTAACATGAAATATAATCCTCCAGCCCAATGTAACTTTAATTGTCCCTTCTTAATCAGATCAGCCCAAGTGATATTAGCCGCAGGATGACAAAAAGAGATGCATCCAATCTTTTACACAATGCTCAAAAGAACCCAGACTTTCCCTCAAGTTACCATGGGAATTGACCACACCTATGACACTTTCTGGTAGAAACTAAAACTGAAAGGTGTTTAGGTCTAAAGGCAGGCAATTAAATAAAAACACAAAAACCAATCAAACAAAAAACAAACAAAAAACCCCTCACACCCAACACAAAGAGCTTCATAGAAGAATTATCCTTCAAGGAAGACTCTCAGAGGGCTGTCTTACTGCATGGATAGAGAAAGAGATAGCATAGACTTAAACCCCAAAAGGCATGCAGTTGTGCTAAGTACATACACAATTTATATCTGCCATCCTACTACTGTTCTGGGCCTGTGCAATTCACTGGGATCCAGTGGGGAAAATGTACACAATATCTTTCAAGATAAACAGAATTCTTCTGAACCAAGCGTTCCACTTCTAACTGAATTTCCTGACAAGGAGTAACTCGGAGGCTTCATGCAATCCTCAGTCCGCAAACACCCACTCTGTTAAAACTGTTGAAGGTTCAGGACAGATGCCATGTGATCTCCATGTGTGCATAGATAAAACACCTTTGAGAACCTGTTAAGTGGTTCACATATAGTATGTATGACAAATTCGATCTATAATTACACGGCTATCTAATTTCTTTGCTTTTCATCGTTTTATTCACACAGGGAAAACATGCAAATCTCCTGCATCCTGCTCAGCCCTGTCAGCTCCTTCTCATGCCCATGATTACTGAGAGCCCTCAGCACCTCAGAAACCACTTGGCTAATAAGGCCAATCCTGCACTTAAGTGTCTGCAGGATGGATTTCTAATCAGCTAGCACAGCCTTCAAGTAAAGCCTAAGATAGGGCTAACAGATACTACAATTCATTAAAGTCCCACCGAATGAAATCAAAAGGCAAGGCAAGGCAAGCTGGCAATGTCTTACTGTGGCTTGTTCCAAAGGGAACAGCTTGGTGAGCAATAAAACCGTCTGACAGATTGTATCAGACAGTTGTTCGTTAGAGGTGAATGACCTTGGACTGACAGAGAATGTGCAAAACCAACACAGAAACAGTCTCTGCCAGAAGTCTTTCTTTCTGCCCTAAAAGACTCTGAGACATGTTATTTTCTTCACCTGTAATATATTGGCTGATTATATAAATCTCCCCAACTTACTTTGTAAAAGCTATTTTGCTTTAAAGACCACAGAACCACCAGATGCTGGCAACAGCTTTCAGTTACTATCAACCCGAGTCCTCTTTGAAACCATACCCTCTTTCAGTCCCTTTAGCCAGCCAATACCTCTCCCACCAACAAACATTTCTGTATGGAAAATTTCTGCATGCATTAATTTTTTTCTGTGTTTTTCATTTTGGTGCTTGGCAAAAGCATCTTTAACTGTTCCAAGACAAATCTTTTTTCCAAGACACTTACTTGCTTCCTTCACTTGTTGCAGGAATTACGAGCACCATTTGAAATTAATTTGCCACATCCAGTGTTGAAGAGCAGGAATATAAGCACAAACTATCTATGTGTCTTAATACACAGTTAAAACAAGAGTAGGAAAAGAAAGCAACTGAAGTCAGAAACATTAGTCTCTGTACTGTTCCACACAAATTCCAATATAAACCAGAGCTGAATACTTTGAAGGTTACATTGCCATAGTTGAGCTGGGCAGAGTGCATTCTGACTATTTAGTCCTGCCTATTTAGCTTTTCTCAGCCCTCCTTCCTCCCAAAAGAAAGTATTCATTCCAAACAAGTTAGGAGATTTCTTGGTAACCTGTGGCACAGTTTTTACCATACAGGCAACTTGCCATGTGAATTCTGGTACATTATTCCAGCCATTACATTAGCCATCCTAAAAACCTGCCAAAACTCTAAACATGTTTTGATATAATTTGAAATGGCACAGGAAATTTGTGCCTATGGATACAGTCTCAAAAAAACCTCAACCAAAAAACCCACCACACCACACATGATCCAGTACCATCAAGAAAAACTAAACAGGGATTCAAGTTTTGTAACTGCTTTTGCCTGACTTCCCAGATTTGCAGCTTAATCTTGTATTGAGAAGATTACATCAGAATTTTATTTTTTTTTTAATGGGGTTTTTTTAACATAAAATACATTTTTAAACTATACATCCACTTAGGGGCAAACTTATCAGAGATGTCAGAAGGCCATCATTCTTCTCTGCTAATGCCATCCAGTATAGTACATGCTACCTGTTATGTGACAGGTGAGCACTTCTCCAACATCTGGTTCAAGGAGAAGTCTGATTCTGCGAAGTAAAAAAATAAACAACCTTGAATTATTTTCTACCAGATCTTAAAACAGTGATGCTGGCAAAGCAGACACAACCAAGTGTCTCTCTACTTAAATTCACAGTGGACAGGAAATGCAAAGAAACACAGTACAGAGACTGCCAAACCTGTCTGGGAGGTCACATCCTAGACATCTCTGCCCAGCACTGCGCTCAACCACTCCCACTAGCTCTTGCAGAAGGAATTTTAACCCCCATAGAAAGATATCCAGAACTAAGATAAGTCTACCAGGCTCTGTTGATCTGATGAAACAACATCTAATTCAATTCTGCAGTGTAAACATGTAATAACATGACTAACATACGTAGATATACCCTTGATGATAGATACCACTCCTGTAAGACTCAGGACATGATTTCATCGTGCTTTATGCTCAGACAAAGGATTTTGTATCCCCACTATCAGCATGTGCCTGACATGACAGAAGGGAAAAAAAGCCCAATATTGAATTCAGCACTTACACCAGGTCACAATTTAATGTGAGCATTTTTCCCTCTCCAGCAGGAGTTGCTAGAGGAACATCTTTCTAGCTCTGTCACACAATAGTACCAAGGAGCAAGCTCTGTTCAAAAGACATTCCACAAGAAAAGGTACCTGCCTATATCTAACAAAAAATATTGGTTGCCCTGGTCTCTAGAGCATGGACTGCTTCCAAGTCATCTGAAAACTAATCCGGCTGTAGCAGCCCAGAGTTCCCATGGACTAATTCATTCTGCTCCTAGCTAATAATTCAAAATAATTGCCTCTGAGCAAAGCAAATTAATCTACACAGGACCTGGTGCTGGCACACCAAACCACTCCTGGCAGAATAACTGGAAAGGTAGCTCAGGCATCTCTATATTATACCAATCTGAATTAGAATAGCTCACAGAGCAAAGATTATTTCTGGACTGCAGGAACAAGAAGGCGTGGGCCAGAGTGTCCTCCAAGTCACACCAGTTGACGCTGCCCTTTCACTCACAGAAAGTGAGACTGAGCACTGGGACAGGCTGCCCACGGGCATTGGGGAGTCTCCTTCTCTGGAGCCATTCAAAACCTGCCTGGATGTGTTCCTGTGTGATTTAGTCCAGGTGATCCTGCTCTGGCAGGGGGGGTGGACTAGACGATCTTCAGAGGTCCTTTCCAATTTCTAATGTTCTGTGACTCTGTGAAGTGACCACCAAGTTGTTCCAAGCGCAGGAGCTAGAAAAAGTTAATTCCTGGAGGCATGTCTCACCTCAGGGCTGCAGAAAGAGATGTCATAGTGTTTACTGTCTTGGTTCTTGCGGTGTAACCCCACTGGTAAGTAAAACAACCACACAGCCATTCACTCACCCCTCAGTGGGATGGGGGAGAGAAACGGGGAGGGGAGGAAGTAAAATTTATGGGTTGAGATAAAGACAGTTTAATAGGACAGAAAATAAATAGAATAGAATACGCAAAGAAAGTGATGCACAGAACAATTGCTCACCACCTGCTAACTAGTTTCTGAACTACAGTCTAAACCCCCAGCCAGGTTCCTCCAAGTTACATGCTGAGCATGACATCATATGGTATGGAATATCCCTTTGGCAAGCTGGTACCAGCAGTCCTGGCTGTGGCCCCCTCCAGTTTTTTGTGCACCTCCAGCCCCCTGGCTGGTGGGACAGTATGAGAAGCTGGAAAGCCCCTGATTTAGTGTAAACATTGCCTAGCAACAACCAAATCATCAGTGTGCTATCGACATTATTCTCATCTTAAATTCAAACCACAGCACTACCCCAGCTATTAGGAAGAAAATTAACTCTATCCCAGCAAAACCAGGACAGCTCTCCATCACTAGAAGGCCTCCCTGCACATGACTATTACCAATATAACATGTCACATCATGTCATGAGATTAAGCAGGACTGAAGGTTTCCTCCCCACTATACCTGACCAGAGCTCAGTAAACACTTACCCTATGATCTAATTTTCAGTGAGCTTATGAACAGGCAAGAAACAAGATGCTGTAAGCTATCAGATGGCAGGATTCCCCTTGTACGTAACGAACAGGGTTGTTCTCACTCACCCAGCTACACAGGGAGAACACTGACAAATTTGAAGAACTGTGGTAAAATGGTGAACCACTGTTAATTTTTAAAGAGACTAATTAAGCTTGAACAAGGTTTCAAATGCTTCATATATAAAACTACTTCATTTACAGACAAATTTAGGTGATCATTTAATTATAAGTCACTTATTGCTCAGCACTTTATATATAGCCCTGACTTTTTACTATTCTTGAGGTGACTTGAAAACTGTGCCAGCTGTCCTTGACCTCCAACTAAAAGTTTAATCTTGCCATGCAAAGTGTGACTTGCATAGCAGCAAAATGGGAAATACACTTAACACACACCCCCCCCAAAAAAAAATCTCAAGCAAATAAAACCCTAGTAACAAAAAAACCCCAAAAGCCTTACCAGAAAAACTGAATTACCAAAAATGGAAGGATTTTTACCTGAATGCAAGCAAGCAAAAGGAAATTTTGTCTCTAAAAATAAAAGTTTCTTTTTGATGGACAGTTTGTTTGCCTAAATACACTTAACTGATCAAATAAAGTTACACTGAAACATGACACAAATACAAGCTTTGTACAAATGTCAGGCCATAACCCACTGGGCTCGCTGTGCCTACCCACAGAGAGGTTTAGTCACAGCCCTGCTGAGCACATGCAAACTGCAGTTCTGCTGAGACTTCCAACCTAGCTGCAGTCAAGCAGATGTTCAGAGCAATAGGATGCAGCCTCCTATTTCCAGCTGTGTTCTAAGCCAGAACAGTTTAATTCACAATTTCTATGTTTTCCTAGATAATCTCTACTTGAAATTACAAAATAAAGAATAAAACCCTTCAAGTCCACATGCTGAAATTTTGCCAAAGTCAAAACCAACTGAAAACAGTCATACTAAGATTGCAAGACATTTCCTGTTACTAGAAACGTGACCTATAATTCAAAACAGCCTTCAAAAGGAGGTGGGTTTGTTTTTTAAACATCATCAACACCTCAAAACCATGAGATGATGTAAGGATGTACAGTATTGCTCCAAACTGAACATATCACACACGTGCTGTAAAAATGCAATCTTTCTTGATAGGAGTTTCCTTGAAAACAAATACTCCATTCAGAGAAAATAAATAGTAAAGCTTACTCTCTAATGCCAGATCTTTTGGACTTTTCTTCAACATGCCATCCTATTACTTTGTTTGGCCTTGTGCATCTCTGAAGCTTTCATTCATATCAGGAAAGACTGGTCTGTGTACCTACAGAATAATAAATACTCCTGACCCATATCCTCCTCTGGGTTACTTCACACTCCTTTACTAATGAGTTCAGCACTGGCACTGTGATAGGTGTCTGTCTGATTTGAAGACATACATATACACAGAGACACTAAAAGAGAAATACAGACATGTACAAATCATATCAAACATCTAGAAATATTTTCTTCATGCTCCTGGAGGCTTTGGAAAGCTATGATTTTCACTCCGTCCCCTACAGTTTCTGGCAGCCCCTTCCAGTATCCATTGCTTTTGCTTTGGAAAATCCGTAAGTTATCATCCAGTGACACAACCATTCACCTAAAAAGCATGACTACTCTCACACTGCAATGCTAACTGGTCAGGAAGGAAACCTCTTTTAGTGTTTTGGGCATAAACAAGATTCAAAGAATAAAAAATAGGAGAGGACAATTTCTGTAAAGAAAGCTACTGATGTTTTATACCATTGGATTGGAGTAAATAGGCTTTAAAGGAAGCATAAGTTGTACTTTACACATTTCAACTTACACCCTGTTAGAGAAATGTGCAGGTGATCTCAGGCCACATTTACTTGGAAAACCTGCACAGGTTTAACTTCATTTGGTTTTCAGATGCTGCAATTAAAGTTGTATAAAATTATTATGTTGGTTTAAGAATGTTTTATTGCAATTTACCCTACATCAAGAGGGTAAATGTTTACTGTCCTAAAGCAAAACATCAACTCATATCAAATTAAGTGTCCACACTTGCACAGCCTTTCCATAGCCTTAGCACAAATGCAAATGAAATGCACTCATCATCCTGCTGACTCCTCTCTGGTCCTTGCAGCACACACCTCATTTGATTACAATAACTAGATTTTGTTCCATCCAAATCAAATTAACTGTCTGTAACATCTTCTGCATAGAAAACTTTTGCCTAAACTTTATTCTAGTTTAACTGTGTCAGGAACAACCAACCTTCCACACAGTTAGGGAAAAAAGAGGCATTTAAAACCAACAATGAAATACCCAGCTCAGTGCCTCACAGCAGTGGTACAGGTGCATTCTTCTTATAGTGCCTTTAAGTTTGAGCTAGGAACATGACAGTAAACTACTGTGTATTTTTAAACAGTCTACTACTTTTGCCTCAAAATCAAGGCTTTAGCAAGTAACAGCTGTGTTAACACATATTACTTTAAGAACATGGACAAAGATAGAACTTACCTTTTCAATTGAAGCCCCATGCATTTTGGCATAAAATCTTACGTTGCTACAAATGTAAAACATGCCTGTACCAATTGAGGGGGGGAGGGAAGCAAAAAGAATCCCCACCTCCTCCTCAATACTCAGAAGGTTGTATTACAGTTTTGACCCTACCACTAAAATATGCAAGTCTTGGGGTACAACAAAAATAGCATCTGCAGAGCTGTAGATGTAAGTATGGTGCATGCTCACTGGAGATGAGAGAAGGCAAGAACAGCCATATCTGTTCTACATCCTGTGAAGATCTTCAAAGAATTGAATCAAAGAGATTTGGCCCTCCACATCTTACCTACGCAAGACTAGCTCCTAAGAGTTAGCCAATCAGTCATATTTCTTTCTGAAATGTAGCACACAAATCTTTGATTTAACCTGTATTTTCCACAGAACTGTCAAGTATATGTGAACATTTTATCTTCCTCCTAAAAATCAGATTCAACTCCCTCCAGCACGCTACCTTCTCTTCTCTCTGGAGGTTATACCCATTTCCTGCAGTCTGTGAAGGATTCCCTCCTCCTCACAACAATTTACCAAGACCTGACAAAACCAGTATTCACTGGTTGAAAGACAGACTTTTTTTTCCTCTTTTGGACTTAGGTTTGAGAGTAACGTGCATGGAATTAAACTTTTAATTAATTTCTTTTGTAATTTTCTGTTGATAAACAGATACTTCCAATAGTTACCACCCATAAGAATATGTGAGCATAAATATTAAGTGAGGTGAAGGCAGAGACCGATGCATCATATTCTTATGATTCTCCTTATACATGATTATTATGTCATCTGTCTCCCCTTGCAAGGCTGTCCCTTTTATGGGGCAAGCCTGTGCATCAGCTCCACAAACTCCGCTGCATTATACTGCATAGCAATTATACTGCACTTGTAACTACCTTTAGCATAATTGCACTGTGCCTGGGACCTGCACAGGTTTATGGATGTGCTTGACAGACTCCTAGAAGCTTGAGCTACTCCTTGCACACCATTACTCACTTAAGTAAGTTTTCACAGGCACAAGTTCAAGGAAAACAGGATACAGGAATGGTGTCACACCAGGGCATAGTGCCAAAATAGTCATTTGCAAGCAGTGAATGATGCGTAAAAGTATGTCTATGTTAAAAAGCATGACTCCTCCCTCATAAAATTGACCATACAGTTACTAAGCAACAAGAATGTGCAGACACTTTATTGCTGCAATCATAATGATCTCTCAGATAAAATTGGTACCGCTTCAATCTGCAATCTAAGTAATTTCTGCACCCTATAATCAGTTTTATTGGAAAAAGAGCTCAGACTATTTCATTTCACAAAGAGTAAATAGACAGTTAATTTATAGCAATTGTCATATTCTCTGAATTTTCTAACACAAAATTAAATGTTTGCCTTTGTCCTCTGTTCTCCAATATATTAAGCAGCGGATGCCCAGCCAAGAAATCTCAACATCCTAAAGAGCTGAGCCGTATTTTGTAGAACTTCTTGCACCAACAGCTGGGCTAATGACAACAGTCTCACAGAAGCACAGCAGAAATGCCATCAGTGATGACAATCACTGGCAAGTCATACTGTAATCAGGGAGGATGCAGACTTGGCCAACAGTACGATATCCAAATACGTCATCTGCTGACCAAACACGGCGAGGCGAGCTGTGTACTGTAATCAGCATAAAGAAAGAGCACCATAAAGCCAGTCAGCCTGTTTATTCTGGGAACATCTTACTGATAAGACTTGTACACAGAAGAAACATGACTTAACAGCCATCCAGTATGTCACCATGCCATCTGGGAAGCTCATGGTGTATATCTTGTATGAATTAAAAAGACTACAAATATTTTTTAACAGGCCCATCCAGAAACACTATCAGTCTTTAAATCAATGATAATTCACCCTGCCTGAATGGCCCTATAATCTACCTTTAGTTTCTCATGTGTACAATTCAAATATTTTTCATGGAAATCAATTTCTGGTGAATAACTGAAGGTATCTTCAGGTATCCTCTAAACCAACCTTACAGAAAGTAGAAAAGATACAAAACTACTCCTGCATTTACAGGATTCACAAAAATTCAGGATGAACCTAACAACACTTACAGAATAACACATCAAACTATGACAGATGTCTGTAATTGCAGTATAACAAATCTATGAAATAAGACCTTGGAGGCTTGATCATGCATATCTGAAATCAACATGAGTTTTGCCACTATTTCAGTGGGAATGAGCCATGTAACTACTACAGGAGATATTTCCAGAACTGTTAAATGTTTAGCAGCTCTCACTTAATAACATCAAGAATAAGGAATTGTTATGTGCAATTGCTGTGTCTGGCTTAAGATTTGCCTCTCGTGTCCTGCTGAGTGCGGATACCTTTTGAAAATCTGGGTGCCTACCACTAGATCTAGATTCAGGTAACAGTTCCCTTTGAAATTCTACTCCAAGATGTACACCAAAATCTATTACAGTCCGTTAGCACACCATTCTTAAAACACAAGGTACTCAGAAAAATCTAAAGCCAGACACATTCACTCTTAAAAATTACTGCCAATGCTTTAGAAGACTTCACTAGTTTCGTAAGATTGATGCTTTCAGCACATCATCCACTGCAGTCTGCTGCTTCTATAAAACAATGGTATATTTAGCATTGCTATTAATAAAACCTCACAGCAATAAGCATTAACTTCTTTAAAAGCGTCTAGGTCTTGCTTCTGCATCATTTGGTACAAAACTAGTACAAGATTCAGCATCTCTTCTGCCTGTTCCTGTCTTTTGGGAAAACTCAAAAGATTCACTCCCCTCCTCCCCTTTCTCCTGTCGCTTTAATGAGCCCAACTCAGGCATGACAGCATTTTATCTTACACAGCCTCTTATCACATCCAAAGTCTACTTTCCTATCATAATTTTTATTACTGTCTGCTTTCATTACATAATCATTCCTACCAATGTTTTTACAACCTGCTGGATAGAAACAGAATGAATAGCAGGGAAAAAAAAATCATTAAAGTTCTCAAAACCACTTCTTTCTATTCAACCCTCCAAACATACATTGTAGCTCTGGACAAATAACATAGAGGTAGAATGGCTTTACTGTAGCATCCATCAGCATCAGATTGCCAACAATTACTTGTGATTCAAAGAAGAGCTACACTTTTTTCCATCTATCACAGTAGTTCTCATGCACTCTAAAAATCATTTTGCTTTCAGAAGTACCAAGAGTTACAACCACATGCTGATCTGTTACCTTTCAGACTGAACTGAATAAGAGAGAGCTTACAGAAACAACCCACTCATTTTTACAGCTTTTATTCAACAACATGTATCTACAGTCTGAGCAGCATTGCAACCTATAGCTAGGTTTGCACAGACAACTCATCACCTAGCTAGGACACTCTTATCCTACAAACATCATTTATCTTAGGAGATGCACCCTTTCTTCTATTAAATATCCCATCCTACTTCATATAGGATATTCAAGAGACTGACAAGCCTGGATATAGCAGAAGGACTCTTATGCTGGCAAGGAAACAATTTTCAACAGCCTTGCTGCAAAATGAAACGTGCTTTTCACAAAAGCTGAAGAAAAAAGCTCCTAATATATAAGGATAGCGAAGCAGCTATGGATGAAACACTCACATACCAAGGAAGGGAACAGAGAGCAGAGGAAGTTAGCACTTACAGGGACTGGGAAATGCCAAGCTAAAAGCACATTAGAAAAATAGCTGAGCATGTAATCCTGAGTATTCAAATGACAGATATTCTAACTCAGCCTGTTCAAAGCTGCTCCACTTTGCATGAAATAATTAAATCATTTGGCCCAGAAATAGAAGGCATGGCCTAACATCATAGAGAGGACTTGAAAAGGAGTTTTCTGACTAGTGTATTCCAGAACTAAGAAACCAAGTCCAGCGTAGAAGAGCAACACTCCCTAGAGAAAGAGAGCTTTATCCTGATAAAACCTTCATTTCTTTTTCACTATAATATCCTGTAGCTCACCAAGCTGCTCTTGTTATCTGGCAGTTTTACAGTGATGAAAGCACAAAGGGTTACTGGAGTTTCCTGGATTCACACCATAGTAGCAACAAGAGATTTCATACCTGTCTGCAATAGCTAGAACATCTACAAGCCAGGGTGCTTCACTACCCCCTGCTTCAAAGCAGCAAATCCCATTTCAGAGTGAAAATCCAACACAGAAAGAAGCTCTAACCACCTTGAACAGGCTGCAACCTTTCTTCTCTACAAAATCTTTGTTGTTCTTGTTGTTGTCAGTCATCATCATCATAATCAATCAATCAATCATTCATCCCCCACAGCTGTGTAACCTAGACCAGGTTCCTATGAGAAACCTTATCCATGCCTCCACCCACACACCTTGCACCCTTTGGCTCCCCAGCTGCATTTAAGCTGAGGAGTGAGCCTTGGTACACCTGGCTTGTCCAAGGTGACTTCCTAGCTAGAATCAGATCCACCTGGTCAATATGGACTATGATCATTTAAAGTCTAATAAGGGAAAAAAGGTGGTCCCATCCTCTATTTCATAATCCCAATATAAGGATGTTCCTTCTTTTTAAATATATTTGGACATACAATGAGTACACAGGTTTTACATTGATATAAACCTGGATTTCACAAAATTAATTGCAAAATAAAATATTTTTCCTTACCCTGAGAAAGTTCAAAGATTTTTTTCTATCAATCTTTCAATATTGTTTTTCCAGTTACTTTAATTTCAGCCAAACATATAGGAAACAAACCCATTGGTAACAAGTAACTTGTACCTCCAGCTATTCACTGAGATGCAGACACTCTGTATAATCAAGAGGTCTACAGTTCACCAGATGTTGCAGTTTACTTGATGTCTCTGAATGGAGGAATAAGGACTGATTCTCCAGACGCAAAACAATGTTGCTGAAAGGCTATCTGTTAATCTTCTCTGGCAGTCCTGCAAAGAGCCTTCTTCTGGGACATCAGACATGATGCATTTGCAAGGGCGTGGCAATTTGTAAAACCAAAAAAATTCCCAACTGTCCCTGTCAAAAAGAAAAATATTTTAAAAGCATGCATACACACACCCCCCTAAAAAGAACAGGTGAAATATTTGAGAAGTTACTCTTTCCAAGTGAATGTCTCTTTATGGGGATGAACCTATAAAGGCAATGCACAAAGGAGAACCCGATGATAAAATATTGCTTAAAAGTAGCAGGGACAAGTGTAATGCAGCCGTTTGCAGGCCAAGAGCTAACCGGGGTGACCTCTCCAAAGACTGAGCTCTCCACAGGCCACCAGAGTGAGCTCTCGCCCAGCAAAACAGCACCAGCCCGGCAGCTCTGCCACTTTCGCTCCTCCCATGCTTTCGGGCAGGAGAGGAGGGGAAAAAAGCTTATTTGAGGCTTAGTGCCTTCCCTTCGAAGCTTTTTGTGTCTTCCTGCCTCCGTTCTGAGCAAAACATGAAAGCCAGAGTGCAGAACCAGGGTTTCCCAAGGGTACATTCAGATCTGGCCAGCCAACTCCATGGACATGAGCCCTACTCCAAAACCTTTTAGCATCCCCTCAAGCAGTGAGAAGGCTGGCCAAGCCCACAGAAACAAGCTAGAAGCTACACTGACACACCTGGGTGATGCTATGCAAATACTCCATGCTCTGCCGCTGCTCTGTGCTGAGTCCAGCTCAGCCCTGGTGCCCTGCAGCAGCCGAAGGCCTGACACCTCCTTAGCAGAGCAAGTGGGCTCCCCAGTTGCCATCCCCAACGGGGAAGCAGAAGTGATACTTTCTACACCATGAGTTTGCTGGGCCCATTTTGCTGCAGGTGTCGACAAGCTCCTCTTTGGTGAACAGAGTTGTTCCACAAATAGAGTATTTGACCATTTTAATTTGCTCTCCTCCTCTATACCAACACTTCAGCCCAGCCTAGCATGGGAACAAGTGTTTCTCTTCAAAGATGTGAATGTTTTCCTTGATTTTTTTAATTGAAAGTCATGCTCTGCTGAAGCTGACCCCCCTAAATCCAATCATGCACCACAAGGCAGAAGCTGCTGTGAAGCCAAAGGGAGGTTGCAGCAGATGCCACCACTCGTGCACTCGCTGTTGCCAGCCATTTCAAACTCAGATTTCTTCAGCTACAGGGAATGGTGATCACAGATGAGAATAAGGCTGGACTATTTTGAGAATGTTTTTTTATTCTTAGCCACAGAAATACAGCGCTGCAGGTGTAGATTCCCAGTGATACCGAAACTTAGAGAGGTTTTAGTATTTAAAGAGTCAGGGAGGTTTTCATAATGATCAAATCATAGTTATTGTCTCTGTACAAAGGCTCTTCTGGTTACAATTCTTCATCTTAACAGATTTTGTCCTGTGTGCTAGGCTCCTAAAATCATTCCCTTCCTCAATTCCTCTATTATGAGAATAAAGACCATTAAACTTCAAGGGACACCTTGCAGGCTTCAAAAATACTTGAGGGAGGTGAGGAGGGGGGAAACCCCACAGATTGCTGACTTCTCACTATCAGTGTGATCATCAGTCTCAGGAGGAATGGGATAAAGCTGACTAAAGCCCAAATTGTACATGAAGAACACACACTTTCTTCCAATCTTGGAGGAGAAATAAAAATTAAATATGCTGAGAGCATGACACTGGTGTTTAATTCAGTATTTAGTACTTTTTAAAAGGCTATTATGAATATGGCAAAAGCTACAGATGAAGAGGTTTTCCTAATGAGACTTTGATGGTGTTGTGAACAACTGGTTTAATGTTGCAAGAAACATTAATACCAAAAGTGTTTGCTGAAAGAACAACATAGACCCTAGACCTTTAGATGTTTAAACATCAGCTCCTACTAAGTGTGTAGCATGCCTAACATCAGTGAATCTTTCATCAGACTCCTAGGACTTGCAAGTCCAGGTCTCCTGCAAGCATAGTGTTCGAAAAGTTAGGCATTGCAGACTGAGTGCCTACAAGATACTTTAGACTTAGTATTAAAATTTTCTAATGTTTGGATAATTAGCTTCCATTTCCTATTCAGACTCGGTGCCAAATATTGTAGAGGGTCTTAAACAAGTGGGTATATCTTCAGTTTGGGCTGTAGGTACGATATTTAGTCCCTGAAGCAGACACTGCAGAGGAAGGGAACATTAACTCTCAATGTATTGTTTTAAAAGATTCAAATGAAGTTCAAATTACAGAGAGTGAAGATACAGAGATCTTCGTATTTCCAACCCATTACAATGTAAGAAAGACAGGACTCAATTTGGTAGTACAAACTTCAGATGGCAGTCTCAGACAAAATCACTTACACCTCTTCATCACACCAGTACAAATAGCCAGTGAGCAGAGGCACAAATCACAGCATTTTTATTATCCATGAACAAAAATGGAACTTTCATGAGTTATGGATTTCAATGTAATTGTGTATTAAAAGAGGGGATATTCTGACAATGCAAACTCATTGCTCAGTTTTATGGCTTCCTTACATTTGCACTTACATACAATGTCTTTGTCCTATGGAATTTACATGCCAGGCTCAGCCCACCACCATCAAAAGCAGACTATCACCTTCTCCTAGCCATAAACTCCTGCTTTTTACCATGCTCTAGTCTGGTGCATCATAGACCTGATATAAGCTGATTTAATTACAGGGTATTTTGCTGGGCTAGAGAGTTAAATCAGCTTAGGAAAGAGCCAAAGCTAGTAAGTGAAAGGAGAACTGTCTCTATTACCGATGGAGCCTAGGCAGATTAGCTGGCTAATTTAGCTGGTGAAGTCAAATACTCACAGTCGGGTCATGTGAACTCCTCCCAGTTTATCTGTACAGCTATTTGTGGCATGGTAATACTTCTTGTAGTTACAACTTACAGCTGGAATCATGCAGCGTGCTTCAGCAAGCTGACTTCCCCACAGACATGTGGGTGAGCTGATAAAGTTACATCCAGAGGACTGGAGAGCAGCTTGCTCTAGTGTTTGCATAGGAGACAACACTACCTGTATTCTGTTTCTCTTATCACCATACGCCCCATAATTATTAGTTAACAGACAAATACAGCAGTTAAATACATGTTGTGGGTTTGTGTGGCGGGGGGCTGCAGGGTGGCTCCTGCAAGAGGTAGCCAGAAGCTTCCCTGAGGCCCAATGGAGTAAACACCAGCTGGGCTCAAGGCCAGACCCACCGCTGACCAAGGCCGAGCCCATCAGCGATGGTCACAGCACCTCTGGGAATCACATTTAAGAGAAAAAATACGCAAGTAGCTGCTTTTTGCCCCCAGAGAAGGGAGTGAGATGATGTAAGAAACCGTGCAGACACCAAGGCCGGTGAAGGGTAGAGGGGAGGAGGCGCTCCAGGTGCCGGAGAGAGAGAGATTCCCCTGCAGCCCATGGAGAAGACCATTGTGGAGCAGGTGTCCCCCTATAGCCCATGGAAGATGTTGGGGAACAGAAACCCCTGCAGCCTGCGGAAAGACCCCGTGCTGGAGCAGGTGGAGACATATGGAAGAGGTGACCCATGTTAGAGCAAGCTCCTGGCAGGACCTGCAGCGTGTGGAGAAAGAGACAGGCCCATGCTGGAGCAGGTTTGCTGGTGGCATTTGTGACTCTGTGGGGGACCAGGCTGGAGCAGTTTGGGTCTGAGAGACATTCTATGATTTTATGACTACACCCCATAGCAGTGACCCACGCTGGGGCAGCTGGCGAAGAGCTGAAGCCTCATGGTAAAGGACCTACGTGTGAGAATTTCGTGGAGGACTGTGGCGGGACCCCATGCTGGAGCAGGAGAAGAATGTGAGGAATGTAGCCCCAGCTAAGAAGGAAAACAAGTTGTGAGGAACTGACTGAAACCCTCATTACCCATCCGGTATCTCCGGTATCTCCCACCCCGTGCCACCTTGGGGGGGAGGAAAGAAGGGAGAGAAATTATAAATAAAGTCCATTAAAAAGGGAGGGGTGGGGGGAGATGTTTAAAAATATGGTTTTACTTCTCATCTAACTCTGGTTTCATTCTGTTTGTAGTGTAATAAAATAGATGCTTTTTTTCCCCTTTATATTCTTTGTTTAATCTGCTTTGCCCATGATGTTGACTGCAGAATGATCTCTCCCTGTCCTTATCTCGACTCCTAAGCCTCTCCATACATATTTTCTCCCCTGTCCAGCTGAGAAAGGGAGTGATAGAATGACCTTGGGCATCTGGCCTCCAGCCAGGGCCAAACCACCAAAATACACTATTTTAATCAATTATGCACACAAAGTATATAAATTTGCTTTACAGAACCATTTAGCGTAGCTAAATTGCTGAAGAACTATCACCTCTTAATGGTTACACCTTTCCTTTGGTATGAAATCATGAAAGGTGCTTCTCAGACTGCTTTTCAGTGGCAGTAGCAGTCAGCACAACTAAGACCTTAAGAAGTCTCTTTAAGTTTTTTAAAGCTGAAATGAATAAATTCTCAGAAGTTACATAATACTCTAGACTTGATTAAAACATTGACAGCTGTATTTAGCAATGTGTTCAGATAACAGAAAACATTTTTAATAGCTTAACATTCAAAGAAGGTATTTTCTTCAATTGCCAGCCTCCTTGTAAAGAGACCAAACTGTTTTTGTGAGAGCATGAGTATTCAGCTGCCTCATTCTTGTCTATCAGTTTTGCCCTGGGTAATCCAGCTGAGTTTTCATGGAAGCAAACAATATAATCTACATGAAGCAAGCAATGCCAGTAACCACATTACAATTCTTACTACTCTGACCTCTAAATTCAAAGCACAAAACACAAGTTTATCAGGTTTCACATTGCCTTCAAAAGCAACATTCTACTTTGTATAATCACAAGAGCAAAGTAACCAATAAAAGTTGGATTCCACAAAACGTAATCTAAAATCTCTGTTGGTTTAGCACAGTCAATAACAGAATTGGTTTGCATTCCTACTATGCCAGTTACCAAAGTTCAAGAAGATTGTGATGAAGCATTAAATTTTCCTGCTGACAGCAAAATGAGGCTTTAACAGAACTGACGTAAGAACCTGTTAATGCAAAAATTCCACAATTCCAAACTGTGAATCCCTATGTCCCTCAAATGCCTATTCACAGCCATAGAGCAACATGTCACTCTGGGAATCACACAGAAATAATTAGGAAATCAAATTCTGAAAACACTTACAAGGGAGATTTAGAAAGAGACAAACTTTCTCTGTTTAGACTTCTAAATAACTAAATTGTTTTTTCAATTAAGTAAGAATACTGTTTGGAAAATAATCCTCCAAATTCATACAGGTCTCCATAAAAACCTGACAGGCAGGTTTGTTACTTACAACAAGATTACATGCTTGTTTTTCAGAGTCATTCTCATATACATCTTGGGATGTATACATATTCTCATATACATCACAAGATGTATTTGTGATCATGAAGCAGAAACTTCTAAAGAACAGCTACTGAAACTGCAAGTTACACAGAAGAGCTTCAGGATTACTTTTAAATAGGTCACGATTAAATCTCAGCTTTATTAAGAACCCAAAGACACTGAAAAAGGATAGGAACATCCTATCTTCTGAGCATCAGGCCTACCTTTCACCCCTCCACAAAGGCTAGTTCCTTTCCACACAGGCCTCCCTGGAGAGGGAGGGACACCAGAGGAGCAGTTGGCGTGCACGTTGCCCAGTCCCCTCACACCAGCCGCGCGTAGAGGCAGCTGCTGAATCCCCACTCCATGGGGGGAACGGAAGGACCTCTAACGAATAAACAACAGCCCCAAGGGGAGGCTGAGGAGCGCTAACAAGCTCACTGGAGGACGGCCGCCCTGATGAGCACTAGAACGCAGGAAAACAGGGCAACCTGCTGGGCACCTGGATTGCTTTACCTCCATCAGCAGCCCCTTGTGGGGTGCCTCTGGGGCGGCCAGCCGCTTTCACAGCCGTAGGGGACACAAGACGCACTAGAAGGAAGCAGCGAGCCGAGGCCTAGTCGACAAGAGAGGAGCCACCTCAGACCCTGAGCACCTGGTGGGGTGGGGTGGGGTGGGGTGGGGGGGGCGCTTTAATGGCGTCCCCGGCCCACGCCGCTCCCGCGCTGCACCAGCAGGGGGCGCCCCGCGCCCCACCGGTGCGGACTACAGCTCCCGGCGTGCAACGCGGTGCGATGGCGCATGCGCGCACCGCCGGCCTCGCACCCCTGCCTGCCTGCCATAGGGGGCAGAGGGGATCTCCGTCCAGCGGGGCTGATGGCGGAGGGGGGGGACCTGTTAGCATCCACACTCCGCTGCCGGCGGTTGAGGCGGCTCAAGCCTGGCGCGGCTCCCGCCGCGCGGGCGCACTGTTTATGGTCGCCCTACCCGTAACTTTCCTTGGGACCCGGGCATGCGGCGGGCGGCCACAACCGGAAGTGCCAGCTGCCATAGCAACCGTCTCTCCCGTAAACATCCCGGGTGCCCCGGAAGCGATCGGGGCTGGCGTTCCGTGTGCGGATTGTCCTTCTAGTTCCTGGACGCGGCCGCACCGGCTGCGGCCCACGTGGCCTCGGCGTTAACCGTTAATGGCTTATTCATTAAAAAAACCAGTGAGAAGCATGCCCGTTAAACCCCTCCGCGGAAACGATTGGCCAAGCGCTTCTCCGCCCGGCCAATCAGCGCTGGCCACGCTCTGTCCGCAGGAAACCGCACATGGAAAGCCACGATTGGCGGCGGCAGCCGCAGGCTCCACCCTTCCAGGCTTCCCATTGGCCATGTATTTGGCGTGGTACGCTCCAATTGGCCAAGCGCGGCGCGACTCCCCCCTCCCTCCCGCGGCCCGCGTAGATAAGGCGAAGGGGGAGGGCCGCGGCCGCTCTAGCGGGCTCGGTGGTGGGGGCTGCAGCCAGTGGCGGGCTTCGGAGCGTGAGGCCGAGGCGCCGGGGGCCGTTCTCGTCTGCAACCGCAGCGCACTTCGCCATGAAGCCGGTGTGGGGGCTCGCTCTGGCGTGCACCTTGCTCTTGGCCGGTAAGTGCCTGCGGGCTTCTAGAAGCTTCTGTCGGGCGGTTGTGGGGTGTGTCGGGGTCTCGGCCAAGAGCTGCTCTCCCTCCCCGTTCCCCTCGGCGCCGGCCTTCCTCCCGGCTTCGCCAGGCTACGGGGTCCCTTGGCGTCTGGGTTCGGGGAGGACCCCTCGCTCATCCCCTTCCCCGCTTGCCTCAGCGGAGGCGTCCTGAGGTGGTGCTGGCCTCCCCCCTTCCTCTCCCCGGGCTGCAGCCGGTGCTGCTCTCTAGGGAGCGGGGCGGGGTGTGGGGGGAGAGAGGGGGCGGGGTACGTCTGAGGCGACTCCTGCGCCCTCATGGGTGGAGGGTGGATGAGAAGGCGGGGGGGGAGGGGGGGGTGTCCGTCCCCATTTCCCATCGCTTCTCTCGGGCTGAACTTCGGTCGGGGCGGGACAGAGCTGAGCCCAAACTCGTGGGGAGGGCTAAGCGGAGAATTTCGGTAACGTGTGGCGGGGATTACCCTCAGACCCTGGAATATCTCGTTTTCCCAGTATCGGTTAGAGCTGACGAGGTGGATGTGGACGGGACCGTGGAAGATGACTTGGGTAAAAGCAGAGAAGGGTCTCGAACAGACGATGAAGTGGTTCAGAGGTTAGTATCCGGCCTTCTGGCTAAGCTGCTGCTGGAATGTTAAGGCTTTGTCTTTTTTTAATGGTCAGAGCATCAGTATCATCTGCAGCCTCAGGAATGGAGGAGAAGGGTAAATGCCATTCAAATAGATTATTTTGGTGGGGGGAATAAAATATGCCTCTTATGAAGTATGCCACATGCTGAGCACTTCAGTGGTTCTAACATAATGGACTTATTTCCTGAATTTTCTTTTTAGTATTAGCTGCTTTTACACATACTTCATTTGACTGTAACTTTGGAGCTATGTTATGATTAAGGATCTTACTGTTCTTTTAACTAGACTAATGCTGCTGCTACTAGAAAATAAAATCAGTGGTGTTGTAGGTGGTCAAAACTACTTGATGGGTTTTTTGCTGTCTTAACAGAGAGGAAGAAGCTATCCAGCTAGATGGCCTAAATGCATCACAGATCAAAGAAATCAGAGAAAAATCTGAGAAGTTTGCCTTTCAGGCAGAAGTGAACAGGATGATGAAGCTCATTATCAACTCTTTATATAAAAATAAAGAGGTTGGTACTTTCCTCATTACAATGTGTTAGAAGTGTTTGTGTGTTCTGGAATTCCTGACCCTTGGTTTCTATTTCAGATTTTCCTGAGGGAGCTTATTTCAAATGCTTCAGATGCTTTAGATAAGATACGGTTAATATCCTTAACTGATGAAAATGCCCTTGCTGGTAACGAGGAACTTACTGTCAAAATCAAGGTAAGAAGAAGCATTAGGTATCATCTTTTACTGAGGAGTGGGGGGGAGGAGGGGGAATGTAAGGAAAATAGAGTGCAGCATTAATTTCTTTTTGCATATTACTGATGTAAATACAAATTAGGACCACATCAGGACAGTTGCAGCTAACTTTATCAAATACTGCTGTTCTCTTAACGGTGAACATACATTGTCCATTCTGTAGAGTAACAGAAGTATTAAAATACTTTGAAGGCAGGTCTTCCTCACTCCTGTAGTTACAGCAGGTTCAGTTCAGGGTGGCCAAGCATATTTAAATATCTGCTGCTCACCACTCTTCTATGGCAGTGTGTTACAGGTTAAGATTCAAAGTGAAGTCAAACTGCATGTTTCTGTTTATTTTCAGTGTGATAAAGAGAAGAACATGCTTCATGTTACTGATACGGGTATTGGCATGACAAAAGAAGAGCTGGTTAAAAACCTGGGTACAATTGCAAAGTCTGGTACAAGTGAATTCTTAAACAAGATGACTGAAATGCAGGATGATAGCCAGTCAACATCCGAGTTAATTGGCCAGTTTGGTGTTGGCTTTTATTCTGCTTTCTTGGTAGCAGACAGAGTTATTGTCACATCAAAGCATAACAATGATACTCAACATATTTGGGAGTCGGATTCAAATGAGTTCTCTGTGATTGATGACCCAAGAGGAAACACTCTAGGACGGGGTACAACAATCACGTAAGTATTAAACCTCTTTGGATTCTAAGGAGAAGAGTTGTGTGGCTACATTTTGCTCATTGGATTACATGGGTGTCTTGAGCATTGTCACTCTTACATTGTTTGATTCTTGTAATACTGATGTTGCAAATTTAATAGAAATAGGCAAACTAGGGACTGCATCCAAAACGGATGGGGAGTGATAATGTAGTTACTGCTTCCCATTCCATGAGATGAACTAAGAAAACATGGGAATCTTGACAGTTAGCTGTTGGCTGGTAATTCCAAGATGGGTGAGCTGTAGCTGTGTGCAGGCTCACTTAGTTCCTCAACACAATTGTGGCCCATCAGAACCTGTATCAGGGCTCTGGAGCTTCCTCTTGGAAACTGACTGCTGTTTCTATACCAGTGAGACTGCTCTAATGCAATTTCAAGCTGGAGATAGCTTGACAGTCCAATTTTCATTGATTGCTTGGATGAACAAGTAAATTTATTTGATCTGGACTTAAAGGACTTCTTCCTGAAGAAGACATTTTAATACAGGAAAGTTCATCTCAGTGCTATAGTTCTGAGTAAACCCAGTGAGAATGTAGCAAGGTCTGATAAGTATTGCTGTTATTTGATGTTGACTGCTTCTGGGTGTTCTGCCCCAATTGTTGAAAAATTCCCACTGCAGTAAAGTGGGGATTGTATTTTTTGATATTTATATGTGAATTAGTAAAAGCCTGCTGGTATAATTGTGAATCTCTGTAGTTGCAACACCAGCAAAATGCATCTCTTCCTGTAGAACTATTTTAGAATACTTGGAAGGCACTTTGATTGAAAATCTTTTGTTCTTTTTCTTTAGCCTTGTCTTGAAGGAGGAGGCTTCTGATTATCTTGAGCTGGATACTGTTAAAAATCTAGTAAAGAAATACTCCCAGTTCATAAACTTCCCCATATATGTGTGGAGCAGCAAGGTAAGTGCATTTCACTGAGTGCTGCATAATAAGAGCTTTGGTTGTGAAAACTGGCGGGCCACATCACTCAGGAAGGATGAGGGCATACTATAGAGCTTGTCTGAAATTGTTCTATTCCTGACTCTTCTGACTAGTATTTTACTAGTTTTTCTTAAAAAGCTACTGTGTTGCTAAAATCACAGATTTTCAAGATTTAGTTTTACTTTGACTCCACTCAACCAAATGAGCAAGACTGCTCTTAATTACTAAGAAAGATCATTCTTCTGCAAGCTTTGGAAAGATCTCAGAGCCATGGACAGGTGTCCTTCTGAAAATAGGGCAGTGTCTTAACTTTTAGGCTTGTTCTGGTGTTAGCTTGGTGTGGCACTAAATTAAAATGACTCAAGTCTCTGATAAGCATTGTGTGCAAAGCTATGGAGAAATGTAAATTTGAGTATAGTGACTGCCCAGCATGTTGGAAAAAACCCACGTTTGCATTAAATGCAACTCAAGAAACATACCTACTTATACACAAATGCTTGTGGTGGCCAAATGAGAGTAAGCTATTTGAGATAATATTAGAAGCTGCCTGGTAGGAAGCAAAGCAGTTCCAGTCCACAATTTTGATTGTCTCTTTAGACTGAGACAGTTGAAGAACCTGTTGAAGAGGAGGAAGCCAAGGAGAAAGAAGAAACAGATGATGATGAAGCTGCAGTTGAAGAGGAGGAGGAAGAAAAGAAACCAAAAACTAAGAAGGTAAGCTTCATTCATACTTGGGGGTTTGCTGCAGGTTTGTGGTTTGCCTCTAGCTGGCAGCCACTCACTCTCCCCCAGTGGGGTGGGGGAGAGAATCAGAAGGGTGAAAATAAAACCTGAGAAAGTCTTAATAAAGTAAAATCTGCACATGCAAACCAAGTAGAACAATGAATTCCATTGTCACTTCCCATCAGCAGGCAGGTGCTCAGCCATCTCCAGGAAAACAGGGCTCCATACCTGATGATGACCTAAGACAAACACCATTGCTCTAAATGTCTCCCCCTTCCTCCTTTTCCTCCCGGCTTTATATGATGAATATGATGTAATAGGGCATAGGGGATCCCTTTGGCCAGTTGGGGTCAGCTGTTTGGCTGTGAACCCCCAGCCCTTTCACTGGCAGGGTAGTATGAGGAGCTGAAAAGGCCTTGGCTCAGTGTAGGTGCTGTTGAGCAACATCAAAAACATCCCTGTGTTACCAGCAGTTTTCAGCACAAATCCCAAATGGCCCCATACCAGCCATGATGGAGAAAAACAACACTGTCCCAGCCCAACCCAGGGCAGCAGCTCATGTCAGTTTGCATAGTGGTCTTCCAGAGATAGACATGGGTTGTGTGTTACCAAACAGCAATCCTGTGTGAGTGCAGTAGGACATCTTGTCAGGAAAGGAGATGGTAAAGAAAATGGACTTGGTTGAAATAGAGGAGATGATTGACAATGCCTATGTGAAGCAGTGGCCCAGGAACTAACTATAAATACTCGAGTGAACTGCTTGAAATGGTAGTGGACTTCAGTAACCTGACACCAAGTAGCTTAAATTGAGTGTACTCTGCTGGAAGGCTTTTCAGAATGCCAGTAGAACAGAAATAACTCAGTGCTAAATGCACACAGGATGCACCACAGTGTAGATTTCAGCTTTGTTTCCCGTGTCACACTAGTTTGTGTACTCCCAATGAGACTATCCAGTCCATTGTGCAATGGTGTGTATTCTTGAGGTGTTAGTTAATAATTCAGCCTCAGCAGAGTGTCTGTCACTGACTTGACCTGAAGTAATGTATGAGTCTCTCTGATGCTATGGTGCTTTTATACATAGGTTGAAAAGACTGTCTGGGATTGGGAGCTCATGAATGACATCAAGCCAATCTGGCAGAGACCATCCAAAGAAGTTGAAGAAGATGAATACAAAGCTTTTTACAAAACATTTTCTAAGGTAAAATCTGGATTTTGAGATTGTTCCAAAGTGAAACACATTTTCTATAGTATCTCCCAGCTGTGTAAAAAAACCCTGAATGCTTATAGGATGGGCTGTTTTCTGAAGAGTTAATTGGTGTCTGTAGACAGACTGAACTGCAGAGAGCCTAGAAGGTAGTGCATAAAGACTTTATCTCTGATTAACTCCTTACTCCCATCCAGTTGAATGGCCTAAGTATAAGAAATAGTATGTCCTAACTCAGGAAGCATAAGGGGGTGTTTAAATGTTGGTGGGGAAACCTGTTTGCTCTGAAAGTGCTTCTGTTGCACATGATGGAGGGGAGGAAGATGTTTCTAGAAAAAACGCTGTCTTTGTGTTAATGCAGTGCAGTGTGTTACTTGTGAGTCTTAATCAGCTGTTGTGATACAGTGTTGGTTACAATTTGGAACTTCCTGGTGGTTGGCTTGTTAAACCTAGAAAACTTAAAAAGCAACCACCCAACAAATAGGTCTCAAGGAAGGTTACTTCTGTGTGAGGAACTAGGCTGAATGTGGAGCTTTTGTCTCCATAATAGATTTTAACCAAGTATGACTGGATAGTGCAAGTATTCTACATCTGAACTTAGTTGGCAAACTTGGGTTACTACTGGAAATGTATGAACCTGCCCAATGTCAATTAAAAAAACCTCTTTCCACAGGAACATGATGATCCAATGGCTTATATCCACTTCACTGCTGAAGGGGAAGTAACTTTCAAATCTATCTTGTTTGTTCCTAACTCTGCTCCACGTGGCCTGTTTGATGAATATGGATCCAAAAAAAGTGACTTCATTAAGGTAGGACAAGCAAGTCCATGGGTCTGGCTTCATGACAAAAGAGAACCCAACCCCAAGCACAAACATAACCCGACTGCTGTTTTCTCTTGTAATTCAGCTGTATGTTCGAAGAGTTTTCATCACTGATGACTTCCATGACATGATGCCCAAATATCTTAACTTCGTTAAGGGTGTTGTAAGTATTTATAAGCCTTACTTGCATTTTTTTTTAATCTTCAAATGCTGCTACCTATACTTAGGAAGTTTCTTTCTTAATTAGGTGGATTCAGATGATCTTCCTTTGAACGTATCTCGTGAAACACTTCAGCAGCATAAATTGTTGAAGGTAAGATAATGGATCTTAAAATCCTTCTTTGTAAACATGTGACAGTAGCAAGATTTAGAAAAATGGCAGCTTGATTTGTTTTATAAAAGGAGTGCAAAAATCAAGTCTAGAAAACCCAAGCATTGCTCTTCTCAGACAACCACTGGTCCCTTCAAATCGGGGGCATTAAGTGTCTTATTTATCCTTTGTATTGGGGTTGAACTGAGGATTCTTCCAAATGCCTATTCCTATGACTTGACATTGCTGCTTTTTTAGGTGATCAGAAAGAAACTTGTTCGCAAAACTCTTGATATGATCAAGAAAATTGCAGAAGAAAAATACAATGACACGTTTTGGAAAGAGTTTGGTACTAATGTGAAGCTCGGAGTCATCGAGGATCACTCCAATCGAACACGACTGGCTAAACTGCTTCGCTTCCAGTCTTCTCACCATGAAAGCAACCTCACAAGCCTGGACCAGTATGTGGAACGAATGAAAGAGAAGCAAGACAAAATTTATTTCATGGCAGGTGCCAGCAGAAAGGAGGTGTGTGACTCTAGTGGAGTAAGGAGGGAAGGGGGAAATAATTAAGTCTTCTAGTAATAGTGCTATAAATACTGTGAATGTTGTTTGTTGTAGATGTGGAGGCTGTGTGCTTTTGTTGCTACTGTTCAGTTTTCCTTGTACCAACACTTGTCAAACGGTACTGCAGGTTGCTGGCACCAATTCATTAACCTGCCATCTGATCTGCTCTGTCATCTTAGGCTGAGTCCTCTCCGTTTGTTGAACGCCTTCTGAAAAAGGGCTATGAAGTGATCTACCTGACGGAGCCTGTAGATGAGTACTGTATTCAGGCCCTGCCCGAGTTTGATGGGAAGAGGTTTCAGAACGTAGCAAAAGAAGGGGTTAAGTTTGATGAAAGTGAAAAGTCTAAGGAGAGTCGGGAAGCCTTGGAAAAGGAATTTGAACCACTCTTGAACTGGATGAAAGACAAAGCCCTGAAAGACAAGGTAGAGTGCTGCTAAATGTAATGCTTATTTGTACTTGCTAGAGCAGACTTGGCAGAGAGTAGAGTGTAGACTTCTAGCTTCTCTAGCTTTCCATGGGGAAACAATTTCAGTACCTTTGTTTCAGGAAGTTAATGAGTTAGACTGTTTTCTTGGAGCTTTCAGAAAATACTCAAGTGGCAGGAAATTTCAGAGTTGCTTCCTTTATTCCTTGTATAAGCTATTAGCTCTGTGAACTAAAATTAAGGCTTTTTTTTTTTGGCAGATTGAAAAAGCTGTGCTGTCTCAGCGCTTAACCCAGTCTCCATGTGCACTTGTGGCTAGTCAGTATGGGTGGTCTGGTAACATGGAAAGAATCATGAAGGCTCAAGCTTACCAAACTGGGAAGGATATATCTACAAAGTAAGCTTTCAGTTACCTAGCAGCTTACATGAAATGTCTTTGCCTCACACCTGGTTCTGATGATCCTTCATGTTGTTGGGTTACTTGTAATCAAGTTGTAGTCTCTGATTGTAGTCTTACATTGTTACTTCAAAGCCCATCATGAAAGCTGCTTGGTGAGCAGGACTTGTGTGGCACTTTCTATCTGTCTTTGGTGGCAAAAAATGAACTGTCCTAGAAATGTGTAAGCTAGGATTAAAGTGGGGCAGGGGAGGAATATACTTGTTGCTGTGGCTGTAATTGGTATTCATGGGTTTAAAGATGTAGCTGGGTCCTGTACTTCAAAACTCAGTGATGTAACCTCTACTCTTTCAGCTACTACGCCAGCCAAAAGAAGACATTTGAAATTAACCCCAGGCATCCCCTGATCAAGGATATGCTGAGGCGAGTGAAGGTAAACAAATACCAATAGTGGAATATCCACTATATGGTTGTGTTCAAACTAATTAACAGTTTGTTCTTTAATGTTCTTCCACATTAGGAAAACGAAGATGACAAAACGGTTTCAGACCTTGCAGTGGTACTGTTTGAAACTGCAACTCTGAGGTCAGGATATATGTTACCAGACACTAAGGAATATGGTGACAGAATAGAAAGGATGCTTCGTTTAAGCTTAAACATTGACCTGGATGCAAAGGTTAGTTTGCTTTCAGCTTGTTTTGTACAGAAGTGGTCTGTGCTTCATGCACATGCCCTCCCTTCCAATCTTCCTTCCAGTTCCTTGGGATTCTGCTCTCACTGTGCATCACAAGTACTGTTCTGTCAACTAAGCAGTGGTTGTGTGGGGGTAGATAAGGGGCCAAAGGCAAGTTTTGTCCACCTCATTCACGGAGAAATCCATAAGTGGGAATAGATCATATGGGTTCTCTTGGTGCTCTGCAAGAGCTAATGCTGGAGGAGGCATGGGTGTCAGTGCTTCACAGCTTACTTTCTCTTTCAGATAGCTTGGGGCAAATGTTGGGAACCAATAGCAAATATTTGCAGAGCCTGTACTTAGGTACTCTACAGCTATTTAGTATCTTAAGCAAATTGAATTGATGTAACCTTCCTACAGGTGGAGGAGGAACCTGAAGAGCCTGAAGATGCAGCTGAGGAGGCAGAGCAGGATGAAGAGGAGGTGGATGCTGATGCTGAAGACAGTGAAACACAGAAGGTAAGGTGTCAAGTTTGCTGCTTTTCTTAGCTGCACTTGTGTGCAGTTCTGTCTGCAATGCTTCCTGGCAATGAACACTCACTTTGCCTTTCATGACTATAGTTCTGAGTGAGGCTTTCCAGGGGAGCTGGGGGCAGGGCAGGGGGCAGAACTGCAGCACAAATAATAATTCATTCCTTACCAAACTATATTGTAAGAAGAAAGCACTGGATATGTTCAAGGTTGGAGCTAAATTAAACTTAAGATGTTTAATAGTACTTCATGGCAAGAAAACAGCAGCAAATTCTCTACAGTGACCTGTCAACTGTTGGATTTCCACAGCTTGTGGGCTATAATGTCAATAAATTGGCCTGCATTGGAAACACTTGCTTTTTAAGTTAGGAGGTCCCAACTGGACCTGCTTTCTTGGTTTGCTTTTCAGTCCTGCAAGATGGCATCTAACACAACTACATAGTTTAGAGATGCACATCCCTCCTGTTACATGTCAGGTCACTGAAGAATAAATAAGAACAGTGTTTATTGTGCTACTTTTTTACTAAATTTGATGCAGTTACTATGGCACTTTCACAACAGTACAACCTGCAGTAACAGTGATAGAGAGGAGCAAAGTTCTGTTGTCTTTGTTGGATTAGCACACTGGCAGATTAAGGTTTCTGACACTAGAAGGCAGAAGTACTTCCTAGTACTGCAGTTGTACAGAATAGGGGCATTCACAGCACTAACACTGTCTGAAAGGCAGCTTAAAGTATTAAAGATTACATGGTGTGCTAGGTTAACTGCCAGTGAGTGGACGGAAGAAACATTTTTTTTCTCTTAAGGGCTTGTTAAGCCTTTGCTGTCATTTGAGCAGAAATTTGATTTATACCTCCTTAAAGTCATACTGATGCTTTGGAAAGCATAGAATCATAGAATGGCCAGGGTTGGAAGGGACCCCAAGGATCACAGAGCTCCAGCCCCCCTGCCACAGGCAGGGAAGCATCAGCAGTAGTTGGCTTCAGTTCCTCTAGCCTTTCCCACTTGTGAAAAGCAAGATCCTGATTCTCTCTTTTCTCTCCACAGGAATCCACAGATGTGAAAGATGAACTGTAAGCTGCACCCAACTACTGTCCTGCATTGGGGGGTTAGGGGGGAATGTGAATTAGATCGTTTTGTTTTTTTCCACTGTAAAATGTTGAGGGATGGTATGGGGTTTAAGGGTAAAGGAGGGTTTTTTTAAGTTCACTTTTCTAAAAACATTCCTCATGAATGTAAATTTGTATTATTTAACTGACTTGGTGTAAAATCTTGTCATGTACAAAATAAAATGTTCCTGAACACCACTGATGTTTAAGTTTTACATCATAAGCTCATCTTGTGGGCTAGCACAAAGAAACAAAGGGCTCCTCTTAAGTGTTCTAAGTCCTTTGTACAACAGGCACTTTGCAGTCCTTGTGCCTTTCCACACTGGCACAGCTGTGCCTAACAAGGCCTGTGGTTGGGTTTTGTGTTAACAAACCTGCAGTGCTGTTTAGCCAAAACAGGCCTGGTAATAAAAAATGTGATGAACTTGTTGGTCAGAATAAGTATTAGAAGTATCTGCTGCCATCTTAAAGATGAGATGGGGCATTTAAAAATGGCGTTGGAACTGAAGTCCTGCCAGCGTGCACTGGGCTATGACTTGACTCCACTGCACAGAGTAGGCACCAGATGTGTGAACAGCAAATGGGTGCCTTACTGCTGTGAGCTTGTGTTTGGTAACCCTGCCTTCGGTGTAGCTACAGCAGTCCTGCTGTCTATGGGATTTGTTAAAGTGTGGATTGCTTGTGTCTCTGAGTTACTCCATAATGATGCTGTTACTGAACTTTACTTTTATCTGATGTCTCTTTGGTTTGGGAAAGTGCTGGAGAGACTTAATGCCATTCAAGCTAAATCTGTTGTCACTAAATCACAATGTAGACAAGTAGAACTGGAGGCACCACTTCATTACATGACCTTTATGTGGTGGTTGGATGAAGCACTACACTTTTTCCACTAGTGCTGGTACTTGGGAATATCTTCATGGGGTTGGTGAAGTGTTGACACTGGATTGGGTGTTTTACCTTCTGTGGAAGGGCACAGGAGTAGTCTTGTACAGTGAATCTATTGAACCACTTTCCTGTTTTATTTGCAAAACTGTTCCTGAAGTTTGAGTTTTGCAACTTTTAAGTTTAATTAGTTGAGGTCACCAAACACTGAAGTGCTGTTTCCTTTCAGTAGGCTTCTCTGTTCCCCAAATGCTGTTACCATGCAATACATACAAACACTGGGTACCAGTGGGGTTACTGAGTTGGTGTTTGTGTGGAGATGTTGGCTATGTTGAAGTATGCTGTTCACAGGAACGCTTTTGGATTTCTGAGGGAGTCTGGAGTGGGTTTGGTTTTTTGCTTACCAATACTAGATGGCACTGTAAGATTAGATGGCACCTTCTGTTGTGAGAACATGTGGAATGGTCTAACCCTTGAGAGTAGTTGGGCAGCTAACAGTATCAACCTTGAAAGCTTTCTTCATTGCACCATTTCTTCCTCCAGCAGTGCAACTTCATCTTAAGTGCTCTGTAGCAATCAACTGCTGCAGAAGTTTTAGTAACTTCCCAAATTACCACTTGCAGTGATACACTCAGAAGTGTATTGTCAAAGCACACCTCACCGTGACCAGCCTGAGTAGGAAATGTGGTTCAGGCCTACTGTATGGATAAGAGCTGCTGCAGCTAACAGACCAAAGAGGAGCAGTGGATGCCAAGGGTTGCTTGCTACAATATTCTCAATGTAAAGGTTTCAAGTAATAAAACAATGGTTGGTGTGTTACTTAAGTTCTCAATGCCTTGACTGGATTTAGGATTGTTTCAAAAATAAAGAGCAGACTTGAGTGTCATGCTTTGTGCTGTTTTCATCTTCCTCAGCTGAGGGTATCCCATGCAAGGCAGCTGTGGTTCAGCTGCTTTCTCTGTGCTGGAATGACAAGTGTTTGCTATTAACAACCACAAAATGCAGGTATAGGCTTGTTTCTTTTTTTTCCCCCTTTTCTTTGGCCAATGCTGTGAAGGAAACAGGGTGAATGCTGGAAGCAGCGACTCCCAGTCATACTGCAGCTCTTTCTTTCAGTGCTGAAGTCATGCTGATTCTGGGAGTGTCACCTTTGCTTTTAAAACCTGGGTGTATTGTCAGCTTTGCTGTTCCTATCTGGTCCCTAATGAGAATGGTTCTCTCAGTGCCAGGAAAGGCTGAGGTAAAACAGATGCTCCCTGTTGCTCAGTTTCCATTCACAGCAGGATACATTTGGAAATCTAAGCCAACTTCCTACCAAGTACTACTAAGGCAAGTACTAACTTCCCTCTGTAGCACTTTGATCTGCAGAGGCTTTAGGGAGAAGTGCAGCCATCTCTTGCATCAGAAGTCAACAACAGAATGGCAGAGGTGATACTCAAAGTGTAACAGGAAAGGGGTGGCTAGTCCTGGCTCTGAAGGGATAACTGAAAGCCTGCTGTTCCTGCTCTAGTTAGAAGGGGAGCAAAATGTGGCTGAACTGCCCCATCTTGTCTCTTCAATAAACTTTGCCTTTTGCTGAGGTGGAAGGTTGTCAAGCTCAGCTCTCTTCAGGTACAGCGAAGGAAAAAGTTGTTTTGCTGAACTTGGCTTAGTAAGAGTGAGTGATTTCACTGGGATTAACACCTGAGATTTAGTTGAGGCCTTTTACCAGTGACAGCTCTCACTGATGGTGTCAGATCTACTGCTAGAGCATGTGCTGTCATACTAAGCACAGGCTGCAGTCTGAACTTCCACACGGGCATGTAAGAGTGGCAGAGGATCTCAACAGACCTCAGCTGCTTTCCTAGAGCAGCCTGAGGTCACAGAACTGTGAGAGAGTGGAGACACATACACATGTGGAGGGGCTATAAACTTCTGCCCCATCCCTGGAGGCATTTAAGGCCAGGTTGGATGGGCCTTTGGGCAACCTGGTATAATGAGTGTGGCCCTGCCCATAGCAGGGGTCTGGAGCTCGATGATCTTCGAGGTCTCTTCCAACCCAAACCAGTCTGTGATTCTCTTCCTGGAAAAACCAATTCAAACTACACAAATGCATATAAAATAACAGCTTCACAGCTGGAACAGATGTGAAAGTAGCACTTCCAGTGATTACTTCTGGATCCCCCTGGAGCTCCAAGTACTTCTCAGGTAGGAATTAGGAAGCTTTTTTGTTTCCTTAGTGGGTAATCTGTCAGAGGGTGGGTTTCTTCCTCAACTTAAATGTGGGTGAGACCAGAGGATGAAGCCTGTGCCTTGCCAGAGTACCTTCTCAAGGGAAAGCAATCCCCCACCTTTGCAAGCTTTACTGCATACCACTCAAGCACAGGGTGTCATGCCAGCTTTGAAGGATGCTGACTTTGTGTATCTTACGTTCATGGCACAAGAGTTTTATGACAATCCTCTTTTAGGACTGAAGGGTCCTACTCTGCACTTGTGATCTCAGGGTTCTGTGTATTTACAGATATCAAACTCAGCCATACACAGAAGATGCCTAATGAATAAAAACATACATAATCTCAGTGTAATTTTATGTACTTGCCCCACAGAAACAAATACAACCTAGTTGAAAGATCCTCCCCAGCAGACCAAAGTAGATTTCCTGTCAGTAATTGTGGTGGTTTGACCCTGGCTGGAGGCCCCATGTCTGTCTGTCTCTCTCCACAGGTTGCAGGTCCTGCCAGAAGCTTGCTCCAATGCAGTCACAGTGTCTTTCATGTCTTCACCTGCTCCACCATGGTCTTCTCTACAGGCTGCAGGTGAACCTCTCAACACCTGGAGTGCCTCCTCCTCCCACCTTCTTCACTGACTTTGGTGCCTGCAGAGTTTCTACATGTTCTCACTCCATTCTCTGGTGGGAAGGGAAGCAGCTACTTGTGTATCTTTTCTCTTAAATGTGATTCCCAGAGGCACTATGACTGCTGCTGATGGGATCAGCCTTGGTCAGTGGTGGGTCTGGCCTTGAGCCCAGCTGGTGGGGTTAGGGGAACCCTCTTGAACCCTCTGTGGGATTAGGGGAAGCTTCTGGCTGCTTCTTGCAGAAGACACCCCTGCAGCCCCCCCTCCTCCACCAGAAGCTTGTCATGCAAAACCACAACAGTAATACAGACAGAAACCCAATGTAACTGCTATCACAGCAGTCCACCAGCATTAGAAGTCACCCAGTGCAAGCAGTGCTTACTTGGACATGCCATCACTTGCAGTACCAGGTTCTGTTTACATCCAGTAATGTAAGTTTAAGTTTAAAATAGAAGGAAATACCAACAGGTGAGTGGGGTTCTGCTACAGGTGAAGAGCAAAGCTTATTAAGGCTGATGAGTAGCCACAAGAGCTTGACTTTTCAATATGCTAAACTTCCTATAGCTGTTAATCAGCCTAGAAGTTTCGAATTCCATCAGACCCAATGTGAGTTTACATCTTTTATTCCCAAGGATGCACTGCAATCAACATGATGAAGTTGTAAGTATTTTGGCTTGTAAGGACTGGAAAGAGAATGGTATTCACAGTAGGTTTATTTTTAATGCTGCCTCTAACTCTGCTTAAAGGCAACCCAAAAAAGTGTCAATGGAGAACAGTTTCTCACATGTGCATTTCTGCTGCTGAGACAGCTGAACAAGTATCTCATCAGTTCTAGTTTTTAGTAGTAAATTCCTGTCACTGTTGTGAACTGTGACCTTTGCTTGATGCTGCTTTTAGGCCCAACAGCTCCGTTCTCAGCTCTCCAGGCTTAGGCGGTATTTCAGGTATACTCTGTTAAAAACAGAGAGACGTCAGCCTTGTGGTAGAAGCAAAACTCGACTCACAAAACAGTCAACAGCATACTCTGGCAGGGACAGCATTACAGCTAAATCGTGGCTATGCTGCCCTCTTTCGTCGAGCAGAGAGTAGCTCTTACATGCAAAACAACCTAAAAATCACCTATTGCCTTTTGTAATTTGGCTTTTATTTCCAAGTAGCAAAATATTATTTGAAACAAAGGAGGAAAAGGAAGAATGGGCAGTTTATTCAAAAGATAAAAGCTTCTCTTTGCCATGTAATAAAGTTAAATTTGGTCAAGATGTACACTATCACTTCAAGGCTCCAGCTGAGGTTTCCATAACAGGTGAAATTCCTTTCTCCTGCTGACAGAAGTAGTTTCACTGCTTCTACTCCTCCATTTTAGAAATTAAGCACTGAAACTGAGGATGAAATTTATAAAAGGAAAATACACCAGATGGCATGATATTTTAGAAAGCACACCTCCTCAAAATTCATGCTAAAGATGTAGAGCATTTGATCATTCTGAATAAACATGCCCATTTGCCTGTAATAAAGGCTGCAGGACTGACTATGAACATGTACATTCTTATACATCTACCAGTGAGGAAAGCCTCCATCCTGCTTCCAGCTAGAATAAATTTTCTTGCCAGCAGTTGGTGTAATGGTGTTGGGGAGTTAGGATGAGAGCAGTGGTGCTAACACCCTGATGTCTTTAGTTGTTGCCAAGCAGTCAGGGACTTCTTGATTGTTCATACTGCCCTGCTAATGAGAAAGCAGGACAGCACCCGGGGGGATACAGCTGGGACAGGTGACCCAAGCTGGGTATTCCCAAGAGGGTATTCCATACCAATTGCATCATGCTCAGCATAAAGGGGAGCTGGTGGGGGAAGGAGAGCATGGCTCCAGGACACACAGTTTTTGGGGATGGTCCAGCTTGGGGATGGCTCTGAGCTGTGCAGTTCAGTGAGAAACTGCATTGTGTATCACCAGTTTCACTTCTTTCTGCTATAAAAGTCCTATTATTGTTATTGTTCTCTCTGCTGTCCCAGTAAACTGACCCTACCCCAACCCACGAAGTTCGCCTTTGGTTTCTTTTCCCTTCTCCCCCAGGGAGCAAGCGGCGGCGTGGTGCGCGGCTCCCAGCTGGGGCAGAACCACAACAGCCTCGCAGCTGAAAGGCTGAGGTGACAGCTCGAGCACAGGGGTTTCTGAACTTGTTCCCGCAGTAGACAGAGCCGGGCGTTTCCGAAAAGCCAGAAGCACGCAGGAGCGGGATGAGGGAAGGCCCACGGCTTGGGCGGCCCCCGAGAGACCCAGTCGACCGCCGGTACCTGCGGCAGGCGGCCTGGCCGGGAGCTGGGCTCCCCGCGGCTGTCGCTGTGATGGCCTTGGCTCCCCGGCGCCGCTCTCACGAGCTTTCGGGTCCCTTCCCCTCCGGGGTGTTGTGGTTTATACCTCAGCGGAAAGCTGGGGCCACAAAGGTCAGAACACAGAAGCCCCCTACCACTTTAAGAGGCGGAGGATGGGCGAACGGAGCTAATCGAGGAGCTGCAGAGCCAGAGGGAAAAAGAGCCTGCTGCTGGGCTGAACCCAGGACACGGGGGTATTCCGCACCGCGCCCCCTCGCCGCTCCTGCCCGCTCCTTCCAAACGCCCGCCTCCCGCAGCCTAACTTCACCGCCCCGAGCCAGCCTGTCCCCTTTCTGCCGCGGCCCCGACAGGAGCCCGGCCGCTCCACCACCGCCCGGCACCCCGGCGCACTTACAAGGTCGGGCCTGTAGTACCTGTGCACCACCTCGGCGCCGGCGAACATGGCCAGCATGCTGGCCGCCAGCGTCTTCAGGTAGGTGGGCCAGGGCACGCCGGCCGGCATGGCTGCGCCTGGGCCCGGGACCGCCTCGCCTCCTCACGGAGCCAGGGACAGGGAAGCGCAGAGCCGGGCGAACCGAGCCCGGGCCGTTACCCCCGCGCCGGACTCGCCCCCGGAAGGCGTCATGCGCCGGAGGTACGACATGGCTTCCGGCACGGCGGCAGCGGGGAGGGGAGTAAGGGCGAGGGCCGAGGCCCGCCCCTCGCAAGGCATCCCCCACTGCGGGTGACGCGGTGCAAATCGTGACGTAGGCGCCGAAACGCTGCGACCGCGGGGGGCCAAGCGCGTGGCGGCAGCCGAGCCCCTCGGCCCGTCCCGCCTCGCGCGGCTGCTCCCGGCACGGGGCCGCCTGGAGCCGCCCGGCGCTGGCACCGCCCCCTGCCAGCCCCTCCCTCTCCGGCCCGGCCGGCTGCGCGCTCCCATTGGCCGCCGCCGCTCACGTGACGGCGGGGCTGCCCGGCAGGTCGGTCGGGGCGCTGAGGAGCGGGGGGAGGGGGCGGCGGGGGGCGGCCGGTCCGGGTGGTGACAATAGCCCCGTCGGCGCTGGGACTCTTCGCGCCCGGGCATGGAGGCCGAGGAGTTGGGAAGGTACCGGAAGCGGCCCGGAGTCCCGCTCGGGCCTCGCGTTGGGAATCGCCGTTGTCCTCCTCCTCTCTCTGCTGGGGCCGGGGGAAGCCGGGTCCGGGCTGTGGCGCCCCCCTTCCCCTCCCCGCCCCTCTTCCCCGAGGCCGCCCTGGGCACACAAAGGGGCGGGGGGGAGGCGCTCCCGGCCGGGGTGCGGGAGGCGGCCCGGCGAGATGGGCCCGGGGCTGTGGGGCGGCCCTGCGAGGCGCTGGGCGTTTGTGTGGCTCGGGTGGGCGATGGGAGCCCTGCGTGGGCGGCTGCGCGGCCGTACGTGGGGCTCCGCGGGCGCTGATGGCGGGTGAGAGGGGACTGTCGCGCGGTGGGTGGCTGCCGGTGGGGGGCGCGTGTGTTTGTTGGGGGTGGGAGGGGGCTGGGCCTGCGGCGGGCGGGCGCTGCGTGGGAGCCGGGGCGGCGGGGTGCGGAGGCGGCCCTGCTGCGCACTGGGGGGATGCGGAGTGGACGGGCAGCCCGGCTGAGAGCGAACCCGGGGTCCTGGGGAGGGCAGTGGGCGGGCGTGCAGACGGGGGGGGCGAGGGGGGGTGTGCAGGGGTGGGTTTGTAAATGAGTGAATATTTGCCTTGTTCCAGTGAACGTATATTTCTCTCTTCTCCCTTGTTCTTTATTTTTTGGCATGAACTGGGTGAGGGGAGGGGGGTCAAATCACTACTTTTTCCTTACGGAACTGGAAATATTTCCGTGTCCCATAATACACACATCGATAACAAAACGTTGTGTCCAAACCCCGACAAGAAACATGAGCCAGAAAAACGTGTGTGAAGGTTAGAGGCAGGGGTGAAAGCTCCCTTTCATCCCATCATGTGATTAGAGCACTTTTCCATGATATGGTGCAAATGTTCCTCTGTTTAAAGGGAATTTTATTAAGGATTTTGGATATTCATAATCTAAGAAGACGTGTTTTACAAAGACTTCTTGTTAGGCTCTGTTCTTGGGTTAGATGCTTTCTCATCTGTCTTGCTCTGTTCCGCTGTGTTTATGGCATGAACTGGATCCTACATGTCCCTAGTCCAAGGATCAGGTTTTATTCTGTTCAGTAGCTTCACCAGTATTTTATATCAAATGGAACCCTTACAGCACGGGGGGTGTGAGGTATTTACTGTGCTTTAAAAATCCTCCATGACTTTGTTAGGCAACTTCCCCAGGAATCCAACAGACCTATGTTCAAATTTATTCTACTTGATTCAGGGCAGGTATTTGGTTCAAAGTTTAGAGGCCTGATCACAAGGCTGTTCTTGCATACATCACATTTACAGTTGGATCCTTCAATACCCCCTTGTATGATAGAAGATGATCCCTTCTTTTGAGGTATTTCTATACATCAAATTTTTTGTGGGAGTTTTTATGAATAGCACTGAGGTGATAAAATCATTTCCAGAAAATCTTCTGTCATGAAATCTTTTCTATGTCTTTGTATGGCTGTGGAATCTATGGATAAAAAGGTGGCAGCGTAGGTAGAAGGGAATGATGGTATGAAGTGGCAGTTTGTGTTGGGGTGGGAGGGCTGAATATGACTAATAAATCTGTGGAGCAGAAGAGCTGTGTATGGAAAAAAAACCCCACATTTTAGTTCATGGAAGGAGACTGAATCTCCCTGTTTGAATGCTTCGTAAAGAATAAGTGCAATATTTGGACAACAAATTGGACAACATCTACCAGGCTGTTTTAGAGCTGCTTAATAATCTGCATAGTAGTTAATGCTGTGTGTATTTGTTATGTTTTGTAACCTGGAATGATTAATCCATTCTGCATCGTATCAGATAAAGTAACTGATGCAACATTAAGAAAATCTAAAAGTTGAGAAATTTAACTGAGTTAAAACTCTTTGGACTTTGTGTTGTAAATCATTAGCATGTTTGGTAGACAGTTTGCCTGGGTAATGTGTGCTACAGAGGTTTGGGGTTTTTTTCCAGAAAAAAAAAAAAGGAAAAGTTCTATGTTTTACTTACAAATGTTGTGGTTCTGCCACATTGTAGTAATCACAAGAGAACTGTATCGTCAATGTTTGCTCTAACATTCCTTGATACCAGCTAAGCACTTGGGCCACTTAGTGGCTTTGGGTAATTTACTGCCTTGTTAATAGAGAATGCAGTATGTGCCAGCCTTGATAACGATTGACATTTACAGTCTATTTGGTACCCCGCTAAATTTCTAAACCATTGATGAATGATGTCTCTCTTTTTCTCCCTAAGATACTACGCTTATCTTCAGCAAGCTCAAGCTTTTTACACGTTTCCGTTCCATCAGATGATGACTGCAGCGCCTAACATGGAAATCATGAGCGAGCAGCCGACTCTAGAGGGCATTCCAGAGCCAAACATCGCTCAGGAGCCTCCGAAAGGTAGTTTGACCTGGCTGTTCGAAGTGATGTAAAACGCTAATAAACGATAAGGAGGGAAAAAAAAGCTACTGATCTTAAACTGCTTCTTGGGACCTATTGAATTTCTTTGTGTTCTTTGAGGGAATATTAATAGTAATGTTTGTTACCAGACAATTACAAAGATAAGGAGTGAAACTGTAGGGTAGTATTCATTCTCACCTCTCTTACCTTGTTCGGTAAAAGCAGGTTTTTGTTTCAATAGATAACAGAAATTTTTAGCTCATTTAATAGGTCTTAATATTATGTTAGAAAGGTTTTCTTTCTTCAGTCTGAGTTAAATATTTTCTACATTTTTGAAAGAGAAGTACAGTAGAATACTGTTTATTTTAAATCCTTTTTGTTTAAGTGGTGGTTTTGTGTGTTGTAGCAATTGCAAATAGTGAATTGCTTATATATGGCAAGGTTTGTTTGGTTTCAGCAAGGCTTATTTAAATGAATACAAACAGTGCTGAATAGTGTCTTGTATGTGACACAGGTTTCACGGTTTATGCACTTGTACATTGCCTTTCTTTTCCCCCACTTGTATTTTGTACATTTAAGCTTTATCCTAACCATGTCAAGGAAAGATCCCTTGTTCTGTTACTCTTACACTTGCTCTTTACCACACAAAAAAGGCAGAGATCTCTGCCACGCTTAAATTCTGACTCTACGGCAAATATTCACACTCTGAGTTTTGTTTTTAATTTATAGATACAAGTCAGAGCTCTTGGTACCAAGGTTGTCTGTCAGCCAGACCATGCCGTGACACTGCTTGTTCAAATGCATGCTTTCATAAGCCTCAGTTTTCCTTTCTCAGTAGTAGTGCCTGGGAAAATTAAATCATAGGAGGAAGACCACAGTTTTGAAACAGTTGCAGCTGCACTGTTCACAGTACTATTCGCTACCCTGCATCTCAAGTGCTGTATAGTTAGGTTTCTTTTGCAGCTGTAGTATTGTATGAGATAATGTCACCATGACCACGGTGTTTGACTGCACTTTCAAGTACTTTTAGACAACTGTAATCTTCTGTTTCAAGGTTGTTCTGTAGTAGTTTTGCAGGAACTCAGAGTAGAAGAAAGCTTTCAAAAGCAGGGCTTGATTTATGAAATAGGTGTGAAATCTGCAGGAAATTATCTGAAGAGCAAAGATTCTGAGTCCAGCTCCCTGCTGTGATGAAAAAAGTAACATTTCTAGGATTGCTCCCTGAAAGGCTGCTGTGGCATCATTCATCATTCATGATGGTGTCTTGTTGGTAGGTACCTGACCAGCATGAAAGTCAGGAGAACATTATCGTGCTTCATTTGAAACATCCAGCTCAGGGCATTCAGAATCCATCTGTGGCATTTCGCCGTCACGTGAAAAACCTCATCGTTTTCCAAGGAGTAGGAAAGAAAAGACACTGTGTGCCACAGCTCTGCACCCTCACTGAAACTAGGCTATAGCTTGAGTTCTGTCACGCACAGCTTTCCTAAGTGATTGCTCCATTGAGATGGTGGGAGTTTCACATGGCTTTTGTTCTTGTAAAAAAGCTGAGTGAAAACAAAAACAGCTCCAAAAAGTTTGCAGACTTAGGGCAGTGCCCTAGGAACCACTATACAGTCATATGCAGTCCAGACAATTTCTGCAGTATATGGAAGACAACTTCCTGATACAGATGGTGCAGGAACCTACTAGGGGAGGGCGGATGCTTGACCTTGTTTTTACTAACAAGGACGGGCTCGTCAGTGAAGTGAAGGTCGGGGGCAGCTTAGGACAAAGCGACCATGAAATGGTTGAGTTCAAGATCCTGAGAGGAAGAGGCAAGCCAAAAAGTAGGATAGCTACCCTGAATTTTGGAAGAGCTAACTTTGATCTCCTCCGAAATCAAATAGGGGCTATCCCATGGGCTGCTCTGTTTGAAGGAATGGGAGCCTGCGAGTGCTGGCTAACATTCAAACAGCACTTCTTCCAAGCGCAGAATAGGTGCATCCCTTTGAGTAAGAAATCGGGAAAGAGAGGTAGAAGACCTGCGTGGATAAGCAGGGAACTTATGAGTAAACTCAAAGGGAAGCAGAAAACCTATAAACTGTGGAAACAGGGTCTGAGATCATGGGATGAATATAAGGATGTGGCCAGGGCCTGTAGGGATGCAACTAGGAGGGCTAAGGCCTGCTTAGAAATTAAGCTGGCAAGGGACATAAAGGACAACAAAAAGAGCTTTTTCAGGTATGTAAATAGTAAAAGGATGACCAGGGATAATGTAGGTCCCTTGTTGAATGAGGCGGGTGTCTTGGTGACAGGAGATGATGAGAAGGTGGAGATACTTAATGCCTTCTTTGCCTCGGTCTTTACTCCGAAGGCTTCTCAGGACTCACATATCCCAGATGTAAGTAGGAGTGGTTGGGGAACGAGTGGTTGGGGAACGAATGGCTCCCCTCTAGTAGAGGTAGGGGTGGTCCAGGAACGACTCAAAGGAATGGATGCACACAAATCCATGGGCCCGGATGGGATACACCCACGTGTGCTGAGAGAGCTGGCGGAGGTGATTGCGGAGCCGCTCTCTATCATCTTTGACAGATCCTGGACTACAGGAGAAGTGCCTGAAGATTGGAGGATAGCCAATGTCACTCCAGTCTTTAAAAAAGGCAAGAAGGAGGATCCCAGTAACTATAGGCCAGTCAGCCTCACCTCTGTCCCTGGAAAGGTGATGGAACAGCTTGTTTTGATTGCCATCTCCAAACAACTGGAAGAGAAGAAGGTCATGAGGAATAGTCAGCATGGATTCACCAAGGGGAGATCGTGCTCGACCAATCTCATAGCCTTCTATGATGTTATTACCAACTGGGTGGATGGAGGGAGAGCAGTGGATGTCATCTACCTCGACTTTAGCAAGGCTTTCGATACTGTCTCCCACAACATCCTGATAGAGAAGCTGAGGAAACAAGGGATAGACGAGTGGACAGTGAGGTGGGTTGAGAACTGGCTGTCAGACCGGGCTCAGAGGGTCGTGATCAGTGGAGTAGAATCTGAATGGAGGCCTGTGACTAGCGGTGTTCCCCAGGGCTCAGTGTTGGGTCCAGTCCTGTTTAATATCTTCATTGACGACCTTGATGAGGGAATAGCATCCACCCTCAGCAAGTATGCCGATGATACAAAACTGGGAGGAGTGGCTGACACGCAGGAACACTGCGCTGCCATCCAGCGAGACCTGGACAGACTGGAGAGCTGGGCAGGGAGAAATCTAATGAAATTCAACAAAAGCAAGTGTAAAGTCTTGCACCTGGGGAGGAATAACCGACTGTATCAGTACAGGCTGGGGGATGACCTGTTGGAGAAGAGCTCTATGGAGAAGGACCTAGGGGTCCTGGTTGATGACAGGTTGGCTATGAGCCAGCATTGTGCCCTGGTGGCCAAGAGAGCCAATGGGATCCTGGGATGCATCAGGAAGAGTGTGTCCAGCAGGTCGAAGGAGGTGATCCTCCCCCTCTACTCTGCATTGGTCAGGCCCCACCTGGAATACTGTGTCCAGTTCTGGGCTCCCTGGTATAGAAGAGACAGGGACCTTCTGGAGAGAGTCCAGAGAAGAGCGACAAAGATGATTAGGGGTCTGGAACATCTCCCCTATGAGGAAAGGTTGAGTGAGCTGGGTCTGTTCAGCCTGGAAAAAAGAAGACTTAGGGGGGACCTAATTAGTGTTTACAAGTATCTTAGACATGGGTGGCAGGGGGAATTGGCCAGCCCCTTTTCAGTGGTCAGTGGGGACAGGACTAGGGGCAATGGCTGTAAGCTGGAGCACAGGAAGTTCCGCACCAACATGCGGAAGAACTTTTTCACAGTGAGGGTGACAGAGCAGTGGAATAGGCTGCCCAGGGAGGTGGTGGAGTCTCCTTCTCTGGAGATATTCAAGTCTCGTCTGGACGCCTATCTATGTAATATGAGATAGGGAGCCTGCTTTGGCAGGGGGGTTGGACCCGAAGATCTCTTGAGGTCCCTTCCAACCCCTAAGATTCTGTGATTCTGTGATTCTGTGATACTTATTTCTTACATGAAGGAGAGTTTAAACTAGGATTTCTGAAAATAACATGACGTTTCAATTTTAAAGTAATAGATTACTTTGGCTCTTTGCTGATTGCTGCCAAATACGTTTTCATACTTTTCAAGTTGTGTTCTCCAACTCAACATTATTACTGAGCAAGGGCAGACAGCAACCTCTGGGTGGTACCTGTGCTGATCGAATCTCTAAGCTTTAGGGGCCAGAAGATTTGAAAGTTTCAAATGAGGGAACAGTTATTACTCTATGTTTGGTGTCTCTCATCCAAATTGAGATCCTGAAGCTCTCATACATTATTTTGCTGTATGATGGACCTGGAGAGTATGTTCTGTAAACAACAAATTGTGAGTAGTTATGTAGCCTTCAACCTATGGGTTTGTGTTCCTAATGAGCTGAAACCTTGGGCTGTAGGTGATGCTGGAGACCTGTTGCTTTTGACAGGCTGTTCAGTTTCCTCAATGTGTTAGGTAATCTATAACAATTAACTTTCATATATAGAAGTGTGGATGCTAGACTAGAACTTACCGTCGCATTCCTGAGAACCTAAACTTTGATGTTTTGGCATAACCTCAAAAAGAAATGATACAGTTTCCAAAGGATTGTTGCATACATCATCTAATCAACGTAACCTAGTTGTGGAGTTATTCTTGGTTGTATGCTAAGTCAGTATAGACTACTCAGCCTGTCAGTAGTCTATGTGTCTGTGGTACAGACATCCAAGCTAGCTCTATGTTAAGCCTGGAAAACCGAGACTCATCTGATAAATTTACGTTCAAAATTAATTAATTATTTAACAATTATCTGTTTGGGGTTTTTTATCCATACATTTAGCTCAGTCTTTTTGAATGTCCACACTGCAACACCAGAAATGTACACGATGATATTTGCTCTGTATTTCAGAAGTTAAAAAAGGAGGAAGGAAAAGAAAAGCCAAAGCAACTGAGCCAAAGCAACCCAAAAAGCCTGCTGCTAAGAAAGAGAAATCGGCCAAGTCAAAAGGCAAACAGGAAAAGATCACAGATACCTTTAAAGTCAAACGAAAAGTGGACCGTTTTAACGGTGTATCTGAAGCTGAACTTCTCACCAAGACTCTACCTGATATTTTAACCTTCGATCTGGACATTGTAATAGTAAGTACCTCACAGTTACAAGATCAGGTAGAAAAGTGGATACTCTGTACTCAACGCTTATGATACACTTTCTCTCTGGTTACTTATCTGTATTGCATATGTGTCAAGATCTTGCAAGATAAAGCATATAAACTGTTTCCTGTGTGCAGAGCTGCTTTGCATTTTGTGTTAAAAATCATAGTTCTAACTTCTGAGAAGTCTAAGACTTACATATAATAATAGATAGTCAGGAGAGAGCGTTACCTGACACTATTTACTGCAAGTGCTACACCAGTGGCTGTAGAACAGTGAGCTCTGCTTTTGACATTGCACATCTAAATGGGACACTGCTCTAACATTGTCTTTTTTTAAAAAAAATAACGATGGAAGTTTTGTTTATTGACACTAACTTAAAGAGAATTGAGTAAGTATCCTTACTGTAACATGATTAAATTCCTGGCAGACGGTGTTCTCATTGTTAAAATGGTCTGGTATCTTTGTAGATTGGCATAAACCCTGGCTTGATGGCAGCTTACAAAGGACATCATTACCCTGGACCTGGAAACCATTTTTGTACGTTTTTGTTTTCCTTTCCTCATATAGAATTTGCATGACTTTATTAGAACTTGCAGCATTTTAAACAAACTGCTGTGATTTGGGCTTTTTTTGTTGTGGGATGGTTGGGGTTTTTTCGATGCAGGGAGAGATTTTGCTTCTAGCCATTTGAATCCTCCTGTCAAATGCTGAACATAAAAGAGGAATAATCAGTGACTTTCTATGTGGGTTTAGAATTGGCATGTAAACACCGTTTATCAGATTGTATTACCAAATAACATCGTGGTGTGTTAGTGTGCAACCTAAGGAATAAAAATTTAATCTCTAGTACTTGAGCTACTAAGGGTAAGTCAATACAAATAAAATAAAACTACACATTTTTTTAGAAAAATGCATTTCAGTGAGCCATCTTCTGTTTGCATTTATTCATCTTTTCTAAACAAGCTTTCTAACTGATGAAAAAGCAAACCATTGCCCTTTCCCGGCAGGCATACACGTGCAACATACCTGATTCTCCAAGCAGCTACTTTTTTCCTAAGTTTTTTCCATTTTAAGTAATATTTTCTGCAGCATAGTCTCATAAAGAAAGATTGTACCTGAGCTCTGTTGAAATGCTGTTTTGTGTACTGGGAGCCACCCCAGCTATGGCAGTAGGGAGCTCCATGTGGGCTCCTTCGCAGCCCTGTGATACACTCCTGCCAAAATGCTTCTGGTGTCTGCAGACTCAGAAGTCAGGCTTAGGTATTTCTGCAGCTCCTCAGTCACCGAGATGCAGACCAGATACTGTGGCTGTTTGTAAGCTTCCCGGATCATTAGGAGCTCGTTGTGGATGCTTTGTCCTTAAGAGATTGGCAGTGCACATCACCCAAGATATACTTGAATGTGCTAAATGCGAATGTAAGATACTAGTGGGTTCTGTCAGAGAGGCCCAGTGCAGAAGTGATGACAAGGTTGTAAAAGAAAACTTAACGCTTGTTGTATTTACTGTATTAATTCCCACAAAAATCCAAGTTGATCACATTCCCTGCTGGAATGAATCACAAAATCTAAAGCTCTCTGAATTTTTAGAGTAAGTCTGGTTTCCATACACAGGGTCACAGTGAGAAGTTCAAGTTGTTTGCCAGGGATTTTCTAATCCTCTTGCAGTAGATAAAGTAATTTTGGCTACTTTAAACTTTCCTAGATAGGGCAGTAGCCTTCCCGAAGTAGACTATTGTCCCAAATAGTCAAGGGGTTAGGGGGGGGGTGTTGCGGTTTTGTTTTTCCTTTCCTTAGAAGAAAGGCAAATGCATTTCTTCCTACTTCACAGGGAAGTGTCTGTTCATGTCTGGTCTAAGTAATGAACAGCTGAACCATATGGATGACCACACTTTGCCACATAAATACGGGATTGGATTTACCAACATGGTTGAAAGGACAACACCAGGAAGCAAAGACCTCTCCAGGTAAGGTAATGGGAGGGGGATATTGTACTTGTTCATGGATTACTAGTTGTGATTATGATTTTGACTATTTTCTTTTCTAGCAAAGAGTTTCGGGAAGGAGGGCGAATTCTGATGCAGAAGTTACAAAAGTATAAACCTCGTATAGCAGCTTTCAATGGAAAATGTGAGCACCTTGATTTTTAAATGATTTTTTTGTGTCAGTGGCTTTTTTTTTTTTTTTTGGTCCACTAATCCTCTTTACTTTTCATTTTAGGTATTTATGAAATTTTTAGTAAAGAAGTTTTTGGAATAAAAGTGAAGAACTTGGAATTCGGACTGCAGCCACACAAGGTGCCAGATACAGAAACAGTAAGTGTTGGTACTGAGGAACAAAAACCAGGGCACTCTGTTCTGGTTATTTCAAAAGTAGTGAAGTCTCAGGACTTGCACACGCTTACAGGAATGTTCAAGTCTGCTCAGCATACAAGGAATGTGAAAGGCTTTCAATTAAATAGAGAAAAGGGGATAGTGCAATTTTTAGGCATGTCTTTAATGCAGCTGCTTCTTTTATTTGGGAAGTCGTGTATAGGTTAGTAGGTTAGTGCATTTTCTGAGGACTGTGTAAAGTAAGAACAAAACATCTATCTTCTGCGATAGCCATCATCTGCTTTCACTGGATTCTCTGTGTCCAATTCCCTGTATGCTTGTATTACCAGATCTTGGTATCAAACCACAACCATGGTGCTAGTCGTGCCACAGTGCAGGAGAAAGAATAGCAAGTCCATCGTTGTGGTGTTCTGCACTACAGCTGCAGCATTGCTGGGTCTGGGCATGCCCAAACTAGGCTAGGTCGTCTTAGGGTGATTGGCAGCTTGAAAATTAGACACTTCAGATAAAAGAAACTGTTTGATGAAGAGTGCGTTAGTCATAGATATCTAGTGCTGAAAGATACCTCAAGAGGTGGCTATGTATCATCACAAATGGTTTTAACCTGTTTCTGTAAACAGGTTAAGGCAAAGGCAATTACACTGCCTGCCAAGGTAGCTTACTCAAAAGCGTCCTTACCTTGTCAGCTCAAAAGTTTGGGGTTTTATTTCTCTTTCAAATTACTAGTGCTGTGAGTTTCAGCTGTCCTTGAAAGGTGAAGTGTTGCCATCAGAGCCTGAAGAGCCATTGGTGCTAAAGTGCTTGCTTCTTAAGTAGCTGTTAAAACACTTCTGCAGTAGATCTATTTGTAAAAAAGAAAAATAATCCTATTGACAAGTACTTGGCCGTAAATACTACACAGTAATGAGTGTTGGATACAGTTCCTTTTGCTTCTTTTGGTTTTTTCTTTTTTTTTCCCCCAAACTAACTTTACCTCTTTTGTTATTGCTGTTGGCAGAGATAGAGACGCATAAATTGGCTTCAACCACAGTAACCCCAGAGTTTAACACCCTGAGAAGTGTGATACAGACCCACTTGTTCCAGAAGCCAGGCTGATTAGCCTGGGGTGGCTCCTTCCCTGGTTTTGGGGAGTTCATGTGCTGTCGTGTACTCCTCTGGTGACTTTCTGGCTCAGAGCTTTGCTTGCTCAGGGAGCTCTGGAGTGTGTTCTGCTCTCTGGCACACGCTTGCTGAGTGTACTTCTTGCAACACACGTTGGTACTGCTCCTGCGGCATGTAAACAGCTGCTGAAAACTGTCCTTGCTTCAGCAGTTGCTAATCAGTCCCTCTTGTTAGGACAGGATACCTAGCTGGCTGAGGAGAAGGAAAGACTCATTTTATCTTCTCTCACAACCATTATTAGCATTACTTGAAGTTTGTACAAAGGGTTAAAAGAGCAAGCTTAACTTTTAACATTATTCTTGATGCACTAAGTATTAACTCATAGTTCAGGGACCAGTAATGCTCTGTTTCTTACTCTGTTTCAAGCTCTGCTACGTTATGCCATCATCCAGTGCAAGATGTGCCCAGTTTCCTCGTGCGCAAGATAAAGTTCATTATTACATAAAGCTGAAAGACTTAAGGGATCAACTGAAAGGCATCACACCAAACACAGACGTGCAGGAGGTGCAGTACACGTTTGACTTGCAGCTTGCACAAGGTATAGTGGTTATTTTGTTAGTCCTCTATTAAAACATAGCGTGACATACAACACAACTAGCAGTTCCCCAAGCAAACAGAAATAAAGAATTTAAGAGATGAACTATCTCCTCTATATCACATGGAACAGAATTACACATTCCACTCTTCTTTTAGTACAGCCTTAATTACCTCAGGGGAGCAGGCATTATCCTGTAACATGTGGCTGTTTTTTCAAGAGTTCTTTGATAAAAATGCTATTTGATCCTTTTTCTTCTGAATATTAATACCTGAGGTCTTCTCTTTCGGCAGAGGATGCTAAGAAGATGGCTGTCAAAGAGGAAAAATATGATCCAGGTTATGAAGCAGCATATGGAGGAGCTTACTGTGATCGTGCACCCTATGAAAGTGACCACTGCAGCTTCTCTTCAAATGGAACTGGTAAAGCACAGTGCTTGGGGCATTTAGTCTGTAAACCAGTACTTATGAACACTTTATTTACTACCCTTTCAGCAACTTGCACGATTCATACAGTTTTTTTGAGGTATAGCAGCAGTTAAACTCTTACACAACTGAGGGAATGTGTCATTTTTGTGAGAGGGAACTAAAGAGAAGCCATTCACTTTATTTAAAATCAACTGTCTGCAACTCAGACCGTTTTCCCAAATGCTGACTGGCTCACGAGGCCTGACAGACACACAGCTGCTGAATTCCACAGCAAACCTCCTGAACTACCATGACCATGTAAATGCATTGTGCTTTTCAGAGCAGGGCGAGGCTTGTGCTTTGTTCTCCTTTCAAAGGAAAGCACAGACAGACAGTGGTGGGACAGATGAAAGAACAGCGCTGTTGGTGCTAGTGGGTGAGATGGAGGAGCAGTGTCCGATGCGACTTGTAATCTAGCTGTAATTATGAACCTGGGAATTTTATTTCACAAAATACCACCAACTGTAATTTAAAAAAAACCCCAATGTCAAAAGCAGTAACTTTGGAGTAATCGCCCTTGGGGCCTCGTTGCACTCATGTCATGGATTGACATTTGCATTCTGTACACCTTTGCTTTCAGAAGAATTTGTCCATAAGAAACACTGAAGTGAGGTATTCTTTTAAACATTTGGACTCTTCATTTTAATATATATATATGTATGTATGTATGCAAGTACCTCTCAAAGAAGATTTGAAGAAATTATAATTTGAGGAAATGATCTGGATCTACGCAAGTAAATGCTCAGAAGAAACAAGTCTGAACTCCAGCCTCAGTAGCTGGTTGAAAAATAGAGGCAAGGTGGAAGCCACAAATATCTTGACTTTTTTAGAGGTTATTTGGGGTTCTTGGGGTTTGTTTTGTGATTTTTAGGCTTGTTTGGGGTTTTGCTTTTTATTTTTTCCTAGTGGCACCATCTGTATTTTAATGGTTTAGTTTGAGTGAGTGGTATCAACTACACTTTAAAACCCATGTTTGTTTGGTTTGTTTTCAGCAGCGAGCAACCCGCAGTACTGTGAGGGGCCATCCTTCGGGGAAGTCCCTAATGGACAGTGGATGACACAGTCCTTTGCAGACCAGATCCCCGAGTTCAGTGCCGGTGGGGCACAGGAAGAAGAGGGAAGCAGTGCATGAGGGCTGTTTCTCCTCAGCTATGCATACCTGCTGCAGTTTTAATGCAGTGAGCAAGATTGGTACCTCGGTTCTCCAACTGAAGCATTTTAATGGTATTTTATCCCCCCTAGTTATTTTATTTTAGTCGAAAGTAAGTGTGTGGTAGGCTTAAATCAATGAACTAGATAATTTTAAGGAACTGTCCAAACCTTTTAAAAAAAAAAGAAGTTAGCCCTTTTTTGTATATGAGTTTTATATTTAATGTATACCATTTCCTGCAGGTTTTGACAAATCGCTTTCTCACTTGTGAAGATTTCTTTGGGGCGTTAATTTTATTCCATAAACAGTCATGGACTAGTAACAGCAGCAGGATACTTTTTACTGATGCCTCAGTATTTGGATATCTCATCATCCTTTTATATCCAGAGGGGAAAACGGGAGGTATACTCTTACTGTGGTGTTTTTAATCCCACACCGCGAAGCAAACTGTGCTTTTTAAGCCTGCCTTTTACCTTCTTAAAAAGTGCAAAAAGTTGTGTTCTGCAGCTGTGAGTGCCGAGTATTTCCTGGGTGGGAAGTGATCGTTCTGCCTGGTTAGTACTTGGACCGTGTTCCAGCTTATGGGAGTGGAGACATCATCTTGGGTCACAACACTGGGGAGCAAACTGCACGTCACACAGGACAGGGCCTAAATATGCTGGCTGAGCTGTCTTAGGTGTCCCTACTGCTCCATCTCTTTCCTCCTTAAATTCCAATGTAAGAAACTGGAATTCCTTTAAAGAAAACACAGCCAAAACCCCAATGTTGGTTACTGAATTCTGTGGCATTTAAACTCTTGGTCATGTCTATGTGATCTCTTCACCTGACCTCTAGCAGGAGACAGTCCCTTTGAAAGCTGACATCAAAGGGAAACAAAAGACCTCATTCCCTTTAAAAATCACATCCAGCTATGCTGTTGGCAGCAAGTACAACTAGCACCAGGTGAAAAAGGTTTGTGATTTAGCAGTCTGTAACCTTCAATTCCTTTCAGTCTTACAAGACCTTAGAGGGCGTTGTCCTCCTGAAAGTAAAAAATACTAAGTTAAGGATGTAAGAAGTCAGCTGTAGAAACTACAGCTCGCTTCTGAGGAACTTGCCTAAACAATAGGCATTTTTGGCCAATATTAGTGACTGAGAAAGATGTGAGAGTCTATGCGTGTGCCTAACCATCATCATCTTTCTCTTTTATCCTGTGAGAAAGAGATGAAGTAAAAGCAATAAGCTGATCAAAACATGAAAGTTTTGGTGATCTTATGACAGTAGGTGCTTCACATACTTGAAAAATAGATACACGTGGTATCTCCACAGCTCACACTGGTCAGAGATTCCTGCACCGGTGTGTTTTTATCCTTTCCTCACAGCCAGTGACAGTTGTCTTGCATCGAGTATAACTAGTTAGTGTAGACTCTAATCCTGCTGCAACAGCTCTCACTAAGATCACTCTGTCAACCTGTTGTGAGGCAGGCACAATGTTTACAGTTTCCTTTCCAAATTATGTGGCTTAATTCTGAGCGTCTTAAATCAAGAAAGTGTGCATTACAATTCTGACTGTGGGTATTAGCTTCAGCGTAAAGCTGTTCACTATGTTGTCAAAAAGGTATAGGATTTGTCTTGTCTGTTATTTAAAGTGTACTGTATCATGTATTGCTGTTTACATGGACCTTTTCCTGCAGGTGCTCAAAGCATCTTGCATCAGGGATTTGTTACAATTCAGTTTTATTTTCCAGCAAAATTAGAAGCGTGTAGTTAGTACAGCTGAGTATGTAGCACAGTAGGACATAACTACTGTAAGGCTATCCTGTTTGATTGGAAGGGAAGGGGCTTCTCTCAATGGAGCCACCTACTAGGCTACCTAGTCTAAAATACAGCAAAGTATACAATGACTGTGTCACTAAATATTGCAATTCTGTGTGTACTCCTCAGAACTGGTGCTCTCTTCATTGCAGTAATGCAGAAGCTCTTAATCTGTCTGAAATCTGTAAGTGTTTCTCAATAAAATCAGGAATTGTACCACAGTGTCTTTGAATGTGCTTGTGCAGCTTGCTAGCAGGGCCTAAGTCCTTGCCAGGACACGTACTCCATGGACGCGGAACGGAGTCACGGTGCAGCAGCACTGGGCTCATTAAAATGCAGCCCAAGTTTTCCTTTCAGGTTGTACACTGTGGCCTAAGGCAGCTACAGCCACCTTGTATGTAATCCTGCAAGTATTTCCTGTGTAGATTTTTCTACCACCAGAGTTGGAGTCTTATTTGTAAAAACCTTCCATCAAGCCCCCTGGTCTGAACTTCACCTCTATAGACATTAAAAGTCCTTCATGGCCAAGTAAACTTGTTTCCTCAGCTCCTGTGAAGGATGAGATCACCTGAGCTGTGTCACTGTCACTCTAGCTTCCCCCTTCAGCTATAAACACACACAACTGACACTTATTTATTCATGTATTTAACAAATACCTTGTTCTCTAAAATCTGTTAATTATACAACGTTGCATCTCCAACTATGACGTACTGCAAAGCAGAGTGTATCACTGCATTTAACTGCTTTCAGCATCAGCTCTCGGGACGAGTTAATTTAAACTTCCCTGAAGGGTCAGGAATAAACCAGTTTTCCCAGAGATCAGTGTGAACACTGGGGTAGTCCCAAGGTTTGTATCGCCCATTCCAGTGAAGTAATTTAGCTTCTTGGAGAAAATGCTCCGAATAACGGGTATCAGGACTCCAGCCTGTAGGGATAGATTTCAGGAGAAAAAAATTAATCCAGTTTTTAATAGTGGAACTACTTATATATTTATAAACATTTAGATATTTATAAGTGTTCATGAGATCCCCTCTCAGTCTTCTCCGGGCTGAACAGCCCCAGCTCTCTCAGCCTTTCCTCATACAAGAGATGTTCCAGTTCCCTCACACTTAACAGAGTAAGGTAAATTCAGGGTGGGTTTTTAAAGACATGTCACCTCTTACTAGACAACTAGTTAGTTGTAGGATAGCAAAGCTTTTTTCAGCTTCATGCCTCTAGTTCTGCATCAGCACTTCCCCCCACCCAATGTTTTTAAGATCTTGACGTAGCTGGGATTTAAAATAAAATAATCCTTTTACTATACCAGCTCAGCCATTATTCGTCTCAGAATAATTCACCATTCCCAGTGAAAATAACTACATCCTCCAGGCAGCTGACTACACAAATACAGCCCAGCATCCTATTTTCCACTGCACCTATCAAATGGGTGGCTGATTTCTTACAGCATATATTCAGATCTTTCACATGTTCTCCTATAGTTTATGACAGAAAGGTTAGCTGGTCTTCAAACATGGCACTTTGTCCTTGGTAGCTGGGGGAGTGGGGTGTGCATGTTTTTCTTTCTTTTTTTTAATCCAGTACAATTACTACTAGAGTTTGGGGGTTTTGCAGCAGCACAGTATTTTGTTTGCTTGAGCTGTTCAGATATTTGCACAATGAGACCCATGGGGAGCCCCACAGAAAGCAGGACTAACAATGGCTGGGAAGCAGGGATTATATGCTCGGGATTGGAGGTATTAGGTAATGCACTGAAGTAATGTAAGGTCCTATGATGAAATCTTACAACTGCTCACTGATTTAGTCCCAACTGCAGACAGTGGGAAGTTAAACTTACCCAGATGCCTTATGTGCCACATCGGATTAATAGTGGAATACTTCCCATGAAATACAATCAGCATTGGAGAGGTTGCCACACCTCCCCCAAGGGTGCTGCTGTAGAGGTTTTCCCTGCAAAAGGTAAAAATAAAAAAAGGAAAAGGTTCAAAACCTCAATCAAAGAATCTTTAGTACAAAAGGCAGAAAATTAAAAAGTATTCTGGCAAAATTAAAATTCTCTAAATTTAAATGGATGGATTTTCAACATAATCCTTCCTAACACTGTTAATTACTTGTATTTGCAACTCCAGTTCCTGTTGAGTAAATTGTTACTGCCAAGGAAAATAGGAGTCAGACCCAACATGATGTCAATTACTTCTATACGCCACTGATAAAGCTTCATGTAGGAAAAAAGCTGTTAACATAAAGGATCAAACCTATTTTAGTCTCTTCAGAATATGCACGTTTCCATGTGTTGCATTCCCTCCTTTTTCCCCTTTCCCTCCTCCTCCAGCTTCTAGATCCACGAACTAACTTCAGATCCCAGAAGGGCAGGCATTGGAAGGGACCTCTGAAGATCATCTAGTCCACCCCACCTGTAAAGCAGGATCACCTGCAGCAGATTGCACAGAATCATGTCCGGGGGGCAGGGTTTGAATCTCTCCAGAGAGGAGTCTCAACCTCTCTGGGCAGCCTCTTCCAGTGCTCTGTCACCCTCACAATGAAGACATTTTTCATCATGTTCAGATGGAACTTCCTGTGTTCCAGTCTGTGCCTGTTGCCACTTGTCCTGTCACTCGGCTTCACTGACAATTTTGGCCCTATCCTTGAGACATCCTCCCTTTAGATATTTATAAACATTAAACAGATCCCCTCTCAGTCTTTTCCAGGCTGAAAAGCCTCAGGTCTCTCAGCTGTTCCCCATACAAGGGCCTCCAGTTCCCTCATTCTCACAGCCCTCCACTGGACTCTCTCCAGTAGCTCCAGTCTTTCTTGCACTGGGGAGCCCAGAACTGGACACAGAACTCCAGATGTGGTCTCACCAGGGCAGAGTAGAGGGTGAGGATAACTTCCCTCAACTTGGTGACCACACTCTTCTCAATGTGCCCCAGGACACCACTGGCCTGGGGGCACATTGCTGGATCAGTGTCAGATATTGCCAAGGTCCAGTCAGTATAAACTTAACATCTAACAGAGGCTTTGGGCAACCTGGGCTAGTGGAGCGTGTCCCTGCTCATGGCAGGGGCTTGAAACTGAGTGATCTGTGAAGTCCCTTCCAACCCAGACTAGTCTGTGATTGTATTGTATCTGCTTCCTAAGAATTATAATTCCAGGGCCAGGTAAGCTTTACTGATAAAACTTTATCAATAGAATTTGCAGTAGTATTCATGGAGTCTTTTGCAAACTCTTAGAAAAGGCATAGCAAGAGCTTGTCAAGACACATTACATAAGCGGCACAAGAAAAGTGCCATTTGGCTTTTAATTTGTTCACATGCTTATTTGTGTCTCTCCTCCTCTCTTCCTTTCTGAAAGTAACAAGTCATGGACACAGTCCAATAGCACAAGCTGCTGGGTTTCAATTCAGCCTTACTACATTTAAATTTAACCCTTTGCAGGGAAAGAAAATAAACATCAAGTTTAGAAATAGAGGTTAACAGTGAACCAATGTTAAAAAGTGAACTGATTCTTTCACGGTGTCATGACTTGTGATTGATGCCAAAAATGTATCTTTCAATTTTGTTCATCTATAGAAGTGTTTCCTACTTGTATTTAAGAAATACGGTGTCCAGTTAAGAGTTTGGCTGACATTGCAATAGGAGACACCGCACACAAACAAGGGAAGATTCCTCCTCCTTAAAGCCAGCCTTGGGAAGGGAAGATCCTAAGTGGTTTGATCCCAAGCAAGGTTGTTCACCCAAAACAAGAACCATGTGTTGTCAGTGCCCCTCGGGACGAAGTGTGGTTTGTGTCTAGACACAAGACTAGAATTCCAGGTGACCATTTACAGTTGGACTCGATCTCAAAGGTCTTTTCCAACCAAAACCATTCTATGATTTCCCAGTACACAATTAGTCAGATTTAAGAAGATGGAAATTCTGTCCCACTTCACTTCATTTGGTGAAATCTCAAAGAAAGACTCTGAGTTAAACTTTTAGCAGCTCTTAAGCAGAAAAATAACACTCTAAACTGAGTATTAAATGTAAAGGGCAAAGCTAGATTTCTACACATACTCTACATTTCTTTGCATCCACTTTTCCAACTGCTTTGTAATCCGTTGATGTTTCCATTCCGTCATGTTAGCAACAATTACTCCAGGATTGAAGGAGCAGGTGCTGGGGCTGATGCCAAGATCTCTAATTCCTTGCTTTCTGTAGTCCAGGAATCCCATGTACGTGTTCTAAGAAATAAAAAGTATGTTTATCCCCTATGAATCTCCATGAAGAGAAGCATAAAGCATTCTTTGCCACTCACACAGAGACTGGAGACACGCACCCTAAGCTGAGTTTGTAGATGATGTTCCCTGTCTTGACTTCCATATGACAGGAGGCTGAAAGGCAGGTTATTTCCAACTACTAAATTACCTTTTCCACAGTGTTGTTCCCTGGGAGTTCAAGGCTCTTCCCTCACCACGTGTTTGTCTTTCTGCAGCTTACTCTCAATGATGTAGCATCCCACCTGTATGGCTGTAATGCTAGAGGGATTCACTGACAAGCCTGGGGAACTCAGCTCAGGAATAAGCCTTTAAACTTGATTCCCTAAATGGCATTCCCAATTTGACTAATACAACGATTATGTTTTATTATAGATATTTATTAGATAATCTGTAAGTGCTCGTGATCTACTAATAGCAAAACATCAAACATAATTTAGTAGAATCCAAAGAGCAACAGAGATTTAAATTATTACAGGAAACAATTCTGTATAGCATTAGGGTTACTACAAAAATTAGTTCTTGATTACCTGTAAAACTATTATAAAACTATGTATAAAAAAGCCCAAAGCTTTCGCTTTTGGGGAAAATGTATAAATCATTTTACATTAATGAGCAAATATATTCATTATTAAAAGTCCAGACCAGCATCTTACCTGCATCCCGACACTTCTAACTATTTCATGTGTAGAAGGCAGATCACAATCATCTGAAAAAGCTGCAGCATGTCCAGGTGCTATCTTCGTGTCATAGAGTTCCTGGATGTCACCTGATTACAAAAAGGTCAAAAGCATAAAAGAAACCTACTCCATCACTACAGAGTCACTAGGGTCACTTCTGTTCTCATATATGCTACTTAAGAACATGCCGATTTCAGGGGACAGCACAGATACTGAAGGCAGCTGACTTTCATAACATGGGACAGTCTACAAATTTGAGTCCTGTTCCTGGATGTCTAAGGTCTATCTTTAGACACCACCAGAATTCAAAACATCCACATACTGGGCTGAATTCCAAAATCAGCTATAGCAGAGGCCGATGACACTGTTAGGAAGCCTGGTTACAAAGTTCTACAGAGTTTCCTTTTGGAGAGCTACAGCACAGGCAATTTTTCTGAAGCTCCTAAAGTCCCACAAACCACCACTTCAATCTCCTGCACAGACCATGTTTCGCCTGGTGTTCACGGTGTTTACACCTCCTAAAAGAATTCCAGTACTGACCAGTTGAAACAAGCCTGTGACACCTGACCATCCCTGATGGCTTCACAGACCACCCAGCTCCTTCCTGTTGGAGGGAAATGATGTAACACATGGCACCATGCTCATCCACTGACTAGTAGGTACCCATGATGAGCCAGAATGGTTTCAGGGCAGGTGGGAAGAACAGTGGTGAGCAGCAGTTACGGAGTCTGCATCCAACCCCCCCTGCAGCTACCAGCTTTGCTGTTGGGCATGAGTCAGTCACAGGGAAGATGAATTATCTTGGAAGGCCACATATGGCCTGGTAGCCTGACATGAGACCATCAAAAGACTAGTAACTGAAAACACTCCTCACACTGCACACAGTGGCACTACTAGTTCTGAATTAAGTAGGGATGAGGGTTTTTTCCCTGAACTCATCAGCTAGTTGGAAAACGGTTTAAGATCCATGTCTCACTAAGAATTAGAATTTGAATTAATGGAGCACTTGATTGTTCAAGATCACTGTGCCTTACTGCCCTAGTTTCAGCTAGGATGGAGTTAAATTCTTTTCTAATAGTGGAGTTAGGATGAGAGCAGTGCTGATAGCACCCTGAGGTTTCTAGTTGTTGCCAAGCAATCAAGGACTTTTTCAGTTGTTCATATTTACCTACTAACAAGGAGGGGATGCAGCCAGGACAGGTGACCCAAACTGGCCAAAGGGGGTATTACATGCCAATTACGTCATGCTCAGCATAAAAGGGGGGCTGGTTGGAGGAGAAGCAGGTGGCTCCAGGACATGTGGTTTTTCGGGACGGCACTGGGCTGCACAGCCTGAGTTGTGCGGTTCAGTGAGAAAACGCGTTGTGTATCACCAGTTTCATGTATTTTTTGCTATAAAGTCCTGTTATCATTGTTATGTCTATCCTTCTGCTATCTCAGCAAATTAGCCTTATCCCAACCTGTGGGATTTTGGTTTCTTGGGTTTGTTTTTTCCCCTCCCTTCCCTCCCCCTCCAACTTCCTCCCACCTTCCTTTTAAAAAACAAGCGACTGTGTGGTGCTCATCTCTCAGCTGGGGCAAAATCACGACACTTCCTAAGTATTTTCTCCTGATTCTAAACAGCTTCAAGAAAAAAGTAGGAAAAGGAGAAAATAAAAATCAAACCAAATAATTCTGGGCTGACAGCCAAAGTTCAGTATGTTTCATTCTGAATGCTTTGCAGAAAGCAATAAATGATCCCAAAACTGAACCCCAAAAACCCCATTCACTCCTTATCCTGTCAGAAGATGCAATCACTCCCACTCCAGAAACATCTAACAGCAGTGTCTCACATTACAGCTAAGGCATGGGGAGCAGCTGCCAGAACACGCTCCCTCCCTCTGCCTCACTCCCACATGTCCATCTTTATTCCCCTCTTCTGGGCCCTTCGACTTCGTGGCCCAAGGGTGAGGAAATGAGGCTGGCTGAAGTAAAAGAAAAAAAAAAAAGGAGGGGGGGGAGGGGAAATAAAAAGTTTGTGTTTTTTTTGTCCTGCTAATCTTCTGCCTGGCCAACCAGCTGAATCAGCTCGCTTGGCAGCTGCACAACTGTAGATGTGACACAAGTAACCGGAGCTGCCTGGAGACAGGAGAAGCCACTTCCCTCAGCAGCAGCCTGCTATGAGCCATAACATGAAACTGCACCTTTATTCCGTGGCTCACATAAGCTGATACCCCTAATGAGACAGAAAGACCTACCTCCCCTCATCTCCCAGCCACGCTGCCTCAACTCCTACCAGGGAACTAATTCAGGCTGAAAGCAGCACACTCCTGGTGAATGCCTGTGCAGGTGCAATGAGGGAAACAGGGGAGGTGCCCAGTTCAGCTTCAAGTGCTCATGGAACTGGAGCATAAATGAGGACTTCACAAACCTTTCAAAGAGTCAAGTATTGATGCCCACCGATGCCAGACAGAACAACAAAACCAAAAAGCCGATATAACTGCTGAAAACAGAGAGATCTGTCTACTGCAAATTAAAATGAGACAGGGCAGATTAATCCTATTTTATAAAGCAGCCAATAGCAGCAGCCCCTTCAAGTGTAGACATTCTGAAATCTGATCCTGAAGAGACAAAACTACAGAAAGCTGCAGAGCAGCAGTGGAGAGTAAAATTATACTTCTGTCATGTGTAAGTTCACTGATCTTAATATTCTTGTTGCAAAGGTTAATTTTAGCCAAAAGTTTATTATAGCTACATTCAGTCCTTTCCAAAGGAAAACTTCATCAAACAGCCCTTTAATGTTTAACAAGGATAGGTAAAATGCTTTTGGTGTTCCTGTGTACTGGGCCTGGCTAGGATGGAGTTAATTTTCTTCATAGTAGTTCATGTGGGGCTATGGTTTAGGTCTGTGACCAAACCGATACTGATAGCAGGGTAATGGTTTAGCTTTGCTGAAGGGTGTTTGCACAGCACCAAGGCCTCCCCATTTCTCATTCTGCCTCCCCCCACTGAATGAATCTGGGGGTGAGCAACAGACTGGGAAGGGACACAACTGGACAGATGACCCAAACTGACCAAGAAATATTCCATGCCATATAAGCTCATGCTCAGCTATAAAAGGGGAAAGGGGGGTGGACCTTGAGGGAGTGTTAGCCAGCTTCTGCTTTAGAACTGGTTGGGCATCAGTCCACCCACCGGAGGTAATGAGCCATCACATCACTTTTGTTTTCCTCTCCTTCCACTTATCCTTCACTTATTAAACAATTCGTTGTTTGCTTTATCTTGACTCCGGGTGGATGAGGGGGAAGTGAGTGAGTGGCTGTGCTGCTTGGCTGCCCACCAGGGTTAAACCACAACACTCTGATTAAAAAATGCTATTAAATAACAAGGTAACAATACGATAAAACAAGGGAAGGCAACTACTCTACAGAGGGGAAAAATATACTGGGAAATGGAAGAGAAATAAAATACAATCTTTACAAATACAGTTCTTGTTTTGATTCTTCTGATTAGATTTCTCTATATGAAGAAAAAAAGACTTTTCAGAATTTGAATTTCTTCTAATGGCTCCCATTTGTCTAGGAGCTTGTACATCTTTGATGACGATTCTGAAAATTGCTATGGATTCTGAGCAGAAGATGCTTAAAACTGTATTTTAAGTGTTTGGAATTTTAACTCTTGCTCTCAAGAACCAAAGATGTGGATAAGAATGGGTAACATTCACAGGAATTCAAATATTATAAAGAAATGCATGTCACATCCTTAACAGTGAGTACTGGAACATCTAAGTGAAATCCATATATTTCACCAATCAATCAGATTCAATTAAAGTGAAACCTGTATGTACAATTTTTATAAAAATCAACTATTCAAAAGATAGATGGAAGAAAGTTCTTCACTTTAATTAAAAATTATTTGCAGTTTACACTCCTAGCAGCTGCCTTAGTTTCCATTACATCTCACATTTCTAAACAACTGTAAAAGCTGCAATAATTTTAATTCTGCTAGAAACTGCTTTTTGGATGACAGCTTACCTTGAACAATGATATCATCATCCAAATATATTACTTTCTCATGTTTCTGGGTAAGCAAAGGAAGATAAAATCGAACGAAGTTCAGCTATTAAAGAGAAAAAAGGTAAAGACTAAATGGTGAAGATGTTCAATGTAATGGTCTCACACTTCCTTCTATTAGCATTTAAATTTCTCCCTTCATTGAGCACTAGCCAGTTGTCACTTGCTTCCTCCCCCCAGCTTTACTAGTATTTTGAATCCATTATTATTATTCCCTCTTTTATTTACTAAGGCTCTAACCAAGCAGCCCAAAAGTTGCTTCTTCACAGAATCACTTAGGTTGAAAAGGGCCTTTTGTCCAACCCCTCTTCTCAAGCAGGGTCCACCCTAGCAGACTGCCAGGGACCATGCCCAGTTGAGTTCCAAGTGTCTCCACAGATGGAGCCTCTCCTTGTATAAAAGATACTCCTAAATTCCTTAATCTTTCCTAACACATTTTTACAGCGTACATCATACAAAGCACTTCAGGTTCAATAGCGCCATGATTCTGCTCTATAGAAATGATTTGGCTGGTGGGGTGGCACACAGGACAGCAGACTTCTACAGCAGCAACAAAGAATGCAGCAGAGGGAAAGGGGACTGAGAATGTAAGAACCACCATACTGATTCAGACCATTTCCCCCAGCACCGGCCTTCAGAGCGGTCCTATGCAGATGCTCAGTGAAAAATAAGAATAGAGCAAGCACAGGGAAGAGTTGCTCCAAGTATTCTCCTAGCTTTCAGCTTGAAGGATTTCCTGAATCAGATGTGATCTGTCTAAACACAAACTTCAGTCCTCACTGAATCCCTGTAAATTTTTACCTCCATAAGACCATTCAGGAAGGAATTTTAGAGATTTAGTACTAATTGCATGAAAAAACCTGCAAGTTTCTTGTTTGTTCTGACTGTGACTCCTACTAATTTAATCCAATGGTCATTAGGTCTTTCACTGGAAGAGACAGTGATCAAGCATCCCCCATCAAGTCCTCCATGCCACTTAGTTCTGTGGACCTCTACTATTTTCATCCTACAACTCATATTTCCAAGCTGAACAGTTCTAACCCCCTGAGAGTCTTTGCAGGAGATCTTTTCCATACGTTAGAAATGTCAAAGGCTCAGAAGGGTAGCAAGGTGAAACATTCTTAACAGACCTGAACATTTCCTGGTGGCGTTACATCTTTGTCAGCTAAGGGGACAAGGATGGCAAATAGTATTTAGGATAAGGGAGAGCCATGGATTTGTGCTGTGCCATAACAGTGTTCTTCATTCTGATCTTTACTCCTTTCCAAATAATTTCTAACATCTGATTTACCTTTTCTGACAGCTGGTAATATTTAGACTAGTTGTTAGCCTCTGAATTAACGTGGACATAAGCAGAACGCAGCCAGCTCGGCATCATGGAGGTGCAGAGAACACTATTCAATCTTCCCTCTAACAAACTGTGAATATATAATTAAAGATATCACACAAATTACCAAGTTTATGCCACCAAATAATGGGGTCCCAGGAAGACACACAAGTTGCAAGGAGCTTGTTATAGTGCACGCTTCCTTCTTGAATGAGAGAATAGTGGTTGGACCTGATGTGGCTTCTCTGGCTTACAGCCACCCTATGCAATAGAACAGAGATCTAGGACATTTAAAAGCCTGCCAGGAGCGTTAAAGATCCCAGTAATCCCTGATGTGGTGTATTCATTTACTCACAGGCTGCAGTAGCTCAGGGCGTGAAGCATCTTGTCTGATTTTTCCTTTCAGTACCATAGGGTTGAATTCCACAACCTTAAATTTTATTTCTTTCAGTTTAGAATTTTCAATCCATTTTCTGTGATAAAAATGAAGCGATAAAAGAAATAATGTGTGACAAGTACTTCCACCAGGAACTGCACAGATTCATAGGAAAATAAGAGACCTGGAAAGCTCGCTCACTCACTCTATCCCAAGACAGAATCACTTCTGTCTACAGCTATTGCACACAGACATTTGTTTAACCTCTTCTTAAAAAAAATACAAATCCAACAAACAAAACAAAGAACCAACCCAACAAGACAAACACCACACACCACCTCCAAATACAGACTCCACAAGCTGGCCAAACAATCTTTTCCCATCACTAGCATTAAATACTATTTTCCTAGGTTTTCTTCCTACAGTTAAAGACCCTTTTTTTCTTATCCTATCCAGTGATTTTAAAGTAGAGCTTACTTTTCTCCCTTTTACAGTTTTATGTCCTTCAAGATGACTGCCACATTATCTCCAAATTCGTTTTTCTTTAGACTAAACGCATTATTTAAATTAAATTATTTTAATTATTTTGTCCAATTTCTCGAGACTGTTGCTTATTTTCTCCTCTGACCTCTCTTCTAAATCCATCCTGAAGGCTTCCTGAAGTACCTGAAGGGTAAGATTATAAACAGGAGGGGAATCAACTTTTTAAAGGGGCAGATAATGGCAAGACAAGGGGGAATGGATTAAAGCTAAAGGAGGGAAGGTTTAGATTGGATATTAAGGGGAAGTTATTTTACAGAAAGTGTGATGAGGTGCTGGAACAGGCTGCCCAGAGAGGTGGTGGGTGCCCTGTCCCTGGAAGTGTTCAAGGCCAGGTTGGATGGGGCCCTGGGCAACCTTGTGTAGCTCCAGGCCTGAGGTTGGTGGCCCTGCCTGTGGCAGGGGGGTTGGAGCTCTATGATCCTTGGGGTCCCTTCCAACCCTTGCCATTCTATGACCCAAAACTTTTTCTGATGCTTTAATAATTTCTGCAAGATCAGAAGTAGTTTCCTCACATCTCCTGTGGTTGTATGTGTCAACATGCATATCCAGTATGATGCATGCCTTCTTTCTTTTCTTTTTTTTTTAAATCAGTGTGGTCAGTTATATTGTAATTCTGAAGCTTCCCAAATGAGTGCTAGCCAACTCCAGCTTTACCCTGAGCCAATACAATCAGCTATTCCCACCATTATTTTCTAGTCATTCCCTCTACATAATGCCATCACATTTTTTAGTTCATTTTTCCAGTTCATCAGGATTAATTTTTTCAGCTTGTCCTCAATGCATCTGCTGTCTCTTTTCCAGCTTCATGCCAACTGCAGGTTCATAAGGAACATTCTCCACGATTACCTAGGTTATAGATTACCTTGGTGGGAAAAAACTCCCTGTGGAACCTCACTCATTGTATTTTCTCACTTTGACACCAATTGTGGGTACACAGGCTCCAGAACGGCAGCAGCCAGAGGTGAGAACTGCTAAGAAATCTTCTTTAATTCAGACCTTCCTCTTCTTTTAGATGTTTGCAAATTTTTACACCCAAACATGCTTTCACTAGAAGCTTCTTCAGACCTCAGTTTATAACTTTAATACACTCTCTTAGCTGAAATTAGCTTTAAAGAGCAAGTTTTTCTACTCTGAAGCTTAAGACACAGCACCAGACAAAAGTTTAAGTGCAGTGTCCCAAAGTGGGATTGCCTCAAGTACGCACGTATATACTTATTCATTGCAGCCCATCTACAAAAGGCAGAAAGGCACAGGTATGGGCATGGTCTGGCTATTTCACAGCCCTCCAGGCCAGTTAGTGCCTCATGTAGGGCAAAATGGTGCTTCTTCCTACACCTGGGGACTGCTACAAATAGCACTACTTAAATAAAAGTCTTCTAAAGTCTATGCCTGTGATAAAGAGAACAACAACAGGGGCCTAACTATAGAATGAAACAAAATAAGGCTGGTATATACCGAACATGTGGGATGGTATTCTTCAGTCCAACTATGTAGAACAAAACATTGGCCTCTGTGTTGCTGTAGATGCTGCTGATTGCTGCTACAGTTGCACCTATTCTGCCTGCGGCAGCGCAGATTACAACTGGGATTTCTTCTTCCATTTCCTCAGGAGTCTCCAAATCAACTACAAGAAACAAAACCATGCATTAGAATAGGAAATTAAGAATCTTTTTATATCAGATCTGGGTTATAGGAATGTGTATGGAGTTCCATTACCAGTAGAATTGTATCACAATCACCCCGTTTCCTTACCACAACCTGTACTCATCTGTACCTGGCAAGGCACACAGCACGAGCTGTTGCTAATCCAGAACTACATGCAGGTTGACTGGACTGTTGGATGCCTCCAAACAGAATATGTAACACAACTCTTGGCATCTTCTACTCAGCAGGGGCACAGTGCAGCCTGTCCTCCAAGTAGCTGCTTATTCACATGAAACCTGAAGAAGTTTGAATACCTTTGAGACTTCTACTTCTCAGTTATATTTAGCACAAGTTGAACAATAGGTCCAAAATTATCTAGAGAAGGAGGTAAGCCAAAGAGATGGTGTGATTGCATGAGCTTCAATTCTTTGGGAAGCAGGCTAGAAAAGAGTAGTGCAAACTTTTGTCCCAGCAGGAAGTTACTAATGATAAAAAGGAAAAAAATCTAAACAATACTGAATCAGTTCACATTGCTGCTGCTGAAGATTTTTATCCCTAACACTAACTTATTTGTACCAGTTAAAACATAACCATCGAACACATGAGAGCCCAAAAAGAGACTGAAAAAAATGGTTTATACCAAGACAGAGTTCGTTTATCTTGGGATTAGCTATTAGTATAAACGTTTCATACCAGTCCAACCACATCAATCCTAGCAGGTTTCCATCACTGTAAAAAAATTCCACCAAAACTTCCACTGTAGGTGACATCAAGATTTGACAATCTATCTGAAATGAATAGGTAGGCCAAGAAAATTCCCAAAGAGGCAAGTTGTGATCAAAGTTATTATTACTTGACAACTCCAATACTGTTCAGCATAAATAAGGATACAGTCCAGCTTCCATCTACAACAGTGACACCTAGATAAAAATCTGAATCAGAATGACAATTCTTAGTCATTACTATTGATCTACTATTTTATTGAAGCAATTCAGAAACAAGAAATTCCACATCCATACACAACAGCGTGAGCAGCTGTCCTATTGTAGGGCAAACAGGATTCAGTAAGATAAAAAGCACTTTTCAAATGAAGAGACAAGGCATATAAAACAAAATAGAAATGTAACAGAAGTACAAGTCACTTACCCGTTTCATTCTTTAACACTGATGGTACTTGGTGGACTTTGTTATACAGAATGGCACACACAGTTAAGACAAGAAGGAACAGTAAGATCTGATTAACTGAAACAAAAGGGAGAATTTGTTAACAATCAGTGGAATAGCTAATTCCCAATTACATCTCTTAAAAAAAATCCAATACACAACCAGTACATATCATAACCTGTATTTGCTGTGTTTATAAAATTCTCCTTTCTCCTGCTTTTTGATCAAGTTAAACACTTCATGTTAAAAACACAACAGTGTCTCTCCCCCATTACAATAGTTTCCAACTATTTGATTTTCATGGATAATTTGCTCATTAAGTCATTAAGCTCCCAATATATATGCATTATCCATACCAGGAAATTCATGTTTCTGAATTTTACCAGGAACCTGAAACTTTCTTCTCTTGACTACTTTAATGTTTCTTTACCATCATAGGACTTCAGAGTTAATTATTTTTACCTAGCCCTTTCCTTCCCTCACACTTCCCTGATAAAACTTCAAACCCAGGAGAAAAGCATTTCCTATGTCAAACATTCAGATCTTCAAGGTACATTTGGGCAAAACTCTAAAAAAATTAGAAAAGCAAACCAGAACAAAGCAACTGAAACCAGAAATGTTCCAAAATATTTTAAAATACATAAACATTCTGACACTACTACTTTCATTAGTAAAATCAAAACAAAGCATGCAACAGAAAAGACCTTACTGTATGTTCTGAGCTGGAGCTCCTAACAGACTGCCTTGTACATGTTTTATTCAGTGTAAACCAACCATGAGCAGGTACCAGGACAGCTCACCAGTACAACAAGGAAATGCGCTGGTGACTTTGATGAGTGGAGGTCTTTGTACTGGACTACTCCATTACTTCTGCATCACCATAAAAGGTATTTAAGGTGTTCAAAAGAGCACAGGTACCAAAGTTTTGAGCTATTTCAATCAAAAGGGCCAACTGGCCAGAACTGGGAGTGACAATGAATTGAACCTGGTAGACATACATCACCGAACCTGCACTAATTCAAACCAGCCGAGGAAACAACCCACTGACTTCAGAGACATTTTCGGTGCGTAACTCAAGGCGCACACTGGTCCATTTTCAGTCACTGACCCTGGCAGCTGATGAGAACCCCAAATTTCTGTCAACTGCAAGTATGAGCAGCATTAACACACAGATTTCTGTAAAAAAGACAGGTTCAGTGCTCTACGCACAACCCACATGAAACCAGCAGCTATCTGCATTCAGTGGGAAATTCCAGACCCCCTCCCCCTCTTAAACAAAAGCAGTGAGTAATTTTAAAATAAAGGGATTTATTGTCATACTTATCTTAGTTAACAGAAAAAAAGCTCATTTGAATACTTAAATGTAATTTAGAAACACTACAACTATAAATTTGTACACAGCAGTTGCATGAGAAACTTCATTTGACATCTCTATTCTCTTTTAAAAATATACATTTCGAATGTTTTTAATCTTTCTTACTTTTCTTTAAAAGAGCCATCTGTCCTGTTGGATGAGAACTGTGATCTGTGGCAAAATTTAAAAAAAAAAAATTAAAAGGAGAGAAAAATCATTGATACCACTAGGGAATACTACTTAGCTATTTCAAGGACAAGGTATTGCATCATCAAACTTAACTGTTGACCTGGTTAAAATAAAACTGAAATCTATCTCTAACTTCGTTGTAAGAAGTAATTCATATTCTGGACTAGAACTATTGTGTACTTTAAGTTACTAATAGATTGAAAAGAACAGCATTTTAATAAATTCCACCCAATCACCTACATCAGTAATGACTAAAGTTTTTAAACATGTTTTAAAGTAATGTTCAAAGAAGTATTAAAACATCCATTTAAATTTGTAAATACGTTTACATTTGTCTCTAATTTCATCTAAAACAGAACAACAATTAAATCCTGATCTCTTGCTGGAGTATGTTCCCAAACACATGGGAATATTATAATGGACCAGCATCTTTCAGACTCTCAGAAAGTTTCAGAGCAATAGTGAAAATATTTTCTAATAGCAGTATCCTTCCGTTAACAAGGAAGTTTGTGCAATGTGGCTTGTACTTAAGCATATTATTTGGGATGCTGAAGAAAATGAAGGAGCTTTCTCTAACATTGTACTTCAAAACCAGGCCCAAGAGTGGCCATGACTTTACACCCAAAAGGGTAGAATATAACACCTAAAATACAGGATTATGGGAAATAAAACATTCACCTCAATTCTGGATCCAAAAGTACTGTTTGTGACAAAAAACCCACCCCAACAACAACAACAAAACAACACTAAAAATCATCACCAGAAGTTAGGGCGAGGGGGGAGGGGAAAGCTGAACTATGTGATCTAACCTTTATGCTATGGTAGCTGTATGTAGGACAGAAGTCAATTTTTCCTGTGTCCATCTGACCACCTCCCATTGGTTAATACTCAAGTTTGGGCAGCATCCTGCATTAGCCTCTACTTTGACTAACAAGCTGAACAACAATAAAAGCCTTTTTAAAAAGCTAAGATGTGGTTTCGTTTACAAACCACCTACATTCACATGTATTTAGGTTCCAAATTTAGGACTGAACTGCAGCGAGAGAGGAGTATCTCTGAAGCCCTTTTGCACCCACAGTACTTATCTACATTCCAGCAGCTCCCTCTCCTCATGTGGCATTAATTTACACAGAGAGGAAATTAAGCTTATCAGTAACAAAACCCCGCTGCTGAGAAAGCCCTTCTCTCACGCACTGCGCACAAGTATTGTTTTATCACCCATTTTAAAAGTTTACTCATTAAGGTAAGCAGAGAGGCAAGAGAACCCCCCCGAGTCGCTTTCTAAGCCCATTTTAACTAACCACAATCTTCCACTGATTTCCACAGAGCTGACTACTATCTTTCAATTAACATCTGTAATGATAGTCGCAAACAATACTGATGATCGCTGCAAGATAAAAGCTGGAAAGCCACAGCTTCACGGTATCTTCAGAAATTATTAAATCAACATAAATTGAACCCCATTTTTAAATCCAGACTCAGACACTCACCCAAGTTTGAGTTCTAGAACTACAGCATTCCTAAGCCTCAGAAAGACAGATTGATTACCCACTGATTTTTAAGGAAAGAGAGGAATATTTGTTCCCCTGCAAATATTTATTCATTTTTTTTTCTGACTGGAGACTTTAGTTCCTGGAACCTGGCAACCTAACTCAGCTGCCAAATCCTCTAACAAAACGAGGGGCTGTAGAAGGGAAAACTCAGAAACAGTGACATTACTGCTCAGATATTTCCTGCTTAATTAGTCTTTTTACCTCTTCAAAGCAGCACAGTATTCAGGACTCCTCTCTTCTGAAGAGCTGTAGAGCTATTTACTTGGATCCTAGATAACCCACAGCTGTAAGCACTCTTGCCAAAGCTTCCTTGACCATCATCCTCCTTTGAAGTCCCCCGCGCAAGGGCCTTACAGGGCACAGTAACAGTTTTAAGATTCAATTCCTTTTTCAAACTCTTCAAAGTTTACTTTGGAGTCGTGCTGGTTTTCTTTTCTTTCTCTGCTGCTGAGGAATAGCACAGAGTCCAGACGCGGCACTGGAGGAATGAGAGCCCATAAACCACTTCCAGATGTGCAGAAAGATGATGCAGCCCCAGATCTGGCAAACTTGCCTCAGAGCTTCAGCTAGCAGATTGCAAACAAATCCCATAGGACAAAAAGTCTTAAGGGGGTGCAGGAAAAAGAAGGAAACAAACCCTTCCAGAAGTTACTTCAACAGCCTAGTTGCAGGTTTCTAGTCTGTTTATGGCAAATGTGAACAGGTAACTAGTGTGCAAGAGCCAAGCAACAATATGCCAAAGTCAAACTGAAAGCTGACGTTTTCCCAGTGCCTGTTCACAGAGTTCTTGCAAGTCAAAAGCTAAGGGAAACTTGCAAAACTCAAGTCTGAACACATATTTTGACTTGAATCACCTTATTTCCAAATCTTAGAGCAGTTAAGACAATGCGAATCCATGGGTATGGGTTGGATTCAAAGGGATTTTAGGTCAAGATAACCAGTCCATGTTAACACTGCCTCCTAAGCACTCCTGGAATGCTTCTGTAGTTTTCTTTCTACATCTTTTTTTTTTTCAAATTCTCTCTCTCCCTTCTAAGACTCTGCTTTGTCACAAGACTTTCATGAGTACTAAAAGGAACAACATTCAGTTCCAAATTATTCTTCATATTTTTAGCATGAGACAGTACAAAACTGAGGAGGTAAGGTTTCAGTAATTGCGTTTTAAATGAAGATTGTCGTTTCATTTGCAGGAACTGAAAACGTGGGTTTAAATTGCATAGTGAGGCTGAAGGAAACAGAAGATGCTGCTGGGTTGCCAGTAATCTCAACCATGCCAGAACCACGTTATACGTGTCTGAAATGCCCATTTTGCAAAGCTGCTGAAGGAAAAACAAATGAAGCTATATAGAGTTATGTGCTTTATGCAGATGGACAGAAAGATTACTATTTTTTAAGCTGCATTATGCTCGTGTTCCTCAAAATCCACCCATGTTTTGTTCATCTCCCTGCCACTGGTACATGCATCCTTAACAGCCCAAAGATGCACGCAGATGTATGAGCCTGCAGCACTGGGACCATCTGTTTCACCTGGCAGTAACCCCGGAATTACTGGCAACCCAGTAGCACCTTCTCTGGATTTCCCTCTGCCTCACGTGTTTATATTCTCACTAACACCCTTCTCACACAGGAAAGAGCAGCTTTTGTCCCGCAGAACAAGATCTTCGGGTTTACTCATATCATCCGCTCTTAACCGTGGAACTGAAACCTTGGTTTCTCATCTCAGCCTTCTGGGTTTAAACCAGCGAGTCGTTCTCTCAGATGTATCGGGCAGCACGGCTTGCTTACCACCAGCAAGCTTTAAAAAAACCCCGAAAACACAACACAAAACCCCCCAAAAGCCAACAAAACCCGGCACGGGTCTCTGAGGGCTGGCACGCAGAGCCGGGTGCCCGAGGCACACACCGAATCCGCGGTGACCCGAGCACCCCAGCTGCTCCCCGCAGGCGGGGGGGGGCAGGCTTGCCCCTGACAGGGCTACTGCCGAAGCAGGGCCGGGATCGGCGGCTCCCCAAGGGCGGAGGGAGCCGCCCCGAAAGGCTTGCGGCAGAAGCGCGGCCGAAAAGGCGGCCTCCGAGTCCCCTCCCTGGCCGAAGGAAAGACGCGGCTCCCCCGCTGCACCTCTCGGCCGGCCCCCTGAGCCGAGGAACGGAGCAAGCCGACACCCCCAACCGCCGGCGCGAAGACAGGGGCGGGGGGGCCGAGCTCCGCCTCAGGGACGAGGGTAACCCACACCCGCCGCGCCGCCATCACGTGACCAACGGCGACTCCCGCCGCCACCTGCCGCTCCCCCCTTCCCCCCGGCCTGCCCCGGCCGCGCGGTGCATTGTGGGAGTGGCGGTAAGATGGCGGCTGCCGCCGCTGGACTGAGCTGGAGGCGGGTGTCTTCCTTCACGGGGCCGGTGCCGCGTTCCCGCCACGGGCACCGCGCGGTCGCCATCCGCGAGCTGGTCATTATCTTCGGGGGCGGCAACGAGGGCATCGCTGATGAGCTGCACGTCTACAACACGGGTGCGCGGGGCGGGGCACAGGGCGCGGCCCGCTGCGCGCGGGGGGCAGGGGGCGCGCGGGGGGCAGGGAGAGCGCGCGGGGCGGGGCCGCGGCGCCCGGGGCTTCGGGGGGTAGAGGGGCAGGGAGGGCGGCGGCGGGCTGTCATGTCTCCAAGCGCCGGTGGCACCGGGTAGCCGCTGCTGAGCACCGGTCCTCTTACAGCGGGAGGGGTCGCTCCTCCCTCCCCGAGGCTCCTTCCCTCCCCCGGGACTGCCCGCGGCGGGGCCCGGCTGAGCCGCTGGCGCTGAGCGGGCGGCGCTCGGGCGTGGGGACCTCCGGGGGTTGCCCGTGCCCTGGCTGATGCGGTGCGGTTAGCGCTCCTTTCTGAGGAAAAAGGAGCACGGATAGTCTCATTCTGGGCCTCGAGTCAGTCCTGCTCCCCAGCCCCTCGCCCTGGGGGCAGAGCGTCCCCTGGCAGGTCTCCGTTCCGCGAGGGCAGGCGGGGTTAGCCCCCCGCGTGTCCGGGCCCCCTTCTTCCCTCTGGTGGCAGCTCAGGAGCGCGGAGCGCGCTGGAATGGGGGTCTTGGTTAGGAAAACGAACGTGTTGGCACTGGGAACCTTTCCCAACAGGAAGCTGCCCGAGATCGATTTTATGAGCGAAAAATTCGCTGCCTGAATAGTTGTTACCGTGCGGGATGCTGTGTGAAGCTGGGAAACTTTTGTGTCGTTTCGGAGCGCGGAGAGTCGGGTGACTGATCTGTGCTGCTGTCAGCCCGTGGGGGATGCTTCTGCAGCATACCAAAAGCGTGAGAGCGTGTTAACTCACGTGTTAATTCGCTGATTTTTAAGAATCATTAGAATACTATGCTTACCATGCCCTGCTCCCCCTTCCCCTCTGCCCCCTTCCCACTCCCCCCCCCCCCCAAGGTGATGGTACTTTTGCTGTGTGTTGTTGAGATAAAATCTGGGTGCACAAAACTGTTTCAGAAGCAGTCTGATAAGAGGAAAACATTTATTTTCGAGTTCTTCCAAGCAGATTTTGCCATGGTAGCTTAAATATCTGCTGTACACGGTCACATTTTTTTTTTTTATGGAGGGGAAAAAATCATTTAACCTTTCCATTTTGATAAGTAACGTAAAGAAAGCTTTCAGATAGTTGTGTTGTCTCTCACACCAGATGTTCTGAATGAGTTTTAACATCACTTTTTTTAAAATTATTTTTTTCCCAGAGTTTTTTTTTTTCTGGAGGTATTTCCCCTTTGCAGCAGTGACAAAAAGGATCATGAGTCAGTTTTTCCAGTTCCAGTGTTTGGCCCAAACTGACCTTTTTTTTTCCTACGGAGGCTAAGATACAGGGTTTTGACCTGGGCTGTCTTGAGTTTGGGATGTCATCCATTCCTCACTCTTGCTACAAGCTGGCACGAAGCAAAGTCACGTTAATCCCCTGCAGCAACATTCCCTGGAAACTTCTAATTTCACACTTTTCCTCTTGGTGCTTTTTGAAAAAGGAGACTCTTGTGTCTCCTGTAATTCTCTTATTCTGAAAGTTTAAACACCAATACGCTGTTGCTGGATCAGGCAGGCTCAGTTGCTCTTCCCTGTCTCTCTGCCTCTCCTCTCCCATGTATCAGTGCAATGCCCTGTAGATACCCACGCTGGTCCCTGAACAGTGTAATTAGTTTTTCAATAGGGCTATTAAGTCCAGGCACACTGCCATGCTGCTGTCGTTCTACTAATTGTGTTTCTAGGGCTAGCTCCCTCCCAGTTAGTACAGCTATCTCTTTTGTGTGGATATGCACTTGTGTTTCTCATTAGCCTCTTTATTTTTTAGCAAGTCTATTAAATTGCGGGGTTACCCTTGGTAACTGACGTAGTTACAGTGACCCCGTGTGCTCATTCATATATCGAGTAACATTGGTTTGATACCGGTGTTGGCTTTTCTTATTCAAAAAGCCTTTTTAATTCAGTTAAAACAGTGTTAAACAAGCAGCCCACTCACAGCTACCTACAGTTAAAAGGTAATTCTTTAGGAAGCAGAGCTGTATAAAAATGCACTTATCAGTGTTTAATTTTGTTTTATTTTTTTCTCTAGTTACAAATCAGTGGTTCCTTCCTGCTGTAAGGGGAGATATTCCACCAGGCTGTGCAGCACATGGATTTGTTTGTGATGGTACCAGAATATTAGTTTTTGGAGGAATGGTTGAATATGGAAGATACAGTAATGATTTATATGAATTGCAGGTAGGAAGTGTATGAAGATGTTTCAGTTTCAAGGGCTCCTTTATTTATCTGTTTATAAACAAATACATTTTATTTTACCAACTGCAGAGGAAAGTTACATGACCTTTGCTCTCCTCCAAGAAGAACAAACTCTTCTAATAGATTCCGAAGATGGAAGTCTCTTCTTTCAAAGTTATTTAGATTTTCTCCATCTAGTCTATATAAAGTATAAAACACTTAATGTTTTATGAAAGTTAGCCCTTATGTGCCCCTTTTAATGTTTAGCCTAAGAAAAGCCCCGCATTCCCTTAAAAATTATTTAGAAAATATGAGAGTGCTAATATCTGAATTCTTTTAACTATGAATGACTAAAAATGAAGATATTTCTGAATATATTTTTCTTGTCTTTAAGGCAAGTCGATGGCTCTGGAAAAAAGTAAAACCTCAAGCTCCTTCCAGTGGATCACCACCTTGTCCTCGACTGGGCCACAGCTTTTCTTTATATGGTAACAAGTGCTATTTATTTGGTGGCCTAGCAAATGAAAGTGAGGATTCAAATAATAATGTTCCCAGGTATGCTTATTTGGTTTGAATTCAGTGTCTTTAAAAAGAAATTACTAGTTAAAACAAATTTGAAGAGAAGTGTTCTAGGGAAGCCATCCCGTGTACGAAGTACTCACATTTGGGGTATTTGTGCAGTGGAGAGGTTCTGTGCTTAAATAGTCCTTCTGCTAATCCCACAGTATGTTTGACTGACAGGCAGCTCTGACACTTTTGGAGGGAACCTGGGTAGGCTTTGGTATTTTTCCTAACATTTTTGAGTGATATTTTAAAGAATGGCTTGTTTGCTAGAATTACTTAAATCAGAGAAGCCTCATGAGTCATTAGGGAGTTCACAATAGAAGTTTCCACTCTAATGCTGTGGGAAACAGCTATGAATTCATCTGGAAATTTTTTTAAGAAACAGCTCAAGCTGCCTGTACTATTGGCAAATAGGGCTATAATGCTGAAGGTTTTTTTATACCCACATGCACCTGCAGTTCAGCACACTTATATCCACTGGGCTACAGACAAGCAATTAGTGTCGGTTAACAAGGTATCTGGTGCAAATGCCAAGCTTCAAAGACCATTATCTAAAAATAACTTGCTGATAGATTCAGCAACAAATGGCTAATTGTCTGATGCCCAGGCTGAAGACAGAAACAACTTCTTTTCACCTTTGCCACTTTAGAGGCGGCAGAAATGATCTCTGGTGTCCCACATCATCCTGAATTTCTCAAAACTTTGCAGTTTGTTCCAGGCTTGTTCATATGTAGCAATTTCTGCTAAGAATGTTGTTGACCAGCATTAAGTGCTTCTCTTGTGTAGTATGGTGTATCAGGTATGATATGAAAGCATGTTTCCTTAGAGGCAACAAGTTGTAACAGTTCATTTTCAGTTTTAAATTGATTTAGTTTGGGCACAATGCCATGAATTGTTTTGAGAGTTTAAAGTTCTATGCTGTCCCAAGAAAGAAGTCTGTGATATTTACAAGTGGTTAAGGTTAAAAAGCTGACTTTTAATCTTGCTTCGAAGTGAATATTTCATACTTTGACAATAATACCCTAGATATTTAAATGATTTCTATGAACTGGAGCTGCAGCACGGTTCTGGCGTTGTCGGCTGGAGTGTTCCTGTGACCAAAGGGATCTTGCCATCTCCCCGAGAATCTCACACAGCCATCATATACTGCAGGAAAGATTTGGGAAGTCCAAAGATGTTTATTTTTGGTGGGATGTGTGGCTGTCGTCTTAATGATCTCTGGGAACTTGACATAGGTGAGTTGATTTGCCAGTAGAAGTCAGTGCAGGGGCCTGGCTAGCTAAGAGAACATCTAGTATGTAATGATTAATGGCAGAATGTGGTGCAAACATCACTGGGACTTACACCGCAGTGTTAACCCTCTGTAGCTTTTGGAATTAAATGGACGCAGCATTGTTTGCTTTTAGTACCCTCACTGATCCTGGTTACAGTGTGAGATTGTTTCCCTAGAGTGCTTTAAAAACTGTCAGCATGATTGCCAAGTTGAATAAAAGAAACCATAGTGTATCTTTCTTGATAGACTGATAGACAATTAGTTTGTCAGTATTTCCTGTGCATTTTAAAAGACTCTTTAAGTGCTTGTTATTGCACCACCTTTCTTAAAGTGGCCATCTTAAAAAGTTGACATTTTGTTGTATGTTAGATGTTTGATCTCTGGTAAAATCCAGGTAGTGAGATATACAGTAACAGGTTTTGTGAGAGTTTTTATTATTTTTCCTTTTAGAAACCATGACCTGGTCAAGACCAGAAACTAAAGGGACAGTACCACTTCCTCGCAGTCTCCATACGGCCAATGTAATAGGAAACAAGTATGTCTGTTGTTAAAAGCTCAACTCTAGAAAGGTACACCTAGTAGGAGAATGATGATGCTTATCCACTACTGCTCAGTATAAACCATCAGACCTGTAGAGTGTTTTTCTGCTTCTATCTATTATTCTACCTCAGTGGAAATTAAAAAGTACCGTTGTTAATTTAAGGGCATCAGACTGCCAGTGTTGCTATAGACAAAATCTGCCCAACCCACAAGTAGCTTTCCAGGCTTCTTAATGCATCTTTGTGCATTCCAGGGCCATCAGGGCTGAACCTGAGCTGGCTCTGTCAGGAGCCAACGTGAGTGCCTCTGTGTCTGTGGTACAACAAACTAGCCATGCAAAGAAACTGCCCGAAGAGTTGAACTGGCTCTAGGCAAATCCATTATACGTTTTTGTGGGCCTGTTCCTCCTGACTCTGTTTCTTGCCAGTATGGTTTGTTTTGGCAGAGAGCATTGATAAAAAGGACTTCTAAACATGTCTTTCAGTCTATTTTATATGAGGTAAAAACCTGGCATGAGGAGGAAGAAAGAAGGGGGGAGAAGAAGTGTGAAAATTTTCCGTCTTGTGATCCAACAGCTTAGCTTTTTAGTATTTACTTATAATGTTACTAGTTTGTAGCCTGCACTATGTTCTTAAATTTTGTTATCTGACTTAGATACCAGAATAGTTTATTGAGAGGTCTGTTGTAAAGGGTTGTAGAAATACTGTGCAGATGTGTGGGGGGTTTTTTTGGAGAGCATTAGCAGTTTGGTGGTTTGTGAAAAGATACGGTGTTAACTTCTGTTTCTGGGAAGTTGTTTGAGCAGTTTTATGGGGGGGTTGTTTTTTAATCAGTTAACTTACTCAAAATTTTCAGAAGGCAGATGTCTGCAACAGTACTTTCTAAAGAGTAGACACAAATAACATCTGCTGTAAACCAGAACTGTAAAGCACTGGAAATTTTCTGTTTTGTCCTAGTTTGAGAGAGCACATGCAGCAGATCTGAATGTTAATTGGCTTTTCTTTTCTTTTTCCCATTTCCCTCTTTTCCTATATTTCAGAATGTATGTTTTTGGTGGATGGGTTCCACAATCAGCAGGAGGTGAAATTTCTTCTCATGATGGTGAATGGAAATGTACCGGTTCATTTTCTTATCTTAATTTGGGTTAGTGTTTCTGGCTTTTTGGGAGCGGGTGTTTTGAATTAATACTTTCTTAACAGAGTAGAATAAATACTTTAAAGACCCTGAGGAAAGTTGGAGGATACAATCATAATCCTAGCTGACTAAAGAAGGTGCCAGTTTTTACATCTTTCTTAAGAAGTGATTTTGGTAATTATTTTTCTTTGAACATTCAGCGGGTTTGCTGATGCAAATCTTTGTTAATGCAACTTTAATACTAAGTAATCCAAGTACTCTTGGATTCATAGAAGAACACAAGAGACAGATCCTGAAATTAGTTTTTTCTAGACATGATAGTAGTATCCCTGAATCCTCAACTTCTGATCTTGTATTTGCCTGAGACAGCCAGCCAGTGTTCAGAAAATTCATCCTGTATTAATTGATTGTGTCTTGCAAACTAACTGGAAAGCAACCTTCTCTTTGTAATGTGGCAAACTTAAATGCAATCGCCTATAAAAACAGAGGTGATTTAATTTTCTCTGACTGGTTAAGTGTATTAACATCTGTATTGTTTGTTTTGGAAAACATCTAGAAACTAAATTTTCTGAGTTTCTTTTACTAGATACCACAGAATGGATAGGTCTGATCTCAGATTGCCAGGAGGACAAAAGTAACTTGTCACCAGGGCCAAGAGCAGGACACTGTGCTGTAGCAGTTGGCACTCGTCTGTATATCTGGAGTGGTAGAGATGGTTACAGAAAAGCTTGGAACAATCAAGTTTGCTGCAAAGATCTTTGGTACCTTGATACTGGTGAGTCAGAAATAAATAAGAGACTTGTACTGTGTTCCATATTTTATTAACATATGGGAAGCTGGCATCGCTGATGATTAGAACATCTAAAGCTGTAGCAAACTCACAGATTATTTACATTTTAAAACTTATGTAAATAAACCGTGCTTCACTGTTGATTGTTTAAAGGCTACAGCTATAACTTAAATTGAAAAGTTTAGGAAGGCTTGTTTAAAGCCCCTGAAAGAACTCTGTGTCTAGATTCTGCATTGCATGCCACAGTCAGTAGATAGAAGGTGCTCAGGGGTGTTTTACATAATCTCAGGGTTTCTAGCCTCTCTCCTTAATGATCTTTGCTGCTGCTGCTGCTTACTCTTTTTTTTTTTTTTTTTTTTTTTTACCAAAACCCTCTTTCTTTTGGGATCATTACTGCTGCTGCTGCTTCCTCATCTCTTGGACTGCAAAAAGATACTGTCAAATCTGCAAAAGGACCAAGTTGTTCTTGGGGCTGAAGGGAATTCTGGAGCACTTGCCACTCGTTAGTAGCTGGCAGGACACTGGGATGGTATTGGGAGACAGAAAATTAGAATGGAACTTTTCAGAGAGTGTTGTTGCCTACTCAGGCAGAAGCATGAGAATGGTTACTGGAGATTTTGAAACATTTAGGAGATCATGAGTTTCTTTCTTTATTTTTTCTTTTTTCTTTTCTTTTTAAATTAATTTTCCTCCAGGAGGTGAGAAGATGAAAAATAGTAGGGGAGGTATGTGCTTTAAAGTGCAGTCTAGTCAGGTTATTCAGCCTCTGCAGAAGAAGTTTGAGGGAAAGCTTGTTTTACCTAAGGAGAGCAAACAAAAAGGAAGCTGAGTCCTTTCCAGGAATACGTAAAGCTTTAAGAGCCAGGGAGCTGTGTAAAGCCTCTTAGGAAAGGATGAGGATCTCTTATCTGTGATCCTTACAGTGATGTATATACACCCCAAAGATTTACTTGAAGCAAAAGAGCCGTTAAAAACCAAAGCATCACTACTTCAACATTTTTGAACGCTCTACAATGGCACTTTATAAACTCTGACTTGATTTGCAACCTTTGACAGCTGTTTTTGTTGAGTCTGGTATATATTGAATGTCAGTGAAAAAGGAGCTGTTGATCTGCTTTGCATTATATAGATATTTCTTAAACTGATAGAGTGCAACTTCACACACACCATCTGTGTTTTACTGGTTTCTTGTAGAGAAACCTCCAGCACCATCACAGGTACAGCTGATTAGAGCTACAACCAACTCTTTTCAAGTGAAATGGGATGAAGTACCTACAGTGGAAGGATATCTTCTTCAATTACATGCTGACTCCTCAGTGACATCAGCGGCTGGAATACCTGGTACTGGTGTTCCGGAGACATCGGTGCTGAGTTCACAAGGTAGCAGTCAAATCACATTTTGTTAATGTTTGTGCAGGGAGAGAGAGAGTAGAGGATTGCATAAGTATTAATATAAGTTTGGTTTTTAAAAAAATAATTAGAGACACTATTTCATTGGTTATTCCCAAAATGCATGTATGATAATTGTGGAGAAATCAGCTTCAACTTGTCTCTGTCAGTTTTTACCAGCTATCTGAATATGAAGATATTTATACAGTGCTGGGCACAATTTGAGAAAGGAAACAGTGAGGAAGGGATTTTATCTAACTCTTTCTTCGTGCAGTTTCATTTCAGTCTTACAGCCAAGTCTTCCTTCAGGGAACTTCAGGACTTCCTCTTGCTTACTAGAACAGGTTCCAACCAGAATAACATTAAGCTTCATGTAACTGATTAGAATTTACTTTTGTTTACCTGAAAGGTGGCTCTGCTCTACATCAAAGTCCACAATCATTGCCTACTGTCCCTTACCCAGAAATGAAGGCGGATCATCCCAGCCAAACAAATAATGTCGTTCCTAATAACGTAAGTGTAACTGAAAAATGCCTAAGTGGCCAAGTAATGTGGGAAGCAAAAGAACTGCCAAAACACTTTCTCAGTTTTAAAAGTCCCTGCATATGTTTTAGGCCTTAGGGTAAAAAAAAATCAAGCACACAAAAATGACACCTGCTGAAGTAGTTCTGTCTGTTTTCTTACATACTTTTTACTTTTATGATTGACAGGCAGTCTTTAAAGTCCTCTTTATGGTAATGCACAAGGAAAAACTGCAACTGTATTGACTTCTAGAATGCTAACTGGGAGCCTGATACTGGTGGAAATACTGTTCATCCAAATGTTGCTGCAATTAATGTGGGAGGCAAAAGGGATAAGGCATATTCCTTCTTTGTTATCGTTTTTATGCTAGTCGGCTTAGTTGTAGGTTCATGCTACAGTATTAATCTATTTATTATCTATTCTGGTTGTGCATGTTCCACTGTTTTGCTAATTCAAAAGAAAGAGCTAAAGGATTAAAGACCTCTTCTTAATTGTGTAATGCCTCAGGTCTGTATGGGATCCATAATGTATTCCTGTTGCAAAAAAACCCACATAGAAGTACTGTACATTTTACTAACAGTAGAAATATCTAGGATATATGCCAGAAAAGCAAAGGTTAAAAGCCCTAGTAATTATGATTTGTAAATATTTTTCCTCCATCCCCTCAAGTTCCCCAGTAGTGTAAACCTATGCATCATTGAACTGCCATTAATGACAGAAGAATGTGAGCTCACTCTCAGATAAAATTTGGTATGCGTCAGGGACACTCACAAGTCAGCGTAGAGTTTGAGTCTTTGCTTTATCATGGCTAAGATAAGGTGGATTGGGAGGTTGGTTTCTTGTCTTAAAGTGCTAGGGGGATTTGTTGGAGGATTTTTGTTGGTTTTGAGGAAGCATTTTCACACTGTTATTTGCAACTGACATTTCTGAACTTTGCGGTTAAACATTAATAAATGTGTTGTTTTGGTTAGGTTCAAGCTTCCTTTTCATCCAACTCATTACAAAAAGTAGAAGGAAGAGAAAAGGTTGCAGCACCTGAAAACAAGAATACACAAGAGACTATGAGAAACCATGCAGATGCTACAGGATTCAAAGAAACAAATGCCCCTTCTCTTTTGCCTGTTTGTACTTCAAGTAAGATAACTTTAGAATAAAAAATAATGAAAAAGTGAGAGTTAAAATTCATCTCATAAACATAAGATTGTATGTCTTCCAATTGAAAATTATTTCAGAGGCCTTTGTAGTTAAAAGAAAACCACTCATGCTAGTTATTACTGAACATATTTTTAGAAGATATGAGGAAAAATGAAATCTTAAGTTGTTTGAAGTGTTGCAAGGGACATGAAATTCTCAATATATTAATTATCATAGTGGCAAATGTGTCTCTTTAAACATAAATAACCGTTTTTAACATCAAAGAATTGACTGTCAGGGCCAGATTCACTTTACAACATTAAGGTGATAGTAACTCCAGGCTCTTTGATACTACTCCTGTCTGTTAATAGTGAAAAGCTATTAGCCAATGTAAAATATTAGGCAGCATAGAGAGGAGCATGCTCCTGCCTGACTGCAGAAGAATTAGAACATGACTAGGCACTGGTTTAGGCATTTCACTGAAGTGCCTTAAGTTCAGTGTGGTGATTCCAGGCTCTATCAGCTGATCTGTTTATATTTGATTTTCATGTAATGTATAGGTTGTTGGATTTTAATTTTCTTTACTGTGTAATTTAAGTATTGTGTGGGTATTTTGGATCTTAGCACTAAGTGAGAAACAGGCTTCCACAGTGGTAAATCCTGAGTTGATTGTTACAAATCTGTCATACTGATTTGCGTAGGTATTTTTTATTAGGATATTTTTGGGAAAAAAATCCTTTTGTAACAAAATAGATAAACAGTAACAAGCTTCAAACAAGTGAAATAACTTTACAGATATCTGTTATGACTCTGCAGGCAGACTCTTGTTAAGTTATTGCCATGATTTAACTGGCTAGGCAGCTATGAGAAGCGCACAGCTGTTTGGTCCCAAACCCCCCCACCCCCACCTCAGTGGGATGGGGGAGAGAATCAGGGGAAAAAAAAGTAAAACTTGTGATTTGAGATAAAGACAGTTTAATAGGACAGGAAGGGAAGAGAATAATAATGATAAAAGAATACACAAAAGAAGTGATATACAGAAAGTTGCTCACCACCTGCAGACCACCAATGCCCAGTGTGTTCCTGAGTCACAGTCTAAACCTCCAGGTTATATACTGAACATGATGTCATGTGGTGTGGAATACCCCTTTGGCCAGTTGGGGCCAGCTGGCCTGGCCACCCCTTCCCAGCTTTTTGTGCACTCCCAGCCCACTCGCAGGTGGGACAGTATGAGAAGCTGAAAAGTCCTTGACTTGGTGTAAACCATGCCAAGCAACAACCAAATCGTCAGTGTGCTATCAAAGGTTTTCTATTCCCATCTTAGATCCGAACCACAGCACTACACTGACTCTTAGGAAGAAAATTAACTCTGTCCAAAGCCAGGACAGTTAAATACCTGAAGGAAGCATTAGCAATTAATATAATCCAATCCATTCCACCCTAAGTCTGAGCTAAACTCCGGTTTTATATGAAACTAAAGCCATTAGATCAGGCTGAGATTTTTTAGGTGTTACCAATATAGAATTCTGATTAATATTTTCTTTCTTTTTAAGGTCCTCAGACTTCAGCAAATGTAGGTGAATTACATGACTTGGACAAACGAACTGTAAATCCTGATGCTTCTGTATCCAGTACTGTCTCCAGCACACAAACTATGGTAACCCAGCAGGCTGTTAAAACTGAATCATCAAGTACAAATGGGGCAGTTGTTAAAGATGAAACTTCACTAACAACATTCAATTCAAAATCTGAAGGTTTGAAATGTGTTTCACATACTGTATTTTGAGCCATATATATCTAAGGCCATCAGAGTTCCTCTAGTGTGGTGGGATTCCCATCTTGTGTAGTCCCGGGGATTGCAATAGGGCTTTGGGCATTGAGGGTCGTAGGCAGGCTGGATAATCTCTGCTATGAGTTAAACATCAGGATATTCCTTTTATGTGTCTGTAAACCACTTTATTTCCTGTAAGTGAAGAGTCCTTTAAATCTTTTATGCAGATGCTCATTTTCTAAATAGGAGTACCAGCCAGTTTTGGTGCCCATAGCACATTTGCTTTCATTCAGTGTTTGCTTATTTTGTCAGCAAAAGACTACAATAGGAAGAGATGGTTTCAGTTTTGGACAGTTGACCTCTAACAAATACTGCCTGTTTATGTGGCTAGCTCACCACTGTTCAGATGTGGTGGCCTCTTCACAGTCTGCTTGAAATATCATAAATAAGGAGCAGTGCAGAAACTAAACATACTGGGTCGTTTTGCAAGAGAGTTTTTTGGGGGAATGTCACCAGTCTGTGCTTGCTGGTATTTTGAGTTCTAACTATAGAACTGTATTTTCTTACTGATGCTGTGCGAGTAGTGTAATTTTTACCACAGTACTGTGTTTTAGAAGTAAAGACCAGAAACACAAGTATAGAATACTGATATTCCATTGTGTTGCTTATGTGCTTTGATTTTTTTTTTTTTTTGAGGTTCCATTTTAAACTTCATAAATGTTCTTTTTCCCATTTGTTAGGAATGTGTAAAGATTAACAGCTCATGTTCAGAATTCAGATTGTACTGATGTCAGAAACAGTGCATTCAAATTAAGATTTCATGCTTAGATTATTCATACAGTGTCATCAGTATGTACCTCAGTCTGGTATTTAGATTGTTTGTTCGCAAATACTTCATACTGATTTCATAATTCTGTCACTTTTTAGTCCTGCTTCTGTTTGTAATATGTGTAGCAGCCTGCAGTGCCAGGGTTTTACAATGGCTCTGTGAATGTGACACAAGCCAATACTAGTTGTTCGTGTTATAAATAGAACTGCATGCAAAAGAAGTCTGGGATGTAGTTTTGCAACAAATACTTGTAAATGGCTATTGAGGTCAACTTTCTTACTCTGAGGATTTTGTGTTCTGCTTTTCTTGTCACTTAAGCTTTTTAAATTTTACTTTTCGTTCTAGCTGCTGAAACTGCTTATATCATGCCTTCAGCAAGGGTCAGTACTGGACAGACAAATGATTCACACTCCTCTGTAAGTCTGAAAAAGTATAATCAAACTGTTGTATTTATTGTTCTGTTGATTAGATGTAAGGGCTCTTCTGTTTTCCTTTAATTGTATCTGAAAGAGGAGAAATGCATATTTAGGGCTTGAAGTGAATAATACAGGGGTAAACATTTCTGTTACAAAACTAATTGCATTGTGTGGGTTTGATTTGAGTATAAGTAGCAGTTGTGTAGTTGGGAGGAGATCCAAGTTTCTGTTTCAGCTGTTGAATCATTTTTACCAACTGGCACAGTGGAATGGTCTCTGCTGCATGATGTGCAAATGTAACATGTTTTTCTGTATGCACAACTGAATTTAACATGAAGTGTGTGTTAGATCAGACTAGTGTTAGCTGCTGATCAATAGGTTTGAAACGTAACTGAACTGACATCTTGATGTTTTTCCCTAGAGGAGATGGGGACTGGCTATGCAAGCTGTAAATACTGCCTGAAAAAGTAAATGCTTCCTATTTCACCTGCTTACAACTTAATGCACAAACCCAAGGTGCCACTGTTGCCACCAAAAGAGAGGAGCTAAGGATGGGAAGAAGCAGCTGCCCCTAAAGGGTTGGGGTGCTTTTGCCAAGAGCAGCTGCCACTGCGGTCCCGTTTCCATGCTAGCAGGATTGTGGCCTGCCCGTGCTGGGCACACTGACCATGCAAGCACCCTCCCTGGTGCCTGGAGACAAGCAGGAAAGACAGTTTGTCTTTCTGGGTCAGTCAGTAACAGCTCCTGTGCCCTCCATCACCATGAGGCCCTGATCTCAGCTGCAAGCGAGTTCAACAGCGACTTGAGAGTATGTTTGGGGCCGAGGTATAGCTCAGTCCCAGTTAGCTACTGATGTTGGACCACGTTGTGGAACTTCTTGTCCTCTGAGTGAAGTTAACTCACAACTCCATGCTGCTACAGACACGTAGTTCTACAGCTTTAAATTTCTTCCCTTACTCCCTGTTTAAACTAGAATGTCAGAGGTGACATCCCAACTGTTTTTTGGGTTTTTTTAAAATTATAGACTGTGTCTCAATCAATGTAAAAGAACCAGTTGGTTTTGAAGAGTATTTTAACAATATATGCATATTCATTTGAAGCATGGGAAAATAACACTAGTATAAAAGGGGGTTGTCTCTTACATATATTAGAGTTTTAACGTTGTTTTACATTGTGCTGAAGTATGGGTAGTCTGCATAACATGTTCTTCAAATACTAGAAAACTCCACAAAGACAGGTGGCACCGGTGAAGGCAAGGGACCGGCAGTGGTATGATGTTGGAATTTTTAAGAACAGCAGCGCCGTGGTGAGCCAGTTCTACTTGCTGCCAGAGGAAACGCTGAATATCTCCAACAAGGTAGCTGCTAATTCTTCTGTCATATAACTTGCACAGATGTATTCTGGAATCTGTTGCTGCTATGCTTGAAAACAAAATGTGGCATTTTCTGATACCCGAGCAGGACCTGGTGCTTATAGGAGGTTTGCATTCTGCAACCAGTACTTACCTATGTATTTTGCTTACCTCTTTTTTTCTTCTTTCCTAAGGTAGATGACTTTTTCTTCTGTTTTAGTATGATAATGTGTAACTTCTTATTTTACTATGGCTAATTCTTTCCATATTTCTATTTATAGGCTTAGGAAAGAATTCTAAACTTAGAAAACTTTCAAACCAATAACAATTCTTTAAAACTAAAGCACCCCACTTTTAAAAATACATTATTTCAGTACACAATTGAAATGTTTTGATCAAAAGGGTTTTTTTCTGTTACCGGAACCTTTGCTTTGTTGAAGAGTGTAATAAGACATAGGCTAGGCTGTTCAAAAAGACTAGACATGAAACTATACTGGGTTTTGCATCAGATTTCTCTAAGCTAATGTTGTTGCACTTCTAAGTTTATATATGAAAATGCTGTACCTGTGAAACTTGCAAAAATGTTGCCCTTTTGATGGTGAAAATGTAAATTAATGATATCCTAGCAAACCAGAAACAAAGACAATGGGTGTATGTTCTCTTGAGACAGAAACAAAAGAATGGAACACTTTTTGAGAGCACTTCAATATAAATGTTAGAAATAGACTACAGTACATTTTACAGTGTTTACATTGATTGTGATTTCCTATACATTAATTGGGTGGAAAATCGTTCCATTGGAAGTTTCAAGGCTGTGTCAGCTCATGTTTTGAACATGGAAGCACAATAGCATTTAAATTTTCAGAAACCTATTTGTTACTCACAGTGCTTTCCTTTAAAAACACTTCTATAACTTACACATCAGCCTGTTAACTCCTAGCTATAGGAATAACTGGTTTTGAAAGAAATACACTTTTTTGGACAGAAGAGTGTGCTAATTAAATCATAAGCTATACAGTTAGAAATGCTACTTTGCTTTTTAGTGACTAATAGTGGGGAGATTTGGTTATAAATGTAGCCTCATATTGCATCTTAGGTCAGCTGTTTTGAGGTGCACTAGTGCCTCAGTCAAAATATTTTGGTAAATTCTGATTTAAGTACAAAGGCATTAGAGAAATTTTCTGTTTGAATTAAACTTACAAATCTCAATTTATCACTGCACACTTTATCAGGATTTTTTAGACTATTTTAACAATTAACACAAATGCCACTTTATTTTCAGATGGAGAGTGCAGATGTACCAGACTACAGATTACTTAAGAAGCAGGATCTTTTTCCAGGCACAGTGTACAGGTTCAGAGTTGCTGCAATTAATGGCTGTGGTGTTGGGCCTTTCAGTAAAATCAGTGAATTCAAGACTTGCATTCCAGGTTTTCCAGGAGCTCCTTCAACAGTCAAAATCTCCAAGGTGAAAAATATAGATAATTCTGGTTCTGATATATAACATTCTGGTCACAAGCTTAATTTCAGAACACTTGGTTTTAGTTTGCTTGTTTGTTGTTTTTGGGGGGGGTCCAAGGTAAAATTGTCACAGTGTCAAATGCCTACTTGGTTAATTCTGCACAGTGTGGTTTTCTTTAAGGAATTAGCTCTAAAGAATTATTTTAAGACTTAATGATCATGTTACCAGGTACATACACATCTTAATCATCTGATAGTTTCCCTGTGATTTTCTCTTTCTGCATGCTTAAATCCATAGGGGCTTTCCATGCTTTCTAAAGAAAAAAGTCAAAAGAGCCATCCTTCCCTCTGAAGAGTCATGATGTTAGGTCAGAATTTTTAGATTATGTTTAGAGGTTTTATGTATCTTTATTTATTTATTTTTAAATACATATATATTTGATTTGAATAGCTAATGGGTACCAACACACTATCACATTTTGTCCCTTTTTTTCAGAGCGTAGACTGTATTCATCTTTCTTGGGAGCCTCCTGCTTCACCCTCTGGAAATATTTTAGAATATTCTGCCTACTTAGCCATCCGTTCCACGCAAGTGCAGGAGAATCCAAGTCAGCTGGTATTCATGAGGATATACTGTGGCCTTAAAACGTCCTGCATAGTGACTGCTGCCCAGCTTGCAAACGCCCATGTGGATTACACCTCCCGCCCCGCCATCGTGTTCAGGATCTCTGCCAAGAACGAGAGAGGATACGGCCCGGCCACCCAAGTTCGGTGGCTTCAAGGTAGAGTCAGTGTCTGGCGCAGCACGGACGTGGGATGCAGCTGTGGGGGGGAGGCTGTTCTCAGCAGTGTGTGTGAAGTTCTTGGAGTGGTGTTTTGTTCCCTATAGAAGTTTCAAGAAAATGCAGACGTTGAATTTGTCATTCCCCCTCTACTCTGCCCTGGTCAGGCCCCACCTGGAATATTATATCCAGTTCTGGGCTCCCTGGTATAAAAGGGACAGGGATCTCCTTGAGAGAGTCCAGAGGAGGGCTACGAAGGTGATTAAAGGAGTGGAGCATCTCCCCTATGGGGATAGGCTGAGAGAGCTGGGGCTGTTCAGCCTCGAGAAAAGAAGGGTAAGAGGGGATCTTACTAATGCTTATAAATATCTCAAGTGTGGGATGCAGGGGGAAAAGGCCAGCCTCTTTTCAGTGGTCTGTGGAGACCGGACAAGGGGCAGTGGTTTCAAGTTGGAGCACAGGAAGTTCCGCACCAACATGCGGAGGAACTTTTTCCCAGTGAGGGTGACAGAGCCCTGGGACAGGCTGCCCAGGGAGGTGGTGGAGTCTCCTTCTCTGGAGATATTCAAGACCCATCTGGACGCCTATCTGTGCAACCTGTCCTAGGGAACCTGCTTTGGCAGGGGGTTGGACTGATGATCTCTTGAGGTCCCTTCCTACTCCTGAAATTCTGTGAATCTGTGATAACATTTGAAAAAACAAAAAGAAGATTATTTTTGTTCACGAGTGCAGACCAGCAAGTACTGAAATGTTGGTTGCTGAGTCTTAATACAAATAATAAAAGTCTAGTAAGCTGATGATTTCACTGAGCTTCACTTCAGCTCAAAACTTTTTCATGCTAATAAGAAGTAACCCATGTCTTTAATGCATGGGTTTAATTGGGTGTTTTTTTCTAACTTTCCCCCCCTCCTTCATAGAAAAAAATTTCATAGGGTGACATAAGGTGCATATTTGTGAACCAGATACATTTTAAAGCCTAGAGGAGGTTTTGTCATCTTGTCTCTGCAGTTGAATTTGTACTGGTTCATTATGAGTTGGGGATGGGAGTGGCTCCACTGAAAATAAAGATTGGTCTTTGGCCTGCTTGGTTCTGGCTCACCTTTTAAGTGAACCAATCCAGGGGCTCAAAACAAGTTTTGCTGGCTTCTCCTCTCATCCCACTCCTTCCCCTTTCCAGCTTCACGTTCCACTAGTTGAGAGCTGCCTCTGCTCAGCAGGAGGCTGTGTGAGCATGAAGGATGGTTAGGAAGGGCAGAGTGAGGAGAGTATGTGCCCGCATTTCCTCTGGATCGGTGAACTGTTGCATGGGTTTAGCCAACCCCTCAGCTTGAGGGCTGTCATCCTCAGGGTGTAGTTGAAGGCCAAACTGTGGAACACACCACTTTTTTTTAAAGAGGTGTTTTCCTAAGCTGGAGAGCAACAATGAAGAAGTTGTTTTCCCTAAGGTGTAGTCTTCCAGGGCTGTTCTAACCCTTTAACTGCTAAGGGGTTTGACCATGCTGTGTATCCCAGAAGTCTGAAACAGTTGTTGTCTGAAAGCGTGTGACCACTTGCACAGTGTGAAATTATGAAACATTTAACAATGTCTCCTTCTTTTTGCAGATCTGAAAACATCAAGCTCAAAGTAGAAGCAACGTACTAAATCTCCAGTTTTGAATGTAGTGTTTAATGTAACTCTTGTACTATTTGTAAATGCTACAAATATTTTATTTTTGCATTGTTTTTATCTTAAAAATATATAACCTTTTTTACGTTTGAAACATGAGCGTTACACAGCCTTGCTCAGGTATGAGTACAGTACAAAAGCTCTAGTGAAGGTGGTGGGGTGGAGGACCATACTCTATCCACTAGCCCTTTTTGGTCATGAGAGTTGAAATGTTAAAAAAAAACAACCCCACACCATTTCAAACTGAAAAGAGAGAAAGAAAGTGATTGGCACATGCAGTAGTATTTGAGGTAGAGTCCCCATGAGTGCTCCAGGTCTTGCCTAAATAATTCCTAAGATTTGGTATATAAGCAAATTCTGTTTGGTTTCAGTTCCTTATACCACATTCTTCGTTGTGGTGTCTGAGTACAAGGCAAAAATGTCCAGTTATATAGTAACTTAAAACGTATAAATATTTTAATATATACTTTTTTTGTAAAGAAATGATTTTTCTACTATTTGTAACAAATATCTTAATCTTGAAAGATATCCCCTGAAGATTTAAAAGGAAAAAAAGATGATCTTAGTCATTTCTCTTATTAAAAAAAAAATTCGTAAATTCATTGTAAATGCACTACTAATATTTAGAATTATCCTTTTGTAGTTGTAAAAATCTTAAACTTGTAAATACCAATGTTTACAAGAGACCTTTCTGGTCTTGTATTAAAACTTCCATGAGATTCATTCTCTTTATTTTAAATCCATATGCTTTGCTTTTAGCATATGCTTGCTTTTTGCACTAATAATAACTTACCTCATTCCTGTGTTTGTAATCACTTGTGTTGCTTCCATAATGTTTCTGTAAAACTTCAATCTGAAAATTTTAACCAAAGTTTAGAATACATGGTAAGCAATTTTGCACATATTATATGGCAACCTTCAACATATTTATTCCAGTTATTCTTCTTCAGTGCTTGTTTGCTTTACCAGTATATTCTACCAATCAAGTTCAGTATCTCCCTTTTACTATGCATCATTTTACATTAACTAGCTAGCTGATAAATTCAACAAGCATTACTTCTAGGAATAGGTTGATCCATTCCTCTGCTAAAAGGAAAAAAATTTGTTCAGAGTAGTAAAATAAAGGTAAACATTTTAAATGCTATTTATGTATCTATATATAAACCTTGTTTACCAAAGTGTAGAGGAAGATGGGCTGAGTCGGACAAGGTCACTAGGTGAGTAGATTGAGGCACCTAAATAAGATTTATTTTAAAATAAAATCTAAATTATTTACTGTGCAATGAAGTTTATACTTTGCACTTTAATTTTGCCCCGAATGCCAAAAGACTGTATGTACATCAAGGTAGAATTTCTTGCCTCTGCCAGTTAAATTTGTCTTAAGAGCATTTGTAAATATATAAACTAAAATAAATGACGTGCCTGGTTTGGTGGGAGAAGCATCACTAAAGCGCTAGAGATTTAACAGCTCGAGTATCCCAGAGCAGATTTAATAGCCAAGTTTTAGCTACCCTGAAAATCAGGGTTGTAGTGAAAGTGCTGATACAGCCTTAATTATCGCAACGCATCATGTGCTATAATAGCATATATACAGTGCTGGGGACCATAACCTCCTGTAATGGTCTGAGGTGTGGCACGGGAGTAATACGGGTGGTCTTACTCCAGAGAAAGATCTCATGGTTTTGATGATGACAGATATCCCAGACTCACTTTAAGCAGTGTTTATAGTATGAATGTATAAGACTTTTCCTGAAGTTACCTGGCTTTAAAATATTTGTGTTTAATGGTCCATTTCATCAGGTATGATCTCACTACCAATACGGTCTGATCACGAAAACACCGTACGCATCAACTGTTAACTAGGAGAATAGGACTTGGCTTTTCTTATTAGTACTGTGAAAGAAGCCTTTAGAGAAAACACTTGTGGCTTTGATTTTGTTGGTTGATAGCTGTGATTGTAGAGTTGTTATTTAAGAATAAAATCTGTTGGGTATGTCTGGGTGGAGTTTTTTTTTTTTTGCACTTGGTTTCACATGCTTTGCACAATTTCTTTTTCAGTGGGTATGTCACAACTACCAAAGGGTAAAACTGTGGCGTTTTCAGTGAAAGTATAATTTCCTTATAAGTGTGCTTTCTTCAGCTGACTTAACATAGGATGTCACTTTCTCCTCTTTGTCCGAGTCAGGTGACGTTGAATAGTGATCATACGCAGATCTCCGGTTCCTCATGGTTTTACTTTGAAATGAAATTGTGGTACACGCTGTAAAATACACTTTGTGGTCTGTTTTTAGAGCTGTATTTATAACGTCTGGATCCCACCTGTTTGCCTATCAACTAGATATCAGACAAATACTGACTGTTTGATTACTTTGAATTTGTTTGGAAGACTGTCGGCATCGGCTCTTTGCGCATCTGTGTTGCCTGTTTATTTCACACGTGGCTAAAGGACACAGAACAGAAGCTGGAATCCATCAGATGACAGTGTCCATGTTGTAGAAACATCTAGGTTTACTCAACTCCTTAGGGAAGTTGTGACTGTAAGTATAGGACAGCCGTGCCAGCTACGGCAGACGCTGCTACAGCTTCACCTTAAGAATGTTCTCGTGAAAGTGGAAATGAACAATAACCTACACTTTGTGTTTTCAAAGTAATTATAGCAATATCTTTTTTGAATGTAGTTTGGAGTAGAGCACACAGTCATGCCATAGACTCTTGAAGATATAATAAGTATTACTGTTGTTATCTGACATTTCAGGATAGCGAATTTGACGTGAACTTAGTCTTACAGCCTGTTACTTAATGACCTCTACAAGGAAACTGACATTTTGTACAATTCAAGTTGATCGGTCTTATTTCAGAGCATTGTTTGTTCTTTGTAATAAAGTGATTGTCCTATCAAATGCATTGTAAACACTGAGGTGCCTGTCTCTTTTTTCCAAACTTCACATTTCTGCCCTTTTTTAGAAAAGGGGCTGATACAGAGAAGAGAGTGAGTATATTTGGGGGTGGGGGAGCTAACAACAAGCATTGTAATACTCAGTATTACTTGTTCATCAAAAATGATTTCACAAGTTACCTCTTGGTTATGCCCAATGGGATTTTTTTTCTTTTCTTCATTGAGGTTTCCCAGTTTTCCCCCTTCCCCCAGCGTTCTGCAGTTGCTGTGCTCTCACCATTGCTCTGCCCCCTTCTGTGCCTTGGCAGCGCACAGCTTGCTGGCTGCAGCTACAGGTCGAACTCTGAAAAGACTCCTCCTGTCTGTACAGCTGTTAGGTTGCCGCTGTTCAGAATGAGTGACAAAGAGCTTGGTGCTGCTTTTCTGGGGGTGGTTTAAAGGATGGGCTGGGGGTGAGCACTTGGTGTGATCGGAAAGGCTTTGGGCAAGGGTAGGAAGTGTGTGTGTGCCCAACTTGGGGCAAGTTGCTGAACTTTTATGGCAGTTGGCTATAGGGACCTTATTTAAAGTGACACATTATTTCTAGATATGGGAGCAGCGAGGAGCGTGTGAACTGAAAGCTCTACAGAAGTGTTTCTGTACCTCTTCAAGAGGCTTCACATCAGAAACTGATGAAAGCTGTCTGCTCCAAATGGATTCTTTCCCTGTGTTCCTAGCTTTTATAATACAGTGACTCTTATTTTCAAGTATTTTGATCCCTAGATTAGTGGAAAACAGATGGGAAAACTTGATCAGTGGAGAATTCCCTCACTCTGTTTTTTTCTGTCAGGGAGATTCTCAGAGTAGGAGCTCTTCATGCTTTAAGGTAGATTTCAATTTGCTGTATGAATTTATCTTAAAAACAACTCCATTTTTTTTTCTTTATAGCATCAGCTGGTTCCTGACATCATTTTTACAATGTTTTCCAGCAAGCCAGGGCTTTTATTCTGCGCCTTCCAGTTCTGACTCTGGAGCACTTCCAGATTCCCAAGGCAGGGTGGAGCATAAAGTGCTGGCATTGTCTTAGCAGTTAATGTGTTGATCCTCCTCTTAATAGATGTGAAAAACATCATTTTCGTGTGTTTTCCATTGAATTGGAGCTAAGCAGAGATCCCTTTTATTAGAATTCCCAGAAGTTAGTTGAAAGAAGCAGGAAAATGAGCTTAAACTGAATCCTCATGCTCCCTGCATCAGTTTTGAGGATCCTGCACCTCAGGTGCTTCCTCCAGAGAGAGGAAATCCCCTGGGCGTGCTGTGGAGCCCACAGGTGCAGGCTGGGAATACAGCTTGATCCCAGCATCAATGAGCTGTGTCAGGTCTCAGAGAATTTTTCTCCTGTGCCCAGAGCAGCCCCTGCTGTACCCTTGTGCAGGCCTGGTTTGGGGGACACCGCTGCTGTAACAGCCATAGCTCAGGGCCAGGGCTGTTGCCTGGCCCAAGGCCAAGCCACAGGACAGGCTGGATTCTCCCTCCTTCTCCAAACTAAGTGGCGTTGGCTGAGTTCACAGAAACAGCCCCTAGCCTGGGCCTGGGGGGAGTCCCAGCTGCAGAGAGTGTGGGTGTCCATAGCTGTGGGCCTTGGTGCTGGAGGCACGGCTCCTCTGCCACCTTCTACCCTTCCTTGCCCACACACCCTCCAAGTCAAGTGCAAAAGCCGTGACTGAGCTGTGCCGCTGTTAGCGCGGGTGGGAATGGCTGTGCGGAGCAGAGGAGCAGCTAAGGGGAGACTCGTGCCTGGAAGGCGTGAGGCAGAGGAATGCAGGTGTGTTTTAGGCACCCGGTTTCATTTCAGACCGTGTGAGTTTGCTCTGCTGGGCTGATGAGCCCAGCAAAGGCAGAAGGAGGGTAGCAAAGAAGGGAGGGCTGGGCTGCACGGGTGGGAGAGTGAGAAGGAAGAGGAGGGCTGGGATGGGAGGGAGGCCCAGGGGATCTCTGTGAGCTCGTGGGCCCATTTATCTAACTCCATCCGTATGTGCCTAACGTTAGGTCTTGACAGTATGGCATCTGAAAAGGTGGTAAGTGACTGCTTGGTCTGTTCCCAAAATCCTTCAAAGCCTGAAATACTTCATGTTATTTGTTGCACTTACAGCCCTGCCATGAACAACAACAAAATTGGGGCTGGGCTTAGTTTGCTGTCATCATTTTATTGAGGGAGTTCTTGCCTCTCACAAGCATCTGCTTTTAATATATATCATTGCTAAGTTGGTACAGCAGCTCCTTAAAATGAAAATTAAGGCATGGATATGGTATCTTCAAAGAGAAAAAGAGACAAAGTATTTCAGTGTGTCCCAACAACTGGTAAGCAGAGTTCAGAGCTCTATTTCTGTATCTGATGGCATTATGAAATCCTGTTGGATACACATGGAAGTTATCAATATGTAATTATTTCCAAGTGATTCTTGAAAGAGGCACACTGGGTACATGCTATCTTCAGAGGTTTGAAGTCAGCAGCTCTTTGGTTTTTTGTTGCATCCTCTTTTGTTTGCATTCTCTCGTTTAAATGGGGGGGCGGGGGGAGAGGGGGAGGGGTTTGCCGGGGCTCTAAACTGCCTTTTAGGATAAGCACCTCTCTCTTCTATGCAGTGCCTGTAATTCTCCTTTAACAAAGTTATTTGCTACAAGTAGTAGCTTGTAACTTTGAGCAGCATTAAGAAGTACCCCAACTTTTTAGCAGTTGCTTTGTAATTATTTCTTTATTGCATTTTGCCCAAACAGGGAGGAGATTTTTATATGTTGATTTTCTCTGCTGTCTGCTTCAGAAGGAGAAAGTTTGGAGCCTGGGAGAAATTCTCTGAAATGGCTGTCTTTCTTAGAAAAAAAAAGACTTGAAACGTCAATCTAACAGTCTGAGGTGTCACCTACTCACGTTACAAATGGTTACTAAGTACCTCATCCAATCTTTCCTTGAACACCCTCGGGGACAGTGACTCCACCACCTCCCTGGGCAACCCGTTCCAATGCCAAACCACTCTTCCTGAGAAGACATCTCTCCTCGTTTCTAACGTGAACATCCTCTGGCACAACTTGCAGCCACTCCTTCTTGTCCTGTTGCTACTTATCTGCAAGAAGAGGCTGGCCCCCAGTTCATCACAACCTCCTTTCAGTAGTTGTAGAGAGCAGTAAGGATTCGCCTCAGCCTCCTCCAGGCTAAACAGTTCCCTCAGTGGCTCCTCCTAACACTTTTGTTCCAGCCCCTTCACCAGCTTCATTGCCCTCTTCGGACAAGCTCCATGACCTCAATGTCTTTCTTGTAGTTTGTTGTGTTTGTGCCACTGTTGGAAGGTTAGGAACATGAAGCTGCAGTAGAAAGGTGCTGCTGAGCCACCTGAAGCAACGTGGAGCTGTCAAGCCAGACAAGGCAGAATTGCTGCTCCTCAGTTTTTCTGTCTCTGGCAGGTGCAGAACTTGATCCCACTGCACCCACTCAAGAGCCCCTTTGGATGAGTTTCAGCTGCCCAGCTTGCTAAATGTGGCTATCGTTCTTGGGTTTGAATGTAGTAAGAGCAGACTCATCCTCCAACACAGCACTCCCCAGGCCCTGCAGTCTCCTCCTTCCCATCCCAAAATGACAGAGCTGGTTCCCCTGTAGCAGAAATGCTTTCCAGCTGGGCAGAGGTGAGATTTCAGATCCTTTCACTTCTTCCCTGGTGCTTTGCTTCTCCTACTGCCTGCCTCCAGGCAACTTCCTGCTCATCAGGTCGCTCTTCCCAGTGTGTTACATCACACAGGGAGCTTGGGCATCTGGGTGGGTTTGGATTTCATGGCCAGGACATAGGATGCTGCAGAAACAAACCTGTCCGACCCTGTGTCCTTTACTCACCCCATGCTCTTCTCACCAGAGATGGGAGATAACCTCTGATGGGCTCGACTCTTTGTCTTCTCACCAGGTGCAGACAGAACTAGTACCCACTCCTCTAGTACACAACTCACTGCTGTTGCACAAAGCAGTGACCACATTGGAGCTGCATTTTTGAGCAACACAGCGTTTCTAGCTGGACCATGAGTCTCATGGGTCCTGCTGGAAGTTGCTTTTATTTATTTGCTGTTACTGTGTCCTTCTGGGTCAGAGATGCTCTCATCATCGCAGCCCTGTCATTTCAGACAGATACCCTGCCCTTATTTACTGAATTATTTTGTTGATTTAAAAATGGGGCTTCTGTAGTTTCACCTCTTGTTTCTGCCATGCTAAAGACATAGCTAAAGCAAATACATCTAAGAAATCAGGTTTCTGCTGTAGTTATCACTGGACAAGCTACAGCCAGAGGCTACACCTGTGCCCTGCCCTTAGTCTGGGGAGGGCTGTGTACCAAGGCAGGGCAGAGAACTGCTTGGAGTTACAAACAACCTGGACTGTCCTTTTCTTGTGCACAGTGACACAGTTCAGGAGCAGCAGGAAAGTGCTTTAGTCACCGTTACCCCAAGAGCAGGGGAGGACTCATGCTGTGCCCAGTAATTTCTGGACAAAAGTGATCTGACCCTGAACAGAACCAAAAGCATGGGCTGATTCTCACAGGAGTGAAGTGCTGCTAAAACTTTGCAACACACTGTTGTTCGTTAGCCAAAACCTGTGGCTTGTTAGCCAGAAACCAAGCCCTTTTAGACAGCTCCATCCTAAACGTCAGCTGCTGTCCCTGACACTGGATGGGCTGGGCCAGATTAAGTATTAGCTGCAGGCAGATCAGATCAGCAGCCTGGGGGATGCTCCTCTGCCCAGAAGGTTTAAACCTCGTTGGTTTTCTTTCATGAGAAACCAAGTCAGGTGCCATTTCCCCTGAAAAATGGATCCTCTGGCCCAGCGTGCTCCCAGAGGATATTCCAGGAAATGATACTGGCACTTTGCCTGGAAGATTTCCTCAACCAGGGAAGCTGACTCCCTGGCCAGCTCCCTCCCACTGCCTCCCCTGCCCCCCTCAGACTCCAGTTTCATAAACACAGAACAGCTGTCACCAGTTTGCAAACTACTGTGCATAGGAGCACACTGCCCCCACTCCCAAGAGCATTTGGCTTTGCATGTCAGCACAAGCTGAACTGGCACTGAGCTTCTGGAGAGCTTGCCATTAAATTTTTACATACTGAGGGTCAGAGGTGATGCCCCAGTCCATTATCATGACGATTTCACAGATCAATAGGTAAACAGATCAATATTCAGTTAAGTGTAATTTCTTTCAGCCTTTTACAGGGCAGAAATGTGAATGATTATGCCAACATCATCCCTTACTGGTTCGTGTTTTCAACTAGGTACCTGTCTTAAACTGTATCACAGCCAAAAGGCATCCTTCCACCACTGCTCTTTTCACCAAGCCAGTTTGAAAGGGGAATGTAAGCGAAACTCCTTGTCCATATTATCAATATTTAACTTCTTCCTAGATGACTCCTTGGGCCCTATATAAAATATGGCTTCCCTACAGCATTATTCATCTTAGAATCTACATGCAGAGGGTTTTTATTTTTTTCGATTTATAAACATAAGAAAAATTCAATTCAAATTTAAGTGAAAAACTTCCTTCCATTTTACTTGGCACAAACCAAAACCAAAGCAAGCTGGCCCTGCACCACTGGGGAACGTAGTACTGTAAGAGCAAGTTGTCTTACTGTTGTAAATACAACTTAGGCATCAAGTCTACGTGGCTTAACTAGAACGTTAATCACATGCAAAGATCTGAAAAATGAATAATTTTATAGCTAGAAGCAAGGCTGCTGCCAGCTCTTATCATGACAGCAAAGTACTGAGGAGAACACCAGTCCTTGGCTCTCTGCTTGGCTCTGGTGTTGCTTTGTATTGAGGACCCTCCTGCACCTTTGCAGCTGCCCCTATGCTTCCACTCTTGCCAAGGAGTAAAGAAATCACCTAAATGTGCTCACAGCATGTTAATGAGCATCATCTCCAAGCTCTGCAATGGGGCCCAGCTCTGATCTGACCTACCCACAGCGTACCCAGGGTGGAGTTCAAGGGGAACAGCCATCTAAAGCATAGCCCACGTAGTTCAGTGGGATTTCTGGCTGCAGGCAGAGCAGTGTGGGTCAGTGGGTACTGAGGATATACAGCCCCATGCCAAAGCTCCCTCTGGGTTCTAGTTACATCATCCAACCACATATTTTAGTGTTCAGTAGAGACCACAATGGATGACTAAATAAACCAGTAAAAATGCACACAAACACCAGTGAGGCCGGTAAAGGCAGGGCCTCAGCTACCATCAGGCCTGTAATGAAAAGCAGGATGCGGAAGGCAGCCACCTAAATTAGCTCTTCTAACAGGGTTCCTGTGCTGTTAAAGACACAACAAGCACCCTATTAAGAAAGGGCAGGAAGATCAAGTCATACAAATTCACTATGAGAAAGTTAATCAGTAAAATTTGCTTGTGGCAGGGAAAGATACCTAAAATAAAGGTAATTCTGCTTGGAAAATACCTTCAATCATCGCTGCTGTCTCAAGTGGCCTTTCTCCAAGGTTTAGCACAGGCTCACACAGCTGCCTGGAGCTCAGTTTGGGGTTACGTTAGCCTAAAAAACCCATTCAGAGAGGCAAAGGCAGCAGGCTTGTAGAAGCAGGATGTGAGACAGGAGAAATGGTCACTCTTGGTTGAAGCTTCTTAAAAACTTGTGAGCACTTCCAAACAGAAAGGTGAGAACACGTTGTCAGCAGTTTAAAGACTCCACAGTGGTTGTGCTACTACTAATATAAATGAGACAACTATTTCCTCAGGTCACTTTTGTTTTACACAACAGAGTTTGCAGGGCGTTGTAAGGTGAGCTACTTCAGAGAGAGATCGAACAAAGCGTGGTACAATTACTGCTGCATGTTTATTTTCAGGATGTGAATGAGCAAGCTTTGCTGGCCCTCAGGGGAAAAAAAGAAGAGAAAACCAAAGCAGTACCAAGCTCCTTCGCTCCTGTGACAGTGTGTAAACCACAGACTCTGAACACTTCAACCTAAATTCACAGAAGAGGGGGGCAGATTGAAAAATGTAACCAGAATCAAGCGAGACATGACAACCTCAGCCCCCTTTCTGCACATCCAACTCCCAAACGTCTCCTAGCTCCTCCTTAGCTGCCATCACAGCTTTTCCCATTGCAAATCAGGGCTCATCAAGGACAGGGTACAACAGCCTGAAAGAAACGGAATACAAACAGAAGGGGCTGGTGGAGTGGTTGTGTTATCCATTGGTACATTTAATGAAAAACTCCATTTGTTCAGTCATAGCTGCTGAAGATTGACAGACCTCCACAAAACCCAGAACATCCGCCCAGATTGACCCAAAATACACTGGATCCCCTCCAGAGGCTCTGCCAGCATCGTGCTGAGTTGTAGGAAACACTGTTCAAATCTGCACATACATAAATTTTTGTTTAGCAAAGAACTGGCTATTTCAGGTTTCCAGGATGTCTTAAAACTATTTCCCCAGTATTGAACTGTAACTTTTTTTAAAAAAAGAAAGGAATAGAGAGGAAAAAACATCATGAAATTATATGGCAACAGATTCAAGGTGTGGTTTGCTTAAATTAATGACAGCATGAGGAAAGATAATTACTGTATTACATTTTAGTCCACTGCAAACAGTAAAAATATCAAAGGTCCCAAAATTCAGTCTGAAGAAGATATATTACTAAAACCACCCCCCCCCAGCCCTCCTAACAGGCTAAGACATTGCATCTAACAAAATTACCCACCTGCTTTTTAAAGGAACAGCAATGTTACTAAGAACAGCTCACTAAACATACAGAACTACATTATCTAGGAAGAGTTTATTGCAAAACCAGGAAAGAGACAGCAAAACTAGGAGTCTGTCTTGCATTCAGATTTGTACCACTTGTTCCAGTGTGAGCCACTCGCACACGCACACACAAGGTCGCTAACACAGGAATTCCCACAGTCTCACAAGAAACCTTAAAACATCTCAGTAAAAAGTTAAAATGAGATCTTTTACCACAAGGACTATAAAATCCACCCCTCCCACCCCCACTACCCTTGAATTGCTAAGTTTCGGATTCTAAAAACCATACAAAGGAAGAGTTATTTCAGTAGCACAAAGACTACTGCAAATATATCAAAGTCAATCTAAGGAGAGTTACTGCAACAGAAAAAAATAATTAAAAACTGAAATGAAGACCTGCATCACACACAGTCAGTGTTCTCATCAACACTGTTTATAAGCTCTAAGTCTCTAAATGTAGTAGAGCACTGGTTGGTTTCGATTCACTTTTAATTCTGAAGTTACATCAACCCCCCCCCCCAAAACAAAACAGTTGTAGCAATTCTTTTGAGCTGCTAGCTTCATGAGCAAAAGTCCCTTTCAAAATTTCAATAAATATGTTGACACGTAACGTTAGTTGAGGTTGTCATGCAAGACAAGTTACATAACCAAGACCAACTCAATCTTTATAATAAAGGCAACTTGCATTCAAAAATGAACTTTACCCTTACAATTTTATTCAAAGGGTAAACATGAAATAACCCAGCTGTTTACCTGAATTACAAAAGTAACATGATTTAATATGAAAATAAGAAACTGTCTACAAATCTCTGACAGTAATAAATTGCAATATACAATGCATACAGGAGTTATACAGAGCAACAAACTCTTGTACAAAACAAAAATACTTTAATACCTTTAAAATCCAATTTTTCCTTTTAAAATCATCATGAAAAAAGATTTGAGTCAGAATTCACACCTCAATTAGTCAAGCTTCTGGTAGCTACATTACAGCTATTTAATATACAAAGAGATAAATCTCTTCACCAGTCATTAAAACTGCCTCTTTGTTAGAGTTGCACAGCTTTTCCATCTCGCGTTCCCAGATCCAAAGTCTCCTTCCAATCATGAGAACTGAATTTGCTGAACCCCGGAGATCTGCAGAGAGACAAAGCAAGCTTGCATTCAAACACACCTTTCCTGAAGCTGCACCACTGCTGGCAGCCTTCAGTCGTCACAGGGCTGGAATGTCCTGACAGCCACCACCAAAGGACTAAGCCAAATTCATTCTCATCTTTCACAACAGGGCAGTGGAATTAGTGTCTAAATTTTAGCAGCTGAAGGGAGAGTAGGGGACGGGATACAGTACCTGTTGATATGATGTTGTGTAGACCATGACATTCTGCTGTTGGCCGTCTGTAGTTATTAAGCCTGCTGGCAACTGGTTAGCTGAAAGAAAGAGCGTTTTAAGAGTTAGAGAGGAACTACAGGATACACAGAGCCTTGGTTAATGTGTCTGTCACCATTAAATAACATTTAGTTGTGGCCCCCTCAGAGACTATGGAGCAGTTCCCCTCCTGAGAGCTACCGTCCTACACTGCCTAGGGTCACACTAGTTACTGTTACAAGTAAACAAGTTTATTTCCACTAGCACTTAAGAAAAAACTGAAATTAACTTCATATCAGATAATCTAAAAGTAAGGCTGCACCTTGCTCTTCCCCTGCACGTATCTGAAGCAGGACATACGCAGGCCTATGCCGGTGCCTGAAGGGGTGTTTGCCACCCTGATCACTGAGAAAGCAGTCCCCAGCATTCAACATCCCAAGAAACCCAGAGAAGTCAGAGCTTGTTTTGCTTCAACATCAGGTAGCACTTGAGCACTCGTGTACGTGAGGAGTCAATGGAAACACTGCGCTGCTTTATTAACAGGACCCTTTGGGGACTCCGTAATGCAGAACCCCAAGGAAGGTGGCAGAGGTGAACAGAGCCAGGCAATGGGGAAAAGAACCCCAACAAAGCACAACCTGAAAACCTGACATTACGCTGGATGACTTCAGCATGTCCTTCAGGGTACACGCACAAGCTGAGTTCCACAGAGGAGACAGGCAGCCAAGGAACGGAGCAAAAAGTACTGTGGAGATTTGGAGAGATGCTCTGCTGAGAAGGACCTGGGTGTCATAGTGGATGAGAAACTTAACATGAGCCAGCAGTGTGCTCTTGCAGCTCGAAAGGCCAATGGTATCCTGGGCTCCATCAGAAGAGGGGTGGCCAGCAGGGACAGAGAGGTGATTGTCCCTCTCTACTCTGCCCTCGTGAGGCCCCACCTGGAGTACTGTGTCCAGATCTGGGGCCCCCAATACAAGAAGGATGTAGAACTGTTGGAGAGGGTTCAGAGGAGGGCCACAAAGATGATTAGAGGGCTGGAGCACCTGCCCTACAAGGAGAGGCTGAGGGAGCTGGGCTTGTTCAGCCTGGAGAAGAGAAGGCTGCAGGGGGACCTCATTGCAGCCTTCCAGTACCTGAAGGGACCATACAAACAGGAGGGAAATCAACTTTTTAAAAGGGCAGATAATGGCAGGACAAGGGGGAATGGATTAAAGCTAAAGGAAGGAAGGTTTAGATTGGATATTAGGGGGAAGTCTTTTACAGAAAGAGTGGTGAGGTGCTGCAACAGGCTGCCCAGAGAAGTAGTGGATGCCCCAGCCCTGGAAGTGTCCAGGGCCAGGCTGGATGGGGCCCTGGGCAACCTTGTGTAGCTCCAGGCCTGAGGTTGGTGGCCCTGCCTGTGGCAGGGGGGTTGGAGCTCTACGATCCTTGGGGTCCCTTCCAACCCTTGCCATTCTATGATTCTATGCTCCAAGTTAAACCTTTACAGAAATATGTACAGTGAGCACTGTGACAGTCAGAGTCCATGTGTTACAATGGCTACTCAGAAGCAAAGCAGGAAAACTCCTCAGCTGTAAGTTAAGTCATCATAGCACAATGCTCTCTGCTAGGAGACTTGTTCCTTTTGGAAATATGGCTGTTACTATGTACATATAAACCATTAAAATATTCTGAAGACACAGTATAATCCTAACAGCTTTCATATCAAAACATATGTTTGGGAGTTTTCTAATTGGGTTTTTTTTTCTTTTCCGTGAGTTTAGGTTATTTTTTGGTTTGGGGTTTTTTCCTTCCTTCATTGCAATAACTTTCAAATCCTTAGGTTGTAAGTGATGCAGTAAGATCATAGTGAAAAGTAACCGTGGCAGGTCCAAAGTTTTACTGCCCTTCAATGTGCATGGTTCCACATCCAACAGTTTCATGCAAGCTCCCAACCCAGCCCTGGCATTAGGGTAAGACAGAGCTGAACGTTAGCACAGCTAGTACTGCAACTGCCGCAGTGAGACCATCGTTCTGAAGTAACCCATAGCTGCCTTGATGGAGAGAAACCAGCAGCACTCAACTGCAACATCTCCTTTGCATCTTGCCAAGACTTAATAGTCGCCTCCAGAATTGCTCCTTTCAAATCACAGCAAATTAAGGCTTATTTCATGGAGCACAGACTCCCAGGCTTGAGATACTTAAACAAGTGCTTAGGAACAGATCTTCAGCTTTCTGCCATTTAACAGGGACCATATAAAATTTGCTGAGAGGGCAAAGGACCCACAGAGGTGAGGGGATTCCATTTTTCTGGGTGGCATTGCACTCTGGCTGAGTGGAGCATGAGCATCCTGAGGAGAAACTTTGTGATTTCTCCTCTTTGCTCATACAAACCAAGATACCGGATGCAGACAGAATCAGAAGCCTCCGACTCTTTATTCTCCTTCAACTCTTTAGCAGCAGATTATGATGTCCTTCAAGTGCAAATCAGAACATATATACAAAATAAAGCTTTTAGAACCATTTCAATAGATAGATCTGGCAGGCTGCCAAGCTAGACAGACTCCCAACAGATACAATCCAGAAACCATCAGCAATATACTCAAGGTAGGATCAATAGCTCAGTGGGATCAATAGCTGTGCTAGTGTATTACTCTTTCTGAACAAAAACTATTACATATGAGTAAGTGCAGACAGGAGTTTACTATTTGCATGGCCTAACTAGAAAATTAAAATAGTCACATAAAAAAACCCAAACCCACCAACTTTCTGTAAGTCCTCTGCAATGTTCAGGCTTAGATTCTTACTTTCCAGCCAGTTTTATGAGCCTGTCTTCCAGGCTAGGAGAGCCCCAGAGTCTGTACTGATTTATATAGCCAAAGTTATCATGCTGGGAACAAAGTGTGTTTCAGACCCTGAGTATGTCATTTCAGTCCTCCAGCTTTGAATTTTTGCTCATGATGTAGTAGATGACCGGTAATTTTCAACAGAAGATTTTCAGGCATTTCAAAACCTGTATCCCATCAGTAGGCATGACTAGAGCTGCGCCTCCTAATTCTTACGGTATCACCTTCAAGACTATCAGCCTGTAACATTTAAAAGCTCAGGTGAAGGCTTTAGGCAAGAATCCAGCAGCAACAAAACCAACAAAGCCCCAACAACTGTCAGACTTTAATTCACAGTATAAGGAAGAAAAACAACAATGAATGCCACCCATAATACTCCTTGCCCTACAAATTTTATTTGCCAATCTGTGAATTCTTTTGAATGAAAGAAGTTCTGAGTGTTTTAGAATTATACAAAGATGGTGACGTTGTCTGGCTTGTTTCTCAAAGACAAGCTCCTCAAGTCATCAAGTGGAGTTTGTTTTACTTTCTCCCCCATGAGTTTTCCCAGTAGAACAAACAAGGCCTAAATATGTAGCTACTGGGGAGGGAAAGAAAAATATACAAAATGAAAAAAACACATTTGCATCTTTCCTTACAATCTGTGCTTAAATGTAGAGGGGAAAAAAAAAAAAATCAGCATTAATGTATGCATTTAAGTAACTTCCACAGTTGACATTACCTATTACCACAGTGTCGTAATTTACTGCTGCATCACTTCGTTCTGACCATAAATTCTACTAACAGGGGGTTGGTTTATCTGAGCACAGGTTATCCTCCAGATAGCTCAGTGATCACAGGTCTAACATGAGACCAGTCCAGGATATATTATTCCTCAAGTAAAAATTCTGACATCTAAGAAGTGCTGTTTTTAGAAGAGCCTTGGTTTTAATACAGCATATTACAAAGTATTACTTACTAAATGCTTCCTCTGTGAGCTCCTCACTTAGACCGTCTGCAGTTGTAACTGTTCCCGCGATTCCCTTTTCTCCTTTCATTGCCTGGAGGAATGGGGCAGGGGGGAGGGTGGGGAAGGAAAGAAGAAGTACATACATTAGAGCACAGTTGGCTGGAGGTTGTTTCAAGACCCCAAGAGCTCTAAGTAAGGTTTGGAACTTGCAGAAAAGTCACTGTACAGCAGGTGGAGTTTGAAATCCAAGACCTCTAAAACTCTATTGGATTTGAAACACACATAGTACAAGAATACGTGAAAGGTGTTTTTCCATCTTGGCTATACTCCTCAGAAACAAAACCTGCAAATTAGGACTGTGTAGTTCTAAGCAAGACTTTCACCTTCTGTCTGAATTCAAAGATCTGCAGCAATCCAGAAGGAGCAGTTAAGAGCATTTACAAGGAGTTGCAGACTCTCAGAACTACTGAGAACGTGCAACGTTTGCTTACCAACCACACGCAAGTGCCATCACCACACAACTAAGAGCTGACACTTCAAACCAAGGGAGTTGAATTATTTTCCCACATCAAGGACTGTAGCCAGAAAGGATATCAGCATAGAAAGCCAAGGCTCCCAGTCACCTGCATGCAGCTTTACAAGTGTGAAGTTTGGTGCTCTATGCTATTACATAAGAAGATCTAGGTATAGAAAGTACTCTCTGCAACAGTTTGATGCAGACTAAATACTAAGCTACAAAACAAATATTTCACTATATACAGCACCCTAAAGACAGAACTAGCTGGAATGGAGGTTTAAAACTGATGAGTAAAACCATCCAATTAAAACCCAACCCCCCTACTCTGCAACCACAGCATACAGAGCTGCAAGAAAGGGCCACTTCAGAAGGAAAGTAACATAGAATCACTTCAGGCTTCTCCAGAAGTACTGAAACTAGGTAAGCACTACTTACACTTTAAACTGAAGCACATATGCACTTCAACAGCATGTGCAACTGCTGCACAGAACTCAGACAGCACACAGCAGTACCTCAACTTTCAGATTACACCTCCTGTTACTCAGTTACCACAGCAAATGACTTCCTGGGAAGGGGAAGCTTCAAGTACTATCAGCAAATTAAACACTAGCCAGTCTGACCCCATTAATTAAAAAGCCTTTGGTTTACTGAACAAGAAGTCTCAAGAGCATCTCTAGCTACAGGACTGTAAATTTAGACATACCTGCTTCCCTCACACCAGTAAAATCAAGCAGCCATGCCAACACAGGGATCCACATTTAAAAAAGAATAAATAAAAAATTAAATTGCTTTCAGTTTTTATTCTCACAGGATTATTTTAACCCTCACTCAGGACTATGAGGAAGAGAGGTCACTGGATAAAAATACCTTTGATTTTTTAGTTAAATCTGGAATTCTAAGGCAAAAGAATCCCAAAGTAAAGAAGCAAACAAGTCACTCCCTGCTAGAGAAGGAATAAATTAAAACTGCATGGATCACATACCTAGTATGTACTACTATCAAAAGCAAGCTGAGGGATTGGCTAAAACCAGATTTTAAAAGCCTGACATTGAAGCAGAGAGCTTTCCATGTGAATCATTATTCCAACATGAGAAAAACAACTTTTTCTTTTGCAGATCTGAAGCCTAGATGAACAGCAGGCATTAAGCTAGTTCCTCAGAAGATGCAGTCTAGTACAGTTTTATTGACTGAATCCAAAGATTGAATTAAGTATTCTTAATAGGCACCGTTACAGAACAAGAGTGACTAACTACCAGCAATATATTAGAGAATTTATTCAATTGAAAGCTTTAACTACTTTGAATCAGCAAGCCTAATCAAAATGCTTACTTACTCCTTTTTCTCTTGATATCCTCTGGAAAGCTTTTAAAGACTACATTAGTCCCTGACAATAGCTGTGAGATACTGTGCAAGTTACCAATATATAAGTACAATGACAGGGAGCTAAGGATAAACACAACCAGGTTAAATAAATGAGGAAATACTGAAGTATATACCAACCTCTCTGAATTTTTGGAGGTATAACTTCAAAGGTTCAACATAGCTATCAAACCCCAAGGTAGACATGGCAAAGAGAATATCCTCTCCATTGATGGTCTTTCTTTTCTCTTGGTGACACCTTTCACTTGCTTCTGACGTTATAAAGCTGATGAATTCACTTACACACTCTTGCACGCATTCCTTTGCATCCTTAGCAATCTAATAAGGAAAAAGTATCAAAAAATGATTAATCCAGATGCAAGAATTAAAAAAATATATAATACACTAGACAAAGCCCCCCAACCCCCCCCAAAATCTGATGAGAACACCCATTGAGGCAATACCTGCATGTGAGGGAACCACCGGATGTCATCACTGCTCTATGTAGGCAAAGCTGCAATACAATTTTAACCTAAGTTTTACTATTTCAAGCAGCACGGCCAACTGCCAGCATCTCCTGACATCATGACTATGTTCTGTACAAGCTTTTACAAATAATTGTCATCACAGATGCTTACATCTCATACAGATGCTTACTTACACCTTCTCTTTAAACCTTCTCATTAGTGTGTCCTAGCCCAATTCTATTCTTTCTTGAACAGACCAGCAGTTCCAACCCTGCTCCAGTACACTCCCCCAGATTCCACAACAGGTATTTTTATCCTGACCAGATTCAAGGACTAGAGTATATGCCTAGTAGCAAGGAATTCTAATGATTTAATACTCTGGTATAAGTTTACCAAATGAGAATTCAATTTACCAGACTTAAAATAACAGCAAGCAGTACTCATGATTATCTGGAAAGCTGTCAGGAGCCAGCTCAAAGATTGTAATTATAAAGATTCTTATTCTTCACATGAGAATAATCTGCTTGTATTTTTTTTCCTTAAAAATGAAGCCACAACCATATGTACAATCTTCAGTAGTTCCTCTGGTATTTTCAGGCACATAAGGCAAGATTTTCAGTACTCATCAGCCAGCAGCTTCCCTTGCAGATTTTCACAAAAACTTCACTGATTTTTCAAGATATCTCGACATCCCATATGCCAAAGTCTTAAAAAAAAAAAAATCTCATCTTGATCACTAGAAATTCATGCCAATATAGACTAGTGAAGAGATTTTCACAGCAAAGATATAAATGTAACACCCAGATCTTCAGGAAGCCCTGAAGACTATGAAAGTACAAGCAGATGCAAGTAAATTATGTCTTGCTTCTATTTAGAGTGATCTCAAAAAGAGGAAAAAAAAAATCAGCTTTAGCTAGAGGAAACGTTAACTGGGGCAGGAATTGTATTGGAATACAATAGAGAAACAGCAAATAACAGGAACCCTGCAAAGGTTTAAGATAAACAGGTGAAACAGTCAAACGCTTATACAATCACAAGCTCAGAAAACTGATTAAAAAGTCTATTCTTAGAAATAAGAAATAAAATGAGTCTTTCAATATCTGGCCTTATCTATGACAAGATAGAAGGCAGACTACTTAGGTCATTTTGATATGTAAAGATTTGGGTGATGGAAGACTAACCATTCTCTTTCCTTCAGGATGAGGACTGGACTTTATTTCATCCAAAATGGTTCACTTATTCCAAATTTTATGCATCTCAATAAAAGCAGATTAAATTTTCTAAGAGAGAATTGCACAGAAAGTATTCTTAGTGCCACGGGACTGTCACCAAGTCTGACCTGTTATAACAATTTCAGAGAACAAATCTTAGAAAAAGCAAGCTCTTGAAAGCCTGATGAAGAGAACTATTTTCTGGATGCTGTAATTACAGCAGTTACTAAGAGCTTTCAGAAACCTAAGCAAAATGGATTTAGCCTCAATCACCTCCTGATGAGATTATTTTTTTTCCTTCATAAGGCTTTTCGCCAACAAACCAGAAGCATTTGGAAAAAATTACATTGTTCTACCAGCTCAAGTTCACTCAGAGGAAGCAAAAAACCCTTATTAACACACTTTTTTACTAGACAAGGGTATTACCTTTCCTGTTTGGGGTATGGCATTTTTCATTATCCTTGCCACATTTGCAATTGGAAGATATATATCTTGTTCTCTAAAACTCTCTTTTGAGCCATTTGTATCTTCATGATCATTCATGCTGTCCTCTGTGTCTAATGAGATAAAGAAAAGTTAACAGAAATTGTACTTGATAGACAATAATTAAGTCAGTTTAAAATCTTACACTGAAGGATGAAGACCTTTAAAAGCACAGCATATTAACCTCACAGGAAGAATTTTAAGAACAGATCCAACACCAGGCTACCTTTATGGGTGTTGGATAGCATCATTCTCATGCTAGGCACAGAAACATATGTGGCTGCTGAACACCAGTCATTCTTAATGTCACGTCAAAATAAAAATTGTCTCCTGGAACATAATTTCATCACCCCAAAAGGACTCAAGTGTCAGCACTGAAAAATCCAACCTCCACCTTCAGTCTGCAGGAAAAAAATGCTTTATACAGGGAGACATTATGAATACAAACAACTGCACATTCTTAGCTTGGCACAAGATAGCAGAGGACTATACATATCTATGTTTCTTTTCCAGTTCTTACATATACAAACACAGAAATACAGCAGTATTTACTGTTAAATTTCTTACCATCATGAGGCTGTATCACATAGTGACTGCCACCAATGTAATCTCCAGCAATTCCTAACTGAGAAGCATCCGTTGTGGAGCTATCGCCGTCCATCTGCAAGAAGAATGGAACTTTTCAGGTACATGTCTGACATTCTAAGGGCAGCTACTGCTGAAAAACAGTGCTTTAATCAACTTATAAACTGGTCTCATACAAAGTAGAAATACTTTGCCACTTGAGAAGAGTATCCACTCTCTCATTACTGAGCTTTACTGACAGTGAAAACTTCTGAAACTTCCCCAGAACTTCAACCAGAGGTACGGAAGCATTTGATTCACGCAGTGTATGTAACAGCTCTGTGCATTCCCCAGGAGAGCACGGCGTGAAAAGGTCAAGGCCTCTGTTTCTCTTGAACAACTCTCACCTAACACCAGCCCACTGCTCACTGAATGCTTTACCTACAACTATTACACGGAGTGCATCCTTCACTCACTATTACCCTCCACACAAACAGCTTTTATCAAGCCCACTAGCAAACTTTTCCTACCCAGAACTCAGGACCAGCTCTGTGTCCTCATCCTCCTTGAGGCATGAGTAACTCCTACATGTCTTCCAAGTCACGTTTTCCTTTGCTTTCTCTGCTTCTCTCTCACCTCACTTCTCTGGGCATCACTTCTTCAGTGCTCCTCAGAATATTCTTATGTGTCGGTCAACAAGAAGCCTTCTCCTCCAGGCTTTAGAGACCAGGCCACAGTTCAATAGGTAATTTGACTGCCAGGAAGAAGAGAGAAGCCAAAAGACCCAGCACTTTTCTCATTCCTTCTAGGGACCTATGTCCAAGGAGGGACCAACCAGCTGGAGAAATCTGAGAGAAGCCTACCCTTACTGCCTTCCCCCTTACAATGGGGCATAACTACTGAGAGCATCAACAGCAAGTCTCAACATTTGCTATAAACATCTACCTTGTGAGCAAGTAAAGAGGTCTCACAGCACTGCTCTGAACTAAGAGGCTCCTCAGCACTTTGCTGCCTCAACACTCAGGGATGACCGACATACTGTGCTTCCCACTGATGAGGAGGCAAAACAGGTGAGGATGTCTCCCCACCTCCCTTGGAGGTTCCCACTTCTTCAGCAGAGACATGCCATGGGCAAAGAGCAACCCAACAGGTCACTGCTGCTGCATCCAGGTTTTGCCACAGTGCACAACTCAGATACAGGTGCGTTCCTATAATAGCAAACCAGGCCATGCAACTGGTTATCGTATTACATTTCACCTTTTTACTGGAGTAATAAATTCCCTTAAACATTATCATCAGGTGCTCAGTGGAAAGCTTAGACTTATATAGAAACATGGCAGACAACAGTTCCGCTTTCAAAGGGGCTATTTTAGCAGTGCCATATCTAAGTCTGAATTCAAGTTTCACAGTCTTGACTATTTTTGCATTTCCAAGTGTCTTGAAAATTAGTATAGTAAAAATAAACTTCTGCAGAACATTTCGCTTTTGTGCTTCCAAAAACACGGGGTTTTTTTCCCCAAGCAATGTTGTATTTGTGCAGTCACATGCTTTAATAATAATTCTTTTGGAGAGACAAAATAATGCAAAACTTGGAGTGAAAAGGACTCAGCACATGCAAACTCTTTCAACATTGCTGCACAAATCCAAAGGTATTTTTAACACATTTAGATGCACACCACTAGATTCACATTTGCCCCAAATTTTCTTGGCTATGTTCAACATCAAACAGCTCTGTTAGCATTTGCTTATTGGCCTGTCTGCTAGAATATTAGCTCTTCCATTCCCAATGAATGCTTCACACAGTTCCTCCTCTGGACCACCACTTCTCATCCTTCCCCCTTTCCCACCCCAACTGTTTCCACCTTGAGCAGCCCACCTTACTGGCGAGGTAAGACACACAACCCAAGGAGGAACAACTCAGCTCAACTCACTCACTGACATACACCAGCTGTACAGATACCCAGGTGACTCTGGAAAAGAACTTCTACCCCAAAGTATCACATGGTCATTGCTGGCGAGACCATGCAGCTCCCTTCATTCCACAACCACAAGCCAGGAGAGGGAGGCAGAAGCAATCGTGTGCTATTTTTATACCTAGCCAGAAATATGAGCAATTTAACCTCTCACTAATCTGCACTTCGCCTGTGGCCACAGGGGTGGGTGTTGCTTTCAAACTTCTACACAGCATCTGGTGCTACGCTGGGCTACAGACGCACACGTAACGAGTGCTGCTCACATTCAAGGCAATGCTGCAACAGCTGGATGTAGCCTGAGGAACTGTTCAAGAAAAAGACACCACTTCTAACACTTCTTCATTGTAGAGTATTATGCACATTCCTTCTTTTAAAGCACTGCAAGTCCCTTTTCATAGGCTTTGGTAAAGCAGTTTCAGTTACTACACAGCGGCCCTGCCCAAAGGAAGGGTAGTGTTTTAAGCATTAGCTTTCCACGTGCCAACTTTCCCATAAATTTGCTTTGTCTGCACTTTGCAGACTCTTTGTTGGGAGATTCAACTTTGCTTTTCAATTTTCCAAAGGGTCTGCAGTTTGCTTACTCAGCTCGCTGTAATGACAATGCAAGGATATCATAATCCTGCACGTCAAGATCACCAGAACTGACATTGCTCATCATTAAGAGAGCTGTGCCTCTCTTCCTTCTGCAATTTGAAGCAATTAACGTTCTGCAGGCTGGCCCATCTGCATCTTTATTGCCAAGACCCAGCAGTATTGTTTAAGAAACCATCTTGCTTTCATTAGCCCAGCTCACCTTCAAAATACAATTCCTGCCTCAATCTCTTAAATCTTTTGCTGCATCTGTAGACAGTTTTGGACATATTAGACTAATAGATCCTTGAGGGACTCTTTGTTTTTATTCTTTTCTGTGTATACATTTCCATATCTACTTACAGTATGTATTATTCCACAATTAGTGAGAATTCAAGTAGGAGCTTATCAACATTATGAATCTAAAAAGCGATTAGCAAAACTGACAGGAAAAGGCTTGCAAAAGAAAAAAGCAGATCTGCCTCAGATAAAGAAAAGGGGCACTGACAGCTCAGCATCAACTGAAATTGTTTCTGTGGGTATTTCTTTAAAACAGATTTTTAGCTGCCACTACAACCTTGGGACAGGGGATTACCGACAGTGTAACAGCCTTTTGCATACCGTTTAACAGCCTTTTGCACACCGTTTAACATAACGAGGTCCTAATCCAGGATCATCAGATAATTCAGGTTAGGCGGCCTCAAGAGGTGTCTACTCCAACCGCTGCTCAAAGGGGGGTCAGCTGCAAGCTCACCAGAGGTCGCCTGGGGCTTTATACTGCCATGTCTTTGAAGACCTCCGCAGATAGAGCCTGCCCAGCGCCCCCGGAGCCGCTTCCACTGCTTGGCTGGCCTCATGGTGAACAAAGGAGCGGCATCGCTACACGCTGCTTCAGTCCAAGTGAGCATGATGGAAGAATTTCAGTCAGGTTTAATTTTGTCATTCAAATCTAGTTCTAGGCATCTGACTATAGCAACTGTTATACCATTTAGTCACTCTACCAGTATTTCTTTGAACCTGATGGATGACACAAACATAACCCTGCTGAAAAACGTGGCCACTGCTGCCCTAGCCATCTCAAAGAAAACAGTTACACATCACAGTTTTAATTTCAGATGTTCAAAACAAGTCAATCACCACATACCTGACTGTCATCTCAGCACAAGGTCTGTAACACACAGAACACAGTGCCCTAAAAATGAAAAAACACTGCTCTCACTACACTCTTGGAGAGCCCCTTTAAACAAAAAAAGCCAACAAAACCATGAAACCAACTAAACTTTCAGTATCCCTGAAGTTACTCTAATAAGGCAGCAGTCCAAGTTAGCACAGGACACCCGGCCAGAAGCAGTCAGCTGCATGTTCTACGCTACCCTTAGACTTTAGAGCCAAGGAAACACACACACACACACACTGACAAAACCAAGACTAAGCTAAGCATATCAGAAGCAACATGTCAGTCTCCAAAGTGACAACACCATCACTTGATTTTTATCAACACAGGAAAGAAAACAAGTACCAGACACTCAAACCAAACATTCAGTGATACAAAGCAAAAAGCATCTGAATACCGAGGAGCAGCAGCACTAAGTTTCCTGGTGGTGGCTCTCTGTTTGGTTTTATCCTCTCTAATATAAAGAGCAGTATTACTAGGATTACACAAATTAATGGATCTAGGGAAACGAGCCTAAGAAATACGTTAAAAATGAAACACTCCCCAAGGGCATCAAAGAAATCTCAGTGATAAGATGCAAGCAGATGAACAGGTTTACAGTGACATGTGGTGGAAAATGTTCTGGAGGATGTTTTAAAAATTCTTCTATCAGCTGCCCAAAACTCAGACTACTCCTAGAATACATCAATACCGAATTAATAAAAACTCAGTATCTCAAAGTAGATCTTATGTGCTATTTACTCTTAAGCAAGTAGTATCAGTGGCTCAGCTAAACCACAGCTAAAGTAGGATGCAAGCCCAGACCTGTTAGCACTGAGGAGAGGAAGGGTCTAAGACAAAAATAGAATCAAAGAAAATATAAGATTTCATCTTCAAATGAGGAAGTTATCTGGCAATGATTTGCAAAACTGGTCTCTTGAGGAAAACCAAAGGCCTCTCATGATTTAAGCACTTTACCAGGTATTTATCTACCCTCTCTCCCAAAACTGCTGTCCCTACTAGAGGGAGAGCAGAAAATGAGGTCACAAACTGCAGCTCTTGGTACACTTTCCACACAGCTGTCCCTGCCATGGAAGCAGGATGTAAGTGGCAACTAAAGCTGTAGGTAGCAGTCACTTCAGCCATTGTAGATTAATTTTGCGCCACACCTTAGTACAAGAGGTGTAAAGCTGTAGAGCAGTATGCAACAGCAACAGTTTAATTTGAGCTTTCTGCACCCTCACTTGCTGCTCCTACACAGAAATATTTTTTAAATTGAAAATACAATTTCCTTTTATTTTTCAATGACTTCTGGAGAACATCTCCCACTGAATTCTCACCTGGAGGTAAAGCAGTGTTTCCTGCAGCAAGAAACACCGACTGCTAAATACATTCACAGGACATTGTTACAGCAGATCCTCAAAAACTTAACGCTAAAACCCCTTAGTATGTGCCTAGAACATAAACAGATGCTGCGCTGTCTCTCTCCATCTCGGGCTCCTCTAATCTCCCATATTCAGTGTTTTCCCCCACAGCGGAATAACATTAGGAGAAGCAGAGTGATGCTGAGAGGATCCGACAGCGTCACTAAGGCTTGTTAGCATCTAGGCTGTACCAGGCTCCATCCCACTGGACCCCAGGGACAAAACCTTTCCCTTATGAAATCCACACAGGGCCATTTCACCTCTCCATCTTCTCCCTGCATGTACCAGCATTATGAACTTTATGGCTCATCCTATGAGCCCTGATGTCACCAGCCACAGGTCCTCTCCACGTGGATCCAGCTGTGTATGTGGTGGCTCCTCGCTAGGATGGGTAACTGTTTGGAAGCATGGTTAGCTGCCATGTGCATGGGCGGACTACCGATGGATACATTTTTACACCATGTAGGAGTGGATCAGTGACACAGTGCAAACAGGAGAAACTGCTTCTGTGCCTTCTCTTTTTGGCAGTAGAAGAGAGAGAAACTGGAGGGCAGAAACCAGATGAACACAGGCGGTTTTGTTGCTTTTGTAGAAGCTGCAAGAGGGCAGCAGTGGTGAACAGACTGAACCAGCACCTCCTTCCTCCTGCAACACTGACTAAGAACCCCACATTACCTTTCCATATTAAGCTTTTGATGCTTTTCTAGCATTTTTTGTTAAAAAAAAAAGCCCTAAGCTTACCTGTTTATTAAATCCTGCCTTTTTCTTCTGCAAGTTTGATAATGTTTGTAGGTTGATTATGGTTTTCCTTCACTGTGGTAGTACAGCAAGTGTGCCAAGAAGCTTACTTGCCCTGTTGCTTGTGAAAAATAAGAGGGTAGGTCAGGGTAGGCTGTTTATTTTCAGTCAAAATGATAAAATTTGCTGCCACTTCCTTTTCTTCTACCAATGTTTTCTTACACATGTTGCTTAGCATGCGTGTACATAGTCATATTTCACACTTTTCACAAGCAACCTGCCACTAAACCATAAAATTCCAATACTGTGAGTCTCTAAAGTACTGTTACAAACCAGAGTACTGAGAAGTCAAGTTTCTTTCTAAGCTAAATTTTAATGGTGAATTATGTTAGATTTGCACTTGAAAGCACTAAAGAGCCTTGCAAGCTTTTTTAGTGTGGACAAAATGAGACAATCCACCTTTGAAAGTTTTGTAGCATTTCACATTTCATATCTTTGCAGTATCTTGAACACTCTTTTTCACTCGATTTCTGTACGCTACCTCTCTTCAAGTAAGAGGTTACCTATTAAATTAAGAGCTGCTGTACTTGCCAGTTATTAAAGTCTTTAGAATAGCATCCAGTAATCTTGACTTCTTTCAAATATAATTTCATAGCTGTAAGCACCAGCAGCCAAGACCATATATAATCACCCTCTCAATGCAAAGCACAAGGGACTCACGCAGCCCTCATAAATAATGATTCAGATTAAACCATCTCGGGTCTCCCAGAGAATTACAGATGGATCCTCCCTTAATGTTGTAACTGTCATGCCATAGGCCACATAAGCAAAGGGGGAAAAAAAAAAAAGTAATCACTAAGCTTATTGTTCAGGAACGCTATGCTAATGATTATGCATAAGCACCATTTCTCCATTCCTACAAGCCAATTAAAACCAGACGGTGAATAACGCCTAAAGCAGCTCCTTCCATTTTGCTTTTTGCTAATATTTTGCCTGAGCTTGAGAAAACTCAGGCAAAAAAAGAGGCTTTTTAAAATTGACAATAACTTCCATCTATCAGCATGACACGCAAAGGTTACAACATACAAGAAAGCCCATTCAAGGGACGAAATCTGATTTCTATGTTCCTCACCACCTAGAAAGGCAGGAATGTTGTTATCAATCATTTTGCCCTCCGAAACATAACCCAAGGACACTAGGCAGCTTTTCAAGACAGCTTTTTACAGAACATCTTTTTGGCTAAGCCTCAAAGAAACTGGTAAACCTGGAAGTTGACTCATTTTCTACTGCTGCCATGGTACAACAGGACCTAGGAAGGTTTAACTGGTGTATCTGAATAGCCACAAAAACATTACTAGAACATGATTAGCACTTTTTTTATCAAAGATGACTGTGAATAACCTACATAATGCTCCTTACCAACTACGGAATTTCTGGATGGAGCAGTGGCTGGCACACACAAGTATGCCTGAGAACAGCCGCTGAACATGCAAGAGTTGTGTAGACACAGGGAATGGCCGAGTCCCATCTCTCTCCTACCTGCCATGTGTGTTACGGGATAAGGCGTCGATGCTGCTTGGCTGTGCCAGCCGATCGATCTCACTTCCTGATTTCATGTCCTTCAATGATGCAAGAGCAGGCAGCGCAGGGCAGGAGGGGGAAACCTTCCTATTTACACAAAGAGCCTCTAAGTCTTCCTTGCACCTAGCTCGCATCTGCTCGATAGACACCTCACCTATAGCCATCCCTTGCTTTCAAACCGGGCAAGACAACGCGTCCCCAGTTAGTGAGCAACTTTATTGACAATAACCTTGGCTGCGATTTCTGCGCTGAAGGCGACAGGCTCCCGCACCCGTGGGGGGGAGAGGCCGCACACCTGGACCTGCCCGCTGGCTGGGAGCTTTTAGCCAGCCCCTGCTCCCTATCCCCCCCACAGACCCCTGCCTTATTCTCTCCCCGAAGCGCCGAGCTCGTATCGGGCTGCCTGCAAAACCACCCTGGGTACTCTCGCCAGGACCCGGGGGCTCGGCCCTACACGCCTTATCCGTGACAAAACACCGGCAGACCTTCAAGGAAATTTCGGCCTCGACAGCAACGGCGGCTGAGGGGCCGCTCTCGCCCCACTACCCGGCTCCCAGCCCAGAGAGGGGCCGTGGGCGTGGTGGAGGCCGCGCCAGATGCGCGGCGGGGCCCCGGCCCCTCGGCTCCCGCGGCGAGGGGAGGGGGCTCAGCGGACCGCCGCGCTGGCCGGGCAAAAACAAAAGGGAGCAGAGCCCCCTCCACCGGCGCACGGCGAGGCGCGGCCGCCACAAAGCCGCCCTCCTCCCCCCCCCCCGACTCCGCACGCCATGCCGCTGCCGGGAAGGGGGCCTGAGACAGCCCGGCTGCCCGGGAGAGAAACCGCGGCCGAGGGCTCGCGGCGGCCGGCAGACCCGCCCGGCGGGAGGCCGTGCGCCCCGCCGCGAGCTCAGCGGGCAGCGAGGGGCTGGGGGAGGGGGGGTGGGGGCGGTTACCGGGAGCCCCGACCGCTCGCGCACCGGCGGCCGCGGGACAACCGTTCCCTCGCCTCCGCCTCGTACCCCCCCTCCCCCCCACGCCACAAAATGGAGCCGGAGCGGGGGAACGGACAGACGGACACACACCACAACACCCCGCGCCCAGCCCCGGGAAAAGAAGGGGACACCAGCAGGGGCAGCCACCCCACCGCCCCTGCCAAGAACCCCCTGCCGCCGCCGCCGCCGCCACCACCTCCCCGCCCGCCCCGCTCGCGCGGCCCCCGCGCCTCCGGTCGCACAAAGAGGCGAGCGGCCGGTAGCGGGGCCCGGGGTCTGCCGCCCCCCACTTCCTGGTCCCCGCGGCGGCGGCGCGGCGGCAGCGCCGGGACCCGGGGAGGGAGACGGACATTTCATTCGAGCCTGCAGTGGAACCGGTTACCAATCATTGGCCGGAGCCAGGCACAAACCTCCAGTGCGGCCCTGGTTGGCTCCCTCCGCAAATCGGCTGTTTGGTTGGACAGAAAATGGCTGCGAAGGAACCAGTCCCAGCGCGGAGCCCCGCTTCCCGCAGCCGGGCTGCCCTCCCTCCGCGCCGCCTCCCCGCCACGCGCGCCGGCTCTTCCCCTCAGCACACTCCCTCCCGCCGCTGCGCCGGCCCTACCCGCCTCCTTTATGAGGCCGGAGGCGACCGGCCTGCGGGGCGCAGCGGGCCCGCCTCCCCCGCGCCCAGGGGTGAAGGGGTTCGCCGCGGCTGGGCTGAGGTAAAGCTGACTGCCGGGGTGCGTCTGCTGGCTCCTTTGCCTGCCCCGGCAAAAGGGGTTTCTCCCGCGGGGCGCGGGGCTGCCGTCTGCGCGGTGGGATCGCTGACCAAGGGCAGCCCCTCTTTCCCCGGGGCTGTGGTTAAGGGAGCCCTGGGAGGTGGGAACGGGCGGAAGAGCGGCGTCCCCGACTGCGCCCCGCTGGCCTCGTCCCCGTCTTCTCCCCCCCGTTACTTCAGCGGCAGGGGTCTGCTGTCAGTAGGGGGGGCGCCGTCTTTCGGAAGGTGCTTAAGCTGTATTCAGGGCTGTCCTACGCCTGCCCCATGGCACCTCTGTGAAGAGAAAAAGTGACTTCCTAAGGCCTCTCGTAGAGTGAGAAAGAAGGGGCTGCTGGAGCAGTGAGGGTGGATGGAGGTAGAGGGATGGCCCGTGGGGCCGGGGTCCCAACCAGCCACTTTGTGGAACAAAACACATCTGCTGTTTGAGTGGAATGTGGTAATTCACCTAACAGCCAGAGCCCAGTGTAACTGTTACACAGGTATCCTCTATTGCAGCGCTGGGTGCCTAGGGGATCGCTCCTCCTGAGGCACACCAGGCTAGAGGTGTAGCATGTGGTGATCTTCAAAGGTCTCCTCAAGCCTTGTGATTCTGTGTTTATATACGAGCATTGCACACATACTCAACAAATTTCTGGGAAATGAATACGTTCTCATAGCTATTCTGGGAATTGGGGGTTCCACCTTCTTTCTTTTTATGGTATTTCTGCCTCTCAACTAATTAGAGTTGAGGGGTGCTCTTCCTCATCCTCTAGGGTCGCAGCTTCATCCCATCACACTCTTCGGTTCGTTAAAGTTCACGGTCTGATCTCCGCATCCTTTCACAGCAGGAATTCCTCTTCTGCTATCTACAAAGTTTCCTCCTCAAAGCTCTGCTTATTATCTACAAAGTTTTCCTCCTTAAGGCCCTTCTTTTGCTAAACTAAATGTCCTTATCCATAGTTTTCTTGTTAGTAAGTTAACCTAAGGACATAATGCAATCAGTTTAAGCCACCTCATTCTCAAGGATGTGCTGCTTACTCAGGGCTCTTGTTACATTCTAGCTACAGGTGGTTTCACAAAGGTCTTTTTATTAATCCTTTGCATCCCTTCATATGTTGCCCCTTCCCTCTACAGAAATAAAATCTCACTGCAAATCTGAAAGGACCGTTTCCCCCTGGTGATACGGGGCTCAAAGAGCACATTTTCCTTCCTCTTTTAGGCTTTGTTCTGGAGAAATACGGGCTGCTGGGCAAAGATGAAAGTTGCACTGACTTCTCAGTGGAGATTTATAAACCTCTCTTATGAAGCATTTATATGAAACACTTCATAACCCACCAATCCTGTCATTCACTAGAACTGGAGAGAGGGATTTTTGTTCTAGGTGAAGGCAGCCAAAGACATTCTACACATCTGCCATCAACATTTGCATGTGCAATCTCCCCAGTGGAGGTAACAAGGATAATTTTAATTTGTGCAGTTCTTAATAACTTATAGTCACTCTTCATTACTTGAGGGTATTAAGTATTTTACCTAAACTGGAATGAAACTCGTGTTTCACAATGGCCTCTGCTGGCATTCTTCTCCTAGTTAATACCTGATAAATGCAGTACATTCTTCTCCTAGCTTTCTTCTGGCATTTGGATATAAACAAAGCCAAACTCAATAAACCTTATGCATTTCCACTGAATTCCAATATTAGTTTCATATGTTTTGATGTAAAGATTCAGATTCACTCAAAATGTCCATGTATTTGGATTGTTTTCAGTTTAAACTGAAACATCAAATGAGATAAATTTTACATGGCCTCGGGTTTTTACTGCAAATACTGTATGCAGCTTGATTCTGCCTCCTGGATACTTGGAGCAGTAATTAGTTATTTTTTTGAAAATGCCTGGAAGATGTAAGTGATGCAAGAACATTCACTAGCCTTGGGACTCAGAGCATGCATTTTCCCCTTTATCTATTTTGTAGCTTGTGTTCACGAAATGTAATACCATGACAATACACTATTCATCTTGCTGTGCAGTTTTAAGATCTTTGGATGGATTCTCTCATCTCAGCCCAGAATTTCACAAGCAGTGAAAGCAGAAAGACGACGGCTGAGGGATGTGCAGGTTCTTCAGGGCACAGAGCAGACAGCGCTGCTCTTTGAGCAGCTAGTCAATATTTTGAGTCTTTCCTTGAAAGCAGAGCCTTCAAGTCTTTCTACTGCATATTTTTAAGACTGTAAAATACTGGGTTTTGTTTAGCATTCTTGCTGGCATTTATCAGTGTTGTACTGATGGAGAAACTAGTACTTCACTTGTTTTACTCAACTGTTTTCTTTAGGATATTGGGAACAAGTGTTCGCCATTAATGGTGACAGAACAGTGCTTGGTGGTAAAACTTGTCAGCCAACTCCCTTTCACACACTTTTAATCTTGTGTTTCGCCATTAGTATCAATTTCTGTCCCACATTTGTCATGCAGACTTTAATCAGTTCATTGTTTTGTCCACATGCTAAATACATTCTCAGCCTCCATGTATTCACTGCACGGTATGTTCTATTTATGCCATAGATCCTGAAAAGGTGTATTTCAACATGCCTGAGCTGCATCTCTCCTCTGTACAATACCAGCAGTATCCTGTGTGTACCTTGATAAATCAACTAGTATAACACTTGTTGCTCTGTTATCTAGCTGCTTATCAGTTACAGTCTCAAATTCCCATTCACATCATTTAGATCTTATATTCCCTAGGTTTGCATGTAGTTTCTCCCATCTGCAGTGTGTTACTCATACTCTGTACCAAATCCATCCCTCCTTTTAGATCAGCCCAAATTCTGTCTATACAAAAAGAAGGGAAGAACGTTCATGAGCAGGTGGAGTTAATGGCTGTAAGATGTAAGAGAGAGTTTTGTGAGGTCGTGATCTGTTTGGTGAGGTTGTCATTTTGTGTCTGAAATTTTCAGTAAGGAAATCAAAATCTTCAGATACCTTCTGTTCCACTTAGTAGGTGTTAGCTAAGAAAGCTGTGAAAGGTGAACAAGTGTGCTGCTTTAAACTAGAACAAATATATCAGCAAGCTCCAGAATGTGCCTTACTTATGGTCTGGACTCTGTCATTTGGAAAAATATGTGTTTGAAATAAGAAATTAAAATCTTTATAGAAATACTGGACAGTAGCAGGAGGGTTCATCTAACATTCTCCAGAGTTTTCAGTACTGGGAAATTCGGAGTGTAACAGACTGTAAATAGGTCTGTTGTCAAACTACAAACTCCATGGGATTTATTCACATTCTTCACAGTGATATTTCTAATGCTCATTATCTTTTTATTTTTTTTTTTAGATTACAGCATTCTTACTTGTATTGGGCAATCGTAATTAAAGGATACTTGGAAGGTGCTACAGAGCCAGGCAATGCTATGTGAAAAGACTGAGTGCAGAAATCCAGAAGTTATCTACAGGTAATTAACCAGCTCACAGCAGGATGAGATCAGCTGAAATGAACTGAAGTTCAGGACATTTTTCATCCTTCCAAGGATCTCTAGCTCTCACTTGTGTTGAGAAAGTCTTTAGCTACCTACCTTGCTTTTAGATAGTACTGCCCCTTTAACAGTAAAAGTTTTGCTTGGAAGGAACTAGGTGCTCAGGTGGCCTTTGTGTTGTGGCCCCACAGCTCTGAAGGGGAGTCATGTGGGTCTGTACTGTGACAGTAACGCCTGAGGCAGAGCTAGAATACCCAGCTTTGACATCCATGCCATGAGGACCAAAGGATGTGTTTATTCGCAGCAGACTGGTATCCAGCCAAAGAGGGGGTTGGGCAGAGTGCAATTCTGAAATTACTACAGTTCATTTGGGATGTGTAGTCCAAAGAGCAAGGTGCAAGCTTGGATTCAATTCACAGGTCTGCTGCATGCTTCTTGTATGACCTTGGGCAAATGACTCTAAATCCAGGATACCAGATTTCCACTGAGAGGTGCATAAATACCTTTGAAAGTCTGAATTGTAATTGTATTGTGTCACAATTCCCCATCTGCTGAATCTGTAGCAATATTACTTTCCTACTTTGAGCTGAACTGCAAATGACTTACATACTAGGAGAACAGAAATAGGAGTACTACAGGTAGCAAATGACAAACAAAGCCATTTCCTGAGGGCTTCTTGAGACTGAGCTCCTGTGTGTTATCTCTAGTAAAAGCTGAACTCATTTTTGAGTCACTGCTCAACTGCCTTTCCTTCACAAGATGTACAGAAATGTAGTATGTTGAGACACATTCCACTAAGTAAATTTGATGAAAATTGGCTGACATTTTGCAAGTTATTGGGGGAGCTAAGACAGATAGGCAGTACATAAATGCCTAAGCCTTGTTCCTTTAGATAAATGAAAAATAAACTTACTGTTTTCACCAGTGGAACATGTAGTCAAGCTAGTAGATCCAAAGATACTGCTTGAAGTTTGGATGTGCCAGTTAATCTCAGCCAGGTGGGGTTAAATGTGGCTAGCAGCAATCTCTTTGAAATGTACCTGGAGCAGAACTGACTTGTAATCAGGTGATTTAGATGTTAAAACATGTCTAAAAGATCAAGTATAAACATTCCTTAAGAGCAACAAAGAGCTTCAAAGTATCCATGCAAGAATAATGGTCCAGACAGAACCGTTTGGAGGATTAGATCTTGGCAAAAGCCTCTAACTTGTCCATGAATAGTCCAGCAGCAGTTGGAGGTGAGACTGTAACAATATCTTCTCTGCTTTGTTTTCAACAAAGCAATGCTATGGTTTTGAGATGCAGGCTGACAGGAGCCTTGCTTTGCAAATGTGCCACTACAGCCTCCTGCATAAAACCATTTGTATTGGTTTTGGCCCTTCCATACAAACTTCCTTCACATGGGCTATGACACTAGACTTCAGGAGCTGTGGGTAACAGCACAGCTAATACCCTCAAGTGCTGGATACCTCCCTCCACGGTGGTACACTTGCCTGAACAACATGCAACATCTTCACTTCCCTCATACTGGAAAGAAATTACCTCCAGAGGTGGAGGGCTTGTGTCTTTTTCCCAATTGCCTTGTCAGTGTTTCTTTCCCTAGACAGGGTTCCCAGCTGCTTGACCTCCCTGCTCTCTAATCCTAGGCTACTGGCCCTGTTATCCCAGTGTCTGAGCAGCCAGGTGATAATGTGCTCGCCTGGATGATGACTGAAATCCTTTTGCATATCTCACATCTACTCAGGGAGAGGGATTGGATTAGCTCTTGATCTGCTTCTTCCTCCTGTTCTTCTGAGGGCCCTGTTTTGTCATCATACTTTACTAAACAAGATGATTTTTATGTCCATTTCTTTTTATGTGTAGGGGCAATTGATACTAGTATGGGTTGGTTCTCTGGTTCAGCAGCAGTGCTTACCCACCAGGGTTTGAGTAACCACAGTGCATGTAGTGGGGTGAGTAACTGCAGTGCCTGTTGCAGGGGCTGGGGTGGCTGTTGTGCCTGTCACTGGGGCTGGGGTGGCTGCAGTGCCTGTCACAGGGGTTGGAGGGGCTGCAGTGCCTGTCAGTGAGGTTTGAGTGGCTGCAGTGCCTGTCAGAGGGGTTGGAGTGGCTGCAGTGCTTATGACACAAGTTGATCTCCGGGTGGTATTCTTAAGTAGCTGCTTATTCTTAAACAAAACCTGAACCACATTCAGAAGACCTGATAATAGAAACATGCTGATCTGAGTGTCCCAAAGATACTCAAAATTCTTGAGAACTGTTGTAAAAGCTGCTGTAACTAGCCCGAAGGAGAAAGGGACAGTGAAGGTATTCCCTTCCGTGTCCCCCATAGATTGCTTCTCTGCAGAAAAAAGGTAGGGAATGTAATTCCAGTACATCCCCAGAGATAGCACCTGAGGTATGGCAGGGGCAGCAGTGCTGAACACACTAACCAAAATATTCTCACGCCAATAATGCTATCTTATGATAAGTGAGTAGAACACCATGCAGCAAAAGGAACATTCTCATCCAGCTCCCAGAAAAGACAAACAGCACTGTAGTAAATACATAATACCAGTAAGAACTTGCATAACACAACCATGTGAACAAATAACACCACATTGTGTCCTGCAACTATTAAAATAATGTAATGTATGCTTGTAACTAATGTAACATGCTCGGGTTAGATTTGTCATTATCTCAACCCTTTGAGCTCCACGTTAGGCACCAGAAAAGGAATGCTCCTTTAAAGTGCACATTTTAAATTGAAAAAGATCAAATCATGTAGCTTTTTTAAACTTTATGACAAGTAATACAAAGTATAAAAAGAAAACCCTAATTAGCTGTAGTAAAATGGTCACTTAATTTTTTTGTAGCTAAATTGAGGAGACATTTGCAGGTATCGTTCATGGGGGGTTGCTGTCATCTGCATTCAGCTGCAATCTCTGGTTGTTTTGGATTTTCTCCTATTACCAGCTACACAAGGGACTGAAATTTCACGGTAGCCTAAGTGCAGTGAAAGATGTCCTGTTTAATGGTACTGTGCAAGAGGACAAGCAGCTGCTTAATGGCTATGCAGTGAAACCCTACATCTCCCATGGGTGGGGAACCAGGGTTCCATTACAGCTCAGTGTTGGGTACTGCAGAGGGAACGCAGAAGGCAGGTCAGATGAAGATGGGGAGTGAGGAAATATGGACTATTGTCCACTTTGGTTGTAATTACAGGGTTATAGTTATGAAAGCCCTTAGACTCTCAGTGCATCAATATGGACTTAGGGACTAGGGGCTCTAGAGGACTACAGAACTAAGCTTTGCTCTGTATCATGACAATTCCTTTTCATAAAGTATGTGTTCTCACATCTTGTCCCTATGGTTGAATTGCACGGTGGTAATAGGTTTGATCATGTAGCTTTGCTTGCGTGACTGGAGGAATTCAGGACTTTGCTGGGAGCATCAGAGGTTTCCAGAGGCTGTGGCACTTGTCAGTCTTTGCGGTTTCCTTCCTGTAGAGGTGATGATATGGGATTCCAAACTGCACTGATTGAAAGTTCTATGTTCATTATCACTGTGTCAGTGTCATCACTAAACCAAAATTGTTCTCTTAGAATCTGTTGCACTGGGTAAATCTTAACAGTGTCCTTTAACTGTCACTAAGAGACTGATTGACACTGACACATTTGCAATGTAGGCAGAGACAGAGATTTCTTCTGTCAACTTAAACATGAAAGCTGGAATTATTCTCCCTTGAATTTGTCCAAACTAAGGGCTAGGGATAGACTTGCTCTTCAGAAGTGCCTGTCTTCAGAAGGATGAGTTCCCATCTGGACATGCCTGTCTTTCTCTGTTGGCTGTTTAGATCAAGAGCTTGTATGAGAGGCCGAACTTTTAAGTGCTGATGTAAGATAAGATGAATCTAAGCTTGCAAAAATGACTGGTGGTATTTCAGTGACAAGAATAGTCTGAAAATGCAGGGACTGTGTCAGCTTTAATAATGCTAATATTCAGGTGATTTTGTGTTCAGCACCAAGAATTCTAATTCTGTGCTTCATAAGAAGTTAGCACTCTAGGCTTTTCCTTTACAGAGACAGCCTTCCCCTCAGTATCTATATAAAGGGGATGTATAGAAATCTTTGTAGCAACAGACATTCTAATATTATTTTAATGATCACTTATTATAGCCACAGGGAGCTGGGAATCAGTTTTCTCAGAAACAGCTGAGGGACTGGTCCCACTGACGTAGCATTCAGATTATCACAGCTCTGGTACAGGATTCTGCAGCAGCAATCATGCACTGGATGGGTTTGCTGTAAAATACCCTGAGATTTCAAGACAGAATAAAACACCTTACATTTAATCTTCATAAAGAACATTATCAGTTAATATCTTAATGTAATTACTATTTTTTACTAGTCATTCAAGTATTTTATAGACCTTTTTATACATTAATTGAATTTATCACAGCTGATCTCTTAATCCGAACACTGGTAGTTTATGCAGTCTGTGCCTTTCAATAGTCTAGTATTGAAAACAGGACACAGCATGATGGATTTTGAAGACATGCCTTTTTTTTTTCCTGCAGATATTTCTAATGAGACAGACTTTGCTGTTTCCTGCTTAAGAGAGCAGTTCTGAAGATTTGCACTAAATTTTCATGTAGATGGAACTAACAGACAAACTCAAAGCATATTTAACCTGCCCAAAGACCTGGGCAAGTGAGAGTTGGGTGGAGAGGAGCCTAATGAAATGCAATAAAGGCAAGTGCAGGGTCCTGCACCTCTGGAGGAATAACCTCAGGCAGCAGTACAGGTTAGGAGTTGACCTGCTGTGAAGCAGCTCTGCAGAGGACCTGGGAGTCCTGGTGGATGGTAACAGGCTCTCCGTGAGCCAGCAATGTGCCCCTGTGGCTCAGAAGGCCAATGGTGTCCTGGGGTGCATTAAGAAGAGTGTGGCCAGCAGGTTGAGGGAGGTTATCCTCACCCTCTACTCTGCTCTGGTGAAGCCACATCTGGAGTTCTGTGTCCAGTTCTGGGCTCCCCAGTTCAAGCAAGACAGGGAGCTACCAGAGAGAGTCCAGCTGTGAGGACAATGAAGGAACTGGAGCATCTCTTGTGTGAGGAAAGGCTGAGAGAGCTGAGACTACAACCTGGAGAAGACTGAGAGGGAATCTCATGAACACGTATAAATATCTAAAGGGAGGATGTCAGGAGGATGGGGCCTTGTCAGTGAAGTCCAGACAGGAGGCAATGGGCACAAACTGGAACACAAGAAGTTCCATCTGAATGTGAGGAAAATGTCTTTACTGTGAGGGTGACAGAGCACTGGGAAGAGGCTGCCTAGAGAGGCTGTGGAATGTCCTCTGGAGAGATTCAAAACCCACCTGAAAATGACCCTATGCCACCTGCTGTAAATGATCCAGCTTTAGCAGAGGGGTTGGACTAGATGATCTCCAGAGGTCCCTTCCAAACCCTGCCATTCTGGGATTCTGTGATATTTAAATCACTGCTTTGGAATCAAACTGAAATATGCTTTCAGTCTCACAGTGACTTCAGCATGCAGACTTAGATTTCAACATGGGTTTAAGTTGGTGTCTGTATCAAGGAGATATTACAGGATCCAGGGTGTCCTTCAACTTTGTGATCCTGAAGACTGCTCTCCTATGTGTGTCCTTGCTACTGGAAAAGGACAGCATGACCATCATTTATGAGGAGGATAGCAGTAGAAATTGAAATGTCAAGTGTTTTCTAAACCCAGAGGAAGATAGTCTCTCCCAAAGTGTCTAAACAGGGAAAGACAAAGACTGACAAAAATGAGGTAAGGTCAGGAGATCACACTGGTAATAACTGGAATCTACTGCATTTTTCTTCCATCCTTTTTCTGCTTTCCATTCTTCTTGTCATCATACTCTGCTTACACTTCAGCAGTCCAACACTAGACCTTAGTTATGTGTGCAGTTCAGTCACCTAGGAATAAATTGTAAGATAAATTGATATACCTGGCTTTTCACAAGCCTCATAAAAAGTGTAATTTCTAGGCAAAATTTGAGTAAAAAAAGGAAAGGTACTTTTTGGATCAGCCCAGAACAGAGATTTAGCCTAGGGGACACTGGAAGAGTAAACAAAAGAGCTTCTGTGGAGAAGCACACAAGCACTGTAAACAAGTACGTAAAACTGGAGAGAGGATGATCTGGCAAGGTAATAGATCATATGGAAGGAGAGTTTTTGTAGGACCTTGGAGTTGATGACAGCCTGTGAGTCAGGAGAAAGCATGAAGCCTGTGGAAAAATGGGAAAAGAGTTAGCTTTTAAATGGCCACGATCAGGAGTTATCCGATTAAATTGGAAATGAAGGAGCGTAAGTTCTCCTGCTGTACTAAGTAGCATTCGTGAGGAGCTGTAGTAACAAACGTCAGCGGTGATGTGGGCTGCTAAAACTGTAGGGAGAAGAAACAGATTTGGAGGAGTGGGGTGAAGAAAGAGAAAATGAATGCCAGCCTTGGGGTGCTGCATCAAGATTCCATTCTGCAGTGACAGACCCCTTGGTTACCATTAAAAGTGTTTTTGGATAAATCTGGTTTTTGGATGTGCTGGTTTTCAAACTCAGGAAACAAATGTAGAACTTAATTTTTTCCTTAGCTTGAATGGATCTTCACTACAGCAAAGCAAGACTTTTTTTTTAATGAAAGGAAATGTGCTTAGAACATAATTGCAGAACAGTAAGCAAAATGAAACATTATGAATGATTTCAAGGACAGTAACAGCACTCCAAGGTGTTTTTTTTAACCTCATTTTTCTCAGATTGACTGAGTTGCCAGCTGGTAGTCCGCACTTAATGAAAATATTGAGATGAGGTTTGGTGGAATAGAGTTCCTTCCCTACCCTTGTTCAGCAAATTATTTTAATAGCTTTATTTCTGAAACTATAATAATCCCTGAATGCCCATAACCATTATTATCCTCATTATTGAAATATTTTTGGTATTATATATCTATATTGAAGACATGATTTCTAAAATCTCAGTCATCATTCCCACAGGGAGTTCAGGGGCCTTTTTTTCAAGTCTTATATTTAGTTTGGTTTTGTGGGGGTTTTTTATATTAGAAACTCCAGCTGACCTTGGAGATACTGCTGCAGAGTGGAAGAGTAAGGCAGCACCAGAAACAGAAGCTGCTGAAGACTGCCGTGCAGAATTCTTGAGGACAGGGTGGTAATGCTCCTTAAACCTCAGGACTCAAAGTTTTCTTGAGACTCAAAGTCTCAAGACTCACGTTCTCTTTCTTCCCTTTATTTTGGTCCTTTGCTGTCGCTCATTATTATTTTTGCAGCAAGAGTACTGTGAGCTGACATGGTTGGGGTCCTGTACCAAAAGTGTTGGTAAGGTGATCACGCCTCTGAAGGGGCTGTAGGATAAACAGGCACGACATTTACATTTTACACTGGGGGCCACTTAGCACAAGTGGATAACGCTAGGAATTGGACTAAGAGCTCCTGAGTCTACGGCGTGTGTTTCTTTGCCAGGCTTTAGCATCACAGCAGCCTTTGCACTGGCTCAGCGTACAGCCCAGCAGTCGATCTGTGCAACTGAAAAGAAAATCCATCCACCAAAGACATTAACTCAATGTTCAGCGTCTTCTTAAAGCCTTTCAAACAAATGTCAGTATTTGCTGTAAGCGAGAATGCTGATCAGATACATTGTCTGGTTTGTCAGGCCACACGCTCCCTCATGAAGAGTGACGAAAGCTCCAACCGGAGGTGACGGGAAGAGCAGGCATTTGTGGTGGTTTGTTGGTGGTTTATAGGGTCACAGCTTTCATCTCGCCTGTCAGAAGTCCTTGGCAGGCACTCCACTTGCCGTGTATTCATCTGAAAGCCACCACAATGGGGCCATGACCTGGGCAGCACTGCCAGACAAGGGTGACAACCTCCAGAGCTCGGGAGGAGCAGTGCGATAAGCCTCATCGGACTTTCTGCCTCGCACGGTTCATCTGTCAGCTTAACGCCTCTCCTCTGTACAGAAAGATTTCTGAGAATGAGCCGTTAATCGTGAGGAAATACATCTCGGAAACACCTCTGGACGCTCTCCTGACGCCAGCATCCCTCAGACCGCAGCAGGCCGGGCCGCTGGGCGCTGGGAGCCGGCAGTGGCCTTCGCCCGGCCGTCCCCCGGCTCCCCCGGGAGAGTCAGCCCCTTGCCTCGCCCGCGCTGCCGAAAGCGCTCCCTTCCGGCGGCATTTCAGTGCCGGGAGCCTCCGGGGCTCGGTCGGCATCGCCCCGCCGACTGCCCGCCTCACGGCAGAGACGACAAAAACGAAGGGAGAAGCGCCTCGCGCGCTCCCCGCCCGCGGCTGCGGCTCGGCACCGCCTCAGGCCTCCCGCCCGCAGCCAGCGCAGCGCCGGGAGCCGCAAGGGGTCGCGCCAGCCCTGGCGCACGGTTTGCGTCCGCGTCTGTCGCCGTCGCGACGGAGTCGTGCGCGGAGTACCGCGCGGTTGCGCGGGGAGCGGAGGGAGGAGCGGCCTCGGCCGACAGGGGGCGCCGCCGGCGGCGGGGTGGCTGCGCGGCCGCGGTGCTGCGCGCTGAGCCGTGCCATGGGCAGCGCCCTGCGGAGGGGGAAAGCCGTGCGGCAGGCGCCCGGCGGCGGCCCAGAGCGGCGCCCGGCAGGTAGGCAGCGGGTGGCTGCCGGCGGGCACCTCCGTGGCAGCACTTCGCACCGGGGCGGCGGGCTCCGTGCGCGGGAGGGCGGTGGAGGAAAGTCTTACTTCGGTGTCCCTGCCGCTAGCCGGGTAGCCGCAGGTGGGTCGTCTGGGTTACGGGAGTACTGCGCTGCAACGCAACTCGACTGCAACTCCAGCTGGTGGGAGCGTAGAGCCCACCGCTTGCATTCACTACGTTACCACACAACCTCTGAAGCTTCTTTTTTCTCCTGGCTTAACTTTATTTGAGGCCAGTGTAAGTGGCGGTGAGGTCATCGCCTTGCGTAAGGAGGGAGGGGAGATGCTGCACGGCCTGAGACAGGGACAGGGCCCTGGCTGCGGGCATGTGCAGGGAGCAGGTTCCCAGGGCTCCCAGAAGGGAGACCACAGCCTGCGGTAGCTGAGGGGGTAGAAGGATTTGGGGTTAGATGGAAGCCCTCTGCTCTGTGGTGGTAACTTCTACCAGTGCTGAGGCATGTTGCCACAACAGCAACAGGGAAATTGGTGTTTCGCCTGCCTGCGTTGTAGTTCCCTGGAGTCAGACCATCAGTCTCTGATGCTCGCTGAAGAGCGTGTTAACTGTGCTCTCACTGGGTCTATAGAACCTGACGGAAAAAGAAATTAGGAGCTTGGAGTAAAGAATGACTAAACACTAGCCTGTGCTCACATCTGGCACTGTACGGCAGTTCTGCAGAAATGAAAAAGCACTCTTAGGACGCAGCATTTCATTGAGCACCTGCTGCTGGAGGAGTGGTTTTAGCTCTACTAAACCCTTGGGAATGGGATCTGTTTCTAAAGGTATTTCTAGATGTGCAGTGATTGGAGGGCACCAAGTCTAAAACGCCTGGGTAGCTTTAAGATAATATGTACTTGCATAGAGAAAATAAACATGTCCATGCAGTAAGAATTGGTGTAAGGCAGGAGCTGGCAAACATAACAATGATGTTTATAAGCATTAAAACTCACAAAATAAGCTTATTGTTATACTTTGTATTTTTCAGTTATACCAACGTAATCCCCTCTGCTTTGAGTTAAAGGCCTGGCTGTTCCTTGAACCTAAGAGGAAGCACTAGAAAAAAAGAAAACCCTCAAACTGTGGTGAAGAGAGACCAGTTGTCTTTGTACTTTCAAGGCAGTGGAGTACCCCAAAACCAGTTAGGGTTAACCAACAACAGGTCCCTTGCCTATTGCTGTCACTACCACCCTGTGGTTTAGGAATACCTGATTTAGCTTTAAATCAGATAGGGAAAGCTAGGGTGGGTATTTGGGGCTGAGTAAACTGCTATGAAGTGTTACACTCAAACCTAGTTCCTCTGGATGATGATGTGTCTGCTGACACAAAACTCAGATATGAAACCTGCACCTTAACGAGCTTTTTTTTCAGCCTTGTGAAGCTGACTCATTTAGGCTAAATGACTTAAAAGAGCATACAGTTTGGGCTTTGGTTTATATGCTGTGCTGTATCTTTGGTTTTTCAATTGAAGATGCTGCTACTCCCTGCTGCCTGTTCTGCAACTCTGGCAGCAGCTTAAAGTAAGTCTCCAGGAAAATTGGTCTGATCTGTGGCGTCAAGGTTTATATTGTAGCATCTTGGTGGCTTTGCCTCCGGGATAGTCACATAGCAGTGGATTATTACTGCAAACCTAACATCTGTTTCCTGAAGGAACATGCAGAATTTTTTAATATCCATCAAGGACAAGAGATGAGGAGAGTTGTGGGTGTTGTTGAAGAGGTTAAATAGGAAGATTAAACCCAAATAATTATAGAAATACTAATAAATACACATAACTTACTTTAAAACTTCACCATAATTCAAGTTAGCTAATTACTCATTATATAACTGACTCTAAAACATGACCAATTTAAAATTAACTTCTTCCTGTAGTTAGTCATGGCAGACAGTAGGGTTTTTTCTTTATATTTACGTATATCTCTTGGACAAAGCATATTTAAACTTCTGTGTGTAGTAGAAGGAAGAAATTGGGCTGTTCCTAGCTTATAATAATTTCTTAATTACTCTCTGGATCTATTACCACTCTCCCATCATATTGTCAATGGGAATAATAAATTCAGAGTTATTAATTCACTGTAAGATCAAAAAGGATGTTTAAAAAAGCAAACTGTAGCAAGCTGGTAACGAGCAAAACTGGCAAGGAAAGTGATGACTAGCACAGGAAAAAGGAAAAATGTTAAGATAAAGTGCTTGTATCTATTTTGCATAACATAACTATTAATAACATTCTGTTGTCCTTAGCTTGTGCTTTCAAAAAGGTTATTCTACAATCTCCAAATAGCATTCAGTTTACTTCACCAGTTGCATTTTGCATATGCAGTACTTATGACATTTTGTGGTTATAAAGGTATGAAAATTGGAAATAACTCAGAAGATAATGCTTTTCTTGACTTTGTGTTAGTTTATTTGTGCACTACTTCGGTTTTCTGTATTAAAACCGTGCATTTTACTGCCAAAAAAAAAAAAAAGGGAAAAATCAAAGCTATACAATAATGGATGAAATCTTAAATCTCAGAATTAAGATAATGCAGGTTCCATCTTTTTCTTTATAAAACATATTGCTTGTTTCTATGGAACTCTGCCTTGGTATCACCGCAGGTGCTTCCCCATGGTCCTCAAGCCAAATGAATTTTATCAGCAGCTGTGTTCTCAGTTCAGTTTGTCTTTCATGCAAGTGGAAATTAACTCAGCTTCTTTCAGGACAGGGCACTCAGGATATGGCACATACTCACTGATGGACCTGCAAAGTTGTAACAGGCAGGGGAGGAAATTGGGGTTGGATTCAACAAAGTGAATTAACGTGGTATTGTTAATACTAATGTGAGAGCCTCTGAAGACAGCACAACTGAGAGAGTTAACAGGGGATCCACTTTGGTCCTAGTTCTGTGCTGGAGTACAAACCCAAGTGGTGATTAAACCCCGTTGAGTTGGGTGAGTAATAAGGCCCCAGATATTTTTATTTTTGCAGTATTTCCTGCAGATGTTTTAACCATATAATTTACAAGTGAACTGCTCAGGTGTAACAATAACAGGTGCGTCATAGGACTCTTTGTGGAGAAGAGCAGAGTGGACTTAATTCCTCAAGGTGTGTCATGGTTGCCCATGGTTTTCCTCTACCCTTGTTTACAGTTATGCCACCCCCTTGATTTCTGCTATGAACAGGAAGAGTCCTTAGCCCTTATGATGTATGGTACTGGTCCTCTTTTTTCCAGCCCAGTGTGATTCATTCTCAGGACTTCCTTGGAGATAAAACCTCAGTGTTTGTTTCTGTTTGAAGGTTGTTCCTCCATTAAGCCCTTCTTGGACATCCTTTAGTAGTGTGCCTTGCTATCTGTTTTGGCTGTGCTTGCAGAGTGCAAAACAAGTGCTGGATGAAACAATGCCCTTTGATTTACTTGGTGTGCTAAATTGGTAACTTTCTTGAAACTATCAGAAAAAGGAGAGTGATTCCACTTCACCACTGTTATCTCCTGAGAAAGCTTTGTCTTTGATGCCTCTTCTGGTTTTGATACTTGTTTTTTGGTGTTTGCCTGATGTAATGCAACTGCCTTACAGCCTGTAGCATCTCGACTCATGTATTTCCTGTTAAATTCTTTTACAGTGCTTGTTCAGGTTTTTCCTTGTTCATACTTTTCAGTAACTTCCTTTTTTGAATGAGGCATCGCATTGTAGGCCTTCCTCACAGAGCCATCCTCTAATTTGCCAAGCTAGATCTGATGTGGTCTCTTTTTCTTCCTCTTCAGCTTGGATTTGCCTTCCATTGTTCTTCCAGAAGGGTCACAGCTGTTGCTTTCCTTAACTCTCTGTGGCTTGCACTGTTGATGATGCAGGTGGACTCCTCTGTGGCAAACCCTGTGGAACTGTGTGACCCCCCTGTAATTTTTGGCTGTTTCAACACCACCTGACCCAGTACTTATATTTGCATTAAAAAGATACAAATGCAGAGGGAGGAAAGAAGACAAGTAAGCAAACACTCCCATTTCCATAGACAGTAAGAGTAGCCTGGTCTTGTCTAGTCCTAAACTCTGCTAATGAACTCATTTTACACGGTGAACTAAGATTATCATCTCAATCTTCTAGCAAACTTGCCTGTTGTACTTGTTGAGTCACCTGCTCAGAGAAGAAAGTGTTGTTTCACATGGTCACCTGGCCCGTGTCCTGATGTTTCATCCCCAGTACTGCAGGAAGGAAACTCTCTTACCTTCCTGAACTCCTCTACTGTTTGCACTGCCTGACACAAAGAAAGCACGCCTCTGTAATTCTAGCTCACAGAAGTGTAATGTGTTTACTGTTTTCCACCCATCTTTCACAACTGTTTCCAGCAAGACTTTTGTCGGAACCTGTATGCATCAGGTTGGTTTGTCATATCACTTGGATGGAAAGACGGTTTGGGGGGCAGTGTCCTGTGAGGTTATCTGGCTTCTCTCACCCCATAGAAATGCTAAGGTCATTGTTTGCTGGGCTTCTACAAGTGGGATTAATTTGTTCCACCCAAATCCTTTTGTTTTTCAAAGACAAGAAACTTTGTTCTGAACTTAAATAAGTGGTTCTCCTGCTCCTCCTTAAAAAAGACCTGCTTAGAGTAAAAAAAGTGATCACAGGCTTCTGAGCCAAGTGCCTTCTGCAGTGCAGAACCTGCCTTAGACTCCATGTCCATTCTGGGAAATCGCCTGCAAAAAGCCTGTTTTCCTTTAACCATGTTCACATTTAATACGGCTTGTTTGACCAGAAAAAACCCAACCAACAAATCCTGATTGCATGTGAGCTGTTTCCCACCTGGTTTTTATGTTCTCTGTGTCTCAAATGCAACCCTGATTACAGGGAGACATGTGGGAATGAATAAATGGCTTTAGTTGTGGTAGAGACAGTAAAGGCATGGCTGATGTTGGTGGGAACTAATGAATGGCACCAGCACCAGGAGATCCTGTTCCAGTCCTGCTGAGTTCTGTTTCACCTCTTTCTGCCTCAGGTACTGCACTTGTTTGAGTGTGGCTGGTGATACCTCCTCTTCTTGTCAGAGAGTTGTTTATTTACTGACCAGAAAATTAAAAGTAGCACAAGAGTATTAATCACAGTTCATGGGACCCACAGGTTTGTGTTGGCCACAAGAATTTCTAGAAAAAAAATCAGGAAGCTCAGCTCTTTCAGGTCACCTCAAATGAAGGGTGAGCCGGTATGGATGGCGCTGTGAGCACAATACACCTAAGGTAGTCATGCCAGAAATCAGCTTCCTTTGTTTTGACTTGGATTAAACAAAGCATTATATGGGTAGTAGTACGGGTGCTATACTGGTATAGTACTACCATGGGTAGTGATTTTTGAAGGCAACAAACAAATATCCATGTTAAAATTGTGTTGTAAGATGATGTTTTCCATAAGGATTGCACATAAATCTTTATAGGAGGTGTTACAGCTTTTACTGCAATTCCAGGGACAGAGAAGCTTTCTATTAATTTTCTCATAACCTACAAGAACAAGCTGGTTTACTCCCAGGACAATTGGCACCATTCACTCTGGGTCAGTTAAGATTCTCATAACCCAGCTAATTTAGTTCACAATGAAATAAAATGTAAGGTAGAGGTTGTCAATTTATTGAGCGTTGCCTGCCTTTTTGCTGTGGAAGAGATAATCTGAAGTTCACCTCTATTTAATGTATGCAGCTTGTTCCATTGAAGCCAATAGTTGTTATTGGAGATGATCTAGAACTATTTGAGGACAGCATGTGATGTTATGCTCACAGAAAACATCCCTGTTAGCGCTAATTAGAGCAACCTGGCTAATTCCTGTATGTTTTACTGTAAACGATTACGTAAGAAAACAGTAAAGGCTGAAGACTTTGTAGGGCAAGTATCAATAGTCTGGTAAGTGCGGTGGACTTTGGTGGTGCCAGCGCTGCTGGGGAGGTCTGTGAGAAAGCTGGGGTCTTGTTGGTGTGCAGTTTCAAGCTCCATAACTACTATGGCAGAAACATGTCTTGTAGGACTTCTCATAACAAACAACAGCGTCTCTGTTGAAATTGGTGAAGTAAAAAGCTTTGTCCTGTCATGGTTGGACTTCTGTGGGAGCTGTGTGGATCTTTAGACAAGCAAGAGGAAAAGAAATGCCTGGCATTATTTGTTGTGTAGGAATTAGGAACTGAGGCCAATTTCAGAACCCCTTTTGCAGACTGCCAGGCTGTGACAGTTTATGAGCTTGAGTGCCTGGTTGTGTAGAGGCTGAGAAGGAGGTATTTTAACACTGAGCTTCTTGCCTTACATTAGCAAATGTTCTTACTCTTCTTGGATGCGAAGGTGGTGGGTTTCATCCCTCAAACACACAGTGCTTGAGTGAAAAGCAGATTGGGGGATGTTGCTGAGTCAGCCCCCAAGTGTTCATTAGAAAATTGGAACTGAAAGAGGTGAATTTTGTCACTTACAGCCTTTGTTAGGGTGGGAACTTTTCCATGTAGGTATAGAGACCTTTGAATCATGCCCTCAGATAGATGTCACTTGAAAGTTTTGTCTTTTGTTTGATCTGGCATTCCTCCATCAGTGTTTCTTGCTTTGTAATTTCTGCCTGGCTATGAAGAGGTTAGATTAAAAATTCTCAATAGATTTTTATTATCCTTTGAGAAAACAGTACCGTGAAGCTTTCTGGCATTTTCAACTTAGGTTGAAAAGTTCCCAGAAGAAAAATTTGTATCTACATATATTGCCACTTGTGAAAATGCCTTGAAATGTCTTTTATGCTCAGATAGTCGTTGTAAGAAAGAATTTGTGTTTTTATGAAGCAGAGAGGTGTTTTGGAGTAACTGCAGTCCAGGATTCTGCTAACAGAAATCTGTGCCAAAATCTAGCCACCCAGTTCTGTTTGTGTACCCTGTTTCAGCTAACTGTAAAGTTAAGTTACTCCACCTCGTATCTTGATGTTTATCCTAATAAAGCTATGCTTTATTGCAATGAAAGAAGTCTTATGCTCTTAGTGTGTAAAGGGGATTAATGAGAATACAATGAAAACTAAAGCACTTTTCAGAGATACTGAATAAATGGAATAACATGGTTTGGAAAACTTCAGATTTCTTATGAAAAATGCACTTTGCTCTTTTCAGTCTTGAAGCTTGATGGTTTTTGAATTTAAGAGTGAGTCAGAATCAAACTTTGTATGAAATAACTCAGGGAAGGATCCCGTGAGCATCACAGTCAGTGAATCACATTTGTTCATGAATTTGGTAGGCTTGGGGCCATAAGTGTAGAGAAGGACATCAGTGTGCAAAGTTAGACAGCCAGTCTCTTAGTGAAATTAGGGCTGGTTTGGGTCTGCTGTCATTTCTATCAGTAGTCAGGAATTGCCATGAAAAATGTGATAACTTAATGAAGTAACTCCTACCAATGGTTTTAAAACTTCTTGGTCAGACATAGAGAGACCATAAAGCTAAGAAAACCTGTGCATCTACTTTCTGATGGCAAGCTTCCAGTCACAGTGATTTCAAACACTGAATAGGCCTTGTGGATACTGCAGCAATATGTCAGGCAAGTTCCTGGCAGAACGAGAGGAACTTCAAGGCTATTTTTCGGGCATATGCATGTGGTGCTTTCATTGGGCTACATGAAGACTGCATGTATGGGTAGATAATACAACAGACCTGTCATCTGGGTAGAAAAAGGTGAAAGTCATTTCACTGTTCAGTCTTTTCTATTAATGTTTGTGCACTCTGCAGGTGAAGGAGCAATTCAGATGCTCTTAAGTTCTTTTTCAGTTGAACTGCACCAAACAGATAAGCAGTCTTAAGGACAGAGTGCATATAGCTCAGTCTTTCGTAACTTCTTGCTCAGTGCTTCCATATACAGACAGTGAGATTCTTCAGGAAAAAACACCCTTTAGCCTTGGGAAAGATGCATATTTTGGAGGTATAGGTGAGGTGGTTTTGTTTGTTCCATTTGCCATGGAACTTTTCCTTGCAGGCTAAAATTGTGAACCATATGGAGTGCATACAAATGTTGCAAGCTTTTGCTTACATATATAGGTGCAAAAGATGCTCTGAGGTAGGGTTTTCCACCTTCTGGGTTTTATTTTATTAATAATTGACACGTTGGAGGGAAGATAAAAAGTTTTACTCCAGGTGTGGAATGTCTGCACAGTTATCACATGTGGTGCTTTACACATAGGTGAAGATGAGGTGGTAATTTCAGAGAGAAGGGTAGAGGAACTTCTGAGTGTAACATGTATCTTGGTTCTGTGTGTAGACGAGATTGAAGGCTCGCACATACCTGCTTTCAGAAGCAGCATTCATGCAATATCAGTGGTTCACTCTCAATTAACAGTAGTCATCAGTGAGCATTGAATTCTGCGTGTGTAAATAATGTTGGGTTGGCCTATCTTAGCATTACTGACTTGTTAGGGGTTCAGACTTTGGCTGAGGTCAGGTGAGGAGGCAAATATACCTCTAAGCTGTCTTTATACTTCCTCTGACAGGGCAGACAAGCACTTGAATAAGCCCTTGGAAAGAAAGAGGATAGCCAGAGGGCTGTGCTGGTTTATCCTGTCTGAGGTACCAGTGGTTCTTTGCCAGGATCACTAGAGCACAGCACAGGCAGCCCTTATCTAAGCAAGCCCTGACACATCTTCTACAGTAGCCAACTCTGTTGCTTCTTGTGATTAGCCATAAGACTGCAGTGTGTGTCACAGTAAAAAAAGTGTGAAGTAGGTTACAGTCAATCAAACTTATTAACTTATACCAAAGTAGAGTTTCTAAGTGTTATTTTTTAATTTTCACTCATTGATATGAATGAGTGGCCCACAGGGCACTGCAGGTATGTTGTGATTCCCAGAGAGGCAAAGGCAGTTGAAGAGGTTCTCATCATTCCCTGCATTCTGCTCCAGGTTTCCATTCTGTCACACTTTTGCCAGTTCAGCTGATTGCAAGGCAGCCTCTCAGTGTGGATCTGTGATGTGATTCAGGCTGAAGGTGTGTAGTTTAAAAGCTTGGGTTTTTCCCTTGTTGTAAGCCAGTGGCTCTGTTACCATCACTTCCAAGTGTTTGAGTTTATGCAGTGGAGCAGGTAGTGACCTGTGTTGAGAAGGCAGAAATGAGCAAGTCTAGGAGAAAGAAAAACCCGAAGTTTCTCCACCTAAAATGCTCACTTGAGCATAAGGTAAATGTTCATCATTGTATGAAATAACCTGTACTTCTCATATGCCTGGCTGGAGAGTAAGTTACATCCTTGTTCATAAGCATTACAAAATCAGAGGCATCTTCTGAATTACTAGAGCAGATGCAACTATTTTTTAGTTACATTGTTTGTCAGGAATGTGGAGTTTGTTCTTACTGGTAAGGTCCTTCTGTGTGTTAACAGAAAACCTGGGTAAATCAGTGGAGACCTTTGCCTTGAAGCACACTTGCAGACCTTCATGGTGAGTAGTTGAAGAGCAGGTGCTTTCCATGGGGCCCCACGTCCTACTTAGGTGTCTCGTGGGTGGACCCTTTTGCAGAGTAAGGTGATTCTTATCCTGGAGCAGTTCTGCTTATCCTGGAGCAGAACACTGTTGGGCTTTGGGCTGATTGTGTTCCTGCCTGGTCAAGGTCTTTTGAAATAAATTGTTCACTTTTTTTTTCCACTCCAGTCAGAAGTTACGCAACCAAGAGTCAAAAGTTCAGAGGCCTTCATACAAGAGAGGACTTTGGTTTGTGAGGAAGCTCACTCTCAATAAGGAAGGGTATGGATTAAAAATACAATAGTTGTTTCACTGTGATGGGAAGTAGCAGTGAAGCTTAGTGTAGTCTGCTTCAGAAATAGATTCAGGCAAATGCTAAAAGGTGGATGTTTCTCTTTGCTGGTTTAACAGACTGCTGAGAAAAACTGCCGGTATTGCTACTACCAGCAAGAGAAATGTTGCTGCCTCCTCTTTGTCCCTGCTTGTCTGTATGGGTATGCTGTCCCCCTGGCACTGGCTGCATTGCTCATGGGATCCTTCCCTTGACTGGCTGAGCTTGTTAGGCTGGTGGGAAACTGTCTACATCTGTTCTTCTCCTGAGTTAGTTTTGTCCTAGGTTAGTGAGTTGATTTAGCTCACCTAAGGGTCTCTTGGCTCCCAGAGCTGGTGCCAACTAAGCAGACAGCAAAAAGAAGAAAAAAACCAAAACAACCCGCTGTGGTGGAAGAGAGTAGACTTGTCCCCTTTTGATAGTAGTGATTTGTTAGATTGGTTCATCCTATGTCAAGGAGGAGCACTTGACAGGTTGTAGGGGAGGTAGCAATCAACAGGCACCATCTTCTACATTGGGACTAATTAAAAACAGGGAAGGTGGTAGCGCAGGAGGAGAGCCTTACTGGATCTGCTTGTGCTGTGAGTTGCTCCAAGTTTGCTGAAGTAATGCTGATGCTTACCTGCAAAGAGAGTTGTCCTCACCACTACACCTCTGAGGATTATCCAGAATGTCTCTGTTGTTCAGTTTCTCCATAGCAGTTTTGCTCAGCAAAAAGGTATTGATTGCTGGAAGGTATCAGTTCACCAGAACTGTGGGTTATTGTAATTGCCGTTAATGGATGGAATTTTATAGAGGGCAAGCACACCACGTGCACAGCACTTTCTGCTTTGTCATCCTGCATGTGGCAGGTTGCCCAAACCAACAAGGGAGAGGCCCCTAGCAGCAGCCTGCATACAGACTCTTTCAAGTCTCTGCCAGAGGTTATGGTTGCTTTTGTGTTTTGGGGCTATTGCTAAACCTAGGCACCTCTAGCACAGACCTACCTGAAAATAATTAAAGATGTTTATATAAATGCCTGTGTAACGACTAGATTTCTATCTCATTGAAAATACAGTTTTAGGTGAACATTCCTGAGGTTGTTCAAACTTGTTATAAGGAGTAAAATGTAAGGCTTCAGTTGCTTCAGGTGTATGCAGGATTGTAGCTTTGATAATATATTGAAGAAAAAAATTCTCCTTTGTGAGGATCATGACCAGTATTCAAAACTCTGTTCTTTTCTCACTTGTGTGTATGTATACAGATTAATTCCTGCCTTTCTTCCCCAAGCTAAGACAGACCAAGTATTAGTAATGAGTCTCATCTTTAAACCCTTTTACCAGCATCAGCAGAGTACCCTTCCCAGTGCCTTTGTGAGGTTACCACCAAGTTTCAGAGAAGAAATCGGAGATGACAGGATTACAAACCAGTTTCCCATGAGTGCATTTTTGCATCTGTGTGCATACGCTCTTCAGGTTTGGGGCTGAGTGCCCAAGGAATGTATATGCATTCAATGTGGCTGTTTGTCTAAGTATGTGCACGTGTCAGAGTTTGCTAATTAGTGCTGGCTGTGTAGTGCAAACTATGTAGGTGATTAAGTACAGCCAAGCGTGTACTGACCCATTTATTGGAAACTAACTCAGAGTTATGTGAAGGAAGGCAGAGCCAATAATGGGTTCCAATCGAGCATTAGACTGCCTCTTTTTTTCTTTCTCCATGCCATGTGAAAGTATTGCCATGTACAGAGATGTTAGGTTTTTATTTCCACTAATAATGCTTGATGTTTTCTATTGAATATATACACATATCTCGAATATATATATATACATATTTCAAATATATATATACACATAAAATCAGTTATGACCAGGTATTTTCCAGGGTATTGAAGATGTTTATTTAGAAGATTTCATAGTATAAGCAATACCATAGGGCAGAAATTATTTGAGGTGGGTGGAAGACAGAAACATGGCAAAACGAGGTATAACAGTAAACTGAAGTGAAAGAAACTTCCAGAGACCTAACTGCAGGAGAAAAATACAGACTTTTAATTTGGTTTATAAAGTATAAGACCGAACAAAATGACAGCACATCAGCCTAAGAGAATCACTTTGGGGGCCTTTCTTAGTAAAAAGCATCATTTTCCTTTAAGACTGAAGTTTCAGGCTTAGCCACAACAAATCTTATTTCCTTGCTTTGTTCCAAGCTTACTGTCAGATTGGCAAAACTTACTGAAATCCCGGCCAAATCTCATGTGGGATTTTATTAAAGAGAAAAAATATAGCAAGTCATCCTAACATTGCAAATGACTCATTGAGTCGCCTTAGGAAAGGCTCCCCTGAGACAGGCATGCCGCTGATGAGGAAGCAATGAGGCTGCCAGGCCACTCCCCCAGACCATTTCCCTTGAAGAGCTCAGCCTTCATAAAGGACGTCTCTCCAGACACTACGTTGTTTTATTCTTTATTTCACAGAGGGAGCAGAGAAGAGACAAGGCGGGCAGTGCGAGGTGACGGCAGGAACTTCACAGCCGGTTGGTTTCATAGAGGACAAGCAAAAAGATCATGAGAAAACTTTAAAGGTAGGGGGAGATACGTGTTAAAGTCTGTAATTCAGTTTTGACATTGAAAAATCAAAAGGATGTGGGCTTTCTTTCTAAAATTGTACTTATGGGAGAAGAATGGAGGAGATCTGTTCTTGGGATGGGGTCGTGGTCATGAACAAGTTGCCCCAGTAAATGTGATGTGGAGCTTGCTGAAATCCTGGCAGCTTTGAAGCAGGGTTCTAGGATGTGGTTTTGGGGGGAAGGTTGTAATCTATTTTGATCTAAACTTTTAATATGTTTTCATAAAGAATGATTATGAAGAACTAATAAAAAATGAACCAAACAGTAGGGATTAATAAAAGCTGAAGTTTCTTGATCCATGGGAATACAAAGCATTTTTCTTAAAAGAAAAACAAAAGTAGTGTGATGTAAGTGGGGATCTAAGCAAATTTCATAAGTAGGTACTGTGGTTTCTTTATACACATCATAAACATACAGTTCTTGGTAGTTGGGTCTGATGTCTGTATGGGAGTTAGTCACCCTGAGCTTCGCACCATCCCATTGCCACTGTGCAAACAAGATGTGTCTTGGCAACAAATGGCACGTTTTCTCTACTTTTATGTCCCTAAATCTGAATAAAGTGAAACTATGTCTCACAGTACAACACACACTCCTTTTTCACTCTTTCTCTGATTGCAGTAGGAAGTTTGAGCCCGGCCAAAGGCTGTGCTAGAAAAAACAGAACTGAGTGCCAAGTAGCTTCAGTGGTAGGGACATATACTGGGGTGATGGAGTAGGAGGACAAGAGGAAGGAAGATGAGGTAATTTTGGATGTCTTCACCGCAGCCACAGGTGTTTTCTAGGTTTTGTTTCTACTGGTAATGTGCTACCCATGAAATACTATTAGAGTGTAATGTTCTGCAGGCAGATGCACAGTTGGAATTTCTGCTGATATCACTGTGTAAGTTGCTGGAGGGATAGGGGATTTTTGTCAGTGATAGGGCTGCACTGGCAGCAGTCTCTAGGGTAGACGCAGTTACACTTGCAGAGAAGGAATAAGCTAACCTCAGAGGAAGGCAACAGTAGAATGGGTTGAGCACACAGGGGTGATTAATGCAAAACAAAACCAAGATGAAAAGAGAAGGGAAACTTCTTTGAGGTTTTTTTTTCTTTCCTCTGATTTGCCATGACTATTCCAGTAGCACCGAATCAAGTCCTACCTAGTTAGGCAGATAGAAACACTTGAATACAAGTGAGCAGATTTTTAAAGTGACTGAGTATGGGTTTGTTTGTTTATTTTTGGTCTTAAAAGTGTTGTCATTAATTTAATGCTCACTGATTTGCACCAGCCAAGGAATCTGATTTTTACTCTTTCTGGATCTTGAGGAATGGAGAATTTTGCCAGCAACTCCAAAGGCTTGAAGGTCTAAAGGCTTGATAAATTGGAACTTTGCAAATTAGTACAAAGCCTCACTTTAGATAGAGTAGATGAAGTCAGTGTAGGATTATTTGTGGCATACAGCTGTCAAAATGCATTTTAGAGCTTAGGGGTTCTCGTTCTGTGGTAGTAGTCACCTGATTTAAAAAAAAAAATCTCTTGTGATACACTTGATGCATTTGACACCAGAGTTAGTTACAATGCTAAAGCAAAGTTATAGTAAATGCAGGGAAAAAATGTAGTTTTTAGAAATTGTTTTCTTCATTCAGTTCTGTTCATTCAGTCGGTAAGACTGGTAATTGCAGATTATTGCAATGTTGGATGTGGTTGTTGCATTTTCCTAGTAATATATGCAGGAGGAGGGGAAAAACACTAATTAAGAAAGTCCAGGGCAGATGAAAAAAATAAAATAAATTAATGGCATGCCTGTGTCATCAGGGATGTATCTTACTGTAGATTACACGGTATGACGAGGCACTGGAGTTGTGTTGTGGAAAACAGCTCTGCAAGGAAATCCAGGGCTCCAACAAACAAGAAAATTCATGGTTCAGCATCTAATAAGTATTGAGCTATTCACAGGTGGATTAAGAAGATGAAATTAAAAAAAGCTAATTAACAGCAGAGCTCAGAAAATTCAGATGTACTTATGTTCCCTTATCCCAGTGTTTGCTGCTGAAAATAAATAATTTTGAGCACTGTGGGTAATGTTCCACTCTTCCCTCACCCTTCTTGTTTTCTCTGTTCAGGCACATAAGGAAGGCAAGCGTCAGAAACTGATGGAAATGAACGGGCATACGCCAGCACTGCATTCCTACGACTATGATCTCATTGTCATTGGTGGAGGCTCGGGTGGTCTGGCAGCTGCCAAGGTATGAGGGAGAAAATACAGATTTGTATGTTCCTTGTAAGTAGATGGGTGACATCTTCAACACCTTGGATCTGGATATCTTTAACAATGAAGTGGCATAACATTTCTGCCTGATCAGTGGTATTTCTTTTGAGGTTAGCCCCAGTCATACAGTGTTCTTCTCCTAATGTCCTGAAGAGAGCATACATTCGTCGTATACTTAATAGAATTAAAGCTTGGTTCCCACTAATGGGAGATGATGCTGTTGGAAAACCACATGTAGATATCTGGCAAGTGTTTATTAGTAGTTGAATTAAAATTCAACTCATAGTTGAAAAAGTTTTAAAAACTACTCAAAAGTGACATCAAGAGGCTTCTAGTTTTATCAGTAACTAGTATCTGTTCCTAAATAGTTACGTGTGTTGTTTTAATTCTTGAGGGTTGCACTAGATGATCTTGGAGGTCTTTTCCAACCTTAATGATTCTGGGATTCTGTGAAATGGGGGGCATTTTGTGATTTGTGGGTTTATATAGTTGCATAAATGGAGATTTTGCCTGGACTTAAGCATGAGTTAAGATCCTTCATCTCTATGGCCCAGTACTTCCTGCCTGTAGCAAGTAGCAAGTAATTTATATTTTTTAATTAGGATTTTGCTTTTAGTAGTGTATATAGTATTAATTAAAAGAATTCACAGTGGAGCAGAATATACCAGCTCTCAGAGTTGTCATTATCCCAAGTATTTCCAACTTGATGAAATTTAATGTAAGTCACATTGGTAATTAGGCACACGTTACCTCTTCTCGATGTGGTAGAATTAACTATTTAGAAGTGAACCAAGCATTCAGTTGTGGCAGCTGTGGCAGGGAGGTTGGAACTCTATGACCCCTGGGGTCCCTTCCAACCCATACCATTCTATGATTCTTAGGAATAGCACTGTTTTGTTGCTCAGGACCTGGAGCTGGATTATTACTCCAGATGGGAGCCATTTTTTTTTGGTCCTGGAGAAGTGAAGGAGGTCATTAAGAAAGAAAATGAGGAGAAGACATTACAGTGTAGCATTGGGTTCACACTGGACCTTGGTCCCTTAGAGCAACTCCTGTTAGAGCGGATGAGTACAGTGCTGAGGGGCAGACTGCAATGTGTCATGTGTCCATAACCTATTTCAGTAGTGTACTGCTGCTGCGTCAGTGGGGCACTATTGTCATGGCACAGGATAGAAGATAGGATCTATAAAAATCTGAAAATCTGCAAAGAGAAACAGATGCTTCAGTGGATGGGGGTGTTTTAGGAGAGGAGAGAGTAACAAAAGGGAGCTTGCAGTAATGCAAAAACAGTTTCCAGTAATAAAAACCCATCTGTTGAAATTTCCTTAAGGAGATTGCTCTGCTTTGTTGTACACCTATGCTAGGTTGTGAAGCTACAGCAGGGATGTTTATTGCATCATTTTTCAGCGCTGGAACTGAAAAGGTGTGTATATAGGAAGGCAAATTGGCTTACTCCTTCAACTCAGTGTGTAGAAAGTATATTGCTTCTTAGTATTCTCAAGTGTTTGAAACTAGAGCAGAAGATGGTAGCTCAATAAAGTCAACATCACTATCAGTAGTAATGCTTGTATTTCAAATCAGTGTCATGAAGGTGAAGTGAAACTGGTTTACACTTAGCTTATTAAAAATTAAGTCAATCAACAAAGTGCTCTAAAAAGCAAAATAAAAGGAAGAAAACCCCAAACAACTACACAGCTCTCACACCAAGTTCCAGATACTTATGCTCAGGTTTGCAGCACTTTAACTAGATGGATTAGATGTGCGCTTTTCACTGCGACACGTGCAGCTTTGTGAGCACATCTTCCTTTTCCTCTCTACATTGTACTCAGAGCTCATTTTTTTGGAGGCACATCTCCACAGTGAGCGCTAGTGCTGCTAAGCTGACTCTGCAACCCAGCCAAAGTGCCAGTTCACACAGAGCAGCTCCAGCCTGAAGCACATTTGTTGTCTTCATGGGGCACTGCACTGAACTCAGCAAGTTTTGAAGGCCTATGGGGCAGGTTTTGTTACTGTGGGCATATCACTCTGCAGGAGTGGTTATATCTGTTTGTGATCTCTACCAAGGTAACAACGCAATGCTGCGCAGTATGATGGGAGCGTATAGCTGAGTGTAACTTGGGAATCCCTCCATTAGCTTCTTGGCCAGCCTTGTCCTCCATCAGAAGCAGAAATCCAGTACATATTTTCCAAAGGCATCTACAACCTGTGCTGTGTGAAAGATGATTTATATTTCACATGAATACACATTTAAATTTGAAATTCTGATTGACAACTATTTGGATTAACAAGTATTATAACAAGTATTACTGGTAACATAATGCTGAAGGCTGTCCAGCACCTCCCAAACCAAACCCAAGGCCTTAGGGTAATATCCTACCTACAGTTGTTATTGCTTACGTATCTAAAAACTCATCATGTGGTGTAGCACAGTTGTGGTTACTCCAAGTATAAAAGTTATTTTGCTACATCTCATGGCATATTTGTCATCATTGGTTCTCAGCTATGTAGTGCTTACCTAAGTGATTTTCTCTGGTACCAGGTGTTGCTGTTGATTTTTGTATTTTTCTTAAAAAGAACAAAGGAATCAATGGAATCAGTACAGAAATTCCAGTTCTCTGTCGTTTATATGTGTTAATTCTAGGTTTGCTAATGGAACTTCTCAGGGAAAATGCCATGTAATAAACCATCAATTTTCTAGTCCGGATGACATCTGCACATCCTGACAGTAAAGTCAAGTTGCTGCAGGTTGACTTGCTTGACCTGATCCTTACAATTACAGATTGTACTCAAAACTGAGTCTTCCCCTCTACTACAAGAAAAAAGATTGACTAAACACAGTTGGAATATGGAATACTTGGACACGTGATTGCTTGTGTCATTATGTGATTAAGTTTCAAACAAATGTTTGAGGAATCTTTAAAGAGAGAACTGGATTGGTTGAATATGTTAAAAGTAAATGGTGTGTTGTGAAATAATATGAACAAGGTGACAGGATGGATTGGAGAAGAAAAGCTTTGACTCCCACAGTCCTCTGTGTATCAACTGGTGCCATGCTGTTGTGTAGCAGAATGAACGCCTTTTTTTTTCCTTTCATCTTTTTTTCCAACTGAGTGCACAGAAGATTAATGACTGTCTGGCTGCTCCCTTGCATATCATTCATTATTACTTAATTAAAAGTCACAAAGCTTTTCAGCAATGCATGATGTTATCAACTACAGCAAATTTAACTTCTAATATTGAAATACATGTCTGTCTTAATTTCTTTTGCAGGAAGCTGCCAAATATGAAAAGAAAGTGATGGTGCTGGACTTTGTCACACCTACGCCTCTGGGAAACTCATGGGGTAAATTTCTCCTCATTACAACCCTTTTATGAAGGAGCTGTACTCAGAGATTCTGATTCTCCTTTTGAGATCAGCCACATTGATGTGAAAAACACATTCTGTTCCTTTCTCTCAGGTCTTGGAGGAACATGTGTAAATGTGGGCTGTATACCTAAAAAATTGATGCACCAGGCAGCTTTACTGGGACAAGCCTTGCAAGATTCACGCAAATTTGGATGGCAGTATACAGAGGAAGGTAAAGGAGGAGAAGAGTTTTTTGTAGTTTTGTCATTTGTGCTGAAAATCCAGAGGTTCTTCTCACAATCAAGTGCTTGTTGCAGCTAAGCATGTGCTCACTTTAACAGTGTGAGGCAGCTTCAGAGAGATTACACATAAACTTAAGTGCTTTCAAGTCTAAAGCCATAGGGCTTATTGCCTTGCAGCATTTGATCTCCTTATTAATAACTTTTGATCATGTTAGTATTAGATAAGATTGCTGGGTGAGTAAGAACAATAAGGTATTGCTCCATTTCTGAATGTAACACACCATCTAAGGGGATACCTGAGAATGTCCCCTGGAAAAAGCTTCCTCATAATTGCAGGCAAGGGTTTCCTTTCCCACTGTCACTGCTACATAAGATGATGAGTTTCACTTTAACCATGTGCATCAGAGCTAATATATAGGTTTGGGATTTATTCAGGGTGTAATCCTGTAATGGGGAATATGCAGAGGCACCTCTCAGATTCATCCTTCTCATTTGTTGAGCAGTGTCACCTGCTCACAGCATGTGTCAATGGAATATCAGCAATAATGCAGTAAGCCTAAATTTTCCATGTTGTCGTGGTTTAACTAGGCAGGCAGCTAAAACAACCACACAACCATTTGCGCATTCCCCAATTGAAAATGAAAAAAAAATAAATATCCAAAACCAAGCAACTCATGGGTTGAGATAAAAACAGTTTGATAGGGTGGAAAAGGAAGATTGTAATTATAATAATAAAAAGAATATACAAAACAGGTGACCAGCAGTATTCACTGCCCAAAGTTGATGTTCAGCAAATTCCCCAACTGCCCCACCTTCCAGTTCACCCTCTAGTTATACATGGACTATGACATGGTATGGTATGGAATATCCCTTTGGCCAGTTTGGGTCAGCTATGTGCCCTCCCAGCTTCTTGGGCACCCCCTCACCTTCTTCTTGGCAGACCAGTATGACAAGCTGAAAAGTCCTTGACTGCTTGGCAACAACTGAAATATAAGTGTGTTATCAACATTATTCTCATCCTAAATTTGAGAAACAACACTATACCAGCTGCTAGTAAGAAAATTAACCCTGTCCCTGCTGAAACCAGGACATGTGTCTTAAGCTGTACTTGTTCCACTGTGACCTCTCATTTTCTCCACACTGAGGTAATTCTTTGGATTTCAGTAGAATTGCACTGGAATAAAAAGGAATAAGTCAAAGGTGACTGGTCATGAATAAAATCTGTCCGAGTGTACAAGGTTGGCTATGGAAGAGGAAGAACTCTCAGACTGAAAAATGAGCCTTTCTCTTTTGTTTCTAACAGTCAAACACAACTGGATGACTATGACAGAATCTGTTCAGAATTATATTGGTTCCCTGAACTGGGGCTATCGGGTTGCACTGAGAGAGAAGAAAGTCACGTATGAGAATGCATACGGAGAATTTGTGGGGCCTCACACCATTAAGGTACTCCCTAGCCATGTTTGCGGGGCCTTCCTGTGGTACCTTCTGAATAGAGGTGCTTTTCAGACAGAATCATTGACAGTAGGACTGTGAAATACTCACTTTGGACCAATACTTTGTCCACAGGCAACAAATAAAAGAGGAGTTGAGAAGCTGTACACAGCTGAGAAATTTCTCATTGCCACTGGTGAACGACCACGCTACCTGGGTATACCTGGAGACAAGGAGTACTGCATTAGCAGGTAAAAACAGGGAGGAATATGAAGTCATTTGCCATGTGTAAATGCTTCACTGTAAGAGAAAGTGGTGAAGCATGAGCAGGGCTGCTTGGTTCCTGGTTTTCTTTCCTCTGTAACTTTTTATTAGTGGAAAGTAAGTGCAAGAGAATATCTACAGACAGATTTTTAAGGTACCAAAAACGTTGGTGTCTACTAGACACCACAGACTGTGGGTGGCTGGCTAGGATCGTTCTGTTTCTGACTGATAGCACCAGTTAACAGATAATATCATAAATCCTGTGCGTGTCCATATCAGCTCTGCCCCAGTTACCAGTACACCCACTTCTCCTCTACTCCTTAGGATCTTTCAGTTCAAGTGCTGAAGTTTTTTCAGTAATGAAGAACACAGTCTGGTTCGAAGAAACCTCACGTATCAGGGAGAGTGGGAGTTGCAAAGCAGTTGATGTTGTGAAGCTGTTAGAAATTATATTTGTGTGTTGGGGCAGTCTTGAAACTCCAACCAATTTTTTTCCAGCTGCTGGTGAAGTTTATTCAACTTTTGGGAAAATTGATTTCAAATGTCTGGTGTATTGATAAGACCAAACAATTCTAGCACAATTTTGAGCAACAACAGAAAAAGTGATATGCAGGTGAATGATGTTTTCCTATCAGAATAGCTTTGAAGTTAGGGAACGCAGAAACCCAGGTTGGAATTGCAGGCTTGCAAACCTGCAGCAATGAAATAAATAACTGGCATAATCCCTGTGAAACCAAACACCATGGTGTATGTTTCCCTTCTAATAAGCAGTAATGAAATTAAAGGTAACAGATAATACAGCCTGTAAAATGGCACTTTAAAATAGTGATAAGGTGGAAGAGCGAGGAATGCCGGTGTTAAAGACTATCAGGTTGAGGCTGGCTGTGTCATCCTCAGTGGATTTCCTGGGGGATAGAAACTACAATGTAGCCTTTAATTACAAAATCTCATTTTATGCCACCATAATGTTTGCAGAGAGCATCTCTGTTTAGCTTTTGCAGTTGTTGGCTGAGAAAAAGATACTTACTGTAGATTTCAATCCTTGAAGAATGGCATGGTCAGACTCTGACATAGTCTCCACTGAGTAAGCGTGATGTCTCCATGAGTCCTGGCTTCCTTAAGAAGCCTTGGTTTTATAGCTGAGGTTCAGAGTGTGGAGGAACTGATATGGCTTGATGAAGCAGTTGAAGGAAATAAAACCCAAGCATGTTAAATAAATATGTTTCCCTAATTATGTACTTCTGTCACTTCCTGCTACTGTGATTTGCATTCATTTGTTTTATCATCTGTGTATAGTTGGCACTGTGTATAATGCTTTAGCAATAGGACTTCAAGGAAGTGAAGATGGTATTTTTATCTTAAAGCTCAACCGCTTCCTCTTCCTTTTAGATCTCAGGAGCTAAAATTTGCAGCAAAATTTTGCAAGCAAGATTCAGGAAAAAAACCCCACAACCTACATTATTTTAACAAATTGTCAGAAGTTTTTGTAAACAACAACTCAGGGGGTTTTTATGGTGATTTAGAATTTTCATCCTCCTTTTTTCTATATACTTGTAATGAGAACTTTATAATCTATCATGTATTGATCTTTTATTCCAGCTGAATTGCCAGAAAAATCAGTTGTTTGGGATTTTTAGTGAGCAGGAGGAATCAAGTCCTATTCTTAGAGAAGAAATTAGATAAATAGAAAAGACAATACATTATTCTGACTGTTTCTAACTTTCTTTTCTTTTTCCCCCCTTTTTTTTTGCCAGTGATGATCTTTTCTCTCTGCCTTACTGTCCAGGGAAAACCCTGGTGGTTGGAGCTTCCTATGTTGCCTTGGAATGTGCAGGATTTCTTGCAGGACTTGGATTAGATGTCACTGTAATGGTGAGATCCATCCTCTTACGAGGATTTGACCAGGATATGGCAAACAAAATTGGTGAACATATGGAAGAACATGGAATCAATTTCATTAGGGAGTTTGTGCCCATCAAGGTAGGTTCAAAGTGATATATGACTACAGCTGGTTGCAATCTACCTGTCACTGTGTTTTAAGATGTAAATTATTTTAACAAATATAAATCCTGAATTTGCAATACAGGATTTGCTGTGATACAGTATGAGTTAATTTTTGTTTTAAACTGAGGAAGTCCATGAATCTGATTGCAATTGAAGGGTACAATTTAGTCTTAGTATTAAAATTTTATGAGATTCCAGGATTCGCTGTTTTTATCAGAATAAGATAGGTTAGTCCTGCAAATGAATATCCTCAATTTCAGCAATTTGCCTGAAAACTGTGATACTTCTTGCAAGCTCATAATTAAGCAAATGCATAATTTCCTGTAAGATCATGGCCAGTGAATCATGAATAGCTACAGTAGTTACATTTTTCATTGCCAGTTCTCAAATTCTCAGCAAGCAAATTCTGCTTATGTGGTCAGAACCAGTAGACAATCCAGAAAAGTGAATGGGCTTTAAAAGTATTCGTTTGTCCTTTACTTGGCAGCACCTTAAATACTTGCTCTATTTTCTTTTAATTCAGTAAGAGTACTTGCACAGCTAGTTAGGTAGGTGTGTAGGCAAATTCAGGTTGAAAAGCAGATTAGATAAGCTCTGGAGCTTTTCTAAAGTAAAATTGCCTTACTAGCAGTATTTTTCTCAATGTTTTTTCACAATAATTAGTGCTTGATTAGTATGGAATGGGAAATAATGTATTAAGCAGTTTTCACTTGGGCATTAAGCCAGCATGTTGCCTGGTTTAACACTTTAAGGATTAAAGCACTAAAACAAGTGAAGAGTCTTCATTTTCGCCCTTAGCAATATCAAGAGTAGCTTAAAAAGTGCTCTCGCCTGATACCACACTGTGGGTCTGACCCTCTCTCACAGTGTAAGAGATTTGCTGTGAGAAGTCAAAGTGGATGTTTCAGGGAACATCTGCATTGCAGAAATCCCACATTGTATGAAAATCAGGGATGCTCAAGTAGCTTTTGTTTCACACATAGCTTTTTGTAGGGTCTAGTGGGGAATGAGAAGGAAGGAAGCTGCTTTTACGAGCAGATCATTTCAACTACAGGGCAGATGGGCTTCTCCAGATGCACCCTGTGAAGAGCAGGCCATCACCCTAGTCACAGAATAACATGTTTGTGTATTTTACCCTATCCCTTCACTACGTGTCTTTGATTTCAATGGGAATAAAATATTTAGCCCTGTTTCTAGTTGAGAATATCCTTAAACTTAAATTGCTGGATACATTTTTAGCAGGTTTTCTCATCTGTTTCAGACATTGTTTTTGAAGTTATGCATGTGCTTATTAAGACCCTTCATTGGGGAGTTTGAAGGCAGAAGATGAGTTATTATAAATAATGCTGCCTTTGAACAGGAGCAGTTTAACACAGCGATCCTTTAAAGTTGGTAGGATGGCACAGAAGGTTTGGGGTGGTTTTAAATTAAAACAAAAATAAAGGACAGGGAAACAGAACTTTGTCAGAAACTTAGCTTTTTCTCTAAATGCTGAAGTAGGAACTAGGACAGTTGTTGAAAAATACTTTTTCATCTGTAGAGTGAACACTGAAATTTCCCAGAATTAAGTTCAGCGTTGCACACTTCCACGTCTCCTGTGTGTACAGCCAGCCACAGGAAGCAGCCAGGCACCTTGCTGCTTCCTGGGAGGGAAAGAGAAGGGCTGTAGCTGAGGATATCCAGTCAGTTCCTCACAGTCCAGTGAATACTAATGAGGACAAATGTTAACCCGTAGCTTCAAATTCCATTCACTTGTTTAGCTGATTTACTTATCAGAGGAAAAATGAGTGTTTGGAAAGAAAAACAGGTGGCATTTCTCTTTCTGCCTTGCTCTTTTCTGGTATATGGGGAAGTTGGGTATGGAAGGGGTGTGTTTGGGGGGTTGTTGTAAATAAACCTTCCTTTTTTATTACTCTGAACAAAGCACAATCGCTGAAAGATTCATCTTTGCTGCTTTTTTTTTCTCCCCCATTTGTTAGAATAGACAGTAAGCGACTGCATTACTTGTGCAGCTGGGTCTGTAGCCAAAACTAGGAATATTTATTTCAGCTGACTCTGGGGAACTCTGAAGATGTTTTTCTCTTAAGCTGATGGTATTTTTTCAGCCATTTATAGCCAGCTGCTGCCCTCTCCTGCAAGACCATGGCAGCTTTATTTGTTGGACTGTCATCATTGAAACAGGGCAAAGACCTTTTCTGTTAAGGGCTGGGCAGTGATAGTGGCATTCCGTGTCTGGAAGCATGATGGTCCTCTTCCAGAGGAAATGTCTGATGGCATTTCCAGGCCTTGCAAGAGTTCCCTTCCTCCTCATTCTCTCTGTCCCCAGTTGATGACAGCAGCTCATGTGGTGGGCTTGGACACAAAAATTTATCTGTCAGTCAACTTTCATAAATAGAAATGAAGTCTTACTGTGTTGGTCACAAGGACAAATGCATAAATGTTTAAATGTGCAAGTAATAATCAGAAATCTAGAGAAAGGTGAAAATATCTTAAGAGTAGATTGTTTTAGGTCATGGTTAAACACACTAAATGGTATGTGGTGGAACAAAGATACATTTGTTTATATTTATTTTAAATTAAACCTTTTTCTTTTTTTCCCCCCCAAATTGTTGTAGGTTGAGCAGATTGAGGAAGGAACTCCTGGAAGATTGAAAGTTACAGCCAAGTCCACAAATGGGAACCAAATAATTGAAGGAGAATACAATACTGTGAGTCCTGTTGAGATACGCAAAGACTGAAATAGCCTTCTATTGAACGTTCGGATTTTGTGGGGTGCTTTTACCCATAGTTTAGATTTTTAAACATTATTTTAATAATTATAAAATGCTAATTGCATGCAATCAACAGGTAATTAATGTGACAGAAGTCCCAGAATCCATGGGCGTGAGTCCCACATGCCTGGTCAAATCACTTTCATGCTTTTGAAACCTGTTTCTTAGCTTAGGGATGTAGATGAGCTTGGTCACATGGAACCAGTTGCAGGATTTTTCCTTAGTGAGGTATTTGTCATAAACAGTAAGTAATGATTTATAATTGTTTTCATAGAAACCATGGCATGTTCTGGAGTTAGCACAGAACAGCCTATGCGAGAGCTAAACAAAGTCATGTCTTCTCAAGACCTGCTGTTGATGCAGCATCTCCAGAAAAACAAATAACACCCTGTGGCAAGTCAGTCAAGGAACTTCTTAACTCCTTAAACCAGTAAAATTGCAGTGTGCAAGCATGTCATTATGTGTTTGATTGACTGCTGAAATCACCCCTCACCCCACTCATTTTCTTAGGCCTTGACACTGAAAGGAAAAAAAAAGTCACTAAAGTATTTGGAACTACATAGAATGTGGGCAGACAAGCATTGGCCAGCCTGGGATTTTAGACCACAAATATTGTGTGTCCATGACCTCATTTACTTGTACAGCATGTCAGTCATCCCGTAACAAGGCCATGCCTCAGTGCATCCGAGTGCTAGTGTGAGAAAGTTTGACAATAACAGTGCTGTGCATAGTGGTGTAATATTTGTCCTGGTCTGTAGTAGTGAAAGCTTTTTAACTGGCAAATCAGTGCCATCTTTTCATAAGGAACCTTCTGGTCTCTTACTGCTACTATGTCTCACTGAAATGCTGTCCCTCTTCATAGAAGCTATGAGCTGTGTGTGGTGCATTTTAAGACCTTCAGCTCCGAAGGTCTGGCATGCTTGGATATGTAAAAGACTTGAAGCAGATCTCTGATCCCTTCAGCACAGTTCTTGGCTGTCATATGAGAAGCATTGTGTAGTTACCTGTCCAAGACCTCAAAGCACGTAGCACTTTTCCTTGTGATAGTATAGGCTGGAACTTGTTTTGCTTGTTAAGGTAGCCAGGTTGATAAGATGGGTAAGGATTTGCATGGTCTGTCCATCATTCTGAACAAATGTTCAAACAAGTAATACTTAACAAATTATATTCTTTGGCAGTGACTTGTCTGAGAGCCTATGTAAGTAAAAGATATTTTCTTTTCAAAATGAAAATTAATTTATGGGTTTTTTTATTTGCCTAAGCATCTGAGTTTCCTTTGTAAAGAGCCTTTTGCTTATGAAGCATTTTGGAATCATCTGCTCTGGTAGGAATATGGCATAAAATGTAAAAAAAAAAATAAATAAAAATCTGGCCTTAACCTATTTGTTTAGAATACTCTTGGGGTATTTGTCCAGGGAAAGCTATTTGCCTATATTTAATCTTAACATCAAAACTTGTTTTGTTCGGTCATGGTGATGGTGTGGCTTGTCTTGAACTCTGTGAATGTAAAATGGGTACCAGACACATTCATCGTCATGTGACCAAGCCTTAGCTACTAATCCTTAGTACATAATGAGAAGAATAGAAAGCCACATGCAAATGCACATTTGAGGTTTTAAAACATCAGTAATGCATTGCTGTTTTGCAGGTGTTGCTAGCAATTGGAAGAGATTCATGCACGAGAAAAATTGGTTTGGACAAAGTTGGAGTGAAGATCAATGAAAAGTAAGGACAGCTGTCTGCACACCAGGGGCTGCTGAGCTTGTGTCATTTACTGCTGGCAGTGGTGGCTGTGCACAGACATTCAAATGCTTCGAGGAAAGACTTGTTTCCTGTTTGCATACATTTGGATAGGAGACTGTGTAGCAGATAGATGTGTTTTAGTACTGCCACATTTGCTTTTTTGATACTGAAATGTCAATTCCTAAATGCTGGGAGTCAGAAGTGCCTGTTCCATTCTGTCTAGGTTCGCAGGTCAGTCTCAGCTTCTTCCAGTCTCTGGGCTCTCCAGCATCTGTCAGTTGGACTTTTGCTTTTTCTTCTTCTCCCCTTTTCTTATTTTTTTTCTTTTTTGTCCTCTTTACCACCTCTTGGGGCAGAGATCTGTTTGTTGCTACAGGCTTTTAGTGTGGTGGAGTTTGTTTACATTTTTAATGTAAACGCTACAATGTGCTTATTGTAAAATAGAAGGTCATGGTGGCATTCCTTAATTCCCAGTTGGAATTGGTGATGTGTGTTAGGCTTTGGAGAAGTTTATTACTTGCAATTTAAAAGACATATTTAGAGCAACCCCTGGAAACAGTCTGTCTTCTGTAGAGTGTTTCATGCTTAATGTAGTGAGGTCGTTGCACCAGGGAGCAGAGCTATGGGTAGCATTTTCAATGTTAGTAACTAAAACATCTTCTAGGCATGGGGGCAGGGGGCCTAGGCTGTGTTGCCTTTGAAGGCAGGGTGGGGGACTGTGAACTTGGCTTGGTGTTCTGGGGGAGAACAGTGCAGAGGGCAGCTTGTGCCTGTGAACAGAGTGACTGAGGCTGCTGAAGGGACCTGTTGCCATCAACTAAGTGGAGATTTTGGTCCACTCAAGATTGGCAGATGTGTGATGTTTTGTAGAACAGTTATTATGTCTTTCTGATGTCAGTGCACCTATGAATAGCTTAATAAAACAAACTATAAAATTATTAGCATAACTTGTATTTGTTAACAAGAAGAAAATTGAGAAAGTTGGATTTTAATATGGGAATCACCACTGGTCCCTCAAGTAATAGTATGACTCTTTCTCACCCGTCTGATAAGGTTTCTCTGTAACGTGTGTTTTCTGCAGTGATTGCTACACTATTGTATTTATTAAATAGAAAATATTAATTGAAAACTTGGATTAGCTCAGTATGATTAATTCCAAAAAGCTTGCTGGCTGTCCCGTAAGTAGGGTGTCTGACAGCTTGACATGTCCCTGTGTAGAAACGGGAAGGGTAAGCTTATAGAAACTCTTTCAGCCACTGGGCTGGAATTTCAGCAGTGGAGAAATTCTTTGGTCTACAACTTGGGTGGGAGAATGTCTCCTCCTGTCACTCCTCAAGGTTGCCAGTACATGGCTCTGTTGGTAGTAGAAGGTGTTTGAGGAAAGGATTTGTGCCTGTCCAAAGAATTGATTCAGGGCATGAATCAGAACTTCATGGGCTACCTCCTTATCCAAAGTGTAAATTCCTCTAGTTTTGGTCAAATTTGCGCTATGTTACATTCTTGCCCTTGACTGTGAGATACTGGTCTCTTCCCCTCATACTTGAGATACGTGTATTTAAAGCAAAAGGGTCTAAGTGCTGCAAGGTTATTTACAGCTCCAGCCTTCGCAGTGGAATACTTGCATCTCTTTCTTTTTTTAATTCACATTGCAGAACGGGAAAAATTCCTGTCAACGACGAGGAGCAAACTAACGTGCCCTATATCTATGCTGTTGGGGATATACTGCAGGACAAGCTGGAACTCACACCCGTGGCAATCCAGGCAGGAAGATTGTTAGTTCAAAGGCTCTATGCTGGGTCAACCACCAAGGTAAGGAAGGAGCCAGTTGCCACAAAACAAACCCTGCTGTTGCTCCACTTCTGAGTGCAGAGTGCAGGCCTGCTTGTTTATGGCAAACTTAGTAGGCTTTTAAGGATTAACTTTGATCACTTTAATTTTCTGCTTGCAAAGATATTACTGCAGATATTGCTCTGCTAATTGTGTAGGATAAAATTAGTATGTTATGGATTAAGCAGTAGTCTTTTTTTTTCCTATTAAGAGGGTTTATTTTTCTCTAAGAGTATAATGATAATAAAAGCAACTGAGATCATTTAACTCTACAGCCTTTTCTATGAGTCAGCAATCATTCAATTAAATGGTTTAACTCTAATTCACAGGCAGTTTACTAAACCTGCCCACAATCCCTAAGTAGGCTGTAAAAGGGGTTTGTGACGCTCTTCATCTCCAACCTTGTTTCTGCTAACTTTTTCACTTCTCATCTCTGTTTTCAATGTACTACACGGTTGTGCTTATAACTGAATATAGACACAAAGGAAGGTCGAATGTTACCAGTAAGTCAGCAGGTACTTACACCTGTGATGTTGAATTCATCAGTTCAGTGTTTACGCTCCACAGTAGTGCAGTCACAGGTTCCAGCCAAGTTAAGCTAGTCCAAATAGGAGTTATATGGGTACCCATTTACACCTCATCTTTAAACCAGAAGTGACAAAGAGTGCTTTTAAAGAACTGTTATCCAAACACCATCACATGTGTGCTTGTCCCACCTTCATAGGGCATAAGCATGAAGATTTTTCTCTTTCCTATCAAGTTCAGCTGTTGATCAGATTTAAAGCTTCAGTGAGCAGTTTAATTTAGGTTGACAGGTATTGTGCTAACAGTATCCTGACTAAGTGTGTGTAATGTTGTTACATCAGCCAGGCAAGAGAACTGTAGCTGGAGCCAAAATATTTTTCTTGCTGCAATGCTATGAATATGTCTTAATTTACATTTTATGCCAGGTAACTGTCTCTCAAGGTATGAAAATTCCTATACTGCCAAAGAAAGCATCAACTCTTTCAACAAATCCAAGAAATTAGTAACTACTTAGATGGGAAGTTGGCTTATGTTAGTGTTGTAACAAGTCCGGGTGATTGTATGAAATGTAATGAATTGTTATGAATAGGTGAGGAAAGAACAGTAAGTAAGCAGCATCTTCCTTGATCCTCAGTCACAAATGAAATTAATTAGAGTTGAAATCCATAGAAATTAAATTAGTAGAAATTTAGTATGTTGGCCAGCCTGCTGGCATTCTGTGACAGCATGACTGATTTGGTAGGGACAGCAGTGGATGTTGATTACTTTGTCTCTAGTAAGGCTTTTGACGCTCTCTCCTGTAACAATCTCATAGACAAACCAGTGAGGTACTGGATAGTGAAGGTTCAGCAAGCAGCATTGCCAAGTCTGCACCTGGGGAGGTGTAGCCCCATGCACCAGCACAGGCTGGGGACCCACCAGCTGGAAAGCAGCTGTGCAGAGAAGGTTCCAGAGGGTGTGGAAAGCAAGTTGGCGTTCTTGGCAAAGGTGGCCAGTGTCATCCCAGACTGCATCCTACGGTTGCATCCTGCAGTTGCATTCTGTCAGAGCAGTGCCAGTAGGTAGAAGGAAGCGACCTTTTCCCCTTCATTTGTCACTGATAAGACAGGTGTGGATTTTGTTGTCCAGATTGAGATGCCTTGGTACATGAAGGACATACTGGGGCAAGCACAGAAAAGGTCATGGCTATATTGATAAAAAAGGTGATGGGTTTGGGATGATCCTTTTGTCTTTGTAACATTGCCAGTTAAAAATAGCATGCTCTGTTGAGGCACTTGAACAGTCTACTTGTTATTTCCAGTGCAACCTGTGATCTGCAGCTGTAGCTTAACTTAGAACATTTTTTTTATTAAAACAAAAAAGTAGCTTGGAGAATTATGAATAATCCAAATTTTCTTCCTGCCTGAATTTAGGACTACTGCATTTTTACCTGTTGTTCTGGTTTTATTACTGCTGTTGTCTGATGGGATATTTTTATTTTGAATGCCACGCAGTGTGACTATGTGAATGTTCCAACCACTGTATTCACTCCTCTGGAGTATGGAGCCTGTGGGTATTCTGAAGAGACAGCCCTGGAGAAGTTTGGGGAAGAGAACATTGAGGTAAATGGCTTAATTTCATCTGGATTTTAAGTTCCAAATTTGTAACTTAAAATAATGTTAAGTGTCAATTGAAGCAGCATTCATAAGGGCAGGAGGTGACTATGCACGTTTTTATCTTCCTTGGCAGTTCTTAGACATTATAAAAATTGTCCCCAATTCTGATAGCAAATACATTCTATTTTTGGCTAAAAGGGCTTGAAGGCAGAATATTTGGTTTAAAAAAAAAACCCAGTGTTTTTGTGTCTGTAAATATTCAAGATAAATGAGAGCTGGGTATGTGTTGGAAGCAATACATTGGTTTAAATGTCAAAGTGGAGCTTTACAAAACTACAGTGTGGCAAATTGCTTGCTGTGGTGATTTTTACTTTATAAAGGCAAATGTTATGTGCATTTTTCCTGTTTATTTTGACCGTGCAGGGAGCTGTGTGCTTCACTGTACTTATTCTTTGTTTGCTGGGGTTGCTGGTCAGGAGTGAAATTAGACATATGTAAGCACTTAGTGCCTGAGGCTGTTCTTCAAAATACTGTACAAACCACATGACAGAAAACATGAGGGAATTTGACAATAAACTGCACTTTTATGTCCCGTGTACATCACCTGAGGAGCATCATTTGGGGGAATAAGCAGACAAGTGGTGGCTCATAAAGTTGAGAACTTGTTGTCTCCTATTAGCTTTGTCAGTTCTATATTTTTGACTTGGACTGTGGAGAAAATAAGTAAATATGACTTAAAATGGCAGCATGTCAAGTACTGTTAACCTGACTACAGGGCAGGCATTTAATTTCTGATCTCCCCTCGAGGTCTGTATGTACACAGGGAGATTTTTGTTCCAGAGCAAGTTCTTGCCATTACCTGGGAAACACTGGACCCTTCTTTGTGAGGAGGTGCACTATCCATTTTCAAAACCATTTTTGAAAATGTTCATCTAGAAGCATTTGTGTTCTGGCTAAGTCCTAATTTAGTTTGTTCAGACCACTTTTATCATGTCACTGCACTGGCTTTTGCTTTTGTAACCGTTGGGAGGATTATTGAGTTGCACCTGTCATTCAGACCCATTAACTTGTAGTTTCATATAGTGATGCTTATAAATGCTTTGTAACCCCACTAACAGGGAAAACATTGAGTTGTCTCTCCTAGTTTGTGAAAGGACATATTTTTATTGGATTTGTGATTAGTTAAAAGCTTCTTTAAAACAGTAATCAGTTTGAGGTTAGCTTATAATGGAGCTGTTCCTTCCAACTCAGTATGTTCTATGATTCTGTGATGCTGTTGAGAGTTCTGGGTAGAACTGTGACTCAAAACACCTGTGCTTTTCTGAGATACGTGCTCTTACAGGTGGGTGAGTAGTCTTATCTGCAGTTAGGAATCTGTCCAGTGACATTGGCTGGAGCAGACAGGAAAATGTGTTGTGGTTTGTTGGGATATTTTTAATGTGCTTTCCATTTTGCAGTGATAATACAATCTAAGAGATGTATAAAGCCATGCCCTTGTATCTCCTGAAGCCAGACTCTGAGGCCATTTCTTTCCCTTTTCTGCTCTAAGAAGTACTTTTGCCTTCATCCTGGGTGGACCTAGAGACAGTACAGATGAGATCTGATGAGAGCATGGTGAACTGCATCCCAGAAGTCTAATACACTTATGGCTGGGGGTTTTTGGGGTTGTTTTAAAATTACTGGGTGACACTAGTCTTGCTGTGTAGAGGTTTCTTCCTTGGCGTTCATCAAGGCAGAGGAGTCTCACCTGGATTTCAAGTGTTCCAAATTCTACCTGTGTGGCTGATTTGCTGATGAAGAGTTGCTAGATAACAGTTCATCCTCCTGCTGCATCACAGTTGTTGAAAGTTTTTAACACGTGTGATTGCCAAAAAGCTACTGCAGTCAGTAGTAAAGCTCTGCCTGTGGAGGTAGATGAGGCAAATTTAAGATAAACTGTCAATTTTTCAAAGGTCACACTCTCCATTGTGAAATTACACAACTTTTTTTTCACCTGTCTTGTATTTCCAGGTGTACCATAGTCATTTCTGGCCACTGGAATGGACTGTGCCATCCAGAGACAACAACAAATGCTACGCAAAGATAATCTGCAATATTCAGGATAACGTAAGTGCATTTTTCCTTCCAGGAAACACAGCAGCTGTGTGTTCATCAGTTGATACCACAACTGTAAATAGGCTATTTTTAACAAATTAAAAGTTAGTTTAATTTTTTTCTACCTTTTAAAATATAATAAATGTTACAGGGATGCACTACTTCTGCCTATACAAAAATGCCCCTTAAGTACAATAGAAAATTTTGCTGTTGCCTTTCGTATATGGTACTTTTTTCATATATGTAAAATAAGAAGTAGAGATCTCTAAGCTGTTCATTAGATTTGAAAAGTGAGTGAATCAATGCACATCGAAGCTGTTAGGAGTCTTACCTGTTAATCTTGTTCCCTCTCCCCAAACTGGGACGTTCTTTTCTGGGATATTTTTCCCCCTGAAATTCAAGCCACTCAGAAACCATCACAACTCTGCAAATCCACGCATGTCTACAACACTCTTGAGATCATTCTAACTGGATTAATGTATCTTGCCTGCACAGATCTCATTTAGGGTGATAATGCCAGGATTATCCTTGGAGCAGGGTAAAACTTCCTGGCTGTGGAAAGTACAGTACCTGCTGAAGCAGAAGCAGTATTACTGGTTAGTCAGAAGAATTGGTGTGTCAACCTCTGATCATCATCTGTTCAATGACAACTTAGCTGATTTTAGCAATAAGAATTAATTAATATAGATTTATCTTACCGCAGTCTCTCTAAGCATTGTGCCACCACTCTGTAAAATTTGCCAGGCTGTCTGGTTTTGCCCGTTTCCTCTTTCTGGAGGAGTTTGCAGTTCTGTGGAAGCTATTTTAGAACCTGTGTTTATGTTCCTAATCCAGAGTCACTTAAGAAAATTAAAAGGCTGAATGGTGATTTAAAGTGTTTCATTAATTTGTTTCCATTTCTTGCCCTGAAAATCTGGAACATGTTTAAACATTTAGAGGTGGAGTTGAAAAGTAGCCTGGGTGAAAAGTATGTTCAGAAACTATTTAAAACTTTAGTTTGCCCCAGTTTTATTGCTATGGTTTTATTTTTATATATGAACATATTTTTAAAGGAAAATAAGGATAATTTCAGCTATCACCTAATTATAGCTTTTCTTATTTAAATAACCCTGTGGTTAGAGTCTCAGTCCTCAGGTTTACTGAAACAAAAATAACCTTTCAGTGTACTGAGTATCTCTGTTCCCTTATATGTGATACTCCGAGGGAGGAGCAGATAACTTTTGATACCCAACTAGACTACATCAATGCTCAGCAAAACCTGAGAGCCACTGAAGCCTGCACTAGCTACAGGAGACTTGCATTTCATAGAGAAGCAAGCTTTCCTTTAAGAAAAGCAAGTCAAATCAGTACAGCCTGTTCTGTTGAATGTTTGCTGAAGATATACTCACAGTTTGAGGTACTTTGCGATGGAACATCAGTACAGATGTGAGAAGTAATAGTATCATCCTTGTAACTGGATGTTTTTCAGTGTGTTTCACAAGTTTCTAGATATATTTCCTCCCAGTGATGGTGAACACTGCAAAAAGAGCCATGGTCAGTTTAGTTACAGGGCACCTCTTGGCACATCTGTTAGTTAAACCTTTACCTTGTGGCCCTTTCCTGCAAGCAGCTTACCAAACTGAAAGTTCTTTGGTAGAAACACACTGTGTGCCCACCCAGCAGGGGCCTTGGTGTGGCAAACTTTTGTACAAGGTGCATCCAAATCATCTTGACTTGGCCAAGCTGTGTGTTGGAATGAGTGGAAGGGCTTGCCTGGATAAAACTGGAGTTGGACATAAGCTATAATCAAGCATAGATCATGGTGTGTGTTAACTTTTTGTGCTGTGGATGTAAACAGGTGTCTTCTGCATAAAAATATGTAAGAAGGCTGATTCTTGAGTTTTTCCCTTCATCTTTTCAGGGGGAGAACCAAATTTGTACCCACTATCTCCCTGTTGGTGCTAATGATAGCTCCCACTTGTGTGGTTACGTTAATTTGCCTATGTATTGTGAACTGGTGCAATTGCATACTCTGAGTAAGAAAACCTTACGTGTTGTCTAAAGAGGACTGAATGTCTTTCTGCTTGTTTTTGACCATTTTTGGTATTTAGGAGAGAGTCATTGGTTTCCATGTCCTTGGTCCAAATGCTGGAGAAATCACCCAAGGGTTTGCAACTGCTATGAAATGTGGGATGACAAAAGAGCAGCTGGACAGCACCATAGGGATTCATCCCGTCTGTGCAGAGGTTTGTATGTGGAGTCACCTGGTAGCCCAGCTTCTGTAGCATTCCTGGGGTGAGGTGTCGGGAATCTGAAATGCAGAGATCCAGACTGGGAGGCAAGCAGAGGGGAGGGAAAGATGGGAAGTTACCTGGTTTGACTATTAGAAGTCTAACATTTAGGCTCAATCTGGGATTTTAAATTTTTTTTCTTAATGTGCTCATTTGTGAAATATTTATGGTCTCCCCTAATCCGCTGCTCCCTCTACTGGGAAGTACAGAATTCTCCTCCCACTCAAAGATCTGATTATGAAGGCTTCAAATAATGTTTCTGCTAAAATGATTGTCAAAACTTTTAAAATTATTATTATTTTTAAAGATACACATACTCCAAATAGTCTTATCAGCTGGTGCCATGGAAAGGAACCAGCCACATGACAATTATCTCTGATAATTTCTTCCCTTTTAAAGATCTCTCCTTTAATCTGTAGAATCACAGAATCTCATCTCAGAACTGTAGGCAGCCTGTCCCAGTGCATGAGGCCATGCAACCACCTTTTTGTTGTCTTTTTCTTACAGCTCCTCTGTAATGAAGAGCCTGTTTTTCTCTAGTGGGCAGGGGACAGCTCTTCCCAAGTATAAATCAGAGATGCCCTCCTGATTTTAATAGTGGTATGACCAGTTGTATGAACTGAGGAACACTGGAAAAACTGTGTATCACCTTTGTAGGTCTCTGTACAGAATCTGTGTTTTTACCTGCATGCCTTAGAGAATTTGAGATCACCAGGATGGTGGTCTGCAGGAGTGAAGTCTGCTTCTCTTTTGTGTTTCCAAAGTGATGCCATATAAGCAATATAACATGAGCTGCATTAATGGAACGAACTGCTAGCAATATGAGTCATCTTCAAAGCATCCACAATATAGATTCTGGGTTTGGCTTTCTGTGTTCTTTTTGGTTTTGTTCTGTAGTATCGTCTGATAGCATTCTTGGAAGCCCTTGAAGAGGGGATTGCAGGCCCTTATCTTACCAGGGGCCCTGTGGAGGGGGAACTCAGTGAAGCATTCAAACCTGTGAACTCAAGCAGGATATTAGCATATGCAGTGTGAAGGGAGAATGATAGTCATAATTTATTCTGGACATCTGAGCTGCTAAAATTGAAACTGAATAGAATGATGGTTAGACATAATTTAGGGAGGTAATTTCAGATAATCATATTTGTTCGAGTGGGGGAGGAAGAAATTGGCTCAGGAGAAATACACTATTTAAAACCTCCAGGGAGCAGCAATCAGTTTTAGTGCCAGTCTTCAAAAGGCTTTTTTTATGCCTGTTACTTAATTTAATCTCTTAAGCAGTAAACAAAAATCAAAGCACAAGATGGTACTCTATGATAAAAGAATGCTTCAAAATTTTTTTTAATTTGTGAGGACTAAGCATTATCTGGATGAACAGAATGATGGATAATATTGGCATTATTTTTATCTTGCATCCATCTTAAAACTAAGGACAAGGAAGTCTGATCTGAGCAGGAAAGAGGCAGTCTTGCAGGATCAGATGCTGACGTCTTCACTGGCTTTACTACTAAATAATTGCTCAGAGAGTCTCCTGTGGGACTGAGGGTCCCGTTGCTCACTGCTCACAAGTCAGAGGCATGTTTCACTTCTCTTAAACAAGCAGTGTCTTCTGAAGGCAGAGATGATCCTTCAAGTTAACTAATGATGGCTTTGGGGCTGTTGGATCTAAGGTTTTGCCTTCACTGGAGTAACTAACAAATTATGTCAAACCCCCCCCCCATGTTCCCAATAATTATCAAACGACTCCCAGCTAATTTACTGGAGTTGGGGAGTTGTGTGGTCCCGGCAGTGGCTGGAACTGCCTATCTTACCCAGAGCTTGCAGTTGGGCCAAGAAGAAAGCAAGATAAATCTTGGGCTTTTTAATCTTTGTCTTTCCAAGGGAAATAATAAATTAAGGTTCCCATATTGTGTCAATCTGTGGATCAGAACTGAAGAGTTAGAAACCCAGTCTCGAGCCAGGTGCTATAAATGTGTTGCTGTTGTTCTGCCATCTACATGAGACGTGCATTGGTCTTCCTGAGCTGTGCATAATGCTTTGCAAGCTGATAGGAAGGGGAAGAGATGCATAATTTATTCATGTGTCTCTCTGAAGAGCTGCTAGCAGCCTTAACGCAGCAAAGCTTCTGCTTAGAGAACTGTAGGGCTTTCAGATCCCCATTATCTTTAGATACTTCAGCATTATTTGCATAACTGAAATGTGTATATACTTTATTCTCTGCTAAGTTTATTCTTCCTGAGATGGCTTTGATGACAGCTAATTATTGCAACTTTGAACCATTTAGATAGCAATGGGTTTGATTTCCTTTTTTCCTCTCTGTATTGTATCTATGCAAATCTATGCAACTATTTGCACAGTAAAGTTCTAATATTAAAGAAGGGGTTGTAGAATGTTTCTTCTTGAATTTTGATACTTTTAGTTTTACAATCATTATCCTTGAAAATGTCGTTTACTTTAATGTGGCTTGAAAGCAGTAAAGATTGGACCTTTTCAAACTAGATATGTGTTTCTTAGCTATTGTCTAGAGGATGCAGCTCCCAGGCATAACACAGTCCCACAAGTTGAGCAATCAGTTCCCTATTTCTTTTATATCTAGAAAGGTACAGAGGACAAAATTTTATGTTCCCTCCAATGCTGCAGCCTTGAGGTAACTTCACTTCCCCTTCCACACATGAGTTGTACAGGCCAGAGTTTATGATTACTGAGCTCGTTCTCACTGTAAAATCTTAGGATGTTAAGACAAAAGGTGGTAGAAAGCTGTGTGATTTCCTTAATTCTTTTCCACTCTAAAAGGAAGAACAGAAGGTGAATGAAGAGAACAAAGGGTATTTGTATGCATGGGTGCTATTTACTGGCAAGGATTTTAAATGTATGTTCCTCACTATTATTATTTTAAGAAATGGCAGCAGTTTTGAGCATTATGCCCGAGTATCTAAAAGAGAAAAATTGTTTTAGTGCTACTAAAAGTTGTCTTTTTTTCTCTCCCTGAAGGTTTTCACCACCCTGTCTGTGACTAAGCGTTCTGGGGAAAACACCCTCCAGGCTGGATGCTGAGGTTAAAGACCCCCATGCTTGTTATTGCCAGAGACTCACTTTCCTCGCAGTGCCTGACTGGTGCCATTCAGAAGAAGGGTTTAGAGAGGAGCCATCCTTGGGTGCCTGCAGACAGGTGCAGGTCTTAGCCAGGGCGTTCCCTCCTCCTAAGGAGAAGAACGCTGCTGGAGTCGGTCGCCTGCGGGGATTGGCTGGCAAATAGCAACGCAATGGGAATATTGACTGTCGAGCTGTTGGTTAGCAGGGCATTTGACAAATGCCTTCATGAAGTCATAGCCTGAAGCCTGCATAGTCTGGTGGGCAGTGATGGAGAACTGCTAGCACAGCTGGGATAACAACTGTTTTGGTTTGGGTTCGTCCCTCTCCAGTTTCTTACCTGAACAAAGAACTTCCAAACTGAGGAATATTGCCAGAAGTTCCAGTACTTACATGGTGCTTCAGTGTCCTAGGCTACAACGCAGCAATTGAAGGTCTCCTCATGAGCACGTGTTTTACCAGCTAACACATCTGTGGAGAGAGAAGTGCAGCTACATGCTTGGTCTTGAGGAAGAAGATATTCTTGGAAAAAAGTTTAGTACCGTAATTCTTGACTTCCAGACTGACTCCATTGTGACTTTTTATTTTACAGAGACTTACTTGTGAAAAAGTTCTCTTTGGTAAGAAAGAAAAATCCTTTTTATTAAGGCCTTGTTACACAGAAAGTGTTTGTTTTGGTTTTATTCCCCTGACAGTAACAACTGTGCATATAAAGCTACGATCACGTCTGTGTTATCTTGCAGCTTATGTGATTATGATTAATCCAATTTGGAACCCACAGAATTTCAGTTTGGAATGAATTACACTTCCAAGAGCTTGGTGCAGCTTTATTAAATTTGAATAAATTCATCTTTTCCAGGTGAGCTGTCGTATGCTGCACCATTTCAGGTCTAAATTGGCCACTTTGAACACAGCATCATTATGATTTTCCTTCAGATGAGTGGACCTGGGGAATAAAAAAAGTAAAAACCAGCCAAATAACACCCCACATCCCCCCCAAAACAAGCAAACAAACCTCCCACCCAACCTCCAAAAACCAACATAGAAAGATCTGTGTGAGGATGGCCTAAAAGCTGTATTTGGTTCCTTGTGTGTTTTGGTTTATTTAAAAAACAATACTTTTAAAACAGAGGTTTCCATAAAAAAATTTAAGAAATTCTTGAATATTTCTCCATAGATATTATGTATGTATTCTTACAGTACATATTTATCAAGAAATGGGAAAAATGTTTCTTTGTAATGGAAATGAATGTGCTTTTTTGATCTGGTTTTCAGTTCCCTCTGTTTTAGCAGAAAGATTCAGATTACTTTTATCAAATGGTTCTTGGGAGTTGAGTAGTGTGGTGTGAATAGGGGAGAGGCTCTCCAGCCCTCTGGGCAAATACCTTATGCCTAAATTTCTACCTGGTAACAAATGGATTTATTTCTACTGAGATTTCTAGAATAGTGTTGTAATAAACTCAGGCATAACTGAAGGATTTTTAAACGTTTTGTATGCTATCAAGAACGGTCTGTGGAGATACTTTTCTGACCAATTTATTAAATAAATTGAGTATTTGCACAAACAGGCTCATTTTGATGCCTCTTCCAAGCAAAGAAACCAGGTGACAGCAGGAGAAGCTTGGGTTTTTTACAAGGCCAGAAGGGGGCACCTTGAGAAACCTGGCTGTGATTTCTTTCAGGCATTTCCCTAAGAAACAGGGTTGGGGGCAATACATGGCATATTTCTTTTGCATGTTAAAATATGAGAAGGACGTACTTAAAAATGAGGGCTGAATTAAGACACCAACCCTCCACTGTAGTCACTAGCTTGTTGTCATCTGTATGACTTGTGAACCCCCAGGTTGCTGAGCTGGCCAGCAGCTCATACTGAAGCACACAGATGGCAGTGTTCTTGTTACACATGTACGTAAGGAAGCTGGATCCTGGAGCGAGGGGAATAAAGACCTGTACAAGCCTTGATTTGAGAGATGGGACTTGCAGGGGTTGTACCATCATCAGTAATGCACATTTTTACCCTACTGACGTCACAGTTCAGTGTTTGTTGGCTTTAATTACTTCTATTTTTACTTCAGCTGTAAAACTGGGAAGCTTTTGATTGTAGGGTTTTTTCTTTCTCCAGAAGGAAAACATTTTTGGATGCGTATTTGTGTCATCTGTGCATGATGATAGAGATACCTAATATATGATAACATCCCATAAGGATGCGTTAAATGCCAACATATTTATTGTTTATATCAAACATAAATTTGTAATGCCTGCTTTGGAAGTATTTTCTAGAAAATTTAGTAAGGTAAATGGTATTTATATTCAGCTCATATTAGTTATTAATGTTATTTTTTGGCATTCTTAACAGAGTGTAAGTAAGAATCATCTTAAGGTATCACAGATAAAAATGTAGACAGCAAATTCACAGGCTTCAGCAGGGAATGAATTGTTAGAGTTCCACTGAGCTGTCAGGAGCTGACTTTCCTCTAAGCCATGCAGTCAAGTTTCCATCCAGCCTTCCCTCCTTGAAGACCCGATGCCTGCCCAGAGTCCCAGCACAGCAGAGTCTTTAGTTGTAGAGCCATCTGGTGAGGCAGGACCAATTCCAGACGAGGTGGATCACCTGAAGATGTGGTGGGTGCTGGAGGTTTCATGGTAGAGTAGGTGTCTTGCTGTGCCTTGAGGGAGGACCCTTCACCTTTAAAGCTTGCTAACAGTTGTGTCTCTGGCTGTGCCACTGTGGCATGTTGCTTGCTCTATGCCATGTGGTGGCTGGTGGATGACTGTAGGAGAAAAGCCATTGCTGCTGGTGCACGCTGTGCCAGTGTAAGAGCATGAAGAGCAGGCCAGATGGCAGAATCTGTTACATGAACCTATTGAGACTTGGGAGACTCAGGTGAAAAACCAATGTAAATGTCTGTGGTAAAACAGCAGTGCTGCTGAGAGTGAAGTTTGAGAAGGCCTATTTTCTTTGACAACTGGCTTTTCTAAATGCTCAGCCATTCTCTGTGTGGGACACTGTGAGACTGCTTCCTTGCCAAGGCCTTTTTGGCCTCCAAAGATAAACTAAACCTAAAACCCCCCTCCAAAACTACCATAGCAGAAAAGCAGGCACCAAGGGACCTGCCACACCACAAGCCTCCCTTCTGCATGCAGGAAATGGCAAAAGGGTCCTGAAACAGTTCTGTCACAGTGGCACTGCCTGTGTTGGCATGGGGTTGTGGTTGGGGGTTGCCAGTGGGGAGGGGGCAGCAGAGCTGGGGCTTGGGCAGTTATCAGTGGGGCCAGGAAGGTGTTGTGTGAGGCTGTGGTGTGAGGTGGGGAAAGGCTGCAATGTCTGTGAGGGGAGCAACAGAGGGTGTGGAGGAGGAGCGGGGACCATGGCTGAGAGCCCTCCCAGAGACCACTGTGCAGGGGAAGCACAGGAGGGTCTGTGTGGTGACAGGCTGCCTTTTGGCTGGGCCCAGCCTGCTGGGCTTGCGGGGCGGATCTGAACTGCGTGCTTTTGCCAGGCTGGGCTATTGCTACCGCACCCAAAGGGTCTGGGAAAGCCCTTGCTGCTGAAGGGCTGGGGTGATGCTGCTGGCTGCCCTCCTCGCCTACCTGCACGGGGTGAAAGCCGCCCTTGGGGAGGTGAGAGATCACTCTGTTCTGAGGCACTGCAAGGCCTTGGGCTGTCTCTGGCAGCACAGGCAGAGCACGGTGCCTGGGGACTGGCTTCTGGCTCCCAGAGGAATGGCTGCAGCTGTTGCGGCAAGGTGACCATGATCCACCATCTCATCTGGGTGAAAGGCACAGCCCATGAGCTCCCAGGCCTCGCTCAGCCCCACCTGGCAAGGGTCCAGCTTGCCCATAAGGACTTCCCCACTGCAGATGCTGCTGCCCAGGGGTGAAGGATGCTGCTGATGGGTGAGTACCTTGGTGGTGGAGCAGCTGCACTGCCTGCATAGACCTGGGAAGTCACTGGGTTTTGTGGGCTTGTGGTCCTGCATCCCTGTTTCCACTGCCCTCACTCCATTCCCATGTTGGATATATTCTTTGTATGTTGGGTAAAAATGACATGCTTGTCTTCCTTTTATTTGCTCGATGCTCCTGACTAGTGTTCTGTTGAGCAGAACTGGACTTCACACAGATTGCTTTTTCATTTGATTGCCCTTTTTACCCCTCTCTTCCTGTGAAGTCTTTCTTGTTACAAGCTTGCCTGACAGAGTTCTCCTACAGCATTTTTACCTCTTAAAATTACAAACTAAGCTGGCACTCAGGGGGATATATATCAGGACAGAAAGAAGCCTTTTCTTCCCCTAGCAAAGCTCTGTGGCATTGCTCAGGACCACTGGTAACTCCTGACCTTCCCCACCATGTTCACTGACCATCAGGTACCTGCAAGGGATTGCTTTCTGCCAGGGAGGCTCCATGCTGAGCTCATCCCCTGTTGCAGCTGGCCACCATGGACCCAGATAAATGTCCATCCCCCATCTTTAGACTTTAAGGGGGCTACAAAGATGATGGGACTGGAGCATCTCTTGTATGTGGAAAGGCTGAGGGATCTGTTCAGCCTGGAGAAGGGAAGACTGAGAAGGGATCATCAATGCTTATAAATATCTAAAGGGAGGATTTCAAGAGGATGGGGCCAGACTCTTTTCAGTGGTGCCCAGTGACAGGACAAGGGGCAGTGGGCATAAACTGGAACACAGGAAGTTCCATCTGAACATGTGGAAAAATATCTTCACTGTGGGGGTGACAGAGCACTGGAAGGGGCTGCCCAGAAAGGCTGAGGTGTCTCCTTCTCTGGAGTAATTCAAAACCCACCTGGGCATGATCCTGTGCACCCTCCTGATCCTGCTTTAGCAGGGGGGTTGGACTAGATGATCTCCAGAGGTCCCTTCTGAACCCTGCCATTCTGAGATTCTGGGAGCTGTCCTGGACACATAGTGACACATCTGCTGCTAAAATCCAGCAGCTTCTTTCTTCTGTATATACTTGTCTCAGCAAGCACCTCTTTTCTTGAAAATAGTTTTTTCTTCTAGGTTAGGCAGAGAGTAAATCAAGCTCAGCCTGTTGCTTGGTGTCAAAAACGAGTGGTAACACATGTAGCCTTTTAAAGTCAGTGCAGATTGACAGGGAATATATATATTTACATGTATGTGTGGACTATGGGATGGGGCAACTCAAGGTCTCTTCAGGCAACTCTTCCCTTGGGGGACACTTTGGGGTTGAGGAAGGAAGGAAGGCCCCAGAGAGAGAAACTGCATGTCATCAGTGAGGGCAGTTCAGTGTTGCAGTGCAACTCCCTTTTGAGAAGAGCCTGATTTCCCACAGCCATCCACATACCTGAAAATAAGAGCTCACAACTTGTAGTGACTTCCCCAGGGCTGCAGGGGGGCAGTGATGGAGTCGTGAGCAGCAGAGGGCACAACAGGTCAGCTCCACAGTGGCAAAGGGGATGCAGAGAGACTTGCACCATCCTTGCTTGTGCTTTTCTTGGCTCAGCCAGCATGGTTTCTCCCTACAACTGCTAAAAATAACTGCCTGAAATGAATGGCTTATGTTTGTATGCAACTGTTAAACGTGCATTGGTCATTGCAGCACCACACACACCAAAACTGCTGCTCATCATGTGTTTATAGCTCAAAGGAGTTTCCTCTAGGTTTCTTTTCAGTAGCTGGTCAGATGGGTAACAGTGATTGTACAAGCATTGGCTTTTTCTTAGGGCAGTGTTTAATTAAAATTTTTTCTCTAATTAAAAAGAACCTCATCTTAGCTGAGCTGGACTCTACAGCTTGCACATCATGAGCATTGTGTGTCTCCTGGAGCTCCGGCAGGACTCATGAATCTGGATGCCCTAAAGTCAGGCTGGTGCCTGCCCCTTGATGCACTCACAACTCCAAGTGCCTGCCTATCAGAAGCTCAGTCTGCTCCAGGCCTGGTCCCCTGAGGCTGCCAGGGAGCATGGGGAACTCGGTGCTTCACAAGGGGCAAGAGATGGTTGTTGATGAAGTAGGATGAAAGTCCCTATTTCTAGACCTTGTTCCTGTGCTCCCAAGTGATGTTGTGTTGAGCATGTGTGGAACTGAAGGGGAAATGTGTTTCTTTCCTTCCTTCCAGCAACAGACTTCAGCTCCCTCCTTCCATGGAGCTGTCATTCCTCCTGCTTCATCATTAGCTTCTCGTTCAGGCAGGCTGAGTAACGGTGACTGTAATTCTATCCCAAGTGTGTGCCATGTCCCTTCTGCCTGACCCCATTTTGTGGGGCATTTGTGGCGGCTGGGCCAGGAATCTGTGGTGTCCGTGGCCGATGTGCCAATCGCTCTTGGCTCCATCTCTCCATCCTGTGCTCCACAGGCTGCGTCACGTCTCCTGTGCATGGTGGGAAGCTTCCCCTTGAAGGGACCTGTTGGAGCAGGGTCAGCTCAGGAAGAGCAGAAAGGCACCCATGTGCGAGGTGAGCAGTGCTTCCTGAGGACCATGTTGAAATGGGACCTGTGGGTTATTTCTGGAGGACGTTTAGTGGGCAGAACCTGTCCCAGGACTGGCATGGGTGAAGGCAGCCTCTTGGGTCTAACTCTGCAGGTTATCTCACCTCAGGACTCCTCTGAGCAGCTCTTACTGCAGGGTCAGGGGAGGAAACAAAGCAGAGATGCTGCTTACCCCATTACATGTGTTATTTTACTGAGTCTGACAGATGGTTATCGACCTATGTTTGTTTCTCCGCTACCTGAGACACGTTTTCCATTGTTTTCTTTTAACATTGTGTGTGAGCTACAGCTCTGTACTCACACAGCTGCTGGGCTTGGTTTAATGCCTTGGGCCAATTAAAGCACAGTTGTTAGACTGGGACATGAGATGGGGAATATGCCAGGGTGTGTGCGTGCATGCCTTTCAATTCAGGGAGATAAAAATGAGAAATGTGTGTCAAAGCAAGAGCCAGGCTCTTGACTAGGCTGGGGATGTGTGCACGAACCATCAGCTGGGTGTGCTCTGAAGTACCTTTGAAGGTAAAGTCGTGGTGGAAATCAAAGCGACCTGAAAAGGAAACCGGTGGGGAGGTTGCCATAAAGCACCTTAAAGTGGTGTCTCTGCTCTAGACATGCTGCCTCCTACAAATGAGACAGAAGAAAGGAGCTGCACTCTGGGAAAGCGAAATGCTGCTCATCTCCTTAGAACAAGGGGAATGGTACCGACTCGTGTTCAGATCTCACAGAACTCTGTGTTGATACATACTTACTTTTGCTTTAATCTGCTTCTCTCCTCCCTTTGTTTCTTTACCAAGTTTTTGCTTTTTGGGGCGCTTCTTGGGGACTTCTGACACATGTTTTCAGCAGTCCTAAGATCATAAAGCTTGTGGGAAACAAGGAGCAATGATTCACTATTTCTCACCATATAAGTGTTATGGCTAAAGCAATCAGTGCAGAAGCAAATCCCAGTCTTTCTTATCCATAACTAAATGGAAGTCGCTGCCATAGGATGGTATAGGCTAAAAAAACCCCCCTATGTTGAAAAAGAGATTAATTGTATGCATATGAGGCAGGACATTAGTAAAATAATGATCTGGCTGTAGGTTACAATGCAGGATGCCCTTAAGCCACTGAGTGTTGGGAGCCTGGGTGAGAGGAGAATCTACAGGAACCATCACTCCATATATTCAACGTGGTGGGGGTGTTTTTTTTTAATGTATAATGTCTAACTAATCATCTTGTCCTGGGTAACAGGATATCAGATTAAAGGAACCTATGGCATAGGCTCTTCATGCTTAGTATTCCCCTCCCTGGGGTCTGGTTTGTTCAAGCCTTCCAAAATGGATGTGTAATTCCTTGGTCTTTTTGAGGCTCAAACTTTTCATGCCTTAAAACTTTCCACCTGCAAGTTCTGCAGTGCACTCTGCCCTGGGGATGAATTGGAGGGAGAGTGGTGTGACCACAACGGCTTCTACCTGGGTCTGTTCTCCAGAGTCACCTTCAGTCTGCTCAGACCTTTCTGTCCATCAGATGGCATCTTCACTTTCGACTCTCTAGGGGCACCAGTGAACTTCCCGAGTTGGGGCACTGCCACGGGAGAGCTCACCTTTCAGTTCAACTGAGACAAGAACTTTTAGGCTCTCAACAAGCAGCCTGAAGTAATAAAAGATGAACTTAAACTAAACCTGTGCAAATCATATTGAAATTTAACTAAATATCCTCCCAGGATTTTTTAATAGTTGAACTAAGTTGGTTTAAATGTCATCTTTCATCAAAGCTCTGCAACATGCAATACTAACAAGGCTTTTTCTTTTAAGTGAAAATGCTTCATTTTATAAGTGAAATGTTTGAGTGTACAAAAGATTTGCTTCCTGTGAGAGTTACTGTTAGCCTGGCAGCTTACAGGCAAGGTGGTTTGCCGGCATTCTGGAGCTGTTCCGGAATGGTGCAGACAGAATCACAGAGATTTTTAGGTTGGAAAAGACTGTCAAGATCACCAAGTCCCACTCTTAATGCAGCACTGCCAAGTCCACCCCTAAATCATGTCCCTAAGCATCACATCTACTGGGCTTTTAAACATCTCCAGCGATGGTGACCCAACTACTTCCATGGGCAGCCTGTTCCAATAGTTGACAACCCCTTTGGTGATGATTTTTTTTCCTAATATCCAATCTAAACCTCTCCTGGCACAACTTGAGGACATTCCCTCTCATCCTGTAACTTGTTACTTGGGAGAAGAGACCAACACCCACCTGGCCACAACCTCCTTTCAGGTAGTTGTAGAGAGCAATAAGGTTTCCCCTCAACCTCATTTTCTTCAGGCCAAACAACTCCAGTTCCCTCAGCTGCTTCTCATAAACCTTGTGTTCCAGCCCCTTCACCAGCTTTGCTGCCCTTCTCTGGACATGCTCTAGCACCTCGAAGTCTTTCTTGCCGTGAGAAGGCCAAAACTCAACACAGTACTGGAGGTGTAGCCTTACCAGCACTGAGTACAGGGGGATGGTCACTTCCCTACTCCTGCTGGCCCCACTGTTCCTGTGCTCTCCACACAATTTGGAAACCACAGATGCAAGTGTCTGACAGGTGAGATGTTACTGTCTGTAGGTACTGGTATCTTCCCATGTGTCATAGCAGAAGTTGCAACTTGACATAAGCAAGATACCTTTTAAATGGCTTAATACAAGACAGATCCCACCCCAGGGGATGCACAGCCTTGGTGGAACTGACTGCTCTGGACTGGGATATAACGATACATATTTCAGTGGAGGTGGGTTTCTGTGCTCTTGGTGAGGATGAGCTGTCTCTGTGGATCAGTTACTTAATCCTGTTAATATAAATAGAGATTTTTTGTTGTGATGCCACCAACCTCATTCCAGCTGGCATGAAAAGCTGTCACTCTGGTGGGTAGACAAGCCAAGTTAGGAACAGCTACAGGAACTGACTTACCTCCCATGCAAGGCAGGATGGTATGTCACAACAGAGCATCATGCAGAAATACCCAGCTCCCTCTAAATCACCCCTGCTCCTCAGGCTGGGCAGCGTGCTCAGCCAGCGTGGCTGTACTGCTGCTGCTACCCAAGCCTGAGGCTCTCAAAGCTGACAGCAGCATCTCCACTTTGTGCTTCACTCCGCGGTGTTGATCTCTCTCGAGCACAGGCAGAGCTGGAAGAGAGGACGGCTGTGAATAGGAAAGCTGCAGCCTCAATCAGGGGAATCAACGTACTGATTCTGCTAGCCCAAGGCTGACCCTGCACCAATGTCTTCCAACCTTTCTGTCAAAACTGGTCTTTGTAGGATGGTGAGTTTGGTGTTGCTAGTAAGACACAATCTTTTCTTTTAATGGACTCTAAAGACCAAATGGCCTAAGCTTAAATTATTTGTTAATTGAAGTCTTAGTCAACAAGCATAAAACTGTACCGAGCCACCCAAAGAGGGTGAGACTGTGCTTGCCAGTCTGTGGGATTCAACATGCATTTTAAATCATATCTATTTATAACAAGTTTATTTACAGAAGATAGATGAGTAGGGGAGTTTATAACTTCAGTAAAACTTCACTGATTTTGTCTTTCTTTTCCTTACCTTTCTCTTAACTCTAGGAGCATGGCTGAACTCTCATTATTAATTTGCCTGAAAATTGCTGGAAATCACCCAGGGTACCTGACTCTCTGGTGTGTTTTTACTTTGGTGTGTTCCCTGCAAGAAGTCACCCATTTAGTACAAGTCCAGAGTGTTCCTGGTTATGCAGCTCAACGTACAGACAAAGCATTCTGGGAATCCATAGGCATCGGTTAACAAAGGCAGTGTCCCACAAGCAGCCCTCCTCCAGCAGCTCTGTGAAATTAGAGCTTGGTTTGCTTCTCCACGTGGAATTAGAGCTTTGGTTACAAAAATCTATGACATAATTCTGCTTGAGCGTTAACTTAGCAGAATGGAATCTTGTTTTACTGAGGGTATATTTGTACCTGCATTAAACAACGCTGCTTTTTCAAAAGACAAAACCCAGCATTACTATTCAGAAGTGGGAGCTGACATTATTATTCGCGGTGGAGGATGTCATTGCTGCGCTGATGGCTGTTGACAGGTACTTGTCGTGGCTGTGCGCTGTGATGTGCTAATTATTCTGAAGTTCAATCAGATGGCATTTTGTGTTTTCATTTCAACTGTAAAAACACAGTATTTGTGACATGTTGACAAGCCCATGTTTAATTGCTCCATGGATATCTTCCAAGCTCGCATGGTTTCCACTTACTTTGTGAAGACAGACATGTAATTAGCTCCAAGGCTACAGGGTACGTTGCTCATTATTGTATTTCCATTTCCTCTGCAGTGATAAATACAGAATGGGGGCAAATATGAAAACCCATCTTTGGCACTGGACGCTACCTCAACTGGGTTGTAAAGGCAGAGAGTTCTGGCTGATTTTGCAAATCAAGGTCACAATCCACCCGTGGTGAGACCCTATCTTCCTTTTCAACTTCCCCCTGCCTCACTTCCCTTCACAGGTCTGGAGTCAAAAGGGCTATATCCAAACTATTTTGACATTTAAAAAGTCAACTAATGTATCTGGGGACAGACTTTATTATCAATACTGGATCGGATTATATCTGGTGTCCTCCTTGCTTATTCCTTTGTTCCTGTGTGTGTTCATCTCACTAGTGCCAGGGTTATGGTCTTCAGTGGTGAAAAAAGCCAAGTGTTAAATTCCTCCAGCCTGGCTGAGAGCACATGAACTGGGGAGGTGTAAGTACAAATAGAGTTGAGTTGTCTCTTAGTCGAACATTGTTTTTCTCCAAACTCTGGTCTGGATCTCAGCACCACAGCTGCTGACTCTGCAGGTACAAAACGCACTTCTGTGCTTAGATACTGAATCTTGCTCCTTGTAGATCAGGAGAGATGGTTTCTCAGTAGCATACAAGCCGTCTGTACAGGCCTGGGCTCAGTGAATGCCTTCTAGTCCTGCCTTGGTTGGACATGCCCGACTCAAGAACTGTCTGGAGGAGAGAGACCCTGAGGTGTTATCAACAGCCAGATGAATATGAGCCAACATTGTGCCCAGGTGGCCAAAAAGGCATCCTAGCCTGCATCAGGAACAGTGTGGCTAGCAGGAGTAGGGAAGTGATCCTTCCCCTGTACTCAGCCCTGGTGAGGCTGCACCTGGAGTACTGTGCTCCGTTTTGGGCCCCTCACTACAAGAAGGACATCGAGGTGCTTGAGCGTGTCCAGAGAAGGGCTACAGGGCTGGGGAAGGGTTTAGAAGACAGATCTTATAAGGAGTGGCTGAGGGAGCTGAGATTGTTTAGTCTGGAGAAAAAGAGACTGAGGGGAGATCTCATTGCTCTCTATGACTACCTAAAAGGTGGTTGTAGTGAGGTGGGGGTTGGTCTTTTCTCCCTAGTAGCTAGTGAGAGGACAAGGGGAAAATGTCTGAAGTTGTGTCAGGGTAAGTTTAGGTTCAATATTAAGAAAAATTTCTTTACTGAAAGGGTTGTTAGATATTGGAACAGGTTGCCCAGGGAGTTGGTTGAATCACCATCCCTGGAGGTGTTTAAAAGAAGAGTAGATGTTGTACTTGGTGACATGGTCTAGTGTTGGACCTAGTAGGGCTGGATAGATGGTTGGACTTGATGATCTTGAAGGTTTTTTCAAACTGTAACTGTTCTATGATTCTTTTGTAAAGCGTGGTAATGAGGCAATTCTTGGAAGACTGAATGCAGTGTGAAAGTCATCTACAGTGGTTCCAGAGTGCTGAAAACTGCCATGTTGAATCCTAGCAAGGAGAGCTTTGAATAAATCTGCCAGCCAGAGAGAGATTCTGGAGCGGGGGGGGGGGGGGGGGAAATCGAGATTACTTGTCCTCTTCCCTTGCAAGGATATTCTTTGGTCGCTTCTCCAAATCAAGCAGAAGAAGGTGGCCTTTGGGTGCACATATGCATTAGGGTGGCATCAGTCAGGCTTCATTACATGTAGTGGTACAGAAACGGTAATCGTGATGGCTGGTATTTTTCCAAAGTGCATTACAGGGATTGTTTTAAAGACAGGCACGTAAATCTCTTGCTGCATTTAGAAAATAGTTGAAGTATAAATTAGGCTAATTAGCCCTCCAGACCCACTGAAGTATTCAGACTCACAGGCACACGAGACCAGCCCAAAAGCTACCACTCTGCAGCCTGGCTTGGTTTTGTCCTTTCAGAGACTGTCTAGATCAGAAGCATTGGTACCTCTTGTGAAGTGATTCATTCTTGTTGAAAACCTATCTAACAGGGAGAAATGATGACCTGGTGCTTAGAATCATTGCTGTGCTCTTTCCTACTTGATCTGGAAGAACGAAGTACATGGTTATGACTCAAAAAACTCCTTCTATTCTCTTCCTGGTACTGTCGTCCCCTCTCAGCTTGGCTATCTGGTCTTTGGGTTCAACCTGACTGTCCCTCATGGTGGTACATCAAGTAAGTTTAAACATGCCTGTTGGAAGGAGAGACTGGTTAGGTGTGGCTATGTGGAGGTGGTGCAGGAACTTGCCTTGTGTTTCTTCTGCGGTGTTCAGCAATACAGCATGCACAATTTTAGGGCAATTTTAATGTTGAATGACAGTTCTGCCTCATTAATTCTTGCTATATTTAGAATTCAGAACAGCCAAAGTGTTTGAAGGGCCAGTCAATCAAGCTATTCTCTTCTCTCACACCCCCTTCAACCTTACAGTTCCCTGCCTTTCTTTGGCTAAACCTTGTCTGCTCCAGGCAAGCTGGGAAGAAAAGCTGGGGCTCATCTGAAAGGGGCAAACTTTGGGCCTAAAATTTCAGTATTCCTTCCCTGAAACTTGATCTGGGGGAGGAAAGCTTATGCAATGTCACAATGAGCTTGCCAGGATCCTCAAAAAAAAGAGTAAGCAGCCAAGATTTAATATTTATAGCTGAAATAAATTTACAGAAGAAATACTTTAATTTAAAAACACAGCAAAGAAGGAATCAGATATATTTCTCCTTTGCTGGTGCAAGGACCAGCCACTATGGCATGAAAGATAGCATCATCTGACCCTTTTGTTTTGGTTTGAAGTGACCATAACCTTATTCTGGTTTGCTTTTCTGCCCCGTAATGCTATTTCTTTAAAAACAGCTTTTCTCCTCATAAGACTAAGTCAAAGGGTTTTGATGTGTAGTTGCTCACCCTGGTACTTGAGGGAAAACACATTCATTTGTTTTCATACACTGACATACTGGCAGCGATCACGTCATGGAGATACAGGCTATTCCCTCCGTCCCCCTGCACTGTGACTATTTTTGAGTATAATAGGTAGTGAAATGAGTATCTTGTGGTAGAATTAGGAAACATGAAAACAATTACCAGTGCAGTTGTCGCATCTCTCACGTGGCATGTGCAGTTCAGTGTCTTCAGCCCGTTCAAAACGGCAATACAGTCTCAGGTCCCTGCATTGTGTGTTTGCCCATATTTATTAAACAAACAAGAAAGTAACTATTGTTGTCTGGAGGCAAGACTGATGTTTTCCCTTCCCTCCAGGTGGATGAAAGGGAGGCATTCTGGAGTTGTGGTTGTTTGTGTATCTCTATTTTACATTAGGTTTGTTTATTCCCATAAGCTTGTGGATGTCCAGCTTGTTGGATGTGCTTCGAGCAGCCCTGTGCATGAAAACAAGACTGGCAAAGGTGCTAAGTTCCTATAGACAACACGTGCACACACACACAGAGCCAGAGAGGCAAACAAGCTTGGAATTAATCAAATTTTATCTCCAGTGTGCTGCAAGAGAAGAAAACATTGCTGCTTTGTCAGAGCACTTGTGGGGAGCTGCCATACTCTGGAGATGGTGGGACCACAGCAGTAGATAAATTTAAGTTTGTGTTGCTTCAGCTTGTGCTATACCTGTTCTGCATACGAATGGAAAGCCTGAGTCCCTGCACTTACAATTTTGGCACCCTTCCTGCATTTGAATATTACTTTGTCAAGCCTCTCAGCTTTTTAAAACACAGCGATTGCCATTCCCTAAGCGGCTGAGGAATACAGGGGGACAGATGCCTCTTTTGACCAGTTCCTGTGGTGGTATTTTGAGGTTCTACTGGCATAAGCCCTGATAAATATTTGCTCTTACAAAAGCATTCTGGCTGGTCATGCATTTGCCCTCCTCTTTGCTGAGGTGTTTAAGAAGAGTCAGTGATCACCCTGCTCCTCCGTGGTGGTCTATGGCCTTTGTGGTTATGGCCTGGCCTGGCCACCTTCTTGTTATGAAGATTCAGGACTCCAGTGCTGTGGTGGATGCTGGCCAGCCCTGAAAATCATGATGTCCCCTACGAATGACTCATACTAACTATCCAATATGCAAGCTGGGTCTTTCAAAAAACTGAAGGGACAGACTTTACCAATATTGTCACCCACAGTAAATTGATATTTGGTCTGTGGGTTTTACTGAAAGGGAAATACCTATACAGTCGGTCCTTAGCCTGTGTACAGTCCACTGGAAATACTTCTGATGTCCCAAATCCAACATATTTGAGTGGTATTCTACCCCATAAATAATTGTTCTGTAGCAGCTCAAGGTAGTTACATATGTATGCTCAAAAGATTTACAGTATCTCCCCACAGAAGGTTAGGAGACCTAGCATATTTGTAGTAAAGGCTGGAATGTTTTCCTTCCACATGAATATTTAAATTGTTTGCTTAATGGTGCAGTACTAGTAGGTGTATCAGCTTACTTTTGCCTATACTCTGACTTTAGGCTTAAAAGCAAAGGTCCTCATTGACATTGGTCTGGAAACAGCTCAAGGTCCATCCTTGCATTTTCAAGAAACACGTTCAAAGTGCTTTAGGGGACTGGAAGATAATCCAGCTATATCTCACCATGCAATTAAGCAGAAAGATGAACTCAGAAGTTGTGGTTTCTAGCAGAAGGCAACAATATGTTTAAGGGTTCATATCTGGACTCTTGCCATCCTATGTCCTTGCAATAGTGAAGCCCCAGAAATGTTTTCTTCAACACAACTGCAAATAGCAAAACCCAGCTGTAGCTGGCTGCAGTTGTGACTGTGGAATAATGGGAGATGCCTTGAAAAATCATATCGTTGTTCAGGCCTAGAGTTTTTCAGCTGTGACTTTTTCAGATGAGGCTTCATCTCCCCTTGTTTCAGACATCTAAAAATGTGCTTCTAATCTAGGGTAGGCACCAGGCTCCCTTCTACAGCTGATGCAGAGAAAGATGAGAGAGGCACCTCCAAAGGACAATTCTTCCCACTTTTCTTATACAGATGTCTTAAAATGGACTGGTGGATAAGGTGACTCTCCTTCTGCTGATGCAGCTACAGGCAGCCTCTTGGGATCTGCCCCAAATACAGGCTAGATCTGATAAAAAGCTCAACTATAGCATTAAGCAAGCTCTGGACTGTCTGTCTAAGGCACAAACAATGTCCCAGGCTCTTGAGGCAGGATGACACTTGTGCTGATCTTGTACAAAGTCACTGTTGCCTGGTATTGGGCATTGAATGCTTACAGCATCACTTTAGAGGGAGCTGGCCCCATCAGTGAGGGTCAGTGGCACATCCACATGTCTGCATATTTAACCTTATTCGGGGTGCTCAGAAGTGGCAGCGAGGAAAGTCACGTACCTGTTCCCTGGTGTGGGAGCTGGGGAACGAGCCTGTGTCTTTTGCGTTACTGTTTCGGTTGGGTTGGGGTTTGTTTTAGATTTTATTCTCATCTTCCCACCCTACGCACCTGACTGGTGCTGAATGCAGCCCGTCCCTCAGGGAATGTAACATTCGTTTTTAGTAGGGGAATGGTCTTGCAATCATAAAGAGTTGATGTCTGGCTGAAGCAGCGGTTAATCTTGCTTGAGAACTGCATCATTAACCTGCAGCACAACGTACACATTACAGACATGTTTATAAATGGGAGAGAGTGTAGACTTCAGTTTCTAATTTCCTTCTTGTGGAGACTCGTAAAAATCACAGGGAAACACTGCCTTGGACATACTGCTGTGCCAGACCCCTCCGCTTCCAGAGGCCCTTCCAGAGCAACGCTCGCTCTCTGTGGCCATCTCAGTGGACTAGGACAGCGAGAGACCTTTTTGCTCTTCCTTAGGCAGGTGGGTGACTTTGGGGGTCTCTGTAGTCATGCCAGACATCGTGTAGACATCTGACTATTGCCACACGCAGTAGCCCAGAGCTGACTGCAAGGAATCTGTCAGGTGCAGAAGCATCAACAGCTGGAATACCAGGCATAAAAAGCCAGGTCTGCCAAGCAGACACTGGATGTGGATACACAGGAAAGTACTGTGGACCTGGATACACTGGGAAATATTGTTTCTCAACCTCACAAGTCTCTGGGATGCTATTTTTTTCCTAGATTTTCAACTGGGATGTGGCATTTCCTTTCTGGCCCTCTAAGCCCTCACAGAAGGCTTGCATTGTGAGTCATACCTGTGATGTTGCCTGAAACAGTAGGGGGGTCCTGCATCTCACATGAGGGCACATCACTTGGCATGCTGTGGTGGTTTGACCCTGGCTGGAAGCAAGGTGCCCACCGAAGTCAGTCTATCACTCCCCTTTTCAGCTGGACAGGGGAGAAAATATATATTGAGAGGCTTAGGAGTCAAGATAAGGCTAGGGAGAGATCATTCTGCAATTAGCATCCATGTTGAGTCTGTTTTGCCCATGACTTAAAAGGAAAAGTAAAAGCATCTAATTTATTACACAGCGAAACCAAAGTCAGATAATGAGAAGTAAAACCAGATCTTAAAACATCTCCCACTGCCCCTCCCTTCTTAGCAGACTTCACTTTAGTCATGATTTTGCTCCCTCCTTCCCCACCCAGAGTGGCATGGGGGGAAGGGTGGGAATGGGGGTTTCGGTCAGTTCCTCACAAATTGTTTTCCTTCTTAGTCTGGGGAGGGGGTGGGGGGGTGCATTCCTCACACTCTTCCCCTGCTCCAATATGGGGTCCCACCCATGGGAGACAGTCTTCCATGAACTTCTCCAGTGTGAGTCCTTTCCCACGGGGCTTCAGCTCTTCACCAGCTGCTCCAGTGTGGGTCACTGCTATGGGGTGCAATCATAGGTGTCTTTCAGGCCCAGATTGCTCCAGCCTAGTCCCCCATGGAGTCACAAGTCCCACCAGAAATCCTGCTCTGGTGTGGGCCTCTCTCTCTCTCCACGGGCTGCAGGTCCTGCCAGGAGCTTGCTCCAACACAGGTCACAGCATCTTATATATGTCCCCACCCACTCCAGCATGGGGTCTCTCCATGGGATGCAGGTGGGGCCTCTGCTCCCCATCATCTTCCATGGGCTGTGGGGAGACAATCTGTTCCACCATGGTCTTCCCTACGGGCTGCGGGGGAATCTCTCTCTCTGGTGCCTGCAGCACCTCCTCCTCTGCAAGTTAGAGAAGTGGTAAAGATTCTAATCAGTGGGAAAAGATAGGAGGACTCCCAGTTTTAGTGCAGCTGGGTATCTTAAGCAATAAACTTTGTTGTATTCTACCTATTTTTCATAGACAGTGACGTTAGCTGGAACTGTAAAGTGTGGAAAGTGGTAGCTGAGCGCTTACTGTCAACAAACATCTTGTCGAGCTGTGTGCATGTGTCATTTACATATAACCTCAGAGGTGTTTCCTGATAAGACACAATCTGCTTGCTGTTCTCAAAGTTTAAAAATGACAGCAACAGTGCCCTGCTTCTGCTGGGGCCTTATGTACTTCTAAAACATATAGGCAAGTGGATCAAAAAAACCCCCTAATTTCCAGGACCTGTTGAGAGCCTGTAATTGAAAGTCCTATTTCTCAAGCATACACCTAAAATTTCTGTTCCCTCTTGTACAGTCACTATGGAAATTGATTTGGTACAGAAAAGTTATTCTTGGCAAAACCTGAGATCTGTCTCTGGGCAGTTTCATAGTGCAGCCAGTCAGTAAGCCCAGGCTCCGCTGTCCCAGCAGCATACCTGTAAACAACTGGGACTGAATAGAGAGCTTAGAAATATCCCTCTTCCTAGTTTTTATTTTTTGTTTAGAAAACAAACAAACTGGAAAGATTTCTGTACTCAGGGAAGGAGAGGACTGAAAGTGCTAGTGAGAGCTGAGCTTAGCGCCGGTAGGAAGCACGTGAATGACATTCAGTTCTCCTGATGCCTGGTGTACCTGGTGTACAGAAGCCTGCTATTTAGCTGGACCACACCTAAGCTGGAGGATAAAAGTATTTTCCTTACACTCCCAGTTTGCCCTCTTTAACTGCTGGCACATGTGTCTGAAGGGACTTGGATACTAAAGAAGCCTACGAGTCTGTGCCTGTCCATAAACAGGAGGACATTTTGGGCCACACACCCAACCAGGCATCCTCATAAGCTCTGAGTGTTGCATTCAGAGTTTTGCTGGCCCCATGGGGGGAAGCTGAGCTGTGAACCTGGAGCATCCGCTTTGCTCTGCGTTCGCTTCCTGTGCGGGCATTGCGGGCACTCTGTGTGGGGGGGCAGGTTATTCCCCTCCTCACACAGTTCAAGCACAATCATGCTGGGAGTTGATATGCTACGGACTGTAACTCACCATCATGCTTGCTGCACACAAACTTCTCTTTGGAGGTGCTCTAAAAATGATATGGACATCCCCTGCAGCACTGGAAGTGCCTGTTCCCAGGGTGTGCTTACCAGGAATGTTCTGGTGTCCTGCTGTGGGGCTGAAGGTTGTGCATACTACAATAATACAAACTGCTGTGGGTGACTGAGGCTTGTCTCTCAGCCCGGCCACTGACCTGCTGGGTGACTGGAGAGTCGTCTCATCCTGCCCCCAGACTTTGCCATGTCTGTCTTGTTCATTTGGCTTTTGCGTGATGCAAGGAATAACAAATATTTTTAACAAGGAAATTATGAAAAAAAGAAAAATTATTCTCAAATTGTTAGTAACGGAGGTGATGGAGGATTTCCCCTTAGGGTCAAACTTATTACAGTTGTATATAAGCATCAAAAATGTGCTTGACCACTCTCAGGTGTGAGCATCGAAACTGTGCTGGGAAGAGATGGGAGATGTCACCTGAACAGAAGGAAAAGCCCTCAGGAGTTTGTGCACTGTGGGATTGCTCCCATTCATCTCTGCTTTCAAAGTAGCTGAGGACATTTGAAGCTGGGCTTAACTTCTGCATGTAACAGGCTTTGCATTCATTCTCAGAAACTGGCATCCCAAGGAAACTTAGAGGTACTTATCATGTACTTAACATGTGAGCATGTTCTGTGGGCCAGAGGCTTACTGTATTGCCCCACAGTTTGTAATCTCTGTAGGGATGGGCCAAGTGCCATCAGGCTCGATGTTCCCCACTGCACCCACTGTCCAGATCATAAATATCACAGGAGGATTAATTCCTCTCTCAGGTGAGACAGATCCTGCCCTCTTTCAGTGGCAATACAAGCTCCAGTCCCATCATGGTTAAAGTCCTGTCTTGATCAGATCTGTGATAAGCGGCAAGATAGTGGGTCCTTGACTGTCCAGCCTGGTGATTCTCTCCAGAGAGTGAATACATTTTCTGTTGGCAAGGGGGACTTCTGTTTTGCAGGCAAATACCTGCTAGAAACCAGACTGGGACCAAGCCAAAAATACTTACAGGGGTTTAAGAAAGTATGTCAGGATTTTGCCCTGTGAACCTTAACAAGAAAGAGAAAACTCCTTTACCTTGCTCTAGATGGAACCTTATTTTTCTTGTTGCAAATGAAATAAAAATGACAGAAGAAAGTACAGTGAGTTATTAGAGCTGGTAGCTCAGCCTGACCTTTTCCACTCCAAAATCTAATCCCAAAGAAGCAGGGTTCCTGGAAATCTAATTTTGCCTTTGAGGCTGATTAATTATTTGATCATGCAAGCATTGGCCAGCTGAACAGTTTGCCTTTCCTGCATGGCTGCTGTGCCAGCTAACAATGTAGCCTCAGAGAATAATCAGTTTAGAGTTTAAACTGGGAAGCTGTAGAGAATTTCAGACATTATAGCTGGATTCACCCCCACACCTGTTTCTCAAACAAGCAGCAATAAATGTCTGCATAAACACAGAGAACCACACAGCTTTTGGAGGAGTGGGGTATTACAAACAGCTGCTTTGATTGCTGGTGGTACGATAGGGATTCTGATGTGGTAGATATCTTACACAGCATCCTTTGTTCATAATGGGACCTACAACCACTCGAGATGGCAGGATGGCAAAGCCAAGTAGCTCCATGTCCTGAGGGGAGAAGAGGCTTGAGGCATGAGTCACTGGCAGAAGACCACTGCTAGGGCTCTAACATGGGGATGCATGGGAGCTGTGCTGTGCAGGTAAGATGCTCTGCTGTGCTTGCAGTCTGCAGGCACACTGTCTATACAGCAAATGCACACTCCTGTGGAAATTCCTAAATTCCTCTCTTCTTAAAGTGGGCAATACTGGGTAAAATGTCTTTTTTTTTTGGACTTGTCATTAAGGTTTTCTGCAGTGCTGATAGGAAAGTGAGGGGATAGGTAAGCTGTGCATTTCAACATCCTGACAGTTTTTGGTCACACCACGTATGTACACTTATTTCTGTCCCAGGAACTGTGCTTAGACATCTGGAAATGCTTGTCCCTGAAAGGATAGTGAGGGACTGGGATAGATTATCCAGGAAAACTGTATTATCTTCAGTGCTGGAAAAGATCTTAATGAAACAGCTAGAAAATTGCCCATCAAGGTGTTCGTGCCTGCAAGGATCAGATCCTTTCCAGCTCTGAATTAATGAACTCCATTTACAAGAAATTCCTAGAGAAGTGTGGGGGTGCCCACTGTAGTGTGGACATTTGCCTTGCAGCCTCCCTGCAAATAAAATCCTCTCTGACAAGAAATGGTAATCCTGGAAAATCTCCCACTCTTCCAAATCACCGTTTCTGTAATTTGTCACACATCCCTCTCAGTGGCATTTCCCTGTTTCTGCTGAAACAAGGGCTCATCTGTAATTCTCAGTATACTACAAATACTGCCTTCCCTCCTGCCAAAAGGTAAAGACCAGTAAACTATTTAAGAAAGGTATTTTGTTAAAAGTGTGTTTTTCTACACAACAATGTGGTTTGGAGAATATTCTGTTCATGAAGAGTGCTTTCTCTCAAAGGTGACTATCTGCCAGGGAGACTAACACAGTCTGCTGTGAGCTTCTCCCTCACCCCTCTGTATCCTGAAGCCATTACATACCATTTCTCAGCGTTGTCCATTTCCTCATGCTACTCTGCTCTAGTTGTGGCTTATGAGCAAAAGTTGCTCATCTGCTCTGAGCTCAAGCTGACCATAGCAGAGCACAGAGCCCCAGCACAGGCTGGAGACATTCCTTACCTCACACACCTCTCCCTGATCTTTGCAGTGATCCCCTGAGAAAAATGCAAGAAAAGCCCCACATTTTCAAAGGATTTTTAATGCCCAGGGCAAGAAAGTATTTCCAACCAGCCCCCTCATCCCATCTCCTGTTAAGACTCCCAAACAAAGCCCATGTGGGTGATCACATCTAAAATAGTAATGCAAGAGAACTTTTACTCTCAAATTACAGGGAATACCTGCTAATTTCTTTTCCAAGCTGTACTCATGGCAGGAAGCCCCTGACTTCTAAAGTAATGTCACAGGACCCATTGAGGGGTTGGTAAGTGCTTCTGTGCCATTGGTGTGGAGTAGCTGAAGTGTGGTGCTGGTGGTTGTCTACGCAGGCCAAGGTTCGGTTTTAAGGTTTAGGTGGGTGTCAGATCATTGGACCAGCATTGATTCTGAGATGCTCTGACATGACAGCAAGGACAACCTGAGTGTGTTTATCAATTTTAAATGACAAAAAGAAGAGACAGGCTAAAGGAAGCTTCTACTATAGGGCTACTACATGGCCACCTTCAGCATAGCATTATTATACCCCTGCTTGAGGAGCTTCAGCCTTTGTCCAAATGAAAAAAATCCTGAAATCTTCCCCCACTGTAAAACAAGCAGACAAAGCTCCCATATCCCTGAAATAAGCTTCGGGTTATGCATAATTATTTTGGGAAGGAGGCAGTTGAAAGCAGATGAGATTTATTTTGCTCCCATTTTCATTCTTTCACTCTTTTTGCCCAGCAGCTCAGATTTCAGGAGAAACTTCCAAGTGCAAGACAGAAAATTACTTGCTCTCCTCTCCATGTCTCGGCAGGACTGGTGTGAGTTTATATCAGAACAAGGCAGCAGTCTGTTCTGAACAAGACTGCCATCCTCCCCTGGCAGGCGGTTATCCCATAGTGATGAATGTCCAGGAGCCAAGGGATGCCCCGCATTTCCTTCCTGCACCTGTGTGGTCCCTTACCTGGAGCCACCTTTGTAACCCTGCTCTGCAGAGAGGTCATCTGGAGACTCATCATGGTTACATCCGTCTGGACCAGAGACCTGCCCCTCACAGACCTGATGCTGCCACAGTGAGCAGCCAGGAATGCAATGGGACTCAAAACCCAGTTGGCAGTTTTGGGACAACTGCCAAAGTCCAGATAGGGACCAGGGTGGGACCAGGTCTGTTTCCACGGCAGTTTATGGTGGCAGGTAGTTGTCCCTGAGGGGGCCAGCAGCCCTCTGGGACTGACCTCCGTCTGATAGGCAGGCCACAGAATTACAGAGTTGCCTGGGTTGGATGAAACCCTTAAGATCATCAAGTCAAACCATTGCCAAACCCTGCCTATTCCACCTCTAGATCATGTCCTTGAAGCACTTCATCTACACGCCTTTTAGATACCCCCAGGGATGGCGACTCCACCACCGCCCTGGGCAGCCCGTTCCAATGTTTGACAACCTCTTCAATGAAGAAATCCTTCCTGATATCTAACCTAAATCTCCCCTGGGGCAATTTTAAGCCATTCCCTCTCATCCTATTGCTTGTGACCCAGGAGAAGAGACCGATCCCAACATCTCTGCAGCCGCCCTGCAGGGAGCTGCAGGCAGCGATGAGGTCTCCCTCCCCTCAGCCTCCTTTCCTCAGGACCAAAGAGCCCCAGCTCCCTCAGCCGTTCCCCGTAGGACTTGTGCTCCAGGCACTTCACCAGCTCCGCCGCCCTCCCCCAGTGAGGGGCCCAAAGCTGAGCACAGCGTTATGGCCGCTATTAAATCACGGGGCAGCCTGACCTTACCTGCGAGCTCGGCAGCCGCAGCCGACCGACACCGGACCAGGTACGGGCAGGCGGCGGCGTGGCCCCGGCGCGCCGCCAGGTGGCGCCACAACCGCGCGGCCCTGCCCCGGGGCGTCCTCAGTCGCCTCCCCGGAGCCCCGCGGCCCCCGGGGCGTCCAGCTTCGCCGAGGAGCCCTCCCCCGCCCGCCCTCCCCGTCCTACCTGGCCGGCGGAAAGGTAAACCCGAGGCTGAGGTTTTCCCCCACCCCAGAGATACCTGGGTTCTTCACCGCTCGCGTCCTGGAGCTTGCTGCGGTCCTGTGCGGCTGGACGGCAGTTCATGTATGTTTCAAGACGATAATGAAGCCTCTATAAATCCCGAGGGGCATGGCGTATCCTGAGTAACTCCTCCTGAAAGCTCACTAGTCACCAGGGAAGGAGAGTCCTGGTGGGCAGCTTTGCTTGCCGTGAGGGGAAGGCTTCCCTTACTGATGCTGCACCCAAGGGGGAACAGCAAGGGAAGGCAAATGGTCAGAAGCACCCCTGCCACAGGGCTCCCCGGAGGCTCTTTTTGCTCCTCCCGTACTTCAGTTAAAGGAAAAGATATAAGCAAAGCAGCAGATTTGGGAGTTTCTCCTGCTACCAAAACGGCTCAGCTGAGCTACCTGTTGGCTTACACCTGCAGAAGTCTGGCTCTGCACAAGTCCTTTTGTGCAGCCAGTTCAGGCAACTCCTGCCCAAAAGCAGGCCATAAACTGGGAAACGGAGGGAGAAGAAAGACAGGGTTCTTACACAGTTATTGTTGAATGTGATGCCGGCACCTGCCAAGGGCAGCTGGCCCAGCCATTGGAGGAAGCAACTTCGGTTCCCCCCCTCCCAGTGTGTGCCTGAATCCAATGGGCTAATGTGGTGGTGAGAGTGCATGGGCCATGGGGGACAGGGACCAACCCCTCCCAGTAGGCCATGTGCCACCTCCTCTATGCCCTACAGCATCTCCCAGGGCAGGAAACCCCACGGTCCCCACTGAGTCACTGCATCAGGACCAGACTGGGTTTGACTCATGCCTGGGTTTGACTCCTCGGGGCTGCAAACTTGGGTTTTGTCTGTGCCTTGCTCTGACCCTGCTGTGCTATCTTTGCAAAGGAGGAGGAAATTGCAGTTTAGCAAAGGGCCACCCGGGCAGCTGTGATCTTGGCCTCCCTTCTGGGAACAGCTCAGTGTAGGGAAATTCCTGTCCCTGTCCCAGGGGATGAGGCTCTGTGTAGGCAAGAGGGCAAAAAGAAGTTAATTTTCAGGCCTGAGTCCTTCTTTTGTATTCTTTCACTCTAAGTGTCTCTGTTTTTCATTAAGATTTTCATTGTATGTAGGACAGGCCCTGGGAGTCTGAAAGATTCCCAAGTGCCTTAAGGGTATAGAAACACCAGGATCTCCTTCCTTTGTAGGGATCTGTTTAGTAAGGCAGATTTTGCAGCTGAAATTTGGCACAGATTTCTCCCTAAGACCCAGAAGCAGCATTCAGAACTGCCCTCCCCCCAATTTGTAAATGTATTATCTGCTTGGGGGTAAGAGAGAAGCTGCTCATTTGGTCATCAAGAGTTAAATGAAGGAGCAGCACATCTCTCTTTACCTAATCTAGATCCAATATAGCATCCCTTCTGGCTGCATGGGTATTGCTGCTCTGCAGTCCTCACCCTCCTCTCTGGGGGCAGCAGGGTGGAAGAAGGGCAGTCTGGGACTTCTGTCCCAGCCTGTGTTAATCCTAGGTGATGTGATGACTACATCAGCTGCTGGATCTGGAGTTGCCCTGAGCTAAGCAGGCTGTGTTGATGTCAGGAACAGCTGAGATGGTCCCTTATGGGGAAGCGAGGATTAAAATAATCTGGTGTGTTGTATACATCAATCTATGGCTGATATTCAGGAGGAGAAAAGGATCTAATCACACACACATGAGGCCTGGAAGAAGATGGAAGAGTCAGTTACCTAATCATCATCTTTTCTTCTTACCTGGAACTCTGTGCATCCACATATTGACTCATGGTCACCTGCAGATTGTAAACCTACTGGGAGAGGGGTTATCTTTTCATTCAAGGTATGTCCTGTTCAAGAAACTGCAGTGGCTTTTTCACCAATTAGAGATCTGTAATGACACCATGAATAATTAGCAATGAAGAACATTGACTGCAAAAGGGCAGAAAAGAGCCAGAAAACTTGTTCTGTTCTGTATTACTTGGAGAGTAGATGAGACAGACCATAGAGAGCTTTTAAGCTGTTACTGATAGCAGGTGATACTGAACCAGAGCAAAGGAGCAGGTGCTTGCTGTTGTAGGAGAAATAGCTAAGGTTGTGCTTTTAAATGCTGTATTCTGGCTTGCTGTCCAGACTCTGGTTAGCCCCAAAGTCGTGGCTCTTTCCTAAAGCATTGGTGACCACATACAATAGCAATACCCACATTATCTGTACTTTGGAGGTAAATGAGATGAGGAACAGAATGTGAAGCACTGGCCTTACATTGCATTTTATAGTAGAGGTAGAATAAAAGTCTGCTGATGACAGTACTGGCAATATTAGCCTACTAATGGTACTTCTGTAGGGAAGAAAAGACAATACAATACCTGAAGGGCGTGATGGTGGCATTACACTCTGTATGAAGGACAGTGCCAGTCCAGAATTGGAGATCCTTTTTGGGTGTACTGAACATAAATAATTTGCCTGCAAGTCTGACAGAGAAACAAAGAATTGCACCAACTTGCCTTTGAAAAATTGCCTTTATTAGACCAATCTTGCTAAAATTGCTGGGAGTAACAGATTCTAAAATTGAGCTACTGAATTATTATCAAATAGAAACTGTGACAGCCAGCCTTAAAGTGGAGAAAATTGGATTTAAGAATTGGACCTTGGGCATAGCAGGATGTCTAGGAAGTTGCTGTGCTGTAGCTGATGAACTCATATAGAGCATGGATTTCATGCTGGTGAATAGCAATGTAATAAATGTTCTACAGAAACATTACAAACACAGGCTGAAGAAATTCCCTTTAAAGAGGTGATCCAGGTGAGAAAATGTTTTGTAGACAAGTAATCTGCTGTGAGCAAACCACAGCCCTGGAGGAGTACAGTCACACTCACAACCATCTGTGGTATCTTCCCAGTGCAAGAAGGAGGAGGAAGGAAATGCTCTTTGAAAGAGAGTAGGGAGAGTGGAACAGGCAAAGACCTTTGAGTGATCTCATGTGTGCAGAAGCATTTCCTGGGTCAGGCCTGAGCTACAAACTGAGGACAGCACCTTGAAGGACAGCACCTCTGGTGGATCAGACATCCCTGTAGCAATGGTGGTTAACACTGCTTAACATTGGTTAACAATGGTTAATATGCTTCTATAGCGTTCTTCTTCCAGGGGGACAGGTAAGGAATAAGTGAAGGTAGATGTAGAAAGTTTTGGAAGGGGAGAAGCACTTGGTAAGTTAGACTTGTAAGGATTTCTGGAGAAAACAGTAGGGTTTATTAATGTCCTCCTAATATCAGTGGAAAAAACCCACCATTATTAACCTTACTCACCAGTGATAGTTTATATTCTTAAAGAATCCAATTCTGTAAGTATTTTACATGGAAGAAGCTCTTTGAGAAATACTTGTGAGTGGCTTTGTTTGTTGGGGTGTAAGGGTTCACAGAACTAACACTTAAAAGGCATTAAGGATAAACCACAACAAAAAGCCCTCAACAACTCTACAAAGCCATTTTTCCCAATAGACATTCCAACCGATATGCTGTATGAAGAAATAGAGCAATTTTGTGGTGTTAAACTAAAGGTTGTTGCTGGTTTCTTAGAGACCTGTTTTGCAGTTCTCCATCTGCCAGCTGGTTTCTGTATTTATATCTGGTATTAGGACTCTCTCTAGAACGCAGTAGTCATCCCTGGCACTAGCTATCAATGAGGTCAATGTGTCGGGGGGTTAATTGTGGAATATAAATTCATAGTTTCAGTATTTTGTAGTTCCTCAGTGTGAAGAGTCCACATCTGCTGTCAAGTGCTGAACAGAATCCTAGTCTAGCTGTCAGACTGCCTACATATTTTGGGTGATTTAACTTGACCCATCTCCCTGTCTCAACTCCTTAGCAGCAAGATGGAAGTGATAACACTACCCCATGGGGGTGACATGGGAATAAATACAATCAAGAGATTGTGCAGGTGTTATTGTACTAACAACCACAAAATACCTAAGATTTCTTATCCAAGCTTGATGGTTAAGCAGTCCCTGGTACAGCTGCACTCTTGAGAGGGAGCTGGTTTGCATTCTTTTGCTGATAAAAGGGAGCGTGCTTTGTCTAGTTTCAGGCTGCTCACCCAGAATGCAGTCATATAGTACTGGAATTCTTTTTAGCTGCAAAACGAATTGCAATGGGCATAGCATGTGGGTACGTAATTCTATCTGAAATGCTAAGGATTGGGTTTCCAGCAGAGCTGCACGCTCTAAATGCAGATTTGGCATTTTCTAAAGGATTCATCTCCCATTGAGAACAAGAAGAGACTCAGGGAGCTTAAGTGCTTTTGAAAGGGAGCTGAACTTTAAGACTGAAAAAAATGGAGGAGGGGTGTGTGGAATCAAACCATAAATGATCTCAGAGCAGTGGCACCCTGTGACCTGGCTGGCAAATGGAAAACCATGAGCGCAACGTGCACACTGATGGTGAGAGAAAGAATTATCACAGAACTGATGAGACACCTGGATCAGAGCTTCAAAAGGTTAATATGCTTGTCACAAGACAGAAATTGGTCTCCACTGGCAGCAGTAGCTCTACAAAGCTCTTCTGACCATTTGTTTTACCGGTGTTGTATGCCTCAGTATTGTGCTTTTCAGCCGTACATGTGGCCTTGAAGTCCTAATCCTGTTCTGACTGGGGTCAAATTCAAAGGCTTTTCCCTGTCCCATCCCCTTAAGCTTCTGATAGAACTTTTATTGTGAGGCAGTCAGGCATCATACTGATTCCTGGGGATAAAAATGCACACCTACCTTTTTGTACAAGAGTCATCCTGCTCTGTTCACACACACTGACCACTCTGTAGAAAGGTTTTTACTTTCAGCTGGACTGAAAAGCTTTCAAAATATACAAATCTAAAGTTGGGGTTTTTTTCTGTTTTTTAATCAGTGCTTTTTGCTCCTGTTCTGAAACTGCCTGTCAGAGACCTGCTGGAATACCAGCATACATTGAAGTGTAGCTGTTCTTTTGTAGCACCCTTGCCTTGGAGATCTGCATGCTGGAAAAAGACATACCCACCCTCTTCATCGAGATGGTCTGCGGAGGGAGCCAGCTTGGTTCAGTTGGAAATAGCATGGTATATTGTGCCTTCTATCAGATAACAGGTACCTGTATCTCTTTCTGTAGGAATAGAGGTTTTTCATGGACTTTGCTTTGAGTTCCTCTCAGGTCTGTATGGATCCTCCTTCCAGCCACTGCCAGGTTATGAGTTTCTATATATTTTTAGGGGAATGTTTGTAATACTTCATGCTACCATGCTCCCTTCCAGCTCCGTGCCTTGCCTTGAAATTCTGACCTTCTAGGCTGTGTAGTGAAAGGCTGTTCAGTACTGAATTGTCTGTATACTCCTCGGTGAACTACCTGTCATAAAGGGCTGAAGGCTTACCAAACACCTTTCAGGGGATGAAGGCTGGTAGAGATCAAACAATGGTAATGGCTGGCTTTTTTGTGTAGATGAAAACCTTAACAACTGCTTAACAAGGTGATTCAAAGTAACAGACATACAGTCCCTCTCCTCCATCCATGTTACACCTGTGTGCAACCCCACCTGACACTGTGCTCCTCGATGGCCAATGAGGATAAGAAATCAAGCTAGGAAGGGCTGTGGTAGCTGCTGTACAGATCAGGTACCAACTCCAGGAACAGGCCCTTGGTTGTGGCCTGGAGAAGATCCAGCCCAATGTGCATATGGGGATTCTGAATTCACCTCCTTCTCTTTGTAACAGAAAGCTTTTAAACTGCAATGCCAGACACCATTAAACTGACACTTATTTGCCTTCTGTCTAGGGTAACTGGTAGAGCAATATTTTGGTTGAGAATGTCTTTTATGCTAAATATAATATTTTACAAGACAACTGACCCGAAAATATTGAAGAGTTTAAATGTTTTGCTTTTCAGGTTTTATGTGCAATAAAATGATGACTGGTATCAAATAGGTGTAATTTTATTTTTATGTGACTGTTTCTCCCTCTCCAATTCTCAAATAAAATGCTCAGCACCTTTTAAAAAGCCCACCTGCACTAAGAGACAGCTTTTTGTTGGCCTCTGGAGCACTAGTTTTAATTTGCTAACAGGAAAAAATCTATCGAAGGAGGATTAAGCAAGCTAAGGCACATTTTTAGAAATTGCAGGCAGTGCCCACAGGAAACAGATGCGAGCGTAATACAAATGGGTGCAGCTCTAACTGTGCATCCTCTTCCTCAATGTGTGTTCAAGCTGTTTCAATTCCACCCCTTATGCTTGCAGACAAACCCCAAATATAAGAAAGGAAGAATACAAGAGGATGGAGCAGGGACAGGTGACCCAAGAGGAATTAGAGCTGCTGTCCAAGTGTGCCACAGTCCACCTGGAGCTGAATCTGGTATAAGGGCAACAAGAAGGTCTGCTACTACTAGTAGATCTGTAGCAAAAGGAAGACTACATGAAAATGTGGGCCTGCTGCTGAATGGTGCAGAGACCTGGGGACAAAGGACGTGGGACAGGCTGTGCCTGTGCCTTGGTAGGAGTTGCCTTCAGGAATCCCAGGCACCTGAGACCAGAAAAATAGTCTGGAACGACAAAGACTCACTCTCAGCAGGGGAGGATCAGGTTAGGGAATGTATACACAAACTGGATATGCACAAGTCCATGGGACCTGACGGGATGTATACGTGAGTGGTGAGGGAGCTGGCTGATGTCTCTCCAAAGCCACTCTATTATATTTAAAAGGCCATATGAATACTGGAAGAAAGCAAGTGTCACTCCTGTCTGCAAGAGGGGCAAGAAAGAGGATCCAGGGAACTACAGGTTGGTCAGCCTTACCTCTGTACCTGGGACAGTAATGGAGCAGCTAATACTGGAAACTATTTGTAAACACAGAAAGGTGATTGTGAGTTATCAGCATGGATTTTTGCAGGGAAAACAAGCTTAACCAAGTGGGCAGTTTTCTACAACAAGATGACTGTTGTGGTGGACAAGCAGAGAGAAAGGGATGCTGTTCATCTCAACTTTAATAAGGTTTATGATGCTGTCTCCTAGTGTTTATCCTCACAGACAGACTGATGAAGGGCTGAGACTTGCAGCTCATGTTTAGAGCTGACAGGTTTCCTGAACTCCAGTCCTGACTGCAGGGGTTGTTAATATTATTACTGGATAATATACTTCACTGCAGGCTGTGAATCCCACGTGGACATTGCCATAAAATGAAGTAATGGATGAGATGCAAGATGCCACCTCCTCCACAGCACCCTCTGAGGACAGCTGTGCACCCTATTCCTTGTCAGTCTTGAGCATCAGTTTCTCCCTCAGGAACATGAGGATCCCTCTGTGGTCATAAAGCACCTAATTCCTTTCACAGATTTACTCCTCAGAAGCTCCTGGTACACAGCTGTGGTAGCACTGTGTTACTTGTACGTTACCTTGTTTTCCAACATGAGGATTTGCTGAATGGAGTTTATTTCTTTGCTCTTTGAACAGTAAAAACCTGGAAGCTGTCTTCTGTGTTCTCAAAGGATGTATGCCCACACAACCCTTGCCACCAATATAAACAGAGTTTTGAATAGTAAAGGATTGAGGAACTGATCTCATGGTGTAATACGAATGCTAAAAAAAAAAAAACCAACCACAAAACAAACCCCCAAAATCTTGCTGTTCTTTAAATGGCTCAAGTAAACCATCTTCTTCTGCAACAGCTCATGTATTTTTGGATTTGACTATGAACTGACCACAGCACTACAAACAGCACTCATCTGTGAAGGTACCACACACCCCACGAGACTGGTGAGAGGATGTGTCTGCTCAGCGTTTTAGATGTCAGTGGGAGTGGTGTGACTTCAGACAGGCACAGCCATGTCCTGGCCATTTCACTTCACTACCACCTAATTTGTATAAAACAGGGGAATTTTTAAATGGGTGTTACCATAATGGGAGCATCCAACGAATCCTTTATTTGTGGCAAAGGAAAGCAGTCCTCCTAAGGTGACTTCACTTAGCCTCTGGTGATTCACATGGGATGTAGAATCACAGCATTTGTCCTTAAGCAGAATTATGGATGAGACCCAAGACTAACTGACAGCTCAGTTATTTCTTCCTGATGCATTTCATTAATAGCCCCTGCACCTCTCACCTCTATGAAATTGGCAACTAGTGAGGTGCCTGTAAGAGGCTAATTGCCTCCAGAGTCAATTGTCCTGGAGCCAATTGTTAATCTCCTGGTGTTAATTGCCAAAAGCAGGAGTAATCAAAGCAGGCAGGGGGCATAGGAGCTGTGTGTGCATTAAAGCTCTGGAGCAAAATGCAGAACGTGTTTGACTCTGCTCTGTGACACCACTGTAGAGCTTAGCAAGTGGAAACATGATGAGGCACTAGCTTGAGTGTAAATCCTGGATGTTTTACTGCATTTTTCATCCATCACCTTCAGATTGCTATTCTACTTGTGAGCTATAAAACATGGGGGGTGAAATCTGGGCCCTGAGGAGGTCAAATAAAAGGTGTTAGAGAGCTGATTGGGGTGCCTGTACTGCTTGGTATTGGGGTGACACTGGCAGCATTGTGATGGGTTAGGAAAAGAAAAGGAATAGAAGTGCAGAAGTTGTATAGTTTAAGTCTTTGTTTTGCCACAGCTTTTCGATTTGGTGTTTCCAGACAGAAGACTGAGTTTAATCCTAGGGTTAACTGAATCTCTGGAACTCCTCTAGCAACTGCAGTTGAGTTGTTCCTGCCTCCATCAAGGTATATGTATAGTGTGTGCGGCTTGTGATTTTCGGATTTGGTTTCCTCACACAAGGTGATTGAATACTTTACTGAGAAAGAGAGAAAACTGTGTTATTTTTATACATAAACAACTATGAAACTATACAGATTGTACTGTGGGCCAAAAATCCAACCTGTGTTTATTGTTTGTTTGAAAGGCATGTTTGATAAGATTTTGCACATAATCTGTTACAAAAATCCTGCTGGGCTCTTCTTTCAGTCTGTCAGACTGATGGCTTTTGAGCATCCCAGTTTACAGCTTCTGTCTAGACTATGGTTTGACCTTTTGTTCCTGGTGTCAGATGGTGGCTTTCAAGAGCTTGAGTCTGTTGCTGTTGGGCAGAGATGGAAGTGAGTATTCCACTAACCTGAGCAGCTGGAACATCTGTTGGGGGGATGAGACGGTCAGATGTTTGTCTGTATGGCTCACTGATAAGAGGCTCTGGCTGGGGTGCTTTGTCAGTATGTGTGACAAATATTTTATCTCCCACTTTACAGTATAATAACAGTTCTTTTAAATAAATACAGATACTTCAGATCTATTAAAAAAAAAAATCTTATTTTTTGCTTCACCTGCACCTGGAGTAGAAGAAAACAGATGTCTTCTATGACTACTGCATATTGTAATGGACATTCTGCAAATGAATAACAACACTGATTAAGTTTGCTTACAAATTCTGATACAGATACTGCCAGCATAACTCAAGGGACAGGGAACAAAAAAACCAAACCCAAACAAAACCCACAAGATTTTTGTGATGCTGGTGACACAAATGCAGAAGGAGGGAGAAACAAAAGCAACCCCTCCAAAAAAAGAAGGTAAGATTACTGCATCAATAGCATCAGGGCTGTGTAACAGTAATGGATTCAGAGAGCACCCCTGTAAAATATGCTTTGTTTTGATTCAGATTTCAAGTTGGCTGCAAGCTGTAATTGTCACGCAGGGTGGATATGCTGAAGAGCCATCTACAGAGGTTTGCCTTTCAGCATATTTTCTGCCTTGTGTAATATAACGTACAGGAGCTGTGAAGGGGGGTGAGGGGGAGAGGAAATAAGCTTTGTGACCCAGTTTTATATACAAATTAGAAGGCTTAATTTGAGGCACAATCATTTCATCAGGTGTGTGTTGCAACTTAAACTGGCAGGATGATTGGGTCCCTGGAGAGAGAATTTCATTTAAATTTTTTTCCTGCCCTGAATGGAAAGCTACTTGCTATTTGTTTTAGTATATATGGATTTGGCACCTGCTGCTAGCACTGTGACAGAGGTAGGTACAGAAGTTAACATAAATTCATAAATAAAGTCATGAAAAGCACAGCTGTAAAGGTTAAGGTAAAGACAGGGCCTGCCACTGGACTTAGTTATTGCAGAAGTGACCTGGTTTTCCTTTTTCTCTCAGCCCTCTACCTTATGGTGAATCTGAAGCTATGGAGCCTAACATCAAACTGAAGCAACAAAGTTTCAGGCATTTTAGGGCAATCTTCCTTATGGAATGGAGAGGAGACCTTCTGTGGGAGCTTCTGTCACTGTCCCAGAAAGTGTGGTAAGGAGAAGGGTGGTTACAAGCCTTCTTCACTTGTTGCTTTACACTTGCGTGCTACCACAAGAGGAAAGGTGGTCTCCTAGCATGCTATGGTATATTCCCTCCCCACTGAGGACCAGAGGCCATGTGTCCTGCCTCAGAAACACAGCAGTGGCTGCCCACGCTTGAGAACCTGTGAGTGAGTTTTACAGTAATGCCTTAAAGAGGACACTCTGCCTTTGATGGCAGAAGAAACCTGTGGTTGGGCCTTCAAAGGGATGAGTGAGGAAGCAGCTCACCTGCAGGAGACCAGAAGCACTGTTTGCTATTGCTGAGCCCTTTCTAGAAGAAGGGATGGTGTGGCTCCCCAGCCTTATGTGGGATTTCTGGTAGTGGGGTGGATTGCTACTGGTTTGATTCTATAAAACCTCAAATCTCATTTCAGTAAAAATGTTGTTAATGTGTATCGAAAGCTGTGCACACACTGCTAAAATCCACTTCCCTGAAGTGCTTTCTGGTCATGGTTTATGTTCTCCTTAGAATGAATTGCAGATGTTTGTTTTGGTTTGGGGTTCTTTTTCCCCCTCTAATCCCATCAGTTACACGGTGCGCTAGTGAGCTGTGTTTTGAACTAGGTCTGTTTAATTTTTTACTTCACAAAGTGATAGTAATGTGGGAAAGGGGGAAAGGAAGGGTTTATAGTCCAGACACCCAAAGCATGATCATATCCACTTCCTGTATTAGACTTACGTGTCCAGGTTTCGGTAGCAGGAGGGCTGCAGGGTGGCCTCTGTGAGCCAGACACAGGTGGCTCTGAAACCAACCTAGCACTGTCCAAAGCTGAGTTCAACAGTGAAGCTGGTGGCACCTCTGTGGAAACATATTTAAGAAAGGGTCAAGCATGCTGTGTAGCAGTTGTGAAATGGGGACAAAATGGAAACAACCCTGCAGACACCCAGGCTTCAGTGAAGGAGAGGGAAGGGCAGACATCATTCTGAAAACCATGGTGACGTAGGTTGACCCTCTGCAGTTCATGAAGGACTATGCCAGAGTAGATATCTCCACTGCAGCTCATGGAGGATCCCACAATGGACCAGCCAAACCATGTGAGGAGGAAAGAGAGGCAGAGAGGATCTGGTATGGACCGACCACAGGCCCCAATCCCCATCCCGCTCTGCTGCTTGGGGCAGGAGGACATAGAAGTGTAAAGGCCTGAGGGTGAGCCTAGGAAGAAGGAGGTTTAGGAGAAAAGTGGTGGCTTTTTAGTTCTTTGTTTCTACCCTTCCTACTCTATTTCTAATTGGCAATAAATTAATCTTCCCCAAGCAGAATCTGTTTTGCCTGTGATCTTAATTGCAAAGTAATCTCCCTGTCCTTAACTCATCAGCTTTCCCATTTTATTTTCTACCTCCTGTCCTGTTTAGAAGAGGGAGTGAGGGAGCAGCTGGGTGGGGGTCTAGCACATGGTCAAGGTCAGCCCACCACACGCAATTACAATTCTGTATGGCCATACAGAAGGTTGATTTGGTAAATGACACACACAAAAGTAATAGAGATTTCCAGTCTTGGTGTGAATGAACAGCCAGCACCATGTAGAGATGCAAACTTCCTTGAACTGATCTCCTGACAGTATGTCAATCTGTCTACCAGTGGCTGATCTGTGAGAAAATCTCAGTCTCCCTAGTTATGCCAAATGCTGACTTGGTTCTATGGCATGATATACTGGAAGGGTGGCACTCTGTCAGTGGAAGTAAATCAGTTTGCCAATAGTCTGAAGTTCTGTCACTCAGAGGGGACACTGCCAGTAGTTGTGATTCATAAACTGATTTGAAGTACTTTTTGTGTGTCATTGGAAAGGATAACTTGCAGCTGCATTGACAGAAAACTTTCTTAGCTTTATTTTTTGGGTTGGGGGAGGAAATCAATGTGTCTCTCAGTGTGCAGTTGCAACATTATTTGATTTTAAGACCAGTGACAGGGGAATTAATGGACATTTGACAGTCATCAAAGCTGTAAACTTCTGAAGTCCAAACTACACATACTCATTCTCTATTGGTTTTACTTAAATATTGACTACAAGGGGGTAATGGGGCGGCATGGAGCTTCCTGAAAGCATTTCTGATTTTTATTTATTTATTTTCTTTACAATGAATCATATCTAGCAAATGGCCATTCTTCTTCCTGTGCAGGGTCAAACAGACAGCTTAATGCTATTCATTCCTCATCAGCCTTTGATAGATGTTGTAGAATCAATATGAATATGTTATCCTAGTACATCTGCAGGAAGAGATAAGCTTTGATAGAATTATGGCTCATGTTTCACAAACCAGATCTGAAACTATATGAGAATGGATCAAGGAAATGTGCTGTAGTTGCTGCTGCTGTTCTGTAGGAAGTTGTTAACTTGCAATTCAGAGGGAAGGTGACATAAATTTTTGCCTTTTTGCTTTCTAGATTGCTGAGGAATGACTTATGAAATCACTAAATCCTTTCTAATTGTGGTAGTTTTTCTTAATACACTTAAGCTAGTGGCAAACTCAATCCTTTTCTTCAGTCAAGATAGACTTCACCATGTAAGCTGTGGTTCTCCATAGTCACCTATCAACAGGGTTTGTTGTTTCTCTTTGTTGGAGCGGAAGTTCTCTCTTCACAGAGACTTCACAGTGCAGTTGGAATTCTAACTGCAGTACAGGCAGCACGTAAGAATGGGGAGCCACTCCAGAGAGGGAAGGTAAGGAGTAACTCATTATATAGATGCAATACTGATGGAGTGACGAATGTGTGAAGTGATTTGGAAAAATGTCTTTACAGGTTGGGTAATATTATTTCAAGAGCTGCTGTGTGATTTATTATCTCAGTTCCCTCTCCTGTAATATCACCTAGACATCCTTTAAATAGAAAGAGTCCCTGAAGTCACACCTTTTAATTGAGGAGGGATGGTGAAAGTGGAAAAAAACCTAGTGTTTAATTAGTTCTAGAAAATGCTTTTCTTTTAGCTGCATTTCTAAACTGCTCCCTGCAATCCCATAGTGCTTTTCAGTTAAGTACCCCATATCACTGCTCAAGCCTAAGGTCACTGCAGTGTAGGCAGTGAGAAAAGTCTTACTTGTAAATACAAGTTCCTGTCTCTGCCGTTCAGTCTGATGATTTTCAGTGGTGCAGTTGTCCTTGGGGCACAAAAACCTTGTTTTCAGCCTCGGATCTGTTTTTACACCCTCACTCCTACTGGCTTCAGGCGATTATTTTTTTCCTCCTAGTGCAAATGTTAGAGGAATGAGACATAGGAAAAGCATAACAACATAAGAGGTATGTGACTTTCCGCTTAAGACGATGTTGACTCGCTGTTGATTTTGGAAAATCTTCAACACACATAAGTCCTAAGGACTTTAAGCATACTTTAAAATCACATATGTGCACAAATCGAACATATAATAGTTATACATCTACACTGGAATAGAAAACTGCAGAGAACTTCCTTCACCACTGCGAAGTAATGAAGGATTTTTCCCAGCATCTGTTAAAATGGTCTTCTGAACAAGTTCCAGGTAAGGAGTATATGTGTTTATCTTCAATTTTGGCAAAAAAAAAAAAAGGAAAGAAAAAAAGAAAAGAAAAAAGTATTTTCCAGGTCATAATGTAATAGGGTTAACACTTTAAATGAGAAACATTTTCTAAAGGAAAATGTTTATATTTGTACCTAGTTGATTTATTTTTCTTTTAGTACAGAAATAGGAAAAGAGAGGATGTATTATTGACTTAAAAAAACCTCTACCAAAATTTGCATTCTCAGATAACAGTGAGGAACATGGCTCCTGTTTTTGACCGCAAGGGATTTTGTAAGATAGGTGACAAGGAAACAGGATATAATGCTGAACATTAGGGTACAGAAAATATGAGATTTGTCAGCATTTCCTTCAAAATAGAAAGAGATTTAGAAACCTGTGCTGGGATTTGCATCACCTAACTTTCCCCATGTGCAATATAGATGTCTGCAGCAGAGCTGGACATCCATGAGCTTTGCAGCCGAAGGACACTTTTAGGGCATGATTCATCTCACTGCACTTTGGATGCCCAAAATAGGGCAAGTCAATTGTGTCATGTAAATGGGTGTTCCTTTCTGTTGACTAACTGTGTATTGACATTTGACCAGTTGGAAACCAGTTGGCTGGAACATAGGAGTTGGTAAGGCGGGTCTTCTCCAGGAGTGACAATCATAATGGTTTTTGGAAGAAACACTTTACAGAAAATACCAGCAATTCATTTACATCATCAGAAATAATGAGAGACTCTTTCAGAAAGGCCAAACAATCATGTTAAGGAGCTTTCAAAATCCCTGAACACAGGAGATGATACTGTTCAAAATGTAAAATGGCAACAATCTAAGTAACTGTTTTTCTAGTTCCCATTTTCTTTTTTCATGGGTAGGGTAGAAATTTTCCTTTTCCTTCCCCCCCCCCCCCCCCCCAATAATTTCTTCTATGATTCTCTTCTTCTGCAAAGACAGTTTTTCTTTTTTAGGTATGTGTGTTTATTCCAATTCAGCTGGATTTTTTCCCCCTAGAGTAACATATAAGCCTTTTCAACTCTTGGAGACAAATCAATTTGCTCCTGAAAGTAGCTTGCTTGGATTTGAGCTGAGAAAGTGCTGCAGGGTGAATGGAGCAAGCATGCTTATGTTTTGTAAAGTATATGCAGTTTGTACTGATCTGATGGTGTGCTGCTGCTGCTAGCCAGCAGCTACTGCATCCTGCCTTCCTGGCTACTAGGTTTTATTCTGAGGCCCTTGTGTCCTGTGAGCAGCATAGCAGGGTGCCAGCAATATGTTCTGAAGAGCATGAGTAATTCTTGGTGTCTGAGAATAGAATTAGGATGAGCAACTCCATGAAAAGTCAGTAATTCCTCCTTATTTCAGCCTCTGTGTGCTCTGAGTCACACTTAAGATGATGCCCTAAGGTCAGTCAAAAAAGATCTGAACTTCAGTGCAGCTTAAGGGTGTGCTGCCATTGCTGGGCAAAACACTTGTCCATTTAAAAGTCCTTTTAACCAGGGCAACTAAATACAATGGGAATTTTCATGGGGGAATGGCTCGCCTTGCAGCTGCCTTGGCCCTTACATTTGTTAGACTTCACACCAGTAATTTCACTTCATGAAATGTGTCCTTAACTAGCCATTGGTTAGAGGCAAAGGAAGCGCACATAGGGTGAAAAAAAACAACCAAAAGGGAGCTGAACTTCAGTGGAACTTGCCAAATATTTCACTGTCTGCTTTGCCTGGGAATTTGTTTTGGCTGCTCCTGTACCTGTGGTGATGGGATGCATCGGAATTTTTCTTGGATTTGATTTTTGGAGGATGGGGGGGATTTGTTCCCCAAGTGCAGCTATTTGCATTGAAGAACAAAAGCCAAGCTCTAGCTAATAAGCCTCACAAGCAACAGTCAGTCTTTCGGCAGACTTGACCGCTGCTAACTGTTGCGGGGCTTACTGTTATTTCTTCTGAGACCAGGTACATTGTCTTTGAGAGTGCTGGACTACTGGGTTTGATCCACTACAGCTCCTGGTCACAGTGGGCAGAGCTGTAAGCATCCATGGCCTCTAGAAGTTGCATCCTTCAAAGCAAAGCTTTAAAAATTGCTTCTGTGCTTATCTCCTAGCTTTGTCACTAATACCGCAGCAATCTTACATCAATCACAGATTTTGCTTGTAGGTCCTACTCTAATCTTGAAATACATCACATATTGCTTCTCCTTCTGAATTTAGTTAAGCCAAATGTATGTTGTCCTTTCATGTACTTTGTTTAGCTTAACCATGCTGTATTCTGTCACCTTTACATCAAGCCAGTTCTACAGCAGAAACTTTTGTCAGCATTGTGAGGTCATTTAAATTGTTCTTGGTTTTAAAAGAAACAAGCTTCTCCAACTTGTCTTGTCAGCAAACTATCATTAGCAGCACTGTTTAGGGTCCTTGCAGACCAGGTATGTACTATTCTGGCAAACATGTTTCTTCAAGGATTGTCTTGTGGTTTAACCCCAGCTGGCAAGTAAGCCCCATGGAGCCGCTCGCCCACTCCCCTGGGTGGGATGGGGGAGAGAATCAGAGGGGTAAAAGTGATAAACTCATGGGCTGAGATGAAGACAGTTTAATGGGTAAAGCAAAAGCTGCACACACACACAAACAAAGCAACACAAGGAATTCCATCCCCGATTCCCACCCGCAAGCAGGAGTTCAGCCATCTCCAGGACAGCAGGGCTCCATCACAGGTAACTCTTACTGGGGAAGACAAACGACATCCTTCCTTCTCCTTCCCCCAGCTGTATATGCTGAGCATGACATCACATAGTATGGGGTACCCTTTGGTCAGCTGTCCTGGGTGTGTTCCCACCCAACTCCTTGTGCACCCCTAGCCTACTCACTGGTGGGGCGGTGTGAGGAGCAGCAAAGGCCTTGGCTCTGTGTAAGCACTGCTCAGCAGTAACTAAACCATCCCTGGATTACCAACAGTTTTCAGTCCCAAACGGCCCCATACCAGCTTCTGCGAAGAAAATTATCTCCATCCCAGACCAAACCAGCGCAGGTCTGCACTAGAAAGGAGCTTCTGATAGCTTGTCTGGATGTTCTGCTATTGAGGATATAATAACAAATATTTAATAAGAAAGGTAATAATGAAGATTACTAATAGATAATAATATAGGTACCACATGCATTTCAAAGATGGGAATGTCTCCATATTTGTCCCTGGAAATGCTGTCCTGCTCCTTGACTTCTCAAACTCTCCTCAGAGAAGGGAAGAATCTGCGCCCATCACAGGACAAAATCTCTAGTGAGTTCTGTGAGGAAGGGAGGAAGCTGTAATTCCTTATGGTACAAATGAAGCTCATAACTAACCTGTGGTCTATCAGTAGAGGGGAGGTGGAGACAACGCTGCCTTTCAGGTAATACTCATTTCATTCTTAGCAATACTGCCTCTCCTCAGTCTGGTTTGCATTACCTGGGAGGTGCGCAGTCCAAGAAGCCATCAACTTGTCCATTTAGAATGAAGACAGATTCAATTCTCTCTGAAATACAGGAAGCAGCTGGCTGGGTAGGAGTGACCTCTAGTATAAAATATTTTAAAATCTGAAAAAAGAAAGAGGAAAAAAAAGATAACTTGTATATTCCTGGAAAAGGATACTGGAGATGTACCTGGACCCAGGAGTTTGATCCTGCAAGAACTTGGGCTTTCCTTCAAATTCAGTACTTCAGGTTGCATGAGGCATGAAAGCATGAAGGCATTACCTATGGCATCATCATAGAAAATGCAAGACATGGGTCGAGGTATTTTAGAAACACAGCAGATTCCTCAGCTTTGGGAACATGTTAGGTGTGTGGGGTTCTTATTTGGAGGAAAGAGGGGAGTGGCAAGACATCTATTTAGCTACAGAAGGGGTTGTCTTTTGATTTCCTATGGTGGTAGCTTTCTGGAGGTGTGTGGCCTTTTATTCACGTGTTCATGCAATGAATTTCTGGCAGAGAAATCTGTGTAGCTGAATGTTCTGCTTCCACAGAAACCAGCTGGGGTGGGGATGTTCTCAGTAACTTTTTGCAATGGGATCAGAATCACTGTCTTAAAAGACTGTTGATATTAACAGAATAGCATTGCTGAACACATTTTGACTGACAGGCAATCCTAGGTTGCATTAACAGGGCTCTACAAGGTATGGGGTAGAAGAGGTGCCTGACATGGGTCTCTTTTTTACTTCCTACCTTCAGACAGCATGAAGGCAGCTGGTCAAATGGAAAGTCCACTGACTGGCTGGAATCTTTACAGCAATATGCGGAGCCAGGAGTTGGACTCAATGATTCTTATGGAACCCTTCCAACTCAGGATATTCTATGGCTCTTCCTAGAGGAAACACAAGACCTGTCCTCTTCATAATCTATCCTCACAGAATATAATGAGAGACACATGCCCAGAAGGTGTTCTGATCCACCTAACTAGACTGCTTCACCCTATGGTGGGAAGAGTTGCGATGGGACTGGAGTCATATAGGTCTAAGGATAGACAGAGGGACAGAGTCTGAATGTTGCTGTTTCTGTTTCAGATCTGAAGGCAGCTTACATGCCCAAAAGCAAGTGTGTAGTCCAGAATAGTAGTTGCCCTTCCTGGAAGCCATTCTCTAAACATTTCACCTTCTGTCTTTAGGAGGCTGAAGCTAATCAGTATAAAACAAAGGAATTTGTTCTGAGATTTTTTTCATTACAGATGAAAAGTTGGACAGACAGATGACTCTCACAGATACATCTATTTTCCAGTGGTTTTGTGTTTCATATTTCAACATACTTTTCAACCTTAGCCTGCTTGCCATTTTTGATAAATTGCACCCTGAGTTTACTACAGACTGTGTTTCTGTCTGTGCTGCTTTCCTACTGCGGTTTTGTAATTTTTTGAACTTTATCAATAAATAGTGATGTGGGTGGTTTTGTTTGGTTGGGTTTTGTTTTGTTTTTTTTCTGTAAAGCTGCCTTGTTATACGAAATAATCTAGGAAACATTGCCTCGACTTCTTTTGATGTCACCGGCATCTGGTTCTTAATCTCTTAAATCTTTCTTTCCAGAAGCCTCTTGGATGAGGAGACTATTATTATTCAGAGCTATTGAAAGTTATTGTCATGGGAATGGTAGGTGATCACACCTACAGTGCTATCTGAACTTCGTACTGCTCCGGAGGTGAACTTTAGGAGAACTGCCTGAGCTGTTCATGTACCTATGCTGTAACTTGGCACCCATCTGGAAAGACAAGCGCATTTCCTTGTGCTCCCTCGATTATGCTCTTTTCTGTAGGAAAACCAAAGCACAGCTGTCTCCATCTCTAAAAAAAAATAACACTGCTGCATTTCATTGTCCCGACTCACGGGGCATTAGAAAGGATGCCATAGTTTGAAATTCGCAGAGATGCTGCAAGCGTGCGGGGGGATGTTAAGTCCATAAAGGACGTATTGCTCTATAGAGTTCTTTTAATAGCAAATGGCAACACAGCTGGTGATTTTCTTCCTGCTGCTTTAAAAAGCTCCATCGGCCCATCCGAGGATTTTGGCCAGGAAAAAAAAAAAAAAAAAAAGAGTATTGTTAAGCCACAAAGAGCAACTGACCACCTTCTGTAGCAGCATAAAGCATTTCTCTTCTTGTTACCTGACTGAGTGTTGAGTTCTAGGCTTTTGCCCTCATCCCTTGGTGTCTCATCCACATTCCTGGATACAGTCCAGCTCTTTCTGTTAAAACACTGCAGTTGCTATTGTGCTGCAGCATATGTACTGACGGATGGACGCTGAAATGCCAGGCTGTGCTTCTGGTTGACTTTTGCTGACTGACTTAAAGATTCACCGCTTTGATGTGTTACATTATTAGTACTTCTCTTTATCTAGTGTTTTTGGCAGAACGCTTTTGTGTTACGTTTGAGGTTTGGATTTAAAAGAGAAAAATCAATGTAGAGCTTCCTTTACATTAGGAAGACCAGAAAATGCTCGCTGCATATCAAAAACTGCTTTAAAAAAAAAAAAAAAGGAAAAAAAAAAGGAAAAAATCTACAGAAAGTGAGCAAAATTCCTAATGTGTAAAACCTTAATGTTTTTTGTTATTATTTCTACTAAAAGGAACCCTAGGCCAAGCCTAAATAACCTGCTGTGTTACAAATGTCTACTTGACTATTAGTTTATCCTTGAGGTAAAATCCTTTTAATTGGCTTTAGGAAGGTCTGAATGGAAAACTCTGATGGCTTTACATGTGAGCGTTACAGTTACCAGTAAGTTACCAGCCTTTTGGTTTTGTTGGTTGGGGTTTTGTTGTTTTGGGGTTGTTTTTTTTTTTTTAATCGCAAAATCTGCTCTACCACACTGTTCCCCCAGGGCTATTTTCATTTTAAAGACCCCTCCCCCCAGCCCCAGGAGAAGAACAGGCAGAAATCTGAGGGGGAAAAAAAAATAAAAAAATAATCCTTTTACACACGAGATGATGTCAACGTCGGCAAAATTATTTTCACTTTAGCAAAAAGAAAAGCAGCAGCAAAACAGCCTCTGAGCGCCTCAGGAGAACAAACAGAGCAGTTAACACAGCGCAAGGATAAACACTATGCTGTCAGGAGGCTGATTCCCATTCAGCAATGTACTTTTCAACACACGTCGAGTTCGGAGCAAGCGGGTAGTCGGTCCCAGTTTGGGAGCTCTGCTGCGTGGTTAACGATCCGAGCCCAGCTCAGGACACAGCCGGCCCGCACCCGGAGCCCCGGGCGCCCCGAGCCCCGATGCACGGGTGGACAAGGCAGATGCCTTTTGTTCTGTTGCACTAAGCTCTTCTGCATTCCTCCCACGTACGGTCTCGTATCTCGCCGCCTGGTGCTGCTCCCCGCCTGCCAGAGGTACACTTCGGTGGAGGAGCCGCGGGGCTTGAAGAACCTTTTGTTTCCCTCGGACACACGCGCAGCCAGGTCGGTTAGTTCAGGGCACTTCTATTGGAGTCTCCCACTTGAAAGCGCAAGAACAACCCGAAACACCCCAACAAACCCCAACCAAAAAGAAGCCCCGGTCACTGCCGGCGTGCCAGGTGGCACTGTTCTCGTTAGGGATGGTTCACTGCTGCCGAAGCCAGTGTTTATACCCCGGTTATTAACAGCTACCGGTCGGGACAGCGAACGCCACGGGTGCAGGACGAGGAGGTCTGCCTGTGGGGTGGTGTCTTGCGTAACACCAGAGCGAGAGGAGTCCCGGAGGCCGGCGTTCGGCACTGCCGGAGTGACGGGCTCCGAAGTGAGGGGATCCCCCCACAGACGGGGCGCGGGGACAAGCCGTCTCCTTCGCGCGGGGCGACGGCGGGCCGGGGGCCGGCCCAGCACGCGGCAGCGGTCCGCTCCTCGCCGGCGGACCCGAAGCCCCCGAGGCGGGCGAACAGAGCGACCCAGAGGCGGCCAGGTTCCCGGGCAGAGTGACCGCAACGACGGCGGCCCTCCGCCCGAGTCCTGCGAGCGCGGCCGAGGTCGGGCCGGGGGTCGCCCCCGCGGCCGCCGCCTCCCTCAGCGACGGCAACGCCCTCACGGCATCCGCACGCGCCAGGCGCGCCCCGCCCCTCCCCCGCGGAGCGCGCCCCGCGGCAGCGGCGGCCCCTCGAGGCGGCCCGGCGCGTCCCCGCCCGCCGCCGCCGCCGCCGGGCGGGACCATCTCTCCCCTTGGCAAGGGGGGGGGAAGCGCTCCGCCCCGGCTCCCCGCCTGGCCCGCCTCCCCCCCGCTCCGAGCCGAGCTCCCCTCCGCCTGGCGCGCAGCGTGGTCACGCCCAGCGCAGGCATTAGCGCCCCCCGGTGCGGGGCGCGGGCGCCCGAGCATCCTTCGGCGCGGCGGCGGTTCCTCCCCGGCACCTCGGAGCGCCGCGGGCGCGGAGCGGCTCTCAGCGCCAGCCGTGCGCGCTCCGCCGCCCCTCTCTGCGCCGCCGGACAACGCCATGAAGCCGGCGGTGCTGGAAGTAATGAGGATGAACCGGGTATGCAGGATGGTCCTGGTCACTTCAGTGGGCTCCTTCATCCTCGTCATCTTCTATTTCCAAAGTATGTTGCACCCAGGTAGGGCACTGGCACGACCGCGACCGCACCGGCACCGCGACCGCACCGACACCGCTCCCGCGAAGGGCAGCGCCCGGCTCCGTGCCGGCTCCGCTCCCCGCCGGCGCAGGTGGCGGGCGCCCCGGGAGTCCTTGCCGGCGGCCCCGGCTCTCGCCTCCCGGCGCCGCTGCGGCAGGCGTGGGGCTCGGCGGCGGCGGGCGCAGCGCCCTGCAGCCCGGCCGGCAGCCCCGTCCCGGCTACCGCCCGGGGCAGCCGCGGGAAGCTCGCCTCACCCTCCGCCGGAAAGTTCCCGCGGGAGGGAGAAAACTTTGGGTGTTTTTTTGGGGTTTATTTTTGAACGTGTCGTTATTGTCTCTCTCATGCTCTGTTTGTCTGGAGGAAGGGTAACGGAGGGCGGCACCGACCGGCGAGACCGCCGCGGCGCGAAGCCGCGCCGGGAGGTGCCCGGTCCCCGCGCGTCCCTTCCCGTTGAGGGGAGGACCTCGGCTCACCCCATGCTCCTCCGCCGTCGGGGCCGCGTCCCTCGGCTCCGCCGCTCTTCGGTTTTAGGGGTGTCGGGAGCACCGCGGCCGGCCAGGGGCACCCGTCACCGCCGGCGGGCAACTTGGTTCCAGCTCGCCCGAGTTGGCCGGAGCGGCGGCGGGGGAGGGTGGCTGCCCGGTCCGGTCCGTCCCTGTCCGCGGCGCGGGGGAGCGGGGAACCCGCAACGGGGTCCCTTCCGCCCCGCCCCTCATCTGGGCGTTAGGGCGGCTGCGGAGCTTCTGGGGTGCTCCTGGCGCCTGTACAGACCCAAACTGCGGGGTGGCACGCAGGGCTGTAGGTGAGCCCAGGTCCCAGCTCTTGGCTCCTCAATGAGGCTTTAGTTTTCCGTCTGGGAAGCGCGGTGGGCGCTAGGGATGGGCACGCTGCGGGTGGCGGGTCCCGGCTGCCGTGGAAGTCGCTCTGAGGCTGACGGCTGATTGACGCGGAGGCGAGACTGGGCCACGGAAACTTCATGCCGTGCCTGCCGTGTTCAGGGATCCGTTGCGGGCTGGAGCGGGACTGCTTTGTGCCGCTTGGCTGCGGAATTTATCTTAAAAAAAAAACAACAAAAACCAACCAAATAAACCGAAACTACTTCTGATGCGTCCGTCTGTCTCGCTCTCTCCCCCTTCCTGCCTGAGAAATGAGGTGGAAGTTGCACTTGCAGCGTCTTTCTGCGGGGATCTGACAGCTGAGCAGAGAGGAGCGAGGCAGAGAGGTACCTCTTAGCAGACCAGCAGCTGTAGCCGGCAGAGCAGCCACGCTTCTGGGCAGGCGGATTTTCTCAGCCGGGCTTGTAAACCTCTCCTACCAGCTTCTGTGTGTCGTGGCTACAGGCAAAGCTGTAGCAAACTAGGGAATCCGTCAGTCTGGTAAAAAGAAAAAGAGGAGATGCAGTGTTTGACTTTTCCCTTCCCTTCTTGTGGCTACCCAACCGTAGTTGATGAAAAATGGTTTTTCCTTCCGAGTTTTTGGAGTCGCCTGGTTGAGGCTTAGAGCGCTCAAAAGATGAGGTTCTGTGGTGAAGCCAAGTCCGTGCTGGTGTTTTTCTATCAGCTCTCCGCTCCCCCAAAGTTGGTATCGTTTGCTTGATGAATACGTTCTCGTATGGTGCCCATCTGTGCTAATACCTGCCAACTCCTTGGAAAAATTAGTATATTTTTTCTTTCCCACTGTGTCCGCTGTGTGCTTCCTGGCTTCCCAGGGAGTGCTGAGCCCACAGCAAACCAGGGGAAGGCTTTATTTCAGGACTTCAGGGCACTGCACAGAACTGTTGGTTGTAACGTGGCTTCACCAGTTTCATAAAAGCCTGGTATTTTCGTTGGGTGCATTCCATAAGTAATATAGTTTGCACACATACTCAGAAAATCTGGCCAAGAGTTATTATTTCCCCTTGTTTCAGATGAATTATACTGCTGGAACGCAAACTCGGTGTGCAGTAGGTGAGAGACTAAATTAAATGTTCTTCTGTGAATTTTTGAATGTAGGGGGGGCAAAAAAAAAATCACCTCTCAAGACTCCTCAACGTGCTCCATAGCTAACTGAGGGATTATGGTTTTATGCTCGTGCTATTATGAAACTATAAATAGGTTGAGATTTCAGTACAATTCAAAGGATTTGCTGTAAACTCCAAGGAGAGGATGCGCTGCTGTGGAATTACCGGGAGGATAATCTGCACCCATTTTCTGTTTGACACCTATTTAGGTTGTGGAGTAGATCTAGAAATCCCAACCTGTCCATCTTTATTGTACTGTTCTAGCAGTCACCAATTCTGCTCTTTTGGTGGGCTGTTTCTAGAGAGGAAACTGCCAGAAATCCTTCGAACTCTAATCGAGACCCACACAGCGTGTGGCTCTTCACGCAGGGTTTGTAAGGCTCAAACCGCTCTTGTCGCCAGGTGTCTGTTACGTGGTTGTATGTGTTATGTATGTGTGTATGTGTCACTGGTGCCAGTGATTAAAGTGGAGTTCTTGAAAGGGAGGGAGGGAGGTAGCAGACCTGCCAATGTGACATGCACCAGTGAGAAGATCATCTTGAGGCACTAGATCCTTATTTTAAGATCCGTTAGTAACCCTTCTGGATGTATATTTTGCTCCAGTGAATTTACATGTGTAATGTAAATGACCTTGGGCAGAGTGCGTGCTAGGTGGGATGGCTGCGGGGGGACCTCACTGCAGCCTTCCAGTACCTGAAGGGAGCATACAAACAGGAGGGGAATCAACTTTTTAAAAGGGCAGATAATGGCAGGACAAGGGGGAATGGTTTGAAGCTGAAGGAGGGAAGGTTTAGATTGAACATTAGGGGGAAGTTTTTTACGGAAAGAGTGGTGAGGTCCTGGAACAGGCTGCCCAGAGAGGTGGTGGATGCCCCATCCCTGGAAGTGTTCAAGGCCAGGTTGGATGGGGCCCTGGGCATCCTTGTGTAGATCCAGGCCTGAGTTTGGTGGCCCTGCCTGTGGCAGGGGGGTTGGAGCTTTATGATCCTCGGGGTCCCTTCCAACCCTTGCCATTCTATGATTCTATGGGACTGGAAGTATTGTGAGGTTTCAGATTTTTGGCTGATGCCCTTTTGGTTGTGGAGGGTGTTCTAAACTTTAGCTGGTCTCTGCTGGAGTAGGTGTCTTCGAATGGTTACTGGAGGGAGCAGTCTGTCACATTGTGGCTTGGTGCCTGTCACCATTGCTGGTAGCTTACTGTGCTCCCCAACACGGGTGCTCTGCAATCAGAATTAGTTGGGAAAAAAAAATCTCACCCAAAATCTTTGAATGGAACATTTTCAGTTAAGTTCTTTGCAAGCAGAGTGAACTCCTTCAAAATCTGTCAATTTCTTCACAATTTGTCTTGGTGAAGTTCAGGAGCCTCTGCCTACAGAGCCTTCCAAACAGTTTTAGGTGTAAGACAGTGAGAGATGCTAAAAGGCCACCAAATGCTGTCTGCCCTCGGGGATAAGACAACTCTTCATTTGTTTGATGGACATTTTCCATTTTAGGAAGTCTGAAAGTGGATCTCTTGCTGGAAACATTAGAAAGACACAGTTCTGCTGACAGTTTGTGTTGCATGGTTTGTGAGATTTTTTTTGCTATGGGATAAATCAATAGGCTTCTGTTAACTCTGTCACTTTCTTTCCTTAGAAACAAACAGAAGACCCCCTAATAGCAATGTGCCTGAAGCAGGAAAGGCATGCTTGCCCTTTGTGAGAGAACACGATGTTGTGTCCCTGGGACTGCATCCCAAATCATAGGGGTTGGAAGGGACCTCAAGAGATCATTGGGTCCAGTCCCCCTGCCAAAGGAGGCTCCCTAGCTCATATTGCACAGATAGGTGTCCAGATGGGTCTTGCATATCTCCAGAGGAGACTCCACCACCTCCCTGGGCAGCCTGTCCCAGGGCTCTGTCACCCTCACTGGGAAAAAGCTTTTCTGCATGTTGGTGTGGAACTTCCTGTGTTCTAACTTGCAGCCATTGCCCCTTGTCCTGTCTCCACAGACCACTGAAAAGGGGCTGGCCATTTCCCCCTGCATCCCATACTTAAGATATTTATAGACATTAATAAGGTCCCCCCTCAGTCTTCTTTTCTCCAGACTGGACAGCCCCAGCTCTCTCAGCCTTTCCTCATAGGATAGATGTTCCAGGCCCTTCATCATCTTCGTAGCCCTTCTCTGGACTCTCTCAAGGAGATCCCTGTCTTTTTTATACCAGGGAGCCCAGAACTGGACACAATACTCCAGGTGGGGCCTGACCAGGGCAGAGTAGAGGGGGGAGGATCACCTCCTTTGACCTTGGAAGTAGATCAGATGCTTTTTACTCCTTGCTCTTTTCGACTCTGTACCCATTGGCAAAGTGGCTGTAAATGTGCTGAATTGCCTGAATTTTGGCAGAGATTTTCCTGTGTGCTGGGGAACCCACTCATCCCACCAAACTAGGTTCCCTGACCAGTTGCTGGTGGGGGAAGGTGAGCCATGATGTTTTCTGCTGCTTGGGGCACTGTAAAGAAAACTTGGAGATGAGCCTTGATTTTTGTGGCTTATCTGTGGGTTCAGGAAACTGTTCCTGAGGGAGGAAATAGTAGTGGGGACTTCATCGCCTCTAGCTACTTCTGAAAAGAAAAAACCTAAAATCTCTAGTGTTTGCTATACCTGGATTGAGGTTTTCCTCAGCAATTAGGTCAGAGTATTTCCCCCTTCACTCTCCTGTCAGGTCCTACCTGCGTAACTGTGTGTAAACCAACTATTGCTCCGTGCTCCTGGATCTCCAGTCCGTAGGATGGGTCAGTCCTGTGTTTTAGATGGCAGCCCATCACAGCTGTATCTGCTGCCTTTCCTGTGAACTTGGTTTGCTTGCTAGTCCTTAGCCTGCCTATGCTTTGCCAGATGCGTCTGCTGTCTTCTGTAGGCATCCCAGCTGTGGGGAGTTGGGCAGAGGCTGTGCCTGTGTGCGGACAGGGGTGGCTCTGCTGGGCTGGGGTCAGACTGGAGATGTGCTGGTATCACATCAAGATGAAAAGTTCCACACAAAGATAGAATAATTAATATTATCTTACCTGACACAGCTTAATGAAACCAACTTAACCTGGTTTCCCCTCCCAACACTGCAGAACAAAATGTTTTTGCTCTTTTTTCATCTTCTGTTTCAGACCTTTGCAGCTCTGATGGATGCTAATGAGGGTTAGTTCTTCAGACATGCGCTGTAGCCATGATCTTCTCAGTTACATGTGCAGCACTGTATGACTGATAGCTGCTTGTTCCTTAGAGAAGGCTTATGCCTACCTTTGTTCAAATGTCAGAACAACTTGAATCACATGAGGGTTTGTTTTCCCTTATGTCTGAAGACAAGCTTGCCATTGGTTTTGATGGAAGATTCTGTTTGAAAATCAATGCAGCAGCCTTCCCATCTTGCAATTGATCCTGGCCTTCTCCCCTGCTTATAAAGGGGAATGAGATCTGCAAGCAGTGGGGGTGTGGCATCCCTTTGATGGATCCCATATACTGGTTTTAAATTATTCTGTTTGGGATACTGAGAAATGGAGTTCATTTGACAGCCATGAGAATCTGGCCTTCATTTAATTGCATGCAATGAAATCCATGCCCCAGTCTCAGGCAGAAACCCTGCCACGTGCCTGGGAGGGAGCTGTGCTGCATCCTTTTGTCGGTGTCCTTATAAGCTTCTCATTGTTTTCCTTGGGACTGCATCATCATAAACTTAACTCTGGCCCCTCTTTGCAAAGGTACCGGTAGTCTGAAACTGCTTTAAGCGGAGAGTTACACTCCTCTCTGCATCTTCTGAAAATCTTCCTGGTTAGTAAGTAATCCTCTTATTATATGAGGAACACTTTTGTCTCTGTGCATAGGAGCGTAGCTCTGCAACAACTGCTTGCTGACCTTAAGAAATAAAACTCTGTTTCTGAATGTATTCAAGCAAAAATCACCTGGCACTGTCAACAGCAACGTCTTACTAAATATCAATTCATCCGAATAATTACCGCTCCACTGTTCCTGTTTCTACAGTGTAGGGTTTTTATAAGGTTTTAATTTTTTTCTTTATGCCAATCAACATTAGGAAACTGCACTGGCTTCCAGAACATTGTCACTCTTTGTTCACAGAAGTAAGTGTTGTGACGTGGCTATAGCCTGAGTTTTTCAGAGATAAAGCCAGCGTGAATGGAAACTTGATTTTTCCCTTTAGAAATAAACACAGAGCAGAAATTCCCGGTGCTTTTTATGAACAAGTTGCTGCAGTTGATGGGCTGCAGCTAGCATGTCAATTTTCTCTCTGTATAGGGTGAGCGTACTTCTGATTTCTTAAATTGTTGCCATTACTTTTATGAAGTGACCTGTAGTTTTATCTTGTACTGTACCACGTAACCAACTCTAAAGGTTCTTCAGAAGATGGGAAGAAATTAGATCCTTGTAACTTTTCCCAAAGCCAGTGCTACTGTATTTTGGTTGACTCCATTGCCAGATGTACTGTATCAAATCCTACCTGACAAAGCTGTTGCAGTTGTCCTTGTGTGAATGTCATTCCAGCACAGGATTCCCCCCCCCTGCCCCCCCCCTCTTTCAAGCCTCTCGGGTTGATGCATATGTATTATGTATCAGCTCTAAGGTGATCCTGAGGGAGTTAAGGACAGGATTGAGGGACACAAGGGTTTGAATCTGAAGGTTTTTCTTGCAGATTGTTCGTAGTTTTTTTCAAGACAAATGTCTGAGTTCTGTGTGTGACTTGTCTAACTGTCAACATGTATAAAATCAAGTGTGGATGCATGGGTGAAGGGCTCCAGCTCAAATCAATGAAAAGAGTAGGAGTTTTCCCCTTTGCATTAAGGAAATAAAATTAAGTTCGGGATTTTTTTTTAAACCTGGTGTGTCCAGGATGAAGATGAAGAGATGTCTGTGGTGGGCTGTTTAGATTTGGCAGCCACCTACTATTTTACAAGGATAATGTTTCAAAGCACGTTCATGTTTTGTTGGATGTCCCTGTTCCCTGTGGAGCCCATTCATGTAAGATCTCTATGGACAAAGTAGGTATTTAGACTTAGTCACAATTCAAACTGCAGAGTTTGGCTAATTCCTCCTTATTTGTATTTCAGTATCCCAGTTATAGACGACGTCCTTTTGTTGCAGGCAGAATGCTTGCATGTGACAGTGGCATTTCTGGCACAAGCCTTGTGCTCTTAGCTAGAAGATGAGACCACGAGAGACTACAGCGAACCAACGAGAGAATTCTGTTCCTAATTATCTCTGGCTCATGCCTCCAGACAGAGGGATTTTCTTGGATTCCAATTTTGTGAATGTAATCAGCGGAGGATGCAGCGTGTTCCCCTTTCATGTAATTGTTTGGCACCCAAACCTAAGGTTTCATGAATAAATCAAAATTCTACTGCATATCTACACTTGGACTCTGTGTCGCTTCTCTTGCATAATGTTGTTACCCCCCATTTTTCATTTAATGCCAGATCGATGGATGTGGCTTATTGGCTTGCCCTCCCCATGTACTCCTTAATAAGAAGTTACTTGGTGAAATTGTCTGGAGGAGATCCATTCCCTCCTGTCAAACTGAAGTCATAGGCTTTCATATGAACGTGCTGGGGTTCATCTCCCTCCCTGCCTTCCTCTTGGGTTGTCCCACTGGCTGAAGTATTGCTAGGAAGTAGTACATCATGAGAGGCAGCCAGTGCCCAAATAAAGTGCATGTATACATAAGGAGTAAGTGCATGGAGGGTGGTGACCATCCCGTGGTAGTGCATGTGCTCCGCTCTTCCTGTGATGCCCTGTTTGGTTGCTGGGGGCTGGTGGGGAGCCCCTTGCAGAGGGTGTGGGGATCGCAGATGTGTCTGAGAGCTGGCTTCTTTTGCTGTTTCCACTCTGTGAACTTTAAAGGGTGAAAAGTTCTGTGCTGGCAAGTGTCAGAGAGCTAGATTTGATGAAAAGACCCGCATTTCTGTGGCATGTTAACAGGACCTTGACTATGCAGCCTGTTATAAATAGGTGCAGAAGAAACATTTGTTAATTGGCAGCAAGCAAACTTTGTGTCTGTGTGAGTCTGGGAGGCTTCCTTGTATTAAAGAAATTTACCTGCTGTAAGCATTTCACATTTAAATATACAATTTGTTTTTATTTTAAGCTAATGTGCTCTTTTTGGTTGCTTTTTACACCTTGCCTATTGTTGGCAATAAAAGTAAATTAATGTTTTGCTTTTGGTCTTAATAATTTGACACATTAGAAGTAAGGTCCTATATGAGACATCATTTCTTTAAAATAACATCCCCTTCTGATGCTGACAACGTAGATGTTAAAGTTAGATGGCTGCCACAGGAAACTTTGGAGCAGAATGTCATTAGAGTGTACTGACTGACATTGAGGCTTGATTTGGAAACTTAATGTTTGAGGCGTTTTTTTTCTTCCTGATAAATTTGAATCGCTGGATTAGAAAAGCTGCGTATGAACACTTAGGAAATGCTGACTTAAGAGGGATGCATGTACAACTCTGCGTGGATGTGTGCATGTACCCACCCATCTTCTCTCTCTTTCACTACAGAATCTGTAGTTGGTGGCCCAGATAACCCAAATATATTGATTTCTGAAGGGCAAACCCTTTTCTCCTAACAAGGCTGCTTTAAGGAATGTGAAGTTCTTTTAAAAGAAATCCCAGAAGTGCCAAGGCCTCCACATATGTGCCTCTGTTATTTTACTAATTGAAGCATATAGTCAGTGTGGTTTCTCATTTCTGTTATTTCCTTTCAACTTACATGTGTTTGGAAACATCCAGCTTGAGAGAAGTAATGATTTTGTGAAGTCTTTCTAGGCTGTGGAAGAGCAGGGATTTTTATGAGGGTGTATCAACTTAAGCAGTAAGAGCGCCTTGTCAAGGTAGCCTTCATCTATTTGTGCCAGGCAGTAGACGCTGAAGGATGACTTTGCATCCATTACTATCAATCACTGCTGCAATGGCTTCACACTCCTATGAAAAAACTTAAAAGAAAGCGCTGGGGGAAATGGAAAATGCAGATGATGCAATGGAGCAGAATTTCTCACGACACTGTGATTCCAGGGGCTTGGGTGATGGTTGCTCTGGCCAACAAATGGCATGGAGGTAGGTGGACCACACTATGGGAAAACAGGTGTGAAATGCTCACATGCTGTAAATGTTGTCTGCTCTTCATTTTGCAATAGAAGTAGTCTTGATTTCAAGGATGTGGTTAAAGCAAGCCACATGCAGTTTTGCAGCATCTGCCCACCCCCACCTCTTCTTCCCCTCCTCTTCTCCCCCCCCTCTAATAGGGGAAAGAGAAGGGGTGCGGTCCTTCTCAGCTGTGCTTGGTCTGCAAAGGAGTTGCTGCTGTGAACGCTGTCTCAGGCTAAAAGATGCCACCCGTGGTAATCTTAATAGCGAAAGATTGATTGTGGGTTTTTTTGTTTGACTGGGTGGTGGGAGACGGTGGGTTTTAATTGCAGAGTCCACACAGTAATCTACAAAGAATAAAAGGCTTTGTTCACTTTCAGTCTGCTTCTAAAACATATTGTACTATGTAAAAAGCAGAGAACTTGGGGGACGGGGTGTGTGTTCCTGGTTTGCTTTATTTTAAAAGCCAGTGCTCTCTATTAATTTTTAAGACATTCTAACAATTCGAGACATGTTTCATAAATGGTAAAAAGGTGGGTTTCTGGGCCCTTAGTAGTGGTGTTTTCGAAGTCACTTAACAATATACTTCATAGCTAGTAGTTTTCATGCTTTTCTGGCTGATAAATGATTATGTAAGAGGGTTGAAAAGTTAAAAATGGTTAACTCGCAGAGATTTTTGGATTAGGGATGGTAGACATATAATTAATAAGGTGGCTATAATTGGATCTCACGGATGAGCTCTGCTGTAATACCTTGTCTTAAAACAAAGAGCTTTAGGTAGTTAAAATCCTTTTAAAGACTATTTGTGTTATTGTGCTTTAAAGTTGTTTGGTAGAACAAAATGTCTGTATTCTCTGAAGTGACCTGACAAGGAGTAGCACATGCTACACCCACACTGGTGGGTACCAGGAGCTGAATATATCCTTCTAGTAATCTGTATTTTTACAGCCTGTGTTGGACGTGAGAGTGGAGCGTTTATAGTAACTGAGGGGGAGGGAATTGATGCTTTTAAACACTTGGTAATTAATAAAATGTGTCAGTTGGGGTCATAAATATAAAGCTGATACAGCCTGCCTTGATTATGTATTTTGGTCTGGTTTAATTTTTAAAACATATTTGAATTTTCAGATGTGGATAAGTCTTTGGAGTTAAGTGTGTGCATGTGTCTATGTAATTATGAAGTTGACATAACCGCTAATCAAGTGCGATAAATACACCGGAGAATCAGGGTGGGTGCTGACACACATACTGTGCCTCCCAGGCATTGCTGCCCCCCACTCTCTTGGTTTAGTAATGGTTGCAGGATCAGTCAGCTGAAGTTGTGCAAAGAACCTACCACCATTGTGCTGGTGATCCTGTGGACCATGCCTGTTGAGTTTTCCACCTTCCCTCCTTCTCTTCCCTGGCCAGGCTTGGCGGTCCTTTGTGGCCAGTTTAGGGAAGCTCAGCTAAGATGAACACAGCTGCCTGCTGGGCTGTTGGGTTTGGGGTTTTGTTTTGGGAAAGCCATAAGATTTTAATGACCTCTTCTGAAAGGAGTGCATTGATGAGTGGTTAGACTTTGCCGGTGGATTGATTGCGTGAGGCCTGCATGATTGACTGGGGGAGTCAGTGGTCGCTTTTCATTTGATTTCAGTCAGCTCTGGGTCAGGACTACTATGCCAGAGCAGAGATTTTTTTGAATTGCATCAAGGGCATACGTCCCCCGTGGTGGTGGAAATACAGAATCGCAGACTGAGTGGAGCCCTGAACTGTTTCTACCCTCTAAATCTGGGTCAGCTCTATTGGCTTGGTTATGTCAATTCTGGATCAAAGCTCCTGTAATGAAAAGCAGAATTTGTCCCCTCTGTGTCATCCTACAGAGCCAGCATACAATAGAATAACAGCTTTGCTTTCCTGCTTTCTCGCTTTGTCCTTCACAGAGTACTTCTGCATTCAAGGGAACGATAGCTTTTTCCCCATAGAGATACATGAAGTGTTGAAGGGGGTGCTGTCAATCTTCGTTACTTTCCATGGAAATGACGTTGACGGATAAGCTATGTGTAACCATTAGCATAGAGGCCATCAGTATGATTGAAGTCTTCTGTCCCATCTCTGTCCCATGCAGAAAAGGCTGTTAGTCTTTCTGGTGTGACAGCAAAAGAAGAATTGTGCTAAGGAAAAAAAAAGAAAAGCCGGGGGTTCTGGAGCGGTTAACTGTTTTGAGATAAAACTCTTCTGAGATGCTAGATGAGTTGAAATGGGCAGTGTAAGGCAGACGTGGTTTAATGAAAATCACATGCACATTTTGCTGTCTTGATCCAGCTTGTTTCTCCCCCAGAACCCGTCAGTGTTTCTGGTGAGTCTTCCTCTGTTCTGTCGCCTCCTTCCCAAATGCTTTCCTTAAAAACCTTCTGGAGCAGATAAAGCAAAGCGATTTTTTGCAGAGGGTGTCAGGACTGTTAGCAGAATAAAAGTATACGTGGGGCTGTTGTGTCCAAACGATTAGTAACGCACAGACCTATATATCAGCATAATGTCAGTGACTAACAGCCTCATCTATCTCAAGAATGCTGTAACCGGCACGGTAACACGTTACTGTGAGAACTCTTTGTGCAACTAGAAATGCGTCTCGTTCTCTCCAGCGTGGTTGGGCACCAAGGGAAATGGGCCATAACTCTTGCATGTCCAGACTACTGGGGCTTGTTTCCCATTGCCAATCTTTACATAGGTGCTTCTATCTTCCTATTAGTTTTCTTTGTTCTCTTAGACATTTTGCTTATTTATGCATTCATTGGGATGTGATGTCAAGAGAGAGCAAGAGGGATTTATTTCACGCTCGGCTGTGAGGGGATCTCTTGTTATCAGACTGTACCTCAAAGGTGTATGCCTGGTGTACTTCTCCAGTATCGTGGAAACCTGGAAACATCGTGTAATATCAAGCAGTGCGTGTGGCATGTTAGCGGCAAGTCTGTGGTCTCCTGCTGTCTGCTGCAATTGAAAGCTTTCACTAGCAGCAAGGTAGGAGTAGTAGTTCTGGAAGGGCTACAAAGATGATTGGGGGACTAGAACATATCCCTTATGAAGAGAGGCTGAGGGACTTGGGACTTTGTAGCCTAGAGAAGACTGAGGGGGGATCTTATCAATACTTGTGAATACTTGAGGTGTGGGGTCAATCTTTTTTCCAGTGGTGCCCGATGACAGGACAGGAAACAGTGGGTATTAACTTGAATACAGAAAGCTTGACCTAAACATGAGGAGGAACCTCTTTATTGTGAGGGTGGCAGAGCACTGGAACAAGCTTCTCTTAGAGATTATGGAGTCTCCTTCTCCGGAGATATTCAAAACCTGCCTGGAGGCTGTGCTGTGCAGCCTATTGTGGGTGGTCCTGCTCTGGCAGGGAGGTTGGACTAGATGATCTCCAGAGGTCCCTTCCAACCCCTGTCATCCTGTGATTCTATGTAATCTTTGAGAATTTGGTCCCCATTGTACATTTGTGGTAATAATACACTGCTTTAATCAAAAGGCTTAAAAATGTTCTGCAAGGTAGGTCTCTGCTTTCTTTTTCCTTCTACAGCTAGGGAAGCTGAGGCATGAACAGGTGTGTGCAGGGATTTGGTTTCCCAGCAGGTCAGTGGCACATTCAGGTATAAAACTTGAGGGTATGGTGTCTTTGTGGAGCCTGACACTTGCATGATCTAAAGGCTGCAATGTCCTATGGGATTGGTACAGACCATAGTGCAAACTAGATGTCAGCTACAAAGTCCTGGCACTCAGCCCAAGAGACACTATTGCAAGCTTGTGGGGGATGACTGTTGTGAACAGTTTTGTGTGCTCTTTGTAGGTCTTCTGCCAGGAAAATCCTTCTGTTGCAGATATACGGGGCTTTGAGAACTCCTTTTGAGCTTTCCTGTACGGGGTCTTGTCTCCATGGGACCATGAGTTGTGCTACAGGAAATCTGAATCCTAATGCAAAGCTACAGGCATGCTCTGCTTGGCTGCACTACAGAGCAAACACATGAGCAGTTCTTGCTTCTAATTTTTCTTCTAAAGAGTGAATCTTCCTTGTGTACATCCTGACAAACACTGAATGGCCTTTCTTTTCTGAATTGGAAGTTGAAGACATACTTGAAGGAAAAACATCACAGGCACTCACTAGCTTTTGGGAAGTAACTCTAGTTAGTGGCTTTTAATACTTTAGCTTTGTGTGCCTCACTTGACTAGATAAAACATAAAGAAAAGAGAGAGAGCAGAGTACCTACAATAAAACCATACCCTTTCTATGGCCTTCCCATGTCTCTCAAAGCTCTTACCCTTCCTTGAACACCCCGAGGGATGGTGACTCCACCACCTCCCTGGGCAAACCGTTCCAATGCCTGACCACTCTTCCTGAGAAGAAATTTGTCCTCACTTCTAACCTGAACCTCCCCTGGAGCAACTTGCGGCCATTCCCTCTTGTCCTACCACTATTTATCTGTGAGAAGAAGCTGACCCACAGCTCACCAGAACCTCCTTTTAGGTCATTGTAAAGAGTGATAAGGTCTCCCCTCAGCCTCCTCTTCTCCAGACTAAACAGTTCCAGTTCTGTCAGCCGCAGCTCCTAAAACTTGAGTTCCAGCCCTTTCACCAGCTTCGTTGCCCTTCTCTGGACAGACTCCAAAGCTGAACATGGTATTCGAGGTGTGGCCTCACCAAAGCTGAGTACAGTGGGATGATCACCTCCCTGATCCTGCTGACTATGGGTATCTCTGGTGTAGTGTTTCATTAATGTGTTTGCTATAGCAGAACAGCCTCAGATGTAAACGTGGCATCTTCTTCAGTTCCTGTGGGCATCTAGGGCATCAGATGTACTGTTTCACGTAGTGCTGTTCAAGGTGGAGAAATGAATTATTTGTACCTGCCACTTAACATGTTTGCAAACTTGTTTTTCTTTTACCTCAGTCTTGCAAACGTAAACAAGAAACTCCCCATCTATCTTGCTGAACATGCGTGACTGTTTCCCACAAGTGCGCAGGACTAACAGCTGTAGTCTGTAAGATGCAGTGAGGCATTTTGAAGAGACAGATCTTTTATCAGCGTGGCAAGGCATCTCACAGTATCTCTGTTCCCGTTTCTTCTTCTCCCCTGCTGATCTGGAAGTCTCTGTCCCTGCTCACAGTTAAACAAGTGTAGCTGAAAATGTACCTGCGTCTGTGAAATTCTGGGATTTGTTTGCTTCTTGCTAATCTGTAAACAATTAATTTTGCACTGAATGATGAAAAATGTTCCTCTGCCACAAGTTGTGGCTGGTACCAGATTGCCAGCTTGCTAGATCTGCATTTGCGTGTTCAGGCGAGGGGCTACTTTAAAACTTCAATTACAGACTAAAAATACCTGCGGAGTCTTTTTGTTCACATTTAACTGCCTCGATGAAAATAGCAGGGTTGTGTCACGTTTGTCATCTTTGCTAGCTGTAGGCAGTTTGGAGCACGACATAGTTGTGTAGCAAACTGGAAAAACATGTGCCCATTGTCTTGCTGAAGTGAAGGCATGTAGAAATGGCACTACGGCCACGTCAAATACCATGTACGTGGAAAATAAAGGAGCTGACTTTTGAGCAGACAGCCAGTGTTTATGTGTTTAATTTATGTAGTAGCCCTTTCAGTTCCATCTGTTCTTGTGCCCTTTGGTAACCGGGTTTGCCATTTTTTATTGAGTGAAGATGATGTTGTCAGGTTCAGGGAATAAGGCTCAGATTTTATTTTATATGGTGTTTTCATCTTCTCTGTTACAAGATCATCCTTAGGGAGAGGAGGTTGACCCCAGGAAGGAAGGCACCTTTGTATTCTGAGGTTGTCAATAATCTGTCACTACAATACAAGGTTGAGAAGTCAAAATTGCAAGTTAAGCACTTATAACCCAAATATATCCCTTAATCAGGGGTCATCTTGTAAATGAATGTGATCTGAGAACCCCGCGTTTTTGTGTTTCTGCATCCATGGCTAAAGCATGTTTGGCTCTTCTCGCTAAGGACTTTTATCCAGAAGCTGGGAGGACTGGAGTGGACCATAGGAACTAGCTGGCAATTAGGAGGGTTTAGTTGGTTTCTGCTTTGTTTTAATCTTTGTCCTTGCTCTTCTGCAGCACCAGGATGCGCTACCTTTGTGGCACACCACTGGACAGGTCTTGAGAACAGGAGTCTGTCATGCCTGATGTGCAGTGGCAACACTGACTTGTGTACCAGAACTGCTCTGAGCCTTTCCAGTTCAAGAGAGGTAGGGGCTAGCTCCAGCACAACAGAATGGCAAGTTATTTCTGAAAGCAGTTGTTGGCTACTAGACTAGTAATTCTGCAGTTTTACCCAAACTCAAGTGAGAGCCTGGGATTGATCCTGATTACCACTTTATTGCTGAATTACTTTGAAATGGGCTTCTGTGCAGATACAGCTTTCATGGGACCTTCAAGGTGTGGATGGAGAGAACACTCAAATGTTCATTACTACCAAAGTAAGGATATATATAGCCCTGTCTGTGGTATAGGTGAGCCAAGTATAGGTTGTTCTCAGCTTCCCTACTTATGTTCTCCACTGCCTATCTCATACTGCCTTATACCAATGCCAAAAGCTTGTGCTAGGTAAGTTGGTCAGCTGGCCTCCTTCCTAGGATAGGCAGATGTCCTACTTTGTTGGCTGTTGCTCTGAGCCACCACTGTGATCATTGTGGACTTGTGGCATCTGTGTCAGGATGAGCTGTGCCCCAGCACTGTTCTTGGACAGTGCTGCTAACAGTGGGTGTCTGTGGGTAATCTGTTTTGCTGGGACACTAAACTGTGGTAAAATGGCTAAATCAGTAAAATTAACATACTTCCTTGCAACTGCCTACAACCATCTAGGAAGCTGCTGGAAGAGCTGGGAGTTGACTCCCTGTTACCAAGACCATCTTTTCCCTTCGAACTTGCACGTCCATGTTCTGCTGATGTTGCCTCAAAGGCATGGTAATAGTTAGTTGGCCCAAAGACCATAATGAGTCTGGAGGTTTGTAGGTTGAACAGACTCCAGATGGTTTGCCTTATTACTGTGGCGTGTGATTAAGCTACAGGCAGAAATCATTAATAGTGTCTGGTACTTTACACCTTTCTTATTGTTTGGGTCCAGAAGATTTTTACTACCTACTCAGAAAGTCACTGTATTCCTTGTAAGCTTTTAGTGAGCTATTTTAATGCAACGTTGCTTCCCTTTTTCTCTTTACATGGGAGAATATAGGTATTGGAGCAGCAGGCATGGGGTTCCCCATGAGAGATGATGAGATAGGAGTTGAGGGTGAGCCCAGGGTGGGGAGTGCCGTCAATGATGGGGTGTAGCCCCACAGCACACAAGCAGGCTTGTGACATGTTCTGGCCATGATCCCAAGTTGGGTGGGGTAACAAGTGGAGACCCAGAAGACAAGGTTCATCAAGGAAGACCAGCCATTAAGTTTGTGCATCAGGAGAAAAGGCTGGGCATAAGCCCAGCCATGACATAGCTCAGGTCAGGACTGAGTGTCCAGACCTAAGATGGAGTAGAGCTGCAGGTTCATGCACTGGGGGTGTGGATGGAGGTTCCAAGGGAGGTTGTTCAGGGTAACTCAGGCCTGTTGGTGCCCTCAAGGCCCTGGCAGTATGGTTGCTAGTTCATTTTTATGACCTGCTGACGTACCAACTTCTGAAAAAAGCTTTTCAGACAAGTATCACAGATGGCCTTGTGCTGCAGAGGAGCCTGGAGACAAATAGTGAGCAGTGAGAAGAATTTGCTGTGCCAGTTGTTCCACCATCAAGATCATAAAGGTTTCATGTTTTATGCAGATGTAATGCCTTGTGGGTAGTCACTGCTTTTAGATTTTCCCGATTTGGGATGATGAACCTAAGGGTGTTTTGCAGGGCAGGGGTGGGAGGGAAATCCCTCTCAAAACAACACTGAAACACATAGCAGTTGCAGCCAGGAGTACCCCATGCCTGCTGAGCAGCCCCTTAGTCAGGCCTGGTAAAGTTAGTTACCCTCCAGATGGCCAGGATAGCAGCTCGTGTAATCCTGGGATTTGCATCATTGTTACAACATTTAAGCCCATGGTTTGGGTTTAAGTAGATGGGTGTAAGAGGATAAAAGGTTGGTGGGGTATGAATGTGTGGATTATCTGATCTTGCTCTGTTGAGGTGGATGATTCCCTACTAGGGGAATCTATTTTATTGTGAATATTTATCCAGAGGAAAATGAGTTGTATTCCATTTAGCAGAACACACGTAGCATGGCACATGTTTGTTAGATGTACAGGGCAGACTGTCCAGACTATGTGCAGTCCCTGGCAGTGTTAGCTGGTGATGTGCAAATACATTGAAAGTCATGGCTTCCTCTTCTGCCACGAACCTGCTGACCTCTTTCTTCCAGGTTTCTGGCTGTGGTGGTGCTGGCATGCAAACTACACCAGCGTGCTACTCCATGCTGTGCCATTCTTCATAGTTAATATCACTATGCCTCTTGAGCTGGAACTGGTGGTTGAAGCAAGCAAAAACTGATCAAAGCACATGCCTAATTGGATTTTTAGATCATGCTTTAAAAATGTTGGATTTTCAAATACTCCCATTAGTGGGCATTAATGCTGAGGAGAAATGTGTCACCAGGTAGTTTTTTGAGTCAGAAATTAAGTATAATTAAAAAGAGATTACTGAATTTAGTAGTATTAAACTAAATGCTTTCATTAAATAAAGAACATCCCTGGAACCTCTGGATGCACGTAAGAAGTGTGCCAACCCATCTCCTGCAGATGGAAGTTAAGGCAAGAGGAGCATTTTTCTGAGTATGGACAAAGGGGGCTGGTGGTCACTGGGACTTCCTTTACTGCTGGATGCACTGAAGATTCCTTTGGAGAGAGGGGATCATAATTTCAAAGGAGTGAGCAGAAGAAATGTACGTGGGTTCAAGCTGGGAAGCATCAGCCTGACTGGCAGGAAGATTCCACGGTGTGTGTTGGAATAGTAAGCTGAGAAGTAAAATTATAATTATGATGTATAGTTTTATCCTTTTGCCAGGTGTCCTTGTTAATATGCAAATGAATATTCTTTTGCAGTGTGGCCTGTCAGTCAGGTGCGTTTCACTCTGCCAGTCACCGCTGTAGGGTTGGGTTATCAGTGGTAACAAATAGTTCAAATTGAACTGGGAGGCAACAGGCACAAGTGGGAGCAGTTTATCTCCGGTTGTAAGGACAAGTTCCCCTAATTCTCAGTTATGTGTCACTTGGTTCCATTATGACAGGAATTCATTAACCTTGTCTTACGAGCAATTTAGTATGCCACTTCCTACAGCTAAAGATCACATTTATGTGATGCAGTTTTGATTCATATTGCTAGTCTGTGTATTTTACCACCAGTTATTCTTGGCTGTAATTTCAGTCCTGTGCTTGACTGCTTTTCCCTTTTATTTTTACTGAAATACATTATTCGGGGACGGTATAGGGCTGCGAAGATGATTAAGGGCCTGGAGCATCTCCCCTATGAGGAAAGGCTGAAAGAACTGGGGCTGTTCAGCCTTGAGAAAAGAAGACAGAGAAGGGGTCTTACTAATGTTTCTAAATATCTGAAGTGTGGGAAATGGCCAGCCCCTTTTCAGTGGTCTGTGAAGACCAGACAAGGGGCAATGGCTGCAAATTGGAGCACAGGAAGTTCCGCACCAAGATGCGGAAGGACTTTTTCACAGTGAGGGTGACAGAGCCCTGGGACAGGCTGCCCAGGGAGGTGGTGGAGTCTCCTTCTCTGGAGATATTCAAGACCCATCTGGACACCTACCTGTGCGATCTGTCCTAGGGAACCTGCTTTGGCAGGGAGGTTGGACCTGATGGTCTCTTGAGGTCCCTTTCAACCTCTACGATTCTGTGATTCTGTATCTTAAGGAAGATGCTTCCACCTGTGCACAGGCTGGGCAGCAAATTTAATTACTTGACAAGAAGGTTGGAAAAAATTAGAAGCCACAGGGGAGTTCTTAAGACTCTTCCAGCAAGACTGACTGAAAGGTGAGTTTTGTAGAATATTTTTATTTTGATCTTTACTGCGTTGCTGTGTAACAGCAGTAGTATAGAGGATCGTACTGCTTGGCTTTGGTGGCTGTTAGTGCCAGAAGGTCAAGGCTACTGGGGTTGCCAGTTCTCTTGTCTTGAAGGGAGGCAAGAAAACAGATACATCTCTGAAGTGAAAAACAAATGCTTCTTGTAGCACCAAAAAAATTCCACATTATTTGTGCCAGTCTGGAAGAGACAGATTTTGTGGCATCAAAGAGCTTAGTTTTGAACTTGGAGCTCTAGCAAAGCCAAGCCTTAACTGGAGCCATAAGTAGGAAGTTTGTCAAGTGATCTGGCTGTAAAAAGTTAGATCTCAGGCAAGAGAATTTAAATTTATGTCAATTTATACAGTGTTAATCTCTGCAGAGCAGATCTTAATGCAAAACTGACAATTTGGGTCACGTTTGAAATTGATTCAGAGATTGGTCCTTGATCATTTTAGATCCAGTTCCAAGGCTGACTTGTGAGTTGGGATTGAGGATCAAAGCCTAAAACATCACTTCATTTCAAGCTTGAGGGTCAGACTGAAGGGTCTTGTTCTAAAGTGGGTTTTTGTTGCATACTGTAACTTCAAGTGCAAAATACACCATTGTACTGAAAATCTCCTGTCTTTGAGGCTTAAAAGACTCATTGAAGATGAAGGTGAAGCTGTTTGTGTACTTGTAAGCATTATGAGAAGAGGCTTCAGGAGAAATAAAAAAGTGCAAGTGGCACAGAGAACTCTGGCAAAAGAGAAACATTGCTATGGAGTTAAAGGATGAGTTTTTGAAGGCAATGGCTGTACCTTGTTTGAAGTTGTAGCTGTGTGAGGAAGGACATGCTGCCTTCCCTCGGGGAGGGAGCCTGGGCAGGATTTGTTGGCCTCAAGAGGATGGCAGCTTTGGTAGGATATAACCAGCTTTAGCTGCTACTGCACCAATATGTAGAGCTAATGGGCTTATGGCTGGTACAGTGAGGCAAAGCCAATGCAGAGAAGGCTTTTAGAAACATGCCAACTGACGTGGCTGTAATGCTAAGTTAAACTACCCTTCCAGACACAGCTTTTGAAACAAAGTCATTGGCAGAACTGAAAGGGAGAGAAAAGTCTTCTGACCTCCTTGGATATGGGGAAAAACACTTATTGCACATCATGATCTTTCTTTCCTCACCTGTGATGTACTACAGGTACTGCAGTGCAGGTGTACCACATGACAGCTGGGAGGTGAGGATGAACAGAATGGGATGTCAGTGGAGAGCGTAGGGAGATGCTGTGGAAGGAATTGAGGGTAAAACAGTTAAATGTGTACGTGAAGTGAGAATCTGTTCATTTGATTGAACTCTTTCAGTGTTTCTTACATCTGTGTGTCATCCATTGTGTGTCACCTGCATGCAGTTGGCTTTGCCCTAGTACTACCTGCTTCCTCTCCACTGCTCTGTGATGTCTGACACTTGCTTGTTTGATGAGGCCGTTTGTCAAAAAACTCCTTCTTTTGGGTTGTGTGCATGTGTGTGGCCCAAGCAGTTGTTAGTGAGTTTAATGCTTTGGGCTGGTAGGTCAGTGTGGTGCGGTGAGCTGCTGGGGAGGCACAGGTACAAGCAGGTGGGTAGGTTGGCGTCACTGATGCCAAGCACACTGGTAGCTGCATGGACCTATCATCCAGCTCTCAGCCTGGCCCTACCCCAACTCCATTGCAGCTGATGAATTTCAGCAAGAAGTAGATTTACTGTCAGCTTTTAATAAGCTTCTTCCTTCTATTTTCCTTTTCCCGTAAGTCAGTCTTGAGCGGGCTGTAAGGGAGCCAGTGGAAGATCGGTACAGTGAAGAGGCACGTCTGTTTAGAAATTGCAAAGAATGAAACATTTGGCAATAACGATGTGTCTTTTTTGGCAGGATCCAAAGAGCTCAGAAAATGTTTTTTCTTCATTAATGATCCAAATTCTGTCACCACGCCTGTGTTTTGGAAGCTCTCTGTGAGGATGAGATGATGTCATTGCATAAATCCAAGATTTCCTATTTTTTGTGAAGGGCAGAAGCTCTGGATGCAGACTTGGTGCTGAAACTGTGCTGGTTCTAGGTCACCTCTACATCTCTCTTGGGCACAGAGTGCACTGAAAGCCAAGTGGATCTGAGCTGCTTTGGGTTCTACTGTCAAGCAGAAGCTTCCAGGGAGTGCTTTATGTGGACATAGATGAAATGAAAAGGGGTTTCTTTTATTTATTTTTTTAATTCCAAGCTTAGTGTAAGCTCTTTGCATATCCAACATGCCCCTAACAACATATAATTTTTGGTGGTTCTAGGAAAACTTAAAGGGTTTTGTTTAAAACTGTCTCTTGTGGCTTTGAACTAGCCCCAGAGTCTTAATTAAACATTTTTGGTCAGGCGTGACTCCACAGTGAGTCAAATCGTTTGCCTTTGGTGTTTTGTTTTATTTAATCACTAGACTATTTCTCTTTATAAAACACTGCAGCATTCCCATTCAGCTTCCTTTGTTAGTTTTAGGAGAGCTTCCATTAAAAATGGAATTCTTAGTGACCTATTCCTTCCTGAATCTTTCCTTTTTCCTGTCATTGCTGTAAACTAGATCTATTTTCAAAGCATATGTTGCTTTTCTGGTCTTTGTCCTTTTCCTTGAACCCTTATTTGTATTCCCTTCACTCTCCCTAGCCATGCATTTCATAGAAGTCAGATATTGCTCAGCGCCCCACCAGTGTTTTTCCCCCTGGAGTGGGTGTGGGGGGTGAAGGGGATGTGTCTTTGAAGGGTGAAAAGCTGCACTGGCAAAGGCAGCTTTGTGGTCCCTGTAAAATGTTTCCAAATTCCCTTAGTAGTTCTATCTGAATACATAAAAACACCAGACTGAGATACATAGAGGAGGTTTTGGAAAAATCTTTCTCCCTTCTCCCCAGGTGAGATTGGTGAGCTCAGTGCTTCCTGGTACCTTCTATGCTGGTTTGCTTGCTTAAGGAAACTGAGAGTCCTGCCTGGTTTTACCCAGTTGAGATCAGTTAGTGTTCCTCAGGTGTCTGCCAGTAAGGTAGAGGAATTAAACTTGACTACTCGTCTTTCAGAAGGGAGCCTGTAGCCTTGAGCTGTTGCTCAGGATTGGCATCCTCTCCGTCTTGCAGAGCTGTCCTACTTGGCCAAGGGGGTCAGCCAGAGCGACTTAAAATCCCGGTGGTAACGCCGTTTCCCTCCAGCACCTTTAATCACTGCCTTCAAAAAGGTTTCTTGTTTTCCTATCTACTTTGTGTCAGAAAAAATCTGCAAAATGTGAAAGGAAAAAAGTGAGATTTTTTAAATTCTGACCAACTATTTAAGAACAAACTAAAAGACATTTTTTCATAGCTTTTCCACTGAACTACAACGATCTTTTTTATAGCATGGCTTTATAGTATCATTATCAGTTGGCTGATCCTACAGCATCTGAAATTGCCAGTTCTCCGTGTGAAAGTTCAAACTTTTTGGCAGCTCAGCCCTGGGCTCTGCCTTTTGCTTCCCTGTTTACTCTCTTTAGCCTGGTTTGATTATACTTTTCAGACTCCACATCTGAGACACTGAGATTGGAATGTGGCCTGTCATCTGAGAAATCAGAGAATTGCATATATAAAATATTTACAAAATGCTAATGAGTTCTTGGACTTCTAGTGAAATGCTACTCATGTATCTTATTTACTTAGTACAAAATCTGCCCTTCTGGGCTGACAACCAGTCCTCCTCCCCACACACACCTGTTTACTTGTCTAGCTACGTGAACCTTAAACCTCATCCACTGAGTCATCCTGGTCCATGCTGAGCACTTCTTGACCCACCCTTTTATCTGCACCCTTTGCTGCTTATATGTTGTGCTGCTGGGTACCGCTGTGGTTACTTTAGGATCTCCATGCAGTGGTAAACTGAGTAAAGTGGGAGCTAATTCAAACCCCACTTCTGAAGAGAGGATGCAAACTTGATTTCAGGACTCCTCTCTGTAAGCCAAGCAGTTAGGTGTGAGGTCCCTCTTTGCACGTTCTGTTGCAGATGGGAAAGAGGTTGGGTTTGAATCATTACTGTAGCATTTGTTTTAATGTCTGGGCCTCATTATCACTGACAGAGGGTAGGCCCAGGAGACTGTAAAAATAGTTTAAAACTGCTGATTGCTCTCAGTTTAACTGGGTGAGGGCCTTGTGCTGGAAGCATTGGCTTCTATTGGTATGTTTTGTGATTATGTGCAGTGCTGCGGTGTATTTCTGGCTTGTTTTGTTAGCAGGAAACCTGAAGCCTCTTCCAAGTTGATGTAAGAGAGATGACCCTGGATGATGTTGAGGTGAAGAGCTAGAATGTAATCTGTGTTAATTTTATTGGTGCATTGTGCGCTTTACTTCTGTATCCAATATAAGTGAACAGCACTAAAATAGATTCAGCATGTGCTTCATGTTGGCTGAGGGGATGCAGGGCATTAATGCTAATTTGTGACAATGAGTATGAAGTATTGGCTGGCAAACGAGGGTGGTCCCTTTACAGACATATTGATTCAACATGCCATGCTTTTCCTGCTGCATCTAGTACTTAAAATGCAATTTAGGAGGTTACTTGAATATAGGTTAGTGCTGATGTCATGAGCTGGAAACTTAACTTGTGTTGTCCCTGTTGTATCTAGGAATTTCTTCTTCTGTTCTTTACCCATCCCTCTCCCTGGGTATGTGATCACAGTGACAAGTTGTAAGTGACCTTTTTTTATCCCTTAAGTTTCTATTGTGTGATTTTTCTTAGTTTTGATGTAATTTGGCAATATATGAGGTTCAGTTGATGGATGTATCAACACCATGTGGGATCTACAGCAGTGGATGGTAATGGCTCTTCATGCACAGTGGTTTCCAGCGTTGCATTCATAGTTCCCTGAAGTTCTAGGCAACTTTGAAAAAGCCTTAAAAAGTGATGTAAAATAAGTTTGTATGTGCTGTTGGACTAAATCTGAAACTTCTGAAGGGTCTGCATACTCACTGGAAAACTTCAAGGTCTGCATATGGGAAAACCTGAAATTCACTGGTGTTGGCAAGCTTCTTCCTTTTTTCCGTGCTGCAGGAGCAGTGTGATACTGAAGCAAGGAACTTAAGTTTTCAGAAATTTTAAAAATTTCCTTTATGGATTTCTAATAGTGTTCATGGATGTGAGTGCGGTGAGTGGGAGAAGGGAACTTTGAAGGCAGATCCTCTGTGTAAAGCGCTTTGCTTCTAAGAATTGTGGTTGTGTTTTCAGCCTTGAGCTTAATAGGTCTTTGGCCATGGTCACCTTGTGGCAGGTGTTGTGCGGCCTTTCTTCCTCAGAAATGTCATCCTTCTCCCAGACACAGGGCCAAAGCAGTTGGCTCTGCCTCTGCAGAACCTGTGATTCCAGATGGATACTGTGATGCTAGAAAATGCTCTGTAAAGGGAGAGCATAGTAAGGCGGATTTTTAGAATAGTAAGATGTAACTGTACTAAAAAGTCGTGCAGGTAGTAAAGAAAAAACAAGTGTAATTGTTGGAGAAGTTAAATGTTGATGGCTAGGACCTGATAGTCACATAAATAGATTAAAAAAATCTGTTTCACACCACATATTTAGAGAAATGAGATGGCTATGATGCAGAGGGAATACCTTTATGCTTTCAATAACAAAAAAAAAAGATGTAGAGATAGAGAAAAGATTAGGAACTACTACCGTTGTGCTACATTTCTAACATGATTGTTCTAGGGCAGATGACCAGGTCAGTATGCCTTTGTATGGACTGTTGTTATTCCCAAACCTAGCCTGTTTCGCTCCTGTTACCCATCACTAGGCACTGAAGCTCAGGTGTGACCCTCAGAGCAAGGTGTGGAAGGTGATGGGCAGTGTAATGGGTATCAGGCACAGATACTAGAGTGATCTTTGCAAATGAAAGTTCCCAGAAAGCAATTTTCCCAGCCAGAGAAGTAGGAACCTGACTGGACGCTTCCACAAATTTAGACCATGTCTCCAAGACACTCAGCCCATTTTATTTAAATCCTTTTGTAGACAAGGGTTGCAGCAGCAACAGAAAATGCTGAAGATAAAAATTTAATGAAAATTGAAATCCTGAAAGGTACCGGGGATACCAACAGCAAAAGGCTAATAGATATTTTGTTAGGGTGGTAATTTACTGCTCAAATAAAGGGTAGATTTCAAATGCCACTGTTTTGGGTTCACATGGCAAGCAGAAAAGGCTGCTGGCATCCTTCTTTGTTATGCCAGTGTCGTAGGAATTACGGCTACAGTAAATCGTTTTCAGATGTGCAGATCTAGTACAGATAAGCAGTGGCTGTGTGGATGTAGGGTGAAAGAAGGGAAATAAGCCAAACTAAACAGGGCCTCCTTGAAAAGTGCCCAGAAAATGCGGTTATAGAAAATCTGAATGAAGCACAAAGAAGCAGTAAACGGTGTGGGAGGAGACGAGAAGGAAAATATGCTACTAATATCCCCAAAGTTATTGCTGAAAGAGGTGCTGAAGTGTTCTGCAGATGGATAAATTTATACTGGCCACAGCACTTGTCGTGCGTAAATAAAGAAAGGCTTCAGGGGTGCAGAGCAGGGACAGCGGCCCGAGGTACTTGCTGTAGTTCTGCTTAGACCAGCAGTGGCAGATGTTGGATACAGATGTGGAGCCTGTAATGTCTCCTATCACAGGGAAAGCCACGTGCTGGAAGCTGATTCACTAAGGACCATGTGGAGATGGGTGGTGAAACACTGAACAAGCTTGAGCCAATTAGGTTGCTGAGGTAAAGCTGTGTAGGTTGAAAAGCAAGGTGAGTTCAAAGGTACATCAAGCAGATATGCACCCTGACAGCACTGAAGGGTTAAAACACCCCACCTCAAACCCAACCCTGCCTGTGGTAGGCTTTGCAGTCTGTAATGAAACCATGACACTTCTCAGCAGGACTCACTGTAGAACTGCTGAGTGGCAATAAAACACCAATAGCAATTACTGTCTTCAAGGTCTAATTTCAATGTGAAGCATACATCCTTAAAAGGAATGAAAGCTTGAGGGAATGGCTACAGACCTGTGTGTCAAACAAAGGTTCATTCTTTTAGATCTGCTGCATATCTCCTCGTAAATGGGTAATGATTCAATGCCCTGATAAGCAGCATGTTAGAGATTTCAATTCCAACCTTCTCCCTCCCCCCACCCCAATTATGATAATTCTGAATGACTGCCTCATCAATTCCCAACTCATCCATTCCACTGAGTGGTAGAAAACCAAAAAAAGGAATCTGAGTCACTACTTGCAAGTTGCCTGAGTGTAATCAGTGGGGTGGGAAGTTTGGAGTTTTCAGCTCGTGTCAGGGAACTGTTTGCAGACACCAAGTACTCTAAGCTCAAACAAACGGTGTTCTCCAAACTTGTGTGTATTGTTTGCACTGAGAATGTGTCTCATGTGGGAGCAGAGTTCCAAAATACCACATACTGTGTGTGTACACTGCAAAGTTTTGGGTTTTCCTTGGTGTAGAAAGGGAAGGTGGTTTGCAAAGCTTGGCATCTGGCTGCAAAAGGAACTTTCTGCACCATGTTTCTTGGGTCAAAAGTACTAGGAGTAAAGCAGCTGCACTAGAACTGCCTTATGGATCCTCAAGCTTAAAACATCGTGACAAGAATGATGATAGCTGCTTGTGCTTGTGTCCGTGCTGAAAAGCACAGAGCTCCTGGCTATGAAGTGCCCAGGTCTTTCCTTCAGTGTTAGCTTGAAGTGCTTCACTCTGCTGAGAGGAGACTGCTGTTTGCAAGTGTGCTGATAAGAATGGCACAAGATGAGGGAGTCTGATTAGAGTTAAAAAGAATAGACAAATATATCTACTTTGGGTATGAATAAATTTAAAACTGCCAGAAGAGCTTTTGCAAGGAAGGAACAAAAAAAAAAAGAGAGAAAACATTCAAGTTTGGCACTTTTAATAAAAGGTGTAATACAATATAGCTCTCTGCAGTAGCAAGAGTGTGACCTGTCCTGAATGTGATTCCCTAGAGTAACCTGTAAGCCATGCCTTTGAGAAAAAAACCCACCCAAGTCCTCTGAGATTTGTGATCCCTTTATTCCACTTGGCAAATATATGGGTTATACCTTGAAAGATAACACTGAATTTTGGATCTTTATTGTTCTGTTTCACAGTCTGAAGAAAAAAACTGCAATGAGATAGTTCAGTTCCATACCCAAAGGCTGAATGTCTTAGATCTGTATGCCACAAAATACATAATGCATAAAGAAGTGACATCTATTCCACTCTGTGGGTCTTTTACACAGTGGTGTAAATTTTTTGAGAACTTTACCCATTTTGCTCATTTGAAAAGTCTGAAATAACAGATGATGATGGTACAAGTGCATGATGACGTTGCTATTGTTTTTCCTTGGCCAAATCACAGATCCTTTTAGGGATCCACCAGATGTATGGCAGAAGGTGGGCACAGACTAAAGCACATCCTGAAAATGTGGATGTGGATTCTGACGGCAGGTTTTCCTCCTAAATCTCTCCTGTGATAATGAACTGCTGCCGTTCCATAATAACGTTAGCTAAATCAGCCTTTGGCTGCATCTGTGGCTAAAACCAGTTCAAGCTACTGGGTATGGTTGAGCATTCAGATGCTGTGCTGAGTCTTTTCTTGGAGCCTGTTCCAATTAAAGTCGGTCAGAAGTCTCCTTGTCCAACAGCCTGATCCAAGAGCTGTTGCTATAATAACAGCACATTGTTCTTCCGCTAGGATGTGCCCATGAGACATTAGCTGCTGTATAAAGGCGTTATACTTTTAAAACTGGTCATTGAGTTAAACAAGGTAACACAAACCATAACATTAACCACTCTTCAGAAGCGGGGAAGGTCTAAGAAAGTCAGTTTAACTCAGTATTTTTGTTCAATCTCATTAAAGTGACCTAATTTAAAAGAAGATGTCACTCTTTGATAGATCCTACTTCTGTGAAAGCAGTTCCTCTGCACCACCTCTTCCTGCCTGAAGGCTGCTTTGGGCAGTGCCTCTGTGCCCCACAGCTGGGGCTTCTGCAAGCAGATAATCATCTTGTCAGCGTGTGTCTCAGCTTTATCTTGTCCTGGCAGCTGTGTCTCTGATCGTAGACCATACATTGGGACATAAGCTTGTGCTTTAGCATTGGTGGCAGTTCTCTTTTTTCAGTATCAGTATGCAGGTGGGACAGAAGAGTACCTGTTGTCACTGTGGTGCCAAAATAAGGCCTGGCTAGCATGATAGGACTTAGAAAAGGTCAGGCATGTGAAATACCATGGCAAATAGTAGATAAAGCTTGCTCTGTGTGTGTGGTTTGGGTTTTTTTTCCCCTAGCAGTTGTTCATCTCTGATTGTTTTACTAGCAACTTAGGTTGTGTGTGTTTTAAGCAGGGTGCTATTATGCATCCTTCTCTCTTAAAGCGTCACAGAGGCACATAGCTTTGAAGCACTTTAAAGAAGTGAAATTAACTTGAAAAACTTCAGGCAGATAATTGCTCTGGATAGGGCAGAGATATTTAATGTATAAGACAGACAATATAATTGTTTTTCTGTGTTGTTTTTTACTAGACTTTGTTGGGATGTAGTGATCAGTGCCACCTCTTTCTAGTTAGAACTTAGCAAGATGTCTTTTCATAACTCGGTAAATCCATCCCAGATTCTTCCAATGGAAATTTGGATTTATTTCTCCCAAGATTTCAAGTTTGGCATTGCATTTCAGACAGCATGATCCTCTCATCCTTTTGCTTGTGGGCCCCATCCCCACGTCAGCTCCCAGAGGTGCGAGCCGGTCCGGGTCTCCCAGGGTACAGTGGGAGGTGATGGCTCTGACAGCCCTGCCGCGTGGCACAGGATCTGGCCTCCTTCCCCATGGGCTGTGCGGGTGTGAGGAGGAGACTCCAGGGTTCAGACTGCAGAGGGGTTTGTCATTTATCGTCACAAGGCGAGAGCATCTGAAGCAGACTGACTCATCCCCTTCCTAGTGACTCACTGTATGTTTTCTTTTTTCCTGGGTGGAAAAATAGCTCCTGTATTTCTAACGGGAATGCAAAGTGAGAGCCAGACCATAGGTACCAGTTTAAATATGTGTTTGCCTTTTACTGATAGAAAATTATTTTTATTCCAGGAGTCCTGGTATCCTAGGAAATGCATGCTCAGGTGGTTTGAGGCAAGAACTGAGTCAGAAACGGTATTGTTTCAGCTGCCAAGACTGGGGAGGGATGCTCTGGCATAGAAACAAAGTAGTTTGCTCGCGGTCGTGTTGGGGTTCAATGCGGAGTCAGGCAGCAAATACATCTCCCCTCATTGATTTTTGCATCCTTTTGGTCAGAAGGCCTCTTGGGGTGTTTCCACTGGGTTTCTTTTCTTAGTATACCAGCATCAGCAGACTTCTTTTTCTGTTACCTGTGTTTGATAGTTATGCTTTTTTTTTCATCTCTGATGCTCTGAAGAACCAGTGTTCTCTCTTGACTTGCTTGTTTTAGTTAAGGGACAAAAATGTTCTCATAGAAACTCTTAAGCTAGTCCCTCGCTTTGTTTAACTAAGGGTCTGCCTCTGCTTGTTTTGCGGTCTGACATTGCAGTCAGTACTCTGCCCTCCTCCCTGCTCAAATGTTACATTCTCATGTAAAGTGTGTAAATAAAGGATCTGACTCACCAGGGTCTTGCTGTGCATTTACACGGGGGTTTCTAACACAGGGTCTGTGAAGTGGAATTTTGTGTCAAATCTCTCCCTATTTTAAATGCACTTTTCATGTATGTTTTTGTCTATTCTCTGGAACTTTCCAAGGCACACCACAGCTGTCTCTCATCGGAAGAGCTGCTGCGGTGTTTTTACATTACCCTCTGGTGTAAGCGCCCTGGTAAGGCTACACGTACATGTATGACCACCTGGGAAAGGCTGTGCATCGCAGCAGCCTGTTGCAGATGCCGGATCTGTAGCCCGGCTGGGGAGCTGAGGTGCCAGGGTGGGAGCAGGCAGCTGACATGAGCCGCGGCAGTGGCACAGCCCGGTTAAAGTAGTTTGCTTTTGAGCTAGAATAGACGAGTAATTCTGTCTAAGGAAGATGCTAGGAGTTCAATTCCTTCACTGTAATTCTGTATCTTTCCAGAAGCTACTATTCCTGCTTGCTAAGATGCTGCTATCAGATCTGCATATATTAACTCTCCCTGCTTACAGCTTATTAAATTCTTTTTTTTTGTTTAGTACTTACATTGAGGCAATGGTGAATGATAGAAACTTACTCTGCTGGAAGCCTAAGTGCCTGTGTGTTTAAATAAAAAAGTCGCGTTGACTGGCACCTGGCAAGTCGGTAGCACTGGTAGGTCTGCGCTCCAGGCTCTGTGTGCATCACTGGGGGCTGCAGGGTATGTGTGATGATGGGTTTAAGCATAATTTTTGAGGCTTCTTCTTGCTTTCTGTTGCTGTAATTGAAGTTTTTCCTAGCTACCCTGGAAGGATATTGCTAATCTTCATTTTAAATTACTTGATGCTTATTTCATACAGCTACGGCTTACAGCATGGGGCTTTTGGGTGGGTCTGGCTGGGGTTCAGGGAATATGCAGCCACATCTGGTTTCCCAGCTTTACACTTGGAAGCCTGTATCTCAGGGAAGCAGTAATGATGTAGGCAGATTTTTGCTGGTCAGAGCATTTTATCCCAAATTTTGTTTTCCGTGGCCATTTGTGACATTTTTAGGGTAGTTCTGCCTCTGAGCATGGGCAGTGTGAAGGGAAACCTGTCTTGTATCTGTCTGGGGAGGTGTTTAGTGAGGAGGACATTCCCTAAACATTTTACTAAAGAATAGAGAGCATTTTCAAGAGGAATGAATAATACAGATGCTATCCATGCTCTCTTTGGCTAGTCAAGATAGTAGATTCAGACTTCCCTGTTTCATCAAAACAACCGGAGTGAAACATTGCAAGGAGGCTGGTTTCCAGTTGTGAAGTATGATGTGCCCTGATCAGGAACTGAAACAAAAGCCTGTCTGAACCATAACAGTACTTTGAAAAGATGACACTTTGCCTGGCCTGATGCTGCCTTGCAGCACTCTGATATTTAGACTGAAGTGCCTCAAACTGTTCTCCAGCTTCTTTGTAACTTGAACAGCATTTCTCCTACACACAGGTATGACCTTCAGAAGTCAAAAGTGTCTGTGGAATAAAGATAGATGACTTTCAGTTGCAGTAGTGGGGTTTTTTTTTGTTTGCTTTGCCTAAATTGAATTGTCTTGAAATCAATAGCTGGTTTATTTGAGGTTCACTCCGTGTCATCGACTTATTGATACTCTTCTAAGTGCACAGTTTATTAAACATTAGAGTAGCCCTCACAAGGTTTGCTGGCTTATAGTTTTGAGTTTTCTTGCATTATAACTTCCTTTCTTTTCCAAAACTTTTTAGAAAGTCATTAACAACCTTCAGCCCACAAAAATTATATAAAGAAGTTTTTGTTGACTCTGAATTTGTTAAACCTACATTAGTGTGAGATGTTACTTGTTTCTGAGACAGTTCTTGTAAATTTAGTTTAAAATGTTGTTCAGAAACATAAGACAGACTGTCTTCAACTTCCAAAACGATGATTCAAGATACTCAGATCTCTTCTAGTGAGTGATTGACAGAGATTGCAGAGTTCATCTAAGGAACATTTCCCAAGTAGCAAGTATGGAAATGTGACATATGAAGGAAACTTTTTTTTTTCCTTTAAGAAGGGTTTGGGCATTTGTTCTTTATTTCAGGATTTCGGCACCAGGATTTATTTGAGGTTCTCTTGTACTCTTTTCCAAATGCTCAGATTTGATGTAGGTGGCAAAAAAAGGGACTAGATTATTGGAAACCTCCAATATACAATTTTTTGAGGTTCTTCTGTAAGTCTGGCTAGTGCCTAAAGAAATTGTCCCAAGCCCCAGGTCTTCACACTTTTTTTTTTTAAATTTTATTTTCTAAATGGCCCTAGGGATTTCAGAAGATGTTAACATGTTCTGATCTTGATAAGTAGCATTTACTGTCTTGTTGCAGTGAACCAGGGGAACTGCAGAGTAGCAAAGCAGCTTGCTCCTTTCAAACAGCATTAGTGGTAAAAAATGGAAGATAACCCCTTGACGTCCTGACTCGTGGGTGCATGTTGTAACTGCTGAAGAAAAGCATTTACTCAGCATGAGGGTGGATAGTTTATTTCTTCTTTTTTTCTTTCCCCTTATCACTGCATCTGTCTTGCAGACCCTTAGGGTGACAAAGTATCAGCTTTGTTTTGGGCAACCCAGTCCAGTAAGCCCCATGCTAGAAAGACTATATGAACACATAGGATAGAGCAGAAACGAGAGAGCTTTTTTGGCGTTGCTTTTGTGCCCCTTCAGGAATCACAGCAGAAAATAAAATCCTAGTTAATGATAAATCTGGCATTTGCATATTATCTGTACTTTAAGTGTGCCTTTTGGGTTTTGTTCTTCAGTTCCTGCTTAGCCCAAAGGGAGGCCAAAGTGTGCATGCCTGTTTGCTGTGTGTGTCCCTTATTGCGCCTCTGGTGCAAACAATCCTGTGATGACAACTGGCAGAGAGGCCTCAAGATTGCTGGTCGGCAATTTAACTTGCGTTTGGTAGTGTCTGCTTATGGCATAGGTGGAGGAAGGGGAAAAACAACATTGCATTTTGAGACCGAGTTGAGTCATATCATTTCTTTACCCTATTTTTCCTAAATTATTTGGGTATTTCGGCGGTTTTTTGCTTTGGTTTGTTTTCTCTTTCTCACTCTTCCCCTCCTCCAGCCAGAGCCGGATGCCAAGGTGGTGGGAGACCTTTGTATTGCTGGGCTTCCCCTCGGTTCACTCAAGGCCCGCGGTGTGCTGCTGCAGGCAGTGCAGGGTGGCAGCTCCCTGGCAGACAGGCTGCTGTGCTTGTGGCTGGCTGAATTGATTGCCTGGTTGCCAAAGGATGATCTTTGTGCTGCTAATGTGAAATTTTTTTTTTTTTTAATATCAGCTCCTGCTTATTTACTTATTGATCTTACCTGATTCCTGAAGCTCAATTTTGAGAGGCATCTGCATTCTTGAAGCACTTTTCTTTTCCTGTTGGGCAGATAAGTCCCTAAATATATATTTGGTTCTTCAGGCTTGACTGAAGCTGCACTTTCAAGCTCTTCTTCCAGAGCCCCACTGGTATCCTCTCATCTTCGTACAAGAGTTGAGGTTCTTTGTGGTGTTGAGCAACTCTGTGAGTTGGTGCTCGAGAGAAACCACTGAAGGTTTAGGAGAATTGGGGAAAGCAGGGACTCTTACCAACCTGTAACTCCTCAGCAGGTGCCAAAGGGTGTGAGGTGTATCCTGGTGGACCTGCATCCGGATGTGAGTGAGCAGCTGGAAGCAAGATCACACACAGAGCTTGGCTGGCTTTGCTCTGCAGTTTCTGCTTGTGATGTTTTTCTCTTCTGCTCCTTCCCTGAGGCATATGGGTTCTCTGAATCAAGCCTTGGCTGCCACTCTGCTCCTCCCTTCCTCTTCTTCAGAAAGTGAGGCTCGCACATTGCTGTAGTTTGTTAGTGGGGACCAAGCTAAACAGCCTTGGACTTCTGGGAGTAAGGTGGCTTCAGACAGGCAGCAGCAGAGGAATCCTGGGGGTTTGCTTGCTATTGCTTCAGTGTGCCTGTTTCTCCCAGTCCCTACTCCCCTTCTGACCCCCACCCCCTTCCCACCAGCTCTCTGGGAAATACTATCTGTGAAATACTTGTGTCTTTGCAAAAATGGGGCTTGAAGTTTTGCAAAGGCTGCCTGTGAGCCGGCGTGAAGCTTTCGGTGCTTCTGTGTGATGTGGGGTGGAAAGCCTGGGATGCTGCCTTCCAAGTCCTCGGCTCTTTGCACGGCTGGTTCCTGTGGCTCTTTGGCAGAAGTGGTGTGAGAGCCTGGTTCGTGCAGGGGCTTCTGCCACCGCGTGGGCTCATCTGCAGCCTCAGGGCTGTGGCAGTAGGTTTGTGGCTGAGAGCAGCTGCCTCCGGGAGGAGGGAAGCAGGAGGTGGAGGCAGCATCCAGCCATCTGCCGTGGAGTTAGAAGCAAGATTTATTTGATGCTGTTACGGTCCGAATCCCTGGACGCTGAGGAGGAAGAGGGAGGGGGAAGGGCTGTAAGTAGTTTAACTGGCCACAGGTGTATAACAAGAGGAAGCTGGAGAGAAAACAAATTACAGGGCAGATTCTGGCCCTCGCACAAATGGATCCTGTGCTCCCCTTGGGGCTGGATGGGTCTCTGCCTTGGGGCTTGCTCTGTGGACAGAGCTACTTAGTAGTTCAGCCCATTGGAGAGACATTGCAACAAATACAGAGAGTGCCACACAAATGAGATGAGTCTTTGCAGTTAGTGCGTTTCCCAGAGTCCTGCTCTCTTGCCCTAGTGCTGCCTACGGATGCATGCACTGCCTTCATAGTCTTCTCTGTGATGACACAGGGATATCACTGTGATGTCCACCAGGCTGCTTATGAGGTGGGCAAACTTTCTGTGACTTTTCTAGGCTCCTTAAGTAGAGAACATTGCATGCCACAGCTGTCTGGCTCAAAGGACCTTTGCTCAGCCTCCAGCCTACTGAGTTGCCTTCATATCTGTGGGGTGTTTGAGTAGAGGCAGGGAGTGTCTCTGGGTAACCTGTAGGGCTCTCCTGTGGCAGCATTTCATTATACCAAGGGTATCTCAATCACTGTCGTCTTCTTAAACTGATGAGAAAGGAAAGGGTGCAAGAGGGCAGCATCAACACGCCAGGGAGTGTAGCTGGCCATAGCAGATCTGAGTTTTCTGGGTTCTCCCTCTAAAGCCTGTTAATTAGGTTTTGCTGCTGCTTTCTAAGCCTCTCAATGGGCTTGGCACTTTAAGAGCTAATGCTAGTTCAGAATTCCATGTGGAGGTTACTGTTGAATTATTTGACATGTTATAGACTTTCTCATAAGAACTTACAGGAAGCTTCTTTGTGACTTCCCATGTGTTTAATGCATTGCCATTTTAATTTTAATGGCTGCAGAGGAAATACCTTTCTGGAACACTAACCTTAATTGACTGTCTTTTAAAAAGCCAAACACAGAGCATATTTTGTTACAGCTCACTTTTGATCTGTAAAAGATCATACTCGAGTAGAGATCTTGTCAGAATTTTTTCCCAGACTCACAAAAAGACTCTCCCGGAGTGGAGACAGAAGAGTGTGAAAGAGGAATATAACTCAAACAGAAAGAATAAGTATATCCTGGATATGTGCATGATTGGCATGGAGTTACAAGGCAGGTTTAATGCTGCTCCTTAACTCAGCAGTCTTTTATTGCATCCTACCCCTAGTGCAGCTCTCGCTTGAATACATAAATGTACTCTACCAAACCACAGTACAAGGTGGCTGTGCTTGGTGGGTATCACCTCACCTTGCTTTGCTGGTAGTTCCATCAGCTTCAGTGAAACTACCTGTAGCGAAGGGTACTAAGCAGTGCGAGCCAGGACATGGTTCATCAGCTGTTGCACTCGCTGTATGGTCGTTGCTTCTGCTTTATTATTTCCACTGTCCCTTTGTGCCCTCTCTGTCAAGCAGCTGCCCATGTCTAGTCAGCTATAATTTATATGATTGTTCTCTGTGAATGATTTGAGTTTGGTTTTTAACCCAGTTTCACAGAACCAGATGTAGGCACAGGTAGGCAAGTTTTTAGTGCTTTGCACAGCTTCGCAAAGTTAACTCTCTCATCCCCTTTACGGGGACAGTGACAGGAGTAAATTATCACACAAGCCATTTGTTCAACTGACTCGCCCCGAACCGCAAGTAAAAATTCAGGGCCTCTTCAGCATTTGAAGTAGGTGCCTCAGTCCCCCTGTGGCAGTATTGACTATGCTGCCCTACTCCAACTCCTCTTGAGAGCTGGTGGCCCTTGAGCGTGCAGGGAGTCGCACACCACTGGTAGATCTGCTGTTCGGTGATGGATGTGCCTGACGAGCAGGGCTGAGAGAAGGGCAGAGCTGGACCGCAGCCCTGGGATCGCTTGTGCTCAGCTGCAGACCAGCCCTGCAGCCACCCACCTGCCTCGTGATGCGGCGTGTGGCTCCTGCACTGGGAAAGAAGACCCTGGCAGAGGCAAATGACTGTATTGAATGTTTGCTGCAGTGGGCAGTGTCATTGCCAGATCACCTCCCAAGCTTCTGCCTGGATGGCAGTTTACATCCAAGGATATTTTTCACAGTCCTTATGCTTTAATGACAATTATTTGTCACGCTTCTGTTTTTGTACTGCTAGCACACAGCACTGAGATCTCCTGCAAGGCTCAGATGGATATCTTAATTAAAAAAATTTTAAAATTGCAGTACTGTGTATAGATGCATTTAGAAGTAATTTAAGGGACTTGGAAAGCTGCAGTTCTCCATGAGGGTATTCTCTGTTTCAAAGAGATCGCTGCTACTTATGGCAAGACATCTGTTATCTGAGCAACCCTGCAAGGCACTGAACAATAGGCTTGTTCCTTGGCAGGCCTCCATAGTCACCAGCATCTAAGAATAGCATATGGAAGATCTCCACTCGGTAGCAGTTGATGTTGATGTGTGTGAGCAGGTGGATATTTTAATTCTTTGTCAGATGGAGTCTAAGACCTTAGCTGGTGTGGTTTCTACTTAAGGACTACTCTGTTCATAGATGGATCCTGGTACAGCACTGGAGAAATAACTTCCACGTCCTTTATATTCTGATGGATAAAAAGCCATTTCGAACAGCAGAATCCACTTACCTGTTACCATCAAGATCATGGGGAAGGTTGCTGCTGCAGGTATGGATTTTGTGCTAGAAGCATTGCCTCTTAACGTCTATCTTTCATCTTACCTGTCAGCATCCACTGTATGCAATGCTGAATCTCTGATGAAGCCCCTATTATGAGTGCTAAGACGTGCAGCAGCAGCAACTTCTTTATGGGTAACATTGATAGGCTCTCCCCTCTGCTCCTCATGTTCCCAGGACTTCCAGGCACTAGGTGACTTGGAGATTCCCATGTCAGGTTTGGTTCAAAGTTGCCCTAAACTTTATGGAAAGAGAAACACATGCATAGCTAGGGCTACCTCTGCACAGAAATAATGTCTTATGGTTAGAGCAAAGGAAGCTTATAACTTACAAGGCTTTTTTTCCAATGCCTATCTTCAGAGTTGGCAAGAACCAGCAATTTTTGTTCCACTGGAAACATTGACCTTTGGGTGAAAAAAATTGAGGATGCTTCAGTGCAAACTAGAAGCTAGAGACTTTGTGTATTGTATTGGTGGCCCTGATGCTGCTGATTTCCCTGCAAGTATCTTCCTGTTGCCTGAAGACCCCCAGATTTGAGTCCTGGCAGGGAGTGCACAGGGAGAAAAGAACCTTGTGCCAATGGAAAACTACTATTTGTGATTCTCTAACACCTTGCACCACTGTTTTAGTTTTTCTAAGAAAAATAAATCATCTGCTAAGACCAACATGAAGAGACAAAGAACCACCATGCCTGGAAGCTGTTCTAGAGACCTGTGAGGTCCCTGGAAAACACTACAGCAGAGTACATTCTTGTTTAGGGTCAAGGGATCAGGGATCAGGGGCAGAGAGCCAGAAACTGGGGTGAAACTTCATTTTATATGAGTTTGTCATTTGTGATCAGGCTTTCAATAGTGAGCCTGGTGTAGAACAGGCACGGCGTTGTACAGATGGTTTAAGGGATTGGACAAATAGAAGAAGCAAAAACTAACACACATAGACAAGCATTTTCTTGTGCCCACAGTTTGGAAGACTATCCTGTTTGGGAGTGCAGTTGCTTTTGAGTGCATTTTCTCTACTAAATGGAATATTTTACAGCTCAAATCTGGTCTAGACAGTTTAGCCACAAAATTTTAACATTCTTTGGAGATCATTAAAAAAAAAAGTTCCAGCCATATTTGAACAAATGGCTTTTCATTGACTGCTCACCCTTGCTTCAGCCATAGGACTAAAACTAAAAGGTTCTTTTTCTCCCTAGTGATCTGGCTGCCAAGGAGGAGAAGAATTGTCCTGTGGACTAGATGTGGGGGAACAGGAGGAGGTAGTTTCTTTTTGATAGCTGCTCATTTATTAATTCTCAGCCCAGCAGCAGGGGTTCAGGTTACAGCTTGCTTTGCTTTGGGGCAGCATCCTATATAAATCTCCAGTAGTTCCAATTCCCTCAAGGCTGGTAAGAGTTTAGAAGTGGCTCCCCCAGAGCAGGCCACGGATAAATATTGCCTGTCTCCATTTAGTCATTGTCTATCTCATTCCATAGCTTAAGAAAAAAAAAGAAGAAAAAAAATAAAGGGAAATCTCATTAAAAACCAAACAATCAAAACCTCAAACCCCACCAAAACCAAACTAAAAGTCTGCCAATTAGTCTTAGGTGGTTTCTGTTGCTTGCAGTAAGATGGCTGGTATGACTAAAAACAAGCATCCATTTAAGTGTTTGTGGAATTGGAGCCTAGAAAAGGGGTACAGCCCTCAGAAAACAAAACATATGAAGTTATATTTGCCTCCTTGTTTTCTCAGCCTCTGTTCTCAGTAATGGAACTTGCAGCAAAGACTGCAAGATGAATACTGGTAAAATGCTGTTCAGTGTTTAGCCTTTAGAGACAACCACAAAAACCCCCTCCTCCCCCCCAAAAAACCCCCCAAAACCCAAACCAACAAACCCTCTCTGCCATATCCTGTCTGATGTAAAGAATTGAGGCTCTGAAGATGGTTTTAAGATGAAGCATTATTCTGTATAGATTTAAAAAAATATTTTTGCATTCAATCAGTTTTCAGGCACATTATGAAAACTGTTGAAAAAACCCCACACTGCTTTTTTTTTTTTTTTTTCTTTTTTGGTTTATCTCCAGAAAGCTGGAAAGAAATGTTCAAGTCTGGACACATGAAGTTAGGCACCTGCTGGCATGCTAGTACAGTTGCATGCTGGAGATAGGACTTCTTTCCCCGTTGCTGCTGCGGAGTTATTGCTGCCATTATCAGTCAGAGCAGCAGGTACTCGGTGCTCTGCAAAATCAGGCTGCTTCTATTTTATAAAACTAAAAAAACCCTCCCATATGCTGGAAGTGTTAGTACGTATTGCAGTCCTGGAGCGTACGGTGGATATTTGTAGGTATTGTGCTGCAATGATTTGGCAGGTTTTTAAAGCATTCCCAGATTTTTACTGCTGTTGCTGTTTCCATGCACAAAGCTGGAGAGGAGTCGTTCCTGTCGCAGTTACCGACCATGTTACTGCACATGGCTATGCCTTGGGTCTGTAGCTGAGCGTGGTCTGTGAGAGCAATGCCTAGTGCCTGGAGCTCACGCATATGTGCTGTTTATGCCCTTGTTTCCTATTTTAGTACTGACTAAATACTTCTGGTTCCTCTGCAAGCATTTGTTTTGTTTTCACGTTTTGCTGGGTGCTGTGGTAGGTGTCAGCCAGATCCCAGGCCAGGGTGACGATTCACAGCCACCGGCTGTAGGATGGGTATAGGCACGTCCAACATCCATCACCAAAAAGAAATTAAATATTTGAATGCAAAGCAAAAAGAGCCTGTGTATATGATGAATGAAGATGGAAAAACCCACCCCCAGTGTAATCTGCCTGGAACACTCTTGCTCTGTGGATTAGGCCAAGACTATGTTATCTCCTTTTCATATGGAGTACGGGCTTGGCAACCTTCCATTAAAAAAAATCAGACCCTTAGAAGATCCTTTCAAGGAGAGAGCACAAAACCAGAGCAGACAATGTGGGAAAGTTCCCGTCTTTTAGGAGTTTCAAAGGGTTTGCCTTCTGGCAGATTGGCCCCAAGTTAGTGAACACGGGATTAGGATCCCTGAATGAGAGGGCAGGTGCTGCAGGGCAGCCAGGTTAGATGGTCTCCCTGGTCTTTGGCTGTACAACTTCTGAACAACAAAAATGTTTTAAAAAAATGGGTGAGGGAATGCAAAAGTATCCAAGCTACTTTTCTGATTTCAAGCTCTTTCGCCCATGTGTTCTTTAACTATCTGCCCTTTCTTTCTCATTGAGTTTTCTCCACTCAGTCCTGTGTTCTGGTATTAGCTGGAGAACTTAGCACCAGCCTGTGTGGGATGTCCTCCATTGGTCACCCCTTCCCTCTGCCCTTGGATTTCTCCTGTCAACAAGTGTATTTTCACAGTTTTATGGAGTGGGTGGTCATACTAATAGCTCCTATCAATGCTTCTCAGGCACAAGTACTGGCGGTCACAAAGACCTTGCTGTGTCCCCTGCTACTGTCTGCAGCGCTGGTTGAAGTCTATGCTGCTTTTACTTTAGAAGTTGTGTGTCTCTGAAGGAGTGTGGGTTCACCTGTTGCTTCATACAGATACCAAATGACTGCTGGTGATGAAAGGACTGCTTTGTTGTAACTGTCATTGTTGGAAAATATGTCACAAAAAAAGTAATTTACTCTTTCTTATCTAATTAACAGTGTTACTTTCATCCTGAGGCTTTCTTTTAAAAATAATTTTCTTTCTTTCTTGTCTGGAATAAAAGTTTCAGAACCACATACTATTATTGATGCTCAACGCTTGGGAAAGCAGAGAGCTTATGTGAAATGTTCTGACTGTATCATTGACTTTGCTTCACACATCAAAGCAATTCATCTCAGGGAAAAAAAAAAGGCAAAAGATAATTAGGAAAGCATGCAAAGTACAAGAGAAGCATTGTTTAATTAAGAACAGGATTCGTAGACCACTCTATATGGGGAATTAACTCCAGAGAATTTAGGAAAACATGTTTTTATAATGAGAATTTCAACTAAACAGATTGCCTCCTTCATAAAAAAAGGAAACATTTGATTGTAGGGTATAGCTGCCTCCATGAGGAGAATATCTCTGATCCTGGGGGGGTTCTTTGCTTCCTGTGGTTCCAGGTTAGTCAGCAAAACTCAGTCAAGGGGGGTGAAAAAGGATATTTTAACAGTGAATGCAGTGAAGCAGTGGAACTGATTATCAACGATGTGATAAATCCTCTGTTGCTCGGGGTGTTTATTTAATTGGATGAGATTCTCAAAAACATGCCTGCCCTATGTGAGCTAAAAGTTGTCAAGCAAAAAAAGTTGTAGTGGAAATAGATGCTTGTTTTATGTAGCAGATCAAACCCAATAACCATCAGCCCATTTTACCCTTGCTGCAAACTGAGATCTGTCAAAACCTGGGCAAAGGCTGCAGTCCATGTACGTTTTGTAGCTGAAGCTCACATGGACTATGAGACCTCTGTGACTTGGTTCTATTTTTGTTCCGTAGCTGAAAGCCAAATGTGATTTTATGGGTCTGCAAAGCCTTGAGGGTTCTTGGCTACTTCTGTTATTTTTTGATGGTAAAGGAGAAAGAGTCTGGGTTGTCGGCTTGAAATGGTTTTAGCTATGAGATCACTGTAAAGCTGAGAGTAACCAGGTTAGTATTCCTTGAAATCACATGGAAAAACTTCCAACTTCTGTGGAGTGACTTGTGGTGAGAGAATATGTTTTGTACTGCATCTTTTCAATTTATTCTCTATTTCCAGAGGCTTTGTATTAATTAGCAAGTGTCTTGGGAGTTCTCCATCATAAGACCAGAGGAGGAGTGACCCTGTCACTGTGGCTTCAAAGTGAATTTGAACTCCAGCTATGCAGTGTGCTCCTGATAGCACCCAGGTTGCCCAGGCCTTCAAAACTGGGCACCTGCTTCTCCTTGAAATCAATGAGTGACAGCTGCCACTCTGCCTGTGAAAGGCTCAACCTTCATCTCTCCCTGCATCAGCTGCTTCTGGTGGAGAGGCAGCTGATAAGGGCTTTGAAACGCCCCTGTAGGCTATAGAAGGTGGTTGGGTGGTGTGCCAGGATGCCTTCCTGAGAGGCCTTGTCTCACTGGGGTATGTGGATGCAAGGTTCCTTGGTTCTTATAAATAATTATGTACGTGATAATCAGTCTTCTTCCCCTGCCACAATTGATGCAAAAACTGTCTTTGCAAGATTTGACTGTATTGTTCTGCTTCCCATAAAAACAAGGGCACTATAAAATCAGAGAGAGGAAGCATGGTGTCTTTTGATCACACTTGGATGATTTAAACTATTAATTTTGTGGAACTATACTAATTCCTTTTATAAACCGAGCAAGGTAATAGTCATGGAAATTTTAGGAGTAAGCTAAAATGCTCTGTGAAGATGAAATGATTTTGATTCCCCGTGGCAGATTAAGTAGTTTAGTGTGGAACATTAATATTTATAGAGATTGGTAGCGATAGAATTGATTTTGATGACTAATCTTTGTAGCTTTGTAACCATAACAAATATAATTTGCTGGCTGTGTAAATACATGATATCACTGTATACACAAAATGTTAACCCAGTTAGATATAAAAATATCCAAATGTTCTGAGGCTTTTGCTGTTTTTTCACTCAACAGTTCTATCTATTTTGCTGTTGCAGAGCAGTTACCAAAATGACCCTGTCTTATTCCAGTGGAAACTATTAGGAAAAAAGTCTGTGACCTTTAGCAGAAGCAAAATCCATTCCAGTGCTAACACTTTCAAGTAACCTTTCTCAGGATAATAATGTGCTATGGTTATACTGTGTCGGTCTTGACATTTAGTGGAACATTTATCTCACCTTTTGAAACTACTACTTAAAAAAAAAAAGAAATAAATTGGGAATTTAATGGTTTAAATGGTTTCTTTTTAGGATAATGGTGCCATAAAGATGGGAAAAGAAATAATAAAAAAAAAATCACAGCTTTTTAATATGCTCTTCACCCAACAAAGGCACATATTCCTGATCATCCATTTACTGGATGTGCTTAACTTTTAAGCATCCCAGGCTTGTTGATGTGCAGGATCTACAGTTTACCTCACAGTGAATTTAAAGTTCAGAGACTTGTCAGTTTAGTTCCACTGTGTATCTTGAATTTCCTTCATGTGTTGGGATGTTTTTGCTTTTAATTAATCTAAGCTTATGCAAGTGACTTATGGCCAGTATTTCATCCACTGTATTAAAAAAGTTTGGTCTCAGACAGCTGCTACTAATGTATCTATCTAGCTTATTCTTAAAGGCGGATCTTTAGTGACTTCAGCATGTGAACCCTCTTGAAAAATAATTGGGAGAGTCTCTCCTGAGTCCTCTAGACCTTTTCAAACCTCACCCAAATTATTAAATATTTCCTAGACAGACGTGGGGTGTTGGAATAGCTCCCTTGTTCATAGAGGTTGGAGAGCTGCTGAAAAGAAAATGTCCTCTTGAGGACCTCAAGAATATTTATTCTGGTTCAGTAGCCAAATCTTAGAATAATTTTTAGATTGAGTTCTCCCTACCAAGAGTTTCTCTGTGGTTTTAATGAAAAGCTGTGTTTGTTTTCTGGTGGCTTTACTTACTGCGATCCAGGGATACAAGTTAGATTGTTACTATGTGTAGGATGCATCACTGGGCCATGGAAAAGAGAGAATACATGGAATATACTATGCTCTGCTCTTCTGTTTCCACTTGTTCTTCTGGTGGGTTCACAGATCAATTTTTTGGCAGCACTGTCTGGAATGGAAAACTTCTCCCTTTTTCTTTTCCCTCCTGCCCTGCAGCTCTTTGGGATGATGAGTCTGTAGAATTCAGGCTGAGGGATACACAGGTGAAGCAGGGAAGTGTGGGGCAAACTGGCAACCCTAGAGGTCACTTTCTTTTTTTTTGTTCTGTTTATATTTTCTCCCCTTTATCCACTGGATAATAAAGAAAATGCTGCCTGGGTAACAAGAGGTTTGGAGGGTAAATTGGCTGAGATGAAAACTGGATTATAACAACAGTGATTTTGTTTCTCTTCCACCTTATCTTCACAGGGTGGTTTCTGAGTATTACATTACCAAAGACCGCATATAGAGTGGTACATATGCTTCTCATTAACAGGCATGGTAAAGCTTTTCCAACTGAGCCCTGTGCAATCTGTTGTGGGTTTTGTTGGAGGTCCCAGGAACTTGACACATTCTTGAAAGCTGTTTGCTGGCACCTTTGTCTGTTGGCTAGTTACAGATGTATGGACAGAGGGAAGGTCGGTCAAAACCAGAGAAGGGAGGCCCCTGCAGTGCTCAAGCCCAAGCTGGACCTGCACAATCCACATCTGCAGGTGGAGAGGACAATGCCCTTGCCATTGACATCTCTCATTGTGGCTGACCCTTCTCACTAGCCTGCCAGAGTTCTCATGGGAGAGGCAGCAAACGGGACCTGGTACTGGATGACATTTGATGGTTACTTGGCCCTATGCTGCACAAAGCAGCAAAACAGTGCTGGCATGTGTTGTGGTTTAACCCCAGCTGGCAACTAAGCTGCACACAGCCACACTCCCACTCCCCCGGGTGGGATGGGCTGAGATAATGACAGTTTAATGGGTAAAGCAAAAGCTGCACACACACACACAAGCAAAGCAACACAAGGAATTCCATCCCCATGTCCCACCCGCAGGCAAGAGTTCAGCCATCTCCAGGACAGCAGGGCTCCATCACATGTAACTCTTACTGGGGAAGACAAACAACATCACTCTGAACATCCCGCTCCTTCCCCCAGCTTTATATGCTGAGCATGATGTCACATGGTATGGGATATCCCTTTGGTCAGCTGCCCCAGCTGCATCCCCTCACAACTTCTCGTGCACCCCCAGCCTGCTCGCTGGTGGGGTGGTGTGAGGAGCAGCAAAGGCCTTGGCTCTGTGTAAGCACCACTCAGCGGTAACTAAACCATCTCTGGATTACCAACACTGTTTCCAGCACAAATTCCAAACAGTCCCATGCCACCTATTGTAAAGAAAACTATCTTCATCCCAGCCAACACCAGCACAGCGTGCCAGGGGTGGTCTGAGTCAGGCATATGGGTATGGAGGATGTGGCCTGATCAGAGGATGCTTAACCCCTGTATTGCCTGTCTCAGTGGAGCTGTCCTCTGCCTCATTTGGAGCAGCTCAGGGGGCAGCCTCTCCTTTTTAAGATACAAGCTTTTGGTCCACCTGTAGACTCTTCAGAAATGACCATCTGTCAAGTTTTGCTGGCAATGGGATGATTCCACTGACATCCTTTTGACTTGCTCTTACAAAACCTAATGTTTTCTCTCACTTTTGTCTTGACACGCGATTGGGTGCAAATATAGGGGCATTAAAACTTGTGGAATTTTTCTTCTTTTTCTGATTGTTAATGTTACTGAAGCCTTTTTACACAGGATCGCTTTTATAGCTGCAGGGCTTGTGTAACACCATAGCCTAAATTTAAAGAAGTGCTGGGGAGGCATCATCTTTGACAGCTGCTCAAGAGCTTAATGCTGCGTGTTTTGCTGCTTGTCTGGGTGAGCAAGTACAAGCATCACTGTGCCCCATGAGTGTGAAGATAGGCACAGGGTTTACTGCCTTTAAGCTGCTTTCTCTGGACCTCGTTGTTATGATTTTTTCAAAAATGTTGGTGAAGTTTTGTTGAAAATTAAGGTGTTGTTTGGGGTCATATGGAAGAGGGAATGGTCTCAGAAAGTCAGTGAGGACAAATTGGGCCAAAGGTGTATCTACTGAAAAAAGTCCTTTGCTATGTGTATACATCATGTCAATTTAATAGAGAAAACTAATGTGACTGCCTGATCTCTTGTAGGTGATAGTTCAGGTTACTCCTTTATAGCTTATTTACTCAGCATGGTCTTGAGAGCAAAACTGCTTGGGGCTCCTTACTGATGTGAATTTTTCCTTCTTTTCCTCTCACTAGTCTCTTGGAAGAAAGCATTTTCCTTCAAATTAGCTGATTTTTTTCTTACCTGTGCTACCTTACGTCCTTTCTTTCTTGTTGAGCCCTTCAGCAAGACATTACAAATGCCATGGTGCTTAGGGCATGCTCTGTTATCCCCATGTTGGACATTTATTCTATGTTACTCTGCCTTTCACCCGAGATACTAAGAGTGACAGTGGCTAAGAGGAGATGTAACCCAGATAGAAGATTCAAAACTACTCTTAGCCAGAAGTGCAGGAGAGAAGTGTGGAGGAAAACCAGTCTGGATAGCTTGATTACACCTATATGAGTGCCTCGGCACTTGTGAATGCAGACAGTTCATTTAGCAGTAGGAGCACTCACTCATTGCATTCAGAGGAAAATTGTTTCTTTCTGCCTTATGTACTGAAAGCCCTGATCATAATTTCTGTCTTCATGGCTTTGCTTTTGCAGAGCACATTGGTACATGACTCAGTCTTACCACAGATATTATCTAGCTGGAGGCAGTGGGATCGGAGGTGGGCCAAGTCCTGAGCTGAATGGGATGCAGTTCTCAGTAATGCAGCGGGAAGAGTGTTTACTTCCATTGGAAGGAGCAGACCCTTTTGGGAGCTCTGGTGAAGATGATGATGGGCGTTTCAGTGCCTGTGCTTACGTTAGTGCAGAATTTCATGATACGGACCAAGTTTTTTAGTGATGCGACCCTGGTTAGCACTACTTATGAAAAATACCCTACTGAAGCCCACAGGCTGTTTCATGAAGAAGTGCAGCTTGGCAGCCATGGGTGGGTTTGTTGGGTGCTGAGTGATGGTGATGCTGGCTGCCAGTGGAGGCAACAAGGTGGGTTCTTGGTTCTGTGGCACAAAGAGGTGTTCCGTTCTTTCCTGCAGAAGCCCTTGGTGAAATATTTCAACAGACACAGTGATTTTACTACATGTTGCATACATTAGGTGTTTGCCTGTGTTTTACATAGAAGGAAATGGACATTTCCTCTGGGAAGTCAAGATTTTTAAGATCTGGGTAGAGTGGAACAGGAAAAAAAGAAAAAGAATGTGACTGTTGCCTTACTGATTCCTGCATTTCTACAAAGAGGGTTGGAAACCTCCTGAAGAAATTCTGAAGAAGCCTTCTGGAGAAATGAATGCTGATAAACTGTAAAGACTTGTCCCAGGAAAATGACTGTGCTAATGAAGATACTTGCTGTTTTACCATATTGGAAAAAGAAACATTTTCTCACAGTTTTCTTTAATATTAGATGTTTGTTTCTGTAGTACTCTTTGTGTTAAAAAAATGACCACATTTATGACCATATAGCAGGTACAATGTAAAAACTAAGAAAACACACAAGATACTAATGGGATATTTTGGATAACAATTATCTTAAGTGGTGTTGGAAAAATATGCCTTTTGGGTTATGCAGCTAATTACTCAATGTCCTATGGAAACATCCTCTGTAGATTTACCAGTCCTTTCCAGCTGCAAAAACCTCTGTTCTGTGCCTTGGTTGAGAGCCATGGGAAGAATTTGATTTTCAGGCAATGTCTGGGTAGCAGAAAAAAGTTCTTCCAAGAGTAGAGATTAATTGTAAATTTTAGGGAGGATCTTTTCTTTCTAAAGAAAATTGAAAAAGCAGTGTGTGCTAACATTTTAATGTTGGAGAAATGATTTACTAACTTCTTCATGCTAAGCTGAATGGTAGCTGTAGAAAAATGTCCTTCTGTTTTGGGGAATCACGCTCCTTTCTGCAATAGGACTTTGGGAAGATAATTCCTTATCTGTCGTGGGCTATGTGGCTGGACAGCAATTTATGAAAACATGGCTCGGAACCTACCTGAGAGACCAGTTGTACTTGTCAAGCCACAAAACGAGTGACAGACGAATGATGAAATAAAAGCCAGAGCCAAAATGTTGCCTGAGACAGGCAGTGCTGGGGGAATCAGGTGTGCATGTACACGGATGTTTTGTTATCGGGGGTGGGGGGTACTGCTCTGCCAGAGCAGTGATAGACTGGTGAGGACGAGGCATAGATGCCTTATTTGTATTTAAGGAAAAGAGTGTTACAAATTTGTCTGCCATACAGTAGAAATGTGTCATCAGTTGCCATCATTCAACATCATAGCAGAACACTGTTTGGGGTAAACGTTGTGGAAGGAGTCTTTCTTGCTTTGGGGCAAGTGGCATCCGCAGTCTGTTGACCACCTCTTCCTGGCACCCTCTGTACAAGGCATCCAAAAGCCCAGGTGAAGGGCTAAGTTCTTGGGAGGAAAAAAACTTTGCAGATCAAAGTTTTTATAACGGCCCTTAGCTGTGAGAAGATGACCCTTTCCCCCAAAACAAGCAGTAAGAGCAAACATCTGGCCAACGTGCCAGATGTGTTCCCTGATACACCTGTGACAGGCAGAAAGCAGACTGCCTTGGGCTGTCAGAACGTCAATAATTTTTCTCAGATTAGTGGTGTCTGAAATGCAGAAGCTCCAGATCCGTTCTCTCGCTTTGAGAGAGGGTGACAAAGAGTAATTGCAAAGGCACTGCAAATTTATGTCTTAAAATTTCCTTTTCTTGCCAATGTCATCTCTTACCCTGGGAGTGCCGTCTCTGGGGGATAGTGCGTGGTGGTGCATGAAAAGTTACAGGGTGCTTTGTCAAAGGGGCCCTCTGATACCACCGCGAATGGAGACTGAAGCTCTACAATATAGGGCAAAGTAGTTTAATTATAGAAATCCAACAGTGACTCCTCTGCCTTTTCTAATGAACAGTTTCAGGAAATCGTGTTTCGTGTCCTGTCTTTCACCTCAGACAAGTCGTTTAGCCAAGGGAAAAGAAAATCCTCTTTTTCTTTTATTTGAACTCTCCTGAGTTATTGACATGTAGAGTTTTATTCATCCAGTATCCAACCACAGTGAAAAGCTGGAACAAAGTGACTTTAGTATTCCAGCCCTCATGTTGTAGCGAAAATATCAAAGTCATGGGAAGGAGAGTATTCTAGTTACTTGTGTGATGTCCTCATATCCCCTGCACCCCTCTTGCAGCACTTTACAGCTGCAGAGGGCTGTGTTTGGAAACTTTGAAAATTGAAGATTTTAGCAGAGAAATAGCAACTCCCACAAGTGAAAGCATGTTCAGCCTCCTTTCTCAGTGATGTTTTCAAAAATCATTACAATTCATCTAATTAACTAGTGTATTCTTTTCATGCTTTTTGTGTTAGCGAGTGCAGTATTCAAACTGGCAGGCGCAGTGGAATGAAGTCAGTTTTAATGTCACCCAGAGAGTAAAGTCGACTTTGGAGTCTCATTGGGCAACGTTGTTAAGACTCTGTTTCATGGACCACACAGTTTATTTCCTTCCACTTTTCCTTATGCTCCCCAAATTAAAATCTCTGCTGCAGAGTCACGATAAGTGCAGTAAACAAAATAACCACTTTTGCTCCCTTTCACCCCAAAAGTAAGGTTAACAAAGCCTGGGAAATTGCTTGACCCAGATGACTGCCTGTATAAAGCGATGAGAAAATAGTTTTTGAGATATCAAACCCTTCCTGTGTAACGCCTTTCTCTAAGCAGTCGTACTTTCAGCACAGAGCCACAGTCTGTTCTTAACCCTTTCCTAAAAACTACAGAGCATCCCTCACTTTAAAAGCAAAAGTGTGTGCATGTCCTCACCTGTGTTACACCTCCCATTAGTGTGCCCCTAGTGCTGCTTCGGTTCTTTGAGAGAAAAAACCCAAAAGTGGCCTCGGAGAGTGATTAGTCTGGCTTTGCTTGGCATTTGATTACTTCTGCGATAGATGTTTATATGCTTCTCTGATATGCACATATCATCTTTACATTGTATTATGTGGCAAGACAATCAATATTTAACTTTATGCAAGCCCTAAGCAAAACATGGAGTTAATGAAGTTTACATTTGTGCCAGCCAGCCGTTAGGGATTAGTGCCTGTGTTTGAGCCAGTGTAATGAATTGGTATCTTGTAGACCTGATCAGTTTCTAACAGTTTGCTGTAGTTTAAGCAGCTCTTAAAAATGGAGGGACATGATTTACGGTTCTTTAAATACATAAGCAGAAGGAATCTGATGGAAGTTTACATTTGTTTTTATTTCTCAGTCAGATGTTTATCATTCTGAAAATGATGCAATGGGCGCTCTTCTGAAAATGGTGATTTTTCCAGAGGCTCTGCGCAGCCTCCCCTTCTATCCCCCCATGCCCCCACCGTGTAGAAATGATTGATGGGAATTTCAAGGGTCCATGCAAACACGTAACAGTGTCACTTATATAAATAAGCGTATCCAGGAGTCTAAACCTTGGTGATCTTCAGGACAGGATGTAATCCGTTAATAGCCTCTGCCTTACCAATCTTTGCTGTCATTCCAGCAGGTGTGCAGACCCTCTGTGTTTACCTTGCCTGTCCCAAAGTGATTGTCCTGCTGACCACCTGTGGGGATCACACTGGACACAACAGCCACCCTCTCCCAGTGGTGACTGACTGTGCTCCCTGTCCTCCTCAGTGACCGCCTGGAGGCTGGGGCGGGGAAAAGGGGGTCTTGTAGGTGCAGGGTCCCCTGTCAAGAATGAGGTCTCCAGATCTGTGGTAGAGGTTTTTCCCTTTTGGCCAATAACACCCCCTGTGTGTGTAAAGAGGGTTGCCAAAAAATGGGGTGCAACATAGAAATGCTGAACCACACCAGCTGGAGATCCTTCGATTTTTGTAGAAAAGCCCTTTGCATCACCTCTTCATGTTATCCGTGCTGGATTACAAGAAGTAAATGCTGGAGAGGTCAGAAGTATAAAAGAGCTTGACATAGGGATTGGAAGAGGATAAAAAGATGGAGAGAACTGAAATAATGTGACAGCTACAGGAGCTGTAAAGGAAAGGTGGTTGAGCTTGTAAAGTGGGATGAGGGAGGGGATCTGCTCTGTATCCAGTGGGGCAGGAGGCTTTGCTAACTTGTTTTTGCTCTTCAGAAAAATACATCAGAAATGGGCTTGATTTGGCATGATTCTGGGTATGGCTAGGTGGTATTTATTACCAGTGTTCTGCATCTATAATTATTGGCAATTTAGGAAAAAACCCCTGAAGTTTTCACTGTATTTCAGCCATCAAAGCTGGAAGAACAAGTTCCATTTTAGTGAGAGTCTGAGCGTGAAAAGCTGAAACTGTTTCCTTACTTACTATGTTATTTCTGATAGATAAAATACTGTAGTGTATTTAAAATTATTTTTCTTTGAACATGCTCATCAGAGCTAAGCTGCAGCCCTGTCATGTGCTCTCGCTTGAAAGATGTGAGCAGTGCTGCGCAGCCAGGTTCTGCAAGGATTCCTTTAATTTGCAAAGAATGATCTGAAAAAAATTAACAAAATGGTAAATAAAGCTGACCCGGAGGCTATAGCTAATTTAGATATTCAAAATTGAAGCCTCCCTTAAAATAAGCTGTTCTGGAAAATAAATAACCATAGGGGAAGGAGGCAATTTAGCTTGAAACTAGGAATTAGTTTTGTGATAAATGGAGTAGAGAGCCAGTGGGAGCAGAGAGGAAGTTCTCGAGAGGTTAAGTATGTTATTGCAGGTGGAGAATCCAGGGCCAGGGCTGATACAGCCTGAGCCAAGAGAGATGTGCAAAGATCTTGCTGAAAGAGACTTGAATATATGGCTGGGCCAGGGTGTGCAATGAATTAGCATGGTATGCAGGGTATTTTTATCCCAGAAGTAGAAAAGTAGAGATACCTTGATTAAAAAGTGGGGAAAAAAAAAATAAAATTCTTCAGCCTGATCAGCCAGTGTCTTCCTTCAGTCAGTCAAATTCAAATTAAAATATTGCATAAGAGAAGTTGTTTGAAGTCAAAAGTCTTAAGAGGTCTGTTCTGGCATTCTTCTTCGCAGCAAGTGCCCTGGTCGAGTACCTAAACCTTAGGTTGGTTATGGTAATGGTATCATCACCAGTACCACTGTGTTGGTGCAGGCTGAGATGATAATGTGAGTTGCAACTCGTGATTTAAAAGACCACAGTGGGTGTTAGGAAGATAATCTTCCCTTTTGTGTCAGCCTAGCACCAGATGTTTAATTGGATACTTTCACTTTTTGTAGAAACATGGATGGAGCAACAGTGAGGTGCAAGATACCCAGTTAGATGGATTAGTTATCTTCTGCAGGAAACTTTATATTCCTAGCCAAATTTTTGCAAGTGTCGTGTATGTTTGTGTAGGTGTGCTGCCCAGATTATGGTATGACGTGACGTGAGTCCATATCTTCTGCTTGAGTTTTTTTTTTTTCCTTCTCAGAAAGGATTTTTTCAAAGGCCCTTTAGATTGCTAAAGCTTTCTCCATTATTTTTTCCTTTTTTAGCCACTAGCCTGATACACACTATAAGGTTTCCCAGGCCACTCTGGCTTTCTACTCCAGCGGGGTTGCTCCATATGTATCTGCTGCTTGTCTTCTTTTCATCAGCAAATCCAGCCTGTGCTTCCTCCAGTGTTTTGTCCCAACACGTCTTGTCATTCCTCCTTAATGACAGCACCTTTTTTTTTTCATGTTTCTTTTTACTTCTGGTTGTGTTCAGCACTTGTGATCCAGCCAGCATGAAACCACTTGCCCTTTCTTTGATGCCGGTGCGTTGCCTGGAAGTGCCCTTACCTACCTTTGCAGTGTGGGTTCTTGGATCACATCCTTTGTTTGAAAGCCTTGTTTCAACAGTTATGGAAGTCCCAGCTCCTCGTTGTAGCTGCAGCTTGGTGCCTTAGCTAGCTGGTTTTCCCTGCCTGCCCTCTCGCTGCCTTCCTTGTTTCTGGCTACATAAATGGGCAGAGGGATGTCTTGTCATGTCTCTTCCAGTCCTTATCACATGCTCTTGCGTAGTAGTTGAAGTTAGAAAGCCTAGATTTACAAACTGGAGTATTTTATGTGCTACAATTGGTTTTGGGTGGGTGTGTTTTTAAAATAAAGACCACTTTAGAGACAAATTCTTTTGTTAGTCCTTCTCATCTTGCATGATCCAGTTCTCGGTGTTACCTGTACGTCCTCTGGCCATCTCTGTAGGATAGCTTAAGCCAGTTCAATTTATGTGCTAAGGCATAATTCCATCTCTCCAGTTTGTGTTGTTTCAGTGGCAGGTTTTAACAAGAAAAATTAAATTAGAAAAGTCAAGTATATTCAATCAGGGTTTGCTATTTTTGGGTTTTTTAAAATTTTATTTCTGTTTAGAAACTCGGTAAATAATTTGAAAATCCTAGATTTATTATTTTCTTTTGTGCTGTTATTTGTTTTATTTTTATTGTATGGAGAAAGAAATGTCAGTATTTTTCTACTTATGGCCTGAATCGGGAGAGGAGACAGAACTAAACCCATTGAACATGGTTTTAAATCTATTCTAGTTTAAAGCTGTAGCGAGTCCTGTTTCAGATCTTGTGCATGGTTGCATAGGCTGCAGGGGAATATGCTGCTAAAACACGAAATTAATATTTTTTGGCATAGGTTTGGGAGGAATCAGTCCAAGATTCAGATGTTCTATATATAATTTTAAATTGTAAGGATCACTTTAATCCTCTCTACATAAATCTGATTGCGTATTGTCTCTGCTCAGCTTGCTTTTGACAGTGTCTGTGGTTGTTATGGTCCGTGTTAAATACAGCCACAGTGACCTAGCTCTAATTTTCTTTGAGTCTTGGATCAAGACCCAATGTGGGACCAAGCCCAAACCCTGGGATGGAAGAGCAGCTACGTTGCTGCTCAGGTTTCAGCTTGATGCCAGGAGCTGGCTGTGATGTAGGGTGCTGGTTCCAGGTTGCAACCCAGATCCTTCCCTCTTCCCCCTCCAAAACCCAAGTCTGGGTGTTTCTGCAGGGGTTTCTGTGCCAGCAGGCTTCTTTGTGCTGTCTGAATTACATCCCTCTACACTTTCACCTCCTTGCTCTGTGGAACTCCAGTATTTTCCTTGAGCAACTGTGAGATCTGCCTCGGTGCAGAAGATTTTGCTCTAACATGTTCTGTGTTCATGTGTACACCTGCAATCTTATCGATTCACACTTGCTGGTGATGCTCTGTCCTATTAAAAATACTATTTGTCATCCATGTGTGGCTGAGCTATCTAGGGAAGCTGTAGTTAGACGTTTTTACAACACACCCCTGGAAGGCTTTACTTCTCTCAGGTTTTTGGTGCTATTTTGGGGGTTTTGTGCTATTTTCAGTGGCTTCTCATTCTCTGTTGGACCCTGTTTTGGAATTAACTAGATGTTTCAGCACTTTGTGGGATATCCAAGAAAAAAATGCATTATCTTTTTTTGTATCATAAGTTTTTCCTGTAATTGTGATTTCCATAGTCTTCCAAATTAATTATATATGGGCTATAAGTTGGGGGAGTTGGTGGGTTGGGGTTTTTTGTTTTTTTTTTAAAAGGTATACATTTTGGCTACCGTCTGCAGTACAAGTACATTGCTATCCTATGCTAGTTACAATGAGTCAGTAACAGATTTGAGGGAATCAACATGACTAATATTTAACTTCAAGAGCTCAATATTTTTTCTGTTGTTTTAAATATTTTGTTCTTACATGACTACTGTTTCATTTTCTCTGTTATGGGTTTGTCCAGAAAACTTAAACACCATGACTGCTTGCTTACAGTGATGGAAGGTAGCTGCAGGGGTGGAGGCAGCAGTCAGCAGTTGCTGTTTTTCTAAGTGCTGTGTAGTTCTCTCTTCCTGTTAGATTTGAGACAAGCACATTTTTGGGTTTTTGCCTGGGTGAGCAGAAAGCGAAGTGAGTATTTTCAGTTTTATCAGGGGCAGTCAGTGAGGTTTTAAATAGGAACCAAAATTTAGGGTGCTGATTTTTATTTGTAATTGTTAAGGCTTTGGAACAAAAATCTCATTTGTTTTAGATTCATGAAGTGTTGTCAAAGTCGGTGGATTTGCTGAGATTTGTACCAGCTGTAGATGTGGCTCTGTGTCTTTTGATAGTGCTGGAAATCATTAAAAAGAACAAGGGAAAGGCCTTATTTGTCTTTCTCCACAGATAGCAGCACTTCTCTTTTCTCACTTTGAATGTAACCTCGGCTTGTTGGCTCCGAGTGCCACATCGAGCGATCTTGTGCCACATTGAGCAATCTCAGACCATTCCTTCCTTCCTCCAGCAAAGAGTTTAGTTCCCTGCCCAGGGCGGTACTTCACTGCTCTGTTTAATAGGTCGGTCAGGAGAGGGTTAGGAAAAGAGCTAGCGGAAGAGTTGGGCCCTTGGATAGAAGTTGGTCAAGCTCTGCTAGATAAGAGGTTGATTAAATAAGCCTTTATTATTCAGCAGTTTGCTGACCCCACACTGTCTTTTACTCCTCTCCTAATGTGTCTATGCAGGACTTCCAAAGAAACTCAGTGAAAAGGGCAAAGGTGTGGAAATCCACTGGGATTTACTACTTGTGCTGAGCTCTTGTGCTGATGAGGGCTGGAAAGGATGTAAGTTAAGGCAGGTTAAGAGGTTATTTCCACAGCGGGCTTAAGCAGTAGACACGCATAACCGACACTGCTATGATAAATGTAAAATACTGCCTGCCCATTGTGGTAGGGCTTTGATATCTTTTATCAATGTGGCATCAGTCTCTGCATCTGTATCCCTGATACATGAGCCTGTAGGCTGGGCAAAAGGATTAAAAATGATTGTGTATTCAAATGAAAGGTTAAGACTCTTGTGAGTTATGTGCTGGCCTGCAACTATCAGTTTAGTTGAGGAGTTTCTCTCCCTGCAAATGCAGTGGATGTTGTCTTCGTGGGCAGTGAGGATGGGGGAGGGCATCTGGAGAAGTCATGAGGACCCAGCAGAGAGAATTGCTGGGAAAGGTGTTTGCCTCCCCACTGTATCCGTTCTGTTGAGCAGAGCAGGGACAGAGCACTGGAACATATGCGCCCATTGCATGTGTTTTGTGGATGGAACCTTAAAGATCGTCTAGTTCCAACCATGGGCAGGAACACCCTCCGCTAGACCAGGTTGCCCAAAGCCCTATCCATCCTGACCTTCAATACTTCCTGAGAGAGGGCATCCACAACTTCCCTGGGAAATCTGTTCCAGTGCCTCACCACCCTCAGAGCGAAGAATTTATTTGTAATATCTAATCTAAACCTACCTTCCTTTGGGCCATTACCCCTCATCCTATGAGTCCACGCCCTTATAAACAGCCCCTCTCCAGCTTTCCTCTAGGCCCCTTTAGGTACTAGAAAGCTGCAATAAGGTCTCCCCAGAGCTGCCTTTTCTCCAGACCAAACAACCTGGGGAATGGTTCAGGAGGACCCAAATAGTGTGTGACCCCTTGTTTTGAAGAGACAACCTAGCACTGCTATGCATGCTTTCTTGAAGAAGACCTCTCCTATACCTCTGCTGGACCCTCATCACACACATTACCAATGTAGTGGGCATGGCCATGGTGCTCCCAGCATTTTGGTAGCTGGGATTTTAAATTTAAAGTTTAGCTTTAAAAAAACCCAAACAAGTCTCTCCTTAAACCCCACGATGTGGCAGTTGTCATTCTGTAGCACTGCCTTTCACCTTGCCCGTCTGTCTTTACGGGAAGCCTGCTGACCCATGGAGTCCTTGTGTAGGTATTGCTGGCAGTAATTTATCCTGTCACACACGCAGTGAGGAATTCATCATCAGAAATGCGGACTCTTACATATTTGTGAAATGTCAGTTTGACAGAAGTACTGGCAGCTGGCATCCTTCCAGCAGACCAGTAATTGCTTAACTGTGAAAAATGGCAGAAGATAGACAAATGTATTGGAAAATATCTAAAATACAGAAGTGGTGTTAATGTGATATAATTCATAACTGGTTGCTGTTACAAAGAGTCACCTTCAAGCCTTTGGGTCTATTCTCCTTTCTTCTCTGGCAAGTGATTTACTTGATGACAGGTAGCTCAGCAAAGCTATCTGACTGAAATCAGATGGCTTCTTACCTCCTTTGGTCTTTGTCTGCCTTCTCTTGCCCATATTTTGAGAGCAGGACGTGGCTGATGGGACTAAATGCGTTTTACAAATGCTTTTGTCAGGTTACAGAAGTGCAGATATTAAACATTAATTTCTACTGAGGTTGAAGTGGGATTTTAAATATTTAAAGGAGTAATTTATGTAAAGGGAATTCCTACTGCTTCCTAAAATGATCGTTTCTCATAATTTGGGCTTGGATATCCATATTCAATTAATCTAAAATTTCTATTGCTTTAGTCTTGCTCCCTTCACATTAGCTCTTTATATTAAAATATGTTCTCAGTACAAGCCAGCAGGCCTGTATTTTAAACTAATTATGATTGTCATCCTTATCATACTTGATTACTTTTTCCCAAGGACAGAAATTGTTGGGCAAGTGGCATGGGGGTGGAAATTGGAGCTCTGAGCCAACAAATGTAACGATGACAGAACTGGGACACATTACCTGATCACTAAAATGATTCAGACCACTTGCAGATGAATTGTTTCCCTTGTTAATTCATGCAAACATGGCCTGCAGGGTAAGGGAATTGATCTTGAGATCAGGAGGTTTCTGTTTTATTTCCAGCTCTGTCACCAGTTCGCTTCCTGACCTTCAGCAAGTCCTGACTGCATCGATACACTTGCATTGATTTTTCAGCTGCGTGATGTGAGGCCAGCGCTTCAGTATTTGGGCTGAAGTGGTACCCCCAACATTACACAGGGAGGCTGAGAGGAAACCACCGATAATAGAGTCCAGATGCAGCACAGCTTCTCCACGTGCCCCCCTTCAGCTTGGGTGCTTCTTCGCGCTGTGGAGCACGGGCAGCACCTTGCATCAGGATAGGCAGATGGTGTGTAAAGTTATCCTGCTTTTATTTTTATCCAGTGCGGCCACGACACTGGTAGTGTAACTCAGAAGAACAACCTAATAATAGATGCATGCTGGCGTTCAAAACCTGGGCTGAGCGTCCTGGCTTGGTGGTCTCTTCTTGCTGCTCCCTCTTCTGGAGCGGCTTGGATCGACACGGTTCGTCATGTGCTTGGCTGCAGTTAGCAATGTGGTACCAGCTTGTATTTTAGGAAGCAGCCATAATTCAGGAAAGCTGTTGTGTGTAGGGCTGGATTGTGTAATATGTATTTTGAATAATCTCCTGGGTGGGACTCCGTGTAAATTCAGTAACACTGGTGCCCGTGTAATGGCAGCAGTGAATTCCAGAATCAGGCAGGAAAGTGGACACATCTTTCCTGTAAAGGCTGTCATTGAAAAGAGAAAGGCAGTAGAATTTGGTTAGAGTTTTTTAAAGAAACCTTCATTTTTTTGGAAGCTTTTTTTTTTTCAATTTGTGCCAAATAGATGCAGCTTTTATAAGTCTCAATTTTGCTTTGTCATCTTCTCACTATTTTCTTCAGTTTTTTAAAACTAACTTTTCCTCCCTTGAAAAGGAGAAAGGTCATGGGAAGGGGAAAGAGGTGATTTAGGAAGGAAGAGATGTTTGTTCTTGCTTTGTTCTATACTTCTCAGGTCAAACAGTAATGCTGGTTGCTTCAATGTTGTATCTGTTAGAAATAAATTACATCATTAGTGACCATTGTGGGTGGCCTACAGTTCATCTTGCTGGTCTCTCTAAGGGTGATTTGTGGAACAAGATGTATTTAAGTGCTTGTTTGAGGCACTAGCATGTAGATAGTGATTTCACCAAGTGACAAGTGGTGGGACTGGCTGTCACCCTGCACGCAGTTAGCTTGGCTTCTGGGCTTGACAGCTGCTTTTAATGGCTACTTTTGCTGGGAAGCTGAAAGTCTTCCATTGGCTTTTATCATTCCTGTCTCAAATATTGTACATGATGTGGCCAGTAAGACCTTTTGTGTTTCAGCTGTTTCCCTCACCCCTTTGATCCAAACCCAAGCTTTGCTGAGAGGAGAAATGGCATTGCTGGGAGGGAGCTGCTGCTGGAGAAGGAGATTTGCAGAGTCCAGGCAAGTGGTGTGCAGCTCTTCCCATGTTGTGTCTGGCCAGTGGGGAAGAAAAATGCTGTTTGGGTTTGGAAGAACCGTTTTGGTCACCGCCTTTTCAATATTAAAGTCTATCTGAGTATCTTGATCTCTAGTTGAAAGGGAGGGATGAAGCCTGTGTTTTGCTTTGTCTGCGGTGAAGAAACAGATGCTATTTGGAAAACATGGGAGAAAGGAAATGAGTCCTGCGGTTTCTTCCTTCAGTGTTGTCCTTGCAATAGGAAAGCTGCGATGTAGCCTGTTGACTTTTTGATTAGACAAACAGAGTTGGGAAACCCTGGTGCTGGAAATCCTTAGTCATGTGCACAGCTTAACTTTTGTGTTTTGGCTGTAAGAAGAGCTAACAGATGAAGGAGAAAACCCCTTATGTTTGGTGGGGACTCAATGTGCTTTTGTTTCATTTCCCCATTTCTCTCCCTGACCTGTGTGTTTTATTTGGGGTTGACTTGAGGATAGGGATGACTTGACCTCTAGCTGCTTTTTGGGAAGAGCAGGTTGGGATGCATCCCAACCTGTGCCCAGTCCTGGGCACCATCTGGAGGGACACCAGAAGACCAAGCTCCCACCTGGCTGTGAGGAGGCTTCTCTGAGGCTTCTTTGCATGGAATAGGGTGGGAATGCAACCAGGAGTTTTGCTTTCTTTCCATGCAAAGAAGCCTTTATGCAAAGAACCAGATTCAGCAGGGACTTTTTGAAACAAAACAGATCTGGAAAGAGATGGTTGATGCTGCGTTGTCCAACCTAAGACTTATGTTTAGCAGTAGCTTTTGTAAGAGGGATATTCGGAAAGCTGGGTGATGCTGTCAGAGTGTTATAGAGAAAAAGCTTATAGAGGAGCTAACATCAGATCCTCAAATGCATATTGTTCCTAAGGTCTTGAAATTTAGCCTAAAACAGTTTATTTGACTTCCAGTACTTAGTAGCATTACTTGTATGGCATGAGGGTGGCAAAGAGAGCATCCTGCTTAAAATGACATTCCTCAGTAAGGCAGGAATTCAATGAGGTTCTCTGAGTACCGAAGGTGGGGTGGGCTGATGGAGGATGTAGGAGGATTAGGGCCGTTGTTCTCTCTTTGAAGGGAAGTAGCACAGATGCAACAGAAACAGTTAAATTCTCTTGACATTGTACGCTGAGTATAAAGCAAACCACCCTGTGTTTTAATTTCCCTATAGTATAAGGAGGACACAAGTGAAACATCTGCAGAGCCTGGAATTTATCCTGTTCATGTGCGAGGATCTAAATAAAATCACTGGTTACCTTCACCCTGCGCTCCTTTTTTATATTGCAATTACTTACAGTGATTAGAAGCTTTGGTTTTTCAGGTTTGCTCACATCTTTATCTACAGCTTTTTCATCCCTTGTTATTTTGCAGGCGATGTAAAACAACAACAGAAGAATATAGCTAAGGTCTTGAGCAGCAAAATTAGTGCTAGTGGTTTGGATTTGTTGGGTTTTAAATATGCATATTCAGCTCTCATTTGCAATTAGCACACATTTGGTGGAAGCCACAAATGCAGTATTACCAGCGTGGTTTCCACAAGGTTAATGACAGTGGGGTTATCATCTTGAGGTCCTCTCATTTTATTTTCTCTCCAGAGTTCCCATATCTGAGGTAAAGTTGAAGGCAGTCTTCATTTCTAAGGCTGTTTGTATTTACCTAAAATCTTTGTTTTTCTGACATTGACTTTAGCTGGAGCCTTGGTGGGAAGTGTAAATTTCTTGTGCATCTGCCAAAAAGTAACTAAGGTATGAAATTTTGGACTATTTTCCATAATCGTGGCCTTTAATTGTGTGAGCGAATGACTGCTAATGTTTAATAATTATCCTTATTTAAACATTTAGGATAGAGAGTTGAAAGCAAGTGTGTAAAATGGAAAGGAAAAGTATGGTTTGTTGAGAAAGGGGAAAGTTCTCAGCAGTGTCGCTGCTGAACCTCTCATCTGATCATGCTTTGTGTGCCTGTGATGGTGCTCCTGATCTCGAACTCTGTCATCTTTCTTAACTGCTTGAACTGCAGGAAAAACAAAGTGCCAAGTGAAAGCTATAAATAAAACCAGGCGTGCCGCTGGCCGCCCTGCACGGTGGCTCCTGGCCTTGTAATTTGCCTGCCTCTCAAGCCTCTTGGACACTCTTTTGTGTTGCATTTGTTTCAGCTAATGTGGAGCCTTTGGGTGGATGGGCTCTCCTGGGAGCGGGAAGGGAGAGTGCAAGGACTGAACTCTGAGCTGGAAGTGGGACACTGAGATGATGGCAAAGGGTTGCCAAGCCAAGAGTTGGGATTAAAGCTCTGAAAATCATAGAATCATAGAACAGTCTGTGTCGGAAGGCACACCAAGGATCAGAGACTTACAGCCCCCCTGCCACAGGCAGGGCTACCAACCCTCAGGCCTGGATCTACATGAGGTTACCCAGGGACCCATCCAACCTGGCCTTGAACAACTCTCTGGGCAGCCCACTCCAGCACCTCACCACTCTCTCTGTAAAGAACTTCCCCTTAATATCTAATTTAAACCTTCCCTCTTTTAGCTTCAATCCGTTCCCTCTTGTCCTGCCATTGTCTACTTTTAAATCAACTTAAATCAAAAAGTTGATTCCCCTCCTGTTTGTATGCTCCCTTCAGGTACTGGAAGGCTACAGTGAGGTCCCCCGCAGCCTTCTCTAGGCTGAACAAGTCCAGCTCCCTCAGTCTCGTGTAGGGGGGACACATGGGACAGAGCTGTCTTCTGGTTCCTCTCAAACAACAGGCCAATTCTCTGTGCCTTCAGCCCCTCCTATTCCCCGCCTCCCCTGTTGTGACCTCTTTGCTGCCTCCCCTCTTCTGCCCTCTTTGCTACCCCTTGCTCAGGGTTCAGCAGGACTCTGGTTCCCAGTGTGGTGGCTGGGTTAGGAAGCAAGTTGGGGTGTTTTTTTGGCTCTTTGCTTTGGGAGTGCAGTGGAAGGGAGCTGGATGGTGGTAGAAGACTAGAGGAGGTGTGGGAAGAGAAATGGTTAGCAGGACGTAAACCTAAAAGATCGGTAGGGGTATGCAGGGGCAACAGTAGAGCGCCAAAGGGAATAGTTTGGTGTGGGGAAAAAAGAAAAGGTCTGAGAGAAGAGGATAAAGATTTCAGAAAAATAGAAAAGGTTTTGACAGTAAAATACTATGTCAAGAGCTTAATTAAATAGAAGAGTTGAAAAGCAGTGTGTTCTGGAAAAAAAAAGGTTATCAAAAGAGACTGCTATTAGATGAAATATTCACATAGCCGTTTTCTCTGAAAATTACTTAAGCTTTCAGCCTGGAAACCCCATAATGAAATAGATAGGAGCAAAATGCGGAGAATGGGAAGGAGGAACCTAAACAAATCGCCATATAATTGTTGTATCTGAACAGTAAAATGTGATGTGGTTTGTTACAACTCCTGCAAATGAAGTAATTACAAAATGAATCAAAGCAAACAACAGCACATAGTGGTGGGAAACGCACTGGTGTTATGTGTTGACATCAATAATGTATGTATATATTCACTCATGTATGGACGTAACATCGTCACTCATATCATACCTGCATGAGTAGCTGCACATACGCACACAAATAGTGTCCTTCCTTGCTGAATAAAACGCTTTGCCTGCTGAGGGCTTAAGCAATTGATGTCAGTAAATCTTCCTTTCACCTTAGACAGTTCAGGTGCAATTCCCAGCCATGTAGAAGGATGGAGATCCGTTTGAGTTCATGGAGCCAATATGATTTATCTCAGCTTGGAAAGGGGTGATATGCGTCAACACCTTATTGTAGATGTGAAAGCAAAGCAGGTTTTTTTTCACTTGTTGGATTCTGTTACTTAACACAGCATTTCTATATGCCTCCTTGGTAATGGCCGATTAATATTTAATAGAGACAAATAGAGTTTTCAGCATAAAACTTAAGAATTACCCCAAAAAGCGGCATCATTATGAGATTGCTCCCCTCCAGCTCAGTTCTATCTGCCATTCAAGTCTGTGGCTTGAGAAAGCATCAGTTAAACTTTAATTTTTATTCTACTTTATATTTTTAAGCTGGAAGTGTAAAATATTTTCAATTAAAATGCAGCTTCACTGTTTCAGCTTTCAGGAACTTGTGACAAAATTAACCCACACAGAATTGAGAGCAGCAGAAGGCTGTAACACATCACAAAAGCCTTCTCTGGAAGGTAGACAATTAACCTAAACATTTTCCACAAATAACTGCTTTAAAATGAATTCTCGATGCTTAAGTCCCTCTTTGTTTTAATGATACAATATTTGAATGTGAGAATTGCTCCTGTATGGGTACTTATGGAAAAGAAAAAACAGAAGTTAAACTGGCAAGTGAACTCATATCAATATGGCACATAATAATGATTTTAAAAATGTTTGACAGTTTGTAGAAATAGCTGTAACTGGGAAATCATCACTAAGCAGATGCATTTCCCATGGGATCCTTGGGGGACTAGATTTTGGGCTGACGCTAGTTAAATGTTCTAATTTATGATCCAGAACAAAATGTAGTCACTTATTGATCAGGTTTACAAAGAATGCAAGAGTTAGGGCAAGAAAAAAGCAAGTCATTAATATGGAGTTGTGAATATGCAGTGACTTGGGTGGCAGCCCAATTTTACTAATTTTAGTAAATGTGAATGTGCAGAGGGATAAATTCTAGGCGATGCTTACTGAGTAGAGGAACCTCTGCTGTTGAAAGGGAGGTCTGAAAAGGGTTTGAGGGTGATGGTTCAGCAGCTGACCTGATGGCTCGGTGGAGAGGGAAGGACGTGCTCATCATATGGGTCCTGCTGCAGCCTTTGCTGTAATGCTGTGTCATCTTGGTTTCAGCAAGTTGTAGTGTTATCTTTGAGCGTGTTCAGAAGAAAGCAAGAAGAGTGAAGAAGTGTCTAGAAAACTAGCCATGGAATGATGGAAGGTTAGGAGGTGTCTTGATCATAAAATACTGGTTCCTACACAAAGAGCTATGCCCATGAGGAGTAGACAGATGTTCCACAAGAGCTGTTGGCCGGAAGGTGAGGATAAATCAGTTCCGCTTAGCAAAAGGTTATGTTTGGGTAGGAGAGTTTGACATCAGATCAGTTTCTCAAGGTGGATTTTCTGCTCCTGGCAAATTTAGGAAGAAGATGACTTGTCTTTCTGAAAGATGAACTACAGTTTAATTAGGCTTTAGTTTTTTGAAGACTTTTTGAAAGGATAGTTTGGGGGTTTTTTTCCTTTCTTTCCTGCTCTTTCTATCCCTTTCTGCATGAGACCTCACAAATGCAAGAACAGCATCAGTTTCCTATGGAAAAATGCCCAAGTTCATGGTTCTGCCTAGCAATTTTGGTGTCTGATTCAGAGTCTTGCTGTCAGAGGGATCCTGTATTTTAGATATTTAGCAGTCACCAGCTGCAACGTTACTAGAAATTTCACAATGCATTTGGCAGGCTATTAGTGACTGAAACCAAAGCTTACTGTTTTGCATGCTAATTATGAAATATTATTATTAGCAATATAGTTGAGAGAGGTATTCAGTATTCTGTGCCTTGAAATAACATGAGGTTCCTTCATTCCTGTTTGTTCTGGAAGAAAGCTCCTTGCATAGGGGCCTCATATATATGACTATCCCATGCTCTCTAGCATAATATTTGGAAGAAGAGTCACAATCAATTTAAAATGTTTAGTCTATCCAGCATCCTATTTGGTAGCAATACCAGAAGATGTGTTATTTGTTAACTGCTGTCCGGTTTGGTTCTCCTTTAAATGCTCTCCCTGGAAATAAAATCACAGAAAGGTCTTCTGTCATTCACTCCTTTTTCCTCTTGGATGCAGACTCGGTCTGCTTGGCCCATCCGCTCGGGTATGCGAGAGGCATGACTGCATTTCCTTGCTGTAGACAAAGTGCATCACAAGGTTTTAATTGAACTCATTGAAATGATGGGAGCAGTGGAAGGAGATGGAGGAAGGGAGTAGAGCCACTGAAAGATAAGCGGGCACTGAAAGCTCCCGCATTCACCGCTCTGAATGGATTACTTGTGTTTGGGGAGTTTGTCCTTAGAGAAAGACAGGTCCAGAATACTCAGTACATCACCCGAGATTGGCTGTAAAGCTGGGCTCTATAATGGAAATACAGATTATGCTAATTGAGATGAAGTTTTATAGTGCTAATGTGTATTTTACTCTTCTGTGTGGTGAAGTGCAGCCTGGGTCTGAGGGAGCTGACAATATCCTATTCATATGTAAAACGTCCTGAAGGATCTGTGGTTTGGAATATTTCAAAACTGCTGCATGAGGGGATTCTTACATCTGAAAGCAATATTATCTGCGTACAGCTCGTTGCTAACAGAGAGAGAAGAGTGTGTGAGAAAGCAGCTTCCCAGTCGCAGTGTACAGATGTACAGGTCCCACTGGAAGAAGGCAGGACCCCTGGAGAGCTTCCATGGTTGGATGTTGCTGGACATGTCCCAACAGACCTGGACGTGGCCCTGCAGACCTGGACCTGCCATGATCCCAATCAGCTGAGGCGATAATCGGCTGTTGGAAAAGTGAAAGATCTTGCAAAGAGGCTGATTGCATCTCTGTGCCTTGGGATTACTTGGAGTTTAGAAGTATTAAATAGAATAAACTCTTGGAATGAAAAAGTAAAGCCTGGCTGTGTATTAATTACTAGTCCAAACATTTTGCAAATCACAGAATTGGGCCTTTGCTGTCTGCTTTACTTTCTTCCTTTCAGTACCAGTATTTGGCCTTCACATTACCAAGGAAGTAGCATCCTTAATTTATAAGAGCTCATCTGCTTATACAACAAGCTGTAGCCAAAATCCTCTTTGCTGTAATGAATGACTGCTCTGGAAGTGATTACTAAAGGATTTCATACTTTCTTTTCCACTTACCAAATTGTTTAGTGCTTCCTTTTTTTTTTTTTTTTTCTTTTGTAAAGAAAAGTATTGTTCATAAATCACAGTAAAGTACCAGGAGAATGTGATCACACTAAAAATATTGGGGCCACTGCTTCAGAGGTGGTAAATCTTGGTCCATCTGGACACGTCGCTAGGACAGAAATGGCTTGAGTCCCTTGATTTCTGTTTGTGTCAGGTCAGGTGTGCATAAATGTGTGTGCAATACGTGTGCCTGATGTTCAGAGACCAAATGGTTGAGCTTTTCATTGCTCTGGGTTAAAATGACTGCTGCAGCTCTATTTCTTGTTCTGCTTGGCTTGTGAGGAGACTTGCTGCGTCTTTGAGTATATCCATAGCAAATATGATTTTGTTTCATCTTCAATGCACATCTGTTGAAGAACAGCAAAGAAACAGTAGCTCAAATAGACTGCAGCTGCTGCAGCCGTCGTTTTCATTTTGACCGTGATTCAAGATAAATGCTTTTAGAATTACAGCTTTCTAAAGAAACCTTCCTCCTTTAAAGGTTTTTCTCTCACTCCCTCTTTTTATTCTTTTTTAGAGCAAGCTCATAGATCATGTTTGTTAAGTAGACTGGTGCCGACAGTGCTGTAGAGGTAGTGGGAAATACAGGAAAAGAAACCTAGCTCCTCATTTTTTAAGGACAATGCAAATGTAGCTTTTTTATTTCCCCTGGACCTACGTTTACAGAGTTTTCGTTTGAACTTGCATCAGAGAGATGGGATATAGCCAACTATCTACAGCCTTGAAAACTAGGCCGGTAAGAAGAACAGAGTAGACCATTGAACTCTTTGCTATAAAGAGACCCCAGCAGCAGATGTGCCCACTGATGTTGTTACAGCAAGTAACGACAAATCGGAGGGAGACATGTTTGGAAGCCTGTAAGCTTCACTAGAAATCTTCCAGCCTTCCGAAAGTGCTGCCTTTTCGTTTTGCAAAGCACGTGGCTAACTTGTAGTGGAAAAGTAGGGAAGAGTTTAACATGCAGAAAGAATTTTGCTTTGCAATTTGGTGTACTGGATTGACAATGTTCATTCATGAAAATTCATAATGCACGTGTTTGTGAAATAGGTATAGCTAAAATTGGTCACAATTCTTTAGTTTCTTACTTCCTTTGTAGAAAGTTGTATTTGACACAGAAAAAAGGACACAAAGAACTTCTTAAATTGATGTGGATGGTAAATAATTTTTTTTTTATTTATGAAGACTTAGAAATACTTCTGGGTGAAGTTGATAATTTTGATCAATGTTTTGGAACACCTGGCTTTGGGTGATAATGGATGGCATTAGCATACACAGAGGTGAGCTGGCAGTTGGAGGTGGTTCGCGATCCATCCAGAATTGACCTGTGACATTTTGTGATTCTTCTGAACCTGCAATTCATGCTCTAGCATCATAATATGTCATGAAACAGAAAGGTTGTATCAGAAAAAAAAGAATAAATCTAAGCCTAATATAGCTTGTAGCTTGCACCTACAAAATGTGCTGTGTTAAAAGCAGGGTATGCCTGTGCGTGACAGGAAGAAACAAAACAGAGCTCTCCTCATGTGAGAAGTAAAGCCTACTGAAAAGTCTCTTGATTTAGGTTTGTGAATAATTTCTCAAGACTTCTAAAGAAATTCCATATGGATTAACATTTTTAAAAAATGACTGGAAAAAAGTTGTTCATTGTTCATTAACAGGAAAGATGCTCTGCTAATTTATGCCACTTGCAATGTCCGTAGGGTGGCCAAGGATCTAAGTCTTTGCATAATTTCACCCAAGGATATTAACTTCCCCACTGTGCCCAATTAAACCCATCCCCATGCTAATCTGAGAACAAACAGGATAAAATACAAATTTATTTCTGGAAATCTGTCTAAAGCAAAAAGTAATTAAATATCTCTCTATTCTTTGGAGGGCATTTACAACCTTTGTAATTAGTGATTAGAGCTTAGAAATAAACGTTAAGATCCATTTCCTTGCTGTGCCAGGGTTTATTTGATGAAACTTCAACCATCAACCCATCCAGAGTTGTTGGTTGGTGGAAGGGAGAGGAGGCACCTCCAGAGGCACATGGGGTAACCCATCTCTGCAGCTGCAGCTCTTTGTTAATTGTAGGAGATTAAAATAGACATCTCATTTCCAAAATTGAATTCGATCTGTAGCAACTAATTTGCTTTGCTTGGTGGAAGTTTTTAACCTCTTTGCCTCTATTTTTCTGATCTGTGAACTGAAGACCATTACTTTGGTGGTCCTTGGCCCCGCATCTAACGACTTTACAGCTTCTCTCAGCCATAATAATTTCACTAAGGTGAGACTTCTTAATTTTTCATCCTTCACTTTTGTCATATCCATCCAAAGTCTTTCTTTAGTGAGTCCCTCTGTTAAATGAGTGGGAGTGGAAGCATCAGGGGGGAGGGTAGGATGGGAGATATTGAATCCAGGAACCGACACTGCTAACCCAAAATGCAGTATCCCTTCTCCTCAGGTGGACCTCTCAAACGTGGGCGTTTTTGGGAGCCAGACAGGTCCTGTCTGATGCAAGGCAAAACCCGGCTCTCTATTAACAGAGAGAATAAATATTATCCTATTCTCTGTGTTTAAGACTTTGGCATGCTCGCATGCAGTACCTAATCTGATTTTTACTTTCCAAAAATAGATCCCTCAAGCTCCAGCAAAGAAAGCTATAGTTTTGCCTTAAGAAAACAAAAGAGGCCAGACAAGGGCTTAGTCATAAATCCTTGTACCTGCGGTCTCTGGATGAAGGACGGATAATTTAGTCTAAAATCCGGAGCTGAACGCAGCAAAGCGCAAGGCCCCAGATGTCACAAAATGTTGCTATCAATCTGTCGATCTTTGTGAACTGCTACTGAAGGATTAGTGTTCATAAATCATTGCCGGGAGAGCTATCTAAAAGTCTCCTTACTCAGGCTCTGGAGTCAGTGCTGGGTGACAGCATTTGCATTCACTCCTCATGCTCCTGGTAGCTGATTAAAAATTAACTCTTTCATACCATTTGTTGTCCTTAGCCTGATTAGTCTGTAGAAGGGAGGAATTTTAATGAAGTTTGAAATGAGGTAGTCTTTTTTTTTGTTCTTCTTGTTGCTGAATTTCTGATTTTGCCTGCGGTTTGGATTTGGCTGAGGTCTTGCAGAGCAGATTGTTGTAAATTATTATGGAACCCTCGTTTTCCTGAAGCAGAACGAGCTGGTTACTAATGACAAGCTTGTTCAGCATGATTTTAGCTAAGTGTCTGAAAGGTATGTGGACAGGATGTTCCGAATTACAAAAAATTCAGTCCAACGTCCTCTGATGAACTCTGGAGAAGGATGGCTTCCTAGGGTTGGTCACTTCAACTTTGCCCCGAGTATATTCATGCTTCAAGAGTGCTGCATGTGCAAAATATTGTCAGATTGACCCTTGCTTGGTTTGCATTTGGATGTGACCAGCTTGTCCTGAGCGTAATTCTTGCTGGTACAGATGAGCAGTAGTTTTACAGATGAATGCTTATAGCTGAGCTATGGGTGTCTCAGTGTCTCTGAGATGTTGAGTGTAGCATTTGAATGTGAATTTCAGTGCTTCTTCCTGTGTACCAAATAGAAGTACTTGTCTGTGCTGCTTTGGTGTTATAGCAGAAGGCCATGCAAGAGTCCAAACCATGTCCAAATCTATAGCTGAAGACATTCTCTAAGCCTCCAGTATAATTAATTAGTCTTGCTTTGCTCTAAAAAATCTGGAAATTTGAGGGCAGTAGCTCATTTAAACATGGCTAGAGATGCCTGAGATGTTAAGTAACTGGTTGGGTGCTGCTGTCTTGCCTGAGCCGAATGGCATGGATTTTTCTGTCGAGGTTGGATAGGGGATGTTTTAGTGCATATTCTGTCCAAACTCCTTTCGGCTGAAGGAGAAGGTACTAGCTTACATACTTGTACTTTGCTTTCAATGAGATGCTCCATGGAAAACATGAACCCTGGCCTGAAACGAGGGGCAGCTGGACAGCAGTGGTAGCAGGAAAGCAGTGTGCTTCAGTCGAAAGAGGCATGCAGACTGCTGTCAATTTTCAGCCTTTCATGGAGAAATTAGTCCAGAGTAGAACAGAAATCAGACAAAAAAAAAAAAAAAAAGGAATATATTTGACTTGTCTATAGCTTTTCTGTTTAGCACAAGAACAGGATCCCATCTTGAGCCTGAGTCTAACCATACTGCTGCCAATGCATACTTTTGCCTCAGCAAGACAACGCGTATCCCAAATAGGCAGAATGAATTATGTATATCAACTTTAAGCAGTGCTGTGTTAGGGAATTTTGTCTTTGTACATTAGACCAATGTAATGAAAAATTAAATATTAATATGTCCTCAGAACTTTTTTCAAATATTTGTAATATGAGACAGCTAATTGAAGAGGCAGTGAACAGAGATAAAGTTTTTACATTTGGTTATTGTGGAAGTAATTAGAATAGTCCGAGCAATGTAAATTAAATGTAACCTTGTAGGAAGACAATTGCTAGGTAGCAGTTGGGGAACTTCTATTCCACAGAAGTTGTGGGAATGGGAACATCTGACATTTATGGGATTGTAGGGAGGTAATGATATAGGTCACTGCTGAATGGATGTACCCAGCATTGGAAATGTCACTCACTTGTCTCTGTAAGACCAGTGGAAGGCTTGGCCATTATTTTGTGTGTTCTCTTCCGGCAAAGTCTCCTCTGTGACTTGATCCCACTTGGGCTTGTGAGAAATTGTTTCGTTCACCCTTCCAACACTTTGTGAGAAGGTGACTTTTATGGCTTTAGGTCTGTAAGAGTCTTGATTCCTGTGATTTTTTTTTTTTTTTTTTCTTTCCTCTCCTTTCTCTTCTGTCTAGATACTCCCAATATTTCAGACCAGTCATCTCCCTAGAGAAGTGCTATCTCTCAGTTTCTGTGTAGCTCCTGATAGGGAGAGGCAGAGATGCATCAATGTGGTTTCTTATTTTTAGTATTTTCTCCTGTCATTGTTCATCCTGTCAGAATAATGGAGGTGTCTCATGCTGGGACGGGGTATTTGTAGATTACAAAATGCATTGTAAATGCCTTCTGCCGGGTTGTACATGGATGCTTCTGTCCTGAGCTAATTTGAGGCACTTGTAGTTTCCTTCTCTCTATGTATCTATACGTAGGTGATTTTTATGTTGATGTGCATTCTGTTCGGCAGGGCTGTTTATCTATCTTTCTTGATAAACTGAAATTTGGTGCCCAGATTACATGCTCTCCAGACTTGCTGTTAAATTATTGACTAGTGATGGCACAGATTACAAAATGGACCAAGATTGCATTTTGGACAGATCATTTCTGGAGATGGAAGAAAAGTCTTGTTCTTCCAGCTCTGGTATTCAAATAACAAGCTAACAATTCATTCCACTGCTCACAGTCCTGGCTAAATTCAGAGGACTGCTGATTTTGCTGCAGTTGCAGTATTAACATTACTTTTTAATCCTTAAAGGCATTATCTGCTGCTGTCAGCTGCTTCACACACTTAGTGTGCAGGAACGTGATCTTTTGATCAGTTCTCGGAGCCATGCATATGCAATACTTATCATTAGATTATAATTAACTGTAATTATGTATGGAGATCAGCCCAAGCCATAAAATGTAAATTTAGATATTCACTATGTTAATAAGAAGATTTGTTGAAGATAAAGGGCTCGATTTCCCTCCAACCCCCCTTCCCCCTTTTTCACTACCACAGTAGCGTGAGGAGTCTTAGTGAAGGTGTTATTAAAATTGGCATAGCAGCAGTTAGCATCCCTGTTGTTGTTTTCTTCCTGCAATTTTGCTGTGGATGAGATTCAGGCCAAAAAGGTCACGTCGTTCATGTAACACGATGTGAGAAGCTGAGGCAGCAGACAACTGGATGCTGGAGCTCTGAGAAGTGAGCTGGCTTGTCCACAGGCATGCTAGCACGTGTTTTGAACTATATCTGAGCACCCCTGATAGCTATTCACCACAGGAATGATTCTGCAAAGGGCACGAGGGGGATTTCTGCTCAGGAACGGGGAGTGTTCCTCTTCATGTCAACGCTGTGGTTAAATTTCAGGCACAGGTACTTCCCAGGTGTGCCAGAGGTGCACGTACAGCTGTGCCAGGACGTACTGCTCCTGAACACCAACAAAACAAGGAATCAAGTGCTGTGTTGAGCTACTGTATTGCTATGCTAAGTCTGCAGTCTTCTACAGGCTTTATTGAAAAAACAAACCAATTAAGTAATATTGGGAATCATAAAGAAGATTTAATGGCTTCTGTGACTACGGTTCTGCTTTAGCATTTAGTTTTTGCTGGGGAGACAGTTGCTTTTGTTTGTTTGTTTGTTTGCATCTGGGAATCAAATCTTGCATGTTGTGCAAATAATTTAATCTTTATGGCTGTTGCTGCTGCATATGAAGTGTTGCTGTGTTGATACCTGCTGGCGAAGTGAAGCAGGGAGGGATACATTTATGCACGTTACTGTTTACTGTATTTAATGGAAATGAAAAGTGAACTAATAAATTAGGGAACGCCACGCTAGAATTAGTCTTCATTTTGGAGCAGAGCATCAGCATTTCAGGATCCTGGTTAATCCCAGTCTGATTACTTAGGCACTGAAAAGTTCCCTCTCCCTTTCCCCTGGCTCCAGTGTTTTTAATGAATCGATGTGTTTTGCTGTAGATGAGGCAGCTCCATTCCAGAAAGGTTTCCTGTAAGTGTGAGGGAGCTACAAAATTGTCTTTGAAACATCCCTGGACACTGTTCCTGGTACAAGAGTATGGAGAGGGGAACAACAGATGGGGTTGGGATGGACAGGAGCTGTGTGGTTACAATGACTTCTGGATGTCTCACAACCTCACTTCAGGTTGTTGGTTTTTTTTCTTCCTAAAACCACTTCCAGACACTGGAAGCTGACTTCACTTGTACAAAACCTTTTAAAAGTTTTGCCTGTTTTAAACATTTTCTAAGTCAACTTTTTAAAAGTCACACTAGCGCAGAAATGAAGGAATTGCAGTACTTAGCTGTCTGACTAAAAGTGCTCCAAGCTAATCAGGTATTTAAACACGTGGATTAAAATCATAGCCTCTAATAACATTACCATCCTAATTGCAAGGAAAACAAAAGCATTTAGTCAGTTTGTTTGCTAAGCATATATGTCTGACTCCTGCCGCAAGACCTGTGGAATCTCTCTTTGCTCAGGGGAAAAGCAACGTGGCACATTATTAGGTAATTACCTTCAATTGAAAAGCAGATACAAAGTGAATGAAGGAATCTTATTATGTTTCCAGACTGGTATTGTATACAGCTTTCTGTGGTTCATGCTACTTGATGTACCAATTATGATTGCGTATCTGCCCTCTGTATTAAACCGTCACTTGACTCTATTCTCTGACTCTTGGCTCAAAGCCTGCAATGTCATGACTGTGAGCGGTGCAGCTCAGGACCGTTGCTGTAGGACACTTCAGTAGTTTCTGGTTACGAAACCGCAGCAAGCGGTGGTAAGAGCGTGCATGACTCTGCTTTAATGCCATTGGATTCCCAGCAGGATCATTTCTTTTTTTTCCTTTCAGTTGTGTCTTAATTAAACCTTGATGAGACAAATATCCCCTTGCTGCGATGCCTGATGTGGGCATCTGATTGTCTGATGCTCCTTCAGTAGCTAGCAGTGCGAACTGGGGCAGAAGAACGTTTGATGAGGATGATGTGGGCCACGTGAGCTTAGAAGGACAGCGAAGCTCTTGTGTTCCTCGTTGTCCTGGGTTCAGCCCAGCAGCAGGCTATGTTAGCCCTGAGAGTATTCCATGCCAATTGCATCATGATCGGGCAGGCTGCCCCCCCCCCCTTTGCAGGGGCGACTCCGGACCCAGGCACGGGAAGTCCCGGTCTGGGCAGCCGCAGTGCCAGTTCCGGGGGAGACTCCGGACCTATCAGAACCTGCTCCGGGCACGGGAAGTGCTGATCTGAGCAGGCGTGTGGGAGTTTCGGCTTCTCGCTCTCTCTCTCGCTCTCTCTCTCTTTTTTTGGGATCGGCGTGGCAGGCGGTGGTGAGGGGGGTGCTCGGGGGTGCTGGGCTCAGGGAGTGCTGCGTTCGGGAATCTGAATCGGTTCGGGCACGGCTCAAATGACATAGTGTGGGGAGAGGTTTGCACTGTATATAATAGCACTGTAGTTAGTTGTTTTCATACTTTTCCCTGTTGTTTAGTAAACTATCCTTATCCTAACCTTGCAGGCCTTGGGTTTTTTTCCCTCTGGCTCTGCAGCCCCTTTCTTAGCTCCGTTCGCCCATCCTCCACCTCTTAAAGTGGTAGGGGGCTTCTTTTTTGACCTTTGTGGCCCCAGCTTTCCGCTGAGGTTAAACCACAACACTCGTGACTATAGAGTGTGATTGGAGCCGAATGGCTTCTTATGTAGACTTGGAGGCCACAAAGGTATAATTTGAAACTCATGATCTTTGTGCCATCTGAGGCTCAGATCAAGGTCTCTTCTGGAAACACTTGATCAGCCAAAATGCTCCTCAGTCAGACTTTTAACAAAGGCTTTGGTTTGAAAACTTGCTGATCTCCAACTGGGACGGCATAGCATATATTGTTTTTCAGATCAGTCAACTATTCAGCTGCAGTATGTAGAGCAAAATATAGTTCCTAGCAAGAAGTGCAGCAATGACTGACTGCATGCGCATCATGTACTGCTGAGTGTCTGTTCTAGGAGAAATCAAAGACGGAGCCCAAAAACATTAAAATCAAATCTTTTAATACTAGGTTCCTGTGTACTTCTGTATTTAGGCTGAGAGAGGCTCAAACGTTGCCTCTCAGGGACGCTGATTGTAGGAATCCATCTGACTCCTCTCTGATGATCAGGGAAGCCGGTACTTGGCATTGTTGATGATTGTCTTGCTTTGGTTCCTATCCTTGAATTTTTGTGCACCCAAAGTTTTTGGATAACAGATTTCTTTCTTAATAATTCTCACAATAGATAAAAGATGGAGCTTTTGGACAGTTTCTAGGGAAAGTTGATTAGGAGATAAGATGCAATACTGTCTCTAGAATCCACTTATTCTTGCTGTATGTATTGCAGTAGGTTACTGCTAACCAGTGTTGCTAACCTGTATTAATTTCAATTTCCCCTTGCAGTAATGCGTAGAAATCCATTTGGGATGGACATTTGCTGCCGGAAAGGATCCAGAAGCCCACTCCAGGAACTGTATAATCCCACCCAGGTGAGTGTCTCGTGTCTATGACCCAACTTGCCAGCCCAGAGTATGAATACAGTTTCTCTTGAAGATACTTTGATCTGTGTTGTCTTACTAACATCCAGTAAATGCCTTTGGCTTGGAGGACTGATTGTAGGACCCGCAGAGTTGAAACATAAAGTACTACAGTTTGAGCAAAGGGTCTGATTTTTAAAGGTTTTCAGTCATCTTAATGTTGTGGACTCCTCTAACAAAATTTTTTCTTGGGTAACTAAGAGCCTTGAAAGACTACCTTTTAGATAGCCCAGCTAGAAGCCAAAGCATCGTAATTTAATCTGCCGATCAACACACGGGGCGGCAGGGTGCAGTGAGAGAGTGCAACATGATACACGCGAAACAAGGAGTGTGGTAAGACTGTAAATTGCAATAATAATACATTAATATCATTTGTATGGCTTTCATGTAGCCAGCTGCCCTTCCTGTCCTGGTTCATGGCTTGTACGGAGTCTAGGCAAACACTGTGTGCGATTTAATACCCAGCAGTCTTGGTGGGAGTTTAGGATAATCTCAGCTAGTGTTCTTCTTGTGAGAAGCAGCGCAGGAAAGGTACCTGAAATTTGTGCTCCTTTTCGCTCCTCTAGATGAATTTATTCCCTACACGTGGGCTGAATTGGCACATTCAGGAGCAGCATTTCCTGTTGGCAGCTGAGAGGAAGTGCTGCCATTGAGAGAAAATGCCAGCTGACTATTAAACATATTTATTAAAGTTTAACAACCGCCTATTATATATTTATCCATCAATGAATACATTGAGTTTTACTAAATTGGCTATTAAGGAAAGTGACTATCCCAATAAATCTAACTTGTTAGATTTAACAAGGCAGTAAATGTTTTAAATACTATTTGATTATGAAGAGACTCACTATATAGAGTGCAAAATGAAGTCTAAGTGATTTAAAGTATTTATATGAAGAATTGACAACAACCCCAAGATATGTGGTATCTGTTACGTAGTGCAGTAAAGCTCCATTTGCTCAGTAGTGTTGTTTTTATGAACATAGGCTGATTTCTAATTCAATTTGAATTCTCTGCGTTGCTGGGAACATGAGTTTATCATACTAATATACTGGCCTTCATTGACCATTATGGGAGTTAGCATTGCATAAATGCAAAGTACATGTAAAAGCTGTGAAGAGGACCAATCTGGTGCTACAAAGAAAAATATTAGCATTTTCAGGTTAAATTCGAAGACTCTTTGCAGATGGTCAGGAAGAGTGGGTAAGGGAAAAGATACTGGCTGAGTAACTAGTCTCTCTGGGGTCTGCTGTGTGTCAGTCAAAACCTCCTTGCCCTTTAACATCGTTAAAGGCCATCCCATTAGAAACATCCCCATCCACTGAAGGGTTTTAATCCCAGAGCCCTTGCAAGTTTGGTCAACTGAAAAGATTTCCTGAGCTTCCTGAAGCACGGGACACAGCTGGCAGCTCTGTCACCACCTCTCCTTCCTTTCTGTGCACCCTGACCAGCAAATCATTAGCGTCCCTTTTGAGGTCACTTATGAGCCAGCCAGAAAAGTCAGTGTTGAGGAAGCGTGTCAGTTCTTGCAGGTAATGTCAAAGTAAGCAGGTAATGTGTTTCCATTAGCTTGCTGCTATCTGTTCTTACCAAGCCTTTCAGTTCTTGTGTCTTTGCTCTTAGTTGGTGTGTGTTTGCTTTTTGGATGGGGCTTTGCACACTGCTCTCAGTCCTAGAGGGACGGTCAGTATCAGGCAAGCAAGCATGTGCAAGTCAGTGAGCAGAGACCACCATAGCAGACAACAGACTGGAGATGACCTGTAGAATATTTCTTCAAACACGTGGATTGTCTTTCTTTTTCCATTTTTTCCCAAATAAGTGCCTCCAAGATAGCAGGAACAGGTCTGTGTTTTTGCAGTAGCATTCTTGGCCTCAAGAACTCACCAGTAGATGTGAGGTTGGAGGGGTGGCGATCAGACCCCTAATCCTTCTCATCAGTTTCTTGCTGAAGCAGTTGTGTTCAGCCATTTATAAAGTCAAGGCAGAAGTTGATATATAATAAATACACAGGAAGGCATTTTTGTCTTGACATCTCTCTTACTTATCTATATAATTGAAAACATTGGTTAGATCTTTAACCTTTGACCATCAGAACCTGTTTGACTCTTGGTGTGGTGAACCCATGTGTTTCTGCCGCATGCCAGTGGCTGTGCGTGGCACTACAGGAACCCTTTAGCACTCAGTTCAGTTGCCTCAGAGGAACGATGGAGCTGATTGAGCAGATATTTGTAGTAGTTCTCCTTGTAGTTCAAAGGAGTCTGTATAATTCAAACACCAGATGTAGGCTGCTGAAAGATGCCCTGCAGCTACGGCTTTGGATTACTACAAACTAGGTGTGCAGTTGTGACTAAATATTTAATCCATCCATGTGCATGTTTTTTACATGATCTAGTATAACAGGAGAACCCACCTGTGGCTCACCATCCTCTGTTATAGAGTACACCATACATTTCATGTGCTTCAGGTTTCCTTGGGTAGGCAGCAAAATGCAACTATTACTGCTGCTGTTGCCATTTCTGGGAATGTCTCCAAGAGAGGTGGGCAAGGGAAGAGGCTGCACGGGGCTCCCTGCTTTGAGGTGGTATTAAGGGCCCATATTAATGTCCTCATGTGGAGTGTGCTCCTGCCCATTCTCTATCAGAGAAAATGAGACTTTGGCCATTGATTGAAATAGGTGCCAGGTATGGTCAATACTCTGATTTTAAAAAGCTGTAGTTTAACACAAATAAGGTTTTTCTACTGTGTGTTCAACATCAGGTTGCTCTGCCCTCATAAAACCAGGCGGGTTGTTTTACACCAGCTGAGACTCTGACTGTGGGTATTTACCGTGTTGACATATACCAGCCCGTCTGATCCTGCAGTGTTTTGTTTCCTTCTATGGAGTTGTTTGAGTTGTTTGCAGATTTGTCATTTTTCTCTTGAATCTCTTTTTGGCTTGGTAAATGATTGGGGAAGGGAAGGAAAGGGAAAGGAAAGGAAGAAAAAGGCAACACAAAAGAAAAAGGGAAAATAAAACCAAGCAAACCAGAAAGGAATATCTGGGTTGAGTGAATTCAAATGTAGCAATGGTGTGAAGGCGCCTGATTATAATTCTTTGTATATTTGGTGGAGGTGAGGATAAATGGATGGAGATAGTACTGAATTAGGGCTAGAGGAAGTGTCTGTGACCAAGCCCATGCGTTATTGACATCTTTGTTGTGTGTCTGGCCTTGTGATTGTTGTAAAAGTAGGAGTAACACTTTTGCTCTTTTGCCTGTTGTAATAGAGCAGAATGTGGGAAGTGCATTTGTCTGTGGACAAAAGATTTCTTCTCTAGGGCTTTCACTGGAAGATTTTTCATGAGCACTAATATACCGTGAGGGAAAGAAAAGTCAATATAACTGAACAGGATTTACACTGAGTAAGTGGATTTCCAGGCTGTGGTCTCCACATACGTGGCAGGCAGTGTGCAGCCTGTCTTTGAGACCCTATTATCTTTTTCTTTTCCTTTCATTTTCAGGTAGAAGTCTAGTAATAAGGTGAAGAGGATGTACCTGGAGCAAATTTTGAGGGCTGAAATGGATCATTTCTTTAATGAGTTTATTAAAAAGCCAATTTGGATCTGTATTAAGCCAGAACTGTTTTCCTTCACACACAATTGTAAATGGAAAGAGAATTCAATACACAGCAAGTAGCAAAGCAGAAAAATCTAGATGTAACTGAACACAGATGAAGAGCCATGCAGGAACGTGCAGTAAGCTTGCATTGTACCTTGGGTGGGGTTTTTTTGGTATGCAGACCCCCAGGAATTTAAGAATATGGGCAAACAAATATTTGCAAGACATATTCTTAGAAGACAATGTATAGAACTGTGTCTTGTAATTTGCATGGCTGTGTTCAGCCCCGCTGTTCCAAAAATAAAAGATAATTGTGGCTCAGCCCATGAGCTGGAGTCACCAGAAGTTCAGAATTGGACAGCATCATACTTGAGGCTTTCCACACCGTAGTGATTAACATTGATCTGTTTGGTGCAATGAATGTGCTACTGAACTGCAAGAAATTGCAAACCAAAATTAGACCAAATGTTAAAGAAATGGGAAATAATTGCATAAAGTTAGAGTTTGTCTTCTAGTTGTCAAGATTAACATTTAATTCTGATTAAATACAGGCTACACCATTGTTTATCTGTCTAGGCTGCGGAGGGAAGCACAGCAGAGATACAGTCCTGTCTCCATTAGGAACCAAATCCAAGTATGAGTTTGTTTCAGTTTCTAGTTTGACACTGTCTGACTTCAGAGAGTCCACGTAACTCTTTCACTAAAGGTCATGCTGTTTGCCATTTGTTACTTGCCTTTTCAAACACATTTCTTTCTGCTGAGGGGATGTCTTTCTAGGTGGCGGCTTTTGGGGGAGCTGGAGCCAGGATGTCTAGTGATTTACTAAACCCAGTGAGTCAGAACTGTGGGCCTCGTGTTGCCTTTTTGTTACGAAATTGTATTGGTCTGCTTTGATGCAGTTATTCCAAAATGACCCATTTATTTTATTGCTTCTGCTTTTTTTTCTCCCCTCCTTCCCCCAAGTAAAAGGAAGAAAATGAGTTCTTGCCTTGCAGACAGTGTTTATACATCCTCAGTCACCTCAGACCACAAATGCTCCTTTTTTGGAGCTGCTGTGTGGTTATCCATGGCTCAGGCTGCCTGGATAGCATCAGCAAATATTGGCCTGGTTCAGCCCACATCAGTTAACTTTTTTTCTGGGCTTGTAACTTCCTCTCTTCAGTTGATTTCCACTTGCTAGTATAACTCTGTGGGTAACTGTACTGGTTCCTGGACAGAGGTTTGTGGTGAACCTGGTGGTCCGAGCTCTATGTACACATTGAATGAAAGATTTGAATGCTTTAAACCTGGTATTGAATGCTTTAAACCTGGCATTGCTGCCCTCGGCAATCCTGAGTTGCTGAGCACTGTACAGTTTGTTTCTGCCTGTTACAGCTTCTCATTCTCAGAAACACAAGAACCAGAGGACAGGTCATTGAGAAGGATGAAAGGTCCAGTTGTCTTGGTGTTTTATCTCTGGCAGCAGGTGACCAGAACAGGCAAGGGGAGAATAAACAACTCGTGATAGTCTGCCAGTGCCCAATAACCTCTGGGTCACGAGATTCCTGAGCCAGACTTGTCTTCATCAGCTATATCATCATGCAAGAAAAGCCTGAGACGCCAGACAATTACTGTGTCAATCAAAAAAAGGCAGGGGAGGTGTGGGGGAAACAACATAGGTCTCCAAAGTTACTTGCCAATTGCAGCAAGACAGGAAGATTACACCAGTATTGTACACCAGTACTATTCTCTACTTTTTCTCCCTTTTTCACATATATATATATATATGTTCTGGCTGAATTTCCTCCTTTGGGGTATGAAAAAACAGTGCAACTTATCTAAAGAATAAATATATTCAAATTTAATGATGATTTTCAATTGTTATGAACAGTCGTAACTACATGGGCCCTTTCTGAGGGCAAGAAGTGGCTAAAAAAATTTGTCATTACTGAAAAGTGGATGTTGCTGGTCTTTGTAGGCAAATGTGTGCCGATAACATCAGCATGGTAAGTGTGGCTCGTAATCACAGTGTTTGATTGATCATAGATTAAAAACTCCTTAATGGAAAAGATGCAGAGTGGAGATGTTGGGAAAAAAAGTCAATGTACAATGTACCACGCCAAACTTTGGGTACACATTCTTGTTGGTAAACAGTGACTTTATATGTAATTAGCCTCCCTTGCTGCAGCAAAATACCTGTTGATGAAAGAGGAGATAATTGATTTACTCTGTGGATGACTTCTTATGCGAAGACATTACTTACTGTCATGCTTGGAAGTCATAAAACAGCAGCTGGTCTGGGATGAAATATTACATTAACCTTAGCAGAAAAATTGCACGAGTGAGAATGCTTTGTTATTAATTACTGATTACAAATGATAAGAACCTGTTTTAGATGATGGGGAAATGGCTTGGGGAGGGGAGGGTTTCAGGTACAGTGTGCTTCATAGATCATTTGTTGTGACATGATGGATGCCTTTGTAAGTCAAGAGGAATTAATCAGACAAGTATGTACAGTAACTACCAGGATTATCCCCAGGACATGCTCATTCAAGTTACTGCAGTGCATTGGGAAGAATTTTTGTGCACCTGTGTTTAATAAAGGACTTCTTACCTGCATGAAATGAAAAAAATACAGTTGTCTCAATAGCTCAGATTTCCCTGATAGGAAAAGAAGCAGCAGAGGCGCCTCTTTTTAATGTCTGCAGTCCTTGAGTCATATTTTATTATTTAGAGAGCACGAGAATTTTAATATAAAGGCTTCCTAGAGGCATAAAAGTCTGAGAAGTAGTATTTAATCATACAGGAGGCATGGCCATAAACAAAAGGGTTATATGTGTTAGAGGGGAAAGAGCTTAATGCAGCTTTCAAAGCTTAATATCCTTATGAGATGTGAGGGCTCCCTGTTAGACAAGTGCTTGGGTATCTAGATGGAGAGAAGAGCTGGGCTCTAGCAATCTGACCTAGTCCTGTTGAGCAGCTTTTTGTGTTTAATTATGTCCAAATTGGACTTCTGGTGACCTGAACCATATTGTTTGAGTCAGATGCTTTCCCTGAACCGAACACCTGCCTTTTCTCTGTATTAAGTTCCCCCTCCCCCCACACCCCACACCCCCACACCCCCCCCAACCTTTGGAAGTGATACACCAGAAAAAACCCTGGATACCTCAAACTTCTGGGAGATGGAGGTGGGAAGTATTTTGGAGGATTAGGAAGCAAAGGGCAGTGGAAGACTATCAGTGTTTGTAAGGAGGCGTAATGAGCAGAGATCTCTGCCACTGGCTCCTGCACAGTGGCTCCTGCACAGTGGCAGAGTGCATCCTTTCTGTCTGCACTTTAACAAGGGCTCCAGCATTGCTGGCAAAGTAGCTGTATCCCAATATTCTCAGCCTAGACCTTGTACACTCTAGCCTCTTTTGATTATTTCTGGTGCAAGTAGTTTTTGGGCAGCACTCTGTTGTTTGAAGAGTAGCAACTGTGTTTGTTTAAACATCTGCCTTCTCCCTGCCTCCCCTGCCCACACCCCCCCCCCCCCCTCCATTTTTTGGTATCAAAGAGGTTTCTTAACTTTATGCAACAGAATTGTAGCCCATTTATAACAGGACCAGATGATATCTTTAAATCCCAAGAGCGCAGCAGGAGCCTCGCTCTTCCTGAGTGACTGTAATCTATCCCAATAGACATCATTATGAAAATGAAAGAATAGAGACATAAAACCAATCTATCATAGAATAGTCTGGGTTGGAAGGGACCCCAAGGATCATAGAGTTCCAACCCCTCTGTCACAGGCAGGGCCTCCAGACCTGGATCTAGGCAAGGTTGCACAGGGGCCTTTCCAACCTGGCCTTGAACACCTCTCTGGGCAGCCCACTCCAGCACCTCACCACTCTCTCTGTAAATAACTTCCCCCTAATATCTAATCTAAACCTTCACTGCTTTTAGCTTCAGTCTATTCCCCCTTGTGCTGCCACTTTCTACCCTTTTAAATAGTTGATACCCCTCCTGTTTGTATGCTCCCTAACCTACCTACTGATACTTGTAATTCTCATTTACTATCTAATTTTAATATTAAGGAGGGGCAGAAGAACTTCTTAAATTTGCAGTTATTTTCCAGAGATTAGATTTCCCCAGTCCCATTTTTACCGTTAACTGTCTCTGATGTAGCACCTCAGGCTCTACAAAGTGACCTGTAATATTCATTGATATTCTATGTAATATTGGTATGTGCTATTCATTCACTTTTTAGCTCTGTGCAGCATAAATTAACCTCAGTAATGAACCAACTGCACCTTACCAAAACTTGGTAGAAGTGCAGTAATTTACTTGTCTGTTTATGCATTGAGATTCAGGATTGTTTCCCTGGAAGTACTGCAGACAAAGCGAGGTTGAAGTGCTGACCCTTGGAAGATGTGGCTGCAGAAGCCAGCGTGCCCTTTGGGACTAGCATGCTATGGAAATCCATGGTTCTGTGGGGAGGCAGCGTGTAGACCTTCTGTAGCAGCCTGTAAATCATTAAATCAAGCACAGATTATTTAGGGATACTTTCTAAGTTAGTTTTCTCTTTCATGAAGTTTGTGGGGAGGTTTAAGGTGAGTCACGTGGGATGCTGCAGTCTAAATCCATACAGCTCGCTTAGTGCGCTGGAGAAGCAAGTGGCTTCACCCCGTGGGTGTGGACAGGGTTGAGTGAAAAGGTCAGCTGGAAGATACATGGATGGGGGATGACTGAAACTAGCCATGAGTTGGGGCTGAGTTATTCCAGTAGCAGTAGCTGGGAGACACTTGGGTTGACTTGGGGCTCATCTCATGTGTAGAGGGATAGTGATGGACTTGAGGTGATGTGACTGTGCATCCCATTTTTGGCAGCAGGTGTGTGGGTGACACCATGCAGTGTCTTCAGTCTCTCCTGTTGGTCCTGTCTTGCGTTCTGAAACTAAATAGAAGCAGCAAGCAGGATTTCAGGCTAACAGGCTCTTTATTAAGCCCCTTGTCAGGATGATCTGAGGCTATGATAAAGAGCCATGGTCATTTCAAGACCTTGTGTGTTCATCTGTTGTCTAGGAAAACAAAGAGAAAATTTGTACCTTTCACTGTCGATCTTTGTCTGAAACTGTCAGACCCTCGTGACAGCAGTAATTAACAGTCCACTGAATCTGAAGTATGAAGTGGAGGGGCCCAGGCTGTTGCTCTTGGTGGTCAGGGTGCTCTCCCAAACCCAGTGGGCCGGGAACCGAGTCCCATCAAGCAGAGGAGGTGTGCCCCCCCCCATGCATGGGAAAGAAACACCCTAACTGCTGGTTGTCAGAGTTGCTCTTAGGTTTGCTTGTTTAATGATCAGACTGAAGGATTGGTTGTTGCAGGAATCATCACCTGGGCCAGCCACGCTTGAACTGCTTTTATTCAGTGCTTTTCAGACCTTGCTTCTTATTCATATGGAAGACGTGTGGAAAGAAAAGGAGTGGGGGGGAAGTATTTTTACAAGGTAATACCAATAGAGCATTGGAACACAGCAAACGCAGTGTTTGTGTTCCCAAGGTCTTTTTTTTTTTCCCCTCTGTAAAAATAATGTAGCAGCTAGCAATCTGACTGGGGCCACTCAAGCAGATCTTTGTTGCTCAAGCAACCTGTAGCAGTTGTATATCCCAGTGTGGATGGACTCTGAACCATTCCTATATTCATGGGGCAACGGCAAAACACGGGGGCAGCATGGGAACAAGATTTCATTTCCTTCATGCTGAAACTGTTGTGTGGTTGCACAGGAGGGGGAGCAGCGTGGCTTTGTGTTTTGTGTTTTCCAGCATGCTGTCAGTGTAGATGTTCCTGTCCATTTATAACCTTGGGAGAAAAGTGAAACCTGACTGCTTGAAAATCAACTTTTACCATCCTATGCTCTAAAAAGACCAAACTTTAGATTCCAGTGGATCCAGTGGAAGGGCCACCATTGCTTTATCTCCCTTTTCACTGTTCCACATGTTCTGTAGCCCTAGAAAATGATGAAGAGTGTAGCCTGATGCTGAAAAGATTTCCTTTTTTTTTTTCCCCTCCCCTCTGTCAGTGATATAATAACCGTAGCCAAACCAGAGAAAGTTGGCAAATTTACAGTGCACTGGAGTTTATATGTACAGTGCCTGGAAAATCCAAGAAGGAGTGTTCCTTTCTTTTCAGTCTTAAATCATATCTGAACACTATTCTGAGTGTGGTTTCAGCACAGGACTAAAAGCAAAACACTATATGCAAGCTTTAGAGGAACGGTTAAAAAATGCAACATTCCCACAATCTGATTGCCTGGCTGCACAGCACATTAGCAAACCTCTGTAGCTATCAAACTCATGCCCTAATATAAATCTTTTCTATTCTCCCTGTAAACGTGGGCTGTGTCTTAGATCATTTCAGACAAGCATCTGGGGATTAGTAAGAGGAAGTGAATATTAATTCAATTAGAGGACAGAAGATGAACGTACAAGCTGGTGCAGGGAATTGACATCAGGAGCCAAAGTAACAAAGACATCTCTAACTGGGAGAGAACAGTTTCATCTATTCAAACCAGGCTTGGCTTTTGCCTTGCATACATTTTACTTATGAAATGGTAGTTGAAGGAATTGTATTTACATAGCAATATAGTTAATATCATATTTTGGGAACTAAGCCTTGATGTCAATAGATGGACGGAGAGCAGGAGAGCAGATGCACAGTGGTAGCTTTCAGTTCATTTTGATACATTAAATATTCATAATAAGCTCAGCTGAAGGAGAAATGTTTCATTGAACTGGTGAGGGGCAGCCGAAATTGTTGGTACTTCTCCAAAGGGTAACATCTTACTTAATGTAAATTGAGTGAAGGTTCCTGTGGTGAAGGTGAGACACAATATTAGGTACTTCCACAATTGCAGCTTTCTTTCTGTAGGAGATTGTTGTGCCAGTGACATCACTCTAGAAAGTAATAGCCAAGAATGACTGTTCTGAGCAGTTTGTGTAGGCACAGCAGAGGCTTTTCCCTTTTTGTTTGGTTTTGGTTTTTTTTCCCACAGCTTTGGACCTACAGAAGCCTGTGTATCGATTTCCTTACATTTAAACACCACATATTTACAGCCTGGAAACAAACCCTTCCGCACTACACCTTCTAGGCACGGGCACGCTGTCACTGAGTGGGTAAGCCCTGTATCTGTAGGCTTGTCTAACCCCCTCAACACCCATGTTGTGCAGGGCTTGCTGCTACTCTGAGTCTCCTTGAGAAGAATGGAGGTGGTCTGCTCTGATGCATGGCTGTGGGTCTGCAGAGTTGGTTTGATCTTGCTTCTCAAAGATGAGAATATTTTTACCTGAGTTATGGTGCAGGCTTACAGTCGTGGCTTTGTCAGACGGTGGTGGGGGCAGCCAGCAAGAGACCAAGGGTGGACACTTGATGATAAAGCAGATAGAGGGAGAGACTTGTCCCTCTGAAAACTTCAGTCTGATTTATTTACTTATTTTCAGTAAACTGGTACAAAAACAAACCAGGCAAAAGAAAAGATTTTTGTCTGCTGGTAAAAAGAGGCCAATGTTTTCTTTTCAGTTTATAAAAATGCTTTTAATGGGAATGTAGAAAAAAATTCCTTTGCCTCAAGAAAGTAATGGCAGGCCAAGTCTTGTGTTTCTTAAAAATGGGAGCTAGAAAACAGGTGGTCTGAGATCTGTGGCCTCACCTCCAGCAACCTCCAAAAGTCATGGGAGTCTGAGATGTAAGTGCATTGAAGGGTTTTGTTTTCAAAAGGGATGTAACAGATCGCTCTGTGCTTCCTGCTCACGGTCCCTGAATTACGTGGCTGCTGATATGGGGCAGGCAGATCGGTGGGGTTTTCAAGCATCACCTTCATGCCTTGCACGAGGTATCATGTCCTGTTTCTCTTTGACAGACCCACTTCAGTTTTCACTTGAGCTGTTAAGTGAGTTACTGTATAAAATATTGACGCTGAAGGAAGAAAACTGCCTTTTTACCCAAGTGTAAATGATCTTGAAACAAAATACATGGGATCAAAGAATTATGCAGGTTTAATGAATAATTGATTTCTGCTTCTCATGACATTATCAGTGTAATTAAATCGGTGGCTAAAGAAGTAAGACAGAAGGTATCATCTGCTGAGACACTGAACCTCTCTACCTAACCACTGGCAGAGTACTGCTGTCTGTTATTAAAGGCCGTCCCGCAGCCATGCAGGTTCAAGATCTACCTTGTCACTAACAAGTCAGTGTTGTGTAAGGATCAACATGATAAAACCCCATGTATCCAGTCAGTTGTCTCTATCCAAAAATAAGATAAATAAGCTTCCTTCCCTGCCAAACCTGCTGCTGTCTTGGGAAGCTGTACGTTGTGAGAGTTCTTGCCTTGCGCAGATTGGTTTTGCACAGTGTATGTGTGTGCTGGTGTATGTTGCCAATGGAGCTGGCACAGAACTACTGGTGATTGCTAACTTGGGGTGCTCACAGACCCCCAGAAGATAGTGTTGGTTGTGTTTCCTTTCACTCTATTAAGGAGGCCTGAGGAATAGGAATAGGGGATTGGGAAGCAGTCCAGATGCAAGTGGCCTTGGCCCATGGGTATATCTTTAGCAAACACAGGGGACTCTTGTTTCTTTACGTGGGTTCTCTGTTGGAGAAATAGAGCCTGGAGGGTAACTGCAGAGACCAAAGAAAGATAAAACTGAAGGGGAGACCTCAGCCTGTAGCTAAAGGCAATGTAAATAAACCACGTATTTAGCAATTAGTTGCAAATTTATTACAATTAACAGCTACTGTTGCTTTATTCTGCAACGTTAATTCTGAGAAGCAGCTCTGTCTTTCCTCTAAGTAACATCTCCTGAACAACACAATGGTCTTTTGGAATAATACGCTCCCTTGTGCATCCTGAGAAGCACGAGAGTACATGTCACTGCAAAGCTGCAAGTCCATGTGGAATAGGAAATCTAAATACTGTGCTGCTTGGTAGGTCAGTGTGTAGGTGATGAAATGGTCTGATGCCTTTTGAAAGTTAACAGACATCATTTTGCTGGCTCCTGCAGATGTTTGAGGAACCCCTTGTATCACACGTAAGAGGAATCACATCCAGCAGCTACTGAAGCCACTCACATTGTTAACAACTCTGATTTTGTTATAAATACTCCATTGGGCAACTGGTCCTGGAGAACTAATGTCTGTTCAGTGATACTCAGCTGTCATACCATAGCCTGTGTCTCTCATGGTGGGAACATTACTGCTTTTGTTGAATCACTGTAGTGATAATACAGTAACCGTCATCATGCCGAAGTCACAGCAGCAGTGGCCTGGCAAGGCACAGTTCTTGCATCCTGCTGCAGCTATATTCAGCCGGTGCTGTTGTCTAAGCTAGTTTGCACAGTGAGCACACACTATGTTTCAATGCTGGTTTTGCCATTAGTGTTTTATTTGTTGTCAGGTCATTATGTCTGATTCCACACTTATAAAATGAGTTGTGCCTGTTTATTTCTTAGGGGAACGTTGGTGGTATAATTATTGTCTGCATAGTGTTTTTATTGTAGAAAATGGCCAGTATAATTACTGGTTACAAGCTAAACTGGGCACCTACCAAAGCTTCACAGCTGCCATGAGATACATGGCTTAAGTTCCTTACTTACTTGAAGGCAAGCTAAGTATTTGGTCTTAACTATAACGAATCTAAATCAAGATGTACCCACTTGATTTTCTGACATGTAACATTGTCACTGCAGCATCCACTGACACATACCGAGTCTGGAATATTTGTCTCTATAACATCAGGGAGAGCCAATGCTTCTGTGGAGGCCTTTGTAGACCAAGGGCAAACTGCTTTCTCGTGCCCAAGTATGAGCATGCATGCACACATACCCCAGCTGCCGCTGAGATCTATGAATTGGGGATGTGCTCAGTCCTGCCAGCAGTCCTACCACTCTTGAACAGTGATGGTTTTGTATGCCCAGTGCTTTATTATGCATACAAAGTGCGTATTGGTAAACCTGAATTTTGATGCCACGAGACGTATTTGCATGACTGGGTATGGTTGGCTTTCTCTATGCTGAGCTTCGAGCTGAAACAAGTAATTCTCAGTGGGAAGAGTAATTGTGTCAGCTCAGAATTAAGTGGCTAATCATTAGGAATTCAATTGGCATGAAGTGCACAACATTAATCACGATAAACTAATGTCATTGATGTGGATGTAGTGTGTGCTCCACTGAAATTTGCTAATTGATGCACATGTTTTTTATTGGAAAGGGTTAAGGTGTACTCTGTAGGATGGGGGAGTATCAGATGCTGAGAACCAACATCCTTTCAAGAGATTGATGCTGTTACATAGTTCAGAGCACAGCCTTGGGCTGAATTAGTAAGGGCTGAAACTCTTAGAAAGGTACCTTTTTTTCTGATTTCTGATACTAGAGTTGATACTAAAGATGTAGCTTGAACAAAGTAGTGTACGAAGCTAAACTCTAAAATCCTACATCACCTGTATTTCCCTTATGCCATGCCACCAGGAGTGCAGCTGGATTGCATGAAGTTGGGGCATCTCAGCAGGGGACAGAGATCACAGAATCACAGAATTGTAGGGGTTGAAAGGGACCTCGAGAGATCATCGGGTCCAACCCCCCTGCCAAAGCAGCTCCCTAGCTCATACTGCACAGATAGGCGTCCAGACGAGTCTTGAATATCTCCAGAGAAGGAGACTCCACCACCTCTCTGGGCAGCCTATTCCAGTGCTCTGTCACCCTCACTGTGAAAAAGTTCCTCTGCATGTTGGTGCGGAACTTCCTGTGCTCCAATTTGCAGCCATTGCCCCTTGTCCTGTCTCCACTGACCAAGAAAAGGGGCAGATACTCATGTTTGAAGTATATCTGGTCCATTGGAGGGGGGAGTGAGAGGAGGCATTGCCACCTGCCTGACAGCTTTCACCAGCACCCTGAGACCCTAGAGCCACAGACCAGCTGTCATCTGCTTCCCAACAAGCTGTGCTAGACCTCTGCAGTCCTGATGCTAGAGCGCTAGACTCCAGGGTCTAGGTCTGTCTCTGTGCATCCTTGCTATTGCCTGTGTTACCCGCAAAATGATTTGGATCTCTGTTCTGAAACTGCTGCTGAAAATAAGACACTATAACATAACGAATGATGAAGAATATTAAACTGAATAGCATCTGGCTTGATCTAAATAACTTCAAATAAAGTGTTGCTATTTCCCTGCGTGGTGGAAAATTCCCCACTTGCTAACCAGGACTTACTGTATGTCTCTGAAACAAAATTATTCATTGTATTCATTTGCTTTGCAGCAACGCAAACTCCTGTGTTGAGAATTAAAAACAGTCTCCTATGTTTAACGCCTGAGGGCACAAATGTAACCTGTTTAAATATCATTCTTCAATTATCCTTTGAATCATCTGCCTTCCAACTCTTTCCCAGAGTCTGTAAAATACCCTTCTGACTACCTATCAAAAAACCAGTACATCTGTTCTTTCAGTTCATTTCCCTAAACTGTAATCAAGCACTGTCTGTGTAATAAAAATGAAATGAAATGTCTAGCTGGAACAGCATTCTTCACTTTTATTATTGAAAAATGCGTTAATGTTCCTTTATCAAATATATCTATTTAATGAATCATTCCATTTCCTTCCATCTTCAGCTTTTTTTAAAAAAAAAGCAGCACAGAACTGCATTCTTTCCTGATCATTAAGGTCAAGCTTGATTTGTTCCTTATCTTATAATTTCATTAAATCTAAAAATGGATTATTGTAAATAGCCTGTTGACCTCTCCTTTGTTTAAACACAGCTAAAAGATTGTAGACCTTAACTGTACCTGGTCTAAGTTGCCGTTTACATTAAAGCAGCATTGCACAGGCCCTTGGTGAAAATTGTATTTAGGCACAGGGGAAATGCCTCTCTTGGGTTGAAGTCTATTTCCAACCTGGCTTCAGCAATTAGAGGAGTGATTCATTTAGGTGTTGGGTGGTTAAATCTCAGGGACAGGCAGTCAAGCACTTTTGAAAGTGCTTCCTTTTCTATCTCTGTTCAGAGGAGAAGAATCGGAGGGAGCACTTCAACTGCTCAACTTGGAGCTTGGAGACTTTTTCCTTTTTTTCTTTTTTCTTTCCCCCCCCCATTTGTTGTAGAGGTTTTGTGAAGTTCCTTGAGTTGGTGAAGGGATGGAGACCAGGTCCAAACCATGTCATTCTGCATACACTCTTTGCTCACTTTCCATTGGTCTAAGTGTTACACCAGGTTCAGGGCAGTGAAGAGTTGGTCTGAGGCAGCCATGGCTAGGTGCCTTCTTGTGGGTCTTTGCAAGGCAGCAGCAGCAATATCTATCTTGGACATTTGTCCAAGTGAAGGTGGCTTTTGGGCAGATTCCAGCCACATCTTCCCAGGCAGGATCTGTCCAGCTGCAGGAAATGGCACTATGTGGTCCGTCTCTCTCAGGTATGAGGAAGAAGCGAGACCACCCAAATTCCAACCAGCAAGACTCAGGCTGCCTGTCTCTCCATCCTGATGCTGTGTGAGCTGATTCCCAAGTGTCAAGGGAGTAGACACTCTAAACATCTCACTCAGGGACCCCAGAAGGCAGATAAATAGCACATTATACCAGGTTTGGTGGGCCCCCAGAAAATGTCAAAAGCTAGGCTTGGGGTTTAGAGCAATGGGCAGCTTCTTGGGTGGAAGAGACAACAAAGCTGCTGCGTGCCAGCATGTGAGATGCTTCATCAGGTCTGTGCAGAAGCGCTTGGTTCCAGCTCGTTCCTAACTGTATATACTTTCAGTAAAGAGGAGGCAATTGTATGTATATATTCAAGGCAGTATTCATCAAATAATCACCATTTGGCTGCTCTTAAAAAATATGAAATCCTGAGGAAAACACAAGGTCCATTAAGACTCTCTGCTTCCCCAGGCATAGAGATAGCGGCTCAGTGTGCAAGCGCTAGGACTTGCAAGCTGCTTTTTAAGTCTTGAAACGTCACGTGTACTTATTTTAATGTGTCTATAAAAACAATAATCATGCTAAAAAGACAACAGTTGTTGGGAAAATACTATTGTGGGGAAATTAATAGATGTTTTGGACCACTAGCTTCTGATAAAATTAAAAATCCATGATTATTCAGCAGCTAAGGAAAATTAAAGCTGGTGCAGAAAATAAAATAATAAAAAAAAATCCTGCTGATACGCCCTTTTAGAACAGAGCTAACATCAATAATTCTTGCTTTGTGCATTAAGTTTTAATGTGTGGACAGGCACTCTGTGCATAGCGGGGTGTCTGTGGAGTCATCAGCAAGAGCTAATAAATGCCTGTCATATGAAGAATACATTATAGAGAGAGCCAAGTTAAGTGAATCATTTAGTTACCATTAGTCATTTTTCATTAATATTTTTAACTGTAGTATTATCCACTACATATTAGGTAGGATAGAGGAGATAATGCCTGTGATGTGCTTTATCCTGTAAACAAAGATTTATTCCCAAATGTGTGGTTGTGGAGGGGATCAGGATGAATGTTTCAGCTGTGATCTCACTAGTGTCCTTTTATTTTATTTAAGACTGTAGAAACCCAGATGGGAAAGGAAATCATTTCATTCCGTGGCTTGGCGTTAACCAACGCCCACCATTAACATTAATGGCAACTGAATAGTAATAACCGTGTTGGAAATGGAATATCCATGAGCATGTTTAATACTAGGTATTAAAAATAGCAGCTAGAAAGGAATTTCCAGAATACCAAATGCGTTATTCCAGTCTGGTGTGTCCCAGTTTGGTATATGCATCTGCTGCCGTGATCCTGTTCAGCTGTAACCTTTGAAGCACAAACCACCAAACTGGGACTGGCTGGGATGGAGGTGAGTGAGCGCCAGGGATTTGGTGGTGACCCTGCAGGTCCAATTCTGGTCTCAAGTTGCCGTTCAGCAGGGCCCCATCTTCTGACACATTGGTTGCTTGAGGGCTGAATACAGCTGGGTTCCTGACGGTCTGTCAGCGGGGAAGAGTTATAAGAATAAGTATGTTTGATCTTACTCATAATTTTTCCCCAGGATAATGCACCTCTGCCAGGTTACACTTCCTTTTAATCTGTTACTTTTCATCACTTTGTGTTCTGAACTCCCAGACTCTATATTATATATCCCAAAATAATGGCATGCTTGGGCATGTATGTGAAGATGTATCCTTCCCAAGATGCTGAGCAGTTAACAGGTAGAGTAAGAGGTACACACTTTGTTTGTAAGATATAAAGGCTTGTCAGCATGGATTTAGGCTTGCTCTCAACTTTGCATCATTCTCGATTTACATCAGTGCTATTCCACTTGTAAAACTACTCTCCAGTAACCACAGAGGCTCCAAGGAGAGAGGGGAGAAATTGAAACAAAATTTTAAAAACTCTTACAAATTGCTTTACACAGCTTTTTTTCTCAACTGCAACAAAATTGAAAGTAAAGTTTGATGTTTCAATATCTCTGAAAGCTAGAAAGGGAGATTGTAATTCTCTTTGGAAAAATGAGACGTTGCCTTTTAAAGCATCAAAAGCTTTGGTCTGTGCTTTTAATGACTTGTGAAATATCAGCTCCAAAACATGTAATTGTCTTGGAACCAAAATTTGCACATATTCCAACTCAGGCTAATATTCTCCAGTGGGAAATGAATTCACACTGTAGGAGGAAATATATACAACCTTTTTTCTTTGTGAAGCAAATTACCCTTGCTACTATTATCTGTGTAAAGTGTCCTAAATTCTTTTATTATATATGCTCCAAAAGTAATTTACACATATGGATGGACATGAATTTTTTATTTTCTGAAGGATGCTGAACTGTCAGATGTGGATTTAACCACAAATCAGATATGTTACTGCTTCCGCTGCTGTTCTCTGGGGACAATCAGCCGGGCAAAAGGGGCAGTATCCAGCCATCGGTTCCTTGCAATATTTTCTGTGAGTGCCAAGTCATGCTGTTCTTTGAGGGCCAAGACCTGTGTCTGTGGTGAGTGGGGCTGCCACGATGATGTTTCTATGGACCACTAAGTGACTCCTGAGTTTTACCACTATCTGGTGCAGAAATAACCTTTGTCTTCACCACTTGATTTTAGGGTGAGGCTCATGGGAGTGACCTGGAAAGCCCTAGTCAGCTTCTGGGATGTCTCATGAGCCCTGTAGCCCTGTAGTGAAGAGCAGCGACAAGGACATCACTGTAAATCTTTGGAGGAAATAAATTCGAAGGATGCTATCAAGCTGTAGACAATTTGCATACCAGATGAATCACAGGAAAAGTGATTGGGGCACCTTCCTGGTGCTGTGTCTGTATGCTGATTACCTAGCACCAATAGCTTCTTTAATGAGTAGAAATATTTCACTGTTTCACATTCTCCAGGGCTTAATTTTTGTAAGTGAACTGCTGATTCAGTTTTACCTCACAAAATAACTCAGTTTGGCAATAATTCAAGGCTAAAAATGTGAGCTCTAACTGCCTGCTATTTATCAAACAAGCAATTACATGGAACAGTGCATCATTCCATCGAACAATGTTTAAATTCTTCAAATTGTGTTTTATAAAGTAACGTTCTCCTGGTTTTGCTTTTGTTACTCGCAGTACTCCAGCTCTAGGCAGCCCAGGACTCATCAGAAACTTCTGGCAGTCCACTGTGATGGCTCTTCGCACTGGCATTTTCTCAGCCTTTGCAGGTTTTGAAGGGTCAGGGTTGATGAAGAAATGCTAATGTGTTTTTGTTGCTACTGACCTTATCGATCCTGTAGCTAGATTGAATCATCTGGCTGGGTCTTGATCTGCTCTCTGTGTCCTTTCCTTCGCTCAGCAGCCACTTGGCACTGAGTGTTTTGCTGGAGTATCGCCAGCACAAGGTCCCTTGTATATTGTATTCATATATATATCATCTACATATCATCTGTACTTCTTCAGATCTTATGTAGAGAGCTGCAGGGACTTACACTAGAGCTTAGATTCTGACCTTAAGGGTTGGATGGACCTCTTTGTCCTCAAAGACGGCTTTACAATCTGCACACCTTAAATCTGAAGGCCAGCAGATCCTTTGGTGGTGCTGATGTTGTTTGCTGTATTCATGTAGCCAAGCCTGCCCTCTTCTTGCATCTGATAAAGTCAGGGGTCTGTTGAGTTAATCAGTGCTTGGATGGGAGCATCATGTAGTGGAGGTAGTGGGAGGATCCCGTGCTTCCCTGATGCTCATTTCTGAAGCTGTGGTCCCACGACAGAGGTGGAGGTGTGTATCCTAGGATTGCTGTACGTAGTGCTCCAGGCAGCCTGCACCATGGAGAATTTGAAAGCATAACTCTGGCATAAAATAGCTGCTGTATTAAAAATGTTAAATATGTGGGTTGTGTGCTGTCAGCTGACACAGGGAAGGGCTTCTTGAGCTTCTCCCTTTGAAGCTTGGCTTGGATTCTGAAAATTGGACAAATCTTTCTCTTCTTCTTCCCCCTCCCTCGCCATGTAATGAGAAAGAAATGTCCAGCATCCACAGGGAGGTTGGTGCAGGCACCATAGTTTCCAGTTTGGCCTCTTTTTGCCCCCAGGGGATGAACACAGTAGCTTTTCTAACTCCTTGTCTTTGGTGTGCCACTAATTGTCTGAGCCTGAAGTGCTCCAAATGGGATTGTTAGATGGTGGAAAAGCAGGAATAGAATATAAGGTGGGCTTTTCCTTGTCAGGATTGATCCTTGAGGGTTGAAAGCAGTAAAATCCTGCAGAAATTTGGGCAGCAGGGCTTGGGCTTTATTTTTATGCGCTTAGCTTTCTGTATGAATACACAGGTTTGTGGAGTAGCGTGGTGCTGCCTTTGCATTGGTGCTTCTCAGAGCTAAGGCATGTTTTGAAGGAGGGAAATTCTCATTTTTAGCTTATGTAAATGCCTCAAGGTGGTTTAATGATTTGGGTAGATATAAAGTGTTCACCATTAAAAACCGGAACATTTACTACCAATTTAAGACTAAACCTGCAATGACACAGGATTTCCCTGAATTTGTAATACGTACTGCTTCTGGTATTTGAGACACCATGATCTGATAAATAATGATCTCTGTAGATAGCCATTTAAATAAGTACCTAAGCTCACATGGAAAACATGTCTTTCATAGATAATTTGCTGTCTTTTGGTAAAAGCCTTGAAAAACACCGGCAGAATACCATTTCTCTTGCTCAGTTATTTTTTCGCTGGTATTGCAGACTTCCTAGCGAACCCAAAATTGAAGTCCTAAAAATGGTGTTATGCTGTCAACCCCTGTCACAAGAGTACAATAGTTGTTTTATCATTGGCAGCTGCTACTGTAACTAATGACTTCTAAGCTATAGCCCTAAATTTGAGCAGTGTGCAGTAAGTCATATATCCTCAATCAGTTTAAAATCGAACAGAGATGAGATTCCTGCCTGTTAACATGAGACTAGAAAGGCATTAATGAAACCTAAAAAAAGAAGTCCATTATGGCCACTGCAGTCATAAATAAGCTTTATCGTTATGTCTCACCACCAAATGTCAAGGAACCTCTGGTACCACTATGTAGTAATTTTCAGTTTTGTTCCTCGCCTTGCAGAGATGGAATTGGATTTTCCAGGTGTTGTTTCTGCTGTCTGCTTCCTGAACTCTCTTCTGACCCTTCTTTTGATGAGTTGACTTGTGAGACACCTGGCAATTACAGTTCTTTAAAGAGCATGGGCTCACATTAACAGGTTAGGAGCCTTGGTGACATGCCGTGAGCTGATTAGGTGCGTGCACTAAAGAATGTTGGGACATAAGGAAGGGTCAAGTGAAAAACAACAGAGAAACCCCTGCTACCTTCTTGGAGCACAGGGTTTAATGTATTTTCCAATCCAGGAAAGGGCTGGACTCCTCACCATGGGCTGTTCATCTGTGAAGCACTTTGTGCTGTATTGAGCTTGACTCCTGGTCAGTGTTTTGAGGATTTTTATTGCACCCTTCACTGTAATTTCTGGGCTCTGCTGCCTTCTGTGTTCCCCTGGCTTTGTGCGCTGCTGGATGCTGACACCTTCATTCAGCGGCATTCTTACCTAAGTGCCAAGCTTCAAGAGCGAACTTGAATAAATTGCCAAATTGAGGCTTGTATGGGGAATGCTGTATTACTAAATCCTGTCCTTTTTACATAAGATATTAGCTGCAGTCGCTGTCTGCCAATCTGGCTGAGCGGGTGAATAGTGAAGAGGCAGTGATTACGAAACTGAACGATGTGGTTGTTCGTCCTTTGCTATCTTCATTATTCATAAATTCACAGTTAGCGTCTCTAGTTAATAATTCTCTATACTTCTGTAGAGCCTTCAATCAGAGGATCTCTAGTACAGTGTGAGCATCAATGAATTAGCATCTTCTCACCTTGCTGTGGGCACTTTTAATCCTGGTGCAATGCTTTGCCCAGTGTGCAGGTGTGCTTTGTGCTGGTCTCTGTGTGCTCAGCTTTTATTTTTTAAGGTCATTACTCCAGTGTACTAAAAGCAGTCATCCTTAAAGTCAAACTCAGGAGCTAGAGTATAATTTAGACTTGTTTCCTATTACGTTATAGGCCCATTTAGCAATCCAATCCAAAAGAATATATGTGTATGTATTTTACAGGCTGAAGATTCAGAGAGCGGCATAGCAGAAAAAGTGATTAACTCTCAAGTTTTAAATAACTGCAGAACCAAAAAGGAAATTGTGATTTAAATCTTTAATGTACACACTCTCTTTCTCTCTCTGTCTCTCTCTCTCTCTCCCTCCCCCTCTCCCACTCAATATCTAAATTACAGCAATTTGAATCCTTTTTGGGCTGCGTGGCCCAGCAGAGGTCATTAGAGATGATTTATTAGTAGAGATGCTTTCTTTGTTTTCTCGGGTGCTGTTTGAGACTAGTCCAGACTCTTCCTGTTGTTGTCCTCTGCTTCTTCCCAATCCAACCGGCAGAAGGGATTACATCAGTGCTCGCTAGTCTGCTGCAGACGGTGTTAGCTGGAGAGTAGGTTAACGTGGTGATGAAGGTAGGAGGGGTATGGCTTCTCCCACTGCCTGAAGTGGTTTAGAGAGACTGACCCTTCAGAGTTGCTGGACCTTCTAGCTGGTGCAGGTGGGAGCAAATGAAGGGCATTGTTTGCTGTGTCTGTGGTTTGGCTGTAACCCTCAGTGACATCTTGTTCTGTACGGTGCGTTTACCAACAAAACTTGGTTTTCAGGGTTAGATTCACAACACTGGCAGAAGAAGAATTACTGGTGGGTTCCTCTTGACAGCTCAGTGCCTGTAGCTAATGTCTCTTGATAAGAAGGATGTAGCTTTGGGACTGTGATTTAGGACACTAGTTTTTGGAGTTGAGGTACCTTAGATCTTCTTTCTAGTAGAATGGATGTTAATTATTTGTACAAAATTATACTGACAGAGCAGATTATGACTGTATTGCCTGATAGCTAAGCAGTATGAGTGAGTGGGAGAGATACAGTACCATGGATCAACCTTGGGAGTGAAATGACCACCTTTATTTTTCTCACTGCTTTGATTTTCTCACACGTGACCAAAATTGTCCCAACTTCGTGTTATAAAAAAAAAAAAGGTAGAAAAGGCATTTGGCTTGACTGAAAACTTCACCTTTTATACTGGCCAATAATTTACATATTTCTACAGACATGTTTTGAAAGCTCTATGTGTTTGTCATTAGTGTAGAGTTATAAAGCATGGGGCGTTTGTAACAAACACAGAAGAAAAGTTTTGGTTCTAAGAGATTGAAATAAATGAAGTATTACTTAAGAGAGAATGAACAAATTAGGACAACCAAGTATCTTTAAATTCATGGAAACCTTCAATCTGGATTTGCCTCCGGTCTCCTGATTCAATCAGTACCCTAGCAGCCTTCCTAATGAAGTTATGTCTTATCTAATAAGCTTTCTAGGCTTAGTAGACAGTGCCTAAGTTTTAAGATAACACCTGCAGCTTAGGAAGAGAAAACAAACCATTAGAAATCTCTCCAACAAAGTGGGTAGCACGCAGTAGACTCTCATAGTTGGCAGGTTTTGAAGTGGTCGCATTATTAAACACTGAAAAACTGTAGTTTGTAAAGGAGAATCAGTAGCCATGGCTTAGTGAGGTGCTACAGCTTTGAAAAGACAATTTTGCCTGTCTGTATAAAGATTTAATGTTCAGCTTTAGAGGACTTTCACTTCCCCCTCATGTTTGATTTTCTTCATCAGCCCAATGCCCTTTAGTGAGATTGTTTAAATGCTGCTCTAACATGAACCCACGCATGTCTTCATCAAGTAAGGTGATTCTGATGTCACGTTCATTGAAATCTATCCCCCTTTGCCTGATCTTGATTGCACTCGGTTCACAAGGTGATGTGTTGCGTGATTCATTAAATGCCTGATACATGCTAGGCCTTTTCAAGATTGACAAAATAGGCATGGGGAAAATGTCAGTAATCTTCACCATAAATGCCAGTCATTTTCTTATCAGCATGCTCCTGTACAGCTATTGTGTTACAGGTTTTTTCACTTTCTTCCTGCTCAGCTCTCACAGCAGAAACAAGTTACAGAGATAGCTGGAGCCAAGTCTGCTCCTTTCAGCGTGGGGATTACAATGTCACAGGATCATTTCTCTTCCCCTTGTTTCTTCCACTCTGTTTTTTCCCTCTGTCCCTCTTTTTTTCCCCCCAGTGCATCTGAGAACTTGGTGCTGTTGGGTCGATAGGGTTTTGTATACAAGGAGACGGCAGGATGGGACTGCTGAGGTCAAAATCTCTTCTGTACTGAAATGTGCTTGCTGAAGTTTGCCAAATGGCTCAGTTGGTACCCTCTGCCTTGACACCATGGGGTTTACCAGAGAGGCTCAACTACTGCAGCAGTTTCAGCACAGAAGACCTGAGTGCTGCAGAAAGTTGCACACTGCTGTTCACTGTCTCCTCTCTGGCAGTGTTCCAGACCAGATTAGATGGGGCTTTGGGCAACCTTGGCTAGTGAAGCGTGTCCCTGCCTATGTCAGGGGTTTGGAACTGCATGATCTTTGAGGCCTCTTCCAACCCAAACCAGTCCTTGATTCTGTCATGCTAAGTGCTTCTTTGTGTAAAAGGAAATCATTTTATCAGCACCGCAGCTGAAATAAAATGTATTTGTAACCTACACGGTTTTCTGTAGGAAACAGCAATAACATTTGGTGACAAACCTTCATGTAAAATATACTGTTCACTGGAGTCTTCCTTTCAAATCATCAGCTTTGCCTAAATTGGTTACTAAGAAAAAACATGCAAGTTGAATAAAATGACTATTAATAAAAGGTCCACATGTGGTGTGTAGGTTTTTACAGCGAAAGCAGACAGTGCCTGGAGGGATATATGTACACAGTCTTTCTGTTTAAAACACTGAGTTTATATTCTAATGGAGACAGTCCTAAACCTGCCTTTGCATGGGCTTTATAGACTTCTTAGAGAAGTTGATGGAAGCATTTATGGGATAGGCAAACTGGACCTTTCTCTCATGTTTCCTGCTTCTGTGGCTCCTAGGCTATTATGTATTTGTCCAAAGGTGAGTATCAAAGGGACTGATTCTTACAAAAATTGGAGAATGTATAGAGAAAGTGCTGCTGTACCTGTAATAGATGTTGGTGACACCTGCAAAGTTTACTGTTGTATTGTCTGTCACTATTAAATACAGGGAAACCTGGAAGGTTAAGGAGGTAGAAAACGTTGAATCATAGAATCTTTAAGGTTGAAAAAGACCTCTAAGATAATCAAGTCCAATCGTCCATCCAACACCACCATGTCATTTAAACCATGTCCTGGAGTGCCATGTATACACATTTTTTATCAGCTACAGGGATGGTGACTCCACCACCTCTTTGGGCAGCCTGTTCCAGTGCCTGACCACTCTTTAGTGAAGAAAGTTTTCCTAATATCCAATCTAGTCCTCACCTGATGCAACTTGAGACCATGTCTTCTCACCCTATTGCTAGTTACCTGGGAGAAGAGACCAGACCCCTCCTTTCAGGTAGCTGTATAGCACAGTAAGGTCCCCCTTCAGTCTCCTCTTCTCCAGGCAAAACAATCCCAGTTCCTTCAGCTGCTCCTCACAGGACTTGTGCTCCATACTCTTCGCCAGCTTCATTGCTCTTCTCTGGACATGCTACAGCACCTCAATCACTCTCTTGTAGTGAGGGGTCCAAAACTGAACAGAGCACTTGAGGTGCAGCCCCACCAAGCACAGTGACTGTGCTCACAGGAGCAGTCACTTCCCTGGACCTGCTGGCCACACTATTGCTGGTACAAGCCAGGATGCTGTTGGCCGCCTTGGCCACCTGGGTAAACACCATTACAGACTGTGCTTCCCCCTTTGGCTCTTTAGGAAGTACAAAAGGCCTTCCAAAGGTACTCCTCATGCAGTCTCAAACTTGTTTGACCTTGATGTGGTCCAGATAACATGCCCCATGGTTACATTTCCCAAATTTGTACTAAAATGAGAAAAATACCAGTATGATGCTGAGAAAATAAATCCTTCTTTGTTTTTTTCTTTTTGTGTCCTGATCTATTTCAGAAAAAAAATCATACTTTAAAGTCAGGGCTCCACTCTATGGGGCTCAACTTAGTCTACCTCTTAATAAATTTTAGAATAATAGAGAGAACTCTAGTCTTCATTATGCCTGTACAATGCGACTGTTCTCTTTTGCCTCATCCTACTTCAATTTCTACTCTTTATCAAAAGCAATCTTCATCTCTTCTTCACCTGCAGAGAGGATAGGGTAATTAAGACCTCCCAGCCTAGCTTGTATGCTTTGACCCTTCTCCAGAATGATTGATTCCTGTAAAATAAAGAAAATTATATTATGCAAACATTGCCAGCTTATTCCAATTGCATGATAAAGCTATTAGGAAAAAAAGGTCATATACTTAGCTGACATAAGTACCGAGTATTTCTAGACATGATAGTTGATACAGAATTTGACCTCTGCTTTTATGTTAATATTTGCCTATCTCCTGCAGCTTCTGGGAAGGTAAGTTCCTTTCTTCCAGCCCTGCAATTGAGTCTTAGCGTTTTCTGTCTTCCCAATTATAATAATAATTATTGTTAATATTATGCACTTAACAATAGTGCTGAAAAGGTGCAAATTGGTTAAAAATTGTGCTTAGTGAAGCAAAACTCTGCATTGCTCTAATGATTTGGAGATAAAATTCCACAGTCAACTGAGACAAGCGGTGTTGGAGGCTGCTTTGACATTTGGACTTGAACTGTTACTCAAAACTGTGTATTTGCATGAGATATTTACACATGATTTTTGGCTTAAAATGACAGCTGTTTCCTTTTTAATGTGCACAAAGAAATTGCAAAAAACACAGGAATTTCTGTAATGAACTTTTCAAATCTCCCCTCTTTTTTTCCCCCGGATCTGCCGGTGAGGATAAGAGCTATTGCCCTTCAGTGTTACTATGTAAGAAAACCAGATGACAACATTACCCAGGGAGAGCTGTAGAAAATCTATGATTTAGTCTAGAACACGCACTTGAAGAAAAGATTGCTTTTAGGTCTCCACTCATGCATTTAAACGCTTGTTTAGGGGCCTGAGAGCTGACGTCTGCAGCCGTTCCCTGGCAGGAGGCACAGTCCAGGCTGCTGGCACACTCCTCAGCAGGGGAGTGGCCACAGCCCCCCCCAGCCTAACAGCTGATGGGAGTTCCCTTGGTGACTTGGTGGGACCAAGATGGGACTCTAGCCATTGAATGGGCTGCAGAGGGCAAACTGGGCTGCGGCTCAAGGAATGACTGGATGGGTAACTCTCTTGTAGTCTGTCTTCCCATCACCATGTTTGTTGCCCGCTGCTCCCTGTGCAGTAGCGGTGGATCTGCAAAGCCGCAATAGCTGTGCCACTGCTGGAAGTGCCTGCAAGGAGACCCGTGTTGACCCAAAGGCTTGGGTTTGCCCTCTGCTTTTATTAAACTACACAACTAATACAAGAGCAGTTGGGTGTCAGTTGAAGCCATGGCCCGTTGCACAAGGATCTCGGCTCATAAGTAGGTGAGGGGGGTGAGAGGTTCCATCCCTGTTTTACAGGTGGGGAAATGAAGCGTAGAGAGATTACATCGCTTGGTGGAGATCACAGGAGAAGCCAAGGGGAGAATAACAATTGAATCAAGGTCTCGGGAAGGCTGTTCTTTGCCTTTAATTAGTCTGTCAGAAACATGCCATAGTTTCTTATACAGTGTATCAGTAATTACAAAAACATACACAGCAGCCTGTCTTTGGAGGGATGCCCAGACAGGAAAACAAAACTGTTTGTTGAGCAAGTAATGGGATTTGTAAGAAGGCATAATAAATGAAATTTATTTTAAGGTAGCTTAGTAGATAGATGTTGGTGCGGGGAAGCAAGGCATCCTCTGTACAGTAAGAAAATGCAGTAGTTATCATTTTATTAAATTGCAGTATGAACATCCCTACTAATTTGTTAACAAGTCTTTTAGTGGTTTTCTATGTCTGGAAACATAATTAATGTTGCTGGCAAGAAATGCCACATCTGGCAGTGGAGAAGAATGTAGCACCTCTTACTATAGCGCTCAAGCAGAAGTGGAGCTTGCTGCATGTGGCTCTGCTGCACAGTGATGTGCAGGGTGGTACGTAGCATCTGCCCCCGGGAACGTGTTCATCTCACCAGTTTGAGGGGAAAAAAATTAAAAAGCAAAGAACCTTCAAGGACCCTTCACCTTCTGGTAAGTACCTGAAAAGAGTTTATTGCTATTAACCCTTTAGAGGAGACCGCCTGATTGGAGCTCCCGGAATTGGCAGCATTATTTAGCACTCTGTGTCTTTTGTAAAGGTGATCCCGTAAAAGGTATAGGAGACTAGCTGATGGCTTTTTGGTATGCCTGTATGGAAAACAGTAATCCATAGATTTCAGTAGGTGACTTGGCTGTCTTAATAGTTTACTAATGCTGGCTGAAGTTGTGATGGCAATGACAGACCTGTCCAGGTGATCTGAAGGACATACTGAAGTGTGTGGGTGGGTGGGACTTAGTCCCCTTAATCTGTCCCTTCCTGTGCCCATGATAAAGCTGGCTGTGAGGACTGTTCAGCAGTAACAACACCGAGCTCAGTTCAGTATTGGCCATGGCTGTGCTTGGCTCTCCAGTCCTTGAACAGGGCCATGTTGTAACTCTGCTCGGTGAAATGATAAAAAAAAGTCTCTCAGGACCTCTAAGCAGAGCCAAGTCCTCTCAGCTGTAGGTAGAAGTTGACGTTGGTGCATTCAGTCTCCTGAGGGCTTTCAACAGAAATTTTCTGAGAGTTCTCTGAAAGCCATTTTCCCATTCAGTGTCATTTCCGTACATGACAGCAGCCTTTTCTGAAGGAGCACCCTAAATTGCTTGGAAAGTTGACTCATCTGTTGCCTTACTGAAGAACAATCTTTAACTCATGATCTGTTCCCAGTGGGTTGGGTGCTACTTAGCCATGGATTTGAGGGGGAGTTTGGCTTCAGTATTAAGCCCGTGGGGTTTATTTGAGTCTTTCTTGGCACATAAAAGCTTAAGAGGCTGATAAGGCACACAAATTTTGTTATTAATGAGTTATTTCTTCTAAAACTTCCTTTTGTCTGTGATGCAGTTACTGAAGAGTAAAAATGCTTTAGAATAAAAACCAGGAGAAACAGAAAACTGGAGATAAGCTATGAGCTACCCCTGCCTCTCTAGGGATTCTTGGCATTTTGCAAAGTCAGACACTTAAAGGATTAAACAGTTAATATACAGGTGATGAGAAGAAGCAGGACTTGATTTCAGTCCCTGTTAATGACAATAGAAATAATTCTTTTTGACTTCAGGGGTAGACATCAGATCCAGCTATACCCTCCTAATGCAAAAGTGTGTATGTATTTTGAAACAACCAGATTGGAAAGTCCTACATGTGGGTTGTCAACTGTTGACAGCAGAAGTGCTGGACCATCACTGGGAGGATTTCTCCATTGCTTGAGAGAATGACAGAGACCAGCTGAAGGGCTGGAGGCAAAATGTTAATTTCTATAATAAAAGCTTTCAAAGTATTCAAAGCTGTCTCTCCAGCCTGAACGGTCTAACTTCCTGTACTGTTCGTTTTGCAGAATATATTGTGAAACTTCTCTGGTGTGTTGTTTCGATGTATTTTTACCTTCCCAATTCTAGAGCCAGTTGTTATTGATCCAGCAGCTTAGGAGACCGCACTGCAATAGGCTTACGAGAATATTTCATGTCATTAAATCTCCATGGAAAATCAAAAAGTGGATTAAAAAAATCCAGTCTATTCAAATGCTTGCATTGTTGAAATAATTTAATTTTTTTACAATCTGATGTTGTGTGTGGTAGTTAGGAGGCTCTCTCCTAAGTGAACAAAAGTGAATTTACAATGAATTTTGACAAAAATATCTTGATTAGAATTTAAACTAGAATATCAAGATTAGAATTCCACAAGGGATAGGGACAGCTCTCATGATCTCATCCTCTGTGGGATACCTCAGGAAGGGACGTCGCCCTGGCTGGATAAAAGGGAAAGGACAAGGGTGTCTGCAAATGAGTATTTATTCGAGTCTGTGCCCTGTAACTGTATCTCATACATCCGGCTTGTGTAACTGCAGGGTGCATACCTGTGTACAGAGCAGCTGGGAAGTTCAGACCTCTGTCCTAAACCTAGATTTGGATTCATTAAATCATTTTCCTTCTACTGTGTTTTGGGGAATTGTCTAAAGTACTCTGGGACTCACCAAAGTTAGGGGGTTTTATGATCACTTTAAGACCACCCAGCAGCACCAAACGAGTGGCTGTTTGTTCATCCCATAGCTTAAAGAACGAGAAAGCAAATTCTCCAGGATGAAACCCCAAATCTGCCCTTATCCTGAACAGCTCAACACGGGCAGGAAAATTTCCTTTTTTATTACATCTGTGGTGAAATGTGCTGTTAAAACCAATTTCCCCAGAACCAGCACAGTTTAATGGTGATTTACACACTGAAGCAGGTCTGGTGTTTAGATCCCTACTTGGTTCTTTATTACAATGTTATTGCCCAGGCCACCTCTAAATTCATGGGGGATATTTTTTTTTTTTTTACTAAAAGTACGTTTTAACAAATATGTTGTTTCATTTTTCATTAGTAATGCTTAGGATTTTGTTAAAAAAAAAAAAGCTTATGAAAAGTCCGACACAGCAGTCGGTGTCAGACAGAGCTCTGTGTCTGCAAATCTCGATGCTTTTAAGCCACAGAAGTGAAAATACATCCAGTAAGTAAAGCACAGCACCACGATCCGTGCAGCAACTTCATGTTTGGGTGATGGTAATAGTCTAATGATGGCAGTGTCAATCTCAGAGCAAGTCAATTTATTACTCCCAACAGCAGGGAATGTGTCGTAGATACATCCATAACTGAGATCTATCAGGACAACTGTAATATATGTAGGGAAGAGAAAACTACATACCAACAAAACAAATTTCAGCAGAGTATGCCAGGCACCTCCTAAATGTGTGCTGGGTGTCCCAGTTGCTCATGCTAAACCTTGAAAGTTGCCCCCTTGACATGTGAGAAAGGATTATTTTTTTTTAATGAAATGGAAAAGACTATGGAGATAGTGTTCAGTTAAGCAGCTGGATGCTGTGGAAATTATTAGCATTAGTACATTCAAGTCCAAGTGTCCTTGGCAATTTTCAGTCACCCAGCACATGACAAAGTGAAACCCTGGTATAAATGTGTTAACAGTGAGAGCTGAACATAATAGCAGGCATTGTATTCTCATCATGCATTCAGCAGCACGCTGTAAAAATTATCGGAGGAACATGTCAGCAGGATGCAAGCATGTGCTAGTCATCTGTCTTTCGGGATTGCAGCCTGGTAAAAGCCCTCAGTGACATATCTTCTTACTTCCCAGTATCAATACAACAAGTATTTGAACATTTCCATATAATTTGTTCCAAGGGGAATACAGAGGATGTGAGAGAAGGAAAAGACACTGAGATTCCAATTAAACTCAAGAGTGTGGGTTTTTCCCCCCCAGTCCATTAGTAAAGTAAAACCACTATCAGTTTGGGGAAACGTTTGATGTGAAGGAAGAGGTGATGTCATTATAACATTTTTCTTCATCAGAGCTCTGTCCACTGGGGCTTGCAATCTCAGCATAGGGGGGTGCTGCTGCCTTTGCTCCAGCTGTCTTTAATGTCGACTGCTTTTTTGGGGGTGGTTTCAGCACCTGGTTCACACCCTGCTGCAGAAAAATTAGAGGTGAGATTCTGGTGTATCATGAAACACCACCTGAAGCTGTGTCCCTGTCTTCCCCTTTTGAGGTGGGTTTCATATCAGCAAACACGGGATGCACCTTGGGGAGAGATGGTGTTTTGTGCACTGTTAGGCAATGAACTCCACCACTGGGGAGCCCGTTTCCATCTTGTGCTGCTATGAACAGTGTTTTAAAGGCCCCATTCAGCACTCCAACACAGCTTTGTCACCACAGCTTGCAGCAATGCCGGGCTTCTCGGGACAGCAGCTGCCATTGATAAACACAGAGCTAATAAAGAAGTATCTCATGAAGGTCCTTAGTGATCTGCTGATGGAGGAGAGCTATCCCTGGCGCTTTTAAATAAAGAGTAGTTTTTTGTAACCCAGAACTGGTCGAGGAGAGGAGGAGTGCTTGGGCTTGGATGATCTCTTGACCTGGCATTGTTTGTTCAAGCTTGGAAACTTGGCAGCTTTCATTAAATTTTGATTTTTGTATATTTAGAAAAGGCTCCAGGAAGAGCTACATCAGTTTTGGCAGAGTTTCCATGCTGATTATTAACTGTAAATTTTAATATGTGCTTTATGGTTTTTTGTAAGGTAGGAAAACTTAGCTCTTCTTTGCCTTAAAGACTTTTGCTTCCCATTATCCTTTCAGGCTGCTGTAGAGGTTGTTCCCATTGAAGCAGTTTTTGCCTTGAAGAGTACATGCTGTGGATTTGCACATGGGCAGTGGACCTAAACTCTCATTGATGTTTTGGGAAACAGATAAATGCTTTCAGCTAGCTGCCATAGGGATCCTTAACTGATTGTCCTTCGTGTCACTCCTTGTGTAGAAGGAAGCCTTTGCTTTACCATAAGCAACTTAGCAGCTGCTCTGCTCAAATACTCTGGTTTTAAATTCACACACTTTCGTCTCTCTCTGTACCATTTTTCATCTTGCAAAACACCTTTTAGTCTTTTCCTGGTTTCCACAGTGCTGAATTCTTGATCACCTGTTGCATATCTTAATGTTTTCCTTGACTGCCAATGAATTCTCATCTCACTGTGAGTCATCTTGTCCTGGAGAGTTGTCAGCTGCCTTCACCTGGCCAGGAATGCTTTGCAAGTGAGAAGCAATTGATAGAGGGGAATTGAAGTGAGGTCACTCAGCTTTGCCTTCTCATTCATTCCTCTGGTTCCCTCACACTTTAGTAGTCCCAAGTGGTTACATATTTTTGTTGAGACCAATCATAATGAGATTTTTTAGAAATCTCTGCAGCAGGGTGTTTATATTGGCACCAAGGTGTGCTTAATGCATATTTTACGGACCAAATAATAATGACAATCCACTACGAGCATCTGAATGCCCCATTATAATGCCCATGTTTGTAAATCAAGGCTTTGAACGGGTTCGGTTTAAAAGCTGAAGGAATTAGATGATCTTTAGACCAGTGCTGCAAGTTTAGGCCCTAATACAATGTCAGTGGAAAATCAATTCATCTTTCCATTTGCCTTAATGGACTTCTGGATCAAACCCATATTCTTAAAAGCATTTGAATGCATGAATAGTGTCAGGTTTTTAGACAGGTTTTTAATTTGTGAGCCTGAGCCTTTGCTAGTGGAACCCCAGGTATGTAGGCATCTGCAGATGGGGACTTCTGTCTCCGACTGACGGAACCAGACAGAGCCTATGTACACTTGTATCCAAAAAAGCAGAAGCCCTCTTCAGCCCAGTCTGAAAGTTCAGATGCATTTCCTTTACAAGTAGCTTATTAAAGAAATTACACTTTATAAATAATAGTGTAAAAAGACAGTCCACCCTCCCCCTTCCTTAAAGGATGCTGGAAATTCAGGAGACAGTGCTCTGAGCCTACCACTGCAGTCCTGCAGAAACTGCTGTTACTGGGGTGCCACAGAGAGTAAAAGTGTATGAGAAGTGCCCTGTACAAAGCAACAAAAAACTTTTCCTGTGTTTAAAAACATAAAATTAGAAAATCAACGAAAGTGCTGCTAACCTACATCATTATGGCGTAGAACCTTCAGATGCAAATGGCTTATTACTTTGCCCATACAATAAATTCACTGCACAAGCAACATCTCGCATTCCTTATGTTTTTAACCTTGGCCTTGACTGCTAAAAATGTTCTTTATTTAATGCTTTAGCATTCCTACTGCTTGGCAAGCTTGTGGTTCAGCACATAAGGGGAATTTGATTGAAAGGCTGCACTACATTTAGGATCAAATTCTCAGTGGCCAATTCACTAAGGATGCAGCAGAGCTCGGTGAAGGAACTGCTGGGGTTCATTCTGCCGAAAAGCAGTTGCCTTTTTAGTTAGTGAAAATTGGCAGAAGCCTTTTCTAGCTGGTGCCTTGTTGATCTTGTCCTACACTGGTGTGAAGCCATCTCCAAGAGTGGCAGTGCCTCCCAGACGTGCTGAGCAGCCTCAGGGAGCTGGGATCTGCCATAAGGTGTGGGAGGGCAGCTTCACACACTGCATCTTGCGCCTCCTATAAATGGATCATGCAAATATGAAATAATATGGTTCTGCAGAAGTATCACGGAAATTTCAGTGCTCTCCCTGGTGCATGGATGCATGCCCACAGTCTAAGCAACTACCAATAAAATGGTTTGTAAAGGGTCTTATGGGTTGTGATCTTCTGTGTGAATTTTCTTGGTTTAGGTCCAGTCTGACTGCTGCCAGATACTTGATGATGCTCTCTCCTTTTGTCCCATCATTTGTATAAGCTTTATGTCAGAAATCAGAAGTAATGAAACAAAGAGAAGACAAGATACTTGCATGAAGAAAGTCAAGGCCATTTGAAGCTTCTTGTATGACTTTCATATCTCCTTTTGTTGCATTTGATCATTTAGCTTGAGGCAAGAAAGGGAGGTAGGAAATTTGCATGAAGATGGAATTACTTCTACTCTTTCTTCTTTGAATTTACATGGGCTACTCGATTTTTTACCTAGGCCTAAGGGGTGCTTCTATCAAGGTCCCCTTAGGCAGGGAACAGCAGATGAGATTCAGCCTTCCTGTCCCAGCCAGATGCTGTGTATGGCTTCAGTGCCGTGCTGGGCAAGGATTGAAATAAACCCCCTGCTTGCCTGCACGAATGCAAGAGCCGCTGTTTGTCTGGGACTTTGACAAGGTCCTGGCAAAACGCATTTGCAGTCTGGCGCTTGAGGAGGGTCTGCCCTACATGTAGCCCTTGGATAGCCTAAAGGAAGCCTTAGGAAGTCTTGGGAGTCTTTTCAGTTCTGCCACACTGAAATATTACCTTGGCACCCATCCTGGAGTGCTTACATGCTTTGCCAAACTCAAGCTATAAGCAAATAAGGAACCTGTATCACCAGCACATTCCTCATCTTTAATCATTCTTTGTATAAAGAGTTTTGATATTGTTTGGATGGAAAGTTTCAGCTGTAAAGAGCAATCCTTGCTCTTATCAACAGTGTTTGCAAATCCTGTCAAACTTATATTTGAGGCGAGTTTAAAACTACCTCATTGTCCTCATTTGAAATCTGAAGAAATTAAGGTTACCAGCACTTCTGCAAACACATTGCTGGACACAGTATAAACTTCTAACTGGCTGCCCAAGTCCATACAAAAAGTTAGTGGTAGAATAAGGAATTTCACAAGGTTTTTTTCCCCAGCATAGATCATGTCCCAAGAGCTGCATTACTGTGTCTGTAACTGTTCAGCCACCGTGGAGGGTGAAGGAAGCCCTATGTTATTTTAAAAATAGCTTGTAACCTTCTGCAATTATTCTGTTACTTTTTGAGTTAGTAAAAATCTAATTTTCAGTCAAACCAAGGGCTCAGGGAAAGGAACAAGAGGGAGCCAGATGGCCAAACTACCTTGAAATTCAATAGAAACTGGATATGTGGACTCCTTCCGTTTCTTCTGAAAACAGCCTTAGTGCCTCCATTGCAGTGGGGTTTTCTACAGGCTGGTGAAAAATTGTTCCCTTTCAGAGCTAAGCAAATCCTAATGATTTAAGTCTATCTTTTACATGTGTTTGGTGGCAGGGGGGATGTTTATTTATTATAGGGTACACTAGCTAGCTGTCTGGTTTCCACTGACAGAGAAACGCCATGAGAGACCCTATTCAAAACTGGTATTAGTGGTGGATGGAGGCTGCACGGAGCAGCCTGCAAATTCAGAAAGTACTGAAGTGAAGTTTGCCCAGATTACCCTCCCCTACTCTATTTTTTTTTCCCATACACAGTCAATGTAATTTTAAATAATTGCATAATTTTGGGGTTTGGTTTTGGTTATTTTCTTTTTTCTTGCAAGGCACTGGCTTTGTTTCAGCGGGGGGATTCCGAGGTTTGCTGACACAGTGCATCAGGACTGAACACCGAGGTCAAATCTCCATGTTTAAGAGCTGCTTCGTGTTTCATTTTGCTTTATCCCCAAGCCAAACTGTATCTGGGTCTGTCAAGAAAAAACCCTGAATGATCACAATCAGCATCAATGAGTTAACTTGATTTTTGCACACTTCGCTTTGCAGCCCAGCTTACTTGTGATAAAGGCTTTCTTTGAAGGGTTGTGGTACAGTCTGTGCCTAGCTTGCATACCTTTGTAATGATTCTCTGGAGGAGTCCTGTTTTGTTTAGGGGTGCTCCCCCCCTTCCCAGTTTTTTGTTATAAGCTATTTAACCTAGCAGAAAGCTTTGGGTTTAGCTGCTGACAATTAAGACAGCTTATTAAAGGCCACTTCTGGCATGGGTTTTGGCTTACTTTGAGGTATTCTGTCTCTGCAGGGAAAGCAGGAGCAGATCCTGCGGAGCTCTGCTGGGTACAGCACTGCTGACAGACCATCAGGGTCCAGTGGCAAGACTGCCTGGTGTGATTGAAGCCCTGACCCTGGCATCACGGGACTAGCACTTTAAAGACTGCTTTAAGCTGTCTTTGTGTCCTGCTGTTGACTACTGACCAAACGTATGTCAGCCTTCCCAGGCTGAATCGCAGGAGCAGCTGTATGGCAAAGAGAGAAAATTGGGGAGCAGTTTGACTGCACGGGTTGATACAGACTTGGGACATCCTCACATGCTCGCCTTTCGGTCCTTTGTGCAGCATGGTGCCTGGCTGTGCCATCTTGGCACCTTGGGGACATGGGGTGTCTCAGGTGGCAGAGTGATATGCTGCTGAGCTTGGGCTGAATCCATGCCTTCTGAGCGGGGCCCAAGGCACAGACAAAACAGTGTTCCCAAAACCCATCCTCCTGCCATGTTGTCCCACATGCGACTACAGTGTGCCCTTATAGTCTTAAGGTCATTTGACTCATTGTGGGGGATTTCATTCAAGTTGAGTGGGCTGTAAATAAACTCTGCGGGGCTCCTTCCTTCACTGTCAGAGGCTTTTTTTTTCTTTTTTTTTTTTTGTTTCCCCTTCCCAAAATTCCAAGTAACTCAGCACCATTTTTTTTCTTAACACAGTTATTTTCTCCAAGAAAAGTCAGGGGAGGACCGCTTCGGATGGAGAAAGAGCAGCTCAGAGGTCTGAGAAGCCCAGTGCTTCATGTCACCTCTTGTCATTGAGGTCGGCTCACCTCCTTCCTGATCTCTGGCTCCCAGAGAAGAAACCTTTGCTTGCTGTCATTTGCACAAAAGCCTCTTTGCTTCTATTTCCATTTTAATCATTTATTTACAGAAATTGTCTTTTCAGAAAAATCTGCAGGATGTGCCTTGAGCACACCTATGTATTTTTAAAGAGCTTTTTAGCTGACTCCCCTGGTGTGAATGATGAGATTGATTAGGGAAATAAAGATCTGTTAAAACAGAGAAGAGGTCATTCATTATCGTATACCAATGCAAAGTGCTTGTTTTCCGACTGTTAAGAATACATGAGATACAGGGCTGTTCGTAGTGGACACACAATCCTTACTTTTATACCAGCGTAGACTCCAGCCTCTGTAATTTAACAGTGTCCTAGAAGTCCAGCTTATATTCTACAGGCTCCCGCTTTGAAGCATGATACTGTTAGCACTTGAGATACAATGAGCATTGAATTTCAGCACTTGTTAAATTACAAATAATTGTCCCCACACCACTCGCTTTTGTGGTGGATACAAGGAAGATTTCCACGTTAACCATCAGAGCTCAGCTGTGCCATGCCTGTTGAGTAGCGGAATGTGCTCAAGTCCCCCACTGCATTTCCACCACATTTGGGGGGTTGTAGATATTTATTCCCAGCTAAGGAAGTTTGAAGGCTTCAGGGTAACCTGTTGGAAATGTGTGGGAACGTCTCTCAATAAGCAATCTGTGCCTTGGCTTAAGGTAAAATTTAGCATCGAGGCGAGCCTGTAGAGGAATAAAGGCGTGCTTTCTTTCCCCCTGCAGCACACGGAGACGGGGCTGGGAGGTGAAAGTGGAACAACGCTGACAGTGTTCCCGGACACTCGGCTGCCTTCCCTGCCGTAGTTTTCCACAGTGGCAGAGGGAGTTGAGCAATCTGCAGAGGCAAGGCAGGCCTTTAAAGGAAAATTATGTGCATGGAGAAAAAGAAAATAAGGCAGGGTAGTGACTCCCAAGCCGGCATCTTTGCTGTGTGCCTTCAGTCAGTCTCCAAGCAACCGGCAACGTAACAAGGACACAATGAGTCAGACTCAAACAGTGCCGATTCTGCACCTTCCTGTTGAGGTCTGTATATAGTCAGTCTCTATGAGCCCAGTCTTAGCTTCCTTACCCACACTAAGTTACTAAATGAGCCACTCTGCATGCTGAGTGCAGGCTCTCCTCAGACAGATCTCCAGCTGGAGCAGCTTGGGTTGTGGGGTCATCATCCCCACTTCTGCCAGGCCCTTCTGCAGCCATCCTCAAAGCGTACAGCTTATTTCCCAATGACTCCTTTAATCATACAGCTTTTTCAAGGCTTTTCATTGAGTCCGTTTGTCCTCTTCCTATAGATTTGCAGCTTGCCGGGGCTTTGAAACACTGAGGTTCACAGGGAAGGGTAATGACTGGGCTGTGAGAAGAGGTCCCTGAACTATTCAGTGCGCACAGGGAGCATAGGCAAGAGATTCACAGCATGCTTAGATTTATTGGCCCTGTCTTGGTGGTGATGTTGGCAGTACCTGTGCTTGGCACAGGTAAGTGCTTTGCTGAATGCCTGGTCTTGATGCCGGCGCTGCTGCCGCAGACAGCACAGCTTGCTGTTCGGCGGTAGGAAAACACACCGGGGTAGTTTCATCTATTTTCGGTGCGTCGTTGGAACCAGCTCAACGCAGATATAATAAAAGCACACTTTTATAGCAGAGAGGAAACTACTGAAAGAGAAATCTGTTGCAAAAAAAGCATGAAGGAAATTTCCACTGGTCGCAGATACCCAACTAGGTATGGCCTCAAACAGGGCTGGTCACTCCCCAATACTATTCGTTCAGATGATGTCAATATTTATGACATTTTTGACTTAACCATAAGGACACTCTGGAGGTGATTGATGGAAGTAAGAAATTAGAAGTACAGTTTACATTGTTTTGGGTCTGAAGATGTTAATCTGCAGCCACCAACCTACCCCAAGCTGGGATACTGCTGAGAGGCTGCCGAACATGGGGATCTCCATGTTGCCTTGGGCCTGGCCATTGGCTGCCTCTTGTAGCCACAGTCCCATCAGAAAGCTCCAGCAACAGAGAGCAGGGGGGAAAGAAGAAAATGAAAACCCGGTGTTTATTGTTCAGAGCCCTCCCCAGGCGGTGCCCACTTACGACACCCTCCAGGAGCTTCTTGGTGGAAAAAGCAGGCGAAGTCTCAGACTCACTTTAGCCTTGCAAGGGGAGGAGGGAATATCATGACAAGTCTCAGGATTTTGGCATGGGTAAAACCCAAGCCTGGGCTCTCTTCAGGACACACCAGCATTGCTGTGGTAGCTTTTAATGGGAATTAATTGTCAGGCTCTCAGCAAACAAAATGGTATGTGGCCTGTCCTTGCCAGTGCCAGACTGCCATTACAGTTACAGTGTTATCACCCTTTCTGAAGAGAGATGCCCCTTTTTCCTAAGGGTTGTAGCAGCTGAGACATCAATCTTGATTTAGACAATGTCTAGGTCTGTTCATCTCCATATATTACTTTTTCACCCATCTGTAATTTTATTTAATGATGCAAAAAATTTTGTCCTCACTTTGGGTGTCAGCTAAAAAAAAAACCAACCAAAAACTTTTCTGGAAAATAAAAATACGTTTTGAGGAAAGGAACAAAAAAAGAAGTTTATGTATTAAAATAGAAAACTTTAGTTAGTTTAAAACACCCAGCTATGAGGTTGACTCAGAATAGATTTGTTAACCATACAGTTTTGATCCAAACCAAAAGATTACACTTCATGGATAAAAAGATTCATATTTATGTTGTAAATTCTGGTGCTGTTCTTTTAGTATGGAGGAAAAAACCAAAACACAAACCATAATTTATTTTATCATTTTGCTACTTCTTTCCTCTTTCCCTATTTTTTACATTTAGTCCCCATGATCTATAAAAACAACCCTAATTCTCTTCTGCTCTGGATAAACCAGTAGCTATTATAAACTAGAAGAAAAAGCCCCTTTCATATTGTTGATATTGGATGTTTGTTTAATTTCAATAGGGCTTTCTAAAGGTGTAATGCAAGGAGAGTTTATTACTATTTGAGTCTTTAATTGCTCTAGTAATATTTTTTTTTACAGCTCCTTATTTTCATGTTTAAGAGTCCCCAGGCACTTTGATTTATTGGCATTGGTGAATGATTGATAAATTATTGAGGTTAAATAGAAAAACTGAAGGCATTGTGTGAAATAGAAATGGTGCCAGAATGACCATGCAGGACCCACCAGTATATTTAATGTGATGCATACTACCAGCTGCTACGACCTACAGCCAAAGCTACCACAAATGTCAACTGTTCCCTGGGAAGGGAGAAAAAAAAAGTAACAACAATAAGAGTAGGGTTTTTCTTTCCACCTCTGCTAATCAGGAGAAGTGTGGTTTGTTCTGTTGCAGTCTAGCTTTTCATTTCAGTGTCTCGCGGTGTTTATTTTTGGAATATCATAACCACACACACAAAAATAGGTTACAGAGAGAGTTTTCACCGCCACCTAAAGCAGTTGGGTGCCTAATTTCTGCGACATTTCAATGGGAATTGGTTGGTTTTTTTCTCCATATGCTCTTCTGAATTAGCAAAAAAGAGTTTCTGTTTCAGACTTGCTGAGCACACGCAACTTCTGTTGCCATAGGTTGCTATTCTGCTTACAGACAGATTTTGGGCTCAGGTGCCTAGCAGAACCTGTATTATTATATTACTCATATTTTTAACCTAAATTCCAAACAGTTTGCACTTAACAGAGTAGGACGTATTGGGTATTTATTCCTGGGTCAACACAGGAAACACTTTGTTGAAAAAAACCCCACTTTGCGTGAGCTGTCTAACATACATATGTAAGACAGCACATGCAAACTCATTTCAGGCTGCTTTTCTTTCTTTATGTCCCATAATATATTGAAAAGTTGGTGCTTTAGGAGGAAAAGCACAAGGATATAAGCTCATGATGCCTGTAGTATAGTGGAGTGGGAACAGTTAAATACTGCAAAAGCTGAACAACCACTATTTGTTGTCCATTTTTAATGTGCTCATAGCCTGTTCCTCAACCCCTAACTTCTGAAGCTCCTGATACCCTTTCCTCTGGTGTACTTTTAGGCAGGCGATCGCTCCTGGATGGGCAGTGGGTGTTCCTGTGGGGCCAAAACCCCTGGCATAGCACACTGCAGACAGCTTTCCCTTTGTGGCAGTTTCGTGGAGACGTGCCGGTCACTGGGAACAGGCTGTACCCACCAATGCTTCTGTCCGATCAATGAGTGGACCTGGTTCAGGCAATGCCAGGCAGGGCAGGGTAGCCAAGACTACCTGCTTCATCAGGAGTTCCCTCCCTTAAACCGAACGAAGCATGACACAGAGCTGCACCCTGACAGGCGCCAGCTGACTTCTGCTGGGATCTGGAGCAAGCCCAGCTACGGCATATGTTCGCAATCAAAAAGTCTTTAAAAATTCACATTGACAAGTTACTCAGCTTGGAGTCTGCCTGTGAAACTCTGCGCTCTGGCTGAAGCAGTAGCTCAGGCTCGATGTTCCTCGTAATCTTTCTTAATCCTATGAATCTGCAGAAGCTGGGATGAGAGTACTTGCTCTGGTTGGATTTTCATTTTCTTAATCTTTAGGGAATAATTTCCCTTCCACCAGGCTTGGCACAGAGGTCTTCTGAAGGGCTTAGCTTTGAACATCATCTTTCTTGGCATGTGTTCTGATGAAATTCAGGAAAGGAAAGAGTAATTAATTTTGTCCCTACATCAATCACTTGGGCCAATGCACTCATCTAGTTGACTTTTGTTTATGAATATAAAGGTAATTAAAAGGGTTGTATGTGAGCCCCCCCACATAAGCATGCAGCCATAGGAAATCTATAGGAAGTAGGTTGTCTATAGGCACCTCATAAGTGGAGTGAGACACACAGTAACATATGATGAGTTAGATCAAAACAAATTTATTATGAGCTTATACAGCACTCTGGCAATGAAAAATAATTTGATACCAAAAAAGAAACAAATTAGAGGTTGTGGTAATTTGCTGCTGGCAGCCACACTTGTGCTCTGGTGCAGCGTGATTGACAGGTACTGTGGGCTTTCCATGAATGCCAGTTCCACTTGAAAGCATGGTGGGCTTCACCCTCCTCTGCGGGGAGCTCAGCGTTTCCCACTAAATATTTCTCTTGGTCACGCCCTTCTGTTAGAGAACATGTCTGCTTCGTGAAGGACTGGGCACTCTATGGTGGTCTCCCATAACAAACCAGTAAGGATTCTCTTCTGATTTCCTGCACAGTGGCTTTCACCAAAAGTCAAGATGCAGCTGAAGTTTGCACTGTCCTACTTACCCAAATCGCTGTGCCACCCTTCTGTCACTGCCCTTCCAAAGGTACAGTCAGCCCCTGAAGGAAGCAGAGAAGTGGGAGAAGATGGTCAAGAAGATCACTTTTATTACATCCCAGGAAGAAATCCAGCCCTGGAGCAATACTTACAAAACCAAATTCTTAGTAACTTCTCTGTGATATGACAGTCTTTGGAAAAATTAAAATCATTAAGTAGTCAATCCTTGCTTGGAGTCGAGCTTTGGATAAATTAGCAACTCTTCAAGGCACAATTTTGTTAATCGCTGACAATTACATACTTTGTTTTTTCATTAGGCCAGCTGTGCTCCAAGTTCCCGTGCCTCTGGTGCATTTTCCATTTTTTAATGGGCTTGGTATTAAACCTCAACAATCAGGAGCTTGTTTTTATGTTGAAAAAAGTACCATGTGTGATCTTTAAATTTAACTGGGTAATTTTAGCTCTTCAGTATTATTTGTGGAGTTTTGTTTGTTTGTTTATGGATCCCTTCTTTCCTCGTTTTGGTTATTCGAGTACAAGTCTTTCTGACTTTGAGGTTATTTTTACACGACAAACCCTTCCTTGATCCCAGAAGATGCTTCTAGTTTGGATTAAGGCAGGTCTGGAAAACTTGGCTGCATACTTTTGGAATATTAAACGGTTTGATAAGGTGTGAAAATATGGGGGGGGTTATGTTTATTTGCAGATCAGTTAAATGCAGTGTAAACCAATTTCTGAGTTTATTTACTCTCATGCATTTGCTCCGGCACGCAGACTAGCCTCACTTTTGGGATGTGGGACAAGGACAAACACAGGACTGTGTAAATGAATGGGTGTGTTTGCCGCAGCTGAACATGCAGTTCCCAAAGTTCAGGATGTGTAAAAATACGCAGCAAAAACACTGATGACCTGTGCCAGGCAGACAGTGCCTCCGAAGGGTGGGGCTCCAAAATTCCTGTATAGCTTTTAGATTTCTTTCTTTTTCCTCTTTAGACAGGGGAATCTGCACAAAAGGAAAACTCTCCCCTGAATGGAAGGGAAGCTGAGGGCACCTTAACTGTAAGGCGCGGGCTGCTCTCGGGGGAAATGTGGGTAATACCAACTCAAGGCATCAATACTGGGCTCTGTGGGGGTAAAATGGGCAGAAAGATCCTCAGCATGACTTTATGTCAAGCCCATAGTGACAAAGAAATGACTTGTGGTGTCCACATGACAAGCGGAGGACTGAAGTCCTCGTGTGCCAGACCCACAGTGCCTGTACAGGAGTGGGGCAGGCCGATGTCCGAGTGCATCCCAGGCGTGCTGGGCTGTCACTTGAACTTCAACACTTTAGTTTGGCCAGCTTGTCTGTGTTTCAGGAGATGAAAAGTGTGGATAATTCCCCAAAGTACCAGAGTAAGCAGGTTGAGAAAAGGGCATCCCACGGCTTTCCCAGCCTAGCTCCATCATGGGAATTCAACTAAAGCTGGCAATGGTGCCTGACTCATCCTCTGGAGCAGCCAGCAGCAGAGATGTAGTGACCTGCATGAAGTGAGTTTGGATGCCAGTTGTTAATCACAACGCTGTTGGGTGCTATCTGGTGAGCACAGGCTTCCTGGGGTTAGTTGGTATCTCCCGAGGGTGGAGGGGGAGAGCAGGGAGGTGCGCTGCTGTGCTTTGTATCTCTGCCTCACTGCAGCATCGCTTGCAAACCCCAGATACACACAGCCGTTAAAATAAATGCCCTGTTGAGAGAGGGGCTGACTGTTGCTACAGTGAAGCTTTACTCCTCACAAGAATAACTCTTCTTTCTTTTCAATACTCAGTGCAGGAAGTTGGTGCTGTTGTATCTGAGTAATAAATCTATGGTTTTCTGAGGCCCTCCATAAAATTAAACCTGCTGTGGATGGGGTCCAAAGCCCATTTGAGTGAATCATATGGACTCCCATGGATTTGGTGGAGTTTATGAATCAAGCCCTATAGCTTTCAGTATACGACAAACAGAAAACTCTGTGTTACTATTTTTGGTGAGTGACTTGCTCTTAGTTTGTAATGGGGGGTCGGTGCCTTCAGTCAGCGCTCTTCCCCAAGGAATTACCTTTCTGCCCCTTCAGAAAAGCAACTTCTGTTTGTTGGAGCAGATTTTAATTTTTGGTAATTTCCGTACTTAACCATTTAGTGGGGAGATTCTACTGACTTCTCTCTGCTTGCGCCAGGCCTTCCAGTCTAAAACAGCAGATCTGTACCATGTGATGAAATCTGGAAGAGTGACCATGTGTTTGAGTGTCTGTGCAAGAGAGAGAGCAAGATGACCTCTCTTTCAGTTTCCCAGCATGGCAGGTGGCCTGCTGTTAGTTCTCCAGCTAAAGCACTAAATCATGTTAATACTGCAATCTGAATTTTTGTTCATGGTGCATCTGTTAAATCACCCCTTTAATCTCTTCTACTTCCGCCAAGTAATTTGGCCAAGAAAAAATTGTGCAACTTCATTCTCTGTACTTGTCTTCACCAGTTTAATTATAGTGTATTTTAAAGTCACATATTTTACACATAGCCTCAATGCAGTTTTCAAATCTGTTATTCATTTTTAATTTGCACAGTAGTTGTGCATCAGGTCTCTGATCTAACTAGTGTATGGGTTTACTTCCATTTTCCCTGTGCTGTAATTTGTTGTCAAATTACAGACCTGAACTGAAACTTGGTAGAATTACTGTCAGATTTTTTTCTGACATAACTGGATCTTGGAGATGCCACTCTGCTTCTAGGGCTCTGCACGCTGAGTTTTCCTGAGTTTCATCTTAGCGTAAGCTTAACTTATGCTAAGAAAAGCTTTATTCGGTTTATTTAGCTTTATTCAGCTTTACTTAGTCCACTTCATATTTGAAGCTGTATGAATATTTGCATGGGGAAAAGCTTCTACCTACAAAGAATTTATCCTTTACCTATCCTGCTTTGACTATTCCCTGAGACGTTCTTTCAGGCCTTTCTGGCATAGTCTTATCCTGAATTGCTGACACGTTCCGTAATGTTACAGTCAGATCAGGGAGTCTTTCCCCCAGGTCCCAGTGGAGATGTCTGACCCCTCTCCCCCTTGAGCGGGAATGTTGCCAGATCTCTGTAAGGAAAAATCCATTCCCACTCTATAGAGAAGAAAGTAAAAGTGCTTGTCCCTTCATGGTATTTTTAGATGCACTTTAAAACCTGTCAGTTGATCAGGTGTAGATGACCTCTTACCCTGCGCTTCTACCGCTCCTGGCTCAGTGAGTCCTTGATGAAGTTTTGGGGCATCATGAGTATCATGAATCTCAATGTCTTTCCCAAATCATGGAAAAAATTCACTTCCTATGTCTTCCACACTCAAAAATCAGGGAGCTTTACAAAGAGTGAGAATGTAAAGAGATCTAAGGGTTATTTTCTTGATGCCACCTCCTTGTTCTTTTTGCACTCTAGTCTTTATTTGCTCTGCAGTGGTGTCTGTGTGCCACAGATCCGAGCCTATTGTCCTGGATCCTGTGCATAATTATACAGAACCAAAAGATTGTTCTAGCCTAGACTACAGAATTATTTTTATATGGTCTTACTTGGAGTTTCCAAGGGGTTTGGCTTTTTTGGGCGGGGGTTGGTTTTGAGGGTTTCTTTTTCTTTCTAAAATGATACTGATTTTCTGATTCTGTTTTAGAAGGGCTTTCCTCCTCTCTTTCAGCACAGAAGCTAAGTGTCTCTTCAGCTGCTCTCTACCCTATCCATTTCCCCACTTAAACTGTCGAACAGAGAAGTTATTGCTTCACATTTGCATTCTGGAAATGTCACCGGAGCCCTCGAGGCATTAGATTTTGCGAGGATTTGTTCAAACGTTTATCGCTGACTGCTGCTCTGGGGGAATCGGAGTTTTAGCTGCTGCTGGCAAAGGAGATGCTGACAGGCTGCCCGAGTCCACTGGAGGCTGCCGCTTGCAAACGTCCTCTGCTGCCTTTGCTTTTGGGTTTCAGCATGCTTACAGCGGATTAAGCAGACCCTAACCAGTGAATATTTGTATTCTCCCAGCTCCACAGTCTTCCTTTTGTGTCAGCTGTGTGGTTGGAGGCATGCTCCCTCACAGGCGGTCATAAACTGCATCTTCTTTGTTAAAGACAAAGCCTCACCTGTGGTCCGCAGCATGTTTAGGATGAAGGGTCCTACAAATGCAGGAGCCATTTAGTGAGGTAGGCTGGCAGCCCCACACAAGGCATGGCTGTTCTGCAGTCTCCTAACAGGGTGGATTCAGGCACTCTCTCTGCTCGCCAGGGCACTGTGGTCATCTTTGCACCTCGATTCCTTCACCTGTTATGTGTGCATGGTGGTACCTGCTCATATTGACGAGGCTTTGTGAGAACCAGAGATGGGTTTTCAAAGCTCCGTGAATAATGGGAATGTTTAGGTCAATGTTACTGCTATGACCCTTAATGATGTAAACAGCGATTCTCTATGTGCACAAAATGCAGTTACTGCATAAGCCTCAAAGAGAACTTTCCAACACGCTATCAGACTCAGTACGCTGCTAAGTAGTGTTCCCTTGCGTTTTAGCTTTCAAAGGCAGCTTCGCTGTCCTTGCTGCCCATCAGGAATACCAAGGGACCAAGTAAAGTGCTCACTGGGTTCTTAGTCGGTCAGTAGCAATAACACTATTTTTCCTTTATATGGCATTATAATGAAAGGATCTGAACAAAGCACTCCTGCTATTAATTAATACCACTTAATAAACCCCATGGGGTAGATGATAATTATTATATACATGTGCAGACAGGGAGGTGGAGATTCAGAAGGTCTTGGTGACTGTGCAGTGTCACACCCGGTTATTAAATCCCATGTCTTCTGGCACCCTGTCCTGATTTCCAGCAACAGACATCCCATTCAATCGCTCACATGGAAAAAGGCAAAAGGCAAGCTGCTAAACTGACAGACTTTCAAAAGTACAGATTTGGGGCTCTATCCTTGTTAGCGATGATCCTGTCCCTAGTGCCTCCCTCAGAGTCAGAGGCCCCAGCACGAGGGGGACTGTTTGTTCACTTGGGGCATCATTGCCCCACAGGGTCTCCAGATGCAGTGTGCTGCTCTTAAAGGTCTTTTTGATAACTGGCTACAGTGTTAAACAGGGAAAATCAAACCATCAGAGAAGTGAGGCTTAATACTGCTCTTTGGAAAAGCGCAGCAATCTGGTCCTTCTGTTTTCATGGGGATTGGCATGGTAACAAGCATCATTTCTCCCTTTACTACCTCCCTCTCCCCAAACTTAAACTTTATGTCTGCTATAAAATGTTGTTTGAGAGATGCTGTCACACCCCTGGCACGATGATATATCGCAGTAGTAACACAATAGGGATTCTAAGTGTCTGGAGCGGGGGAGAGATCTCGGGAGCAAATCCAGAGGTGAAACCAATGGAAGATTTATTTTGCTCCTGTACTCGCTTGCTGTCTGGAAGAAGGCTCTGCTGCAGCACTACTGAATCACTCCTTATAGCCAAGTTTTATATTAATAGTTGGCTCGAGTCAAGCTTAGCGCAAGCAAGCACTTTATTTCCTTCTGTCTGAGATGTGCATTAACCTTGTTCTTCTTTCATATTATAGGTTTAGCCCCCATTTATCCAAATGGCCCAGAAGCTCCACTCTGAGGCCAGTACTCCACCAAGCCCTCATACACCTTCCCTGTCCCATGCTGCTATAACCTCCTTACTTCCACCTGCTGCACAAGGTCCTTTTGCCTCTGTGTGCTGAAAGGACATCTCTCCTCTCCGTTGGTAGAAACTGGAGGTTGAGAGTGTCTCGTTTTTCCAGAGGGAACTGTTGGCTGGTGGGGCTTCTGCTACTACTGGCATCCAGAGGCATGGCAAGAGGGAGGGACCATTTCCCCCTGGGATTCATCCTTGACCTAGCCCTGTCCTCAGGTGCCACCCTGGAAGAGTAGGATGGAATCTCTCTTTATCCAGTGTCAGATCTTAAGTACCAAGGGTAACCGCCCATCTTTCAAGGGGTGGTAACAAGAAGGTGATTTTGCATCAGCTGTGGTGTTCTAAGCATGGTTGAAAATGTCCAGGTTGTCACTTGCCTCCTTAAGTCTTAGTGCAGCCCCTGAGGGACATGTTTCCCAGCCATGGTTGGCTCTCAAATAGTAAAAAATGTAATGAGTTGTATGATTTAAAACCGAAACACCTGAAGATGTGTTTGCTTTTATTTCCTGTTTAAAGTCTGAGAATGTGCTTTTCACCCTTACATGACTACAAGCATCAGGGAAGCTGTCCTGCTTTCCCTCACCTTGGGTGACTGATGAAAGTCTTGTTTAGGTATGTCAACTAGGTAGCTATGTAATCCAGGAAGCCTAATCCCTTCTCCCAGCCACTGAGGCTGTAAGAACATAATGGTATTATGAAGCTTGCTGTATAATGGAAACAGCTGCTGGTGAGACATTCCCAGATACTGGGCTTTCAAAATGCGGATTGTGTTAGAGAAACTGAAATTAATTCAAAACAAATTTTTCTTGAACTTCAAGAACACATATAAACCATCTCTGACAGAATCATCGGTCCTTTGTAAATTGGATTCTTGGAGGTTCACATAGCTTTAGAGGCTGAATTATTACCAGTACATCCCTCATACTCAATCCAACTTTGACAAAACCAGTACATTTATAAAGGCTAGTTAGGGATTTTTGGTTGGTTTTTTTTTTTTCTTCTATTCTTATTTTTGTCTGGATTGGCTGTGGGAAAGCGTGATCATTTTGAAATGTCTGAGTAATTCCTAAGATACCAAACACAATCTGCAAACATGGATTAAATCAGTGAAGCAGCACACGTGCCCAATGCACAGGGAAGTCTACAACAGGTTTGCTCATCCAGACCTCAATGATACAATTTTACCAGCCTCCGCAGACTTGGGATGTGCAGACGGCGCGGGCTGCGTAGCGCTATCAGCCACTTAATAAGCTGCCAACTGTTTTGCAGTGGGATGTTGGAGCATGACTGCTCTGCGAGAGGACTTGGAGTGAAACTCCCCAGAGCAGCATTTGGCTGGTCATTCGGATTGAAACAAATGACACATTGAAATTACCCCTCCCCGCTCCTGCAAGATTTCAGGCAGCCTTGCTTTTATTTTTGTTTGTTTGTTTATTCATGTATTTAAAAGAGGAAGGTATTTTCAGTGCGCATGAAAAGCCAGTACCCAGCAGGACTCAGAACAGCTTGAAACGATGCTGGCAAGAGCAGAGGTTTCCCTCACCCCGCCAAAGCACCCCAGCCTTTCCTGACAATAGTCCTATTCCTTTCCCGTGCCCCTCCAGAGCAGTGATTGAAAATCACACCTCTGTGCTGATTTCTTGTTGTTGTTGTTTTTTAAAATATATAGCAAGTATGTGTTGTAGTCTTTATTAACTACCGTTAAAAAGTAAAGGAAACAAGAAACAACAAACGAAGCTTTTATGTCAAGCAGAGCTGGGTTAAACAAATGATCAGTCCTTCAGCTGGAGGAGTGAATATAGTGGTTACAAAAAAGCAGACCAGAAAACATACAGAACTGCTTCAGAAAAAGAAAAAGGGAAAAAAAAAGTCCGAGGCAAGGGGAAACAAAGAGTTATTCAGTCGCTCAAGTGATAGACGCAAATGAATGGGACAAGGGGTGCAAGACCTTGTGTCAAACAGCGTTTCATTTTAAATACCCCAGCTTAAGCCTGGCATTGGAAGAGGGTTTGTATTGAGAAAGGCAGGATATATTACTGTGCCTATCAGCAGTGACGGGGCATAAAGAGCAGCAGTGTTTGATCAGGCTTTCACAGGTAATGTAATGTTTCCACTAGGAATTAAGCATAAAACTTCTTTTATAAGGCAGAGGAGGGGGAGACTTGTAACAAACAATAGTTTAGTGGATGTTTGCAGCTCAAAACAGCACACTAAAAAGATACATAACAGCCTTATTGCTTTAGAGAGGTAAGGCAACCCCCCCCATCTGCGCATGGATCTGTATGATCTATGCCAAAGTGCAGCAGCCCAGGACACAGGACTGTAAGAAATTTTAAAGCTTAAAAGACAACTGTAAATATGTAAATGGGAACCATAAAATTATGATATTATTGTTACTATTTTTATTATACTCCACAGTTTGTATTAGTGTGCCCAAATGAAGATGAGGCCATACACCGCACACACTCAGGATGAGGAGCAGTCTCTCCCATGGATTGCATATGCTGTAGGCTGCTCAGTCTGAACAAAGGAACCACGTTGAGACCAACCTGATGGAGATGCAGGACTGAGACAGGAGCTCTTCCCCAGGTCCCGGCGTGGCCCAGAGTGATGCACTACTGGCTAACTCCTGCACTCTGGGCTGTAGCTAAACTTTCAGGAAACTGAGCAACGGCCTCCAGGAAGGCTGAAGATTTGCAAACCCAGACCTTCTATCTTGGGGTTCCCTTCCCTGTAAACACAAGAAGAAAGCAACCACCTGAAAAGTATTTGCAGAATGAATCTGCAGACTTTTCAAGGGTGATGTGCAGCAAGAGAACTCAGGAGTTTTTCTTTAATTAAAATGTTTACTTAACCCATATGAACTCAATGACAGGCTGGCTTCAGTGTTTTGCAGCTTTTAGAGTTGATGGACACCCGTTAACCCCTAATTTCTTCTCCAGTTGGGATTGCATGTTAGCAGGCTGAGGCGAGTGACATGCAGGAGAGGAGGAATTCTGAACCCATCCTTTCCATCAACTACTTCCCTGCCTGCAGATTAGCAGACAGCCAAAACACATGGCTTTGCCTCTCTCGAGGTTTTGCTCATCAGGAGGGTTCAGGGATCTCTAGAGATATCCAGGCTAGCTCTGAAAGGACTGAATGAAGTCCAGGAGTCATGTTATGACATGCAAGATAATTGGGATAAGATTTTTGCACAGGTGTCATTGTTTCTAGTATCCAGGTTACCAGTACAGGCATCTTTGCACAGTACTGCTTGTATTATGGAGAGGCACTATGTCTTTAGAGATTTTGGAGATGGAGATGTACTAGGGGATATGGCCTCTCTAAAAATGGGTTTGAATATCCACAGTCATCCCTCCCTGCACAGGGAATCTTGGCCCTTAGGACCCACCCAGTTTGCTGTGGGAGTTTTTTGTTTAAGCAAAGGAGGATGCTCAGAGCATCTTCTCCTGCTGCCCTGACTGTCACAAACCACAAATACATCATGGGTTTAGATCTATAAGGGAACAGCAGAAGCTGCAAGCATGGTGACTGCAGAAGTGTGTCTCCATCTCAAACATGGGTGGTAACATCCACCTGTAGTAGTTCAGAGAGGAGATGTGAGGACCAAGGAAGAAATGCCAGGACAACCTGGCTGCTCTGGATTTTGGTTTTGCTGTGATTGCTAAGCTGCTGTCCAGATTGCCAGAGGTGTTTTCCGCCAGTCATGTTAAACTTCCTAAGTTTAATGCTGAATTATTTGAGCTGGCATTTGACTTCCCACTGAAGTATTTTTAAAGAATTTCTTTGGCTAATCCAGATCAAATGCTAAAAAAAAGACAAAAAGCTAAAATACACAGTGAGGGCTGGAGGATAGAACAGCAGACCAAAGTATAGCGAAATCCAACAAACTACACTTAAGCTCGGGTTTAGGCATGCAGATAATAACAGTGACTTCAGCTGAGCTGCTGTCATGATGACAGCTCACACTGGGACTTAACGGGTTTGTCATCCAGATGGAGAGAGAAGAGATCCCAAAGTTGGAACTGTTTGGTGACAGTAAAGAAGGTAAAAGTTTTCTCTTCCAAAATGGAGAAGCTAAACGTTTTCTGCTCCAGAGCTATGCAATAGGCATATATAAAAATTAGGGCAAAGTTCTGCCCTTAAAGAATTCATTAGTCACCCTTATAATTACAAGATACAAGTTATGTTTCTTCAGAAGGCTCAACTTGCATTTCTCTTTGCGGTTTTAAATAAAGTACAGACTATTTCTTTTCTAGTCTAAAAAAGACCAGTGTATTTCCCTAGGTATGTCCCTACTTTCCTCTTTAAAGGTTTCCATTTATAGTTTTTGAAATATTGGCAAGTTTGCAGAAGATGGAGGCTGCGCTATTGCAAAACCCAGCACTTGTCATCACCAAGCAATTGCCATACAGGAACCTTAAATTAGAATTATAACTGGCTTGGTAGTAGTTGAGCTGAACACTTGATTTCTTCAGCTGGTTAGCCAGTCCAACAAAATAACAGAAAATGTATCTGAAATGAACAAAAGAAAGGCTTTTCCCAACTGAAAAGAAATCCAAAATGAAGGGGGCTTAATTATTTTTTTTGTTTCTCAGCCCAAATTGAACCATTTTTTTATAGAACAGAAAAATAATCTTTTACATGGTAGTTTTCTTTCTCCCACCGGTGACTTCAAAATGGCTTTATTGATTAAACATTTTCACTTCTTACCCGCTAAAAATACGCCCTTTTTGATTGAAATAGTTTGTTGAATTTGTCGACAGATTTGTTTGGCCTGGGGTGTATTTTTAAGGAGAAAGAATTGCTGCAGGAAATTTGCCCTATTTGCCTGCATTTCTACAGTCCTTTCTGCTTCCCTGGACACTAGTTACTTGTTTCCACTTTGGTTTGTTTTCTTTAGGAAGAGTATGGAGTTGATTCTAGTATTTTTTTAATACAATAATTATAATTTTAAGCAGTGAACAAAATGATGTGGTGTGTCGCTATGTTCGGGTGCTTATACCCTCGTGTGTGTTGCTGGGCTGACTGGACCCCCCAGCTTTAGCTTCTGGACCCACTATCTATAAAACCAGGCTGAATTTCGATCTCATTTTCTCAGGGTTGTGAGGAGTCCCAACCTGTGCTATCCTATGATGAACCATTCGTATGATGAACCTGCACTCATTTATTTAGATGAGCACATCCCCATTGCCAGCACAAAAAGTTGATCCTCTGATGCGCTGGTGTTTCAATGAGTCATTCTCGTCTGCGCAGGCTACAAATGAAAAAGGTGGCTGTAAGTGCTGGTACATAATAGCAGCTCTCAGAAAAGATAATTTCTAGAAACACTTGTTTGTTACTCCTTCTACAACTTGAGAGCAGAATGAGGGCATTCAATTTAATATGAAAATAAAACTTAACAAGAGGTGCTCTGAGTACAAAAGTGTGGCAGGTGAAAGAACTGTTTGGAAGCAGTGACATTATTCTGGTTCCTCAGTTTACTATGGCTTGCCTAGACATAATTAAGGTTGAAAAGTGCTTGTTTTTATTCTTCAAAAACATAAAATATCTAACAGAAGTGGAAGGCAGAATTTTTGTGAGAAGTGGCGTCCCGTTTTCAGGGCTGCTTTGATGCACTTCTATTGTCATGTGTCAGACAGAGACCCAGGTTCTTTCATTAGCTTCTTGGTGAATAGATGGAGTTGGGGTACAAGGAACATGTGACATTGTATAGCCTACATTTCAAAGAAATGTTTTAGAGGGTCAGGAAGCATCAGATATTTTATTCTTTGACTTAATAGCACTCCATAATTCTCTCCTTCACTTGTGATTGTGGTTATTTAAGAGAATCAAGCTTTATGCAATTTGATATGAACCCTGTGCCAAAGTAACCACTGGTGTCTTAAATGTGAGAGCAAAACTAGTATTTTCTGAACTCTGATTTCCATGAGTTAGGCAACTGGTGTCTGGAGACCATGGTTCTGAGCAAAAGATGATGTAATTATGGAGGGCTTGACAAGAGTTGTGGGGCTTGGGTGAGGCGAGAGGCTCAGGAACACTCCCAAATCCCACCCAAGGATGGCTGCCGGGAGGGCCGCGGTGTCTTTGCCAAGGGATTGCACTTGGCACAGCTCAAAAGGGCGGAGGGGGAGGGAAACTATGGGACCTGGGAACTGTTTTCAGACCCTGAAAGCAGACCACATTTTCAGACAATAACATTATTCAGCAGTGTGAATAGGAAATTGTTCCTGCCTTTGTACAGATCTGTGCCCCCACTGCATGCAGTGCTGCATGGCAGCACAAGCGATGTTTGATCAGGTGCTTAACCTGTTCACTGCCAGTTTCATATCATGACAAACCCATGGTGGTGTGGAGATGTCACGATTTGGAGTAAGAAGTTCAATCCGGATGTAAAAAGCCCCTAAGGGCCTCTCGTGGTACCTCCAGCAAACCAGCACCGAGGTGTGGGGCTTGCACCCTGCCCTTGCATAGATTTCAGCAGTGCTGAGAACACCACATATGCCTGGCCCAAAGTCACATGGACATGCCTCAGCAGATGGAGCTGCATGTGTGCAAGCGTGTGTTGTCTTGCAGCAGTGCTTTGGGGGCTGTCATCCCAGCTGTGTGTTGACATGCCCCCCACACCATCCCTCGAGCCCCTAGACCGCAGAAACCTGAAGCTTTGCTGTAACCTGGAGATTTTACCTGCATTTTGTTTGGGAGGAAGGGTTGTAGTGAAACAGTTGCACCAATTCAACGCCTCAGTGAGTACACTTGCACTCTGTAGGCACAGGGTCTTTTTAACTTCATAGCAGTAGGAGCAGAGGGCTCATTTGGATCTGGTATCTGCATGCGCATAACCCTCTCCTGCTTGTAGGGTCCATGATCTTGAGTCATTACTATGTCTATTTTGTGCTTCTGAATTGAAGCTCTGTGAACCTGTACAGCATCTCAGTCCTATGTATTTGCTGGATAAATAGATACTTAACATCCCCAAATGCAGAATGAGGTGTGCCGGCGACACTTAGGAGCACTTGCTCCACAGATGGCTCTTGTCCTGTGGTTGCACTGATGGGACAAGCTAAACAGGAGCATCCCAGCAAGAGGGGTACCTGCTGCTGGGTGGCAGCTGCCCTGTTGGCATGGTGTGATGGGGAAAAGGCTGAGATTTGCTGCCAGGAGTGGATGAGGCACAGCCAAAGGAGCTTGCTGCAACCACCACCTGCAGCTTTGGAGAAGGCTGGGTCTTCATCTTCCTGCAGCTATCCCCACTACTCCCCATCCTCATCCTCAGCTCATTTTTCCACAGGCTGAAAGTGTAATTGTTCTTCTTTTTGCCTTTACTGGTGGTTGTTGGAGGAGGGAAGCTGGTATTTTGTTTTGAATTCCTCCAGGAGCTCAGTCTTCATTGATACTTGCCAGGTCTGAGCTGTTAAAGCAGAGACGTTTTGAGCTGAGTGCAGAAATGTCTGCGGGGGGAAAAACAGAGCTGGTTGGTTTTGCTTTAAAAATAAAATGAAGGTCCCACAAAAATTCACCCATGGGCCAAGGAACAAACATGATAAATTGCAGCCCAGAGGGTAATTCTTCTGGAAAGGTAAAATCATCTAAAAATAGCACCTTAGAATGAAAGTGCTTCATTGACAATAACTACAGTGTTGCTACGGTGATGCTGGAAAAAAAATGATCGCTGATACTTAGACTGCCACAGAACTGCTCCCCCGCCCTCCCATGGCATGAATCAACTGCTAGTATCAAAATTACAGAGAAATTTTCTGTTATATTTCAATTTTTTTCCTTGTCTGAATGCCTTTCTGTTCTGCGGCACGTCCCGGAGACAAATGAAACACCATCAGAGAGAGGCACTGAAGCAAAGTTTCTTGGTCAGCTCGGTGTGATCTATATACATTTTGTCTCCATTGCAACTGAATGCTATTTCTTTTTATCAAAGGGCTGGCTTCAAGAGCAGGGAGCCTGCGGTCAGAATGAGACCCAAAGCTAATAGCTCGATGGGACTGTTCAAAGCCTCTTTTTTTTCATTATTTTATTTTATTTTATTTTTTTTCGCCTGCAGCAAGTAAAAGACGTAGCACTGGTGAAATCCAGAGCCTTTTGTTTCAACAAGTTGCAAGTTAAACACCTCCCAAGGTACACACTGTCCTGCTTTGTGAGGATTATGAGAGATGAGAAAGTTGAAACTGCAAATTTCTTTTAAGGAAACATAGTTTGGCAGTAAAGAGGTTTCCTTTCAGCGTACATAACCAACAGCAGAAAAGCTGGGTAATACCTTTTTGATATACTCAGCCCATTCAGGCCCAATTTGTGGGATTTGAAATGCAACATAGCTTTGAAACATTTGTGGCTCTACTGAGACTGTATTTGCAGGCAAGTAAAGCTTCACAAGCTTTTGTGTAGCATCTGAAACCTACTTAACTGTCTGCCTTAGGTAAAACTGGTAAATGGCTCTGTTTATACAGCAGCTGCATCCCAAACGTGATCCATACAGCTGGCAGCAGACCAGTTGCAATGTAGATGATATTTTAATTTCCCCATCAAATGCTGCCTGTAATTTGTGGGGCTTTGCTTAGACAAGTGAAGTGATATTAAAACACACAGCGGGTACTGTATGATCCTTTCTGCCTTCCTTGAAGAGCCCAGACTATGCCAGTTACGCTGTAGACAATGTTGTATGAATGTGAAAGAAAAATAAATCCACGTGTTCTTAAAATTTCATTTCTAGCTGCATATAGAGCCTTTGACTTTTTCTGTGTTGATGTTGGGCTGCAGCCATCAATATGCAAAAAAATCACTTCTACATGGCACCTACCCTTACCTACAGAAGATAGAGCATCTCAAAGTCAGTCTCATGGGTTCAAGAAATTATATAATTAGACCTCGAAAGGATTTGCAGCCCTCTGAAGCTAGGAATGAAATTTTATGAAGGGTAATTTTAAGAGTGGTTGACTGGCATCATGGGGGGATGGAGTGTTAGATGGCAAAGGAGCATGGTTTTATTAACTGTCTTGCTCTGTCTTTGCTCCACGACAGTTACAGGGCCAAATGGCATTGAATTCAGAGGAGCCGGAAGCATAGGAGACTTTTTTTGTGTTACATAATCTTTTGAAAAAGTAACTCAAACTCTGTTTTTCTAGCTTGAAGGTTTAACACTCCCCTTTGTAGATGGTATTCCAGCGGTGAGGAAGAATAAGAAGGTACAGGAAAGTGAGGCTAGGTTTAGTTTTGCATGCTGTACGCAGGAAGATAATGATGGGTTCTTATCATGATGAGACGCTGAGTGAAAGGATTCAATTCACAAGAGCATTATAGGAAACTTATAAGGAATTTCATGATGCTTCCTTCCACATGTTTATATATAGCATATTGCTTTCGTTCAGCCTCACTGAGTGTTCGGGTATGAAAGGCTGTGTTTAGAAGACATTGTGATTAAGGTTTAAAGTGATGCTGATCCATTTCTACTGAAAATAATGAAAGACTTCCTCTGACTTCAGCAAGGTTCGGATCAGGTCTACAAGGTGGGAAGCTCAAACTTAAAACCTCCCTCATACATCCTAATGCTCCAACATAGATTTCCCCAGCCGATAGCACTGATATCGGAGAACAGAATTTGCACTTCTGAATGTCATTCGATGCTGATCTGCTTTGCTACCTGCAGGTGTGTGCAGAGAAACAGTATGCCAGGGGACAGCAAAATTTGGCACAGCTTCCAAAATGAGATGCCAAAGCTGAGAGCTTTGGTGCCCTGTTCAAGAAAGTGTTTTCCTCTTCCTATAGGATCTGAAGTTCAGTGGGCAGGATTCTGCCAGGCAGCTGCTGGGTGACATTGGTGCCTCTTTGAGAGGCAGCTTCTCCCAGCCGCAGCTGAGGTCCTGTTTGTCTGTGCAGCCCCTGGTTGGGGAAGGGGAAAGTGTGTCCATTGCTGTCCTATGCTGCACTTGCTATGATTACAGCCTTCTTTGTAGCTCTGAAATGGAACTGGATCAATAGTTTTGAGAACTGAACATTTCAAAGGGCTGGTGTTTCTTGAAGAGACGATCACTTGCTGATTTAATGATGTCTGTCACAGTGGACCAAACTACATCCTCCATGTCAAAACTGGACAGATTATGAAATTACAGGTCTGCTGACCATTGTGAATAGATCAGAAGAAAGGTCACAGTGGAAACGGTTTTTTCTAACTAGAAGCTTAGATCCTAGTAGAGGTTGTGCCAGTGGGAGGTAACGTTTAGAAGCTGGAGGAGTCAGATTCCTGAAGCAGCTTGAGGTGGGGTTAACTAATCCAGGTCATTATTTGCAATTCATTTTATAGGGTCTGTTGTTTCAGTGCACAGGTAATGTAAGATGGTCTTTCATTTTACAAAGAGGCCATGGTGACAGTCTCCTGGAATCATTGTCTTGATATGGGTTAGAGTTGCTGAATAATTTGCATGTGTGCGAAAGAGAAAGATTCTACAAATAAATCATCTGACCTTTCTGTTCTGGAGAAAGCACACACTTAAGGAAGAGTAGGTATCTGGGATCTACTTATTTTACCTCTGGCAGAGTAGTCGGTCTGAATACATGCTGTGTAACATTAGATCCCTTGGGGATCCCTTCAAAGCATGTTAAACACCATCTACACATTTCTTCTTCCTCTAATGACTTATTGACTTTTATCAATGTATATCATTCCTTGCTCTTCTCCTTTGATGATAAGTGAGTTTGCTTAGCAAATGACTGCCCTGTGATGGCCTCTTAGCTCTCCTTACTGGGCTTTAAAACTAAACATTTGCTCAAAAATTTGTAAAAGGTACTTTGGTACTAGCTCGAAGCTTGAAAAGCTTCACCCATCCTGGGATGAATATGTCTGAAAGAAAAGCAGTTCATAGAGGGCTCGATCTGTGATCGCCTCCAGGAAATGGGCAACAGAGACCCTTTGTTGAGTACAAGCCACTGAAGAGTTCGCTCCAAGCTTTCACAGGAGTACAGGCAGACTGTTTTTTAAAATAGCACTAGAGGCTTAAAACAGGATCAGATACTTGAAGGGAAGATAGGAAACGGCATGTGAAATTCATTTCTCCATGGAAGGCTAGCATATAATCTGTGTCTTCTTTTAAGATGCAAAGAAGTCTCTTTTGCTAGTAGGCTGCCACTTTTGAAAGTTCTTCCCTCTTTGTTAGACTCAGTGATTGCAGCCTTTAAAAAAGCACGTGCATATATACATATAAAACACATGCCTGGCACAGAGGCATGTGCTCACCCCAGAGTCACAGAATTGTAGGGTTTGGAAGGGACCTCAAGAGATCATTGAGTTCAGGCCCCAAGTCCAGTGTGGAGTCATGTTTTTAAAAAAATAGCAAAGACTGTTACCAGCCATAGGTCCTGTCAGTACATGCTCTATCCAAACACCTCTGTAGTCCAGCTCTACCCTGAGCATTTCCCCCCTCTTCAGAATGGCACCCGCTTGTGGAGCAGCCCTGATGTGGGCAGAGGAGCAGAAGTTTGAGCACCTTTCATTGGGAACGATGGATCTCAGCACACGTACGTGCCTCTATTTCTGTGTCTATGTTATTTTCTATTGCCTCTAGTTATTTCAAATAACAGCAGGTTGAGTGGAAGTGAGGGGCAATGAGGGCATGACCTCACTTTCTCCTGCATAGACGGTGATAGGCTCCTTCCCTTGAAAGGACCCCCCACAGTTCCGTGTTCCTGTCTCACTTCCTACAGTAATTACCATGGCGGATGTTAAGGGCCCATAATATCTAATGCATAAATTACTGTGGCAGAATCATTGCAATATATTTCCACTGGGATTAAACCAATCTGTTGTGTTATTGTGAGAACTCCAACAGTAAGAGGCACCCTTTCATACATTTCAGCCTCATTCAGCAGAGGTTATCTAAACCTCGTCGCTGTGTCTTGCTGTACAATTTTATAAAATGGTGATGATGAAGCACTGGCCTTCAATGATGATGAAGCACTGGCCTTCAACATACTCATGTGATATACTATGCTTATACTGCAGTTAGTGGAGGTTGAGGGACATGTAAACAGATGTCCATGGCAATGATCTCAGCCTTGGCCTGAAAAACAGTGACCTCTCATAGAGTGAGATGTGGTTATGTTAATTGCCAGTCTGTTAACAGCTCCAGCCCCTGCGCTAGATAATTCCCAGGTGTGTGAAATATCACCCTTGTGTCTTGTGTTTCTGCAGTTGAGTTTGTGTAACAGAGAGCTTCAAGTTGGTTGCAAAGTGAGATTTAATATTCTCTGCAGTATCAACTCAGATGATTTCCAAGTCTTTGGCCACACACAAACCCTGCCTTTCTGGATGTAGTGGTGCTTAGGAGGTAATATCTTATGGTACTCCCTTGCTTCCAGATGCTTACCTGAGCTCCTTGCAGCAAGGGTCTTGTGAGGACCATACGCCTCTCAAGCAATGATGCTCTCCTCATAATTGCTTTAGGATTTTCTGTTATTCATAGTGTGCCCAGAAAGACAAACAGGACATCACCCTGATGCTGCTAAAGGGAAGCCCAGGAGGTTAGGCACTTCTCTACAAGGCATTGCTATGTCTGGTGCTCTGTGTGATATACCCTTGAGGACATACTATCTCAAGTAAAGTTTTGCAGAATGACTGCTCACACCCACCTTCAGCTGAGCAAGACAGCTGGTCACCTGAGTTAACTCGGCACCAAAAGCTTATCTTTGCTGGCCAAATGCAGTGCAGGATGTTTCATCGTCTTGATTGTGTCTCCTGTTTTTTAGATGGGATAGAGTTAGTTTTTGCAAGAAGCTGGGAGAGGACACAGCCAGGACAGCTGACCCAAACTAGCCAAAGGAGTATTCCATACCATGTGACATCATGCTTAGTATATAAGGGAGGGACCTGCCCAAGGAGGAAGGATCACAGCTCAGGGACAGGTCAGCCATCGGGTTCTGGACTGTGAGCAAATTTAATTACATATCACTGACTTTGTATATTCTTTTACTGGCACTGTTGTTATTTTCCTCTCCCTTTACTGTCCTATGAAACTGTCCTTATCTTAACCCATGAGTTTTATCTTTTTCCTCCAATTCTCCTTCCTATCCCACCAGTATGTGAGGAGTGAGTGAGCAAGCCAGGTGCTGCTCAGCTGCTGTTGGGGGGTAAGCCATGACAAAGTGGCTTTTTAAAAAATAGGAACACTGAATAGGAATATAGATATGGCTCTGGTTTTCAGCTGCAGCTTTGTAGTTCTGTGTAAATGCTCTGAGATCCCGACAGTTCTTTAAGGCTACAAGCATTTACCCTCATGGACAAGACAGAACGGTTTTTGCTCTGATCCCCCTTTGGTGTATGTATGTCTTTTTCCAGTTGGTTGCACCAGCAGCAGAGGCCATCTGCCCTCTTGGGTTAGGCTTTAGCTCTTGAGTTTGGTGTCATTCCAGTATCACTGCTCTCAGTCTTGAGACTGGCTGTTCTGTTGGAGGCAGCTTTTCTAAACATAATCATCTTAGCTACTTTCCAGAGAAAAGAACCCAGCTTTCCCCAGAGTCCTCTTTCTGTCATTCTATCTCAACAAAACTGACCTTATTCAAGCTTTTGGAGACCACAGATCCACAGTTCAAAGCCCCAGGGCAGATGCAGTGCAGTTAAATACCTGATGGTTGAGCAGAACTGACAGTGAATAATCCCCGATCAGTCAAGACATTGGTTGGGCTCGGTTGGTTTCACATCCCTCCCTTAGTTTCCAAGAGATATAATGGTCTCGTGGTGTTGGCCTGCCAGAGGTGAACTTCATCTCAAGGGAGTCTCCATTGAGCAGTAACTCATTTCCTACAGTTGAGCTATATCTGGGAACATGTTGATCTTGATTTGACTGACAGGTCTGTGAGTCAGTTTTCTGAGTTCAGCTTCGGAAATAACTGCTTTTGGTTCCAAGAATAACAGCTTTATTTTTGCTCGTGACAGTAGACCTGCTGTCCCCACTCGAGTAATTGATGAAAATCGTCAGCGTCCTGAAGGTTATGCATTTTGGAGCCTACGTTATTCTTCTTGAAGAGAGAAAACCACTCTGTATTCTGTAAGAATTTAATATGTTTGCGTGTGTTCATATTGGTAGAGTGCTTAAGGGGATTAGCAAAGGATCCTTTGTTGTGGTATCATGGGTAGCTGGTTAAAGGAAATATTTCTAGGTAGTACTTTGTCATTTTCCTGATACTGACACCTCCTCTTTTTTTTTTTTTCCCCAAAACAATGTAATTTACAACAATTCTCTTAGTACATCTGAAGATCAGTCTCTACATCTCTTTGGAACCTTACCTGTTTCCTTAATATAAATGGTCCCCTGACTCCTTTTGAGTCTATTGCTATTCAAATTCACGGTCATCACTAATTTTAGATTAAACAGGGCTGCATGCAAGAATGCATGGTGGGGGGGGGAAGTCAGTCTCTCAGAATTTAGGAAAGAGTAGGATTAAAGATTCCTGGTAACCTTAACACAGTCCCTCTGGGTGTTATAAAACAGACTTTGATTGTGTAGCTATATGTGGCCCAAGGGCTTTTCTAACTTGAGCCAAACAAATGCTTAGCTCAGGACGATAGCCAACGTGGCACGTGCTTCAGCTTTCCTTGTTGCTCCCAATGCCCTTTCTTTAAGCAAGAAGTGTGAGCCCTGTTTGGCCACTTCTACGAATGGGAGCATTTGCTGCCCTGCCTGTGGCATTCCCAGTAGGTTACAAAGGGAGGTTTCTTCCCAGTATCCACTTCTGCAGACACTAGAGTGAAAATAAAAGCAGCATATGGCTGCTTTCTTGTCTACCATGTAGGCAATAAGGCCTGATTTTTCATAACTGGAGCACAGAAATCTGTAGCTGACTGTGTCAGTGACTGAAGGACAACTCTGTACTTACGCACCCCTAGCATTATTTTTCAGGGCTTAGAAACAAGCTTTCTTTGAAGCAAGAGGTTAAGGAGACAAGCTGGCTAGCGGGACTTAATCCCTCTGAAATGTCTACTTGTTTGAGGCTAATGCTTGTGGATTGAGGATGTGAATGCTTGGTCTGCACAAGTTCTGAGAAGATGTTATTTTGCTGTCAAACCTTGCCAACATGGAATGGAGGTTGCATGAGGTGGGCAATGGGACTGATATTAACCATGCCTCATGACTGATCCACTGCTGGAGATGGGCCATGTTGGTGGCTAGCAGGGTGTTTGGCATAGGAGGAGGGCTAGTCAGATGGTGCTGGCTGTCCCTACTCTGGCATTTGGCTGTCAAAAATCATTCCATAAAGGAGCAGTGAAATTCATGGACTACTGCCCGAGTATGTGATTGCTGCAGTATCAGAGGATGCTGTTTTCTGTTTGCTCATGGGAATGAATGTGGTTGTACATCTCATGGTGTAGGAAAAGCTGATCCCTTGCACCAGAATCTGGAGTTGAAGCCATGATGAACCTGACCAAACCAGAACAGTTTTTTGTTGTCTTGAATTTTAAGTGATTAATTCCACTAGTTTTATCACCTTGAGCCAGCCCTTCTCAAACACATCAGCAATGACATTCAACAAAGTTTCCTCAGGGAAGGTGCATTCATCAAACGTGTAGTCCTCCATCCACACTGCCCAGCTTGGGAAGATGGGAGCTATGAAGGTGTATCTAGTGTGGCACTATTTCTTGGTCTCCCTCTCCAGGTTTTGGTGACACTTTGGATTACAAAGCTTTTCTCAATTATGTCTTCAGCTTTTAGTGGGAGTAGCAATAGAGGAAGATGGTAGTCTGGGAGCTAGTACATTTTATGTGACATCAAGTGGCACATACCAATGACAAGATGCTCTGGAATCACACATTTGCCCTCAAAATGTAGGGATAATTGCACTTTCATGTGTTGAGAAACTGCAGCAGTCATGTAAAGAGATGGTGATGATGATTTTTGTAGGGCCCTCAAAGCTTCTTAGCACATTATGGGGGATTAGTGAACTTTTTCTACTACTTTTTGTAGCTATTTCTTAAAAAGCAGAAGGCATGGTTCTGCAAAGTGCCGGAACAGCTGCTTGATTTTCACAACAGCTAGGCACAGGCCTAATGTTAAATGCTTGCTTAAGCGCATGGCTGCATCAAGATGATGAGCTAAGTTGGAGCCTGATATTTTCTCAGAAATGAATGTAAATAAGACCTTTAATACATGACCTGTTCAGGCCACTAACTAAATCAGCTGAATGCCACTTCTTGGACGTGTGCTCTGAAGTAGACAGTGCCTGTAATGTCCATCCATACAAACAGCTCCCTTCTCTCTCCTGAATGAAAGGAGAAGCTTATTTCAGCTTACAGGGTGATGCCAGTTGGAGTGCTGAATGTCTTAAATGGGGCTGTGTTACTGGCTATGTATCTGATTTGCTTCTAAATCAGTTGTGATGAGAAGAATTTACCTTTATGAAAAAAGAGTAAATGAAAATCTGCAATTGCGCTTTGTGAGCGAGATTGAAAAGGAAGCCCAAAATAACCAAGGACTGCATCTCTCCATGTAATGGTCTGGATAAATGGGTGCAGTTTAGTATTTAATTTGGGAGGATGTTCCGGTAGTAGTGAAAGAGCCTGTGAAATGTTCAGACTTGGTATAGTCTGCTAAATGATCATTTAGCAGCAAGGAAAAAAATATAGTCAGACAAAATTGAGTAGGATTTGTTTTTGTGATTGGTTTTGTTGCCAAAAGATCAGTTTAATCAGGAACTTTCTGCACACACTACTGTACCAGACTTGAGGGTATGGGGTATTATAATTCTATAATTCTATATAATATAATTCTATAATTCTCTTGTTAACTAAAGTGAGAAGAATTTCTCTGAAGCTGCAGAGCTGCTTTAGTGCAGGGAAATTCTGCTCCTTACGCTGCAGGGAGAGGAGGACCCACACAGGCGTATTGTGATGGACAAGGGAAGGTCAGATGGGGTGGGAGGGTTGCACCGTCTGATACAGAGCTCAGCTCTTTGGGGCTCCTGGCAAGAGGTTTTGAAGAGGTGGAGGAATGTTCCTGGGTTCATTGCCCATATCCTCAAATGCTCTGGAGCCTGGCAGAAGGGACTGTTCACCCTCCACGTGTCCCCACCAGCCACCCAAGGTGCTGACAGAGGCTGCCAGTGATCCAGCTGTTGGGATTGCCAGTTGTGGCTGGAGGTGGAGGCCTCTTGGCAGGGCTCAGTAAGGTGTCTGTCATGATATCCAGGGTTCTACCCTCTCCAAATCCCATGGTGCTGTTCAATGGAAGGACAAGTCATCCATCCTCCATGGACCCACCAAACCCACAGTGAATATGCTATTACAGTAAAGCATAGAGGAGTAGCAGGTCAGGTCCCTTTTTAGCTTTCTATAAGAAGATTTCAAAGCTATGATCCAGTGCTTTGCAGGTTCTGATGGTATTCATTGAGTTTGCTGTGCTTGGGGTGCTGTATGTTGCAGCTTTCCAAATGTACCGTGCCAGCGCCCTGCCTTTCTTCTTGCCCAATGAAGAATGATGCAGTGTGGTGGGCAGTGATAACACCGAGCTGTGAAAAGCATCCAGAAAGCAGTCGGCAGGCGCCACATTGCTGCCACGAACTGCTAGAGGTGAGCCCCTGAGACATTGGATGGTTGTTAAAATAAAGAGACATGACAGAGCAACACGAGCCAGATCAATGGCTCCTGTGGAGCCTTAGTTTGTGCATCGCCCATCCAATGGCTCCTTCCCAGGGGTAGGGGTTAGGCACCATTGATGGTGCTTTTGATGTCCCATCTGGATGTGTACGGGAGGGAGGTCATGCAGTTTGCATGAGAATTCTAGTTGAAATAAAATATCATGACAGGAGGCTGTTACCACACTGGGAAATGGGGACTAGCATGGAGCAGGATTCTTTGTCAAGGTTTAGCATCTAGAGCCCGATAGTACAATAGTATCCAAGTGAGTAAATGTGGGACTATCTAGCATGAAGGTTTACCTGCACTAATTACAGGATCAGTATTAAAACATGAATCACGGTTTTGTGTGATTTGTATCAGAGAGTAACAGAAATAAATCACACAGAGTGGAGTATTTAATCTTCTGAATGCTGGGAGGATGCATATTATCCCCCATGTCAAGCAGCAGTAGGAATTCCCAACTGTGTTTTGTAGGAGGGGAAAGCTGTGGCTAAGGGTTAACATTCCTTGCCCAGAGCTGCAAAAGGAATTGGTTAAAGTGTCACTGTTCCCATGGGTTGGGATTTTTTTGTTGGGTTTTTGTTGTTGTTTTTTTTTAATTAAAATCCCATTTTTCTCCTGAAATGTGTATATCATGGGCCCATTGTGACCTTGGTGGCAGGCAGCCAACATGGGGGACTTTCTTTTCCTACCCACATGGGGTGCACTCCATCCTGGTGCCTGGATGTAAACAGGGAGCTTGCCTCTAGGTTGTCAATTCTGCTTATTTTGTTTCTTTGATTTTGTGCTGACATGGTTTCTCTTACTAAGTTATTTGTTTGCCTTTCCTTATTATGGTGGCTCCTGCCACCTAGTAGTCCTTGGCAGCATCCCATGTAGCATCTCCTGCTGGAGAACTTTACCCTGGGAGTTCTTCTTGCATAGGTTCTCCAAAAACCTGTGGGGAGGCAAAAAAACCTCCACCCAAAAAGCAACCAACAAACCTGGTTTAACTTATTTAACTTCTTAGAGAGTGTATTTACTAGATGCTGAGTCATATGCTCCATGCACCTTCAGCTTAGAGCAAGCTTTCCAGGCAATGTTTCATGGGGACCCCTTTCAAGAAGCTTTGTGGGAACTTTTGGAGCTCACTGTGTCAGGCCCTTCAGAGGAATCTGGACAGGTCAAATGATAGGCAAAGGCCAATGGGTTGAAGTTCAATAGGGCAAAGTGCCGAGCCTTGCACTTTGGTCATAACAACCCCAGGCAACACTACAGACTTGGAGCAGGGTGGCTGGAAAGCTGTACAGAGGAGAAGGACCTGGGGGTATTAGTTGACACTTGCCTGAACATGAGCCTGAAGGCCAGTGGCATCCTGGCTTCTATCAGGAATAGCATAGTCAGGAGGACCAGGGAGGTGATCATCTCCCTCTACTCAGCTCTGGTGAGGCCACACCTCGAATTCCATGTTCAGTTTTGGGCCCCTCACTACAAGAAAGGCATTGAGGCCCTGGAGCATGTCCAGAGAAAGGCAGCCAGGCTGGTGAAGGGGCTGGAGAACAAAGCTTACGAGGAGCGGCTGAGGGAACTGGGGATGTTTGGTCTGGAGAAGAGGAGGCTGAGATCTTATCACTCTCTACAGCTACCTGAAAGGAGGTTGTAGTGAGCTGGAGGTCAGCCTCTTCTTGCAGCTAAGTAGTGACAGGACAAGAGGGAATGGCTGCAAGTTGAGCCACCAGAGATTCAGGTTAGAAATGAGGAGAAATTTCTTCTCAGAAAGAGTGGTCAGGCATTGGGACGAGTTGCCCAGGGAGGTGGTGGAGTCACCACCTTGGGGTGTTCAAGGAAAGATTGGATGAGGTACTTAAGGACATGGTTTAGTTAGTAATATAGGTGGTAGGGGGATGGTTGGACTAGATCTTGGCGGTCTCTTCCAACTTTAATGATTCTGTGATTCTGTGTCAGATAGTGCAGAGGGCTTAACACTGCCTCTCAGCACTGTCTCTGGCATGACTCAGGGCTTGCTGTCCAGCAGTGTCCGGTTCTGACATGATTCTCACAAAAATTCAGGATTGTATTTGCATTATTGTCAAAAGCACTGCTAGAAGGGGATGTCAGGTAGCAGAGGATGGCATCTGCAAAAGTGGGCATTATTTAATTGTATCAATGATACTAGTGGGGGGGTCTCAGTTATCTGGTCCCCTCTGAGCAGGACTGCCTGTTGGAAGGGTTTTGCACATGTATTTTGGACTTCGGTGATTGTATCAAGTTGTTTCTAGTTGCATAAATGAGTTATGACATGAAAGTAACTGGCAGTATTGGCTCAATGAGAGTCGATTAAAAGGGACATAAGGTACTAATTTTTCAGCCTGAAAAGGAAAGATTGGTGTGGAGGGGTGTCCCTAAAGCAGTGCTATTTTGTCTAATGTGAAACCTATCCAAAAAGCATTGTATGTCATTGACCTCATTTACCTAAGCACTCTTTAAGGCAAAGACTTGTTAAACTTCGGGTAATACATCACTGAGGTTTGTAATCTATAGTATGCCAGGGTTAACTGGCTGGAACTGGGGAAGCATCTCTATCCTGCTTCTGTGACTCCCCTGATGTCATTCATAGCAGTGTGATTGGCACACCCGGGATTGCTCGCGTGGGTCTATAAATTGTGCAGTTCGATCCTCAATTCCTCACCAGTCTTCCAAGAATATCTCCCACAGCACTTCTCCACCCATTTCCTCACCTGCTGAAGTACCTGGGCATAGCAGTGGAAACCACTCATGCATTCCCAGCACAAGAAAGTTCCTCCCAAGACTGCTGGGGAAATCTGCTAGATAGAGAGAAGTTATCAGAGCCTATAGGCAGCCTTCAACTTGAGTTATTGTGAGAGTAAATTAATTTTTTTTTCCTAAGTGTGGAAGGTTTATGTGTAGTCAGCTGAAGTCTTTGAGCTCTTTCTCAGCAGGTTCCATGGGCAAGCCACACTGCAGATCGTTTCATCACTAATCCTAATGACTCGCCGAGGGCGCTGCTCGCGTTATGCTTTGTGAATATTGCTTTGGGCAAATAACTCCACCATGCCAGAAAATTTAGTGCATTAGAATGCATGAGATTTATAAAGGCTTTGATGAAAAGGTTACAGTGATGGGCAACAATAACTATTTTTCTTAGGGAAAACAAAGAAAAAACCCAAAAAAAACCAAACAAAAAAGCTTTTAAACTCAAAAGCATATCAAAGTATAAACTGAAACATTTTCTTTTTAGAGCAGAGCGAACACAAAGCTCATGATGTAACAGCGAGCAAAGAGTGCCAGGCTCCATTCTCTGGCCCAAAGACGAACTGCCGTGGCACAGTTTGTTTCCCTGCCTGCAGCTCACCCCCCTTCTCCCACAGACCAAGGTGACTGTATCCAAAAAATCCAGATGGCTCAGGTCAGGGCAGACCCTTGAACCCTGCCTAGGGATAGTTCAGGCAAGAGCTGCACAGTGGTGTCTGGCAGAGTGCTGGCCACTGGGATGGACTGGGCAGACCCATGCTTAGGCCCAGGATTGGGTTTGTCCAATCTGATCAATACAGAAATTAACTCTGGACTGGAATCTCTTTCAGGTGAAAAATGTTGGCAAATTAACGCGCTGAATTAGGTAGCTTCATCAAATGGTCTGGGCATTTAACCCATTCTACTGTGACTGTGCAGCGTATGACAAATGAGTGGCAAGGTAACCTTTCCCCCACTGCCTTGGCAAAAAGAGCAGAGTGGGACACACCTTTCCCATTACTCCAGTACTTGCTGTCCTTGGGTCATTTTAATCTGAGAAACTCATCCTGTCAGCCAGCTGAGAGCGTAGGGCTAATAACAAGGAGCATCACAAAGGGGCTAAATGGGTGAAACTTAATGCAGAGTCACAATTACAGGCAGTGAAGCAGTGGATGTCTGTTTTAATCGCAGCACTCAAATATGGCGGTAACGGACAACCTTATAAATCTCTCTAAGAGTTAGGTTTTTCATTCTATTTTTAATGAATTGTTGATTATCCCGTGCTAATTGACATGAGCCCTGAACAGACAGAAGCAAATGAAGACAATCTGGCAACTGGCTGCTGTCGTGCATTGGTATGTCCAGTCTTTTCTTACTGCCCTTCACATGCAGGTTGGTGGGGCACCAGGGATGAAGGTAGGAGGTGGTGGTGTTACAGGGTCTGTCCCATGGGTTTTATTATTTGAGGTATCCATCATCTTTTGAATTTCTTTCTCTTCTTTTTGCAATTTAATGGGAGTTAGTTTCTAGTACCTGCTTCACTTGCATTTTTGTTTGCTGACTTGTCTGGGCAAGCAATGATTTTAGGCAGCCAAGTAAAATAGAGTTGTCCTCAAGTCAACTGTTTGTGAATAGATTTTGTATCTGGCTTGGTGGGTTTTCATGAGAGTTTTTCAAGCTTAGTTCCTGTTTATGTCTATAGAGTTCTCTGCTTCCAGGAATGGGATTTTGTGCAAACTTAACAAGATAATCAGAGTATTGTATTTATGGCATGTATATAGATTAAATGTATAGATTAAATGCAAGTACTGGATGAAACATTTCCATTTAATTCTGAGGGTAGGCGCCGGAGATCTTTAGCAAGACTGACCTTTCAATTGGACCCCTAGTCCTTAGTATTGACTGTCATTTAAGTGGTTGCTTTGGTTTTTAAATGAAGTTTTTCATCCTAGGCACATAAGCTCAAGTTTCATCTTGAATCATCTTAACCTGACTTTTAGAAAGTCAGGTTAAAAGCCTAGTGCTTGCTGAAATTAAGCTACTTTAATTTATCTAAAGTAGATTTTTGATGGTTTGTTACCCACTTTAAAATACATAGGCCATTATCTCTTGCAGTATAAACACTGTGGAAAATGTCACATTTAATAAAATCTGTGACCTCATTCTCAGCCTTATTTTAAATTAGTTTCATTATTTTACTCAATATATTATTTATTCATGTATTCAAATATATTTATTCAGTGGAGGCAAAGATATTTTGATTGATTCAAAGACTAAATGCTCTGTACTTCTCATGCAAATTACCCCCCCAAAGAAAGAAAAAAAAGAAAAAAAAAAGGTAAAAACTCTCTTTCTACTCTTGAGGGCTAAATGCATCATCAGAATGTAATGAATGCTGTTGCTGTGTGCAGTTGAGTGAGGATTCGTGTTATCATGACTCTCTCCCTGTAGCTTTTATTATTATAGCAAAAATAAAATTCAGCACATGGATTATATATCTGCTTGATACTTATTTACAGATCCCATTTGAATGGGAAATAGAGTAACTGGTCAGATGAGCCATGCCAAGTTACTCAGTTAGGTATTAACGGGCATCATTCCAGTATTTCTCTGTTGTTACTTCTGTATTTCTATTAGCTTTGCCTTTCTCAGTTGAAATCTAATAATTATTTAAAAAAAACAACCCAAACACACAACTGCAAAGTGAGAGAGGTGAGCTTTTCAAAAAGCACTTGCCATGATATTAATTAATTTCCCCCTGAAGCAGGGAGTTAATCTCATCGACCTGACTTTGGTGGGAGCAGAGCTCAGGCCGATATGCAGCACTACTGAACACGCAGATCAGCGATGTGTTGTAGAGCTTGCACAGCGTGATGGTATATCCAGGCTCTGGGAGTTTGAGCGGGGTAAGACATGAAAGGGCCTGAAGATTAGGCCTCTTACTTTCAACTAGAATTGCACATACAATTTCCCTAGGCTCAATTTAAGCTTAAGAAAAAAAGCCTGGTGAATTTGGTTTCTTTTGGTTTCAATACATATTCAGGGCAACACATACAGTTTCTGCCCTCTCAGTCCTGCAGCTGAGAGTCAACCAAAACTAGGGCATTTGCTGTCCCCTTTGCACCAGTCCCAGACAGAAACCAAGGTTGCCATGACTCACCGCAGTGTGCTCAGCCCAGACTGCTGAAAAGGGCAACAACAAGGGTGTACCAGCCACAGCCTCTTCTCCAGTTCATGCACAGCTGAGCCAGGGTCAAGGACTGGATGCTTAAGTGCCAGGAAACGTTATTTTGCCACCACCTCGATCCTGCTGCCTCCCCTGTCCATCCTGGGGTTCTCAACGGAAAGGGAGAAGCTGGTATCCCATTACAGAGAAATTTTGTGCTGTGGTTCCCCATCTGGTGGACCTGACCAACATATCACATCTATGAGATGTATGTTGATGCCTCCTGTGAAATATGGCTGGAAAAGAATCCAAGGTGGTGGCACCAAAATGTCTCTTTGCTCTGCAGTGTTGTGTGGAAAGACTGTCTTTTCTTGAGTGCCTTCCAGAAAACAGCCTTTCCAACCAGAGGAAGAAAATATCGCTCTCACATCTCTCTACCCACTGTTTTATTCAGTCCCCAGGAGGGATTTCCATTGACATTAGCTGATCCTCTGTACATTACGGATCTGAAAGCAGAAAATTTGTACTCAAATTGCCAGACTCTTTGCAGACACAAAAAAATGACAGCCTGCTGCAACCAAGTACAAATCTTCAGCAGAAACAATGCAGGTTTTGTTCTCATTCTCCATAGATCACAGAATCACAAAATCACAGAATTGTAGTGGTTGGTAGGGACCTCAAGAGATCATCGGGTCAAACCCCCCTGCCAAAGATCAGCCCTTAAGGGTCTGAAGGTTCCTGCATCCTTGCATGCAGCACCAGGCAATATTCTGTCCTGCAGCAATTCTGTACCACAATATGGAAATTAATCTAATTATATAATATGGAAATTTCCAGCAAAGATGCCTGTTCTCTTTATCTATGATAAGTCTTCCTGAGTCAAAAGGAGATCAGAAGGAGAGAGGCAGCGGGCGCACCCATCAGTGGTCGTTAGCCCCCATCAGCTGCCATTGTTCCTCCCTTGCACTGCCACAGTGGTGGTGACTCATCGAGGGCGGAGCTAGGGGCGACGGCAATTATCCCTCCCCAGTCAAGAGGGGCCTCTGGGAGCGCCAGCGACCAGGAGCGCCAGCGACCAGGACGGGCAAACAGGGCGTGGCACGTCAGAAGGGCGTGGCACGGCAGTTTGCACGGCAGTTCGCGTAGGCAGGGCGAGCGGGCAGGGCAAGCCTTCCCTCCCAGCTCAGAGGGGAAATTGAGCACACCAGCTCCGAGAACACAGGTTGAGCCTAGGGTTCCCTGTTTGGTTTTGGTTGTTTGGTGTTTCTTTTGTTGTGGTTTTTTTTTTTGTGTGTGTTGTTTTTTGTTTTTTTTGGTTTTTTTGTTTTTTTTTTTTTTTCCAGATATTTGAACCATGGTGTCTACCAGGCGGAGACCATCCCCCTACAAATTTGGGGCAACCCCAATGAGGGACGTGGCTAGGGATGCCTCGGTCCAGGTCACTGGCTGCAGGGAATGTCTGAGTCTACTGCTGCCAAGGGAAAGAGGCAAGGGCCTCACCTGTGTGAGGTGTGAGCAGGTGGATGACCTCCTCTGCTTAGTTGCTAGGCTAGAGGATGAGCTTGCGAGGGTAAAAGCCATTCGGGAAAGGGAGCGTGAAGAGCTTGAAAGGCTGAAAGCCATTCGGGAAAGGGAGCGAGAAGAGCTCGAAAGGCTGAAAGCCATTCGGGAAAGGGATCGAGAAGAGCTCGAAAGGCTGAAAGCCATTCGAGAATGCGAGATGGAAATTGACTGGTGGAGTAGCTCCCTGGCATCCAAGAGGAAAGAGTGCCAGGAAGATTCCACGCTACTGAAGGCGGTCCCCCTGCCCTGCCCTAGCCAGGTAAATGGGAGCAACCCACACCCTGAGGAGGGCTGGAAGGTAGTCCCTACTCGCTGCCGTAGACACTCCCCCTGCCTCCCTACCCCACCCCCTCAGGTCCCCATAAGCAACAGATATGGGGCCCTGGGAGTTGAAGGTGAGGTATGTGAGGAGACGAATACAATCCCTCTACCTCAGAGGAAGCAAAAGCCCAGAGCAAGGAGAGTATCTGCACGCCTTGTGACGGCCTCAGAAAAGCGAGTAAGAAGAGTAGTTGTAGTTGGGGATTCCCTCCTTAGTGGGACGGAGGGCCCCATATGCAGACCAGACCCTACACGTAGGGAGGTGTGCTGCCTTCCTGGTGCCAGGATCAGGGATATTACCAGAAGGCTCCCAGGGCTGGTTAGTCCCTCTGATTATTATCCACTCTTGATAGTTCAAGCAGGTAAAGATGCAATCATGAAGTGTAGCCTGCGCACTATCAAGAGTGAATTTCGTGACCTAGGTCGCTTTGTTGGGGGGGCGGGTGCCCAAATAATATTTTCTTCTATTCCCACTTGTGGGAGGTGGGGTTCGGAGCAGGTCAGAAGAACCCATGAATTGAATCAGTGGTTGAAAGGCTGGTGCCTACACAAGAAATTTGGGTTTTTTGACCAAGGGATGGTGTACTCTGCTCCGGACATGAGTACTGCTAATGGGGCTTACCTGTCCCATAGAGGAAAGCGGATCCTTGCTCAGGAGATGGCAGGGCTCATTGATAGGGCTTTAAACTAGTTAGGAAGGGGGAAGGGGATATTACAAAGGCTGCTGGGGTAAGGCAGATGCTTTGGGAGACACAGCACGAGTTGCTGGGGGAAATAGATAAATGCCAACAGCACAATTGCAGACTTGGGGATGTTGCTCCACACGAGAGTAGGGGTAACTCTGTGGACTACCCCATGAACTCCTCGGTGGAGCAGTTTTCGCCCACCCCCTATCGAAAATCTCGCAGTGAGCTGTTGGGGATATCTGGATCTGCTGCCCCACTAAAATGCCTATACACAAACGCACGTAGCATGGGGAACAAACAAGAAGAACTTGAGATCTTTGTGCGGTCACAGGGCCACGATCTCATTGCGATCACTGAGACGTGGTGGGACAGCCTGGATGACTGGCACGCTACCATGGATGGCTACGTGCTTTTTAGGAAAGATAGACTAGGGAGACGAGGTGGAGGAGTTGCTCTTTATGTTAGAGAGCACCTAGAATGTATTGAGCTCCACCTGGGTAGGGATGAACCGTTTGTCGAGAGCTTGTGGGTAAGAATTAAAAGGCAGGCCAGTTTGGGTGACATAGTCGTGGGCGTGTACTACAGGCCCCCTGATCAAGAGGAGCGGGTTGATAATGAATTTTATAAGCAATTGGAAGTAGCCTCAAGATCGCAGGCGCTGGTCCTTATGGGGGACTTCAACTACCCAGATATTTGCTGGGCAAGCAATACGGCCAGTCGTATGCAGTCCAGACAATTTCTGCAGTATATGGAAGACAACTTCCTGATACAGATGGTGCAGGAACCTACTAGGGGAGGGCGGATGCTTGACCTTGTTTTTACTAACAAGGACGGGCTCGTCAGTGAAGTGAAGGTCGGGGGCAGCTTAGGACAAAGCGACCATGAAATGGTTGAGTTCAAGATCCTGAGAGGAAGAGGCAAGCCAAAAAGTAGGATAGCTACCCTGAATTTTGGAAGAGCTAACTTTGATCTCCTCCGAAATCAAATAGGGGCTATCCCATGGGCTGCTCTGTTTGAAGGAATGGGAGCCTGCGAGTGCTGGCTAACATTCAAACAGCACTTCTTCCAAGCGCAGAATAGGTGCATCCCTTTGAGTAAGAAATCGGGAAAGAGAGGTAGAAGACCTGCGTGGATAAGCAGGGAACTTATGAGTAAACTCAAAGGGAAGCAGAAAACCTATAAACTGTGGAAACAGGGTCTGAGATCATGGGATGAATATAAGGATGTGGCCAGGGCCTGTAGGGATGCAACTAGGAGGGCTAAGGCCTGCTTAGAAATTAAGCTGGCAAGGGACATAAAGGACAACAAAAAGAGCTTTTTCAGGTATGTAAATAGTAAAAGGATGACCAGGGATAATGTAGGTCCCTTGTTGAATGAGGCGGGTGTCTTGGTGACGGGAGATGATGAGAAGGTGGAGATACTTAATGCCTTCTTTGCCTCGGTCTTTACTCCGAAGGCTTCTCAGGACTCACATATCCCAGATGTAAGTAGGAGTGGTTGGGGAACGAGTGGTTGGGGAACGAATGGCTCCCCTCTAGTAGAGGTAGGGGTGGTCCAGGAACGACTCAAAGGAATGGATGCACACAAATCCATGGGCCCGGATGGGATACACCCACGTGTGCTGAGAGAGCTGGCGGAGGTGATTGCGGAGCCGCTCTCTATCATCTTTGACAGATCCTGGACTACAGGAGAAGTGCCTGAAGATTGGAGGATAGCCAATGTCACTCCAGTCTTTAAAAAAGGCAAGAAGGAGGATCCCAGTAACTATAGGCCAGTCAGCCTCACCTCTGTCCCTGGAAAGGTGATGGAACAGCTTGTTTTGGATGCCATCTCCAAACAACTGGAAGAGAAGAAGGTCATGAGGAATAGTCAGCATGGATTCACCAAGGGGAGATCGTGCTCGACCAATCTCATAGCCTTCTATGATGTTATTACCAACTGGGTGGATGGAGGGAGAGCAGTGGATGTCATCTACCTCGACTTTAGCAAGGCTTTCGATACTGTCTCCCACAACATCCTGATAGAGAAGCTGAGGAAACAAGGGATAGACGAGTGGACAGTGAGGTGGGTTGAGAACTGGCTGTCAGACCGGGCTCAGAGGGTCGTGATCAGTGGAGTAGAATCTGAATGGAGGCCTGTGACTAGCGGTGTTCCCCAGGGCTCAGTGTTGGGTCCAGTCCTGTTTAATATCTTCATTGACGACCTTGATGAGGGAATAGCATCCACCCTCAGCAAGTACGCCGATGATACAAAACTGGGAGGAGTGGCTGACACGCAAGAACACTGCGCTGCCATCCAGCGAGACCTGGACAGGCTGGAGAGCTGGGCAGGGAGAAATCTAATGAAATTCAACAAAAGCAAGTGTAAAGTCTTGCACCTGGGGAGGAATAACCAACTGTATCAGTACAGGCTGGGGGATGACCTGTTGGAGAAGAGCTCTATGGAGAAGGACCTAGGGGTCCTGGTTGATGACAGGTTGGCTATGAGCCAGCAGTGTGCCCTGGTGGCCAAGAGAGCCAATGGGATCCTGGGATGCATCAGGAAGAGTGTGTCCAGCAGGTCGAAGGAGGTGATCCTCCCCCTCTACTCTGCATTGGTCAGGCCCCACCTGGAATACTGTGTCCAGTTCTGGGCTCCCTGGTATAGAAGAGACAGGGACCTTCTGGAGAGAGTCCAGAGAAGGGCGACAAAGATGATTAGGGGTCTGGAACATCTCCCCTATGAGGAAAGGTTGAGTGAGCTGGGTCTGTTCAGCCTGGAAAAAAGAAGACTTAGGGGGGACCTAATTAGTGTTTACAAGTATCTTAGACATGGGTGGCAGGGGGAATTGGCCAGCCCCTTTTCAGTGGTCAGTGGGGACAGGACTAGGGGCAATGGCTGTAAGCTGGAGCACAGGAAGTTCCGCACCAACATGCGGAAGAACTTTTTCACAGTGAGGGTGACAGAGCAGTGGAATAGGCTGCCCAGGGAGGTGGTGGAGTCTCCTTCTCTGGAGATATTCAAGTCTCGTCTGGACGCCTATCTATGTAATATGAGATAGGGAGCCTGCTTTGGCAGGGGGGTTGGACCCGAAGATCTCTTGAGGTCCCTTCCAACCCCTAAGATTCTGTGATTCTGTGATTCTGTGAAACCATTTTACAGACATGCTGTAGTACATCTGAACCGTGAAGTACAAAGCAGCAGATTTTTTGGGTTTGATCAAGGTCCAAATTACAGTATTGCAATAAGAGCGTTTCTCTTTCACTTAAAATATGTGTCTTTCTGGGTTGCATTAACAAGATTCTGTATTACACTAAATAGCTTTTAACATATGAAGTGCAACAAGGCAGTGGCTGTCTTATCTGTCTAATGAAACATCCTATAAACCGTATCAGTAAGTTGAAAGTATCCATCTGGCTACTGAGGATTGTCCTTCACATGGGATTTGCCTGAAATAAGAACTTTCTGTTCCAAAAATCTGGTTACAGAAATTGGATTGTTACTGAGAGCGTGAAATACTGCTTTGGCATGAACTTCCCGTGACTGAAGAGGCACAAAACATGACCTGCAAGGTTGGAAAAAATGTCTTCAGGTCAGAACTTACCAAACCTCAATGTCTCTATTATGCTCCTCAAAGCAAGAGAGCTTAAAACAAACACCAGCACCGCAGGAGGCACCCACAGAGCACTGTCAGCCTGTTGATCTAGACATCAAATTCTTCTCATCTGTTTGCAGTCGTCAGTCACGTCACCATGTAAACTTTCGGGACTGGACTCAGGCTTAGGATATCAAAATCTTTGCCCTTGTCATTTTTTAATTCCTCCTGTGTGAAAACTTTCGTGTGAAACTTAATAATAAAACCTGTGGGCAGCTCTCCTAATAACATAAATCTCCCTCATGTTAGCGGGTTGTCTGCTCAGCCCTCCGCAGGGTGCGTTGCATCCTGCAGGAATTCTCATAACTTTCTCAGGTGGATATTTTCATGATAGCAATTGGACAATTCCCATCATTTGAGGCTGATGAAAAAAAAGCAGCCCCATAGAGGTATAGAGATTGGAAACATTTGTAGGGTTTGTTTTTTTTGTTTGCTTCTTGTTTTTCACAAAACTCTGCTGTGCATTCCCTCATTATAAAAAGTGTTGCTTCTCTCTGAAGCTGCTGTTGATGCAATAGCCCCTAAGGCGTTTGGAAACCTTTCATACCTGGCTTTGCAACGAAAAAAACATTGCCATGAAGAGTCAAAGCATGTTCATGCTATTTGTCTGTATTCTCACTGTTGCTCATTTTCTTTGACTTTCGAGTCCACTCAGTTTCTCCTTTACTTCTGTTAATTATTGGAATAGCACTTGCTGGTCTCAGCTAGCAGTCAGCCCTCCACAGTTCTGGACACTGCACAAACACAAAGGACAAAGTTCTGAATTCCTTGAAGTCACTGGCAGGCTTGACATTAATTTTCATAAAGCCCGTGATCCAAACCACAACCTTCTTGCAGTGAAATGTGGGCACAGTAGAAAATTGCGTTGTGCTTAATTCCAGGCTTGTCAATGGCAAACACATTTTTCATTGAGCACTGAACTCAATAAGAGAATTGAAAAGTGTGATGCAGAAAGGAAAATGCTGGACTAGAAACTGGGAAACTTTTTTTTTATTGCTATCTCACTACTTGGGTAGATTTACTGCTTGCAGAAGCTGGTGTTAATGACAGAAGACCACAACCACTGTTGGGTGTCAAGCTTGTCTCTGCGACATCCTCACCCATGTCAGCTTGACCAGGTTTCACACTTCTGGTAATGTGGGGCTGAGAGTTCTTAATCATGGGAATCCTGTATGGCCCCCACAAAAATAATCTGTCTGCTTGTTCACAAATACCTAAATATATGGCTGATGCTTTGTGTTTGGATGACAGATGGGTCTGGTCTAGTCATGTTTCTGTTGGCATTCACCTATTTGATGTACAGCAGTGGGTGTGCTGCTGAGTGGTCTTCTTTAAGTAAAATACATGTCTTCTCTCTCGGAAGGTCTTTCTGGTTGGATATAAAAGATAGGTTAGTGTGACTAACTGTAGTGTAAATTACCATTGTCTAGATTCAGATGTTTACAGGGTCTGGGAATAGTCTGTGGTTTCTCAACTTTGTTGGGCCGCAGAGGGAGCAAGCTTGCATCATGCCTGATGACCACAGACAGAACTAGTTGAGTGGTTTCTTTGATATAATTAGAGCTTGGGTTTAGTTTTATTCACTTGCTATTTAAAGGTCCAGGAGAGGAACTGATTTACAAGTCCTCTCAGAGTTCTCATAAGGTTCAGGAAGGCCATGAACACACAGAAGGCAAGGCCATTAAAAAAAAGCAAAATGAGGGTATCAGCATGTGCATTTTCAAAAACACGTCTATAAATTTTCATCCAAAATTGTATTTGTTATTCTTTGCAGTAGCTCCTGTTGAATGACTCTGGCATCCTTGAATGTAAAATCTTGTTGCATAAATTTCAGAAAGTGTTTTCTTGTGGTGCTGTGGAATCTTTTTAATTATCCCATCTCTTCTCATCCCTTCTGATCTGAGATGCAAAGCTTTTTTAATCTCCATGAAGTGAGATTATGTCCCTGTCTGCATTCAACGATTTCACATATCCACGCATTTCATTTATTTTGTGAATTTGGCAGCAAAAGCATCAGGTTGGCCATTTCTGGAAAACCAGATGTTAGGGATGTTCAGGAGTCCGTGAGTCACAGAACACCAGGCCTGCTTTGCCACAGACATGTTGATGAGTTTGGCTTTTCCAGCACAGACGAGGATGGGTCACCCTTGCTGCCTTAATCAACTTTGGGGTTCACTGAAGGCCAGGTCAGCCACAGCTTTGGTCCTGTCTGCTGGCCCTCTGGGTAGTTGAGGTGGTTGAAGGAAGGGACCTGTCACTCCTCCTTTCCAGTGACACAGCAGGGAGAATCAGGCCCCTCCATGGGCTTTTGCTCTGCCACAGGTCCTCATGAAGGGTAAGATGCAGCCTGAAGTCCTACTGTGCGTCCTGCTCCCACTGATGGCGGCATTGGACAATGGCTTTCATTGGTCAACATAACAACATCACAAAAAATCATCAGGAGTCAAGCACAGTTTGTGAATTTTCTATAAAATCTAATTATAGACTTTATTGCTGAGTGCCAAATCCATTTTCCCCTCTTCTGGGAGCCATTCAATAACCTTTATGTTCTGAGGTAGAGCAAAACTGCCATAGTTTAATGTGGGGTTTTATGCATCTTCCCTGCACTCTAACACCCGATTTTTGCTAATAGCCCAACATGGATTTTTTTTCTTTCTTTCTAACTTGTATTAACAGGCTTGAAATGTCCTGTGACCTGGCATTTCCCTCTAGAGGCTCACCCTTTCTTCCTTGGAAAGAAGCTGGTAATTCCAGGGGCTGTTGCCTGTACAGATTTGTCACTTGTATGGCCACAGGCTCAGGGTGAGCTCAAGCCAGGTGGCATCACTGCTGCACTGTCATGCCCTTACAAACCAATGGGACAAAGGTGGGTTGGCATCCCCCTCACTCCACTGTCCCTGTGGGATACTGCACCCACTTCTGAACCCTAGGTAGGAAGCGGGACCCTGCGGCACCCCACACAGTCTTGACTCAGTGTTGCGTGGTGTTGGGGTAAGCAACCCTTTTCAAGTCAGTGCTGGGTGCCAAAGGCTGCCCCGTGAAGAGGGTGTGAGCAGAGGGTCTGTGTGGTTTGGCTTTCCATGAATACCCTGGGGTGAGGACACGCTCACTCCTTGGTGGAGCAAACACTCTTTCAAATATGGTGGCTTGTGAGGAGGGGCTGCTGTGGTTATGTGGCATCTGTAACGCCGAGCCTGGGGACCCAGGCTGCAGTTTACACCACCTAAAGGCCTCTGTGTGGAAAGTGCTATCACAGAAAAGCAGCGGTGCAGAAGGTAGGATTTTCAGATGATCACCACCTATGTTTATACTCCTTTCACAGAACCATAAGACTTTGTTAGTGCAAGTCCTTGGGCAAAAACCAGAGCAAACCATGCCTGGAAATTAAAAACAACCCTACCTAAAATGAAAACCCCATCCAAGAAACAAACCCACAGAGAAACAAACTCTGAACTGAGGTTGTCAGTGTGGTTTTCATTCAGCCTTTTTTAACTGCCCCGTTTCCACATTCACCGACTTCTGGCCATGGGTATATTTAATAGAAAACTTTAAAAAATTTTTAAAACCCATAAACTTTAGCAGACTATCAGAAGAAATGCTTCTCAACAGAGAGATACACTAGGATTATAAAATATTTTCATCTGCAAAAACAAATGGGCTTTAAAAACTAGACAGTGCATTGAATGTGGCACATTAATATGCCACAGCAGGAGGAGGGACTCTGAGTGAAAACATCTTTTCTAGCTCACACTCATGATGGGGCTTTTGAAAGGCTTTAAGAGCCACTGGTGCAGTAACTCCCATATGCAGTTTCAAAATTATTCAATCATCTCCATAATGCTGCAGGTACCACCCCTCAATGACCCATGCCAGGATTTAGGATGCACCGTTGTCCTTTACTGAGCAGAGGAGCCACTCAACTAGTGGCAGTAACCCTTTGGCCCTACAGCATTTCTCTGTGCTGCTGGGTGAGCAGTAGGAATTCATCAGCAGGATATTGTGGCAGTTTCCATCTCTTTAACAACATCAGAAATTCCCAAAGAGTCAAATCAAAAGCTTTTAGAAATCAAGAGGAATTTTTCCAGCTGCTTCTCTGGCTTTTGGATCAGCCTGTGTGTAGGTTGGGTCTTTTTCTTTTTTCTTTTGACATTGCCTGATACAGAGGGGGATTGGTTTCTTGATAGTACAGCAACCGATTGCAGGCTCTGCATCTTGGGTTTTTAATTCAGAACAACTCTGCTTTTATTAGGCTTGTGTTATCTCTTATTTTACTACAGTCTTTTTTTGCATTTCATAAATATTAATTCCCATGACAGTCTCTTTTGTTTAGTAGTTTTCATCTATCACAGGCTTTTCTGTTTTCCTTTCCTCTCTCGTCCCAGAGAGATGTCATCCTCTGCCATCAAAAGCAAGAGCTCCTCAAAGGAAGCTCTTCAGCCCAGAGATGTAGGAGCAATATTTTTACTACATATCAGGTTTTGTTTTCTTCTCTGTGTTCCTTCCCCTTCACTTTCTTAACACCAGAGCCAGGCTCTGATTTCACTTGCTTCCTTGGAGGGGACTGCAACGCTTTAAAAACCTATTCACCAACTTTTTTTCTCCTGTCATCCACGGACAGAGATTTCAGACCATTCATTCGTCTTCACACCAATGTCAAGGTACCAGGCTGCTTTACCAGATGCCATTCAAACCCAGAGAGCTGTTCCCAGGCAGCCTGTGCTGTGCTTACTGGTTTCTGTTTCCAGGGGATTGCTCAAACGACTCATCCTCCTTCATGCTTTCTCCACTACTGTGTTTCTGGTTTGTTTAATTGTAAGAGGCAGTAGGCTAAAGCAGGTGGGCAGAGTTGTTGTACTTCATTTAAGCTGTATCCACTAACCAGCAGCCCAAATTGGACTGGTCTGGCTTAATGCTCCCACCTATTCCAGATGAGCCGTATGCTTCTCACGTCCCCGTTTCAGCGGTGAACTCAGTACTTTTCCAGAAAGAAACAGATGCTGCTTTTTACTTCTCACCATGACCTTTACAGATCCACGAGCTTTACGTTTCTTTCAGTAACATGCACCTTGGTTTTCAGGGCCGTGGCAAACTCACACTACCAAATTAAAATCCAGACCGACCCATGTAAACCTTCTTTGTTTGTACTTTGAGAGATTTTTTTTTTTTTTTTCACCCTGGGACAAATCTTGGAGTGCTCTTTCTGTACTGGACTTTGATGGCTTCAGTTCTCAGTGGCATACCTCACAGTTGTTTTGATAAATGGGGAATTCTATGTGCTGCCACGGTAGACACTATAGATTTTCGCAACGGGTAGCGCCAAATGTCTGTTACCAATTTCTCACAGACACTAGCTTTATAAGGACGTTACACTCAATGGTGAATCTCACCAGTGTTGGTCAGGAAAGAAATAACAGAGAGGGAAAGGTGTAAGTCTAAACCAAAGGAGTATTGTGTCCAGTTCTGGGCTCCCTGGTATAAAAAGGACAGGGATCTCCTTGAGAGAGTCCAGAGAAGGGCTACGAAGATGATTAAGGGCCTGGAACATCTCTCCTATGAGGAAAGGCTGAGAGAGCTGGGGCTGTTCAGCCTGGAGAAAAGAAGACTGAGGGGGGACCTAATCAATGTTTATAAATATCTTAAGTATGGGGTGCAGGGGGAATTGGCCTGCCCCTTTTCTGTGGTTAGTGGAGACAGGACAAGGGGCAATGGCTGCAAATTGGAGCACAGGAAGTTCCGCGCCAACATGCGGAGGAACTTTTTCCCAGTGAGGGTGACAGAGCCCTGAGACAGGCTGCCCAGGGAGATGGTGGAGTCTCCTTCTCTGGAGATATTCAAGACTTGTCTGGACACCTATCTGTGTAGTATGAGCTAGGGAGCTGCTTTGGCAGGGGGGTTGGACCCGATGATCTCTCGAGGTCTCTTCCAACCCCTACAACTCTGTGATTCTGTGAATGTCTGTAATCTGCTGGTAACAGCATTCTTTGCCACCACAGTTCCTCAACCTGCATTCTGAGTAATCCATTTACTTAAACTGTATGTAACTAGGAGGACTGGAAACTTTAGGGAGGACAAACATTTAACGAGATATTTTCATTCTGAATTTCTCCCACAGAAGTCCTGGGAACCAGGGCTGAACAACAAACCCCATCCCCCATCTTAAAATATGAGCAGAATCATGGAAAAGTGCTGGTTGCATTGGGTTGCCTTGCCTTGAACCCAGCAGAGTCGTGCTTGGGAGAGGACAAGGTTCAGCTTGTAGTAGAAAAATGCAGCAGCACTGGACCAGTTCTTTGTGGCTTGCTTCTCACATCTGGAAAGTGGGGGTGATGCATTAAGCTTTGAAGTTTACAGATGGAAAAAGACCAGATAAATACCGAGTGCTATTTTTATCCCAGACCTCGGTCTGCAATAGCAGCTCCAGATGCAGCTTCAGGAGGAATTATCCATCCTGCCAGCACCTGCAGATCCCTCTGCAGTTTATCTGAGGTTTATTTGGGAACCAGCATTTATTCCCACTGAATGTGTACATCTGTTGCCTTCAGTCCCTAATGAGGCAGGTCATAGATAAAATATGCCCAGATTTTCATGGGCTCAGGACTGCTCCACTACCTTGCTGCAGGGAGCTGAGTGATCTCATATATCTCCAACAAACTGATTTCAGGCTACAGTTGAGCTCCTAAGCTTTACTGATAGCAGTTGATCCACAAAAACTAAGGGGGGGGCGAGGGGGCGGATGAGAGGGGCCTGATCCTGTCTGTAATGTTGGGGTTGGTGAAGAGGGAACAAGAAGTATTATTAGGCAGATGCGTAGGCTCTGCATAGCTTAGCTGGCTGTTCAGCAGTTCAGTTTTTCTCAGCTAACCTTGGCAAGCCTTTTCTCCTCCTGGAAACAGTATAAGCAAACCTGTGGTTTATCTCTGCTCAGGTGGTCCTTCTCTCTCTGGAGCTGCAGACAAGAGGACATGAATCATTAAAAGCGACACAGGAGCAGATGTTCTGCATCAGGTTGAAACTAGTACTGTATGGTAGCTGCTTTATCTCAATCTCCCAAGCACTATGTGTGGTTTGGAGCTGCCTCTTACTCGTCTTGTTTAACATTCATGTCTTCCTTGAAAGTATTTGCATCTCCCCCCTCTGCTCCCAGCCCTCCACGGGTTTGAAAGTTCAAGTTGAGCTCTAGTGGCATTGAGAGCAGCTTGCAAAAGGGATGCTGGAGGGGTTAGATGAAGAGCAGCCAGAGTGAGGAAAGAGCAGTGAGAGGCACAAGTGAAAAAAGTTCAGGCAGAATGAAGAGTTAAGACTAACCTTAAAGTAACTGGGATTACCTCAGAAACTGCATTGCATCAGCCAGGGGCTGTGAGAGCACAGAGGTGTTAAGAAGGTGAGTTAGGGGATGTTGACTACCTCTGAAGAGCTCAGAGGGGGGAAGAGGCTGAAAGTGGGGGCTTGCACATACATGTGTAAAGGGAGGTGATGGTGAGCTGGAAGAAAAGAGCACCCAGGAGGACAGAAGAAGTTGAACGAAATGGCAGTGTGTTCCTGGAAGCAGCGAATCCCACATACTGCTTTCCCCTGTGAACAAAGCTTATTTTTAGACAAACGAAGCTGGAGATAAAGTTAGGTCGTGGAGCACGAAAAGAAGGTCTCTTGAAACAGTAGGAGGAGCTGGGAAGATGCTTTATGAAACTTCTGTGCCTGTGCTACCTGGGGTACACAGCAGTTGGAAAATACATGTGGAAATGAATTACAGGAATGGATACAGGGTCTTGAATGCCTGATCAGAGTGTTTAAGTGTGGTCCTTGCAAATGGGACCTTCACATGATGACCTGCTCCAGCTAGTATTAACCTTGAGAAGGCATTCAGAAACAACAGGAAAAGCTGACTTTCACAAAACAGTTTTGTATTTTAAATGCAGAGCTAAAAGGTTTGAGAGCAGTTGGATGACTGTTAATCTCCAGGTCAGGTCTGCTAATGCATCTCGTAAAAGGCAGAATAAGTTCAAAGAGCAAAATGCACTGTTAATTATCAGCGTATTTGTGGGGGGCAATTGTGCCATGGAAGACTTCCCAAGGGGTGAAGGGCATGGTGGTGCTGGGCAGCAATCCCTGTCTTGTGAACATGGGTCCTGCAGCAGGCAACACTGCATGTTTGAGGAGGAGCCATCAGCTCTTCATTCATAGATCCAGTGGGTGGAAGTAACTGCACAGAGAATCTAAAGTGACAGCACCCTTAGCTGAAAACTTTAATTTAGGTTTACTTCTCCTGTCAGGAATACCAGCTATTCCAGCACTATGTGAACTTGTCACTTTTCCTCACTCCTAAAGCCGTGTCACAACCTCCATTCGGTATGCCAGAACGGCAGCAGCTCGCAGAGTTTCTCAGGAGCTATCAAATGCCTCTGCTGGCTTGATTGAATTAATCAGAAAGGTGACAGCGGTTCCAGGTACTGACCGGCTATGGGGACCACAGATGCTTCTCAGACCACCCTACTAACCGAGATCAGCAGCAGTCCATGCTTTGCCTCCACTGTGCTACTGAGTGTTTTCACTCCCACCTACTGACACACGAAATGCTGTTCAGTGCTTCTGTACTCCCTGGAAACACCCGTGCACCCTGGTCTGTGACTGATATAAGCCCAAGTGCCGCCTGGGTGCTTACCACCAGGATGTGGGCAGGGATGTGTCTCCCTGCATCCACGTGTGCTGAGGGAGCTGGTGGAAGTGATTGCGGAGCTGCTCTCTATCATCTTCGACAGGTCTTGGCGAACAGGAGAAGTGCCTGAAGACTGGAGGATAGCCAATGTCACTCCAGTCTTTAAAAAGGGCAAGAAGGAGGATCCTAGCAACTATAGGCCAGTCAGCCTCACTTCTGTCCCGGGAAAGGTTATGGAACAGCTTGTTCTGGATGCCATCACCAAGCAACTGGAAGAGAAGAAGATCATGAGGAGTAGTCAGTATGGATTCACCAAGGGAAGATCGTGCTCGACCAATCTCATAGCCTTCTATGATCTCATCACCATCTGGGTGGATGGAGGGAGAGCAGTGGATGTCATCTACCTTGACTTCAGCAAGGTTTTCGATACTGTCTCCCATGACATCCTGATAGAAAAGCTGAGAGAGTATGGGATAGATGAGTGGATAGTGAGGTGGGTCAAGAACTGGCTGTCAGACCGAGCTCAGAGGGTCGTGATCAGTGGAGCAGAATCTGAATGGAGACCTGTGACTAGCGGTGTTCCCCAGGGCTCGGTGTTGGGTCCAGTCCTGTTTAATATCTTCATTGACGGCCTTGATGAGGGAATAGCATCCACTCTCAGCAAGTACGCCGATGATACAAAGCTGGGAGGGGTGGCTGACACGCAGGAACACTGCGCTGCCATCCAACAAGACCTGGACAGGCTGGAGAGCTGGGCAGGGAGAAACCAGATGAAATTCAACAAAAGCAAGTGTAAAGTCTTGCACCTGGGGAGGAACAACCGCATATATCAGTACAGGCTGGGGGTTGACCTGCTGGAGAAGAGCTCTGTGGAGAAGGACCTGGGGGTCCTGGTTGACGATAGGTTGGCTATGAGTCAACAGTGTGCCCTGGTGGCTAAGAGAGCCAGTGGGATCCTGGGGTGCATCAGGAGGAGTGTGGCCAGCAGGTTTAAGGAGGTGATCCTCCCCCTCTACCCTGCCCTGGTCAGGCCCCACCTGGAGTATTGTGTCCAGTTCTGGGCTCCCTGGTATAAAAAAGACAGGGATCTCCTTGAGAGAGTCCAGAGAAGGGCTACGAAGATGATGAAGGGCCTGGAACATCTATCCTGTGAGGAAAGGCTGAGAGAGCTGGGGCTGTTCAGCCTGGAGAAAAGAAGACTGAGGGGGGACCTGATCAATGTTTATAAATATCTTAAGTATGGGGTGCAGGGGGAATCAGCCAGCCCCTTTTCTGTGGTCAGTGGAGACAGGACAAGGGGCAATGGCTGCAAATTGGAGCACAGGAAGTTCCGCACCAACATGCGGAGGAACTTTTTCACAGTGAGGGTGACAGATCCCTGGGACAGACTGCCCTGGGATGTGGTGGAGTCTCCTTCTCTGGAGATATTCAAGACCCGTCTGGATGCCTATCTGTGCAGTATGAGCTGGGGAGCCTGCTTTGTCAGGGGGGTTGGACCCAGTGATCTCTTGAGGTCCTTTCCAACCCCTACAACTCTGTGATTCTGTGATTCTGTATTCCCGCATAGCTTACTAGTGGTATTTGCTAAGCAAAGAGGAATTAGGTAGCTATACAAAGCCCTGAGAACAGTAACAAGCTGGTATGGGTAGGCAAGCAGAAGCCAGCAGTAGCTGGAGGCATTGGTGACCAAGCAGTTGGTTCCCCCTCAGGTACGTTTCCAAGGCTGTCATACCAAAATGTGGTGCCCTGGGTGTGACCTGCCAGGCATTACATTTTACATATTCTGAGGGGAAGCTGCCCATGTGAGCAGCTTAAGGCAAAGCTCCTCTGCCGGGTGAGGAGCCTGATGGGACATGGAACAGTGCTGGCCCCGTGCGCAGGACAGAGCCGCCCTGTTCCCTGCTGCACAGGAGAGGGCATTTTTCCATCCATCTTTGCTGGTCTTTGCTGGCATGCTCAAGCTGCAGGTGGGACAAGGCGGATGACAAGGATATAAGAGCAGCGAAGAGTGAGACAGCCCTTTCAGCAGATAGAGTGTGAACTGATGAGAGGCTGGCGCACGTTCAGCATCCATGAAAGGAGCAGAGTGCAAGGAGATGGCACTTGGCCGCTGCTGGGGAAGGAACCCAAAAGCAAGAACTCCGAGTGGCTCATTTTCTTTGAGAAGTTTAAAAAAGACTGAGCATTTAAAAAAGGGGAAGAAAGATGATGTGCAATTTCTTTCAGGGTGTAGCTGAGGGAACAGTTTCAAAAAAATAGCTGCCCTTTAAAGAAATACTAAGAATTTGTTCTTCTATTGTAAGTTAACATTTAGTATACAGTCCCTAAACGGATCTGTTATTAGATGAGACAGAGTGCCCTTAGAAAACACAGTAAACACAGCTGTAGAAATGAGGAAAATTAACAAGGCATCATGCTAATAATTGTACCTTCCAGTTGTCTTAAATAGCTGATGGAAGTTACTTTTAACATTGCCCTCATGATCTGACATAAGAAGGATTATGTAGCAAGTCAGATGCATAAAAATACAACCGAGACACTTTTAGGTTTGCCAGGATTTAAAGGCAATTACTGAGGCATGCTTTCTGTTCATTTACTGCTGTGATGAGGTCTCCCCTGCTGCAATTCAGAGGGACCCAGGGAGATGGGAAGTTTCCAGCAGGGGCCTGGTGGTCAGATCCATGGGCTATTGGATGTTGTTACTGTAGAGCTGGCCCGGTGCATGGAGTATGTTGGCATTTGGGAAGAGGCGTTGCTGGCCAACAGAGAGAGCAGCCTTATACAGATGCTCTTTCCTTCCCAGGGAAGCCTGTGGTGGAGTCATTTGTGGTCAGCTCCTGGCAGTGAGCTTCTTTCAGGGCATGAAGACTAAAATGCGTGGTTTCTAACAAGAATCAGGAAATACTGCAAAAGCAAACAAATCCCTCTCCTGTGCCGTGGTACATCGCCAGTCTTTTGCTTTGGTCCCTCCTTTGGTCTAATCATGACAGTGTTAGGGTTGGACTAAATGACTGCTGCTGGCTTGTCTGGGGCTGAGCCTACCTCAGGGTTGGAGTCAACTGGTATTTAGCTCAAGGTAGGAGAAATCAGACCTATGGCTGAAACAGGCTTTCCACGTTAACCCAGATTTCTATTTCCAGACTGCATTCTGTGGCAGGAAATTTTCCTGGGAAGCCTGTTGTAATTAAGATTATAAATGGATATTAGGATTTTTTGCCAAAAAGGCCTTTTGTCTTTTCAAATGGGGGGTCATCTAATTCTTTTTGTACAGCAGCAGAAAAGTGAAGTTTCTGGTTAACTGTAACTAAGGCTGTAGAGAAAGGGCAGCCTTCGTTAGTTGCCTTCTGTGAACACTAGTGAGCCGCATGCTCACACATGCCAGGAAAAGCTACCTTGGGATAGCAAGGTTTAGTCTTAGCACAAGGTAACCTCACCAAAGGGGAGTAAAAGAAATACAGTGTTGATTTGTAATTGTTGAGTTGAGGAGAAGAAAATCCAAAGGATTTGTGTATTTTGCCAGTGTGTGTCCAGAGGAATTAATTTTTTTTTAAAAGTCAGACTGAGATAGGAGATGAAATCTGTTCTGGTTTCTGCCTCTGACCTGCTGGGGGGTGAGATCAGCTCTCCCTTCTCCAGACCTTTGCACTGTCCAGTTAGACAGCAAGTGAGCCTCACCGGGAAGAGCTCACAGCAGGGTTATACACTGTCGGGTGTCATCATGCTTACTTCCAGCATCCTACCTTGAAAAAAACCCAGCACCACGTTTCTTGGTGCGGGCCTGAGCTTGTGTCCCTGGCTCGTGGAAGGGAGGCGGTGTTAGAAGGGGACCTCCTGCAGCATCCCACACAGGGTGCCTGCCCCGGTCGTGGGGGAACTCACAGGGACTCAGCACGGCTGAACATGTAATTATGGGGTTCCCCTCACCTCCAGCGGGTTGCTAAAGCCCATGAATTACATGTAAAGAAACCAGCTATGCAGCAAATATCTTCTGTTTTTCCTATTTGGGTTTCAAAAGCTTTGGAGCAATATTGGTGCGTTACACGCTGAGTTAAAAATTGGAAACGTATTACCCTGATTTAGCATGGGACCGAGTAAATTGTATTCGGTTAGAATAGCAGATACCCTGCTGAGAAGAAAATAAGTATTTCTACTTGACTGTGTGACACCTAAGCTGCAACCCAGAGGTACAGGAGGAGGATTTGTGTTACCAAGAAATCCATTAACATCAGCTGCCAGGTCAGAACTGCCGGGGTGATTGGTGTGTGTGTGTTCTGGGTAACACCAGGTATTCAGGCTGCCCCATCTCCTCCACCATGTCCTGCGCCAGGTCTTGCACAGGGTCTGTCGTGATGGTGCCTGAGCACCTGTCTGGGCTCTGGCCAGCCCATGGTTCGATGTTGTTGCCTTTCCCAGGGGGAGGTTTCTTTCAGAGCTGTAACTTGCCTCTCTGCCTGCATGACTTCCAGTATTTGCTGCACCTCTTGTTCCCGAAGTGTGTGTAACAGCTGGGCTCCATCAGAAGAGGGGTGGCCAGCAGGGACAGGGAGGTGATTGTCCCTCTCTACTCTGCCCTCGTGAGGCCCCACCTGGAGTACTGTGTCCAGATCTGGGGCCCCCAATACAAGAAGGATGTAGAACTGTTGGAGAGGTTCAGAGGAGGGCCACAAGGATGATTAGAGGGCTGGAGCACCTGCCCTACAAAGAGAGGCTGAGGTAGCTGGGCTTGTTCAGCCTGGAGAAGAGAAGGCTGCAGGGGGACTTCATTGCAGCCTTCCAGTACCTGAAGGGACCATACAAACAGGAAGGGAATCAGCTTTTTAAAAGGGCAGATAATGGCAGGACAAGGGGGAATGGATAAATAAAGGAGGGAAGGTTTAGATTAGATATTAGGGGGAAGTTTTTTATGGAAAGAGTGGTGAGGTCCTGGAACAGGCTGCCCAGAGAGGCAGTGGATGCCCCATCCCTGGAAGTGTTCAAGGCCAGGTTGGATGGGGCCCTGGGCAACCTCATGTAGATCCAGACCTGAGGTTGGTGGCCCTGCCTGTGGCAGGGGGGTTGGATCTCTGTGATCCTTGGGGTCCTTTCCAACCCTTGCCATTCTATGATTCTATAACACCTAGGTTTGCAACAGTGGGCTTAGCTTCCAGAAGCTGCCATCCCAGGTCCGTGAAGCTTGTAGGACCCACAAAGAGACACCTGCCTACACAGTAGGATCATTTTGGTCCTCTGACACCTTCTCAGGCAGTTTCTTAGAGGTTCCCAATGCTGGAGATTGCTTACTGTTTCCTCACAGACATACCATTTCTGTAGAGATTTTTCTTACAGCTAAACTGCGTCTCTCTTGTTTAGCTTTATTTCTACTTTTCCTGACCACAGTGAGTAGGTAATTCCCTTCCTCCTTTTGGAATATTTTAGGCATTTTTGTATTTACGTATCTGCTTCATCCTGTTTCTTCCTTCCACCCAGTTTATCTCACCCCTCCTGCCACAACTTCTTGCAACAGAGAAATAAATGTCAGTTTTTCCATTGTCTTCTAGAAGCCAGCGACATTAAAATGCAGTTTCTTACTCTGTTTTGTAAGGGCTACTCCCAGCTCCACCCTGGCTGACTCTATGTATCCCCAGCCCAGTGCTCATCCCGTCACACCATGTGCAGATACCCGTGGCATGCCTTTTGTTAACCAGTTCTCCACACTGTCCTTGAAAACCACATCTACAGCTCCCACAGTAGAGATGTAATACAGGGGCTATAGGTCACTCCCTTGGCTTCAAGCTTCCCAGTGCATGTGCTTATCCCCAAGTTTGGGTTGTTCCAGTTTGCTATCCATCCACACCTTGAATTCTGTGATTCTATGAATGCAACCTGGGAATCATGAGGTAAATAAACAGTGGAAGTCCCTTTGACCCTCTCTATAGTCCCGGGTGACTTGGAGGCAGTTCTGCAAACCCAGACCTGTTCCAAGCAGCTGCAGCCAACAGTAGTGTATCCCCAGGAAGGGGCTTTCTCAGGCCAGGCCAGATGCAATCAGCTTCCCCTTGTCTGAGAAGACTGAATGCAGCCTCATACCCTTGGATATGGCATTCTGTTGCACCCCACTGACAGGTCCCCACTCCCTGTCCCCCACCTGCCTGAGAGCAAACTCACTCCTTGCTGCTGCACCTCTGTCAAACGACCTGTCAGCGTAAGTCCTTCAAAGGTGATCATAGGTAGGGGCTCCTACAGGCTGCTTGATGCATCTTTGAGTGGCAGTGATTGTTGTGTAGAGGTGAAGCATGTGTGCCTGGGGACCAGGAAGGGTTAGAAAGGCCATTCTTGTGTCCCTGTGTGTTACAGGTGACATACAGGGGTATAGAGAGCGTGAGCTCAGTGCCAGAGATCACATCTGTGCACATGTGCATGCCTCTTGGAGGGAGAAGGCCAGGAAGTTTCCATTTTAAAATTAAATTCATAAGATAGCCAGACCTCTCAACTTTTTCATACAAACAGTGATTTATGGCTGCACTTAAAGAATGAGCCAGGAGCGGACAAATTCATCATGCACTGTCCTTTTCTGTCAAAGCAGTGGCAAGACACTTTATTGGTGGCACGGGACAGTCAGGCTCCTGGGAGCAGAGCCTCTGCCCCAGGAAGGCACCACATCTCCATCACCCTCACTGGCAGCAGCTGAGGGCCTGGGCAGGGGTTTCATCTGCTTCTTTTTGCAAGGAGATTAAAAAAAATGGAATTACCCATCTGCAAATTCCCCTTTCCCCCCTCCTGTCCGACAGCCAGTGTCAGCCACAGGAAAGAGAATGCAAAGTGCTTTTTGTACACACAGCATGATGTACCAAACTTGTCTTTTACAAATAAAGTCCCAAGAAACCTGCCAGAATAAAGATTTTTTTGCTTTCATTATTTCATAGCTCCCAGCTCCTCTAGCCTTCCTGATGATTCTTTACCTCTGGGGTGTCTTGCACTTAAAACTCCATCACTCCAATTTTGCCTGCCCCGTGTTTGTAAGATTCCCTTAGAGCTTCCAACCAGCAACATACATCCTTCACCCCCTGTGTGGCCAGGCTGTAGCTCTTTCTGCCCAGGCATTCTGGGCACCTCAAAATTTCCCTGTCCTTGTTGAAAGGAGACATTTTACAGGATGGATGCATTCATCTTATTAGCCCCAAACCCTGCGCTTCGGCTGAGTCCTTACACTAAGTAGTTTTGAGCAGGGAGAATGGGAACGGACAGGCTTCCAAAGATGTTGGGGATTATACAGGAGAAGGTGGCATTTGGAAGAGGGCCTGCTCTTTTCTCCCTGAATCCATACCTTATTGTGCGACAGGCTGATTAAAAAGCTGGTTTTAACATACAGCTGGTGCCAGTCTGTGATTTTTCAAGAGGGTTTTTTGCATCATTTAGGCTCACTATGGTACTTTACTTTCTCTTTGAGACAAAAAGGCCAATACATAATGACTTTCCCAAGAAAGCATCAGCATCAGTGGCTGCATGTGTGTCTGCTGCCAGATTTTGACTGGTTTAGTGTAGTTTCTTTTCTAGCACCCAAATCGTGTACCTAGACAGAGAAGAGTGAATGACAAAGTTAATGTGGGTTTGGGGCATGTCATTACTCAAATAATTGTAGCCTCCAGACCCAAAGCAATGCAACTGCTGGGTTATTTCATCCTGCCTTTCTACGTGCACACACATGGATGTGCAGGGATGAAGTTGGGACTCTGCATAGGGAGAAGGAGGGAACATGTGAAGCAATTTAGGATTTTTGACAATACAGCACTAGCAGCTACTGTGTGTGACTGTCTTTCAAAAGCTTTGATCTTTCTTTTTGTAGCCCTGGTGCATTCTGTACAGTGGGAACTGAAAAGGGTGTGTTTATCTTGGGTTGCAAACCAGAGAATTATTTGGAAGAAAAAAAAATAAAGCATATTCAGCCTTATCTTTTCAGTGGGGCGATAAGTTCAATGCATGAAACAGAGACAGGAAAGCAGCTTTGTAATATTCCAAGAGTTTCCTTCAGAGGATATAATTATGTCTCTAAAATTTTCTCGCTCAGTAAAAACACTCCTATGTTAATATTAGTTTTATTATCTTCTATTATCCAGCTACTCTGCAGAGACGTTTTCATAGCAAATTTGTATTCCAGTTTGTCTGTCCACAAGTTGTCAGGGAAGATGTTAAGCATTTCTATCCCCAGTACACATGATGTGCTTTCTAGTCGGCTTTATTGGACTCTGAACAAATATTAATTGAGGTTTTGGTGGGGTTTTCGTTTGAGTGCTGGAAATCTTAAAAAAAGTTAAGTGGGCAAATATTAATTGAGGTTTTGGTGGAGTTCTCATCTGAGTGCTGGACAGTTTTGAAAAGGTTACGTTGAGGATAATACACTATGAAATGTGAAATAAATGAAACATTGCAAAGCTTACTTAAAAAAATACTATTGTAGTCCAGGTCAGTTTAATAACATTCCTTTATCTAGAATGCAGTTGTTCTTTTAGATTCAGTGTTTTGATTCACAGCTATAATTGTCTGACTGTCAGCTGTAGAAACCTGCGAGAAGTAATAATTATTTGTGATGATGTGAGAAATGCTTGTGCCCGGACTGCCAAGTATGACAAATTGCTAGTTCCCCTTTATTGTCTTAATGCTGAACACTTTTAAGAAAACAACCTAGAATTTGATGTATTGAAAACATATGTATCAAGTATGGTAGTTATGGATCCAAATTGTAAAAACCATGTATTAAAGTAGCCTAAAATATGTCAGGAACTTCAAGGCTGTCCATCAAGGGTGAAATAATCTTCCTCACGCTGTTGATGTGAAAACAGGATTGGCAACGTGCTTGCATGTAACCTCATGTTTAAAAATCCCAACCCTTAAGCATTTGGGAAAATATAAATACTACCAAGACATATTTTATATATTAAATGTCAAACACGTCCTAGAACTCAGATAGTGTGGCTGATGGGCTGGGGGACATAGAGCTGATAATACCCAAGAGATTTTAGTCAACTGAAATATTAGTGTCTCTTGATGTCACATAACTAGGACCGTTAGTGCCACCTATAGTTAGTCTGCCTGACACTTCCCACTTTTAAGGCCGTATTTGTGACAGGTTATGAGCCTGCTGCACACACCTCCTAAACAAACACTGTTAACTTGAATTCGATGGGGATGAGCTGTGGTTCATGCGAAGCTTAACTAGATAGACCCAACTGGGTGTTCAACAGAGATACAGCTGACTGACTGATGGCTGCTTGGACCACAGGTAAGGGAGATGCTGCAGCAACTCGCATAGTTCTAGTGCAGGACAGAGTCCAAACCGCCAAACACAAGTGTGACTGATGAATTAAAGGCAGGTGCAAAGCCATCATTACTGCAGAGCTGCAGAGAAAAGTGGGGCATGGGACTGAAAACCCCATTCACGATATTCATCCTCCTTATTCCAATATATACTGATTTGCATCATTTTGCCCCTTGCTCTGCCGGCACCAGTGCCACATTAAGTGCTCTCAGTATAGGTTGGTTGGGAGCCTGAGCACAGTGATGTGCAGAACCAGCTGCAGCTGCAGGCAGCACAACAGAAATAAATAAAACCCTGCCTTATAAGTATAGGGGATACTTCTTCACACCCTAATTTTTCTGTAGCAAGGCAAAATTTAATTAATGGAGGTTTTTTGAGTGACACTTTCTATTAAAAAAGTGTTTTCAATGCAGGTACCTGTGAATTGGATTGATCTCTGCTCCTACTTTAATTAAAAGTGTCCTGTGTTTAAATCTGGACTTGCTTGCTGTTTGGCCATCAAGCTTGGAAAAGCCCTCAAAGATTATGTTATCCTGCTGTGCCTAAGTAGCTGAAAGAAAATACCTCTCCTCTCGTTACTGTGATTTACCTTGAATAACCTTTGCATATCCATGGGTTGATGGTTGTGAATTAGTCAGCATATGCATTTTTGGTACGTATTCTCTACCCTCAAAGCACACCTTCCCTCCCCATCCCACCTTCCCCCCACCGTACAGAAACATCCACATGAGCAGTGTGTGCTGGACTTAGCTTTCCTCCCTCATTGTTTGTTTGGGACTGAGGGAAAGGAAAAGCTTCTGGGATCAGAGTGTCCCCAGACTACCTTTTTTTTCTTTTTTTTTTTTTCTACTTCTTTTCAATGCTGCTGAGCTCAGGAGTCTCCCACTGCTCATGCTCCCCCTTCAACTTGTTTGCTGCATCAGAAAAGGAAGAAGAACTTCTATCTTGACATGCCCTTCTCTGTCCCTGTTACAAATTCTGCAAGAAAAAAACCTGTGATCAAGTGCCTCTGTGGTGGTATCAGTCCTTACAGAGAGGAACAGATACTTTTATCAGATGTCTTAATGCCCAGCTGAAGTCCAGGTTGAACTGTCGAAGGACAGACCTGAGCATTGACTTTACCACATCACCATGCAGCTCTCAGGCTAACCTGCACACACGCTGAAAACTGCTCTCTCCCAAAGTGGGGTGGACTTAGGCCATTACTAATTGGGGCTTCTTGAACTGCAGGATCAGTGGGGACCTCTGGGGGTGACTATCATGAGATCCAGGCAGCAGCTGTGCTCTCACAACTCCGCTGTAGCCTCATCTACAACGGCTTTGAGGGGAAGACAGTCCATGGACCTAATTCTTTTGACCTGTCTTTCACCATCTGTAGCTTTAAAGATCCTTGTCACCAAGAGTGAAATTATTATGCAGCTGGAAAGCATTGCCTGTAGCATAAAACGCTGAGAAACCATAACTCCGTGTTAATGTATAATTTCAAAATATCAAACTGAAAAATGCTCTTATGCTTACCTTGCATGGTGTTGTAGGCTCCAGGGTTGGTGGCTCTGCAGGAGCTTGGTTAAAGACTCTCCAGTGCCTTACCCAACTTTTCACTAGTGCAGCAGGACCATGGCTTTTATGTCACCCAGTCCTTCAGTGAGAGGGCTGCTTTCATTACATCTCAAGGAGAGCCAGCAGGACTCCTTGCTTCTCTGGGGATGGAGCAGGTACAGAATCATAGAATATGTAAGGGTGGAAGGGACCTTTAGAGGTCAGCTAGTCCAATCACCCTGCAGTAATCAGGGACATCATCATTAGATCAGGTCATTCAGAGCCCCATCAAGCCTGACATTGAATATCCCCAGAGATGGGGCCTCAGGTGGGTCAGCTCTTTCACAGTGCATCAGGTGTTAGCTGCAGAATAAATGGGGTTTGGTACAACTGGCACTGATCTAGGACAGTCACTAAATCAGCCTTTTCTTTTTTTTTTTCCCCCCAATATGCTCAAGTCAATAGGAAAAAACAATCAAAAAAGTAGAGCTTTCCAAACTCTTCTTTCCTCTCAGCCTTCATCTCTCAGCCGTATGGATCTGTAATGTAAGAGAACAGGGCAATACCCTTTTGTTGTTGCACTGAAATTTAATACGTGTTCCATACCAGAGCACGTGTGCAGCTGGCCCTGGGGTGCTGGTGTGTGCTTAGTAAACATCACTGACCAAACTTTTATGCCATTTCTTCATATTTCTTCCATGCTAAAAAGAGTAGGAGACAAGTACCACTTCAGAATGCACAAGTATCATCTTTTAAGTGAATTTAATGTAGTACAATCTCATTTGAAATTGCAAATACTAAGGCTGCATTTTTTCCTGAATGCCTGAAAATCTCATTAATGTTAATGTATGGGGAAGAAGTGCTTAGCCTATTGATGTAGGAATGAAATCAGGAGCAAAGCACAGCTCTACAAGACTCCTCCACAGATTAGGGTCTGAAGCAACCATTAGATTATGAAGTCTGACCTTTTATCTAATTCAGGCTGTAGAATCTCATCCACTCAATTCTGTATTTATCCAAAGAACAGCCTCAGAAGAGCAAATACTGTGCATTAATATATTGTAATGTAGCAGTATAGTCAGGCGGTTCTTATTTTTTCACCCTAAAACGAGAGGCAAACAGCAGTACTGTGCGATATGATATTGTTGAGGATCTGTAGGAGGAGAGAGATGTCAGCATTTCATCTGCCTGCAGAGGAGAATGTCGATGTCTGTGTGTTTGCATACTGTTTTGTTTAGTTCTTTGAAAACTATTCATTGATAACTCTAACCAATGTAGGGCTGACCATCCTGTTTCGCTCCAAGAACAGCGTAAATTGATATAATAGAATCACAAAATATGGATTTTAAATTTTTTTTTACAGAGAAAAGTAATTTTCAAAGATCTGTGTGGCCCTTGACAACTGCTTTCTAACATCTTGTTTTGGAATCTCCCTGCCAGTCAGTTTTCCTAGGAAACATGGAATCTGGCTTCTCATCTCTTGGACTGTAACACAAAACTGCCCTTGAGATGCACCTGGGAGGTAGTATGGGGATACCACACACACACAAAAGACAAGCCAAGATGTCTAAAGGAGCTGCACTGGGCTATTGCATGTTTTAGCCATTAGCCAACATTTTGCTGAACAAAGGGGCTAAAGAGATGAGGAAAGGATCAAGGAGTTCAGAGAAGAGGTGGGTGGCACTGTACGAAGTACAGAGGTCCCAGGCTTGGCATATAAATGCGTTCCTGAAGGAAAAATCCTCCTGCCCATTTTGAGGTGGACCAGCCCCTCGGTGCTGCCCATACCATAAGAACATTCCTCTGCAACCCTCTGCAGTTCAGAGGGAGCAAGAGTCTCTGCTGTTCATATGTTGCAGAAACTTGCACTGCCCCTTGGGTGGATGAAACCTGGGCTCTTGTCTGTAACAACATGGTTCCTAACTTCTTTCTCTCCAAAGCTCGGAAATGCTGCAACTGTCTTGATCCCATCTTGGGGTTCGGTTTGGGTTTTGTCTCTAAAGTGCATTTGGATCCTGTTCTTTGAGGGATTTTTCTTTTGTATGAATCAGGGCTAACTAGTGATGCTGAAAGCAGAGGTCTGACCCATGTCTGCAAGAACTGGGAGTTTCAGTAGGAACCCCCAAGCTGGAGCGAAAACATTTGCCAAGGGTATTACATGATCAAGGGGGAAGAAAGACCCTGATAACCAAAGGCCCCCATAGCAGATGGCTGCATTCTACGTTGCCTCAACTAATTCACATTAGCCTAGCAAGATATCAGATAAACACTTCTGAAAGACTCAGTGTTCAAGAAGGCATCTGAGACTTCCTTACCTGTGAGAGAGGAAGGTTAACACTTTGCTTAATACTCGGCTTTGAGGCCAAACTAAGTATTATGCATAAGTTTGAAATCCCCAGGTAAGTGGGGTTAAGTAAAAGTAAATAATATTGCTGAAACCATGTTGCTCTGATGGAATTTATTCAGAATATGTATAACGTCACTTGTAGTGGTGAAGGCTGGACTGCACAGCAAAACACCGTGCTGTGCAGAGACACCTCACATGGCTCTGAAGTAACCAAACACAGGAGTCTTGTGTCAGCATGGTCCTTTGCTTGAGCTCATACTCCCTGTTTCCCAGAGGAGCTCATTACCTGTCTCAGACAAACCTCTCACTGCTGCTGCTGGACACGATCTGGACAGGAGGTGGCTGGTGGCAAGACCGTGGCCATCACTGTGGAGCTGCCTTGTGGGCCTCCCCAGGACAGATTACAGCCTCTCAAAGCATCCAGTAGCAGTAATAGTAGAAAGTTAGGGCGCTGTTAACAAAATCATAAAGGGCTGTGGGTCAGTGCAGGGCTCTGTGTGTTCGAAGGCCACATGCTCTTTCCTTCTCTGTCCATATGGATTTTACAGAGCAGCCAATTTATCGCTAATATTCTCCTTGCTCCTCAAGAAATCACATATGAGTGAATGTGCCCCTTGGGGAGTTGTAGGAATCTCTGTGGGCTTCATTTCTTCTGTGAAGGTCATAGCCTAGAAACAAGCCACAATTATTAATTCTTTAGTGTAACAGACATCAGCAGCAAGAGCACATACTGATTTCATTTTCACAAATTTTCCAACTCTGGTGTCTTCCTACCCCATCTCAACAGAAAAAGGTCAGGCAGGGTCCAGCACTGCTGTAGCCATGGGACAGACTGCAGAGTGGAGGGAAGATCAGTTTTCTAGGACTAAGAAAGGTGGTGACTGCATCTCAGGAGGAGGGTGCTGTGAATAAATACACTTGCCACCAGACTGTGTGGGAGCTTGTGCTCCTTTGTGTTCTCTTCAAAGCAAAGCCCTAGGTGCTTTCTTTGTGAGCAGCATTTAAGCAGCACGTATCAAGAAGTTCGGAGACAATAAGAGTTTTATCTTCTAGCATAAGAACCATTTTACTCGGCGACACAGTGAACTGTTCTATTCAGGGAGTAATCTACTGTTCCCTGAATTGGTACAGTAAGTAGACGGGCAGTAAGGATTTCCTGGCCACTTGACTGAGAGGTACCTGTGCTTTCTTTGCAGCTGTCCAACACCGCGATTCTTCATCAGATTAGACGAGACCAAGTGACAGACACGTGCCGAGCAAACAGTGTTTCTAGCAGGAAGCGCCGCGTGTTGACACCCAACGATCTCAAACACCTGGTCGTGGATGAAGATCATGAAATGATCTATTGCTATGTTCCCAAAGTGGCCTGCACAAACTGGAAGAGAGTCATGATGGTTTTGACGGGAAGAGGCAAGTACAGCGATCCAATGGAAATCCCAGCCAACGAAGCCCATGTGTCTTCGAACCTGAAGACCCTCAACCAGTACAGCATCCCAGAGATCAACCACCGCTTGAAAAACTACATGAAGTTCCTCTTTGTTCGTGAGCCTTTTGAGAGACTGGTGTCAGCTTACAGGAACAAGTTCACCCAGAAGTACAACACCTCCTTCCACAAGCGATACGGCACCAAAATCGTGAGGCGCCAGCGGAAAAACGCCACCCAGGAGGCTCTGCGCAAAGGCGATGACGTGAAATTTGAAGAGTTTGTGGCCTATCTCATCGACCCGCACACCCAAAGGGAAGAGCCCTTCAACGAGCACTGGCAGACTGTGTACTCCCTCTGCCACCCTTGCCACATCCACTACGACCTCATAGGAAAATACGAAACGCTCGAAGAGGATTCGAATTACATTCTCCAGCTGGCCGGAGTAGGCAACTACCTGAAGTTCCCCACCTATGCAAAGTCCACGAGAACTACTGATGAAATGACCACAGAGTTCTTCCAGAACATCAGCTCTGAGCACCAAACGCAGCTGTACGAAGTCTACAAACTTGATTTTTTAATGTTCAATTACTCAGTGCCAAGCTACCTGAAATTGGAATGAGGGATGGGTCGGGGGGAGAGAGGGGAGAGAAAGCCTGTTTTATTTAAGATTTTTATTTGTCATAATAAATATGGAGAATGGGTTATTTTGTAAATTAATATTTTCTTTTTTTTTTTTTGAATGATGCTGCGAGCAGCACAGTCAAAATTATTTAAATCAACTGTAAGAAAGGACAGCTCTCTTTGCAGGGTAACAGGAGTGTGACGATCTAGCTGTAGAAATGAGTAATACTGCTACACTGTTTTAAAAAAAAGTTAATTGTGTTCTGGTGAATTTCATTGATCTTGCATTCCTCCAATTCTAATTAATGTTATTTATACTTATTTAAAACATGGTCTCTTGGTAGGTGTCACTACAGCAGCAGAGATAAGATAACATTTGGACAAAAGGAGTCTGGCTTTGTGCTTCCCTCAGTTGAGTTTGTCTCTGGGTAATGATATTCTTCCATTAATTGTCGGTGCAGGTAAATAAGGGAATGGTTCTTGATACCACGTGATTTGAGAAGAGTGGTGGAAATAATTGCTTCAGAAAGTGATATTGCACTTAAGTGTACAAAAAAAATATCTCTAGCCCTGAAAGGGAAAAGCAAAACAGATTTTGATAGCTTGTCTAAAACCCATAACTGAAAGAAATGTGAATGTATTCCTTGGGAAGAGAAAACGTGAACTTCTTATAAATCTGGACTTCATGATTTGTCGAGAATATGACTAGTCCTGTTGTTTCTTAATTTGAAGGCTTCCAGCCCAAATGAATGCAGATTTGCAAATGGTCCATCAGAAAAATATCAGCATTTTGAAAGTGGCTGCAGAGATTTTTGAGTGCCCCAAGCAATTGGCATTGTCTTCATTCATATCCAGGATGGGGCTGGGGGGAGCGCCATCCTCTGCAAGTCATCCCTCCCTATCTGGTCTTAAGATGGGCAAGCAAAATTGGCTTAAAAACCAAGGTCACAATATGTTGCTGTGAAGGATGTGGGCATGTCATTTGAAAAGTCAGAAAGTCATCTTTGTGTTGATCTCTGAGCATGCAAGGCAATAAAGAAGGTCTCATCTTCCTACATGCTGGATTCATGGCTTTTTCCAAGGGAGAAGGGGGAATCTTTTTTTAGTTGGTGCCTAACTGCCATTGACAGGGATGTTTCTGATTTCCAGGGGTCAGTATTTCTTCTAAGTCAGCTCTCGTGTGAGACCATGACCTTTCTAGTTAAGGTGAATGTCTCGGTTGTGTGTAGCAGCCTGTTGGGATGGCAGGATGTACCTGGTGTGGCACACTGAGGGATCGTTTTGGGCAAATAGTAATCTATTCATGGCAAATAAATAATGAAAGGCCAAGGCTTTGGTGTGGCTGTGTTAGCAAGCTAGTGAGCGCAAGTACAGGCTTCTCCAAAGGCTGGCTTTGGTTTGATGCAGGTGGGGTGTATGGCAAAGCAGGCAGCAGGGACCTGCCTGGGAATGGTCTGTAGCCACTCCAAGCTGTCCCATCCCAGGACAGCAGCCAGCTGAGGGGCAGAAGGAGGCAGAGGCTTAAGTTGAGGCACTTGTGGGAACCCAAAATCTGTTTTGAAGTTGATTGATGCTTAAACATGGGTTTTGATTTGCCTGCCTTGTCAGTTGTATGATCATGCCAAACCCTTCCACAAATCAGTGAAGATTTAAATAAACTCAGCTGTTTTAACCAGATCAGAGACAGAGCCAAAAAACATTGCATTGTACAGCAGCCGAATTACATCCAGTGAATGACATTAGTCTCCAGGATACATATGTGGTTAAAGAGGAAAAATAGGTTCCATCTTATTTCATAAAAATAAATCACTGAACACATCTCAGCAAAGAACAAATCAACATAACAAACAGCAACTGAAGTCCTTTTGCAATTGGATTTGTTCTGAGCCAGGTTGTTATTTTTTTAATCATACCCTACAAACAAATCTCTCATCCATCCCGGAACAGCCACAGTTTTCATAACCCAGGTCCTGTCTATAAACCAGTGGCTAGTGAAGAGCTGGCTGACTGGGCCTGACAGCTCCTGATTCCGGATCGCTGGCCGGTGTTTTGCTGGAAAGCAGTTTTCTCTCATTTAGCACATACGGAGCTGTTGCAAGTGCCTATCACAGCGTGCCCTGCCTGTCCTTTGAGCGTGGTTCTCATGTCTGTTAATAAAAAATTATAATCTGTGTGAGGGCAGATTTCCCCTCTGCCCCTCCAGTATTCCCTGCAGGCTATTTTGTGGGCGTGTTCTGCCTTGGATCTGACAGTGCAAGTATTTTGGTCCAACTTTGTTATTCAGGTAGCTGTTAATTGCCCCCCAACAGATTGTAGTGAGATATTTTTTTTTTTAAAGAAAACAAAAAATTACTTCAGAAAGTGAATACTTTAAAAATGGGATGTGCTTCTCCCTCTCTTTGTGTACTTTACCCTGTCATCACCATGTTTTCACCTGTTCTGAAATCCTCTCTTTAGTTTCACTGCTTCGGAGACACAAGACCCTTTCTTGACAGCTGCCATGGGAAAGCTTTAGGTGAGAAACATGCTCAGGAGATCTGAGGGGTGAGTGCTGTTCCAGCTGGGATTTTTAGCAACAACTTTGGGTTTGATTACCCAAATTCTGCCTCTGTGCCGGGAGCTGCCCTACGGGCAGATGTTCAGCACTGTAATGGCTTTTGTGCGGTCTTAGGCAGGTACTTAAAAGGTCAGTTTTTAAAAAAACCTTGATCCCAAACTACTACAAATTGTCCATTGAGTGTGGTATATCCACTTTTGGGTGCTGTGAATGGGCTGTGTCTAAAATGAACAGCTGACATGCTGGTATGATCATGTCCTGTGTGGTGAGCGCGAAGCCCTCACCGGGTCAGAGGATGACCACAGATGTTAAGGAATAGACTTCCTGGGTTTTTCTGTCTACTGGGTGTGTTGTTTTGACTGAACCAAAAGAAAAAAAACCCAACCCCAAACCTGTTTCCCCTGCAGCCACACAGGAGGATGTTCAGGGTCGTTCCTCCTTATCTCAGTGAGCTGGCAGCCACCAAAGGCAGTGCAGGGGCAGGTGGGGAAGCAGGTTGATTTTATGCCCATCTCTTCATTGGGTTTCCCAGCTAGGGGAATGAAGGGGTTGGTCTGCCCCAGAGGTCTGCCTCCCTCTGGGGTTCATTTCTGCTGCGGACATGGTTGATCTCAGGAGACAAACAGGGAAAACTGCAGCCACAGCAAAATGCAAAATATGGATGTGCCGATGGGCTCCAAGGTCCACATAGAGACCTGCTGGTTTAAAAGGATGTGCATTCGTTATGGTTGAGCAGTGGTGAAGGCAGAGAGGAACGACCCAGCAGGGATGGTCCTGCTCCTGCTCCGCACCTCTGTCCCCAGCCCCTTCAAAGCCACTGGTCTTGAGAAGTGGTGAGCCCAGTCGCTGAGCCACTGGTGCCTCCCCATCATTTGGCAGAGCCAGCGCTGAGCCCAGCAGCACCTTTGGCTCCTTACCCAGTGTGATACCCACAGCTAGGGTTTCGTTCTGCCCCTCTCCCCACCCCCCACCCTCCCTCCCAGGTGGCCCCCAAGCACCTTAACCTGAATTTGGCCCATCTGAACACGGTGGTCACCCCTGGGCGGTGGGATATCTCCCCCCCCCCCCCCCCCAAACCTGACTTGGTCCATGCTTCAGCCTCGTCATAAACCATGTCCGTTATCGCAGAACCGTGCGAACTGCCTGACCCGTGCGCTGCGTAAGACAAGTGAAATAAATAACCCACAAGCAGAAATGCTTTTTAGAAGTTGACCCCAGATGTTTTTGGGTTTCACTGTAGTCTGCTGCACTTTTCAGGTACAAAAAGGGACTGTCCTTACTATTACTCTTGTTACAGAGAGTGTTATTTTCTTACATGCATGCACAATACAATGTGTACGAATAATTTAACATCGATGTGGGGTTGGATTTTTTTTTTTTAATCTATTTGTATGCAGTAGAAGGCTTGTTGTAGAAAAGTATCTCCTCATACCTAAATATACTGTTAATAAAGGAAAAAAGCTAAATTATACATTGCCAACACAAGTGTGAACTGCTCATGAATCTTTCCTTAAAAAAGCCATTCAAGCCTGATTATTTTTCTAAGTAACTTCAATTAAATTGAAGAAAGAAAGTTCCTCTCTGTGTGCTTTATTTCTGGGTCATGCTTTCAGGGTGGATGGTTCACAGTGGGACTTTGTTCCACATAGCTTTGCATTCTCACAAGGGTTAGTGTGGCAGGACAAGCAGAAGACTCAAAAATTATCTACCACAATGGAGCAAGAAAGCTGAAGTTCTCTAACAATATCCCTTTTGCTCTCTTCCTCCTCAAGTTCCCAGCCAGCAAGGACGAGACCTGTAAGTAAGACATAAACTCCAGCTATCTGATGAACTTTAGGCCATGTGCTTGCCGACTTTCATGTGAATTTACTAACAGTAGCTTTGAGTTCAACATTTCCAGCAGTGCTCAAATCTGCATGGTCTCATCTCTGGTTTCCACTGAGGCCACATATAACCCCTGAGCAGAAACTTTCAACTGGGTTTTGAAGACAAATTTGATGAGGTAAATAGCATCATAAATTATATTCAGGAAAAGCATAAATTAAGGGATTAACTGCTCAGCATCTTAACATCTATGTTGCTGGAGCTGACTCTGAAGGTCAGCTGGGCCACCTTGCTCCTGAAGGTCTCCAAGACTAGGTCAGGCATGGTTTCGACTAGCCAAGGCTTCAGTACCTCTGAGGATGGAGGGCTCAGAGACTTTCTGGGCCACCAGTCCCAGTGCCATGCTGCACACCCAGCAGAGGTGTTTTTTCCCAGTGGCCACTTTGGGACTCCCAGCCTTTAATTTGCATTCATCATCTGTCACTGCTGGAAGAAGAGTTTGGATTCACTGACTTTCTAAGTCTCCTTCAAGCAGTTACTATTAGATTCCTAGTTAGCCATGCCATCACCAGACTAAATAAGGCCAGATCACTCAACATGTCCTCGTAGGTGATATTCTTTAGGTCACTGAACATCTTGGTATCCCATCAGAATGACATGTCCAAAATATCAACATCCCTCTTGAATTGGGGAGGGCCCCAAAACTGGGTGCCACATTCTGTGTGCAGACTGCCAGTGGCAAATGGACCATTTAATCTGCGAGCCCTGCTCTTCTCAAGGCAAACATGTACCATGAGAGCAAGAACAACAGAAAATAGATCTGCTGAGTAGGTGTCATTGTACAGGGTGGGGCAATGGCTTTCTTCAGAGCCCTAGCCCATTCCCACCTCAAACTCCCCACCACCCTATGCTCTCTAATCAATAAGCAGAACTGCAGCGCAGCTTCCTGAAAGCACAGCCTGGCTGTGCTGTATCAAGGCAACAATGGATCATTCCAAAACATTGATGATTTGTTTCCTCTACAATCTCAATCAGAGAGGGAAATAATTAAGAAGATCTTGAGAAGTCAGTCTAAGTGATTAGCCTGATTCCAGCCACTCTGCTCATTGCTCTGCCTGCCTTGGCAGCTTGGCTGGGCGTGGATTGCATGCGCTTCATAGTGGTGCAATCCTGTTCTGGCAGGACAGGCACCTAAACAAGCCACTACGCTGCACTGAGAGAGTCCATCAGTCTCACCACATCTGCTGTTTGCAAAGATGAAGTGTGGTGTCATGCAGAAACAGGGGCCAGGAGAAATCCTCTGGCTGCATGGGACCAGGTGAGGCAGGGCACACCAGGGCACTGAGCCCAGGCAAGCGGAGATCAGCAGCCAGAGCTCAGCCACAGGGGGAGCAATCTGGGGAGTGGGGAGGGGGTTAGAAAATTGAAATCACATGCACATAATTCTAGAAACAACCATTTTTGAGGTAATGGGGTAAGAAATGGCCTCTCTGGACAGCTCTTAGGTGCACAGTTCCTGGGTGATTTCCTTCATTGTCTGTAAAATAGCAGAGAAGAGCCCAATCCCTCATATTGCCACAGAGACTGACAAAATTAGATTTACTCCAGTGGAAGGAAGCACAAGGATTTGTCTTTTTGGCAAGCCTCAAGTAGAAACAGAATCATAGTATTGTTTAGATTGGAAAAGACCTTTAAGAGCACCAAGTCCAACTGTTAATGTAGCACTGCCAAGTCCACCACTTAGGGAGATGCCAAGCCATCTCCCTAAGCACCACATCTACAGTGCTTTATTAAGCACCTCCAGGGATGGTGACTCAACCACTTTGCTGGGAGCCTGTTCCAATGACTGAAAACCCTTCTGGTGAAGAAAGTTTTCCTACTACTAAATTGAAACCTCCCCTGATGCAACTCGAGACCATTTCTTTTGTCCTATAGCTTTTTATTTGGGAGAAGAGACCAGCCCCAACTGCACTACCACCTCCTTCAGCCACTCCTCAGCTGTGTGTTCCCTCAGCCACTCCTCCTAAGACTTGTGCTCCAAACCTTTCACCATCTTCGTTGTCCTTCTCTGGAGGTACTCCAGCACCTCAATGTCCTTCTTGTAATGAGGGGCCCAAAACTGAACACAGTACTACTCAGGGTGAGGCCTCACCAGTGCTGAGTACAGGGGGTAGCTACTTCCCTAGTCTTGCCAGCCAGTTTCTGATGTCAGCCAGGATGCTGTTGGCCTTCTGGGCCACCTGGGCACACTGCTGGTTTGTACTCAGTTGTCTATCAACCAACACTCCCAGGTCCTTTTCTGCTGGGCAGCTTCCCAGCCACTCTTCCCCAAGCCTGTAGTGTTGCCTGAAGTAGTTGTGACACAGGCCCTGGCACCAAGCCTTGTTAAACCTCACACAGTTGGCCTCAGCCAATCGATCCAGTCTCTCAGTAGAGCCTTCCAACTCTCCTGCAGATCAACACTCCTGCTCAATTTGGTGTCATCTGCAAACTGATGTGCACTTGATCCCCTCATTGAGATCACTGATAAAGATGTTACAGAGAACTGGCTCCAGCACCAAGCCCTGGGGAACCTCCCCCCGTTGTGACCAGTCACCACTGGATGTCACTCCATTCACCACAACCCTTTGGGCCCACCCATCCCAGCCAGTTTTTTACCCAGCAAAGCGTGTGCCCATCCAAGCCATGAGCAGCCAGCTTCTCCAGGAGAGTGCTTTGGGAAAAGGTGTCAAAGGCTTTACTAAAATCCAGCTAGACAACACCTTTCCCTCCTCCACTAAGCAGGTCACTTTGTAGTCAAGCAGGACCTGGCTTTCATGAACCCATGCTGACTGTGCCTTTATTTTTTCCATTAAATAATTATAAATGTACAAACCCCCTTTTTTTGGCACCCAGCATACAGCTTCTGCACCACAGCTGTCCCACATTACAGACCACCCTCTGCTGCTGTACAACAGGAGAACTGGTAGCAGCAGGACCACAGCCCCCCAGGCACTGGGGAAATGAGTGAAGAGCACTGGGGGATGTGCTGAAGCGGCAGGATCCTGCATGGTGGGGGTGTCCACTGAGTCTGGTTTATTCTTCAGTGCCACCTCCCACAATTGCATCCAAATCAGGTTTTTTAAAAAAATCTGTGTTAAAAGAGGAAAACATCAACTTACTTTTCCCAGTTTGCATGATGAACACTGGGCCTTTCCCCCTCTTACTTGAAATGTCACTTTACTGGAGTGCTCAAGCCTCCAGACTATGAGATCCAACTCATTGTCAATTAATGGCTTTTGCTGGCTAGGGCAGGCACATTTAGCACTGAGAGTAGTGACTTATTCATGGCGGGGGGGAGAATAGCAAATATTTCCAGTCATTTATACATTGATAAAAACATTTTTTGCCAATATTGTCGGAATGTTCCTGACTTTGACACTGAAATAGATTTCTCTGTCCCTATTTTTTGAGTAACTGGAGAGCTGGGATAACATTTCTTGAAGTGTTTCACAGTCTGCACCCTATCACTATGCGACAACCAGACAGATGAAGGTGGAAAATGAGACATAGCATTTTGAGTAAAATTATGTTGGTTTGAAAATCTCATTTCAGTCAGAGTTTTTGATTAAAAAACAAACAACCAGCAAAGCTGTTTGTCTCAGTAAGGGAAAAATCAATCCAAGGTTTATGCCCTCATTTCTATTTTTTTACGAAAACATAAAGTTGTCAGGGTAACACACTGCTGAATAATAGCAGTTAGACCATTAGGCTTTGGCTTATTCTAAAAACTAGAATTATACTGTGGCAATTCATGACCTTTTAGCTAGCAAGAGGCCTCTGTGCTGTCAGCCAGTATTTGCAGCCCTACACCAAGTCAAAACCTGCAACCCACAACCAGCATCAGTAACTGCAAAAGCTTCTGCAGAAACAGGGCTTGGGCATTACCCAGGCCTTCCTTAGGCTCAGTTTAGCCAGGCTTATGTCAGCAGATAACTATTCTGGTTAAAACAGGCTTAGTTTTATGTTTAAAACTGTATTGGGTTGTTGGGTTTTTTTAAAGTGCTGGTTTGTTCCATTAATGCAATCAATCATTGCATGTATTATTTTTTATCATTTTTTGAACTTGAGAGAGATGGATGTAGGAAAAGAAAAAGGTCAAATGAGAGCAAGCAGCCGTGCTCTGGAGAGGCAAGTGCTGTTTGCAGAGGTGTCTGGGTAAGTGCTGAGACACCCATGCAAGAAAAACAAAATATTTTCCCTCCTGGATTTATAACTATTCATGATTTAGTGAGAAATTTGCATTTAGCTATATGAAAGACATAACAATATCAGCTATTGTATTAATTTTTACACTGTGCTTTGCTTTTTTCATAAAATATTACTGTTGTCTGTGTATAATACAACTTTACGTGCAATGTGTATCATTTCCACAGCAGATGCTTTTAAAGCCTCCTTTCTTCACTTAGGATAATTTAAAAAAATAAAATAAATCCACAATTATTTTTTTACAAGAAAACATCCCTTGAAGTCAGCAGTGTAAGTATTAGAAGGAGGCACAGCTGAGTGCAAGTCAGTTGAGAAATTAAGTCTGTGTAACTACGGGAAAGGAATGCAAGAGGAAATTTAAGATGGAATGTCTCAGTTTGGAGAGTCTCCTTGTGAGATACCGAGAATTACATTAAAGGGAAGTGTTTAAAAACACAGTGAGGTGAGTACTCTTGCTTTGCTTATTGTGGTGTATTTCAGGTCACTGGCAAATCTCCTCCAGGACTATTGGAAGCTGATTACAAGTTATAAATGCCTCACATATAACATTAGTGAGTATTTCCATGCTGGGAAACGCACCCAGAGGAGAGTACAAACGCTCCTTCCTGGTTCCTAAGCAAGGAGTTACATGCTTCGTTTGCAGTGTCCAGATTTCAGTCTCATTTTTCATGAGAGCAAGGTGTCAGATGGACAGCATGCAGGTGAACACCTCTGATATAAGTAACTGGTTTCAGGTTTAAGACATTCTGTGCTTGAACAGCATAGGCTCCATCCAAAGCCCTTAGGAACTGTGTGCCCTCCATACCTTAAACCAGGATCAGACTGCAGCCAGCCTTTTGCTCACAGGTGCCGTCACAGTCCAGGCGATAGTTGTTACTCTTAACTCTTTATTATCAAATTACCTTGCCAAGTGAGCTTTAGAGGTGTGCAGAGATTTCCATCTGGAACCAGAGATGTTAGCTTTCCCTCCAGCAGGACATTTCAGCAGATGTATTCAACCAGGTGTGCTCCTGCTTCCAAGTGAAATAACATGCTCACATTTTTCCTTTGATCAAATGAAAAAGCCTGGGGATAATTAGCTGAAGAGATGATGGTAATAGCTAATGGTTTCCTTCTGCATCAGAGGTCTCGCGGATGTGATCTGGATGGTGTGTCATGATAGACGTGAACTGAATGCAACCGTGTGCTGCATTGCCAGATGCGTCCCCCACCTTCCAGAGGCAAAGAAGCATCCTAAACCTGGGCAGCCTACTCCAGTTACTCACTGTTACTCACATACCCTCCTACAAGCAGGAGAAATGGGAAAAAAAAAAAAGAACAAAAAAAAATCTCCTCTTATGTGTGGCAGGAGCTTCCTACACAGGTATGAGCAGGACTAAATGGGTTACAAGACTTCATCCTTACCTAGCAGGAGACTTGACTGTGGCCATGTGAGGGATACATGCATCCATGACATGCTGAATGTCGCAGGGAGTCAGCAGGAATACCGTGGCTCTGAAAAAATCAGCCAACTAAAAATGAGCTTACGCTGGACACCTCAGTCCTGTAGTATGCCAGGAAGCTGGGTGCAATGTTGTTAGAGTTTAATGAGAGTTAACAATCAGAAAGGTGAACAGTTCTTAGATTTGTTTCATGAATACATGCTGGGAGAGGACATTTTACTGCTCCTTGTAATGAGTGCTAAAAATGTTCAGGTTTGTTTCTTAGTGCCAGTCTGAAAGCTATACATATTCCAGAGGTATATATGCATTAATCAGCGTTTTAAGTGCAGCTTCTGTATCTATTAAACATTTATGTAATGCAATAATCTGAAGTCAGAAGGACTTTAAAATATTTACAGGTCTTAATAAATGTTTAAAATGCAATTTTTGTAGCAAACAGCAGAACTGGACTTCCCTTGAACTGATGGACATTTTGGCATCTTCCTGTGTCTCTGTTAAGACACAAAAATACAGAGAACGTGGATTGTAGAGGCATCTGCAAGTTCCTACCCCATACAAAGTCAACAAGGTGAGGAGGACCCTAAGCAGATGGTTGAGACATGGAGCAAGGGGGTGGCCCATGGAGCAGAGAGGGGATAGCTCAGGAAGTATCTTTGGATGGGTTAGAGGAACAGTTGCATGGAAAGCTTTTCTGTCCCAATTTTCAGCCAAGTCTTACTACAAACCAGCGAAACAGTGGGTGTCCCGGTGACAGCTCTTCCATCTATAGAGCTGTATGAGATGAAGAACCCCACACAGCCAATACTGCATATTCAGCACTGTGCCAATCCTGTATAGACCTGTATTCTGTTTAATGCCAGACTATATGATCAGGCTTTGCTCAAGGCAAAGGATTTAGTTCTGTCCAAAGAGCCCAGCCACAGCTCAGGTCAGTCTCAGGCATGGAGCACGGATTTCCTGTTCTTTGGCATGGTAACCTTACAGTTGTATCCTGGTTTCCCCCAGGCCTAGACTCTAACACAGTGCTTTAAAAAAGTCTTTATATATATATATATCCACTTTTGACTGTGGGAATAAGCAAAGTCCAGCTGAAAATGAAATGTAGGAATGAGCGTGCCTTCTTGTATCTCATTTCGCAGCATTTTAGATCTTTCACCTTGCACAAATGACATGCAGGTTTTGTAAGGGCCTTTTCTGAGAGGCATTAATGTCTTCTGCTGCAGAGGGGGACCACAGTTCCCACACAGATGTGACAGACTTGCACTGCCATGGTACTTAGCAGCCTTGGTGGGCTGGCTCTAAAGAAGCAGCAGTGGCAATCTTGAAGCATTAAGATGCAATGAATGAAACAGAGAGAAGTGACCTGCCAATCTTCATGTATTAAGTAAGTACAGAGCTTGCTTACATCTCCAAATCATCTATGTTTTGCCCACAGACTCAGATGATCTTGGTACCTGAGCTGGTCTCAGTTACCTAAGGTGGTCAGGCTTAACAAACTGCTGCTTTTGGATGAGGTAAGTATTATCTTCATAGCCATTTGTATGAGGATGTTTGGGATTTGTGCCAGAAATAGCACTGATAACACAGGGATGTTTTAGTTACCGATGAGCAGCGCTTACACAGAGCCAAGGTCTTTGCTGCTCCTCACACCACCCCACCAGTTAGTAGGCTGGGAGTACACAAGGAGTTTGGAGGGGACGCAGCTGGGGCAGCTGACCCCAACTGACCAAAGGGATACCCTGTACCATGTGATGTCATGCTCAGCACATAAAGCTGGAGGAAGAAGGCAGAAGGAGGGGACATTCAGGAAGATGCCTTTTGTCTTCCTCAGTAAGAGTTACCTGTGATGAAGCCCTGCTGTCCTGGAGATGGCTGAACTCCTGCCTGCCCATGGGAAGTGGGGATGGAATTCCTTGTGTTGCTTTGCTTGTGTGTGTGTGCAGCTTTTGCTTTACCCATTAAACTGTCTTTATCTCAGCCCAGGAGTTTTCTCATTTTTGCTCTTCCAATTCTCTCACCCATCCTCCTTGGGGGAGTGAGCAAGTGGCTGCGTGGTGCTTAGTTAAACCATGACACAAGCCAACTTCTGTTTTGGAAACGCTCCAAACTTCAGAGGTACTCTTCTAAGTCTACCATTCATCTTCCTAGAACTAGAACTAATCGGACATGTCTAAATTTTCCTGTGTAATGAGTAAAAATTTGTTCAGTCTTCAAAGCAATTGAAATGAAGCATGTCCTAATGCTAGTCCAGAATCCTGCATACTGTAAGAGAACAAAATAATTGGTTCTGTCAGCACAGGGAAAAACACCTGCCTCAAAAGCAAACAGGAAAGAAAGGGCTTTGGATGATCTAAAGCCAACCATAGCATGAGGATTCATAGGAACAGAGTGGATGATTGCTTCCCAAGTATAAAACAAGCATTATTGCTCATAACTTTTGGAAAACCATTTAGAGGGTCAGATTTATTAAAATGCTGTTCTACTGTAGACAGGACATAGCAACAACTTCATTAATCAAAGCCAGAAGATGACAGAAGAAAATGGTAAACAGACAAAATCCTTTCTCGATCCTGTTCAGAGTAAAACACAGAATGTAAATCTGAGAACTCAGAGATATTAAATCTCAAGGAACTATTCTGAAGTTAATTATTCCCAAAGCTGTCTAGCATGTAATTCATTCAGGGCCCTATTTCACTTGCAAAAAGCAGATTTAAAATTATTCAAGTAAAGCAATTCCTTGACCTCTCAAGACTTTTAGCGACAACCGAAGAGCAAACAATCTCCCCAAAGAGCAAGTTGAAGAATGCAAAGTAAAAGAGGCAGCAAGTTTCAAGTACAGCTTGAACTGAGAAGCAGAAGCATAAAGAGAGCATATGACAAACCACCCTGCATATTAAATAAATAACTAGCAGGACTTGAAAACAAATTAAATTTTTAGCTGCAGAGAAAGTAAAGCCCACCCAGCCCTGCCAGTGTTGAGTGACTAAGAGCTACACTGCTGCTCTTGGCTACCCACCTAAAAGATGGCAATTTCGGACATGTATAAAAACATTGGTTCTTAGCTTAATTGGTGACTTGTTTTGTTAATCCTAGATTCCTTAGAGTATCCATGCACAGCATGGATGATGATCAAATTTTCCCTGAATTAAACGGGAACACTTCCCTTTATGACTCTCAGAATGAGGCTTTAATGACAAAACACGCCTCTCTGCTGGTTCTTCTTCCTCACCTTTATATACAGAAAGCTGGTTTTTAATTTTGAGTACGTACAGGAAAATGGGAATCCAAAAGATAACAACAGACTAACTTGATTGGGAATGGAGAATACAATTAAAGCAATATATTGTACCACAGAAAATCTAGCCAAAAAGAAAAGGAAAATCCTACTATAAGACCTGACAGTTTGGTATTATTTTTGAACATCATCTTACTCTTTTTAAAGTGGGTTATAATTCAATTACCATATTCTATTGCCATTTTCTGCACCTCTAAAGAGACAATCTCCTTGGAATAGCAATTTTACCATTATAATAATAAGAAATTTCAAACACTTCATTTAACAGAGTGCTTCTACTACTGTTTCCCAATGAGTATTCTGGGTTATTCTTGGACTTAAGTGAGCTTTTCATGATGCTCAGAACTGAAATGAAATAGCAAATCCATTAAAAAGATGATAGGTCCTATTTTGAGTCTTGATTCTGCAAACTATTCTGCATTTATAAAGCCTTAATCCTCATGCTGTTCTAATCTTTGTATGAGAAAAATTCTAATTTAGTTGGCAAATTGTAAAATGAAGTGAAATTAATTTGCTGCTCGCCACTTTCTCATCAGCATTCAAAAAGCCTCAGTGAAAATAATACATTAAACATGGGAGTGGAAGAAGATATTGCAAATTTAAACATCACAGATTAAGGCAAGATGTACAGCAACGCTATAAAACTCAAAATATTGATCTAAATACGTTAAAGGAAGATTCCTTCCCTGTATTGAACAAACTAGTAAAGCTGTGGAACTACCCTGGCTATATAATCAGTCTAAAAATAAGCTGGAATCATTCAGTAACTCACTCAAATGCAGAGGTCATTTCAAAGCATTACACAGAAAAAGAAAATAAACACCATAGGTGTTTTATGCTTCTGAGTCCAAGTTTTAAAGCTGCATTTAGCTGTAGTTTAGCAAATGATATTGACCCCTTTCACAGGTGCTCCTAGAACAATTGAGATGATGGTCACACGGTCCTTCAGAATGGTAAATGATGCACATCTCAGATAACCTGCCCCCACTTCTGTTTATATTTCTGAAGTAGAGGATAAAAAGAGCGGACAGTAGGAATGGCTCCAAACAGGAGCACTCCAGCCATTACTCAGCACCAGGTTACAGAGTATCTCATAAAGGCAAAGCAACTGGAGCTTCTGCCTGGTCTAGCTCATCAGGTACAAGAAGTTGCAGGAGGAGCCTAAGACAACATGCAGCTTACACCAGGTGAAAAAGATGATCACTAAGAAAGAGTCAAATTAAGAAAATGCTGCATGCTGATACAACAAAAGTAGACAGATGTGAATCAGCCACAGCCCTAATTAGGCTAGAAATTATAAAGGAAGGTTTGAAAGAACCTTCTAGCAGGTGGAGGGGAGGAAAACACTTAATGAATTTTAATACAAAAGGTGATCACTTGATCTGCCAGATTACAAAACATGGCTGCTCTGATAACAAGAGGCAGAATGTCATCTAAGGATGTCCCTCTCACTTTGTATGCTTTGAGCAGTACAAAAGCACACAATTTGTTTCACATAGAATTTCGGTAACATTTCTTACTCAGACTTACAGTGAAGTAACTGACTATTACTGGGATGGGTTTAAAAGATTGAGTAGGTGGAATACTGTGGAGAGGTTGACTTGATTAGAGTTAGAAATGGTTTAGGGAGTACAGCTTTTGAGTAGATGATAGATGCTCTTGTAGCCAAGTACCTTTTTGTGCCTTCTGCCATGTTATCCTCATGGCTGGAATAGTATTTCCCCCGACACTTCATGGTAAGAGCTTTTTACCTTCATAAAACTAAGTAGCAGAGTTAGCAAACCTTGTTTTTAAAATGCTCCTTCCACATAGGAATCAAGCCCCTTTCCACATCATAGATTATTTATTCTTTGCTCTTCCAGATGTCAGGGTTTCCTCTGCTTTATCAATGCCCTACTTCTTCCCCCACTCAAACCTCTCTTTAACCATATCTTACAGAGGGCGAGGTTTTTTTTCCTAACTTCTACCATTCCCCAAAGTATCTCTTTTTCCACTTCAGACCCAGCTCCCTTCAACATAAGGTACATTTTTCTTCCCTTCCTGAAAAACAAGTTTGGCTGGGCCTTTTTATTCTCTTCTCCCAATAACTTCCTTCTGCTTGCTCCTGCCTCTCGCAGTGGATGCTTGAAAGTTTGCACTCACAACACAAATTTTGCTCTCTCAACCATGCAAGTAACTTCCCCCCTCCTGAAATATCATATTTTCTCATTATATTTTTCCATCACTTATTGTTTCCCTGCCCAGATTATTCCAGTCTGTCAACATATTTTCCTTTTTCAAATTTTATGGACTTTGTCCCATTTAATATTTCTTCCCCAATTCTGCAACCTAAACACTCACCCATTTATCAGCAGACTCTACCAACAGTCATTGATTATTTACTGGGAAAAGATTTACCACACTAAGGGTACTGTTGTCACTAAATGCTGCAATGCCCTCGCACCTCACATAAGCACCGATCACAAGCATCTCAAGAGATTTTAATTCTTAAGAATCTGGCAATTCATTTAAGAAGGAACTTAAAATTCAGTAACTCTAATGAGAAATCTGCTTGATATGGCTGCTTCATTGATTCAGGTGGCAGTTCTATCAGAATTAAAAAAAAATCATTTGCATCTCCAGCTGTACCAGAAATAAGTAACTAATACAGAAAAAAAAAATCCCAAAACTTGCTACATCTAGTCCATTTTAAACAATTTAATAGGAGTCTTTCCTGCAGAGCTACATACAAGAAACTATTTTAAATAACATTAATACAAACTCAGAAAAGTCAGAGAACCTGAAGTTAGAAAGATTTCATCTTTCTCTCGCAGAATAAAAGGCATAATACATATGATTCATTCAAACAACTATACTATGTCATAACTGTAAGAAAAAGCTTAAATAAAAGTGTTTAAATGAGGGAGCTAAAAGTCAGGCATCTAAATCCATGTGTAGGCACTGAATAGCTGGTTTAATTTTCAGAATTGCAAACACTTTCAACTTCCACAGAGTTTAAGGTGACCGACACTTATAGAAGTCCCATTAACACTCATCCACATAATTTAGTTCATCTGAGTAGGTCCATCAAATAAAAAGGGAGGATTTATATGCATAAATCACATGACTAATGTTTACAGGATTACACCATATGCTGATACAGGGATTTAGTTGTCTAAGTCTCAAAATTTAAAACTTTCAATCACAACACTTAAAATACGAGTTGTTTATTTAATTCTGCATTTAGGGTGTATGCTATAGCTTTTAAAAACATATGTCCTGAGGAACTCCTGCTAAGTTTTAAAACAGAGGGATCTGTCAATTTTTTCAAAGCAGCAACCAGAGTCCTCGTGCCCAAAGTATTATTAGACACACTGAGGTATACAAGTAAGAGAAATCATTCAGGAGTGGTCATTTTCCACATTGACCATATTACTTCCACAGTTTGAAAGAAGAAATCATGTTAGCAGAGATTTTTGCTTAGAAACGGATGACATACATAGCTCTGGAATTTTAGAAGTTTATGTAACTTCCTAAGTGCCTGAAAAAGAAACATAAGCTTTTATACCCCGAGTTTCAATCAGGGATCAGTATATACATTTGAATTAACACCTCTAAATACTTCATTAAAATCAGGATACTGGCCATCACAACACCATTAATATCAGTTAGTTAAACAACTTTTCAGTTGCTAAATGAAAATACACTTTCCAGCTCAGGGAGTTTAAATCATTCATCCATTAATATTGATCAGGTCAGTGTCACATTATTTGTCTTTCCTATACTCTTGTTCTAATAAATCAGAACAGCAAAATAATTAGGTTGCTCTTTGTAGCACAAAGTGCTTTTCAAGTTCTAATTATATAAATGCTGATGGTCATATTAGTATACATAAAGTGACAAAATGTTTAGACAATCAGGGTTCAAATCACCATAACAGTTATTATTGATATCAAGTCTGCAATGGTCAGAAAGCTACAGCACTCAAAATTGCAAGATAGGAAAGTATCATCAGCTAATTGGGTAATGTCTATTGAACTGAATTCATCTGAGGTCTACTAACCACTTCTGTGGTAAGGTGAAAACATTTGTTCCTCTTTGCCCCTGGGAGGGGAAGACAAGGCAAGTCACGGACTGGGTCTTGCCCTCTTCCTCATCACGACTGAATGAGCAACTGGAGATTGTTCTGGTTTGTAATACAGCTATGGAACTGTTCTTTTACAGACCGGATCTTGATAAAGAATCCATCTGCCCTTCATTGTGTCTACTCAGACGTTTTCAACTAGCAGCAATCTGCCTCTGTTTCAGAGTAAGGGTCACAAGTATCCTCCGAGTTCCATCCTATCTTTTTAAAAACCAAACCAACTAAAATCATTAAGGCTGTTTCATATCTGTGTCAACTTGATTTGTTTATCCCAAATGGAACAATCACTTTGAGGACCTTCAAGTGGAATGATTGGTCATGGCAACATTCCAAGAAAAGTCATTGCATCCACAGGAATAATTAGTCTCCAACATCACCATCTCTGTCACCTATGAGCCACAGAAAATGAAAACCTATAGCTAATAAGGCAGTTCCAAGCAGATCTCCCAGTGCAGTAAGATAAGGAATAGAAAAACTGTCAGGATCTTTTCCTTTTTTCCAGAAGTGGTGCACCATCCAGTCAGCAATCCATAACAGAGTAAACACCTATGGAACACCAAGCAAACAAAATATTATTATTATCATTGCTTAAGTTATACTAAAAGGAAGTCAGAAGCTGGCATTATTGTCTCCTTAGCACTGTTGCACACAACTGCTTTTGAAAAATATTTTCCAAAAATAGTTTTTTTAAACACTCCCCACAATTGGAGCCCAGAACACTTAGCCAACTTCTCTCAGTCAATCACATGCACAGTTAGAAAGAACACATGGAATATAGCATTCTTTACCCAATCTGTGCTGCGGGCTTCTGAAAATGGTAAAAAAGCACAAAAAATCCAACAAAACACGTGACTGCACTTCTCACACATACAGCAAGAGTCTAAGTGGGGCTTCAAGATCATTAAGAACTGACTGACACTGCCCCAGATGGAAATACTCTACACAGGCACAACTCTTGTTTCCATGAGATCAGCTGTGATATAAAGAATACTGGGTCAGATTGAGAACAGTTTCACCTGGATGGTATGAACCGTAAAGAATGTCCTAGAAGCTACATTTATGCATGAAATACCAGCATCAGCCCTTCTGTAATAAGGCACACTTGCAATATATATTATGAAATTGCCACTCCAGGTTGAATTTGTCCCAGAGCAAAAGATTTTGTTCCCAACTGTGAATGTCTGAACATTTGAGAGGTTTGATCTTAATACAAAGGTATGCATAATCATTAATACAGTTTAGAAAAGAATTATTTTAATGTTACACAGCTGCATGGTAAGAGATTCTGGTTCAGTGGAATCATGTGGTGTGGCATGACATGAGATGAATGGAGAAAGGACCACTCACTGAGCTTCCATTTCTTCTTGTCTCATCTAAGGAGCTTCTTAAGATTAAATAAATACTGTATTTTATGTGGTTTTAGTTAATCAGATATTTGAGAAGGATAAATTTGAGACAGTTACTGCCATAATTAATCTTTTTACAGTCTACTATGTACACTTAAAAGAATATGCAGTGTTAAAAGTATCAAAAGGTACAATATTCATATTTTCTTTGGTAAATGATCAATTGCTGGTATCAAAAGTGCCTTTTTAAATGTACTGAGACTTTTACTGAAATACTGATAAGATGGTTGCAAGACATTTCTCTGTGAAACAAAATACAGTAAAATGAATGTCACATTAAAAAAATGTTGAAAAAGTTCCTCAATTAATCTTTGCTCTGGAAAGGTACATGTTAAAATACAAGCCTGAATTTCTAATTAAAAAAAAAAAAGGGGAGAGTATTTGCTTAATGAAAAATGCACAGCTTATTTGTATAAACATATCTTCTGAAAAGGGAACTCTGTAATCTAAGCTAATTATGCAAGTCCTAGGTGTGCTGACTGGAATCCAAACAAATATATTTAAAACAGATGTTTTCCTTGGAAGACTATCAGGTTCTTTGAGTCAGCTCCTTCTTCTAAGAGAGACAAAGAGAGGCCTTTTTATAAAAGATACTGTACCTTAACGTCTCCTACAGGATGTGCACAGAAGACTCTGTAGCCCCCCACATGTACAGTAGTTACACATGTTCTATGTGCAGATGAGAGCATTCATTCAAAGAATAATTTATAAGTCATCGGAGTAACACAAGCGATTAGGCGTATCATACACCATCCGATTTCAATGACAGTATACACTTTTGGCTCTTAAAAATCATTACATGAAAACCTTTAATTTGCCCATGCATTTTCTACCCTGAAAAAACTGACTGCTGTGAAAAATGGGTAGTTTGGAAATTAAGCTGTGTGAACCTTCCCAAATTATTATTTTTTGCTCTATTAACTGGCGCGTGCGGAACACATCATGCAAATTCTAACAAACCTGGCTTCTGCAATTAACAGGAAAAAGGTTATAACAGATTATATTAACTGACTCTTATAATAGTACATTATGGCAGCTGAGGCATAGTGCTTAGAGTAAGTTATGAGACTGCAGTTCTCCAACCTTTATCTTGGTGGAGGAATAATGCTGTCACCATGCATCTGCTTGGGGAGAGTCCCTGACATTTAAAATTACACAGATCAGTCTTTGGAAATTAAGAACTACTTATTTGGCCACAGTGTTGCAAGATAGAAATCAATCAATGCCACTTAAGACTTCAGTGAGATTTTGTTTCTTATCAATGTTAACAGGGTGTGATCAAAGTCATCAGTCAACTGTTACTCTTAAAAAAGAAATAAGCAAAAGCCCTACTATGAGTTGGCTGAATTTTCCAAAGTGAGACAATCCTTGAACTTACAGTGATAAGAAAAGTCACTTACAGAGATTGGACAGAGGTAAAAATAAAAAAAAAGGGGGGGAGGTGGGGAGAAAAATTGTATAAAAGCCATTAGAAGACTTGCTACTTTGGTGGCACAGCACTTCACTGGGATTTAGCAGTGGCCTATATTTAATGTCAGCAAAATGCCACAGATGGCACAGCAGTAAAAATCCTGTGTACTCCTGCTCTGCACTCACACTATGAAGAAGAAAGCCTTCCTACTTCAAACTGAAAACCAGCTGGGCTTAAGGGAAAAAATAAAGAGATCAACATTACAGAAAAGCCCAATAAGATAGTACAAAAGTGATCTGTTCAGTATGAAATGCTGTAGAATAATGATAAGAAAAGCTTTTAAGTATATGCAGAACTATTCAAGATGTGAGCTAGCATTTTTAAATTATTTAATATACAGAGGAAGAGAACAATTTGGTGTTTTCTGCACAAAAGGAGATAAGTAGTAGGAGAATTATGAAAGAGTCCTAAGAATCCTTCCAGACTGAAGAATGAAATAACTGCAAGGCTGAAGAAAGGTAAAAAATATCTAAGTATCTATATACATAAAAAGATGTAAGAAAAGGGAGATAGCTGGCAAAGAAAAAACAGCCCAGAGCCAGGACTGGAAAAATACAGGCAAAATTCCAGATGTTTTCATATTTTAAAAGGAAGATCATGCTGTATTATTACTCCTCTGGGAAAAAAATGCAATCAAAATTGAGGAAAATTATATTAAAGACATCATCAGTTTTTGACTGTATTTCTAAAATGACCTATCAGTCACATTTTCATAGAAGGTCCTCAGAAGACAGAAGCAGCAGAATGTATCAATGAGAGGGGAGGGGAAGAGAAGGGGAGAGGGAAGGCAACAGTGAAGTCTTTCTCAGGCACTAATGATAAAGAATCTGCAAATAAGGAGTGTAAGTACACATATCATTTTGTACAACAAAGGACAGAAATAGAAAGTAACTATTGATACTGAACTTTCTGATTCAAATCATGAATATCAGATTGAAACTGGAATTGAACATGAATGCTTAAATATGAGTGAGTCTCACTATTTATAGCTCAAATCTCATGACTGCAAGACTAAAAATGGGAATATTATACACTGCAAAGCAGGTTTTCCCTTCATTATTGGGAACAAAAACTACTTTCACTCTTTGCAGGTGTTTAGATACAAATAACAAGTTTATCTAATGAAAAGTTATTTTTGGTCTTCTGCATGTATCAAGGACATCTCATAATTTCTGAAACTGAAGAATAATGAAACTTAGGCTATGCAGGGAGAAAATTAGAAGGGCCAAAGCCCAGCTAGAAAATACTCTGGCTACTGCAATTAAAGACAATAAAATGTTTATATAAATGCATTAACAACAAAACAGGAGCTAAGGAGACTCCATCCTTCATTGGATGTGAGGGAGAAAAATAGTGACAAAGGATGAGGAAAAGGCTGAGGCCTGCTTTCCCTCAGTCTTTAACAGTGAGACCAGTTGTTCTCTGGGTATCCAGCTCCCTGAGCTGGAAGACAGGGATGGGGAGCAGAACAAAGCCTCCATAAGCCAAGAAGAAATGGTTAGTGACACATAGACAGAAACAAGGCTATGGGGACAGATAGGATCCACCCAAGGGGACTGAGGTAGCTGGCAAAAGTGCTCACCAAGCCACTTTCCATCATTTATCAGCAGTCCTAACCAGGGAGGTCCCAGGGGACTGGAGGTTAGCCAGTGTGACACCCATCCACAGGAATGGCCAAAGGAGGATCTGAAGAACCCCAGGCCTGTCAGTCTGACCTCACTGCTGGGATGTTTATGGAGTGGTTTCCCTTGAGTACCACCACACAGCATGTCCAGGGCATCCAGGTGATCAGGCCCAGTCAGCATGGGTTCATGAAAGCCAGGTCCTGCTTGACTAATCCCATCTGCTTCTGTGACAAGGTGACCCACTCAGTGGAGGAGGGAAAGGCTGTGGGTGTTGTCTATCTGGATTTTAATAAAGCCTTTGACACCTTTTCCCAAAGCACTCTCCTGGAGAAGCTGGCTGGTCACGGCTTGCATGGGCACACGCTATGCTGGGTAAAAAACTGGCTGGGATGGGTGGGCCCAAAGGGTTGTGGTGAATGGAGTGACATCCTGTGGTGACTGGTCACAACGGGGGGGAGGTTCCCCAGGGCTCAGTGCTGGAGCCAGTTCTCTGTAACATCTTTATCAGTGATCTCAATGAGGGGATCAAGTGCACCCCTGGTCAATTTGTAAATGACACCAAATTGAGCACTGTGTCATGCTAGATACATATGCACTTTGAGCTCACTGCTAATAACTTGGTAGGAGCCAGGCTTCTACCACAGGCAGCATTGTGCCTGGAAGTGAAACAGTGGGCAATGCCCACATTCAGATCCCAATGAATCTGGCAAGTCTGTTTCTCATGGTGCAATGAGAAAGCATTGAACATGCAGGGAATTACAAGCTGGTAAGCCTCACCTCTGTGCCTGGGAAGATCATGGAACACACCCTCTTGGATGACGTGTTGGAGCACATGAGGGAAGAGCATGTGATCTGGAACAGCCAGCACGGCTTCACCAAGGGAAGGTCGTGCCTCACCAATCTGGTGACTTTCTATGATGGAGTGACAGCATCAGTAGATAAAGGGAAGGCGACCGATGTCATCTACCTGGACTTGTGCAGGGCCTTTGACACAGTCCCCCACCACATCCTTATCTCTAAACTGGAGAGATGTGGATTTGATGGGTGGACCATCCAGTGGTTAAGAAACTGGTTAACAGACCGTAACCAAAGGGTGGTGGTCAATGGGTCTGTGTCCAGGTGGAGGCCGGTGACAAGCGGTGTCCCCCAGGGGTCTGTCTTGGGACCAGTTCTCTTCAACATCTTTATCAATGACATCGATTATGGGATTGAGTGCACCCTCAGCAAGTTTGCGGATGACACCAAGCTGAGTGGTGTGGTCGACACCCTAGAAGGAAAGGAAGCCATCCAGGGGGGTCTTGACAGGCTGGAAACATGGGTCTGGGTGAACCTAATGAGGTTCAACACTGCCAAGTGTAAGGTGTTGCACTTGGGCTGGAAGAATCCCAGACATAGATACAGACTGGGAGAAGAGCTTCTTGAGAGTAGCCCTGCTGAGAAGGACATGGGGATTCTGGTGGATGAGAAACTTAACATGAGCCAGCAGTGTGCTCTTGCAGCTCGCAAGGCCAATGGTATCCTGGGCTCCATCAGAAGAGGGGTGGCCAGCAGGGACAGGGAGGTGATTGTCCCTCTCTACTCTGCCCTCGTGAGGCCCCACCTGGAGTACTGTGTCCAGATCTGGGGCCCCCAATACAAGAAAGATGTGGAACTGTTGGAGAGGGTTCAGAGGAGGGCCACGGAGATGATTAGAGGGCTGGAACACCTGCCCTACAAGGAGAGGCTGAGGGAGCTGGGCTTGTTCAGCCTGGAGAGGAGAAGGCTGCAGGGGGACCTCATTGCAGCCTTCCAGTACCTGAAGGGAGCTTATAAGCAGGAGGGGATTCAACTTTTTAAAAGGATGGACAATGGCAGGACAAGGGGGAATGGATTAAAACTAAAGGAAGGAAGGTTTAGATTCGATATTAGGGGGAAGTTTTTTACAGAAAGAGTGGTGAGGTCCTGGAACAGGCTGCCCAGAGAAGTAGTGGATGCCCTGTTCCTGGAAGTGTTCAAGGCCAGGTTGGATGAGGCCCTGGGCAAACTTGTGTAGATCCAGGCCTGAGTTTGGTGGCCCTGCCTGTGGCAGGGTGGTTGGAGCTCTATGATCCTTGGGGTCCCTTCCAACCCTTGCCATTCTATGATTCTATGCAGAACTGTCAAGGCTTGGATCTTAGTTTCCATATTTCCTTGAATCATGAATCTTTTTAGCAGTTACATGCTCTACATTTCGGAAGTAATGCACTAATATTTTCTTTATAAACACAACCTTCCTTTTTCTCTGTAATGTACAGTGTATCACATGAGTTATTTTTCCACATTGAAGAGGCACATACCATCATCAGAATCCTCACACTACTGAGAAAGCTTTTTTGAAATTAGCAGGAAGCAGGTTTTCTATTGCCCCAAACAGACCTGAAGCACTGCAGATGTTTCTTCACCAGCAGCAGACATCTAACCTTCACTGGATAAGAAGGACTGCATTTTTGAATTACTTATTTGATGGTGATAGCTCTAGGAATCTCCTATTGTTTGTTTCCCAAGTCTTTAACATTACTATGTGCTCAAATTTGGTTGGGAGGTGTGAAAATTCCTTAGAGGGTGTTTTACTGGCTCAGTGAGAACATGCAGAACAGAGGCCACCTTTGAATGCTCTGAGCTGAGTGCCAGGACTGATGGCTTGGCAGCTCCAGTGCTGCTCTCATTCTACTGCAGGTTGACAAGACAGTATGAAACTCTGCTCAGTGCACAGCCTCATGCAGTTAAAAAATACTTATGCCTTGGTGAGGTATAAGGGGAGGACTGTTTTCCAATTAATGTATTCCCTGTTGGTTCAACATCAAATCATTACTGCCTGTAGCATGCTGGTATGTGGTTGTGTGTGACTTGGTTTTGTAAACTTGTCAACAAAAGATCATCCCTCTTAAATAGTGGCCACTCATCAAATCCAAAACACATTTAAAATCATTAACACACACATTTTCAGATACTGCACACCCATCACGTGACATACCCATCATACTTACAGGGTGTACCTTCCTCATAATAATTTTGGGGTTTTTTTTTCCTTGATGCTGCCATTCATAAACACAGAACAGACTCTTCACTACAAAACTTATTCAGACCTTTTAAACTCAAGCCTCAAAGTTCTAGATGAACACAGGTTAATATTTGTGTCATTTTCCCCACCTGTATGAAAATATAATTTCAAAATCCTAGCCTCACTAAAGTTAAAGGGAGTACAGTCTTGGATTTCAATACAGCCAATTTATAAATTTAATTGAAGGACACCACAAAATATGTAGTTACTTAAAGAACAGAAACAACTCTAGTATTAAAAGTAGAAAAATCAAAATATAAAGAAAATAAAACACTTTCTGGGTTTTCTTAAATCTAGAAAGCCAGAACTGTTTTGTTCACAGAGGATCAGAGAGAATGCAGGTCATAATACTGACTACTCATATTATTTAGAATATCTGGATTTAATGGTATTTGGAACAACTACATATTCAGTGAAACTGTACTTTGTATTACTACATAGTGTATTTTTCTCAGAAATAACTAAATCATACTCTTGCTAATGTACCTCATGTCATATTAATTACATATTTCTCATAAATATTTAAATTAAATTACATGCTGGGGAGAAACTATCTAGGAACACGTAGGGAGAAGAGAGAAAAGAAGCTGGTAGGCATAGGTGGGGGGAAAAAAATTCAATGACAAATTCAGAATTGGGTTAAAATGAAATTAACTACCCAACTGGAACTTCAGTAATATCGTATCGAGCTTGCAATGCAACTAAGTTCCATTTTATCACTTCAGCAAGAGTCTAGAGGCAATCTGAAAATATGTTGTTAAAATGCCAAAAAGAATTCATATATGTATATGTAACAAATTTACTGCAGAGATAATGTGGAATATCATAAACTGACAGAAGAAGAGAGAAATATAAAAATAATATTTTTTGTGTTAACATTTCCTTGATTTTTTTCAGCTTATGATAACATTCCAGTTCTAATTTTTTTATTTCCCTAACCCCTTCCTCTCCATTTTAAACAAAAGCAGAGCTGGACAATCAGAGATCATAGCCAGATCTTGACGTTAATTAAAAGTCTATTTCAGTCCACTGTAAAATATGTCATTAAATAATTTAACATCATACAATAGTCACCTGAATTTTGAAGATAGAAGACTCACTTTGTTACTGTTGGGTTTTAATTTAGCATTAATTTTTTAACATAGTGGAAAAAATTTAAATAGGTAGTATATTGCCACAATCATTATTCAGCTCCACTTTCCACCCCCCAGCTCAATACCAGCAAGGGATTAAGGAATGGGAAAGAGCAAAGTAGTGCACTCAAACCTCTTCTGACACACGACTGACCATAATTAATTCTTACCTTTGGGAATCACTGTGCTCTATTCAATTATCATCTACCACCTCAAACGTAAAAGAGCCAGTTCAAATGCAGGTTTATCATTTTGACATCCATTTTCACATGCCAGCCATGCAAAGTGAAAAATAAACGCAAAGTCCAATATATTATAAAAAAGTTTTAGAATGCAGATAGATGGCTCACTGCTGAAAAGACTGTCAATGGATTTTTTTGGTTTTGGTAATTGAAATGACAATAATTAGCTGTGAGGTTTTTCAGTTGTACAGAAGAGGTCTCATGGGGAGGACAAAAATATAAAAGAATTCTGGAAAAATGAGATCAGTAGGTTCTGGCCTTTGCCAAAAGAAATGGAAGCATGAAAACTGTTCTTTACTATGTCCAGGTGCATAGATGATGTCACTGAAGAAAAGGCAAAGGAATGAGTACAAATATTGAGGAGTTTTCTTTGAGAAAGGAGAAACTTATGCAACTGCAGTAGGGAAGTGCTTCAGACTGATAGCTCAATAAAACATGGTCAAGATTATGGGTTAAAGCAAGAATCAACTCTCTGAAAACTTTAAATTTGCTATAATTAGAGGTACTCAAAAGTACAATAATCACCACTAGGAAAATGCCAGGAAAAATTAAATTGGGAAAAGAATCTATTAATATTTTCAGAATGTGTCAAAACCCATGGATTCCAAATTGTAAGTCTGTTAATACCCATGAGAAGTTATAATGTTGAATACTATTACCCAGTTTCAAAGTAAATACAAGCCAAGCTGCTTCTTATGGCTAAAACCAGAAGGTAAAGAGGAAAAAATCACCTATAAGAGGGAGTGGGAAAAAGGGGAAAAAACTATACATCTGCTTTCTAAACGAAAAATTAAGAAAATCAAGAGTGGCCTTGTAGACTGCAGTGGAGATGCATGACTGCAAAACTGAATACTCTCAGCAGATCTTTACTTTATGAAAATCAGCTTTACATCTGTAAATGTGCTGATGCTGGGTCTGAAAGTCCTGCCCTAATGCCGTAACTTGGTTTACAAGTGAACTTCTGCATTTCTCACATCTTACCCTATCCTTTGCTGCTCAAGAAATGGTCCTTAACCTTGAACATAACATGACTGCAGTTTTGTGAGTGGGAAAACCATATGGATTCATATGGGTTTGACTTGAGCTTGACTCCCATGTGGAATCCCTGAAGTCTAATAGTTGTTGAAAACTCACTGCAGGCTTACTTTCAGTAGAGGCATTAACCAGGACTCTAGCACAGCATTAATTCCCCAACCTGTTTTTATTTAAGCTTATAGGAACTTAGTATCACTGAGAGACCCAGAACTTGACTGAAATGGGCCAAAGGATTCAAAAGTTCTTTAAAAGACAAAGTGAATAAACAGCATCGTTTCCTCAACAAAACACATTGTAAAACAACTGATAAGGTTGGAAATTAGGGACAGTGTGTGAGAGGGAAATTAAGAGTAAGTTTTATAACTTTCAGTATGACATTCTCACTTGCAAAGGTTGGAATGCTGTAAGCTTATTCCAGGAAAAAAAAAAAAAATTCTTATGGGGAATCAAAACACTATCAGTTTTCAAAACCTTAATTGAAAGAGCCTTCTGTTAAAGACAGGCAATTCAGAACATTGGAAATGGCAATTTTTATTTAAGGATTGACTGATGATAATGTTCTTTGTATTTTAAAACTAAATCGATCACATTTTTAGAATTCTTGCGTATATTTAACTTATGGATCTTTTAACTGTATTTATATTGTGTAACATGAAGAGTTGATTTTTTGCTTTAAGGTACAAGGAAACATTATAGTTAATTTACCACAGTTTTAGCTAAACATTGGGTGTGGATTTAATAATATCATTTCATTTTGTATTACTGATTTCTCTAAGTGAAATTATTTCATCTTAAGACACTGCTATTTCAAAATGCATCTTTCAAGAACTGCCCTTGATGGGTGTGAACAGGCCACTAGGTAAGACCAGCCAAAATAATATAATGATGTTTGACAAATCATGCAATTAGAATTTCTTGTACAGTGATCACTGTCAGACTAACTTCATCTTGAATAAACAGAACCCACCAAGCAAGCCATAACATTCTCATCTACGGCATTTTTTACTAAAACAGAAATGCAAACTACCGTAGGAGATTTCTTTGAGAGCTTTTCTTGATGTATTCATTATTTATAAATGCTACTTTTCCTTCTCTCCATCTCCCCTCTAGTCAATTAAAATGATGGGAGTTTTGGATTCAGTGGTTCCAAGAAGCATGTGAAAGTGTAAAATGCATGACAGGGAAATAATGCAGCCAAGTGTCTTCTGAAAATCACCCACAATATAGATGCACCTGTGTAAGCTGTCTATGTGTGGAGATCATTAGTTACTTCAAAACTTTACTGAAAGCTCATATTAACTTGTACCTTCTTGTACCATTAATGAGATTTCAGAAATCAGGTAAACCATGATTTCCCTCAAGAACGTCATTTTATACAAGCATTTTCAAGCTGTACTTGTTCTTACCTGTAGCAGGGCTGCAAACAAATACACAGCTATAAAGATAGGAGTTAAAGAAGTGTGGCCGCTCTTCATTAAGTGGATAGTGTACAAGAAAATCAGGTGTCCAGGAATCACCAAGAGAAGCAGAACTTGGGCTGACTTGTTATTTACACCTGCAATAAAAATTCCATGATTCGATTACGATCTTCAATTAATGTATCAGATTTTTATTCATTTTAATATAAAAAGCAGTTTGAAAATTCCACAGCATTGACTATTGGAACAGCAGGAATTATTTTCTGCTAAAATTCTCCTTCAGGATTTTCACAGAAGAAAAAAATGCCCCACTAGTGTCTGCCAGAAAAGAGAAGCAGGGCCCTTCCAGAAGAAGGTGGAAAACTTTGCTTTCATTCTGTACTCATGTAATGCCATCTACTTCTTGGGAGCTGCAGTGACCTCCTAAAACCTATGAAAGCGAATGTTTTGGGCACCATATTCAAGGCACCCTCAGAAGTACCTTATGTTTCTAAAAAGTAAGACCACATTTACCATTTTCTCATCTGCTCAATTCATTTCATGAGTATGAAAGTGTAATACATGCTGTTGACACTTCACATTGTTCCACAATCATTACATTATTAGGAAAGGGATCACTACAGGGGAGGAATAAACTGAAGCAAGCATCTTGAAAAAAAAATGGCAAATGGCAAATGGAAAGCAGGGAGTTGTCTTAGGTGTAAAGTTTGGTCCTAACAGGGTATTGATTTGAACTTCTGGAGTTAAATAACAAAGGACAGGAGCAAGTAAACAAGCTAAGGAAAGATGAAGGTTGAAATCTTTCTGAAAGGGTATCATCAGCATCCTGTTGCTGATCAGCAGCCCTTGCCAGGGTTACACCTTTCTCTGTGATTCCCACTGCTAACAGCTGCAGGCAAAGTAAACTGCCAAGCCTCTGCTGCCTTTGAACTGCATACAGCAAGTTCAGTTTGTTGCTGTTTCTCACGGAGCGTACGGTCTGGCATACAGAGACATGAAAAAGAGGAGACATGGGAGAGTAGTTTCAACAAGGGACTAATACATACCTGTACCGCAATAGGTTCTGCATGGGTAATAGCAACCCTTGGCTTCTTCTGGCAGTTCTCCAGGAATGCTGTGTAGATGGAGGTAGGTAGAAATTCTGCTAGCTTGAATAGCTACTAGATTACCACCAATACCTGAAATACAAAAGGGAACAAGAGGTGAATTTTCAACTATTTCTTTCCTCTAGTAGGCAATGTTTCCGCTAATTTACCAACTTCCCCTGTGTTTACCACAGTCTCCTACATACAGACATTAGAAACATCTTTAGAATGTATATTAGTTATTGACAGGATAACACCAAGTACTAAAATAAATCAAAAACTTGGGCTACAGTTTGGTGTATCACTGGATATTTAGAATATTCATATTGGAAATTTGGGTATTTGGAGATCAGTTTTAATTCATAATAAGTGCAAAAGATTCCTCCAAAAGGTTCAATCTGATGCTTTCTCATAGGTGAAGCTCCCTTTTATTGCCTTCTCTTGTTTGGAAATCCCTCTTGGAACAACAGAATTACTACATAGTTCTGCCAGTGCTGGATTACCTTCCTAGGTCGTTACTGCTGGCAAGTATAAATAATGCAAAGCAGATGCACTCACTACCACAAGCATAAATGCAGATTTCACACAGAATCACAGGGCTGGAAAAGATTTCAAGAGCTAATCTATACATTCCCTTTGCCACAGAGCAGGATTAGCCATAGTCTTCTGCCATTCATAATTCAGGTTGAAAGGACAAGTGTCTAACTGATTTTTAAAAGAATGGCAGTGATGGAGATTCTATCTTCTGTGTGATGACTGTTAATATAGTTCCCATTAGTAAAATGTTTTCTATGAAACAAACCACCCTATGATGTGAAGTGGCTGGCACTGTTACAAGGCCACTGTGGAGACCAAGGGATATCCCCGGTGACTAGAAAAGGGAAAATGTCACATCCATCTTCAGCAAAACATTTGGCAGTTTCCCACCAGCTTCCTCCTAGTCAAACTGGCAAGTTACAGGCTGCATGGATAGTTTGCAAGGTGAGTAAGAAATTGGCTAACAGGTCGCACTCAGAGGAGGGTGATCGATGGTTTTGCTCAGGCTGGCGGGCTGTCGCTAGTGGCATCCTGCAGTGTTGATACTGGGCCCCACACTGTATGTTCAAAAAGACATGGATGATGGGATTGAAAATACCTTCACCAAGTTTGCTGGTTACACTAAACTGTAGGGTGGATATGTCAGAAGGGAGAGCCTTCTACAAACAAACCTGGACAGGCTGGAAAAGTGGGCTGGCAAGAACAGTTTGAAGGTTAGAAAAGACAACTGCAAAGTCCTGGGATGACATAACCAAAAAACCCAGTACAGGCTAGGGTCTGTGTGGCTGGTGAGCAGCCCTGCTGAAACAGACCTGAGGATCCTGGTAGACACAATGAATGTGAATCAGTAGTGTGTTGCTGCAGCCATGAAGGTAAATCAGGTCCTGGGCTGCATCCATCACTGCTTGCAGAGATACAGACAGGATCATCCTGCTCTACTCAGCACTTGTCAGGCCACACCTGGAGTACTATGCCCAGTTCTGGTCCTCACAATCCAAGAAAGATGTGGTCAGATTAGAGAAGGTTGAAAGGATGGCTACAGAGATGATCAAGGGATGAAGAACCTACCCTAGAAAGAAAGACTGAAGGAGTTAGGTCTTTTCTCCCTGGAGATGAGAAGCTTTAAGGGAGATCTCATCAGTGTTCCAGCACTTGAAGGGCAGCTACAAATAGGACAGAGACTCTCTCTCCACAAGTAGACACATGGACAGGACAAGGGGCAATGGGTATAAGTTGCACCAGGCACCAAAAAAGGTTTCATCTTAATATAAAAAAGAAATTCTTTTACAGTGATAACAATCATTCACTGGAACAACCACCCCAGGGACACGGTGGAGTCCCCACCACTAGAGTTTTCGAGGCACGACTGGACAGGGTGTTAAATGTCTCTTCACCCAAGCGACAGGTGATAGGACAAGGGGGAATGGCCTCAAGGTGCACCAGGGGAGGCTCAGATTAGACATTGGGAAAAATTCTTCACCAAAAGGCTTATTGGGCATTGAAACAGGCTGCCCACGGAGGTGGTTGGGTCACCAACCCTGGATGTATTTAAAAGATGGGTAGATGAGATGCTCAGGGATATGGTTAGTAGAGGACAGGTACTCATCTCAAAGGTCTTTTCCAACCTAATGATTCTGTGATTCTGTAAATAATGCTATCTAGACTCCCTTTCCCATGAAGGGTTGGACCACATGATCTTTCAAGGTCCCTTCCACTCTGGCTGTTCTATACATTATTACTTCAGTGAATAGAAAACTAAACCAATTTGTTCTATCTACATTGCAGGATGCAGTGGCACTAGTATAAAATTCTATTATACTTTATAGAGCTGTCTGCTTGCATATCAGGCATATGCTTGTTTTCCCCAGATACTTTACATAGCAAGAAGATATGATTAGGCAGATCTTGCCCCACTTTGGAAGGAGGAAACTTTTGTTTATCATAGTTGAACTGATTTGTTTATCTGATGCTTAGGGCTTTGCTTGGATGCAGAACAAATGTCTATGGTCAGCAGAAGATGCTATTTACCAAATTCTTTTGAATGGACTGGTTAGGACAAACACTTAGGATTGAGGTCATAGATTTCCTGTCTCACCACTGCTTAACAACCAAAAATGGCAGACCCTAACAAGGCTGTAGGACTTTTAAACAAAAGACTTTAAATATTAATTAGGAAATAAGGTAGAAAAAAGTAATGGAGTTGGCAGGAAGGATTCGTTATGAAAATGACTTGCAATGTCTCAGTCAGGAGATATTGAGACTAAATGTGAACTACTGAAAGGTTAAGTCAGTCTTTGCAAAGAAAATTAAAACAACAGTAGCCTTTTTCAAACAAACTACAGAATCATAAATAAGGGATTTATATGAACTACAAAAGGGGTTTAAATAGATTAAAACCAATCTAAGTAGGGTCTAAAGTCTGTCTTTTGACTGAGAACAATATTTTTGAGACTTCTAACAAATGAGAATAAGGTATGGAAAGGGAGACAGAAATAAAACTAAGGATCAATGCACTATATTTGGATGGGGATCAGATAATTTCTGTGACTGAATTATGAAAAAGCTGTTATGTAAAACTGTTTCTTAATAAAGCTGTGAAGCTGGGGAAGATGCCATATGACTGGAAAATATGAAAGTTTCCGCTTAAAAAAGAGGGGATAAAAGCAATCTTGGTAATTAAAAGCAGGCTAACAACTGCAATAACTGACATATTCACAAGAATATTAAAAGGAAAAAATTAGTAAACTCTTCTCTCACTGTCCATATCTATTACATAGCATGAGAAGTAAAGAGGGCTGTTTTCCAAGGTACGCTTTGAGGTTTGTAGTATTGCAATCATAAACCATGTTGGCACAAAAAACCCCCAGATTTCAAGTGCTTGCAATTTCCTCTTGTGACTGATAATTATCTGCTTCAACAAATTGAGACAATCTGAAAAATTATAGATGATCTGGACCTCATTCCCTAATTAATAACAAGGGAAAGTGAGTGAGAGAAATGAATTAAGGAAAACAGAAAATTGCCCACTTGAAATGGCAATAAAAAAACCCTGGACAAGAGAGACATGGACAGGAAGGTGTAAGATTGATTCTTAGCCCTTTGATGGATAGCTATTAATCAATTTGGTTTTTTTTTCTTTTTACTTTTATAAACATTGTTTAAAGAAACAATGTTTATTTAAAGAAACAATGTTATGTCCCAACATATGTATGTCCCTGTTGCAGTTTTGTGTAGCTGTGCTGCTGAGACAGCTTTTGTAAGCAGCAGTTACAGTTTTTTGCCAGCCTCAAACTGTAAACAATGGCCAATTCAAGGCCAAAGTTGCCTCTGACCCAGGGCCGAGCCAATCGGAGCTGGTCACAGCACCTCTGTGAATCACATATAGGAGAAAAAAACCTGCTGGCAAGATGCATTTTGCCACCGGAGAAAGGAGTGAGGAGATGTAAGGAGCTGTGCAGACACCAAGGCCGGGGAGGGCAGGAGAGGAGGCGCCCCAGGTGCCAGAGAGAAAGATGCCCCTGCATTTACCTGGAGAAACCCATGGTAGAGCGGGTGTCCTTCCTCCTGCAGTCCATGGAAAAGGACGAGACCCCACCTGTAGCCCATGGAGGGGCTCCATGCTGGATGGAGCAGGTGGAGACATAGAGAAGATGCTGTGACCCGCATTGAAGCAAGCCTCTGCCAGCACTTGCAGCCCATGAAGAGGATCAGAGACACAGAGATGAGCGAGTGAGAGGTTTATGCTGGAACAGGTTTGCTGGGGGGAGGCTTGTGAGCCTGTGGAGGACTGGGACTGAGAGACATTGTGATTTACTACTACCTGCCATAGCAGTGATCTATGGCAGGGCAGCCGACAAAGAGATAAAGCCCTGGGGGAAGAGACTCATGTTGGAGAAGTTTGTGGAGGACTGTCTCCTGTGGGTGGGACCCCACGGTGCAGCAGGGAGAGGGTGTGTGGAATGAATGCCCCCTCCAGCCAAGAAGGAAAACAACTTGCAAGGAACTGACCAAAGCCCCCATTTTCCCAGAACTTGCCCTGCCCCAGGAAGAAGGGAAGAAGGGAGTGAAATCATGACGAGAGTGAAGTCTGCTAAGAAGGGAGAGAGGGGGAGGTACAGGTGTTTTAAGATCTGGAAAAGGAAAACAACTCATGAGGAAGTGACTGAGAACCCCATTTTTTCCCAGTCCCTTACCACTCTGTGCCACAATGAGGGGGAAGAAGGAAGCAAGATCATGACTGAAGAGAAGTCTGCTGAGAATGGAGGGGTGGGGGGGGAAGGTGCTACCAAGAACCCCATTTCCCCAGTCCCTGCTCCCCCTGTGCCACAACGGGAGGGAAGAAGGGAGCAGAAACCCTGACTAAAGTCTGCTAAGGAGGGAGTGGTGGGGGGAAAGTGTTTTAAGATCTGGTTGTGTTGTTTTAAGATTTGGCACGGTCCCGACTCAGCTTTCACTGTTTCTTAGTGTAGTGTAATAAATTAGAGTAGTTTTCTTTCCTTCATTCTGTGTTGAGTCTCTTTTGTCCATGTCATTGATGACAGGATGATCTCTCCCTGTCCTTACACTGATTTCTGAGCCTCTCAATATATATTTTATCCCCTGTCCAAATACCCAGGGGAGTGATAGACCGACTTTGGTGGGCGTCTGGCCTCCAGCCAGGGCAAAACCACCACAGTCCCAAGCCCTACTGTTCATGTAGGTAACAAAAAAAGTGATTGAAAAGTATTAAAAGTGATTCTAAAACAAACTGGTCAGTCATGAGACACTAGTAAAAGGAGGTGCAAAACAGACAGCATGGAGTGTGATTTTAAGAGGTGTAACACATTAGTTTTAATTAAAATAGATGTTGAACATATACAATCTATTTTAGCTAACTGGAAATGCAATACTCACACATTAAGCAAAATTATTTTAAATTTCATTTGGTCTGAGTCTCAATAATCTATTATCAGTAGTATATTTGTAACTCATAGAAGATAGGCAGGTGTACTCAAGGTAAAAACCTTCTAGAATCCATATATCCCGCTCTGTCTCAACCAGCTAACAACATATGCTGATGGACAACAGCAGTCACACTGCTTTTTAGTTCTGTCCATTCATCTACCAATTCTTCCTTCTAATTATTTTTGAACCTTTGGCCAATTTCAACCATGTCTCACACAAGGATACAAATACTACCTACCTCCAAGTAAGGATAAACAAGCTAACGAAAAGGTAACAGTGGCTAGGGAAACTAAAAGATTCAAACCTCTGCTCTCAGTGAGAGAAAGGCAATAGTATGAGCTGCGTAGTTAACAGTGTGAGTTAACCAGCACCTAGCTAGGAGCTAGGCATGATGCCTCTTGCTCAGCCTGTAATTCGGTGACACAGGAGGGGAACGCAGAGGAGTGTTGTGAAAAGCAGAGGAAGAATGGAGAGAGCATTGTAAGCAGCGGGTATTGCAGGGACATGAGGTCATAGGCAATACTGGGGGTTGAAAAGGCTGTCTGGTACTCTAAAAACCCAGGTTACAAATTAGCATAAAATTAATTTCATGATTCTGCTGGTCACAGAATTAATTGTATAAAGCTGTGCTTGCACGGAATGAATCGCTTCAGTATGCACAGAGATACCCAGTTTGTTTTGTAACAGCAGTTGCTGTGCATGTGAAGTTATCTTGGCAGTATTAGATCAATCGGATCCCTGCAAGAAGCAGAAAAGATAAAACCGCGTAGGTTGACAAGACGTCAATACACAAAATTGACAGCTTCTCAGCATCTTCTGAATGCGTAAAATGGTTGTGTCTTCAGCAGCTGCTCATATTATGAAAATCTCTGTAGACATATATGAGGACTGTTTCCATGAACATTTAAGTCAGGGTTTTTTTTTTCCTGGAAAACATTATTGCAGTCATCATAGCAAATACTTTATAATAAAAGACTAACAGTGTTAGCTTCTTTTCATCCTCCTGAGAACTACACAGAGGAAAATAATTTCTTTCAGAAGTAAAATCCTGCAACTGTTACTGCATTCTCCTCAGAACAGCTGATGTGTTTAACTTCAATACGAGAGCGGCTCACTGTCAATAAGCAGAAGAGACATTGTCTGCTAAAGTGTGAAGGGTGTCATGCTGACTTACAGCATTAAAAGCAAATTGAGAACCTCATCATTTTATGGAGCCGGTTTAGGGCTAAGCAAGAATAAATACTTCTGAAAATCATCACAGCTCTTTGTTTAACAAGCACAGAAAACCATATCCAAAGCAGAGCCAAAATCATGGCATGTATTTGCAAATAGGCCTACTGGGGTGATTCTATTAATCATTATTTGGAGAAAGGGTTTATTTTCTAATAATAGAAGTAACCATACTATTCTGAAAAACACATTATAAGTACTTTACACCGATGCAACTTAAAGAATGCTTCAAAGCAAGTCTGTGGCTCGTAACTTTCACTGCAGGTAAAAAACCAGAAGTTAAGGGAAGCTGGACAGGTATTGCTGACACAGACTAGTCCGAGACCATCCAGTGCTCTGGGTAACACATCAGGCTGGCTTTTCCCCTCAGATCTTACACTGTGCATTTTGATAAACAGGGTGATATTTTCCAGGGAAAGCAGGGAGAGTGACTGATCAACCAGAGGTCTGTACTGCAGTTCTGAGGGTGGAGAACTGAGTTGAGAGAAAACTCATGAAGTTTAGGAAGAGGAAACTCAAAGTCCTGCATCTTGGTGGGAATAACCCCATGCACTAGTACAGGCTGGGAGTTGACCATCTGGAAAAGAGCTTTTCAGATAATGACCCAGGGGTCCTGGAGGACAAGAAATTGACTATGACCCTGGAATCCACCTTCATGGCAAAGGCAGCCAGCAGCAGCCTGGGCTACATTAGGACAAGCATCACCTGCAGGTCCACAGAGGAGATACTTCCTCTGTAATCCACAGTGGTGAGGCCACATGTGAACTACCACATCCATTTCTAGGCTTCACAATGCAAGAAATGGACTCACTGGAGCGAGTCTGACACGAGGACAATTGATACCCACACAAGTGAAGAATTAGGCCAACACAACTCCCTATTTGATTTTCTTGTAACTCTATCAAGAGAAATAAGGCAAGAACATTCTGCATTTTGTGCACTCCTGTGTACAATCCACCATAGTTAGTTCAAAATAGTCAGTTGTGCCAATTTGTCTTCCTGGAGTTCTACAACAACTTGCTCTTTGATGTCTCTTGTATTACAAAAATGAAATTAAGAGAAAGGAAAAGCATCTCAGTTACAATAATGACTAAAAACTATGATTTTTTGAATAATCAATTACCTTTCAGAAAATTCAAGATCAACTTTTGCCCTGACCCCCTTATCACTAACTAAACATATTTTATGCAAATGAGATACTTAGAATGGAAGTCTAGCTTACCTAGGTACTTGTTAATGTTGGGTTTTCATCCATATTTCCTCTACCTTCCTTTGTATTTTGTAATATTTCTTTTAACATTTAAAAATGTTTGAGGGGAAACAGTTGGAAATTATTATTAGCTTTTCCTCTAGGTATGGTTTTTAGGAGAAGTCTTTGAGACAACATTATACATGCAAACCATCATATTTCAAAATTGAGTAGCTTATGTTTCATTTGGCTTATAAATAATTCCTTTTTTGTGCCTAATTCAAAATTGTTCCATGATTGCTAAAAAAAATGAAAATATTCTGTGTATAATTTTGACATGAAAACTAATAAATACTGACATCTTATTAAAAATTTACAAGTAAGATGGAAAAGAAAGAACACACGTCTCTAATAGCAGAGAATATGCAGATTCCCATGTACAGGCTAGCAACTAAAAAGTCATGAAACTAACAACGACTAATGCATTGGAATTCAATATCCAGAATCACAGCCTGCCTCCATCTGTACGTGAAAATAAAGACTCTTTCCAATTCAGGATGCAGAAAAATTAATTTTCCACCCAGCCAAATTGCTTTAATACCATACAGATACACTAATGCTTTTCCTTGTCATTTACAGAGGCAAATTTCAGATGCTAAACTGTCTGGTTATCTTCCAATCAAAGCACTGCTATGTTATGTGAAAGCTGAGAGTACAATTATGCTCTAAGAGATAAAAATATACAAAATTATTAAAAAATGCATGTTCTTTTTTGAGGAGGAATGGTTTCTGGGTATTTTCTTTCCCTATTCTCCAAAGCCCACAATTTACAGTGAAAGCACTCTGAAAAACCTGAAAGTTTGTCATTCAATTTATCCTACTAATAGATAAAAAGGTATGGTTTGGGGAATATACTACATAAGCTTAACTTTCATCTCCCAGACAACAGACATTCAGTAAGTTCTGTGCTAGATTTTCTCATATGGCTTTCTCATATTCCTTGATCTACATTTATTCCCTCCAGATACCAAATAATCTTACAACATGTTCTGCCAAAGAGTAAGAAATACTACAACAGTTTTATGTTACCCTTACAGAGTATTGCTTCAAACCATCTGCAAAGGCAATTTTTTTCTACATAAAGCCTGCCAAGCATTTCTGATTTTCAGATGTTTTCAGAATTAATTTGCAGAACCTCAACTCTACAAAATGCATAAAAATGGGGTAAGGTCTACCAACATGTTTGTTACTGTGCAGTAACTCCTGAGATGCAAATACTTAGAAGATATCCCACAATGTTTTGTTTAAGCACACCACAAGAACGGAGAGGAATGTGGCTCTATCTGGTAACTGCACCTTAGTTCATTTCAGCTGTATATTCAGAGGAATAAAATTAAGGCATTATCTTTTTTTCTGCACAAAAGGAGCTCAGTTACTCACAAATTGCAATTCCTGAGCCAAATTCCAACATGCTGTGATGCTGTAAGAGGATTTTCAAACTTTAACTATCTCATTCATTTGAACACATAAAGATCAACTTGAGTATCTAGGCTGAAGCTCATGCTTAGTTATTTTATTCAGAACTTCAGTACATCAAACACAGACATCTAAATCGCCAGTACTTTTTAAGTACCACAATGGCTGAAACCACAAAATGAATTACTTCTTTCTAAAAAGCAGAGTTATAATTAAACCCAACCAACCATAGAATTAAAAATAATTATTCATCTCAAGAAATGTGTTTAACAGGGGGAAAATGGAAAAGCCGTTGTAAAATACTTCTGGCCACCAGCAGGAGAGTTGACTATAAATGCCTGTCTGCTTAAAATCTGTTTTAATATTCTTGGCAAATATTTGCAGTTATTGTTAATAAGGGTAGGAACCTTTGAGCTTGCTCAAATTCCAGACCAATATTTCTTAAACCAGAAGATTTATGGCTCCACACTGTAACATATGTGCTTAAAGTAATTTGTCTCCCACCTAAGAATACACAAGTCACCTCGGCAGGACCAGGTTGGAAGGTCCTTCATGGCACGCACAGGAATCCTAACACCTGATGACTCTGCACCACATACTGATCTGGATTTCAAGATACGGCAACTGGCCCTGAAAAAGAACACTGACAGACTGAAATCCTGGACAGATTTACACTGTCCACAAATTTTTGGCTAGACACAATCCCAACAGGTTACAATATTTATTTCAGGTTTCCCTGGTTTCTTTCAGGTTTCCTGTGTCATAGGAGCAGCAAATTTTAAGGTACAAGAAAGGAAAAGGCACCTGAGAAGAGTTTTGAGGGGAAAACCCTCACCTTATTTTGCTAGTTAGGCTTACAATAAGTACTTCAAGGCTGGAAAAGCTTTCTTTTTTAATACTTAAAGAGCCATCTGTTAAGTGGTCTAGCACACCTTTTATGTCAGTAAGTAAGTGTCAGTAGATGTGCTTTTTTAACCAAAAGATTTCCTAAACTCCAGTTTACTGCACTATACTGACCAGTAATATCAAAAGGTGCCAGTAGAATTATGAAACCCAGGAGAGACTAATCTAACAGGAACAACAACAAAATCACCTACAATTTCCTTTTCCAGGAGGTGTACCATAAAAATCTGCATCCACTACACAGAACATATTTTCTCTATATTTTCCAATAGAAATGCCTGTATCCTCAGAATTCTGAGAGTGTTACCACACACACACATACAATGCTTGGGCAACAATCCCCTCTTTGTTTTTTTTTTTGTGGATGATGGAAAACTAGATCCCTTAGTGCTTTTGTTGTCACCCAGTGGCACTGCAAAAGTAGTATTGCTATTACCAGTAACAGGCCACAGGCCTTATGCTAACTTCACCTTATTCCAGCATGGCAAAACTCTAGTCAGGGCCTATTAGGCTTGTCACCTTGTTAAGAACTCAAACTGAGAAACTGAGAAACTGAGGTTTCTCTTCTTACAATGTGGAGTTTAATTTTGGGATGATAGCAAAGGTCCTGAGAATAAGAACACAGGACTGTGAACAAACCACTGATGGTCCATTACTAGTCATTGAAAAAGCTTATCTTTGAGAACTGACAAAGACTGCTTTACACATAACAAGAAAAGAAGGAGCTAAGCATGCAAAACCCAGATGAACAACGGAGTAAGGCACCTGGTGTGGCTTGGAAAATGACACTGCCAGGCATTGTGGGATATTGTCCAAGGACCAGATGCCAAAAGCTAAGAACAGTCTAGAAATACAAAACTTGTCATGAAAAAGAAACATTTTGGATGGGGGTGGTACAATCATCACAGGAATCATCACTGCAGGACCATTGTGTAACTGCCACAGATACAAGCATGCCTCTTGCTTTTCCTTGCCTTCTTGGACTCTCCCCCTGCCCGCTCCAATAGCCCTAGCTTTCCCTCTCTTCCACCTGCCCAATTCTTCAAGGATTGTTTGACTTATCAGCTAATGCTCCAGGGCTTTGTACAGCTTTTGGCTGGTTCTTTTTCTGTAAAGATAGTTCAAAAAACTTGTCTTAATTCTGTTGATAAACTTATGAGTGAAAATCAGAAACAAAGTGGTGCATTTACACTTTTCTCTAGAGGTGTGTTTATAGTAAGTTGTCATTCTCAGCAATTAATATTATTTATTTAAGTCTAATCATTAGCTAAAACTGTTAAAAAAGTAAAATGTAAACACATAGCAATCCTGGTTTCACAGCCAATTTCTGTGAAAGAAAATGACCTTGAACAGGATGCATAATTCCACTTACAAGAGCAGTCCATAACTGCTACATGGCAAAAGACCATCATCACTGCAACATCTGATAGGAGCATAAGGCCTCATGCATCCCTTGTAGGTAGCAAGTCTTCTCTTAGGATCCTGGTCTAAGGGGTTACTAAAAAGGACTATTATAAGAAAGGTTTCAGATGTAAAGCAGAAAAAGGTTGAAGATCAACATACCTTCCCTGCTCTTTAGGTGACTGGAAATCAAAGTGGAAACACAAAATGTGTGCAAGTACTTGCAATTTCAAATTAATATAAAGACAAGGCACAGGCAAGGAAGCATAGAAGCTGAAGTGTAAAACTGAATTTATACTTAGCGAGGAACACAAATGGCAACAGAGAAATGCTTCCTATTAAAAAGTAAAAAGAAAGGAGATAAAGGACCTTAATGGGAAAGAAAAACAAGAAACACACTCTCTGGGAGATTGAAACACTCAGTTCCTCTTGTCTACTGCCTTCATAAAAATGGTGATGTCTGATCACAAGCTGATATGTAGTAAGTCTGTAGGGCCTGAGGGTAAATTAAATTTAGTGCATCCTTAGAGAGCTAGATGAACAATCCATGAATTATCAGTGATCATTACTGCAAGATGATTAAATTGGAGGTTAGAGAATACCAGAGGGCTGTAATGGGGAAAACAGAATATGTATCTCTTAAAAGGGCCAAAAAGGATGATCTGGAGAATCCATATGAGTGAGATTTCTATTCCTACATAAGTATGACAAAAAACCTGTTAAAAATACAATTCATATGCATCTAGAAAATGTGGAAGATGAAAAACAAGAGCTAACATGAATTTGCCAAGAACATGCTTCTGTCAAAACAATATGATTTCCTCCTCTAACTAAACATCTTGCCTAATGGGCACAGCAATAGATGTACTAAGTCTCAGTTGTAGTAAAGCTTAGCAAAATGCTTTGGTGCTATCTCAGGCTACATTTCCATTAGCAGCCTCTGGAACATTAATGACATCAGGCCAATATGGCTGAAAACTAAAACTCAGAGTTCATGTTAACAGCTTATTATCAAAGGGGAAAAGAAATGGTTGTAATTCCTTTAATTGATAGCTTGGAAAACAGAACAGAATATACCCATATGGAATTTGCAAAGGCCAAGTTAAGTCAAAAGTATTTCATAAGCCAAAACTTGGAAGTCAGAATTATCCTGATAATCAGAAAAATGGTTTAAAATCAACAACATATTAAAGTGCAAAATAAAGGGGAAAAGAACAGCTAGGCATCCATATGGTGGAAACAGATCTGGTGATTGTAATTATTGCAACCTACCTTTGTCTTAACCCTGTGATGCTGTTGAATTTTAAAAAGACCCTTAAAAGTTTGTATTTTCAAACTGCATCTGACTAACATTAAGTGTTCTTATAAAACTATCTATTAACTGTTCTTATAATTTTGGCTACCCGTAGATGATAGAACACTTAAGGATCAAACTTTCACAAGTATATTCTTACACACCTGGAAAATGCCTACCAAGTTTTGGTAGTGGTGCTTCTGTGAGAAGCTACTAGAAGCTTCCCCCAGGTCTAACAGACTCAATACCAGCCAGCTCAAGGACGGACCCGCTGCTGACCAATGCCGAGTCAATCAGCAGCAGTTTGGTGCTGACTGGTACACTAATTGGTATAATCAATTGGCATATTGGTTATGGCAATACTAATTGGTATAACAGAAATTACTGTGATAGACTTTTCTCAGACCAAGGTATATCAAGTGATATACAGTGGCACATAGTCCTTTCAGAATCTTACCATTAATTACTGGGGTATAAACGACAATTCCAACCAAATTAGGATCAGATACAGTTGTGTCCAGAATAAGGCCACCAATGCTGAAAAACAAGGTACAATAGTTAGAATAAGGTATATTGATTAGTATTTAAAAGCTTTTTTAGCAGTCTGCCCTAGAACAACTTCAAGCCACAGTTTTCTCCTCAATTCATCTTTCTTCCTACCCCATTACATTGTTCTCTACTACAGACTAACATTCCTTTAGTTGTTCATATATTAAAATGTGCTTCTTGTATAACAAAGACCACAGAATCTCAGCCAAACACTCCACTTTTAAGATTCATAACTTTCACTGAATTAAGTAATTGCTGAGATCAGTGTACAATCTTGACTGGAAACTGCAGGAGATGAACAGCTCACTACTCCCTTCATTTGATAGCACACACCTGCCCAGTCCTTGCCACAGGCTACTGCTGCTTCCCCAACTTGTTCTCACCTTTGACTTAACTTTGCAACTTCCTTTTCTTGGGATGATTAAAATTGACTCAAGCTCTACATTCTAGATGCCTCTTAATGTTTCTTTCAGGTACAATCACGTGTTAAGTAAGATATACAGAGACACAGGATGACTATCAAGATGAAGCAAACCAGACTTACCTGCTTATAACCATGGCAGTTATAACAGGCTCCCATCCTGAATGGAGAACAGTTCTGGTAGCTGGATGTTTGGCAGCTATGACAATCCCCATCGGAGTCAGAGCCAAAAAAAAGGCACCAACCAAAGGAGATACATAGTAATATGTCTCTAGAATAATAATAGAAAAATAAACAAAACCAAAAAACACTCTGGTTTATTTTCAATACATTCCTATGTATTTTTTCCTAATTTAGAACTCTAAAATAAATTATAATCTAAATCATGCATTTGAGGAATTTTAATAGCCTTTATTACTGCTGTACTAAAGTTTCGACTACTGCACTAAACAATATGGTTAACATCTGCCATCTGTGATGATTGTCTGCCATCTCCTCAAGGACAGAACTATCTGTACCAAGAAGGAATTTTGAAGAGGAATTTTGTTTGATGCTCTATGATAAAAGTGCAATAAGGATGTGGAATATAAAACATTATTTTGTAACATTGCTACCAAAACAAAAAAGAAACTACATATATTAAAAATGCATTTTGTTTATACAGAAATTCATAGCATATGTATACCCCCTTCTTTCCAAAGCACAGATAATATGGTAATCATCCCAGAAATAGCATATCTGAAATGATGCAAGCACAATATGCAGTATTGAGACATTTATATCTGTAGCTCAGTTGTTTTATGACCAATCTAAGTCTGAAAATTCCCAGCCATGATTCTGCTGCTTGCACCTATCCATCAGAAATGCATTACATTTCATAGGAACACAACTGCAAACACCAGTGGGGACCATCATGAAGCTGAGCTTATACAGCAAACAGCTGTCTCCCAGAAAGAATACTATTTTTTTCAGAGTACTTGGTTTTATATTCCCATCCACACAGAAGCTATCACAGTGATTCAAGACTTCCTAAATTAACAGTGAAGAAAATAATGGAAAATCTATCATAATGGTAACTATATATATAATATGCAAACATTCTACTTTTGCATATATTTAGTTCTATGAGAAATGGAGAAATGTTGCCATGTATTTAATGTTAAATACATTCTGTCTAAACTTTCAGAATTTGGACAGGTATTAATGCAAATTGCATTTTTATTTAACAAGTTGAAGTAGTTAGTATAGAACACACAAACACTTTACAAAAGAAAATATTTAGTATATAAAGAAGTATTCTTAAGCATGTATTATGGCTTATTACAAAGGCAGCATATTCAAGCAATTACTACTTTAATGTTATCTTGGTGGAGCTAAAATTACTCCTGGAAGAATTGCTGTAGAAGTTTTTAGAAGTTACTATCCTTCTGCATTGACTGGTAACAACCTCTACTGCAGAGCCAGCAGAAGATATTAAGATACATTTCACAGGGTAAGTTAAAAGTAGAAAGCTATTAGAATGAGACAAAACCCAAAAGAGAACTCATTTTTTCCTTTCCTTATCTAACCATCCTACAATATATTCTCTCCTTCCTTTTTGGTGCCTTTTTTTTCTCCTTTCTCCTTTTTCTAAGAACTAAGAGGTGGGCCTAATGTAAAGAGTTCTCACTCAAAAGAGTACACACAATACGTGATTCCTTTATTTGATAATTATAGTTTTGTTTTATCAAACAATAAAAAAGTAAAAAAAGTAAAGTTCTTAAACTACTCACTGCCCAGGTAATGCATCCACTTACAATGAAGAAAGATCCCTGTGTGCACTAAAATTAGTCACATGGAAAGGCATCACTCATTCTGCATCTATTTATTTAAAGTTTTGGAATTTCCTTTTTCCCTCTCCCTTTCCCCCCTCCCCCTCCCCCCCCCAGAAGACATAAATCATACCCTGTCCTGGCTTTTTCTTTCTCCTTTCTTTCTGTTCTTCTCTGTTAAATCCAGCTAGAGGCCACTCACCAGCAGTGTTCCCCGGGGCTCAGTTCTGGGGCCAGTGCTGTTTAATGTCTTTATCAGTGACATGGATGAGGGAGTCGCGAGCATCCTCAGTAAATCTGCAGATGATACTAAGATTGGCGGGAGTGTTGATCTGCCACAGGGACCTGGGCAGGCTGGATAGATGGGCCGAGGCCAATTGCATGAGGTTCAACACGGCCAAGTGCCATGTCCTGCTCTTGGGTCACAAACCCATGCAAAGCTACAGGCTCAAGAACTGTCTGGAGGAGAAACACCTCCGGGTGTTGATCAACAGCCAGATGAATATGAGCCAGCAGTGTGCCCAGGTGGCCAAAGCAGCCAATGGCATCCTGGCCTGCACCAGGAACAGTGTGGCCAGCAGGAGTAGGGAAGTGATCCTTCCCCTGTATTCAGTGCTGGTGGGGCTGCACCTGGAGTACCGTGCTCAGTTTTGGGCCCCTCACTACAAGGGCATCGAGATGCATGAGCGTGTCCAGAGAAGGGCCACAAAGCTAGTGAAGGGTTTGGAAGACAAATCTTATGAGGAGTGGCTGAGGGAGCTGAGATTGTTTAGTCTGGAGAAAAGGAGGCTGAGGGGAGACCTCATCATTCTCTACTACTACCTAAAAGGTGGTTGTAGTATGTTGAGGATTGGTCTCTTCTCCCAGGTAGCTAGTGAGAGGACAAGGGGAAATGGTCTGAAGTTGCTCCAGGTGAAGTTTAGGTTCAATATTAGAAAAATTTCTGTACTGAAAGGGTTGTTAGATATTGGAACAGGCAGCCCAGGGAGGTGGTTGAGTCACCCAGCATCCCTGGAGGTGTTTAAAAGAAGAGTAGATGCTGTATTTGGTGACATGGTCTAGTGTTGGACGTAGTAGGGCTGGATAGACAGTTGGACTTCATGATCTTGAAGGTCTTTTCCAACTGAAATCATTCTATGATTCTCATATGGAATCAAATTTTGAGGCACAGGCATGTACCATATGCCAAATAACTGATTTGAAGGTCAGAATGACAGAACAACTCTAATGTAATATATTTAGAAAAATAGAAAAAGGCACAAGGCAAGTTCCAAGGCTTTGGCACATTTTTTGAGAGGTTGCCATTTTCATTAAAAGGTAAAGTCTGTTGGTCAGCAAAGATCCTTTGTTGCAAATAAACATTCAACAGGAAAATATAGATGCAGAGGTGAGCATTACCCTAATTGACCAACGAGTTCTTTCACTTGTACATCAACAATCAGCCCACTGTACTCTTCATTACAGAACTTCTACCAACACAAGAAAGGAAATTAAAGTTCAAAAAAGTATGCCTTTTACAATAAATTATTTTTAAGTCCACTAACAACTAAAGAACTTGTTACAATGTGTTCATAAAAAAGGGACAGTATTTAACTAACTGCACTGGTCTCCAAACTGGAAGAGCTAGTCCAAGAACACAGCCCAAGAATTACAAAGAGCACTAAAAATACGTAAAGTATAATAAGTAATTATATGATAAATTCCTTTCTTCTGGTGGGGGGGAAGGTGCACACAGATAAAACTGAAATCAGTCCAACAAGCGAACAATGAATTCTGTTTGAAGTGCTGGAGGGAATGATTAAAAAAAAAAAGCCCATCAACCATACCTGTGCTCCTAAACAAGGAGGAAATCAGCTACACATATAAACCCATTTGTAAGTTTTAGATGAGACAACTGAAATTCACCCTGTCCAGGTTTTTTAAGACAAAGATGATGTAAAAATTAGGGAAACACTTAGTTGCTCACTACCAGAACTATTGCCTGTCTATTAAGTTGAATTAAAACCAGAACTGTAGAAGCAATTAATTGTTTAGAATTGTATTACAGGACCTGTCACAAGTGAGTAATGATAGACTCCAGTTAGCTACAGGATCATTGAAACTACTCAGCTCCAACCTAACTCTTGGGAATAGAGTGCAAAGCTTTTATTTTTTTTTAAGCTGTGGGAGACTCTACTGCAAAACACCTTACTATAAGAATCTAAAAGATATTAACCTTGAGATGCACCTTGTAAGGAATGATGGGGCATCTTCCTCTTCATATTTAAATCACAGAATAAAATGTATTCTGCAATAGCTACAGAACAGGAAGAGGGAATAAATGATTCCTCTTTTAAGGCTCAAGTCTATTTTGGTAGCTCAATAAGAGGTAGCTTACACGGTAAAAGGAATCTTGCTCATCCTCGCTCTGCTACAGAATTTGTACCATCCTGCAGTGTAAGATCAACACCTAAAGGCACTCAACTCTTCAGCAAACATCTGACTCTGTCCTTAAATTTAAAAAGGCAGGAAGGCAGGAAGGAAGAGGAAAGAGTCAGGGTTCTTAACTGAGTCCTTTACTGGTCTTCATTTACTTTAACCTCTCATCCCTTTAGTAAACAGTGATATAAATTCATCTTATAGTTCAGAAAACTGAGATGCTTAATGTTTTATTCCTTGTGCAGGGTATCTACTGATACCTACCACAGTGCCACTGAACAGTACAACAATTCAACCAGTAGTAGGAGTGAGAGGTAAATTGAAAATACACTACTTCAGAGCAACTCTTAGGAACCTGAAAATAATAACAATTTGTCTTCTCAGCCTGGATCGAACATGCTGACAGGTTGAGAGAATTGGGGTTGTTCAGCCTGGAGAAGAGAAGGCTCAAGGGAGACCTTATAGTGACCTTCCAGTAACTGAAGAGGTCTCTAAGAAAGTTGGTGAAAGCCTGTTTTTAAGGGCATGTAGCAATGGGACAAGGGGCAATGGTTTTAAACTAGAGCACTGTAAGGGTGACGGAGCACTGGAACAGCCTGCCCAGAGGGGTTGGAGAGTATTCCTTCTCTGGAACCACTCAAAACCCGCCTGGGTGCATTCGAGTGTGGTTTAGTCTAGGTGATCCTGCTCTGCTAGGGGGGTTGGATTAGATAATCTTTCAAGGTCCCTTCCAACTCCTGACATTCTGTGATAGTGTGTTCTGTGACCCTGGAACAGGTAGCCCAGAGAGGTGGTGGAGGTCCCATCCCTGGAGACATTCAGGATCCGGTTTGATAAAGCTCCGAGCAACCTGACCTAGTGCAAGGTGCCCCTGCTTACTGCAGGGGGTTGGACTAGATGGCCTCTAAGGGTCCCTTCCACCCCACCGCATTAGAGATAACTGCATACATATATGCCACGTTCTGTGAGAAAGAAGAAAAAGAAGCAAGCTTTAAACGCAGCCCCAGAGCCCCGCCGCCAACTGACGCGCCCCGCCACATCCACGCCGCTCCCGCCGCAGAGCGGCCCCGCGCGCTGCCAGGCCCGGCGCCCGTCCGGCGCCGGTCCTGGGGCGCCCTCTAGTGCCCCGCTGCTCCCTGACAGGCACCCAGCGGCCCGGCTCTTCCCAGCGGGGCCGGGAGGCTGGACGAGCTCCTAACCTTCTGCTATCTAAACCCGCAGTGACAGCTTTGCCGTTATTTTTAAAAATTAACCTTTAAGAAATTATATATACGATGGCGTCCAGATACGACGCTTTATTTGTCCCTAGCCTCGGGACAGTCCTTTCCCCTGCCTCTTCTGGGCATGTCATGAAGCATCCTGTCAAACCAAAGGCTGAGCACAGGCATACAGCTCTGCTATAGACAAACAGAAAGCTTGGACAGATATCATTTCCCCCTTTCTGTCTTCTCAGCTGAAAACAACTCTTCTCCTGCAGAAAGGAGCCAGAAACATACACTGTTTCAGCACGTTCAAGTAGTTAACCTACTAAAACATAGCGGAATATAGTTAATTCAGAATACAGCTCAGAGCTTCAGAATACAGCTTCATTACTGGCCCTTAGACTGTGGGTTTCTTTATAACATTCCCATTGTGCTCATTATTCTAGCACTGAGACAGCAGGATGGGCTGGATGTGGCCAAAGGCCTCATATAGTACCGTACCCCAGGTCTGACTACAGTCAGGCTTATGGAAAGAAGAAAAGGACAAGTTTAGAGTGATGCTTCTTTCAGTGTGCTCTGCCAGCTGCTGCTGCTGTCTGCCTCAGGGATTTCCTCACTCAAGTTTCTGTCTGCATCTCTCCACTCAGTACACCTCAGCGGATTCTTCTCTGATTAGTTTATCCAAATAGTTCTCTAAAATCACTTTGGTTCTCTTAATACACCATGGCACTAAGTTCCACATCCCAATCACATATTGTGTAAAAAGGTTTCTTTAACTTTTTTTTTTAATCTGTTGTCTAATCATTTTCCAAATGCCTCTTCACCGCCAGTCACAACTTTATGCACCTCTCCTGAGCTGAAGCTACTCCATACTTCTATTCCTTGTTATTATTTCATAGTTCAAATACCAGCATCTTGGAAACCACATTTCCAAGGTCTTTGTGGTATGTTCTTGCTTTGGAAAGGCTCTGTTTCCTAAGAGAAAGAAATACAAACGCATTGAAAAATATAAAGAGCAGAAGCAGCCATTTTAGTGGTAACTAGGTAATTACATGTACCACCAAAAGAGAAGTATTTGCAGAAGACAGTGGGAAGAAAATTGAGAGTAACTTTGAAAAGCATACTTGAGTGCACTAATCTTTTCCCCCTACACAGCTGTGGGACCTGCTTTTCAACTGCAGTGGCTGACTAAAACATGACGGGCCATGTCAGCTGTAAAAGTAGCAAAGGATGCATTCAAACCAGCCCTACTTCTTTCTTTATTGCACTGGGATACATTAGGCCACCTGTAACTATAGATGTAAATTTCTGGAAATGTGTGAAAGGAAGAAAGAAGTCCATGATTCTTTCCCCATTGCCTTTTTAGTGTTGAGTGTTTGCTGTCTGGGTTTTTTTTAAGATGTTTCAGGAGAAGCTGAAATATTAGAGGTAATTACCTACTCCACTTAAAAAAGTGTATTATCTCTAATTTATATAATGCAGGGGAAACAACTAGATACAGTCCTAATATAATATATATTGTTTATTTACAAATGAAAAATGTAGGTACTATTAAAATACCAGCACACGTCACTAAGTTTTGCCTGCGGCCACAATTTAAAAATTGGAAAGGAGTAGAAAAAGCTGTTCAAAACCAGTAAGACTCAGTATTAATGATTTACTGTCTTTGAGTTATGTGAGTTCCACTAAAGCAATTATATAGAGAACATTATAATACAAATACACAAGAATACTATTTGTAGGGAAAAGATTTAGGAATCAAATGAAAAATCACTGTCATGTTCATTACAGTGTAGTTTACAAAGCAAAACTTTCAAAATCAAATGCACTTTGACCTACAGGGTGTAAGTTTCCTAAAAGCTTCATTTGAAATACTTGCTAGTTCCCATTTAAAGCCTGAAGTTTAGCATTAGTTAGTTCAAATCAGACACAGCCTGAGTAGAATAAATTTCAATCACAACCTTAGCCCCAAATCTCATCTCAGTGTTAAGCCAAATTTGGAAATCTTTTCCACCTCCACACCCTCCCGGATAGTTAGTCCACGCCAATAATCCCAGTTACCACTCTCCTAGCTAACTCCTTTCCATCTAGCCACTAAGTCACCTTCCCTGGCACTTCAATGACTAGCACAGACTCTAGTTTCGAGCCAAATTCCGATCGAACATATCAGTTATTTGGACATGAAATCTATTTTAAGCAGAACAAGGATAGGCTGAGTAAGTTGGGACTCTTCAGCCTTGAGAAGAGAAGACTAAGGGGGGACCTAATTAAAGTCTGTATTTATCTGAAGCAGGGGATGTAGGGGGAATCAGCCAGCCCCTTTTCAGTGGTCTGTGGGGATAGGACAAGGGGCAATGGCTGCAAATTGGAGCACAGGAAGTTCCACACCAACATGCGGAGGAACTTTTTCCCAGTGAGGGTGACAGAGCCCTGGAATAGGCTGCTCAGGGAGGTGGTGGAGTCTCCTTCTCTGGAGATATTCAAGACCCATCTGGACGCCTATCTGAGTGGTATGTCCTAGGGAGCTGCTTTGGCAGGGGGGTTGGACCCGATGATCTTTCAAGGTCCCTTCCAACCCCTACAATTCTATGATTCCATGAACCCAATGTTCCAGTCTAGTAAGACTTTTGGGCATAGCAATAAATCTAGATAAACAGTCTCTAATGAGCTAAACTCTAATTATTATCCCAGTCCTAGAGTTAGCTTGAGACATCAAATTTCATAAGAGGCTTCCTCTCTGTTCTTCTCATCAGGAGAAAGAGGAGAGGTTAAAAAAAAAATCTTTCCTAATATTCTTCACTTAAAAGTCTATAAATTCACTTGAAACAAGTATCTAAAGGAAGATTTTGATAAATATTAAAATATATTGTGGTTATATAACTATTATATAGTTATTAATATACATTCATTCTATAGTTATTAGAATACAAGGTATTTAATAGAATTGTGACATCAACAATACAATTTCAATTTTAACAAAAATATAGAAAATATGAAAATGTCTGTATTGCACACTGATCAGTTTTTAAATAAGAACAATCAAATGTCCAAAATAGAAAATAATAAGTTGAAAACTAAGAAACAAAAAACCAAGTCACACCAAGTGAGCCTGAGTCTTATTAGATAACTTTTCTGACTGATGTTATAATACTTACACAGAAGAGCTCAATTTTTTACATAAAAGGGCTTGAACAATGAGCATAAATGTAAAGAATCTATGTGGTGATACCAAGATGTCTGGTAAAACAAGTATGGACAACACAGAATTTGGCCTGTGGTAGAGTGTGGCATGGTATGGTATGGTATGGTATAGTATGGTATGGTACACTATACAATAATTGTCTATAAATAGTTTCTATGGAAGGAGTTAATTACAGCAATCATTTGATTTTAAATATTGTTCTGAACATTCTTCTGTGAGAAAATGTTTTCACACTTTTTGTGAAACATGCAAGTAACTAGTAGAAGAGAACTGCAAATTGAAAAAAAGTCATTCACAAGAAAGTTTGGAGCTGTCTGTGTGTAATTCACCTGTTCATAGATAATAGTGGGAAAATAAGTAAAGAGTAAAAAGCTGCCATCAAGTAGGATTGCATGAAGTGGGATTAGATCATTGCCTTCTGCAGTCAACAGTCAGTGAAAGCCTCTGCTGCTTAGCTATTCAGAGTGGTTGTACATTTTTTCATCTTTCATGGCAGAACCACTGTTCTAAAGAAAGCTGTAGTTAAATCAGCAGATTTATGTTTGAAATAGAGTTTAGAAGACAAAACAGAAAGAAAACAGAAGAGAGTAGAGCCATTATGTGGAAAAGCTTAAAGTTGTTACTTTGTTTACTTAAAAGCAGAAAGAAATACTGGTAAAACAGAGCACAGGCACAGGGAAGGAGGGAGGGAGATGTGGAAGGGAGGGAGATGTGGAAGTGTCACACTATGAGGGAAACAAGAAATAGGAAAGAGCTGAGGAAACTTGGAAGCTGGAATGAGAAACAAGGAGGTAGTGCAATGGGAGCTGGAAAGCATTTGGAAGGAATCAGAAAGAAACTCATAACTGTCTTGGCATAAATAATTTTAAAGTCACAGCAATCACAGAGTACAAAATCTATCTAAAATTAGGCTAGAGTTCCTTGAATACATACTTGTTCCAGACTTGCTATTGCTACTCAGAGTACCAAATTACTGTTATTTTGACTTCTGGGCATAGCTGCAGCTCAAGATATATTTGAATGTTGTCTAAAACCACACCCTAACAAAAAAAATTCTCCAAACACAACTCCTCTCCCAGCAGCTGATGAAGCCAGCCAGTTGCACTCCATCCCCTTAGAGCAAGGGGAGAACGCTTCAAAAGGGCTCTGGGAAGCAAATATTTCATTTTGGGGCAGGGGTTGAAGAAAACTTGGATGAAGACAGCTTCTCTCCCCTGAAGAAAGCAAATTCAACAACTACACTTTCTAAATCATATGTAGATTGATTGTGATTCTGTGAGAGTCCTTCAGATATTAGTAGATTGTGCTGAGATTGTGGTTAGTGGCTGCCATCTTCTCAAAAAAGATTGTGTTGTAATGCTGCAACCCCAGATTTCTCATTCAATACTATAAATACTGATAAAAAAGTCAGTCCAACTAAAAGGTTTTCTAAACCTCTCCTTCCCTGCCTTCTCCCCACACCCCTAACCCAAAAGAGGGTCTTAGGCTGACATCCACAATTAGAAACATACTTACCAAGGCAAGTATAAAGACCCTGACTTATCCATGCTAGTATAGCAAGAGTGATAAGATCTCCAAAACTCGCTGCTATAGGGGTGGCAACATTGTCAGGATTAATACCAGTCTTCTTTGATCCAACAATAACTCCAACCATTATTATTCCTAGAATCAACACAGAAGACAACAAAGTAACCTTAACTCCACAGAAAATTCCAAGATAATGATAAGTAAGAACTCAGAGCTTGTGTCACAGAAGACTGTTATTCCCACCAGACTGATGTCTGTATTTTAAGGTTTAGCCATTTTTAAAAATGAGGGGTTGTGTTCATAAAAAAAATGGCAAGCACACACACACACACACACACAAATCAAGAACCATCTGTACAATGAACTATTTTGCTTACAATTAGAATTAGAACTATTGAAATTGCAAATCAGCTGTTTCCTGAAGAAAAAAAAAAATCACAGTGTATTATTTCTACAGCCTATTGACTTCAGCTGACTGAAATTGAAAGTACACTAGGCTGAAAACAACATAAGTTTAAATACTTCGACATCTGACATGGCAAGATTTCCAGTCATGTACTTAGCACATTTCCAGTCATGTACTTAGTCAAGAAGCTGCATCATAAATTAAATACTAGACAATATATAAAAATGTTATTTGCTATACAGTTAAAACATTTTAAATAGAGGATGTTGGGATTTTTTTTCCTATAAACAGGAACACTATCTTTTTTAAGAGGCTTTTCCCCACAGAAAGCAAGTGGGTACTAAGAACAATTTTCACATTGTTATTAACAGTTGTCTTTGGCATAACTTCCATAATTTCCTTTCATCAGATAAGATGTGTAAGAGCTTCAATATAATTTTAAAATGTGCTCTTAATTCCATGCAAAACTTTAACAATTTTGTAAATTTCACATAAGTAAGCATATCATAATTGTAAAAAAAAAAAAAAGTTGAAGATTTTACTTGACTTACTATGATTAAGACTACTATGTATTTTCATTAAGAATATGTCACAGGTACATTTTTCTGCCCTTGTGTCCCTTATGTACTGTCTTTTGTAGTTAAGTATTTTCTGACAATTGGGGAGAGAAGATTAAATTCATGAATATTGCTCCAGAGATATGTTGGCACTGTTTGTAGTGGGGGACTTGAACTGGGTTCTTTCACATAGCAAACCAGCTGGTTCATTTCAGAAACAAAGCAGCATAAGCAGCATGGGCAACCAGAAAGTTTGGATTCAGCTGAGCTGACATCCTGATTCACTTGAGCTTAAACAAATAAGTTCTACTTTTTTACTACTAAGAATATATTTTGTATATTAATGAATATAGAAAGCAGGGGAGAAAAGTTCTCCATCATATTAGGTAAAAAGTCTAAACCCCATACTTTTTGCCTTAGACAAGCTCAGGATGTCATGGCAAATCAAATCTCTCCCAAGAACACAACTGGTGAGGAATGCAATATTCAGGCCTACACAGAAATTGCAAAAGGGCATCATCAGCTGTGTTTCAGATGTAAGGAACCTTACCAGATTTAAAGCTTTAAGGAATAGCAACATAATATACATTCAGCATCCACAGAAAACTAAACAACTGTAAAAAGTAACATACATACTCTTGTTACCTTGTAAAAGAGAAGCTATGAAAGCAGTCGCTACACTGCTAGAACACAGAAGGATTGAATGAGCAAAGCTGTATTTGCCTTCAGGAATCCAGCCCAATATAACTGCTGCCACTGCTGCCAGAAAGCCAACAACTGTTGCCTGAACCTAGAAAAGAAAAATAAAGTGAATAATTCCTACAACTTAAGACAAATATAGAACCACTTCCTGTTATTCTTTCCTCCTATCTACATTTATTTTCAAGGTGTAAATCATGCTGATTCATTTTGTAGAGATGATGCAGAAGAGAAACCAACATTTCAGAAACTCAAGAACAACGAAAGTAAAATCAGGGAAAAGAGCTGAGGATTTATCAGGAGCCAAAGTTGAAACCCCTCACTTAAAAGAGTGAAGTGACAGCATAAAATTTTCACTTATTTTATTAGTCATGTCATATTATAACATAAGAATATGAAATAGTTCTTAATCTTAAGAAATACTTGCTTTGGAGAACAAACACTCCTTTCCTCAAACGACCCACCTATTTAAAACTTTGGGGTTTATCCAAAAAGCTGTATCTCATACCTCCTTTGAACACTGAATCCAATGCAAATACAGCACTGAAAACATTTGTGAGGTCAAAATTAAAAGCTTTTGCCAAATCTGAAATTTTTCTCTAATTATCATCAGATCCTCCCTCAGAAAAATTAAAAAGGAAATACACTTGGTACAGTCCCAAAAATACTTTACCTCTTCTCCTGATAAATATAAGCTCATATTGCTTTAGAGAAGAATTAGTGTTAAAAAAAAACAACAAACCCAAAACCAATCATGCAAACATTGTATGTTAAGTATGAGCCAGTGTAGCAGAGCCAGTTTCCTATTAACAATGTCCATCTTCATACTTACCACTGCTTGCGACACTTTTTCAATACCTTTGCTCACTTACAAGAGTTAATCAAGTAAGTCCATTATATTTACCTGTTTTAAGGCCAAATTGCCAATTATTAGGTTCCATTTCTCAATGGGAGAATCCATTTTTCCAATATTTACCTGTTGAAATTACAACAGAATTTCAGACATTTGGGTTTAAAATTTTATTACTTGAAAATGCACCAAAAAGGCAGAAACCCACAAAGGATTCTATTCATACAAAAAAAGAGACATTGTGAAAGCAAGTTAAAACTAAGCAATACTTTTTTCAAATCAACCATTGCTGTTGATTTTAAATTGTACTTACAGTGTCTACCCAAAAGAAGCTAAGTTTGATGTAGAGTTATGTAGTAACCTGTTGAAGATACACTAGCCACCTGACATTTCCAGGAATGTCCAAGCACCACTGGTGATGAAATCAGTGGCTTGAAGGGAAATTATCAGTGTTCAGTCACTTTACACTGAACTTGCTTCTATCACCCTTAAATTCAGTGAGCCAATAGAAAAATCAGTATCACAGAGTGGCAGGACTGGAAGGGACCTTTGAAGCTCATCTGGTCCAACCCTCCTGCTAAAGCAGAATCATCTACAGCAGGTTGCACAGGGTCATGTCCAGAGGGGGTTTGAATCTCTACAGAGGACATTCCACAACCTTTCTGGGCAGCTTCTTCCAGTGCTCTGTCACCCTCAAAGTGTAGAAGTTTTTCCTTATATTCACATGGAACCTCCTATGCTCCAGCTTGCGCACTCTGCCCCTTGTCTTGTCACTGGGCTTCACTGGAAGGAGTCTGGATCCAACCTCTTGACATCAGCCCTTCAGATATTTATAAGCATTGATGAGATCCCCTCTCAGTCTTCTCCAGGCTGAACAGCCCCAGCTCTCTCAGCCCTTCCCCATACAAGAGATGCTCCAGTTCCCTCATCATCCTCACAGCCCTCCACTGGACTCTCTCTGGTAGCTCCCTGTCTTCCTTGAACTGGGGAGCCCAGAATTGGACACAGAACTCCAGATATGGCTTCATCAGGGCAGAGTAGAGGGGGAGGATGACCTCCCTCAACCTCCCTTAACACTCTTCTTAATGCACCCCAGGACACCATTGGCCTGGGCCACAGGGGCACATTGCTGGCTCATGGAGAACTTCTTGTCCACCAAAACTCCCAGGTCCTTCTCTGCTGAGCTGCTTCCCAGTAGGTCAGCTCCTGACTATAGTGGTGCCTGGAGTTATTCCTCCAGAGGTGCAGGACCTGACACTTACTTTTGTTGAATTTCATTAGGTTTCTCTCCACCCAGCTCTTGCCTGTCCAGGTCTCACTGAATGGCAGCACAGCCACCTGCTTTATTGGCTCCTCCTCCCAGTTTAGTACCATATCTGTAGTTATGGTATGAGAGTGCATGTGTGGACACATATGAGATTGAGTGTGTGGACACATGCAATCCCATACAAGTTATTAATTGCAATGAAACTACCTGCATAGAGAAACTGCAAGTGCTTCCAGAAGATCAGAAACCACATCTGTTTGGCATTCTAACCCATTCATTTATACCATATGGCTAGAAACATATGATACTGTAAATGTCCAGTCCTAAGGCAGTAGCTCTAGACAGTAAATTAGTTATCCTAAAAAATGAAAAAGTACATACATAGACTTTTATAACGTATTTCCTACTTTTACTTCATTTTTTTTGTTAGAGAAAAAGATCTGAAGAGCAGTACATACCACTGCAGTATGACTGTATTTAAAATAACTTCCCTTTTGAGATAACTGAACAGTTTTTGTATGTTAAGCAAAAACTCTAGCATTTAAATTCTAGTGTTTCTTTCAGATAGAATACTAATTTATAAGATAACATTTTTCTCAAAACACAGAAAGCCTTAATGCATTATTTTTTCCTTTTCTGATAATTTTTTTTCAGGCAGTTTTCCTTCCATTTCTTTTCCACTTTGTGTGATAGTAGTGACTTGCAAGGAACAAAGTATTAAAACAAATGCTAATTTGAAAACTTAGAAATATAATAAGACACTTTATCTCAATCTACACTATAAATATTTTACAGTGTTCAAAGTACAGTGAAAGCTCTGCAAATGCATACATTAAGTATTAGGACAATATTTACAGAAGTGCAGATAAGAATCTCCTTTGAGTTCTTCTTAAATATATATGCTAAATGCACAAAATGGCAGGCTGCAGAGAGCTTCCCTCTTTTTCCCCTTTGAATAAGCTTTAGAAAAGTATCAAAAAACCCCACCTGATTATAAAGTAATTTTTCAAAATGCTTAATCCAGCCTAAATTTGAGCTGCTGCCAAATGGCATAGTTACAGCTCCTCTCTCCCCTACTATCACGTGCATGGTCATGTTTTCTTTCTTGTACCAGATCTACCTGCTCCATGAGTGAATTCACAGCAACTTAAATTTGCTTGCTGGTTTGATGGGAACCACTTTTTTCAGGGAGCAAGAAGGGACTCCTTGCAGCTGCAGATTTCCATGAAGTAATATCATGTTTACGGTGATACTGTGGAATAGATGAGCCCAAAAGCTTGTAAAGTCATATTGCTAATGCCTAACGGTCAAAACAAGAGCCTGTGGAAGTTTACAGGCTGTTTGGGTGTTGGGTGTCAAGTTGTTGGTTTGGGGTTTTTTACTTCCTCTTAAAAAAAAAAAAAAAAGGAATAGGAAGAGAAGGCAACTGTGTGAACAGAGAAGAGGGGAGGGACTCGAACTATGGAACAAAGATGAAGAATTCAAACCACACAATATAATTATTGTGCTTGAATGGGCAGGTGACCTAAGTACACCTCACATAGTCACGCCAACACAGCAGTGAGGCGACGGAGAACGGTTTACATTAACACCAACACCAAGGAGAAGGACAAGCTCTACTGTGAGGTAGATTAAAAACACAGTCCTGAGACGTATTTAGTGAGCTGATTCTGAACTGGATGGGAAATTGTGAGTCACCAGTAACAAGCAGCCAAAATAGGAATTTGGGCAACACAATGAATGAAGTTGATGAGGCAAAACTTGGAATCAGATATACTATGGGTAACAGAAACTTGCTAACAAGACATTACTTTTTGCCTGACTACAGAATTACAATGGTGTTCAGTAACTTGTTTACAGCCCCAAGAGCACAGACATGTCTACAAATTCAGATACAATTATTTAGATCACAGAGGAAGAAGGGTATGAATTAGCTCCAATGCTGAACTTATGTTAGAAATGTCCTCCTCAAAGGTAAAGCTCTTCACAGGGGCACAGATTGGCATTTACTGTAAAGACAGTATCTGGTGTGGAGCCAGCTACTGCAAATCTAGGTCAGAAAAGGAAGATTAATGATACTACTGCCTTCAAATAACTGTTTACATATGCCCTGAATTAATATGCTCTCAGTTTTCACTTAGGGTAGGGATGACAGGGCCAAAGATTGGATGGCTAAAGAGAGTAGAGGGTCAATGAAATCAGTGTGAGCAGTGCAAAGGTCAGAATAACCTCTTTCATAGAGGTCTGAGAGAACTGTCACGTAAATTGCAGGTACGGTAGCAAGCTTTCTTTTAAACTCTCCAGTAATGAATGATACACTATGACACAGCACCTGTCTTTAAAACCTGAGGGAAACAGAGCAATCAAAGCAACTGTCCTGGAGTTTAAGTTTGTACCTGACAACTCAGCCCAAGCTGTCCCCTGTAAGAGTCACAGGTTTCATAGTTTTTGTTGTGGGTTTTTTTAACTAACAACTGGAACCACTGCTGAGTTCTTGTGCATTTGTTTGCCTCTGCAGTAGCATTTGGACACATGTGGCGGGCTATTCAGCAGCTTGCAGAGCTGTGCAGATTGCAACTGTGGTGGAGCATGAAAAAAGATACAGAGAAAGGTGGAAGGTTCTTTACAAGATAAAAACCTTTTTTCTCTTTTTTTTCCCCCCACATATAAAGCCTAATTATAATCTTGTTAGCATTATCTTGATAATGAATGATCTATACTGTTCTTATTTTGTAGAATATTATTCTCTGAATTCTCCACTCCGTTGTGGATAAGCTCTAGAATAAATTTAAGCCACCACTGGCAAAAGAAAGAATGTTTTCTGAACTGTGATGGGCCTCTACCTACTCCCTGTGAAGGATGTCCAATGGATTCACAATATGAATAAGGAAGTCCCAGAAAGTATTTCAATCATCCGTGTAACTTAGTCTAGGGTCTGTCATGATTCTTGAAGAAAACAGGTCACACAAGGAAATCAGAGGCATTTGAAAACAACACACGCACACACTGTCTGTTGATGCAAATGCAGGAAGAAGCTTGGTGCCCAAGGTGCTGTGAACACGACTTCAGGCAATGTCAAAGAAGCTGGAGCTCCCACACCACACAGCATTGTCTGCAGAAATGTACACTTCATAGACCTCTTTGTAGCCAGTTAATTCACCCTCATGGTGGAAGGACGTGAACAGAGCCAGCTAACACAATCTGGCCAAGACACACTTATGACAATTTCTGCTCCTGGGGAGGAAGGCTTCACGGCATGCTTGAGTAAAAACCTTTCAAACATCAGTTGATTTATGTCTTGGTGAGACCCAATGACAGTGTTAAGTGACACTGGTAACACTCCTTAAACTAAGCCCTCTCAGAATGGGATGTTGTTTGAGACTTAGTAGGAGTCTGGCTTCAAATGGACAAATTGTCTCCAAAAAAATCACATTGAAGATACCTATAGATCACGTTATCACACAGCTAATGATCACATGAATGACCTTTTGTGCTGAGGGGAAGTGGGCTGAACATCATGATGCCAACTTTAATTAACCACTGACCATGCTGTCAGTTTCTTATTGGTTGGCTAACAAAGGTCTGGAGTAGCAGTGTTAGAAATGCTTTAATTTTGGTGCCACACAAGTGGTCTAGAGAAAAATGTGTTCAAAACATTCACATTTTGTTAGCCTATTCAAACCCTATCAAAGCCACAGAGATCTGTCAACCCTGCAGAATACACATGCAAATCTCAAAAATGAACTTTTCTGAATGATGACTTGAAAGAGAATGAAGCAGCAAAATTTTGATTTATAGCCATTAGAAGAGGGTCACCTTTTTAACTCTGCCAATTTAATATCGGGTTTAAAGAGCTTTTGTAGCAGATAGATTAAGCCATAAACATAAAACATTTGTATTCCAAAGATTTGTTTCCTTTTGAAGAATTTATAACATATATCTGAAGAGCAAAAGGCAAAGAAAAATCACTTACAGCAGTTGACAAGCGGGATGCCAAGGTCATTTCCAAATTTCCTTTGAGACCAAGAAGTGCAGGAACCAAGATAAAAACTTCAGTAACATTCTTGAACACATCCCAGTGCTGTAAAAAAGATACAGTGGGAACTATTCAATTGAAAAATTCTTTTTAGACCTTCAGCAAAGTATTAAAATTCTATAACCTATATAATTTTACCTCTTAAAACAAAAGAAATCCAGCTTTTTGTAATAGACCTTAAAGCCTAAAGCCAGAACCGCTGTCTAGATAAAATAGATTTATGACTGGGTATTACTACTTCAAAGATGAGAATACCAAAAATAAGAGATATGAAACTTAGCCATGAAACAAACCTACTTAAGAAAAGATGTCATTAATTTGAAGTCTTATTTTCATGACTTCAAACCAGTACCAGGTGCTATGACTGCTCTTGATTCCTGCTCTTAATTTACAATAGTATTTTCATCTTTTCCCTTCCAGCTGTGTAGAAACCTCACAGAAAAGCAGCAAGGAAATTGGTGTCAAAAGAATAGAACCTGTAAGTGAAAAAAAAGCTTGCCTTTAATTTTTACTTCTAAGTGTCAAGTTTAGAAGAGAACTGTTCTCCAAAACTCAGATTTTGTAAAGCAAAGACAGATTCTCCCATAACTTTTGTGTGCACTGATTCCCCACACAGAAATGCTGGGCTACTTTGCATGTCTGTCAATCTGTGTATTTAATTTGTGATCATCTACCAACTTTACCTAAAGTAAGAAAACTGAAAACTGCTTTTGCATTCATGGATTTGCAATCATTTAAATGATTATTTGAATTAAGATAAAAGGATTCACGTTTTGCAAACAAGATCTGAGAATTCCCTCTATGTCAAGTTACTCAGGTATTTACTACTGAGAAAGAATAGCCACAAGATGGTTTGTAAAAAACAAGCTTAGAATGCTCTGTTGTCTTCAAATTCTCATGCTCTGTCACATTTCAAAATCCTGCTTTACTGCATCTCAGTTGAATGCTTAGTTTAAGGTGAATAAAGGTAGCATTGAGACTAGCTGTCAAATCTCATTCGTGGTGAGCTGGACAGGGAAACCAATCAAGATTAAAAATAATACAAAAGAAAAAATCAATATGTATCTCAGCCCAGCTCAAAACCCAGCTATACAAACACATTCCCTTAAGGGAGGGAAGGCAAGGTAAAGCATTTGGAGTATTTGGTTGGAACTCAGCAGTGACAGTAGGTACAATTGCCTCTTTTGGGTGATCATTACGCTGTATCATGAAGTAAAGCACATATTAACAGAGTCCAAACAAGCATCTGTACAAAGAATAAACTGGTAAAATGTAAATGAACAAAGTAAAAGATCAGTGCAAATCGGTGCAAGGAATCAGGGCAGCTTGCCTGTCAATCTTTATTTTCCCTTTTCTTGATGTAGAAAAGTGTCTTTTCATTGCAATTGATTAAAGTCCAAACTTCCTTTACTCTTGCAAGTTTTGGAGTGACAAAGATGGTCACCTCTTACTTCTCTTTAAATTAACTTTGTAAGTCCTTAAGTGTAACTAAAGAAAACCTTAGAGCTGAATGAAGCAAAAGAAAAAATGTCTCTACTGCCTTTCAATTTGAATATTGTGGTTATTTCATATTTTTTAGTAACTTTGTGGTTCCACTCATACAGAAAGAGAGAATCCATGAGGTTTGTGTTTATAAGAAATATGGGCTTTTAAAAAACAGAAATTAGTTAGCAAATAAAAGTAAACACAGCCTTCAAAATGCAAGAAGGCAAGAAAATAAGGAAGTCCAATAAACATTTCTTAACTTTCTCCAGAACTTTCCTCAAGTATCACTGCACAAAGAATTATTTCATAGGCAACAATTACTTTTAACTCCACTGAAATGCTGCTGACACCTACAACTGTGTTAGGCTAGAAACTAGTTCTAAAAATGTTCTGTATCAATAGGATCTTAGTGATATAATACTTTGAGCCAGGTTTTAAAAAGTAATTATACTTAAGTCTTAAATTTCAGAGAAAGTTCTCTTTTATCTTACTCCTTAATAACTCATAAGTTAAATCTGCTACCACAAGCCAACATAATCTAGCTTCTCTGGGCTTACTACCATTGCATTTCAGATTGGACATGACTTCACAGCCCTATTCACCTCACCAATGTCAGTAATTCCCAGTGTTTGGTATATCTAATGTTATTTGAAGGAGTCCCTTACATACACTTCACTATTCAAAAAAGCTCTAAATCGCTTCATATGAATTTCATATAGTGTATGAACATCATGCACAATTTTATACAACATATGCATTATCACCTACACAGTATTTCAGAAATTGCACAGACTTGAAGCATGCAAGAAGATTAGATAATGCAATAAATTCTTCTGATCTTGTTAAACTCTTCTTTACTGCAGCTTCATGGTTATTACAACTCCACTTGACAATGTATATATTTATTAGTGTCAACAGAATTTTGAACCACTACTCTATTTCTATCCTTAGTTAAAGCAGTAGGCAAGAGCATCATTCACCAGCTCACTGTGGCTATGCAACAACAATTACAAGACTTGAATGACTCCAAATGAAACACTGGAACTGTTTAAAATGAGGTTTGGGGAAAAGGAGTTCATAACAGTACAACCACACGCAGACCTAGTTTCTTCTCAACATTGCAAACAGCTACGATATCACATGTCAGAATTATAAACCCCCACAGACCACCTGTTAAAACAAATATGTTTCAAAGCAAATACCAACCTGTACAATATCCAAAACCATGCCAGCAGAAACAGTTCCAAATCCTGCTAGCAAGAATGGTACAAGTATCTGCAATGCCATAACACTACTAGATTCTTTGGGTTGTTTTCTACTTCCTTCCACAATGACATCTTCATTGCTGTCGCTAGATAGGCTGTCTTCCTGCAACATGGCATCTGTTTCTGAAGTTCCCATTCCATCACAGTAATTATAACTGGTAAAATCATCGTATTTAGGGCTGCAGCTAGATGGGCTGTGTCCATTACTCCCATGAAAACTTGCTTCTGAGAAGTGGTGGTATTCTGTGTGTTGTTCAGACCTAACATTAAAACTGTGTCCCGCTGGTTGTAATCCATCTTGCCAGACACCATTCACTTTTTTGTGCCTTTCATCCTGGTTTATTTGGTAAACAACAGGAACCATACTCAAAAGCAGTCTCAAAAACTTATCAGACTGAACTGTATTAAGATTTATGGTCCAGTTTACAAAACCTTCTCGGTCGTGAACTTTGCTATTTGTTTTGGAGATGGTAGATCTGCCTTTACAGTTAGTCATAGTGCTACAGAAGTACAGGTTGAAAAGCACTTTGTTCTTCAGACGTCAGTGAAGAGATCTTGTAGATGAGTCATCAAACACCACACTTGATTTTAAAACAGATAAACCAAAATTATCCTTCTTTGCATGCAAAAATGTTTCTTCATTGATCTCAGATCTTCAACAATTCCACAAGCAAGACTGGATCTGCAAAAAAGTAAAAAGTATATGTTCAAGCTTTGAAACATTTTAGCACTACAGACTACACAAGTTATTGGTGTAATTTTTTAGATCTTCCAGTATCATTCCAAAGCAAGTATTTGTAGAAATGCCAATCCCCTCCAACATTCAACTGCCTAAGCTGAAAGAAATTAGAAGGTAAAAAGGGAAAGTGGTGGGTGAAGAAGTTTCACAAACTGGTATACTTCCCAGTGAAAGCAAAAAACAGCAATATGGGCTGTAAGTGAATCGGTGAGGGCCTAGCTTTTGCTTTTCTAAAGCCCAGGAAGTCAAAGTCTGCAGGCAGATACTATGTGCAGCCCCAGGTTTTTAGTGGCCTGGAAAGCAGTAGGTCCTCAGAGAAATGTATTCGGAAAGGTGCAAGGTTATGGACAAACAGGCACCACACGATGCCCTGCAGGGCCACTGCTGTTCCTCCCACTCTATGCTAATGGCAAGGAACACAGGAAAAATAAGGAAAAAACCCCCAACTTTCAAAATGCTGTCAGAGGTGGTCAACCCAAAGCAATATTCTGGGTGGCAAAGGCCTTATGTGTGGACACTCCCTGCTCTCAAGCCCCATCAAAAGATGGCAAGCTGGTATTGCTATGTAAAATTCAAAAGCATCCTAATTTAAAATCATAGTAACTGAATTTTCTCTGAAGCAAGCCCACAAATTATATTAAATATAAAAAACTACTATATAAATATAAAAAACTACTACTATACTATATACTATATACACAATAAAACTGTACATTTTTTCAAAACATACTACAATAGTAAGTAAAGGAGAAATTAAATGCAGGCCAATTAGTCAAAAATAGTTTAAATTAGTCTAATTTTCAAATAAACTTGCAGCACTATATTCATAAATATGGTGTTGTAACATTTAATTAAAAATTTTAAAAACATTAGGAGTTAGGATAATTAAAGCAGAGATATTAAAAATCTGATTCTAATTTTGCATGAGGTATAAATTGCAGTTATTTCCTGAAAGACAGGTTATTCTGATGTCTAGTAGCCACTAAAATGTAATTGGTTGATCAATATTAACACTCGATGTGGCCAGTTTGTTTGGCTTTCTGCAAATCATGCAAATACAATATATATTTTATCTTTCAAGTGACTTAATATGCATTTGAAATTTCCATCATGGTAGAAAGTGAAACAGTTATATACTGGCAGCCCCAAATCATCAGATTTTTCCTCCATCAGAAGCCACTTTCCCTTCCTCTTCTGCAGTTTTCATGCTGTGATAACAGTTATGGTAATTACTAAAAGAACAACAGTTTTCATTTGACTGGAAGCTTTGTTGACATTGGTATTTATTTCTCAGCTCCCTGAATGCAGGTAAATGATTGGCATAAAAAAGAAACAAAGGTCGGGCACAGCACACCAGCATGATGCAGGATAACACATCCTCACAAGCTTCAGGCACTGTGTCTGTGCAAAGCTGGGGAAACATATTTTTTACAGACCACAGGAAACAAAACCAGTTCAGTGTTAGAGGATTTTTAATCTGTTTTTCCTAAGAAAACAAGGCTCCTACGGTCTTGTCATTAATGTTACGAGCTCTATACTTACCCTCCCTCCATTTCATTGTTTTTAAGTCATCCAATATTTCTGGAGCCATTTCAGATAGATTTGACAGAGATGTCAAAGCTTTTAGCAACCGATGGCCTTATAGAAGGCATCTTGCTGTAACCCATCTCCAAACTCCAGGTAGGAAAATTCACTCATGTATGGTCACAGCAACGATGCTTCAGAAGCCCTGCTAGTCACAGAATTGCTTGTATTTTGGTTTTGTGAGTGAGGAGACAGTTCAGACACAACATGAAGATTTCCCCTCTATCAATGGCTTTATCCAAAGGAAGTCTGACCAAGAAACAGATATTTTAAAAATGGCAGTGGGGGTTGTCAATGGGCTTAGAAAGAAGGCAAGTTTTGCAAGAAAAAAACAATTTTTTTCCCACAAAACCAACAGAGGAATTTAAGTAACCAAGATTCCTGCAGTACGGGTCAATGGCTTCAAGCTGGAGCACAGGGAGTTCCACACCAACATGAGGAAAAGCTTTTCCACAGTCAGGGTGACAGAGCACTGGAATAGGCTGTCCAGGGAGGTGGTGGAGTCCCCTTCTCTGGAGATATTCAAGACCTGTCTGGATGCCTATCTGGGCAATATGAGCTAGGGAGCTGCTTTGGCAGGGGGGTTGGACCCGATGATCTCTTGAGGTCCCTTCCAACCCCTAAGATTCTGTGATTCTGTATCTTTTGCTGCTCTGTAGCAGCTTAGGCTACATCAAACCTTTTAACTTCAGTGCATAAAAACTCCTAGGCCTTGGTTCTGATTTCCACACAATTTACTTTGGAGGAGCAAAATAACTTTTGCTGCTATCCCAGAGGAGTTCTAACCACAGGCCAAAACGGTGCTCTGCTAAGTGCTCCAGCAAGGCAGAACAAGAAGAGGTCATTCTGCTTCGTCCTGGCCCAAACGGTGCATAAAAAAAAAAAGACAATCAGAAGCAGATGTATCATTGAAGTAGCAAACTGTTATGAACTTCTATGACAACAACAAAGAGCTTTATAGAAGGAAAAGAAAGAAAGGGAAGGGGGAAGGGGAGAAAGGGGGGAAAGGGGGGGGAAAGGGGGGGAAAGGGGGGGAAAGGGGGGGAAAGGGGGGAAAGGGGAGAAAGGGGAGAAAGGGGAGAAAGGGGGGGGAAGGGGGGGGAAAGGGGGGAAAGGGGGGAAAGGGGGGAAAGGGGGGAAAGGGGGGAAAGGGGGGAAAGGGGGGAAAGGGGGGAAAGGGGGGAAAGGGGGGAAAGGGGGGAAAGGGGGGGAAAGGGGGGAAAGGGGGGAAGGGGGGGAAGGGGGGGAAGGGGGGGAAAGGGGGGAAAGGGGGGGAAAGGGGGGAAAGGGGGGGAAGGGGGGGAAGGGGGGGAAGGGGGGGAAGGGGGGGAAGGGGGGGAAGGGGGGGAAGGGGGGGAAGGGGGGGGAAGGGGGGGAAGGGGGGGAAGGGGGGAAGGGGGGAAGGGGGGAAGGGGGGAAGGGGGGGAAGGGGGGAAGGGGGGAAGGGGGGAGGGAGAGGGAGAGGGAGAGGGAGAGGGAGAGGGAGAGGGAGAGGGAGAGGGAGAGGGAGAGGGAGAGGGAGAGGGAGAGGGAGAGGGAGAGGGAGAGGGAGAGGGAGAGGGAGAGGGAGAGGGAGAGGGAGAGGGAGAGGGAGAGGGAGAGGGAGAGGGAGAGGGGAAGGGAGAGGGGAAGGGAGAGGGGAAGGGAGAGGGGAAGGGAGAGGGGAAGGGAGAGGGGAAGGGAGAGGAGAAGGGAGAGGGGAAGGGAGAGGGGAAGGGGAGAGGGGGAAGGGAGAGGGGAAGGGAGAGGGGAAGGGAGAGGGGAAGGGAGAGGGGAAGGGAGAGGGGAAGGGAGAGGGGAAGGGAGAGGGGAAGGGAAGGGAAGGGGTCATGGAAGCTGAGGAAAATTAAAATTTCAAGAAGAGTAAAGCATCGGGTGCTGAAGGTTGCCAACTGATTTATGATGATGGGAAATGGCACACTTCTTATGAAGATCAAAAAGGGAAAAGCTTTGGATCACCATAACTGGCTGAGTTTTGGTTGGTCACAAGCAACATCTAGATTAAAGAACCTATGATAGAAGTCAAGAATGGGATGTAGAATTAAGACATAAAAGCAGCTGTGACGAAAGACATGTACTTAAACCCACAGCAACCTCACTGTGGGGTTTTTTTTGGGGGCGAGGGGGGTGGTATTTTTTTTTGAGGGGAGGTAGAGGAGTAACAGATGAAGGATTTTATTTCACTCAAGGGGAAATACATTTAGAAACTGATCCAATAGCTTTAGCAAGGCAGAGTCTAGCTCTCATCACAGTTTCTCCACTATGTCCTGCAGTCACATCATCCAGTGACTCGCAGAAATTATTAATTGGTCTGGAACTCTGGCCAAAAAGATTTAATCACAGAATGTTCTGGGTTGGACAGGACCTTAAAGATCATGTAGTTCCAACAATCCTGTCATGGCAGGGACACCCCAAGTCCCATCCAACCTGGCTTTGAACACTTCCAGGGAGGGGACATCCACAACTTCTCTGGGCAACATGTGTCAGTGCCCCACCACCCTCACTGAAGATTTCTTCATAATCCCTCATCTAAAGCTACCCTCTTTTAGTTTAAATCCACTACCCCTCGTCCTAAAATTACATGCCCTTGTAAACAATCCCTGTCCATATTTCCTGTAGGTCCCCTTTAGGTATGGGAAGGATGCTGTAAGGTCTCCCTGGAGCCTTCTCTACTCCAGGATGAACAAGCACAACTCAGCCTGTCTTCACAGGAGAGGTGATACAGTCCTCTAATCATCTTTGTGACTCTCCTCTGGACTTGCTCCAACGGGTCAGTTATCTGTTCTGTACTGAGGATCACTGAGCTGGATGCAGTACTTCAGATGGGGTCTCAAGAGAACAGAGTAGAGGGTCAGAATCACCTCCCTTGATGTGCTGGTCACAGTTTTTGATGCAGCCCATGATACAGTTTGCTTTTTGGGCTGCAAGCACACATTGCTGAGTCATATTGAGCTTCTTATCCATCAACGCCCCCAAAGGCCTTCTCCTCAGGGCTGCTCTCCATCCATTTTCTGCCCAGCCCATAATTATGCTTGGGATTATGCCTACCCACGTGCAGGATCTTGCACTTGGCCTTGTTGCACTTCAGGAGATTGACATGGTCTCACCTCTCAAGCCTGTCAAGGTCCCTCTGGATGGCATCCCTTCCCTCTGGTGTGTCAACTGCAGCACACAACTTGCTGTCATTGGCAAAGTTGCTGAGGGTGCACTCAATCTCACTGTCCACATTACCAACAAAGATGTTAAACAGTGCTGGGCCCAATACCAACCCCTGAGGAACGCCACTTGTCTCCACTTGGACATCAAGCTATTGACTGCAGCTCTTTGAGCATGGCCTTCCATCCAATTCTTTATTCACTGAGAGGTCTATCCATTTGGGTTAATTATCTATATTTTTCTAACATGCAACTTTTTCCTTTTAAGCTTTTGCTTTCTTTTTTAAAGAAATTAATCTTTTGGTACAATTGTGGTTTCATTCAATATGAGAAAGTGCTAATGAATGGAAATGGAACTTAAAAGAAAAAAAAAAGAGGAAGAAAAAAATAGTTTGGTCAACTAGCAAGTTACAAAGAGGAGACTGGCATAAACAACCAACAGCTGAAAGAGTACCAAACCATTTGCATGACAGACATTTATGTTTTTCCTACCAAAAAGACTTGGGTTGACAAAAAGTGAGTTAACAATAAATGCTGAAAAATGAGAATTTAAGAAGACAAACTGAAAAATACACTATAGAGTGGAGAGTAATTATTCAGAGCTTACAGAGGAGAGATAACTGCAAAGCCTTCTGAATGTAACTATTCATCTCTGAAAACCTGTTCCAACAAAGATGATTTCCCAAATGTCACCTGATGCAATAATTTTATCCTGAGTTACAGGACACTAATAGTGGTGTACTTGTAGGGTTTTGTACCTATAAAATCATGCAAAACATCTAAGGAACAGTACAGTCTCAGGGACAAGAACTCCCTGAGAAGCTTTATCATTGAAAAAAAAAACCAAAAAACAATGACAATTTTATTGTGTTGTCTAGAAAAGATATAGCCAAGTAAAGAAGCACTCTCTACTTGAGTAACTCATACAAGGAAAAGGAGATAAAAATCTCAGAAATCCCATCCCCAGCTTCTGTCAGGAGATAAGTGAATCTGGTTTCTTGCCATATAATCAGGAGGTTACAGAGAAAGGTGAAGTACTAAGAAGAAAGGAAGAGAGACAAAGATCCTTTGAGAAGCCACAAAGCAGAATCAAATTTATCATACCTGGCATGTTATATGTGAAATGAAAGGCCACCTTGTCTTTCTACCTACAAGCAAAATAATGAGCTATGCCCAGGTTATGAATATAATAACTCCTATGTCTTTATTGTTTCCTAAGTACCTACTTTTAATAGTTTCTTCTTTTCCTCCATACATTTCACAATACATACCAATTACTGTGTAGTATTCACCTCTCTCTCTCAGTCCTGCAAACATACAAAACCAGGAAACCCAGCCATACCATGCGGTTTGCTGAGGACACGTTCCTAGGAAGGGAGACACCAAGCAATCCAACAGGTAACAAACCAGTTTTCCCCATAAGAACCACAACAATACAGCAATTTAAAAATAATACACTCAGAGACAGTATATACAACGTGGGAAATGGACAGGCAGAAGCAGATGATGTGAAAAATAGACAGAACTATGAGCTGGAAGAGATGCTGACTTTTGGAAATGGATAGCTGCTGGGAAATTTCTCAAAAAAAATCTCAGATACTTCTGCTATGAAACTGAACACCTTATCATTATAAAACTTTCCATCCTTCACCTTTGATTGGCTTGATTGGTCTTGATCCATGTAAGAAAGATGTAGATGACAAGGAAAATGTAACTGTTCAGGCAAAGGTGTATTGCCTAAATGAATTGCCAGCATTGCTTCAGACACACTCATGGCTCAGTTCTCAAAAACATGGGAAGGAGATGCTTATTCCATGCTTTCCTAAGATTTAAAGAACACCCAGCACTAGCAGGATTAAGGGACTGGATTCTACAGCTAAACTCCATCATTTAGTGATTAGACTGATAATTATTTATTTAAAGCATGAAATGCAACTAGTAGTTAAATCACTGTGCTTTTTTAAGTACCATCAAAAAAAAGGGAAAGGGGAAATCATTGAGTATGAAACTTTTGTATACATTATGGCAGGCTAAACCAAATATTTATCAAAGCAAAAGTCTAGGAAAATTAATTTCTTTCAGAGTTTAGCTAACAAAACCAAAAGATAACACTTATCTAATAATACTGAGGGCTTTCATGGGATACAAATCTAATCACACCACAGTCAAACCCCTTTTTTCCTAAGAGCTGCCAACATTTTTTACAGGTAACCTTTTAAAGCAAGACTAACCTCTACATTACAGTTCTAAGTAGTCTACAATGAAACACACTGAAGGCTAAAACATCCCTTCTTGAGAAACACCTCCCAGCATAAGAACAAGCCTCAGAAAGGGATATTCAGGAAAGTAATATGAAACTTTAATGAAATACTGAGCATTACTATTTTGCCATAATAAACAAAGATGAAGCTGAATTCTTCTTTGACTTCCAAGATGAAGGCAGACTCTTCTCAGTGAAAGGATGAGGGGTAGTGGGCACAAACTGAAATGCAGGAAATTCCATTTAGATGTAAGAAAAAGCATTGTTTTACTGTGAGGGTGGTGGAACACTGGAGCAAACAGGTTATGGGCTCTCCCATCCTTGATGATATTGGAAACCCAACTGGACATGGGCCTAAGCAACCTGCTCTTACTTCACCCCACACTGAGCAGAGGTGGTTAACTGGACCACTCCCAGAGAACCCCTCTGACCTCAACAATTCTGAGAATCTCTTAAGTTTGAAACATGTGGATTAGAGGGGGCTTCAAGTCCAGAGCTGACATAGGGATCTGAATGGTCTCTTCTCCACTACTGTGTCCTGCATACACAGAAGTTGCCAGTATCACACTCACATCCTTATCACAGCTATGGCTACTCATTTATATCGTTGTAGCCTAGTGAACATATCAGAAAGTGAAAGCTACATCATATCACCCCAGGACATATAGAGAGTAAACAAACAGGCAGTATGATCGTTAACCATTTTGTAGAATCTGGAACTGAAGATGGTGCACTTAAATAAGATTATTTATACCAGATACTTAATGTTTGATAACAAAGACTGGAAAACCTGCTGAGAATTAACAAATGTTGCATGCAAAGCAGATATATGGGCATTACATTACACTTCTTAGCTATTATGCTAAATCAATAGCAAAAGAAACATTTAAAAAAATTAATGAGAGGAAAAAACAGATTAAAGAACGAGATGCGTTCTTAAAGATACTGAAAGAGCTGCTAGCCTCAGGCTCAGTTTTCAGACAAGTTTGAGTCTGCTGCATTCCACTTCCTGAACATGGCAGCTTTTGATTTTTGCCTCGAGGAAGAGAAAAGCAGGTGTCAGAAAGAGATGTGGTTTGCCTCTGCACTTCTAAAGCAACTCAATTAGAAGAGACCCAAACAGAGCCAAAATCAAGGTAGCAAGGCTGTAAAATGTGGTCAGGTTGTAAAATCCCCCAAATGGAATATCAGCATGAAAAATACCAAGCCGTGAAAAGCAGGTGGGGAAGTTTGCAATGTAAGAGGTAATGCAGTCCCATAGATTAAGTGACCAATAAGTACTTAGCAGGATGAGTCCTAACTTTACTATTTGGGATCCTGATTACAGGTTTCTACTGTCATCACGAAGGAAGGATGAATTGCTTATTAACTCAGGCACTAAGGTACAGACCTCATGTTGGGGGTTTTTGTGAATAATATCCTAAGGCATTTGAGCAGAAAATGATACGCTGTTATTTTAACTTCTGAAGTGTCTACCTGTCATACTGTAGTATTTATGGTTCCAGTTTCACAATCTATTTAAGGTAGTATATGTAGGGAATGCTGCCAAAACAGGTCTTCCCACCTGCTCTCATCTTTTTACCAGCATTACTGAACTGTTGAAGTGAGGATAATTTAGGATGTCTACTAAAACCTGCTGGGACTCTACCTAGAGAGGAATACATGAGTAGACTTTTTTCAGGTATTTATGGATTCCTAACACTAAAACCAAGCACTTATTTAATTTTACATGTTCCATTTATGAGAGCCTGGCTAATGTACTGTGGTCTACAATCTCGGGTCAAATGGGAGTGAAGAAGATCACAGAATGACAGAATTGTAGGGGTTGGAAGGGACCTCAAGAGATCAGGTCCAATCCCCCAGTGATGCACAACAGCATCACAGATAGTGGGGGGGGGGAGCTACTGAAATTTAAGAGACACAGCTACAGCTTGAACTGAACTGAAAATTAATGTCAGAATAGAAAGCAGAGTAAGTCTATGTGTTTGGCAGAAAAGTATGGAAAGAGCATATATTTGCCATCACACGTTAATTACAACGCCTGTAAACAAAGAACGATGATGGTCGGAGCCCACGCAGACTGTGCGGGCAGAGGTTCCATGCCCGTCCAGCAGCTGCACCTGTGGCCGCACGTTCTGCCATGTGTCATAGGTGCAAAGGTGGGACCAGACGGAAGCATGAAGGGCTGTACAGGGTGCCAGGGAATAAGGGTCACTGGAAAGGCAGGGCAGATCTTGTGCGCGCTCAGAGAAACCCAAGAAAGGGCTCATTGTCCGGGCTACCTGGAGCAGCGGTAATTGCGCGCACATGACGGAAAGAGCTGCGGGGCTTTGAGGAGCGCAGGGTCCCGGGGCGCGGGTGGCCTTACGCCCAAGGTCCCGGGGCGCTGGCGGCCGTAACGCGGGCCGGCTCCCCGGGCAGACCGGCGACGAGCGGAGTGTGAATTGCCGCCGGGGGGTGGGCCGCAGGGTGCGGGGTGCCGGCGAAAGGAGGGGCGCAAAGGGAGGAGTGCGAGCGCGGGCGGCGGTCCAAGGGCCTGGGCTACAGGGGACGGGAGGGGGCGAGCCCTACCGCGCCCGGGGGACGCCGCCCGGGGTCGGCACCGCGCGTGGGACGAGCGCGGGAGGTCCTGCGCGCCCCTGGCATCTGGGGAGGGGCAGGAGCCTCGCCCCGGGGGCGCAGCGCCTGCAGGGCGGCGGCTGGCAGCTCCGCCACTGGCGAGGAAACTTTCCCGCCCGCCACCTCTCGCGGCCCACGCCGCCTCCCTCGCCCCGGGGCGGCACATCGCTAATCTGCCCCGACCCCTCTCCCCTCGCTGACGGCCCCCTCTTTACCCCTCGGGCCGCGCCTCCCCCCTCACCTGAGCGAGGGCGATGCCGGCCGCGGCCCGGAGTTCCGCTCCATCGCTGCGGCGGAGAGGCGGCGGGCGGGGAGAGACCAGCCCGGCGGCGGTGCGGTGACAGCTCCGGGGCTAGGTGAGCGCCGCCGCCACTGAGCAGGCGCGGAAGCGGCTGGAGGGCGGGCAGCCCCCGCGATGATGTGGCCCGTGATGCGCAGCAGCCGCCGCCGCCACCGGCCGCCCTGACCCGGCGGCGGGCGGGGGAGGGGCCGAGTGGCGGGGACTCGAGCCGCCGCCAACCGTCGCCCCGCGCCGCTGAGGGGAGAGGACGGGGCGCGGAGCTTCGCGGCGGGAGGCGTCGGGCCCGCCGGGGCTCACGGCCCGGACCCCCAGGGCGAGCTCTGGCCGCCCGTCACGTCGCCGCCTACGCTGAGCCGACCCGCGGGCTTCCCCTTCCCGCTGCGTGTCGCCGGCCGCCGGGATGGCGGCAGAGTGCGAAGATGGGACCCCGCCCCACTCCCTCCTCAGCGGCCCGGCTGATGCTTCACAGCCTGGGAAAACAAAAGGCTGGCAAGCGGGTCGAGCGGCACGGCTCCCCTGGCAGTGCCCTTGTGCCACTCGCAGCAGCTTTTCTTGGCGACGCAGCGCCAAGAGTCGGTGTTTTGTACTGGCTGTAGAGCGTCGGCGGCTGAGAGGGTTTTGTTCTTTCCTGCAGCTTGGCTAAAAATAGCTTCCTCAGAAACCCGTTTGTCTGAAGTATTTGGGTCAGTTGGGATATCCTTGTTCTTTCGCAGCTAGTTTGTGAAAGTCTGTGAGTAACTTGAAATCGGCTGCCTGTGTTAAACTAAAGACGCAGCCAAGGCCTCGCTGGGCCCTGTCAATCAACCCTCAAACGCTTGGTTTGAGGATGACTTTATATTAAGATGTTAAAAAGTTCAGCCAGCTAAATTTGTGCAGTTATTGCCATTACTAATATCAGTTGTCGCTCGATGCTTCGAAGTAGTGAGGATGCCGTAAGTGGACGGTGAAAGGGAAGGAAGAGGAAGAAAAGGGAGCTGGGATTTAATGATGGTAGCAGCAGCCAAGTCTACAGCATCCCTTTTCCTTTCTCTAGACAGAAGAAAAGACAGCATGGGCAAGTCACCAAGTGTCTGCCATGAGCTGGAGCTAGCTGCTTCGGGTATGTGTGAAAGAGCAGAAACTTCAGCATGGGATAATGTATTTGCAGGGCTGGTGCCAAAAATATCTGTACTACAATAGAGAACTATACAGCGTCATCTTGAACTCAAAGCAGTACTGCCTTAAATGAATGAAGCGGCCCAAAACTCCGAACCACTATTTCAGTGGTGAATGCTGTCTCAAGCCTGAATTTATTGGAAATTTGGGTTAGGGACACTGTTGTCCCTCTACCCTTGTAGCAACCTATGTATCCATACTTTGTGTGCACTCACGTGTTACGCAGGGTGGATACATAGTTGGGCCATCTTGCAAATCAGATAAGGATCGCATCAGCCTCTTGTGCCAACGGGCTAGAAAGTAAACCTGAGGTTTGGTAATAGCACCTGAGGTTGCTATTTTTGGCTTTTCTAATTGCCTGCTTGGTGATCCGGGGCAATCATTTAATTGCTCCCTATTACAGGTTCCTTCTCTGTGTTATGTCCCTCCCACCACTGAAATCACATAATACCCATGGCTATATAGTATTTGATATTAGATAAATAGTCTTTGAGCTTCACACACTGGTATTTGGGGCTTTTTGCCCCAAAGATTTTGTAAAAAAATGTTAATTTTGCTTTTTCAAGCAATTGCAGAAAAAAAATATTGGGGGGTCCTTGACATTTTTCAGTCATCAAAGCTAGCAACAGGAATTTTTTTTTTTTTGAGGAGGGGGGGTGAGGATGTGGAAATGAAATTCCAGAGGGTTGAAAGACTTCAAACCTGGCACTGTGGGTGGTCTGGGGAAGTGGCAGAGGGTGCTTGTCTGACGCAGCCTGTCAGGAAAACAGCAGCGTGGCCTCTTGCATGAGGCCTTGCAGAAGGCTTGCTTCTCTCTCCTTCATACTTGTCACTTCTCAGATACTAGGATCTGGGTGGGGGGTTGGGTTTTTTTCAGGTTGTTTTAGTTTTTTGGGGTTTTGGACGTGGTGGTTTTTTAATGTTCTTTGTAATGAGGGCATATAAACACCACCTACCTGATCACTACTTTTTCTCATCTTTGACTTGGACTTCCCCTTTTGTGCTTCGTGAACCATTCAGTTCTCTTTTTACGGTTTTCCTGCTGCCTAGATTATAAACAGATAAGGACAGAAACTTACAGATCTTGAGTAACTGTTGGTCGGTGCCAGCTGAACTTGGCGGTTGCATACGGTTCTTCTCCAAAAGATAATTAAAATTCCTCCAGGGTCTAGAATTTAACTGTAGGTTTATTTGTCAAATTCTGACAATTAAAATGAGAAAGTTTTCAAAGAGCAGCTGCTCGCAAGGGTTCAAGTAATGTTATCTGCTTGCAGCTTAGTGTCACAGAATCCCAGAATGGCAGGAGTTGGAAGGGACCTTCAAAGATCATCTAGTCCAGCCCCCCTGCCAGAGCAGGATCACCTAGACTAAAATGCATAGGAACGTATCCAGGCCAGTTTTGAATGTCTCCAGAGAAGGAGACTTTACAACCTCTCTGGGCAGCCCATGCCAGTGCTCCATCACCCTCACAGTGGAAAAGTTCCTCCTTACATTCACATGGAACTTCCTCTGCTCCAGCTTGCACCCACTGATCCTTGTCCTATCGCTGGCCATCACTGAGAAGAGCCTGGCTCTGTCCTCCTGACTCATGCCCTTTACATATTTATAGACATAAATAAGGTCACCCCAGTGTCCTCCAGGCTAAAGAGACCCATCTCCCTCAGCCTGTCCTCACAAGGAAGATCCTGCATCCCTGGAGGCCTTTACAGCCAGGTTAGATGGGGCTTTGGGCAACCTGGTCTAGCGAGGGTGTCCCTGCCCATGGCCAGGGTGTTGGAACTAGGTGATCTTTGAGGTGCCTCCCAACCCAAAGCATTCTGTGATTCTGTGTTCCACCCCCTTAGTCACCTTAGCAGACCTGCACTGGACTCTTTTAAGTGGTTCCCTGACCTTCCTGAACCGAGGGGCCCAGAACTGGACACAATATTCCAGGTGTGGTCTCACCAGGGCAGAGTAGAGGGGGAGGAGAACGTCTCTCCACCTGCTAACCGCACCCCTTCTAACACTCCCCCCGGGATGCCCTCCTTAGCCAGCAGGGCACGTTGCTGGCTCATGGCCATCCTGCTGTCCACCGGGACCCCCAGGCTCCGTTCCCCGATGCCGCTGTACAACAGGCCCGCCCCGTTTGCCCTCCGAGCGATGGGCGGGACTTCCCAGCCCAGATCCCCTCACTACGCTCCTGACGGGCTCTCGCGCCTTCCCTCCTGCGCCGCCAACCGCGGATGCGCGTGCGTGGGGGCTCCGCGCCTCCAGGGGGCGCTACGCCACGGCGGGCCAAGCGCGCGGCTCGAGAGCCGCTTCCGGTCCGGCCGGCGCATGGAGGAGGACGGCAGGGCGGCGGGCCCGGCCGCCTCGCGGGAGCTGCTGGACGTGGGGTGCCGCGGAGGTGAGCGGCCCCTTCGGCAGGAGCCCCGCCACCGAGAGGTGCGGCGCCGCTCTCCAGCCAGGGCCGGGCGTTGGGGTCAGCGCTGAGGGGCTCAGCCCGGGCCGGGAGGTTGGGGAAGGGCGAGCCGGGGAGCGGGGCCGGCTCGGCGCGCGGTGAGCCCCCGGCCTCCCCCGCCGGCGGGCCGCCTGCGGTGCCGGGGGCGCGTTTCAGCCCCCCCGGCTGCTGGTGCTTCGTTCTTCATTCCAGCTTACGTGTCCTGAAGGGCTGCCGTTGTCCCGGGCGCTGCTAGGATAAACCGAAGTGAATGAAGGCAGGGCAGTAGGCGCGGTCTGCCCTGACCCTGGTACCGCCTCCCGCAGCGCCCTCGGGGTCTGGAAGGTCGAGCGGTGTTGTGGACTGAGAACTGGTTGAAGGGAAGAAACCAGCGAGTTCTGATCAGTGGGACAGGCTAGCTGGAGGGCTGTATCTAGTGGAGCCCCTCAGGGGTCGGTACTGGGACCAGTACCGGTCAGTGTGTTCATTGATGACATGAGTGAGGGAATAGAGTGTGCAGTCAGCAAGTTTGCTGACAACACAAAACCGGGAGAAGGGGTGGCTGACACACCAGAGGGTTGTGCTGCCATTCAGTGCGACTTAGCCAGGCTGGAGATCTGGGCAGGGAGAAGTTCAATGAGATGTAGCAAGGGCAAGTGTAAGGTCTTGCATCTGGGGAAGAACAACCCCAGGTACCAGTGTGGGTTGGGGACTGGCCTGTTGGAGAGCAGTGTAGGTGAGAGGGACCAGGGGGGTCCTGGTGGACAGCAGGATGACCATGAGCCAGCAATGTGCCCTCGTGGCCAAGAAGGCCAATGGCATCCTGGGGTGAATTAGAAAGGGTGTGGTTAGTAGGTCAAGTTGAGCCCTTCTCCCCCTCTACTCTGCCCTGGTGAGACAGCAACTGGAATATTGTGTCCAGTTCTGGGCTCCTCAGTTCAAGAAGGACATAGAACTTCCAGAAAGAGTCCAGTGCAGGGCATCAAGATGATTAAGGGAATGAAACACCTTCCTTATGAGGAAAGGCTGAGGGAGCTGGGCCTCTTTAGCTTGGAGGAGACTCTCAGTCTAAGGGTGACCTTATTTATGTCTATAAATATGTAAAGGGCATGAGTCAGGAGGACAGAGCCAGGCTTTTCTCAGTGATGGCCAGCGATAGGACAAGGATCAGTGGGTGCAAGCTGGAGCATAGGAAGTTCCATGTGAAGGTAAGGAGGAACTTTTCCACTGTGAGGGTGACAGAGCACTGGCACAGGCTGCCCAGAGAGGTTGTGGAGTTTTCTTCTCTGGAGACATTCAAAACCACCTAGATGCATTCCTATGTGATTTAGTCTAGGTGATCCTGCTCTGGCAGAGGGGCTGGACTAGATGATCTTTCAAGGTCCCTTCCAACTCCTGACATTTTGTGATTCTGTGAAAGGGGAAAAACCCGTGTTAAAATAGTAATCACATTTGTAACATATCTATGAGGATAGAAATGTTAAAAAGAAATAAAGCTTCATTTGAATTAATGATAAAAGGTGGATGGCTGTGTTGATGGCCCTAAGAACTGACCTCTCTGATGTAGAGTTTCCCTGCATCCTTTGGATTTTACAATCCTACTCTTGAGTGTACTTAGGTAGGTCATTAGCACCACAGTTTGTAGCCTGCTTTCATTGATTGCCACTGCAGACATATGCATGAGGGATCCAAATCAGTGTAACCAGCAGTTGTTGGATGTTACCTCCTTATGTTCAGCTGTGGGTTATTGCAGGTACTTTCTCTGTGTGCTGATACCTGTTGCTAAGTAAATCTTGATGAATTAATTTAAAACAGTGTGAACCTATAAGAAATGGCCTGCTGGGTCAGACCAGTGGTCTGTGTAGCCCGGTATTCTGTCTCCCATTGACTGCAATAGCAGATGACAATTACAGAGAACTTGTTAGATTAACTGCTGTGTGCACCCTGTTCTTGTAAGTTCCCAGTATCTGCAGTTATAGGGGTGGGGATGCTAGGGAGTATGTTCCTGCTCAGTCCTTTTAGTATCAGGTTATGGCTCTGCTGCCCTGAACTTGTCTAATTCTGTGTTAAACCTGCTGATCCAGCTGCATTCACAGCCTCCCATGGCAGCAAGTTCTAAACATTCTCTGTCTGTTATGTACAGAACTACTGAGATGACCCCCCTAAAGAGACATCAAGAAACAGTAATTTGCAGGAGTTAGAGGCAGTTGAATCTCTGTGTTTAGTCTTGATACCAAAAGGTGGCAAGAAGAGGGCCTTATAGTTAAAATGTGACATTTGCAGTTGACATGGATAAACATTCAGATACTTGTTTGTTTCCAGGACTGGAAGAAACCTTGTTGATTAGTTCAAAATGTAGCAGCAAGAAGGCCACAACTTTACAGACAGTTAGGATGCCAAGGAGTAATGGTAAGTGTGGCTTTGTTATTGGAACGTCTTCGTGTAGCATCTTTGACATAACTTACCTTTGCCTCAGTCCCTTCCTTTCAGTAAGGAAGAAACTTTTGGGGTTTGTTTCTACTGGTGTTAGATCCTCTGCTGCAGTTGCACATCCCAGGGGTTGATCAGGTAACTGCTGCTGTTCAACTAGACAGTGGGGTGCTGGGCATTACAGCTCTGAGTTCTTAGGGACTTCTCTTTGCAGAAATACTCCCACTGTCTGGGACTCACCAGGTTGTGACTCTTCTCTTCATTTAGTCAGCTGCTTACAAATTGATGCATATTACATAGATCACTTTCAGGTAATCAGTGTGCTGGCAAATTTATTAAGCTGGATCATGTAACCATTCCTTCATAAGAAATTAACTTGAATGCATAAAGAGACCTTTCTGTTTGACCGAGCTAAGTTCCTTCTTCCTTTGTCAAAGCTACATGCAGACTGCTAACATTCTTTTCAGTGCAGCAGCGTGCATAAGAAGACATCCTGTCAAAATTGTTATTCTTTAAAAGTAGTGTATCTTCGGGGGTTTCATGAAAATGTACCAGAGTTCTTTAGTCTCAGATGGCTCTTATCAAGTATGGAGTTGATCCAGGCTTCTTAACTCTCTTCAGAAGTGATTTATTGGGATAAAATATTTGGTGTGTAAAAACACTGAATTTTAAATGGACTCCTGGGATATTTCTGTAGAAAATAAGTGCCTAGTACTTCAGCCTAGACCATCTGTCTCTTTTCCACCACCTTAACTTCAGAGCCCCTTTTGATAATTATGTTGAACTTGCTGTAGTGTGGCATGACATCTGTGGCATCTGTGGTACAGCTAATTTTTCCATCTTGTTTGAGACCTTCAGTGGATCCTTTAATGGGGAAGAAAAGGAAACATAATTATATTTCCACAGGAGGTAATACCGAGATGGAAGTTTCTCCAGATGACTCTCAATATGTAATTAAAGCTGTGGAATTTACAAGCCAGTTTTCTGTTGTCACTTTTTGTTTTAAGAATCTGAATCACAGAGTTGTAGGGGTTGGAAGGGACCTCGAGAGATCATCGGGTCCAACTCCCCTGCCAAAGCAGCTCCCTAGCTCATATTACGATGGAATGGAATTGTTGAAGCCATTTCTTCCTGTACCACATACTGACCAAGAGATTTATTTATTGTATATGAATACTATCTTAAATCCTCCTATTAAAACACCTGGAATATGGTAGGTGTCTGAAAACGATAGTTGAACCGGAATCTGTTTACATACTCAGGTGTTTGAGGTACAAATGTATAAATTCATGTGCATCTGTTTGTATATCTGCATGTGATAATTATTTCTTTCTCAGTTTTGGACCGAGTACAGAGCTTTTTACCACAGATGGCCCTTGCAAATGATGAACTGAGAAAAAAAATGGTAACAGCACCAGCTCATCAGTTTGATATTGAAAATCTGGACAACGCAACAGAAAAAGTTATAGAAATGGTAAATGCTTAATATATATTTTTATTTCATAAAGTCAATTGAGATGTGATTAACGTGATTCTCTGATCATGTTAGAGTGAGTTAATTTGATAGATAAGGTTATGTATTTACCATTTTCATCTGTGATCTGCAAATTCAAACCAGATGTAATAAAGACGCTTATTTGGTTAATATTTACTACTTGGTTTTCATACTTGCAGAATCTCATGGCTGGGGGTGGAGTAGTTTAAGGCCAGAATAAGATTTACTTTTGAATCAGCAACTCTGAATCAAAACTAAGTCGCAGCTTTTTAACTGTCTCGTGGGTAATTCGGTTTAGAAACTGGACAGTGTAAGGCACAGTAATGCATCATGGAAAGCTTTCCTATGGAAGTGATAACTGGCTTTCAGCTGTGGTTTTTAGGGCTGGCTCTAGGTCTTGATCTTAGAAAAGCTGTCAGTGGTGGTGTGGTCCTTTATGGCTGGTGTTTGTCTCTATTTACATTCAGGTCAATATTTTCTACCTGTGTTTAACTGAAGTGCTGCAGCCACTTGCTCGTGTAAGACAATTTTAGTAAGAAGTTGATGTGATATGTGCACATCCCAGACAAAAAATGCCTTTTGGCCTGCAGAGTCACCAGGTGAAAGGCAGAAACGAGGCTGCCTGGGGTTTGGTGTGTGAGCTGTCAGAATGATTCGTTGGCCATTGGAGTTCTTGTAAATGGTACCCAGCCTGCATGCAGTAGGTTGTCCAGTGCTGGTAGATCCTGAAGAATTCCAAATAAATACTGAGACAACAAAGTGGGCCATCAGAATTGTTTGTTTTAATATACTGCAGTGGAATGGGCAACTTGGACCAGAATTTTAAAGGATTTTTCATGTGACACTGACTGAGAAGTGTCATGGCTTCATAATAAACAAGCCAGGAGACCAGGTGATTGACAGTGTAACACTATTTGCAAATCACTGAAGAACCTGATTTGCATCTCAAATTCCTGTATTTTGCTTTGTGGCATACAGGAAGGTTTTTGAGGGGAGGATTATCAGTTGAAGACAGATGTTTGCAGAGGAAAAACAGACCTCAAAAATCATGGCTCTGTCTATGGAAATGTATCATCACTTTTGCTTCAGAAAATATCCCGGTAGTTTTACAGTAGTTGCAGCACTGTGAACACAAACTATATTAATAAACATACAAACACACATGTTTGTAAATATATCAGGACCCCTTGAAAACTAAATGGTTTCCTTGGAATTATTTACTGAAAATTAAGTTTTGATGCTTCCTGCTCATCAGTTTAAACATCTGATTCAGACTATCTGAGTTCAGCTATTTACTCATGTCTGATGATGTAAAAATAGCCTCATATTTGCTATAGGGCAACATAAATTGCCATTTAAATATTTATGAATCTGACCACAAGTTGCATTTGTCACAATCCTAGGAGAACCCAAAAGTCTTTCTAAGTGTGGTTGTGGTTTTCTTTTGATAGTAGGCTGTTTCATGTGTTTGCTTTATGTTTTACTCAAAAACATGGGATAGATGTGGTAACTAAGTGTTAACTATGGTTTTTTTCCCAGAATGTGGCTGTAGTTGAACTGAGTGATTCTGATACTGATGAAGAGATACTAACTTCAGAGGAGGAGTCAGAATCTGAAGATGACTGTACAGTGGATGAAGTGACAATAGAGAATATCAGGTTTCCTAAACAGAAGGGAGAAAAGGGCAAAATAGAAATTTTGGACAGCAAAGAGAATGAGTAAATGCATTTTTATTTTACTTTAAAGCGAAACAAGTAGCGGTTTGTTACTCTGAGGGCTTGGCCCACAAAGCTACCTTCTCTTCCAACGTAGCATCCTTCATGTGAAATGCTGTAGTTTACACTGTGGAGAATTCAGGATGCACTCATGACTGAGGCAGGCTGGATTTCTGAAGAATTAAGTAACGGCTTTAGTCATCAAGCAATATGGAAATGAACTTCATCATCGGTTACGTCACTCCATGGCTGGAATTCAGGGCACTGAACTAGTTAAGCTAAAGTTCTTGCTCTCTCGCTTTGTTGAAGAAAGATTTTTTTGTAGTGTGCTAGAAGCTTTTACTTCAAGGGCAGGAAAGAGTTAACTGGGGGTGGATGTGGGGGGGGAAGCTTCATTTTTATGTTTCATATCCTGTGAAGTCTTATGTACAATAGCTTCAATATTAAACGTTATCCAAGTACACGGGAGGTTTGTCTACATTGCATTCATGACAGTGACTTGAACACTAATGCAGTAGCTGCTGAGCAGGCATGGTAGGGACAGGCAGGACTCAGCAGAGTGTTCAGCAGAGGATCACTTATCCTCTCTGTACGCACTGAGCGCCGTAGCATTGCGGGTAGGTTACTAGCTCATAGCTGGAATGTTTGTGGCTGTAGTGCAGGTACCCTTGGTGCTTAAATAATCTAGTCTGCCTCTCTGGGGTGAGTTGCTGTAAGCTATGCTTTTCATCTCCTGCTTCCCTTGCCACGTTTCTGTCCTCTCCATTTTGCTAACTTGTCGCTGCCAGAAGAAGGTGATTTTTCAGCTGGCCTGTATTTAGATTGGTTTGAAACAATTGTGAAACCAAAATAGGTGAAAGTATGTGTCACTCATACTTACCTCACATTAACCAAACACTGTCATTTGGGCTGTTGTGTTTGCTTTGCAGATCAGTTTGCATTTCAGAAGTATGCGTCATGCTTCTGGATGGTTTTGTTTCTTAGAGGAACTTTGTATTTTCTATACCATTAAAGTAAAATTTTCTATATTGTATTTGCTGAAATATTAAACAATGTCATGACATGAAACCTGCAGTTATTTACAGAACTTGTTTTGAATCCCATACTTAAATCTGTAGTTATGTTTCTTTAACATTTGTGGTAAGAAAAGGCAAGGATTCTGGTCTGTCTTTCACAAGGAGGCTTTTCAGAAATAGAAGGGGGCACGATTTACTGGAATGTATTGGGATAACTGGTCAAGCCACAGAATGTTTTAGGGAATGGGAAGGATGGGAATCAAAGAAGGGGAATGCTATTTTTAACCACAGCCCGCAGACCTGATAAAGCTTTGGGTGGAGTTGTCGTCTAAGAAGAGCACATTGCTTGAAGTAGGCTTAGTTTGTTGGGTAAGATCTCCATCTATGGAAAGCTTCTCTTTGGATTGAAGAAATTTTGAAAGCCAACATCTTAACTCAGCCATTTTACAATAAATTTTCTCATACATTAAAAAAAAAAATCAAATATGAAATACAAAGTAGCGATGCTCTATAAAACAGTGAGAACAGTCCATGTGCACAGACACACAAAGTGACTTTAATCTGGTAACGTAACCACCTTCCGAATCGCAGGCAGATCACACATTCTGTATCAACAAAAGGATAGAAAACAGTTCCAGTAACTTTAGCTTGATATGCATAGTTTAACACTGATGTTGAACTCTGTATGTACTATACAAAGATCATAGTAAGTGCACTTTCTTGCTTTGATTTACTTATGGCACAAAGGTTTTCTGTACTGCTGAAGGATCACCAGAGCAGAATGTTTAATTGCTACTGTAAAGCTTGAACTGGTTTATAGCAAAAATGGCATCATCAGTATATTTTAGTTCCACTTTAGGAGAAGCGTAATGACTAAGGTTTTAAAACGATTGTGTAATATTACACTCACATAACTAAGAAGTAGACATGTGAGATCTCATTCTTCAGTTATTTAAAAAACCCCACTAAACCCACCACCCATGTTCCTGGGGTTTTCTTTGGGGGTCTTGTGCTAACAAATGTTGCTGTCTAATTTAAATAACTTCAGGTTAATTTCCTAATGCTGAGACTGAAATCCGGGCCTGATTTATAGAAGCTTATCCCTGGAATGGGTGTTTTGGTTTGTGTGTGGGTTTTTGTTTGGGTTGTTGTTTTTTTTTACTTGTAGCACGGCAGACAGCATCTCCTGGGCATGGTGTGAGTGCTTCATGGAGTCATTAAGATTCCAACTCTGCCAAAAGTTTCCTTTCCAAGTGAGGATGTTACTTTAATATTCCACAGTGATAGCCTTGGTTCTGAGGTACTCGTGAAGAGCTTCTTCACCTGTACAAGCACAATATTCCCCAGTTAGAATAGCAGCCAAGTGAGAGAATGTTGTCAGACTGTAGCTGTATTTTTCAAAAAACATTTCAAATGCTTTAACCAGTGGGAGGCCAGTCACAAGTGGTGTCCCCCAGGGCTCAGTCTTAGGGCCAGTCTTGTTTAGTACCTTTATCAATGATCTGGATGAGGGGACTGAATGTGCCCTTGGTAAGTTTGCAGATGACACCGAATTGGGTGGAAGTGTCCATCTGCAAAGGGATCTGGACAGGCTGGATCCATGGGCTTGGGCCAGTTATATGAGGTTTAACAAAGCCAGGTGCCACGTCCTGCACTTTGGTCACAACAACCCCGGGCAGCACTACAGGACCTGGGAGCAGTGGCTGGGAAGCTGCCCAGCAGAAAAGGACCCAGGGGTGTTTGTCAACAGCTGGTTGAATATGAGCCAGCAGTGTGCCCAGGTGGCCAAGAAGGCCAACAGCATCCTGGCTGCTATCAGGATGTGGCCAGCAGGATAGTGGGACCAGCAGGACTACAAGTGAATGTCCCCCTCAGCATTGGTGAGGCCACACCTGAAGTACTGTGTTCAGTTTTGGACTTCTCACTACAAGAAGGACTTTGAGGTGCTGAGTGTGTCTAGAGAAGGGCAATGAAGATGGTGAAGGGTCTAGAGCCCAAGTCTGAAGAGGCACAGCTGAGGGAACTGGGGATGTTTAGCCTGAAGAAATGGAGACTGAAATGAGACCTTACTACTCTCTACAGCTACGTAGGAGGTAGTAGTAAGGTTGGGGCTGGTCTCTGCTCCCTAGTAACTAGCAATAGGACAAGAGGACATGCTCTTCTTTTGAGGTCCTTTCCAACCCCTAACATTCTGTGAGTCTGTGAATCTCAAGTTGCATCAGGGAAGGATTCGATTGGTTAGTAGGAAAAATTTCTTCTCTGAAAAAGTGGTCAGGCATTGGAACAGGTTGCCCAGAGAAGTGCTGAGTCACCATCCCTGGAGGTGTTCAAAACTGTGGCACTCCGGGACATGGTTTAGTTGACATGGTGGTATTGGACAAATGGTTGGACTTGATGGCCTTAGAGGTCTTTTCCAACGTTAAAGATTCTATGACTCTATTTGAGTCCTTAAGAAACAATGGAAACTAATAAACTTGCCCTCCCACTATGATTTACAGAACTGGTTTGACAACAGCTGTGGAAAGAAAAAGGAGCTGGAATTTAAGCAGCAGCCACCTGGGTGGGACTGAAGCAATGTCAGTCTCTACATGGTCTTTGGGGGCTCATCATTGAATTTACAAACTTTGGATTGCCTACATTAAGGTTTCTAGGTAAAGAAGCTGTGAAAGATTGGTAATATCTTCTTCCTCATGGGATTACTCATTTTGGTTTCAGGAGGTGTCTGATACTTGCTCAAGATTCCAAAGGCAAAAGTCTGTTGTGTCCCTGAACAGTTTTTTTCCCATTTTTCTTGGCCATGAGGCTTGATCTGTCCAGACTCGTAGAGTTTCTTTGACAGGCCATATTTCATGTTTTTTAAAACTGGTTTTGAAAAGATTTTTCAAATGCATCTTTCTCTGTGCCTGCCAGCAAAGTTTGATGACATTTTAAAGGCATAAAAAAGTTTCCCATGCTCTCAGAAGCTTAGAGGAGAAACCTGAATTAGTGTTCTTTCTGAGGGAAGGGAGAGGAGACTTTGGACAACACCTTTGCTGCTTGACAGCATTTTGCAGGCAGCTCTGGACAAGCTGCAGTCTAGCTGCTCTGAGAAGGGTTGGAGAGGAATATTGGCCGTGTTGTCAGCATTATTTAGTGAATGTACAGGAAGGGCTGGACTGGGGGTACTGAGGTGGGAATATTGTAGGGATGGAGAGGAACTAAATTACTGTAATCAGAGGGATGTTGCAGTAAATGCATCCATATCTCATGTTTTACTACACAGGCTCTACACAGGGAAGGTAGGTTTTGTATCCGATTTGGACTATCAGGTGAGAAATGAGGGAGGGAGAGAACAACTTACCTAAATCTTTCCCGAAGCCGGACTGTTTAAATCCACCAAATGGTGCTGCCACATCAGTTTTGTTGTACGTGTTAATAAACACTGTCCCAGCCTCTAGCTTTTCACTGATGTAGAGAGCTTTGCTTATGTCTTTTGTGAAAACTCCTGAAGCTAAGCCATATTCTGTGGTATTCGCCCGCTGCAGCACTCCATCGACGTCCCTACGGGGAAAGAAAGGATTTAACTGCAGCCAGGTAACATGAACAAGTGTTGGGAACCTTCCACCCTCAATGCCACTGAAGCACCTTTTCCCACGCTTTTCCTTCTCCAGTTAGCTTTTGCAACCACAAGTTATCAAGGAGTAATCTGAGTGTCAATCTGAGAGGTTTAGGGAAATGCAGACCCTTGTTTGAAACTGGCCAAGCCGGTAGCCTTACATTTCAGTGGTTAAGAAATACACTGAGAAACACCAAAGGAAAAGTTGCACTACATGTACCAGTGTTGCTCAGCTACAGCACAACTCGGGGGCTGGAGCCATACAGAAACAGCTGCAAAGCAGAGCTGGGCAGGCAATTAGGAATTGGGTTGCTAAAATTTTGGCTCTGCTTCACAAGTTAATGGAGTGTGAATACTGAAGCTCAGACTTCCATCGAGACACAACTTTACAGGCTGTGTCCAGAGTGCTACTTTCTATTTGCATCCCGTCTCCATATAGCTTCAAAAATCCATAATGATTTAAAACTTCATAAAGCTCAATACAGTCCATACAAAAGTCACCCTAAAACATTTATAGGTGTGAAGGGTTATCTGTGTGGCTGGCTCTTACCAGCACTATCAAACTGCAGAATATGAAACCTAGTGGAAATAGTTATATTAAGTTTTCATACAGGGTTTTAATCCCACCTCTGTGTAAAATAGTTCCTATGATTTGGATGGAATGAAAGCAGTTAAAACTGAAAGGCTGCAAGTTATACAGAGGGAGTTTCCTTTGCAACAGTGACATACCAATGTCACACAATGCACAATGCTCTGTGGTCTTTTGTGACAAAGAAAAATGAGTGCTTCCAATGGAAAACACACACACTTTGTAATTTGATCAAGCTGTTGCAATTACCACATCAGGTTCAGTGAAAGCATTTCGCTGAATACTAAGACTTATTTAAGAACTGGCACTTCGGGTTGCTTTCTCTCCAGTCACAGACTAATACACATACATTAATAGCATTAATTCTGTATTGACATGGGGCAGGACACCTCTTACTAAAAAGGGTATTTTCTCAGAATGTGGCTGGAAGAGGATCTTGGGGTTCAGACTCATCTTAGAAGACTTAACAAAATCATACTGCCTGTGCTATCATTTCAACACTGCAAACGAGAACATAAAGTTTCCAATGGTCACTGGAGGAGAACGTACCCATTCTTAAATTTAGAAATCACCATCACAGGCCCAAAGGACTCTTCCTGGGCAATATACATATGGTCTTCAACATCTGTGAATACAGTGGGCTCCATGAAGAAACCTAAACAGAGGACAGAGCATCATTTAAGCATGGCAAAAATGCTTCATGGTTCGTATTGCCCAGGCCATCTCTTTTCCATACTTTGAAGTCAGAGATGTGTTGAGACTTGAATAAGAAAATACTAATATTGATCTGAATGAAGTATGAATGGAAATGCATGTGTGTAAGCACCAGAGAAATGGCAGAAAGCTGGTTAAAAGAATGGCCAATACTGATCAGAGCAGCAAGGTGTGCTCTCCTCTGCGTGCTGCAGGCCGGGGAACTCCTCAGGGAGAGACCCAGCCCCCTGACAGCAGGAAGACAAAGCTACAGCATGTCGCGAAGGCCACTGCCTTCAGTTACCCAGCAAGAAGACGAGCTGTAAAGACCTGTGTACCCCAAGCCCATAAACATACAACGGGCACCAACATTGCCCAACATTTGTTGAGGCTGAAGTAAAGAAAATTTTGAGGCAAAGGACCTATTTATAGCACCTGGTTATTTCTAAAGGGTGTAAGAACCTGTCCAAAAACTAGTTCATCATCACCAGTCAAGAACTGTCCTGGTGTTACATACAAGGACACCTGTCTTGGTCAGTGAGTGCATTTCAGTGTGAGTGGGTAAAACCAGCTTCAGTTTTTCTGTAATTCTCTCCCCTTTCCATAAGGTTTTCCATTTAGCTTTGTTATACTGATTCCATACAACTGCAAATATCCATTTTCCTTTTATTTGGGGATGCAATCATTATAGTCTCAAACTCTGACACAGATGTTTCTCCTTCATTATTGATATAGAATAAAAAAATGTTGACTTCATGTCCTCCCATTGAACTCAGTATACATATTCTTTAGATAGCAAAAAAGGCTTCTAATAATGCCTTATGCAGACTCTGCCAGCAGTTTCCTCAGTCATTTTTAGTGTTTTGTTGATCTAAATGGATAGAGTTGCATTTATGGCTCTTGACAGCCGAAGGAAGTTGCATGAAAGGCCTCACAAACAAGAATCAATGAGCAAAAGATTCCCGTATAGACTACTTCTGATTCAATGTCATATGTTATGCCAGAGTTGCATGGCTTCTCTTAATATGAGACCAGAAAGCCCTATACTCAGATGTCATCTTAGCCTTACCTGGGACTGTTCCCATGACATTGCTGCTTCTCAGAAAGCAGCAGACACAACCATGATGGCTTTTATTTGAAACATAAAAGTCCCTAACACCTTTGAACGGTATTTTACCTGGTCTACGTACTTGTCTTCCTCCGTACACCAGAGTGGCTCCTTCTTTTACTCCAGTTTCACAATATTGCAGGAGCTTTTCCAAATGTGCCTTGTGATTTTGTGGACCATGATCTGTAGATCTGTCAAGTGGGTCACCAATTTTCATCTTTTTTATTTCTTCCACCTATGAGTTACCCAATTAAAATGACGTCACATAACACAGCAAATATTGTTTGAGTGACCAGTGATTTGGGATGCTTCACTGTCGTTGCTAAGATGTCTGGGTCTGAGAAAGGGCTGGATTCTTAGAAGGTGGCCTGCTCTTCCCTTTCTAAAATGAGGCTTTATATGGTCCCCTTCTATTTGGTATTTTCTGGTAACTCCTGAAAGTTTTTGATGCTGTTTCAAGCATTCATTCCCTTCTGCTATTAAGACAGGCATTTAAAATCTTAGCTTTTACAGTGGTAAATGAGTTACTGCTAGATAAATGACTTTTCCAGTGGTACAGCGTGCTGACTATTGGATTTTTAATAATGACTTTTGTGTTATTCTATCTACACTTCCAATATACCTTTTTTTTTTAAAACTTCACTGCATCTTCAGTCACATTGACCTACGTTCAGTACATTTTTTTAATCTTACTTTCCTAGCCAAACATGAAAGGTACAATAACTACCTCAGTGTCACTTATTGGTGCATTACTGATTAAAACATCTCCTTTCAAGTGGCTTCCTTTTAACTGTGTAAAGAGGTTTCTGAGAAGCAACTTGCCTGTCATAAGCAATAATGAGGATTCAAACAACTGAGAAGTAGAGGAAATGCAAGTGTCTAGGAAACTAGTGGCTCCTCATGCCATGGTGAAGTATCTCTTTAAACTTTTGTCCTTGAATCTCTTACCACTTTTCTAACAAATTCATCATGGATTGATTCTTCCACAAACAGCCTGCCAGCTGCAATGCAGTTTTCGCCTTTGTTGAAATACACTGCTCCCATACCCTGATTGGGGGAAAAAGGGATAATATTGATATGCATCCTTTTGTTCAGTCTCCCTTTCATTCTGTTCCCTTGGGTTTCATTCCATGTTTGTGACCCTCAGTGCATAATACCATACGTAAAGGGACATCATCAATGCAACAAGCAGACTAATCTTGTAACTGGCAAATGTACTTCCATGGAGACAGATGGCTCCGGAGGAACCCATTAGCACAGTTCTTTCCCTTTCCATCAGCGTTCCACAGCAACACCTGCTCCAGCATCACAGAGAAGAGGGCTGGCAGCATGACCAGTGGATATAAAACTCTGCTAATCAGCTGCAAATACTGCTTGTGTCGAAAGTCACGCGTAACTGGGTGAACACCACTTTACTCTGCAGAGAAGCTCCTGTTTCAAAGGTGGGTTCAGACCACATGCAGTTTGTTCTCTTTTATTTACCAAGAACTGATACCTGCAATGGTTTTCCCAGGGAGGGTAGGGAGCTGGAGGAAGGATGAACAGGGCAAGTAAAATTCATAAAAAGTAGTTATCTGGCAGCTGCAGAGACTTGAGGTCCATTAGTAGGCATGGCAAGAGTCATGTGCTAGTGTCAAGCGTGTGGCAAAAAAGCACTGTTTCACAATCATTTAAAGCTGTCAATGCAGGTACAGCTCAGGCCAGCCACTGTGCCACCCCTTCACTTCTACAGCTGAGAACGGTGGTGGGGCCAAGCAGTTTGAGCTTATCTTATTTTCCAGATACACTCCACAGTACAGTCACTCAGACTCTTGTCCTGCCAAAAGGCATTCCAAAAATGGGGGAAGTGTATGATGATGCCTTCCTGCTAGCAGCATTTGCTTGTGCTGGTTTAGAGAATTCAAAGAATTAGCACTTTGGGTAAGTACAGAGTAGAAGACCTCCGTTTGCTTCTGAGTGAGCAAACTGCATCTGCTGCTGTTTTGATGGATCAGATTACCTGAGCAGGAAATAAACTCCCTCAATCCACTGTCTCTTTTGCACAACTTACTTATGAACTTTAAACCCACTACGACTGGTTGGAAAGGTGGCTTATGGGGACTGATGGTAAATTAAGAACTCTGTGGGAATAGGGAGTTCAATGTATCTTTTTAACTCATTTCCAGGCTTTTAAGTGGTTTGCTGGGGGGTTTTAGTATCAGATTTTAACAGATCAGTTTTAATGTATTAACTCAGCTAGTGAAAATACTTTCCAGCTATATTTCTTCATTGTTGTATTTTCTAATGTATATTTTTTGTAGCACTGATCCCCACTGTTTTGGTGCAGCACAGACAGTTTAATTGTGCTGGCATAAAGAAACATCCCATAGGAAGAGAGTCTATTTTCTAACAGATTGCGTAATTTTACATGCAAGGGCCCCTTACTGCAGTTTCTGGCAAGTCAAGAAGAGTATTGTAATACTGTGAGGATCTATCACAAAGGCTTTGACTCTATTTTACTTTGAAGTAACGTTACCATTTTCACAGCTCTGTCAAGTTCACAGTCGCTGAATATGATCAATGGTGATTTACCACCAAGTTCAAGAGAAACTTTCTTCAGATTAGTGGCTGCACTGTAAAAAAAATATAAATAATCTTATGAAAGCAACTTTTTAATTGCTAATTTTGTTATTTTCTTTGAATCATGTCTAGTGAAAATGTATAAACTTCTATTTTCCCATAATGACTTAGTGCAATTCTACATAAATGTAAAAAAACCCTATGTAGTTAATGCTTTTCCATTACTGCTATATGCACAGTATAGTTAATAAGATACTTCAGAACTAGATTAAGCAGTGTTTCTTCAAAAACCTTTTGCTGAGAGTACCTTTTCATGATCTGTTTACCAGTTGGTGTTGAACCAGTGAATCCAACTTTGCGAACATCTGGATGTTCAGACAGGTGCTGTCCCACTAAGCCACCTATCAGGGTGAGGAAAACAGCTTAACTGGACAGTACACAGGCAATTTTTACTACTCCAGCAGCAGCACTGTAACACAGAAAGAGCTAACAGTATGTCAATCACATACAATATCACATCAGTAATGATATTTGCAGCTTTATTCATGTGACTATAAAAAATGTCATATTAGTTAGCTTGGACCGTGTCAGTGCCTCTGGATTCCACCATCTCTCAGGGCTAAAGCACTTCCTTGCTAACATTCCATGGTAGGTAGAATAATCTCATTTGTATTGGGGTCTGCCCCATACAGTTACTTTGCCCCTTTTCTTGTAGGGGGAAACTGGAAAACGGTGAAACCTCATAACACGGTGTGGACCATGACTTCCCTATAGTAACCAGTACACATCTTACCAGCTAGCTCTGGGTCTCAGAGTCACATTTAAGAACTTCCAAATGATGGTAAGATTAGGAGAAAACCCAAGGTTTACAGTCAAGTGAAACACATTTCTCTGTACTACATTCTTTTTCAGAGTGTTTACGTTCTTTGTGTGAACTTGTCCAAGTCAGTGTAGGCTGATCCATTAGCTAGAGCCAGGGGACATACAGATTTTTCCAATTCTGTTTTGGAAACATGTGCAATTTCTGTATCACATAGATGGAAACCTACTGCCTATAAAGATACATGCCCATATGAAATAGCTCTGCGAAAAGGTAAAATGCTGGTTCACCAGTTTTAGCATGACCTACTCTTCCCAAAAACATGTTTAGCTGAAGTTTTACCTGAACCAGGCAGAATATTTATAACACCCTTAGGAAATCCAGCCTTAGCTGAGAGTTCTGCAAACTTCAAGGAAGTCAAAGGTGTGACCTGTGTAGAAACATTTAGATTAGGTCTCCTATTTTAATTAAACGTGCAATGATATATTTTACATTCAAACAAATTAGTTTTGTTAAAATATCCATCTTCTTATAGTAATTGATAAATTAAGCGATGGCTTCTTGTGGAAAAGATTTCATTCTTGTAAATGAGAGTGGCATTGGAGCAGAACTGAAGACAATTATTACCTTGTACCATCAAGGAAATCTGTAATATTACACATGCACTTTAAAACATATGTCATGGTCAACCTATGGGTGAAATATTCTAGACTGCCAGAATTATTTTGCCAACAAATACAGGAGACATCTCTACATCCCTTTTTGTTTTTACCTGAGCTGGCTTGAGAACAAGTGTGTTGCCTGCGGCCAAGCACGCTGCACTCTTCCATGCAAGCATCATCAGTGGGTAATTCCAGGGGATAACAATTGCACAGACACTTGAGGTAGGGAAAAACAGGGAAAGATTGTGGTTTTGATGGCAGCTTCTGAATGGCTTTTCTGTCAAGGCTGTCAGTAAGAAGGAAAAAGTGATACTCACCCTATTGGCTCTTTCTTGGTAAATGTTAGGTTATGGTTTGGCCGGGCCTGGCTAATTGGAATTGTAGCACCCTAAAGGACAGGGGAGACACCAACCTTGATTACTGTTTAATCAATTTATTACAAATATTTTTGTCATACAAGTCTGTTTTGGAAAGCCACAGGGTAAGCTTCAAAACCAGAAGCATTTTTGCCTCAGAGAAAAGGGCAGGGATGCTTCCACAGTGTGATTTCTTACTATGGATACTGTAGTCAGCTCCTGATTTTCAGCACAGATAACAAATGTGTGAAAAAACATAAAGTGAGGGTCTGATGGGAAGAAAAAAAAGCTGAATAGTATTCTTGATTGTGGATCTTACAGGTATCTGAGAAATGCTGTTGAACCTGTACCATGTGCTGTGCAGCCTTGACATAGCAGCCATGGTCAGTATGTAACAGAGCACATGAGCACACTTACCTGCGTGATGACCACAGTGACACTCTGTTCCATGAATAATCAAGAGTTGAGTAAGCATGGCTGTCCACTGTGACACCTCAACTAATTTTTTAGATATTTAGAGTCCATATTCTCCAACTGGAAGCAGACTGGCCTTTTGCATTGCCAGGGAGACCCGTTTTAGGTGAAATTCTAATTTTGCTTTTGCTTTTTGATTCCTTGATTACTTTGGCTAAGATTGTTTTTTGTCACTGTCAGAAAGAAAAATAGTGTAGAGAAGAACTGCAAATGATCATATCCTTGATATATGCACTTGCCTGAATTTTGTCACACCATCCAGCAAAGTATCTGAATGTTTGCACAGACATTCCAACATGGGTCTTCAAAGCTAAAGTGTAGACAGCTCCTGAGTCAATAGACTCTATTGTTGCTAACTCTTCTTGATGTTCTTCCATCAGGTCTGCAAGTCTTTAATAGAAACATTACAAAGCCACATCAAGAGAAGTGACATCTAACCACTGACAGCCTAAAATGATATTTGATATGGCAAAGAACCATAATTAAAATTGCATCCCCACTGAATTTGGAGGCAGAGTGCTGGAGGCACTGCTCATTAGTATCAGTAAGAGCTTGAACAATTGCCTGTTAAAGTCTGCAATTACCTTTGCATTGGCTGTGGTAGACACTGGGCCAAGACATGAACAGTGAAAACTTACTGGATTATTCAGTTATAGTTTTGTAAATAAAATAATAATTAGAAAATTTGTACTCTCTTTCTGATGTCCTACAAGGAGACAACTACAGAAAATCACATGGTACACTGAAAGCAAAACCACAATAACATAAGAAATGTCCAGTAACTTTCCCTAATTTGGGAAACCTAGCTTCATAACGCTGTTTTGTATTGTTTGAACTTGCACGGAAATACTTTAGTGTTAGATGCTGAAAAGGCACCTGGATGTTCAAAGATGCAGCTCCTACCCTGGAATGCAAATTGGATTTTATATGCCTTGGAATATTTGAAAATCTGTCCTATTGGGCCTCAAATTATCCACTTGTGAGATTTATGAAGCAACATGGGAAACACCACAGACCGTATCACGTGTCTTAGAGTGGGTCTTTAGCCAGGTGAGAAGTATGTTGGGATATGATCCTGGAAAATCTAGCATCAGTTACAGTATATTTCAAGTTAAGTGGCAATGTGGCTGTATGTTTACTATGTGAAGCACAGATACAGGGAGGCCTAGCAAGGTCAAATGTCTCTGCCTGCCTAACCTCTGCAAGGTTAAGCCTGCAAAACTTAGCCTCATTTATACAGAAAGATTTGGACTTTACAAGGAAATGTTCAGTCCTTGTAAAAAAGCATATAGACTACATTAAGACATCAAGTATTCAAGACTTCTCCCTCAAATTCTTTGTTTCCATTAATAAATAATTTTTTAAAATGCTAGCAGTGAGAGGTTGCAAGATTTTCCTCTGCCAAAGAAAGGACAGCCAGCTAAGAGCCAAGGCCGGTACACTTGAGTGAATTAGGGGATAAAAAGAAGGCTAGTTTGGTTCTTTTGACAGTGGGATTACTGTTATCCATCATATTCCAAAAATGTACTCAACAATTCATCAGAGGAACAAAACAATAAGCTTTGAGAAAACAAAACAAGCACGAGCTGCCTTTCACATACCTGTACATGAGTCGCCCTCTTTCCCGTGCGTTCATTCTTCCCCATTCACCATTTTCAAATGCCTCCTTAGCTGCTGCCACTGCCTTGTCAACATCAGCCAGTGAAGCAGAAGATACACTGGCTATTACCTGTCCAAAGGCAGCATTGTGTTAGCTCAGACTAAAGTGCCAAGATGCAGAGTGTTACTCCTTCCTCCTAAACTTATAGACTGGCAAATAGCTGATATCCTCAACCCCAGCAGCTGGCATGGATGAGCGAGGCTACAAAAAGGTCAGAAACAATTGAGGTGGCAGAATTTGGAGGCCACTGCAGGGACTCTGATTCCTAGATCTATCTTCTTTGTGTCAAGGTGCATCATCCTACTTGATTTCACTCTCTCTTTAGAGATGTAAAATCAATGTGATAACACAGAAGTTGGAAGTGTTTATGTAAGTTTTTACTGTGCAGTTCGACTGAAATGTAAAAGCTGCAAAATGTACAGACTGAGAAGTAAACTGAAAATTCAAATTATTTCTAGGGGTTTTTGGATTTGTACTGTATGGTTTTGAAATCAGCAATATTCAGTTAGTGGTTTAGATTTTTAATAGGCAAGGAAAAAGGAATTGAAATAATCTGGTATTGATCATATTTAGAAATTACTCACTGATCCGTCTGCTGGATTTATGGTGTCATAGGTTTTGCCATCATCAGCATTTATAAATTGCCCGTTTATGAAACACTGGTATGGCATATTCACAGTCATGTTGTTCACATTTTTTGAAACCTAAGAGTGAAATAAACATAAAATTAATTTAAACTTTTAACAACTAATATTTTAATGTAGCTTAACAAGCTTTTAACATCTACAGCCAACATCCAGCCACGTTTCACAATGCATATATGGCTGTTAACAGCAGACAAAACATTGAAATGGAATGGGAAACATATTCTTCCTGAACACCAGTTGAGAAGATTTCTGTATTTCTTATCATTCAATCTCTGTGTTCAACCCAGTACTAAACCCTGGGTAAGGCTGGCCCTAGTGGACTTCAATCAAATGCATAATTTCCAAATTCAAGAAATCCTGACTTGCTTAATGGCTTAAAAAACACTCAATTCTCCTGTCATACAAAGTTCTTGAACAGACTCTTAGGAAAAAAATCTAGCACTGTTTGCCTCAGAAAAGCAGAAGGTGTAGAACCATTCTGATTGAAACATACTGGCAGGAGAGTGCAAGGGAGGTAGGAATATTTGCCCGCGTGTGATCTACTCTACCGCATGTTCTTGATCTCCTGGTTTCTGGGACACTGTAAGTGACATAACATATATACTTCCATTCCAAAATGCAAATACATAAAAGCTGCAAAAAAAAAAGTCACAAAGAAGAGTTTACATGACCAAATACTTGTTTGTTTATCTTGCTGCATCAAGCAATCTAATAAAATGCACTGTCTACCCTCCTCCCAAAACCAAGAAAGAATAACCAGTAAAGGCAAAATAAAAGGCCTTACATAATCAATGACTAACTCTTCTTCTTTGTCTTCTCCTCTGAATTTTCTGACAGCCATTTGAATGAAGTCTGCAAACTTAGTGGCCATATACACATCTTCATTCTGTAGCTGAAGTCCACTATATTTCTGTTTGATCTCTTCTAGCAGTCTAAAGATTTTGAAGAAAGAATAAGTTTAATTACAAATGAATTGTTCAGATAATTGAGTCATTAGAAGGTTGAAAGGGATCAAAACTGGGTCCAGTTTGCATGCACAGGAACATGTCTGTGGGTTTCTCTGACAGCAGTGGCACAGAAGTTGTACATTTTACTGAAGTCTAAACAGACTTAGGAGCACGATGGAAAAGAAAGTGTCAGTCCTGGAACACTTTCAGGTAAGCTTTTGGAAATAAATGACAAATAGCATATATTGATTGATAAAAGAGGACATGGGACTACTCTAAGCAGCACATGGAGGACATTGATCTGAGTTCTTTGCTCAGCTTCCCAATCAGCCCCCTGGTCTTGTGATATCTGACACTTCATGCGGAGAGGTTTGACTATCACCATGCTCCCCCATGCGGCTGATGTTCCTGAAGTTAAGGAGAATTTTCCTTCAATACAAAGAGCAGGATTGTATCAATATGTCCGAATTTGGGGAGCAGAACCATTCCACATTTTCAAATGTAGGAAAGGGAATACTTAACAGTATTGGAAAATATAGGGTTTGGGGTTTCTTTAACACTATTTGATCGACTTTGATTTAAAAGTACCATGACAACTTTGTTTCCATTAACTCCATTGCCTTCAAAATTATATTCGAATATTTTTTACCTGACAACATGCATAGAGGATGCTCCAGATTTGAAGAAGTCTGTGGAATCTTCAATTACAGCAACATTGCTCAAAATTCCCTTCCAAATAGCCTACATAAAAATAAACAATACATAAAAATAAAGGAGGTAACGATTAATCATTAAATTGCAAGAAGTATTTATCAAAACATATTTTCTATGATATGTGTGCCTAAAATATGTATTATTTCAAAGAATTCTAAACCAGAAAATGATTTTAAGAGGTCTCAAACTGTCTACAGAGCAGTCAATAAATTCTTCAGCATAATTAGCTTACATAAAAAAAATAAATTTGTCCACAATTATTTAACTTATTATCAAGAAACCTGAATGGTACAATGCTAATTATTTTCACACCCATTTTTTCAAGACCTTTATATTCCAAACAATAACTTCCCATTGCATTATGGAATGTGTTGTCAGCAGAGGCAAGGACAGCCTGGAGCACTTTGCTGGCATTTCTGGCACCTAGGCAGAGCTGAGAAGCTGCATGCATGACACGGACATTTCTGCTACCATGTGTAATGAAATAACTCATAATGTAACATTGCAATTAATTATAATTAGGTTTCAGAGTCAGCAGGCAGTGTCATGAACTGAGGAGTTTACATTTCTTTTTGCTATTGTCTCAGTCAGCCCATAGCTCCAGGCAGCTTTTAGGTTGCTGGCAAGGAGGCTCAAGGTAATCTTGATGCAGCGGTTTAAAATATTAGTGCATCAAGCTGCCTGACCTGTGCCAGAAGTTACTAACCCTGCAGCAGAATTATCAGAAGGGAAGATGCCTGTGATTCACTTGCTCTGGCACAGCACAAAACTTTAATGTGACTCTCCACTGAGTGCCTGACATTCGCTGCAGAGGGACAGATTACATGGGAGGGCAGTGCCGTGCCCCTCTGGCTATGAGAGCTTTCTGCTCCAGCTGCGCCACTGCTGCACCCCTCAGCCACTCAGCCCCTTCAGCATGGCTGTGGCACAAGGGTGACAGCACACGTGGGTGGGTACAGGGAGAAAACTGTGGTTTCTCTCTTTCAGACTGATGTTCTAATACTCCCTGGAGCTTGTCCAACAGGTCCACTCCAAGCACATCCTAGTGAGTAACACCACAGTGGAGAAAGGATTTCAGAACTGTCCATCAGTGCTGGAAACCTCAGCGTTGTGAAATGAAGGTTAGTTTGTTTTTCTTTGCTCCTCCCTTGATTGTTCCTAAATATTTACCATAAGTGACCCTCCAATCACTGTATTTGTATCACATTTTATCAAAAGCCAGTTGTCATGGCTAAATAAACACACGCCTTGCCTATAATGAGAAGTATTTAAGACTTTTCTGCAGCAATATCCTACTACAGCTGAGTTCTTTAAAATTACCCTAATATCTTCTGCCATCTTTTTCTCCTCTTCTGTAAGTTCCAGGGAAGTTGCTTCATCAGCAGTGAAGTATTTAGATGCAGGGATCATTTTTCCATCTTCAAACTGCAGATTTCTCACTAGCACCTGAAAAATGACAAGATACAATTTTAAATTATGTGGGAGGCAATATATCCCTGTGTGAAGAGGTTTTAGTTCATATGGATATTGAAATAGTAAAATAAATGGCTTGCAGGAAAGCTGCTACAATGCAGGTAATTTAATGCAGGGCACTCCTACACATATGTCATATTCTTTCCTAGTATTAGCACATTTTAATCCATTTTGGAAATTAATACAATTTGCATGGGAAGCATGACATGAATGGTAGAAGACTGACAAATTCCAAGTGAATTACCTGCCTGTCATTAGCAGCTGGGTTTGCATAGCCTGACAATGCCACAGTACTTCCATGTCTTGCTAAAGTTATTCCATCTATGCTCATGTTTGCCACAGTGAGCACTTACCATCTTCCCATCATTACCAAAGACGACCAGACCACTCTTGGTTATAAGTCCAGGTTTTGATGCACCTTTAATCACCAGCTCTTGTCCAGTAGGCACTGAAGCATTAAGTAATGATGACCCGTAAAAAGTAACCATCTAAAAATAAATGGAATTAAAAGCACACAGATTCTAAACATGCTCTAAAATACTAATAATTAAATTATACTGGTTTGAAGCTTTACTATAAAATAGAAGTACCTACATAGGTAGGAAAATGTGTTACTCATCATTTCTGTATCTTTACAACCCAGGACATGTAAAAATCTGCAAAGGTGCTTAGCTGTAACAGTATGCATGCTGCAACCAGCACAGAAAGGGAGGCAGCTTTTGTCAGAGCATGCCCAAAGTGAGAGACCAGGAGAAGCCTGACAGTGGCTGGTGGAATCCTGCTCCACACCCAGGCTGGCAATGCTGAAATTGCCTCTCTCTTGGGCTCTTCTGTTCCTTCTGGGCTTTCAAATCGGCCACAGTTTTAGGCTCCTTTTTGGAGCAGCCTACCAGAAAAAGGGTAAAGCAAAGTAATAAAATCTGGACATTGTGGCCAGGAAAGAGAATGTGATTCATGCAAGTACAATGTGGAACAAATGTACTTTTAATACATTGAAAGGTAGAACTTGGTTTCGGTAAAATTAGATCAATTTATTTCTGCAAATAATCTAGGCACAAATCTCTTTAAAACAAAAGTTAGATATTTCTGCAGCTCACAGTGTTTCTTTTTGCTGTTATTACTGTGATGTTTCCCACTGTACAGCACGAGTTGCATTACACTGCAATGCATGCCTATCTCCCAAAATGACTAGCACAGTCTGGTTCCACACTTCTTGCTTTGTACTGTGCCCATTTTTTGTCCCTCAGACACTGCTCTTATCTTCAATTAAATGCACCTATCATTAAAAAAGCCAAACAACCTAACTACTGCATTCAGTATGTTTGTTCAGGTGCCTGTAGTTACATAGGAAACATATAGTCATCACATGAGAGCTACAAAGTGTAACTCTCCCTTGTGTTCACTTGTATGCAGACACCTTTAGTTTTATAATGAAAAAGGTCATAAAGAAGGTATAGAAAAGATTAATTTTCTTCCAGTTTTCAGAGCATACCTGGCCATCTATTGTCGCCCACGCTCCAGGAACTTTATCATGCCCTCGAATCCAGTTGTGCAAAGCTGATGCAGGTTGGTCCCAGGAGATCTAGGAAATTGAGACATGACAGCTAACTCTGTTCAGTTATAAATCAAGTAGTAAGGTTTTCCTCTATAAGTATTATTGATTCTTAATAATGAAAATAATTCTTGTAAGAACTAATACTTCTCCCTCCTTCTCTTTCATTTCTTTAAGAACATAGAAAGGCTCTGGTTTAACAAAGGAAGATCAGTGATCTCTCTTCTTCAATCCATCATTGAAGACTGGCTAAATCGGATGCTCTGAGCACTTCTGTGTCCAAATATTTTCATAGGTCCTTCTTCTCATGCTAACGTAATGAAAATAAAACTCTTGCTACTGATATTAATTAATAAAAAGTAATAGCATTATTTTAAAACTAATAAGCACAATATAAATATAAATAAATATAAGTCTGGGATATCACCTTCTGCTGAAAATGATCTCTTTATTGCTTGGATCCCAAGTTCTTTAATAAATCTACAAGCTTTCATTAAAATATTTTCTAATAATTTACTAAACCTTTAAAAATTGTTTCACAAATGGAATCTCTATTATACCTGGCAATTCCTGCAAGAGTTTGAGGAAAAATGAAATAATGTTTTGTTAAGAATGTTGTGTATACTTAATATGTAACACCAGTGAAAATGTATTCCTTTACCTTTGTAGTACTCTGAATATATGTACAAAACGAATTAAAGAAAGTATCAGAATAGCTATTAAATAACAAAATTCAGGCATGCACCACCTTTCTTAGTTTAAGCACAAAGAACATTTAGCAGCAAGTTATAAACAAATGAGAATAATTTTACGTCAAGGAGATTAAGCTACTTTACTCCAACGAAGCTCATTATATATTAAAGGGATGAATAAAAATATCATTATGAAAAGCTATGTTTCTAAGGTAAGTCAGGAATTAAATCATGATAAAAAGCATCACCTGCAATGTTTCAGGTGAAGAAGATGACATTTACCATGGACAAGTGACTGAAATTGTTGGAAATTTTTTTTTTTAAACTTTTGCATGGGTCTAGAAAAGGAAAAGAAAGTATTACAGGAAGTATTCACTATCATTTTTGGTGGTCTTCACAACCACAAAGATCTACCTAATGCAATGGGGGTGTTTATTTAATATAATTCTTATAATGGGGGTGTTTAATTTTAATTTTTTTTCTCCCCAGTTTGTTTACATGACCTTTTTTTTTCCCTGGTGCCAATAGGAAAGGTGCCAACCCTTGCTTTTCCTACCAACAAATCTATTTCTGGTAGATAGTTTAGTATGACCTGTTGATAAACAAGTAGCCCTCTTCATCCAATGGTGTATTTAAAGTATGGTAACATATTAAGAATCCACTGAAGGTGCAGTAGCCATATCTAGTTGTGTGTAGATATTCCCAAGTAGGACATCAAGTTTCTAAATATATGTGAATGCTGAAAGGAAATAGGAACTTAAAGGTCCCGTTACATGCATCCTTGGAGTTATCCCAGGAAGAAGAGGCAGGGAAACTGAGTTAAAACTCATGCTAATGTGCTATCACGGCTATTGTAATCTGCTTTAATAGCAGCACCTTCAATGATATGCACAAACCAGTGTTATTTAACACTACCTCTGCATTTTCCTTTTTCTGGATCCCTTCATATGTTGCCCCTTCTTCAGACTGAGGTATACGAGGGGCCTTGCCATCAGCAATTAGATGCACAGCTTCCACCTAAGTGGAAAAAAAAACAGATTTAATGTTAGCTTGGTTCAACTTTTTTTTCATCAGCCAAACTTTCAAATGACAGCAAAAGACTTTCTGACCCAAGGGAAACTGGTTTATTTTTAAAACCTAGGAGCTCCAAAACCTAGAGGGCCAGCACTGCACCAATTAACATACATATATGCTTGAACCTCTTTGACAAAGAAATAGCCTCAGAAATTTAATAGGAGTACCAACCACAGAGCAGCTACCTAAATCCTGCAGGACCAGAATGTGTCTCTGTGTGACTGCATTCAAATCTCTCCTTTTCTTTCTGTAAAAATCTATTTCTCTGCATTTAAGTGGGGGGAGAAAAAGATTCACTAACGATCCACACAGAGTATTTTTTATATATTTCCTTTTCTTCATTTTAAAACAAAATAAATAAGGACAACTTTCTGGTTCAAATAGTGGATAGACCAACCAGAGGCGATGCATTGCTGGACCTGGTGCTCACCAATGTGGGGGAGATCATTAAAGGTGTTAAGGTTGGAGACAGCCTGGGCTGCAGCGACCATGCCCTAGTTGAGTTTGCGATCTCAAGGAATGTGGGCCTGGCGAAGAGTGGGATCAGGACACTGAACTTTAAGAAAGCAAACTTTAGGCTGTTTAAGGACTTGTTGGCCAAGATCTCCTGGGAGGTGGTCCTTAGAGACAGAAATGTTGAAGACAGCTGGCTACTCTTTAAGGATGCCTTTCTGAGAGCTCAAGGGCTCTCTGTCCCTCTGAATAAGAAAGTGGGCAGGAGGGGCAGGAGGCCAGCATGGCTAAGCAAGGACCCACTGGTCAAACTGAGGGAAAAGAAAGGCAAATACAAGCTCTGGAAGCAAGGGTGTGTAGCCTGGAAAGAATACAGGGATGCTGTTCGGACTTGCAGAGACGGGGTCAGGAAAGCCAAGGCACAGATGGAACTGAACTTGGCAAGGGATGTTAAAAACATCAAGAAGGGATTTTACAGGTAAATTGGCCAGAAGAGACAGGCCAAAGAGAACATACCCCCCTGTGTAAATGAGAAAGGAGAATTGACTGCAACTGATGAGAAGGCTGAGGTACTCAATGAGTTCTTTGCCTCAGTCTTCTCTGTCAGCCAGGATTCGCATAATTCCCAAATCTCAGAACCTTGCATCCCTAGAACTCTAGGTGGGAACTAGGGGATCAATTCCCCCCCCCACTGTAAGAGCAGAGCAAGTCCGAGACTGCCTCATGAGACTGAATGTCTACAAGTCTCTGGGGCTGGATGACATGCTCCCCAGGGTCCTGAAGGAGCTGGCTGATGTGGTTGCTGAGACGCTCGCCATCATATTTGAAAAGTCATGGCTGCCAGGAGAGGTCCCCGGGGACTGGAAAAAAGGTCACATCACTCCCATTTATAAGAAAGGGAGCAAGGAAGACTCAGGGAATTACAAGCCGGTGAGCCTCACCTCTGTGCCTGGGAAGATCATGGAACAGATCCTCCTGGATGACATGCTGGAGCACATGAGGGAAGAGCACGTGATCCGGGACAGCCAGCACGGCTTCACCAAGGGAAGGTCGTGCCTCACCAATCTGGTGACTTTCTATGATGGAGTGACAGCATCAGTAGATAAAGGGAAGGCGACCGATGTCATCTACCTGGACTTGTGCAGGGCATTTGACACAGTCCCCCACCACATCCTTATCTCTAAACTGGAGAGATGTGGATTTGATGGGTGGACTATCCAGTGGTTAAGAAACTGGTTAACAGACTGTAGTCAAAGGGTGGTGGTCAATGGGTCTGTGTCCAGGTGGAGGCTAATGACAAGCGGTGTCCCCCAGGGGTCTGTCTTGGGACCGGTTCTCTTCAACATCTTTATCAATGACATCGATGATGGGATTGAGTGCACCTTCAGCAAGTTTGCAGATGACACCAAGCTGAGTGGTGTGGTCAACACCTTAGAAGGAAAGGAAGCCATCCAGGGGGATCTTGACAGGCTGGAAAGATGGGCCCGGGTGAACCTAATGAGGTTCAACACTGCCAAGTCTTGCACTTGGGCTGGAAGAATCCCAGACATAGATACAGACTGGGAGAAGAGCTTCTTGAGAGTAGCCCTGCTGAGTAGGACCTGGGGATTCTGGTGGATGAGAAACTTAACATGAGTCAGCAGTGTGCTCTTGCAGCTCGCAAGGCCAATGGTATCCTGGGCTCCATCAGAAGAGGGGTGGCCAGCAGGGACAGAGAGGTGATTGTCCCTCCTTACTCTGCCCTCATGAGGCCCCACCTGGAGTACTGTGTCCAGATCTGGGGCCCCCAATACAAAATAGATGTGGAACTGTTGGAGAGGGTTCAGAGGAGGGCCATGAAGATGATTAGAGGGCTGGAGCACCTGCCCTACAAAGAGAGGCTGAGGGAGCTGTGGTTGTTCAGCCTGGAGAAGAGAAGGCTGTGGGGGGGACCTCATTGCAGCCTTCCAGTACCTGAAGGGAGCATACAAACAGGAGGGGAATCAACTTTTTAAAAGGCTAGACAATGGCAGGACAAGGGGGAATGGATTAAAACTAAAGGAAGGACGGTTTAGGTTAGATATATAGGGGGACGTTTTTTACAGAAAGAGTGTTGAGGTGCTGGAACAGGCTGCCCAGAGAAGTAGTGGATGCCCCGTCCCTGAAAGTGTTCAAGGCCAGGTTGGATGGGGCCCTGGGCAACCTTGTGTAGATCCAGGCCTGAGGTTGGTGGCCCTGCCTGTGGCAGGGGGGTTGGAGCTCCACGATTCTTGGGGTCCTTTCCAACCCTTGCCATTCTATGATTCTATGATAAGCACACACTATCCAAAGCCAATCCACCACGGCTCTGATTTTAAAACACCTCACCCCTAACTTCCTGTTCTCTCTGAGCCTGTAAAAAAATGTCACTTTGTAAAAAATACAAGAAATCTGTGGAAAGAGCTACAATCCAGAGAAATCTGACTTCTTGCTTTCTGTGGAAACAGGATATGCTCTGACTGCAATCAGCAGCAAGTATTCTGAGATCATGTCCTCAGCTGTCGTGAAACAGCGAAGCTCCACTGAAGTCTAGGAATCGGCTGAGCACCACGAGCTCAGTCTTTCCAAATATATGCATCTTGCCTATATTTCCTTTACTTTCAAACTCCTGCAGATGCTTTTCTTTTCCTCTTAAAATGCTGATATTTAGTACAGCTAAACATACCATAGCTTTTATTCCTTCTGGGAAGAGAAACCGGTTATAGAGGTCGTCCACAGTATCATTTTGGCCAACATCACATTCTCGCTGCAGAAGTATCGGTCCAGTGTCCAAACCATCATCAGCCCAAAAAATAGTAAATCCTGCTTTCTTATCTCCTTGAATTAAAGTCCTGGATATAAAAAAAAAAACAAACCCAACTGTAAAAAACAACCCCCAAACAACTTACAGTGAATACAGACAGTATGAAAGCAGTCAGGGATACTAACCCATTTGTTACACACTAGTTTGCTCTAGGTATATAGAAAAGAACATCCCAGTGGTCTTTCATTCTAGTTTCACTGCTCATTTCATAGTCAGAAACGCAGGTTCAATACTGCTGATGTGTGTTTTCCACCGAGTGACATTAGAAATGGTGCAACTGAATCCTGGGTGTCTATCAAATGGTTCATTGTGATAATTATTTTTAAGGTATTGTTAGTGGTAAGACACACAGAGAAAAAGATGTGCTACAGTTATGATGTAATTTAAAAGATGGAAGCATCTAGACAGCATATTATTTGAATATTTCACAGTTTACTGTAATTAGCTAAGCCTCTCAACTTATCTGTAGGTCAGCAAGGGCAGTACAGTTGTCCCACAGCTGCAAAAGAGCTAACCTCAGAGTGGAAAATGCACTGCTTAAGGAAAAGTTATTAAGGGAATTTATATCCAGACAGATTCTCAGCTGCTGTGAATGAGCATAGCACTGCTTACAATAGCCGTATGCCAATTCACATCAGCTCAGGATCTGCCTCTGAAACTGAAGGGAACTTCAGACACTTGGACTTCTGTATTTCTCTCCCATCATGTGGAAGCTGTACTATACATTTGACCATTTTTCTGAGCTTTTTCTGAAGCATTTCTAGCTCACTCATCTCCTAACAGAGATGCAGGTAGTATTTAAGACCCTTCCATGGTGTTTTTTCTGAGTAACATCTACCTAAATCTTATTGCTGCTTACATACAGGTATTTTTCTTCTCTTCTCCCTTACCATCTGTGAAATCTCAGGCTCTGCGTCAGGCCCTGTTGTGACAGTGATCTAGTGTTTGGGGGGGGATGAGCTAGGAGGGCAGTGTCCTGCCTGTGAAAACTACAGATTGTCAATTTGCCTATGTGAGTAAATTGTATGAATGTACAGATTGTATCTCTGGTCTTCTCAGAAAAACAGCTGCACTTGCATTGGAAAGCATAATGAATCTTAGGTATGAAGTGTAGCTCACGAACCAAATACTCAGCTGCTTCAGAGAAGTTCCTTCAGGGCAGTTGCAAGTCAAGAGAACTGTGCTAGCATTTATAGGAGTAATGGGCACAGACTGACATCCCAACAGGATATACACGTAGTTTTGATGAACAAAACTCACCAGTTGATGGCAGAAGCTCCTCGGTGGCGTGGTAGGATGGATGGATGGTAAATAATTGAACCATGTTTTGGGCAGTCAATAACATCCATAGGGATGAACTGGGTACAGAACGGAAGGACATTGAGCTCTGCTCCAACCGATTTGTAGGCTGCAACTACTTCCTGGATAGGCTTGCCTTTAGCTCTCCATCTGGGGAACTTAAAAACAGGAGTGCCATCCTTCTCTGCTGCAAGTGCTGAGGGGCAAGAACAATTTTCTTTTAGAATTTACACTTCGTGTTAAAAATTCAAACTTGCAATCAGAGATATATTGCATGACAGCTCAAGCAGATCACCAAGTGTATGGTTACAGAGTGTCCCTTGTACTGTTCTGTGTGTTGCTTAAAAACATTTGTGCTTGGATGTACTATATGAATTCTATCTCTGACTCTCATTCCTGCAGTTTATGTCATTCTCAGATTTAAGTTCACTCTTACGACTTGGCTGAAAAGAACCCGTGACAGCAAAAGAGAATGATGAATGATATTGACTATTTAACAGTGATGCTTCATTTCTTGTCCAGTCATTACATTTGCCTGCAAGAGGCTTGTTTTATCAGAAGTTAATTTTCCACATGGGTAATTTGTATGTGCATATGACTACGTACAACTAAGATTCACTCAAGTCAGCAGTATTTTGCCATGTGGTGCAAATAATTAGAGGAGAAGCCTTCAATAATTTCTTCAAAACTGTTTACTGATGCCTTCTGGACCTGCTTCTATCTATCTGTGAGACACAGCTACATCCAGAATTAGGCTCGAAGGTGAGAAACAACTGCACTAATTGCAGAGGGAATTTTTAGATGCTTGATAAATTCTATTGCAGAACTGCTAAATAACTCGTCACAGGGAGCAGGATAGCAGGGTAAACTCTACGTCTGTTGAGTTGTATGTGTAATAGGGAAAACAAGAAGACGTGTGGAAAAATTGCCTAATATCATTTTTATTTCTAACCACCCTTTTGTACTTTCTCTTTTTCATTTCTGAAATTTGACCTGAAGTATCTTTAGTCTATTAACCTAGGTCTTGAGTAAATACTTAAAATGGCATTCCATGGATGCTGGTGTGCACTGTGGTTCCTTTTAGAAATAAAAGTGGTAGCTGGCTGTGGAGAGAGGCACTTTAGCAAATTTCACTTGAGACTTAAGCTTTTGGGTCAGAGGGAGTAAAAAGCAACAAAGTATCTAGTTTGGGGGTTGAGTTTTTTTCATTAGGCATATACTAGCAATATACTAATTCTATGGCTTATTTAAAATAAATACATGATTGAAATTGGTGGGAGATTTGCTTAGTTACATCTGTTAGTGTCATAACCGTAGAACAATAGTTTATACCATGTAACCAAATGTTAGGGTATGCTTCCAGAGCTGGATAGTCAAATTGCCTTTTTCTAAAGTAGTAGGTGCCTCCTCTAATTCTTCCAAAGTGTGATTAAATCTTTTAATGAGGTAGAGTTACAAAATATAATAAACTTGGCAACTCTAGGCTCATTTGGGAGTGCCACAGATCAGGTAAGCAAAACTTATGTTTCATTCTTCCCTCAAAAGACCTCTGTAAATCATGTCAGGACCTGATCCTTGCATTAAAAAAAGAGAAAACCAAAAACTTAAAACAGCTCATGGAATGTAGTTTTAATTTCTGATTATCCATAAAGGTATGTACTATTCTGGCACTTCTATTTGCTAATCATATTAGCTCACTATTTTTCTGCCACCAAAAAAACCCTAACCTCAAAACATTGCAAGTCAGATGACTCCAAAACAGCTTGTCACACTGAGTCCTGCTGTGTGAGTACAATTCTGAGTACCTATCAGGCAACAACTCTTTCTTTAGGAAGTCTAGAAAATCTTTAAGCATCATGACAATGGGAAAAGGGAGAGCACAGCCTCCTCTACCCTTTTCAGTAGATTTTCCATAGTCCAGACAGAAGAGAAATAGGTTCTGCAGGTACACTGCTGTATGCAAGCCCATCAGAAAGGGCAGAAAGCCAGCGATAAACAGTCTTGGCTTCAGGCCTGGAGTGTCCCAGCCAGCACAGTGAAACAGGGGACAGACATTTGTGCTTGAGTACAGGCTTAGCAGCTGTTTGCTTTAAGATACAGATCTAGTTCAAGATGATTACCTCTCGGATGTACATTCAAATAAGGTGCACAGATTAATTTTTCCTTTTTAAAAATATATATATATATATCATAATGTATGGATCTGTATGGTTAGAAACAACTTTTAAATACTAACTAGCAAGGTTAAACCAGTTCTGGGACTTGTGTTTGTTGAAGCACAGTTTTTGTGCTGAACCCAGCGTAATAAAGGCAATGTAGGCAAATCACTCCCATATAGATATCACCTTCTCACGAAAATGCAAGTTTGTTAGGCATGCCTGTAATCTTAACATGTGGATTAAGGTTACACTTACCCAAAGGATCAGCTTGTCCATTCTTGTCAGGCACCGTGAATACTCCCACAACTTTATGGCCCTCTTTTCTCAGCTTGTTATAAACTTCTTGTCCAAAAATACTTTGACCTATAAGGGCTAGCTTTAGCTTCTGTTGATAAGCCTGGTAAAAAGAATTAAAACAAGCAATGTTCTAGAATGCAAAGAAAAGATGATGTTGCTTACATTTCTCTCTTGCCCCTTCTTAATCAATCATAGAAACATAGAATTGTAAAATGCTTTGGGTTAGAAGGGACCTCAAGGATCATCTAGTTTCAACCCCCCGACCATGGGCAGGGACACCCTCACTAGACCAGGTCACTCAAAGCCCCATCCCGCCTGGCCTTAAATGCCTGCAGGGATGGGGTTTCCACAACCTCTCTAGGCAACCTGTTACAGTGCCTCACTACCCCCAGAGTAAAGAATTTCTTCCTAACATCTAACAGAAACCTACCCCCTTTCAGCTTGAAGCCATTGCCCCTTGTCCTATCACTGCAATCCCCGGTGAACGGTCCCTCTCCCACTTTCCCATATGACCCCTTTAAGTACTGGTACATCACAATTAGGTCACCCGGGAGCCTTCTCTTCTCCAGGCTGAACAAGCCCAACTCTCACAGCCTGTCACTTAAAATGGAATAGTCTTTTTATCCCAAACACTTCTGAAGAAATAATAATAATTTTTTTAGATTAATGACAGGCAACATACAATTCAGGAAGAACACATTTAACATAAAAGCACCATCTGATACTGTCACTGGTGTTTGTATTGCTTTCCCAGTATTTTCAGTGGGCAGACCCACTGCTTATTACAAGAGGTGTAACAGTCTGCATCAGCTAATTTGTGGTCAGAACTACCATGATAATAAATGAAAAATTTTTTTGCAACAGACACGCAAACCATTTTTTCTAGGCATAACTTAAGTGCCTGGAACATGCCCTCTGAATCCCTGTAATTAAGTGCTGGCATATTATTAATGGTTAATATGTATAAGCTAAAGAAGACAAGCTTGCATTGTTCCTGCCAAGTTAAAGGTAATCACCATCCATTTGATCCTCCTACAAAGCAACACTGCAAGGTTCCTTTGTTTGACTTCTACTGCCTTCTGCATTTGCATCCCAGTACACTGGACACATGCTTAATAAGCTGCTGCAGACTGAGTAGGTGCCAACAATTGCCACAACATTTATTTGTAGTATACTTAGAATCATAATACTACTACAAAGCATGGCATTGCCAGCAGCCGGTCCAGGGAGGTGATTGTCTCACTCTACCCTGCACTGGTGCGGCCTCACCTCGAGTACTGTGTGCAGTTTTGGGTGCCAAAGTACAAGAGGGACACAAGACTGAAGTCCCTTTGTTTCTACGGCCTGGAGAAGAGGAGGCTGAGCACAGACCTCTTTGTGGTCTATGGCTTCCTGACGAGGGGAAGTGAAGGGGCAGGCACAGATCTCTCTTTGGTGACCAGTGATAGAACCTGAGGGAACAATATGAGGCTGTGACTGATAAGGCTGGTTTAGGTTGGATGTTAAGAAGAGGTTCTGAGAGGGTGGTCAGGTACTGGAACAGGCTCCCGTGGTAAATGGTAACAGCACTGAGCTTCACTAAGTTCAAGAAGTGTCTGGACAATGTGCTCAGTGACATGCTCTGACTTGGCTGGCCCTGTAGGGAGCAAGGAGTTGGACTTGATGATCCTTATGGGTCCCTTCCAACTCAGGATAGTCTATGATTCTATGATATTATGATATCAGGATTGCTTGTGCCCTGAGAAAATGATTAATTAGTAGTTCAGAATCCCTTTAGATTTAAGGAACAGTTGTGCTCCTCTCCCATCCTACCTCCAGTCCCTCACCTCTAACACCTTTATCCCAGAAGTAGTGTTCCTGTGGCTGCTGGAGCTGCATTAGTGTACCAAGGTAGGGAGGCACAGAGCTGACAAAATGCATCTTATTTCATTCACTAACATAATTCATTGCACTGCCATAAGCCCTGATGCAGGTCCAGTGGGGAACAGGAATGAGCATGCAGGCACTGGGAGAAGGGTGGTGCTTTTGCATTTTCCAACAGCTTCTACACAGTGAAAACTGGAAACCATCAAAACACAAACGGACCAGCAGAACTTGTTATGAAGGGAAGGTCCAGACAAAATAAAGAGAAAATTTTCCTTCCCCAAAGCTCAATCTAGTATAAACTACTCCTAGACTCAAACATTTAAAAGATCCCTCCTCTTAGAAGTCCTGAATGAAAGGTCAAAACCAAATCCACATATTCTCCACCTTTATTCTTAACTTCATCTTTCCCAATTGGACTTTGGTTTCCAAATTTTTGAAAGACCCATCACACTCCATAAGCTCAGAATGATTATGAGGAAACAAAGCAATGTTTGAATATCTCAACCACAAGTGTTTGTTCTGGATGTTGACACTTGTGGTTTTCTTCTCTCTCCTCTTTTCCCTTTCTTACGGTGGCTGGGATCTGGACAGCCCTTCAGATCAATGACAAATTCTATGACAAACAGAAATGGCCTGAAAAACTGGTTATTCAAAACCACAATCCGTTTCACTCCAATTCATTTCACAGCTGAAGCATTACAGATATATTTTGCCATTTTCAAATTACATTTCAGTGGTGCAGCTAGCCTCAGAAAAGGGAGATATGAAACAGCACCTTCCATTGGAGAAATATTGGAGCATGCTTTTTATTTTTTATATAAAACAATAGAAAATAACTATTTGTCCAGAGAGTACATTTTCCCTCAAAATGAAACTGCATAGTAAAACCATCCCTGTATTACACCATTAGTCAGTACTCATGCACCTGCAGTAGTAACAAGTGGTAAGATGCAAAGGTGGGCATATCTCAGGCTCTTGCAAAGTCAGATTGTTATATTTGGCTGGTAAAACACATCTGTGAGGCTGGTGATAATATTCCTAACCAACACTGCACTGTTGGCAGTAATATCTAAAATATTACCATTGTTTTATTCTTAAAAAAGACAAGACCTTGCTCTGAATTACAGTGAGCAGAACTTTCCTGGCAATCTTTGTCCATCGAGGCCCAGCAGATCTCATTACCAATCCCCTGCGACTGATACCTCTGCTTTTACAACAGAAATGTTGCCGTATTATAAAAAGTAACTATCAGATTTTTCTTATCAATTATTTTAACTACAGCAGGCAAGCTGGAGAAAGACTAACCTGCTGGATCACTGAACACTTGGCATGCCATGAAATCCTCTGATATCTGTACAGTGCTAATTTACAGTGGCAGCCCAACTAGTGCATTGAAGAAATGTTAAAGGTAATCCAGATGAGAGTTACTTATTCTACTTTCACCCTTTTGTTAATATCTCTCAGTAAGAACACAGGGCTGGAAGAGATCTCCTTAGCTAATACATCTAGTCCTCTGCCATCACAAGGAATCATGTTGTATGATTGCTCTTGTAAGTTGATCTGACCTGCATTTTAAAGTACTCACTGCTGTACTCTGTTGCTTTCCTGATACTTAGCCAATCTTGTAATTATCATATTAGGAGCTACTTTTCCTCCGTTTATTCACAAAGTGGTAATAACACAACACACACATCCTCTATTTCTAAACTTAACTTCTAGTTCATACTTCCCTGTCAATAAATCTGATTCTCATATTACATAGAACTGCATACCAATTTCAGTTCCAAACCATGCATTGCTGTAACTCAACATACTGTCAGTAAAGCTACACATGCTTAATTGTGCTAGCTGTGGCACTGAGCAAGCAAATGATGAGAGGTAAAATGAGAACACCGACTCCAAATAAACAGAAAAATGAAACTGGCAAAATTGGGAGCACTGCACAGAGAAGCAGCCTGACATATGCTGGGAACTGTCTTGTGTTCTTATTCCTACAAATGGAAGACAAATCCAAGAGCTACATTTTCTTCTCTCAGAAGAAACCTATCAATAGGGGAATATTTATTTCATAAACGAATATAATTTGCTGTTACTGCCTCATTTGCATATGTGTCTAACATTCAATTGGTTATAATCATCTAATCAAATTCCTTGAAGGTTGACATGTAGTAACTGCTACTCCGGTTATGAAGTTTGCTATCAGCAAGATTACAGTGTTCTATTTATTCAGTGTAAGAATTTAGTGAAGCTAGAAAATATTTTAATATGTTTTAATAAATGAAAAAGAAAAAAAAATAGAAACAAGCCTCCCTCAAAAAGCAGTTCTGCAACTTTATTTCTGCTGAGGATGTCCCTACATGTGCTAAACTCCAGAGCCTTCAAAAAGAACCCTGCCGTAGAGTGTCCCCTCCCACCTACACATCTACAAGCAATGTGTTCTCAGCAGTCATTCATTCTCATCTTTTGGCACTGCTGACTGCATTTCCAAAAAGCTTGTGTTAAAGCTCTTCATTCTAACCCCTCCCGTGCCTTAGCAGGGCTTCTGTTCTCACGCTACACCAAGCAGTCAAACAGGAGACAAAGAAAAGTCTTGAGGACAGAAAAGATCTTCTCCCAGCCTTGTTCAGCTTGCCAGACCTACACACCTGGACAGTAAGAACTGGGCAAGGCTTTTCGGGAGCAGTTACTTGCAGGAGTTCTGCAGTCTCCGTGTTTAACAGGACGTAAAGAATAGCTTGGAACAGATGCACAGAGCTGTAAAAAACTACACCTTAGGGTGCAGAGGAATTCAGGCCATCAACTTCAACCCTGAGCAAACCACCACCCCAGAGCTAGGAAGGTCACAAACCAAACGCTCCTCCTAGGCCACAGCACTGGGGCTTCTCTCGGCGCTGGGAACAGGCACGGTTCTTCCCGAGAAGGCAACCTTGGGCTTCTCGCAGGGCAAACCCAGCGTGCGGGAGGCAGCGATCAGCCGCACTCACATTGTTCTCGGCACACCATTACCAGGAATTATCGCAGCATCGCTGGTGCCTGTTCCCTGCAGCTTCCAGGCACATCCCTGCAAGATGCAGTGCTCAGATGATGGCTGCGATCCCGCTCGCAGACCAGACGGGCAAGATGCTGCTTCTGCACCCAAAGCGAGCCCGCTCCCGCGCCTGTACGCGCTTTACTGAACCCCCGGCAGGGACAATACGCATCACTCCCGATGCCCCCTCCCGCCACTTCCCTTCTTTCCTCGGCCCCTGGCTGCCCTCCGACCTGGACGGCACGCCGAGGAGCGGCCCCCGCCGCTCGCCCCCGGCACGGCACAGCACCGGGGCGGGGGAACACCACGTCCTCTGCTGCCCGCCCCGCACTACTCACCGCGGCCGTCGTGCAGATCGTCCGCAACAACCGGGGGGCTGTCCGCAGCATCTTGCGGAGCGCCGCCGGGCCCCCGGCACCCTCGACCGCCCGGCGAAGACCGAGCCGGCACCGCGGCCGCGGAGGACCGCCTCGTCTGATGCAACCCGCGCCGATGCTGCTGGCGCCCCGCCAGCGCCTGCATCCGCGGCCGCGCGCCCCCGCCCGGGCCCGCGGGGACCGGCGCGGCGGGCGGAGGGGGGAAGCCCCGCACCTGCCGCTCCCGCCGCGCCCCCCACCCCCTCGCCTTGCGGCTGCACGGCAGGACCGGCCCCGGCGCCAGGGGAACGGCGGGGCCTCGGGGGGGGGGGGGGGGGGGGGGGCGTGCAGCCCCAGGGAGGGGGCGGGGGGCCAGATAAGCGCTCCTGCCCTCCTGTGCCCTCCCTGGTGCTGCCCCCGGGGCCCGAGAGCAGGGATAGCGGGGTGTGGTGGGGGCCTTCCGGCCCACGGGGACACGAGTCACGGCCACCTGGGCAGCATTCTGCGGTCCGAGGCGGTGCCGTGTACCCCAGTGCTCCCCTGCCGCGGAGGCCACTACAGCCCCCCTCCATTCACAGCCTCAGCGCCTGCAGAGCCGGTACCTCCGGTTGGACCCCTCTGCCGAGGTAGTCAGCGAGACGTTCGTGGGAGTCAAAAGACCCAGACTATGCGCGTTAGTTTTTTTGCATAGTTCAGGCAAAAATGGCAGCAACGAGGTTAAAAAACAGTAACGACTTCACAGAAATTTGTATCGCCAACATCGCCAGGTGTTTTTTTAAGCAGTTCATCCTACTCCACAATATAAAAAAATCTTCTAGCACTTGAGGTCGTCTGTAATTGCTTCAATTTCAATATTTTTAAAAGTTATAACAAAACCTTCTTGTCAGAGGTATGGAGAAAATCTTGAAAATACAAATTTAAATTGCTGAAAAGAATCAGAAAGCAAATGAAAATGATCACAGAAGGGGTATGAATAGCAACGCCCAAAGTAGGTAGCATGGCAGCAGCATAAGCATGATAGCAAACTGGGTCAGGTTTAAACCCCAGAAACACTTAATCTGAAAGAACGGGGGAGGGGCGGTGGGGGGGTAAAAGGCTGAAACACACCCTGTTCCTGTCAAGAAAATAAGGAGGGAAAAAATGGAGACATTGGTCATCCTATGGACAAGTTGTGAATCACATCAGAGACCCAGAAGTAACACTTGGGCTGAATGTATGACCTCAGAGATATTGCTACAAAAGAAAATACAGTAGGCAAAGTCTTCACTAGCACTTGCAAACATCCTTGTTTCACTGATTTTTGTAATGCCTTCTGGCAAAAGAAGTGAAATAATAATCCCCAAGGTTTAATTCCAAGCCCCCCACCTTCTTCTTCAGGGTACTTGAAATGCTCAGCTCTACCCAAAAGAGCACCGCTGCAGAACCGCTGCTCCCTCCATGCTGAGGGGACAGGGGAAGGAGGAAGCACTGCAAGAGGTTTATCATGCCAGTCCCAAAGCAAGACATGTTGGCACAACACAATTCCCCCATGGAGTCAAGTTACACAAGGCTTGCATTTTGACTCTCATATCATAATTCCCTGATTTACTCCCGTGTAGCAAAACTATACCCTGCCCTTTATTCAAGGCTCTTGGCAGTCCTGTAAGTGTAGGTGGCATTAAGTGGAATCAACAGAAATTATAACAAAAGTTTTTTAATTAAAATAAACCACTGGACTTTGCTTCTGCAATGAAAATTCAACAAAGAAAATGACTAGTCAGTATTTAGCTCACTTCAGCGGAGATTCTTCTCACGATGCCTCCAACTGGAATATGTGATAATTCATTAGATTATGGAATAGTCATCTAAGGGAAAAAGTGAGCTGCTTTGCCTGAGACACTAAAAACTAAACTAGTAGAATTAATCGAAAAATCCCAATTAAGACGGGTACCCAATATGTTTACACAAGTGGTTTCTTCTCCAGAATCTGTGGTACTACTTTCTTAAAAAGAGTGGTGTACAGTGATTCCAGATTTCCCTTAAGAAAGCAAAGAGATTTTGCTGTCTGGCTTATTTTTTAAAAAGTGTATATGGTGGTGTTACCTGCTACTTCTATGGAGATGTGGCGTTCTATCTTCCAATTATCTCACATGACATCTACCAGATTTCATTGTTAAAAGTGTTTTTTAAAAAAATAGGCCCCCCTTTTTAAATTGTATAATGAACCCACTGAAAATAATAATCTCGTTGGACTGAAATGCATCATTTAACTACTTACAGGCACTGTTGGTCTGAAATGCTGGTTAATCTTTTTGATTTACTCTCATATCTTACTGTGATGTCCACAGGAAGGGCCTGATCCCCCTTAAAAAATACCACATCTGATGTATATAATTTGTTTTGTTCACCTTTCAGGAGCAGCTCCTGAAATACAACCCATTCTTTCTTTCTGGCCTAAGTCACCAACAGTTCACATAGCTGGTTATGTCACATAAGTCTGGCATCCTGCACTAGAAGGCAATATCCAGTTATTTGGGAGCAGGTCTCATTGTCCGCCTGACAATGCCGACACCATTTCATTTGAGTCTCTTGTCTGCCCCTTGCCTAAAATTCTTGTTTGAATTAGTGGTTCCTTTAAGAAAGATTAATAATTGCACAGCTGGATAGATCATGTTTTAATAATACAGGGACTATACATACACATGCACAAGACAGTCATGCAAAATCCCCTACCAGCTCAAAAAAACTCAAACAAACCCAACATTTAGTCTTTACTAAAGGACCTCTTTCCCTACCTAAGAATGAGGAGGAATCAGTGTATGTATAGTGTTCCCATGACTTGATGGAAATTGCACAAATTCCATACAACAGAGTGCAAACAACTCCTACAATAAAAGCTGGCATCAAAATGGTCCTATACTGCAAAGTTTGGAACTGGATTCGAGCATGGCTGAAGTTCATGAAACTCAAAATCCTGGTTCATGGTCCAAAATCTTCTCCAGCTAGAACACTACATAGTTGGCATTTAACCACTGACACACAAGCTTATGCCAAAATCCCTTGTTTTCCTAGGTAAGCAATTTGTAATGACTTCTGGCTCTATTCATTATACATACACATCATAGACAACATGACAATGCATGTGTAAAGCACCAAAAACATCTCCAAAAACACAGCTCCAAACCGACTGAGACAATAATACATCTCCATTCATTTCACAGGCTACTAAAATATTAGATTGCAAAAGGGGAAAATCACAGGAGAAGGTGTCCCTTGTATATGGAAGTCATAGTATAAAGATGAGCTAGGGATTAAGATATGGGCTTTACTTTAGATTTTATAGTAATAAGAGAGGCAGGGAGACAAACAGGGATAAGCATACGCTAAATCGCATATATACAAAGATGGCATCTGCATACCATCAGATTCTTCCTTAAAATCAGAGTGATGAACTCATATCCATTTGAACAACCACTTAACAAATTGTCTGTTTAGGATTTTGAGAGTCAGTGTACACATTTACAGTCAATTCAAATCGTATGTTGTCATCCAGAAAATGGTTGACCTGTCTAAATGTTCAAGAATGAGCAACAGATCTTCTGTGACACAGTAAGCTCCAGCAGCAGTGCTAAATGTAACAGCTACAAAGCACTCCTCTGGGCTTTGTGTTGTTTGGAGGAAGTGACACCAAGTTCTTCCCATTGATTTCTGTATGCCAGCCAGAGAAGTACCTTGCAAATTATCAAAGTTTCTTATTAAGCAAGGAAGAAACCCAAGCTTTGGTGCTATCAGTGTACATTTGTGCAACTGATTTGGAGCTTGTTTACACACTAAATTTTCTCTCTTGGTGTTTTTGTTTGGGGTTTTTTTGGTGGGTTTTTTGTTGTTCTGGTTTGGTTTTCTCCCACTTCTGACCGTTTTTTTCTTAAAGCCAAAGTTTAGCTCAGAAAAAGATTGCAATTATCCATAGTAAGCTTTCCAGCATGGGTTTTGCCCTTTCTGTTTTCTAAATTTCCAGACATGTATGTCAGCTAGTCACAAAAATAGATAGGGGCATATATATATACACACACACGCACTACACACGCACACACACACATATATATACACACACACACAAACTATTCAAGAGTGAAACATGCTTCTTCAAGAGCACAAAACGTGTATGTGCAGAAATGTACAGAACAAATATAAGACCTAATCCAGCTGAACATTATAAATCCTTGTGGATTTCTGTGAAGCAGAAGTTACTCAGTGTAAGATATCATCAAGACTTGGCAAGACACATCAGGGAGGGCTGTGATCCACAGGACGCTGAGTACGTGCACATACTGGAGTTCTTGGGAAACTGCTTGGATTCTTCCAGGATTTGCTTTCTTTTGAAAAACATGCCCTGGGATTCAGTAATCAATTAATTAGCTCTGCATAGGCTTTTTTTTTTTTTTGGGGGGGTGGGAGGGTGGGGGGAGGGGAATGGGTTTGTTTTTCATTGGAAATTAGCCTTGGTGAGGCTTTTCAGGATGAATAAAGATTTGGTCATAGTTCAGACTCAAATTCCTCAGGAGTACTTTAGAGTTCACCCAATTTTAAAGATCAAGTAATTAAAAAAATGAAGTAAGGCTTTGTACTGGTTATTCCCTAACTATGTTAATTGCATGACAAGTTTCAACTCAGATACAACAGAAACTTTTCATGTTTTTCCACTTGCTGAAGCAAGATTTCATGGGAAAGTAATTTCTTGTTTTCTCTGCAACATTAATATTTTCTTCCTCTCTCCGCCCCCCCATCTTCACTTCAGTCTAGACACTCTTCTGACAGTAAGGCTTTCACAACCTACCATCTACACAATCCTGTAAAAACTTATGCTTGACATTCCATTCTTTTCCAGAGTAACCAAAAGGAGGCATATATTTGAAGATGAAAGGCAATTATATTAGCAATTTAATCAGTAGAAAGAATTATCACGTGCAGATGCTTTAATCATATGCATAAATGGAAGCCTCAAATTCCATACATTAGAGTAGAAACTACTTCTGCAAAAGTTAGTGTGATTTTTGTGGAAAGGACATGCAAGGAGCAAATCTCAGATTGTAAATTCTTTCTGGGAATCCTGCCACGAAAACTTTGAGCAATAATTTTATTTTATTTAAAATATTCAGGGAACTGAGCATTAAATGTTCCACAGACAAGGAACATATAGCATAGCTGGTTTCCTGCAGATCCAGCAAGCCAAATTCTTTCTCCCATAAGTAACTATAATTCCATCAATCTTTGTGGAGCTTTGCCTGCATACACAAGAAGCTATTTTTGCTCTGGATGCTTTGCACCGTTTATTTTTTTCTATAAAATTGTTCCTGTTTGAATGGTATATTAAAGATTTCAATAAGCCTTAAGCATCACAAAAATACTGTTTAAAAATACCAGGTAACTGTACTGTGCAATACTGAATAATATTTCCATTATCCACCCCCTCCACTCTGCACTGGTGAGGCCACATCTGGAGTTCTGTGTCCAGTTCTGGGCTCTCCAGTTCAGGAAACACAGGGAGCTACCAGAAAGAGTCCAGAGAAGGGCTGTGAGGATGAGGAGGGGACTGGAGCATCTCTTGTATGAGGAAAAGCTGAGAGAGCTGGGGCTGTTTATCCTGGAGAAGTCTGAGAGGGGATGACACCAACACTTATAAATATCTAAAGGGAGGATGTCTAGAGGATGGTGCCAGTGACAGGACAAGGGGCAGTGGGCACAAACTGGAATGGAATGCAGGAAATTCCATCTGAACATGAGAAAATACTTCACTGTGGGGGTGACAGTGCACTGGAAGAGGCTGCCCAGAGAGGCTGAGGAGTCTCCTTCTCTGGAGAGATTCAACCCCCCCCCCTCCCTCCCCCAGCCATGATTCCGTGCAACCCACTGCAGGTGATCCAGCTTTAGACGGGGAGTTGGACTAGATAATCTCCAGAGGTCACTTCCAACCCCTGCCCTTCTGGGCTTCTGTGATTTGGTGATTCCAATCACGATAATTTCAAATTAAAAGATATTTTTAATACCTAATGGAATCAAGCACTGGATTTATGAATTCATAGGTACATAGTCATTTCACTCCATGAATAAAATGGTAATAATACCATATTATTCTGCTATACATTTTGGACTATATTCTCTCATCTGCCCTTTCTAGTACCTTTAAGTTGTAAGAAGCAATTCCAGCTGGACACACTTGTGTTCACATTTCACTCAGCTCAGGTGAAAGTCCAATATGAAACCTCACTTTCATAATAATTTTTGCCTGCCCAAAAAATATTACTTTCTCAACTCCATCAGTGTTCAGTAATATTCAGCTTACCAAAAATCACTGTGTCAAAGTCTAAAGACTTTTCTGACTATTGTATGATCTGAAGATACTAACAGGTATTTGAGTAATCTTAGCAACTTCCTACAAGCTGGTACCGATAAAAGCATCCTGGTACAAATGGAGGCCATGAGTGTCACCTGACTCTCAAAAATGATGCTTATAAATTGTCAGTAATTTCACACGAGCAGACAGCCTAAAGCCATTCACTGGCACTAAACTTATCAATCAAAGCTGAGCTAGACTTGCTGTCACTACAACAGTCAGCTTCAAGGTAAAGTCTAAGTCAGATTTTCAGAGGAAACAGAGATTCTAGCAGCATCTAGTGATGACCTAAATAACAAAACAAAACACTGCCATGTGCTGAGCCAAAGAAAAACCCAGTAACAAGCCATTCCTATAACTGCATTGTTAATAGCAGCATAAAATTTACTGGTTTACTTAATGAGTCTAAATGTCTTTTTTTTTTTCAGTTACAGAGCCTCCTGCTCCTTTTTTTTTTTTTTTTAAATGAATGCACTATTTCAACACATTTGCTTTTAAAATTGTTTTCTTTTTCCATATTTAGAAGAAAGGTTACATCCACCTATGCTGTGAGGATCACAGAGCATGCTTTGGTGTGGCACAGACCAACCAGTTGGGTTACCTTGCACTCACAACCTTGCAATATCTCACAACCTTGCAATAACCAACCCTACAGTATTTTACTCTCCACAAATTTAGTTCAGGTGTGGGGAGGGCACTACGGAGTGCCAGTTCTACAAGTTTCTCTATTGTACCATCCCACAGAATTCAAAGATGTTTTTTCTGAGAGAGATACCAGAAAGATTACTTTTTAAGCAGTCTGAAAGCTTCTGCTTATGTGCAGTTTTCCATATCTGAAAGAAACTCTATTTTGTTTCAAAGAAAGTATATATGGTTTGTAGAAAAAAAAAATTCTATTATTTAGTTTTTTTCAAAACTGGAAGACATACCTTGACTTTGAATATACGTGTGGCAGCTCTACTGAGTTCAATGAAAGCAGCATCTGCATGGCTGTAGACAGAATAAGATCCTTCAAGTCTAGCACAAATTGTAGTGTCATATTGTGTGATACTTATCATCTCCTTAGAGATACATGTTCTCACTACCATCTGTCAACGTCTTGCATAACTAAACTTCTAGGTACTTAACCCCACAACAGTCACATCATAAGTTTGCACAGAAGCTAATGAGTGGAGTACATATATTAAACTTAAAAAAACTCCACCCAAATATTGTTTATGTCATTTCACACGACTCTAAATTTGTTCTCTTCTTTCACAGGCTCAAGGTGATCTCTTAAGAAAGTCTTAGAATAGGTAAAAATGTATCACAAATAAACCTGCCACCCAGATCCTTCTTCCCTATAAACTTTCAAAATCAACAGATGACAAAGGATGGATTAATTTCAATCAGAAAACAATTAGAGTGGGTGCTATTTTCAGACTGGTTGCATTACAGAGCTAGCTTTTATGGATGATCCTGCACTTACTGATACATCTCTCCCTAGAGTTGCTATTTTAGTGCTCTTTCCCCACCAAAATCGCTGACACTCCCGGTGACACCACTTTTGAAGCCATTTCCATTACTGCTGATGCTACAGATTCTGCTGAGATAATGCAATTGCTGCGGTCATTGTTAATGGCTATGAATAGCTACTTCACTTGCTATCCAAAGTACTTCTATTTTTATTCTCTGATATTAGTACCCATGGAGGCCCTGATAAAAACAAAGTGATGACTGCATGCAGGTAAGTACCTGTGACAAAAACCGGCTGAGATGATGAGATGACACTATTGCAGCAGTCACCCCGTGAGGCTGCCTGTGAGCTCCAGACCTTTCCCCAGGGTGGGATAGCACCTCACACCGCTTCCTTCCTCCAGCATCAGAAAGGGGAAGTGTGGGCGGGGGTCATGCACTGTGGATTGTACAGGGCAGAGCTTTCCCTCAGCAGCGGGGCAGGGATGGGGAGTCGGTATGAGAGGGACTTGGGCTGCGGCCCTTGTACACCGGGGAAAAGCAGAAAAGCTCCCAAAGCCCCGGTACCTGGTACCTCACAGATAGGCTTTGCCTCACCAAATGATCAGCTCAGAGATGCAGTGGAGTCAAGAGGAACGAGGAGGTGGGGAGAGAGAGAGGAAGAGAGAGGAAGGGATGGAGGGAAAGAAAGAGGGGGGGGGGGGGATGGAAAGGAGAGGGGGAGAGAGAGGGGGAAAGAGAGGGGGAGAGGAAGGGATGGAGGGAAAGAAAGAGAGAGGGGGGGGGAAATAGAAAGGAGAGGGGGAGAGAGAGGGGGAAAGAGAGGAGGGGAAATGGAAAGGAGAGGGGGAGAGAGGGGGAGAGAGAGGGGGAGGGAGGGGGAGAGAGAGGGAGGGGAGAGGGAGGGGAGAGGGAGGGGGAGAGGGAGGGGGAGAGAGAGGGGGAGAGAGAGGGGGAGAGAGAGGGGGAGAGAGAGGGGGAGAGAGAGGGGGAGAATGCCGCTGCCCACCGCATCTCCGAGGTGCCGCTGCCCGCTCGGCTGGAACCTCGACAGCGCCACCGCCCGGGGCGGCTGCCGCTGCGCTCTACCCCCGCACCACGGGGCCGAAGCCCAGCGCCTGCCTCCCCTCTGCTTTACTGCCCCTGTCCTTCGCCGTGGGTTCGGCGCTTGGCGGCACTGGCACTTGAGAAACGGCCCGCCGACCCGTGAGGGAGCTAGCAGACGGGAACCGGAGGCGGAGCGGGGCGCCCGCCACCACCTCGGCGGCGCTCGCGGGAGGGTGGTGTGCCACGGCTGACCTCGCGGGGGCGCCGCCGCCCGCCCCGCCTCCTCCCGGAGTCCCAGCGCCCCCCTCCGCCTCCATTTCCCAGAGTGCGGCGCGGGAGCGGGGCAGGAAGTCTCGTGCGCCTGAGTCAGGGGAGGCGGGGGAGCGGCCGCAGGGCGCTCGGGGCGGCGATGGCGCTGGAGACCCTCTCCCCGGACTGGGAGTTCGACCGCCTCGACGACGGCTCGCAGAGTGAGCGCGCGGGGAGGGGACCGCGACCGAGCGAGCGGGGCCGTGGCGGTAGTCACCGCGGGGTGGGGGGGAGGCTCGGGCTGAGGGGATCCCGGTCCTCTCCCGGCCCCGGACCTCTCCTCGCCCCTCACGTCGCCGCATCCCCGCTGGGAATAGGAGGGAGGGAGGAAGGGGGAGAGAGAGAGGGAGGAGGAGGAGGAGGAAGAAGCAGCCGTGAGAGCTGATCGAGGTGACCCTCCCCAGCTTCGCTGGCGGACCCTGCCCTGCGCGGGGAGCCCGGCGTTTGCCTCGCCGCGCCCCTTCCCCCGTCCGCCAGCTGAGTGCTGCTCCTCCTCCGGTCAGGCCTGCTGGGGTGGCCTATGGCGGGGACCTTTTATTGATTTTAATTTTCGTGTTGCAGTCGTGGGGGGCTGTTTGGGGTAGGAGAGTGGCTATTCCAGCCCTTCACCTGCCCCGGGGGGTCGTCTCCAGTGCCCGCAGCCTGGCAGGGAGGGGGCAGGCAGCCTCGCCCGAGTTCCTTTTCTTGCGCGAAGAAGGAGCAGAGGTTTGTCCTGGAGATGGTGTCTCTTTCCTTGCCGGGCATTTCTCGTGGCTCACAATTTTTTTGTAGTTCCTTCCCCAGTTAGAAATCACGCTGATAGAAGTTAGTTGTATGCAGTGTCCACTGGTGAAGGCTTTCTGGCGTGGAGTTGGGCGGTCACTTGCGGTTTTACCTCTGCAAACGATGAATTCAGACCGTGTGATGCTCAAGCCTTTGACAGTCGTTTGCGTGCCCGTCAAAATCCACGTTTTTCTCAGCCCATGGAGGTGACCTACTTTCTAAACAGGGAGTATATATGGTTGTCACACTGTAATGCACACTGTAAATTGAACTGTGCCAAATTAATTACACCAGGTGTTGCTGTGAAAATATGTCACTCAAGGACCAACTGTTTCACATATAGTATTATCCCAAGGGATGATTCTGTTCTTGCCATATTCATTTAGTCTGGATTTCAGTGGAAACCAAAGCTGTCCTGAGCCAAGGTTTTTACCAGCTGCAGAATGGAAAATACAGCTCTTACTCACAATGCCAGATCTTCAGTGGTCTGCCCATAACATGAAGTGCAGCTACAAGAGCTCACTCAACATGACATAATCTGCTCCATTACCATGATCTTGACAGCGAACAAACAGGATGATCTTATGTTGAGAGTAGCACACAACATTCTTCTAGGGAAAAGCTGGAGAATCATCTGACTTGGAAAACATTTGTTGTTGTTGTCTAATTTTGCTTTATACGCATATCACTAACCTTTAGCAATTACAATGCTCTCAACTGAGGATACAAGATACTAAGGAAGGCTGGTTTGTTACATCTCTCTCCTAGACACAGCACTTGCAAATCCTGCTGTGGCAGTAATTCTTGTGAATGTTGATATTGTTGATTTTATGGAAGTAGATAATATTAAGGTGAGGGATCTGTACTGCTGAGATCTCTTGCATTAGTCCGATTGTAATGCTTTCATTTCATCACCCGAGGAGAAAATAAATCACAACTTCACTGTAAATATACTGCTCTGAAGAAAAAGAAAATACCTGCTTTCTGTGATTTCTTTTTCTTTCTCCGTGTGAATTGGTTTATTTAGGAAACCTTTTCTGCATCTTAAAAAGCTTTCCCCATCTTCAAGTCTTTTTTATCAGTTCAACCCCGCCTGTTTCTGGCTAGCTAGTAGCTTTCACTCTCTTGTCTCTCTGAAATAGAAATTATTCACACCTGTCACTTACATATGTTAAGTACAATGTGGCAAATTGACGGTTATCAATAGTTAAGTGCTTGGAGATATTTATTATCAGTTATGTTGAGCAATAGCATTGTTCAAATCCATCATTTGGCTGCTGGAAAGGTAGCAGTTTGTGGGTCACTAGCAGAGTGCTGCTGTGAGATTTTGTTTGAGAAATGCTGCCTGCTTCATAGGGAATGGATTTGAACAGCAGTGCCACTTGCCTAGTCTTGGATGACTTGGAAGTTTTTTTTCTGTTCTTCCATAAAGCCCCAATATCTCTGCCAGTTTCTTTGATCTGTTTTAATTTGTGCAAGGGAGGAGGTGGGATTGGGGGACTACTCCAGTGCGCCTCTATAGTAGTAGGTCTCCAAATTTTGTAGCAGTGAAGTACTGAAGCTGACATGGTGGCTGGTTAAACTCCTTTCTGCAGGGTTCCTCATCTATCAGTGTTTAACTGGTTTTCTGCAGCAGAGCTTCCAGAAGATGCACCTGAAAGATGAGATGAATTTGATGGAGTAGAATAACACGATGATACAACCCACAGGCTTCACATCAGTGTCTGGAGTGTGTACTGCTGACATAGAGGGGTTTTGTTATCTTACTTTGTATCTGTTTATGTGATACTCAGTCACTTTATTTTGGCAGTGCCTGTGTGCTGTCTGGGTTGCAGGTACAGGTAGAACCCGGTGGCACTAATGCAGAACTGATGCTCCTTGGAGAGGCTTTGCAGTCCGTGTGCCCTTCCGGTTGGTATTGCTGCTGGATTCAAAGCTGTAGTTTAGAATTAGTTCAGGGTTTCACTGCAGTCACTTCTTCTTAATATCAGCCTCCCTGTACATAGTCCTTTTCATCTTTTCCTTATTTGTTCCTCTCCTTAGGCCTGGTGCAGCGTCTCAGTCAAATATTTCCTTTTTCTCCAAAAATAGTCTTCAGTGATAACTGATTCTGCAGCGCTCTTCCACTGAAGTAACCATCAACTAACCATGTGGCTTAATTATTGGCAACATGGATGAGTTAGAGGTTAAATATGCAGAATTAAAAAAAAAAAAAGTTTTTTAACATTCTAGAGCATCTTACCTGCTGAAATGTGAAAAGAGCACATACAAAGCTACATGAGAACTTACCTTTTGTTTTGGAAAAGTTCAGTTGTTCAGCTGACTTGTGTTCTCTTAACTTTTTTAGGTAACCCTATTTTCAACAAGTAGGAGAAGATCACAAGCTGTATTAGATCTGTTATCTAATTTTGCAGAAGACTCTTCAGTCTTGATGTGAAAAAGAATTGCACTTCCTTACTGAGCATAGAAGCCTTGAGCTGTCATCATTCATTCCATAGTCCAAGTTATGCAACTAAGTCAGTAGTTGTGTGTACATGGGGGTGGGGGGAGGAAGAGAGTGTTTTATTGCAGGAAGAAAAAAGATCAGGATAAGATAGGATAGAATGAATGAAACTTGTGGAGCAATTGTCTTTAAACTTACTTTGCTAATTATTGCCACTGTTCTTGATGATTGGTCAGTTGAATATTACCATTTGAACCTAACAATCTACTTGCCCCATCAGTAGCAGGATAGCTGTGCATTTCAGTGTCCAGGTGTTAAGTAGAAGGAAAGTTCTGCTTGAAGATGGTGAATTTGCAAATTGGGGGAATGGTTGAAAGCTGAAACCTTCACATTTAATGTCCAAATAACTTGCTGAGAGGTAGCAGGGAGAGAGGGGAAGGGGGATTGATGCTAATAAACTGCTACTCTAGTCAAAGATAAGAATTTTCTGCAGACCTCTTAAATGTTTGATACTCTTTTAGTATTTGTGTTTCTTTTAAGCTGACACACTGCATTGCATGATTGATTTTAAACAAAGAACTTTGCATTAAATAAAAAATGCTGCAGCAAAATGAGGAATACAGTGCTAAAGCTAAATAGCAACAGTTTAAATATTTTTAATAACATTTTTGATATTACAGTTTACTGTAAAATTACACATGTTCTCAATTCTCAGAAATTCATGCTGAAGTGCAGCTGAAGAGTTATGGAAAATTTCTTGAGGAGTATACATCTCAGCTGAAGAGAATTGAAGATGCTTTGGATGACTCTGTTGGAGATGTTTGGGACTTCAGTCTTGATCCCATTGCATTAAAGGTCTTGATATATTTAATATGTATTGCAACTGTTATTTTCCTAGTTCCTCTTTCCCTTCAGAACCTCAGAAGTAAAGCATGGTGCATTTCTGCTATTAAAATGTTGGCTTCTGTGTTTAAGAAGCCTATTTAATACGATTTTAATTATCAAGTAATTAATAAATTGGTGCATATGGCAAGAGAAGGGTTTTTTCATATTATTTTCCAGTCTTCTGGATGCTAGTGAAGTTGAGTGAATTCTTAGTTCTTCATGTGTTGGGAAGCCTAATGTCAGCAAAGTTCTGCCCCGTGGGTCCTGGTGTTTTTATCTGGGGGTTGGTGTTCCAGAAGAGCTCACTAATACTTGTGTAACTGCAGAGTGAACTCTGTGTGTGTATTTATAGTTATGCTTTGACTTAATGGCCTTGGTACAGGATTTTCTGTTCTCCAGAGGTGGCTGTTTCCTTGGTCATGAGTTCTCTGCCCTCTGTGGAGCATTTTATTATTTTCTCTTCACTGAATTTGCAGACACCATGTTTTGTTACCATATGGAACTTCTCTGTGCTGAAGTTGGGCTCTTAAGTAATCATCTGTCTGAATAATTGGAATAAATTATGTGTAGGGCCAGCACAGTGCTGGATGTATGTAAAATAATTGCTATCATGGCTGACTTCGGTACAAAATCTCGGTGCCTGCATACAGATGCACACTATGCATCCTATTTCCTACATTTGGGATTCTTAATTCATGTTTTAGGTTTCCTGAGCTGTTTTTGATATATACAGCATAATGACTGTGCTTTACTTTCCAAGTTTTGGGAATTGTTGTGAGTGCTGTATAGTATAGATAGCTATTTGCCTTTCTGTTGTAGAGTGGAAGCAAAGGTTTTTCCATGTAGATGTGAAGAGCAATGGTTTCCTGCAGCGTAGGTTGCCAGCAATGTGCAGTTTTTGTGCTCTTATTTCTGACCTGATTTGAGATTAAACTGGGGAAAAAGCAATTACTTCCCTAGTTGGCTAGGAGTATTTTTATTAGTATTTTTCTGAAGTTTTTTTGGCTTGTTTGTTTGTTTTTTAAATTTTAGCTTTTACCATATGAACAGTCGTCCCTACTGGAGCTCATAAAGACAGAAAACAAGGTGAGTGTTATGAAAGAGTTATGCTAGCTAAAACTGAGTTCTCTAAAAGTGAATCTGTAATCTGTGTGGGTTTTTTCTCTCTTTGAGTCTAGGTTCTAAACAAAGTTATAACTGTGTATGCTGCCCTTTGCTGTGAAATCAAGAAATTAAAATATGAGGTAAATTCAGCTTTTATTACTGTGTATGAAAATGTTTGCAGGCTGGCAAGCTGATATATAAATCTATTCTTTAGCAGTAAAGAAAAAAGATAAAATATCTAACAATTTTTATAGCATGATTACATATATCCTGTTTATTAAAAAACAAATTTCTGCTTTTCTTGTTAGGCAGAAACTAAATTTTATAATGGCCTCTTGTTTTATGGAGAAGGAGGTAAGTAGCTCCCTTTTACAGTAAGAGCTTGTAGTTTTATGTTAGTGTTTCTGGTTATGCTAAATGCTTACAGTAGGTGTAATTTTATAATACAGATACATGCTCTCTCTGTATCTCTGACTGATGAAGACCAAATAATGGACTTTCAAGTTACAGGGATATATGCTAGTCTCTTGTTACTGTCCTGAGTTAGCTTAAGATAAAAATAAGGTTTCTCTCTTACGTTAACAAAAGGTTTTGTTGCAGCTTTATTTACGTGAAAAGTAAGGAATATAGGCTTTTGAGTTTCTCTTTAATGTATAACACATAGAGACCTGAGCTTGTATACTGGTGTTTTTCAAAATATGACATTGAAAACTTACTTTTCACATGTAAATACATCCGAAACCAACTTATTTCTTACTGGGGCTAGATTTTACATTGGTTATAGTAATACATTAAACCTGTAATTTGATTGTAATAAAACAATGAAACCATTAATAAATAACTCGGAGCAAGTCCTGCCTACTGTATTCATGAAACTTTTAAGAGAAGTTGCAGTGTGTTAAGGTCATCTGCCTTTCAAGTACAGGTGATAGTACTCATACTGCTGTTTTGAACATGGCATAATACAGCGGTGCAAGAGAGTCTAAGTCAATTTAATTGGCAAATTGTGAGACCTTGCTGTAGGTGAAAGCTGCTTTGTGTCTTGGAATTAAACTGGTAACTCCTCTGAAGGGGTGGTCTTAAGCTTCTACCTTCAAGGATGCTAGTCTGGGAACAAGCACAGGTCTTTGTCCTGAGGAGTGAATATACTGAGTTGATTTAGAGATGTGTCACCTAACTGTGCTTTCTATTTCAGCAATTTGAGAGAAAGGGAAGGCCCTCTCATAGTAGTCTTGCTAAAGGGCTTTTCTTAAAGCTTTTCAAGAACCTGGACAGTTTCAGAAGTATTGAGTAATGTGAAAAAAGTGGGGTTTGTTGGGTCTCTTTCTTAGCAGATTCTCACTTCTTATCAGGCATGGTTTTAAATGATCTTAAAAGGAAGTGATATGCTGCCAAAATGATACTAGGGAATCCCTTAAAACTTCTCCGCGTCTCTAGCAGGAGAAGCAGCAGCTTGTTCCCAGTAGGTATTCTGCAAGGAATGCTTGAGTGGCAGGAACTGAGAGGTCAGCCTTTTGTGGGTTAGGTTGGGTTGCAGAATTGTGTTCTCAGCTTCCACATCCCTCCTTGTAGCATCTGCTTTGATAACAACAAGTTTGCTTATTTAGAATAGCTGGCAAAGTTGCTGGCTGAAAGATCAAATGCTGTGCTGGCCTTTTCTTTCTATATAAAGAAATGTTGGGTTGTTTTTTTTTCACCTTGGAGAGGATAAGGCTACTCTAGGAACTTTAGTTAATTGCATTGGGGTGGGGTTTTTTTGGGACATACACTAAACAGAGTAATGGCTACATAAAATATGTGAAGGGGAAGTGTGCCGTGTTTATAATCTTGTCCCAGAGCTCCATCTTACAGAACTATGGAGACCCTTTTGGTCTGTGGTAACTGCTCTAAAAGGAACATATTTTATGAAGCAACAAGATGTGCGTTTCTTACAGAGGTACACTTGGGATCATAAGCCATTTTTGCTCAAAGTGACCCAATAAAAAAATTTAAAGTGGAGAGCATCCAACTGTCATCATATTAAAAAGACTGGGTTTTTGTCAGGTAGTATTACAACTGCTCCAGCTGACTGAAACAATTTGACATTGATGATGTAATTGTATTTCGTAGTATCCTGTTAGCATGCTTTGTCATACAGGTAGTGCTCTGAAGCTATGGTAACGAGCTGGTTCTTTCGTGCAGGATGGCATATAGGAAGAAGAAAATCGGTTTCTTGAGGAAGTTGTATGCTATGTAGCTTTTTTTTCTTCTGGTTCAAGATGCTGTGTATTCTTTCAGTAAATTACAAGGATGTTCCTTGCAATATAAATACCTAATGTTTTCATACAGTTTTAAAAGTGGAAACATTATATTACATAATATAAATTTAAAGAATTGCATTTCGTATGCTGTATTTTCTTTGAGGTGATGGAGACATTTTTCCTGATGTGTAACTTACTAAGTATTACTTTGTTTATGAGAAGGAAACTTCAAGAATAAGTCCAGCTTAGGAAAGCAAAATTAAAAGTTTTTAAGGCTCCATCAGCATGCTTATAATAAGATCTCCATTTGTATGACAGATGGTTTGAAGGGCAAATTTCAATGTTAATTTAACAGGTTTTACACAGACTTTTGAAAGTAGTGAAAAATGTTTGTATTTTAAGCCACAGATTCCAGCATGGTGGAGGGAGACTGCCAAATACAGATGGGAAGATTTGTTTCTTTCTTGCAGGTAGAGTATGGGGTTTTTTGTTGGTTTGGTGGGATTTTTTGACATCAATTATAATATTAATTTTACTTGAAAAGTGGATTTAATGGTCTGCACTATCCTGCTTGCGTCTTGCTGGAAGGCACTGCCGTCATTTGATATGTTTCTATGTTTTGACTGCAGACCTGTCACAACCAGGGCAGTATCACACATTGTTTTGTGGTTTTTTTACCCTTGTGTAAAACTCTGGAATTCTACTGAGAGAAGAAATTACAGTTTATGTAATCATTGTTCAGAGAAATTAGAATTTACTTAAGAAAATTCAGTAAGAGAAGATAAACTGAAGCTGTTTCATTTGATGGCAAATGTAATGGTATCTATTTTTATGGTTTTGATTAGCAAATTTTAGTTTTCATTGAACATTGGGGACAGATTAATTTTTATACTTTTTCTTTAGCTGATAGATGTTTTAATTTTGCTTTCTTCTGCCTGGGAGAAAATTGCTTGAGCCTCACTCAAACTTTCAGGGAACAACGCTTATTTCTTAAACAATTTGGTTGTTATCAAGATCCTTTGCATGAAAACAGGATCTGTCTTTCTGCTGAGGATTTCCTGTGCTCTTGGGTTTCAGTCTACCGTGATTTTGTCTTTAGTATATCTGAAGTGATTGTTCTGTTCCCAAAAATGTTTCTATTTTTATACAGTATAGCTTGTGATGAAATGTCTAGCTGAAGTAGAGAATGTACAGGAAGCTTCTAGAATATTTAAACAACTTCTAGTTTAACAAAAGTCAACGTTCCTGTTCTTGCTGTTTACTAGCCTGGCAGTAGTAATTTACAGAGTCATAACATCTTTTCTCAACATCCCTTATCATGCATTTAGTTGTTAGGATATCTTGGGGGTTTTGTCCCCCAAGGGGTTTTGAAGCTTTTTGTCCTATCAACTCTGTCAGTTTCTTCCCTCATCATCTATTTCTTACTGAGCAGTTGTTTGAGACCTTTTAATGGTCTGAGATGGGACAACTGTACAATGGCATTTTCCAGACTTAAATTTATTTTTTTTTACATTTTATTTTCCCTACTAGGACACTCTGTCCTGGTGGAAGTTGAGACCAAGGTACCTGGTGGTTTCAATATCTATGTGCATTGCAAACCCACCCTGTGGAACAAGTTTACATTTACTTGTGCTGATATATGTATTTATAGGGTGTATACACAGCAGTATAGCAGTATTACCAGTGAGCCCACTTTGTACATATGCTCTGGTGGTTTGGTGATTGTTGAACAACTGGGGAAAGAAGGGAGATGCAGGATCTTGCCCCAAAGGGAAAGTTCCTGTGTTAACAGGTGTGTGTTGCTTTGGGTAAAGTTATGAGGAAAACCTTTTCCTTATTGAGTTTGTTCTTCTTCAGCTATTGTGTTCCTCTGAATCCACTCAGTTGTAGTCTATATCCATAGACAGGGAAATGCTGTTCTGTCCAGTGTTATAAGCATATCCTCAAGGGTGGTGTGAAGATGACAGAAGAGGTGAAATGTTGCTTTCAAAGAGCTTGATCTCCATGTGCTGGTTTATTGGCTCTCCTGAGTTCAGGGTTTCTTGATAAACCTGATGTAGTAGCCTCAAATTTGCTATGTCAAAACACTTTTTTCTTAAAAAATTATCAAAATAGTGCTGCGAAACAAAACTTGAGTACTGTTGAAGGCAGTGCATTTGAAGAACTTATTAAATGTTCATCTCATCTGTATGGTGTCACTCTTAATATGCATGTGCTGTTAAATTGCACTGTTTCCTGGAAGCTGTAAAGTGGCAGCTGGTCCCACTTCCCCAGGAAGCGTGGTCTCCGTTGTGTGTCAGTCCATTCTTCTGGAACCTGTTGGCTTGTTTCAGCTGCATTTGACAGAGCAGTGCAAGTATAAGAAGACACTTCTATGTTTTGTGAAAACTGGTGACTAATAGAAGGCAGAAGCCCAAATAAGATCTATTTTTGATGGAGAAGACGACAGAATTCAGCTGTTAGCCAGCCTTCTGGCAGGATCGGCAGTCTGGCTGGTTAGCCAGTGTGGGCTGTCTGCTGTGAATCCATCTGTGTGCTGACTGGTTAGACTCATCACATGCTGACTTTTCCCTGATGGGATTATAGGGTGCATTAATGAGCAAATATTGTTGTTGTTAAGGGAAACTCAAATTCATTTGTCCTATACCATGTTAAAATCCATTGTAGATGTTAAGATAGTCCTTTAAGTGGTAAGAGTTGGCCTATTCTTACTCATTTTGTAGAAACTATGTAGTTGAGCTACACAAAGCTACGTTCTCCTTTAGTAAGACACTAAAGACACTATCATGTTTCTTTGAAAACAGTATTCTGTGGCTTATCACTCTTACCAGGCTTCTGTGTTAATGTCTAATTTGAGCTGTCGCCCGCTCTCAGAGCGACTATTGCATCTAGTGGGAAAAGGCACAGTCTTTGCCGTCAGGGATATGCTCTGGAGATACTTGGGTGCTGTTGTAAAGTCACTTCTTGCTGCCTTTTGAGGAATTGAACCCATAGTATAAATAGTTCATGTTGTACTGGAAGCTTCTTAGTTTAGTCCCAGATAGTTTTTTCAGAGCTCTTGGTAAGATGTTTCCCATCCTGCTATCCACTGACTTGGGTTAGGGATATAGTTGGAGCTTGGCTGCCAGTTTGGTATGTGGGATGTAATAACGACTTGCCTGCCTCTGCACAGACACATGCATTTTGTTTTCTTGTGTTTCAGGAGCTGTCTTGCTTTGTGACCCGATGTTACGAAGTGGTGGTGAATGTAGTGCATCAGTTGGCTGTTCTCTATACCAGCAACAAGTAATTATTCCCTAAAATGCTGCATTGTTTTTTATGTGGTTAAACAAATGTATAAAATATGACTGTTCTAAGGCATGGTCATTTTGGGAATATTGCTATCTAGAGAGAGGAGAGTGCTGTGCAGGGTTGGCATAAGCCATTATGGAAATGGATTTGTTTGATCTTTCAGGAAAAAATAGTGCTTTTATATAATGATTCAAGAATTTTATTTTCTGTCTTTTTTTGACAGAATTGATGCTTCAGAGGCACTTAGCATTTATGATTGAGATATTATTACTCCCTCATCCCTGCTCTTTTTGAGAGTTTCCTTCTGTTGACTGATGCAATAGATACCATTAGCTTTAGAAACTTAAAAATCAGATCACTTTCACAGTCTGATGTTTTAAATATGTAAATCTTGGTATATATTCCTCACAGGGAAACCATGATTTTAACACTGAAGTTGATCTCAGTAATGTTCTTGGGTTTAGCTCCTCTGAAAGCCATGAGGAGGCTTTATCTCTGAACAGAATTGTTTGCTTTAGGTCTGAATATAACTGCGAGGCTCTTGGTTCCCTCTCCCCTCATATAGGATAGCATCATTCTCAGTTTTAATTGTTGTTTTTGTCTACAAGGTAGACTTTCAGGCTTGTGCATTCAGCACAATACTAAATGTGTAGCTTGGCCATGGTTTGATTAAAGATGTGAAGGGATTTTGTACTTTTGGGCTGCAGGGTTGTGTGCGTGCAGGCCACTTGCTGTTAGTGTAACTGAATTGGGAACTGCTGATGTACATGTGACAGCACTGAATGCTTTCAGAGCTTTGAACCCATCACATGCTATATATCTAAAAATGTAATATTAAATTTGATGGCACAGGTTTCACATAGCATATGCTTTTAATCAGATTTTGAGATTCTTTTGTTTTCTGAAGTCACTAAATTAATGAAGAAAAACGTACCCCAAGAAACAAGTGTGTGATACAGCACTGATAAATGTTCTCTGTTCTAAGGATTAAAAAGGCATTAAAATATATTTTTTATTTACAGAAATGCACCTAAAATTATAGAGACGTCTGGAGTTCATTTTCAGGTGGGAATAATTTGAAGTCCTTTTGCTTATATTGAGATACATATATATATATATATGTATGTATATATGTATGTCTTTGCTGCTTTTCCCAGTATTAATGAACAAAAAAGTGAGTTTCAAATGCAACTTTCAATCTGGCATCTCCTTTTTAGGTTTTATTTTGTTAACTGTCTTTTTCTGGCTTTTTTGGGGGAAGGGCTGGTAGCTCCATGTCTGTCATATTCTAGCTTTCTTAGCTGAAAGGTTTTTGTGTGCTCCCTCATTGTGTGCTTCTGTATATAGACAAATTTTAAAAATCTTACCTTCAGTGTCAAAATAGAATAGTGTTTGTGTGCAGGCACCACTTTAAGTTCACTAATGTTCCTTTTGTCACTAGAAGAAATACTAAAGCTTTAAGGTACCAAACCAAGAAATCTCCAGTTTAACTCTCTAGCTGATGTTTTGTTGGCTGATAATAGGTGACTGTGGTTACTGGAAAGTTTACTACAGTTTTGTTTTGTTTTTTGAACAGGCAATGTATGAGCATCTGGGAGAGCTGCTTGCAGTCTTAATCACTCTGGATGAAATAATTGACAATCATGTCACTCTGAAAGATCATTGGACCATGTATAAGAGGTGTGTCTCTGAAACTGAAAAATACTCCCACAACATAAAGCCACATGCACCTGCTTTTATCTTTTATTTCAAGAAAGTCAGTGTGGGAACATGGATTTTAGTAGCCCTGAGAGTTTTCCAGAAATCTTAATGAAGAGCAGGGCTAAACTCCTGCTGTGTTCTTCTAGCACCACCAGTAATTTTTTGGGTTAAGTGCTGAGTGTTCTCCTTAGAATACATGATAAGCATCTTGACAAGCAGAGTAATGATTGGTGGGGTTTAAAATATATTGAATTAGAAGGCTGTCCCTGTTGATCATGGGGGTGCACATACAGAATTAAGAACGCTGTCTTAAGTAAAAGCTGAGAAGTCAACAATTATAAACGTAGCTAAATTAGTGGAATAACAACTGCTTCATTGAAACACTAAATAAATGGGAGTTACTCAAATGCAAATAGCTTAAAAAGACCTAGTGCATTATGATTTTTTTAAAAAATTATTATTTATTTTTTCTGTTGGAGTTGCTGCTGGACGAAGATGTGTGCAAGCAAAACGTATTTTCAAAAAAGTGCAGGATATGATAAAACTGTTAGCATGTTTTAATTGTGTTGTATGTTTGTGTTCTACACCTGTTCCTTACAGGCTGCTAAAATCTGTCCATCACAACCCATCTAAGTTTGGGATTCAAGAAGATAAACTGAAGCCATTTGAAAAGCTGCTGTTAAAACTGGAATGCCAGTTACTTGATGGAATGATATTTCAGGTAATGAAGTGGATGTTCTCCAGAATGATAGGGTGAACTATTACACTGAAGGGACACTCTTTTAGAGTCATTTGGTTGTATTTTGTTTTATTTTGGATAGAGTGATGTGTGAATTTGGCTCTTGTATCTCTGCATGCTGGTGGGGGAAAAAAGGCTCTATTGTAAGATCCTTCATTGCTCTTTTCATCTTCTCATGTACTAGCACTGTGCCAGGCTTTGAATGGTAGCACTTAATGCTGACTGTTCTGTAGAATCAAAGAAGCACAAGCAACTTGGCAGTAGGACTGTTTATTACCCAGGGGTCTGGTTTTAATCAGAAATTGTAATAGTGTTCAGGCTTATATAGGATAGGTCTGCTTTATTTTAGCTGCTTTTTTAACACAGTTAACTTGAATGTGCTCAAGAGGCTATCTTTTTTTTTCTTTCTATTTATTTTTTTTTTAAGTGTGTATTTGAGATGCTGAAATGGGGTGTTACAGCACGGTGGGCAGAGGACAGCGTTGCTGAATCTGGTTGCAGCAGAGTCAGTTGAACAGGACTGTGGCTCAGTTCTTATACTATTGAAAGCCTCCAAAAGGGAAACTATGATAAATAATTGAGCATAATTTAGGTCATTCTTTCAAAAGACATTGCTACTGGCTATCCAGTTTTCATCTTGTGTTTCTCTAATGTTGCATGATTACAAAGACTTCTGTTGTGGTTTTGCCCCATCCGGCAGCTGAGCACCAGGCAGCTGTGCTCTTGGGGGAAGGGGTGGGGATAAAACCAAAGGCAAACCTCATGGATTGGGGTAAGGACAGTTTATTGGGACAGCAGAGAGAGAAAAATAATAACAGGGCTTTATAGCAAAATATACAAAACTGGTGATTCACAATGCAGTTTCTCACTGAACCACACATCTTAGACTGTACAGCTTGGAGCCCTCCCGAAGCTGGACTGTCCCCAAACTGTGTGTCGTTGGAGCTGTGTGCTTCTCCCCCACCAGCCCCCTTTATGCTGAGCATGATGTAATCAGCATGGAATACTCTCTTTGGTTTTGAGTCACCATACTGGGAATATACAGTTTGGGTCACCTGTCCTGGCTGTGTCCTCCCAGCTTCCTGGGTGCCCCCTGCCTCCTTATTAGCAGGGCAATATGAACAACTGAAAAGTCCCTGACTGCTTGGCAACAACTAAAACATCTGTGTGTTACCAAAATTGCCCTTCTTCTAAATCCCAAACACAGCACTTCACCAGCTACTAGGAAAAAACCCAAACCTCTGTCCTAGCTGAACCCAGGACAATGTCACTACATTTTTGAGACATCAGTAGCATTTGGTATTCATTCAGGTTTCCCCTCTTGTCCTGCAAATCCCCTTTTATAACAAAAATACATGAAAAATATTTTTAAATACAATTCATCTAAATACTTCTGTAATATCTTTAGAAAATCTAAAGTGCATCTCTGAATTTTGACTGTTATGTGGGTTTTGGATTTTTTTAAACTGCTACCAGTGTTCTGGGGTTTGAACCACATCCTCCAAGCAACTTGCATGATGATCTTTGTTTAGTGCATATTTAGCAGCGTATTATAATGTATTAATGTGAATATGCATCTAGTTTCCTTATTGCTAGCATGTCGAGTGGATTCTTTAAAAATCTCTTTAACAGAAATGTCAAGTAAATAAAATGGGCTTTTTTTCATGTTATGTATGAGAAGTTTTCATATTTTTCTGTTATACTACATTTAAGCATATCTGTAGATTGTGAAGTTTAAGACTAATTTGAGGTTAGTCTTAAATTGTTTTGCTCTTGGAGTATTCTTCTCTTGCAATATCATTATTCTTGTAAAGGCCCAGAATTCATGGTACACTCATTCTGCCTTTTTTTCCCTTTTTGCTCAGGCCTGCATAGAGCAACAGTTTGATTCTGTAAATGGTGGTGTGTCAGTTTCTAAGAACAGCACCTTTGCTGAAGAATTTGCTCATACTCTTCGCACAGCTTTTGCAAACATTGAAGCCAAACTTGGTAATGCAAGCTCACACTTCTGCCAGCTTCACTGTTTCTAAAACTGTTTGTGGTGTTTCTCTGGGAGCAGACTTTTTTAAAAAAAAAAAGTAAATATGTATTTCTGCAGGTGAACCTACAGAAATTGACCAGAGAGACAAATATGTGAGCATCTGCGGCCTCTTTGTACTGCACTTTCAGATTTTTCGGACCATAGACAAGAAATTTTACAAGTCGTTGTTGGATGTCTGTAAAAAGGTGAATGCTTTATTCCTTTGTCAGTAATTAAAGGGGAGGGGGGCAGAATCTTCAGTAGTGAAGTAGATCATTTTCTTAGTTGGGTAGCACAGACTTGGGAAAAGAAAACCCATACAAATTACCAAGACAAATCAGAAAGCAGAATTAAGATTTTTGTGCTTTTTATATTTTCCTCCCTACTCCCCTTCTCTGCCCCTGTTTTATTTTAAAGATGATCTAAAACCTGTATACTCAGGTAGCAGCAAGATAAAATAACTTAAAATTACCAGTAAAAATGTTTCTTCTGAAGATTAATGTGGCACTGAGGACAAAAAAAATTGTCTTGAGTATTGTGGGACTGAATAAATGCTGTGGGTTTTAACCTTGGATACAAATACATGTTCTGGAAGACCTTTAAGTGCAGAGGTGGTTTGGAGTTTTTCATATCACCTTTTAAACTCTCCAGTACTGTTTGGAATTGCTGAGAGTGGTAATGATTTTGCCTGTGGTATCCTTAGTAGACCTCTGTGGGAGAAACATTTTTAACATGAATGTATTACTTTGCAGAAACCAGTTATGAAGCAATAAACTTAATTGTGTGTTATGGTTCAAGAGACAGAAGAAACACACGTGGCATAATATTTGTTGTAGTTGCTATTGTTTATTGCTAATTTGTAATATTCCTCCTCTCTTCCTCCCTATTTTTTTTCCCCCAGGTACCAGCCATTACATTGACTGCCAACATTATCTGGTTTGCTGACAACTTCCTGATTCAGAAGATACCAGCTGCTGCCAAATTCCTGGACAAGAAAAGTATGCACACAGTTAAAATGCAAAGGGAGAACTTTCTACAGCAGAAGGCACAGTCACTCACCAAGTAAGCTTCTTAAATGCTGCTCTGTGATGCTGTTTGTCATATAGTTTATAAGCATGTGGGTTTCTTCATTTGGTGTACTAGCATGTTGAGTAGTGTTGCTCAGTGGTGTTAATCAGCTTTTCCATTTCACTCCAGCAATGTGTGTTAGTGCTGCTGAAAGTGTCAAAACAAAGCTGCTTTTCTCATGCTACCATTTCAGAAAAATGTATTATGTCATCAAAACAACCATGTTCCTGGCAGTTCTAAATATTTCAGTGATTTCTATATTCATACTTTAAACTTTTGGGATGTTTTTTGGGTGGTTTGTTTTTGTTTGGTTGTTTCTGGGTTGTGGGGTGGTTTTTTTTAACTTGTGTCTAGTAACCTGAGCTGCTTCCTTTTCTACTGGGGCTCTGCTTTCCATGTGCTTATGGAGTGAAGTCAGTAGTAGGCTTGTAGAGGAGTTTTTCTCTGCTTGGTGACTTTCTTCATTGCTGTTTTAGTTGTTTGTTTGGTGGCCATTAAAATTATCTGTATTTCAAAAGGCTTCTCATGTTTTGTGCTCTGTGTAGTTTGCAAGTCACTTCCTTGTCTAAATTCTTTCTAAAATATGTTTAAAGGAGAGTTGGAATTTTTTTTTAGCTGTCAGTCTCAGGAACAGGTGTGCTGCACTGCGTAGGGAGAAAACAGGGCTGAGATTTCTGTTTATGTTGCAGACCAAAACAAGAGGGTGGATAATGAGGTTTGTGGAATAGAAGTAAAAACTTACATTTTGCAGGTTGTCTTCCAATCCTGTATGTCAGCTGGAAGAACTGGGTTGGAGGGAAGGAGGTAGGGGAGGAAAGCAACTCCATGTCTACATGATCCTGTGGCAGATTATTTTCGCTACTGCCCTGTTTCTGTTTCAATCCACCGTTTCCTGGTTTACATCCTACGTCTGACTAAATTCTCTCCTGGGCTTTGATTCTGGGATGGAGCGTAACTGCACTGCTGCTCTGCTTCTGATCTTGGGCAGTGGTACAAGTCACCTCTTGCAGCTCTTAAGGTGAAGAAGAGGTCAAAAGAGATCTGAGTGCTCACAGAAGTTTCATAGTCTTAGAATCATTAAAGTTGGAAGAGACTTTTAAAATCATCAAATCCAACTGTAAAACAAACAGTACCACGTCTAACACTAAACCACGTCCCTAAGCACCACATCTACACATCTTTTAAATACCTGAAGGGATGGTAACTCAGCTACTTCCCTGGGCAGCCTGTTCTGGTGTTTGATAACCCATTTGGTGAAGACAGTCTTCTTGCTATCCAGTCTAAACTTGCCCTGTCACAATTCGAGACCATTTCCTTTTGTCCTATTGCTTGTTACTTGAGAGAAGAGTTAAACACCCACCTGACAATGACCTCCTTTCAGGTAGTTGTAGAGAGCGGTAAGGTCTCCCCTCAGCCTCCTCTTCTCCAAGCTGAACAACCCCAGCTCCCTCAGCCTGGGAGGACCTGGTTCTTTTGACCTTTTGCTAGCTTTGCCCTTCTTTTGGTTGCACAATTTTCAGGGTACTGTAATAAAATCCAGTTTTTGCATCTCTAGATTTGAATTCTACCAATAATGTACTCTTCTTTTTACAAATTCTTGTAAAATTTGTCTTGTCTTCTTACAAAGACTGTTGCCTTAAGACTATTCTTTAAAGTCTAATTTTTGATGTCGTAATCAAACCTGAGTAAATTCCTGCTATAACTGCTACAATAAGTGGTATTGTAGTGCCATAGTTCTGTAGAATAAATAGCAGTTAACTCTCTAACCATTTAATTAAAACCAGTGCAGTTGAATAATTCAGAAATTAATCTGCTTCAGGAGCAGCCTAGGCTGGTACTGATATAATGACAAATGATATTTGTGTACGTGTCTATGTGTGTATATAACAAAAACTAAACTTGGAGGAAAAAAATTAGTAACAGTTTAGGACTTTTTCTGTCTAGTGCTTAAAAACATTTTATAGCGGTTTTATTTACTATTTAAATTAGTGTAGTGTATGTATTGCTAAGAGGGCTATTTGTTGTCTTTAGAGGTAGATGATTTTGTACAGATATAAATGGCAGACTTAACTAATCCTTACCTGTAGAAATTTGAAATGTGTGAGGTTCTAGTACATTCTGGGAATGAGACTTTCTATTGTGGGGACTAAACCTATTCTCCTTGCAAGAATTTAAGCTTTGGGAAGAGAAAAGATGATCCTTATACTCCTTGTTCGAAGTGAGTAATGTTCTTTGTCTCTTCTCCAGAGATATGCAGTCGTACTATGTTTTTGTGAGCTCGTGGATGACAAAGATGGAATCTATCTTGTCGAGAGAGCAGCGTGTGGATAAGTTTGCTGAAGATCTTGCGAACCGCTGCAATGTCTTCATCCAGGTGTGTGGCTTTTTTAAGTTCTGTGGTTATCAGTGTGTTATTTTACAGTGTGAGAATCCTTCTTTAAATGCCCTGTAGGTACCCTTTCAAGTAAATCTTTGAAAGGAGTATGGGGAAAAGCAAATCTAACTAAATAGTCAGTGGCTAAAATTTTTTCTGTTGACTTAGGAGATTAAGAAAGCTTTACTTCCTCTGTAGTAAGGTTTGAGTTTTTATTTTCCTTTTGAGCCAGTCATGAGGTACACAAGTTGGCCTGAAGCAGTATCTAATTTAGTATTATTTAGCAGAGTACATACTTCCAGTAAAGGTTTCTTGTTGTTTCACTGTGCTTTGCCTGGTGATGGTACTTTGCAAGAATCTTGCTACATTCTGAGGCAGCTGATTTTCTTTTGACCTACTAACAGCATGTAGTCTTAATGTAAGATGCATCTTATTTCTGAATTTACGTTTTTGTTAGTTTTTATATATATCTATCTGCCTGACAGAAGTCTGATAAGAATAGGTGTATCATAGATAGAAGCATGATTCTGACCCATCCATATCTGAAGACATACATGTACTAGGATTTATGGGTTTTATAATTATTTGCAGTGGACTTAAAACTTTGCACTGTAGTGAGTTGAGTTTCCTGCACCACTGGCTGTCTTTTCTCTGGGCTTTTTGGGGTTGTGCTTTTTTACTGTTACTACTTATTGTTTGAAACAAGTTGAATAACATTTTTGTCATGCTGTATGTAATCAACATTGTGTTTAAAAGCTTAGCATGCATTGATTTTTAAAGTTACTGCTCTTTTTATTGTGGGATGCACAGTTTTATTTAGGAAGTGTAGAAGTGTGTACTTTCAGCGTCTTTATTTCGCAGAATCTTGAAGTTTATAGATTTTTTTGTTATACAGGCTGTTTTGGGGGGGGATGGGAGTTGTTTGGTGGGTTGGTTTACAATGGCATCTTCAATTCAGTGGCCAGTATTTAATTTGAGTAGTTCTAAAAGAGGTTAATGATCAGGTGATACTGTACTCATAGGCAGTTTCACAATGTCTGCCTAGTAAAAGGATGGCATTAAAATTTAGTATCCCAGGCTTGCTTAAGTGGAGTGGTAGGTTTTCAAGTCTGAAAAGGCAAAAGTTAGCTTTCATGTATGAAGTAATCCAGAGAGGGCTGACTTGATTGATATGTTGTGAAATTATTTTATTCCTTTTTTTTTTCACTCATACTCATTTTATTTTCAGGGTTTTCTTTATGCATACAGTCTTAGCACCATCATCAAAACTACAATGAATCTCTACATGTCAATGCAAAAACCTATGACCAAAACATCAGTGAAAGCTCTGTGCAGACTTGTGGAACTTCTGAAGGTAGGTGACTGCATGAGAATTGTTAATTACACATAGGTCTTTAGAGAGAAGGTTGATCAAACATTGCATATTAAAAAACCAATGAGAGGGGAAGTGTTTTTTGCATGGATGTTATCTTGTTCAAGACTGGATGTGATTAAAGAACAGGAAATTTGGGAGGCTAGAATAAATTTTTATGTAACTACTAAGTAGCTTCCTTAGTTAATGTCACAGGTTGGAAGGCACATTCCCCCACTCTAGAGGGGAAAGATCATCTCCCTTGACCTGCCAACAGTACTTTGTCTAACGCTGCCTGAGGTACCATTAGCCACATTGGCAGCGAGGGCACGCTGCTGGCTCGTGTTCAACCTGATGGCAACCAGGACCCTCAGTTCTTTTTCACAGAACCAGAGAAGATCAGGTTAGAAGGGACCTCAAGGATCATCTAGTCCAGCCTTTCTTGACAAAAACTCTGTCTAGACAGAAGCACCATCTTGACAAGATGGCCCACTTATTCCTGGGAGGGTGCCAGTTGGCCTCCAGAGGAAAGATTTTTGCAGTGAGAACAATCAACTGTCAGAATAATCTCCCCAGAGAAATGGTGGATTCCCCAATATTGGATGCTTAAGATTCGGCTGGATGGGGTGTGTACCCATTACACCTTACTCTCCATATTCTTTTGTAGCTACACTCTAAGTACTGGAACTCTTCTGCAATGCTGCTTACTAGAATAACTCCCAAATATATTGGTGTGTGGGACTGTTCCTCCACAAGTGCAGGATTTCATACTACTTCTGGTCCTTTTTCCAAAATGAAAATAACTCCGTTTTGAGAGAACTTCAGAAAGCAGTGATGAATAGAACTAGATTATTTAAAAAAAACCAACACAAAATAAAACAAAAACCACTGAACATGCCCCCCTCAAAGAACCCCCCAAACAAAACCCAAAGCAACAAAACAACCAAATAAACTAAACCAAAAAGCCCAACAACACTTATACCAGTCTGAAAATTTTTTTATGCTTTTGAATGGTTTGATTTTTCTCAGTTTCTAAGTGTTAGCTGCAACTGCTACTAACAGCATGTTTCAACGTGGAAGGAGTTTCTATTTGCAGTGTGGATGATTCAGCCACAATAAAGCCAAATTCTGAAGTCAACAATTCTGGTAACTACATGAACTGTTGTGTTTTGGGATTGACTTTAGGCAATAGAACACATGTTTTACCGGAGAAGTATGATTGTGGCTGATTCTGTGACTCACATCACTCAGCATCTGCAGTATCAGGCTCTTCACTCTATTTCTGTAGCCAAGGTATGTAGTCCAAGTTTTAATAATTAATCTTCCTATCTGTTTAAAAAAAATCTTAATTTTACATTAAAGTATCTTTCTTACTTTTGCAACATCTTCAGTGCAGTGCTCTATGACAATCAGCAAATGTATCAGCTTTCCTGTAGGTTATAGCTTTCCTCTAGAAACTGTGCAGTGTAGATGGTTATCTGATTTTGACCCAGAATGGTGTCTCTTTTCCTCTAAACCGCTACATCTCCTGTGGTCTTCCTCTTGTGTTCTTTTTAGCTTTTATTTCTAGTGATTTTCAGAAACTGACCTCTTCTTACCCCTTTTCTGAGGCACATTCTTAAAGCAGCCTGTTGCATCTCTGAGCAAACAGGCTCTTGTTTATATAAACCTCGCTTGGCAAAATACCAGTGGTTAATAGGCGATGGGCTTATGCGAGCTTAGTGTGTAGATACATCCACTGGTTTGCTGCGGGGTAAAACGGCTTCTGGTGGTGAGACACTGTAATACTTGCATGTTGCATCTTCCTGTAATCAAGTTCAGTTTACTACACATTTTTCTCATCAAATCTTGAATTTCTGAATTCAGGACAAATGGGGAAATGAGGTTTAAGTATACCTGTTGTATATATGTTCTGAGTGTGATGAAAAGCAATCACTAGTAGAATTCAAAGGAGGTATGCTACCGTTATCACTATGGCTATTAAGTTTACCTTCTAATTTTTTATTTTGGCTGTGCTCCTGTAAATGGGTTACCATTTTTAACAGTAGACTTTGGTATTTTGAAGTTTGATATGTATGCAATTCATCTGTAATCTCATTTGATATATTTCACAACTCCATATTTTCTAGTATAAGCAAAAATAATTCATACTTCTACAAAGCTGATATATTTAACAAAAAAAATCCAGAGTAGCATGAACTGAAGAAGTTCCGAGCTTCACAGCTACTAAAAAAAAAGAATGTATCTTCAAACAAGCAGTTCACATGCATGAAAGATTGTGAAAGTTATCTAAATATATAATTAAATATAGGTAATATTGTCTATAATTGCAAGTTATTTCTACCTGTGGAGAAATATCTTGAGATTTGTGTATTGAGCAAATATCAAAGTGAACAATCTTCTGTGAACAATTCTTGATATTTTGACTACTTTTCAGAAAAGATGCAAGAGACAAAGGCTAGTAAATAGAAGAGTTTATTAGTAGTAATCTTTAGGAAAAAAGTGGTGTAAGGTCTAAGGCATAAAGCTAACTTATCTTTAGCATGTAAGGTTAGGAGCTTCACATTGAACATACTTTCATAGAATTGGAAGAGGTTTGCCTTAACTCTTTTGAGTTATGCTGCCTTCACAAATACATCTGTGATTTCAACTTCTTAGCCAGAAGACTTGGCTTCATTTGTTCATGCAAGTGTTTTTGGTACTTAATCTTTCTGATAAATTTGAATTTGTAGAAAATTGCAAGTCATCATGATTGCCATGTTTCTGTCTTCTGGCTCTTCAGCTGTAAACTGGATTTTGTTACCAACAACAGAATAACTTAATATAAAAAATTACATGTACCTTAGCATTAAAATTGGCATGCAGTCATTGCAGTTTGCATGGGATTTGTGTACTGTATATATAACCTGACCCATGGTCATGGTTCAGCCATACCTATTCTGAGTGTCTAGATAGGTAACGTCATTGAATTGACAAAGTAAATTAATCCAGGTTTGGGTACCCCTGTTCACAAAATATAATTTGTTAGCAGTACTCAATTTATGACAAGTCATTAAGCTTTGGAAAGAAGAGGTAAGCTATTGCTTTTGGGCCTAAGTTTTCTCTGAATTTCTGTGTCTTTCTGTCATCAAGAAAAGAGTAATTTCTGATAAAAAGTACAGTGAGCAGCGCCTGGATGTCCTGTCTGCTTTGGTGTTGGCTGAGAACACCCTCCATGGGCCGAGTACAAAACAGAGGCGACTGATTGTTTCCCTTGCACTGAGTGTGGGAACACAGATGGTAAGTGCTGTGATTGTTCCAGACCTTTGCTTGTTTGGTGTAGTATTTTATAAAGAAATTTAATGGCGTCTCTCTTGTCTCTTCTTTTATGATTTGCACAGAAAACTTTTAAAGATGAAGAACTCGCTCCCCTTCAGTTAGTTCTGAAAAAACTGGACCTGATCAGTGAACTTACAGAGCGGTAAGCAGTGGCACATGATGTATTCAAAGCAGTTTAATGTCACCAGGGAATCTGGATCTTCCTTGTGGGAATCGCAGAGTCTGGTAGCTGCATGCTGATGGTAATTTTTGCATGTATTGTAGACCAGGGATGGACAGGAAGAATTCCACAGCTCAGCCTGAAGCTCACTTGTCTTTGGGCAAGTCATATTTTACCTAACTGTTGCAATTAGGTGATCTGCTTCTCTGATTGTTTAGAAATTGTCACTCTGTTGGATGGCTCAGCTTTATGTCAAGCTGAAGTCTTCCTCTTAACCCAACCACAAAAGCCATGAGTTAGTATCAGTCTGTTTGGGAAGTCAGGCTGTTAGGTCATATGTGGCACCATGTCTTACGCTGCTGTATTTTTAGTGAACACCTCATTTCCATAATGTTGGTTGACTGAAAATCAGGTAAATATCTGGGTTCCATGAAGGCTTTGTGGAGAGAGACAAACACCTTCAGTGAATGACTGATGGGATAAACTCCTGGGATAAGTGTTGTATGCAGGTTGTATCAGGAGAGGCCTGTTTCTCCCCTTTGACTTAAAGGAGAAACTTAGAGTATATGTTTGACTTCTAGGTGACTAATTGCATGCAATAGGAAAATTCTTATTTTGGATGTTGTTGTAACGTAAGGTTTAACACTTTCAGAGACCGAGTGACCTTTTTTGAAAGCCAGGCACCTTTTTTTTCCATGTTTTCCACTAAGCTGTTTATAAACAAAAGGTTCTTTATTCAAGAACTTTCTTTTGAAGGAAAATGCATCTGGAATGTTACAGTAACTATGTAAAAATGCAATAGTCTTCAGTTTAGACGCACTAAAATAAGTATCTCTCTATTAGAAGAATGGCTTCTTCCAATTCTGTGTCCAATAAGTAATCTTGTGTTCTAGAATTCGAGCACAATGTGACTGTTGTTTCTTATACTGGCATCGAGCAGTCTTTCCCATCTATTTGGATGATGTCTATGAAAATGCTGTTGATTCTGCCAGACTCCATGTAAGTAATAACATTATTAATGTGGTTTAACAAGCCACTATAGTAGGATAAAGCTTAGACTGAAACTCTTAAGGAGGAAGCTCAAAAAAACCCAAAAGTAAAACCCAGGCAAGAGTTACTACTGAGGCAGAAATTTTTTCTCAATCTGGAGGAAATAAAAGCAGTCTTTGTTCTAGATATAATTAAAGTAGATCTGTTAAATTGTTCTAAAAATCTAACGTTGCTGTTGTTAACTCTGGTTCTCTGTGTGTCTTTCTGTCTCTTGTTCCTCTCTTGAGTCGTTCTAATTAGAAATTAGCACCTTCCAGTAAATGGATCAGTAGCAACTAAATACTTCAGATGAACACACCGACAGGAAGATTCAGTAGGGTTTAAGAAGTATATTTTTAATGAAATTGGGAAGACTAGTGACTTTGATTTATTTGCTAGCTTTCAACACTATTTGAGATGCTGTTGACATGTCAATCTGTTGGTAAAGTAGTTTCTTTTCTCAGTATATGTTTAGTGCACTACGGGACTGTGTACCTGCTATGATGCATGCAAGACACTTGGAATCTCATGAGGTGCTTTTGGAATGCTATGACAAAGAAATCATGGAAGTGCTCAATGAGGTAACTTGTAAATGGAAATGAAAGGCGACATTGTGTCTGGAATATCTTATCGGCCACCATCTATTGTGCAAACCTGATCTGAGATATAAAAATAGAAGAGAGACCTTTGAGAATGGTGTAAGATAGTGTTTACTGGTTTGGGTTGGTTTTTTTGGTTATTCAAGACCTGTTATGAATGGATCTGTGTTGACTGGGAATGTGAAAATACTGCACTCTAAAGGCCCTAAGTTGGCAAAACCTCAGTTACAGGTTCGACTGTGCAGACAGAGGAGTGCTTTTTGTCAGATTAGCTTCTGCTTGTATGAGGATGCCTAAAAGAAATACATGTGTGCGTGGCTTTTAATAGTGAAGGCTCTCTAAGTGTAGATGACCTCTTTAATGGATTATTATCTAGAATTACAAAGGATTATTGGCAGAAAATGTCAATTCAGATTTCCCAACTCCTAGATTTTAACCTTTGAGCCACTCTTTCTGTTTGACTAGTTCAAAACCAAACATTACATATTCTGTAGAAAATCAGGCTCAGTTGCTTATTGCAAGACTCTTCCTCTGAGTTAGGTCTTACTATTATCTAGATAGCCCTAAACCTCCTTAAGTTCCCCTTAAGATGAGAAGTGAGAATACTGAAGTTTAAATTGTGTTAAACTCCGTTTAAACTGAAACCTGTGGAGGTTTCAGTCATGCGGAATGGCATTAGGTGGTTAAACCTTTAACTTTCTTGAGGTGTGTAGCTTTATCTTGCTGTTGTGCGCTATCGAAAACTAGGGAATTAAACATACTTCTGGTTCCCAAGTGTTGATTCACTTTGACCCTGGCAAAGCAAAGCTGTCTTTACTAGTTTGGTCAGTTGTTTATGTATCTCTGGAGAGAGATGTTGGTCTGGCTAACAGAGCATTGTACATCATTTTTCTTTCTTCTCTGAATAGCACCTGCTGGACAAATTATGTAAAGAGATAGAAAAGGACTTGCGCTTATCAGTTCATACACATCTAAAGCTGGATGACAGAAACCCCTTCAGAGTTGGCATGAAGGATCTAGCTCACTTCTTCTTTCTGAACCCAATACGTTTTTTCAATCGATTCATTGACATAAAAGGTGAGGAGCTACACGTTTCCTTGATTCCATTACTCTCATCTGTGTTTGGCCTAGTATATCTTTTCACTTCTTTCCACACTTCCCTAACTACACAGGTAGTATTTTAGTTCATCCTTTTATGTATTTACAGCTTACGTAACTCACTATTTGGACAAGACCTTCTACAATTTAACAACTGTAGCTCTTCATGACTGGGCCACCTACAGTGAAATGAGAAACCTAGCAACTCAACGCTATGGTTTAAGTATGACTGAAGCTCATCTTCCTAGTCAGACTCTGGAACAGGTACAGTGCCTGTAGGATATGAATATTACTTGTTCTGTTACACTGTCCTACTAGCTACCTATTCAAAGGACTGAGTCATTAAAATGGAAGTACCCAAGTTTAGAGAACTGTGTAGAAAAAGTGACCTTTAATTTCTGGTTGACTTCTGAGACAGGATCTTTATCTATCTCTGGAGGCAACATTAGTATTGGATAATTTCATGTTGGGCTTGTATAATTCATTTTTTAACATAGACTTAATAAAATGAAATTTGGTATACAAAGACAGGGAACATTTTCTTGGAAGATTCAGCATCAGCATTTTGGCAAGCAATATATGCGGAATCCAACCAAGACATGTATGGAGTGACCTTGGAATATTGTATCTTTTTCCTGGTTCATTGCTTGCTTCTCAGCAAGTTCTGTGTAGTAGTCATCAAGAGAAACTTTCACTGGCTGAATATTGAGGACTTTAGGACATCTGTGCTTAGCTTAATAGGAGAGTGGCACACAGCCTCCTAGGAATTGCTGATCATGGTTACGTGTAAAGTTGTATGGGGAAGTTAATGGGGAAGGCATTCACTGTTTTAAGGTCAGTGCAAAAGAAATGCAATTTGCATATTTCTGATGGCTTTTCTTCAAGAATTGTAGTATCTTGGAAAATTTTGGCACTTAGCTTCATTCCTTTATTTGGGGAATAGCTTTCTACTGTTCATAATTAGCCATATAAAGAGTTAAACCATATCACAGCATAGGTTTCATAACGTTCACTCTGGTATGAGATTTACTTCAAAACAGAGACACCCCACATTCTATTACTGCTGTCCCCAGCCCCAGTAGAATGCTGGTAAAATCTTGGGCACAACTGGAAAGAGAGTGTATAGATTAGATAACATCCTCTCTGTCCACAGTGATACTAAAGATACTCCTTAAAGCAAAACAATTGTAAGCTTACCTGGTAAATATAAACCTTCAGTCTCTAGACAGAAGTACCTTGTTGCTTATCTCTTTGTAAAAGTCTGTGACTATAGAAATCTCTTTAAGCCAAATTTCAGTTTTGATGGTTTGTTTTGTTTTAGTGTTTTTTGGTTTGTGTGGGTGGGGTTTTTTTTAATTGGGGCATTGCTTTCTAAAATGTTTTCAAATAACTACAGAAATAGTATTTGTGCATCTTAGTGGTCAGATGTGCTAGTAGTTCTTGAGAATTTTTATCACAATAATTCTCAAAAAATAATACTGTTTCAGGGTCTGGATGTTTTGGAAATAATGAGAAATATCCATGTTTTTGTATTCCGCTACCTCTACAATCTGAATAATCAGGTAAGGTGCATCCCAGGCTTCTTCCAGGATTTGGCTCTGATTTGAAGGGATTAAGAAATGCTGAGCAGTGCACACTTCTGAAAAACTCAAGCTGAACGTACATGATAAGCTGTAAAATATCTGTTGCTGCTTGAGAAAAACATATTTGGGGATGTTGTAGATAAGACTCTGAGATTGTTCTCTAAGCATATTTTGAGTATGGTGTGCCAGTGGGATCTCTCATTGTCAAATATTCCAGTGAAGCTAGGAGAAGGCAACAAGGATTGTTGGCTGCTATGTAAGGACGTAGTAAGTATGTGACTTTCCAGCTTGAAAAAAGGATATTGGAAAATGGGTTGTTAGAGAGATGAAGCAGTGAATGACGTGGAGAAAATGTACAGGGAACAGCCCTTTGTGTTTTCTCACAGTGTGAAAGTGAGGGGCCCGCTATGAAAATGTGCAGCTTCCTTATAGAAAAGGAAGTGCTTTTTCTCACAGCACTTAATTCAGAAGTGGAACTTATTGTCATGGTATCTAGAGGGGCCAAAAGTCAAAAGGAGTGTCACAAAGGTGTCAAAAGAGTTTAGACCAGTTAATGTAGAATACAGTCTCTATAAATATGAGAGTTTACATACAACATCTCCCTTGGAATTGTTGAATTGTTCCTTTGTAGAAATTGGAAGAACCTACCAGGAAAGATTTATTGTAGGCATGCTGTATTTTCTCAGTTCTTTCCCTAATGGCCAGTTACTTGCTGCTCTCAGAAATAGGATATGGGGTACCAAGAGTGCTTATTTATCAGATAATCAGTATTGGGTAAATAACATTATTTCCCCCCACTACCTCCCAGATCTTCATTGAAAGAACAAGTAATAACAAGCACTTGAACACTATCAATATCCGACACATAGCCAATTCGATTCGAACTCATGGAACAGGAATCATGAACACAACAGTGAGTATCTTTTGCTCTGTTGTTGGATTTTATTTTTTAATAGTGCACAAAACTCTCCAAACTTGCTTGTCCTAATGATTTATTTGGTTGTGCAGTTTTAAGAATGCAGTAATTTGTGTATTAAGAAAAGAAATCAGTTCTTGGACATGACACAAATCAATTATTGCGATTTCGTGGGAGTTCCAAAAACACATCAAAGAACATGTAGATGTTTCTGGTGGGACTCTGAATTTCAATTAGAATCACAGAATATCCTGAGTTGGAAGGGACCCATACGGATCACCAAGGCCAACTCCTGGCTCCACAAAGGGCCAGCCAATTCAGAGCATGTGACTGAGTGCATCACCAGATGCTTCTTTGAACTCAGTCAAGTTAAGATAAATAATACTTACTAAACTATCAAATATTTTGATTTCTAAGCTGCCTGCATAAATTAGCATGCTTTAAGTTTCTCATTAACACTTACCAGGCAGTTACTACTTCTGCAGTTAAAGCAAAGCTTGAAGAAACACAGTGTTAACTTAACTTTTAAGTGCTGCAAAGTTTGCAAAGTAAAAGCTACAGATCTCAGGTTGCTTGTTGGAAGACCATGACTTCTTGCTGCAGTGCTTGTAATGATGTCTGTAGGGTAGGTGGTCATTTTAACTAGACAAAGGTTGGTTAACCTCTTTGCAAAGTAGATAAAGGCACTTCCAGTAGCAGGAATTTGCCATTGTGGTTCTTGGGTTTGGGTACAGTGCCAAAGGTATTTTCAGGTTGGTGCTTTCCAATCTGCTGGGCAACTTCTTTGTTTCATTTTTCCTATTCTTCTGGACCTACTGAAACAACAGAACTTGTTGAAATCTTGAACCTGCTCTCAAGTCATTACTTTAAAAGTGGAAATGATAAGCAAAATAAGGTTTTCCTGCTTTCTCACACTGTTAGAAATAACTTATCTTGTGCTAGTCTAAAACTTATTTTCTTCTTGTTACTGAAATAGTTAATCTGGGGACTTCAGTTACTCAAGGAAAAAAAAAGCTGTTACTTGCATTATTTCCTGGTGACTTAGATTTATTCACCTCAGGTTGTGAGTAAAGTTGTTTGTGCAGATATGAGAAGTAATAGAGATGCGTAGGGTAGAAGTGTGCTTCTGCTTCATGGGGTGAGTGTTGTGTCAGGAGGTTGTGCAGATAGCACAACTAAACTGAGTAAGTTGAGCTTGTCCGCCCTTTTCAACTTGAAATGTTTGTATTGCTTCTCAAGGGCAGGATATTCCAGACATAAACTAATGACTGTGTAGGGTGGGTCATTGAACTGAAATAGCTCACGTGTCCCTTGGTCCCTCTGCCCTTCCAGAAAGAGAACAGGCCTTGCAGGAGAAGGGATTTCTTCATTCTTTTAAACCTATGAAATTAAAAAGATAGCTGAGAATAACAAATTGAAGTAAACTGAGTAGAAGGTTTCATTTTCAGAAGTTATATCATCATAAATACAAGTTACTCTGGAATCTACAGAAAATGGATTGCTGGATACACGTTTTATTTTGAATTTTCTTGATTTTTTTTTTTTATTTTTAAAATTATTTTATTTTCCCTTCTAGGTAAATTTCACATACCAGTTCTTGAGGAAAAAGTTTTATATTTTTAGTCAGTTCATGTATGATGAACATATCAAATCCAGACTTATCAAAGACATCAGGTTCTTCAGAGAAGTCAAGGATCAAAATGATCACAAGGTATAGTAATTTTTGAAGGATTGACAGTAACTTGGCTTAAAGAAATGCTACTTTCACATGACTGAAGGTGCACCACATCATAACATATCCCTATATGTGTATCACCAGGGAAAACTTTGGCTTTTGTCCTAGCAAAATGCCCCAATACAAAGGTCTGTATTTAGGAGGGATTTGTTTCATTCTGGCGGCTCCGTAAATACGGAGTTGGCCAAAATTATTCCCTCAGTGACCTGAAAACAGTGATTTGATGGAGTCATGACCTGTTTACTGTTCTAAACTTCTTGTTCAAACCATGCTTAACGGTTGTCAGTTTTGAATAATTTTATTTTTTTAAATTGAATTAAAAAATGATGTGAATATGTAACACTTATTCCAGTATGTAAAGATCTGGGCAGTAGCATCTAATTTTTTTTTTTTTCCTTGCTGGAAAACCGAATTCTTGGAAATTTGAGACATAATGTATTTAGTAAAATAGGCTGCCAGCTTCTTGCATGTCAAGTACTTATTTGTTTTAGGAATTCTTTCTTCTTCACAGTAAGACTTCTGTTTCACTTTTCAGCTTGCAGGAGTGACGTAGCCAATTACTTTTGCTAACTAATACAGACAGGCAGGTGTATAATTTACTTACAAATTGAATTATAAATGGGATTGTATTAACATGCTGAAAACATCTAATCTTTTTAAGAGGAGGTAATTTTACTTACAGATTTTTCTAAACTATTTTTCTAGTATCCCTTTGAAAGAGCGGATAAGTTCAACCGTGGCATCAGAAAACTTGGAATCACCCCAGATGGCCAGAGCTATCTTGACCAGTTCAGACAACTCATAAGTCAAATTGGTATGAAATGCTTTCTAAGACACTGTTACAGATCGTATTAAATGAAAGAGGTCGTCATAGTCTAGTAACTAAACATTTAGCTCAGGCTAAAACTAGTTTTAACTCAAGTCAGACATAAAGTACTTCACTTGTATCCCACATGAAATACTCTCATCTCACTGCACAGAAATGGATCTTGCATGTCTTGATCTAAGATACAGCTACAGTTTGCGTAGATACCCTTTTAAGTTTGTCTTTTCTCTGTTACAGAAGTGACTTTGAGTGTATTTCCCTGTAAAAAAACCAAAGTACCCTTAAGTTCATGTATTTGGGAACAGGGCCCACCTGTCTGGGTACACTGACGTGGAGCGATGCATGACATTACAACTGCATTTCCAACTAGTGATGCAGTAGGCGCACAGGGACCGACCTGCAGGTGGCTGTGCTGTTCTGCCCTTAAGCTGCCAGGGCAGTGAACGTAACCCTGCTCCATGTCACGCCTGTGTTCTACTTCTCTTTGTAAACTTCTGATACCGGGCTTTAACGTTACTTTAACTTGGCTTTTAAAACAGTTTCTTTGCCAGAAGTATTTGGTGACTTTCCAAGCTTATAAGAGTTAATTATATATAATTATAAATTACTTGTCTTTTCCCTTTTTTCTTTTTAAGGCAACGCTATGGGTTACGTACGAATGATAAGATCTGGTGGACTTCACTGCTGTAGTAGTGCAATTAGGTACTTCCACAAATACTTCATTTTTCTGTTTGCCCCTTCTTTTTCCTTTGCTCCCTATTCATGTTGATATTCCCTAGGTTCTTATCCATTCCCTGTTAATTTTGATGAATTTTTATGTCTTCATTAAAGTGAAATTATCAAAACCAGTGCTGGAATTCAGAGCAGTACAAACACTGGACCAAAAATGAAACTTAATTCAATGGAAAAGCACTGCAAAAGTGTTTATAGAATGGACATCCAAGTCAGTGGTCCTTAATTAAGTCAGTGATTCCTGATATTAGTCACTTCAGAGGGGTATGTTAAGCAAAAAGAGTAGAAGCCTTGAGGAACTCAGAAAAAACACTAGTTTGGTACTTTCTGCATGGATGATTATGTTCATATAAGGTCATGAAAACATAGTGACTCATATGCAAATAAACAGTTGGTTTTCTTGCAAATAATAGTAAACTTACAGTTACCAAGTGCAGCAAGTGTTGGAGAGAGGAGACAGTATATGTCATTCAAGCCTGTAAGACTTAACTAATTTATAAGTTATGATTGATACTTCAGTGAGTATAGACAGTTGAACATAATACTAACAAATAGTAAGTTTTCAGGTTTGTTCCTGACCTAGAAGATATCGTTAACTTTGAAGAGCTGGTGAAAGAAGAAGGACTTTCAGAAGAAACACAAAAAGCAGCAAGGTACCTAACATCTTGCTTTTGAGGTCTGGGGCAGGGGTGGGATGAGACAATTGTCATTTTGAAATTGTAAATGAGCTGTTGGTTGCATTTTTGAGTGTGTACATGTTAAAATTTCAACTGACCTTGTGCAAAAATATTTGCTGCTCTTAACTACTTCTGTCTTCTCTGCTTTTGTTTTAAAAATGCTGCATGCAAAGTGGCATTTCCAGAAACCAGATTGGACATTAGAAAAAGGTTGTTCACTGGCAATGTGGTTACTGGAACAGGCTCCCCCGGGAAGTGGTCACAGCACCGAGCCTGTCCGAGTTAAAGGAGTAGCTGAAGATGTCTGGTTTAGTTTTAGGTAGTCCTGTGAGGAGCACGGAGTTGGACTTGATCCTTATGGGTCACCTCCAACTTGAGATGTCCTGTGAGTCTATTATTTGTAGTACTAGACTGTTAGAACCTGACACCTATTTTTAGAATGTTCAGGGCCTTTCAAAAGTATGTGAAGCTTTTTTTGGTTTTGCTTGAAGAAATTAAGTGGAGAAACGTGATTCAAGGTGGCTGTAGAGGTAGGATCTCATCTTAGACACTCTGTTCCCAACACTGGATTGTAGGTACAGCCAAAGAGTGAAGAGAGGGTTGTTACCTGGAAGGGTGAGTAAGCAAGGAAACTTGTAGTGGAGGTGACATGTTGCTTGTCCTTTGCAGGCAGTTGGACTCTGTCCTGGGGGACCTCACGCGTAACTTCGCAGAAGGGACGGAGTACTTCAAAATGCTCGTGGATGTCTTTGCTCCCGAGTTCCGCAGCTCAAAGAATATGCACTTGCGGAACTTCTATATCATTGTTCCCCCCCTGGTGGGTATTTGTATTGTTCCTACCAGCAGTTCTTTTAAAACTGTAGTTGATCAGGTTTGTGTTTCAGTGTTTTGTTCTGGGCTGTGGATTACTGTACTCTCTTCCCTGATTCCGAATGGGGTTGCTTTGACCGTGGCTTTGTTGCCAGCTGTCCCAAGCCACATCTTTCTTCATTTACTTCAAGGCTCTTTTAATGTCCATGCCCACTCTGTTCCACCTGAGTGCAGCACTCTGGGTGTTTGGAAGCAGTTTGGTTTGAAAGGACTGAATGACCTAAACAGGTTCATAGCCAGCATCCATTTTAGAAATCAATTTTGGAATTGCTGATGAGCCATAAACTTCAGGCTGTGAGAGGACAGGTATGTCATGGCGATAGAAGTGGGGGAAGGTAAAGACTTATGACAAATACTTTTGTTCTTTATCCTTCCCATTTGGGGATTTTTTTCTGATAAATATGGCTTCAGGAATGCTCCATCCACTTTAGTTTGTAAAAGATGTTTCAGTGTTGTTAAGTTTGAAAGTGTGTCCAAGGTTTTTGAGAAGTTATTAATGTACACACGTTTCCATGTCTTGATTATTTATTGCATACAAACACCCACCCATTGCTCGATGTCATCACCTGGATCTGTTGTTCAACATCATTACCAATGTAAACCTATTGAAATACCTCATGGTTTTCTAATTAGACTGAAGTAACGCTCTGTAGTGTTAAAACAGCAATCTCACTGAGCTTTCCAGGAACCTGGGCAACTTACCTATCCTGTACTTGTTTGTATATTTGCCTTTCACAGAATCACAGAATCTTAGGGGTTGGAAGGGACCTCAAGAGATCTTCGGGTCCAACCCCCCATTTAGTAGTCACCAAGGGGGCTTGAGGTAAAAGAGTCTGACAAGAACTGTGAAGATGATGAAGATGTGACTTCCAAAGCTTAACTTAGTTTCTCCCCCCAAAACAATCCAGAGAAAGGACAAGCTTTTGTACAAAAATGCCTAATGATGGGAGATGCAATTAGCATAGTTTTGGGCATGGAATTATATTAATAGGTGTGAATGTATTTTAAAATTTTTAAGTATCTCTTGATGATTCCAAAACAGCTTTTCACTCTTTCAGACCCTGAATTTTGTAGAGCATTCCATCAGCTGCAAGGAGAAATTGAATAAGAAGAACAAAAGTGGAGCAGCTTTCACAGATGATGGGTTTGCCATGGGTAAGTTTCCACATGCTGACCAGCCTTTGGGTAAGGCAATGTAAAGGACATTTACAAGAAAAGTTTTATTTATGTTTTGTGCATTCAGTAATTAAAAATTCTATCACTTTAAATTTGGGTTGTCCTGACTTCAGCCCAATGGGTTTGAGGGCTCTTACTTTGTTTGGAATCTCTTAAGCATGAAATAGCTGAGTGTGGAAGCAGATAGTGTTGGTGCTCCCAAGTTTCTTTCAAAGCTTGTTGATCTCCGCAGACAAGATATGCAAGTTTTTGGATAAATGATGAGGTTTTCAAAAGTTGATGCTTATTCTTATTAATTATTTCTTCCTATTAGATTTAATGATAAATTAATTGCAATTTAAGTTTTCATTGGGTGGTAATTATCAGCTTAGGCTGATCCATTAAAGACATGCACAAAAAGTTTTACAGATTACATGCTGACTTTGGTACATGGTCTGTTGACTGCAGGTGTCGCTTACATTCTAAAGCTTTTGGATCAGTACCAGGAGTTTGATTCTCTGCACTGGTTTCAGTCTGTTAGAGAGAAGTATGTGAAGGAAATAAGAGCAGTAGCTAAGCAACAGAATGTGCAGTCTACTAATCAAGATGAAAAACTGCTGCAAACTATGAACCTTACCCACAAGCGACTGGAAGTTTGTTTACAGGTAAAACATGGGTCAACTTACCTGTTCTGTATTGGCTTCTGCACTGAACCATCACAATTCAGGTGTCTCTTTGCTGATGGAGCTTATCAAGAGCAAAAAAACCAGAGAGGATTGTCTACACCAACAATACAAAAGGAATATAAAGACATGAGGTGTATGGGCCAAGGGGAATGTTGTGTTTGTAGCATTTGAGTAAGCCAGGAATTTGGCTCGGTTGACTGGAAGTGGCTCCCTAGCAGTCTGTCTGGAGGAGAGAGACCTCAGGGTGTTGATTGACAGCCAGATGGATATAAGCCAGCAGTGTGCCCAGGTGGCCAAGGCAGCCAATGGCATCCTGGCCTGCATCAGGAACAGTGTGGCCAGCAGGAGTAGGGAAGTGATCCTTCCCCTGTACTCAGTGCTGGTGAGGCTGCACCTGGAGTATTGTGCTCAGTTTTGGGCCACTCACTACAAGAAGGACATAAAGATGCATGAATGTGCCCAGAGAAGGGCTAGAAGGCTGGTGAAGGGTTTACAAGACAAATATGAGGAGCAGCTGAGGGAGCTGGGATTGTTTAGACTGGAGAAAAGGTGATTGAGGGGAGACCTCGTTGCTCTCCATAACTACCTAAAAGATGGTTGTAGTGAGATGAGGGTTGGTCTCTTTTCCCAGGGGAAACCATCTGAAGTTGTGTCAGGGTAAGTTTAGGTTCAATATTAGGAAAAATTTCCGTACTGAAAGGGTTGCTAGATATTGGAACAGACTGCCCAGGGACATGGTTGAGTCACCCAGTATCCCTGGAGGTGTTTAAAAGAAGAGTAGACATTGTACTTGGTGACATGGTCTAACAGCCTATCCAGCCTGGTAGGGCTGGATAGATGGTTGGACTGGATGATCTTGAAGGTCTTTTCCAACTGAAACCGTTCTATGATTTCATAAAGTCTTTGTCCCACAGAGTTCAAAATGTAATTCAACTGAAACCTAAATGTTTAAATAGGTGAGAATAACTTTTTGGTTTAACTTAAACAACAAAGATTTTGCATAACACTGAACCCACAGAGTTGGGTGTTGAATCTGAGTTGCTGAGCTGAATGATGCACCAGCAGTCAGATAGAGGAAAGATTAATTGAATTTTAGGCACCCTCTCATTTTTAATTTCCGCCTGTCTCTCCCCTTTTTTACCTCCTCCTCCCCCCCCTCCCCTTTTTATTTTCTTTCTTCCTTTCGGTTTGAGAAGGTTATGGGACAGATGTGTCGCATCCCTAAACTTTGTGCAGAAACTCATCAAGTTTGTTGTTATTAAAATTACGGCCTGGCATGAATTTCCATGGGCAAGTTGCTCCATATTCTCACTGCTGCTGCAAACGTCATTTTCAGCCGTAGTGGATTAGGGGCAGGCTTACTGCACTGATGCTGCTTTGCCTCAGTTATCCTTCCTTTAAATTTTTGGCTGACCATTGCTTTGTAAAATGCATGTGAAAGAGGCACAAACGAAGGAAGATTTTTTCAAAAGGCATTTGAGTGATTTTTAGATAATGAAATCTAGTTGCCTTAAAACACTTCTGAAAAATCCCATTTGTATCTGTCTACAGATTCATTCCTGTGATGCACTGACACTCCTCTTCTGTATCGTTTCCCTTAGGAATTTGAACTCCTTTATTTCTCACTAAGTAGTGCAAGGATTTTTTTCCGAGCGGATAAAACTGCAGCAGAAGAAAACCAGGAAAAGAAAGAAAAAGAAGGTGAGTGACTGCTATACATTGAACTCTTGAGCTCAGGAGGGAGTGTGCCTTAGTGTCGAAGTGCTGCTTTTCTTTTTGGCTGCTTTCTTGCTAGTGGTTTGATTCAGTATTCCAGAAAGTGTTCTTTGGGGTCAGGGGTGATTGAGGAGTCGGGAACAGCTCACAGCGGCTGCCTTTGAAATGGGTGAATTTCACACTGAACTTTTGAGGGGGAGAACCCAAATGGAAAAACCTGAACAGCACCAAAAGCACCAACCAATTCCAAAAAATCTGAGTGGAGGGAATTGCATACTTGCAGTTATATTAAACTCAGTAACTTCAGAATCATACCTACCCTCTCAGTTACCAGTTTTGACAATGAGAGTCTTTTCTGTGTGATCTTAGCCAGTGTGAAATAAACTGGTGTGTTTTACCTGTGGTTTAGTAGCTGGTTTTCAACTTACGTAAGCAGAAGATGCAAGTTCCTTGAGCATCAGAAAGCTGTGTTTAGTGTGCTTTGGTTGGCCATTGAATGACATTCATAGGGTAAGATCTTAACGCATTGTTTGGTCCCTAGAGTAGGTCACTTGGGTATTGTGTGCTTTATATTCCTGCTTGGATGTTCTCCCTCCTGAATTTGGGAAGTTTGTCTTGGGTATGGGAAAATTCTTTTCAGAGAAATTAGAATTCTTCTGAGGATTAAGATACATGCAATTTAGTCACAACTTGCATAGAAACTTGGGTAACAGTATATTAAAAATGGAATTTGCAAATAACCTTCCATAGTAGTTCTGACAAAGACACAGGTGAGCTGTGACACTACACTCACTGAGCCAAAGATCAATTTTCTTCTGTACTAGGAAAATAGTTTGCAAAGACATTTATATTTGATCATACTCAGTGAAGTTGCTTGAATAATTGTTCAACTGAAAGAACAACTGCAAGCGTTGTGATGAGCAAGGTTAGACGTGCTGTCCTGGCCGCTCCAGGAGAGCGTTCTGTTGAACATCAGTTACCTGTTTCAGGTTAAATATTCCCTGTTGTCCTTCATGTTCAGTTCTCTGAAAAACATGCATTGTGGTGGGGAAGGCTTGAAGCACATACCGGGGTGAAAAGCTTTGGACATGGTGATACCTGTGCCTTCTACCCTAATGTCTGGACTTTGGACTCTGCAAAACATGTGAGCGTGTACGCGTGTCCTCACACTAGTTCTACGCGCTGAAGAAACCCTTCAGCCCGACTACGGATCTCCCCACAGGGCCGGGACCCTTGTGTTGCGGCCTGGCTGGTTTGTGTACGCTGAGCCTACGTGTGCTATGGCATCAGCATATGTATTATATGTGCCAAGACTTTGTTTGGACTGCCGTGAATAAAGCGGTAAGCGTGATCCGTGCCCTGTGTTTGTGTTTTGTAGAAGAATCTGTTAAAGCAAGCAACGGAGATCTTCCCAGCTCCACGCCTGCAGATCCTGTGGTGAAATGAGACGGCTGGTATGGGTCGTGGTCACTTACTCAGCTATTCACGTGCTTGTCATTGTCAGTAACTTGTAGGGGCAAAAGCTCTAGGTTTGATTTACTTTCTCCCTTAAACCCAAGGGGAAACACATGGTAGTACACTAGCACCCAGCGAGGCCAGGTCCGTGTTTGTCTCTATTTCCTGTAGAAACTCCTATTTTTCAGGAGTTTATTTACAGCACTTACTTTAGATTGAAAATAATTAGATAAGATGCTGACCTTGGAGGTAGTTACCTTAAAAAACAAATGTTCAGATAAAAAAAACCCAAGCGGAACAACTTACTGATTTTTAGATGCATTCTGGCATCTCTAACCTGTCATTTAAGAAAAAACAAAATCATGGGCCATTGGTCTAAGACTTGAAGTGGTGCATCTCTTCAACCAGGAAAATGCTGAGTCAAGACATTGTGTGTATCTGTTGTCCAAACAGTAATTCAGACATGGTTTTTTGCAGTCCTGTTGTATTTAACGCAGTCACAGATTACCCTGTAAGTGTAACAGTGTATGTTGTGAATACATGTTAAAGCTATTACACAACATGGAAATCCTTCCTAATGTTTTATTCCACAAACCCTTATAATTGCTATCCATAGTATTTGAGCTATAGGAACTTACTGTCCTCTCAGGCATTTATTTTCCCCTACTGTTTTTCCCCCTGTATTAGAGAATAGGGAAATTAACAAATTTAAGCTAATAAATTACTTCTCGTTTCATACCGAAGGTCTGCTTTGCATCCAGAGAAGTAAGGAAATCCAGAGCCAAGACAGAACCGCAATCAGCTCTTCCTTTTATGACCAGACACTGTGTGATGGGTGTCTGTAACTATTAAGTGATCTTACACTTCATGAATATGTTGTGCCTAATTGCAAGTTCCAGCCTCAAATCTGTATTTCCTAGCCTTTGTAGGTCTGTTGTACCGCCTGTGTTGTTCATACAGTCTTACATGCCTGACTATTAACAATAATTGCACTGCAGGCTTCAGAAGCTGCTGAACACTGTGAGAAGTCCGTGTAAATACAACATCTGTTAATGCCTGCGAGTAGAGGTTCTAGATTGTGCAAGACTTACTCAGATTCCTAACTTAAGTAGCTAGACTTGGCGTAAACAGCACTTTCATTAAGAGGTGTAGTTGTGTTTCAGTCTCCCGGAACCCAAAACAATTCTAGGTCTTACTAACTAGACTAAATGACACCAGTCAGCCCAACTGAGAACTAGTTTTTGGGGAGCTGGGTGGGGGTGGGGTTGGTTTTGGCACTCTTACCTGTATTTTTAGACTTTACTTGCCAGCTTCTTTCATCTCTTCTAACTACAAAAAATGTAATGTTTGAATGATTCAACCTGTTCCACCCACCCTTGGGTCGCTGGTTAGGACAATTCCCAGCGTACTTCTGACTTTCCCTTGCCTGCCAGTCACTTCAATGTGCAGAAAGCTCAGACAAATGTTTTGTTGCAACTGGAAATTCGGGGCTGAACCAAGAGTCCTTTCGTTGGTTCTGAAAACACCACACAGAAGCTTCACGGACTGTTTACATCAGCTGGGCTCGCTCAACCTTTTCCTTCTGATTTTGTGGTAACTGCAGAGACTGCCCTAATCCAATGCTGCATCACTTGATTTATACTTTTTTATTTTGATACCTTTTTTTTTCAGTTTGTGTAACTTTTCTGTCCTGACCAAGTTGTGCCCGCACGGAGCGCTCTGTAGCGCTGCTGAGATCAGCCTTCTTGCTGCTGCTTCCCATACTGTTGCAATGCAGTGTGTGTATTTCCATATCTCCTTCTCAGCCTGAAATCACAGAAGTTCTTGGCTTGGGGTGGCCAAGCACTGTGTCTCCTTCTCCCACAGCCGTTGCAGAATTGTGCATCGATGGTGGCTGCTTCCCCCCGGCCCGAGTTGCTAGGTCACTAGGTACAGCCAGGACCCTGCCTGCTCTCTAATAAAACCTGTGCTTGCGTTTTTCTTTCTCCTATTTATTACTCTTGGTTTTGAAAGACACCATCTCGCATAGGTAATAGTTTGCAGTTGGATATAAATTGACCTGTCCATCTCTTTTAACGTGTGGCTAACAAATCCATGTGGTTCTGGTGCTGGAAGTTCTACAGGAAGGATGTCAGCCTGTTTTTTATAGAGCCCCATTTAATCTGGGAATTGTGAATGTATGATCTGCATAGCAAAAAAACCCATACACACCCAGAGATGCATGCAGAGAGAATGGAACTATCCCTCCTCACACAGGACTGTAGGCTGGATCCCCTTCTCTTTGTCTCATAGCAGTGTAACCCTGCAGAAAGCTTTTCTCTGCTGAGCTGCAGGGTGGGTGCTGGCTGTGGGTGTCCCTCACCCCTCTGCGGCAGTGAGAGCCACGTTAAATCCATTTTCCCCCACGAGTATCTGGAAGGGGTGCAATGTTCCTGCTATGGTGCTACTAAGATTTTTATTGCTTGTTCCCTCCTGTTCCCATGATAGGAACAAAATGGACCTCAACTGCTTGGCTGGAGGTGAGAGAATGGAGCTGAAACAAAAGATCCCCCAAGCGAAACTAACCATGTTCACTCAGAAATTCCCAGAGGTGTTAAAAGAAAGGTGAGGGTGAGTGTGCAGGGCATATACCAGAGCTCCAGTGGGTTTTTGCCCTCCAGGTGTGGGACAGGTGCCACCACTGCCCTCGTGTGCCAACCCCTTGTCTTGGGATGGGGCTGTTGCCTAGAGAAGTGGCCACAGCTGCTCTTCTAGGGCTCTTGCAACCCATTTCCTGTGCGGGGCTGGGACTTCTTACGCCAGAAGCTCTGGGGCAGCCGTGCCCTTCTCTGAGCAGCACTGGGGGTAGGGGGAGCATGGTGACACCTCTCTGGCTGAACCCTGAGGTCAGGTGTTGGCAACAATGGGTAAGCCATGAGCCCCAGAAGAGGATTGCTGGTGCCGCAGGGTACAGTGTGGAGGTCCTAGTGTGGTCTGTAATCAGAAGCAAATTTGAGTTTTCATCTGATGTCCATGACAACAGCTGTTTTCAGCTTCTCAGGTACAAAGGACCAAATGTAACACTTAATGTTTCCTAACTCATTGTACAAAGGGTATTTTGTTACCTCGGTCTCTTTGGTTTGTGAGTAGAGAACACGATGTACATAAAACTCTGTTAATAAATGTAATTTTGAGAACTTCATTCTTAGTGTCTTCAGTAACATCAGTTCAGCCGGTGTTAATTTTTCCTTAATCAAACAGGTTCAACTTTTATTTACGAAGAAGTGTTTTGTCAGTTACTAAGCTTTCTTCCCTGGTTCTTTTAAACATTTAGTGATGAGCTAAATGGAATTTATTCCATGTCAAACACTTGCCCACTGAGCTCTTTCTGCTCCCCATGACATTCTAGTTTCCCTTTGTGTGTGTGATGACTTTATTAAAGTTGAGGATTTTCAGCTATTTGTTCCAGATATCTTATCTTGCCCAATATATCTAGACCCCAGATCACACCCCTTCCTGCCCCCCCCAATAACTACTCTTTATTTTTGTTTGCTCTTGCAAAGCACAGTGTCTCATGGGGAAAGGGAAAAAAACCCTGAATTTATTAGCCAAACAGCTCTAGTGAAGGGACTATGAGACCAGTCAGTACGCTGCAGCCATATCATCTAGCATTTTATTGCTCAGTTTCTTAAAACCAAAGATTGCTGGTGGGTGCAGCTGGCGTATGTCACCACACTGTTAAAAATACAAAGAATTCTTATTATAAAAGTACTTACTTGTCCTACAGCTGCCCTCTCTGGCAACTTGGAAGTTTAAGATACCAAACCACAGGAGAACTGCACGCAACTAACACGCCGCCTTCGTCGACTACTTCTGATGTGTCAGTGGTACTTAGAACAAGAAATGGAGGAGGTGCATTACATCCGCTACTTAATTACAGAAGGTGTGAGCGTGGTCCCCACGAAGGTCAGAGTAGGCACTTAGATTGGTTCTGTAAGAGCTTATTCTAGATGCAATATAAAAATAGATTATATCATTAGGAAAAATTTAGTGTTTACCAAACTGTTTTGTAAATAGGCTAGCTCAAAAGAGAAACCTTGTTACGCTTAACTAGACTAAAAATAACTTCATCTGACAGGAAAGTAAATAGTGCATTTAAACCTTCATTCGGCTGCACACTCATGCAAACTATGACAGTCGACTAGGGTAGGAGATGTGAGGCTTGGTCTCTGTTCAGGAGCTGACGGCTTACAGTCTGCACTGATTTCAGTGGAACGGCAGGCTCCTGGCTGCGTCAGGCCGAAGCAGCGACTGACATCAACCCTTCATGCCAACAGCTGCGCTCTCCTAACTGCAGCCAGGGCCCAACGCCAAACCCGTCCCCGAGATTGCCAGCTGCCCCCACACGCTGCCACGCTGCACAGTCGCAGATGCAAAAAGCCTCAATGGATGAGTCTGGCTGTTGTTCCAGGGTAAAGCCAGCGGCAGTGCGCCACGCCGGCTTGAGCAGGAGGACAGGAGGTGCCTGCGTGTGCGCTGGCGACGGAAAGCCAGAGTCTGAGAAATGCCTCCCTGCTGTCCCTGCTCCTGCCCAGGCCGCAGGCAAGGACAAGGGGTTTGTTTATGCTTCTGATTCCTCCCCTTCTTCGTGTGCAGTTCCATCCTCTGTGGACTCATCATTCAGGAGCATGAACTTGCCATCGTTAGTTAACGGCACCGACCTCATCAGCTGAGCCAACGCCTCTGGGTCCTGAAGGAAAACAGGGAGTTGAGCAGGCTGCAGCAGCCTGTCAGAGGAGCACACGCTTCCCCCACTACTTCTTGTTAAGGGGCAGCAGCTATTTTCACTTTATGACAACCTTTCCTCTAAAGGTTTGAATAATTCTGGCACTAGGAGTTTGGAACAAAGAATTCCTTTTGGTTCAGTAAAGCCACCCCTTTGGTACACACAGGGTGGGAGGGAATAATTTGTTTGGAGCCTTTATTTTGCTGTTCTTACCTGGCATGGATACAATTGCTGAAAAACAAGGAGAAAACAACTAACTTGAAAATCACACCGAATCACTAGGCTGGAAAAGACCTTTGAGATCATGAGTCCAACCATACCTGTCCTCTATTATCCTGAGCACCTTATCTACCTGTCTTTTAAATACGGCTGATGATGTATTTATGTATTGTATGTATTCAATCTTTTGGTGAAGAACTTTTTCCTATCTTAACCTGCCCTCACGCAGTTTGAGGCCATTCCCCCTCATCCTATCATTTGTCCCTTGGAAATTGTAGCAGCAAAAGTACACAGCAACTATTAATTAATGTGTGTCACATCTTTCTTTATCAGCAGTGGGCTGTGCAGCTTTGCCATTCATCTCAAGTGGAAAAACACAAAGTTTTTCCTCCCTAAAGGAGGAACAAATTTGAGTTCCTACAAGTTGAACAGCAACAGGTGTGATTTATGTTTCACCCAGAGGAGCCTGGTTTGTTTCAGAGCTGCTTGCAGCTTCCTGCCAAATGCAAATCACAGGATTTGTATCGTTCTGAATTTGATGGTGCGACATGTTTTACCTTAAATCAAGCTACTGCAAAGCCAAACTTGGTCTTTTGGTACAAACTACCCAGGGGCTGTGGTGTTAAATGATGTGTTTCTCTCACATGTGCCAGAGGTACCTGGGCAGTGCAACCCAAAGCAGAGCAGGATGCCTCACAGGCAGGCATGGGGATGAACCCAACTTACCTTCTGTGCCTCAATGATTTCTTTTCCCAAGCCAATGGCGTAACAAATCTAAAAAAAAAAACCAAATAGCAAGTTTGGGGCTTTGCTGCTTAGCTGGGACTAAAGCACAGAAGCGGCAGTGTGAACTTAAGCCTTAAGAATGGGTACAGAGCAGAGGTAGAACAATTCACCACACTAACCACAGGAAAATAAAACTCGCTCAGGTTCTTCTTCAAAGCTCACTCAGGCTGCTACATCTTACATCCAAACCTGGAGGATCTCTTCCAGCACATGTATGAGAGGTTCTGGTTTTAAGACGCAAATGCTCCCGTTATTTTCAATAGCTGGTTACTGTCCCAGGCAGGAAGGAGCCAGTGCCATTAAGGCAACACGGCGCTCTCGTCTCTGAGAGCTTTATGGACATGCATATCCTGACAGAGCTGACAGCGTGTCTTTTGGTGCTGGTGCTAGATGCAGATAATGTCCCCCACACCCCTCCCTCCTTGTTGTATGTGCTGCTGCCTCACCTACGAATCAGCCCCTTCGCTAGACACAAACTGCCAAGGGCTTGTGCGTTACACTACGTTTCTCTGGCAAGGAATTAGGCTGCTCTTGCTTCTCCAGCAGTGCTTCCTGTCTGCAAAGCCAAGAAGCCTGAGCCCTGTTTCCTACATAAAAGGATTTAATTGAGTGTTACACAAACCTTTTCCCCTTCCGTGTTGCTCTCGAAAACATAGGCGCTCATGGATTCTTCTCCCAGAGCCTCGCTGAGATGGACCACAAAGCCTATCAGCCGCTTGTTATCCTGATGAGCAGCAAACTGTGTCACAGTGGGAAGTTCAAACTGGAAAAGTATAATAAAGAATTTGTGGGTTTTTAACCAGCACTTGATTGGCACAGCCAAGAGCTCAAGGTTCACATGACCAAGTATTCAGTGCTGTGGCAGAAAACCAAATTTGAAACAAAAGTTACTCACACTTGTTCGTGTAACTTGGGTCTGAGGATCTATTAACCTGCAATGCACAAAGTAAATTATGTTAGAGCGATTCTTAGTAAGCGCCAGGTGCTTTATAACAGCGAGGTGATCGCTACAGCCCTTGCACAGGTGAGGAACATGCACAGAATCCAGAGTTTTGTCAGTGATTTCAAGTCGGGTGATGGCAAGGTTCAGCTCTAGACCCTGACTCTTGGCTGCCTGATGTTTCTAGGTCATAGTATCCGTCCGAATCACTAACTCAGTGAGTATCTTTTGTGTGTGGGCTAACATACTACCTTGCGTACAGACATAAAGACACACTGGCTAAAGCGAATGTCTTCTATCCCATACTCTGCAGCGACAGCACTGACAGCGGGGCGGCGACGGCTCCCTGGCTGTTACTCTGCCTAGGGAAAGAATCTTCCAAGGCAGGTTTTTCTCATTTTGCTTTCTGTGTCTCTGCAGGGTCTTCTAGCCCCACTGCATCCTCCAAATGTTGGTAGGATGTTCTTACAACTTAGTCAAGGGATGATTTGTAGATACTACAGACTAAACAGAGAGACGTTTTTACTAAGTAAAGTGAACCTCAGAAGCATGCTTCCTCAAAGGGTGCACTTCTTGGAAAAACAAAACAAAAACTACTTTACTAATCACAGGTTTTATGAAGAGCACAGAATGGTGAAGAGTTTAAGATTTTACAGTACCTCAAGTTCTTGCTGGTGACCATGAGATGGGATTCAGTCATACGGAAGATGTTGTGAATGGCACGAGCAGCTAACACTTGTCTCATAGCTTCATAGATCACCTCACTCGTGCTGTCTGACTGAACAGCCATAGATCCTAAAAACCGAACTACGAACATCTGCTGCAAGAGGGAATCTGGAAGACAAAAGGTGTGACTTCCTTCATGGTGCTGCTCCCATTTTCCAGTAGCCCTAGGGATCGATGAGGTTGTTTTTTTCCCTTTGGAACACAAACAGTAAACCCGTGGGTGGTGACTGGGGGTGGTGACTTCCCACAATGACCCAGATTTAACACTACTCCAAGTGGCAGCAAGTAGGAAAAAATGAATAAACAAACTCACGATTGCTTGGAAGCTTTAAAAGAGTAACCAGTCCCTTGTGTGGTATTTGATTGGCCAGTAAAATTCACCTGCCTGTCTGTTTATCAGCCACACAAAACCTGTGCACACAAACCGTGATGTGTTTGTGACCATGCACAAGGCTTGGCTTCTACCAAATTTACTCTTGCCTTTAAACCCTGCATGTTCCTTGCTTTCTTCTATGTCCTTCTGACCTTCCATATAGCTGATTCCAATGAGGATTTCACTCGCTTCTCCCCTGCTCAGTGACCATCGCCACAAGACTCTGATTTACAGCTATGCAGCCATTCTGGGACAAAGCTGTTCCATTGGGTTCCCTTTAGGGCTGGTGGTGAGCAGAGGAAAGCGGGACAGGTCCTGCTGAACGTCACCGTTCAAAGGCCACGACAGCTGCATCTATACTGCACGTGACACCACAGAGACCGCTGAGCAGCAGCTCAAGCTGAGCTACGCAGATCCACTTGTGCAGTCTGGGGTGCAAGGCAGTCACCTAAGCACTAAACTCTTTTCTGCGAGATCCAGATCGTGCATTTCGAGAGTACACATCGGTAAGAAACAGCTACTAAGCAGCCTCAAAACTTGAGCAGAATTATAGTACAGACCCATTAAACCCTTTCTCAGAAAGCCAGCAGCTACTGAAAACAAAAAAAGAAGACCAAAAAAAAGCAGATCAGATCTTTTTGCCTTCAAACATTTGAAACCTAATCTGGAATACAGCCTGGACTGTCAAGCAAAGAGGTGTCTGTTTTTGCAGGCAGTGAGGTTTAAAAAAATGGCTTCTGAGGGGTCTCTTACTGCTGCTCCATGGTGTCAGGTGCTCTGTAAGGCACCAGATGGCTAATGGCTGAATTAGGCCTAAAATCATGACTAATTTTATCTGGGAAAATGAAACACTGACCTTCTTCCTCATCTTTGCCGCTGTCTTCAGACTCCCCGAAAGGGTTTGCACGCCTACAGAAAAAAAAAGACCAAAAGCTCTTAATTAGAGATTCAGGTCACCATGCACACAAGCGCCGCAGTATTTCACTTCCTCCCCTGAAATCACTCTGTGGAAGTGACCGATCACTGCCTCTGGCCATACCTGCCCCCTCTGTTCTGGTCCAGGAATTCTGTGGCAGGCAGTACGATATCAAATTGAATCGGTGTTCCGGGTGCAATGAGTTGTGGGGAGTCTTGAATGCCAGCTGATTCACTGGAAACTATTTTATCATTTTCCATATTCCTTACATTCTGGCTAAAGTGAAAATGGAGAAAAGAAAAAGTTTCAATTGACAACCCCCTACCTCTGCTTTGGAAGATTAGGCAAAAATGCCAAGCAGGATTGAACCAGTAGAGATAAACAGAAATGTTTTCCTATTTACCTGTCACTAAGGACGCTAATTAAAATGTGGCTTATACTTTGTACCTAAAATTGTGTAGGGACAAAGTAAACATTGGGATATTAAACCTAAATGCAGATAACTTGGAGCAGCAGGTTCCTGTTTGCCTCCCTGCCCTCCAGTGCCAACACTTCCTGCTGCACTGGCAGCTCAACAGCAGAGACCTGGACTCGCTTCTGAATGTGTAGATGGAAATCCTGACATCTTTTTAAGACCTTCCCTAGCCACAGGCTTGTTGCAATGTGGTAGTTAAGAAGTGTTACACACTAGGTCAGATTTCTTCCTGCAGCTTTTCTCAAAGAGAACGAAATTTCCCACAGGGACCCAAGTTGTAACCATACACATCACTATGTACGGTACGCTGGGTTTACTAGTGGCATCTGCGGTTTCTAGAATACTATCTGGTGGCAGAGAGATGTAAAAGAAGCCCGTGGGAGACTAGTTTTCAATGAAATAGCTATTTCCTCTGCCCAATGAAATAGATAGCAATGCTCTTCTCTTTGCAGATCTGTACTCACAGTGAAACAGTTGCACTGTGAATGAAATTAGAAAGGAGTTGACTGGCATTCCCCATGGCCATTGGGAGTCTTTGCAGAAAAAGTGGGAATTTCTAGAAGTGTCTGCATAAGAATTTACAATTTTCTGACAAAACTCGCAGCAAAGTCTCAAAGGCAGCATGACACAAACTTGCCCCATTTTATTTATTATGCTGCTGCTGAAAGCAGGATTTTGGTCCAGAACTGGGCCTGAAAGCTAACTCTGAGGAATTCCCATCAGGCAGGAGGCCAGTGTCATGCAGACACAACGAAATGACAGATTAAATACATATCTGAATATAAGTACATCCTAGAGCTTTATTAACAGTTCTTCAAGGAGGGGAGTTTTATCAATTGACCTGAATGAGCACAAGAGAACAACCATCATCATTCCAGCAGCTGTGTGAGGGATATTCCTGTGACAGGTGGAAAGGAGCTGCTTGAGGTAATACACTCGAGTATTTTGGGGTAACATGCAAGAATAGAGTCGCTGCACTGTCTCCCAGGGATTCCACCAAGTGATCCACAATACAAGCCACTCCTTTACAGCAATGCACTCACAAATAAAGCCTTGTGCTTGTTTCTGAAGAAACAGCAATTCCCAGTGGCAGCCACAAGGAGTTTCAAAGCTGTGAGGTGGGGCAATGAGCACCACCTTCAACACTGGCATCTCTTAGGGATTTCAGCAGGAAACTCCAGAGGCAGAGGAATTTAATGGAGCACACCGGCCTGCAAAGCCAGGGCCTGCAAAGCCGGGGCCTAGACGGGGCGTTCTCCCGCGTGGCTGCTGTCCCGCCTAAAGAACATGACTGAGCACTCAGCCTCTGGTCCGTGCGATGAGAGTGTTACCTGGGGTGGTGAGCTTCGTGTTTTTTCCCAAGGCTGGTGATGGGAGTCACTGCTTGAAGGGCTGTCTGATTTAACTTGATGGCAGCTGCCTACGAAAAGAAGACCCAACAGCTCTTTAACCTACAGACGTTACATTGCCATGTAAAGAACAGCAGGGAAGCACACGGGAAGGAACGGACTGAAAGACAGAAAGAAGGTCTCACCTCTGGATTGTCAGTCAGATAGATCTGTCTGGAGATGTTGTTGATGGCACAAATCCACTGGAAGGGAAAAATGAAACTGAACTCTTCCAGCTCACTTGTATTCAAGAATAACAACATTAAGAAAATATTTTTACCTCCTCGTATTCTTTCTTGCTTTCTGCCTGAAGGGTTATACCCCTAAAACATAAACACAGCATATCAGTGCTAGCAGGGGACACCAGTGTCTGACTCCAGTCCCGTACTAACATCACCAAAAGTTTTGTGTCTATTAACCATCAAAGGAACAAATCTCAGGAAGAAGCTGCAGCTAAAGGATACCACGTGTGCTGTTCAGGCAGTTGTGGGGGAGGACGGGAAGGAACATGCTTTTAATTTGGAAACACCCTTCTGGAAACCCAGAAAGGCTTACTATTATAGCAAGCATGTTTTACATGAAACAGCATCTGAAAGGGTAGGTGTGACTGGCTGTCCTCAAATAAAACCTGTCTCATACGCTTTGCCTGTAGGAGTAGTGATCTGAAAGCAGTATCTCCTGTCTTCGCAGTCTACAGCCATAACAGAGCAGTTGTCCAGGTCCTGAATCAATCCTCCAGCCACTGCTCCCCTCGGCTGACACATCAAGTTGCCACCTTGAGTGAAGAAATACAGTCTTTCCCACGTTGTAGTCACCAGACCTGTTTTACTGAAGAGAAGATGTGGTGATAAATGCTTATCACTATTTGGAAATGGCTCCAAACACACATGAAACTGCAAACTGATGCTAATCTGAACTTTATGTTCAGCCCTGTAACTTTTTAAGTCTCTGTTAAGAAATAAAAGCTGCATGAATTCCTAGCAGAGACTAATCCTTAATGAAAGCTGAAGAATTAAATTAATTCCAAACACCCCAAGTTAAAAATATTCTCCATTGTATTTTCTACTTAGGGAAAAAAATAAATACTGGTATTGGGTAACTGATACAAAATACTATGTAGGCGAAGACCAGTGTCAGCAACTTCAGCACACAGAGTCATCATTAAAATCAAGTATCTTCTGCCAGTAGTATCTCAGAGTCCATGTTCTCCCTAGCTATGGAGGCCTACTGCACTGCAATCCAGCCCTTACAACGCTGTGAGAAATTAATAAACGTGCAATGCTCACAAAAAAAATACAATTAAATTTAAAATTACTAGTCAAACAGAAATAAACTGATATTTAATCAGTTACATGAGCAGGGTTATACTGTGTGCCACCAGCAACACGGAGCTCCTGCAAAGTTGATGGAAGATTTTATTTGGGAAACCTGCAGAGGTAACCACGTATGGTATACATTCAAAGTTACACACTCGCACTCTCCATAGTGCTTTTATTTATGTAAAGGAGGTCATTTATGAAAACTTGTCTTAATTCCAAACATAGCTGTTTGGTTTTGTAAACACTATGTTTTCTTTAGCCTGAAGAGCTTGGAACTATCTGAACCCAGCCCCACCAGTTACAAATTTTTAGCTACCTGAATGCAGGAAACCACCCCTGTAGGCAAATGCCAACAGAAGTGAGCTGCTGTTTAGAGGAAAACAGTTTCAAATGCCACTACATTTAGTTCAAACTCCTAAAGCACATTTTCAAAGATGACAGAGGTACTGAGGAGCTGAAGAGAATAGCTACCACAGTGATTTGGGAGCCTCAAACATCATTACCTGAGGAGCCTTTATCACCTAAAAAAATGAAATAGTAGCAACTAGTCAGCGATTAAACAGAAGAGCAGGTAGCAACAGTCTTCTTACTTTCTAAGATTAAGGTAGCCAGCCTTCTGGATGAGATTTCTATTGATAGCAGGTGAAGTTACATCAGAATCCGGGGTGTAAACAGATTCGTTAACCGCAATTAAGTCCTGCTGGGATACCCTCATTTTTTCAGCTTCAGCATCCAACTCTCCCTGTATGCTGGAAAAACCCCAAAATAAACAGAAATGAATTTACACTGCTGAACATGTACAGATGTTGCTTTAGAATAGTGGCACAGTTCAAAGGAGGCTCCACTGGAGTATCTCCTGGCTTTTGCAGAACTTCAATTCCTACAGTGGTTTAACACGCAAAAATTCCCACCCTAAGGCCACCTGTGAACTGGTCTCAGATTTTCAACAGTGAGTTTTCCCTGAATTCAGAGCAATGCAATAAAATCCTTAGCTCAAGCCTCATTTTAGCTTTAATTTTTGTTTATAATACCATCTTTCTCTTTGGTGCAATTCTGGACATATCCTTGATTCAGGCTGGCTAAGCTGGGCTTTTTCTGAAGGTGTAAGTGCAGGTTTCTCAAAGTGGTACATGTGAAAGGGTACCTGAGCACATGTCTTTCAGAAAGCAAGCAGTAATTCCTCACAGAAGCACCACAGGATATATACTGCAGTGCTGAACATCTCTGTTCTCATAATATTCCTCTAAGACTCACTTGGCCCAAAGGGGGAAGCAGAGCAGCCGTTTCACTGGAACAAGCAGAGAAGTCAGAGTGACATCATATGCCAGTGAAATACCAGCTTCATGCTTTTTCACTTCTACTGTTTGACAGTCACTGGGAGCCACTTCATTTTACAGAGGTTCCCAAAGACCTCTGAGAGTCCCCTCACACCAATAAACCCACCCTGTTTCCATCCACCTTAGTAAGGCTGTTTCACCAATAGACTTTGCCTGCAGCAATGCAACAGGCATGGTCAGAAAGTGGCCAAAGGTGGGCCATTCTGAAAATATGGAATAATTAACATAATTTAACAAAAAACCTACTAGGGAAACTATGCATAGAAGTGCTTGTATCTCCCTGTCAGCTGGTGCTGACATTTGGCACAGGGCCAAACCATCAGACCATCTGCTTGCACTGGCCTCCTGTGAAGCTGAGGTCCAGCTCCATGCTGGGGAACTGAGGTCCTGAGGGAGCTGGCTGATGTCCCTGGCAGGGCTGGTCTCTACCACCTTTCTGACATCCACTGCAGTCAGGGAAAACTCAGGGCAGGAACAGCAGGCCAAGTGATCCATGTATTCTGCTATCCTCTCTCTGACAGTAGCTAAAGGCAAGTACATAGAATTCTTCTCTCATTTTCCTCACCAATCTGTTGTAGAGGCTGGTGATATCCTGTAGCTGTTGAAGTAGCCTAGAGACATGGTGCTGCATTTAAAGTCAGCACTAAGCAGTATCTGGCTGGCCAGATGAAGTATCATTCTTGCATCATGCTGTTAGTCTGTTTCATGTTAGCTTCTTCCCAGATTTTCCGCATCTTTAGAAAGCTGAGACTTCCTAAGCTCCCACGTCACCTCCAAAATGAGACCAGCTGTGTGCATGTTACCTCCCAGCCAAGTCATGAGAGGCTGAGTTATACCAGCTGAGCAACATCATCAGATGTGAATTAAATTAGACCATATTTTGCAAGCTAGTGCCTTTCAACATTATCATTTACTGTCAGAATAATACTTAAAGTCTGAAATAAAAAGGAGCAGTGCTGTCAGTTTTTACATAGGCGCTTTCTTGACACATCTTTTGATCAGTCATTTTTGCTGCACCACAAATTGCTTCCATCAAAACTTCCCTGGCACTTTCATGGTTCCCAAGATGGATTCCTCTTCCTAAGACAATTTTCTCCTATCGCCAAGGTAGTAAGGAGAAAGGTTATGTGCATTTGTGGCAACTAGACGAATTGGTTAATGAGAATATTTTAGTGATCTGTCTTCTCTGATGTGTTTGTACACTCTTAACAACATTCACTGTAGAAACAAAACTGGTTTTAAATATGAAGACTCGCAATCAGCTTAAATAGAAGCTTAAAAATCACTTTGGTTGGAAGAGTCCCTTAAGATCATCAATAGATGAAAGACTACATCACTGCTGAAATTCTGTAGCTGCACAATGGGTCTCATCAGCTTGTTGTTTCAAGAAAACAAGTCTGACAAATAAAAAGCTTTCAGCTTGATTAGCAAGCAGATCTGACACACTGAGGCCTTGTGATCCCCAGCACTAAAGAAGGAAAGGAGTGGGCAGTATGGTTTTCAGTGGCTGTGTGTTCTTACATCATGAAACCATGTCCTGTGTTAGTAACTGCTAAGCTTCTCAGTGTCATTCACAATTTTGCAAGGCTCTCTTGTTTTTCCCAAAGACGTCACGCTGCTGTGCTAGTTCCAAGCTTTTCTGTGTGACACACTTGAAACCCCAAAAAACAGACTCAGCAGAACAACTGAGCAGCCTATTTCTGCTCCAGAATTCAAATCCATCATACTTTGAAAAAACAAGGGCTTATTCTACAGTGGGGACCCAGCGGCAGGATCCTCACTGTGCCTGTCAGACACAGGCCAAGTGCTCTAGCCTTGCTAAATAAAGGGCACTAGTCCAAGGGAACTTAAAATCTGTCCCCCGGTCTGTACAAATGCTGCGTAGACTGTAGAGGGATTTACTTAAGAAGTGAGTGTGCAAAAATATATACAAGTGTAAAGGTACTGGAAGTAAGGAATCACTTAGTAAAAGAATCTACTCTACAGGGCCATTACTTGTAACAGTGTTCTCAAATTACCAAGTATGCATTATTTAAAATGTCACCAGTGTCAGAATAGCGAATGATTTGGCTACAGTCTGGTATGGAACATAGGAAGCAGTGAAGGACTCAGTCTAGTGTTTTAGATGATTTAATTTAAATGATTAATGTTCTCTCTAATATGATTACATTTAAAAGGTAAAGTTTACATTTATTAGGACTTAAAGAAAATGTCAATCTTCACTACAGGTAGAGGACTGGGGCAGGGAGGGTGTAAGAAAAATTAATCACCAAGGTGAGACAGTTTATTGAAATAAGGACTTAGCCACAGTAGGTTGAACTCAGAGGACAAATACAGCCTGTGCTGGATACAATGAACACGTTCTCTAGGGTGAGAAGTTTTGTTTGCATTGTGCTGTGTAGCTACAACTTCAGCACAACAGACCCTAATTCCTTATTTGGAAAGATAATGGGTTATTGCTATGGTGCTACCACAGGAGACTCAGCAAGAATAAAAACCTCTAATCAAGCATGCACTTTAGATCTATTTTATTAATTCTGCTAATCCATTTCAAGCCCAAATTCCATTCTTTGTGTCCCTGAAGAGAGACAGGGATGTAAGAAAATATGTGAAGACTTTGCAGTATACAGTTCCTGGCTACACTGTAAAAATATTCTCTGCAGTGTACTCACAGCATTCTCCTCTACAAGTCCAGACATACATGCTTTCCACCTGCTCTTTCATGAAAATACACCCAACACTGCAATGCGAACATGGAAGGAGTCTCATGAGAAAGAAACAGAGGCACTCTGCTACGTGCTATTGCTCTGAAATTCAAAGGAACCAAAAGTATTGTGTTACCTCTGAACCATGTCTGAAACAGATGACAAAAACCCGTCCATTCTTTTGGAAAACATCTCTGCTCCTTTCTTAAAAAAGTTGATCTGAAAAATACAAAACAAACGGACACCAGAAGTTACCTTGGTTTTGGCAGACAAACAAGTGATTGTGGGGACTGTGTTAAGAGCAATCCCATTGTGACTGATACTTCGGGCTGGTGATCAAACACATGGGTCAAAAGAGCTGCTTTGCTCTTCTTTAATGTCTCACTTTTGCACCTTCCCACCCCTTCACACGCACTCAGCTACAGGCTGCTGACAGCTAAATTCCCAATGAACGTGCTAAATGACTGGAATTAGGGAACATGAGCCTTCTCCCATACTAGCACTGTGCAGAATGGGGTCCAGTGGCATTAGAAGCCAATGCACACCATGCCACCAGATCAAAGGAACAGAGCATAAATTGCCCATTAGATTTAGAAGTCCAACCTGGGCTACCAACTCCAACCTGGGAATTTTCTAACTGCCACAGCCAAGTCAGTCGGAAAAGTGAGGCAGTGCAGCTGTGCTAGCAGAAGCCTCCAGGGCAATCAAACTACAGATCTACTGCAGATTTCATCCCCCCTGAAGGAACTAAAAAATCTGCTACAGCCAAAGTGCTCATTTTGTGACAGAAGATGAATGCACTTAGCTGGTACAGCTCAGCAGGCATGCCACAGCAGCGGTGTGCTCAGCGCCGATGTGACCTTGGATTACCTGCTGTGGGGCTCACTGCCATCGTCAGGACCTACTGGCGACTGCCTGAAACATAAGCATGGCTAGCACATGCGTGCAATTAATTAGCTTTTAAGAAGATAATAAAATCAGGGAACTACTCTGGAAACAGATGCACAAGAAAATTCTTGGCTGTTAAGCAATTTATTAGCTATTTAATCCGATTTTACTAGTAATTCTACTTCTTTTCCCTAATTTGGGACGTGGGATTTCTTTTGCCTATAACTCAAAATTTTTGCTATCATGGTATTGACCACAGACTCTCTTTACAGACAAAGGAGAGAAAGCACAGTCTCTTAAAGAATGGTTTGCTTATGCTATTTCAGAAGCCTGTTTCAAAAGGAAGAGTTCTAAATTGCATGAGACTGACACGCCTAGCTTAGATGTTGATGTCAGTTTTCAGTCAAACAAACCCCGTATTATCCACTGCTTCTTCCAGAAATTCCTTAAAGCCTGCTAATTTGTTGGAAATGTGAAATATAAGACACATTTTGAGCAATTAATAAAGAAAACATATACATGTGTTGAAGGACAGTTAAAGGTATTTAAGCATCAGCATGAACTGTCTACTGTCTACTCAGTCTTTCCCATGACAACCTAAGACTTTCCTGTATAAGCACTGAGATACAGCAGGTTTGCCTGGTAAAATACAAGGAAATAAAGTTCTGTTTGGCTTCAGTAAAGGAAACCAATGCACTTCTTTCACATAGTGTAATCATAGCAAGGAAGGAGCATGATCTTCTGTGGTGGGGGAAGTGACTGAAGTCCTATTTATTACCTATTTTATATGGGGAACATGCTCTGCAAAAGACACGGGGCAATGGAGATGGAGATCCACACTACAGAGCACTGCATCCATTTCTCCTGTTTTCACAGCCCAATTCTCATCTTCCCAATGCTTCCTTTCATCAACAGTGAAGCACAACAGACCCTTAAAATCAGTGTCAGTAAGAATCAAGTGCTGTGAACACACTAGTTTGTTGATCCTCCTTGACATCCTTGACATCCTGGAGAGTCAGATTATCAGTATCACTACCACACTTTAAAGAATTGAGAAATGCTCTATCAAATTGCTGGCAGAATAAAGACCAGAAAGAGGATTTGCCAGCCTTATGTTCAATCCACTCTACTGTTCTGTCCTTCCAGTTCTCCAGTGCTGCTCTGTTCCCTATCCTGTACACTCCTCATCAGTATGCTGAACATTATGTGCCAGGAAGGAAACTGCTACATAGGAGAGAGAGTTTGTGCAGACAAGAGTAAACAGTGGGAGTAAATGCTGTTGCAGACAGCTTAGCCAGGAAAGAACAAACCCTGGGCTGATTTTTACATACACGTGTACCGATTCTTTTTTCATTGGTATCTTTTCTGACCATCTAAACATTCAACTACCTGCCACAGGAAAAATCAGTTGTTAGAATCAAGAGAAGCTGAATAGAAGTTCCCACCACCACTGGTTATTGTATGTCAGTTCTCCAAAAAAACCCCCAAAAACCAATCCAGAGCTACAACGTTTTACTTTTCCCAGGGATATGCCCAAGTGATACTGAGACTTTACTGTCCATACCTGTCCTCGGGTATATCCTAGCATAGGTTCCATCATTGCCACTCTCTTCCTGTACTGCAGAGCATTCAGGGCACAGTAATACTGCAGAGATGAAAGGTGCTGCTTTCTCCTTGCATTTGCCACTTCTTTTGCCACTTCTGCCTTCAGCTGAATAAAAATTGATAGAGGTTGACAAAGTGCTACTGTGCATGTGGATATACTCTCATTACAGAACTTCTCCACATTAAAATGAAGGATGAGAAACTAAGAAAGCAAATCCAAACCCCAAAGCAAGTACTTCAAGCCCTTCTCTAGCAAGATACTGAAGTATCTGTGGAGCCCCTGTGATTATAAGCTATGTAACTACCACAACTAACATTATGGATCTGATCTCTGGGCATGAAATTCATTTGCAGCAGAGATCACAACACAAGCCTGCAAGTGCAAAATTCAGAGATGAGTAATTCACACGATGCTGTATCACATTCTGCAATGCATTTTGTTTAAAGCATTATCCTGGTGAATTGGTAGACTCTTATGATAGGGCCAATCACACAGTTTTCTGGTATACAGGGATGTATTTTGGAATAGTGGTCCAGTGGGCAAAGAAGAAGGAATGTAAAACAATCCCAGCAAGAGAGCCGTGAGTACTCTGAGTGGAATGCCAACCAATACAGAGAAATTTAGCAGGAAGGTAAATGTAAAAAACTGGAACATTTTACCAACAGCAGACACACAGCTTCATGGCAGTTCCTAATGGGTTGTACCCAGTGGTAACCGCATCATCACATCAGCTGTACAACAGCCTATACAAATCTATTTATAGCCATTTAGATTGCCTCTGTCCTAAGAGCTGCCCTGGACCTGAAGGGCTCTAGTTCAGCACAATACTTGATCACTTGCCTAACTTGGAGAAAACAGGTAAAACATTCCTGAACTGATGTTAAAAGCTTTGCGTTTGCTTGGAAACCAAATCACAAGTACTCTTGAGCTACTGTGGCTTTAACTGATGAACTCTCCACAGTTCCTAAGCAAACAATGATGCAGACAGAACAGCTGATGAAAACTTTTCCCTTTCACGTTCGTTACCTTTTCATTTTCTTTCCTTTTCGGTAACCTGCTATACTTTGCCATGGACACGTCATGTTCTGTAGACAAGGAACATTTATTCTTTTAGAAATGTGAAGTGTGTGTGTGCACACATTTAAAATGTCTTCTGTGATGCAACAGGTGCATACCATTGGAAACGAACAAGCGACAGAAACATACCATTGCTAGCAAGGCCAAAAAGGTCCTTCAACGTGCTTACTTCTGGAAAAGAGAAATCAAATATTCAAAGTAAAACCAGCTGCAAACACTGTTCATCTGAGACCATTTCTGGCACATTTAATGACTAAGTCACCCCAATCCTTTTGCAGCACAGATGCCAAAGTTGTGCCTGTCTTGAAAATGACAAACCAGATCAGCTGGTGGCCATCAGATGGCCCACCATTACCATAAAAGATTGGTAGTTTTGAACAACTTCCTGACAACATTTAGGTGATACTGAGAAATCCAAGTTTCAGAGACTCAAGAACTAACCCCCTTTCCCATACATGAATCCCCACCGTGAAACCTTTCTTGGCTAAGTTTCTCTATGGAAACAAATGTGTCTAACGCATATGACTGCTGGTTATGGTGTTAGAAACACTTGGCACGAGTTTCTCCTAAAGGTAGAAGGCAGAAAAACTACTCAGGCAACTCAATTTTCACAAGTCTTGGGCACGAGCTACTCTCAGTATCTGTACCGACTGGCAAACTCTTTGCAGAAAGCTACAAAGAAAGCATATTCAAAAAACCAGACATTATGCAACTGTGAAAAAAGCAAGGGGAAATTGTAGGATGTCATCATGGTGTCTGATTACCTGTAACAAGAAAGAAGGGGGAAAAGGGAAGAAAAAGAGGAAACGGGGAAAAAAGGAGAAAAGGGGGAAGAAAAGGAGAAAAGGGGGAAAGGTGAAAGAAAAAGCTGCAGCAAAAACTGATGTTTCTGTTGCGTGAGTAGGTTAGAGTGTCCTTGACATTTAATACGAGCTTGTTTCTTCAGAAATTGCACTAAATGTTTGCATTATTGCTTTGCTGTTAAGTAATGAATTTCCAAGTTTGTGCAATCAGGTTACTTGGAAATACCCTTGGGGGGCAAGGATTTGAAGTGGCCTGATTCCTTAAAAGGGAGGGAATAGCATACACTCTGAAGTTAAAGACCGATTCTTGCCTGTGGTTTACAAACAAACCCAAAAATACTGTTTGCAAGTCAGACAGCTAAATTACCCTTTAGGCAATTGTAACATCAATGGCTTCAGTGAAATTGCACTAGTATAAAAGCAGAGTGACCCTGCAAAGAGCAAAGCTCTGTATTTTCAAACATGTACCATACGGTGCATAAAACAACGTTAAGTGGTGAACTTGGACCGTTTATGTGTGAGTAAAAGCACCCACCTGTCCATGAAATTGTGGCAGAAAAAAAATTACAGAAAAACCCTCTTTTGTGAGTCATCCAAACCCCCAAAATTGCACAGATTATATCTCAGTTTATTATGAAGCAAGCAAGAAGGAACACTTGAGGAAAATGAAAATTTAACCCAAAATTTACCTGTGAGATCCTTTTCCCGAAATTGTATTATTGGGAGAACCATTGTATCAGCAAGCTGTTTTGCCAGTTCAGAATGGAGAATATTGAGCTGAAACAGAGAACAGAGAGGAATGCCCTAAGACACGGTGTAAATAAACTAAAAAATTAAAATAACAGCACTCTGTTGAAGAAGCACAACTGTCACTTGTGCCCCGCAGACAAAAAAAAGGCTGGAATTTACTTTGGTGCTTAAAATAGATTTCTCAAGTATGTGAGACAGATGGGGATTTTCCCCTAAACACATAATTCCCACTTGGGCTGTCCCAGGGTTCCAAGAAATTTCTGTTCCCACATACTGTATTAGGGCAGTTCACTTGACCATTAATTCTAATGCTCAACCCAACAGAATTTAAGCTGGAATTGGCCTTTATTAGCCAGATTTTGCTGGCCTTTATTAACCAGATTTTGTTAAGTCTCTGCACCACAGAGTTACAGTTCCACCACCACGACCAGAATCTTTTTCCCTTCCTGAGGGTTACCCAGGACACAGACAGGACAGGGGGCACACGCAGTGAAAGGTCCCACTCAAATGTTTTACCCACAGAGCAGCTTCCCGTTCCTGTTCTTGCATTTCTCTAGAGTGTAGCACATCGAAGCACGTTCTAAAGCACCCGTGTGGTGCTGTTTAGGATGAAGATGAAGCTCTCCTGTCAGCAGTGGCATGCTGAGAACATTAGAGGGGCTCAGGTAGGACAACTACCATTTATGCTGCTAGAGTGCCTGATAGTACAAACTAGGAATGCCCCAGGCACTGATACTCTGCTCACTAGCTGACAGTATCCTGGAGGCTTCTAGGTGAGGTTATGCAGGTGAGGATGAAGTCAGTATTTCCCACCAGAGAAAACAATGCAAAACTAGGGCAATTCAATGCTTGTGAGACAGCAGAGGGGGACAGCTAACACATATAAAAGGAGGCTGAGGAATGGAGCAGGTTCTTCTGCTCCCAAATGGAATAGTTCTCTTGTACCTGGGAAGAATAAAATTCTTGTTTTGATTTATTCATAGTTCACATAGGCAAGTACAAGACTTGTGACAATAAAAGTATTTCCTGGGAGCAGACGTGCAGTGGGAGAAGCCTAAAAGAAAAGTTAACTTTTGGGATTCCTCTCACTATATTGTTACCTTTCCATTAGCCCTAAAAATTTTAACATTTTGTTTCCCCACAACCCTTCCTCTCCCAAAATGTAGTCCTCAATACAGCTTTTTGTCTTAACGAAAGCTGAAAGCAGAGTAACAAGAACAATTTTCCTGATTGCACAGCCCTCCTCACAATAGAAAGTGTGACATGACAAAGTTAAGCAATAAGGACCTAGATACTAAGATTATACTGAAATGGGTAGGTCTAACAAAAGCATTTAGACACTCTGAGTACTCAGCAGCAACCTAGGGAGAATAAAAGTGTTTAAAAAGAACCCAACCTGCCTTCAGTGACATTTCTACAGCCTCCTCCATCTAGTCATCTCTGGATTCTATGTCATCACACAGCAACTAAACTGCAATGTTAGTAATTCACAGCTGTCCAGCATCCATCCCTGACAGGTTTTGGCTCAAGCTGCAGTGTTTAAGACTCCAAAATGTAAATGTCATTTTAAAATTGAATTAAATTAAAAATGGACCCAGCCTAGTGAAATATACTGTTTCAGTCTGTAACTCCCCTATTTAGGAAGTTCAGCTTCACTTGGAGGACAGCGTGTGGGATGAAGCTACAGAAACAGCTCTGATCATTACAGAAGGGTGATACTATACTTCTTTATCCACAATTAAATGATTCTGTAAAACAATCTAGCCTTCAGTGGTAAGTCTCAGGACCAAAACCCACCAGTGCGCTATATATTGTAAAAACAGAATATTGGTAATTCAAATTACCTCATCCACAACTTTTGAAAAGTAATGAAGGGTGGATATCACTTCTTCATCTCCTTTACCTAAGGCAAAATGCTGAAAACAGAAGCACATGTTTGGTCTGTAAATCAATAAAGGTGAGTATAAAATACAACATGTATTTTACTATCAAGGTAATGAATACGCCTATAAAATGCAACAAGAAATAAAACTAAATGGACAAAGAGGAACTCATTAATACATATTTTTTACTCTTTTTTCCTCTACTCCTCTTGTTTCAAATGAATGGATTTTAGACCACATGTAATTAATGCTTGATATACACATTTTAGAGTCATAGTCATACAGTGGGAACAAACTAGTTTGCATTTTCATAAATTTATTAACTCGTATTTTGCACTTTTTTGAGATTTTTGGAAGTGATCTAACTTCCTTGAACATCCTGAGGAATTTTATAACAGTCTTCACATGAAACCAAGTAAAGCAAATGCCCCAAGCACTCCTGGAAACCACACTAATCACACAAACTTCTCTGCAAGTGCTGAGGCTGAAAAGACATCGATATGTTGACCATACCTGCTTCTCATAGGCCAGGAGCTGCTTCGAAAGCTGCTGCGTGGCAAGACACATTTCATTCTACAAAAAAAACCCCAAACATAATAAAAATGACATGTTAATAGAAATTTAGCTCTTGGCTGAATCTGCAATTACTTACAAAACCACTATAAATGACCAGCCCCAAAATACCTGCACAGAGAAACAGTAATAACGGGTATGTATCAGACTTAACAGTTTCAGTTATTCAGCTGAATAGAGGTAGGATTTGGGGTTTAGCTTTGGGTTTGGTTTGTAAGCTGTCATAAGAATGTTGGTGGATGGTGGAGTCAACATCCCTGGAGGTATTTAAAAGGTGTGTGGCTGAAGTGCTTAAGGGCATGATCTAGAGGTGAACTAGTCAGGGTTAGGCTGTGGTTGGACTCGATCTTAAGAGTTTCTTCCAATCCAAGTGATTCTATGATTCTATGAAATCCCCAAAACCTACAGCAATTAAGAGAACCAGTAGATGCACCTTTCTATAATGTTTTCACACTAAGGGAATGTGCTGATGGGAGTACAGTGCTCTGAGTTGATACAGGAATATAAAACAGCACAGAGTTTTGTATTTGCATGGCTAAACTGGCCAGAACGCACACATGCTCAAGATGTGCTTGTGCAAATAATGACTTGTAGGGATGGGTCATAACTTTGCTTGAGAGATGGAAAAAAATCTGAAAAAAATTTTTTATATCAATCTTTAATCTGTATATTCTAATACTTGTGTATCAGCTGCTCTCTCCCCAATTTATTACCAATAACTTAAAAATGGAATAAAAGGGTGAAGGGGGGAATTGGGATCCTGAGATCTGTCTTAACCCCTGTCAGATCCTTCTCTTGCTCAATAATGAAGAAAACTAATCACTTCTAATTCAGTTTTAACCTATTCCTCTCTCCAAAGACATAAGGGTACTGAGAGTTTGTAAATCTGAGAGCAATCTCTGAACTGCTTTAATAGCACCTTTTATGCTGAGGCTGGTACAGAAAACCATTAAAACTGGGGCAGAGTTTGTGTGCTCTCTTATTGTCCCTTGTCATCCTGAGCAAGCTGAGCATGGCACAGTTAACTATGTGGGCCAGAGATTCTGAAACACCCTTTTGTTTGGCATGATGCCACCTCCAACATACTGTGTTAGAGCCTGGTGCTTCTGCACCACTTTGGCACACCAAGAAGGAGGGTTAATATGGACAGCAAGGCCCAAATGTTTAGCCAGTGTCGTAACTCTGCCCAAGTGCTCAGAAAGAATAGAGACAAAGCCATAGCCTGGGTAACAGCAGCTGTGTGTGAACACCGAGCAGGGAAAGATGAGCGAGCTGATTCTGACCATCTTAAAGCACTACAGTGATAATACTCAGAGGCGTCTGGAGATGGGAGAGCAGAGCCCTTCCAAGGTACAAACAGGGGCTGAGAACCAAGTTATTCTGTGTCCAAACTCAGATCATGCACACCCCATGACTATTCTTACCTCAGAGTGATGGATTAGTCTTGTTTCTTGTCTCAGACCAATTAGTAACGAGCACTACTCTTTCACACAATCATGCCAAGGATTCATGCCAGATTTGCAGGTTGGTTCTGCAGATGTGTAGTTTTTAAAATGAAAAAGCTTTACAGAAACACCTGGCATTTAAGTATTTCCCAGTCCAATGGATGGAAAAGGATGTCATGCCTTATAATAAATTACCAAGCCTTGTTAAGGGTGCAGGCAAGGATAGGAACGGCCCATGAAACTCTCTGACCCAATGCTGTAAGAACACTTGAGAGACTTTGCTGCCTTCAAAGTGGGAGCTACGAAGCAATGACTTGATGACAGGAAGGATGACTCCTTGCATGTGGAAAGGTGACATTAAAAGGGGTTTGTTTGTTTGTTTGTATGTATGTGGATGGAGTATAGAGATGAATTTAAGATTACCAAAAAGAAGCAGAGGTTCTCAGATCTGGGGTCTTTTTCATAAACACAACCTCAAAGATAAGAGCTCAGTAAGAACTGCGAGCAGACTAAGTCCTCACACAGCAACTGTGATGCCACCTGTCAGTTGTACAGCTGGGTCAGGGTGAGAGAAATCTTTTGCAATAAACTGAGTATTAGAAACACAACTAATTTTTTCCCACTTTTTGTTTCAATTCACTTCTTCCTGCAAAGTCTGCAACTGTGTGGTCTGCTCTGAATTTGGAAAGTAAATGGCTTCTGGCTTAAATGTATTAACCCTAAAAGAAGCTTCAGAATAAGGGGCTGACACAAAGGCAATCTATTCCTTTGTGCTAGCCATCTTCAAAGCTTCTACCAGTTTGGTTTTCAAAGACAACCAAATCCAAAAAGTAAAAAAAGAGTATCATTACTCATCTCTGTTGGACAGTGTGAAGATGGACAATGCAAAGAGGTGTGTGGAAGAAGCATCTTCCAGCCAGCACCACTCCCCAGGAGCAGTCCTCAGTAGGTGATAAGAACTCTGAGAGTCTCAAAGGGGAGTAAATTAACATCATCATATCAAGTGTATGATCAGGTGACAACAGACACATATAGACCCCCGGCAGATATTCATAACATTGGTAACATGTTACTCCATGTACAGAACAAATTGTTGGAAGGGCCTGACAGGAAAGTTACTTTGGGATTTTGGGACAACAGTTTCACACATCACTGATACCTCATTGATGTCAGTAGGTCACATTTTTCATTTACAGGCTCAGTTCCTTGGGTCAGGACACCCAAATCCCTGTCCATGTGGAAGAGTTAATTCTGGGTCCTTCATCCTCCCTCCCAACTTCTCCCAGGCTTTGTTCCCATTGAAGGTACAAAATAATTCATTGTATCACTAGGAAGAAACCAAACCAAACCAAACCCCAAACACCCTTCCCCCAAGGAGTTGTACATAAATCAAATTATGCCAGCAAACTGAACAGAGCCCCATTGCATAAGAAACAGGAAGCAGGCCCAGTGCTCTGCTGACCTAGTGTTAATACTGCCTTGCTAAGCACATGAATCCAGGAAAGTTTCGTTTAATCCTCCTCCCATTTCTTCTTAATCAGCCTTCTCCCCTCCCTCCCAACTAATCAGTCTCATGGCTTAAAAGTTATTTGCATTGCTTCAGTTGACAGATTCACCAAATCCAGGAAAATTATTTCAACAGGTTTTAATCTCTTTCCAAGACATTTTCCCATGGAATAAGGCAACATTTATATCTTCTAGTCTGAAATGACTAAAATTCAGCACACCACAGCAAAAAGAAAGCTACAATACAATCCTGACTGCCTGTTCCACATCTATTCCACATTACCTTGACATTTCAGAATTCAACAGGCATTTACGGGGTGGGAGAGCTATTGAGGAGATGATGTATCAGGTGGAAACTCAGTAACATCCTGAACAGAAATCCAAGTATTTAAATGAAGGCAAAACTAACCAGTGTTGGACCTCACAATACATTAATTTTCAACAGATTTTGCTTAACATGGAAAACATTATTGCAGCCATAATGTAAAAAAGTATACTAGAAGGAAGGAAGAAAGTACTATATACAAAAAGGTATCAAGCAATCAGTTATGATTACAGATGTGCTGACTTTTTTTTCCTTTTCAACCTCAGCTGGCATGCTTGGATATGCTGACCCTAGGCAGAGATTTTTATGAAGTTCACTAACACCAGTTCACATAGATAATGTCATGGGAGTTGTGTTTTGTATTTAGCATTAATCTACCAGAAATGAAAATAAAAAGAAACAACAACAATAGATTAAAACCTATTGTCCAATTCTCAAGTTATTTCAGTACCTCACCCTGCCTTCAAATAAGTCAGCAAGAAAATGTCCAACTGTTATTTTCTGATCTAGTGCCAAGGCAAAGGCATGTGATTTTTCTGGGTTCATTCCACCTTCTTCATTATCACCTTTATTCACCAGGCTGTTCATATCATCAGAAGAGAGTAGGGTTTTTTGGTAAGCCATCTGTAACAAATATCTTGATGCTATTAATGATTTACCAGTGAGAACTCCATCCCCTTTTAGGGTCTCTTTTTGTATTTTTCCAAAATAAACTCTGAGAGCTAATACACTGAAGTCGTAGACAATCGCCTAACAGACTTGAGATTTTGAGGGCATGTAAAGGATTAAGTCAAGCTATAAATTAACTTCTGAAGACAGAGAACCTATCCCAACATAATGAAGATTTCTACAAAACAATTTTCCTACTCCAGCTAAAGCTGGCAGTTTTAAAACTCTGCAGGTAACCAGCACACAGAACTGCCAAAGGCTTCTTCGTGTAAACAAGCAAAATACTGGTAAAGTTACTTATTCATACACCCTGTACGTGCAAACTGACACATAATAAAATTTGGCTTGCATCTGGGAAAGCTTAATGCTTCATAAATGACAAAAAACCCAAACAGGTAGCTGGGTGGAGGCGGTCCATGAGGCAGCTGCAGCCTTCTCATCCTTTCAGAACTAGGGAACACATACACAGTCAAAACTGAACTCAGCACAGAAAGAACTAGATCTAGACACAACAGTTTTTATGCAGGTCTGTCTACAAGTGCATGTCATCTTCCTACAAAATAGAATACTCCAGCCATCTAGTAAATGTTACACTCCTACGGGCTTAGGTTTGCGTATTAAATGGCTTGGAAACATGAATCCAAGGTTGAGAGAAGCTAAGCCTCACCAGGGTGCTCAGGCTGCCCAGCACTTTACAAGATCAGGCTAACATATGGCTTGCCCTGCTGCTGATTCACAGCATGGCATTCTGCCCTCACAAATGTGAACAGTTCAGCAAGACATCATCTAATAGCTTCAAGAAATAGAAGATGCTAGTGAAAACTCTGCTGTAAAACAGCAAGAGCAGCTACAGTGGGACGGTTACTTCAGTAGAAAACAAATCTCTTCAGTTTCTTGCAAAACAATTACTATCAACAGGACATCCATACATTTGTGCCTCCTTGTAGCACTCACATCTCCAGGTCCTGCTTAGCACAATTTAACTTGCTTCCAGGCGTTGTAATGACTCCAACTCCATAGGCAGTATTAAAAACAACTCCCATGGCTTTGTAAATGTAAATGTAAAACTAATGTATTTACATTAGTTCTCATGTGATTATGCTCTGCTTACCTCTTGTTAGCAACATATGGTGAATATGCCTCTGGAAGCACAGAGGTGTCTGATGCAAACTTACAATGAATATGGAACAATAATATATGCAGTCTTTCACAGAAGACAGTGCTGTAAAATGTAATTTATTCTAAGTATTTGTCCTATCTATACTTTATTTAAGTTTCTTCATGTGGAGCTGAAAGGTTACAAGATAACTTAAACTTTACTGTTGAAAAATGTTTTTGAGAAAAAAAGCCTTTTCTTTTGAAAAGGCAACACTATTGTTCCCTCAGACATGACAATAAAAGCAACTGAAAGAAAAAACATACCAGTCTTAGTTTTTAGTTTAGCAAGAACTAATTTAAGAATTCTGAACACTTGGGGTTAAGTATGCAACTTATTATGAAAATCCATGTGTGCCCTGAAGAACTTGACATCTGTCTGCGTTACAGCCCTGTTAAGTCAATATGCCAGAAGAGGAAACAAGCAGAACTGCTGAAAACTGCAGATACAAGGTATCCTGAACTCAGGAGAGAAGTAATGCTGTCATAAAGAACTACCTAAAATAGACCTAGACTACTGTATGGGACTAGCTGTCCTGCTACCTGTGTAATGTGGTATGTATAACCCAAGATTATAACTGTCAAGGATTTCCTTGGGAGTCTGAGCATGAAGAGGCAGGGAGACCCAGAAGTTGTTGCTGCTCTGCCTGCGTGTCTCTGGAATCAGAAGGCAACTGCTCAGAGACACTGATGCTGAACAGAATTACACTCTGCAGTTCCCATGCTGTTCTCTTTCCTGGTATAAAGGCAACATAGGGGGGTTTATTCCTCTTCTGCCATCGCTGCTCTTGTATCTAGACAGATTTGTCAGGAATAATGAGATGAAGCCTCCCTCCAACTACAAAATACTGCATCTTACTTCCTTGTAACCTGCTTAACTGTTTATCCCTTCTAATAGTCAGTAGAGACAAAACAGTCTCCTGAGTTTCTAAAGAGCATTTTGTTTCAAGTGAAGATCCCAGCTGATCCATTTCATGATGAAGATGAAGAACTGCAGATGATAGTAAATCTCTGAAAATAATTTACTACGGCAGTGGGAAGTCCATAAACTGGGCACACTTTGTTCATATGCCATTGCAAGAGCCTCAGCATGCAACTTAGTTAATGAAGTTTTCTAACAGTCCCTGTTTGCTGCATAGCATATTGCTCAGGTAACACAATGTCCAGAATGATGAACAACACAATACTCTCAGAAATCAGACAGCAGTAATGCCAGATGAAACACCAGGACTTGTGTTCAAAGAGGAAGAGCTACAGGAATAAACCCTGCAAGGAAGATTTCCTCTAAGAGACCACTAATGTGGTAACTACTTCAGGGTACCACAGCACAGATGGGAGACCTAGAACAGGAAGTACAACATGTACTCACACAAATGTGGTTCATTGTATTTACACACATGGGCTTGCCAGATCAACAAAACCTCACTCCTTGAGCAAAGCTCATACATTTGGTTCCTGTGACTTACCCTTAATCACAGCACCATACGCTACATTTGCCTAGAAGCATCACTGCCTCTTTTTACTGAGTAACTCCATCTGCAAAATAGAGTTGCCATCCATCACATCCCCTGTGGCTGCCCAAAGAGGCAAGAGCACTGCTCCTGCAGATCAACCAGGGGCTCATCACACGTCGAGGTCCTTGTACACAAAGCCAATTTTGCCAACACATCACCCAGCTGCAGCCTTGTGTGAGCAGCCCTTCCATATTAACTGGCTCCAGTATCCAGGCAAGGGATCCACTGCTACACCTGCAACACCTCCACCCTGAGACAGGATGCTGAGGATGCTGCAGACCCCTCCTTCCACTCTTGGGGGCAAAAGCAGTTTTAAGTAATTTCAAATGTCTATCCAGAGCATGTACTGAAGCTCACCCCAGTTAATGCAACCATCCTAACAAGCTGCCCCACTGTCATTAGAAAACTTAAAGGCATGCAAAATGAAATTCTGCTTGAATATATATAAGGTTGAAAAATTCAGTGCCTGGCACCTAGCAGAAACCCGTAGCTTAATGAAAAAAGAAAGCTAAAAAAAGGATGTTCAAAGAGATTTCCTATTTTCCTAAGTGCTTTATATACCTCTGGGCAAATACTACTCTCTCACATTCCTTTGAAACGCAGTGGTCCAGGTGTTTAGAGCAGCTTGAGCTGTCAATTTACAAACTTGCGGTGGCTCTGCACACAAAGCAGTGTTTTGGGACAAATATATGAATATAGCCACATTAACAGCTCACAGCTGGTACTTTTTGCTACTCCCCTGAGACTTTACACTGCATCCATTCAGAACCATCAACTATTATTACTTGATCACAAGCTACAGTGGTTTGAATTACATGAAAATCTGAGTTTTCATCACAAGAAACACCAAACTTCTAGCAAACTGCTCCAGAAAATCCTGAAAATATGGCTGAGACATGGGAAATTTTAAAGTTCAGAATGTGGTTAGGAAGAAAACAAGATTAATGTCCTTTAAACTGTCATAACTGTTTTGAGGGGACATAAATCCTGATTTTTCACTGCTGGGGACTGGTACGACCCACTGCTGTTTTGCCTGACTGCCATGACTGATTCCAGCCATTTTTATGGCTGTGCAAACAGAACTTGTGTCATTGCTTCAAAGTAGGTCAGTAACTGCAATTCCTGCTTTACAGATAAGGAAATTAGAGCAGGGGATGACAATGACTTTGCAAAGACAAAGAAAGTCAGAGAAGTAAAAAGGCAAATTCAAAACTTGGCTTCATGCTATTCTCAACTTTCACACTCTACTAAATTTTCCTCCCTCTCAAAATGAGGTTTGGTAGCACTTCCTAATGTGTCACTAGTGAGGCCCAGACAATGTCTCTTCTAAAAACACATCAGCAAAACTGATTTTTCTCTCAAGCTGTATTAAGCAGAAAAGAATTATTACACATGTCTTTTTTTCTGAACTGTCCATTCATGTTTAGTGGGCACTTCAGCATTACACTTCTCTACGTGCTGTGGTTTCACCTGACAGGCAGCTGAAACAATGACACAGGCATTTGCTCACTCCCCCCACAGTGGGATGGGAAGATAACTGAAAAGAAGTAAAACTCGTGGGTTGAGGTAAAAACAGTTTAATAGGACAGAAAAGGAAGAGAATAATAATGACAAAAGTATATACAAAACAAGTGATGCACAGCACAACTGCTAACCACCCAAGCCACAGCCCTCCCCTGCCAACTCCACCCCAGCTTAAATACTAAGCACAACGTCACATGTATGGAATATCCCTTTGGTCAGTTTTTGTTAGCTGTCCTGGCTGTGCCCTGTCCCAGCTTCTTGTGCTCCTCACGTGGAAGGCTTGTGCCTCCTTGATGGCAGGGCCTCGGAAGCTGAGAAGTCCTTGACTTAACTATAAACATTGCTTAGCAACAACTAAAACATCATTATGCTATCAGGATCGCTTTCATCCTAAATTAAAAACACAGCACTACACCAGCTAGTATGAAGAAAATTAACTCTGTCTCAGCCAAAACAAGGACATCATGGCAGCTGCAGTCATTAAGTTTTGCAGTAAGGTGCATGCCTCTCAAAAATTGAGGGTGAGTTCAGTCAGAAAGCATGTCTTCCTTTGATATATTCAGAAACAGCTCCTTAAAAGGTTATAGTAATATTTACAAAGCTTAGTAAATTAGTTAGAAATCACTGTTAGCCTGTAAAACACTAACATTCTCTTGGAAATTAACCACCATATATGGAAGAATTCATTATTTCCATGAGATTTTATTTTAAAAGACTTAATTTTTCCCAATTCTACTTATTTTTAGGCCTTGTACAAAAATATCAAGGCTTTTAAGAATGCACCTAGGAAAGAAAAAAGATAAAACATTTCAGTTTTCCATTTACATAATTAATATGATCTACTTAGGCTTTCTTGTTACTGCAGTTATAATTTTTTGCCAGAACTAGATCCTGAATCCACAAACCCAAACAGAAGTCATAACACACAGTGATTTCAACAGAATTAAATAGTAGAAACAGCAACTCTAAGAACACTAACTGTTGAGCCAATGTCCTTGATAAAGTCCCTATTATCGGCCACTAAATGTGAATTTCCCTAAGCCAGTGGTAGTATAGAGTGCCCTGCTACACATCCTTACAAAGTTTGACTTTAAACAACTGCTATGCACCTCCCACCTCAAAATGGCATCAACCATCTGATGAACTATTTCAAGAAACATACCCAGTATTCACAACTGTCTGAATATTTAGATCAAAGTAAAGCAGATTGTGTGCAGGAAGAAAACAAAGTGCTGGAAAAATGAAGAAAAACCCTTCAGTTGCGCTGCAAGAAACTAATGGGTAAATGCGCTGAGACAGTGAGAAGAAAGAGGAAATGTCATAACTGTGACAGAAATGGAGAAGGCTAAAAATTGGGATGGAAAGAAAGAGGCAAATAACAGCAAACAAAGCATTTTTTCATGAATTGCAGGCCAGAGTAACCACTTCCTAAAATGCTATCCTAAAAGGTATCAGCCAGGCAAAGGACACTTTGCCGGACCCACAAGCTGGACACTTAATAATCAAGCTACAGTTATCCTCTAAGTTCCTTATTTCACCTATTTCGATCCTACCTGCTCTTTGGTCTCAGATTTCTACCATCCACTGCCCACACTCTTGTTACTCAAAGCTCAAAGACTCTACCAAAATGCCTACCACTGACTTTCAGTGCTGATTTCCTGTCACGTCTCCAGCCCCTGACCACATGCTGTATTGTTCTCTAAGGCTCTGAGTGCTATATCTGCATGGAACATGAAGACTCTGAAACTCTCTGGAGCTGGATTTTACAGGTGTAGGTAGCCAGATCCCAGGCAGACGGCTCTTTCTTCCAAGTCATGCTATCAGTTACCAGAAAGAGCAATCCCACTAAATAGACAGACACTTGCAGTAGTTTTAAACCCAAATTGATTCCCAATAACAAAACAATCGGGCACTCAGTCTTTCAGTAAATTCAAAACACCCTCATACCCTTCATCTTTCTGCATCCTCTGATTTACTACCTTACAAATAGAAAAGCAGTTGTTTGTATGGAACTCAGGTATCTAACCTACATAATCACTTGCAAAATTTCCATGAGATACTGTGTATGTCTTTAAAGACATCAATATGCTAGCTCAAAATATCTAGCTTTATGCACATGGGAATCCCAGCTTCACTGAAAAATCACACTGATTTGTAGTAATGTTTTCCAAAGCACTGGGTATGATTTACCTAGCAAGTTTACTTTCAAAGGGATTCGGTCATCTAAGTGCTTTAGGAGGTGTTATATTTCTCCTGCTCCTGAATCCATATCCTGGAATCGTGGGGATCCTGGGGTGCATCAGGAGGAGTGTGGCCAGCAGGTCTAAGGAGGTGATCCTCCCACTCTACTCTGCCCTGGTCAGGCCCCACCTGGAGTATTGTGTCCAGTTCTGGGCTCCCTGGTATAAAAAGGACAGGGATCTCCTGGAGAGAGTCCAGAAAAGGGCTACGAAGATGATTAAGGGCCTGGAACATCTATCCTATGAGGAAAGGCCGAGAGAGCTGGGGCTGTTCAGCCTGGAGAAAAGAAGACTGAGGGGGGACCTAATCAATGTTTATAAATATCTTAAGTATGGGGTGCAGGGGGAATTGGCCAGCCCCTTTTCCGTGGTCAGTGGAGATAGGACTAGGGGCAATGGCTGCAAATTGGAGCACAGGAAGTTCTGCACCAACATGCGGAGGAACTTTTTCCCAGTGAGGGTGACAGAGCCCTGGGACAGGCTGCCCAGGGAGGTGGTGGAGTCTCCTTCTCTGGAGATATTCAAGACTCGTCTGGATGCCTATCTGTGCAGTATGAGCTGGGGAGCTGCTTTGGCAGGGGGGTTGGACCCGATGATCTCTCGAGGTCCCTTCCAACCCCTACAATTCTGTGATTCTGTGATCTTTCACTCTGACTAATTTAAGTAGTCAACTTCAGTATGACTCAAAGCATAAATTATCTCTGTAATCAATGGACATTGACAGTTCTTTCCAAATGGTGAATTTCAGCATCTAAGTTAGATGCTTGAAGTCAGCGTGAATACCTATCTGTGTATTGTGTCTATGTTTAAGCAAGCGATTTAGTCAAGGCTGACCTTCCAATGTACCATAAGGTAAGGACATACCTCAGCTTTTATTAACTGTCTGAAGACAGACGAAGCAAGTAAGATTTTTTTCATGCATATGACTTCTGAACATCAAGGCACAAAGGGCCTGAGATATCAGATGGAAAACACCCACAACTCCTCTTAAACCACAAGAGGTGCAGCTACTTGGCAACTTTCATGTAAATAAAAGCATCATAATAGCAGTTTATCTTCTACTGCACATCGAACAAAAGAAATACAAATGAAAATTTACCTGAGCACCATAGACTCGTTGCATTGCCTGAAGCAACTGGTTTGTATATTCAGTAAGGGTTCCTGCATCTTCTTCAAATACACTGAGCAAAGATCGAGTCTTCAATAGAAGAAAAAAAGCAAATTGTTTTAGTCTCAAGTGAAAATATTTAAAAGAATCATAAACAACTGTAAATAAATAGTAGCAAGCCCCACAAATTAATCAGAAATAATAAGCCTTTAATGTTACATTACTCTGTCTATTCAGAATCTCAAAACATGCAGAAATTAGTCCTTCTATTATGGATAGGTAAATTGAGGCACGGGGAAGCAAAGGATAAAACACTATGGCCAAATCCTGCCTCTCAGTCTCTTGCTCTAACTAACAGCCATTCCTTCCAACATAATCAGGAATGTGAAAAATCCTGAATATCTGCCTGCTGACCATAGTAAGCCAAAGCATGTTAAGGACTCAGGGTCAAACACCACTGCTTGCTCACTGTACTTCTCTGATGTCAGACTGCACTAAAAGCACCCCTTTCCGTGAGATAATTTACAGAGTATTATTCACTCTCAACTGTCTTGAGCAACTCTTAAAGGGCCACTGCCAAAGCTAGCTGATGTAATCAGACCAAACAACTGAGTCTTCATCTGTAACAACAGGCACAGAAGTATACACCCACTCAGAGATACCCTGTACTTTCTCCATTTTGCTAGCTCATCTTTGTCAGCAAACAGGGAAATAAAGAGGATAATGACTTGACTTGTGTTATCTTAAAGTTGTGAATTCCCTTGGTTTGTTCTGGTGGAATTGTGAACAAAGAATTATGTTGCTGACAGCTCCTGAGATGGGAAACAAAGATATCTCAGAATAATGCCAAGCTCCAGAATTCGCTAGGTCAAGACAATAATGAAAGAGGGAAGGTTGTCCCTTTAACAAAGTCATGATCCATCCTTAGTCTTAACTTCAGTAAATCCAATCTATTTGATGTTAACTGGCTATGTCTTTCCATCTGTACAGCTAATTTATGTCACATTAATTAGTTTCATCTGCTTATGCGAGGGGCACGCATAAACTCCTGCATTTTAATAATTACCTCAGTCCTGTAACAGAGCAAGAGCTTTATCTGTCCTCCTATTACAGGAATCTCTCATGTACCTGAAGCATCCAGGAGCTGGGAAATTTATTTCAGATTTAAAGTAGCTTTAAGTTGCTCCACTATTTTAGCAGAAGGCACATGTACTCTTCCCCAAGGCACTTACTCTTCTCTGCAAAACTCTGCCTAGACTTCATCTGGTCTAAAAAACCCAAGATCAGCATCCTTCAAGAACCCTGGTCTAAGATTAACTGTTACTACATCTCTGTCAAGAAGTATGTAAGACAGAAATTAGCACTGCTCAGCAGTTAAAGTACATGACTTGGGAACCAGCCCTAGGGTTCTGTTCTAGGTGTTGCAGGGCAGTACTTGAGTAACTCTAAAGCTCTCAACATTTGTTTACTAACATACTGAGCTGCTGCAGTACACCCAACCTTAGAGACAATGGCAGTCAATGCATTTAAGAAACTAGTTTGAGATCCCAGCATATAAGGACATATATAATACAAAGTACTTTTCTCATATAAAGAGAACATAAAGACCAAAAAACACAGAAGGCCAAGTCAACGGAAGGGATACAGAGAGCCCAAACCTATAAAGGGCCTTTGTGCAGAACTTCCTAAAAAGGACAGTGGCATGATTTGGAAAGTCTTCCACACAAACCTAGTATTTCAGCAATTGAAAACACACTGCTTTTCAAAATATTTGTTTTAAATGTTTTATCTTGAATGATGCATTAGAACAAGCAAAACTAATGCCAACTAATTATCTCCTATCTCTACAGTGCTCATCTTCCCTGTTTTGTGTTGTAACAGCACATGAAATGCACAGGGTATGAAGATGATTATAAAACAAATTTGGGGAAGGTAAAAATGATAAAATTTGACACGTTTATCAACATAAATCTCAAGGCAAAATCTAAAAATTAAGAAGAAATTCCCTGAAGTAGGCTACAAATCACATGGTTTCTGCATGCTGGAAAAGTTTCCAAACACACTAATGTCTGCCAGATTCCTAAATCTTACTGAATTTTTGCAGGTTCGGTGTTTCAGATGTCTAAATATGGGTTGAAGCAGAACAGCTCTGGGAAATAATTTCTGAAAGTCCTGGCCCCAGTTATTAGCACATTGTTCAAAAATAATAAAAACAATGAATGATTCAAGCATTTTGGAAGTTATTCCTGGAAACATTTAGATTTAAGAACACCATTTTAAATCACTGCAACAAAATACCAGCATGTGTATATTTCTGTTGTTACTGTTTTGACAAATTCTGGAATAGCAGCAATGCTGCTGAAATAAACCAGTAACCCAAATATTAAACTAACATTTAGGAGGCCTCATTAATAGCACAGTTATCTCAGCTTCTGGAAACACAGGGGGAAAAAAAATCTGATTTCACGTAAGTGTTTTCCTTGGCTTTAGCATGACTGCTTACGTGAATTTCTCTCCTATTTTATGGCCAAACACTTCAAAATTAAGACAATTCTTGTGGCCTTTTTCAGCCAGGGCTTGGAGATAAATCAAGACCAAAGTACTGTATTGCCAGGGAGAGAGAAAACAAGTTTCAGAAACCTGATGAAAAAATAACCTTGGCCTAATTCTCTTCTGTCCTGCTTGTAATTTACAGACTTCACGTAGTTTATACAAAGTGACGTGGTATCTTCATTTTACCATCTCTCTGCATCACTGTAGGTGACTGCAGCAGGCAGAATAGAATCACATCACTTTATACAGAAGTACAAAAATCCCTTAAGTTGCCATGCCCTAAACTCAGTGGGCCAGAAACTACCTTTTTTGCTTTGATTTTATAGCACCCAGCTCACAGAGATACGCTGCTGCGCCCTGATTCTTAAAGCTCTCCCTGAGGAAAAAAAAATAAAATAAATAAAAGACTGGGAAAAAAAATACCCGCTTCCTCATACAAAAAAATAGATTTCATTAACACTGGGCCATTATAAAAAAAAATTAAACAATGTCCCTTGCTCTCAAATTTCTAAGACTTGAACAAAAAGGAATGACCAAATCAAGACAAACCATCCTGCAAATACTCAGGTTTGTACACTGGTCTTTCCAGTAATTGCAAAGGAGATGTTAACAGCCCTCATTTCAGGTCAGAAGAAAGATGACGGCCTCCAAATTCAATTCAGTGCACTGTTCAGCAGCTTTCAGTCAGTGTTACATTCTTAATCACCGAAGGAGGTGTTGACTGAAGACGGAAATGAGTTCACTTAGCCTGCACATCAAGTTCTTCAGCTCCAGAATGCACTGGGGATGTAAAAATGTTAATAACTGCTCGTAACAAATCTAGCACATTTTGGTAAACTGTGGAACACCAAACAGTTCAGGCTGGCAAGGTCACCTTGTCCAAACCCCTGCACAAAGCAGGGCTGACTCTGACATTTCATCAGGTTACTCAACACTTTTTTCCAGTTGCGTTCTGAAAATCTCCAAGGATGGAGATTTCACATTTCCCATATCAAAGAGATGATGAAAACCGCTCTTACTAGGAGGGGATTTCAGAGAATTGCATAAAAACAGGATAAGAAGAGGTGATCAAGATGAGCCTTAAGACTCATTAAGTCCTGACAGATGCATGTCCAATCTTTCCTTCAAGATGTCTCCTGACAGACTCCATATCACCTTTCAGCAATCTGCTCCACAGCTTATCTATTCATTCCTCCTCCTGATGCATCAGCTGATGAGTTAGGATTACAACACAGGGCTACCTGGGAGCAGGATGCGTGCTGATCCACCCTGCCCTCCCTTCTTTACCTGCTTCACCAATTACTTTCTTATCTCTGGCTGCACCACACTTTGTCCTCAAGTGGGCCTTCCCCACCTCTGAAATTTCCACTCTTCCCCTCTCCTTCTCTCTTCCACCCAAACTTCCCTCCTTCCATCCTCCTTTCCCAGCTCTCGAGGCTTCACTCCTCCCTGATAAACATCACAACATGTTCTTCCCTGTGGGGTTTCCAAAGTCCTCAGCGGTCCAGTTGTGTTACACTGGCTCCCAGCAGGGTGCTACACCTGGCTGGGAGTAGAATAGGGTGAGGGGGAAAATGTCTTCCCCTGTCTTCAGGGGTTGGGAAGGGAGGAGTGACAACTGTCAGTCCTCATTTCTCCAACTACTTCAGAAAGAGGTCATCTTCCGTGGGATCCAACTCAGCTCATCTATCCTCATGGAAAGCCTCTGCATCTGAACTACCGCCCTTGGGATCTGAGCAGGGAGGAGCAGCATGCTGGCAGTGACATTCCTTCAGCCCACTTTTGTCACCCGGGCCAGGTGACTCACAGCACATAAGTCTCCCTTTCCCCAGGGACCTTGGAGGAAGGGAGGCCACAAGGCCATTCGCACCTGTCCTTCCCCAACACCTCCCCTCTTCAGGGCAGCACTCGCACACACCCAGATGGGACAGCGTGAAGAAAAAGCCAATGGAAGTGCTACTCTGAGGGAGGTGAGGAGACAGGCTGCAGGGCCCCGACCTCCTCACACCCTGCCCTTCTGCACTAGGGTGCGGGCCTCTGCCCAGGAGGTCCCCGGGAGCAGACACGGCTTGGTTTTCCCTGACAGATGCGCAGCAGGAGACCAAAGCCTTCCCCCGATGCCACATGGGTGCCGTTTACCTACTTCACACCATCCCTACTTCTCAACGACTGGAATCGGCAAAGCCACCCCCTTGTCCCGTCCGGCCGAAGCCCGCCCTGCTGCCCTGCCGCCTTGCCCTCCTGCCTCGCCTGCTGACAGCCCCCCTCCCCGCCGCGGGGTGGCTGCCCCCCGGCCCTCCAGAGGTGTCAAGCCCCCATCGCCGCGGCCAGACCCAGCGAGCTGCCCGCCGGCACCGCCAGCTCAGGTGCGTCACACCGGCGGCCGGGCTCTCCCCCTGCAGCGGCCGCGGCGCTGCTGCGCCCCCCACCCCGGTTTCGCCTCTGGCAGCGGGCCGCTACCTGCGGGCTGTCCTGCAAAGCCTCTTCCAGGAGGAGTTTATCGACGGCGGGCATGTTGGCGCTGCGGTGCGGCTGGGCGCGGGGAGCTGGGTGCGCGGCGACGGCGGACGCCCGCTGGCACGCCCCGGCGGCGGGGCTCGGCGGCGTCCCTCCCCGCGGGGGCGGCCGCAGTTCTCCGCGGGCAGCGGGGCTCGGCGGCTGGCTGGCTGGCTCCACTGGCGGGGCAGGGGCGGCAGCCCGGGGCCGCTCACTCCTCCCAGTTCCCGTCGGCCGGAGGAAGCGAGTCACGGGGAGGGCCGGCGGCGGGAGGGAACGCGGCAGATGGGGGGTGGCTTCCTGCCGCCATTAGCATCTCGGGCCTGGCCGGCGCTGTGGCCGGACGGAGGCCCCACTGGAGAACGTCCCTTCCCCTGTCCCCAGCTGCGGGCAGCATAGGCAGTAATGGCCTTCCGCAGACCCACTCCTGGCTCCGTCCCCTGGACAGTAGGGTGGTGGGAAGGTGGATGCAACGGGGGCAGTGGGACCATCCCTCTACTGAGGGTGATCTCCCGGTGAGGGTGCCTGGGTGCGATGGAAACGAGGGGAAGATCACACCCTCCAGCCTTGGCTTGTGGTGCTTGAGGACCTCCAGCCGCGGGTGAGCCCTTTGCTGCACCCCGCAGGGCACCTCGGGACTCCTCAGGGGCACTGCAGGGCTGGGGGCTGCTGGCAAGGCCAGTCAGGCTACCGGAGCTCTGGGTGGCTCCAAGAAGCATCCCAGGGAACTATGTTGTTACTGGCTAAGATAGCCTTGCTTGCAGGTGGCATTTGTGGCACCTGCATTCATTCTTGTTTATGGACAGCTCTGCCAGCAAAGCTGTGGGACCAGAGTGCTCCAGGCAGGTTGATCCCTACTCAGCCACGTCCCTCTGCTTGAGCGGGTTAGAAGGGATGTATTTTAACTTGCAGGTCCTTCATATACAGTACCATGTTTTTACTTCCATCTCACTGCTTTCTTAAGTGTGTTGGATAATTTCAACATTTGGACATTAATTCAGATGCTTAGTTGAACAAAGCACATGTTTTCAAAGTAAGCAGAGTCTTGCTTGATCCACAAGTATTTTAAAATGTTCATGTTTTTGAAGGGTGGCCACTGCTTTTACATGCCTCAGTTTCTCTTAACAGTCCGGAGTTACTGATAAGCAGATCAGTTGCTCTCTCCTTCTCGGCTTTTGTTGCGCTAGTGTGGCTTGAGACAGGAACAGAGATACTCAAAACCAGGCTTCTGTTTAAGGAAAAAAAAATGTTTCTGAAGAGTTTAGTAAGGATCCCGCCAATTAAACAGACTATGCAAACAAAAATACTGGCTGTAAAACGATAAGGTGTTATCAACTTAGAAGAAACTTTAGTCTTCAGATAACTCATGTTGCTGCTCTCTTTTAAAAGAAAAATAACTTTTTAAGACCTACAGCTTGAATTGTAAAAGAACTTAAAACATTATCATTGGTCTGCTTTGCCATTACAGTAAGTTCCTGTGCTTTGCATCTAAATCCCAGTGGATTTTTCCGTTTATGACAGTCTTAAACAATAGTGAACATTTAATATGGCAAAAAAGTTGATTGCTGATACAGATTCTTTTTTTTTTCTTTCTGATTAAAAGATGGACACCAGCAGGCGGCCTTAGGAAAGTTTTGCAGATCAGCTGGATGATTGTTTACTTTCATTATGTATGAAAAATGATCATTGAACCCTGTGGTTTTTGGCTTAAGATACTTCTGGGGGCCTGACATTGATTGGTACTGCTTCTGAAGCTTGTGATAGGACCTTTAACCCAATGTGCCAAGCCTGCCTTGGTAGGACTCTGCTACATCAGTTGTTGCTGAAGCTGTACTTGCTGTTCCACGCCCCTGAGTAAGAACAAAGGTCTCATGTTCAGTCCACTTTTCCTGCCTGAATAAAGATGCTAAGCCATAATAAAAATCACTGCCTAATACCAAAAATATCCTGTATGACAGTATATGTTTACATAATAGGAAAACAAAAATAGATACGGCTTTATCATAATAAATGGTGAAAAGAGGTCAGAGAAATTTTTTTGCCTACAAAACATGAAATAAGGCAATAGCTAGGCTTCAGACTTGAGAATCCGTGACTACCTCTGAGCCAATTTTGTCCATCTGTGTTAGTCTTACTTTTCTTCAGAGATTTTGAAAATATTTGAAATTCACAGAGGAAGACAAGACCATGCTTTATCAGATTTTCTGTATCTGTTAAAGAGGCTTTGGGGCGTTTTTAAATATTTCCCAAATGCTTCTGTTAGAACTCTGCCCTTTTCTTTCCCCTTCTAGTCTTGAAATAGTTCAGCAACAGCTCTTCCCCACTGGGCTGAAGTATTTCCTTCACGGAGAAAACATCAGCATGGTTTATGTTTTAATTTCACATTGTCTTCCCTCCCAAGAGCTATAACCTTTAAGACCTTATCTTGTTCCTCATAATGGCTTTGTTTAGTCTAAGGTTCAAGTGTGGAAGACTGTTGTCATTCCAAAATTGAGGATAGTTATTTCCAGAACAGGTTTTGCTCGTTTTATTTAAATAAAACAAAAAGCACTTCAGTAACTACTGAAGGGTGATGCTTTTACTCTGTCATTTTTTTCTGCATCATTCCTTACATGGCTATAAACTAGATGGATTGCTTATTTATAGTGATGAAAACATTTTTCGTGAAACTTCTCAATACAGTGCAGGTGGGTTTGAATTTAAGAGAAAATATTGCCTACTAGTAATTGTAATTACCTTTCCTTTGTATTACTGATAATTGCAGTTAGTTTCCCAGTCACTTAGTTTCCTTAAGTCTCAAGAATTATTCTTCAGTCTTAGCAACTCCAGATAAGGTTTCTAAAATATTTAAAGTAACCCACAGTACTGCCAAGAAGCAATTAAACATTTTCTTTTGCAACAGTAATGATATTATAAACAAACTAGGCCCATTTATGTATAGCTAGACTGTCGGGTAGGGGGTCTCTAAGCCTTTGGCCCAAGAAGATGCTGTCTGTGGGTTTCATGGGTTTCTGTGCACGGCACCAGTGCAGTGGTGCTGAGCTGCAAGGCTTAGGCAGGGCCCTGGGAGCAGCCTGGCCAGTCCAGCTCCAGGTGACACGCTTCTGGGATGCTCTGTGGTATCTGTGCTGCATCTGGTAGCCAAGGTAGCTTTCTCAGAGCTGCCTCAATAGCTTTACATTGCACAGTGCTTTACCCCTGCCCGGAGGAGAAGTGGAATGGCGTTTTATCTTGTCCGGTGGTCCAGGAGCTGCTCACTGCTCTGGGCTAACTGCAGCTCACTGTGGACTAACAACGCTTCAGCTCCCATCATCTAAATCTGGATACTGCAATGCTCAGTAGCAGAAAGTCTTGCTAGTGAAAAGTGCTCTCACAGCTATTCCTCAAAGTCAGATGTAATGGGAACATTGTACGTATGGGAATCACAGAATCACAGAATTGTAGGGGTTGGAAGGAACCTCAAGAGATCATTGGGTCCAACCCCCCTGCCAAAGCAGGCTCCCTAGCTCATATTACATAGATAGGTGTCCAGACGAGACTTGAATATCTCCAGAGAAGGGGACTCCACCACCTCCCTGGGCAGCCTATTCCACTGCTCCGTCACCCTCACTGTGAAAAAGTTCCTCCGCATGTTGGTGCGGAACTTCCTGTGCTCCAGCTTACAGCCATTGCCCCTAGTCCTGTCCCCACTGACCACTGAAAAGGGGCTGGCCAATTCCCCCTGCAACCCACGTCTAAGATATTTATAAACACTAATTAGGTCCCCCCTAAGTCTTCTTTTTTCCAGGCTGAACAGACCCAGCTCACTCAGCCTTTCCTCACAGGGGAGATGTTCCAGACCCCTAATCAACTTTGTCGCCCTTCTCTGGACTCTCTCCAGAGAAGAGGGAAGAGAAGTGGGAAGCAGCAGACATACTATCAATTGCCTGAATGTTCAAAAAACCTGTCATGGCAGAATGAGCTGAGCTGCAGAACACTTCCAGTAAGCAGGCCAATTAATTTTTATGTGCATATTCTGTAACATACAGATGACTCAATTACGTTTAAGATAAACACCTCTTAGAATGTGAAAACTGAAGGTAAAAACCCTGGAATGGCCAAAATGAAATTGATACCTATCTCCTATAAAACATATAAGAATTAATAGTATCACATAAAATCAGCAAATAATTGAGTGTTGAGTATGAAGCAATCCATTACAAGAACTAGTTGAACTGTTTCTAAGAAAAGATGGTGCTTCCTTCCAGCAAAGGCCTGAATGTAGCCCAAAAACCTCATTGTAGAGAGAATGAACAATTTTAAAAGAAAGAAGAAAGTTTGGATTGATCTGTAAGATCGAGATTTGTCTGCTGTATAAATCTCTTGTCACAGTGATGTAAGATCTTCCAGTACTACTGCAGTTTCGCAGAAATCAGTGCATCTTCAACCTTGAATTTGGGGTTTTACGTGTGGGGTTTTACGTGTGACAGTCTTGTTCCTGTGTGAGGCTGGTCTGGAAATACCCCTTGGTAACCAGCCAGTCAGGTATGGTCCTCCCCAGACTGCCTTTGCTCATGTGACAGAGAAGAGATGGCAGGTGGGGACAACTCTACCTGCTGCAGGACAGCAGGGTCTCAGTGTGTGCTTCCAGATTTGCCTAAGTGCTCATCCACCTCACTGCCCAGCACCGGCCTGGGGCTGGAAGCAGCAGTGCTGAACCTGGATGATGCTGGGCCTGAGTTAATAAGCCCTGCCAGCTTTAATTGGCCCATTTGGAAACAAGGCAGCTGTTGTGCATCCTTAGCATAATTTGTTTCCAAATTCGATAATCCACCCAGTATTAATGGAGAGCTGACTATAATTATTTTTTCTGGTTAGACTAGTTACAGAGTAAGTCATGCTGCATTGTGTTTTCTTTCTCATATGTTCCATTATAACTTTAAAGAACATATTGTGTTATACTTCCTTTTTGGCTTCATACCTTATACTTCACAAGAAATTTCTGAGCAGCACTGTGCTAGTCACATGTTTGCTAAGTCAGCTGAGTCTATTTATGTGTTTAAAACACAGTGTCTCATATTCTTATTCTTCTTTGTGCTCAGTAACAAATCTTTGAACTACAGATGACTTTTAGAGGTGTAATCATTTACCCCCAGTTGTGCAGCTGTTCTGCATAGAGGGTATATTAAATGGTAGTAGCAATAAATTGCTTCAAATTGATTCTTTATAAGTGAAAGATTTGAAAAATACTCTTACCAGAAACATCCTAAAACAATTTTTAGTAGTATCTGAAAAATTACTGGTTAAATTAATAATAGGGCATCTAACCTGTGGGAGAACTCTTGGACACAGAGAGGAGTATCTTGTGATTTTGTGTATGACCCACAAGATAATACCAGGCTGAAATAAAATTCCATTGAACTTATTAATTGCCATGTATCCAAGATCTCATGCTCTTTATTTTAACGTAAAACACATGGCTTTGTTTATTTCCATTAAACACATTAGTAATATGCCAGAATGGATATGTACAGATGTACTGGCTAGTGGGATGGATTGAATTAAAATCTCTTCAAAGGTGAAAGGTGTAACTGCCATCTTTAATTTCATGTAATTTAAGGACAATCAAGTTCCCTCATGTAACCGGGTACAGCAATGGCCTCCGTGTAGATCCAGAATAAGAATATGGTTTCAAAAGCCAGGAACTCTGATGACAATACCAGCTAGAGGTGTTGCCACCACTTCCCCCATGCCTGTCTCTACCCTGTGGTTCGTGGCCTCCAGTGGTGTTGGCACCACTCTCTCTTTGGGAGCCAGCCTGATGCAGGGCATCTGGTTTAACAGCTTGCGTTCACTTTGCAAGGAACAGGAGCAAGCAGAGAATGGGTGGTTTGTCGGTAGCAAGAGGTATCAAAATATTTTAACCTAATATTTTTACTTACAGTTTACTTTTGCTTACAGTTTTTGTAGCGCTTGGGCAAATGCTAAGTTACAGGCTCCTCTCTCCTTTTAGCTCGGCTTTTTGTAATGTATGTTGCTTCTTAACCTAGCCAACACAACCCCAATTTCATATGATGGTCCTGTGGAGTTTGGGGGTATCTGAGGTATCGTGAAAAATCCTAATGTGAAATACAGCAACAAGAAGAATAAGGTGCCTGGTTTGTCAAAGAAATGTGCATGGAGTATGATTCTGTAGAGTAAAATAAGAGATATATGATGGGTGGCATATGAGTGTTTTATGAAATGCTAATACATTACCTGTTAGGTGTAGAGGTTACCAAAGGTCAGAATACTGTGTTGCAATTTGGATCTGCAGGTAGGACTGTCAGTTTAGTGTCAGAGGAAACACTGACTTAGAGCCTTTCTTTTATAGCATTTTAAATGCATCATTAAAAACAAATATCAGAAACAAACACAATGTTGTCACTGTGTCTAAAGCCAGATTTTAGCCTAATTTTTTTATCATGAGGTGACCTGTTCCAACTAGGCCATGCAGTCTGTGTTTCCTTCTAAGCAATAGAATTCAAAAGTTCATGTTCTTAACTTGGATCACTCCCTTCATTCTTGGCATCTCTCTTTAGCTGCTTGGGCTAAAAACCTGAACAATAAAGTCATAACACTTATATATAGTAGAATATATGCTAAGGCCCATTAGAAGTGCAGGGTCCTGGTTTTCAGGTGGAGCAGAGTTAATTTTCATGAAAAGGTGGGAGGGGACACAGGACAGCAGATCCAAATTAGGCAAAGGGATATACCATACCATATGGCATCATGCTCAGTATGTAAGGTGGGAGCTGGCCAGGGAGGGGGGATTGCTGCTCAGGGACATGCTGGGCAGGAGGTTCTGAGAGGTAAGCGAATTGCATTCTATATTACTTGCTTTGTTTATTCTTTTATTAGTATTGTTAACTATTCCCCTCTCAACTGCCCTTATCCCAACTCACGAATTTCACTTTTTTCCTCCAGTTCTCCTCCCCATTCCATGGATGGAGGGCAGGAGTGAGTGTGCAGCTGGGTGGTGCTAAGCTGCTGGCTGGGAGTAAACCACAACATCCACAAAAGTCTACTAGTGTTATGATACCCCTTTTGGCCTTCCTGCTTGCTGTTTGGGCTTCCTGTTCTGCAGTCATAGTGCAGTGCAGGGGGAGTCTGGTCCATAACTGAAGCTACTGCAGACTACAGAGGCCCCAAATGGATCCCGTGTTTTTTTCCCCCTTGAACAGAGCCTGTCAGCACTGCCCAAGGCAAAGGCAGACCAGGATATGGTGGTGCAACAGGGTGTCAATTTGTGTTTGTAGAGAAACAGTAGAAATAAAAGCCAGAGGATGAGGCAGAAAGCAATAAGGAAACTCCAGGAAGTGCCCAGATGGGCACCGATACTGCAATCTCTTTGTTTCCTGAAGGGGAGTGACTCCTCCAGGCAGGCTGCCAAGGCGATGTCATGAATGTGCAAGCAAGTGCTGGCATAGCAGTAAAATACCGTGCTGTGTTGCTGCCCATGGAGAAAGTTTGGCCACCCTCAGTCTTACCTCACCAGGAGCCATCTCACAGAGCTCCATGTTCCTCTACTGTGCTCCAATACTTCCAGCTTTGTGAGATCAGATGGTTCCAATTTTTCTTCCTGTGACAGCCACTTAGAAGTTGTTCTGCTGACTGGAGAAAGCCAAGTACTGGAAACTGTTCTGTCATGAGACTGGACCGACAGTTGTAAATGCAGGGCTTGCTGGAAAGCCAGATTTGTGCAGCGTGAGCACTGAGAAGCTCCATCCAGTACTGCAGCTGGTGGCAGGATTATCACCCTGGCATGTGGTGGCTTGCTTTCGTGGGGGCCAGTCAGGATGAGTACAAGGGGAGCAGACTTGAATGATTATAGTGGAGGTGGAGTAAGCCACATATTATTACTACCTTTCATGATGTTGTAGATCCAAGACTGTCATGTCAGAGATGTGCTGGTCTTGCAACATGGGTAAGAAGGGCAGAGCTCCTAGGAAGGCTGCAGTGCGTGCTTCTTTAGGAAGGCTGGCAGCAGGGCCAGGCTGCTGCTATTAGGAAGATAAGCCTTCCAGTTGGCAAACCTCTCTGTTTTTTCCCATGATAAAGGTCACTGTGAGCAAGGTACAAGTAAGATGAATTAACTCACCAGGTCGCAGGCAGCTTGCTGGCTGCAAACTGTCCCTTATGGGACTGAGCACCTCATCGGCATCTCTGGAGCTTGCCTTGCAGCGGAGAAGCTGCCCTGCCCTCTTGCAGGGCATGGTGAGATTTGCAATGCAGGCAGGTGTTTTGTAACACCTGTAACAATGCCATATGGTACCTGTGCTCTTGACTACCTGGCTCCAGTCCTGCAAACATAGAAACTTGTGTTTAGCCTGTCAAATTCCTGGAGATTAATCAGGCATATAAATATTGGCTGGATCTGTACATAGTTTTCCAGTTTTTCTAAATTCATTTATGGTAACACAGTGCTTATCCTTGTTTTTCTTTCATTTTTCCAAACAGAACATTTAGTTCAAGGGGCACATAACAGTCATTATCTTTAAATACTCTGTAAACATAAGCACTGACAAGATCCTAGGTCAGCAGGCATCTGTCTTTGTGAAACCCGTGAAGCATGCAGACAACATGTACAGCAGACACAGTCAATAGGACCTAATATTACACATGAGTTTTTCTTAGAGGGGACCAGTGGTTCCTAATTAAGTTTTCAGCCTCTCAAATCAAACCTGTATGGAATATCAAGAAGAAAAAAGCCCGAAGCAGAAGAGCAGTGCATATCTGTGACTGGGAGAACATGAATAATAGTGCAATGGAAAATGTTCTCGTCAGCAGTTAAACGGACTTAATTGCTTTGAAAGAAATCTATGACAAAAGAAAAGTCTGCAGTTTTTCAGCCCTTGCCTGAACAGAACTGCTTGTGCATACAGTACTTCAGAGATCTCGTTACATTTGATTTACAGTGTGTTGTAGCATTGCCAAATGGAGCAATGTTCAATACTTTGAAAACTAAATCAAGACAGAGCGGCTTGGTTTCAAAGGAGCACTCTGGTTATTGTTAGGTTGGAGTCCAGATCTCTTCTTGTTTACACTGCTTTACATTTAGATCGGTGCTGCTGGCACATGGGGTTTTACTGTGTCACAGCCTTCTGGGGCAGGTTTGTGGTGAGGGACTACCAGAGCTGTCCTCTCCCCCTCAGCACTTCCCTGAGTGACGTGTGCTTCTTGTTAAAAGAGAGAATTTGGTTTTCCTGGGAAAAGATTAGTCCTTAGGAGAAAAGAGCAAATGCAAGTCCTCAGAACCCGAATGCTTACTAATCAGAAATCAAAGAAGTAAATCACCAAAACAATTATGTAAGCTAAAGTCATAATTTTTATGCAATCCCACCCATTTTAAGAGCCCCAAGTAATGATTTTTGAGCTTAGATGCAAATAGTAGTAAACAAAATACCAGTGTTTTGGGAGTAATTCCAGGGATACTCTGGTTTCTCAATTTGGTTGGACTAGATGATCTCCAGAGGTCTCTTCCAACCCCTACCATTCTGTGATTCTGTGCTATATTGAGAAACAGTTGGTAATGGGTTTTGGTGCACTTCCTCCATTATGTTGTTAAACCTGTAATGACTGAAACTACATTGAGAGCAAACCTGAGGAGAAAGACTTGGGGCTGTTGGTGGATGAGATGCTCAACAGGACCCGCATATCCCAGAAAGCCAACTGTATCCTGGGATGCATCAGACGAAATGTGACCAGCAGGTTGTGGGAGGTGATTCTGCCCCTCTACTCTGTTCTCATGAGGATCCCACCTGGAGTATTGCATCCAGCTCTGGGGTTCCCAGTACAAGAAAGACACAGACCTCTTGGAGCAAGTCCAGAGGAGGGACATAAAGATGATCAGAGCGCTGGAGCACCTCTCCTGTGAAGACAGGCTGAAAGAGTTGGGCTTGTTCAGCCTGGAGAAGAGAAGGCTTCAGGAGGACATTACAGCAGCCTTACAGTACTACCTAAAGGGGCCTACAAGGAATGTGGAGAGGGACTGTTTACAAGGGCATGAAGTGATAGGACAAGGGGTTTTAAATGGCTTTAAGGTGAAGGAGGGCAGATGTAGATTAGATATTAGGAAGAAATTCTTCTCTCTGAGGGTGGTGAGGCTCTAGCACAGGTTGCCCAGAGAAGCTGTGGTTGCCCCCTCCCTGTCAGTGTTCAAGGCCAGGCTGGATGTGGCTTTGGGGCAGCCTGGTTTAGTGGTGTCCCTGCCCATTGCAGGATCTAGATAATCTTTAAGATCCCTTCCAGCCCCAGCCATTCTGTGATTCTGTGATTGTAGATAAACTGTTAAATGCAGAGATTCCCAAACTTGGTTTCTGTCTCTCTCTCTCCCCTTTGCTTCTACTTGTGGATCCAGAAGCTGACTCCCTTTTAGAACAAAGGTGAATTGCTTCATCTACATTAAAATGAGAGATTGTCACCTTTAAACAAGTCCTAAAAGGATGTCTCCTGTGAGAACATCATGTAACTACACATACTGTTTGCTTAGTTTATTTTATTCCATGTGTACAAATACTCTGCTGTTACAAATATTTCAAATTATGTCTACAAAAGGCTTCTCTGAGTGCTTAAAAATTACTTGCTTTTTATCTGTCAAAAATCACATCCTGATTAAAATTCGGTCTTAAAAACATACTTTTGCTCTTTGTCAGTTAGTGCAAAATAATATAATTGGCACATGTGGGTGTGTTTTTTGAATAAGCTAACACACACTGCTTCCATGTTGCTAATTGTATGAACAACTTCTGTTTACGGTACGCCTAATGTGACAGACGTTTCAATTAAAATTATTAGCATCTTCTTATGTTAAGATGCTTCTTTAGATAAAAAGGTGCTATTTTGATGGACAGAGTTTTTCTCTTTTTGAACCTGGCTGGTTATTTGCTGAAGCAGATTTCCTTTTTTTTTCCTATAAAATGGTACATACAAGTAATGCAAATCCCATCCAGAGTGAATTATATATAGCCTACGTAGGTTTTCAAAAGAAATAATCAAGGGTGGATAAATACACAGATTTGATAAAGACACTTTTCATCATGAGGATGTATCTCCTGCTTCTGCAGTCTGCAGGTACTCTGCATACAAAAATGAGGCAGTGACTGTGCTATTTGGCTTCATTACCAATATAAGGTAAAAGCAATTACTCTGTGTGGAAAACTATAATAACTGTTATGAACATCTATATCAACAGTAGAGGAAGAATTTACATCTGAAAAAGTGTATGAAAATGAAAATAAAGCAGGGATACCATCTCCCCATGAGACTGAGCAAGCAAGAGCCGTGTATGCATAAGGGCCTCTCGAAGTTAAAGCACAGGACTCCCTAAGACAAACTGGTGTACCGTGCAGGGGGCCATCTCCCAACACCCTTACCTTTTATCCCATCAAAGTTTGAGGCAAGGAGATCTCAGGGATCTAGATCAGGTTGTCTTACACTACTGGAGTTGTAGTTTAGGCTTATGAAATGGTGCGAGTGTGCATTAAGTACACAGCAGTGGGATTAAGCATATGCCTGAAGTGAAACACTTGCTTTCGTTTCGAAGGGATGTACTGCTGCACTCTCATCTGAATGACATCTCAGTCTGAAGGTCCTGTCTCTAGTGTTTTCCCATTTTTTTTAATCCTTGCATTTTTGTGATCCCTTCTTTGTTTTTAAAAGCTGATTTAGCTGCATCTTGCAAATTAATTTAGGTAGTGAGAGGCAGGAGAAAGAGATTACTTTGCATAGCATATTAAAAGAAGAGAGTAAGACGATTTTCTCCTCTGGAATAGAGCTTTGGGAGACTGTTATCTGCAACAGTAAAATGAAGGTTAAGTGACCTCAGAGGTAGGAAGCACTGTTATGTGTCTGCTCTATTTTTAAAAGACCTCTATTAGAAGTTTCTAATGCAACATATCTATATAGATATCAACATATCTATATAGATATAGATATAGATATAGATATGGAGAGAGATCTCAACCTTTTGGGCACAAAAGGGGTTCCAAACTGTTTCTGAATATACAGTGTGAGCATTTGTCCATTTGTTACTGATTCTGAAAAAATAAGGCATAGGAAGTTAGAATTTTCATTTGGGTGAAGATGGCCAGGGAGGTTTCCTTGTGTTCCTCTGCCTTTCACAGGGAGGACTCTGATGTCTCAAATGTTACCGTTTCTTGGAAGCTGGTAATTCACTCTCCTAGGCCTGAACATGCAGCAGATGTTGAAACTGTATTTCCCTGCCACGGATGGGAAGGCAGCTGTTTAAGGAGGCTGATAAAATATACCTTCTAAATCACCTCTGAGGTTGATATACTGATCCTCACTGAGACTGAGATCCCATGTGCTTAGAGAATGTTTGCTTACACACCCCAAAACTGAATTATCCTTATGGCTCTGAAAGAAAAATCTTGCAGGGAGTGGGAAATCACCGAGCTCAGGAGCAAATCCTTCAATAGCCCTGTGCAGGTTTGTGTGCTTAAATCTAGAGGTTTTAGGAACGGATGTGATACTGATGGGAACATACTGGTGTTGAACTGTGACTTATTTCTTCCTCTTGAACTTGCCTTTTAATGTTTTTACTGCTGACCTCTGTTTCTACCTGGTGAATCAGCTAAGCATCATACAGCCTGGACAGTTAGCTTTTAAAAACAAAATGGATTTTCATGACTATGCACAATAATCACATTCAGAAAGAATCATGGCAGAATTTCCCATTGCCATATAGTGGGCACCTTCAATGGTTGTGGAATCATGATAGTTTTTACTAATAAGTTCTTGTCCTGGATTTTCTCCCTCTTTATAGCAATGAAAGTAACTGAGTATCTTGATACACTGAGCTTTGTTCACTGACATGTAAAAGCAAACTACCCCCAGTTGACACAAGAGTGCTTTTGTCTGTGGTAGGCTGGAGCATACACTAATGAATCTTTCAAGCAGAATCATACTTGCAGGTTTACTGGGAAACTGAGGTGTAACTGGGTGATCTTTGGTGATCAGTGAGTCAGTGAAAACTACTAGCCTGAGTTGCTAGCTATAAAACAACAGAGCTGCAGCAAGACTGTGAAACTATTCAGGCAGAAACATAGTGCACAATAACCTGAAAACTGTGAAACTTGAATTTGCAAACACCAGAACTGAGAATTCAACATGAACAAGGTGGTCATGTTGTTTAACTGTGACAACGGATTTCTAGTGCAACTCTTCAAGTGGGAAAGTTTTGTTTAGGAAAAAAATCATTTCAGGATGCTAACTAATGATAAAGAACTGACTTTTTTTTTTTTTCCCCAGAGGACACTTGTGATTTTGAGAATATCCATATCTAAAACACATTCCTAAAAAAGGACAATACCCAGAAGACAGTAATTAGCACTAATTCTTTTTTCTGTACTTTCATGAGCTGAGATACAAGCCTTTGGAGACATTTTGTTAGAAAAATCATGGGTGAATAAGGTTTCTATATGGATGCCTAGATACAAATAATTTGGGAAAGATACAAATAATTTTGGGAAAGGATACATTCTTGTACAAATAAGAGCTATTTTCTAATACACAGAAGTAACTCTGGGATTTTAAAAATCCTTCTCCATAGACCCACATACCAGCTTGGCAGACAGAAGTAGATTGTTTGCGTTTCAAACCCTCAGACTGGCAAAAATGTTCAAAAAGAAAAAATCACTGGAATTTCAGATTTGGATAATCCTATTAACTTGTTTTCCCATCTAGGTAAATTTTAGGTTAATTTAGGGAAAGTACAACCAAGTCCTTTTCCACTACACCTTCTGAAATCCATACTGAGGCCCACATCCATACCTTTCCCAGTCTTCCTCAGAGGAGATGATGTATGTGGGATGCGTCATGGCAGACACCAGAAGTTCAGTGATGCTGAACATGCTGCTCTGAGGAATCCCATTCCTTTAAAGTAAAGCCTTTGTGCCACTGTATTTTGCTACCAGTTATTTTCAGTAATAAAGTGAAATGCTCAGTTTGTGTCAAACACAGGTACAGTTGAACCTGAAGCGTGTCTCCTCATTTGAAATAGGAGGCACCTACAATACAGCTGCCAAGAGAGAAAGTTTGCCTTGGGGCCCCTCTTTTAAAACGTTCAAGAGGGGCTGACTCATTACAATCCCCGACACTATATAGAGAAATAGATCACGTTCCCTTTTGTCTAAGTGCCCTGGAACCACTCCTGGCTCCAGTTTTGGACTGTTGTACTGGATATTTCTTGCCATATTGAACTCAGTGCAGCCCTTAGTTTGTGCCCACAGCGTTTTCAGGTTGTGTAAGATACACTGAACTTTTAGGAGGAGTAAAAGCACTTAGAAAGAAGTTGCAGCATCCTTCTGTTATCCATAATACCAGTGCAGGTTTCTGAACCAGTCTCATTTATTCTTTTTGTAGCCAGGGTAATGGATCAGTGTGAAGGCATCTCCAGGGGATTTTTGCTCCCAGCTGCCTCTTGTATTATGTGAGGAGATGTCTCGGTTTCTGTGCTCACCACAGAGGCTTCCTTCCAGGTAAATTATAAATAAAAACCATCTTCATGGATTATTCCACAGTGTGACAAGTCTATGGTCAGTGTGGGTTGCTGAGATTGTTTTGTTTGGTTTTGTCTTAGAAAATTGTATGGGATCTTAAGCAGTATGCCTTCCAGCCTTCCTTTCCTAGCACACTTTCTTCTTGCCTCACTCTGCTGCTAAAAACTCACTTTGGGCTGATGCTCGGCACTTGAAAGTTCAGACTGAGGATTTATTTTCCTATATGTGATTTTCAGAAAATATGCCATCAGCAAGATGTGGCTGTGAACCTTTGTGGGATATTTTTCTGAAACAAAATGCATGCAGTTGTGCTGCCTGTATTTGGTGGCTGCTGGTGGTGAAGGAGATGTGTAGCCATGCGTATGTGCCCATTAGCCCTGCCTTATTAAATTTTGGACTGATTGTTCAGGGAATTTGTCAGGAACATATAGGCAGAGACCATGAAAATACTGACTTTCTACAAATGTAACGAAAATAGGAGGCAGATCCTACAAATGCCCATCCTGCTTCGAGGTGAGCTGACTGCCCATCAGTGAGCCTGTGCAGGTGGGCCTCCCCAGGGCATAAATCCCTAGGAAGCTGGATATTACTGACTGCTGCTTCTGGAGCTGCGTGTTTTTAATATGGGCTTTTTGCAAAGTCTGTAAGAGAACTGTGATGTCTTTCTTTCCCTTCTCTGAACAGGCTAAAAGGTCAGGTGGCAACATTTTATATCTGGTCCTTTTTAGTAAAGGCAGCTGTCAATCATATGCATACCTGATGTTTGTGCTGGTGTTTATATGCCGCCCTAAAACGTTCTTCTGAGCCCTTAAGCAGATCTGTTGTAGCATTAATATCTATCTACCTAGTTGTATCCATTGGGTTTCAGCTCCCAGGTCAGAGGACTGAGCAAGAGTAAGCTATCAAGGTTTTTTCACTTAAAAAAGTGATTTCACTTCTCTGTAGAGGAAAGGTTTGGGTTAGCAGAAAAGTCACTTCTTTTTGGGGAATGATACAAATTTTGAATTAAAAAAAAAAAGAAAGATTGATTGCAGATTTTGTAAGCTCTTCTTGCCCATTTCTCTGTGCTTCTAACATCAATGGGGAAAACCCAGTCTGTAGCTCTGACCAACCCAGTGGGTTTTCAGTTTCACCGTCCTGAGCCCTTGGGAAGATTAATATTGAGAATAGCCAATAAGTATTTGCTTTAAAGTAGCGAACTGGATGTTACTGGCATCAGATGTAGGGTTCGCAGCCTGGACCCGAGGTTTACAACTATTCCCCCCGCCCCTAGTGAATGAGGGGTGTCCCAAACCTGCCGTGAAACGCGGGAGGCAAGGGGCATCTTCAGTGCCCGGGGAAGCTCCGCGCCCGCCGCCTGCCTCTGGCGATCGTTTTCGGGTCCTGCGGGCTAACGCCTGCGTCGAGCGGTATCTCCAGCTTAACAGCTCCAGCCCGGGGGTGGGCTCGGCGAAAGCCCGGGAAGGTAAGGGGATGCTTTTCCTCGGGGATGGGCGGACGGAGAGAGCAATGAGGGGCCGGGGCTGGTGCCGAGCGGCGGCGCTCGGGGCCGGCGGTTTCCCGGGCGATGGGTGGGGAGAGGAGGAGGAGGAAGAGGAGGAGGAGGAGGGGTCCCCGCGGCTTTATCTCCCACCCAGCTCCGCCCGCCGCCGGCTGCCTGCCGTTGCCGCTCCGCACCGCACCGCACCGCTCCGCACGGCCGGGCAGGGCAGCGCCCATGGGCTGCGGCAACTCCACGGCCAGCGGCGCGGGCGGGCGAGGTAGGGCGGCGGCGGCGCTGCTCGGGTGGGCGGGGGGACAGCGCCGGGTCGGGTTGGGTTGGGCTGGGTTGGGTGAGCGGCGACATCAGCATCCCCGTGGGCAGCCCTGCGGGGGGCTTCGAGTCAGGGGCGGGGGGGTGGCGGGCATACATCCACCCCCGGCGGGGTCGCATGTCCCCGCTTTGGGGGATGCCCGTCCGAGCCGCGAAATCGTTGCCCGCACAAGAGCATCTTCCTTTCCCAAGGCTGATCTGCTTGCCCTGGGGAGAGAGGTTGATGTGGCCTGCCGGTGGCCACCGGAGGCTTTCTGGTGCCCGGGTTGCCGTTAGGGTCACCGCCTCCAACAGTAGCTGTCCTAGGCACAGCGAGCCCAGGCCAGGGGCTGGATGTAAGGATCCCTCCGGGACTGTAAGCTCCATCCTCTTTGCTTCCCTATAAGGCCACAAATGCCACTTCTGAAATGAATTTGTGCCACTTCTTCTCCTTTGCTTGCTGGAGAAGTTGGAGGATGTTCCACGATTGAGATTTCTTGCATGCTAATGTGTACCACTGGCTGCTCAGTCCAGCTGGCTCCCTTATTTGTTCATTGTTATTTTCAAAAGAGATAAGATCTGGGAAGGTGGTGCTGTCGTGCTTTTCCTCCCCCCAGCCCTGCAAAAGAAGGGAAGTATATGGAAATTGATAAGTGGACCTTCACCAGAGAAGTTTAAACACGAGCATTTATCAATATTTTTTCATCCTAACTGGGCTGGGCAAACATTGCCACCTGTTTAACTACCTGTATTAAGTCTTTCAGATGCATTTGCCAGCTTCATAACCTCTTGAAAATACACAGCCAAATAGAGGTTGGACCAGTTGGAATTATGCCCCTCACCAATTTTGACTTTGCACAGAGCTTCAGTGGTGCTAGTCCTGATTTGCAGAACTGGGCATTATCTTTGTGAACGACGACTTCTCCAAGCTGTGTCTATGTGTGTATGTTTGTGTGGGGTGTTGCTGGTTTTCCCACAAAACCCTTGCACGTCACACTCACAGGGGGAGGCTTTTCTGCCGTTATTGCTTACTTGATTTCTGTTAAATGATTATAAATGAGGTTTTAGGTATCATGTGTATCCATCAGAGGCCTCTCTCATGCATAAAAAACACACTGTATGAATTTGCTTGAACTTCCAGCGCTCTTATTAGAGCTGTCCTGGTTGCAGATGTTAATGCAGATGTTAATGCAATGTAGGTGAGTCCTACATTGCTGTGACTGGAGGTCATTTCAGTATATTACCACTGTAGCTGAGGTGATGCTTGTTCACATCCTAGCTCTGTTTGCTGGGTAAAAGCACCAGAGCAAGTACCAGAGAAGTTCAGAGGAAAACTTTGAGTTGACTATTAGTCCCTTTGGAATAGCTTCTCGATTAATGCTGACCTGGCCACTCGTACCAGGACCCAAATGGCTGAATGACAAATAGACTAACGGTGACAGCAGTAGTTAGTGAACTATGTTGAACTGAAAGTTTGGTTGTCTAAATAAATGCATCCACTGTTGCATTAAAGGCAGCTAATTTCAGCAGCTTTTGGCCTGTAGATTTGTGAATTGTTTTTACTGAGGGTATGTTGTCTTTGGTGGTTTCTTACCTGTACTGTTAGTCAGAATACATTTGAACGTGCATTTTGTGGTGGCCTTTTGCACGGTCTTTAGAAATAGTCCACAGATCTCCAATGGCTTAGTGCAGGTAAAAAACAACAATGCCAGGCAGAACCCATAGTTAGTATAATGGAATTGTTACTGTTGTCCTTTCCAAATCAAACACAGCTCTGAATAGTCCAGTTCTCTTCCCACGTTCACCACTGGCTGTCAGGAATAACTCTGTGCAGTCCATGATATTATAATAACCAACAATTGGTAATGAAAGTAAGAAGTCACATGACTACTGTTTATTTTTTCCATTTAGCATTCCTTACAAAACATGTCTAATAAGTAAAACTCTTCTGTGTAGAAGAAGAAGAAAAGACACCATTCTTAACTGGAATTCTAGAGCTCTTAAGGAAAGTATAACTCTCAATATTTTCCTGAAAGACATGAATACTGTATAAATACAAATTAATTTTGTGGCTTGCACAGCATGAATAGATCTTTAATGCTGAAGTTGTGACTTGTCTACAGTAAGTAATGTCAAAGCTAGAGGTACATAACATATAATTAACCTGTAACACTCTCTGTCATATTATGTGACTAAGGATAATACTGTAGCATAGTTCACAGAGTACATCAGACTTGTTATGCTAGTCCCCATTTTCTTACTCTGGTGAAATTCTATTGTTGCTTAACTTGATTTTTTCCTAAGTACATGTATATGTAATGATAGTTCAGCTAATGGTATTATCTTCTGGTGCATGGCTGGAATGACATCAGAGGAGCTATCATCCCTATCATCTGTGAGATCTAAACTAATAGACGTGATCTAGAATAACATTTCTGTCTGTGGTGCAGTACTCCAGAACACCAGTATAGCTCACAGAGTTTACATTTTCCTTCCTGGGCATCAGACACTGGCAAAGGGCTCCTCAGTTGACAAATAATATCTTCTGTTACCTGAATAAACTGATGTATATCCATGCCTCTTAAATCACCTAGTTATTTCATGTGTTAACTATCAATTATATTTATATATTTTTAAAATTTCCCGTTACCCAAGGGAAGCTTTATTGCCATATTGCTCTTTTCCCATTATTTTGTTAGCTTGGTTTATGTATTCTTCTTATATTTTCTGGTATTTTAGAAAGTCCAAAATACTTCTTCCCTTTTTTAAAAACATGCCCTTAAACATCACTTTACTTTTGAGTTAAGGCATTTCTTTTCATTCTAGTGTTGCTTCACTAAGATTTTTTTAACTGCCTTCTCCTTTCTATATCAATTGTAGTAGCAATGACAGCACCTTAAATTATGGCACTCAGTGGAGGCTGGCAGTCTAGCCTTAATTTAAATATACAGTTAAGCAGTTAGTCTGTGGAGAGCTTCAAATACAGCCAAATAATAATAAAGGAGAACTCTCACACCAAATTTGAGCAGATTTATTAAGTTCAAGTTTGGTGGAATATCCAAAAAACCATGCAGCCTGCTCTATGTAAAGTCCAACTAATTTAAAAAATGGCTGTTTGATAAGGTCAGGTCTATGACAAAGCTGCCACCTGGTGAGTTGAAGTAATCAATTTGAAGTAAATTGATATCATTCTGTCCTTGGTTACACTGAAGTATTAATAGAATAAATTCATTGATGTTAGGATTTGGTTCCATGTTGCTGTCCTTTGGAGTGAATCAGAAGGTAGCTGATGATAGAAAACTCATCTCTAATCTTAACTGGTGCATGAATGTACGCACAACTTTGAGGTTTTGATTTGCTTTTTGTAACAATTTGAAGTATTTGCAATAAAATAATGGAGGAAAAATGTTTCATAATCTGCTCAAAAGTCAGATACCAGCAGTTCTTGTATCCATGTTTTTATTCGTGTAACTGGTTGCCTCTCATCCTTTGTGTCTTCTCTCTGAAATTTTTGTCTCACATCCTCTGTGGCTATCAATTTCTTTCAACCACCTTTTGCATTTGTCCTGTGATTGCTGAAGTCCTGCAGGGTCGCCAGTAACAAGCTACTGTTGTTTTGAAAGTGCAAGATGTCCTCACACCGAATGGATGATGCTTTGGGATACGTTTTTGTCCTCCCTCGTTATTGACTGTTAAATGCTATGGAGTGTGTTGGGGTTTTTTTTGGGTTTTTTTGAGGGATCACAGCTCTACTACTCTACACAGAATGTTTTTCTTCTGTAATCACTTGGGCTCACAGCCATGTATGGCTGAATAGGGCTCGGTTATTCTGCAGGCTGCACTCTTCCTCCTTCAGCTCTAAAATGCCAAAATGCACCCATGGTCCTGGTGTGAGCAGAGAGGTCATTCAGGACAACTCAATACTACCTATTTTTTATGGATGCAGCTTCCTAGCTACCCCTCAGTCTGTTGCTGAGGTTAGTCAGGTTTTGGAAAACTAAACCAGCATCAAGGTTTATAGGGTCAAGTGCTGCCTTTTTTTAGTCCAGGCTGATATAGTGGGAAAAAATGGACAAGCTTTCAAATATGTGAGCCTTTTCTCAAGTCCTATTTCTAAAACATCGTGGCTGTGAGAGCACTATGCCTTGTTGCTGTGGCACAGCTATGCACTGTTTGTGAATCGATAGTAAACAAGATTCTTTGGCTCAACTTCTGGCAGGAGGAACTTGAGTAGCTATAAAATAACGTGTCACTCACTAAACATGGAAGAGTCAGAGAAATATGTCAGTGAAATAACAGGAGTGAGGGTGAATGGATTGGACTTTAAAAACAAACACATCTAAACAAACTGAGGCGTTATTGGGTTTTTTGTGAAGTAAAATCTGGCTATAAGGAGCGTTCAGACTCCCTTTATGAGTTTTTATTCATTACATAGTTATGGGCCACCTAACTGAAGTGATGTTCATTTGCAAGCTCAGAACTCTTCCAGGAAGAAAACTGCATTGTAAACTGGGAATAGTCAGATCTATATTCAGGTACTTTAGTGGTACTCAAGTGAATTTGGACCAAACTCTTGTTTCACTTTTGCTTATAATTCTAAATAACACTGCTGAAATAAGTGGAAGTGAGGATAACCTAGTTCTTTGTAAAAAACCTTTGTATAAAATCAATAGAAAGCAAATTGTTTATTATATTTATTTATTTATATAAATAGTAAAAATTATCTCTTAAAAAGTGGATTTGTTTTTGTCATCTTTAATTCTCAATGTTTGTGAAGTGCATCTCAAAGCATCAGTGATTTTTTTTCAGCAGTGGTACTCTCTCTAGTATTCCAAGGAAACAACAACTGCTGGGTATGAGTGCTAGTGGCACATCTCTGTTCTTAAGCATGGGTTCAGAGCTGTAAAGATCTACATGAAGCCCAAGTTGATGAGTCTGAGAGACAGCTCCTGTCCCTAGAATGTGAATGTATATGTACCGTAATGCATTGAAGACAGGTATGGTGTTGAACATGGGCATGGCATTGACGTGTGCCTGCTGATTGACTGGAACTGGAGTATTTCCCCTGGGAAATGTAGCAGTGCCGTAGGCACCAGTTCTTCTCACTTAGCTTAGGTTTCTGTTTGTGTATGGAACACTCTTTACTTTTGGTATACTTCCCACAAGGAAGGCATTAGTTTTTTGAATGAGGATCCAAAGCCCTGAGACCTCAGCTCAGCCTCAGAAAAGGCTCAGCAAAGGCCTACAAAGGACTGTGAACCTTTTTGGAGAAACTGTGTTTATTTGCAGTGAGCTTAGGTTGAGAAAATGAGAAGGTTGTGTGGTTCTGGTGAAGAACAGGCACAACACAGGAATAGTTTCTTTTGGAAAAAATACCTCAAAACAACAATCCTGCCAGCTACAGCAATGTAGATAGGCTTTTTGAAACGTATGTTGCCTGAGGTGTTGCTGATGCCTAGGCTCTGTCTCGGTGTGCAGGGTGGTGCCTTGAAGGTACACAGGTGAGCTGACTCTGGATGAGCTAGCCTTGGTAGCAGAAAATGTCTCCTACATTAGCTGAGATCGAGCTTGCATGCAGCATTGCAATGCCAACCTTCCACCTGGGCACAATTAATTTGGGATTTTGTATGTAGTATCTTGTAGAGGTGCCTGTAAAGCCAAAAAGGCTGAGAAAGCTGCCTGGTAGAATAACATTTTAAAACAAGGACCCGAGCTTATTTTCCATACATGAGGTGAAAGCTACTTGCTATTTATGGATATTTTTCAGCAGCAAAAGTAAAAGCTTTCAAGAAATGAAGGGCTGTGGCTGAAAACCCCCCAGCCTACTTCCAAACCCATGAAATCTTTTGGATTGACATCTGTAGCTTCTTCAGAGTGAGCTCAGATGACCTTCTCCAGCTAAGTACTGAGAGGAACAGGAAAAGGAGAAGTGAAAGGTTTTCTAATGTCTAGCCTAGCTTGTGTAATTAATAGAAGGGATAATTTGCTGGTTACTCAGCTGAATGATATACCAGCAATAGCAACATGGCATTAATAACTTGGGAGGAGCAGGAAGGAGTTCGTACTTGAGTGAATGTCCCTCTCCCAGCAAGAAGCATCTGAGTCACTGGGAGAAAAAAAAAAAAAGTGTGATCAGACAGCCAGGTGGTGGCTTTTGTCTTTTTGCTTTTTTTGTTAAATAGCAGGATGAATTAACAGGTGGATGATCCCTTTAGATGTCTGTGCCTTTGGATGGATTGTGTCCCAATGTTTATATTGGTCCTGTCTAGTTGTTTTATAAAACTTTGTTTATCTGGCAGGAAGAACGGAGCAGCATTGTACACTCTGTAGTGCCAAGCCTACAAATGAATCAACTGGCAAAATACACAGGCATTTGGGAGCAACTGCTTGGTTAATTGCACTAACTTTGTAGCAGACAAAAGCACCAGAAGGCTGAGCGAAGTGAAGCATACAGAATTCAGAAAGGTGGATTTTATCTTAAATTGCTCTCATCCTGACTGCTCCTGGGTGCTGGTCCACAGCAGCATCATTTTTCTGACCCAGATCTAAGAGCTAATCTAGATAATCACTGAGGATAAGCTAGGTAGACATAAGAAATCTGTTCTCTGACAATAGAAAAATTCCCATTGCTATTTCTGCGTTGTTTAGGACAGAAAGGCAGAAAAACTCTTAGTGTACAATTGGTTGGTTTAGAGGATTATGCCATTATGTGGTAAATATGCACTTCTTTTTTTTCATTCTAGGTGCCACGGGGACTACTAAAGATGTGTAAGTATTTACTCTTTCAAATTTGTAACCCTGGTCTTACCTTCAGTCCTACTAGCCTTATACTAGATTTAGTCATACATGATTCATCTGGCTCCTAACATGTAATCAACACCACCAGGTGTTTACTGTCTTTAGTGACGGCTTCCGTCTCCACAAAACAACTTCATGACTTGTTTACTTTACTACAGATTCCTTCCTTTATTATCTCTCAAACAGAAATGTCCTTTCTCTGCTTCTGTGGAGAGAGTTGTCTCCCAGAGATTGTCATATTACATCAGACAACTCTTCCCTGTAACCTACCAGTACACCTTTTTCCAAAGGACATATCATTGTGTGAAGCAACCACATATATTTCCACCGAGCCCTGTGAGAGATTTAAAGAGCCACTGAGGCAAATTTACTCTCTGCAGGAGACCCAGTAACCCATCCAGACTTCCTTTTCAAGGTACCCACCTGCTTTATTTATTCTCTACATTAAAGATAGTATCTCTCAGCTTGTCTTTCCCTTATCTTTGACACTGAGTAGCAGAGGGCAGCCCTACCCATCCTGTTTTTCTCTAAATGTGGAAGGTCTAAACCTCTATTGTCCTGTTGTCTCTTGCCAACTTCTGCTTTTCAGAAAAGCAACAGCAAAAGATGAGCTTTTCTCAGCCGCTTTTCCATTTGCTTCTGCAGAAATGTGCAGGAACTGCTTTATACAGTCATAAATTTATTTTCTTATCAAAGGAAACATTAAATAGGTCCTCCTGAGGCCTTGTCTTCTTCTAGCCTACCATTGTAATTGGTATTTGCCACTGGAGTTTGAGACTAAGTGACCTGGGAAAGATTTTCATGTTACGCAATAGGAACATTCTTCAGCTTTATTTACTTCATTTAGAGTAACTACTCTAATTAGACAGAGGCATCCTGCTGTAGAAATGAGGGCTGTCGAGTCAGATAAGCAAGTGGAGAGAATAGCTTAACAACAGGTTTGTCCTTGCTATTATAGAGCACAGCTGAGAACTCACTACAGGTCCCACTTGGCAGATGAACACTCTTGTCACGGATCACTCTTGAGATCAGTGCTACTCGTGTAGGCTGTTTTCTGGGTTTGCAGTGGCAGATGGTGAGCTTATGAGGAACCTCTTCTTGACACAGGCTGCAGCATCCGTGCCCTCAGCTCTTCTGTACATACAAACCCACTGGTTTTAATTTATATCAGGGCTTCTTTTGTTCTTCATTTTTAGATAATTAAAGTGACTTGGAATTGCATGTCTCTTTTTTCCCTTTGGTAGTTTTAAATTTCAAAATTGCAAGCACTGTTAAGTGATGAATTTAGTAGGTATGTTTCTGTGCTTAAAGGTATGGGGATACGTAGAACTGTGTCTATGTGTGTTGAAGCATTTGTTGGGCTAGGCTTTAGTAATTAAACTGGGAACATCCTACTTATAAGTGTTAGATGATCAGTCACGCTTTAAAGAAGCATCAGGATAACTTAGAAATAATTACCAGTGCAGACTTCAAGAAAGTGAAAGGGTCAGTCCTGGAACCATTACTTACTCAGATAATCCTGCGGTGCATCAGGAGTGTGGCCAGCAGGTCTAAGGAGGTGATCCTCCCCCTCTACTCTGCCCTGGTCAGGCCCCACCTGGAGTATTGTGTCCAGTTCTGGGCTCCCTGGTATAAAAAAGACAGGGATCTCCTGGAGAGAGTCCAGAGAAGGGCTACGAAGATGACGAAGGGCCTGGAACATCTATCCTATGAGGAAAGGCTGAGAGAGCTGGGGCTGTTCAGCCTGGAGAAAAGAAGACTGAGGGGGGACCTAATCAATGTTTATAAATATTTTAAGTATGGGATGCAGGGGGAATTGGCCTGCCCCTTTTCAGTGGTCTGTGGGGACAGGACAAGGGGCAATGGCTGCAAGTTAGAACACAGGAAGTTCCACACCAACATGCGGAGGAACTTTTTCCCAGTGAGGGTGAGGGAGCCCTGGGACAGGCTGCCCAGGGAGGTGGTGGAGTCTCCTTCTCTGGAGATATTCAAGACTCGTCTGGATGCCTATCTGTGCAGTATGAGCTGGGGAGCTGCTTTGGCAGGGGGGTTGGACCCGATGATCTCTCGAGGTCCCTTCCAACCCCTGCAATTCTGTGATTCTGTGATAAGAACAACCTCTGTGAGTAATACCATGGTTGAGCTTTCTTGTCAGACATGAGGAACAGAGATCTGTTAATGAGGAATGGCGGCGATGACACACAAAGTCCTAACTCAATCATCCTAAAATTCAACCACAGATATTGCAAAGGATCTAAAATAGCAGAAAAACTATTTTAGTTTTATGGAAATTAACAGATATGTGTTACCTAACATTATAAATACATACAAGCTTTTATTTTTTACCTTTTCACTTTTATCAGATAAAAGATTAAAATTAAAGTCCTCTTTAAGAAAACCCACTTTTTTTTTCCCATTACATTTCAGTTGTATTGACTCTGGTCCAGAGAAACCTTTAGATGTGTCCTTACTTACACAGTACTTTTTGATACAGAAAATGGTTATTCTAACTCAAGAGATTTCTCATTTCTTGACTGTGACACATTGCCAAGGAACAAGCATCTCCTGGGCTGAGCAGATGGGTGCCAGGAGGGAGGGCTGGATCCTGCTCTGAGCCCTCACAGGTGACCACGGGGAAGCTGCTTTGCCCTCTGGGCCTTGAGTTGCTCCACCAGTAAGATAGGGATGATGATACGGCCTTCCTAAATGAAGTGCTGTGGAGAGTGAGGTCCATGTGGTGACAAGAAGGATGTATGGTCAGGAAAGGTGACCTCTCCCTGTGTCCTCCAACCCTCAAATCAACAGTGAATATGTCGGCCAGCTTTAGCCAGTGCTTCTGTCCCACTGATAAAGAGAAGCACATCACTGCAAGCTGGGAAAGCTTAAATGTAGGAGAGGTGATGCTAGAAAATAATGCAATTTATGATATGGAGAATATAGCTAAGTTCAGAGGAAGATTAGAAACAGTAGGAAGGAAAGGACACAGCAGTTCAAGCTTGTTTCAGAATATTGGGAAGAAATCCATTAAGTGCAAATGGCAGGCCCTTGTTCCCAAGAAATGCCAAGAAACTAAGGAGAAGTGGTCTGTCACTTGTGCAAAGTTTAGTGAATCATTTGTGGTGGAACTACTGAGCACAGCTAGAAAGAGCCCGTATAATGCTTGGCACAGACAGAGTCATAAAAGCTGAGGTAAGAAAAATGTGTCTGGAATGAATTAATGTGAATGCCTGTCATTTGGTATTTAAGATCTTATGTGAAAAATGACAGGTTCTTTTACCATCAAATGGACATAGGACTGATGGATGTAAGAACTGACAGTTGAAGCAAGCATATTTTTCAGACTTTGGAGGGTGACATGAAGTCTCTTGGGACAGACAATCCTTACCAAAAGAAACATTTACTCCAGCTGAAAATAGAATGCCGTTATGTAAATTTGCTGTTAAATCCTCCTGCTGGCTACAGGACTCCACCTACACTACCTGCTGAAAAACATGCTCAACAACAGCTGAGGTGCAGTGACATGGCAGCAGATCAGCACAAAGCACATCAGACCCCTCTCTTCATTTTGCCGTCTGTTCCTGGGGGGAAAGAAGCTTCTCCCAGCTTGCTGTTCCTGGAGGACTCTGTAAATGGAGATATTTAAAGCTATTTTTTTGAATGCTAGGTTCTTCCTTCATTTCCTGACATAATAAGAGGCTGGAGACACATTGGAGGTAGAGAGGGAGAGAGAAAGGATGTGCCAGAATCCCGTATCCCCTTATTCCCTTTACCAGTCTGAAGGATGTGGCAATGGGAGGAGTGCTGAAACCAAAGGAGCTTCTTTCATTCCTCATTTCCGTGCAGTTCAATGCTGCTGTTGCAGCTCTGCTCCCCAGTGACCCATGTTCACCCAGTGTGAGCACAACAACAGCTTCTGCTGTAATGGCTCAGCTGGCACCTGGGAATTTGACCTTGTGAAATTAGTGGGCACCTTTCAAAATGGGACCATATAACCTACAGTGTGTGAAGGCAAGAGGTGTGTGAAAGCGCGTAATGCATGAACTGGAGCAGCATTCCTTCCCATGCTGAGTAGAAAGGGGTCCCCAGAAAGGGGTGAAAAATGGCTTCTTCCTTAAGTGCCATCTCCAGAATTTTTCTTTTTCTTTCCCCTCTCTTGCTCCCACGTTCCTTCTGTCTCTGCTCACCTCCCCTTTCCTAGCAGAACTATGACAGGTTGCTCCCAGCCATCATCCAGTCATCACCCAGCCCAAGAGCTGTGGCCTTTACAGTCACAGATTATATTTGCTGTTGTGCATTTAAGGGAAAAGGTATTGCAAAATTAGGTTTTGATTTGTAGCTATTGAGAGGAATGGAAGAGGGCAAAAGGGTTAAAAAACTCTAGCCTGCTTAATCATAGACCTGGCTAATTTGTTTTGGTGAGAGAAAGACAGTAATGATCCAGTGATGCCCCTTACAGAAGTGTTCTAGAAGAGAAGGAAATAGCCCTGTTGCCTAGTAGAGGCTTCTTTTTTTTTTTTAAACATTGACATTAATTTTCTCTTAGACAATATTGATTATTATTCTTGCCACTCTATTTTAGAGGCTTTGAGCTGTGCGTGAAGTTGACGGTGCTTTTAAAGCATTCTTTTCTCTGGATAATGGTTAATCTGGATTATAGAAAATGTTTCCAGTTCTTTGAGAAAATCAATCCTGTGACACATTCAGTTGGTTCAACAGAAATGATTGTTTGTGGTCTCATGGCTCCCAAAGACCTTCTCTTAAAGTGTTGGCTCTTTTTTTTTTCTCTTTTTGCTAAAAATAGAGGGCTTCGTGCTACTGATTGGAAAGCCTGTGTGTACCACTTCCTTCAGCTGGAGTTGGCTCACCCTAGCACAGAGCAGGTTCACAGCCCTCGAGGAAAATGGGCTTTGGATTCTTCTGGCCGTGTGCATGAGGACTCCAAGGTGGTGTAGGCACCGTGGGGTCAGAGGAGGTGGGAGATGCCTTCTGAAATGGCACTTGCTCCTCCAGGGAGGAGTGGCAGGAGGGCCAGAGATGAGGAGCTTATTCCTCCATCTCTCTTGAGGGATAAGACATAGACAAAGACAGTGGATAAGGAGGCTCAGCCCACACCATGCTGTGCTCTGTGTGAATACGGGCAAAACTGCAGCATGCTTAAATTTACCCCAAACCTCTACTATTATAAGGACTGGTGTCACCTTAGTCACTGTGGTGACACAGGAAGGATAGTTTGTAATGTTCTATCACTTAGAAAGAAGATAAGATGATTTCCAAATTGTAGTATTATTTTTCAGGCATTTGCTGCCCTCCCAGAAGAGTGCTGGCTGAGGTTTAAGGGGTGTTTTGTTGCATTTAAGGCAGCATCTTTCTATGAGCTCTCTGCGCTTTGGGCCAAAATGCCATTGACTTCAGGGATTGGAAATGGCATCCAGCCCTCATGATTAAACAGTGGGCACATCTACCTCTTAGAATAAATAAATTGCAATAAGAAATGTCATATATTATTGTTAAATATCATAGTTCAGAAATGCCTTTCAAGGCTACAGAAAGGATTTAGCCCTAACACTGGGTAAAGGCCAGTTCTCAGATTTATCACCTAGGGAGCAGATCAGAAATTCATGGATCAGCTCACGGTGGGGAATATCACTGCAGTGCCCCCATAGTCCAGGCAATTGGTCCTTTAGTGAGAATACTCAGGATGTCTGGGTGAGCAGTCTGTGCATGAACATTCCCACAGCAGAGCTCTCCTTGAGTGGTGGTGCCCCTTTCACTGCCTGCAGCCTTCCCCTGGCACCACTGTGTCTGTATCTCGTGGCTCCCTGCACAGCTATGGTGCGGGTCTCCTTCTCGGGCAGTTCTCATGGTTTGCCCCCAGGGAAGGGGTGAAGGGTATCTGTGGATTTAACAGCATTCAAGCCATCTTGCTTCTGTTTTTATTGCTAGGTTGGTAGGCTGCAGACCAAGCTAAAGTGCATCTGCTGCTCTGATCCATACCCAGCCATGCAAGCAGAGCTCAAAGTCCAAATATTTAATCAAAGGTGGGTGAGTGATTTGTGCAAAGGCTGGTGCTGGGGCACAGACTGAGACTGCAGCACAGGGACTTTACCCTCCAGGAGTAGGAATAAATTTTTTATCTTTACTGTACTACATCTGTCTTCCCACTGATGCCGATTCATTTACTCCCTGCTACACTGGAGAGTATTTCAGTCAAACCTCAGTGACTCCCTATTGATCTACAGACTGACCTGTGGTTTTACTCTAAAGGTAAAAGATGTAATTGCCCATTTCTAAAGGATTAGTAACAATTGTTTGGTTTGCAAGCAACTCTGACTTCAAGAATTGCAGCATCTCATTTTACAGAGAAGCTCTGTAACATCTTTTGGCCCAGCTGCTGTGAACGTTCATAGAATCATAGAATGGCAAGGGTTGGAAGGGACCCCAAGGATCATGGAGCTCTAACCCCCTGCCACAGGCAGGGCCACCAACCTCCAGGCCTTGATCTACACAAGGTTGCCCAGGGCCCCATCCAACCTGGCCTTGAACACCTCCAGGGACGGGGCACCCACCACCTCTCTGGACAGCCTGTTCCAGCCCCTCACCACTCTCTCTATAAAAAACTTTCCCCTAATATCTAATTTAAACCTTCCATCCTTTAGCTTTAATCCATCCCCCCTTGTCCTGCCATTGTCTACCCTTTTAAAAAGTTGATTCCCCTCCTGTTTGTATGCTCCCTTCAGGCACTGGAAGGCTGCAATGAGGTCCCCCCGCAGCCTTCTCTTCTCTAGGCTGAACAAGCCCAGCTCCCCCAGCCTCTCTTCATAGGTGAGGTGCTCCAGCCCTCTAATCATCTTTGTGGCCCTCCTCTGAACCCTCTCCAACAGATCTACATCTTTCTTGTATTGGGGGCCCCAGATCTGGACACAGTACTCCAGGTGGGGCCTCACGAGGGCAGAGTAGAGAGGAACAATCACCTCCCTGTCCCTGCTGGCCACCCCTCTTCTGATGGAGCCCAGGATACCATTGGCCTTGCGAGCTGCAACAGCACACTGCTGGCTCACATATGGCTTCATCTTTCTTCATCCTCATTCCCATGCTAGCACAGATGCCCAGTCTCTTCCAGTCCTCTTTTGATGGAATAGCAGCCCAGACTCATTCCTGTTACGTGCAAAGCCTTTATGTTCCTGTGATGAGTGGAACAGTGTGGGGACTCCCTTAGGAAAAGTGTCCATTTACCTGTTTCAGCTCCCAGACCCAAACCTTTCAGGCATCACTGGCAGGGGTCATGAAAACAAAACTCCATCTGTTCCCAATCCTTTTCTTTCTTTCCTTCTGTACATTAGATTGGAAAACTGTCCCTCTTTTTGTGCCTGTGTGAATACTTTATTGAATTGTGGATGGCCTGAATTTAACTGGGATCAGTAATAATCTCCTTCCCTTACTCCTGAATCTACCCAGATGGTGACAGAGTATCTGAAAGAAACAATCTGCTAATGTGCTTTATATCTTTTGATGTTACAGAGCAGAAGAATCTGTATCAGATGATGATAAAAGGAGGTAAGTGCTCTACTGGGACTGGCTTTATTTACAGTGGGCTGCAGTGAGTTCTGTCACCAGATGTACACCTTTCCTTTCCTCCTAATCACCACCAACACCACCAAAGCAGAGGAAAAAAAAAAGAAAAGAGAGTAGGAAATCTCTCAGAACCCAGTATTGGTGAATCTACTCACCCCATCAGTGAGCTGGGGAGGAGAGAACCTTACAGCAAGAAGAGCAGCGATGTGCTCTATAAGGGATACTGACCTCTGCTGTCCCACCAGCCTCACCACAGACAATGGCATTAGCACTTATGGGAGATCTCTGCTGGGCTGGAAGTAGAAGTGTGCTATCATCAAACAAATCAGGAATCAACTCAGTCTTGAGGGCTGGAGGAGGTGTGCTTAATTTGGCATCTAATGGGGCACAGCAGTTTCTGCAAGTAGCTCCAGGCATGGCAGAGGCTCTTAAGGTCCCAGTTTGTCACCTCCTTGCATCAGTCCCTGCTTTTCATACAGGCCTTGGAGCCAGAAAATGTCCTCTGCAGGGCCGTGAAGAGGAGAAGGTTGGGATAGGAAAGTACCTAACACCCTCATGCTCCTTCCTACTAACAGTTTTCTCCAAGTGTGAGCCTAAGCAGGAGGCTACAGGTCCTATTTATTAACAAGGAGTCATCAAAGTGCTGTTTAGTTGGTGTGTGCTGTTTGGGTGCTTCAGCAGTTCCATTACTGTCCGGTTGGCTGTTCTCAGTTGGATAAATTTGGTGTCTAGCAGGAGCTGGGCAGGTGGGGTTTATTGTCACAACACAGCTGGGGTTTTATGAAAAATATTAGGAACTTGAGTGAAAAATAGCTTCTCTCACAGGCTTGGGCTGCACTTACACTCACTTAAACAGTGAGCCTCAGAGGGTTTTTTGCCTGGCACCACACTGGCAAGCACGTGGCACTTAATATGCACGGTTCACACAGCCCTGGGAACTGAGGGCTTCTCTGAGGGTGCTTGGGTAGAGGCACCCTCCTCTCTGACCATCCGTGGTCCTTGTAGTTATAGGGAGAAGTGTTTCAATTAAACTCATTAATTGTTTCCTCAAATCAGGAACTACGGCGGTGTGTACGTTGGCCTGCCGGCGGATGCGGCTGCCATGGTTTCCAGTCAGACGAAAGCTGCACCGAAAGGTACCGGGAGGCCGCGTGTTGTGTTTCTCCTGCTTTCTCAGTTTAATTTCATCTAGTAGGATGCATTTCCTTTAAAAATCAATTATTATTTCAGACAGACTGGCTAGCCGTAGAGGCTCTTAAGGCAGTGGGGCTATTTATAATCATTAAAGTGATCGTTGCCATTTAGTTCAATCTTGCCACACTTGCTTTTGCAGAAGGATCCTAGAACAGATGCTGACAATGTGGTAAATTGTTTTCTGAACAGCTTCTCCAGGCTTTGAGTGCTCTACAGATTCAAAGAAAACAAATCCCTGTTAGGTTTAAGAGGCTGTGACAGATGCACTTGCAGAGCCTCGGCAGTATTTTTAGTTTTGAAGGTGTTTACTTGCATTGTGGCAAATTCCAGTAATAACTGTTAGTAAGTGCTTGCTTTCAGGTTTATTTCTGTTCTTATATGAAACACGCTGCAAACGGTTTCTCTCCCATGTGATGTTTTTGAACAGCAGGAAAAGGCATTAGGTTTATAGGCACTTAATAGACAAGTCATAAACATATATTCATGAAATTGGGTAATAATTGTTTAGATTTAATACAGCAAAATGCTGCTGTGACATACGTACAGCACAGACTTTAGTCACTGGTGCTTCCAAAGTTTTCTGCAAAACAAAAAAAAAGAGAAGAAAAATAACTCTATTAACCATTAAAGAGTAGCTGGTTTTGGAACAATAGTACCTTTGTTGCATGTTTTTTTTAAGCAGTGTTGAAAATTAGTGATATTACAATGTTTTAACTGTCTTTATTTTTTGTTTTCTAATTAAGACTAGAAGGAAATAAACACATCAAGATCCAAACAGCTGGAGGTATAGTATGTCTTAATGTTATGTGCTTGCCAAGCATTTGTTGAATGGTAAAAAGGTGGCAGTGCTTGTGCTGCTCTCGGGTGGTCTGGGAATCACCCAGTTACTTCTCCAGCTGCAGCATAACTCTAAAGTCTGGTCCAGTGGCCAGTTCTCAGTGGTGCAGATGTAAATTTAAAAGAGGATAAAGCCCCCTTCTTGGTGAGAAGTGAGAAACAAGGAAACTCTGTATTACTCCATGTGGGAAATGAATAAAAATCAAATATCCTTGTAGTCACCATCTGCCACACCACAGCTGATCGTGCAGCAATACTAAGACCTCCCATGAGAGATGAGATGCATCAGTAGTGTGTAGACCAATGTCTGTAGAGGCAAAGCTTTTCCTAGTAGTAAGTAGGTTTTGGTTAGAAAACATCTGTTTTGGGGAGGACCTTGAGGACCAAAGCAAGGCACTCACCAAGTGAATTATTGGAGCTTTTCACTTGCTATGGGAGAATCTGTGGGGCTTTGTTCTCCACCGTCCAGAATAGGACAGTGAATATCTCAGGACTTTATTCCTGATTAAGAGCTCAAATTAACTAAAAAAAAAAAAAAAAAAGCCCTTTACAGATTTATGTCTGAAGAAAACTAACCCGAGCTAAATTTCCGTTCAGAATTTGAACTGAATAAACATTGACAAATTTTGAAAGGGAACACTAGCCAGTTTAGGGGCAGGGAAAGCTGCCAACGCTTTCCATAGGAAGTAGAACCTTTTCCTAATTTTGGTGAGTAGCCAGAAGCAGTTCTGGCTGGTCCCAGTGCTGGACACAGGCCCAGTAGAGCAGAACACACACTGGTTATATATAGCAAGACCTGCAGTCGATCATAGCACAATTTCAGTATCCTGGCTGAGATATCTAAGCTAGGAACACCACTGCTCTCGACCTGGGCAGTGAGGTTGCAGCTTTCTATCTGTGGTTGATGACCAGAGCCCAGGTTAATTAGGTCCTTATCTAGGTGCTTCACTTAAATGCCTAAGTTTGGGCAGAATGAATCACTTGACATTTCTGATATTCAAAGCAGCTGAAGTATACTTCACAGGGGCAAGATTAGGGCTTGACTGCTGACTCTGGCTAAAAAAACCAGACAGATGAGCACCTTTAAATTGGCAAAGGGTCCTCTGAGCTCCACATGTTTACGGGCATGTGTATCTGGAGGGCATAGACCACAAATTTCTGCTTGTAACAATGACCTGGCATGCTGGTTCATGTGTGGTGCTACTGTATTGCTTTACCAATGTCTGGTTTCTTTGTTCTTTCTCTTTTTTTTCTGAACAGTCTTCTACTGAGACCACTTGCCAGTGCTTTAGAGAGAGTTGTCTTTCTGCTGAAGACTTTTATATTTACATAGCCTTCTGGAGAGCAAGAGGGATCAGAGCACCAAAACAACCTAAACTGTTTCAAGTTCCAACTACGGGTAAAGCTCAAAGTACAGCGCTGAATCCGTTCCCTGTGACGGTTGCGTTATGGAAACCTCCTGCTGTTCTCCAGTGACAAGTGAAATTAATGAACTCATGGTGGATGTTTCTGCACAAGAGCTAACTTTGATGATCTGCAACTTATTTCTCTGTGGCCATACTGCAGATCTCGTCAGCTATCAGCAACGCTTCGTATATTTTCTCCAACAATTTTTGATAGATTTTATATAGAAAACCATTACTACTGTCCACTTAATAGTTCCTATTGTAGGTTCCTATAAATTAATTGTTAATTTACTTCAGAGTAATATATTTGACAGGTTTGCATCTTTTTGGTAATATTGCAAATTTTAATATTTTTGCTGTGAAAACTTAAGAAATAGGATGAAATAAGCATAAGACCATCAGGTTCTTTATAATTACTACTGTCACTTTTATACAGTGGGACAAATGTTAGTGGTTAATTTCACCTTTTAAGAAGATACTGTCCAAGGAAATTTATTTAAATCACAAAGTATTTCATCATAATATTTACATGTCGGTTTTTATTTTCTTCAGTCATACTTCTTTTATAAAGCATTATGTGGAAAAAAAAATACTAACAAACCAAACCATTCTGTTATGTCTTCCGTTGTGTGGAATGTTACAATGACATTTCCTTGCATAAGGATGAAGTGATAGTATTTTCAGAGGTAGTGGGACTAAACTCCAGTGCTGCGTCCTTCTGAACTGCAGACCATTTTTGATCGCCGTTAGTTTTGTGTCCCTGACTCATCTTGAAGCATCTCCAGTATGTCAAACTGTAACAGAGTGAGTGTTATTATTACTTCAGCAAGTTGTTGTATTAAATAACGGATGGGTTGTTTTAAAATTCATTAAGTTCATAGCAACTGTAGGTTTCTCACAGAACATAAACCAGATTGTATGTTTCCATATGGCTGAACAAGTATTTAAATTATTAAAGCCTTTTGCATAATACTTTAGTCAAACTCTTTTTAATAGTACATGATATGCCATATACATTAAGCAAACAAATAAGCAAAGAAAAAAAAACTCCAACCCACACCATAATAATGTATTAATGGAAATTAATCACCACTTTTAAAATAACCAAAAAAAGCAAAACATAAAATTTGGACGTGAAGTGAAACACTGTAAACCATGAAATCACTGTCCGTTTCACCAATCTCTGTTAAGACCAATGAACAACTATTGACTATGGTTTCCAGAAACCTGCAGCTCTGGTTTTTAAAGAAGTGGTAGTTTGCTTGGGGTGAGTCCTGTGAAAGGAAGTATTTAAAAATATTCCTTGCTTGTCCTGTTTGAAGTATTTGTGACATTATTTACTGCTCTTCTCTAGAAAACTGCTACTTGGGACATGGACGATTTCAGGCTTCTAGCTCCTAAATACAAATACATGTCTCGTATTTGACCCCTTCAACCTTGATCTAAGATGAAATAATCTTGAAGATTAAGAGTTGGTGTTAAAATACCTCAGTAGGAATGAACGCCTATAGAATACATCTGCGAAGTCTTGTTCTTGCATGCCAAGCTGATGCGAACTCAGATAGCAGCGAGCAATAAACATGCAGGTTTGCTTGCCACCCGTCTCCCCTAGCATAAGGGATTAGTTTCCACATCACATATTCCATCAATGCTCTAAATGGTTTGCACAGCACAGGTTTCTTTGGTACGCAGCAATTAGGTCCATGCCTGACCTGATTGTGATTGCCTTTCCCAAAGCAGAACAAACACCAGTCATCCTACTAGGTTACATCATAGTTCATCTAGTGCTTGCAAAGCCAATGACAGATAGATGCCAGTAACCTCCCCAGTTATTTATCCACTTCTATTCTTCAGTTGCTGGGGACAGTCATCAAAGAGGTGGACAGGGCTAAAGTTGAACATCACTTGTTCTGCTACTGACTTCTGAACCCCCATGTGTGGGCTGAGGAAATGAGGAGATGGTTAGTGAATAGCTCCTAGCAGTTGGTGGTAGGACAACTGCAAAGGGTACTTTTTCTTGTTTTACATCATTGCTTGATTTTTTCCGTACAGAGCTGCAGAGAAGTGGAGCACTTTGCAGAATTGGCTTCTCAATGATTCATCCTCTGAATGTGTGGGAGGTATGGTGGTTTCTTAATATTTCTGTTCCTCTGCATCTTTTAATCTCAGAAGCTTACTGATCAACTAACAAACGTTTCAGTATCATGGGCTGGAACCTCTGCAGTAGATACACATTCATTTATGCCATGCAGGTCTGTACCCATCAAACGGAAGAGCTAGGGCCGTGCCTTTGTCTGAGATTTGCAGACGCTTGTCTTGTCTTTTCCTGAGGACCCACGGGTCTAGAAACTGAGACAGGACACTCTATGAACTCTTGGCCAAATTCCACTCAGGGGACTGATTTTCTGCTCATTGAAATACCTCTATGGGGAGTAGCATTTCTTAAGATGGAGAAATGGGCATATCTGCTCTTTCAAAACTTACAATCTATGGATATTTCTGTTAGGAGGAGGAACACAAGAGAATCCCTACATACCAGCTGCCAGCTGTGCATTTGATGGTATCCTTTGAGGATATTTAGGTACTCAAATGATGGTTCAATATGAAGAGTGAGAACAGAACACAAGAAGCCAGTGAATGGCAGAGTTGTCATTATTAAGAGATAGACTTTGGTTTTGTCAAAACATCTTGAATTAACATTTGTAAAGAAGCAGCATTGAAATGATGGAGCTGTGTTACCATTTCCTTTGCAGCTGTCTCTCTTTCTCCAGCCAGAGCTGAGGACACAATTAAAATATTTAGCAGAGACAGTGGGTTCAGACTTCGTAATCTCAGAATCTCCAATCTGGAATTCTTTCACAGCTCAGAAATACTATGCTTGAATTCACACAACTCAGACAATTGAATCTTGCAAAATTCTGTAATACCAAAGCATGGGATTGAAACTACAGTTTGTGACTAGCTGAAAAACAATCTGACCATCTTGGGTTGCAAATTTTGTTCCAGTTGTACAAACTATTTCACCTCGAAGACAATGTGTTCCTTTGGATTATACTGGTGAGACACTGCATTTAGTGCTCTCTTCTTAATCCAGAACCAGCAGCTTAGTTTTAAGGATTCAACCTCTTGGTATCTGGGTAGTCCAGGTGGAGATACTGGGTGCTAACCACATCACAGCGTAGTTCAGAGGATGAAACACAGCTTTAAACCTCTGTGTCTCTCAGGCTAAATCTGTCACTCAGAGGGTTGCGGGAGGCGTGGTAAAGCCCAGTGTAGACTCAGTCAGGATTTCATTGAGTAGAAGTGAAATCCTCTCACAGTTAAGAGTCCACACAAGGCTTTAGCTGCAGAAAACCATAAAGGTGCAATTTGTCTCTAATGAACACGTAGACAAAGTACTAATTCACTTAATTTCATCCTGCATGTCTAGCAGAGGAGTCTCCGCTGTACTGGGCTATGGGCTGAAATGGCATCGCTAGTGTATTGTTCCCTGTCACCCACACAAGTCTAGTGATTGTCAATAATCATGCTTCCCAAGCAGTTGGTGAGTCACTGCTGATCTGTTTTCGGCAAAGTAGACCTCTGTTTGGTTCCCATGGTGATCAGAAGTGACAGTTATTACAAACTGCTACTACAGCTCCTCAGTTGCACGCACCTACTAAAAGAAGCTCCAATCTAGTTATAGTTCCTTGGAGTTTTGCAGTACATTGTCATTGCTTCCTACTGGCAGCAATTTGAACACTTCAGGTGGATCGGCTTTGTGGAGAACATGCTGGAGGAGGGTGATTTGTGGAGTGGTTGGTTTGGTTTTTACCCTCAATGTGTTTAGAAAAACCCAAGAAAATATCAGTTCTGCAAGCTTTCTGTAGAGCAGTGGTGGGCTGGTATTGCAGGAAATCTTTTGATGCTGGGCTAAATGATTCAGCCCTTGTTTTAACAACAAACATGCATAAAAATGAGTTTTATTATAATAGGGGCCATTTTATTTTACATGATCTAGCGAGTGTTACTGTAACTCCAGGGTTTTCAAACATAGGAGTATTTCCCAGAGAGCAGAAACCTGCTTGTGGGCGCTTAGAATGGCTGTCACCTATTATGGGGGGACTTTATGTAGTGGGCATTTACCTGTTCATTATTAAAACACCTGCAGCTGAAGATAGGACCCTGCTTGTGAAACTGATTATTCCATGAGGTGTAGTGAAACTCTCATTAGCTGAACTGTACTGAGAAAGAGTTAGAAAGATATCATGAGATGGAGCTTGGATGAAAAGGACAATGTGTGCCAGAAAGGAGGAAATATGTAGGAGAATGAGGATTACAATATTTTGCAGTAAAGACAGGTGCAGAAGGAGGTTAGGAAGTGAAAACAACTTAAAAAAAAGAAGATATTTTAATTAAGTATCTGCTCTATTTCCCTGTGATTCTAATTTCTTGCAAATAGAGCAAGAAGTAGATCACTGCCAAATCATTTTAAGACTGAAGAGAAACGAGGATTGGCTTATCGGTTCGTTTCAAACCCTCAGATGTCTGAGATTGCAAACCTTCTGGATGACAACTTATTTTTATTTGCTTCATGCTCAGTGTAGTGAGCCCATGAACCTTATATGTCCTTCTGGGTGTTCCCAGATTATATAAATATCCTGCCTTCTCTTTCAAAATGTGTGTTGGTGTTCTGTTTATGTCTCACTGTGCAGACTGAAACTTCTAATTACTTTGGAAGTTTACATCACTCTTGAAAAACAAGTGAGTGGACTGAGAAAATACAGGAGATGTAAAAATCATTAACAGGCACAGTACAAGGAAAGATTATAGAGCATGTGAAAAGGAAGCAAGAGCTTAATCTGAAAAACAGAGTAGAGTTAGAACCAAAGCTTTGGTTTACTCATGCCGTCTCATTTACATTTCTCATAACTAATGGACCGCTGTGCAAGTCATGAGTTTGGATGACAGCACCCTTATCAGTAGTCTTGGAATCAGCAGTCCACTTGCAGAGTTTTGTTTGTGGTCTTTGATTCCTATGTTACAGGAGATGGCAGGAATATGAAATACTAAATCCCACCCTTAGCCTTCATTGCCCACTTTTTCTGTTGGCCAGATCTCAGTGTTGTCTGCAGGATGGCTTCAGCTCCATAAAAGCTGACCTCACAGGACTCTTACTGTGCAGCCATGATTCAGAGCGACATGTTAATTGGAGGCAAGTCACATTCAATAGCTGTTTTGTGGGGGATAACAGTCTGTAGGAAAATGTAAGACTGTTTATTGGAGTTGGGGAGGTATTCAGACTTTGGAGAGAGTCCATATTACATCACTACCAAACTCTACTTGACAGAACACGAACATAACACCACATGCAGAAATAAATAAAGCCAGGGAGGTAATGCACACCTTTCAGCCTATATCTAACATCATATTTATGGCTATATATCACTGGACACTGACCATAACTTGGTGTTGTGAATATTCTCCCACAGATAGGTTTGCATTCCCAAAATTATTTCCCTGTAAGGAAAAAAACATGGAAGGATTTCCACTACCTGCTTTGTCCACAGGAGCCTTACATGCTTTGGGGAAATCAGCCAACAGATTTTCTTTAAAATGAAAAGATTTAATTAATTCCTTAATGTATAAATAGTCTCAATCATGCAAATTCCAGGTATCTGGCTATTATAAGAATGTACTTTATCTTTGAATTCCCACAAGAAACCAGTTGCCTACTTCTTTTTCCTCTTCCAAATTGTGGGTTACTAGAATAAATACATGATTAAATTTTTTTACTGTTCTATCAAAGGAACTGCTTTGGATCATCAGAGAGAAACAAACCGTTTGTGGCAGGGATTCAATTTGTAACAAGAAAACTGTGCCAGTCAGGAGATGGAGCTTCTATAAATTTCAAGCTCTTTTTAATAGAATGAATAATGGTTGGAGAACTTAACCAGCACTATTAAAGGGTCTTTGTTCAAGGCATCACTGCTTGTGTAACAGTTGCTTCTTGAGAAACCTGAGATTTCCAGTGAAAAGAACCCTGAAAATCACTACTTGGAAAATAATTTTTGATTTCTGATACTAATTTGCCAAAAGCAGCATTATCATTTTCCCTTTGAATTTCAAGAGGACGCCAAATTCTCATCAGTAAGGCAAACAATCAGCCTCTCCTGGCCTGCAAACAAGTGCAGGAAAAAAAAAAAAGAAAAATGGCATTGACTAGCTTTATCATAGAGGCATTTATGTTCAGGCACATGAATTAATCCAAATCTTTAAAAAATTAGGTTACTTTGGACTTGATTTCATCTTTCCTCCTTTCTGATGTTTTTACAAAAACATTATACTATTCCCTCAAATTTTTCCTGTGGTCTGAAATAATCCCTGGCAACAAACATTTCTCCTGTATTTGTTGTAAGAATGTGTACGTTGTAATAATTTTTGAAACTTCTTCTGCTATTTCCCATTTTTATCTTGAATACACCCTCTGGCATAAAACTCTGCCACAGACCAGTTCTTACCCACAGGGCTAGGTTGCCACCTTTATTCAGGTGAAGACTCCAAGTAGGTGCCACTGAAAACTATTTTATCCTGAATGCTTTGTACTCAGCTGGTCTTTTTCAACTTGTAAAATGGATAATGCTGCCTGTTGTTCACTAGAGGGGGTATTTACTACACATGTAACTGCATTATCTTCAGATTTGCCTGGCATGGTTATAGCAGTCTTCCACTCCTTGTTGTAGAGTCTTGAAACTTCATCTTCCCTCCTTCATGACACCTCCTTCAGATATGTCTGTGGAGGCAGCTTCGTGCTACAAAGTTGAAAGGTACAAAACGATGTGAAAGTGTCTCTATGACATTCCAGTTGGTGCAGTGGTGTGCAAAACAAGAGTAAACACCACTGGTAAATTAGCTGGTGAAAGGACCTTGCTACGCTGCGTGATCTCTTTGGAGCAGCTTGAAATGATGAGAAAAAGAACAGGATAATAAGGCATCTGGGGCTGTGATTCAGTATCATAAACGCCTCTAGACATTACAAATGTTAGCAGTGTCCCTTGTGCTGTCGTTGTGGCTGCCATAAAATAATCTTAGCCTTGTAAGAATTTCAAATAGTGTCAACATCCACTTGGCAGTGGCTGACTGTCTGACCCGTAGGTTTTCTTGCCTAGGTCATGGAGTCTGGCTGATGTGCACAGACTGTATCACAGAATCACAGAATGGCCCTCTGAGAGTTGGAAGGGACCAGCAAGGATCATCGAGTCCAACTCCTGGCTCCACACAGGGCCAGACAAGTCAGAGCATGTGACTGAGTGCATTGTCCAGAGGCTTCTTGAACTCAGTCAAGCTCAGTGCTGTGACCACTTCCCTAGGGAGCCTGTTCCAGTGCCTGGCCACCCTCCCAGTAAAGAACTTCCCCCTAATATCAAACCTAAACCTCCCCTGTTGTAGGCTCATGCCATTCCCTTGGGTTCATCATGACCTGAAAACTCCCACTTTGCAGCCTGCTGGTTGTGCCACATGACTCTGCAGTGAACCTCCACTGTGTCTACCAGCATACATAGTGAAATGATTTGAAGAACCTGCTGGTAGACTGGTGATGCAGGAGGACACCTTCATGACATACCCCCTCTGTTGATCCTACTGTCTTCTTGGTGCTGTAGGTGAGGCAAGGTGGCTTCACACTCACCGAAGGACCAGCCATGTATTAACAGTGATCCTGCCCAGGCCAGTTGTATCATGCAGTACCTACCCTACGACAGCAGACCAGGGTGAGCAACACCACTGTACTGGAGGAGCTGGCCTTGTCCTTGTCCGGCTGAAATCTTAAATAGAGCTGGGATTTGTTTTTTTCTGCTTCCTTCATTCTCTGAGCAGCAAAACCCAAATGACCTCACTGAGCTGCCTTTTATGTGCCTCCCGAACAGGCCTTACGTTCAGAGCCGTGCTGCTGGTGACAATCAAATTAATCACTGTCCCATTGGCAGCTGCAAGTCGGGCTCTCCCGGCAGCCTCTGGGATGTCAGAATAAATCCTTGTCCAAAGTAGGTCAGCAAACCCTGCCTGGCCTCCAGAAACGGCTTTGTTTAGAGACAGCAAATTTCTTGGTATTGCTGGGGATCATTTTCTTCACATGTCTTTCATGGGAAAGAATCCTACAAACTCGAATGGCATCATCAGTCCCCTGGACCCTGAACCCTCTGGCAGAACTTAAAAGAAAAAAAAGTCCAGCAGAGAAAGAATCCCAAACAGTCATTGAGAAAAAAACACCTAAAAAAGCGTAAGGATCCTCTATGAAGAGTTTCAATACACCTCTGCTGCTCTCATTTCTGCTACATTCAACTGATTTCTCTTTAAAAGGTGCAAATGTCTTAAGTTTTGATTTTGTAGCATCTGTGCATATACTTTTAGCAGTTAAAAGTTTACCTTTTTCAAAACACTTATTTCAAATTTTGAAAAAAAGTTATTCTTTGCATATTATTCTGATTTCCAGGATATTAATTAATCAGTTCTACAGCTGTGGTTATTTATTTTTCACTTTAGAGTTTTGTTTTAATAGATGGACTGAAGTGCTGGTATTAAAATGAGGAGTTAGCTCATTTTACAAAATATCCAGCAGTGACAGTGCTAAGAGCATTGCTTGTCACTTCACCACCGCCTGTGGCAAAGTTACAGTTTACAGACATCATTTAAAAACCAAATTAATTTAAACAGCTTTGCTTCTTATGGAGCTTTTAGGTCAAGTCAGAAGTTAATAGACTCTACTGAAACAGTGTCTCTGGGCAACTTCAGATTGTCCTCTAAGCCACTAATATACATCTCTCAGGTTTTTTTCTATGATGAAATTTATGCTGTTGTCCAGTTTCCAGGTGATTCGTTATAGCTCTGGTCTAACCTCTCTGCAGATGCCACTGTTATTCTGCAATGAGGGGAAAAAAAGAGAAAAAAAAAGGAAAGCAACCAGCCATTTCTGGGTGCTCTGTAAAGTCTCAAAAGCAAGATAGCTTAAAATAAATGTTTGCATCTTGCTGTGTTTTTATGACCTCTTTGGGCACAACTAAACTATAAATAAGATGAAAAGATTCACTCTGTCACACTAAAATAATAAAACATTAAAAATTAAGGGATGAGAAAATTAAGCTTCCTGATACATTTGCATTATGATGCATCAGATTTTGAAAATTTGATGAAAAGCTATTTTTTTCGCAGGGTACATACTATAACAGACTAACCTGATTAGGTATGTATGAAAAAGTGCATTTTCCCTTGAAAATCTGCAAAGGTTTGGTTATCATTGTTTTTGGGCCATTTTTTTGCTCAGGAATATGTTTTCTTGTGCTGCCTGCACAAGTTAGACAATGACAAAGTGAATTTTTATCTTGTTCAAGGTAAGCACTTCTCTTTGAACTACTGAAAGCAGGTTCTTGGTTCCCCAAAGGTGGTCTTATTACCGAGGGCAACATCTGCTAAGGATTATCGGTTGCCGCCTAACATTCAGGATAAAAATGTCAAGCTTTCAGCTTGACAAGTCCCAAATTATTTCATTTTGCTTTTACTGTAATTTACTGGGAACTCAAAGGTTTCCATCATACATGGGATGGGTTAAAGTAAACTTAAAAAGAACAAGCTGGCCAGTACCCTTACTGCTCCATGGAAACTAGTGTAGGTACATCAAGGGGTAAGAGGCATCCAAAAAGGAAGCCCAGTCCCTGCCTTTGGGTGGACAGTCACTCCTTGGGTGCAGGATGCAAAAATGTAAAGTTTTCCTTACCACACAGATGCCAAGCCTGTAAAAACAGCTTCTCACTTTTTTTCTCTCTCTTTTTAAAAAGTATTTTTATTATTTAAAGCTTGTTACCCGTGGAAGAAAGCCAAAAGTATACAACTGCTATTTTTCAGCAGGTTCTTTGTTTGCCTGGTCAGTTTTGATTTTTATTGTTTATCTGATTTCAGAGCTCAAAATAGACACGAGGGGCCGGGAATCAGAAACTCCAGCCTTCCTGATGCTGCAGGCTTGTTACTCTTGGCTAAACCACTTCGGTGGAATCCTTCGAACACAGGTTCTTTTAGACTTGAATGCCCCAGCAAAGTGGTTTTGTTCTTACACCATGATCATCCTTCAGGGAGAGCCAAGAGGAGTTTGTAGTGATAAGCATGTTTCTGAGGCTCTTGGGAGCACCGACGAGGCCAGGTACTGTGGTGAGGAGCTCGCACATTGCCAGCGGGCAGGCCTAGCAGGGGCTTGATCTCCCTCTCTGCCCTGTCCCTCTTTTCTGCCACCTCACAGAAGTTTCTTTGCCGAAAAAACACAGCCCCAATGGGTTTTACATCAGCTGGAGTGTAATGATTTAGCACATCTGATGCGTGCAATGAGGGGAAGTGAAGGAAGGGGTTACAGAGGTGAGCAGAAAAGCAAGAGTGAGTTAGTGATGTTGATGAATTGCTCTTTGTTGAAATGCTGCTCCCTGCACTTCTTCAGTGTAAATTACTCTTTTTCTAGATGGAGAAACAATCAGTAGGTTAACTTCATTACAAATGCCAAAAAACATTACTCATGTTAGCAAAACAGCTTTTTATTCTGTCTTGTTTTCTCTTTAAAAGCCTCAGAACCTGTTACTGTTTCCAGGAATAGCTTGGAAATGAGATTTCTTGAGGTTTTAAAGTAGGAAAAACAAATAAGCCCTGATTTCATTCCCTGCTCAAATGCAAGAGTATGGATCCTCATGTGAATCCTCGCAGCACATTCGCAGCTCAGCCAGTGGCAGAGCAGCAGGCACTGCAAACTCTGCAAGCTGACCCACACCTCAGGCAGGAGCCCAGAGCTGTGGCCAACACTTTTGTTGGCTGGGGGTGTGGGGGTGGGAGGTGTGACTGTGTGTGTTTCTTTTAATTTGTTAGCATTAATTCCAATGGTGCTCACTTCTTGGCTTGAACAGCCACCAGGACACACGGACAGAAAGCCCTGGCAGCAGCACACCTGTGTCTTCATGGCTTTAGGCAAAATCCCAAACATTGAGGGGACCTGGAGTGAGTTTTTCACACACTGAGATCTTATGGAGTAAACAGCCATTTTTTAATCTTGCTTGAGTGTCTTTCTCCCCCGTATTAGATGCACTTCACAGTGACACACGAGTAGCTTCTGACTCTAAGGGCAAGTGTTAAACTTGGCACAAGCACCACACTGTTTGGACAGGGCAGGCAGCTCTGCAGAGGTCCAGCCTGAGGGAAAAAACCTCTAGTCACAAAATCAAGATTTAGTGCCACTTTGCCCAAGAAAACGTGCAAATTTTGTGGCCAACTTTTGTTCAGAAGCTGGGCTTCCCTGGCGCCCTAACTCCACGACTGCATGCAGTTCCCACTTTAGGCAGGAGAAGCTCTTTCATAACAGTGGCCAGGATAGGAGGTATCCCAGCATGGTCCCACACTGCATTTTTATGAGACCTATCAGACTCCAGTGTGGGACCATGGCTTGCTGAACACTAGCTGAGCAGAAGGAGCCACGGCCTTTTCATGAAGTCAGCCATGATGATGACCCGCCTTGATGAGGCCACCACTGCCTGGAATGAATTTCTTTCCCAAGGTACCCAAAAGGGGAGGATCCTGTGGCATTCCCCAGCAACTGGACAGTTGGGGCCAGCATGTAGCACAGCATGAAGTCAGGAGAGACAAAGCCTGCTCTCTCCTCTCCCGAGGACCCACAGTAAGAAAGTTGTTGTGATGGGGAAAACCACCATGTGAGGAGGCAGGGAGTACATGAGGTTGGAAAGATGGCAAAAACACACCAGAGATCACCAGGTGGTTTGAAGGTATGTGGCTGAGTTCATGGCCTGTGAGGAAAATTGGGAAAATCAGGAGCATGCTGTGGCCATCTGAGTTTGTAAGAGGGGACCAGGGACCTGCAGCAGGGTTTCAGGTGCAGATGCAAGGGAAGGGACGTGGGACAGACATTGCAATATGTGTATTTGGAGGCCAGGGTATTTGCAGTCTCTGCAACTTCTTCCTCTGACATTGATCTTTGCCAGAAAAATCCTGGACTCAGTTTCTTCAGGGAACACATTTCAGACAATTTAAGAGGCGACAGCTGACAGAGGGTATGGTGGCAGAGTGGCTTTCTGGCCAGGGCAAAGGAACCAGGGACAGGGAAGTGGGGCCTTTGTGCTGTGAATCCCCCTCTGCACACAGGCTGACCATACCTGGGGTTCCTGTGCAGTGAGAGCAGAGGTGAGGAGCAGAGCAAGAGGCACAGGAAGAAATGGAAATCTTATCTTCTCCTGGACTTGGCCTATGCAGTACCTCATCTGGGAATCGCTAGGAAAACTGGGAAATGGTCAAATATCCAGGGGTACCTCTGGAAGCCGACAATTAGGAGCAAACTGAAGAGTTTTGCTGGGATGTGTAGAAATCATGAAAATCCTGAGGTGCTTGAAAGGGAAAGATCCTGTTCAGAGACCATATACAACTACACCCATGTAACTAACAGCAGGTAACTGTGGGCACCTGTGAAGCTGACCCCTGAAACCATTGAGGATGCTCAGGGCTGATAAGTAGTAGAGTGAAAATAAGCCTGAGAGCTCCTGCCTTGCCTCAGGACACTGAGTGCTAAAATGCTGAAAACCAAAGCGACAGTGGGAGCTGTTGGAGGATGAAGTGGACAAAAGGCTCTCCAGAGAGAGCAGAAGTCCAGCTGGGAGGGAGTTCAAGACCTGCTTCTGAATGTGGGGGGAGGCATGAGGGGATGAAGACTCTAAGAACAAGCAAAGACTTTGAGGCATGTTTGCTGTACCAGTGTTCCGTGCCCGGCTGCTGCTCAAAGGCGAGCGTTACTTCACTTGGCACCCACGCAAGAGGGCCTGTCCCGCCCTAGGGCTGCTCTTCCAACCCGGCAACACGAGCCGCAGCATCGCAGGACCCCCAGCGCCGCAGGCCGCCGCCGCGAAGGCCGGGCGCGCACACGGCCGGCTCCCCAGCAGAGAGCAGCGTTGCTCCAGCAGCGACCGGGGCCGCCGGGCTCCGGCTGCCGGACGCGGCTCCGGCAGCTCCGGGGGCTGCGGGCAGAGGGGCTGGGGGGCGCGGAAGCTGCCCCGCGGAGCATCCCGTTTCGCAGCGCAGGCGCGGGGTGGCAAAGCTCGAAACGTTTGCTGCATTGAGAGGCTTTAAGGGAAGGAAAAATAACCTACGGAAAGCCTTCAGCCTGTGTGCGAGGGAGGGAAGCATAAAGCCAGCTTACTGGTGAGGGGCAGAGCTTCTTCCATCCTAGAGTCAGCCACAGCAGAAGGACATTAGACATCATTCTGTCCTATGCTTCCTACCAGAAGTTTCTAAACACTTAGTCCTGCAAGCAGCGGGATGTAGTCATCTCAGTGCCTGATGCCAGTCACTTGGGACTGACCATCAAGGGTGCAGGTCACCTGCAGCTGTAATTGAGCCCAGCTGAGGCCTGGGCCACTGACACTGCATCTTCTACTGCCTCCAATTAAGGCCTCTAATGGAGCTCTCCCAGCCAAAGGGAAGGCTATTTACAAGGCTGGCCAGCCAAAGTCTCTGGGAGTCTGTGGTTAGTCAGTGCTGGGTCTGAACTGGACCTGCTATAAGCCCACAGCTGGTCCCACAGGCTGTGCACTGGCAAAGTTACTTTTCCCAAGAGGCAGGTGAAGTGTGCTCACTCCACATCCAGTCAACGTTTCCTTCACAGCCCCTGTGTCCCTTCCTATGGATGCTGAAGTTTCAGGCAGAGCTGATTTCCTTTTTATCCGTGGAGAGAAGACCGAGAACTCTTAGGAATCGGTCCTCTTCCAAAGTGGCATTTTTCTTTTGGGGCTCTGCAGTCTTTGGTACAACTGAGTGATGGTGGGTGAGGCCTAAGTGTATGGGATGGGAGCTTTTGCTTTAGTTGCTCTGTCTTACCTCATAGCAGCACTTCCTTAGGAAGTGTCCTCGGTTGCCAGCACCAGTGGATTTGTGAATCATGCCAGCGGCAAGGTAACCAAGCCTTGACAAAACCAGGCATGCCCATGAGCATGCTGTGCTGGCACCAGGCCCTTTTGTGTCTCCTGGAAGAGGTTATGAATCCAGAAATCTTTTGCCCCTTGCGGTGTTTTTGCTGCTGTGGGAACGTTGCCTGGCCCTGCACCTGAGGTGATGAAGCATACTCTTCTGAGGGAACCAGAGCTGCTGCAGGTAGACATGGATGGTCTCCAGGGTCTGCTGTGATAGTCTTACTGGTTCAGCTTTGGCGTGCTCCTATCAGGGGTCATTGACATGTAGGCTCCTAAACTAATTTGAAGCTTGTGCTGTATGCACTTACAGCGAGGCACAGACATCAGCAGCTGTATGCCATTGCCTGAAAGCAAGTGGTCCACTTCTCATTCAGAGATGGGATGCTAAAGCAGTGGTGTGGCTTTGTGTAGCCATTCCCCTGTTGATGTGGACCTGCAGAATATCGGGAGCACACTAGACTAGAGATAAAATGGTACAAAGTTGGTATAGAGGGAACACTTTGAATATAATTGTGGCTTTTTAAAAGCTCCTTGGCTGCTGTCTAGAGTTATACTATGCTTTCAGTAAAGAACGGACTCTCCTCTCTTTTCAGTCACCAGCTATATGTTGTATTTTTATGAAGAAGTTTTAAAAAACCCGCATCATGCCAAATGGGAGAGATTCAAGGTCACAAAAGAGCAGGTAGTGTTAAAACCTTGGGAAAGGAATTCATCAGCATGCCTGTGAATGATGTAATTTTACTGATATTAAACTAGGGCTTGATTAATAGGCCCAGCCTTTTTTGGAATACTTGTACTCTGTTCGGTTTTGGTTGTAGGTTGGGTTTTTTGGGGTAGAGCAGGGGAAGTGTAATTCACCTGTGTTTGTAGAGGTGCAATCATGCTCACTGCATTTTCTGTCTGTTTTCTAGTTGGACTGATTTGCCACTTATTCCTGGTACCTTTGCTTCTGTGTTTCCAATGACCACAGGTTTGGAAATATGGATGGACAACAGAGTTGGGGCCCAGGTAAGGCAGATTTCTGTTTTTATACACTGTCATGATGTGGCTCAGCTCCTTAGCCACAGTTGCATATTTCCCTGACTGAATATCAGAAACACCATAGCCCCCATAAAGGGGTGCCTTTTCTTTCAAAAGCTCTTCATGTTTTCCGAGCAAGCAAGCAAGATTTCCCAGTGGGAACTTTCCAGCTGTCCCTAGAACATAAGCATAGGCTTTCTTTATTCTTTATTTATTGCATGTTTGGATTTCTCACATCTTTCTCAAAACTGTTGCATCCATTGGACTTTGAGATTCCTGCTGTGTCTTCAGGTTCCCAGTACACAAGGTATTCCTATAGCATATATGCATGTTCCCTTACTGGGACAAGGGTTGAGAGGTAAAATAGCTCACAGATCTTGTGACCCATTGGCTGCTGCATGGCTTTTATTTCAAAGCCTTAAGTTCCCACCTACATCTGCCTGTTGTTGTTTGTTTTGAAATGGATCCTCTCAAGCTGCCAGGCTGGAAGGCTGCCCAAAAGGCTGTGGCATTCACGGGACACATCCTGGAACACTTGCCCTGCATAGTGGTGGTGCTGTGTCCTGACGACTTTGGCTTTCCTGAAGCTGGGCCCTGGGCAAGCAGACACGTGTCAGTAAGCTCAACTTGTTCAGACCTCGGCACCGGTCGTTTTGGAAAGAAGCTGCAAGCATGAGTTCCTGTGGCGCTGGTCATCGGCGACCACAAATGTTATGAAAGCCCAGCTGACAAATGGGGAGAGAATGCAGAGGAGAGTGGTAAAAATAATAAAAGCTTTCATAGTCAAACCCAGTAGATTTGAGGTATAGAGAGCTGGGAGATTCCGCCTGTTCATAAGAAGTCAGTAGCAGACAGGCCTGTCTGTAAATATATATATGTATATGTTAAGGAAAGCTATACCAAATATAAGGATGGGTTAAACACGACACTACTTTTACACTCCTTCTGTAGACTGTGTATCTTGGGAGTGTTAAGAGACATCACCTGTCTTTAAGCATGAAGTGAGCAAGCTGATGCTTCTGGGCTCTTAAAATGTGAGGGGCAAAGGGGTCCGTAGAGGGGGACACCTGATGATTCTGCACGATTCCTGTGCTGGATCAGTCTCTCAGAGCAACCTGCCCTAGTTAAGGGGCAAACGGCAACCCGTTTGGTAAGCACAGAGCTGAGAGTTGAATGTTAGGAGATGCACACACTGCTTTCCACTCTTTCCAGATCGCTTGGCAGGCAGTCAGCTTCACTGCATGAGTTCAGAGCTTCACCAGATCTGGGAAAGCATAGAGATGGAGCAGCTTGGCTGGCCAGCCAGCCTTGAAGTCCTTTTTAGGTGTGCTGGCACATCAACTGTTTGAGTGCATGGAGGTAATAAGGGTGTTCATCAGCTGCTGGGCACTCAAACTGCTGAGTTTTAGTGGCATCGGGTGTGCCGCTTGAGTGGCAGTTGAGAGAACAGGATGCTGACAATGTAGTTTTGAAAAGCCGATGGGAAGGGCCCGGAACTGGATCGCTGTCAGTTGTTCTTGGATACTGTTTGAAATATAAAAACTTGAAAAACCCTATAAACCCCAGAAATGTCTGGTTAACTGGTGAAATCACAGTGGTGCCAACTCAGTGGATTAATGAAATGCTCTTCCTTGTTTTGGTTGACTGAGGTAGACACAGAGCTATTGGTCCTTTTTTTTTAGCATGGAGATAGAAGTTTGAACTGCTTTGTCTTGTTGGAATGTGCCATGTGTCCTCAGGGATATAACAGAAGTGATTAAAGAAAAGGGAATGGCACTGGATATATAATACAGTATGGCATGGTGTACGATGTACATAATCAATGGTGTGTATGTGATGAACGAACTCTTGCTCTTCAGAAGGGATGCTGCAGTGTTCTGCTCACTCGACTCACGCTGACGGCATGTTTCCCTGATCCTGTAATGTTAATGCTAATAGACCATTCCTGTGGTTTGCTTTATTGTACGGAACCTGAGCAGTGCTTTCTAAGTCGTTTTGGCATCTCGACCAGTTGGATGAGAGGAGCTATTCCAGTTGGATGAGAGAATTGATGGAGGGCTGAAAACCAAAACATATCAGAGAAGATGCCAGCCAGACAACACAGTGGGGATAATGTTAACACCAAGGCACTATAGCTACAGGGTTAATACCATTACTAAGGGTAATGAATCCTCAGCGCTGTTCATTTTGAATGCCTGTCTTTTTGGTATCAGAATCATGAAGCGCAGGCATAAATTAGAAGGAGCTTGAAAGAGAATATCCTGAACTGACCCATCCATGTCTATGTAGAAGAATGAGATAATATAGAGAGCTGGTGGAACTATGTGCAGTCTTGGACGAAGGGCTTTATTTAGCATTACCAGGAGAGACTTGTTTGATGCTAACCTTAGGAGCTGGCAAAGGATGGAGCACTTTGGCTCGAGTTCAGGAAAACATAACATTCTGAATTCAAGAGGATTTACATGGATGCTTAAAGTCGAGCACATTTAAGGGTCCTGTTGGCCTGTGGCCTGCTTGTTCGGCACCTCAGAGAACCAGCTTCAAAATGGCGGAGTGGGCCCATGTTATTGCGGCCAGTGTCCAGCAAGAAACGTGGTGCCTTGGCCTTAAGCCCTCTGCCCTTTGTTTTCTTTTTCAAGGCCTAATCTGGAGACAACCCTGTATCTTGTAAGCTCATGGCAAATCTCTGCCCATGCATCTGCATGCAGGTGCTGCGGCGAGACACGGCCATGGGCGATGGCTTCCTCATCTGTCCCGGCCCTCCCCATCCAGGGCCACGCCACCCATCCATGGGGACGTGTGACAGCGCTTGGTCTTGGCTTCTCTGTGGCACGTCTTTTACTAGTAAACTAAAGAGAAAAATAAAACCTTTCCCAATGACAGGCAGTTACGTGCTGGGTCCTGTGATCTTGTGAATCTGAAGCCAAAAATTCACCATTCCTCTCGTGGGTAAACAATCCTGAGCTGCAGCAAGGGGTTTGTTCTTGTTCTTTTAGTCTAGCGGGAGTTTGCTTTCCTTGGTATAACACTACTGCTGTCTTCCCTGTGGTATGTTGTGTCTGGCAAGAGTGCGAACGATGGAACTGAGGCTTGGAGCACCTTCTATCTTCCCAGCAGGGAGGCTGAATGACTGCTGAAAGGAAAGCCTTTATTCATTTATTCACGTATTTTTGTCAGCTACAGCCAACCACAACTTGTTTTCTCAGACACGTACATGTGGAAACACTCTGTGTTCTGAATAGGCTTTCACATAACGCGTGTGTAACCCCGCACAAGTGCTAACCACCCAACCAGGAACCGACTTGTACTTGCAGGTCAATTTAGAAGGCCATTTGCTGGTGTCTGTTTTAATGCCATTTTCCCATTTTGCCAAGGTTGCCAAGTAGAAAACTAACGTGTTCTAGTACTGAAAAGCCCCAGCTTTGGTTTTTATGGTCCATCAGGCCGAGGATGGATTTCAGAGGGAAAATTGGTTTCAGCCAATTTCTCCTTTGCCTGCCAGACAGCTCCCTTGCTCTCAGCCTCTGGGGGTTTAAGTCGCAGGTGAATGGTTGGTACAATTTCTGATACCACACCATTTTAGAACAATTATTGGCTTCAGGTTGGTCTACACAGGAAAGTAATCCATATCTTTCTGAGGAAGTTGTAACTGCCTTTCACCGTGGTGTATAATTATTAAGTAGGCTGACTAGAAGTCCAGTGACATGCCTGGTAGACTTCATATAAAGACCAGTGTAGTCTTGGGGTAGCTCAAAGGTGGCCAAAGTGCTCCACGTGTGGTTAGCAAAGTTATCACAGCTCCACCAGAGAAGACACCCCACTAGCTCAGCCTGCTGTTCTTTCCTCAGCTACCTGTTTCATGCAACCAGAGAGTACTAACTACTGGAATTCATTTGCAAGTTTGTTTGGTGCTACAACTTTTTATGTTCACATTAAAAGCTATTTCCAACTTCAGTACTGCCTTTTACATGCCCTTTTGCTCAACCCAAGTGCAGGAGAAGGAAAGCACAGCTTTGACCTGTGGTGAGTAAGGGCTAATAAGAAAAGGAACGGGTCAAAACATATGCTGTGCTTTCAGGTTAGAGTTCCTGTGAGATCAGCTTGAGCACTGTGTATCCGAGTAGCAACAAGTTCAGGGCTGGGAAATGTTTCAGCTTTAGCTTTGTCTCATCATTTCTATGATTGTGGGCATGTGGTGGCATTTCTTCACAGGTTCAGCAGCAAGTCCAGTAGTGAAGCATCAAATGGGCCACTACAGCTTCAGTAACTTTTTTCTCTTATTCTTGACCTTTCCAACCTTTTATGCAGCTGGGGAGTACTTTATTGTGGTGGTGACTGAGGGCTATGGGGGTGTCCTGTTTCTGCTATGTCTGTGGAACAGAATGAAGTTGGACAAGAGATACTTGGAACAGTCTGTTGAGGGTGGTGTGTCTCGACGGGACAGTTGGAATCTTTCTTGGTGGGGACCTATACAGCCTTCCAAAATGCAAAAACTCAAGACACTCATTGATTCATTCTCCCATGATCCTGAATGGAGCCTTGTAGAGTATCTCAGAAGGAGGCTTTAGTGGAGTTCTGGGATCAACACTACTTCACTTTCTGAACTAAAAAGCAGACTATGAAAATCTTACTGTGGGTCAAGATAAATGGTTTTATTTTCCTTCATCTTTGATTCTTTTATGGTTATTTGCCAAATTCCATTTATTTTAGCAATGAAACATTCACTTAAAGTAGAACCACACAGTGGTTTCTAAAAAAATTATCATGTTTTCCCACTGTTTCTCTCCAGCAAAAACAAGCTAAGGAAGTTGCCATGGATTTAGACATCTACTTGACTGACTCAAATCAGCATTTTTATTTGTGTTTCTGTTTGGGGTTTTGTTTTGTTGTGTTTTTTTTTTTCTCTGATCTCTATTTTTAAGATTTAATTACTGAGCATTCTTGTAAAGATAATCTAAGGAAGCTAATAGGGGCCCAGTCATGCCTTTTAAAATGTGCATGTATTGTATGGTGTTTGTAATTCTTTTTCTGTGCAAGAGCAAGTACCAGGTCTGCTACAGTGTATGAAAGGCAGAAAACAGACATCCATCAGGTGTGGAGGAGAGTCTGAATCTTTACAGTTCTTGTCAGTTCCCCTGTCGCCTGAAGCAGCAAACATGGCCATGCCCCCTTGAACTCTCTCAAAAAAATCTAAAAGGATTTAAAGCAGATTTCAGTGTGGTCAGGATGGGTTATTCCTATCAGGTCAAAACCCAGGATGCTCTTAACCTCTTTGCTTTCAGACTGCAAGACCTCTTCCTCAAGCTGTGTGAGAGAGTGTGTGGTAGTAAGAGACAACCTATTGATTAGTCTTCAGGTAGAGGGACAGACGTTAATAACACAACAGAAGATGTAACTATTGAAACAAACCAGCAAGCAGCTGGAGTAGACTGGAGCATAAAATATTCAAACTAAATTGTCTGGAAAGATAAGAGCTGAGCTGATCAGAATTTGCATCAAGTAATAACAGACCTGTGAAGGGATTTGGAGTACCTTGCCATTTGCTGAAGGAATTTACTGCAATAAAAGCTGAGATTCCACAAAGTGAAAATCCAGCATAAGAGTAGTAGTGAACAAGAAAGGAGAGGGTATGGAAACTGCTGGTTCAAACTCCATCCTTGTGAATGGAATTATTCCTTAGTCTCTGTGACCTTCAAATTAGGTCATACTCCCAGTGCAGGTCAAGAAAGAGTGACTCTAAATGCATCTCAGACTGTTTTCTTCATAGCTGGGAAACCCTTAATAAATATTAATTTGTGCATTCTTACTTCAGTCTCATTTCCATGTATTCATATATGGAAAAAATAAATTTTCATTAGGTTTACAAGAGGCTGAAAAGTAACGTTCCATGGAAAACACAAACCCCACTAAAACCTGCTAGACACATCCTCACTAAGCTTTGCAAAGAAGACACATTATCATAAAGCATATCCTATGATCTAATTAATACTAATTTAGTTGGTTATTCACAGTACGTTTCTCCTGTTTATTTCCAAAGCATTTCTCATGACTCTTTGGAGGTTGCTTATTAGCTTCACAATTGAGTATGGATGTTACAGCCTGTCGGGAGATAAATAGAAGGAAGATTCATTCAGTCTTTCACAGTCCAAGGAACTTTTCTCCCATTTCTAGCAAACTACTTTGATGACAACAGGAAAATATATAACCAAAACCACACAATGGAATCATTGTCACTATGATACCGTCTCTGGGAGTTCAAAGGCACTTTTGCAGAGCTGTCCAATACTGTGGTTCAGGAAAGCACACATAATTGAGGAATTATAGTTGCTGTTCTAGAAAAAGCTCACCTCCAGTCTGGATCAGTACAATCACTAACAGCAGAATTATATTACTTTATATTTTTTCATCCACTGTTTAAACTTTTAGGAATGCCATGTGTCACAATAATTCCCTTTTCTTTCTCTGTGAGCTCTGGTGATTAGCCTCCTTATCTAAGAAACTCATCCAAAGCTTATGGAAGCAACAGAAGTCTTGAAGACAGGTTTGAGAGGCAAAAGCAGCCCCAGTGCATGTAGGTGTTGCCTTATCTCTTTGCAGCGTGTTTTCCAGCGTGAGACAATGTCTGCTTTGCTTGTTGCAAACATGTTCCTGTCTTCTATCTCTTGACATACCTACTCAGACCTTGGACATTCCAGTGATATTTTAAGCCCCAAAGGTCCTAAAGTCCAGGTCATGACTCATTGCCCAAGGGTCAAAACCCGATTCCCTTTCACGGTCTCTGGTCTCCCACTGAAATAGGCCTGCTAAATCACTTACCAGTAGTCCTCTCCCGACCCCAGCAGCACTCTATAAATCACTGTAGCCACTCCCAGGTGTTTACTTTGAAGCAGGGTGGGAATCAGCCTGCAGGATTGTGGGACACATCTAAGAAGGTCAGATAGAAAATAAGCAACTGTGGAGTCACAGCAGGGAGTGAGGCTGAGGACACCTCATCGCAACAATTAGCAAGATAGATGATACCAAAGAGCTCATGACCCAGATCAGTTTTTTCATGTCCAAGGATTACTGAAGGACACAGATGCAGTGAGATGTATCAGAACTCCCTGGCAACAAGATTCACTACAGCATTTCCTGTGTGGATGTGCCCCTTAGTGGCACAAGGCCACAAACCTCGCTACAAGCCCGTAAGAACTGGGATCCCTGGTTAGTTTCCAGGTTATGGACAAAAAAGGACACAAAGATGGAACTGGAAAACTCTCTCTTCCCCTTTGATCCTTAGATTGGCAGATGACCAAATGAGGAAGTCCCTTGAATCTACCTTAATGGTGCAGGTAACAAGAAATTCCCCATACAGCATAACTGCATGTGTCCGGTTCCTCCAGCGTAGCTGGCTGCTGCCTCCCTGTGTGCCTCTCTGAGGCAAATTAGGGTCCTGTGACCTTAAAGAAGGTTCTTGCATTGTGCCACACAGGTATGTGACATGTAGATGCCAACCAGAAGGAACTCACACGTCATGGGAGGGGAATGGCAACAACCTGATTTCCACTAAAATGAAGTAACACAGAAATGAAAACATATAATTCTTGGGTTTAAAATGCAGCAGACCTGCTTTGCCCAAAATGATCATGAAAATTACTTCCTGGCTTATTCTGGGCACTTTCACGAGCACCTGTGCATAGGAAGTTCTCCAGCAGGCCTGAGTTTTCCATACTGGGTTTTCAGATGGCACTGAATGTGTCTGCCAGATTTAGTGCTGTCTTCTCAAACTTACTTATTACTCCTCCTTGGAGACATCACTTCAGGCCTCTCTGATCTATTGTCACACTAAACCTTACTCACGGTGATAAGAGAGTCACTTTTTTTTCTTTCCCCCATGGCCTACCCTTGCCCTAGACACTTTGAAATGGCCACTACCCATCCTTGATTTAGAGATGGTAATTTGAAAAGGGGTATTGTAGATGCTCACTGGCAGTTCCTGCTCCTTCCTGTTCAGTTGATTTCAACTGGCAGCATGAGACTGGACTTGGTAAAACATCCCTCTTGCAGAGCATTTTTTTAACATATGTTTATTTTGACACAGGTGCTTACAAACACTATACAAAAGACTGTATCTTTGCAACAAGAAGGTTAAGCCACTGGCACACGCAGCCGCTGCTTTATCACTAACACAGGTCTCTATTTTTAGCACAGTGCAGCCCACAGCCCTGGGAGAGCATATAACTTGTGGCACCAACTTAGAAAGTCTTCCTAAATGCCAACCACAATAAGCCTAAGGCCTGCGGTGACTATTCTGGGAAAAATCCCAGGCAATCATTGCAGAGACATCGTGCAACATTCCTGCCAGAAAAGTTTGACCTGAGCAGAAACACCACTGTTCTGTGTTGACTTTTCCTGAAAATGCCTCTACTGACAAGTAGGCTTATCTGGATCATATTTCAAGAGACACTAAAGTCATGGAGGCAAGTTATGTGAACCCAGACCCTACTTTCTGAAACTCTGAGTCCAGAGCACGACTCCTCTCGTATGTTAAGCTTGTCAAAAACACCTATACTTCCAGTTCGGAGGCACATATGTAATTGTTGTTCTAAGATGATCCCTTGGCAGTTCTAACTTACTGGAGCTTCAACTGGTTTTGTAGTTGAATCACAGCATCAGTAGGAGGGATGGGTCCACAAGTCACAGAATCACAGAACATTCAGAGTTGGAAGGGACCTTGAAAGATCATCTAGTCCAACCCCCTGTGACAACAGGATCACCGAGACTAAGTGACATTGGAACACACCAAGGCAGGCTTTGAATGGCTCTAGGAAAGGAGATTCCTCAACTTCTCTGGGCAATCTGTTCCAGTGACAGCAGACACTCCAGATGCAGCAGAAGTGCTTAAACCCCCCCAAGACTCTTCCAAGCAGATGGCAGAGTTTTTCAAAAACCCTTTTTGCTGAGGAGCAGCTTAATCTGCCTTCTTTGAGGGGTAACGGTGAACTATCCATTCAAAGACATGCTATTGATGTTAGAGTAAAAATTCATATCTTGACCCCAGAAAATCTTTGCTTTTGACAGTTTTCCCTGTGAACAAAGCTGTTTCAGTAAGCCTGTATCTTCTGACCTGAATAGACGTGCTGGAAATCTCCCAGCAACTTGTTTTGTACAGCACAGTGAGAAGCCTGGGTGGAGTGTGGGGACAGCCCGGCCGCCCCAGTGAGTGATCTCCATTCTCCCCCAGGGCCTTGGGCAGTCTGATGGATGCTCGTGGCAATATATCCAAACAGCAAACAGCCTGCCCTGAGTTCAGAAGCCAGCACCACGCACGTGTATCAGCACCTGACTCCCTGTCAACTTGCAAAACTAGGCCTGAACAAGCAACTCTGTTCCTCATGCCAGGGAGCCATTCTCCTGCGTTATGCCAAAGGAAAAAATCTACAGGATGGGCGTGGAAACCCCCTCAGTGATTTATTGCCCTTTTCCCACAGCCCTCACTGCCTTCTAGGCCCACGGCCTATCTTCACTTTTTTCCATGGCCTGTGCTTTTCCACAGCATTCACAGTGACCGTAACCTCAACCCCATGAAAGACAAAATTGCTAGAGAAATCTCTGACTTGTTGCCCTTGAATCTTGACTCTTCAGCCATCCTGACTTCATTTACCCTCATGCAGGATGCAGAGTTAGATTAAATTGTTGAAGAGAAGAAATCCTTGGAGAATGCCTGAGGCAGAAAAGAAGATGGCCCCGTAAGATAATGCCCTGATTAACCCTCAAGAGTGTGAACATTCTGCATTTTGGTCTACACTATCCTATGAGCTGTAGGCTGTTCATGCCCCCTCACCACCTCTGGCAAGAGGACAGAGTGACCATCCTCATAGGATGGCAAGAGCGAATCCCTGTTTCTGGGAGAGGAGTAGGGGATATTCCTCGAATTTGAATGCACAGGAGTTTTTCTACACACTAACGCATGCTCGTGGAAGCAACTTCCCCCGTTTCTGCTGTATGCTGCTGTTGTTTGAACCACACTGGATTTGACGTGCTGATGCGGCAAGGTCAGGCAGAGTCTTCCCAAAAGACCCACTCCACTATATGAACTCTTCTAAGTTCCTCCTTCTTATGCTTACATAAACTCTTGAAAACTAGAAATTAATCTCTTTTCAGCACCTCACAGCCACTCAGCTTTTGACAGAAATGGGAAATCACAGTTAGAAAAACGAAATCTTGCCTTTGTCTCCAGAACTTCATGCTACAGATTAATTTGACAGATGTCTGAGCCTCATTAATATTGCTTTTGTCTGCCTCTGAATAATAAGCCTGATGATCACGATGCTCTTTTGAGACACACGTACTTTAATAGTATGCTCATCACCACAAAAAATATGTAAACCACACTAACGAGATTTTTTGTTTTCACACGATCTTGAGAAGTGCATTTGAAAGGGAGAATTGCAATGTTTCCAATGTCCTGAAAAACTGTAGAAAGGACTGGAAAATAAGCAGCATGTGTTGCTAAGGAATTGCCATGGATGGGAGCGCTTCCCCCTTATTTTACAGGCTCTCTGCATGGCAAAGCTGGTTCACTTCCCAAGGACCCACTGACACGGGGCTATGCCAGGGCAGCTGGACCAGGAGGAATTCCTGGAGGAGCAGGGCTGCAACCAGCACACTTCTGTCTCCTGGTGGTATCTGGCTCCTATAACAGTTTTGCAAAACCACAGGCTTTTAGGCACAGGCTCAAGGACCCCTAAGACTTCTCTGAGGTGCTCTGAGAGGCTTGCTGGTCCGTGGCACTTCTTTCAAAGAAGAACCATCACATTGCCCCTCAGGTTCAAGTGCAGCTTATTCAGACCCAGAAGCCCAGCCTTCAGAGAGCGCGTTTTCGGAACCACTTGGGCCGACTGTCTCCTTGCACATTGTGCTTGCACACCCCAACCTTGCAGCATATTCCAGCAGCTCTCCACACGCTCTACTTGCATCCCAGACCAGGATAGCTTTCCCCTTTGCGCATCTAGCCCTTTGTTTCAGAATGGCAGCTCTCATGGATGAGCGAATGCAGACCCACATCATCGCGCCTTCCAGGCCTTTCTGTTCGCAGTCCTCTGCTTTCCACCCGTGTCAGGCAGACCCAACCTGACACGGGATTGCTACTCCCACCATCCCAGCTGACCACGATTGTTACGGACCGATGGCCCTTTGTCCAGATTTGCCAAAATTCTTGCTCTGATGAAGTTTTCCCCCATTTTTGTCTTGAAGAGGATTCTAGGATTCTATTAATACCTCCCTTCCTTTCTTTGGCAGACTGTTCCGAAACGCTAAATCCTTATTTCCTCAGCAGGGGTATAATATCTTCTCTTATTAAAAATACTGAAACACAAGCTTACCCAGAGGTGTGTTTTATTTGAGGCGAAGAGATTCAGCAAAAATGCTTCCCTGGGACAGCTAACGTTTCAGCCGTCCTGCAAGGGTTTGGCAAATGTTTCAAATGCTCTGCTGGACTCTCTGTTTGAGATTTTATTAACCCCTTTCAAAAATGGCAATTCCCACTATTTCCAAGTGCAGATGGATGGAAATTTCCAAGTCTTCTGCTGGGAGCTATGGCACAGGCAAAGGGCAAGACCCAGCCTCTTTTGGGCGATTGCTGGAGCATGGAGTGAATGTGGGTGATAAAAAGCTGTGTTTCTGCAACTGGCCACAGCAGTGTTTTGCAAACAGAGGGAGAATTTGGCCTCTGAAGAGAGTGGTACCCAAAGTGTTCCCATCGTCAGCCTGAGATGTGGTAGAGTTTTGCCGTGAGAGTCCCTACCGCTCATGTGCTCATTGACTGCAAGGTCAAGTGCATGGAGGGAGAGAGGAGTAAGCATATCTCCCAGTGTGTATGCAACGGAAAAGAACTCTTCACTGCTATCCCAAAGGAGAGATGTCAGTGATGCCAGAGAAGTCAGCCCTGATCGCTGACTTTTGAGGTCGTAGTTGGCAGTGACCTGTGAACTTTAACCCTTACTTATTACCTTTGACCTCTTGAGCCCCTAATAAATGACTTTTCACTCCCTGACACAACCTGAACCATGATATTGAACCTTCCCCTAATTAATAACCTTTGACCCCAACCATGACCCTTGACCTTTGAGCTAAAGAAAAACTTTCAACTCAAATCTCTGAAATTTTACCTTTGTCCACCAGTTAGCAACATTTGGCACTCAATGAGATACTTGACAGATACCTCATCTTTGACCTCAACTTGTGACCTTTAAGCCTGATCAATTGCCTTGGATGACCGAAATTCATGACCTTTTACCTTGACTCTCTAATCTTTGACTAACACTGTGGCCTTTGACCCTGTGTCCCAATCTGTGACTACTGACCTATGGCCTTCAATGTTTAATGTTGATTTGTGTCCTTTGTCCTGAATATGTGACCTTTGACCCATACTGACAATCTTGACTCCTAAACCTAACATTTCAAATTTGACCCCAAGCAGAAACCTTTGGCCCCCGCTAACAGATTTTGAGTCCTAATAACAGCAACCCTTCAGTGTGAAATGACCTTTAACATTTCTTTTGATCTTTAACTTTAGTCCATGATCTTTGATGCTTTCAAAGATGCTTATGCCTGTCCTTGTAAAGAGATATGACCAGCACGTCAAGGAAGGTGATTCTGCCTTTCTACTACGCTCCCATCAGATCCTACGTGGAGTACTGTGTACAGCTTTTGGGTCCCACTACAAGGAAGCCAAGGACCTGGCAGGGGGAGTCCAGAGGAGGGACATAAAGATGATCAGAGGGCTGCAGCACATATCCTGTGAGGACAGGCAGAGAGAGTTGGACCTCTTCAGCCTGGAGAAGAGACCTTAGAGCAGCCTTCCAGTACCTAAAACTGTACAACAGGAAGTGTGGAGACAGACTGTTTACAAGGGCATTTAATGATAGGGTAAGGGTGTGCAGGATTGAACCTGAATGGATGCCCACCAAAGCCACTCTACCACTCCCCTTTTCAACTGGACAGGGGACAAAATATTTATTGAGAGGCTAAGGAGTCAAGATAAGGACAGGGAGAGATCAGTATGCAGTTAGCATCATGGGCAAAACAGACACAACAGACAATAAGTGAAAGAAAACTCACCTGCGACTTAAACCCCCAGAGGCTGAGAGCAAGGGAGCTGTCTGGCAGGCATAGGAGAAATAACTATACACCACAGTGAAAGACAGTTACAACTTCCTCATCAAGATATGGATTTCTTTCCTGTGTAGACCAACCTGAAGCCAATAATTGTTCTAAAATGCTGTGGTATCAGAAATTGGTACCAACCACTCACCTGCAACTTAAACCCCAAGCGGCTGAGAGCAAGGGAGCTGTCTGGCAGGCAAAGGAGAAATTGGCTGAAACCAATTTCCCCTCTGAAATCCATCCTCAGCCTGATGGACCATAAAAACCAAAGCTGGGGCTTTTCAGTACTAGAACACGTTAGTTTTCAACTTGGCAACCTTGGCAAAATGGGAAAATGGCATTAAAACAGACACCAGCAAATGGCCTTCTAAATTGACCTGCAAGTACGAGTCGGTTCCTGGTTGGGTGGTTAGCACTTGTGCGGGGTTACACACGCGTTATGTGAAAGCCTATTCAGAACACAGAGTGTTTCCACATGTACGTGTCTGAGAAAACAAGTTGTGGTTGGCTGTAGCTGACAAAAATACGTGAATAAATGAATAAAGGCTTTCCTTTCAGCAGTCATTCAGCCTCCCTGCTGGGAAGATAGAAGGTGCTCCAAGCCTCAGTTCCATCGTTCGCACTCTTGCCAGACACAACATACCACAGGGAAGACAGCAGTAGTGTTATACCAAGGAAAGCAAACTCCCGCTAGACTAAAAGAACAAGAACAAACCCCTTGCTGCAGCTCAGGATTGTTTACCCACGAGAGGAATGGTGAATTTTTGGCTTCAGATTCACAAGATCACAGGACCCAGCACGTAACTGCCTGTCATTGGGAAAGGTTTTATTTTTCTCTTTAGTTTACTAGTAAAAGACGTGCCACAGAGAAGCCAAGACCAAGCGCTGTCACACATCCCCATGGATGGGTGGCGTGGCCCTGGATGGGGAGGGCCGGGACAGATAAGGAAGCCATCGCCCATGGCTGTGCCTCGCCGCAGCACCTGCTTGCAGATGCATGGGCAGAGATTTGTCATGAGCTTACAAGATACAGGGTTGTCTCCAGATTAGGCCTTGAAAAAGAAGACAAAGGGCAGAGGGCTTAAGGCCAAGGCACCACGTTTCCTGCTGGGCACTGGCCGCGATAACATGGGCCCACTCCGCCATTTTGAAGCTGGTTCTCTGAGGTGCCGAACAAGCAGGCCACAGGCCAACAGGACCCTTAAATGTGCTCGACTTTAAGCATCCATGTAAATCCTCTTGAATTCAGAATGTTATGTTTTCCTGAACTCGAGCCAAAGTGCTCCATCCTTTGCCAGCTCCTAAGGTTAGCATCAAACAAGTCTCTCCTGGTAATGCTAAATAAAGCCCTTCGTCCAAGACTGCACATAGTTCCACCAGCTCCCTATATTATCTCATTCTTCTACATAGACATGGATGGGTCAGTTCAGGATATTCTCTTTCAAGCTCCTTCTAATTTATGCCTGTGCTTCATGATTCTGAAACCAAGAAGACAGGCATTCAAAATGAACAGCGCTGAGGATTCATTACCCTTAGTAATGGTATTAACCCTGTAGCTATAGTGCCTTGGTGTTAACATTATCCCCATTGTGTTGTCTGGCTGGCATCTTCTCTGATATGTTTTGGTTTTCAGCCCTCCATCAATTCTCTCATCCAACTGGAATAGCTCCTCTCATCCAACTGGTCGAGATGCCAAAACGACTTAGAAAGCACTGCTCAGGTTCTGTACAATAAAGCAAACCACAGGAATGGTCTATTAACATTAACATTACAGGATCAGGGAAACATGCCGTCAGTGTGAGTCGAGTGAGCAGAACACTGCAGCATCCCTTCTGAAGAGCAAGAGTTCGTTCATCACATACACACCATTGATTATGTACATCGTACACCATGCCATACTGTATTATATATCCAGTGCCATTCCCTTTTCTTTAATCACTTCTGTTATATCCCTGAGGACACATGGCACATTCCAACAAGACAAAGCAGTTCAAACTTCTATCTCCATGCTAAAAAAAAAGGACCAATAGCTCTGTGTCTACCTCAGTCTACCAAAACAAGGAAGAGCATTTCATTAATCCACTGAGTTGGCACCACTGTGATTTCACCAGTTAACCAGACATTTCTGGGGTTTATAGGGTTTTTCAAGTTTTTATATTTCAAACAGTATCCAAGAACAACTGACAGCGATCCAGTTCCGGGCCCTTCCCATCGGCTTTTAAAAACTACATTGTCAGCATCCTGTTCTCTCAACTGCCACTCAAGCGGCACACCCGATGCCACTAAAACTCAGCAGTTTGAGTGCCCAGCAGCTGATGAACACCCTCATTACCTCCATGCACTCAAGCGGTTGATGTGCCAGCACACCTAAAAAGGGCTTGAACGATCTCTCTCAAGAAGGCTCCTGTCCTGAGGATTGAGATCCTTCTGCCCAAAGAAACACTTCTCGTCTGCACCTCAGACATCTAACAATGTATCAGCGGGGCTGGGTGAAGAAACTGGGAAAATGTCGATGCATGAGCTTGCAAGTTAATAGAATGAATCCCAAGAGGCCCCAGGTTCCATGAGAAAGGGGATGCTAGAGTTTCATAAACCTATGCTTTCCAGACAATTCCAGAGAATTTAGCTGGGAAGCAGGTTGTAAAGATCACACAGATAGAGAGCGAGATCTCCTGACATCAGCAACAACCTTTCCATCTGTTCCAGTGCAGCTTTGAATCAGACCGGCAACGAAAGTGGGGGCCGCGCATGCAGGAGAGGGGTGTTTTGGAGAAGAATATGGTCTTGGCTGTCAGAAGAGGTATTCCCAGATTTTGGTGCATTTCCTTCTGTTTTTCAGACCAGAGCAGCTATTTGCTGCTGGCAGCCTGCGAAGAATCTGCCCTCGTTATATCAGATTTAGCCTGGCTTAACAGGATAGATCACTTTTCCATGTAAGGAGCAGCTGGGTTTTCTGCAGGGATGGTGCAAATACATGGGGTTTGGCTACACATTTGGCAATGTTTTGTAGGTTTGATACATTTGAAGATACGGGCAGCAGAGCATCGTCACACAAAGGTCTGCCTTACCCAGGGGAAAAAGTGGCACTGATAATTGAAGCCTGTACTCAGGCTCATTTTCTAGGACACCATTTGTCCAGTTGTTCATCTGGTAAGGCCACGCTGCCAAGGATATTTAGAGTTCTGTCATACAAAGGGTGACATCTTTCTGGAGACTACTTGTTCTTGTGCTTTCTGGCCTCCTCAAAGAAATCAACTACTTGCCAGAAATCTTTTTATATCGACGACACTATACTGATGGCTGTGCCAAGCAGGGCACAGGAGGCAGAAGGGGATTTCCTTTCTCCTTTCCACAGTGGATACCTTTTCAAACCAAAGGGGAGCATTCATCGAAGAAGCCACAATACCTCTTACCCTTCTTTTGTATCAGTAATTCCATCTGAATAAGTCAAATTAGAACTCCATTTGCATAACTCGTTTTATTTCTATGGGTAAGCGTTGGGAACAGCTAGTGAGGGGGTGCAGTCCTTTTCCTGCACACAGCATTAGTCTGTGTTTCCCCAGTTCCACAGCATCGCCTCTGTACTCTGTCGCCGTGCGCAGCTTTCCAGTCAGGGAAAGCAAATATCATCCGCTATTTTCAGCGACACTGCAAGCACATGGAGGGGTCTGCTATTTAATCTACGTTCCAAAAAGCCTCCCACAGAGGCATTTGAGCTGGAAGGAAACTTCTCTGCAGTTCTTTATTCGTGACCCCTGCAGAATAAGCCTGTTCACCCCCATTAAACCCAGACCGAACCTTAGAGTTGAGGATCTCCAATGACAGTGAAGTCATCACCTTACTCAGCAGCCTTTGCCTGTGTCATCCAACGTTGGGTTTTATTTAGATTAAGCAGTTGTGGAAACATGCATGCACAAAGACACGTGTACCAGCCACTGCCTCCTGCTCCAGCCAGGGCACAGCTTTCACCCCATCTCACTGAAAGATCCATGCATGCTGCGCATGTAATGGCATCAGTAGTGATTGAGCCACACGTTTCAAGACATGTATGATTCCAAAAGCAAATCTAGCCTACCCTCCTTGAAGCTAAAGCCGTTGGAAGTCTTCAAAGCGCCCACAGAGAGGAAGCTTCAAGGCCGGCTGGCCAGCCAAGCTGCTCCATCTCTATGCTTTCCCAGATCTGGTGAAGCTCTGAACTCATGCAGTGAAGCTGACTGCCTGCCAAGCGATCTGGAAAGAGTGGAAAGCAGTGTGTGCATCTCCTAACATTCAACTCTCAGCTCTGTGCTTACCAAACGGGTTGCCGTTTGCCCCTTAACTAGGGCAGGTTGCTCTGAGAGACTGATCCAGCACAGGAATCGTGCAGAATCATCAGGTGTCCCCCTCTACGGACCCCTTTGCCCCTCACATTTTAAGAGCCCAGAAGCATCAGCTTGCTCACTTCATGCTTAAAGACAGGTGATGTCTCTTAACACTCCCAAGATACACAGTCTACAGAAGGGGTGTAAAAGTAGCGTCGTGTTGAACCCATCCCTGTATTTCGTATACCCCTCCTTAACATATACATATATATATTTACAGACAGGCCTGTCTGCTACTGACTTCTTATGAACAGGCGGAATCTCCCAGCTCTCTATACCTCAAATCTACCGGGTTTAACTATGAAAGCTTTTATTATTTTTACCACTCTCCTCTGCATTCTCTCCCCATTTGTCAGCTGGGCTTTCATAACATTTGTGGTCGCCGATGACCAGCGCCACAGGAACTCATGCTTGCAGCTTCTTTCCAAAACGACCGGTGCCGAGGTCTGAACAAGTTGAGCTTACTGACACGTGTCTGCTTGCCCAGGGCCCAGCCTCAGGAAAGTCAAAGTCGTCAGGACACAGCACCACCACTATGCAGGGCAAGTGTTCCAGGATGTGTCCTGTGAATGCCACAGCCTTTTGGGCAGCCTTCCAGCCTGGCAGCTTGAGAGGATCCATTTCAAAACAAACAACAACAGGCAGATGTAGGTGGGAACTTAAGGCTTTGAAATAAAAGCCATGCAGCAGCCAATGGGTCACAAGATCTGTGAGCTATTTTACCTCTCAACCCTTGTCCCAGTAAGGGAACATGCATATATGCTATAGGAATACCTTGTGTACTGGGAACCTGAAGACACAGCAGGAATCTCAAAGTCCAATGGATGCAACAGTTTTGAGAAAGATGTGAGAAATCCAAACATGCAATAAATAAAGAAAGCCTATGCTTATGTTCCAGGGACAGCTGGAAAGTTCCCACTGGGAAGCCTTGCTTGCTTGCTCGGAAAACATGAAGAGCCTTTGAAAGAAAAGGCACCCCTTTATGGGGGCTATGGTGTTTCTGATATTCAGTCAGGGAAATATGCAACTGTGGCTAAGGAGCTGAGCCACATCATGACAGTGTATAAAAACAGAAATCTGCCTTACCTGGGTCCCAACTCTGTTGTCCATCCATATTTCCAAACCTGTGGTCATTGGAAACACAGAAGCAAAGGTACCAGGAATAAGTGGCAAATCAGTCCAACTAGAAAACAGACAGAAAATGCAGTGAGTATGATTGCACCTCTACAAACACAGGTGAATTACACTTCCCCTGCTCCCCCCCCAAAAATCACAACCCAATCCGCAAGCAAATCCAGAGTACAAGTATTCCAAAAAAGGCTGGGCCTATTAATCAAGCCTTAATTTAATATCAGCAAAATTACATCATTCACAGGCATGCTGGTGAATTCCTTTCCCAAGGTTTTAACACTACCTGCTCTTTTGTGACCTTGAATCTCTCCCATTTGGCATGATGCGGGTTTTTTAAAACTTCTTCATAAAAATACAACATATAGCTGGTGACTGAAAGAGAGGAGAGTCTGTTCTTTACTGAAAGCATAGTATAACTCTAGACAGCAGCCAAGGAGCTTTTAAAAAGCCACAATTATATTCAAAGTGTTCCCTCTATACCAACTTTGTACCATTTTATCTCCAGTCTAGTGTAATATTCTCACGATTTTCTGCAGGTCAACATCAACAGGGGAATGGCTACACAAAGCCACACCACTGCTTTAGCATCCCATCTCTGAATGAGAAGTGGACCACCTGCTTTCAGACAATGGCAAAAAGCTGCTGATGACTTTGCTTCATTGTAAGTGCATTTAGCACGAGCTTGGAACTAATTTAGGAGCCTACGTGCCACTTTGGAAGAGGACCGATTCCTAAGAGTTCTCGGTCTTCTCTCCACGGATAAAAAGGAAATCAGCTCTGCCTGAAACTTCAGCATCCATAGGAAGGGACACAGGGGCTGTGAAGGAAACGTTGACTGGATGTGGAGTGAGCACACTTCACCTGCCTCTTGGGAAAAGTAACTTTGCCAGTGCACAGCCTGTGGGACCAGCTGTGGGTTTATAGCAGGTCCAGTTCGGACCCAGCGCTGACTAACCACAGACTCCCAGAGACTTTGGCTGGCCAGCCTTGTAAATAGCCTTCCCTTTGGCTGGGAGAGCTCCATTAGAGGCCTTAATTGGAGGCAGCACAAGATGCAGTGTCAGTGGCCCAGGCCTCAATTACAGCTGCAGGTGACCTGCACCCTTGATGGTCAGTCCCAAGTGACTGGCATCAGGCACTGAGATGACTACATCCCGCTGCTTGCAGGACTAAGTGTTTAGAAACTTCTGGTAGGACGCATAGGACAGAATGATGTCTAATGTCCTTCTGCTGTGGCTGACTCTAGGATGGTAGAAGCTCTGCCCCTCACCAGTAAGCTGGCTTTATGCTTCCCTCCCTCGCACGCAGGCTGAAGGCTTTCCGTAGGTTATTTTTCCTTCCCTTAAAGCCTCTCAATGCAGCAAACGTTTCGAGCTTTGCCACCCCGCGGCTGCGCTGCGAAACGGGATGCTCCGCGGGGCAGCTTCCGCGCCCCCCAGCCCCTCTGCCCGCAGCCCCCGGAGCTGCCGGAGCCGCGTCCGGCAGCCGGAGCCCGGCGGCCCCGGTCGCTGCTGGAGCAACGCTGCTCTCTGCTGGGGAGCCGGCCGTGTGCGCGCCCGGCCTTCGCGGCGGCGGCCTGCGGCGCTGGGGGTCCTGCGATGCTGCGGCTCGTGTTGCCGGGTTGGAAGAGCAGCCCTAGGGCGGGACAGGCCCTCTTGCGTGGGTGCCAAGTGAAGTAACGCTCGCCTTTGAGCAGCAGCCGGGCACGGAACACTGGTACAGCAAACACATTTACTGGCACGATCACCTTCTTGCCCCAAAGATTTCGTTTCCTTGTTCTCAGAGTCTTCATCTCCTCTTGGCTCCCACCAAGGTCATGTCATCAGGGATAAGGACTTGTGGTCAAAGATCACAGATTCAGAGTTCAGGCCCAGTGTCAGGGGCTGTGGTTTTGAGTGAAAAAATCAAGTGTCACACTGCAGGGTTAAACGTCAAAGATCATGTATTTGTCAAAAACCTGTTTGGGGTCAAGGTGCCAAACGTTATGTATGACCAGTGATCGGGTTCCAAGGGTTGCTGATACGGGGTCAAAAGGAAAATTTTAGAGATTTGAGTAAAAGGTTTTTCTTTAGCTCAAAGGTCAAGGGTCATTGGTTGGGGTCAAAGGTTATGAATTAGGTGAGGGTTCAGGGTCATGTTTCTGGTTATGTCAGGGAGTGAAGAGTCACTTACTGGGGGCTCAAGAGGTCAAAGGTAATGGGTAAGAGTTATAGTTCACAGGTCAGGAGTCAAGAGTTAAAAGTAACATACTCAGGGCAGGTGCCACTGGACAGAGTGAGATTGTGATTAAAGATTTGGGAGTCAGGGTCATGGTGAGAGGCCAGAGCCTGGGGTCAGGCTTTAGGGTCACTGTTTAGGAGCTCAGGGGTTGGGGTCCAAGGGTGTTAGGCCTTTAAATACACATTCAGATGGGTATTCTGCTTGCCAAAATGATGGGTTTTTTTCTACAGAGCAAAGGTAATCCTAGTGAGACACTTTCTACTTTGACAAAAATTGTTGTTATTAGAAGATTAGATTCTCAACTGTTGTAAGCCAGCAAAGTTTTGCTGTAGCTCCAAGAGTTACTTCACTCCAGAGGTGAATTTGGAGTAATATTTGGGGGCTTTCACGTTGATTTGGAAGAGTTTATTTGTGGATCAAATGTCCCTTTCATTTAGCTGTCTTTTTGATTAAACAGTCCAAAGACGTTCTATTAGCCAGGGGTCTGAGATGGATGAATGAAAATGCAACTAGAGATGGAGCGTGAGAAGAGTTTTGTTGGGATTTGCAAAGAAAGGTTTAAAAAGAAACGCGACTCTGGACATTGCTCAGAAGAAAGTTAAATGCCCAGTGAAATCCACTGTGGAGACATCTAATAGAGAGATCTAAAAGAGAGATCTAAAAGGAGGTAAACAATATGTAAAAGAGATTCTGCCTAGAGATTCATCTCAATTTCCATTTAAGTCAATGAAAAGATGTACATTAGCTTCACTGATCAAAGGCCAAAAGTAATTGAACATGGACAGGGCTCTCAGCACCTAACCTTGACTTTGGGGCTAACTTCTCTGGAATGTCACGAACATCTCTCCTTTGGGATACCCAGGCCATGGTGCAGAGTTCTTTTCCATTGGATACACACTGTGGGAGATCTGCTTACTCCTCTCTCCCTCCATGCACTTGACCTTGCAGTCAATGAGCACATGAGCGGTAGGGACTCTCACGGCAAAACTCTACCGCATCTCAGGCTGACGATGGGAACACTTTGGGTACCACTCTCTTCGGGGGCCAAATTCTCCCTCTGTTTGCAAAACACTGCTGTGGCCAGTTGCAGAAACACGGCTTTTTATCACCCACATTCACTCCATGCTCCAGCAATCACCCAAAAGAGGCTGGGTCTTGCCCTTTGCCTGTGCCATAGCTCCCAGCAGAAGACTCCCAGCAGAAATTTCCATCCGTCTGCACTTGGAAATAGTGGGAATTGCCATTTTTGAAAGGGGTTAATAAAATCTCAAACAGAGAGTCCAGCAGAGCATTTGAAACATTTGCCAAACCCTTGCAGGACGGCTGAAACGTTAGCTGTCCCAGGGAAGCATTTTTGCTGAATCTCTTCGCCTCAAATAAAACACACCTCTGGGTAAGCTTTTGTTTCAGTATTTTTAATAAGAGAAGATATTATACCCCTGCTGAGGAAATAAGGATTTAGCGTTTCGGAACAGTCTGCCAAAGAAAGGAAGGGAGGTATTAATAGAATCCTAGAATCCTCTTCAAGACAAAAATGGGGGAAAACTTCATCAGAGCGAGAATTTTGGCAAATCTGGACAAAGGGCCATTGGTCCGTAACAATCGTGGTCAGCTGGGATGGTGGGAGTAGCAATCCCGTGTCAGGTTGGGTCTGCCTGACACGGGTGGAAAGCAGAGGACTGCGAACAGAAAGGCCTGGAAGGCGCGATGATGTGGGTCTGCATTCGCTCATCCATGAGAGCTGCCATTCTGAAACAAAGGGCTAGATGCGCAAAGGGGAAAGCTATCCTGGTCTGGGATGCAAGTAGAGCGTGTGGAGAGCTGCTGGAATATGCTGCAAGGTTGGGGTGTGCAAGCACAATGTGCAAGGAGACAGTCGGCCCAAGTGGTTCCGAAAACGCGCTCTCTGAAGGCTGGGCTTCTGGGTCTGAATAAGCTGCACTTGAACCTGAGGGGCAATGTGATGGTTCTTCTTTGAAAGAAGTGCCACGGACCAGCAAGCCTCTCAGAGCACCTCAGAGAAGTCTTAGGGGTCCTTGAGCCTGTGCCTAAAAGCCTGTGGTTTTGCAAAACTGTTATAGGAGCCAGATACCACCAGGAGACAGAAGTGTGCTGGTTGCAGCCCTGCTCCTCCAGGAATTCCTCCTGGTCCAGCTGCCCTGGCATAGCCCCGTGTCAGTGGGTCCTTGGGAAGTGAACCAGCTTTGCCATGCAGAGAGCCTGTAAAATAAGGGGGAAGCGCTCCCATCCATGGCAATTCCTTAGCAACACATGCTGCTTATTTTCCAGTCCTTTCTACAGTTTTTCAGGACATTGGAAACATTGCAATTCTCCCTTTCAAATGCACTTCTCAAGATCGTGTGAAAACAAAAAATCTCGTTAGTGTGGTTTACATATTTTTTGTGGTGATGAGCATACTATTAAAGTACGTGTGTCTCAAAAGAGCATCGTGATCATCAGGCTTATTATTCAGAGGCAGACAAAAGCAATATTAATGAGGCTCAGACATCTGTCAAATTAATCTGTAGCATGAAGTTCTGGAGACAAAGGCAAGATTTCGTTTTTCTAACTGTGATTTCCCATTTCTGTCAAAAGCTGAGTGGCTGTGATGTGCTGAAAAGAGATTAATTTCTAGTTTTCAAGAGTTTATGTAAGCATAAGAAGGAGGAACTTAGAAGAGTTCATATAGTGGAGTGGGTCTTTTGGGAAGACTCTGCCTGACCTTGCCGCATTGGCACGTCAAATCCAGTGTGGTTCAAACAACAGCAGCATACAGCAGAAACGGGGGAAGTTGCTTCCACGAGCATGCGTTAGTGTGTAGAAAAACTCCAGTGCATTCAGATTCGAGGAATATCCCCTACTCCTCTCCCAGAAACAGGGATTCGCTCTTGCCATCCTATGAGGATGGTCACTCTGTCCTCTTGCCAGAGGTGGTGATGGGGCATGAACAGCCTACAGCTCATAGGATAGTGTAGACCAAAATGCAGAATGTTCACACTCTTGAGGGTTAATCAGGGCATTATCTTACGGGGCCATCTTCTTTTCTGCCTCAGGCATTCTCCAAGGATTTCTTCTCATCAACAATTTAATCTTACTCTGCATCCTGCATGAGGGTAAATGAAGTCAGGATGGCTGAAGAGTCAAGATTCAAGGGCAACAAGTCAGAGATTTCTCTAGCAATTTTGTCTTTCATGGGGTTGAGGTTACGGTCACTGTGAATGCTGTGGAAAAACACAGGCCATGGAAAAAAGTGAAGATAGGCCGTGGGCCTAGAAGGCAGTGAGGGCTGTGGGAAAAGGGCAATAAAATCACTGAGGGGGTTTCCACGCCCATCCTGTAGATTTTTTCCTTTGGCATAACGCAGGAGAATGGCTCCCTGGCGTGAGGAACAGAGTTGCTTGTTCAGGCCTAGTTTTGCAAGTTGACAGGGAGTCAGGTGCTGATACACGTGCGTGGTGCTGGCTTCTGAACTCAGGGCAGGCTGTTTGCTGTTTGGATATATTGCCACGAGCATCCATCAGACTGCCCAAGGCCCTGGGGGAGAATGGAGATCGCTCACTGGGGCGGCCGGGCTGTCCCTACCCTCCACCCAGGCTTCTCACTGTGCTGTACAAAACAAGTTGCTGCTGAATTTTTACTCGAACATCAATAGCATGTCTTTGAATGGATAGTTCACCGTTACCCCTCAAAGAAGGCAGATTAAGCTGCTCCTCAGCAAAAAGGGTTTTTGAAAAACTCTGCCATCTGCTTGGAAGAGTCTTGGGGGTGTTTAAGCACTTCTGCTGCTTCTGGAGTGTCTGCATCTGAAGCGAGATAAATTCAATCTACTTAACTGACATGGTTTCTCCTACAAAGAACTTCTCTCAAATCTTTGTTTGAAGGACTGCTCCCTAGTTCTGGAGGTCACACTGCTGCAAGTAAAGGTAGTCCTGCTACTTCTCCTGCCCTGGTAGAGCCACATATTTTGGATAGCAATATTTGGAGAACTTCAGGTCCCACATGAAGTGGATGTGTGGGGTTGATAGTGAGCATGTTACTCTGACCAGCACGATTGTAGTGATTATGCAGCAAGTAATTCAGTTTCTTTACATTATGATTTCCCCTTCTGTACAGCCATGTGCACACACTGGCTTCATTATTAGTCAACACCCATAGATGTTGGAAGAATTAGACTCATTTATAGAAGCAATAGCTGTGGGGAAAATGCCCTCCCACTGCTGACCCTGATTAAAACTTGATCAGTCTATAAATGTAGAACTAGGAATACAGTATTCAGAAGGAGGTACATTCTTCCTTCATGATTAGACCCTTGACTTACCTCAGAAGTAGGTCAGTAGGCATCAGTCAATACCTGGTGAGAATTGGACTCATTTGGATATCTTGCAGTAAGGATGTCCCCACCAGAGCTTCTATTCCTGCAGTCCATGTTCAGCACTGCCAGAAACAACCTTGTTGGCCCTACTTCCTGCCAGTGCAGCAGCTGCCCCTTTTTCAGCCCTGCTTCTGCTTGGGTTCAATGAGTAAAGTCCATGGAGCACAGTAAATAACCCCAGGGCACAAGAGCATTTTCAATACATAAAGAATTCTGCAAAAGAAGTCATCAAATTGATTCCAAACTAATGCAAAACAACATACAAACAACTGAATATTCATAGGAGATGGAGAACTGCAAAATTTGCAATCAGATACAGTATCATCAATTCAAAATAAATTCATGCCGTTTCTTAGTTCTCAGGAGCTTGTCTATGCCAAGATCATTTGCCTTATTTCATCATAGTTTCCTCAAGAGAGGCACCTCCTTTACACCTTCCCCAGCTCTAGAAGCAGTTAAAACATAATCCTCTTGACAAGACAAAAGCAATAAAGATAACTCCTCACTGGCTGAGCTGTTGCCAGCAATCAGTCGCTTGCCTTGACTTGGCAGTCAATGCAATTGTTACCTGAAGCTCCTTTTTAGCACATCCCCAGCTCCAGTGTTACCCTGCTAATGACAGTAGAAGCTTGCGTGGGTACCGTATTATTCTCCCCAGAAATTATCTTTCAAAACATACTTCCTCGGAAATTTCACAGCCAGGACAAGGGGTAAAGGGTGCAAGCTGGAGCATAGGAAGTTCCATGTGAATACAAGGAGGAACTTCTCCACTGTGAGGGTGATGGAGCACTGTAACAGACTGCCCAGAGAAGTTGTGGAATCTCCTCTGGAGCCATTCAAAGCCTGCCTGGGTGTGTTTCTGTGTCACTTAGTCTAGGTGATCCTCCTCTGGCAAGGGGGTTGGACTAGATTATCTGAGTTCACATAACTTGCCTCCATGACTTTAGTGTCTCTTGAAATATGATCCAGATAAGCCTACTTGTCAGTAGAGGCATTTTCAGGAAAAGTCAACACAGAACAGTGGTGTTTCTGCTCAGGTCAAACTTTTCTGGCAGGAATGTTGCACGATGTCTCTGCAATGATTGCCTGGGATTTTTCCCAGAATAGTCACCGCAGGCCTTAGGCTTATTGTGGTTGGCATTTAGGAAGACTTTCTAAGTTGGTGCCACAAGTTATTATATGCTCTCCCAGGGCTGTGGGCTGCACTGTGCTAAAAATAGAGACCTGTGTTAGTGATAAAGCAGCGGCTGCGTGTGCCAGTGGCTTAACCTTCTTGTTGCAAAGATACAGTCTTTTGTATAGTGTTTGTAAGCACCTGTGTCAAAATAAACATATGTTAAAAAAATGCTCTGCAAGAGGGATGTTTTACCAAGTCCAGTCTCATGCTGCCAGTTGAAATCAACTGAACAGGAAGGAGCAGGAACTGCCAGTGAGCATCTACAATACCCCTTTTCAAATTACCATCTCTAAATCAAGGATGGGCAGTGGCCATTTCAAAGTGTCTAGGGCAAGGGTAGGCCATGGGGGAAAGAAAAAAAGTGACTCTCTTATCACCGTGAGTAAGGTTTAGTGTGACAATAGATCAGAGAGGCCTGAAGTGATGTCTCCAAGGAGGAGTAATAAGTAAGTTTGAGAAGACAGCACTAAATCTGGCAGACACATTCAGTGCCATCTGAAAACCCAGTATGGAAAACTCAGGCCTGCTGGAGAACTTCCTATGCACAGGTGCTCGTGAAAGTGCCCAGAATAAGCCAGGAAGTAATTTTCATGATCATTTTGGGCAAAGCAGGTCTGCTGCATTTTAAACCCAAGAATTATATGTTTTCATTTCTGTGTTACTTCATTTTAGTGGAAATCAGGTTGTTGCCATTCCCCTCCCATGACGTGTGAGTTCCTTCTGGTTGGCATCTACATGTCACATACCTGTGTGGTACAATGCAAGAACCTTCTTTAAGGTCACAGGACCCTAATTTGCCTCAGAGAGGCACACAGGGAGGCAGCAGCCAGCTACACTGGAGGAACCGGACACATGCAGTTATGCTGTACGGGGAATTTCTTGTTACCTGCACCATTAAGGTAGATTCAAGGGACTTCCTCATTTGGTCATCTGCCAATCTAAGGATCAAAGGGGAAGAGAGAGTTTTCCAGTTCCATCTTTGTGTCCATAACCTGGAAACTAACCAGGGATCCCAGTTCTTACGGGCTTGTAGCGAGGTTTGTGGCCTTGTGCCACTAAGGGGCACATCCACACAGGAAATGCTGTAGTGAATCTTGTTGCCAGGGAGTTCTGATACATCTCACTGCATCTGTGTCCTTCAGTAATCCTTGGACATGAAAAAACTGATCTGGGTCATGAGCTCTTTGGTATCATCTATCTTGCTAATTGTTGCGATGAGGTGTCCTCAGCCTCACTCCCTGCTGTGACTCCACAGTTGCTTATTTTCTATCTGACCTTCTTAGATGTGTCCCACAATCCTGCGGGCTGATTCCCACCCTGCTTCAAAGTAAACACCTGGGAGTGGCTACAGTGATTTATAGAGTGCTGCTGGGGTCGCGGGAGGACTGCTGGCAAGTGACTAAGCAGGCCTATTTCAGTGGGAGACCAGAGACCGTGAAAGGGAATCGGGTTTTGACCCTTGGGCAATGAGTCATGACCTGGACTTTAGGACCTTTGGGGCTTAAAATATCACTGAGGTCTGAGTAGGTATGTCAAGAGATAGAAGACAGGAACATGTTTGCAACAAGCAAAGCAGACATTGTCTCACGCTGGCAAACACGCTGCAAAGAGATAAGACAACACCTACATGCACTGGGGCTGCTTTTGCCTCTCAAACCTGTCTTCAAGACTTCTGTTGCTTCCATAAGCTTTGGATGAGTTTCTTAGATAAGGAGGCTAATCACCAGAGCTCACAGAGAAAGAAAAGGGAATTATTGTGACACATGGCATTCCTAAAAGTTTAAACAGTGGATGAAAAAAATATAAAGTAATATAATTCTGCTGTTAGTGATTGTACTGATCCAGACTGGAGGTGAGCTTTTTCTAGAACAGCAACTATAATTCCTCAATTATGTGTGCTTTCCTGAACCACAGTATTGGACAGCTCTGCAAAAGTGCCTTTGAACTCCCAGAGACGGTATCATAGTGACAATGATTCCATTGTGTGGTTTTGGTTATATATTTTCCTGTTGTCATCAAAGTAGTTTGCTAGAAATGGGAGAAAAGTTCCTTGGACTGTGAAAGACTGAATGAATCTTCCTTCTATTTATCTCCCGACAGGCTGTAACATCCATACTCAATTGTGAAGCTAATAAGCAACCTCCAAAGAGTCATGAGAAATGCTTTGGAAATAAACAGGAGAAATGTACTGTGAATAACCAACTAAATTAGTATTAATTAGATCATAGGATATGCTTTATGATAATGTGTCTTCTTTGCAAAGCTTAGTGAGGATGTGTCTAGCAGGTTTTAGTGGGGTTTGTGTTTTCCATGGAACGTTACTTTTCAGCCTCTTGTAAACCTAATGAAAATTTATTTTTTCCATATATGAATACATGGAAATGAGACTGAAGTAAGAATGCACAAATTAATATTTATTAAGGGTTTCCCAGCCATGAAGAAAACAGTCTGAGATGCATTTAGAGTCACTCTTTCTTGACCTGCACTGGGAGTATGACCTAATTTGAAGGTCACAGAGACTAAGGAATAATTCCATTCACAAGGATGGAGTTTGAACCAGCAGTTTCCATACCCTCTCCTTTCTTGTTCACTACTACTCTTATGCTGGATTTTCACTTTGTGGAATCTCAGCTTTTATTGCAGTAAATTCCTTCAGCAAATGGCAAGGTACTCCAAATCCCTTCACAGGTCTGTTATTACTTGATGCAAATTCTGATCAGCTCAGCTCTTATCTTTCCAGACAATTTAGTTTGAATATTTTATGCTCCAGTCTACTCCAGCTGCTTGCTGGTTTGTTTCAATAGTTACATCTTCTGTTGTGTTATTAACGTCTGTCCCTCTACCTGAAGACTAATCAATAGGTTGTCTCTTACTACCACACACTCTCTCACACAGCTTGAGGAAGAGGTCTTGCAGTCTGAAAGCAAAGAGGTTAAGAGCATCCTGGGTTTTGACCTGATAGGAATAACCCATCCTGACCACACTGAAATCTGCTTTAAATCCTTTTAGATTTTTTTGAGAGAGTTCAAGGGGGCATGGCCATGTTTGCTGCTTCAGGCGACAAGGGAACTGACAAGAACTGTAAAGATTCAGACTCTCCTCCACACCTGATGGATGTCTGTTTTCTGCCTTTCATACACTGTAGCAGACCTGGTACTTGCTCTTGCACAGAAAAAGAATTACAAACACCATACAATACATGCACATTTTAAAAGGCATGACTGGGCCCCTATTAGCTTCCTTAGATTATCTTTACAAGAATGCTCAGTAATTAAATCTTAAAAATAGAGATCAGAGAAAAAAAAAAAAACAACAAAACAAAACCCCAAACAGAAACACAAATAAAAATGCTGATTTGAGTCAGTCAAGTAGATGTCTAAATCCATGGCAACTTCCTTAGCTTGTTTTTGCTGGAGAGAAACAGTGGGAAAACATGATAATTTTTTTAGAAACCACTGTGTGGTTCTACTTTAAGTGAATGTTTCATTGCTAAAATAAATGGAATTTGGCAAATAACCATAAAAGAATCAAAGATGAAGGAAAATAAAACCATTTATCTTGACCCACAGTAAGATTTTCATAGTCTGCTTTTTAGTTCAGAAAGTGAAGTAGTGTTGATCCCAGAACTCCACTAAAGCCTCCTTCTGAGATACTCTACAAGGCACCATTCAGGATCATGGGAGAATGAATCAATGAGTGTCTTGAGTTTTTGCATTTTGGAAGGCTGTATAGGTCCCCACCAAGAAAGATTCCAACTGTCCCATCGAGACACACCACCCTCAACAGACTGTTCCAAGTATCTCTTGTCCAACTTCATTCTGTTCCACAGACATAGCAGAAACAGGACACCCCCATAGCCCTCAGTCACCACCACAATAAAGTACTCCCCAGCTGCATAAAAGGTTGGAAAGGTCAAGAATAAGAGAAAAAAGTTACTGAAGCTGTAGTGGCCCATTTGATGCTTCACTACTGGACTTGCTGCTGAACCTGTGAAGAAATGCCAACACATGAATACAATCATAGAAATGATGAGACAAAGCTAAAGCTGAAACATTTCCCAGCCCTGAACTTGTTGCTACTCGGATACACAGTGCTCAAGCTGATCTCACAGGAACTCTAACCTGAAAGCACAGCATATGTTTTGACCCGTTCCTTTTCTTATTAGCCCTTACTCACCACAGGTCAAAGCTGTGCTTTCCTTCTTCTGCACTTGGGTTGAGCAAAAGGGCATGTAAAAGGCAGTACTGAAGCTGGAAATAGCTTTTAATGTGAACATAAAAAGTTGTAGCACCAAACAAACTTGCAAATGAATTCCAGTAGTTAGTACTCTCTGGTTGCATGAAACAGGTAGCTGAGGAAAGAACAGCAGGCTGAGCTAGTGGGGTGTCTTCTCTGGTGGAGCTGTGATAACTTTGCTAACCACACGTGGAGCACTTTGGCCACTTTTGAGCTACCCCAAGACTACACTGGTCTTTATATGAAGTCTACCAGGCATGTCACTGGACTTCTAGTCAGCCTACTTAATAATTATACACCACGGTGAAAGGCAGTTACAACTTCCTCAGCAAGATATGGATTACTTTCCTGTGTAGACCAACCTGAAGCCAATAATTGTTCTAAAATGCTGTGGTATCAGAAATTGTACCAACCATTCACCTGCAACTTAAACCCCCAGAGGCTGAGAGCAAGGGAGCTGTCTGGCAGGCAAAGGAGAAATTGGCTGAAACCAATTTTCCCTCTGAAATCCATCCTCAGCCTGATGGACCATAAAAACCAAAGCTGGGGCTTTTCAGTACTAGAACACGTTAGTTTTCTACTTGGCAACCTTGGCAAAATGGGAAAATGGCATTAAAACAGACACCAGCAAATGGCCTTCTAAATTGACCTGCAAGTACGAGTCGGTTCCTGGTTGGGTGGTTAGCACTTGTGCGGGGTTACACACGCATTATGTGAAAGCCTATTCAGAACACAGAGTGTTTCCACATGTACGTGTCTGAGAAAACAAGTTGTGGTTGGCTGTAGCTGACAAAAATACGTGAATAAATGAATAAAGGCTTTCCTTTCAGCAGTCATTCAGCCTCCCTGCTGGGAAGATAGAAGGTGCTCCAAGCCTCAGTTCCATCGTTCGCACTCTTGCCAGACACAACATACCACAGGGAAGACAGCAGTAGTGTTATACCAAGGAAAGCAAACTCCCGCTAGACTAAAAGAACAAGAACAAACCCCTTGCTGCAGCTCAGGATTGTTTACCCACGAGAGGAATGGTGAATTTTTGGCTTCAGATTCACAAGATCACAGGACCCAGCACGTAACTGCCTGTCATTGGGAAAGGTTTTATTTTCTCTTTAGTTTACTAGTAAAAGACGTGCCACAGAGAAGCCAAGACCAAGCGCTGTCACACGTCCCCATGGATGGGTGGCAGGGCCCTGGATGGGGAGGGCCGGGATAGATGAGGAAGCCATCGCCCATGGCTGTGCCTCGCCGCAGCACCTGCATGCAGATGCATGGGCAGAGATTTGCCATGAGCTTACAAGATACAGGGTTGTCTCCAGATTAGGCCTTGAAAAAGAAGACAAAGGGCAGAGGGCTTAAGGCCAAGGCACCACGTTTCTTGCTGGGCACTGGCCGCGATAACATGGGCCCACTCCGCCATTTTGAAGCTGGTTCTCTGAGGTGCCGAACAAGCAGGCCACAGGCCAACAGGACCCTTAAATGTGCTCGACTTTAAGCATCCATGTAAATCCTCTTGAATTCAGAATGTTATGTTTTCCTGAACTCGAGCCAAAGTGCTCCATCCTTTGCCAGCTCCTAAGGTTAGCATCAAACAAGTCTCTCCTGGTAATGCTAAATAAAGCCCTTCGTCCAAGACTGCACATAGTTCCACCAGCTCTCTATATTATCTCATTCTTCTACATAGACATGGATGGGTCAGTTCAGGATATTCTCTTTCAAGCTCCTTCTAATTTATGCCTGCGCTTCATGATTCTGATACCAAAAAGACAGGCATTCAAAATGAACAGCGCTGAGGATTCATTACCCTTAGTAATGGTATTAACCCTGTAGCTATAGTGCCTTGGTGTTAACATTATCCCCGTTGTGTTGTCTGGCTGGCATCTTCTCTGATATGTTTTGGTTTTCAGCCCTCCATCAATTCTCTCATCCAACTGGAATAGCTCCTCTCATCCAACTGGTCGAGATGCCAAAACGACTTAGAAAGCACTGCTCAGGTTCCGTACAATAAAGCAAACCACAGGAATGGTCTATTAGCATTAACATTACAGGATCAGGGAAACATGCCGTCAGTGTGAGTCGAGTGAGCAGAACACTGCAGCATCCCTTCTGAAGAGCAAGAGTTCGTTCATCACATACACACCATTGATTATGTACATCGTACACCATGCCATACTGTATTATATATCCAGTGCCATTCCCTTTTCTTTAATCACTTCTGTTATATCCCTGAGGACACATGGCACATTCCAACAAGACAAAGCAGTTCAAACTTCTATCTCCATGCTAAAAAAAAAGGACCAATAGCTCTGTGTCTACCTCAGTCTACCAAAACAAGGAAGAGCATTTCATTAATCCACTGAGTTGGCACCACTGTGATTTCACCAGTTAACCAGACGTTTCTGGGGTTTATAGGGTTTTTCAAGTTTTTATATTTCAAACAGTATCCAAGAACAACTGACAGCGATCCAGTTCCGGGCCCTTCCCATCGGCTTTTAAAAACTACATTGTCAGCATCCTGTTCTCTCAACTGCCACTCAAGCGGCACACCCGATGCCACTAAAACTCAGCAGTTTGAGTGCCCAGCAGCTGATGAACACCCTCATTACCTCCATGCACTCAAACGGTTGATGTGCCAGCACACCTAAAAAGGACTTCAAGGCTGGCTGGCCAGCCAAGCTGCTCCATCTCTATGGTTTCCCAGATCTGGTGAAGCTCTGAACTCATGCAGTGAAGCTGACTGCCTGCCAAGCGATCTGGAAAGAGTGGAAAGCAGTGTGTGCATCTCCTAACATTCAACTCTCAGCTCTGTGCTTACCAAACGGGTTGCCGTTTGCCCCTTAACTAGGGCAGGTTGCTCTGAGAGACTGATCCAGCACAGGAATCATGCAGAATCATCAGGTGTCCCCCTCTACGGACCCCTTTGCCCCTCACATTTTAAGAGCCCAGAAGCATCAGCTTGCTCACTTCATGCTTAAAGACAGGTGACGTCTCTTAACACTCCCAAGATACACAGTCTACAGAAGGAGTGTAAAAGTAGCGTCGTGTTGAACCCATCCCTGTATTTCGTATACCCCTCCTTAACATATACATATATATATTTACAGACAGGCCTGTCTGCTACTGACTTCTTATGAACAGGCGGAATCTCCCAGCTCTCTATACCTCAAATCTACCGGGTTTAACTATGAAAGCTTTTATTATTTTTACCACTCTCCTCTGCATTCTCTCCCCATTTGTCAGCTGGGCTTTCATAACATTTGTGGTCGCCGATGACCAGCGCCACAGGAACTCATGCTTGCAGCTTCTTTCCAAAACGACTGGTGCCGAGGTCTGAACAAGTTGAGCTTACTGACACGTGTCTGCTTGCCCAGGGCCCAGCTTCAGGAAAGTCAAAGTCGTCAGGACACAGCACCACCACTATGCAGGGCAAGTGTTCCAGGATGTGTCCCGTGAATGCCACAGCCTTTTGGGCAGCCTTCCAGCCTGGCAGCTTGAGAGGATCCATTTCAAAACAAACAACAACAGGCAGATGTAGGTGGGAACTTAAGGCTTTGAAATAAAAGCCATGCAGCAGCCAATGGGTCACAAGATCTGTGAGCTATTTTACCTCTCAACCCTTGCCCCAGTAAGGGAACATGCATATATGCTATAGGAATACCTTGTGTACTGGGAACCTGAAGACACAGCAGGAATCTCAAAGTCCAATGGATGCAACAGTTTTGAGAAAGATGTGAGAAATCCAAACATGCAATAAATAAAGAATAAAGAAAGCCTATGCTTATGTTCCAGGGACAGCTGGAAAGTTCCCACTGGGAAGCCTTGCTTGCTTGCTCGGAAAACATGAAGAGCCTTTGAAAGAAAAGGCACCCCTTTATGGGGGCTACGGTGTTTCTGATATTCAGTCAGGGAAATATGCAACTGGGCGACTGTGGCTAAGGAGCTGAGCCACATCATGACAGTGTATAAAAACAGAAATCTGCCTTACCTGGGCCCCAACTCTGTTGTCCATCCATATTTCCAAACCTGTGGTCATTGGAAACACAGAAGCAAAGGTACCAGGAATAAGTGGCAAATCAGTCCAACTAGAAAACAGACAGAAAATGCAGTGAGCATGATTGCACCTCTACAAACACAGGTGAATTACACTTCCCCTGCTCCACCCCAAAAATCACAACCCAATCCGCAAGCAAATCCAAACAGTGTACAAGTATTCCAAAAAAGGCTGGGCCTATTAATCAAGCCTTAATTTAATATCAGCAAAATTACATCATTCACAGGCATGCTGGTGAATTCCTTTCCCAAGGTTTTAACACTACCTGCTCTTTTGTGACCTTGAATCTCTCCCATTTGGCATGATGCAGGTTTTTTAAAACTTCTTCATAAAAATACAACATATAGCTGGTGACTGAAAGAGAGGAGAGTCTGTTCTTTACTGAAAGCATAGTATAACTCTAGACAGCAGCCAAGGAGCTTTTAAAAAGCCACAATTAAATTCAAAGTGTTCCCTCTATACCAACTTTGTACCATTTTATCTCCAGTCTAGTGTAATATTCTCACGATATTCTGCAGGTCAACATCAACAGGGGAATGGCTACACAAAGCCACACCACTGCTTTAGCATCCCATCTCTGAATGAGAAGTGGACCACCTGCTTTCAGACAATGGCAAAAAGCTGCTGATGACTTTGCTTCATTGTAAGTGCATTTAGCACGAGCTTGGAACTAATTTAGGAGCCTATGTGCCACTTTGGAAGAGGACCAATTCCTAAGAGTTCTCGGTCTTCTCTCCACGGATAAAAAGGAAATCAGCTCTGCCTGAAACTTCAGCATCCATAGGAAGGGACACAGGGGCTGTGAAGGAAACGTTGACTGGATGTGGAGCGAGCACACTTCACCTGCCTCTTGGGAAAAGTAACTTTGCCAGTGCACAGCCTGTGGGACCAGCTGTGGGCTTATAGCAGGTCCAGTTCAGACCCAGCGCTGACTAACCACAGACTCCCAGAGACTTTGGCTGGCCAGCCTTGTAAATAGCCTTCCCTTTGGCTGGGAGAGCTCCATTAGAGGCCTTAATTGGAGGCAGTAGAAGATGCAGTGTCAGTGGCCCAGGCCTCAGCTGGGCTCAATTACAGCTGCAGGTGACCTGCACCCTTGATGGTCAGTCCCAAGTGACTGGCATCAGGCACTGAGATGACTACATCCCGCTGCTTGCAGGACTAAGTGTTTAGAAACTTCTGGAAGGAAGCATAGGACAGAATGATGTCTAATGTCCTTCTGCTGTGGCTGACTCTAGGATGGAAGAAGCTCTGCCCCTCACCAGTAAGCTGGCTTTATGCTTCCCTCCCTCGCACACAGGCTGAAGGCTTTCCGTAGGTTATTTTTCCTTCCCTTAAAGCCTCTCAATGCAGCAAACGTTTCGAGCTTTGCCACCCCGCGGCTGCGCTGCGAAACGGGATGCTCCGCGGAGCAGCTTCCGCGCCCCCCAGCCCCTCTGCCCGCAGCCCCCGGAGCTGCCGGAGCCGCGTCCGGCAGCCGGAGCCCGGCGGCCCCGGTCGCTGCTGGAGCAACGCTGCTCTCTGCTGGGGAGCCGTGTGCGCGCCCGGCCTTCGCGGCGGCGGCCTGCGGCGCTGGGGCTCCTGCGATGCTGCGGCTCGTGTTGCCGGGTTGGAAGAGCAGCTCTAGGGCGGGACAGGCCCTCTTGCGTGGGTGCCAAGTGAAGTAACGCTCGCCTTTGAGCAGCAGCCGGGCACGGAACACTGGTACAGCAAACACATTTACTGGCACGATCACCTTCTTGCCCCAAAGATTTCGTTTCCTTGTTCTCAGAGTCTTCATCTCCTCTTGGCTCCCACCAAGGTCATGTCATCAGGGATAAGGACTTGTGGTCAAAGATCACAGATTCAGAGTTCAGGCCCAGTGTCAGGGGCTGTGGTTTTGAGTGAAAAAATCAAGTGTCACACTGCAGGGTTAAACGTCAAAGATCATGTATTTGTCAAAAACCTGTTTGGGGTCAAGGTGCCAAATGTTATGTATGACCAGTGATCGGGTTCCAAGGGTTGCTGATACGGGGTCAAAAGGAAAATTTTAGAGATTTGAGTAAAAGGTTTTTCTTTAGCTCAAAGGTCAAGGGTCATTGGTTGGGGTCAAAGGTTATGAATTAGGTGAGGGTTCAGGGTCATGTTTCTGGTTATGTCAGGGAGTGAAGAGTCACTTACTGGGGGCTCAAGAGGTCAAAGGTAATGGGTAAGAGTTATAGTTCACAGGTCAGGAGTCAAGAGTTAAAAGTAACATACTCAGGGCAGGTGCCACTGGACAGAGTGAGATTGTGATTAAAGATTTGGGAGTCAGGGTCATGGTGAGAGGCCAGAGCCTGGGGTCAGGCTTTAGGGTCACTGTTTAGGAGCTCAGGGGTTGGGGTCCAAGGGTGTTAGGCCTTTAAATACACATTCAGATGGGTATTCTGCTTGCCAAAATGATGGGGTTTTTTCTACAGAGCAAAGGTAATCCTAGTGAGACACTTTCTACTTTGACAAAAATTGTTGTTACTAGAAGATTAGATTCTCAACTGTTGTAAGCCAGCAAAGTTTTGCTGTAGCTCCAAGAGTTACTTCACTCCAGAGGTGAATTTGGAGTAATATTTGGGGGCTTTCACGTTGATTTGGAAGAGTTTATTTGTGGATCAAATGTCCCTTTCATTTAGCTGTCTTTTTGATTAAACAGTCCAAAGACGTTCTATTAGCCAGGGGTCTGAGATGGATGAATGAAAATGCAACTAGAGATGGAGCGTGAGAAGAGTTTTGTTGGGATTTCCAAAGAAAGGTTTAAAAAGAAACGCGACTCTGGACATTGCTCAGAAGAAAGTTAAATGCCCAGTGAAATCCACTGCGGAGACATCTAATAGAGAGATCTAAAAGAGAGATCTAAAAGGAGGTAAACAATATGTAAAAGAGATTCTGCCTAGAGATTCATCTCAATTTCCATTTAAGTCAATGAAAAGATGTACATTAGCTTCACTGATCAAAGGCCAAAAGTAATTGAACATGGACAGGGCTCTCAGCACCTAACCTTGACTTTGGGGCTAACTTCTCTGGAATGTCACGAACATCTCTCCTTTGGGATACCCAGGCCATGGTGCAGAGTTCTTTTCCATTGGATACACACTGTGGGAGATCTGCTTACTCCTCTCTCCCTCCATGCACTTGACCTTGCAGTCAATGAGCACATGAGCGGTAGGGACTCTCACGGCAAAACTCTACCGCATCTCAGGCTGACGATGGGAACACTTTGGGTACCACTCTCTTCAGAGGCCAAATTCTCCCTCTGTTTGCAAAACACTGCCATGGCCAGTTGCAGAAACACAGCTTTTTATCACCCACATTCACTCCATGCTCCAGCAATCGCTCAAAAGAGGCTGGGTCTTGCCCTTTGCCTGTGCCATAGCTCCCAGCAGAAGACTCCCAGCAGAAATTTCCATCCATCTGCACTTGGAAATAGTGGGAATTGCCATTTTTGAAAGGGGTTAATAAAATCTCAAACAGAGAGTCCAGCAGAGCATTTGAAACATTTGCCAAACCCTTGCAGGACGGCTGAAACGTTAGCTGTCCCAGGGAAGCATTTTTGCTGAATCTCTTCGCCTCAAATAAAACACACCTCTGGGTAAGCTTGTGTTTCAGTATTTTTAATAAGAGAAGATATTATACCCCTGCTGAGGAAATAAGGATTTAGCGTTTCGGAACAGTCTGCCAAAGAAAGGAAGGGAGGTATTAATAGAATCCTAGAATCCTCTTCAAGACAAAAATGGGGGAAAACTTCATCAGAGCGAGAATTTTGGCAAATCTGGACAAAGGGCCATCGGTCCGTAACAATCGTGGTCAGCTGGGATGGTGGGAGTAGCAATCCCGTGTCAGGTTGTGTCTGCCTGACACGGGTGGAAAGCAGAGGACTGCGAACAGAAAGGCGTGGAAGGCGCGATGATGTGGGTCTGCATTCGCTCATCCATGAGAGCTGCCATTCTGAAACAAAGGGCTAGATGCACAAAGGAGAGAGCTATCCTGGTCTGGGATGCAAGTAGAGCGTGTGGAGAGCTGCTGGAATATGCTGCAAGGTTGGGGTGTGCAAGCACAATGTGCAAGGAGACAGTCGGCCCAAGTGGTTCCGAAAACCCGCTCTCTGAAGGCTGGGCTTCTGGGTCTGAATAAGCTGCACTTGAACCTGAGGGGCAATGTGATGGTTCTTCTTTGAAAGAAGTGCCACGGACCAGCAAGTCTCTCAGAGCACCTCAGAGAAGTCTTAGGGGTCCTTGAGCCTGTGCCTAAAAGCCTGTGGTTTTGCAAAACTGTTATAGGAGCCAGATACCACCAGGAGACAGAAGTGTGCTGGTTGCAGCCCTGCTCCTCCAGGAATTCCTCCTGGTCCAGCTGCCCTGGCATAGCCCCGTGTCAGTGGGTCCTTGGGAAGTGAACCAGCTTTGCCATGCAGAGAGCCTGTAAAATAAGGGGGAAGCGCTCCCATCCATGGCAATTCCTTAGCAACACATGCTGCTTATTTTCCAGTCCTTTCTACAGTTTTTCAGGACATTGGAAACATTGCAATTCTCCCTTTCAAATGCACTTCTCAAGATCGTGTGAAAACAAAAAATCTCGTTAGTGTGGTTTACATATTTTTTGTGGTGATGAGCATACTATTAAAGTACGTGTGTCTCAAAAGAGCATCGTGATCATCAGGCTTATTATTCAGAGGCAGACAAAAGCAATATTAATGAGGCTCAGACATCTGTCAAATTAATCTGTAGCATGAAGTTCTGGAGACAAAGGCAAGATTTCGTTTTTCTAACTGTGATTTCCCATTTCTGTCAAAAGCTGAGTGGCTGTGAGGTGCTGAAAAGAGATTAATTTCTAGTTTTCAAGAGTTTATGTAAGCATAAGAAGGAGGAACTTAGAAGAGTTCATATAGTGGAGTGGGTCTTTTGGGAAGACTCTGCCTGACCTTGCCGCATCGGCACGTCAAATCCAGTGTGGTTCAAACAGCAGCATACAGCAGAAACGGGGGAAGTTGCTTCCACGAGCCATGCGTTAGTGTGTAGAAAAACTCCAGTGCATTCAAATTCGAGGAATATCCCCTACTCCTCTCCCAGAAACAGGGATTCGCTCTTGCCATCCTATGAGGATGGTCACTCTGTCCTCTTGCCAGAGGTGGTGAGGGGGCATGAACAGCCTACAGCTCATAGGATAGTGTAGTCCAAAATGCAGAATGTTCACACTCTTGAGGGTTAATCAGGGCATAATCTTACGGGGCCATCTTCTTTTCTGCCTCAGGCATTCTCCAAGGATTTCTTCTCTTCAACAATTTAATCTAACTCTGCATCCTGCATGAGGGTAAATGAAGTCAGGATGGCTGAAGAGTCAAGATTCAAGGGCAACAAGTCAGAGATTTCTCTAGCAATTTTGTCTTTCATGGGGTTGAGGTTACGGTCACTGTGAATGCTGTGGAAAAGCACAGGCCATGGAAAAAAGTGAAGATAGGCCGTGGGCCTAGAAGGCAGTGAGGGCTGTGGGAAAAGGGCAATAAAATCACTGAGGGGGTTTCCACGCCCATCCTGTAGATTTTTTCCTTTGGCATAACGCAGGAGAATGGCTCCCTGGCGTGAGGAACAGAGTTGCTTGTTCAGGCCTAGTTTTGCAAGTTGACAGGGAGTCAGGTGCTGATACACATGTGCAGCGCTGGCTTCTGAACTCAGGGCAGGCTGTTTGCTGTTTGGATATATTGCCACGAGCATCCATCAGACTGCCCAAGGCCCTGGGGGAGAATGGAGATCGCTCACTGGGGTGGCCGGGCTGTCCCTACACTCCACCCAGGCTTCTCACTGTGCTGTACAAAACAAGTTGCTGCTGAATTTTTACTCGAACATCAATAGCATGTCTTTGAATGGATAGTTCACCGTTACCCCTCAAAGAAGGCAGATTAAGCTGCTCCTCAGCAAAAAGGGTTTTTGAAAAACTCTGCCATCTGCTTGGAAGAGTCTTGGGGGTGTTTAAGCACTTCTGCTGCTTCTGGAGTGTCTGCATCTGAAGCGAGATAAATTCAATCTACTTAACTGACATGGTTTCTCCTACAAAGAACTTCTCTCAAATCCTGTTTGAAGGACTGCTCCCTAGTTCTGGAGGTCACACTGCTGCAAGTAAAGGTAGTCCTGCTACTTCTCCTGCCCTGGTAGAGCCACATATTTTGGATAGCAATATTTGGAGAACTTCAGGTCCCACATGAAGTGGATGTGTGGGGTTGATAGTGAGCATGTTACTCTGACCAGCACGATTGTAGTGATTATGCAGCAAGTAATTCAGTTTCTTTACATTATGATTTCCCCTTCTGTACAGCCATGTGCACACACTGGCTTCATTATTAGTCAACACCCATAGATGGAAGAATTAGACTCATTTATAGAAGCAATAGCTGTGGGGAAAATGCCCTCCCACTGCTGACCCTGATTAAAACTTGATCAGTCTATAAATGTTGTAGAACTAGGAATACAGTATTCAGAAGGAGGTACATTCTTCCTTCATGACTAGACCCTTGACTTACCTCAGAAGTAGGTCAGAAGTAGGTCAGTAGGCATCAGTCAATACCTGGTGAGAATTGGACTCATTTGGATATCTTGCAGTAAGGATGTCCCCACCAGAGCTTCTATTCCTGCAGTCCATGTTCAGCACTGCCAGAAACAACCTTGTTGGCCCTACTTCCTGCCAGTGCAGCAGCTGCCCCTTTTTCAGCCCTGCTTCTGCTTGGGCTCAATGAGTGAAGTCCATGGAGCACAGTAAATAACCCCAGGGCACAAGAGCATTTTCAATACATAAAGAATTCTGCAAAAGAAGTCATCAAATTGATTCCAAACTAATCCAAAACAACAAACAACTGAATATTCATAGGAGATGGAGAACTGCAAAATTTGCAATCAGATACAGTATCATCAATTCAAAATAAATTCATGCCGTTTCTTAGTTCTCAGGAGCTTGTCTATGCCAAGATCATTTGCCTTATTTCATCATAGTTTCTTCAAGAGAGGCACCTCCTTTACACCTTCCCCAGCTCTAGAAGCAGTTAAAACATAATCCTCTTGACAAGACAAAAGCAATAAAGATAACTCCTCACTGGCTGAGCTGTTGCCAGCAATCAGTCGCTTGCCTTGACTTGGCAGTCAATGCAATTGTTACCTGAAGCTCCTTTTTAGCACATCCCCAGCTCCAGTGTTACTCTGCTAATGACAGTAGAAGCTTGCATGGGTACCATATTATTCTCCCCAGAAATTATCTTTCAAAACATACTTCCCCGGAAATTTCACAGCCAGGACAAGGGGTAAAGGGTGCAACCTGGAGCATAGGAAGTTCCATGTGAATACAAGGAGGAACTTCTCCACTGTGAGGGTGATGGAGCACTGTAACAGACTGCCCAGAGAAGTTGTGGAATCTCCTCTGGAGCCATTCAAAGCCTGCCTGGGTGTGTTTCTGTGTCACTTAGTCTAGGTGATCCTCCTCTGGCAAGGGGGTTGGACTAGATTATCTGAGTTCACATAACTTGCCTCCATGACTTTAGTGTCTCTTGAAATATGATCCAGATAAGCCTACTTGTCAGTAGAGGCATTTTCAGGAAAAGTCAACACAGAACAGTGGTGTTTCTGCTCAGGTCAAACTTTTCTGGCAGGAATGTTGCACGATGTCTCTGCAATGATTGCCTGGGATTTTTCCCAGAATAGTCACCGCAGGCCTTAGGCTTATTGTGGTTGGCATTTAGGAAGACTTTCTAAGTTGGTGCCACAAGTTATTATATGCTCTCCCAGGGCTGTGGGCTGCACTGTGCTAAAAATAGAGACCTGTGTTAGTGATAAAGCAGCGGCTGCGTGTGCCAGTGGCTTAACCTTCTTGTTGCAAAGATACAGTCTTTTGTATAGTGTTTGTAAGCACCTGTGTCAAAATAAACATATGTTAAAAAAATGCTCTGCAAGAGGGATGTTTTACCAAGTCCAGTCTCATGCTGCCAGTTGAAATCAACTGAACAGGAAGGAGCAGGAACTGCCAGTGAGCATCTACAATACCCCTTTTCAAATTACCATCTCTAAATCAAGGATGGGCAGTGGCCATTTCAAAGTGTCTAGGGCAAGGGTAGGCCATGGGGGAAAGAAAAAAAGTGACTCTGTTATCACCGTGAGTAAGGTTTAGTATGACAATAGATCAGAGAGGCCTGAAGTGATGTCTCCAAAGAGGAGTAATAAGTAAGTTTGAGAAGACAGCACTAAATCTGGCAGGCACATTCAGTGCCATCTGAAAACCCAGTACGGAAAACTCAGGCCTGCTGGAGAACTTCCTATGCACAGGTGCTCGTGAAAGTGCCCAGAATAAGCCAGGAAGTAATTTTCATGATCATTTTGGGCAAAGCAGGTCTGCTGCATTTTAAGCCCACTTCCTTCAGTTGGGTTACCTGACATCCTTGTGGGAATCTGGCCTCAGACGCTGTGGGAATCACAGGCCGCAGATGCATTAACCTGGGATGCTATTTTGCCAGTGTGCTGCTTTACTTAAAAGTACTTTGAAGTATTTACACATCTCGATATTGCAATAGCAATGTTTGGGACAACATGATCTGAGGATATAAATAAGGAGAAGTCTGTAGGAAGGAGCACTGTTAATTGGTACAAGGAAATCTATGGCCTCTGTCTGTGAACCTTGCTTTGTTGAAAGGCTTTCACTTTTGAGTTGTTCCCACATCGATATCTCCGGCTTGATCTGTCCTCAAAAAGTCTGTAGAGCTATCGAGTGACACAGAGAGAAGACTGCACTCATTTCCCTTCTGACCTAAACCATATCGTCTTCCACACCACCCTACAAAGGATCATCTGTGGCTACTGTTTTTCCTGCTCTCAGCCTGTCCCTAAGGTCAGAAAGTGGTATCAGAGTGCCTACAGCCCTAAGGAAAACACTCCCAATGGAAGCAGCCCTCCAGATATTTTCAATGTCAGATGCACAGATTATATGTTTTCATATCTCTTTCCCTGTTATTTCATTTTAGTGGAAATCAGGTTGTTGCCATTCCCCTCCCATGACGTGTGAGTTCCTTCTGGTTGGCATCTACATGTCACATACCTGTGTGGCACAATGCAAGAACCTTCTTTAAGGTCACAGGACCCTAATTTGCCTCAGAGAGGCACACAGGGAGGCAGCAGCCAGCTACACTGGAGGAACCGGACACATGCAGTTATGCTGTACGGGGAATTTCTTGTTACCTGCACCATTAAGGTAGATTCAAGGGACTTCCTCATTTGGTCATCTGCCAATCTAAGGATCAAAGGGGAAGAGAGAGTTTTCCAGTTCCATCTTTGTGTCCTTTTTTGTCCATAACCTGGAAACTAACCAGGGATCCCAGTTCTTACGGGCTTGTAGCGAGGTTTGTGGCCTTGTGCCACTAAGGGGCACATCCACACAGGAAATGCTGTAGTGAATCTTGTTGCCAGGGAGTTCTGATACATCTCACTGCATCTGTGTCCTTCAGTAATCCTTGGACATGAAAAAACTGGTCTGGGTCATGAGCTCTTTGGTATCATCTATCTTGCTAATTGTTGCGATGAGGTGTCCTCAGCCTCACTCCCTGCTGTGACTCCACAGTTGCTTATTTTCTATCTGACCTTCTTAGATGTGTCCCACAATCCTGCGGGCTGATTCCCACCCTGCTTCAAAGTAAACACCTGGGAGTGGCTACAGTGATTTATAGAGTGCTGCTGGGGTCGCGGGAGGACTGCTGGCAAGTGACTAAGCAGGCCTATTTCAGTGGGAGACCAGAGACCGTGAAAGGGAATCGGGTTTTGACCCTTGGGCAATGAGTCATGACCTGGACTTTAGGACCTTTGGGGCTTAAAATATCACTGGAATGTCCAAGGTCTGAGTAGGTATGTCAAGAGATAGAAGACAGGAACATGTTTGCAACAAGCAAAGCAGACATTGTCTCACGCTGGCAAACACGCTGCAAAGAGATAAGACAACACTTACATGCACTGGGGCTGCTTTTGCCTCTCAAACCTGTCTTCAAGACTTCTGTTGCTTCCATAAGCTTTGGATGAGTTTCTTAGATAAGGAGGCTAATCACCAGAGCTCACAGAGAAAGAAAAGGGAATTATTGTGACACATGGCATTCCTGAAAGTTTAAACAGTGGATGAAAAAATATAAAGTAATATAATTCTGCTGTTAGTGATTGTACTGATCCAGACTGGAGGTGAGCTTTTTCTAGAACAGTAGAACAGCAACTATAATTCCTCAAATGTATGCACTTTCCTGTATTACAGTATTATCTGTCTCTAGCTTTGAGCTAGAGAGCCCAGGGGAATTTCCTATTGTGGAGACACAATGGTTACAGGAGAACATGTCCACTTAGTGCTGGAAGTGGGGAGAAGAGCATATCTTCATTGCCCTGATGCAAAGGATTGGAATATACATGGTTTCTCTGTATAAAAAACATTCATCCAAGCAGCATTTAGCCTCAGTGCATTGAGAGAATCCTGTGAGGTTGAGATTTGGCATTAAAGGCTAAGATGAACCTTTTCCCTATTTTATCCTATACATCCTTGTATTTTTAAAGTTGGGAATCCAAGGGGACAGAGATTAGGGATCCACAGATGACCACAATTTCTCTGTGCTGACAAAAGGAAGCTTTGGTTCTTGAAACCAGATGCAGTTGCTGCAACTTGCTTGATGTTGTACCATGGAGTCAAACCAACCTCCAGCAAGATGTATCATCGGTAGAACACGCAGAGTGAAGATACATATGCTGTAGGTATCCTTTAAACATCAGCCTAGTTGATGACTAGTACCATGGCATTGTGCTTTAGACATTGCAACATTTAATGAAAACACAATGCAAAACACAGCAATGAAGAATGTGATATTTGTACCACCCAACTTCTACTCAGATCCATCTACTTGCATGTAATTAGGGGGCTAATTTGTATATGATTAGTTGACAAGCCCAGGCTTCACTGGGGAGAAAGGGGAAGGGTAACAAATGGCTGCCCTTCTGACCTTAATACTTAGGTAAGATTTAGAGCCTTCATATATTGAAGAGAAGTTCAGAAGAGGGAAGATAACTGTTTTCCATGGCATCATTTATCTTTTGAGAAGTATTTTCTTTCGTTTTGATGTGAAAAGATGTTTGGTAACCATGTTTAGACAGTTCTGCAAAAGCTCATTTGAACTTCCAGATAGAGTATTATAGGGAAAGCGATTCCATTGAGTATTTTTGGTTCTATATTTTCCTGTTGTCATCACAGTAGTTTGCTAGAAATGGGAGAAAAGTTCCTTGGACTATGAAAGACTGAAATAATCTTCCTTCTATTTACCTCTCGACAGGCTGTAATGTCCATAGTCAATTGTGAATTGTTAAAATACTTTTGTAATTTGTTTGTAATTTAATTTTGGTTTTCTACCTCCTTTCCTTTACATTATCTTCCGGTGGATGGAATTTGCATGTGTGCCAGAGCTCTCTACACACAGCTAATAAGCAACCCCCAAAGAGTCATGAGAAATGCTTTGGAAATAAACAGGAGAAATGTACTGTGAATAACCAACTAAATTAGTATTAATTTGATCATAGGATATGCTTTATGATAATGTGTCTTCTTTGCAAAGCTTAGTGAGGATGTGTCTAGCAGGTTTTAGTGGGGTTTGTATTTTCCATGGCACATTATTTTTCAGTGTATATGAATACATGGAAATGAGACTGAAGTAAGAATGCACAAATTAATATTTATTAAGGGTTTCCCAGCCATGAAGAAAAGCTCTGGTTACAGGCTGATCACTGAGGTGCATCTGCAATGGGAGTATGACCTAATTTGAAGGTCACAGAGACTGAGGAATGATTCCACTCACTAACATGGATTTTGAAACAGCACCCTCTACACCCTCTCCTTTCCTCTTCACTACTGCTCTTATGTTGGATTTTCACTTTGTGAAATCATGGTCTCTCTTATCTCCAAAATAGCTTTGATGGCCTTTCTGCCGGATCTGCTACACTCCAGCATTAGTTACTAGGCTTAGCACAGAAGAGATAGTATAGCCTGCACTAAACAGGAGCTCAGGTGACAGAATCAGTACAGATCCATTGAATTTTGCATTTAAAAGTATTTGTTTTATGGCATTTATTCATCAGAGAATTTAGATACTATTTAGAAAAAAAACCCACCCCAAACATATCTATGAAAGTCTAAGATTCTAGTAATTAATCCTAATGAGATATGATTATTTATTCTTAATTTCTGGACTTAAAAACACTTTAAGATGTATTTTATTACAAGTGCCAGCTCTCAAGGCTTTGGAAAACACATTTTCATGATCTATTTGATACCTACAGTGAGCAAAAGAAATCTATCTCGTTCCCAGTACATTTTTGGAAGACAGCAATTATGGATCATGATGTGCAGTGGGGCAAACCGGTTATATTAAACATAGAGGAAAATAACATTAAGTTGTATTTTTCAGTAACATGACAGCAAGAAATATCTTCAAAGAACTGTTCCTGGAGTTTCTGGTTTTATCAGGGTATTTGGTCTCTCTGGTTCAGTGCCTAGTAAAAATAGTCCAGCTTTAATAAAGCACAGATGTTGACATATTCACTCACCTTCATCGTTGCATGGATGCATTTCATACTGAATTTCACTGAAGGAATTTTAGACTTTACAGATAATAATCAAAAACACTTCTGGCTTCCCATTGGGATCATTGCTGTTTTTTCAGATCAAAGATGCCCCATCAACATAATGACTTGAGATGGAAAGTTGTGATTTTTTTAATGTACTAATGAAAAGATTAATGTGGCTTAAGCATGGTAAGTTTAGCACCTCTGTTCCTTAACCTTATTTAGCCCTTATGCCATTAGACCATATTTTTGCAATTCTTTCCTAAAATCCTTCTTTGTCCTTTGCTATCAGCAAGGGTAGTCATCTATAATAAAGTTAGGATTCTGTTTCAATATAATTAAATATATTTCCTTGCTGAATACATTCCAAGCATTCCTTGGAAATACTTCCTTTTTCATGTATAGAAAGCCCAGTATGTTTAAATTTCAAACAGTACCATTACTGCACAATCCAGTACTTTATTTCTAATGATACATCAGGTCTGGAAATTCCTCAGCCAGTTCAAGACAGGCAAAGGGGCAAGTTTTTCAAAGTAGCAAGCTGGAGGTACACCCACAAAATCCATATAATGGTTAGCAGATTTCTATACTTCACTTTGAAGATTTATCCCTTTCATACTGAGCATGCTCTGTAGGCCATAATAGATTGTTAGCACTGATTAAAAATAAATCCCTTTCCAAAAGCATATTGCCTTTAGAAGGAAGAATGGTTTAGTGTGATTACTTTAATGGACAACTCAATGATGGACAGCTGAAAAGATAAAGAGAAATTGCCCACTTCTGGAATCATGAGAGATGTAGATGTTTTACTCTCTTTTCTATTAATCCCTTGCAATCCCTGCATACTGAATTAGTGGGAATCCCCATGAGACAATAGAACAAAGGAATAAATACATTAATGACTTAAGTGTGTCAGCATGGGAGGTAAAGCAAAAGAATAAAGCAGATACTAAGTTTTTTGGGTTTTTTTTTTTAAGCTTAAAAAAATGTGTGTGAGTGTGTGAAAGAAGGAATACTAGTGGAGTGTCAGCTCTGGTTTACCTGAAAAAGGGAGTGGTGTTGAAGGAGGTCACAGCTGCAGCACCAATGCTATTGCTATCATCTGTCACCGTAGGATGTGAGCAGTTTGCTTATATTCATTCTTTATTCTTGTTTTTGCAAAATTAGCAGGCTTTATTGGCTATTTCTTGGCTCTTTACAGAAGATGTCATGTTCTGTGCAGCATTAGGTTTATAATGCGGGAGATCACAGAGCTATCAATGTGCAAGAAACTTTATTCTATAAACATAGAAAGTTTCTTTCTCTTCTAGGGATTTATCAGGGAAGGATCCAGAGAGTTCATAACACATACCCAAGCTTCCTTTATGAAAGATGGTTCTCTGTTTCTGTCAGAATTTGATTGCTTAGGAGTAAATGTCAGCAGTTCCACAAGTAGCTGAGAACAAGCTCCAATAAAATACAATAGACCTCAATGTCATATGAGGTTCTCTAATTTATAACAAGGCAGGTAGACCATGGTGCTAAGTGCAAGACTGGGCTCTACCTTGACAGTACTATCATGCTTGACCAATGCAATACCCTCAAAACAAGGAGCCAGACACTTTCATATGTTAGCTTCTGTCTTGTGCATCCTTTAATTATTTTTTTTAGGCTGAATATAGAGTAAAAAAGAAAACACAACAAAAGACTTATCCTAAATGGATCTTGAGTCTCTCAACAGAAAGCTGAAATGATACACCAACAAGTAACTGGGCTATGAAATTTCCCTTGTTGCTCTTTTTACATGAAAAACCAGGAGTAAACCTGTGAGTCCTTGCTCAACATTTAGGAGGCATACTTCTCTAAACAGCTGGAGGATGAGAGTGAGCAGAGGATGGCCAGGGTGTTTACAAGCAGGAGCTGCCAGAATACTTAATATTGAAGAAGCGCGGGAGTTCACTTTAGGCCGGAAGACGACAGAAACAGTCTCTCATAGCGTGTCTGCCATTCTGGAACAAAAGGGAAATCATTGGATTTCCCTATCCATATTTCTGAACTATCAAGGTGTTCTTGTGGAGTCTGATCATAGAATCATAGAATGGCAAGGGTTGGAAGGGACCCCAAGGATCATAAAGCTCCAACCCCCCTGCCACAGGCAGGGCCACCAACCTCAGGCCTGGTGATGTGATTGAAGGAACTAACATTGTGAATCTAGCTTCCTTCAGTGAAACGACAACTAAACCACTGACACATGAGAGCTTGGAGACAATGGAAGCCGTGTATTCTAGCAGAATTTGAAAGAAGAGCCTTTGGAAGATGCTCAAGATTCCTGGTTCACAGATGGTAGTAGTTTCATCCAGCAAGGTATCCGTAAGGCTGGATATGCAGCGACCACTATAGACCAGATAATGGAATCAAATCCTTTACCTACTGGAACTTCAGCCCAAAAGGCAGAAATTATTGCCTTAACCAGAGCATTAGAACTAGCAACAGGAAAAAGGATAAATATATGGACAGATTCTAAGTACACCTTTGGAGTTGTGCATGCCCATGGAGCAATTTGGAAAGAGTGTGGACTTTTTAAAACAGTCAAGGAAAACACACTAAGCGTGCAGTAGAAATACTTCTCTTACTAGAAGCAGTTCAACTGCCAACCAGGGTCACCATTACACACTACCGAGAACACCTAAAGGGTAACATTGACCAGAAGAAGGGAATAGATTGGCTGATCATGAGGCTAAACAGGCAGCGGAAAGATTGCAAGAGATTCGAACACAAATTCCAGATAATAGAAATAGGAGTTTTGAATGAGCAGGAAAACATTGGATACTTTAGGACTGATAAAGAATCACTAGAGTAACAGGTAAAAGGAGTTGTCAAAGAAGACCACAATAGGACATACTGAGGAGTGGACTTCCTGTACAAATTTTAAATCAGAAATTAATAGGGAAAAATCTATATATTACAATGTGACAGTGACTCAGTAATGCAAAATATGTTTGAAAAATAACCCCTACACAGATAACCGGGTGCAATTAGGGACCACTGGAAAAGGAAACATACCAGGGAACTACTGGCAAATTGATTTCTCTGAGCTCCCAAGAAAAGGGGGGTACAGATACTTATTGGTGCTTATTGACACCTTTTCTGGAGGGTCAGAGGCATTTCCTTACAGAACTAACTTGCGCGAGAGGTAACTAAGGTACTACAAAATTAAGTAATACCTGGATTTGGGGTAACTACGATCATTTGATCAGGTAGGGGATCACATTTTTGTGCACAAGTAGTGCAAGTGAGCAAGATATTTGGAACTGATTGGCAATTACACACTCCTTACAGGTCGCGAGCAAGTGAAAAGGTAGAGAAGATTAAGTGTTCGATAAAACAACAGGTAGCTAATATTTGGCAAGAAGCAAATTTGTATTAGTATCAAGCACGATCTATTGGAGCTATACGATAGATGTAAAGCCTAAAGAAGATCTCTGTCCTTTTGAAATATTATATGGAAGACCATACCACACTGAATATAAAGGAGAGGACCTGAATCAGTTAGGAGATTCTTACTTGCAGAATTAGATGATATCTCTAGGAAAACAATTGGAAGAAATGAAGAAAAGTGCATTAGGGACCAGGGCCAAAGGTTTAAACTACCCTACATGCCCTTTTAATCATGGACATTGGGTTTTATTAAAGATTTTTTGGGTGATCCACTTAAGGAAACGTGGGATGGACCATCCCAGGTGCTGTTAACAACTTTCACAGCCATCAAGGTATGAGAGTGACCTACCTGGATTCATTATTCCCCAGTAAAAAAGAGCCCCAGGAGAGTAATGGATCTCTGAACCCCAAGGATCTTTAAGGCTGTAACTGTGGAAATGGTAACATGAAACATGACTATGTCTGTCTAATAATATGGTTCTCTGAAACCCTTACTGCTTGGAAGGATAATGACTGTTGGATATGGACTGCACTTCCTAAGGAAAACACGGAACAGGCCCTCTTTGGAATACCAGTGGCATATGCTAATTGGAGTTGGCCTTACAGCTCTTGAAAAGATGTGTGGAAAGAAACAATAATTCTTCACCAAGTAGCTCAAGTTGATACATCATGGGGATTTAAAGAGGTTTAGAATAAGCCTACTTCCTGGCTCCCAAAGTTTGCTTGGCTCAAGCAACTTTTTGCATTTATTATTACAATAGGTCCTTCAGTTATAGTTTCTTGTGTGATAATTCAGTGTTCTTTGTGGTGGTATAAACACACCACTATAACTTAAGAGGATTGGAGGAGAAATAAAATAAGACATCAAGTAGAGACAGGTAAAAATCACTAAAACAGAATAGCATCACTTGAGATTATGAAAGAATGTGTAAGGATACTGAAAAGGGGGGAGAAGTGATTCAGTGATGTAGCTTAAGAGACAGTTAATTAATATAGCTTTAATATAAGGAGAATTTGCATGTTTTGAGAATGGAAAGTATTTGCGTGGTTTGGATTTTAGTAGAACATGGCTGTAGCTGCCTGAGCTATTTCGCTAGAGCAGCTTCAAAATTTAACCATAACAGCACAACAGCCTTGAAGATAAAAATGATAGGGGAGTAATAAATGATGAGAACACTGACCAGTATAGAGACAGGGGTTCCTAACTGGTTTGCGCAGGAATGTGATTTTGAGATTATGGAGAAAACCGTAAGGAGCATGCGCTGAGGGAGAGGAAGACATTCAGCCTTCATTGCTGAAGACCTCCAGAAGACCCCCTGAGTGTCACTGAGCATGCTCTATCTGAGAGGAGTTAATGTTAATTACTTGCTGGGAATCACAGAATCATAGGGGTTGTCAGGGACCTCGAGAGATCATCGGGTCCCTCTGCATAACCCTGCCTTTTCTTAGGAATTATCATGAATATATATAATTAATCTGTATAAATATGAGACATTTTGCTTTGAACAGCACACACATCAGGAGGAGCGATCCCCTGTGTGCCCAGCGCTGCAATAAAGAACACCTGCTTAATAGTCAGCAAGGCTATTGAGTTTTGATTCTGGCTTTTTGAGGCTTCAAAAGGCCAGGTCGGTCCCTGTGAGATCACATTGCCCTGGGTCCCTTCCAACCCAGGATATTCTATGATTGTGTGAAAGTTGAAGCGATGGCGAATGGGGAAAGCCTGTAGTTCTGGACCTGTGGGTACCCGCTGGGTGCCTCATGCCACCAAGAGTCAGCAGCCCTTCAGGAGGAGCTGAGCCCTGCAGCGATGTCATAAAGAGCCTGAGTTGCTACGTTCCCCCGGGGGTGCCCCAGTCTCTCATTGCACTCGTAGGAGTAGGACGCAGAGAGAGTGGTGTGCCCATCTGAGAGATCTGTCTACTATGAGGAGAGTACTCAGAGGTGAGGAACTGGTGGGAGGTGGGGGGCTGATGCCTGCTGGAGTCAGTGTCTGTCCCAGCTGGGTGCTGGAGACCATTTTCCTGTCACCTCTCCTGGGCCAGAGCCCAATGGCTCCACCCTTTCCCCACCCTCTGTGGGGCAGCTGGGGACTGTTCAGGGACAACCTTGCCCTGCCAGACCTGCCTGGCTCAGGGACCCCATAGCCCCGCAGCCGTTAAAACTCTTTCTTTCTTTTCTCACAGCGCTTTGCCCATGCCTGGGCTTTCAGTCGAGACCTGCACATCCTAAGGATGGAGGCAGGGCAAAGGGATCAGTCCCTGCTGCTGCCACTATTTTTGTGGCCAGCGGGACTTCTCTGCTCAAACGGCTGCAAGACTGTGAGGTGAGTGAGGTAGAAGGGCTTGAGGGCTCCCCTCAATGCCCCTGGCTTCCTTGGGTACCATTGCAGAGCAGGATCTTGCTGGGGGCTCCTCTGCAGCAGGTCGCACTCTCTCATGGCTCCCTGGGAATGAGAGCAAAGGAAGTCCCACGACTCTTTGTGATCTACTCCTAGGGTGACCGAGTGGAGACATACCGAGAGCTGGAGAGTGTCTTGCAGGGGGGTGACAGCCGTCTGCAGAGCGGTGTCGTGAACCGCCTGATTGCAGAGGCCTCCAGTGACATGCGGGCAGGCCAGGTGAGCTTGTTCTCTTTCAAGGCCATCCAAGCAGCGTGCCTGCACCCCTGTTTTGGGGGAAATCCAGAGCAGCACCCAGACATTCCTCAGTTATTCAGACACAATGGAAGTCGTTAGGGGACTCCTTAGAGGGGATTTGAAGAGGGGACGCAACGAGTCATGCAGAAAGATGGGGTCTCAAGCCTGTGACAGTTTGTTCCCAGCATCTCTGCAGGGAGGCAGAGCAGGCAGCAAGGCAGGGCGGTGCCAGGGAGAAGCCTCCCTCCCCTCCCTGTGGGGCTGCTTGCCTACCCCAGGGGAAGAAGAGGCAGAAGACACTGGTCTCAAGGAAAGATGCCCCAAGGGGGCTCACAGGGGTGTTGAGTTTGTCGGAGTGCCTCAGCGTTTTTCTCAGGTGGGCTTAACCTGTGGCGCTTTTTCAGGGTGTGCCAGATGACATGAAGACGGCTGCTAGTGATGTCCTGGTGGCTCTGGCCCGCTCACACTTCCACTTTGTGATGGCTGAGCTCCAGAGCCACCTGAAGGCCACGGGGAAGGCCCCTGATGAGATGGTGCTCCTCACCTTGGGCAAAATGGCCTGCAAATATGGTATAACACCTTGAGTCTCCTGGTTTGGGTAGGGGCCTGTGTTAACTGGTGGGGCTATGAAGTTGCCGTGCCCCTTTACTCCAAGCCAGGACCACCGGCAGCTCTGCCTTACCAGCCCAGTCCCGGGTCCTGGAGAGTGGGAACCTCCTGGAGGGTGGGAACCCCTTGGAGACAAACCCCCAGGGTCTCTGCCCCCCACTGTCCTCTTCTTTCCCCAGGGGTCTTCCCTGTGGACCCCTTGGGGAAGGCAGCCCTTCCCAAGCCTTCTGGCTTGTCCTGCATGGCGAAGCCTTGCCAGGGATTAACACCAGTCTCCCGTGTGTCTCACTAACCCTCACGGTCCCTCTGCCTCTGCCTTCTCTGCAGCCCTGCAGTGCATCCCCTTTGTGGGGATGACACTGCTGTCACTGTGTGCCATGCTGAGCCAGGTGGGGAGTGGCCAGACCCTGCGCGTCATCTGCAGTGGTGAGTGTGGGTTCCTGGGCTGGGATCCCGGGGGTACCGGCTGGGGTGGCCTTTGATGCCTCCATGAGATCTCAAAGGGAACACGGTGGGTGTCACCCTGCAGCTGAGTCAGGCCTTGGAAATCCCTACTTGCTGTGAGTGTGCCAAAGGAGCAGAGGAAACCTGGAAGGTTTCTGTGGGCAGGCAGGATGTGGGGATGCTGTGTGGAGGAACTCCTGGGTGTGGGTGCAAGGTACCATCCCTGCTGCAGGCTCTCACATGCTTCCTTTTCCTTTCTCCTGCTGCAGTTCTGGAGCAGTGGTCAAAAGCAGTCATCATGTACATCTGCAAGCAGAAGCAATGCACCTTCCCTCGCACCGTGGAAGTGCAACTCTGTGACCATATTTACCCGGTCTTCTGCTACACCGTGGTAAATTGGCTGGGCTGCAGGGAGGAAGAGGTGAGGAGCACTGCTTTCCATGGCTGGGGCTGTGGCAGGGATGTCCACATGAGTGTGAATTGGTGAGGTGTGAGCAGAGGGAGGAGGGAGCGGTTCAGGTGAGAAAGCACCCCAAGCCATGAGCCAGCTGGCACTGTGCCTGGGACCGGGGGCTCCCTAGCAGGAAGCAGCCTGGGGCCTTTCTACAAGGGAGGCTGGAGTAGCAGCACAGGGAAATGCTCTCCTCTGGAGTGAGCTCTTCTCCTGCCGGGGAGAAGAACTGTGGGAAGTCTGACAGTGGCAAGGGCAGACTGGTGTCCAGGGGATGCGGAGCACTAGGCAGACCTTCAGTCCTCCAAGCAGAGCCTCTCCTTTCTCTCTCCAGGACAAGGAGGCTGTCCTCAGAGCGGTGACTGCCATGATGGAGGTCCTCCTGCATGAGGGGCAGTACGGAGAGTATGCCTTGGAGCTAGTCCTTGGGCTCCTGCACCAATATCGGGAAGTCCGAGACACCTCCCAGGTCACCAAGGCAAGGAGCTGTGCGGGGCGCTATGTGGCTGCTGGGGTGGCTCTGTGCAAGTGTCAGAAGGCACTGGGGAGCTGTGGGGAGCCAGGAGGGGCTGGGAATTCCTTTAAAACAAACCTCGTTCCCACAGTTCTCGGATGTGACGGAAGAGCCTGGCACAACCCCCAAGGCAGAGCTGTCCGGCTGCATCGAGCCACAGGGTAAGGAGAGGACACTGGGTGATGCCCTGCCATGCCATGGTCATGCTCTCCCTGTCCTCAGCAGTCAGAGGCATGTGTCTGCTGGTGCAGACTGTGATCTCTTCCCTGCAGCAATAATCTGCCCAGAGGAACCGGTGGCACATCTGCACTCCCAGGAGAGCGGTGGGAGCGAGGCCAGCTGTGTGGCAGCCCTGGGCCTGCTGGCAGCGCTGTCCCACTCTGACGGTGAGTGTCATGGACCAGGGACACAAGCCTGGGCTTGGGGCTGCTGGGCCAAGAGCAGGAACAGGCTGAAAGTGCTGTACCTGCACCCAAAAGGAACTGCCAAGAGAGGGTCCCCCAGCTGAACTGATGCCCTGTGTCCTCTCCTTATGTCTTCCAGCACCTGCAGCAAGAGAGAAGCTGCCCCAGGTGGTGGAGGCTGTGCAGTCCATATGTGATGACTCCAGTGCCCAGGTGAGCTGGTTTGGCAGGGCAGGGTGCTGCCAGGGGAGGCAGAGAAACCCTTTCCCTTTCCAGAGCCTGGTAAGGTCACAGCAGGAAGCAGCAGTTGGGAGTCTGACCTAGGTGATGGCTCTTTTTCCCCACTTCCTAGTGCTGCCCAGAGAGCTGATGGCAAGAGGTGGCCCTGCTGCTGGATTGGGCAGGGCTGGGGTGTTTGGGGAAGTGCTGGTGCATTGCCCAGGCAGTGTGTGATGGCTCCTCCCTGGGGAGAGCTGTGAGAACAGAGTGGGGAGGTGGTGGTGCTCTGCAGGGCAGATGCGCATGTAGCCTGGTGCTAAAGCTCATCCCTGAAGCCCGGAGCAAAAGCACCTGCCATGCCCTCCTCATCTCTCCACGAGCCACAAAGGCTGCCCCCAAGTGAAGGTATCTTCCTTTTGGGTTTTGAACAGGAGGGTCATAACCATACTCTCCCCTGGCAGGTGCAGCGGGCTGTGCTGGTATTCATCAAGGAGCTGCTCAGCTCTGGCTCCCAGATCTGCTGGGCATGGGATGTGGTGGGACACATCTTTGACGAGTTCAGCCGGACATCGGGCAGGCTGGTAAGGACAGAGTAGGACAGCCAGGGCTTCGACTGGTGCAGTGTTTCCAGCCTGGAAGATGAAGGCCAGAAGATGAAGGCTGGGGACGGCCAAGCCTCCCACTGACGTGCTGAGGGTCTTCCTTCTGGCTGGAGCTTCCTTCCAACCAGGGGATCCACGTGTGCTGCTTTGCTCCGTGGCTCAGGGAGGCTTTGCTTTGGGAGCAGAGCGAAGGAAGAGGCTTCTGGCTTCTCCTCCTCCGCATCTGTCAGGCTGGGCATACTGGCAGCAAGCACAGCCCTACTGAAGGGGTTCCTCACCTCTGCTTTGGTGGCATGACAGCAGTATTTTGGCCCTGAGGGACAGTGCAGGCAAGCAGCATGTGTCTCTGCTCGCAGGCTTCTCAGCCCTTCCCAGGGTCTAGGAACTGGCAATTGAGCTGGGTCTGGCTGTCCTAGTCCTCCTTCAGGAGGTCGGTGCACCGGTAGGACCATGCCTGAGCCCCATCCACTGGGAGCAGAGAATAACAGGGAGAAATGCTTTCTTACAGGTGGCGGGAAGCCTTTTTGCCTGGCAAACACCAGAGGACGCAGCTCTGCAAGCCCTCTGCGTGGAGATCCTGGGCTCACTGGATGTCTCCCTAGGAGGAGTGACCAAAGTAAGTCACCCTGTGCCCTGCTGCTGCAGCCAGGTACTTTTTGGCCTTCAGGGCATTTTTCCTTGCACTTCCACGTGCTTCCAGGTGCCCTGAACCTTTCCCCTCACAAGTGCACAGGGCTCAGGGAAGCCCAAAGGATCCTTTATGTCTTTGAGCTGAATGGGAATGCTGATGTGGCGAATTGCCTGGTTTTTCCCTGCAGCTCCTGTGGCCAAAGCTGCTTCAGTATGTGGTACCAGCCCAATACAGAGGCATGCTGATCCCAATCTCCAAGTGCCTCCAAGCCCTGGCTGAGAGATGGGAGAGAGTGGGGTGCAAAGAAGAGGAGTCTGATGCTGTGGACTCCCAGGAGCACGGTAGGAGCTGCTGGGCTCGCCTGGGTGCCTCGCGTCTCGGTGTCTACATACACTTTGCTGGCCCTGAGCAGGAGCCCGGGAGAAGCAAAGGGCAGAGCCAGCCTCTGCTGCTGGGCACGAGGAGCTCTCTTCTGCATGGCCTCTTGCCTGGCGCAGAGTCCTGGCTCTTGTGCTTGCAGTGATGTCCTGGTTACCCAGGGCTGGTTCCTGGCCATGTGTGAGCTGCCTTGGTGTCACGCTGAGCAGCCCTTGGGAGCCCCCTGGGCCAGCGCTGTGGCAGCACTGCTGCTCTCGGCCCTCAGCCCTGTGCAGGGTCATCAGAGATACATGGAGCAGGGCATGGTAGGGGCTCATCAGCTCACCCAGCCTTTCTTCTTCCTTGCAGCCCAGCTGCCAGCTCCCCAGACCCTGCTGATTCGACTGCTGGTGAGTAGCAGGGCCATGAGGAAAGCGGATTTCTGGCCAGGGGTGGTGGAAGAACTTTGGGCAGGGATGCTCTTGAGGCCAGTGCTGGGAGCCCGCTGAGGAGGAGGAGGCAGTGTTCCTGAGCCTGCACAGGCCTGCTGGGGATCCTACTCCCTTTGGGGCTGGCAGCACTCCAGGCCCTGGAGTGATGCTGACCTCACTCCCTCCTGAGTGAAGCTGCAGCTCTGGCAGCAGAGGTGACGCTTTTGTCCTGCTCTTGCCTAGGTGGTGGCAGCAGCTTCTCACAAGAGCAGTGACCAGGCAGTTGCTGCCTTGGAGCTGCTGCAGGCCCTCTCTGGCAGGATCCACAGAGCCTTGGGGGCTGTGTGGATGACCAAGATCCCCGTCCTCCTGCAGTACCTGGAAGGTAAAGGGTGGGTGGATGGGGAGGGAGAGGAGGGGGGAGGGAGAGGAGGATGGGACAGGGAAATACAACTCCCCAGAAGTAATTTCAGCCCAGGGCATGGACAGATCTGTTGATGTCTCCTAGGAGGGTAGGCCGTGGTGGCACTCCCATGTCCTGGTACTCATGGAGGTGGGACAAGTCCTGTCCTTGGAGGCCTGAGTTGCCAGGCCAGGTCTGCAGCACCCATCCTGGGCAATAACCTGGGAGAAGGGCCGCAAGTGGGCAGAAAGGGGTGGGTCACTCTGGAGAAAATGTGTGTTTCCAGTGCATGCTGGGACTCAGTGGTCGGAACCATTCTGGGAGCTGCAGATCATGCCATGGGGGTCAGCCGCAGTCAGCAGGTCCTTCCCCAGCTGAATCAGTGGCTCCGACCAGTGCCCTCTGGGATCCCTTCTGTGTCTTTGGCCTTGCAAGGGCTTTGGAGTAGATGCTTGTAGGCAGCTGCTAGTCTGATGGGCTGGGACTCCTGGGAGGTCTGACTGCAGAGGAGGCCACTGGGCTCTTCTTTGGTGTGAGCTTCAATAGCAGTGAGGGCTTCTGCTTCCCCTTGCTTTCTAGGAGAAAATGAGAGGTCCCTTGACTCAGAAGAATGGGAGCACCACCTGCTGAAGGTACAGCATTCCTGGGGGAGAAGAGGGAGCAGACAAAGTTGTGGGAGGAAGCTCAGGGCTGCCTGTGTAGGCAGCAGGAGGTGGGGCACCTCATGAGCACCCTGCGGCTCCCCCACAGAGTGGGTGCCTGCCTGCTCAGAGCTGCTGTCTGCACAGGTAGCACAGCTGATGGCTAATGCCCTCTAAAGCTGTGGCACATGCCTTAGCAGTGCATCTTCTATGCCTGGCATGCCAGGGGGAGGGAGGGAGGGAGGTGTCTCACCTGAGGTGTTAGAGGAGAAGAGGGAGGCTGGTGAGAAGAGGGTTGTCTGGGGCCAACTCTTCCCCACCAGTGTCCTGGGACATGCAGATGTGGCAAGGGTCTTGGCCAAGGGCAGGGGAACACTCGCTTCCTCTTGTGTTCACCCCAGTTTCTGCGAGCATCGCTGGACCCCATTGAGGATGAGGTCTGGATAATGGACCTGAGCCAGGAGCTGAGCCAGCAGCTAGGCAGCTCTGTCCCTGGCTCCTGGGAGAAGGTGAGTGTTCTGCCCCGGGCCAGAGCTGGGGTTGGTGCTGGTGGTGTCCCCACACAGGTGCTTTTCACTGCTTCCCCTTCCTTTGCCCTCAGAATGCCTTTCCCTTGGGCTACTCCAGCAGGGGCTACAGCCTGCTGCCATGGCTGGCCTTGCCTGCTCCCTTCTCGTCTGGGGCTGCCCTCTCCTGACAAGGTGGGGCTGTGGCCTCATCTTGGCCTTGGCCTCTTCTCTTTCAGCTTTTCCTGTACAAGGTTTTTGGAACGGTGCTGGCAGCTTGTCGGGACCTCAGGCACGTTGAAGGGCAGGTGCTGAGGTTCCTTCAGCAGGCGACCTCTGAGAAGCAGTCTGAGGCCCAGGTGAGGTGACGCTCATGTGCTGAGCATCCCCTGCCTATTCCTGGGAGAGAGGAAAGGCTGCTCCATGCTTCCTTGATTTCCCTGTTTCTCTGCTGGTTCCCCCTTGTTGCAGTGGCCTGCTTGGGCCTTGTCACTGGCCATGGCTGAGTGCCTGGGCTGGACCCAACTCCCCGTTTCTCTGTGGTTGCAGGAAATGATTTCTGTTGTGTCCCGTGCTTCCGAGAGCCACTTCAATCTGGTATTGGACACGGTGACGACATTCTCTGCTGCTTTCACCAGAGACTGGCTTTATCCACCTGCCATGGACCTGATGGTAAAGGGCTTTGCTGTTGGGCTTTCCTCTTTTGGCCTTATCTGTACTTCTACATGGGCAGCAGCCAAAGTGGGGCAGATGCGTTTGGATAAGCACTCTTGTGTTCCAAGCTCCCCAAGAGCTGTGTTTCATCCTGGCACTGGGGCCCCTAAGGTGTCTTTGGGAAGGATGGGGCTTGACACTTGGTGGATAAGAGCCCCGCCCAGGTGGGGCAGCTGCAGCAGTTGTTTGCATGCAGCCCCGCTGCCCTGTGTCTTCAGCAGGAGCTGGTGACAAGGGAGCGGGTACAGTGTGACACACTGCTCCTTCCGCAAAGCTGAGGACTGGGAGCAGGAGCCAGGCGAGGTCTTTCTGGCTCTGCTCCCCACCTGGGAGGTGTGGGGAAGCCATTGGTGGCAGGGCAGGTGCAGGTTGGGGAGCTGCTGGGAGGTGCCCAGCTGAATGAGGAGCTGGTGAGGATGCAGTGCAGTAGCCTACTAGAGAATCCCAAGGCAGTTCTGGGACTGATGTCTCGTGGCATCTCTGTTGGCACAGCGGAAGCGGCAGCAGAAGATGGAGACTGTCCAGGCCACCTGTGCTGTGCTCATGCGCTTCTACAGCGGCATTGCGCTGTATGCCCCCAAGGACCTGCTGCTGCCCTGCGTCAATACGGAAATCATGGACAGAATCCTGTGGCTCTCCAGAGCCAAACGGAGGGTAGGAGCGCAGGGCGTGCAGGGGAGGGAGGGGAAGGGAGGGCTGCCTGTGCATCCCAGCTCCAGCCCCTCAGGGCTGGGGTGTACAGACAGACGATCTCTTTCTAACAATCCCCTGAGGAACAGTTTGTCTTCAACGTCCAGATCCAAGCCCCTGCCATGGGCTCCCCCTGCCCATACTCCTCTTTAACTCTTTAGCCCTTCAAAGAGTTCAAGGGGTGCTTTGCTCTCTTTGGCCTCAGGACACACAGCTGAAGATGGCCTTGGTGCAGAGCATCACCCAGGTCAGCAGTGCCATCCAAGCTGTGGGTGACTGTGGCAGCTTCGAGCTCTCCTCGAAGAAGGAGGCAACACAGACCCTGCTGGTGAGTGCTTGTAGCTGGGGCAGATGCATGGGGTGGTTTGGGTTGTGCTAGGAGGCTGCTTTCCCCAGGGGCATGTTGGTCTTGGCCTCCGGTGAGCTGCTGGCGTCCCAAGCTGGTGGGGCCCTTAAGTGCTTGTGCTGGCTGTGGCTGAGGAGCAGGGTCCATCCTTGGGGAGTTGTGGGAGTGACAAGGCAGTGTCTGCCCAGGCCTGTCAGCAAAGGTTGTTCCCAGGGAAGGGCTGTCCCCTGTCCCTGCCCGCGGCCAACTCTGTGCTTGTCTCTTGGGGACTTGCAGGACTGGATACAGGACGAGCCTTGGGATGCCCTGGTGTATGGAGTGTTTCAGGCTCTGGAGGAGTTGAGGTGAGGTCTGCTCCCTGGGCTTTGGGGACACCCCTTGTGCCCCAGCTCAACTGGCTTGGCCTTGAGCGTGGGGCCAGGAGCCGCTGGGGCTGTGGAGTGGGAGGCTGTTCCTCATTTTGGGTGTTTCTGGAAGGAAGGGAGGGAGATGCAGGGTCTCTGTGACCTGGGAGGGGAGCCAGACTTCCTGCAACTGAAGGCAGAGCTTGCTAGCATGGGCTGGGGGTGCTGGATTTGGGGCCCTTGGTTCGGTGGAAGCCAGTTGGGCTTTGAGCTGCTCTGAAGAGGGTCAGCAAATTGCCTTTCTCTGTCTTTTTTTTCTCTGGCCAGCAAGCTGAGGCCCCTTCTGAGAACGGAGGACACTCGGAAGGTGCTGGCTGTGTGCTGCCAGGTGGTCTTTTCTTACCCTTCTGCGGAACAGATGCGGAAGGGAAGGAGGACAGTGAGGGCAGCTGTGAACGTGAAGGTACACCCCCCACCAGTGCCTCCCCACCTCTGAGTCAGGATCCCACCTCAGCACAGCCTGGCAGTCCCTGTGATGCAGAACCTCAGCTCTCCTTTCCTGCTTTCAGCTTCTGCACAGGAGAAGCATAGAAGATCTGGGCCGTCTCATACAAACCCTTCTGAAGGGCAACCCTTCTTGCTTTGATGACATGGTCTGTGTGAGTAGCCATGGGGCAAGAAGGAAAGCGTCATGGGGGTGGAGAAAATCAAGGCCTTAGCAGGTGATAGGAGGTGGATGCCTTTGCTGTGGGAAAGGTGGGCTTTGGCTCCTTGCAGAGGAGCTGGAGAAAACGAGGCGCCGGGCAGCAGGGCTTTGTGGGGCTGGGGGCCACACTGGGACGGGGAGAGAGAAGGAGAGAGATGGAGAGGGATCTCAGGGAGAGAAAGATGCCTGTTGTAAGAGCAATGCACCCTGCCTCAGCTCCTCAAGGGCTGGCTCACCTCAGCCAATGCATCGGAGAGGGAGGGAGGCCTGGACTTGTGTGCCTGTGTGCTGGAAGCCTGCAAGGACCAGCTCAAGCTCATGGTGAGTAGGGACACCCTGAGTGCTCCACTGCCCCTTCCCCACCATTCAAGGCCCCAGAAGAGACCCCTGCCCAGCCAGACACTGTCCAGGGCTCCTGGGATTACGGGGCAGGCAGAAGGGTTTCTGTCTGGTCACTGCCCAGAGAGCAGGCTGGGTGGTTGAGGCAAGTGTGTGCTGGGGCTGCCTGTGACCCTTTTCCTGCTGCTCTCCACTGCAGAGGGGAGATTCTTGCAAGCAGTTCATCTCCCTGGTGGCACTGCTGGGGGCTCTGACTGGTGATTGCCTGGACACGTCCTGCCTGAAGGCCTGGATCTGCCTTGGCTGCCTTCTTCACATGCAAGGTGAGGACAGTGGGCCTTTCCCAGCCTAACCTGGCTGATCCTCCCTCCCAGCCTGGCCTGGCACCACCAGGATGCCACAGGAGGCATGACTCCTTTTTTCTCCTGTTGTTTCTTCCAGGCGAGATGATGACCACGGAGTCTATAGACAATGACATGGGGTGCCTGTGTGAGAAGCTGAACAGCTCAGACACCAAGACACTGGAGGAGACTCGTGCCACAATAACCAAGGTAACTGGCCACAAAACAGCCCAGCTCTCTGGACTCCTGCATGTCTCCCTGCTCCCCTCCAGAGTGTCTCGCTGTCTCCAGCATCAGTTGTCCAAGATAGCTCTTGTTTGCAAGTAGCAGGAAGCTCTGAGCCAAGGCTGTCCTTCAGGCACGCTGGAGCAGATGCCCTGTGTGTGTGTGTGTGTGTGTGTGTGTGTGTGTGTGTGTGTGTGTGCATGTGCTCTTGTCAGAATACAAGCAAGCAGAAGCAGGGAGACACTTCCAAATCAGTTAGTGCCCTGGTTTCAGGCGTGGGGCTTAGTCACTAGCTGGGGTTAAGTTGGCTGCAGCAGAAATAAACCGCACTGTATGTGCAGCAGGAGGGGCAAGTGATTGCCCGCTCCGTGACTGCCAAACTACCAGTCCCATCAAGTTCCCTTTCCTTTCCAAATGGCTACAGCAGAGCTGTGACACTGTCTCTCCTGTTCCTGACTTCTCTCCAGGCGCTTTGCAAATGCATCCCTCCAGACCAGGTTACGTCATTTATGACTGCTGCCTTGGGCACCAGGCTGCACGTCATACCCACATGTGTGAAGGCTGCGTGGAAGTGGGTGTTCACCTTCCTGGTGGAATGCAGAGCTGAAATAGTCCAGGAGGTAGAGGACACCTTTATTTTTTTCCCCATTTGAATTTGTGTCTCCTGTTGGCATTTGCATTACACCCTGTGCCATTGGCATAGGCTCAAGACTCAGCTACTGATGGTCTGAGTTAGCACGGGCTGCTGGTGTCCAGTGACAAGGACACGGGACTGTCTTCTCCAGAGCCTCCCAATGGTCCAGGTTGTGAGTGAGGCACTGGGAGGCCGCCCACCCTTCCCTTGGGATCGCTGTCAGTCCTCCCAGTCCTGAAACCCACTTCACCCTGAGTTTCAATATCTGATGGTTTCAAGCATGAATTCTGTGCTATGGGAGCAGGCATTGCTCACGTGCTGAATGGGGTTTCTGGGTCCTGCAGGAGTGGGTAAAGGCTTCATTGAGCACTTCTTTCTCCTCTTCTTCCATTCAGGTGCCAAAAATCCTGAGCATCCTTTACACCTACCTGGAGCAGCGTACCCACAGGCCCTTCTCACTGCAGGCACTAGTGCTCCTTGCCCAGTCTCACGAGCAACCCCTAATCATGAGTCTCCTCCAGAAGGGTCCGCACATGGACAGGTATGTGCTCTACCCGCATCTCCCACTGAAGTGAATCACGGAATCACAGAAGCGTAGGGGTTGGCAGGGACCTCAAGAGATCATTGGGTCCACCCCCCCTGCCAAAGCAGGTTCCTTAGGACAGATTGCACAGGGAGGTGTCCAGACGGGTCTTGAATATCTCCAGAGAAGGAGACTCCACAAGCCCCCAGGGGCAGCCTGTTCCGGTGCTCTGTCACCCTCACTGTGAAAACGTCCTTCCTCATATTGGTGTAGAACTTCCTATGCTCCAACTTGAAACCATTTAAGTGAAACTGCAACCCTGCAGCTTGCTTGCATGGGATGTGTCTGGTTGAGAAGCAGGTCTTTTACCTGCCTGAACTGTCTGGAGTGTTGCAAAATCACATGGTGTGTTGTAAGCTGCATTGCAGAAGAGGGGAAGTTTGGAGGGCACTGCAAGACTGTGAGGATGCGGGCTCAGCAGTGAACGTCTGTTCCCTTGCAGTGTCACAGAGGAGCTGTGGAGGACCCTGGGAGAAAGCATCGCTGGGACTCGGGTCCTGAGGCGCTTAGTGAAGAAGCTGGATGAAGCAGGACATGACTATGTGCAGAGTCACTCCTCTGCTCGTGAGCAGTACAACCATCATACTGCTCTGGAGACTCTGACAGTACGTTCAATGCAGACACAACTCTGCAGCTTTGCACCTGCTTTCTAACTTGTAGTGCAGCATGAGGAACTGGGGTGCCCTTTGTGGATGCTCATGGAGACTCCCATGTGGAGAGTGTGCTGGGCCGGCCTCAAGGAGCGTGGGGACCCAGGACAGTCTTGTGCTCCTGAGCCACAACACTGTCACAGAAGTGGCAATTGTGGCCAGTAACATGCCCCACACGTCCCAAGCTCTAGGCAGGTGGGGAAACGAGGCTGGTGGGAAAAAGCCTTGCCTGAACAGGTGGTTCTTGATCATGTTTCTCTGTAGATCACCCATGCCATCTGCAAGATGGTAGTTGCCATGAGGAGCACGGACCTCAGGCAACTGCTTCCCCAGCTCCTTCCCAGCCTCCTGAAGTGGGCCAGTGCAACACTGGCTGAGGAAGAGTGGCTCTTACATGCGAGCAGCTGGAGAAAGATGACTCTTGAGAAGCCATGCAGGTAAGGAGCCAAAGGGGCCTGTGGAGCGTTTGGCTTCTGTTCCTCTCATCAAGACACCTCAGTCTGTGGGGTTGAGGGAGCACTTCATCTGCTCTGCTTCCCAAATGCGCAAACCGGTCCTCATGGTTGGTGTTACCTCTGGTCCTTCCTGGAGAAACTCCAGCTACCAGGCAGGGTGGTCTTACGCAGCATGCACTGTGGACAGCCGTCATCTTGCCTCCTGCACATCCTTGCATGCACTACAGCATTGCAGTCCCTCAAGGGAACTCCACTGGGCTAGCGTGACTCTTGCAGGCACTAGCGTAGCGTCATTCATCACACAGTGCTGGTAGAAAGAGGTACTAGGTGTTGCCTTGGCTATCTAGCACGGAGTCAGTGGAGGGACATGGGTTTTCTTCTACTTCAGTGGGTTTGGGGCTGGAAGAAAATACCAGTGTCATTCACTCCAGTCTTGAAGGCTCTGGAACATCATTTCAAGGGTGTTTAGCTCTGCTTCCCCTCACCTGCTGTGATTTGAGATTTCTTTTGGTTTGTGGTGGTGGTGCTTTGTTTTGTTTTGCTTTGCTTTGCTTTGCTTTGTTTGGCTGTGTTTGAGTTCCCTTGTGTTTTGTTTCTTTTCCCAGGTTTTTCCTTTCATCATTACAGTTAGTGCTTGGCAAATGCATGGCCAGCAAGTGGGTGAAGGAGCTCCTGTGTCAAGCAGTGTGGGATCTCCTGGAAGACCCTCTGGATCACCCTGTGGGGGTGTGTCTCCTGAGCAGGTAAGAGCCCCAGGGATGCATCTGGCCACTCCTGCAGGGTTGTTCCCAGGAAAAGGGACCCACCCTCCCAGCATGTCTGGGAAGCCATCCCCAGTGGAAGAATAGCGCCTGCACTGGGCCAAGGGAATTTTGGAGCCTTGGCCTGCAGCCTTCCTGGCTAACTGTATGGCCCTTGCTTGTGCTCCCTTGCGCAGAATCCTGCTCAAAGCTGGGCTTGACTCCCCCTGCCTGCTGGAGAACTTCTTGCCATGGCTGGAGTCCTGCTCACAGAACCTGCGGATGACAGCTACAGCTTTCTTGGAAGAGGTAAGGAAGGGTTCAGCGGGCTTTTGCTGAGATACCGTTGCTTGGGATGTCTTTTCTGTGGGAAGATTCCTGGAGAAAAAGTCCCTGAAGTGCAACTGCCAGCAGAGCACCTGACTGGGACCACATCCCCACAGCTCTGCCTCTGTCATTCCAGGCCTGTCAAGGACAGCAGTACACCAAGGACGAGTGAGGCAGGCACCAGAGAAGACTCTCCACAATATTGGGCAGGGATGCTCTTGAGGCCAGTGCTGGGAGCCTGCTGAGGAGGAGGAGGCAATGTTCCTGAGCCTGCACAGGCCTGCTGGGGATTCCACTCCCTTTGGGGCTGGCAGCACTCCAGGCTTTTTCTCAAGGGACCTATGGGCAGTTTGGCCAGCCAGCAGAGCTGTCTCGGTCTCTGGAAGGTCTCTCTGAGCTCTTCCTGTCAGGAGGCAGCGCTGGGAGGAGGGACAGGGTGGGCTGTAGGTGTTCCCTGTGCAGCTTGGGCCCTGGCAGGGACAGTGATGGTGCTTCCTGGCTTCTTCCTCCTCTTGTTCTTGTCCTGCTTATCTTCTCTGGAATAGCAGAAGCACGATGCTCTACTGTGGGAGACTGCGTCCTCTCCCCGACACTGTTCTCAGCAGGAAGAAGGCATGACTCCTTGCTTGGAGAGGGAGTAGCCTTGAGGCTGTGAAGACAGCTGCCAGGTGGGAGGGACAAGAGGGCAATGTTAGGGTCCCAGAAGGAAAACTATCCCTTGTCTGTCTGGCACCCTAAGCCACCCTCCAGAATTACCACAGTCCTCGGAGGCAGAGCCTGTGGTCCCAACAGAACCCGCCTGCTTGCAGCTGGTCCCGCACTGACTGAGGACTGGGGCACTCTCTGCTAGACCAGCTTGCCCAAAGCCCCATCCAACCTGGCCTTGAAGACTTCCCGGGATCCAGAGGAATCCACCAGCTCTCTGGGCAACCTTTCCCAGAGCCTCAGCACCCTCACAGATCTTATCTAAAAGAACTGATGTGGGGTGGTTCAGCTTTGACAGCACTGAATGGTGCAGGCAGCAATGGTCTCCTACAGCAGACAAAGAAACAATCAGGAAGAGCGGAAGAAAACCAGTCTCCCTTGGAGGCAGCAACCCTCTCGTCACACTTTGAAACCAAGCACAGAGCCAAGTGCAGACATTCACCCTTTTTCCCCCCAGCAGGCCAAGAAGCTTCCAGACTGTTTTAAGGCTATCCAATACAATAAGGCCGTAGTAAAACAAAAATACCCATGCCTCATTCTTGTGAATTCAACCTATGGGAAAAGAGGTCTTCTGCTCGATGACACACAGCACCTTCATGCAGGATCTAGTATTAATATGTTGTTACTAGTCATCTTACTTGCTCCATTTCAAGCAGTTTTTGCCATCCATCTGCCTGGCTTTCACAAAGTCCTCCACAGCTCCTGGAGCAGGGTGAAGGGAGAGCACTTGACTATGTCTGTCTAATAATATGGTTCTCTGAAACCATTACTGCTTGGCTCAAGCAACTTTTTGCATTTATTATTACAATAGGTCCTTCAGTTATAGTTTCTTGTGTGATAATTCAGTGTTCTTCGTGGTGGTATAAACACACCACTATAACTTAAGAGGATTGGAGGAGAAATAAAATAAGACATCAAGTAGAGACAGGTAAAAATCACTAAAAAAGAATAGCATCACTTGAGATTATGAAAGAATGTGTAAGGATACTGAAAAGGGGGGAGAAGTGATTCAGTGATGTAGCTTAAGAGACAGTTAATTAATATAGCTTTAATATAAGGAGAATTTGCATGTTTTGGAATGGAAAGTATTTGCGTGGTTTGGATTTTAGTAGAACATGGCTGTAGCTGCCTGAGCTATTTCGCTAGAGCAGCTTCAAAATTTAACCATAACAGCAGAACAGCCTTGAAGATAAAAATGATAGGGGAGTAATAAATGATGAGAACACTGACCAGTTTAGAGACAGGGGTTCCTAACTGGTTTGCGCAGGAATGTGATTTTGAGATTATGGAGAAAACCGTAAGGAGCATGCGCTGAGGGAGAGGATGACATTCAGCCTTCATTGCTGAAGACCCCCAGAAGACCCCCTGAGTGTCACTGAGCATGCTCTATCTGAGAGGAGTTAATATAAATTACTTGCTGGGAATCACAGAATCACAGAATCATAGGGGTTGGCAGAGACCTCGAGAGATCATCGGGTCCATCTGCATAACCCTGCCTTTTCTTAGGAATTATCATGAATATATATAATTAATCTGTATAAATATGAGACATTTTGCTTTGAACAGCACACACATCAGGAGGAGCGATCCCCTGTGTGCCCAGCGCTGCAATAAAGAACACCTGCTTAATAGTCAGCAAGGCTATTGAGTTTTGATTCTGGCTTTTTGAGGCTTCAAAAGGCCAGGTCGGTCCCCGTGAGATCACATTGCCCTGGGTCCCTTCCAACCCAGGATATTCTATGATTGTGTGAAAGTTGAAGCGATGGCGAATGGGGAAAGCCTGTAGTTCTGGACCTGTGGGTACCCGCTGGGTACCTCATGCCACCAAGAGTCAGCAGCCTTTCAGGAGGAGCTGAGCCCTGCAGCGATGTCATAAAGAGCCTGAGTTGCTACGTTCCCCCGGGGGTGCCCCAGTCTCTCATTGCACTCGTAGGAGTAGGACGCAGAGAGAGTGGTGTGCCCATCTGAGAGATCTGTCTACTATGAGGAGAGTACTCAGAGGTGAGGAACTGGTGGGAGGTGGGGGGCTGATGCCTGCTGGAGTCAGTGTCTGTCCCAGCTGGGTGCTGGAGACCATTTTCCTGTCACCTCTCCTGGGCCAGAGCCCAATGGCTCCACCCTTTCCCCACCCTCTGTGGGGCAGCTGGGGACTGTTCAGGGACAACCTTGCCCTGCCAGACCTGCCTGGCTCAGGGACCCCATAGCCCCGCAGCCGTTAAAACTCTTTCTTTCTTTTCTCACAGCGCTTTGCCCATGCCTGGGCTTTCAGTCGAGACCTGCACATCCTAAGGATGGAGGCAGGGCAAAGGGATCAGTCCCTGCTGCTGCCACTATTTTTGTGGCCAGCGGGACTTCTCTGCTCAAACGGCTGCAAGACTGTGAGGTGAGTGAGGTAGGAGGGCTTGAGGGCTCCCCTCAATGCCCCTGGCTTCCTTGGGTACCATTGCAGAGCAGGATCTTGCTGGGGGCTCCTCTGCAGCAGGTCGCACTCTCTCATGGCTCCCTGGGAATGAGAGCAAAGGAAGTCCCACGACTCTTTGTGATCTACTCCTAGGGTGACCGAGTGGAGACATACCGAGAGCTGGAGAGTGTCTTGCAGGGGGGTGACAGCCGTCTGCAGAGCGGTGTCGTGAACCGCCTGATTGCAGAGGCCTCCAGTGACATGCGGGCAGGCCAGGTGAGCTTGTTCTCTTTCAAGGCCATCCAAGCAGCGTGCCTGCACCCCTGTTTTGGGGGAAATCCAGAGCAGCACCCAGACATTCCTCAGTTATTCAGACACAAGGGAAGTCGTTAGGGGACTCCTTAGAGGGGATTTGAAGAGGGGACGCAACGAGTCATGCAGAAAGATGGGGTCTCAAGCCTGTGACAGTTTGTTCCCAGCATCTCTGCAGGGAGGCAGAGCAGGCAGCAAGGCAGGGCGGTGCCAGGGAGAAGCCTCCCTCCCCTCCCTGTGGGGCTGCTTGCCTACCCCAGGGGAAGAAGAGGCAGAAGACACTGGTCTCAAGGAAAGATGCCCCAAGGGGGCTCACAGGGGTGTTGAGTTTGTCGGAGTGCCTCAGCGTTTTTCTCAGGTGGGCTTAACCTGTGGCGCTTTTTCAGGGTGTGCCAGATGACATGAAGACGGCTGCTAGTGATGTCCTGGTGGCTCTGGCCCGCTCACACTTCCACTTTGTGATGGCTGAGCTCCAGAGCCACCTGAAGGCCACGGGGAAGGCCCCTGATGAGATGGTGCTCCTCACCTTGGGCAAAATGGCCTGCAAATATGGTATAACACCTTGAGTCTCCTGGTTTGGGTAGGGGCCTGTGTTAACTGGTGGGGCTATGAAGTTGCCGTGCCCCTTTACTCCAAGCCAGGACCACCGGCAGCTCTGCCTTACCAGCCCAGTCCCGGGTCCTGGAGAGTGGGAACCTCCTGGAGGGTGGGAACCCCTTGGAGACAAACCCCCAGGGTCTCTGCCCCCCACTGTCCTCTTCTTTCCCCAGGGGTCTTCCCTGTGGACCCCTTGGGGAAGGCAGCCCTTCCCAAGCCTTCTGGCTTGTCCTGCATGGCGAAGCCTTGCCAGGGATTAACACCAGTCTCCCGTGTGTCTCACTAACCCTCACGGTCCCTCTGCCTCTGCCTTCTCTGCAGCCCTGCAGTGCATCCCCTTTGTGGGGATGACACTGCTGTCACTGTGTGCCATGCTGAGCCAGGTGGGGAGTGGCCAGACCCTGCGCGTCATCTGCAGTGGTGAGTGTGGGTTCCTGGGCTGGGATCCCGGGGGTACCGGCTGGGGTGGCCTTTGATGCCTCCATGAGATCTCAAAGGGAACACGGTGGGTGTCACCCTGCAGCTGAGTCAGGCCTTGGAAATCCCTACTTGCTGTGAGTGTGCCAAAGGAGCAGAGGAAACCTGGAAGGTTTCTGTGGGCAGGCAGGATGTGGGGATGCTGTGTGGAGGAACTCCTGGGTGTGGGTGCAAGGTACCATCCCTGCTGCAGGCTCTCACATGCTTCCTTTTCCTTTCTCCTGCTGCAGTTCTGGAGCAGTGGTCAAAAGCAGTCATCATGTACATCTGCAAGCAGAAGCAATGCACCTTCCCTCGCACCGTGGAAGTGCAACTCTGTGACCATATTTACCCGGTCTTCTGCTACACCGTGGTAAATTGGCTGGGCTGCAGGGAGGAAGAGGTGAGGAGCACTGCTTTCCATGGCTGGGGCTGTGGCAGGGATGTCCACATGAGTGTGAATTGGTGAGGTGTGAGCAGAGGGAGGAGGGAGCGGTTCAGGTGAGAAAGCACCCCAAGCCGTGAGCCAGCTGGCACTGTGCCTGGGACCGGGGGCTCCCTAGCAGGAAGCAGCCTGGGGCCTTTCTACAAGGGAGGCTGGAGTAGCAGCACAGGGAAATGCTCTCCTCTGGAGTGAGCTCTTCTCCTGCCGGGGAGAAGAACTGTGGGAAGTCTGACAGTGGCAAGGGCAGACTGGTGTCCAGGGGATGCGGAGCACTAGGCAGACCTTCAGCCCTCCAAGCAGAGCCTCTGCTTTCTCTCTCCAGGACAAGGAGGCTGTCCTCAGAGCGGTGACTGCCATGATGGAGGTCCTCCTGCATGAGGGGCAGTACGGAGAGTATGCCTTGGAGCTAGTCCTTGGGCTCCTGCACCAATATCGGGAAGTCCGAGACACCTCCCAGGTCACCAAGGCAAGGAACTGTGCGGGGCGCTATGTGGCTGCTGGGGTTGCTCTGTGCAAGTGTCAGAAGGCACTGGGGAGCTGTGGGGAGCCAGGAGGGGCTGGGAATTCCTTTAAAACAAACCTCGTTCCCACAGTTCTCGGATGTGACGGAAGAGCCTGGCGCAACCCCCATGGCAGAGCTGTCCGGCTGCATCGAGCCGCAGGGTAAGGAGAGGACACTGGGTGATGCCCTGCCATGCCATGGTCATGCTCTCCCTGTCCTCAGCAGTCAGAGGCATGTGTCTGCTGGTGCAGACTGTGATCTCTTCCCTGCAGCAATAATCTGCCCAGAGGAACCGGTGGCACATCTGCACTCCCAGGAGAGCGGTGGGAGCGAGGCCAGCTGTGTGGCAGCCCTGGGCCTGCTGGCAGCGCTGTCCCACTCTGACGGTGAGTGTCATGGACCAGGGACACAAGCCTGGGCTTGGGGCTGCTGGGCCAAGAGCAGGAACAGGCTGAAAGTGCTGTACCTGCACCCAAAAGGAACTGCCAAGAGAGGGTCCCCCAGCTGAACTGATGCCCTGTGTCCTCTCCTTATGTCTTCCAGCACCTGCAGCAAGAGAGAAGCTGCCCCAGGTGGTGGAGGCTGTGCAGTCCATATGTGATGACTCCAGTGCCCAGGTGAGCTGGTTTGGCAGGGCAGGGTGCTGCCAGGGGAGGCAGAGAAACCCTTTCCCTTTCCAGAGCCTGGTAAGGTCACAGCAGGAAGCAGCAGTTGGGAGTCTGACCTAGGTGATGGCTCTTTTTCCCCACTTCCTAGTGCTGCCCAGAGAGCTGATGGCAAGAGGTGGCCCTGCTGCTGGATTGGGCAGGGCTGGGGTGTTTGGGGAAGTGCTGGTGCATTGCCCAGGCAGTGTGTGATGGCTCCTCCCTGGGGAGAGCTGTGAGAACAGAGTGGGGAGGTGGTGGTGCTCTGCAGGGCAGATGCGCATGCAGCCTGGTGCTAAAGCTCATCCCTGAAGCCCGGAGCAAAAGCACCTGCCATGCCCTCCTCATCTCTCCACGAGCCACAAAGGCTGCCCCCAAGTGAAGGTATCTTCCTTTTGGGTTTTGAACAGGAGGGTCATAACCATACTCTCCCCTGGCAGGTGCAGCGGGCTGTGCTGGTATTCATCAAGGAGCTGCTCAGCTCTGGCTCCCAGATCTGCTGGGCATGGGATGTGGTGGGACACATCTTTGACGAGTTCAGCCGGACATCGGGCAGGCTGGTAAGGACAGAGTAGGACAGCCAGGGCTTCGACTGGTGCCTTGACTGTGCTGAGAGCTCCTGCAGGTGTCCTTGGCCACCGAGAGCTCCACACTGCAGGGCCATCAGTGCTGGCAACTGCCATCAGAGTGGCCTTCAAAGGGTCATCCCTCAGGGGCATCTGCACTGATGTCAGCAGCGATGTCAGTAGAGGACATGGCTTTGCACCCCCTAGTGCCAACAAAGGACTGCAGGGTTGCGTGTGCATCCCTTGGCCTGCCACGGGGACCTTCAGCACGGCCTGCTTTGTGAAGGGAGGGGCTTGTAGGGACACCCCCATCCATAAATGCTGAGGGACGATCAGCAAAACACAGCAAGAGTAGACAAGGGGGCCTGGCTCGAGGAGCTTTCTGGAATGTTCCCATGCTCTGGCTCTCCAGAGCATGTCTTGCCTATCCAACAGCAGTCCGGGGACCTATGTCCCTTCTGGCAAGGGGACAGGTGGTTTGGCAGTCCCTTCAGTGTTTCCAGCCTGGAAGATGAAGGCCAGAAGATGAAGGCTGGGGACGGCCAAGCCTCCCACTGACGTGCTGAGGGTCTTCCTTCTGGCTGGAGCTTCCTTCCAACCAGAGGATCCACGTGTGCTGCTTTGCTCCATGGCTCAGGGAGGCTTTGCTTTGGGAGCAGAGCGAAGGAAGAGGCTTCTGGCTTCTCCTCCTCCGCATCTGTCAGGCTGGGCATACTGGCAGCAAGCACAGCCCTACTGAAGGGGTTCCTCACCTCTGCTTTGGTGGCATGACAGCAGTATTTTGGCCCTGAGGGACAGTGCAGGCAAGCAGCGTGTGTCTCTGCTCACAGGCTTCTCAGCCCTTCCCAGGGTCTAGGAACTGGCAATTGAGCTGGGTCTGGCTGTCCTAGTCCTCCTTCAGGAGGTCGGTGCACCGGTAGGACCATGCCTGAGCCCCATCCACTGGGAGCAGAGAATAACAGGGAGAAATGCTTTCTTACAGGTGGCGGGAAGCCTTTTTGCCTGGCAAACACCAGAGGACGCAGCTCTGCAAGCCCTCTGCGTGGAGATCCTGGGCTCACTGGATGTCTCCCTAGGAGGAGTGACCAAAGTAAGTCACCCTGTGCCCTGCTGCTGCAGCCAGGTACTTTTTGGCCTTCAGGGCATTTTTCCTTGCACTTCCACGTGCTTCCAGGTGCCCTGAACCTTTCCCCTCACAAGTGCACAGGGCTCAGGGAAGCCCAAAGGATCCTTTATGTCTTTGAGCTGAATGGGAATGCTGATGTGGCGAATTGCCTGGTTTTTCCCTGCAGCTCCTGTGGCCAAAGCTGCTTCAGTATGTGGTACCAGCCCAATACAGAGGCATGCTGATCCCAATCTCCAAGTGCCTCCAAGCCCTGGCTGAGAGATGGGAGAGAGTGGGGTGCAAAGAAGAGGAGTCTGATGCTGTGGACTCCCAGGAGCACGGTAGGAGCTGCTGGGCTCGCCTGGGTGCCTCGCGTCTCGGTGTCTACATACACTTTGCTGGCCCTGAGCAGGAGCCCGGGAGAAGCAAAGGGCAGAGCCAGCCTCTGCTGCTGGGCACGAGGAGCTCTCTTCTGCATGGCCTCTTGCCTGGTGCAGAGTCCTGGCTCTTGTGCTTGCAGTGATGTCCTGGTTACCCAGGGCTGGTTCCTGGCCATGTGTGAGCTGCCTTGGTGTCACGCTGAGCAGCCCTTGGGAGTCCCCTGAGCCAGTGCTGTGGCAGCACTGCTGCTCTCGGCCCTCAGCCCTGTGCAGGGTCATCAGAGATACATGGAGCAGGGCATGGTAGGGGCTCGTCAGCTCACCCAGCCTTTCTTCTTCCTTGCAGCCCAGCTGCCAGCTCCCCAGACCCTGCTGATTCGACTGCTGGTGAGTAGCAGGGCCATGAGGAAAGCGGATTTCTGGCCAGGGGTGGTGGAAGAACTTTGGGCAGGGATGCTCTTGAGGCCAGTGCTGGGAGCCCACTGAGGAGGAGGTGGCAGTGTTCCTGAGCCTGCACAGGCCTGCTGGGGATCCTACTCCCTTTGGGGCTGGCAGCACTCCAGGCCCTGGAGTGATGCTGACCTCACTCCCTCCTGAGTGAAGCTGCAGCTCTGGCAGCAGAGGTGACGCTTTTGTCCTGCTCTTGCCTAGGTGGTGGCAGCAGCTTCTCACAAGAGCAGTGACCAGGCAGTTGCTGCCTTGGAGCTGCTGCAGGCCCTCTCTGGCAGGATCCACAGAGCCTTGGGGGCTGTGTGGATGACCAAGATCCCCGTCCTCCTGCAGTACCTGGAAGGTAAAGGGTGGGTGGATGGGGAGGGAGAGGAGGGGGGAGGGAGAGGAGGATGGGACAGGGAAATACAACTCCCCAGAAGTAATTTCAGCCCAGGGCATGGACAGATCTGTTGATGTCTCCTAGGAGGGTAGGCCGTGGTGGCACTCCCATGTCCTGGTACTCATGGAGGTGGGACAAGTCCTGTCCTTGGAGGCCTGAGTTGCCAGGCCAGGTCTGCAGCACCCATCCTGGGCAATAACCTGGGAGAAGGGCCGCAAGTGGACAGAAAGGGGTGGGTCACTCTGGAGAAAATGTGTGTTTCCAGTGCATGCTGGGACTCAGTGGTCGGAACCGTTCTGGGAGCTGCAGATCATGCCATGGGGGTCAGCCGCAGTCAGCAGGTCCTTCCCCAGCTGAATCAGTGGCTCCGACCAGTGCCCTCTGGGATCCCTTCTGTGTCTTTGGCCTTGCAAGGGCTTTGGAGTAGATGCTTGTAGGCAGCTGCTAGTCTGATGGGCTGGGACTCCTGGGAGGTCTGACTGCAGAGGAGGCCACTGGGCTCTTCTTTGGAGTGAGCTTCAATAGCAGTGAGGGCTGCTGCTTCCCCTTGCTTTCTAGGAGAAAATGAGAGGTCCCTTGACTCAGAAGAATGGGAGCACCACCTGCTGAAGGTACAGCATTCCTGGGGGAGAAGAGGGAGCAGACAAAGTTGTGGGAGGAAGCTCAGGGCTGCCTGTGTAGGCAGCAGGAGGTGGGGCACCTCATGAGCACCCTGCGGCTCCCCCACAGAGTGGGTGCCTGCCTGCTCAGAGCTGCTGTCTGCACAGGTGGCACAGCTGATGGCTAATGCCCTCTAAAGCTGTGGCACATGCCTTAGCAGTGCATCTTCTATGCCTGGCATGCCAGGGGGAGGGAGGGAGGGAGGGAGGGAGGGAGGTGTCTCACCTGAGGTGTTAGAGGAGAAGAGGGAGGCTGGTGAGAAGAGGGTTGTCTGGGGCCAACTCTTCCCCACCGGTGTCCTGGGACATGCAGATGTGGCAAGGGTCTTGGCCAAGGGCAGGGGAACACTCGCTTCCTCTTGTGTTCACCCCAGTTTCTGCGAGCATCGCTGGACCCCATTGAGGATGAGGTCTGGATAATGGACCTGAGCCAGGAGCTGAGCCAGCAGCTAGGCAGCTCTGTCCCTGGCTCCTGGGAGAAGGTGAGTGTTCTGCCCCGGGCCAGAGCTGGGGTTGGTGCTGGTGGTGTCCCCACACAGGTGCTTTTCACTGCTTCCCCTTCCTTTGCCCTCAGAATGCCTTTCCCTTGGGCTACTCCAGCAGGGGCTACAGCCTGCTGCCATGGCTGGCCTTGCCTGCTCCCTTCTCGTCTGGGGCTGCCCTCTCCTGACAAGGTGGGGCTGTGGCCTCATCTTGGCCTTGGCCTCTTCTCTTTCAGCTTTTCCTGTACAAGGTTTTTGGAACGGTGCTGGCAGCTTGTCGGGACCTCAGGCACGTTGAAGGGCAGGTGCTGAGGTTCCTTCAGCAGGCGACCTCTGAGAAGCAGTCTGAGGCCCAGGTGAGGTGACGCTCATGTGCTGAGCATCCCCTGCCTATTCCTGGGAGAGAGGAAAGGCTGCTCCATGCTTCCTTGATTTCCCTGTTTCTCTGCTGGTTCCCCCTTGTTGCAGTGGCCTGCTTGGGCCTTGTCACTGGCCATGGCTGAGTGCCTGGGCTGGACCCAACTCCCCGTTTCTCTGTGGTTGCAGGAAATGATTTCTGTTGTGTCCCGTGCTTCCGAGAGCCACTTCAATCTGGTATTGGACACGGTGACGACATTCTCTGCTGCTTTCACCAGAGACTGGCTTTATCCACCTGCCATGGACCTGATGGTAAAGGGCTTTGCTGTTGGGCTTTCCTCTTTTGGCCTTATCTGTACTTCTACATGGGCAGCAGCCAAAGTGGGGCAGATGCGTTTGGATAAGCACTCTTGTGTTCCAAGCTCCCCAAGAGCTGTGTTTCATCCTGGCACTGGGGCCCCTAAGGTGTCTTTGGGAAGGATGGGGCTTGACACTTGGTGGATAAGAGCCCCGCCCAGTTGGGGCAGCTGCAGCAGTTGTTTGCATGCAGCCCCGCTGCCCTGTGTCTTCAGCAGGAGCTGGTGACAAGGGAGCGGGTACAGTGTGACACACTGCTCCTTCCGCAAAGCTGAGGACTGGGAGCAGGAGCCAGGCGAGGTCTTTCTGGCTCTGCTCCCCACCTGGGAGGTGTGGGGAAGCCATTGGTGGCAGGGCAGGTGCAGGTTGGGGAGCTGCTGGGAGGTGCCCAGCTGAATGAGGAGCTGGTGAGGATGCAGTGCAGTAGCCTACTGGAGAATCCCACGGGAGTTCTGTGTCTGATGTCTCGTGGCATCTCTGTTGGCACAGCGGAAGCGGCAGCAGAAGATGGAGACTGTCCAGGCCACCTGTGCTGTGCTCATGCGCTTCTACAGCGGCATTGCGCTGTATGCCCCCAAGGACCTGCTGCTGCCCTGCGTCAATACGGAAATCATGGACAGAATCCTGTGGCTCTCCAGAGCCAAACGGAGGGTAGGAGCGCAGGGCGTGCAGGGGAGGGAGGGGAAGGGAGGGCTGCCTGTGCATCCCAGCTCCAGCCCCTCAGGGCTGGGGTGTACAGACAGACGATCTCTTTCTAACAATCCCCTGAGGAACAGTTTGTCTTCAACGTCCAGATCCAAGCCCCTGCCATGGGCTCCCCCTGCCCATACTCCTCTTTAACTCTTTAGCCCTTCAAAGAGTTCAAGGGGTGCTTTGCTCTCTTTGGCCTCAGGACACACAGCTGAAGATGGCCTTGGTGCAGAGCATCACCCAGGTCAGCAGTGCCATCCAAGCTGTGGGTGACTGTGGCAGCTTCGAGCTCTCCTCGAAGAAGGAGGCAACACAGACCCTGCTGGTGAGTGCTTGTAGCTGGGGCAGATGCATGGGGTGGTTTGGGTTGTGCTAGGAGGCTGCTTTCCCCAGGGGCATGTTGGTCTTGGCCTCCGGTGAGCTGCTGGCGTCCCAAGCTGGTGGGGCCCTTAAGTGCTTGTGCTGGCTGTGGCTGAGGAGCAGGGTCCATCCTTGGGGAGTTGTGGGAGTGACAAGGCAGTGTCTGCCCAGGCCTGTCAGCAAAGGTTGTTCCCAGGGAAGGGCTGTCCCCTGTCCCTGCCCGCGGCCAACTCTGTGCTTGTCTCTTGGGGACTTGCAGGACTGGATACAGGACGAGCCTTGGGATGCCCTGGTGTATGGAGTGTTTCAGGCTCTGGAGGAGTTGAGGTGAGGTCTGCTCCCTGGGCTTTGGGGACACCCCTTGTGCCCCAGCTCAACTGGCTTGGCCTTGAGCATGGGGCCAGGAGCCGCTGGGGCTGTGGAGTGGGAGGCTGTTCCTCATTTTGGGTGTTTCTGGAAGGAAGGGAGGGAGATGCAGGGTCTCTGTGACCTGGGAGGGGAGCCAGACTTCCTGCAACTGAAGGCAGAGCTTGCTAGCATGGGCTGGGGGTGCTGGATTTGGGGCCCTTGGTTCGGTGGAAGCCAGTTGGGCTTTGAGCTGCTCTGAAGAGGGTCAGCAAATTGCCTTTCTCTGTCTTTTTTTTCTCTGGCCAGCAAGCTGAGGCCCCTTCTGAGAACGGAGGACACTCGGAAGGTGCTGGCTGTGTGCTGCCAGGTGGTCTTTTCTTACCCTTCTGCGGAACAGATGCGGAAGGGAAGGAGGACAGTGAGGGCAGCTGTGAACGTGAAGGTACACCCCCCACCAGTGCCTCCCCACCTCTGAGTCAGGATCCCACCTCAGCACAGCCTGGCAGTCCCTGTGATGCAGAACCTCAGCTCTCCTTTCCTGCTTTCAGCTTCTGCACAGGAGAAGCATAGAAGATCTGGGCCGTCTCATACAAACCCTTCTGAAGGGCAACCCTTCTTGCTTTGATGACATGGTCTGTGTGAGTAGCCATGGGGCAAGAAGGAAAGCGTCATGGGGGTGGAGAAAATCAAGGCCTTAGCAGGTGATAGGAGGTGGATGCCTTTGCTGTGGGAAAGGTGGGCTTTGGCTCCTTGCAGAGGAGCTGGAGAAAACGAGGCGCCGGGCAGCAGGGCTTTGTGGGGCTGGGGGCCACACTGGGACGGGGAGAGAGAAGGAGAGAGATGGAGAGGGATCTCAGGGAGAGAAAGATGCCTGTTGTAAGAGCAATGCACCCTGCCTCAGCTCCTCAAGGGCTGGCTCACCTCAGCCAATGCATCGGAGAGGGAGGGAGGCCTGGACTTGTGTGCCTGTGTGCTGGAAGCCTGCAAGGACCAGCTCAAGCTCATGGTGAGTAGGGACACCCTGAGTGCTCCACTGCCCCTTCCCCACCATTCAAGGCCCCAGAAGAGACCCCTGCCCAGCCAGACACTGTCCAGGGCTCCTGGGATTACGGGGCAGGCAGAAGGGTTTCTGTCTGGTCACTGCCCAGAGAGCAGGCTGGGTGGTTGAGGCAAGTGTGTGCTGGGGCTGCCTGTGACCCTTTTCCTGCTGCTCTCCACTGCAGAGGGGAGATTCTTGCAAGCAGTTCATCTCCCTGGTGGCACTGCTGGGGGCTCTGACTGGTGATTGCCTGGACACGTCCTGCCTGAAGGCCTGGATCTGCCTTGGCTGCCTTCTTCACATGCAAGGTGAGGACAGTGGGCCTTTCCCAGCCTAACCTGGCTGATCCTCCCTCCCAGCCTGGCCTGGCACCACCAGGATGCCTCAGGGAGGGAAAGGGGAGGCAAAGTACTCGGCTTTTTTTGTGGAGGTTGCTGCAGAGGGGTTGTGTGCAAAGCCTGCCTTTCCTCTTCCTGCATCGGGCTCTGCCTGTGCTTAGCAAGTGACAGGGAGGTTTCCTGCATCCCAGAGATGATGGTGGTCTGTGTGGGGATAGGGGATGCAGCTGCTGGGTGCAGAGGCCACTGGCTGCTGAAACCCTGAAGCCCCAGCGAACGGTTCAAGGAGGAAGAGGGCTCTTTTCAGCCCAGGATTTGTTAGCCATTTAGCTGGCTGGGGAAATCCTGCTGGCCTGAGTTCAGGAGGGCCCTGTGTTTCCCCGTGGCCTTCACAGCCTTCTCTGGGGCCAGAGGCTGGGTTTCTGGAGACATGACTCATTTTTTCTCCTGGTGTTTCTTCCAGGCGAGACGATGACCATGGAGTCTGTAGATAATGACATGGGGTGCCTGTGTGAGAAGCTGAACAGCTCAGACACCAAGACACTGGAGGAGACTCGTGCCACAATAACCAAGGTAACTGGCCACAAAACAGCCCAGCTCTCTGGACTCCTGCATGTCTCCCTGCTCCCCTCCAGAGTGTCTCGCTGTCTCCAGCATCAGTTGTCCAAGATAGCTCTTGTTTGCAAGTAGCAGGAAGCTCTGAGCCAAGGCTGTCCTTCAGGCACGCTGGAGCAGATGCCCTGTGTGTGTGTGTGTGTGTGTGTGTGTGTGTGTGTGTGTGTGCATGTGCTCTTGTCAGAATACAAGCAAGCAGAAGCAGGGAGACACTTCCAAATCAGTTAGTGCCCTGGTTTCAGGCGTGGGGCTTAGTCACTAGCTGGGGTTAAGTTGGCTGCAGCAGAAATAAACCGCACTGTATGTGCAGCAGGAGGGGCAAGTGATTGCCCGCTCCGTGACTGCCAAACTACCAGTCCCATCAAGTTCCCTTTCCTTTCCAAATGGCTACAGCAGAGCTGTGACACTGTCTCTCCTGTTCCTGACTTCTCTCCAGGCGCTTTGCAAATGCATCCCTCCAGACCAGGTTACGTCATTTATGACTGCTGCCTTGGGCACCAGGCTGCACGTCATACCCACATGTGTGAAGGCTGCGTGGAAGTGGGTGTTCACCTTCCTGGTGGAATGCAGAGCTGAAATAGTCCAGGAGGTAGAGGACACCTTTATTTTTTTCCCCATTTGAATTTGTGTCTCCTGTTGGCATTTGCATTACACCCTGTGCCATTGGCATAGGCTCAAGACTCAGCTACTGATGGTCTGAGTTAGCACGGGCTGCTGGTGTCCAGTGACAAGGACACGGGACTGTCTTCTCCAGAGCCTCCCAATGGTCCAGGTTGTGAGTGAGGCACTGGGAGGCCGCCCACCCTTCCCTTGGGATCGCTGTCAGTCCTCCCAGTCCTGAAACCCACTTCACCCTGAGTTTCAATATCTGATGGTTTCAAGCATGAATTCTGTGCTATGGGAGCAGGCATTGCTCACGTGCTGAATGGGGTTTCTGGGTCCTGCAGGAGTGGGTAAAGGCTTCATTGAGCACTTCTTTCTCCTCTTCTTCCATTCAGGTGCCAAAAATCCTGAGCATCCTTTACACCTACCTGGAGCAGCGTACCCACAGGCCCTTCTCACTGCAGGCACTAGTGCTCCTTGCCCAGTCTCACGAGCAACCCCTAATCATGAGTCTCCTCCAGAAGGGTCCGCACATGGACAGGTATGTGCTCTACCCGCGTCTCCCACTGAAGTGAATCACGGAATCACAGAAGCGTAGGGGTTGGCAGGGACCTCAAGAGATCATTGGGTCCACCCCCCCTGCCAAAGCAGGTTCCTTAGGACAGATTGCACAGGGAGGTGTCCAGACGGGTCTTGAATATCTCCAGAGAAGGAGACTCCACAAGCCCCCAGGGGCAGCCTGTTCCGGTGCTCTGTCACCCTCACTGTGAAAACGTCCTTCCTCATATTGGTGTAGAACTTCCTATGCTCCAACTTGAAACCATTTAAGTGAAACTGCAACCCTGCAGCTTGCTTGCATGGGATGTGTCTGGTTGAGAAGCAGGTCTTTTACCTGCCTGAACTGTCTGGAGTGTTGCAAATCCACATGGTGTGTTGTAAGCCGCATTGCAGAAGAGGGGAAGTTTGGAGGGCACTGCAAGACTGTGAGGATGCGGGCTCAGCAGTGAACGTCTGTTCCCTTGCAGTGTCACAGAGGAGCTGTGGAGGACCCTGGGAGAAAGCATCGCTGGGACTCGGGTCCTGAGGCGCTTAGTGAAGAAGCTGGATGAAGCAGGACATGACTATGTGCAGAGTCACTCCTCTGCTCGTGAGCAGTACAACCATCATACTGCTCTGGAGACTCTGACAGTACGTTCAATGCAGACACAACTCTGCAGCTTTGCACCTGCTTTCTAACTTGTAGTGCAGCATGAGGAACTGGGGTGCCCTTTGTGGATGCTCATGGAGACTCCCATGTGGAGAGTGTGCTGGGCCGGCCTCAAGGAGCGTGGGGACCCAGGACAGTCTTGTGCTCCTGAGCCACAACACTGTCACAGAAGTGGCAATTGTGGCCAGTAACATGCCCCACACGTCCCAAGCTCTAGGCAGGTGGGGAAACGAGGCTGGTGGGAAAAAGCCTTGCCTGAACAGGTGGTTCTTGATCATGTTTCTCTGTAGATCACCCATGCCATCTGCAAGATGGTAGTTGCCATGAGGAGCACGGACCTCAGGCAACTGCTTCCCCAGCTCCTTCCCAGCCTCCTGAAGTGGGCCAGTGCAACACTGGCTGAGGAAGAGTGGCTCTTACATGCGAGCAGCTGGAGAAAGATGACTCTTGAGAAGCCATGCAGGTAAGGAGCCAAAGGGGCCTGTGGAGCGTTTGGCTTCTGTTCCTCTCATCAAGACACCTCAGTCTGTGGGGTTGAGGGAGCACTTCATCCGCTCTGCTTCCCAAATGCGCAAACCGGTCCTCGTGGTTGGTGTTACCTCTGGTCCTTCCTGGAGAAACTCCAGCTACCAGGCAGGGTGGTCTTACGCAGCATGCACTGTGGACAGCCGTCATCTTGCCTCCTGCACATCCTTGCATGCACTACAGCATTGCAGTCCCTCAAGGGAACTCCACTGGGCTAGCGTGACTCTTGCAGGCACTAGCGTAGCGTCATTCATCACACAGTGCTGCTAGAAAGAGGTACTAGGTGTTGCCTTGGCTATCTAGCACGGAGTCAGTGGAGGGACATGGGTTTTCTTCTACTTCAGTGGGTTTGGGGCTGGAAGAAAATACCAGTGTCATTCACTCCAGTCTTGAAGGCTCTGGAACATCATTTCAAGGGTGTTTAGCTCTGCTTCCCCTCACCTGCTGTGATTTGAGATTTCTTTTGGTTTGTGGTGGTGGTGCTTTGTTTTGTTTTGCTTTGCTTTGCTTTGCTTTGTTTGGCTGTGTTTGAGTTCCCTTGTGTTTTGTTTCTTTTCCCAGGTTTTTCCTTTCATCATTACAGTTAGTGCTTGGCAAATGCATGGCCAGCAAGTGGGTGAAGGAGCTCCTGTGTCAAGCAGTGTGGGATCTCCTGGAAGACCCTCTGGATCACCCTGTGGGGGTGTGTCTCCTGAGCAGGTAAGAGCCCCAGGGATGCATCTGGCCACTCCTGCAGGGTTGTTCCCAGGAAAAGGGACCCACCCTCCCAGCATGTCTGGGAAGCCATCCCCAGTGGAAGAATAGCGCCTGCACTGGGCCAAGGGAATTTTGGAGCCTTGGCCTGCAGCCTTCCTGGCTAACTGTATGGCCCTTGCTTGTGCTCCCTTGCGCAGAATCCTGCTCAAAGCTGGGCTTGACTCCCCCTGCCTGCTGGAGAACTTCTTGCCATGGCTGGAGTCCTGCTCACAGAACCTGCGGATGACAGCTACAGCTTTCTTGGAAGAGGTAAGGAAGGGTTCAGCGGGCTTTTGCTGAGATACCGTTGCTTGGGATGTCTTTTCTGTGGGAAGATTCCTGGAGAAAAAGTCCCTGAAGTGCAACTGCCAGCAGAGCACCTGACTGGGACCACATCCCCACAGCTCTGCCTCTGTCATTCCAGGCCTGTCAAGGACAGCAGTACACCAAGGACGAGTGAGGCAGGCACCAGAGAAGACTCTCCACAATATTGGGCAGGGATGCTCTTGAGGCCAGTGCTGGGAGCCTGCTGAGGAGGAGGAGGCAATGTTCCTGAGCCTGCACAGGCCTGCTGGGGATTCCACTCCCTTTGGGGCTGGCAGCACTCCAGGCTTTTTCTCAAGGGACCTATGGGCAGTTTGGCCAGCCAGCAGAGCTGTCTCGGTCTCTGGAAGGTCTCTCTGAGCTCTTCCTGTCAGGAGGCAGCGCTGGGAGGAGGGACAGGGTGGGCTGTAGGTGTTCCCTGTGCAGCTTGGGCCCTGGCAGGGACAGTGATGGTGCTTCCTGGCTTCTTCCTCCTCTTGTTCTTGTCCTGCTTATCTTCTCTGGAATAGCAGAAGCACGATGCTCTACTGTGGGAGACTGCGTCCTCTCCCCGACACTGTTCTCAGCAGGAAGAAGGCATGACTCCTTGCTTGGAGAGGGAGTAGCCTTGAGGCTGTGAAGACAGCTGCCAGGTGGGAGGGACAAGAGGGCAATGTTAGGGTCCCAGAAGGAAAACTATCCCTTGTCTGTCTGGCACCCTAAGCCACCCTCCAGAATTACCACAGTCCTCGGAGGCAGAGCCTGTGGTCCCAACAGAACCCGCCTGCTTGCAGCTGGTCCCGCACTGACTGAGGACTGGGGCACTCTCTGCTAGACCAGCTTGCCCAAAGCCCCATCCAACCTGGCCTTGAAGACTTCCCGGGATCCAGAGGAATCCACCAGCTCTCTGGGCAACCTTTCCCAGAGCCTCAGCACCCTCACAGATCTTATCTAAAAGAACTGATGTGGGGTGGTTCAGCTTTGACAGCACTGAATGGTGCAGGCAGCAATGGTCTCCTACAGCAGACAAAGAAACAATCAGGAAGAGCGGAAGAAAACCAGTCTCCCTTGGAGGCAGCAACCCTCTCGTCACACTTTGAAACCAAGCACAGAGCCAAGTGCAGACATTCACCCTTTTTCCCCCCAGCAGGCCAAGAAGCTTCCAGACTGTTTTAAGGCTATCCAATACAATAAGGCCGTAGTAAAACAAAAATACCCATGCCTCATTCTTGTGAATTCAACCTATGGGAAAAGAGGTCTTCTGCTCGATGACACACAGCACCTTCATGCAGGATCTAGTATTAATATGTTGTTACTAGTCATCTTACTTGCTCCATTTCAAGCAGTTTTTGCCATCCATCTGCCTGGCTTTCACAAAGTCCTCCACAGCTCCTGGAGCAGGGTGAAGGGAGAGCACTTGACTATGTCTGTCTAATAATATGGTTCTCTGAAACCATTACTGCTTGGCTCAAGCAACTTTTTGCATTTATTATTACAATAGGTCCTTCAGTTATAGTTTCTTGTGTGATAATTCAGTGTTCTTCGTGGTGGTATAAACACACCACTATAACTTAAGAGGATTGGAGGAGAAATAAAATAAGACATCAAGTAGAGACAGGTAAAAATCACTAAAACAGAATAGCATCACTTGAGATTATGAAAGAATGTGTAAGGATACTGAAAAGGGGGGAGAAGTGATTCAGTGATGTAGCTTAAGAGACAGTTAATTAATATAGCTTTAATATAAGGAGAATTTGCATGTTTTGGAATGGAAAGTATTTGCGTGGTTTGGATTTTAGTAGAACATGGCTGTAGCTGCCTGAGCTATTTCGCTAGAGCAGCTTCAAAATTTAACCATAACAGCAGAACAGCCTTGAAGATAAAAATGATAGGGGAGTAATAAATGATGAGAACACTGACCAGTTTAGAGACAGGGGTTCCTAACTGGTTTGCGCAGGAATGTGATTTTGAGATTATGGAGAAAACCGTAAGGAGCATGCGCTGAGGGAGAGGAAGACATTCAGCCTTCATTGCTGAAGACCCCCAGAAGACCCCCTGAGTGTCACTGAGCATGCTCTATCTGAGAGGAGTTAATGTTAATTACTTGCTGGGAATCACAGAATCATAGGGGTTGTCAGAGACCTCGAGAGATCATCGGGTCCATCTGCATAACCCTGCCTTTTCTTAGGAATTATCATGAATATATATAATTAATCTGTATAAATATGAGACATTTTGCTTTGAACAGCACACACATCAGGAGGAGCGATCCCCTGTGTGCCCAGCGCTGCAATAAAGAACACCTGCTTAATAGTCAGCAAGGCTATTGAGTTTTGATTCTGGCTTTTTGAGGCTTCAAAAGGCCAGGTCGGTCCCCGTGAGATCACATTGCCCTGGGTCCCTTCCAACCCAGGATATTCTATGATTGTGTGAAAGTTGAAGCGATGGCGAATGGGGAAAGCCTGTAGTTCTGGACCTGTGGGTACCCGCTGGGTACCTCATGCCACCAAGAGTCAGCAGCCTTTCAGGAGGAGCTGAGCCCTGCAGCGATGTCATAAAGAGCCTGAGTTGCTACGTTCCCCCGGGGGTGCCCCAGTCTCTCATTGCACTCGTAGGAGTAGGACGCAGAGAGAGTGGTGTGCCCATCTGAGAGATCTGTCTACTATGAGGAGAGTACTCAGAGGTGAGGAACTGGTGGGAGGTGGGGGGCTGATGCCTGCTGGAGTCAGTGTCTGTCCCAGCTGGGTGCTGGAGACCATTTTCCTGTCACCTCTCCTGGGCCAGAGCCCAATGGCTCCACCCTTTCCCCACCCTCTGTGGGGCAGCTGGGGACTGTTCAGGGACAACCTTGCCCTGCCAGACCTGCCTGGCTCAGGGACCCCATAGCCCCGCAGCCGTTAAAACTCTTTCTTTCTTTTCTCACAGCGCTTTGCCCATGCCTGGGCTTTCAGTCGAGACCTGCACATCCTAAGGATGGAGGCAGGGCAAAGGGATCAGTCCCTGCTGCTGCCACTATTTTTGTGGCCAGCGGGACTTCTCTGCTCAAACGGCTGCAAGACTGTGAGGTGAGTGAGGTAGGAGGGCTTGAGGGCTCCCCTCAATGCCCCTGGCTTCCTTGGGTACCATTGCAGAGCAGGATCTTGCTGGGGGCTCCTCTGCAGCAGGTCGCACTCTCTCATGGCTCCCTGGGAATGAGAGCAAAGGAAGTCCCACGACTCTTTGTGATCTACTCCTAGGGTGACCGAGTGGAGACATACCGAGAGCTGGAGAGTGTCTTGCAGGGGGGTGACAGCCGTCTGCAGAGCGGTGTCGTGAACCGCCTGATTGCAGAGGCCTCCAGTGACATGCGGGCAGGCCAGGTGAGCTTGTTCTCTTTCAAGGCCATCCAAGCAGCGTGCCTGCACCCCTGTTTTGGGGGAAATCCAGAGCAGCACCCAGACATTCCTCAGTTATTCAGACACAATGGAAGTCGTTAGGGGACTCCTTAGAGGGGATTTGAAGAGGGGACGCAACGAGTCATGCAGAAAGATGGGGTCTCAAGCCTGTGACAGTTTGTTCCCAGCATCTCTGCAGGGAGGCAGAGCAGGCAGCAAGGCAGGGCGGTGCCAGGGAGAAGCCTCCCTCCCCTCCCTGTGGGGCTGCTTGCCTACCCCAGGGGAAGAAGAGGCAGAAGACACTGGTCTCAAGGAAAGATGCCCCAAGGGGGCTCACAGGGGTGTTGAGTTTGTCGGAGTGCCTCAGCGTTTTTCTCAGGTGGGCTTAACCTGTGGCGCTTTTTCAGGGTGTGCCAGATGACATGAAGACGGCTGCTAGTGATGTCCTGGTGGCTCTGGCCCGCTCACACTTCCACTTTGTGATGGCTGAGCTCCAGAGCCACCTGAAGGCCACGGGGAAGGCCCCTGATGAGATGGTGCTCCTCACCTTGGGCAAAATGGCCTGCAAATATGGTATAACACCTTGAGTCTCCTGGTTTGGGTAGGGGCCTGTGTTAACTGGTGGGGCTATGAAGTTGCCGTGCCCCTTTACTCCAAGCCAGGACCACCGGCAGCTCTGCCTTACCAGCCCAGTCCCGGGTCCTGGAGAGTGGGAACCTCCTGGAGGGTGGGAACCCCTTGGAGACAAACCCCCAGGGTCTCTGCCCCCCACTGTCCTCTTCTTTCCCCAGGGGTCTTCCCTGTGGACCCCTTGGGGAAGGCAGCCCTTCCCAAGCCTTCTGGCTTGTCCTGCATGGCGAAGCCTTGCCAGGGATTAACACCAGTCTCCCGTGTGTCTCACTAACCCTCACGGTCCCTCTGCCTCTGCCTTCTCTGCAGCCCTGCAGTGCATCCCCTTTGTGGGGATGACACTGCTGTCACTGTGTGCCATGCTGAGCCAGGTGGGGAGTGGCCAGACCCTGCGCGTCATCTGCAGTGGTGAGTGTGGGTTCCTGGGCTGGGATCCCGGGGGTACCGGCTGGGGTGGCCTTTGATGCCTCCATGAGATCTCAAAGGGAACACGGTGGGTGTCACCCTGCAGCTGAGTCAGGCCTTGGAAATCCCTACTTGCTGTGAGTGTGCCAAAGGAGCAGAGGAAACCTGGAAGGTTTCTGTGGGCAGGCAGGATGTGGGGATGCTGTGTGGAGGAACTCCTGGGTGTGGGTGCAAGGTACCATCCCTGCTGCAGGCTCTCACATGCTTCCTTTTCCTTTCTCCTGCTGCAGTTCTGGAGCAGTGGTCAAAAGCAGTCATCATGTACATCTGCAAGCAGAAGCAATGCACCTTCCCTCGCACCGTGGAAGTGCAACTCTGTGACCATATTTACCCGGTCTTCTGCTACACCGTGGTAAATTGGCTGGGCTGCAGGGAGGAAGAGGTGAGGAGCACTGCTTTCCATGGCTGGGGCTGTGGCAGGGATGTCCACATGAGTGTGAATTGGTGAGGTGTGAGCAGAGGGAGGAGGGAGCGGTTCAGGTGAGAAAGCACCCCAAGCCGTGAGCCAGCTGGCACTGTGCCTGGGACCGGGGGCTCCCTAGCAGGAAGCAGCCTGGGGCCTTTCTACAAGGGAGGCTGGAGTAGCAGCACAGGGAAATGCTCTCCTCTGGAGTGAGCTCTTCTCCTGCCGGGGAGAAGAACTGTGGGAAGTCTGACAGTGGCAAGGGCAGACTGGTGTCCAGGGGATGCGGAGCACTAGGCAGACCTTCAGCCCTCCAAGCAGAGCCTCTGCTTTCTCTCTCCAGGACAAGGAGGCTGTCCTCAGAGCGGTGACTGCCATGATGGAGGTCCTCCTGCATGAGGGGCAGTACGGAGAGTATGCCTTGGAGCTAGTCCTTGGGCTCCTGCACCAATATCGGGAAGTCCGAGACACCTCCCAGGTCACCAAGGCAAGGAGCTGTGCGGGGCGCTATGTGGCTGCTGGGGTGGCTCTGTGCAAGTGTCAGAAGGCACTGGGGAGCTGTGGGGAGCCAGGAGGGGCTGGGAATTCCTTTAAAACAAACCTCGTTCCCACAGTTCTCGGATGTGACGGAAGAGCCTGGCACAACCCCCAAGGCAGAGCTGTCCGGCTGCATCGAGCCACAGGGTAAGGAGAGGACACTGGGTGATGCCCTGCCATGCCATGGTCATGCTCTCCCTGTCCTCAGCAGTCAGAGGCATGTGTCTGCTGGTGCAGACTGTGATCTCTTCCCTGCAGCAATAATCTGCCCAGAGGAACCGGTGGCACATCTGCACTCCCAGGAGAGCGGTGGGAGCGAGGCCAGCTGTGTGGCAGCCCTGGGCCTGCTGGCAGCGCTGTCCCACTCTGACGGTGAGTGTCATGGACCAGGGACACAAGCCTGGGCTTGGGGCTGCTGGGCCAAGAGCAGGAACAGGCTGAAAGTGCTGTACCTGCACCCAAAAGGAACTGCCAAGAGAGGGTCCCCCAGCTGAACTGATGCCCTGTGTCCTCTCCTTATGTCTTCCAGCACCTGCAGCAAGAGAGAAGCTGCCCCAGGTGGTGGAGGCTGTGCAGTCCATATGTGATGACTCCAGTGCCCAGGTGAGCTGGTTTGGCAGGGCAGGGTGCTGCCAGGGGAGGCAGAGAAACCCTTTCCCTTTCCAGAGCCTGGTAAGGTCACAGCAGGAAGCAGCAGTTGGGAGTCTGACCTAGGTGATGGCTCTTTTTCCCCACTTCCTAGTGCTGCCCAGAGAGCTGATGGCAAGAGGTGGCCCTGCTGCTGGATTGGGCAGGGCTGGGGTGTTTGGGGAAGTGCTGGTGCATTGCCCAGGCAGTGTGTGATGGCTCCTCCCTGGGGAGAGCTGTGAGAACAGAGTGGGGAGGTGGTGGTGCTCTGCAGGGCAGATGCGCATGCAGCCTGGTGCTAAATCTCATCTCTGAAGCCCGGAGCAAAAGCACCTGCCATGCCCTCCTCATCTCTCCACGAGCCACAAAGGCTGCCCCCAAGTGAAGGTATCTTCCTTTTGGGTTTTGAACAGGAGGGTCATAACCATACTCTCCCCTGGCAGGTGCAGCGGGCTGTGCTGGTATTCATCAAGGAGCTGCTCAGCTCTGGCTCCCAGATCTGCTGGGCATGGGATGTGGTGGGACACATCTTTGACGAGTTCAGCCGGACATCGGGCAGGCTGGTAAGGACAGAGTAGGACAGCCAGGGCTTCGACTGGTGCCTTGACTGTGCTGAGAGCTCCTGCAGGTGTCCTTGGCCACCGAGAGCTCCACACTGCAGGGCCATCAGTGCTGGCAACTGCCATCAGAGTGGCCTTCAAAGGGTCATCCCTCAGGGGCATCTGCACTGATGTCAGCAGCGATGTCAGTAGAGGACATGGCTTTGCACCCCCTAGTGCCAACAAAGGACTGCAGGGTTGCGTGTGCATCCCTTGGCCTGCCACGGGGACCTTCAGCACGGCCTGCTTTCTGAAGGGAGGGGCTTGTAGGGACACCCCCATCCATAAATGCTGAGGGACGATCAGCAAAACACAGCAAGAGTAGACAAGGGGGCCTGGCTCGAGGAGCTTTCTGGAATGTTCCCATGCTCTGGCTCTCCAGAGCATGTCTTGCCTATCCAACAGCAGTCCGGGGACCTATGTCCCTTCTGGCAAGGGGACAGGTGGTTTGGCAGTCCCTTCAGTGTTTCCAGCCTGGAAGATGAAGGCCAGAAGATGAAGGCTGGGGACGGCCAAGCCTCCCACTGACGTGCTGAGGGTCTTCCTTCTGGCTGGAGCTTCCTTCCAACCAGGGGATCCACGTGTGCTGCTTTGCTCCGTGGCTCAGGGAGGCTTTGCTTTGGGAGCAGAGCGAAGGAAGAGGCTTCTGGCTTCTCCTCCTCCGCATCTGTCAGGCTGGGCATACTGGCAGCAAGCACAGCCCTACTGAAGGGGTTCCTCACCTCTGCTTTGGTGGCATGACAGCAGTATTTTGGCCCTGAGGGACAGTGCAGGCAAGCAGCGTGTGTCTCTGCTCACAGGCTTCTCAGCCCTTCCCAGGGTCTAGGAACTGGCAATTGAGCTGGGTCTGGCTGTCCTAGTCCTCCTTCAGGAGGTCGGTGCACCGGTAGGACCATGCCTGAGCCCATCCACTGGGAGCAGAGAATAACAGGGAGAAATGCTTTCTTACAGGTGGCGGGAAGCCTTTTTGCCTGGCAAACACCAGAGGACGCAGCTCTGCAAGCCCTCTGCGTGGAGATCCTGGGCTCACTGGATGTCTCCCTAGGAGGAGTGACCAAAGTAAGTCACCCTGTGCCCTGCTGCTGCAGCCAGGTACTTTTTGGCCTTCAGGGCATTTTTCCTTGCACTTCCACGTGCTTCCAGGTGCCCTGAACCTTTCCCCTCACAAGTGCACAGGGCTCAGGGAAGCCCAAAGGATCCTTTATGTCTTTGAGCTGAATGGGAATGCTGATGTGGCGAATTGCCTGGTTTTTCCCTGCAGCTCCTGTGGCCAAAGCTGCTTCAGTATGTGGTACCAGCCCAATACAGAGGCATGCTGATCCCAATCTCCAAGTGCCTCCAAGCCCTGGCTGAGAGATGGGAGAGAGTGGGGTGCAAAGAAGAGGAGTCTGATGCTGTGGACTCCCAGGAGCACGGTAGGAGCTGCTGGGCTCGCCTGGGTGCCTCGCGTCTCGGTGTCTACATACACTTTGCTGGCCCTGAGCAGGAGCCCGGGAGAAGCAAAGGGCAGAGCCAGCCTCTGCTGCTGGGCACGAGGAGCTCTCTTCTGCATGGCCTCTTGCCTGGTGCAGAGTCCTGGCTCTTGTGCTTGCAGTGATGTCCTGGTTACCCAGGGCTGGTTCCTGGCCATGTGTGAGCTGCCTTGGTGTCACGCTGAGCAGCCCTTGGGAGTCCCCTGAGCCAGTGCTGTGGCAGCACTGCTGCTCTCGGCCCTCAGCCCTGTGCAGGGTCATCAGAGATACATGGAGCAGGGCATGGTAGGGGCTCGTCAGCTCACCCAGCCTTTCTTCTTCCTTGCAGCCCAGCTGCCAGCTCCCCAGACCCTGCTGATTCGACTGCTGGTGAGTAGCAGGGCCATGAGGAAAGCGGATTTCTGGCCAGGGGTGGTGGAAGAACTTTGGGCAGGGATGCTCTTGAGGCCAGTGCTGGGAGCCCACTGAGGAGGAGGTGGCAGTGTTCCTGAGCCTGCACAGGCCTGCTGGGGATCCTACTCCCTTTGGGGCTGGCAGCACTCCAGGCCCTGGAGTGATGCTGACCTCACTCCCTCCTGAGTGAAGCTGCAGCTCTGGCAGCAGAGGTGACGCTTTTGTCCTGCTCTTGCCTAGGTGGTGGCAGCAGCTTCTCACAAGAGCAGTGACCAGGCAGTTGCTGCCTTGGAGCTGCTGCAGGCCCTCTCTGGCAGGATCCACAGAGCCTTGGGGGCTGTGTGGATGACCAAGATCCCCGTCCTCCTGCAGTACCTGGAAGGTAAAGGGTGGGTGGATGGGGAGGGAGAGGAGGGGGGAGGGAGAGGAGGATGGGACAGGGAAATACAACTCCCCAGAAGTAATTTCAGCCCAGGGCATGGACAGATCTGTTGATGTCTCCTAGGAGGGTAGGCCGTGGTGGCACTCCCATGTCCTGGTACTCATGGAGGTGGGACAAGTCCTGTCCTTGGAGGCCTGAGTTGCCAGGCCAGGTCTGCAGCACCCATCCTGGGCAATAACCTGGGAGAAGGGCCGCAAGTGGACAGAAAGGGGTGGGTCACTCTGGAGAAAATGTGTGTTTCCAGTGCATGCTGGGACTCAGTGGTCGGAACCGTTCTGGGAGCTGCAGATCATGCCATGGGGGTCAGCCGCAGTCAGCAGGTCCTTCCCCAGCTGAATCAGTGGCTCCGACCAGTGCCCTCTGGGATCCCTTCTGTGTCTTTGGCCTTGCAAGGGCTTTGGAGTAGATGCTTGTAGGCAGCTGCTAGTCTGATGGGCTGGGACTCCTGGGAGGTCTGACTGCAGAGGAGGCCACTGGGCTCTTCTTTGGAGTGAGCTTCAATAGCAGTGAGGGCTTCTGCTTCCCCTTGCTTTCTAGGAGAAAATGAGAGGTCCCTTGACTCAGAAGAATGGGAGCACCACCTGCTGAAGGTACAGCATTCCTGGGGGAGAAGAGGGAGCAGACAAAGTTGTGGGAGGAAGCTCAGGGCTGCCTGTGTAGGCAGCAGGAGGTGGGGCACCTCATGAGCACCCTGCGGCTCCCCCACAGAGTGGGTGCCTGCCTGCTCAGAGCTGCTGTCTGCACAGGTGGCACAGCTGATGGCTAATGCCCTCTAAAGCTGTGGCACATGCCTTAGCAGTGCATCTTCTATGCCTGGCATGCCAGGGGGAGGGAGGGAGGGAGGTGTCTCACCTGAGGTGTTAGAGGAGAAGAAGGAGGCTGGTGAGAAGAGGGTTGTCTGGGGCCAACTCTTCCCCACCGGTGTCCTGGGACATGCAGATGTGGCAAGGGTCTTGGCCAAGGGCAGGGGAACACTCGCTTCCTCTTGTGTTCACCCCAGTTTCTGCGATCATCGCTGGACCCCATTGAGGATGAGGTCTGGATAATGGACCTGAGCCAGGAGCTGAGCCAGCAGCTAGGCAGCTCTGTCCCTGGCTCCTGGGAGAAGGTGAGTGTTCTGCCCCGGGCCAGGGCTAGGGTTGGTGCTGGTGGTGTCCCCACACAGGTGCTTTTCACTGCTTCCCCTTCCTTTGCCCTCAGAATGCCCTTCCCTTGGGCTACTCCAGCAGGGGCTACAGCCTGCTGCCATGGCTGGCCTTGCCTGCTCCCTTCTCGTCTGGGGCTGCCCTCTCCTGACATGGTGGGGCTGTGGCCTCATCTTGGCCTTGGCCTCTTCTCTTTCAGCTTTTCCTGTACAAGGTTTTTGGAACGGTGCTGGCAGCTTGTCGGGACCTCAGGCACGTTGAAGGGCAGGTGCTGAGGTTCCTTCAGCAGGCGACCTCTGAGAAGCAGTCTGAGGCCCAGGTAGGGTGACGCTCATGTGCTGAGCATCCCCTGCCTATTCCTGGGAGAGAGGAAAGGCTGCTCCATGCTTCCTTGATTTCCCTGTTTCTCTGCTGGTTCCCCCTTGTTGCAGTGGCCTGCTTGGGCCTTGTCACTGGCCATGGCTGAGTGCCTGGGCTGGACCCAACTCCCCGTTTCTCTGTGGTTACAGGAAATGATTTCTGTTGTGTCCCGTGCTTCCGAGAGCCACTTCAATCTGGTATTGGACACGGTGACGACATTCTCTGCTGCTTTCACCAGAGACTGGCTTTATCCACCTGCCATGGACCTGATGGTAAAGGGCTTTGCTGTTGGGCTTTCCTCTTTTGGCCTTATCTGTACTTCTACATGGGCAGCAGCCAAAGTGGGGCAGATGCGTTTGGATAAGCACTCTTGTGTTCCAAGCTCCCCAAGAGCTGTGTTTCATCCTGGCACTGGGGCCCCTAAGGTGTCTTTGGGAAAGATGGGGCTTGACACTTGGTGGATAAGAGCCCCGCCCAGTTGGGGCAGCTGCAGCAGTTGTTTGCATGCAGCCCCGCTGCCCTGTGTCTTCAGCAGGAGCTGGTGACAAGGGAGCGGGTACAGTGTGACACACTGCTCCTTCCGCAAAGCTGAGGACTGGGAGCAGGAGCCTGGCGAGGTCTTTCTGGCTCTGCTCCCCACCTGGGAGGTGTGGGGAAGCCATTGGTGGCAGGGCAGGTGCAGGTTGGGGAGCTGCTGGGAGGTGCCCAGCTGAATGAGGAGCTGGTAAGGATGCAGTGCAGTAGCCTACTGGAGAATCCCACGGGAGTTCTGTGTCTGATGTCTCGTGGCATCTCTGTTGGCACAGCGGAAGCGGCAGCAGAAGATGGAGACTGTCCAGGCCACCTGTGCTGCGCTCATGCGCTTCTACAGCGGCATTGCGCTGTATGCCCCCAAGGACCTGCTGCTGCCCTGCATCAATACGGAAATCATGGACAGAATCCTGTGGCTCTCCAGAGCCAAACGGAGGGTAGGAGCGCAGGGCGTGCAGGGGAGGGAGGGGAAGGGAGGGCTGCCTGTGCATCCCAGCTCCAGCCCCTCAGGGCTGGGGTGTACAGACAGACGATCTCTTTCTAACAATCCCCTGAGGAACAGTTTGTCTTCAACGTCCAGATCCAAGCCCCTGCCATGGGCTCCCCCTGCCCATACTCCTCTTTAACTCTTTAGCCCTTCAAAGAGTTCAAGGGGTGCTTTGCTCTCTTTGGCCTCAGGACACACAGCTGAAGATGGCCTTGGTGCAGAGCATCACCCAGGTCAGCAGTGCCATCCAAGCTGTGGGTGACTGTGGCAGCTTCGAGCTCTCCTCGAAGAAGGAGGCAACACAGACCCTGCTGGTGAGTGCTTGTAGCTGGGGCAGATGCATGGGGTGGTTTGGGTTGTGCTAGGAGGCTGCTTTCCCCAGGGGCATGTTGGTCTTGGCCTCCGGTGAGCTGCTGGCGTCCCAAGCTGGTGGGGCCCTTAAGTGCTTGTGCTGGCTGTGGCTGAGGAGCAGGGTCCATCCTTGGGGAGTTGTGGGAGTGACAAGGCAGTGTCTGCCCAGGCCTGTCAGCAAAGGTTGTTCCCAGGGAAGGGCTGTCCCCTGTCCCTGCCCGCGGCCAACTCTGTGCTTGTCTCTTGGGGACTTGCAGGACTGGATACAGGACGAGCCTTGGGATGCCCTGGTGTATGGAGTGTTTCAGGCTCTGGAGGAGTTGAGGTGAGGTCTGCTCCCTGGGCTTTGGGGACACCCCTTGTGCCCCAGCTCAACTGGCTTGGCCTTGAGCGTGGGGCCAGGAGCCGCTGGGGCTGTGGAGTGGGAGGCTGTTCCTCATTTTGGGTGTTTCTGGAAGGAAGGGAGGGAGATGCAGGGTCTCTGTGACCTGGGAGGGGAGCCAGACTTCCTGCAACTGAAGGCAGAGCTTGCTAGCATGGGCTGGGGGTGCTGGATTTGGGGCCCTTGGTTCGGTGGAAGCCAGTTGGGCTTTGAGCTGCTCTGAAGAGGGTCAGTAAATTGCCTTTCTCTGTCTTTTTTTTCTCTGGCCAGCAAGCTGAGGCCCCTTCTGAGAACGGAGGACACTCGGAAGGTGCTGGCTGTGTGCTGCCAGGTGGTCTTTTCTTACCCTTCTGCGGAACAGATGCGGAAGGGAAGGAGGACAGTGAGGGCAGCTGTGAACGTGAAGGTACACCCCCCACCAGTGCCTCCCCACCTCTGAGTCAGGATCCCACCTCAGCACAGCCTGGCAGTCCCTGTGATGCAGAACCTCAGCTCTCCTTTCCTGCTTTCAGCTTCTGCACAGGAGAAGCATAGAAGATCTGGGCCGTCTCATACAAACCCTTCTGAAGGGCAACCCTTCTTGCTTTGATGACATGGTCTGTGTGAGTAGCCATGGGGCAAGAAGGAAAGCGTCATGGGGATGGAGAAAATCAAGGCCTTAGCAGGTGATAGGAGGTGGATGCCTTTGCTGTGGGAAAGGTGGGCTTTGGCTCCTTGCAGAGGAGCTGGAGAAAACGAGGCGCCGGGCAGCAGGGCTTTGTGGGGCTGGGGGCCACACTGGGACGGGGAGAGAGAAGGAGAGAGATGGAGAGGGATCTCAGGGAGAGAAAGATGCCTGTTGTAAGAGCAATGCACCCTGCCTCAGCTCCTCAAGGGCTGGCTCACCTCAGCCAATGCATCGGAGAGGGAGGGAGGCCTGGACTTGTGTGCCTGTGTGCTGGAAGCCTGCAAGGACCAGCTCAAGCTCATGGTGAGTAGGGACACCCTGAGTGCTCCACTGCCCCTTCCCCACCATTCAAGGCCCCAGAAGAGACCCCTGCCCAGCCAGACACTGTCCAGGGCTCCTGGGATTACGGGGCAGGCAGAAGGGTCTCTGTCTGGTCACTGCCCAGAGAGCAGGCTGGGTGGTTGAGGCAAGTGTGTGCTGGGGCTGCCTGTGACCCTTTTCCTGCTGCTCTCCACTGCAGAGGGGAGATTCTTGCAAGCAGTTCATCTCCCTGGTGGCACTGCTGGGGGCTCTGACTGGTGATTGCCTGGACACGTCCTGCCTGAAGGCCTGGATCTGCCTTGGCTGCCTTCTTCACATGCAAGGTGAGGACAGTGGGCCTTTCCCAGCCTAACCTGGCTGATCCTCCCTCCCAGCCTGGCCTGGCACCACCAGGATGCCACAGGGAGACATGACTCCTTTTTTCTCCTGTTGTTTCTTCCAGGCGAGACGATGACCACGGAGTCTATAGACAATGACATGGGGTGCCTGTGTGAGAAGCTGAACAGCTCAGACACCAAGACACTGGAGGAGACTCGTGCCACAATAACCAAGGTAACTGGCCACAAAACAGCCCAGCTCTCTGGACTCCTGCATGTCTCCCTGCTCCCCTCCAGAGTGTCTCGCTGTCTCCAGCATCAGTTGTCCAAGATAGCTGTTGTTTGCAAGTAGCAGGAAGCTCTGAGCCAAGGCTGTCCTTCAGGCACGCTGGAGCAGATGCCCTGTGTGTGTGTGTGTGTGTGTGTGTGTGTGTGTGTGTGCATGTGCTCTTGTCAGAATACAAGCAAGCAGAAGCAGGGAGACACTTCCAAATCAGTTAGTGCCCTGGTTTCAGGCGTGGGGCTTAGTCACTAGCTGGGGTTAAGTTGGCTGCAGCAGAAATAAACCGCACTGTATGTGCAGCAGGAGGGGCAAGTGATTGCCCGCTCCGTGACTGCCAAACTACCAGTCCCATCAAGTTCCCTTTCCTTTCCAAATGGCTACAGCAGAGCTGTGACACTGTCTCTCCTGTTCCTGACTTCTCTCCAGGCGCTTTGCAAATGCATCCCTCCAGACCAGGTTACGTCATTTATGACTGCTGCCTTGGGCACCAGGCTGCACGTCATACCCACATGTGTGAAGGCTGCGTGGAAGTGGGTGTTCACCTTCCTGGTGGAATGCAGAGCTGAAATAGCCCAGGAGGTAGAGGACACCTTTATTTTTTTCCCCATTTGAATTTGTGTCTCCTGTTGGCATTTGCATTACACCCTGTGCCATTGGCATAGGCTCAAGACTCAGCTACTGATGGTCTGAGTTAGCACGGGCTGCTGGTGTCCAGTGATAAGGACACGGGACTGTCTTCTCCAGAGCCTCCCAATGGTCCAGGTTGTGAGTGAGGCACTGGGAGGCCGCCCACCCTTCCCTTGGGATCGCTGTCAGTCCTCCCAGTCCTGAAACCCACTTCACCCTGAGTTTCAATATCTGATGGTTTCAAGCATGAATTCTGTGCTATGGGAGCAGGCATTGCTCACATGCTGAATGGGGTTTCTGGGTCCTGCAGGAGTGGGTAAAGGCTTCATTGAGCACTTCTTTCTCCTCTTCTTCCATTCAGGTGCCAAAAATCCTGAGCATCCTTTACACCTACCTGGAGCAGCGTACCCACAGGCCCTTCTCACTGCAGGCACTAGTGCTCCTTGCCCAGTCTCACGAGCAACCCCTAATCATGAGTCTCCTCCAGAAGGGTCCGCACATGGACAGGTATGTGCTCTACCCGCATCTCCCACTGAAGTGAATCACGGAATCACAGAAGCGTAGGGGTTGGCAGGGACCTCAAGAGATCATTGGGTCCACCCCCCCTGCCAAAGCAGGTTCCTTAGGACAGATTGCACAGGGAGGTGTCCAGACGGGTCTTGAATATCTCCAGAGAAGGAGACTCCACAAGCCCCCAGGGGCAGCCTGTTCCGGTGCTCTGTCACCCTCACTGTGAAAACGTCCTTCCTCATATTGGTGCAGAACTTCCTATGCTCCAACTTGAAACCATTTAAGTGAAACTGCAACCCTGCAGCTTGCTTGCATGGGATGTGTCTGGTTGAGAAGCAGGTCTTTTACCTGCCTGAACTGTCTGGAGTGTTGCAAATCCACATGGTGTGTTGTAAGCCGCATTGCAGAAGAGGGGAAGTTTGGAGGGCACTGCAAGACTGTGAGGATGCGGGCTCAGCAGTGAACGTCTGTTCCCTTGCAGTGTCACAGAGGAGCTGTGGAGGACCCTGGGAGAAAGCATCGCTGGGACTCGGGTCCTGAGGCGCTTAGTGAAGAAGCTGGATGAAGCAGGACATGACTATGTGCAGAGTCACTCCTCTGCTCGTGAGCAGTACAACCATCATACTGCTCTGGAGACTCTGACAGTACGTTCAATGCAGACACAACTCTGCAGCTTTGCACCTGCTTTCTAACTTGTAGTGCAGCATGAGGAACTGGGGTGCCCTTTGTGGATGCTCATGGAGACTCCCATGTGGAGTCTGTGCTGGGCCGGCCTCAAGGAGCGTGGGGACCCAGGACAGTCTTGTGCTCCTGAGCCACAACGCTGTCACAGAAGTGGCAATTGTGGCCAGTAACATGCCCCACACCTCCCAAGCTCTAGGCAGGTGGGGAAACGAGGCTGGTGGGAAAAAGCCTTGCCTGAACAGGTGGTTCTTGATCATGTTTCTCTGTAGATCACCCATGCCATCTGCAAGATGGTAGTTGCCATGAGGAGCACGGACCTCAGGCAACTGCTTCCCCAGCTCCTTCCCAGCCTCCTGAAGTGGGCCAGTGCAACACTGGCTGAGGAAGAGTGGCTCTTACATGTGAGCAGCTGGAGAAAGATGACTCTTGAGAAGCCATGCAGGTAAGGAGCCAAAGGGGCCTGTGGAGCGTTTGGCTTCTGTTCCTCTCATCAAGACACCTCAGTCTGTGGGGTTGAGGGAGCACTTCATCCGCTCTGCTTCCCAAATGCGCAAACCGGTCCTCGTGGTTGGTGTTACCTCTGGTCCTTCCTGGAGAAACTCCAGCTACCAGGCAGGGTGGTCTTACGCAGCATGCACTGTGGACAGCTGTCATCTTGCCTCCTGCACATCCTTGCATGCACTACAGCATTGCAGTCCCTCAAGGGAACTCCACCGGGCTAGCGTGACTCTTGCAGGCACTAGCGTAGCGTCATTCATCACACAGTGCTGGTAGAAAGAGGTACTAGGTGTTGCCTTGGCTATCTAGCACGGAGTCAGTGGAGGGACATGGGTTTTCTTCTACTTCAGTGGGTTTGGGGCTGGAAGAAAATACCAGTGTCATTCACTCCAGTCTTGAAGGCTCTGGAACATCATTTCAAGGGTGTTTAGCTCTGCTTCCCCTCACCTGCTGTGATTTGAGATTTCTTTTGGTTTGTGGTGGTGGTGCTTTGTTTTGTTTTGCTTTGCTTTGCTTTGCTTTGTTTGGCTGTGTTTGAGTTCCCTTGTGTTTTGTTTCTTTTCCCAGGTTTTTCCTTTCATCATTACAGTTAGTGCTTGGCAAATGCATGGCCAGCAAGTGGGTGAAGGAGCTCCTGTGTCAAGCAGTGTGGGATCTCCTGGAAGACCCTCTGGATCACCCTGTGGGGGTGTGTCTCCTGAGCAGGTAAGAGCCCCAGGGATGCATCTGGCCACTCCTGCAGGGTTGTTCCCAGGAAAAGGGACCCACCCTCCCAGCATGTCTGGGAAGCCATCCCCAGTGGAAGAATAGCGCCTGCACTGGGCCAAGGGAATTTTGGAGCCTTGGCCTGCAGCCTTCCTGACTAACTGTATGGCCCTTGCTTGTGCTCCCTTGCGCAGAATCCTGCTCAAAGCTGGGCTTGACTCCCCCTGCCTGCTGGAGAACTTCTTGCCATGGCTGGAGTCCTGCTCACATAACCTGCGGATGACAGCTACAGCTTTCTTGGAAGAGGTAAGGAAGGGTTCAGCGGGCTTTTGCTGAGATACCGTTGCTTGGGATGTCTTTTCTGTGGGAAGATTCCTGGAGAAAAAGTCCCTGAAGTGCAACTGCCAGCAGAGCACCTGACTGGGACCACATCCCCACAGCTCTGCCTCTGTCATTCCAGGCCTTTCAAGGACAGCAGTACACCAAGGACGAGTGAGGCAGGCACCAGAGAAGACTCTCCACAATATTGGGCAGGGATGCTCTTGAGGCCAGTGCTGGGAGCCTGCTGAGGAGGAGGAGGCAATGTTCCTGAGCCTGCACAGGCCTGCTGGGGATTCCACTCCCTTTGGGGCTGGCAGCACTCCAGGCTTTTTCTCAAGGGACCTATGGGCAGTTTGGCCAGCCAGCAGAGCTGTCTCGGTCTCTGGAAGGTCTCTCTGAGCTCTTCCTGTCAGGAGGCAGCGCTGGGAGGAGGGACAGGGTGGGCTGTAGGTATTTCCTGTGCAGCTTGGGCCCTGGCAGGGACAGTGATGGTGCTTCCTGGCTTCTTCCTCCTCTTGTTCTTGTCCTGCTTATCTTCTCTGGAATAGCAGAAGCACGATGCTCTACTGTGGGAGACTGCGTCCTCTCCCCGACACTGTGCTCAGCAGGAAGAAGGCATGACTCCTTGCTTGGAGAGGGAGTAGCCTTGAGGCTGTGAAGACAGCTGCCAGGTGGGAGGGACAAGAGGGCAATGTTAGGGTCCCAGAAGGAAAACTATCCCTTGTCTGTCTGGCACCCTAAGCCACCCTCCAGAATTACCACAGTCCTCGGAGGCAGAGCCTGTGGTCCCAACAGAACCCGCCTGCTTGCAGCTGGCCCCGCACTGACTGAGGACTGGGGCACTCTCTGCTAGACCAGCTTGCCCAAAGCCCCATCCAACCTGGCCTTGAAGACTTCCCAGGATCCAGAGGAACCCACCAGCTCTCTGGGCAACCTTTCCCAGAGCCTCAGCACCCTCACAGATCTTATCTAAAAGAACTGATGTGGGGTGGTTCAGCTTTGACAGCACTGAATGGTGCAGGCAGCAATGGTCTCCTACAGCAGACAAAGAAACAATCAGGAAGAGCGGAAGAAAACCTGCGAAACTAGAAAAAGGGAAACTTATTCTGAAGGCATTTTCATGCTGGCTTCTACCTGACGCAGAACAGTAAATATGCCTGCTTCCTGAGATCTACGTATGCTGGCCTGCATAGAAAGGCAGCAGGATCTGGAGATGAGCTGCATAGTTTTTCAAAACAAACCATAGGCAGAAAACTGCAGAACCAAGAGGATGCCAAAAGAAATCCAATCCAGCCAGTAAGAAGACCTTCTCCCCCAGAACCATGGCTGCCAGTAATACTGCGGTGGTTCCTTTGCTAGGAAAGAAACTGCTCTTTACCTTTGTTTAGGAGAAATAGTGTCCAGCATGACAGCTGTCACATGTAATGCTTTGGCTTGCAGGAAGTGGTTCTTGGCCAAAGCAGCCCTGTTGGAGCAGAGCACGTACCTGTCTTCCCCTGGGAAATCTCTCCCCAGGGAAATCTCTCCCCAGGAAGGAACACAAACTTGTGAAAGAGCACACTGCTTGGGAAATCTCTCCTACTCTGGGAAGGGAAAGCCACACAGTTTGAGAACCTTGGGCACACGATGCACAGTAAACCCCTTGGAGGCAGCAACCCTCTTGTCACACTTTGAAACCAAGCACAGAGCCAAGTGCAGACATTCACCCTTTTTCCCCCCAGCAGGCCAAGAAGCTTCCAGACTGTTTTAAGGCTATCCAATACAATAAGGCCGTAGTAAAACAAAAATACCCATGCCTCATTCTTGTGAATTCAACCTATGGGAAAAGAGGACTTCTGCTCGATGACACTCAGCACCTTCATGCAGGATCTAGTATTAATATGTTGTTACTAGTCATCTTACTCGCTCCATTTCAAGCAGTTTTTGCCATCCATCTGCCTGGCTTTCACAAAGTCCTCCACAGCTCCTGGAGCAGGGTGAAGGGAGAGCACTTTACTATGTCTGTCTAATAATATGGTTCTCTGAAACCCTTACTGCTTGGAAGGATAATGACTGTTGGATATGGACTGCACTTCCTAAGGAAAACACGGAACAGGCTGGGTGCACCTCTGCAGCAGGTCTCTCCCTCTTGTGGCTCCCTGGGAATGAGAGCAAAGCAAGTCCCATCACTCTTTGTGATCTGCGGCTAGGGTGACCGAGTGGAGACATACCAAGAGCTGGAGAGCATCTTGCAGGGGGGTGACAGCCGTCTGCAGAGCGGTGTTGTGAACCGCCTGATTGCAGAGGCCTCCAGTGACATGCGGGCAGGCCAGGTGAGCTTGTTCTCTTTCAAGGCCGTCCAAGCAGTGTGCCTGCACCCCTGTTTTGGGGGTTGAACTGCAGTATTAAGCTCTAATGTGTAGCTCACAATAGCATGCAAATCTTGGAAGAAATGCCTTCCTTCTAGGAAAGTTAGAATAGGTCTATTTGAGAGCCAGTGTTTTCTGCTACGCAAGGAAAATCCTAGCCTTGGATCTATAGGCTGTCCCTTGCAAAGAAGCTTGAATTTCCCTAACTGTGTAGTCCTTTACTTTGATCATGTTCCATGTGTACAAGACAATCCAACCAATCTGTCATTTGTGACTTAAAACTTGAGTGTTATAAATAAATGCTGTGCAACTGCTGGCTAAAGGACAAATGAGAACATTAAGACGATTAAGAGAAAGCAGAGCATCAGTCCAACTACAATAAAGCTAATATCATTCAGTCCACTGTAATTTAAAACAGCTGTCAGCTAGTCCTGGCTTGTGATATAACAGGCCAAATTCTTGGACACTGAGTTATTCTTAGAAATATGTACGCAGGCACTGGCAAGTCATGCTGCAAATTGCCTGTTGCCAGTACCCTGTCAGTTGTATGTGCCAACAGATATAAAAGCTATTGTTCTAGCTCATGAAAAACAACTTCAATTTTTTAATTTCAGATTACTCAAAGACTGTGGGGATATGGGAGCCAGTGTATTTTAAACTAAACCTCACAGAAATGAGAAATAATTTGGTAATCATTGTTCAATTCACCCCAAAGTTAATGGAGGCTTTGTTCACTCATTGTAATGGGTAGTGTGTCACCCAGCCTGGTGACCTCAAAGTGAGGGATGGGGAAAAAAGGGAGAAGAAGACAAAGCTGCACGACTCCAGAATGAAAAAAAACATCAGTGCAAAACAAGTAGGCCTCATACTTTCCATAAAATCTATAAGACATATTATTTTTAAGTCTCGTCTGTTGAAATATTCACCCTCACCTATTTCATCTACCCTCTTTCAAAGATCCATGCAGCTACCGGCATTTCCTGTGTAATATCACTTAGGAAAGTGAAAACATAAGTGGAATTTTCAATAAAAATGTTTGATACAAAGCTGAGTTATTTCCACATAGACCATGCTTTCAGCTTCAAGAGCAGAATCATTGCCCTGGTAAAAATTTCTTTTAGGGCTTGGAATTTACTGAATATACTTTTCCTTTCTTTTGCTTATGGAAATTTTTGGTTTGCAGGTTTATCCTTTCTCCTTACTTATGACCTTCTCTCCTGTTCCTTTGCTAGATGCCCATACTTTCACAGTTTGGTGAACAGTGTAGGTAATTTGGGAAAGAAGGATGGCAGGAGCATATATCATCATCATGTTCATAGGACATGTTGATGAAGTAATGCTGTACTTGAGAACATTGCAGCTCTTATTGAATTTTATGTGTAAGGTGGAATGGAAAATCGTGGTGGTAGAAAGTAATTTGTTGCTGCATTTTATGAGGAGTTTAGACCTCTTGCTCATGTTATGTGTGTTCCAAAGCTGCTCAACCTTATTCCTCCAATAAATGGAAGAACCTAACTGAATTTTCAGGTGTGCAGTAGAGGGAGCAAAACTCAATCCTGTCAAGGATTTGACACCCAAGTGCATGTATGGGCTTCTGTGAAAATATCAGGTCAGAAAATATAGGTTGTTGAAGCTTAGGCACCTCCCGGGTAGACAACGAGTGATCTGTGGTTTTAGGGATGCAGTTTACATACCTAAGCCCTCCTTCGTTACTAGGTCTAAATCCCAATCGAGTTGTAATAGAATTTTGATGCCAAAATAAATAAGCGGATTAAAAATTGCCTTCAGTGTATCAAAACGGGGCTTTTTTTCCACACAAGTTTGTAATTATTTCATGCTCTGTATGGCTTTGGTGGTTTCTTTTCTCAAGGTTGAAGAAACCTGTATCTTTTAATCTATTTCAGTCTAAGTTTCAGTTTGAGCACTGGGCTTGAACAAAACAAAACTCACTTGTTTAATTTCATCCGGCCTTGTCTTCTGATGCAAATATTTTGAACAGCAGTGATTCTGCAAAAGTCATGAGTTTGTAAATTGTAGTACTGTCAGGCTTAGGAACAGAAATGTCTTGTGGATAACTCAGGAGTTGCGTGCCAATCAGTCAGTTGCTCCTGTTGCGTTCACTTACAGGGCTCCATCAAAGGGCTTTGGTTCCTTAGGAATTGCAGTACAGCACACCAAGGATCAAAAAGGAGTTTATTTTTCAAAGGGCAAGAATTATGCTGGACATATCGCTCACGATGGAGTGAGAGGTCTTTGGAGGTGGCACAAACGTTAGCAATAGTTGAATTATTTCTATTTTATAAGAAGACTGATAATTCGTAACCAGCCATTTGCTCTGCTGCACTAGGGACGCTTACTGCTTCGTATCTGAAGTAAGTCTCACAGTGTGGGGTATTGCCCCTGGTTTGCAGATGGAAGGAGCTGGGGATAGAGACGTACTCCCACAGGAAGCCTTTGGCAGAGCCAAATAACAAGAGTCGATTCATGAGCTGTGCTATGTTTGCTTGATTACATTTTCCTTTTCTTCTGTGTTTGCTGATGAATCATGGTAGTGGGTGACCCCAATTTATGCTGCAGATGGTAACATTTAAATCCCATGAAAGTCTTCATCTAGTGAACCTTTTTTTTTCAACCTTTTAATATCTTTTTCCAGAGATTCAACTGAAAAATAACGAACCTCCGTGTAGAGTATCAGGAATCTGATCTACTAGTTTTACATTCTGAGCTTGGCTAAAAGAAGATGATATTAGAAGGATTTTTAAGAAGTTTTCTCCTCCCTTCCCCCCTTCCCTCTCCCCTTCCCCCCCTCCCCCAGTTCTTTTCCTTGCCTTTGCTTTCTTTCTCCATCTTTCATAAGGAAAGCAGAATTATGGTCAAGTTGTGTTCTGTTCAAGTAATGTTTTAAAAGTGAATTGGCCAGTTCCTCTCTGAATAATAGTTATTATTCAGTTAATGATCACCTCTAAGGACTTGTCTTTTCTTTCTCCTCAGCTATTACTGTAGTAACAGCAAGCTGAACTCTGGATTCCAGTGTTGTAGATTCAGCACTATTGTACTGATGACAATTACTCTGATTTATGATTGCTAGGTGAGAAAAGAATTTTCCTCAATAGATTTCTTATAACCTGTGAGCACCACCAAAGTATCGGAGTTGTTTCAGGTTGGATCTAAAACACGAAGCAAAGCTTATTGCCAAGTTGGAAGTGCACAGGCACAAACTCACACTGTGTTTGCTTTCTATGTACTGTGAACACTGCAGGCTACTTCATGTTCCCACTATCAAAATCCTGTGGTTTTCTCAGATAGAAAAGGCGGCTACCTGTATACTTTATAAAACCTATGAACTTGTTGCAAAGAGAAAACAAACGGACATTTTAGAATGTTTCTCAATAACCTAGCCCAAGACAGTTTTTCTTCCAAGAAGTGTTTTTCTCATGGAAATTGGAAATCTGAAATCTGATTGCAACATCACCACTGTGTGGAGTGAGTCTATAGGAATGGCAATTCCCAGCGCCATTCAGACAAGGTGCTGTTTTGTTTTTACAGGTCTTTCAGGGAATTGCTGTGGATAAATTCTCCTGTACTGGGTGTCTGAAAAGCAAAATGAGCAGATTGACTGGCTGAACCAGAGCTATAGGGCCAAGGAGGTTTAAAAAGCAGAGGGGCCACTCTGAAATTACTGTTAAGCAGAGAATGCCCTGAAAAAAAGTGATCACTGCTTTACTTTCTCATTTTCATTGTTAAATTTATAACCTTATGAAAAGAAACATGGGACGTTTACCCTTACTTTGCCAAAACTCTGTTTCTAAATGCAGAAGATAGGAAATATTCTAGGGAAAGGGATTTTTACAAGGAGACCAGTGGACTGGGGGCACAGTTTGTGCAGAGAACTTATGTGCAGGAGTCCAGGAGGAGGATGGGGGGGGGGGGGGGGGGGGGGGGAGTGGGGTGTGTGGAAAGAGAGCGGGAATCATCTCCACACCCCTGCAGCCAAGGGTTTTAATTGCGACAGGTATGACTCAGATCAGACACCAGACAAAACTCTCCAAAGGCCAGGAGACCAGGACAGGGGAATAGGTCGCCTGGGGGTGTTGTGGAATTGTGTCTGGAGGATTTTTGAGTTGTTAGACAAGAGTCTGCCAGGAGTGACAGTAAGCATAGCTTATTCTGCCCTGGGGCGAAGGGATGGACTAGCTGACCTCTCAAGGTCCTTGCCAGCCCACGTGGCTGTGATTAAGGGAAAGGTCCAATTACTTATGATGGGAGTGATGGAGTGAGTTGACAGCAGAGGAAATGCATGATGAATGGCACCTTATCTAGTTCTGTTTTCTCTGCTTGCATAGTGTGATGATACATTTCTTTGGAGTGCTTTTTTCAGCCACTCTATTTCTCTTTGCTTTACATAATTGAAGAGAATAAGTTGCCTTCTTTATTTTTTTGCAGTTTTTTGTAATGTTTCATTTTCTATGCTAAACATCTGCTATCGCTGATAAATCATTAATTTTGAAACTCTGGTCCTTAAGTCTGTTAGTTGTGGGCCTACAGAGATGTGTAAAGTTGTAGCAGCTGATCAGCAACACTGAAAACTTTAATACCTTTTCAAATCTAAATAATAACCAGTGAAATTAATTTTAAAACATTCCATCTTATTTCTCTGATGCTATTAGTAAATGAGAAAAAGGCATCCAAAAAACAGGCTTTGCTCTACAACTGTCCTTAAAACATCTCTGAAACGTAGGGTACTTGAGAAAGAGAAATCTCTTTCTTAAAAGAAATATTTTTCCAGCATTTTCAAGATGTCATAAACTGTTTTATGCAGAGAGAAAAATGGAACATCTGTGCCATTCATATTTATTTTCCCAACATAACTTACCAGAAAATAAAAGAGAAGGGGGAGGGTTTATTTTGCAATTTCTCTGCAGCTGTTTGTGCGACTGTCTTGGGCTGCCAAAAACGAATCTAAAAGAAACAATCAAATAACTTCTAAGATTTAAACAAAATGGAGAAAAATAATTTAGAAAGGAGAAGCCAGCATTTGTTTTCTGACTTCTTGTGTGATTTATCAGAGTGACCGCACATGCCAGTGTAGCTGTCTGCAGCACTTTCTGATGCAGCGTGGAGAGAATTCTGAGGAAGAGCTGGCTAGGTGACCTTAGACCTGCAGAGTCATTTCTAATGTCCCCACATAAAAGGATATTGTCAGCTTAGTCCTTCACATGCTTCCCTAGCCCTCACACCTGTGATAACTCTTTTATAAGGTTGTGGCAAGGCAGTGCCCCTCTGGAAGACTGCTCATCCCTTTTGATGTTAACTGAAAGGAATCACTGAATTATTCAGCAATGAGATCATCAAGGCAGATCTCATGTTGTGTTTGGCAATTATAGGTGCTGTCCCTGGGAAAGTCCTGCTTGCACAATGGCCTAATTCCAACCTGATGGCTCTTTCAAGCTGTTTTGCTGCGGCCTCAAAGGAGTAAAGCTCTTACTACTGGCTCTATAGCAGCTGTGTGGCCTAGAGTCTGGAGCTGGAAAGGCTCCTGGACTTCTTGCTCGGCATGGGCAGGTGAGAAGCTGACTGCTGTGAATCTCACCCCAAAGCCTTAGCTAGCCTGGCAGAAAGTGGTCTTCAGCACCAGCTCTTTGTCTGATGGCAAAACATGCAGTCGGAGCATGAACACACACTGAATGGCTTTAGCTGACAGAGGTTGAAGCTGTATGACAGACTGGGCCTGAGTGGGCACGTCTCTAATACATCTGTAACAGGCTGTAGTACATCTGTAACAGGTTGCAATACATCTGTAAGAGGCTGAGGAATCTCCTTCTCTGGAGAGATTCAAAACCTGCCTGGACGTGATCCTGTGTGACCTGCTGTTGGTGATCCTGCTTTAGCCAGGGGGTTGGACTAGATGATTTCCAGAGGCCCTTACCAACCCCTGCCCTTCTGGGATTCAGTGTTTCTTGGCCTTGAGAAAGAAAAGAGCCCTTCCTTAGAGGCACACCAAGAAGGGCAAGGAGAGGTGGACAGTAAAGAGTTCACTTTTAAAAACTGAAGGTGGTAAGAACTGACAGGAAAAGAAACTTGCTTAGCCCAAACTAGTCTAAGTTTTAATGAACAGGGAAAGAATGCTTGTGACTGAAAAGCTGAGGTGACATCAGTGATTAAAAAAAGTGCAATGGGCAGGAGGGGAGAAAGTGAGGTAACAGGAGTTATTTTAAATTACTCAGAAATGGCAGGAATTAGTGGAAATGTGGAGACCAGATGCAGCTGTACTGCAAAGTAATGCTCATAAAAATGACTTCTTGGTGCGTTAAGGCACCACTCAGTACTCTAGCTGGCAAGGACATCATGGATTCAGGCGTCTCCCCCAGGTAGGTCTCTGCCTGAACTGGCCTGGTTAGCTGTATTTTATTAGAAAATACTGTGTTTCTAAGGCTGACATCCTGAGGGTGAGACTTTATATACTGAGCTTCATACAGCCCTTCTCCAGGGCCGTAAGGGAGGCTTACAGTGGAAAATAAAGTTAAGATTTAGGAGTCTGGTTTGTTGATTCCAATGAAGAATTTAATTTTAAAAATTGAGTTTGTAAGAAATTTTGAGGGCCTTCTTTTTTTTAGGAATAATGTTAGTTCAGGGGAGGGTGGTGGGGTACACAGGCCACCAGTTGCTTCTGATGCAGGAATGCCCAGAAAGGAGTCAACAGAATCAATGGGGTGGCCAAGTTTCCTATATTTGGAGACAGAAGAGGGGTGTGGAGGAAAGAAGTACTCATTTTCTGTCCCTGTGGCACGCTGACCATTGTAAGAGAATTGGAGCACACTGAGAGAAGTGGCATTTGTAGTCAGGTATAGATTTGGTATTGTAGTTCTTCCTCTCCAGGTGAAGAGCAAAAGCAGGCTGCAGGTTCTAAGCTCTCCTCTAAGTTCAGTCTCTCCTTGGACACTGCAATGCTGTGGGCTTTGGCCAAAGCCATGCTGTAGCCCTAACTGTGCCAGCTTGTTTGCTCTTTGTTCTCATGAGGTCTTCAAACAGGTTAAGAATCACATCAGATGATGTCCTTTACAGGTCTGCTGGTGCATTGCCTTTTCAAATGGTAACCTGCATGTTTGAACAGAATGTTTTAAAGAAAATGAGCAGGTTTCTGTTATAAAAGCTCCCAGTGATTATGAGTGATTAAAGAGAATTTGTGCTGCGTTATAAGGACAGGAATAGCGTGCAGCATTTTACAGTACAAGGTAAACCCAAGGTCCCAGCCTTGTAGCTGTGGTTACAATTCACAGTTGGCCCAGGGGGCTCATGAAGAGTCCCACTGGCTCTAACCAGGGCTCTGGGTGGGCAGTAGATACCAGCCCCTTGGGCACTCCACAGCTGGGACACAAATGCATACAGTCCTAAGCATGGTCCCTGCCTGGCCATCCATCCATCCATCCATCCATCCATCCATCCATCCATCCATCCATCCATCCATCCATCCATCCATCCCTGAGGACATGGGGGGACAAATATTCAAAGACAGGCTGACAGGGCAAGCTGCTTCCTGCATTAGCAGCCCACTGTTCTGGTGGTGAGGAAGGGTTTAAGATAAAGGGGGGCGCACACAGTATGGTATGTGATTCCCATGCCAGATGTTATTTGCCTGTGCTGCCATGAAGCTTGGGATTGACCCTTAGCCTACAGATTCCAGTTTAGACCTACTTCATGTAGCTGCTGCCGAACTGCAGTCACAGCAGCTGCTTTTCTAGTACCAGGGCAAAATTTTACCTAATTTCTCTGCCCTAAGAAGATGACTGAAAGGAGTGTCAAGATGACACTGATGTAAATGAAGGTGAACCCACAAGCTATGTTTACCGAAGGTCTGGGACTGATAGCATAGGAAGCTTCTGATGGGAGTGGGAAGATCAGCGATGGGAAGAACAAATAGTCCTTATCACACAAAAGCTGGGGTCTGGAAACCACACACATCTGTTGAAGCAACATCAGCAGTTTATTCAGTCTTTCTCAGAAAAGGTGATTTGCATCTGTGTTTCCTGAACCTGAATCCCACCGAACCTGGTCAGCAGCAGAGTCCTGAGAGGGCATGAGCTGCTTGGGCAGGGGAGCTGAAGGGACCCGCTCCTGAGCCTTCTTAAAATTAATTTCTCTGAGTGCATCTTGAAAAGAAACCCAGCAAGAGGTTTTAATGTTGTTGTCATGCAGCCTGCAAGTTGCTTAGTTTTCAGAAATTATGTGAGGAAGAAGATTAGGTCCTGGCAGCCAGCCCCCCCTGTCACTCTGACACAAAAATGTTGTTATCAGTGCTTTTAAGCAGGCTAATTGAACATTTGCTAACAGCAGTGGCCCTGACCATCAAGGTCTGGGAGGGAGCAAACTTGTTAAAATGATGGCTGCTGTTTTATTTTTTAAATTTGGGACAGATAAAGCCAATTTGCTCGTGATATGGGGGGAGGAGGGGTGCAGGGGGCTTAACATGGCATTGTTTTGAGACATGCTGCAGGAAGGATTATTGGTGGTTTCCAGGGGCTGGACCGTAGTGTTTTTTCCATGTGATCAGACAGGGACAGACCTCATTAACACACAGTCCAGGCACCTTCTACTGGGATTTTAAATTAATGATGATACGGAGGCAAGAGTGCTATCTGCAAAAGGCTTGCTGTCATTTCCTCTGGCTTGTCGTGTCTCCTTTGCCATCTCCTTCACAGTTTTGTTTAGCTCACAACTGGAGAAACAGCCTAGTATGGAATGTGTCCCACACACATGCAAAAAAGGTAACAGGGTCTGCAGAGGGTTTTTTAAAAGTTGCATTTGCATCCTGGTGCTGGCCCATCGGGAGGTTTAAAGCAGATTGACAGCCGAGGGATTGCAATAAGCTGTGGTGTTTTCTTTTGCTCTTCTCCTCTCAACACTTCTAATTACCTGAGATGTCAAGTCTGGGATCCCTGTCTGACAGAAGTGATGTTCGGAGGGGAGAGGCTTAACATCTTTCCTACCTTCAGCTCTCCAGGCAGAATCAAAGGTTGGGTTTGCTGTATCTTTTACATATGATTGTTTGACCCCAAACAGTGGCCATTTAAGTTGAAAGCAGTGGCTTGAAAACAAATAGAAAATAAGAGCTGTAAATGGACCTAAATTCCTCCTCTTGACTCCTGGGTCATCCCACCAGCCTCCAGGTGCCATGGGCTGTTTACAAAGGATTTAAAAAAATGAAGGCTAGTCCTTGCAGGTCCCTAACTTTGCATCTCCAACAGTGTTTATGTCAGTCTGTAACCTCTGAGAAGGGAGGGTGCTTAACAATACTGTCAGGCAGTTTACATCCTTGTGCCTTTGGGAAGAAATGTCTGAAAAACACTAAAAGATTAACAGGATTATATTTAGATTAATCTTCTGACAGAAGAGACCAAGTAGCCCTTCTCCTGCTGCAGCTACTGTCAACTGTATATAGAGTTTGATGTTTATGCTTGAAGAGGGAAGGTGAGAGGCATGAGGCAGGGATGAATATGCCAAGGTCTATCCTGTGGCTTCAGAAGCTGGTAAGCAACAGGCAATTTGGGGTCAGTGGCCCTCCCTCTCAACTGCTGCTGGCTATACAGGTATGATACATAGGTATGGCTCCCCCTCTCCAAGCCCCGTGGATTCTAAATCAAGGAGGGAAATAATTTACACAGTTAGACAAAGGATTAATTTGTGAAGCAGGAAGGGAAGGTAAAGGCAAATCTGTTGCCACACAGGTGAGGGGAGAGAAGGGAGGGTGTGACTGTTGTTGGAAAAAGAGGTGTGCGCTGGGATATGGAGAGGAGGAAGGTAGAGGCAAGATGGGGACAAGGGCTGAAGGTGAAGACAGGAGAATGAGCAGAGTAAAGAAGAAACCAAGCTTAGTTGGACCAGAAGAAGAAAAGCCAGTATGTGTGGGCCATGTATTCTACTGCAAGCTTATCCACCAGAGGAGGAGTCCCTGCAGCTCCCTGCTGCTTGCTTGGTGGGTAGGAAAAGTGTAATGATCCTGACTGCTCCCCTGTTGATGGCTCGTTTAAAGGTCAGTGATTCCACCTCAAAATGTAAGAGGGCTGAGAGGTTATCTGGACCATCCCCCTCTTGCACTGGCAGGAATGTATTGGTATGTCTGCTTTTTCAGATAGCACTTTTAAAAGCTCAGTTATATGCCCATCAAAATTGCATTAGAAGAATGCCATGTTTGCCAAGCCATGCTCTTGCGACTTAGGAATTATCAGCATTACCAACCTGCAGCCTGAGTGCAGTTTCTGGGGAGGCATTCTGATGCTGTCAGAATGCACTGATAAGATCATAGAGGTGCTGGGGGCTTTTTGTTTCTTTGTTTTGTCAAAAAATTCTTGATTGTAAATCCAAAGCCATGGCCAGAAACAGAAGCTATCTCCCAAAATAAAAATGTTTTGAAGCTAGTTCCATTTATGTAGTGCAGAAGGGCACACAAACAATATTAATCAACAGAATAAATAAGTGCCCTTCTATCTGCCAGGCTGATGGTTTGTATCATGTCTCTCACATCGCTGCATAAACAGTACTTCATTGAAACACAGCTCCTTTTTCAATAGGGGATTTCCCACCAGACTTCTGCGAGATTGTGTGTCCTCATAATGCTCTTCCTGGACAAGGACTGGCAAGAGCAGCTGCTAGCAAGCTTGGACAGTTTTGTTAAGGGCAGATATATATGCCTCTCCTCTTTAAAAAGAGAAATGTTACAGCATTGCGGAGGAAAAAAGTTGCAATTGCCAGTCAGACTTGTGCACACACTATTGACTACAGCAGTGGACTAAAGCAGATTTTGCTCCTGCACCATGTCCCAGCTTGATTTGTTCTATATGCCTGGTCCCTATAAAAGCTGTGTGTGTGCCTCTGTCAGATAGAATATCAGCCTCAGCCTTCCAAGCTTGCTGGGTCATCATTATTGCAGCAAAGAGATTGCACCTTTCACAAACCCACAGTAAAGCTTTGCTTTCTCCCGTCTCTCTGAAAGGTTAACTCCAGATTGCCAAACTGTGGAGAAAGCAGATGAGCAAGTGCTGCTGCTCTTCTGAGATTTTGAAACGGCCTGCCGTGGGCTGAAGCACAGTTTTAGGGCACAACACTCCAGCAGAGGTGAACTTTAGCCAGTGATAACTCGCTCAAATTAAAGGCTGACTTATGAGCAAATCTGTCCCTAAATGTCAAGTATCTGGGACATGTGAAATGTCAGGCATTAAGAAACCCAACCAAATCAAGTGTGTTTAATAAGATAAGCATGCTGGTAAAGATACACGATGAAACCTTTGACTGAAACTGCAGGGTGTTTCAAGATGTAGTGACTGTCGGTCTCTTTGCTGCTCGAAGTCTGGTGGCAAATTATCTTTTTAGTTCATCATCTTAAACACAGATATTAAATGGACTGAAGATAAAGAGATGCAGCCAGCTCCAGTGACCAGGAGACATCCCATTCATTAATGTGCCATTGAGAAGCAGCAGAACTCGCTTTGGTGAATATGTGTTCATTATAGACCATTAAGTGATTTCTGTGTCTGACTGGGCTTCATGACAAGTGCTGGATATTTGAACTCTTTTGAGAAGCTCATAAATCAGTGAGTGCTGTGTTACGCTCGTCCTCACTCAACCCTTACCATGCCCCCTCCCCCCCCAGGTCCATCTCTGTGCTTTCAGAAAGACAGCTCTTCCTTCCAAAGTCATGTACTTAACCTTTTGTTTAGCGTGTCCAAACACTTCAGTCTTGTGGCACTTTTACATTTTGGGAAAGGTTATTTATAGGTCACAAGAGTGCAAATCGTTTTCTGTCTGAAAACTAATATTTGTATTTATTTTATTTAAGGAAACACGCTCACAATCAGCTGAATGATGGATGAACAGCAAAGCACCTTCTATACATGTGCATAAAAGTCAAGCTCAGATCTGCTAGTGCAGTGTCTTTGCTCCAGACAGTTCAGTCTAACTATAAGTATGGTTCAAATAGCCCAGACATCATTCTGAGTAGCAGTAGATGGAAAATGAAAAGAACTTTATGTGTAAAGGAGACGGTTGAGGTTCAAGTGAGGAGACCCTGTTCTGCATCCTGGCACAAACTTCTTAGGAAGCAATAAGCAAGTCACTTCACCTCAGCACAACCATTCTCCACCCACCTCCCTTTTGCTTGAATTTTCCTGAGCTCCATCTCCTGCTCAGCACAAGTGGCCGCTGTACCTCTTGAGTGAATAAAGCCACTACCCTTCGTTGTTACTCTGATAACAGAGGATATGTTTGTAGATGAAGAGGAGGGTGTGGCTGGTGGCAGAGGGAGGTGCTGATGCTGCAGCCTTGTTCTAGCTCCTTGTTTGATACTGCAGCCACTCAAGGAGTTGTCTCAGTAGAAGTGGGAATACATCTTGTTCTCTACTGTATATTCTTCTTCCTACCCTACCTGAGGGCATCACGAGGGGCATATTCACACAAGCCTCCTTCAAACTAACCTCTAATAATGTATTTCCTTGCAGAGAGCTGCCTTCTGGACAATTATTCAGCAAGTGGGGCTACTTGGAGGGGAGAGCTCTTCTGTCCTTGCTACAGTCTGCTACTCAGGGATAACCTAAATAAGGATGTTGCAGTGATTAAAACATGAAAGGATAGCTATAACTGAGACACTGATATAAGCAGACAACATTTCTGAGGGGCTGACAGAGAGACAAAAGATTAGTCAAGGGAGCAGAGATTACAGAGAGTTCACATTAGGGTTAGAAAGATGTTGCAATTAAAAATGAGAAATAGTGTTGTGATGCAGCTGGCAGGTGGAACTAGTCTTGGTACAGTGATTGGGTCAGCTCTATCAGATCAGTAAGGAACTCTGCTGTTAGAATGAGGATGCAATGTGATGTTTTGAGCAAGAGTGGAGATAGAAGAAATAATCTGTGTAAAGAGATCTCACTGAAAAAATCCTTTGCTGAACAGTCATTGGCTCACTAGTGAAAACTTGGTGAAAATGTTGAAAAACACTAATGGGTCAAGTGAGATTTAAATTGTATTAAGAACATCATCCACAAAGAAGAATGGGGACAAGGAAGTATCTAAAATTAATTACTGCAGAATGTGTCATATGAACCTAGAGGTTCATATCCATATGCTTCATCCTTATAGGAGATTTAGGTGGATCTTTCATGACTCAAATGTCCTATTTTTTCTCATCTTAGGACATCTTTAAATTCTGAATTTACACAATTAATGGCAATGGAATTGAGCTGTGCAATGGGTGTGTTGAACATTTCTAACATCCTTGGAGCAGGGCCTCATCCTCGGCTGCTGCAGCTCTGCTGGCTGGGTGGGGGGGGGGACTACACTAGAGGTGGGCTAGCTGGAGAAGTGGCCTGTAGAGTTTTGTAAATTTTAGAGTAGAGGCAGAAGTTTTTAGTACATTGTTGTCATGGTTTTACAGTTGCCATCTGGCAACTAAACACCACACTGCCCCCAGCCCCACAACTCTGAACGTCACCTCCTTCCTTCTTCTTCCAGCTGTATATGCTGAGCATGATGTCACATGGTATGGGATATTCCTTTGGTCTGTTGGCGTCAGCTGTCCCAGCTGTGTCCCTTCCCAACTCCTTGTACACCGCCAGCCTACTCGCTGGTGGAGTGGTGTGAGAAGCAGCAAAGGCCTTGGCTCTATGTAAGTACTGCTCAGTGGTAACTAAACCATCCCTGAATTATCAACACTGTTTCCAGCACAAATCCCAAACAGATCCATACCAGCTACTGTAAAGAAAAACAACACTATCCCAGCCAAGTCCAGTAAAATTCTTTAAGCCCTCCATTGGACTGAAAGGTCGTTTTTGTCAGAATAGCTAAATGGAGGAACTGGGAAGGAGAAAAATAACTTTTGATTGCCTCTGGTGAAGTGACATGTGAAGAACATAATGAGGGCTTTTGAGGGACACACCCCCCCCCCCCTTTGTTTCAGCTTCACATGAGATTATGACTGCAGTTCCTCAGGTGAAAAACAATTAGGCAACTGAGCGAAATTTCCCCTAACTCACTTATGAGACTTCAGTGAAGATAATTCTGTCTTGCCAATTTTTGATACCTCAGGCAGACTTGCTCTTGTCCATCTGTGCATGGCTTCTCCAGCAGAACAGTTTACACACAGCAGCCTGTCCCCTAATCCTGAAAGGTTCTCAGAGTCCGGCTAAAAGAGAAGAGGATTTGTGACTACTTGCACTCACATCTACCAGTGCACAGTTGGGCTTATAAAGCTGCAAAAACAAGCATGTCCCCGCCTCCTGTGACAGTGCCTGAACTCAGTGACATTTGTGGTGGGCAAATAATTCGATGGAGCCCAGCTGAGTTACTGCAGACTTCTGGTGACTGTCACCGAGATCAGCATCTCCCTCTCAACTGATAATCTGTTGTGCTTTGCCTTATTTGTCATCTTAAGTTATCTATGCACACAACTGATGAGAGCACTCAAAGAGCCTGTTTTGCAAACTGATAGAGTATCTCAGAGGAAGCATTTGCAAAATGTCAGTATCCCAGTAGAGACCCTGGGATAAACGGTTCCAGTAAAACAAATATATCCCCCCCCCCATCCCCCCTCCTCCGTCCCCCGTCCCCCCCCCCGTCCCTGTAACATGAGGCAATGGATGTATGGGAGGCCTGGGTTTTGCCCATTAGCTTCCTTAAGTGCCATGAAAGATTTTGGGTTGAATTCTAGGTTTTGTTCTTATGGTGTTGTGGCCAGTAAGTTATAGTTTGACGATCTTGCAAAGGTGGAGAGGAAAAGTCTGCCACTAAACACAAAGCAGACAGGCAGACAGGGGCCCTGTGCTTTTCCTAGGTAAGACTGAAGGGGACAGTCTATAGCTCCTTCAAAGCCAGCAGAGCTAACTCATCTGACTCACAGGGATGAAAAAGTCCTACATCTAGTAAAAAAACCCACCCCAACTCATTTAGCTGTCAAAAGCTTTTACGGACATCCTTGAGTGTGAACTGCAAGAGCCGGTTTGTGTCTGTCAGTTGGTTAGTCAAAGGAAACTGGGTGCATTTTAGAGATTCCATTGTCCCTTCATTCCCGCACTTATTTGTCATCCTCCATGGAGCCTGGAAAGTGATGGATAGTTTGTTGACTTCTGGACCTGAAGATAACTTTTTGAGTTGTGTCTCACATTGAAGGAAAAGCTTGTAAAGGGGAGAAAAAAGATTGCAAAGATTTTTTTTGCAGTGGAGGACAGCAGCAATCCATTAATTATGTGCGAAGGAATAATAACAAATAGATAGGGTTTTGATTTGATTTTTTTGCAAGTTGAGCTATTGATGTGAAATGAATAGCTGCTGCAGAATGATCACAACCCACATAACCAACTAGGATTTTCCAGTCTTTGTACAAAGGTATTTTAGGAGATCAGCACAGCTTTGGTAGAATACATTAGTATGCTGGGATAACAAGGCTCTTTGGAAAGGTTTTGAAACTTCTTTCCACCCCCTCCCATCAAATTACTTCCAAATTCTTACTTATTATTACTTAGAGAGCATGTTAAGTGCACACTGTGCATTGTAACAAAGCCATGGCCCCTGCCTCGAAGATTTTACAAGTCTGAGGACTTGTTCTAATGCCTGTTTAAATCTTTGGGAGTCTTTGCCTTGACATCAGTGTGGGTTGGATCAGATCCTTGTACAGCATTTCATGAGACTTAGCAACAGTACTTGTTATATTATAGTTCACCCAGCTAGCTCATGGCAAATTCATAGTTGAACATTCCCCTAAGCGTAATGTAGATGTTCACTCCTTGAATAAGGGAGTGCTTACTAACCCGGGCAAATAGAGCCCTGGTGGGTGGGAGAAGAGAGGATGGAAGGACGGAGATAACCGTGCTGGTTTGCTACTGTATTTTTAGAGCCAGAAGCAGCAGACATGTATGACATGCAAGGCTAAAATTCCTTACCCATGCTTTCTGCCTGAGTGGGAGCTGTGCAGCCAGCCCCTGCACAGAAATCTCTGAGGATGCGAGCTCCTCGTCATTCTGCCCCAGCCACCTTCCAAGAGAAAGCTGTGTGCACACAGCCTTTGCGCTGACTTACTTATCTACCTTGACTCCAGCTAAACAGGGTAAGGGGAATTTACAACCCTTTTTCTGTCACCACAGCACTGGCTCTGCAAGTATTCAGCCTGTCGTGGATGCTTGTGTGTGCGTGTTTGGAAAGGCTGCTTGTGTATAGTTTTGCTTCGATGCAAATGCTTTAGTCCTCACTGCAGCGAAGTAATTAAGTATACGCTTGACTTTAAGTCCATGAATGATCTCTGAATCCACGTCTTTGTACTCAGAACAAAACCCCGTAAATAAAGGAATAGCTTGAATGCCAGCAGCCCAGCTGTTTTTGAACAACCCTCCAATAACAAACCCGAGAGCATTTGCATTGGTAGAAACAAAAGTTGGATAAGGAGGCTGGTTCACTGTCTGGCTTCTGGAGACATTTTATAAATAGCTGCGAGAAAAACACAGGAGGGTTTTTTTTATTATTATTATTACTTGATAAAACATGTTGACAGAGTCTTTTTCAGGATTGTAACTTGGGGGCAGCATGTCTTTTTGGACAGCAGACACATGGCAAACAGTTTATTTGCTGAAGAAAGCCAGATGCTCTATGTCCTTGGCAGGCGATTTGTAAGATTAAGGAAAATCAAGCTAGTGACTAGAGTGTGGTAAATAAGCAAAATAAATAAATAAAACAGTTGTGCTGCCTGCAAGAAATTCTTCTGTCCTTTTTGGCAGGACAGCTGGTTTTCAGCTACTTTTCTCCGCAGTGTGTGGCTGACAAGGAAGAGCAGGCCACCTGAGGGGAGAAGTGTTTCTTGTTTGTTAGCCACTGCCTTTCCAGCACGGTGCTGCTGTGCGAATGAGCTCAGATGCTGCAGGACTCCTGCAGTGTGTCCCAGGGAAGATTTATGGGCACGGTGCTGATCAGCAGAGAGGGTGAAAGACACACGTGAAAGAGAAGGACCAGGGGAATGTATGTGTTAAGCTTCTTCCATCAAGTAGCTAGCCAGGCTGCCTTTGAGGCGGTTATGCAGCAAGCAGACCACCTCTGGCAAACCTCCGATAGATAGTAAGCAAGAGGTCAAGGGCCGGAAAACAGAAATTGCAGTATGTCTCCTACATGTAGGCCTTGATCCATAGCTGGAGCAGATCACCAGCGTGCCATTGGAATAAGAGACTTTGTATAGACTGAGACCAGCTGAACACCAGAATTGCCAATAAAATAAAGTAGTTCTGTGAATAAACAGAGTAGTAGTGGAGGAAAAAACAGATATGATAAAGTTTGTGTTGTTTATCTTTACACAGCTGGTCTTTTCTTAATTTTTCTTCAGCAGATGTTAGGACCAGCACAGCTTAGAGACCAAAATATTACACTGCTTTCAAGCATATCAGGAAGGGGGCAGAAATGCTGTAAGATACTCTCCTGACCATTAGAGTTAATGAACCAAGGACCTAGAGAGACCACGCAGTAGACTTTTGAATGCCTGTCTGAAGCCTATGAACTGTGTATGTTCTTACCCTTACTAGGCCTCTAGGTATAATGTTACCTTTGCTTTGACCAGGCTTCCTCCTCAAACAAAATGCTGACTCTACTTCAAATACCATTTAGATGATTCCTCTGTGACCCATCCCTATAAAAAGAGGAGTGTGGGGAGAAGATTCCTCGACTTGCTGTTCTCTCCTGTATGGGCTCTATAGGTGACAGTGTCTGAACATAATCCAGTGTCAAACTGCCATGGCAGTATCTGTTCCTTGTTGTCATTCTCCTTCCTCTTTTTCCCTGTAGGAAAAAATAAAAGTGTCAGGGAAGTGAGAGGACTCAACGTAAAATGCAAACTGACCCTTATGATGGGGACTACACTCATTCATTTGTACTAAGTTTCTTTCCCTCCTGTGCTAGTGCAAAGGAGCAGCAAGAAGTGAATTACTTTAGTGTCATCCCACAAGGGTAAACCAGAATTTTTTTTTTAATTGGTCTTGTTATTTGAACAACATGAAAGGGGACTCTGAAAATTGTAAAAGTTTTTGATTTAAACAAAGATTTCCTCTCCCTGCCCAACCAGCTGAAGTGAGTTGGGACAAAAGAGAGTGAGCAATGTGTAGTCAACACGTTACACAGTGAGCAGTGGAGATGCCTAAATTCCCCTACAGGACAGGAATTTGGGGGGGAAAAGTAAAAAAAAAAGTAAGGGGCAATGCCAATGTGATTTGGGTCTCTTTCTCAGACCCCTCCTCAGATTTGATCTGACATCTCCTGTGCGTGGGTGGAGACCTCCCCGTACCTCTTCTGGTCTGGGAGGATCAATGAGTGCAACTACTTGTGACTCAGGGATGACAGCAGATGAGTAAAGGCAATGCATGCTATGTAGGCGTGGGAGAGAGATGCTGGTGGCTGAAGACCTTGGAAAGGTCTTGATTATTTTTTTTAAAGGTCTATTTTTAATGCCTGTAATATTCTATTAATATTCAGGGGAGATATAATTAGGACATTGATTCTATTTTGAGATTGTTTTTGTCTGAGTATTGGTTTGGACTGCAAACCAGCACTTTGGCAAACTCGTGCTTTTGTGTGTTATGGGAGTGCAGTCCTTGGCTGGACCTAATGGGGTTAGAGTTAGCATTAACTAGACACGCACACCCAGTCAGCTCTGGCTGGGCACTTGGTGGGATTTTGGTGAGGCTGACGCCACTTTGCCTGAGGCTTCCAGGGAGGTGGTGGAGTCGCTGTCCCTCAGGGTGTTTAAGGAAAGGTTGGGTTAGGTACTTAGGGACATGGTTTAGTTAGTAATATAGGTGGTAAGGGGACGATTGGACTAGATATCTTGGAGGTCTTTTCCAACCTTAATGATTCTATGATTCAAGTGTTTGCAGTTGCTGGAATCTGAGGGTAGGGATTACATAGCATCAGATAAAAGATTACAAGTAGTCAGATATTAGGATTTTCAAGTGTGTTTAATGCAACACTTTAAAAAATGTGCATGCTATTTCATAGTTTTGTCTGAATTGCCCAAGTCTAATCTGGTGTAGGCAGAGTTTTCTTTAAGCTGTCTCCCTATAAAACCATCCTGCATAATCATGTACCAGACTATTTATTCCCGGGGACGGCTAGCATCACACATAAAAGAATTTAATAATGATACTTGGATGGAGTACTGTTGTTTATGGAGGAAAAGGTCATGTTCTGTGCCTGCATCAGCGGTGGGTGGCTGCAGCCTTGGGTAGCACAGCACTGGATCACTGTGCAGCCAGTAGATAGGGAAGCGTGCCTGACAGCCAGCCCTGCTGCTTTTGTCATTACTGCAGAGCTGGGGCATCGTGCTCCTCATTTGGGCTTTGTTATTTATATCACTCTGTAAATAAAACTGCTGCCTTTCCCTTCTGATAAATAGCAATGAAACCAGTGCAAGCTAGCATGAATGGGGGAGTGAGTGGGAGCATTGCACTGTTGATACATACTGGTATCCTCGTGTCTTCTGTTACGCAAGGGAGAAATTGGTGGCTGATTTTTGTTTTTATTTCTGGAAAGTGATCATTTTTAATCTCCAGTCTTTCTCCCTTTCCATCCAGGTCCTGCATTGCTTGCCAAGTTTTGCTTTTAGACATTCTGGGAACGCCCTCACGGCAGCAGGAAAGCTGTGGGGCTGCCAGCTGCACTGTGCCTTGTGCCCAGCTGCGGGCTCTTCTCCCCACCCTGTCTCACTCAGCTGGGTGCTCCCTGGCTCTGCAAAGCAAAACAGTGTCTTTACTTCTCCCCTTCTCTCTCCATCTCTTTGTGCCTACCATTTGCTCATTTGGGGAAATGTAGCTAACACTGTGATTTCATTTCCTTGTGGTACAGGCCTTTAAATTGAGCGTCAGTCTTTTTATTTGACTGTTCCATGCATGTAAATTTATAACATAGTATAAGTTGCACAAATAAACTTGTAGAGGCACACCATCTCTTTCCTCCAGGTTTTTGTTTGTTTGTTTTTTTTAAGGAAATGAGCAAACTAGTCAAAAAAGATATTATGAAGATTCACCTGTATGGAAACTTCAGGTAGGAAGAAGAAAACAGACTGTGATCTTAAAAAAGAAAAGAAAAAAGAAAATGTACACCCTTCTACAAGTGCTATCTATGTCTGCTGTGCTGTGAACAGAACTGCAGGTCTTTTTGTAAAGAAAAAAATAATAAAATAAAATTTTTAAAGAGCAACGTGGAGTTCTGTGTTGACTGGCCAGAGCCAAGCCCAGATGAAATGTGATAAATGGAGCAGGCTAGAGAATTTCTGTTTCATTCCCCATACTTAGTGCTGGCACTGCCAGTTGTGCTGGCAGAGCATTGCCACTGGCAGCAAGGGCTCTGCTGGTCACAGTCTGGTCTTGGTTGCAGTCCCCTTTTCTTTGTGTTTTGGAATTGACTCTCATGACTCCATTGGCTCTTCACTGCTAACAGCAGCAAAAATTAATGCACATATGGTTGCTGAAGTATGCATGTTAGGTACTGAATACTCATAGGAAGCAGATTTTTTTACATAGTTGCTCTTAGTAGAAATTAACTTCTAGGGGGAGAATTGATCCTCTCAGTTATCATCTGTGAGGATGAAAAAACCCACACTCAGTCTGCAGCTCCGGACTGGTTTATGTACTTTTGTGTGTGTGTGGTCTAGACTCCCGTGCAACTTAGTCATAGCCTAGCCCAGATTTTCCCATTGTTTTACATTTAAGTCATGCTCAGAGCTTTCCAGTCGCCTTGCCTTTTCTTGGCAATGTTTATAACTTACCACCTAGAAATGATAAAAGTTTTAGAGTCAGTTTTCACTGCTAGGTGATCTGATGGAGTACCGTCTTGCCATCACCTTATAAATCAGCTGTTCCAGAGGGGAAAAGGGACTGTGCAGATAATTACTCTGAAAAACTGGGAATGATCTATGCCCGAAACAGCTGGGAAGAGTGCTAATATGTAGTAGAAATTTTCACATCTGAGAAGCAGTGAAGGGTTAGCTATATCCTTCCTTCTCAAATGCTCGCAGATACTTGTCAATACAAAAATGACATCTTGGAGTTGTCATGCATCCGCACATGTGTGGCCAGTGACCACTGACAAGCCCTCTGGAGTGTGACAGCCCATCAAAAACCCCCTTTGTTTCCTGCTGTTACAGGTTCTTAAGGTAGCCATCCTCCACCTGGCCCAAACCCCACGTGAGAGTGGCAGGCCAGGGGCCTGTGTCTGCCTGGCACGCTATCCCTGTGCCCAGCTCCATGTGCTGTCCCGACACTTTGCTTTGAACTTCGATCCTACTTTCTCTTTATTTTCTCAGTGATTGAGTTAAGGGCGAGGATTTAAGCTAGTTGGTTTAAATTCAAGCCATATGAGACAGAAGTGATTTTCTTGGACAGGAAAAATAATCTTGGGGAGTTTATAGGACTTACAATTGCTCTATATTTTCATGGAGTATGAACACAATTTGTCTCTCTACTTCTCAATCTCAATGTCTTATTGGATCTTATTGGATTAACTTGTTGTTCTTGGAATTTCCATGTACTGGCAGGAGCTCAGCAAGCCTTTTTTCACATTTGGTTAGCCTGGAGATTGCAGTCTTTCTTCTACAATGTGAAATTGCTTGCACAGATGATCCTTGCTCATCATTTTCTCCTCATATTCAGTATAAATATATTTCTCTCTATCCATATTTCAGTCCTCTTTGGACCTGGACTGACCAAAGCCCTGTACAAATCAAGCACAACCATCCAGAGGAAGATGCTATTAATGCCTCTGTGGTTTCCTTACAAGCAGCCATTCCACAAAGAACTGGGTGTTTTAGTAATTGAGGAACTTGCCAGAATTAAAAATGGTGTAGTTAGTGCATGGCTTTGGGTATTTTATGAAGAATTTAGTACCCAGGAGAAGTCTTTGAAAAAACTTTCTGCTCTCCAAGTAGCATCTGTTTATTTCCCTAAAAAATTGCCATACTCTTATATTGCCATACCCTGAGTGAAATACCAGCCTCATGCAGCACCGTCCTCTCCACACACCTCCACAACAGCATGTCTGCAATTCTTTGCACAGAATCAGACCCTTTAAGACCCAGACATTCGTATTCCCATCAAAATCTGAACAGTGGGTTTTTTCCATCAACAGTTTCAGGCTATCAGCCTCAGCTGTGAATGAAAAATTCATCAGGCAAAGGCTAAAGAAGTCACACCTGTCAGCCTGACACACTGTTTATCTCAAAGATTTTACTTCAGAAAGTATAAACAGTAGAATATTTATTTTCCTTCCTGCCATCTATGAGGCCATTCAGCAATTTGAGTGTGGTCACGCAGAGCTTTCACAAGCCAACCTTAATTGCACAGCCATGTGCCATGAAAACAAAGATTAGGCGTTATTATCTAGAAACCAATTTTACATTTTTCTCCTCTGACTTGAACTGTTTAAAATATAGGACACTATCTCATTTTGGCTGTACATAAATATCTCGGTTGTCAAACTGCCCTTACTCAAGCAGCCAACTTTTCTTGGTAGTTGAAAATCATAGTGTTTAATTGTGTCAACTGAGGTGAAAAATGTTATTGGTTCACCACCTGGCTGCACATATAGTTAAAAAAACCTGTTAAGAAACACCAAATGTGGAATTTAAGGGACTGCAAAAATATTTCACCCATTAACAAATGAATATGATGCAAGGACAGAAGCAAGAAAATAAACAGATTGCGTGTTTCTTTATCCAGGTGCGTTCTTGCTTTCTCCTTCCTAGCTGGCTTTGAATCTTCCAAACAGCATGTAATTTAATAGTGTGTGATAGGGGCCCAAGGCATCAGTAAGAAGCTTTGGACAGATTTCTATAAACTTTCGTTTAGTCTGTGTCTGCAGAGTCTTGAAATTATTCAATAGTCACTGTCACCTACATAAGCAGATTTAGCAACTAAGCAGCACGGTGGATCAATGTGAAATATAGTTTTTCTGGGCTCAGTATTTACTGTCATTCTGGTGGCCTCACCTGTCTTGCAACTGAGAGAGAAGCTGTTCAGTGTAGAACTTCATAGCAAACTGCCGGGGTGCAGGGAAAAAAAATTCACCTTTTAAGTTTTAGCGGCTGCTGAATGCTCTCCATGCTGGACAAAAGTTTTGGCAAGCAGCGTAAGCTGTCTGCTGCTAGGGATAGCTTCCAAGGAGGTGGTTTATGGTTTATGGTTTATAGTTTATGGTATTTAAAATCCCTTTTGTGTAACTCTTCATCACTGAAGAGTGCAACCGTGGCATTAGCTCTCAGATAGGAATCTCTCGGAGAAAAACGTATAGGGAACCAGACAAAGGGGAACATTGTCCTATATCAACTGTCATTTACAGAGACTACCTTCTGTGTCATGCACATATAATGCTATGGTGTTTTTATCAGGAGAAATGTTAATGAGGATGTTTTCAGTAGCTGAGCTACCTGAAATCTCTCCTTTGTCCCATATAGATGTGACCAGAGGTGCAGAAATTAGCAAATTTAAGGTTAAAAGGGACAATTAGATCCATTAACCTCATCTCCTGCATTGTGTATGCTATGATGTTTCACTCAGTGACCCACACTCTGAACCAAAAATTTTGCCTTGAACGAAAGCCTTTTCGTGTTCAGGCAAAAAGCCTCTTTTACGTGGGAGGCAAATGTCAGAACAGACTGAGGTAAGAACAACTTGCATTACAATGGACATGGCTGGATGAAGTGCACACTTATCTTCTTCACAGTCTCTCCTGGTAAGGTGGGAGTACTGGGTTTTTGGGGAATTTTCAAATATGGACCATGAAGGCAGTTATCTGGGTGCAAGGTAAGGAAGGAGAGCTGTAATACACAGTTCTTTGGCCGAGGAAGGTGATTTAAGGAACAAGCATTGACTTGCTTTGCTGCAGAGCTGTGAAGATGGTGAGAGACACCAAGCACAAGAGAACCATTTAACAGCAAGGCTTCTTGGATGCACAGAGCTCACAGTTCCAAGTGAAGTAACCTCTGGTCTGTTCAAAATCACTAGTGGAGAAACAGGATGAAGAGAGTATGAATTGTCATGAGGGTGGCACACTCTTTTTCCTGACCTTTATTTTTCCTAAAGATCCACTCAGACCCTCCCTATTTTGCCCAAGAGTTGTAGGCACTGCTGTGAGTGCATTCTGAGAGTGCTGGCCATATTTGTGCATCCAAGGTGCCAGGGGGCACCAGTCTCTGCTCTTGTGCTGACATCTGCCCTCTCTTACATCTCCTCAACAAGGAACTTGTCTGTGGGAGGGGGATGCCATGGTGGTCCGGCCAGGCAGAAGGACTGGCCCTGGCTTGAGCATGCCATCAGACAGCCTAGTGATGGGCAGGGCAGAGTCATTGTTCCAATTATCTTCTTTTTTTTTAAAGAAAGATGCTTTACTTTATATTCCCCTGACATCTCATTGGTAATTTCTTTTTCACTTCCTTCCTTAAGTTGTCTAATGCTGTTGTGCCAGCCCAGTGGAACAGAAATCTTGTTTTCCAGTCCTAAGGCTAGTTTTGCTGTGCAATGAAAAGACAGGGCCCAGCTTTAGTTTTAGCATATTGTGCTAGTAACAATTCACTGAGCTCCGGCATTCTGCTTGGTCAAAGGGCATTTCCTCCCCTCACTCCTTCCCTCCCTCCCTACTAGTCTCTCATGAAATTAATAAAAATAGAGTGTTTGTTGACTGGGTGGAGAAATTGCATTCGGATCACATAATGTCTGAGGCCTGGCAAGTCTTTGTGAATCTGTTCTGGTCTTTGCTAAATGGAGCAGGGTGCCCTCCAGTCTAGTAGCAAACATTGGGGGTGGGTTGGTGTGTGTGCAAAAAAAAGAGCTTGTATTGCTATTAATTAAAGAAACAGGTCAGTATGATTTGCAGTCCCTTGACCCTTCTAATTTATTTATTTAATTATTTTGGATAAGGAAGACTGTGCTCCTCATCATGGTGGAAAAATAAAGTCTGTGGTTGGAACCACATTACACAGTACTCATCAAAACTGGCACTTCTACAGGTCTTTCATAATTTGATAAATATGTCTGGGCCAGGAACTTGGTAGGATCTTGTGAGTATGTACATATCAGTTCCCTTCTCAAGGAGAGATTAATGTATCTGAACACAAATGGGCCTCCAGGCCAAAAGACAGGAGCTTTAACAGCTCCAAATAAGCATCTCTTTCAGCTGATATGACAACTTGCAACCCGCTAGACTTCATTAAGAGACATGGAGGTGTGTGATGAATCTGGGATCTCTCCCAGGGCCTGGTCCCCTACATTTGTTGCGGAGGCAGTTCTGTCCTGCTCTGCCAGATCCAGTTTCTCTAAGACTTGTCTGTCAAAGAACCCACCTTAGTAGGCCTGACTGGTTATGTCTTAGTGGATGCCTTGTTTGCTTCTGCTACCAAATGACATCGTTTCCCTTGGGCCGCTATCAAAGACCACAGCAGAACATGTCTTCCTGTTTTTTATTTGCATGTGTACGTGTGTGGCTCTTCTAAACATGGACAGGAATTTCCTTTCCTGAGTCTAGACATCAGCCACTCACTATTTCTGTAGCTTGCTAACAGACTGTCTGCTGCCCTGGGCCCTTTGATTTTTCCCATGAGAGCAGCAAATTCACACTGGGCTGATAGAGGAGGCCTTGTACAATCCTCTGGGTGTGCAGTTTGATTTGTGATCGTGGTATTTTAACTGCAGTAACAATCCCTATGAAACAAACCTGGCAGCTAATGGGTTTTTTTCCTCTGCCTCCCATCACAGGGTATGTCCTTGCTGCCCTGGTGTTGCCAGAGCACCTCTGCCTTATGGAGAAAAAGAGATGGCATGATCCCAGACCAAACTGGTGTGCCCATGAGATGCTTGGCCATATCCATATCCTGGAAAACTGCACTGGCCAAGCAACCATCTGGGAGCAGGCAAGCCAAGGCAAATCTCTGCCTGAAATGACATAGCTGTCCGCTTCCTGCTGACTGGGGTCCCCTCAGTGGCAACCTGGGGCTTCCTGCACTGATTTCAACATCAACACACTGCAGCAACTCTGGGTCTGTGCTTAGTGTAGCATGGTCCCAAACAAGGCTCTTAGGATGCTTCCCAGGTTTGCAGACTCACAGGGCATGGGCTGCTTCAGATTAATTTCTCAGGTTTCAGTGTCCTTTCAGAGCAAATTAAGCCTGTCAGTACTTTCATGGGACTTGCTGAGAGCAACAGATGGAACTCAGTAGTCCCTGCTCCCAGCTTTTCTCAGTGACTACTGTAATACGAATTTCCCAGGAAGACATGTAGGAGACAAATCTTCCTAGGTGAATGACTGCCAGAGGGGTAGAAGAAATTGTGAGATTTGTCTCCATGTTCATTGAGGGTGAGCAGAGAGGGACTGCACAGCAGAGATTGTAAAGCAGGGGAGAAAAAATTAGTAAGATAATTGAACGCAAACTGCACAACACAAATGATTTATCTCCCACCACTTTTTAGCCTGTGGTTGTCCATCTGCATGAGTGTCTGTCTGCATGTCATTCCTCCTCCCCTCAGAAACTTTTGAAGTGGTTGGCTAATTTCAGTCAAACTAGCTGAGGGATAAACACCTCAGCATTGCTAAGCTCCTGTGAGTTTCTGGAAAGTCGGCATCTGGCTTGGAGTAGAGTCTGCAGGACAAGCTGAAGCCCTGCAACATTTTATGGCATTACTGTGAGTCCACAGGCAGGGAGGATGGCACCAAATCAGACTTCAGTGCTTCCACTTTTGCTAACATACTTATTTGTTGTAGGTGCCCCCTCCATGGCAGTGTTTAAGGCCAGGTTGGATTGAGCTTTAGGCAGCCTGGTCAACTGGAGGGTGTTGCTGCACATGGCCATGGAGCTGGCAGCTAGGTGATCACTAAGGTCCCTTCCAGCCCAAACCATTTGGTGACTCTATGATTTGTGCATTCACAGTAGCCTGCTACAAATTCAGGTAGTAAACGTCTAGATGTGAACACAGTCACTGACGAACTCCTGAAGTGCTAGCTTTGAGACAACCCTTCCTGCATCTCTCCTGTGAGACATGCCTGTGATAGTCACATCCCACTGGCTATGGGATCCTGCAGAGCCAATTAATATGGGCTTTTTGAGAAGTCTGTGTTTAGACTTCATTTTGCATCTTCTAAAGGATGTACAGAAGTTGATGGAAGTAAGACTTTCTTGCCATCAGCTTTATTTTGTAACACAAAGACCACAAAGTTTCCAGGTGATGTGGCGTTTCCTGAGGAAATAAATAGCCAAAGGCATACTAAGGGTGACATAACCAGTGCAGCCCAGGAAGCCCAGTGGTGCAAAACCCACGATTTTTAAGCAGAGGAATGGGAGATTAGGCAGATGAGGAATAAATGCTGCAGACTGAAGGAAGTAGTGTGTCCAGGGAAATGGTGATGAAATGCTGTCAGGCAGGTGAGCGAGCATCAGTGGCGTGAGGTGGCAGTGGGGCTCGAGCAGGGACCCAAGGCTGAGCTGTGTCCAGGAAGAAATACTACTGCTCAGGAGCAGATGTGTCCCACCCTGCCCAGTTCTGTTGCCTCCCATACTGGTCTCTGTCCTCAGACCAAATGCTGAGAACCTGCAGAGACATCAGAGAAGAATTACCAGAGCAAGTTTGGTGTTAAATCCATTCCTGACAGCTGGAGATGTGAGAAGCTCCAGGAGGTGGGTTTATCTGATTAGGAGACAGAGAGCACCTCTGGGTCTTAGCCTGAAGTATTTGCATGGGATGAAGGATAGGTTACCAAAGAGTGTTTGTTCCTTGAGCACAGCAGAACATAAGGCCTGGAAGGTGAAAAATCAGAAAAATCCAAATTGGAAGTGGAACTCCAACGTCTTAACCATGAAGGCCACATATGTCTGGAATGGCTAACCAAGGATGTGGTAAATTCTCCAGCACTTGGAGACATAATCAAGATACCCTGGATCTCCCACAAGGTATGAGGCTTGATTCAGAGATCAGAGGGTGAAATGCTGTGGTGCATGTTATGCAAGAGACCAGACCAGATGATCAGTCTGGTCTGCTCTGGCCTTCAGAAATATGAATCAATGTTGAAGCAAGGATCTAGGAGAATTACCAGGAGACAAGAAACAGAATAATTAAATAACTGCAGTATTTCCAAGGGCTCACATCAAAGAGTGGACCTTTTTTTTAAGCAGCAGCAGCAGAGATTGGGGAGAGGATCTTGGGGAGGAATGAGGTTGCTTTGTTTTCCTATTTGGAAATTTGCCCGCTGGATGACTTCAACCCTAGAGATAAAGTTAGTCTTCATATGGGATGTTCATGAGCTCATTCATGGACAACATTTATTGGAAAATCACTGGAGTTCCAAGGTGGGCTTATCCTAAAGCATTACTGGCTTCCAAAACACATTCATCAGTCTTCAGAGGTGCAGTAAGGCATGGTCTTGCATAGAACAGATTTACACAAATGGCTTATTAACAAAATCAGGAGTAGGGCCAAACAGATGTCAGTATGAATGATTAGCTGAAAATAAACACAGTTGTGAGATAAGAAGTAGCTGTGTTTGCTTCATCTTCTTGTGGTTGCGTACTCAGTAGATGATGGGAAATGACATGTTAGGTATGAGTAAAATGACTCACCCGCTGCTGCAACTTGTAGAAGGCAGAGCAGAAGAATTCAGGAATTTTCAGTCCATGGGTATAAAATAATCAATGGCCCCGATCCAGGAAACTCTGCCATGGAGATGGATCCCCCCAAGGTGTGCAACCTCTCTTTCTTAGGATTGTGCAGGTGTAGGGTTTTATTTTGGCAGCTGAAACTCCCCAAGCACTGACATTACTGTAATTTTCATTATGCCACATGCATTGAAGCTCTGATAGCCAAAAATATTGGAAAAGAAGTAACAGACCTTAAATATGAATTGGTTTGGCCAAATGAGGAATACAAACACTTTTTATGGTTTCTCAGTTAGAGGGGAAGTCTGTTACCTTGCTTGGCTTCTGTCATCAGTACATGAAATATTAGGAGATGTACAGACCCAATCTAATGCCAGAGGTCATAGATCTGCATTAAACATGAACCAGCCACATCCGCCAGAGTACACTGAAAACTATTGATCGAGTTCAATTGCTACACTGCTTTACAGAGAATATGCAAGTCACACTAAAGGCATGGAGGTGAAAAAGGAAGCAGGAGGGGGGTTTTGGTACTCCCTTTTGTAGAGAAAATAATCGCTTACTCAAAAATGGTAGAAATTCCCCAATTTTATTGCTTTTTAGTAAAAAACTGGGTTTTCCATTACAAAATACTTTGTTTTGTTAAGTATATAGATCCATTAAACAAGTTTATAGTCATTCAAACACTTGCATTCAGGTTACCATTCTCAAAGTGAAATATCTGGATTTTTCATTTTAATTTTCAGTGGTAATTTTTCGCTTCAATAATTTAAGAAAATAGCTATCCAGACTATTGCTGAACAAGACATTATAGTCAACCTAATAAAGTCATTCCTCTCTGCAACCATTTAACTGTGAAAAGTGAAGAAGCTAGGGTGAAGGAAGGCCTGTTTCAGATCAATGGAAATGAAACCAGTCTTGATAAATACTTCTTAAGATGTTTTGTTCCAGAAGACAAACAAACCAAAACAGCAAAAGCTGAACACATAGGCTTCCTTGAAATCCTGATGCTGGTTGGTGTGGATTGCACACTAAACAGTTTAGCCTTTCAAAACCCTGCCTGGATCACTTTGGCTCTGATTTCATTAATTTTCATACTGAATATGACTCTATGCATTTGCTCTACAGGAGCATTATGAGAATAGCATTCTTTGCAACCCTGATCTAACTCTTGTGTCTAGTGGTGCCATTGCCATTTCTCATGTTATCCAGGCAAAGACATGTAAAGTCCTCCTCCTGTCCTACCTTGGTAGCTTCAAATGTACCTTGCTCCTGTCTATGCTCTGGCTCAGCTACTGGCTCATCTCCAAAATCAAGGGAAAGGTTTTGTGTATTTTTTGCCTCTCTGTCCTGTTCTCTGCCCTTTTTGCACCACATAGCCTTTGCTTTCCCTCTCTGTTTTTAGGCAATAGCAAGTGTGAAGATAAAAGTTCATTAATTAGCATGCTCACACTTTTCATTCTTCCTGGGACCTCTAAACATTTTCATATCATACAGATGTTATTGAGAAGCAGTTAAATCTAATCTAGGTTACCAGAAATGCATGGGCTTATTTTTACGTATTGACTTTTTTTTAATTTCTTTTCTTTTTTTTTTTTCCTTTCTTTTTTAATAGTCTTCCCTAAAAGTCTGATCTTTGAGTTGAGGAAGATCTGCTTTCTTCACAAGAATGTAAGCAGTCTTGAGGGGATGGGAAGCGAGGATTTAGTATGATTAGACTGAAATTCATCTCATCCCCTCTTTAGATACCAAACTGAAGTGTTTAATTTAAGAGATTTGTTGCTCTAAAGTCCTATCTAATCAAGAGGGATGAACACAGCCCATTCAACAGATAGTTCAGCTCTTAGCTGGACCCAACACCATGATTTTAAAAGGGTGAAGTGGCTGGTAATACACATCCTCAGCCAGGTCTCCAGCTGATGTGAATGGGTAGCATCTCTCTGAAGGTCAGTGGAACTGTATCAGCTTATTTCAAGGCAGGCTCTTTCCTTCCAAACCTTCCTATGCATAAGACTGGTACTCCTCATTTTTTTCCTACTCACAACATTTCTGCTCTATTGATGCAATTTTCTGTATAATGTATGGTGTCCTACATTAGCCAAATTTCAAAGTGTCCCTGAACCTGACAAAAATCTAAGGTGTGCCACGACCAGATTGCACGCACCTGCTGGAAAGGGCTGGGGCAAGCAGCAGCTTGTGGGCAGCAGAGTCCTGCTTCGCCCATGAAGGTGGAGGGTGCTTTGGGTGCAGTCAGGGCTGTGACTCAGTCTTGAGGTTCTTCTTCCTGGGGTGCTGATAAAGAGGAGATAGAAGTCCCTATGTGCAGGGCAGAAAAAAAAATAATGAATGCCTTTGAAAAGAATTTGTCACAAGTTTGCAACCAACAGCAGTAATGGTTTTTGGTCAGGGATTGTCTTGATAGTTCTGTGAGTGAAGGCCAATTTTCCTTTCAAGGCACTGTATATTTAGTTATTTAATCAAGCTAAATTATTCCTTCTCTCCTCACCCACAGTTAGATCATGGCACAAAATGAAGCACAGCTTTTCATTCCACCTCCTCTTGCTTCTCTGTTTGACCTAGACTTTGGGGAGCCATTAAGTTGTCTGAGATATTGATTTAATAAGGGTAGGAGAATTAAAAAGGACAAAGAGACACCTGACTAATTGGCATTTCCAAGAGATCTTTGTAATCAGCCAATGGGGATTTCATAAGGTATGAAGTATTTGCTTTCACATAAATTTCTTCCACATTCTTTCTCTCATGTTTGCTCGGTAAACCTTCTGGAATAAAGATCACATCTGCCTCTCTGTAAGCTTTATACTTGGGAGGTAATTGAGTTGGCTCTTTGTTATGAGAGCATGTACTCATTTAATTGCACATATGTGTCTGTGAACACACTATCCCTGCTTCTCTCCTAAATTTGATTTGGAATAAACCCCACGAAGGGCTGTTTTCCAGCGTTAATGGATAAAAGGTCTTTACCAAGGGGAAAAGTATTCAAACACTAAATTTAATAAAGTTAGTTTAAAAGTTATTTCTTTGCAGGAACTCTCTTTGAAAATACAGAGTTCTGAGAGCAATTCCCTTCTCCCCACAGCGATTTAATAGCAAGTATCTTCTATTGGTTTTGTGATTTGTAACCAATCAGTTTTTATTTTGGAAATATGGCATAATAACATGACAATTTAACGCCACGACAGTAACACATTTACACTGTTGTTACTTTTTACATCCTGCCCTGCCATGCTGAGCAGCAATGCAAAACTTTGGGAAGATAAGATCCTTACAGTGAGATGAAAATAAACACTCTGGTAATCTTTATTCCATTTCTGGGCTTAAGGTGCTGACCTTAAGGCAGTGATGCAAGCGAGTATTCATCTTCAATGTACTGCTCTCAGGAATAGAGCAAATTGCTTGGAGGGAAGCGATATGAGAGCCTGGAGATGTGTCCCTTAGGCTGAGCACTCACATTACTCAAGCCACGTTACACAGTATAGATTAGGTAAACTATACTTTGTAATGCTGTGTGTCAGTTTGATCGATGACTGTCCTGTGGGCTTTTTATCATTTTCCATTAATTTCAATTTTATTGTTTGCCAAGGCTCAGCAGCTTATTGCTATGAGCTGACAACCTGATATTTTTATTTCATTTCTACACAGCATTTGTTTAACAGTAATTCAGATAAAACTGCCAAGAACCAAGTTCTGCTTGAAAGAAGACATCAAGATTACGGTCAGCTGAATGATGCATTTTTTTGCCAAAGGATGTCACTCAAGCTACGGCTCTGAGCTTAGGAGAGACAGGAGAGAGCAGAAAAGACTGTCTCTTAATGTGTCTGGTGGGTCTGCCCTGAGATGTGCTTTCACACACCAGCAACTAAATTATGTTACTTTGTGCCAAATGATGCTTCTGTAGGGTAGTGAGAGAAAAAAATCCTCTTTAGTTCATTGCTTCGAGTCATCCTCTGGCTCTTAAAAAATGCATTGTTTCCTTTTCTGTCTCTTCTGGAGAATTTGGGCATGTTCAGGTCTCAGGCTTTCAATCTACCCTGGTAGCAAGGCTATAAAATGGCTTTTAAAACCTTAAAAAAGGTTTTTAAAATATCAGCATTTTCCAACCAAACTGTTTACCCTGGATCTGGTAGTAACAGAATACTCAATGCTCAGCTTGGTGTCTGGGAACACTAAGCATGTATGAAAAAGGCTCTCAGCTGAACGCTGTAGCCACGGATTCATAGGACATGTCAAGGAACCAGAATCTGCTTTCATGGAGCAAAGAGATATTTTTAGAATACTCTCAGCAAAATTATGGTTCCAATTTCAAAATTTCTTCAAGCTCTAGCAGTCTGAGTTTTCAGATTTTACTTGGACACCAGTTTCTCGTATGTACTGGTGCAAATACTTAAATACTGGTAGACAGGGTGTTTTACAAACAATATTTATGGTGTCATTAAATGAAGGACCAGTTCCTTCAAAAGCTGCAGATATTCATGTCTTCAAAGGCTCAGGTCACCAATAAACTGTCTGCTAATTGGAAGTAATTGATCAAAGAATTGGGAACTGATATTTTCTTAAGAATATGAGGATCGTCTTGTGGTCTGTTCTAAGCAAAGCTGTGGTTATAACCAGAGGTTAGGCCAGAAGGAGAAAAATACTTTTTTTTCAGAATTGTAGGCATTTCTCTCTTACAAGGTGTTGGGATTTATGGCGAGGTTCAGAGCTAGCTAGATTCATGCCTTCCTTGAACCCTGGCTTACATCCGAGTTCTATATCCATGCTCATAAAACAGCTAATGCTTAGGTATGTGTAAGGGAGCAATTGGAACAGAAGATTTCTTTTTCAAGGTTTATCCAGGTGGACCCTATCAACATTTTGTTTCATAACTCTCAACCGTGACAGAGAGTTGGAGTTCCTGCAATATTTCAGTACCTCTGAATGTCTACTATATATGAAGGTGTTTTAATATTTTTTTTCTTAGAAATAAAGTGAAAACTTTAATTTGTAGTCAATGATGATACCCTGAAGTATTCAGGTGCTCTCAGTTGTATCACAAAATAGAATTTGCTATGAGTGTGTTTCTGTTTGCATTTGTTGATAATTTTTTGGTAAGTATTTTTTTAAAAAGCAATATACATGGGCCTGGCACACTGTTGGCCCATGTATCAGAAAGAAAATCAATTTGGGAACCACTGCCTTGCCCCAACAAAGAGGAAAATAGAACTGTGATTTTTGATTCTGTCTGGGCAGTCTGGGACAACATAGCCTCAGGAGAGCTGCAGATGCAATAGAGTCCTCCAGAACTGTTCTCAAGGCTATGTGTGTTGGGTCTTCTTTTTGTCCTGGACTCATTTTCATAATTCCAATGAAGCTCTTAATACTCATCTTGGGTCAAGTGGCCATGATTCTTCTTCATCAAAGCAGACATTCAAAGAAGAAGGTTTGCTCTTCCCATCTACAGAGATTGCAGAAGCATAGCAGAGCTGAACCAAACACAACTAATGCTGTCAGCTTAATTGCAGAGAACATCAGACCTACAGGCTCCTGACACCCAAGTGTTTTCATCCAGAGAGATTTGAAACTGGGCCAGATGCTTAGTGAATGCAAATTCACGTTGCATCACTGACTTTGACAGCGTCTCACCCATTTACACCGGTAGAGTCTCAGTCTTGTGCTGTGTTACCAGTACCAACGTGGAGATACAGCAAGGAATCACAGTTCAGAACAACAAGGTGTTACAGAGGGTCTGCTTATCTGCTAGTCAGTGCACACCTCGTAGTAACTCATGCAGTGCAAAGGCAAGTAACAGTGCTGGGGATCCAAGTGCTGCCCCATAACCATGCCTCCTGGAGCTGTGCAGAGCTGAGGCTAATGCGTCCTAATGATGGCGCGTGGCTAGGCCGGGAAGAAATTAAATCAGCCACTCAGGCAGCTGAACAGGCGTCTCAGCTGTGCTGATTCACCCAGAATGATGCACTCCAAGGGGCTTTCACCGCCTAAACAGATGTTCCCCTAGCACAGGATGCTTTCCATTTTTATATTGTTCATACTGGATCTGTGTGTTGCAGATCAGATCTTCAGCTGCTGTAACCAGACCTGTCTAGTCAGAGGCTGTTAGGGCAAGACTGATGCTCTCATACCCCATCTCCCACTTCTGTCTGCGGTGCAGGCCCACCCCTCTCCCCCCACCCCCACCCCGCTGCAGGCTAAGCAAGCTGGAGGGAAGCCACAGCAATGTGCTGCATGTGGCACTGTTTCCAGACAGGCCTTGCTGGAAGGCAAGTTTCCCAGGTGGTGGGAACATTGGTTGTGAGGGTAGGATCACAGGTTGCCTGGGTGCTTTGCAAGTCAGCAGAACACCAAGGGACAGGGAGAAACCCACCTTAGCATTTCATTTGTACAGATAATGTGCTGGTTTGGGGATAGGCTAGGGGTGCACAAGGAGTTGAGAGGGAACACATCCAGTACAACTGACCCCAACTGACCAAAGGAGTATCCCATACCATATGATGTCATACTCAGCATATACAGCTGAGGGAAGAAGGAGGAATGGGAGGACATTGAGAGAGATGCTGTTTTTCTTCTCAAGTAGATGGACCCCTGCTTCCCTGGGGATGGCTGAACTCCTGCCTGCCGGTGGGAATTGGTGATGGAATTCTTTGGCTTTGCGTGTGTGTGCGGCTTTTACCTATTAAACTGTCTTTATCTCAGTGCATGAGTTTTCTTTTACTGTTCTGATTCTTTCTTCCATCCCACAGTGAGGGGAGGCAGTGAGTGAGCAGCTGTATAGGGCTTAGTTGTTGGCTGGGGCTAAACCACAACAGTCCTTTTTGGGGTCTACAGGCTATCCGTCTAAAACATTCATTGGATGGGGGTGGGGGTTGTCAAAAAAATGTCTGAAAAGTGGGAGTGATTAATTGAAATGTCTCCTCCAACTTTTTGTATGCTGAGCATGACATCACACAGAATGGGATATCCCTTTGGTCAGTTGGGGTCAACTGTCCTGACTATGTCCCCTCCCAACTCCTTGTGCACCCACAGCCCCCTCACTGGTGGGGTGGTGTGAGGAGCAGCAAAGGCCTTGGCTCTGTGTAAGCGCTGCTGAGCAGTAGCTAAACCAACCCTGGGTTATCAGCACTGTTTTCAGCATAAATCCAGACCAGCTCCATACCAGCTACTATGAAGAAAATTAACTCTATCCCAGCCAAAACCATCACACTAAGCGTGTGTTAGTTTTATTATTTTATTTAATATTTTATTGTTTTGGTTTTCTAACGTCCAAGTTGATCATGTCCAGACAGTCTTTCATCCTGTTTAGCTCTGCAGAGATGATGGGGGTTGAGCATCTGGTGGCACGCTGAAACAGAAGAGAATGATAAGGGAGGGCAATGAAAATACTGGCTAGGTAACATTGTTAATAGCATGCTGAATTTTTCATAATATTGAACTTTCACATTGTCACATCTCATGAGAATGATTTTGTATTTCAGAGTTTCGCAGAACAGTCTGAAATTTGCCCTGCACATGTGCTGTGCTGGTTTATTACTGAGAGGTGGAGGGAGCAGAGGAGGATCACATAGTTTATTAAGGCAAGTATGTGACTTCACAATGCCAAGCACACTGAAGTGCTAACCCTGGCATGACACTACAGCAGTGCAATACAATAAATAGTAATAAAAAGACAAAGTAGCCATTACATCTTTCTGTCAGTTTAGGAGCAGTGCCTTTTAAGCTCATGGTATGGCCATCTCTTCTTGGCTTGGACTGTGCTGCTGCTTAGATGTTGTGGACCTTTAGACCCATTAGACCAAGAGTCTGCTTTACAGCCTGAGGTCCACCTTGCCCCTGTCCAGAGCTTGTGGACAAATACAACCCAAGTGCCAGGCACAAGTTCTGAAGAAAATGCGGAGGTGCTGTTCTTAAACTTCCCAAAATATACTGGAAGGTGTTTATATGCATAAAACCAAATTGAAATCTGTATGCTTGAACTGGGAAGTGAGATGAAAGGTGAGCTGAAGACAGCCCTGTGTTTCAGTGTTGTGTGAAGGATATGCTATCTATAAGAAAGGCGTAAATCTACACAGAAGTGAAGCTTTTAATAGTCAGTATTTAGTAGTGGCTGTGTACAGTGTAATATGAAATGCTGTGATTTTCCCTAGGCTAGATATGGGACCCAGGAGGGCTTGAGAAAGGAAGAAGTGGTACTTCCGGCTCCTAGAATACAGTAATTGCTGGCAGATGCTGCCAGTCCAGACTTGAGGACCAATGTGCCAGTATGGCATCTGTTGTGAGATCAGGGCTTTGACTAATGACATCAAGGGGTTATGTTACTGTAAGATATGGGTTAGACCATTGACTTCATTGCTTCTGCTTTGACTGTTAGCACATTGGGAGGGGGGTCATGGGAGAAACCTCTTGCATGCAGTATCAATGAACCATCTCTTTCCCCCCTGCTTCATTAGATAACTTTTGTGTGTTTTGGTTTCAGTTGGTCCCAAAACTCAAAGCAAGACTTGATGACAACTTCAAGATTTTCATCTGCTCCATATTGGAAGCCAAGAAAAGCCATTAATCATTGGAGATTTGCTGAAGTGTTGGTGAACTGAGCATTACTGAACCGGAACAGAATCCTAGGGAAACCCACACCCAAGTAAGTTTTCTCTTGTTGCTTGTTTTATGGAAGTTATTTTGCACCAATATCCATTTTAAGTTTGTTCTTGCTGCTCAACTTTCAAGTAGCCATCTCCTACAGAAAATGTCACCTCTTCCTACTAAGCACTGATAGCAATCACAGAAGGGTAACACCTGATGGTACCTGCATGGTTTATGAAATGAACAGTGAATAACAGTATCTTTTAGTTCCTTTTAATTTCATCTGACTTCCTGATGTGACTGTTGGCCTTATAATATGTTCAGGAGGTATATTCATCTTTATAAAATGCAGCTTTTTCCCCATGTTAGTTCCTGTAACCTACTTTTTGTTTTAACAAAACCATAAAACTTATTAGTTAGAGGAGAAAGTAAAAATCAGTATAGTCCACTCAAGGGAATATTCTGGAGCCCTGAAGTCTCTGTGTTAAGTGATGTCTTTTTGCAGCATGCAGCAGGAACCCTTATTTAGATTACAGTAAAAGAGCCAAAGCTTCTTAAAAGTTATTTTTAGCAGTGGATATTTAACAAGGTTTTCCTTACGTAATTATATATCCAAAGTGTCCAAAGCTGGCAGATGCTGACACTTAGGAAATTATGTAGTAAAGCCAGTGACCATCTTGATTAGAAAGAGGGAAAAAAAAAAGATACAATTGTAGTCACATATTCAGAGATTTTTAAATCCAGGACAGGTTACAGTCATCCTCTAGGCTGACCTCTTTTATGACACACATACAAACTTCATTGCAGCACTTACTGATTTTTTCTGTCCGTAGTAGGCAGCTTTTTAGCCTATCCTGAAAGACTGCATGGGATAGAGAATTCAGTTCATAATTTAATTTTTATGCATTTCAGAGTTTAAGGAAAATGTGTGCCCCAAACTTGAAGTCTGTCCAGCTTTGGCTTCTACCTCGTGGATTTCATTATGCCTTTTACACTAGATATGACACCTACAGTTAAAAATCTCTTTCTCATAGTTCTAATAGTTACGCTACCATCCGGATATCTGTGAGCTGTGATCATATTACCTCTTAAACTTCTCTGGGATAAATCAGATTAAACTTCTTTAGTCTCAGTCTGATTTCCAGACTAAAGGTCATTCTTCTAGCTCTTTTCTGAACCCTCTCCAAATTTTGAATATACTTTGTAATGTTTGAATGCCAGAAATGCATGTGGTATTTCAGCAATATTCTCACTAGAGCTATACACTGACTCTTTCAAACTCCCCTGCTTATTTATCTAAGGATCAGAATTACTCTGGAGGGTCATGTTCAGCTGATAATCTAATGTGACCATGAAGGGGGATTTTTTTTTTGAGTTAATTATATCTGAATTGCTGGTTCATGGCTTAAAGGCTGACATAAAGCCTTTGTTGCAAGGCATGTAACTCACATTTAATTCTGAAAATGCAAGTAATGCAAATGACAAGTAATTGATTCTTATAACAAACATCCCCACATCACTTTTATCATCCTATATCCCTTTTGTGTTGTCTGAAACTTGTACCGCAGTGGTTTTGTCTGCATTGTTGGTGTAGATGTCATTGACAGGAGTAGCTGATGCTCAGCATAACACCCCCTCCCCGTAAACTCCAGATGGAACTCCTCCTTGAATTATAGCTATTGTGCTAAAATTACTTTTAGAAATGCATTCATTAGACAGCTTTTAAGCCATTTAACACTAATGGATCTTTATGTGGGAGCAAGTTTAACACCTTAAAAGATCTAAATATTTTTCCTTTTTGCAGCTACTTCTGTCAGCCAATCTGGCAATCCTCACCAGGACTGAAATCAAGTCCTGCAGGTTTACAAATGTTGTTACTAATGACTGCTGTTTAACATCATCTCTAATTGCCAGTAGAATAGTAAGTATCAAGTTAGGCTCTGAATATATTCTGCTTCCTTCTGAATCTGAAAGAGAAACATTTGTCAAGTACTTCTCCATTTCCCACATTATGATTTGCTATTTTGCTATTCTTTGATAGTATTGGATCCATCCCATAAAATCCAAGACCAATTTTTCCACCTGGAAACGATGCTTCTCTTTAACTTGTTGAGAGAATGTATCTATTTCAACTATAATATCAGCAGAAAACCTTTGTAGGTCAATAGGGAAGTTGCGGGAAAGGAGAAAACAAGTCCTACTCTGGAGAGGCCTGATGTCAACTTCTCGGCTTCCTCAAATCCTGGTGGGAGACAGTCTGTGTGGGGGCCTGCATGATGGGGCTGAGAGGAACCAGCATGTTTGCATGTTGATTCATGTGATGACCCTAGCACACCAGCTGGATGTGTGCCATCCAGTGGGTTTCCTTTAGGAGTGAAGCCCCCAGAAGGGGCAGCTCTCCTAGAACTGGATGAGCACTACAGCCTGCCTCCCACTCCTGCTTCATGTGCGAGAGCTGATCGATTTGCCAGTGGCTAGGAGGCTTCCCTGGGAAGTGTGTCCCCAGGTTCAAATCCTTGCTCTGATTTGGAGAGGTTCCATGACCGCCAAGCTATACCGGCCGTTTCACTTTCTTCCAATGAATACTTAATTGAAATCAGCTTCAAATCAGACAGAGCAAGAACTTGAATCTGCAACTCCCTTTTATCTCCAGGGAACTTCCTAACCACTGGACTGCATATTCTCATTCTCTCTAGCTCGATTCATATGAAATTATTTACATGGAGTGCAGAGGCTCCAAGGAGATGGGGGCAGAGAGTAGGAGAGAGCTAACTAAAGGAGTGTGTGTGGGAAGAAAACCTTGCTGTCCCTGGCCTTTGGTGGGGGAGTCTACTCCTGTCTGGGAGTTAGGAGCCAGGCTTTCCCCTCCAGAGGGGAATCATGGAGGCACTAGCTTGTTTGTGTGCAGCATCCCCTTCTTTTTCCTCTCTAAGCCTTACATGTGAAGGTTTTGGAAATAGAATCATAGAATGATATGGGTTGGAAGGGACCCCAAGGATTATAGAGCTCCAATCCCCCTGCCACAGGCAGGACCACCAACCTCCAGGTCTGGATCTACACAAGGTTGCCCAGGGCACTATCCAACTTGGTCTTCAACCCCTTCAGGGACGGGGCATCCACCACCTCTCTGGACAGCCTGTTCCAGCCCCTCACCACTCTCTCTGTAGAAAACTTCTCCCTAATATCTAATCTAAACCTTCCCTCCTTTAGCTTCAATCCATCCCCCCTTGTCCTGCCATTATCTACCCTTTTAAAAAGTTGAATCCCCTCCTGTTTATACTCTCCCTTCAGGCACTGGAAGGCTGCAATGAGGTCTCCCCAGAGCCTTCTCTTCTTCAGGCTGAACAAGCCCAGCTCCCCCAGCCTCTCTTCTTAGGGGAGATACTCCAGCCCTCTAATCATCTCCATGGCCCTCCTCTGAATCCTCTCCAACAGTTCTACATCTTTCTTGTATTGCAGGCCCCAAATCTGGACACAGTACTCCAGATGGGGCCTCACAAGAGCAGAGTAGAGAGGGACAATCACCTCCCTGTCCCTGCTGGTCACCCCTGGTGGTTTTGTTCTGATGTGTAATGCAAACAGATTTGAAAAACTTTAAAAAACCCTCACTTTTTTCCTTCTGAATTGTGAAATGAAATTCTTGTTTTGTGGCCAGCCCTGTGTAACACATCTGAGAGGCAGAACCTGCAGCAGGAAGATTGATGAAGTCAAACTTGACAAAACCTGATTGTGCATTCCTTTCCTGTTCGTCAGCAGGCTCCTCTCCTTAATAGATGAAGACTTTTTGGACTAGTTGAGGTATATTCTTTCATTTGTCCCCTTCAGGCATGCTGTGGAAGCATGGCTCCTATTAGCTCAGCCCAGACCACTTCCTCCACCTCCATCTTCCTGCCTTGTGCCAGTTCACTTGCTGAAGAACAGACCAGAATATGCTGGGAAGGATTGTTTCATGTAACAAAAAGGAAATCTGGTCCTTCTATATCTCTATTTGTGCACCACATGTCTGGTTCAGACCTGGGGTAACCTGCACTTTCTGTGTCAAGGTGCTAGGTTTAGGCGTCCCTCTATAGATTCATTGTAGTGACAATCACAGAATCCCTAGGTTGGAAGAGACCTTTGAGATCATTGAGTCCAACCATACCTGTCTTCTTCTACTAAACCATATCCCTGAGCACCTCATCTACCTGTCTTTTAAATACATCCAGGGATGGTGACTCAACCCCCTCCCTGGGCAGCCTGTTCCAGTGCCTGATAACCTTTTCCATGAAGAACTTTTTCCTACTGTCTAATCTGAACCTGCCCTGGTGTAGTTTGAGGCCATTCCCCCTCATCCTATCACCTGTCACTTGGGCAAAGAGACAACACCCACCTCTCTACAACTTCCTTCCAGGTAATAAGGTTTATAAGGTTTGGTCTCCAGCCCCTTCACCAGCCTGTCTGCCCTTCTCTGGACATGCTCCAGGACCTCAGTGTCTTTCTTGTAGTGAGGGACCCAAAACTGAACACAGCACTTAAGGTGCCACCTCACCAATGCTGAGTAAAGGGGCACAATCACTTCCCTGGACCTGCTGGCCACACTGTTTCTGATACAAGCCAAGATGCCACTGGCCTTCTTGGCCTCCTGGGCACACTGCTGGCTCATATTCAGTCAGCCATCAACCAACACACCCAGGTCCTTCTCCACCAGGCAGCTTTCCAGCCACTCTTCCCCAAGCCTGAAGCACTGCACGGGCACGACTCTGCACTTGGCCTTGTGGAACCTCATCCCACTGATCTCAGCCCATTGATCCAGCCTATACAGATCCCTCTGAAGACCCTCCCTACCCTCAGGCAGGTTGACATTTCCTCCCAGCTTAGTGTAGTTTGCTGAGGGGATGCTACAGGAGGAGACAAAATATGTAGAAGAGAGACAGCTTGAGGGTACCATAGCCTTTCCAATGATGGTTGGGTGTTCAGAGTCAGGCCAGACCTGTAGTGCATGTTCACAGCTTTGATCCACTGATTTACGCTAGGTCGGCCCACAGGTGAGGCACTGGCTTCACAGCACCAACTGTGCTGGTGAGTGAGCACCAACATTATGGCATTTATTATATCAGGCTTGCAACTCTCCATGTAGTAAAGTTGGATTAGCACAGTGGAGAAAGAGAGCCTAGGGCCAGAAACTTGAAATGGCATCTTTTGTATGTCTCTCAAAGCAACCCAGACTATCCCACACATTGGTTTCACTGACTTTGGGACTTTTCAGCATAGGTCACACTTTCAGGGTTCATGATGCAAGGTGAATAGTCTGGAGAATAACACCAAAGGTATTCAGAGTGCTGAGATCACTGCTCTACCTTGCCTATAGCAAAGAATGAAAGTGCTGTGCTGGAAAATTGGTCGTCATACAGAGGTGCTCACCAGCAAATATCTGCAATAAAGGATTCATCAGTTCATTCTGATCCACTCCTCCCCCCCTGCCTCTTTATTCCTTCCCCAGGGTCTCTGTACTATTTCCAGATGCATTCTTCTTGCTTATCCCTGTTTTAGTAAATTAACTTGTACCAGGCTAATTATACTGAGTTTCCAGTACCATGCATACCTTTTTTACCATTTCTTTTTAAATCGGTGTCAAGAAGATACTTTTCTTATGAAGTTTTTGGGGTTTTTTGGGGGGGTGGGGGAGGGAAATAAGAGATATAGTAGTAAAATTTCTGAGTAAAACTTGACAAGTTGAGTTAAATTGACTTTTTTTGAGACTTCAGTCTCAAAAGAAGTTGCATTCGTAAGGAAAAGCTGTAAGATCACATTTCTTAACTGCAGGGTCATTTGCAATCATCAGAAGAACTAGGTGGAGTTTTCAGTTTGCCCTAGATAAAGATTTCCAGCCTCCAAAGTGAGCTCACTGTAACGCAGCAACAGGGAGTGGGGAGGCTGCCACAGATGACCTAGGCAGTTAATCTTGAGGGACTGTTTTCCCTTCACAGTTATTGCAGGGGAAAGGGCAAATCTGGCATTGCTTTCAAATAAATGCAGGTTTAATACTCAGGGCATAGTAGGCAGTGTGCAATATCCTATGTGACAGAGGTGATGTTGCTGTGAAATCTGCCTTGTCTGGTTCTATCTTATATCCCAAAACATTCAGGACTGGTAGCAGGCATTGCTTGGAGACATTTTAGCAATGAACTGGAAAAGTTGCTTTGTGAAAACTGCCCTTACTCTAAATGTCTCCACATACCTTCAGTACAGGGAGTGAATTACGCTGCATCCATTGCAGAACGACTGGAAATCAACCCAAAGTGAACAACTCAAACCTGGCTCTTGAAAAGTTTGTTCCAGGGATTTAACTTGTTCTATCACAGAGGAAGAAGTAAATGAGAAATTCAGTTTTGTGCTGAGGTGTCCTGTAGCCTGGTTAGTAGAAACCTTCAGTGCATAAATCAAGGCTTAGCTCAAGCCTCAGGTTAGCTTTGCTATTGAGCTTTAATACTTATAAATGCTTTTTGCAGTTTAAATGATGTCAGCCTCAATGTTTATGAAACCGTGGAAGTGCTGAGTCGAAAACATTCACATTAATAAGGAAGCACTGGGAACCACTGGGATGGTGCCAGTGTCAACCAGCGTTATTAAGCTGAGAAGTTCTTTGGCACGGCTGAGCTAGGGAAGATCATACCCAATTTATCTCCTGTGGTTAGTCATTTGATTCGTAGCTTCTGATTCATGGCTTTGTCTTGGACTGAAAATACCAACTTCCTTATCAACCAGCTAAGAAAAATTGATTTTTACGAAAGGTTTCACCATATTTTCATGCTAATCAGAGAAGGGCCACTCATTCATCATGAACGTATCTTAGTAACAGCCAGTGCCTTACTGATACATTATTGTACAGCATCTCTGACTGGTGTGATTTTAAATAGTAAGATTTATTTCTCTGAGGTCCCACAGATTAGTGCAGAATTACGGCTGCTGTCTTGACCAATGGGTATCTGGTTGAGACTGAGTGCTCACAACTCCGCCTCTTTTCATATAGTGCTGTTGGGAGGATTTGGGATGCTGAGCAAATACAAGGTTTCTTTTGCTTTGGGGTTCTCCTTGGGTGCTGCACTATGGGAAAGGTAAGAGTCCCTTGAGTCTTTGGAGGAGCTTCCAAAGAGTATGATAAAAATAAGTGGTTTTGTCAGTGTAGATTCATATAAAATAAAAATGTTAAACAAATTAAATCTCTGTTGTTCAACTAATCAGTGGTAGTGATTAATATGTTTTGGCTTGGGTTGCTTTTTTTTTTCCTTTGGGATGTGAGAAGTCCATTTCTTAGGGTTTCTAAAAAGCAGCTGCATTTTCTGGGCAACAGGCAACTCTCTGCCTTTTGTCTCTGCTCCCTTTTGAATGCACCTTCATGACTCCCCACATGTGCTTTTCAGCAGTCACAAAGCTTCACGGCAAGATGCAGTAGGGAGATACTATTATTGCTATTTCATAATGCAGCTATGGTCACACATGACTGGGGCAGATGGAAGCTCTCTGAGGTTTTTCTATTCTGTGTTTCAAAGGCGGTGTACTCCCTAACATAACATCGTCTGCATGTCTCAGACAGAAATACCCAAATGAGAAATGAGGAATATCAGTTTTATCTACTAAAGCTGACCATATAAACCGTCTCTCATTGATTGTCACTTGGATGTGTCTAGAAAGCCACTTGCACAAAAAGGCCCACGAAACTCACTAAACCTCAGGGTGTTGTGGTTTTATTCCCTCAGTGCTACATACCATTTGGCTGAAGAAGCTTGAAAACACTGTGGTTTGGGGCCTTCCTTATGTTTAAATCACCCTCAGGTCCCTCCACCCTGCCTTCTAGAAAACCCAGGTTAAAAAGCCAAACTCACAATTGTGCTGTTCCAGTTTTATGCTAATGCAACTGCTCTGAAAGTATTAGCAGGAAAAAATTAGGGAAAGCCATCACTCAATCTCAGAACAAATACCGCTTTCAGCAAGATGCAAATATAGGTAGGAGGCTGCTCAGTATAGCTGGAGTTCGCATCTTTGCTGATCTTTTCCTCCTAGAAAGTCCCTAGGCAAATAAACTGTGGCAGAAGGGAGAGGAAAGGGTATAAATGTTCACTGTTACTACTTTTGAGCAGAGACTTTTTTGGAAAGGGAGGGAGCCCAGTGTTCTGAGGAGAACAAAGGAGTGGTTTTGTTTAAATGGTATTCACCACAATTACAAGGAGAGACTTTTGGGGTTGGGTTCAGCTGTTGTGTGGATGGGTGCAAGTAGAGGCTGAGTCTGCTGATTACAGTGGAGTCATGCAAGATGTGCTACAGCATATGTGAGTGTGCAATTTCACACATAGCCTTTTCATGCCTCTTCATGGTAAGCTGTTTTTTCTCTTCTTTCAGCTTTCTCTAACATTTATGATGAACAATTGTCTGCTCCTTGTAATTGGAAGGGCGTTACAAGCCATGAATGTCTTTGTTGCGGTAAACCACTTCCTCTTCATGTCTCTTATGTCCTTGCAAAGAACGGAATAAGCTCTGTTTGGCATCTGAAAATAGGATAACATCAAGCTTCTGCATCAGTCCAACTGCGCATCTGCAGGGTCTGTTATGCCAGATGCATTTAACCTGGCCTGGCACCAGAAACATTGTCTCTGCTCCCAGAATGCCCTGGGATATACTTGGATGTCAGATCCCCATACACTACACAGACTCAAGCAGACTACTGCAGTTTGCCACAAGCTTGTGTTGTCCACTCCCTTCAAAAATAAAAGCTAGTATTTTGCTTTATGCAACTTGTCACACCAATTGCAATACAAACAGCAGACACCTTTGCCCTAGGACTTTTTAATGCATCGATTTACACTGCCTTTTTTTTTAAGCAATTGCAAATTTCATAATTATGTGATTTAGCTATGTAAATCTTACTGAGATAGTGCTTGTTTCTGCAGCCAAACCCATTCAGATGACCTATTGCTGCTAGAAGGAGTGACATTATAGAGTCCCTTAAAAATAATGCAGGTACCTGAATGCAAGGCATTGACCTCTGGATTGGTGTTACGAGGCAGCTCGGTGCCCTGTGGTAAAGGCAGTTTCAGGCTGTATGTTGGCTGCTCAGATTGCATGGGGCAAAACCTTGGCTCTTTTGAGTCATGAGCCCCTCTACATCCGTGATCTGTATCAAAAATACGGGCTTTGCTTACCTTACCGACCTGCTAAAGACTCTAGAAGCAATTATGGGTTGCTTATGTGGTCCCTGGATCACAGCTCAAAAGCTGTGGTGTTAAGATAATATTTCAGCTTCCAAAAAAACTAGTGATGGGGAGTCATCTTCCTGCTGAAGGCTGGTCAAGACTTGCAGACCATTCAAGTGAGATTGACACTAAGGCTTTATTTTGATTCTTGGCAGGACTTAATCTCACTTCCCTAGTTTGTAAAGGGGTTGTATGAATAAGGAAACAAAGCTGATCTAAGTGGAAGTTCTGTCCCTGGATCCCTGTCAGTGTTATTGTGTTGCCCTCACTTGAATTTCTCCTTTCCAGTTTATTTATCCTGAGTATCACCTTAGGCCAGGCAGTGAGGGGTCCTCTCTCCTTCATTACATTGCCTCTGACACCCCTGGGACTCAATCTCTTTGTCTAAATCCTGGAAGAGCTGAATCACAGTATAGATTTTTGCCGCATGGAGAGTGGAAGAGTGCTGGGTGCGCAGCATGAAAGGACTGGTAGCATTGGAATGGCACCCTCTAGCAAGGGTATATTCAAAGGGGATGAGTGGGATGAGTTGGGATGAGTCACTTAAATGAGTGGGACCCTCAGCCAGTAAGCCACAGATAAAGCAAAACTGATTATGATTTACAGGATTTAATGTAGATATAGCACTTAATTTAATGGCACATGCCAATTGTTAGTCGTGTTGGTTTTGAAAAAGAGTAAATAAAAGCTGAGCATAAAGCCCAATGTATTATCACAATTCTGCAGAATGGATGCTTGTTTTTTTCGTTGCACCAGTTGAAGTCTTCAAAATAAACAGAACAACCAATTTAAAGCAGATGGATGGAACAACAATCAGGTTTCATCTCTGGATTAAATCTTTTTAAACCGCAACATTTGGTACTCGGGGCTGAAAGGAACTGCAGACTGGATCAGGAGTTTGCTGTAACTTAGCAGCTTGGAGGAAGCAGATTTGTGCCTGTACAACAGGGAGAGATGAAACAGCCCTGATCAGATAACCAAATTATAATAAAGTGTGCAAGTATTCCAATCTGGAGATGAATGAACATCCAGTGAACTGTTATCTGCTACAGCTTGGGAACAATAGACTTGAGCTCAAGCACTGTTCCTAAAGTGATGAAACAATAAACTCATGAGTTTTATTGGTTGTTGCTATTGTGTGCCACAAAAAAAAAGAACTGTGGAGTGAATCAATGCTATGTGAAAACAGGGCTTGTGAATGAGCACTAGTATGATCCCATTTTTACTTCCCTTGGTGACTTTTGGGAGGGACCTCTTCTTAACAAGGCAGCAAATAAAAAAACCCAAAAAACCCTCAGGGAAGCCACATGGGTCTGATTTCCCATTTCCTTGCTCACTGTGTCATCATTTACCTCAGAGGCTTTGCATCACTGTCTGTAACTACCCACAGCTTCTCATCTCGTGAGGCTGAAGTCATTCTTCAAACAGCAATCAGCTTTTAAGGACTTGGAGGTGGAGATGATGCTGGGCAGGACAGCTAAGCTGAGACAAAGAAATGTTTTTCGACAGAGGAGCTAGTGCTGGGGACCAGCCTTGTGACATGACTACACCATCACAATGTGTGAGACATTTTAACAGTGGGGGCTGTGAGCCCAAAAGTCTTTTTATCTTAAAAACCAAACCACCCATGGTGCTAAGGTCCATTGCAGAAGGGCTGTAGCACCCTACTGCTTGGTGTGCAGGCAACCACCTCTCTGTGCTGGCGAGAGCACTGAGGGTGAAGACCACAGGACAGGCTGTGACCATAGCTGCCACCCTCAACAGCAGTTTCCCTATGGACTTACCTATCTCCCCCACCCTTCTTTCCCTGACACAATGCCTTCCAGTGCCAGGGGGAGATAAAAGAGGCAGTATGGTGGCTGCACCCCGGGAAGGATGCAGCTCAGGGGAACATGCTGAATGCAACAGTGAGGAGTGGAGTGGGGTGGATTAGGGTAGAGTCTAATCCATTACTTAGCAAACACATTTTCTCTCATTTTGCTGTTTCACTCATGTTCCTACTTCTTTCTTTGCCTTCTTGTACCCCTTTGCGAGCGATTTATCTTTGAGTGATTTATCTCTAAGTGCTCCTGTAAGTAGAGATTAGGTAGCAGTAAAAATCTGAACGCATGTATGATGTGGTACCTGACGAACCACCACTAGCCTGTAGTAAAGACATCTACCTTGTCAGGTTCATTGAAGGCTCATATCCTGATCCTCATATCCAAGCTGTGGTCTGCTTTCTCTCTGGATTTACAGCTCCGGACTGCAAGATCACAGGGTATTTGTTATCATTTCCAAATGTGGAGAGCGACTCCCTCCTCCTTATGCAATTCTCATACATGTAATTCATTTGTGTTCACAGCCTCCCATTCTGATCTCCAGCCCTTTTTAAAACAACTGTCTTCCTCCCCCTTCTCCACTGCTTACATGTAGTTTCAGCATGCTTTGGTCTATTTTTGTATAAAAACCCTCAGAAAACAGCAACAGAAATTATGAAACCACTTAAGCCTTCAGGCAAAAAAAAAATCTGAAACTGTTTATATTCACAAATGGTACCTATTTAAACAGCTTTTGCAACTATTGCTTCCTCTGGTAGCAAGTTTAATTTAAAAAAAAAATTAATTCCAAGAGGATAAATACGACAGCAGATATTTACCAAAGAATTGGTTTGTTTTTATGAAAAGAGCATTTTCTCCACAGCCTTCCAAATGGGATCTAAACAATTGGTCTTATAAAATACTACAACATAATCTATTAGTCCAGTCAGAAAAACTATAACCCCAAGCATTCTTGCAATGACAAAACGTTACTGACAAGCAGAGCAGACTGTGGTGCCACTTTTCTGTCCCATATTTCTGCTCTATCTCATTAGACTCTGCAGCACAAAGGGATTAAGTGTTAGATGAAATAGGTGAATAAATTCTGCCTAATATTTTCTTTAATGTATAACTTAAGAAAATGCGTGCACTTTGCTTGTAGAAAAGGAATTTGGTCCCTAAGAAGCACTGAAGAAAGTTCTAAGTGCGAAACCATGGGCAAGTTTTCCAAACCAGAGACTGCATGTTGCAACCCTGTCCCCATGCTCCGCCTTTGAAAGAAGCGAAAATACTCCAGGACGTGGCAGGAGACACAGAACCATGTGGATGTTTGCATATTTTGAGAGACATGAGGACAGCCTGATGCCTCGGAAACCAGACTTGGCAAGTGATAGGAGCTTTACCCTGAGTCCTGCTGAGACGTACCAGTAATGCAGGACAACAGCCTTCAGATGCTACATGAACTCATTTATCCTCTTCTTTAGAAACAATTAATGCAACTAGGGACAAGACCATCTTGCTGATGAGGTAAGATAGTAAGGAGTGTACAATTCACCACAGTTTCCAAAACAGCGGGCCACAAAAGCAATTTTCACTTTTCCATAGATGCAGCAGGCTGCTGGGTTTCTCCCAGCTTCCTAAGAGAGATCTACTGTGGTAGGCACCTCCCTACACCCTCAGGGAGACCACAGCCCAAAGGAAATGATCCTGACTGCAGAGAGCAAAGCTTTGGTCCTTGCCTAGCAAAGAAAAGGGAGGCAGTTGACATGAGTTGTGCTGATTGTGTAGCCAAGGCTTGTGGGCTTGAAGAGAAGTGCAGCACCCTTCCTTGGTGCACCTGAGTCCTCAGTCTAGGAGTTTAAGGACCTGGGATTTGGTGCCTGCTCACCACCTATTTGAAATACAGCCTGAGAGAGTCATGACTCCAGCAACACCTCCCTGATGTACTGAGATTGGTGGGACCAGTCTTGGATTGATGCAGCTTCACAATAAAAACATAGGGCTCCTAGGATGTACTCTCCTGTGCTTCCTGGAATTGATGTTTTTTCTACAGTCTCATTTGCAGTTGATGCTTTCTACTGTACCTAGCCTAAGTTTATTACATAGGGAAAGACTTCTGGAAGGAATAGTAATGCAAAGAAAGGAGAGCTAAATCAAGCTGTGGGGTTTTATTCCTAAAGTAGTAATTTTTTCAGCATTTAACTGATAATAGTGCATTTTTATTTGCTTCCCTTAGATGTGTATTTCTACACCTGTTGAATATTTGGACTGGTTCTGAACTTCCTCTGATCAATACACTAAAGATCCTACAGAGACTAGCAACAGGCATAAAGATTCTTTAGAAAGATAAAGCTTACTTTTCCAAACCTTTCAGAAACTCGATTTTTAATTCTACTTGAACTCTCTTACAAGCCTTAGTTTTCAAAACTGGTTTAACTATAATTTATGGATGGATTCCCCCCCCTAATATTTCATTGTTAAACTCAGTTTGCTGTTTGTTCTCCTTCTCTAGGAACTGAAGTATCAGCCTGGTAAGAATAATGAGAAAATACAGAAGAGGCATTTTGTTTGGGCAGCTTTTCTATCAGGAGGGAAATAAACAGGGATGGGGGGGGGTGTGTGTGACACCAGTACAAAATGTGACAGTCTAACATCATGCAACTGTGAGCATGATGATAAATGAAAGTTGTTCAACAGAAATTAAAATATGCTTTTATCCCTGATGATTTTAACCACTTGCAAAGTCTTTAGGCAGCCATAAAGTGTAGGCTTGTCATTAACCTGATATGCCTTCCATAGAGGGAAGAGAGTCTTCACTGTAAAGGCATTTGACCACCTTATACTCAGGGCTGATCCTTATTGTACCACATGACATCACTCCAAATGTTTTAGTGGTTACCAACTGTTTTGCTGGACAGTAAAAATAAGCTGATCAAAGTTCAGTTCAAGAGATATGTTGTTGATAAATCTTTTTGAAGTGTTCCCCCCTAACCAAGCTCCACATTCTCCTCTAGAATCAACACAGGTATATGCTCCACAGGTCTGCAAAGGAAAACAGCCTTATTTTTATATTTTATTTTTCCCAGGGAACCAGCTTGCTCTGAATATATCTTTGTCCTAAGTGCTAGAACAAAGTGCTAAATATTGCATCATGATACACAGTTTCTGCTGGAGGAGGCTGCACAGAGGCAACACAGGACCTTGGCATTCTGCACATTCTTTCTTTGCCATCAGGTCAACTTAAAAAGATAAAAGTGCAATCTGCTGCTCGCTATACGTCATGAGAAATGAAGCCTGATAATTTTTGAGTAATGTTTAGCTCATCATTCTTGGACCATTACACCGAGTTAGTAGTACTAAGGGATTTATGTCCTTCTCTCTCCCTCTTAGTGTAATAAGTCTCAGATTAATAATGCTGCAGGCTTCAAAGTCTGTTTTGTTCATAGCTGCTGGCTGGGGAACAGGCAAAAAACAAGTATCAGATTTGCAATGACCTGCACATTAAAACCCTTCAAAAAGTGTCTTTTGGCACCAGGGTGAGGAGCTATTAACAACATTCCTGAATGGCTGTAGAAAAATAGCAAGTGTTTATAAACGGTTATATCATCTTGGATTAGCTACCTGACAAAGAGGTGCTTTCAGTTTATTTAGGGCCCAGTTCTTCTTTCCGCTCGGGCCTTCTTCCATTGCAGCTCCATAGGAGTGTAAAAGCAACCAGGCCTCAGTTTAAGTGAGAACCTGGCCTTTGGGATGCACCCACCAGAATGGCCTTTGAGGTGCAGCCACCGTAATTATCTCGGTACATGGGGCAGGCAGTGTGGCTCAACCATGCCCAGAAAGGAACAGGAACCAGCAGCTGCAAAATTTGATTGCATCTGCAGCTACAGTGCATTTAAACAATCCCCAGAAAAGGAAAAACTCTACAGAGAGGAAAAAAAAAAAAAAAAAGCTAATGTTGAGGTCTCTAGCAATGGGCCTGACCTGGCTCAGAGTGACAAATACCCCTCAGGTGTTGATACCCAAATTGAATGACCTGACTGCTGTGTTAGGCTCTCCACTTGTTTACGGTCTTCTTGGAAGAAGACTGTCAGATGCTTTTCCCAAATAATTCAGGCAGATTTAAAAAAAAAACCCAAACATCCCAGAGGTTTCATTTTCAAGCTTGCATTACTTCACTTTTGAGATGTCATTCCTTGTGTCTAAGAGAAAGGGAAATGTGTCGCAATGTCAGAAACCTTCAGCTGAAAATGTTCCTGTGACTCATGCGGGGCGCTCTTGAGGTTACCACATTCACTCCTTGCAAGTGCCTGCTACATGCAGAAATGGGGGTGAGTATTGCTTAAGCCAATTCAAAGTGTTAAACTTTGCAGAACACTAGCTAGCGCATCGCTGGTGTGTTAAGTGTCAACTGTGGGAGGCATCCCTCCCTATGAATAGGGCAGTGAACACTTTGGGGGGGGGGGGTTTACACAGATATTTGAGAGCAAGCAAAAGAAGTACAGAAAATGGGAAAATGGGCTGTCTCAGAAATCAGAGGTTTCCTTTTATGTTTTGAAGCACCCAGAGAGTTTAAAGCCACCAGGGAGAAGCCCTGAAGGAAGGGTAGTATCCAGGTAGACTTCCTCATTAGAGGAAAAACTGAATTTTTGCATGGAATCTGCTTGCATGCAGTGAAACATTTTATTCCAAAGGGAAAACTCATGCAAATTTGGGCTAAGGAGACAAATATTTTAGAAGAGGACACATAGCCGACCAGGGTAGTCATGGGAATTAGGACATAGTTTAGAGGGGAAGTTCTGGCATTGCCCACAGCTGAGTGACAACACAGCAAGTGGGAAGAGCACAGGAAGGTCACGGAGTGGTCAGTTTTCTAAAGAGGGACATGCCAGAAGCCCAGGCCCAGGCAGGATATACTGAATGCACCCATAAAAGGTCTCTGCTGCAAGAATTCTTAGTGGGGGGTAAGAAATTTCTTGCCTCCTCTTACTGGAAGAGTTGGGAGGCAAGGATGTATGTGGGAGTAAACGGTACTGCCTTGATCTGACCATTCCCTAACATGACTTGTGTGTCCTGTCTAATCCTTCTCTCTGGCAATGCTGTTGTCCATCTGTGTTTATTTCTACTCAGAGTGTCCCATTGGCTTTTAAATTTGTGGATACACTCCAGATTCGGTGATGAATTTGTACTTTATGATATTTATATCTCCGCCCTTCCCTGATTGTTGCACAAGATTTCATGTTGGAATTTCTAACCCCAGGTTTTTAAAGAGGTCTCGTGGGTGGGGAAGAGCATTTTCTTCTTTAAAATTGTAGAGATCCCTAGCAGTAGAGAAGAATTAAGCTAAGGAGGAGGCAGCTAACTTTCAAGTGTGTCCTTGGGAGGTTGAACCTTAGCAGATGGTGAGATCTGTGAAGTATGATGTGATGAAAAAACAAATGTGCTCTAGAAAATAAGTTGTTTCAATTGACAAAAGCAGTGGGGAACAAACCCCAAAGGAACATGGTCCTGAATTGGGGAAAACAAAGCTTTGGCCCATGCCTAGCAAAGAAAAATGCTGCAGTTGGTCTGCTAAGTGTTTTGCAGGTAGCAGAAGAGAAAAGAAATGGAGAATGTACTTTCCAGATGATGAAGTATGTCATGTGTGCAAGGACAGCTTCTCCTCTGACCACAGTTGCCCTGGCAGGGAACAAGGAGTCCCAAGCAATCTGTGCTACTGCCAGCTGCAACTGCCTTGTGGTCCTTGGCAGCCTCCCCAGAGATAAAGGTTCAGTGGGGCTTCCCCAAAGGACTGTATGACTATATCTCCCTTCTCTTTGCAGCTCCCACTCCCTGCCCTCACTGCCCGCGTCCCCTCCCCCCACCCCATGCTCCCCATCCTCTGGTGGTGCACCCCTGCAGTAGCACCTGCCCATCCTTACCCCTACCATCCACCCTGCTGCCCTCCCTGGATGGTGAGGGGAATGAGGTTTCCCTCCTGCAGGACAAGAGGGATTGTGGTGGGATATTGAACAAAGAGTTTGCCCCAGCATTCTTACTGAGCATACATCAGTGCTGTATTGTTAAATACTGTACCAAGGGTCCAAATATACTGGGAAGAGGATGAGGAAAAGGTAATTACATCTGTATTAGGAGGTAGCATGGTGCAGGAGCAGCAGATCTGGTGAGTGAGACCCTTGGTGCCAAGGACCTGATGGGTCTCACTGCAGATGAGTTATTTTTGCCTTGAGATGGCTGACAGTTGAAGTGCAATAGGTCCTCTAGAAAAGCATGCAGTTTAGTAGTAGATTAAATAAAAAGAATGATGATGTTTATATGCCTGCAATAATGCAGTTACCATGTCAGATATTTAGCATAATGATTTTTACAGAAATATACACCTACTGGAGCTATCTGAAGTATATCCTCATAGCTCTCTCATATTAAACATTTCTTGCACTGAAGATAGATTTAGGAGACCAAACTATGACTAACAGTTACAAACTTCAGACTGAATATTTTTATTCTTAGCCTGTCACAGACCTCTATTTTTAGTCAGCTGGAACAGTATCAGGGTTATTAGTGTCAGTAATTTCTGGTGTTTGTGATGCATTTCCAGAATCTTACCCACAAGGAAGTATTCCCAAATATTTTACTTAATCTAGTCAAAACATTTATTGAGGTAGATTTTTTTTTTAAAACTTTTATTACATGTTAGATTATCACAGCCAAGAAGACCATCAGCAACTCTGATTTTCTGTTGCAGTCAAATATTTAAGAAATCAGACTGATAAACAGAAACATTTAGGTTAATTTTTAACAGAATCAAGCAAGTTGCACAACAGTTGGCATCCCCGAAGGGACTGAGCACACTCATCTATTAGTTAAATTAATAAAGGTCTGAGTTAGCTATTAGTACCTTTGAGGATCAGACAGAACTTGTCTGTCTCTGCTTTAGTTTCCTTGAAGTTAGTTGCACTGAGAGCATTACAGGAATTTGTCTGGGACTCAAAACACCTGAATGCTTTTCTGGGAGCAGTGAGTGACCAGGAGTCAACAAGCAGCCGCATGTGGCATCAGCTTTCGTACACAAGAGTGCCTGTCTGGTGATTACCCACCTTTATGCAGTACATGGTGCTTTAGAGATGGTAAACACTCCACAAGAAATATTTTTTTCTTGCCCCTTAGAAAGGCAGAAAATAAAAAAATGGCCACATATGTGAAAATTAAAGACATTGAACCATCAAAAACTACTGAGAATTTAGGTCTCCATTTTAAACATATGATTTAGTTTGATCTAATTTTTAGATCCAGCTGGATCAGACTGTCTTTCCTCTATAAAGCTCCACATGAATTTAAACTTTGGTATAATCTTACCACTTTTTGAATAGTTGATGGTCTGATCCAGTGAATAAAGAAGTCAGTTGAAAACTCCCATTGAATCCTACGAAATCTTGAACAGATGGTAAGATTTGCAGTGGGAAAAGGATGACTAATTGACATACATGTCAGGTAATCTGCTGCTTACTGGAAAAATAACACAATTAAAGGAGGAAGAAGTGTGGGAGAGCATGAGTGTGAACATGTGGACAGGAGTCTGCACTTGATATCAGAGTGTTTGTACCTTGCCTGTCATTTTTCATATGATTTCTTAAGCTGAATAATTATACTTAGTGAACTAGATACAATGAAAACAGGATGCAAAACACAACAAGCAAATATTTAAGTTAAAAACCGGTTTTGCTTGATCTCTTATTTTGCTCTCTGGTGTAAGGTGTTAGAGGAGGCAGCTGTCAGTAGCAAAATCTTTTCTGATAAAATGGACTGATTTTCCTCTGACCACTGTGTGTTCCAATGCCACTAAAATTCCTTCTCACTTGCTTTTGGCTATAAGAGTTTAACATGTATTTTCCCTTCTTTTCTTCCTTTTTTTTCCCCTCATAGATTTTTTTTTTGCTGGAACCTCTGCAATTTGCTCATTTCAGCTGCAAAGAAGAGAGGGCATGTTTATTACCAACTAAGATTAAGTTATTCAGGGAACTCCTGTAAAAACGTTAGTGGCTAGGTCAAAACCACTTGAAAAGATACATGAATATGAGTAGGTGCCTTTTCTGCAACCACAACTTCAGGAGTAATTTTGACATAACTGGTACCATGTGGCAACACTTACTACAGGCAGAAAGTACTAGAGGTATCCTACTATTTCAGGAAACAACATCCTTGAAGGTAAAGCCAGCAGCCCTTTCTGAAGAATCCTCTTCCCACCCCACTGAATCGGTGAGTTCATTTTGGTTAAGCACCTTGCACTGATGTCCACCCCACCCCCTGACACTGTTGCTTTCATTTGACTGTGCAGCCAGCTCTTCTCAGGGAGTGCATTTCTGCGAAGCGCAGTGCTGGGAATGGCAGAAGTTAAAACCCAGCTGAACTTGAGAAGGAGCCAGGCTGATGAAAAGTGGGTGTTATTGTCAAAATAATAATCTATACCGGCCATTCTTTCATGCTTTAAGGGAAATACGAAGTAAGTATGAGCAGTGAAATGGGAAGAATCAGCAACAACATATAGGTGCATGCCAGCAACATGTGCAGTTGACATTTATACATCAGATGCTTAAAATACCACAAGAGACAATGCAGAAAACAATGCAGAGGGCTCACTGCTAATCTGGACTGTGGCTTCTTCACAGTTCACTAGCACTGAAAGGAGCACCACAAATGCTGAGGAAAATGTCCACTAGAATCACAGCTTCTGTTTTAAAGCTCAGAGTTTCTGGGTTGCAAAACAGGTAACAAAAATCCTACCAGCAATTTAAATCATCTAGAAGTCATTACAATATCCGGACCAAAAATAATATGGGCTGGTCTGCTTGGAATTTAGCTAAGTGAAATAGAGTTTCAATTCCAAAAGCACAGATTTTTAACAGGTTTTTCACAACTCTTTCATCAGGCAGGTCCACCCCACAAAGCAGGGAACAGAGCCCTGGACAACCTCTGAACAGGCTGATACATATCCATGGCACAAGGTAGGGACACAGGAAGGTACTGGCTCATGTCCCAGCTGCAACAGACAGCTTTATGCAGGGCTGCACCCTTTTTTGTAACAAAGCCAGTTAGTAGAAATTATATAGCTTTCAGCTCTGGAAATAGGTAGCTCAGAGTTCTTTGCCTCAATACTCCCCCGCTGGGTGTAGACATGCCTTAAATCACAGCGCAGTGCTGAAAAGGTGTCGACTTCTCTCTTGCCTTTTAAAGTTAGCTTTGAAATTATGATGTGTGTGCGTGTGCATCCTTCAGTTTATTTAGCTTTCCATTGAAATATATTGCTTGAGGTCTTTCAGCTCATCACATGTTGTCCTAGTCCAACGCGTGAGTCATCAAGGCTTCCTGGCTGTTTAAAGGCATCCCGATGTGACAGGTAGGCACACAGGTAGGGTAGCCACCGCAATAGCAACGCCAAGAAGGAGAAACAACAAACTCATTTTGCTCCCAGTTCCCTCTTTTCAAGGTTAGAACCAGCTTGTTTGGTTACAAACCACCCTCATATATAACATGACCCAGTTTTGACTTTTACTCTGGGACTCCACACTCTTTCCATCCCTGTATTTATTTCCTCTTTTTTTAAAATTTATTTTTTCCAGTTTCCCCTAGCCAGCTGCACACCCACCCCAAGTAGGAGGTCTGGCAGCTGGCTGAGAGCAGCAATGCTCATCCTCAGTGCTGTGATAAGCTGTGCTGCAGGGCTGGGGAGGGTCCTGCCTCAGCCCCCAAAGACTGGGCTGCCGGCTCAGTTGTTGACATCTGGGTTTTTTCCAAAGTAATGACTGTGGGAGTGGACTTCGGTTGTCAAGTCCCCTGTTACTGCTTGCAGTTTTGCATAGTATTCCCACACACATAAACTGAGGTATCTCATTATTTTAAGTGCACTCACATGTAGTTCCTGTATTATCTTTTCTACTGTGAACTTTTGGTCCAAGGGAATAATCTGTGTAAAACTGTATGCAGCTTTTTACCAGCAGAGTAAAATAAATACTTATTGTATAATTTATGTAAAGATGCTATATTTTTCACCACTGTATTTTGCTTTCATTGGTAAAATGGTAAAATAATCTTTATTCTAATGCCATAGTTACTGCTGACACAACATTGGCTTTGCTTCACTGATTTTAATCATTTAGTCCCATGCTAATCGTTTTGTGATTCTCTTCAGTCAGCAGATTTTTGACAATGAAATCCTGGTTGTTTCTGGATAGTTTACTATCGAGGGCTCTTTGCTAGCTGCTCTTGAAATTCCCTTTTCTATTGTCAAAGCTGTTTGGATGGGAGTTTTCTCATTCCCAGCCAGGCTTCTCCCTTAGCTCAGTGATGCCAGGAACTCCTAATCCTGTGTCTCTGACATCACGGTCCGTTGCCATGACAATGTCTGAGAGCCATGTGGTCAACGGCCTAGTTTTTCTGCAGAAACTGTATAGGAGAAAGGATGAAAACACAGGGAGCACTGACATTCATATGACGTGCACACATACAAATGAAGAAGAATGCAAACCTGGAAACCCAGGAGTTATTTGGCTTTTTTAAGGCGTGGGCTTGAGGCAGAGGGAAATTCTTCATCTGTGTTTCCTAAATTCCTAGCTCTTGGTCTTGTGCTGGGCCTGGCTAGTATGACTTCATCCAGTTAGCGCACTGCCAGTGCCTTCTTTTCATGGATATTAAGTTGTCGGTTAGTTTGGTTTGAGGTTGTTGTTCATGACATTTCCATGCTTTTCCCAAATTTAGATAGTTGAAAGAGGCAACAGAACAGGGCTCAGTTTTATCCATTCCTTTTCTTTTCCCCCTAGATGTTCTGCATTTGTAATTTCTTAGCAAACAGAAGGCATCCCTAGTCCCTGAAATGATCAATTCAAGTATTATTTCACTTTGCCTTTCTCTGAGCAACACTTAGGTTCCCACTGAATAGAAAATACAGAGTAACATACATGGGTTTTTTTAGACAATTTCTTTCTTCCTATACTTAGAGGCCCATCTCTGAAGATCTCTACCTGTCATCTAAGGAAAAATACTTGTGCTGAAAGCTGCACTGATAGAATGCAATTTCCTTTGTTAAACCACACTGACTTAATTGACTGTGTGTAAATGAAACCTACTGCAATTTAGTCACATCTCACCCATAGTTAATTTGTAGAAAGAAAGCCTTTAGTCATATGTCATTTGGACATAACATTATGATGGTGGAGCTGATTATATATTATAATTTCCTGGTTCCCAGTAGAAGCAAATGTGCAATCTTCGAAAAACTTTTACAATATTGTCACACTTGTGAAGAAGTCTTTGCCTGGGGGAAGCATGGAAAAGGGCAAGAATATACAATCCATACTTTTAACTCAGAGTTCCTGTTGGGCTCAAGCTCTTGAAAATAAGGGGCTGGAGTATACAGCCTGATGTAAGCCAGTTGCATAGGAATATGCCTGGACCCTGCAAAACTCATTTATCCTTTAATGAGAAGCTAACCTGCAAAATCTGCTTTCATTTGGTAAGGCAGCCTACTCCAGTGTATGGATTAAATGCGCAGCTTCCTTGATGACAACATTTTGTTTAAGTTGGTGAATGACTCTCTGCCTTGCCAATTTATGATGCTATTTCCCTCTGGCCATCCCTTTTATCTTATCTGTTACTGCCAAGATATGTGAATTGAATCATCTGCTCATACTTGAGCTGTGCATCTCACCCCAATAAATGGCTGATGGTCAAGCTGACTCAGCTGCTGCTGTGTGTTATACCCCTAAGCTTGTTGCATTTACTTAATTAATTCATTCCTGCTTTCAGACGTTGGAGGCTGATAAGGGAAGGTCACCCTTAGCTCAGTTCCTATTTCTTAACTTAAACATTTTATTAAATGTAATAATAAAATTACATTAGTTCTTTGAACTCATATCTAGCCATGATTCAAAGGATTAGAAGAAGTTAATCCAATCTTCTAAGGGGGTTTTTGAAGTTTTTAGAGTATCTTTCTTTTTAGGGGCATGCTTTGTTGTATTAGCCCGCTTCCTTTGTTGCTTTCTGTAAGTCAGCTATAGTTTTGCAAGGCTTGAAGAGACCATTGCAGCCAGCTCATCTGCCTGCTGCCTACCCCAGGGCACCGACCTTGTCTGTGGGTTCCCACACTGGAGGAGCTCATTCCGCCTTTCTTCCTAATAAGCTCTCCAACAAAGTCACCCTCAAAATAGAAGTGCTGTGGAAGACAAATATACCATGCTTTTTTTTCCTCATGTCATCTTTCATTTCAGCGCACTGACAACCACCAATAAGCCCTGTATCTTCAACCAGTTCACGGATGCCAGGAAGGTTGTATAAAGCACAAAAGGTTGAATATCCCTAAATTCCTCAGATGAATTACCACAAAAGAGAGACATTTCTCTCTTCCCACTGAAAGTCACTTCAAAACCTGCACCTGGTCATAATCTTTTCTACTTGAACTAATTGCGATTTGTAGTGGTGTAGGGAACAAGGCTCCTTTGCCTAATAACGATATATCAAACTACAAAGACATTTCATGATATTGCTTGTTCATTTTGGAATCAAACTGCCTATACTTTGCAAGGATTTTCCTTTTTGAAAATCTAAAAAAAAAAAAGGAGAGAGAATAAAAACCAAGTGACTCCAAGAAAGCAAGGGGATTTTCATATTTAAAGCTTCCTGAGAGAAGTATCAGAGAACACCAGGTTTTGCTCATCTTCTTGAATAATTCATATATACTTACTCAAAAATCTGAAGGAGTTACTAGTCTATGTGGGCACTGTATAAAAATGGAAGCTGTATGTATTTTTAAGTAGACTTGTCAAATTGAATTTCCTTTTGGTACACAAGGTACATGATGTGGTTAATATTTTACCAGTAAGCTTTTAGAAGATAGTTAATAGCTGTTAAGGCCACAAGGCATCAGTGCAATTGGGTGCTCAGAAGCCTGGTGCATCATAAGCTGTGAGTCCAGAAAATTCTGTAGAAGAGGTGATTATTCTTTCCAAGCATGTTAGTACAGTGGCATCTGGGGTCTATCTTTTAGGAAAGCATTAAATCTTAGCATAAAGATGCCAAGTAACAGTGAATTAATCCTTATAATACTGTATAAAGTACAATTTGTTGTTGTAAAATGGAAAGCGTCATGTTTTCCTTACCTTGAAATCCACTTCGTTTTTTAAAGGACAAAATTTTTCTCCTGTTTCATCAACAGCCTGGTGATACCAGGGCTTAGTCAGGGAGATCCACGTCCCTCCAGAGGGTGTTTGGTCCTGCACCTCTAATCCCCCAGATAGTGGCTCTAATTTGCCTTTGAGCAGTTCTCTCCTCCTGTGCCCAACCAGTGTTGAAATAGTTAAGTGAAATAAGACAGATCCAAGAGGTTGGGGTTGGCAGAGCCTCACATAAGATGATTGCATGTTGGGAGTGTTCACCCAGGGAGGTGGGTAGCACAAATGTCCCTAGGGAAATGCTGGAACCGTGCCTGTTTCCTAAAGCAACAGAGATTAATTATCTGCTGGGCTTGTGGATAAAAAGCAAGCAGGCCTTTCACCTGTCTTTTGAAAGGCCTAAAACCAGCCTTTGCTTGTGAAAACAAAGAACAACAATTCAGGCTCCAGTGGAACAGTCAAGGTTATTAATTGCTAGAAAGATGGGCACTTCCCCACAATTCAGTTAGGAGATGGACTTTGGGGTTTGCTGATCACTCACAGGCCAGTGAGGCTTGCACCATATTAATGCAGTTTCTATAAATCCCCTCATAGGAGTGCAACTATGAGGGCATCTGTTGGAGTCAGTGATGATGGTTTCCTCAGTGCAAGGTTGTTGACTTTTCCTGTATACATTTGTCTGTCTGCCCCAATGAGAAAATATCAATTTGCAAGAAGCAACCATGTTTACACCAATAAAGGAATTGGAAGTGACTGGAAAGTGAGAGCTTGCTTTGTTTCAGGCACAGTGCTGAGCCATCCAGGATTACAGTGAGGACAGGTACACCATCCCACCACTCCCCATAGATCCTTCTCACACAGGTGTTGGTAGCAATGTCAGCAGCTAGTACAGATGTTTCTAAGTCCAAGGGTGTCCCAGAGGTTCCCAGGAGATTTGTATGGCTTAGGGTAAAGCTCACACTGTGGTATCTTAGGTGAGATAGGTTTAAGCTAGCATGAACATGCACTCTGGTTGCATGAGAGACATGGTTTTGGTGCTACCTCTTCTTTGTGCAGTTAGTTGTGCTAGTGGCATCACACTCTGCTGAGAAATGCATTCTGCCACTGGCTCAACCAACAGGGGCAGATGAAGGAACAAAACAAATGCTACCATAACCCTTTTTTTCTGGGTTATGTGATCTAAAAAGCCTCTTTCATCCCAAGTTTCTCTGAACAAACATGCACACAAATCCTGCTCTTCACCCTGAGTGCATCCCTCTCCTGCATGGAGCACTGGACACCTATCTTATGGCAGCCCACCAGGTTATCATCCTTACTGAGCCCTCATCTAGCTCAATGAATTTTAGGCTGACAAACATTTTTATAGAAAGCTAAGAAGGGACAAAAGGCCAGAAAGTTTATCCCTCTGGCTTTGGCTTGGATCCCCTCACAGGCAGGATGGCTATCCTATCTCCACATTGGAACAATCTGAGTATAAAAGGATGAAGCATCCCTTGCTGAGCAGCTAGTGTCAAGGCTGACATTACCTATAGAACAGAGATTATTTTGATGCTTCCTATTGATTATTAGGCCTTTTTGTTAGAAAACAGATTAGTCCGATTTCATTTCCCACCTTCATTACAAAGGCTGTGCAGCTAGGACAACAGTACTGCTGGATGGCATCTAAATCCTGGCTGCACTAATTACATGCAGCAGTGACTGGATTGAATTTGCTATTCCTATGATTCACCTGTAACAATGATCTTGGCCAGCGTTTTCTTTTATAGTAGATAGACCATTTGAAGCATTACAGAAAAGGAATACTTGTCATCATTAAGTTACCATCAAAAGCAGAGGGCTGTTGGTATAAAGATTATAGATATATCTTTTTGGATTAGGGCTTAATATAAAAATGCTCACAGAATTCCTCATTTGTTCCATCCCCAGTCATGCAAGGCACTAAGCAAAACCGTATCCTGTGGAAATTGCTCTGCACATGCGAAGAGGGAAGATAATTTAGAAAGCCTTGGCACAGTTCTGTTCATTGACTGAAAGGGAATGGAATAGATTTAGCAGAGCTTAAGAAGAAGCAGCAGAAGAGCTCTGGCAAGCTCACAGTCCACAAAAAGATGGGGATGTTTCGGGGATGTGGCTTATTTTTTTTTTAATAGACTTTTAAAATCCCATTTGAGTATTCCTCCCCAGTAGTGTTTTTGTTCAATGCCCAGTGGATGAAAAGGAAAGGTTATTACTGACTTCACCAGGCCTTTAATGAAGCATGAAACTGCTGGATATCTTTGATGGTTTCCTTCCCTGCCAACAAACTATAGTTATTAATGGCAGCTTCTTTTGCTTAGGGTCCATGGTTTGTAAATATAAACATGGTGATTGAAATAGGTTTGTGTTTAATGGCATGCCCAGAGACCCAAAACCTGACCAAAAAAAAAAGAAAGGGAGTCACTGTGAATCTTGCTACAAACCTGTTTTCTGTGTGATTTATGCAATATGTGGCAGCTATGAAAATCTAAGACCATATTGGAAACTCTGGTTTAATAAAGTGTTTGTGTGAAGAATAGTTCTGTCAGTGTTTGTATAAGATTGTCATGGCTTGAAAATGCTGTGGCAGCCCAAGAAGTGGCTTCGAGTGCAAACATGAGAATCCTCGTGGTTATGACACCAATGGCTGTGTGTGGGAAACAAGGGCAAAATAGTATTCACAATAGCCATGTGAATATCAGCAAGTTAGAAATAAGATCAGATTAGTAATAAGGAAGAAATAAGCTTAGGACATAGCCCTGATAGAATTAAATCAAGGACAAGAAGAAAAGTTTCTGTAAGTGTGTCAGTGATAAAAGGAAGACAAGGGAAAATGTGGGCTCCCCCTCCAGAATGAAATGAGAGACCTGGTCACCCAGGATGTGGAGAAGGTTGAGAGACTCAACAAATATTTTGGCTCAGTCTTCAGCGGCAAAGGCTCTAGTCACACTGCAGGGACTGGGAGAATGAAGAACTAACTACCCACTGCAGAGGAAGATCAGATTTGAGAATGTCTGAGGAACCTAAAGGTGGTAGTGTGGTGAAGTTCCCACTGTCTGTTTCCCCCCATTTTCAAAAAGGGAAAAAAGACAACCCAAGTAACTCTGAGGCGGTCAGTCTCACCTCTGTACCTGGCAAGATCTATGGTCAGGCACACAGAAAGTAAGAAGGTGATTGGTGAGAGCCAACATGGCTGTTTACTAAGAGTAAATCTTGCCTAACAAATTCAGTGGCATTCTACTATAGGGTTACAGTGCTGGTGAATAAGAGAAGACTCACAGACATCATCTACCTGGACTTGTGCAAAGCATTTGACATTGTTCCGCACAATAGCCTTATCTCTAAATTGGAGAAGCATAAATTTGGCAGATGGGCAACTCAGTGGATAAGGAATTGGCTGGACATTGGCACTCAAACCGTTGTGATCAGTGGCTTGATATCCAAATAGATACCAGTGACGAGTGGTGTTCCTCAGGGGTCAGTATTGGCACTGACACTCTTTAACATCTTTGTTGGAGACATGGACAGTGGGATTGAGTGCACCCTCAGCAAATGTGGTGCAGTCAACACACTGGAGACAAGGGATGCTGTCCAGAGGGACCTTGACAGGCTTGAGAGATGGGCCCAGGCGAATCTCATGAAGTTCCACAAGGCCAAGTGCAAGATCCTGTACATGGGTAGATGTAGTCTCAAGCACACCAGCAGGCTAGGTGGAGAAAGGATGAAGAGCAGCCCTAAGGAGAAAGATTTGGGGGTGTTGATAGATGTAAATCTCAACCTGAGCTGGAAATATGCACTTGCAGCCCAGAAAGCCAAATGTATCCTGGGCTGCATCAAAACCAGCATGACCGGCAGATTAAGGAAGGTGATTCTGCCCCTCTGCTCTGTTCTCTTGAGATCCCACCTGGAGTACTGCATCCAGCTCCAAAGTCCCCAGTGGAAGAAAGCTGTTGGAGTGAGTCCAGAGGAGGGCCACAAAGATGATCAGAGGGCTGGAGCTCCTCTCCTGTGAAGACAAGCTGAAAGGGTTGTGCTTCTTCAGTCTGGAAAAGAGAAGGCTCTGGGGAGATCTTTCAGCATTCTAGTAACTGAAGGGGGTGCACAGAAAAGTTGGAGAATGACTGATTATCAGGGAATGTAGTGATAGAACAAGGGCTAATGGGTTTAAACTAAAAGAGGGTAAATTTAGATTAGATATTAGGAAGAAGTTCTTCACTAAGAAGTTGGTAAGGCATTGATGCAGGTTGCCCAGAGAAGCTGTGGATGCCCCCTCCCCAGAGGTGTTCAAGCCCAGGCCGGATGGGGTTTTGGGTAACCTGGTCTAGTGAGGGTGTCCCAGCCCATGGCAGGGGGGATTGGAACTAGGTAATCTTTGAGGTCCTTTCCAACCCAAGCCAGTCTGTAATTCCGTGATACTATGACAAAGAGAGGAAGTGATGGAATTCAGAGGAGGCATCCAGCAGAGGAAACTTTATTTTAGCAGGTTGTCACATTTTGGTCTGCAGGTACCAGTTAACCAGCCGTTACACACTGTAGTTGCAGACATAGAACTTTCTGCAAACTATGAAAATAATTGTTTACATGTTTCTTACTTAGCTTTTTTAATGAAAAAAGTATCATTTTCCATTAAAAAAACATATGGGTGAGGACAGAGATTTATGTTAGAAGTTTAGTCCTGTGTCAGCCAGTAGCAACATGCATCCTGGTCATTTGGCTGTGTCAGACTGAAATAGGCAAAAAAAGTACACAGCATATACTGTGCAGGCAGACACGCAGAGCTCCCTGGTCTCTGTAGCATCCACAGATGTGCTGGTCTTGTCTTTCTTTTCAGCTCAGCAACATTTCAAAATCACATGTTTCTGTCTGGTCAGATCTCTTTGAGACACCACTTTGGAATTCCTTTCAAATATCTCTTTTAACATTAAGCTCCATACAAAGACAAAAGATGTTGCTTCTTGAAGGAAACAGGTTTTCCCCAGGGGATTATATGACTGCTGTTATTACCTTTCCTCCTACACCTCTTTCCCAGTGTCATATTTCTTGCAGTGTTTTAAGGGGCCTGAAATGCTAGTTTCCACTTTGACATATATTTGGGGGGAAAAAAATGATGCTATAAATCTTTTTTCATGAGATCATGAGACCTAGTGGGCATTCATATGAAAATGTCAGTGAAGATCAAGGAGGTCGTGGGCAGCTGATTTTCGAACATTTTCCTTCCTCTTTTTTTACAAGGCTAAAACCAAAAGAAGCTAAAATTCAACACAAATTCCAAGGACTTAGTGTAAGGCATCTATTGGTAGTTAACAAAGACTTTGCTCTCACTTAGCAAAGATCTGATATATATAAAGTGGGTGAAATCAACAGACACTTGAAAGCAAGCATGTGTTATGCATTGTTTCCACTGGGTTTTTATGGCTAAACTAGCATGATAGCTCAGCTCAAATGTGAAAAAGCTTGGAAAACTGCTAATATCTGCCCTCACAGATTCTTTTTAAAAGATGTTGTGTCAGCCTCACGATCCTCTATAGCATCTTTATGAAAGAATTGTCAATGGGCTTGGGAAAGAATTACCTGGTGAAATATTACTGCAAAATAACACCACTGCACTCTCTAAGAGAAGTGCATGTCCCCCTAGAAAGTTTGTGTTATCTACTGCACATGCTTATCAGGATCCTTTTTATTTTCACTGTCCTCATTGTGCCTACAAAGCACCAGACATACTCAGAGACTTCCTGCAGCCAGTTTCAGTGTTACCCAAATGCAAAAATCGCTATTTCAACATTTTTTTCAGCATGATGCTTTGCTTATGTCAGGTTAAGTGCTAAAAACCTGCTGGTGTATGGCTGGTGAGAGGTAAAATGCTCTTTGCCCCCAGAACATGTCTGTGCTCTCAAAAGAAAATGTCATCCAATTAAGCAGTTGGCTTTTCAATGTCCTTTTAACAGATTGAAAAGGAATTAGACATCGCACCCTTTACGGTTAAAAGATAAATGTACCAACAGCTCTTGACTACTGTCATAGCTGCACTTCATGTGGGAGTAAGTGTACATGAGTAAGGAAGACATTTACAAATACCACTTGTGAAAGTTATTACATGGGAAAAATGTTTTTTCTTCTTAGTCCTAGACTGATCTGTGTTGCTTCCTTCCTCTTCTTCCTTCAACAAGGAGTTTTATGGTACTTCAACCAGAAGTGACACGAATGTGTGTCCTTTTGGTTTCAGGAGCCGCGTATCATTTTATGTAAATTACCCATGCCTTGAGTCAGATTGTATAATTATAGCCCTTGTTATTCATTAAAAAGCTGTTGCTAACCAGTACTAGGGTTTTTCTCTTTTTCAGATGATAGAAGCTGAGAACTGCCATAAATCAAAGGAACCGGCATTTAACTGAAAACCCTTCTGCTCTGAAAAGCCTTGATACTTTATTCCAAATGTAGACTTGTCACCATGGAGATAAGATGAAGTCAAGGATTTAAGACTTGCCAGAAAATATTATGTACCACGTTTAAGATAAAGCTTTGCCTGCTTAAAACAGCAGTGGAAGCCGAAACTGTAAACCAGCATCTAACAAAGAAAGAGTGGCAAAAGCAAAGAAAGGATTCACATTCTTTAAATAAAAGTTATCTCATTTTTAACTAGGAGGAGTGTAAGTACTGAAGCTATGTTTGTTCTCAGACCTCTTTAACAGCCATAGTTACTGTGTATTTTAGTGACTGAGTCACGTAAGTATTTGATTTTCTGGGTATTTCATTCTCCCTTTTTCTCCACCTTCAAAAATAAATGTTCTTTATTTTATTTTAATTTATCACTTAACTTTTCATCATTTATCTGGCCGTTTTTTCAGGACCAAAATAAACCTTATCCATTCTTTTTGGTGATATATAAGGTGCCCTTTGATATGATTTTAGGGGTGTAACAGCCCCTGAGTTCCTAGAAATTATTTTCCTGCACCAAGATTTGGGTTAAGTATCCCCAAAAGACAGATATACTGCATGTCCTCTAAATAGGCATTTGAACAATCTGCTCTCTCTTCCTGGCCATGAAAGAACAGCTCAAGTTTTCAGATGTGCCTTGGGAACTGAGACACTGCTGCAACTGTGACTTGTGTTACTGAAACATATTCATGGCCAAGGCATTTCTGAAAATGAGCTTTCTTCTGAAAATGATGCTTCCAAGGCATTTCAGTGCTCTGGAAAATGTTATGCCATATTGCCATATGTCATGCAGTCCCTTAGGTTGAGAAGAAGCTTTAATGTAAAGTTCTCAAGGAGGATCTGGGGGAGACGGAGAGAGCAGCATCCGTTCACTGCAAAGAACATCTGGTACCCCCAAAAAAGCCACTGTGTTCAGTGTCTCTCCATCCTCCTCATGTCACTGGGGACTGCTGCAGGGTGGGAGCCATGAGACAAGATGAAGTGCCCTTGCATGTATTGGCTGTGGCCAGGCCAATTGCTGCTGCGAGATGTAATCACCTTGGAGTTGCCTACACACAGAAGACTGCTAGGCCATTCTAGGGGAAGCCACTGCTGTCTTGGGCTCTGACACAGTATTTGGCCAGATACATGGGGACCGTCCATCACCCTCAGCACCAACAGCTTGGTCAGTAGTATGGAGGAGGGCTGCAAAGTCAGTGGGAGCACGAGGGGACAGGTGTGCTCAAAGCTTTAGGGCTTCTGGGCTCAGAGAGCTTGCTTGCTTGGTGCTACTATTACAAGCTAATAGTATTAAAAGTAATAACAAGGAGATTTTTTTATTATTATTTTTAGTAGTTAACCACGTAGTGCCATAGATACTATAATACACAATAGAGAATATGATAAAGTCCCCACATCAAAACCAGGGGCTGCCTTTTAGTCTGAGTAAAGCCATTTTAACAACCTTTGGTAAGCTCAGCAACAATGCAGATATTCCAAGTGGTGCAGTATGTGTTTAGGAGCAGGGAGAAAGAGCTTAAAATTCATTTAAATTGAAAAACAGCAGTCATGCATTTCTCTAAATGATTGTTTTCAGTACCATAAGCCACATCCTTTCAAATTTCCTCTGCTTGGCCACATCATTGGAATGAAGTGTCATAGCTGGTTAAGTCACTTTGACATCATCCTGATGATGTGTCAAGCACAGGAAATTTGAAAGGACAGGGCTCAGTAAGGTCTTACCCTAACTTGCCTTCTTTTGACAATTCCTCCCTGCTGCCCCACACCCTCCCTGTTCCTTTTTTTCAGCTTCAGTGTTTCTGAGCTCAGTTAACTCTTAAAATCCCTATGACAAGGCTACCACTGCCAGAAGTGTGGAGATAGCACTCTGCAGCTCTCCCTGCCTTTCTTTCAAAGCCAGCATTTTCAAAGCATCCAAATATTTACGAGGAAAGTTCATAATGGAATCAGTTATACTGCAGTCATTGGAGAAAAACTCTGCAAGCAAACCATAGCTGGCAAGAGGTGCATGGCTGCGGCTTCAGAGTGTAGGCCTGGAAGAGATCCCACAGCCCATGAGCTCTCTTCCCAGCTGCGCCAGGCAACTGGTGGAAGGAGAGTCCATTGCACAAGCTCATTAATAACGAGTTAGTGAGGCTTTATTTCCTTCAAATACTGATACTGGGAAACTGTTCCAAAAGCTTCTGGTTCTGAGTAGGAAGCAGTGTAAACAGCTCTTGTGCCAGAGCTGTCCTTGAGCTTAAATACCTCTTTTTGTCTGATCTCCTTTCTCCATCGCCAATGTACTTAGAGAAAGCAGTCTTACCTCCTCTCAAACATCACCTTGCTGACTTAAACAAGTCCTGTTACATTTTCCCAGAAAGCAGCCTCTCCACTCTTTTGAGAAGGCCCTCACTGCATTATTTTTTATTTAAGTGGTTCTCTTTTGATAGTAGTCGAGCAAGAAAAAGAGCAGTATTCCCTCTGTGGTCTTCCCACAACTTCCCACACAGACCTTCTATTTTCCTTTTGCTGTTGGAAGCACCTCCCCATATACTGGCCACAGTAGTTTCTGGGTTTGTCCATGGTTACATCTTCTTGATGGCCCAGATCATCCTGTGGTCCATTCATATGAAGGTATTTCTTTCCAGTAGAAATTCATGGTTCAGAAGCAGATGGCCTACGTTCGACCTGTATCCATCTGCTCAATACTCATTACGTATCTCTGAAAGACCAGCTAGCCAGTAGCAGACAGATGGAGGCAGACCTCTGTGCAAGGGCATTGCTCTCAATTCTGTTACATGTGATCTCAGTTCTAGTGCACCAGCCCCCAGATTTATCCATTTCTTTCTTTCCAATTCTTTTCATGCTTTCCAGTTTTATGTCATCAGTAGATATCTCTCATTTGCTACTATTTTCCGTGCCAAGGTCACTAATGAAACTATTAAGTAAATAGGTCCTAAGGTCAATCCACCAAACAATAGATTTCCTCCCACCTGATAATTTCCCTTTCAGCAGAACCTGTCATGAGCTGCCCTTTAGGTAGTTCCCTGTTGACCTTTTAGTTATTATACTTATTCTCAGCTCCTGCACATAATGTAATTTTTTTTCCCATGGTTTTGTGTCAAATGTTTACCTGAAAACCAGATAAAATGGTGCATTTCCTTTGTCTGGGAAAGTATTTTTTTATTACCAAAAGAAATATACCTACTTATTCTTGCATGATTCAGTTTTGTTAAAGCCATGTTGCATTTTATATAAGTTTTTATTTCTATCTACATATATTTTCTTCCAAAATTCATTCTTTATTGTATATGCTGTCGAAGTCAGGTTAGTCCCTAGTTGTTAGTGGGCTGTTTCCATCTTTGCACAAGCTGCAGCATCACATAAGTTATGTTCAACTCTAATGCCTCGTGCCAATTTACGTAATCAATACAAACATTATTATGTGATCCCCAGCTTCTTGTGCCTGTTCTTTTACAGTTCCAGAAGGAAGATTGCCTGGTCCAGAGATTTCTGATTCAACTTCAGCTATGGACATTTTCAATTTGAAGGTCTCCCTTTCATTGCTCACCCTACCCTATTTCACTGTTTTTTATTAAAAACAAAACACAGTTTTGAAACTGGACCCAAATTACTATTGATTTCCATACCATCTTCTCTCCAGTGGACCTTCACTTTTTCTTTGATCTTATGGTTAAACAGCTTTTTGCTTATTGTTTGAGTTACTTTTTTCAAGGTGTAATTCAGCTTGAATTTCACTGATTCTCACTTTACCTGTATGTTTCCCAACATCTAATGTAGCTCATTTTGCTGATCATTCACTTCCTCCCTCCCAAGAAAGCTTCTTCTAAAATCTCAAGGTATATTCTTTAAGATGGTTATTTACCTTTTTCTGTCTAGAGTGCTTCCCCACAAGTTTACAAAGTTTTTTCCTTTGCTTATGATACAGATTCCAGAGAGGCTTCATCCCTTTGACTTTGAGTAATTCTCTGTTTCCTCTTCACTCAGGTCTTTGATTTCCTTTGGATAGGTCACTAATTAGATACCTTCATTTTTCAGTCTTTATCCAGTTGAAATCTAAAACCTTAATTACAAAACTGCCTTTGTGTATCCTTAAATTGTATTTAAACTGAATCAAGCCATGATCCATTTGAAACAAGTTTTTATTTCTTATCACTTACAAAAACAAAGCCTAATTAAGGGTGCCCTCTTGTTCAATGAACTTTATAGTAGTTGATAAAGAAAATTGTCTGATGATACGCTCAGGAAAACCTAGACCTTATCCTTAATAGTAATGTTTATTTTTCATCCTATATTTTTGCACAGCATAATATACTGGATTTATGTTCTCTGAGTAGATTTGCCTGTGCTACATGATTGCTTATGCCTTTAAGGTCTCTTACAGCATAGCATATAATGTTACTCCACCTCATTTTTCCCTAAAAATACAGCTTTTCATCACAAAACCTTCAATATCCCTGTTCTCTCATCCTTGACAGAGCATCTTAATTTCTTCGTGAAACATAAGATCCTCAGCCACATATTCCCACATTCCAATTTTCCCTTTTTATTTTTTTTCCTTTTTTTCTTCTTTTTCAGGGACAGCCTGGACATTTCAGTTGTCCCTTAATGACCTCTGGTTTAGTAACCAGACTCGAAACTGTCCTTTCTGTAACAGTGCCATCACTTGGGTGATTGCTTTCAGTAGTAACCTTCCATTTTTCCTCCCTTCCATTGTTTCTTCTGGAGGATGGGAAAAATTAATGAGTATATTACTATTTTATAACCATGGTCTTTACGTCTGGGTGCTCAGAAACAAAGGACCTGCAATGCATGCAGCGTTTTGTCCCTCTTCTCAGTGGTCCTCAGGTCAACCCCCTGGCACGCTCTGACTCCCTCTGGGCTGGCTGTTCGTCCTGCTGCAGGTAGGCTGCTTCTGCATTTTTCTGCAGAGTGGCAGCCACTCAGCATGTATAATCCCATCCTTCTGTTTTTATGTCCTTGTTCCAGCTGGCTTTTCTTTCCTGGCTGACAGCCTCTGCCATCAGCTCTCCAGAGTACCCAAAACAGCCCAGGATTGAGGACATTTCCAGAGAGGACCAAGTAGAAGATATCGCTGACTCACCTTTATTGCAAGAGATGGACAATGGGCCAAAAGATACCTTTATTTTTACATTATTTTTGATTAACATAACTTCTTATTTGTAATTTCCACCTGTGTGAGAGGCAAGTCAGGGCCAGTATTTTCAGACCTGGATAGAGATGCTCATTTTTCCTAAAATACATATAGCTGCAGATTCTGGTTATAAGTTAGAGATACCACTTGCATAGCTGCCCTCTCTATAATTATTACTAATTTCATTATTAAACAATTTCAATTACATCCAGCCCCTATATTCAAAGTGCCCTCTGCCTGAACTCCCCAAACCTGGCACAGAAATTTCTGGTTAAGTTTGCAATACAAATGGTTTATGGAAATAAAGTGGCACTAGGAATGTTTTGACTAACTGTGCCAGTTCAAACCCACATAACTCATACAATGAATTGTTATGGTTTGAAAAGAGCTGTTTGCGTTTCACTTTTTAAAAGCATTAATTAAATGACATATAAAGCTACTAAGATCTTAGGTCAGGGCGAGTGCCAAAATGGACATTATAAAAATGCTCACTTCGGTATTACTTCTGTGTTTATGGGGCGTCTCATGTCTCTAAAACCTCCCTAGACCACTATTAATCATAACCTATCAAGTACATTCATCACATATTTTCCTGTCATACGCCAAAGAATGTCTTATTAATTAAAGGGGTGAAAAATTGGAAAGGTTCCTTTTCTCTCCCATTGTTTTGTAGAAGAGGAAACGATAAAGTTCAAACAGTAAATCTGCTTCTTTCCAGAAAAATGTTCTTATTGGGAAAGTGGACTTCAGTCACATTAAAAGCAAAACTGTTTTGCAAAGTTTGGCCCAAATCTGGCTCTGGCTGCTTGCTCATGTACTTCTTCTGAACTCAATTCACTGCAAAAGCAGGATTTGGCCTTTTAACACTTGTGCTGCAAAATCCATGACTGTTATTAAAGGCATTTTAATTAAACCCAGCATTAAAACTACATTTTTCTTTCAAACCATCTATAACCAATAATTAGCAGCAAGGGGATTTTCAAACCTCAAAAGAAATTGTTTGGGTGATACGCTGTATGTGGTTTATAGATTTAAAGCCCTGGGGTTTTGTTTTCTGGGAAAGAGAAGACAAATCTCCATTTTAAAGTTAAAAGGGTTGAATTTTCTGTTCATTCCCTACCGGACAGTTGTCCACATTTCAAAAGCTGAATGTAGTCTTAATTTGTGACAGCTGTTTTCTTTACAATAGAATTTAATTTTATATAGCTCTGTTCATATTTGAGGTGTCCCAAAGCATTTAGCATTGAGATGGAGCCAGCTTTCATGGACCACTGCAGCATGTCAGGGTTTTGCTCGATGAAGGTCCCTGAGACCCGGGTCCTTGGCTGTTGGTAATACTGTGGGGGTGTAGGGACCACCAGAGTAGATGTTCTGCACTCAGCAGCCCCTGTCCCAGCCTCAGGAGGCAATACTGACAGGACCATGGGACTAGGTTTGTTACAACTCAAGAAATACAGCAAAATGCCCTTTCCTTTAACATCTCTGGGCAATGGCACTCACAGTCAGTTCTGTAAGCATCGCTCAGCTAAATTTCTGTATTTTCTACACTTTCTGTCTAAAATATGAGCCTCCAACGCCCTGCCTTGGATCTGCCACAAAGGCTGAGTTCCATAATCTGACTAAACTAGCTCTTTACCATTTAGCAGGCCGGGCAGAACAGGGCAGGTGGAGACCCTTCGACCCTCAACAACGATGACGCTGTCTGTCATATGGAAGGGAAATCCTGGGTTAGTCACTGCCTGCTTATCAGGGCCAGTCCATGGTTAACTACTGAGCACGTCTGGGTCTCTAAGATTGAACATCCATCTTAATCCTTGTCAATAGATAACAACTTAAAGGTTGCTCTTCTACATCTCCCATTGTTTTAACCACCACCTTAAAATGGCAAGAGCAAGAATCTGTATTTAGGTCTTAAGGTCTTAAGGCATAATAATAGCTCAGACTAACAGGCATGAGAAAGAAATGAGTCTTAGGTGCATATTTGCCTCTAACTGGGAGTTCAGGGTTTTACAGTATTTCCGTGGTCACACAAAGGAGTGTTCCACGCCAGAAATACCTGAGAACAGAGGTAATAAGCTACTTCTGAGCTCACCACCAGGCCCTTGCTATTGCAAGCAGCCACTTGGCAATCAGCTGTATAAGGGAGCGGAGTTGACAGTAAATGCCCTCAGGAAGAACAGACCGACCTCTCTGTCACCTACATCCATGCAACTTACTAGTGAAGAAGAATGCCCAGAAACAAATCTGGCTGCCTTCAGCTGGGTAACTTAATCAAATCAGAATGATAAAATTTAATTACTCTAGAAAGACTTTTTCCCTTGAAAATGTCACTAATTAGTAGTTTTGCCTTTGAAACAAAGAGCTTTTCTAGACAGAGTGGGGTAGGGCAAAGTCTTACAGGATAAATACCTCAAGTACAGGCTCCCAAATTACATCGGAGGTTTGAAGCCAATAAACAAGTTACACTAAGCTGTGCTCTGGAGTCGTGTAAACCCAATGGATCTAAATTCTTCCCTGCTGTGATTCCGTGAAGTCAGTGAAGTTACACTAGGGCTTTGAAATACCAGTTTTATTGCATAGGAGTAGGCTCAAGTCTTCAGAGGCCACAGATGGATTCCAGCTATCATGAAACAAATAGTTTTCAAGAATGGATATCCAAAGGGAATTTTCTATGAAAGAACTGGAGAGAAGCTTGCATCACCATTGTATGTTTAAAATAAATCAACATTATAAGAAGCATGATTAAGGATAGGTGGGGATCTCATGGTGCCAAGCAAGTCACATGTAAGCACGAAATCATAAGGAGAAAAGGAAGGTGCAATGAACAGACATCAACTACTTTCATGGATGGAAAAATCACGATCTTCTTGCCTGACTTCCAATGTAACACACCTCGAGAATGCAGAGAGGAAAAGCAGAAGTGAGAATTCACTGGGATAAAAAGAAGAATAAAGTATCAATCTGCTCTGAGTAAATAGGATAAGAAGAAAGCAAGGTTTCAGCAAAGGCACGTGTTACAGAGCGTTCCAAATACACGTATTGCCCAAGGCTGATGTTGTTTTCCAAAAATCTTTTTCCCATTTCCCGTGTTAAGCTGAAGGGTGCAGAATGCACCATTAATCTTAAAAGAAGCCACTATTACTTCCAGGAACAGAGTTGTCCAAGTTTGGCTCAAAGACTGCGAATTCTTTTTACTCGTCCTGTTGTAGGTAGGTTTTAGTGGGTGATGACATTCATCTGTTGTAGCAGAGGATAAGTAAGATTGTTCATTCCTGTTTTTTCTCACAGGAAGAAATCCAGATGTGCATACCTTGTATTATCTTTATCCTTATTTCAAAAAATTCCACTTCACCTCAAAAGCTTGCTTAGCTGACATGGAGTAAGGATCCAGGCTGTGTCTTAGCACATAGCAGTTAAAGGCTGAAAACAAGCAAATGAATGGGAAGATAAATGTAAATGAGCTACAAGTCTTACAGCAGGACTCTGTTCTCAGTTTCCTGCTCACTTTAATCACCTACTGGTTCTTTAGGAAAAATCCTCACATTTTTTGGTCCCTCTGGATGGAGTTTGTCTCACTAGCTAAAATCTGGTCATCCCAGTCTATGCTCGTCTGTTAAAATCTCTCCATAGAAAGAAATAGCCATCTCCAGAGGGTGAGTCACACCATTTGAGCACAGCCTCCCTAGACAGCTGGGATATATTGCCCTCTGTGGGTGCTTATTTTTTTCTAATGCTTATGAAGGAAATTTAGATAATTCTTAGATATACAAAGGTGGACAAGATGAATTCCAAACTTTATAAGCAGATACATAACATTATCAAGTGAAAAGACAATTTTTTTGCAGATGTGCTATATATGCCTTTCTGTTCTTTCCTGCCCTTTTATTGGCTTCTCATGCCTTTGGTGCCTAAGCTGTAGATCTCAAGAGATTCTGTGGCAGAAAGGGAAAAATGCTGACTGGCTCCTAAAAAATCATCAAGTGCAACCAGACAACAATCTATTATTCACTGCCAAGTACCTAGGTTGCTAAGTATCTACATGTGGAGATAGGAGACCATATTTTCACATCATTTGGGGCCTTATCCATGTATATAAAGGCTTACAGTCTCCTCAGGGTTGCTCACGGGTCTCAAAGCATTAAACAATCTTGTGGTGATGACCACCCCAGGTCACTGAATGTGGAAATACATGGTCCTACAGCTTCATAGCATTTTAAGTTAAGATCATCTTATTAATTAAGATTACTTTTAATTCCCTGGAGGAAATGGCCAGGGGCAAAACAGCAGAAGTCTCACTGTTTGTATTTGTGTCTGCCCATACACCCTGGCTCTTCAGTTCCTTGGCTTTTAGAGTTCTATGTAAATAAACCTGTCCTTAATTTTAAATGCCACTGAAACTAGCTGTCAGGGATGTCCCCAGGCATCCGCTGCCAAGGGCTCCCAGAGGCACCACAGAAGATGACATGGGTTTCTGGTCCTCTGACTCAGTATTGATGCTCTTACTCGCTGCTGTGTATCAATTTTCTTGACCCTGGGCTTAAGGGTGCATATCATGATTTACCTACAGCCAGCGAGAGACATGTTCTCCTTTCACAGTGTATAATTAAAGCAGTTTTTCCAGTGGAAGGCTAGGGTTCTGGATGAAGCCCAAGCTGGGGCAAGCATCATGTGATATAACTTAATTATCTTACTGCCAGCTGTGTTTTGCTGAACATCTGGCCTTCCATATTTCAGGTTGAAGCTTGAAGTTAATTATAAATACCATCAGGATCGCGATGTAGTATAATTGAACTTACCTCCTGAACATTGTTTAATTGATTTTGAAATCCTAATCTACACATCATAAAGTTTATTACTTATGTTAATTGGCTGAATCTGTCATTGGAAAGATGGAAGGAATTGGCCAATTTAACTAGCCAATAGAATTTAAAAATACAATGCCCAGATAATCCTGTTGTTGATGTCACACAAACTTCTCGTCTATCCTTTTTCTTTTAAAAACATTTCTACAATTAAGATGGATTATATAAGGCTGATTATTCTAAAGCTGATTACTTTCAGTGCTGCAGACAGAGCTTTTCCTCTCTCCCTCTTCCACTGAAGTGTGGCAGAGGCAGCATTAAATGCAATTGTGGATTCAGAAATGTTTATGGTAGTCAGAGCCTTCAGATTAGCATGACACATGGAATTTGTGAGCTGTTAGATTCGATTTCAAAGCATTAGGCTAGGATTTCACATTTTGTTTTTATAAAATGCAAGTAGACTCCAGTTGCTTTGTTATTAAGATGGATTTGAAATGCTAGTCAGGGAGCAGATATGGAACCCACTCTCGTTACGTGAGTCTTGCTCCCTGGAATGGATTTTTTTCTTTAGGATTTCTCCCATATGCTAACTAAACTGCTACTGTGGGGCAGGGCATCCAAAAAGCTGTTCCTCTCACTAATAAAGGAAAAAGAATTAGGAAATGAATGGTGTGAACTCAGAACAAGGGCACATAAAGTCTTTTCCAAGAACATGCATTGAATGAAGATCCACAGAACAACAATCGCTGAGGCACACAGAGCTCCTCTGCGTTAGAGTTTAAGGCGAATGAGCTGCCTTGCCTGGCAGCTGACATCTTTATCACTACTGGTGATTACACCATGGCTTCTAGAGCTACATGCAGGAGTCACTGCTGGTGTAGGTAAAGATGTAGGATACCACCATTCATGGCACAAATAAGCCAGGGAGCTCCAAAGTACAGTACCAGCATTATCTGCTATCCTCAACCCCATGGTATAGCTTTGACTGTGAGGAGAGGACCCACTGACAAGTGTGCCTGACATCTAAATGTCTCCCAAAGGCCAGGTTAGCTGTGTGTCCTGACAGTGGGCCTCCCCAAGACACCCATGCACCACAAGAAGGCATTGTCCATAGGATGTACAGTCACAGGCGTGAGCAAACCCAGCAGCTCCCTATCCTGCTGCGCATCCAAGCAGATTGTCAGAAGTGTGCCTGCAAGCAGATAACACACTGTCAAGCAGGTGCAAGGACAAGAGGTGGGGAGACCCCATGTAATCCCAAGCAAGACTAGTGTGCCAAAAGAAGAGACTGGAGTGGCCTTTACAGTGTTTTTCAGGCTGTTTATCAGACTGTCAGGTATCAAAATTCAAGAGGACCTCAAATGTCATTTAAGATTCCTAGCTTTGCTCTGAGGCAAAATCTCAATCTGACTAATGATTGAATAATCCAGTTTTTTAACCAAAAAAACCCCACCCAAACAAACAACACCTGCTATAAAGAGCATTTTCATGGTTGTAACTTTTAGCACTAGTTTTAGTCAAATATTATGGGAATGCATGAAAACATCTGTGGATTTCCAGGAATTTGCAGAGTTATCATCATCCCAGGTTTCCCATTGTAGTATATGATAAACAGGAAAGGTAGAATGTTCACTTGAATTTCTTACTAATTGTGCCTATAAATAAGAGAACAAATACCTTTTCTTTTTTTTTTTTTTAATTGTCTCTGCATACTTCAGACAAACATTGTGCTGGATAAAAGGGTTGAACCAGCCAGTAAGGCTTGCTGGTCCATAGTGACATGCTTGCAGGGATCTATCTGTGCATGGGTTAGGAAGGAAGCATGACTGAGCGTTTCTATGGAGATGAGAAAGAACAGGTCTTGTTTCCTAGGCACAGCCTTAATTAGCAAATCCTTAAAGTGAGGAAGATCTGTTGTTTTTACAAGGACATTTTGTTCCAACAGTGCCTGTTTTCCTCCCTTTGCTCAAGCTGTGAGAGGCTGGGAGGCCAAAGGAGTCCAGAGCAAACAAGGGCGTTCTGTCTCACATCCACAACACCTGCCTGAGAGGTACTGTGCTGCAAAGAGACCTGGAGTCCAAGCCTGCTGCATTGTCACAGCAGAGTCAAGACAGATTTCCCCAGAACAAAACAAATCCACTGTAACTCAAAAGGGTGAATTTGTCAGAATAGAAATCAAGGTTCCAGGGTCTATTTCTCTGGCCCTCCCCTGAGATTACTAAAAAGAGAGTCACAGAATCCAGAAGAGCAGTGGTTGGAAAGGACCTCTGGAGATCATCTAGTCCAACCCCCCTTCTAAAGCAGGATCATCTCGATGTAGGTCACACAGTAATGCGTCCAGGCAGGTTTTAAATCTGTCCAGAGAAGGAGACTCCACAACCTCTCTGGGCAGCCTTCCTCATTGCATCCTTGCATACGCTGAAAACATTCCTATATTCCTCCAGTCCCTTTTTCCACATTCTGTAAACTTCCTTCTTCCCTTTGAGTTTCTCCAGGAGCTCCTTGCTCATCGCTGCAGGTCTCCTGCCTTCTCTGCTTGATTTCTTACTCATAGAAGAGTGGGCTAAATGAAACAAAGTCTCGTGCATCTATCTATTTATAGAGACTTTTAAAAAGATGCATAGATCTATATGCAGATATATCATGTAAAGGTAGAAACAGAGTCCTGCAATTTACTGTATGTGCAACATCTACCAACATTTTGTCACCTGCTCATGACTGTTAGTTTTGTCAGCATGAATTGTGCTGGGCTGGAACAGGTAATCCAAGGGAAGGGGTTTCCCTTGAATACCCTGACGCAAATTCCCTGTGCCTCACAGAGCGAAGACAGCATGTCCTTAAACCTGAACAGTTCTGCTTCCCACTTCAGCTGTGGCTCATTAAACCACTTGCTGAAGCTGGGTCAGGATGGAATTGGTTATGTTGGAATGAGACCTATTTTCAGACAAACCTTTTATTTTCTCCATTTTCCCTTTCACTGCAGATTTACATCCCCAGCCTTTAGTTTGATAAAATCACTTCTGCCCCTATGCTTGTGCTTATAAAGAGGTGCTTTCTCAAAACCTGAGTCTGAGCTACTTTTTATAGCTCTAAAATGCAACACAGACTGCTTCTGAGCACTGAAGTAATATTTTAGCAGAGTGGGGCTGAACTCCAGTCCTCATGTGAATTAGAAAGTAGTATGTGTAGATCTCAGCTGTTTTCATGCTCTCTTTGAAGTGTGCTGAGACCAAGCCAGTCTCTTCTCGCTGTCCTGTCATTTCTCTTACATTTTATACCCAAGCTGAGGTATTGAAAATATTGGTCTTAAGAGTCAATAATGGCTCTCATTGTTACTCCAAAAATCCTGCCTCTCCAACGCCTTCACGTTCAGCCAAGCCTGACAGATATAGATATCTTAAAGAAAAAATGATCCTCATCCTTTCCTTCTGCTTCTTGGCTGCATTTTCCAACCTCCTTTGAGAGAAATACAGTATTTCAAATATGTCACAGAAAAACTATGACATCTCCCAGAGTCTTGAGGCTGCTCTCACAAGTTGCCTGTGGATGCTACTGCTTCTTGAAAGGACTATTGGCACCACACTCACTGACCCAGCATTAAGAAGTCTCTGGTACCTGAAGCCCTCAGACCCATGCATGTTGGCGGTGGGTTTGTGCTTCAGGGCAGACCACTTGAAAAACTGAGCAAGAAAGCTTGTCTAGCAATATCTTTTGGCACTGACACTGATCAAATGACAAGAATATTTTTTGCTTCCGTCTTTCAGCATGCTTTGTATCCCTATATTGCTTTTGCTGTCCTCTAATGGATAAAAGTCATCATCTATAAAGATCTGTACAGGCAGGACACAGATCTCTGCTGTTGTCCCATCCCTGATATCCTTAAGCCAGGATATCAGTGTGCTGCTGTACTCTAGCAGTTGCTAGCCCTGGAATGTAAGTAACTTCCTGGCCTCTTTTATGGGGCTCTGAGGAGAAACCCTGCTGCAGGATGATAACATTTAGCAGGATTCCCCAGGGGCATTGCAGTTGCAGGCGCCAAGTAAATGACCCACCACACTCCTACTTGTATGATAAAGAACTTTACCGGTGCACTTTGCAGTCTGCTTTAATATTACCCCTTTCATCTCCTCCTGCTTTTTTTTAAAGCTATGTGGCTTGCCTCCACAGGACATCTGTGGGTGGCCTATACAGGGCAGGAGGAAATATATGAGAGTAACAGGCTCAGTTCCACTGCCACCACAGAGCTCATCAGCTGCAGAACCAAAGCAGCAAGAGCTTAAGCTAAAAAACCTTACTCTCTTACTAATGTTCAGTCATAGGTGGGACCTGCTGTAACTTGATGAGATTCACATTTACCCTTCAAAGGTGCACAGGACCACTGCCTCGTGGCCTTGTGCTCAACAGACATAAAACTAAAGAGAGGGTGGACATTTGGGTTCATATTCTGCCCTGGGATGCAGAGGATTTTGCCCTGGCTCTGTGCTGGGCCATTTTGTTAATGGGGAGGATGCAGTGAAGAGAAAGTAATCTGGCACATGGCAGGGGATGCATGCAGCACCAATTCACCAGCAATTTCCATTTGTTCTTTCTCCTGCAGCACTCCTGTTTTTTTATTTCTTTATCACAGGTGCAGGAACCCAACGGCATTTCTGCAGACACAACCACTGTCTGTGTTGGATGTCAAACTCAAAGAAACAAGACAGCAGACTTTGGTAGATTTCACTGGTATTACTATGGTGATAAGTATTGTGTAAACATGCGATAGCTGATGTTTAAAAAGAGCTGAGTGCAGCATCTCAGCACACTGATGCACTGTAAACTGGATTATGTCTTGCAGAAAACCATGCTTCACTTAAGATACTGCACTTCACTGCAATTCACTTCACTGCAATAGACTGCTAAGCATATGTTTCCACCCAAAACAAAGGCAGTTCAGGAATTTTAATATTGTGGGAAGCTGAGCTTTGTCTGGGTATTATTTTGGGAAAGGAATATGTGTGGGTGGATGAGAGACTGTTCAGGTGGGGAGGGAAGAAGGGAGGGTGGGAGGCAGCATGTGGGAAACGGGCAGTGAATGGGAGCTGCAGCACAGCCAAGCTGCACAGCAGCCTCTCCTGGGAGAAGTCCCAGAGTCCAGAGGGTTGGCTGGGAAAGATCTGCTGCTGTGAGGAGAGAAGTTGCCTGTGGTTTTTTGCATCCTACTGTGTTTACGAGAGCGGATTCTCTATATTGCTCTATGTAAAAAGAATTGAATCAAAAATGCTATTAATATCTTTACTTGGAAGAAAACTAAAGGGCCCAAATGTTGTGCAGCTCGAACGGGGTGGGACTGCCTTTATTTTAATATGGCATCTTTTCTAATAAAGCTTTGTTTTTCTCCTTTTCCCCTCTCAGTTCTAACCTGTTGTTCCTGTTGCCTCTTCCTCTCAGGGAGCTCAGGTTTCCCCATCACCTTGGGGAAACTTCTCTCTAGCACAGAACTTGGTCCTGCCACAGGGCTCAGCTCTTTTCTGTTAAGAACTGATGATGACACCTATAGAGGAAGCTGTTTCAGGTACTTAGCATTCATCCATCCAAATAAGTATAAGAAGTCTACCTCTCCAGCTGGTCATCCATCTATGTTGATGGATTCTATTGATGGAGATGCCCAGAGGGGATATATAAAAACAAAGGTTATTCACAGGGCTTATGAGAAAATGGCAGTACTTCCCAGTTGGAAAAAAGTCACTAAAGCCCTGCTGGTTTGATCAGGCAGAACTTAGAGCACCTGTACCAAGTGAGAACATGAGACATTATTTGCATGTTGCTGCCAGGTATTGATCAGGACAAGGTCCTCCTGGTCAATGAATGCTTTTACTAAACTCCCCTTACTTCTCCTCACACCTGGGCAGGCTTCGGTGTCTGGGGAGTGTTTCTGTTCAGAATTGACCATCTGAACCCCAGAAGGACAGTGGCTGCCCACAGTCAGTGGGTAGCCAGGGGTTCAGAAGCATCTCCTAGCACAAAGGTGACACAGTCCAGCAAAGGAGAAAACTACAGATGCTATCCTAAAATGAGCCAACATTGCAGCTGTGACATGACACCTGTTTGATGAAATAGCAGTAATTTTGAAATTCAGTCAAAGTAAACCTGCAAAATTTGGTCAGAAGTCTCTTATGAGTCTTGGTTAGCCTATAGTAGGTGAAGCAAGGGAGTATTGTGGCAAGTTCTGAGAGCAAGATTCACAGTGCAAGCTCATAACCACAGCCCCTTAGATGAAGCATGCTTAGATTTGCAAAGTTATTTATATGGAAAAATACTTCTTAACTCCTCCCTCCTACCTCAATGAGTCCTGATAATGTTATGGGAGGTGTCACACTTTCTGCTGAGATGTTTAAAGCAAATCTAGTAGCTAGAGAGGTCACTTACTGATGGAGATGACTTCTTACTGAGCTTTTCTAATTGCAACCAGCAGTCAATTCATTGCCATCTTTCCAAGTCTCTGGCTGCAACCAGCAAGGAAAATAAAACAGCAGCCACTGAGATTCAAAGAGCTGTGTGCAATCTGGATTGTGCATTTAGACAGTGTTTATTTTAAAAAGCTATTACCTACCAGCTGCTCATAAACTCTGTTACACCCTGCAAGAATCTTTCTGCTATGTCATTTTCTTGCTCTCTCTAAATGCTTATTGCACTGGTTTGAATTAGCTGCTAGCTCGTGGTGATTATGGTCATCATTCATCTAGAACAATTCAAATCAGATTTGGAGCTGGTGACATCACATGTATGAGTAGTGTCCGTATAGTAGGGGCATACTGTCCTCAACCCAGGTCAAACTTTTCTTCTGTTTTCCTCTGGTGTCTTACGAAGCACAGAGTTTATGAATGAAGGCCTTTCCCTCTTCCACTGCAAGTGATGTATATTGTGGTCAATATTATTTGGGACCTGAACTGCCATTCTAAAAGCTGCAACCCACTGTACACACACAGACACAGGACATCTCCTTCTTAACATCTGTGACATATTGTGTAATGTTTCTTCTGGCTCTCCACAAAACAGAAACCATGTGAAGGTTTAGTGGTGGTGGTACATCATGCTGGTCCTGATGTTAAGGTTGGAGAAATACTGATGATCGGTGGAATGAAATTTGAAAGATTTTTAACACATTTCCAGGAGTGAACTGAAAATAAGGTTAAATATCCAAAGAACAGAGGCTTTCCACATGTGTGTAGTAGTAGTAGTGTTGAATGTCCTACTGAAAAAAGTTGTGTTAGCTGGTGTCTGCAAAGTGAAAATGAAATTAAGGACCAAGTTTTTCCTTGAATTGATATGCCTGGGTCAAGTTTATCTTGATAATTTCTGAAGACAAGTTTTCCAATAGCAAGGAAATAAAAAGCTGGATGCTCAGCTTTCCCTCTTGTTTGTCTTGCTGCAATCTACTCACATGATTAGAGATGTTGATTTCTCATTTTCACAATGAATTTGTACAGACCAAAATGACAACAGCAGAGAGTTAAAGTTCCAGCAGTGAAGTTCCTCTTTTTTGTTGGCTTATATTGGAGCCAGGAATATATATCCTGCAGCTTTTTGTGATTTACAAGTGATACTCACCTTCCACAGAAGGCCTCACGTAAGTCTGTTTACAAGGCTGGGTTTACTCAGGTAATTCAAACAAGGCAAGTCTGGTTTTCCCTGCAGAACCATTCTCCCAGGAAGCAGAAGCAAACCCACCCGACCAAGCTAAGTCAGCATGCATAAGTGCTCTTATCAGCAAAATGTTGTCATACAGCATCAATCAGAGAACAGGCAGCCATACGGCACTGTAATAAAAAATGTATTTGGCACTACACAGACTATTTGCCATTTTATTGAATACCACACTGCTCTGAATGACGACTGCAAATGCCAGGGGACAATCCGGCCCACTCTCCCTTCAAGACTGGAATTTTAATGGCTTCGATAAGACACGGCCATCTTTCATCAGATATTGTGGTGTTTATTTTAGCTTTTTGCCTCTTTTGTGGCAACTATGCTTGCACACAGGCCTAGGGTATCAATTGATGACAGTCAGTCCTTTCAGAAGCCTCACCAAGGCACTTGAACTATCCATTACGCAGGGCAGCACAAGATAAATTTATCAGAAACATTTGCATGGGCCTTCAGCAAAGGAAGTGGTGCGTTCTGTGTATTTTCTACAGGCTTGGTTGGGAGCACAAACAGGACCAAATGATGAAGAGATCTGTTTGCAAGAAGAGACTGTTCCCTCATTCAGGTTTCTTTGGTGCCAAGTGAGTCCACTGTGAACCAGTGCCTCTGCACAGACGTGGTTGAGTAGATAAAATCAGTGAAAAACACAGTTGTGTTTAACTTTCTTTACTTTTACAATTCTTGTCTTTTGACTTCTTAACCCAAAAGGTTATATAAGCTGACACTCGACTTGTAGCCTAGTTCAGGACACTGAGACAGAAAGAATGGTATGATCCTAGTTTTTATGAGCTCTGATCATTTGATCAAAAGTCATACTATTTGCAACTTTCAATATTTCATGCTCAGGAGCTGAACTGTCACATATCCATGTGTGTTTTCTTCTTTTGTAAATGGATGCTCATTACAGTCCACTTTGTAGATCCATTTTCCCTTACTCTTTAAAGAAGGCAGAGAAATACTGTAATAGGCAACTCCAGGATGTGTGGTGGATTTGTCATGAATTTCCTTTGACAAACCTATCAGTCCTTCCCAAGATTATTGCCTATCTCTTCAACAGTCAGACTTCATTCTCAGCTACACACCTGATGCTTTGAAGCAAATGACTACCTTTGATCAAATATCTGTATATACTCATGATTTTTGTGGTACAATTTGTGTGTCTGAGTCCAGGAGAAAGGTGGAGAAAATGCCCACGTCAGGTAAGTGGTGTTTTGGGAAAAACCTTCTCCCAAGCTGCTGGTGGAAATTGTTTTGGTGGATGGTAACCTGCTGAGAACAGTAAATTGGCCCCTTTTTAAAATGCCACTGGGCTGAAAAAAATGCAAAGCTTCCCACAGCCCCAGTGGGATTTTCTCAAAGTCTAGGAGCAAGCTCATGGCCAAGATGTAGGATGCAAAGGTGGGGCTTAGCTGTGGTTTGGCTAGATATTCTCAGAGGTCAAGTGTTTTGTTTCAGGGAGCTTCCATGTGGCCTGTCTTTAGACCTTTTAAAGGCTACAATGGCAAATACCTCTGGAAGGCTCCTACAGACTGGCATGGTGGTAGGTCTGGCAGGGTCAGAGGCCTCCCCCTAGCAGCTCTGAGAGCTTTCCATGGCCTCCGCAGGTTGGAACAGCCCCTCACTGACCCTGACACCCTGGCAGCTAATCCCTGCGGAGAGTACACTCAAGGCTGTGACAGCCAGAGATTTGGCTCTCCTTGAAATTAATAGCAATAGTGTTGCTAAATCCTCAGGAAAATTCTTGAAGCAGAGCTCGCAAGGTTTGACACCTCATTTCCATTACCTTTCAATTGCAATTCTTGTCCTAGCTGCTCCCTATGCCTTTGGAAAGTTCAGCCCATAAAGGCTGGAATTTCCCAAAGCAAATGTAGAACTTGTGCTAAAACCTACATTTCTGTGGTCCCCTGGAAATCCTCTGTTTGTTTTGCTAACAATTTTTGCGATAATTTATGTTTTCCGAGCACTGGCATAGAAACCTTAAGAAAAACATAATCTGCTTGATTTTCCAGGTGGATTTAAGCATTCAGTACGTGAGCCATGAACTCTGGAAAACACTCCCCTAAGGTCAGCAGCACTGGGTCAGGCTCTGCAGAGCACACTGTGGGATGTGGGATGCACCTCAGGTTAATGACTTGCAATTGCACGCAGCCTTTCCTGAAGCTGCGCGTGTAGCTAATGCATATCAGAACGCAGCAAGACTATTCAAATTACCTCAATTTCCCAATGATACATGATGTATGTTTCTGACATCACTGGTTATTTATCTGTCCTCCTAGTGTTGCTAGCCAAAGCAAAGAGGGGGAAACAGATGCAGTAACATTATGTTTGAGCAAAGGGTCAGATGCATTCAGAGACAGTACAGATTGGATAGAAGGGTACCGAAGGATTTGGAAGTCAGAAAACTAGCAAAGACATCAGTCAAAGGCAGAGTCAAAGAAACTGAAAGAGCCTTCCCTCATTCTCTTTCTACAGTGAATAATTTCCTGACTTTGGAAGATGGATTCTGTTCATTTAAGTAGTTTTCCAGGGTGTATTTTATATGGGAGAGTGGAAGCTTTTTACGATATGCCACTTACGACTTTTCATAACCCTAAGAAGTTAGGTTTCTTTGGTAGGAGAAAACCCACTTCAGACATAGCACTTAAAATAAATGAGCCAAATTCTGTTCTCAGTTACAGCTACACAACCCTCATCCTTACTGTATGTAATAACTGAGCTTAGTAGAGGTAGTAGATTAAAGACCTGGGGTTCCAAAATCCACCCTCAGATGCATGTGTGTGGCTAGGACTGAAATCAATGGGAGTCCCATGTGTACATCCAGGGTAGACTCTGGCTTGGGATTTTTATTGTTTGCGCTATTGGATAAAATTGATTCCAGCGTTACGTTTCTCAGTCAGAGTTACTTCTACATTATCATGCATCAAAATGTTGGCTTTGCTCTCTTCTTCTTGATGGTAGCTTTGAGAAGTATTTGTTTTCTGGTTAGTTTGGGCCCAGCATTAATCATTCTCAGGCTTTCTCTAACCTTTTTTTATTATTTTACTGATGGCAGATTTAACTGTTGGCTCACCTTTATTTCCAAACCAGATGAATTTTATTAGTCTCTAATATTAACCAGATCCAACTAGTTGGTAAGGTTAAACCAATGTGAGCCAGACACTCAACTGGTGAGCTGGAGCCCCATTGATTTGGGTTCCTTGGCCGGGAGAGGCTGACACGATGCCTGGGAGGAAGGGGAGCCCCAGCAAACAGGTGCAACCACATAGAGCTGAAGGTCAGCTTGCTGGGCTCCTTTGGGTGTTCCAAACTACAAGAAAGAGCCTGCTAAGATCTGCTGCTTTGTAACCAGAAGGGAGGTGATCTTTCAGGAGGTATGGTTTTCTTTTAGAACTTGGAGCTTAGGGCTTTGGTTGAAATGTATTTCATAGAATGGTCTGGGTTGGAAGGGACCTTTAAAAGTCAGCTAGTCTGTGGTGGCCCTAACCAGTGGCTGAGCACCACACGCCCCTTGCCAATCCCGGAGGAGAAACAGAGCCTCCATGGGTTGGGATAAAGACAGTTTACTGACAAAAGTATCCTGAAAGGAGAACAGTAACAGTCAATTACATTCACACCTGGTGATAATACAGAGTACCTTATGATTACAGAGCGCTGCACAACACAAGGACCAACCCAATGCCCTGACCACACTTGGACTGCCCTGGAGGGACCCAGGAGTGTCCCTCCCCAACCAGCCCCTTTTATGGGGGAGTGATGTCAGGTGATGTAGAAACAGCCCAGGCTAACTCCGCTCATCTGGGCTAACTCAGTTCACCTGTGCTGACTGCTTGGGGAAGTTGACTGTGGCCTGGCCAGAACCAGGACATAGTCCAACCCCCCCTGCAATAAGCAGTAGTATCTCCAAGGAGATTAGGTTGCTCAAAGTCCCATTTTTCTTCACGTTGTTAGTAGAATGATTCTGAATGAGCTCATAAAAACTTTGGCGAGGATATGGGGGCTGTTACTGAATCAGTAGCTTACACCTCATTGTGGTTTCTAGCTTTGAAACTTGGGCCAGTCTCTAATCTAAAGGCTAGGCATCAGATTCAGAAACACAGGCAATCTCATGACAATGAGATGCTGCTTCTTTCTTGGTTGGGTTTTTTTTTTTTCCCTTTTTTGCTGTTCTTTTTCTTCTGGAGTGAGATTTGCAGCTTGCACATGGCTCTAGGCCTGCAGGAAGCCATCGTGCTGTGTAAGCAGTGCTGTTTGCACAGCTCATGTAAAGGTTCAGGAATGAGAGGGGAAAGTGGTGAGCAGAGGGATTTCATATTGCCACTTGGAAGGTATGTGGACCTTCTGCAGAAGAGGATGAAAGATCTGCATGTTTAGGTTAATCTTCTCTAGCAGCTTCAAATGCAGCAAAAGAAATGGTCCTACCTCTTTCTCTGCCTCTTTCTTTCAGTAGCACAGACTACTTCTGAGCATTCATTTGTGCACTTTGGAGCAGGACAGACAGACTTGGATGCTTCTAAAATAGACATAAGGTTTACTCAAACTAAATAATGTGGATTTAAGAACTCTTACTTCTCAAGTAATTCTTAGTTACAGAATCACAGGAGGGTTCAAGCTGGAGGGGACTTCAGGAGGTCTCTGAGTAAAAACCTTCTGCTGAAACCAGGATCAGCTATTATCTGGATACTTGGAAAAAATAAAGCAAAGATAACTGGAAGTATTACCTATTAAATTTTAGTTTTAAATATAAGCGTGACTTCTCTTAGAGCTCATACAGTCTTTAAAAGAAAGTCTAGTCCTCAGTCTCATGGTTTTATTTGTATTTCCATCTCTAGCAGTTGCTTTTAGGACAATCTGCAGTAGAATTGTATGTCCTTCACCAGCTGTGGATGAGACATTAGACCCTTGGTGCAGTTCAGCAGCATTTCATGGCTCAGAGTTAGTGCAGACAGGACAAACAACACGCTCCAAATTGAACAGCAAACTGGCATTGGCTCTCGTACCTTTTGCGTGCTTGTTACCTGCACTCAGGAATCCCTAAGAAAGGCAGAAGCACTCATTTGTCCTGGATTGCAAGGTCTTCAAGTTGCTGAGGCAGTCATAGGTTCTGCAGCCATGCAGAGCAGTTATTCTGCTGTTTGTAGCTGGTTTTTTATTTTCCTTGATGTTTACTAGTAGCAATACTAGTGATGTGGAGGTTATTTCCTGCAGAATAAGTCGCAAGCACATCTGCCAAGAATGGTTTCTCTGAGTGGCCCTGGCTGTAGTACACATGGCAGTTGACATATTTCTTCAGAGACAATACAGGCTTTTCATTTTCCCAGTTTATTATGAGTTCTTTGCTCTGTTCATGTAAATTCTTATGAATCTTTGTCCACAGCTTGTGAACTGAGCTATGAGGTCACATCATGGCCTTCTGGGAAGAACAAAAGGCATCATGTCTGCCTTGTGAGCGTGGTAGTGATGTGCTTCACAGTTCTGCTTGCTTGCAACATCACTTACTGTTAATGAAGGATTGTGGCAGGAACAGTAACTGATCCGTGAGACATGTCAGGTGCAGCAGTTGCTGGTGTATCTGTGCTGTGCTGGCCGGAGGCTCAGGGTCACATCATGTCCCCTTCCGTGTACATACCAGAGCCGTCCTTGCTCTAGCATCGCTGTTAGGCCTCATCATTTATTTAGGATACCTGTTTGCCGCATACAGAATGCTTACAGTACTTCTAAGGTTTTTATCTATAAATACAAAGCCCAAAGAGTGTTGTTCTTTAAAATTTTATCAGGGAAATGCTATGAGACTGAGCTGTTTCTAAGCTTAGATGTTTTCCTGATTCCAGTATTCCAGGCATTGTAGCTGCCAGCTTGGACATTTCAAGGTATCCTTTTGCACTTCTTTGTTCAGAGCAGGTCAGTGGAGATCAGTTCTACATACCATTGTACCTTCATTTATCTCAAAATATTTAATCTAAAAACATTTACAATTGAGGAATATGTTCATTTGCTCTAGAATCTAAAAAAAAAAAGGTAAGCAATAATCTTGCAAGAACCAGATATGAAGCTCCACACCTGAAGTTACCCTCAAAAAATGTGCATTAGTCAAGCAAAGATGTCATTGTCATTCAGCTAAGGCTTAGCTGGATGCCAGCATTACTCAAGCAACAACAGATCATGTGGGCCTTGATTGTATCTTAGAGAATTAGGTTGCCCAAAGCTTTCTCCTTATCCTCCATCAACAGGGAATGAGAGCTCAGGGCTGTATAAATAATGCCAAAGGAAGCGTTTCATCAGGCAGCCTAACTACATTCTTTTTAGCTTTGGAAATACAATGTGCACAGACGTGTAGTCAGGCCTTTTTCAAAATCCCATGGATGAGCACTGCTGTTCTCCTGCCACACATACTGGAATGTCACTGGTAGGTATGTAGAGAGAGGAATGGAGTACCCAGTAGCACATATCATGCGTGTGAGCAGCTTTCCCTGGTGCGGTGTAATTCTGTCACTGTCAGACTCCTTTCAGCTCTCTTCAGAAGAATTCCAGGAAATCAGATGGATTTTAAACCAGTAGACTGATTACATATCCGCCAAGTCATAAGGGTAAAGTGCTCCATAACTATCCTCAAGAATCCATTAAAGCCCTGCTGAAACATGATCTACTGCTGATTAAAGGGGATTAAAAGGGGGAGGAAGAGCTTTTTGAGTAGTAGGGCACTGAATGAAAGAGATCAATAAATGAAGCAGGGAGTTCTGAGAATCAACTTTGCCTTGCAAATGTTTTACTTCAGCTTCTCTGGGAGAAACTGCACCTGGACTTTTCTCATCAGCTCCATGGGAATCAGATCAATTTTACGGGTTTGCAGGGAGGATGGGGAGGCTAGCACTGTTAATGGAAAAATACTAACAACTGTATCAAATGCTGCTGTTAATTCGAAACACTAGCAATGTCTTTGGAAGTAATGTTTCACCTTAATTGCCTTAGGGAATAATTTAGCTGTAATTGGAGAGTAGCTTAAAGTTATGTGCATTTCTGAAACTCTAGACAGAAAAGGAACGTGGCGAGGAAGAAATGCCCGTCTATTGAGTCTATAGGGAAACCATTAACTTGGCAAAGCTGCAGGTGAAAGTTCAGTGATTGAGCAAGCTGGCAGCATGGGGTCAGAGAGTAGGAGAATGAAGAAGAGGGCAGTGAACCAGCCTGATCTTCAGAGACAGGATTTCCACTGAAATCCACATTGTGCACAAAGCAGGCTGGTGGAGTACAGCAGAAGCATTTGTCAGAGAAGACAAAAACGTAGGATGAATGGCAGTAACAAAGAGGCCCCTAGGAAAGTTCAGTGAATTGTGAGAGCTCACAAAAGACATGGGGGGCAGGGTTGAATGAGGTTATTGAAGGAAAGTGATCCTAAGTCACGTGTGCTGCTCTTGCAAGGTACAATCAGCCCACCAGGATGTCGGCTTTTGCTGTCCAGGAGCTAGTTCTCTTGCTGAAGCTTTCATTTTGTTTTGTGCCCAAGCTGGGAATCCTGCGGGGAGCCTGTTTCCCAGGGAGCTCGGTGCTTCCTGACAATGGAAAATATCTATGTGATTTCTGACTTGGAGTACCCAAAACCATTAGATCCTTCTGGAAAATTGGCTAAATAATTTTTTTTTTTGTAAAGGCTGAGATGGAAAAAAATATAGGATAGTTCTGAACAATATTGCACAACTGCTTAAAGTCAGCAGTTGGGTTTGACGTGGTTCATAGTAGTGGTGGTACCACATTTGAGGAGGAGTTACTAGTGCAAGAACGTATGTGTTTATTGAGAAAAAGTGAAGAGAGATGAGAATGACAGAGTTTTAGTTATGATAGTGCATCCAGCTGTATGAGAGCTTCTCCTACTAGTTTTTTTAATGAGCAAGACATTCATATTTTTAAAAATCTAAAATGAAGGAAAACATTGCAGAAGGACTTATCATTATTTTAGACTTTAGGTATAAAAGCCATTTCCACAAAGGAGGTTGTGGTGCACTTCATTGGTTAGAGCATTGGGATGTGGAGGAACAGCCCAGCATTGGGGGCACAAACCCAACATCACAAGGCAGGTACTTCTCTCAGGGCTGTAAAAGACTCTCCAAAATGCTGAGATGAAGTAGTCAGCATATCTTTCTAATTCAAAGGGCAAATTAAGTGAATTAACCAGCACATTAACTAAGACGTTCTTTCTTCTCCATCCTCAAATAGCAACTGGAGGATTAGGATGAACTTGTACTGAAAGTACTAGAATTCATACACACACACACACACACACACACACACAGAGGATGAAATGACAGGTAGCATTCCTGTTGTCTGTTACCCTGCCAGCTTCCATAATCCATCTCTATTTCTTCCAGTCCTAGCCTCACAAAAAGTAAAATAAGCCTAAATAAAATGAACTTGTTTTGAAGAATTGGCACAAGCTGGGAAAGCATGCAGTAAAATAGGCTTGATTTCAGGTTTAGCTTTAAATTTCTAAATCTTTTGACAGCATTCTGCAATCTGAAGTAGTTTACCAGTTAGAAAAAGAACAGGGACCAGCAGAGAGTGTATCAGAAAGTAGTCTGAGGTATTGAAATTGTTTAATTTTTCCGACAGTCCCATAAACTGGTTTGACCAAGGGTGACCAAATGCCAACTTGTTTCACATGTAGCTGTTGTCAAGGAGGTGAGAATTTGGCAGGTTTTGTCCCCTCATGTGGTACTTTTTTCCCTCCTTTGCAGTCTAGGAACCTCAGAGCAACAAGAGAAAGTGATGGCATGTTAAATCTGATTGGCTCAGAAATTCTTATTAATAGGGCCAACCCAAGATCCACTTACCAGGAAGTGGGTTTTTTCCTTTCTCAGCTTTTTCAACAAATCTCTAATTTATTAAAATATGATAAAACTTTTGCAACTTTCAACTACTGCTTAATATGAAACATTCCTGAATCACCCATGAATGGGAAGTGATTGATGATTAACATGCCAGGATTCCCTGTGCTCTTCCAGTGACACGGGCCTCATGTAACATGAATGTCTTCAAAGGAGTAGGAATGGGTGAATCAATAATCCAGAGCCATGGCCTGTAATTGGGTTTGGTTATTTTCTTCCAGGATTTTTTTTTAAGGGGAAAAAAAAATAAAATCCTGACCTCAGACTTGACTTAGGAGCTCCTGACTGGTCAGCTGCTGTGGTGGTTTTTTAGCTTCCAGTGCAGAGACCAATATGCTCCATGAGAGCTCATTTCTTAATGGAAAATACTGGTAGATGACACAAATCCAAATCACAATGGGATGTGTTTTCAGTTGGTCAGCAGCACAAGTAAAACTCTGGCATGGTATGTACCATTATATCAGAGCCAGTAAATAAATGCACTCAAATGTAAACAAGCCTTAGGCAGATGAGTATCACGATGAGAAAAGTTGAAAGTAGAGCCATGTGGGTCCAGGTTAATTTACAGAGCAAGAGCTGTCCCATGGTGCAGCATAAAATCATAGAATCACAGAATGGTTTGGGTTGGAAGGAATCTTAAAGATCATGAAGTTCCAATCCCCTCTGCCATGGGCAGGGACACCTCTCACTAGACCAGGCTGATCAAGGCCCCATCCAACCCAGCCTTGAACACTTCCAGGGAGAGGGCAGCCACCACCTCACTGGGCAGCCTGTGCCAGTGCCTCACCACCCTCACAGTGAATAATTTTTTCTTAATATACAATCTAAATCTATCCCCTTCCAATTTAAAACCATTCCCCCATGTCCTATCACTACATGCCCTTCTAATGATGTGGCATGATGTGATTCAACCCCATTTACTGTGAAGGAGTTACACTGCCTTGCTGTGGTGGTTTTGATCTTCCAGTGCAAAGACAAACATGGGTAATGCAGGCTTCCCAACTGCTCCTAGAAGCAAAAAGACAGTTGGCCACATTTTCAGAAGCTGGCATGAAAAATCTCCTATTGAAAACACAGAAAGCCATCTGACATAATGCAGGCAAGAACCACTTCATTCTCTGTAAGAGAGTTGCTAATAATTATGATTTCTGCCTAGATGAGAGCTTCTCAAACCCTCACTGGTTAGAAATCCAGTTATGGTAATGGCAGCAGCAGCAAGAGTTTCAGGGCTCTGGTCCCTGCTGTTTGCAAGCACTAGAGCCCACATCCTTCCTGCTAACCATTTACATACATCCCACTTAGAGGCAGCTTGTGTCTGTCAGCTTGAAAAGCTTTAGGTACAACTCTAGTATTATTTCCCTGAGGTCACCACAAGATGAGCGATTCAAATACAGATCCCTAGGAGAAAAAATTATAACTGCACAGAGGACACCACATTTCAGAGATATTTAGTGACTTTTAGTTGCAGAGAGGTAGTGCTAGGTTTCATGTTTTCACCATCAGTCAGTTTGATACTGAAATGGACCACGTATTGAGTAAAACCTTTAGATCTTTTCCACAGAGGAGAGAAACAGACAAATGAGCCATGTTGGAGACGTGTATGGATGTAGGACCTCCAGTTGAGCAACAGCTATCCTCCTTGTGTAGATTAGAAGTTGTAATGGATAATTTCACCGAGGGAAAAGAATACCAAATAATGTTGTGAAATAGCACCAGTGGGATTCCCAGGACAATTTGGCATTGTCTGAACCAAGAAGCAGATGAGCCAGTGCAGAGGGCACTGTAGCAGAAGTGTAAATCCTGCATGTTGAAGTGGGTAAGCCCAACTGAGAAACAGCAGTCTGCAGGCAACATAGATTAGAAAGGAAATCGTGACTGCTTGGTATTTCAGCCATTTAAATAAATGAGAATAACATTTCTAAGCAATAGCGAGATGAAAGAATGAAAAGCATGAGGAAATGGCATACTGTGAATTAAAAATAGCCTAGCACAAGCCAAGGCAGCCATGCTGAGCATGGAGGGAGCTGTGCAGCTGTAGGATCACTGTTGCCTTACATGATCTGGAGCCCTTGATTTCTTCCTCTGTCCCAAATCTGTGCCTGGCTAAGGATTCCTGGGAACTTTAATGTAGCATTGCAGATGAGGATCGAGGGCCAAGCTATGTAGTTGCAGAAGAGCCAAGACACACGTAACTTTAGGCTCTCTGGGCTGGAAGGGGAAGAGGGTGCAATTTCAAAGGAATCACTAGTGTGGAAAGAATATGTGGAAATTCCTAGTTCACAACTGGAGCTATGTAAAACTTGGCCCTTGTGCTTTTCAGAGATTTGCTGTCTTCTCTTTTATGTCAGTTCATGCAGGCTTGCACCCTCTGGCTTTTCTTTTGTGTTCTGGGAATTGAATAAACCCTGGAAGTAGTGAGAATCATCTGGTCTCACAACCTAATCATGCAAAATCCCCTGGCTGGCGTGGTTTTGATGTGAAATCATAAATCAGTCCAGGTTCACACAAAGGGTTTCCGAGCTGCAGCAAACTTTAGACAAATGTGAACTTGGGTTTTGATTACTTTTATTTAAGTTTTCCTCTTAATTTCATCCCTTCTGTGTTTTTTTCATTAAAAAACATCTGGCAATTGCATAAGCCATATTAATATGGATGATTAGCTTCTCACTCTCTGCCCCTCACTTGGTATATCATTAACTTTTCCTTTTTCTCCTTCCTTTTCTGTTCCACACACAAATGGCTTGAAAAAAAAGCCTCAACAAAAACTGTGTTAGAAGAACTACAGTAGCTTTAGGACTTAGAAAAGAATGTATTCACAGGTCACACCAAGTAAGGAGCTTGAGTACCCCTTTCTGTGAGGTCTAATTTTGGTATGTTTGAACTATCAGCTGATCTTATCAAGAACAAATAAATGCTTATATTACAGATTCGCATGAAGGTCATAAGGAATAAATATATTCCTTTAGGTGGACCATTGTCCTGTCATTAATTTTACTTGTGTTTTTCTTAATGCCACAATTCCATCTAAGTCAAAGCTCAGATGCTTATATTGCACAGCCAGAGAACCAACAGGAATAAAGTGGTAGATCTAATCTAGCTGTAACTTTAAAAAGCTTTTAACACAGACCTTCACAGAACACTAGAGATGCCTAGAGAGGTTGAGGTCTGTGAGTAAAGATGGCATCAGCACCAGCAATCCTGTTCCAGTGCATTTAGAAGTGATACTGTGATGAAGTGTGTGGGGAGAGAGTTCAAGGGGGTGAAAATGGATGGGGGAAAGGCAGCCGCCGAGTTGCCAGTGGCTCAGCACTTGGCCTACTTTTTCTGTTAACTTTTCAAATGCTGAGTCATATAAGCAAAGTGTTTTTGTTGACTGTGTATTTTTAAGTAATTGTTACATCTTTTCTAAAAATAAGTAGCACACAAAGAATGTACATCTGTAAAAGGTGGTTTTAATGCAAAAAAAACCCCATGTTTTTAATGCAAAAAGTAACGTAGTCTCTTCAGAGAGAGAGAGACCCTAAACTACAAACCCACTATGTTTTGCAGCCTTTAAGAATGTGCAGTTTCTTCTAGTTTGATAAATAAGTATGGTGCTGAGGTATAAAGAGGAAGCGAAGTAGATTCCCCTAAAGAACAACCTGGAGCCAGGAAGCCAGAACATCAGTGAGGAGACAGGGGCAGAGCCAGCAGTAACACTTAAAAGACTTTGTTTTCATCACACCCTGTACAATACATGGGGTGGTTACATTTCAGAGAGAAACCCACTCAAACAGTTGAAATTGAAGGAACTGGAAAAGATACAATAGGGATGTGAAAAGGCTTAGTCAACCTAAAGGTATCCAGCAAACCCATGTCTCCCTAACCCAGCAGTGCAGCTTGCAGCCCAGAGGCCGGGAAGGTCTGGCCTTTGGGAGGAGAGGAGGCTGTCTGGGAAATGTCTTTGAGTGGGAAGACTCTCTGGAGCCCCCATGCAGCTGTCATCTACTGAGCAGCTTAAACCCAGTGAAGAAGAGGAGGTGAGTGGGTTAGTGGGCAGAGAGGGCTGCAAGCAGGAGCGCTGGGTGTATGGGCAGCTCAGCTCTTCTCCAATTTCTACCTGGCTCCTTACGCAGAAACACGTTACATGTCCCCACATTTGTGTGGCCTCAACACAAGTCCCTTCCATGACCCAAAAGCATGGGAGCTGAGAGTTTGGGGGGGATGGTAGCAAGCAGCTGCCTTTCCCAGGCTCCAATTGTCATCCCTGTGTTTGCAGTCAAGGAACAGTTGGTAGTGCTGGCCTCCAGACTATTTGTTTCGTTCTTTCCTGTCTTCACCCAAGGAAGCAATGTTTAAAATTAGTCTCTTATTAAAAAAAAAAAAAAAAGAAAAACACCCTTGCTGTTTGAAAGCAGAATGCAGGTTCCCAGGTGGGACTTTTAAAGCAGGGCTTACATGAGCACCCAACCAGTTGGCTGAGAGTCAAGATCTGGTAAAAGGGTATTTATACCTGATATCCAGGAAGAAGTCAAGCCATTGCAGGAGAGAAAGAGGAACAGTTTTGTCAGAAGCAGGATGGATCAGCCATTGACACTTTTGTGACCAACTGAGGGACTGCAAGCAGTTCACTGCATAAACATCATGTCTCAGTGCTCATGGGTCCCAACCAAGTTCTCTGTCGATCTTTGTCGATATTACTTGCCATCACTGACTGGCAGTTCAGCTTTGTAGTGACCCAGTATACATATGAAGTTCTAACCATAGTCCCCACTGTGGTTTGCAGAGCGTAAAAGAGTTACAAGGACTTGGTCCTCATGGCATTTCTGTCCTACTCCTTCAAGGCACAGGAGCCCAATTAAGCACCTAAATTCAGTGGCCTGGTGGCTCACCTAAGCCAGCTCATACCTCCACTCCAGATTTAATCCATCCATCACCAGAATAGATACAGAGCTGGCAGAAAGCCAGCTGCAAAGGTTGAAACCCTTTCTGTGAAATGTTTCTGTGTATTTTAAGTGGCAAGCTGATGGACTCTCTAATTTCTCAAATCAAGGGGCAGTGGCAAACTACCCTCTTCCCACCATCTGGGCACAGCTGGGGAACGCCTGTCTCTTCCTTACACATACCCACATATTTGTGTTTTTTAAATTTAAGCTATGATTCCACCTTGAATGCTGGAAGATGACATTTTTCAGAGGTGATTTTTTTTCAGGACACTGACAGCTGTAAATCATTTGGAAGAAGCTCTACAAACCTCCCCTCTAAGGATCCCTTCCCACATCTTTATTTGTAATTGCTATAGATTCTGTAATTTTTGCAATGAGTTTATTTAATCATGTTTGAACCGTTTTCTCGCTCTCTTTTTCTATTTGGAAGGACAGTAGCAAGAATGTGTCTGGCAGAGAGGAATGATACTTTAACAGAAGAACCAGATGATACTTTGAAGTTTTGTGGCTTAGCACAGATTTTTCATTTTATAAGAGGATGCTATTTTTGTATTACTGGTCAGGCTTATATTCCTGGTTATTGGGCAGGGCAGTTCAAATTCCCTTTGATTCTGTATTTCTTGGTCTTTAACTACCAGTGTTGAAAGATTATTGGGTCCTGTCATTTCTTTCTCTGCCTTTATTCTGCATTCACTATTATTTCTTAGCTTTTTTTACATTAAAATGAGGCACAACCTTCCTTCCCCATACTTCAACAATGCAACATCCTGATATCTTTCCTGTTGCAGTAGAGTATGTCAAAGCCCAAGTGTTTCTTGGCCTGGTGAACAAGCAAAGGGAGCTGTTTGGGATCAAGCAAACCATACAACCAACCTAATCTTTGTGCAGCAATGGGACCAAATCGTGAAGAAATGGTTTGGAAATGCTGGTACAGGGAAACCCTTCGTTGTTTCATTTGTTCTGCTTCCCCAGCAGTTTTCAGCTTGTGTGTGTTACGGTTTGTCCTAACTCCTCCATGCTTTCGTCTTGCCTGCTTAGGAAAATAAGTGATTGCTGGTCAGAGCTCTGCTCTGAAAAATGTTACTATGACATAAATATTTGGGAGACTGTTGCTACTGTTGCTTTGGGATTTTTTGGGGGTGGGAGGAAAGATTGCTCAAGGGTTGGGTGTTAAACTGAGCTCTTTGTGTTGCTAAGGCATTTTGAACCCTTTGGTTTCTTATTTGCTGGAGGAAAACCCAAGATTCTACCTACAACAAAAGCATTTATAACACATGTCAGACTGCCCAGGGAGAGTCCTTCATTTTCCTCTTTGTAATTCAAAACAACATTTGCATCCTTGCTGGAAGTGGAGCCCTCCTTAACTTTCCCTCACTCTAGGGAAAGGAAGTGCTGAAGGATGGAGCAGTTAAGCATACATGAACCCAAGCATCTCCTGTGCGTGGGAATTTCACAGGAGAAAGGCATCTGTTATGCTGAAATAGCTGCCCTCCAAAGCTGATATTTAAAGCTGCAGGCTGTCACTTGTTTGCAGCTGAGATTTTGGTTTTGCTCTGGAGTAGCTAACACCATCCTATAATCCAGATAGGTAAGATCTGTGTCAGGATTATGACATAGTAAGGGCCAAATGCAAAGCTCTTTGTAAAATTCTTCAAATGCCTATTTAATTTTAATACATGAGCAAAATCGTTTTACAGCAGATCAGATTTGTTCCAGTTGTTCACTTGTGTGTGGGTCCTCCCTAATGCCTTAATACATGAGGGGAAAGAGAAATTTATCTTTGCTTTTATTTATCTTGGACTCAGACCTGGATGAGGCCTCAAGCAGTAATAGCAATATTGCTTCATTAGCCAAGATATACTGGGTCAGGGGCACATGCCATCAAAGAAAAACATCACTGACAAGTTGAAATGAAAACGAGGAGCTCTCTGAGCCTGTCCTACCTGTGCTTACATGTTCAGTCCACCACCAAGAGTGCACTGGCCAAGCATTTCCCAACGACCAGGGCAATGCAAGGTGGTGACTCTCACTTACTTGAGAGCCATCAAGTCATCCTCATTTCCCCTACCACTACCAATGAAATTTAGGGTAAGATTAGTGCAGCTCATCATGAATTAGGAAAATATATTCCCATATATTGCCCAATTAAACTGACAGAGAGGGAATGAAGTGGTTCCATACCTTCCCGGTGCTGAGAGTTATGAGTTTATATCCTCCTATATCCTGCATCATCAAATTTGGCTGGCCCTAGCTATCATCTCAGCAGCAAAAGGTATTATGGTTTAAATTAAATTATGCCTTTCTTCTTTAAATTAAGACCTAAGTTTTAATTCATTCTCAAGATGGCTTAATAATAAGCTGCATGAAGAAGCAATCCATTTTTGTTTGGATTCATTTGTATTGATCTACTTATGCCAAATGTTACCCTTTCCAGTCTCAAGAGGAAGTCATGCAAAGGAATTCATGCTTCTTGTTTTCAGCCTTTTAACATACAGAATGTGCTCGTCAACGTTTTTCATTCTGGAGCAAATAACTTATATTTTACATATTACTGAGAAGACTTGATCCTTGCACTTGTCGTTGTCTTTATCATCATATCTAGACATCGTATCTCTTTGTGCTTGTTCCTTATTCCACTCTGAAGAGAAACTGTGGCACAGTTATGGTTTCTTTAATTTTATCTACAATGTCAATGTCAGGCAACCCAAATCTTATTTGTGGCTTTATAGTGCAAGTGAGCAAAATCTGACAGTCTGATGTCTAAGCAGCCACTTTGCTCTGTTGGGGAAAGCACTGGAGAGCCGATGATGTTGCACATGCCATATGTACATCCTGGAGAAAAATTTCTGCATCAGTAATTCACTAGGCTTTCAAATTTTAAATCACACAGACAGTCACAAACTTCCTCAGAATAAACTATATCTGGTCTAGCTTGGCCGAGGTCTCAGTGCGAATCACAGAAATAGTATGAGGAATGAGCCTGAGGAACAGCCAGAAGGTGCAGGCAAGCCTGCAAGAGCTTGGACGCCAGGGATGCAGTCCAACAGCTTCCAGAATAAGGGCACTCCTCCTCACCAGCACTGCAGGGAAGAGCACCTGGGGGCAGCACTACCAGTCACTGATAAATGCTTCCTTCCCAGAGTCAAGCACTGGCTCTCTACTTTGCCTCAGTCCCTTGCAAGGAGCTGAAGGGAGCTTTTTTACCGTAGTAGAACCAGCTAATGGCAAATGCAAAAAGTTCTTGGAAACCACCATTTGCCACCTGTCATGGTAGCCCCTTCTGAGGGAGGCATGTGGGTTGGGATGGAGGCATGTGGGACCTCCTGAACTTCACACAGGCTTGTGCCCTGCAGCTCTCCCCTCAAAACATGATGCTCTGCCAAAGCCACAGGCAGGAGGGGGGCTGACCTTTTCATTGATGCTTTTTCAAGTTTCAGGAGGCCTCACTACCCTGAGCAACCCCCTCTTGCCCAAATTCTGGTTGGAGACCTGCAAGTGAGAGGTGCTGCTGGGGGAAAGTGGAGAGCCATCTGCTTTCTGTGTGGAAATGGGATCTCCTCCGACTGGAATAATCTGCAATCTGGGAAAACATGGTTTCAGTTTTCTCTTTTGTAACAGAAATCCATGTTGTCAACTTAGATTATAGATCTGAAAAGCCAGATTATACTGTCAAATGCTTGTTTCTGAGAGACTGTGTTGAACAGGGTCAGGTGTCATGTCTCCTCTTGTTGCATCCATAGTTGGAAGCATAGCTGGTTGATTTTTCTACATCCTGCTAAGAGTGAAGATGCCTTGAAACAAACTAGAGCAGAACAGAGAAGGACTAACAAGCCTCCTGGAGTGAAGGATTGCCTCTGAGTGGAGCTGAGGTTTTCACAGCAAAAGCAAAGTTGCACAGATGTGTCTCTGAACCACATGCTGGGCTTGGGACCAAGCAACAGAAATAGCACCACTGAACTTTTTCTCCATTTGGCCATTGAATTTAGATACCTTGAACTTCAGGGAAATTTGAGTTTGGATTTTAAGCATCTTGGGATTTAAAAGCACCCTGGACTATTGGGACACTTTGTGGTGAGCCTGGGAGAGAAGCACGCAGTCACAACAGGATGCAGAACCTGGACCCGCAATTTCCAACGGGCCCACCTCCAACCTTTTATATTAAAGCCTAATGAATTCAGCTGCAGACAATACCAGCTCTGTCCTGTACAATTTCATAGAACATTGCACTGCTCCAAGGCTCATTTGAGCATTTTACCTGTTGGAATATTTTTTGTTCCAGCTAGTTTAAAGGCAAGTTGTGGCAATGAGTGGGTGGAGTGTATTTCATTTAGCTGTGGTGAAAATATTACTGTTCTTGATCTGAGCAGCTGAAGCAATAGAAACCATAGAGAGAAAACCACCAAATGGGAGGGGAGGAAATGAGGGGGAAGAAGGAGTGCTTTCTTGATAGAGGTGCAAGGAATTTACAGTTCTGAGTGAAGCACTTGTGGAAAGACAATGTGCGTATGGAAGGGCACAGCCCACTAAGCAGGCTGACCCTATACATCTGCCACATGACTTGATAAGCAGTCCTGCCAGACTGTTAGTTACCAGAAAGGTTACCTAGAGGGTTGGGCAATGGCTGCTGCCAGTGTTTCCTTCGCTGGGTCCCAGGGTTGCTAGACTTGATGAGTTGAAAAGTTCTGGGCTCCTCTGTCAAACCTGCCCATCGCCAGATCCCTGGTGGCCCACTTTTACATTTAATTGTTTGGGGTTTGTTTTAAAAAAAGTTTCCAGGTTCCTATGCTGTTTTCTTACAGCCTGTGGTGTCTAGCAGGGAGTGTGTCAGATTTAATGTGAATAAACTGTTTCAGAGGTCTGCTGTCCACTGTATAATTTTAAATCTTTTACCTTTCATCTCACAACTGGAAAATGTTTCCAGTGAATGCTGAGAGCCAAGGGCTCAGTGAAGGGAGGGCACAGCTGGTTCTGCTGCAAAACATGTGAAGCAGAGCAATGCACTGAAAAAGGAAAAAGCAAAACCAGGGGGTTAAACATTAACCAGTTCCTACTTATAGAAAGGTTTTCATTTCTAAGGATGCTCCAATGCTTTTGTGAAGAATATCAATATCAAGTGCCTTGATTGAAAGAGACAGGAGGGAGATCTGCTGGCATCTGAGACTACTCTCTCATCAAATGCTAATCGTGACATGTCCCACTTCCACCCAGCAGCATGTAATCAGCCACTTGTAAATGCCATGGCTCTGTGCAACAGTGAGGATGGGGCATGCAGGCAAGACACAGTTGTGCATCTGCTTCACAGGGAGGTTTGTGTGCCTTGGACTTGGGAAGCTTGGCACTGCTGTGCCTCTTGTGTAACAGATGCTCTACTTGGAGGAAGCAGTGAATCCTCCCACTACCCCATATGCTCAGTTGCTAATTGCAAACACGAAGGACCGACATTTTGATGCTGCTCTTTGGACTTCCTCAAATACTTAACTTCCAAGCAGTTTCTTCCCAAACTGAACTGCCTTGGTAGGGTATTTCAACTTGAGGAGTTTAGGCTATCCCACTCACAGCTTTGCTAATTGTAGACACTATAGGCATCCATGGTGTGCTTCCCCCCTTTCCCTGTTTTATTAGAGTAATTAACGTCCACACTTGTTTTGGAGTGAGCAAGAAGCAAAGAACCTACAATGTGTTAGACACTTGGCTGTGCTTGCCTGAGACCATGCTATTCAATCTCATATCTCCTGAAAGCTAAGAGCACACAGATTTACAGTAGATTAATTAAAGTGCTGTAAAATTACAGTGCAGCTTTTCCTTCAGGTAGCTTGTTCCTGTGCCATGCCCTACTCAACCAGCAGACAGCATTGGCATATTTCTGTTTGCTGCTTTCTGTATGAGACTTGATTCTTTAGCTTTAAAGAGATGCAGTTGTTTGTCCACCTTTCTTCCCTAGTTACCAGTAAGCTCAGAATAAGCCAGTAATCACAAAACATTGCCTCTGCAACCCACAGCCTATCAAGAAAAATGTGCTTTCTTTCTGTGGCAGCTGCAGGGAGAGAGCCCCAGACAACAAGCAATTGTCCCTGATTCTTCCAACGGTCCCACCTTTCTAAAGCTAGGTCACATCTAGTCTCTGACCTGTTTGTTACTCCCTCCACCCCACCAAGCTGTTGTGAACATCTCCTGTCCTAGTCAGTTAGGGTTCTCTAATTAGTGACATAATAGTTGGGCAATTAATGAACCAAATCCACATCACAATGAAGGATAAACATTGTTAGTGAGTCACTCTGAAGCTGGGTTTTTTTCCCCCAGCAAGCTGCAGCTGGTTGTAACAGGGATGTATCTTTTATATGTTCTGCCTCGGGGGCAAATTACTTCAAACAAGACTTTGCTGTGTGGCTGGAGAAAACAACCGTTTGTTTGCAGTTCTCCTTTCAAAGGGAGTCTAAATCATGGTTTCTTGATTGAAGCTAAGTGGTACCTTCAAGGCCAATCCCTGTCTTGTAGTGGCTGTTTTCAAAGGAAAACCTCTGGATTTATCCATGCAGGGCAGCCATAGAAGGGGTGGTGTCTGTGCCCCTGCCTGCAGACAATGATGTGCCAAGGGAGCTAGGGACAGGATCTCCGTGTCACCCGCCCCAACCTGTTTTGCCATTCCTAGTGGAAAGGACAGCATTTATCAACACCTCCCTGATCAACAGATGGAGCTTTTCTAGGGTGAGGCTCAAACCAGTAACACTGTACACAATCGATTTGAGTTAGTGGTTTACCTCAAAAAATGGAGGAAATCACTTAGCTCTTTAAGCTGTAGAGTACCAGAGCGGTTTTGCAGCAGCATGGGTTGGTCAATAATATTTAGAGGTGGAGAAAAGGGAAAGTGCTGTGGCAGAGCTCAGGGATTTTCCAGTAGGCCTTGAGTAGGTAGGGATGGTTGCTGGGTTGTGGGGATCCTAACATTTTCATCTGGGGCATCCCACCAGCAACTGCAGGAGAAGGCAGCATCTTACTCACTTACATGTTTTTTAGCAGATGTATTTATAGCCTGAAGCAGTCTGACATCCAGATGCACTTTGAAGGAGATCAGTCAGATTTGGTGCTCTTGGGATTGCTCTAGAAACCCAACAGAGTATGGATAGGCTGCACCTCATCAAGATCCAGTAGGTAGAAAGTGCAACACTGCACTGTTTAGCACTGAAGGACTGTCACTTAAGCAATAAGCAGATGTCTACTGCTCCTGCAGACTGACACCGGACTGCAGGCTTTGAGGGTGTGAAAGGCTGCAGGTCAGGGAGAAATGGGATTTACGACAGATATCTTCACCTCAGTGAGTCTAATCACACTACCCTTCTCCAGTCAGCAGAAAGACAGCCTTCTCTGTGGAGAGATGCAAAGCAGATAAGTTAGGTGCTCACTCCTAACCATCCTATAAAGGATCCTTTATTTCCTCATTGAACTTGAGGAACTGAATCTCACAGGGTTTTCTAGTTTCCATTTACACCACCAGTGTCATCAGATTTGCAGGTTGTACATGCTTTGTGTATTCACTTGCATGTCCTCTGGGAGCAGGCTGGAATGTTTTGGGATTTGAAGGGTCTTCCTGTGGTTTCACTTAGTCATAAAAGTTGCACGTGGCCTAATTCAAAGAGCCTGCAGACATGAAGGAAACAAACTTCCTGATAAAGCTGTGAAGAGACATGGAGTATGCCCCACATCAACATGGAAACACACCAGAGCTTGTAACTAATATGGAAGTGGATTATTGCACTTTTATTCCTGGTTATTGTCCAACAGAGTAGCCTGTCCCTTTAGGAGCCCATATAATTGTCATATCCATGCCTGGCACCGTAAATGAGATATCTATGCCAAGTGTGGACAGAAGGGACTCATGCAAGTGGGAACACAGAGTAAGAGGCACTAATCAGGCTATAGATGCCTTAGGTCCCTCTCCATCTTCAAGCCATACATTTAAGCCTGGTTACACAGTCCTAGGAATTAGCTGAATCACCCCTAGAGATCCGCAAGACCAAACGTGTAAGGTTAACATGAGCCAGCAGTGTGCTCTTGCAGCTCGCAAGGCCAATGGTATCCTGGGCTCTATCAGAAGAGGGGTGGCCAGCAGGGACAGGGAGGTGATTGTCCCTCTCTACTCTGCCCTCGTGAGGCCCCACCTGGAGTACTGTGTCCAGACCTGGGGCCCCTAATACAAGAAAGATGTAGAACTGTTGGAGAGGGTTCAGAGGAGGGCCACGAAGATGATGAGAGTGCTGGAGCACCTCTCCTAAGAAGAGAGGCTGGGGAGATGGGCTTGTTTAGCCTGGAGAAGAGAAGGCTGCGGGGGGACCTCACTGCAGCCTTCCAGTACCTGAAGGGAGCATACAAACAGGAGGGGAATCAACTTATTTAAAGGGTAGATAACGGCAGGACAAGGGGGAATGGATTAAAGCTAAAGGAAGATTTAAATTAGATATTAGGGGGAAGTTTTTTACAGAGAGAGTGGTGAGGGGCTGGAACAGGCTGCCCAGAGAGGTGGTGGGTGCCCTGTCCCTGGAAGTGTTCAAGACCAAGTTGGATGGGGCCCTGGGCAACCTTGTGTAGATCCAGGCTTGGAGGCTGGTGGCCCTGCCTGTGGCAAGGGGATTAGAGCAATATGATCCTTGGAGTCCCTTCCAACCCATGCTTCCAGCCTATGCTTCCAACCTATGATTCTATGATTCTATGAAGCAAACTATTGCAGTAGTCCTGACAGAGGCAAGAGAAAAGAAAGTATTTCCAGAGGTTTTAGTTCAGAGGAGAAGTGGGACCTCTTGCTCCACAACCTGTGCCTCAGGTTCCATCTGCAGATCTCTGCAGCATGTTCAGCCTCTGATGGGAAATGTTTCTGGTTTGGTTCAGAAACCATAGGCATAGAAAGCAGATCCTATGACTGTACAGGGCTTAAACATTGATGAGATTTTTCATCTAGCTGTCACTGAAAATCTCCACAGAAAGAAGAAGAACTGAGACATTTAGTTAAAGAAAACTGGGGAGCATTTCCAGCTGTCCAAAAGGTAACCAGGACGCATAAGGTGGATTCCCCACAGTCCCAGCTCCTGTCCCAGTCTGATTTTCATCCAAACTAAAAATGCTCTAGGATTTTACAGGAGAAAAAGGGATTTCCAGGGAAGTGAGAAGATCTTTTAAAAGTCCCTCTGGAACTAGCGTTAGCTGGCTCAGCCACATGCAGTGAAAAGGATCACACCTTGTCCACCTCCGAAGTATCATCTACCCTGCTCTAAAAATAGCCTCCCACCACTGACAGTACTCTGTGTCTGTTCTCCCTAGTCCATGTGTTTTTCCTGTCTTGACTTTGTGCAGTGCTGTTGCCCTTTGTGGATGTGGAGACAGAGTGAAGTGGCCACCCGTCCTGACCGGCAGAGGGAATAAACATAAACACAAAATGCTGCCTTGCGGCAATCAAGGCACCTTGCTCTTTTCAGATGTCCAGCTTAGTCTTCAGTTAAGCTGGTAACTTTTCTGCTTACCCAACTTAATTGGAGCTTTGCAGTTAAAAAAACATTTGCTCTGTCAGGGCAGAGAGCAGCCATTGTTTGCCACAGCCTAAATTCCTTGCAAATGTTTTCTTGTATCATCTTATTCTCATCTCTTTTGGCTAAACCACAGCACAATAACCCTTTGTAACACAAACACCTTGGTGTGACATGTTAGGATCTGTTCCACTGAGCCAATTTAGAAGGAAGGCATGCTTGTAACTGTGTAATTGCAATGCGCTGATATGCATGTGCCAGGGAACATTAACTTCTTCTAAACTCTCAATAGTTCTGCATTCATGGTATTTTTCCAGACGGATTGTAGCTGAAACTGTATCTTTAATGTCCTTAAGATACAGCACAGTAACCCATAAACTTCTTGAGCTCCGGAGAGCTTTGGGTGGAAAAGCATTTGTTGTGCCAGATTTCTCCACTAAGTATTTCTCCTGACAGTGGCATGTTGAAAAACCATATAACTGTGAGATCTGATGGTTACAGTGCTTTTGGAAACTAAAAATATTGTTGCAAGCAAAGGTTAACCTACAGTGATTGATTTACTCAAGCTTTAAGCAGTCATGCTGAACCTTTGGATAAATGTTTATTTAACGTTGAAAATGTGTTGTTCATTTTCATGACACAACAAACAGAGTCTGTGCTTGCTGAGACATGGCAAGGTTGGCTAAGATTCCCACCTTCAAGAAAAAGAACTCTAATATTAGGGGAGAATATGAAAAAATACTTTCCCACTAAACAGGGTGGCATCTTGAGTTAGTCTCCCTTTTATGGTTTTGTTTGAGAGGCTGAGAAAGGGATTGTCCTAAACAAAATGAGAGATCCTAGAAAGTATTCATGGGTAGAATCCAGTACTCTCTATAGGCCTGGCTTAATATGCATTAATTCACATATAAGTTGAATGTCAGTGTGACTAATGAAAGTGTTCATTCTGGAAGAGGCAGGTTTGAGCCTTATCCATCTCCCTGCTGCTTCTGTCTGGCCAGGCTCCAGGCTGGGTAACTGAGATGTGCCCTTTCATGCCATCGACAGGGGATGCAGTGTAGGACTTTCTCTCACCAAGGCAGTACCAACCAGTGAGTGAGGCTGGAGAGTGTCCTGCACTTTGAAGGCACCAGGGAGCATTCAGCAGCTCTCAACATGGACTTGCTGTGGAATGGGAAGGTCTGGGGCACTGGAGAACGGAGACAGTGAATATCATACTATATGAAATGCAGTTGTCATTGAGTGCTTCTGTAATATCAGTGGCTTTTAGGTGTTTTCCGTAAGTCAAAAAAAAGTCATGTCGAGGTAGGATGACATACTGCTGACAGGGGACAGTCAGGGGGCAGCTGCGCTGGTACATGTCAGGGTGAACATTAAAGCATCTACCAGCCTGGATGGATTTTAGGAAGCTGACTTAAGGAACCAAGAGACCATTTTGCAGGATCATCAGGGTCAGAGTCCCACACGAAGTCCAGCCCTCTAGACATGATCTCATGTGGGTGCATGCTATCGCCCAGATGGCTGGTTACTGTCTCTGAAGCCATCATGTCTGGGGAAGTAGAAACCTTACCCTCCCTTGGCTGCTAGCAAGTTGCAAGTTTGTTCACAGTGCTGAGAGGGAAAGCAGGACAGATCCCTTTCCCAGCAGCATGGGGTGCTTCTCTTGTCATCCATGTTGTTCAGTTTGGGAGCAATTAGGCAGGATGGACAGGTGTCAGGGCCAGATCCTGATTCTTATCCAGCAGGACAATTCCAACATCATTTTGGAGCAAGAAGGCTGCACAGCAAATTCTGAGAATTGCACTGGATCCAAATGTTTCCTCCTCAGAAGTTTACTTCTGTGCTCATGAGGACCAACCTTAGTAGCTCCAGTTATTGCCTCTTTGGAAAAAGCCAGCCTCTTACAGCACTGTTTTTAAATCAAGGGACCATGAGTGGGCTACTTTTGAAAGGTGCATGAACAGCAATGAAGAAAACTCTTTCTACTGTCAGGCTACCTAAATTCCTTAGAAGGAGGTCTGTACTTCTCTTGGAAGTTTTCTAGGGATCTCCACATCAAAAAATGTTGAAAATCACAGTCCTTGAAAGATTTTAAGTCATACTGGTTATCACATCCAGATTACACATGTTCTTGTTCCCACTTTTCTACAGAGAGCACTCTTCTGAAGAAAAAAAACCCATACAAAACATGTAAAAAGTAGCCTAAATGAAGGTGACTCAATAAATCCAGCAAATCCTTTTTCAGTCTGTATAAGACCTATCTTTCCATTTATGCCATTTTACATTCATTAGAAGCTGCATAGGATTTACTTAATGGGTAAGTAGACAAGAGCACAGCTAATCCCTTAGGGCCTTATTCTGAAGTTCCTCTTTGGACAGAACTCTGGTGACGACAATGAATCCTTTACCATGTAAGGATTTCAGTAATGGGCCCTATCAGGTTAAATACAACTTTGCCCAAGTTTTTACTCTACAAAATTATATTAATCTCAGGCTCTGGATCTTTTGATTACAACTATGATGCAGAACACTGCCTGTTTAATAGCACAATCATACCAAATACCATCCGACCTGCATACTATATGCTTGTCTTCCTGTGGTACCAAGATAGCTGCCAAAATGCTCGTGCTTTTGACCACATGTCATCTCTAGTAAGAATATGGCAATTATGGTAAGATTTGGACTAGTTGTCCATTAATTATGGATAATTCATACTCCACTTATGTAACAACTGCTATGGGTCTTTTGGTTTTCTAATTTAGTAATTTCTCAACTATAGGTAATTTGCATGATTCTGGACTAATGTTTTTCTTTCTAAATTTGCAACTCATGGGCTTGGATTTTCAAGAGGAAAGTGAGTAGATAAATTACCCTAACAATTTTCTTTGCTATCAGAGAACTGCATTGTCCAAACTGCAACATGATTTTCCAGAAACCCTATCCAGACTAGGACAGGGGCATTGAATCCTGGGAGGAGGGAGAAGGACTGGGTAGAGACAAGCCTACCTTTTATAAATGTACAATCTGCTTAGTGGAAGGAACATTGTTAACAATTCATAAGCTATTCATCAGGTCAAAAGCAATAAGGAAGAAGAACGCTATGGTTCAGCGGTCAGGCAGGCAGATCATCAGTCTTTCCATAATCCAGGCTGTACAGAGGAATCTGGGAGAAAGGCCACGTCTAGAGAGTCTCTATTTTTGTCTCCAATCTCATTTTTAATAGGTTTGCACACACTTATTTAATCTTGCTACCACATCCTCACCCTTGTTCCAAAGTTCCACAGGGAAAAAATGTAGCCTTTTTCAATGTGCAAAAACTCAGATTAAGATGGAAGAAGAAGCACTAAAAGTGAGTATTTAAAACAAGCTTTGCTGGGCACAAATACCCGTGATTAGGTGGACACTGCAAAAAACCCTATTTTCCAGCAGTCTGGTCTCACTGACATATAACTCCACACAACTGTGTCATCTGAGACATTTTCTGGATGAAAATCTAAATGCATTTGACTATTTTTCTAGGTAGTTTAAAATATTTAAATGAAACCCTACCACCCCAAATTCTGGAAATTTGTAGTGAGGCAGGGAAACACAGACCTTGCAAATCAAATAGGAAAAGTCATTCCTCCTAAATCCTAGCTAAGCTCCAGTGTCTACTGGGCTAAAGTCTTGGAAACATTCCTTTAAAGAAGATAAATCTCTGGGGTTTGGGGCTTGTCCTGATCTATGTTGTAATACGATGAGAGCATTGTAAGGTAGGAAGAACAGGTATGCTAATACAGTAGTTAAATAAAGCCTAAAATTCCCAAGAACACTTGCGCAGGAGTCTTTCTTCTATGGAAAGAACAGGTTGGGCTGATGGGTGAAAGTGTTGCTGTGTCTCCCACAGCCCTACTAATTACCAAGTCATAGAGAAACAGAATATTTCATGTCCAAGCAGCCTTCAGGAGACTGATCCATTCTCCCCTTAGTCAAAGTGGGGCCAGTCTTGAGATAAGACAGTTTGGTCAGCATCATCTAGGATGAGAGTTTCAATCAATGCAGGTAACAAAGGCCTTGATCTGAAATTTGATCCAGCTGCAAAGAGGGTCTACTGAAAAGCACTTTAATTAGTGCATGGGCTCACACTGACTTCCGCAGGAGCTGGGTCAGACATCAGTTCAGTGAGACTGGCTGCCACAGTCAAATCATGGGATAACACAACCGGGCTTTTGTTGGCAGCATTCAAGGCGCCAGATTGTGTTCTCTCCTGTATTGGTGTCTATCCAAAATAACTCTGTTCACGTCACTAGAGCAATTCTCTACTTGTTCCTGTATAATTAAGAGAAGAATCGTTCCCACCAGGTTGGTGAAATCACTCAGCATTCAGGCTACAGATAATCTGCACATATTTGTCACTGTCAGCATGAAGAGATTTAGGATCCTCTGCAGGACTGAACATTTTTCTGTGGGCTTCCAGGTTGCAGTCATGAAATCATAAATGTTGCTCACACGGACTTTTCAGAAACAAACCTCACCTGGATTGCAAGAGTCATGTGTAGCTCTGCATTTCTACCCAGTTTGGGGATACCACAATTTTCACAGTCCAGCTGCAAAATTATGAGACATATTAGCTATGTGGGTCCTGAGACTCTCCTGGGAGCTGTACCGCAGCAAAGATAGGAGCCCATGTCCATCTCTCACTGATGCAGTAACTACTGGAGATGGAGCAGAAGAGGTCTGTTCTTCCCATGTCTCTCATTAAGGGTTTAATTCCTGTGATATCATGTAGTGGATATTGTGAGCCACAAGGGGAATTTTTAAAACTTTTAAAATCAGACATTTCTGAGCAAACGCAGAAGCACAAGCAGAGCTAACAACATCCTAGCTAAAGAAAATACTCAGAGACACTGTCCCCTGAGGAATAGGGAAGAGAGCTGGAAATGTCGAAGGAAAAAATGGAGAAGGAATAAAAAGGCAAAAATCCTTTCAAACTTCCTATCAGATTTTTGAACATGTGCTATGAGCATCAGTGCTGCTATGCATGACAAAGGTGCTGACCATGTTTGGCAGCACAGAACTTGAAAGTAATGCTCCTTAAAAAATAAATCCATCACTCAAGAGAAATTGCATGGATATAAGTCTTCATTTGTAATACCCTAGAGAACAGAAGAGAAACTTCTGCTATAAACTAGAGACTAAACATCTTTGCCAGCTACATTGTACCAGAAAAGAAAAGGCAAGATAAGCAAGGGGAGATGGTCTGAGCCAAAAGGAAGCACAACAGTGGCTGCAGCAGTAGGACAGATGCTCAAGAACAAGGCACCCACACGTCCACCCTGACTTGACCCACCTTGCTCAGGGTCTCACCTGAGCAGTCAGGGGTAAGCAAAATGAGGGTCCCTGGGATGTGAGATGAACATTGTTAACCTATGAGTTAACAAAAGCCACGAAGTGGGAAGCTAAGTTCCATTCAGATGATAAATTTTTGGATAGCTGTCAGAAGCACACAGCTGATGTCTTGAAAATCGTGTTCCTTAATTCTTCATGAGCAGTGGGTGAGAATCATCTATAAACCAGTGCTAGAAACAGACCCTTTATAAAACTCTTCTTTTTAGGGTATATGCAGCAGGTAGTTACTTTTCACTGAAGCATGAGACAGTAAATACCCTAAGTTAACAGAAGTCACAGTCAATGTCTCAACTTCTAAGGTGAAGTTTTATCTTGGTATTTGTTTTGCATCTGGGCCAAGTTCTGTTTCAAATCTCATTGCACTTCCTAACATGTTCCTAGGACATCATGTGTTGGTATAATCCTATAATTGGACTACTGCTTAATACATCAAAATGGCTAATACTCCACAATTTAAACTAAAACTTTAAATGTGTGAGAAAAAAAATGGGCACCAGCAGAAGAATAAACCTGCTATTTATTGCGTGAATTATTTTCCACCCTGAGGTTTAAAGCATATCATCAGTTAAGTGTTGCTGTAGGTCTGTGATGTGCATAAGGAGCAATAAGCACCTTATAATTTTGCAGGATCAAGCTACTTTGGTCCTGATTTTCAAAGGTTCTGCCCAGATGAAAAATTCTTCATTTTGAGTTGGAATTTCAGGGGTTTGCAAAGAGCCAGGCTCAAGGGGGTTTACAGTCAGAGGCAAAGTAATGATCACTTATTCAAACTCCAGTGTACTTGATTGACTTGAGATGACAGGAGGAGGTCAGTGGCAGAACTTGGAGCTCAACACATGCGAGCAGATTTCAAAGTCTATGTGCCACCTTATGATGCAATAGCGCTCTGACCTAGGGTTGTATTGTACCATGCTGACCAACTGGTCACTTTTAAATAAAAGCACATGCATGGTCCACTCTTTAACCAGTGACTCAGACTGGTGAAACCTTACCTTCCCTCTTCCTACTAGTATAATCAGGCACACAATTTCCACTTCTCCTTGACTTCTTTCATGGACTCTGCCTTGAACATCAAGCTCTTCTGGAAGCTCACTATATTTCAGGCACATCTGAAGTTGTCTTTGCTTTGTTGGTTTTGGTGTTATAATGGCACTTTAACCTGGAATTTATTTCCCCATTTCAGTAGTAGAAGGGTGCTCTAAAAAACCCATGGAGGAGAGATACTCTTTATTTAACTCTATACAGATGTCATATTAGTCATAATAGGTAAAGAATGTATCTACTGGCTTTAGTCTGAGCTGTAGCAAATGACTTTGACCCACATCCTCATAAATTAGAATGTAAGCAGAAACTGACCCAACTATGCCTTACAAATGTAATCAAAATCAGACCTCTGCCATATAACAATTCTCTTTATTCTCTGATATCCTTTCATCCTTTTCAATTATAGCCATGGACATAATGAACAAGTTACACAGAAATTCTCAGTGAGGGCTGGATTTTTCCATTAATTAATAAACAAGATGATTTGCTTTTCACACTTGGGTACAATTTTATTCACGTTTGAATTGTATACTCTGCTAACATAGCAGGAACTGCCAAACTTCCCTTAGAAGTACTGTGCTGCGACATGACTGTTTATCTCATCACTGGGGGCTTAAACCCACACCTTCTTAAACCTGAAGTTAAAACACATGTTATTAACATAGTACTATCTCACAAAATGTTCACTGCTCATGTCTTGGAGCCTTCTTACTTTCCTACATTAAAGAATAGATGTGAAGGACATGATTCTCTTGCAATAGATTCTGTGAATAGGTCTTTATAGTTTCTGGGTTTCCTCAAAATGGCTGGTGCATCCTCAGGTGTCAGTCTTGAAAGCTGATGATGAAAGCACATTGTCTGCCTATAGAGGGTGAACAAGTTAACTAAGAATCACAGATTCACAGAAGAGCAGGGGTTGGAAGGGACCCCAAAAGATCCTCTAGTCCAACCTCCCTGCCAGAGCAGAATCACCTGGAGTAGGTCACACAGGAATGCATGCAGGTGGGTTTTGAATCTCTCCAGAGAAGGAGACTCCACAACCTCTCTGGGCACAGACTGCTCTGTCACCATCACAGTGAAAAAGTTTTCCTTACGCTCACATGGAACCTCCTATGCTCCAGCTTGCACCCATTGCCTCTTGTCCTATCACTGCACATCACTGACAAGACCCTGGCTCCATCCTCCGGACACTCACCCTTGACATATTTATAAACATTAATGAGGTAACCCCTCAGAATAGGAGGGCTTTTCCTACCTGGTTAAAGCAGGGAAGAAATTTTAGCTCAAGTGCCAAAGAAAGGTGATGAGTAGCATAGAATTTGGGGAGCAGGCCATTTAAATTTTGCCTCCCTGTCAAAGCCCATTAATGCACATGCATGAGGTTATTTTTCTAATAAACATAGAGTGCAGTGGGGCTGCACTCATGGGGAATTTTCCTAGCATTGGGGAAATATTCTGCAATTTCTATTGACTGAAGTTTTGGCTCCTGAAGAAGTGAGCAGCAAGCTGTGGGAGGTCCTCAGCCCTGCCAGGTACTGACTCCTACTGTGTGTGTGGTCTCACCCCCAGCAGGCATGGCACACTCCTTGCTCTGCAGCATGGCATCTACCTCAGAGCACTGCCAAATTTGGTAATGATACACAAAACCTGCCTGGCTTTATCTCAGGTTCTAAGCAAAAGGTGTAGCTAAGGTTCTTCAAAAGCAAAGTTTGGACAACCCAACCAGATTTTAAGACAACAGGAGACTTCTTTGAGCATAAGGAGGAACCCAATTATCACTTCTACTTCATAGTATGCTGGGCTTTATGGCAGGCTGGATTTCAATTAAAATGCTAGGTTTTCCCTCTTCAAACACAAAAGGCTTTATGGTGTGAAGGCCACATAGGAGCTAGGTGGTATGACTGCAGAGCACAACTTGGCCTTCTCCCATCCTTTAATGGTGGCACTCTTTCATCAGCAACTTGTGTGGTAAGACTGAGGACACCAGCTGCAAAACAGTGCTCTGACTAGATGGTAAGCATCTTGCGAGCCTGGCTTACAAATACTGGTCTGAGTCTTGACACGTGCACAAATTAAACTTTACAAGGACCTGTTACATTGTTCAAGGTGTACATAGCATTGAAATAAGTAGGATTCAGAACCATCTGCTTTGCAGTGAGGACGAAGATAAAGCTAAAACAGCAGGGTTTTCTCTCACATTTCTTTTGTGCCATGACACAACTTGCCAGGCATCTGCTGTGTACTCATTTCCTACCTACCCCAACATAGGGAAGACAACCTGCAGGTTTCCCTGCAGCTAGACAATACGTGATCCAATGTTCCACACAGCCTGCTCCATTTCTGCAGCAGTCACTTCAGCCCAGCCAAAGCTATCAGTCCCTGTGTCCACAAAGAAGGTAGACCCAAAAGAGTCACAGGGCTTGACTTCCTGCTTCTGTACCCCCCATGTTTTGTCGTTCTGAGATGTTTAGCGGAGGAAGATCAGCTCTGTTCCCAGTAAGCCTCCACCTACCTACCCAGTAGAGTATGAGAGTGAGCTAGACATAGCAAGAGCTTAGGAAGAGTAAGTTTTGTTCCCAGTGTTACTTTATGAACTAGATGATGCTGCAGACCTACCATTTGCTCTATTTGCTGTACAGCTCTGAGCATTTACTAACAGGGTGTGACTAAATCCAGTCAATACCTAATCTGTAAAGAGACAAGGCTTATGTGCTGTGCTGTCAAAGGATCGGTTTAACAAATTGATTGTCATGTCAGTTTGAGAGAGAATTGCTAATGTTTTTAATGTTTAGTTTCTCTTCCTGATTAGTGCTCAGTTACAGTTAAAGCATAAAGTTTTCCCAGTAGCAATTCCACCACTTACATATATTCCAATACTGCCCTTACGACTTAATTGACATGTATGCACTTATTTCACTGCAGGAGTTTAGTTCTGGTTTAAGTGGAAGACACCAAATGTTAGCTCAGATGAAAAATCACTGAATCCAGGGAGCAGACATCAGTCTTGAATTTGGCTTATAGTCTGTGGTATTAAGGAAGAAGGCCACAAGATGAATTGTTGATATATGTGGTTGCTAAATGATATTTTCACCTCAAAGCATACTTGAATCTTAGAAGAATGCAACTATTTCAGCTTTCTTGGATGATGTGCCAATGGTACAGCCTGAGGCTAATATGGATCATATCCTTCTTTTAGTTATTCCAGCACGATTTTATTGACTCAATGTGTTCAATATCTTTCCTATCATCCTTGTTAAAAAGAAATATCACAGATTCTAGATTATAGTTTTCTGAACAAAATCCTTAGCAGCGGAAAACTAGGATGAACTACCTGAGTGTACGTGCTCCATCTATGAGCTACAGCTCTTGCTGTGTACCTACATCTTGCTACATGTTTGGAGCTACATCACTGCAGCCAGAGAACAGGCAATATGAGAAGAAAATTGTCATTGCTGTTTGTTCAACCACATGCTGTAAAATTCGTTCTATCATGCGTTAGGTGATCAAAAATGGAGAAGGCATAAATGTCTATGCAGATATTTTCCATCTACAGTAAAAAGAAGAAAAACTAAAATTACATAACTTAATAACTACAGGAATATGCATGCATATATTATACACAACATGTACACTATATAAACACACACACATGCAAAGTGATAAATTAATTGCAGATGGAGTACAATAAGCTGAGTCTCCTGAGAGTTAGACAGTAATATACAACAACAACAACAACAACACAATCTCCAACCCATGAATCCACCACACACATCCAACACAACTCAGGGCTTCTTAAATCATTATGCCAAATTGTAATGCAAACAGTATACAGAAGGAGGAACAAAGAAATAATTGACGTGTCTACCCTAAGGCTCTTCAAAGATTAGAGAGAGAGGCCCCAGGCCTGGTATGTTACTTTCTTTGTTCTTTATCCTTTTGCTGGTTGTTCGCATTAATTTTGGCACTGGATGATTTAGAGCACCCTTAGTTTTGATAGATGCAGGTGTCAGTGTGTGCATGGTTCCTTAGTAAATAACGTTAGCAGTGTGGATTTTCTTAAGTGGCTCTACTATCAAAAAGCTCTGTCTTAATTTGAAAATGCACTTAGGTGATTAAATAATGTCTCAGAGCTGGATTAATTTGTCTTCTCTGATTTTAGTGGCATTCTAATTAAAGCTCCAAATACATAATTACATAAAGCAGAACAGTGAGCAACTTACTTTCCCTCATTACAAATTAATAGTGGAGAGGCAGGGAAAAAATAACTTCACATGCAAGAGCACTGGGGGAGACTGTGGGTTTAGAGATGCCGATTGGATACCATAGGGCTTGAAACCATTGGCTGTGCAGTTTGGGAATATGTGCACCAAAGGGTTCAGGTCACAGAGGAGGGACGTCACCATCACTGTCCCAACAGCTGTTGCCTGTGAAAAAAGAACAGAGATGGGGTAGGTCCATAAGGAGGACTCCATGGTTTAAAGAGAAATGTGTACAGTGTTCAGGCTGTTATCAGAGGAGTACTGTGCAACTGTGGAGGAAAATATTAACAGCAGTTACCAGAGATGTGAGGGGCTTCAGCGGAACGTTTGAGGGCCCTGGCTGAGTGATAGTATGAGGAGAGGTGTACATAAATATTTGCAAGGAATTAACACCCAGTGGAGAGTGGAATTACTTATCTTGGAACAATGGGATGGGCATGATAAAGCAGCCCTGTAAATGTGATACAGAGCAGTGATGCAAGAAGGTATGTATGTACAGCTATGTTATTCAGTGAAAACAAGCACCAGAAACAAGAGCTACCCCTGGAACATGGCTCTTGGAAGAACCTTTCCACACCCTAGTGAGGAAGAGAGTTTCCAAGAGAGGACGATGATTGAAGCTTCCAAATTCCCCAATCTACCTATCACCTATCACCAGAAAGACCACACAGGAAAACCATTGCACAGGGAGCCTCAAAGACTCTCTTCATTCTCTTCTCCAGTTTCCCACACACCCCCCATCAACTGGGGGATCTTGTCCTGTACACAGACATTCACCTGAAATCCACTCATTTCTGAGTTGAATTGCCTCAGCCTAATATTAGAGAACTAAAGCTATGCTGTTGTTTGGGGGCAGGGAAAGGGTAAAGTGAAGAAGCATAGGAAATGCCTTTGACTCTTATTTCCTACAGAGCATGTAAAGTATTACAGTCTTTCCAGCTGGAGATGGCAGAGGAGACTGTGAAGACACCAGGAGCAAAGAAGAAATGCCCATATGTCCCAAATTCCATGAAACAAGGGGGTTTTTCTTCTTAATGGGTGAAGGATCAAGATGATCTTCATTCATTCTGTGTAAAACTTTCCAAGAATATACAGGCATGTCAAACTCTGGTGCCATACTGTTAATCTATTCTCTCCAGAGACAACAATTTTTAAAAATCAGTTCTGTAAAATAAGGATTATACAAATTAAATCCAGAAGGTTTGCATTCTCTCAGCCTATTAATTCAAAGCCCTTGTAAATCTATGGGTGTTGATTGAGATACTTCTCACTCACGCCCTATATAAATCATAGGAGAACTGGAACCAAACTTGTTAGCAGAAAAACAAATATTTCTTGTATCACCAGCTGATAAAGAGTGGAAACAAGAAGTATAGGACAACGGGGTGCAGTGCCTTCTGGGGACTGTTTTGTACTTTCCACAAGCATCAGCAACAGTGTCTTAAGGCATTGTGCAAATGCCGCCTTTGTGATGACACACACAGTCCTTATTAATGTGATCCAAAGGCAGGAGATTGACATGAACATTGTTGCTCACTCAATATGGTGATGAAAGCTCCCGCCTACAATAGTGATCTACTGATTTCTTAAGGAATTTTCTAAGGATGAGAAAAATGCAGAAGTCAACCTATAAATTATTAAAAATCTTGTGAAAGGCTTGTGTGTTTTGTTTCTCTTACATTTCCTTCTTTGAAAGATGGGGTTTGTTTTTAAAGGTACATTTTCATAGGAAATTGCTGAATACCCCATCCTCCTTCACATTCAGATCTCCTTAAAGCAAGTCACCTTCAGCTCTTAGCTTTCCTTCCTTCCTTGTTACTGAGACATTCAGAAATGCTGCTGTTTCTGCCTACTCTGTACTCTTTTATACATGTTGACCCTTTGTATCTAAGAGACTTCTAACAATTAAAAATAGGTTGTCTTTTTCCTCTCTTCCCCCTCTCTTCATTTCAAGAGCACCAGTTTGTGTCTTTCTTCATTTTGGATACAACATTTGAAAGGGCAGGATTCAACCTGGGGACAACCTGGGATAAGATGAGAGCCTGGCACTGATGAGCTCCATATTGTGTTGCCACTCAGGTTTTATCCTGGTAAGTGGTGCATCAGTCCTCTTTTTGCTTCCAGAAAGAATGTTACCATCTGTGATTCTGTGATCTCCAGTCATTGCCTGAGGTTGAGCAGGCTTTCATGATGCGAGGTTGGGACATCTTAGCAGCGGTTGTGGTGGCAGTGGGATTTAGTTATGGACAAATACACCAGAAGCAATGGTGCCTACTGAAAGCCTGGCAGTAAGAAATGTCTGCCTGCCATCACTGCTCTGCCAAAACATGGACCTGTTGCTGCTGGGGCCAGGGTCCACACACACACAGAAACTAGCCCTAGTTCTACTCATTTGTCTCCAGCTTCTGCTTCTCACCCCAGCTACTTAGATCCCAATGCAGTCAGCATGGCAACCCACTCGTGTCTACAAAGATGTAGCCCAGATCTTGACAAATAGTAACCCATTTCAACTGGCTGTGTTTCCCTGGGCAGGGAGAGGGGACCAATGTGAGAGGGTGAGGGTACTGGGATGCCTCCTGCTCCCATAAATATCATCCAGTGCAGCACAGTGCAGTTTTAATTTAATTTCAGTCTTTTCTATAAGGCACAAAAGTATGAGATCACAGTTATTTTGTATGAAAGGTTGGCCTGTGAGGTGGACTTTGCTGTTAGCAATATCAGCGCTCAGCTTCCTCCTACTTTTATCTCGCTCACCAGTGAATTCATCTAGTAGGGAAGTCTGTAAGAAAAATAAATGCAGGCTCAATTCCTCTGCTGGTATAAACTGATATAATTCATAGCAGTTAACATCAGTAAAGGTCAATTTTTTTGCTAAAACTTTAATGCTTTCTCTCATTTCCTTTTTTTTTTCCCTCCTCCCCAAAGGCCATCCTTCAAAATGCAGTTTCTAAGATCATATTCTTTTGCCATCAATCGCCAAATGTCAGCTCTTCCTACCCTCTTTGAATCACTCCCCAGACTCCCTCAGCTTCAGGACATGAAGGTCAGGCTTTTTGTGTCCACTCTGAATGCCCTCCACAGCCTGATCCTTCTGCCTACCTGCCCTAATAAAGCCTTCACTGTCAGAGAGTGCCTGAGTTCCCACCCTTTATGAATAGGAGCAAGCTGGAGAGCCAATTGCCCTCTACTCATTGGGAACCTCTAAATGAACAATGAATGAAGTCAAACTAACCAACCAAACCAAATCATAAACCCAACAGATCACCACACAAACTCTGCATGGTTTCCAGAAGGGTTTGTTACGGTTCATGAACCTGAAAAAATTTCTAGCATAAAATACTCTCAAAAACCAAAGCTGTGGGAAAGTTGGCCTAGGAGAGCTCGATCCACTGGAGAGTAATCTGGGTCATGTGTGGTGGGAATGGCAGAGAGGTGTCATTTTTAGCAGATTTTCCCTTTTTCTTTCTGAAAGTCAAACTCAGAAGATATGATCTCATGCAAACCAAAACCAGGAGATGAGCTTGACTTAGAGATCAGATCTGTTCTCTTTTCTGTTCCATCTGCTTCTTACAAAGGGTCTGGTCATGTTAATTGCCAGTGCTTCCCCCACCCCTCTTCCCCCCCTCTCCCCATTACTATGTCATTTAACAGGCACGAAGAAAAATGTCATTTGGTTGCACTTTAGACACTTGCCAGAAGTGACAATAAATTTAATGCAGAGTTTTGGAATAAAGCAAAAACTATTTCTGAAGAATGACAGTATGTGCAAAGCATAGTGTTTGAAGCTTAGCAGCTAAATTCTGAGCCCATGTGATATTATGCTGCCCTGTGTCATTAACAAGCTGCCAAAATGACAGCAAACTGGATTATCTCCTTCATAATGCAGTCTGTTCAGCACAAAATAAATGACTGCTGACTTTTAACAATGTACAGCACCATTACAGTGAAACCGTGTTGTGACCAGGGGCAATTCTACATGGAATTACCTTGGGAAATGAAGCTGCAATTAATCTTTTCTAGCTACACATTACCCCAGGTACTTCTTATCAAAATCATCTAATTAAACACTGTATTATTTCCAGTTTTGTGCCAGCCTAACTCCCTTGATGTTATTGGAGTAATACCACAATTGGCTTGGAGAAACACAGGAGGGAAGCAAAGCATATTCCCCAGTGCAACCACATCACCATGGTTTCTCCCAATCAAGGGGTACCTCCAATACACTTTCTGGCCAACATCTTCCATAAGAAATTCAAAGATTAATTCTGGTGTTCTCAGACTGCAATCCCTGAAGCTTACGCTGTCAACCAAACCAACAGAAGTCTTTATGCCCAAGGGGAATGATGACAGATCTTTGAACAGCCACTGTCTGCTGTTTTACAAAGCCTCTGTTTTACACCGAGGCATAAATAAACTGTGTAGAGATCTGGTCTTCTGTCTGATCATGAAACTGAGCATGAAAACCCAGCTGAGGACTTACCAGAGCGGGACTCCTTCTCACACCTTCAAGCTGAAAGATTTGAGGAGCTGTTTGTTCAAGCCTAAGTATAGCATCCTGCTCTTGTCCCTACTGAGTTTCATCCTACTTTCTCCAGATTGTTTTTTTAAGCTGATGATATAATTTTAAATTCTCTCCTCATCCTTATGCACTGGAGGCCTCTCAGCATTGTGTCTTCCACAGATCAACCAAGCACCATCTCCACTCACCCTTGACATTACCACCGAAGACACTGAGCTGTATCAGAGCCAGAGCAGCCTCAGCTGTCCCCTGTTCAGGACATGCGTCCAGTTGGGCAATAAGCTTCCGATGACTGTGCCATCAAACCGCCCTTTCAAAGCTGTGTTTCCTTAGGTACTGTGAAATGGCACTAGAAATGGTGCAGACCCTCAGCAGCCCTGAAGGAGGGTCCAGCTATGCATTTTGGCTGAATCTAGGAGACCTTCTCGGTGAGCACCTGCCAGGCTCACCTGAGTCTGCAAAACAGCATGTGCAGAAGGATGGGCAGCATTGTACCTCATACTTTACCTTGTGTTGGGCCATCTCTGTTCTTTGGGAAGCCCAAAAAATGCTAAGAGACCCTGCTCTTCATCCTATGAGAACAGGCACAGTAAGCAGCTTCCCCAAAGGCAACAGCCAGCTTCAGTTGTTTTGCCTTTCCAGGAGAATGAACGTAGTGTTTCTGTACATGAGGTGGGTGCATAATGCCAGGCAGGCCTGGGCAAGCAGGCTGTGTTGCACATTCACCTGCCATTTTGGCTCTTCTGTGGAGGCCAAGCATACACGCACGCTGGCTGCCTGTCACAGCGTCAGCTGGGCCACGGCTGCCTCCAGATTTGGGAGCTGCAGGCTGCTGCCCGCCAAGCACATGCCCCCAGCAACCCGTCCCTTTTGGCAAGGTGGGTGTTTTGCTAATTTTCTGCCTGCACGTACACATCTCCCCGAGGGCACTCAGCTCATTTGGCTACATCCAAAACGCCAACACCTTGGAAGAGTCACGAGGCAGCGGCTGCCTACCTCCCTGCTGTTTGCCTCAATGGTGCTATCTATCTATGTCTGACCCCCAACGAAGAATTCATCACGCAGCAGAGCTGATGTGATCTGAGAGATGATAGAGATGCCCAGGGAGAGACAGAGGTGCCCTTCCTACCCCGTCCCTGTTTTAGAAAAACACCTGACTACAGAAGAAAAGACTGCAGATCCCAGCCCTTTATTTATTCAACTGGAGTCTGGGATAAAAAGCCCAAAGAAACTCGTGGGTGATCCAGATTAAGGTCTCTGATATGCTTCTTTAAATCATAAATCCTGGAGGATTAGGACCCTGTGCCTTGTCCCCATTAAAGGTATTTCTACTCTGTTAAAACTCCACCAAGATATCACCAGAAAATCTCACAATACAATGCACTGAATTTAGAGGTGAATATTCAGTGTTCATCTTCATGATCCATTATAGATGACTTGCTGCATCTCCTCCTGCATGGGATGGGTCCTCCATGTTGCTCTACTCAGTGGGAAATTGCAGCTAAAATGGGGGTGATTTTGCTGAAATATATGCTGTGTATCCCCTGTTTTTTCATAAATACAGTACTGTTCAGATGCATGTGCCTGAGTTTTCAGCAGAGAAACAGTTGTGTTACAGACAGGAGGTTGTAGAGTGGTGGGACATGGTCTCTTCAGCCAGATGACAGGATCTAGGACAAGGGGAAATGACACAAAGCTGCGCCAGGGCAGGTTCAGATTAGATATTACGAAAAAAATTTTCACTGAAAGAGTTGTCAGGGCCTGGAACAGGCTGCCCAGGGAGGTGGTTGAGTCCCCATCCCTATATGTGTTTTAAAAAAAGAGTATATGAGGTACTTAGAGATATGGTTTAGCATAGGACAGGAATGGTTGGACTTGATGATCTTAAAGGTCTTTTCCAGCCTTGTAATTCTGTGATTCTGTGATTCAGACTGAGCTGCTGAGCCAGCACCTGCAGTCGTGGAAATTCCTTTCACCCTTTTTGGTTCTTTAGCAAAGCTCAATTCACATCGATGACTAAGAAGATATTTTTACTTTTGCACATCTGTCCTTGATCTATTGAGTATTGTCTTCCAACAAGCAGTCACTGAAAGGCCATGTGTCTGTGCATGCAGGGCAGCTTTGCCTAGTTGCCATTCTGCCTTGATGTCATTGGCAGAAAAAAGATTTATTACTGCAGCTCAGAAGTCTGAAGAGTTTAATGACAGATGTAAATCCCAGCAAGACTGCAGTCTGAGATCCTGATTCAGTTCTGGGCTAATAAAAATGTTCTTTGTGCATATTTCAGATGCGAGCAATTGCCCATCTCTTTTTCCCTGCTTACCTCCCAGCAGTCACAAGAGAAATATATGCCATCCACTGAAGTAGAACCCATATCTTTTTAATGTCAGGCTCTGGTTTGATGACAGACAGTTGGGATAATTTCTGAAGACTCCAATACACCTGAAAAGCTGAAAGGCTGATCTGCTAAAGTCTAAATTATGAATTTGAGGTGTTCTAGCTAAACCGCCAAGCAATTCGTGTCTTCTGTAAACCAAAAAACAAGGAGAGATCTGGATCCCATGCAGATATACACACTCAAACTGATTAGTGATATTAGCAGAGCATTCCCTGGTAGCATCACCCAGAAGGTTGCTGTTAAGGGATTATGTGGTTATGGATTCCCTCTTGGTACCAGGAGGCTGCAGAATTGCAGAATGGGGCAGGCTGAAGGGTTACAGAGGAGGAAGTGAGTCAAAGTTTGTTATTTTCAGTGCAGCCAGGACTGTTTTCTGCCGCTTATTGGGGGAGGATGATTTACCCAGCATGGTTGTGCTACAGGAATCAGAGCCAGGATCTGGAGCAAACATCTCAATTGCGACATCCTAGCAAGAAGCTTGTTCTAACAAGTAACTATTTAGAGAAGAGGAAGAAAAAAGAATAAAAGTTGGCAAAAAGAGCCACTTCGTGCGGATGTTTCCTCCTGTTCCCTGGACCTTGCAGACCTGGCCATGCTGTCCAGGCTCCTGCTCTCTCTACTCTGCCAAAACAACCTCCCCATCCATCTCAGGCACTCCTAAACACCCACAGTCTTTCTTAACTCTGTTCCTTTGTCTCTCCACCCTCCTTGAGCCTTGGGTCCCTTTCAGCTACCGGCACTCCCATGCACTGTTCAGCTCTCCTTCCCCAGCTTCAGCTTTCCCTGTACCACTTATCTCCTAATGCCTCAGCTCCCAGGTGCACTGCTGGGTATTGCACCACATACCTCAGGCAACACTGCCTGCCTATCACTACCCACAAGGTCGGAAACATTCACGTAGGGCTTATCTTGCCAGGGCCCGGCGTCTCGTTTAGTCATTTACATCTGGGCAAAGGAAACACGAGGTGGCTGTGATATATGACCAAATGCAAGCAGCTGTAAATTGACAAGGGCTGTTTGTCACTGTTATTAATCCCCTGAGTCACACTGCCTCCAGATATTTCCTGTGTCACTGCTATTTTTATTTCTTTGCAAATGAAGACTGTAGACTTCAGTTTGCTCCTGCTCACATCAGGCTTGACTCCGAACCTCTTACAAGCAGTGTTACATCAGACCTGCCCTGGCACGGGATGGAAACTGCATCCTAGGTTTCACATCCTAAGTTTTGCATCGTTTTGCAATTATTATGAAACATATGTTGGTGTTGAAATACTAAACAGCATCAAGAACTAATCTGATATTGACTGACTCTTGTAGACTGACTGTGAAAACAGACAATATATCGCCTTGAATATTTCAGAAAGATTTGATTATAGGTTCAGGGCTGGCTTTTTCTTTTCTTTTTTTATTCTTTTCACTTACTAATCAAAGGAAATACCTCCTAGCATTATCCTGAATAAAGTCTCTGCAGCTGAGGCACAGCATACATCAGGCAGTGCAAAGTGCAGTAACCTGTAAGTGTGAGAGCCATCAAGACCTTTGACATCAGCCTGAGGTTTGTTAAGTTGCCTACTTAGATGCATGAAAAAATGAAACAGCTCTCAGTTGCTTTTCACTGGCAAGTGATGGCATGATAATTAAAGTCTGTGATATTTATGTGGCAGACTTTTAAGCTATGAGCAGGCAGGATTTGGTTAGCACTGCAGGGAGTGTACTAGCAAAATTTATTTTCTCCCAGAATCTTACAGTATTGTTTCAAATTAAAATTAAAATTTTTACTAATTAGCATTTGCTTTGAGATCCTTAGACCACAGAGTACAAATGTGAAGACAGAGAAAATAAAGATAATTGTTCGCTCGCATAATGGGCTTCAGATTAAGCAAGCCAGGCACACATTGAATTGCAGTGACCCAGAGCCCTTATCTAGCTCTGACAATGCAGCACAGCTCTGAATAAGAAAGGTTTCTAAAACTCGGGCATCATACTTGAGACAATGTTAAAGAGGGTGCCAGGACATGCCTCAGATACACCAGCCTCGCTGAGTCACAGGAAGGGACAGCAGAGTGTTAATGACTTGGTTTTACAGTCCTGCGGTTACCTTCATCTGCTTAAGTGATATTGTTCCTTTCCTCAGACACAAGTGATCACTTGCCAGCTAGAGAGAAAAACATGTCAAAGCAAGAACCCAAAAGGAGAAGAGAACAGTTTTGTACATGTAATACACACTGCATATCCTTTGAGAAAAAAGTCTTCAGGAACTTGGCTGAAAAAAAAAAAGCCCACAATGCATACTCCCAGGACTCAAAGGTATCAGATGGAAATTGAGTAATTCGGTCTTTCACAGCTAAAAAGATTCTTATTCCTCTCCAAAAAGATTTAACAGGCCTTTAGAGGTTTGCAGTCATAGAAAATATCTTTATAAAGCTGGCAGTTTTCTGGTGATATATTTTATTTCAGTTAATTGTTTTGTGCATTCTCTGGAAATTTGTGTGATACAGATATCTCAACTGACCATAGCTCAGGTTTTGTCTCTGTCCTGTGTTGTGTTCAACACTGATGCTGGTCATCACATCCACAGCACCAGGCAGCATCCCTCAGCCATTCAGCCCAGATATTACCCTACTCTCTAGTGCTAGCAGCCCAGCAGCTGAGTGACCCTGGTGGTCTTACCACTCCTTCCATGAAACAGGGAATTTTCTGCCAAGGGGGATGCTTTAGGAAGTGACACCTCAGGCAGATACATCATTATCTTCATCAGTTCAATACACAGTGAGGTAAGAAATGCCCTTATGCACCATATTTCAGTGTGGAGGTTTTCTAGAGAAGTTTCATTTTCCCCTCTTTCCTTGCCCCTTCTCCAAACCTCTAGCTGTGCTCCCTAGGTGGGAGCTGTTCTGCTCCTCAGAGATGTAGAGGCCACACCTGCTTGGTGCCTAACCCAGCACACCCCAAACTCTGGCCCAAAGAGCTATCACATGCTTTACTTTGCTCCCATCTGCACCCTGCTCAGTCCCATGCAGCACTGTTGATGGTAGCAGGGTCACTCTCTGAATAGGGCAGCCTTCAGGGTTGGGTTTGGCATTGAGTCTCTTACATGGACTTGACCTCAGATTTTTCTGATTCCCAAATTCTCCCATCAGGTCAAGGTTTCAAAGCTTTTCACACTTGAACCAGTGTGACCTTCTGAACATGAAAGGCCTTTTCCTTCCAGAAACATGTCCAGAATTCAATTAGGGAATATTCGGAGACCAAGACTTCATGGTTTCCTGGGGAGTTTGTTTCAGTTGTTAATTACTTTGACCATTAAAACTACTACCCTACATTTTTCAGTTAAAGTTACCTGGCATTAATTTCCAGGTGCCCATTTTGTTGTGCTGTTAGCTGACATCGTACCGAGCATTTTCTCCAATCACCTTTGAACTTCCTGTTGACAGACTGAAGTCGAACAGCTCAAGCTTCTGCCCATCAGGCATGTTTTCCAGCCACAGTGTCATTCTCTTTCCTGCATCCATTTTGCATTTTTTCTAGCTCCTCTTGAAGGTAGACACACTGCCAGCCAGTACAGAAATGCAATGACAGGAGGAGAACTCAGACAGTTGAATCATCTTTGTCTTAGTGATAAAGCTGAAGCAATTAAGCAAGCCTGTTGTTCTTTTGTGACATTTGCTTTAGGATTTGGCCTCACCCAAATCTTTCTCAAGGAAACCAGAACAGGGTTAGATGTTGATTTAGCTATTTATGTGAAAGTCTCTAAAGTCCTGGTCACTAAGGTTCCTATATTTGGCTTGACACTTGGCCCTTCAGAAAGGGTAGTTGTAGCATCCAAGGGGAGAATTTGACCTGAGGGAGTAATTGTATACTCCTAGTGCAAGGAGTATGCATAGCAATTATGTGCTCCTGAAGTGTACGATGCTTGGTAATTATACACAGCAGACCCAAAAATATCATTTAACACATGTGCTGTTTTTTTAAGGAAAAATAATGGTGAATTTACTTTGTGATTATATGGTCCTTACCACATACGGTTTCTGCCAGTATTCAATACTCACTATGTCATTAAATGGTCAGAAATTGCTTTGGAGGCAAAGACTGCTTGGAAAATTGTTCCCTGCAATATGGAGCATTATTTAAAAATCATTAACATTTTTCACCACAGCAGTTTTCCTGCGGGAAAATATACAAGTCTTGCAATTTGACTTCGGTCTACATTCTTCTGGAGATGTGTTGTGTTCCTGTTGTTCTGAGAAAGCACAATGATGCTGCTCTCAAACTCCTTCTCTTGGCTTTGATCAATATTTCTCTCCATTCATTTTACCCTCTAAGCCCTTCCCTCCCAAGCCAGAAATAATAATTGAAAGCTGATTGTAATCTTAAGCCAACAATATCCCTGATCCCTATGAAGCCAATGGATGTGGCAAAGTTTCCATTGACTTTGATAGTCCAAGTTTTAAGGATCTTTTCCATGTGGATGGAGTAACTCCACCAAAGTCAACAGGGTTGTACAGAAAACACCTGGGTACAATAGCAGCAGAATCCATCCTAGCAGTAGGAGGATCTCTTCCAATTTCTCCTGACTCAGACATATCTACACATGCATGCACACACACACATCAGAGTTTGCAGTCCATGAGCTCTCTTTAGCCTTGCCAGCATGTAATGCTATTTTCTTTGATTGCTGAACTGCAGCACAGAAACACAAATCAGCCCAACCTGGCCTAACTGCAAATTAATGGTGGCCTGAAAGAAACAGAGGCAACTTTATTCAGCATATTCTGTATCGACTTAAAGGTCTCTAACTAGCGTAATTTTATGACTCCTACTGTAAGTACTAAATCCCTATTTAGCTCTTCTGCTTTCGCTTGAGTTTTCTATTTATTTCAAGGAGCATTGAAAATATTTTGGTGGTGATTCATAATAATGTGACACCAGTTAAGTTATAAGACTGGAATTCACTCGTTTCCAGAAGACCAACAGAATAGCTGTACATTACTACGTAAGGCTCATAGGAAACTGTGGTAAAGCACGCACCCCATGCTGGGTGCCTACATGGGGGACAATTTCATCCTGTTCTTTTGTAGATCTTTGCCAGCATGGCAATCTCCAGGACAAACTGTACCCAAGAGCAAGGCATGCGTGCATGGAAGACACGACTGTCATTAGTTCTTGTGAGCATGGTGTTCATCGCTACGTCTGCAAATGGAATCTGTTGATTTGTAAAGGCTCCTTCCACATCTTGTTTGCAGGCCTGGTGAAAGCAACAAGTGGTTTCTGAAAGCAAAGACCAGACAACTAATGGTAGCTTGGGTGGAGAAGGAAGATATGAACACAGCACCTTCACCACAGAATTACTTGCTGACTGGTGGGTGCAAACAAGTGATTTTAATAGCTGCAGTGCTGGACCACATGGAATAGTTCAGATGCTAAATGTCAGACTAAAAACATCTTGTGGACTGGATCCTTTAATAATAATAATAAAGTATTCCTCCTCTCAAAGCCACATGCTTTCTTTAGCCATTTTCCTTTGGAGGAAAACCACCCTTTTTCAGATGTTTCTCAGCTGATGGATTGCTACATCGCCTGTCTTAGAAAATGGATGTATCCTGCCTGTGCATGCCTGTGTCAGAGGAGTTTTAAAATAGCTGCCTCTCTTAAAAATACCTTCTGATTATATGGCAATGCAAAGATACTTAAGGGGTTCAAAGTAACTATTCACCTCAGGCATCTTTGTCCAGGTCCATGTAATACCATAAACTTTTTGTCCCTGGAACAAGTTTTTTAATTGCTCAGGACAAGCACTTTTTTGGGACCCCTGAAAGGCCACAGAATGACTGCTCTCAAATGCTTGTTACCAGCTGACACAAAACCCTAGGCTTTGGGGCACCTGTATTTTATATTACTAAAAATACTATGTGAGCTTTTGGGTTTCAGCCTTTCCCGGCTCATAACATCCCAGTTCTCTCTGATCTCCCACAGAGAACAAAGTCTACCCCTGTTTAACTTGCAAGAAACTCCAAAAAGCATCACTTCAAGCTCAGCCAGCAGCAAAGCCAGCAGATCTGCTCTGAAAATAGCAGCAGCAAAAGAGATGGGTGATGACTCACAGCTTAGCTCTGCTCTTGTTTATAGTGGCACAAAACAAGAGTAACACTGTTGAAATCGGTGAAGTTAACACCCTTTCAAGTAGCCACGCTTCTTGAGCAATTTCAGATCAACTTACCCTGGTTTGGAATGATTCAGCTTTGATATTGGATTGAATCAGCTGTTTTACAACTCAGTGCATCCCCAATGCATCCTGATCAATTAAGAGTAAGGAGGGCAACTGTGCTGAAGTGTGCCAGCGAGGGCAACTGAAGTGTTGTGCAGTGCCACTGTTTGGGTGACATAGACTCATGTGTCATGCAGTCCAGGACTCCCCCAGAGTGAAGTTCCCCTGCAGTGACTGGATGACTATCTGCCTGAATTGGGTGATAAAGAGTTGGAAGATAGCTTGACTGAGGTATGACTAAGAGCAAGTTGTTGTGTTTCTTACATTTCCACGGCATTACACAACACAATTTTTGGAGCTTGGCTAGATCCCTAACTAGGGAAACTTGCTGAGCACAAGGATGGGTTGAGGATTTTGCTTGCTTGCTTGTGTTTCTCTGAAAGCAGGAGGTTTCTCATTACGAGTTTGTGGGAAATTCAGTTATAATAAAGATTATTCCATTTTAGTGAAGATATTCACTAGGGGGAAAATATTTCTCAGCCGTCTGTACTGTGTGCTTTCAGTTCCTGAAGAAGAAAAAGAAAGGTGCTTGATGTCCTGTGGGAAGTCCCAGAAGACGACTATATTGCATATGCAAAACAACCCAAAGTATGGCAACAAGCCTAGGGCAATCAGAAGCACTTAAAAAGCTCTAAACAATGCCCAAATTACTGAGTTTCCCACTGCCATTAAGCCCATGTAGAGGCTGATGGAGGTATTCTGCTGATTCAGTAGTGTACAATGCTCTGGCCAGACCCCCCACTTAGATATCTGGGCCACCTCATAGTGAGGGAGAGAAGTTATCAGACGTTGTTGATTGTCCACCGAGGAGTGGAAATGAAAACAGCTCAACATCTGCTATTCTTCACAGCATCATTACAGCTCAGCTATGCAATTCACCTAGCTAACTTCTATGCAAATAAAACGGTGTGCAGCGTTTCCAATATTATAAATCAAGGTTACAACCTGAAATGCTGTTAGAGATACTATAAATAAAGGTAAGTACATGTGGGGTGGGGGAAAAGCTAATAAAAAAATATCCCACATCTGTGGGGATTTGTGCTGTTGCTCAAACAAAGGGATGGGATTCAACACACACAGCTGTTCCTTGCCTGTTGTTGCCTCCGCCCATACATTTGAAACAATATATATATTTAATTGAGCATTCTCAATACTTTCCCAAGTGCTTTTGAAAAGTCTGTTTATTTCATTTTCCCTTGGTAGCTTTATCTCCCAGCTGTTAATTTCCTCATTACTGAGGACTCTATCACTCACAGGAGGTCTAAATCTCAATGGCCTCTGCATTCAGTGGATTTTAAAGCTGACGTGGAAGGATACTATCCAATGAGATATGATGGGTTTTTTTAAGTAATTATGGTCAGATCCTGTTCATGTAGTCAGATGTATGTGGGAAAGGTCAATGCCCAGGTTTCATCCCCTCTGGAGGAGCAGTGAGCAGCATTCTAATGGGTGCCATGCCAGCCTCACCTCCTTTTGGGCCCATCTGTGTAGTCATTTGCTGCCAGCAGAAAATGGCAACTTATGGCCTTCCCTGCATTTGATTACTACATTGTGGAGCTGAAGCCTAGGGAAAAAGGACATGTGGAGCATCTATACAACTGGGTGTAGAGTGAAGGAGGATGCCAGAGCTGGGGCAGAGCAGCTGGTTGTAAACTCCATTGAGGGCTTCAGCATGGCTTGCCTAACCACTGTGCTGAGTGAAGGGGCAAACCTCACTGTGAGCTGGGCTTCATCATATGGACCTACTCTGACTTCTTTGTGGGGACACAGTGGGGGAACAGAGGCCCACAGGAAATTAAGGCCTTAAATATCTTCATAACTTCTACTGTTATTTTGTGCATCCTTTAGCTGGACTCTAAGCCCCACTACTGACCCCCTTTAAAGTCAGATATATAGGGCATATGAAATGCAAAGGAGGCCAATGACACCTTGGAAATGAAACTGCTTTCACAAATTTAGAGTTGCTTTCCTTTTTTGCAAAAGCACTGCCCAGCTAACTCTGGCCTGTGATCCTAACTCCAGACATCAGCACACATCTTGAGGTCTTGGGGTGGGCACTGCTCCACAGCCTGTTCTCACCTTTGTGTTCATAGGAAGAAGATGATGGGAGGCTGCTGAGACATCCCAGACAAGGGAAAGGCCGCTACCTGAGGAGCATGGTGCAGTGATATCTCAATGAGTCTGCAAGAAGTCAGCCTGGGTCACCCAACCTCAGCTCCTGGCTGGTCACCCACATTTGGGGCTATCTGAGCCCAGATAATGAGGGCTGGCAGCCCTTACTGCCCCAAAGGCCCTGGGCCAGAACCGGAGCCGTTGCAGGACACCAGCAAATAGGATGCATCAAGCATAAGATTAGTGTAGATGAGAGCAAGAGACAGTCCAGTTCTGTTCAGAGGCACAGTGTCTTTGTTTAAAACAATGAAATTTTGCTTGACAGACTGTACAGTTTTAGAACCTATGCTGAGACAACTGAAGAAATTCAAACTTGAAATTCAAACAGGTGAAAGGAATCACATACCAGATACAGGCAAAGTCAGGGAGAAAGTAACAGATGCTTCTTATGTCTTAAGTCTTCTTTATGGCTCTTTCCATCAATTTCAAAGCTTTTATCACATCCTTGAAATTCAGCAATGCTGGAGGGCATGATCAGACTGGGGCTGAATAATAGGCTAGAATTTTAAGGGGAATGAAGACGTGAAGCATTGGGAAGAAGCTGCTCAATCTGCTTTGCTTCATACATTTCTGCGGGCAACGGATGTGTCTAATACTCATGAGAGATAAGGGAACCATGTTTTAAATATGTAAAATGTATAGTAAAATACATGTGCCATAAGGTATATAATCAAAAAGAATGGTTTTCTGAAATGTATGGTTAGCACAGCTTAAATGTAATTGTTATGGTCAGTGTTATGCTCTACTTGCAATACCATTACAATCCATTTAGTTGCCCAAGGGAGACTTGGGAAGGAATTCAATTCTATCTGGATGAACACAGGAGAAGGATTTGCCTTCATGAGCTGGGTGGTTTCTGTTACTCAGGACTAAATTGCAGTGTCACTGATGTTTCTTTAATTTTAAAATGCCACATACTAGGAAAATGCAAACATAGGAAAAGCTACCTGGTAGATACTCTGTACATTGGCAAAGAAAGGCTCTTTCTCTTTTTAATGAGGTAAAAAGACCCAAACCTCTTCATAATCCCAAAACAGGATTGCACATTTAATCTAATTATGCACTAGACTCTGGAAAATCCCAAGAGTTTCCTGTTATGCTGTTTGACTTTATCCATCATCTCTGCTGAAACCTTTGAGCTTACTTCAAGGCTCTGTGACACCATAGATCTGATTCAGCAAAACACTTAAGTATATATTCAGCCCAAGCACTTTGAGGACTTGGATCCTTGATTGGCAATACTTTTAAGCACTTACAGAATTTTAAGCATATACTTAAGTATCTTCAACTTCACTGAAGCATAAGATCTATGGGAGTATTTTGTTTAATGAAAGTGTAAGTGATTAGAATATCATAAATGCAAACTGATTTTTCTCTGGTTTGCATTGCTAGCTCTTATTCTAAGTAGCCCAGCTTGTCAGATCTATTTGTTTATACTCATTTTAAATGCAGAGCTGTGTGTGGGAACTCCACAATTAAATTCTCCATTCTGTTTGCTTGATTTTCCCTGCAGATGTGGGGGTTCTCATCTCTTTGGGGAAGTCCTGAACTGCAAAGGATTAAGCACAACACTGAAGCCAGAGCAGGGGTACAAGTCAGGTTCACTGCATGTGACAGAAGCAAGCGAGTAAGCTAAGCTCCACTTCAGCCCTCTTAGGCAAGATTTGTCCATCTTGTTACTTATCTCTGGCTCTAATCTTGCAAATCACGTATGAGCAAGTAATCCTCATCCACTCAAATACATCCTTAAAGTTGTTGGAAGCAGCCAATGCACAGAAAGTTTGCAGGGACTGACCATTACATAAACAAAGAGGAGAGAAAAGAGGGCAAACCCAATCCAAAAGAGATGGTGTCCATCTGCCACTGAAGCCAGCGGCACTTTCCCAATACCCTCAGCAGAAGCACTCAGCGCCAAAGGAGAGGCTGGACCCTCTGCTGCTTGTGCCATCCATATAAGCAAGCAGAAAGATTTCTTTTCCCAGACTATTGTGGCATGAAATAAATGAGCACAGGCAAGATCATCACCAAATCCCTTCCTTGCAGTCTTTTTTATAAGGCTGGGTAATTATATAGGAATTACTTCTCAGCCTGAATTTTCTCATATAAAACAAAGATGACAGGCAAGAAACAGTACAATAAAGCTGACTTTGAGTGAACAGTTATTAAGGGTTTCAGCAGTCTTGTTAGTGTGCAATGTCCTTACAGGCTGGTTCCATGGGGAAAAAGTTACATGGAGACAGCAGAGGACAGTGGAGCTGTGGTGGCTTGCTCTGAATCTCAGCATATATCATGTTCTCTCAGTGCTGGCCGGTGGCTGTACGGACTGACTCAGGGCTTTGTTCTCAGAGCCAACCCTACCCCAGTGCTTTCTTCTGGAAAAAAAGAAGTCATAAAATTTCAATTGGCCTGAGTAAAACAGATAATAAAAGAAATGGAAACAGAGAAAGGCTGTTATTGCCAAGTTTTGAAAGAATTAATACAATGGCACCTGAAAAATACAAGGAAGAAGTTTGGCTCTGTCAGAAAACAAGTTTTGTACTGTTGTGTTACGCCTGTGAGAAAAGCCCAGGCTGCACAGCCTGTGTGTGAAAGTATCTCCCACTAGTCCTTCCCTTTAGCAGAGGACTCCATCCTAATTTCTCCCTGACAAAAAGTCAGGATGACATGTCAGCTGCGGGGAAATCTGGCGGCTGCAATGAAGAGAGAGAGAGATTTTGGCATGGCATCATACCCCACAGGAGAGCAATTCAACCCTGTAGCTTGGCCAGGGGGAATTTAAAAGGGGATCTTTTCTCAGGACATATTTAAGAGATAGGCTGTCCTGGAGGAACTAAAAGAAAGTGGTAGAACTGTACCAGGTTCAATAAACTATGTTGACAGAGACATTGATCTCAGCACTAAAATGAAGAGAAGATTAATTGAGCTTTGCTGATGCTAGTGCACTGGTGAATCAGTTAGTACAAAGGGACCACAGAAAGCCCTAAAATTTCTCTCTATACAGATTTCTTGTCAGAAGGTTCTTTCAGGAAAGACCAAAACACCCAGGAAACAAGGAACTTTTAAACTGATAAATGCACACAGGCAGGTCAGCCAGAGGAAGAGAAATACTACTTTTCCCTCTTAGCTTTGAAGGGGCTTACCCTTGAACAGAGCTGGTCAGCAATACCAAACAACATCTGTAGGAGGAAGGGTAGCAAAGCACAGGACAGGCATAAAGAACATCTCAATTATACGCCCATCACCTTAGCTAGAAAATCTTAAAACTTCATTTAATCTTAAGCATCTTCAGCAATTTATCTGAAAAATCTGTATAAAGTGTTCTGGTGCCCCATGCTTCTTCCATAATCAAAGGAGAGAGGATGATGCAGCTCTTTTTCTCATGTGCAGCCTCAGGTGATAGCTGAGTGACTCCGGTCAGGGAAGGGACTTAAGCCCTGCAAGATGGGTCAAGGATGTTTTGCTGTCTACATTCTTCACAAAGAATAATAATATCTCTTGGTCTCACTCCTCCTTTGATTTTTCTACTTGATTATGGAGTCTCTGAAACAGGCAGAGATCTCTGGCTGTTACATCAGTATTTCACGTAAATTGACCAAGTTACCATGTTCACTAGCAAATGTTCCTGCAATAATGTGGCCACAGGTCCAGTGGTTTTCACTAAGTGATATATAACTTCAGAGGCATCTTGACTGTATGGAACAGAAATAGGTTTAGCTTCACTCCCTTGTTCATATTCCTTATAACCTGTCTATGGGTTTTTTATATTTTTATGTACTCTGGATTCTGACTTCACTTGTGTGAATATCCATTGTGTATTTGTTACATAGCAGTAAAAAGAGGTCCTAAAACTTTAAATGATGAAAGAAAACAGAGTTTTCTGCATGCAGAAGGTATGGAGAAGACCAGCTCCAGTTTTCATTAAAATGGTGGGAGGAGGTGAGGATAATTTCTAGAAAACCATATGGGAGAATACGAGGAACAACTGAGGGAACTGGTGTTGTTTAGTCTGGAGAAGAGGAGATTGAGGGGAGACCGACTTGCTCTCTATGACTAGCTGAAATGAGATTGTGGACAGGAGGGGGCTGACCTTTTCTCCCTAATAACAAATGATAGAACAAAAGTAAATGATGTCAAGTTATGCCAGGGGGTGTATAGATTGGATATTGGGAAAAACTTCTTCATAGAGAGGGTTGTTAGGCATTGGAATGGGCTGCCCAGGGAAATAGTGGAGTCTCCATCCCTGAAGATATTTAAAAGATGGTTAGATGTGGTGCTGAGGGACATGGTTTGTAAGTGGCAGGTTAGACCATTAATGATCTAAAGGGTCCCTTCTAACAAAGAAAATTCTATGATTCTATATTTAGCATAGATTTTGTTTATATTTCCCTTTTTTCCCCCTGCTCAGAAAATGTTACTTCTCTGGCAGTTAACTTTTTCTTTTTTTAAAAAACAAACTCAAAAAAGCTCTCTTTAGCCTCAAAACAAACCCTCTATGCCTGGCTCTCAGACTCACAGAGTGTAAATTTTCCCCTTGGCCACTTCCACCAGCAGCCTCACCAGCTACACATGGCTTTAGCTCATCCTGGTAACTTGAGCAGCAGCTCCAGCCCCATGTGCTTTGGCCTAGAAAGACAGAGCAAAAATGTCCCTGAAAATCAATCACTTAAGTATGAGAGCAGCCTGGGCTGTGATTTCTGTATTTCTATGCTGAAAAATCAGATCCTTTCAATGGGTTTTTCCTCTCTGAGACTAGAGAATCAGCTTTTGTTTTAATCCCCATGTTTCTGCTGGTGGTGGGGCAGGAGGTGGAAGTCCTCAGGCAGCATTTCCACAGTGGAGATAAGCTGTCCTTTCCCTGCAACCTTCAAGGGACAGCAGAAGGGCCACAGGGACTGAAGCTCAACTTTCTCTCCATTATATCCATCCTAGCTCTGCCACTGACCCCCTGGGGCCACAAGTCACTTAAAGGACATAAAACTCAGAGATGCTGGACACCATTAAGCACTCTCTGGTGCTCCTTACTCTGGCAGACCAAATGTGATGTCTACAGCAGTCATCTTCCCCAGCTATATGCAGTTGAGGTCTTGTTTTGAGGCCTGGCTGATCAGCACCCATGGCAGACTAGGAAAAACCTGGAGTATTCTTTTTGTTACTGATGCAGAAACCCCAAAAATGCATGTGGAGCAGCAACTCAGCCCTGCATGGTGGCAGGACACCATGGCAATGGCTCATGCCAAGCTGAGCCAGTGCCTAAGGGGAATCCTTCAGCACACACCCATCAGAGGTGCCACCAAATTCCCCGACCTCACCTCATCGCTCCCCCATCCCGCTGCTGGGAAAGGCCTGTGGGGCTGTGCTTGTGCACCCCAGGCACTTTCACCGTGGGAGGTTGAGGGCTTCCAGGTTGAGAGATTTCCAGGAATATCTGTGACCCTCCCTGTGGCTGCGGGTGCCCCTTGGCACCCCATCCGTGGTGTTTCACACACTGTGCAGCGTGGCTCTTGAGTAGCCAGCGGCCATCAGTGCTGCAGCACAGTACCTTATTTAACCTTAGTGAGGGAAACACCAGCGCTTTCCCCTCTCAGCATTTGTTTTCCGTTGCTAATCCAGGAAACACAAGTCCTTTCTATTTACTTAGAAAAGAATGAATAATAACAATGTTTCTCCTCAGCTCCTTCCCCCGCCCAGTCCTCTTCTCGCTCCCCCCCACCTCGCCATTAAAATGGAAACCCCTGTGTTACAGACATCGCCAGGCTGCTAGAGCACTTAAGCAGCGCCCTGTGAGCTGCAGCCATTTACTATGTGCGATTGTTTCTGCGAGACCTAATAATTCTACCATTGTTATTATAACACTGTGCACTAATACAAATGAGCTTGTAAATAGGGGTCCAACTAAAATAAAACCATTATAATCACAGCCCAGGCTGTAAATCACAGACTAGTGTGTTCTGCTGTGGTTTGACGGAGAGCCAGGCAATAGTCAAATAATCAAACTGCAGATGTTGGGATAGCAAATCTGCTTAAATTTAAACAGTGGCAAAGGTCCAAACAACAGGGGGGGGCAGAAAAGAGTCCTTTGCACAATGTAGGAATTTCCCCCCCTCCCTGCTTCTTGTTAACTGGGCCTGTAAAGTAACCAGACATGTTACCTGATAACAGCGCTGTCCCTCAGCAGCTTGCGCACACCAGCGCCGGCTCGCAGACGCGGGAGCCGCGCAAAGCGCCTGCGGAGTAACTGATCATCAGCACGAGCTGCCAGGCTTGCGGGGGCTTCCGCCCCCACCAGTCCCAGGGCCACTGCTGATGGCAAGCTCAAGCCCTCCAAGCCTTTCTTGGGGAGAAGCCCAGGGGTACCCAGTAACGCCCTGTACCATGAACTCACCAGAGTTACCCCAAAAGTCAGTGGTACAGAGTCACAATTTAACCCTCTCTAATTTCTTGAGCTTCTTGACATGACTAATGTCCCTCCCTGCTCCATCTCACTCTCAGACAATCCTATTGCCCAAGATGCAGCTGCAGTTTGGTCTCTTCCTCCAATGGGGTTTGTGGCAGGCACTTACCATCCCCTGCCAGTCCACATGTCACTGCCCCAAGTACCCTCAGTTGGGGCACACAAAGAGGCCTCCCTACAACCAGTGTGCTGTCAGCTGTTTTGCTGACTGCAGCAGCATGTGAGGGGCAGCAGGGAAATCATGCTGCAAACGTGGGGCAGCTGAGAAGAGGAGCCACAGGAGGCTGTCACGCTCTGCCAGCTGTTTCCACAGCTGTGGGAGATGCGGCACAGTTGCTTCTCCTCCTAGTCAGAAACCAGCATCTGTATCAGGGTGTTTTCATTTGGAAAATACATGAGCCTTGGCTGTTGCCCCATGACACTGGAAATGATGTTATAAGCTTCTTTAGGAAAAGTATATGGCCATTTGTTTCTCTGACAGCCCAAGGCAAACAAGTTGGATGGGCCCTGTTGCTCACCACATTGTCACATGTGGTTGCAGGAGGACTGTTAAATGTGAGAACCTCCTTGATGCAACTTTAACTTACCATGAAGGAATTTTTATGCTATTTTTTAAAAATGTAATATTTAAGCGGCTGCCAGGCAACAAGTCATAAGAACAATCAATCACACAAACAGATGCCATGTAAATACTTCTTTTAAGCAAGTAGCACAAGAAATCATTGAGGGGATAAAGCAGTGATCTCTCCAGGGGAAAATCAGCAAAATGAGCTCGCCAGCCCTGGATGAAGGCTGGACAGGATACAAACCAGTCATCCTCCTGAAGCTGCTGCTTCTCTGTGGCACTGGCGCAGCAGCTGGGAATATTAATGTTATTTCCCTAAAATCTTGTGACTGAATTCCACCAGCAGGACAATCTGCCCTTCCTGCTCAGGAAATATTTGCTGTTAAAATGACTATAAGGCAACATGAACCAAGCATGTTCCAGCTCCACACTGCAGAGACCCCAGGAGGGGATTTTGATTATGAAAAGCTCATTCACTAATTTGAAACTTTTTCCTTAGAATTTGAGTAACCAACTTGGAAGAACACCTTCTTTCCTCCTTTTTTCCCCATTTTGGTTCTTTTTAAAGGACAGTGTATCTCCTGAAGGCAGAGAACTTTTTTGGCCCAGGTCTCCATTCTGGAGGGAGTACAATGTTAGAAGCAGAGAGGTGCCACTCTACATATTGCAAAATTAACACCTTAGCATGCACTTCTAGAATATCCATTCTGCTGGATCCAACTTTCCACAGGTTTTCCTGCTCTTTTTGTCAAGGGCACCATTTTCAAAAAGTGCTATTCTTTTCATCTCAGACTTACAGTAAGCCCACTGCTCAGAGGAAGCCTGCAAGGAAAAAAGCCCGGTTTCCTTTGATGCATTCCTAAGTGTCTTGGTTAGAGGAATCGCTCTGGTGTGTGAATCAGCTCTGCTTCCTCTGCTTGTCAGAAAAATAGAGCAACCTTGTACTGCTGATACATGCCACGCTGCACGGGATGTGGTTGATCTCTGCTGCTGCTGCTGGTGCTCCACAGAGATCTGTTTCACAATGTGTGCAGTAACCAGATTAAAATCAATGCTGGAGGTTGTTGTGAACATTAAGCATTAAATAAACTCCAACATTGTACCATAATTCCTCATGAATGATTAGATCATCCTGCTGGGAGTGCTACCATTATGCATAAGGCAAATGTCACTGGGTGCCTCATAAATTTAGCATTTAAGTACTAAACATATTAGGTCTGATTCACTGCTGCCTAGCTTCAGTTTATCCTAGCATGCAGCAGCAGAGTTACATTGGCATAAATGTGCAGTGAAACAGTGGTTCTCTTCTCATTTTAAGGGATCAGTTCTTTCCACTGACTTTTGTAAGACCGGCGCTAAGTAGATTCACAGTTGCTCCACTCCAGTTATTTTAAGTGTCATTTGCGGTAGATCATGCAGGGGAGCCAATCCCAGGAAAAAAAATATAGGCTGGTATTTCTGGCATAAAAATTGCACCCCCCCTAATAGTGAAGGTAGGTCTAGACTGCAAAAATAATGTGAAATAAAAATCAAGTTAGCTCGTTTAGGTTAAAAAACCCACAGTTGCAAAGCAGGTTGGCTTTTGACACTGGATAGCTGTTCAAGTGCAAGTCAACCACAGAGCTCATGTTGAACAGGACCTACTCAGATCATCTCCAGTCCCCTGGCACTGCAACCAGAGTATGCCTGTCACCTGCACTGAAACTTTCCTGGGGAAAGGGAAGGTCAGTGGGACACCGTTTTGGTTTGTTGCACAGCTTCAGTTACAAATACAGTGAGTTTCCCCTTGAAGTTTCAGATCTTTTATGAAAAGAGTAGTTCCTCTCAAAAAAGAGCTTCCCTCTACTTACTGTTTGTCATGGTGGAAATAAATGTCTCCTGACTCAAAAACATTGTTGGGAAAAACCTTTAAAATCATATCCTAATAACAACACTGATACCAGAGCTGAATGCGGCCTCTGAAGCTCCCTAGTCCTTGACTTTCTCACTGAAGGATTATTCCCTGCCACCCCTTCCCCCCAGTGCACGGTGTCCAAGGTATTTTTAATGAGGTGTCGACTAATTCCCTGGGGAAACTTTTCCGCAGCCTGACAGGTCTCATTGTTAACATTCTACCCAGCCTAAATTTTGCTTTACCAGACTTTGTCTCAAGCTATTTCCCTCTTTCCTTGGTGTATTTTGCATCTTTCAAATATTTGTAGGCAGTTATCATATCCCCTTTTTAGTTGTCTGTCAGCCAAGTTAAACATAATTAGCTTTTTTAATCTTCCTCCATAAATCCAGCTTGCTTTCTTGAAAACCAGTCCCCTTCTCCTACTTACGTGTCTTTTTGGTATGATGAAGCTACATATTTTGTGGTTGTTTTTCACACGCCATCACTGATAGCAGTAGGAAGAGGCATCAGAAAATCAGACAGTAGATCAGGGATTTATATTCTAGGTTAATTTTTTGCTCTTTGCAATATAGACTTAGCTTCACTGTCAAATAATTCAGGGGGTCCTTTAAACATTTCTATCAATTAATATTTACAGAATTCATACCCTGCACAGTATTTTCAAAGTTAGTTGCTGTAAGCAATTAATTAGGAATTTAGTTTGTGGGTAGCTTCTGCCACAGGAGAATACTACGGGAAGATTAATTTACTTGTCATGAAAATTTGTTAACTAATGGGGGAAAGTGACTTTTTTTTTTTTTTTCAAAAGCAATTCAGAAAATGTTATCCAGGGCTGTTTTGGGGTCTGTTGTTTTCTTTTGTTTGGCCTGAGTGAAGCAAGCACTCCAATGTCCCAGTACTCTGAACATTGGCTACACAATGCCAAAACTTCATTTTTCAGGTCTGTGTATATGCATCCCACAGGAGTAGATGGAAGCTTAACCAGAGAAATGTTTTGCACACCTATTGATTCTGGCCACAGGCAATAGCTATTTACTCATTCGGTCATTATTTAGTATATAGGCAGATCTTTGGGGAGAAAGGGGCAGGGGGTTAAGTGCACACGGTGGACATGCCTTGAGTATTCATATTCTCAGGCCATTTTTAAATATCTCCTTGAGATCAAAAGACTTCAGGGACTTAATAACACTTTCCATTTCAGACATGTTCCAGAGGGATGCTACTGAAATGCTTAAGAAATGTGTCCATATGGAGATTTTAAAGATGAACTATCTTCAGGACTTAATCTGCTCAGTTCTCCAGGTGACTCTGAAAATCTGAGTTTTGTGTATTAGTAATAAATGACTGAAACAATTTCCTACAAAATGCAATTGATTTATCATCCACTGGAATGCTTGTACCAAGGTTGGTTATTTGCTAAATGATAAGCTGCAATTTAAACAGATGCAAGTCATGTCTGGTAAATCTCTATAACTTCTGTTTGGCAAAAGGGGCAGATTAGAAGCTAATCCTTTGTTAAGCATATACTAACAGCTCCTTCCTTTGCATATGTTGTATGCATACAGATCTGTAGATCTTTCACTCCGTCTCCTTCAAATGCCATAGCTATGGCAAAAAGGGTGAAGAGGAATCTGACTCGTCAAAATGCCTTCAGGGAAAATAGCAAATGAAGCAGGAAAATCCCTGCTGCAAGAAAATCCCCTGAAGTAGGGGTAAAAGCACCCTCAAGTATAGGTCCCCATTGATTGTAATATCCTTCCTGAAGGCAGAAGGCTTTGTTCTTCAGGCCTCTTATTTACAAATTCCCCGGTCTCCTCTAAATACAGCTGCAGAAGGAGTGATCAGTGTGGCTGCTCGAAGTTTTTGAAATTTTGGAGTTTAGACAAAATGCTTTAATTACAATTTTAAGGGAAGCTGAAATCTCATTGTTTTACAGCAGTTTGTATTGTTTTCACAGCTCTTCCTAAGAGAATGTGTCAGGTCTCCAGTTTCTTTGGTTTAGCTCACAGTAAGTTCATAAGGAAAAGTTGAGAGAAAGATCAAAGTCCAAGCAGATGAAAATTACAAGAGAGGGAGTGACTTGTTATTACAATAGCTCAGAATGCCCCGAACACGTGATTTCACTCACTAGCAGAAGCAAAATACTAGCTGATTTTCATTTCCTTCCCTGACAATGGCTCTTCTTCTGCAAGACCTACCCAATATCACTCCCCATTGTCATCACAAAAGCGGAACAAAAGCCTGACCGTCACCATGAGACATCCGGTGTGAGTAATCATGACATCAGTGGAAGCTGTGCTCAGGTAAGGACAGTAGTATAGACATGCACAGAAACTGCACAGCTGTATACCTGGTTTTGTACCCCCATAAGAAGTCTGCAACCTGCAGTGTACTCCCACAGACAGCAATGATCAAAAAAATATGGGAGAGTGTACAGAAGATGAAGCCTACAACTTTATTTGTCAGTTCATCTTTTTTTAAATAAAAACAATATTATAGCATTGCTCATTTTTAAGAATAGGATGAAAGCTGGATGAGCAGCCAGGAGCAGACACTCGACTGAAAGAAATGTGTCTGGACGCAGGCAAGCTGGCCTGGCCATCTGCTTAGCCAGCGGAGCGGAGGCCGCTAGCTCAGCAGGTTATTGCAGGTCTGAGGCATCCCAGCATGACTCTTTGGTCTTGCTCTGCAGCTCAGCAAACAAATGGCCTTCGTTCAGCCTAACGGGGATTCCCAGCACAGAAACCAACAGCTTTGTTCTCCCCATCCCCTTCTTCCTTCCTGTGCTTAGCTATCTACTTTTAAAGTAAAATTCCTGCCCCAGCAGAAAGTGTCTCAGGAGAGACAGTGAGAATGAGCCATGAGATGTGATGTCCAGCTAAGATTCAGACTCTGCTACTGCCTGTGCAAACCCACAAATCAAATTAGCTTGGAAAAACTGGAGGAAAACAGATGGTCCTGATGCCCTGGCTCTCAACTAGCAATGAGCAGCAGTGGGCCAAACCAAAACAGTGTTGGAAGTGGGGTACAAACAAACCCAAAGGGGATCCCCGAAATCATTCAGCTCAAGGTGCTCAAGGAGGAGCAGAGAATAATCAGGAGACATGTCAATGCAGCAGGGGTCCAGGAGGTTTCTTGGGCATGATGTCACTTCTGGAGTGAGAAGGTCTGGGTTTATGGTGGAGGCTGCTGCTGACATGCCTGCTATGCGTCTGTGCTGGGACATGCTACGTGGTCCATGGAGTGACGAGAAAATTAGGATGGAAAGTGCTGAGGAGATCCTTCCTGCAATATCCATTTGATCTGAGTTCTGGCTTTGCCTCTTTTCATTCATTCAAAACTGTTTACTTTACTTTGGCACTTAAAAAGAAATCAAGCAGGTTAAAGGTCAGCTCTATTATTTTTGTTGGGTTTTTAAGATGCTTAAGCCATAGCCTAAGGAGATTACCTATGCCACTTGGGAAAGAAAAATCTGCATACAAAACCAGTCAGTTTAGATGTAGGTGAGGGTGACCTGTCCAACACAGCTGGGAAGTTTTTGTGGGATACAAAATTTTAAAAAAGGACAGGGACTCTGCATGGACTGGAACAGCATTTCTCTCCATCACTATGCTTGCTGGTTGAATTCCTTCTGAATTCATAATTATATAAAAAATATTAGGCCTGCCTTTATAATCTTGCCAAAGAGTTAATTTCTTATGCAATAGACAGGCATTCAAGGGGCTATCTGAAGAAAAAAAACAAGGAGGGGGGGATAAAAAAACGCCACACCAGGGTTTTGCCAGTAACTTGAACAAGAACAGAGCTAGGCTTATGATGAATGTTTTTCAAAAATCTCAGCTTTGATTTGTTAATGACCTTTGTATGATGGACTACTGCAAGCCATTTATCCACAGAAATAAGTACTCAAAATAGAAGAAAACAGGACATAGGCAGGCAAGCTGTGGTTTGTACCAAAGCTTCAGATTTGCCAGAAGACAGATATATAATATTCCTTAGGTTGTTTTTTTTTTCCTTGAAAACCACTACTGAAGAATTTTTGCCAGCCTCTTTGAGTTCATGCAAAAAAATAATACTGAAAACTGACCTTTGGGGATTTTCCTGGATAGTGTTTCACTGTCAGATAGAAAGCCATAGCCCTGAGTCAGCGAGGACTGGGCAGGCCTACCTTTAAACATGTGAAAGTTATTTATAGGAGTCATTTACTGCACCAGGCCTTGTATGAGAGAGATAAGGGGGAAGGTTTCACAAAAAGACTAAATAACAGGAAATCCTGGCAGGGTTATATTTGAAATGCCACATGTGCCCCCTCCCTGCCCTCCCTTTAAAATGAATTTATTAGTTGTAAGCAAAACTCTTCTTTATGAAAGTGGTAGTGGTTTGCTGGAAGATGAACTCAATATAGTTGCTGCTAACCTGGTGGTAGACTTATGGTAGGGTGGAGTATGAAACCCAAGCAAAGCCTCCAAATATCAATACAGAATAGATTACTGGAAGTCTATCCTATTCTAGTAACATGTTGGAGTCATAAGTTCCTGAATGCTGACCAGCACCAGTCAAAGAAGCAACCACCAAGATCTGCAAGGGTGATTGAGTGCCTGCATTTGTTTCATCACAGGAACCACTCATTCTCTAACAAGCAAACCTGGCTGGAGTGTCTCAAGCAGGACACTCAGGTACGACAGTACCTAAAACCACTAGACATCCTATAAAACCCTAGCCTGAACCCACAGTGAATTAACCCAACAGAAGAATAGGTATATCTAACAAAAACTTGCCTGTTCTGCTGAAAGACAATATCTGTAATCACTGGTAAGAAGACCACATTTGGTTACTTTTTGTAATTCTTCCCCACCCCTCGAAGCAAGCTGAAATGACCTTCCAACAATAGTTTATTTCTTCTTGGCTTGATCTGAACAAAGGCTTTCTATTCACATGCATGCGAAAGAGAGTGTGGATAGTTTTGTGGTGAAAGATCAAATCTCTCTTTTGAACTCTGCAGTGGATAGGCTAATTGTAGCATCTCGGAGGCTTTCCCAGTCCTCTCAGAAAGCAGCCAACTAAATGTTTGTTTGGAATGTTTACCAGGAGCGAGGAGTATATATACCACAGCAGAGGACTACGTTAACCATGAGTCTTCTGATGCTTTCAACACATTTCCTCCCAGTGAGCAGTCAGTCGGTATGGTCTCACAATATTTCTGGGAATCTGCCACAGGATATGCAATGTTCAATGCAGGCTGTGTGGATAAGATGCAACTGGTCAAAAGCCATGTAGTTTTTGTTTCTTTTCCTCAACCCAACTTCAGCATTGCTTCTATAAATAGAGGACCTTGCTTCAGCTTTTGACCAGGGCTTTTACCGAAGAAATATTTTAAGGGGGCAAGACATAGGCACTGGATGTGTCAGAAGAAGGGTGGCCAGCAGGGACAGGGAGGGGATTGTCCCTCTCTACTCTGCCCTCGTGAGGCCCCACCTGGAGTACTGTGTCCAGATCTGGGGCCCCCAATACAGGAAGGATGTAGAACTGTTGGAGAGGGTTCAGAGGAGGGCCACAAGGATGATTAGAAGGCTGGAGCACCTGCCCTACAAGGAGAGGCTGAGGGAGCTGGGTTTGTTCAGCCTGGAGAAGAGAAGGCTGCGGGGGGACCTCATTGCAGCCTTCCAGTACCTGAAGGGAGCATACAAACAGGAGGGGAATCAACTTTTTAAAAGGGCAGATAATGGCAGGACAAGGGGGACTGGATTAAAGCTGAAGGAAGGACGGTTTAGATTGAATATTAGGGGGAAGTTTTTTACGGAAAGAGTGGTGAGGTCCTGGAACAGGCTGCCCAGAGAGGTGATGGATGCCCCATCCCTGGAAGTGTTCAAGGCCAGGTTGGATGGGGCCCTGGGCAACCTTGTGTAGATCCAGGCCTGAGGTTGGTGGCCCTGCCTGTGGCAGGGGGGTTGGAGCTTTATGATCCTCGGGGTCCCTTCCAACCCTTGCCATTCTATGATTCTATGATTCCATGTGGGAATTCCTGCCTCAGCAGTGCCAGCTCTGCCAAAAGAAAAGCCAGGTAACTTTGCAGCGGAGTGGGTACAGTTGCAGTTAGGGTTTAGTGAGTGTGCTGACAAAAAGGGCTTTTCTGCTGTTGGAGGCAATCGGGTTCTCTCACAACAAATGCATTTTTGGAAGTATTTTTAGAGGTGGCTGCTGTGGTGTGTGTGATTTGGGGGGTTGGGGTGTCCGTGCTTATGTCAGATTGGGAAATATGCAAATCTTCCTTTCTTTGCATGGCAGAACTCTAACCAAAGCTGTCCCTAACAGCCCCTTTCAAGCACATTATGGGCTCTGATCCCTCTCTCAGGCTACAGTTGTCTTTGCACCAGGGCTCCCTGGAGGGGCTCTAAGAGTTCTCCCTTTGCCTGTTGTCAGGCTGGATGCTATCCGCCATGCAGCATGTGGTCCTGCTGCAAATGGTGACAAGGTGCAAAATGGCAGCTCTTGTGAGCAAACCTACCAGCTTGTACTACTTGTCATGAGAAAGTAATAAGGGAGGGTCCAGTAAATCTGCCCCGGTCTTTGAGTGGAACATGGTGGGGAACGCACTTCTCTCCAGTGCAAGAAAAGACTGTCCCCCTGCTCTTTCACCAAGCTGAAATGGAGCCCCTCCTCTGCCTCATTTTCTGTAATTGTCACTAGCTATGTATCTTCCAGAGGTACCTGCCTAGGTCACTGTCAGATCTGGGCCTTAATTTGGAACTTTTCAGGAAACAGCCTTTCAGCTGTGGTAAAAAGGAACTATGGCAGCAGATATGGGGCTAGACCAGGTGATTTCATTCACGTACTGTCTGTCTGGGCTGTTTGTGCCTTCTCTGTTAATGTCAAAAGAGAGCAATTTCCATGCCCCTCCAGACATGGATTGACCTGTGTGCTATAACAACTCTCTGGTGGGATACCCTGAGTTAGGACCATATTAGAAACTTGACCAATGGCACCACTTCACTTTCCTTAGGAAATTGCATATTTATTGAACTGTAGCACAGACTCTGGACTGTTGGGAGCTTTGTGTTTCGTTTGCAAGGGGCTGAGAGTCCCTGTCCTCTAAGCAGTGCTCCAAGTCATCCAATCCTGAGAAATAAAATTCATTTTTATTTCCTATTAAAAAAAAGGCAAGAAATGATAAATCCCATTTCAGCTGAAGAACTTTGCAATTTCCCAAAAATCTTGGAAATGAGGACTTACTTATACAACATCCCCAATGTGTCAAGGATTTCAAGAGTCCTGCCAGCTAAGGCAAGGCCAAAAATTTCCAAGTTACTCACTCCAAGTATTTCCATTCTGAAATGTCCAACTTGAGCCTTATCCCTGTAAGCACCAAGGGACTGCAGCTCAGGCTGAGGTCACAGGGAGCAGAAGATGGCCATCGGTTTCAAAAATTCAGGCATAGGCAGCTCAGACTGGCTTCTCAGAAACAGGTATTTCTAAAATCACTTCTGAAAATGCAGAACCCTTCATGTGGAGGAATTGAATGTTGAGCATGTGGGACCTGAAACCATCCCCATTGAATTCAACCAGAATTTTGCAATTTCTTTTTTAAGGCTGGATGCTTGTCTGGGTTGGGCCAACACCAGTTTGCACTGTCTGGGGATCTAGTACTTGACCATTACCCATTGCCCTTTCTCCACACTGACATAATTTTTTCCTGGGAGCACAAGAGGATTAATTACCTTGGGGTTTCTAAGGGTCAGAGCTGACTGAACATTCCTCATGGCACTGAGTTGTATGGGAATTTGGCAAACCTCTCTTCTCAGGCAGCAGATCCCTTGTCTCAAGAAATCTTCCAATTAAACTGTCAAGCTCTGGGACGTGCAGCTGAAGAGAACAACAGAGTTTGAAGGAACATTTAAAGAAATATTTTTTGATAATTCCCAGTATAGCTGGGATGATGACACACACTCTGGTCCGCGCAAACTTGCCTGGCAGGCAGCTAGGCCTTTATATGTAAATATAAACATATATTTACATATTTCCTAACATCTGTTTTGAATTTGTCTTCCCTTTAGTTCTATTTAAAGTATGTCTTCTCCTATTATCTCTGAGGCTGAATTTTGGAGGGGTCTGTTAATAAACTCAATCACTACAGAGCCACAAGACAAGCTCTCCCTCCTCCCCAGCTTTCCAGCCAGTTCCTCTACAGCTGTTCCTTGCTTGTGTTTCTAAGTGCAATAGTGTCTTCCCAGCCTATGAAAGGAGCACAGGTTTCTCAGTGGATTCCTGATGGGTAGGGTATCATCTCAGTGCCAGCTTCAAGGATTTACATTTGGTTGGTCTATACCCATTTGCCCTGGCAGCTCAGCTTTTTAATTGCTCCTCAGTATGGTGTCTCTTTCAGAGAACACCCTGCTCTCAGCTCAAGGTCCAGTCCACAGTTTCTGAGTCCAAGAAGAGAAGTTACCACTGCTGCAGAACAAGATGGGGGCCATTGTCCAGTGATCCAAACATCCTTCAATGCAGAGGCAATGCCATGGGCAGGGTTAGTGCTGCAAAAGCACCTTGGGAGCAAAGTTCAACCCACCGTCCTGACAGGGTATTACGCAGTCTGCGGTGCAAAACTAAACAGGACAGCAAACAAGATCTGGACAACGTGAGAGAGTGAGGAACATTATTTGTGTTAAATAAACAGGATAAAGTGAAAGGGGGAAAGGGTCAAACCAAAATGTCAAGGCTGGTTGATGACAGTATTGCCAGACAGTCCCTAACAGCAAAGGCTTCATCGCTCCCAACGCACTGTGAGAAAGCTCACTGTAAAAAACCACTGAGTTCACACTGGCAGTAGAGAGGCTTTGCTGAATGAAGAAGTAGGGTGTTGTCCTGACCTACAAATGCACCTATGGCCAACTGATCTCCTTATTTTGATGGCAGTCACCTATCTTATGCTGTTATGGCTCTGGGCCTGGTGAACTTCTCAGTGTGAGCTCTAAGCCCAGCATATGAGTTGGGAAGAGGAACATTCTGGTGATGCATAAAATTGTTTTGTAAAATGCTTTTCCAAGGAACAATTAAGCATCAGTGCAATAAGTATAATGTCTTTAAAAGTACAGGGTTCTTTATGGCCAGATGATATGCAAATCAACTGGGTTTCTGTACTGATGAAATTCCAGGAAATATGGGGCGGGGGGCAGGGGGAGGGTAAGGGCTGGAGCGAGGTAGCCAGAAACAAAATGCTCAGATCATCTATCCAAAAAAGTTCCTTCTCCAGCCAAATTACTTAGTCGTTTATGAGAAAGATGTCTTGGTTTGGCAAGGGGGAAAAGACAGTTATACCAAACAATAATAATAATAAAACAAAAGCCCCAGTTGAATACTAAATACCATTAATCCAGGGGAAACACAACTTGTTCTCTTCCATGGCAAAACTTTCAGTTGCAATCCAGAAACCAGTAACCCTGGGACCAATATGGAGAGCCTGACCTAATGCTAGCCAACACCGGAGTTTCTATTGGCTCAACAAAAGCATTGATGCAGATTTGTCTCCAGAAGCAGCTCATTAAATAAGACGCGAATCACTGAGATAAATGTTTCACTAAACTGATAAGCTTCTCATATACACCGAATTTACATGAGTATTGGACTTCTCCCTTCATTGGACTGGTTAGAACTTACCCTGTAGCTATAACTGAGGCTCTGGTGTTGCAAAGTTCATCATTACACATGCTTACAGAGTCACTGGGAAATTTTGCTGTTAATACATTTGACTGCAAGAATGAAAAATGCCACCTCTTCACCTCAATTTAGCACCTTACTTTCAGAGTCCCCGAAGTCCCTAAATGGAGACCAGGCAGAGCTTCAAAAAGAGACACAACTACAAATCAAAGGCAAAGTTCTAGGGCTAGAAATTGAGCTGTATCATTTTGCTCTGACTTTCGCTTCTCTTGCCAGCAGTGCAGGCTGGCTGTGGGCACCACCTCAGAGGCTGTGACAGCACTGGAAGACAGCTGCGTCCTGCCGTGTCCTCTCCCTCTGCATCACTGACTCGGGGCTGGTGAGCTTTGAGGAGCAGCATCAGGCTCTCCTACAACACTCTGTGCTGGCCTCCAAGCACTCTACTGGGACATGGAAGCATTGTTCAGCATCAGGCAGCGCCACTCATGTAAGCTGGCCCCTGGACTCCAGCAAGCCTATGACTGAGGCGAGGGGGACCCCTGGCATTATCACATTGCATGCATACACCGGCTTTGCAGGATCAGAAGTTTGAGGTTATTGACTTTTAGACGTAAAGAAAGGGTTATAATAGACAAGCCTGTTTGTCACTCAACTGGGTAGCTCCCAAAGCTGTTGTCTTACTTCCTTGGTCTTGTCTTGCCCAATCTATAAAAATTCCATAAAACTCCGGAATCCCCATGGAGCAAGCAAAAAAGACCAGGTCTAGCTACAGACTTACCCTGTAACTTCAGCTAAGGCTGAAGTATCTTCTTTAATAAATAGTAAAATTAGACACCCACCTCCCCACCCTCCCCCAGGAGCGTGCACTCTCAGAGCTGTACAAACACGTACGTAATTACTTCTCAGTGCTTGCCACATACGTGTACCATACCCAGCCATCCAGAACTTTCTAAGAGTCATTCTTTTTAAAACAAAATGAATGCTTTGCCCTTGGTTTCACTTTTATTCTGTGTTTAAAAAAAATAAAGACGTTTCATAATTGCTATTGCAGAAGACTTGCTTTACATTTTCCACCACCCAGCACCCACACAGTCAGACCTTATTCACCTCAGGTATAAGAACACACATAGTGACATTGAATATCTACAAATTCTGACTCAATTAGCATACAGCAGCTAATGATTCTCTTTGTACTGTATTAACGGCTGTTTGCCTTTCTGCATCGCTGGCTTTTTCCCTTTATTCCCACCGGTTGTTAAGTGGTGATGATGAATAAATCTAGCACCTACAGCCATGGCTTTTTGCTTTAAAAAGCTCAAGAGAGAGAAGGTGAATTAGAAATATGAAAGGCTTTTTTTGCATGATATCCAAACCTTGGATCTTGATCCAACCCGCCTGTAATTTAAAAAGCAGGATACACACCACAGGTATCTTGGCTGGCTGCATCAAGGGGGAAGTTTAATGGTGTCTTGCTCAGAGCCAACGTTCTAACGCTGCCAACCATTTCCTTTATTTTAACAAGTCCCCAGCACACCCAGCACACCTGACACCCCATTTCCCTTATGATGCCCACCCGCTTTCCAAGGAAAACAATCTAAAGCCTTCTGGTTATCAAGGGGATTCCAAAAAGTGAAAACTGACTCCCTTTTTCCCTCTCACCAGCTGATTACGCAGACTGCTCAGAGCCATCTGACTGAAACTATCCCATCTTTGACAACAGTAGATGGCCACCAGTCTCTATTGCCCAAACAACCCCTAAATTATACCACCAGGAACACTAAAACTGCTAATAAACTGTCCTTGTCCCTGTCAGAGAGGAGTAAGCAGCAAGTGTCTGACTCTGGGCTAGAAATGAGCCGTGCCGTGTATCGTCAGCCAGGCTGCCATGTCTCACCTGCAGCATACCCGGCCCACAAACCTCATTCAACTCCAGCAAAGAAACCCCAGTCAGCTGTTCTCCTCCACCAAACATCTCTAGAGCTGAAAGCTCTGAAACTCCAGGCGTTCTGCAGTGCCAAATGCTTCGTAGCACAGGAGTCTCTGCGGCCACCCACATTATATTCAAATGCAGAACTGAGCCAAGAAGCTTTGCATAAACAACTTGGTACAATGTGCTGAGATGCTGCTGTATTTCTGCATGACAAGTTCATTACCATTTGGCTTGTGCTGATGTACAGTGGAAAAGAAATGGGAGCGCAATTCCTCACAGTTACATTAATCCCATTTTATTTAATAAAAAACAGTATCAGATTAAAAATACAAACACTTTGGGTGATTATCCAGCGTTTTCCCCTGTGTGCCTCGTAGAGCTCAAACCAACCAAGTATTGGGAGAAAAAACAAAAAATAACACCAAACAATTTTGGCCGGAGCTGTAAAATAATGTTGCACCAATTAAATTACACCAAATATATTATTATACCTTTGAAATGGCTTTCAGACCAATAAATAAAAAAAAAAAGACAAATTCAAATAAAAAAGTCAACTTTGTATTACAAAAAAATTAAATAAAAATCACAACACTAATAATAACAATGTGCAGTCAAGTTTGTGGTTTTTTTTTTTCTTCTCTTCTAGGAATGATAACATGCCAGTAAACATGTAACATGCCAGTAACATGCCAGTAAATCCCTACATAGTATTTCCAGTTTGGCAGCAAGCAGTCACTCACTCATTCACATTTGTACACAAGGAAGCGGGCCTGGGCAAAAGCCTTGGGAGACACATGCCTTTGGGGTGCTCCTCACTTCCCTGCCGTGGCTGGCTGAGTTCTCCCCCCCTCCATCCTGAAACCTCTATAGATCCATTCAAGGTTCAGCGCCAGATGTGCAGGGAAGGTGTCAATCAGCGTAACCCCACCAAAGCGATGATCCATCATGCCAATGGGACAGCGCTAATTTACACCAGGAGAGGATCTGGCTCTTAATGTTGCAGGGCACGAGTTAGAAGCCATGGCTGCGAAGTTCATCCTTGTTTCTGAAAGGCCATGGAGACCATGTCAAGTTGTTTTAAATTGCACCACAGCAAACTCATTAACACACTGTGAAACTGGGCATGACTTGGCAGGGCCTGTGAGAAGATGGGACGTCTGAATATCATACAGAGAGGTACCCGTCTGGAGAGAAAGGACCTGCAGTTGCCCGTCCTGAGCAAATGGTCAGTGAGGCAAATTTCACTTGACCGCCTGAGACCAAGTCTCTCATAGATTTCATGGTACTGATGCCGTTTACTCCAGGGCCAAATTTGGTCCAGTGTTTCACAATAAGTAAAGGATCTCCATAGAGGCAGATTAATTGATTTGGAAATTCGAGCTCATTCACCTTTATGCTAGTCAGCCCAGTTGACTTTTAGGAGGAACCGGCAGGCTTAAGTACCAAGATATACTGAATAAGGAATCTGCAAGTGAAACAGCTCCCTGCCCCAGATGCCAATGATTTACAGGGCTACCCCCGATTCCCAGGGAATCCCCAGGGGAAATCTATTCCATTTCTGCACCATCACTAGATATTTGGGGCACGGTGGGACAAATTCTGCTTTTAGTTCCAGTTACAGGGTGGGAGTGAGAACAGTGCTTGCCCCACACTCCTCTACTCCAGGTATGCATGTAGACATTAAGTTTTCCACCTGTGGATCATTTGACATCATAGGCTGAAACCTGCCACTTGTTGCACCAGTGCACCTCAAGAAAGCCAGGGGATATGTGCTCATGGAAATGAGACTGAAATGGGCCTTAAGATTCCAGTTTGCCCAGGCCTGTCAAACACACAGTGCCTTTCTGACATAGGCTTACATTCAGGTAATCCAGTAGACCCAAGTGGTACCTTTATGGGAGTTGAAGCCTTCAGTGTGGGTGGTTAGGTATGTCTGAGAACACAAACACATATCCCTCTTGGGTTTTGTTTGTTCCAAGCTGGTGTCACTGCACACACAGCCCCAGCTACACTATACAGAGAGGCCCACAAATTTTATGCTAACTCTGTTATCAAATCTACCATTATCATTTCATTGCTCAATTCTTTCCGCTCCATTATTACCTACCTAGAAACATTTTCATTCGGAGAAAGGCATCATCCCACTAACTTTCTGATCTCTATCCATTTCCTACATGCTACAACCTTTTCCTTACCTAACATTCTGGTCACAAACTATGTGTCCCACTCAAATACTACAAGTCAATGGCAAGGTGGCACCATTTGCTGACAGTGACAGAACTCTAGCTGTGAGGGTCAGTTAACCCTTGAGATCCTTTTTTAGATCCATCTTTGTCAGGGCGTTCATCTGATGGGGCATTCTGAAAGAGTCACAAACTGAACATATGAGTTGAAATGCCTTAAAGGTGATTTAGCCCCTGATAATATCCAATTCCTTCCAGTTCCCTGTATCGTTTCTGTGACTCTGGTTTTTTGCCAGTAGGAGCGGTAGTTGTAAATGATTTTAGGGCCTCCTGCTCACTGAAGGGCAATGGCTGTGGGAGGGGCAGGATCTGAATGCCTGCTCCACCACCCATCTGCATACAGCATGTGAGGTTATTTTGGGGTGAGTCCCTCAAGTTATCTGTCCCCGATTCAGAACCTCTCTGGTGACCCCAGTAGAAGGGACCCTGGTGACCACCTAGCCTGGTCTCCTGCACAATGTAAGCCAAAAATTCCCAATGTGCAGTTGCCTGTATTCAGATGAACAACTTCTGGGGAAGACATCAAGGTTCTCTTTCTAAAAGACATCCAAAATTGACTTGAAGAATTCAGCTCATCTGTTGATACAGCTAATCTAATATGAATTACAAACCTCTCAAAATGCATGTCCACTCACTTCCAGTTTTAATTCTGTCTAGCTTTGACTCTGAGCCATTAAATCTTGATGCTTTTGTCTGCTAGATCCTGATGTGCTTTCATCACATATACAAAGACCAAAGGTTTTCCTCCGGTCAGGTAGGTAATATTGTGAGGACACATAATTAGAGAGGTTTGAGATGACCTTGGGGCTACTTTACTAGGAGTTCAGCTACGTAGCTATAAACTGGTCCTTTGAAGCAAAACCTACCATAGTCAGCAAATCAGTGACCTGGCTTACTCCATCATAAAGGTACACAGAACAACTCCCCTCCCTCCTTCCCTCTCCATCTTCCCTCTGCTAGTTGAGCTTGTTGCAGATCTCTAGGGCTTTCTTGTAGACCTGAGTCACATCATCCATGTCTGTGAGAAGGGAAAAACTGCTGTCCCCCAGACGGTTGCGGTAACGTTTTAGATACTGTGGCCGTGAGCGGTTCTGAAGTCCTTCGAAGTCTTGGATCTGGAGGAAATTTTCAGCAGACACACAGCTCCGTATTGTCTGCCTGTTTGGCCTGTTCTCTTGCAAATCCAGCAAATCAAAGGAGTCACTGGACAAAATACTGTCATCACTAATCACACTGGAAGGGCGACTGTAACTTCGAGGTAATGCATCCCCTGGCAGGACCACTTCTTCCATGGCCTCCAGCGTTGGTGTGTCAGGGCTAATCAAAGCAGATTCAGTGCTGCTTGTAGAATACTTGCTGTTATGTTTCAAGATGCCCTTACGCCTGCAGGAATGGCTGTAAGACCCATTTCTGGATGGCTCTGTGACCCCCGGAGAAGTGTCACTATTTACTGTCTCATCATTATTGTCCAAGAGTTCAGAAGATTCGCTTCGTTCTGGAGAGGAGTAATAGCCAGACTCCCTCTGCTGAGTCTTCTTTAAGATTCCTTTTTTTGGCATGAGTGAAGACTGTTTAGTGCTGTATTTGCCCACTACCTCTGCCTCCACAACACTTTTAATGGCTACGCCAGTCCTACACAACTCCTGCTCCAGCTTAAAAGCAGAGGGTAACACTGGGCTGACCACTCCTTCAATGAAACCTGCACTGTGAGATCGATGTTCACTGTTGCTTCTTTTCTTCAGGATGCCTTTGGGTCTCTTGGAGGTGGGTTTGGATGCATTTTCAGCTCCTCCTTCCTGGATGGACTGTGCAATGTCATTTTCCTTTTTCGACTTTTTCAGAGACCTCTGTCTCTCTAGTGTGACTTCGGGACCTTTGGGCTTAGAAAGGCACTTCAATTTGGTATCAGTGTCGGGTTGGAGGCCAGTAGATCGGTGATGCCAATCAATGAACCTTGCCAGCAGTGGGGACTCGGAGTCCCTCATGGCATCACAGTCACAAACACTACTCTTGTAGCCCCAGTTAACCCACCAGTGGTTGGCAATGTCTTCGATGGTTGCTCGGCGTTCAGGGTTCACCATCAGCATCCATCTGATAAGACCACGAGCATCTATGGACAAAAAATGGAATAGCAAGTATTTAGAATATGGGCACTCTTGGTTTTCTCAGGCTAAAATGGAAGTGCTAAGTGAGCAAAAATAATGCTTCTTACTACAGAAGAAGTGAAAGGGGCAATGCTTTTGTTAGTGTTGGAAAATGCATTTCAGAATTACCTCTTATCAGAAGAATATGATTCACACAAGAAAATGTACATTGGGTTATCAAAGAATTTAACAGTTCTACTGTATTAGCCAGTGAATAGATCCATGCTGCTGAAGGACCAACCTATCAACTCTAATAATTACAAAACTTAGAGGAAAACAAAGGGGAACTGGGACATTTTCAATGAGCAACACATAATTGCTTTGCATTTACTTTTTCCATAAACAGGGTAGCCTTCTGTATATTTTAAAGTTGTATTTTCATAAAAGGAGCGAGAAGGCAAAAAACTGAAAGGGACAGTAAACAAATGATACAAGATAAATATTCATTTAAATGTAATATATGCATTGATGTTTAAGGTAGGAGTCATTATAATCAACAACGCAGACTTAGTGCTTTTCTCTCAGGTGACTGCTCAATGTGTTCTCCTCTAAGTAAATGCAAATGTAGTGGCATTAATTCAGATGCTGCCTTCTTGGATGCAAAACTGCACTGCTCTGACCATTCATCTTCTCTCTGCTTGTGATATACCACAGCGCAGTTAGAGGACTGATCCGTACCAGTATGTTGTATCAGTTTACAGCTTGTCTGAACAATTCCATTTGCAATAGCTAACAGACCTTCCACTGTCACAGATCTGGTTAAAAGAGCCCGTTACAGCTTCCCCAAGGCAATAAAACCTATCTGCTATAAAACTTCCATTTCAAAAGGGCATTTGGTAAATGCTGAACCCACATGGGAACTGAGAGCAGATGAAGTCAGTAAGGGAAGGAGATTTTTTTTTTCTTCGCCATTCTAATACGACACCGAAACATGTTAGAAGGGGCCAGGCAAACCCTCCACTCTGAACTCCTGTCAGCTCAATACATTGCCCTCACTTTTTTATACCTGAGGTCTGTGTTGGCTCACGATATTCTCCACTGCTGATCTGCCTGATGAGATTTTTGTGATCGAAGCCATCAAAGGGCATCGTTCCATAAACCAGAGTATAAAGCAATACACCAAGGGCCCAGCTGTCAACCTGAAATACAGAGACAATGCATGTGAAGCCCAGGAAAGCTGATCTTCACCCTTCTCCCTGCCATTAGCACCGCAAGAGCTGCATCACATCCCGCTGTGCCTACTGATGGGAAAACCAGTATCTAACATCTGACTAACCACAGGCAAAGCAAACAAAAGCAAACAACGGCAGCTTGAGAACTTTCAATATGGGAGAGACCCAAGCAAACCCACATGTTCAATAGCACTAGCACAAATAACCCTCGAGAACATTGTTATCAAAGACATCCCCAACACCACTACCGAAAAGTTGGCCCTTCTTACCTCTGGGCCTCTGTAAGGTCGCCCATTAACTATTTCAGGGGAAGCATACAGTGGGCTTCCGCAAAAGGTCTGCAGAAACTTGTCTTTGTGATACAGGTTGGAGAGTCCAAAATCAGCAATCTGCAAATAGAGTTGCACAGGGCATCTGTAGTATTAGCAATATCTTAACGCAACAGAAAATCCTTAATCAGGAAAGACTTAGCTATATTTGACCCTGCTGTAGGGCAGGGATCTTGATAGGGATAATCTCTGAAGTTCCCTTGTGTCATGGTTTAACCCAGCAGGCAGCTAAAACAACCAGACAGCTGTTCACTCATTTCCATTATCCCTGAGGTGGATGGGGGAGAGAATCAAAAAGATAAAGGTAAAAGTTTGAGATAAACACAGTTTAATAGAACAGAAAAGGAAGAGGATGAAGAACATGATCATAGAATATACAAGTGATGCACAGTACAACTGCTCGCCACCCAGAGCCAACGCTCATCTAATTACTGAGCTGTGCTGCCTCCTGGCCAACCCCTCAGGTCCCATCCCCCCAACTTTATATGATGGCATGATGTCATGCAATATGGAATATCCCTTTGGCCAGTTTGGGTCAGCTGTCCTGGTCATGTTCCCCCACAACTTCTTGGGCACCCTCAGTCTTCTTGTTGGCAAGCCAGTGTGAGAAGCTAGAAAATCCATGACTGCCTGGCAACAACTGAAACATCAGTGTGTTATCAACATTATCTCACCCTAAACCCAAAACACAGCACTATACCAGCTGCTGGGAAGAATATTAACTCTATCCCACCTGAAACCATTATATACCTTGCCAAAACATTATTCTATTTTTTTACATTTCTCTTGTACAGACTCTCCAGAGAAGGAGAAGGGTCCCCAGCTTAAATCTTCCAGATTAGGATCAAGGATGCTATGGATCCATTTACAGATATCAGTCCGTAATTTTATCCTGGATGAATTACATATGCTTACAAAGACAATCTCATACAGGAGGCACTGGGCCTGCTGTCCACTAATTGCTCATCATCTTGTACAATCATTAATAACAAAGAAAGCAAGCAGAAACTACTGCCATTCTTATCGTGCACATGCAAGACAAAAGCCAAGACTTTTAAATCCAACAGGAGTGTCACAGGAAACTAAGCAGTACAGAAGAGGAACTTAAATACACTTGAAGGAGGGGGAAAGTGAGGCCCTCGCTAACTCATCCAGATTCAGGGACTCTAGCTAAGGAATCAGAGCTGTTACGCACACGAGATGTCTATCATGAGATAATAAACACAAGTCTGGTTCCTAACTGGAAACAATGGGCCCAAGTCCGGCTTTCCCAACACAAACAAAACTTCCCTTGAGACTGTTGGGAATTTTGCCCATGTAGGAATTGCAGGATCAGGTCCAAATATTTTGTTTACTTCAATTCTCTGTTCTTGTTCTTACAAAACAAAGGCTGAGGATAGCAACACTAAATACTCCCACAACCTTTGCATTTCCTTTCTTTCTCTAGTGCAAGGCAACACATCCCATTTTCTATCTTGTTTAAAGCTCGAGTGTTTCTGTTTCCCAGAGATACTTTTATTACTGCCCACTATCGACACAAGGCATACACGAAAGGCATTAAGCACAGGCATAAAAAAGGTATTATCAATTTATAGCTATAAGAAACAAGCATTTTCTCTGGGTTTTCTTCATATTATTCAGGTCTTTTCTACCAAAAAGAAATTAAATCCCGGGAATTTTCACAAGAGACAATTCAAGAAAACACACAATGAACAGAAAAGTAAAGGATTTACCAGCAGCATCATTCACTCCTGTCTTTCTAAAAAGTCTATCAGCAGTGCTGCTGATACGTGTTTAAACTGCAATGTCTAGTGAATTCTTGAGAGACATAAAGTCTTTGTCTCTACTATCCAAACTCCAAACTACAGCTACACCTAAAAATGTAACAGTTGAAACCAAAATGAAAAAAGGTGGTGAAGTACAGACAGAAGTTCCTTATTTCCTTCCTCACCCCAAAATAGAAATCTCTACACACAAACTTTATCTATAAATAGACATACATATATCTAAAGACACTTATATATTAAAAACATATATTTATTTTTTAAAACATCATTTTCACAGAAATTTTTAAGTCACAGAGGAAATATGAGATTTCACGCTTCACCCTCTCCTATTCTGATGTTCTGCTTGTGCAGGTGTTCACTGACAATTTGGACTCGTAACATCCTGCTGAAAGAGCAGCTGATTCCTGCTCGTTAACGTTAATTCATCTCACTATGTCCATTCATAGTTTGAATTCACCCAGTCCCCCAAGCAGCATATTGTCAACCCTTAAATAAATGTGGTTTGTAAAATCTTGGTTGTATGGCTGGAATGTCATTGAAAACAGCTGGTGTACAATTGCAGTCTGCAAACATATTCTCATGGCTCAGATTGCACTTAATTGCCCTGAATTCCACTTTCTTATCAAGTCACCCTGCCTGGCTCACAGGAAGTTGGTTTTAAGCCTTATGAAGTGTGCCCTGTCAATCAGGGGAAGAATGGGATCATTTCAGTGTTAAAACTTTGTGCTGGTCATTGAGCTTTATTCTAGTTCAGGATGAGGCTAAGACAAGGACAAACATTGCACAGTGTGATTCCTTAAGAAAATACATTCCCTTAACACCATGGAATGTATAAAATGCATGTGGATGTGCATGAATATATATAGAGGGATACACATACCATTGTTCACACTAAGAAACTCTCAGACTTGGGCATTCATGTTTTCATTTTGACCATTCAGGAAAAGAGTATTTATGTTACAGTCCACTCCCATACTCACAGACTGATGTTTATCAGCTTTTCCCATTAAAACTGTCATGCCCCCCCCAAACAAGATTAATAGAAGCCAACATTACTTCATGTTTTTGGCACTTAAATGGAACTAAGACATCAAGTCAAAAAACTTCCTAAATTGGGAGGAGTGGGGAAGTGGACTTTTATTACCCTCACTTCAGGAGATGTATGTTTCATATTTACTGTTAGCTATGATGAACCAGATGTAATTTATTGCTTAAGTGTGGACTATAAATTCCATGGAGTTCACACTCATGGAAGTTGTCAGTTTTATCCCACTTAAAAATCTGTCTCTTTGTACTGTAGATAGAGAAATAATCAGGTCTCTTAAACCAAATGAAACGTATGTGCAGTGGGTCAGACTTCCAGCAAGGTAAATCCCAATTACATATACTTACTTGGTATATATGAAACCCTCATGGGTTTTTAGTGGTTAGCCTGATTGGTGTCCCCTTACCAGCCCAAGAGAAAGTGCAGTGAGTAGGATTATGTTACTATTATACTCACATTTTTCTCTCCTTCTATCACTTTGGGGTTGATCATGCAGCTTACGTCAGCCTCTACTAGACATCTCTTTTAGGTGTGATTCCCAGCCCAGGAGCCACCACAGCCCCACTGTGAACAAGGAGGCCCCCACCCCAGGCTGCACGACAGAGGTGTCCCAGGGGTGGGCTGTGGCAGAGGGCAAGGACACGATGTTAGGACAGACGAGCAAGAGGCACTAACTCCTTGGCTGCCACACTGGGTAGCAGTTTCTCTCCACCTCCTTGCATGCAGTCTTGGGGATTCTGGCACAGAAGAGCTGTGGTGCTTGAGGACATATAGTCCTCACCAGGTCAAACTGCAGGAGCTACGGATGTATCTAGACAGCTACACCCTTACCCCGCTGCTACTTCTCCTATTAAATTCATACCTACAATGAACCAAAAGTTAACATCCTCAGTCCTCTTAAAACTAATGAAGAAAAGATGATAGCACCAGAAGGCTTTTTTTTTCTTGAAGACCACCACAGGCAGATGCCTAAAGTCGGTGCGAATCTCTTCCCTTTCTAACTCTCTGGGTGCTTTGGGGCTGCCTTAGCCCCAGTGCCTGCCTGGCCCTCCCCACCCCCGGCTGTGTTAGCATTATGGATGATGATATCCTCTTGGTGAGCTAAAAATCCCTAATTCCATCATAGCACTATTTCTTTAAAGAATATGGCACCGTAAGCAAGGTAAGAAAGCGAGTAACATTCTTCTAGCCTAGGAGGCTGCAATGCCTTGGTGAGGTTTAGCTCCAGGATTGTGTCCCCCAGTTGACCTCCACAGACAGGTAAGGTCTGCTAGATTGTTGGGTGTATATCTGGGCAGCAAGGTAAGGTCCTGTTTGGGCAATTGACTGGGTGAACTCCTTGCACCCCACCGATCTGCATGCACGTTCATTCTCACAAGGGTTTAAAACTCATTTTATTCCCTTGTGTTTGCTGCATGCAGGGGTTTTAAGTAACAGTTTGCAGGAAATATTACCACATACACCAAGTTCCTGAAAAACATATACCACAGATCAGATCACTTTCTTGCCCTTATCACCTTCCACCTCTGGTCTGTGGGCCTGAAGAACTCTTCCAAATGTGTAATTTCTTTGTCAGCTTTCAGACATAGGTGTTTCCTAGCTGCTTGACTCCCAATACATTACTCCATTTCCAAAGGCTTTTACTCACTATTGTAACTCTTAACAAAGTGACACCCCCCCACACACTGATTATGTCTCTATATGCTGCTTCATGACCTTCATTTAATTAGCTACAATTTAAGAATGGTTTTCAAGTTAGTGTAGTATCACGTAAAAGGCTTGGGGCATTTTTGGGTTGGCTAATAATTTCTAATGGATTACTTGTCCTCTATTTCCTGTTCTAAAAGTATTCCTCACATTGCTATATATGGATCTATTTTTACATCATTCTATTTTCTCCTTCAGATTACTATGACATATTTGTCTATTATCCTAACACATAGATCACTGGCTTCTTCAGAAACATGCATTTAATTGCACATCATTTTCTCATTTGAAAAATCAAACTGCCAATTTTGTAAGTGCTTTTGTAATCCACTGAACGGAATATAAATACTGGGGAAGTACAGATAAGACTATCACTCCATTTCTTGAAAATGCCTTCCACTGAGTATTTGGAGCCATCAGTCAATAACAAACCCCAAATGGCATATTTCTCTTTTTCTGCCTGAATTAACCATATATAAATACTCTCAGAATGAGGACCTGATACATTTACTCCTAATAAATAATTTACAGCTCCATATGTGTTTCCTTGCCAACGGTTGCTGTTTAGTGAAACAAAGAAAAAGTGGGGAAGTAAAATTCAGTGTAAGTAGCATAGAAACCACAGTAACATACTCAAAACTTCAGTATCAGAGAAATTGTGGCGGTGTGCTAACATCAAGTATTCAAAGCTGATCTTAGTCACAGGGTGCAAAAAAAGAGAGCAGGGATTTAAAGAAAAGGGAAATACAAAAAGTCATCTCATGAAGTAACCCATACTCAAATGCTAGTGGTAGTAAGATATATGAAATAGCAAGTATTTCCCAAGCTCAGTTTTGGGAATAAATAGCCTCTTGCTAATAAATAAAGAGCCTTTGCGGAAATAGTTACCAGGGGACTGCAAGAGAGCTCACAGCCATGTACGGCTACCCAAATTTCATCCACAGCAGTACCCCTCATTATGGTAGCTGAAATGCATCTGTGGTTCTGAAGCCCTTGGGTCACCTCCATGGTCTGGACATGAGCACAAAGTTACCCATCCCTGCTCCAACCTCCAGCTCTCCCCGCAGGACCACTATAGTCCTGTAAGGGAGAGAGGAGAGGGAGCGGAGCCTTCTGACAAAGAGAAGCTCCCTGGAGGCTTGGGGAAGTGATTGGTTTTGCATATGAGGACCACAGTGTGGAGATCCAGGCCACCTCAGCTAGCAAATTCCCCAAATTCCTCTTTTCTCTCAAGAATTCTCTGATTAGCTGGGAAGATAGTTTGGCGTGTAATGCGGAAAGAAAGGTCATCCTGCCTGCGGAAGCCTGTTTCGTATACAACATCCTAGAAAGGCTCGTTTTTGTTTCCAGCGCTGCTGAGAACTGCTTGGGTTGCTGCAGCCAGTGTCCCTGTAGGAACAGGAGTGGGGAGGTTCACTCTGACACTGGATGTTAACAGCAAAACATCCAAGCCCTGCATTGGATGGGCCTTCTGTAAAAGCCTATTTTTAGAAGCCGCATATTTATGTGCCTTTAATCCACCAGTTGATCCAAGTTAGCTTCTGTCATCAGCGTTACACAGATGGCAGCTACCATATGTTACTTTCCATTTCCATTGCACATCACCTTAACATGAAGACAATCTCTCCAGCATGTAGTGCAGAAGGCATTGCATGCAGCCCCATGGCTTTCAGTGGAGACAAAACTAAGATCCAGACTGTTCAGATATCTGGCTACGCAAGGAGCTATTCAACTGCTTTGATAATTAAGCAAGGATGCCAGAGCATCAGCAGAAACTCTGGTGTTCCTCCCTCTTTCTTTGCCCATAGATGAGCCCACCCAGACAACTTCACAACCAGCTACCCAGGGAGGAACAAAGTTGTAAGTGAAACAGGTTCAGCCACCTGGAAACTACACTGGTCCCTGCGTTATTTATCTTTGTGCTATAGTTATTAGGGGGGAAAAAAAAAAGGAAAAGAGGTCTTTCCTATGCTTTCACTGGGGAAAATGACATGGAAATGACATAACTGACATCACTATCCAAAGTATACGTTTGTGTCTGGAGTTCCAAGGCCATTTCCTAATGAAGCACATGTGCTTTACTAGGTTTATTTTGAAACTCTAGTTGCTTATTTTCCAGCTATGATCAAAAGGACATTCAGAGTGTTCTGTAGGAGGCACTTGAACCCTGCAGACCAGGAGAGTTTTTTCCTAGTCCCAGCAGCAGCCAGCAATAATATAATTCGTATAACGAACCCGACTGCACGGAATGCTCTGCTGCTTTGGGAATTGTGTCCCTTGGGTGCCGGGACATGGCCTTCTCCCTCAAATTATGCAAAGCTTCATTTAGTGTGTATGACTCGTCACCGGTGGTGCTCTTTCCCCAACCTCCAAAACCCCTGAACCTCTTGCCAGATGCTGTTGCTTAGTAGCTGTTGCCATAACACTGGCTCTTCTAATACCTTGGATAAAAAAATTTACAAAACATGCAAATCCATTCTGTGAAGCTGAGAAAAATATTCCTACCTTAATATTAAAATTGTCATCGAGAAGGATATTTTCCAATTTTAGGTCCCGGTGAACAACACCGTTCTGAAACAAGGAATCAAAAAACAGGGGGAGAACATGAGAAAATATAGGGAAAATCAAAGGTGAGCTGGCAGGGTGGTCTTTGCATCTACATTTCAGGGCTGATTTCACTGTCATAACACTCATGGCCCAGTGACTAGTGACAGGCGATGTATTAGTCACTTGGTGTGTGGTTAAGGGAAGAATGACTGGAATCTGTCCTCCCACAAAGCCTCTAAAACAGCAGGGAGGGTGAGGGGTGTCTTTTTAGAACTTAATTCCAGCCCAGATCCTGCACCCACTGCGTAAAAGCAATATATTCTTCCCAGGCACCAGAAAACAGTATCTGTCGATGACGTTAGTCCTTATAAAAGCCCTCATTCCTCCAATGTGCAGCCAAGTGAATCGAGGGAGTTATAATCCTAAAGGACTGTCAACGTTCAGGATAGAAGTGAACATGCTGGGTTTAGGTCAGAGCTGACTTCTAAGAAATTTGGGGAAAATAACTGCACAGGGAAAGGTGCTGCAGCTTCTCAGTGCTGCACAGTGAGGACTTTGAAAACCACCGTGTTTATCAGAATTCAAGTGGAGATTAAAGTGTTTAAGAATTCAAATATTAAATTGTGTTAGCTGCTCGTTGCCTGTCACCTCATACAAGTTTGGGCTTTATGCAGTTGGTTCGTAGTGAAGGATAAAAGGTCCACGATGAAAGCCAGCTACCTTGGCTTTAAGTGCTTAAACAGTTATCTGGTGGATACTACAATGGATATAGTCATTAGTAAAGGGTACCTTTCTAGTGCTCCTGCTACATCTGGAAGAGTTACTTTTGCCTATCCAGAATGAGTACATGCTCATATATGAACGCTCTCGTACCTTCATCTTGGCTTTTTTCTTTCATATATTTCATTTCCTATTCTGAAGTTGTTCACTTGCATATTCAAATCACAAACTATAATTAATTTGAATGTATTAATATTAATGTTGTTAAAGCTCTATAAAATGCCTTTGCCAGTTTATGTGGTTAATTTTTTTTTTTTTAATGTCAGAACTATTTCAAAGGCAAAAATGCAATGTAGGGCTAATGTCAGGGAGTGGCTGGTATCTGCTCTAACACAGGAAAACATCCTTAGTCGTTACAAACAGGCAGTGAACTACCATAGCCCTTCTAATGAGTATCTCTTCTTGTACCACTACAATCACGTTGTCATACTTAATAATGAATGTTGCTGCCTCAGACATCCTTTGAAATACACAAGTCACTACTCAGCCTTTGAAAAGCATTTTTAAATATCAAATCCTTTGCTCACCTTGTGGCAGTAATGTACCGCAGAGACTATTTGTCGAAAGAAGTGCCTTGTCTCTCTTTCGCTCAGTCGCCGCCTCTCACTGATGTAATCATACAACTCTCCTTTACTTGCATACTCCATGATGATCACAATCTTATCTTTATTTTCAAACACTGCAGAGGATAAAAAGAAGAAAGAAAAAAAAAACAACCCTGCAGTTGATTCAATACATTTGAAAACTGACACTTTAAAGGGTGAAGAAGACTTAGCATGACTGAACACATCCTACATTGTCAATGCAATCTAGAGAGAGGTACTGTCAACCCTGCTGCGAACAGCAAGCTCCAAAGCTACTTACCAGTAGTCCCCTTGAGGCCAGAGGACTGAAGGAAACAGAAGCTATCACATCATTTGGAAAGGATGAATAGAAGGTATAATAAACCCTGTCTTCAAAAACTACCTGATACAGAATTGTAATTTGGCTTATGTCTGTTGGTTGGCTTTCACCTACCGTCAAAAACCAAAAAGTCAATTGATGTATGTGTCCTCTTCCAGCCCCACTCTAAGCATGGACAGCTGAACTAGCAGTAATGCAGTGTCTCCAAAGCTGTATAGCTCTTGTGACTATGGCTCTGCACTCTATACCATGCACCCAACCCATCCTCACGCTTACTTATCTCTTGCCTCTGCCACACGTCCCAAGCATGCTGTAGATACATCCCTTGCTACTTGCACAGAGCCGGCAGCAACGTGCAATTCTCACGTAAGCAGTGCAAGGAACAATCATTTAATACACGTCACAACTTGACTGTCCTTTGGGGCTCAGGGTAGTCTGTGCCATATGCTGTCAAGGACTTCACTGGCAGTTGCAGATAACTGAACACTTAATCTAGTAAAGCAGGCTGTGAGTAGTCTCAAATTGTCATAATGTCCTGGCCACTGAATAGTTTTTCGCTTCTGACACTGAAAATCCTCTGCAGCCCACTGGAAACTTCCTGCACCTGCCATAAATAACCACTGCTCATATTAAAACATGATGATCTTCATTCTCTTTTTATCTGTGGCCACAGCCTGCTGAGGCCAGGTCACACTGGCAGCAAAGTGTCTGTAAATTAATGAGGTTATAAGAGTTATTACAAACCAATGTTCGTTTTGACTGGAATAATGCCTTCTTATATCTCTTCAGCAAAGCTCAGCCAGTAGTCTTTAGTGTTGTGGGGTTTTTTTAAAAATAAGCACAAAAAGCTGCAGATATTGCAGTGAAATGCAAAGCTGTCCCTCTCGACACACAGATATTTGCTGCTCTTAGGTTTTGTCTCATGTCCTCTCACACCTTGTCACTCAACTCTACAAGCCAAAGCCTCTGCAGTTCCCTCTAGCACCCCTGAACTCCAGCCAAACAGCTCTGATAAAAGGGAGAGTGAACAGCCAGATAAAATTGGCCGCTTACTTGTCTGCTGGCCTCACTGTACCCCGAAGCAGAAGCTCCTGCCAGTGATTACATCCTATGTGCATCCTCATTAGCAATAAACTTCGGAAACTGGAAGAGCCATCTCTGGATGGATTATACTTACAGCATCCTCTCCAAGAATGACAGACTGATAATGTCTGGGAAAAACTGAACATGCCCAGTGTCATATAGGGAAGTGCTGGGATGTCTTACCAATAAAGCAGTAATGCACACATCCATTTCTCTAAGCTTGGAAAGGCTTGTTAGGTACATGGTTGTTCAGGAAGGCAAAAAGAAATTGTTTCTGTAAGCTAAGACAAATCACTACAAATGTTCTTAGAGATTTGATTCAAAAAACCCCAAACTACAGACACACCCCCCCCAAAAAAACCCCATACAAACCTACCCCAACAACCTAAGAGCGGATTCCATGAGTCAGGGATTATTGTATCACGAACATATAGGTGAAGTTGCCACATGGCACCACTGATCTCGGTGAACTCTCATGGGAACACACACAACAAGCAGCCCCAGCCAAGGATCGTCCTGAGCTCAGGGGGACATTTGCCTCACCACAGGGACACTGATGAGGGTTATGGGGCCCTAGGTTCCTCCCACTCCTGTGACTGCTGATGCCCTACCAGGTGTTCAGTGCCAATGATGACAGTGATAGCAACAACAGCCGTGCTACAATGGAGCAGTTTTCCATCCAGTGTTTTTATTAAGGTTTTGCCTTCATCACTCAGTCATGAGAACTTTCTCAAATCATTCTTGATATTCTGAAGTTTCAAATTTCAAAATCTTATTTTTCTGGACTAAAATCTACCATATTAATACAAGTGTCCTGGTCCAGACATATTTTCCTGCATTTCTACAGAAGTGAAGGGGAAAGCACTTGGTTTGGAGGAATGTGCATTTAAAGGTACTTTCCATTTCAAATTTTCTCTTATGCCCTCCAGGAAACTGAGATAAGACCTTCAAATTCAACTTCGGAAAGCATAAATCACTGTTCCAAATTTTGAATTTTTGTCACAAAACTGCACTAGAATCAGTGAGAACAGAAGCATCCCAGTAATTCGTATTTGACTTTCAGTTTACCAGCATGCTCAGGACAAACTGGCAGATTCTTTTTTTCCATGAGGGACCGTTATGAGAAGGATGCTACCCTTGGATTTAGATGACATTACAGAGGCCTCCTCAGAATCGTCATAGCTGAACTACTACAGAATTGAACAGCAATTTATCTGTTCAACAATAAATAGAGGTAAATAGAGAATCTTCTTTTTCTCAGGGAAGTGAGAGGCACTTTTTTACAACTGTATCATTTCAACTCAGTGGACCTCCATCACATCAGCTGAATCTCATGAGAGGGTGTGCAGCTACTTTCCTGTGGAGGGGGAACCGAACAGCAGACAGAAATGTCTTACACGGGAGCTGCCACTGAAGCAGTAGGGAGTGGAAAGACAGTAGGATTTATGTCTATACACACACAATCTTAAAGAGGAATTTAGTGGTTAAAACAACCAAGGACATGGCAAGGTGGTATTTTCGCAAGTCTCAGACTACCACCCATGTACACCATGAATTTTCATAGTAGCAGTAAGGATGCCAGACTGGCTTCATACAGATATCTGAATTTCCTTCTGAGCACAGTATGTAGTTTTATAAACATATCCTCCAAGAAACCATTGTGGCCAACGGCTGGGGGAAGAGAGAAAGGCATTAATTAAAGGCTGGATTGACTTACTGCAAATAATAATGAGGTAATAAATATACTGCCCTGTTAACACCTGGGCCATAAGCTGCAGGCTGATGACCGACCGATTGCCTCCATACAGCTTCTGGGACTGCTTGGTTCACTCTTTGTTTTCATTGTGGATGATTTATTACCTGTCATCCTACTGCATATTCATTCCAAAACTCACCCCTGCCGAGTAGGAAGTGTGTCTGAACCCTGGCTGCAGCTACTGCTGAAGGTGAAGCGCGGCTTTGGCAGGATGCTGCGCCCCAAGAATGCCCCACAGCTTCCTACTGATGGGACGGCCGTGTTGTACAAGCCTGCTCCTCGACCCTGACCAAGGTCAAGGGAAGGAGGGAGGTCATGTATAAGAAAGGTGGGGCTGCTCTTGCTTTTTTCAAATCATCAATACTCTGCAAACAGAGCTGGCCAAATAAGATAAGTGAACCGTCAGTATCAACATCCAGATGGGTGGTAGCAGGAGAGGTCTGTCAATCACAAAGCAAGAGATGGGGGTTGCTTAGATACAAGGCACAAGCTCCACATATTAGAGAGCAACAGGATAAATGCTTGCTACGAGCTGCTTGTCATTTATTTCTTAGCCATGATGTTTATTTCCACCACTCTGCAAGCTGAGTTACCTGGAGAGCTGCAGCAAGACACCAGGTGGTGGGAGGGATGCTGCACTATCTCAGCCATAGCAGTCAAGCGGTGCACAGTAGTGGCCGCAAAATAACAGCACTCCTCGGCAGACAGAGCCTGCAGGATGAAGGACTGTCTTCTGAGACAGCTACTTCCATGGGGGAGGAGGGAGGTACAGCACTGGGAGAACACATCAGGAGTCAGGGAGCCAGAATGGGATGTACGACAAGGCGCAAGGAACAATGGGATTGTATCACCACGAGATGAGCAAGAATACTGTGTTAATGGACTAAGACATGGGTCATGGCAATGTGGAGAAAGTGCTTTTTCCAATGGGATAAAACCTTGCTTGGACTTGGTCTGCTCATCCCAAGGGCCTTTGCAGAGCAGCACTCTGATGCAGCTGTCAAAGAAAGATTTTTTACACCTTTAAACTCCCCCTCTTAACTCTAATGTGGTTTTTTGTTTGTTTTTCTAAATGACAGAAAGAAAGTTCTAGACTTCTAGGCTGATAATTGAAACCAAATCTGCTGGCTTCAGAGCTCATTGAAGAATATAAATGGGAAACTGGGAAAGAACTTCACTTCTCTCTACCAAAGACATATCTGAGACAAAGTACATTTTGTAACATCAACAATCTCTCTTTCACAGGCTGTTCTACTATCACCACAATTCTTGGATATAATCTCTCCACTTATTTATATTTAGAGGCTGTGAAATGATGAACTCAGCTTCTATCTACAGCCTTCCATTTTCCCAACAGCACCAGTTGCGTAGGGACCTCCTGCTGACCAGCACTACTCAACCCTACTGCTAAATTCTTCCCTTTAGCTACACTCAAGTCACCTCCACTGAAAGTCCACAGGGCAAGTTTGACACTGGATGAATACACTCGCTATCCCTTTTAAATTACAGGATGGACTTCACCCTAAAAGTGTTGAAAGCCCCCAAGGGAATGGTTTTGCAAACATCAGTCAGGAAGGTTTAACAGTACATTGTACACCTCTCTATTAGGACAGTTCACTTTGGACTTACTTACTATTATCAAACTTAAAAATCAAATCAAAGCAGAATGCTTTCGCCCTTCCTCCAAGCTTAGAGGATGCTAAAGTCAGAGCGAGTGCCAAGGGGGTTTAATACCCCCCATCCCCCCTTTTAATGGACTACCTCCTTGCGGGCTGAGTCCATTTGGTTTACATGTAACCCTGGGGTAAGGATTTTAGTTTGTTAGTTTAAGAGGGGCGGCCAATCTCTTCACACTGAAACCATCTGAATTCTCCTCATGCCTTCGCTCTCTATCAGAGCAATCTCCTAAATTAGTTCCAGTATGTTGACATTCCTTCCATCTGGTGTCTTTCCATTCAGCGGTATTTTTATTACTCTCCTAACAGCCGCAGACAGAAGTACCTTTCCACTGCTACAAAATGCTCTTTTATTAAAGGTCAGCCAAATCAAAAGAACAAACGAGTTTGTTTTTAATTTTGGAGATGCAGACTAGAATAACCTTTTCATTCAGAAAAGTCATGTATGACCCAATTACCTCACTGGTATAATAAGGCATGAATTATTCTTTAAAAAGACATGTGAGTACTGAAAATTTTTTTTACTTTAGAAATTCAGCTCGACATGTCTTCTGTGTTCTTGACTGCTTTGAAAGCTTTACAGCCCCTTGGTGCACTTTTTTATTTAGGTTTTTTTATTATTATTATTTTATGACTGGGTTTTTAATAGACCATACAGCAGACATGAAAATATACAAGGTCCAATGTAGAAAACCACTTACATACATAAATTTATGCGCATGCTTAATTAGAACTGAAAATAGCAAGACATAAAATACATGTTTTAAAGCTAAGCTTGTGTTAAATTGTTTTAATGAATTATGACCTTATTAAGCCAAACTGCATCTCTTCTTAAATTAAAGGAATGTATTTAAGATCCTACAATCATTTTAAATCAGACAGCATGCTAGAATTTACTCCCCAGCGAAGAGATTAAATCAGAACGAGAACCATTATCTTTGCCGAGGTTGTTTCCCAGAGAACGAGGCTGAGGATATGCAGATTTCGATGGTTTACTCTTTAAATAGGAAGGGAAAAGAGGACTTGGTAATTCAGCCACAATAACATGTTACACTGATTGTCTTTTGTTCCAGCAAAGAATACAAGAGCTAATTCCCCGTTTTTAAAATTATGATTATGAACTGCTGAGGAACTTCTGTCAAGCAAATATTTACATTGCAGTGGGAGGACCGTGTAAATGGGAAGATAAAAATAAATTTAATCAATGCTTACAATCCTTCTGACATCTGATTCGAACTGGTCAGTGATCTCACACATTTGAGTTCATGTCATGTCCGACAAAGCATTGTGTAGGCGATGCCCTGAATGACAGGAAATTCATAAAGGTGGGGTACGGTATCCTAAGAGTTAAGTTTGTTTATACTTGTTTCATTACTATCGCCAGACTCTTGAAATATTACTTTATGTTCTTGGACCTTATCAACTGAAAACAATGGGAATAAAGCACTAAAAGGTCAAAAGCCCACATAATTAGAGGAAATCAATTAGAAATGTGGTTAAATAGTGTCACTGCTGAAGTACTTTCTCTTGGCTAAATAAAAAGGATCATTCCAGCTTTCCAACTTTCATCATTCTTGTTAAAAGCCCAGTCATCCATGTGATGTTCTAAGGGGGTTTTGACTTTTTTGGGTGTTTTGCACATAGAAGAGATGAAGTCATTAGACACCAAAGTTTGTTCTGATGATGACAGAAAATCAGGAGACAGCAGAGACTGGGACAGAGGCTGGGACTGCCTCCCCAGCACTGTTGGCCTAACCCTACTCTCCCCACGCACAAACCCACCAACAGGGTGAGACGTCATTTTGGTCGCTGGGTGCCTGCCCCGTCCAGGGGTGCACACCGCAGTCAACAGTGAGGGGCAGTTGCCCAAGCTGGTGCTGCTGGGGGGACACAGGTTGCCAGCAATGGCTCACATCCACACACCTTGCCAGCTGCCACCCAGGCAGAATGTTGGCAAAGCTGCTGCTTTCATTGACAATGTGGGGGCCTGAATGACACAACTCAAGGAGCCCTGCACTGGAGACAAGCCTGTATGTATCTGAAACACCAAGCGTGCATTTGCTTTTTGTTGCATGAAGTGTGAGGTTGAACATGTGGCACATGTTTTGTGGCACAAGGTGTGAGACTGAGCATGTATTTGACAAGCAAGATGAGTATCATGAAATACTATGCTACCACCGTTACACGCTGCAACAGTTTCTTCCATTACCCTTGGGGTTTGAAAGTACAGAGGAGATGAACCAGTTTCCTGATTAACTAAAATTAATCTTAGCTAGAAACCTAGCTCAGGTTCTGTGGTCTGGTAGATAAGTGACAAGAGAATCTTTGTGCTTCTTCTTAGCAGTACCAAAATGAAACCTAAAATAAAATTCAGAAGACCCTCTTACAAGAGAAATCCATTTTTTTGAGCCTTGTTGCTGTGAAGGGTCGAGCACTGCTTTAAGCATCCTGGCCCCAGTCCAGCAAGGCACTTAGGCACGTGTTCTCTTTCAGTTACTTGTTCACGTTAATGCCATCATGTTCCACAGCTACTGAATTGTGATCCTAATATTTATTCATTCTTCAGGGAATATCATCATTAAACTGTTTCTACAAATGTGTTAGCAAATAATCTGTTCGTTTTAAGTGCATTTTGTAAGTGGGCAGACTTTTCTGTGTGGTTATGCTGAGCAAGGACAACCCCAGCACAGAAACACTCACATAGGCACTGCATTTCACACTACAAAGACCCAAGAGCTCACTCCTAAATGTACCAAGCACAATTTCACTTTCATGATTGGTCCGACACATGTTTAAATGTTTGCAGGATCAGGCCCGATGCTCTTCCCCTGATTTCACTAAAGTATTGCCAGATGGGATAGATTTCGCACTCAGGCTACCCCTGGAAAAATATATTAGTTCTCAAAGGTTTTATTATCAAATCCTGGAGTTTTCAAGGCAAAAAAGAAATAGGGCAGGGCGGGGAGCAGGAAGGGGGAGAGAAGACAGACAGATAAATGGACAGAAGTATTATTCTATAAATTAAAATTTATGTCCTGAAAGCAGAACGCTGCTAGCAAAGCCAACTTCATTTACCCAGTCTCTTTCAAGGAGTTTAAAGTCACTTGAAAGAGCACTTTCCTCTCTGCCGTGCTGGACAGATTGCCAATTACAGCCCTGCTGAGAGGATGGAATTTCTTTGGAGTCACAAATGTATGTCTGCCCTCACTGCAAAAGGCAAGGTATGTGACTTCTGATTAGGTTAGAAAAAAAAATATCTCTAAACTGGAAAGCTTTGTTTCCACACATCTGAATTGGCTTGGTATCAAAAAACAAAAAGCAAAAAACCAAACAAGCAAACCACCAAAAAACCCAACACACCTCTCCAAAAAAGAAAGAAGAAAAACAGAAAGAAAGAGAAAAGCTTGTGTTTACATGAAGTTGACAAATTCAGAGGTTAATTGCTTTTAAGCAGCCAGGTCAAAAGGATCCTACTTAAGAAAAACATGTTTGTAAAGGCAATACAAAGAGCTTTCAAAGATACTGTGAGGAGATACAGCGTCGTTGTCCATGCTAGGTGGATTTGTACAGCCTGGCATCTACAGAAAATGCTGTCAGACATGCTGTGGCAATCTGAAAAGCTACAGTAAAAATTAGTGAAAGAAAAGAAAAACATTGGTGGTGTGGCTTCAGTTTAAATTTAAGCATCTGGCCAAAGTCAGTCAGCTAGACTCCATCTATAGCCAAGAGGAGCCTCCAGTGTCATTCATCACACCTGTCTCCCAGGAGAGAGAAAACTACCCCATGTAGATGTTGATCTCTCTTGACTAGAGGGGGAAACTAAACTTCTAGTGTATACCAACTAAATGTTGGATGGCTTAAATTTGGTGAGATTAAGCCCATTCCTGAGAACTGAGTAACGTCAACATTTTGTGTCAGAGGCTAGCAATACTATCACTCTTTATATATCACTCAAGAGGTATAGCCATGCGTTTAAAATCTATCTTCTGGAGGATACAAATACTTCAGTCCTAGATGCAGTCCCTTAACTTCACAACAAGTACACTTAAGCTTAAAAGGAGGTACTTAACGATCCCTGAGCTCACATCCTGATCTGGGCAGTACGTAACTGCTCCTCTGAATTCAGCTGCACAACCACACATCTTCCCAGTGCTACAATAACTAAGATACAGTACTGGCTGGTAAAGGCCAAATACTGACTCTGACTGCTTGGAAAGGCTCAGTGTAACTGCTCTGTGTAACTCCTTCCAATGGACTACAGTCAAACCAAGAACCTGACTTCCACTGCCCATCCCTTCAGTCCAGAAATTAAACGGAAGAAGCCATGAAAGGCTGGTCTGCTTTCCCATAAAAGAAAAGGAAACAAACCAGTAACAGAATGGAAAACTTTCCAGAAACAAGAGGGAAAACTGCCTCCAGGTTTGTCACAGCAAAGCACTGCAGTTGGCTGACAGACCAGAGGAGGACTGCAACATCACCTGTCATAGGTGTTCACCCTCCTGCAGACAGGATGAACGTTCCATTGGGAAACTTGACTGACTTTGCTGCAGAAGCACTGCTCCTCCTTCCATGGGACCAGAGGGGAAAGTTTTGCTCCCACAGGACTTAATTGTCCACTTCTTAAAAATGCCGTAATCTTTTTAACTTTTACAAATATTTTAGCTCAGTTAAAAGTATTTCCAGTACGGAGAAGAAGGGCAGTTGGTCAAAGGACCACAGCATGGTTAGTCTTTTTAATTTCTGAGTTCCTGTGCACACTTGAAATAACGTTTGTTCCATTTGCAACCCACATGCTGACACAGCATCCCTCCTCTTTTCTGTTCCCAGATCCTGTTATGAGTTTATTCAATATAAAGATAGATATTCATCTCTTTTCAAGTACAAGAACATGCTTTTGAATAACTCAATATGTGATACTGTAACAGTACTCCAAGTCAGCCCTTGTTTTAATCAGTCGTATCAACTCTCAGAGCAGAGCTGCCATGTACTTATCATCACCTTGCGTGTTTACCTCACGGGTATGTAAATATGTAGTGCTACATTCAGGCTGCCTGTCCTGCATGTAAGGAAAGAGGCTACCCGACCCCAGTCCCTCCAAACCTCTGGAATCCACACTGCAGGTCTGCCATGCAACTGCCCTCCTTGCAGCAGCAGACCTCTCAGGCCATGTCTTTTAGCACGTACCCATCCCTACTGGAGTAAGGATGGAGGAAGGAGGGAAGGAAGCAAGAAAGGAAGGAGTAGATTTTACTACAGAATGACACTCTATAAATATATAAACAAACAAACAGGCAAATCAGGGAGGAATGCCCTTGGCTTCCTGCTCCTGGCTGTGGGACCAGGGCGCAGCTCCGGGAGGCAGGAATTAGCAGGTTTCCTGTCTGTGTCCCAGGAAGAAAGGGGTTAGAGGGGGAAGACAGGATGAGTAAACAGGAATGATAAGCCAGCAATCAGACCAACAGGAAAGCGTGCAGAGGTGGATAGGAAGTGGATGCCGGGATTCAGGGGAAAAAGTAGCAATGGCAGAACCAGCAAGACTAACCGGCAGGTAAGGGAGGACCAAAGGCCTAGAGGAGATGCTCCTGTGCAGTCCAGGGAAAATAAAGCATACAAGGACTGGTTTAGAGGCTGGGGACATAGCAGGCATCAGGCTGGTGCATGAGAGAGGTGGTATTATACCAAACTGTCCAACAGGAGCAAGGAGATGAGGTGACACATGCAACGATTTCCCACCTGCCATGGACACAGGAAGAAGCTCCTCCAGGCAAAGGGTTAAGCATCTGTGAAACACTGGTGGTTGGTTCAGAGGGAAGGTACTGTTCGAAACAGTCTCTTTGGTAAGAGATAGGTCACACTAGGAGTAGGGGTTTGTTTGGTGCATAATCTCAAGAAACATGAATATCAGGTCTGCAAGAACATAACAGAGTAGTCAGGGAGGAGAATCACATTCACTAACCTTCATATATGGTGATGATATGAGGGTGGCTGAGGGATGACATGATCTCAATCTCCCGTCTGATGTGAACCATATCTTGTTCATCCTTAATTTTGTCCTTACGAATGGATTTTATTGCAACCTATAAATTCAGGAAATCAAGCATTATTCTTGGAACTGAACAGATGCACATAATCCATTAAGGAGAGTTCAAAAAATAAATACAGATGTTAGATGTTGGCAGAACGTGGAATGACCAAAACAAAGCTTTAAAATACAAACTTCCATGCCCCAGCTCCTTCATTTTATATCAATAAATACACTCTCATTAGAGTAATGGGTGACAGAAAATTTTAGAGTCTTCGGACTTCACTGAGGGACAATACAGATCTTTTGGAAGGATCTCTGTTTTAGCTTAAGTACTCCCCATCTGAGGCAAATGGCAAAACTCCCAAAAGATTTTCATGGGAAGTACATCTGTTTAGACATGATTGCATCTGACAATTTCAAACAGAAGCTTCAGAGACAATTTCTCTGAAATAAGGTTGAGATCCCTGATGGAACGGAGGCAGGGAATCCAGGGTACTGATCACAATTTTATATTTCTCCATGTTAATACATAGAAGATCACATTGATACGGGTTGCTTCATGGTTCTTTAAAGTAGGCAAACTGCTCAGGGGTTATGACTTACTTAAAAATCGGAAGAAATAAATCTTTGATATTCACATCTAAACTCGTCCTCATATAAACCCATGGCTTTCAGGTCCTACACAGCACTTATGCAATCACTGCAAAACCATATCCTTCCTGCATCCTTCCTCAATCAGCAACCTTTTTTTCAAGCACATCGTGTGACTGGGTATCTTTCCAAAAGGCAGGGTGGGAACAGAGGAAGTGATAGCTGAACTTGCAAATTATAACGACCCTTGTGTGTGTGTATATGTGTGTTGCCTGTGAAGAAAAGGGCTTATCTGAACAACGCCATAAATAATCACAGAGGGCAGCTCATGCCCTACAAGAAATGCAGAAGCCAACAATGGAGAGAAGCTGGTGGGAGAGGGCAGGTGAAGGCATTGTTCATACTGAATGGCAGCATGGCCTTTATTATGCTCAATATTTACCCTGCTTTATTTTTGTATGCCAGAGTTCAAGGAATAAATTACCAACTACTTTAAAATCTACAATAAGTCTTTGAAAAACATCACTGACATCACTGACCTGCTGAGGTGACCACCCTTTTATAGGTGAACAACACTTGTCATTCTATGCAGCCAATAACTGCAGACCTCTCCTGGGAAAACATTTGTAAACCTGTGATTTATGTGATTTCCCTAGTTCCTTCAGAAAAAAATAATTTCACTGCCTACTTCAGTACTTGCAAGTGGCATGACCAGTATTGTTTTCATTACATGATGTAGCATTGAGGATACTGAAGAAAGAAGGAAAAAATTTACAATATAAAATTGAAATGTAAATAAACAGGAGCTAGTTTAAAGGATCAGGTTTCCTACAAAGCCTTCAACTCTGAAAAGCAACATTGTTCAAAACAGCATTAAGCACATGCCTCCTCATTCCAATTCAGAAAGGTTTCAGCATATGCTTAAATTTAAGTTCCTGTCTAAGTGCTACCTAAGGGTCCCTACTTCGGGGACAGCAGAACAAAAAGTACAACTCAAACGACAAACTGATTTGCATGTCAAAACCAAAACAATTCCTTTCTTCCTCTTGAACCACACAACTGGTACAGATTTTAAAAATTCCAACCTATCCATAGTCTTACCTACATAGCACTTATTCCTACCACAGATTTTAACTGAATGAGTGATCAACATAATCTCAAGAGATAGAGAAGGCAACTAACACTAAAGATAAGGTTGAATTTTTCCCCTTCCCATGTCTGCACTGCGACAGGCTGCAAATGCAAATACACCCTGTACACATGAAGGATGTGGGTGGCTTTTGGAGCAGCATGTGCATTCCTGCAAGAAATAAATATAGACATGGGTAAAAACACATTTTTTATTAAAAGACAGCCTTGTACTTGGCTCTGAGGAAGAATTTAAGAAGAACTGTCAAATATATAAGGGGAAGCAAATTCTTCACCATTCATGGCTGGTAAAGTAGTAACGGCACCCCAGAGGGCATGCCAATCTCCTACTAACCTGACTGTGCTACACAGACAGGACTTTCGTAAGCCTCCTCCTAATTACTGCAAATGGCCTCTGTGGAATAACTGCACATGTGAAAACATGTATTTTTACATACAAAAATGCAAATATGATTGAAAAGTCTGGCGGCACTCTGTAAATAGATGTTTGGATTAATCTTCAAATGCAAACATATGTGTTGCCTGGGAACATTTTTCAACAGGACCACAGAGTTTACAGTCTCACAACTCATGCAGAAAAAGAGTTAAGGCACCTAGGAGCCTTATTTTATAAAGGCTATTGCTAAAAGTTTAACCAAATGTTGAAGATGCCACTTAAGCTCTCCTGACAACACCATTTATGAGTTGCAGGGGTAGAATTCAGCAGCCCAGCTGAAGTACTTGGGATTTTGTCAGTGACATCCCAACATAAGGAGAGAACATGCGCCAAACACAACTCTCAGCTTTTAACATCCAAGGCTTCCTCTTCCCTGCCCCTCTGCTACTTCAGATCTCAGTGACCAGCAGTCACAAACAGGGAAGGGCACTAGGCAGGTGTAAGCTATCTTAACTCCAGTGATGTCAATGGATCCTGCTAAGCCTGTGCCCAGCCTCAGACCCTACCCTGGAATCCTGACAAACAGCAAGAGTGCTGGGGGAGGTGATGCCCCTTAGCCGGGCACAGCACATTCCCACTGCGAGCACTCTGTACTGGAGCAAGGCTTCAGACGCTCACAAGTACTAACAAAATAGTATCACTGTCCATTTGCACAGCAAACGAGCATTCTCAAAGCACAATGCAGCCATTTATTAATTAAACCTTGGGAGGCAAGTAGTGAATCAGCGACTACAACAACTACTCATCCACTTTTAGGAGATTAGGAAATCAAAATGGAAGGCTGACGTGCCTCCTAAAGGAAACAAGGGCAGTATCGTCTCAGAAACTGCTGCCTGCCTAACTGCAACACATCAGCAAGGGTACATATAGGCAGGTCTTCTTCTGATGGGAAAAAAACAACACAAATGTGCAGTCCAGGGTTGGGGTTTTTTTTTAGTATTTCATGGAAAAATTATGAGTCACTATGGTATTTTAAGTATTATATGTTTCATCTTTTTTTCATCTCTGAGCAAAATAAGATCCATAGCTGTATGTTATGGTATCAGGCTGCAAAACAAGTTTCTCTTCCAGGTATTCTAAAATATATGGAATTTCTTTATGAAACGTATCTTACTCAGAAATGTATTCCAGAAAAGACATTTTCAAAGTGCTCTTATGCATTTTAACACCAGAGAGAGCTGGCTCCGTTTTTCAGAGCTTTACTTAACAGGACTGCTGCCAGACACAGTACATGATGAACCCGAACAACTTAAGCCTAATAAGAAATAATCTCAATTGAGAAATACCTCATGAAAGAACTTGTTTGTTCATTCTTTAGGTCCTTTTCTTTCTTGCTTGCCTGCTCACTTTCCTTGCTTTCTCTGAAAGCAACAGCTCCACTGTGTACAACATCAAAATTTATTAAGGGTCACAGCATATGAATGAAGAGTAGGGCAAACGCAACATGCTTTTTTATATCAGCTACATTAACTACTCCAAATATTCCAGCTCAAGATCTGCAAAGAAAGTGCTGTTAGTCCCTTCGGTACTCTCAGAACACTGTACTTAGACCTCTAATATATTTTACTGGGTTTACGATTTAGATAATTTAATTATAGTATTTTTAGTAACTTTACTAGTAGAGGAATTTGTATTTTCCCTAGCTTCTTGTCTTAATGAGAATTTCAGATAACTCCAAGACCTTGCATTCAGACAGAGTAACATATCAGTTTCTTAATAATGAAATTTAAAGAAATTTAAAGCCTCTCACCCCAACAAAACAGGTTCAAGTTCACCCAAAACCCCTATAGACACAGTATCCAATCTGGCAAAACACTTTAGCTCATGCCTAACTTCTCACATGTGAGCAGTCCAGCGGCCTTCGTGGGATAGCTCACACATGTACAGTTATATCTATATGCAGAGAAGTCAAGGTCACAGCTCAAAAGTAGGCCGTGTGATGGTCCCTCTGGGGATCAATACTGGCTGTATTGATCCGTTAACACCCTCCATATCTCTTCTACAGCTCTGATGGCAACATGGTTCCACACATGGGCATAGAGGGGGAGAAAGGAGCACCAGAGATGGACTGAAACCACCTCTGCTGACAGTTCTGGTGTCAGCTTCTGCTCAGAAGCAGGTAAAGTGAATACTCTCTGTAAAACGTAGGGCACAGGGGAAAGAAAGCAGGGGTTTGGAACCCTCTAATACAGATCAGCATCTCCAACGGGCTCTGCATGAGTGCAGCCCTCACTGCACCACTGCTCTGCCATCCTGAAGCAGATAGAAAAGAGGGAGCACAGCTTTTTGGCTTCCCATCCCTCCATGAGTCAGCTTGCAGAGTTTGCTGGGCAGGAAGCGTGAAGAAATAAGCTGCTCTCTTCAAGGCTGCAATAAATTACCTGTCTCTATTTGCTGGAAAGAGGATTTATACTCCCTCTCTGAACTGGTGTAGAGAGATTATTAAGTATTTTCCAACACACTTCATGCTTCTTTGCTTTTATTTGGTACAAATAACTTGAACTATAAATACTTCAAAAAGATGATGGTTGCAAAGGTTTCTGTACATTCAGTCCTATCTGTAAGAGAAATGTCTCTCCTCCTTTACAAGCTTCTCAGCTGCTGGGGAGAGCAAAACGGGTAGAATTTTCTTTTTACAGAGGCAGATCAAGGTGATCCCATAGAGAAAAATACCTGAAAGTCTAAACATCTGGCAAAGGGCAGGGCAGGCAGTAGGTACCCATTTCCATATCAAATCTCTTCATCTGCTGATTCACTGCTGGCATCATCACTTACAGGATGAGTAACAAAGCTGTGTTTTCAGAGCATAGAGATGTTTTGCTTGATTTCAGGAGATTGGTTCATGTGTTCATTTTAATCTAGTGAACCTACCTTTGCCTCAACTCCAGCCAAGATGTTGAGGCTGTGGAAGCCCCATCCCTGGAGGTGTTTAAGGCCAGGTTAGATGGGGCTTTGGGCAACCCAGTCTAGTGAGGGTGTCCCTGGCCATGGCAGGGGGTTAGAACTAGATGACCTTTGAGGTCCCTCCCAACCCAAAGCATTCTATGATTCTATGTGTGAATATAAACAAAGGTAGCATTAGCCACAGTGCTGGAAGTCAGGGATTTTTAAGTCAGCTAGCACTGTAACCAAGGCTGACCACCTGAATGACACAAACCACTGAATGACACAAACCACTGAACCTTCCCCAGCAGCTTCTGCATGCTGTACATTCAGTCCCATTGAAAACAATCTTCCACTCTATTATCTATCAAGGCTATTTTTAGGACTGTGGTGAGATATGAACAAACTGCTTTTTTCCACCATGGGAGCTGTGACTGTTAAGCTGGTTCCAGAGCTTGTGCATACCACCCATGCTTGAGCAAATTCCAATGGGCTCTTGCAATACTATTCTGAAGAGTCAGAAAAATGACATCAGGACAGAGAGTGCAGGCCCCCAAGGAACAGAAACCAGCTTGCTGACACCAGGAGATATGCCAGAAATGTAGTTTTAAGAAAATTAATTTAAAAAAACTATTTTCCTTGGGTGAAGGAGGAGGGGAGGGTTAAATACACATAAACCTCTTCTTTCCAAAAGCACGAGCTGAAGCCATCCCCACCCAGCAATGGGAAGTGGGTGAGTCCAGACGGTTTCACAGCTCTGCTTCCTTTCTTTGAGACTCGGAGGTGGGAACTGCAATGAGCCAAGTGCCAACGGGGGCGGGGAGGTAAAGAATAGGTGGATCAACCAGGGGGGGAAGAGAAAGAGAGAGCAGAGGATGTTTGGGGGTGGGGAGAGAAAAGGCGTATTGTTCTTTCTCCAACTCCATGGAGCTGAGCAAGAAAGCATAAAGTCTGGCACCGCATTATGTTTTTTCCAGGGGAGTCTCTGGCTGTGGCTCTTGGCCCAGACATCACCAACACAAGAGGAAGAGAAACAAAGCTATGAAATTGGGTGGTCCCTGAGGTTGCTGCAATCAAATGATAAGGAGGGGGATGCTGATAATGGAGTTGCACTGAAATGGCACTTCCAGAGGTTGCACAAAGGAGAGAAGGTAAAGGCAGGGGGTGGGTTCAATAACTATTTGGCCTGTGGACCCTCCATGTGGTAAGAAGGAGCCATGGACAGATATCTATCTCTACGGAGAAGCCAAGAAGGTTCTGCAAAGGTATCTTCACTTCTTGTAAGCCTCTTCCCACATGATTATTTGCTTGCTGTGTCCATTTGCTGGGATAAAAAGATATCCCACGACATTCCAAGCCAAATGTAGTAACAAACAGCATCATGCAGGACATGCAATTCTAAGAACAACATTCTGCATTATCATAGAAAACACTTCAAACACTCACTAGTTGAAGCAAAATTAGTGCCTGTATTGTGCATTTTACTAACACATCTCCGGGAGCTCTCTTTTTCAGACAAAGAGTAAGGTCAACACAATGCCATTGTTGAGGAGATTGTAACTTTTCAGATCCTAAAAGCCACATCATCTCCATGGTGATACAGCCTGGGAGACAAGCATCCAACAAAATCCTTATTAATTATTTATCAATGGCCCAACTCCATTGTTTGATATGTTGGCATACTCTGCAGTTATCAGGGGAGATGCTCGAAGCAGTGACCGGTGCCATCTGCACCAGTGAAGCTCTGCTCATTTAAATCTCAGCACTTCTGCCCATTACTTTGTCCCGTTCCATGTCTGTTTGTGTCATGGATGTTACCAAAGACAAAACACTGGTTTTGGTGTTGTTAGCCAGCAGCTGCACACATAAAGGGTGAGGATGCACGTGCCACAATGCACCTTTCAAGTTAATTTGCTTTTAAGAGGCAAGTGTATTTTTTACAGCTGCCTCGCCCTGCCTGGTAAAAAGCATGGAGCAAACAGCTGCACCTCTCTGCTTCATTCTCCTCTTCACAATCTAAAGCATAAAAAAGATTATACTTCTATAAACCAAAGCTGATTTACTGCCACGGTACCACTCATTACCTGCAGAGAAACTCGCTCTTGCACCAAGGCACTAGAAGTCCCAAGCCAGCATGGTAAATGTTAAATCAAAATTCTGTTTGCATAAGCTGAGGCACAGTGTGCCAGTGCCTTTTGGAAACCCAGGGTGCAATTACCCCATGTTTAATTTTCCTTTCCTGCTTCTGCTGGACATTGTTGCTGCTACCGTACCATAAATCATGGTTCATCAAGTGAAGAGGATTTAACTGATCACAAACACTAGTCAAAGGGGTTACATTTTCTATCTGGTTCCCCCTTTACTCACAGAAAAAAATGCCTGTGGAATCAAGTTTTAACAAGCAGTAGAAGGCACCAGATGAACACATTCATGCGGTACATATACAAAGTGGGTGCCAGGAGGAACACGTACAACACCCTTCCTCCGCTTCTTTCCTCACCCCCACATACGGTGCCTATTAACAGGATTTGTGAGCACATTTCCTGAGTAACTACTGCCTTAACAGAGAATTTACATCCCTTCATTGTTTGGTACTTGCTATCCTCAACTATGTATATATGAAGCCTGGCATATTTACACCATGCATCCTCTGACAAATTTACCTGGCAGATCTTTCTTCATTTAGTGTTGAGAATCCTGGCCTCAAGTCATCCTTACTGCCAAGCAGATCTTACAGCCCTATATTAATCATTTCAGGACTGATTTACCACAAAGAATAAAAAAAAAAAAATTCTTTTGGTTTAGCATAGATTGGATTTCCAATAGCATTTAAAAATACAAACTAGCAACCTGGTTATTGATTTTTCATAGTGAGGCAGTGAATCCTGAAAACAGGGAGAAGAAGGGATGGCTGCAGAATTTGGAAATAGACAGTCCACCGGTATGTATCAGAGTTCTACCAAGAAACTTCTCCATTCCCAAAATGAAAATTTTTCATACTGCATTACTGAGGTCCCAAGTCACAGGACTGTTCAGTTTGAGAAGAAAGATCCTACGAGTAACCACCATTCCTAGCAGTAACTGTGTCCCTCACAGCACTGCCTCAAGTTGCCCCTTTCTCACCATTCCACACGGTCCCAATAACACTCTACCGCAAATCTGCGTTCACTTCAAGCCTCCCTGATCCAGACTGAAACAAATTTGGTCCAGTAGCACCTAGGCCAGTAAATCCCAGTTGAGAAGGGTTTGCTGAAAAGCAGAGATCTGCTTTTTTTTCCCCCCCTAATTCACTTCTCAATTAGGTAGAAAGGAATCTGTCAGCCGTATCCTTGTGCATATCCAAAAACACAATACCTAGTGCTTTAAAACGTTCCTAACCCAGCCGGCAAAAAGAACCCCATGATTTAATTCTCAAGGACTAAAGAACAAAATGGCCAAGTTGAAGTTTTGGGGCTGTCATCCACAGATCGATGGAAGACCATCTCTTTTCCAAAGTGTAATAAATCACAAGTATCCTGTATCCAACTACCTTCAAGCTTTCAAGGGAAGTTCATGTTTTGGCACAAACTAAATTCTATTTGGAAAGAAACTGGGGTAGGGGATTTCCCCGAGGCAATGGAGGTTCATAACTGTAATTAAAAGAAAAAAATGCTTTACAGCCTCAACTATGGATCGCTCTTCCTTAATAGCCAACACCAGGACTGAATGCCATATTCACTGAAAAGATGAAAACTGCATTTACAGTTAACTTCTGGTGAAGTTGCCAAAGCAGATGTTTATTTTTGGCTTCCACGTTTACTCAAGCCAAATGCTACACTGAATTGGGATTTCACTGCTTTTCTTCCAGGTTACAATTTTGTTGGAACCAACAAGAAACAAAAAAAAAAAAAAAAAAAAAAGGAGGGGGGTGAAAAAAGCAGGGGAAAAAAGCTGACTTCATTTTTAAGTAGGAAAAAACCTGGTAGCATCCGTTTTTACCATGTCTGTTTCTATCATAGTTTAAATAAGGTTAAAATTGTGCAATCATTATTGATCAACTTCCAAATACAGCACAGCTCCATCCAGCACATGTGCAAAAGAGGAAAAGTCACTGGAAGCAAATCATGTGTCAGTCTGTCTTTTAACTTCTGCAAGTCTGTGTGCAGGCTGTTTAGCACTAATTAAATTACTGGCAAGTCAGGTTAAAGAGGAGTGAAAGAATTCACAAGCCCCAAGTTTACTGTTCTCACTGTTACATGGATATTACAGATTCCCCCTCCAAAAACTGGAAGATAGATTTCACATTAATTTTGAGGCTTGATCTCACAGCTACCACAGCTGCTGATGTAATGTAAAATGCTAACCTGGGGCAGCAGAGAGGGACTTTAATTCAATGTTGGTTTTTCATTGAGAATAAGCAGTGAACCACACTGAAGTAATCCTCTGAAGTAGGAGTGCACACTGTTCAAGGCACTGATTTGGGGATGAAATGCAAAACCAAGGTCCTGGCTACTTTGTTAGAAAAAGCCTTTTATGACTTTCTTAGGAAGTGGGGTAGTTCCAGTCTGAAATGACACAGTCTCTTGTCATTCCTCCCAATAATTTAAATTGAAAATGGGGTTACTCACACCCTCTAAGCAACTCCTGCAAACTATAGCAACGTGCTGCTAAATAATTGCTAAATAATGGTAACCACAGGAGTTACCAGAGTCTGCAAAGTGATTTTGCACATGTTTAGGTGAAAGGCGCTTTATCAGTGCAAGGCTGTAATTCACATTAAACAAGGAAGGGGGTTGGACATTGTTTAAACTCTTTCTTAGAACTATTTTTTTCCAAGAAGCCACCTGACAGCACATTTTTATTCATTGGTCGTTCTGCTTGAGGAAGTTGTGGGTAAACATTTGTAACTCAGCTTATTCTCTCTCTCTTCTGCTGAAGTTTCTGTGAGTTCAGCAAAACCTCAGAACTGCTGGGAGCTTCGCACATCTTCACAATGCCTCTTCTGCCACAAGTGCAAAGCTACCTGGTATTGTGTGGATCTCTGAGTTTTACTGTCTTGGTTCTCCAGTCCTTTAAAGAAAAAAGGAAGTGCTATTTCACCAAGAGAATTACGATAGCACAAGGAAAACCTGGAAAGAGTCTTTGTTCTTTTGAAAAAATGTCTGTACCTTCAGGGACCACAACACTCATTAAAACCCAACACCATACTGCTTGACCACCTCAATTTCATAATTAACCCAGCAGAATTTTAAAGAGTGGAGAGATTTTAAAGTTGAGTTTATAGAGTTTACACTTTTGGATTAACATTGATGAGCAGGGATTCTTTGCCTAAGGATGGTGAGCTACGGAGATTGTATCACGAAGGCACACAGATGTGTGTGTAGACAGCACAGCTGGAAAGGTTAATGCCACACAGCCATCAGAAGCACCCATATATAGTATATTTTTCTAAATTGATCTAAGGCAGATCAAAATATAAACGCCACTTCCTGGTTGGAATCTAGTGAACCATAAACCCACATCCTATCTGGAAAAATACTCTTGGAAAACAAAAAGATTGGCAACCATGTGTATCAAAGCCTCACCCAGGTTATTTTGCTCCAGGGCTTGCAGATCACTTTGCCATATTAAATTTGTTTTTGTAAAAGCACTGGTTCAGTATTACATTGTTCTGCCTGGATGTTACTTATTTAATGGTCCCTTTTTGGAAGGAACCATCCTAGAATTTATGACAGAACATGTTGGAATTGCTACAGAGGGAGGAAAAGGAGTTTGCTAACATATCTTCCCCATTTGTCTCTGATTTCTGAGAAATAGTTATACTCCTGAATGTAGAGGAACCTCCTGTTGTTCCCTTCTATTTATCAAAAGTAAATTACTAGGGCCACCCTAATGGCTCAGTGGAGAGAGTAACACAGGAACAGGAACACTCTTGCTCCCCGCAGCCAGTTGGGCTGGGAATAGACGTGAGAGGGTGAGGAATGAATTACACTTTCCTACAATTAAGTGGTTGGCGATCAAGCAATTTTGCAGCCTTAAACACATAATTCTAGCTTTCCCTGCTATAAGGGGAGTTCACAACTGCAGGCAGTAGTTATAAGTAGTTATAGGGAGGGTTAACTTTGGAGGGGAGAAACAGCAAAACATTTGTTTTTTTCTAGATGGAAAGTTTTTGGCAAAGAATTCCCCCGGACCTTGCGATCTCTAGGACTGTTGCCCCCTTCCTTCAACACGCACAAACACCTTTTTTGCATGTGTTTTGGCCTGGGTCAGTTGAACAAGGGAGAATTAGCACTCAGATTTCTGGGATCCCCTTGCCAAAAGCTAAGCTGTTAGGTAGTGCAACAGCAGCAGCGCAGGCTTCCAACTTCACCCTGCCAGTGACCTTCGCGCAGACTTGGACATACCACCTTCCTCAGAGTGAGGAGCAATTCCCTCTCAGGCTGCTCAGTCCAGAAACTCATCTCAGCAAATACCACAAATCATGTCAGACCAAGCACGACTATTAAAGCAGTGCTGCGCGATGTGAATTGCAGTCGTCAAGGGACTGGAGCAAGAGACTGCCTAACCCACTTTGTTTAACTTTTTACTTAAACAATCCTGAAAGGGGAAGCTGCATTGCTACTCTGGAAATTACAACTTTAATCTCATTTGAACCATGCATTCCTCAGTTAAACTGCAGAAATAATTTAAGAACCGACTTCCAAATAAGACATTTTTCAACATTTCCTACATTTACTAGAAATATATTACCTCTGATGCTGCAAAGTAAAAGCAGCCTTATTAATTTAACCAGGCTAAAGTTCTTCCAGTAGCCCAAATAAACTCTAATGTCAGGCTAATTACATGCATTTCACTGGTTTTGCATTTTTGCATTCCTGAAAGCAACAGTATGCAGCACCACTGTAGCATTGATCACTGCCAACTCAACCCCAGAAACCATTTGCACATACTGTGTTCATCGCTCACTCGCACAGCGCTGCCCATGACAGAAATCAATAGTGTTTGGTTGAAAACAGAACAAGCTTCGTTTCCCCTTAACGCTAACGTCTTCCTCGGGTTTGCTTTACCACGCATGCCACAGCTCAGAGGTGCCAACATTTACTAGGTTGTTTAACATCGTTTAGAGTTTTGCTGGGCAGATAAGAAGAATAACTTGGGTGTACAGTAAAACAAAGATATAGGTGTCTGTGCCAAACATTCAGTTTATGGCAATACTTCATAGGAACTATTCCCCATAACAACTGAACTGTCATATCCTACAACTACATCCCAGGCAACCTCCCAGCTGAGCTCACTACGGCTGCTGTCTGATGTGCTCTACATACAAACACCCAGAACTACCCAGATGTTCTCTATGTAAAACATTTGGTTTGAAACACGCAGCGCTTCTTTCCAAAAAGCCATTACATTTGTTTAATGGACTCACACAGTTCAACTAAAATATCCTGGAGCAGACATTTGACTGCAACTCTACTCTACAAACCCCATCTGCAAGAAGGGAAAAAAAAAAAAAAAAAGAAAGAAAAAGTAAATGAGAATGCTTTACATGATTTATGCTGTCTTTATGATCAGCCAGTTCATAAAATACAAGCTCTGCTCTACAGACAATAACACAAATCGCTTTCAAGTGTATTGTTTAGTCCTTGCCTGTGTTAAACAAATATTTCAACTGAAACAAAGGGCCGAACTCCACTCTTTGGTTTACAGCAGTGTTAATGTAACTGAGAGCAGCGTTTTACCCATGGACATCACAGGCAATGCGATTTTTTTGGTTTAGGCTCAGAGTGAGTGAGTAATGACATCCAATAATGATAACCAGTTACATTCACGGCCGCAGAGCTTTCCTTTCATCCAAGAAAGGCTGGAAGGAGGTTAGAGTACAGCATGAAATCCTTCTCCCCAGTGAATTCCTCGTGAGCAATGCACAACCCACAATGAAGCATTTCACAGTTCCCATCAGACCACGTTTTCATCATTAAATGCCAGACAGGATGGGAGAATACATTTGTTTTACTGAAACAGTGAGGCAGGTAGAAAATTCTCAAACTGTACACAGAATAAAACCCCTGTTGTTGAAAAAGAAGGCTAGTCCCTGGCCTGGATGTACATGCACAGTCTAGCTGAAGGCCCTTGTTCCTCCCAGGTTGTGAGGACACAACAGTGACCAACGACTGGTGATCACCAGTGGTACACAGTAGTGAAAATGCTCGAAGACACAACAGCTGGTGGGCTTTTGGAAAATTGGCACCAGCCCTTCAAGGTGTGACTATAGCCATGAAACAGGACCTTCACTTTATGAGCAACCTTCTTGAGATGGTTACACCTGTCAGGTGTGCAGTGCTGAAGCTGTGGTCAACCTCCGATCCCCCTGCAGCTCCATCACAGACCTTCCAAATTACCACGGGGGAAACAATTTACCCCCTGGGTGCTCAAAGTGCAGCTGTGACAACAGGCTTCTACAGGAGATGAAGCTTAAACCCACAGATGATTTAATTCACCTCATTTCGGTACCCCAAAGAGAATACATAGCAAGGAAAGGAGTGTGAAGCACACTATGCCTCATGTATAGGTACGGTTAACATCTTCCTGAGAGAGCAATGCAGATTCCTCTCAGTTGTATCCCTGCACAGGTCAGCTAAGTCTATATTGCCTCCAGCAGGTGATTTACAGGCATTTTCATCTTGCATTGAAGCACAGCTAGCTCATGCTCCGGGCCACATGGCATTACAGCATGCACCAGCCACAAAGGTTGTGCTTTCACCTCTTCCCAAAGCCTTTTTTTTTTCCCCCATGCCAAAATGATGACCTACAGCATAGCCCTGTCGAAACTGCTGTGGAGGTACAGTGCTGCACGGGATGTCCCCAGGGGTCCTTGGCCACCTGTCTGGCCTTCACTTCTTCCCCAGCCAAACTCCACTGGGGAAGCTAGGAGACTTGATTTGTGCAGAGCAGTTCAGGCAAAAATACACAAATAAATGACGGCTCCAAACACATGCCCCGGGAGCTGTTTTTTTTAATAAATGCTTCGCTGTCTTCCCCTATCAAACTTGTGTGAAAAAGACTTAATCTTTTTGCATCAATGACAAAAACCACAACAAAACACCACTTAACAATAAGGAACATTTCTTTAGTTACCACACGGCTCAAACAGCTATTTACACCCAACTCTCATCACTACCTTTTGTGATAAAACATTATCCTCACTTTTAAAATAACGCTTATACCTCAAATGAAGGGAGATATCATTCACCATCAAGCCTTTCACAGAGTTTAGAAACTGTAGCAGAGATTAAATGCCTTTTCACGTATGAGCAACATGATAGGGAGACTTTGAGATCTCCATTGACAGCAGGACCTGGATCTTTCTGATCTACCCATCCATAGCTAAATTTAGTCTCCAAACTTGGCACTGCATCTTTCCACCGGAACAATGACATTTCTTTTTCCCTCTTTTTTAAGCCTAATATCCCTTAACTGGTGTCTTTATTACAAGGCACTTAGGGCTCAAACCCAAATTTGCTGACTCAGCTCCCCAGCACAGCCAGACATTAGGATAATTGCAAGTCCCTCAAGCCGCCAGAGCTCAGAACAAAGACACTCGGTTCCTCCAGCCTCTCTGCTTAAGACATCCCACATGTGGGCCGGGGTAGCCAAGGGACTCTGGGATTACTAGAAGCCAACATCCCCCAAGAAGGCAAGGCAACAGGGATAGAGCAGCCTGCCAAGCACCAATGCTTTGTGATAGAGATGACCAGCCCCTCACAAGGCACACCAGACCCTCCTCCTCAGGAGGCCAGCATCCTGGGTGGCTCAGTGGCAAAGGGCCTTGGGTGCCATGGCAGAGGCATGTCTGAGGTGAAGTAGGACATGCTACACGGAGAGTGGAGGCCAAGGAGGTACCCAGAAATTAACAGTTACGTTGCACCCTCATTAACCTCACAACCCCCCATTATTTTCTTAATACTTACAAACCACAATGCCTGCATTTATTTTGTGACTTTGCTTTCACCTACAACTAGCCAGGACAGTTTTGAACACACCAGCTATGCCTAACCCTTTACCCATAGCTGTTATATGGCTCATTTGGTTGGGGTTTTTTTACATTAAAGGAAACACCCATTGAAGTATTTTATTCTTTTGCTTGATCAGGAAGAACAAAGTTCACATTTGAGCAAGAACCAGGAGTTGCAACCCATCAGGGGGCCAAAGGCAATTGAATGGCTGATGTCTCATAGACCACCAGATCTAGAGACAAATCTCACCTGTCTCAAGAAAGTCAGGGGACATCAAGCATTTATACCATCTGTTAGTTCAACAGATTGAATTGAGGGTCAATCTGTGGCCTTCAGTTCAAAATATAAATAACACTGAGCTCAAACAAGAGTACTGAAATGGCGCAAGAGCAAGGGATGGCTACAACCTCGCCCATTCTACCCCACCCTCCCCCCTTTGCAACACACAGCAAAGGTTACAGAAGGGCCTCCACATCTATTGAACATCTGGCGTTTTTGGTGTGGGTCCAGGATATTTGATGGGTATGGCCAGACACCATACGTTCACAGGGTATCGCACCCAGCCCCGTAGTGCTCAGAGGTCTAGGATCTCCTAATTTATACAATGTACCATGTTGCCTGTGAAGACACGGTGATAAATATATTCTGTTTAAAAGCAGATACTTCTCAAATCATAACTTGCAGATGCTCAAAGTCTTTCATGTGGGTAAGACAAATGAGAGCCATAGAGACTGATTTTGTAGCCAGGGAATACAGGAAGCAACAGCAGGAGAACACTATTGAAAGCCTGGATACACTTATGGCTTTAATGAATTGGTCATCAAACATAACAACACACATATGCAGTTTTTACCTTGCTTTGTAGTTCACTCCCTGCTCTCCCCCCTCCTCCCTCACCCATTCCCCATATATCTAGCAAAGTGGAAATTATTTTGAGTTTAGCTTATTAAATGGACACACATGGTACCCACATCTGCTGGAAGATATTTGAGGGAAACACTGACAAATACGATTTGCATACTTAGTCAGAGATCTTTTCATCTGCAACATTTCCTCTGACATACCAACTATCCCAAGTACATCAACTCGTCAGGGCTAGTAACAAGGAGTTTTTTCCATAAAACGTCAGGTGCACACCTGGGCAGTTCAGGGACAAATCCTGACTTACACAGGAGGCAAGAGGAGAAAAGATCGATATTCTCTGTAGGTCAGAGATTCCCACAGCAACATGCCCATCACTAGTGGCATGCAAACCGTCAAAACTGCACACCGTAGCTGGACACTGGCAGCAGCCTCCACCCCTGCCCAGCTCAGAACCTGCTCAAGCTCTGTCTACTCTGTGCAGAGGAGGAGTCAGCAGCCACTACTGCCACTTCTCACCATCCATGCTGCAAGTTCCTATCCCACCCCAAGTCTGGAGGCAAGCCCATGTTTCTGGCTTTGGAGCATCGTCGAAGGCTGTAGCAGAAAACATATGGTTTGGTCCCAGTTTACACAGGAAGAGCATACAAGACTACAATGAAGAACAACAGTGTCCTGCTGAGAGGAGCATGGTTGGCGTCAGCATCATGGTTCACGTAGACAGAGGGTACGTAAGTGTGGTACAGGAGGCAGAAACCCAAACCAGGGGGATGCCCACATCAAAGAAACAGTCAGCAGCCAATTTACGAATCCCTGGTATGTGGGCTTTGGAAACATGTCCATATGCTCTGCATTCGGATTACCGTGGCTGCACACACATTGACCTGCCAGTGTTCAAGGCTGATATATACCTGGAACTGGTTTGCAGCCCACATTCAGCATTTTTCCTTGGCACTGTCATCGCCACCAGGTGCCTCCTCCCAATTCCTCACTCCAGCAAAGACTCTCTAGTTATTTATTTACCAGACAAAACACAGACTAACTACAATTACAGTTCTGTAAAGAATAAACAATTGCTCAAAGAACTGCACATTCCACACGGTTTTATTCAACATGTATGACCCCAAACTACAATATATACAATAATTGTCTCCACATGGCAAATCCACATTGTGGTTCTTAAAAAAATAATTATAATTTTTAGAACACATGCCACCAAAAAACGCAGAATATTTTAGCCATGTCTAGTGAAAGACTTTGTACAAGTAATTTCCATTCTAGCATATGGTGCTGTGAAACCATTTGCAATAACGCTTAGGCATTTTATAGTGCTTTTGGCCGAAGGCTGTATTATACACGTTGGCTCAAATTCTGTTGTGAATTGCACATGTAGAGGGAACACACTAGGTATGAAGCAGGCTCAAATGTGCCCCGTTAGTCTAATTTCCCCGTACAAAAGAGTATCCCTTCAGAAAGGGATATCCTGAGACAGTGAGAAGTTAATTGACATGCACAAAACTGTTCAATCCAACTGGGGTTAAGAGAAGAGGGAGAAAAAAGAAAAAAAAAAAGGAAAGAAAAAAGCACAACAATCTCTTGGAAACTTTTCATCTCTTCACCTGTAAGAGAGACCAACATCACTGAAGTATCACTTGACGTCTACTCAAAGTGCAGAAAGAACATGCCGTTCTTTAATTTGGTAAAAGATTTGACATGTTTGCATATTCAGATGTCCCCTTACTGGCTAGTCATTAATTCAGACTTTTATACCACTGAACCATACTTCTCACAACAAATCTGCTTCTCCAACAAGAACTGTCAGTGCAGAAAACAAATATTTTGTACTGGGGCCTTTCCCCTCATGACCTGTGTGCTTTAATCAGTTATTCCTGTCTGCAGCACTTGATGTTGAAGTCTTCTTTGACATTTCAGTTATACAAGTGTTTATGTGAAGACTGCAGTAGTTTTATTCAAGGTGGAAATGCCTATTGCAGTGAGCCAAAAAATTTTACTAGATTAAATGCAGTGGGTTTTTTTCTTTTTCAAACCAGTCTTGGAACACATCTAATAATTATGGGCGAAGCAAATAACAAATTAACAGCAAAACTGTTTTCAAGCCCACATGCTCTTTCCAACTTCTGCTCATTCTAGATTGAGAATTTTCATGCTTTGGTTCAATTTTTACCGAGGATGACCCAAGTATCACAAACATTCCTCAGCACCATGAAAATGTCATCCAGATTTAATCACTTTTCAAGTCCCTAAAATAACTCAATTTGCACATTTTAAAAAACAGTAATAATTTTTGGCAATACATTTTGCAGATTCTTCAGATGAGGAACCCCTGGCCCCATGCAAGTGCTCCACAGCGGGAGAGCTGTATGCAGCACCCACTGCAGCCTGCACCAATTCTGCAGGCAGCTACCACCTAGGAAGCAGAGAGCAGGGCAGCACTCTCCAAGCAGGTCACAGCGCTGGCACACAGAACAAAGCAAGAGGCAGCAGCGCAAGTGGAATACAAAAAGGGCCAGGAATGGAGACTGAAGCTGGACGTCACACAGGGACAAAAGCCGAGGGTAAAGCGAGAGCCCAGGAAGCAGAGGGAACCAAGCGCTGCAGGACGAGGCTGGCATCCATAGGACCCCGATGTTATGAACCCTATGTGTCTAGAAAAATCAGGTATTAGGTTGTGCACTCTAAACTAACTGATACTTCCAATGGTTTTGGCTTTAATCCGCAAGTTCTTCTTTTCTCATGTATAAAACGGGGTAGTGATACAAGCCATCGTTACTATTATTCAAGTGTGTTATCATAGCTGCGGAAGCCACATTCACGAACCAGGACCCTGCTGTGCAAAGTACTGTACAAGCACTTCACATCACAGCAGTGTTGTGTAGATACTTCCACTGGTGTCTGCAGTAAAGGAAGATATCTTAATAAGAATAACAAAGAATCTCAAAGAACCCCCAAAAATCCAGTACAGCATCGGATTTGGACATTATCCTGTAGAAGATGCACACTGAGCTATCAGGAGAAAAATCAGCAGTAAATTGTGACCCAGGCACTAAAAGAAGAAGCAGCTCTCAGGGAAAAAAATGGAATTATACCATGTCATTAAAGATAAGAGAATTCACACATATAAAGCAGAAGAGAGGGATAGCGACATTTTCTGTAGCAGCAAAGCCGACAAGAGAATTAGGACTAACACTCCACCTGGCTTTCTCTGTCCTCAGTGACCCATAAGCACGGTTTTATCTTGTTATTTGGTATCCTTAAAAGCCACGCCACAAACAAACAAATGGTTATGTGGCCAGTAAAGCTTTAATTACTGACATGACAGAGCTCTCCTTCTCGACATTCATGTTTTGGTTTTGTTATGATATGGAGAAATACAATCAGCAAAGTGAAGTCCTCCTTTTGTGTGATCTGTTGCTGTTTCAAGGTTTCAAAACCTCTGTGCCACTTTCCAAAAGCATCATGAATCAGAGCTGTTCCAAAGCAAAAATCTTCATTGGAATTACAACTAAAAATATTTCTGTTTCTCTGAAGTTTGGGTTTGGCTTTGGCTTTGGGGGGAATTTCTTTTAGGGGGTGTTGTGTTTTTTTTTTTTAATTCGGAAACCAATTTCATTTGGGAACATCCTTCTACCTGCACTTCTATGCCAAAAAGAGATAAATAACATGCACCACCGCACATAACATGCCTGCACAAATATGAACAGCACGCCTGTTTTTCGTGTCGGGCTGCAGCTTGTCATCAATTCCCAAAATAATTAACTTTCTGGAGGGACGGCTGGAGGAGAATAGTGCTTCCTCCACCTGCTGGTGAGGAGAAAGAAAAGATGTCCTGGCTCTCAAGCGGGTAAAGGGACGTGTGAAGGCAGAGAGGAGGCCCTTGCAGCTACTCCCATCACCTCCCCAAGCACAGCCTAAGGAGAGAAAGGGAGAAAACCTGGCTTTTGCAAATGGCAGAAACTCTCCTGAGGACAGATGGTAACCGAAAGGAAGCACAGATAATACAGGGTGCTTCACGAGAGGGTAAAACAACCAACCAGCAACATTAGCTAGCCCCAGATCCAGCAGAGGCAGGGAGTCCAAGGGATTCCCAGCAGAGCACCTTGAAGGAGGGCAGCCACGGGGAGCTGCAGACCGTCTAGGGTATCGAACCCCTGGGTTAAATGCTGATGGGAGCATGCCTGGCAGCCTAACAAGGTCCTTTAAGAGCATTAATTTAATTAGCATTAATGCATTTTCATATCCAGGCATTGCATTTTGTATAACGTTAGGAAAACATTAGCAGGTAGTAAAACTGGAAATGCCTATCTGTAATTTAAGGCTGCATTAGAAGGAGGAGTTATTTCAGTGGAAACATTTACTCAGAGAAGAACCCAGGAGCATCTACCACCTCCATGTACCATGCCCAGGATCAGCCAGAGATGATCTAAACACAGCTTATCTAAGGCTGACATAAGTCTAGCTGTGGAATTCTTGGCTAACAGATATTGAACACATAACCTGAACAAAAGCTCAGTTCTTTGGTTTAACATGTGCAAGATGACCAGCGGAGAAAACACCCACTGAAATGTCAACATGAGTGTTACTTCACAACTTGCGATATCATCTCTTCATCCTTACACTTACTAACAGGTGCCTTAATTTAAAATATCATAAGTTACACACTGCATACCGAGCCAGTACTAATGAAGGAAAATCTCACTGGCAAAACTAGGCACCTCGTATGTCAGCTAGTGGGCAATATTTTAACTGCTTCATGCAGCATGCAATACTGCCTGTAGTCACTGTGGTAACTAATACACAAATTCACATATGTTGTTTCCAATAACAAACTAAACCATACGATTTACCCTGGAGCTTTAGGGCAGGAAGCTTTATGCTCACATTCCATTGAGTTAAGAGGAAAGACAAAGAAACTACGATTCATATAAACCTGCAACCTGTTAATAAATGCCAAATTCTACTTTCATCTGAATCATCAAAAAACCTGATTTCCAGTTGCGCGGGACTAAAGCACATCAGTACCTTGGATCAAGCTGCCTTCTCCCCTTGGTTTTAATTCATTAAGTCCAACCTGACAATTTCTATTTCGCTCCTGAGCTCTCTGTTTATACAGATGATGACAAATCCAACGTTCATGCTTCGTATTAGCCCAGCTAATCAGGCAAGTAAATGTTTGAAGTGCGGTACAGTTAAAGAAATGGTTAACAGACAGGAGAACAGAAAGGCCAAATGGGAGAACCACTGAGGACTGGGAACACAATGCTGTTGCCAAGGTCCAGCTTCGCAATCTGTTACCATACCACTTCAAACACCTGCTTACCGCCAAGTAAAGAAAGAAAAAATTACTAGCTAAACCAGTAGCTGAATAGGAAGCAAACAGACCAGATTAGAGCGACCTTGGGACTCTCGCTACCTAGCTGCTGGCTGCGAGATGATTTGCACTGGAGACAGGGCGAGGGTGCCAGCTGCGTGTCTCGCTCAGCGCATCCCCTGCTGGACACAGCATCCAGACCAAGCCACTGACCGGCACTGCCAATGCTGCCCGCTATGCAGAACAGAGGAAAGGGAAGGGAAAGCAGGGTGTGAAGGGAACAGAAGGTAAACTCTGCTCCTCTCTGATCAGTTGTCCTGCCTGTGCTCCCATCTCACCCACGGTAAGCAATTGGTGTTGGCTGCAGCAGCCAGACAAGGGAGCTGTCAGAAAACAAGATGCATTTTCCGTTCGCTTACTCTGGCTGGATTCCTGACAGCTAGCTTGTATACTGTAAGCAGACAAAACGTGGGTATTTTACATACACTCGCAGATGTTAAAGTTCAAACAGACACATTACACCAGAACTCGCCTGAAGACTAGTTAATCATTATGAAGTGCCACACGCCAAGGCTTGTATTACTACAGTATAAAACTCACACCCCAGTAAGGGTTGTTTAGCTTCTGTGTACCAGCTGATAGAGCAAGCGTGACATTTTTACTGCATTCAAGATTGCATGGACATTCTGATTGTCACCTTCTCCATTTCAAGATGGCATCAGCCATATAAATTCAGTTCAGACTGTATATCTAAATACCCTTAGCTGTGTAGCTGAAGTGCTTGACAGTTAGCAAAATATGGAAAGACCCGATGTAGCGTTAGCTTAGAGAAGATACACGTCTATGCTACATCTTTGCCTCTGTGAGGGGCCCTTCCCAAATCCAAATCTCATTTACAGTACAGTCACCTTCTCTTTAATTTATCATATCTTCATTTTTTTTAAAGGTAGTTTTGATGTATTCGCTTTATTTACTACATTTTGTAATACAACTCAAAAATAATCTACTTAAAAAATAACAGTTAGTATATCACATAGCCTGGAGCTTTTGTTAGCTTGAAACTGTAAAACAGCCAAGACAGCAAACTTTAAAAGACTGTGGACTGGGAGTGAGCATGTGCAGAGATGTCCATCTCTGGTTTCTCTTTAGCCTGCCTCCAAATGAGCTAATAAACTGAAAGCATACATGATATGACTCTACAACTTGGCTGAAACTCTCCTTTTCTCTGTCGACACAAAGATGTTTATATTAAAAGCCATGGCATTTGCAATTTCATTTTCTGTTTTACAGTTGCTTCTGCCTCTGGGTGCGCACTGAGCTTCCAGGCAACCGAAAGGGAAAGATAAATGAGACGAAACCTGTAACGTCACTAGGGAAATGTCTTGGGTTTAGATGAAGTCTAGTGAAAACTCAGTTAGTCTACTCCACATGAAAAGCAGCATTAAGACCTCTTTAGAAAAGCATCTAGTTCTCTTGGCAGGCTTTAATGCAACGCCTGCCTCTCACTCGCTTGCCCTCTGTGAGTAGTTACGTATTTTGGGGAAGGAAAATTACAATAACTCTAATGTGTACATTCCTTCAATTGCATTTCTGCGCCTTGCTGGAGTGCTGTACCAGTGAGGAAATGCTGGAGCTGAGTTATTGCCGGACAACCTCCGGGCTGCTTGAAGTCTCGAGCTAGCCGGCACCGCTGAGCAGTGAACTGGATCGTAAAAGCCAATGGGGCTGGGTTGCAGTCCCTGCAATTTTTTTAGGTGTCAGCAAAGTTCAGGTCACAAAAGTATGACTGAATCACGGCATTTTTGACTGGAGAACCAGCGTTCGCCCTCCTGACAGCACTCTGCAAGCGGCTTAGGTTAGTAAGGGGGATGTGACAGGTTTCGCTACAGCGTCAGTTTCCAGCGGGGAAAAAACAACTGTTCGCAGTGGACCCGAGTGCAGAAACACAACAATGAGCCACCCTATTTTTCCGCATCCTTTTAAAACGTACCGGTGCGTTACCAGCATACCGCCACCGCCCCTCCCCGGAGAATAAGTTTCTCCGTAGGATTCGCACCCCAGACAAAGCCCCGGGCACACGCGACCACGGGCGGGATGCTGCCCCGGTGCCGGGGCGGGCGCGGAGCCGAGCCCCCGCGGGCTGCCGGCCACGCCAGGCTCCTGCCTCACCCAGACACGCCGGCCCCGCACACGGACGGGGCTCCCAATGGGTCCCTGAGGGGATGCAACCAGCCGCCTCTGTTCCGAAGCAGGCGTTGGAAAGAAAAATTCTATATGTACGTGTATTCATATAAAATTTAAAAGGCGAGGAGAAGCCACTCCGCCTGCCTTACCACTCTGCCAGAAAACCTCTCGATGGCCCGCTTGACTTTGCCATAGGTGCCTTTGCCCAAGGTCTCCTGCAGCTCGTAGCGATGCTTCAGGTTGTGCTTGTGGTGATGCCGCTTCACGCCCTGCTGCTTCCTCGCCGCCGTTACCTCCGGGGACGGAGCCTCCCCGAGCGGCTCCTCCATGGCCGCTGCCGCTGCCTCACCACTGCCGGCCGGCCCGGAACCGCAGGAGGAGCAGCGGGGCTGAGCGGGGCTGGGGCTGCTGCTGCCGCGGGCGGCCGCCTCAGCGCCCTCCATGCCCGGCGGCAGCGGGCGCAGAGTGTGATCACCCCACCGGCCTCGCAGCCTCTGCCTCGGCCCCGCGCCCGCGCCGGCACCATGGGGCGCGGCGGGGCGGGGCGCGGGCGGCGGGGCGGGGAGCGGTGGCTCCCCACACTCCCCTCCCCTTCCCCGGCGGTCGCATAGGCGTGGGGCGGCCCCTCCGCCCCGCCCCGCTTCGGCCGGGCCGTCCCCAGCGCCGTGGGCCGGGCGGGGGTGGCGCCGGCGGTGGATGCCGGTGTCCCGCGGGCGGCGGGCCGAGCACTCCTTTGTGCGCGGAGGAGACGGCGCGCAGCGCCGTTCTCCCGGCCCGCTGGAAGGTGCCTCTGTGGCGCTGATCCCCGGCGCGGCCGGGAGGGCGGCCTGTTCCCTGTCCCCGCCGCGCGACGTCGGGACGGCAGCCCCGGCAGCCCGGGTGGTGGGGGAGCGATGGCAGACCCCAACCCCACACGTCAGGCGTGTGCACCTGCGGAGCCCGGGTGTAAGCAGCTGGTGGGTGGGCAGGGGCCCGAGGGAGCCCGCACCAAATTTAGGTCTGGAAATTCTAATTTTTTTTCCAGAAAACATTACATTTTCCCATTGGCCAAGTGGGCGAGGGTTTCCTGTGGAGTTTCCATGGAACTGGCAGGAAAACGGGCACACCCTGCTCCTGCCTGCCCTGGGCATGGGCCGGCACTGTTCCACAGCCCAGGGAGGCTTGGCCTGCAAGAAGCCTCCCCACGCCAAGTCCCGCTAAGGTTGGCACTCACGCAAAACAGCACCAGGACCAAGGACTGACAGACCCCTCACCTCTGCTTCCAGGAACTTCAGAATACAAAAAAATGCGTCAGTTCTGTTCCTCGTTTTAAAGTAAGGTGCTTATTTCTTTCACAAAGACGTCTTGAAAAGTTAAACCAATGCAGACATATAAATTATCACCAGGGTTAAGATGAATCAGATGCTTCTTGTAGAAAATAAGCCATCCCTGAGCCCGCAGCCAGAGAAGGCAGATGGTCTCTGTTGCAGCAGAAATGGGAATTTTGTGTGAGGTGAAATGACTTTGTTGTGGTCCAGGATGGCAAATTTGCTGAACTGATGCAAAGGCCTCCACCTGAGTGTCCTGGTTTGGTGATTCCTCCCCACTGGCTGTTCTTAAGGTGTGGGTTGCAGCTGGGAATGGCTGCTCTGCAAGGGTAGCACACAGACTTTTTGAAATACAGGGTTCAGCTTCACAGTCACAGTAATGTTAAGATGCAGAATTTAGCAATTCAGTAACACCATCCCTCTGTCTCACTGGTGGAGTATCATCGCAGAGGTTGGCCCAAGTGCTCAGCCAATTTGAATGTCTCAGCTCAGGTTTTCAGAGGCAACTAACAAAGTGATGGGGTGATATGCAGCACCAGCTTGGGTGAGGACTCTTATTTCGTTCTTCTAGCTTTCCAGGGTGGTGTGGGGTGGTGGGATCAAGTGCACTCTGATGAAGTTTGCAGATGATACCAAACTAAACGGAGAAGTAGATGCTTTAGAAGGGAGATAGGCTGGAAGAGTGGGCTAACAAGAACCTTACGAAATTCAGCAAGGACAAGTGTAAAGTCTTATCCCTGGGAAACAGAATCCAGGAGTGCAGCACAGTCTGGGGTCTACTCAACTAGGAAGCAGCACTGTGGAGAGGGTCCTGGGGGTCCTGGTGGACAGCAAGTTCAATATGTGTGAACAGTGTGCTGCAACAGCAAAGAAAGCCAACAGGATGTTGAGTTGCATCGGCAAAGGCATCACCAGCAGAGATAAAGAAGTCAGTTAATAAAAAAGTGCTCAGTTTTGGTCCCTGCTATGCAAAAAAAAAAAATGTGGACATGCTGGAGCGGGTCCAGAGGAAGCCCACCAGAATGATCAAAGGTCTGAGAAGCCTGTTGTATGAGGGAAAGCTGAGAGAACTGGGTTTGTTCAGCCTGGAGAAAAGGCTTACGGGTGACCTCATCACCATGTTCCAGCACTTGAAGGGTGGCTACAAAGAAGATGGAGACTCCCTTTTTGCAAGGAGTCACATGGAAAAGTCAAGGGGTAACAGGTACAAGTTACTCCTGGGGAGATTCTGACTAGAGTCTTGAGGAACATATTTTGCAACGAGAACAATCAGTCATTGGAATAATCTTCCCAGGGAAGTGGTGGATTCCCCAACACTGGACACTTAAGATTCAGTGGGACATGGTGCTGATCCGTCTTGGCTGGAGAGTGCTTTTGTCTAGACAGAGCTTTTGCCAAGAAAGGGTCAACCTCATGATCCTTGAGGTCCCTTCCAACCTGGTATTATATGATTCTGTGACTTCATGATTGCATTCCCACCAGCTGGCACAGGTGCCTGGGCTACCTGAATGTACAGGAGAGAGAGGTGCTACTGCATTGGTTGTTTTCTTTGCCCCCATTTTGAAACCCACCAATATAGATCTTCTCAAACTTGGGGGATGCCCCAAGAAACACACATGGAACAGAGACCTGATACAAGTAGGGATTGGTGTGGAAGAGGCAGGAGGGATCTAGGAGAGAGGCTGGCAATGCAAAGAACAGGAGGGGTGCCATTGACTGCCAGGAGAAGTGAAAAATTGTCCTGGCATGTATTCACCTCTGTGCATCTTCACTTAAAAGGATTAAATCAGCCTCAATCTTGCTGAGTGCCACGGGCGTGGGAGTCTGTTGAGATGGCAGCAACAACTGTCCCACCAAAGTTGAGAGCAGACTGGGTCTTGCTCTGATCTGTGCCAGCTGACTGCGCACTGGGCTGCATGAGCAGCTCAGAAATGTTTCGGTCCCCAAGGAAGCTGCAGGGAAGAACATCCAGCTATGGTTGTCTGTCTGGAAGCTCTGTTCAGGCTGGAACTCAGAATAGACTGTATCCAGGTCCTTTATACCTCTTGAATAGCTGCAAAGCATGAATGCTGGTGATCAAAATAAGCTTCATTATGTTATACTCATGAGCATTGTTAATATTCTGAGGAGTGTTCTCTTCTAGCTGCTTGGAAGCATACATCACCAGCTCCATAAGGAAATATGTCGAATTGTTGCTGTATATTGTGATGAGACAGATACAAGGAATAATGAAATACCAGAAACTCCAGAATGAAGAATTCCTGTTTCATAATGGAATAGGCACAGGTACCATGTACCATTAGAAATACTGCTTTTCCTTTTAAATTTCCACACAGGAATCCAGGGGGCATGAAGCAAATGAAATCTGTACATTAAAGTTGGACACAGGAAACATTCTGTGCTCACATATAATAGCAATGGGAATTGAAAATAATTATAAATATAGAAGTGTGTACGTGATTGGGTGCAACGGTGACATATAGAGGTACTTCCCTTCAATACTTGGCATACTGACAGCTTTGCAATCAGTATTATACTTGTCATTACAGGAACCAAAATCACTAAAGCAAATAGCAAACCAGTGCCCTTCACAACAGGTATAAGAATAGCAAGAAGTAAAAATCACAGAGAGAAGGCAAAGCAATGCTAGAACGAGATTAGAAAATCTTAAATAATGGCTTTTGTAGGCAATTTGCATCATTCTAGCTGTTCGTGTCAGAGTAAAACATGCAGTGCTTCATTGTTTCTGAAATAAACATGTGGGGAGAATTTCAGCTCTGAGTTTATAGGCACCACTTGGGAATTCTTCATTTCTGACAGTATTATTTTATGCAAATGTTTTTGCTTATTCACAAAAAGGATTTAGCCTCCCATTGAAACCAGCAGACTTCTGCTAGACAGCTTTGAAGGAAATAGGATTAGGCTCTTAATTTGCAAAACAGTACTGGAGGATATGTTGTACGAAATCTAAACTGTACAGATAATCACAACAACAACAATAAGGCCCCTGGTTTCAGACTTACCTTCCTCAAGTCAGTGTGACTTGGAAAACAAAAGATTGTGACATGTTAGCAACATAAATTTATCATAGAGCTCAGTACATTTTTAGGATTATTTTTTGCCATGAACTTTAGAAACAGCACACCTTATTTCTTTTCTGGTGTAGGGACACTCAGGATTAAAAAAAAAAACCCAACAAAACAACTGCCTTATAGCTCCCAGTCAAATGTTTAGGTCTGCTTAGAAAGCCTACAACAGAGAATCACAGAATGTGGTAGGTTGGAAGGGACCCAGGACCCATCTAGTCCAACCCCCTGCAGTAAGCAGGGACATCTTCACTAGATCAGGTCGCTCAGAGCTCCATCAAGCCAGACCTTGGATGTTTTCAAGGATGGGGCCTCTACCACCTCTCTGGGCAACTCGTTCCAGTGATCTCTCACTCTCATATTGAAGAATTTTTTCCTAATATCCAATCTAAATCTTCCCTTTTGGAGTTTAAAACTGTTACCCCTTATCCTATTGTTAGGATCCTATCCCTATCCCTTGCAAACAGTTCTTCACCAGCTTTCTTATAGGCACCTTTCAAGTACTGGAAGGCCTCTATAAGGTCCCCCTGGAGCCTTCTCTTCTCCAAGCTGAACGAGCCCAACCCTCTCAGCCTGTCTGGAGAAATGCTCAAGCCCTTTGATCATTTTTGTGGCCCCCCTCTGGACGCTTTCCAACAGGTCCATGCCTTTCTTGTGTTTAGGGCTCCAAAGCTGGACACAGTACTCCAGGTGAGGTCTCATCAGAGCAGAGTAGAGGGGCAGAATCACCTGCCTTGATCTGCTGACCACACATAAGATTCACAGAGTTGATGTTAATTCATTCTGTACATTTAGCTAAATCAGAAAGTCTGTAAGTAGAGAAACACATAACCACAGTCTTAAAGTCAATGAGGTGGCCTTGAGTGCTCATACTTGATGATCAGGCTAAGTGTAGACATACGCATTTGCTGGACCAAGCTGCAGTGCTCAGCACTGTCCAGTCTGCAAATCTAAAGATGACATAAGGGCAGATACTTGGAGGATGCTGATAGGTAAAACCAGGGGACATTCTCTCAACTGAACTTTCTCCTCCGTGTAAGTACATGATGAGAAAGAGCTTTTGGGCTGGATGAAGTGAAAGCCTGTTAATGTGTTCCACTCAATGATAGGGATTATCCTTTAGAAAGAGGCAGCTGGCAGAGACGGCTGGCATCATCTGTTTCCTGCAGCAGGTATCTGCATATTATTTGCCCTGGCAGATCACATCCAATCCTCAAAATTGAGATTGCATGCTTTATGGAAATTATGGGAGGCGTGCAAGTTCAGGATTAAGACTGTCACACTGATTGCTGTGAGCCATATATAGAACTTCACCTTGAAAAGTAGGGGTCTGTTGACATGTGTCCTGTTTGTGTCTGTCACCCAGATGTCAGTTCAATATTAAAACGATGCTTCAATCAAGTAACGAACAACTGGGCCACAACTGGATCGGGATCCAAGGCCCAGACTGAGAGGGTATAACTTCAATCTACATTCATGTATCACCTCTTGTTATTTAATTGCTCCTGGGCATCTAAGGATGTCCAGGCAATAGCAAATACAGAGACTTAGGTGGACTTAAGCCCTCTGAATCTTTATTCTGGACCCATTTCAGAGCTCCATGGGCAATGAAGAAACTGAGGAATACTTGTCATGTCTGTCAGGAGAGGACTCTGGAATTTAGGCTGGGGTTCCTTATACGAACATAAAACTTTCAATAGGAGAGGAGCCATGTGTCCACAAAACATCTTTTAAAATTCCATTTCCAAGTCTCAAGCCTTTGCTTCAGTAGCTCTCACTGACAGTTTAGATGATGAACATGTTATTTTTTTTCCCGTGTAATGCTGGTTATTTCTTCTACTGCTTGATATGTTTCATTGGAATATCCATAGCACAGAGGGTACCAATCAGCTGCCAAATTTACATCTCCAGATTGGGAAATTAATTTACATACTTACATATGCATGTGTGTGTCTGAATGCTTATGCCATGTGATTTTATCCACGTAAAGATCTGTTTTTCTACACCCAACAGTTCTGCATGATACCCAAACTCCTCAGCACTGGTGCTAAACAGGGGCACACAGCACCACAGAGAAGTGAGAAGAAACAACCCAAACCACACAGGAGAGCAAAATGGTGCATAAGGGCTCAGGCTCAGGGTCTCTTCTGCTGCAGGGTTTCCCAAAGGATGGAGCATGCACAATTCTTTCTTCTTCAGTTACTTTCCTATTTCTTATTCAGCTTAGATACTCTTTCAGTAAAGATCTGTGATGGTGTCTCTAATGTGTTATTTATATGCCATACAATCAAAACTACCAGTCCCCTCCCTCCCCCTGCGCATTAATCCTTTCAGGATTAAAGCCCACATACATCAGCAGGCTGTAATAAGGAAGACCAGCATCGCTGCTTTCACCAGCGTGAGCAGGGAGTTGCAGCAGGCCCTGGTTGCTGGATCATGCATCTCACCAGTGCAAACTGCAGAAAAGTGAAAAAATTCAGTATGTCACTCAGCAACGTGCTCCCCTCTCATCACTTCCTGCCTTTGGTTGCCTCCCTTCTGCCACCTCTGTTTTTTTACCCATATTTGGAGAGGCTGACTTGGCTCCATCACCTTCACCCATCAGCAGATGAGGCCACATGTGTAGGCAGCTGGATTTCCACCTGGCCTATCTCGCCCACTGCAGGCTCTCACACGTTCTCATGGCAGCTCATACACACACGGCTTCTCTGAGGCATCACTGAGAGGTTGTCCCCCAGCCAGCATTTCGCAACACCTCTGACTCCCCCAGCACAACGGTGCATGCATGCAAGCTGTCTTAGCCTTGGTTGTCAGCACTGCAACCCCACGCTGGCAAACACAGGCAGGCTTCTGCGGTGCCTGCGGGTTGTGGTGGAAAAGGGTGGAGCTGTGTGGCCATGGGTTGGGTTGGGGCCCGGAGGCAGCTGAGCAGAGAAGGGGGAAGTGAAACGCAGCCAAGGCGGGGGAGGGAGGGGCTTGGGGGGCATCCTGGCAGGGGCTGCAGGCCCACACCAGGGAGTTACACACTGCAGGGGCCTTAGCTCAGACATGTTTGTACAGGAACACAATATTGGAAGCATGAACTTTTGCCATTTTGACCTCTTCATCCTGGATGACTCACGGATGAGATGGGGCAGATAGCTCCCTCCAGGACTCTGGGATTTCCTGTCCTGTCTGATTGCATGGAGATAAGCAAGCCACTTGGTAGATCCTACAAGGAGCAGCGATTTAGCCTCAGTGATGGGTTTTGTGTGGCATTCATTGCACTGATGCCTATGATGAGGAAAGACAACAGTATGTTTTGCAAAAGATGCTTGTTTTGATGCTGAGGTCTGTGGATCTGTGTCTAGATTGCATAGCTCTTTCCAAGCAGGTGTTCGATGTGTAGCCAGTCTTCTTGGAAATATGAGGGTAAGGCTACTCCAGTAACATGGGGAGTAAAAAAGACTTTTTTTTTTATATGTGTTTCTTAGAGTGAAAAAGGCTAAGCACAAGGTGTTACAATAAAAGTTACGCTGCGTGTGGCATCAGTGAATTACTGGATGTTCATGCCCTTGGATGCACTCATCTATACAAGTGTCTCCCCAAGACTGTCACTGGCCAGTAGATACCTTGTCATAATGACAGCAAATCCTGCCCAGTTACTGAGAATCAACTCCATGACACTTAGAACATGACATTCACCACATTACAGTAGATAGACCGTGTACCTCATCAGAAAGAACAGCATTTGTTACATTCAACTGATGGCAGGCATCGCTCCCTGGGGTACAACCCTGGCTGGGCAGTGTGGGTGTGCAGTTCCAATGGAGAGGAGAAAAGGAAAATGTGTGCCAACTCCTGTTAAGAGATAAATCTGTAGGGAATAGAAGGCAAAGCGGCTCTCTATTCCCTCTTCCCCGCATGTGGTGCAGCTGCCCAGCAACCTCCTTCCCTCCATAGACAAAGGGGAGCGAGGGCTGCATTGTGCCTTCCCAAAGTGCAGCCTTTTCCCCGCCTGGACCTGTTTTAGGGAATGGTGGAAGAGAACAAACCTTGCCACAGTCTCCACTCTAGGCATGCAATCTTACCCTGTCTCACTCCCCAGCTCCCTTTCAATTCCCACTGAACTCCTGTAATCCGTCATAGTGTGCATCACAGCTTCACAGCACTAAGGCTGGCTGCATTTTTCCTTCGCCGATCATTAGTTTGTCAAAGTCAAAACAACACTAAATCAGAAAATAGATTCAGTGTGGAGAATGCCAGCTCCCTTTAGCTTTATTTTGTTTAGTTTTCATTTGTCTGCAGCCACTTCCTGGCTTTAGAAAATAGTGTTCTCTGTGACTTGTAAATAAAATTAGGTCAAATAATAAAAATTGTTAATGGCAATGTAATCAATTTATGGCAAGCGATTAGAAAGACGTAAACAGAATATTATGACTTTAGGATGTATACCAAAATGATACAACACAACTTCCACAGGAAAAGGAGATACCCAGAAATCTGGGGCAGCAAACTACAAAGAGCAGTTAAATGGAAAATGAATCTGTTTGCATATAGATGCCTGAGAACCAAACATAATTTTCCATTAGATCTTTTTAAAATTCCATCCTTTATGCCTGTTTGCTAGCAGAGAGCTCTTTAAATCAATAGCAAATTGGCTAAGCGGCAGACTTGATCAAAGCCTCATTATGCATGAAAATTTCATTTCACTGGCTAGGGAATTGGGGAGGGGGAAGGTTTTGTGTCTCTCTTTCCTTTGTGCTTCTCATGCAGTGTAAAGGGAATTGCAAATTTCTGACACCCCCATAGCAGGCATAGGGGAGCAGAGGACATCAGCCCCTTGTGCACTGGTGTCCACAAGGACAACAACAGCTCCTCTGACTCCAATGTCATCCTCATTGCCAGACCCAAAGCAGGGTGAGCATAAGGCCTGGGGTGGGAGCTTTTAGGGATGGAGAAGAGACATGTTCTTGCTATGCCAAGATGGCAGGTTGTTTTCTTTAGAGCTGATACTAGCTGCTCTGCACGACAGCCACTCCTAAACTTCTCCAGTCTGCACTGACGCCACAGTCACAACCCCCAGAAGACAACACAGAAGATGCAGCCACAATCCTACAGGAAGAACACGTCGGTATACCAGCTTCTCCACATTAATGCAAAGCGCACAATGCTTTGGGTAATGCTAGCTGTAGGAAAGAGCTACCTTCCCCAGCAAGTCCACAGAGGCTTGAAGAGATGCCTCCCTCTCCTGTGTGAGCTATGGCAAATCAGGGAACCTGGCCCAGGGCCTAAAAACACTTTCAAACTTGTGTCTCCTTATCTCCTCTCCAGAACTAGAATATTCTTTCCTGCCTCCCAAGAATTATACAAAAATAAATCTTCTAGGATCTGCAGAATGCTTTGGTGACACTAATTGTGTTATAAGAAAGAAACGTATTTATTTTTAATGGACAGGACACTCATTTCTGAAGAACATGTTTGAAGGTCTGTTACCGAGATGAAAAAAATATTAAATTTAATAAGAGGAGTAACGTGACCTCTGCATACTTCCCATTGCTTTAGCAAGGCCAATCCTTCTCACTTTACCTCAGCTTGTGCTAATGTCCATGAGGGCTCCATGAACAGGAGTCTTTGCCAGCACCGAAGCCTATGAAGACACCAGTTCAGAGACTCAACCAGATGCTGCTACTAAATACTCAGAGGTTATCCATCTTCTCCCTCCACATTCATCCCCCTTGCCATGATACTGCCTGAAGTCTACTGTCTCATATTCCTCCTCACTTCTGTTCCCTTCCCTCAGTCCCCAACCCATCCTCCCTCGCTGGGGCAGATGCAACAAGCTTGTTGTGGGCATTTCCCACTTAGGACCCAGATACGAAGCTCAAGCACTTTGCTCCATCAAAGTTTTCATCACCTTTCTGCCTTGGCTTGATAAAAAGGATTTTTCAGCTTTCATCCCTGCATGTCAGCTGGCACCCACAGAGTGTTCCTGGGGTTTTCCAAGGAACCAAAGGGGTATCACTGGCCAGATCTTGCTGGCTTTGCCCTGGCACACATCCTCTCCCTCATATTACTGTGCTGTGAGCTCTTGAATGTGCAATCCAAAGGTTTGCTGCCTGTGGGGGACAGTGCCAGTGAGAAACAAAAATTAGTGCTGGATCATCAGGGAAAGCAAGCAAAAGGTGACATGGGACACGTTCATTTTTAAATGTGCAAATTCTCCTAGCACACACTCTCTCCTGCAATCTTCAACTCCGTTGGAAATGTGTAGATCAAATACCTGAGAGAGGGAGATGAATTAGATGGAGGTTGTAACTTTACACACACTTTCAGTGGGGAAATACGATAGCTAGATTCCCAAGATTCTGGCCTCATCATTGCGAAGGCAACGCTCACGAGAGAAAAGAGAAGGGAAGAAAGGTGCTTCTTGCTACAGCTTTATCTAACGTGACCTCTGGATACCTTTCACGGCAGGGAAGAGGCCCGCTTTGCCTGGGGAAGTCAGGCAGGCCCTTTCCGAGCCCGCTTTGCCTGGGGAAGCCAGGCAGGCCCTTTCCGAGCCCGCTTTGCTTCGGGAGGCCAGGCAGGCCCTTTCCGCAGCACCACCCAGTGGCTGAGCAGCTGCAGGAGAAACTCCTTCAGCAGAGCAAGCCTGTGGCAGTGCTCCACGGCCACAGCTCCCAGCTCCTTTACAGGGTTTTAAGCAGCACATACGATTTTCAAACATGGATGTAAATTGGGATTAACATCGCTGAAGCCGGCCAGGGTGTGGGTGAAGACAGCGTGAGATGTGTTGCTCTCAAAGCTGTCAGAAGACAACTGACAAAACCTTAATGCTTATCTGTTGTCGTGGGTGAGCAGATGTCTGGAGCTGAGAACCAGAGCCTGGCTGCACTGGGAGTGTGATAGGTTCAGAGTGATAGACAGGTCTGTCTTTGACAGATTTTTCACTGGGAGGTGGTATCGGGAATCAGTGGTAGGTGTGATCTTTTAGTGCTTTTTGAGCAGATTTTTTCTTCTACATAAAAAAATCTGTGTGAATTTTTAAATAAGCTTTGAACAGCTGTGGAAGGGGATTTGATCAGAAAAGGAATGAAGGCAGGATCTAGTTCCTGGCAAAAGGCTCCTGGTGTAGAATTGATAAATGATTGGCGAAACTTTTTCATATGATGTGGATATAAACTTGCTGTCCTACTTTCAGGGCTGATGCTCAAGGAGAATTCCTTTGCCCTGAGTCTTCTTACAGTGGGTCTGTAGCAGCTTTGCTTCCCAAGCTCACCCCCACCACAGAGACCTGCAAGCAAAGGGATTGCTTGGGATGACCCTGGTGAAACCCAACTTCCAATATGGTCCTTAGGAGCACAGGAGCATGTGGCGTAAGAGTCATCCACATTGCCTAGGCAATTGGTCATGGCTTATTTGGACTCCACAGACACGTGGGAAGCCTAAAAGATCCTGGGACCAGACCATTAGGCTACATCTGTGTAAAACAGATTTGGGCAGGTTTCCATGCAGAAGAAAAGCCTTTGCATCTGTGTTAATTGGCCCTTAGAAGGTCATGCGGTGTAATATGACTCTCAGCTATCGCGTCCCCCTTTAACCGCTCCACTCATTAATTATAGGTATCATTAAGTCTCGGCCAATGACCCCTACTTGCTTCCTGGCCAAAAAGGAGGACACCGAGGCTGTGTTCATCACTGACCTTTGGCAGTGCCACAGCAACATTAGCTCCATTCTGCCTCCAGGAATGGGGGGAGCAAAGGCATCTCTGCCCTTCACGGGACTGCTCATGTGAAAAGGTCCCCGGGAGGAATAAAAGGACACCTTCTGTACCAGCCAACACTCCACTAATTAATAAAACAGGTGCTCAGTATCTGTTCTATTTGCCTGCCTGCAAACTTACAACACATCCAGAGATGCCACTGTTTGGAAAAGCAGCAGAAGACCCAGGATTCTTGATGAGAGAGAGATGCTTTCAAAGATACATTTTTTAGCATGACGAGCAGGCTAAAAAGTTCAAAGGGGCCTGAAATGAAGCCTGAGGTGAAGCTTTGCAGCGTCCTGTCTCAAGAATGGCAGCTGAGAGCGCTAGTCAGAGTCATCCTCCCACACTGCAAGATACTGCGGGCATATAATACAAATATTTTTATTGGAAAATAAGAGATGCACCAGCAGACCGGGACCCATCGTAAGCAGGCTTGTGAGAGCTGATTTGACATCATCAGAGGAGATGATTATGCATGGCTGGCACAGTGTTTGATGGGAGCAGTGGCTATTCAGCACTCTTGAAAAAAAAGGCTAGATTGACCCTGGGGAGGAAGTAGATAAATGGAGTCAGAACACATGTCAGTGTCTAATTTCCAATGGGTTATTGTAATCTGTAATAACTCTCTGGATTTGTGGGTTTGTGGTATAACAAACAGCAATAAAAACATATATGAATATATATATAAAGAATAATGTATGGCTGTACACATGCAAACTCATATTGCTTAAATAGGCATGCTAAGAATTTTGTCAATATCAGCCATCAATATTAAACCTTCTTTTCTGTGTATGCTGATGCTTGAGGAACTGAATGCCCAGGTTGACAACAAGATGAAATATTGTTCACTGGTAGCACAGAAACTATTATCAGAGTAGAGCACATCACTACATTCAAGTGGCAGTCAAGCTGCCTGTTTTAATGCAAAGCCGAGCACCCCGTGTAACTCTGGCCATCTGCATGCATGCTATATTTAAAATGGAAAAAGGCCTCTGGGGAAAATGAACCAAATTCACCATAGGTACAAGCAGGCGTTGCTTCTCTGAGGTCTGTGGAATGTATTTGCTTACATGAGTAATGGATTTAATCCAGAGACTATTGTTTTTATGAGACCTCTTTTTCCTTTGTGTACATGCCAATGTAACCCCACTTATTTTGGTGGGAATAATACTAATTTTTACCAGTGTAAGTCAAGGAATTTTATTTTCTTTTCCTTTTCAGCACAGATGCTAGATAACAACCTTCACAGCCTGTTTCCTTTCCTACTTTTAAGTTTTTTCTGCAGGTGCTGTTCTTCTGAATTTTCTACATTTACTTTATATTTCCATAGCCTCAGTGAGAAAGCAGCCAGGCCTTCAGTGCCTACATCCAGTAGCCACTCCTTAGAGCTGATGTTTCTCCCTAGCACCTGTCCTGTTTCTGGCACTGAGGACTGCCATGCCTTCACCCTTCAGAGAAGGGTGACAAAGATGATTAGGGGTCTGGAACATCTGCCCTATGAGGAAAGGCTGAGTGAGCTGGGTCTGTTCAGCTTGGAAAAAAGAAGACTTAGGGGGGACCTAATTAGTGTTTACAAGTATCTTAGACATGGGTGGCAGGGGGAATTGGCCAGCCCCTTTTCAGTGGTCAGTGGGGACAGGACTAGGGGCAATGGCTGTAAGCTGGAGCACAGGAAGTTCCGCACCAACATGCGGAAGAACTTTTTCCCAGTGAGGGTGACGGAGCAGTGGAATAGGCTGCCCAGGGAGGTGGTGGAGTCTCCTTCTCTGGAGATATTCAAGTCTCGTCTGGACGCCTATCTATGTAATATGAGATAGGGAGCCTGCTTTGGCAGGGGGGTTGGACCCGAAGATCTCTTGAGGTCCCTTCCAACCCCTAAGATTCTGTGATTCTGTGATTCTGTGATTCACCAGCATTTTCCTCCCAGCACCACCACAGCCACCACCATTCCAGCTGGGAAGGGCTGCGTGGTAGTCCAATAGTTCATTAATGCTCCCTGTTAATTGTCCAAAGACTGGAGACAGAGAGGGGTTTGTGCTCCATGTGCATGAAGCATCCCTTCTCTTCCTTATGGGTTGCCTGGATAACCTAATTTTCATGGAGAAATAGCTTACAGCTAATAGCTCAGGCCATGCTGATAAAACTAGGTAATAAACAATTGTGTACAAGTAGCAGGCAGCATTGTAGAGCATCAGAGCAGATCAAAAGGGCTTAATATTTTGCAGTCAGGAGAGTATCCCAGTACGAAGATAATCATAACTCTCCCTGGGATGCAGTTAGCAAAAAGCACACATCTCTCTGCCTCTTCTAATGTCAGACTTTGTCTCACTGGACATAACCTTGTGCTGAACACAACAAAAAGCAATTCCCTATTTCCTTAAGTTTTGTATAGGTAAACAGAATTGAGCTACTGACTTTATACAAGCTACTAAAAAGAGACAGAGGCAGGAAAGGCTACCTAAGCATCACATCGAGGGTGTGGTAGGAGAGGTTAAAGTACAAGCTGCCTTTCTTAAACGCCTGTCCTCTCACCCACTGATGTCATTTCCCCCGAAAGCTCGAGCATTAGCCCTCTCGGTTGAAAAATGAGTCCCTGAGGAGCCTAAATTAAAGACGCCCGTACAAAAGTGCAGGGCCTGACCTCCCGCAGCTGCGCTGGGGCTCATAGTGATTCATTGTGCTGCTCCGTGTTATGGTCCAAGGGCAGAACAAGGGGCAGGGGAGGGATCCGGAGGCATTTCAGGCTCATCGTCTGCTCATTCATAGACACCTGGTGTCCCGCCTCCTCCTCACGCTTCAGTGCGTCCCACCCCTATTGTATAGAAAATCCACTTCTTTAGAGATCTGAGCCGCTCGGGTGGGACAAAGACCAGAATCAGACTTGCAGCTGTCCAGGAAGAGGGTCTGTCCACTGGGGGCTATTATCAAGGGTCTCTGATGAGAGAGCAGAGCCAGGAACTCCCCTCGCCTCTGTCACTTCCAGTTACAGGTTTGGACGGATGCACCCACACATACCTTCACATGAATAACGTGGGTCACTGTAGCTGATATGGACTGTCATGCCTCCACTGACCCAGTTTAACATTATGAGAGCTATGTGACCCACTGCACTCACCACGTTTGGCTGGGCAACACTCGGACTGTCAGCAGCATGCAGGCGTTGCCTGGTGTCACGGGATGGTGAGGCCAAAATACTCTCATGAAAGCTTCTTCACCCTCGGTGAAGTCACCTCAAGGGTAAATTTGAACTGACAAGGGCCAGCCTCTATTCTCAGTTACTTCAGAGAGACCCTGGAATTGCATCATTAGCATCCAAGGAGTTATTTTGGATCTACATGGGCACAAGTGTGAGCAGAATCTGGCAGTGAGTTTAAAGCAGCGAAACAAAGGGAGGTTTATGTCAAAAAGGAACAGCAGTGGGCAGCACGTATAGGCTAGGCAGTCCCAAATTTTGAAAGGAAAAGAAACATAAAGTTAATAGAAAACCTTTGTGACCACTAATAAGTTTTATTCTTGAATCCCCTGTGGAACTGATCAGACCCTTGGCTTATAAAAATAGATGCAACAGGTGTTGGCTTGAAGCCTTTCGTGCCTCATGTTAAGGGCACTAATGAAAAGTTTATGGTCAGTGAAACCTGGAGGAGAAAGCAGGATTACAGTGGAAAAAACTCTGCCCAGCTACACTAGAAAACATCTGGAGCCATGCCACTGACCAGGGGAATTTAAATCTGCATCTCAAAAGCTTTGCATATCTGATCACCACTCCTGGTCTGAATAGCCGGCTGCTGGTAACCTGACTGGTGTGTGGCTGCTCCTTCCCAAGGGGATACTGAGGATCAGTGCTGTTATCTGATTTTATCTCAATTTCCTCTTTCACTTTGATGTTTTTCCTGTGTTTTTTCGGGCACATCAACTAAATTACAGCTCTTTAAGACAGCCAAAGAGAAGTTCCCTTCTAGGGACTGATGCTAGCCAAGCTACAGCATGGGTGTGTAAACATCATGCAAACAGCAAGACATGGAGCTAAGAGTGGGATTTTCACAGCAGCCTGGGGAAACTGGATGACTGAATCCCATTAGGGATGCAATGAGGTCTGGCAACCTTGCTCTTCCTTGGCCGCCTTTGAAGAAGACTCAGCTCAAAGCTGAAGTGTAAATCTTATATGAAGTAGGACACACTGCTCTTCCCCCAGGACCAAGTACAGAAACGTACATCTAATGTCTAATGTCTAAGATTAAAATGAACAAGAAGAACTTTAGCCACACCTTAAATGATGCTGTTATCTTTGAAAGAAGGTTCATTGGTGGTACAGAGTCTTTCCCTGCACTCAGGATCTTTCCTGCAAGGGAAATTTCCTGAACCACAAGGACTCGCTCTACCTGACTGCTCTGGGAGTAATGTGCAAAAAAGGAGTTCCCCCGTGGTAAAAGTGTTCCAGTGAGTGCACTGGTGAGGAATGCCTGGGACTTAACTACAGGGGAAACCCAGAGCTGACGGCCTGGGACAGAGGGGATGTAACAAGGCAACTTAAAAAAGAAAAAAAAAAATTAAAAACACTTGTAAAGCATAAGGCAGGAAAAAGGAAACAGGGAAAGGATGGTGAGGATCCTGTGGCAAAATGACCGGCGGTGAGCTGTCATGCCCAAAGCCACACGATGAGACCCGCAGCATTTATTGCTCACTGGAAGTCATTTTTCAAGTCAAGGAGCAATACTTCTCCAACATAAATGAAAAATTCCAGTCAGCAGAGGGTAACTGAAGCCCTCTTAAAACAAAATATCATTGAAGAGGGACTAATAAATCACCTAGTGACTAGATTTTTTCATTTGGAGTGGAGAGCTCCTCTCTCGAACCAGGTGCCTGTATCAAGCCCATCCCTGTGGTATTCACAAAACACTTCAGGATGTGTTTATCTTTGCTCACTACAAACTTCAGAGGGATGTAAGCACTTTGAATTGGGGCTGGGAGTCTTGACCGAGCTGGTGGAAGAGAGAGCTGCTAGCCTCTTGCCCCTTTGCCTATATAGACCCACATTAGATCTCTGCTTCTGCTTCCTGGTTGCAGACTAGAAGGGAGGGAAGGAAAGTAGCTTCTCTGGCTTCTTTTGCTGAAGTAGACACTGAACTCCACTCCTGAGCACAAGCCTTTTTCCAAACAGTTTAGGTATGAATGATGTTTGGGCTCACACTCAGGTTACGGTATAGCTGCACCCTCTGAAATTCCCTTCCCTTTTGTAGACAACAGTATTGAGGTCAATTGGATTCACCAAAGACTGTGGCGACCTAGATTTGCTTGTTGCATTCTTAGACTCACAGAAAGCAGTAGGTTGGAAGGGACCCTTAGAGGCCATCTAGTCCAACCCCCTGCAGTAAGTAGGGACATCTTCACTAGATCAGGTCATTCAGAGCTCCATCAAGCCAGACCTTGGATGTTTTCAGGGATGGGGCATCCACCACCTCTCTGGGCAACGTGTTCCAGTGATCTCCCACCCTCATACTGAAGAATTTTTTCCTAATATCCAATCTAAATCTCCCCTTTTGGAGTTTAAAACTGTTATACCTTGTCCTATTGCTACTTGCCCTCGCGAACAGTTCTTCCCCAGCTTTCTTATAGGCACCTTTCAAGTACTGGAAGGCCTCTATAAGGTCCCCCTGGAGCCTTCTTTTCTCCAAGCTGAACAAGCCCAACCCTCTCAGCCTGTCTGGAGAGGTGCTCCAGCCCTTTGATCATTTTTGTGACACTCCTCTGGATGCTTTCCAACAGGTCCATGCCTTTCTTTGATCAAATGCAGATCTCTACCCTCTACCACCATCCTGAGCCAAATCTAGTTCTAACTCTTGTCCAGGAAAGGTTGTCATCAGGGTCATATTAACTACCTGGCTGCTTCTAAATGGTTCTGACAAAAAATGCAGGCACTGAACTTCCCTTGCAGCACTGCACCTTTTCTCAGTTCCCTTCTCTTTGGCCAATACAAGAAAGCAGACCTACTCCTGAACTCAGCTCCCACAGTGAAGATCATTAGTGTTCATGTTTATTCCACTGCTCTTCAGGAGGAAGATAACTTTTTGTTACGGTGACATGAAACTGAAAGGAATAACAAACAGCACTCCAAAAGCTCTTTTCAGTAGCTGCTCTTCTTTTCACTGTCCAGATGCTTTTGCAAACAGGGATTTAGCTCTGTGCACCACTCAATTAGTTTTATAGGTAAAGTAGTAAATTATACCAGTTCCACTGAATGCAAAATAGCAAACGTAAGGAAACTGAAGAGCTTTGTGGAAGCAAGTGAAGGCAAATCAGGATCTGAACAAAGGGCTCTTGGATAGATTAAGCCTTTACTCAGACTGGTAGAGGTTTGGGGACAGACCTTCACATGCACAAGACCTGCATCGCTGAGTCCTTTTAAGCAGAGAGCATGCGTGCTGCCAGGGACATGGCCCTATGACATTAATATGAGCCACGTACCTCTCTGCCAACACTACTTGCAGAGCTTCCACTGCAACAGCAAAATCACGTGTGAGTGGTGATCCCCCAAACCAGGTGAGCAAATGAATTAAATATGAATGCCACCCCTCACCCAGGTTATCCCTGCGGACTTTGGTGAATCCACACTAATTCTAGAGAGTTCAAAATGTGGCTTCTGTCTTGCATTATGGAGCTGCCAGCACTTCTGGAGCACTTAACTGCAATATTTTAAGTCCTTGACCTTTGTTTATGACCTGAACCAAAAGCAGTTTTTGAGGGTTGTATTTAACAACTAATACCACTATCTATTGTCAACTCCATTATAAATATTCCCTGTCCATGATGGAAAAAATGGACAGAAGAAATAGAAGATTCTTTGCCCTGGAAAAAATTCTACGCTAATAAAGCTGCCCAAATACTAGAAAATATCTGATGGGGCTGGAGACTGCAAAGCAGCAGGTATCTACATTGGTCCTTGCAAATTTTGCTTTGTAACTGAATTCATCATCTTCTCCTACCCCCTTCCTACATGCAACTCACACAATGGCTACAGCTATCAACAGAGGAGGATCTGTTGATGCCAGAGGGCCTCAGATCACATCTCATGAAGGATGCAATCCCACAAAGACAGGGAGGGGAAAGCGCAGAAACACCTAAAAGTTTGATTATAAAAATGTAACATGACACCAGCCACCTGGACTGTCTGATCTCTCTCTGCAGCGTGCCACATTGCTTTAGCTCACCTCATCTTTGTCCCTTTGCTGTCTTCAGTTGATCAGCTCCTTTGGGCAGGTAGTGTCTTACATGGCCGGACTGTCATGAGACGGAAAAGTGACAGGGAGGACAAATGTATCTGGAACCTTCCTTTCCTACAGCTCCACAACTGCTTTTTTTTTTTTTTTGCCCCATGTTGTTACAGAATAACCCAAAAGTGCATGTGTGGTAATACACACTGAAGGCTTTAAGATGTTCTGGCCTGTCTTCAGGAGGTTCCCCTGAACCCAGAGGAAGCCCTGAGGAGTCCTCCCACTCTCTCTAGCTGCTGCAACTTTAAAACCCTGATGACAGAGGGGAGCTGCAAGGCTTGTTCCAGTCCTGCCACCACCCTGCAGGTACTGGAAGGCTGTGACATCCCTCTGGGATTCTGTAATGCAGTTTGATCACTGAACGCATTCAAGTATGAGGTACTTTTCCTGGGTCTTAGAAGTTATTATCACCTCGGTTAATTATCTGTAAGGATTCAGACTCCAGAAAACATTAATTAGCCTTCCATCAATCCCATGTTCATGAAAGGTTAGTAGGGCTATTTTTAGCAATACAAGCACCTCCTCTCTGAACAGAAAAGTGGCTCTTTTTCTTGCATCTTACTTTTAAATGCTAAACACATTAGAACTCAGGATTTTTTCACTCTCTTAGAAACCATCCTAAGAACGTGTAATACCTAATGAAAGCGCTAAGAACAATACCATCTTCAGACCTGAATGTATGATGTTAGAAATCTGGTATGGGGATGAGACAATAACGATCAGAATAGGGTGCTTGAAGGCCACATTTAATCCTCCAAAATATGCCACTGGGAGAGTGGTTTGTTGCCCAGAGCATTCCAGCAGACAGGTGCCTAAATAATTCATCCAGTGCCCATTAGAACTGGGTTTGAACCTTAGGGTAATGGCATCATACGCATGACGTAGGAATAACAACAGCTTCATTCACTCTGGGTGCTACATCCATTGTTTCTAGCTGTCAGGGTTGTGATGGGATCTCTGAAGGCTGGATGTGTACCAGTGTAGCTGCTCTGCCTGAAACTCCAGGCAGCTGGAAACAACAGTGTCAAGAATGCTAACCCTCAGTTAGGTGTCTACTCTGTAGCTTTATGATGAGCATTAGGCTGTCTATATTGCTAATATTTGCAATCTTTTGAACAGAAATAGCTAGCAAATATGCCCTGAGACCCAGCCTGCTTCCCCAACACCAGAAACCCTATTTGTTTAAACCATAAACTGTACAAGCTTCCACCACCTCCTTCGATAATGTTCTTACACTGCTGTGTCCAGACCCTTCATGAGAAGGAACACCCTGCTCAGTATGGAAGGATCTGTAAGCTATTAGGTATTCTGGTAAACAGTTCTGATGCATTTGAAGGAAAGGAGAGGATTTTTTGAGCGTTAGGTACTGGAAATCATTGCTGGGTATATTACATGTTTTCTGTGTGGCTTTGGGCAAAGTGCTTTGGCCTCGATTTTGTACCAGGAAAGGAAATGGGAGTGTAGCTACAGACTTCAGTGGGATCTGGATCAGGACCCTTGCCTCTCCATAATTTCCCATCTGGCTGGAAATTTTCTTTTAAGACCTCTCTATTTTCAATTTACAGACTTCAAGCACTCCACAGAGGTCATCCAACCAAGGCTTCCCAGGCTGGAAAGCTCAGAGGTAGCCTGCTGCTCTTCCCAGGTCTCTGGCTCCCAGGCAGACCACCTCAGAAGTTGGGTCCTGCTCCCTTGTGCAGAACATTTTGACTTTCCAAGGCAAGGAAGTACTAGGCAGATAGGGGGGTTTTTGGCCTGAGTGACACCAAAAGTGTGAACGATCCAAACACACTCTGGGAACTGCAGTGTTTTGGTTTTAGGTGCCACTAGCAAAGATGTCAACTCGTTTGTGTAGTTCATGTCTCTTTGCGGTGGCTCTGCAGCAGCAATCTTCTCAAGCCCTGATTTTGCTTGTGGCTTCAAATTATTACAAACAGTTAAACATCATATGTTGTATTCCCCTTGCATATATATTTGTGGGAAGTTTGGTAAAAAGGGAGAAAGGAGGGGAAAAGAAAACATCACCAGAACTTTATTTGAAAGTCAGAGCTCTAAAAAAAATTTGAAAGTTTCAAGGTAATCCTGATTCTTTCCCTGCTTGTTATGTTTTCCATCCTTACTCATAACTCTAGGATTCCATCCCAGCCCCAACCTAAGTAGTATTGACAGGAAAGGATTATCCACAGGAATCTGACATATTTATATCTAGACAGTGCCAAAGGAAAAACATTTCTGAGTGAAACAAAGCGGGCCTTATTTGAACTAGTTTCTTCGTCTAGAATTGTGGATGGACACTAGGGTCAGGTGCAGGTTACCTGGGTAATTGGTACTTCATCAAATCTAGTTTTTTTCTAAACAAGATATGTAGTAAAGTCAAAATTTGCTTCTTTGGCTTTTATTCCTCTCACAATGAATCACAGAATCATAGAATGGTCTGAGTTGGGAGGGACCCCAGGGATCAGAGAGTTCCAACCCCCTTGCCATAGGCAGGGTCACCAACCTCCAGGCCTGGATCTAGACAAGGTTGCCCAGGGCCCCATCCAACCTGGCCTTGAACACCTCCAGGGATGGGGCATCTACCACTTCTCTGGGCAGCCTGTTCCAGAACCTTACAACTCTCTCTGTAAAGAACTTCCCCCGAATATCTAATCTAAACCTTCTCCCCTTCAGCTTCCAATGAAATTGGAATCACTTGAGAAAAGATTTGCCCCCCAATGCTAGGCTGAGCATCTAGATATCATCATCTTGGGAAAGATTTTGAGCTATATTATTTGTATATCCGTGTCACCTGCTACATAACCTCCAACATAATTTAAAAAAACCCCAAATATCACAGAGTTCAGGGATCTCTTCATCTGGGGTCTAGCCAGACTGTGATCCAGCATTAACTCTGAACAGCTCCAGGTTTTAGTGTTTGCATTATAAATGCAGGAATCCTCAAACTCTGCTCTTGTAAACAGATTTCTGAGTTCCCTTTCTCAGTGCATGAGCAAACATTGACTCCCAAGAAGACAGGTTATGTTGGGAGCTTGCACAGTATTTTATAGTAGAGATTCCAGCAGGGACAGGGAGGTGATTGTCCCTCTCTGCTCTGCCCTCATGAGGCCCCACCTGGAGTACTGTGTCCAGATCTGAGGCCCCCAATACAAGAAAGATGTAGAACTGTTGGAGAGGGTTCAGAGGAGGGCCACGGAGATGATTAGAGGGCTGGAGCACCTGCCCTACAAAGAGAGGCTGAGGTAGCTGGGCTTGTTCAGCCTAGAGAAGAGAAGGCTGCGGGGGGACCTCATTGCAGCCTTCCAGTACCTGAAGGGAGCATACAAACAGGAGGGGAATCAGCTTTTTAAAAGGGCAGATAATGGCAGGACAAGGGGGAATGGATTAAAGCTAAAGGAAAGAAGGTTTAGATTGGATATTAGGGGGAAGTCTTTTACAGAAAGAGTGGTGAGGTCCTGGAACAGGCTGCCCAGAGAGGTGGTGGATGCCCCGTCCCGGGAAATGTTCAAGGCCAGGTTGGATGGGGCCCTGGGCAACCTTGTGTAGATCCAGGCCTGAGGTTGGTGGCCCTGCCTGTGGCAGGGGGGTTGGAGCTTTATGATCCTTGGGGTCCCTTCCAACCCTTGCCATTCTATGATTCCATGATTCTATGATTCCGGAGAGGTTCTGCTACATGAGCAAGCAGAAAATTCACTTTTTGCTTTGGTGTCTGAAGCAGAATCAGCCTTCGAGCATCCTTGGTCAGTGTTGGACCAAAGGCGTTCGTGGGAAAAGGAATCACTATGTATGCTGTTTACACCAGGATTTACTAGTAAGTGTGGATAAAGTCCTGTGTGTAAATACCCTGACTCTGCATCTCCCACATCAGTGAGTATCTGCTTGTGGTTGGCGGAGGCTGACAATGACTGCCACGCAGGAAGGGCAGGGTATCACCAGAGTATGAGCACTCAGAGGAACAACAGGGATTAGCATCTCGGTGCTACGTATCATACACAGCTGGTACTAAAACCAAAACCGAAATAGCCACAACTTCCCCCTCTCAAAACACCTATAAACTGAGCAGATGATGATGCAACAAACGGGCCAGGGACCAGTTACTAGCAAAATGGCTAAACTGGGCAGGATGAGTAGCGGTTGCTTCTAGAATCCACCCAGCACAGGATGAAGGCTTTTCAGGGGGTGGCATCACGTAAGGAGAGCATCGAACCGGGCCCGCGAGCCATGCCGCTGCGGGACCCGGAGAAGGGAGATGGGGCGGGAGCGGGGGGAGCTGGCGCCCGGCCTTTGCAAGCAGAAGGCGTCAGGCTGGGCGCCCTCCCGTCCACGCCCAGGGAGGGATTTCCAGTGGGTCGGACAGACGGAGGAACTGGCAGGCAGGACACAGCCCGAGCCGCGCCGCGCCGCCGCTGCCACCAGAGGGGGCCCGCCGCCGCCGCAGCCCGCCCCGCTGCAGCCCGCCCCGCTGCCGGCTCCGCTCCGGGACCGGGCCGTGTACTGGCATCCTCAGCGGGGTGCCCGGCTCCCCCTGCCCAGCCCCAGCCGCAAACGCTTCTTAAAAGTCTGAACAGGCCCAACTCCTCAATCTTTTATTCCCGGGACGTTCTGCCGCTGGCCATCGCCATCGTTTTTCTCTTCCTGCGTCCCTCCATCTCAGCCACATCTTCCTTGAAGTGCTCCACGGCAGTGCTGAGTAGAGCGGAGGCTCCACACTGGGTGTTTTTCAGCCCCTGTGGTGTTCCTACCTCTCAGAAAGCCTGTGTTCCTGAAGACATTTCACATCGCTGCACCTCTGGTCACACTACAGCTGAGTTAGGTCAAATAAGACTGTAAAAAGTCTGAATCAGTATTATAATAAAACCTCTAACATACACATTTAGGCCACCAGACACTCTTCTGGCTGCTGACAGGTTATTTCACCTGAGGCAGAGGTCAAAGCCCTGTTGGGACACATCCCTGCAGCAGCACAGGAATTACCTCCATGGCGTTTGCCAGGGGAACTATTTGGGCAAGCCCTTTCAAGCGTGATCAAGTGCACAGTGCCTCAACCTAACGGCTTCTCCATTTAGAAGATAAAAGCGGAAAATTAAGACAAATGTTAATGAGCTGGCTGGATCGATACCTCATCAATCTGGAGGGCAGTTTCCGTTGGCATTAGTTACTGTGACAGCACGTTATAGATGAACTACTTAAAGTACAAAGAAACACTGGCAACATAGACTACATCTCGCTTGACGCCTTCTCCACTGGTTTTACTGACTAGTGTAAAAACAATCATAAAGAGCAGCACTGGGACTGGATGTGCTCTGTGACCATTTATGAGGTAATTGGGGTGGGTTTGTGCTCAATAAGCCTGTCAAGCCAAACATAAAAGCTGAACTTCCAGCCCACTGAGGGATCCTTGCTGCTGCGCCTGCCTCCAGCCATCTTACAGAGAATCATTATTCTTATTTAGTCCGCCATAAAATTTAAAATTACTAATTAGTAATTTTGCATTTGAGATCCAGTTTGGCCCAGCTGCAATGCTGGCTGCACAGCAGCTTGAATCATAGAATGGCCAGGGTTGGAAGGGACTCCAAAGGTCATAGAGTTCCAACCCCCCTGCCACAGGCAGGGCCACCAACCTCCAGGCCTGGATCTACACAAGGTTGCTCAGGGCCCCATCCAACCTGGCCTTGAACACCTCTAAGGTCGGGGCACCCACCACCTCTCTGGGCAACCCATTCCAGCACCTCACCACTCTTGTCTGTAAAAAACTTCCCCCTAACACCTAATTTAAATCTTCCTTCTTTTAGCTTTAATCCATTCCCCCTTGTCCTGCCATTATCTACCCTTTTAAAAACTTGATTCCCCTCCTCTTTGTAAGCTCCCTTCGGGTATTGAAAGGCTGCAATGAGGTCCCCCTTGCAGCCTTCTCTTCTCTAGGTTGAACAAGCCCAGCTCCCTCAGCCTCTCTTCATAGGTTCCCTCATCATGCTGGTACTGCTCTTCAAAGCCAGTGCGTGCTCACCACCAGCTTCAAATCAACCTGCTCAACCAGTTCTGTCAAATCTTGTTCCAACAGAAGTGCTTGTATGCTCACCTCTTGTGTTAACATATATATAGGCAGTCTAAAACAGGTATTACCCATCTCTACGAATTTGGCCTTGGGACCTGCCAGGACATGATGATGCCCATGCTCCTTTATGAATACTATAAGAAGTACAGGGGAAACAGGATTTTGCTCTCGCCATTGCAAAGCTGCTTATATGGCAAGCTTGGGGTCATCTTCGAGAGCAATCAAATTGAAACCATCTTTTCCCAAAGTTTTGGAAACAATGCATCCTTAATGAAGATGGTATCATGATAAGGGCTTTCTCATCCAGTGTTCAACGTTACCCAAATGAAGCAGCCACTTTGGAAAGACTATGTAGGTCCTTTGTGTACCTTGTTTCTGTTCTTCAGGCATTCCAAAAGTCTTACCAAGCCATTGCTGTCAGTGTCTGATGTGGTGTTCATTCATTGCACAACTCACCTATTTCACACCTTGCATCTCAGACTTCTGTGCATGCTGGTCAACACCAGGTCAACAGCATCAAACCGCCTCAAATCTTTTTTCAAGAGCTCCTCTGTGACCACAACAGATAGGACTGCTTCTGCGTGCCCCTGGAGAAAGCTGATTATACATATATGGCTGCATCACATCTGCTTCTTCCCCCAAGCCCTTTCCTGTACCCCACTGAAAACATCCTGGGACACACAACCTTAAGTAAGCAGCAATCAGAAGAAGGTGCAAAGAATATTCCAAAAGTTTATTATGTATTAAAAATACCGCAAGTAAGCCATACAGTTCATTTCACAGTAACCTAAACAACATTGTTCACGAATCTGAGAAGTCAACAAAGAACAGTGCAGTTCCAACAGTGACAAGTTACCTTAATGCCGTGGGTCCCTCTTTCTTTGCTAGCAATTATTTCCTGTTTAATGTGGGAACAATACTAAGTATGGTTCAGTATCTTAATTACTGAGAAGAACTCTTTTTCACCTGAGGTGTTCCAACAAGCACACCACTTCTGGGAGGTGCTGTTTCCAGGAATTCTTCTTCAAACATGGCTACAGATCTGGCTGGTGTAGGCTGAGGGGGGCACGATGCACACGACCAATTCCCCAGGTATATGTGTGCAGACCCCTTTATCAAATCTTTGGATAAAGTTCAAAGGTAAACTTGAAAAGGAGAGATATTACAGATCCTTTCCAAAAAGACAGAAAACCAAGCAAATTCCAGGAGGAAGTGGTTTTTACACGAACATTTAGAGAATTACAATCCTTTTTCCTCACTCCCTAGAAGGATCCTTTGCCCCAGGTGGGCACCCGGCGACAACAACGGTGACAAGAATTGGGCACCAAGTCCTGAATACGTAACAAGAGTTCAGGTCACTGTCAGCTGTGTGAAAACTTGGAAATGTATATGCCTTAGAAGCAATTCTGCTGATTTCATGGTGAGTTTCCCCCTTGTGTGTTTTGGAGTGCACTGTTTTCGTTAGCATGCTTGCTATATGTGGAAGACGAGAGGTGCAATTTTAGTCCTTCTCTTTCCTTGTTCATTATTGTTTTTTATAGAAAATCCCATTATCACAGACAAACTAGGGCCTTTCCAGGGAAGATACAGCCTTATCATGTAAACAGCCCTAAAGTACAACAAAAATACTAGTGTACCCTCTTGAAACTAATCCCATCCTTCAGATGTCCCTTCTAAGCACTGATTGCACCAGCAGCTGAAGATGCTGGGAGAGAAGCCTGTGATCACAAAGAAGGAATCTCTCCAGATATGTGGTGGAACACCTCTCTTCAGTCTTAGCCCCAAGCTAAGTGGGTAAGCCCACTTACCTCAAACCTCCCATTCAGGGGGAGTTCAGCTGACAGATTAAGGACTCCCAGAAATATACTAGGGCTGCACCGACACCTGGTAAACTGACCTCATGGCTGAGTCCCAACTGCAGAATCAGATGAGTTGCTTCAGACCTGGTCTACATTTAAGTTTACCGGTCTAAACACTTTAAGGTAGAGGTGTAGTTTGTTCCTTTATTTCTTAACCCAAAACGCAGCAGTAAAATTCCCAGCGCATACAGCAGTATGCTTTTCATACCCCATCAGCTGTAGCCCTTCTGTGTGGGCTATCTAGTGTCAGAGTGTGAAACCCCTTCATGCCATTAAATACGTGCCTATGCTAACGAGACTGTAGTGCTTTAGTCACACCACTACAGTTACAGCGGTACAACTTTAGAGACAAGATGAGCCCTGCCCTTAAATTCATGTTTTCTTTTAAAAATAAAAATTTAAAGCAAACAAACAAAACTCCCAAAAACACTACACAAAAGAGAAATAAAAGAAATAAGCAGAACTGGCTCTATTATTAAAGTATTCTTATTCTCTTTGGAGGTATCAAATTGCTTTTAAAAAGAGTAAAAAACTGGGCATACAAAAGCTATTCTCCTTAACCCATCATCTGCACAAGGAGCACTGCTGCCTAAACTTTTTCATGTATTTTTTCCACTTTCACAAACAACCTTTCTAGATCATTCCTCAGGTCATCTATTGAGCTCTTCACAGACTCCAAGTTGTTCTCATTATTTTCAATTTTCACTGAGTAGGAGACTAAACTATCCACTGCTGTTCTTATCATTTTCAAATCGCTATCAACCTGGCTGACAGAAGATCTCAGTTCATCTACAGAGCCTTCCACAGAAGAAAATTTCTCAAGATAGCCTTGAGAATGTGCTTGATCTGTCTGGAGAGTTCCTTGATCTAACAAAGTACTAATTTGCTTCTGGACATCCTGAAGAGCACCGGAGGATGGCAGGTCACTGATGCTTCTCCTCAGGTTTTCCACATCATTGTACAGCGAGGTCTGTGATTCACCCAGGTTTTTCAGAACATCTGTGACCGAAGTTACGTCCATATCTGAGATCCCCTGAAGAGCAGAAATGCTTTGTTCTAAGGTATTGAGCTTATTCTCGTATTCTGTGTCCTTGGAGAGGAAAGACTGCAACTTTTCACTATTTTGAGCAGCAACAGAACTTAGAGATGCCAGGCTGTCTTCTATGTACCTAAATCGAGACTCCAGTCCTTCGCTCTTCTTCCCAAAAGTTTCTAATGCTTTTCTGAAGAGCTCATTTTCTTCCCATTTGTTCAGGTCAGCTTTAACTTGCAGTAAATCTTCATCAAGTCTTTTAATGTCGCTTGGGAGCCGCATAATAGAATCCTCAGCTCTCAGAACTTTCTCTTGTAAAGCTTTTAATGAAAGGTGTTCAGTGTCTGCAGCCTCTTTGAATTTCTCATGTTCTTGTTTGAGGTTGACTAGCTCTTTCACTTCAGTATACACATCAGACTCCATGGAATCTATTGTACTCTTCAAGGTCTCGATGTCCTTTTCTTTGGTTTTCATGGATGCTTGCATCTCATCAAAAGCATCTTTGAGCACCTTAATTTCATGTTTATACACATCGGCCTCTTCTAGTGAATGAACCTTTGCTTTCATGCTGCTGATTTCATCTTGGCTCCTTTGCTGGACTTGAGTGAATACAGCAATGTTATCATTTATAGACTTGGTTAGCTCTGTTAGTCTCTCTTCCACTGTTTTTTCCAGAGATGTGAAGTCTCGTTCCCTTGCATCCTTCACCATGTGGATGCCATCAGATAAGTCTTTCAAAATTTCATTTTGCAGCTTCTGAAGCACTTCACTGATGCGGTTTATTTCGCTCTCCCCTTGCTTAACAGCCTTCTCAGTCACCTCCTGCTTCTGCTGAGCAATTTTCATCATGGATTCAAACTCTCCAAATGTGGTTTGAAGGGAACGCACCTAAAACAGAGATCCACAGGATTAATGCTTACAATGTTATCCTTACCCTTTGTGTCCAAGATCCTCACGGCCTTTGTTACCACATGAAACAATCACCTTGCAATCCTTTGTGCTCCCTACCTGAGGAGTCCCTACGGCATACAGAGACAGGAGGCACAAAAAGCCCAGCATCTAGAGCCTTACAGCTCTATAGATACACGTATCTTCTGCTGTGGATCCTTGGCCTCACTGACCTGCCACAGATCATCCAGGAAACCTGTGGCAGTGAAAATCAAACTCAAGCCTCCAGAGTTTGCATCCAGACCCCTGGGCCATCCCTCCCCTGTATGATTCCTGGTTCTATGGACCACAAACATATAAGGGAGGAAAGGGAGGGGGAAAAAACCCTAAAGAAGATCTGGCATCAGCTTTGGAATATTGAAAAGCTGGGATTAGACTTTAGCAGGCAATCATACCCAAGGCCAACTCCCGATCATGAAAGAAGTTTCAAAGTAGGCAAGGAAGAGTAACAGGAAACATCAGGGCAAATGAGGAGCTGGGAATGAGTGGGGAATGGGAGTAGTAATCATGTTTTGCTGCTCCTAGGCACCAGTGGGGAGACAGATTTTTCTTGTTAACTAGTTTGCAAGATTAAAAAAACCCCAAACCTAGAAAGGCTTTAATGTTCTAAGTGCGCAGTACCTCATTATTCACCCACAAGCACACAACCACATGCTCTTGATGAAGAGGGGCACACGTCTGAGCACAGGCAGAGAACAAAGCTGTAGCAGCAGCCAAGAGGCCTGACTTGCATCTCTCAGGTTAACACAGAAAGCTCTTACCACCGGATCACAACATTAAGCTTCCCAATTACAAAAACTACGGTTGGTTTTAGTAGCAGCAGGAGGGAAAAGGTGAAGGGGTGAGTGGCCACCACATTCATTAACTCTCACATTTAAGGGTAAATCCAGGCATGCTAACGGGGAAGCACGCGTTACTTAATTCTGAGGCCAAGCAGAACAGTAGTCTCAAGGCTGTGGAGAAATCTTTTTCTGCCTGTGTGGGTTGTGTTTTCTTTAAATGTTGTAAAGCAATGCAAGAACTCCCACTGGCTACAACAGGAATCCATCACATAGGAAATACCTCAAGGCTCTGGCAGGATGGCAAGCGCTGAGTAATGCGTGCTGCCTCGCCTCATGCTACTCCCCATGTCTGAGGGGTATATTAATCAGTCATGCCACATGGGCTGCCATGCTTACCGATTAGATACACAGCTGGAGGGGTGGTTTTATTTTTATAAATAGAAGGAAGTATATTTTATGTGCTCTTAAAAACAAATATACAGAGCTGCTATTTTTTTTCTCCTCTTTTACTGAAGGAGGCTCCAACAGCTCCCAGCCTCTGAACCCAAAAGACCTAACAGACTTACTAATTAGAAATTAAGTTATTCACATGTATTTTTGCATGACCAGGCCAAACCCTGTTGGGGAAGACAGCAGGCCTGCTAGCAGCCTAGCTCTCCCAAGATTTAGGCCCTGACAAAATTCTTCTGTTCCCATGAGAAAGGAAAAGTTACTCACACTGAGAGGATCTTAATAATCATATTCTCAAAACACAGTGGTCTTGTTGATAGGGGTACAGGCTACCCTAAACCAAGAAGCAGTTATGGGAAGGTATTTGGGAGTAACGGAACATGTTAGGAACCAACCATAACAAGAGGTTCAAAACAGCAGGTGTGCAGATACTTTTAGGCATTTAAGGTAAACTAAGGATATTTAGCTATAAGATAGGTTTATCAGAACTCGTTATAATTACTAACCAATCAATACGGTGTGAACAGTGTGTGTAACCAAGCAGTCTTTTAGCTTGCCACGTCTGCAGTAAGAAAGGTATATAATCTGTGTGATTTCACCTAATAAAATGGCTTCATGGCTTCACCTAAAATTCATATCGAATTGCGTGTTGCTCTGTGTCGGTTGCCACAAAACCCTCCTTTGTTTTCCTTGCAGAAGGATTGTAGGGTTTGGCCACAAGACTTGCCCTTGCTCCAATAGATCCCAATGGTTTGAAGAACACCCATAAAGATGACTTCCTTCCCCTCCCCATTATGTGGGAAGGTTTGTAACGGCCTTCCATTCCCTATACTTGTATTCACGGTCATATAGGAAACAAGAAACGTGCTGGGGAGCATGGGGGAGGCACAGGAGGTACCACCATGGGTACTGTAGCAACTGACTTACCAATCTCATTTTCCTTGTGGCTTAGCTCTTGTCCATACTAATTTATTTTTTTTTTCACATAGAGAGCTTTTTCTGTAGCACTACAAATGGACTTCGGAAGTCTAGAAGGAGGACACAGGAAAGTTCTCCTCCCCATCTTGGGGCAGAATTTATTTTTCTTTGACACATTCCAGCCAAATTCATATTTGCATTTAACCATCTTCAAATGACATTCTAAGAAAAGGTGTTAAAAATTCCCAGGAGGAGAACTCTACAGAGAGCCAGGAAATCTCTACTGCTGTAGGATTGACAGAGGGGGATCCCACCCCTCCACAGCAGCAGCACTTTATACCTGCTCCTCCACTGCATCTGGTCAACACATATGGTGTAACTTTCAGCTGTTCTCCTCCAGTTTCAGCTGGGGCAGCCACTTGAGAGAGAGATGATGTAATAAAATAGACTGAGGTTCTTCAGATTAGCCAAGCTTCTTATCTGGTCTGTCCTAACCAAGAGCCACCAGAGCCCAAATCAAACAAACCCCTCACATGAGAGGGGTAAAACTCACAGCTTCAAAGTAAGAGTTCATATTCACCACATGGTTGATTTGTGTGTGCAACCTATGTGTGATTTTGGTTTTCATGGCTGGTAAGGTTTGAAACTATAGACCTTAAAGGTTTAACATCACAAGTAGCACATAAAAATACGTCTGTAGCTAACAATGAAGTCTTCTCTAACCAGTCATACTATCTTCTGTTCAAACACCAAATGGCCTTGGCCTCTCTGAGAATTGTGTGCTATATTAAAGGTTTAACTTCCACATCATTTCCTTTCTCCTCCTACTGCTGATGTGTAAAGCAGATGAGTTTATGTAACGTTTACTCCTGACAGCAGCTCTCTGCAGTAAAAGGCTGAAGGGGGAAAAACAGTTCCACAGAGCAGTCTGCACTGACGGCACTCCCAAAGTACAGCACAGGATCCTACTGTTGCAAAGCAATGAAATACAGCCTGGTCTCCTCTCCCACAAGTACTGTCTTCTGTAAAGACAACCCAACCACAGCAAGCAATGCTTTCAAGGGTGTTACTGAAACTCTGCGTGATCTCTTCCCCCATGTTTCATTCTTGAATTTCTGTATGTATGTCTAACATCAGTCACCTACTATATATAGGCAAATAGTTTCAGTTCTCCTTGGCACAAATTATTTATAAACTTCTGTTATATTACCTCTCTCCTAGACTATGTAACATACACCTAGGACCTTCTGCAGCAACATGGAGATGGAGGCAGCGAATTGTACTCATTCCTATGCTTGGAGGGGCTTATATATTGCACATAAATCGGGGTCCTACACCCAGGTATTGTAATCTTGTATTGTGTATGTCCTGCTATTGCAATGTCTTCCTTCATGCAAAGAGTCTGCAAAAATGCCTTAAAACCTCAGAAAAAGCAAACCTTCTTCCTTCAAATCGCAGACCACACATCAGTTAGTAAAAAACCCCAGGGTTTAAAATTCGCTTCAGAAACAACACTATAGCTCTGCATTTTACAACCCTTTCCCCCTCACCCATACCAGTTCTCCTTTTCCTCCGTCTTGTTAAGGGAGAGGAAACACAGAGACTGACCCTAGAAGCTCCACGTGTGCAGGCTGCCACACTCCTGGGAGCACCACAGAACAGCTGGAGGACCTCTGCCAGCACCCATCCCACCACCCAGTCCCCCCACCGCTGGCCCGGGCCCAAGCCTGCAGGGAACATGGGGCATCTGTACGGCTCGCTGTGCAGAAAGTTGTCAAGCTGAGACAAGAAATTTCCTTTTCTTTGATCTCGCTCAGTCATAACTACATACTGCTTTCCAACCAATCTACGTGCCTCCTAGACAGATGCCTGATGATGTGTTATGGTATTTCTTCACATATGCCATTTTTTAAAGGTTGTAAGCTCCCTAAGACACATCCAGATGGACAGTGCCACTTCTGAAAGCTCTAGCTTGGGGGTTGAGTGGGAAAAACAACGAGGCCAGAATGAACAAAACGAGAAGGGAAATGAGCATTTCTTTTGCTTCACTTGAGCCACACCCTTTGCCAACAACTTCACAGCTCTTCCACGGCCCTGGGCTGCCACGGACACCACGAGTCTGACTCTCTCAGCCAGAAGTGGTGAGAGGAACGTGGAAGGCAGGGTTATGGCAGGAGTGGCATTTCTGGCACGGTGTCTGGCGCTCGGTGAAGCTGGCACAGGCTGTGCTTTCTGGAGCACGTGGGGACATCGAAGCAAGATCCTGCCACGTCCAGCGGCGCTGCCACACCACTTCCCTTGGCACCCACACCTGCCCGCTCAACTAACGCGGCGACAGAGAGCATCCCATCTGCCGCACAGGCTTTTCAGTGATAAGCGAGAGTCAAAGACATGAAACTACCGCCAGCAGGCTCTCGGAACTGCAGGTCTGCGCTGCTGCCAACACGTAAGCGTGCTGACTGTGCTATGTAAAATGGCTTCAAGCCCAAACCCTGGAGGAACAAGCTGGGCAAAAAGCCGGCTGCGGGCTGTCCCGGGGGCTGCCCGCCCACCACGGGGGTCCCGCCCCGGCCCCGCTCCGCGCTGCGTGCCAGGGATTTCTCGCTTTACCGAGGCCACGTTTGCAGGCGCTTGGAAAAACCGCGGCCCAGCCTCCCACTAATGCTGTGGAAGCATCTTTACGGAAGGCGCACGGAGGGGGAAAAGGACACGTTCGCTTTCCCGCAAGCAGAGCTATCCGAGGGCTGCGCGGCTGCTTATTTACGGGGTGCACCCCCTTCTCCCCTCCTGCTGGGGAGGCTGCTTTCCCCCTCCCCTGCCCGCCCTCTCCCGGCGGCGCCACCGCGGAGCGGCCCCGTGAAGCATCCCATCCGCTTCCCGACGGTGCTCGGCGCCGCATTACCTTCTGCACCACGGCGTCTAGGGTGGCGGCCAGCTCCTGCCGTTGGCGGCCGGAGGCCTCCCTCTCCCGGGCGCTCCGCCCGACCTCCTCCCTCAGCTGCCGCACGTACCAGCCAGCGGGCAGCGCGGCGCCCAGCACCACCGCGGCGCCCAGCAGCAGCGCCCAGCCGCGGCGGGGGCCAGCGCCGGAGCGGCCTCCCCCGCCCCCCGCGGCGGCCCTACCGCCCCGGCCGTGCGACGACGACGCCGGCTTCTTCGCTGCCGCCGCCCCCTCCTCGGCGCCGCCGGGCTGCGCGCCCCGCTCGTTGGCGGCGGCGGGCGGGCTGCCCCCCTTAGGGCCCCGGTGCTTGGCGGCCGACATGGCGGGACGCCGCCGCCGTCGTGCGTGGAGCGGAGCAGCGGGAGCGGGCGAGAGAGGGAGGGAAGGAAGGAGGGAGGGAGGGACCGCGGGGGCGCCGGCCCGGGCAGCGCCGCGCTCCCCGCCACGCCCCGGCCCCCGCCCCGGGGAGCCGCCACGCACACGGGGACGGCCCCGGTCCCTGCCGGGGGGAGCCGCCACGCTCGCGGATGGGGGAATGGCGGGCAGGGTGGAGGGGTAGCCCCCGCCCAGCCGCGGGGTGACAGACCCTCTCCCGACCGGGGCCGCCTTGCCCGCAGGACCCGACGCGGGGGTCTCAGCGGGGTGCCCCGGCCCCAAGTGTCTTCAAGCCCAGCTCCATCCCGCTGCCGGCTGTTACTCTCGCATGCAATTTTGGTGGCAGAGCGTGACAGGCTCCCCCCTTATGCAACTTCTGTTTTGCTTGATTGTGATTTCGGCTGAAAAGACTGCAGTGAGCTCTGGGAGTGAGGCGTGGAGAAAAAGTTGTTTTCTCTATGCACAACTCCCCCCCCCCCCCCCCCCCCCCCCCCCCGTTTCTTGTGCCTCCAAAAGCGGGTTCGGCGTCAGGCTGCTCCCTCGGGCACACAACAGCTGCCTCGACTGGCAGGCAGCAGTGCTTCTGGCCCCCTGCAAACTCCCGTGGCTTTCACCGACCGCCTTGGAATCTGGCACTCGGTAGAAGCCAGGAGCTGGTAGAGGCTCCACCAAAATTCCCGGCAGAGCGCTTCGAGCTCTCTCTTCTGCCTCACCACGTCGGCAAGAGCCCTCTGCGTCCATCTTCGCAACAGAGCATGTCCCAGGACAGGAAAGACTGAGCCATCCTTCCTCCGCACTGCTGGCTCCAGCCGGGACATGCCGGGGTGCCCGGGTTGGGAGCACAAGACCCACCGTTTGATCCTTATGTTCGCCATTCCCCTGCGAGTAAGGAGGCGGATCAGGGGGAAGTGGGAGCTGGCGGATCAGAGGGAAGTGGGAGCTGGCGGATCAGAGGGAAGTGGGAGCTGGCTGATTTGGATATGCCAGCAAGAAAAGGAGAGGAGAGAAGAGGAGAGCAGGGAAGAGCAAAGGGATAAGGTGTTAGTCTTATCAACAAATCAGTCTGCTATGTATTGAATTAATTATTGGTGGTATGAGACAGAGGGAGTGCATCTGATCGTGTAATAGATGTTCCTCATGGAAGGGAACTGTGTGGGCTTGAAGCTGCAGTTTAAGGGCACCTGGGGGTGGGTGCTCTGCTACATGGCGAAAGAGCAAAGAATGTGCTCTACACCTGTATCTGTGTGGGAGATACTTTATGGGAATAATTTTACAACTTCTTTTGAAAATCCCTCAGATTTTCCAGCATCACAAAGAGCTGCTTAAACCCTTCTCAGAAATGGAGTGGTTGTATCTTAAATTGTTACTATACTAACATATTATAAATATATTTAAAAGAGCATGGCCAGCAGGTTTAGGGAGGTCATCCTCCCTTTCTGTTCTGCCCTGGTGAGGCCACATCTGGAGTTCTGTGTCCAGTTCTGGGATCCCCAGTTCAAGAAAGACAGCAAACTTCTGGAGAGAGTCCAGCAGAGGGCTGTGAGGATGAGGAGCAGACTGGAGCATCTCTTGTGTGAGGAAAGACTGAGAGAGCTGAGGCTGGAGAAGACTGAGAGGGGATATGATTAATGGTTATAAATATCTAAAAGGTGGATGTCTAGAGGATGGGGCCACACTCTTTTCAATGGTGCCCAGTGACAAGACAAGATAATGAGTATAAACTGGAACACAGGAAGTTCCATCTCAATGTAAGGAAACATTTCTGCACTGTGGGGGTGACAGAGCACTGGAAGAGGCTGCCCAGAAAGGTTGTGCAGCCTTCTCCTCTGGAGAGATTCAAAACCTGCTCAGATGCAACCCTGTGCAACCTGCTGTAGGTTGCTGCTTTAGCAGGGGGGGTGGACTAATTGATCTCCAGAGGTCCCTTCTGGCCTGCCTTCTGAGATTCTGTGTGAATCAGTAGGTCATATACTTGTTTGATTGTGTAAACTTGAAAAAGGGCAACATATGTCCCTTTCTACTGTCTGCCATCTGCTTTGGGCCAGACTACGGGACAGGTGATAGTGCAGAAAAACCATTTCAAAAACGCACCTTGAAGTCATCAGAATTGTACCTCTTTTTATGTCCTTTATCCCTAACTAAACAGGTTAATGTTGTGATTGTTGTCTGATAGACATCTAACTGCTCTGCCAGGCCACTAACAAATCCTATGTTGTTTTGGGTTTAGACCATTAACCACTGATGGTTTACAGGGCTGTGTTTTTTGTCACCCATGCACAGCACAAGGCAAAGGTGTGTCACTGCACTGCATTCTGTGTTCAGTTTTGGGCCCCTCACTATAAGAAAGACATCGAGGCCCTGGAGCGTGTCCAGAGAAAGGCACTGAAGCTGGTGAAGGGACTGGAACACGAGTCTTAAGAATAGCAGCTGAGGGAACTGGGCTTGTTTAGTCTGGTGAAGAGGAAGCTGAGGTGAGACCTAATTGCTCTCTACAACTGCCTGAAAGGAGGTTGTGGTGAGCTGTGGGTCAACCTCCTCTTGCAGATAAGTAGCGATAGGACAAGAGGGAATGGCTGCAGGTTGTGCCATGGGAGGTTCAGGTTAGAAATGAGGAGAAATTTCTTCTCAGAAAGAGTGTTCAGGCATTGGAATGGATTTTCCAGGGAGGTGGTGGAGTCACCGTCCCTTGGGGTGTTTAAGGAAAGGTTGGATGGGGTACTTGGGGACATGGTTTTGTAAGTAATATAGGTGGTAGGGGGATGCTTGGACTAGACGATCTTGGAGGTCTTTTCCAACCTTAATGATGCTGTGTTTTTATGGGTTTTGTACCCGTAGGCTACAATTCTGGAAATTAGGCCTAATTTTTACAAGAAAGGACTGGGACATATTTTCATTTCACCTCAATAGGTACATTGCAGGCAATAGCAATACAGGCTTTTTCATATACTGGCTGATGGAGTACACTGCATTTGTATTTGCTTAGCATTCTTCAGTTTTGGAGTCCACTGTGCTGATGTCCTGTTCTCTGCTCCCTTTGAAATTGGAAGCAAGATATAGTGTCCTGTCCAGAAACTGTTTCAGGAGTTGCCTGAGGATTCAAAGCAAGATGCTCATTGGAAGTTGCTCTTTCAGAGTTAGTAGAAGACAGCTTGCCATCAGGTGGTGTCTGCAGTTTCACGAGGCACTTGGACCCAGGAGAGTGTGGTGGTAGGGGGTTGTTGTTGGGGACTTTTTTTAAGAACAATACATTGGAAAGGTCTTGGTGGTTTGTTTCTCCCTCAGACATGTTACACTTCTGTATCTTACTGTGTATCTTTTAATCTAAGTGTAAAAGCCTGTATTCATGCGTGTATCTGTCAGTATTTGCTTGTATTAATGATCTGTGTGGTATGAGAGAAAAGTCTGTTCAAGGCATAGAGTCAGTGAATTAATGCTTTAATGCTCTTCTGGAGCTTCTGGGCAAAAGTCTTGCACAGATCTTCAGTGTCTCTAAGATATTAAAAAAATGTCAGTAGCAACAAGCTCTTTCCAGTTCTATACCTGAGCTACTGAACTGCTAGTGCAAAAGTGATTTATTTCCTTCTTGTGCTTTTATGTTATACTGAAATGCTTTTGCTTGCCAAAAGTCATTGTGCAAGTAGAGCTCTTTTATGTGGAAGCCATCACTCCTTGCAAGTAGATTCTTCCTCTTTTTTTTTCTTTCTTTATTTTTTTTAAGTTTAGGTTGAGTATTCTTCAGAGACAGTGAATCTTAAACCTAGGCAGAACTGCAGCCCCTGATTTGAGCCTGGCAAATTCAGTTCCATTCAATACTTCTGCACAGGTTTAGGCTGAACTGAACTGTTTGGTCTGTACGTGCTGTTCTGGTAGAGCATGGCTGATAGGAGGAGAATTTATAGTTGATTGTCTCAGGCATTTTGTCAGCATAAGTTTGTCAAATGCACAGACCTGAAGCCATAAGTCACTAGCTGAAGAGGATGCTAGAGTGACTGCTGGTTATGGACACCACAGCTGGTTATGGACACCACAACAGGTTATGGACACCTGAGTAGCTGATTGCCCTGACCCTACCAAGTAGCAAAGAGCTTTCATCGGGTCAGGATGTTGTCTTAAATACATCCCAGAGGTGGTTGGAGCTAATACAGGGGAGGCTTGCACTGAAACGGATTGAGAACCCTCAGAATACTCCTGAAATCTTCAGCATTCAACAAGGCATCCTGGGAAGGATAGAATAGTTTCCACAGTGAACATCTAGGCACAGCCTTAGCTGTCTCACAGTTTATGGTAAGGGGGAACCTCAGATTTGTACTTAGGAAGAACCTAGAAAGGCCAGGGTTTGTAGTAGTATCCTAAGACCCAGGATTTTAGCTCTGAAGCCATTTATTTCAGAGAGTTTACTGTAAGAACTGAGCCGTATGGGCATTACCAGAGATGATAATCAAGAGGATCATCAATGGTAAGCATCATGGGATGTAAATCTGTTTCAGGTAGTAAGGTAGCATAAGCAACTATTATATTATTTCTCCTTCTCCAGCTTGGCAGTGACAAGGAAAATGTGTACTAGCTAAGGCTTTTTCTCACAAAAGAACTAACAAAAACTTTCTGACCAAGAGTACCACTCTACAAACAGCTTTTTTCCTCTGTACAGAAAGACAAACCACCATCACTGAGGGGAGAGTACATTAGGAACTTGCTGTGGTGGTAAAGTAGTTAGACACCGCAGACTGGTGCGGTTGGGGAGTGCACTAATCTACCATTTCCTCTCAGAAGTTTCAATACTGCTCTGCCTCCCAGTGAATCTGAAGCTGAATGTTTTGATGGGGAGAAGCTGCAATCTGGTTTGCCTCTCCCTGGAATACAGGAAACTCCACAGAAGAGCAGGTGGGGAAAACATCCTTACACCTGCCTTGTAGACTTTTTGTCTTACCCTTGAGCCTATTATAAATCTGGACCTGATGGGCTCGGGCAGCCCAAAGTCTTAACATCCATCTGTTAGCACTAAAGCCAGTCTGCCTGGCATGCTTATTAGGATTACAACAAAAGAAATATCTTGTGACTTCCAGTTACACTGTCAACTTAGTTGTCATGGGCCTGGTGTAAACAATTACATGCCTTGCCTTTTTCCTCTCCTCCCCCTCTAACCACCAGTTAGCTACCAACTCTGACAGTTCTGACCTGTGGGGCCAAATGCAGCTGCACATCTGACCCACTCAGTAGCTGCATTGCTACCAGTACATTAACTGTAGGCTTTATGGTGTTTGCCAGTTTTACTGATAACAGTAAGGAAACATCATAAACTTGCTGCAAAGGCTGAGTACAAACTAGTCTTTCATTTCAAATAACAGTACTTCTGTAGTGAAAGGCTGAGAATTAAGGCCAACTTGAAACACTAGTCAAAATTTTAAATGTGTACCTTATGGTTTAACCCCAGTTGGCAACTAAGCACCACACAGCTGCTTGCTTACTCCACTCAGCAGGATGGGAGGAAAGAACTGGGAGAGAAAAATTGTTGGTTTAGATAAAAACAGTTTAACATAATGATAATGTGATGAAAATAAAGTAACATAGAGATAAACCCCCCAAAAAACAAGTGGTGCAGATGAAAACAATTGCTCACTGCTGAGTGATGCCCAGCTAGTCCCTAAGTGCCGCCTCCCACTAACCTCTCCCCCTAGTTTTATTTCTGAATGTGACATCATGTCATATGGTATATCCCTTTGGTCAGTTGGTGGAGTGGTGTGAGGAGCAGCAAAGGCCTTGGCTCTGTGTAAGCACTGCTCAGAGGTAACTAAATCATCCCTGGATTACCAACACTGTTTCCAGCACAAATCTAATACAGCCCCCTACCAGCTGCTAAGCAGAAAATTAACTCAGTCGCAGCCAAAAGCAGCACATACCTGCACATCCTATGTAAGACACAAGGACATTGATCTTCTTAATCAAGCTGAACAAACTGAAAGGCCATACGATTACTTTATTGGCTGACATTGGAGAAGACACATACCACAAAAAATGAATGACATTTGAATGACATGTGAAGAAAATTTACTTCCGGATCCATATAATGGATTCAGTGGATTCTGAATCAAGAAGGAATTGAAACCAAAAAAGGAGGTTAAGTGCTGAGTACTAGAGTGTCTAACTTACTCTTTGGACTGGAATCTTGAAGCATGCCTTTGGTGCCTCAGCTATGCATACAGATGAACATCTTAGATAGAGAGATAAACAGACAGGCAGACAGATAGATAGAGACAGACCAACAGAGAGAGAGGTAGAGACCAACAGAGCACAGATGCACATGTGCAACAGAGAGCAAGCTGGGTACTTAGGAATGGACTCCCGAACAACTGGTATGCTGTGGGAGAAGGGCACTGCTACAGCTGAAAAAAAATAAAGCTGCTTTAAAGAAATCCCTTTCTGGAATCCCATCTTTTACTCCACAAAGTTGGGTGATACTTTTAAAGTTGATCTTTCATGTAAGTATTCAGAAGTTAGTTTACTTGGCGAGGCTGGGGCATCCCTTTCCCGCCCTGTGCAAGCTAGGCCACTGAGGACCACAGGTTTCCACAACTGACAGTCCACACAGCACACAAAGTAGGGCCTGAGTCACTGGCCCTAGTGCTTGCTGTTACTTTTTATGCATTTTTAGATGAAATAGCTGATTAATCAGCTATTATTTGAGATAATCATGCTATTTTATGACAGCATGGTAGTTATGATAATCAGCTGTTTTAAAATGCATCAGCAGCTAACACAGCAAAGACCAGAACTTAGGTTTCCTCAATTTTTTTTATGTCATTTAAGCCAAAATGGATGTGAAAAATATTAACATCCTTGGAAGTGGAAACAGCCCTGTACAAGGCAGTCCATCTGTACACCATCGCAGTCTTCCCCAAAGATCCTTTGAGCTTCTCTCAGACAGTCATTGATGACATGCACAGACTGGGGCAAAGTAGTGCAAACAGAGTTATTTAAAACATTGTCTTCTTTATGGAAGCTATCGGATTAGACTGTTGAACTTAATCCCATTTAATGTCTCTGAAGGCTGGGCTCAGAGCGGCAGGGCTGACAGGTGCTCTGTGTCGCAGGACACTTGGCACTGGCATAGACCATTCCCAAGTTCAAGCCCTCGCTTTTATAGCAGAGGCTATATTAATAGGACCTACAATTGGCTTTGGTCTATGCATATACATATGCATAATGTATTTTGTCACACACTAAAGATGACATAATTATTTGCAGCAAGGGGAGCTCGTGTCTTCATGGCGAGCAAAGCTTGACATAGTGCCTGACTGCCCAAGTTTTGCCCTCCGTGCTTCCTGGTGGGTGAGGCAATGGTGGCATGTAGCTCCTCTGACAGGAAGTGATGATGATGCTGACAGGTACTACTAGCCCCGTGGGTACATGAAGCTGGCCGGTGGATCACGTCAATACAGCAATAAACAAAGCATTTATAATCATAGCGTTGTAATGCTTCACGTTGCGTTCCTCAGTAGGCGCTCAGCAGGACCTGAACCACCACAGCCATGAGCAAGGTGGGTGACTATGCCAGGTATGGGCCTGCGTGGCTCCCCTGAGGCTAAGATGGAGGGGGTGGGGGCCCAAGATTGGGGAGGGGGGGCGCCCTACCCCCTCCCCTCGTTAAGAGACTAAGGAAACCAGGACAGAAAAGCTCGTGGGGACATATTTAAAGCTTCCTTGGCACCGCAGTGCACAAACGGAGCCAAATCCGCCCTGAGGTACTGCCTCTTCCCCCGCCGAGAAAAGGCCCTTTGCTCCTCCCCCTCCCGCCTCTGTGGGGCCGTCGTGTTCCTCATCCCCTGAGGCGGCCCCGGGGCGGGGCGGGGCTAACGCGGAGGCCCCGCCCCACGCTGGGGAAGGGGCGGGGTCGGCCCGAAGCGATGCGGCTCTTCCGTAAACACCACCCTGCCCTACCCCCGGCCTGCCCTCCCTCGGGAAGGGCTCATTCAGTGGGGGGAGTCCGCGGTCTTTACTTGTCAGCTTATATTTCTCCTCGCTTTTTGCTTGGGCTCTGGCAGAACGGGAAGACGCATGTTGTTTTTCCGGGGACGGGGGCTAGTTGGATCAAGTCCCTCGGGGTCTAACTCGCCGTTGGCAGGCCGGAAAAGATTACACGCACCCCCCCTGTCACCGGCAGAGATGGAGGCGCCCAAGGAAGACGCTCAGTCCGGGCTGGGTACGTCCATTCGGGGGGGGTTTAGTTTAAAGCCCCGGCGAGCGCCGTGGAGGAGGTCGAGCTGCTGCTGCCGCCGGGCCGCGGTGAGTGACTGGGGTGAGCAGAAGCAGGGCTGCGGCCGAACCGAGCCTCTCGGCGGCAGTACCGTACCGCGCGGCACGGTACGTGCCTGGGTGTCCGGGCACGTACAGGCTGTGAGCCGCGGGGTGAGTCCGGGTCAGAGCTGGTCCGGGGGCCGCTGCCCCGCCGTGCGGTGGGGGTGGCTGGGAGGTGGCGGGCTGACACTCAGCTCTGCTGCCCGGTGAGGCTCCTGCTGCGGCAGGTGGGCTTCGCAGCCCCTGCTCAGGGCCTGCGATGCACCCCTGCCCCGTGTCTCCGGGGTTGTCTCTGTCCCTTAGTGTCCGCTGTCCGACGGGGCGATCCGTCCCGGCGGGCGCAGCCGCGGACGGCTTCCCCTGCAGCCCCGCTCCAGCAGCGCGGAGCAAGGGCACCCTGCCTCCCTCCCCGGGGCACGCGGGGCCAGGACGTTTGGAGGCAGGCAGCCAGGCTGGCAGGGAGAGGGCTCCCCCCAGGTTTTTTCCTCCTCCCTCCCTCCCCCCGAGCCTGTCCTTGGAAACACTGTTTGTTTTGGTCGGCAAGTGCCAAGCTTCTGCCTCTGGTAACTGTTAAAAACATGGGGCCGGGGGAGGAGACAGAGAAACAGATGGAGGAAGAGGAGGAGCCGCCGACGGCGGTGTCGCTCCCCCCGCAGAGGGGAGGGGACGGGACGGGACAGGACACAGGCGGGAAGGGCGTCTCCGGCCTGCCCTCAGGGCGTTGTGGCCCTGGGCGAGTGCTTGTGCTGCCTCGGTGCCGGCGGCTGGGGTAGCTGCTGTTGGCTGTCTCGCGTACTGACCTTTGGCGGGCATCTCGCCCCGCTCCGGGGGGCTTTAAGCCTTCGCCAGGAAAAGCCAGTGTATTAAGGGAAGAGCTGCGGAAGTAGAAGGCTAAAGGAGAGCAGTGTCGGCTATCAGCTCTCAAAAACGAGGCATGAGGAAATGCCGAGACCCTTAACAAAGGCTCTTTTCTCCTCCTGCGCTGGGTGCTGGCAAAGGTGGAGTCAGTGAAAGGGAAACTCGAGCCCGAATGAGATTTGGGCGATGCCGGCTTGAAGATAGTAAGGATGTAAGCCCAGGAGAGTAAGCGAAGTTAAGACGCTTCAGTGGTAAAACTGGACAGAGCACTTACAAAGCGGGCGGAGAGCAGAGCAGTGGAAAAACTTTCTTGAAGATGGTATCTGAAGAAATAAAAAGAAGTTCCAATGTGTTGGGCTTGTTTTTCTTCCCCCAGGTGCTTCAAAAATAACTTCTGAAGGAAGCCTTGAGGAATAAAAAGCGTTTCTGTGCTCTCTAAAGCTAATCAGATTATGCAGTTGTGATCACTTCTAAGTGAATGATTGGGTTGGGTAAAGTTGACTACGTAAGAGCAAAATGGCTTTAGACATCAGCAGTGTTGTCTTTACTAAAAATAACCCAAAACTATCTAAATCCGCAGTGGGAATGATAATTTAGTTCTCTGTTGTTAAATTAACTGGAAAAATTGGGGTTTATAAATTTAGGTGCTTCTTTTTTAGCTTGGTCTCCCATTTAAGAGTTTATGCTTAAACACTGTGAAATAGTACTGATTGAAAGAAAGCAAGGAGTGTAATGTGATAACGAAACCCACGGGGAAAGTATCCAACCTCATCTGTTGTTTTTAATGTGGAGGGAGTAAAGCAGGCTGTAACCACAGCCTGACCCTTAGTAGAATAGGTAGGATATTAACCTGTGTATTAAAACAACAGCCTAATATGTAATGCCTAATGAACAACTCAAAAATAAGAAGATGGTGTTGTCTATTCTAGGTGGCAAGGTACAAAGATCTCCAAAGGCTAAAGGGCTTTCTGAAATAATTTGGAAGTTCTATTAATCTAAACTTAAAATGACATGTGAGCTTGGCCCTTAGTAATTTATGAGAGTGTCTTGTCTACAGAAGCATAAGGAAAAGCCGCTCTTCCAGTGTATGCTATAAAGAAAGGACAAAGTAACTTGGTTGTCTATTGTTGTAACTAATTAGAAAAAACCTTTTTTGTTTGTACTTCCCTTTGATATGCTTGCTGAATGCAATTTTCTCTAAGATTTTTTTAGCTGTTAGGAAGCATATTTAAAAACTGGATGATGTACCTGGATTCTGCTTGTGTATTCGTGTACATTTACTTTGACATGCTTGCTGCCTTGTTTATCTTTTAAACTTGGAGCTTAGCCATAATGTTCTGAATCTGCAGAAGATATCCATTCTTTCTTACCATTACATTTGAGACGTGCTAATAAGAAATACATTTACTGTGATGAAGGTTGCGGTGTTGGGTTGGTTTTTTTTTCATTATGCCACCTCAAACTTACATAAATGAAGTCTTCTGAAGCCCTCCACTGGCAACTGTGCTATTTGTATGTGTGCATCTATTGTAGGAACAGAGATGGTTTCAAAATATCAAAATGGCCTGTGTGTCTTTGAATGCAAGTATTGGTTTGTGAAAGATCTGTTCCTGGGACTAGTATGCAGAAACTTGATGTCGATAGGACTTTAACTTCTACCCTAATGATTTCATTGTCCTGGGAATCAAGAGTGGGTTAGAAAATGACAATGCTGACTTGCCCCTGTGGCTGGTTTAGTACTTGTTGTCAGGAGCACCTTGCAAATCTGACTATTTACAAATTAGCGTATTTATTAAGATGATACTGACAGTTCAGGGGAAGTTCTTGATACATAAACTGTGTGAAAATTTTGTGGGTTTCAATCATTATTTAATTTCTTCTATGTTTCAACACCTAGACTGAAGCAGTAGACACATCTTGAAGTGTTCATACTAGGCAAGTGATTTACGAGACCTTTTGGGCCAGTACACTGCTAACAACATTAATCAAGTCTTTCAATGGACCACGTGCAACATTAACCTTCTGGAGGTTAGTTATTTACAAATAAAGGGATTTTATACATGAATTAAAGCCTGTAAACAGTGTCTTGGTGCTGATCCAGAAACAATTTTGGGAGAGTAATGCAAGCTTTGCAGGCTCTGCCAGGTTGTTGTATTTCAGTGAACAGTTCCACATCAGAACCTGGAGTACATTCTACAGGTAGGTTACTCATTAAAACTAGTTTCTAGTTATTGCTGGCTTTGAGATTTGTAACAGATCTTAATTGAAGAAATATCTTTAGTGTCTTGTGTAACATTAGTGACTCATTTCTAATTGTTACTTAAATACAATTTCCAAGTAAAAAATCTCATCCTTTTGGTTTTCTAGGTTCTGTTGTAATCCTCAGTCTTGTTTATGAGTACTTTTTAAAAACATCTGCTTCTTTGCTTGTTAGAAAGTATAAAATTGCTGTTCTAATAAAAGAGTTAAGTATCTCATGACTAATGCTCTAAGTCTTGAACCCATGACCTCTATATCCCAATCAAAATCTCTCTTCTGGCTTCTCCAGCAAGGTAATACTGTCAGCTGCATTCTTGCTGATGGGATTAATTCTTTTCACAAAAAACAGAATAAAACCTGGCATAAATCAGGTACTTGATTGCATCCTCTTTCCTTTTGGGAGAAGAGGAGTAAACATGCACTTAACAAATGTTAGTCATCTTGTTTAACAGGGGAGTACTCATCAGTTAATACTTCATCAAGTGAGAGAGGCCTAGTCAGGATGAGCTGGTACCCAAAAAATCAAACACTCAATGTTGTAACTAGGTGCCAGCATAAAGGAAATCTCACTCCCTTCTGTCTACCTCTTGAGCCAACAATACATTGATTCACATAGTCACACAAAAATCACCCTATTGCTGTCAAAAGTACGACTTGGGAAAACACAAAAGGCAGTATTCTTTGCCTGCTGAAGTTGATACAATTTAAAATGAAGTCACATTAGGTTTGCTGGTAGAAAGCATTGTTGGCTACGTTTCATTGTAGTGTACTACAGAATGCTTTGTGGCTATATTCAAAGACAGACAGCTACTTTTGGTATCTGGGCCAAATTCCTTTGGTAGTAATTATGGCTGACTTCCAGGTTCTCATTTTAATATGATTATGAACATATATTTAACTTCCTGTCATACAGCTATTAATCATCCCTATTGCACTGTGCAGCTGTCCAGTTCTCGGCAGTGGCAGATTATCTGCCTGGGAGGCAGTTTCTTTATGTAGACAGAAGCACTATGAAGCCTGACACTTCTCAGTGTTACTTGTCATGTAACATGTAATGTTAGAGGCTCAGAGTTCTCATTTGACTTAAAACAGCAAAGCCATCCACCCTCACCCCTAGGAGGAGTATTTTTTTGTGTCTATGCCATTGTTGATCTGGTTCTGAGCAAAGACCCACCCAAAGCACCAGGATAGACGTATATCTGCACCCTGTCAGAGATTTAATAATCTGAATTAGTTGCCTGTTTCTCCCAACAGCTCCTATGTTTGCTTCAGAGTTGTTACACTTGGTGCAGTCGGTTTGCGGAAGGAAGATAATTGCTAAATGTCACTTGGTGGTGATGTCGGGTGGGGGATGGTAACATTGAGATGCCTTTATGGCTGTTGAGAGCTTCCAGAATTCTGACAAGCAACTTTAGGGGTTACTGTGTTGGATAGTACTTCTATTTTTTTTAAATGCAACCAGTTTACAAGCTGTCTATAACATGACCATTAAGGTATGAAACAGCAGAGGGTACAAAACTTCCTTACAGAACAGGTGTCATTCGTTAATAACTCTCTGATTTTGTATGTCAAGCCAGATCCTTTCTGTAACACCTTTTTAAGAAAAGCAACTATTTGCTCTTCATTTGCAATGTAACAAACAGGATCTGACTTCTGTGAAACAAGTGAGGAAAAAAAAAAAAGTGCTGGTCCTATGGAAGTTTTTGTCTTTCCAGGTCTTGTTTACTGTAGCAGCTAAAGTGAATCAGAATGCCTCTCAATGATGACCAGAACAGTGATTCGGAGTCTTCACGCCTCTCTGAAAGCACAGCTTCTTCTAGCGACTCTGAATATTCAAGACAGAGTTTTAACAGTGATTCTTCAAGCAAACCCAGCTCCCCAGCGTGTAAGCCTATTTCAACCTTACCTACACTGTGCCTAGGCAGATAAGGCTAACCTCATTTCTCTTCACTATCATGGGTAGAACATGGGCTTCTGAATGTTGTTTATGAAGAGAAAGGCATGGCTTTCTCTCTGCTGTGAAGCAGTGCATCTCCCTGTGTGTGGAACACCATCAGCAGCTCTATCTGTGGGGGTCTCCTTCACTTCAGAAAGTGTAAGAAATGTGTGCTGCCATGGATGCGCTGATCTTCACGTTGGTAGCAGTCTTCCCCTCAAACAGATAAGGCTTTGGGCAAAGTGAGGGTTTCTTCCACTCCATACACTTAAAAGTTAAATCTGTGACATACAGATCTATATGATGACATCAAGTTATACAAAATTAAACCTCAAATTCACATTTTTTCTTTCATAAATATTAGGATCAATCAAAACCACACATTTGCACGTGGAATGTATCATTACTCAAAATAAAGCTTCAAAAGATGGGCCTCGTTCATGTCAAGTATTTTCAGACCATGCATAGGGTCTATGTAAGTGAAGTCTTACATTAAAACAAACATATTAGTGGAGCTGCAATTGCCAGCTGGCTCTTTATTACCAGTCTTCAAATTCCAGATATTAAATTGACAGATTTTTAGGGTTTAAAAACTTTGGGATTTTACTCTTGCTTTCCAATGTAGTGTTTCTGTTATGTTCTTGATACTTGTACAGAGGAGTGTAACTTACGATGCATCTGCTGTGGGACATAAGTGGGGAGTTCTTAAGCCAGTAACTTCAGAACCTTCTCTACCACAATAGACATTACATGCTCAGAATTGTAGTGGGTATCTGTTACTGCCTCTGCTTTTGGTCTGGTATATCTTACAGAACAGTCAATAGGAAATTTTTGGAATACAAGATTATGCTTTAAAAGAAGAAAGTTACATTGGTTAAGATGCAGAAATATGAAATTGCTCTTCAGAATCTTACAAGGGTTGTGCAGTATTGGTATTACCCAGACACACCCCCGATAAGCTGGGAGTTTCCTGGGTTAGTGTTCTAAGAAGATACCAAGACGTGGTAATCCTAGACTGTTGCTTGTTGAGTTCCAGAGTCCAATTAGCAATCAGTAAAATATCTAAGTTTTAATATTTTTCAATTGCGCTTATCAACTACAGATACTTGGCTTGAATTGATCTTGTTTGTTCCAATAGCAAGCCCTCCTAAGACTATTACATTTGATGAACTGATGGCAGCTGCAAGAAATTTGACAGACTTGACTCTAGCTCACGAAATTGCTGTAAATGCAAATTTTTGCATAAAACATGAAGACTTCCCACAGAACAGGTAAGAGGCTGGATTTTGCAAAAAGCAGTACTGGAGTTGGGAAGAAAGGAGAAATAAATGGAGCAGCATATTAAAACAAAACAAAAAGGTCCCCAAACCAAAACATCTTGGAAGGCTATGGATTTTTCTCTTGTACCTCCAGGACTCACTGTCAAGGCTGTCTTGCTCGGAACAAGTGTTGCAGTCCTGCTGAGTTGATGCACTGTCTTCAACCATATTGCTCTGTCTTGCACGTCACGTGGAAGATAAAAGGCTGATGCAATATGAATGCTCATAGCGAAGACGAGTATCAATCTGTTCTCTGTAGTTCCAGGCCCTGTGGGAAAGATGAAGTGGTGGCTTTCTAGGCAGTTGTATGTAGTAGCTCATTGGTGCCATAGTGATAAGAGATCGTTACAGAACATAGCTCTAATATTTGCCCCCGAAGAGACTCAGAAATGCCAGGCTATCCAGAGGAAGTGAGAATGTAGGTAGCTACAATGCTCTTGCTTAGACATGTCTAAATTGGTGACCCTGGTCTTTACTTTGAGAAAACTTAGGTTTAAAAAAAAAAAGGGGGGGGGAGGTTTAGTTGCACAAGTCTCTTAACTGATAATTGGTTTAAAGAGAGATTAGTTTTTGAGAAAGCTTAATACACAAGTTAGGACGATGAAATTAAATTTGCTAAGGAAATAGGCAAGGTGGTGTCTCTTTACCAACATCTGAACTGCCAGCACCCCTTTATAAAGTACAGGTATTTTAGGAAAGGCATGTCAGTTCGGGAGCTGATGATTCACAGCCCAGGAGAGGTATGGTTGCAGAGCGCAACATCTGGTGAGGTAGTGTGTGTTTCCCAAGAAGTGGTTAGGCTGACCTGAAACCCTTTGACCAAGGATGAAAGTTGGGAGTCTTTTCTGTATCTAATTGACTTATTTCACAGCTTTGCAGGCACAGTGAAACAAATTGTACACAAGGCATTCTGGGATCACTTGGAATCAGAACTGAATGAAGATCCTCCAGAATATGAACATGCTATCAAGCTCTTTGAGGAAATTAAAGAGGTACTCTTCCTCCCTCCCTCCCAGTATTGTTCTGTCAGCTGAGCTCTGAGTGTCTCTTAGTTCACTGAATGGTCTGCTAATTCAGTCAAAGCCAACATGTTCCATTTTGTTCTTTTAAAAATGCAACCATGGTTATTCAGAACTGCGAAGGTGTCTGTCTATAGTATGTTTACATTAACTAGGAATATGGCCAAGCATGCTCAGCTGTATGTCCATTCAACTTTGATTGCAGGATGGTTAGTTGCAAGTCAGCTTTCTTCTCAAAGCTTTGCATATCTACCTACCTCTTTCCAGCAAGATAATGTGAGCTTAGGGTATGAACAGAAGCATAAACATGACCGCACCTGCCCAAATAGACTTCATTGTTTATGGTCTTCACACAAGGGAGTGTACAAACCTTCAATCCTGGCACAATACGAAGTCTTTCAAAATTTTAAGTTAGTAAATGTTTGTTTTACAGGGCAACCTCACAGTTTTTGAAAGAGTCTCACTGTTGACATGCTTTCTGGTTTACCAGTTTTGAGCATTTCTGCAGAACTGAATTCTGATCCTTTTAACAGTTCTTCTCTCCTGCTACCTTAGATAATATTAGGTCTTAACGTGTCTTGTTATAGCCAGTCAGCTAAATACACTCAACATTAGTATTAATAAATATGCTGAAGCAAGACTTCAAGGGGTTTGGTTTTTATTGATAAGCTTTTCCTTTTTTCTCCCCTACTTCAGATTCTTCTTTCCTTCCTGACTCCTGGAGCAAACAGGATTCAAAATCAAATTTGTGAAGTCCTAGATACAGATCTTATAAGACAGCAGGCAGAACATAACGCTGTTGATATTCATGGGCTAGCTAACTATATCATCAACATTATGGGAAAGTTATGTGCTCCAATAAGAGACAATGATATAAAACAGTTAAAAGCAACTGACAACATCGTGGAATTACTGAGGTTGGTGTTTGGGTGTGTTTTTAGGGGAAAAAACTCTCCTCTGAAAGTATTGGGCAGGGGAAGAGGGAGGCAGGGGAAGTCTTTAAAAGAAGTGTTGTGTAAGTTTATATAGCATCTGGCTTCAGACTGTGGAAAAACTTGTTTTTATATAGAGGCATTAAAGGGGAGGAGCTATGGCACTTAACATTCTGGTCATAAAGAGTATCTTACTACTTAATGAAATTAGTAGAATGCCTAGATCAAACACTACCAGCTAAGTAATGGAACAACAGAAAGAAGTACTTTTGTAGTAACCTGTGTTTCAGAGACTGCTTGTTCAGTCTTGTTCTACGTTACAAGTAGTAGATTTGTACTGCTCTTTCTTGAAGTATTTATTGCATACTTCCTCAGGACATGAAATTTTGGTTTTAATTTTTTTTTATTAAAGGTATTACTACTCAAATTTGAGCTTACAAATTTGAGTTTACAGTTTTTCAGGTACACTGAAATATTAAGAATAAGCAGTAGCTGTTGTAGTGTTTCATTGGGTTGTGTATTGGCATTGTGTACTTGAATCATACATGGGGACCAAAGCAACTGTGTCATAAGCACTGTTACTTTCAGTGCAATTGGAGTGACTAAAAAGTTAAAGTCTCTTCATTGGGCTGAAATGTACCAATTGATATAGTTCCTGAAAACCCTTCTCTTTCTGTTACATAGCATCACTAAACACCACAACCCCATATTTGTCCTGTTCTCTGTAACTTAAGCCTTATACACAATGCTCCTTCAAGTATCCTGGAATATTGGTAATGTTTCTGTTAGGCTGAAATACCAATAAAGGAGTTTACTTCTCCCAGAACTGAAATTAAAGTGCTAATGTAGGTGTACCTCATATGCTGGTAAAAATCCATAAACTATTGTTACAAACTATTGTTTGTAAACTACTGTCAAATTTCAAACTCCTCCTTTCAGACAAATATTCCATGTTTTGGACCTGATGAAAGTGGATATGGCTAATTACACAATTCAAAACCTTAGGCCATACCTTCAGCGTAATTTGGTGGACTATGAAAGAACAAAATTCCAGGAAATCCTTGAAGAAACACCAAGTAGGTATCACACTATACCTAATTAAAATCTTTCTTTAAGAAGAAAACTAAAGTCTTAGCAATTGCAGTTAATTTCCTGTCTAGATCTAACTAATGCAACCTACCAATGGACAATTGCTTAACCTGCTGTAAAGTTCATTTACCTGTAATCTGGGGCATTTCCAGATAAATGTGTATTTGCTAAATTGTTTGGTATCTGGAAAATACACTGGCTATTATTGTTGAGAAGGAGAAGTCCTATCTACTGAAAGATGTATGGAGCAACCTTGTTAGTCTGAAGTTAACATGTAAAACCAGTTATGGTGCTAGAAAGTTGGAAAGGACAGATCAATTTTTTTTTTTCCAATAAATAAAAGGCAGGATCTGAGGAAAACTTCTTAGGTGAAGTTCTCAAGTCATCTTGATCCACTATTAGAGTTTTTATTAAAAACCTAAGGAAAAACTCTTCTAAAGCGTTTCATTTGTTGTTATTACAGTTTATCTCTCTTTATCTTTCCTTTCCAGTCCCATGCCCCAACTATTACATGGCTTCCCTGAAAAAGGGAAAAAAATGCTTTGGGAACTTGAACTTTGAGGCTTTATACTCCAAAATCTTGGCTGAAGTCTACATCTACTTGTTTGTTAGGTTTGTGCAAGCTAGTTAGAATATTAAGGTGACTAATGGAAGAGGTTCAATGGAAAAAAAGTGAGGAAGAGAATTTACCTATGTGAAGACTCAGCTGTCCACTGTGCTTAGTTTTCACAAGTTCAGTACTCTTGTTTATGTGTACAATTGTTTTCCTCAAGCAACTGCTTATGTTGATGAAAGCATCCAGTTAACCTGTGCTGATCTGCAATGCTTAGGTGCCCTGGATCTCACAACAGAATGGATCAAGGAATCAATAGAAGATGAACTCTCATCTATTTCTGATGAATCTTCATCACCCCCTGGTGCTGATAGTAGTTCCAAACCAATTATTAGTCCTACACTGGTGCTAAACAATGGCTACTTGAAACTGTTACAGTGGGATTATCACAAAACAATTCCGGAGGTAAGAAGTTACCTCAGTGTCTTCCGATTTCTAGCTCTGTGAAGACGTTGGTATAGTACAGTAATGGTGGTATTGATGACAACAGATGAAGGGTTGTCGTGCACTTCTTAAATTCCTGAATAGTGAATTTGGAGGGTATATGCTAGTTTGGTGAAGGTTCTTTTCCCTCCAGACAATTATAGCTCACCAGCTCCACCCTAAGAACAGTCCTGGCCACAGTCAAAGGCTGGGCCTTGTGCTGACAGCACTTGGCTTTCTCTATTTTTGAGAGAACTGACTGTAGTATCCTGTTGCCTTAGCAGCAGGAGTTTGCGGCATTACTGTTGCTTTAGAACAGAATTGATTAATAACTTGAAGTTCTCTGAAGTAGATATTCACATTCTCTCAGTGCATATAAAGTATTGCTTTAAGAATCACTATACAGATTTTCTCTCCAACTCCTGATTACTGAAGTCTGCAACTTCCTGTGAGGTGATTTTGAAACTGTCAGTCAGTCAGGGAATCTACAGTGAGTGCCTTACCTATACAGAGGGTGGAGAATTTCCTAAACACTCTGAGTGCTCTCAGTCAGTGGACAGAAGGGAAACCACCTTCCTTCTTTGAAACAGTTTTGAATCAAGCTACACACAGTGTCCTCTATGGGTCTAGTTTGTCCTACTGTGAGTTTGCAACTAAACAGTTGAAAGTAGATGACCCGGTAGTTGTTGATGGAGGGGTGTGGTTAGGATGAATTTCAAACCTATAATAAATCACCCCTACTATATCTTGCTGTGGGAATTACATTTTTAGTATAGTCAGCTGATTTTTTGACTGCAGCAGGCTGTGTATCACTTGAAGGAACCTGCTCTGGTGATTGTCATGCACAGTTGTTCATCACTGTCCATCAGTTACAGATCATTGCATCTTTGAAAGGACAGCTCAATGTAGAAGACTATTTTGTCTGTGACCTTGATCACTACAGTGTTCTCTGGATCCCCTGAGCCTTCCATATCTTGGGCTGAATTGTTGGTCACGAATTTGTCAGCAGTGATGAGGAGTAAGATACAATGCTCTCACTTTCCTCTGCACTGAAGGCATTACCTTTCTTCCCACCACAGGCTTACTTCTGGTGCCCATACATAACAGCACTCTGTGCAGTACTTTATGTTTGGGGTATTTCAGCTGCTGTGTCTCCTGGCTTTGCATACTTGTGATTAAAAATATTAGTGCTTCATGACTATACCTGTCCTTTTCCAAGCCCCTCTCTCTATTCCTAAATCAGCGTTATTGTTTCATTTCTAGACTCTAATAACAGATGAAGCTCGTCTTCAGGAGTTGAGAGAAAAGCTCAATCAGTTAAAAATCATAGCTTGTGTTTGTCTCATAACAAACAATATGGTGGGTGCAGCAATTGTAGATGTGCCTGATTTTGCTGAACGACTGAAAAGGATCTCTGTTCCTCTTCTTGAAGACATGAACAAGAAGTAAGGCCTTGTTCTTATCACTCTTCCTTTTTGGGGTTTTTTTTGAACAGGAAATAGCAGGTGGATCTGAAGACCTTTGGAAGCTATTCAAAGATTATAGCCAGTGCTTGTTAATAAAGGAATAAATTTTAATACCCTTTGCATTTCCTTTACAGTAGAAGTATACTGTATGTTGGGGACATGTTTTCAAAGTTAGGTGAAATCTTTATCTTGGTATTTGTCTACAGAATTTGGAGACCAGTGCTAAATTTGATTCATAAGCTCCTAATACTGGAGTGACTGGGGCAGTACATTCACCAAATTGTCTTGCCATTTGCTACTTGTTGCTAATGCCAACTTGAAGGTAGTTCAAGCTATTTGGCTGCCAATTTCTGCTGCCACTTGCCCTATGAGCAAGTCAGATGTGATCTGAAAGAGTTTTTCACTCTACTGTGCATGTGGCCCAGGAAACGCCTAAGCATAAGGACAAAATGAACTGGTGTCACTGCTGTATGACTGATTTATTTATTTTTTTTCCCCCATTGGAATCACAATTAGGTCCTTATTTTATTATCTGTGGAGGTTTGTCCTATGTCTGTAGCTGTACATAAATCTGCAAAAGCAAAGGGTAACTTTCCAATGGGAGAAGTGAGAAGAGAGCGGGTTGAAAATAAAAGGGAAAGGAGGCAAGTGAAGTCATCTTAAAACATCACTACAGAAAAAACAAAAAATAATGCTTTTCTATTTCTTTCAGAACATTTGATTTGAAGGAGGCTTTGAATGCTATTGGTGTCCAGGTTTGCAGCAAAGTGAACTCATCTCTAACTGAAAGAGGTCTTCCCACTCTTACTGAAGAAATGCAGAGTAATTTAATAGGTCAAATTGCTCATATTGTGGAGGAGAATAATCCTGTCAGTTCCTTGATTGGTTAGTAAGATAATATGTACTTGTCTTACTGTATGTGTCTATATATAAACTTATTACCAGCAAGGTTCATCACTATTTTTTAAAAGCACCTTCTTACTGCAGTAAAATGCAGGATCAATGGAGAGTAAGGAAATGTAGCTGACCTATAGTTCTGGGTGTGCTGCAGAGCATGTTTAGTCACAGCTAGAAATAATTTTAAAAGTGCCTGAACAAACAAGTGTAGAGATGCTACAATTTTTGAGAAGAAATTAGAAAAATTACTGCTATTCAGTCTCCCTTCTGCTAGTTCTGGGTTTAAACCTAGTGTGGTTTTTTGAATCTGCTTCATATTAGGTCATGTAACTTGTTGCAGCATGTTTATGGTGTGTCCACTTTCAAGGAGCCAACGTTCAGAGGCTCTCAGTATTGTTCCTTGCTGCAGCACAGGCTCCGAAAGAATTGTTACTTATACTGGTGGATTTGTTTTTCTTTGCTGTGCTGATGTGCCCCTGCTTACATACCTCTTTCAAAGTGACTGTGGCTTCACCTGGGGTTTACATTTGTTCTGAGCATGCTTTGTGTTCCATTTCAGACAAACGAATCCAGTTCTTCATGAGAAGCTTGCTTGCTCTTCCAAGTTTTCAGAACTGTATGCCTACTATGCCAGGAGGCCTTTCGGTGATCCAGACAGAGATGGAGCTTGTTGGATCGCAGTATGCAAGCATTGTAAACTTCAATAAACAAGTATATGGACCATTCTATGCAAACATACTTAGAAAACTACTTTTTCCTCAGGCACCAATGGGGAAAGCAGAAACAGAAGGACCTACCAGTTAAAAAACCCTGTTTCTGTAACCCCCCTTTTATTAACCTTCCAAGAGTGACCTGACCTTCCCACTAAGAACAGCCCATTCCAGTGACTAGTAATGAGAGAGATCTTGTAAAATGTATTCAGATAGTTTCTAAAATTCACTGGAAAATAATTAATTTCAAGGGCATCTATATTTTAATAGACTAAACTTGTTTAATGGGTTGTGTCACTTGTAATAGCCAATGAATTACTAGCTTTCAAAGCAAGCATTCATTATGATTTGCAGCAAGAAAGAGCTGGCAAAGTAGTTCTTGCTTTGCCACCATTAAAACATGATATTATTTTTCAACTTAATTGTATTGCTATTGGTAAATATATTTTATGAATTAATAAATCAATTGTAGATAAAATGTACTTTGCTTACATTATGTTTTTGTAGAGCCACATCTAATAAAACCCACTAATTTCTGAAAAGACTCTGGTACTCCTTGAATTACTGGAACCAGATCTTAGCCCCTGTTACATTAAGGAAAGCCAGTATTAATGAGGTGTTTGGAGTATAGCAGTTACAGAAGAAGCATTCACTGCTGAACATAGGAATCATTCACAATGTCTCAAAATTAATTAAGTTTAACTATAAACAGCAAAGAATCATGATGCTGGGGGCATGGAGTAAATTTATGTATATAATGTTTATAAGCATTTTGTTCATCCGGTGGAGGTCATACTGATCTTTAATCTCTAGAATGTGTATGTACTAATCTTTGATCTCAATGAGTATTAAGTATTTTTAAATTAGGTCTTTGACCTTTATTCCTAAAAGCACTTGAGAGTGACCTTAGAGTACCACAGAGTAGCTTCCCCTTTTATATTCTGGTGGATGAGGGCATAAGCTTTTCAAAATGTATTCTTGGGTCTGGAATCCAGAACCCAAATGATTGGTCGTTCTTGAAAATGTGATTAAATTCACCGAGTCTGTGAGAAGTGCTGCCGTTTTCTTTAAATTCCTTTGGAGTAGGCCCAAATACTTAGCTCCCAATTAAGGCAACAGGAATCTCACATACAGAAAATGAGTAAGTCTGAGAAATGTGGAAGCAAACTTCTGTAAGTTTGCACAGGCTTTATTTTGCATATTTCAAATGACTGAGAAAAGATACTGCTGGAATACGTATTAAAGACCTGCTCTTACCTAAGAAATTGAATCATAATTTACTTGAATATGATCTATTAATATATTACCATATAATAGTCCTTTTAAAGTATCATAGATGTATTAAAAACTCCACGTGGTACAGAATATATCGCTTGTTTTTAATATTTTATATTACAATCTATTTTTTATGAAGAGACAAAATTGCCCGTAAAAGCTTAATGTGTCACACAGATTGTGTATGTACATTACCATGTCTATCATAAAGGTCTAAAAAATGGGGCATTATTAGCACTGTGGTTTTGTAGGCCATTTTTACTGAACTGTATACTCTTTTTAATAAGGGAAATGACTTCTAGTCAGTTGTTCCTGTGTCCAGGGACTTCAGCCACATGTACATGGGAAAGAAACCTTTCTTCAAAATGCCTTTTTAGAAAAGAAATTTCTTTAGTGTAAAAACTTTGCACAAAATAAAGATAAATACATATTTTAAAGGAAACTGTTTCCTGAAGTCTGAAAAAGCTAAGAAAAAGGAACTCTTAGAATAGTTATTGTGCCATGAGGTAAAGCAGGCTTGCTGGAATTTTGATATGTAATTTGAAATCCTAAAGAGAAAAATGCATTTCAAAAGCAATTAGAGGAAATTAAATCTTAGTGATTTGTGACATTTTTAGAAATATCTAAACTATTTTGAGCTTCAGCCAAAAGAGGATTTTATGAACAATTAAAGAGGATTTATGAGTATGAACTTTTTATCGTAGTACTTTATATGCATTCTATTGTAAAAGTAAAAAACTGCAGACCTTTAATGTACTGGAGAAACTGTCATACTAGTTTTTACCAGTAAATACTCAAAAAATGAGGATTCATTGGAGGTTTTTTGTGATTAAGATGACTTGCAAAGGGCATTTTGTAGCATGGCCTGTGTGTCAAGTGATTGTGTAACGTACCTTAGTTTTTTTTTAATATTTCAAGTATGGACATTGTGTCTGTTTAATGTCATGTGTTGCATGCTGTTTACGCTACTGTGGCTGAAACGCATTTGGCTCTACTCTGAAGTTGTCCTTGTGAAACAAGATGCCATTCTGTAGCAGCTTTCTTTGTTGAAATATAAATGTTTGAAGTTTTGTATGCATTAAATTTTGTTTGTGATACCACTGGTGGTGAAAAAGCCATTTATGCAAACTTTCTTAAATGTAATGGATTGTTAAATGCTGAAGATAAATGACTGCACTAATAATACCTTGTGAGTCTTTTCTTTAACTTCCCCGTTACAGCTGGAGTGTAGAGCAGTGATTTTAATCCAGCTGCACAAATAACATGCAGAAATCATTTGCTTAAAGCTGCCTCCTTTGGAGAAGGTTGTATTGGGTTTGTGTGGCAAGGTGTGGGGGGGTGGGGGGATGGGCAGTGCAGTGTGGTGCTGCAGGGGTGGCTTCTCTGAGAAGCTGCCAGAAACTTCCCCTGTGTCCAATGGATGTAATGCTGCTGACTTAGAGGGACCCACTGTTGGTCAAAGCCTAGTGCATCATTCATGGTGGTAGCACCTCTGGGGTAACATAGCTAAAAAGGAAAAAAGAACAACCCTGGAAGCATGTATTTTTTGCATCCAGAAAGAGTGAGATTGAGAGGTGCAACTCTGCAGATGGTGAGGTCAGCGAAGGAGGGGGAAGAGGTGCTCCAGGTGCTACAACAGATTCCCCAGCAGCCTGTGGAGAAGACATCATCTCCAGGCTCTCCCCCGGCAGCCCATGGAGGTTGATGGCGGAGCAGACCTCCCCCTGCAGCCTGTGGAGGACCCCACTCTGGAGCAGGTGGATGCCTGAAGGAGGCTGTGGCCTGGTGGGGAAGCCTGCACTGGCAGGACATACGGAGCAATGGAGAGAGGATCCTGTGCTAGAGCAGGCTTGCTGGCAGGACCTGTGACCACGGAGGGGACCCATGCTGGAGCAATCTGGTTCTGAAGGTCTGCACCCCATGGAAGGGACCTACACTGGAGCAGTTGGTGAAGAACTGCAGCCTATGGGAAGGATTCATGTTGGAGAAGTTCATGGAGGGCAGTTACCTGTGGGAGGGACCCCACTCTGGAGCTGTGAGGACACCTCCTCCAGAGGAGGAAGGAGCAACCAAGATGTGATGAACTGACCCCAACCCTCATTACCTGCCTCCCCGTGCTGCTGGGGAGGAGAAGGTAGAGAAGTTGAAGTTGAGCCCCAGGAAGTAAGGACAGGTGGGGGGAAGCTGCTTTAAGATTTAGTTTCTTTTGTCATTACTGGACCCTGATTTAATAGGTAATTAATTTGTTTTCCTGAGTTGAGTCTCCATTTTGCCCATGGTGGCAATTGACAAGTGCGCTCTCCTTGTTCTTATTGCACCTCATGAGCATTTTGTTACATTTTCTCTCCCCTGTGTAGCTGAGGAGGGGAGTCTAGCTAGGGTCAACCCATCAGGGAAGTAATTTCTGTACTCAATCATAGCTACACACTTGGGAATTAAATAGGAGGCTCAGATGAGGAGATCTAGGGGGGGGAGGCTATACCAGAGCTCCAGAGGGGTGAGTGACAAGAAAGACTGAAGAATTAAGTAGTTGTTTGCTGGTTTTTTTGGCTGCAAGAACAAGGAGCAACACAGAAAGATGGGCAGTGACAACTATTTTATTCACAAAGATGTATAGATAAGCTGTGGAACACCCTACCCAGAATATGGCATTATTACAAGTTTTTGGTTGCAGGAGAACTGGACAAGAGTGTAACTAATGGACATTCTTTTTTCTTCTATGATTTCTAAATGAAGGTGACCGATGGCCCCGTATTGCTCCACTTCTAGTAGCATTATGCAGAATACCTCTGCACAGTTCAGCCAGTCTTGACGTGTGTGGGTCAAATGTGCTGGGAATTTGCTGAAAATGTTTGAGCCTCTAGTATTTTTTATTCCTTCTGCGAAGAATTTACAATAGCTCTAAGGCAAAGTTACACTAAAGAATACCTGAAAAGAATATAGGGATTTTTTTTTCCTACTCACCCAGTTATACAGTAGGAACAAACATTCTGGAATAAATTTTTAGCTGAAAGCTTGTGCTGATAGAGGTTAGCTTTCCTGCAAGTGATAAAAAATGGGCAGAGAACTCAGGTAGATTTAACAGGTGCCTAGTTTAGAAAGGTAAAATGGATCTTTAATCCTCTAACTCCCACTTTTTATTATAAGTTTCTATTTTGAAAGTAATTATCATTTCCAATTACATACTAGCCATGGCTAACAGACCAAGTTACAGTGTGAAGGCGACCTGCTTCGTGAATGGGGGAAAGGCTGTGGATGTAGCGTACCTTGACTTCAGCAAAGCCCTTGACACCATTTCTCACAGCATTCTGCTTGACTGGCTACCGCTGGCCTGGACAGGTGCATCCTTTGCTGGATAAAAAACTGGCTGGATGTCCAGGCCCGAAGAGTTGTGGTAAATGGAGATAAATCCAGCTGGAGGCCAATAACGAGTGATGTTCCCCAGGGTTCAGTCCTGGGTCCAGTTCTGTTCAGTAGCTTTATCAATGATACAGATTAAGGGATTGAATGTTCCCTCAGTAAGATCAAAACCAACACTAAGCTGGAGGGACAGTCGAGGCTTGAGGATAGGGAGGCTCTTCAAAGGGATCTGAACAAGCTGGATCAATGGGCTGAGGCCAATGAGATGAGGTTCCACAAGACCAACAACCCCATGCGGCACTACAGATTTGGGGAAGAGTGTCTAGAAAGCCTTCAAGCTGAGAAGCACCTGGGAGTGTTGGTTGACTGCTGACTGAATATGTGCCAGCAGTGTGCCCAGGTGGCCAAGAAGGCCAATGGCATCTTGGCTTGTATCAGAAACAGTGTGGCCAGCAGGTCCAGGGAAATGATTGTGCCCCTGGGTACTCAGCATTGTTGAGGCCGCACCTGGAGTGCTGTGTTCAGTTTTGGGCCCCTCACTAAAAGAAAGACATGAAGGTCCTGGAGTTTGCTCAGAGAAGGGCAACCAGGCTGGTGAAGGGGCTGGAGAGCAAACCTTATGAGGAGCAGCTGAGCTGTGGTTTTTTAGCCTGGAGAGGAGAAGGGTGAGGAGAGACTTTATCACTGCCTACAACTACCTGAAAGGAGGTTGTAGAGAGGTGGGTCTCTTTGACCAATTGACAGGTGATAGGATGAGAGGGATGGCCTCAAACTGCACCAGAGTAGGTTCAGATTAGACATTAGGAAAAATTTCTTCCCCATAAGGGTTATCAAGCACTGGAACAGGCTGCCCAGGGAGGTGGTTGAGTCACTATCTCTGGATCTATTTAAAGATGGGTAGACAAGGTGCTTAGGGATACGGTTTAGTAGAGGACAGGAATGGTTGGAATTGATTATCTCAAAGGTCTTTTCCAGCCTAGTGGTTCCATGAAACTCTCCAGGCTGACTGTTTAAGGCAGGACACTGAATGGGAGAGGTCTGAAAAAATGCTACTCCATGTTTAACCTTCAGGTCCAGGATGCGTGCAGCCCAGACCAAACGCAGGGACCTTTACTCCTGCAGAACCTGACCCACAGCAGACTTGTGTGTCTAAGTCCTGCTTTCACACCCTGCTTCTTAAAGGCGCTTGTCTTCCGTCGCCTCAGCCTGCCCGCTCCGGGCTGTCAGCTGCCGGGGAACGAGGGGCGGTGAGGAGACCAGCAGGGCCGGCTCACGGGCGGCAGCTGGAAGATTCAGCGGTGAAACCACCTCCTAGCTGGGAGGGGGCGGTCTGGAGAGTCCTGCCGGGCAGGGAGAGGTCTGGCGGCCCTTCGCAAACCCCCTGGCCACGGTGCCCATTTCCTCTCTGTGTCTCTGCCGCCACGCCCCACTACAGCTCGGTGGGCGCGGAACTTTCGGGCGCCGCGCCGGTGCGGCGGGAGGAAGCGTTTGGCTGCTACACTGCAGGTCCCCCGCCGTCTGCGTCCGCTGTGGCCTCTCTGCCGGGGTGGTGATGGAGGCGCTGGCAACGGAATTGGGGGCTCTCACTCCGGAGCAAGCGGCGGCTCCTGTTAATACTGTGGAGGTTAGCGGCGGCCTGGGGTGGGAGGCAGCGGGGACAGACCCCCAGCTGCGGGGAAGGGTCGGCAGGCGTCGGGCTCTGCCAGAGAGCAGCTGGGCTGGGGCGAGGGGCGGTGGAAGGAGCCCGCCTCTCCGCGAGGGTGGGGGTCTGCAGCGCAGGCGCCGTGCCTCGGCGAGGGGGGTCTGTGCCCCCGCGGGCTGCGCCTCAGGAGCCTGAGCCGGGCTGCTGAGGGGTGGGCTCCGGCCCCTGCCATTGCCCGGCTCCCGTCCCGCAAACGCGAGCAGTTCCGTTAAAGTCAGCTGGTTGCCTCGCGTGGGGGGAGGGGGGAGGCGAAGGCCGTGCTTCGGGTCCTGTCTGGGCTGGGCTTTTTGGGTCGGAAGAGCGTGCTTTAGTGGAGCCCAAGGGCCTCGTGCTGGGCCTTGTATGAGCTCCGCGTGCCCCCTGAGGGACAGTGTCACACCGCAGCCACGGCGATGCCGTGCATTTCTTCTAAGTGCTGAACGTCAAACTGAAATGATGAGGTGCTGATGTCCTGCGAATGTTACAGGTGCTAAGCAAGGCAGCCTGTGGTCCTCACCTTTGCCCTCCATCTGCTTCTCATCCCAAGCTCGGGGTGGGCTCCTTATGCCATGGAGGTAGACAGTGGGGCACATGTTGATGGTCCCTGTAATCACTGAAGAATAGAAATGGGAAGAGGTTTGTAGGAACGCTGATAAACTTGACAGTGCTCTGCTTAGCTGGTTTTGATAAGTCTTCATAGGAGTTAGTTACTGGTAGGCTTTACAGATGCTGAGGCCTGCAGGTGCTGCTCCCTGGACTAAGAATCTTGAGTGTACTTAGTAAAGTAAAAATTATAGCATGACTTACTTTGCTGGGAATATAATTTCCAGTCTTAACAGGCAATGCCTTCCCCCCGCCCCCCCCCAAAGTTAGATGTTCCTAAATGTTTTTACCACGTGCTAGTAATGATTTTTCCAAGAAATGCATCTTCTCAGAGAAGTTGCTTTTAGGAAAAAAAGTGTCCCATTGCATCATGAGTAAATGTTGCACAGCACATATAGCTTACTAAGATGATCCAAGGAATCTTCCTCTTTTAATTCTCATTGGCTTCTGGCAGCCTTTTTTTCTAAATGGGTCTGATGTTAAATAATGCTACTGTTTAGAAATGCTACTAATAAAAACAAACAAAGCTGAAGCACTTTAGATGTTTAGAAAGATGTCGCTCTTTGGAAATGTGTTTCAAACTGGGTTTTTTTTTTTGTTTTCAGGAAAAATGGAGACTTCTCCCAGCATTTCTAAAGGTTCGTGTAAATACACTGATTTCATGAACACTGTCTCCTTTCTAACTTTTCACCCCCCTCCTCTAGCATTTGCTGTTTCCCAGAATACCTGTCCTCACCCTCTATGGGGATTTTGTGATTTATTTTTTTTGTTTTGTTTGTTTGTTTGTTTCTTTTTAGTTCATGCAATTATGGATAAACTTGTTACATAGTTTGGTTTCTTGATTTATCTGTAAATTAATTTGTGGAGGCATCCTTTTAGGGATTGGCATTTTTGTGTTTTCATTCTAAGTGAACAATGTGTATGGTGTACAGTTTCCAGATTACTGGCTCTAAACACCAGTTTTACTGGCACTTGAAGACCCCATTCATTGTCCTTATGTGAGACTGTGGTTCTAGGCTGGTAGTTGTGTTTGTCATAGGAAGCATATAATCACAGATCTGGATTCTGCAAGGCTTTTCTCATCAGTGTCAGAACTTGACTGCACTTCTTTTTGTTGCATTCTTGAGTGTTTGATCCTGTCAAGAAAACAAGTCAGTTAAAGATTGTGTATGTGTTCACTTTGGTTCAGGGCACTAGAGATGCTTCAGGGGCCTAATGAATCCCATTTCTGTGTCTCCCCTAGCAACCACATCAACTTCTATTGCCAGCTTGAGATAGTGATATTGTCTGAATTCTTGGGACTGTGAGAAAGGAAGGGCTGCTGATTGTGAGGTGCAATTTACTGTGTGCTTTATGCCAACTGTATCCATCCCATGTTATTTCCAGCCAGTGAGCCCTTTACTCTAGGGCTGCTGATGGTGGTCTGGCCTTTCTGTTGCATGTTTATGCCAGCAGTGATACACAAAGCTGATGTTGTGCATTACAGTTTCTAGCATAGTTTGATTTCAATAAAACAGTTGATACCACCCCATAAAAAAATGGAACTGCCAGTCTCACTTCTAGACACTAATAAAGCCATAATATTTTCTCACCTATCATCTGTTGTGCAGTGTTTTTGTAAATTAGGGAAACTTACCTGAAGACTTTTGCTGTGGAGTCATTTGTCTTTTGTCTTAACCCATGGAGGCTTCACTCTGAAGCTGGATTTGTCATTCTAAGCTTCCCATTTCTCTCTAACAATCTTAGAATGAACTGTTGCTTATGGAAACACATCTGTTTTCTTTATGAAGTTTTAAGTCTTGTAACATGTTCGTTGTCATGGGATGTTTCAAAGCTTAAAGCCCTCTGTGGGCATGTAAGCATGTGTCTCAACTAGCACTCTTTCGTGTTTGAGGCTGGATTTTGCACTGTAGTTAGGATAGTTACACATCTTATTTTGCAAACACCAGTCTATTAACAAAATGAATGCTTCTCTTAGTCTTCCTTCAAGCCAAAATCTTTCTTTCTTTTTTTTTTTAATCCCAGATCATTTTACTTAGTATAATCTCCCTTCTTTTGTTTGCTCTAAATGCCTGAAACTTAAGTCATTGAAATGAACTGTATCAACTCATTAACAGGGGGGAATGGGATATTGTTTATTCTGTGTGATATGACCCCGGGTTTGTTTTCTTTCTTCCTGCCTACAAATCAAACTCAGATTTCTTATGAGTGTCCTGCCCCCCCATGACTGTTTCCTCGTTTATTGACTTTTCTCTTTTGCACCCCACTTTTGTTCCATCTCCCCATCTCATTGGCTCTCCCTCTCATTCTTCTTTATGCCACCTGTTCTTGTTAGGATGCAGACAACTTCTTTCTCAAGCAGCACACGTGGTTAATTGTACTATAATGGTTAAAATTATTGCAGAATAAGGCAAAATGATAAAATATTTTGACTTGTAGTAGCTCATGTTTGTTCTATGTATTTTAGAGTCCATTGGGTGTTTATGGTTACTGGGGTGCTTTGGTGTCTGAACACCAACTTTCAACAAGGAAAGCTTTGGTGTAGATCTGGAAACGTGGAATCAGCTGATCTTCCAGACACTTCTCAGAAGTTTGTCAGCTGACAGAATTTAGCTCTGATCCAAAAGCACTTATTAATTTGTGCCTTATATGATTGATTTTACTGAAGCTAACTTTATTTGCTGCATGCATGTATTTTCCAGGTGAAGGGACTTGTGAAGCAGCACATAGACTCATTCAACTATTTCATCAATGTAGAGGTATGCTTTCTTGGTGGGAAGAGAGTGGCTCTAAGTACTCAGAAAAGGCACAATATTCTGTTTTATTTCCCTCCCCACAGATAAAGAAAATCATGAAGGCCAATGAAAAAGTTACAAGTGATGCTGACCCAATGTGGTACTTGAAGTAAGCATGAAATGATTTCCATATCCATATTAGCATGTGCACTAGCTCTCGGGGTCGTTATTGGCTATAAAATGTTTTATAGGTACCTGTGTAGGTATAAATCAAGAGTGTATTTTCCATGACTTATCTCTTATTTGGAGCAATGAAAGATGAGAATGTTTAAAGAATAATCATTTGAAGCAGACTGAGTAGCTGCCTCTTAAATGTGTCTTATGTTACCTTTTTCTGTAGTTTAGTAATCTTGGGTGACAGATGGAAGTTTCTTTTTCTCTCTTCGCAGAGGTCCTGAGGTTTATTGCTTGTAGAACACAGCTCAGATACATTCTTTGGGAAGAATCGTTGCTCATTATTAACCTAGCAACATTCATCAAAGTAACTTCATGTTTTGGTATGTGTAGAATTCTGCTTCCTCCAGGTTGCCTGAAAATTATTTGGCTCCGTGTATTACAGGTACCTCAATATCTATGTGGGTACTCCAGATGTGGAAGAAAGCTTCAATGTGACACGACCTGTATCACCTCATGAGGTATATATGTTTGCACCTGTCTTTGATCTTGGTAATGCCTTGGATAATAGCTGCATAAAACTTTATTTTGCATGCATGTGTGCTACACTTGGGATGCAGTGCCTGCCACCATCACTGTAGAAAGAAGAGATTTAAACATTGAGTGGGGTTTTTTAAGTATTTTTTTTCTGATGTGTGAATAGCTGTATTCAGTGTTTCGTGCTAGCTGTATTTCAGTGGGTTTCCATTAAAGTTGTGAAAAGTACTTCTGTTGCTCAGTCCTGTGCTTCATGCTACTATGTGGTGTTTTTTAAAGCTTCCACTAATGTCTTTTCAGTATTCGCCTTACTACTGTCTGCACCGTAGGTCACTTCAGTCTCCCTTTCCCACGCAGTCTGTGGGAACATATCTCTGATTTTTTGTTAGTGTTTTTTAAGTCTGAGCCAGAGAGCAAACATGGAAACAGAAGCAGGTGGAAGTTGATTAAAATTGCAAGAAACTGCAGCATAACATCAGTCTTACTGGAGGGCGTATTGAATCGTGTTGCACTCCTATAAGCGTGTAGGTGAACAAGTGGATTGTGTACTTCTGCAGTAAAGGTGCATGTTGGAGAATAAATGCTTCTGTGACTAAAATCAGACAGTATTGCTTTTGGCAGGATATAAGGCAGCTTCTGTATAAGAAAACCATAAACTAAGGTAAGGTTTGAATCTTTCAGGATTGCTTCTATGGATCTGAAGCCATTCTGTTCCCTTCAGAGAGTGCTTAGGAACAAAGTATTCCTCTCCTGCTGCTGTGCTGTGCGATTTGCATAACTGCAACAGACATACTGACAATCTATCTTTGGTTTCAGAACAGGAACTGAGCTTGGAGCTTGCACTCATGTACCCTCATGCAGCCTGTTGTCAACCTAATAAGCCAGTTCACGTATCAGATTCTTTTTTCCTTACTGTATGCACCCGATACTTGAAGTTGGATTGTAAAAAAGAAAAAAAAAAGGCTATTTAGTGGGTGCCTCTTGTGCATAGCTGTGTTTCTGTGTCCAGTGTCTTGACTCAAAGCTCTTTTAGTTCAGTGGAAAGATTTTAAGTAAGTAAGGCCAATAACTCAGCCACCAACAGTGCGAGGACATCAGAAATGCGTAGCTGACATGAAATCAGTAGCTACAAGCCTGCACAAAGCACAACAGGAAAGAATTTTTATATATGGATGAAATCATGCCAAAAAAAATTGTTTGTGGCCAGCAACTCATATCCAAGAATCCAGGTGTTAAGTTGTTTCCTTACTTTTATCACTACAGTGACTGCATATGCAGAAGAAGGAAAAATAAAAGAGTTCATAGAGTGTATTGACCTTGGATTTAGAACAACGTACTCTTGCATCTCAGATACATCCTCATTGTTGCTTAATGCTAGTACATCATTACTCTTTCCTTTGTTTGTTGCGTTTTTTTTCAGTGTGTTATACACACATGTAGACCACAGTTACTTTCTTAAATATGATGTTGATCAGGTCAAACCAGGGGTGCAATTTAAAAAAAGAAACACAAATCCAAAACAAAAAGATTGGATGCTTATGAGTATGTCATGACATATCTCTGTTGGAGTTGTATAAAACTCCTGCCTAAAGACACTGAAGATTATCAGATTTTCATAAGGGTCTGAGTATCTATTTTCAACCAAATTTAGGAGGTTTTGACCCCTGTTTCCTTGAAAGACCAGTCATGTCTGTCTTTTACCTCTAGGTGTCTAATGTAAGGAGAAGCTCACTGATGGAGAGTGATACAAAGATACAAGTGCTGGAACATTACACTAACTCTTATTTTATATCATAGAATCATAAAATTGTTTAGATTGGAAAAGACCTTTACGATCATTGGCATGTGTTTTGTGTGGACAAAGCATACACAAAGAATCCCAAAGCCTTTTTTTCTCCTGTGTAATACTAATAAAACTGCCTAACTCTGCTTTTCATGCAGCTCTTGCAGGAGTTTCATGAACTATTCACACAGATGAATTTTAGGTAATTGGAAAATGGAAATATTCTCAGTTACTTTTAAATTTGATGAAGTTGCTGTAAGAACGATGGGACTTAATTTCCTACAAGTCACAGCTTGAAAACTGCTGGTGCACATCAGTGTTTTATGACTAGAGAAGTGGTTTACTTTTTGATGTGGTGAGAAGGAACATCCCATCTCAATGATTCCTGAGGTGTATTTTTCCATAAAATTGCATCTTCAGTGCAGAGCACGATCTTATTTGTCTTTTATTTATGCATAATCAATACACTGAAAGGCTATAGCACCATAAATGTACAAGTGTGAATACTGATAAAGTACAATCCTGTAGCTCAAAGGCGTAGAGTGTTCAACAAGGTCTCTAGAGACATGCTGTGAGTTGCTGTGTTGTCTTCCACAGATGCAGTAAACCTTGTTGTGCATGAAGATAGGCAATACCTTAAGGGCAGGCAACAGAGTCACAGAGTGAGGTTGGGGAGAGCAGACTAGAAATATCAGATTAGAAATGATTCAGCCTTGAGCTACGTAACATCCTATAAATGTATATCCTGCTTCTCTTGCTGTCTGAGGAATTTGCAGACATATTCAGGGCATCTTTACAGGAAGTGATACTGCAGTGAGCTCTCTGTAAGTCATCATAGAGTGACATTGCTCTTTCTATTAAAAAGGGAGCACATTATCCCTCTTACTCTCCTGTGTTTCCCTTCTGTCAAACTTTATATGATAGCAGAACTCTCCAGCTGTTCGGTCGTTATGTAGAAATGCCTCTGAGCTGAGCACTGCTCTTGGAGCCTGTGGCATAGTATGGTCTTTGTGTCAGCACTACTGATTAGGCCTGTTTCTTTATTTAATTAAACGATTTAGAAGTTAAGCCCTGCAGTGCTGTCCTCTGAAGACACAGATCTACTGGCTGCTTTTGAAATAGCACAGTAATTCTATTTGGGTTTTGGTTTATTTTCTTAAGCAGGAGACTGCCACACATAGTCCAGGTACCATGAAGACCTTGGTCAAAATTCGCTTTGCTTGCATTCTTTGGGAGTACCTACAGAAGACAGGGCAAACAGGGTGTTTTGCAAGAGACTCTTCAGCTTGTAAGCCAACATCTAACCAAACGACTGCTCTCCTTTTAGTGCCGCCTGAGGGACATGACTTACTCTGCCCCGATTACTGTGGACATTGAATATACACGAGGCAGCCAGAGGATCATACGCAATGCATTACCCATTGGCAGGTAAGATACCACATGTTGAGCTTCTGGTATTAGTTTTCATTTGCTCCTGTGTTGGGAGGAGCTTTTACTGCAAAATAAATGCAAGCTAAGCTTGCTTCCTTGTTAAAAGAAACAACAGGCAGGCAAATATTGATGAACAGCTGTGCAGGATGTGACTGGTAGGTTCTGTTACAAGATATTGTTTTCTAAAAGCTTCTGGAAATCTGTCTCCTTCCAAAGAAGGATGGATGTAAGGATGGATGTATGGATGTTGTCTATGTTTGTATTAATAGAAAACAAAAGAGGGAAATACATGAAAGAAACCTGCAAGTCACATTATTGCAAAATGAAAATAATCACGTTTGCTTTGTAGCCAAGTTACTCAGTCTTTCATACATAATGTGTAATTTTATTTTTTTATAATTATCATTCTTCCTGATCAGTTATTTTGAAAACTAGATTCTGTCCTCAAAAGGGGAATGACAACACAGTGTCTTGTGTTCACTGAAAAATATGTTATTGTTTGCAAGCGAGATCTGTCACTGGCATTTTCAGTCATGCCATTTATGTACTCCATTTTGAGTTACCTTATGCCAGCTGGTTACTGCTTCTGATATTAATGGGCAATGCATTAGGCTTATTGCATGTGTGATACAAGATTCTGTTGTTATATGAAGTTTCTTATCTCTAGGAAACACTTTCTCAGCGAAATGAATGAAGTAAGTTAGCTGTAGTGACAAGGTAGCTTTTTTCTCTTAAAAAATACAGAATTTTGAGTGCATTAGTTTTCTTTTAGGACACAAGAATATGCAAATGGCCAAGAAATTCAAATAACTTACTAGATTTGAATAAAAGAAATACAACTTTGTTAGTAAGAGCTGCTACATCTTAATTTTTCTTGGAGTAATTTTGAATGAGAGATCTCCAAGGTTGCATAGTAGAACTTCTTATTTTGTCAAAATACGTCTTAGCAAAACCAATTAAGTGAGACCATGTTTAAGCTTTGTCTTAAGAACTTAACTGGAATGCAAGTCTTATGTTCACCAAGAAGTGATTTTGATCCAACAGAATTTGTTAGTTGGATCTAAAGTTCACATTTGGTAGAAGAGACTAAAGAGCATGGAGGTCTTTTAGTAGGTGCAGTGATAAGCTGGGTTCATCTTCTGGAAAGCTGTTTTTATCTTGTGGACTAGGTTGCTCACTTTTTTTATCCTGTCAGGTCCTGACCTCCATGTGATGGAGACTGCCCATCTTCTCTGTGCAGCTTTTTCTACTGCTTGACTACCCTCATGTTGCAGAGGTTTTGCATTAAGTCTGTGAATCTTTAACTCCTTAAGGGTTTTTTTGGTTGGTTTTTTTTTTTAATTTCACAAAATGCTTGCTCTGGTCTGTATGAAGACGCCAGAGAAACAGCTACTACTGGGGAAACTTCATGCCTAGGTTGTGTATTAGAGGCACCATCTCTCTGCAGCTAGAAGATGCTATTGCCGTGTGGGAATACAGGTCTGAAGTAGCTTTTCCCTAAGTAAAACTGGTAATGGTGGGTCTGCAATGGCATGTTCAGTGCAGACTACTGGGTTTGGGCACCAGGAGTCTTTGTACTAGTTATCAATGGCCGTGGTGACTGCTTGTCATCATGGATTCTTATAGTATTGCATACAAATTAAATAGGAAGTCTACAGTTTCTGCCAGTAGATGTCCCGTTTCAGGTCTTTCTTTACAAATGATGCATTCAGTGAAATAAGGTAGAAATAAAGGAAAAACCCTATTGTTTTGCTTGCTTGTGTTTTTGTTACCTTGAACATGCATTCTCCAGTTTGCTCAGCGTGTTTTTTGTTCTGACTTTTGACTATTCATACTTTTCCTTCTGAATCTGAAGTAAAAGTGTAACTGTTTTTGGTTGCAGAATGCCTATCATGCTGCGTAGCTCCAATTGTGTTCTTACTGGGAAGACTCCAGCAGAATTTGCCAAACTTAACGAATGTCCTTTAGATCCAGGTATGTTCCCAGCTGTGCTTTTAGTTTTAAATCTTTTCCAGAAAAAAACCCCACCCCATTGGCATGCTTCCTGCTACTGTGAAGTCATTGTGGGAACTTCTCAAGCATGCTTGTAACTAAAAGAAACTGTGAGGACAGGCAGAGTTTTCAACCACAAAAACAATACTTTATTTTTTTGAGAAAGTTGAGAAGAGTATATAGTATTGTATAGTGATGTGGTATGTGGGAATAGAGATGGAGTTTGTTCATGAAAATGAAGAGGAGAGAGCGAGTGAGGTGTAGTGGTGTCCTCCAGAACAGGAACTCTAATTTGCTGCCTGTTCACATAATCACATACTCGCTAGGTTGGAAAAAACCTTTGAGATCTAGTCCAACAATATCTGTCCACTACTAAACCATATCCCTGAGCACCTCATCTACCTGTCTTTTAAATACACCTAGGGATGGTGACTCAACCCCCTCCCTGGGCAGCCTGTTCCAGTGCCCAATGACCCTTTTGGTGAAGAACTTTTTCCTAATGTCTTACCTGAATCTGCCCTGGCACCACTTGAGGCCATTCCCCCTCATCACCTGTTGCTTGGGCAAAGAGACCAACACCCACCTGTCTACAACCTCCTTTCAGGTAATTGTAGGTGGTGATAATGTCTCCCCTAAGCCTCCTCTTCCCCAGGCTAAACAACCCCAGTTCTCTCAGCCACTCCTCATAAGGTTTGCTCTCCAGCCCCTTCACCGGCCTGGGACCTCAATATCTTTCTTGTAGTGAGGGGCCCAAAGCTGAACACAGCACTCCAGGTGTGGCCTCAACAATGCTGTGCACCCAGGGGCATTCACTTTCCTGGACCCGCTGGCCATGCTGTTTCTGATACAAGCCAAGATGCCATTGGCCTTCTTGGCTATCTGGGCACACTGCTGGCACATATTCAGTCAGCAGCCAACCAACACTCCCAGGTCCTTCTCGGCCTGACAGCTTTCTAGCCACTCTTCCCCAAGCCTATAGTGCTGCATGGGGTTGTTGTGTCCCAAGTGCAGGACTCTGTAGTTGGCCTTGTGGAGCTTGTGGTCTCAGCCTATCAATCCATCCTGTTAGATCCCTTTGAAGAGCCTCCCTACCTTCAGACAGATGGACACGTAAAGTGTTACGTGATACTTGAAATGTAGAGAGGAGATGAAGTGTTACACCAAAAAACTTTCCTTGTTTTTATCTGCTGCCTTTGAAATGAGCACTGGACATGTGCTGCACTTGCTTGTGATGGCAAGGTACAGTGACATGATGTACTTGTGGAATATTACTAGATAGTTATAACTTGAGAGGGATATAACATGGCTCGTGCAGATTTCTTATCTTAGATACATTTTGAAAAGTAAGAAAGATTAAATCTCTCATTGAAGTGCTGGGGAGAGCAAATTGATAATTATAGAAGACTTATTCTTTATATTTGATACCAAGACTGTTCTCTTTTGACATCCTTAAGATACACTCTTCTGCCAGGCAATATTTTTACCTAATTTGTTGAACTAACAATTTTATAACACATTTACCTTATAGATTTGGGTTTTTTTACAGTTTTTGGTCTGCTGTGAGTCCTTTCTGTCCAAGTACTTCCCAAATAAAGTCTTAGATCTTGAATGTATTTGTGAGTCTAGCAAAAGTTCTGTTTAGTCTAGTGGTAGGTTTTTGTTGTTAGATCCTTGGTTCCACAGTTACGTACTCTTTTGTGGGAGAATTTTCTCTCCTGTTTTGTCCTTTGTGTACTTACTGTTTACTTTCTAGCAATTTATATTTAAAGGGTATTGGAGGAGGCAAGTAAGGTGCAAAGGTGCTCACATGCAAAATCTTTCTCTTCTGTTGAATAGGTGGCTATTTCATTGTTAAAGGTGTGGAGAAAGTCATCCTTATTCAAGAGCAGTTATCGAAAAACAGAATCATTGTGGAAGCTGATAGAAAAGGCACAGTTGGCGCTTCTGTTACCAGGTGTAGTAAATGCCTGTTATTACATAAAGGAGCTTTAAAAGCTCACTGTTGTAGTTGAAGTAGCAGTGTAGTTTTCTTCCTAGTATAGTTTATTAGGACAAAACTGTAGACATTCAGTGCCCTTCTCTTACTACTGTCATTTTGTACATGAAAACATCGGTCCCCAGGTCGTTACACTATTCCCACAAAAGTCAGTGGGAGTTACTCATGTGCTTCAGGATTCATCCCAGATTAGGAAAAGCAAGTTCAAATTTTTAACATAACAAAGTGCACCTCTTAACTGGTGGTGTTTGAACTCACTTTTATAATAAGTAGCATGAAGTTAGCATAGTGAAAGGAGGATGTAAACTTTTGTCTGACTCTCTGAATGAAAATGGTGTAAAATCTTTTAAAAGGAATTGAGAAGGAAACAAAAATCAAGTATTTTTGTCCTACACAAATTACTGAAAATGGCAAAGTAGTCTAAATCTAGTCTTTCCTCCTCAACTGAGTTTCATTTATATTTTGTTTGCTTTTTAGTTTTGTCAGTGTTCATTGTGAGGATGTTTTTCTTCTCCAGAGATGTCTCATACATCTCTCCTAGCTACTTCACTGTTCCACAGTAAGCCTAGATGGACGAGGTTAAACAAACAGAGTATTATTCTTATCTCATTCCTGTTGTTGCCACAGTACCTGTGCAGTTTGATCTTGCTGTTTACATCCAAGTCGATTATAAAAGCAAGCAAATATGATTTGGGGAAACTATGGGCTTCTACTTAAGTAAAATATGGACTCACCTCACAGGTGATAATCCTATTACCTTGTGGAGTTATGGGGTGATGTCTGGCTGTTTTTATGTCATTTTTAGAAGAAGTGAAAGTGGGACTAATTCAGCTGAAAGATTGCTTACACTTTGTAAGTTTTATACAGAAAATTCTAGGACAGTCAGTGCAAATTTTCTGTTGGACATAATACATTTGTTTAATTTCAGTTCCACTCATGAGAAGAAGAGCAGAACAAATATGATTGTGAAACAAGGAAGATTTTACCTGAGGCATAACACTCTGTCAGAAGATATTCCCATTGCTATCATATTTAAGGTAATGCAACTTTGGGAGGAAAAAAAAGAAAGGAAGGGAAGAAAAAAAAGAGGCTGTACTGTAGCTCAAGACTGAAGATCAGCAGCATGTCCCAGAACTTGGTATATACAGAAGGACTTGGCAGGGTTTAGAGAAGGTAGGCTTTTTTCCTCCCCTGGGAAGTCATCGTTACTGTACAGCAGAAGGGCTGTGTTTTTCTGGAAGGAGAGCACTGCTGTGCCAAGAAGAGTGTTCTACCCCCTTACTGCTTTGCAGGTTCCTCCTGCATTGCTGCCTGTGCTCCTGTTGCTACAGAAAGTCAGAAAGGTTTTGGATTCTTTTGTTATGAGCTGTGTTGCAAGCTTGTGTTAAGGGGTTTTGTTCCTTCCTCCAACTTCTGGACTGCTGAGAAGCTCAACACCTTTCAGTGCAGAACCAGGGACATGTCATAGCCACAAGCTTGATATATGTGACTTTTAGTCATAACTGTAAACAGAGCTGATTGGTTTTTGGGGAGCCTTGTAATTAGTTTTTAGGCCTATTCCTAAATCCTTTTAAGATTACTAGAATGTCTTTTATTTCTTGGCAGTTCACTTCCTTTCCCTGTGAATGAGGCTCTACCTCAGTCTTTCACTTCAGAATCCCTGTCAGATTCAGCAATACTCACCTGTGTCTTCAGCGCACTGAATGTATGGACAGGCACTGTTGCTTTGAAGCAACCCCTGGTGGGACTGACAGAGGGCTGTGAGAGGCACCCACTCCTGACTCTGGGCAAGAATCAGGGGAGTGTTTGCTGTGGCCAGCTGAGCTGGTGACAGTATCATCCATTGGCCCTCATTGCCTGTGAAAGTGCCGGAACTGCTTTCTTTCACTCTCTTCCTCTCTTTGATTTTAATTCACTCAAGGGCGCAGACAACTGAAGGTGCAATGATGACTGCTACTGCCTAGCTGCCCAGCAGGACTACAATCAGGCTGGTAGCCCATCTGCTTGTGCTTTTAAACGCTTGGGCTACAGGTAGTAAAGATGATGGGTGGATGTGAACTGTCTGGCTGCTGGAGAGGACAGGAGGACTTACCAGGCCTTAGGCTAGTACCTGTCCCCACAAAAGCTGGTATAGGTTTCACTGCTGCCTGTGGGTTTGCAGCCTTATGCCCTGTATGTGCAGAAGGAAATTGGGCAGCAGTCTTCGAGGCGTTGTTCACAGGGAAGGTCGCATAGGGCACAAAAATGCTTCTGACTGGATATAGCAACCAATAGAAGTCCTATAGCTGCTTTTTCTGTGTTGCAAACCATTACAGTGAAGACGAAGATTTTGGGACGTGACACTCACTCGAGGTAATGAATTGCCAGGAGAGGGCAGCACTTGCTTGCAGCATCCAAGCAGTCTCTACCAGCGGAGCTGATTTGTTGGCGTTGACAACTACAGGCTTCTCTGTATTATCACAGCTCTTTGGCTGACTGAGAGTTGTAAAAATTGGTTTTCTTGTAGGAAGTGATTTGGGTTTGGTACAAGGAAATAGTTTTATAATTGGATTTAGACTTGGGAAACAAATGTCTGTTTCTGGTTAAGCTGATTTCTTCAAGTAGAGGAGATCACCTGGTTTTAGTGACCAGTGTCAAAAGAGATTGAGGAATTATTGACAGAAAAGTGTCAGGGTTAAGTTTGCAACTTTTCAGTTGCAGGGAAGTGTTAATGTCACTCGGAATCAGTTTGCTTGGGTACCCAACAGCTGGATTCCACCTTCACTTACAGACTTTTATTACATGTTGTCACCCCCTGCTGGTGTGGATAAATACCTGCTCACGGAAGAGTAACTGCTGTGGGTTATTAAGTCTGAGGAGCTGGTTACCGGGTTGGTGTCTTTAACTGGCATTCGATCACCTTCTGACCATGCTTGCTATAGCTGTCCCCTTGTCTATATGTATCTTTTATATTCTAGGTAGCATTGCATATTTTTTCATTTATTTATGGAATACAGGTTCTTGGCAGTAGTGCTTTGCAAAGATTTATACTGCTTTAATCCAGTAGCAAATGAGCTGCACCCATTTTAACTGTTCTGAATGTTCCCTTCTTGTCCACACTTAATAACTGTATTCACAGAATTGTAGGGGTTGGAAGTGACCTCAAGAGATCATCAAGTCCAACCCCCAATGGTAACAAGTGTTTATTTTCCTTTATGTTTCCTTTAATGACATGTGAACTTCAGGGAATCTTTCTACTTTTGATGAGTCTCCAGGTGAAAACTAAAAATCCCAGATAGTCTTTTCAGTGGATTTTTAGGCAGGTGCCAGCCTCTGATCTTTCTTGGGCATTGTTGTAATGTAGTATTTGTTGTAATTAACTACTAGAAGCATGTTATAAATGCTATAGCCCTGAAAGTGGAAAATCCCTCACCTAAAGATCCCTGTGTAGCCTCATCTCTCTCACATGGCAGCATTATATGTAGGAGATTAGTTGTAAAACAAGGAGAAGAATTCCTTTTTGCTGTGACCCAAGCCTTGGGTGTGGGACATGGGTTTTCCTCGTTATCACTAAGTATTCTCTTTCTTGTACTGTAGAGATAAACGTTTACAGGGGGCAAAGCTAAGCTGTTCAGTCTAAGGTCTGATGTTTTGGTTGTCTTTGCATCCTTAACTTTTATTGTAGCAACTTTTTGTATAGTTTCCAATTAAAAAATAAATTGAGAAAGCAATGACAAAAATCTACTGCACTGCATTTCCTCCCAGACTGGGATCTAGGCTGCAGCCGTGTTCCAAACATCTGTGTTTTGACTAAGAAAATGGTAGAGGGCTTCTGTCCAGTGCATGGGCCAGCTAACAGTAACAGTTATGTCAGGGACTATCTGAGGATCAGGGGGAGAAAGTTGGACAATTTTAGATTGTCTTTCTAGTCTCAATAGCATTATATGGTCTAGTGACCCTGCAGATGACTTAAGCTGCAGAATGGATATAGAAAATCATTATAACTTCATAGAAAAGAAAGCAAATATTTGAGATCTGTGATCTAGTGTGGATTTAAAGCTACTGCAGTTATAAAGTGGAGGTGTACTAATATCCCTTAAACATCTTCATCAAAAGCAAGGACTGTGAAGTAGAGAGTATTACAAACACCACCCACTGACAGAGCTGAGGCTTAAAATTCCTAAAGACCTGCATTTAACTAGAATCTAAGAGTGCTTCTGTGTTTCAGACATGAATCATGGACACAGCTGGATGCTAAGGCGAGAACTGATCATACAGTGCTCCCATCCTTTCTTTTCTTTCATCGTGAGGGAGGAAACTCAGGCATATGGGCTGTGGAGAGAGGTGGAAATAGTGTGGATATAAAGGTCCCTGGATCAGGACAGGTGAAGGGACTATGCTGTGTAAGGTCACCCAAAAGGGCACTTCCTCCTTGCAATTCATCATTATCCATAGCCTCTCCTAAACTGCAAGCCTGAATGACCTTGTTCTGTTCCTTTGCTTTTCTGCCATCCAGACCTGTAAGGACCTTTGTGATTGGCATATTCAGAGATTTAACAGCTAGTTGTGCCAAACACATGTAAGTGGTGATTTTGTGAAGTTTAGCACATTGACCACAGCTAACTGAAATTTGATAGGCTACAAAAGGCATGGTCCTGGCCCTATTCCAGGACAGACTTGAAGTGTCTGCTCCTCAGATGTGGGGGAGTTAGTGCTTTGTAGCTGTGCTAGCTTAAACACTTTTCCCCTAACCTTCTTGAAAGTGACAGAAGCGTTTGTGCAGCCTCAGTGTTTATATAAACACAGTTTTTGGTTTGAAGTAGTGTTACAGGTTGGACAGTTTTGCCCCTAAAGTATATATTTGATGAGGTTTTTAAAGGGCTGTTAACTGCCTGGTAATGGGAAACAGACACAACTAATTTGCCTTCTGTTTACTGTGTAACCCAGCTTCGTTAGTTAATATTCATGTGCAACCACAATGGTAGTTAGGATATCCTGAGTTGACTTGCAACCCCAAGAGACCTTTGTTTTAGCTGTGTGTCAGTTGTGCACAGGTCATGGGGCTGTGTGAACTCTACGTTGTGGGGGTTTTTTTAAGAGGTCAGACTGTGAACCACACAGGATTTTTCTGCATCAGGTTCAGACAGCTTTAGGTAGCAATAAGCGTTAGGGAGGTGTGGAATGTTTGTGGAATAAAGGTGCTTGTATCCTGGAAAATCTCAGGGTTACAGGTGAGGTCATGCTTCTACTTTTTCAGGGAGCTCCCTCCATTGTGGGAAGTTTTTTTTAAGGTAAGGGCTATTTTTCTTTTGGGTATGGGATCTTGATTCAGTAGACTTGAATGAGTCCTGGGAGCTGAAGTAAATGAAGATTGTATGCTGCACCAAAACTGGGGAAGGAAGAGAATTTTAAGTAACCTTAAGGGACTTAAAAGTTGAATTTTATGACCTGAAAGGTGAAGTGTCTTTAGTTTATGTGGGAACTATAAGGAGCAGCTCTAGGACCTGCGGCAAAAGATTTGAACAGCAGGTCAAGTTTCATTTTTACAAACCTGTGTTAGTCTTGGAGCTGTTCAGATACAAGTCCAGAGGAATAGCTGAATGGTGGTCTTACTGGGTCTGCAGAATTATGGGTTCCCATGGCTGCAGTTTCATAGCTTGTATCTTTTGAATTATGAAAGCTCCAGAACAATTCTGTCTGTGATGTCAACCTTGAACTTTCCTGACATCTTTTTAATCCAGTCATCTGCCTGTCTCCATTCTGTAATTTAGCCTGATGGACTGCAGAGCTACATTGTAGGGAAGTGCCATGGAAACGCCTAGACATCATCATTAAGACACAGGCTGGGGGGAGAAGAGCTGGGCTCACGCTCTCTCCTGCACGCTCTCTCATACGTACATGTGTGTGTGCACACAAGCACGTTTTGGGCAGCAGGAGCCTTCCCAGTCATAGGAAGCAGTTAACCCTTGTTGGACCACTTTCTTCCACTTGAATTTAGCATGATCTGAGTGTTTAATTTTGACTTGTCCATTGACAAGCCTTACAAATTTGCTCTTCAACAGCCTGCTGCTGTTTCCTTCTTTATTCTTTCACTGCTAGTCTGAAGTTATCCTTTTGCAACATCTCCTTCCACTCCTTTTCTCCTCCTCCCTCCCCCTCCCCTAAAATTATCCCTTTGTGATAATGTCTGCCAGTCAAAAATGAACAAGACATCTTAGAAATATAGAATGGTTGGGGTGGGAAGGCACCAAGTTGCAACCCTCCTGCCGTGGGCAAGGACACCCTCCACTAGACAAGGTTGCCCAAAGCTCCATCCAGCCTGGTCTTGAACCTGTCCAGGGAGGGGACATCATCTCTGGGCAACCTGATCTAATGTCTCACCACCCTCACAGTAAAAAATGTTTTCCTATTACCTAAATCTACTGGCCTTCAGTTTAATGCCACTACCCCTTGTCCTATCACTCCATGCCCTTGTAAACAGTCCCTCTCCAGATTTCTTGTAGGCCCCTTTAGGTACTGGAGGGCTGCTGTAAGATCTTCCTGGAGCCGCCTTTTTCTCCAGGCTGAACAAGCTCCACCTCTTTCAGCATGTCTTTATAAAAGAGGTCTTCCAGGCCTCTGATCATCTTCATGTCCCTCCTCTGGACTTGCTCCAACAGCTTCATGTCTTTCTTACAGTGGGGACCTCAGAGCTGGGCGCAGTGCTCCAGGTAGGGTCTCATGAGAACAGAGGAGCAGAATCACCTCCCTCGACCTGCTGGTTATGCTCTTTTGACATGTAGCCAAGGATACAGTTGGCTTTCTGGGCTGCAAGCATGCATTGCCAGCTCATGTTGATCTTCTTGTCCACTGGCACCCCGAAGCCCTTCTCCTCAGGGATGCTCTGTCCTGTTACCATGAGTGCTTTAAGCATAGGACCAATTCCCACTTTGCATATTCTTAGTGTTTCTGTAGCACAGGCCCCAACGCAGGGATATTTGGTTGCTCCCCTAGTTTGTGTTTGTGTAAGTGCAACATCAGGGGCAAATTTACTGAAAAAGAGAATGTTAAGTTTACAGATCTGTCTGACACCAGCCTGGGCCTGTTGCTTCCCCATTAGCGTTGCGTATAGGTGTACTTGTGTGTGCAGCTTTGCTCGTAAGCATAGAGAGGAGAATAAATGGGTTTACTTTTAGGTTGTTGCATCAGTACATCTGCCTAAGATTTTAGTCATTACTCATGATATAATTTCCCCCACTTTGAACTTACCTAGCCACACATTGTTTGGTGGTGGATCCCAGCCTTTTCTGCATACAGATTCGAAAGAATTTGCTGCTACAAACTTCAAATAGAAAAATCTATGTGGATATCATGATGTGTCCTAGTGTCATCCTCTTGTTGTCATTAGACTTTTGATCAGAAAATACACTGGGTTAGAAAAAATCATCAACCCTCTTTTCTTTACTGTGGCTTTCTGCTTTATTGATGGACAAAGGAGCAGAATAAAGCAGCAGGTTGACTTCCCCACTACCACTTATTTTTGTTCATTTTTTTTTACATGACTCTTACAATCTAGTTGCCATCGTAAAATTAATGTGGTGTGATGTGTTTTAGATAAATGTGTTCCTGGTATATGTGCCTAGAGTGACACAAAGATCCTTTTAATAAAGTTTTGTTTTTCTGTAAGCTAACTGCAATAATTGTATGAGAACAGTTGTGGTTCCTAAACTGGTTGTTGTTCACTTGTTAAGTTGTAGACATGTGGAAAGCAACTGTTGTGAAGCTTTCATGCTTTTGTGGGCCTTCTTAAGGGTCTGTCAGGTCATGAGGGATTTTAATTTTTCTGCTGAGGTTTTTTGTCTATGTGTGACCTTATTTAAAAAGGTCAGGAAGTGTAATACTATTTGAAAAACAGGGATATATAAACTACAGTCATATCTCATGGGCAAATGCGGGTTCTGAAAAGAGCCTTGAGATCAGAGGGGCCACTACTTGGTGGAAGCAAACTATGATGAAACACTCTTACCTGGAGAAGTAACTGTGTCTTGATTGGGCACTCGATTCTAAAGATGTTGGAATTGTGATCTGTGCAAACCACAACTTAAACTTCAACCAAGAGCTTCGTTGTTGAAAAAGAAATCAAAAAAGAAAAAGAAAAGCTGATTATTTCACAATTAGAGTAACAGTTTTGCAAAGGGATAGTGTTATCTAGGTGTTAAGCAAACTGACACCCAATGAAGGCAATAAGAAGGGAAGGTACTTTGCATTTTTGAGGAAAATGTAACTTTTTGGGATGCTGCCAGTTTTTAATGAGAACCAGAATACTGGGGTCTACACAGGCCATTATTTACAATGGTCTTTGTGGCAGGCAGTTGGAAGAATAATATGAATGCAAACTCAACTTCCTCACAAAGTTCTGAGAAACATATTAGAACCCAGCCAGAAGAGGTTTAGTGAGATTATTCTGTTTTCTTGATATGGCAGAGCTCCAGGCAAATGTGTGAAGGGGGGTGAGCTTTAGCACCATCTGGAATCCACAAAGGCCTTCACTGCTGGCTGCCACCTTGAAATACTTACTGATGGAGAGATTTTTCTAAACCTGTTAAGCGCTTTCTTAGTTTATTAAGCTTTTTCCGCAGTATAAAGTCTAACAAGGTGTCCAAGGATCAGTGAAATAATAGAATGGCTTTCAAGTGGAATTGTGCAGTGAAGTCATCTTCTAAATGCAGAGAACTGCAAAGGGGGTAAATTGTAAATGTTTCTCAAATGGGACGTGCTGCATCACAGTCAACTGAGTTTGCAAAATTGCTTGTGGTAAGAGACCATGTGTAATCCTTTAAGAAATTTCACCTTCCTTTATTTACTCTACATTCTGACTTGGTTTTCATTCTTACATGCAGGGTTGTTATTATCTGGTACTTATTTTTTCTTAAGAAAAGGTAGGGAATTTAACTCCTGTCAGTGAAGAAAAAGATGCTCTCCAAAGAGTGTGTGTGTGTTCCTTCTGCTTATCAAGATTTCCATTTAGCGTTCTTCCATAGCTAGAATATGTGCTGCCAGTGCCAGATGGCATAGTTTCTTAGAGAAGAACTAGCTCTTGCTTAGTAGTAATGCAGACAAACAATACCAAATTAGCATAAGCAAATGTCAGTGAGTTAACATAAAGCCTGTGCTATTTCTGTCTTTTCTTCTCTTCCTAGGCCATGGGTGTTGAGAGTGACCAAGAGATTGTACAGATGATTGGCACAGAAGAACATGTGATGGCTGCATTTGCTCCTAGTCTGGAAGAATGCCAAAAAGCTCAGATTTTTACCCAGATGCAGGTGTGTCTTTTCACATGGCCAGAGGCTGTAAAAATCTAAAGACTAGGAGTATTGACCACTTTGCTGTGTCAGCAATCAACATACACTTTGTGCTTGGGGTTTTTTGGGGTTATTTTAAGCTGAGGGCTTTAAGGGAGCAGGACATGTCAAAAGTGGGGCTTTGCCTAACTGGGGAAAAAAAAATATTTAAAAATGCTTTGTTTTCAGAAGCCCAGGGTTATATTTTAATCTAAGTGGCATGTAGTGATGTCCATAATATTAAGGGGGTTTTGTTGAGGATGATTCCCATTTTCTAAAAAGGAATTGCATGCCCCATTTTGCAAAAGCCCCATTTATGTGGACATGACCATTTCATCATGAGTAGATGGTCTCCTCCAATTCTAATCTCTTGTATAAAGCCCACAGTAATAGCTGCTCTCTGTCCTGCTAATGACTTGCCAGAGTTCTCTTCATTCATGAATTAGGCAGAATACAGGCTATTTTGCTGGCAGTATTTCCATCTGCTAGAAGAAGCTTTTGAAGGTTAGTCTTGTTTCTGTTATTTTATAGTATTGTTATTGAATTTTTCCATGTATAAAACTGTGTGTTGTAAGGTGAACCTCTTTCTAGTTTTCGTCTTCTGGGGCTGTTCAGGGTTAGAGGTCACGTGAAGGCCTTCTTAATTCAGTCAGGAGAGTAAAATTATGATACTGGAGGAACCTAGAGAGATGTGAAGCACCCAGGAAAGTAGAAAACAAGAAACACAGAAGTTGCTCTGTGCAAGAAATGTTGCATGAAATGGAAGTGAGTTATGTGGGGAAGAAGGCAACAGGTAGAAAGGATAGTCTGTCATTTAGTGCAGAGGGTGATTGTTCGGCATAGGGGGCATGGCTTCATTTCCAGACCGGAGCTTCATGTGTGGACCTCGGTAGTTTCTTTGACTCATCTGATGCTGAATTCTGCAGATGATTCAATTTCTTGGACAACTGGTAAGAGTGGAATCCATTAATTATTGCAAGGTATTTTTGGAGGCAGACCTATTAAGCAGCTAGTGCCACCTCACAGTTGAATATCCAAATGAAACTCAGCAAGTACAGAAAAAAAAGGAGGTGAAAAGTAAAGTGAAATAAGCTGGATATCATTGGATTTTTATAGTTCTCCTTCCTGTATCTCTGCAATCCTCTTTCTTGTAATACTGCAATAATCATACTCTTTCACCACTTCACATCCCAAGCATAACCAACATAGGATAAACAACACTTTGTATATTAAATTATAATAAATTATGTCCATTTTCAAGTTTATTTCTTTTTAACTGGCATCACCAAAGTGTTTTGTGCTTTGCGCTTTGCTTGGCGTCTGTATCATCTGTGGCCAGTGGGATTGCACTGACTGAGAAATACATACAAATCTCCTTTTGTGTGAATGTTTGTATAGGTTATAATTCTCATATTAACTTAATTAATTCCCCACTTGGCAGGCATTGAAGTACATTGGAAACAAAGTACGGAGACAAAGGATGTGGGGAGGCCCAAAGAAAACAAAGATGGAAGAAGCACGAGAACTGCTAGCATCAACTATTCTGACCCACGTTCTTGTATGTAATGCTACTTTTTTTTTTTAAACTAAAGTTCTGTGGTTATTTTTGGTGTGAGCTTTTTTGGAAGGGAACAATGTCTTTGAATGCTTTGTAGCTGAGATAAAGTAAATCATCCTCAAAATAAAGGGAAAGGTTTGGATTGAGTCGAAAGTAATATATATGTCTACATGGGGCTGTACCATCGAGCTACTTATCATACTATGCATATTTTCTGCATAGCCAGGCAGTATCAGCTGTTAGTTCAGGACCTTATTCTCACGACCTGTACCTTTATTCTGATGTGTTTTCATTTACTTGCTGTTTCAGTGTCACTAATGTATATTACTTGTAGCAGTTTTTAAAGAGGTAAAGTGCTTTTGTAACTCCTCAGTGAGATTACCCATTGACTTAAATGGTTGTGGAGTAAGAACTAAGGAGCTGGTCCTGAAACATCAGTATTTTTTTGTTTACAGGTGAAGGAATTCAATTTTCGTGCCAAGTGCATATACACAGCCGTGATGGTGCGCAGAGTCATACTGGCTCAAGGAGAAAATAAAGTGGATGACAGAGACTACTATGGAAATAAACGTTTGGAGTTGGCAGGGCAGGTGAGGTTTCATTTCAGAGTGAAGTGCTCTTTGAGGTTTTGTTACTATTTTTAAAAGATGCAGAATAAGGAGCATCCCTGTGTTCTCAGTTGAAGTGTTTTTCCACTCATTCTATTTCCGTTGGCTTTTCTGTGTTGATTTATAGTTATGCTTCCATGATTGAGACTAATAAATTACATCCTCACTTCCGTATTGCCTCCTTATACCAGATAAAAGGACAGAGCAGTGTAAATACAGCATCAGTTCTAGTTCCATTATCATACTGTTAGCGTCATGAAGGCAGCAGTAAGATCCATCTCCCAGTATCCCCCTCGAGGTAACTGAGTAAAAGGATAAACTGGGGCCAAGTCAGTGCCTGAACGTTAGGCCCAGGATCTCCTACCATGGAGAACCCAGCTTGTGTAGCAGCTCACAGAACAGTAACTCAAGCCTCCTGTAATTTGGAGAAGGCCATAAGATTGTTGATTCATGCTACTCTAGAGGGTAGAAAGGCAATTGGCAGCAAATAAGCAAAGTAAGCAGTTTAAAGTCAACTTGAGCAACTAATAATAGTGGGTTGCATGGTCTTCCCTGCTAGTAGAATTTTGGTGCCAGCTGTAGAAGCAGTAACAAAGGGCTGTGGAGGAGGGAAAGGTTTGAGGTGTCTGACTGGCACTGCTCTTCTGTAGAGAGGGTGGCAGCTCACAGCTGTAGCCAAACTATGTTCTAAGAAGGAACTGCTTAGTTACCATGAGATGTATTTTTTCCTTGTCATGTGTGGTTATATTGTTAACCAGTTTACATTAGGATTGGACTTCTTTGCTATCGTCTGTATTGACTTAAGTTGGAGTTTTGTCAGCCAGTATCATCGCTGGTTATTGGTCAGGCATGAGAAATTCAGACAAGTGTATGTAATGCACCAGGTTGGAGAAACTATGTATCTCTGCTCCCTGCATCATTTGTATTGGGATTTCTGTTGCAGCCCAAGTGACAGCATCCATTCCTTTTTGTTTGTATCCAGTGGGAATTCTCATCTTCTTACGCTTTTAAAGATATGTGCGTATTGCCTCATATTCCTGTTCTATTTCCCATCCTGCTCTGTCCTTCATGCACATGGGTGAACACACACACACAGAGAGCACAACCATTTCAGAGTAAAAACATGTGCTTTGCTTCCTCCTTTTTTTTGAAAAACCTGTTAGGAAAAGAAATAAATCATTTTTTCAACCTCATATGTTGACTGTTCATCGAGTTTCTACTCTTGTGCTGAAGCAGAACATGTTTCTAAAGTGTGAAGAGTAGTAAGGAGGACATTAGTGCAATATTCTAAAAGGGAAAACATTTGGAACTGTAATGGATTCATTTGGTTAATGTTCCTGTAGTTCAGTATGACTGTCATTTGTAAAATTGATTGTGTTGTCATCCTATTTCTCTTATTTAACTGGACTGAAGTAGTAGTTTATTTCCTAATATCTTAGAGGCAGAAAGTAGAGCAAGTAAAAGGTTTTCTACAAGCTGTAAGTAAAAGACCTCAGCTTACACAGTTGTTAACTAAAGTTGTTTTAAATTAACTGGGAAGAGGTTTTAAATGTCGAGGATCGTTATAGCTAAGTTGATGTAGAAAAAATACACATTGAGGAGAGCTATGTGGGGTAGTTGTAGTACTTGATTAAGAGTAGTTCTGGTTTCCTTGTGATGTTTTAAAAGCTCATTTCAAGCTGCACACTTGAGCTCCTCTCAGCCATGTTATCGGTGTAATATTAATTTGATTGGATTACAGACTAAAAAGCATAGAGATTCTTTGCAAGTTTCTAAATGTTTGTGTTTAGCTGAAATTTGTGTGGATAAAATGGTTGGTTTGGTTTGGTTTGGTTTTGGTTATGTTTTTTTAATGCCAGTGTGTTTCTGGAATAAAAATCCTGTTGATTTAAAATTTGAATAAAGAATAGAAAAGATTCCCATGTGAGGAGAAAAACATAGTGGTCTAAACAATGTAAAGACATAAAAGGCATTGTGTTTATAAAAATGTGTGAAAACAATAGCTGCTAATTTCACACCCCATGGGACAAGAGAGTACGAAATGTGCTTTAGCTTTAGATAACAGAGTTGTATCCACTAGCCAAGCTGGTTTACAGAGCTTTCTCTTAGTCTTGCTGCCACTAGAGGCTCGGTAGGCCAGGTGCCAGCTGAGGTGTTAGCAAAACCTACCGATTTCAGGCTTAATCTTTTCACCTACCTTTTCTCTTTCCTTAATGTGTTCATTATTTGCTAAGCATTACTCTGTTCTTTGTCCTTTTTTTTTTTTTCCCCCTTTTTTTTTTTTTGTTTCTAATGCAGCTTGCTTTGTATGGGTGAGATATGGAACAGCACCAAAATCCGGCACCCTGGAAAGCAAGGGATTTCTACCCTGTGACAAAAGAATACCGCCTTGACTTCAGAGATTGCCTAATCCCAGCTGTTCTGATAATATAATTAAGGCTGCCTAATGTCTTTAATTTTGCAACCAGTTTGTGTGAAAGGGAGAATTTGGCACTCTAAAGGCTTAAACGCTAAATAGCAATCTCAAGGCGCCTAATTAGAATTCTCTGACATTAAGCTAATTGGTGAAACTGTATTTCAGCAGCTTAACTTCTTTATTAATTTTTCTTAGGATTTTCAATGAAAATCAATTGATGAGCTGTCAGTATATTTTTTTTCTTAAATATAATTTGCTCTTTAGTGCTCCTGTCTGAAGCAGGCTGAAAGGCCCTGGACTAACTATGAAATCCATTGAATATTATCACTGGCATTCCATCCTTTTTCTTTAATCACTTGCTCTTGACCTAAATAATGTGGTTATTGTGAGACTCTGCTTTGCCAGATAGAGCTCTTACAGACCGAGAGCCTGGGAGTGAAATTAGCAAAGTATGATGCTTTTCAGACTGGCAAATAGAAACAAGCTGGTGTACTAGGAGGGTAACTTTACTAGTTCAGAGAAGAAGGATGGCATGGATTTATAATCACTGTCACATGTAAAATTAGGAGAGGTTTTATATTTTATATTTTTTTAAATGTTTTGTTAAGTCCTGCTCAATTTTGTTGAGAACAAAGGTATACCATGACTGATTTCATAGAATTATAGAATGGTTTGGGTTGGAAGCTGCCTCAAAGCCCATCTAGTTCCTACCACCCAGTCACAAGCAGGGACACTTCACTAGACCAGGTTGCCCAATGCCCCATCCAGCCTGGCCTTGAACACTGCCAGAGAGGAGGCAGTCGCAGCTTCTCTGGGCAACCTGTGCCAGTGCCCCACCACCCTCACAGGGAAGAATTTATTCCTGTTATCTAAATCTACTCTCCTTCAGTTGCCCCTTGTCCTGTCATTCCATGCCCTTGTAAACAGTCCCTCTTTAGATTTCTTGTAAGCCCCTTTAGGTACTGGAGGGCTGCTGTAAAGTCTCTCCAGAGCCTTCTCTTCTCCAGGCTGAAACAGCCCAACTCTGTTTTCACAGGAGATGTGCTGCAGCCCTCCTCTGGACTTGCTCGTATCAAGCCATTGACCACAACTCTTTGTGACCATCCAGCCAATTTCTTACCCACTGAGTGGCCCATCCATCGAATCCATGTTTCTATAATTTAGAAACAAGGATGTCGTATGGGACAGTGTCAAATACTTTGCCTAGGACCAGGTAGATGACATCAGTTGCTCTTCCCTCTAATGACACTGTAACCGCCTTGTAGAAGGCCACCAAGTTTGTCAGGCACAGTTTGCCTTTAGTAAAGCCATGTTGGCCATCACCAATCACTTCCTTATTTTCCATGTGCCTCAGCCTAGTTTACAGGAGCATCTGCTCCATGGTCTTGATGGGCACAGGGGTGAGACTGACTGACCTGTAGTTCCCCAGGCCTTCCTTTCTAAAAATGTAGGCTATATTTCTTTCCCCTTTTCCAACCAATGGGGACGTCACTGGACTGCCACAGCTTCTCCAGTATGATGGATCGTGACTTAGCAACTTCATCTGTCAGTTGCCTCAAGTCCCATAGATGCATCTCATCAGGTCCCATGGACTTGTGCACCTTCAGGTTCCTTAGATGGTCTTGAACCTGATCTCCTACAGCAGGTGGTTCTTCATTCTCCCAGTCCATGCCTTTGCCTTCTGCAACTTAGGTGGTGTAGCTAGACCACTGACTGGTAGACTGAGGGAAGCACATAACTGATTACTTCAGCCTTCTCCATATCCCAGGTAACCAGGTCTCCTGTTTCATTCTGGGGAGGGCACACATTTTTCCTAATCTTCTTTTTATCACTGATGCATCTATAGAAGCTCTTCTCGATGCCTTTGATGTAATTCTAGCAGGGCTTTAGCTTTCTTAACCTGATCCCTGGCTTCTCAAACAATTTCTCTGTATTCCTCGCAGGCTGCCTTCCCTTGCTCCCACCCTCTGTAGGCTTCCTTTTTGTGTTTGAGTTTGTCCAGGAGCTTCTTGTTCATCCATGCAGGCTTCATGGTGGTTTTGCCTGACATCTTCTTTGAGGGGATGCATTGCTCCTGAGCTTGGAGGAGGTGATCCTTGAATACTAACCAGCTTTCTTGGGCCCCTAGTTCCTCCAGGGCTTTGTCCCATGGTACTCTACCAAGCAGGTCCCTGAAGAGGCCAAGTCTGCTCTCCTGAAGTCCAGGGTAGTTTGCTTGCTGTGTGCCCTCCTCACAGCCTTAAGGATCTTGCACTCCACCATTTCATGGTCAGTGCAGCCAAGACTGCCCTTGAGCTTCATATTCCCAACCAGTCTCTCCTTGTTTTTGAGAACAAGATCCAGCATAGCACCTCTTCTTGTTAGCTGCTTTATCACTTAGAGAACGATATTGTCATTGATGCATTTCAGGACCCCCCCCTGGATTGCTTATGCTCTTCTGTGTTGTCCCCCCAACAGAAACTGGCACGGCTGAAGTCCCCCCATGAGATTCAGGGCTTGTGAACATGAGGCTGCTCCCATCTGTAGAGGGCCTCATCTGCTCAGTCTGGATGGTCCATACCAGACCACTGCTGAAATGTCCCTTGTCCCTGCCCTCTCTTTAATCCTGATTCATCAGCTCCTCATCCATCCCCAGACAGCTCCATGCACTCCAGTTGGTCACTTACGCAGAAGGTGACACCTCTTCCTCCTCTCCCCTGCTTGTCCTTCTTAGGAGACATGTCAGCACTCCAGTCATTGTCTAGTTCTTATTTGACAAAACTCTGACATCTTAGAACTGTGCACATTCCTTCTTTTACTTTTTCACTACTTTTGACATACATCCCTCATAATCTAATTTTTGGAGACTCCAGTGGGTTCTCCTGCCTAATATGCTTCAAAAAAGATGGTTTTGTTTCCCATGGAAGTACGATTTAAATGGGTTGTGACATTGCTGGTGACTGGGTTTCTTTTGCTGGTCTTTATTGCAGTTATTCCAGCCAGTATTAAGAGAGAAGCTGGTCTTGCCTCCAAGTCTTGTGTGTAATTTCAGGGTTGTACATTTGGGGTATTAAATCTTCAAAAGAGTTTGTGCCTTGAGGAGGGAAGAAGTAGATCAGATGGATTAAAATGTCGCAGATTAGGGAAACGAGTTAATGAATGGATAGCATAGAGATGTTTGGGTATACTAAAATACTGTGAAGGATGCTTAAAAAAACAAAAAGGGATATATTCATAGGCTTAGGTCATTATTCTACTTAGTTTAATTTATGTTGTGAGATGATGTGTCTAATATGGCATTTCAACTTAACGAGGTAAAAAACTTCTGCGAAAAATATCATTTGAGAAAGAGAGAGGATATTTTATTTTTAACATGTGGTTCTTCCCTTCCCCCACCCACCCTTCTCAGGCCCAGAGAAGTACAATTTTTCCCTTAATCCAATTGTTTTGTGTTTCCAGCTTCTTTCTCTTCTGTTTGAAGATTTGTTCAAAAAATTTAACTCTGAACTGAAAAAAATCGCTGACCAGGTAATTCCCAAGCAACGTGCAGCTCAGTTTGATGTGGTGAAGCACATGCGTCAAGACCAGATCACCAACGGCATGGTCAATGCCATCTCCACGGTGAGCCTTTTCCTTCTCATCCGAGATGTAAAGTTTGTCCACTGCAGTGAGTGATACGAACATGTCGATCTCGTTCTGATGACTCTACTGCCTTTAGTCATAGAAGCAAATCTATAAAACAGTCTTTAGAGATTAAAATTACAAAACTGTCCTGGGTGGAGCTTTTTGGGAATTCACTGAAGGATCAGCAAACCACTTTTTATTTCATCGTTTATTTCACAGTGATATTTTGGTGTTTGTGAAGGAATGGTAGAAGCAAGCAAATTTAAAGTAAGCAATATGCTTGTAGTTATCCAACTAGCTGTCTTCTAGGTTCTACTTTACTATGCAGCTCATGGTATTTTTTTATTGTCTGGATTTAGCTAGGGTCAGGTTACATCATATGTCCAAAAGGTGGTTGAAAAACAGCAGGAAAACATCATGAACAGAAGACAACAGGGGTGGGAGGGATGTATAGGCAAAAAAAAGAAAAAGAAAAAAGCTGAATTCTGATCTCTTTAGTGCTTTTTTATTCACATGAAGTTGCTATGTATGAATATAGCATATTTGTATGAGCAAAGCGTATTTGTATGAGCAAATTTGAAGCATAGAAATTGCTTCAAAATTTCTGGGCTAATTATATCAAACTGTTTAACAGAGGAAACTGCTACATGCCATATTAATGTGAAAAAACCTACCACAATTAACCCTTTTTTGTCTTTTACCTCACACATCTGCAAAGAGCAGTTTGTGAGGTGGTTCCTGAAATCTAGTTACTAGTTTGTGAATTACTTTGAAATCTGTGACTTTTAAAGAAATTAGATTAGCATAAGTATTTTAGTAGCTTGTGGTAAGAATTGTGCAAGTTAATTTTTAATCTTTGGAACTCTTGAGAGGGCTTTACTGCCTAGCCTGAAACTGAGGTTTTTCTTCAGTTCTTGTAAACAAAATTAACTTCACAAATTGCATCCAAAACCACCAACAGTCTGTTACTTACAAATCCCAGTGTTGAAGCTTATCACTATTTAATTTTGAGTGCCCCAAATGTAGTTAAATCTCTACAGTGCACGTAACCAAAACAATTGACAGATTTGTTTCTCTAAATGCTAGTGCTTTCTTCTAGCTGGTGCCAGTTTTTCCATTTGGACTGACAGAGATAAATCTGCAAACTATTCAGTAAATATTGTAAAGTCTTCCTTCTTCCACTATCTTTTGGACTTTTTTTTGCTGCCATATAAGCAGTTAAACACCATCTGCTCTTAAGCATTGAAAATAATTTCTCAGGAACAATGCCCAGTGTGTACTATTCAAGAGATTAAGCAAATACCATAAAAATCATTCTTGGAAACAACAATCTCCAATCTCACCAGAATGCTTCGATGATAGTCTCAAAGAGCATGAAATGACTCTGAAAATTCATAATTACACCAGTAGCATCCAGAAGAACTCGTAGCACTGCTGCATCAGCTGTGCAGTGGTGGTCAGGGGTGTTTGCTGTAGGTCGTGTTTTCACCCTGGAAATGACCAGGTGAGAGAGCAGGTCAGGCAGTAACACCACACGCCCAACAGACATCTCAGTGTCTGCAGAAACATCTGATGCCACTGAGGGAGCAACTTTCAAAGGAGTCAGTCTGTCACCTCCAAAGAACACAGAACTTCTCATATTATTTCCACAGGCAGCATTTTTGCCTCCCTTTTCCTCTAGTCTTTGAGATTTCGGAGTCTGCTGGGTGGTAAAGAAGAAACCCCATGCTAGTGTAGACTACAGATGCAGTAATTTCTAGTGTGAGGAAAAATTACTCACTGTATTCTTCCATTCATATTCTGGTAACTCTTGGTCCTTAAAGAATGGAATGGCCTGTAAGTGAACCCTTCCTGAGAAGGTTGAGCAAGTGGACAGGTTTCTTTTGACTGACTTGCCATTGAGCATTCCCAATTTCTGTAACAGGGGAAAAGGGGGGTTCTGCAGACTTATTTGACAGTTTCTTTAGGGGAAGCAAATAGCAAACTCATTGATAGGTGTGGTGGTTTCTTGCTGTTCATCACAAAATGGGACTGTGCTGTTACTGTATAAATAAAGAAGCAAAGCAAATCACCCTCTAAAAGGATTGCAGTATAGTACAGGAAAAGAGCTTCAAATTATGCATTAGTGAGCTGATTTTATCGAAGAGATTACAGGAATTAGAAGAAGGCAGTCTTTGGGAAAGCATTACCTTTGAGATCTTCGTGGCCTTTGAACTGACCAGTAACATGGTGGCTGGGGTAAACACCAGTAATTGGGACAGAAACTTGCTGTATCTGCTGATTCAGGTGCTGGGAACTGTATCTGGAGTAGGTGCCATGAAGTTAAAAATTGTACACCAAATTTCAAGATCTTACAGTACAGATTATTCAATTTGCTTGGCATGGAAACATAATTTTTTCCTAGAACATTCTCTGTACTCCTCTGTTCTCCTAATTAAAACCATAAGTGATACTGCCTGTGACAGTCCTGAAACATGAAACTTCTGACATGTGCGTGGATCTTGAGTTTCATATTTGGAATAATCCTACCAGAGGAGTTGGATAGGCCCAAACCACCCCCCTTCTTCTGTGAGAAGAGACATCAGTGAGTCTCTTTCCTCTGGATTCTAAAACCAAAGGGCTTTAACATCATACAGATGGCTTTGATGTCAGACTTCTCCAGCATAAAAAGTCTGTTTCCTACAAAAATAACTAATAATGAGAAAGGCAGAATTGAAAGTTTGTAAGATCTATTGTGAAAGTGTATTTCTCTTAAAATACTTTTTTTAAAACACTGAAATCTATAAAGGGAGAACAGGAAATAATGTAATTTAGCTAAATTTGGGTTATTAATTTACCTGTAAGGGGCAGATGCTGAAGAAACTCTGTGTGAACGAATATGTAGTAGCAAAGTAGCCTCTCATCTGAAAGAACAGTTTGTTTCAACTTTTTTTAATACTTACACAAGTATGTTATAACTAGCAGCTTATATCCAGATAGGGAGTTAGAAAGTGGTTTTATATAAATGGGCGATGTTTGCTGTGCAGAGCTTCTCAGATTGCATTCTGTCTAGATAGTGAAAAAACAGACATGTGCTGCTGAGACACTGCCATAACTTACGTGAAATACTTTATTCTACAGGGAAATTGGTCTCTGAAGAGATTCAAAATGGACCGCCAAGGTGTGACACAAGTACTGTCCCGCTTGTCCTATATATCTGCCCTGGGCATGATGACCAGAATCTCTTCTCAGTTTGAAAAGACAAGGAAAGTGAGTGGTCCTCGGTCACTGCAACCATCTCAGTGGGGTATGCTCTGCCCATCTGACACTCCTGAAGGAGAGGTGAGGAACATGTGGTTTGCTTTCCCTATTTCTTTTCCTCAGGAATAGGGGCACTGATTATTTTCAAGCAGGGTATTCTCCATCAGAGGAAGAATTCTGATGAGGAGGCTTCTGAAGAGATAAATTATCCTTGTCTTGGTAACATGTTCTGTGTGTCTTCTCTCATACATCTGTTTATATCCCAGTCTTCCTTACTGTATTGCCTTTTTTCTCCTACCTGAGTGAGCTGGCTGGAAACATTCAGAAATCATTTGGCTGTATAAGACTGACATGAGGCCTTCCATATTTGCAGCACAGCTACTTGCTTTCTTTTGATCAGGGCAGAAAGAGAGGAGTGCTAAACTCTTAAATCCCTTTTTTCTGTAATGTTCTGTTTTGAAGTTATAGTGTCAACCCACAATTTTTCTAGAAAATGTTTTATTATCACAGAAACAGCTTTAGCCTTTAGCTTGAGGAAGAAACCCACCTTTATATGTTTTACTTTAAAGACATCATCCAGGTATTTCAACCCAGCAATTGATGCTGACAGTCTTTTTTTTCTTTTTTCCCCAAGTAGAAAGTACTGGGGAAACTGAAATTTCTGTCATAAATATGAGCTAGTCTCATTAAGCAGCTGAAATAAAATTGCACTGTGTAAGATATTTGGATATTTTTCCTTTTAAAATGTTAACATTTGTGTTATTACACAGGATATCTGGCAGATTGATAAACTGATTTTGTATTTCCATTATGCTTCTAAGCAGCTGTTACTTTGAAGAGGGAGATACAGGGTTAAACATGGTCGTGTAACTCAAGAACTTCATCACCTTTACTTTTTACTAGTTTGTAAATGCTAAAACATTACATCTCAGTTTAGTACAGAACATTCTTCCTTTCTTCCCCCCTGATTTTCAGTGTAGTTAATTTTGGGTTTATCTACTTAGATTTTTTTGTTGCTCATAAGTACAGTTTTGGAAGAAAAAGGTATGTATAGTATTAATACTTTGGAATAAAATCTATGTTAGGTTTTGTTGTGGTTTTTTTATTTTAGGCTTGTGGTTTGGTTAAAAACCTTGCCCTCATGACTCACATCACGACGGATATGGAAGATGGCCCGATTATTAAATTAGCCAGTAATCTTGGAGTTGAAGATGTCAACTTGCTCTGTGGTGAAGAACTTTCATACCCAAATGTGTTCCTTGTTTTCCTTAATGGTATGTAACTTTTCAGCAGTCTGACTCTTGATTTGTTGCTGATGGGGAGTTAGGCTTCGGAAACCCTCCCAACAGTTTTTGGAACACAGTCAACCACAGATGCTGTTTTCCAGGTGTAGATAATTTCATCTGTAAATATTTTGATAGGGTTAGGCAGAGTAGACAGGCCAGATGATGGCACTTACTTGCCTGACCTTGTGTCCTCAGAACTCTGACTGCAAGTGTGTGTAGCTGGGAAATTGAAGTTTTTTTCAAATTTCAGTACCGTTTTAAAGCACATTTGGATAAATAGGCACAAAAATGGGTATTTGTTTCAGGCATTCACCAGATGAGGGGCCATTCATGAAGTACTTTTAAAATAAGAGAATAGTGCTGCTAAATTTGTAATAGATTTGCAAACTCAGAGCTTCAGTCACAGAAAGTATTTATGAATTCTTATATACATGCAAGTTCATTTAAAAACTGCAAACAATTCACATTTCCTTTCTTAGTTTAGCAATGCTATTCTCTTTAAAACTGCCTTTCAAAAGGCAACTTGCTTTGTGAATGATTAGACCTTGGAAAACAAGCCTTATTTCTGTGTTAAAGGGGTGATTTGGCATATGTGCTTTGCATCTGCATGCTTATGTTCCTTTTACCACTGATCTTTCAGTGTTTCTGAATCAACAGGTACTATGATATCAGATTTCAAAATACTGACATTTAAAAACTACAACTGTGATTAAGAATAGCCTTTTGTCAACAGCATCCACTTCCAGGGACAAGTATTTAATGTCTGTCACCCTAAGTTCTCCATTTGAATTAAACAGCAGTTGTTCTTCAATCCTGCCTTTTCCCACTAACATAAAAGCAACACTTGACCAAAATGCATTCCTTTGCTGTGCTTTTCTGTGGCAGCATGTTAAAGATAAGGTTCAGTGAAACCACATGCACTCTATTCTGTCTCATTTTATAGTCCAGAGGGGAGTGCAGAGCAGAAATACAGGATTCTTCCTTCACCAGTTCAGTCTGTAGTATGAAAGAAGATAGTTAACTTCCCAAATGTATATGACCTAGTACTAAGTAAGGCAAAACAATTTACTATTCAATCTTCTAGTTTGTGGGATTAATCCATTAAAAAAAAAAAGGCTTTTGGATGGCTGACTTGATTCTGATTTAAACTTGTGATCCAAGAGAGCAGAAAATCTGTTAGATACAAATCCTTTAAGCTATAAAGACCTTTGTATTGTCTCAAACTCCCAAAAATATCATTCTTTGTCTCCCCATTTAAAGTCTTGTTTAAAATGACACTAATCTTATTTTTATTTTGTCAGGTGGCTCTTTAATTTTATTCTCTTGTTTGTTCATCATCCATCAGAATATATAAGTACGTGCTTAGTGCACAGGGCTTAGTGTCCTACTAAGATAGTAATATCTTGTGGAGCTAAATTCCTGAAGGTGGATTTCTGGTGCTGTTGTGAGTGACCACATAGATGAAAATTATCAGGTCATTCTCAAATTTCTGACCAGGCAGCAGGACAGCTGCTTGGTCTGTTCTTGGGAACCTTGGATCCATGTCAGTACAGGTGAAATGTCAGGCTTCAGAAGTGTTGTTTGCTTGTACGCTACTTGGTGAGTGGGCACCTGAGCGGAAACACGTTTGAAGAAAGCTGGATGAAGCACGCCTTTTGGTTGCTGAAGCTACTTGGAGGCAAACAGATAAATGACTTGTGACATTCTGACACTTTTCTATGTTTATTGGGGAAAAAGGAAAAAGACAAATTCTTTTTCATGTCAGAAAAGGGGAATTTTATGACAGCTGTTCTTGTTTGCAAGAAGCAGGAAGTACTTTTCTGCATGCTAGATGTGATCAGAATTTGTAAGTAAAGTTTTGGATATAGAAAGAATGCACCATGACTCCATTCTCTTTCTGAACAGGTAACATCCTTGGTGTCATACGTGATCATCAGAAGTTAGTCAACACGTTTCGGATAATGCGTCGAGCAGGTTATATCAACGAGTTTGTTTCCATCTCCACTAATCTTTCTGACAGATGTGTCTACATTTCCTCTGATGGAGGGAGATTGTGCAGGTAAACACCTCATGAGAATTATCCCACTTGTGGACTTAGTATAAACACTGGTTTATGAATCTTAAAAAAACTGGGCTAATACTTTTAAAGGCAAATTTGGTAGGACTGGAGCATTTCTTCTTAAATAGCCCTCATTCAAAATACACAGATCTGAGAAACTTACTGTATTGTCAAGCAACTTAAAAAAACCCAAACAAACCCCAAACCAACCAGATAAATCTTAAATAAATTTTATCTGTAAACAAAAGTCAAATCAAAATGTTTCTTTTTTAAAGAAAATAGAAGAAAAAGGGAGGTGTAGTTAAAATCAACCTGATTGGCAATTCTAGTAACATCTTATGTCCTTAGAGGGGTTTTTTACTTCCTGTGAAGTAAGAAACAAGAAGACACTCACCCAATATCCCATGGGCGTGATATCACATTTTAGAATGAGAGGTTACTCTTCAAAGGCCTTTACTTCTGCTGCAGAATTTACTCAGGCATGCATACTTCCTGCTATAATACCAAGAAGTATGTCTCACTATTTGCCCGTATTTCCTTGCTTCCCCTTGAGTAGCTAGGGAATTCACTAAACCTGTAAGGAAGGCCTCTGTCTTGAAGTGCTTGTGTTCTTTATTAGGCAGAAAGAGTGCCTGAATCACAAGCATGTCAGAGAGGAAAGCAAAATGAGAAAGTGGAACTTAACAATATTTTGAGACAGAATGTTGGGTTGATCAATAGTAGGCTAGAGACTGTGGTCAGATTATGGCAGCACTGTGCTATGTTATGTATAAGTAAAACATCTCCAGGCCCAAGCAACAGGCATAAAAGATGAACAAGTCAGAGACTGGGAGAAGCAGAATGAGTTGAGAAATATACTCATATTTTAGCACTGACTAGGTGTGTTCATATTCTGTGCATACTTCAAAGTAGCTGCAGTCACAACTGTAGTTGGCATTCCATTGTGTTCATTAATTGAATCTCAGAGCATATTGAATGCAGTTTGAGGCAAGGCAGAGGCTCCAAAGTAGTACACTTACAAACCATTAGTTAATCATACCTCATGAAGAGGCATGTTCATTGGCAGAGACATCACTTTACAGAGGGGGCTAATACTGGCTGTTCTGCAGGTGTGGAGAGGCAGCAAATCTTCCGATTTATAAAATAAAGACAAGTGAAATCATGTGTATTTCTAGAAGTTTGCTTTGTGGCACCCCTGCCCCCCCACCCTGCAGTTGTTCTGATACCCCCATTAACCATTTAAAAGTGCTCATTAGTCTTCAAACAATTATTTAGACTTCAGAGGGGACTCCACAAGTATCTTGTAGCTATTTGCTGCTCTTTATAAGAGGAACTTGTCCAAATAGCAACAGCCCTTGACGTTTCATTCTTGCATGCCATCCTTTGTGTCAGTGTTTTCTTGCTGTAAGGAAGCCCTCAGAGATCCATGTGCTGTTGAAATTTATGGATTCATCTGAGGTCACCCATTAGTAAATGCCTGTGCTTTACATCATGTAAGCTACAGCAAAATACGTTCTTGAATGTGGACACTTAAGCACAAGCACAGTGTTGTGTGAAGTCCCTGCAGTACCCATAGAACTTAGCTTTATATATTAGGAAATCTTAGAGCCTTTAAAGCCATCAAGGTAAGGTAAAAAGTAAAATGTTAAAGATTTGGGGAGGGCAGGGAAACTTCCTCCTCAAAATTGAAATCTTTATTTTTCTGGTACATTTTTTGGGTACTTCATAAATAATGTCAGTACAGGATATCTGTGTATCAAGCCAAGGTCTGAATAATTAATGATTGTATCAGTTAAAGCTAAACAAATTATGAAAGTGGTTTATAAACTAGGTTGTGCATAGATTGGGTTTTTACTGTAAGGGTAAATTAACTTACCTAGGTTACCTGCCTAGGTATTTCATAATTTATTTTTTTAATTGTAGACCCTACATAATTGTCAAGAAGCAAAAACCTGCAGTTACAAACAAGCATATGGAAGAACTGGCTCAGGGATACAGGTACACATTTCAAGTTGAGCTAAGCAAATACTGTGCAGAAATACTTCAGTCAGTCTTGGGGTTGGCTTTGTAGAGAAGTTTACTCTCCTATATAAATTAATACTCATTGATTGGAGGTTTTCTGGTTAAAGTCGAATTAAGCCTGGTGGTCTTATTTGTTACGGCTATGAATTTGGTGATCATACAGAATAAACACACCTCACAGCCTCATCTTTCTGCAAGTGGAAGGCCTGAGGCAGTATTGTCCTTCTCCTGATAGAAAAATCCAACTCTTCAAAGGAATATCAACCTGACCACCCAGAACTAGGCACATTTGGAATTAGTTTTGAAACTTCCTGCAAATTCTTAGTTTCGGTGTTCAAAAAAAGCACACTGACACAAAAGCATCTCAATTTATCTTTAACTAAATTTTACAAACTCATCACCAGAATTTACTAGATTACTCTTATATTTGCCTCCAATTATAGCGATGCTGAGGAAGATTTTATTTGGTTGTTCAAATAAATAACATTGATCAGTCAGACTGTGTGAAGCAGTGAACGGGCAAGGGGATTAATTTAAAGAAATACTGTTTTATTTAAATATGGAAATAGCTTAGAACTTCCAATGTAAAAGTATTTCTCTAGTTTAACTTCTACATGTTACATTCCCTCCATATATATATTATGTAGTTTTATTTTTGAAGAAATAAATACAAGACAGTACTTCTAGTGTAACTGTTTAATTTAACTGCAGAAACTTTGAAGATTTCCTGCATGAAGGCCTCGTTGAATATTTGGATGTGAATGAAGAAAATGATTGTAACATTGCACTATATGAGCATACAATTAATAAGTAAGTATGCATTCAAACTTACAGAAAAACTTTTTGGGGTGATTCTGAAATGCCAGCATGTTAATGATTGTCATTTGGAAAAATCTCTGGTGACTGTAGAGGGACCCTGGACAACCAGCATATACTAAATGTTTGATGTACTGGGACAAGACCTTCCCTTTGAGTTTTGGATGTGTAATAAGCCCTGATAAAAATGTCAGTATCGTTCTGTGTATTCTTTCCCACATATGTTACACCCACTCCTGATGGGTGATTTTTGTTTAGAAAAGTCACAGAATCATATACTGGTTTGGGTTGGAAGGGAACTCAGAGATTATCTAGTTTTAACCTCCCCACCATCAACAAGGACACACTCCAATAGCCCAGGATGCCCAAAGCACCATCCAGCCTGGCCTTAAACACTGGGATGGGACATCCCCAGCTTCTCTGAGCAACCTAGGCCAGAGCCTCACCACCCATGCAGTAAAAAATTTCTTCCTGTTATCTAAATCTACGCTCCTTCAGTTTAAGGCCACTACCCCTTGTCCTATCACTCCATGCCCTTGTAAACAGTCCCTCTTCAGATTTCTTGTAGGCTCCTTTACATACTGGAAGGCTGCTTCCTGGAGCCTTCTCTTCTCCAGATTGAACAAGCCTAACTCTCTCAGCCTGTCTTCATAGAAGAGGTACTCCGGCCCTCTGATCATCTTCGTGGCCCTCCTCTGGACTTGCTCATATCAAGCCATTGACCACAACTCTTTGAGTGTGACCATCCAGCCAATTTCTTACCCACTGAGTGGCCCATCTGTCAAATCCATCTGCATCTAATTTAGAAACAAGGATGTTGTATGGGACAGTGTCAAATACTTTGCACAAGTCCAGGTAGATGACATCAGTTGTTCTTCCTTTTAACGATGCTGTAACCCCCTTGTGGGTATGGACTTGCTTAAATAGCTCCATGTCTTTCTTGTAGTGGGGACCCCCAGAGCTGGATGCAGTACTCCAGGTAGGGTCTCATGAGAACAGAGTAGAGCGGTGAAATCACCTCCATTATCCTGCTGGTCACACTTCTTTTCATGCAGCCCAAAATACAGCTGTCTGTCTTGGCTGGAAACATGCATTGCCAGCTCATGTTGACCTTCTCATCCACTGACACCTGCAAGTCCTTCTCCTCAGGGATGCTCTCAATCCATTCTCAGCTCAGCTTGGAGTTGTGCTTGGGATTGCCCTGAGCCATGTGCAGGACCTTTCACTTGGCCTTGTTGAACTTCATGTGGTTCGTGTTGGTCCACCTCTCAAGCCTGTCAAGGTCCCTCTGTTGTGTTTTCCACATATATGAAGGACCTGGTGGTTGGTTTTTTTCCTCTGTCTCATGACTGTGATGAAAGAGCCAACATTTAAGGGAGCATTATTTTAATTTTTCACGTCCTCCTATCGTTTTCTTTTTACTTTTTTTAAAATGTTTCTCTGACAACACTATGTTGACTGAAGGCCATATGTAAGATGTTAGAAGTTATTTCCATGCAATGCTCTGTCCTGGTCAAGTACTCATGGAACCCAGTAGAAATACATCATTGATTTCAGTGGAGTTGGATGAGACCTTTGGGTATCCTTAACCTTTGTCAAATGAAATGCATTAACTCTGCAAATTAAATTGTATTGCTCCTGCTCAGGCTTTTGAAGACTTTATCACTTTAAGAAATTACTTTGCATGCTCTTGGCTAGCTTCTGTATACCTAAATGATGTTTAACCCCAGCCAGCAGCTACGCCCCATGCAGCCACTCACTCACTCACTTGCCCCTGTGGGATGGGGAGAGAATCAGAAGGGTAAAAGTGAGAAAACTGCTGGGCTGAGATAAAGATGGTTTAATAGATAAAGGAAAAGCCACATATACAAGCAAAGTATGGAATTCCATCACCATTTGCCACCATCAGGCAGGTGTTTAGCCATCTCTGAAAATGCAGGGCTCCAACACAGGTAACCATTCCTTGGGAAGACAAATGTCATCACTCTGAATGTCCGTCCTCTTCCTTCTTCCTCCAGCTTTATATGGTGAGCAAGGCATCACATGGAATGGGATATCCCTGTAGTCAGTTGGGGTCAACTGCCCCATCTGTGTCTTGTGTGCCCCAACTCCTTGTGCGCCCCCAGCCTACTCGCTGGTGGGGTGGTGTGAGGAGCAGCAAAGGCCTTGGCTCTGTGTAAGCACTGCTCAGCGGTAACTAAACCATCCCTGAATTATCAACACTGTTTCCAGCACAAATCCCAAACAGCCCCATACCAGACACTATGAAGAAAATTATCTCCATCTCAGCCAAAAGCAGCACATTGAGCAAGGAAGAGCTCACACAGTTTCTGTCGTTTCTGCCAAAATTGAATAACTTCTGCAGAGCAACAGAATTTACAGGACACTTGACTCAGCTGGGAAGATTAATGGGAGCAGATCACATGGAATCACTGTTTGGTCAAAAACAGGAGGATGCAGAGAGGAAGTGGATGGTTTAGATGGACTATTGTGAGGAAATTACTCCACAATAACTTCCCAAAGGTTTGTAAGATATTTGTGTTGAGTCTAGCATTAGTGCTTGTAGCTAATTGTGCCATAAGTATCTGAGCTTCCACAGTATGAGCACATTGCTCCTTGGGTTTAGCAATGATATTCCCTACATCCTGAATAGTCGATTTGTGTACCCCATTCCCCCAGCTCATCATCTTGCATTTTAAATGGTGCCACCATGTTGGTACAACTTGTTCTGGTAATACAACTGATACAATCCACTATTGTGAAGTATCCTATTAACATTCCTGCTTTTGTAATGTAGGCTTCTTTTAGCTACAGTATCCTCTCTTTACCTTTCCAATCCAATTAAGGGATTTTCTTTGGAGGATTTGACTCTATTTAATTTCTTCCTTACTCATTTGTAAATCTGATTTTCAAACTCACAGGGATGCCTTCCTTTCTTGGGCCCATTTCTGACAGTGACATTTTGACTTGCAGAAATTGAACTGCTCTGTAAAATTTGAAGGTCTCTCATTAGCACTGTGGAATACTTCATAAAATAATAGGATCTGCATGTGCTGCAACCTTGGTTGAAATAGGATTGACCTCAGTGGAAAAATACTTCTGTCAAATACCCTATCTGAAAAATGTGTGTGTAGTTCCATGCACGAGTACCAGCTGAAGAAATTTGCTAACTTCACTCTCAGTGAGTCTTAAGCCTCTTGTCTTACTGTTTGAGAAGCGTCAGCAGTTCTGTGAAGTTCTACAAGATGGGGGAGCAGTCTGTGCTTTAAGTTTGCTACTGGCTCTTGAGACCATTTTGCAATTACTTGACTGCAGTTGGGATTCTACCATTTGTATTTGCTTCAGACAGGCTTCAATGATCATAGCTGCTTTCTATCAAGTGGAGAAAAATGGTGGCTGTCCTCTGGCCAGCAGGTGATTTTTTTCAGGTTGTTCAAGCATGTTTGTGATTTATAAAGATTTCTGGGACTGATAGTTAATTTCACTGGGCTCAGCCCTCAGGGTTTCCAGATTTTTTTCAGGTTTCAGATTTCATTTTTTCCAGTAATGCTTACATTGTTTATGTAAGTTTCTGCTGGTTGTTGTCTTCAGTCTGTATGTACTGGTGGGTAATTCCTCAGCCTTCTTGAGCTTTGTGATGCTTTGCCATCTTTTGAGTGTTGTCATAATTTTTTTTTTCAGTAATTTCTTTTGCAAAGTCTAAGTTTAGTAAGCAAATAAGCTTAATTAATTTTGAAAAGTCTTCCAGAAGACTTCCAAGAGAAGTCAAACATTAAAGAAGGGATTTTCAGAATGACTGGGTATAGGTGTGTGGAAGGAGGAATGTATGCCTAAATCCAAGCTCCGTGTAATAACTCCAAAATGTTGTGAAAGGTATGCTTTTGGTTTACTAATGTTTATTTCAAAATTCTCCATTTCCAAGTTATTTAGCTTGATTTAAAAAGTAGATCTGCTCCAGCCAAGCTTTATTGTACACTCCGTTCTTACTTATTAATCACTCCATTTGCATCCCAGTGTATGCCATGATTTAATTGTCTTTATTGGGCATGGACTTTCTCCTCTGAAGCATATGCCAGGTAGAACAAATTTTGTTATCTCTCAGTCTGTCCTACTTTTTCCTGTCTTTGTAATTCTCATCAGATTTTATGAGATTGATTCCAAAATATTTGCAGAGCTTTTTGGATAGTGTTTTATTGTGCCATCTCATCTATGGCACTGGAACTGGTTTGGACTCAAATGTTTTCTCTCAAACTTGTATTATATAACTGACCTTGGAAAACTGAAACTACACTTCCTTTTTTTACTATCTGAATTTGCTTGCGTTTCCTTCTTCTAACTCCACAGTGGATTTCTAGATGTCTCAGACTGCAGTGAACTCTTATTACATGAGAAGATACTCCTTAAGGCATTTTGGATCTTAATGTATCAACTGATGTTTTATTGTCTTACTGAGTTCCCCCAGGTTGTCATTATCTGGAAATTCAGCACTCCTTAATTTCCTTTCATGTGGAAACACTTTAAGCAAAAACTTTTTTCTTTTTTTTTTTTTAAATAAAAATCCCATAGTTACAGTGAATCTGTATTTTGAGGTCCTAATGGCTTATATTTTATTGAAGAGAATTGAAGTATTGTGAGATACTACTACATGAATTAAATTCTAGTTAAGATATTTACTCACAAGGCTGCTATAATTGCTACTTTTTCTTTTAAGAGAGACAACGCATTTGGAGATTGAGCCTTTCACTCTTCTTGGTGTCTGTGCTGGGCTGATTCCATATCCTCACCACAACCAGTCTCCAAGAAACACTTACCAGTGTGCCATGGGGAAACAAGCAATGGGTAAGACTTCTTTAAATTCCTTTTTTGAGTACTGTGTAGTTTTTGAACGTTTGATAAAAGTGACAAATAGAATTTTTTTCCTTACTTGGAAGCTTTGCTAGGAAGAGGAAAAGGGCACTTCTTAAAGAATTTACTTCTGAAAATTGGAAAAAAAGAAACAGGAAAAAAATACCAGTCAGTTTTACTTAATGGAGACCATATGTGCAGATCTTAATACTGAAAAGTAAAATTGGAGAAACTGTGACACCTTTGCTTTTTTGTTGGGTTGGGGTTTTTTTTTATAATTGTCATGACTTTCAAGTTTTCAGTTTAGCTGCAGAATGGACAGGGTGGGGGGTTTTCCATCTTTATGCTGCAGTGTGCTGGGGGTTCCAGACAAAAAGACTTAAAAAGTGTTCTTGCAAAGAGAGGTGGAGGAGCATGGAGAGAGGATTTCCTAAGCAGCTGAGTTAGGTGCCCTAAGAATAAATAAATAAATAAATAAATAGCTACGTTGACATCAGCAAATAAGAAGAATCAAAATGGGAAGGAGTGCTTAGTTCATTGAACACTTCCTGCAGCCATAGTTTAGATTCTGAGCTTTTTTGGTTTTGGGTGAAGAGTGCACGTAACAGCCTCTCAGCAAAGTGACTGAAATGAAATGAATTTCCTGGTCACTTAAGTCTTGTTAGAAATGTGATAGCTGGCCATTGGACACCAACCACTTTGTACCTTTGCTGTTGTGGGTAATTGACACCAGGTAAGTTCTAATCCTTCCTTTAATACATACATAAACTAGCATTAAAGCATCCAAGTCATATGGCCCGTGATCAAGCCAGAGTGAGTCCCAAGAAGAACCTGACCAGTAGTACATCAGTTCAGACAGCTGTATTCAGACTTGTGATCTGCGTGCTAGTTTTATGTCTTGTATTGATGGCTTGCCCACAAGTTGAGAGCTACAGTAGAACAACTCAGTGTCATGAAAAAACTACCACTTCTGTTAGGTTTACTAAACCAATTGTTTTGTGCTGTGTGTTCAAAACTGAAACACTGAACCTTTTGTCAAACTTCTCCAGCAGAATTAATAGGAAAGTAACTGCCTTGTGCTGAACTGTTATGCTCAGCACATCAAAATAGCGGAAAACAGGGTCAGATGCATGTCCTCCCTTTAAATTAAAAAAAAAAAAAGAAAGAAAAAAAGCAGAGGAGCAATGCAATCTTTGCAATCTTTTTCCTTACAGTTCTCCCCCATCCCATTATCTTGCCCCCACCCCTGAGTCTCTATTTTATGACTATTAGTCTCAGAAGGTTTGGTTAGTTACCACACACAGTTAAGCAGGATCAGTGTGTACAGAAAGCCAATTCAGTATCTGTGGAGTTCTTTTGTAGTTTTCTGTGTGAAGGTTTTTTTCCCGTTTTGTTTTGAGTGTCATTTGCAATTCATTGTCTGTGTTTTCTGAGGTTGGTGTATTCAGCTGCTTTGACCCTAGGTCTTGCACATTTAGCTCCTTGGATACAATCCTCTGACGTTCCTGCTGACGCTAGGAACACAAAAGCCATTGAATATCTTGAGCAATAAAAAAAGCCTTTGTTTCGGTTTGTTATGACAAAACACCTGACTCAAAGAATAAGCAGCTAGATAAAAGTACATTTTAAAAGTTGGCACATGACCTGAACTATATTTTGCTCGATCTGAAGTATCTGCAAACACCTGAAACTTTTTGTAATAACTACTTTTTTTAAAAGCCATTTTAAGTGGCAATGTGTAGGGGCATAGAAGATGTTTCTCTACACTTCCTGATCAAATGAGACCTAGAGGATATTCCTGAAACACAACACCTATTTTTTTTCTGTTTGTATTTGTGACTAGATGTGATGTAGTGCTTCAGGCCCCCCCCCACCCTTACATAACCATTCACCCTTCTTGCTTCCTTTCCCCCATCCTGAAATTGCAAAGTAGCTTTTGGTCCAGCATTGTCATGTGGAAAGTCTCATGTCCAAGTCCACCCTGTCGTTCGTTGCCTCTGCTGTCAAAACCTGGGGCATGGAGGGAGCCCCGGAGCTCAGGCGGGGAAGGGAGAGCCTTTGTGCTACTCAACACTGACCCCCTCTGCCCACATCACGAGGCTGTGCTGGCATTGTTGGACAGTCTTTGCTCTTTCTTGAAGCAACATCAAGCTAGGGAAAGGTGTGAAAGCACAAGTAAGTGGAAAGTAAACGTCAGAGCTTCAATGGAGGCTGTAACCCGGTATCCCTGCCAAGTGCTGGGTGTTAAACTAGTAGGGTTTCTGCAGGATAACATTAAATGCCCTGAAAAATACCTCCCTTTCATGGGTAGAATGAATCATCTTGTTGGAGGACTTGGGCTGCATTTAGTGAGCAAACTGGGTTTCAGTGAAATGAAATTGAAATGAAATCCCTCTGTTTTGGCATAGAGAATTTGCCATATGTTGCAGGTTGAACTGTAAGATGGAGGGGAAGTTATGATTAGCTGACAAATACAACAGCAGCTGCGAGGACCTCAGTTCAATGTTGACATTTCAGTGCAAAGTGAACAGTTGTAGCTTAAAATCTGAGAAGTATTTAAGAATAAAATACAAGAGACTGTACTGTTTGCATTCCATGTGTTGTTAGAATAATGTTTAAGATCAGAGACCCTCTACGATCAGAGAAAAAAAATTAATTGGAGCTTTTCAATTCTGTTAGGACATAGATCAGTGTGTTTTACACACTGTACCTCTGTGACTGTGAAGCACTGTACAAAAGCTTAATGTAAGAAATGAAAAGATAGACATTTTCCTGCTGATAATCCACCATATTGCACATGGACATGCGCATCTGGGAAAGCTGCAGTGTGGGTACACAAAGCAAGCTGTACACTCAGAGCCCAACTGTGCACTGCAGTTTCAACCCAAATGTCATAATGTGAGTCTTGAGTAAGTAAAGAAGGCTTAATTATTAGTTTAACCTGAAAAAGGGCTGAAAGTATTTGGGGAGAGGGTGCTGGGTGGGTAAGAGCTTTGTTGCAGAGGTTTACATTGAAGCAGATTTTTTGATATAACAAAAAGACCTCCACCCCTCACATTGTGGACATTCCGCTTGACTTCTGTGAAATAGCAAAGCTCTCGATGCACTGCTTTGCCTTGTGCTGTAACCAGATGAATGTGTTAAAATTGAGTTGAGAAGATAAATGTGCTTCAAGAAACCGAGTGCTGGGGGTGGTTGGGTTTTGACAGTTGTGAAAGGCTTGACATTGGGCCCAGACCTAAGGTTCCTCCAAATTTTGTACAGCTAGCCTATTGGTGGAGTATTGAAACAAACCAAAGGAAAACTGTTGCTGGATATCACAACTGGACCTGGGTGCTTTGCGACTAGGGCTCAGTTCTGCCCCTGCTCTGAGGAGCAGTGCTTGTGCTTTGTGACATGGTCTCTCCTTGCCAGCTCAACCCTCCCTCGTAGCAGGCACAGAAGTGCAGGGACAGAAATGAGCCAGGCTGCTTCCCCCAGTTTACCTGTAATCATTTGAACTGACTTCATAGCCTTTCTACAGTGAAAAGAATACTTCAAATGCCGAACATCCAGATCACCTAATACGTGTACTGTGAAAATCTCTCTGGGTTGGAGCCCTCTACACAGGGTTCAGTGCAGCGTTAAAAACTGTACTTCTTTCTGTCTTGGTCTGTGCTCATGTGAAATGACAGAACAGTAGAAAATCTGTGGTGAAATCAATGAAAATACAGAAGTACAGCAATTCTTTTCTTGGCATGTGCAGCAATACTCCTTTTGGCTCATATCTGAAGTAGATTGAGTTCTGTATCCATGTTAATTTTGATTCTAGAGTTTAATGTTGCTGTAAGTAATACATAAGAGAACTGGGTGAATGCTTATTTTAGCTCTTTGTTCAAAATAAGAATATTCCATTAATGCTAAATATCAATAGGTTGCCTTTTCGTAGTGACTACTTCACTCTGAAGAATGATTAAATGATACTTCAGAAGAAAAAAAAAACCCTGTCAAGAAATGGGAAAAAGGAAAGAATGCACACATGCATTCACAATCTACCAAGTGCTGAGAAAAGGAAGAAAATTATCGTTGTTGTATCCAGGTCAACCTTGTCTGTTTAAACAAGGCTAATTACCAATGAGAAAAAAAAAATTGGTTCTTGCTGTTGGGATAATTATAAATGTGGGTCATTGTAAGCAGGGTTTGTTATGGTGAACTTTAATTATACTTTACTTTTGCTTGACTGTTTGGCTGAAGCAAACAAGGTCTCTGCTCTTTCAGAGAGAAAACAGAAATAAAGCTAGTGCCTTCGTTCATTTCAACACCTACACAGAGGTCTTGTCCTCACACACCAGTCCTCAGAAGAAGAGAGCAGCTTCTTAATTTTAAATAAGCAGGTTGTAATTTAAGGCTGTGGTTTGTTAGACCAGTCTAGATAAGGAGTTATTTGTATAACCTTCAAATCATAGCAATTAAGACTAATGTCGCTGAGGTGTGGCATGCTTTTTGGCTAATCTATTTCACTTGTGTTCTTGAATCATCCTATAGCCAATTTCTTTCCTGCGAGGGTATCCATCATAGTTATATGTGCATGCATTTTCCGTTTGATGTGATACAACATTTGGCTCCTGAAGAATTGCCTGAATACTGTTTATTATTGAAGCTCAAAATCTCAGTAATGTCAGTTGCTTGTGACTCCTGTTCTGATACAAACAGTTCGGCTTGTCTGAACCTCTGATAAAAATATCAACTTTGAAATACGTGAGCCATCTGAGAGAGAAACAGTTTGCATTACCCAAAATATGTAAAAGTGTCATCCATAATCCATGATGTATCAGGGACTTACACAGATAGTTGCTGGGTTATGAAGTTGAGATCAGGTGCTCTGGACTTCATCTAGGCATCCCTAACCAGTGAACCATAGCAAGTACAGTATATAAGCATCTCAGAAGAGGAAAAAAATGGCAGGCATTATGAAAATGGTGTGGCATGCTCAGGAAATCTCTCTCAACAACAGTAAAATCTACCTATCCATGAAATTCCTAAGATGAGCTCTACATCAGACATCCTATCCTGAAAGCACACAAATTTGTCTAGGTGCAGAGAGAAAAATTGTTTAAATGTCTATGTTTTTAATTTGGGAGTAGATTTTCCTAGCTGCATAGAGGGAAATCCAGTTTGTTGTGAAAGTACAATGAAAACAATGTCTCATACTTAAGCTAAGGAAATATTAAAAGGAATAGGGCCTTCAGATGGTGGGCCTTGCAGGGTGTGTCTGGGAGGGTCTGGTCTTCAGTGTTGATGAATCCAGGCCCTGCCAGCTTGCCTTCTTCCTGGGCACAGAAGATACTGCTCAGGGGTGATTAATTTCCTTCTCTGAGAAAAATACAGAAAAGCAACTGCTCAAAAGCAAGAGACAAGTAAAGCCCAGCAACTTCACCAGATCTTCCTTGCCATTTATAAATGCTGTGCCCATGGCTTCAAATCCACTTTCTAGGACCAAGGAAATTCCAAATGTGTAAGAATGACTTACAGCTGTTTACTTTCAGAAGCTATCTGTCAAGCAATCTTCCCGTTCTCATCCTTGGGAAGTGTAGACCTCTGGTGATTTAGGAGAGAGAGATTAGTGCTAGGGTGAGAGTAGATCTCTGGAACTGCCCATGATGCTGCTTGGTTTTAGATACTTGATTTTCTAGATATTTTATTAGAATGCAGACATTTGGAAATTACAAGTGGATACATATATAATGTGAATTTAGCCTCCCCTAGGAGCAAATCGTGTTCAGCTCTACTACATTCTGGTTATGTAAAGTCTTCATTACACACTGGTTGCTTTGACCTTTCCTTGAGAGCAGCCACCCTCTGAAATTGCAGGAGAAAACGGAAAGGTTTTGAAAGACTTACCTCCTAAGCACAAGTACTGCAGAATATTTAGTACTTAAAACTTTAGCTTTTCAGACTGTAATTTCTTAATTGCTTAGAGATGTAGCATAGTCCTGGTGCAGCAAACTCTAATAACATACGATTGCCTTAACTTTTGTTCTGCTACACAACAGTTTATGTTTCCCTGCTGGGTGTTAATTATTTTTTCCTCAGATTTCAGAAGACACTTTGGCAGTCTGATGGGACAGGGCCAAAAATTTCAGTCTCAAGCTGGGAGGTCTATACAAAGGATTGAGTTCTGAACCGTAAATTTAAAATTAATTTCATGTAAAAAGACAAATATATTGTGAGTGAACTTCTACTGTAGTCTTTCTAGCAATGATGCCTCTAATTTCAGAAAGTAAATCAGTCTTGGCTGCTGCTAACTGTACGCTTTGTTCATGCTTTGTGACATTCTAACACAGGCTGCAGTTGAACTAATTATTGCCCAGAAAAAGGAAGGAAATATGATGTGCAAGATGCAGAGTTTGATCCACGGTTCCTCTTAAACTCAATGGGAGTCTTTCTATTGATTCTTGTGAAATTTTGGATCAGGTCTATGGAACCCAAGTTCAGCTCTCTAAAAAAACCCTATGGTTGTTGGAACAATAGAAGGAAACTTCATACTTGCACTGATATTCAGTGTCATGATGGAAAAAGAAATCTTACTTGCATTCAGTCCTATAGGACCTAACTTTTGTTTTCTTTGGTTGTTATTCTTTTGGTCTTGATGCTTAGGTTTTCCCTGTTTAAGCAAAAATAATTCTTTGCAGAAGGTTATATAAGCCACTTACATCTTTATTTACATAGAATAATATAAAGTTGTTTGGGTTCAGTCTCTTTTATGATATTTTCCCTTCTTTTCTTGAAGAATTTCTGTCATTAGACTTAATTCCTCACTTTGTGCTTTTAGTTCATTGGCATTTTGGTAACTTTGCAGCCAAAACATTTCTAGGAAACTCACAAATGTTCACACACTTATTTTTCTCTTTTTTACAGGTACCATTGGATACAATCAAAGAAACAGGATAGATACTCTTATGTATCTTCTAGCCTATCCACAGAAGCCAATGGTGAAAACAAAAACAATTGAGCTGATAGATTTTGAAAAGCTGCCTGCTGGACAGAATGCCACAGTCGCTGTGATGAGCTACAGCGGTTACGATATTGAAGATGCCCTTGTCTTAAACAAGGCCTCTTTGGACAGAGGTAAGATCCATCAATTCTTTCCCATTTCTCTAGTGTGTGTTCTAATACATGTTTTAATAAAACTCTCATGGTGTTATTGTATCATAACTTCAATTGCGGTTATAACAATGCAACTCCAATTAAGAAATCAAATTCCAAACCCACTTTGGGTGCTTTTGTTTGTTTTCTCCACTAACAGTGATTGTAACTCCATGCTGGCTCTAGTGTGGTGATTTTGCCAGTGTGTGAATAAGTTTCTGAGTGTGGATATTATAGGAAAAAATGGCTAACTTTTGACCTGGAATAAAAAAGTGTAAATGGTCCCTACTTGAAAATACTTTGTTTACATAAAATGTAAGGTATTAGATAATCTGTTCTGTTGGGCTTGCTTTTTAGACAGTTACCTGAATCAATGTTCATTACAAACAGAAGGGTCTTCTTATTTCCACCAGTAAGAAAAGCAATAGATGACATTAGACTTCTGGGTGTATTTGGGAAGGAATGGAACACGTGGCAGTTTGTGAACTGATGCTCTGATGGAGCAATAGTCCTATTGCCTCGTCTCTGATGGAAAATAATTGTATTGTCTAAACCAAAATAACTTAGTATTTATTCAGAGATAAACTAATAGTCCACTGCCATAAAAATAAATAAATCTATGCAGTGCACTGTATTTTAAATAAAAGTACATAAGCACCACATGGAAGGTAACAAAGTGAAACCTATGTTTGTGCCAGTCTGGCCTGTCTCGCTCTCTCCACATGTTCTTCAGCGCTCTGTTAATGCTGCTGGGGGGTGGGGATTGGAGAAGAGTTGCTTGAAAACTTCTCTCTCTTCTCTAAATAAATGCTCTTGAGAGAAGACATAGTGCAGTGTGATAAAATTGCTTTTAGTTTCGGGTGGCCAAAATCCGATTCCTCCATGACTTTATTCCTCCACTCACTCCCTTCCTCCTAGTTGCTAGGCAGCAATAACAGTATTCCTAGACATGTATCTTTGGCATTAATGTCTGCCGCATTTAATTTATGCCTCCTTTTCTAAAACAACAACAGGCATGATTTAAAACTGAATGTTTTCTTTTCTGGTAGACTGGTAACATTTACAGGGAGAGCTGTGGTGCTTGTCAGAAGTTACTTGACGTAATCTAAAGATTCAGATCTACTCTATGTGGCTGCCACCATCTTTCAAATAAGTAAAATAACACAGGGTTATTAGAAAGCCTTGCTCCTGGCTGTATTTCTAAATGTGATGAAAGCATTTAGTATTGTGGCTAGTTGCTGTACTTGGTGAGAAATGCCAGAGATGCCGCTTTTTTCATCTAAATCCCAAACAAACCTATGATATAATACTATATGTACTTCAGAATTTGTTCAGCTGGGAAAAAAGTGAGTAATGGGGTGAGTATATGAAACACTCGATTGGTATTTTCCTGGTAGACTAGCTTGTGTCAACAACAAACATGTCTAAAAGCTCAGGTTTCTGAGAACTCCTGAAAGGAAGAGGTGCTGTTCTCAGCCTGTTACAGTCTCTTCTCCTGTTTTATGTTTCCCTGTGGACCACCAAAGGTAAGAGAAATGATGCGTGTGTGTGTGTACAGAAGTGTAGAAGGGGATTAAGACAACTTCGGAACTGGGCCATAAGCCAAAGTGTAAAACAAGTAGCATATGTGATCTGATTTTTAAATTGTGAGCTACAAGGTATCCATGTACAATGTTAGGCATATTCAACAGAGTGAATAGTCACAAAATATTTTATACCCTAGCTCAGCAGGTGGTTCAGCATTCTTGCTTTACTCTGATAATGTGCTACAAAGAATTTTTGAACTCCTAGGCAGATGAGCTTGTGTTACATTTTAGGTTTTGGAAGGTGTCTTGTGTATAAGAATGCCAAGTGTACACTGAAGCGCTACACAAACCAGACATTTGATAAAGTTATGGGGCCGATGTTGGATGCAGCTACCCGGAAACCAATCTGGCGCCATGAAATTTTAGATGCTGATGGTATCTGCTCTCCAGGTAAGTCAGGCTACATCCTCAGTCATGGCATGTTCATAATCTGAGGTAGAGATCAATGGTCTGTTAATATTTCTTGTGCACCTTGGTTTATATTTAGTGTAATTTATTCTTTTTCTTGAAGGTATTACAATAAAAAATTTCAAAATACTAGTGTCTGAAAGTAGTGCAATACCAGTCATTGAGGAGGGTTTTGTGCACGAGAAAATGGAGTTTTATATTCAGTAAAGATGAGGTCTTTAAATCGTGTGAATCCATTGAAACATCAGAACTTGTATTCTTCTTACATCTCCAAACTGGCAAATTTTTAATACTGTAATTTTTTACTGTTTGTCTCTCATCTGTTCTGTTGGTTTTTACAGAAAGGTTCCTTAGTATTTTGATTTGGTATCTCAAAACCTCCCAGCTTGCTGTCTGTTAATGCAATTCTTGAGGAAGTAAAGCCTTGTGTTTTTATCACTTCAGAAATATGTTTGGAAGGAGAGAAGAAGATAAATACATTTAGTTATGAGGATAGGTGCATAACATTCCAGTGGAAATAAATTTGAGAAAGAATCCTCCCACTCTGTCATACTTCGATTAGGAAACAGCTTAATAGAACTGCCAAGATCTAGTAAGAAAAGGGCTGTAAAAGGCACTAAATTCTGTTATAGCAACACAGTTGGGTCACTTTTGCTGTTTAGTACATCACAATGCAGCTTTCAAAGTTAATTAAAAAAAAAAAGGCAAGAATCTTCTGAAGTATTAGGATAGATGGGTCTGGGGTGGACTCCAGACTGAGGACGTTCTCTCAGCGTGTAGGTAAAAAGCTATTTGAAATAGTTCATTTGGACAGAAAATAGACATAGGCTGAAGTTCAGTGTAGTTTTGTGGAGGAGGTGGGAAGTACCTGATGTGCGTTGGTGTCATTGGGCATGCAACTGATCTGGTTTTCTATATGAAGGGCAGGATAAGGGAAAGGGGAGGGTGAGTAGTGCATGGAACAACAGATACATGAGACCAGAGACAATAGGAAACAGTAATTGCAAGGAGAGGCTGAAAGTAGGCTTGCACAACTCATTGTGGAAATTATGTGATGTCCCTAATTTGTGTGACTCTCTAAAATGTGTCAGTTAGTGTTGCTTGTTAATTTTCTCCTTCCTTACAGCAGATGACTTCAGATCCTTTTGTGTATTCTTTAGACCCAGGGTATTTTGAATAGCTATTCACAAAGTGTGCCCAGCACGCAAGCTATTCTGGTTTGGTTTACAAAACAAATCTCGGTTAATGATTCCCTTACCATCCAATATTTAATAAAATAACATGGCCTGTTTCCTGGGCATGTTCCTCCCAGTCTGTCTTCCAGCCTACCCATATGATTTCATGTTGGTTTTTTTCTTGTTCTTTGAAGGTGAAAAAGTAGAGAATAAACAAGTCCTTGTGAACAAATCTATGCCAACTGTGACCCAGACATCTCTGGAAGGAAGCAGTGTGCCTCAGCAGCCACAGTACAAAGACGTGCCAGTAACGTATGTTGTATCATTATTTGGGGACTGTACGTGAAGGAAAGGTATCTGAGAAAATGTTCACTTCTAGAAGAGTCAAAGGAGTAAAATTCTGTCTTCAAATTAGACCTAAATATCTAGACTTTTTGGGTTTTCAGAGCCTAGGTGATTTTCAGAAGTACCTAGCCACTTAATCAGTAGTAAGTTAGATTCTGGCACCTGAAGGGCTGGAGCTGCAAAAAGAGGGAGTAACCCTCCAGAAGATGCATGCATAGAGAGGAATCACTGAGCAGCTATGGAGGAGAGAGCTAAGACTCTGGTAGGGACGAGATGGATGTAGTGATAGAGAAACATGAGAAAAGCAGGATGAGCTTGAGGACAGAGAACATACACATAATTAGTGAGCGAGCACATCTCCTCCATATGGGCTCCCACAGAAAATGGCCAGTACTGATTCATGATCAGCCTTCACTTTGCCAATCAAGAGGCCAGGAGATGGAGGCCTGCCTATCTCAGGGGCTGCCAGTCAGCTCATTCTGGCCACTCCAATGAGATGTTCTTTACCAAGGCACAAGTAAAGGATGGTCAATGAGAGTTTTTCCTATCCTGTCCTTAAAGAACAGGAGAGGTCTTCTGAGCAGTGAGATGAAAATTATGCATTAAATGTAAAAATAAATAAACAAACTAGGGTTTTTCACTGGTTTTTTATGTCAGGAATAGCCCTGATGATTTGATAAATTAGCCTGAGAGCAAGGCGAGCAATTGGTGCCCAGATCAGAAAGGCAGCATTAACTTTGCTGCACTTCTGTGTGTTTCATAACCAAGAGAAAGCTCTAAGTTTACTTCTATGAGATATTAATAATGAAGTGAGAGTACAGTGTAATTACCAGGAGGAAAGAAGTACAGTTGCCAGGTGAAGATGTGGATGAGTTTAGGTGTCATAGTTTGATGTCTCAGCTGCCTGCACAAGGAGACAAAGTAATCTCCTAAATAAAGTGTTAGTATCTGCTCTGCCCTCATTCTGCAATATATAGAAAAACAGATGATACCAGAATAATCTCCTTTTTCTTCCTGTTCTGTCATGTTTACCGTTTTATTTCCCCCTCCCCTTCCAAAATATTTGCATCTCAGACTCATGAGTTCATCTTTTTCTGTACCTCATACTACGTTCTGCCCTTGGTTCACTTCCACACCTGGATCTAATGCAAAATTTCAGTCAGGGTATTATATCTTAACTTTGTTCTTAAAACACCTTTGTTTATTCCTTGTGCTCTTTTCTTCAACTACAACTCTTCATTTGCAGTACACTAGGAAGCTTATTTCTGTCAAGAGCAGCCTAGGTGACAGAAAAATATGCCTTGTTCTCTACAAGTTCAGCTTAATTCTCCCTTTGTTTCTATTGCATCTCTTAAACCTTTTCCAGAAACATACTGTATAGATTCACAGAAGGGTGGGGGTTGGAAGGGACCTGAAGATCATCTAGTCCAACCCCCCTTGCCAAAGCAGGATCACCTAGAGCGGTTTGCAAGGGTCGCATCCAGGCGGGTCTTGAGTATCTCCAGAGAAGGAGACTCCATAGCCTCTCTGGGCAGCCTCTTCCAGTGCTCTGGCACCCTGAGTAAAGAAGCTTTTCCTTGCATTCAGATGGAACTTCCTGTGTTGTCCCTTGTCCTGTCACTGGGCACCACTGAAGAATCTGGCCCCATCCTCTAGATATCCTCCCTTTAGATATTCATAAGTGTTGGTGAAATCCCATTCCAGTCTTCTCCAGGCTGAACAGCCCCAGTTCTCAGCCTTTACATAATCGTTGTGTTATTGGCCTCCCACGTGTAAGTTCCATGAAGACTACAGTTTAGCCAGAAGCTTCCCAGTACTTGTTTGTAACTTGTGTTAGGTTCACAGATGTAAAACTCATGTTTTCTCTTCTTGTACTAGCTACAAGGGTGCTACTGATTCTTATATTGAAAAAGTAATGATTTCATCAAATGCAGAGGATGCTTTCTTGATCAAAATGTTGCTGAGGCAAACGAGGCGTCCAGAAATTGGAGATAAATTTAGCAGTCGTCATGGGCAGAAAGGTAAGCAACATATTTAATAAAAATAAATGCATGTTGTGTGTGTCTTCTATATATACATAGTATCATGTATGTATGCATCATAATAACATGATGTATGTTTCCATTGATTGGTTCAGATCATTTATGAATGCAACAGTAGAAGACCATGTCCTTTTTTTTTTAAGTTCACCTAATTTAGCAATGATGTTTCTAGACTCAGGAGCTGGATTGGCAAACATACCTCTGTGTTGGCTTACAAATGGAAAATACAGTAATTGCCTGTTTTAACTAAGGACAGGGGTTTGAATTCGTTTGGGTTTGTAATGTGAATTTGGTTTTTAGTGATAGGTTTGTCAGTTGGTGATCAAGAGAGAGGTTGTAGGAAAGAGTAAAAGGGCCTGTTCTGAATGGACAGAAAAACAGATGTGGAATGGGATGTGTCCAACATATTGCAGACATGCTGCTCTAAAGACAAGACTGCAGATAGGTAGCTCAGAGCCATGGTGCAAAAGGGAAACACCGGAGGACTGCAACTGGAAGTGCACCAGCAGAGACTGGAAAGAAGGACAAAATGGTTTCAGAAATATACCTGGGACATGATCTGGGGCAGCTCTGGATCTTCAAACTGAGAGCTGAAAATCCTTCCTACTAGGAAGATGCTTTGTGGCATGTAGCTCTTTCTTGTTAATGTTTCAGGTAAGATGAATATCAGGATCCTGTGTTCATATCGGTTGAATAAAGCAGTGGGCTCCCTTAGACCTTAAAGGAAGGTTAAAAAAAAGTGACTCAAAACATCCTTTGTGAATCACAGGGGCTGTGAGTTGTAGGAGGGATGTTAAGAAAGAAGTGACTTAAACCAGCCTGGCTCTAACTGCCTTAAAAGTATGTTTTGATCGTATTGGTCCCAGTGAGGGGCAGGTTTGACATGTTTTCATCAATCTGTATGCTTGGAAAATTGAAATTTTCAGGACTTTCAGCATCATCCTCTGCCTCACTGTGTGTGCTGTGCTAAACATGAATGTTGTCATCTTGCTGCGTTTTTACGTCTTATTTTTTGTTTGAGAACATTGTTTGGTCTCTTGTCAGATGCGTTGAGGAGACAAAGGGGTTGATACTACTAAATCCTTTCCCTTGCAGCAAGTACACTCCTTTCCTGCTACTGGGCAAATGTTACACTGTCTTGACAACTGAAACACACAAGAATCCTTACTTCCTTGCTTTGAGCCAGGTTGGATGAGGATCTGGGCAACCTGGACTAGTGGAGGGTGTCCCTGCACATGGCAGTGGGTTGGAACTAGGTGATCTTTGAGGTCCCTTCCAATCCAAACCAATCTGATTCTGTGATTTCTGAGGAACTGGAACCAGAGGATCGAGTCTAAGCACTCCAGCCTCTTACATGTGATAATTCAAGTATCTGCTAGTTAGGGGACTTGGAGGGGGGAGGGAAGGAACAGAGGAAATTACAGAGAACACTGTTCCAATTTGAAGCATTAATCCTGTAAACTAGTTGTAGTCACTGAACTTCTCAGTAATGCATCAAATTAGGATATTAGCTAAGGCACATTGTCTTGCAAACAAACTGGCCTTTCATGAGCAGTGTTCTCTTTGTTAGAAGACACATGGAAGAGAGAGTGGTTTTTGTAAGGAGGAGCTCCTGGAAAGCATCCCTTTCAGCAGTCTGTGACATGGTCCCACTCTACTCCCAAAATCATGTTGGGTTTGACCTTGTATTCTTGGAGCAGAACCAGAGAATATGCCCTGGAGTCAGTCAGCAGAGAGCTGGTACTTGCACAACATCCATATGTAGTTCTGAACCAGTGAAAAGAGATAAAACTCTTTTCAGAGTGGCAACAGATGTCAGCAGTACACAGGCAGTATCCAGCTCTAGAGCTTTCTTAAGTGGAATTTAAAAAGAATCATCTCCAGCATATTCAGTGCCTGCACAATTAGAAGAGGTATGAAGAGTGGTTGCTTATATTTGGACATTAGAAGTCATTCTTTGCTTCATGCCACCATTTAATTCTTTATTCACATGTGTGGCCTTAAGTCAAACTTGAGGTCATTTATGATTTTCTGGGGCTATGGAAGTACATAAGCATCAGTGGCAGAGAGGTGGCCAGGTGTAACTAAAATGAAAGACTGCATCCATGCCATGAGATGGGATTAGCCATCAGTAATTAACCACAGTAATCCTCATTTCTGCAAGGTTTTGTGATTGGGATATCTACCTGGAGCAAACCAAAAGAGGTGAAATGGGCACAAAGAGCACTAGTTGATCATAATGTCAGCTTTTAACAGGCGTTGCCTCATTTTCTTCGTGTATTTTCTATGGAGTGTGGTCAGCACAGGCTCAGCTCTCTCCAAGATCACCCTTATATCTGCAGTATCTTTCAGTAGACCCATCAAACTGGATCTCACAACTCTGTATTCTGAAGAATTCCTTCCATTGTTTCTGCTGTCATTAAGAAATAGAAACTTTTCTGATAAGATCTGAATCATTTTTCCAGGTGATATTTTCAAGTTGGCTTTTGATCTAAAACAGGAAGCGATTCTCACTGAGTCCAAATGATTTGGAAACCAATACCTATTGAAGACTTAAATAAGCATCAGTACATTCTTGAATTTCCTTTTAAAAACCAGTCTAATTCTTGCACTACAGCCATATAAGATAGTTTCAATGAGAGGGAAGATCATTAGCTGCAGAAGCAACCAGTTAAGAGTTGAGTTCAACTGCCCCTTTCCTTCCTTCTCTCCAGGAAAGTTCTCTTCCAGGAAGATGTTGTGTAGTCTCTTTCAAATACTTGTTTAATCTCGTACACAGTGAAGATGTGCAGAACTTTTAGGCCTATGGCTGCTATTAGAGCAAAGCCCACTTCATATATTTTGACCTTTGTCTAATTAGTCCTTTCTCCCTATAAGTGGCATGTGGCTTTTGTTGTGCACGTTATTATGTAACTATGCAATCAGTACTGTGCAAGACAAATTTTCTTCCTAGAATTAAAAAAAAAGAGAGAGCCTACAAGTCATATTAAAGAAGCTGCTCAGTCAATTGTGATAAAGATTTACAGACATTTGCATGAAAAATTTAAGCAGGTAAGATTTTTCTCTTAGCTTGGGCTGTTGAGGTGCACCTGTAGAAATAGTTAAACAGTATTTAAATCAAACTGATATTCCTACCTCTCCAAAAACACCAAGAAAAATGTGCTCTACAAATACAGAACAAGCAGAGGAAGAAAGATGGAAGAATGGCAGAAGGAAACAAAACTGTCAGGCAGGCAGCATTATGGCTTTAAGGTGCAGAGCCTTCCATAGAACTTAATGCACATAAGGCATCTCACGGTCTAGAGCAAGCTCATTTTAGAGGTCTTGAAGGACAGACATCTCATGAGTACTTTTGCTACTCAAGAAACCCTGATATTAATGGTCAAATGCAGAAACAACTAATATGCTCTGTATTGGAGACTGGTGGTATTTTCCTTAATTTCCCAAAAGCCGAGGAAGTTAGCAATACTTTTTCCAAAGTAAAATACCAGTGGAAGTTTCATGGTAATGAAAAACAACATCCTAAATGCTTTTGGGAACTTTGAGGGTACCAAAATTATGCCTGACATTGCATCAGGTTAGAATGATTGATCCCCCATGTATCTGTGCTTTGGACCTATAACAATAAGTCATAAAAAATATCCATTATTCAGAATAGCAAATGTCCCTTTCAGCTTGGTTTTGGAGATAAAAGTGGGAAGCATTGCCACAGTTGTGTTGAGAGTTTCAGGCATGTGATTGTTTGCTGTACAGTACATGACTCTGTAGTAATCAGCCTGGAGAAGAGAAGGCTGCGGGGGGACCTCATTGCAGCCTTCCAGTACCTGAAGGGAGCATACAAACAGGAGGGGAATCAGCTTTTTAAAAGGGCAGAGAATGGCAGGACAAGGGGGAATGGATTAAAGCTGAAGGAGGGAAGGTTTAGATTGGATATTAGGGGGAAGTTTTTTACAGAAAGAGAGGTGAGATCATGGAACAGGCTGCCCAGAGAGGTGGTGGATGCCCCATCCCTGGAAGTGTTCAAGTCCAGGTTGGATGGGGCCCTGGGCAACCTTGTGTAGATCCAGGCCTGAGGTTGGTGGCCCTGCCTGTGGCAAGGGGGGTTGGAGCTTTATGATCCTTGGGGTCCCTTCCAACCCTTGCCATTCTATGGTTCTATAATCTTTTGTGATTGGGGGCGGTGATCATATTCTAAATTATTACATGCTACTAGGATACATATCCTTCCTCATAGGAGACCTCTGACTTCACTGGCTTGTAGTATATTATAGGACAAGATGTTACAATAAGTGGGAGGAAGGCGAAATATATATATATTGGAGCAGACACTGATGCTAGATACCAAGAAAGAAAAATACTGGCAAGAAGAGTTAACTGTTTTGCAACATCAGTATACAGTGAGGAACCAGATACTGATATTAATGTTAGATTGCAGGCAGTGATAGAACTGGAGAAAAGGGATGAAAAGGAAAGGGAACCTTTCCTTTGCTAGCTGTTGAAAAACCACAGCTACTATCATCTGTCTCTGAAAGCAAATCATGGAAGGATCAGTTATAGCAGAGGAAATACAGAGAATTGTGGAATAGAAATCATAATACTAACAGTTTAGCATTTTCCATTTAGAGAATTTTCAATTAGCCCTGGATTTGTTCTTGCACCTTCATCTGAATGCAGGCGATTGCCACTTCAAGTTTAATTTGTGAATGTTAGCTTTAAGTCCATCATAGGGCCATTTAAACCTGTGATGAGCTTAAACTAACAAGTACATTGATTCAGGAGAAGGAGGCAAAGCATGTTTCTCTCCTTTTTCTGTTGTCAATCTTTCCTGTGAAGTATTTGTTTTCCAGAAGGAAGGCATGAAGATGATATTTGATTTAATGGAATTGTAGTAGAAGTTCTAAAATAATGAAACACGTGGAAAATGAGAGATTGCACAAGCCACATTTCTCAGTTTTTTCACAGGCTTTTTCCTGTATTCCAAATTGATTTGTATTCCAAATTTGTTTGTCACTGGGACAGAAAGAAGCAGAGTAACAGAACTGGAAAGTGCCTGGGATATAGCAGGCTAAATCTCACAAACCTTTTGTTGCAGAAAAGCCTTTTGTTAAATATGTAGATAGATTTTGTAGGCCTCTATAATAATATAGACCTCTGCCTCTGTATTTGCAACCTTCTTTCTGTCCTCTGGCATGTCAACATGGTATTGGCAAGGGTCACCACTTCTGGCCTGTCCACCACATTCTCCTTTCATTCAAGTCCATGTACACTTCAAGTACACTCCTTCCAAGCTGCCTGTAAAAGTTGGCCTTTCCTGCAAAACCTGTCAACAAAGAAGTGGGTGAGGAGGAGAAAAAAACCCGACTCCAGCCATGGAGTTGTGCTGGGAAATGCATCAGCAAATATTTTGCTCTGTCTCAATAGTCATCTTCAAATGATGATCTCTGGGACTAGGACTGTCACTTTAGTCTGTAAGTAAGACTTTAAGCCACTAATGTCTCCCATAAAAACTTATACCTACCAGGAAGGCCTATTCTTGAGCTGTAGGACTTTGTTTTAACATATTGCCTTATATTATATTTTTCCATAAGGACAAAGAAACTTTTTTGGTTAATTATTTTGGTGGGTTTATTTTTAATCTTGCACTCTTCAAGCAAAGTCTCTTTTCAAAGCACAGAAGGCTAAAGGATTGTTAAGCTAAAGAAGCTTCATCTGAGTTCCATACAAACTAAATTATTATATTTCCAGATTTCCTCTTGCTTTGCTACAAGTCACAATGAGGAAAAAGTTGGGCTCCTTTGATGTGAAAAAAAGCAATATATCACTTCTCTGAAAGAACATTTCTCAGTCTCTCATGTGAAAAAGGATTAACACCTCCAACAAAGGTCCTGTAGATCACAGAACTAAGCAGCAATACTGAACAGTATTCCTGAGGAGTGGAAAAACTGTATTTAAGCAAGAGATTGTTTGAACTGGCAAACAGAAGCTTTTTAATAGCTGAAGATCTAAGATAAAGGATTAAACCTTTCTGAAGTATCTGCACTTAAACAACTCTAAAGACAAGGAAGCGAGTTTAAATTCATGAAAGATGGTCTTTGTTTTCCTAAATGAACCATGTTCTTTAGTGTCAAAACAAAATCCCTTCACAGCGTTGTCAACTACATAAACTTCATGACAATACCACTCATCTACCAAAGTCTGACCTTGCTTGCTTTTTAAAATTTTCACTAGTTTGAGCACCTGTCTTCTGCTTGCCTAACTTCATAGTGGAGAACAACCCATCTTTCTCCTTTTCCTGGGCACTTGTACAGGACGCATATAAGCAGAACATGTAAAGTAAGATGTTTTAAATAGCTGCTTGGGTCATATTCCCCCACATTACAAGTCAGAGTTAGTACTTTATCTCTAATAAAACATCAGTGGGGTTATAGTAATGAAGTGGTTGAAGTGGTATTAAGAAGAATTTGTTACCGACTGCAGGAATGTGGGATGATTAGTAGTCATTAGGTATCAGGAAAAGCAGCTGTTTCTTGCATTATTTTTATCTTTGGAAGTGGAGTATGAGAAAGTGATGTCAGAATGCCATTAAAACTTCTCATACCACTTTTTCTATTTATTTTTTACAAAACTGCTGCTTAGCTTGCTGTCTTAAGAAGAAAAGTACAGCATTTTTTATCTCAAGCAGCAAACAGGTAACCTTCTGACCTTTTCAGTAAATCCTCAGCTGAACCTCTGAAATTAGGGTGATTTAGCATTTTATGGCGCAGAATAAAAATCTCTAATTCTGTTTCCAAATAGTGTATCCTGAACACACATTTTATTAAGCTCTTGACTCATTCAGCCATGTGTATTTTGTAAAGTTCCTATGGTTATTGTTTTACAATAGCTGCTTCCAGAAGCATTGTAAGGGTTTCAATTAATCAGCTCTTTGTGTGCTTCAGACTATGCAAATTTATCACATCAGACCATTCAGCAGCTCATGGGAAAGCAGTGTACAAACTGTATTGTCTTCTAGCACCTCCTCTCATTTAGAGTGATGTTTTTAATAAGAAAACTAATCAAGTTTACTTATGCATTATTTATCTGTTAATTTTAATTCTGTTCTTTACCTCTTATGTCAAATGGGATGTAGCAAGTGATATGATAGATCAGTGAATGGTTCAATATTGAACAAAGCTTATGTGATGCAGCACTTTTTTTCTTCTGGACTTGTTTTATGCTTAGTTAGCCAACACAGTATGTAATTAGAGAGTTTTGAAGCAGATGTACATTTTTGTTTAACCTTACTAATTTTTGCAATTCTCATTGTCACTTGTCCACAATATACAGCTCTGTGTATAGCTACAACTCCTCTCAATTACAGGCTTATTTCTCAGGAGTATTTTCAAATTCTGGCAAATCTAGTAAATCTAAAATAGATGCCTTTCACTTAGTTTTAGCTCTTTCACCACCGTATCATTAGAATAAGTAAACAAGCACATTTAGTAATGCGCTTCTTTTTATCTTGCTGATAGAAACTGGTATTACTGCTGCTTCTATTCACTTCGTCTCCTTTGCTCTCTAATGTCCCTCCTGCTGGTAGTAATTAGTTTTCTGTATTAGGTTGTTTTGACTTATTTGATTATTTTTTTTTTCATTTGGCATGTGTGTGTATAGAAGGCATCTTATCGTAGCTGGTGAAAAACTTTCCCATACTGTTGTGTGTTGTCCCTGCCCCCTCCATGCTGCCCCCCTTTCCCCTGTCTGCTGAACTGCTGTTTTACAAGTCTGTGTAGGTTGGTGTTTGTCAGCAAACTGTAAAAGCCACCACATAACAGATACCAATTCTGGAAACTGGAATTCCTCCCTATTAGAAAAAGAAGCTCTTTAAGAACAGAAGTACAGGGGTGAGGGATCTGTGTGTTCTGTCAGGGCCTCGTGGAGGTACGAGGGTGTTGAGATGCTGTAGGGATTGATGCACATAGTGCTGTGAGGATGGGGCTATCATGCATAGTCAGAGGGCTGTCATTTATTGGCTGGCATACAATAGCATTGGAAAACACTGCCTATGGCTGTTTTATACTTGCATATTAAACCACTGTAGATACCTGATTTGAGTTTATTGTAATTTGAACTGTTATCCTTGCAGTATACTGCTGTGCCTATTAATCCACTTGCTTTCTTTTTTTTGAGAGGGCCATCTTAAAAACAATGTTTAGCATTTCCACTGTTTTTTCAACTAAGATGATGTAATGAACTTTATAAAGTTTTTTTCTAGTTTTCAAATTGGTTTTCAATTTGAAAGAAATGAGATGTAGCAAGCTGCTGGGTGCTTTCTTGCTCAAACAGACAACCCTCTTCTTAGTCCACACATTAACAAAAAGCATAGGGGCTTTCTGTTTGTTTGTTTGTTTTATCTGGAAAAATTAATTACAGCCTTTTCTGGTGGTTAATGTTTGATTCTGGACTTAGATGAGAACTCCAGAGTGCATATGTGAGAGCAGATTCAGGCACACCACAGCGTAGCATTTAGTCTGAAATTGTATTGCTGAATTTCAGATGCAGCATGTAAAAATTGTGAGGGGAAGAGAATTTTTTTTGTATGTCCTGTGTGCATGCCAGGGAACAAATTTAATGTGATGTCTAAATCAGTAACAATTAGGAAATCTTACTAGCCTGCCTAAGAGCTACAAAGCAAAGTTACCTGCTAGAGTGACTGTCCCTTATTTATGAATGGGAGGCATTTATGAATCTCAGCTATGAGATGCACTTTATACTTCAACAGGGCAACATTTGGAACTTAGGCTGTCTTAAATACAGCCCCTTTTCTCCTTTACTGTTTTATTAACCAGTTGTAAGTGATAATTGCACTTCTCTGGATTAATTAATTTGATCACTTTTTTGCAGCTGCTTGGCAGTGCAGCACTGCTGGGTTTGCCTTTTGCTGCCTTGCTGCAAACCCTGGCTCAGTGATCGGAGCTGAAAGAACTGAATTCAGGAGCTTGCAGCACAAGCATTAGTCTCTGAAGAGCTTCTAAAGGCAAATGACTACAAAAGGAAATCAAGTTTCCATTTTTAAATTAAATGCAGTTACTTGCTTTTAGAAATAGAACTGTATATAGGAAAGATAACTTTCAGTTTTTAAACAAGTTTTTTATGAGAAAGAATGAACTTTTGTAAAACAGGGGAGGAAGAAACTTCTCTCTGTCCTGTTCTCTGAATACACATGGACATGCTACAGAACTGTTGTAAACTCAGTGGCTTCTTAAAAATACAGAAGCTTAGAATTGAGGTTTTATAGCTTTCTCTTTTTTCTCCCCCCCCTCCCCTCCTGTAAAATAGAAACTTTATAAATGGCCTAGTGAGCTTCACATTGCTGGATTCTGTCTAAATATTTTGTTTTTAACTTCTAAGCTCATTATGCTGTCTTTGTGTTAACTTGTATTAAAATCTGTCAGCTATGACTGGTCTCATAACCACAGTCAGCGGACCAGAATAAGTTAATTATTTACTTGTGTCACTAGTGCTCTTCATCTAATGAAATGCACAGCTGTGTTAGATCTGCAGTTGGGTGTGTAGGTCCCATTGTTATACAAGTCAGCGGAGGGTAGAAGCCGCTATGATGGAGAGCCCTCAGTTCTTTCTGCTGTTCTGCCTTTCTGTGTCGATTTCATGGATCTTTTATCATTCACTTTCACACAAAACAAACAACACAGTGGCTGTCTGCTATGGGAACCAGCTTGGCATATAAAAGGTTTTCAGAGCCTAAAGTAATTTTAAGTTAGCTAAGATTTAATTTTTGGCTTACAGGTGCCGTGAAGTCCAGATGCAACTTAATGCTTTCTTAGAAGTGAATGCAAACCAGGCAAAATGATTTGCCATAATACTTCTATAATTAATAAAGTATTTAAGTATACCATTTTAGGTTAAAAAAGCTGTGTGCCTAAGAGACAGTGGGTTGGGAGTGGGTTTTTTTCAATTTCACCAAGTGAGTGCTGCTTTGGGGGGAGGGGTAGAAGGGTGTTATTGATTTATCATAGTAGAACAATGAAAATTAGTTTCAATAGGTTTTAAAACTAAATACACCACCACCACCCCCCTTGCCCCAGACACTGCAGTCGTTGGGGTTTTTTTCCTTGCTCCCTTCCCCCATACTTACCATTCTTATTCTATTAAGTACTGTCCCATACACCTATCCCTGTCTTGCTTGGATAGTGGAAGAGGAGCTCCCTCCTGAGCAGACGCCAATATCCCCCTGTGAACTGGCTGGTCGGGGGATGCCTTTTTAGGGATGTAACCAGCACCCTCAGTCTTCCAGGAGCCCCCTCTGCTCCAGGACAGTTCCCAAAACGTGCTCTGGCATTTGCAACAGGCTGATCTCAAATAGCTTGCAGACTTTTCCAGCTCTAAGGACTTCTGGAAGAAATTGTCCAACTGAAACAGTAGCTTTGGTTCAAAGGAGTATGGGCTTAAGCAGCTGCATTTTAGCACCTGAATTTGAATGTTAGATCTCCTAGTTATTTATAGCTGCCGTATTTTGATCTGCAGAATTCACTGTAGAAACAGTTGTGAGGGCTGGAAAGAAAATGATGGGATGTATGATGGGGTATTTTAAATGAGTTTTCATGTGTGTTTAATCTTTTGTAAATAGTTTTAGAGTTGGGTTTGATTTTGTTTCTTTTGCATCCAGTACTGATGGGACTGAAAAAAGCTTCCAAGAGTTTTAAGGGTACAGTTTGTGTTCATGGACTGACAAAAGAATAAGCAGTCTGGAGAGTGGATTGTACATTGTAATTAATCAAAAGCAGCTTTTGCTCAGCAAATGAATTCTACCTGAAAAAAATCTTTGGTGTTTTGTTTTTTATCCCTCCTTGTTTCCTCTCAGTCCCTGTCAAATTCCTGACTTAATTTGTTTTTATTCACAGTATTTAGCAAAGATACATATGATAAACAGACTTTAAAGCAATAATAATTTTGTGTGACCGAAGAAATACTCTTAAGAGGCACGATTTCTTCATTTATTTGCCAGAAGTCATAGCATCAGCTTTTAAAACTAGGTCTCCCTTGAGATGTTCCAGTCTGACTGGTCAGAAGTTTCTGGTTGCCCCTGAAAACTGTATCTAAAGCTTTCTTCCCTAATTTGCTAACTCACAAATCACTGGGAGCATTATGTAAGGGTATGCTAATTTTGCCAATCCTGTCACAAGGGCTCTCTTCTAGCCTGCAGGTTGTGAGCACTGGTCATGGTAATGAATCTGGGTAAACAGTGATCCATGAGAAAGAGAGGAGGAGGAAAACACTGAAGAAAATCTGGTGATGAGCGTCGGCCCTGCTGGTGGTTTGCTGTTTGTGAATTGAAATGTTTTCTCTTCTGCAGGGGTGTGTGGACTGATTGTTCCTCAGGAAGACATGCCATTTTGTGATACAGGAATCTGTCCGGATATCATAATGAACCCTCATGGCTTCCCATCGCGTATGACGGTGAGTGGTTATGTTAGATTAAAGAGACAGTGTCCCCTGATAGGGAAAGTGAAGTAGATTAGCCAGAAGAAACAAAAAAAAAAAAGAAGTTTAAAACATAGTTTAACTGAGAACATTATCTAGTCATCATGCCACGGGCTTGCTCTCATGTAAGTATTCAGCCTTATGTTTTGCAAGCTTTGAAACATCCTGCTGTCCGAGGAGTAGGACTGTGAGCTCTTTGTGCATCATTCCCATTTTGTTCTGTATCAAGCCAATAAGAAAGCAACTGAATGCCTCAGTTGCACCATTTGAAATTTCTTGCTCACCCTCTTCCTTCCCTCTTGTCTACGCCTACTAAGCAGGCTGGGTGGAGAGAAGTTTCAGTAGTAGTTCTAGACCTATATAACTCCTTAGATTACGCACACCTCCCTGGGCCTGATGCAAGTCTTGCACCTGTGTTGCACGGTCACACTGAATACCTCCCAGCCTGGCCTTTGTATGGGACCTCCACTGATTACTTTGTACAGCCTCTGATCTTTTTTGCTTTGTTAGCTTCTTCCCTTCTGTTCCCCCAGCTGCACTGGAGCGTGTCAGACTCTGAGGCTGTCTTCCAGAGCAGAAGGCCACACTGGATTCTGCTTATTTTCCAGACAGCTGAAAAAAATAGAGCTGCCTGACTCTGGAACTTTAACGTGTTCTCAGACCCTGCACTGAGTCTGTTTATTCCCCTTGACACTGGTGTACTCCCTGTTCTTGGGCTGCTTCCACTCTTCCCATTGCGTGCAGTAACCCAGGCTGCCATCTGGGACACTTTGCCTGGCTAACGTATGCTCTGACCAACCCAACCATGTCCCCATACTAGTGAGCAGGCTGTTAACTCTGCTTTTCTTTGGACAGGTAGGAAAGTTAATTGAACTCCTGGCTGGAAAGGCTGGGGTCCTCGATGGCAGATTTCACTATGGAACAGCTTTTGGAGGCAGTAAAGTTAAGGATGTGTGTGAAGATCTTATTCGCCATGGTTATAACTACCTAGGGAAGGACTATGTAACATCTGGTATCACTGGGTAAGAATCTGCTGTATAAATTTAGATTTTTCAAGGGAGTAGGGGAATCCTGTCAAGGCTCACCTGAAAAATCTTCTGATGTCTTGGACCTCAGGAACTTTCTCTTATTTACACTGATCTGTGAGATGGAGGGAAGGGGCTGAAGAATGGTGTATGGTTTTTAACATTTTTTTTCTTTTTCTCTTCTTTTTACTTTTTTTTCCCCCTTAGAAGTATTTTGTGGTTCCACATTTTAAGAATTACTAGTATTTGTGTGGCTGTAATGTGAATGGCCCTTGTAGTACATAGTAGAATTTCCCACATTTACTGAATGACAAAAAAAGGCAAAATCAAGGTTTTCTTTCACAGAGGCTGTAAGAAATTTCAAGTTTCTTTTGGCAGCAAATCTTATATATGCTTGGAATCAGATAAACATTTTCATGTTGACTTTAGTAGTACTGTAAAATATGGATCTGGAGACAGGTGTCTGTTCCTTGGGAATATTTTGTGTGCTCTTTTCTCTTTTCTTTTTTTTTTCTTTTTTCCTCCTTCTTTCGATTACACAATGATTCAGTCTAGCATAATACTCTAATCTGCAAACTTCCTGCTGTGTTGATCGGACTGGCTTCTGAGACACAGAGTTCAAAGAACATAAGATAGTTTAGAAACAGGAAAAGGCCATATGGCTTCACATGCCTGCCCTTCCAAAATGTATCTTAATCCTATGCTCCTGCTATTTTTATTATCCTCCCAGTCCTCCTCTTCTCAGGGAATGAGTTTTGGTCTCTTTTGTAAGGGTTTTTTTTTTTAAATACTTTTTTTTTTAATTGCTTTTCCTACCAAGTTATTCCACATGTTGTTTCTCTTTTTGTTTCAGAGAGATGATTTTGTTTTTCTTACTCTATATTCTATAAACTGTATATCAAGTGTCCTGGTGTTTGAAATGCTTTCTGTTGATCTGTCACGGTAACTTTTCACAAATCTGACTGATGTTGTTTCCTAGGGAGAATAAAATCATCTAGCTCTAAAAACCCTCCATCCCCAAACTTTGTAGTACCCTATTTAGAGATTTTGCTTTAGGACACTGATATTCTTCCAAGTAAATTTCAAATGCTTCATCTATTTGTTATGAAATTTGAAGGCATATTTCATAACAATGTGGAAGCTTGCAAATTCCAAATGTCTAGTTAATTCTTATTATTTTCTTCAATAGGCGGCTTTGGAATAGCACTGCTTCATGTCAGGAATGACTCTGAATGGGACATGCAATACTTTTGTCTCCTGCTTGTTTTTACATTGCAATTGCATTTTTTAGAAATAAATCAGCAGCAGTGCTGAGTTTGTCTGTGTTAAATCTGGTGGTTCTGTTCCTGAAGGTGGTAGCTGGGAAGTGACTGAGTGCTTTCTACTGATGCTTTCTGATCTTCAGGTGCTTATATGGTTCTTACAGGTGGAGGTGGTTTAAACACAGAAGCCTTTAGCCATTAGTCCAGCTCTTAGAACTGAGTAACACCCTCCATAATGCTTACAGATCTTCCCAAGCTGATGCAAGTGCCTAAACATGGTTCTCACGAGTCTTTTTACCTGTCTTGCCTGAGCCCCTGGTGCCAGGCAGGGCAGCAGTTTGTGTCCCATGGCTGCAGCTGCTGAGCAGTGCTGCAGGAGCAGCCCTGCTGATGAACAGCCGCTCAGGGACGGCTTTCACCCTGATGGGTCTTGGGTTGTACTTCAAAGTGGTGTACTGGGAGAATTAGCAGACCAGAAGAACTGTCAAGGTGACAGTGTGCCAGTGTTAAGCTACCTTTGCAAATGCAAGTTCCTTAAAATGCTCTGTAAAAATTATGACAGAGGAGGCACTTACCATGGTGCAGCTGAAACAGGTACCTGCAGCTATAGCAGCATGCAGCATATGGCCAGAGGTCAAGAGCTTATTTCTTCCTAGGGTGGATTCAGGTGCTGGAAGTGTGCAGCTTTTGCCTTCACAAGAGCTCCCTGTAGGTTTTCAGACTGATTACCCTGAAAGCCCAAACACATTTTTCTATGACTCATGATTGCCCTTTTTTTCCAAATTCCTCCTGTACCAGCTAACTGTGAATATTGGTTTTGTTTCTTATTCCTTCAGGGAACCTTTGGAAGCATATATCTATTTTGGTCCTGTGTATTACCAGAAACTAAAGCACATGGTGTTGGATAAAATGCATGCAAGAGCTCGAGGACCCCGAGCAGTGCTCACCAGGTATTGTTACAGGCTAAGCACAAAATTCAGAAGTATGCCCAGCTGATTGACAGATATAAACCAAAAGTTTGTTTACCTTCTGACACTTGACACAAAATGCTGTTACCTGTTAATACACTGTTTTATACTGCAAGGTCTCACGGTAGACTGTGGCAGGAGATTGTTCTGAATGTCCAGGTGTGCTCTATGTGCTCCAGACCTGTTTGCTTCTCAGACTTCTGTTAGCAGTTGGTATAAATAGTATCTCCTGATTCACAGTGTGCAGTGTTGCCCTTTCCCATCAGATCACTCATATTGTAGGTATTTTAGGAGGGTTTTTTTTCTTTAACATTTGTACTTTTACAGAATTGGGTATAAATAGAAGGAAGACATTTCTTTTAATCTTTCAGCATCCTTTGACGTTCAGTAGGTTAATATTGATGTGGGCTGTGTCTTCACCTGTCAATGCAAAGCAAATGCATTGGCGCTGAGGTAGTGCAAACAAGCATTAAAATAGGGTGCATCCCCTCCCCAGGATACTGAACTTTGACTTTCAGACTCTTCTGTTCAACTCTAAAACTGAATTTAGGACGGTATATGCTGGATTACAGTTCACTGCTGTGCGGGAGTATAGCACTTTCATGCTAAAAAATTGCAAAAGTTACAGAGGTGCCAACAGTAATTTCCACTTTTATTTGCCTAGTTAAAGGTATGACCTCAGTTCCTTTGATGTCATGATCATTACACTAAGCCTGAACTTGGGTTTCTCTCCAACACAGAGGTTGATTACCATGTTGATGCCTTCTGGCGTCTAATTGTGAAGTCAAGCAGATGCATGTGTAATAGGCGATACAAGCCCATGGAGGTGGGTAATATATTACCTGGACCTATGGGGAATTAGAGCATTCTGCTTTCGCTGAGGATATTTATGTTTTCTCCTTGACAGGAAGCTCTGTGACTGCTCACACACATGTTCTGAATTGCTGGTATTTCTGGCTTACAAGAAATAGTTCAGCGGCACAGGCTTTGCTTTGAGGAGGCTTCTAGTGGATGATTGAGTTCACCTCTCTCCTCCACAGCAGGATTATTTGCTAAATCTTGTGAGAGTTAATTGCCCATTAGTCTTAAGTATTCTAGCAAAGGCTGTTCAAAATTACCTTTGCCAATCTTTCAGGACTCTGAGGTAGACCATTTATACCTCAACTGCTTGCGTGGTGGTCCTCTGCTTTTTCACCGGTCCCTCTTACACTGTTTGTGGGATGTAAGCACGAAGTCATGACTCTTCTGCCCTTACTCTTCCCTATAACAAGCATGATTCATATTCTTCAATTCTTAATTTACTTTCACACCTCTTATCATGGACTGATGCACTTCTCCTGCCTTGCCTGTCTGCATAACAAGTTAGCAACTCTGTCCTCCTGGGTTTTTACCTGCAGATTTTACCTATTGATGTGCTATTAGAGAATGGAGGGGCAAGTATCTGCTGTACCTAATACTTAAATATCTTTCTTTTTTGCTTTTCATTGAATATTTCCTATGCCTTTTGGCTTTCCCACCTCATGCTCTTTCTAGGACAAACTGAAGTTGTCTCGGGCTCTCCATGGGAGTAAACACCAATGTTTGAACTGGAAGAGAAATTATGAAAAGTTTGTAATTCTGGGCTGAACGTTTCCACCAACCACATTATCTCCTTACCACAGCTGCTTGCCTGTATGAACATAAGTAATATTCCCAAATAATCAAACAGTAGGCTGTCAGCCCCATTTTCTGTTCTTCATTGTGTTAGTCATGGTATTGCTGCTTCATACAAAAATGAAAACTTGCTGTCTCAGCTAATGGTGCATGCAGTTGGTTTACTGGAGCTCTAGCTTACCCAAATCCCTTGATCTCCTTTTTTATTGTGTCCCCAGCTTCTCAGCTGTTTAGAGATACTGAATTTAAATGAAACCTAAATCCCAAGTCAAGGTAAAGTTTGCATGTAAAGATGAAGGTGGTGTGGTTTCCCCGACCCCTTACTTTCTTTGAATTCTTTGTTCCAGTCAGTAGTATCTTACTATGTGCCTAGGGCTCTTTATTTGACTTTCAGGAAAGCTGGTAGATGTTCAATTTATGCTGCCTCTTGACTAGTCTTTTAGGAATTTTCTTTTTTCTCCTCAACTAATTAAACTTTTGTTATTGCCATCGCCTCTGCTGAGAGAGTCTGCTTTGCCAGCTTTCACACTCACTATTGTTTTAACATCCATTGCACTTCCTGGAAAGTAGATTGCCTCTAACATTGTTTTTCGCTTCTAAAAGTAATTCTGAAACAGCTTGTAACATGATTTTGACTGTTGTTGTTTTGAAATGCATTTTGTTATATATCAAGTGTACCTTAACTGACAGAGCAAAGCTGCATTTCCATCTGCACTAGAGCAGACTTGAGTTTCTTGAATGTCACCGATTCTCGATATTGTCCTGATTAAAACAAGACTTTGTAGAACAGCAAAGCAGCACTGTCAGCACACTCAGAACCACCAGGATGTTGGCCTCTGAATTGGTATTTGTTAAATGAAATGCAGTACTTAATTTATTTTGCCACGAGTAGTTGACAATTAATTTAAAACATAGTTCTGTATATGGTGTTGCCTAGATACCCAGTCCTGCTAAATCTTTTCAACAGATAAACTCCTTTTAGCTTTCCTTACAAGAGATCAATATAAGCTTTGTGCAAGCATAGTTGTTTTGATGGACGTTGGCAGAGCTGCCACCTGCGTGCCTTTTGAACTTATCAGATATGTCAGTTCCTGTTACACTGCAAGGGAGTAATGTGATGACGCTGGTTAGGCTGACGCTGGTTAGGGCTTCTCTGTCATGTGGGAGCATGGTACGTCCTTTTCCTTCAGGCAGTGTTTTCCTAGGTAATACTCTGCATCTTGGAGATAAGTGTTTCAGCCCATGAATCCATTTTGAGTTAGCAACTGGTTTTCCACAACAGGCACAAGAGAGGTCTACTGAGACATACAAGGCCTGCTTGTATTTATGGGGGTAGATTTATTTCACCACACTGGCTAATGAAACAAGGAAGAGAACCATAAAATAACTGTTCTTCCAGAAAATGCAGAATTAGTGCTAATAAATTCTTAATGTGCCAAAGACCACTGATGTTAATTGTTCTTTGCTTTTTTCTCTAAACTCGGCAGTTAATAGTGTGAAGACCACTTGGTCTTTTTTATTTAAAGAATAACAGCATTTTATTTAGCATTTTATAATTTTATGGCCTTTCTTAAAAATATGAAAAATACCTCTTTTTAATGATATTCCCAATCTTATTTGCAAGAGTCTGCTTTATTTTCAGAATATTATATTTAGAATAAAGAATGGAAGTAGTTACCCAGGGCAACAGCTGCAGTGTATGTCTGTATAGCAGGAAAGGGCAAGTACAAATGCTTTATAAATATTGTTTTGATATTTTAAAAAACCTTTGGTGTGAGGAATTTTCAGACACACGTAAACTGGAAGAAAAATCTGATGGACTTAGGGTGCATAAGATGGACTCTCTTCAAGGGCCCAATGTCAATATTGAAATTTTTTAACTTGCAAACACTAGAGCTTTTTCTGCATTTTCGTCCTGGTTTCACCTGGGATAGAGTTATTTTTCTTCCTAGTATGACAGAATCAGCATATCAGGTTGAAAGGAACCTGAAGGATCATCTAGTCAAACCTTTCTTGGCAAGAGCTCTGTCTAAACAAAAGTACCTTCCAGACAAGAGGGACCAGTTGAAAAAGTGTCCAATGTTGAGGAATCCATCACTTCCCTGGGGAGATTATTCCAATGGCTGATTGTTCTCATTGAGAAAAGTTTTCCTGTGTGCAGTCAGAATCTCCCCAGGAGTAACTTGTACCTGTTACCCCTTATCTTTTCCATGTGACTCCATGTAAAATGAGAGTCTCCATCTTCTTTGTAGCCACCCTTCAGGTGCTGGAACGTGGTGATGAGGTCACACCTAAACCTTTTTTTCTCAAGGCTGAACAAACCCAGTTCTCTCAGCTTTCCCTCATACAACAGGCTTCCCAGACCTTTGATCATTCTGGTGGGCTTCCTCTGGACCCTCTCCAGCCTGTCCACATCTTTTTTGCGTAGCAGGGACTAAAACTGAGCACGATATTTCAGGTGTAGCCTGACAGTTGCTGAGTAGAGTGGGATAATGACTTATTTATCTCTGCTGGTGATGTCCTTGTTGATGCAACCCAGGATCCTGTTGGCTTTCTTTACCTTATACTTTGGTGTGGTGGCATAGTGCTGTGGGTTGGACTTAGGATGAGAATAACATTGGTAACACACTGGTGTTTTGGGTGTTGTTAGGCAGGGTTTACACAGGACTTCTAACCTGCTCATACCACACCACCAGCAAGGGGGCTGAGGGTGCACAAGAAGCTGGGAGCAGACACAGGTGGGACAGCTGACCCAAATTGGCCATAGGGATATTCCATACCATATGATGTCATGGTCAGTAGGTAACTTCGGGGACACTAGCCAGGGGTTTGGACTGCAGCTCAGGACTAGCTGGGCATTGGTGCTCTGCAACTGGTGAGCGATTGTGCTGCCATCACTTATTTTGTGTATTGCTGTTATTATTTTAATCTTCTTCCATTTATGTCATATTAAACTGTCAGTATCTCAACCCTTGAGCTTCATCTATTTTTTCTGACCCTCTCCGTGTCCCGCTGAGGGCCGGGGCAGTGAGTGAGTGGCTGTGCGGTGGGTTTAGCTGCCTGCTGGGTCAGACCACCACAGTTTATTTAGTGAGATTTCAGCTGCTTTAGAAACCTTCATCCTGCATCTATTAGAAGACCCATGGCTTATCAACTCTTAAAGGGCTGGAGCTGAGACACGATCATTTTTCAAGATGTTTTATCCTCTCTTATTTGGACTGTGACTTTATTGGGTCTCACGTTTATGAAACCATTTTGTCATTTTATCCTGTGGAGCAGCACCTGGTGAAACTTTGGAAAGTAGGCTTGTGCATTAACTAATGTTATGGAAGTCAGTTGGCAAAAGGAACCCAGGCACTTCTTGCAGCACAGCAAATGTCTGTGTATCTTTGGAGGCCCCGACTGCTTTTAAAATCTGCCTCTTGGGACTTGAGAAACTGCATTCACTGCAGGGTTAGTCCTTTAAAACAGCATCTGAACTGTGATGGTGCCATCATCTGGGGAGGGGAGCCCTAGGGAGTTTAATCAGGATGTAAACAACTTCTATCCATTCTCCTAACAGTGGGAAAAATAGAAGGTCACAGGAATGAAAAGGACTGTTTGAATTACAAGCAGATTAGTTTTAAGATTCCAGTGTGGTCAGAGTAAGGGAAACTACTTTCCCCTAACAGCAAACACACCTTGCATCTTTAGAAGATATTTTGTTCTGGTGATTAGTTATTTTTTTTACAGTTGTTAGAAAAGATTATGAGGTGTTGAAGGTTTTTAGCAATCCTTTTCTCTTGAGTTGCAATAAATTGGCAAAAAAGTTACTTTTTATGCATTTAGTATGTAGCTTAAACAAATTCAGTTGTTTGAAATAATATAAGTGAAATATGCTCTTAAAAGTTATGGTCCAGCTCTGTCATTGAGTATTCTAGGTGGATTAAAGAGTTGCAGGTTTTAGAAGCAGCATGTAAACATGGGGTTTCACTGAGCAGTGAAGCCTCATACGACTGCCAGTAACATTTTTTTTTATTCCTCCTCTTTGCTGTCATGTTTCAGGGAATATACTAAGATGGAAATATTTAATAAAGTGTGTGTATGTATTAGTGCTTCAGGAATTTAAGATTGGTTTTGCTTCATAGTTCACTCTTAATATTTGCAGCCAAAGTACTGGATCATTGTGTTAGTGCTGTATGAAATTTCAGTATGACAAACAAAGGTTTTGACTGTGTCCCACAAGGAAAAAATTGGAATCAAGAATAAAAATGTAAAATAATGTACTGTACCTTGCCTTTTTACATCAAAATCTTTAGCCTATACTTACACTGCTTTGTTAAAACTTTCCTCTAGCTCATGTTCCATGAGGACAAGTGGTCTTTCCAGACAAAAAAATGAGACTTTGGTTTGTGTTGAGGAACTAGAAAACTAGGGACTATACAAGATGAAAATCAGTCTATTAACTATCAGACATGAAAAAAATGTTACTTTAAAAAAAAAAATAAAGTAGAATTTCCATAATGAGTAGGTAATATCTGTACTGTTTGTTTGCTTAGTTTTGGTGTTCTCTTCCAGATCAAAAATTGGTTTAAGAACTTAGTCTTAGCTGCAGTTCAGCTGAAACATTAGCTTGATGCTTCATTCATTATCTGCTGAATATTGTTTCATTTAGTTAGCTACCAACTAAAATGAAATCCTCATTTAAAAATAAAGTCCCAAATGTGTGTCCAGATTGTCTTGGATGCTTTTTGATCTCATTTTCTTTTCACTTAGCTGCATTCTGTGGGGAAAAGACTCGTGGCCTGACGCTGCAGTTGCAGCTCACAGAACTGCATCTTACAGTGCTGAAGCAAAGATGAATTGTGTCGATTTGAGTAACACATTTCTGGGATTAGTACCTCTGACTCCAGCCTGTAGAACACTGTTGTCTGTTGATCCTGTACTCTTCCTACAGTTTGAAGACGGGTGTTCCCCAGAGCTGTATAAGGTATGTTCTAGAAAACTCACTACATATTTTTTCATGTTTTTATTTTAAAGGCAACCCACTGAAGGTCGATCCCGTGATGGTGGCTTACGTCTTGGAGAGATGGAGCGGGACTGCTTGATAGGTTATGGAGCCAGCATGCTTTTATTGGAGAGACTGATGATTTCAAGTGATGCCTTTGAAGTGGATGTTTGCGGGCAGTGTGGCTTGCTGGGCTACTCTGGTTGGTAAGTTGTCCAGCTGTAATGCTTTGTCTAACTCATGGGGTGAATTTGCCATGTTTCATATTTAAAAAGAAAAAAGCCTTGACCTCAGGTCCATAAAGCGAAGTGGTACAGGGTAAAGGTGCCATTAGGTAACAGTTTAAAGAGCAAAATCCCCCAATTATGGAGCACGTGGAGGTCAGGGCAAGCACAGTTTTCTGGGAAAATAACCAGCTCTTCAACATACTTTTTAATTATGTTTGTAAAAGAGAGGTAGCAGAGTGAAAAAGTAACTGGAAGACTAATGCTGAGTCTCATAACCTTACTAACACTTACCAGCTTCATTGGACCTGGGCCCATTGACTTTCATGTGCTCTAGGTCAAGTTCGCTGGTAACAGAATCAGTGACTAAGCATTGGCTTTACTGCAGATGTTAATTCTTAGCCTCATTCTGCACCACAGAAGCACATAGGAATTTTGTTAATTCTTTCTTAATTGGAACTCCAGACTGGCATGACTTTGTCAGAAATATAAATTTGAAACACAGAAGAGGAAAAAAATGTTTAAAATAAGAGTTTTGTTAGACCATTAGGGAAGTGGTGTGTCACTCTGCATTCCCAAAGGCCTGGCTTTTTCAACTTTCCCAAACCAGAAGATGGAATATACAGGATAGAAAATACTGAGGTGAGAAACTGACCTTGCAAGGAAGATTTGAAGCTTCCTTTGTTTATACCTGCAGTGTGAGATTAAATAATTTAAACAGTGGCTCCCGCCACTGAATTTGAGTCCAAATAATGGAAAGAAGATGGAGTGACCAGCCTGTCTGTTCCTGATACAGTCAAAATTGTATCAATATAACCAAAAAAATCCCTCTCCCCTGGGGTTTTAAGATCATTATTTGAGCGAAGTGTGCAAGGAATATGTATTAGTTCTACTGGTTTCCCATCTTAACTAAAGCTTTGGCTGTTCATGTAAAGAGACGTGAGAGGTGCCCCTCTTCCAAGCTAGGAATATGAACTTATAAGGGAAAAAAACCCCAAACAAACCAAAGTGTGAACTTTCTTTCTTCCTGCCTCTTTTTTTGGTGACTATATATAAAGAAAAAAGCTGGACCATTAACCATGTTTTCAGAAATGCTTAGCTTTGTTCCCCCCCTTTCTCTCATGATACAGTGGTGAGTTTGTGTTGGCAGTTGTGTGAGTGGTGAAGTAGCAGTCAGTCCCGTTAGCTACTGAGCTCTGTCATCTCCTCCAAGAAAAGTGCAGGTTCAGCATTAAGCTCCTGTTGACCTCAGTCACGTTATTTAAGGGTTTAAAGTTAGGACTTGGTTAAGTGCTAAACTATGTCTTGAGCACTTGGCTTCTTCTAGGACTGCGACCGGTGTTTAAAAGCAAGTGGACAGAGAAAACAGTGGGTAGTCACAACTGTTGGGGTTTTCTTGTTGTTTGTTTTTTGGTTGGGGTTTGTTTTGGGGTGTTTTTTTTTCTGTGAAGTTTCACTTATGCACCAACTCTGGCTTTCTTTTTGTTTGCTTCCCTAGGTGCCACTACTGCAAATCATCATGTCATGTGTCTTCTCTGCGCATACCTTATGCCTGTAAACTCTTATTCCAAGAACTGCAGTCAATGAACATCATACCCAGGCTAAAACTAGCTAAGTACAATGAGTGAGCAAGATGAAAAAAGAAGTACTTCACAGAAATTGAAATCCAGTGTGTTCAGCTGGAAGTTTGGGGGGTTTTTCTGGTGAGCAGGTGTAACTAAAACCTGAGTGGGTAGAAGGGAGGTGCAAGACAGTGTAAGAAATCTTACATATCCTACATGTTTTTGACAGGGGAGATTCTGTTGGTAGAACACATTAGGAGCAGCTGAAAGCCTTCTTACTCCGAGTGAACAGGACATGTGGGAATTGTGGATTAAGGCCATGATCCAGCAGCTTGGTTTTGAAAAGCACTTTTCTGGACTAGGGCTTGAGCTGGGCTAAATTCATAGAGGTTAAAAATGTTTGCCAGACCAGTGGAATCAGAAATACTAATAAATGTTCTAAATAACACTGCCTGAGTATGTTGATGGTCACGTAAGGGTGGTAAAACCTTCTTACAATGTCCAAAACAACTTCCTATCCCTAAAGCATTTTGTTAAAGCATTTCAAGTTTTGCTAAGTAATGTCGTGCTTAGAGAAATTAAACTACTTTCTCCACTTTCTTTGCCTCAGACTCGGACATTTGACTGGGATTTTAATATGCAAGGGCATTTGTGTGCAAGCAGCCATGTGAGGACACAGTCAGGCTGCTCTCAGCTAAACACATGCAGCTCCCATGAAGTTGAAGGGAGGTGGGTGCATGTGCACCCAATGCATGCTGCAGCTTACACAACTCATTCAATTCCTACCAAGGGTCTGATCCCTACAGTAATCCTACAGTAATAAGACACTGGCCCAAAGCCTTGAAAAGACAGGCTGCAAACACCAGGTCCTGATGTAAGTTGTCCTAGGACCTTAGGATTTTTATTTCAATATGCTAAATAGCTACAACTTTTTTTTAAAAGCAAAGGAAAAAAAAAAGGACCTGTGAAGAACAACAAACAGTCCACTGACAGTGAAATGAGTTTAAATGACCAGAAAGGATTTAGAAAGGGAGCAACTGAATTTTTTCATAGGATCTAAGGTCTAGAATTAAAGCAGTGGATGAATAAAGTCAGTACCCTATACTCACTTGAGCCCTGTCCTGGTTCTGGCCAGGACAGAGTTAACCAGCAGAGTGTATGGTTGACTTTTTAAGGAAAGGAGTAGCCCTGCTGAAGTTGAGATGAAGGATGTGGACGTTCAGGTGCCTCACAGAAAGGCAGCCCTGGATCACTGAGGACACAGAAGCCGTCTGTGATCTGTAAGTCCTGAGATGCACTTTGGCTCCTCGTATGGCTGAACTGCACATGCCGATCCTGACACTACTCTCGCAGTCAAGTTGCTGCTGTTCTCTTAGCTGCTTGGGAAGCACAGATGAGTGTCAGTCTGAGTAGAGTTGCTTTGTAAGCTTCCACCAAAATGCTTAAACTTGCAGGTTTGTGTCAGGGCTTTGGGTTTGCTTTTTTGGTGGGGTTTTTTTGCAGTTGGACTAAGGACAACAATATATCAACACAGCACGTTTGGATTGGAAAAGTTCTTGAAGCACCTCTACCAGAATCTTAACAGCTCAGGGTTATTTACAAAGAGCAATAAGAGAGTGACATACTGCTTCAGACTGGAGGAAGAGGTTAACCAAAAGCCCCAACCAAAGTAACAGCCTTTGCTTTGCTCCCTGAGATTGGCAGGCTGAGGCTCCCGCACCAGCAGAGGGAGTGAGCCTCAAGGGCTGCAGCCTACTGGTGGGGGAAGGGGTTCACCTGCATCCCGGAAACTGCGCCGAGGGTAAGGTGTTCTTGCTAGCTTATCCTCTCTGAAGTGTTCTCATAGGTTGATGGCCGGAGCTACAGGACGGGAAAGACTAAGCAATGTGTATGTTTACACCTGTGGAAATTTAAGCAGGCACAGCAGAGGTGAAGAGCAGGAGCAGAGGAGTGTGCTCATGACTTACCCTACTGAGAAAACATGTCTACTAGCAACCCCAAGGGGTAACCTTGCAGCTGGTTTACCTCAAGCTGATGAAAGCATGGGAATGAAGGGTTTTGTGAGGGCAAAGGAAAGCCTCTGCGATAGCTGACGTTTAGGAGAAAAGGGCAACCTTGGCAATGATGGAGCCAATACAACAGAGAACCTAGACGTGTCTGGCAGCAAGGGTCACCAGCTATCTGCTCTTCCGGTGATGCCTACATCACTTCCATGTACACGTCATTGCTGCCTAGCCTAAGCCTGTGCCTACACCAGAGGCTCATTTGAGCACAGATTGGAACTGAAACAGTTTTACTTTTTGCCTTTCTCTAAAAGGCTACCTGTGTTCCATGGTAATAGACACCTGCAAGTCATCTCTTGGCAATGGAATAAGCATGACCGAAACCAGCAGCAGAAACAGACAAACAGCTACAGATTCCTGGAACAGGTTAGTCAGAGTGGCACCCTGCTGCAGCCAGGGAAAATAACGATGCACAGACTGATGAGATAAAATACATCCATCCTCAGAACCCTGGAGCTGTCACACTGTTTTCCTCTTGTGAGCCTCATCTTTGCAGTCCTTTGAATCATCTTCCCAGCCTACCTCCCCTCCCCCCCTTTCTATAGAGTGAATGGCTTCACAAAGAGGTCTCACATCAGCTAATGGCTGTACTGCTGTACTAGACTTGCCCAAATCAGCCCTGACAGGACTTTGTCAGGTCTCTGAAAGAGATGCAATATTCTGAAGAATGTTTGACAGAAATCCTAAGGCTGTAGCACACATGGCTAGAAAACTGCTATAAAATTGTCATTCCATTGCAGCTTGTTTCTTGTTAGTGCCCAGGAGAGGCTTTCTGGAAGTGCTGGTCAGCATGACGGTCACTAGCGTGCGTCCCAGCTGGAATGCAGAATACTCTCCGCTTCCTGAGAGAGGCTGGAGACCGAACTCCACACACTATTCTTAAGCTGCCATTGACTTTGCAGGTAAAGGATTGAATGCTGTATAAAAGGTAGGAGCGTTTACAGACCTGGAATTCCGCAATCAAGTCTATTAATTTCCTGCAAAACAAAGACATTAATTAAAAGCTTCAAACACTGTACATATCCAGCTCAACTTTTCTGTTGCAAGAAGCAGAATGAAAGTGAGGACAGGCTCCAGGGTGCCATGGGCACAGCAAAGCCCAGGGCCTTTAGCCAGTTCTGGACCTGGGGGCAACTGTTCAGAAGAACAGCTTCACTTCAAACCCTTTACATGCCCCTTACAATGTTTGGGTGGGGTGGGTTTTTTCTTTAAAGTAAATGTTTCCAAACATCAACACTAGAAAAACAAACTACGAAGAAAACTGAAAACAGACTGGGCAATTCTGGCATGATATGTGATATGAAATATAGGCACACTGATATTTAATAATTTTAAGATGTGGAAAGTAAAGGGCTCCCACTAAGCACAATAGGTTTTGTTTTAATGTCCATATCTCATCAAGATTTTTTGCTTACAAGGAAGCTTCAGTGTGCAGCAAAGAGAGATTTTAATTCTTTGGTTGTTGCTTAAAGAGGGAGGAAAACCAATGAAAAACACAGACCCATGATGATGAGAAATCAACCTCGTCTTGGGTTTTCTGATGGTAAATAGAAAAAATATCTCTAGTTTACAGCAAAATGGGAGTACATCAAAATTAAAAGCCTGAAAAGACTGAAGAATATCTCACTGATCAGTAATAACAAATGGCAAACTAACTAATAGTGCTGTGCATCTGAAAATGGGTTTGCAACCCTGCTCAGAACACCTCCGTAAAGCCTAATGGTAAGAGTTACCAGCATCACACAGCTGTAAAGCCAAACAAGAGGGGCTGGAAACGTGTCTGTGCTTTCCCTGGCTCAAGGCTCACAAGGGCTAGGACTGCCCTAAGGTGAGGGAGCACAAGCCCTGAGAAGATGTACCTGGCTCCCAGCCCTCCCACGGTGACCCACGGGAGTGGCATGAGGAGCACAAGCCCTCCCTCCTGGGCCGTGCCCCAGTACAAGCATCCCTGGGCTGTGGCACAGAGCTGGCTCGGCGGGGCCACGAGGCCCCTCCAGCCGGCCTCCGCTCCGGCTGGAGCTGAGAATTGTTTTACAGCCCATTGCCGATTCAGCGGGGCCACGGGGCACTTGATGAATTCCCTCCTCCGAAGAGGACGTGACTTGCCCAGGGCCACAGAAAGACCATGCCAGAAGTGGGATCAGGGCTCTGCAGTCCCCAGGTGCCAGACACGTGCTTGCCTTAAAACTGAGCACTTCATCAAACCGTAAAATCCAGCCAGATGGTGACTCTTTGCTATTATCTGGACCAGTGCTGGGAGGCTTAACGTGTGCAAGGCACGGTGAAGATCTGGATTCCAGTTTCTGTGTCTAAGGCTCAGAAGCCCAGGAAATGGATCCCTGTTTTAGACCTAAGTGCTGCTAGAAACTTGAGTGGGCTTGAACCCAACTTCTGACTTTGGTCCATCCTTCTCATGAAATGTTTCCATCTCATCCTGGAGCCACCAGTTTCAGTGGGGAAGTTCTTTTTTGGGAAGGGGTAAAGAGGCACAGGAGTAAGGACTGGCTACTTTGTCAACCTTACACACTGCCCTGTGTGTACACAGCCCCGGTCAGACTCTCTTCTTCCAGAAAGCAAAGACTATGAATCAGCCAGTGGATCACTTTTGCTGCTCAGCAGTCATTTAAAAACTCACTGTATGGACCCAGGAGGGAAACACACCTTCTCTACCTTCCTTGTATATGAATGTTCATCTCAGAACCCCAGAACTCCCAGTTAAACTCTAAAACCCAGGTCAGAGCCAATACAGAGATTTTTTTATTCTTTTGCAATTGCAATTTATAAAAAAAAAAAAAAAAAAAAAAAAGATTGTATGGCTTTACTTCTGTCCTGAAGTCAACAGCAGAGATTTCTGTTGGCTGCCCTGCAAATGGAATTGGGCCTTTGTTCCATCTGCTGAAAAATCCTTCCAAGCTTGTGAGCAGCCCAAACCCACAAAACCAAACTCTGTATGTCTCCCGATTGCAGTTACTCCTTTTTGTTTGTTGATTGCCTGAGGCAGGTACCACTGAGATGGTTCCAATGACCAGGTATTTTTTCCAATAGCTTCATTGTGCACGCCTTTGGCCTGTCTTCCCCGTCAGCATATAAAGAGCACATTAATTCCAAATCAAAAGCAACTCCCTGCTGCTAACTGCAGTGGAGCCTCTTTCCTTAGCATAGGTTTTGGGAGAGCTGCTTGACCTGTGCATATGCTTTGCCATTCCAGCTGGTGCACGGTAGTTCTTGTTCACTCAGACTTAACAACAAAATGTTATAAACTGAAAAATAACTCAAAAACTGTGAAAATAAATCAATGTGCTAAGCAGTAAAGTTCTAGTTTCCTGCTAAAATAATCTTGTTGTAATGGAAATGGTTTTCCCTTGAACCCATAGGGAATCAGAAACTCAGGACTCTGCATCCAGGCCTCTCCCTGCCAGTCAGAGGCAGGCACTGAAGGTAATTCTCTGTGCTCCAGGAGGATCAAAAGAAACTCGTTATCAGTCGGTCATCTGAAAGGATATGACAGCTTCACATCCAGTTGTTCGGCAGCTTAGATGCAGTCTGGAATGGATCTTTTCTGTGTCTGTTGTCTATAATAGCTTTTAGGGCTGGCTCTTCTTCCAACACACCGTACAAATCCTCTGGTAACTAGTACCAGCCACACACAACAAAAGCAGGCTAAATCTGGTGTAAGCTCCGAGACCGACGACTGCTTGTCCTTTTCTCATGCTCCAGTCAGCAAGAGGCTCCCAGGCCCAAGAGTGGTTCTTGAAGACTCCTGTAGACACTGAGGCTACCCAGAAGGGTGAACTCCCTTCCTGTGTGCAGACTGAAGCTGACCAGCACAAACAAGGCACTTTCGCAGATCCCTTTTGGCCACGCTGGCACTGCGCTTCTCCACCAGCCCGCAAACTGGAGCTGAGCAAAGCTCCTTTCACAAGCATTAATGAGAGAAGATTGTTTAAAGCTGACTTACACTCATCTTCAAAAAACTGGGCTTCAGACATGTCTGCAGCTGCAGCTAGCCAGCTGCGATTCACGTTGCTCTTCTTTAAGCAGCAGGTACGCCCTGCCCGGTGCACATGCAGTCTGTCATTTGTGTGCCTCAGCTCTTCTGTAGCTTTTCTCCTGGATACTTGTGCCAGACACTTTCTCTCAGCCCTTGTGTCAGTTAAAGCTGTTTGAAGGAACGGGTGCATGTGTTTAGCTAGGCAGCCTTTTGATGTTCCTCTTCCAGTCCCTGCATCTGTCAGCATCACACTCCCCAAATGCATACACAGAGCTGACTGTGAAAGTCGTCTGTCAGTGTACTCCTGTCCTGTCCTTCACCTATGCATGTAGCTTCCCTGGGGGCGTTAATATATGTAAAGTTAATGTTTCCTGTTCTGGTAGTAAAGATGAGTAAGTGGAAAAGAGAAGCCAATACAGAAACAAGATGCCTCTCTTGCTTCCTTCCCGGGATTTGTCCACTAGATAAGGCAGCAGAAACAGACAAACAGAGCTGAGAAGCAGAGTGGGGAGAAGTGTGGGATCATGCTGAGAGGAGGAGGCTGCTGGCTCAGGTAAGCAAGAAAATACAGAACCACTTGCAGACTGGCCACTGCTAAAATAATGAGGTGTCACTGTGCATTGGGCTGCTGCCAGCAGTCTTAGCATCTGTGCAGAGAGATACACCGGATCCAAAAGGATCCCCTGAGTCACTGAGCTCAGATCCCTGAGAGCTGTTTTATGTCAGTCCTCTCACAAGCCATTCACACTTGTTCCTAAAACACATGCAGGTTCTTGTCCCTAGTAGTCTAAGGGAAAGCATCTCTAGAACTTCGGCCTAAAGCTGCCTGGGATATTCTGGCTAAATTAATAGATAACAGCACACACTTTTCTGTTCCTGTGTCAACAGTTTTCTTCTATTGAAAAAGCTTTTCTTGGTATTTACGCCCCAAATATTCATGTTACTGTAATACTCAGGCGCTTTCTGTGGCAAGAGAAGTTTGTGTGGTTGCAGCCCATTGGGACAGTCGGCTGCAGAGTGGAAGACAGCTGTGGAAACGTGTTTTGGAAATAGCTCAAATTCTCTGGGTGGCAAGCTGACATGAGCTGTCATACTTCCACTCCGCCTCTGTTTTGCTAAACCACCAAACACAAAAGAAACTCATATTATGAGTCAGTCACCTAAAAGTATATGAGAGCTTCGTATCCGGCAGCTGAGATGTAGTCCAGAATGTGTCTTCTGGTCCCTTGATGACCCTGCTCTTCCCTCTGTGCACCAGCACAAGTTTGTATTCTTTCTTGAGTAAAGGTGCTGTTCTGTTCACGATAGCAACAGAATCTCTTTCAACAAAAAAGACATCATCTGATGCTGTGTAGGGCTATATGGTTTATTTTATGGCTTGTAGATATTCTGTGTAGGCAAGAATCTGGAGTGAAAAATTCCCAATTCTACGCTTTTTGCATCCACGCCGAGACTTGCCTTTTACTCTCTGCCAAGTCAAATCCTGCAGCCTAAATGTTACAAAAAAGGGGGGGACTTGGAGTGCTTCCATCTGTAAACTGCCACCCTGCAGCACAGGAGGAGATGCTCCATGCTTTCAGAAGAATAAAGTTCTTTATTCAGTGTCATGTGAGATATAAAGAAGCACGGGATGCTTTTTTAAAAGGTAAAAAAACCCCAACAAATTCACACAGAATCACAGATTCACAGAATTTTAGGGGTTGGAAGGGACCTCCAGAGATCATCAAGTCCAACCCCCCTGGCAAAGCAGGTTCCCTAGGACAGGTCACACAGGTAGGCGTCCAGACCGGTCTTGAGTATCTCCAGAGAAGGAGACTCCACAACCACCTGTCCCAGGGCTCTTTCACCCTCACTGTGAAAAAGTTCTTCCACATGTTAGTGTGGAACTTCCTCTGCTCCAACTTGAAGCTGTTGCCCCTTGTCCTGTCTCAACAGACCATTGAAAAGAGGCTGGCCTTTCCCCCCGTGTCCCACACTTCAGATATTTATAAACATTAATCGGATCCCCTCTCAGTCTTCTTTTCTCAAGACTGAACAGCCCCAGTTAATTCAGCCTTTCCTTGTAGGGGAGGAACAGTGACTGAGCTGGGGAAGTATGCCGGGGTGATCTGGCACACTAAGGGGGGTTTAGGTAAGCATGAAGACAACAGCTTTGGCATATTCCATGAGAATGTGGGAACGGGAACAAATCTGGAGAGGCAGGGAGTGAGGAGATTGCAGCAAGTACCTCTGGTCAAACAGACCTGCTGATGATCCCACACATGCACCATCACCTAGAGAGAACGTACATCTTTGCGTCATGTCAAAGAGCCAAGCCCCTAGACATGCAGGCTGTGCTAAGGCACATCCCTTCCAGGGCCAGGGCTGCGGCTGGAAGCCATTTGGGCACCAGGTAACCTCCCTGCTTGTAGACGGCGCCCCGCTGCCTGCAGCGCGGCCAGCACTTCCTAAAGTTAATGGCGATTTCAAGACCCCGGGGATGAGCCCTGCTTAAAGCCAAAAACATCCCTCCTGTTTTCGTGGGGCCTCAGTTTTCCCACGGGCTCCCCTCAGGGCTCGGCAGTAAAACCTCGGGGGAAAAGGCCCTGGTTTGGCAGCAGGGATCGGAGGTGCCCTCACACACTGGCCCAGGCCCGCAGGGGCGTTTGGCGGCGGGATCGAGCCTGTCCCCTGCTGGGCAAGGACCGGTGCCGGGCCCGCTACGGCTGGAGGGGCCCGGGCGGGTCAGCGCCCCCGCGGAGGAGACGGCAGGCCGTCCTGCCGCAAGGCGGGTGGCCGGGGGAGGCCCGAGGAGGTGCGGGCGGAGAAGGCCCCCGCCTCGGCGGCGAGCGGACCGGGGGCAGAGGCCTCCGGGAGCAGGAGCCGCGGGCTGCGCCGTCGAGGGGACAGTGCGGCGGCCGCAGGCCCGGCTGTGCCCGCCCCGTCGGGGCCCCGGTCCGGTGCCGCCTGGAGCAGAGCCAGCCCGGCAGCACACGGGCGGGGATGGAAGGGGCTTCCCCAGTGGGAAAGCTGTACAGAATACAGCCCTTGCATTGAGTTGGGGTTGGCTTCTGGTGGGGTGGGGTAGAGGGAGGAGAAGCGTCAGCCTCCCCGGGCCTTGCCCCCGCCTCGCCGCGCCCGTCCCCGCGGCGGGCAGAGCGGGCCGGCCGGCTTCCCTGCCGCCACCTCAGGCGCTTTTCAATCGCCGCCTCCCACGGGATCGGTTTTTGTACTGTTTTGCCCCGGTATTATTTCTACCGGCCCTCTCTCCAGGCACGCTGGGGTCCTGGAGGGGTTGCGCCAGCCGCCCGCCGGCCCCGTCCCGCGGGGGCCGGGATGCGCGGGGCGGGGAGCACTGCCGGCTCTGCCGCTGCCGGCCCGCCTGGGGATGCGAAGGCACCGCGCAGCGCTGGGTTTCCTCTTTAGCAGCCTCGCCGCTTGTTTTGCTGCGTGGGGTTGGTGGTTGAGGTTTTGTTTTGTTGGGGTTTTTTTTCTTCTTTTTTTCCCGAAGGAGGGAAGGGGGGCAGTCTGGGTGTAGGGAGGGGAGAGGGGGAGAAGAGTGGAAAACGTTGGCTCTGTCCATGGTCAAAGTAATTCAGCTATAATCCCCCTTTCTCTTCCTCTCCTGGAGCTCTATTCATATTCTAATCACAGCTTTTCCTTCCCTAAACCAGCCACTTTTATCAGAGCCCTAGCTTTGCACTTTTACTTCCACTTCCAGCACATACAACCGCATGCAGAATAAGCAACTTTTTCCAGCCTCCGTCCTGCCCTTCTCTCCCCCCCCGCACCCCCCCCTGCAACGTGCTAACCCGAAAAGGGATCCTCGCATCCTCGGGCTAAAGCTGGAAGGGAAATTAAGTTTGAAAAAGCTCCCCTTTGGTCCTTCATTTCTCCTGGCAATCGGGTTCTCCCCGCTTTCCCCCCACAGTCCCACGGAAAGCTCTCCGGGCCAGCCGCTCTCCGCGGGCAGACAGGCCGGTGGCGGGGCGGCCCCCACCCCACTTTGCCCTCGGCTCCCCGGGGCCGCGGGAGATGCACGGGGGTCCCCGCCGCAGACCTGCAACGCCCGCACCGCTCGCCGAGACACTGGCAGCTCCTCTCCCCCCTCACCGCCCCCCCTTCCCTACCCACACACATCGCCCTTTTTTATTTTCTCTCTTTTTTTCCTCTCTTTTCTTCCCAATAAACTAAGCTTACGGGATATTTTGAGAAGCTGTGCAGCTTCCATCGCCATGTGCCCGCGAAGGATCCCAACCCAAAGCCCACCGGGAGGAGGAGAAGGGGGAGGAGGAGGAGAGCTCGGCGGCGCTGCACGCACACCCGGCAGCCCCAAAGAGCACAACCCCAAACCTACTGCCCGTTTGAAGATCTAAGCCAATTTTGATCTCGGGCTGTAATGAGCCAAAGACGTTGGGTGGGGGCTGGGGGAGGGAAGGGAGGAGTGGAAAGGCCGCTGGAACTTTAAATAAGAAAAACGTTTCTAATGCTCTAATAGAAGAGGGAAGTCGAAGTGTTGGGATTGCGTAGATCTAAGGCCCCCCTTTTTGGAGGAAAGCTTTTCTTATTCAAAACAGCATCACAATGGGCTTCACATTGAGCCTTGCCACATCCCCATCTGAGTAGCAGCCATTCATCAGGCTGGCTGGCCTATCAATGACATTTCTCCCATCAGGGCTTCTATAAAATGATGCTTTTTCCCATGAAACATCCGCAAACATTTTGACGGGTCTGGCTTTGCCCTGCTGGATTACGGAGTGTCCCTCTCTCCCGCGCTAACCCCCACCCCCCCCACCCCCCAACTATCTACCTCTGCCCTCCCTCCCCACCCCCTCGCCGCCACCCTGCTCCCTCTCCCCCGTGCATCTCTGAGATAGGGGCTCTCCACACCCCGGGACCTTGGGCTCCCGTCCCGTCCATGGGAAGAGCATGCATTGCGGGTTGCTGGAGGAACCCGATATGGACTCCACAGGTAAGTGTGTGTCCCCCCCGCCGGCAGCGGGCTCCTCTCGCACGCCAGGGAGGACTTTTCAACTTGACCGTGGCGGCGGGGGCAGCGCGGGCGGCAGCGGGGGGAGCCGCCCTCCTTACCGGCCTCGCAGGCAAATGAGCCCGGGCGTGTGCGGGGGAGCGGGGTACGGGGGCCGCGGGGAGGTGGGGGGAGGTGAGGGGCTCTCGCCCCTGGGCTGGAGCCCTGCGGTTGCACTTGCTGATACCATGGTGGTTTTTTCTCTTTTTTTTGGTTTTTTTTTTTCTTTTCTCTTTTTTGTTTTCTCCCCCACAAGGCTGCCGGCCGGCAAACCGATTGATTCCCTCCCCTCTTCTAGTTGTAGGCGCTCGCTCACGTTCGAGCCGAGCCTTTCCGAGGGGCGAGAACACGAGGTTTATTAGGGAAGATGGTCGGTGGGTGAGGGCGAGCTCAACACCGAGGTCGTCTGGTCCCGCAGGCAGAGCCGGGGCCGGGCTGCTCTGGAGGGGAGGGAGTTTGGGGAAGGGCAGGGTGGGTCTCTCTCTCCGCACACCCAAACGATGACTCTGCCGATCCGGTAACCGGAGGGGAGAAGGGCGGCTGCAGTCCCTCCAGCGAGCCACCCGACGGCCGCCTCTGGGGCGGCCTGAGGACGGCGGCGGGGGACGCGGGGCGGCAGTGCACCGGCTCTCCCCGGGGGCAGGGCCCAGGCCTAGGTCTTCCCACCGTGGCTGTCAGCCGGCAGCATCCCGAAACCACGGCCCCTTCTCTCTCGCTGTCTGCCGCCGGCCGTGCCCGTGCTCCCCCCCGGTTTCCACCGGCCGCAACGCGCTGCCCTGAGCGCAGCCCCAGCAGCGGAGGGCAGGCGGCCGCCACAGTAACCTCTGCGGTTTTCAGTTACTTTATTAGCGCCGGAGAACACCCCCTCCTCCCTTCTCTCCCTCCCCGCAAAGGCGTTTCGCAGTCGGACAGCACAGCCCGGGGACGGCTTCTCCGGCGACCTGCCCCGTCCCCTCCTGCAGCCCCTGTGCCGGCTGCGGTCGCCGTGCCCGGCTGCGAAGGCCGGCACGGCGGCGAGGTGGCCGGGGAGCGGGGAGCCGAGCTGTCCTGGGGCCGCCGCAGCCCGCAGCGGGACCCTGCGCGACGGCCGCGACGGGCCGCGTCCCGGCGCTCCCCCGGGGCGTCCGCGGCTCAGCCCCGGCTCCTCCGGGGTCGCCCGGCGTCGCGCCCGGTGTAGCTGGTGCGAGAGGGGACGGGGCAAGGTTCGGCGGGGCAGGGCAATCCCGGACTCGGAGCCCCTGCGCTCCCCGCCGCCCCGAGGCCCCCAGCGCGTCCGTAAGGGCATTTCGTAGAGTTTAATTTTAAATTTAAAAGGAAAAAAAAGAGAGAGAAGAGGAGGCGGCCCGGCCCGGCCGCGCCTGCCGCGGTCCCGGCGCGGGGGCTCGGTGCACCGGGCGGGCTCGGCCCCTCGCCGGCCACCGGCGATAGCAGCCGGGTTGGGGCCAGTTTTACTGCCAGGGGCCCGGGACAAAGCCCGGGGAGGTTATTCCGTGGAGAAAGTGTTCGGCGGGGAAGGAATCGTTGTGTCCGTGTCAGAGCGTGCGCAGGACTTCCTTGGGTATAAAAGAAAGTTGTCCTTCTGTCCGGCGGCACTGCCGGGACGGAGTTAAGGGCACTGCTGGCAGCTTCTCGTTCTCGATAGTAATGGGTCTTTGGGGAAGGAAAGAAAGAAAACAAACAAACAGAAAACCGCCCCGTGTTTGCAATCCCTGCTTTCAAAATTGTTCGTCCTCGGGCTGAGCCTCCGTACTATTCGTTCCTTAAATTCAGTATGGGTATAATAAATGGCAGCGTGATTGATTAAGACAATATTAATCAGAAAACACTTTAGTCTTGCTAAACAGATGGCAAGAAAAGTGGAGCTTTGCAGTTGTCTCATTCAGACACCTTAACCCCCCTTTCAGAGAACTTAATCCAATTAGCTTTTCTCCCGAGTTTCAGTTGTTATGTAAAGACCCTTTTGCATCGTGGAAAAATATGGCTTCATTGAAAAAAATCAGTCATGTTTTAATTTCTCCTAAACAGTTTTTCCCTGAAACAGCGGGATTAAACCAAAAATAAATCACCCGCGGCTCTAACTTTCAGGCAGGGGATGGTCTGGTCCCTTCCCCTTTCCCCAGCAGCGCCGGGTGCTTCCATCGAGTTTAGCTCATGTTCCCCTAACCTGGGCAGGGACCCACGGGGGCTGTCACGAAGCTTAAACCGATTTCTGATCGTCTGGGGCCCCGGGAAACACTCACCCCAACCGCTCCCCGTCCAAGGCAGGGCGCCGGGGGCGGGCTGGCAGGTGGCGGGCCGGGCGGCGGCAGCGCGCTCGGCCCCGACGGCCCGGCCCGGGCACGGCGCTGCGGCACCGACGGCGCTGACTGGGAGCTGCCCTCGGAGCAGCCACCCAGGGCGGGGGCAGACGCTCTTCTCGGGCTGTTCGCGGTGCTTTGCCTCACTTCGTTTTGCCGCCGCCGTTACCCCCGCAGGGCACCCGCCCGCCCTCCGCCGCGGTTTCTAACGCCCGTAACTTCCCCGAGCCGACCGGGAGCCGCCGGGGAAAGTTTGCAGTTCCTCTCTGGGGCTCACCCGTCCGCCCCTTCGCTGTGGGGCACAAAGGGGTCGCCCCGGGGGCTCGCGACGGGCTTTTGGGGCTTGCAGGAGGGCGCCCGCCGCCGCCTGCCCTGCGGTCGGACACCTCCGTGCCCGCAGCCTGCCGGGGGGCCGGGGACCGCTGTACCGAGACCCCGTCTCCTCCTGCGGCAGAGCCCGCCGGGGCTCGAGGGAGGGCGGCGGTGGGGTGGATGCTCGGGGGCCGGCCGGGCCAGGACCCGGGAGCTCCGGAGGGCGGCTGGGGCCGGGGAGGGAGACTTTGCGGGAGGTGCCGTGTGTTAATGAAGGGTTTCCACAGCCGCAGCCCCCCCTAGTGACTCCGGCGCGGTGAGTGCGATCCGCTGCCGACGGGGGTGCACGCCCGGGGTCGGGATGGGGCGCCCGGGGCCGCGGCGGCACCGCGGGTTGGCACCCTGGCCCCGGTGTGTCCATCTGTCCGTCCGTCACCCCTCCGCCCCGACGGAGGTATCCCCCCGCAGGACCCCTCACCGGGTTCTCCGAGGTGCGGCCCGGCCAGGGAGTTGCGGGCCATCGCGGATTTCCCGGGGGGCTGCCACCCTCCACTTCCCCGCAGCACCCTTGGGAAAGCTCCCCGTCGCACTGCATCAGGGAGCGGGAGCCGAAGGAAAAGGAGGCGCTTTCTTGGAGTGCAACTTTTCCGCCTCACTCAATAAATATCCCTCGTTATTTCAACACTGGAGCCAGGCAAAAACTCCGCTGTTCTCAAAGTGCTGGATGGATGAGATCCTTGGGACGTGGAGCTAGGAGTTAGGAGCTGATCCAAGCCCCATTAAAATCAGCAGAAAGCCTTTCAGTGCTCTCAAGGACGTTGGGATTAGGCCCTTAAAGCAGTTTGTGTGAGCCACGAAGAGCGGGTTCCAGCGCCCGAGCCAAACACGTCCTGGTGGCGGCCAGATTTCGGTCCATGTTCTAACCAATATGCGGGCGCTGCGGCAGTGGTGGGTGACCTTCCCTAGGAGCTTGCCGTTTAGGAAGGACCTAACATCTAAGTGCTGATTGAAGAGAAACAATGGCTTTCATATCCCAGTGCAATTGATGAAACTACCAATATCGATGATAAAGACTCGGATGCTGGTTGGGAGCGTCGCTGTGACATTTCAGAGCAGCTGTACAGTGCTGAAGCATGCGATCCCAGAGCTCGAGTGTTTTGATCCAAACGAGTGGTTAATTTTCCTGCTGAAAACTCTTTGCTTTGCGTTCTGCAAGGCAGTTTACTGATAGATAAAGAGGAACTTCCCGTTGGCTTTTTTTCTTACTTTCCGGGAGTACTTTTCATACTCCAGCAAAAACATGATTTCTTTTTGTGCCAGTAAATAATTTTAAAAAGTTCTTTGCTGCTCCAGGATTTGTGTTTATAAAGACTCCTACCTGCAGAGCGGTTGGGATGTTTCTTTTGGATCCTAAATTTGATATAATACAGACGTGAGAAGGAAATACTGCTAGTTCTCTATTTAATTGAACCTTACTATTGGTCTTACGTCATTTCATGTCTTACAGTATTTCACATGTGAAAGAAATGGGACACCCCCCCAAAAATAAAACCCCCAAACCCCACACTTAAAATATTTCTGTGCTGCTGGCTGCGGAGTTCCCGTGGACAATGTTTGCGCAGCAGGGCCCGATCCTTGGTAGCTCCTTCTGCCTTCAGCAGCAGCAGAACTGGGATCTACATGCAAGCCCCAGCACTGGATCAGGTTTTCCTCCCTGAGGGGGTTTTAATAACTTTGTAAAATCTGAGGGGATTTTTAAGAAGTTTGTAAATTGGTCAAAATTACCTTGAACTAAGAAGTTCATCTTCTGACTCAAAGAAAAGAATAATTTTATGATTCATTTGTGTGCTAATGAATTCATTCTAAAATACTTACAGAGGGGGAAATCACAGTACTTATCACTGCTCTGCAATATCTGCTTCACCTGCAAGAAAGAAAAAGTTCTTTTAAAGGATGGAAAGAAAACAAAGAACTAAACCAAGCTTTTGCGTAAGAATAGCCAGGGAACTAACTCTAGGGAGCTAGTTCATTTATTTAAGTTACAATTTAGGGTTTACAGTTCTTAAGGTCTTATTTGGGTAAACCCTTCATTTAAAAAGGGACTCTGGATGCAAACAGATTAAAGTTTTTGTCTGTGAGACTGTAAAGAAACCTGTAGTCGCAGCTGTTGCACCTGCACCTTTACTGGAGTAAATGTCAATCACGCAAAAGATCTGGAAATTAGAAGAGACAGTTTTGTGCTAAGGTACATGTGATGGGGGTTAGAGCTGTCCCAGAGAAAACCACCGGTACAGCATCCTGCTGCCATCAGGGTCGTTATTTGTTTGCTTGTAGAAAATAAAGCTAGAATTCAGACACTGGGGCAGTGAGTGTGCCAGCAAGGAGGAGGGTTAGCGTAGCCGTCAAATCTGCAGCATCTCCAAATGTAAACGCCTTTGCATTTCTCTAGCTTAATTTGCAAGTGGGTTGCAAGTTCAGACAGCCATAAGGAGGAGCATCCTCTGGGATACTACCTCTGTGCATAGGATTTCACCATAGCAAAATGAAGATGAAATCGCGGGGTCACTGAAATCGGCACAGTGATGAAGCATTAGTGGGCAGACTTTCAAAGAGGTGGCCTTAATGGTTCACGACAATGCCTTTAGAGCAGCAGTGGGCTGTCATGTAACTAACACAAATATAAGGTCAGTCCTTTGGGAATACTTGATGTGACATTCAAGTCCAAATAATTAGCTCACAATTCCAGGAGCGCAGAAGTTTGTGAGTTTTCTGAGTTCACCCACTTGCCTGTTTCCCTGCATCTGTGCTGGATTTTCTATTTGTTTCATTGTGTCTGAACATGAATACCCCGTGCGATCTGACCCCGCTGGAGCCCAGCGCCCCGGCGGCCCAGGGGATTTGATTGCCAACACTCCAGTTAGGAAGATAGATAGCATAAAGGATATTTGATGGCTGAGCGATCCTATAGATAACGAGGGTAAGAAGGAAGGGTATGTGGCGATGATTAAGCCGGTGGAGGCCTGTGTAGGTTATTTTAATATGTGCTAAAAAACATGTTCATGCACAACTTTTAGGTCCTGTAGAATTGTGCATATGCCTCAGAGCGTTTCTGTGAGTGTTTACACCTGCAGTACAATTTCTTGTTAGAGATGGGTCCTGATCCTGTGATGGCTGCACAAGGGAAACACCTGTTGGAGTCTGCGTACATGCCTCGGAGAGGGCAGGTGCCCAGGGTTAGCTCCCAGCCATCCCTCCCAACCCTTGGAAATGTGTAATAAGTTAATTGCAGCTATTTTACATGCATAACGAGCAGTCCTGGCCTGTCTTCATTTACATCTGTTTTCTTCAGGAAATTTGCAGCAAGAGCAGTTTATGAGATATAAAATGCCAGCCAGTGTCACACATGGTGCTGCAAGTCAGCGGCAATCTGGCTGGCTTGCTGCAAGAGCTGTCCTTTCATTCTCCATCTATGAATTAGTGTTGGGTTATATATTTTTGGCCTGTTCTTCCCCTTCCGATAAACTTGAAATCAGGAAAAGGGGAGAGGGTTAAATAGAGCCTTGTCTCCTGGTAAGGGAGAAAAAGCTCATTTGCAGCTTAAATTGCCTGGAGACTGAAACACGAGGCTCAACGCTGTCTCGTTTCCTTCACTTCAGCTGCAGCTAAGCACTTTGTTTTCTTTTATTGGTAAGTGAACTTAATTTCTCTGAGATGGAATTTGTTACAGGAACCAAGGAGTCAATTCACAGCTATGAATGACGGGTTCACAATTAATTAGAGGCTTATCCGGAGCATTTTTGCGCAGGATCCCAAATATTATGGTAATGGGAAACAATGTGTTTTAGATAGCTGGAACATTCTCTGAATGAGTGAATCCCTGAAATTTACAGCCATGGGAATCCAAGGAATTAATTTCAGAGCAGCAGGCTGGGGACTAACGTGGGATTTCATCATTTTTCTAGGGTTGCTGTAGTTTGATGCTGAGGCCATTGCTCTGACAAACTTCGCACTGGAACTTTGGGTGGCCGTGAGCCCTATGGCGTAGACTCAAACAGTTAGAAACCTGTCATCTTTGGGATTTTGACTTGCTTGCTGAGATTGTGTCTTAAAAAAAAGTTTTGCCCAGAAGTAAGGGCTACAAGCCTTGAGTGTTAGAAATTACTGCATCTTTGGGGTTGGAGGGGGTATTTTGGTTTGCTTTGCCTTTGGTTTTTTTTTTAAGAGTATGGTCAGTAGAAGTAGAACTACTTGTTGTTACTGATCTCCTTTTTCTTCTCTTTTGAAACTTTCACTCCTTTGAATAATACTGTCAGACTGTCCCGTTTTCTCCAATGCAGCCGTTTTTACTGGTTTGGCTACTGGGGCAAGACTTACAGGCGCAGGGAGTTGGGTAGAGCATGTCTTCAAAGTGTCTGACATGCAAATGTAGAAGTCAACAAAACAGGCAGGAGCTTTCTGTTCTTGGATAGATTGATCAACTCAGATCTAGCTTGTGCTAAACTTGTAAAGCAAAAAAATGCCACAAATGCAGCAGCAAGGGGAGTTTAAAAGGAGTGGAAAAAGCCAAATTTGGGGTAAATACAGACATGGCCTAAATGCAATGACAGAAGGGTTAGCATGCTTCCCTAATCATTACTAGACCATTTCAAAGTGCAAAAACTACCTCACGTGCAGGAAGGACAGTATGAAGAAGGAGCCTAGATCATATGTAGGATCTTATGAGTGGTCTGTTGTCCATGGGAGGAACATCCCATGTCCTGGACCTGAGTCCCCATGTCATGCCTAAGTCAAAAGGCCCCAGAGAATACCCCTTCTGCAACCCATCAGTGTTTCCAGCAATTTTCTGTAAACAACCTAAAGCTCCTGAGTGTCAGAGAACAAGCAGAAAAGGCCATATGTCTTGCTAATATTGTAAGATATTGCCAAAAGAGGATGTTTGAATAAAATTCATGGATGGTTGTGGGAAACAAACCTAATCCTGTCCTTCAAAGTGAAAAAAAAAATCCTCAGCAACCTGACTTTTGTGATTCCCTCCTCATCTGACATTCAGTTTAGCTATGAATGTGTGGCAGGTTGTCCTAATTCTGCAAAACTAAGGAACATGGGAAAACAAAAATTTATCGATGGTCTTTGGGGTGATAGTGGTCTGACAGACATGGTAAATAAACAAAAAAGTGGTGCCAGTGAACATGGAAGCAGAGTCCTGCTCCACAAGTACTATGTGTCAGGGTAGAGCCGTAGCACGCTGGTCTGTGAGAAGAGATGCTTGCCCCTGTGATAGGGCATGGTGGTGGCTGGAAGGATTTGCCTTCCACGCAGAGCTTCACCCTCCATGTCTCTGTGTGTCAGAGCTGGCCAGGCAGCGGCTCAGAGGTTTGCTGGCTAACATGCTTGGCACCCCAGGGTGAGCAGGAGAGGAGCCATGCCTGGTGCTGAGAGCGAGATGGAGATCCGCTGGGGACAGACGTGGCATGAGAGCCAGGCCGGGAGTTCTCACGCTGAGCATGGCAGGTGCCTCCTTGTGCCTGTAAAAGGCTGCTGCTTCTGGGCCTGTCAGGGTCAGGGTGGAATGAGCTATATTTTAATTATTGAGGAAAATTTGTCCTTATGAGAGTCTGTGTGCAAATGACACAATTGCTAAATGGTGTGTTGCGTTTGCATGCCAGCCTGTGGCCCAGCTGGGCCTCCTGGGCGCTCACTGTGTGACACCATCACACACTAGCCCAGAGGAGGAGCGCTTAAGAGACCTCTGAGGTCTACAGCAGAGCAAGGCGTCTGCCGGGTGAGATTTATTCCTTGCCTTGTGCAGGCTGGGAGCTCGGACACCCAACAGGGCAGAGCTCTGCTCCTCGATGAACTGCACCCTGTTCAGCCATCCTCCCAGGCAGTGGCAACAACAGATCCCACTGGTCGGATCAACTGGCTAGCACAGGTTTCCCAACGTTGGTGCTCACATTCCTCCCTTAAACACAGAGTCATGGGGACAATACTGGTGTGGGGGCCCCACTAATGCAAACATTTTTTTAAAATGAGTTGTGGTAGGGGAGGCAAACGGCCCCCATTGTAATGGGGTGGGGAGAACTGGGGAGGACTGCATTTACAGAGCAGTTTAATCACATGGATGGAGCAGTGTGTTCACCTCTCCTCCTTGCTGGGTCATTTCCACTTTGAGCTCTGCAAACAGACCATCTATTGAGCAGTTAGTATTCAGTGCTGAATATTCAATACTAGACTCTTGTTTTGGTGAGTCTTAGGCAAAAAAAAAGAAGGAGGAAAGAAGAGTTCTCTTTTTTTCTCATGTTCCCTCCCTGAGTTTGCTTTGCATATTGTTTGGAGGAGACTGGAGGCTTCTCAGAAAAGCCAGGCTCATTTTAAACGCACTGGTCTATTTTCATAGTACTTTCTAAGAGGAGGGAAGACATAGTGTGGAAGGGATTAAATTCATATAAGGTTTATGACTCTGTAAGTCTAGGCACAGCAGGCCTGAGTGAAGACTTTCCAACAAGCACATTTAGGCTGTAAACTTAATAGCATGAAATACTTGCTCTGTATACACAGATTAGTTCTGAGACCTACCAATCTTTGTGGGAGTGTGTTACACTGATTTATTAATGTCCTCTCTGCTAGTTTTGATTTAAATATAGTTTCTAGGTGCACGTTGAGACCTGAAAGAAATTTCTATCTAGTTAGTGCCATATTTGCCCCACAAAAATGGTTGTGACGTAATGGCCACATCCTTTGACGGTGGTGGGCAAGGGCTAGCTTTAGAGTAGATGCACATAAGGTGAGGAAAAGTGGCCACCACTTGAGTAAATACAGTATTTTGCTCCTTTGATTCAAGCCCTTCTTCAGTCAAGTGATTGTCTATTATTGCTATGATTACGCCCTGACACCCAAGTTTTCTTTGCACATAGGTGTCTATTTCTCTTGTTCTTTCAGTCTGCCTGACTGGATGCCATTTCTGATGAGAAATATTTACTATAGTCCTATTTTTTCAGGAGCTGGCCTCTTTTCTTCTAATTTAAAAAAAAAATCTCTTCGCTAAAGTTACTTTCTTCCTATGCTTTATTTTTGACCATGCACTTTTCTTTGTCATTCATTTTTTGTTTCCTTCCTTTTTCATGCCCTTTCCAGCAACCAGCCTTCTCCCCCTTCTCTCGCCTCCCTGAGCCTCACAGCCAGTGTTTCTTGCATCTCCCATCTTTTTTTTTTTTTGTGTCATTTTTGTGGGCCTGTCTTACTGATGTGCTACCGTTCCTGTGCCAGATTGTCCTGTCTGCTGGATTCATCAGCTCTTGAGGCAAAGGGAAGCATTTCATGGGTACTTGGTGCAAATCTCATTTCTTGTAAAGTTACAGACTTCCTGTTCAGCCAAATGAGTCCAGCCTTGTGCACTGGTGAAGTGGAGCTGAATTAAGGATTTGAGGACTCCATGTCTTCTCATGCACGCTGGTGAGGTGAGGTACCATGGCAGCAACTGGGAATGTTTAACCCAAGAGCTAGTGAGCGGGGTCTGCTGTAGGGTAGGAATATATGACATGTTGTGATAGGTACCCAGAAGGGAAAGTTGTCCTCTTATGAGCTCTCATGTGCCTCACATTAATTCTATAGCATAAGAAGTTAATGAAATCTGGAGCAAAAAGGGTATCAAGAGACCTCCCTTTATTCAGGGAGAGGACTGGCAATAATGCCATTTACACTGGTTCCTGCAACAGACCCTGAAGGACTGAAGATCTCTGACACATCCTGTTGCAGAAGCACGAGGGTACGCTTTGCAGTATGCAGAGTTGGTGCTTGGAAAGCATGTGACGTGATGATCTTACTGATGAAAAGATTGGCTGTATGTTGCCCACCGATGTAAGTTAAATGCCCTGTAAGAGCTGAACTGGTCAGATCCTGGGGTAACTAGCTTAAATAATCCTAGGTGAATGTGAGGAAACGTCACTGCATCGAAATTGGACCAGGTGAGATTCTCTTTCCTGTTGAATGAGGAATGGCCTCAATGTGGTGAAGCCTGAATGGCTGGTAACTGCTTCAGTGAAACTTTTCAAAATAAAAAGGTAGCCAGCATCTGTGTGTGACTGGGAGAAGGAAATGGCTACTCCCAATTAACACGCATGCCGAGTTGGAAATGCAATAGAAATATGGTATGTGATTCCAGAAAAGGGAATAAGTAGGACTTTGAAGTACTGTCTGATCTAGGTTGGAGGCTGCCCTAAATGCCAGAATCAATATGCAGAGGAATCTTGCATTCCAGGGTTCCTGGATGTGCTCAATTTACATTTGGGATGCAGCCTCTTAATGAAGAATATTGTTGACAGCACTTCAGCAAAAGTATCACGTTTAGATGAACTTGTGTGTAGTACGCGGAGTAACAAGAAAACAGCATCTCATAAATTCCAGTTTTCCTACCCAAGTATTCTGGGTGAGTTAAAGGACTATGAACTATGGTGGGTTTTGTGATATCTCTTTAAGCACAGTCTGCCATTTTTTAACTGTACCTTATCAAATGGGTTAACAGAAAATCAGTACCAGGAGTGAAAACCTGGCAAAGAGCTCATTCTCTGCATTCTTACGATATCATGGTGAATTTCACAATACTTCACCAGAATCATGAATCAAAGAAAAAGGACAAAACCATTCCTGCCAATGTCTAGTAAGTGCCCTGGACCGATGTCCATTAACCCTGAAATAGTTCCAAGGGAACTCTATGCCAAGAAATGAGAACAAAAGAATGGGCTGCAAGAAGAGTGCCTGACATTTTGCCCTGTTGGAAACGAACTAAAAAGTTAGATTAGCAAACAAAGCACCAAGGTATCTGGCAGCTTGTCAGGGTAGCAGCTCTACCATCTGCACCAAAGCCATGTGTCACTCTCATCCCTGAGGAGCAGGTCTCTTGGAAGAACAGAAGATGGCTATGCAGGACCAAGGAGGACACTGGCATGATTTCTTGTGGAGCCTGAAGATGCTCCTGACAGCTCGCACACGCTGACTGAAGGGTATGTGCCTTGCCAGCCAGTGGCACTGAATGAGGCAGCAAGGAGCAAAACCAGGCTCTGTGTGGCAGGCCCACCTTGATGGTCAAAGAGGAGCTGTTCTGTGAACGAGGAATGTATATGCAATGGACTAATTGGAACAGATGAATGATGGCCCTGGTATGGTCTCACAAACATTTCATTTGACAATGGATAGGAGGGAGCTTATATCACCTATGAAAGCCTCAATCTTAGAAGAACCCTGTGTGTGTGTGTTTAGCTGTCCCTAATAGTTTGTTCTGCCTGATTTTAGTTGATTTTGGTAAGTTTAGTGTCCTCCATGGGAGCCAGTGGCTGCCAAACGCTGTCATGTTACAGGCGCACAGTTACCTGTAACGTTGTGCAGAGCCAGACTAGGAGATCTTCAGGTTGTGTTTTTACAGTAGACTGGGGTTTCAGAGATAAAGCATTTTTGTTTGTTTGTTTGCTTGGTTTAAAACAGTGTGGTCCTTGAAAAGCATCAAATGTGCTGCTGTGACCAGTTCTCACAGCAGTCCGGCGGTGTTACACTTCCCAGACGTACCTACAACCAGCAGAGCTGACCTTCAAGGGGAGCGAGGGATTCAGAACTCAAATCCTTTGCTGCCAGCAGAGCAGGTGATGTGCAGCAGGTGCTAGAGCAGGCTTTTAATAGTTTGAGGTTCTTACTTCAGTTTTATCTCCTTATCATTACCCCTGACAGAAAGGGATACTCTCTTTTATCTTTAAGAGACTGTTTGAAGCTTGTGATTTGTCTTCTAAGTTGATGTGACCAATTGATCCAAAACACTGAAGTGTTACAAGGTTTAGTTTTCATTTTCACCAGAGAAAATACTGAATGTACTGGCTTATTTTTCTCTTTACTTTCATTCATGTGGGAGTTGTATTGAGAGACCTAGTTAGAGACTGGGTTTGCAGCACATCGAGGGGGTCCTCAAAGCAAACACATTGTTTTTTCACATTATGAATTTAGCAGCCACAGAGGTGAGAAGTTCTCTGTCTACAGCAATGGTGCAACAGCAACAGCATAAAGAGAGGATTTATTGGGTGGTGGTGTCTCAGACCATGTTCAGCAAGACAAAATCTGCAGAGAAAAACCTCACTAGATCCTGCAGACCTCAGCATTTATTCTGAGACAGAGTAGAAGAAGCTGTCAGAGCACTGATGGTTTTCCTAAAAAAAGAAAAGATATAGAATATAATCCCATCAACACCACTGAAAGATTTTGCGATTTATATCATATCTGGTTAGTACCATGGGCTAGAAAACTGAGAACAGGAGGTTCCATGACCTTCAGTCAGCCACGTGAGCTTTCAAGCTACTGCTTTTACCTGCGAAATCTGCTGTTTGCAAACACTTTCTCTTGCCCTAACAGCTCAGATGAGCAGCAAGGCACCATTGCTGGCCAGCGCAATACAGGGACCCTTGGCAAAGAGATGCTGAAGAAGAGATGAGTAACTCTACCCTCTGAGACCAGCAAACAAATAACTCAGAGAGGTGCTAAGACTCCATGTGCCTGACAAGAGCGCGTCCTCTGTCACAGGACCTGTAAAACTGGGTCTGTCATAACTTCATTTTTCCAACAGGTTCTCATGTGTATCCACAAAAATTTGGCGGTCCCTTTTTATTTGCATTATCTATATTTCATATACCTTTGTTCACAGTAATTTTGTACTTTTTTTCTATGTCTGCCTTGAGAAACTGGGGAAAAATTACAAGAGCAGCTGTAAATAGAAAAAAGAATCTAGACTGTTGCAGCTGCACCATCAAAGTTGGTGCATGGCTCAGGCAATAGTTTGGGTCCTGGCAAATCTCAAATTCTTATTCCAGAGGTAGCTCTATTTCAGTGACAAGCAAATGTCTGTGGAAGTATTGCTGGTCCCTATGCAGAGCGCTAGGTAAATTGTTATGCTTGTTGTGCTTTAAAATTTGGAGTATGGGAGCTAATCTAGAGCTGAAGGTGTATGAGAGGGATTGGTGTGCAACTGCTAGCGCTGTGGTGAAATAAGCATATGGTGATTACCACAAAGCCTTGGCTGTTTCTAGATCATGAGGATTCTCATCTCATACAATTTCAGTAAAAAATAGTGATTCACAATGATGCCAGTGATACAACTGCATCCATATCAGAGGATATGGCATAACTGGGGAAAGCCAGTGCGGTTAGTACCACTGCAGGGTAATGAGGTGAGGCAAAATACAGCTTGGATTAGGTGACCACAGAGTTTCATTTGCCTGTAAAATCTCTTAATCTCCTTTCAGGACGCACAGACATGCCCACAGGGCTGCAGCCAGCAGCTCTGGGTACACTCACCTCCCATACACTCACCTCCCGGCTGTGTAGCACAGCCCCTCCAGCTGCTTTTGCCATCCTGCTTGGATGCTAAACAGGACACGGTGGCTCTCAAAGGCCAGAAGAGGCTGTGATTACAGGTTGTGCTAATACTGCAGCAATTCTTACCCCTCCTGGCTGGACAACAGCTGTAGAAGCCAGTGCAGGCTGGGATCAGGCCCACCTCCTCTTCCCCTCGGCAGAGCAGAGCCCAGGTGGCTCTCATACTGCTCTCGTTATGGCTGTGCACATGTGGGAGCAAGGAGTGCTTTCTTTTCTGGGCAGCAAATATGCTAAGCCAATAACCATTATACAAACAAGACAGAGTAATTATCTCATTAAACATACTGGCAGTATGCAGGCACCTCTGCTGTATCCTCTCATCTCAAATGAAGGTCTGTAGGGAGAAGTCTTTCAAACATGTCTTCCAGGGGCAAACCCTTCCTTCTGAAGGAGATAGTGTGTCAAAATAATTTGTCAAAAGCTTCAATGTGTTTGTCTCTCTTTTTGTGAGTCCCAGGACTGCCTTCCCAGCATGGTGGTTGAAGAACCATTACAATAAAAATATTCTTGTTGTGCGAAGGGAAGAGGTGTGGTGGGGATTAGGAAAAGCCATGCAGGCCTCTGTTCTGGCTACTCTTGAAAACAAGCTCGGTTTAAACTTCTGTTGTTAAATGTGTGGTGGACACATTTAATGGAAAGGAATACTCTCACACTTGAGGTTCAGTGGATGTGTCAGGCTTAGCAAGATTAGGACCAAAAAGAAGAGTGGTGAAGTGAGGGCCAGAAGGAGTTCCGTAGTTATGTTTAATCCATTTTACAGCACTTCAATTGGAATATTTTATATTTTTTGTTTCTGTTGTGACAAGTTATTCTGTCAGAAGATTGACACTGGAAAAATTACTGTAATTTGAATGAATATCTCCTTTCCCTCATGTTGTAATCCTGCAGAAGATACAATGTATTTGTATTTAGTGGCATATAAAATTATATTTAAAAATTATAAGGTGGAGTGACACAGTTGTGTGTTTCATTATAATTCCCTTTTGATCCCTGCAAAATTAAATAAATCCTATACTATAGGTCTATCTTCAAAACACCATTAAATACACCTTAGATGCATTCTTTGCTAATAAGATTGTAATAGTTTCTGTATTGTGTCACAATACAAAGTTATCAGCATGTGGCTACCTAGATTTCACTGGTAGGTATGAATTAGTTAATTTCTTTTGCCTGGATGTTTTTTGGCTAGTCCTGCTCTTTGCTCAAACCACTGTGCTGCTAGAACTGCGGGTACGGTATGCTGAGGCTCAGGGTGGGAAGGAGTCCTGGGAGCAGGGAGGGGAAGTGCCTTAAGACTTGGCTACACTGAAAATTCTGGGAATAGAAATACACCATGTATGAGATGGGATGGATTTTCTTTTGCTCTCACAAGCACCTCCCACTAGAAATTTGGGGTTTCTACGTGTTGTGTTAACAATTCGTCATTGCAATCATGTCTGATACGCACTTCTATTTAATCTCCACCTGAACTCTCCCTTACTCTGTGACTGTTCCTGATGTGAAATCCTGTCTATGAGAAGCTTGTAAGCTCCAAGTGCAATAATTTAGGCTTTAATCATATAAAAACTTCCATACTGTAATGTGTCACTCCATGTCTGGCTTGAACAGCAGTGTGGCGTGATTAGCATCAGCCTTGGGAGCAAGTGTTGAAGCCTCAGACTAGGGACACCAAAAGTTAGCCATGGGTCTCTTCCTTTGGGTCTGCAGCTGGACTGCCTGGGACAGACAGTGGGTTGTACACCCGTGTGCCGTGAAGACAAGAGCATTTGATGTGTGCAGGGCTCTACCCAGTATTAACTCTGGAAGAACTTTAAAAAAATCATACTTACTTTACTTAGTTTTGACTTTTTATTTTATTTGCTCTGCCTCTATATTTTTATTTTATTTTATTTTATTTTAGGCAGGTGCTATTATATCTGCAATCTGAAGGGAATGTTTTCAATTTTGACAAAACTGTGATTGTATTTTCTTTCAATGCCTGAAGGTAGAAAGCTATGTAAAAACTTTTTTCTTTATACAGCATTAAAAAATATCTACTTACTAATATTTATTTATACTTACATCACTCAGTTTATGAGATAATACAGCCTTTAAATAGCTAGTTGGGTTTTTTTTTCTTTCACATTTTGTCATCTACCAAATAATTCGTCAAATTTGCCATAAATTCCCTGACATTTTTACTAAAAAGAGTTAGATTTCTTCGTTCTTTGCTGCCAGACAGGTCATGTATCTTTTCAGGCTTGAAGAATTTCTAACAGCTATTTAAATGCAAGGCCACAAAGACAAAGCCAGACTCAGGCTGCAGCGAGCTGAACTGGGGTGATTCAGGACCAAAGGAGTTGCAGCACATAATTAAACAGTAACTGCACCCTATTTCAGAGACATTGTAACTTGCAGTGTAAACTGTGTGCTTTACCACTGGAAAAGGGGAATATACACAGTTATTTGAGACAGTACCTGAACAAGGTTGGTGAAAATTGTTACCCAGTGTCACTTAAAAAGTTTTTTTTTTTCCCTATTACTTAGGCAGGGAACATGATTAAAGATGGCTGCTGCCAGTTCCCTGCTGCTGAGGGAAGAGGATGCATCCCAGCTTCCCAGCTCTCAGTGCTGGGAGGAAAAGAAAGGGCAGAGCTGGGCATCGGTCTTTCCTTGGCGCTAATGGCAGCCGCCTTTGCTTTTACTCCCTGCAGCTGGGCTCAGAGCCAAGGGAATTATATACAGCCATGGCTGTGCACTGAAAAGAGGAGGAGGTAGGGTAATCTTTCACCAGGCTTCTTGCACCTCTCTCTGATACTGTCCTCAGCACCGAGTTTCTCTTCACCTCACAGTGATCTGTGAGGACCCAAGCTCCTGACCTGCAGCTCACAGTACTAAAATGGGAAAGAAGAGAGGCTATTAGCTCAGTTTTAGGGCAGCAAAAGAAATCTGGCACGAAGCAGCCATCTCGTTGTGTTGGCCTTTAGACAAGGAGGTGATACACCCCCACCCGATGCAGCTGAGCAGCATGAGAAGCCTCAAAGTTAGAGTCGCTGCAGGCTTGTGGGTTACTAACTGAGCAGGGGCCTCACTGGCAGGTTTTTAACTTGCGGTGTCAGCAACCTTAAAGTGATTTTTATACAAGGCCACATTGTACCTGATGGGAGAAGAAATATCCTGAGAAGTCCGTTCGCAAGAATTATTTTTGTGGATTTTCAAGGCAGTTTCTCAAAGAAGCAGGCTATAAAGAAGAGACAGCATGGTTGTGAGGCTCCATAAGTACAAGGAAGTTTGATGGTGAATGAGGAAGACGCTTGTACCAATGAAAGCAGCTCTGCAGTGTGTTTACTGTGGGCAAACAGGCAGAGGGAAGGGAATAGCCTGGAACTGCCACAACCTCTCTTACACTGCCTTCTAGTTTTTACTAGAAGTGCACAGAAGAACAGTACCTGGAGTCTCATGGCACGGCCTGGAAATCAACTCTGAAGGGCTCCTACCAGATCTTTCTAAAGTCCTATGCAGATGCTTTTTACTTGTGTGGCAGACCAGAGTGTGCATACAGGGGAACACACACACAAGTTTGTGCAACTGTCTGGAGTGAAAAAGCATTTTTCCTGCAGGATGCATTTGGCTGTGACTATCCACATAGTAGTTTATTGGCATCTAGTGCTAAAATGAAGTCATCCAAACTTTTACCTTCTATAAAATAGATGGGCAGCTTTCCCAAGACACTGGGCTTCTGCTCTCCCTTCAAGCCTACTGCTGCGATGGGCTTTCTCTGGCTGGCAGGCTGGTGCCTGCACTGTGCGGGTAGCTCAGTGTGATTGGGGAGCAGCTTATGGAAAGGTCTCTGCAGCCATTTCTGTGTCTTTGAAGGTGTTTTTGGCGCTGGCAGTCTGCTCACAGACAGGCTTCATTCCCCTTATTTCTTGTGCACCTCTCTGCCTGGTGGGGTTGTTTCCTGTTGTAATGTGTGGGGTTACCTTGCAGCCTTCCCACCTTCTTTTTTCCCCTTGCTTTGACCACAGGTTCCTTCCTGCCCATGTGTGTCCCCTTGAAAAATAATCTCATGACAGAGGTCAGTCTATTGTAGCAATATCCATGGACTCCAGGCAAACTGAAGGACTCGTATTTCATACTTTGTTCAAGGAAATGCATAAGAAGGTGTAACTTTTGCCCTGAAGACCTGTAACAGCAAATTCTGCTAAGCCTGGTGTATCCTCTAAAGTCATGAGGGGATGTATGTTATAGCTTCAAGAAAGGAACAGCAGAGCCAAATCAATGTAATGCTGGACCTCATCTGATGGTTGAGTAATTGTCATGGAGAAAGGTTTGAGTAGCTTGGTGGCCGCTTGACTTGCTATGTCGGACTTGTAACAGGTCTTGGTAGGGCCTGGGACCCCGCCAGGGTGAATGGGGTTGTAGGACTGAACTTCAGAGAGCACAGTTGGAGTGCCACTGTAACAAAAATCCACATTCGCTTTGGTTTTACACATACGAAGAGTCCTTTCAAAACCAGTGGAAATACTCAAGTACATAAGCCTTTGGCAGACTAAGACTTAGAAATTAATGCAATTTACGTGTTTCAGTTGCCCACATGAGGGGATTTTTTTTATTTTTTTTTTTAATGAATCACGTAACGGGGAGGGGAGAGAATATCCCAAGGAGCTTTGTTATATGCATGTGTTTCAGCCTCTGTTATTTAAAAAAAGATGAACTAGAAATGAAACTAAAAAGCAACAGCTAGGTTTGAAAGCAAGCAAGGATTTTCTTGTTAAATAACTTCAGGCTGAGCGTGTTTTAACAGAAATGCTAGAGAACACCATCTGTTGAAAACTGGGTCTTTATTTGGCTTTATATGTTGGAAGTTTATTTTTTATGCAAAGGCAAACACAAAAAAAGAGCATCTTTGTTCTTTTGCAGAGAGTTGGATTGAACGATGTCTCAATGAAAGTGAAAACAAACGTTATTCCAGTCACACCTCTCTGGGGAATGTTTCTAACGATGAAAGTAAGTAACTTGTCATTCATTTAAAATGAGTGTGAACTTAGTTAGAGCGCTAATTTCCTGCTATATGTTGCTACATCTTGGTGATATTTTTAGTGTTCTGTAATTTGAAGAGGAAATTCACTTGACACATCCAGTAGTTTTTTTGGTTTTGTTTTTGTTTCTTTTTCTGGAATATTTCCTATTTTGCTTTACTTAAGAGGATGTAATAGTATTTATTAGTTAAAACAACCAGAAGAATTTGTGTGTCACTGAGTAAAGGTTGGATGACCTCTAAAATGTGCTGAAAGTATTAGCTCATGAGTAAAACCATCTGTTTTTCTTTTCACTGGTGAACACCATGTGGCAGAAATACAGGAAAAAAATGTGCTGCTTTTCAATACAACTATATAAAATAATACATATACATTTTTCATGTTAAGAATTTTAAAAAATAAATAATATATTAAATCATGATATTGCTTCCATTTTAGTCATAGGAAGCGATTCTAAATATAGCTGATTTTAAAAGTTTTTTTTTCTTCTAGTTATTATAATTGCAGATCTCGATTTTTTAAGAACCACAGGTAATTAAAAAGACCACAAAATACTTGAACCTAATTGCTTCCTTTTAAAAGTGTAAGACAATTTTTAGTTTATCAGTTTTCCTTGTTTATGCAATTTCTGTTCTACTTAATTTGCCTAAGCCAAAATACTCTTAATGCTAGTTTTCCTCTCTGTATTTCATGTTAGTTCGTGTTAGTTCATATCAAAGCTGACTGAATTCTTTAATTCAGAAATACTCACATTTTTATAATATTCAAGCATGTAAGTTTAGATAATATATTTTTAGTTACTTTTTAATTGCTGAATCCCCCTTTTACTTTTTTTTGCATTTTAAGAGAACTATTTCATTGTGATATCACAGTAAAATTACATGCCTTGCAGCATGATGTTTTAGTGGATCACAGAATTTGGTATATTTGGGCCCTACCCTTATTTGTCCAAGGTTCTCTTTTGAGGCAATATCTCTTCTGAAGGAAAAAGGAGATTTTATTCATGACTCCTAAGCTAAACACAGTGGCTAAGAAACCTTAAAGACAGAAAATAAAGCTTGGACAGGTTTGGGGATTTTTTTTGTTTTTAAAAATTAAGGAATTAGAGATCAGTTTCTCTTTAAATTAAAATCATAGTGAATGAAAAAAAAATCTGCTTGCTTATTTGCATTTCACGAGAATTTGATGATACAAAATTCATTTCACTCTGGTGATGGTACTGAGAAAGCAATGGAAAGAAGCTGTAATGAATGAGATGTGACTTCAGACACATGTCTAAATTCAGGATTCAACCTTATTAACATTAGTGAGCTTTTCTTTAAGACTCACAGTTTGAGATGGTATTGTCAAGGTAATCATTTAGTACCACTAGCTATATTAAAAGAAAAACTCATAACTATAGCTCTCCTTCTATGTTCTGTTCTGGGTATGTTAGCCTAAATAGGTTGTAGCAAAACTAGGGGTAGCTTGTTTTATTTGTGCTTTCAGTTTAAATACGAGCACAAGGAAAATTCCACATACGTAGGGACAGTAAGAAGTGGACTTGTGTGGGTTAACAAGAGCAGGAATTTCAGACAGTGGCACTGAGAAAATGGGATGGTTGTTAATTCTGTCTTCTGGTACTGGAATTAAGGGGCAAGCGATGATTAAGAAAGGTGGCAAACTTAGAACTGATAAAATAAATATATAAAATAATTTGTGTGCAGAAGACATTGTTGCAGTATATATCAGAAACCCAAATGAGAGTGAGGGTTGATTTCATCTAGCTTTTTTCTTAATAGCTAATACTTCCCGATGCTTCCTTTGCACTGGTACCAGCATTTCTGCAGTGCAGATAAGAAAAGTAATCCACGTGAAAAGTCATCCTTGGTTTTGGGGGTGAAGACCAATAATCTGTGAAATCCAGAAGAAACCACAAGTTTCACCTTAGAAATCATTGTATTATGTGCTCTTTTCTAGCCCTTGAGTTCTTTCTAACATTAACAGTTTCCATACACCAACAAAGAAATTTCCAAATCATGGTGTCACTCTTGGGCCAGTCTCTGTCATACATTTACAAACTGCAGGAGGCAATAATCCATCTTTCTCTTGATTACTTCTTTTTGTGTCTCTAAATACATTAGGGAACTGTTGGCTGAACTTTTTACCAGAGAAGATGTGGCTTCGGGGTTGCTTTGGGGTTGGGTATTTTTGGACTTGCATCCAGTGAAGACCAAGAATTTGCACTCTGAACTGATAATGTTGTTACTCAGCATCGTGACTTTTGTTCCCCAGATTTTTTAGAGTTCATAGGGTTTTAGAACAAGAGTAATATTTTTGCTGATCGCCTTTTCTGTAGTAGGACTATGCTACAGAACCATACTTCAGGCCACAATCTTCTATTTCTATCCAGACACATCCAGGCCTCTTGAACCTGCATTACATTGTGAAAAGAAGCAATGACTCACAGCTGTGGGTTCCTCTGGTCTCTCTTCTTCTTGGGCTGCTTCTTACTCTCTTGGAATGACCTCTCCCAAAACACAGCTTTCACACTCTAATACAAAAATTCTAGGTACATTTTATTTCAGTTTTAGGGTTTTTCAACATCTTTCCTTCCACTACTTCCACACTCTATTAGTCAAAAGATCAACAGGAAGAGGAAATGGTACAACCTCATATCTAATAATTTTAAAAAAACCCAACCACATTTCCTATGTACTGTGTGTTGAGCCAGTGTTTTGGGCAGAATCCAGGACAGTCAGATTCTCCAAACTGAAATAGGGGTCTGGAAGAATACAATTCAAGGATTATGAAAGTTTCAACTTCAGTTCCCTGGGGAAGGAGTCATGACTTTACATGATGAAATGGAAGGGTTGCTTGTCCCAGTTTCCTTGCATATTCAGAAATGTGAACACGTAGACAGTTCATGTGAGAAAAAAAGATTCAGACTACTTTTTGCGCTTCAAAATTCGTGATCAAAGTCTGTGTTCCAACTTGCTGAAATAGGAGATTTATCTAATAGTTTCTCTTTTTGTTTGAACTAAACTTCTTATTCTTCCATTGGAAAAATTCTTTAGAAAAGAGCTACTTGATTTCATTGAAAGTTTCCTTGGAGGAAATTCTTCCTTTCCCAACCGTAACTACTCAATTAGAACTACACTCCCATGTTTGTCAGAGCATTTTAAAAAATCCCAATATTTTAAAAGCATGAAATACTTGCTAATGAGCCTGAACAGTATTTATGGCAACATGTCTGAAACAAGGTAGCTTCTTACTATTACTTAATTTTAGCTCAGAGCAAATCACTTTTAAGAAAACTCAGAACATGGACTGTTGGGGGCAAACTTCCTCTGAAAGGTTTGGAGCTATCTGAACCAAGGGAAGGATTTTGTCCATATAAAGCTACTAATAATGTGCTTACTCCTTAACGCTTTGGAGACACATGCAGGCAGCACTGGAAAGTATGGGACTCTTCTTTTAGCTCCACAGAGGAAAGCAGATCTTTAACTCCACTTTAGTTATGACAGACATGTTAGATTTTGTGATTCTGTAATGCAGGGTCTTCACTTTGTGGATGTTCCACTTAACTGTATTGAAGACAACATGCTTAAAGAGGTGCTGAGCGTAGCTCCTATTGTCTCCACATCTTGCTCCAAGAAACAAGAAAATCCCTTGAGCTAGACCTAAAGCCAGACAGCAGAAGTTAGAGAATCCTACTGAGAGTTCAGGAAAAGCCAGAAACATATGCACAAGGTACAGACAGAACTCTATTCTGGTGTCTTTGAAACAGAATTTTGAAAGGAGAAAAATAGGGCTGTTACCAAAGAAACTTTCATGGAGCTTGGGAAGAAAAACATACTCTGCTATCTCGGAGCCAGGAAATACTACTTTGCTAGAATTTCTTTGAAGGCCTCTTTGGTGCTGAGAGTTTTACTCTCAACTGTCTATTACCTGCATTCAACTTAGGATATGTACCAGATTTCCTATCTACCTGGATACCTTGAAGATACCTCTCCTTGAAATCCGTCTGTGGACGCACTAGATCTGATCCTTGCAAATGGATTTCTCTCTGAGGTGCTATGCAGCTGCCATATATATGAATACCTGCAGCCGTGCATCAGGAGCAGGGTTTTTCCTTGTGACTTCAAGTCCTTTTGCATTTTCCACAGAAGAATTGCCAGGTCAGCTCTTTGACAGTGCCTGAAAGTCAGACTTCTTTTCAGTGTCTTCTTTTCTTTTCTTTTTAATAGATTTGATTTTAAAAAATATTGGATTTTAAATGGTCTGAGTTCATTTTAATCTACAGTGTTTTTCTGATGGGAACTGATAAAATGACAGACCAAAAAGTAAGGGAAAACAGGATTCCTAACCTCTTTAATGCTGGGATCAGACCTGAGTCAAGGTCACAAAACATTCCCTGCTCAATAAGGAAGCCTTTGAGTGCCTTGCTACAAACTAAAATATAAGGAAAAGGGATATTTATTATTTTCTGCTAGTCAATTATCTGAGATAATTAAACTATACAAAGTAGAATAAAGTGCTACATGTAATACTGAAAGTTTGTATTTCTAGGTCGCCCCCATTCCTATACCATGTGCATTTCTTTCCATCTAATTAATAAAATGTGAAAGTTTTCCAAAAATAAATAGTTTAGCCAACACATGGTGAACATGAAAACCATTTTGGATAGCAGATGGTTCTTTGGCAAAAAAAAAGCCAACAAAAAAAGTTCTGCTTTCTTATAGAGAGATCTGATTTTGAGGGAGACAAATGTGAAAAATGTAGTTTTGTTGAAAATCTAACAGTTCAATAGGAATATTTTGATGGAAATGGTGCATAAAGATTTTTTTTAAGTAAGTTCAAAGTCCATTAGTCTCCTCAATTTTAAGGGACAGTTTGTGCATGATGTTGAAAAGCCTTGAAGAAGGAGCCCCAGGATGGACCCCAGGAAGCAAACATATCTAAAGAGGGAAATTTAAATTACAGCATATGATTTTATTGTTAAATTGTGCTGTTAAATACTTACATGGGAGGAGCTGACTGTGGCTAGCTTGTAGTATGTCTGAGAGCAGGTTAGGTAAAGCAGCTGCTCACAGGTGCTTGCTCTTAATGTGAGTGAAAAACAGCTGGGGGAGGGATGGAAGGGGTGTTGAGACTCTAATATAATTTAGGTATTGGCTTGATGCTTGATAGTGTGTCACATATCCACGGGAAAATTAAGTTTTGTTAGCACAGATGAAAGCCATCTAGTAACATAGCTTTGGATACTAGCCCCTTTAAAATAAGAAAGAAAACATAAAGTTTTATTCTGGGGAGGGGGAGTATTACCTCATGGTTTCACAGGTAAATGTTTGGGATTTCTGCACCTTAGTTAGACAAAGGGTTATTTAGATTAGTGGCTTTCAGACTTTCCAGTTTTCACCCCCCTAGCAACTTCAGAGAGGCAGAAGCCAACGGTATCCAGAATTTAAACCAGTGACTGGTAGGCTTTGACGCTGACAGAGAAACTATTGATTGAGAGAATGGATGACTTTCACCTGAGAAGCAATAATCTTAATTTAAACAAGACAATGGTGTGGCTCAGGAGGAGGATTGAGCTCTCACATGCTGCTGATACTTGAAGGTGGTGGTTTTGGTGTCTGTAGTTTGTGGTGTCTCCCTTCCCACAACAGCAAAGGCCTGACTCCCTCTGGTTTGGAGAAAGGTGCTGCAGTGCCCTGTGTGATGGGTCCCTGTTGGGGAGGCCGGAGCAGCCCCATGATGGCCAGCAATAAGTTTCATTACTAAAGCAGGGGACAGCCCTACCTGCCCTCTGCCGGCACTTTATCCCCTGAAATGATTTGCTGAGATGTAGCATATATAACTAGTGCCCTTTCGCTTTTACCTCAGGAATGCTTGTGAGGCACCTGGCTGCTGGACACCCATGGAGTCTTGGCAGGCTAGGCCAGCCTGCTCGCAGGTGAAGGAAGCTGCTGCAGCCTCTGTGCCCCAAGCTCAGGGAGCTGCCATAACTTCTTTCTGTCCTGCTGCCTATTTTTAATCTGGCTGGCATGACAGAAGTCACCACAGGATGCTGAGCTCTGGTCAGGCCATCTGAAAATGACTGCATGCCTTCCCTGCAGAGGCTCACTTGCCCCCCCACCAGGTGCTCTCCCGCCTCTGAGCTGGGGTCCCGTTTCTCTGTTTCCTGGAAAAGCATGAACTCTAGAGCCAGCAGGGTCTTCCCACCTCAGAGCAGGGCAGACATGGCTGCTCCCTCCTCCTCAGGGAAGGCTGGAGTCAGGCATGGGAGTGTCTGTGCTGTCAGTTAAAGATAGGAAGAGCAAACCCGTCGGTGTTGTGAGAGGGGACAGCCCCAAATATTTTATCCAACCAGTCGTTTAGACCTGTACTGCATGTCTCTGCCTCTCACTAAGGAGATGGTGTTTATCCCACCGCCGGCAAGGCTGAAGGCTGTTGTTGGGCATCAGTGGCCTGCAGCAGCCCCGGTTACTCAGCATTCAAGCCCTGTGTGTCGAAGGTTTGTTGCGTGCCTACCATTTGTTTAGGAAAACCAAATGAAAACCACAATTTAAAAGTGATTTGAAATGTGTATGTTGGTCCTATGTACTGAATAAAAGCGGGCCCCTGAAAGGCAGGAAGAAGTGTGCAGTCCAATAATTAGAGGCCTATTGTCATGCAGATGCAGAAGAGGGGCTGCATAGTGCAGTGTCTGCGGGTAACTGTAAATCTGGATTTCCCGGACATTCAGGGTACCAGCCTCACAGGTTAAAGGTTGTTCTGTGAGCACAACTTGCCCTATATGTAATGGAAGAAATATTGTGGTGTGAGGGCTGATTACGGAGTTTTCCAGAGTGGTGTTTTATTTGTGTACGTCAGTTCCTGGGACTGTACAAAATACCTCCAACATGATCTGATGTTCAGGGAAGATAGCACATCTCACTTAAGATTCAGCATCCTAAAAGCTCATTTAAATAATTTCTAAAAATTGTATGAAGAAATGAAAGTTGCAGGGTGGTGTGAAGGTGCAGTGGTTTATTTTGATGTTTAGCTATCAAAGCTTCCTACACTCAGTGCCTTCATCAGGGACAAAGTTGTTAAAATATCAAACTGTGTTTGATACAACAGTGTTTCCCAAAGAATACCCTTCTGGAGATGCTGATTGTGCTTAACTCCGGTTTTCACCTAGGAATGCTTTATATGCTTTCCAAATCACTATTTAATAGGAATTATTCTATACATACTTTAAACTTTTTCAGTGGAACTAATGTGAACTACGAAGAATCCAGTATTTTAAAGAGTTTTATTTTAATTATCTTTATTCATCTTTTATTCAAATTTTTTGAAAGTTGGCAAATCGGAGAGTTACCTTGGAAACAGTTTCTGAGGAATATTGTTAGAAAAATTCTCTGAAAAGGAATAAAATATACTATAGAATGTTTTTAATTAAATTTTTTTGTTCAGAATTATTGTTTGTTGATTTATAAATATTTAGTACATATCATATGTTAGGATCAGAACAGTGGAGGAACCCCGTAAGGTTAAATGCCTCATCTAATATAAAACTTCAGTAAGGCCACTATTCCCTTAAATCAGTCAAAAGTGTTTTTATGCTCTGACATGCTGCTAGATGTCTAAGAGTTGGGTTTTTTATATATATATATATATATATAAGTTTATCCTTTACAATGTCATCATTCCTAGGCACTACTCTGCTCCTGCTATCAGTGATGTTTGCAAGGTTTATTGCCTTAAGCAGTATGCACTGATGCTAGCTTAGGGAATATCATTATTTACATTTTCACAATTCAGCCAATATTTTGAGAAAGCTTTGGCACTTGAGAGGAATTTTTTCATCAAATAATCCCTTACGAGTTCATAAAAGCCTGAGCAATTCCCACTGAAATAATGTTATTTTTGGTGTTGCTGTTTGTTTCTTAACAGATGAGGAAAAAGAAAATAATAGAGCATCAAAACCACACTCAACTCCAGCTACACTGCAATGGTAAGATTCCTTTAAAAAAAACCAACAAAAAAACCTGTTAGTGCTTTTTCTTATATTTTTTCCAGCTGAAGAGAATAGAGGTCTTGGATATCTTATACAGTTCTAAAGATAGTTTTACTGTATGTATTTAATCTGCTCATCATTTCTCAACAAATATCTTACTCTTCAGGGATTTCTTTGAGCGTAGGAAAAGTCTGATATAGCTTGGAAGGTCTGCTTGGCATATTTGGTTGCTTCCTTGCCAGCTGGTGATTTGTGTTTTGTTATCATTGTTCTATTTCTTACAAAAAGAAAACTAGTACTGACCGTTTATTTCAAGACTCAGATTTGTCTCAGCATATGATGAAGCCCACATTGTACTAGCCATTTTACTGAAATGAGAAATCTCTAATTTAACGTAGAAGACAAGAAAAGAAGAGGGTTTGAGGTTTGGTTGATTTGCCAAAATCTGCTTGCACCTTTAGTGAGGGGAAGTAAGCAGTGATGATGGGGAGAGGAAAGTCTGTGAGTTAGTCTACCGAGCTACAAAAAATGAACAAGTACTGTTTGCTGTTGTTTACAGCAGTATTTTAGGCTGCAAGTTCTGTAATGTTCTTATACTTCTGACATCCCTTTCTATAGGTTACCTCTTAGACTTTTGACTTTTAATTTGTGTTTTTAATTCTGGCTTAGCTTTCTTAATATCGTAAGTGGTCAAGCATCATTCAGGAGGTTTCTTGTGTCTGGCAGAACAGAGAAGCCTCAGAAAGCACATCATTCTTAGCCTGTTTTAAGTCTTTTAAAGAAACTTCTTTATTTCACCTGTAGATATTTATAATAGTTTTTTGGATGAAATAGAAGATTATTGGGGAAAAAAGATAAAATAAAAACCTGTGGTTATTAGCAAAATTATTTTTCTCCTTCTGTCAGTCTCTTGGAAGATCTCACTGAACAAACAGCAAAGAGTAATTCATTCGGTGAATTTTACTCTTTTTCTCTGCCTGTGAAATTCTGAGAAACATGTAATATATGCACACACACACACACATATATGAAATATTTAATCTATATTTTCTTTTTGAAGTTGATCAGTTAAGTTTTAAGTTTAAAAAAACCCTAAGACCCGTGGATTGATTTAGAATGTGTTGCTTCAAGTATCCGTGTTCTGCCTTGAAGAAACTTGCAAACACTTCCATTGCACATCATGAGATAGGCAAATATAAAGGTATTTAGTTGAGTTCTGAACTGTTGCTTCTTTGTACCTATTTATATCAGAAAAAAGTGCTGTTTTTCAGAGGTTCAAGAAAAGCGAATAAAGAAAGGAGTTACTATGGAGAGAGAAAATTATTAAAATAGTGAAATGTCATAGAGGAATTTTATTTTCCATTATTCACTGACACAACTGCACTACAGTTCAAACAGAATAAAGAAGAAATATCTGGCTAAAATAAAAGAGCAGGCAGGGTTTACCAGTCCCAAAATTCAGAACCATTTATTTTGCAGTAGTCAGTTAAGAGTCTTTTCCACAGGAGCAAATAATGTAGTAGCCAAGAAGTCAGAGTTAATTAGAACATGCCAATGATACTGTTCCCAACAGAAAACATGCAAATACTGTAAACAATCTTTTGCCAAATACTTTCAAGCTTCCTTGGTCATAAAGGTTAGTAAATCCCTAAACTCCTGGGATATTGAGCCCTGCTGGAATGCAGTATGCACACTAATGCTCATTCAGCAATGTTTGCAATAGAATCTTAGAATTTTGATTCTGAAAAGGCTGCTTACATCATCTTCCCTTCCCCCTTGCTAGTGTACTGACTTACTACCTGTCCGTTGTGTTAAGTTTCTTACATGCTTGGGTAGGTCAGACATTCTCCCCTTTAAGTCTTTTGGAGCATCTGCAATTTCCTTCACTCAGTATTTCACCCAAAAATACTGGAAGGAACAGAAAGGAAAGAAATGTTCAAATTTCATTTCTTTAGCCAGTGTCAAACTGAATTATACAATTGGTCTAATTATTAATAAACTTGTTGGTAAAAAATTCCCAGCTTACTAACCATAGCATAAATAGTTTTCTGGTGGTTTCCAGATGCTTTTTGGTCTATGTAGAGCTGTTTTGAATCGGTGTTTCCTGAGGATACTGTGCTGCTGGGCTTGATACACTAAATAAAATTACAAGCTCAACAGTTGGTTAAAGGTGAGACTGCTTTGTTTGAAGATGTTGAGTATCCACTGTCATGGAAAGTCAGACACATTAGGATCAGCTTATTTGTTCTTCAGTAGCATCTAGCATCCCATGGGTCAGTAAACCATTGTGGGCAGCACTGTACAAATGCTACACTGAGCAATTCCTGTAGGTTTAGCTTTACATGTTTGGCAGTTTTGCCTGCTCAGGCCAAAGTTTTGCGCAGTCAAGAAAGACAAAAAGACTAAATTTACCTAAATATGCCTTGGCTAAGGCTGTATCCTAACCTCCTATAGCAATCTCTGGACCAGATTCAAGAGGTGGAAGCAGTGAGGTAAATTATTGACCAGATTTCAGGATACAGTGCCATACTTGCCTTGTTTGTGCAAATGGAAGCACCACAATTGTCTGTAGTGTCTGGTCTCTAACAAGTTAACCGTGGTCATGTTTTACTGTTAGATGCTTCTATCATTTACAGCTAATGAAGGCAATGGAGTGTTGGAGAACAGAAACAAAGGAAATCTCAGGAGAAAGGAAAAAAGAACAGGGAGAGAGTAGTAAGGAAAGTGAAGCAAGACATAAGGGAAATACAAACATTTTACCACATGGTTCATATTGCCATCAACTTTATTAGTTATTCCTTGTCTGGCATCTTGATGAAAAGAGCGAACATTAGTCCCATAGGGATCTATCCTTAATGCTTATGCCTCTCCAAAGGCAAAGTACATTGAACACTATAAATGAGGAGGAGGAAGAAGTAGAAGGTGATGCCAAGAAGCATGTCTGGATGACTGTCAGCCTGACTAAATATCCTTTTCTTGGAAACAGGAATGATGTTCTGGTTAAGTTTCATTGATGATACAAAATGAACTGAAAGGCCTGCTAAATGCTGCATTACTGCCAAATGCATCATAACTGAGGAAACTGCACCAGCTTGACTTTAAGGCATGAATATACCAGGACCTAGCATCCTGTGCTTATCCTTATGCCCTGTAAAGCTATAGGTTGCTAAACACTTGGCTCTAAAATGTTTATGACTATTTCATTGGTGAATTGACTGAATGGAAAGTGTGACACTTTCTTTTACCTGAATTTGGTGTGCATGTGCATGTCTACTTCTCTAAACATAGTATTATTCAAAGCACGGGCAGCCTAATTCCCTGCAGTTTGGTGGCTTACAGTGTAGGTGCTCCGAATAACAACAGTATTGTGAAGCTAAAGTCAACAAAACTATTCTATTTTTCTTTTTGCAACATTCATAAAAAAGAAATAAAAGAGAGAAGGGTAAGCCACTGCTAAGTAATGGATTCTCCTCAGATTAGTAGTTTCACAAAAATAGTTATAATGCATCAAAATTAATCTGTTCTAAAATCCTTTATGTGATTTGCAGTGGTAACATCACAGTTGTTCCGTTGCCTTTGTATCAGAAAACAAGTCTGTAACAATGCTACAAACCTGACTCTGCTATAGAATAATCTCATTTAATCTAGAAGTATATAAGTGTAAAAGGAGAAACAGTAATAGGGACAGATAAAATTGTCATTCCTGTGGAAGGATTAGGGGCTTTATTGCTATACTGTAGTGCTACAAAAGGTCTCATTGTGAACAACTGGATTTCACATGGCTTTACTAGGACATTTAAAATGTTATATATATATTATTTCTGATAATGATTTGTTAGGTAGAAGATTGAGTTCATTATCTTTCTATAATACTGAGGAATGAAGCTGAATTCAAAATATGATAAAGTTGTTAAATAAAAGACAGGGAAATAAAAGAAGTGGAGCAAGATGGGGTTTTGATCATTAAAAAAAAAGTTCAGGTATAATGGGGTATTGTTCAGTGTCAGACTAATGACTCTCTGTGAAAGAGAGGACAAAAAGAGAAAAATTCATCAGATATGAACAGAAATAATTAACTGCTTTTCTTTCTGTCCTGTCTTGGTCACGGAAGCTGACATTCCAATTAGCAGCTATAGTATACAAACGAACTCTCCAGGTCTTGAAAGGAGGTTTTGTTAAAGCACTATGAATTTGAGGAAAGATGCCGTGATGATATTTCTGTAGAAACCAAGGAAGAATAGATGTTGCCCATACAAACTGATTCCATTCATCTGGCTGGATATCTTATTAAAATAGTTTGCAGTCACAAATGATCACAATAACCGAAATGGAAGGTAGGTAGGTGCTGAAAAAGGCAATGAAGGAGAGAAACTAGATATTTCGAAGGTGTTCTACAGCTATCAAATGACAGGGAGTTATTAACTGTAAAACTGAGGTTTTTTGAGAATATATAATAATTTTCTAATATAGTTAAGAGGAAGTTGCAACTACCTTCTTCTCCTAGCCAGCAAGGCAGACAAGCACACATATCACTGTGTGCTTATGAGTGACACCACAGATGACAAGATTAATTACGGTTTAAAGTAAAGTGTGTATATAAATACCTCTTCAATGTTGTTGGACCAGCAACCTTAAAAATGTCATTTCAAAGGAAAGTTTCTTCTAATCTATAGATTTAGAATGAGCCTAGTTTTCTATTTTAGAGATGAAGCATATGTCTATTCATATATTTGATGCATAATTTAAAATTTTATAGTTGTCTGGTTTTTATGTGCAAATGAATAATAGCAGTTTCTACAAGGCAGAAGAGGATGTTATTTCACTGTTTTATTGAGCATTGTATTCAGATCATTCAGACCCTTTTCTCACTTGTACATAAGCAATTTTCTCTTTGTACATAAGCAATTCGAAGAAAACATTACACAGATATGATTTCCTGCACACTCTTGGGTATTTGCAAATAACTTGCACATCTGCTTCTTCAAGGTACATAATTTTGCAGCTATACAGGAGTGAAGAGAGTCCTGTAAAGACTGAGAGAATGCTTCACATCTGTGAACGTTTGTTGTTTCATAGTAGCACATGTATTTGTTTACCACAGGACATTCTTGGGGTAGAACAGATTATTTGTATATATTTTCCTAAAAATAGCACCTTTGGATCATAGTAAAACCCAATTATTACTTTGTGCCAATGTCTACTTGCTTGAGAACTCACAGCCTATATTTTTGATAGCAAGCATGAACCAAATGTAGCAAGTGAGCATTACAGAAATGAATTGGAAGGACCACTTAGGAACAAAGCAGAGAAAACTTAGTAGACAAGCAGAAGCCAGAATGTTTGGTCTTAAAGATGCAGCTTTGCATACTCTTTACCATACAGGACATCCAACATACTTGCAGTTCTCTCTGTTTGATATTTGCTTTTTAAGGCTGGAGGAGAACTATGAGATTGCAGAAGGTGTTTGCATTCCTCGAAGTGCTCTCTACATGCATTACTTGGACTTCTGTGAGAAAAATGACACGCAACCTGTTAATGCTGCCAGCTTTGGAAAGGTGAGTCTGACCAGCAGTATGATGCTTCGAGCTCTCATCTGGTTCAGCGGAGTTTGGATTACTGGAAGAACTAAAACATCTTTTACCATTAGAGGTAGAGGTGTATGAATGGAATCTCACATATATTACAGTTATTGGACAAAGGCTAAAATTTTTAAGTATTTAGAAGGTTGGAATAATTTCTCATCCTGACTCAGCTCCAGAATGCACTAAATTGTTTCTATGACTTCACACCACAGACTAGCTGATAGGGACACGGTGTACAATATTGGCAGCTTGGAAGTTGAATACAAGACAGTGTAAATGTATCTGCATTGATATCTGCTTTAATAAATATGTGGGGGTTTTTTAAATAGAAAGGTAAAATATCAGTCATTTATACTGGGCCTGTCTATATTGTTCCTGTAAGCATGGTACGGAGATCCCCGAATTAATGGTATCAGCCCACTCTGGCAAATCCACATAGTAGAGTGCAATGCCTCCAGATGTGAAAGTTCAGAAAGCATCTAACAGCATTTGTGTGACACTCCAGATACAGGCTGCCAAGTTATCTTTGCACTGTAACTCCTGCTTCTGTTTCCCAGTCCAGCTCTAGGAATACCCACTGTGTTTATCTCCAGACTCACAGTGAAGAGACATACTTAGCACAGATGTAGCTGTGTGTTGTCCAGATGTGAGCAGAAAAACTCTTATGCTATACATCACTAGCAGATGTTAATGGCTAGCTAAGATGGTGCATAAAGTTCTTATTTTGGATTTGCTTGCCAGGTGATATTTTCCTCTCAGTGAAAAATAGGATGATATTTTTATATTTTTATTGAAAACTAATTTTACTACAGAATGTGTCACAGGCTTTTAAAACTTGTAGGCTGTGAAAAAAAACAAAGTGCAGAGTTTGACACTGTTTTTGAAATGCTTGCAAGCATGAATCTGAAGCTGATTGTCCTGCAAGCTATTCTATTCTCATGTTTACAACATTTATTCTATAGAAGTGCTGGGTATTCAAAGAAGGAGAAATGTTCCAAGGGGTGACTGTGTAAAGAGTAGGTGAAAGAGAAGAATGTTTTTAATGAGGTGTCATTTTCTGTAGTGCATCTTTCTGTAGGCAGTTTAGCAAGGCAAGTAAAATGTACCATGTTGTAACATTACTATGTTGTGTCTTAAAGACCTGCATAGCTGATTTTCTATCAGGTTACTGTTCCAATACACTGCACAAGTATGAATGAAATTGTTTGCTGTACGTATTATTGCTATCAAGTGGTAAGTATAGTGCAAATGTGTGATTTAGGAATAGTGAGAACAAGAAACAGATTTCATGCAGGCTGACACATTTGGAACGTGGCTAAAATGTACATGATGGTACTTTTGCTGCTGCTAAAAACTTCTGTAAATTGTAAGGAGTAAATACTCTGAAATTATTTCAGCAGAACATAAATTTACCAGTGACCTCACCACCAATTTTCACTACACAACAGTCTTGTTACACCATATATTACTCCATCCTCCTTCTTCCCTGCCCCTCACACGCATACATTCGTTTATCCGAAGGAGTAGCTTGACCTGGCAGGACAGGTACAGTGTCTTCCATCCAAAACTCATAACATTCCAATTTGTTTCATGTGCTGTGTTCCAAGTGTTTTCCACTTGATTACAATAAAATTCTGAAGCAGTGATGCATGAAATTTATTTTCCCTTTTTGTGGGGAGGAAGCCATGTAGAATCTAGTGCTTCGTGTGGCCATTACCTTTGGATCAGGGAACTGAGGCTTCTGCACAGGTGTGTCTAGGAACCTCAGACAACACTGACAGAAACATTGAAATGACACAAACTTCTGCATCTGCAGAACTTGGAGCAGACCCTAGGGCTCCTTTCCAACCTATTTCTTGTAGGAAAACGTACTGCACAGTCATGAAGATCTGCAAGGCAGACACCCACTTCATTCAGTCAGTGGTTTGCAGTCAGCTTCTCCCTGGGAACAGGTACACAGACATAGCTTTAGCTAACTGAGTTATTATCACATGATGACTTAAATATCGTATTGGCAATGTCTGTTGCATAAATGCCTTGGAGGCAGTGCAGAGAAATAGGTGCTATTTGAGGGCTTCTGCATTTAGCTGCGGAAACAGACCCCAGACATGTTTGTCCTCATTGGGAATCATCAAGAGCCCTGCAGCTGTCATCTCCTCCAGAGAAAGGAGTTAGTTGTTCTGTGAAATTGTAGACAGTTCGCCTTTCAATAGACCACATTGAATTTATGATTCATCTTTGAACTTTAGCTCTGTGGGCAATGTTAAATATTTAGGCTTTTTCTTTAACAGACTGGTAGTTTTTAGATAGAGACATGGAGTTCAGCACATTAGAACAATCTGTAATAAGTAACGTCCTAATGCATTGTTACATACTCACATCTCAATTAACAGAACAGTGTTGATGTTACTTCTAAACACACCACTGGAGACATGTGAAACTTGCCTGAAAGTGATCTCTCCAAATTAAGGTTTTGTAGACAATGCTTCAGCCCACTGTAAGCCTGCTGTAAGTCAAACATATCCAGAACAGTGCATGGAAGGGAGAACAAACAAATTGTTCATGAACAGCTGAAATAATGGACCTAGTCTCCTATCATCTCCTGTGTTCCCTAAATCCATATCTTTACATAAATCTTACACCTCCATGTTTCCCTGCAGTTCTTTCAATTATTTCCAGGTCCCAGTCACTATGTCAAGGTCTTGATTCTTTCAGTTTTCTCACATATCTGCTGCATCTTCTTTCTATGTTACTTTTGATTCCCTCAAGTCTGTCTGTCTGTCTGTTTGCCTGTCTCTCTCTCCTTCCCCTATGCTGACAGCTGGGCAAGAAGCATCACATGGGGTGGCTGGTTCAAAGCAATAGAAATATTGACTGGTTGCCTCATACTCATTGTTGTCCCATCAGGCAGCTCCAAATGGCTCAGCTAAAGACTGAGCTTTCCTCTCTGTCTTGTCCTTGGAATTTACATCACTATGGTCTATTCCAGCCAGTGTTTTCTATTAAACTTTGAGGACATGGACTGGACCTCAGGCATTTGGTAATATTGGATTAGCGAAACAAAAATTCTTCTGGGGAGGTGGGGAGATTAACAGAGAAACAATAATATCTCATAGGCTGTTTCTTGAGGAAACCAGCCTAATAGCAACAAAAGTAATAAGAAGGGAAAGAACAGAATTACTGTATAAATAAACCCCTTTATAAAAGTAACATATACTCCTAAAATACTGTAAGTACGTATAAAATAAGGACAACTCTAATATGCTTGTTAATGTGACTTATGTGAAAAAGGGAGCTGGAACTTTAGTGTTTTACCTAAGATTTTAGTGCTTTCTCACACAATACATGAAAACTACAAGCAGCATTTGCCAATCTGCTAATAGCTCTGCTACCTAGTCTGTCACTCCAGAGCTTTCTCTTGCCTGCAACAGACAGGACTAAGCGCTCTTTTAGCTTTGTAGTTTACCTAAACACCAACTAGGGAGGGCTTTGGGTTTGCTGATTACAAATGAGCATCAGTAAGTGGAGACTCCAGTGTTAAACTTTGGCTCTTACTGTAGGCAGCAAAACATATTATACTCAGTGGGATCATGATGTCACCCAACAGTGAAGCAGAATGAGTAAAACCGTTCCATGCAACCAGTGAGAAGACAGGGAAGAAGAGTGAGGAAGGACAGGCACGTCGCTTGAATTATTAACAATAAATGTTGCTTAGGAGAAAAGCTTTCTCACAGTGAACAGTGGTTGAAGACTTCAATTCATTATTCTCACAGACTTTAGCTGCAAACGCTAAATCATTCTAAACTGGGACCTTTACTGAATTAAATAAGTTACTTAAAAAGCAGGAATGTTTTGAGCATTTCCAAGCCCCTCAGTAGCTGTTGCATGTGGATAGCTTCCATAAGGCTCGTTGGTTCTCTCCTAGCTGTAGCATGTCACCCAGCTGTTCAGCTGGGTTGGCAGGTCTTTGCGCTTCTCTTGCGCTTTTATTTCCTCAGCCAACATTCCTTTTTGTTCTTTGTTTCTTTTGAGACCCTGCATGAGCCTTACTTTCTCAATCAAGCCCCCTGAAGATGTTATCTTCCTCCTCCATACCGGTTTCCCCTATTCTCCATGTCCTTAGCTCACTGCTTTAAATTTGCTGTGGGGTGCTAAGTCACCTCCCCGACCCTGCCGTATCTCTCATGCAGAACACTTAAGTTTCTTGTGGTACAACCTCTTTTGCATCCCCATGAAGTGTTCTTCCCACAACTCCCATATGCCCCCTGGAGGTTAAATACTTCCCTCTTTTGATTTGCTTTTTTTCCTTTTGGGGCTTCCTGCCATGGCTGTTCACAAGCGATAGTAAATTAGTATTTGCAAAGGAAGGCAAAGGATGCTGACGCTGCAGAGCGGCTCTCCCCCAGCCTGAGGTCCCTTTACAACACTCTGACAGCATCAAGAGGTTAAACCTGGATGCCATACTCACACGAATTTTAGAACCTATTTACTGCTCCCTGAGTGGTTTTGGTGTTAGCAAAAATTAGATTCCAATAAATTTATCTTACTAAATAAGGAGGGGTAAAGTCCACCATAGATTTTTAATATTAGTTAGGAAAGAGAAATTTACATTTTTCACCAATATTTCCACCCCATTTCTAAAAAATGGGCTAAGGCACAGTTATACCAGTAGAAAAGTGTGGGTTTTTTTCCTAAGAGTTTGCTTTGCTCTCAGGAGGTACAAGCTGTACCAGCCAGAGTCCTCTTTTATCACTATGTACTGTTTCTGCCCAGAAGTTTTGCCAGAATGGCTGTTCCTCCAAGCATGATTAGCATAAATAAGATTTACAGTGTCATGTTATCATAATATATATATAAAGTTTAAAAAGGACAGACTAGTAGCCTCATTGAAACCTCTTTGATAATGACATTGTGATGTGATTGCATTCTGTTTTGCCTTTTGTTGAAATGCACACATCTGGAATTGCCTGCTGTGCATAAGGAGATACTTCTCCTGAAGACTTTTTCCCCTGTAATCTCAATTTGCTCCTAAATCACCTCAATAGTAATTGGTATAGCAAAGCCAAATTTACTTAGTGCCTTCTTCTGATGGGCTAAACCAGACTTTTTTCTAGTCAGTATAGAAAAGAAAAATATAACTGGGGAAAAGTCCATCTAAAGCTGAAGGTGTGATTTCTGTTATTGCATCAAAGGACTGTGTCAGTTTGTCAGTGCTATCTGAGTAGGCCCTGCTTTTCCTTCATCCCCATTTAATAACTCAGGTTGCAGGTTGAAGGACAATTAACACCAGTATGACTTTTCTTCCTGATGCAGAATCATGTCGGCCAAGTTCTCTAAGGAGGCCATAATAGCACAAGTACCACAGGCGTAAGCAGTTGTGTATGTGTGGGGAACAGGGGGCCTGAAGTGTAGCTGGAAGCTCTGCACCCTTGGCCTTGCTTCCCAGATCCCTTGTATTATTGCAGGTTGATGACTGCTGCCTTTTACTCCTTGAGCTTGGGGAGTAAGAAAACCAGCAAGGACACCTCGGTTTCTTTGGTGTGACTTTCACTTTCCCAAAGACTTGCCCTTTAGCAAAGGGATTTTTACTGGTTTTGCCACTTCAAGCATCTGGCTTCTAGCTAGGTCTTCCACATGAAGTAGAGCAGCCTCTGGGCTGTTTTACCTCATGTCTTGTCAACACATCCCAGAGGCCATTCTTACAGCACAGGGTCTGCCAGAGTGCAGGGATGCTGGCGCCCAGCCTTTTCCCACAGATATGCTGGGTGATGGCAGTAAGCGTGCTGGCATCAGTACAGAGGAGAGGGAGTTGTGCAGGGTTTTAGATCTGCTTGGCTTCAGCAAGTCAGCACTGAAAGTGGCTGAAGCTCAGCTAAGCATCTGAGTCAGAGCATTCGATGTTTGCAGCTTTGTTAGGATGCAGTAATCTGTTTGATCATGCCTTAGGCTGGATTCCATCTGGCCAGTGGAGCTGCTGAAGGGGGATGTTATTGTACACAGCTGATTTGAAGAGAGGTCTCACAGGCTTCACTAAAGGGTCCAGTTCAGCTGGAGTTCCATGGTGTCTAATCTCCATAGCAGGCACAGTTGGGCACAATTGAGGTGCCAGCAGGGCTTCTCTGACTTGCTTTGCAGTATTGATTTTGGTTGAGATGTATCAGTGCTGGAGACAAGATCTTATCCTATAGGTAGACCATGCTCTGTTCCACAAAAGGATGAAAATGTTTGGAGAGAAATGGGAAAGTTATTCAATCTAAACAGACAACAGATCTGGGGCCAAGAATACTGGAACTGTACTCTACTGTACTCTACAGTACTCTCTCCTGGGTCATGCATGGAAGTAAGCAAGCAAGGAGTAGAGAGGGTATGGGCACAGTCAGACCTCTTTTCTTTCAACAGTTTGGCAGATTTGGGGGCAGGAATGATATTTTGTAATGGACTAATTTGATTATGCTCTTTCCTACCAGTGGATGTTTTAGGGCAAAGCTTTCCTGATCTTTTCCTCAAGGTAATGCCTTTTTAAAAAGGCCCCAAGCCACCTTTAAGCCAAAAGGTATCTGTTAGCACAAGTATTAATAACAAATTGTCTCAAGGTAGGTCTTCCAAAATCTCTGAAGCAGATGGAGAAACCGCAGAATGATTCAGTGGGAGCAGTACCAGGCCAGAGACAAATGAGGCTAAAAATCTTACACTTCTCATGTAAAATTGAGGCTATTGTGTTTCACAGTGATGAGAATAAGGAAAGCATAGTTGTGTGCAAGTATAGCTATATTTGGCATCACTGGTTTCTTTCCTGCTGCCATAGCAAAGAAGGCTGAAGCCCTACAATAGAATTTGGTAAATTAACACAGATCTTCTGTACCTGACTTCATGAAAGCACAGTAGGCTTTCTGGATATGGGACTTGGAACTTGAGTTGAGACAGATAAAGCCAGGCCCTGTTATGAAGAGTTGCTATCAGAGAATTTATTTCACTGTATTTAGAATATCTCTAGAGCCTCCCAGAGCTCCAGAACCTGGAGCCTGAAATCTGTTTCTCATTCTGGCAGATTACAAATTCTGGGTTGTAGATTAATTTGACTTTATTTCATTATTATGAGAAGTTCTAGAAGCACAGCTAGGTTATTTCAAATAGAAAGGAAAAAAAGTTATGAAGAATAATATCCCACTAGATCAGATGAAGTAACTAAATAAACATGCCTCTTGAAAAGTAGCAATTTCAATTATTCCAGGAAAAAGACTTTTAAAAGTCACCTTCTGCCTACTGCCCCTAAGAAAATTTTAATATTTTGGCACAGGGAGGAAAGAAAAAATTTACTTCAGAAGTTTTCAGACATCTCTGGTCTCTTCCATCCTTAATTGTTAGCATGAAGACAAGACACATAAGATGCTGCATAAGATGGTTTGGTGGGTTGTTTTTTCCCCACAATTTGTTTTGTTATATCATAGCAGAATGACAATATAGTCCTCATTTTAAAGCTGTGGCTGGCTCTGCTTGTGTTGGAATGTCACAGGGCTGGAGATGGGGAGAGATGCAGTGGCAGAAATTACAGCTGTCAGTAATCAGGAGGAAGGAATGCACCTTTGCAGCTGTGTGTGGGTAACAACAACTCCTGTAGTTAGCCATGCCTAAGGATAATAGGTTGTACAGGCTGCAATACAGCCTTTACAGAGGAAGTACATTTTTGTACTTGTTGCTCATAAAGCTTTCTCTATTTTGCATGGATGCTTAAGCAACTTATTTCATTTTTATTCCACTGTATTAGGAATGACCAAAATTACAAATAATTAGGTCTTGAATTCAAGTTTATTCAGACACCTCTACTTTGTTTAAAGAGCCAAAAAGGGATAAAAACCCTGTTAGCTCCAAGATCTGTGTAATATATGTTTAATGTTGTACTACCAGTGTTGTAATCTCTGTGTAAGAGAACAATATGAGAGAACTTTTCTTTCCTGCATTCACTTTGGCTGCCCCATACATTCAGAGTAGAACGATTACTGCCTGTCAGTGTTTAGGCATTCCTAAAACTGTGTATCAGGACTGTCTGCAAAAGGGTTAAACAAATGCTGACCTGGATATAGTAGCTCCCTGAAAAGCTGTAAACTATATATGTGTTGTTTTATAGTGTAATTAATTTTATCTGGCTCTTAACTATAGAGTAAGCAATCACCAATCACCAAGAAGACTATAGTGACAAAAAGAAAAGGCAGTTGTTTTTTGGGTTTTTTTTTAAATCAAGAAAGGCATACAAGATCTTCTATAGACAGCAAGCAAGATCAGGTCTTGAGCAGGGCACAGAAGGAAGAGATGGAGAACACAGCTGAAGTTAAGTAAGAAGTTGAAGGAGCATTGGTTTCTGAGGCTCGTGTAAGTGGGGAAAGAAGTTATCTCTATGTGAATGAAACTTCTGGTCTACATCTGCCCCAAACCCAAAAAGCCAAGTAGCATAAAATAATGCCTAACTGTCAAATCTGGCACATAATTTAGGTGGAATTTTACTTGAGAATGTAAAACACCTGCCCTTTTACTCAGCAGATCTCATAGGGTAGCTGGATTTGTGGTTGCTTTGGGGAAGTATGAGATGAAACTTCAGTTCCATTGAAGGACAGTAGTAAAAGGCCTGTTTACTTCAAAAATCCCTTGAATACCCTTTGGAAAGCAGCTCAAACTGTATGGTCTGTTCTCAATTCATTTCCTTGTGCAACCCCACTGCTGTGATGAAAGAAAAATCATCCAATGTGGTTTTCAGATCTGAACTGGCATTTTCATGTCCAATAATTAAGAAACCCCTTCACCTCCCACCCAGCTGTAAACATCAGTCATTTTCTCTGTAGGTCTTTAAAGGTGAATAAGCATGAAACACAATGATGATGTATTTTACACCATGACTTTTCAGGCTGAAAGTACAATTTAAAAATCAACATTTTGGACTCTCTGCTTTTTCCATTGATTTACTTTGTCCTGCTGGTCTGGCTTCCTCTCTCCTGTCACTGAAATCTCACTGCCTTTGGCAGTATCATTGCACAGGGAGTCACATAAACATTGCTGAATATGAACATTTATATGAACACATAGTTAATTTAGTACTTCACTTTTATTCCAAATGCAAACATACATACCCATGCTCACATGTACAAGCACCCAAACATGAGTATGCCATGTTATATGTATTTTACATATGCAGCAACAAATCAGAGAAGTTCTGACTTTTTTTGAAGCTTTGCTAGATTATTCTTTTTTCTTTAGAATTTTTCTGTATACTATTTGTAAAGAATATTTTAAGTGATGTATACCTTTCATCTGTATTCTGAAAGGTGTATCTTATTGTTTAAATGTACTGGGTTTAAAAAAGAAACAAAGACAAGAAAAAGGGGTCTTCTGATCACTGCTCTATTTTTCTTTTACTGATCACCTCTGCCCTGGTATGTAGAAATTGGCTGATTTATTTAAATCCCAGGAACTCCCACAGCATATGGTTCATAAAGTAGCATTTACAGTGGGCATTGTAACACTTCATCACTACTAGAAAGACTTTGAAAGTAATATGGGCTCATGTCGTTCCAAAAGGAAAAAAATAGGGTGAAATTATCTCTAATATTCAGATTTACATTTGAGTCTACTGCTGTAGAATCAGCTTTTGGAGAGGAAGGGTATTTACTGCATGATAACTGCCACCAAAAAAAACAAAGAGAGAAAAAAGAAAAAAGGAAATTTTAAAAAATCCCCTACCCCAAAAAACCCAACCTCAGAAAGTAGTTCTTCAACACTGCCCTTTTTCCCACAGCCTTGTGGAGCCCCCAACCCTGTCTGGAGAAAATGAAAGAGAGAGGGGTGGGATTAATGTGTAATTAAAGGGAATTTGGAAGGCTGAGATGTTGCGGAATGTTAGATCAGTAGCTGGAACAGCATGTGGTGTTCTTTAGGCAGGCTTCATTGAATCCATACAAAAAAAGAAAGAAGGGCTGCTTGCCTGTCTGCTCATTTATCAAACAGCTAGGCTGAACTTTCACAGCTCCACAAAAGTGTTTTACTGTTTGCTGAAGTTTTGCTCCAGAAATTAAAGCTGAACAACCCAGCGACTCTGAGTCTATGCTGCATTTTTGACATCAGCCACGTTGTGCAAAGCTCTTGGAAACCAACACAGGTCAATTTTTACACGATGCAAAGGGGACCTGATTGTACATTTGCTGAAGAAAATATTACTGAAGAAACAGTCGAATACGTGACATTTTAATGTCTTTATTTGTATAGTACCTTTTGATCCAAATATGTGTTCCAGAGCTTTCAGTCATCAATCAGGATTAAATATTTATCACAATAGCAAAACAGCTCAAGAAGAAAAAAAAATTCCGTATTATTTAATCAATTTTATTTGATTTTTTCTTCTGGTTGAGCAGTTTTATTCCACTTGTACGTCTGTTTTCCTTTAGTATCAATTGGTCTCCCCCTCCAAAAGGGAAAACATTAGTAATTTTTATAATGTAAACACAATTAAAACAGATTATAAAATTTAAAAGGAAGAAAATGCTTTTGCAAGCGAATCCTCAAGGCTTACTGCAATCTTTATTGCCTTGCTGTTCTGCCAGAAGAATTTTCCTCCTAGTGCAGACCACAGTGAGAGTCAGGTTTGATCCTATGAGGTACTGAGCACTGCCTTTTCAGCAGCCACAGCAGAGCTTTTACATTTTGACTAGCCCAGCTGACAGAGGTTCCGATTACTGAAGACACAATCTACATTAATTGATCCGTTTCCTTAAAGGCATCTGGCACTATAGAAATTTTGTTTACAGTAGCAATGTTCTTTTCATCTCTGCTGGTAGACTAGCATCCAGATTGTTGATGATACCCTGCTGTTTCTGAGATGCACTGTTTTTTAGAGGATAAATTGATTACGAGCTGTCTTTACACATGCAGCAGCGAGTCTTCCCTGGTAGAAATGGTGCCCCTGTCAAATACCAAAATCTTTTCTGGAAATCATCTTTTAGAAAAAGGAGTTTTTAGTGGCAGGATTGTGGCAGGTCTTTACAGAACTGCGGCCTTCAAAACTCTCAAAAGGAGAATTCCTCTATTTGCAGCTAAACCAAGTTTGTTGAGCCTCCAAACTGACATAAATGAATAGTAGGCCAAGTCTAAGCACAACCCTCCTGAGTTTAGAGGCAGATTTGATTGTAGATTTTAAGGAAATGCATTCTGTAACTTCAGAGAGTTCTTATTTAAAGTAATGGTAGTTAATGGAATTCTACTGAATTTTGAAATAGATTTCTCCTCTTCCAGTAATGGAAAATATCAAAAGCTTCTTTTTTTTATTTATCCTGCTATGTATTATGCTGTACATTAAAGTACAGTTTTTCTGATTTTCTGTCTTAGTCTATATTAAATTGCTAGTAAACTACCTTTTCATTTTTTTATAATATCAGTTCTATTTCTTTGCAGATAATAAGGCAACAGTTTCCACAGCTAACAACAAGAAGACTTGGAACCAGAGGCCAATCAAAGTAAGCAGTGTATGGTATTACTATCCTCTCATACAGGGCCCCATCTGGTTGTGGCTTTACTGAGAATACTATAATATCAGAGAACAACGTGTCCTTTCGGGAACTTAAAACCCAACTTTGATGGAGGTTCCATTATACTCTTTATGTTGTCTTATTGATTCAGCAGCAACAGTTGTGCAAAGGTAGTCTAATGGAGACTTTATTGATTTTATCTGTAATATTTTCCATATTGTTCCTATGATGTTTTTCATCTCAACTCACTTTACACAACATAAAGGACGTTCACACCCAGCAGTAATGGAGCTACTCTTGAGGCAGGGAAATGGCAGCTGGTTAACATCATGTTTCAATTTAGAGGACAAGTGGCACTGTGCTACCTGGAATTTAGGTATGAACATACATTGGCCTAAACTGAAATTGTCCACAAATCTGCAATTACCACCGTTTTTCCTGTCCAATGAAATCCTACATATTTTAAAGTGTTCAGAGAATTAGTTTACTGCCTTACCCAAAAGATGGTGTTTTCTGGACAAAGTTCGTCCTAATTTCAGAATGAGAAATTGATTCAGAAAGAACAATGCACTTCCTGGAGTATTTGACTTTTTCCAATTGTTGACAGGATGTGATTCTACCAATTTTCAAAAAGGATACAGTGACATTTTTACACTCTTTTTCTGCTTGTGGAGTCCATGAAATATTTCCAATGGAACTTTGGATCTTTTTATGGTAAACACAAGCCCCCTAAATATATATATGTATATATGTTTTTCTTGCCTAGCTTTCACAGAATCCTATGGAGGGGGAGATGAAACCCTGGGTCAGCATGTTCGCAAAATTTTGTGGGAAGAGCTCTTTCAAAACAAAGCCTAGAAACACAATATTGCTAGATGCCAAGAAACAAAAGTAAGAGAATTGAACATATTGAAGCTAGAATGACCCACTCTTTAAAGGAAAAAATAAATTAAGATGGTAAAAGAACCCAAAATTAATTTTACTGTGCTTTTTGAACAAGTGGTCGATGCCAAACAGTACTTCTTTGATGGGACTAAGTGTCCTTTTCCCCATCTTGAGGGTCTCCTAATTTGTAAAACTAAGCTTTCTTTTTCTAGAACAGTCATATTTAGGCAGCTAATTGAAAATCAGAAATTTCTTCCCAAATTCAAATTCAGAGCTGCTGTAACATCGGTCATAAAAGCTACCAGATACCTCTCAGGTGCAAATTCTGGGCTAGTCCAACAGCATATTAGGAAAGCATGATAGGTCTGAACTCCGAGGATCAGGATTTAGCACTGAATGTAAATTCTTTGCAAGTTGGAATGAAAGCATGCACAAGTTGCTTTATGGAAGTATTCATCTGAGAGTACTTGCTGTCTGCCATGAAATCCCTCTGACATTGGCTACAACTTTGTTATTTGTGTTCTCATTTAATGAAAGCATTGAGCATGGCTGTATTTCCAAACTGAAGCTTCTCTCATGGCTCCAGGAGTCTCTCCGAGGAGCAAGATGCTCTTGATCTGCTAACTGAAGGTGTCTTGTGTCTCCAAAAATTATGTTTCTTTAGTCTCAATGAGGCTAAAAATTAATGAGATAATCTTTCTTGCATATTTTCCCCCTAAGCTGCATGCCTTTCAGAGGGGCTTTCTGGTCCCATCCTCCTTCCTCTCATGCCACCTTTGCAATGGTTCTGGCCCCTGCCTAGCAAATAGGTAGTTTTTGTAAAGCATAGTGTCCATGCTGTGCAAAATCTTTGGCCCCTGAGAGTTCCTTGTCACCACTATGAGGGAGATCAGAGTCACCCAAATTTCACAGCATCAGTAGGTATGGAATTGAGTTCTGCTCCAAAAGAAGATATCTACATCTTTGTTACTCCAAGGATTACAGCATATGGAGGAGTCATTTTCATTTGATCCAATGAAAAGGAGAGGTATAAACACACTCACTACATGCACTCTACACTTCTTTAAATAAATACACTCCTTACTAGACCCAGCACAGCTGTAACAAAGCTCTTACTGCATTCCAATTAAGTGTTATGTAAAGAAATTACTTTAGGCATTAACACTTCAGTCCCTTTATCACCAGTTGTGCTGACTGAGTGCTTCCAGTATGATTTTCCTTCCACTTCCCTGCTACTGCCAGAAGAAATTCAGCCATAGAAGTGGTTAAGATTATCTGACTTCACACTGTTCGGCCCTCAGTCTTTTTATAGCATGGCTGCCTTGTAACATTACAGAATTCAGAGCTACAATGGTGCTATATTCTTCCTCATCAGTTGCAAGGCTTTCTTTTTTTGCAGCTGAGTTTATTGCTGTAAGCATGCAGCTGTTCTCTATTGCACTGGGCTTACAAACAGTTCCACCACAGGTGAGCTGGGAGAAGGCAACTAAACATAAAAGCTGATTTCTTTCTGTACAGCAGCTTGAAACTCTTCAATTATGTGCACAAGAGGTTAGTTAAACGGATGGAAAGTATATGCTGAGAAAGGAATTTTACTTCTCTTTTAGAAAGAGTTCTGCAGATATTGGATCTGTGAGAGGAGAAAGAATTCTGCTATTTACCATAAAACCAATTGTGTATTCTGCATGTTATTCTTTTACAGGTCAAACTTGCAACCCCTGTTTATTGAATTAAGTTAGCTGGGAGGGTTGGTTTGGGGCTTTTTTTTCTGACAGAAATACAGAAAAGTGCTTGGAAAAGAATCTTTGTAAATTGCACCAGTGAGGTTTTACTGTTTGGATGGTAATGTTACTGAAAGAGGAAGCTATTTGGAAACATTTCAGAGTTAATTTGGCTATTGCTGAAGCTACCTGGAAAACTCTTTTATGTAGTTTACTGCCAAGTGAAATATACCAGAAATTAAATAATCCACAGTAAAATTATAATACATTTTCCAGGCTTACATTATTTTTTCCTTTGGATTTAAGAGGAAGTTTGATATAAGATACTGACCCCTGTTTAAGTTATACAAACCTCCCAGTAGTCCAGTCCACCTGGAACTCTGGCAGTCCTGCCTGCTGTAACCTTTTCCCTTTTCCCCAGCTCCTTTGCCCCAGCAGTTTTTGGTGGTAGCTACCTGCAGTGTTTCCCTCTGGTTTCCCCAGCCCCAGAATGACCACACAGGATGTATGTGAACTTTATCGCTCTTTCACATAGTGGATGCATGACAGCTGCTAGGCACCAAACTGGGAACTTGATCTGCAAACTGGAGTTGTAACCATTCGAGCTAAAAAACCAGACTTCTACAGCTGGTGTTTTAACTCCAGTGTTAGAGCAAACTTGCCATTATCTATCTGTAACAGGTTAGAACCGATCTGGAGCCTGTTTTTTGGTGTGGAATATACATTTTGGCCTAAGTCCTGATGGGCAAATTTGGAGCTGATAGCGTGGCTTTCTAAGGTATTACAGCCAGGAAATCCCACTCATACCATGTCAACTTAAAATTTTAATAACTCTCAACTGGATTATTCAATATTGAGTTCAACATAGCTTTTATTTTTAATAGAACATCCTTGGTGGGCATGGCAAGGGAGACACATACTAGGAGGTTGCAACAACTCCCCAGGTCTCCTCTCAGGCCATTTGTGCTGGGAGACAAGATTAAGGCTTCCAGCTTTTTGCCACCACTTTCTCTTGGAGATTATGACATGGGTGAATGGGAGTGAAAAAAGGAAAATATCATCTGAGTTAGTTGAAACTACCATCACTTAGATGCTACTCTTTCACTTACTTAATTTATGACCTTTGTAAAACCAGCTGACTTTCCTAAAGCAAACAAGGGTCTATTCAGGGGAACAAATCTGCTGGCAGCACTCTGAAATCAGTAACTGCCAGGGAAGTACAACAAACATCTGGAGATGGTAACATCCATTGTACCAGGATCCAGAAGACAGTGTCTTATCATAGTCTGACAGGTTTTGGATAGAAGGGAACTAGAAGATCATTGAAAATTTCCTCTAGGAAAGTAGGGTGAATCAAAAGTATATGAGTAATAGAATTTTGTGGTGTCTTTTGTAGCCATAAAAAATTTAGCTTATTGTTTGGGTGTGCCTACAGCTAAGAAACTGAAATAAAAAGCAGCAAATTATGGAAGGAATCAGATTGCCTTTTCTGTTTTGATGTAGGAGTTAGACTGGACAATCAGTGCTTCTATTAACATGTATAATAAAGCTAAGTTGTAGCATAAGCTTCTTCCATCAATCTATTTTTATAGCACAGTCACACAATGTAACTCCCACTGTGGTCTGCACAGAGAGAGTTACAGTGTTGTGTAGTAGCCTCGCTGATCTAAGCCCAGTGCTGATGCAAAGGTATGAAGCTAATAATTGTGACCTGTACATTACTTACTATTCATTCCTTTCCAGCCCAAGCCTTCCCCCCGTTTTCAATTTTTAAAATATTTCTGATCAACCCAATTGCAATAAAGACTGGTGATTTCAAGGATCAAACCAGCCCTCAACAGTCTGAGATCTGCTTATTGCTAAACTAAAGGAGCAGCTGCACAGCAGAGATCTGCCAACAAGTAGTTTTAGGATGTGCTTTCTTTCTAAGAAGAAAAAAATGGAAGACTATCAACTTCCTGCCCTGCAACGGAATCAGCTTTATTAACTTTGGAGAGCTGCTTTTACCACAAGGCATGAAAATTGGAAGCCAATATAATACTGCAATTTTATGCTACTGAATCAGTGTTTGTTAATATATAAAATATTGCAGTCTGTTTTGCTGTAGAAATCATTAGCATTATCAGTTTCTCTACCCAGCAACTTTCAGTCTTTAAAAAAAAAACCAAACCCAAACAAAAACCCAAACTGTTTTATAAAATATACATCTGTTTCTATGTATCAGGTACCATTATTATGGAATTGCAGTGAAAGAAAACTCCCAGTATTATGATGTGATGTATTCTAAAAAAGGAGCAGCCTGGGTCAATGAAACGGGAAAAAAAGAAGTAACCAAACAGACAGTGGCATATTCACCACGATCCAAACTAGGAACATTACTGCCAGAGTTTCCAAATGTCAAAGATCTAAATCTGCCAGCCAGTCTGCCAGAGGAGAAGGTAACACTTTGGAAATCTTTTCTCAGCTTGTCTTGGGGTTTTTTCCCTGCTCTGGATGAAAGTTTTACCTAAAATATAAAGACTTTAAATTAGAATAAGTTTAATAACGCTTTGACTTTATTTATGGAGGACTTAATTACTTCATATAATGGGAAGAAATAGCTTCTCTTAAAGTAAGCAGCTGACACTATGAGCTGTACATTATCTCTAAAGCTCATGCATGCTTTTTATGAAGTTACATTACATACAGCAGGTGAGGTTTGAGGGTAACTTTTTAAACGTTATATTTGTGACCACTTTTGACAGCAAACAGAAAAACAGTTCTGATGCTTTCTTGAGCAGCAGAGAGGAACTTGGTGCATTTTATATCTTTCTAGACTAGAAATTAAGAGAATCCTATCTACACATATGACAAAAGCGCTCTGGCTGCTCTTGGCTGAGCTTGCTAGTTTTCTGATGCTGTTCACATGTGTAGTATCAATGTAAGGTGGACAAAAGAATAGGGTTTTATAGTTCTTTATGTCCTAATTAGGGCCACATTCTCGTCTTTGATCTCCCTGAGGCTTTTTGCTCCTCTTACATTTGAAAAATCCCCATTGACATAGAAAAATCCATGAATTCAAAGGGAGAATTTACTTTTAAGACGAAAACTCTTCTTAAAGCTAATCTAACTAATCTAACCAAACTCTAACCAAGTTCATTATTTTTGCAATTGTGCATAGGTAAAATAAGAAAAAGAATTACCTTTTTTTTAACTCTATATTCAGATAGTTTCAAAAGTTGATTTCTTAAAGTAAAATGATCTTTTGTGTGTCTCCTGCTCATTCTTTTTCAGGTTTCTACCTTTATTATGATGTATAGAACTCACTGTCAGAGGATACTAGACACTGTAATAAGAGCAAACTTTGATGAGGTATGGTTGGAAACGACAGTTGTCGTTTAATGATACAGAAGGTATTAATGGATCTGAGAATTTATTTTTAATATGACTATTACAAACTTATGGTTTTGTGGTGGCTGATCTTTTTCGTGAGCAGTGAACAATAGCTGTACTTGAGTGGATAATATGTGGGCAATAGCACTAAATCTCATTTATAAAACTGCACAGGTTAGAGGAATGAAAGTAATGGGAATGTTTTTGTCTCTCCATTCTTCAGCAAGATTAAGGTAGCAATATCCCCTTACAAGATATTGGACAATCCAGTTCTTAGAACTCAAGGAGTGTGTCCACCATCACTTTTCTAGGCTCTGAGTTGGGACAGAGTTCTATTTGAAGGAATTCCTCTGAGTGTTCAACACAAATCCTGGGCAGGTGCCACATCCATAATGGTGGGTTCTACTGATCTGTTAACAAAGGCGCAGGGTAGTGGGGGGCCTACAGCCTCCTTGACATTCCAAAAAGCTGTAGCTAAAGTCCCCACTTGCTCAGTTGTACTGCAAGGCAGATAGGAACACACGCACACTGCTCAGCAGTTGATACACACCTTATCCATCTCTAATAGAGTGTATCTGCTGCATATCTGGCTGAACCTGGGGGTTTCTGGCAGTGCATGCAGACAGCTCTGCAATTAGAGCTGAAAAATAAACCATACTGGAATGCAAGCAGTTCTATATTGCATGTGGAGAAGGCCTCTAGCCCAGGAAAACAAATCTGTCTATAGAGATGGTTGGGCCCTGATTCATATATGACATCCAGGTCCTGGAAATAAGCAAAGGAAATGAGTCTTTTGCCTCTGCCTTCTGAACAATGACAAGAAATTCCTGTTTGTTTTTTTTTTCTCTCACTCTCTTATGGTTTAAAGCTGAGGCTGTTTTGAGTCATAGTACCCAGTCTAGGTATTTTCATGTAAGAGAAATACATGACACGTATTCAGGAAGTTTTGCTGGATGAGTCTTGGAACACTTCCTTAAAAGCAGGATATTATGGGCTTTTTAAGGGAATCTGTTAGCCAGGATTAGTTGTGGGGAAGGGACTTAGTGACAAGAATTATAAATGGCAGATATTCTTTACTGCGCCTGCTGTGGTTACTTATTTCAGTACAGATTATGTGCAAAATGTTGTCACTTAGGAATGCTGGTGTTCTGACCCCTGTAGAACTGATCATATCATCCACTGAATAACACCTTTATTTCTTAAATTAAGAGGTATATTTGGTTGTGTCTGAAATCTCCCCCGCATTTTCTTTTTTGTCTTTCTCCGTCCTTTCTCCTCTTTCTTTCCTAATGGAGGAAAGAAGAAATCCAAAAGCATAATGTTTCTTTCCAAAATGAAGACAGAAAATGTTATATTGACCCCTGTAAGCCATGTGCTATCCTCTTCTCCCTCCCTACACCAAGCCCTAGATTGCATTCCTCTGTATACAGAGAGAAAAGAGAGGAAAAAAAGGTTTGAATGTGGAAGCCAAAGAGTTACTCCCACCAGCCATTGATGGAAGGTAAAAATGCAATGATTCTCATGGGTCTCTACTGTAGTAACACAAATACACCCTGTCACCAACTCAGAGTGTCTCCTCACCCTTGGGTTGATTATCCCATTGTCCGCTGCACTAGAGTATAAGCCTGCCTAGTTAAGGAATATACCTTACCTGTGTTGTCCAGCGCTGGGGCTGAAACAAACGCTGTATAAACAGGATCATTTATGGAAAACAGTATTTGTGGCCTTTGATTCTTTTCACTTAAACCTTCCTGCTTCTTGTGATTGCAGGTTCAAAGTTTTCTTCTGCACTTTTGGCAAGGGATGCCTCCACATATGCTGCCCGTATTGGGATCTTCAACTGTAGTGAATATAGTGGGAGTTTGTGATTCAATTCTGTACAAAGCAATTTCTGGAGTTTTGATGCCAACGGTACTACAAGCATTACCTGACAGGTCAGTACAGCTAGCAGCACTGACCACTTTTAGCTCAGCTGTCTTTGTTATACATCTTTTCTTCAAGAATGGCACCAGTTCTCAGAAAGCTGCTTGCTACCACCTGCTTCCTGAGTTTGAATCACAGTATCAATTCAGAGGAGTCGAAGAGCTGACATGCTCCTGAAGAAATCTTCAGATTTTAACAAGACTTGTATTGTGAAAAATGTGTTATTTTTTCTGTGGTAAAACATACTACCTTCTTCTTATTATTAACATGAAGCTGAATGTCATGTCCAAATTTTCAGGTAATGTCAGAAATCTGCAGGATGCAGAGTGCCACACTGTCTTCTGAAAATTTCCAACACTTTTCTGCTGTTGTGGGACAAGGCCATAACAGTATTCTGAATTAGTGACAAGAGGAGCTGGCCTGGCTGCTCTGCTTGTCACTACTCACCTGCATGTTCAGACACTGCCACCTAAGCATTTTTCTCTGTTTGCAGTTGTGGAAACCTACTGTTATTCTGCTTACTAGGAGTATAAAACATTAATATCATACGTGTGAAGTCTTGGACAAAATGGTTTAATTTAAATACTATCCTATGAAGAGCAGCTGCATACATTTTTTGGATCACTTTATTAGTGTTAACAAGTATTTGCGTCCTTTCTTTCAAAGTTAAATTCACTTTTTCATTCCATGTGGTAGATCTCAGCTGTTCTCTTCGTACCCAAGAGTCTAAGAAGTCTTGTTTATGTAGGTAAAATAGAACAGAGATCATTAGTTTACAGTAAAAAGTGTAATCACTGAGTGCAACCAACCAGTTTCTCTCTTTGATTTTCCCAATATGAACATCAGGAAACTCTCTTTCTAAATATATGTGTATACCTTGTATACCTTCAGTATTATTTGACTGATGCTTTCCTGAGGTTGAGTAATTTGTTAAGAATATTGGTCTATGAGTTTATTATTGGTGCTGTATATTTGGCACTCAAGGTTTTAAAGTGGCTGAGTAATGCAAAATGTTTTAAAGATGTTGTTCTGCTCTCCTACACACACTGTATGGCTGCTAAAGTACAGGTGAAGGTTTTTTTTCTTCTTTACAAGAAAAGCATGGGCTTTCCTTGATAAGACATGTTCATTTTTACAGGCTTTGCCCCTCACTGCCCCCCAACCCTCCCAAATCTATTTCATTGGAAGGATTAAACAGAACAGCAGTCCTTTTCTCAAGCTGCTTAGTTCTTTCATAGCAAATAAGGAGAGACTTGAGTGTGAATATAGACTTTTGTAATGCATATAAAGGGCCAGATTGTGGCTATTAAGCCATAGCCTGCACTGGAGGGGGTGAAGAAGGGTCTTGTTGCAATGGAAGGTCCTGAAGGAAATCTTGCTGACTCAGCCAGAATCCTCTGAGGGACTTCCTGGGAACAAACGTTGGCTGTCCAGAACAGCCACTTTTTAGTGGGTGCCACAGTTGTCATTCAGCCCCTGTCCTGTTAGGTGTCTGCGTGGAACAGAGCCGACCTATGGCCATGTTTATTTTAGCAGCTCTGTTCTCAGTACAGTTTTAACAGAAAAAGCTGCCTGGTTGGAAGAAAGAAAGTTCTTTTCCTCTCTCTCTCATTTGTGTGTCTTGAGTGTTGCTACAGACAGTGAGGCTCGATCTGGCAGGATCAACTGTTAGGCTCCCTTGCACAATGCCCAGCAACTTCTCCTGGAAACTGTCATTTTATACTGAGCAGTTCCAAGAAGGACAAAATAAGCTGCCTACTAAGCTTGGCAGGAAATGATGGAGCCATCAGGAAAGGGTAGTAAGGGAGAAGAGAGAAACCCCACTTGTCTGGGGAAGTTTCTGCCCTGCACAGAGCTAAACAGGCAGGTCTTGCTCCACCCCCACTTCCCCTACCTGTGTGGGACTGGCCTGGAAATTTCTGCCCACCATCACCCACTCACTGTTTCCAGCCTGCAGCCAAGCTGGTTGCTGCTTCACTTGCACATCACTGTGTACATCTGCATAAATGTTCAGCTGAGCTGAATTCTTTTTTAAAGAGTTGTGGGTTTATATTTGTACAGAGTGGGAATGATATTACTTCAAGCTAAGAATACTGTTTGTAAGTATGTAAGCAGTGCAGTACAGAGATTTTCACTCTTTGTGAGGTTTTAAATGCAATGATATGTTTTCCTTTCCCTGCAAACATTTTGTTTTTCTTCATGCCTACAAACCAAAGTATATCAGCAACTCTGCACAACAGTGAGTTGTAAATTACTGACCCATAGCCTTCACACATTCATGAATTTTATAGTGTAAAGCACAGTGTATAAAACATGTTCTGATGCAGTGGTTTCTCTGTTCAGTTTGACACAGGTTATCCGAAAGTTTGCAAAGCAACTGGATGAGTGGCTGAAAGTAGCTCTCCATGATTTACCAGAAAATCTACGAAATATCAAATTTGAATGTATGTATTGCTCAATCTCTCTCCTGTTAACCTGGGATGTATGCAGTGTTTATTGATTACAAATTAAATGGAAGTGAGACTAGTGGTTTTTTAGGAATTAAAACCTGTCAGGATTATGAATCTTGCATTCACTTACAATCTCCATTTGTTCATGAGAACTAATTTCATGTAGTAAAAAGAGGCACTGTTTAAAATGAGAAGAATTGCTGCTTCTTTCTTGTGGATTCTGATAAGCAATTAATTTTGTTGATAGTAAGCAAATATTAGGGATGATATCAGGCAAAGGAAATTATTAAACAAACCTTTAGGCTAGCACAATTTGAATACAGCTTGAGGCCCTTACTCAAAAAAGTGCCAGAGTTAAAAATGAAGGAGATCAAATTACCCTGTCACCACAGGAAAGGGCACTAGTCCTTTTCAGACATGCTTTGTAGATGCCTGCAGTGCACATCACCTATTGATAAAGCCTGCTTTATTTCACGGCTCTCAATTCTTTGCCTTTCATGAGCACTAAATTCCACACCACAAAGTTAAAGGAAAAAAAAAAACTAATTTAGAAGAAGGATTAACTATTTTGATCAGCATGGAAAATTAGGTGTATATTTTACTGAGAGCAGTCAGGATGTAAGTTGGAACAACTAATTTTAGATTTTTTTGGTGTCGTTTACTCATTTCTTTTTTAAATTACACAAAGTCAGAACTGAGAATATGCTTTGTCACATCTTTGTCAGTTGAAAATTATTGAGACTCTGCAACAGCAAAATCTTTTCTGATCTTACAGGGAGAGTGGAAGAGACAGACAATGCACTTTGTAGTCATTCTTAATCTGTCTGCTTTAACCGCCTTTATGTACAGTACAGAGGGAAAACCTGCTCTCTGGCCAGATCTAATGCCCGCTTGGATAGATCTGCAATTCTTCGGTGATTTTAGTATAAGGAAAAACTTGAGAGCATCCTAGCTTTTATATAAGCCTTTGTTGCCTCTGCAATTGTTTCCTTCTCATCAGAATTTGTGATAGTGTACACAGCCAAGGGAGGTACTGACAGGAGTAACTACAAGCCTTGGTCAGGTTTGCAGACTAAGATGAACAATACAAAATTTTAAAAATCCATGTATAAGAAGTGTCTTAAAACAAGGTCCCTATTGCTTTGCAAGAACTAAAGTAGGAGCAGAGGACTGGAACATCCAGGGCTGTCTTACCCTGTAGCATGTTAGTACATCATGTAATCTTTCAGAAACTTTCATCTGAAATTTCTACCTGAAACTGATTTTAGCTCCTACTGGTCCAGTAAGAAGACCCCTCTAAAACTTGTTTAGAGACTTAGCATTAAGACTTAGCAACCTTTTCTAATTTCCACACATAATGTAGCTATCATTATTTTACACTCTCTTGTTCTTGCACCAACGTTTTTCTTTCCATTAAATAGCTCTTTCTGGTCTTCAGTTCCTTTGTGTATCAAGAGAAAATTTGCTATGCTGAACAAGCAGAGCTCTTCCATTGTCCTCTATGTTTCTCTTGTCATCTCATTATTCACAGCATCTATAAATCATTGATGTAATATGCCTCTGTAAAACTGATTAAGCATCCAGATTTAAGGTTTTAGGTCAAGGTTTAAACTAAGTTAAAACTGGGCTATTTGAGTGAACTTTATGCAGCTACAATTGTAGATAGGAAGCTGGATTTTCTTTTTTCTTGTTTCAATTTAGTATTTTCAGAAATAATTTTTCTTTATTTAGTACAGTGTATAAATATGTCTCTCTTATTTCCTGCAGTGTCCAGAAGATTCTCACAAATACTCCGGAGACAGACATCATTAAATCATCTCTGTCAAGTAAATATTTCAGTTACCCATGTTTGGTGAATGCCATTTTTAATGACTTTTCAAATAATTTTATGAATTGGCAGGCTGGGCTTTCCCCAAAGAGGAAGAGATCATGTTAGCAGTTTGTCTCCACAATATTTATTGTCACCATATTTACAATATCAAAAAGTAATCAGCAAAAAAATATTTTCTGGACAACTGGCAACCCCTGGTCTTAAATTCAGCAAAGAACTTTTATGAAACAAAATTATTATTAGATTTGAAGAGATTATTTATTTCCATGAAATAAATGAGAGGCATCCCTTTGATTTCAGAGAGGTTTCTTCAGGCCTATTGCAAAGCAACAAAGATTTTCAGTATTCCTAGCAAAAAAAGTTGAAAATCTAATTGTGTAGGATAAATCAAGTGCAAATTAGTAAAAAAGTGTTGAACAGCTGGGGGGTTAAATAGAAATATTCTTGCAACCATAGCAAGTGAATATTAAAACTACTCTGAAATATCTGGTTTTCCCCAGTCAGTTTAGATTACAATTACCTAGCAAAATTCATGAGGCCAAATTCTGTCTAGTATTAAAAGAAAGAGGATGCATTGAATTCATGGATGTTTCACCTATGTGTCGGAACAGACTGTTTGCTTTCCCTGTCACACTGAAAGCACCACTTTTGGAAGGTGTATCCCACACCCCAGGTTAATCCTGAGATTGGTGAGGCCCACAGGAGGAAGGTCTGCGGGGAAAAAAACCCACTCCTGCAAGGACTTCTTTGTAGATTTCTTCCTCTACTATTTTAGTGGTGGAGGCAGAGATGCCAGTGGTCCTTCTCCCCAAACATTGTGGATCATCGTTGAACTTTGAAGGTCCATAGGGATTCGGAGGAAATCAAGATACAGAGACCATGATATTCTGGATCAGACCAGGGATGAAACACTTCACTGACATGAAGGACTCTTCAGATGCATAATTTCCTTGTGAAAGCTGATAACCTTAGTGTGGGTTATCATCCTTGTTATATGACCATGACCTCGTGTCCCTTCCTTTCCTCTCAGCCCATCCTCCCTATCAACAGCAAACCCCTGTCTCAACTACCCAAGAAGAAGTTTTGACACAGAGGCAAATGAGCTTTAACCTTTCCATGTGGCTGAGGGAAAGATAAAAAGAATGGTGCAAACTTGGGTGGGGTTTGTTCGGTTTTGCCTTAATTTTTCCTATTGCTTTTTGGTTTTGAACTGAAGCTGGTCAAGAAAACCAACTGAGCCATTATGGATTGAGGAGGCTAGCAATAGCGCCACCAGATTAGTGTTGCTTATTGGGCTTTGTGGTGGATGAAAACAAAATACTTGCAATTGATTAAAGTAGGCAAAATGAGTTGGGAGTTTTCTGTAGTTAGAAGTTCTTGTAATGTCCATAAGACATCAGGCTGGTGGGTGGGGGTGCATGAGGAGAATCAACTTAGTAAGCTAGCTAAGGAAGCGTAAAAGGGGATAAAGCCTATTTTTTAACCTAATAAACCATGAACTAATGAATAGATTGGATTGGATTACAGGCATCAAGAACGGTGATCCACAGTGCAGACATCACTTTTCAAATGCTGGAGGACTGGAGGAATGTGGATCTGAATAGCATTACCAAACAAACCCTCTATACTATGGAGGACTCACGGGAGGAACACAGAAAGCTCATCATACAATGTAAGAGCAGAACCCTCAAATAAAGACAGATGAACTTAGTTTCCTATTGGGAACAGAGCTCAGTGACTGTTTTTGCAGCAAATTATTAGATTGGAAGCTTAATATAAAGACATTTATCAAAATGTAAGATAAAGCCCTGTCAAGTTCTTATGTTATGAGGCATAGATCTTGGCACTTTTCCATTACCAAGTTTATTTCTAGTATTCAGAATAGCCAATGGCACAAAACTTGCACCTAAATTCAGGAGGAGGATTTTTTTCCATGAACTTTGAGCAAACTAATTGAGTTTGATGAAGTCCAGTCTTTCCTGCTGTAGAATTGCAGGACAGTTGTCTTTTGAATGTCTTTGACACTAAAGTGACTGTGTATTTGAGTCCCTTGTGAACTTCTATTTATTAGTATCTCCATATTACACAGGTTTTCATAAATGAGATAATTTGATGGAGTAAGCTTTTAGCCTGAACTTTTATTATTAATCCCATATTCAGCTAGCTTGTTGACTCATTTAGATTCTGTCAAGTATGGTGAATGGCATGAAGACTTTTCAGAAGTGACTTTGAAGATGTTGGCAAATTGGTTTTAGAATCAAAGATCTTTTGCAAATATAAAATTCAACTTGCATTGTCCAGCAAGTGTGTGTGGTTGTAAGCTTATGTGTAACCCTAAGCATACTGAGTTTGTCCCTCTGAGGTACCAGAGGTGACCTGCTTTGTCTTTAGCTTCATTCATAACCTCAGTTCCCTGTGAACCCACCTGTTGTAAAGCCATCTCTCTCCTGAGGAGGACCAGAACCAGCCTTATTGGGGAGCAACCCGGGCAACCGCTTGTGGGAGCCCTGCAAGGGTAGGTTTGCTAGTGGGATAACTCTTTCAGTGAGTGGCTGGGAAGAGGAGGGGTGACACCTTCACATATATGATGCGGCCTGCAAGGCTGACTTTGGCACTTGTCCCATCATGTTAACAGAAGTCTTCTCCCCAGTTTAGAGATGCATCTTGCATTTTCTCTTAGCTTTGTTTTCCATTGAGAGGTGCTTGGTACTCTTTCATCTCCTTCTTAACCCTTGATTCATTTCCTGACATGGCCCTCTTCCTTTTCAAGGATAGAAACTTGACATGGCAGCAGGGGAGGTAGCACATAGTGAGACAGAAGTCCAGAGCTGGGTGCATCCTTCTTTCGTCCATCGTGTTTTCCATATCTACCCAACATCCTTCCACTGTCCAAAAAAGAGAGTTCACAAAAGCATAATCCCTAGTAGTGGCATCAGTTTTGGCTCTCATTCAGAAAATTCATGGTGTTTGGGAAGAGTTTTTGCTTATCTGGTATTTAAATACAAACTTAAGTGTTATCAAATCAAATTGATTTTTTTTCTGAATACTAATGGATTTGAAAATATTTTTCTGCATTTTAGACCCATATAATAATTACCCAAGAATGGGAATCTAGTGTGAATGTTTGACATGATGTGGGATTCCAGTGAGATATGCATATTTATATAGAGGTTATTCTAGAACTTAGATATGTTCCCCCCTATCTTTGATGTCTATTCTACTTGGCCGAACATCTTTTAAAAGATCACACTCTGTATGACTCATATGACATAGAATTAAGGCCTGCTTTCACATTCTCATTATTAATAACAAAGAAAGTACAATTTCCAGTGTCTGTGGCTGGAAAAAAATGTAAGCCTATGAGCAAGCTTGGAGAAAAACAGGGGAAAACCACTGAGTATAAGAGAAGCTCTTTAGCTCTTCTATAGTAGCTGACTCTGTCGTGGTTTCTTCTTTGTTCCCTCTTTCTCGGATCTCATTGAGGTATTTTTAACAGTCACTAAAGGCTAAACAGCTACTCTCCTCAAATAGGTCATTGTAAACAGTTGCATTGCTCCAGCAGCAAAGCAGGCAACTGATTTGTTTTTCCACTCTTGCTCCCCTCTTTGCACAGCATGTGAATTACTTCATCTGTTGTATCAGGCAGTTTTTGTCCAGCCAAATACTCAGGTAAGGAGACAATATTTAGATTTCTCTGTGATCCTGTTCTGAATAGAGAGAGGCTGCCCATTCGATGAATCGAGATAAGTGTGGCCCAAACGTAATAATTTCCCTTCTTCTCCAACTAATGTTTCTGACCATCCAGCTTTTGCAAGTCTAAGTTAAAGAAAGTTCAAGTCAGGTGTGAAGCAAATGAATTCCTGCTTGTCTTGCTGATCCAGCTTAGAAACCAGGGAGCTTGTTCTTAGCATTGTTCTCATCCTCTCAGGCTCACTTCTCTAAGCTTTGCCTTCTTCACCTTCCTTCTTATCTTTCCTATGGTGGGAAATCCCTTATTATCTATAATTAAGCATAAATGAAAATGCATAGCATATTGAGATCATACTGTAACACAGCAGGTAGAAAATATCTTTCTTCTTGAGTTACTAGACCTTTTATTTCAGCTGAATTGAAGAATAGTTTCTTAAGATGTCAAAGCACATGATTCATTGTCTTCCAGCCATTGATTTTCATAAATAAATTTACGGCTTGCAGTTTTAAGAGCTACAGTTGAATGACTTGATGACTTGATTGCTTATACTTTCTGTAAAGTATTCATATTAAAATATTAATATATGTACTTGGGAGAGGTTCTGAAATATACAAGTTGCTTTTGGAAACTCTTCTTGATAAATTAAGTATAGCATTTGTGCATTGGTAACAACTTGTTGTGAAGACGTTTATGGAAATGCTCTGTGTGTGTGTCTGGCATTGCAAATAGGTGATTTGCAGCAGTTAAATCATGTTTTTGCAACTAAAGCATTATACAGCTGAGAGCCCTATCAACAATACTCACCCACTTGGTGCTTAGAAGATTCTTTATGCATTTCTAAATCAATTTCATGCATGACCTTTTTTCATCACCAGGGTCAAGGCCTAGCTTCACACTCTTCCTAGTGAACACCATGAAAGTTTCACTTCCGGGCACACTAGAGAGCTGAAGCTTTAAACAATTTGCTCACTTTAAAGTATCACTTTCAATGATTCCATCATTTCAATGATTCCAAGACAAGACCAAACAAATGTACTGGCTCAGCACTAGGGAAGAGAGATATATTTGATACTGCTAAGCAATCCATTTTAAAAACCACAGTAAACTTGTGATGTTATTGGCTGCTTTTTGGGACTTGTTGCCCTTTTGTTTGAAGTGGAATCCAAGTACTGAGGTAGGCTATTTTTTCTTTGTCTGCCAGTGTATCAGGAGTTTGATCACCTTCTGGAGGAGCAGTCACCTATTGAGTCGTACATCGAGTGGCTGGATTCCATGGTGGACAGATGCGTTGTAAAGGTTGGTAAAGAGGAGTAAGAGCCGGAATCACTGATGTGCCTAATGAACTCTATTCAGGTCACAGGGTTTTAGCAACAGTAGGAAGGAACAAAAAAAAAGGGGGAGGGAGCAAAGAAGCCAGGCTTTGATAATAAGCAAGAGTAAAACATCAGTGGACAAAATCTCACTGGTTTTCATGCTCGGTATGCGATCTGCTCACATTCAGGGTTCTGCTTTTTTCTACTGTTCTTTATTCTATCCCAAAAGATGATATTCAAGAATGGAACAGGGTTGAGGTGTCCAAACAATATTTCAGGACTATGGAGAGATGCATTCAGAATCATCATAACTACATAGTGCAAATAAAAAGCATAATCCAGTCTAGCCTTTTAAGATTTTAATGGAAGCTGTATTTAGGCTAACTTACTAATTTATATACATTTGAAATTAAAGAAGAAGGTCTGTATTACGATTTAGTCAAGTATGTTGCCTTTTGAGCTGATTTGGGATAGCAAGGACTTGTATTTTATTTTAAGTGCATGCAGCAGCCTACTAACAAATCTTTAAAAGTATATAGACTATGAAACTATATGACTGACGATTTTAACTTCTGTCATGAACTATACTTTGTATTAGGATGTTCTAGTAGAATTTCAAATATTCATTCCAGTTGTTAGGTATAAGAAGTAGAAAAAAATGCTGCCCTTCTCTCTGCCACAGAAGATCTATACTGAAAAGAACAGATACACCCCCAGATTACTTGAAATATTTGGATAGTTTTGGGGAACTTTTCTTTTAGTCAGTAGAATGCAATTTGAGATTCAGACCACAACTGTTCATTTAATTTAGACCGTGACATTATTAGCTAGCTGGATTAGCATCATTCTTTAACTCACACGTGGCTACAGTAAATACATTTTCAGAAGAGTTAATGCCTAAAAAGTGTGCTTTCTGGAAAGTATTTTCAATAGTCAAGTGACAATGTTAATTCAGAAAAATAAAAACATGAATGAACAAAAAAATCTATACTCAGTAGTAAACTTCAATTGAAATATTAATATAAATGTTCAGTGCAGATCAAGTATTCTTGATTAGAAATTGCTTCCTTGACTAGGAAGCAAGAATGAACATGTAATTAGGTTAAGATGAAGATCAGAGCAATTTTGGGGCAGTCCTTTCATCATTTATAAAGGAAATTAAGTCTTGCTGAATAATACTTTGTGCTTTCCTCTTTCTTAGGGTTCTATGTAGTTTCAAGGTGGCTTTCTATGTAAGGGGTTTTGATTGGCTTTTTTGAATTCTTAGTGTTGTGATGATATGTAGTTTTTCAGTATAAAAAAAGAAGTCCAAAATGTCCATCATTCAGCTGTATCAAGTAGTGGGAATAAAAGTTTCTCTATGTCAGATATATCTGTTTACTTGCAGGTGGCTGCCAAGAGACAAGGCTCTTTGAAGAAAGTAGCTCAGCAGTTCCTCCTGATGTGGTCCTGTTTTGGCACTCGAGTGATTCGGGACATGACTTTGCACAGTGCACCCAGCTTTGGTACTTTCTCTTTGTTGATATAATTGCATGCCACATTAAAAAAAAAACAAACCCAAAACATTAAAATTGTATCCTGGCTTGTATAGTTTAAATCAAAACATATGCAGTTTTCATATATCCAGGGCTCTGTTAAAAAAAGTTGGGCCTACTGACATTTGGAAATAACGCTCAGGCAGATACCTGTCTTCGAGATCAAGACAGGGGTGCTGAAAACATTACTACTTCCTTCTGTTGCTGGTGTTACCAGTCACAGGTCAGCTGGAGGAGTCGTTACAGGAGCATTCCCTAATGCACTTATGTGCAAAGTGAGCCTAGTTACACAAACCAGTCTGACCATGTATTATGCTGAGAGAGAGGACTTTGTGCTGAAGTGGATGAAAAGCTCTCCAGTGAACCACTTTGACAGCTCTGTTTTTAAAGGACATCATAGCATTTTAAAGTAGTTTTTGCAAAATGAATGTGTTTCTATACACTGGACAGATTATCTTCCATTTATTATAATTCAGTTAGGGTGTAAAAATAGACTTTTACTTTTTAAATGAAATAAACAACAACATGTTGCTTTTCTACAGTTTCAAATAGGGTTTTGTCTTGAATCCCAAGATACAGTTTAGATTAAAATCCGTTAAAAGCAGGAATGGTTGAAAATGGACTGCTGTGACGTAAGCGTGAACCTTCACAGTCTCTTGGGATCAGATTTTTCATGAAAGAATGTTTTTTATAAATGCACATTTGTCAGGATATGTTAGTTGAAGATTGAAAATGAACTTATGAAGGCACTGCATTGAACAACTGCAAGCTTTTCTGCCAGCTAAGCTTTGATGTTCTTTATGCTTTTAGAACAAGGTAATAGCATAAAGTCAGATATCATCTGAGGCAGGCACAGGGTAGGCTGCATCTATGTTTTAACCTGAAACTACTTTCATTGGCTTCCCATTGCAAAGAGTTTTCCAAACAGGTATCAATCAATGACCATTAGACATCAGGATAGTCAGCATCCCCAGAGTTTCCAGTGTTTTCACAATGGTCACACCGATTCTCCACCTCCTCTAGGACTCATTTTCTTCTTGAGTCACTGCAGCTTTTCTTTTATTGTGGGCATAAAAGTAACTAATACTGCCTAACCGTATACTTTCCCCCAGTGTTGAAAAATCCTTTCACATGGATGTTGCATAAATGCTGAACTTTGTTTTCTAGCACTTTACGGTGCTGCTCATCTCTCTGCAGACATAATCCCAATTTGGGAAGCACACTGGTACACAACAAATGAAAAAACATCAGCACTAGTGCAGTGTTGAGGTTGAACTGTTACAAGTCACGAAATGCTGACACTGAAGTACCGCTAAGGATACGTTATTGCTAATGAATCGTGCATTACAACATTATTCCTGTTCAGGATATGTTTGTGACCTAATAAAGCATTCTTTTTTTCAAAGCATTAGTCACCAAAAACATCGTTAATCAAATAAGGATTCCCCAAATAGTTATTATACCGCCAGTTGTCTGGAATGTCTGTAGAGTGATAATTTGCTGTGATTTTTTTTTACTTATTAACAGAAACATTTATGAATGTGGCATGTAGTGAGAAAATGTGAAGATCAGAAATTATTCATTGGTTTGAGTCCTAATATAATATAATATAGCAGATCTACCAGAATAACTTACCTGTTGTCACTGTTATACATTTGGGTCTTAAGTTTCTCATTTTTGAAAACTTCAACTGCTCAGCTAAATTTGTAGGGTTTTGTCTTTTTCTGTCTTCGTTCACTGAGAGTATCTGTATACAAAATGGACACACACCTTCGAACACAAATTTGATATGTTTCTATGTAATCATAGAGAGGAAAAGAATGCACTGGTCATACCTGATGTGTTTTTCAAGGGTATGTGGTGTTATAAATGTATCAGTAGCTGCTTTTCAATTTGGTAATTGAATCAAAATTTGGTAATCAATCAAAAAAATTTTTAAAAATTAATTCATAGTGCTCAGTGTGAGGCTGAGATAGTTTGGGATTTTAATAAATTCAGAAATCTTTATTTAATAAAAAAGGTAAAATCAAAGAGAATTCTTTTGCATCTGTCACACTTTGATGCTTAGACCACTGCTACCAGCCTCAGCAGTCTTGAATCAGTGTTAATCACTGCCAGAGCTTGCTAACAAAAGCCTGGAGGATTTCTTCTGTAGGAGAGTTTTCTCACCTTTCCTGTTGAAATTGTTTCAGTTTGTACAAACCACGTAACTATTTGGTAAGCTGTAGAGGTCTGCAGCCTTCTAGGTGGGTTCTCTCCTGATGTGACAAGTGATGTGACAAGCGTTGGTTCAGACCTTATTATACAGGGTGGAGTTTTCCTACTCAGGTGCAACTCCAGTGAAGGCAAGAGGTGATCTGAGCCTTCAGGTTTTCAAAGCGATCAAAACCATATCCTCATCCTACCAGGCAGAAGCCTGTGCTATCCCTACCTTGTTTCCCCACAAAATGTTATTTAGCCACAGACACAAATGTATAGTAATTTGTATTAATTATGCCTCACCTCAAGGCCCTTTGACACATTGCTCATGAATTAGATTTGTGCAAGATCTAAAAGAATAACCCCTGGATGTAAACAGCTCAGAGCTAGGTGGCAGAAACTCTTCTGGCTTAACACAGTTACTTCTAGCTTTACAAAGTCATGTGTGCAATTAAGTGAGCTCGATGGAGAGAAACAAACACAATCTAAGTGTGTACATCTATAAAATTTAGATTAAATTTTTTGCATTTTTACTGCATTGAAAACTGTTTCAATGGACTCATTTTAATTTTTTTTTCCAACTCAAGCAATATGTAGCCTCAGATGTTCACAGTGTAATTTTTTTTTTTAAGTAAAATAATGTGTTAAATATGGGGATCTTTACTACATACAGGAAGGTATATTTTTATCTTTGAAATCTATGATACAGGAAGTTGGAGTACCTGGCTAGCACAGAGATTATATTCTGCAAAGCTTTTAAGGATGGTGACATGGGCAGCTTAAAAAAAATCCCTGGCAGAAAGAAAGCTCCTCCCTCTCCACCTGCTTCCCTCTCTCCTGTCCATGCATATCAAAGGCACAGTTGGTGGCAGTGTTTGGGTAATGGCACCATATATAAAGTAACTAATTAGTAATAGAAGTGCCATGATTTTCTCCAGATCTGGAAATCTTACTGTTGTTTTGCTACTTACACCTAATTGCTGTATCTATTAATAGGTACTGATGCCTACTGTACATTAGCTGGGTAATCATCGCCATGAGTTTTGTTAACTCCTGAAAATTAGAGCCAAATGCTAGTTGTTATTGTAACTGCAGTCTCTTGAATGACATCTTACCTCTTCCTAAAGAAATCTATAGTTTGCCAGCCACGGATTGATCCATTCCAGTACTTAAAACTATTTGATTCTTACAAGTGTATCTCTATGTGAAAAACATTAGCTTGCAAACACAGAATAAATTATTGTACGTCATGCTGAATAGCTATTCAGTGTGTGGCTGAAATGTGTGCCCTGATACTGGTTTCACTCTATAGCTTACATTTCATCTGACTCATTTAAAAATGTAAAAATATTGCATTCATTCAGGACCAACAACTTGTTTGTCTGGTGTCTTTCATGCAAATTTTGAGCTCAAAAACTCTATACAGAGTTTAAAAATACACAGTGGGAGTAATAATAGGAGAGGAAGAGAGAAATTCAAAAGACTGACAAAGGCACTGGAGTGTTTTTAAATGCTGCATTCAGTATTGCCAACCCCAAGTCTTCAAAATAAGCATTAGAGACCCTGCCCCCCCCCAAATATTATTTTTTAAAATACCAAATCTTTGATTTTTGTAGTTTGCTTGCTAGCATTTTAGTGTTTAGGGTTGGTACTTACAAACATATTTCTGAAACTGCAAGCAACTTTCCTTAAAAAAATTTAAAATTAAAGCTGAGCAAGGAGACTGATATGAAACATTAAATACCCTGAGTTTTATACCACTGCATGAAGTTTGCAAGCATTTAGGCTTGGCTTTCTTACCTTGGAAATACTTTACAGTAGTAACTGCACTAAAGTCAATAGGAACTTTACACTGAAAAACTGTAGGCAGAAGAAAAGCAAACATTTTGTGGAGATTCTTTATAATCTAGGTTCCCACTGGAGAAATCCTAGGTCAGTAACAAGGTGATCAGCTAGATCTGCTGTCTTTATTGTATTGCTAAATTGAATAGGATTTTATTACACTTTGAACTCAAAAGATTTGTGAAAACAAGTTCTCTGTGAGAACTCCCCCATGGGAGACTTGTTACCATTTTGATTTGCATGGATACATTAAACAAATGAAAATCTGGATGCTTCAGGTTCATCAACAGCCAAAGATTTCCTCCCCATAGCAAAGATATAGCAATCCTGTATGTCCTTTTCCTGTGCTGCCTGGCCCAAGAACACAAAGGCACATGTTCGCCTCCCAGTGCGTGTGCTAAGCTCGTATCAGTGATGACAGAAGCCATGCAGGCGTGGAGTGAGAGAGCGAAACACAAAGACCATCTGGGTCACAAAGAAAAAGAATGTGCTCAGAGTTGCTTTGAAAGCTGAACTGCCAACCAGAATTGTATAAGGACATAGGATCTTTCAAACCACTTCTGCCCATCAACAGTATGTTTGCGTTGAGAAGTTGGAGTAGGGGTAGCTACACTTTGTGTGGTAAAAGCCAGTATCCCAACATAAACCTAACTTTCCTGTGAAGGAACTAATCATTATAAAATTTTATTGAATTTGAAATTTAACACATCTTTTTCCCATGGAAGTATTTTTCCTCAAGATGTAGCAATAGAATTTTGAAAGAAACACATCTAGATGAGGTGGGGGGTTTTTGTGGGGTGGTGGGTTTTTTTGTTTGGTTGTTTTTTGTCTGGCAGCAGTAGATCTGTTTCCCTCTCAGTGGGTGATCTTTCTCTGGTTTAAGTTAGCTCCTGGACTTGCTGTTATTTTAACCTGACTGAATTTGTGCTTGCTAGAGTTATTTAATGACTTACATGAACATGTTTTAAATATTTTGTGTAAGTCTAAATCAACATAGGGGCTTTAAAAAGAAATAAAAAAAAACCAAAACCAAACACTGATCAAATCCTGTCTGGAGCTATCACAGATACTCCATGTCTTCCACTGTAGATGAACATTACTCCTTTCAGGAGGACACTACACAATGCCTCAGCTCTGATGCTCTGCTTTAGTTTTCCTCTGAAATGCACCTGTGGTCTCTTCTTACACATCTGTTTTTGTGGCTATGTGTACTTTAGGATAAACACTTTTTCATTATCCCTGACATGCACCCCTCTTTTTAAATATTAGGAAGCAGCTCACTTTCTGCAAAATTAAGCCAACCATACATTTTTAGTAATTTAAAACCTCTTATCCATTCCCTGCATCCTCCTGGTAATCTTCTCAATACCAGTTTCAACTTGTACAATTTTTTTCTTGAATATGGGTGACTAGAGTTCTATAAAATATTCTAAATGAGGTTTCATCAGACCCTGGTGCAATTAGTACTTCTGTTTCTACAGAAGTATATACATCAGAGGATGATATAAATCTCTAAGAGCAGAGACTTTCACACTGTGCCATTAGATTTAATTTCTGTTACTCTATAGCATCACCTAAAAACATTAGCAAGTTTTCTATCTGTACTCAAATCTTACTTGAAAATTTGTGGCAGGTAGCTACACATACAATCTCCTTTTACTATTAATTTTAAAGTGGTTTTTGACTCCATCTCCCACATTTTCTTTGGACAATACTCTTCCCTTAAGTGGTAAAGGACTGAAGTTTTTCATATTCCTGTCATGGCAGTAAAAAGGTAGTATCTATCCATAGCATCTTCAGAGGTAAGCACAGAAACAGGCCAATGTTATGCTGCTGATAGGATTCAAACTGTTCATTAGGAAATAGTATGTAGTAGAAGTATGACAGAGCAAAGTTTTGATGCAAGTCTTTCCCTTTAAGTCATCCACAAAGGCTGCTAATACCTGTATGTTTGGCAGTTAATGGATGTTTCATCTACTCCAGGCAATGCACTGAAGATACACTGTCAAGAGATTTGGAAGGTTGTTTCTACCTTCCTCTTGATTAGTCTCTCTTTTTGTTGGGTTTTGAGGGGGAGGGGGAGTTGTTTGGGTTTTTTTGTTTGTTTGTTTTGGGGTTTTGTTTTTTGGGGTTTTCTTTGTCCAATGACACAGTTAGTTCAAAAAATTGATCCCTGGATGTGTTGCTAAGGCAACCAATTCAGTATTCTACTTCTGACAGAGACTTATATCTGATCCTTCAGATAAAGGAATCAGTTGCACTGTAGTGTAGTTCTCTAAATGGTTCAGTGCTAATGTAGGAGAAGGCAACTCCATCAAGCCCCAGCTCTTGCACCCTACACACAATAATTGGTTGTATAAACCTGTATAAATCCAGGAGTGAATAGAGTTTGCTAGTTTTACTTTGACCTCTTTTACCCCAAGAGAGAGACTTCAGTGACAGTAGAATATGGAGGCAGTCCTACTCAGTACTGTTTGTGTTGAATACCGTAATCATTGGTTTAATGACCGTATTGAAACAGTCAATGGCTTTTTTGTTTGTTCACTTTATTACCAGGGTCTTTTCACCTTATTCACTTGATGTTCGATGACTACGTATTATACCTGCTAGAATCACTCCATTGTCAGGAGAGAGCTAATGAGCTAATGAGGGCAATGAAAGGAGAAGGAAGCACAGGTGAGTTTGTTCTTTCAGTCGTCATTTGTTTTCTTGTTCCACTGGATTCATTATTTTCTAGCTAGGACATTTCTTTGTCCTTACCTAACCCAGTGAGGCAAAGGAGCAGAGTGTTTTTCAGATCCATCATGATTTGAAACAAGTCTTTTGTGATGGAGGCTGTCCCTGGTTAATGCATTCTGAAACAGGTCTGCCTGATTTGTGATGTAACTCTGGGTGTCTGAACCCCATTCCTACACACACACTTGGTGTTTCCGTATGATGTTTGCACTGAGAGTTTTATCTCTGTTAGCTACTGTTGTGCTTCAATGAACACAGTCTTGATTCTCTCTCTCATGCTGGTTTAGCACTAAATAAATTCACTGATATTAATCGATTTCACCAGACTACATAAGAGGGAGAGATGGGAGAAGTGAGCAAAGACAAAACCCAAAGCTATCATTTCTGAAACACTTAGGTTCAAAGGGCCTGTACAGCAGCACATCTCAAGTCCTGCTCCACTTGCTCTGCACTGACTTGCCAGAACAGAGATTGCCTTTAGTCTCTCCTGTCAGGACAGCCCTGTGTAATGAGGGACCTAAGCAATCTACCTTGCATCTCCTATTAATTTTGGCAAGTTAACCCCCCATGTCACCTTTGGAAAGTTCCACTCTTCATTTTAGCTATGGTTTAATTTGTCACCCTAAAGATTTATGGGAAGACAAACATTTCAATGTTTGGTGTAGTATCTTCTAAGTTTTGAAAGTCCTGGATTTAATTCATTGTCCCACCAGAGCCTCTTGTTTTTGACAAACAAATCCTTATCCCTGTGTACTGCCACATAGCTTTAGCAGCTAGAAATATCCAAAGTGTCATCCTGTTTAGTCAATGAAGGGAGAAAGTCATGGACAAAAGCCCCTAGAATGCCCTGGAGATTCCTGTTTTTTCCCAGTGTCTCTAGAAGTAGTAGGAGTGCCTGATTCAGACTGGAATTCTAATTTAAGGTATCTAACCTTTTTAGTTTCCCAGTGTTTTTTGACTCTACCTTTAACTATATTTGTTTATTTTTCTATCATCCTGCAGCAGAACTACGAGAAGAAATTATTCTGAGTGAACCAGCTCCTCCAACTCCCTCCCCAGTGCCATTCTCCCCAGCTAAATCTGCCACCTCAGTGGAAGTGCCCTCTGCCCCCTCGCCAGTCAGCAATCAGTCCCCAGAGTATGGTGTCATAGCAGCTACAACAGGTAGGTAGCCTTACGGCACCTGGCTGTCCTTAAAGACGGATTTTTTAACTTGGTCACCTGAAAATGAGCCTGAGAAGAACAATGGGCCAATTCTAAAGAGATAAGAAGCCTTTCCAAACAGAAATCTATTTAAAGCATCAGTGATACCTTCTCACTATATCCAGACATGATGTGCAATCTAACAGGAAAAAGATCTGATGTTTGGAGTCCAAAGGACTAGCAGGAGAACCCAGACCTCAGCAAACCAGCACAGTAGCTGAGGCCTTCAGAAGAGCAGACCTGTCATTTTATTTCTAAATGGTTTTAAAAATTAGTTCAGTCTTTCATATTTCTAGTTGTGACCCAGAAGAATTATTCATCAATACAATACTTCTGAGCATCTTCAGTGACTTTAAAGGCAATAAGTATCTCTGAAAACTCCTTATACTTCCAGGAAATGTCCAGATATTTTATATTTTAATGAGATTTTCAAAATCCTGAACCACTAGTGACTCAGGAATTCCTAGTGACTATAATGGGAATTAGATATGTTTCAAAATAATTTTAATTAGCTGCACAAGTTTGTCTTGGGAATGTTTTACATTGATAAATTTAATCTTTCCATGTTAAAGACTAGGAATTATATGTCTGTTTTCAGGTGCATACTCTATTTTGGCAACTCAGGAGATAGTTGTATTCTGGTGGGTTCTCAGATTAAAAAGACCTGTCTCTAAAGGTATTCAATTTGTGGGCAGGGTTCTCAGAAAACAATAAGCACAAAACTGGCTTCTTGTTTGTTCTTTATAAATGAGCAACCATCCTCTGATGTAAAACTCACTCATTACTGTTTGGATGTGGGCAGGACAGGCTGTGTGTATCACCACAAAACAGCATTTTCTAAACTCATGGAAAAAAAAGGCAGAAATGTGAATGACTTTCAGACAGCATTCCAGGCAGTGAGATTCCAGCTTTGCTGCTCCTCACTGGAATGGGTGTATAATCAGAATGTGGAAACTATCACTTTTGTGACGTACTAGAAAAGTTACAAAACCGTCTTGGAAAGCATGTCAGAAAGTGATGATTTACCACACTGGAGAATTTGGCAATGGTTAAGGGACAATAAATCTTTCTGACAAATGTTTTTCATGTTTTCAAAGGCGCCACAGGGAAGCACAATGAGTAGAAAGAGATTTAAGAACATTTGTTGCGACATTGTAATGTAAGGTTTTTTCACTGTTGGAGACTATACCTTATTTAAGAGGGAAGTAGGATGGTACTACCACAAGAACAGTTAGACTAGAGACACACGATTCCTAGACACGGCAAGTGAGCACGCTGCCTTGGATAAGGCAACACTGGAGGTGGTGTATATATTTGAGTCTGGAAGCGTTGACTTTGTGGGTAAATTGGTCTGTAGATATTGTGGTCCAATGAGATCATTCTGATGTTACAACCAGCATGCAGTATGAACTGTACCCAGAAGTAAAAGACTGACAAGTAGGGAACTGCATGCTCTCCAGTGACATTGACAGGAGTGGAGATTTGAGGGACTTGTAACCCGAAGCTTATTCCATATTTATGTAATAGCCTGTTTATTAGTTACATGGACTTCCACCTTCAGCTTACTTGACTTAAGCACTTGATTGTAGGTGCAGATCTGGGCAAGGCTGGAAGCTATGTGGATCTTACATATCCCTCCTGAATCCCACCAGTAACGCAGGGGAATGGACTCATACAAACATTACAGTTGCAATTCCTTTCTCTTTTCATATTATTTTATTATAGTCTGGTTTACTCCCTCATTATGTTTTTGTGTCCTGGTAAGGCCAAGGTCTGCTAGTTAGAAGCCTCAAGTCAGAAACAAGATCATTTGGGAATGATAATTGAAGGACCTTCTCCCATATAACAGGCAGTAGGTTTTGACATAGTTGTGCCCATAGCAGAACTTCATAGTCAAGAAAGGTATTTCTGATTATTTTAACTCTGGATTTGGGATGGGTTTTTTCAACTTTTCATTTTTAGGTGGTTTTTAAATCTTTTGGTTTTTTGTCAGGAGCAGTCTCACTTCTGCAAGCATGAAAACAATTTTTGCTTAGCACGAGGCAAATTTGTCAATGCAAGCAGTGCTCTGGTTAAGATTAAATATAAGTGTTTTATTTCCCTGTCTTAATTTGGGCAATTAGTAATGCCTTCATTTCCCATGTTCATTATATAGATGAACTGATTACCTTTTTAGTTTGCTAATCATAACACAGTGGAATACAGGGTTCCTTCACTTAAACACAAAATAGCAACCATGTTTCAGCTATAGAAAACTGATGTATTTTAAAATAGGAGTGCTAAAGATATATATAGCCAAATTATTCTGTATACAGATTTGAGGCATTAATATATAGAATATTTTGCAGCAGGAACCTCTGTTCTGGAGAGATATATTTGAAATGCACTCTATTGATTCTCTTAATGTGTCTTTTATGAGGTAAAACTCTGCAAATGCTTTGCAAATCTTGAAAACCTAGTTCCATTGGTTACCACTAGCTCTCAGTTCCCCAATTTAAGGCATCATTAACTCTTTCTTGCTTGAGGCATTAGCAATAAAAGTTAACTATTAAACTTTTTTTTTCCTTCAGTCAGGGGTTAGCACAAAACCAGCAAATTAAACTGTTACAATTACACGATACTGAGCAAAAGAAAGGTAAATCCTTTATACAGCATTCTGTGGTTGAGCATCTGGCACAGCTCAGCTAACATTTTATTTAAAACATTTTGTTAAGGCACTAGACATTTAAAAGGATAATTAGTCTCCATCCTTTCTAAATCACAAAGGCCAGATTAATGATTGTTCAAACTGCAACAATATTGTAATAAAAGTGATAGCTATATGGCTGACTACGTTATTCCCTCTTAAAGCCCCTCTGTGATGGTTTGACCCTGGCTGGAGGCCAGATGCCCACCAAAGTTTTCTATCGCTCCCCTTTTCAGCTGGACAGGAGAGAAAATATATATTGAGAGGCTTAGGAGTCGAGATAAGGACAGGGAGAGATCATTCCACAGTTAGCATCATGGGCAAAACAGACTCAACATGGAATTAAAAAAACTCAAACAACTAATTTATTACACGTGCACACAGACACACAGACACACACACAGACACACACAGAGTGAAACCAGAGTAGGATAATGAGAAGTACAACCAGATCTTAAAACACTCCTTCTCACCCCTCCCTTCTTAGCGGACTTAACTTTATTGGTAATTTCTCTCCCTCCCCCTCAGGTGTCACAGGGGGAGACAGGGAATGGGGGTTTCAGTCAGTTCCTCACAAGTTGTTTTCCTTCTTATTGGGGGGGAAGGAGGGACACATTCCTCACACTCTTCCCCTACTCCAGCATGGGGTCCCACCCACAGGAAACAGGGGGTTGGACTCAATGATTTCTGGAGGTCCCTTCCAACCCCTACAATTCTGTGAACTTCTCCAATGTGAGTCCTTTCCCACAGGGCTTCAGCTCTTCACCAGCTATGTCAGCGAGGGTCACTTCCATGGGGTGTCTGCAAAGCTTCTTACATCTTCTCATGCCATTCTCTGATGGCAAAAAGCAGCCGCTTGTGGTTTTTTCCCTCTTAAATGATTCCCAGAGGCACTGTGACCGCTGTTGCTGGGCTCGGCCTTGGTCAGTGGCGGGTCCAGCCTTGAGCCCAGCTGGTGTTTACTCTGTCAGGCCTAGGGGAAGCTTCTGGCTGCTTCTTGCAGAAGACACCCCTGCAGCTCCCCCTTCTTCACCAGAACCCAGACACACAAAACCACAACACCCTCCTAAAGCTGTGATTTACTCATGTGCCAATGCAATGTTTTTTTAAACAATCTGAAATGAACTCTGAATTATAAGTACTAAAGTGTTAGTAAATTAATGTATGCAGTTTAGTCTTCAGTTTCAAGGAATGTCTGTGTGAAATAATCCTTCAGGTCAGTAGTGGTTATTTACCGCCACTGTTCTTCCAAGTCTAGGCTAGTTCTGGGTACCTTGCACAAGAGGTACTTGCACAGAGCTATCACTTCTCCTATTTGTATGTGTGAGTACAATAAGTTTCCTTCCCAAAGCTTCAGCTCCTGGAGTCATATGAATATATAAGAACATCAGCTCTTGTTCAATAATCAGAGTTCAGTTTTCATAGCTAGAGTGTGAAAGTCAGTGGTTCCAATTTTGGAAGTCAATTCTCCCATTCCAACTGGAAGGGTTTGGTTTTTTTCTAAAGCTGAGAGTTAAGAATCTTTTTGTTGTATAGTGTCAGAATGGGAGTCTGACTCCATATTTCTGATTGCCTGAGGTCAACAGTATTGCTTACTATCAGATATAATACACAGTGATATGAGTGTTTTCCTTGTACCTGGGTGGTCATTTCCTTCAGCAAAAAGCAAACATGAAATGCAGCATTTGTTTCTTTCTGTACTGGTGTACATGATGGCACCAATGGCTGTTGTTAGGCTGACAGGATTTCCATTTATACTTGGCTCTCCCACAGTGCAGACGGCCTCTTGGTTAGTGTCCCCAAAATAATTTTTTTTTTTGTTAGAAAAGAAAATGGAGTGATAATAAACGAACTTCTCTATTTTAATCAAGCCCTTCATGTTCAGAACACAAAGCAGAGCAAAATGTTGCTCAATCACTATTGTTTTTGCTTATTTCAGAAAGTAGTTCAGTTGGGTTCAGTCATATCTAAGAGACTACATCTCCTGGACTTCAATTCTGCAGCTAGCTGAGACAATTAATCATATAGGGCTGGGACACAGGCGAGTATTAAAAAGCTAACTATGAAAAATGTTCAGATTTTTCTCATTCCTCTTTTTCCACTCACCACATCGGGTGCTGACTGACCTGAGATAGATAGATAGATAGATAGATAGATAGATAGATAGATATGTATACACATATCTGCAAATCTGTTGCCTTCCTTTATTCTTCCTCTCTGTTTGTGACTAAGTCACTGAAAATAATTACATCCCTTCCACAAAAGCAAAGAGAAGTGAAGCAACTCTAGATTCCTAAGAACACCCTGAAAAAAGTATTTGAACAGCTTTTTGTTACTCTGTAAATGCACAGTAAACCCCAACATACATTTGTTTCTAAACCATAACCTAATAAAGAAAGTGAGTATTTCTTAGAGCAGCTGTATGAGGGACCATACATACCATTGTACCAGGGACAATTCTTAGTTAGGAAAATTAAATGTTCACAACTCTTTCAGTGCAAGACCTATTCTCGCTATTTCTGTGTTTTCTGGACAGGCATAAAGCATGTCACATCCTAAACACTTCTTTTAAAATTGAACTGAGCTAGCTGCCAGTTAGACTTAAATGCCAGGAGTTTCCAAGTCCTCTCATCCAAGGAGTCTGACTTTTCATAGGGAACACAAGAAACAACTTTCTTTCCTGGACTGGACCATTTTCCTCAGTTTGAGACTTCTCAAAAAAAAAAAGAAACGGAGGCTGTCACAATGGTTGAGGCCAGTCAAAATAACATATTTGGTTAAAAGGATCTTTTGGTCCTGTTATTACCACTTCTTGTTAGAGCTAGAAAGGTGATAAGATTTTTGGCTCAATGGCCATTTTTTTTCTTGGAAAAAATAAAACCAGGTTAATGTAAAATCTTTGGTTTATGGTGAATTTAAAAAGGAAAAAAACAAAAGCAAAACAAAGAACCAATAATGTTACCTAAAAATATTTAGGTTTTTTCACCATCTTTGTTGTCCTTCTTTTTTTGTTTTTGTCTTTTGAATTTAGGTATGTTTTGAAACAAAGTTTCAAATTTTCTTTTGGAAAATAACACTAGGAAAATATGTTGACCTTTTGAAATTAAAATGTTTCACCAAAATATTCTGCAGACAAGTTGATATTTTCAAAACAGTTTTTCTCTTGTTTTCAAAGGAAGATATTTGGTGACTGCATAAGTAGTTTTGGCCCCTTCTGTATAAACTCTATTTTCTAGTGAACATAGGCTTCCTTAAACAGGTTTCCTCAGCTTAAGGAATCATGACTACTCATAGCCACAGCGGCACCGACGTTCTAGCTCAAATGTGTATGCCCGCTCTTTGGTCTTGGGGAGCTCAATGGTTCTCTTCACTGAGAGGGCTCAAAAGACTGAAAAATCAAGAGTCAGTGACAGAAACTTCAGGCATGTCAAAACAGACCTAGCACAAATATCCTCAGTTGTAACACATCCAAGGATGCTTTTTGCTGTAAGAGCACCAAATCACACCCTACTGGAGTATTTCAAGCTGGTATTTTTACCTCATGAAGCTCAGGATGCCTTCACTCACACCTAGAATTTAGGATTTACCATTTCAAAAAATTATTTGTCTGATATTATTATTGTCTGATTATATTAATCACACACACCTGAAGAAAACTGTGCATATCTGAGATAGGGTTGTCATTCCCCAAAGCTACAGAGTGGACACAGACCTGGTAATACCATCACTTCCCTCTCTGAATTAGGCCCTTTCATCCTACAGGAAGTCCTAGAATTCACACTGAAAAAAACCTGAGTCACCTCCTGCAATTCCTTTTAGCTACTGAAAAAGAGTCAAGAGTGCCCAGAGACCCCCAAACTAGTGTTCTCATTGGGTTAAATTCAGTGCTCTGGTCCTCATTTGCAGGGTAATCTCAGCCAGTATGGTCATGACCTCCAGCAAGAGCTATGTTATACTGGAACAATGGATCTGTCAGCCTCCTGAGTGAAAGGGGTGTGTGCAAAGGACAAAGGTTTCTCAGCAGCTGGCTCATGAATCTGGAGTTCCTGCCTGGAAGGGATCAGGATGATTAAAAAACTCAGCACCTTTCAAGCAAACTGGAAAACCCACTTCTTTGCTTTGCTCTTCCTAAAAATGCTCTACATGAAAAAATAAATTAAGTCCAGTTCCTGCCGCCTTGCAAGAAGAAAGAAACATTTGTGGGAAGAAAGGGGCTAGGCTATTTCTGTCTGTATATTTGTTATAATTTGGAGAAGTATCTTTGCTGCTGTAAAGGCTGGTACCTAGTTGGGTAGAACAGATACAAACTGCAAAAGAATTCAATGAGTTTATTTACATAACACCCATCTTTTTTTTCTAATCTTTCATTGTTCTGATCATACTTCCTGCCTCACTAGAGGCCTGATCAGCTTCAGAGCTAAACAGACCAGCAGCCCACTGCATGTCAGAGAGACCTCAGGGCTTGGTGCATCATGCCTGACAAATATTAACACTGGTGTTCCTCCAATTCTAAGTCCTATCCCGGTTTCTTTAAAAAATTATAGCCTCAAATTATAATTCCATGCTGAAAGTTCACAGTCTGATCTATTCCAGGTATGTCTCTTACCCCTGGATCTTTGCACACTCCAACTAATCTATTTGAATTTTTATTTATGCCTCAGACATAACTGTTTTGTTCACTTTGGTCAATGTTGTTTCTATTTATCAGTGCCTATTTAAGGAGAAACTTTTTCACTGTGAGAGTGACGGAGCACTGGCACAGGCTGCCCAGAGAGGCTGTGGAGACTCCTTCTCTGGAGACATTCAAACCCATCTGGATGTGTTCCTGTGTCATTTAGTCTAGGTGATCCTGCTCTGGCAGTGGGGTTGGACCAGATGATCTTTCAAGGGCCCTTCCAAATGCTAATGTTCTGTGATTCTGTGATTAGGTTGCATTCCTGTAACCATCTTGTTTGTCTGCAGGAGCTATGCAATCCTATACATGGTCGCTCACCTACACTGTGACAACTGCTGCTGGATCACCTGCTGAAAATTCCCAACAGCTGCCCTGCATGAGGAGCCCACATGTACCATCATCATCTGTCACACACCGGATACCTGTTTATCCCCACAGAGAAGAACATGGGTAAGTCACTTCCCAGTGTCTTGGGGTTTTCTGGGGGGTTTTTGTATTAAATTATATTTAAGGTTGTTTGGGTTGGTTTTTTAAAAGCAATGAAATCTATTTCTTGATTTAGTTACATCTGTACTGCAAAAATGCTGGTGTCATTATTCTTTGGCTGCTGTTGTATGATTATATTGTGTCCCGATTTTATAATCTCATTTAATTCTATTTAAAAACACAGTAGGCTTGGATAACATTTTATGAAGGAGAAGGCTTCAGTAGATTTATTCTGATTCCCGTTTTCCTGTGCCATGTCTACCCCAAATGCTAGATGTGCCCAAAGAACAACCCTACTATACCATGTGTCAGGAGAGGTGATCTTTCTCCTCTGCTCAGCACTGCTGAGACCACTTCTGGAGCACTGAATCCAAATCTGTGCTCTCCAGTATAAGAGAATAACATAACAAGAGGTTAATATCCAGGCATACTGGAGTAAGTCCAGAAAAGGGCAACTTAGATGATTACAAGACTGGAGCATGTCATACAAAGAGAAGCTGAGAGCGCTGGGATTTGGCTTTTAACTAAAGTTACTGGGGGAGTGGCTCCTCTGTCCATCCCATCCCATCCTACCAGTTTGATGTCAGATGCCCAGAGCTGGGAGGAGGATCACAGGGCAGTAGGTGAATACCTGAGCACAAAGGATTTCCAGCCAGCTTCATTGGGGATCCACATAAATATCACTCTGCAAGTAAACATAGCATGAGGAATAAACAAGAGGAGTTAGAGACATGTGTATACCTGCAGGGCTATGATCTCGTTGCCATCATTAAGATGGGATGGGATGGCTCTTATGCCTGGACTGCTGAAATGGATGGATACAGGCTCTTTAGGAAGGACAGGCAAAGGAGAGGAGAAGGGGGTGTCGCCCTCTATGTCAGTGACCAGCTGGACTGCATGTATCGTCCATCCCTCTGTCTGGGGATGGATGAGAAGATGACCAAGAGCTTATGGGTCAGGATTAAAGGGAGGGCGGGTACATGAGACATTATAGTGGGGATCTGCCACAGGCCAACAGGCCAGGAAGACAGAGTATTTAAGGCCCTCCATAGACAGATAAGAACAGTTTCACATTCACAAGCCCTGAATCTCATGGGAGACTTCAACCACTCCAATATCTGTTGGAAGGACAACACAGAAGAGCATAAGCAATCCAGGAGGTACCTGAAATGCATCAATGACAACATCCTTCTCTAAGTGACAGAGGAGCCAATGAGGAGAGATGCCATGCTGGATCTTGTCCTCACCAACGAGGAGAGGCTGGTTGGGACTATGAAGCTCAGTTTTTTTGTGCTCTAGTCACACCACCCAAATCGCAGAAGGCAAAGGCATGGATTGTGAGAGTGAAGAACCATCTACTATAGGAAAAGGTTGGGTCTGAAACCATGTAAGGAACCTGAAGGTGCACATGTCCATAGGACCTGATGCGGTGCATCCACAGGTCCTGAGGGAATTGACAGATGAAGTCATTAAGCTGTTCTACATCATATCAGGGAAGTCGTGGCAGTGAAGTTCCTACTGACTGGAAAAGGGGAAATATAATCCCCAATTTTAGAAAGGGAAAAAATAAGGATCTGGGAAACTACATGCTGGTCAGTCTCATCTCCACACCCTGACAAATTTGGTGGCCTTCTACAATGGCTTTACAGTATAATTAACAGGAAGAGCAACCAGTGTCATCTACCTGGACTTGTGCAAAGCATTTGACACAGTTCCACACAACATCTGTGTCTCTAAATTGGAGAGACGTGGATTTGATGGATGGGGCACTCAGTGGGCAAGGAATTGGCTGGATGGTCACACTCAAAGAGTTGTGATCAACAGCTCCATGTCCAAGTGGAGACTTTTTACAAGGGCATGTAGTGAAGGGATAGGACAAGGGGCAATGGCTTTACTAATAAAATAATAAAAGAGAGTAGATTTAGATTAGATGTTAGGAAGAAAATTTTCACAATCAGGGTGGTGAGGCACTGACACCAGTTACCCAGAGAAGTTGTGGATGTTTGACGCCAAGTTGGATGGGGCTTTGGGCAAGAAATGGAGAGAACAGCTGCTGTAGCCATGCAGACTGAGCCTCACTCCCATGCAGAGAGCCCAGCAGAAAGCATAAGAAGTATGGAGGTCACGAGCCCTTCTCTGCTGCATTTCCCAAACGCAGACTTAGCCACCAAGCATTCCTGCAAGTTTCCTAACATCGGTTTGCTGGGATTCATACTAGTCTTGTGCAATACCAGATGATCCTCTGTGAAATATAAAAGCTCCAAGCCATCTTGAGATAGGGAGTACCTAAAAGATCAGAATACTTTATATCACAATATTCCACAATATAGAGACAATATAAAGCTCTAGTAGTTCCCAAGAGAGAATTGGCTATAAACTGTTATAGACTGAAAAACAGACTGTTGGATTGATTTGTACAAATACTTTATTTGCGCTTCTGGCCAATTATAGAAAATAAAGTGTAAGTTCAATGATAAATACTGTTCTCTGTAAAATAAAAATTGATCAAGGCCAAATGTATGTTACCAGGGATGAAGTAAGAGCTATGTGATCTGTTCCCCATTATTGAAACAAGCCTTACAGCGAGCAATACTAGCACAGATTTGTAAAACTGGATAAGAACGCAAGATCCATAATCTACTCCAGCTCACTCCAGTAAATCTAAATCCACAGTGGTACTGTCCACACGTATGGGATCTCAGGACTGGAAGTGGAAGATCTGTGTTATTAATAGAAGAAAATATCCCTATACGTAATTGGCATTTCCCTTGTTCCAACCAGTGTCTATTGCCTCTCACCCTGTCACAGTACACTTCTAAGAAGAGTTTGGCCCTAGCTGGTGATACCCTCCTCTTAGGTAGCTGTAGATGACTCTCTTCTTAAGGCTGGACAAACCCAGTTCTTTTCTTGTAAGTCTTGTGCTTCAGTCCCCTATGGCTTAATGGCCCACCACTAGTCTTGCTCTAATATCCTTTCTGTAGTGGAGAGACAAAAGCAGGGCACAGTCCCTCAGATGTTGTCCCTCAAGTGCAAATAAAGAAGAATAATCAGTCCTTTAGGCTTGCTGTCCAGACCAGAACATAGCATACTTAATGACTAGAAAAATCATGAAGTGCATACCCTGTCTTGCACAACTTGGCTTTGTTTGCAAGTCCAAGAGCACTTCAGATTACAGGAGGGACTAGATAGGCAAGTATCTTCTTCAAGCAGAGAAGGCTGCACTGGGAAGGCTTACATGGGTCTTGCTTACCAGTCTATCGTGCTGAAGAAATTGAAACATGAGATGTCTGCCTACAACAGTATGAAACAGCTCTGTGACATAGCAATTCCTCTCTCCCCACTCTCCACAGAGAGGCTATCAGAAGTTGTGTCATGTGAACACCAGCTTGCCTGAGGTAGATTATGGAAACAGCTCACATTTACAGCTAAGCATAAGTGAATAGAAGGATGAGAACTCAGTATTGAACAACAAAAATGGACATAGGGCCTTATGTCCTGAAAATGTTTTTAGAGGGAGTTCTGTGCTCTCATTTTTAAACCCCTGGTGTGACTGATGTAAGACACGACATATCTTACATGTCTTTTGACTACCATCATAAAATCAGAAGAATAGTAGAAATCTAAACTCTACACAGTGAAAAATGTGCGGTGGGTGGACCCTGACTGAGGCCAGATGCCCACAAAAGCCATTCTATCACTCCCTTCCTCAGCTGGACTGGGAAGAGAACATATATTGAAGGGCTCGCAGGTTGAGATAAAGACAGGGAAACATCATTTAGCAATTAATGTCATGGGCAAAACAGACTCAACACGGAATAAAATGCATTCAATTTATTACCCAATCAAAACAGAGTAGGATAATGAGAACTAAAACCAAATCTTAAAACATGTCTCCCCCACCCCTCCCTTCTTCTCCGGCCCAACTTTACTCCCAATTTCTCTACCTATTCCCCATGAGCAGCACAGGGGTTTGGGGAAATGGGGATGTTGTCTTTGCTGCTCCTTCCTCCTTTCAAAACCTTACCACACAAACCCAAACCAAAATGTCACTGAACATTCCATTGAAGGTCTGTAAAAATAAGTCTTCCCTTTCTCATAATGAATTGATTACCCTACTCGTCATGGTTTGTGTTTCCCTTCAATAGCATATATTTTAAGAGTCTTTAAGTGCTTATGCTGAGTTAGCATCAAAGGTTCACATGGCTACACAAAGAGGGGGATGATGAAGAAAGTGTCCATGCATCTTTTCCAAGTGACTGGCCCAAATAATGGTGGCAAACACTGACCCTGAACTTTCTCACAGCTATGGAAACTGCTCCCTCCTTTTCCGCTGGCTGACCCTTGACAAGGGGTTGGCATAAAGAGAGAAAGTAGCCACGTTCTCCAACCTCAAATCCCACTCTGCTCTTGAGTCAGCAGTGCTAAAGCTGTGCATTGTATGCTTCAGGTGCAAATTAATACATCTCTCTCCCTCCCAAAAAAAGGAACATCTGAGCCCAGTGCAAGGAGATAGCTGAACTCTACAGTGTAAGTTCTCTCATGGTAAATCTTACCATGCTTCCTCATCCTGGATAGCAATTTACTAGGAAGATGGAAGCAAAGTAATAATAAAAAAGAAAGATACTTTTGCCTTAGAAAGTGCACAAATGAGTCTGCAGTTTAAAACCAGTCAGAGAAACCTGCTGAGTCTTGCTTTGTTGTTATGCTGAACACATCGTTTCACTAAGTGGCATCTGCTTCCCAGCTGAGCTGGGAAATATATTTTTTTTAATGTTTATTTAAAATCTCATTCTCCTGTGCAAAAGTGCAACACTATGTCTCAAATGTTTTAGAATTATTAGTGGCGATACAATTATTAGGCATACTAAATTGTGGTTTTTAATGGATTTTAGATACACAGGAAGTTACAACTATGGTAGCTATAGCAACCAGCATCCCCACCCAATGCAGAGTCAGTATCCATCTTTACCACATGATACTGCTATTTCTGGACCACTTCACTACTCAGCTTACCACAGAAGCTCCTCTCAGGTAAGTTGGATTTATTACTTTACAATGTTTGCTATAACATTTTAAGTAACGCTGTGCTTGTAGATTTGTTGGTAGATTAGCTGTCTAAATAAGCTGTCATCAATCTACTCATTGATGGTAATTTTTTTTTCCAATATTAGCTAGATATCTTTTCTTTTTGGTGGAGATTATTTTATCAAAAGTGGCTTTAGATTGTGAATTTAAATTACTAGCTCTAAAAACTGGATCATAGAAAGTCTGGATCATAGAAAGTGTTTCTCTGTTAAGTAGTAGCTAAAACAAGAATGAATATAATCAGTTGTATGTTTCTAGGGTGTTTGGAACAGGAAGATTCCTAACAATAAATAAATGTGTTTTCATATAGTTGAAAGAAAATGCAGAAGCCACAGTGAATTCTTCTGGGGCTTCTGCTTTTGAGAATGTGCATGTTTAGGAATTTACCAAAATTGTGAGTTCTGCATATAGTTTGAATAATTCCAGAAAGCCCCTGCAAAGAGCCTGTTTAATCTGTATGCTGTGCTGTCCTACTATAATGCTGAGAGATTGTATCAGTAACTATTTTAGGACTATTTCCCTTCCTAAAACTGATCCAGTAGGAGCCAGCACAGATTAAGTGTGAAGATGGTATGTGGCAACAGTTCAGAAGTAGTGCCACCACAGAAGGGCTTTAATACATCATGCATCTGGTGCTTCTCCAGTGTAGGAAGCTGTTATCTGGGCTCTCTGCTGGAAGAGCTGCAAAAGGTGAATACAGGTAGGAGGAGATGGCACAGGGGTATTCCACCCACCTGGCACCTCTTATACTTTATGTACTAGAAATCTATACATGTCTGTTAGGGACCCCCATACTTAACTGTTGTCACTGGACTGGAACAGTTTCATAGCAGATGCAAAGACATTAATTTTTGACTAACACACACAAAATATGCATCTCATTCTGGTCTTTGGCATCAGTCTGACAGGTGATCTCTCTTTTTTATGTTTTATTTTCCCAAGCTGGAAGATGAAATTAATATTAAACTCCTTAGAGCTTTTTGAGATCTGCTGGGAAGATTGTCCTATGCAAACCCAGTATGTTCATTTGAACCAGCTCAACAATGGCTGCCTAGCTTATGGAAGGAACAAGTCTGCAACTTCTCACTCATTTATCTATCACCTGGTGCCTCAGACTACATGAGGTTTCAGGGTTTGCTCGATCATTGTTATAGCTCCTGTATCTTCAACAGGAAGAGTGAGTGAATGTTTAAGTAGTGTCCTGTGATAGGTTTGTATTTATTGCTTCTCAATGCAGGCCTTATCCAATTATCTCAAATTTTTTCCAGAATGCATCACTTTTTGACTTAGAATTGTCTCACTGATTTTATTTACTCTCTTATCCTTTACTGCAGAAAATCCATGAGAGTGTTCATTATAAAATGGTTTGTAAGACCATGAATTAAGGAATCACAAACTCTTTGGGGTTAGAAGAGACCTCAAAGATCATCTATTTCCAAGCCCTCTTCCATAGACAGGGACATCATCCACTAAACCAGACATCCATAACTTCTCTGGGTAACTGGTGTCAGTGCCTCACCACCCTGATTGTGAAATTTTAATTCCTAACATCTAATCTAAATCTACCCTCTTTTATTGTAAAGCCATTACCCCTTGTCCTATGCCTTCACTACATGCCCTTGTAAAAAGTTTCCACTTGGACATGGAGCTGTTGACCACAACTCTTTGAGTGTGACCATCCAGCCAATTCCTTGCCCACTGAGTGCCCCATCCATCAAATCCACGTCTCTCCAATTTAGAGACACAGATGTTGTGTGGAACTGTGTCAAATGCTTTGCACAAGTCCAGGTAGATGACATTGGTTGCTCTTCCTGTTAATTATACTGTGAAGCCATTGTAGAAGGCCACCAAATTTGTCAGGGTGTGGAGATGAGACTGACCAGCATGTAGTTTCCCAGATCCTTATTTTTTCCCTTTCTAAAATTGGGGATTATATTTCCCCTTTTCCAGTCAGTAGGAACTTCACTGCCACGACTTCCCTGATATGATGTAGAACAGCTTAATGACTTCATCTGTCAATTCCCTCAGGACCTGTGGATGCACCGCATCAGGTCCTATGGACATGTGCACCTTCAGGTTCCTTACATGGTTTCAGACCCAACCTTTTCCTATAGTAGATGGTTCTTCACTCTCACAATCCATGCCTTTGCCTTCTGCGATTTGGGTGGTGTGACTAGAGCACTTGCTGGTAAAAACTGAGGCAAAAAGGTCATTGAGAACCTCAGCTTTTGCCATGTCATGGGTAATCAGGTCTCCCATTTCCTTCCAGCGGCAGTCCACATTTTCTTTACTCTTCCTTTTATCACTGATGTACCTATAGAAGCTTTTCTTGTTGCCCTTGATGTCCCTTGCCAGATTTAATTCTAATCTGTGTATAAAACAGAGAATTAGACTTTTACTGTTTAGAAATGTTATCATCTGTACAAGGAAATGTTATCATCTTTCTACCCTGACATAGGCAGCACAAGATAAGCAGGAAATAAATAAACCAAATCAAGATAAACTCATTTTAGTTTACTCATGTAAAATGTTATATGGAAATAATAACATAGTTTTATTTCTGTAGGAAACTGTCTTTACAAGTGGAAATGTCAGATCATTTCTTCATCTCTTGACAGACCTTGAACTGTCCTGAACATATATGAAGAGCAGCTATGCTTCAATGATCCCACCTGAGAGCCAAATTATTTCAACTTGTATTTAGTATGTTCTTTCTCATGCTGCTTGTAAAGTGAGATGGAATCTCACAGCAGGACACAGCTAACAACACCCTATTGCTCTGCTCATTCTGTACTGAAAGGAGCTACAAACTGAAATGTTACTTTCAAAACTAATCTAAATGTATTGAAGAGTTTAAGCTGGAATTTAATCACTTTTTTTTTTTAAGCTGCACAATTTGTCAGTTTCTGTAAAATGCCTGCCCTGATGATGAGTCCTTTCTTAGCTACTTCTAAGCAAAAAAGTTTATAAGACATCCCTAATAAGATGTTACGGATCTGTGATGATTCTACAATCCTACTCTTTTCTAGGGGACTTTCTGAGGGGAATGTGGCACAAGGATTTATAATAGGACACATGACATTGCAAAATAACATACAGGAAGACAAATTTGCAATGAACATATGATCAGCTGCCACTATACCAAAGCTGGAGGAGTTGCAGTGTGTATGGTTGTAGTAATATAATCAGTTGAGGAGGCATTGTCCATAACTCTTCAAAGGAACTCTTTATTATAATCTAAATTCAGTCCAAATATAGAACTCCGGCTCAGCTTTAGCTAATAGTCTATCATACTCTTTAGGGCACTGTCTAGAGATTAACTCTTAAGGAAAAAATATCTGTATTTGGGGTAAGTTCTCCTCTATAAACATGAATTCAGAGAGACCTTGTCCCAGACAGAGGGCTGTGCTGAAAAAAGCAATATGTAATTGAAGTGGGGTTTAGGCTGCAGCTATAAATTACTATTTTGGTCTCAAAGATCACTATGTTCAATGTCTTTCTGTAGAAGAGAGCAACATGATCCATTTTTTATCGCATCTGTTATTTTGATGCTATTTTCTGCCCCAGAGAGATATTTCTAAAGAAAACCAGAGAGTTGTGCATGATTTTTTGCTTGTTCATTTAGTAGAACTCTAAGATGGATCATTTCACAGGTATGGTTTAGAGACCATCTACTAAAAAAATGAAAAAGTGGAGTTGGAGCAAAGGGAATTAAGGCAATAACTTTTATTTGGTGGAAATGGGGAAATGAACATCTGGGAAAGGGGAAGGGAAAGCAATGAGTGATCCTTTAAATTCTATTTGCCAATATGTGACATGTTGATAGCAGCCTGACTGTACAATAATGGTTGCATTGTATTAAGTTTAGGATATCTACAGTGCTTTCGGCACTCTCAGCACCAGGCTGTGCTGAGAAAGAAGTCTTTCTTGTACTATGTACAGCTCTTGAAAAGTGCCAGTGGGGGTCCTAAGCCAAGTCTACTTCACCTGTCCAGTGGCAAGTCCCTGTTAGTGAAAAGGTTTCTGGATAATTTGAATCCACTAGTGTTAGAGGAAATGAGACAGCAGTTGTTGCCAAGGTTGATACCACTGAAGAACCACATGTCACAGCTGCATGTTCACCCGCACCATGTCCCATAACAAACTGGCAAGGGTCCTTGCGGTTATTGTTAACTCCCATCTCTGAGACAGTCTTGGAGCTTACCTTGGCCCAAAGAGGAATGTGATAAGTGTCTTGTGACCTTGAGCTAAACATAAATTTTGACTAGTAGCTTATAGTTTCATAAAGATCAGCAGCTCTCAGACAAGAATGCAAAAAAATGGAGGAGATGGCTTGTAAAAAACTTTATAGGGGAGTAAATGTTCTGCTCAAGTAATATCTGCAGCTACTTACCCAGCATAAGCCTGAAACTGGTTCCTTCTGGCAGTACAGGCTGACTAACTACCACTGATGGCTAAGAGTCTTTTTGTTGACAGGGACAGTCTGTTCAAACCTTGGTCTTAATCCGAATTTTTTTTTTCCTTTCATTAGCATCTGTGAATAGTCTGAGAACAGTTTCTTCCTTGTAACTCCAGGCCTGATTGCTCATTTCTTGACTTGTCTTACTGGCCAGGAGCCTGCCACACAAATACAGAAAAATGATCTAGAGATTGATTTATTACTACCTAATTCTCTGAGCCATAGCGCAGAAGTGCATAGAACCCTGTGATGCCACTCCACCATCACACAGTGTGTGTACATAAACACATCTATGCTGATACTGTGTTTCTCTGATAGTATGTTCTCTGCCTCTACAGTTTTATGTACCACATGCCAGGGTAGAAAATAGGCAACAATTAAGTGTCTGAGCATTCTTATCAACCTATGTTGAGCTCAGCAGAGAGATACCCCTTTTAACAGTAACCCCTTCACAATGCCATCACCTAATCCACCTCCACGAAGTACATTTGACTGGCTTTCGCTCTCAGCTCTTTTTCTGCAAGATTCACCCTGGCTGGACAGGTTTTGATCCATAAATATTCAATTTATATCATTCCACCTCTTCCTTAAACACAAATACTGCAGCCATTTTTCTTTGTAAATCACAAGGATAACACTTTTAGTAGGAAGAGTAACCAGAGAAATCTGCAGCAATATCTATTTTTATATCTTAATTTATCAGGTAACATATAACGATGCACGTCATATGAATGTGCCTTGCTGTACATGCAGCATGAAAGCCAGCAGACATATGATATGTATCTGTAAGTATTCTAATGCATGGCTGTAGTAAATCATATTGCAGGTCCATTTATGCAAGTCCTGTTTCCAGCAATGGCCAGGAACAAATCTGTGGAGGGAAAGTCTTAGAAATAGGGTAAGTAGAGAGTGGTCCTTTCACCAGTGTAGCCACACTGTCTTTGGCAAGAGCTGGCCTAGGGATATCTTGACTAGGAAGCAGCAGCTGGACTGCTGTATTTTGTAGCAAACCACTCTCCATTACCCTGTCTTTGAGCTTTTTAGTTCTCATAGCTTTTTACTTACAGACATGGTAATGGTAGTGGTTTGTATAAAATATACTCTCTTGTTAACTTTAAGTCTGTTTTCTCCTAATTGCATTGGGTATCCTGTGGGTTTTTGGGTGATGAGGAATAGGGAAACTTCATTCCTTGTTTATCTACTCACACCATTCAAGACATTATAAATCTGCATCATTCTTTTAACCTCCTTCCTGTCACTTGTGCTTGAGGATGTGGTATAGAGGAGGACTAGGCAGGGTTAGGCTGTGGTTGGACTTGATGATCTTAAAGGTCTCTTCCAACATAAGTGTTTCTATGATTCTGTGGTCTCTCTTCTAGATTTAAGAGTTGTCATATGTTCAGTTTCAGTGATGGATGCTCTACACACAGGAGTTATCTAAAGACTGCATGTGCAATGCAGAGCAGGTGCAACCTGGGGAGCCTTCGAACCTCCTGTTCTCTAAGTTGTGCTGATCAGGGAACCTGCTAGGGCTTCAGGTCCCCTCCAGATTTGCTGTGCAAAACTGATCTCAGAGGAGGTAGGAGGGACTTGGGCAAGAAGCTGCCAGATCAGCCACATCTGGGAAGTGCTCCTAAACCCCAAACTGCCTACAGCCTCCATTTACCTTGCCTGCCTTTGCACTTCCAAAGTGGAGCAACCACGTCAAATGGTGTATCCTGAGTGGAGATACTTAACAGAGAGCCACAGAAGTGACACAGTAGTGTTTCCCTTTCTGTTCCTTGTGATGCAGTTCCCACCTTAAAGACAAGCTTTTTTTTTTTTCTTTCCTGCTGCTTTTAAGCTGTCTGTTCTTGTGCTCAGGAGCACAGCCAGGGTCTTCCATTCCTGAACTGGGGCTCAAGTAGCACCAATCGACTTCTGGGACTGGGAGAAGCACAGTTGTATCAGTGAACATTTGTGCTGCTGCTGTGTTGTTGACAGATTTGGTTTAAGATCTGAACAGAACAATCCAGTCTGGAAAATGCTGCAGTATTATAATCTGCTGTTATGTGGTAGATTGGGTCTGCAACTCTTGGAGGCACAGAGCACAGTATCAGGGCCACACTTAAAGGAGCTTTAAGCAGTGTTTGTACTCTGAATCTCCTAAACTGCTCTGAGGACTGCAGTGGTCTCACATAACTTCACAGAAATGCCCTATGAGTTGCAGCACCTCTTGATTTCTCTGTGCAGTGCTGCATGCCACCATTCTACCCAGTCACATCTTCCCTTCACATGCTTCTGCAGCAGCATTTACATAGGGGCAGTACTGGAAGAAAGTAGCAACTGGTTTCTCTGTTGGAGTAGAAGAGACAAAGAAATGCTCTCAGAAAATCCCAAGCTTTAGTCTCCATTCATGTGGTCCTGGCCCATCTACTTCACTAAAAAAAAAAAAGGGGGGGGGGGTGGGGGGAGTTATTGTCCCTCCAGTCCATACACAGTATAAGTTCATGGCAGTATCAGTGCAGTAAGAATAATATACCCTTCCCAATAACCACTCTGTCATCAAACAACTAGTAATGACAGAAAGAAAAAACCCACTGTCCAAACCCCTGCCATGCAACAAGAATCATTGTCTCTAACTGTATGGCTTCATAACAGACTTGAGATTGTTAGAATGTAACAGAAGTAATTATGTATTGAATGCAACAGGAAACAGATGTCTTAACTTCTTTTTAAATAATTGCAAATGGCATTGTCATAAGGCCCCATATGCCACTCCCAAAAGTGGCAAAAGCACTTAGATGGACTTGAATACTTCAACCAACCCATTTAAGAGACTATTAGTCAATAACCTTCAATTTGTGGAGAAAAGGATCAAATTAGAGGTTATAAAGATGCAATCAATTGTTTTGATTATGCCATTTTTTTGAGATTTTAAGCATATTTTTATGAACTTAGTTTATAGCCAGTTCTTTACAATTGCTAGAACTTCTGGTGTGAGTTATTTACAAGTCCTAAAGCATGTATGATTTACTTACAGCACCCTGCAAAAGCGGGAGCTAATGCAATGTAAAGTCAGAGCCACATACATCCATAAGGTAAATATTTTGTGGTTTGGACAGAGACACCTTTCACCTCCATCAGCCAGTGAGTTGAGGATAAGAATAAAGAGATTATTCTCCATCCTCATACTGCAGGAACCCAGTCTTCATTTAATGGGAGGACATATTTAACGTTGTATTTTCTAAAATAATACTAAAAGAAACTGAATTCATTTTACATTTTTGAGCAAGGCCTTAACAATAATCTGCTCAAAGTCTCCCAGACTTAAAGGGCTTCTTGTCTAGGTCTAATGGCAGCAGTACCAGCAAGTGTGAGTTAACCCAGAAAATGGTAATTTCCTGTCAAGAGCCCTCCAACAAACGTCGCTTTTATATCTGGCAAAGATCACTAGGCCCCAGTGTTTTGAGATCAGCATGCTTAAGCACTCTTCATTAAACCGGATGTAGAGTGTGAAAGGTGATTCAGGCAGCATGGGCAGGCATCCGCCCAGATGGCTATGCTTTGGACACTCCAACAAGGCTGAATAGATGCTTCATTGGGTGAGTTAATAGTCAGGCAGGGGCCAACGAGTACTTTAAAAATATTGTCTTTCAATAGTCTCTTCACTGTAGGGAAAAAGAAGTCACTGAGTCATTTGCGATTAGCTGACCTACTATTACAGAACTTTCCATCTTGTGTTCAGTCATAACAGAATTTATTGTAAAATACTCGATATTTAGGGTCCATGTTATTTTCAAGCAATTTTCACATTCATGACACATTCATAAACACAGCTGCATCGGGTCTGCTTGATGAAAAGGGAAAGCAGCCCACTGTATCCTGTCCCCTCGTGCATGGCCATTAGCCCTGCCTTCTTCATAAGCCTTAGCATGGCCTCTTGACTGCACATAGGAGGAGGATTATCTTTCCTTTTCAGAGCATCCTGAAGTTCATTCTGACAGCCAAGGTTTCATTCCCCCAACGGCACAATTTGAGGCCCAAACTACTTGAAAGACATTATGTGGCTTCCTAACATAATGCCATGTATAACCAGGAGACCCACCACAGTATTCCCTGAGTTCATGTTGTTCCTCCTGCTTATAAATGAATGTTTTGCAGTCTCCAAATTGTCAAGTAGTAAATTATCTTGGTTGAAGCCAGGGCTCTCTCTTGGCATTCATAATGTGAATGAAAGCAAGTAATTTTCCTGACACTGGGAAGAAGATAGGAGATAATCATTGGTGTATTATGGCAAGAAATCTAGTTTATTTTTATTGTGAGCATATTCTTTAATATAAGAGTTTACAGTGATTTCAAGTGTAGATCAATGGGTAATTAAGGCAAAGACCATGATAACTGATATCAAATAAAACACTACTGAAGACAAGAATGTTTCTAGCTTGACCCTCATCTTGCAGTTCCACAGGTGACATACAGAAAAGTTAAACGTATTATTTGCATGGAGGGTTTTTTCCCCAATGATCTGTCCTAGTCCTGACTCCTACCATCTCAAAGCTTTTTGTACACAGTCATTAGTGGGGGCATTTAAGATCAGGAAGGAAAAACAGCTTATGGATTTGACAACTATGAAAAGGGACTATAGTTTAACTCAATCCAATCTAACTAATGGATTACATCATGTAGAAGGAAGAAAAGAGCCATCTTCTGAAGACTGCTCATCTTCTCTCATAAATATATATCTCAAGGTTTGATAAATTCTACTGCTGGCTGCAGACAAATGACTCACTTTTATTAGATGCCTGGCTTTTTGACTACTTAAAGATGGATGAGATATTTCCACTCTGAAACTGTAGTGAATCACATTACAATTTGTTTCCTCTGTATTCATTACAGCAGAAGCTTTGTTCACCACGGTGTTTAGTTAAAGGCAATCAGCAGGCACTAGCATGAAAATTACTTCAATGTATTGCTGGCGCAGACCAGGAAAGCTGCATCCAAAATCTACTAGCTATTCTCCCAAACATCAAAAATATGAAAATTGTTTCAACTTTTTTCTAGAACCTCTTCTGTTTACTTAGAATACTTGCAAGTTGTTTGTCTTTTGAGGGAGTGCCCTGTCCCTAATTAATGAGTTAAAGGAGAGAACCATGATCTGCATTCAAATCACCTCATACAAAACTTCAAAGCTTGAGTTTCATTGTTGCTGGGCACAGGCAGCTCTTGTCTTCAGCAAAAGCTTCTGGAACGCCAGCAGGTCTGCAAACTTGAGTTTTCTGCAAAGGAGTAGAAGGCTTTCTGCAGTCAGTGCCTAATCTCTGCTGAATTTCCCTACTGAAAAGCCTTTTGCTGCAGTGAAGATGAAAGTTTAGATGATCTTGTATAGACTCGCCGGTGTTGCCAAGAGAGCTTATTCTTATAGCTGTATTAGCAGCACCAGTTGAACTGTGGAAGCTCCAGTGTGGTGCTGCCATTTACCAGCCTGTTTCAGCAGCCAATTGCAGAGGTAAATCTGCAGTTTCTGTGGTGTTGTGAAATACATGCTATATAATGCACTGTACAGCTTTAATCTCTTCTCTCAAATCTGTTAACTGGTCTGTCTCCCCAGGACGCTGGTGCAATATGCTAAATCACTAACTACAGTTCTTTGGTCAAAAATAGTCTTCTTTTTCTCCTCCCTAATTAGGAGTGGCCAGCATGTGGCTTTTGAGCTGCCTGAGGCTTGTGAACTGTTTGACTAGGTTTTCCAAGGCAGGGCTGCCTTCCTGGCTGCAGTCTGGAGGGAGTCAGCAGAATCTCCTCATGGAGACATGGCTGTAATTGCCTTGGGGACCTGCTTATGCAACCGATTGACCCCAGCCCGATCTGGCACTGCAGTAATGTACTGAGACCCTTTAAGAATCACTGCCATCTCCCTCCTAAGGACAACTACCACAGGTCTTCTCTCCACAACCCTCCAAAATATGAGGAAGGGGTTTTACAGTCCTCAGCCATATAAATTTTTGGCATGCAGCTTGCAAGGTTTGTAAACATCAGGAGTGATATTCCTACTTTGGTGACAGCTTTGTAGTTAAGGAAAAATCACAGTGTCAAACTACCCAAGACATTATGACACTCTTTGTAGGAAAGGTGCAGCCCTGTGTATATTGGAGCATTTGTGTGTGAAAGAAGCTCTGAAGGTATATGGCTGCTCAAGAGGAACTGGAATCCTAACTATCTCTGTGATGCAGGCAGATAATAGGAGGCCAACACAGGGAGAGACGTTTCCTAGGCACAGCACACCAATGATCTGCTGCTGTAAGACAGGCAGTAAGATAAACAGATGTTAAGCAAGCACTCATAAGTACAGGTGACTTTCTGTTGCTGGGCGGCTATGGAGAGCAAAAGCTGTTCTCTGGTTTCCTGCCTATCCTATCCTCAGCACATCTTCACCTTAGTGGGAGGCATTTGTCAAACATCTTTGATTCCTAGTTTCCAGCTGTCACTGTGAACAGCTGCAGAATGGAGAGATTCATCTTCTACCTGCCTCTTTTCATAAGTTCTCCAATTAGCTGTTCGCTCTGAGGCCAGATCATACAATATTTCTGCAGAAACTGGCAAGACAACTTGTGAACATTTAAAAGGGAAGGCACCTTTCCAGTAATAAAGATCCTTTTGCTCCCCCCCCCCCCAAAGACTCAGTTGAGTGAGCAGGAGTTAGGGCATTTTATACTCTGGTTTTTACTGAATAGCAATTTTCCACCATGAGAAAAAGATCAGAAGAATTCAGTTTATTTTTCTGCTCCCAGGTATACCTGCCAATACTCTTTGATAAACTAATTTAATATTTACATGCAGTGATTGCTTTGCAAGATATTCCCTGATGCTTTGGTTTGACTGAAGGCACTAGGTATCTGCTATTCAGTACGTTACCTGGCTGTCGAAGGGCTGCCAATTCATATGATTTTCATTTTGTTAAAAACAGAATTGTGATACCACCAGCCCTTATTTTTAAATAAAGTATGTGGTAGATAATGCTTTAATTTGTTTCTCTCTGGCTTTATTGTAGTACCCTTTCAACAGCCCAACATCAAGAATGGAGCCCTGTTTGATGAGCAGTACTCCAAGGCTGCATCCCACACCAGTGACTCCTCGCTGGCCGGAGGTCCCGGCCGCAAACTCCTGCTACACAAGCCCATCCATGCACTCCACAAGATATGGAAATTCTAGTGACATGTACACCCCCTTGACTACACGCAGGAATTCTGAGTATGAGCACATGCAACACTTTCCTGGCTTTGCCTACATCAATGGGGAAGCCACCACAGGTTGGGCTAAATGAAGATGACTGGTATCAGCTGAGCCCCTGTACTTAAGAGAGTTCAAAAGACTTCATGTTATGTGGGACTTTTCATGGATGTTCTTCAAGGGAGGTGAAGATGGAGAAGATCCTGGGCAGGTAAACGTAGTTCATAATGTGGGCAGATTGCAGACTAGTCTGACTGAATGTTCCTGTAGCCGGAAAAGATTTTTGTGCTATTCCAGACCACATTTGGGGCCATTCTGTGCCTTTTTTAATTCTGGCATGCAGGCCAACCCCGTGTGACATCAGTGTGAGTGAGCCACTTTTGCCCCTTCTCTTATTGACAAATGTTAATGAATCTTGCAAAAAAAGTACTGGAACAGGACCTATTTATAATTTGAATTGAAGACAGGAAATTCACCCTCAGAAAACTCTGTCATCTGTTCGTCTTTTAAGCTCTTAATGCATCCCTTAAAAACCATTCTGCCAAGTCATTACTTGTTCAAATCAGTTCCTCTGTCTGGCTCCTTAAGAGACCTGTATTGTTGGTAGGTTTCAGTTTACACCTAACTTTGTATATTGATGCACCTTTCTGTTGATCCACTAAGTTTGATATTTACAAAAGAGAAAAAAAAAAAGAGACATGTAGCATTGAATTATACACTGCCTTAAGTTGACTATTGTTCTTATTATATATGTATTTGTGTTAAGTTTGCACAATCTGGAAAAATCTAACTTCTCTGGTCAGTAATGACAAAGCTAAGAAGGGACTTGAGGACTGGGAAGATTTTGGATTCAGAGCCACATATGTTAAATATGATGATATGAAGCAATTATGTAAAGAAAATGACACTGCAAACATGGTTGTTCATTTAATTACCTATTGACAGGTATGAAACTTCTCTCGATTCCTTCACGTGGTGATAATTCTATATACTTCTACAAAAGCAAAATTCAAAGCTGTGCCTTTGAACTTATTCTGTACTGTGTATGTGTGGAAAAATGTATTGTATTTTGGGGAGAATTTTTCTTAGACATTTTCTGTCAGATTTGTAGCTATTTGTGAGGTTTTGTTAGATTTTATTAACATAGCTTTTTCTTCTGTATTATAAAATGCACCAAGCGATTATGGTGGACCTATTACCCTATGGGTAAGAAATAAATAAATGGAAATATGACATCATGCATTTTAGTAATTGTTTTGTAAATAAAATCTTTGCTAGCACCCAGTGTGATGCTAACCACGTTTTATGCCTAAAATGGACCGAAATGTTATTTGTACAGTTGTGCGAGGTATATGAGGGATTTTCACAGTCAAATAAAGTTCTTGAAATCAAATATACCATGTAAATTTACTTAAATGCAGAAACTTCAACAGGCTGCAAACCTTAAAAAACACCCTAAATGTCTATGTGTTTATCCAATGAAGGACTGGAGAACATGCACAATGCACAGCAAATGCGTAGTCCTGCGCCTGTGCTCTCAGCTTTAGAGGGCTCCATGCTCAAGGCGATGACTGTGCAGAGGTTTAAATCCTGCTGCTGTTGCTCACCCAAGTCAGTGTACTCACTGAAGCAGGACTGGAAAGCTGGAAATAGAAAAGTTGTTTTGCCTTGGATAAATACACGAAATAGCAAAATTCTCAGCCCTTGTATGTTTAACTAGTGGGTGAACTGCTGAGAGTTTGGGATCTGAAGTAACTACAGGAATGAGCTGGAAATCTGCAAGGACTGACAGAGAGAGGGAGGAAGGATGTTCCAGGCCAGATCTGGCAAATGTTCAGGCACTTAATTATTCAAACCCTGGTGGTTTTTTTTCAGAAACGCAGCCGGACCCTATCTCCATCTTTCTATATCTGATGAAAAATCTTGTTTCCTGGGTTAGTGTCACAGACCTTCTGAAATTTTACCCATCAGCTGGTGTTATTACCCAATATATATTTACTCTTCACTTTTATTAAGGATGGGAGATCAGGAATAGGCTAACTCATCTGGTTTATTTTTATGCAAGTTCTTCTTATGCAAGTTTATGGTTGGACATGATGATGTAAAGGGTCTCTTCCAGCTCAGGTGATTCTATGATTTTATGATCTATTTTCGGGCAAAATTGCCCACACATGAAGGTAAGTCATGTGAGGAACTTTTTGAGTGGCCAGTCTTTAGTAACTGGAGTTTTTATGTGTTTGAAACCTAAGTCTTAGTTTGCATTTTGTTACTGAAGATGTTTAAATCAAAGCATTGATTCTGGCCTATTAATTATTAACAAGAATGGAAATATCTGCCTCATCAAGACTGTGAGAAATTAGTATGAGAAAGGTGGTGTCACTAGAATAGAAAAAGCCACTTTCTCTTCTCCAGTGGATTCCGAGTCTCTGCATTGCATCACACCTGCCAAGAACCTGCTTTGACCCGGCTCAGGCACTCACTATTGCTGGAACACTGACCAGTCTCCAGTTACCTGATGGACCGCTGACCATGACCTGCCATGGCCTCTCCAAGGACCAGATGTATAGGTGAGAAGCTTGTGGGTAGAACTGAGAACTCAAAGCTGGATCTTTGGAAGGATCAGGAAGGAGGTGAACCCCAGCACCACTCAAGGGAAGTCAAAAGCACTTTTGACCTTTTTTACAACAACTTGTAAAACCAAATGAAGTCTAATCCCCATTGACTGAAAGGGAAGAAAAAGGGATGATAAAGTCTACAAATGTGTCATATCTTTCAACACATTTGGGGACAACACATTTCCCCTGACTTGACTCTTCAGGAGGGAGGATGGATAGTGGATACGGTGCCAGCCCCCGAAAAAATAATGACTTTCTGAATGGAGAACAGCAACACTACATGGGAAATTCTGAGAGAGGGAATTTTGACTAAGAGCAGCACTACAGAGCTGCTCCTAAGGAAAGAGCCGCCGCACACTGTCAGTCAGATAGTCAAAGGCTTTTGCAAAAGAACTTCCACAGTCTTACAATCTTTTTTTTTAAAATTAATTATTTTAAAACTGTGTGTTGATGCCACAGGAGTCTGAACGTGCCCTTCTGAATACCTTTGAAGCACTTCCTGATGAGGGCTTTGACATTTAGACTGGGCGTTCATGGGGAGCAATATATAGATTACCAAGCACAGCTCTACAGAGGTCACCACCACCATCCGCATCAGAAGCACTGCAAGGGAAAGCAGGCCCCCTTGTTGACCACCGCAGGTCAGAACCCACCATATTAATATCAACTGCCACAGCTTTCTGGTCACAGGGGTATATTCCAGGCTGTGAAGTGCAGCAGCTCATGAGAGGATGATAACCTCTGGGCAGAATGGCTAGTTAAGGGCAGGAGTCTCTTAAATCATCTTAGTACAAATTGGCAAACCTCCTGAGTCAGAGCCTGAAGGCTGTTAATTAAGCCCTTCCCTTGACCGTGGCAACTGAAACTGCTGTTTCATGCCTAGCCACATATTTATATCTATATAAAGTAAACACGAGACTGCACAAATCTTCCTGAAGAAGCTTTTATACCAGATGCCAAAATATTCATTCTCTTCTTCTTCTCTTTCTCATCCTTTTTCTTTCTCTTTTTCTTTTTTTTTTTAATTTCCTTTTCTCTTTTTCCTTTTTTCTTTTCCCTTTTTTTCCATCTTCTCACGACAAATACACATTTGTGCTTTTTATCATGGACAAAAACTTACAACAAAAGTTATATGTAACACATAAAATATTGTAACACTATATATATTATAGCATAAGACACCATACACAACATTTTAATAGATGTAAACATAGAAACATATTTGTACGTATGCATATAAAAATCCATTACGATTCTTCAGGATTTTTCATTACCAGGTAGAAAAAAGACTCAGCGGGGGAAGAGCAGTGAGAACTCCATTCACTAGCATGAATCCTGTTTTTGTCAGGTCACCTCTTGCTGCTAAGGTCACTACCCTTTGACAAAAATGGCCTCTGACCTCTCCAGCCCCACAATTCTGTTGTGACTGACCCTGAAACCCATGAAATTCAGGGGCAGACATTGCTTTGGAAGGTTTAGATAAAGCTGACTAACATGGGAAGGGCTCATGGTATGCACCCATCTGAAAAGGTCTGGCAGTTCTTTGGTAGAGGATGCAATTTATTCTGTCCCTTCTTTCATTGAAATCCTAATCCTTCATATGCTACCTAAAGTGGAAAGTAAAATGCACCAATGATGAATAGCAATGTGCCTTTAAAGGGGAGTAACAGTTTTCTAGTCTTTATTTTTTAGGGTTTTTCATTTAAAAAAATAATTAATCTGCAACATACAAGCAAATTGAGTGTTTTTGCTGTGCTGTGAAGAAAATCTAAGCAGGCTTCTGTTTTACAATAGCATTGTAAATCAAACAAAGGATTATTTTTACCGGGTTTCTCCCAAAAGCTGCATTAGTATACACATAGACCTGATGCAGAAGAAATGGGTATGCACTTCAGGCTGGATTTCACTACTGCCGTTCAACAACTGTGGTGTTCTGGTTGTGGCAAGAACCTCGTGACGAGAAAATCCTGGTATGGGTCTGCATCTTAAACACGCAGACTCAGTGCTCTCTGCAGCCACTGGGCTCCTGCAGATAAACCTTCCTTACTCCTTTGGCACTTTCTGCGACAGAGCTGCTCGTTTAGGCAATGAAAGGTTTCTCCTCATGACCACAGAGCGCCTGAATTGCTGCTGAAGGAGTACATACATCAAAGAGAGCCTGACCACAGCTGCCTCTTGTTTGATTACCACGGGGTTTTGTTAGCTTCGATACACTGTTTTCAGCTAGCTGGACATTTTGGTTGTAGGGCACCCTGAGTATGGAAATCCTACGTGTCTCAGAAACACAGAATGCGTTCGGTTGGAAGGGCCCTCTAAAGGTCACCTAGTCCAACCCCCCTGCAGTAAGCAGGGACACTTTTAATGAGATCAGATTGCTCAGAGCTTCACCAAGCCTGACCTTGAATGCTCCCAGGGATGGGGCCTCCACCACCTCCCTGGGCAACCTGTTCCAGTGTCTCGTCACCCTTACAGTGAGGAACCTCTTCATCCTTTCTTCCTAAGTCTTCTCAATGCTGTTTAGACCTCTGGTCCCGCAGAGCACTTTATCTCACCTTCGCTGACTCTGCCCGGCTGTGCACACGCAGCCCGACCCTCGGCTCCTGCCACATCCCAGACAAAACACGGTGGTGGTGACGTGGCACCGGTATCTCTCCTCCTCGCTACCCTGACTGCCCACACCCACATCAGCTCCCTTCAATGGTTCCATCAACCCCGCTGTGAAGGGACGCGCGGGCAGTTTGAGGAAGGTGCCCGTGCTGTCCCTCAGGGAGCAGGGTTTGTCCCCGAACGGGCGCGGTGAATTTTCACGTCCCCACCACTCGGGTGGCTTGGTCGCGTGTGAAAGGCTTTTGTTTCGCTGCCAGGCGTAACGGCAAAGCCTCGCGGGGAGGGGGCTTTGTGCCATTGACCAACCCGAGGCGCGCCCCAGACCCGTGCTCGCCCAGGATTCGAACCCTCAACCTCACCCCTCTCCCCCGCCCTTGCAGCCCGGCGTCGGTCCTGGCTGCCCGGCGTGGACTACAGCACCCATCGTGCCCCGCGGCACCCAAGTGCGCAGTCCCGCCGCGCCCCGCAGTGCCGCGTCGCTTGGCATGCTGGGAGGCGTAGTCCTCTCGCCTCATTCTCCTGCCGGCGGGACTCGGAGGGAGGGCAGCCAATAGGAGGGCTCGGGGGTGCACGCGGCCGCCCCCGCCAGCCAATCGAGCGCACGAGCGCTGCCTGTCAGACTGGGCGGTTTCCGAGGGGAGCGTTGCGTCACGTCACGTCAGGGGGCCGCGGGGTAGGAGGTCGGAGCGCGGCGGGGTGGCGGCTGCTGCCGGCGGAACGGGGCGGGCGGCGGCCGGCGGGCATGGAGCTGGGCGCGGTGCTGGAGGCCGTGGAGGGGTGCGGCGGCGCCGAGGCCTTGGAGCGGGTCCTGGCGCGGTACAACGAGGAGGTAACGGAGCGCTGGGGGGGCGGGCGTCCCTCCTCCCCCCGCGGCGCCAGCCGGCCCCTCCGCTCCCCACCCTCGGCGGCGTCGCGCCGCCGCCCCGCCCTGCCCCACCCCCGGCAGCACCGCCGGTACCGGGCCGCGGGCGTCCCGCCCTGGCTCCCCCGGCCTGCAGCAGCTCTGGGCGCCATCCCCCGGGCTCGGCTGCGCGGCGGGTCTCCTGCCGTCACCGCGGCCGCTGCCGTGCCCTCAGCCAGCAGCGCCGGACTGGCCTGCGCGGTGCAGCCCGCCCGCGGCCCCTGTGCTTCCCCGGGTGCCCTCCGCCCTCGGGCTGCGCCGGGCACCCCGGCGGTTTGGGCGTGGTGAGCAGGGCAGCGCCCGGCGGGGCGCGGGGCAGCGCCCGGAGGGACGCGCAGAGCCAGCGGCATCGCGGGCGGGTGGAGCCCGTCTCCAGGCTCCTCTCTGTGGCCTCTGCTTCACCTGCCGCTGTGCAGCGTGGCGCGCTGTGGGCGATGGAGCCCTAAGACAGGTGTTCCGCAGCGTAAGCTTGCCTCGGGAGCCCCGGCGCCCGCCTGGACAGAGTAACTCGAGTCTGTCGGCTCACGGCGCCGTGTGTCTGCTCACCTGCCCGGGGCGCCCCGTCAGCATGCAGAGGGGTAGCGGGGCGGGGGTGTCTGTGTGTGCCAGGCGCTGTGTGTGCGTGTCTCCGTCTTCCTCAGTGTGTAAACTGAATTGCCAGACCTCCCTTGATCGCTCTGCCTTTCTGGCCGAGCAGAGGGAAGAGAGAGAGCTAAAAGCAGGGCTCTGACCGCCGAGGCTTGTAATGCTGGCAGGTACTGAAGAGTTCCCATTGCCCTTACAGCGTGGGGTGTGCGTGCCAAAGCAGGAAGTGAAGGGATTTCCTGGGAACGCTGGGAAGCAGAATTGGACGGGAGCTAGATCTTAGCTGGATTTTTAAAATTTTTTTTTTCCATCCTCTGATGGGGAAGTTTTGTCACCCAGGTTTTAGTGGAGCAGTACAGTCCACTTCTAAAGATCTCATCTCAACCTCTGCGTAGACAGTTCTGTGACTGGCACACAGGTCCCTAAAGCTCCTCCAGCTCAGGGTTCATCAGTAGTTTAAATACAGTTGTGTTCAGCTGTGTTGATTCTGCTGAAATTTGGACATGTGCTACAGGAAGAAACATTCAGGGGTTTAGTTTAAGATTCCTAGCTCTGTGATTAGGGGAAAAGCCAAGTGAACACAGACTAGTGTACGGCTCATCAGCCTCCAAGGGATGGCTTCGAGTTTGCTGTCTTATGTGCAATATAGTTTAAGTCTAATAGTGACAATAACTTGAGCTTCTGGAAGAAGCTTGGGCAACAGTCTTCATGTAGGCTGCCTTTGTGCACATGCAATTCAAATGCAGATACTGATGCAGTTGCAGTGCACTTTCTCTGAAGGATTGGTGGGTCTAGAGCTCATTAGGCACATCAGGCTGTCTTAACTCACTGACCTCTAAGGTACAGAAGAAGAGTTCTGATTGAGGGAACTTTTCATCTCCTGTATGTATTCTTGAAAATGACCCCTGTTAAATGTGTTCACTCAAAAAGCACAAACAAACATAACTTCCTCATTTTACTGGATTTTATGCTGTCTGGCAGCTTCCCCGGATGAATTATTTAGGCTTAAGTTCAATTCTCAAGGACAGAGAGCTGGTGTGGTTTCTGTTCTGGCATTTCAAGTCTCTGAATGAAGCCTTGGGAGTTCAGTGTGTAGCTAAATACTTCTTGAAGTGGGATAGGAATCTCTTAATACTGTCTCAATTTGACATCTCTGGTACCATGTTTCTTGTTCCGAAGTTTGCCTTAATGTCTCCTATATCTCTCACTGTGGGTGATGTGTTACTACTCAGGTACAGTGCCTGTGGGCCAGCAAAGACTGGACACCATACTCCAGGTTCTAGATCTTTACCAATGCCTCTTCTGGGCTTTAGATTACTTGTGGGGGGGGAGAGGGGGGTTCCACATAACAAAGAAAATATACTTTAACTTGAGTGTAAGAATGGATAGTGTAGTGCTACAGTGCAGGTGGTCTTAGAATAATTATAAGGAAATATATTAATATTTTTTCCTGCCATCCTCAAGGATCTGACTGCTACTGGCAACCCTTCATGGTAGGGTGGACATCCAAGGCCTGTCTGTGTACTTGTGAGCTCATGCCCTAAAGATAAGAGGCCTCACTAACGTGCTATGGAGGGTCACTTGTTTTTCAGTCTCTTGCATAATGTAGCAAGTTCTGCCTTAGAAATAATGGAAATTGAGAAATTTTTAATTTTTTTAGAGGCTGTTCATCATGCTTAATAATACATCTTGGAAGTTTTAAAATGTCATTAAAATAACTCTGGTATTACTGCTGTTTTACCAGCAGAATAAACTTTGTGTCATAGGAGTAGTATTTCACTAGTCACATACTTCAGGACAGAACACAGAACATACAGTAACATACTTCATACACAGAACTAGACACAATTACTATTTGTGGTGTTTTGAAAGGAAATAAGCACTTGTTGTTCGACTGTGTCTATCTTGATTTTAGCTCTGCCAGAGAAACAAACACCTTGGTAATGTGGTTTGGGAATTGCCACAATAGGGAAACTGGTAGTTTTAGTAGTAAGGTTCATTTAATTTGTACTGCTTGTTTTCTGGGCAAGACTGTGCGATGGTTGTTCCAGTTTGGAATGGTTTAGAGTGCAGTCAAACGCTTGTAAACAAGAACTGCTCGGGGAAGGGTCAGAGTAATAATGACAGATCTGTAAAACACAAGACTGTGGCTGGTTTTCACCTTGTAAGGTGGCATGAGTGAGGTTGTTAACTCGTGTCGGAACGCAGCCCGCAGGTCAGGGCTTGCACTGCACCAGTAGTGAGGTAACTGCAGTCATCAGTGGGAGCCAGGTATGGAAGCTCTTACTGTTGGGTAGAATGGGAAAGGGCACGAGTTGACATGGTTATGGTCTCATTATCTGAGGCTGGTTTTAACCAGGCTCCTAAAGTTTTGTAACAGTTTCCTAGGTATTGCATACTTGGCAGCTGATGTTCATGTAACAAATGCAAACTCCTCTCTCTCTCTCTCTCTTCTTTTTTTTTTTAACAGAATCGTGCCATTTTCAGATTTGACCCAGCAGATGAAGACACAAGAAAGGTAAGTGAAATAGTCTAGGTAGCTAGCTGCATACCTGCTCTGGTTCAATGCATAACAAAGGAAAAGCAGTCTTGTAACTTAGCTGCCATTGTCAAAGGATGATTATAAATTTATATTTTCAATTTTGTTTGTTTAGTGCGAGAGACATTCCCCCCCCTTTTTTTTTTCCTGGAAAAGGGAAACAATTCTGCCTCAGAAAAAGCCCTCTTGAATGAAAGTAATAACAAAAGCCTATAAGGAGTCTTGTTGGGTGCAGATTTGGGGTAGGGCACTAATGATACTCTTTTCTTCTGGATCTGAGAAAGACATTTTGCAATGCACGTTTGGGTTTTTTTCTCCTCTCAGCAGGTAGCAGGTCCTTGTCTATGTTAGAGAATTTGGACTCACATACAGTTATTAAATATTTGTCTTTATCTGTGCCTTTACTTGAAACTGATGTTCAGTAATGTGGTGAAGGATTATCTGTGTCCTTTTTTAATCTATGTAATTGCTCTTACCAATCTCTAGCTACACGTCTAGGAGTAACTGTTCTCTTAGTTATTTACTCCCATAAATAAGCCTCACAGACTTTGCTGTCAGTCATTCATGTCTACTCAAGAGCCCAAGTAAAACATGAACAATAGCAATGCAGGGTTTTTTCTCTGCCTCACCACCCACCTTCAGCCATGACCTTAGAACTGCAGCAAAGTTGTGTCCATGGTGTAATTGCATTGTAATATAGGTGCAAGTGAGCTTTATGCTTTTTGAGGTTGGATACTGTTAGGGAGAGAAAGACCTGTATACAACAGTGACATGCTGTAAAATATGAAAGACAGTAAGGGCAGAACCATGCTTTGACTATAGAGCCTGGGTAAATTGGACAGCAAAAGTTGTTTTGCCATAATATGGTTATCAAATCAGGCTGCTTTAGGCTGTAAACTAACTAAATCAGCAGTGAGTTTGTAGTGCTGAACTCCAGGAGGAAAGTAGGTTGTGTCCTCTGGAAGGCAGGAAGAGAGGAAATGCTGTCAAGATTCTCCATCTGGACAGAGCAACAGGACTTTAATGCATCACAGGATGATAAGGATCACAAGACTTATTGCTTGTCCTGACTGCTTTGTTTAATGATGTATGTGTCTGCATTGGCCTATATGGTGGGTGTTACAGGTGGAAATCAGTCGACAGCCTGTGTTGAACTGCAAGATCTACTCAGATACCAGGCAGATCAAGCTGGTGCCATTCCTTCTTAACCTGTCATATGCTAACTATGCTAACAAAAAATGTGAGTTTCTTAAAGCTGGTTTTCAGTTTGTGCATGTAAACCATATAGAAACTGCCAACCAGAGACAGGTATGTTCTGGAATAGCAACTCAAATGAAGGCAGTGAGGTTGCTTCAGGGGAGCTTAACCAACCAGCTCAACCAGCCAAGAAGTTCTTGACAGTGTTTTGCTGGGAGAGATTGAGTCTTGAGAAGTGCAACGTCACAGCAGCGTGGCATGGTTGATACAGACACTTTTATGTCCTTTATGTCCATGCTGGAATCAACTCCAGAAAATTAGTATCTAGTAGCCTGCCTAGGCAGTCACCTCAGAGAGAGGTGTCAGACATAGTGTCTCCCTCTCAATGTGGCACAGCAGGCATTTCAATTCAAGCCTCACGTGTCCTAATACACAAAGGAAAGTGTGGGTTTGGGGGTTTTTTAGGACAACTTTATCGTCATTTAATAGCTTTGTTCTCCATTACTTATACCTTGACAGGCCCAAATCCCCCTTCTGAAGTAGCAACATATTTGTGCTGTTTACAGGCTTGAAATGGCAAGAAAATCACAGCTCTGTTGGTGGCCTGGAAAGATGTTTCCTTAGTTAGCCATGACACTGCACAGCTGGAAGGAACTGCAGCAGCATTTGCTTAGGTGACAGAACAGAGAAAGTGAGTCTGCCCAGGGTAGTAAGCAAGACATGACTTTAAATTGTCTGAAGTTGCTGGGTTTAGGGGAAGAAGGGGGGAGAAAGGGAGCAGCAGTGAGTGTAAGAATATTACTCTTAAGCCATATTATTGTCTGAAATGGTAGGGCCTTCATGATGGACATACTTCCTTTTGAGCTCCTTATGTTTTATCTGCTTCACCCTTTGGTAGTATTGATACCATCTGTTATCTACTCTGTGGTCTCTGGCTTGCTGTCTTGGTCAGTCCTGTAATACATATCTTTAAAGTTTGAGATCAGTTTTGTGTCTTTATTGTTGGGGTTCACTTTGAACATAAGGGATCTAAAATTCAAGGTCTCCCTTAGCAGGAAGAAAACCACCAAAATGGTCTTTTCCCTGGCACTGCTGAATGTTTCAAAGATGTTGAAACAGATGACAGTAAATCGTATCAAATGTGTTGTGGGACTTTCCTGATCAAATTCATGATGTGGAGGGATTCCTTAAGGCTGTGGATTGCACCCTATTTTAACTTTGGAAGGATGGAAGCAGTGAAGGATGTCGGTGGAGCAATATGCTGTCCTGCTCTAACTCTCAGAAGAACCTTGTTATTAGATAGTGCTGTTGACACTCTGACACTTCTGGGAGGTCTGAGGGCTTCTGCAACTGCAGAGGCACAGAACTCTTCTCCTCCCAGCAACTTCATTGCAAGCTTTTAGAGTCTGTTAGCGAGTGTCCTTTAAAAATACTAAGCTCCAGCACTCCTGTGGGCACACTGTGTGGTATCTTAGAATTAATGGTTATTATTGTTCTGACTTTACTGAAACCCCTTAAGGGAGGCTGGTCTGTAAGAGAAGAAAGGTTACTAAGTATCTTTCATTAATACTAAGCATATGTTCTAATTCCCTCTGGTCCTGCCCACTCCCATCCAGCACTCCTCAGGCCTTACATCACTTAAGGCTTCCATCAAGACAGTGAAACCCATCTCTCCTTTTAAACCTCTTATTTCACTACTGGGTTACAGGAGTTATACAGGAATCTTCCTGTTCAGTGGGCAGGGCAAGGAGGGCTGCTGAGAGTTCAGCCGAGCAGAATTTCACAGAATCACAGAATTGTAGGGGTCAGAAGCAACCTCGAGAGATCATCGGGTCCACCCCCCCTGCCAAAGCAGCTCCCCAGCTCATACTGCACAGATAGGCGTCCAGATGGGTCTTGAGTATCTCCAGGGAAGGAGACTCCACCACCTCCCTGGGCAGCCTGTCCCAGGGCTCTGTCACCCTCACTGGGAAAAAGTTCCTCCCCATGTTGGTGCGGAACTTCCTGTGTTCTAACTTGCAGCCATTGCCCCTAGTCCTATCCCCACAGACCACTGAAAAGGGGCTGGCTGGTTCCCCCCACATCCCCTGCTTCAGATAATTATAGACATTAATTAGGTCCCCCCTTAGTCTTCTCAAGGCTGAAGAGTCCCAACTTACTCAGCCTATCCTCATAGGGGAGATGCTCCAGGCCCCTAATCATCTTCGTAGCCCTTCTCTGGACTCTCTCCAGGAGATCCCTGTCCTTTTTAAACCAAGGAGCCCAGAACTGGACACAATACTCCAGGTGGGGCCTGACCAGGACAGAGTAGAGGGGGAGTATCACCTCCTTTGACCTGCTGACTGCACTCCTCCTGATGCACCCCAGGATCCCATTGGCTCTCTTGGCCACCAGGGCACACTGCTGGCTCATGGCCAACCTGTCATCAACCAGGACCCCCAGGTCCTTCTCCACAGAGCTCTTCTCCAGCAGGTCATCCCCCAGCCTGTACTGATACATGCGGCTGTTCCTTCCCAGGTGCAAGACTTTACACTTGCTTTTGTTGGATTTCATCTGGTTTCTCCCTGCCCAGCTCTCCAGCCTGTCCAGGTATCACTGGATGGCAGCGCAGTGTTCTGCATGTCAGCCACCCCTCCCAGCTCTGTATCGTCAGTGTACTTGCTGAGGGTGGATGCTATTCCCTCATCAAGGTCATCAATGAAAATATTAAACAGGACTGGACCCAACACCGAGCCCTGGGGAACACCGCTAGTCACAGGCTTCCAGTCAGATTCTGCTCCTCGAATCACAACCCTCTGGGCTCAGTCCGACAGCCAATTCTCAACCCACCTCACTGTCCACTCATCTACCCCATGCTTTCTCAGCTTTGCTATCAGGATGTCATGGGAGACAGTATCAAAAGCCTTGCTGAAGTCAAGGTAGATGACATCCACTGCTCTCCCTCCATCTACCCAGCCTGTTATGAGATTGTAGATGGCTATGAGATTGGTCAAGCACAATTTCCCCTTGGTGAATCCATGCTGACTACTCCTCATGACCTTCTTCTCTTCCAATTGCTTGGAGATGGCATCCAGAACAAGCTGTTCCATTACCTTTCCCGGGACAGAGGTGAGGCTGACTGGCCTGTAGTTACTAGGTTCCTCTTTCTTGCCCTTTTTAAAGACTGGAGTGACATTGGCTATCCTCCAGTCTTCAGGCACTTCACCTGTCCTCCAAGACCTGTTGAAGATAATAGAGAGCGGCTCAGCAATCACCTCCACCAGCTCCCTCAGCACACGTGGATGTAACCCATCAGGGCCCATGGATTTGTGTGCATTAATCCCTTTGAGATGCTCCTGAACCTCCCCTACCTCAACCAGTGGGAAATTCTTTGTTTCCCAAACACTCCTACTTTCACACAGGATCTGTGGGTCCCGAGGGGCCTTTGAAGTGAAGACCGAAGTAAAGGCAGCATTCAGTATCTCCACCTTCTCAGCATCCCCTGTTACCAGGACACCCTCCTCATTCAGTAATGGACCTACATTATCCCTGGCCATCCTCTTACCAGGGTGAGAAAGGCTCATTTCACCTTCCTGTGGCTCTGAACCAGGAGTTTATTGTCTGACAACACAAGTTGCTCCTCATTTTACCTGTGGAGTGCTGTCTAGCCTTAAGTCTCACACGTTCAATCCTGTGACGTGGCCATGTCAGAGCTTGTAGGGTTCTACCAAGCAGGCCATCCTTCTGTTGTCCATACTGGCTGAACAATGAATTTTTTAAAATTAAGCATACCAAACCCTCAAGGAATACAGATGTACACCCTCCTCACTCTGCCCCATCTTTCCATAGAGGCTAGGTAAAAATTTGGTATGGCCTTTTCAGAGGTGGTTATCTAATTGCCACGTTATTCATCACAGTTGATTATAAATGTTATATAAATGATTTCTGGACTTCCAGAGAAAACAAAAGCTTGAACTAATATTTAAAATACTCTTGGTCTTACCACCTTGGAGGCTTAACTCTTAAAAATTAATAACAGAACAAACTACTTATTTTTTTAATGCTGTGTCTGTTAGCCAACATTCTTATTCAGCAGTTGCAAGGAATGCCTCTTTGGTACCAGAATATCTTATCTCTGACTTGCCAGAAACAAGTTTTTCTTTGTTCTTTTACAACACTGTTTTGTGTAGTTTAATGAAAATATAAGAAATGTACAGTGCTTAATTTTGCCTTATGTGAGATGGAGAGGAAGTATTTAAGAGACAGTTCTGAATAATTTGGAGAACCCCAGGAAATTAGAGTTGTCATAAAAATTAAGGTCCAATTTATTGTGATTACTACTACCATTCCTTTCATTTACCTGAAATTGAGTTGAGTCTGCTGTGAATCTTTATGGCTATAGCAAAGTAGAAGGTAAGTTTGAGGAATAGATAGCAACACGGATGAGGTAAAACAGTAGCAGATCTGTATGACCTGTTGAGGATACATATAGTTCCCTAAACTTGGAGTGTGTGGCACCACAGTTGGTTCCATTAACCATTCTCACCATTGAACAACTGCAGAACTAGGTTGAATTAAATTAAGAATTTACTTCTCTTGAACCTCCAGGAAGAATTTAATTAAAATTGAGATTTGAAAATTATGGAAAAACATGTGTCAGAAGACAAAGTGAACTAAAGGGACTTAAGCCAGTGCAGGAGAAGGAAAGTATGGTGCAGTGCCACTTATGCTGTTCCCTTTTGCCTGAAATAAATGATGTGCTGTGGCACATGATGCTCAGTGAGGCCGAAGATGATGTGGCTTCTGTTTCACCCACAGTGAAAAGGTAAACGTGCACTCTCTGTTAGGACTGTGACTATTTTTTTTCCCAGTTATTAAAGAAGAGGGAGGAGGACTCATCTGATTTTGTTGCAGTCTTTAAAAAGCTTGGTTTTAGTTTTTCGTAAAGTCAAATCAGTCTAGTAGGAGTTTCATAAGTCTGGTGACATACATGTAAGCTTATTTTGCTCCCCATGTGCTACTGTCACTTGCTGTTCCACCAAGGCAGGTGTATTTGGGCCATGAGATACACAAAAATGTGTCAAGAGCATTGACCTTGAGAAATGAGTGAGGGTGGTGCAAAACCACCTGTGTGCTGCTGCCATGGAATTGCTGTTCTGGATGGACTGACTTGGCACTTTTGTTACTGATAGGCTCTGTTACTGAGGAAAGCAGAAATGGAAGCAACCTGTATTTCCAAGTCAGTTCCACAATGGTGGTTGGTGGTTAGGTTTTTGGTTGGGTTTTTTTTCTTATATTACTTTAAACTTGAATGCCAGGAAGCATAGCACTGACAGTACTTACAGTATCCATGGCATAATTCACAAGCAGCAGTGCAGAAAATGACAGATCAGGTACGTGCTCTTTCTGTAATGTTTAGAATGTCTGTTGTTCAGCTTTGAAATGAACGTTCTCTAGCACTGAATAATCTGTATCTGAATTCAATGCTACAATTAGTAAATCAGTGGTGTTTACTTGGATTTGAATACCTGCAGAGTGGAGCTGGTTCCTGCTGTAATCCAAAGGCCTGTATAAACAAAGAGAATGGTTTGCTGAAGGGAAAGAAGCAAGTAAAGAGAAATTGCTGACTTTTATCGTGAAGCATTACTCTGATGTGGAGAAGCTATGATAAATTCAGCTGACATGTAGCCAAAGTTTAGTGGTCTGTGAATAGTAAAAAGTAGATACAGGTCAGCTGTGCTTTCTAAACATCTCCTTCAAAAGCAGGAGGTGGAAAAGGACCTCTCATGCAGACACCTTAGGACCAAAAAGCATCTTGTGCCATGCTAGCAGTCTACAGGGAGGTAGAAAAAGCACCATCTAAAGAAAATTCTTTTGTCACCCCATTCTCTCCCGTTTCTCTTCTCTCTGTGCATCCATTCCCTCACACTGTCAAGAAGAAAGCAGGAAGCATGCTGTATGGCATTTGGGTTTATTTCAAGGCAGTTTTTTAATAGGATGGATTTTGTTTCCTTGCTTCAAAACCTTCCATGGATAACTCTCCAACTATAATCACATGCTCGGGGAGAGGGGGTTTCCCCAAACTCCTGCTGGCACTTGAGATCAGCCGGTTTCACTCTCATGGCTTTCAGCAGTACTGCAAGTGGCCAGCAGCATCTCAACTGAATCCCAGTTCCTTTTAAATCATTCTTGATAGCTCACTAGGGTATATAACTCCAGACAACTCTGGCAGAAGTTCTTACATGTGGGGGTTGGTTTTTTTTCACTTTTGCTAATCTTTAAAATGGTATATTTCTGTAATGGCCAAGAAGTTTAGTTACTGGTTCTTAAGTGTATGGTGGCTTAGTTGTTAATATGGTATGCAGAAGACTGCATAATTAATGCTTTTAAAAATAAGCTATAGCCTTGGTTATATTCTGAAATCTTTAATACAGCCAAGGCTTCAGGAACATGTAGGAAATGAAGCACACCAATGTGTTTTTTAAAGTTGGAAGTAGGTTGCTAAATCTCAAAGAAAAAAAAAGTTGGTGTTCCATTTATTGTCTCTCTTTAGTACAGCTAATCAGAGATAACTTATATTGCTGCATTTCACTAATATTTGAAGTTATGAGGTGATGAGGTTTGTAATCTTTAATTAAATTGCAGGGATAGTCTTCAGATGGAGGGAGGGTTTGACTTCTACCTCCTGTGGCAAGTCAGTGGGAGCTTTGTGCCCTTTGGGATCTCCCTGCAGTGCTTTTGACAGGCTGCAGTGACATTCCTGTAGCAGGAGGTGGGTTCAACTTATGGAAAAAAAGAAAAAAAAATATAATCAGGCTGAATATGGCAAGATTGATCTCTTTATAGTCAAAAGAGCATTCAGGTTTTGTCTGACTTGAGATTGCAGATTCCAGATGTGATATGTGCATAGTCTCTGCTGCTAACAGAAATGAGCAGAAACTCACCTTAACGTCAGTGGGTATTGACGGGGTCAGATGGTTTATGAGGTAATCCCTGGTATTCAGAGACCCAGAAGGTCTTCAGCACTGTTAATGCAAAATCAGGTCTATTTTTATGTTGTATTTACTTACTGATAAGGCAGTCTGTCTGGCCCTGTGTGTCTTTGAAGCATTCATTCAGTATCTTGGTTTGGAAACTCAAGAGCAGAAATAAAATTCTTGTAAGAATTTGAGCTGTGACCAGGAAATTTGACTGTGGATCTGGGCTGTTCATTTTTTGTTTCCTGGGCATTTTTTAAAATGCACTTCAAAGATGCCACCTTCAGAAACATTTAGTGCAGGTATAGCATACTGTGTGCAAATCAAGGGGTTGTACAGCTCCGCGGGAGCAGTGTGGGATCTCTTAAAACTCTGCATTTGAGTACCTTTTCCCAGGTACTTATTTATGAAATTCCAGTGGTGAGTGTACAGGAGGTCAGATGTGGGTTGCAGTGCCTATAATATTCACACAGTTTTCTCATGTTGCTTGTGTGCTAGGAAGAGGTGGAGCTTACTCCTTTCAGACTCCTACTGGGTTAATCTAGTGAGGGCTGTGGAGATGTAGTCAAGGTCTTGATTGTCTGGGTGGTGCTTTTGGGTGGGCTTCACCCCAGGACAAGCATAGTAGAAATCATATTGTGAGTTCTTACTGGCTGACTTCATTGGCAGATTGTCTTTTAACATTCTTGAAGACTTGTGGGGTTTTTTTCTCCCTATTCTTCTGGAGTGTCTGTTCTAGATTTGCTTTACTTACCCTGTTTCTGTTATTATTTTGGCTGTAGTTGGAAGTGATCACAGTAGCAAAACTTGCTTGGATGTCCCAAGTGAAACTTTTGCTTTGAACTTTGGGTCAGGGTGATGGGCTGCCTTTTTGATGTGGTGGTGATGAAAAGTGTAATTTCAGAGACTGTTCCCCAGGAACTATTTTTTACTTTGATTCCTGTACTTTTTTTATCACTCTTTTGTTGACATACACTGCCTGAGACCACAACATGAAATTTTGGTCCTAAGGCTTCTGCACACTTCTGCACTAGGGTCATTCAAGCCAGTTGTTATTCTGGCTTCTTTGATGCTTCATTCATGTCAGTGGTCAAGACACAATGCTTGGGGGGAGGTGGAGGGTGAGAAGGTGGGACGAACTGTTTCCTGGGAGGTACAATGCAGTTTGTATTGCCACTTTGGAACTTCTTTGTAACTATACTTCTAGCTCTGGTACCCATGTGTAGTAATGTTGTCTTGAGCTGAAGGCATAAAACCCCTATGGAGTCCTCCCCCATCAAGCAATCTCTTCTGTCCTCTCTTTTCTCCATTTTGATTAATTATCTGGTTGTCCATTTCTGTCTTATAAAAGGTAACTCTCCTGTAATTCAGATGTTACTTTCCTGACCAGCAGATTCTTGGAGTGCTGTATTTCCTCATGCTGCATTTAGGTGATTAATAGTTACTCCTGCAGTCACATTGGTATAAAGTATCGGCGAAGCATTTCAACTTCAAGAGCAGTTGACAAAGCAGCAGTCTGACTGCTTTGGTAAAACTGCTGCAGCCTGAGCCTTCCAGTAACGCTGCATTATGTTTCTGTGTCAGAGGTAACATTTTGAAGAGTTTTACTTAAGATGGGAGGAGTCTGTAGATTTGATTGAAGTGGCAACACAAATTATAGCTGTTACCAGGCATGGACTGCTAATACTTCCACGTTAGGGCAGCAGTTTAGTTTGGTTTCTTTTCTGCCAGACTGAAACAACCTCAACTTATAATTTTGCAGGTACTGTAGTTGTGACTGTTCTACTGTGGTGTATTTTTAAAACCTTTCACATCTCTCTAGCCTTGTTCTTCTGGCTACTCGTGTTTTTAGTCCCAATGCTGAGAAAACGTGGTTAACTGGCAGTGGTGAAGAGCATCTGCCACTTTGGCTTTTGATTTTGATGTGTTTGGATTGTATCTGTGAGGAAAAACGCTTTTGATGATGTTGTGGTTTAAACCTCAGCTGAAAAGCTGGGGCCACAAAAGTTAGAAAAAGTCCCCTGCCTCTTTAAGAGGTGGGGGATGGGCGAACGGAGGGAGCCGAGGAGCCGCGAGGAAGGAAAAAAAAACCAAAGGCCCGCGGGTTGGGATAAGGATAGTTTACTAAACAACAGGAGAAAATATGAAAACAACTAGTTACAGTGCTATTATATACAGTGCAAACCTCTCACCCCACTATGTCATTTGAGCCATGCACGAACCGCTGCCAACTCGGAGCCCCGAACGCGGCACTCCCTACCGGCGGTCCCAAACCCCCCCTCACCGCCGCCTGCCGCTCCGATCCAAAAAAAGAAAGAACCCGGAACTGGCACTGCGCCTGCCCAGACCGGAACTTCCCGTGCCCGGGTCCGGAGCAGTTTCTGATGGGTCCAGAGTCGCCCCCGGAACTGGCACTGCGCCTACCCAGACTGGAACCTCACGTGTCCGGGTCCGGAGTCGCCCCTGCAGGGGGGGTGGGCCTGACCACCTGATCATGACGCAATTGGTATGGAATACTCTCAGGGCTAACATAGCCTGTTGCTGGGCTGAACCCAGGACAGATGATCTTTGGAGGACTTTTGCAGTGGTTTTTATTTTGAAGAGCTAGTACAGAATACCCAGTTTGTCAAGTCAGATGAGAACTCAAAGGTTTTATGAAAGCTTAACAGAAGTAATTTCCTATTGCCATTGGTATATTGATGCTAAAACTGTTCCTTTTTTTGTTTGTTTGTGTTTGCATAGAAACTGTGTGAGGGAATTCTAAACATCCTTGAAAAAGATACAAAAACTTCATGCCAAGTTGCCTGCCTGGAGGCCCTGCGAATTCTCTCCAGGGACAAGAAGGTGTTGGTGCCTGTGACCACAAAGAGGAACATGCAGATCCTTATGAGGCTAGCAAAGCTGGACACTGTGGAAAATCCTCTGGAGAGAGTGTCTGAATTTCCTGTTATAGTAGAAGCTTTAAAATGCCTCTGTAACATAATTTTTAATAGTGCTGTTGCACAGAAGCTCAGTTTGGAGCTGAATCTGGCAGCTATGCTCTGCAATCTTCTGGAAAAATGCAAGGACCAACAGCTTGTTAATGACATTAAATGCTTTGATTTGCGTCTCCTCTTCCTCTTGTCACTTCTGCACACAGATATTAGATCGCAGTTGCGTCAGGAACTGCAAGGGGTACAAGTTCTGACTCAGGCTTTGGAAAGTTCCCTGAGTGTAAGATGGACGGAAGAATATAAAGCAGCAGAAGATCGTGACAGGCCTCCTTTATCTTTGCAAGAGACAGATTGTGCCATTGAGGCACTAAAGGCTCTTTTTAATGTAACACTTGACAGTTGGAATGTCCACAGCAAGGTAAGGCTTAGCCCAAGTGTTTTATAATTGGTTTTGTTAAGCCTATGGGAGGCAGAACCAGCAGGTAGATACACAGGAGGCAGTTGTTGCCCAAGCCCCAGAGCAAGGATGTCAGTACTTTTTCCACTGTAAGTGTTGATGGGATGTGATTGCGTTTTTCAAAATAGCAGTTAAGGTAGTCTTGAAGTGTTGCATCATCATTTCTCTGTATGCAAAGTAAGTCTGAGAAAATGTGTCTGTCTGAATGCAGATTGTCTCCTGTGTTGATGATCTCGGGCTTTCAAGAGGTGTTGGGTCTTCAGTATTCATGGCTTTGGATAGCAAAATAACTTTTCTCTTCATGTCATTATTTTAGGCAAAAAAATCCAATCTGTACATTTCCTGTGTAAAGGGAGAGTAGCTTTGTTTCTATAATGCAGATTAGAACTGTTCAGTTTCCAAATCTGAAATAGTTGTCTTTTCATTTTTTAAGAGTCTGAGAGTTCTGAAAGGAATTAAGTGGTGTTCACCAATAATTAACTGGCTAGGAAATGCTATTTAATGTAACTGAATCAGATGGTACATCTCTGGAGATGGTGCATGATGGCAGCAGGGTAGTAATTAGAGCTGAGAAGTCTCCCTAGTTCTCTCCCATTTTTCTGGTCATGGTAAGCACATCATCTATAATATTTAACAAATCACTCTGAAGAACAAGTGGTACTGTTTTTAATATCTTCCTCTCCCAACCTCAGGTTTGGATGTAAACCTGAGGTCGTGTATGAGAACAAAACACTTCTGTTGTTATGTCAGGAGTAACATGTACCTTATTTTTCTCATTACCACATCAGATCTATTTTTTTCTCTTGGACAAATATGCTTCATATGTGTTACATCCCTAAATTTATAAACAAAAAGGATAACTTTATTTGTTGATTAACCTAAGTCTGTGCTGCAGCAATAGCATTCAATAGGGGATCTTTCATTTTAGTCCACATCATACGGTCTCTAAAACAGTGCTGTTAACTTTTCACTGGGCATTGTAAATATGGAGAATATAAAGCTAAGAATATGTTTGCACATGTTAAAATAGACAAATAATTGTTCTCTTTAGTGCATTGGACTAAACAACAGATAGGATATTAGTCATAAAATTAAGGAAGGTAAACCTGAGAAAAGTCTGAAACTTAGCCTTTGCTTTAATGTCTCAGGGATATGCTGAATAAGAAATCCTGAAATTTAAGATTAATTGGGTGGGGGGTATTAGCATCATACTTCAGATTTCAAGGAAGTATGAAGAAAGTTAGGGTTTTTTCTTTCATTACTATTCTGAACTTAAGAGATATTATTTTAAAATATCTTTCAATTTGTCAAGGAAAGTTCTTTGTATAGACAAATGAATGTTTTGGAGGCCCTTGATCCTCCTACACTCTAGTGGAGAAAAATCACCCAAACCCAAGTATACAATATATGAATGTTTGGTACTTCAGTGTTTGAGAAGCATCATCTTTGTGACTGTTACTGTGTGGAGGGAATAATGTCAATATCAGGTGCCAAATTGGAATATGAAGCTACGTTATATGTTTGCCTCTTGAGAAGTAAGCTCTTGAAATCCCAATCCTGAAGTTGGTAAACTTTTACAAAATACTGGCAATCTTGAGAGGTGAAATGCCCAGTTTAACCCCAGAAGGGCGAGTGGGAGGCATCACACAATTGTGGTGTTACCTGATGGGGTTTTGTGTGGCCACTGTCTGTGCAATGAGGGAGGCTTTGTCCCACAAAACTCCCTCTTTAAAAAGCCCAAGCATACAGCTATCAGGAAAAATTTCCTGCAGATTGGAGGAAATCCTGGTGTTAGCTGCCTTTTATCTAATTGTTTATTTGGATGAGAGTTTAATGTATTCTAGGGTATAAGAAGCTTGGTTTGTGTTTTGAGGTAAAGCTTTTATAACACATCTTTACTAAAAGTTCCTAAAAGCAAGGAACCCTTAAATTAAAGTGCTCTTTAGATGTAAACTGTTAGCCAGATATGTTAGGTGATACTCGGGTTAGCACGTATCCCTGTGGAAATATTAATGATCTCTGCAAAGAGTAAACAGCTCATTAATTTAGTGGGCTGAAGATGCAGAATTTGAAGAGATTGCAAACAGTAGACAGGATGGAAAATAAAAGGAGAGCAGAGGGGTTAGGCATGTGGGTAGAAAACTAAATGAAATTCATCCTGAGGGGGAAGGAACCATTTGAAACACCAGTATTTAATGACTGGAAATGGTTTCAAAGTGGCAAAGCCAGACAAGAGCCGCAGGTGGTACAGTTGGCAGATTTGGACGCTCCTGTTACAAAAGATGCATTGGGGTGCTTTGTGCTAGGTCAAACACACCAAACATACGATGGATGCCAAGAAGAGCTAATGAAAAAGGATGAGGACAAGTACACACACAGTTAAATGATTGCAGTTACTGGTGTACTTTTGTGTGGCTGCTGTCTGGTGGGAGATTGGAAGGGGGAATTGCTTGAAGAGAGCAGGAGTAGGGCAAATAGGGTTGCTGAGGGTAGAGAAGTTACTGATGAAATGGTGAAAAGCCATCAAGGGAACAGAAGCAAGTGAATTAGAAAAAGAAACAGGCTGGGTGGGGAAATGAAACCATTGGCAGCAAAAGGTCTAAACGAGGAGGAGGCAAATGAAATTAAGAACATATGTAATCTGAATGTATTTACATCCAGACGCCTCTTCATCCAGGAAGGCAGGCAGTAATGTATGGTAGGAACAGTGCTATGGAATAGAGCAAATGGTTGTAATGGGCTTTTCTAGTAGTGAAGGCTCATTTAATCAGGAAAAAGTCACCCGTGACTTTCACGGGGCCTGGTTGGAAGGCCAGTTACGTTGCATTCAGTGTACTCTAAGGTACAGTCCTTTGATTGATAGGGATGGATGTTACGATCTAATAGGTATTTTTCCATCTTTAATTTTTATTATTCTAGTGACCTGAAACCCCCACTTGCAATCTTCAAAATGAAAAAATATCTTCATAATTTATATTTATATAGAATGAATCTCATCAATTTCGTTACATGGCTGCCATCCTTCGACACTGCTTATTAACCACGGGCCCTACCGAGGACAAAACCGAAGAGTTGCACAGGTTGGTAGAACTGCAGAGCCAATCTATTTTCAAAGGTTATACAAATAGAATAAACCAGGAAAAAAAGTAGAAAAAACCCCACTTTGCCTAAAATCTGAAGTGGAAATCTGAGGAACAATGAAAGCTATTAATTTTGAGTAAAATATTGTCAAACTTTTTGATGAAAGCTGTTTCCCCAAAATATTATTTAAGCATGTCTGCTATCCCAGAGAGAAAGTGGCTGGCAAGATTGCTTTTTTTGATCAACAGTAATGAAACTGACCTTTTTGGAATTGTGTGTGTGTGTGTGTGTGTGTGTGTGTGTGTGTGAGACTGAGGATGAAAATACGTGTGGAAGTTCTAGGGGTAGTGCAATTTGAAGTGGAATGCAATTTCTGTTGGTTTGCATAGAAGCCAGTGGAAAAAAACTGCATTGTGAGATTTTTGTGTGTAACACTTACAATTCTGATGGATTGGGATGGAAGTTACAAGTTGATCTTTTATTTCCAGTACTTCTAGGCTGCTTTGTTAAAAGTGCAAATAGAGTTCCCTGGTAATAATACCAGGTTTTTTCCAACAATGTATGAATCATCTTGCAGTTTTAGGTGCATTGGTTGTGGTTTTTTTAATTCAGTCCTGCACTCAACTGTTGGTTATGTATTTGAAACCAATAATGCAATCAAAATTCAGAGTATTTTTAGTGAGGTGGTGGTTCTCTGTTCAGTGTTACTAGTTGGATTTTTTTCCATGATGCCCTTATTTTTATCCAGGTATATCACATGTTCACAGAGCCCAACAGTACAGTAGCTTCAAGCTCTATGCCATGTCATCTCTTGGCAATGAAATGCTGCTCTCTTCTCCAGAGATACCTGTATATCTTAGTGTAGGATCTTTTGAAGATCTTCTGAACCACAGTCTTCAGGAAGAAGGATGTAGCTTTTCAAACCCAGCAGTCTTGAAAGTGTTAAATGAACTTGATTACAATCTTGGAGAGCTCTTAAGAGATCAACAGTCTTAGTAGGTGAACACTAATATCCTGCATCAGAGCCCTTCTCAGTTGGTGCAGACTAGTTTGGAATAATTTAGGATACTGCTACAGTAGTTGCCATGACTAAAGTTAGTGTTGAGTGTGTCCTAAAAGGCAGGCAGTGTTTTCTGTTTGATGCTGCTTATGGTCAGAGTTTTGCCCTCTCATCCCCCTTTAAGGGAGGGACCGGTGGGAGTAAGTTCCCCACTGCTGGGAAAATTGAAGAGATTTTGGTAAATTCAACAACTACAAGAAGACAGAGATGGGCTTTTAGCATTTAAGCATGAATATACATTATTATACAGCTGGTGCTCTTCCCATGTTCTCTTGTCCAGAAATCTGACTAGACCAATCACCCCATAAAATTTAATTATCTTGTGCTATTGCAAAAGGATGCATGTTATATGGGTTCTTTGGGTTTAGCTTTTCTAAAAGCTCTTGCAGATGGGATCCAAAAAGGGCTTTACATACTGAGGTAGGCAGCTGGGGAGAACACGTAGTGTTGGTGTGATTTCCTCCTTGCTTTTTTTCAGTCAGAAGGGTTATATATAGGGTATGGAGATGCTGCCCACATGGACTTGTGGAGACACCAAGTCAGGCAAGGATTCAGTGTATTTCTGAGAAGAAATGGAAGAGAAATAAGAATGGTTATCATTGCCTTATGTCACTTCAGTTGTTTCCCCTTCTCCATCAGACGCAGTGTGGCACTGCATTAGTCTTTCTGTTATGTTGGGAGAACAACTTTCTCCCTCTGTTGACTAACTGTAGCTAATTTAGCTCAAATTGTTAGAAGAAAGAATGTAAATATAATATTGCTGCCTGTAGCGTTTGATCTTGATTTATTGTTACACTTGGTGGTTTTTTAACGTGCTGGAAAATCACTGCACAGGTTTTGACTTCAGCCTGTTTGCAGAACCTGAGGTTTTTTCTTTGAATGGTACAGGATGCAGTAAAGGCTGAATAATGTAATATGCTTTTTCACTAAGACTATTCATCATGAGGCAGCTCTGGAATAGAAAAGGTATAGACAGAAGTAATGCCCCTGTAAATCCTTGGAGGGAGCAGGGCCTCAGATCAGAGGGCCCTACTTCGGTCTCCTGATGTATTTGGTCAAAGAAAACTCCGGTTCCTGATAGAGGCTCCAGTATGAATGAGTGAACTTGTGTTAGCAATGTATAGCTAATACAGCACGGCTGAAAAAATGAGGCTGAACAATCATTTGGGCTGTTCATTATGCTAGACTTCAACCATGCAATCTTTATTGCTAGAGATGAGGTGTGAGTTGGAGAGCAGAGTGCAACTTCTTGCCCTGCTTCCCACCTGGAACCTATCAGTAAGGCAATTATGAAAATAATGTTAAGAACTAAATAAAGTATAGACAGTGTTGACTGCAGAATAAACTTTATGAAGCATCAGGGAGTCATAAGTATATTTTTTAGAATTGCTGATCACTTGCACTTCTCTAAGTTTGTCAATCTGCAGAATAAGAAGCTTAAATGAAGGGTTCAGACAAGCCTGTTAAAGCACGTGATGTAAATGCTTGTGCTCCCAATGTTTCTTTTATGTGAGCATCAGGGTTGGATACGTGCCCTGAGCTGTGATGTACTGCTTGTCAGTGTGACTAGATTCCTAATAAATACCAAGAAATTACCTATAAAAAAAATCTTAACTAATTTAGTACCTGGTATTGTTGTCATTATTGTGGTTGTCATTACTTAACATTTGAATATGAACGGCTTAAAGCACCACATATTAGAGTGAGTGCCATTTTTGCCCACTAACAAGGTTTTAATCAAGGCATTCAGCAGCTCTAAATAGGCCTTTGCTCCTGAATTTGCATATCAGGAGGGGGCTGGGAGCATGAGTGGGTGGATGTCATGTCCCAGTGATTAATGATCTCTAGGAAGCCGAAAAGGGGAGAGTAATATACGCAGTATTTCTACCCCCTGGAGTAGGAATGCAAACACTATTGTGCAGATCTGTGCATAGTCACTGACTTCCTGGTAGCTGGAGAATTTCATACACTCCTCTACCACAAATAAAACTGTCAGTGGAGTGACAAAGATCAGAAAGCCAGGCTTCATTTATTGAAAAGAATAGCTCAGGCACAGTGATCCAGAAAATTAATTTTGTAGGTGTTTGGGAACTTGGTTGTTTAATAAGAAACTGGTAAAAAGAGAACTTTTGATGAAAGCCCTGAAGCCACCAAATATTTACCGAATTTCTGTCTATTTTGTTGCTGGCTATTTCTGAGTTATCAGAGAGGAATAACTTCCATGATATAACAGACATATCTTAAACAGGAATTAGAAACAAAGAGAACAGGCTTTCCAAAAAGTGAAAGTGTCTGAATTTCAATTGCTAAAAGAGCAAAAGGGAGATGGCAGAATGTGGAACAGCCACCCAGTCTGATCAGACCAAACCCAGCAGATTTGTTAGAAACCCTGTTGCATCTGATTGCCATGATTTGCTTTCTTTTGTAGTAAACCTTTGTTGGAATTGGATTAATAACATAATAACTGAGGGCAGCTTCCAAGGATTACTAAAAGTGTTAAATGAAGTTGTTTGAAAAGTTTTTCTGTATTCATGGAACACTTTGCTGATAGGTAAAACATTGGTGCTTTGAGGTCGGTATGTGTAAGCTTAAGTAGTAGTATTTTTCAGTAGAGACATTTATAAATTTAGTTGGGCATCAGTAAATAAATAATGACAGAATTTTAACTCTGCAGCATCAGTGTGACTTAGCCCCATATACAGGATGAGTAGAAATACAAGCCTGTATAATGAGAGCAGGGTAGGTAGCAAGCTCAGGGATGTGTACCATTGCAAGAGACCCTTGCAAAGTGAGTTCCCTCTTAGTCTGTTATAGAGGAGGGAGGGACACCATGATCTAATTTAAATCAGTTAGTGGGTATGTGGGAAGCACTCCTCCATGTGCTTTTTAGAGTGCAAAGACTGCCAGTTACTGTAAGGTAGTGCTTGGTAAATAAACAAGAATCTCTTTCTCTCTCTTTTTTTTTCAAATGCATGAAAAGCCTCCTGTGTTTCCTGCATACTGCGAGCTAAGGGACAGTGGAAACATTTCAGAGGAATTGCCACCACCCGTGCCCCACTATTACAGTTAGAGGTGTTTTGTGTGGAGTACTTTGTCAGATCAGTGATGGCAATATTGATGTGTTGTTAAAGGTTTTAAGTTTCAAGGAGGAAAAAACTCTGAGTGCTGCAAATCAATGTGAGAGTTCCCCCTGCTGTCCTGCAAGCTCAGCTGCTGTAACACAATGTGGCATCTCTGGGGCAGGATGCTGTGGGGGATGGAAGTAATAATGCACTGCTGCAGTACAGCTTTGGAGCTTTTCTCTTTCTTCTTCCTTGTTTGTTCCAAGAGCCAACATGTGGGTGATAATGTATGCCACCTTCTTTAAAACAGAGTAGAAAACAAAGCATTGTTTTGCGAGTTGAGGGCCTCTTTTTGGTTGCAGTTGTACAAACAGTTTATGGTGACTTGTACTCTGTTTTTAATTCTTTCTTCCAAATGAATAATGAATTTTTAAAATCTGTTTCAGCAATGCAATCAACCTCTTAAGCAATGTTCCTGTTTCTTGCTTGGATGTTCTCATTAGTCCATCATCCCAAGAGGAATCAGATATAAAATACAATGGTATGAATATGGGAGCAATTCAAATTTTACTGGATTTCATGGAGAAGAGAATAGACAAGGTATGGGCTGCAAAGAGTCTTCACAAAAGGGACCTCCCTCATTAAAGGCAAAAGTACAGATACATAAATCTTCTTCCAAACCTTTTGGGCAGTATTTAGCACATAAATGGATGTCCTGGGTTCTAGATTGTGAAATGCCAAACCTGAGAACCAATTCCTGTGACTACCTGAAGCGTACTTGCTTGTGACAGATGTTTGGCTTTCTGTTTATATCTATGTAAAGTTCATATTTTGGCTGTCATATAGGAGCTCAGTGAAGAGCTTATAGGATTTGAAAAGGAAATTTTACTCTTAAAACGTGTTTTATTTGTATTTGTTCCCCTTTTAGGGAAGCAGCTATAGAGAAGGTCTGACTCCAGTTCTCAGTTTATTAACTGAATGCTGCCGAACTCATAGGGATATCAGGAAGTTTATCAAAGCTCAGGTAAAGTAAAATACACATAAAAATTCATATGTGAAGCAAATGATAAATGTTTTTGAGGTTTGTACATCAGTGCAGGACACTGATACTGTAAAAGTATGAATGGGTTCATATTAAATTCCCCATAAAGTTCTCTGCAGTATTCTTTTCTGTTAGATCTCTGATGAATATCAGCTATAGAAATAATTTTTCAGTCCTGTAAATTGATAGCTACTGTGGCCTGAGTTCCACAGTAAGTTTTGCAGAGCTGTGAAATAATAACATTAGGGGTTCTGTAACTCTTGTGTTAATGTGGGGGCTCCGTGCATTATGTGACATAAGTGCAAAAGACACAAGTGTCTGTTCCCTTACATCCAGTATGTAAAAAAACCCCACATTTCAGTGCAGTTAATAAAGCTTTGCAAAGATGTGTGGTAGCCAGTGAGGCTACAGCTGTTTTCATGGGTTCTGCTTGAGCTTGAGTTTGACATCAGCAGGCGGGAGTCACTGGAACTGAAACTTGTCTGTCAGCTGTTCAGTCAGAGTAAAACTCTGTCCCTGAACAGAGGCACACTTCATCACTTGGTCTCTTACAAGAGCTGTTTAATACAGTACAGGCACTGGGTAGGCTTTTTTACAGGAAAAAAAATTTCCAAGCCATGATCTAAAGTATCTCTATGGCTCAGTGGTGGGGTGTGGTGGTTTTTGTTCTGATGCTTTTCCTGAAGTTGAATGGAGAAAAGTTAAAAGATGAGCAAGGGAGAGGCAGCTGAAACCAGCTGAGGGATATTCTTTCTTGTAAGCTGCAGTGTATTTTGGGTTGAATCTTAGATGCTGCTCCCAGATGAAAGTGGTGCCCGAATTCATAAGTAGAGTTTATAATGGAAAAGAGCATATTTTGCATTTTTTTTCTACCTCTGTCATCTATACCAGGAAAGAGGTTTTGAGGAATTTAAGAAACTCCTTCTGGGTGTTTATTGGTTTTGTTCAGAGCAGTTTGTTCTTAGGATACTTTTCTAATCTGTTAAGTAAAAAAAAAATCCACCTAAAAATTTAAAAAAAAAAAGTTGCAGAGCCAAGTGTTCTGAAGTTGGAAAATGAAGTTGTCTGCATGTTTTTAGGACATCTCAGCATCTAGATGTCAGGATATAATTGCACACTGTCTCTTACCACTGCCTCATATAGTGCACAGAAAGGATGGGTGCTGCTAACGGCATGACCGGATGTTTGATATTTTGAATTGCCCTCATTGTTAAGTGATTGCCTTAGGCTTTATTTATTGTGCACTATTCAAATCCTGATCTGAAGACAGAATGATTAATTTCCTCATGGACTGTCATGGCACTCATCACTGTATTAGTATTCGAGTATTCTAAAAACATTAATTCATTCTTACAATACTCTGTGAAATGGCAGTCATGGTACTATTCCCATTGGGGACAGTAAGCAGGGACAAAGTAAAATGGTTTTGCTGATTGTTTGAATACTTAGTTTAAAAAAGACAGGGTCTATTTTTTCCCAAGTAGTCAATACTGTAGTGTTCATATGTTTAAGCATCGGTTCCCAGTGAGTCCCACATCAGTAGCAATTGTGCACTAATTTTGCATAAAACATGTAATTTTTACATTAGACACCTAAAAGATAAAGGACCTGCAATTTCTTCTGAAGATTAGGGACACCTTTGGTTCCATTCCCTCATTGAAGATTCATTCTTCATTCCCACTGAAGAGCTGTAATTCTTACAGGAGACTTCAGACCATTAAATATCCTGTATTACGACCCGGGTTTTTTGCAGATCATATCATATCCCTTGATTGTGAAAACAATTAATGTAGGTCTTGAGTGCATGTGCATGAGGAGGTGGAAGTTACGTTGCAAAACCAGCCATGTCTCAAGCACCTTCTGCCTTGCTTGAGGCTTGAACTTAAGAATATTAAGGACATTTAATGAGGAAACAGTGTGTTTGAGGAAATGCTAAATAGCATTTGCTCCAAAATCTTTTTGAAACATAGCTTCAGCTTTTAAAAGAGTGTTTTCTGGGAGAAGTACACATTTCCTCTATAAATGTAGAGCTAATTTTTTTAATTCATAATTCATGGTAGTCAAACTTGCCATGTGACTTATTTTCCTGCTTTTTCACTGTAAGTATACTCATTGTTCTGCATAAACTACACATTACGTTAATACTGTAGGTTACCTTAAGGTGGTATTTTTAATGCTTTTACCAGACATTTGAGAAAAACAGCAAAAGCAAAGAATATGAGGTTACTGCCACCTGTTAGCCAACTATTTTGGGGCAAACGTTTGTGCTCTTAAACTCCTAATAGTTGTCTGTTCTTTCTTTAAGTTTACACTTGGGACTGAGTCCTCTGCCCAGGATGGCAGACCAGAAGGTCTGAATATGTTAAGAAGCAAGACTCATTGCTAGTGCATGTAAGCATAGTTGGGTTGATTTTTATTTTGTCTTTTTGAAGGAGCAGAGCTTTTTGTATTTTCTTGTTCTGTTGGCTGTGTTTGCTCCTGCAAGGACCGGATAGCTCGCTGCCCTGCATCCTATGCTGGTGTTCCTTTCTTTGTGCTGCCAGGTATTGCCTCCGTTAAGAGACGTATCAAATCGTCCCGAGGTTGGCACGACGGTGAGAAACAAGCTCGTGCGCCTTATGACACACGTCGACCTTGGAGTGAAGCAAATTGCAGCAGAATTTCTTTTTGTTCTTTGTAAAGAAAGAGGTAAACGTTACTTTTTCTTCTTATATAAGGTCTTGCTGTGATACATTTGCCTCTTGCTGTAGCTCTTGATTCTTGCAGAGCTACGCTGGGGGAAGTTTGTGGGTGCTTATAACTGAGTAATTTTTGTGTATCGCTCCTTGCAGTTGACAGCTTGCTAAAATATACAGGCTATGGTAATGCAGCAGGATTGCTGGCAGCAAGGGGACTGTTAGCAGGAGGAAGAGGAGATCATTGGTACTCTGATGATGAAGATACCGATACAGAAGAATACAAATCTGCAAAGCCAAAGTATAGTATTGTTTTCAGTTCTGTATATCCTGTTGCAACTTAGATGTTTTGACATAATTTTTTTTTTGTTTCACCTTTTCCAGTGAGACTGGTTTTAGAATTACACATACTTGTATTAACTACCTACTCCTGTTGACTTCATTGCCTAATTATTGAGAAAACAGCCTTTAATGGTGACCATCATATAGTCAGATGGCTCGGGGGGTTGGGAAACGAACAAAAAAAACCACTATAAGAATGATTTAGCTTCAGTCTGAATAATTGTCTTGAATTCAAGTGTGCAAGGAGATTTTTGAGCAAATTTTATATAAAAAAAAATATTGTAACAAACTTGTTGAGGATGGCTTTTGCCCCAGATTTTCCAGGAACTCATTTGAAATTGCCAAACTACTGTCTGTGGGGCATATCTCTGTAACAGAGAAAATAAAGGTGTCAAATGTGGCTGAAGATTTTAAGTAGGACTTTGTAGAAAAGGAACAAGTCAGTAGGTCTAGTTTCAGTCAGGTTGCCTGGTACTCAGATTTTCCTGAAAAGTCAAATAGATCACATAAGGAACTATAGAAGGAGTAAAATGACTTCTGTAGAGGTAATACATCAGGAATCCAATATATTTGTTAGAAGGATTCAGTGAGCATATAGAAGCTCTATTGATTTTTATTAATTGTAATAGGTTTGGTGTTAGAGGTTTCAGTTTGTCACGTTACATCTACGATTTGATGCCTTTTTAAGTCGGTATTGAAATTGCTGATAGTGGACAACTAAAGCATGTTATTATTCTGCTTTATTCTGTTTCCCTTGAGTCGCAGAGACACGATGAGGTATGTCGTGACATGATTAGCTATGTCATGGGGTGGTTGTGGCTTATTGAAAGATTCTTACTGAGGAACACAAATGAAAGACGGGATTAAATCTATGAGAAGTTACAGGATTTATATTGCTTCTATTGTAAGAAATAGATTCTAAACCAGGAGGTTTCTTTCTATTTCTTCTTGTTCTTTTGTCTCTGTTCTTCTTTCAAAAGCCTAACATCCAGTTACATACACATGAGTGAAACTATGACAACTGTTTAGTTAAAGCTGTCAGTTGATTTATGCATCTGATTTTTCTGTATCCATGTTAAACATTAGCAATTAAACTGTTTGCAAAGGTAATTTGCCCTGAAAGTGTTCTTGGAAATTTCTTCTCTGCTTTTGTTACCGTTCCTGTATTGCCCTTCATTTGGTTTAAGAGTGAAAATACTACTAGCATTGTGAATTCTCAAAGCATTCTTAATTTAATTTGAGCAAAAATCACAGGAAGAGAACAGTAAATAATTCAATGATGGTTCATGAATAACAAAATGTAACTAGAGCCTCTCTATATTTTTAAAATTAAGCCTGTGCAGAATTAGTTTCAAACATGTATCTGTCATCCCGTTCCCCACCCATATCATTATTGCTAATGACATTGTGATGATTACCTTCCATTTTGCCTGTACTTCCAAACTGCTTGTATATTGATTATACTGTAATGAGTACTGGTGGACTGTGTATTTCTGGGTGGCTGACCAGAAATTACCACAGTGAATCAACAAGAAGGTAATGTCATGATTCACAAGAAAAGGCTACAGAAAATGTGTAAAAGTGAAGGCTGACTATTTATAGTAAAAACCTTTCATGTGCAGTTCAGAGAGTTTTAGTCTTGGTGGTTTCTGGTAGTGTGTTCCTCTTTCCTCCTATGAAGACAATAGACAATTTACTTATTTCTATAGAAATGTAAACTGTATTGTTTTTCTACCTCCAGCATTAACCTCATCACTGGTCACTTAGAAGAACCCATGCCCAATCCGATGGATGAAATGACAGAAGAACAAAAAGAGTATGAAGCTATGAAGCTTGTCAACATGTTTGATAAACTTTCCAGGTATTCTACTCTACCTGCTTCTGAGGGACACAGCTCATATCCTGAGTCTTTACTAAGGTCTAGTGCTTTGAAATAGTCCTATAATCAACTTCTTTGTTGGATTAAGACCACTTTAACTGCAGAGAAAATTACTTAGCACTTCAAAGAACAGAGCGATATGTAGCAGGACTTCAGAGGAAAGCTCTTTTGGAAAGGATTGGACAGCATGAGAAAGATCTGGTGGTGAGGGAACCTGCTTACTAAATAATGTTAATAACAAGAAGAATTTCACTTTTTAAGTGGAGGACGTAATCCAGGCCCCAGGCAAGTGTACTTGTACCCAAGTCAGTGAGCAGCATCTCGTGACTGCTTATGTCTGCTGCTTATATGAAGAACAAATACAATGTGAAAATAGCTGTCACCAGAAGCAATGGATTATATCAATGGGGCAATGAAAAGGGGATTTACAATTAAGAATTATTGTGCATTTGTTAATGCACAAGGCTTGGATTACAAATGAGCCTTGTACAATTTGTTTTAAATGCCTGAGGTAATGCTAGAAGAGAAAATGGTATTAATGTGACAGAAGGGTGTACATTATTGGTACAGAAAGTTGATTTTTATTTTCTAACTTCCTACATACAAGAAGGGAACACACCTGTGATATTAGCTATAGCTATATTTTCTCTTTGACTCAAGATGCCCAGAACTTGCTGGTTTTTCTTCCCCTGTCCTTGCAGCCATATCAGAGTGATCACTTAGAGCTTTTCTGTGTAAGCCAAGTTTTATGTTCTCAAGGAACACATGATGTAATACTGATTTACCACTGAACTGAGCTGTAGGAAGGTAGGTAAATATACATGGACCATTCTTCAAGCATGGGAAACGTCAGCACCAAGAAATGTGTTTGTGTGTTATGAGAGTCTGTAGATATTCAAATAACAAGTTGTGTTGAGTGAAATTCAGCAAAGCAAGTATTTTTACACCTCTAATGAAAATGGGGTGTGCAGCAAAGGATACAGGAGAATCTGGATTTTATGTTAGTTGCCAAGACAAGTATAAGCAGGAGAGAAGGCAGGGAAGGATCTTGGAACAACTGATCTGAGATTGTCAGTTAAGTAATTGGAAACTTCTTCATGTTATTTGCATGTTACAATCTTTTCAGTAGCTAGAGAATTAAGATGCTGAGCATTAGGGGTACCACAATAAAATGACTAAATGGCCTAAAAGTTTTTTAAAAGGAAGATAGAGACACAAGATAAACCATGACTGAAGACAAGTCAGTTGCTCCCACTACAGCAGTTACACAAAATTCCAATGGCATCACTGTAGCATAAGAGCCTTTTCAGTTTGGAGGACTGGAGACACCTGCTGCGTTGCCAGCTACAAACTGACAGTCACTAAGCAGCTGGTGCCCTGTGTCACTACTTATCCTCTCCACCAGTAGCATTGCTGGGGAGTGAATGGAATAGAAAAACTTTGGAAGTAAGTTACCTTGGGCCCTCTGTGTCAGTTACATCCACCTGCAGTTCCCTCTGTGGTGCTCAGGCTGCAGACTCCTCTGGCTGGGACTCTTTGTTGAAGGCCTTTGTGTGGTTTGTAGTCCAGTGATTGCTGTAGGACAGTGTTGTTGATGTGACCCCTTTAGGAGCTGTGATAACGTGAATAAAATCACTTGACTGTTCTTCCCACCCTTTTTGTTTTACTGAAAATTGAGAGGGGGGAAATGCTGGCAGGAAGGGAAAAGAAACCGAGACTTGTTTTAGGGAGCCTGTGGGATGCTTTTAATGAATGTAACTGAGTGCAATTGTGGGTTTTGCAGATGTTACATGAAATGGGAAGCAGACAGCCTTGTATACAACAAAGAGTAACATGCTGAATAGTAGTGGGAGTCCCTCCATGTTTTTGGAGTTCAACATTTCTGCCTCCAGCTTGAGCTTTTCGGTGCTGAGAGTTTTCAGAGGCTTAAAGCTGCCAGTGAATGTACTTGGTTGGCAACCTACCAATTTAAACTGAAGGTTGTTTTGATCAAGTCTTCAGTTGATTCTGTGTTTTGAATCTTGCTTTGAGGCAGACTGCTGATGGCAGGTTCCCTACTTCTGCTGGTCTGTTGTCACCGTAGGAGGGGATATATACCATGGAAGTTGGACACAGAACCAACAGCTCCTTCTCATCTTGATTGAGTTTATGAAAGTTTGTCTGTGTCACTTGAGCAAGAGCTGAGAATTAATGTACATGAGGCACAGCAAAACTGATTTGGTTAGTACACTTGTGTTGTCCCAGGAGTAGAAGCTAAGCTCTAAAGAGCTAGCATGAGTGTACTGGAGAAGGGTGTGGGGATTAAAGGAAAAGATTGAAGGACTGACAGACTTGCCTCCCTTCCTGATAGATGAGGGTAATCAGGCCAGTCTGTCACTAGCATGTTCTAGATTTGGCTTTGACTGGCTCCCTATCGTTTTTGAAAAGTTACCTGATGATGGATTGAACTGGGAAAACAAATCTGCGAAATAATACTGCTTCAGTGAGAAGTTACAGCCTTCACTGATGGCTGCTAATGGTTTACACTGTACCCTTTGCACAGGTTTAGTGAAACTGTAAGTAATACAGTGACATTTTCTCCCTTGGTCCAGAAGATGTCAGTGGATTTTAGCGCTCCAGTTTTCTCATTTATTATTCTTCAGTGCTGAACCGAAACTGCTGTGAGGTGACATAAAACTGATCCACACTTTTGGTCATTTCAGGTCTTACTTCCAAAAGTTTTCTTCTCTCTTAGGTTGTTGGCATTTAGGCTTGTTCATGGAGTAATTGACCATTGATGAGAATAAATTAATCACCTAGTTTTGTTTTTATCAAAAAGTATGAAGGAAAGCTGAATGTTGTTTGTGAACCCATTTTCCCTGACACAATATTTTAACATGGATTTGGGTTCTACAAAGGCTTCTATAGAAAGTAATAGTATGCTCAAATTTGGCTGGATGAGGTTACTTTTTAAAATCATTATATATATACACACACACACATAAAAATCAGAAGTGTAAATGAAGATGAAAAATCTCGATTACTGCAGCTCCTGGGAAATGTAGATGTTATTGAAGTAGTTTGCTGGAGACCTGAACTTGGCCCTGAAGTAATTCTATGGACTTTGCCTGTAGTAGGGGTCGATAACTACGTAGTTGATCAATTGCAAATTGTTTGGTGACTGTAAATCAGCGTCCTCTCTGTGATGCATATCTTTGAGCTTTGAAAAACTCCCCAAATCTGAAAAAAGATGTAACCTTTCATTTTTGTAAAATAACAAGTTAGCCACCTTTAAATCAGCATTGTGTGTTACTCTGTCTGGTTTTATATCATAGTTTATTTGAAATAGTCTGTGTTAATTAAAATGTCTGGAAAAAATACCAACCTTTTTTTTCTATTACAAATGATAGGTAGAATTGTATATTAATTGACTAATTTAAAATGTCAGAATGCTTTTTTCCAAGCCAACCTTGTGTTTATAGCAAGAATCCTTTTGCTGATGAAATGGTCTCCAATTATCACAGCTTGGGTTTTGTTATACATTGAACAGAAGTCAACAAAACGAGTATGTAAGAGAACCTGTCTAAATAAGCAACCATACTCATTAAAAACACAAAATTAATCATAGGATGAATGAAGAAGGCAATGTTACATAGATTTTTTTTTTCCCCTCCTCTTTCTAATCATAGAACAAAATAATGTTGCATGAAAGGATCGGAACTATTATGTAGTATTCAATTATAAGAGGTGAATAGGTCCCGTTCTATCAAAGGAGCGGACTGGTGTTTACATGATGGCTGTTTCATTACAGACACTGTCATTAAGTCTGTGTGTCAATACTGCCTTCTAGCACATAGAGCAGGCAAGAAAGAGTTACCCTTCCAAACAAGGGAATGATTTTTGAGTCGTTATCAAGCTAAATGGCAAGCAGGAAGCCAGAACTTCTATAGATACATTTGAAGGGACTCTTGGGAGATCTGAAAGTGGGAGAAGAGAATGCATTTTACCAACTGTTTAATTATGGCGTGTTTCTAAGTACACTTGAATAGAATGCTTTGTTTGCATTAGAAAAATAAATGTTGCAAGAAGGTGTATTTGAGTATATGTGAGGTCACATAAGGATGTTCACATACGTATAAATATTTACATTCATGTGTTTGAATATATTTTCATGGGTACAGAAGTATTCCCACTGCCACCTGCTGGGCCGAAGTGATCCGTCTTCTACCCTATAGATGGACCATAAACATCCAGTTTCTGGGTAGTGAACCATCTTCTGAGGCTATCTGTGCCAGTTTCTGGTGGTTCCCTTGCCACCGTGGGACAGTAGCCACATCCTCAGCTAGCCTGAGTTGTCGAAGCTCAGTTGAGGTCTCTAAGCAGTCAGTGCTACGTGGGCACATAAATGAGGCTGGCAGAGCTGAGACCCTTCAAACCCGGTCAGGATCAGCTCTGTGGGCTGCTGAAGTTAGCTGAGAGATGCCTCTTGCGAACTCACCCAGAGTTCTGTAACTTAGCAGGTGGTTGATCCAAACTTTTGAAGCTACCTTTTGTAAGCAGCCCAGATCTTCTCATGTCTCCCCCTGTATTTTTTCTCTTTGAAAAACAGGACTAAGCTTGTACAGTGTTCAGTCATGTCTTCACTGGTAAAAGGATGCCATTTTAGGACTAGATTGTTGTTAAGAAGAAAATAGGCTGACCCCTGTTTCTCCTCCTTCCTCTTCTTCATGTGCCCTAGAATATTTCTGTCTTCATACAGTTTAGTTTTACTAGGTAGCAGCTATCTGAGGAAGGATGTATGGAGTTCAGCCTCCTAGCACTTGAGAAAAAACAGCAAACTTGTAACAACCATCATTCACCCTATTCAAGGACTTGCAAAGCAGGAAGCTCATGCAGGAGGGAAAGGTAATTGATAAACATCCTTGTTACTCTGTGAAATGTGAGATCAACCCAGGTTATGGTTGAAGCCTAGAAAGGAGGAAATGTATTGGGTTCCAGTACAGCACAGACCATAATAGCACACTCTGTGAGTACAGCGAGCTGAGAAACAGGCTTCAGAGCATCAGGAAAGAAGACACAAATGCAACTTCAGTGACTCAGACTTTGACACCACATTGTCATGCATTTATCCCAAAAAGACACACACCCCCTTCCCGAAAGACCCACAGACCAAGACTTGTGTCCACAGATGTGTCTTCTCTTGCGTCTGCTCTTCAGTGTCTCTGCAGATGACTCACCCTGAAAGAAAATGTTTCTGTAAAGTTCTGGAGTGTGTGTAGCAGGATGTAGAAGAGAGGCATGAAAGGGAAGTTGCAGAGAAAGAGCTATTTTTTCATATTTGTTAAATGATGAGAGAGAACTTCTTGACAATATTTACAGATACCTTTTAAGTACCCTCATGTGAGGAGAGGGAGGTCCCCACAAAAGGGCACCTTGCACCTTTGTTTTCAAGGAAGAGGAAAGAAAGACACAGGAACTGTTTCTTTATCCTTTTACTAGCCATTGTAACTTATTTATTAATAATTAATTTTAAATAGCTAGTAAATGTGATTCTACGCCTTCTGGCTGCAATGTTAAATGTTGCAACCTAAGATTTTCTGTTGTGTTTTTTAAAACAAAACTTTTAGGATCCCTTCAGCTTATAGGGCAAGCAAAGGTGGTTTTCTTCTTTCTTACTATGTTTTTACTTTTAAGACTTAAAAAAATATGAGCAGGGGCTTACTCTTTAGGTTGTTCTCAAAAATAACTATACTAGATCACTACAGAGGCTTGAACCTGGCTAAGTGGCACTGAATAATTGTTGCAAGACTGATGACAGAATTCAAAGGACACTTGTTTTGTATCATGGTGTTTAAAACTTAAAAGCCAAGGTTTTTTTCCTGTGAAAAATGTCTTCACTATTAGACACAACTCCAGAGCACTCCGGCTTTGCCTTTGGGGGACCCCTACAGCAGGCAGGGAGAGTTCTGGTCCTGCTTGGACACTAGATCTGCAGTCATCGTTCTTTGAGCCTCTTGAGTCTGTGTTGGAGTATGCTTTTGATCTCTCTTTGCACACATCTCCAGCAGATACTTGAAAACTTCAGAGTGCTCTTACTTGGGCAGAATCTGCATCCTCTAGATCACGCTGCTTGAAGGAAGAGGACTTGCTCTCAGTCCTCAAGTACAGCAAGCTGTCTCCCAGGCTGTTCATAGGCAGAGCCTACCCTCACCAATAGTCAGGCCCTAGCCTCTGCTCGTTGGGTATGGTCATGACAAATCCCCTTCCCAGCCCCAGTGTTCCACCCAGACCCGATCAGCCAAATCACCGCTGTTTCTCCACATCCAGTTTCTCTGCTGCCTTGTCGTGCCGCGGGCAGGGGGATCTGTGAGCTTATCACCGCAGCACCCGACAGCCACCTCAGTGCACAGAGCTGTGTTTCTCCTGCTGCACTCACTGCTTCTGAGCAGGAAAGCCTTGGGGACTGGCTGTGCTCTCAAGCAGCAGATAAATTACCTAGCACACGTTCGCCATGTGATTCCAGCGTTGCCTCCCTTGCTGCTGCCGTGGTTGTGTTCAGGTTACGTTGCCAGCTGCGTGCGAAGCCATTTTTGCCCCTTTTTGTTCAGCCCACGTAGTAGTGCAGACAGGGCAGAGAGGTGACATGCCTTAGCTTCCCCACTGAGTGATGGAGTTTTATTGTCTGTGGCTCGGGAGGGTGGTTATATGTGTGTTAAATCAAGGGTTTTACAGGGCTGTCGCTCAGGCAAGGGGTAAATTGACATCAAGCCTCCGCTCCTTTATTTAAGGTGACTCCTGAATATTTAAGGTATTCTCTGTTACTTACTTTTTTCAGTGCAAAATCAAAACGTTATCTTTGCCCTTACAGCTTTTGCCATAATCCACATATAAATGAGGTGATAAAAAGTATGGATTAAATAAATCTTTTGCTAATACTTTTTGATTGGCTTAATCAATAATTAATCATCTCTTAGATGAGGCTGTAGCTTGTGGAGTAGATATAATTGGATTAGCTGCTGAGAGGCCTTTGGAGCTTTGGAGAGATTAAAATGGCTGTCAATCCTGTAATTAAACTGCCACAAACAAAAGCAACAGCGTTAGAATCAGACAGCTTTTTTAAAATGAATCAACAAGTCCTTACACACCCTTGGTAGCAGTGTAGGCAGAGGCTGTTCTGAGTTATTTCCTTCGACAATGCAATGAATGTGTATCAAATCATGGTTTTAATCCCCTGGATGTGTATCAGCCAGGATGGCAGGTGGAATTTTAGGAAGAAATGGCTGCCAGAGAAGTCTTAGAAGAAAAGCTGGTTTGTGTATCTAAAAACAGTGAACCTGCTCCTTATCTGGAGCCTATTAGGCACTGACTTTTCACGGTGTCTTTAATTGGTGAAATAGGTTTGGCCTACATGAATGAAGTCATTATCTGTCCTGCTCTTCCCCTCCCACCTATTTTAGAAGGTTTTTTATTCCCTTCAAAACAGAGGGCTTTAGCAGAAATAACTTCCTTTTAGCAGCTCGTTCTGTATTAAAGCATGTACTGTATGTGGCTGTATTATACACGTGTGAATTGATATGTCTGCCTATGCTAATACACTGTGTTAAATCTCTTACAGAGACGAGCTTATCAAACCAATGGGAGTGCGGCCGGATGGTACAATGGCTCCTTTGGAAGAAGCAGTCAGCCAGTACCATACCAACAAGCAAGACAGTTCAGATTCAGACTAAAGCATCACCTGCTTCATTCTCCTCTAATCCACACTTTTCCTTAGAGCCACATCTTTTATCTACGCATTTAATCCTCACATTAGGCAGCATCACTTTAATTGTTCTATTACTGAGGTATTTCAATGATGGATCCTGTGGTGTAACGTCTCATTTTTTTATGATGTCTGTTTAAAGAACATATCAATTTATTAGTTTGTTACCTTTATTAATTTAAAACTAAATATATTTCAAAGGGATAAAAAATGAAAGCCTGCAATGTAAAATAAGACAAAACCACTTTAATTTTCCAGAATCCTGTTTTTTGAACTGTAAGACTTTCCTGTTCTTATTTTTTTTTATTGTCTGCCAGTCTCTCCCTTTATATAATTGCAATTAACGAAGCGTGTTTGCTTAATGGCATTAGGAGCAGCGGGTGTTAAAACTTAGAAGCCTGATTGACCTCACAGAGCTGCTTTAACTGACGCTCAGCAGTGATTCCCGAGCTTCCCTTTTTAAAGTATCTTTGGATTCCTTACTGCTCCACACCACTGTGGTTAACCTGCTGCTGAAGATTTTACCAGTATGTCAGTCACTGACTGCTGCTAAAATTGCCTTTAAATTGGGAACAAGATGATACATGTTGTGTGTACTCCCTCCCATAAAGACCACACGAATATATACACACACCCCCTCTCCCATCTTTGGTTAAGTAAGAGCTTCCCTATTCAAAACAGCATTCAAGTACATACACTGAAATGTTGCCGTGAATGGGAGCGGGCTAAAGTGAAGTGCATGTGCAAGTGTTTTACTGAATTGGGGCCTGCTTTGGGAGATTAAGGGGTGCGCCTCACTTGGAGGGGAGTCAAACTAATCAACAAGGAACTGTTTCCTTTTAGGGAGAATGGGGGAAGCGGTGGGATAGGAAATTGGAAGGTGGGAAGGAGAAGAAAGTGTCACTTTGAACTCTGTACTCTTTAAAAACAAAGATTAAAATGGTAGGCGTGTTGGACTGCTGTTGTTGCCTCTTTGCCTGCTTGGTTTCTCTTGCTGTGTTTCTCCCAGTTTGAATGACATGAAGAATAATCCATGTCCTAGTTTGTAATTTGTTATGGGGTTTTTTGGTTGGTTAGTTTGTTGTGCTCAGAAGCATACGATTCATAGAATTGTAGCATTGTCTTGGTTGGAAGGGACCCTTTAGCTCATCAAGTCCAACCATCACCCAAATGTGTATAATACTTACATGCATGTATCGCAAGAGAAGTCAAAGACTACATGACACTCTGCATCCTTGTTATAAAAAGGGCCAGTATGTGTCATTAATTTGGTTATTCTGGAACCCAACCTTTAATTTTGGACTAGGCAGACTACAGGCAGATGTAGAAACCACTGGCCAGCTGCAGTGGGCTGACCATGAGCCACTCGTGGTTGGTGAAGGTTCTCCACCTTGTCTTTGTTTCCTACAACTTGATGCTGGTTCCCTGAACAGAGAACATTGTTGTTCAAAGACCAGGAGGACTTGGTACAACTTCATGCCATGGCTTCCCACCTGAGGAGCGTACATAGATCTCCTTAGACTTCCAAAAGGACTAAAAGGAAAGAATGCACTGCTGTCACACTGCTGTCTTCTCAGCAGTAAATTTATTTTCCCACAGGATGCTGCCCAGCCATAGCACTGCCTTTAAAAAATAACAAAAGCAAAAAACCAACCAAGGGAATGTAGGGACACTATTTCTATACGTTTTTGCAAGCAGGGACCTTTCTGAGTGTTATGTCATTGATGTTTTGGGTTATACCTGTGACTTGGGGTGGTACATTGTCTGCCACATCCACATGGATCATCAGAGTTTGCACAGGTGGGAAGAGGAAGCTAGCTACTCTTTCCACACAGGAATAGCTAAAGCACAGCCCATCGATGTATCAATAATACTGTAATCGTACCTTCTCATTTATGAATCCAAAAGGGGGAGGAAGGAGTTGTCCAGGAGCAAAAAATGTGCTTAGCTGTGTCTAAAAATGTAATTCTGGGTGTAGCATCATCTGCTGACTTCTCCGAGCCCAGCACAGACAAGTATTTAGGGCACTGCAGGTGCAAAGAACTTATGAACCTCCTTTGAGGAGCAGAACTTAACTAGCTCTGTTAATGAGGAACTGGGGCCTGTCTTGGTATCAGCAGAGGCTGCTTCTTGGGGCTGGAGAGTCCATTATTTCAGTAACAGGCTGTATGGGCTGCTATAGAGGGGTGAGAAACAACAGAATCTCTGTTGCTTTACAAGTTATATGCTCCTACAATTAGCTGGCTCAAGTGATTAATAAAGCAATAGTGGCACCAGGGACCTCATTACAAATGGTATAGCATGAGGCTCTTGTGGTCTGGCTCCTGCCAAGTGCAACGGGGCAGCTACAGTTGTAATAACTAGTTCTTCTGTTTAGTTTATCCTGGAAAAGAGATGTTTGTAGTAGGATTTACAGACATGAGATGCTGCTTCAATTAAAAAGGAAAATTTGAAGACGAAAGATGGAAAATTCTGCTCAAATCCTCTACCTCAAGAGAGGCAACTCACACCTGGGTTGCCTATAGTGGGCATACAGGTTGTTGTAGTTAATAACTCCTACTTGTGCAGCATCCCAAATAGTCTCTTGTTTGTGGCAGGAATGCTGAAAGGTTTTGGGCTTCTTTTTGAAATGTAACAGGTCCATCCTTAGCTGTGCTGGCTGGAAAAATCTTAGGACAAAGTTCCTCCAACACAACAGTGCATCTGCTTCCTTGTGTGCTGTATGATGTTCATTTTCTCTTAGAATCATAGAATCATTAAGGTTGGAAAAGACCTCTAAGATCATCTAGTCCAACCATCCCCCTACCACCTGTATTACTAAACCACGCCCCTAACTACCTCATCCAACCTTTCCTTGAACACACTGAGGGACAGCGACTCCACCACCTCCCTGGAAAATCCATTCCAATGCCTGAACACTCTTTCTGAGAAGAAATTTCTCCTCATTTCTAACCTGAACATCCACTGGCTCAACTTGCAGCCATTCTCTCTTGTCCTATCGCTACTTATCTTCAAGAAGAGGCTGACCCACAGCTCACCACAGCCTCCTTTCAGGTAGCTGTAGAGAGCAGTAAGGACTCCCTTCAGCCTCCTCTTCTCCAGACTAAACAACCCCAGTTCCCTCAGCGGCTCCTCCTAACACTGGTGTTCCAGCCCCTTCACCAGCTTTGTTGCCCTTCTCTGGACATGCTCCAGGGTCTCAATGTCTTTCTTGTAGTGAGGAGCCCAAAACTGAGCACAGTATTTGGCTTGCGGCCTCACCAGAGCTGAGTACAGGGGGATGATCAACTAACTCCCTGATCCTGGGAGCTTCAAAGCAACCGTGCACACATGAAGATGTCTCTTGGATTGGGAGTCTGGAGTGAAGTGAGTATTTGGTGGTTTAAAAGAAGAAAAAAAGGCTCCCTGGAATTCTTTGCTTACTGTGAACCTGAGATTTACTCCTGAGTTTATTTTCAAAGCTGAACCTCAGAATATTGGAGGCTTGGGCAACTGAACCTTACTTTAACTGGTCAGCGAGTCTAGGGACCGCTACCTCTTTCCTAACCAACAGAGCACAGAGGTGCCACAACTGCATTTGAGTGGGTGCCCCAAGTTCCTGTTCAGGCCCTGAGAATCTGCTGCAACCTGCAACATTCTAATGCCTGGTAGTCCGAAGCTTGCAGAGCAACGGGAGGTCGGCTGCCTCCCCTGGTGTCATCATACACGCACCTGACTATCGATCGCATTACGTTCCGTGTGGTAGGAGCTGTTCTGGATTATGTGATCACATTGATATTTGATCACAATATCAATATCAATGATATTTGATTAATAAATGCATGCCTTCATTTTTCCTCCAAAACATTTGAGCATAGCTGCCCCAGGACATCCTGTAACTGGGAAAAGAGGCTCTTCCGAGTCTGACGTCAATGGATTTTCTGGTGGGGACAGTTAAAGGTGGTTCAGAGCCGGGTACCCTTCATTCCCAAAAAGCCTTTCACAGCCACTCCCAAATGTAAAAACTTGTGTTTCAATCTTTATTTTGGCACCCACAGGCCAAAGAAACAGTGTTCTCATTAAAGTTCGTCAGTGATTTGGAAGCTTTGCTTTTCTTTGTTTCTCACTGGAGTTATGAAACAAAAGATGATGGGGAATGGCTGAAATTCATCAGAATACTTTGTTCTTTTGCAAAATAGCTCAGACATATTTGCCTAAATGTTCATGAAAACTTCCTGGCAGGTATTCTCAACCGGTAATTGAAACTTTATGTGCCCCAAAAGTGGTTTTCAGGAAAAAGGGGCATTTACAATCCATGAAAAACATGAGAAAATGGCCAGAACTTTAAAGAAATTTGCTAAAGAGGAAAGCTCCATTAGCTTTGATGTTTTGAATATACCACATGGTTGTATATTGCTTGTAGCCAAAATACTTTTCATTCTATAGCTGGACTTTTTTCCCAAGTACCTGAAAATCAGCAATGGCTTATAAAAAAAAGAACAACTGGGTAATAGTATTTTCTTCAAGCAATAATTTACCTCCACCTGGGTGAAAAATCAGTTGTCAGAGCTGACTTTATGGAAGAGAATATTACAATGAAGCTGTCGCATTAGCTGGTTGCCAAGCATCCTAGTCTGAAAGAGGAAAGTAAACCCTGAAGTATACAAGGTCTCAAATCTCCTGAAGGAGCATTCCACAACATTGTCCTTCACCTTATTACCACAAAACAGCTAATAAAATCCTGTGCTTTAATAAGGCCGGCTGTAGAAAGACTGTTCCACTGTTCAAATAGTTGAGAGCCAGACTTTGCTGGTCTTTGATGAGCAGCAAGTTAAACAGCTGCCTAGGTCAGATTCTTTTCTGGCCAAGCATGGAAAAATGATGATTCAGTGATAGTACAAATATGTAACTCACTTTCAAGGAGGGGAAAGGAAAGGGAAGTAAAGGGAAAAAAAGGAAAAAAGCACAATTTAATCTGGCAAATGAAAACCTTTGTTAAGGTAACATCTCAGTTACTTGGATGGCTCTGGCTCTTATGGAAAGTGATAGGGAGCATTTCCTGGTTTCTTCATGCAAAAAGCGGCTCTCCCCAAAATCTGTGCTTTCTCTCTCTGCTGATGCCATATTTAGACCAGGAATTCTGGAGGAAAGTGATGTTCTTTCAGCTTTGCCATGTATCTTCTAGCTGTGTGTGCCTGGGACTGACAAAGAGCCTGGAAAGGTATGCAGTCACTCCTCCCCAGCCTCTGCCACCAGCTGCCTGGGGGTGACCTGAGGGCAGGGAGTCCCTTCCTGGTGGAGGTGGGAGCTGGCAGTCTGTCTGTCTCCTACTGCCTGCCAGCAGCCTGGGCAGGCACAGGCTGCCAGATGAGATGCAGGTGGCTGCACGGCACGAAAAACGGTGGTGCCTGCTTGCAATAAAGTTGAGTCGTTTTCAGAGCTCCTCCTCTCACCATCAGCTGTCTGCAGGTGAGTTCAGTTAATCCCCTGCTTTTACCTGTTAGCCCCATGACAGGCTGCACCTTTGTTAGGGTGTTGCCTTTGGCTGCTGCATGTCCGTCCCCCGTTTTGGAGGCAGGCCGTACCTCTGTGACTTGCTTTCCTTCTTCAGAGCTTCCCTTCCTTGCTATGTACAAGTGGGAATGAGGAAAAGGGAGTCCCACAAGAAGAGATCAAACTCATCTGTTAGGAAGGAGGCTGGAGCAGCCATGTCTTCTGTCTGTGCAGCATGGGAGGCACTTTCAGTTCCACTGTTAGACAAGGGTCAGGCTGTCCTGCAACTACTCCCATCTCAGGAGCCTCTGGCCAGACCTGAGGGCTTCAGGTGCAGTCTGACACGTGTGGGGGAAAATAAAGTCCCCAAAACCTGACCACTGCCACAACCGGTCCAACACCATCATCTGACAGCGCGTGGCTCAGGTCACTTCCCTGCCCTGGCTGGGAGCTGCAGGTCCGGCAGGATCCAGTAAGCTCCTCAAGCATATCCCGCCTTTCTCTAGAGCAGGCATGAGGGCAGATTACTGAACTGCTGACGTGCTGAGGAATCGATCCCTCTGACAGCATGCCAATCTCTGTGGGGTACCTAGGCAGGCTTTTAGAGGTTGGTGGGGAAGGCATTATTCAGACCACCCATCTTAGCTGGCTAAATTACGCGGGTAGTCTCTACAAACTCCTTCTCCAGTCACGGATGAGAGAGAGGACAATTCAGAGTAAGGCTAATTTGGGTGCACTGAATGACCCTCTGCAGGAGCTTTGCTTTCCCTCCCTCGACTATAGAGGGAGCCTGGGGAGACCAGCTGGTTACATTTAACTGCTAAATTGGTTGCCAAAAGATGGGTGGTGAGAATTCCTTCCCGTTTCCCCTTTGCCGTGGGCCGTGTTCTTCCCAGAGCAGGATGCTTGCCTGCTCTCTCTTCTGCAAATTCAGAGAGTGCTTGGTGCAGTGGGATATTGGCCCCCAGGAACCACCATGAAACAATGCTGGGTTGCAAGAGTTGATAGGTACTATATATTGTGTGTAGGATTTCATGGGCTTTTGCTTGAATAGATCCCGTAAAGCAGCTTTGCTTTTGGGAGCCTGTTTAACAACTTGCCTTGGTATAAGCCAAGTTTTACATATGTTCTGAAATTTAAAAAGCAAAGTGAAACCTCAAGCAAAAATTGTAATTAGGGAGGCATAGATAAGAGAGGAAAAAAAAACTTACAAGTTCTCTCCAGATGTTCCAAAGGGAGAAGATGGTAAAGGCATTCAAAATAAACCCTGCTGAGATTACCCTTTCCTCTTTGCCTGATAAACCTATTACAAATTAAAACAAAAGCAGCCAAGAACCACAAGCTTCGGGGCATCTGTAAGCTCTTTTTCACCTTTTAGAACTTGTAACAGATGCTGATTGTGGACATTAGTCTTTGCCCAATCAAAAAGGCCAATTCCTCATTCTGGAAGCTTAAAAATACATTTCTGCCATATAAAAACCAGCAAGTGTAAGAACCTAAGCCTGAACCTAAAATACCAGCATTCTAAGGCTTCAGGATTATTTTATGCACAAAAAGTAATTTTGTCTGGTAAATTAGTGCTGCTGCACATCGTGCTTCCAAAGGCATTTGAAAAAACAGTTAGTTTGTTTTTTTCTTTTCCTTTTTGAGAAGAGAGTAATGACTGCCTGCATTGCCTCCTGTTTTCTCAGTCCCCAAATGTTCATAACACCCTGTTGGGGACGAATAATTCCCATCCAAGTTGTAAAACACACTTATAAGTAGATGGGAAAAGCATGAACAGAGCTGTACGGAAAACAAAACCACCAGGAACAAGATCTTATTTTGCATGCTTCTCACTGTTGTATTTTTGTCCCAATTAGCATATTTTAAAGACAAGCCTTTAAAAAAAAAAACTGGAAAAAAAATTCTGCTATTTGCCTGAACTGTTCTCAAGCTTTGAACTTTTTCATCCTTTCTATTGATTATGGCCAAGTGACCCATATTTAAAAAGCATTTACAATAAAATTATAGCACTTTCTTTTGTGCTGCCGGCTTTCCCAGTGAAAAGCTAAAATGTTTTAAAATTGTCACTTTTTGACAGAGGTAATGGCTGTAATATATTTAGTCTCTCCCCCCTTGTTGTGCTTAAAATGGCTATGCTAATAAAGGGCACAGCTGTCGATACTTTATGGCCTGCTGGGGGGAAGAGGGGGAACGAAGGCAAAAAACAGATTGACTGTGTGTCAACAAATGCAGCTGGGAAAGAAAAAAAGAAGCCCCTTGAAGGCCCCTGCAACTTAAAGTCCAAGATAAATGATGTCCCTATGCTTAAAAAAAAAAAAAAAGAGAAAAAAAAATGGAGGTTGGAATTCAATAAAGGGGGACTGAAAAGGAAACTGCTTAAAACTGAAAGCCTTTTCTCTGCCTCTAGACAGCTTACAAGAGAAATGAGCAAAACTGACCACAGAAAGAGGGTGAGCAGCCAAGAAAGAAAACAAAAGCCTATCCTGGAAAATATATTGCGTCAACGAATTATCTGAAGTGTATTATCGCCTGCGGGCAGAAAGCGCACAGTTTAATGGAGATGCCACAACAAACTTTTACATGCCGCTGCCTTTTGGGGAGCGGGCTGCTTTGTGCCCAGGCCAGAGGGGAGGGGAAAGGGGAGCACTAATTATTCATAACAAATAAATACCACTGGGACAAAACAGCCGGCCGGGTCCTGGTGAAAGTTGCTCCTTGGGGAATGGGGCTGAGCTGCCCCCAAGGTTCCTGCCTGGCACAGCAGCCTCACCCCCAATGCACCCCACTTTGAGGGTTTTTTTCTCCTGGAGTCACTTTGGTATGAGGCCTTTGGGAGGCACTGTGGAAAAAAATGTTGCTTATCCCCTTCTTGGGGAAGTACCATAGGTACTACCATAGGAAGTACCATTTTGTGTCCTGGCAGCCCTGCAAGGCCTCCCAGCACTTACCACAGTGAGATAGGCCCCATTGACCGACACAGCATGGCAGACCCAGTCCTTTGTGCCCACCTGTACCAGCAAGAAATGAGGCTGGCAAAGACTGACTGCTCTATCCAAACCCTGGGGCATGGAAGGCCAGAGGGAGCCATGCCCCAGCAGGCTGGGGATGGCAGAGGGAGGCAGGCCATTGCCTTTGGGACATCGCACAGGTAATGGCTGGCCTGACCTTCACACCCTGGCAGTGCTGCAGCCAAGTAGATAGTGAGATAGTATACCCCAAGGATGTAAGATGATGTTTAGATTATGGTGGCTTTGATATTTGTTAACTAGTGGCCTGTTTATTTATAGTAATATGTGAGGACCTAGTCCTGTGCTTCAGATAGAAGTGCTCCTCAAATCGCTGTCTGGGAGGTAGAAGGCCTCCAGGCTGTCCCCATGAGGGGCTGCAGCAGGTCCTGCCCCCACCAACCACAGGGGACCTGGGCATACCATGGAAAGGCTCAGAGCCTTAAATTCCCGCAGTGAGGAAATGGCAATATTGGGTGTAAACCTGCAAGACTTGGGCAGTTTTCATGCCCTGAGTCATGATGCAGCTTGTTTACATAGAGGCAAACCCATTAGAAAATAATGAGTGACAGGGAGCCATTTTTTCATTGTCATTTCTTGGACAACTATGGAAGATGAGGACAGTTTTTCCCAGCCTAAGGCAAGATGCCTTTGTAAGTATGTCTTGTGTTTCCTGCAGGCATGCCAAGAGTGCGGGTGAGGCTGTGTCAGTGCCATCATAACTCCTGCGTTTGCCTGGTGAGAACTGGGGTCTAGAAACTTCTGCTACCTCTTCTGGGCCTAGAAAAAGGCTTTCTGGGAAATAAAGGCTTGGCAGCAGGAGAGGCCAGGAGAGCTGGTCAGTCTGCAAACAGCCTCTGCTTCTGCAGTTGGTAGGTGAGAAGGTGTAGTCTGGGGTGGGATGTTCTGTTTTTAAGGAACCGCATGCTCTTCTCTTTTACCTTCCCACTTCTGTCATTCCCCACCCCCCACTGCTTTAATTTACTTCAATGTTAATTTATTTTTCATTCAAGGCCTTTTTGGTTGGTTGGCCCTATTTGATTGGCTGCCCCCATTCAAAAGCACCTGGCAAAGGTATTGAGATGGAAAAAAGTGTTGTCTGTTTTCTCAGTTTCCCAATTTGTGTGTGTGTGTGTGTGTGTGTGTGTGTGTTTTCTTTTTAACCTCTGCAAGTTCACTAAGAATGGAAGGAAAGATAAGTAACCAATGACACGGTGAAATCAGGGAATCAGCAAAAATCCTGAAATTAAATGAGTCATGTCAGATTTTTACTACAACATTGAGACATTCAAATTGGCACAGAATGTTCTCATTTCCTTCTTTAATTGTTTGGGAGAGTTTAAAAAGGCCATAAATTTTACTATTTCTGCTAGATTTCACTTGTACCAGAAGAGAGCCATACCTCCAAGAGTTTCCATGTCTGTAGGATGAGCAATTTGGCATCACTTTTTTTTAGAAACGTTCGTTAGTATTGTTATGAGAAAAAGTAATGCCAGAGTTGGTACAGTGCATATAGTATGACTGACCATAAGTAGCTCAGCAGTATCTGAGCTGTAAATGCTGTTGGAGAACATTGTCTAAAGGAAAACATCCAACAAAATTTCCTGGAAGACGTGTGGCCCTGGGGGACTCCATGTCTATATCCACGATTTGGGAAACAACCCGAACATGATGGAGATAGCATAGATTTGGTGTGTCATGGTCAAAGCCAAAGAGTTATGCAGAAGCTCCATAATCCCATAATGCACAGGGAATGGGAGGGAATGCTGTTATCTGTGAGGAGTTGATCCTCTCTGTACAGTGCTGGTGAGACCATGACTATGGCCAGCTTCAGTGCCCATAACCCACATAGCTGTAGAGGCTTGAAAAACTCAGAGATAATTTATGATTGTGCACACTGAGGGGAAGGATGAGGGGAGGCTGTGTGGGGGCCAGAGCAGATGGTTTTTGTCATTTTTGCTTTTCAGACCACCACAATTTTCCAGGGGACGTGCAAACCCAGGATAGTGGCTGCTGAGCTCATAGACTTGGTTTGTTTTATTATCATTTGCAGACTGTTTAATAGGGGCCCGGAGACCTTAGGAACCACTAGGAGCTAGAGGTAGACAACTACCAAATGTACCCATAGGAAGAAAGTATATAAAGCTTTGATTTATTTAATGAAACTGGAACAAAGCAAAAATATTTTTTTATATGCATCATTGGGCATTGAAGTGATGTACTGTGAGGTCTGGTGGGCTTGCTATCACATGAATCTCTTCAGCTGGTCAACTCACATTCAAATCTGGACTTCCATGCTTGGCTGCTGTTGTTGGTGTTTCATGTGCTACTGGGGGGTCTGCAGACTCTCGGAATGCCTGTGTTTGTACAGATAACCCGTAATGCATGTCTTCCACAGTTATTTTAACCAAAAAAATCCCAGCAAGCAGTAAATCAAATTTTACCTCTTATTTTAAATACCATTTAAGTTCAGACACCTTTGCGTGTTGTCCTCATTGCTTGGTCTATCAGTTTTAATGGTTAATGTCTTAAATATCTCCTGTCTCTACCATAGCCTCGTCTTTGCAACTGGTATTTTAATTCTCTTATTTTCAACTCAGCTGGTGTGTGGGTTCCTCTGCCTCCTTCCCAGGCTCTTGTGGTCTCTGCTGGTCTCTTGCTGAGTGTGGGCAATGGGTGGGTTTCTCAGAGGTATCAAGTCACATAAAGCTTTACTAAAGGACACAGGGAGAGGAGAGGGTAGGGTACAAGCATGCACTTAGCCTTTATATGACACCAGAGGATCCACATGAAAAATAAATGAATAAATATCTTACTACAGGCAGGGCTTTGGGCCAAGCTGGCACCTGCTTAGGTGCTATCAGCAACTGGGCACATATTTGTAGGAAACTGGTTTTTCTGGTTCCTTTATGCCTGAGCAGAGGGTCTTTCTAAACAATTTCTTTGATAATTATTTCATCCTTCTAACAACCCACTTTCTGATCACACCATTGCTGTGTGTAGGTACACGTTTCCCTCCTTTCCCTATGCCCCCCCTTGTAGCTGTTAAACTCGCTGGCCAGTTTAAGACCTATCTGTCAGCACAGAAATGGTGTCAGAGATACAACACTCCTACGTGTTTCATGAAAATCTGTGCCCTAGAGAAAGAGAGGTGCAAAATGAGCCCCCACTGAGGGAAAGGCTCCAGTACATGCTTTCAGTTTCCTGGAGAATTTCCCAAGTAAATATCCCAGTTCGGGTAGCCCCCAGGTCCCCATCACACACATCTGTAGGAGGCCAGATGTTAACCCTTCCAACACATCATTGGAGTTCTGCCATACTGCCTCAGACTGCCTGATCCTCTTCTTCATCCTCCCCCTTCTCTCCCAGAAAGACAGTTCCTGGCTTTATCTTGCCAACTGATGTTTCTAGGAGAGTTTAGTGATGCTTAGGAGACGTTTAGGAGATGTGCTAGAGCTCCGGGCTGCAGCTAAGGTAGGTGTCTCCTTGTTTCTCTGCTCATCCCACCCATGAGACCCATTTCGGGAAGCATTGCTCGCTCTCCAGTGGTGTCTCCATTGACTCCAGGGCAACCTGCAGAGGATCAGGCACCTAAATTTCAAACAGTTAAATCCTTGTGATTAATGTTAATGCTGCCTTTAATTCAGGCAGTTGAAACCCAAGACCCACATTTCAGCAGGTGTGGTTACATGAGGGGATGAGGGTGGTTTTCCCTCCATGCCACTCCTGAGCTGTCTGATGAGGTGGGAGATGCTGCAGCCCAGCAGCCCACAGTTGCTGAGCTGTCCTTGCTCATGCTGCCACTTTGGCAGTCCCCTATTTCTGACTGAGAAGGGGGCTCCCACATGGCACACTGACTCACCAGCTGAGTGAAACACACACAGACCCACATGTGGGTGCCCGTGTGTATTTTTGGCTTTGCTGCTAACTCTTCAGAGCGAGTTATGAGATGTCTGGGAGAGGAGGGTTTGATCTAGGCTTGAGTCTCTACCACCAAACCAAGCTGTGGTTCAGCAGGTTCTTCAGCCTTGGGCTGGCCCTTAGGGGATGCAGCAGCTGCTGGAGCGAAGTGCAGTGCGAGTAACTGCAGAGCGCAGTCTCCAAATTAGCTTCTGCTTACGCACCCTTATATTATCCTAAATGAGTCTGAGCACATTTGCAGGTGAGGACGTTCCAGATTTAATCCAAAAAGTTGAGGGAGTCAGAAAGCCAGTTGGATCCTGACAGGAGGGATGTTGGTGCGAAGCCCTTGCTGGGTTTCTGATGCTCAGAAACCTTCGGAGCAGTCCCTAGGTGGTGCTTGCTTTGGTGAGGAACTAGATAGAAATACTGAAAGTGCAAGTTACGTAATAAGGTGTTTGGCATCACAAGGGAGACCTTGCAAATCTGGCCCTGAGGCATTTGCACGTAAAAGAAAACTGCAGCTTCTTTCAGCTGCAACCTAAACTTTCTGCCGAGTTAAATCTCCCCAGCCCTGGGCTGATCCCCGCAGCCCCTCCCGGGTTTTCAATGCATCCAACAATGAAAGTGAAATCCAATCCCATCCAATTAGAGGAAAATGAATGGCTCATCTACAATAAATGGGCTCTGAATAACAATAAGCCAACAAGAGAGCAATGAACTGGAGACAGAGTACAATCTTCCTGAATGTTAATCGGCAACTAACTCCACAAGCTTCTTAGAGGTGGAAAGAATTGGAGGAAAATAGATTAGGGAAGCTTTAGAGCACATTGCCTTTTAACTGCTTAGGCCTCACATTTTTACCTAAATACAAGAATGTTTTTAATGCTGCCTTTTGCAGGGTGAAAGGGCCGAGGGGGAGGTCGGGTCGGTGTGCGTGATTGGGGGGGGGTGTGTTGTTCTCAAAGATAAATGTTTCCAGTTTGTTTATAATCGACACGGTCAGTCCTACTGTATACCCTCTAGGATTAGCTCATTGTTTTATTTTTTGAAAGCCCCTTTTTAAAATTGCAGAGGAAAAGGGCAGAAGCCTTGGAAAATATTTTCTGTAGATGTTTTGGTGAAGGAGGCTTGAAGGGATCTAGAAGTCAGCCTGAGACTGAAGAGGAGCTGGAGAGGCAAAAGAGAAAGGGTAAGGCAAACTGCAGTTCAGTAGCTGAAGTGCAGACTGTACCCAGTAGGCTCACCCTATGCTGCCCACTTTCTGGTCCCACGTAGACACCTTTTCCCACTCTCAAGGCTAATAATACCTGAAATACCTGCAGAGCAGCCCTGCTGCTGCTTTCCACTGCACTCAGCCCACAGGTAATTTTTGTAAAGCCAGGGAAGATGCAGGAGCCAAATTCAAAGGCCATGGAGTCCCACTGAGCAGTTTGGGCATCCAATCAGGCCCCCTTAGATGAGGGCAGGTTAACCTGAGCATCAGCTTTGGCCGTGGTGGCAGAGGGGGAAGAAGTATGTGGATTCTCTGGGAAGAGAAGTGCTTCTGTGCTGATGATGTGCAGTCATGGTGCTGCGGCAAAAGGAAGCACATGGCAAGATCTGGCAGCTCACAGGGCTCCTTGCCTTAGAAAGCCTGCACCTTCCTGGTTGGCAGTGTCAAAACCAACATTTTCAATCTTTGTAGCTACAGTATATATATGTATGTATATACATACAGATATACGTAATATACACACACAAGCTATCCCTGCTCATTCCTGAAGAAATCTGTCAAGAAATTTCTTGCAGTAATCATAAAAAGTGTAGTGACATGAGTGGAAGGTGTTATTACTGGCCCTGGAAATTATGACACGTGATGACACATGCTGTGATGCCCAAGTTTTCACAGAGGCTGAAAACAATGTGTTCCCATCCATGCCAAGGGCATCTAATGCCTGTGAGGGTGCTCTACGCCCTGCTGTCCTCTGTTCTTTCTTTCAGTGTCTGCACTTCACAATGTCTCCCTGAGGAGTGGGCCCTAATAGCACCTAAGAGGGCTGCAGGGATGGTACACATGGCTTTTCTTTTCTCTATTGGAGCTGAGGACTCAACCTTCTCATAGAGCTTGTGCTGCCAGGGCTGTTTTTTACCTGCAGGAGGGAGGACAGGTCCCTGGGCAACCCTGAAGCTCTGGCTGAAAGCCAGTGCAAGGTGGTAGAAGAAGGTAAGGTCAGCTCCCAGCTCCTTAAGTCCTAAACTAGGTGATCCTGAGCAAACTGTCTTCTACAGCTCACCTAGGTCAGCGTACTTCAGGGATGCAAAGGCTTCAGTGCGGGAGCCTGTAGAGAGGTCACTGACCCCCATCAACATGAATCCCAAATGCAGAGAACGAATGAAAAAAGGAATGGGGTAACTTTTAAGTCAAGCAATAAAATAAATCTTTCTAATTTGTTCTATCAGCAGAGTTTATTGCTGCAAATATGTTTCCTGTGTTGCATTCCTTATCGCAAACATCGTCCCAGAAGCAGCTCCAAATTCAGTATCCCAGAGCTGGGACCCATAGAGAACTAAAGTATGGTCTTCCTCTGTATGGCAAGATGGGAATGAAGAGAGGTCCCATATCGCCCTTTCCCTCTCCTGATTTGCTGTACAGGCAAAGGATCACTCAATGTATTCCTTCAGAGAAGCAGGAATTTGATAGGCATATAGATAAGCTATTGTTATATGTGTGGAGTTAAAGGGGACTTGGAAGGGAGAATTATTCATTTATTAAGTTAAATAGCAATTTGGTCTCAGCAGCATTAAAATACATTTCCAAAGGCCATTGTTTATTTGAACAAAGAGGGGGAAAGGAGCTGTTAGAAGCAGTTTACACAGTTCAAATAGGAGGGGTTGTGTGTGTTAACAAGACCAGCATTGGTGCTCAGCATGCAGCACAGAAAACACATTGGCTGTAGAGTGCTGGACACGCTGTGGCCAGCGCTTGGGAACAGGATTGCACCCTGCCAAGACTCAGCGTTGAGAGCAAGAAATGCTGAGAGCAATTTCAGTTTAAAAAAAAAAAAAAATTCTAATAACTGACTCAGACTGTTGGACCAGGACAAGGCAGTGGCCAGTAGAAGCCCCTGGTTTTTTTGTTTTGGTTTGTTTTGGTTTTTTTCCCTTCCAGCAGCCTTGAAGCACCATCATCCTTCCCCAGTCTCCCCTCACCCCCTCAGCAATAAACATGGAGCATTTTCTGGAGCCTCCCACCTTGTTTGGTCTCTTGGCTTTGGTCGTCACAGACTGCAACCACCTTTCTTTGGTTAGTTGGGGATTTTCAACACAAGAGATTTGGTCTGCAAGTCCCAGGAAGACTTAGGAGTACTTTGCTCCCCAGACAAGATGCAGTATCATATTTAGCCCAGATCCAGGCACCTTAAAAGTATTCACAATCTTAGCAATGTAGCCTCTTATGCAACATCTTGGTTTCAGCTGAAATAGAGTTAGTTTTCTTTCTGGTAGCTGGTATAATACTGTTTAGTGTGAGAATAATATTGCTAACACACTGCTGTTTTAGTTGTTGCTAGGTAGTCATAATGTCTGCATGGAGTCAAGGATTTTTCAGCTTCCCACACCCTGCCAGGGGCACAAGAAGCTGGGAGAGCACAGCCAGGACAGCTGACCCAGACTGCCCAAAGGGATATTCCATACCACATGATGTCATGCTCTGTATATAACTGGGGAAGCTAGCTGAGAGGCAGATTCCTGCTCAGAAACAAACTGAACATCAGATTGTTTTCCTTTTGCATGTGGTGAGTAATCACATTTGTGCATCACATGCATTTTTTGTAATTATTGTTGTTATTCTCTTCCCTTGTTATCCCATTAAACTGTATCTCAGTCCATGATGGTTTTTTCCCCTTCTCCTCCTGATCCCCTTGAGGGCAGGGAGATGAGCAAGCAGCTGCATGGTACTTAGTTGTCAGCTGGGGTTAAACCACGACATGCAACAACTGCATGCTTTTATGTTCCTTCTATGACAAAAAGGGTATGGCACCAGCTGGTTAGGTTCTTGGATTGTAAAACCAGACTCTGGTAATTCAAACCAGACCAGAACCTTCTGTTCTCGTGGTTATGTCTGTGGAGACAGTGGTACTGCTCATGTAATAATTTGCTACTTCTTGTTGGGGGGTCACAGTGGAGGTACTAGGTAGGGTAAGGAACAACTTTGATGAAAAAAACCAGTTTTTTATGAGAGTTTCAGAGTAGCCATTTTCATTTAGAAGAGAAACATCCTGTAAAAACAAATTCCCTTTTCATAGGTCCTCAGCACTCATCGTCTTTCCATATTTTGGCAGAAAGGGGAACCATGTCTACTTGTCCTCATGACCATAACACCTGCAAACAACCATGGTCCAAGGGTTGACTTCCCATTTCTTTTGGCACTGGACCACCTGTCCCACGGGGACCTGCACCAGAAGGTTCCTGCCCTTGCTTCACACGGTGGGCAGCCAAGATGCACCACGGATGGATGGCCTTCTCCCAGCCAGGAAAGCTTCTTCACTAGAGACCTTAGTGACAGTGCTCACACATCAGCCCTGAGGTAAGGTGGCTGCAGTTTGGAGACTGAAGTCTTCCCTCATGCCTCTCCCTCACCCCAACTCCCAATTTCCCTGTGCTCTCTGAACAGCAGCCTGGCCTGCAGCAAACTGGCTGCAACATTGGCAGAAAAGCACTTCAAGAACTTGTTTGTGACATAACGCTAAGCCTTGCTGGGCTACAGGGAGGGCTTGCTCCTCAGATCTTTGCTCACAGCAAAAAAATCTCAGTGCCTTGGACAAGGTTTGATGTTCCAGTGGCCATGTTGGGAATGCCCAGATCCAAAGCATTTTGGCCTGAGGATCTTGTGTCTCCCCTCAGGTCACTTGCTGAGCTGAGGAACCCCGTACTCATGAATGACCCAACCCTGACTGTACTCAGTGCATCCATATAAAATGCTTGAAAAGCGTCCTTTAGGTGCTTCCATCAGATGCATCTCAATTTGGAAACTAAGAGCCAAAAACCTGTGCCTTAAGCCTTGTCTGGTCTTGGCACCTTACACTTCTTCACTAGGGATAGGTTTGCCCTGCGATATTTTGTATTCCCAGCCTGCCACAGAGGCTGATCCCAGCCCGGAGAGCAAGGCCAGTGCTGCCCTGGCACTCTCACAGGGCTGCTCCCACCGGAGGGCCTGAACAAAGCGCCGTTTGAGGCCGGCCCACGGCTCCCCACAGGGATCTCCTCCATTCCTGAGAAAAATCTGGCAAATTCTTGCTTTTTCCATCCTGATGTTTGTGACTGTTCTCTGTGAGAAGGGGAAAGTCGGCAACTGAGCAAGTCAGGTCCTGCAGGCTCTCAGCAGAGTGCTGAACACCAGGCACCTTTCCCTTAAGAAGCTTTACGGATGGTGCAGAATTTGTGTCTGATAATTAATGAGTAACTCCTGCTACCTTAAACTACTTGTGTTTTTCTTTCTGTGCTTCTGTCATCTGGGAAATCTAGCTGGGGGAAAAAGTGTTATAAATAGTGTGAAAATTATGGCCAGATAGTTCTTGGAGGGGCAGGTTGTCCAGATGACTTTTCCAATTGCCATGACTCCAGGGGTATCTGCTGTTTGAAACAGAGTGCTTACTGAGAACTGTTTTGTTTATTAAGTAATATTTTGAAAAGAAAGCACCTGTTTTAGGAGAACAGCTGGCTGGGGGAAGACTTGTTCTGACAGTGTTGAACTGCATTTTATACACTGGGCCAGAAGTGGCCTCGGATAATGTCACTGTGAGATCAGTTGTACCTATCATGACACCTCTGCCCAGGAGAGGGTGGGATTTAACACACCTTTGTCTCTTCAGTTACCCCACTGAAAAATGTAGGCAGATCCACATTTTTGTGACTCCTGTTCTTCAGCCAACACTCTTGGAGACTTTACAAAGGGAGTCGAGGCTCAGGGCAGAACTGCAGGTAACACTTTGGGTTGAGGTGTCCAACAGTCACCGCAGCATCCAGCTCCTTTTCTAGCTTTGGGCACTCATCATCGCTCACATTTATCTTAGAAACCCATGTTGTTTGAATTGAGGTTTATTCCTGACACTGCTTTTCAAAGCCTTGAAAAACCTCACTGCAATCAGCTTGCTTTTATTTGACTGACTGACTATATCAACTGTGGCTGGTACTTTGCTCCTCTGAATCTCACAGGAGAGCTCATCTCTCTGGACCAGCAACTCTGTCCCAAAATTCAGGACCTACCATAATGCTGTAGCACTCCCACAGCCCCGCCATCAGCAAGAAACCCAAACATAACCCACCTTCTCTATGGCTCCTCTATCGCATGAACTCAGAGTGCATCTTTCTTAGCTATAGCACTGCAGAAAGGACTGGCTCAGGTTTTCATACACACCTTCGCTCTGCTCTGCTCAACTTACCTAGGACTTAGTCTGTAAGCTCCTGATCCACTCCACTTTCTGAGAGACTGCAAGCCTGCCACGTCCTTAGAGGCTGCCAGAGTATAGCACGGTTCATTTGAATTTAAATAAAGTACTGAACTTTATTTTGAGACCTAAATTTAAGTTAGAGTGTGATGAATCTACCAGCATGGTAGATGTGAACTTATAAAAGAGCCACTAAGCAACAGGAAGCAGAGCTGCCCATGTTTCCTATCTCTCTGGGTTTATCATCTGGGGAGCAAACACTGAAAAAAACACCTCTGCATTGAAACATCTCCCACAGCTTGGACCTCACTGAAAGATTTTCAATGACATTTCTCTGTGAGGAAAAAAAGCAGCTCCTTAGGCAATGTAACTTTGTTCATTTTTCATCAAAATAAAACTTTTGTTAACAGAGGGGCTACCTTAACTGTCTTAGATTCAAAAAAAAAAAAGAGAGAGAGAGAAAGAAAAAAAAAAGAATTGAAAGGGAAGAACTAAAACAGTATGGTTCAACCTCAGCCTGTTTTTTGGCAGTTTGGGCAGAGTTTTGCTGGTTTGGAAACACAGCCCAAACTAAAATTTCTCTCAAAGTTTGCTATGGGAAAAGGGCTCTCACATTAAGTGGGTCTAGCTAAAAATTCTCAGTAGTTTGTCAGAGAGAGAAAAAAACAGCCAGCCTGTCCTTGGAGTTATACAGGGCTCCAGATTGGCAAGACTCACCAGGTAATCCTTTTTCAGCTGAGCCTTGCAGAGAAACTATCAAACCAATCCAAGAATAATAGAAACATTAATTACAGGCTTTCTCTGCCTACAGAACACAGGGATTTTAATGCCTCTTGCAGGGATTTAGCATACATGAGAATGTGGCACGTATTTTACTGCATCTTTTTGCTCTTTTACTTATGAAATACTGGAGTTTTCTAAACATGATGCTCCACTCTCTAAGACTAAATCCTGAGCTGGTAGAAAATGGGATAATGTAGCTAATTCCTTCTGCAGCTCTACTGATTTGCACCAGCTGCAGATCAGCCCCCTTCCATTACTTAGGTGCAGAGTGGGGCTGCTTTAATTCTTTATCCTTGCTTGATATCAGTTTCCAAAATAAAACTGTCTTACAAAGTGCATGTTTACAAATGAGTCAAAACCCATTACACTGAGACTATTTCTTTGTAAGCAGGTTAGATAGCTTTCTTATGAGAAGGGCTTCTGTTATCAGTGTGTCTTTCTTGTGCAGGCTTGAAACTTTACTTGCAAAATCTCCTTGTATTCCTTTGAACTCCCTTGGGAGATTAAAAAAACCCCAAACCTCCAGTTAACACTCCCTCATTTCATTTTTAAAGGTCATGCTTAGAGCTGGCAGTTGTTATAGGAGCTGTCCTCTGTAAAGAAAAGTCTTAACTAGCCAGGCACAGACTTAACCTCACCATCGAAAAACTAACATTGTCACTAGGATATGGAGAAACCATGGTGAAGAACTAGCAACAGCCCGGCCACGGCAGAATGAGCAGTCGGCATCTGCTCGGTGGGCCTTTATCATGCAGTGTTGTATGTACGACTCAAAATGCACAGAACGATTGTTGAAATGATGTAGACAAATTGACTCAAATTAGTTTAGCATGGGCCATGCAAAGTTTAAGCTTGTTGAGCCCAGACACATAGCAACAGCCGCCGCTGCGCTCTGGAAGACGGTGCGTCCGGAGCGCTAGCGGGAAAGGGTATCCCAGCCCACATTCGTGGGGTTTGCTTTTGTGCCTGCCTGCTCCTTTTCTTTAAACTTTGCCTGGCTCTAGAGAGTCTTGGCAGAAGCGATCCCTGCTGAAGACTACACTGGCACTGATAATTTTATAGAAGTACTTATGAGCTTTAATGTCATTTTATACTTCCTTAATCTTTTGACTGTTACTTAATGACAAACAAATCCCCAAAGAGCTGGGGAGGGGGGAAGATTAAAAGGATTTTGAGATTGTGTTCTCTGCTTTCAGTCAAACTGTCCCAAATCCTGCCAACACAATTCTCCAGTGCCCTATGACACCCCTCCCCAGACCACCAGGAGTGAATTTCTTATTGTATTTACAGTAATCTAATTACAACAGTTCTTCAATTCACAGCCAGCTTTGGTATACAGACTTTAGCAAGAACTCTCAGTGCAGATTGCAAACTTTAATCTTTTAAACTAACACACTTGCAGAACACCCCCCCCCCCAAAAAAAAAGTTCTGAAATGCCTATGCAAGCTACTAAGATGTGTTCCCCCTCCCACGTCCACCAACGCTTCTCTTATCTTTTTGTTAAGTTTTCTTTGGTGCCAATTTACTGCCTAAAGGTAATGCAAGAGTTCCTAAGAGACAATGTTCTGTAAGGTTACACAATTATGGCAAAAACAGGTTGCCTGCCAGAATATGTCATTTCAAAAAGGTATTTTTCTAAATGTTTGTAGTTTCCTTCATTTTTCCTCTCTGTATTTCTGTAGCTGAAGAAGCAGTTCCGTAGAGGAAATAAAGACTGAACATTTCATTTAAATACAAAATACAGTCCCAGCTTAAAATTGTCACTGCCCAAAATCATTAGATGCAAGTCTTAAAGCTGACTAATGTTATTTAGAAGAATCAGATGACAAGAGTCGATGGAGTTTGTACATAATAAAAATGTCAAGAAAATGAAGACAGAAAAGATTGTTTTACATGAAGGAAAATATAAACTAAACCAGGAATTTGCAATGAATTAGCCAATCTGGACATTCTTAGTGTGTCATTACAGCCATCTAGCTATATACAGAAGTACTGCACTATTTGGTTTCATTTCCAGGCCAGGTTTTCCACTTACAGCTTTTACAATAGAACTGGGTTTACACATCTCTGGAAATCTGGGGGAGCTTTTCCCTCCTTCCATCTTGATGTTTGACTCCCTGAGCTGTATCTAATCTCAAACTCATTAAAGTTAAAAAAAAATCTTCACTCCCAAAGACACTAGGAACAATTTATGTGTGATATTACTGTAAAACATAGGTCTTCCCCATTGCTGTGTCCTTTAGATGACGTACAGAGGCAGAAATGCATGTGTGCTCATGTTTCATTTACAAGTACTTCAAAGCCTCAGTTTGGCCTTTTGTATCTGGTTGGTTTCTGTGAAGCTCATCACTCCTTTCTGGTATGTACCAGCATTCCTTTGTCGTATCAGAAGTGGTTTAATACTTAATTCTTCCTGTTGATATTCATTGCTATGCAAGCTGAAATGAGCTGGACAGTGAAACCTCGGCTACTTCCTACTGTTTTCTGTGAACCTTGAAAAAACGGGGACATAGAAGTGTCTTTTCTGCTCTCACATTTGCTCTTGAAATACTATTTCTAATGCACCTTTGTGCTCCTTCCCTCTGAGTCAACTGGCCATGGTAGTACTAGATAAATGAAGCAATTATTCAGTTTGTAAAATCTTTAGGTTTCTGGATAATGTGCACGCTCTGTGCACCCCAAAGAACTCAGAATAATGAAATGGCTTTGAAAAGGTAATAGTGAAGGAGTAAGAGTCAGCAGCTGCTTGGAAACCTCCCAACTTTCATCAAAGTGTTTTGGAAATGACAGATTGTATGTAGCAGTTTATTTCTGTGAGATCAATTTTAATCTCTGGGATAATATATCTAATCCTCAAAGTCCAGTAATTGTATCAAGTTGGGCAATGTATAGGAAATGCCCCTAGCCTTTTGAAACCAAAGTTCTTCACCAATCTGGGAGATATTCTCGTGTGAGCTACTTGGTCTCCCCTAATAAAGGGAAAACATTGTTTTGCTGCAAAAGGAGGTGTGGAGCAGGGAAGCCTGAAGTGTACTAATGCCATCTGCTGGCTTCAATTAAAAATGTGACCCTCCGGCAACTGCTGCTGCTGTCTTTGAAGATGGCTGTGGTCTCATCTTTGAAGGGGGACGGGTCTCATTTCGTGTACTGGCATGAGCCAGTCATGTTATTCCATATCTAAACTCGTGTCTAAGGAGGATGTGTCAAGCTGCCTCGATGTGTATGTCTCTGCTGGAACACCAGATTTATTTCATGCTTTATGTCATCCGTGTTTAGTCAGATGAGGAACAGCAGGTGTCTGTGCTTGCAGGGCTGAACGTCCTGTTTAGGCGTTCAGTCCTCCTGTAACTTCATACCCATTAGTCGGGGGGGTTGTTTCACATGCAGTGCTGCACGGGAAGGGTCCTGCACAGCAAAGCCAGCTTTAGCCCAGGTGATTTCATCTCTCTGGGTTCCTAACCAGCTTTCCTTTTCAGGGCAACAATCTGGCTTGTTCCAGAAGGGAGTCTGGAGAGAATGAGCTGCCCAGAAGGGCCCAGGGGTGAAACAGAGCAACCCAACGAGGCATAGAGGAATTGCCACAGGAACCCTTTTTCTTAGGGTTCAAAGTGCAAACAAAAGCAAAAAAAATCTGTATTTTTAAATTAAACCATAGACTAGAGTCCAATCATTTGCAGGAGTTAAACCATTATGAATTCTAGATATATTTAATGAGTAATTTAGGGCCTGTCTTCTCAGCACATGGCTACAGAAATTGGTAATTGAGGCTGGAGTGTGCTAAAAGACAATCTCTTCCTGAATGTGGTCAAGCCCATGCCTTGTGTTAGTGCTGGTAGAGACCCATAACACATTTTTCCTTACAGCGATGGGCCAAAGAACCAGGAAACAAAACCTAAGCAGTTATTTTTCTTCACCATAGCTTGTCCTCTCCTGGGCTGAACTCGAAGTCCAAGTGTGGAGGAGGATGGTTCACTGCTAGACCCACCCCTAGGTTTCAGCAGAGCCAACGGAGTGTGAGCCCTGCTTTTCCTGAGCTGCTCACATCTCACAGAAAACCTGGCATTAGATACTTGCCAGATACAACCCAACCTGTCCTCTCATTTCCTTTTTCTGGACAAAATCAGAGAAACAGCTACTCCTTAGGGACTTTCTGGCTCACACATCAAATTCTTTGAGGAAACACCTGACCAGTGTTGGAGACAATGCCTTTTATGCAGCAGTACAAGGCACAACCTTTCCAAATTTGACATAGACCTCCAATTCACAGTGCTTAAAACCACCAAAGGTTGAGTGGGTTTAACTTGCCCTTACTTGCCTTCTGCCTCCTGAGCTGTTAAGATTTATAGGCAACTCATTCTCTCTCCACAGCATCACCCCAGACACTAAAGATGTCAGCACAGACGGGACAGCACTGACCAGGGGGTGTGATCTGTATAGAGATGCAATGGATTTGGGTGTTTTTGCTTAGAAATATTGTGGGTTTAGAGAGTAGGGTTGTATTTTGTAATCAAAATTATCAAATTGTCCTTTTATAATCAATGAGAAGTCAGAACATTCCCTTGCTACATGTTTGATCAATTCTCTTGGGTCTCTCTATTAATAAATGGCATCCCTCGTGCTCCACATAAAGTGAATACGATGCACTATGGTTGTCCATGGATTATCCATTATGATTCTTATGAAGAATGGATCATGGTACCAGTTCCCTGGTTCTATCCAGAAAAGTGTCTTTTTTATTTTTTATTCTAGGTACTTCGTGTTGTTCAGAAATGACCCACAGCCAAGCAAGATGAAAAGACTGTCATCATTTAGTGCCTGAACTCTAAAACAGGGTCAGAGCTGCCAGTGTGGGTCAGTGATTTGATATGACTAATGAAGAGAACAGGATTGCAGAACTGCAAAGCCAAGCCACCAAGTGCACTGAATGATGAAAACTCTGCAACACCAAGCCTACAACTGCCTGTTTGCCCTCCCACTCCCCTTCCTGGTAGCACAACAAGAATTTCCAAATCAGCCATGGCACTACCTTACAGAGCCACAGCTCCCACCACAGCAGAGCAGGCTAACCACACACCACCTCTGACACCCAGCTTCTGTCTGCTTGATGTCAAAGTGCTGTACTGAGATGTTCCCTGAGCAAGGACAGCAATCCCATCACTTCTTTCCAAGAAAAAATAAAAGAGGGGGTCTGTGTCTTCTACACACTGTTAACTGCAGTACAGGAGTGAGTCAGTGCCATAAAATCCAAGTAACGAATTATACCATCCTCACTGTAATTATTTGTATTCTTTTCTTGAAGAGAAAAAAGGGTTTGATTAGGAAAATGGGGAGAAGGAAGAAAACTATCCTCCCCGTAGAGAAGCAGAGAACAAAACCCACTGTGCAGAATTTAGATCTAGTTGTGAACGGGATTGTATTCAACAGTGTTCAGGGGGGTTGGTCCAGGGTTTGTGGAACCATGTGGCTTCCTTTACTTTTGAATGTTCTTTTTATCCCCTCAATATGCCAAGTATAGGTATGGAGCAATCAGACAGACATTGGGCACAGTATTAGAAAGCCACAGGGTCATAAAGTATTCACTTTCCAGCAGTGGGAACATTCTTTGAAGCAGGAGATTTGCAATTCAGAATTGGAATGAAGGTACCTTTTTCTGAGTGTTCCCACATCTGTTTTGAAACTCTCAGTTTCATATTTGTCTTTTCATGTATAGGAATAAACACAGTAACAGCAAAAAGATTCTCTGGCATGTCACTACTGAGGTATGAGCACCTTGAGGACCAGTGGCAATCTCTTGGCTCTCCTCATTAACAGCTGGCACTGATCAGACCACTTACTAGACCTTGAGACAGACCTTGCAGTGTTTTAGTGTTACGCTGCCACCGCTGGAAGGTACCAAGAACACATGAAAGCACTTGCTTATCTATAAAGCGGTAATTAAACAGCTGTAACAGAGTATGGAAATATCTACCTGGTTTTCCAAATGCTTGAGTGTCTCATCAGCCCACTGGGAAAAACAAGGAAGCAGAGGAGGGAGTTGAATGTCTAACTAAACTGATGGAAGAAATGTGTTTGGCTCTGCAGAGATCCCATGGCAGACAAAGCAAGGAAAGAGGTGCTCAGAGACCTCACAGGCCAGGGGTTTATCTTTGTAACCTTAAAACCATGGAAGGACTTCTTGCCATGTAGATCTGTAACTCCAGGAATGTTTTATTTCATAACAAAAATGGAGACACAGTAGAGATAGACTTGAGGACTGACTTCATGCTTAGCACAGCTTGTTATTTTAAATGTCAGTCTTTTGGGGGAGGTTCCCATGCCAACAATTTTCTTCCGAGGTTGGATACTATGAAAGTGGGTGAACACACCCCAAACCCAAACTTCCACCTTCATAAAACAGAGCAAAAATCTTACAGAAATACCCTGAGAATCAGAACACACAGCTGGGAAACAGCAAGGAGGACATTTTTATTTCAAACTGGATAAGAAACTGTCACAAAAGAGTTGTTGTGCTTCTATGCAGCCTGCCACACCTAGGAGACTAAACAGCAATGTTATCATCTAGAGCTATTTATTCAAGGCAGGGATCTGACCTTTCCAGGTTCAGTTGTTTCAGCAAACTTTGCTCATGCTACTCATGACTGCTTGTATTTGTAGAACTTGCAAGATTGGAGCATTAAATAATATAAAGAAAGTGTGATAGGAAGAACAATACTGTTTCTTATTATGTGCTTATCTTTTTTTTTCTTTAAGAAATCGCTTCAATTATTTTGATAATTTTCCTGTAAAAGGTACATGTTTTAATCAGCCACTGCACTTCCACAGATACAAATCTTTTCTATGATCTTTGCAACAATTCTTAATGAACAGAGTAAATTGAGTCAAATAATATTATTGCAATTATTTTGTTCCAGGTTTGTCAATGTCCACCTAATCATTCTCTCAGTTGCCTGGGGGAAATGCCACCCTGCAGGTTGAGCAACAGATCCAGACTGCTTCAGGGGTTGGGTGGTTTCAGTCTTGTCACTTGACCCCAAAATGATGCTGTGTCCTGACCTATAAAATGAAGACAATAAAATCTATTCACCTTAGTAAACACCAGTGCAACATATGGTTGAATAGCAGTGTGTAAATTTAAAATCTTAATTAAAGTGAGGCAGAGTGCCAAGTGATCACAAAGCACATGCCACTTGAAATACGCTCATTAATAGTTCTGCTGCTGGAACCAGTTTTTTAATGGCTCAGTAATGAGTGGACAGTATGATCTGTAAACCCAACGTTCTTGATAATTTTTTTAAAGTATATAATTATATTGTGATAATGGCTTGAACTTGTGTGTGCACATGTAACAAAAAAAAAGATTCCTCTGAAGAGTTAACAGCTTAAGACTTAAGATGTATTCTTGCTTATTCCCAGTCTGTATTGGTATAACTCTGCAGTCAGTGTTTCTGATGGCACCCAGCACTGTAGGGGCACTTCAGTATTAGGCTTGGTTTGGTCCTCTCTGAATCATCAACTGAAATGTTGGACAACCAATGCGTGCTCTGACCTTCTCCCCTTGCATGCTACACTTACCTTGTACCCCTAGCAAGCAGTTTCATTTCTGATGAGATGAGATGCATCTGCAGGTGACATCACACTTAATTAAGCACACCTGTTCATATGCAATGAAGACACTATATATATATATATATATATATATGTCTGAGTTGAGTATGCTGCTCTTGCATTCCAACCAGTTTTTGCTACTAAGATAACGTCAGCCACTGGTCTCACTATAACATACCTTGGATATTAATCTCATTCCCTCCCTTCCATCCTTCCTTCCAGCACATTACAGACCTATGTCATATGTACAGGGAATCCATTTTTAAGCCCCAAGGTAGAAATATATTTCTACTTTGTAAAAGCACAGGTCTTCCCCAATCTTTCTGTTATACCACAGAGATGGTTCTGTGATGAGGATGTACTCATATCTATGGCAAATGAGTTAGGAGATGGCTCCCTGTAACATCCAGCTCTGGCCTTCACTCTTGGCTGCTCCACTTCATTATCTCTAGAAATGAACCAAATAAAAGAGCACATGCAGAATCTCACATGCTTTCTTGCTGTGCTCCTCACTCAGGTGTCCTGCTGAGCAAACAAGTGCAGCTGGCGTTTGCTGTCCACTCGCATGCCTACAGACTTCACCAGACTTAGGAGCTTGATGCTCTCCCCACAGCTTTGGCTTTTCACAACAGCTATCTACAGCTCCCTACAATGGGAAACAGAAACTGCGAGGCCTAAATGTTCAGGAGGCACATGCTGCATTTTAAATTGAGTTGTGCACTGAAAGAGAATCGCTCCTTTCAGGACTGGTTCCAACACAGTGAAACTCCAACCCTGCCTGCAGTTCCCCACAGCTACTGCAGTAACCACAACCATCATAATGTAATATAAAATGTATATATTTTGATCTTACTTCAATTATTTTCTGCATCTGTAATCATAGTGCAGTCACAAAATCTAAAACCCTATAATCTAAGTGAAGGGGCCGCTCCTCCACAGAGGAATGCTTTATTTTTTCCATTTAAAATCACTAGGAAGCTGCCTATTTGCTATTTCCAGGGAAAGCAGCTTATTTGTTTTGTATGAAGACGAACTTATACTAAAGAAATCTTTACTGAATATACCAACAGCGTACCATTTTTGACAATATTTATGAAGGAAGAGTTCAATGCATGAAAAGTGAAATGAGAGCAAAGTCACAATGACATCTTTGCACTCAAAATCTTTTCCTCAGCATTGGTTTAGTGAAGCAGCAGGGATGCTGCTGATTTTTGTTGTTTGCAGAGATGTTCACCTGGAGTTATTTCAGTTATTGAACCTGCCAGTGAGACTCTGCTCTCGATGGCTGTGGTTTTATGAGGAAATTGGGTCTTTCTGTTTGCTCGGGAAAACACTTCACCAGCCCAATCCTTCTATGTCATCCTAAATCTTTCAGGGTTTGAAAAAGAACAGATTTTAATCTCTGTGATGCCTTTAACTTTCAGTTCCTAGGAGGCAAAACATATTTTGATGCTGTAAAGTTCATGGGTGATTGATTATTACAGAGAAAATGTTCAAGCAGCAACTCTCTCACTGCCACATGAAGCTACAGGCTTTGCATTTGAAACAGAGCACCCCAGTAAGGAAAGTGCTCTGTATGCGTGGCTCCTAGGGCAAGGGATGAGCAGCAGCTATAGGAAAATCCCTGTATCTCAAAGACCAAAAAGAAGCTAACAGCGGCAGGTGCCATCTGTTGGTACCATGGAGGTAAACACTGTATGAGTTTGGAGAGTTGCTGACCTGTTCTCCAAGGTGGAAATCAAGATCCTAGAACAGGACTCCTGTGTGCCTGTGTAGTAGTTCCAAAGAACATGACTAATTCATGACTAATGACTCCTGTGTGCCTGCCATGTCCTGGAAGATCCCAAGGCATGCTCCCATGCTCGGTTTTTCACTTGGATTCCCTGCATTCATGCTTCCATCTGTTCAGTGTCAAACTAAACAACATAGCTGGTATTTGTTCAGTGGGTCAGGAATGTTGAGTCCCTGTACCAGAAAACTCTTCCAAGGCCCATACAGAGTTGTTCTGACGGGTCACAATGATGCTGCTGCAACTGCCCAGTGATGTCCAGCTAGATCTGCAAGCTTTGAGGAGGACAGAACTCTTCCACTCCCATCTCACACCTGCAGTAATCCAGAGGTAAACTGCTGAAGCTCGGGCTGATAAAGAGCCTGGAAAAGACCTCTTTAGACAGACCTCTGTGGAAACAGGTTTTTGCTTTGTATTTTCCATGTAAGAGCTAAGTTCACAGAAGAACTGATGATTTTGGAGGAGTCCAGGAAAGACTATCCTCCCACAACATCCTCATAGGCAAACTTATTAAGAGAATGAGATGAATGGACAGTGAGGTGGGTTGAGAACTGGTTGAATGGCAGAGCTCAGAGGGTTGTGACAAGCCGTGCAAAGTCTGATTGGAGTCCTGTAGCTAGTGGAGTGCCCCAGGGGTCAGTGCTTGGTCCAGTCTTGTTCAACATTTTCATCAATGACCTGAACAAGGGGACAGAGTCTACCCTCAGCAAGGCTGCTGATGATACAAAACTGTGAGGAGTGGCTGATACAGCAGAAGGCTGCACTGCCATTCCGCGAGACTTGGATAGGTGAGAGTTGGGTGGAAAGGAATCAAAGGAAATTCAACAAAGGCAAGCATAGGGTCCTGCACCTTGGGATAAATAACCCCAGGCACCAGTACAGGTTAAAGGTTGACCTGTTGGAAAGCAGCTCTGTGGAGAAGGACTGTGAGCCACCACCATGCCCCTGTGGCCCAGGCCAGTGGTGTCCTGAGGTGCATTAAGAGCGTGGCCAGCAAGTTGAGGGAGGTCATCCTCCCCCTCTACTCTGCCCTGGTGAGGCCATCACATCAACACCACATGGAGTTCTGTGTCCAGTTCTGGGCTCCCCAGTTCAAGAAAGACAGGGAGCTACCAGAGAGAGTCCAGCGGAGGGCTGTGGGGATGAGGAGGGGACCGGAGCATCTCTTGTATGGGGAAGAACTGAGATAGTTCAGCCTGGAGAAGACTGAGAGTGGATCTGATTAATGTTTATAAGTATCTAAAGAGTGGATGTCTGGACAGAGCCAGACTCTTTTCAGTGCTGCCCAGGGCAATGGGCGCAAACTGGAACACAGGAAGTTCCATCTGAACATGAGGAAAACTTCTTCACTGTGAGGGTGACAGAGCACTGGAAGAGGCTGCCCAGAGGGGCTGAGGAGTCTCCTTCTCCGGAGAATCAACTTCTGCTGCAGCTGATCCTGCTTTAGCAGGGGGGTTGGATTGGATGATCTCCAGAGGTCCCTTCCCAACCCCTGCCCGTCTGTGAACTACACACAGGGTTACAGTGTGATGTATCACTAGATAGAGTGCTGGGAGCCGAACTCCTGCACCCTGAAGCATCTCAGTCCGCCATGGCTAGGCTGTCATCCCTTTCCTCCTCTCCTCTTCCCTACCGCATCTTCCTTCACCTCTGCCCCGGCCCCGCAGCCACAACGCGCGGCCCACACGGGCTCTTCGGGGGACCGGGCCGCGCGTGGCTAGGCCCGTCCCTCTCCCCGGAGAAGAGGATGCCCGCGGGGGCCATGAGGGTCGGGGTGGGGGCCTGCGTAGGCTCTCCTCGGGCTCCCGGCAGGGACGCGTGGCGCCGTAGGATGGTGGGAGGGAACGGACGCCGTGGGGGCCCCCCAGCAGCCCCGGGGCGGGGAGGGGGCGGGAGCGGCGGCGCCTGCGCGCCCCCCGGCCGCCGAGGGGGCCGCGCCGCGCCGGGCGCTGGGGCGGGGTCTGCGGGCGCCGACGGGGCGGGTGGTGGCGGCGGGCGCCACGTCGGCAGCAGGGAAAGGTGCAGGAGTAAAGTCTGCGGCGGAGCCAGCTGAGCCGAGCTCGCTGCGTGGTGAGTGAGTGAGGACCGGGCGGTCGCCGCTGCCTTGCTCCGCCGTTAGCCGGGGAGCCGGGCGGGCGGGCAGCCGCCCGAGCGCCCTTCCTGCCTCCCCTCTTTTCCTCCCCGCGGAGGAAGGGAAACTTCTGAGGGAGGAGGCGGGAGGGGACCGGCGGAGCCGCCGGCGGGGGAGGCGGGCCCCGGGAAGTGGGGCTACCGCCGCCACCTGCCCCCGGCGCCTGCCGGCGGCCCGGGGCGGGCGCAGCTCGCCCGCCTTTGTGCTTCCTGCCGCGGCACCGGGGGGCGTGAGGGAGGGAGTGCTGGGCTGGCCGTAGCGGCTCAGCCGCGGCCTTGGCTGCCACGTCAGTGCCGCCGCCCTGCGTCGAGGTGCCCGGCGGGCCCGGCCCGGCGGGGGTCGCTGCAGGGGGGTCGCTGCCGGGCCGCCTCCTGAGCTCGGCCGGGGAGGCAGGTAGCTGCGAGGGGAGGACGTGGCGGGGGCGGCGGGGCCTTGGGCCGCCCTACGTGAGGGGTGTGGGCCGTCGACGTGCCGGACTCGGCATCTCCTCGGGTGCGGAACCGGGCTCGGGGACGGGCGCCGCGAGCTGCCGCTGCCGTTCTCCCTGGGCCGGGCGCCGCGCTCCCCGCGTCCGCGGCGGAACGCCTCCCGCCCACCCGGGAGGGCGTCCGAGGAAGCCGGGCCCCCCTTGGCCTCTCTCCTGGCCGGGCTCATTCTCCCCTTGAACTTCTCTGAGCCAGGAGCAGCTTTGTTTTGGGATTTCTCTTTATGAACTTAGTCGTGCTGGAGTGTTCCCTGCAGTAACCTCTCTTTGTTTCATCTGTTTCTTTCAAGTCCGGCTTGATGGAGCAGAATCTGGAGGAGTTTTTTGTAAACGGCTTGGAAGCAGCTTAGCTTTCAGCATTTGCCTAGCCTAGGCATTTGTGTGGTGTTGGCCTGGAAATAAGTCTTTGTTATTTTAGCCTCGCAGCTGGCCCTGGTCATCGTGCAAAGCTCATAGATGGCCTCTGCGGATGAGATTAAATGCTTCCTTCTGCTCACTTAACTGGACTGAAAACAAGAACTCTGAATCAGGATGTCTCTCCGTAAGGGTGGTAAATACCAAAGACACGTAGCCTGCTTCAGTGTGTCCGGAGCACTGCTTCGGGCAGCACGTCTCCCTGTAACTGGAAGGGTGCATGCAAGATGGCTTGGCTCATACACACATCAGTTCTAAGGCTGCTCGGAAAATACTAGCTAGGCTTTGTTTTTAAAGCTTTCTTTTAAGCTGTGGTTAAGCATTCAATAGAGTTCCTGTTACCTCTTGAGTGTAGAGCTAGACTGTGTTGCAAAAGTGCAAACTGAAAGGTGGTCTTTGTCTGGCAAATGAACAGGTCTGAATGTCAGGCAGGAGCCTACAGACAGGTGGTGGATGCTAGGGGAGGCGTTCAGCCTTTCATTAACGGGTGGAAAGGAGATTCTGCAGCTGCTTTATCACCCTAGCTGTTAGTCACTGTCAGGTTTTGTCTTACAGATCTCCTGGAGGAGGAGAGGTGAGGTGGGTGTGGAGCTCAGGCTTTAGGCAAGCATTGGAAGAAATGGGGAAGGCTCCGCTTTAGAAAGCTGAGCTAGCAGGAGGCAGAGGTTGACAGGACTAGTAAAACAAAGCAAGTTCTTGGCATTTCTGAAGCTGTACCCTGTTTCTTATTGGAATTTACTATTTAATTTCTAGAAATCAGTTTTGCAGGACTAGAAAAGGGAATTCCTCTTTTTATTCACAGGGTTACTGCTGCCTTTGATTTGGTATTTTGTGAATCTTTGCTTTGGAGGAAACTCGATTACAACATCAGGTGTTTCCCTAGAGCCTCTCTGCAGCCTGAACTGCAATTGTGTTGTGAGTGGTAGAGAAATGCTAGGTTCTCATATAGGCAGATGCAATGATGTCATGTCCTGGGCAGAGCTGAGGGTTGGGTTGTGGGGTTTTTTTCCGGAAATATGCCTCCTTTTTTGCTTTTAATCATGGTGTGTGTTTGTTCTTTAATGCAGGCTGCAGTATCTTCCCAGCTGTGTGTTGAACCCTGCATACTGTTAGGCTGTTGTTTATATTTCATATGATAGACTTGGTATCTATCTTTGGGCAGGGGGTAGGGTAGCCCATCCTGCTACACTTTTAAAAGCAAGCTGTGGTTCACACCTGGAAACTTCTGATTGACTTGCTGTAGTCTTTCCCTGAAAACTCTTGTTTCCCCCCCCCCCCCCTTGCTTCCCAGCTGGTCCTGCTTTGTATGTAATCTGAAGTTTGAAACTTGGCTGTTAAACAGAAGGCTTGTTGAAGTGTCAGCTATGCTCTTGGTCTTTAGCTACATGCTTTCTACGTGCCTGGATTTGTTTTTTCTACTGTAAAGCGTTGACTGCTTCTTCTTGCAGAAGCTCAGTCAACTGTTTCCTCAGCAGTAACTAACCGAAAAGCACGCTTCCGTATCGGCCGTGCGCTGAGGGCTGTGGGTCTGAGAGAACCAACAGCGCTCAGACTCCTACCCAGAACATGCTACAAGCCCCGCTCCAAGGCGTAAAGCAGAGAAGATAATAGTCAGGGGTTGCTTGTGCAGCTTGAAGCAGTACCCTGAAGAGCAGCCGCGGGTGGGATTACCTTTTTGGCTTCGTGCCTGTTTCCTTGTTTAATTTGGAAAGTAGAGCACTGTTATTCTTTCCAAAACGTATTTCTTGAAGTATCATCCCTAAAACTTGTTTTTTCAGGTATGTATGTACATGAAAGACATCAGGTTCATTTTGAAGTCTGCTGTGGCTGCTGGAAAAAGGGAAGGAGGGCTGTGCACATGGCAAGGGTTGTGTTGTTTTCCATCAGCTCTGTTGCTGAGCTTTCTCTGCATAGCTGGTGGGCAGAGGGAAGATAATTTTTTCTTGGTGGACTAAGACGAGGTGCCCGGTTTGTTTGCAGTTCTGTCAGGTGAATAGTTCCAGCGCTGGCATCTGCTGCTGCAGCCTTCTGGAGCAGCATTATGCTGCCAACTGAAATTGGCCCCATCCTTGGGTAGTTTCATTGCTACCCGCAAATATCTGAGCAGTGGCACTGAAACAAACCAGCCTTTACTGGCTGCTTCTTGGGCCAGGTTTGCTGTGCTGAAACAGTAGGGCTTTTTGTCTGTGAAGTCAGAAAGACATCAAGATCATCATCTGAAGCTCAGGAAGTGGAGCACGTGTCTGTAATGGTTAGAGACCACTTCTCCATGGCAGGCTAAAATTTTACACAAATTGTTGTCCAGGAACTGCAGACTCAGTAAGGAGTGTCTGTGTCTTAATGTTGATTCCCACACTTCATAGTAATCCTCATAACAGCATACAGCACAAATAAAATCATCTCCATTGCCCAAGAACACAGAAGGAATCTGTGTTTTGGTGGGATAAATCTAGTCAGATTTTTGACATACCAAGGCTGTGCCTAGTGTGCTTTTTCCCTGCTGTGGGGCTTTGTGTTCCCATGATATTCCCGTGGCAGGTACGTGACAGTAGCACTGTTCCATAAGATGTCATTAACTTTCTGTTTCTCTCGTAGGTGTATGCAGAATACTTGTGTGGAAACAACTAACTAGACGAAGACAAAGGAATATATTTGGTGAGGAAGTTTTGTTTTAATCAGCTTTGTGAATGTACGTGTGGCTGTACCATTACCTTCAGAGCTCCCTAGCACTCTCATTCAGGGTCCTGTTACAGCAGTGGTCATGTTATAAATAGCTCTTGAATTAAAAATCCTCTTCTAAACCACTTCTTTACAATGCAAAGTATGCTTTCTTTAGGAAGTGTAAAACTTTGAAGCTTCCTATCTATATCATGTTCTGACAACGTGAAAGTGTGTTTTCTCTTTAAAAACAATTGAAAGAGTGACTTCCATCTTTTTTTTCTTAGTATGGAGGTTAATACATATTTTAATGTATTGTCAGAGATGAGACATAATCACCTACTCTTGAATGACTAGCCCCCCCCTCACAGGTGTACAGGAGAAACACCCCAAAGAAAGTAGTTTACGTGGTGTCCCTCTTTGAAATCTCTGAAGTTCTCTGTTTGCTTCTAGCTCTTAATGTAAGAACATAAAAAGCTTCTCTATTCATCTGCACAGATGAAGGAAACTGGAGGGTGCCACTGATATGCTAGATGTCTTCATGAATGCCTGTATGAGTTCTGCCAGGATCTGTAGAGATTCCACCTTGCTCCCTGTGATCAGTTCATGCAGATGTTAAAGGAAGCCAGAGGTTTTTCCCCAGTGACACAAGATGTTGAATTTGGCATCACAAGATGCAAATGCCAAAGAAAGGCATTCTTTTTGCCAACCCTAGCATACTTTGAAGAAGATTCTGAAACATCAGAAGAGTTCCAAAGGTTCAGACTTTTGATAAATCTTTGCCTTTTTGCATGCACTTGCAATACTGGGAGTAATTGTGACTAATGATTCTGTGCATAAGGGACTTTGAACACGCAGCTTCCAACCTCAGTTTCCAAAGTTCCTTAATACCATGCCTGAATGATCTAATTCTCTGCACAAAAGTCTTATCCTTGCACCTCCAGATAGGTGTTAGCTGAGTTGTAATCTTTATTTGGTCTCATGAATTGCTTGCTTCTCTGTGGGGACACACCTTCAGCAGAGACTGTGAAGGGGAGCCTCCCTTAGGATACAGTCTGGTGACCAGGGGCCTGGTGCAACGTGTGACATACAAGCTTGGATCTTACTAGACAAAGGAGACACTGAACTGTGAGTGCTGTCACCTTGATAGTATTATGTAAAAGACTGTCAGTGGTTTCTAACTTAAATTTTTATGGAGGAAAAAAAAAAAGTCTTCCTGCCATCTTCGTCTAAAGACTGGATGAAGTCATCTGCCACCAAGCAGTTATTCAAGGCCTTTGACCTCCAGTCAATAGAAATACTCACCTTAAGTCTCTGGAGGGGAGCCAAGTTTAAGACATGCTCCTGTGCATAGTACTGCCTGTTCACCAGATATGCCACAACCTGTTTGGCACACAGGATTTTGGATGCCTTTTCAGAGGCTCTTCAGTCTCCTGACCTGTTAAATTGGCTACAAGGATGTGTGACGCAGGTTGTAACCTAGATATCTTAAGCAGAAAATTTTAAGTCTTCTGTTGGATCTTTGTCTTGATTCTGTGTTTCACTGGAGAGCTTCTACAGAAAAACAAGGACTCCAGTTGAGCTTTGTGAACTCTTTGTTTTGTGTCAAGCTGTGAGCCCTTTCTGACAGCAGTGTGGTTCCTTCTTCATTCGCAACAATGCACTGGGAAAACTAGACGTAAAAACTAGCATAAGCTGGTTAGGCACATCTCTTGGAGCATCCCTGGAGTGCTTCTAGGCACCTGTGGAATGACACATCATACACTAGTCTTCAACTTCCTGATCTGCACGCCTCTGAAGGTTGCCTTCTGTGTAGAACAAATCTGGTCCCAGCAGCAATGACTTACACTCCCTTAGCTGCTCTCTCCGGCCCACGCAGGACTCCACTGGCTTCTGAGGTCTGGTATCAGCAGGTTCCTGATGCCTGACCTGTAGAAGGCAGACCACTGTGGTCTGTGTCGCTGTAAAAGTGAATTTCTGTGGTTTAGGAGTTGTGTGTTAAATCACTGCCTGTGAGTTGATACATTGGGTAATATTCATGTCCAACTCTAAGTGGACTTGGGGACAAGAATTAAGTACCCTCAAGATTCTAGGTAGCAGGAGAGGGAATACCTTATCTCTTCACTGTTTTTTATGTAGTGCTGTGACTTTTATTGGTTTTTACACTTCTGTTTTAATATATTATTGCTGAACTGGAAACTGCTGTGAAACTCCCCTGCCCATACATCATTTTGCTCCTTTAGTTTTGCAGGAACTGCCAACAAATCTGACAGTGGCCAACCTGGGCTAAAAAGCTACAAAGGCAGCTTCTCCCTCCCCTGTTTGCCCATCTTTGTTCTTTCCACTGGACTGGTCTTGCTTTCATTAAGAACTTGTGTGATGCCTGGCACAAGGGACCCTCGGTGCTTCGCTGGGGCTGTACTGCTGTCAGTCCTGCTGTGTCCAGCACCTTCCTAGTAGTGGGAAATAGAGAAACTTGTGTGGAGCCTCGGGACACTTTGTAGTGTTCTGCCATGTTAGGAACAGGTAACTTACTCCAGCTCCCCTCTAAACTTGTTGATAATCCCTGACAGTATTTTGGTTTTCCTCATGAGATGAAGTAACTTTTCTGAGTCTCTTAGGAGGAATTGTTGACAGAAACTTTTGGAAGCTTAAACAAGCAATTACATCTGGGTTTCTTTTGAGTTATATGCAGGCTAGATACAAATATGTTAGCAGAGGTAGTTCCTTATAAAAATTAATTTCTCTTGGTTTAATTGGTGTTTCCCTGGCCTCTGCTTTAAAACGATTGTGGCCACTTTTATTCTGTTGTTTGAAGCAAGGCTTGCTAGGTTGTGACTTTTTTATTTAGGACCTTCCCTAATGCAACAAACAAAATTCCTGGTACAGGAATCATCTTAATGAACAAAATGGTGACATATTAAGTAGAGAGGCAGTTACTTCAGCTTGGTCCAGATGTTTTGATAAAATAACATCAGGCCTTAGGCTGTCTGCCTTCTCTTCCTTCCAGTGCTTGATATTGTTCAGGTTGGAAACCAACCACCGACACAGAACTTCACACAGTGAGGATAAATTTTTTTGCATTTCTTCCAACTTGCATTAGATTAAAGCAAAGAAATCACTTAATAGCTGAATCCAGCCCTTTCTCAGAACCTGGTGGCCCTCCCCTGCTCCCTGTAACTGGTTAGGCTCTTTTTTTTTTTTCCCCCTCTGACTTAGACCTGTGGCAAAATCAAGCACCCAAGGAATTATAGAACTGATACTTCTCCAAATTGTATCTTAGCCTCATGTATTTAGTCTTCCACCTTGATGTGTTGCTGCTTGCTTCCGCATTTGAGTTTCTGGTTCTCAAGAGATACTTGTTCAGCACTGCCATCAAATCAGCCTTCCTGACAGTAGGGTTTTTTTGCTTGTTTTCCTGTTCAGCTTCTTGTGCAGAGGTACCTATGTTTTCTGAGTCATGAACTCCCTTAGTGCTGATTGCAGGGACTCTTTAATATTCAATTTAGGATTGCTTCGCATCCAGAGATCTATCATTTAGTGTGTGGGTACAGTTTTTTACTGTGATGTTTTGACTTTGTAATTGCACTGTGAGGGCTTGAGTGGTTTTCTAGCTGAGTCTTCCCACCCTCAAGTTCTACTTCTGCCTCCTCATACCTTCTTCAGATCCCATTCCCTGTTTTCTCACCCAGGGAGGTATGGAGCCATCTGGGCACAGCTAGAGAAGTTGGGATTATTTTTGTGGTAGTTGGTGACTCCTGGAAGAGATTACATTATTTAAAGTTGTGCACATACATGCTGTGAGAACGGAACTAAGAGGTCACTGGCAAGAAGACAGAAGGATGCTGAGTGGTACAATGCAACTTGTTTGGGTTTTTTTCCTCCTTTTACCTTATTGCTTGCTGAGGAGGAAAAGTAGTATTGGCAGGGGAGCTCAGGGGAGGAGACAGGACTGAACACCATGGCATGCTGTGGGAAACCTGGACTAGATACTGCTTTCCTGTCTTCCAGAGGGACAGGATAGTACACAGAGCTGCTGAATTGAGCATTCTCCTGTGCCTCTCCCGAATGTTACGGGCTGCTGCTCTAGAAATTCTCTAGGAAACACCATTTTGCTGTAAAGAAATTTTCTTTCTGAAATGTTTTCTTTGGAAAGCTTGTGTAGAGAGAACAATCTAGTTCTGCAGCTGTCACCACACCATGTATGCAATACTGTTCTAAGATGTAAGTGGTCTATGGCTTCCTGAGGAGGGGGAGCGAAGGGCCAGGTGCCGATCTCCTCTCTTCAGTGACCAGTGATAGAACCCAAGGGAACAGTATGAAGCTGGGAACAGTATGAAGCTGAGAACAGAGAGGTTTAGGCTGGGTATTAGGAAGAGGTTCTTTACTGAGAAGGTGGTCAGGCTCTGGAACATGTTCCCCAGGGAAGTGGTCACAGTCCTGAGCCTGACTGAGCTAAAGAAGCATCTGGACAATGCACACAGTCACATGCTCTGACTTGGCTGGCCCTGTGTGTAGCCAGGAGTTGAACTTGATCGTTATTTGGTCCCTTCCACCTCAGGATATTCTGTGATTCTAGATGATAACTTCTTCCATTTTGTTTGCATGACACTGCCTCAAATTGTATGGCAAGGACCTGTCTGTTGAAACTGCTGCCTTCCAGGTACTGACAGGTCTTAGAGGTGTGCTGCTGATGTTTTTCTAGTGCCCACCACCTCTATGATCACGAGGCTTTTCCTTTTTAGTACATAAACGTAAGCTGTTGTATGGCAGCCGCTGTTGTATTCTCACACTGGGTTTCTTCACGGTGTGCCTTTTAGTTTTGAGATGCACTTGGTGTGGAGCAGCAGCTCTTGCTAAGTCTGATGTGGTGGAGAGCTCCTTTTTCAAGTACCAAACCTGGCAGAAGAATGCAAAAGCACAGTCTAATAACAAAAAGAGGAGTAGCTTGGCAGGAGCCACTAGCTTACCTAATTAAATAAATTACTTCATTTTGGCATACCTAAAGTAATGAAAAAAGTTTCCTCTCTGTGGAACTTAAACTACGTGAATTTTTGATTCATGAATTACATCTGTGTTTTGCCAGAAAAGATGTGTAGTGATGTGACTTTGTTTTTTTTAGGCAATAATGAATCAAACAGACAAAAATCAACAGGAAGTCCCATCATATCTTCAAGACCAACCACCAGAAGGTATGTACTGGTTTTCATAATATGAAGCAAATTCACAGAAGTTCATCATGGGCTCAGTTCTCTCCAAAAAAAACCCCAACAAAAAACAAAACACATCTCCCCCAACCCAAAAAAACCAACCAAACGGATCTGCAAGTTGCACACCTTACTGTTACTGAAATGAAAGTTAAGCAAGCCAGTCCTGAGCTGAGCCCAGGTTATTGTTCACTTCTCACTGACTAGAGTAAGGCCACTGAATGTAACTCAGTAAACAACTGTACTGATAAATTATAGACAAGATAGGCAGATGCTGAAGGACATGATTTGCAGGCTAGTTTCCAGAGATATGAATCGGTCCAAGGGGTATTTATTTCTGCCATTCATTATGTGAGAAAGTGCAGCTTCACTCTTGGACACCTTGCTGAGTTCACAGTTCTTGTGACTCTTAAACAAGATGCATTTAAAAACATACAGAATTTATTACTGCTTTTGGAGACCCTTTTGCATATACAGTTAACTGGGGTTCTAAGTGTTGATTTAATCTCATGGCTTCCTAAAAACAAACCCTTGCTTCATTAATGCAGTGGCATCATGGTCTCCTGAATGAAATGAATCAGTTATTAGATCTGCAGAGGAAATGCAGCTGCAAACAAGCAGCGTTACCTTCCAGGCTGTGCAGTGGTGGGACTGTGGAGGGTCCTGTCTGCCTAACGGGCCGGGAAGCATCATACGGGATCAAACCCATTCCTAGCACACAGGCTGTCTGTGTTCCATCTCCACTGGCTTTAAGACCAGATGTGTTGGATGTAGATGTCAGTGAGTCTGAATTCCTCATTTCATTGCTCTTCAGCTTACAACAGCCCTTAAAGCTCTGGTTGGTTGGTTTGGGTGTTTTTCTCAGCTTTCATATGGTGTATAACAGGACCATTTCCTTTCCTTGAACGACAGTATTATCCACTAACTGCAGCAGAAGGGGAATAGCTCACTCTGAACAGCTATTAGTCAGGGAAATGCAAGTACAAGAAAATGAGAGGAAAGGGACAAACAGATCTTCATGGTACAGTGGTTCTTAAACTCTATTGTACTTGTTACAGTATCATGGTGTGAGAATAAAATCTTTCTTTTTAAGCTTTGTGGGGTTGTCAGTATCCTAGAAGCTTTTCTGAAAGAAAAATGCCAGGTTGAAAACTATTTTCAAGTCTGATTTTTAAGGTACTTGTTTTAAAATCTTTTTTTTTCCTTAAAAATGTACTTGTTTTATACATAGTAAACCTCATGTATAGAAAGTGAACGGTGATCTGGCTAGTAAACTACAACTGCTGATTCTTTCTTGTGGAAGGCAGTGAAACAAGTGAGCATTTTTTATCTTTCTGGAATATTCAGCAGGTTGTCCAGACTCAGAGCATAACAGCTGACTCTGTTCATCAGTAGGTATTACAAGGTTCTGTTTCAAGTTCATGAGCAACTGAGACTTAACTTTCTTCTGCACAGTATCTTCTTTCAGTATGGCAATAACCAGTTTAAATATTAAGTCAAACTAGATGAAGAAAGTTGGTACAGTTAGAGGGAGTAGAATAAAACACAGCCCATTTTTATGGAAACTCCATCCTTGAAGATGCCTTTTTGATTTGATTCTTCCATGCACATACTTTAAGCCTTATGAGTTCAGTTAAAATGTTGGAATAGCCTCGAACATCCCTGTTTTAAATGTCATTCAGGGCCTTCATACATGATCTGCTTATACAGCCGTAGAAAGATGGCCAAATGTGGAGGAAGGTAAACAGTTCGGTGTTGGCAAGGAGATCATCTCTCTGAACAGGCTGCCAAAAAAAAATCCTTGGAGGAAGGGCTCAATTCCAAAGTCAATCTCCAGTGTTTCATAAAGATAAGTTCCAGTTTGTCCAAGTCACATTTGACAAGTGATTTAAAGAAATACATATGTAGAAGAAGCATTTGTGCTCATAGTAGTGCTATTCTAATGCTTTACTTCCTGCTTTGCAAGTAGTGCCAACCTTTGCAATCTACGTTCATTCAGATCCTTGTTTGCTGCTGGAAATCTTCAGCAAGAAGGTGGCTGCAAGGTACTATGGTAGAGCCATCCCCCAGATGGGGAACTCTTCTCACTAGACTTAGGAGTGATCTGGTTTACCTTCTTTTTCATACTGGTTAGAATTATTCTGGGCACACACATAGGAACTCCTGAGTTCACGCTCTAATGGATTCTGAGTGCTGGGTCAATCCCGGCAGTATTGAAAACTCATTGGAGGTGCATGGGAAGTTGTTCGCCCTGGTTTTCATCTCATAGGTGAGTGCTGGGAGGTGACTCTTGGAAACTGTCAAGTTGTCAGCAGTCAGGGTGCTGGAGGCAGAGACCTGTTTCCTAAGCCATGTCACAGCACAGAGTGAACGCATTGACAGGGCCCGGATACAGGTCTCCAGTGGATCTAGACCTGATTTTTCTTTTCCTCTGTCTCTCAAGACTCATCATCCTCATCCAAGGATGTTCTTTCTGCTGATGACTCCCTCACCTCTTTATTTCATGTTTGCTTCTTCCCTAGCTCTGGCCCCTGTGGCTCCGCTTGTTCTTTTCTTAGTTCTTGTTTTTTTCCCGAAGAAAGGGAGCTGCTTCATCGTATTTAATGAGCTTATTTGGCCACTGGACTTCTTCCCTGCCTTTTGCTATGCATGTTACAGGAAAGACCTTTTTGGAAGAAAACTAAACTTGCGTACATGATGAAGAAAGGAAGAGAGTTGGCATCAGTATTGTCCTTCTCGCACTTCTTTTGACTTCTCTGATTGCTTTTGTTTGTAACCTTCTTTTCCTCTTTCCTGACCCCTGCATATAACCCTTCAAAACTCCATCCTCAGAACAGGAATTACTAAGGAAACACCTTTGTTTCAAGGTGAGGCCTCTTCGAGGAACAGGGTTTTTGGGTTTGTTATTTTTGTGTTTTAAATAAAACGTTGTTTCTCCGGGATCTTTTTCCAGTCCTTCTTTAAAGATTTGAACAGCAAGCACACTTATGGGGTCCCCTCCTGTGGGTTAACTCTTATTATTAAGGTGGAGGGGGGAACAGGAGTAATGAAGTCCAGAATGGGTCTGATTTGGCCATGAGACCTTCCAGAGTCTGCAAGGTGGTGGTGCACACCTAGGACAAAAAAGTTTGTGACATAAGATTGTCTGGGAGCTGTGTGCCTGGTACCTGTGGGCTCGGTATCGACCTGTGTAGTAGAAAACTACATTGAGTGTGTCCTGCTGCAGCAAAGTGTCTTTTCTTCTTCAGAGCTGTGGTACTACAAGTGTCCAAGAACAGTGGTCGTGCAGTGGCTGTTAGGCTAGAAAAGGAAGTACCGAGGAGTAAGTCTTATTTTGGATCATAGCACTGTGACTGATCTGCTTGTTGTTTCCTCCCTTAGGTTCGTTAAAAGACCACCCGCAACAACAGCCTGGCATGCTTTCTCGTGTGACTGGTGGCCTCTTCAGTGTCACAAAGGGAGCTGTTGGTGCCACAATCGGGGGTGTTGCTTGGATTGGAGGGAAGAGCTTGGAAATTACCAAAACGGCAGTCACATCTGTGCCTTCAATGGGAGTGGGGCTAGTCAAAGGAAGCGTTTCTGCTGTGGCTGGAGGCGTTACAGCTGTGGGATCTGCTGTTGCAAGTAAAGTGCCTTTAACAGGAAAGAAAAAGGATAAGTCTGACTAATGTCAAAACTGAGACGTACTTGATACTCCAGAATATTACATCGGTGGTGTTTAAATCTGCTCAGATTTGGATTGTGAGAAGCCATGTGTCTTAGACACTTTATCTTCTGAAGAGCTGTGCAAGTAACTTGGTTTTACCTGAAAAGGACAGAAGAAGCTTGCACAGCACAGAGTCTGAAGATTTCATAGAGCCTACATGGAAGCTTTGTATCTGGTGAAATGTTACACTTGATAACTACAGGAGTAAGTGTATCTGAGGGATAATACATATTGGAATATTCATTTACTGTAAATCTTTTGCATTTTTGGACTAAAATGTGGACATAGACACTTGGTAATCTCTGCCATACCATCAATATGATGAGATGTTGTTTACTGTTCTCAGTGGTTTCTACATCTTGCTAAGGGTCCTTCAGCTGCAGAACGACATTGTTGGACGTACCCAGATAGTTTTAGTTAGGAAACTCTATTGGCAGGCAGCCTGCAAACCATGAGTGACCACTCTGAGCCAGTGCAGACTGGAGCAGATAGAATGGAGCTGTGCAGAAACTGGAAATGAGAGTGGGAAGTAGAAGTGGGAAAGTTTAACAACGCAGTAGAAGGGATCATAAAGAGTAAAGTAACTTCATGCCTTATTAGAGAAAATATTTTACTAGGTGAAGCTGCGTGGAGAACTGTCCTGTCGTTTCAGCACAGTTCACAGAATGAGCTTTAGGGTCTTTTTATGAATCCTGGATTCTGAAACTTTGCCAGTTTTTACTGAAAACAAGATTGCTCCATCTCAGGTGTAGGTATTTACTGATGTGTGTCTATCTCCTGCAAGTGAAAGCTTGCTTCTAATAAACTTACAGACAGAAGGAAAAATGAGGGTGTAATGGGAACTGGGCTGATTGCGGTCATCTAGCACAACTGTCCTGATTTGAAAGGAATTCCTTTGTGTAGTTGGAAACCACTGAAGAACCAGGAAAGCTGTTGTCTCATCCGTGATGTGCCAGGTTAGCTTCTTGCTCTGTTTAAGCAAATGCAGAGAATTTTTCACTACATCTTTTTCTCATCCTTTTAGTTTTGATTTTTGAGTAAAATGCAATACTTTTATTTAAAACAAACCAAAATAGGTAGATGAGGCCTTATTTAAAAAAAAAAAAACAACCCACACAAAAAAATCATCCAAGTTAATGCTGTATTGACAGATTCCAAATGTTGACACACCTCAGGTGGGAACATCTGCAGGTCCTCTGCAGTGTGAGGCAAAATGCACTTGTAATACACATCTCGAGGTTGCCTTAAAAGAGGTGGTGTGGGTGATTTTATTTTTTTGTACTGACTTTGCAAATAAGTAACCTCTTGGGAAGCCCGCAGGAGGAGGCTGTGAATGTTGTGTATGCAGTATTTTCTGAAGAGTTGTGTTCCTACAGAGAACTTGTAAGCACGTAAGCTTACTTTTTCAGGGGCTATGGTCGTATGAGAAGGATACATAGGGAGACTTTTTTGAAATTAAAAATATCAAACCACATCATTTGTCTATAACTTGGTCCTATATTCATGGGCATTGAAAGTACACTATATGTAAGTTATGGTAGTCATTGCCTAGTCTTTCTGAGCCATGGGTACTTCAACTGTAGTCCGGAGCCACTTCATTGGGTATTGGTAATCGCTGTACATGCTGGTAGCATGGTATTCATAAGCACAGGAAGGGATCTGGGGCTGTGAGGAGAGCAAAAACCCAGGTGATGGCATTTTCTGCTACTTTTGCTAGTTGTACCAGCTGGTTAGTTCCATTCTGCTGTGAGGCTGCAATGAGGTAAGTATATGCAATAAACAGAAGACATCACCTGTTTTGCATAATCAAAAGCTAATAGTGTAGAATATGGTGTAGTTTAAGGATACCAGTTAGCTCTATAAATGGGCTGCCTTAGGTATCGGAGGCAATCTAGCTGCAGCAAGTATGGTCAGTTGCTCTCTTGCAGTTTCCAGTGCTGACATACGCCCAGAGTGCTACGCTGAACTCGGAGAGTCACCTGTCTGGAACAGAGTGAGATTGGTGACACTCAACCAAACCCTTCCTGTTTTCTGAAAGCAAATGTTGAACTGGTTGTACCCCTTTTTAATGACATTCTCAATTTTTATACTATGAAACTTGATGCGAAACAAGTGTGGTCCAAGGTAAGCAACGTTAGGTCTCCAGGAGCTGCCAGTACTTCATTATGTTTTGTTCCTAACGTATCCTGTAGTTATTATGTCTCATTCTTGTAACTGAAATGCTTTAACATGGCATATGGTTTTAGTTTTCAAAAATAGCTTTGTCCTATACCCTGCATATTTTCTATTCACTTACGAAACTTGCTTCGTCTTAAAATCTTGTTCTGATTCTGTCCTAACTCTTGTGAAACATTAAACTGTTGCTGTTTCAGACATTTCAAAGCTTCCTTAGTTACTCTGGGGAGAAAGGCATACTTGGGTCTAAGTCTTCCCACTGTATCATGCCCCACAGTGTCCTTTATTTGCATCTAAATAGCAGCAGCCAGCTCCTAACAAAACCTCAAACTTCCCTGTTGTGTTGGCTGTGTTAGTTACAAAATCCCTGGTACTGTTTTGTTGTTCCTCCTTGCCCCCCAAGTTAAGATCATAGTGAGCTGAATGAAATGTGGTGTCTGAAATTTTTAGGGGGAGTGGGGTTGTTCTTACATTTGGGGGTTGTTTTTGTCATGGGTTTATTTTACTTTCCTTTTCCCAGCCCCCATTTCGAAAGGGGAAATGTTTATGAAGACTACTTGTGTATGCCTGGCTGCTCGCTGTAGCACAAGGCCGTGCTGCAGGCTTTTATCTGCCAGACTTAAACAGTGTAGATGGGCTCACATTCACTGTGAGCAACAGCAAGGGACAAGGAAGCGGGTTTCAGCTGTACGACGTTTTGGTACTTGGGAGCTTCCCTGAGGCTTTACTATAAATTAATCCCGTGAAGAAGAGAGAAATGAATCCCAGGCAGAGAGTATGAATAAAGGATTGAATGGATTTGGGTCTGCTGGTAGAGAAAGGGAGTCTTTCTGCTGGTGTTTTGAAAGGGGAGGAGGGACTGATACATTCAGAATGGAAAATGAGTTTGCGATAACTGGCTGTGACTCAATTAAGGAAATATGTCACTTTCCTGCTTTGTCTGTTGCCACTGGAAATACTGTGAAGTGATGGGAATAAGCTGTTTCAAGAACCACATACCTGTAGAAATGCTGAAAGATTTTCAGGGAAAACAATGTTTTATGTCATGGTTTCCTTTCCATCCTAAACCATGGATCAGTTCTGTGGTTCAGCACGGGATTGTATTGTGAATCGCTGTGGAGAGCTGAAATGCCCCCTTGGGTCTGAGGGGAGAGATGCTTTTGAATTTAAATAATACTATGCTGTGCTCAATAGCTCAGTACTGAAGGATGTCAAAAAGTGGCAAATGCGAGTTCCTGTGAATGTAATGTGGCTGTCTTCCCTGTCTCCCCTTAGAAAAAGGTAATGTGCTCTGAAGAGTCAGCAAAGAAATAGCTTAGGAAGGCAGCCTGACTGTCACTGTGCTGGTGATACGTGCTCCTTCTTGGATTCTCACCGCAGCCACATGTGCCCTCATGAGAGCGGCATTTACCCCCACAAGCTGCTGTCACGTCAGCACTTGCCTGCATGGCAGTCAAAGACCTTCAGCTGCCAAGACCTGGCACTGCTTTGACCAGATGTTTCTAGCCCTTTCCAAGCTCGCAGCAGATAACATGGCACGCCATATAAAATCATCATCTTGCAGCCCACCCGTTAAACCAGTAATTCAATACCAGCTTTCCTCAGCAATTCAAAACTTCTCTTTAAGAAAAGGAACCCTGCACTTGCTGCCAAAATGTCTGTTAAAAATGACCTTGAAGAATGGCCCAGAACGAGGGGGGGAGGGTGTAACTTTTTATCTCCTGTTGTCAGGAGGGAATGTGTATGCAACAGTTGCTTAGGACTAAGTTTCTCTGAGAAAGTAACTGGTGATCCTAATTCTATTGAGATGAGCGTCAGTGATTCTACTATTTTATATTACTATTCACAGCCCATAAATGAAAATAAATATAACCCCCTGACAACTTAAACACTGCCAGACAGTTCAGATAGTTACTATTTTGAAAGCCAGCACTTGTCAACAATTACCATACAGTGATACCGGAGAAGCGGTGTCACCCATATATTTAGCAACTGGCAGCTGTTTGCAAATCTGCTAGTCATTTTTAATATCACCAGGTGTTTACAGACTAGAGTTTTGTTGCACCTAATATGAAAGCATGACTTTTTCCTCTTTCCTACTTTCATCTGAGACTCAACTGGAGTCTCTCCCTCAGCCTTGCTAGAAAAAGAAGTTAGTGAGAACTAGACAAAAGCAGTTGCAGTATTTCCTTCTGCCCCAAACCTTTTTGCAAAAGGAGGACGTTTTGAAGTCTCAGACCAGCAAAGGAAGTTGTCTTGTTTCTCTGTGTCATGGTTTGTATGCCAAGCACACTAGGGCCTTATATTAGCAGTCACCAAATAAAAGTGCTATGTCCTCCCCTGTTCGCAGGCTGTGCTCTAGCAAGGCTCACATACCCAGGAAGTCAAGCCTGCTGCAGTTCAGGATCCAGGAGCTAGAGCTACTTATGTCAGCACTAAGGAACGAAACTCTAGAAGAGGCTCCAGAAGTCAGTGATCCAGTGGGCTGATGAAGACTGCTGGACAAATCGCCCTCCTTTTTTTCTTTCTTGGGTAAGAATTGCGCTAGGCCCTACCACAGGGTGGACAGTGCAGTGACAGAGCTGAAAATCCAAAGCAGTCAATGGCCTGTTAGCTAAGGAAGTGTAACTGAACTAAAATGTGAGAAGTACCCGGGGGGAGGGGGAGGGGTGCTAAAAAGGCAACCTTTATCATAACCTGGTGCTGTTATATTATTTGAAAGTATTACAGATCGACAATTGTATAATGAAGTTGTGCCTGAGACCCGCTCTGGGACCAAGTACAGGATAAACTACAATCTGGTTAAATCTGTTTTGGATCTTCTCAAAGAACTAATATTTCTTGGATAATTTTCTTTTGCATAACGTAAAGGGCAGCACTCGCATTAATCTTCAATGTTTATAGGAGCAACAGGGTTAAAAATTGGTCTCTCTTTCTTTGATTGCATCTTACCATAATTGACTTCAAAATCTTTCTTGGTGCCATTCAAGCTTTCTAGAGTTCCACTCTTTATATCATATCCCAAAGCAGAGAGCTTTTTAATTCGGTACTGAACAATTTGTGTTGTCAGCTCCAGCACCATCGGTGTCTCCCTAATCTGTGCTAAAGAAACTCCTTCCCTCAGTAGTCCTTCAAGTCTTTCTTCCAAAACTGGAGCAGAATAGTACAGAAGCGCCGGGCATTTCAGCACTAGCTCTTTCAACTCTTGATCACTGCACTTAAAGATGTTTTTGGAAAAAAGCATGCTCTTCTGCATAGTAGTAGGTGTAAGCTGAAAAATAAAACCTTTAAGTTTGGACAGCAGCTGTAGGATTTCATTGTCAGTGAAACCATTCTTCTGGAGAAATTCCAAGTTCTCCTGCATTGAGGTGGGGGTGTTCAATAAAATAAATGGATTTTGGCTCAGTAGCTTCAGTATCCAGATCTTCATATTTGCATCAGACCCTCCTAAACTTAAATAATTCCGTTGTAAGGTCTCTATCACGCTTTTGGTTTTCTCAACGGGATTGTAGAAAACGCTGTGTGCGCTTGTCAGGAACCTGGTGATTATGTTATTCTTAAGTCCCAACTCTTGGAAAAACCGTATGTTTGCCTTCTGGTTCTCATGATATTTGGTAGTAAAAAATGACTCTGGGAATTGCTCTATTAATTTAATCAGCTGTTTTTCATTCTGGCATACTGATTGCCACAGAGCTCTTTGAGAGTTTATCTCTGCAGGGGTACGGAGAACAGCCTCTGGGCAGCGTTCTAGAACGCTGGCTACAGTGCTGTCATCTGCACCCATTTCTTGTAAGATGCCAGCAATTTCTTGAACGTAGGCCACATCCTGGAGAAGGACCCATTCCTTTAGTCTGCGTATTTTCCTAATGTCGACTGACAATCTGTAGAGACTCTCGATGGTTTTTTTATTTTCCTCTCTTGATTTCGTATCGTTTGTGTAACTGGAACGTGTTGGGAAGTTTCTACTTGCTGCTTCAGTCCATGCTGATGAAAAATTCCATCCCGGGTTGCAGTACTGAGATCTTGTCAGAAGAGTGAATGTATCTTTTGCACCGTGAGCAGCAACTCGCAACATTGTGGAATTCGGCCCTATGGAGAGAGAACCACCACCACAAGAAAACATATTTAAGGCACAAGTTACACCTCATCATGTTCTCAGACTGACATTTAAACTGAGCTACTATAAGGAATTACTCTTGTGTTTTTTGTTATTAGCACAAAATTCAGCTTTCCTGTGAAATGGCATGAAAAACTTGAAAGGTTAATGCTCTGATGGATGCCTCACTGGAATAATAACATGTGGAAGTGACAGATCTGATGTGGGGGCAGTGCTCTGCCTGTATAAATGCTTGCAGTCATACAAGAACCAAACTGTCAGCCATTTCCTGCAGCTAACATTCTTAATTGCATTACAGCTCACTCACCACATTAGAAGAATGTTTCATGCAATTTAATTTGACAGTAATTCCACTAATTTATTTTTTTTAAAAAATCCACCAGCTTAAAGATCTTTCTTAACTCTTCTGAATGTATTTGCTTGTACTTCCTAAACATTGTTTGGAGTGTGACTTGATCCTTCATGTGTCAGCCCCCCCCCCCTTGCTCTTAGTGGCAATACATGCTGAAAGGCATTGTGAAATCATTATAATAGAGGGAAAAAAATCATCAGAACCTTAATGTATGTGGGTTTTTTCACTAGCTGAGTCTGTTAATTGGGCTCTGAATAAGCACACTGGTCTTTTGTGGGAGGAAGCAAGACCACCTAACATCTTCAGGCCTTCTCCTGCCTCTTCCAGTACCCACTTTACTACAGCTGCTGTCTGTGTTGACACCTTGTTTCTGTCTCCGGGTCACGACTGTCGTTTCCAGCCTCACCCAGTAGGCAGAGAGTCTTTGTGGAATAGGTGTTTGGCCAGGCTGGGCACCACACAGCAGCTGTAGAGTAGCTGCAGGTAGCCCCCTGTCCCACCCTTGCTCCCTCTGACTGCAGCCATCACCACTAGCACATGCACTGCCACCTGCTCTGCAAGGGCCAAAGGAGCCACAGCAGCCAAAGGAAGGTATCATCAAGTGTATCTTTAACTTCCTGGGTGCTGTTTTCGTAACAACCCTTTGGAAGCACAGAGCGTGAAAGGAAGAATTGCTGGTCTGTGAAATACACAAATTGCTGTTCCTGCTAACATGCCTAAAACTGCTCAAATAGAAAATGAGAAAAAACCCACAACCCAACAATTTGTGTGTTTGGCAATTCTATTTATACAGCCACTTTCTCCTCTCCCAAAGTATAACACGCTTCAGAAAATACCTACGTGAGCACTAAGCTACATTATGTCTTGGTGGTTCGGGTGTTTTAGGAGAGAAAAGACTGCTATGATCACACAGCCTGATCGCCTATGTGACAGACCAAGAAGCCTATTGCAGGAACATCTACACAAGACCCCTAGAACTTTCTTTACAGCCCATCTTTTAAGCAAATACATGGCTTGTTTAGAGAACTTAAGTGATAGAGCCTCCATCTGGATGCCAGGTAAGGTTAAATATTTTCCAGGTGTAAAATAGTTTATCTCAAGAAAGTGTACCTTTGCTTTTAAGTAGATGTTTTTCAGCTTCTGAAAGCTGGACTCTTGTTACGTTTCTACGTCATAAACAAACAGAGTAAGACATAATTTCCTCTGTGCAAGCTTGTATTGTTAACAGAAGCTGTTTATTGGTAACTTGGTTTTTTTAGTAGTGTTTCAAATCTCTGAGGCAATATCAGATTGCCTAACAAAGCTGCTTGTGTGATAACGCTAAGGCTAATGATTTTATCTCCATAAACTTTTGTGACCTGAGGAGTGTTGTCCAGCGAGCTCCACCAGCCATTTCTCCCCACAGCCCTCAACGCCCTGCAAGTGTAGACAAATCGCAGACCTGGAAAAGCATCGCCTGGAAAAGCAACTGTTCCACGGAGACTGCAAACTAAAGCCTCTCCTCCAGAGGGAGTGACACAACCGCCTATGTGTGAGTACTCGGAGTGGCTCCACTGAATTCGGTGGGTCCAGTCAGAGTTGAGGAACTCTCAGAAGGATCTGGGCTTTCTTCATTAACACTCAGCTCAGCTGGAAACTTCCAGCAAAATAAACTATTGTTAAAATTGTTTCGGATGTCAGATGATACTTCCAAAGTACAAACTGGAAAAATAACTAACCATGACTTTTACTTAAATGTGTAATCCTGCTGTTAAACAAAATTGCCTTGTGAGTAATGCAGTAGCTTAACATACAGTCATTTTATCCATTGTAGAGCTTTTAAAAAATTCTTGTATGGTAAATTGTCCTCTTTCAAGATCTGACATGGAAATGACTGTTATGTTCACTTAAAAGAAGCTATATGTTGTTTGAGAATGTTTGACATCATAGTTAATTCTTTTTCCTGTTGATAGTGAGGATAATCCATGCAGAAACAGAGTACTATAAAAGGAAAGAAAACCTTATTTGCCAAACCATGTTTGACTGGGTACTCAAGAGCCCTGGTAAAGCAGTAAGCAAAATACAACATGCAAAATAAGGTTAATGAGTTGTAATGTCACGGTGTTCTACAGAAGATGATTAAGAGTTAGGATCTGGTGCACTTCAGAGTCCAGAGATGACAGTATCTCATTTCCAGGGTATGTAACCTATTCCAGGAGTTCAGAGTTCTCGTAAAACCCATGCTGGACTGTTGTTCTAATATGCAGGACCCCACTGTAACGTTTTACATACTTCTACCACTGTGGGGACTGTAAATCAATTGCAAGATTAAGAAAAAAAAACCAACAGCCATCTTAGGTGTTTGTTCTTCCAGCAGCACCCTCTTATCACCAGGTGTCATAACAGCAACAAGGAAGTGAACCGATGTCTACCTGGGAGTTATCTGACTCTGTTTGCTAGCACGCTTGCAGTGACCTGTATCTGCAGAGTAAAGAGGTGTTACAGGCTTCATCATTTAATGAGAGTCCTGTGTCTTCTGTAGGAAATGGATACTAGGATTGACATGCTGATTCATTTCTCATTTCATTCAGAGATTTTGAATTCTTCAATCTCCACTCTAAGACTCAAATCTCGCTTTTTGAAAACTCGCAAACCGGCCTCCTGCTCATGTCATGTTTTTCACAAAGTCTCTCACTAAAAAGAGCAACAGTGTGACTGCTATTGCCATTCTCATCTCCTGCAGCCAGGTCTTAGCAGGGGTTAGAGAATTTAATGGAACTCTGAATGCCTAGACTTTAAATTAACCGGGAAGAGTAGGTATCTACCCTGGAAGTGAGCAGTGTAGGTAGAATGTGAGTAACTTGTGAAGGCATCTGGAGTGGCAATAGGTAGTTTAACACATTCACAGTTCTGCACTCACAGACACGAAAATGAACCCTTGCTTTGCATCAGTAGTGGGAATGAGGTAAAGGATGATTACAAAAACATGCTAGACTAATATAAAGCTTTATAGAAAAAAACTATAGAGGACCCTGGGATAATCCAGGTTGGAAGGAATCTTGAGAGCTCAAGGCTGGGTCTGCTATGAGGTAAGACCAAAGGCTGCTTTCTCCAGTCAGATCTTGGGAGCCTCCATGAGTGGAGCCCACTCAGCCTTTCCGGGCTGCCTGCTCTGCTGCTCCGCCAGCCCTGGGAAAGCACTTTCCTTAATATCTAAGAAAAATATTTTTGAAAAAGCTTAAGGAAGCGCAGCACTATTCAAACCAAAGGCCACAACGTGGTGCTTTCAGTAAGAGACAACGGAAAATCCTCCATCCCGGCGGCGATGGCCAGCCCCCCCTCTCCGTGGGCTCTAGCTGGAGAAGGAGGCCGCTTCCCTGCAGCCGGCGCGGAAGCCGAGGGCAGGAGCCCGGCGGGACCCCAGCCAGCCCCGGCCCCGCCGCCGCAGCTGCCTTCTGCTGGCAGGGACGGTCCCCGCCTGAAACGTCACTCGCGGCCTACACCGAGGCCGCGCGGCTTAAAAAGCACGCAGCTTCCCCCAGCATCTCGCCCCGCTTATCTTCGGGCCGCCACTGCTACAACACGGCCGCACCTGATGTCAGAGGGCGGGAGGCCGGACCTAACGTCATCCGGCCCGCTAACGGCGGCGGCCCGGATCAGGGCCGCGCCAAAGCTTCCCCCGCTGACCTGCGCGCAGCCGGGCCGCCGCTGCGGCACCCGCCGCCCCACACCCCCGGCCCCGCGGCTCGTGTCAGGCGGCCGGAGCCGGCCGGGCACCCCCACACCGCCCCTAACCTGGCTCGCCGCCGCGGAGCGCTGCGCCGCCGCGCTGGGCCCTACCACCGGTGCCGCCGGGAGGGGGGAGAGAGAGCGAAGACGTACCATGTGTTGGCCGCGGCGGGTAGGGCCGGGAGGCCGCGAAGCGCAGGTTGAAGCCAGTTTGCGGTACCTGAGGGCTCGTCTGCCTCGGCGCGCATCGCCTGAGGTTCCTGCGCCCGTCAAACCAGACCTTGCTGCTGACGCCGCGGAAAGCCGAAAGGTGGCTACGGCGCCGGGGTTCCTTACTGCAGCCCTGGGCACACAGGGCACCGCTCCTCTAGGACGCACTCCGCAAAGGGCCAGTTACTCAGCTGCTACACAGGCACACTTGTGTATCCATAACGCGTGCAAAGCCATTGGTTTTCCAATGTTTCCATTCTGAGAGCTCATTATCACCCACCCACTTACCCCACCACCTCTTGGTGGGCTCCAAAGACATTTGATGGCCATTTACTTCATTTACTCCTCTTCATTACAGGCCCTTTTGGTGAGCTTTAGCTTTCTTCTTGCTAACAAAGCCACGGAGCTGGGTCTGCAGCCTTGAGGCACCCTCCTGGTCTTCCTCCCTCTTCCCCTTTTTCACTCCCTTCTCAGAGACAAGGTGTTTCTCCCGAGGTATCACTGCACACAATGTGTGCAGACTACAGCACTGTGGTCCTTTAGGCAGAGCTCTGCATGCCCTTTACATAGTTTGTTGCTGACCAACTCGTACTTACCATGTTCCCCCGCTTCCTTAGGATTAGAAACAGTTGGAGGTGGTTGGATTTCAACAGCCTTCCAGAGAGAGTTAGTGTCATAAATATTTTTTTTAAATATTTTAAAATCATTTCAAAGTATTACGAGAGCAAAGAAAAGCAGAGTTTCAAAGCGGGTGACCCAAGTACCTGTGTTGTGATGGGAAGGAAATGGTCACTGAGTGGGCCCCTGATGTGGTCAGTGCCCTGTCTTTGCCCCAGACTGACAATGAAGTAACGGTGCTGGCAAGACCTTCTGCCCCATATGCACAGCAGTCACCTCAGCCACCACCCTGGGGCCCAAGCCCTGCTGTTCCCCATACCAAACCTCTGTGTTAACCTCTGCAAAGACACTTTGCCTCTCTTTGAACACAGTACCCTGAGAAATCTCTTCAGGGTCACATAAAATCACAGAGCGTAGGAGTTGGAAGGGACCTTAAAAGATCATCTAGTCCACCCCCCCTGCTAGAGCAGGATCACCTAGACTAAATCACACAAGAATATATCCAGAGAAGGAGACTCCACAACCTCTCTAGGCAGTCTGTCCCAGTGCTCCATCACCCTCACAGTGGAAAAGTTCCTCCTTACATTCACATAGAACCTCCTATACTCTAGCTTGCACCCACTGCCCCTTGTCCTATTGCTGGCCATCAATGAGAAGAGCCTGGCTCCATCCTCCTGACTCCCACCCTTTTACATATCTATAAACATTAAGAAGGTCACCCCTCAGTCTCCTCCCAGCTAAACAGGCTCAGCTCCCTCAGCCTTTCCTCATAAGGAAGGTGTTCCACTCCCTTAATCATCCTGGTGGCCCTGCACTGGACTCTTTCAAGTTCTGTGTCCTTCTTGAACTGAAGGGCCCAGAACCGGATACAATATCAAATTTGGATGAGAGCCAGCACTGAAAAGATGACCCTCCAATGGGTAAGAAACTGGTTGAAAGGATGCAGATAAAGCGTGCTGGTCAATGGCTCTATGTCTGGTAACAAGCAGTGTCCCCCAGGGGTCTGTCTTGGGACTGGTGCTCTTTATCAATGACATTAACGATGGAGTTGAGTGTACCCTCAGCAAGTTTGTGGATGACACCAAGCTGAGTGGTGTGGTTGACACAATAGAAGGAAAGGAAGCCATCCAGAGGGATCTTGACAGGCTGGAAAGGTGGGCCCGGGTGAACCTAATGAGGTTCAACACTGCCAAGTGTCAGGGGTGGCACTTGGGCCGGAAGAATCCCAGACATAGATACAGACTGGGAGTGGAGCTCCTTGAGAGTAGCCCTGCTGAGAAGGACCTGGGTGTCACCGTGGATGAGAAACTTAACATGAGCCAGCAGTGTGCTCTTGCAGCTCGCAAGGCCAATGGTATCCTGGGCTCCATCAGAAGAGGGGTGGCCAGCAGGGACAGGGAGATGATTGTCCCTCTCGACTCTGCCCTCGTGAGGCCCCACCTGGAGTACTGTGTCCAGATCTGGGGCCCCCAATACAAGAAAGATGTGGAACTATTGGAGAGAGTTCAGAGGAGGGCCACAAAGATGATTAGAGGGCTGGAGCACCTCCCCTACAAAGAGAGGCTGAGGGAGCTGGGCTTGTTCAGCCTGGAGAAGAGAAGGCTGCGGGGGAACCTCATTGCAGCCTTCCAGTACCTGAAGGGAGCATACAAACAGGAGGGGAATCAGCTTTTTGAAAGGGTAGACAATGGAAGGACAAGGGGGCATGGATTAAAGCTAAAGGAGGGAAGGTTTAGATTAGATATTAGGGGGAAGTTCTTTACAGAGAGAGTGGTAAGGTGCTGGAAAACCCTGGGGTCCCTTCCAACCCAGACCGTTCTATGATTCTGTGATTCTATGTGATCATCACACTTATTACAGAGTAAAAGAGTAAGAAATACATAGGTAGTCACTGAATGGATAGCATTTTGCCAGTGGTGTTTCAGAAGTTAAATACGCTGTGAGAATCATCTTCCTCTATCTTTTTTTTTTTCAGCTGTATCTATTTTGTTTCTCTTCTAGACTTAAGAGACACATAAATGATTTCTGGTCTAGAAAGTTCTTTCTAGGTGTGCCAGGGTTTTATAAACTAATTCTGGGGCTGCAAGATCACACCCGTCAGAGAGTGAAAATCAGTAGTGCTCCCTCTGAGAGCACTTCTGTCAGTTACATTTTCAATCGTCTGTGTCAGACCTACGAAGATCTGACGAAGAGGAGGACTGCTACAGAGAGGAAGCGTGGTCTGTGCACTCAGGCCAGCGTGGTCTCCTATGTAACAGCTCTTTCAAGAGCAGTTAACAATGATTGTGAATCTAAGTGACATAACAATGATGCTAAAACCACGTATCTAAAAATGCGTCTAATTTGTAGATGTATTGTACACTTGCTTCTTTGTTTTTGTCATTTCACACCTTCCTGTTATCTTTTTCCCTTCTAACTCCTCCCAACTCTCTTGACTTTTGTGATCACAGTCTGAGCTAAGTTAGTTAAATTAGAAAAAATGTTCTTTAAAAAAGTTATCCACAGGAGAACACGGTAGGAGGTTTGCTCATACTAGTTCCTTGATTAACTGCAGTTCTATTTTCTTCTTGCACGATATTGGACAGATTCTTCCCTTGAGATGTAACATTTTAATTACTGTATTCCTCACCCTCCTTCTACTTCTAAATCAAGAACAAACCCTTCAGCATGGAAAGTATGGCTGCAGCCAAATGGCATTTTGACATAATGATATGCTAATGATATCCTACAGTTGTTATTTAGTCTGTAGTGACAACCAGCTTATAGACTGATGGTTTTCATGGTTGCAATTCAGTTATGAAACGGTGAGGTCTTGTGAGGGAGGGTTGTTTCCACCTCGATGTTCCCAAGGAGGCAGATGTGTTGATGCTGGACTTTATTCAGCGTCATCTTCAGCGTTGCAGCCTTGTGAAGAGCTAGCAAGGAACACAGGGAGTATGAAAAAGGAGTTTAAAAGTTTGAACTAAATACTGTGTTATGATGTGACCTTCCTTGAAAATAAGGAACTTTTCTTCTTCAACGCGCTCAAAAAACAGAGTCAGAAGAGATCTCTTTTTCTGCTTTATTTCTTTTAAAATTATTCACAACATATGTGGCATTTCTTAAGAATAAAACCAACAACAGGCAAGGAAGGATGTACTTTGTACTGAGACAATGATGCTCAACTTTACAGTGACCCAACTACTCAGGTTTGAGGGGCAACAAGGGTACATGACCAGATCCCATATGTTCTTGGACCAGAATGATGAACAGTGGAATATGATGACACACATTAAATTAATTGAAAACCTCAGTAATTTTATTATTGTTAAAAGTGCTTAAGAGCAGCTTGGCTTCCACACATTCTAAAAAGAAATTTTCTATAAAAGCAGATAGAAATGGAATCCTATTGCAGCTGGGACCTTTCTGCAAGCATGCCTTGATCATTAATGACATTTTATTTAGTCATTCCAAGCAAGGAAAGAAAAGTGTGAAGGGAAACATGCGATACATGTCTCTTTTTGTTGACTTTACTTTTACTTTCTGTGTATCTTAGTAGAAAAATATTTTAGCAGAAAGAGCAAACACAGATCTTAAAGTACTGTCCTGCTCTGGAATTCTGGAAGTCAGGGAAGGTCAGCACTGCTGATGTAAGTCCTCTCCTTTCCACTTGAGAGCTGTTATTTCTCATGAAACCTGGCTGCGGCTACCCGCTTGTCTGTAAATGCTCTGAAAGTTGTAGATTCGAGTGGAATCAACAGGTGGAAGTTTACATTCAGGCCTGCACCTAAAGCTGCCCTGTTAGACCTGAGATCGCTCTGCTGAGCCCGACCTGCACGATGCCTGGTAGCTAACAGGGGAGGAGGGGAACCTGCTGCATCAGCAGCACACAGACGCTGGTTTGGAGCGCCGTAATTAAAAGGGAAGACGTCACCATTTATTAATGACTTTCCTAACAGCGCTGGGGAGGCCACGTTAACTCCTTGTGCTGCCCAGCGCTCGCCTCAGAAGGCGCTGTCTCTGAGCGGCTCCGGCGGCAGCAGGCCGCACAGCCGAGCCACCGCTGCCTCTCGCTCTGCTCTTCTGCTCCTGCTTTGGTACACGCCGCCTCCGGACGGCGGCCGGCACCGGCAGGCACACGGGCCGTTTCGTAAGCGGCAGCACGCACTTTAAAGTAGCACGGGGAAGAGGAGGCGCCCGCTCCGCCTCGGGCAGGGGGCCGGCCCGGCTGGGCAGAGCGGGGCGCGCGGCCGCAGCCCCCCCGCGCGCCCCGCCCCGAGCGCGCCTCGGCGGGGCCGCGCACAGACCAGCGCCCGGCGGGGGCTGGGCTCCCTACGCACACGCTTACATAAACGCCCCGCCTCCGCTCCGCGGCATGGGGCGCGGTGAGATCGGTCGAGCCGAGCTCAGCCCAGCCCACAGGCGGCAGCGACCCCGCCACATCCGCTGTCGGGTCGGGTTGGGGGGGGCGGGGGAGGGAAGCGGTGAGGAGGCACGCGCCACCGCGCATGCACAGCCCCCACCGCGGGCGCGCGCAGGGCGCTATACATAACAGGTCAGCGGGCGCGCGCGGGCGACTGCCCGCACCCCCCCTGCCCGCGGGCCTCCCGCGCGTGCGCGCAGTCGCCTCCTGACAGGAATCGGCGCCTCCACGAGCCTCCTCGGAGCCCCGTGCTCATCCGGGTCCCGCCGCCCCGAGCCGGGGGAGGGGCTGCGGTCTCCGCCCCCGGCGCCACTCCCCGCTGGGGTCCGCCGCCTCGTGCCGCCCCGGCGGGTGGGTTTCCCGCCGAGATCGCGAGCTCCCCCAGTCCCCGACCACCCCGCCGCGGGAGCGGGGCCAACCGCGCCCCTCTCCCCCCGGCCCCGCGCCGCCTCCCCCCGCCGCTGGTAGTAAACACACTTCAGAAACGTGAGGGCCGGAGGTCACGTGGGGGAGGGCCCGACCAATCGGCGCCAGGGGGCGGGGCGGGGCGCCCGACGGAGCACCGGCGCCCGGCGCAGAGTCACAGGGCGAGCGGCGAGGCGGTGGCCGCTGGTTGGCACGAGGCGCGCGCGGCCGGCACTGACGGCCGCTTCCAGCGGGCAGGGGGGGCCCCGCCGCCCCGGAGCGACCGGCTGATCCAGCTCTCCTTCCTTTCGTCCGTCTCTGCTCTCCCCGGCGCGGGGGCTCCGCGGAGTGATGCGTCCCCGCCGGGCGGCCGCCCCCGCCGTCTCCGCCGGGTCCTAGAGCCGCTCGAGGCGAGGCCCCGCGGACCCCGCGCCGCTCGGCCCCTCTCTCCGCGCGGGGCGGCGGCGGCCGTTGCTCGCCCGGGCGCCGAGCGGCGGCGCCGCGCCATGAGCGGCTCCGCGGGCGGCGGCGGTTCCCGCTGAGCGCCCGCGCCCCCGGCCCGGAGGCATGGGGGTGAACGCCGTGCACTGGTTCCGCAAGGGGCTGCGGCTCCACGACAACCCGGCGCTGCGGGAGTGCATCCAGGGTGCCGACACGGTCCGCTGCGTCTACATCCTGGACCCCTGGTTCGCCGGTTCTTCCAACGTGGGCATCAACAGGTGGCGGTGAGTGCGGGGCGGCGGGGGCCCTAATCCCCGCGTTATGTATGCGGTCACGCTGCTTCCCCGCCATCCCCTCCCCTCGCTGCCCGATTGGGCCGCCGCCAGCGCCGGCTTCCCTCGCCCGCCCTCCCTCCTCGCGGCTCCGGTAGCGGTGTTACATATGCAGCCCCTGCGCCGGCCCGGGATGCGGCTGCCGGGGAGGGGACGCCTTAGGCAGGGCGCGGGCCCGCGCGGGGCGGGATGCCGTGGCTTCCCGCGGCAGGGGGGTGCTTGTTCTCGCTGCCGGAGGGCGGTGGTTCCGCACCCAGAAACCCCGGACCGGGGTTGCTGCGGGGCTGCGTCGCGGGCAGCCGGGCTGCCAGTCCCGGGAGGAGCAGCCCGCAGGGCTTGCTTCAGCTCGGCACCTCTGGGCAGACGAGAAACCCCGCACTGGCACAGGGGGACCCCGTGCTGGAAAACGCCTGTTAAGCCGCTTAATTGGTTCGAAAGTAGCGTGTCGGGGTGCCTTTCCTGCGGGGAAGGGTAGCAGCCTCACTTTGCAGAGCGTGCAGGTGTTTTCCTGCACCCTCGAGCGGGGTGGGATCGTGTCTGATTCCCAACCGAACTTCACCGTGGAGTTGTGACTGGCGCTTCTGCGCTGAACGTGTGCCGTGCGGCGGCGGGGCGCTTGGGGCTCCTGAAACATCGCTAGGGGTGTGAAACCGGCTACCCTTCTGAAAGGGTCGGTAATTCAGTACCAGCCGTGCACCCAGCGTCGGGAACTTGAAATGCTCGTGAGTTTAGCCTGCCCGGGCTGTAAGGATAGTTGCCTAATTATGGAACAAGCACAATGAAACTTGGCTTACCACCAAGTCATAGAAGAATAACAGAGTTGGGATACTTCTGAGTTTGATTTCAGTTTGCTTCTCTTCAAAGATTCTTTCTTTCAGATTTAATAATTTCTGTCCCAGGTCATTAAGTACTTTACTGCCAAACTTATGTGTGGAGGTTTGGTGTGTGCAGTGTGTTAAATGCTTTCTGTGAACTTCAACTTGACCGTGATTCCATTTTCACTGACAAAAACTAACGTTCGTGCCACTTAAGAATGATAATTGTGAAATGTTTCCCATGTCAGAGGTCCGTGATGTACATTTCTTTAATAGAGGCTTTTAAAATGATTTTGAACAAGGGGATTTTTGGAATAACAAATCCTGACTTTATAAAGGAAGCACAGAGGTCTTGGTTTTATGGATGAAGCATGAACTTAACCTTTAAATGGATATAGGCAGTTGACACAGACATAAGTGTTAAAGAAGTCCCATGTTGAGAATACTTCATAGGTTTCTAATGTATTTTGTAATTGGAATGCTAACCCACTTATGGCTGTATTCTCTGAGCTAGTGAATGATAGACAAATGTGAACTTTGATTCTAGCAAAAGGAAGTTCATGTCTTCAGTTCTACTGCCCTCGTTCTTCAGTGACTTTAATATGGTTGTCAGCTAATACAGCACTTGAATACATTTGTGTGTGTGATATGACAGCTGGTTTATTTCAGCAGTGTTCTTGGTGATCCAAAAGATAACTACTCCCTGCCCTGCATTTTGCATTTGAAGAAACCCATCTTTTTATAGTTGCTGTTTAGAGGGGCTGAGTTTTTGGTGGTGTGGGATTGCTTGCTCATTTACTTATTGGAGAGGAGAACTTTTCTTTCAGTCCTTTGGTTTTGTGTACTTCCCCCCCACTGTTGAAGATCTCCCAGAAGAAGGGTGAATTACAACTCCCCTGTCCAAAGAACTTCTCTCTATTTCATGGGCCTCAAATACCCTCAAGGCACATGGTGCACATGGATTTGAGCAGGAAATCTCTCTGCCTTCATAGCCTGGTTTTGTGAGATCTTCAGTTTTTCAAGTAGAGTAACTTTATAAAATAACTGTCTGCTAAAGCTGTGGTTTCATTAGAGTTATCTCAAATTATTATTTACACGAATTTACCTGTTTGGAGTGAATCCTTTTTAGGTTTCATCAGTTTTACTGAGTTATTTTTAACCAGTGGTAACACACACATTCACAGTATGTGCACACAGGACTTGCGATGCATTTTTTTGGTTTGCCAGTCTCATTTGGCACAAGCATTTTATCTCCTCGGTCACTTGATGACCCTAAGCAAGATGCTTGCTTACATGCTTGTGGAGTAGGATGTGGGATTAGTCAAACATACTTTATTTGAGATTAGGAGCAGAAGCCCTCTAGCATTTGGAACATGAGCCAAATGTAATCTTCTGGTGTGAATTTACAGCGGTCTTTTCTTAGTTTGAATTGACTGACACCAAGAGTTTATGTTCTGGTGAGTTTAGGGGCCTAGTGCCCCGAGTAAAGCTCATGTCTGTCAGAGTTCAAAGTATGTCTAACACAATGGCTATGAGGAAAAGTGTTGCAAGAATCCAAGAAACCAGGACGTTTTGTTCCTTATTAGAGCACATATATAAGGAGCTCCTTATATATTGACCCTCTGCAGAGACACCATTTCATTTGGTTCATTTAAAAAAAAAATGGGTTTAAAGTCTGGTAAATAGCAACCTTTAAAACGTAGGTGCTTTTTGATTAACTTTTCTCTTTAAACAGTCATGTAACACTCATGAACTAATATTTTTGTGTAATTGCACTATTGAGCAAGTCTAATTACTAAGCAGTCACATGGTCTTACTGACCTCCTTTCTCCTGGCATTCAGCCTACCTGTTCTGAAACCATGAATGCTACGTAACAAATGCCAGGGTCTTCCTCAACTCACTTTACTTGGGTTTGTTTTTTTTTTTCTGATTCTGTTTTGTTTCTTCTTCTTGTTCCTTCTTTCAAGCTGTCAAACACGTGAAGGTGTGCATGCCCTGAAACATGCTTTTTCTATATAATGAGTTTTCCAATGTCATTCACAGATTAAAGCGTATGAGAGAGAGGTTATTCAGTGTAGTAGATGGAGAGATGATGGAGGAAGGTGGTAAATAGAAAATAGGGCTATGACACTCCCTTAAAGTTTGGTCAATTGCCCTTCTTTTGGCACCAGAATTAGCATTCATCTAATTGTGTCAACAGAGTAGGCAAAGAATGTGACGTACGTACTCCAACAAGTAACCATTACCTACTTATGAAAAAATGTATTTGTATGTGCTCGGAAACTTTTCCGTATTAAGGAGAATGGGATCTGTTGTTTAGAAGTATCACTTAGGGGATGGATTAATTTAGCTCTGCTTTTAGTACAGAGCAGCAATTGATCACAGTGCCTGAAAAGAAATGCAAACATTCTGTTAGTTGCTGCATAAGAATTTACTTTGGCTAATAATTTACCTTTTTAGCTTATCTTTTTTGAAAGTGTATGCATGTTTTTGATATGCTAGTTAAAAGATTTGCTTGCAGCAATTGATTAAAGAAGATGGACGGGATAGTATAATCTTGCCAATCTTTGTATTTCTTGTTTTAATAATTCCTGAAGAGACCGACTTTCACTTTTAGAATGAGTAGTAAATCTTGGTTTGTATATCTAGTAGATTTTGTGAGACTATTGATGGGTTCAACATCCCGCAAAGTTAGTCACTGTTGTTATGGCAGATAGTCCTATTGATTTAGGAGAAAGAGAAGATATGGTGGGGTTTTTTGTGTGGCTTTTTTTTTTAACACTCATACCTCAAAGCTTATTTAAAATGTGAGTTAAAAAAAATTTGGCAGGACAATCACTGCAATTCATAGAAATGGAAACTTATTTAAAAAATGAATACTTGGACATCCTTCTGTACCATCAGTTAAATTCTGCTGTTCTGTGCATCTGTTTTTGAAAATATGCTTACAGTTTCAGGTTATATAGGAAATGATTTATCCTTCAGAGGCCTGTTTGTTGGATGTGGAATTGGTGAAGAAAGTTTGTCAATTTAAATATTCTATGAGTGATATCAGTATTAAATGGTATCGTATCCGTAACTCCGACAGGCAAAAAGTGTGTATTATACTTTGTTAATTTTAGTGACATGTTCGGTATGTAAAAAGGAGCGTGCCAAAATCTAACTATGACCCTGCTAAAAACATCCCTTTGAGATTGTTTTCCTGGTATAGCACTTAGTATGAAAACCTGTTCGATTTATGAAATATTTGACATCAAGCCAATCATCTGAAGTATAGAGGCAAAGCTCTTGATCTTTCATATACAAAGACAGACATACATCAAGCTTGGGAGTAACATTAGAGCTGTGTGTATTCTGTAGGTACTTTGGAGTTTCTTTCATAGGGTAGGTGGCCTGTGCTGAGCTCTGCTGCTATAGGTAGGGTGTAACAGGACCGCATGGGAATTTCAGTATTCTGGTATTGTGTTCTTGACGTACCCGTCATATCTTTTAATGAGTGGCTTCAACTCTTAACTCTGTGCGCACCTTGGAGCACTTTTGTCCAACCAGCCCAATAAATGGAGAGTGATTAACCTGGTAATTTCAAAATCTGTTATCGAAGAGCAGTAACTTGTTTTCAGATGAGAGTTCTGTGATACCAGTGGTTAGACTGGAGAAACCCTCCAGTGCCACACACCTAGGTTGCCCACCTGTCCTCCTTCATAGGAAGCCCTGTCTACCCCAAAAGTGCCCATAGTTCAGCGATTCCCTTTGTAGTTCATGGTGTTACATGATCTAGACCTATGATTTACAAAGTACGTCACTGAGCCACGCTGACGTACGTCCTCATGGTTTTAATCCTGCAGTGTTGATGAAAGGAGTGGTTCCACCCTTTCGTGATAGCACACAGCCCTGTGGTGAACCAGGTTAGCTCATCAGTCAGTCCAAAAGGATTAGTTGACGGTTTTGGTAGGATTAGCTCCTTGGTTGATTGTACCAGCAAAAAGGTCGCAGTAGTAGTAGTGAAGAGGTGAGAGTGGGAAGGCCAGGTACCATTTCTTTGAGTGGCAGTATGAATTTGAGCCAGGTTAAAGTGGTCAGTATAACTGTGGCCTGCCTTGCTTGTGTGTAGTAATCACCAGGTGTATTTTGGAAGGTCTTTATTGGCTTCTTCTGTGGCTTGCCATGTGTTGACACCCTTCAAAGTTATATTGTCAGATTTAAGTATCCGCCTTTTTACTGTGTTAGAGGGAAGGCCCGATTTGTATGTTGTCAGAATGTGAGAAGTAACTTTGACAGCTGAGAAATGACACTATCATTGCTTATTATTTTGTTGAATGGTGTTGTATCTTCAGATTCTGTAATGTAGCTATTACTAAGTTGGACAGGAAGACCAGACAAGCACTGTTTGGTCTGGAGAGAGCAGGTGGTATGGCAAATCCAGTTCTATAAGTGTTCAGTAAGTTGTGTTTTTTCCAAGTAGCGGTTATTATAGGCCAGAAAAATTCCAGTGAGCATTTACACAATTTGCTTTCTGACTGTAAAATTGATATGGAAGGAATCTAATTCCTTGGGTTAAGAACTTTGGAGGATTTAGAGACGTGATTTTACTTCACCAATCTCCAAGTTTGAGGATATCAAAAGAAGATCTGGGTGGAGTGTTCTTGATATGCAAGAGTAGCATGTGGACTTTGAATATCAAGGGACAAATACAGTCTTGAGACAACTCCATGGGATTATTTTGGTCTTCCTTCTTTCTCGGGACCAGAAATATTTTTTGTTTGTTCTATTTTGCCTAAGTATCAATAGATCACATTCTTTATCTGAGTAAGGGAAGCTAACCTGCCTACAACTTGTGGTGCTCCCTCCTTTGGTCATAAAAGGAGAACGTGATAATCCCCAGCAAACTCTATCTGTGAACGTGAAAGCAGCTTGTTTTAGGCAACCAAGAATAGAGATTTATTTTTTTTTTCTCCTGACTGATCAGTATGTGGCTGATCAGTGTCAATTCTGCATCAGCTCTTTAAAGTAAATTATTTTAGATATTCTCATCCTCTTTTGGCCATTTTAATGCAGTAAAGTATCTTTTCCTCCAGTTTATGAAAATGTCTTAATTCCCACCACTGGAAGCAAACCTATTTCATTATGGAGTATTGCAGGAAAAGCTGTTCATCACTGTACCACCTGAACTTTTCTGTTCCTGACAGTTTATCTACAGCATGGAAGCCTTTATTTTCAAGGAAAGTGATTCTCTCCCATACCCTCTCGATGCTTGGCAGGTTTTCAGGTTAGTTATATAACCCGGGATAGGAGGAAGGTCAAGCTGCTGGTGAAGTCAGCCATTTTTTCAGTGTGGAAGTTGTGCTGAGGTCTGTCGTGTATTAATTTGTATATCAAAAGAAACCCTTTAGGGAATTTTGTGACCTGCCCATAGTGATCTAAAAAGGCGAAAGTCAGTTTGAGCATGATTTGGTTGTGTAAGTAGTGTGGGAGTATGAGGCTTTGTGTTTTACAGGCTTAGTAATTTGCATATCCCATTTCAGCAGGTTTAATAGCTGTGCTTTGGTTACCTCTAGGAAAGGACTGGATTTGATTACCAGCATAATAACTTCACAGTATTTTGGTGCAATACACTTTATGACATTTTCCAGAACTGTAAATGCAGAGCAAGGTTGGTTTGTGTGCTTCTGTATACTTCTGGTTTCAAGTTCTTTGCAATCTAGGTCAACAGGTGAACTATAATTGCAATGTTCTTCTAACCCCGAAGCCTCCATGTATTTTTCAGGTCACCATTAAGCATTTGCTTTCACTGCTTTGGAGTTTTATGTGTGTAAATGGTTCTTTATGCAAGAATAAGTCTAGTGGAGGTGAAGGATAGCCTGGAAAGGATTGGGGAAACACAGGTCAGTGTTGCAACGTTCCGTTTCAGGTGTGTAAACCAAGGCAGTTATGCCAGAAGTCTATGTGTGTATCTATACTTTCAGAGTAGTTACAAATTAGAGAGCATACCAATTACTAAGGGTGAGATATTATTAAAAATTAACACATGAGCTTTGTTAGCATTAGTGTAGAGAGTAGCTGAGCTGCAATGAACAGTTTTCTAAGATATGCTGCTTTTTTTTCCCCCTCAAATTTTATGCTTTGATACTTTTTAAAAACTTGCATTTATATTTGAAAGGTCTGAAAGTCTATCTTAGTAAACCTGGATAGGAAGTAAGAATTTGCTAATACTTGATGTTTGAGAAGTAAATTCAGGCTGTGACTCATAATCTCTTCAGAAAGTGCTAACTCAAGAAGTTCCTTCCAATATGATGATGGAACCTATTCAGATTATCAGAGATGGAAGGGATTTCTTCCAGTTGAACATTGTTCAGGATATGTCCTGCAAGGCTGATTTCTGTGTTGACAGGCATGTGGTGTCATGTACACCTGAGCTTTTGTGTTATGCATTGCTTCCATCTGCAACTAAGCTGGAGAAATTTTCTGGTCCTGCTTTTGCAGCTTACCTTATGTCAGTGATTCTTGATGTGTAGGAAAGAATTTCCCTTCCTGTTCAGTCCCATCTGTTAGTGTGGTGCTTGCACAGCCTGGAGAGGTAAAGGCTGCAACATTATTGCATTGTGAAGTTTGAGTCCTTTCAGAACACGGACTTCTATCCTTTCATAATAAAACTTAGAAATATTTAAAAAAAAAATCTGTTTGAGCTCAAAGGGGGAAGTGATGAAGTATGAAGCATGTTGTTACTGATTCTTGGGTGATGGAGACGAAGTATCTAGAGCACAGGCTACTTACAAACAACTCCTGTAAGGAATACTTGGATTTTTCTATCTGTTACTCATCCAGAGCATGGAATCCATGACCTGGGAAATGCTTTACTGTCTGTGTACCAAGGAACCTATAGAGTTCAGCACTTGAAGATTTGGTTTGGTTTGTTTTCTTAATGCCGGTATTCTACTTACCTTGTAAGTGAAGCATAAACTGTGCTGCAATTGAGAGAAGGGAACAAACTAATGATCTAAAGAACAGAAATAGGAGGGCAACTTTCATCAGAAAGATGAGTAAATTAGTAGGTAACTCCTTCGTGTAGGTTATTTGTTACTTCATGCCTTGTATAGGTCATAAAACATGATCGCAGTCCGCATGGTTAAAATTTTGCTCTGCAGTAAAGATACAGAACAGCACGGCAGCTTTATCTCTGTTTCGCAATCTGTGTATGCAGTTTTGAAGTACTGGAGAAGTGTACAGAGAATTATGAGACTCCATTTTGTAGAGCAAATGGATTATTTAATTTCCAATATGCTGGATTAATTGAAGAATGGAGTAATTTTTTTCTTTCCCATGTTCTCTTGTGAGTTTCCTCCAAGTTGAAATTTTCCACCTGTGAACTCAGTGTCATCAACTGTGGGTTTTTGTTGTGTGTTGTTTGAGGATTCTTTTTCTTCCTTCCTGTTTCACATTCCTGAGAATAAACAAACTCATTTATTCTTGGAGTCTTAAAGTAGAAGAGGATAATACAGCTTTTAGCAGAGATTGCCTATTACTGTTTCCCTTATTTCCCTCTCCTGGGAGAGGCGTGACTCCACCACTGTGTAACTAAGATACTTTGTAAAATTTATTTTAAATGCGTAATTTTTGCCATCTGGGTTTCAGAAAAGTCTTTGGGAAAGAGGTGGCATTTTGGTTTGGTTCTTTGTTTTCTTAAGTCTTCCTGTTAGTGAACTTAAGAAGCTGAAACTATCCAAGTCTTAATGAGGGTGATCAAGCAAAGGATGTCATCCGAATTATTTGTTTTATTTGGGTTGCCTAGGGATCATTCCTGTGACTTTCCATCACTGTTTTTCAGTAGATGATAGGCTTAGTAAGATCTAGTTTACTGTGCTTTATCTGCGTTTCTCTTTAGGTAGCTTAGCTGGTTTTACTGCTATTATGTGGTATATCCCAAATCCTGTGAATGCTTCTTTAAGTGACTTGCTATGAATGACTTTTTCCTTTTTTCTCTCTGGTGTACTCTTCAACTGGTATGTTCTGGAAACATCTAATGAGTAGTTTCTTTGGTTTGCAACAACGGAAGACGTTATGAATTGCAGTGATGCTGATAGTTCAATAATTTGTGGTATCTTTTCCCCTTTTACTTCAAGACTTTTATAATCTGAGGTGATCTGTATAAAGATTGGTTTCAATCGTATATTCATGGCGTTTATCAGTAAGTAGAGTTTTTTTAAATTTGATTGAAGTTTCCTCTCTGTAAGCTAGTTGCCAATAAATTTACTGATGAGAAGTACTTTATTTCAGTGGTAGTGTGTTTTCCTTCTAAACCATGAAGAAAATCATGGGTTTGTGGGGATAACATGGATCTTCCTATTTTTAACATTTTAGATTTTTGGCTTTCTGCATTCTTTCAAATATAACTCCACCAACCTCTCTTTTTCAGTGCAAAACCCATGAAACATTTCAACTCCGAAACATTGTGTTAGTTTGCCAGTAAATGCTTCATTTACTGAAAGTTGTACTCCAGGTCTTTACTACTGCCATATGGGACAGCAGAATGGAGCTTGCATTTTTGGCACTGGAGGTCACGCTTTCAATCTGAAAAGCATTACTAGTGATCAGATGTTGCTCTTGCAGTAGCAGACTTTCTGATTATTTTTATTTTGTAATTGTATGGGGGTTTTTTTATTCTACTATTTTTACCTGCTGCTCTATGTTTCGTCAAATGCAATGGTAAAAAAAATAAATTTTCTCTTTTTTTTTTTTTTTCTTGCTGTTTGAAGACTGTGGAGTAATTTATCTCATTATATAAGATTTTGAGTGGAAAATATGGGAGAAATTTTAAAACTTCTCTACTCACAGTACTGTATCATCATCAATGCCAGTGTTTTTCCGGCTGAACTTAAAACTTTTAGGAAGTCTTAAGGTAAAGTAAGCTTTGGAGAGCTTTGCTGTGTGTACTCTGTTTTTCTGCAGTTTTAGCATGCTCTGTATCTGTCAGAATCTTTCTGCTAACCCAAGTTTAACTAGGATGTGCTGTATGGTAATGCGTAGCTTGCCTTTTGTTGCAATGAGTTGTCTTCTGCTTGGAAGTGTTAGTCTCTTGTGCTTGCCTCTTAGATTTTTACCTTGAATTAAAGCTTTTTTGAACTTAGGCTCTTGCATAAATTGATCAAAAAATGTGTGTGCAAGTCAGCGTAACTGACGTCGTAGGCTTATTTCTACAGAGGTAATCCTTTTATTCGTGAGGTTAATGTATAGCTCCGTGAAGCGTTGTGCTGGTAATGTTTTTTCCTTTGCCATAAGGTTAATGGTCATTAACAGCAACAGGAAATTAAGTAATTGCCAATGTTGCTTCCGGGGTTTGTGTGATACCTTTGTATTCCCCTGCTCCACCGTCCATGTAGTGGTAAATCGGGTTTAAAAAAGGTCTTAGCTTTACCTGTCACTCACGAGGGCTTTTCCTTCGTGCAGATTTACGAGTCGTTAGACCCGTACGAGAGGATTACGCCCAGCAGCCCGTGCTGGGGTGGCGGTGCGGGGCAGGCGCCTGGCGCTGACGCTCGCTGCCAGCTGTTGGCTCTGGCAGGGGACACGTTGTTCAGAAGCTGCTGTTCACTTTCACACCTTCCCCGTCTATTTATTTTTTTTTTTTAATCAGCTTTTCCGTTTTTGAACATTAGCTGGGTACTTTTTGAACTCCGAGAACGTATTAGGTTTCACTTAACCTTTAGCAGAATGCTTCTAAATATGACAGGGAGGAGCAGAACCGACCCGCTGCTTGTACCTGCTGGAAGCGTTTCTCTGTCCCGGTTAGGAGTAAAGTTCGGCTGCGGTATGGGAATCCTCTCGGAGCGGCTCCGAAGGGAAGAAGAAATTGGGCTCCTACTACAAGGGTTACATATAACTGGAAAAGTAGGTCATTGTGGCAGGGAGTAGTCCAAACAGCGCCTGGTTGCCGCAGCAACGACCTACTTTAGGAAACTATTTTTGTTGATTCATATTGAAATGTTCTTCTTGCAAACGGTATAAGGAAATGATCAGGTTATGAGACCTGTAGTAATGAAAGATGCAGGTTTTTCAGACCACCCCCCACACCGTGTCGTGTCCGTGCCAGTCCCACTCCCCCCCCCCCCCCCCCCCTTTAGTCTTGCCCCTTGATGTTTGCTTTTCTGCAGTTTGACCTCTAGTGGGGAGCAGCTCTTCCTGCTTGGAGGTTCTGCATAGCAATAATACTTATCAGCAGTGATTAAGTTTCCAGCGCTCAGAGCCTGCAAATGCTCTGCTATCATTTTTGTCTCTTGAAATAACTTGGAGTTAAAAAAAAACCCCAAACTTAAAAATCTTTCTTAGAACTGTCTCTTTTCTGGAATGCTAATAATTTCTAGTGATAACCTGCTCTTACTTCAACTGCTTTGTCTCCATCAAAGTTCACCCACCTCCAGGAAGGTGGGCTTATCTGTCCCCACCCCCCCATTTTTTCCTTCCCCTCCCTGCTTTAATTTGGCAGTGTTCCTTTCAACATCTTTCATTCTGATCCTGGCAGAAGCAAATGGGAAAAATAAAGCGAACCTGTGTAGGATGATGTTGTCCAGTTGGCTACCTCTATTCTTTCAACAAAGTAATAAAAAGTCACAGACTTTTTATTGTTCACTATATTATGCAGGAGGTCAATTTTGGTAATTCATTCCCATCTTCTGAAAGGAATGGGTAGTCAGGGGGAAAAAAGGAAAAATATAAAAATACAGTTGTTATAATAAAGGTCTCAATCTTCATCTAGACTATCCCTTCTGCAGAGATGATTGCATATAATTTTTTACTTATCAGAATGTTCCACTTAACTGTGCTACATGTATTTTCCAAGATTAATTTAGTTACTTCAAGTGAAGTACTTTCTGTTGGTCCTGACCTTCAGTATTGTAGTGAACTGCTGCATTTGTGGCAGATGGAAGATAGTGTGGTTATCTAGAGGTTATTTGATTTATTAGTTTTTTCCCTCTATTATGTCCTGAGCTGTATTTCAGTTCAGTTCTGCCTTGCGTTACTGAGCTCCCCCCAGATATTTTTCATCAGCTTTAGACTGATGGAAGGTCTCTGCAGCATGAGATGGAAGGTCTCTGCAGCATGAGATGGAAGGTCTCTGCAGCATGAGATGGAAGGTCTCTGCAGCATGAGATGGAAGGTCTCTGCAGCATGAGATGGAAGGTCTCTGCAGCATGAGATGGAAGGTCTCTGCAGCATGAGATGGAAGGTCTCTGCAGCATGAGATGGAAGGTCTCTGCAGCATGAGATGGAAGGTCTCTGCAGCATGAAGTGAACCTTTACCTCCATAAGCCTACTGCTATGAGAAGAAAGTTTGGGACAAAGTGGGATTTTTCTGGATCTGTATAGCTTAATAAACAAAGCTGTTTCAGTTATTGGAGGGTTTTACGATGTTTGGGGTTTGGGTTTTTTTAGATGTTGATTCTTTCTATGTGATTATTACTCAAAAAACTTAACACATTCTGTTCATGTTTATACTCAAATGTAAATCACCAATTTCCATTTTGAAAGACTAGTTCAGAAAATTTTGGCATTCTGGATTCATAAGAATAGCAACGGGAAGCTGGGATAATGCTGAATGTCCCTTTGCCCTAAGTTAAACACCATATAGATGAAATCCAGTCAGTTTTAATTAAGAATTTTTCAGGAATGGCATTTTTTCTCTGTTTTCAAAACATTCTACCTTTCTAGTAGATTTCAGCTCTGTCTTTAATTATCTTCTATTAGTTTAAGAGGTTTTTCAGATATGGGAAGCCAGAGACAATGGAATTATACCCTAAGGACTTGCAATTTATACAATGTGGTTGAGCAATATGTTTATTTTACACAGTTTCACTTCTGGGAAACTTAAAACTGTGCAAAACCTCATTAGCAGTAATTACAACCCTAAAAAAGGTTGCTTAATGCAAAGAAAGTAAAAGGGCTTTATTAAAATAAATGGGAGGCAGTATAAAATTTGTCCTTTAGAATCAGATTGCAAGGCTGTATCTTGTTATAGTGCTCTTATCACACTTGGTTTTTTTAAATGAGCCGTAGCTGTTACTTTCTCATGGACAGCTTAGATTGCTGAAAATAATGTGGCTGAACTATTTTATAAAGCAGGCCAGCTCTGGTTTAATTACATCAAGCCTTGTGAGCTGCTCATTTAAATAAGTGAACTTGGGTACATGAGAATAAGGAGTTTTAAATTTACTTAAATATGAGCGTGTCTGTACTCTCAAGTAACTTAGTTTTGCAATTTGCTTCTAGGTCATATTTCCCCAGCTGTCCCCATGCAAATACATTTTGTTTGCTCTTGGGTTTTCCTTTATAGATCCAGCTAGTTTTTCTTTGGAAAGAGTAGGCATAAGGAATTAAAGTCAAATAATAAGGACTCTGATTTATCAGATTGGAATTAAAAGATCAGAGAAAAAAAACCTCATAATATATACATTAAAAAATAGAAGCCACTGGCAGAGAGATTTAGGAAGCTGTGAGCCTGTTAGTCTCCTATCACCAGAAGACTGACCTTTGTAACAAGGACGTAATTGGAGATGCTTGTGGCTAGTTACATGGGAGTAGTTTAGATTAATAATAAGTGCCCTTTGAATTTGAAGTTAAGATCTAGATCTTTACAGAGCTAAATATACTGTTTGCTCTGACAGAAAGCTCACAAAATAGGAACCAAGTGGAGGTTGCTCTTTGGGAGATTATTAAGGCTTTTTGAATAGGACAAAAAAGTTGTGTGTTTTTGTCCTTTGGGGAATGCTAATTTGGAAAAGGTAGTTCAGCTCAGAAATTAATGAGGAATGGTATGTCAGGAAATGCTAGCTTTGTGTCCTGTGTAAACCAGGTTAGATTCAAACGATTTTGCAGTTCTTAATGGAGCAGAATTGCGGGCTGTAGTTGGTATTCTAGTCCAACTCCATATGTGAAATAGTCTTTACTACTTAACTTCAAAGAAGATGCACCCAAAAGAACTCAGCTTGCAGAGGTTGAATTTTCAATGTTACTTTCTCTCAACTGCTGTTTGAAGCCTTTCTTTCATCCTTTTTTCAAAGAGATGAATTTGTTTTTTAAGAATCTCTTTTGTAGCAATTACAAATACTTCAGCTGTACGTGGGCTTGGGTGTATCTCGCATTCTTCTGCCATCACAGCTCTGTTTTGGCTTGAAGATTAGAACAGTAGTAAATATTAGAGGAAAAAAGCCAAGTGACGCACTTCTTGGTCTGTGTTTGGTTTTGTTTTTACATGTGCATCAGCTCTTACTAAGTTATGAAAGATGCTGAAGTCCTGAATTGCACTCTAAAGGAGATGTTTTTTTCTGCACTGTAGGGCAGCCCTGCAGGAGATTAGTTAGGTCCCACAGCTTCAGTTAAGTATCTAGAGTTCAATAACGTGAACTTTTTCCTGCTCTTGTGTATAAGCTTAAAGGATAATACCTCTATGAAAAGCATCATTGTATACCTTTTTAGGATGTGGAAGTTGCATTTGCTGAAACAATGTAATATAATAAGGCATGCCTCTGTGACCTTGATTTGGTAATAGGAAAATATGACTGTGGCTTGCTGCCAAAGGATGCGGTGGAGTGTACATAACACTTAAATCCTGTCTGAGCTTAATCTTCTTACGGTTTCATAAGAATACACTGCTCGCGCTAAGACACGTTGGTTGGTGGCAAACAGGAAAATATAAAATGTTTGTATATAGGCACATTAAATGTATGATACTTCTCATTGTCTCATACTCTGTCTTGGTATTAGATGAAATCTGCCTTATGCTCCCCATAGAAGCTAGTATGAAGAATATGTTTACCTAAATGATACTGGACTTTCATAATGATCCAGATGAACATAGGGCTAAATAGCAGATACGTATGAAAGAAACTCTCTCTTCCTATGAAGAGAAATAGATGGTGTGTGATGTGTTAACACAACTCGGGTCTAATGCTGTAAACTATACTCACTCAGATTAAAAAATGTGGTTGATGTTATGCAGTATTTCTTGTTATTGAATCCAGCTCTACTTAACTCTGAAAGATGAAGGAGGAATATCTGATCAACAACCTTGGGGGAGAAAAGATTGAATGAGAAAATAGCAGATGTTAAACCTCTGTAAAATATCCATAGGGACATGAGTCTCTTACTTGAGTACTTTTCATTCCCTGGGGAGATTGTAATCAATGGCTTGGCATGAGGATTAGTGGGTAGATAAAATTTATTTAAAACGGCTGGTTAATAAGAAGTTTGGATGGAATGCTGGAAACTGACCAGTAATAGGTTAAAATATTAATTAAAATTAGGAATGAAAGAAGTTTTGCACTATTCTTCTCAGAATGAGGAAGCCTGACTAGATTCATTTGTGTGGTACTGCTGTGTACTCTGAACACTCCTGCTTTGCCTAATGGTTAAATCCAGACTATGTATCATCAGTTCAGAGAGAAAACTCTGACACTGAACTGTCTTAATTCTTCACGGCTTGGCACCACCACTTTCAGATGTGAATGCTGCCTGGAAGAGAAGTCATTGCATTTTAGTTCCCCTCAGTTCCCAGAAACTGTCCTCACTTTATACTGGCGAGTATGGTTCTATGTGATTTCAGATTCTAGGTGTTTATTGCTCCTAAAAAGAATCCCAAACAAGACTTAACAGTAGCCTTAAACAATGCATCTATAAGTATCCTCCTTGCAAGTCTCCCCCTAAATAAAACTGCTGCCTTTTTAACAGACTGCTCCTGACTTCTCTGAAGAAAGTCTTTCATCATGTTAATAGTGCACAGCCAGGAAGGCTGCAAGACGTAATGTTCAGTTTTGTTAATTTTGTTAATGGCTAACTGTGTTAACAATTAGTTATTTAACTTTTTTAATTTCTGCTTTGATTGTACTGGTTTGTTTCACTTGTGTGGTCGCTACAATTATGATCTGTATTATGTCAACCAGTTTCTGGCAGTCGCTCTTAATGACTCAGAGGGGAGAATGCTTAGTTTAGATTTTAGACCCCAGCAGATTTTGCATGATTGGCAGCATGGAAGATTGTGGGGCTTCCTGTTGTAAACAGCTGAGACTTTATGTGCATGTTTTTTAGAATCTGGCCTTCAGAAGCTTTTGTGAAAACTCTGAATATACTTCCATGACCCTCAGCAAAATGTGTAATGCCCTCTAAGGTTGTTGCTTGAAGACAAAGTATGCTTTGCATCAGCATCTTCCCAGTTTTACAATTAGTCAATATTTTCTGCCTTCCTCCATCACCTCAGTCATGCATACACAGTTTGTTACTGTGAAATGAATGGTGAACTTTTCCTTCCTCTGGTTTCTCCAGGGGAAGTTGAAGACCAGATGCTGAAACCTGGGGTGATGCTGTAGTCTGATTTAAAAAAAATACCCATGCATCCTTTTTTTATCTCTTTAATGAAGTCACGTCACACAGTTTTTATATTTATTCAAAGTGAAAAAGAAAGTGCTTTCCCATTGACTGTTGGGTTGAGAGGTGTGGTGGTTTGACGCTGGCTAGAGGTTAGACACCCAACAAAGACACCCTATCACTTTCCTTTTCAGATGGACAGGGGAGAAAATATATTTGGAGAGGCTTAGGAGTCGAGATAAAGACAGGAAGAGATCATTCCACAAGTAGCATCACAGGCAAAACAGACTCAACACAGAATAAAGGAAAAAAACCCTAATTTATTATGCTACACACAGAGAAACCAGAGTCAGATTATAAGAAGTACTCCCCCTGGCCCCTCCCTTCTTAGCAGACTCTCTTCATGATTTCTCTCCCTTCTTCCCCCCTATTTTGGCACAGGGAGTGGCAGGGAATGGGGGTTTCGGTCAGTTCCTTATGAGTTGTTTTACTTCTTAGGGGGAGTGCGTGTGTGTGTGTGTGCACAGTGTGGCATTCCTCACACCCTTCCCCTGCTGCACTGTGAGGTCCCGTCCATGGGAGACTGTCATCCATGAACTTCTTAGACGTGAGTCCTTTTATACAGGCTTCAGCTCTTCATCAGCTGCCCCAGCATGGGTCACTTCTATGGGGTAGAGTCATAAATCACAGAGTGTCTCTCAGGCCCAGACTGCTCCAGCCTGGTCCCCCGTGGGGTTGCAAGCCTCAACGTCCCCAGCAAACCTGTTCCAGCATCGGGGTGTCTGTCTCTCTCTCTCTCTCCATGGGCTGCAACTGCTGGCAGAGGCTCGCTGCAACGAGGGTCACAGTATCTCCACCTGTTCCAGCATGAGGCCTCTCTGTGGGCTGCAGGGGAATCTTCCTGGCACCTGGAGTGCCTCCTCCCCCCTGCTTTTTCACTGGCCTTGGTGGCTGCACAGTTTCTTACATCTTCTTACTCCTTTCTCTGGTGGCAAAAAGTGGCTGTGCTAGTGTTTTGGGGTTGTTTTTTTTCTTCTTAAATGTGATTCCCAGAGGCACTGTGACCATCGCTGGTGGGCTTGGCCATGGTCAACAAGGACTCCGGCCTTGAGTTCGCTGGTGTTTACTCTCTCGGGCCTGCAGAGAGCTTCAGGCTGCTTCTTGCAGAAGCCACCCCTGCACCTCTCCACCCCCTCTCCCCCCCCCTTTTCCATCAGCACCTGGCCATGCAAAACTACAAGACAGAGAAGTCATTTTAGATCGCAGACTCAGAAATGTGACCTGTTACTGTAGGGAATTTAAATAGTTCCTAATTGCCACACTGCTGTGAAGTGTAATAGAGTTCAAGCCTAGAAGCGCTTTCTTCATGTCTGCTATGAAGAAACTGCCTTAAGAGCTCACATACTGAAAGGAAATTACTTTTTACGAAATGGAGGTTTCATACATGGTTTCAGTTCACAAATTAGTATGCCATTCATTTTCATTTGTGTTATAATGTGAAAAGAACATGTTTGTGTGTATTTCGCTGTATCTCTAGAGAGAAAGCTCAGATAATTTTTCCTTGTTTGTGCTTGAATGCTGCTGCTCTTAATTATGTTTAAATGTCTGCACTGAGCAAAGCACCTGTATGTTCCCATGCTGCAGTAAGTGTCCATGCATGCTGTCAGAGTAATTCGAACTATTTTCACTTGCAAATAGCCATTGCCAGTCAAAATGGTACCTTGGAAAACTAAAAACTCTTATCTTCCAGATCTTAATAATATGCTGTAACAGTGTGTTGAGTGCTGAGAATTACTATTTTATGACTTTTCTAGTAGTGTGCTTAATATGTGTGGGGTCATGCGTGTTCTTGGCGTGTGTATGTTGTAGGTGTTAGGACAGGAGATAAATGCAGTGAATTACAATGCCATGCCAAAATTAGACAAAGTGCTGGAATTTGAAGTTTTCCCAGGGTGTTGGTACAGCTAAAACCTTTCCATTTACATAGGCCTGTTCACATATGCCTGTGTTAACATGTTAGATGAATGCACAAGTTGTGAAAGATAGAATTTTCCTTCCTTAAATTCAGAGTAATTTGTACCTGGATATAACTGAAGCTAGGCAGTAATTAGCATGTATCTAACTGTAGTAAAGATGCTGTGCTGCTTCTGCAACTTCCAAAGATATGAATTCATAAGAAAGAGAAGGTGAAAACACTGGTTATGACAAGTAGTTGGTTCAACTGTAAGTTTCCTGGTAGTGGTTGTGTCTAGAAGCAATGACTTAGGTTATTTTTTTTTAATTGATCAAGGCAGATCTGTGTATAGGCTTTTCTTTTTAACAAATTTTACTAACATCTTAACAAGAAAATGCCTTTAGATATAGTATAGCATAAGTATAGCTGGTAAAAAACAGAAGAGATTTTGTTTACGCAGCACACTTGGTTAAAACACATTTGGTCCAACTGAAAGATTCAAATATGCTTAATAAACTGCATGCTTACTCTCAACATAAACTTGTAAACTCAATCTGTGTTCTGAAAGTCAAAAGCAGTATTCCTTTGCACTGCTGTTACTTCAGATATCATAGGGTCGCTAGGGTTTAATTTGGTCTATTATTATGGGATAGTATACGTTCAGTGACAGTACTGCAACTCAAAACATGGTTTGGTTGGTTTTCTTTTGTTCTGGTTTTGTTCAGGTAGGGGAAATGGGTTTCTCTCCTGGCCAGTCCACTGATCCCTTTCTACATATATATATATAACAATTTGAGTCTACACCATTATGTTTTTTAAATACATGAAAGTTTATGGAGATGGAAGTACAGAAGTGTGGTAAGAGATAGTTAAGAGAGATAATAGAAGGGATTTGGAGAACAAACAAAATAGAGATTAAACAGTATTAAGGGCAAGTTTAGGGACCTTGAATGTGAATTGGAGACTGGGTCAGTGCATGTAATCTTCTTGAATAGGATTCTGTGCCAAGTTCAGACTAGAAGCTGTGTGTTCTGTTCAGGTAGGAAGAAAAGAGATTGATAAATTAGAGAATTGAGATGCAAATAGGAAAAAACCCTGAACAGCTTCCTGAAAGACAGATTTTTACTTTGAATAGTTATGAGCATTTTATGTTGCCCATTTCTCTTCATACCCTTTCCTTATGTTTTGTGAGAGGAAGGTGAAAACAGAAAGAGCACACCAAAACCCCCAACCTTCCCTGGACTGTTCCAAAGGCATCCGGGACAGTATTGCAGTTGTTTCCATAAGAATTTGTGAAGTGTAAGTGAAGGCACATGCTCTTTGAAAGTAAGATTCAGATGGATAACATGAGTGATAAGCCCTGTCACTCCAAGTTTCAAAAAAAATCTCAAATGAAGCTGTACTTTTCAGAGTTAATCTCAAAGTGGCTTTGGGCTGTGAATGTGGGGCCCAGGTTTTCTCTGACAGAGGCAGATGTGATTCTCATGTGATTCTTAAAATTACTCCTGTATGGTTTCTAACTAAATGAGTGTACAGAAGATGCTTTTTAGATACAGCATATCCTTCGTGATCTCACTATTCTGGAGTTTTTAGCAAAATAAAAGTGAGAGAATCAGACATTTTTGGTTTGTTCAGACACTAACATAGAAGCAAGCATAGTTGCCAGCCAAGACGTTGTGTTTTTGCACACTGGCTTCCTCTTGCTTGCTTTCTGTTACACCTTCAGGTCAAGTGAGCCATGCAGTTTTGGTATTTAATAGCAGCTAAAGGAGTTTTCCAGCCAACCTTCTCTATATTAATTTTTATAGCTTTTTCCCCATATGAAGTTGGAGGCAACATGTGCTTGGTAGGCATCGCTTACATATTGTGAAACCTCTAGAACACCTAAAAAAATGTCAGTAGGTTTACAGTCACGTGTGCTATATACCTTCTAGAAGGTGCAGCATTTTCATTGCAACTGGTTATTTTTTTAGGGTTCCTTCTTAGAAACGTAGATATCTTAGGAATTCCTGGTTGCTTGTTGCCTTTGTCTTTGCAATGCTCTGGACACTGCAGTGGTGCAGCGTACCCTTCCCTGGTATCCGCACCCAGGCTGCAGGTGCAGAGTGTCTCCAGACCTCGCTGGCACTACCTTCCCTGCATTGGTTTTGGGTGCCTGCTCCTGTGGCCTTGCACCTGCACATAATGTCGTTACAGCAAGCTCTCTTGGGAATAATGGGCTGCAGTGTGGAAATCTCCCCCGCCCCCCTCTCCCTTTGGGTGTAGCTTCTGGTTTATGGCAGGGGAATCCAATAATGTGAGCGCACAGAGGTTAATGACCGTCAGGCTCTGACTCAGCAGCTGCCCTGATCAACATGCACTTTGGTGAGTGCCAACAGCATTGTAAGAAAGAACAGCAGACACGGTTTGAGCAGCTCCTAGTGAAAACCAAATTGTTGCTACAAGGAAAAATATTGTGGAGGAGCCATTTGTTACACTGGGGAAGGGCATATATCTGAGGTCCTCCAGCATCCCTCTCTGTGGATTGCTTCAAGGGAGAGTTTTAATTTTTCATCTCCTTCAAAAAATTTTTTCTTCCCCTAAACAACTCACAATTGAAGTTATTTTTACTTACTGTGCCCACTAATAAATCTTGGCACATCAGAACCTGTCTCAACATCCTTTATACAACTACCTGTTTTGCTTGAAGACTTGTAGATTTGCAGCACCCCATTCCTCACCTGCCTCTCCACCCTCTCCTGCCCTCCTTCCCCCCCCCCCCCCCATTTACTGATTTGTTCATTAAATAACTTAGGTGAGGTTACACCCTAAGTGCATGAAGCTGTTATACAGAGGGCTATTTTTACAAATGAAGGCCAAAGGGATATTTATGACCATATAGTTCTCTACTATGCTGTTTTTAGTAACAGTCTGGGCTGCTGTGTTGTAAGAAGTACTTGGATTAAGTTTAGTTTTAGCAATACTCCAACAGCTGATTGTTTGTTTGTTGGTTCGTTGTGGTTGGGTTTTTTTTCCCCTGGGGTGTGCCTTTTTCTATAGAGCGGCAAGATACTATACTTCTAGTTTTAGTGAAGACTTGAGTATGTTTTAGTTCATTCTGGAGTTTGAGTAGTGTTGAGGTGAAAGCTCAAGTGACACTGCACTTTGCATTTCTGAATTACGTCCTGTTGAATATATTGTGTGGTGTTGAACTACTGTAAGCCAAGCATAATTAGGATGTGAACATGCATGTGATGCACACCAAATAAGTGTCTGATTTTCTTTTGTTAGATTGTTCCTCTTGGTTACCTTTCTGTATTGTAAAATTGGTTTGCCTCAGAAAATAAATGTGAGTTTTCTCATTTTTTTTTAATTTTTTTTTTTTGGCAATTCCTTGCAGATTCCTGCTTCAGTGTCTTGAGGATCTTGATGCCAATCTGCGGAAACTGAATTCACGCTTGTTTGTTATTCGTGGACAGCCAGCAGATGTTTTCCCCAGACTCTTTAAGGTAAATGCCACCTTGCAGTAGTTTCTGTCCATGAATATGGGAGTATTTCTTGCACATGTTATTATCCATGCAAATACTTAACAGAACTTGAAGTTTCTCTTTAAGGTTGTTCGTGTTCAATTTGAGTGTTTTCCCCTGTAATGTGCATATCACCAACTGAATGGAGATGCTCGTAGATTTTATGGGGTTTGGGTTCGTCCTTTCCAGAAATTGAACTGGTTTCCAGTGGTTTAAGTGTAGATACTGTATGTTACTAGCTGTTCCTTCTAAGGTTCCATTTGAAATACTGAAATAGAATTCTGTGCACACAAATCCAAGTTCAAAGCCTGACCTGCAAAAACAATGTTTTATTTAGGCCAAATATCTGCTGCAGTTGGGTTTTCGCCATTAGAAGTGATTTAGTAAGCTTTTTGCCATACCAAGCTGAAAACTCAAAACTCTTATTTCTGTCTTTATTCATGTGCTGTAGCTGTGGAATGCTAACTAGATGATACTCTGACTGTTTGGTGGGTTGTTTTTTTTTTAATGAAGAATTTCCTGTATGGGTACTGTGGCATTAGCTGCTGCTTGCAACCCCCCAGATACTCAAGCTTGCTACATCTGCCTGCCAAATTTGGCTCAATTGCATTTAAATAGGGGCAAAGATCTTGCTGTTGTATGTGTGGTTGCCTTCTGGATTTAAGTGACCTGTGACAAGTTTTCTTAAATACTCTAATGGCTGCTATGACAACTCCCATTTCAGATCTTGTTACTAGGCTGATCTTTCTATGCTTAACAGCTTTGGAATGCCACATTTTCAGAACGTTAATTCTAGTGAGGAGAAGGTAGTGAACTCATCATATAGGTAGCAAACAGGAATCATCTGTCTGTCTTCTGGTTTCTCAAATTTTAAAGGATGTCTGCCTTGTATATTTGCTCACTGAGCAGCTTTTCAGACCATCCTCTGTCCTTAAACTAGTAAAAGATATTGTTGAAGCTCTTGAGGATTTCTTCAACTTTTGGCTGAAGATTACCTGGAACATGCATCTATCTCATATCACTAATCTCAGAGCCTCTTTGCCAGAGCAGTAGCTGTACATAAGGCAGTTGTAGTGCAGTGAAGGGCACGTAACACTGAACCAGGCTTTTCAGATCATCCTCATTAAATGTCTCAAAGGTGGGTGATGATCCTCACCCTGAAGAACACACAGATTTATTTTTTTTTGACTGGGAGAAAATAACTAAGTAAATAATGGTAGGAGATGTGGAATGTCTGACACAAGGTTGTGTCACAGTTGGCAGCATCTGTGGGTTTTCTGGGGATGCATGTTGCACAGCTGTTTGTTGTTAGGGCTCTCCTGTTCGTCACCCGAAGGACAATTCCTTCAAAACAGAACACTGATCTGCCTTTATACTTGCAGAAGGCCTCAGGGGCCTTTAGGCTCTTCCATTATTTTATTTTTTCTGTGTGCGATAATATATATATCTCACATACATACATACATACATACATACATACATATATATATATATATATATGACCAACCACGATGTGGAACACCTTCCTTATGAGGAAAGGCTGAGGGAATTGGGCCTGTTTAGCTCGGAGAAGACTGAGGGGTGACCTTGTTAATGTTTATAAATATGTAAAGGGTGAGAGTCAGGAGGATGGAACCAGGCTCTTCTCAGTGGTGGCCAGTGATAGGGCAAGGGGCAATGGGTGCAAGCTGGAGCAGAGGAAGTTCTATGTGAATATAAGGAGAAACTTTTCCACTGTGAGGGTGACGGAGCAGTGGAACAGGCTGCCCAGAGAGGTTGAGGAGTCTCCTTCTCTGGAGACATTGAAAACCCATCTGGATATGTTCCAGTGTGGTTTAGTCTAAGTGATCCTGCTCTGGCAGGGGGGTTGGACTATATGATCTTTCAAGGTCCCTTCCAACTCCTAATATTCTGTGATTCTGTGTTTGCTTTCCTCTTTCCATGCCTTCAGAACAGTTTTGCTTCCCTGAAGACACTGAATTCAGTGTCACATGTTTTCAGCAGTACCAGCTAACAGAGCTGCTGATAGCAGCAGTAGGCTGTCACCCTCTGGAATAATGCAGAGGCAGAATATCTTTACCAGTGAATTTTGAACCATTTCTTGCCTCATTCTCTTCAATTTGCCTTGGTCTGCTCTTTTAGACTGTCTTTAGCTCTTTTGGACTTTCTTGATAAAGACAATAGGATTGGAACTATCTCTAATTCTTTTAAATCCATCAGTGTTGCTAAAAGCATCCAGCAGCATGTGCAAAACTATTTGTGCTCTTCTCTTAAATGCCTGTCTCGTGCTGATGTGGCTTTGGCTCCTAGACACTTTTTTATGGCTTTCTTTTCAGTATGCCAGAAGGAAGAAAGATGTAAAAAAATTCTGTTGCAACTTGTCAGTCAGTAGGTTTACATTATGAAATGTGAAGTAATTGTTGTATGAAGGTGTAGGAGGTTGCTTGGGGATTCAGGACCCACTGGGGTCAGTCTTTGAAGACTTAATGGTGGAAAGAGCCAAGCCTTCTTTCAAAGATCAAGCACTCTGTGAACCTTCCTATCCTCGGGGTTGTACCTGGGCTTCATCTAGGAGAGAGCTTAGAGGTCAGAAGCGAAACAACACTTTAGGTTAACAGCACAAAGCGCCCCTTGTCTCTTTGGTGTAAATTCAGTTCTCTGGAATAGCGTGGCTGGTGTATTTAAATCAACTGATATTCTGAGGGGATAGGAAGGTGTATCTCTGGGTTTGGGAGAATGGCTTTTTAGGATTGTTCTGTGCCTGTTTTGCCTTTCCAATTTCCTGCTGTTGCAGAAGGCTAACGTTACTTGTTCCCTTTCTTTGCTTCTGTCATAGTTTTGCCTCATGCAGCCACTTGCTTGCTCCTCACCCTACTAGTGGGGTGGAGAGCAGAATCAGAAGAAAGGCAAAACACATGGGTTGGCCTAAGGACAGTTTAGTAGGACAGGAAAAGAAGAGAAAAAAGTAACAATACTAACAAAAGAATATACTAAACAGGTGATACACCATGCAGTTTGCCTACTGTCTGGAACCTGATGCCCAGCCCTTAGCCCTTACCCTTATATGCCAAGTATGATGTCATATACAGCTTTGCCTGGTTTGGGTCAGCTGTCCTGGCTGTCTCCTGTCCCAGCTTTTTGTTACAATTAACTGTGTCCCAGCTGGAAAGCAGGGCAGCTGTTACTGTTGTCCTTGGTAACAGCATCTGTTATGTAAAGGATATTAGACTTGAAGGCGTCATCTTTTTAGGACACAGATTTAATTTTTAACTTTTTTTTAATTGAGAGTTTGAAGATTGTTCTGGTGAGTGATGGGTTACATCCACACACCCTGCCTACCCACCCCCAACCCCTATCCCCCCCAAACCACCCAAAAAAACCCAAATCACAAAACAAACCCCTACCACCCACAGGAAAACAAAGCCCAAACAACCTCAGTTCTGCTGTAAAGTTAACAGTCATATGTGCAAAGCTTTTCAGCAGAAGATGATGCTGCTGCTGAATATCCAGTAGATAGCTTCTGTCATCTTTCCCTTTTGTTGTGTCTCTTCAGGTATATGCATCAAAGTTAGAGCTGAGTTTTCAAAACTTGCACAAAAGTCCCGTTACTGTGTGCTCCACCCACAGCAATGGGACAGAGGAAGGCTTTGATTCTTATTTAGATTCCAAAACACTAGACTTTGTTTTGAGTCTGGGTGTCTAAATATATTGTAGGCCTATCCACAGGTAATACCTAGTGTTCCATCTTGTCCCTGTACTTCTTGTTCTCCTTTCCCCCACCCTCCATCAAAAAACTGAGTTGCTGAAGGGGCTCATTTTTGTTTTGTGTTGCAGGAATGGAATATTGCAAAACTTTCTATTGAATATGATTCTGAACCATTTGGGAAGGAAAGAGATGCAGCGATCAAGAAGCTGGCTAGTGAAGCTGGAGTGGAGGTCATTGTTCGAATATCCCATACGTTATATGACCTAGACAAGTAAGTTATTACCTCTGATTTGAAAAAGAACAAAAAATTATCAATTGTACATAGTATTTGGTTTGATATTGTGTGCTACTTTCTATGTGGGGCTCTCTTTAGTTAGGAAGACTAAAAATTTGTGCTTCTCTTTTATCCATCCATCCAAATCTTATTGCATACTGAGCTGAACTTTGCAACTCCAAAGAATGATATCATGTAACTGTATCTGAAATACAGGTTTGATTTGGGGCTCGTGTTAACTGTCTGTCTCTTTGTCATAGTTTAACCCTGCAGGCAGGTTAAAAAAAGCCCACACAGCTGTTTGCTCACAACTTTCTCTCCCCTTCCCCATCCCACTGGGAGGGGAGAGAATCAAAAAGAAGAAAAAAGGTAAAATTTGTGGTTTGAGGTAAAGAGAGTTCAATATGACATAATAGGAAGAGAATAATAATCATGATAAAAGAACGTACAAATTGTGCACGTTTCAATTGTTCACCACCTGGACCTGATTCTCAACTAGTTCCTGAGCCTCACCACCTCCCAGCCAACCACCTAGGTATATACTGAGCATGATGTCATATAGCATGGAATATGCCTTTGGCTGGTTTGGGTCAGCTGTCCTGGCCATGTTCCCACCCAGCTTCTTGGGCACCCCTTCACCTTCTTCTTGGCAGGCCAGTGTGAGAAGCTGAAAGTCCTTGACTGCTTGGCAACAACTAAAACATGGGTGTGTTATCAACTGTTGTTCTCACCCTAAACCCAAAACACAGCAATATACGGGCTGCTAGGAAGAAAATTAACTCTATCCCAGCCAAAACCAGGATATTTTATAATGAAGTTAAACACGCCTGTGACTTCTTCCAAAGAAGTTCTGTTGTTTAGTTGTTTTGTTGGATTTTGTCCTTATTTCACTATTTATGCACAAGTAAACAGAAAGGTTTTTTTTTTCTTTCCTTTCAAGAACTGTTTCTCACGTATCCAGAAAGCAATTAGGGATTGCTTGATATCCCTGTATTGCCTTACTTACTGTCTTGTTTATACTTTTCCACAGATCCATTTAAATGGATTAGCATTAGCTCTGTATTATAGAAACGTAATCCACAAACTATTTGAAAGTATGACTTGATGTCTCTTAGCATTGAGTAATATATTGTGGGAGATGCCTGGTCTATTCTGTTACAAGCCAATGAATGAGAGGCAGCTAGACATGTAGGAGGAAGGGGAATTATTTAGTTTTCAAACCAGTACCTGATTAGTTTTTAACCCTGAATTGAAAATTCCTTTTCTTCTGTCCCCACCCAAGCACCATGACTTCTTCCCCCAGCCTCCCCCCATGCCCTCCCCAAATGAATAATTGGTTCCATCTATGACTTTGTAAATATTTTTTTTTGAAGTAATTCTGTTTCTGAGATTTTAGAGGTATTTAAGGTGACAATGCAAAACATGGAAATGGGTTTTTACAGCAGCTCTGTGTATAAACTAGACCTTAGTATTTCCCCATGTGAAGACAGTTGTAATATTGACTACTGATCTCAATAACAGACTAGGAAAAAAGAGGGATTTTTAATGAAAAAAACAGTCTTGTAGGGGACTTGGATGTTTCTTTATGTAGCTATGATCTCTCATCTGCTTTTCTGATCTGTTTTTCTTTTTGCCTTTGTCCATATTTGTTACTTACTTGCTCTTGAGGGACTTCCATCCACCCAGGAATGACTTTGTTATTAAAATTTATATGTCTCCTGGGGAGGGGGAGAGTATGGTAAAATTAAAGTTCAGACTGTCTGGATTACCATGCATATCTGTGATTTTTATATAACATGCTAGAGGCAGGTAAGAAGATATTTCTATGTGTATACATCTGTATTTATTTTCTTTAAAAAGTCTGATGGAAATGTTTTTCTCTCTTTCTTCTTTTCTCCCCAATCTAGAATAATAGAATTAAATGGAGGACAGCCACCTCTTACCTACAAGCGATTCCAGACCCTAATTAGTAGAATGGAACCACTGGAGATGCCAGTGGAGACTATAACCCCAGAAGTAATGGAAAAATGTACTACTCCAGTTTCTGATGACCATGACGAGAAATACGGTGTTCCATCACTCGAAGAGCTAGGTATGTTCTAAGATGGCTTTGACACTGTGAAACTAAGATATAATCTACCAGTAGAAGCATAACAGTGAGAAAGGTTCTACTTGGGGTTAATTGTTAAACTCATGCCAATTATGACACACAGAAGAAAGAAAGGATAATAAATGCTGTAAAACTTCATTGTTTTCCCCTAAATAGAAGGTCAGATCAAACTACACCAAGTACTGTTTGGCCTCTTGTATTACAACATAGCCATTTTTCCATGGTACTGCATAATCATGAAGTCTTTGATACTTCATTTTGTATTAAATGCATTTGGTATCTTTGTGCTTCAGGACACTAATCTATCATTTTACAAATTACTAAAAAACCCAGCAATGGGTCTTGCAATGCCAAAAAAGATTAGGAGAAGGCAAATATTTTAGAAGGTTCTTGGGGTGGGTAAAGTCTTATGTATCTCTAAATTTAATTTTAAAAAACAGCATCAAGCTATTGTCCTGTGAACCCCCCCCTTCTCTTTCCCATTATTCCACTCACTGAGAAAGGCAAGCAAATGCGTTAGGACCTCCCAATTGCTAACAAAAGGGCCTTGACAGCTTTTTGCTAAGCTCTGGCTGCTCTGTCTAGTCCATTTGAACTTATATGGTCATTAAACTATAGGCAGATGTGTTATCTCATGCACCTGGTGATCTCGGGTGAGGTGCTAGGTTGTGGAAGTAATCTTGTTACTTTCGTTTCATCTTTCTTTTCTAGCTAAGGAATATGCTTATCAAATTGACAATAATCCCCATCTGCTAAGTCAAGGTCAATAAAACCTAGGAATGTTCTGAAGACAGCACTCATGCTTTTAACTTGATGGAAAAGGCTTTCAGACATATCTGTAAATTACAATATCAATTGTTGCTTCTTAATAGTAAAATTTTTAAAAGTTGTGGTTTTTAAATAGCCCACATACTGTAGAGCTGAGAATGTGAAAATACTTCAAAAATGTTAGGTGACTGTTGGAAAAACAGAAGTGGAACTGAAGTAAGACCATTCAGCATGTGAAACTTGTAAATTAATGTGAATGTTAAAGTAAAAATCTGATTTTGCTGCAAGGTAGAAATACTGAAAGTGTTTTAAAACTTGGCTTTGTGCTGTTTTAGCACTTGTACTTTGCCATGTGTCCAATATGGAGTTCTTCTCAAGATGCAGTAAAATGTAGTCAGGTATTAATATGCTAGAATGCAGAATAAGCAAACATGGAATTTCCTTGTTTGAATTTGTTTTTCAGGTTTTGACACAGATGGTCTGCCTTCTGCAGTATGGCCAGGGGGAGAAACAGAAGCTCTCACCCGATTGGAAAGACACTTAGAACGAAAGGTATGTTTCAAATCATTGCAAGTATGACACATCTGGGAAACATAGCTGCTCTTTGTAATGGAATGTGAAAGGAATTGGGAAGCTTGTTTCAAAGAAAATCATAATCACAAAGTGGAACTTAAGGACTTGATATGATATAAATCAAATTGTCCTTTCTTCTAAAAGAGGATAGCTGGTTGTCTTCTAATTTCAATTTTAGAGAAAGTCTGTTAGACTATTTTCTGCTAAAAATTTTTGTTCTATGAAGGTAATTGTACTTGAAACATACTTTTTATAACTGAAGGGGAATTCCTCTAAAAGCTAACATATTGCTAGTTGTCTAGGTTTCCTCTGTATTTAAAAGAAAGGGATAGGTAGTTCTGGAAGACAGCTCATGCCTTCTGCATTGAGATGAATTATCTTGTGGTGATTCAAGAGGAACCCCTAGATATTGTAGGTAACGTGATTGTCTGTCCCATATGTCTGGATTCAGTTATAGACAGCGTGTGATTTCTTCCTGTTTGTTTACAAGTTGCTACCTAGTCTGAAGTCTGATATTGCTGTGTGGTTTTTGTTTTGGATTTTTTTTTAAGGCTTGGGTGGCAAACTTTGAAAGACCACGAATGAATGCAAATTCTCTTTTGGCAAGCCCGACAGGGCTTAGTCCCTACCTCCGCTTTGGCTGTTTGTCCTGTCGTCTCTTTTATTTCAAGTTAACGGATCTGTACAAAAAGGTATGATTTCTATGAGTCAGCTGTATGTTCTTAGATGCCGTGATTATTTTTCCCCTCCCTACTCTTTCTCCTAATAAAACATTTTCCTTTAATGATGATCTTCAGGTAAAAAAGAACAGCTCCCCTCCCCTCTCCCTCTATGGCCAGCTGTTATGGCGTGAATTTTTCTACACAGCGGCGACTAACAATCCACGGTTTGATAAAATGGAGGGGAATCCTATCTGTGTTCAAATTCCATGGGATAAGAATCCTGAGGCTTTGGCCAAATGGGCAGAAGGCAGGACAGGTTTTCCTTGGATTGATGCAATTATGACACAGCTTCGTCAAGAAGGTTGGATTCACCATTTAGCCCGGCATGCTGTAGCATGCTTTTTGACTCGAGGTGACCTCTGGATTAGCTGGGAAGAAGGAATGAAGGTATTGTGTTTTATCCTTGAATTTCTTAAAGTGTCTTAGTTATTCTAGAATTGTTCTTACTGTGTGGCTTAAGTTGAAATTTGAACCTTTAAACTGTGACCAAAATCAAATTTGGTCTGATAAATCAGTGGTGCTGGAGTTTTGCCTGTTGAATGCTGCCTTTTATTGGAATTTTAGTGTTTCTTGCAGTCAGAATAGGTCTGTAATTCTTCTAAATTTGAGATTTCTTCCTAAGTCATTGCAAATAAACATGGCTTACTCTTCTAACTGAAACTTATTTCCAGTCATGCTGTGTGAACAGTTTTTGTTCACATCTCATGTCTACTTCCCTGCAAAGAGAAAGCTCCACGAGAATGAGAGGGAGAGAACTAAAAGCCAAGAATGTCCCTTTGCCCAGTGTTAGAAGTGTGAGTATGGGCAATGTGATTTGGCTGAAGTTTCAGTGCAAGTAGCCAAGAGATGCAGAAGTTCAAACCACAAATGTTAGTGTTTTGAAGAAAAGAAATGGAATAATTTCATCTTAGCCTTTGAATCAGTTGTATGTTTTTAGAAGGGTGGCACATGTGTTACTGAGCAATGATAATAAATTAAAAATAGGGTTTTATTTTTGTAATCTAAAAATGAACTTTCTTGCTATCAAGATTGTCAACTCATGTGTATAATCTTAAGAAATTTCACCTTTCTTAACAAATCAGTTGTAAGCAAATGCCATTCATTTAAAAAAATGTCTTGGTTATGCAACAACATAAGCTGCTTTAGGAATTTGCCTTTTGCGGTTCGTAGATAAAGACATTGAACGTGCACATACATGGGTAACTCAGCCAAACAACAAAGCTGTATGTTACAGGTAAACACCAACTTGTTCTTACTTTGAAACAATACAGATCTCTGGAGGGCCCAGACGTGGGCAGTGGAAGGATGTTTAATTCGTACATCTGTAGCCAGTAAAAATTAATCCAGCCTTTGGTAATGATGTTATTTCCAAAGGGTTATTGCATGGCAGCATCTAGTGGAACAGTTGTGTTGTAACACTTAATGTTCATCTAAAGGTTGTGTTACTTTATTTATCACTTTCATTTCAAATGTTTTTAAAAAGTGTTTGAAGAGAAATCTTCTCAGATTTTCCCAGTAGTTGCAGATATTTAGACAGATAATTTTGTAGCACTTATTCAGTGTATATTGTAGAATGAATGCCTTATTGAATACATCTGGAGAGAGACATCTTTGTTTAATTATAATACCTTAATATAATTGCAAATAAAGTCTAAGTTGGGTGGCAGTAGTAAGATGTTAAGTTTTAGTGCCTTAGCATGAAGAAAGATGATGGTTTCTTTGGAAAATTTCGATACGATATAAATTTAAAAGGAAAATCAGAACTTGAAAAAATACACATTAAATAAATATCTGTTCTGAAAACTACTCAGGGCACTCCTTTTAAGAAGAACACTCCAGTATCTTTTCTAAAAGAAGCCTTAGAATTTGCTTGTTAGCCTGCATTGCTAGTGATCTGACTGAGCAGAGCAACGTCTTTCTATACAAGCTATTGTCTCTGTTAATAATTAAAAAATAATCAATGCTGGAAACTTGAATGTTTCACAACTATTGAGCTCTAGAATGTAAATCTTCTACTTCCTTATGGGTTATCTTTAGTGTAGGGATAGAAATTACCAGAGAAGCCTTTTTTTTTTTTGTCTTCAGAACGGAATTTGTTGTCTGTCCCAACGTTCTTCAGTCTGCTTGTTCCCTCATACACCTCCAGGAATTTAAGTGTGCATCCTCAAAACTGTGACTTAGTAGATCTAACTGTACAGCTTCTGAGTGTTTGTGCTCTTGAATTCTACTCTTGGGATTCCTTGCATAGTGAAAGGTGCTGCACAAATTGAGGGTTTCAGACTGGCAATTTCAGTTTGAAATGTGCTTTTTGTGTGTCCTGTTTTCTGGAACTTTGCAATGCTCACTCAATTGTAATATCATGAAGCAGCTCTTCTGAAATCAACAAATGCCACTTGGAACCAGTCGGGCTCCAGCCATCCTTTGGGGGTTTATTTTTAAGGATGTGTTTATGCAAGAATGTGTAAATTTTTGCTTGTAGCTTTCTGAGATGTCTACAAGGTTTTTTTTACAGGGTAAAAACCAAAAAGGCTATCATGCTTTTGTTCTTGAGTTTGGCACTTAGGTAAGTCTTTGCAGTCACGTACTGAGCATTCTCTGAATGTTGCCAGGTAAGAAAGAGTGTTGCTGTGTGGAAGAGTTTCTTCTGCTGAAGGTAGAAACTCAGACCAATTCCTGAAAAAGTTTGTGTCTCGAAGGTGTGCTATGTTCAGACTAACTTGTCTGGTTTCTTAAGGTCTTTGAAGAGCTCTTGCTTGATGCAGATTGGAGTGTGAATGCTGGGAGCTGGATGTGGCTATCCTGCAGTTCCTTCTTTCAGCAGTTTTTTCATTGTTACTGTCCAGTGGGTTTTGGCAGAAGAACTGACCCAAATGGGGATTATATCAGGTAACTCTCAATCTGGAAACTGCAGCAATTCATGGATGTTGCATAAACTGTCAGTGGCTGTTGACTTAATATGACACTTTAACTATTTTTTTTCAAGACGTTACTTGCCAGTACTTAGAGGTTTCCCTGCAAAATACATCTATGATCCTTGGAATGCCCCAGAGAGCGTCCAGAAGGCTGCAAAATGTATTATAGGAGTTAATTATCCCAAACCCATGGTAAATCACGCAGAAGCAAGCCGTCTTAATATTGAGAGGATGAAACAAATCTACCAGCAGCTTTCACGATACAGAGGACTGGGTATGGTTACAGGCTGTTGGCCTTCCTTGTCTGAAAGCTTTTCTCACCTTCTAGCAATTAATGATTTTGTCCCCCAGCAGTGGTGGTGGCAGGTGAACTCAGTGTGGTGACCAGGGTTGTGCATTCAAATAAATGGAAGTACTAGATGCCTCCATGAAAGGGAATAAAGAGTTTGAGTGGAGTGACTCTTTCCAAATCTTGCCTGGAAATTATTTTCTGTAGGTTTTTGGGAGGTTTCTGGTTTAACTGGCTTTTCTGTGCATTCTGGTACTCTTGTACATATAGATTTTAATACCAGATATTAGAAAATGAGTGGGGTTCATAACATCAACAATGCTATATTTGCAATTGCAAGTCTTGTTGCTTAGATAGAGACCACCGCAACCTCTGGTAGCATCCTTCCTAGTTTGGAAGGACTGTCCCCTAAACCACATGTACTTGTATTGTAAGGTGTAAGCAGTCAGTATGTTCAGATATCAGATAGTGAGTGAATCAGAATGCATTGAGCTTCATTGCAACATAGAGAATACATGTAACAAGAATATTGGGAAAGTCCCATGGAATATTATATAGAAAACGCCTGTTAAGTAACTGTGAACTAAAATTACCTGGCAAGATCCCAAAAGGAGAAAAGATGAAGAGGTGTTTTACTGTTATGAAGGTAAACCACTCAGGGTGAGGGTGGAGAATTTGCTGTCATGAGGTAAAAAAGCATGCAACACTTCATTTATTAATATTCTGTCTTCATGCTTATATATTTTATTTTGTTGCTTAGGTCTTCTTGCAACAGTGCCTTCTAATCCAAATGGAAACGGAAATGGTGGCCTAATGGGCTATTCACCAGGAGAAAGCATTTCTGCTTGTAGTAGTACAGGAGGTCAGTCAAATTCATTCAATACATAGAATTATTAGAACTGAGCCACATAAACATCTGTAGTGCCTTTGGTATTATGTATTATAAGAAAGAACTGTTTTCACAAGATGGTTTTCAGTGCATTACAAATGTTTTCAAATGTATTCTCTAAATATGGTGTGAAAGGTATGTGTTTATAGACATCTTTAGATTTTTTTAATCTCAGTCATGTAAGAATTCTGTTGAACAGTTTGATTGTCGTTTTCTTCTACAAGCCTACAAGCATCCTGATACTTGTAACAAGGAGTGATTTGTGAATTTTCAAGTCAGAACTGTCAATTAGTAGTTTTCCAATGCTTGCATTAGATTTCTTCCTGGAATTTAATTCTATTGTAACATCAACAACAATGTGATGAACAGTGTCTGAAAGTACTTAAGACAGAATTTGTCATACAGCTTTGATGAAAAATACTCTATAATAAAAATCTTATTGTAACATACAAAGACTCATATTAACTAGTTACTAAGAAACAAAAATAAAAAGACCAGTATTAACATTGTATAAATCTGTGGTGCATCAATATCTTGAATACTGTTTACACCTTGGACTTCTCACTGAAAAGGATATAGTAGAATTGGAAATTTACAGGTTTTGTGTTCTCCTCAGACTTTTGTTAAGGTTAGAAGCAGAATCCAGAGGAAGATGGAACTTGTTGTTGTCAGCCAGTACAGTTCCTCTTGAATAATTAAGGTCTGGACTCCTTAAAGCTGTGTGCTTGAGCTTTCAAGATCAGAACTTTAGAAGACAGGAAGGGCTTAGTTTAAAAAAGTAACACTGTGTGCACTCTTTTTCCCCTTAAAATGTATCCATATATCTTAAATGTATATATGGACTTCTTACATTTCTCACATCAGAAATTTTGTAGGTGGTTACTGTGTACTTGTGTGAATTTAGAAAGACACAGCATTAGAGCTCTAAAACTATTCTGCAGGGGTATGGGAGGAAAAAAAAGCCACAACTGAAGTCTGCCTATTGAAAGAGGTAGAAAAAAACCCCACAACATGAAGTGGTATCTTCTGTTATGTTTAAGTCTCTTTCCTGCCTCTCCAGGAGCTCAGCTGGGATCTGGTGATGGTCATACAGTTGTTCAGCCGTGTGCCCTGGGAGACTCTCATACCGGAGCAAGTGGAATTCAGCAGCAAGGTATTATGGCAGTGCCTGTCTGTAGTGGATCTCCAAATCCTTGAAACTATGGAAAAAAGAGAACATCAAAATAACATGGATAGATTTTTTTGTGACAGCTGCTGCCTTCAACTTGAACTGACCTTGTTTCTGTTCTTGAAACATAAAAATTATTTCTTAGAGCAATCTTGCTTGTCTTGTCACTTTTATCTCTAAAACACTCATCTAGGACAGTACTTACGTGTTTTGAGTGGGAGGGATCACAAGTGGGACTAAGCAAAAATTAATAAACGTTTTCCTAGGTCACTTTAAATGAAAGATACTGAAAGAAAGAACTTCACTTGGTGTATTGTATAGCAAAATTTGCACATTACCTTTTTGCGTATGTCGCCAGCACTCTTCCCATATCTAAACAATTTCCACAATTTATGTGGGTATTCTCATAGCAAGGGGAAAAACCTTTGTTACTTGCTTTAACTGTACAGGAACTTAAGCTGTGGTTTGTGACGGATCAAAGCTGCAGTCAGACTTAGCACAACTGTTTCTTTCTTTGCAGTTTTAACAGAAGTTGTGTGTTTACTAATCATGACAGACTATAATCTGTGTTTTGTTTAAGCAGCCAGAGCGTAACTGGAAGACCACGACTGTTCAGAATAAGAAACCTTGCAACTGCTTTTGCTAATATTCACTGTTCATGCAGAGTGCTCAGTATCAAGGTTGCCAGTGTATAGTTTAGAAGAACCAGAAAATAGTTTGCATCCTTAACTTCCCGTTTTGTTTCCCCCCCCCCCCCCCCAACTTCATTATGCTAAGGATTTGCTAGTATTGCTGTAACAGAATAATGAAAAGGATGGGGAGACTTGGCAGAATAAGTGTTAAAATTTGTAACAACTTAGAATTAAAGTGTTTGGATATATAAATGTTCCACTTCTTGCAAATATAGTGCACAAATATGTACGCACTTGGTGTTGTTCACTGTGCGTATGTGAGTGCATACATACTTAACTGCTGTAGACTCCCATGAGGGTTATTTTTTCTGCCATAAGAACTCTTCTACATTCAGGACAATTTCTGGCAGGTTTTTTTCTTGATGATGGAAGATAAATAAATTAGCTCCTTTTTGTTGTCATAAAGAATGTAACTGTACACTTGCTTGCAGTTCTAAATTTTATTTATTATAATAAATATCTACTGTATCTGAACAGGTTACTGTCAAGCAAGTAGTATCTTACACTATGCTCATGGAGACAATCAGCAATCACACTTTTTGCAAGCAGGTAATTTAAAGAATAACAACAAAAAAATCAAAACTCTTTTCCTGAATATATAAAGGTGCATTAGAGTCTTAATGTAAATACTGGTTTTAAATTATCAGGAAGAACGGCTCTTGGTACTGGCATTAGTGCAGGGAAACGCCCAAATCCAGAAGAAGAAACTCAGAGCGTTGGACCAAAAGTCCAGCGACAGAGCACAAATTAAACTGGTAAGATCTGAGACACCTTAAAGTTATCCTGTTTATGAGTAAATTCCTGTATAGGTTTTGTCTGATGACTTTTATATCGCTGCAATGCAAAGGACTCTTACATGATTGCTGTAAATATTTCAGTTCCAGGTACTGTACAAACAAACAAACAATACAAAATTCTGACTCTGGAGATGTATGAGATAGGAAGTGTAAGTAGCTGCAAAAGTAGAACGAGACCAAAGATTATCAGACCAGGTTGAGGTGTTGACAAAAGGCAGATGGATAAACTGTGGTTTCACATATATATATATTAGCTAATATATATATATTAGCAGAGCATCTTAAGTAGCTTCAGTTGCTCTCTGCTCCCACATCTCATGTTGTGCCAGCAGCACTGTTTGTGTGACTGGAGAAGAGAAGGCTGCGGGGGGACCTCATTGCAGCCTTCCAGTACCTGAAGGGAGCATACAAACAGGAGGGGAATCAACTTTTTAAAAGGGCAGATAATGGCAGGACAAGGGGGAATGGTTTAAAGCTGAAGGAGGGAAGGTTTAGATTGAATATTAAGGGAAAGTTTTTTTTATGGAAAGAGTGGTGAGGTCCTGGAACAGGCTGCCCAGAGAAGTGGTGGATGCCCCATCCCTGGAAGTGTTCAAGGCCAGGTTGGATGGGGCCCTGGGCAACCTTGTGTAGATCCAGGCCTGAGGTTGGTGGCCCTGCCTGTGGCAGGGGGGTTGGAGCTTTATGATCCTTGGGGTCCCTTCCAACCCTTGCCATTCTATGATTCTATGACTGTGCTGTGACCTGAATCAGAAATCTAACCTGACTTCAGAAAGGCTCAGGGCCTGGGTTGCAGCCTTAGACCTGGAAATGGACTAAGTGGAACAGCCTTTAGAGAAACACTGCAGAAAACCTGCAAAATACCAATGTAGTAATTGCATGTAAAGATGTAGGGACAAGAAAGAGTTGCAGACGTGTTGGTCATTGGTCTGTAACTTAAGCAGGAGGCTCTGGTTGCCAAAGTTTGTCAAGAAAAACTGTGGTGAGAAGTACTTGAATTTGGAGGCATTGCTAGATAGTTGTGCGTGAATGGGTGTGAAAATGCTTAGAGAGAAGCAATGAACTGGAGAAAGAGTTTGATCTGTGTGAAATCATCTGGTTTGTGTGTTTTAGACAAAGTTACTCAGGAACAGGCTAAAGAAAAGAGAAAGCCAAAGATGTTATACCCCTTCCCCCAAGGAGCTTGATGTGAGAGGAATAAGGAAGATAATCTCAAAGAGAAGTTAAAGAGTATTTACCTAATTGGAAAGCCAGAGAATGGAGGGCTGCCTGAAAGAAGGGGACAAGATGTCAAGACTAGGAGTGTGGCTGCACAGATTAAGCATGGTTCCCTGTTTAGTCCTTCCTCATCTTTTTTAAAAAAAAAAAAAAAGCAGTTGGTTATTATGGAGTTTAAGTAAGAATAGCCCATAGGCATGGTAATAGTGCGTGGGAGACTGGTGCAATTGGAAGGTAGGGATTCTGTACAGTGGTACAACAGTTACAGAAAATGCACTCAGTGTCTCTACAGACAAAAAGGGAAATTCAATCCACTTCATTTGGATTTGACAGGAAGATCTAATTTTGCTGGCTATGTGGTGTCAGCACTTTGACAAAGTTATTGCTGTGCATTATGAACAATTGTGTTTTCCTGATTTGATTCAGTGAAGAACCACAGTGCTGTTTCTGTAGTACCTGTCACTTGAAGTGAGCTGAGACCTTAATGACTCTTCAGTCTGCTATTCCCTCCCATAGTGGAAGCACTTAAACTGTGCTTTGTGTTCTCAGACTGATTCCTGCTACTCAGATGAGCCTGAGTGGAACATAATTCCAGGAGGGGCCCATGTTGTTTCAGCAACTGCCTGATCCTTCCTATGCGTAGATTCATTCAGCATCCATGTTTTGTATTGCAGAATTCCTTAGGTGCTCACGTCTGTGTAGAAGTACATCTAGAGCGAACCTCTGGTTCCTGTCTAAGCTCTTTTTCAGTTGAGAGACAGATTGGAGAAGTTTGTCAGAGAAGACTAATTTTGTTAGGGGTGTTCAAAGCATGCTGCAAAAGCACTATAGTCAAATACAAAAATCAGCCAAGATCCCACTCAAAAACTCTGCTGGCAAGAGGTTATGCACTTTCTGGATGGCAGTGAACTACAGGGGATGTTGGGCTTTTTGTTTTTAATTCCTCTTTTGGCCACTCAGAAATAAGAATTCTGAATATAGGGGCCAGTACAAATGGGGACAGGACTTCCTGCATTTAAAATGGAGAAGGAATATTTGCCTCTTGAGTTAATTCTGCCTTCTTCAAAGACTCACAACAAATTGCCTAAGAATAATTTCTTTTCTTTTTTTCTTGCAGCATTATTGGCAGAGAAGATACCACTCAAAGAACACACAGGACACAATTCCTGCTACTCTGTAATGGAACTAATGTGTTGTGAGGGTACCTGTACTAAAGCGACATACTTTTCATAAGTTATTTTCAGTTCTTCTCAGTTGTAAACAAGTTGGATTTTTGGAATGCATTATTTCTAACTGGCATTTCTATGGTTTTTAACTTTTTGATGATTCTTTCACAAAGGGCGAATTGAGTTTTGTATATAAAGTATTTGGTGAAGAATTTGCTAACTTAATGTAAATATAAACATTCATGATTAGCGATAGACCCATCAATATATTTTTGATAATCTTTCATGTATGTGGTGGTAGGAGAAGCTGTAGTGATGTTCTGTAAAATGGATGGACATAGAAGGTTTTAAAGTTTTTTAATTGTTATTATTTTTAGATCCCAGAACTTGACCTCTGTATGATCAACTTCATATTTTCATAATCGAAGTGCTTAGGACTGTGTTTAATCAAATACAGTAGAGTTGTAACCTTTATTAATCACATTTGTATATAAGTCATATGCCAACTTTTGTCAAGTTGTAAAATTTTCATGTGTATGTCCAGTCCTTGTATTTCCCAGTTGCCTTGTTCAGTAATGACATACCTTGTTAATAAAAGGAAATTGTATATATAGATACACGTGTCGTGTTTTGTGCACACTACTGCTCTGGCTCATACTTCCAACCAGAGCCATTTCATGAAAATGTGACTTTTAGCCTATATTACCATTACCTGCTTCTCACCAGTATACTCATTACGTGTCTCTTCAAAGTCTCACAGTTTGCTTTTCTTTCCTGCCCTGCAGCTCACCTGCTGTTCTGTGAGGGTGTTAATTTCTAAAACCACAACAGGTTTGCTAGCATTGATGGTTTCAAATGTTTAGAGAAGTTGTATGTGAAGGTTTTCTCAGGCATGAAGTAGCAGTCTGAATTACTACCTTTTACATAATTAGGTCAGTTCTCTATTTGAGTGTATGCACAAATGAATTCTTGTAAAAGGAGTTAAATTATCTGTTCTTGGTATCACATGATACCAAGTTATGGGACACTTCCACATGTCAGTTTGGAAATAAAATTCAGACTGGATTCATGGATTGACAACAGACACAGCTGGGCACTTGCTGCAGAAAAAGCTGCCATGATTCTGTCTACTCCCATGTGTTAATCTACAATAGTTAATGTAAATATCTGCATACTGATTTGGACACAACAGTTGAATCCGAAGTAGTGCTAAAAAAATTCAGGCATGCTTGTTGTCATGAAGGCAAAGGATCTTTGATCTTCAAGAAAAAGTATCTGAACAGTGAGAATGGAGAAGCAGATGCCAAGTGTTTTCCACAGATGGGTCCTGGTAGAATAGGGAGGTTTCCTAGGGGCATACGGCATCAGTAGGGGAAACTTCTTCTGGCCATTTAAGCAGTCTAAGAAAAAGTAGACTGTGGGTCTGCACTGTCTTGAGAAACATTCTCTTTGGGTAAGATCATACTGTGTTCCTTACTAAAGAAATTGTACCATCTAGATGAAGTATTCACCTGGTTTTTCTTGAATGAATGGGCTGTGGAACTCCCTCAAAAAACCTCGATCAAAGGTATGAAAAGCACCTTGAGTATCACCTTTCCACCAACCATTCTGGAGAAAGAAGTAAGTGAAAGAAGACATTTCCCAAGGAGTTAGTATTTGTAAGGTAAATTAATTCCTTTCCCCCCCTCCCCCCCCCATGCTGAAAAGAGGATTCCTCTTCTAGGTGCAGACATCTCCTTTGCCAATCAAAGGACAACCTGCAGTGAAGATGCTGTTCCATGTGTGTGCTGGTGTGTATGACCTCTGATGTCAGGACAGCAGTGGAAGAAATGCTCTGTTAAGCAGGTAGTTGTGAGAGAGGGGAGAAGTTGCCTTGTGAGCAGCAGTAGGTTTATGAAAGCCCACAGGTTCATATTCTTCCCTCCCACTAGTACTTGCTGTGACCACAAAAATAAAGAAGGCTGGGGCTTTGGCTGCACAGTACAATTGACCAAGGCTGTCATACTCCCCCTACCCCCAGTACCCTCCTTGTGATTTTCAAAGAGGAGTTGGACGTGTCTTGTTAAGCCCAGTGTGGATAATGCCCAGCATGTTGTTTCTGATTAGAACTCTCCTCTAGAAGTCGAGCTTGTAGTATTCCTCAAGAAAGCTTGTTCCCGAGGGATTTAGCTGGCCTTTCCTGGAGTTGGGAGAGGATGGGAAGAGGAGTGTTGCAGACTGAAGCTTCTTGGAAACTGAACACTAGTAGAACGTGATCTGGAAGTGTGCAGGGACAACTCCTACCTGGTATTTCTGATGAAATAAAATAATCCTGGGCTAATTTGGAATGAGAAATACCTGTCAGAAATGAGCTTTATGCTGGGCTTAGCAATGTAGCTGGCTGGTTTCTGTTGCAGAAAAGTGATGTTTACATCACATGCAGTTCCCTCGTGCAGCTTTGAAATCCTGTCTGTACTCGGCCGGAGGATGCAGCGACAGCAAGCTGCCACCCGGGAGTTTGCGGCTCCCTCACCTTGCCCGGAAAAGGAAGGAGTGCCCGCGCTGCTGCCCTGGGTGGTGGTTTGAAGCCTGGCTTCCATCGTGGCGTGGCTTGCTGCTGCCATCCCCAGGCGCCCAGAGAATTGTATTCCTGTGTTAGCAGGTGGTTTGGGCTGCTGGAAGCTGCTGGGAGGTAAATACCAACCCCTCTTTGAGCTGTTGATGTATGCTTTAACTAGAACTGTCGTTGTATATTATGAATCTGTGAGCTCTATTGGGTTTAGATCAGGCTTTTAAACTTTATGGCAAATAAAAACATTCTATGCCAGTATCTGCTGGAAGCAGTGTTTCCTGTCCTGAAACCTGAAATTCAGAACGACTGTCATTTTCTGAGAGGGAAGGGAAAATACATCATTTAAGTATGTAAGAGTACCGGTGCCTGGAGGGACGCACTTCTTCAAGCTGGAGCACAGGGAGTTCCGCACCAACATGCGGAGGAACTTTTTCCCAGTGAGGGTGACAGAGCCCTGGGACAGGCTGCCCAGGGAGGTGGTGAAGTCTCCTTCTCTGGAGATATTCAAGACTCGTCTGGACGCCTATCTGTGCAGTATGAGCTGGGGAGCTGCTTTGGCAGGGGGGTTGGACCCGATGATCTCTGGAGGGCCCGTCCAACCCCTACAACTCTGTGATTCTTCCCCACACGCAGCGGTTCGCACAGTGACATCACCCGTGTCCGGCCTCAGCCGCTGCTGAGGTGAGCGCACAACGTCGCAGGCGTGTGACAGGTAAATTGGCCGGGGCCGCGACCCTCGAGGGCTTTTCTGGTGGCGTGGCCTCTTTTTCTGAGCCCTCGGGAGCAACCTGCACCTCGAGGAAGGACCCTTTCCCCGCGCCCGTAAGCGCAGGGCCGGGCTTTCTCCGTGCCGTTTGCGCGCTCGGTCTGTAGGTGGTGCTGTGGGCCACCGGGAGGATGCGCCGGGCCGGCTGTGCCCTGGGGACCCCGTGACCCGAACGTGGGGCTCGCACCCCAGGCATGGGGGTCTTGTCGCTGCTCCGGCGTGGACCTGCTGGGCAGCCTCAGGTAATGCCTGCCCGTTCCTGAGGCCTGCGAGAACAGGCTTTTACTGGGGCAGCCGGGTTGTTCTGTGGGTTGGATTAGATTAGATTTTGATTTCGATTAGATTAGATTAGATTAGATTAGATAGAGAGGGAGATAACGTGAACTTCCTCTCTCTTGGTTGTGCTCCTTATTTCTAACAGAAAAGCATTGTTGGGCTGGATGATCACATCCAGAGGGTAATGGTCAATAGCTCCATGTCCAGATGGAGAGGAGTGACAAGGGGTGTCCCTCACTGTCCAGACTGGGACCAGCGTTCTTTAATATCTTCATCAGTGACCCAGGCACTGGGATTGAGTGCACCCTCAGCAAGTTTCCAGAGGACACCAAGCTGAGCTGGTGCAGCTGACATGCTAGAGGGACAGGATGTCATCCAGAGGGACCTTGGCCAGATGGAGAGGTGGGCCCATGTGAACCTCATGAAGATCAACAAGGACAAGTGTAAGGTACTTGGTAAGGTAAGGTACATGGGTTGGGACAATCCTCACTGCCAATACAGGCTGGGGGATGATGTGACAGAGAGCAGCCCTGCAGAAAAGGACTTGCAGTACTGATGGACAAAAAGCTGGACATGAGCCAACAATGTGCACTTGCAGCCCAGAAGGCCAATCACATCCTCAGTTGCATCAAAAGCAGCGTGGCCAACAGATTGAGAGAGATGATTCTGCCCCTCTGCAGAGGGTCTGGTGAGACCCCACCTGGAGTACTGTGTCCAACTCTGGAACCCTCAACACAAGAAGGGCATGGTCCTGTTGGAGTAGGTCCAATGGAAGGCCACAAGGTGATCAAAGGGCTGGAGCATCTGTCCTACAAAGACAGGCTGAGACAGTTAGGGTTGTTCATTCTTGACAAGAGAATGCTCTGGGGAGACCATGTAACAGCCTTCCAGTACCTGAAGTGGACCTGTAGGAAAGCTGAGGAGGGACTGTTTACAAGGGCATGTAGCTATAGGATGAGGGACAATGTATTTGGACTAGAGCAGGGTAGGTTTAGTTTAGACTTTAGGAAAAAGTTTTTTACTATGAGGGTGGTGAGGCACTGGAACAGGTTGCCCAGAGAGGTGGTGGAGGCCTCATCCCTAGAGACATTCAAGGTCAGGCCTGATGAAGTTCTGAGCAACCTGATCTAGTGAAGGTTCAGACTAGATGATCTCTTCAACATAACACATCCTGTGATTCTATGAGTTCCCTTCCTTAAAGAACCAACACACAAAATTTTCACACTTCAGCTATTACCTCAGCTTTCAACTTGTGTGTTCATTGCCCTTTTTTTTTACCCCAGACACTAAAAATTTCAAAGGTGGTTATAAATGGTGGGTGGAGGGAAAATTTACATTGCTCCAAAAAGCACAGGGAAACTCTTATCCAACACAAAGAGGTAATTTGAATGTTGATTTCAGTGTATCCAAGCTCCTGAAGCTGAATTGTGTTGCAAATACAAAGTTGATTGAATACTGAAGTTAAAAGTGCAAATAGAATCGATTTCAATAAATTTTACAAAGTCCCCCACAGGACAGAAATATGGAAGATGCAGAAAAGAAAACTGAAAAGATAAAGAGCATGAAGCTCCTCTCTTCAGGGTGCCATTGCTTTGCTTGCTTGCAGTAGGTCTTACTGCAAATTTCACAGTCCAAAATGCTTAGCAAAGAGCTGCCAAAGGATGTGTGCAGGCAGCGTGTGGGGTCACGTCCGAGGACCTGTGGTTAGGGGAAGCTTGTGCATCTAATGATAAATTATACTTTTCTCTGATTTTCTTATCTCTGCTAATTACACCTAGCACAAGAAGATAATCTTGTTAGCTGTGATTATTCTGACTGGGAGTAGCTGGTAAGCACACAAATAATTAATAAAAGAGCAATTTAGAGGCAGCAATTACAGACAGGGAGGATTTTCTATGTGTCTGTTTGGCTTTTGAGAGCTTCAGACCATGTGATAGTCGCAGGGTCTTTAATTACCTGTTTTACATGTTTCTCAAGTGCTTTTTACCCCATCCAAACATGGAATATTATTAAGCAAATTCATCTTTACCTGGTGATAGAAACAAAGCACTGCTTTAAGGAGTGGCTGGCCCCAGCAAATACCACGAATGTTGCATTCAGACCCCAGGGTTACTGTGACAAACACACCAGAGCAGGAGATTTTGGGGGAGCTTGGTGAACAGATGGGTGGATGGAAGAAAGATGATGGAAGTAGGGAAGGATTTTACAGCAAACTGCAAAGATGGTGTAAGGAAAGTAGCCAGCTGAAGGAAAGAAGCAAAAAATCAGATAAGAAATGGAAGTGCATTGACAGATGAGGGTATATAAATAAATTTAGCATCCATTGTATGTTGACTTTAGTCCTTTTATAACAGAAGCCATTCTTGAGGGGGTGAGAAGGGGAAGAAATGATCCTTTTCAGGTATTTTAGGCATTACACAACATTACAGTTTTCCAAAATACTTAGTGTATTGCTTTGTTTTCCAAGTGGTTTGGGACTTTGATGTTTTTGGTCCCAGTTCTACTATCCGCCCCTCTAGAGGAAAGCATTATGGGGTATTGCACCCATCATCTCTCCCTTCTTCTGGGCAGCTGAACTGCTGCTCCACTGGGTGCTTCAGCATCTCCCTTGTCCACTCAGCCAACCTGGCAAAGCACGTCTGGGCGTTTAAGAAGGCAGCTCACCTCATGCAAAGTATTTGCATACATGTATTTGTCGGTAATTAGCACAACTGGGCCTTGATTTTATTTGTGACATCAGATGCTACTAATTAGAGCACTTAATGATGAGGAAACCCCTCCTCACTAGATCTCTGCCTGAGAAGCTGGAGCTCACAAGAGGCTTCTTCTCAGTGCCATACATGTATTGAGACTAGACAATCTGTGGTTTTTAGGTGCTCGTTGGTACTTAGGGAGTGTTTTGGCAACGTTTGATACTATGCCATCCAGCTCAGCTCATGTGTAGGATTAGGAGCATTGAGCTGAGGAGCTGTGAAAGAAAAGCCATTTGCAGGGTCACACCCTGTAGTCAGCGGCCTGCCCTGTTGTGGTCCAAGTCAATGCAGGGAGAATTCAGGACCGTGTCTTAATTCCTTGTAACTGCCTGGCCTTGAGCAAACAGCTGGCTCTATGGGGGTCAGCTACCATTAACAGGGCTGGTCTTGGGCTTCTGACAAGACTTAGAGCCCGTAAATGGTCACACTTTGGGAAGCAATGGTTTAATCCTCTGGTTTAAGGGCAAATGAGTTGAGTAAATGTGTAAAAAAAGAAATAAAATCAGCTCACAATTAGTAAAGGAAAGATTACCTCAGTGTGTGTTTGAAGGTAGTATCTGAAAGATTTATTGCAGTTTTATGCTCCATACCATAAAACGTCACTTGAAGTAATGAAGTCTGTAGATAGAAGAAAAATTATTGAAATGTTATCTTTATGACTGTGTAGCATTTGCACTGCAAGGCATTTTGTCTTGTGCTTACAACCCTAATCAAAGATGTATTTGTAGATCCAGATAAAGAATAATGCAATTTTGAAACCACAACAGTACTGCTTGATGAACCCTCATTTAATTTGCAGTTTACTACCACTGACAGAAAATTCTGGGCTGACTTTCAGGCTGTGTGTGCACGTCCTTTTGAATTGGTGGGTGAGTAGGATATGCACTGGTGAGAGAAGTCACTCACCTCTTTCCACTCTCATTTATGCTTGTAGAAAATTGTGACAAAAATGAAGCCCAGTGTATGCCAAGGCTTTCAAATTTGCATACCTGTCCTCAGGATATAAATCCAGATTTAGATAGTTTCTAAATAATTAATAGCAGCAAAATGTAGTCAAGAGCATCAGGTTTGACCAAATTATTCCTCCACTGAAACAGATACAGTAACCTCTTTTGTGCAGTACCACGGCCACATTCAACCTAGTACGCTCGTTACCTGGGCCTCAGCTGTTAGACAGACCCAGCACCTATAATCTCTCCAGAAATGAACTACCAACAAAACGTGGGTTGTGGGTTTATCTGTGTAGACTGGGTCCCAGGTTTGGGTCCTCCTCCCCGTGATCTGAGCAGAGCCTTGAGTCTCACCTCTAGCCAACCTAAAGAATGCTCCAACTTTAGACACAGTTCTCTGTGTGCAGAGCCAAGTCTCAATCATTCTGCATTGTTTGGTGGGCCCTGTTACTAGTTACTGTGATTTATGTTTTACTATCACTCCTGTGAGAGCTGGCATCATTGCATGGAGCACATTTACAATGGAAAGAGATTCCTGTGGCTTCACCGGGGTGGTGGCAGATTCCATTCCCCATGTATCTTAGCTATTTCTGTCAGTCTTGGGGGGGTGTCTGTCTCTACAGCTATCATGACATGATGCATTTTACCATGGCAATGGTTATGATCAGTATGTTTCTTTTGGCCCCCGCTGCCCCAGAAAAGAAACCCAGATCCCCCACCCCCAGCCCAAAGAAATCTTTCTTGTGATGCCTTCTCTTCACTTGTAAGCAGGGGCACTCGTTTCCAAAACGGTCCCATCTCCCAGGACAAGTACAGATGAATGGGTCCTTTTTTTCTCCGATGATAACTGCAGTCTGACAAGTGTGGCGTCTTCACTGGGCGCTGGAGGCGGGCAGGGGTGGGATCCCTGCTGTGCTGTGCCTTGCAATGTGAACTTGCTGGCAGAGTTCCCCTCCAGTCTCCCTCCCTAATTTCTATCTGTAGTTCTTGTGCCTGTCTGCACACAGCAGAGTAGGCCATGCTGCTTCTAATTAAGAAGATAATTTTAAAATATCTCTTGAACCTCTGACCTTCAGGATTCCCTCAGACAATATCACTCTGATCCAGGGAGCACTCTCCCATGGGTTGTCACTCTTCATGTGAAAATAGGTAGAGTGTAATTTGCAAATATTTATAGTACCCTGTTCTGGGTAATTGAAACTGCTGTTAATTGCTCATGATTTCAATCCAGACAGCTGGTTTGTTTTTCTGCACCACTCCCAGAGGAGAAGTTGCATTACTCAGTGCCTCAAACCCCCAAAGGCCTGCTGGTTTGCACAGCATATTGTCTATCATCTACCACGTTTTCAGTAACACTTAACTGAGTAGTAAAAGCAACCGTGGCTCGTTCCAGGCATTGAGACAGAGAATAGACAATATGTAAAGCTTTTTGGCTTTGAAAACTTGGGAATGACAAATTGAGCACAAAGAAGAAAGGACTCAGAGCCGCCTACTGGGGCTCTGAGCAGCATGGCAGGCCTTGTTAGGAGGGTAGATGCTACCAAGTCTCTTAAATAGTATTCAGTGCATAGTTAGACTTCAATTTTGACTCAGCCTGGCTCTCTGAAGGTCAGGGTGAATATAATTCACTGCTGCAAAGCACATCCAGAAAACTATGCAGAGGTGGGTAGATCCCACTGGACAGCTCACAAGTAGGAACGGCATGAGAGGAAAGCTGGTTAATATTCTTTCTGAGAGACATCTACAAGAAGAGAGGGTGTTAGGAGCCTCCAGGAAAATTCAAGCAGCTGCAAAAGAAGAGGAGAGATCATTAACAGCCCAATAAATCAATAAGGTAATCAACTGCCCTGTAATTACAAGAACGCAACGAACAAATGTAGCAAAGAACAAAAAGACAGACAGAAGGAAAGGAATCTGCTGTATATGGACACATAAATATGTGTGTGTGTGTGTGTGTATAGCTTATATATAATAAAAGGAATAGAGGATCAATAAAAGCACCAGTGCTCTTGAAGGGAAAAGATTGATGAGTTGGATATTGCTGTGGAACTGAATGTCTCATTAGAGACAGTGAATGAAAAATGGTCTGTGAAAATGGGGAAAAAATAGGAGCTGAAGTGAAATCCAAGCAGCAGGAAATTCAAAGCTCCCATATTTAAGTAGAGACACTACTCCAGCTGCATCTGTGGGACTGTGTCAAGGCCCTCCCTGCAAAAGCAACTTCATCCACTCAGCTGAAGCTTGGTCCCAGGAGAGAAGTTTGGATTGGGCTGCAATATAGGCAAACATGTGCCCTGGCATTCAACAGGCAGGGCCTAGAAACCACATTGCTCCTGTCTCCATTGCTTTCCAGGGGTGTTCATTCTCAGACCCTTGTTGCCATCTTGAGGTCAGGCAGGATGAAGCTGGAGGCAAAGTCTGATGGAGTCTTGTGGGTGGCTGTCAGTCATGCCTGGCTGTCCTGATGAGTTGGTCATCTTCCTTGGGCTTTACATTAGGGCAGGAGGGGTCAGTTTCCTCCCTTTACACCAGGGCTTTACTAGCCCTGGCTGGCAAGCCTGGCAGCTCCCAGCCCTCAGCAAGGATGCTCAGTTGTGTTTGGGGCCCCACGACGAGGCAAAACCTAAGCAGTCTATAGCAGGAGTTAGCAGTATGGGAAGTCTGAGTCATTTCATGAGCAAAGGAGTGAATATAGGTCAGCTCCAAAGCCCCCCGATAGCAAGAGAAGATGCCAAATGATTTGGGCTTTTGACTATGCATGTGTCATAGTTGCACAAACTTCAGTTCATAGGTCTGTTTTAAGTGTGACATATGTGATAAGTTTCTTTTTGTTTCTTCTGGGACTGCTGGTGTCCAGGTGCTTTTAGGAGAAACAGTAGGTTAAACTGAGAAACAGTAGCCTCTCAGAAGAGGGGCTGTGTCTAAAGGAGGCTAAGGAAAACAGACAGATCAACACAAAAACTGATGGTTTAATTGTACCACTGTTGTAGTTTTGCCTGGCTGGGTGCTGATGGAAGAGGGGGGCTGCTGGGGTGGCTTCTGCAAGAAGCAGCCCGAAGCTCTCTGCAGGCCCAAGAGAGTAAACACCAGCCAAGACCAGAGTTGTTGTTGACCAAGGCCAAGCCTGTCAGCTTGGTGAATCACATTTAAGAAGAAAAAACCCACAAGCAGCTGCTTTTTGCCACCAGAGAAGGGAGTGAGAAGATGTAAGAAACTCTGCAGATACTAAGGTCAGTGAAGGGAGTGGGAGAGGAGGAGGTGCCCCAGGTGCCAGACAGAAAGATGCCTCTCTAGCCTGTGGAGAAGACCATGGAGGAGCGGGTGTCTCCCTGCAAGGGGACAAGGCTGAGACCCCACCTGCAGCCCATGGAGAGGCCTCATGCTGGAGCAGGTGGAAACATACAGAAGATGCTGTGATCTGTGTTGGAGCAAGCCTCTGCCAGCACGCTGGAGCAGGTTTGCTGGGGCAGGGGGGCTTGTGACCTCATGGAGGACCAGGCTGGAGCAGTCTGTGTCTGAGAGACTGAGAGACATTCTGTGATTTGTGACCACACCCCATAGCAGTGACCCACACTGGGGCAGCTGGTGAGCTGAAGCCCTTTGGGAAAGGACTCATGTTGAAGAAGTTTGTGAAAGACTGTTTCCTGTGGGTGGGACCCCACAGTACAGCAGGGGAAGGGTGTGAGGAATGCCCCCCTGGCCAAGAAGGAAAACAATTCGTGAGGAACTGACGAAGAACCCCATACCCCCAGTCCTTGCCTCTCCCTGTGCCACAATGGAGGGGAAGAAGGGAGCGAAATCATGACTGAAGTGAAGTCTGCTAGGAAAGGAGGGGTGAGGGGAAGGTGCTTTAAGCTCTGGTTGCACTTGTCATCATCTGACTGTGGTGTCACTGGGTGTGCAGTGTAATAAATGAGAGAGTTCTCTTTCCTTTATTCTGTGTTGAGTCTGTTTTACCCGTGACACTAATTGCAGAATGATCTCTCCCTGTCCTTATCTCGACTCCTAAGCCTCTCATATATATCATCTCTCCTGTCCAGCTGAAAAGGGGGGTGATAGACTGACTTTCGTGGGCATCTGGCCTCCAGCCAGGGTCAAACCACTACAACCACATAGAAAAGCAATGGAATAAAAATGCTTTAGATAGAAAAGGGGGTTATTTGGTTCATTCTTCTTAATATCTGCCCTATGGGTGTTTACATTTGGTATGCTATATAGGGATAACTGTCCTCCTTTAATTAAAAAAAAAATCATGTTCATGAATTGTATCATCCACTTTTTTTTAAGACTTTTGTAGCTAGTGGTTGTATTATTTGGGAAAGATGGTGGGAGTTTGGAGAAGAGGCAATTATTTACATCTGCTATGTATGAATAACATTGTATTGTCCATTCTTTATTTATTGCCATCTAACACTTTAATGGCAAATGCTAATGACTGCACAATTACAGCAAATACAAAGTACATCCAGTAAGACCCTCCAGTCAAATTGCAACTCCCCATAAGATCTCCATTAATTAAAATCTCTATAGATGGGTTCCTTTAATTGTAGGAAATGGAATACAATCCCTATAATTAACTTCATTCAAAGGCTCTTCCCCACCCCCCCTCAGCATCTGGAAAGAGTAGCAGTGATCGTTTGCACCTCATCGCTGGAGGCTGCTGCCGCCTCTCCAATGTGTCCTGCTGTCTTCACACCAAAACCAGTCTCATCTCTTCACTCGGCCTCCTCAGCAATCCTACTGTGTTGAAGTAGGTTTTTGTCTTTGCATGGACCAGAAGGCTGGTATCTGCTAGTGCCATGCCTGTTTCTCTTTGCCATGGAGGGAAATGTTGGTTCTTCTCTAAAGTCTTCCCTCCTTGGACTGGAGGGTGAGCACTTCTTCCCTGCTGCCATGCAGGGAGAGGTGCCAAGCAGTGGAGTAAGTGGTATCAAGGGGTAACCAAAGAAAACCTGCAGGCCCCATGGTCCAGCAGGTGGTCTTTGGGCCAGACTTTGCCTTATGCTGAGTTTGTGGAGCATCTAACAATGCAGCACCATCAGTTAATGGGGACTGCCAGCCAGTCCTGGAGAAATTTCTGCCTGTCTCCAAGGCTTCTTCCAGCACAGCTCTGACATACTACCTTTTCTCTCTACTCCTGCAACTAAAAGGCTCGTCCAGTCCTGCAGCATTGCATGTCCTGGTAACTGCCTCTTTCTCCTCTTCCATCCCAATATACCCTCTTGTTACCACCTTCCTTTGCACACTCCAACTCCTGTAATTGTCTCATCCTTACTCATTCAGAAAGTTGTTTTCCCTCCATTTACTGTATCCTCTACACAGCACTGAATCCCATCAGCTGTCCTGCCTTTCCTTCTTCCATCTTGTTGAGTCAGCACACCAGAGTGGGATGCAGCTGAGGAGGCTGAACCAGCCTCATCTGTTTCCTTTCCTTTGCTGCAGTGTGAGGCTCTGTGGTACAGTGAAAAAAACTTCCCAAGACAAGTGAGGCAGTGCCAGAAAAACTGAAAATCATGTGCTTTGGCCCTAAAACAGAGCAGCTGGGGAAAGGTGCTTGCTTCAGGTTACCCAGTATCTCTGGTCTTCTGGAACAGCTTGTGTGCACTGCTGCTAGTAATGCAAATGACTAAGGCATTGCTTATGGAAGGGCCTCAATCCCTAAGGGTATGGCAACTATTATCAGGACCAGCTGCTACAGAGAGCTCTTACATGCTCTCCTTAGCTAAGGGTTAAGTTGTCACCACTGGTGTTAAATGTCCTTGGCTTGTACCACAGGAGAACCACAAGGACAGAAGAAGTGGTAGCACCCGGCACCTGGTGAATTTCAGCACTGAAGCCTGAAGCAATGTACTTCTGACCACATACCATCTCACACAAGGAGCTTTGCTGCCTTTTGGGAAAGCCAGGGGATACCATCTGGAGAGAGGTCACATGGTAGGAGGGTTTCAGGGGACCTGTGGGCCTGGAAGTAAAGTGGATACCTGGGATTACTGCAGCTTGCAGCCTTTAATATCAGCATGGATCCTGGAGGTTCCACAGCTTTTCATGTTTCCATGAAAACAGGGCAGCTCTCCAGAAGGCATGTTCCTTTTACAACTCCTTTCTGCTTGCTGTGACCAACAAGGGTCCTGGTATTGTGTCTTGGAGTAGCTTCCATGGAGATTTCCTGTTCTTTGGGCTCAGAGGCCTGTCAACACCATTCTCTAGGGAGCTGTGGGAGCAGCCACAAGGCTGACGTGCACAGTGACTGCAAAGGGTCCCCCAGAGAGTTGCACGAGAAGACTGTGGGGTGCAGAGGGCAGCCTTCCTCCCTGCCAAAGCTACAAAAGAGAAGGTCTGTGCTGACAGTGTGGAGGCCACATCCAGCTCGCAGCTGCATGCGTGGCAAGTAGACTGAAGAGAAGCCACACACTGAGGAGGGGCTGCAAAGCCCTGTGGCATCTTGCCCATGGATTCAACTGAGGAAATGAACTTCATGCAGCATGGGCTCTCTGAGCCAGCCCTTACCAGGAACAGCACATTCAAAAGGGAAAAACATGTGTGGGGTGAGGTGGGGAATCTGAAAAAACTCCTCAGGTTTCCCTTTCTGCCACTCAGTGTTTATTGCACTGCAGCACGTGGGCATGGACTCGGCATCGATCCCTGCGTGCTCCAGCTGAAGGCGTTTCCTTGGTGTGCCGCACAGCACTGCACAGGGCAGATGTCTCACTGCTGCTTCCCATGCTTATCAGGCAGGAAAGCCACTAACCCAAGGAATGATTGTTGAATCACTGTGTGCTCTAACTTTGTTCTGCAACAGCATTTTTTGAGTTTTCTATCTATGGCAGTTTCCCCCCTCGATCTTTAGGATGAGCTAATTTTTAGGAACACAAATCTTCTTTTAATCAGTGTTTTAAAAAATACTTTTCCCCCTGGAAAAAATTCAAGCACTGGTATCGCTGGAATCGCTTGCTCCCTGAGACAAACTCTCAGCCCCTGTGAAATGCTAGGGACTGATGGATGCTCTGCAAAGAGTTTCAGTCACTAAAGAAGCACACATTTTGCTTGTGGTAGCCAGGTCACACACCCTTCAAAATGCAAACATTCACCTTCAGGGTGGGCAGTGCCTTTTCTAGGTGCAGAGTGTGATCCCCATGCTTGTGCCCATGTGAGGCCCTAACCTGCACCTCTGGAGCTGTGTCCAGTTTTGAACATTCACATAATCAAGAACAATTCAGTGACCATATAATTTTTAGAAATTATGAAGGAAGCCTCAGATTACATGCTCAAAAATTACGTAGCTACAGTAGAAGCCTTTCACTCTAAATCAATTTTCTAAGTGGGATATGCCTGAAAAAAATGAGGTAAGTATATTTTTGCCTTGTTAAGGCCCTTGGACATCAGTAAGTGGATGGTACACAGAGCCCAAATAAACCCCTTTGTCATGCTCCTTGAAGAAGCTACACCATCCCTTTTGCTCTTGGATATAGCATTTACTTTCTGCTTTGTTCTTAGCTCCTCTGAGGTAACTCCTGGTCCTGCTCTCTGTGACCCCACTGGGGTAGCAACCCAGTTTAAACCATTGCTTCTGAATCCAGCTGTCCTAACTAAAAGGAGTTTGTTCACCTGGCAGAGAGATTTGTAGAGAAATGCTAACCAGGGTGTGGGGTTCAGCAGCACACTCGAGGGTTGGATTTAGTAGAGAGAAATTTAAGCGTGTGCTTAAGTGCACTCCTGGATTCCTGATGTAACCTCTCAGTCAGAAACAGACATACAGCTTGAGATGCACCAGCCTTAGCTGCACAGAATATTGGATAAATGAGTTGAAATCCCCCTTTGTTCTGGCTCACAGGCATTGGGCTGGCTGTAAGCTCAGAGTCCTGCACTGCTGCCCACCGTTTGCAACAAGTGTGCCATAGCCTCCTATCCTCCATGTCAAGCTAGAAAGGGTGTGGATGCTCAGTTTACCTCCCTCCAGAGGGTCAACACTGGTGTGTCACTGGAAGCCTTGTTCGCTGAAGGGCTTGAACTGTCAGAGGGCAGGGTTTGGGTCAGACTTGCTTCTCAGCAGCCTAAACAGAGCTTCTGCACATGCTTGGATTTGGGGATGTGGCAAGGGAGGATTTTTCCTCACCCACGACTTGGGGGAAGGCTGATTGAAATTTCAGAAATGCTGCTGCTTCTACTGCAGCTGCAACTGCAGGGATACATCCAGCAAAAGATTTTCCTTTATCAATTTTTGCTAGGTATTTCAAGAGACTGCGTTGTTCAGATTGCTGCCTCAGTGAATGCACCTTGCAAACTTTCATGATGACCTAATTAACTCTGCTAAAGTAATTTTAGTAGAAGCATTTTCTACCTAAAGGCAAGGTACTCATTGTCACCCAATGAATTTTTAAATGCCTTTTTTTTTTCTTTCCCCCCACTTTAGTTTCAGTGGTGTTTGTTGTTGAGCCATCAGACATTATGATCATAATACAAACTTTTTTTCCTCGCTGCATGTATGAGTGTATTGATTCAGTTGTACATTCAGTTTGTAAGAGGCTGCCTGGTAGCCGCAGCGGAGTCCTGCTTTTCTACTGAGTGAAAAGCAATTCTGCTTAGCTCTTCCTAGCCAGAAAGCACCCCGCTGGCTTTTCACACCACAGGCTTGTTCCCATGCCTTCAGAGTCAATAGGAGTTTTGTCATTGATTTTTAAAATATATATATTATTATTCTTTATCTTGTAAGGTAGATTATAGGCAGTAAAATGTCAACAGTTCCTCTCCAGCTTTTTTTTACAAGCGTGTGTAGTGATAGGACAAAGGGTAATGGCCTTAAACTGAAAGAGGGGAGATTTTGATTAGATATAAGGAAGATATTCTTTACTGTGAGGGTGGTGAGACACTGGCACAGGCTGCCCAGAGAAGCTGTGGCTGCCCCCACCCTGGCAACATTCAAGGCCAGGTTGGATGGGGTTTTGGGCCAGTGGAGGGTGTTCCTGCTCATGGTAGGGGGCTGGAACTAGATGATCTTTAAGGGCCCTCCCGAGCCGAAATATTCTATGTAGCATCTGATCATTGTGTCAATACACAATGCTCATGGATTTTGCTGGCACTGGACTGATTCATTAGTTGTAACTACATTTGCAGGAGGTGAGGACTGTGAAACATGTCTGACATACTTGCCCTTGCAGAGGCACAGACACAGTATCTAGTTTGACATCCTTAGCCTCAATCAATGCGGGAAGTTACTAGATACTAACTTACCAATGCCGTGAAACCAAAGCACAGCCTGGCAGCTCCCATGATACTGGTCTTTCTAGGAGCGACCTGTGCACACCCAGGAGTCTCTGCCCAGAATAAAAAGGCTAAAGCCATCCAACATAAAAGAAAATATTGTGTGTCAAAACATGACAACCTTTGGATGTCTAATTTGGAAGTTACTGGAGTGGATACCTGCCTTTTCCAAATTTCTCAAGGGAAAGGAAAGTCTTAGCGGGCTGAGTCTATTTTAGCTTAGTCTATTTATTCTCTTCTGGAGAAGAGAAGACCTGAGAGGGGATCTCATCAATGCTTATAAATATGTAAAGGGCAGACGTCAGGAGGATGGGGCCAGACTCTTTTCAGTGGTGCCCAGTGACAGGACAAGGGGCAATGGACACAAACTGGAACACAGGAAGTTCCGTCTGAACGTGAGGAAAATCTTCACTGTGAGGGTGACAGAGCACTGGAAGAGGCTGCCCAGAGAAGTTGTGGAGTCTCCTTCTCCGGAAAGATTCAAAACCCACCTGGATGCAATCCTGTGCAACCTGCTATGGATGATCCTGCTTTAGCAGGGAAGTTGGGCTAGATGACCTCCAGAGATCCCTTCCAACCCCTGCCCTTCTGGGATTCTGCGAAACTACTCCTTTTTTTCCCCCAGCTCTGGCCCATGCGATGATGAAGTCAAAAGGAAATGTAAGTTATCTGGATGCATTCCCTTCTCATTTGAGCAATGTCAACTTTAACTATTTTTCATATATCAAACTCATTTTATATATTTCAACCTGGCTTCTCTTTTGCTTTCTACCACTGATGCATTGCAGTAGCTATGGGCTAGTTTGACTTGTTATCAGTGCTCTTAATCTTGATGGTAACTTGCCCTCCCTCTGGCAGTGCCCAAAGGCTCTCATGTGAGACTTGTTCCTTTTTTGTATTCCTGATAGAGAGAATTGTGTGCAGTATACCTTTTTTTAGGGAGGGCATGTTTGTAAACGTTCATGTACACTAAATCAGCTGTTCTCAAACACGGGGCATTTGGTTTGAAGTTTTGAAGTTGGAAGTTTGGTTTGAATTTACTCTTGGGAAGAAGTGACAGGACCAGAAACACTGGAGAACAGTAGTACTTGCCACTAGCTGAATGTAGCTGGGAAGAGAAAATGATCTCACAGGAATAATTCCACTCTTCTTACCTTTTCTCAAAAATTCTGGGGTCAAAATTTGCCCAGTAATATTTTTAATTTTGCCAACTTCCAATAGAAATATTGATGGACCAGGAAGGCATAGACTGACAGTCAGTGACTCATCAGTCTTATTTTATGGACTGCTTCTGCCTCTCAGCTCTACTAATTAAATATTCGTTGCTTGGAAATGCCCTCCCAGTCCGTTCCTGCTGGTTAATTATAATTCCCTTCACCTTGGCTCTGAAACCTCTCCTGCAGATTGAATGCAGCAAACTGCTGCTCCTTACCTGGGCAAATCTTCGAGGAACAACCTGGGTTTGTGGAAGGCAGCACTGTGCCTCTGAGTTACTGGTGACCAGGCCCCGGGTCCACTGTTAGCCACAGGGAAACCATGGCAGTTTCTGCTTGGAGAAGACCATCTGTCTTCATCGGTGCTCAGGCACTCGACCTGCATACTCAGTGAAAGCTGTTGAAATTGGAAGAGGTCTGATCTCTTGTTGGTGTGAATTGGAACATAGGTATTTAATTAAAAAACAAAAAAACAATCCATGTGGCTTCTCCGGATCCACTGATGTGTTCCCATGTGGGCCCATCTCAAATAGAATTAAAGTCCATGTGGATTAGATGTACCGTTTTCCCTGATCACGACAAGGAGATACCCAAACAAGTTTAGTCTGATCTGTCTTTCCTAAAATCACATTGCATTTTCACCTCACTTCATTTCTGCATCTTGATTATTGTTTCCTCCCATATCAGTTTTCAAAAGTTGGACATGAGGTCAGACTAATGAACTGCACTTTCTGAATTATTTTTTTTCCCAGCTCAAGATCCACCTCCAAGTCTTTGAGACTTTTTCAGACATTTCAGCACCTGGAAAATCTCTACTGCTTCTCATATGTTAACCACATTGCAGTACTTGGGTAGGATATGTATAACCTTGAACTGCCAGTATGCACAGGTTCTCCATCTGTTCAACATCAAATTAAGTTTTAAAGAAATTTAACATGATGCAGTTTAAGACTTTCTCTATTCCCAGCCTTAAATTTGCACTTACCATGAAATAGCCTATGGTCACTATTGCCATCATATCTATAGTTAAACATGGGCAAAAGCATTCAGCTGTTTCATTTACTTGAGTCTCTCAGATCAATAGAAAATGGGTATCTTCTTTTTTACTATCCTATGCAAAAATTTCATCAATTATTAATCAAAGCAGACTAGATTTCATTGAAAATCTGACTTCCTGCAGCAAGATACAGTATCCTTAAATGTTAAAAGTGCATCTTTCTTAAAATGCTGCATTCTTGAGCAGCTTTTAATTGCAATATGAAATGGATCCAGTAGTAAAGTCTAAATGAACATGTGAAATGTGTGCTGTAGTACTCTCACATGTAAAGAGCTTTAATATGAGTAGTGCAAGTGTGCATGCTACACAAATGGTCCTGCAGGACTTAGAAAACCATCTCCTTCCCCATCCCTAAGGATTCCTCGGCACCCCTGGAGGGTAGGTACGGTGGGGACCTTCACTCCTGTGCAAAGTGCAAATAGGCCCCAAATCCAGACTGTCTTTGGAAGAAGAAGTGGGAGATATCAAAAGCTGAATTTTAAGGCTGGGGGATTCTTTCCTGCAGTGGTCTCTAGAGATCCTCACCCCAGCCAGCAAAGAGGTCCTGGGAATCCTCAGTCTGCCAGGGCCGGAGCTGCTGAGGGAAACAGGGATAGTTGCCGGATTGGGACTTAGACCTTGCATCAACTTTCAGCAAAAAGCTTTCGGTATTTATTTTAAAGCTCTGTTGGCTCAGTTTAAGCCATGCCTGTCATGAGCATAATGTTGAAACGCAAGCTAAAATGACTTAAAGATACATTTAGAAGGCCCATGAACCCTGTCAGAATTGATAACCAAGGCCTCGCTCTCTTTATTACTTTCGCATGCTCAATTTATTGAATATGGGCAGAGAATGAATTGCAAAGAAAGTGCTGTATTTGTGTGACATATTTAAATTATGTATCAGTAGCCCAAGACACTGTGGTTACCCATTAAATAAATCATTGCAAACAGACCAATTCAGAATGATCTATTTCTGTATTTACATCTGTGGCCTAAGAAAGGAAAAGGAAGCTTTTCACAGAGGAAAATAAAAAAATCCATCCATCATGAGATCCTCCAACTAAGGTATCCAATACTAGTAAAAATGGTATTTTAAAATATAATATCAAATGTGTTTCCAGCTTCTCCTAGGAGTGTAAGACAGTTGAGCTTCTTTGTTTTGCCTTTTGGGCTTTTCGTATGTTGTATATGTGTGTTTTGAGAGAAATATAAGAACAGTTTGTTGGCTGGGCTTTTTTTTTTTTTTTAAAGAAAATTGTTTTCTGTTAATTAAATTGGAATTCATCCCTTTGAAACTCACCTGCCACAGAGCTCAGCAGGCAGGAAAAGGCAGTCCTGCTGGCCCTGGAAAGAGCAGCAATGCTCCAATTAATCGCAGTTAGACCAGAAAAAAATGGCATTTCTCACAATGGCCTCACAGCTCCTGGAGTCATGAGATTCCTGTTGTGTTTTAGTTGTCCTTTTCAGGAAAAAGGGAAAGAAAAAAAAAAAGAGGGGAAATTTTCTATCTAATTTTTGTTGATATGGGAAAAGGGGACTCTTAAGACTCATGCATGAAAAGGTAAGTAGAGGTGTCTCAGGTTAGTTTAGTAAACTCATCTCATGAGTGTTTTTTTTTAGTCCTTGCCTCATGATTTTGGAAGACCAGAGGTTGGTTACACTGCAGTAGGATCAGGACCTGTTCTTCAGAGCCAGGTCTATTGCATGGGCAACTTAATGCAGGTGATCAGGAGTTAAGTGCACACCTGAAATGTATCATCTCCAAGCACCTGGCTGAGGTTGGACCTAACTTCTTTGGAGCATCTTACCTGGAGCCTGTTTGGGCAATGCACTGTGTCTACCAGAATGTGTCAATCTAAGTGAGCCCCAAGTGAGCAAACCTGAGGTAATTTTGGGGATCCTGCTCTGATTTTTGGTAATTACATAATTTATTTAGTTTGTACCTCAGTTGGGATGAGAAAAGTCAAATGCAAGTTCTACTTTCTTCTGTAGGGCTGCTGGTTAATTTAAGGTTCCTGTCTGCATCCTTTAGCACAGCAGTGTAACAGCAACGGCAAGTGCTCTGAGGGAGTCCTTGGCTTTGGGGTTTGTTTTTTTAGGGGCATATATACATAGATGAAACATTTTTATTGCTTAAACAACAGGATCTTAACCTGATTACTTCTCTCTGAATTTACCTACTGTGTTTGATTTACTGTAGTGCCTAATCTCAAGCAATGAACCTCTTAACTTTCAGGAGCAGAGCAGTCTCTTTGGTGTTCCTGATAAACCCCTTGACAGCCATGGGTACTATGTAGAAAGTGAGTACTCAGAAATACTATCTTTTTGTAACCATTTCTCACTCCAGAACAGAAAAAAGCTCCCTGCATTTATACTTTGCTATCACAAAAAGCCCAGCCACAAAGGCACAAAAATCAACACTGAAAAACCACCACAGGCTTGCTTTTCCCTCTGTATAAATATGCTGAGATCTGAACTCATGAGGGAAGCCTGAAAATCTGTATGTGAGTGTCAGGAATAGGTTCTCCTGTATTGATGACTTGTAAAAAGAGGAACAAACTGTTCTGTAGAAGGAAGAAAAATTGCACAGCTCTGTATGTGAATGATGGATATGTTACACTTGCACAATTTCACTAAAGATTCTCCTGGCAAGAAAAATGTTCTGGGAAAGTATCCCTAAAAATTTCAACACTGCCAATAGTGTCAGCCATGCAAATACCACCTCTGTGTATGTCAGCGTGTGTAAACCTGGTAAGCTGAATGTTTAACTGAATATTTCTGCAGTTCCCCTCTCACCCTGAGAGCTGTTTGCATTAGCAAACAAAGTCTGATGTTTACATACACAGTCACCCACTCTGTCTCCCTCCATCGTTTAGCTTTTATTCTGGAGAATGATTCTCTCTGGTGATACAAGGCTGTTGTAATCGTTCCGCTGAGGGATGCTGCCTTTCAAAAGAGAGCTGCACAAGTTGGGCCAGAAGATAAAAGCTGGGTCTGTACACTTTAATTGACACCAAAAGTTCTTTTAATCAAAACCCACGGTCTCTCTGTGAGTGGAAGAGACATGGATCGGGACAGAAAGGTGTCTCAGTCTGTCTGAATCTTAGCCTGGGTAGAACCAGAACTGCTTTTACTGGAGAAGGGAAAAAAATAAAATACTGTAAGTAAGCACTTGGCATCCACACAGTGCTGGTGGCTGGAGATGTCCACAGTGGCTCATGCTGGTAGGTAACTGTTCCTGGGGGTGAAGCCATTGCACAGAAATGAGACGTTCTGTCAAGGCTGGAGCGATTCTGGGGTAGAAATGGGGGGGGGAAAGGCCATTTTGTGATTCCATGATCTGTCCCTTTAAGCCCTGCACATGGTCCTGAGGAAGCTGTGAGACACTGAAGCTCCAACAGTTTCCTCTCCTCTCTGGCTGTTGAGTACTGTTGTTAAATAGACTCACTCCAGTCCTCTTCCTCATTGCTCCTGCAAACCACAATAATACAAGTGGCAAGAATTTCCTTCCTTTGCTGTTGAGTTACCAGGAAACTTTATCTGTTCCCTTGAAATACTGTCCAGTCTTTCATTGCCTAGAAATCATTTTCCTCAACATCAAATGGGGATGCTTCACTGAGGCAGTGGTGTGCACCAGGTATAGCTTCATGCTCAAATGTTATAGTGATGGGCCATATTTTAAAACTCTCAGTGGATAGAAGGAGCAGGCTACATTCATTTTATATATATCCACCCAACCATCAGCAGGCAAGCTGTGAAGAGGAAAAGCAGTTATTTGAATATGGTGCCCAACACAAGGGTCCGTGTCCGCACAGCCTTTGGCTACACCTCCCTCCAGTCTGGTTTTGGGGATACTGCAGGTGATGAGGGCCACCCAACAGCAGCTCAGGCTGTGGCGAGAGCGCTCCTCTGCCTAGGTGAGAAACCCACCACGGCAAAGTCCCTGTGGGCACAAGCACCACTGGTTTTACGTGACCGGGGCCCCGTGGGGTGGCAGGGTGCTGGGGGAGGCAGCAAGGTGACCGTGCATGCCCAGCAGAGGAAAGCCAGCTGTGTTGGGGCTGGGGAGCTTTGCCACCTGTTCCAGCAGAGCTGGGTTTCGGCACTGGTGGTACCATGCCAAGGAACATGCTCCTGTCCTACGCAGGCTCAGTTGCTCTCGGAGACGGGTGTCCTACCCCTGTTTGGAGTACAAATTTTGGAACTGGAGATAGTAGACAAAGCACAGAGCTGTGGTGAAACAGAGCTCTGTTCTTCCATCTTCACCCAAACAAAAGCCCCATTGAAAGCTGCAAGACATTGAGTCCTCTGATTGAAATATATATATAAATACATATAAAAATTTGATATATTACATCTTCAGCTCTACGCTTTCCCTTGATTTTAATTTTCTCTGTGGAGTTCAAATACAGAGTGTTCCTTCACAGCTTATTTTCAAAGCCCTTTTTTTTTACTTTCATATTTAAACTCATTTAAGGCCCTTAGATTTTTCTCCCAGCTGTGGAAAGCAAAGACAGAGAGAGATAGAAGAGTCAAAGACTCCTTTACAATACTGGAAACTTTAAAGACCATCCTTGAAATACAGAAAAAGCCACAATAAATAATGTTTCCCTGTTTTTATAGGAAGTTAGCTTTTTGAGCAAAGTCTTTTCCCATCTGAAGAGTATGAAATAATTAAAAGTGCATGCATAATTATACTTTGTCTCTTCACCTGCAAGTATTGTGGGTTTTTTTCTCAACTTTGCTCCTGTTTTATCTCCCTTATGTTACCAGTCCGATATTGCTTCCCAAGTAGGTGCCCTTGGAAAGGAGAAACGCCTGAGCTTATGCCAGAATCACTGTCCTGCTTCTTCAGCAAAGCCAGGTTTCTGACATGTGCCATGAGCAGCAGATGCCCTGCCCAGGCAGGTGACTATCTTGGGGCTTTTGTCCTGCATGGGTGAGCGTTGCTCTCCAGGGTTTCATTTCCATCCTTCTATGTAGCTGATGTGGCTGCTTCTAATTTTCTTTGCTTGTCATGGGGAGCAACCAACCAGATTTGTGCACTCAAGCAGATTTGGGCAGAAACAACCAATGTGGGTCCAAGTGCCTCTCAGACAGCAGAGCATCCCTGGATGACTGAAGCTCCCAGTAATGGCTGCAGTCCTGGTCTCAGCCAAGCCCTGTGCAGATCTGAGAAGCCCCAAGTCCCTGGATCCGCTTACGGAGCACAGCTGGCAGAGGCAGCCTGCAGGTATAGCAGCTCATGCAGCAGTTTAGGGGGCTCTAACTTGTCATTTGAGATATGGGGGGAGCTCCTGGGAGGCCTTTGAGGACTGTGAGGTGCTGGCTGCAGTGAGGTGAGGACAGCAAATGTGGGCATCATCAGTAGCGAGCTCTGGCAGCCTGGAGTCCAGCTCTCCTCTATAACCTATATTGCTGTAAAAAGCTAATTCATTGACACTTTTTGCAGACATTTGCCTGTTTCAGTAGCCATTTGCTTCAGAGTGAGCCCCTCCCAGTGCTCAGCCCTGACCTCTGTCATGCAGACCACGATTTCATCCTCCAAACTGTTCACCCAGGTAAGGCTTTGGCTTGCCCTCCTGAATGCCTCAAGAAATTTGGATGGGCCTGACTTGACCCTAGGCAGGAATGGGGCAATGTCTGAAGCTACAAATGTCTTTCCCCTCCTACCCCACCACCCCCACCCCTGAAAAGCAAAGCTGTATTTCTTTCTTTTTTTTTTGAGAACCAAAGTGAGAACTTTTGTATTGCAAAACGTGATTCATTGTACCGTGTTTCCACTGTACTGTTTTCCTCATTCAGAAACCTCTTTCTCTGTAGCTCTTCAGAGGACTTGTTCTGTCAATATTGCTGTCTGTGTTGGATGTGGAAGTTCAGTGGCTAGAGAAGGCAGGGAAAGAGGCCATGCTTCCCCAGGGTGGACACAACACAGGCTGGTGCTGGGGCCAACTAGTCTTATGGGATGGACCTGAAATGCTGGAGCTTTGCTAGCTCTCATAGGAGCAGCTGGGTTAATTTTTTCAAGAGTAAAGCAAGCTGCAGGTGTCTCATGCATTGAGATGTGGGATATAAATCAGGCAACCTAGAGAGGGTGGAGGGCATCCTGGAGGGCTGGCTCCAATGCTGGTTGTTTGCAGCCCCTCCTCACCCTGGATAACAGGGAGATTTACTTCCCATGGAAGAAACTCCTCTAGCTTAAGGTGAGAAGGACAGCTTCCCACTTAGAAAGCTTGGAGCATCCCAAGGAGCTACATGGGGCCTCCTGCCAGCAGCTGCACAGCCTCCTGGTCATACATAGATGACTTTATTGGGTGTATCTCCCAAAGCTTGGGAGCATTGTCAGGGATACTGTGTTGGTAAAACACTCTGGTAATACAGCTGGGGAGGGTGATGAGTTAATTTCTTCCTCCTTTATTTTTTCTGGATGAAGCATTTATTTGTGCAGTGTAATTAGTGTGGGTGTGTGCAGGTGTCTGCCATCACCCAATTAATTTTGGAAACTAAAAAATGGGCTGGGAGGCCTGTGGAGAGCAGGAGAGGGAAGGGCATGCTGGCTGTAAGTAGCACCCCAAAAAAGAGCCCCGCTGCTAGCTTGCTTGTAGGCAGTGTCCCTACTGAGGCACAGGGACATAACTCGCAGCCTTGCCCAAAGCCTTCCTCACATCACAGAAACATACAATTGCAGCGGTGGTTTAACCCACTGCATGGGGAGAGCCAGCGGAAGGAGGTGAAGGGTGGTGGGCACCATGGAAGAGTGGAGGAGTTTTCCCCTGCTCGTGGAATGGACACATTTTCTAGCCCCCTGTGTCAGGGCAGTGGGTCTTGGCTGCTTATCACCACTGTTAAATTTTAATCCCACAGGCCAAGTCCAGCAGGGTTTGAGAGAAACTGAAGAGTCTCAAAATTAGTTACATATTCTCAGCAAATTTGTGAAGATGCTCATTAAATCAAAGATGTGGGCCTTGATGGGGGTCCACTGAGGGGACCATGATTGTAGCTCAGTCCAGCTGATGCCCATCCAGCATTTTGCCCATGCATATGTCACCAGAAGCAGAGGGTAGGAGCTGAGGATTGCTGGGAAACAGAAGATATAAATCTGTAGAGTCACAGGCTCCATTAATTTCACTGCTTCATAAATGAGGGTAGGGAAGAAGGGAGATAGCAGTCATTACTAGGATTCTTGTGGTTATCAGGACATATCCACTAGAGCTGTGAAAATAATGTGATTAAGTGTACTAAGTCTTGGGGTGTTCTTACTCAGAAGTCACTTTTTTTGGTCTATCAGATCTTTTTAAAGGGTCCTAGCAAGAGGTCAGGGTGGCCAACCGTGTGAATAGGAGTCTATGTGAGCAGGAGCTCCTTGGGTAAAAGCTGAAGAAGTGAAAGGAAAATCTCAGGTCAAAAGAAAGCATTTCAGAACCTGGCAAGGGAGAGAAGCTGAATGTTCTGTCTGTATAGGAAATGCATCTCTCCAGCTAGATTTTTCAGAGGGATTATTCTGAAGGGGCTATTGTGACTTTGTTTCTTAAGCAAGTCAGAGAGGCTCTTCTAAGACAGTACTTAGGTTCCCAGGCCCTTCTGTGAGAGTTGCAGATTCTCAGCAGTGCTTGTTATGAAGTCTTGTGCTCAAGTACATTTGAAAAAAAAAATAGAGCCACACTTAGCCATCCTTTCTATGGGGACTTGGTATATTTTATACTTGTGTTATACAGCTCTTGGCATCTCATGAGCAACTCAAGTATTTTCTATTTAAAAATGGTGCAAACCCATTCCCCAAATCAGAGTTTGAGAGGTGCCATTGAAGGGGCTAATAAAACGTTTGTTCATTAAGCAAGTAAACATGTCCTGCTCCTGCAGATGCAGCCCATTGAGCCATGCCAAGGCTGCAGTGCAGGGCAGGGAACTCATTTGACTCTTTGAGACAGGTACTAAGGTGCCTGGTCACAAGAGAGTGATGGTCCCAGCAGGATGAATGAGCTGCTGCTGTGCTCTGTGCTTCAGCGCGAAGATTGCTACTGATGCTCCACATAGCTCAGTTACAGCTGCAAGCTGCAATGTGAACTATCAGGCACACAGTGGCTTTAAAACAGAGGAGGGATCCGAGCTGTAATTTTCCACCAGGAATGCAGGGTTTTTCCCAAATCACTTTAAGTCGAGATCATTCATAATCATTAGTGTAGCAGCACATGGGGGCTCCATCTGAAATTGAGCTCCCCTGGGTGCCTATCACACAGTCTCATATTAAAGGCACTCTCTGCCTTGAGAAACTTCTCCCAGATATCTAAGGCAAAGGATGAGTGGGGGGAAGGAAGGGCTCATCACGTAGTCAGTGAGCCAGGGTACCAGAGGCCGGGATACCAGCACAGATCTCCTAAATCCCAGCCTGCCATCTCTGCTAGCATCGCCCTCCTGCAGAGCCCACTGTCGCACTGTGGTTCAGCTGGTAGTGGCACAGGCAGGAGTGCTTGCTCAGCCCCTTGCTGGTGGAAGGTTCTTGCTGCAGCACTTCAGTGCTCTTGCAGAAGAGGATGACTTACTAATTGGAGAGCTTCACTTCACTCCTGATGAATGTGGCTCAGGAGCTGCTCAGCTGATAGCACTTGCTTCCCTCGGTCAGTCCGAAGCAACACAAAATACCGTGCCACACTCTGCCAAACCCTTGTGCCTCTGCCAGGCACTATAATTAGAAGTAAATAGGCCCTGGGGGGGGGGGGGGTTGCTGCCTGCAGCACTGCATTCTGCAGAAGACACTAAAATCCAAACCAGGTCCACTTTCAGGGCACTGCTACACTGCCAGTACAATCAAAATTAGCCCTTGACTGTAATGTTGTCCAGGCAATGACACTACTGTAGGGCTTGACAAGCAGGAAGATGATGGTGTAGGTGCTACCTCTGCTTCGCTGAATTTGGTATCTTGCTGTAATGCCTGATGTGAGAGGCTGTGGGCATGTTTTGGTGGGTGAAAATAATGTGTGTAAGAAGCATTGTGGTCAGTCCCAAAAGACTGAAAGCAACAGGCCACGCAAGGTAGAGCAAACCTGTCATGCTTGGAAAAGCTGTGCCCTTTGGCACTCCAGGTTCTATATGCAGCAAGCCTGTGGCTTCCCTGGCCTCTCATTTGCTGGATGGGCACATGTGGGCCTCATTATGTGGCACCATTGTGACTGCTGGCAGAGGTCTTGTTGACTTTGATAAATGACATACTGGAACCGGACTGCCATTCGTCCATGTGCTTTCATGGGAAAAAGGTGTCATTTTCAATTCTTGGGCATCTGTCTGTACCCACACAGGAAGAAAAAAATCTGGGAGCTGATCATCCACAACTCCTGAGTCTTATTGCTGTAAAAAGTGTAGGAAGTTCCCACAGTTCAGGTGCTACAAGACAGAATACAGAGTCCCTTGGGCATTGCTTGGTAAATGATGAGCTGGAGAAACCCATCTGAGCCATCTATTGCCTCTTGCAATAGGAAGGGGGATTTAAACAGGGGTCATGAAAATGTCTCCTCTGCACTTTCAGTTCCAAGCTGGTGCTCTCTGTCATGCCATCTCAATCTCCTTGCCTATTTCTTTCTTCATTCCTTCATACCCACATCTCAGAAATGGTTTGGGCAATTAGCTATTTGTGGTCACCTTTGGTTGTTTTTCTTAAACTTGGGAATGTTGGATGCTTGCAAGTATCTGTGCATTGCTCCTTCTCATCCTTTCTTCACTCTGCTGGCATTTCTTAGGTCTGTCTCACACTTAGACCCATCTGCTTTGTAAAACTGCCATGCAGATGACAAGCAGTATGATTTTGATCCCAACTGTTCTCAGCCATTATTATTTATTTTTACCATTCTATTTTTTGAGCTAATAGTCATGATGCTGTAGTTATAATTGTGTTCTAGATTGTAGACAGGGCTGTGATTCATAATCAATTTTTATGAAAAATATAATTTGTCTTCTATAAACTTTGAAACACTCATTGAGTAGAAGTAAGATTTTTTTCTCATGAAAATTTGCAAGTATATCCTTTAATTAGCTTGGAGTTAAAGTTAGTTGTATGTTTGCCCCTTTTAGAAAGCTAGTACCTGTGTCAAATCTTTCTCTGTGAGTACTCTTGATATCAGAGTAGCACAGATACCTCCCACTCTTCACAGAATAAAAATTAAATCGTGAGCCCAGGTGACACTGAGAAATACTAGGTTGTAAATATCCTAGTTATTAACAATTGCATTTAATTACTGTAATTATAGCAGGTTAAAATACGGTCAAGTCAGCAGCTTAGAGAAGTCTTGGGTGAGGCCATTTGTGACGTCAAAATTAAAGTTGCCTTCCTCTGTAGAGTTAATTGCTGTGACATGATTCAAACATCTGTAATGAGGAAAATGCATGGGCAAGCAGGGATCTGTGTGCTCAGGGCTGCATGCCTGATTACATGAGGCAGCCCTGCTGCTCTGGGGAAATTTGTGGCTGCATTTCAGTATGGACATGGAGGCTTGCCACCAGCCCTGCACGTGGATTGGTAGCCCACGACTAGGGATACCACAGCAGGAGCAGAGGAAAGCATCAGGTAGCTGAGGAGGGGTGCCCCAAAGTCCTGAATGGAGATCTTGCAAGACAGCTATCACATCATGCATGAAGAGACAGGTATGTAGCTTGGTACCCAAACAGACTGCCATAGGCTCTTATGCTGGTGGCTGGCATCGTGTTGGGCTCTTCTTGATGGCCATCCCTGAAGGTGCTTTCCTAGAAAATGCAAGACTTGGGGTCTGTTTTCTCCTCCACCTCTGAGAAAGTGAATCACCATTTCCTGCTTACAAGATGGACTCTTCCTTGCCTTGCTAAAAACTAGTCCTCCATCCAAACTTGTCTTGCTTTGCACAAATAATGCTGTATTTCCCATAATACACAGGAAAAAAACCCAACAAGCTCCTAGTCCGAGGATTTAAGTGCTCTTCTATTCAAGAAAAATAGAAGTGCTGTTGTTGGTTTCAGTCCCTGTTCCTGCAGATGGTTACGTATTTCATATCAAGTATTCACAGCAACAAGGGCTGGAGCCACATTTCTGCCTTCTCACTGGCCTGGGGAACATGGAGGTTTCCCATGTTGTGGAGTGCAGCTTCAAGAAGTGATGGGGGAGCTCAGCCTGCTGTGGAGGTGTGGGCTCAACTCCTAGGAGCTGGGGATGCCATCAAGACCAGCCCCATCCAGAAAAGGTGTTCTCTGAAGGACAGCAGTCTCAGGTGAAAAGGGAAAAGCACTGCTGCTCTTGCAGTGGAGCCCACATGGCCTTCCCTAGATGCCTGAGGGCTGCCAGAGACAAATGTGCTGTTCCTCTATGGTATTTTCTGCAAAAAGTAAAAAGATCACAAAAATTATATTTTAAGACAAATTAATATTGACCTTTAAAATGGTGAGTTGAAATCAGCAGCAAAAAGGCAAGGCTTGCCAGAGACTGATTTTGATAGGATAAGACCTTCACAAGATAAGTGAGAAGAGATTTGGAGATGCTACTGATGGGAAAGGTGGTGGCTCTGTATCACTGGGTCATTGGCTGCATTACAGAGACACTCTGGTTTGTGTTTGTGTGCCTATGTGTGTTGCTGTTGTAGCCATCAAGTGAGATACTGATTGTATAAAGTCATAACAATGTTAGCTGCATAATGCTGTTAGCTACTCTGGCTACAGTGGTTGGGGTATTGTTTTATGTGATGACGGGTGCATAACTTGATGATCCTTGTGTAGGTCATCATCTGATCCAACCATAGATCTCTCTGTGTGAATTGATCCATAAGTCTCAGAGCTTTAGGTGCTGCATGCTAAGATTTATTCTTGAGAAACATCCCAATCCTGTGGCATGAGGAGGTGCCCAGGTGCAGAGGTGGCCTTGACTTTGGGAGCAGGGACATTGACCTTGCTGTGTCTAGGGAGGGAGAGGACCTCTGCTGTAGGCAGCGCTAGAAACACAGCCCAGCGGCCTTCTCTTCCCTGCCTTGTCTTTAGTGTCTGTGTGAACTCATTCAAATTGTCTTCCTAGTTAAACTGAAAACTGAGAATTAACATCAAAACCAGTAATAATACTCTAGAAGAATCATGATTACTTCTGCTCTTTCTGGGAGGCAGGAGTCTTGCCAGTCATGTTTACCTCAAAGCATTCAGATTGCTTTTTTTGATCCCCAGTAAAAGTGCACAGACAACCATATCTCTGTCCTGGCGTGACGATGCAATGAGAAAATTGTACCTTTAAATACCAACTTAATCTAATCTGGGACAAAAACAGTAAAAGCCTTTAATCATAATTGCACGGTGCCTGCAGGCTGTCACCAGAGGGCAAAGACAAGGTTGTTTGTTGCCACGTGTGGATAGTTTAGAAATTAAATCCCCTTTTCACAAAGGCAATAGATTCTGCTCTTGCTTGTGTCCTTTCCAAATATTTCAGCTCTGTAACCAGATAGCTCATTTCATCAGCATCGTTCAGAGACTTTCTCGTGCTTCTGTCAAGCTATGTACAGCGGGGCAAGGAGAAATGTCTTTATAATACTACACAAGCCTGACTTTGTAACATCACAGCTTACATGAAATGCTAGCTCTAAATATAAACAGGAGACTAACTCTTCCTTCGCAGGGATTTTCCACTGTTTTGTACTTGTAGTGCACAGGCTCTGCAGATGTATCCCACCCTGGTACCCACAGCAAGAACGGGGGCAGTCTGGTGGGAAGGCATCTTTGATTGGGAATGCTCATACGATACACGTGGGAAACGGCTGTGGTTTCAACTTAGAAGAATAAAGCCTTTAAAGCTCAGACCAGTAAGGTACAGGTATGATGCCTACCCTACCCTACACAGGGAAGGCAGACCCCAGACATAGGAAGAATCCCAGACATAGGAAGAATCCCAGACATAGATACAGACTGGGAGAAGAGCTTCTTGAGAGTAGCCCTGCTGAGAAGGACCTGGGTGTCATAGTGGATGAGAAACTTAACATGAGCCAGCAGTGTGCTCTTGCAGCTCGCAAGGCCAATGGTATCCTGGGCTCCATCAGAAGAGGGGTGGCCAGCAGGGACAGGGAGGTGATTGTCCCTCTCTACTCTGCCCTCGTGAGGCCCCCACCTGGAGTACTGTGTCCAGATCTGGGGCCCCCAATAGAAGAAGGATGTAGAACTGTTGGAGAGGGTTCAGAGGAGGGCCACAAAGATGATTAGAGGGCTGGAGCACCTGCCCTACAAAGAGAGGCTGAGGGAGCTGGGCTTGTTCAGCCTGGAGAAGAGAAGGCTGTGGGGGGACCTCATTGCAGCCTTCCAGTACCTGAAGGGAGCATACAAACAGGAGGGGATTCAACTTTTTAAAAGGGCAGATAATGGCAGGACAAGGGGGAATGGATTAAAGCAAAAGGAAGGTCGGTTTAGATTGGATATTAGGAGGAAGTTTTTTACGGAAAGAGTGGTGAGGTCCTGGAACAGGCTGCCCAGAGAGGTGGTGGATGTCCCATCCCTGGAAGTGTTCAAGGCCAGGTTGGATGGGGCCCTGAGCAACCTTGTGTAGATCCAGGCCTGAGGTTGGTGGCCCTGCCTGTGGCAGGGGGGTTGGAGCTCTATGATCCTCGGGGTCCCTTCCAACCCTTGCCATTCTATGATTCTATGATTCTGAGAACTCCTCTATTTTCCATTTCCTAAGCTGGAAAGGCAGCGAGGGTTTTGAGAACATCGGTGGCAGCCTATGAATTCGTTTTTGTTCTGGTGAATATCGTGAGGTTTTTGGCAGCAGGAAACCAGTTCAGTCTTAGGCACTGAAGCAAGGCACGTCAACCTTGAGAAGCCCCACCCTGGCAGAGCCCTGGCAGTAACTGGTAGTCATTGAGTCAGAATAACTCTGCCAGCATTTCCGCTTGGGAACTAGCTCATGGAAAATCTTAATACAAGGGGAATGGGAAGACGTGCCATAGGCTGACTGTTTTAAAGAGAAATGCTCTCTGTCAAGGAACAGGCGCACTCTGGAACAAGAGACAGGAGACCTGGAGTCCCTGAGCTTCCTGTAAATACCAGGGACCTGTTGGCAGCATGGTTACCTGCAGGAAGAAAGATGCATTCAGCTCACTGCTTTTTCATGGCTGCATACCTTCTTGCTTTAATCTATAAGTGACCTGGTTTTGTTTGGGAAGAGGTTTTTAAAAGTCTTTGAAATCCTCCCTGGTTGTTTCCTGAATAGGCTGAGAATGTTGCATCAGATGATGGCGGGCAATAAACACTTATGTGAGACCAGGATTACATAGAGGATCTGAATGATGCTTGTAGCCCAGGAAGGAATGAGAAGAGATTAAGTAAATATGATTTATTGTATTTTGTGTCTTAGCATCTAATGAAACTGTGTGTTTCCTTGGTCTGAAGAGGGAAAAACAACTGGAGAAATCAGTAAGTCGTAACTCCAGGGGAATACTGATGCAGAAAGATACTGAATATCGTTTGCAGTATTCCCAGATCTTAAATTCCACTGCTGTGCACAAATGCAAACAAAGAAGTTAAGCTAAAATTGGACAGAATCCTAAATGTGACATGGAGGTCTCATAGGAGGCTACATGGGCACGCAGCAAGCAGATTCAGCATCACTGATGTCACTAATGTTGTTACAGCTGTGTGATCAGCGTTTTCTGCCATTGAGTTTCTTCTTGTTCCCAGCTCTGGCAGCTCTGGTGACTAGTGAAAACACCAGGGAGGACAGAAGCTCAGTGTGTGCTGCAGTTTTGCAAGAAGACACTGCAGCAAAAAGAGTAAGGGAGCTGTGGCTCTTTCAGTACATCTGGTTTTAAGGAGCTGCTGCTGCAGGATGTGCTGAGGACTTGAAAAGCAAGAGCATTACAGGCACTCTTGCAATTCAGGCACTGACGTTTCCCTCCCCTTCCTCCCCCACACTGCTGCAGCCATAGTGGTAATGCCCTTGCTGGGGCGTGTGTTTTCCTATGGACACTTCTTTGCTTCCAGCTTCCTGACAACTCTGTGGAAGGGACTTGCTCCTGAAGTAAGATGCAGAGACTGGGTCTTGTTCTCTGCTTTCCACCTATCACATTGCTTAGATAACTCATATGATGATGGATCAGATACTTAGACAAGGCTTCTCATCTTGAATTTGTGATTAAGAATAGACTAAAAGATATGAGAAAACAGACTTGCTCTTTCATCTGTCACTTTTGTTTCCTAAGGATTTAATCAGAATCCAGTCTCTCCCCACCCCACCAGGATAGTTTATTCTTTAATCAAAAAAATACATTAGCTCAGGCAATAGAACAGGGGAAGAGGCTTGTCAAAGCATGTTGCAAATCTGTTGTAATGTTGTTTTGTCCTGCTGGCTAATGTTAGTACTCTACTTTTATAATTTTTACAGTTAAACCTTAATTTTTAAGGTTTATTGTTAAGATAACTAGACTATAACAGTCTGATCATGCTTATATGCCTATAGTTTAAGTTTAGTTTTATCTTCATGATACTGAATCACCTTAAAGCAGAGGTAAGATAGTTTGACTGCAGTTAATATTTCTTCCCATGCTCAGATGGGCTTGCATTATTTCTCAGTGCATCTTTCATTCTCAACATCTAACACTTAGGTTTTGGATTATTGCAGTGTCTGTAGTGTTTTATCCCAAAATGCTAGTTTGGACTGTCTCCCTTCAACTATACCTTGGCACAGTTTGGTTTGGGAAAAGCTATGTTACACAGAACAGGGCTGCCAGGCTGTGTGATGAACTGCAAGAAGACTGAAATACATTGTTTGTTTTTCTCTGGGGCTGCCCCTTTGTTGCTTAATTTAGTAGAACACAGCCTGGTTTTGCACTTCATGACTGTAAACACTGAATTTCTGACATGGCTTGCTGCTTCAACATTCCTGGAACACCCAGTGCTTCCAGAAAGTCTCTTTCTTCATCTGTCTTCAAAGGTGAATCCAGGAAGGTTGGCAGCAGCCCTCTGCTACCAGTGGACTTAGTTTGTGCCGGGTACCACCAAATGACCAGGTTCAATGATCCATTGAGTCTGCCGTTCTTTGCCTCAGTGACATGGCTTAACTGGAGAAAGGGTTCAGCAAGTGAAGAAGGAAACACTTTTAATCAGAAGCAGGAATTGTTAGGCCAGCTTGCCAAATCAGATTAGAAGCGGTTTATACGACCATTGCAAGGATTTATCATGAAGTGCCTGGACACGGAAGACATCAGTACATAAACAAGATATCCCCTGTATTTTTAATTATTCTGGCCTGGAATGGTGAAAAGCACTTGAAAGGCCAGATCCTTTGTAGTGTCGAATATCCTCAACTCCAGTTGCACCCCCTGAATCCAACATGCTCGGCGCCTTCCCAGGAGGCGCAGCTGGTAACAGCCCCATGCCGCCCTCCCGCCCAGCGAGCAGCCACTACCACCCCGAGGATGGAAATTAAAAGAGCAATCTGACTCCATCAGGAACCACAAGACATTCCTTGTATGTGAAATTTCTTCATATTCAAGGTTTCTACAGAGCTGCGCTGCCGCTTACAGGAACATGTTTTCACAGCTTAAGCACATTAACCCCTAGTGGGCCTCAGGTCTCCGTGCAGGATTTGATGTGTCTTCAGGAGATCTGCAAGGCCTGCACAAGAATCTATGTGAACTAAGCACCAGCAGGAAGAAAAAAAAGCCACTCCTGGAAATTAAAAAATAACTGAGTCTAGATCAAACACTTGGAAAGTCTGGCTTTTGCCCTAAAAGGTTAATCATTATTTGGATTTTTTTGCTGTGGGAGATTCCTTGTGTAATATTGAAAGACAAGATCAAAACCCAACATTGTCTTTTGAATGCCAGTGTCATGCCTGGATAAAACCAAACTAGATCAACACTAATGATATTTGCTCTCAGACATAGCTGAATCTCTGGCTATGTTTGGGATAGGAAGGAATTTCCTCATGTGGTGAACTGGCAGAGCCTTGGGGTTTGTCTTGTTCTTGTGCGTTGTTCAAGGACCATTTTTTTGAGTCTTACTTCACATTCTTTCACTTTCTGCAGCCTTGTTACCAGAACTGAACGTTCACCTTTTCCCATCACTGGGCTATATTTTGCTTCCAAAGATTTCCTCTGCTTTACCAGCCAGGTATGGAGAGATCTGATTTCTTTGCATTGCAAAGGTAGCCTGGTAATTGCAAAACCAATACAGATTCCTGCCCACCTGGAAACAAGATGCAGGAAGAGAAGAGGGGAAATAATAACCTTCTCTGTCAGTTACAGCCTTCGACTACACTCTTCAGAAAACAAATGGATTGTAGGATGTTCCAGTGTGCAGAAGTATGGTCAAAGCATGCATTGTGTTGGGGCAGCACTACATGTAAGGAGCCACCTCTTTGTTTTCATGTGTGACCAGATCATTGTCACAAGTAATTGTGGAATTGTGGATGTAATTGCTAAACCTCACAGCTAATGACAAAATTCCTTTGTCATTCCCTTGTTGTTATGTTTAGGAAAATGGTCTGTAGGCCTGGTTGATACTTATAGGATACTTATAGGCACATTACTTCCAGACCTTTATGAAGTGCCCCAGTGTATTCTTTTGGTGCTTTTGGTAACTTGTGTGTCCTTCAGCCTTGCCTGAAGCCAACAGGAGACTTTGCACTGGACTCACAAGAGAATAGGCTTTGACTGGGGTTGAGTAGAGCCAACAACTAGATCCAACAACAATTGCTTCATCCAATGTTTCTCCAGCTGATTTCTCTGTTCTGCAAAAGGTAAGCTTATTTTAAATAGTAGTTTCTGGCTTGGTATACACCTCTCTTGCATTCAACCCCTGTGATTAGAAACCCACCAACACCAGGCAGTTACATGAAGGCTGTCTTGTCTGCACAAAGAGAAGGGTAAATTGAGTCATTCCTCCAAAAGGCATATTCACTTCAGAACATTGTCACTGTAGGCAATGTTTGCAGTTTAATACCTAATAACATTAGTTGAACTGGTCCACTCTGAAGGGTTCCAGGGGAGTTTTCCCAAGCAGAGCACAGCTGTCCTCCCTTCCCTCTATCACCTTGCTAATACATGTCAGGTTTACTATTTTCTTCATTCTTCATGAGCCACCCCATGGATCAGAGGCTGCCAAGGATGCTCTTGTGAGGCAGTAGACCCCATTGTGTCTGGTGGGCGTGACCCCAACTACACAACCAACAAAGTGCTCATTGCTGCTATCAGCTTCATGACCACACAGCATGCAAAGCTTAAAGAGCCCTTTCACAGGCCCCAGCCACTCATACTGAAATCCTTGTCACTGAGCTCTGCTTTACCCCTGTCCTGCAGCTGCTGAAGCCAATAGCTAAAGTTCTTTGCCTTCAGCTGTGCTGAGGAGTATGTGTCCTGCCTGGACAAAAAAAGAGCAGTCAGATGTGATGGTGAATAAAAGGCAGGTGGAGAGGCAGGAGCTCCTGCTCCTTTCATTATTGTTTGACTGGTGTTCGTCCTTTATTGTAATTGTTGTTTCACTGTTAATTGCTGTTCATCTGAGGAACATGCATGGAGCATGCTTCCTATTTAGCATGTAAAAAAATCCCTGAGGAGTTTTGAGATCACAAGCCTCAGAAAGAGAACAAAATTAGCACGTATAATTCCCCTTGATTTTCTTCATGCCTGCTGACAAGGTTAACAACAACTCTTCTTTCTGAGAGCTTGTTATTTCTCCTCTACCAAGGATTCCAGGTTGGTGAGTCTTAGGTCTGATTTATTATTGTATATATTGGTTTTCTTATGGAAAGGGTGGTGAAATTAGAAACCAATTACATTAAAACTGCATAAATTATAAAGGCTGGAAACTGAAGAAAAATAATAAAAATAATTTTTTCCCCTTTGTCTTTAACTTAAAATATAACCTGAAGACTGTCTCTAACTAACTCCTATTTAATATAACCCCCTGTCTAATTTGAGTTGGGAGGTGGTTTAAGCAGCCCTGTTGTGAGGTGAACAATGAAGCACAAGCTTGGTGAAACTGCACAGTGATTAGACTGAGTGTGGTCTGTAATATGGCTGTTGTTGGCTAAGCCAAGCTGTCTGTCCTCAGACAAATTCCTCTTGAGTTACAGTAACTCAAGCAATTCTGCCTTCTGGATGCTAGCTCTCAGCTATTCCTGGATTTAAATTCTAGTAGTAAACATTTTAATGGAAAAACATCTATTTGATCTCATTTTTTTCCATTGTCATGAGGAAATGTTAATTTCTCTAATTTCTGTTGATTTTTCCCATGTACCCCCTGCTACTCCCACATGTTCTGGCTTGTGACAGAACATTTTTTGTGATGAAAGAAAGCAGGACGTACTCATGGGAAGAGGCAGGCATGGCCTGGATGCCTCAGAGGATCATTTTGCAAGTAGCTTGTCTTTGCTGTCTCACAGTATGAACGTGAGTCCCCATCCCTGTTAATCTGCTTGATTCAAGAGTTAGGAGTGGTGTGCAGTGATATCAATGGGTTATCCCCAGGTCTGAAGAATGAGAAATACCCATTACTTATATTTGAAAAAATCTCAGTTACTTATGTTCTCAGCAAAAGCTCCTAATTTTCTCAGCTCTTTCTATGTATTCAGCATAAAAGGATTGCATAATGGGCCCGGCAACTTCTGCAACTATTGTTTACAATCTGTCAGCTAATCCTTTCTGTGAGTCAGGCGGTGCCTACTGGGTTGGGCATTTGGTTTGGATTAGAAACTCCTTATTATGATGATGCATTTGCAGTGCTGCCCGGAGGCCTCAGCAGGATTTCAGCCATGTTGTGCTAGACAGCATGCAAACCTATAGCTTGTAGCCTATTGTATGAGCACCTTTGCTCTGATTCTGGATTTGACCCCATTTCTCCTCATGGCCCTTGGGTAAGACATCTAATCCTGTTCTATTTCCATATCTTTTCAGGGGAGATGATAATTAATTTCCTACCATCAGTCAGTTCCTGGAACCACCTGCTTTTGGAGGAGAACGATGGGATGATGTCACCCAAAGGCCACAGGGAAATACAGCAGTCCAAGTGGGAAACAGCATTTCCTCTGCTTGAGTGCCTCTGCTGTTCAGTGAAGTAGGTTTTGCAATGGGAATTTGCGCCCTTTCCAGCAGTCCTGCTGCACCCAAAATACATATAAGGTGAAAAATGCAAGTAAGCCCTGAGTTGCGTCAATGCTGTTTGCAGCCATGGAGTTCTTTCTCCCCTCTCTGTGCTGGGTGTGGCTCCTGTTCTAATGTGGGACCCATGTGCAGTAGCAGCCAGACTCTCCTCCTCTCTGTCCTTTCAGGCTATAGGCATTCCTGCTGCTGTTACTCCTGTTTCATGACAAAAGAAAGCTTGCCAAGTCCAGCTACCATCACACCTTGTTTGTACTCCAACTCTGTGTTACCATGGCCTTGTGTTCATGTCTGCAATTAACCCTGAGCCTTGTCTACACCTGTCACTCACTCACTGGCAGTTACTGCTCTACAATATTGCTGACATGTGAACCCTGACAAGGGAAAAGACATCTGTCTTTCTGTACAGGGTGAGCTTGCCTGGGTTTTATCTTCCCATAGAAACGGTACCTCTTCTTGTCTGTCCTGGGTGCTTTATTGAAGTGGCCATACCAATAACATGGAAAAATGAGCAGACCTACAGATGAGTCCTTTGTGGGTTGCCTGCTGCCCCACTTCCCTTGTTACTGAGGAATCGCTGCTCAGTGGGGCCACTCTGCAAGATGCTCCTGAAGAAGAACAAATACGTCTGAGACATAAAAGTGACATGCATAGGAAAGACCATGTTCATCATGGCTGTAAGTCCATTGAGGTACTTGTGTACTTGTTTTTATGCTAAGGGCAAGTGGAACAGAGCTTAAATTCAGTCTAAAAGTCTGGTTACCCCAATGCTGTAACATCCTGCAGCCCTCAAAGACAGGAACAAGGTGGTACTTGCTGAGGAACTGATGAACAGCCTTCACTTTGTCTCCCTCCTTTCGAAGCCCAGATCCCTTCTCTATGAGCTGCTAACAACACGCTGGTATCATGACAGCTAGCGCTGGAGCTGGCACACACAGGGCTGTCCTGTTTTGGGAACTTTTTTGTCTCATGAGAGATTTGAGACTTAAACACTTGATTAGTCTGTATCTCCTTATTTGAGACTGACCAGTATGAATTGCTTCTGATAAACTATCAGTAGGATTCTCAAATATAGGTGAGTTGCTATCGCTTTAATTAAAATAGATCACTGTCTAGAAGATACCCTGTGACATGCTCCCATTGAGGGGAAAGCTACACTGTGAGTATTCCCCTGAGTAATCAGAGGCTGTTATCACATTGAAGAGCTTAACTTGAAACTCAGACCTCACCACATGCTAAAGAACAGTTGAGTCAGGAGTGACTAAGGACTAATCATGTCCATTATATCGTGAGAGTAACTGAAAAATTAATAGAGGAGCCACCATAAGATGGTATGAGACACAGGTCTGTAGGAAACTGGACTTCATTAATTTTCTTGTACAAGAGACAGTCTGTTTGCTATAGCCAGGGGTTTTAAATATTACTTGTACGCTATTAGAGGCACATGGTCTGTCAGCTGGTAAAAACATTGTTAAAGTATGCAAAGTCATTCTTAAAGGCTTTCTTTACCTATTGCATTCTAGCTCTGTCCTGCAGTAGCTTTCTAGGAGGCCAGCACCACATGGATAAAGCTGGATATCTGAAGTTGGAAAGAGGCAATGGGGAGAAGAAGCCATTTAGGGTCATTAAGGAGTTTACTTCACCCACCCTGGTGAGTTACTGGTGCTGGTACGGACTATACCAGGTCACTTTTGGGGACTCAGATGCATTTGATAGACATATCTGCTATCTTCTATAGTTTTCATTGTATCTTCACTAATTAGTGTTTATAGAAGCTAACCACAGATTAGATTAATGCATTTGTCCCATGGGATGCAGACTTTAGGGTTTAGGCAATGCTCTGTGGCTAACAAGAGACAACAAATTATACCTGAGTCATTTCCCTGGGTGAAACACGCTCTGCTCTGATGATGACGGGAGCAAGCTGAACATCTTTCCAGGAGACACCAAGTGTTGTCACAAGGGCAGTCGTCTCCCATCGTGATTAACCAAGCAGAACTTGCAGTGGAAGAGCCACCAAGGCAATCAACCTTAGGTTTATCCTAGCAGTGATATCAGGCTGCCAGCAAGATTAGGAGGATGACAGTTAATGTAGTCTTTTGGTAGTGGGGCAAAATTTATATTCTTAGCATAAGCTGCTTAAGAAAAGCTTCTTTTACTTAGCATTTATCACTTGTTACTGGTGTTTTATTACATCAATAGCCATTCCAAGAAAACGTTTTAAAGCCCCTACCTGTTTCAAACACAGGCATATTCCCTTCTTTGCCAAGCATATTTTGAGAGAACAAGACTGGGGACAAACTGAGTTAGACCTACTTAGTCACACAGATATAAACTTAGCATAGCCTCCCTTTTTGATCAATGAAACTGGGCCTAGTATGCTTCCTGAATCGTGGTGTTTCTTCCTACTAGCACTGATGGAAGCTGGATCCAATGTATGGTGAATGCAGACCTGTGGACCTTACTCAAGACAAGCTTGCAGTGAACTTGGCAGGATCTCTGGCTTAAGCAAGAAATACCCAAATTGATCCCATAGGGTAAAACATGCTGCATTTCCTCCAACATGTCTTCAGTCCACTTTCCACCCCTCTCTCCCAGATAACCAAAGCCAGACACATTCATTCCTTCTCATTCCTTCTAGGTGAAATAGTCTTGTTTTGTTTTGTTTTTCACAAGCTTCTCAGATAGACCAATGCAGTGTTATAGCACCGTCACCTAACGGTGTCTGTAATGGGCACTGTGCAGGAGAGTCCTGGGGTGTTGTACAATGAAATTCTACAATAATCTTAGTAACGAAGAGCAATTAAGAGCAGCAGTTAACCTATATTTCTTTACCCTACTTTAAGTGTCAACGTACACCCAGGATTGCAAATACTAGCTGGAAGTGCGTCGCACTGTCCAGAGGCATAATTACAGAAAGCTGTAGTTGTCTTTATCACAAAGTTTTAATTAGCAGGACACATTAAATAACTAGCTGATACAGATCTTAATGAATCATTTATGGGCCTACATCTAAGATAATTATATGTAGCTGGTCACACATAGTCACTCACATATGCTTGGGCTTATGTGAAATGGGATATACATCTTCCTCATGTAAAGTAAAGGTGAAAAACTGGGGCACCAGACCACCTTAGCCAAACAGCTTGAGCCTGGACCATTGTTGGCAAGACTGGGGGGAAAATAAGAAAAGCTGGCTTCAAAAGAAGCCCACCTTGAGAAAAGGCAGGAGCTATGGGCTCCTGGATTTTTGGTTGTTTTGGGTTGTTTGTTTTTTTTTTTAAATCAAGGTGGTTGTCCCAAGTGAACGCTTTATGCAGCGCTGCTCAGGAATGAGGAGAGGGCAGATGGACACCAGGGTTGAAAATGTGTTTTCTGGGACAAGCTGGGATTCTGGCGTCTGCAAGGCGTGTCGTACTGTCCGTGCTGTGGCTCCCTGGCAGCCTAGCATGTCCTAGATGGGTCCCTTTTGTCTCCAGCCACTCTGCCTGCCCTGAAGCATGGAGAAGCTGCTCTAGAACAACCACTGAAAAGCCCTGTCAACCAGTCTCTGCTCCACAAGGGCAGGTCCCAGTTCTCCAGGCTTTCTTGCTGGTTAGTATGTCTGGATGAAAAAGTGGGGAGACATCTAAACATTCAATTGCTTCAGGGCTAATTTTTGCTCTGCATACTGTTTTAGGGCCAGATTTTTATGACTTTTTTTTGTGACTGCTCCTTGATAGTAAAATGAAGTGTATGTTGTCTCTTTGTCTGACCAAGTTAAGGAGTCATAGGAGCTGCTGGCTGCAAAGGCATGTTTATTGTCACCCCTGATTTCTGTGCAGCTCAGTAAGTGTATGCACTTAGCATGGCTGAAGCCAGGTAAACAAGCCAGTTGTGGTGCAAGAGGTGTAGCACACACACCTCTTCCTCCCCTTTGCGTAGCAGAGGCAGCTGGCCGTAGGCGAGCTGCTTTCCTCCATCAGCCGCGGCGTCAGGATGGTGGGACTGACAGGGCTTCGCTTGTGGAACTGGTTCTTAGGGAAAGTCTGCCAGGCTCCAGGATTCCTATGTCAGGCACGGTGCCAGTCCTGTTTCTTTCAGCTGGTTCTTTCACCTCTCACCCCACTGTGCTGAGCTCCCTCATGTACTCACTTCCCTTTCTCCCCGTCCCATGGGCTGCCTTGGTATCCATCCCAGTTCCTGTAGTATAGCCTGTATAATTTTGAGCTGTCGGATTCTTCTCCTGGTTTTTATCAAGTAATACTTCAATGTCTGATTGTATGTAATACATTATGCCCAAACCCTGCCCCCCTCCTTCACCTGCCCACCCCTCAACACAACAAACCTCCTGTATCAGATAGACATGTTTGACCAGAGTCTTTCTTGCAATGTCTTACGTGGCTTACTCGACTTAGCTGGAGCTCCAGCTAGTAGCAAAGCCTGTATTTTTCTGATTGCAAGGCAGAAGGCAGTGATAAACAATCCACTGCAGATGTATATTTGGAAAAAGCAGGAGGGAAGTATTACCAACCTGTGCAATGCCAACCCAACGTCCTTCAAAAGCAGCGTTAAACAATTTTCTCAATTATCCACAGAGTCTACTGTTAACAGGTTTCCCTGGTTCCCTGCATCAGATGGACTCTGCTGATGTCTGCAAAACTTCTTTCAGTTTAAGTACAGAGTTCTCCTTAAAATTAGTGGGCTTTTCAGAGTTAATATGTTAATCTCCTGATGCACCACAGCAGGCGTCTGGAGTAGATCTTACTAGACTGTTTACACTGTGCTTCCTTTCAGGGTGGTTAGAGGCGAAGGAGCACTTGTGGCAGAGAACTGATGTGGTGTAGGGTTTGACAGCAACTTTCCACACCTAGTTGTTGATTTTGTGGAGGAGGGAGGAGCAGAGGCTCCCAGTACAGCTCCCAGTGTGGCTTCTCAGCTTCTTCCCATCAAGGCGCTGTTGCAGAGCAAGGCATGAGCCCCTCCTCCATTTTCCCCAGTTGCCCAAGGTGCCAGAGGTTTCATTTGCCACCTTCTCCTGGAAGAAAAGGAGAAACCTGTTGGAAGAGGTCTACTTTCTCTCTCCAAGGCAGCAAATGAGGCTCAACCCTCCAAGCCCAGAGCCACCTACACTAGAGGAGAGCACTGCATGCTCCATGCAACAAGGCAGCTGCTGGGAATGCTCTCAGCACCATGGCTGATAGCAGCCTACATGCTAAAGCAGACAGTCTCTCTGGATGGATGGTTGTAATAACTTTGCACTTTGTGGTTGTTGCCATTTTTATCTTCATCCCTCCACACACCCCCGCCCTGGGAGGTAAGGAACTGCTGTTAGTCATTTTATGGGGAGAAACTGAGCTACAGCGTGATGAGGCCACACAGGGAGCCTGTGACAGAGCCGCTTGGCTATCAGACCATTATCTCCTTCCTTATCCTTCCTTATCAGCCAAAGTAGGATATGGGGAAATGGCTCCTGAGTGACTGTGAACTGTGGGAAGTAGCCAGAGAAATAAGAAAAGCTGTGCCTGCTCCTGACACCCAAACCAGGCTGCCTGAAACCCTCAGGGCACTGAACAATGACAGATATGCTCCAGCACCATGTTTTCAGGGGAGCAGATTTTTTCCCGTTCTCCTGTTAGACTCTCAGTGTTGGTTTTCCAGCCACCGCCAGCACTGTCTGGGCACAGATCCATGTTTACTCTAGCTCCACAGCCAGAAATATGGTGATGTCTGGTTCATGCTAGTGTGTGGTTGTGCTGAATGCATCAGATTGCGTCACCAAGAATCACCAGCTACAGAAAGCATGGAGCCGTGGCAAGGAAATCAGAGAGTGAGTACACAGCACAACTCTGAGCAGAGTAACAGCACTGGAAGACAGAAACTTGCTCAGAAGACTCTGAGGATTAAAATAATTTTATCAGAGGCCACTTCCTAAGGAAAAACGCTTGGTTTGGAGTGCCAGGTTTGATTTTTGAGCTGGATCAGGAGTACAGTTTATTTTAAAAGAGCCAGTGGTACCGATTAGAGCCTGAGACTTCCAGAGCAGCACAGGGGACTCAACCACACATCTTCCATTGATTATCTCTTGGCCAAGCCAACTCTCAATGATAGCACAAGTAATATGTCACAAGTTCATTTTCTGTCATTAAGATCAGTAGCTATGACCCTGATCCTTGCTGGGAGCACAACTTCTCAGTAAGAAGATGCTGGTTTATTGCAGGGGCTTTTAGAAGAATATTGTTTTAATGCCAGGCTGTGCTGGGGCAGAGCCCAGCTCCTGCTATCTCACACCTCCAGTAGCACAGAACTACAAGCCTGCACTGTCTCTTATCAGTGCAGAGCCTGGACTAAGTGTGTCTTTGCTGACCTCCTTATCCTCTTGGTACCACAGAGAAATGAGCTTAGTTTCAGAAAGCTGAAGTGTAGGTACAGCTGGTAGGTATTAGCACTTCAGTTGTGTATTCCTGGAATGCAAATCATTTGGTGGCTGTTGTTTTACTTGCTTGACTTCTTGGTGTATATGCTAAAATGTCTTGGTAGCAAGTGCCCTGGATTCCAAATCCAACATTTTGGGCACCACAGTGAGGCAGCTTTGCCCTGAGAAGAGGGTGTCCTCTGCCCCTGTGGTCAAGCGTATACAACCAGGGGTTGCTGCTGTTGTCCACCTTTGGAAATGTTTTCAACTTTTGATGATCCCATTCCCTTTCCCTTAGCGCACTTCAGCCTTTGGGGGCCAAAAAGCATCTACTGCTAGCTAATGTCCAGTGCCTACCTCGATGTGTTAAAACCCAGCAATGCATTAACCACGAGTATCGACAACTTACGCAGCATCCTGCTCCACAAGCCAACTCCCTTTGTATCTGAGGAGGAAAAAGCAAAAAATGCCGAGTTTGGAATAACCCTGTAACCCACGTGATACTGCCATTTGAAACAGAAGAAGTGGGAACAGCAGCCACTGGCACTGGCCCTATCTTTCTCTCACCCTTTGTGAAGAGCAGTGCCAATGAATAGATGTGCGCATCTCTCAGATCATCTGGCTGCCTGGTGCCTCTGAAGATGGCAACTGGGCTGAAAGTGGGAAGGAGGGGGAGCAAAGGTGTCCAGATAATAAATTAGCCTCTAGAAACAAAACAAGAAAGAAATTTCACTGTCTGAAACACAGAAGTGAAAAGGGACAGGGTTGCACCACGTTAAGCAGCCTCTTCTGCTTACAGTTAGCACCAGGCATCAGGAGCGATAGAGCAAGTTTTCTACCAGCTCCTGGAGCTGCTCAGGCAGGATGGATGTGGAGACCGCAGCAGTGAGAAGCAGCTGAGCTTCAGTGTTTTAGAGTGGATTGTACCAGGTAGGGTTTGTTCTGGCAGCTGGAGAAGGTGCCATGTGGCTCACATGGGGTCCAGGATACTGTTAGGGCACAGTGATAATTCACAAAGTATTAAGGGAAGGATCCAGTTTGAATTTTTCTCTGTGGATTCCAATTGGGTGTTTGGGTTTGAGGGGTTTTTATTTTCATTAGAATTGTCACAGAGTGAGTCTGTTCCTTCCCTTATGGCAGCTATTCTAAGACTACCAGAAAGTCAGCTTGCAAGATCCACTCCTCTGAGTGTGCAGGTACTGATGAGGACCTTACCCAAGAAGATCTTCGGCTGAAGTTGAAGCATTTGTGTGGAAGCATGGAGTTTCTTCCTCTCCTGGAGTCCCAGTAAGATCAGAGGTGGGACTGTGTGCCTGTGCCTAATTTCAATTTCAGGGTTATAAATGTGTCTTGGACCTTTATGTGTACCTCTGTGGCCCAGGGGGCTCTGAAGCACTCCTCCAAACTGCTGTCACAGCGTGGAGGATGTCTGTCCTCACACTCATCCACAGCTACTGACACAGAAAACAATCAATCCCTTGGACTAACAAAACTGCAGAAGCTAAAAGCTTCTGTTTCAAGGCCATCAAGGAAAAATATTGTACTTCACTTCCTCGTTGTGCTACAGAGTGTTTCACAGAAGGGCTCCACGACGTGTCACAGCAGGGCTCTGGGGCTGGTTTCCTACCTGATGTCACAGGCATAAGTGGGAGCGTGTGTGAGTGAGGGCCGGTGTGTTTTAAACAGGACCAGCCTGGATGAAGAAGTAACTGTTTGGCAGGAATGCCTTGAAGGAAAATGCACTAAAGATTGTGCTGAGGTGCAGTACCACAGCAGCAGGAGCTGTATACGTTTGCAATGGGCTGTATCCAGTGAATGTTACAAAAAAAGTCAAGATTTCAGGAATAAGAGGAAACTGGCTTTAAGCTGATTTTGAATAAAACAAGGATAACTTCTGCCTCCATGAGGGTCACTGCCCACTATCAAGGACAGCAATGATCCCACCAGGTATATGAACAGAGCAGTGCATCTGGGATGAGACCTGGGGAAACGCTGCCCACAGACATTCAGCATTCACACACCTCCATGCTCTGCTAGGGCCAGTGGCTGTGGCAAACCTCCCTCCAGCTGCCCAGCTGCCAGCTGATAGAAACTTCCAGTGATGGTTTTCAGCCTTTGCCCAGGGGAATGGCCTCTGCTTTCCTCCACTTCTATGTGATTCAGAGACTAATCTTCAAAGCTGATGACATAGCTTGGCTTCACAGATGACTTAGAGGCTTATTTTAGGGTCTGTTTTAAACCAGGAGAAATATTGGTAGTATGTGGCCAGCGTGGTCTCGCCTGGCTCTCATGCTCTCAGGAAGCCAGTTATCAGAGAGAATTTTAATGGCTCTTATGGGCTGTATGAAAGACTGGTGATATCAGAGGGAATTCTTAAACAGGCTTGTTCTGAGTCTTTTTTTTTTTTTGCCTGGCTGCACAAATGTAAGCCCTAGTTGCATGCTGCAAGCTGGTATGGCTGATGGGTGCTCTGGGGAGATGATGCTCTGGAGAAGCTGCTGGTTACTGGTTCTGCCCGAGGGGTGGGTTTGCATTTACTGCCTGGCGTGATAACCTGGCTCACAGGCTACACCCCTTTCCTTCCAAAGGGCTGCACACCGTGCTACCCCTCCTTGTCCTGGATGGAGCTATCTCTGGATTTGTGGCTTAAAAGCTGAGTGCTGGCATGGGGAGAGAGGAAGATCAATAATCCTCAATAAGGGGATAAGTAAGACAGTGGCTTAAGGGAAAGCTCCAGAGAGCTCAGACTTATCATTAGGAGGGACAAGCAGTGATGTCTTATTGACATATCTCATTAGAAGTTGCTGGGAGCTACTGGACTGGACAGTCATTTCAAATGTCAGCAACCCTGGGGGAGCTGGATGTAAATGTTGTAATTGATACAAGGATGGAAGCGGCTCCACTACAAAGTGACATTTCAGATATTGTGGGAACGGATGATGTGAAACATCCTCAACGAGATCTGTTTCCCCTCAACTCTTTTGACTCCTATCAGAGGTGCGTGTTCAAGCTTTTCTCTGGGCAGATGGCTTCTGCAAATAGAACCAGCTTTGAAATACAAAGTTTTGCTGAATTCATTATATACCTTCTGACTTCAAAGCTTTGCACTTTCCTCTTTAGTTTTAAATAGAGCTGCTTGGCCGCTTTCAGACCTGTTACTTTTGAGACAGGTGCTGCAGTGGATGTCACCAGTGAAACGCAGCGGCAGTGGAAAAGTTATTTGGGGTGGACGGAGCAGCAGTGTGCTTGCCCAAGGCTGCATCTCACCTCTGCTGCCCACATTTGGCCAGGAGGGACATGGTCCCTGTAGTTCTGTGGGTGTCAGGGGGCCCTCCCCATTGGGGAACTTCCCTGACTTTCTCAGCGAGGGGGACAGCTGCACTAGCCTATCCCTGCACTTTCAGCTCTCGAGGAATGCAAGGAGAATCCGATGGGGTGGGATGGTATTTGAAACAGGAGTTATTCTGTCCAGCTTGACGTAAGTTCTCTTCATTGAGGACTTCACAACAGGAAGCTTCTGCCTCAGGAGGGAGACTCTATATTAATTAATCTTTAAAGAGCTTCATATTGAATTTACCTTCTGGAGCACGGTGGTTTTCAACCGCAGCTTAGCAAGTGGATAGCAGTAGTTGGAAGTTACTGTAAGCAGAAAGCTTTACTTTGGCTGTGTGCACTGGAGTGATGAGGTTTGGGTATCACATCCTACTTTTGCTTTTGAGCATGTATTGGAGCCACCCAAAGGGATACAAATTGGAGCGCTTTCCCTTTGTATCTGCTTGCTACACAGAGAGATGACATTTTATTGGCCAAAAGTCTTCTTGGAAAGAAACTGTCACTTTGGAGACCGAAATGTAGTTTAGTAAAATTTTTCATATGCACAAAAGGGGGAGAGAAACAAGCACCCAAACTTCAAAGTAGCTGAACCATTCCTTTCAACAGCTTCTGATCTGCCACAACTTCATTTCAAAATCCTTCAGGTTCAGTTTGGAAATTTTAAAGGCTCAATGCCACAGTGTTCACACTGAACAAGATGTTTGCTTCACCCACAACCTATTTCTTTCTTCTTTCTTTTTCAAACTGACATTGCAGTGGAAATCTACTACTTGCCCTATTTTGATTGCCTACAGCATCTGGGTAAGTTGGAGGCAAGACTTGCTAAACTGAAAAGTGTTTAGACAGAAAAAGTTCTTCATTTATACCTCGGGTCTCAGGAGCTGGAACCCTTATGGTGCTCTACAAGGGTGTTATATTGCAACTTTCAGTATTCCTTCGTATATTCCTGAACTGAGAAGCTTTTGTGGGATTTTTGTCTTATCGGCAATACATTATAAAAATGTCTACTCTTTCCAAAGAGTTAGCATTTCACTGGGATAACTATTCTTAATTTCAGCCCTGGAGTCAGTTTATGTGTGGTTTGATCATCTGTTTCTCCTTTCATACAGACACTATCAACGTGGGCAGCAGAGCAGCCCTGTCACACAGGATTAATGGCAGAGTGTGGTGTTGCTCATGGAAGCAAAGTAAAGGTGAACAGTAAAATCACTCCATATGAATAAACACCAAATTTGGAATAATTTTTTTCTACATGTTGCAGCATCCTAAGTACAAAGTAATAACCCTGTCAGGAACAATATTCACTGCTCTCTCACCTGGCTGTGATGGAATTAGTGGCAGCCTCCTGGGAAGAACGCAGGTATGTCAGTGGTGGATACCCAGCATGGGGTTGTGTTAAAGCAAAAAGCGAAACGAGTCCCTTGGTCACAGAACGGGCAGAGAAACCTAGTATCAGGTGGAGAATCAGCATTGCTTTGAATATGGCATTTATCTTGGTTTCCTCATGAGAAGGATAATGCAAAACCAGGAGATATATATATGTGTATATATATATGTGTGTGTATTTGTATATCAGACAGAATGTGTTGTAGAATTTGGTAGAAGACGAAAATCAAAGTCTTGTGAAATCTAGAGTTAGGGCAGGATGATACCAAACAGTGGAAAATGATGACAGGCTTACTGAGTGCTCTCTGCCTTAACACAAAATCAAGGAGAGGGGAAGCCTCAATGAAGGATGAGACTTAAAAATATTCCACCTCACAAAAATAGAAATAATTATGCACTTTTACCAGGGTGGGGGGAAGTTACTCAGCCATTTGTCGAATTTGTTAAACTATTTGCCTCTGGCTTTCCATCTGCATTTTATTTTTAAAGGCACCAACCAAATAATGTTTGATGCTAAGAAAATCATAAAAGTCTAGCTCTTCCTAGCTGCCCCAAGGTCTGTGCTTAGAGCCTGTACATTTTGGAAATGTCAGGTCGAGGCACATGCATAGAAAAAATAGATGCACAATTACAGTGTTTATCCTATCTACTCCAAAGCATTTTGAGCCCTTGAAATAGCTGAAATAAAATCTCTCTCCACAGCATATTGCTGCCCAGTAGCATGTGTCACAGAGCATATTTAAGATTTCTTCAGAAGAAGCCAAGATCAGACACTGCCAGAAATCAGATATTCAATTAAACGGTCTCATGCTTCAAGCCACTATGGCAAGGGTACTTCATGAAACAATTGCTGCTGTGGGAACGGTTGGGATTAAATGATTATGGAGGGAGAATTTTAACATCAGCAACGTGAGCACTTGTACATCTGTAACAGCAGGATCTGAAGAGGATGGCCACGAAGCTGGGTGCACATGTGATTCTTCCTGTGAGCATTCAGCTCTTCCAGCCTCCAACCATGATGTAGCCTGGCCCTAGGAAATCGCAGAAGAGACAAAAAGTGTTTGTACTGAGATGATGGCTTTGTAAGAAGCAGCTGTGCTCTAGCTATGGCTTTCCAAGATGTGACTGTGTTGGGGCTGTATTGTTTTTGACATCTACGCAGGTTTGTGCCTTCTCTGCTTCTCTACCCTTCTCCTAAGATGGCTCTGTTCACACATAGGGCTGTCCCAGCATTGAATTGTGTCACAGAGTGGAGCTAACACCCTGCCCCTTCCCCTTTTGCTTTCTCCATGTTAATTTTCCCACTAGCTCGGCTCCCTGTTGCCCTGGCACAGGTGGGAATTACCGAGATGGGGCAGGGACTCACTCAAGGGAACACAAAATTTTCTCTGCCTATGAAGCATGGGTTATTTTATTCACCTTTGGATCTAACTTTCTTGATTTAGGTGTGTCACAAAAGAGTGGAATATCCCTCACTCAAAAGAGAAAAACAGTATCATGTTATTGAGGTAAACCAATAATTCGTCAGCGTTCAATAAATTTGATGGAATTTAACAAAGTTTAACTGTGGTTTACCAAAGTTCAGTTAACCATGAATCCTGCTTTAGAATCCCTTCAAGAACCATTGTCAAAGATATTAGCAAAAGCAGGTTTAATATGATGTTATAAAAGCGTGACTTAACAAAATTCATTGGCAAGGTTCACTCTGTTACTTACTGCCTAGAAGAAACATGTAAAGGAAAATTGAGTTAGGATTGAGTTAGAATGATTTGCACAGAGACCAGAGACACAAAAGGGTAAGGAAGACCCTCCTCTTGAGTCACGAGGTTCAGAGTAGATCCTGCTGCTTTCTAAACTCCTTCTCTGAGAGGAGTCTAGGTGCGTCTGGATCCAGCCTTAGTCCCAGACTTGGTCAACGGTTTATGTCTAAGGGATTACATATGCAAAGTTTGTAATAATTAATATTAAGTAAGTACCTGGATTAGCAATGTTTCATTAGTACTAATTCAGCATGCTATCAGTAGCTTACCAAAGATCTGTCTCTGTGCCTCAAGGCACAACAACTGAGCGTTGTCCCAGCTCAAGGGGACAGGAGTGCCATGCAGCCACACTGTCTGGCAGGGAGAGCTCAGGCAAGGCTCACTTAGGCTGTCATATTTATCCAGTAAAGTGGTTGGCTCATAATCAGATTACATGCAATGGGAAAGATATGCATGAGATTACTTGCACCCACGACTTTCTCTGTTCCCTGATAAATGAGTTTTGGAAAAGCCACCCACTATTATGTGTTAATTGTGTGATCGTTGATCCAAGCTCTTAAGTATTGATGCTCACTGTGCCACTCTGCTCCTTTGTGGGTTTTCAGAGGAGTTCTTGGACTCCCTACAGTTCAGGTCTTCGCCTCCTTTGCAACCTGTACCAAACTACCACTACTTTTGTTAAGGGATAGAGTGTACCTGTCAGGAGGTATTGTCAAAAGACTGAAAGGACTGACATTAGCTGCCTGGCTCCCATTACAAAACTACTTTAAAATCCTGTTGCTATCACTTTGTTTTCTAACATGTACCTAGAAGCCTTTTTACTGCTCCTTTACATGATGATTGCTTTCTACAGTCAGAAAAACAGAAATCAAACGAAATCAAGCATATGTGTCTTGCTGATACAGGTGTTTTGAAACCTTTTCCAAATACTGCAGAAAAGCTTTTATATCAGTAGAGAATGTTTATATTGGGCTTTCTTCTGGAAGCTGTGAGAGGGACACAGTACGTACTGCTGGATTATTTCACCAACTGGATAAATCTAATTTCTTTTTCAAATAGGAAACTTGGACTATGGCAGGAAAAGTACTTCACTATATAAACGAGTTCCACACATCCTGAGCGGGAACTTGGCATCTCCACGGGGCAGAGATGCTCAGATATATGCAAAGCTTCCCAACATGTTTAATATGGCAAACATTAAGTGACCAATATCACACATGGTTTCTCCCCACCTTGGATGAATTGGCTTTTTGAAGGAGCAGCTGAGACCAAAGGGAATACGTGAGGCCTGAGGGGACAAGAAACCTTTACAAAATCTCAGCGTCATCTTTTGAGCCACATGATTAAAAATGTGAATTCTGGACTTTTACCTCCCCACACCCTGCTGTTCTGGAGGATGACTGGGCTGTATGCTGTTTGGTATAAGGTGATTTAGGTCATTCTAATCAAAAGGCTCACTGAATGAGAAATACACAGTATTTCTATCTGCTAATATGTCACTGTGGTGCTGTTCTTCCACAGGATGGGAATGTATGAGGAACAACAGGTCTCCTCAAGAAATGCATCATGAGGTTTAAAACACAGTGTACAATGAAGGAAGTACCGTGTTTGAATGAAGCCTTCTGTTCGTGATTGGCAGGTTAGTTAAATGCCATGCTCTGCAGCTCTGGAAAAGCCATAGGCAGCAGCTGAAATGCCCTGGGAAGGACTGTAATAGCCAGCTTGGTATGTAGGAACCAGCCAGTGGCAAGCTGGCTCTGTTCTTTGAAGTGAAATGTTGCTTGGACCCTGATGAGCTTGTCCTTCATGACAGCTACCATGTCGACCTTGCTGTGCTTGGTGAGGTTACCACAGATGTACTCTACCGATGGTGACCCCAGGGATTTCATCTCTTAAATGCTGGTGTGGATGCCTGAGCCAGTGGCGCTGTGGAGCGAACGCAGCATCCTGTGACTGCAGAGGCTGTAGAGCCAGCTTCTCCACTGGCCTCTTTTTAGAAGAAAATGTCCATACAAATGTGTTCCTCTCCTTCCTCGCTGTAGGACTTTGGAAAAGGCAGAGGAGTATCTACCAACCCTGCAGCTCCATGCCTGCTGCAATGGGAGCTGGACAGTGTGAGGACACTGCAGATGATGGTACCCACCACCCAGGGCAAGCCTGTGGCACGTAGCTACCCTCTGCACACTGGTGGGTAAAGCACCTCTCTTGCACACCCTTGTTCAAATGCACAGGTTATGTTGGCATAAGAAAGAAATCAATGCATTTTCACTTGAGTATGGTTAAGTGTATTTTGCTTTGTGCATGGCTCCTCCAAGGCTTTAATTGACCTTGACTGGTGATGACTGGGGTATACAGGGAGAGCCGGAAGCAGACGGTTTCTCAACCACAAAGTAGCAAGTGGCTTTGGGCTGACTTTTAGCACACTGTGGAATTAAGCTGTTTTCTGATGCTTTCCTAGAAAAACCTCGAATTCATTCTCCAGCTTGCTTCTTTGCTAGATGGAGTGCAGGAGGCGTTTGTTTGAGCTTTCACAGTGATTAGTTTGGGATTTTTCTTTCCCATCGTCATCAAATGGGACAGCACTTCTGTTCCCAGGCAGATTTTAATTTTTAAAGCTGATGAGTGCCTCACTTTGACAGAGTGTTAAACATTTAAATGCACCGGTGGGGTGCCTTCTTCATATCAAATTCAGATGGCTCATCTGCAAAAATAACCCCTAAAACAAACTGAAAACAGTACTCTTCATATGCAAAAAAAAACTTGGCCAAAAATCTTTCTTCCTTCTGTGATCAAAGCAGGGACTATGTAGTTTGGTTTGTGCAATGGGGTTAGATTTTTCTTCCTCACTGTAACGTAGCTTCAGCTAGTTGTCAGCCAAGAGATATGTTTGGATTTTTCATCCCCATGTGGATTTGTGGGAACACGCACTAGTAGACCAGATCGACATTGTAATAGTGCCTGCATTGATCTAATGCAGTGTTTACGTGGACTCCAGCCATCATTCATTTCTCCTGCAGCATCCAGAGGCTACAGTGGATTATTTTAGACAATAATCATGACAGTACTTAGCTGCTTTCCAGCATTTGCAAGGCATTTTATGAAGAGGGTCAATATAATTATCTCCATTTCGTAGCTGGAAATTAAAGGCACAGAGACATTAAGAGATTTGTACAGGTCCATGAGCACCACAGTAGTGATGGGACTAGGGAGAGGATCTGGGCCCCTGGATGCCCAGAGCAGGACTCTGACTGGCACATCTTGGCCGTGCTGCCAATATGAGCACTCCCTTTTCCTGTTTCTTTCTCCTGTGGCTCTGGGATCAGTGCCCACCCTGGAAACCCACAGCCTGATAGGGGATATCACCTCAAGAGCACATGGAAGCTTAACAATACAGATCATGTGGTTTTTTTAGAAAAAACCCAATTGCTTTCTCCTTTGGTCACTGCAACAGCTACATGGAGGTGGGCACAAAAGGGAAGCGTCTGTGTCTTCCCTCCCCAGTCTGTCTTTTCTCTGGGTAATCACATCACTTACGTTTGACTAGAGCCTTACTTGGTGTCTTGGATATCTGTTCTGCCAGCTCCTTTCTCTGATAACTGTATCTTCACCTCTCTTGCAGCCACGTCTTCTAGTGGTCCAAGGAAATGGGTCCCATCCTTCTTTACCCCCTCTCCCATGCAAGATCAAGGGGGTTTGGGAGACCCAGCATTGCCACCTGTGACAACTCCATCCGTCCCAGCCCACGTGCAGCTCTGTGATGACATGTGAGAATATAAAGATTACTAAAACTAAATTGAAATTAAGATCTGAACCCAGATGAAGGCAGTGGGCTGTCACCAACACCACAGAGCTTCTGTCCCAGGGGTAACAGGCTTTGCACATTGGGAGTCTGTGGAGATCTTCTCTTACTGCCTTGAACTCAGTTAAAAAAAAAAATCAAAAAAAAAATAATCACAAGATTAGTCTTTAATAGGGCCTAAACCATCCGTACTTACAAACTGGGCCCCACCTAGCTTGTGCCCAGTTTGCCCCATATGCTTAACAGCCACTTCTGGGTGCTTTCTGCAGCAAACCCTGCCCACGGGAGCCAGGAGTGCAGGCTGAGCATGTCATTAGGTTTTCCCTTCCACAGTCCTCGTAACTACAGGATAAAACCATGTACTTAACCCACACCTCCTCCCAGGCTCGGGGTAGACTCCTGTCCTGTATTTACAGTCTCCTTCAGCATCCAACAGCTGTCAAGCTTGAGCCCTTCCCAGCCCCTGCTTCGGGTACTGGAAATGTTATTTTCCCTTTGCAGCTGACATCAGCGTACGCCCGGCATTGAAGTATATCAAGATATTCAACAGGGAACTCTGAAAGGAGAAAAAGTTGCTTGTTTGGAACAGTGTTTTGGCAGGCTTCTAAATGAGATACAGGTCATTGGAGAGCTTGTGATGTGAAGCAGAAATGGCTACCAGCCCTCCCCCTGCTTCTGCAGTGCTTGCTTCCCAAGCCTTTAGGCATCAAGAAACACAAGAAATACTTCAAATTACAAAAATTGGAAGACGTAGTTTGGTAGCTCGTATTTCTTAAAGTACATGAAACTCCAGTAGGTCACTGACTGGATAAAGTGGATAAACCATAATCCCTGTGCAGACCATAAATAGTTTGTCTACTCCCAGCAATGGGAGGGAGAGAGGGGAGAGAAAGTATGGATTAGGGGTTGGGTAGGGGGAGAGATTTTTCCCAAAATATTTTGTGATTTGCTCAGACCTTCACCATGTGTAAAATCAGAGATCTCTAATAACCACCCAATTCCTGAAAACACAGTTACTCGATTCAGAAGCTGCAGCAGGTCTGCAGGAGATGTCTGCTCCCGCATGGAGCCCGCTGCCCTTGCAGGGTGAGTCCTCAGTTTTATTAAACTGACTGTATCCTCATGCAACCACACTCCCCAAAGCAGATACCTGGCCCTTCCTGTCCCATCTTGCTGTACCCTTCATTTCCAAGTCACCAGGGTACCTATGCTGTGCCACGTCGGGGCCCTACGGGATGATGAAGCAGGTGATGTTGTGAAATGGCAGTTCTTATCGTCTGGTGCTCTCTACTGTTAATCATTTAAAAAAAAAAAAAAAGAGGTTTGTATTATATGTTTCTATATTAGCAATTTAAAAAAAAATGTAAACTTCTAGCAAGAATGCTCCTTTGTCTCTCCCAGGTATCAAGATATAGTTTGCTGTCGAAACTTGTAGACTGCAATGATATAATATCTCTCTGCAAGGAAAAGTGCTGACAGCAATATGAGTTTTTCTGGAGTTAGTTCTTATTAGGTTTGAATTTATTTATGGGCATTTCAGGAATACTTTTGGTCAGTCAAGGAATGAACAGAATGCTGTAATCTTCAAGCAAAAAATAAAGGGAGCTTTGATCCTTTTTTGAAGGGAGCTGTGAGGAAAACATGCAAAAGAAGTTGTAAAACAAAGGAAAGGGAATGTCCAGCACTGCTCAGTGCCTTAAATGTTATCTTACACCAAAATGCCCAGGTTTTGTTTTCTTACTTCATATTAAAATGACTTCTTCCCCTTCATATTAAAGTGACTTCTGCTGTGTACATTTCTCTGGATTTGCCTACAAACAAGACATTCTCACTTAATATCAGGGAATTGTATTAGTCTCTTATCTTAATTGTGCTTTGTAATTGTATAGGCTGACTAATACCTGCTACAGTTATTGGGGGAAAGAGGGGAGGAAGGGGGGAAATTCTTGGGTGCTCAAATAAGAAAGGAGTAAGGTTGGGAACATGTATGCAAAGCTGCTTCTCCTGGAGCTGGGCTAGAAGGTGGTGGCAGAAGAGCTGCTCCCCACGGAGATGGCACTGGCTGACCCACAGCCTGGGGCTCCTTACTCCTCTGCCCACTCACCCACAAGTCAGGCCACGGTGGAGATGGGAGCTTGTGGTGCAGAAGAGATCTGCTATCTGGATAACAAGGTCGTTTGTCTATCTGCAAATGCTTTGTTAAAGAAAAAACAACAACCAAAACCAACAAACAGAACCAAAATCATTAGATGGAGAAACTGAGAAAGTCTACAAGGGACTTTCCTGTGTCAAATAGACTGTCCGGAAATAAGCTTAACTGACATCATGCTTTTTTAATACTGGAAATGTAGATAAGTCCTAAGAACTGGCAAGAGACAGAGGTGTGACTAGATTTTAAGATAATATTCTGCAGTCCATTTTCTCTCTCTCTTTTAAAAGAAAACCCCAGTGGGGATTTCCCAGCGGGGAGAGTTGAGAGCACTCATACATGTCCTCTCCACCTTCCTCTGGTGCATTCACCAGAGGGAAAGGTCATACTGTAGAAACTATCACCTACAATTGCACTTAGGACAATGTGTGGACTACAGTACCATGAAGAGCTGTATTTAAAACGCATGTGCACACACACACACACATTCAGAGAATTGTTTTTCTTTTAAAATCAGGACTGACTCCTGAATAGCAAACAAGGGATACAAGCCCCTAGGAGAGAGCAGACCCCACTGTGTGGACACCAGGGTCCAAGTGAGCACCAGACCCAGCTTATCACCTCCTTGCAGCATCAGGACGCAGCAAATGTGGTTGCATAACTGTGAGGCTGAGACCTTGATCACTCCACTCCTTGAGGACACAAAACCATCTTTTCCAGACTACCAGGTATGAAGAAGATTTCAGTGGTGAGAGAGAAACAGGGAGAAGGCATCGCTTAAAACATTAGAGTCGGTTAAACCATCTCTATGCTGGATGTCTTCTCAAGCAAAGAGTAGAGGGCTGGATAACTCGACAGTCACTGCTGATCTTAAGCATGTTTGCCACTTTAGATTTTGCCTTTAAATTGTTTTTCTCATGCATCCCTTAAACAGGTGTGTTGTGCGTTGGGTGGGAATGGAAATTACTATGGACTGAACAGAATCTTTCCTTGTATGTTCTTCTGGAAGCCTGCTATTCCTGTTTCTTTTGGTTCTGATCAAAACATAGTATGTATGAATAATCTTACTGCACATAAAGCATGCAAACGCTCTTACACTTTTTGGAGCAGTATAGTAAATTGTGAGAAGCACCTACGTCTGCTGGCTGGGGGCTAACTGCATATATACCCTCCTTGGCTCTGTATGTGCTTTCAGTAGTGCCTGATATAAAATGAGGCAGAGATTCCAGTCCACTAAAAAAGTTTGGGGGCATCTTTTCAGTCTTCACATTTGCAGCAATGAAAAGGTTAGGTTAGATGTTAGGAATGCTGATCCAAGCAGCAAGATTATTTGGACTCAGAAACAGGCCATCCAGGGAAGTTGCAGTGTCTTCTTCATGGATGGTTTTCAGAAAATAAGAGATTAAAACCTGTTTGCATTCATGTAGAGGTTACAGTTGATCTTTCTTAGCCTGCAGGACAAGGTACAGCATCTTGTAAAGACAGTAAGTGCTGCTGCATTGGCTGTGCAGACCTCTCAACTGAACTACACTTGGGAACTGGTGGTAATGGCCTTGGCTGGTGTGGGAGTAAGGACTTAAATGAAAGGACTTCCTTGGGGGCTCTGGTCCCATCTCTGCAGCACAGCATCTCCTCCTGTACAGCTGCCAACAGCAGACACATGAGGAACCAAGTGACTACAAAGTGCTCCTTCCCCTGGCATTATCTCCCCATTTCTGGCAAACAGCTGTTGAAAAGCTTTCTGAGATGAAGACTGCGTGTTCATCAGTGTGTGTGTTTAATAGTTACCAGTGGCCTTAGCCTCCAGGAATTTGTCAGATCTCCTTCCGAAAATGCTTATGCTCTTGGCTTCTAAAACCATGACCATGGGCACCACATGATTTTGTTTTGGCTGGCAGTTTCTCTGAGCATTCCCTGTTAGGGGTTTCTGAGAGATCCCAGGTAGTGGCTCCCCCCGACACCAGGCATGAGCCTGCATGTCTCTAAGGGACCTCCACTCTCATCACGCAGGGGCACAGGGACTGCAGGAATAAGGTCGGGAAGGGTTCTGAACTCAGTGGCATGTAGGAGCGGCTGCTTTTGCATGGCAGAGGAGTACAGCCGAGCAGCTGTCCCCGGCTAAGCAACAGTCAGCTGAAATTCAGGCACAGCCCTTTTCCTTGGTGTCTGCGAGGGGAGCGGCTGGTCACCTGAACCTAGCCTGTAGCTCCCAGGGAGAGCTTACCACGGCTCTTAGTGCAGCCAGTTGCAGAAATCAGCAGGACGGAGCTGAGTAGGGAAAAGAGTGGGTGCTGTGCCACCCGGCCCCTGCGTGTCCTTCCTTCCCCCTCACACTGGAGACTCCACCACTGCCTCCCTTCCCGCTAGTGAGTAGGTGGCCTCATTGCGTCACTCATGCCCACGCCGTTCAGTGTTGTGTGCATCTGAGGAGCAACACCAGAGTCATTTCCCTGAGCCTGCCTGTCTAAGCAGTTGGCAGCAGCGTCCCTGCAGGACCATGCTGATGCTGCCCGATGCCAGCACCTGGTTCCTTCTTTGACAGACTCTTCTTTGCAGCAGGCTGCAGCCCCCAAGGCTCCTCTGCCGGGATGTGCATTTCACACCTGCTTTACAGGTACGGGATTACAGCCTTGCTTTGTGAGTTAACCCCCTGTGATTAGAAACATTAGCACTCTGACTTCCACAGCCATATCCGCACAGCCCTGGTAAGGCACGAGGCCTGGTAAGGCGCAGGGCCCCAGTGAGGCCCGCGGCCCTGCCCTGGAAGTTGGACATCCCGCAAGTGCTGCTTTTGGTCTGAGCTGCTACTGCAGCGCGGCACATGGAATGTTGAAAACAAAAATTGCTTTGAGTGGCCAGATCCCAGGTACATTCCTGTTCTGTCCCACAGCCTGTTCACTGCCCTGTCTCCCCTGCAGCTCTCAGGAAGATGTCATTTGTGAGCAGTTGACTGGGTGGGGAAGGAAATAGTTGAATACCTACTGCTCTCCCCCCACACACCCCGACTTCTCATTCACTTAAATATGCCCTGAGCACCTGTTTAAAATGTGGTACAGTTTCCCTCTTTCAGAGTTTTTGCTGGTACTTATCATCCTGGAATGGTACTTAATCAGCCCCTGTCTGAATTCTCTAAACATAATTGATGCCCATGTCTCCAACAGGCTGAAAATGGTTCACCCCTCCCCAGCCTTCGACAGATAAAGGGATTTTGTTTTCTGCAGAGGATGTTTTTGTCTAATAGTCAAATGAACCCAGCTGTAAGGCTTGAGGAGCAGGATACAGCTACAGACACCTGCCTTTCAACCTAGGGCGGGAGAGGCGTGGTGGCGTTTTTGGATTAAAGGTGAGGACTGTCTGTAGAGCTCACCCTGTGCGGGCACTGGACTAGTTGCAGGGGTGTGTTTCCGTCAAAACTGTTTGATTCTGTCTTTTCCCATGGCACTTTCAAGAATTAAGTCACCCTGTCTCAGGGGAACTTTCAGATGTCCTTCCAAATCACACTGAAGCTCGCCCCTGGATGCAGCAGCCAGGATACCTGTAGCTGGGCAGGTAAGATCCTTCAGGCACTGAAGATCACCAGAGATCCAGAACAGCCACTCTGCACTGATCTGAACTTCCAGCCCTTTCAATGAGAAAGTAATTAGCCTTCTGAAGAAATGAGTCAGAAGCTCTCCCTGCTCCTTTCAAAATTTTAAACCAGCCCAGCACTGCTGACATGCCTTTGCCATGTCCAAGTGTTGCAACATCTTCCAAACTGGTAGCGTGACCCGGAATCAAACCGCCAAGACACATCTCGCTGCAACTACAAAATCTCTTGTAAAGCCCAGTATTTTGCTTTCCAAATTGATACAAAAAAATTGCAACCTCTTTTGAAGTACAAACCAGCTCTGAGTCAGTAATGTGAATGCCTGGGTCTGCATGCAGCCTGAGACAACCGTCCACTTCTGATTTCCCCTGTTTGTCTCAACGTGTGGTTAATGCTGTGGTCTAAAAACAACAGTTCGACCTCTGAGAACGGCTTTTTTACAAAGGCCAATGAACAAACCACCCAGCTCACTTGTTCCACCCTCCCTGGATGCCTACCTCGTGTCTTGGTGAAGCCCAACAAACCGTTTGCTGCTAAACTTCCTAAACTTGGACCTTCCCTGAGTTTGACCTGCCGTCCCGTGCGATCAGTTGTGACAGTGGGGAAGCACAGGGACAGAGTCAGGTGGAGGGAGTCTGTTAGAACAGAACAGCTATCCTGAGGGGTTCAGTCCTGGCAGTGCCTTCTTCCTCCCACCAAGTGGGAAACGTGGATTTTGAGCAGGCACTGCACCGAAGTGCTGAAGACGCCAGAGGGCTCTACTGCCAGGCATACAGCTGGATCGCCACAAAGTCCACAGGGGTTTTTTTGCTCTCAAGGCACACTCATTTTCTGATGATTCTCTCCTGCCGCCCCCCAAGATTAGATTAACTTATTTGCAGCTTGACAGTGGCTCTAGTTCAGGTTGTTTCTGTCCTTGGCTCTGCTATATTTTATCAGGGTATGGTGCTGCATAGGATTTCTGTGGAAACCTATTGTGCACAGTGTATTCTGTGGAAGGACCAAGATTGTGCTGATAAATGAATTTCTCACAGCGCTTAAAGTGGAACACAACGCGCTCTCTGTATTTTCGGTCGTGTCATAGTTTTCCCCAACCTGTTTGACAAACAAGCCTACCTGTAGTTGCGTTTGTGTGTGTTTCCTATAAGAAGTTTATGCTGAAGGATCGCCAGGCTTCGCTCTCTTGGACGGGGAAATCTCTTACATGACTTGCCTTGTCTGCTGAAGAATTTTGGCTGCCTCTGTTGGCATGATAGAGAAATGTGTTTGCTAGGCTCTTATCCTTAAAGGGATAGAATTTCACTGGTATTTTACACTTAAAAGGATATAACATTTCTTCAAAAACAGAACACAGAAGCATATACGTTCTCGGTCTGTTGCGTAGGATATTGGCCAGGCAACTCCTGATCACGCCAAAGCCTAGCGCTGTAAGATTAAAGTACATTACTTGGGGATAAATTGTCCCAATTGCACAAGAAATCTTAATGTGCCTAGGAAATGCACCCTAAGCCCAAGACAAACCTTACTTGCCAAAGCCTTTGTGATAGATGATTTCAAGAATGTCTAAGGGCTTTATTGTACTTGTTTTAATTATTTGGAGATTGCTCTTCCCAACTCCAGTGATGCCTGGTGTTCTTACGTGGCAGCTTCTGCTCGGTTTCAAAACATCTCGACTGTCTCAGGCTGCTTGTGTGGCGTGCCTGGGGTGCCTTTTCGTTTGCTTGTAGCAACGTCAGGGAACCGCTGGTGTGAAAAACCTGCGAGGGCTGGAGAAGGTCTCCAGTGTATTTGCCTGGGAGACGCTGGTGGAGGATCTAAGAGAGGCATGGCTCGCACCTTGCTGTTCCCAGCCGGGAGGGGCAGAGGAAGCGGTGCGAGGGGACACCGTAGGCCACGCTTCTCCCCGAGCCTCGCCCCGCACCCGGCTGCCCGCGGTCCCGCTGGGCCGACGCCGGTTTAACGTGTTTTCGCTTTGCAGCACACAAAGTCCCCGCCTTCGGGACCGGACCGCAGGGTCCTGCCCGCCCGCGGGCTGCAGCCCGGGCGGGGGCCCCGCGCAGACGGCGGGGTGCTGCACCGCCGCCGGGCGCAGGCGGGACCGGGACACGCTAGGGGCAGCGGCTGAGCAGCGCCGCCGGGACCGCGACCGGCACCGAGACCGCCCCTCGCTGCGCGGTGCTGCGCTCCGCGCCCCGCGGAGACGAGGGGAGGTGCTGCCGGGCTCAGGCCGCCTCCCCATTGGCCATCGAGCACGGAGCTTTGCATGTCTCCGCCCCCGCGCCGCTCCATTGGACGTGAGCCGGAGGCGCTTTGTATGGCTCCGCCCCTCCCCGCGCCGCCTGGCCGGCGCTGCTCTGCGGTGCGGTGTCGGGCCGGCGGCGCGGCGCAGTGCAGGAGCCGGGCCGGCAGCGGGGCCGCGGCCGGCAGCAGTCGGCAGTAGGGCGCGGGCAGCATCGCCACTTCGCCGGCGTCTGGCGGAGCGGCGCGGCAGCGGGTTGCGGCCGGCGGGGCGAAGCGAAGCGGCCGGCTGGTTTCGCCGCGCCCCCTCGCTGCTCTTCTCTTCCCCCCTCCTTTTCTGCGAGCCGCTCCCCGCCTGGGTCCCGCGGGTGCAGCATGAAGTGCAGCGATGGCCCGGAGAGGTAAGACGGCGGTGAGGACTCTGGAAGACCTGACGCTGGACTCCGGGTATGGTGGCGCGGCGGACTCGGTGCGCTCCTCCAACTTGTCGCTGTGCTGCTCGGATTCGCACCCCACGTACCCCTATGGAGGAAGCTGCTGGCCGCACCTAACTGACTCCATGCACAGTCGGCACAACAGCTTCGACACCGTCAACACCGTCCTAGCGGAAGACTCCGAGGTGCTGGACTGCGCGGGGCAGCAGTGCTCCCGGCTCCTGCCCGACCTTGAGGAGGTCCCCTGGAGCCTGGAGGAGGTGGAGGCGCTGCTGCTGCCGCCGCCGCGCCGGGAGCCGCGGGCGCCGGGCGCCGCCGCCAGCCCCGGGAGCCGGGATGCGGCGGCACGGCTCTCGACGCTGGTGAGCCGGGCGCTGGTGCGCATCGCCCGGGAGGCGCAGCGGCTGAGCCTCCGCTTCGCCAAGTGCACCAAGCACGAGGTGCGGAGCGCCATGGAGATCGTCCTGGGCTGGACGCTGTCGGCCCGCTGCACGGCGGCCGCCCTGGGCGCCCTCTCCCTCTACAACATGAGCGGCAGCGGCGGCGACCGCTTCAGCCGCGGGAAGTCGGCGCGGTGCGGGCTGGCCTTCTCCGTGGGCAAGTTCTACCGCTGGATGGTGGACAGCCGCGTGGCCCTGCGCATCCACGAGCACGCCGCCATCTACCTCACCGCCGGCACCGAGAGCCTCTTCCGTGACATCCACGCCCGGGTGCTGGCCGGCCCCGCCGCTCCGCTCCCGCCGCCCGGCAGACCCCCGGCCGCCGCCGCCACCACCCCGGCCGAAAAGGAGAAGGAGGGCAGCGAGGCGCCCCGGTTCACCCTGGAGGCGCTGGAGCAGACGGTCAACAACGATCCCGAGCTTTGGGGCTTGCTGCAGCCCTACCAGCACCTCATCTGCGGAAAGAACGCCAGCGGTGAGTGCGGCCGCGGGGCGGGACCGGGCGCCGCCGCCACCGACCACCTGTTGCGCTGGGGCGGGACACCCCTTGCCCCCCCCCCTTCCCCGTTCCCGGGGGGCGCCCGCCCGCCCGTCTGAACCCCCGCGCTCGGGCCGAGCCGCGGCACCTGCCGCCGGGGCTGTGCCGGGCTGCGGCGGGGTCGTGCCGCCGGGGTGGGGAGGGCAGCAGGAGGAGGGGGCAGCGCGGCGGGTTGGCCTCTTCCCGTGCCTTAGGGGCTGCTGGCGGCGGTGTGGGCGCGGGCTGGGTGACAGACACCGTGCGGAGCTTCAGCTTTCCACAGGAAATGGCAGAAGCGCCGCTGAGCGCTCGCAAGCGCGATCAAACTTTGTTAGATCCGCAGTGGTTTGGGCAGAGGTTGCGCGGTTGGCGCTGAAATGCAGTCTTTCTGGACAGATTTCATTCATGTTGCTGCTTGTTTACCCAGAGCTTGACACAGATGCAGCACGGCGATGCATCAGCTTCCCGGGGAGGCTTGTTTGGGTTGGAGATTTATTTATATTATTCTCTTTTCTTTCTTTTTTCCTTTTTTTTTTTCTTTTTGTAAACGAAGCAGTATTTTTACTGAGCCGGTCGCTCGGGAGAGCAGGATCCCAAACTTGACGTTTCCTATTTCGGCTCCTTCTGTTGGTTGGGGAAGGGAAAATGGAGCGAGCTGCGTCTCGGGGAATCCGAGATGAGACCGGGTGGTTTTTCTCTTGCCTTCTCCTAAGCGTGCACGGGCACATGCGAACATTAAGCTTAAATACAGAATACCTGTCAAGCTGAGATGCAAATACTGGGGAAAACAGGGAACCGGGAGAACAAGGATAACTGGAAGTCTAGATCAGGTCTACAGATAAGCCCTGTCAAGTTGTTATAGCCACAGAGAATGCATTACAGCTAATTATCTATTGTACTAAGACACCTCCTCTCCCATAAGGGACCCAGAGGAGGGTGCCAAGCAGGAGCTTGGCAAGAAAGGTGCAAATCCTCCCCGGTGTAAATAGATGCCGCTCCGTTACACTCCTCTGGTGGCTTTACTCCAGCTGAGGATGTCCTCCCAGGAGGGTCCGCTGAGCCTGCCTTCATAATGCATCTGTTGCTGGACCCTTGCGCCTTGTTGTAGCTCTGTCGCAGGCAAGCATGTCTTACCCATGGGTGCCACCGTTACGTTTCCTCCAGTCCCGGTGCTGTGCCTGTAGGTTTCAGATGGCACTGTGTTGCGTTTCTGGCATTGCAGCACTGGCTGTGCGGTCTCCTACCGAGCCTTTCATTTTGTTTTGCAGATCTCTCTAACTCCCTCTGTACCAGCTCAGTGGATTTCAGTGAACTTCACTCTGACCCTCATTTATCTCCCTTTCCAGGGGTACGATTGGGAGTTTTTGTCTCCCATTTTGTTGTAGCTTTACCTGACGCAGATCTTGGTAGCTCAGCCCTGACTCGAGCAAATGGCATTTTTCTGAGATGTTTGAATCAGACCCTAACAAGTTGTCCATTTTGTTTTGCCTCTCCTTATGTCATTAGGTTTTATATGCAAATGACTGTAATGTTGTTTTGCTTTTTAACATCTTATAATACGTAGTTTGACTCCTTATATAGCGAGAGTCAGGCCCTCTTGTAATAAAAGCCATTTTTTATTGCTGTTTATGTTTATTTAGATTTAATCCAAGGGCACATTGCATGCTCTCAAGTACTTTCATGGCAACTAAACCAGCCATTATAAACCATTAAAACACATCAGACTGTTTCTTCACTAGTGAGATATGTATCTGTTTATATAGCCCTCACCATTTTAATGTCTGAGTGCTCCATGGTTGCTTGCAAATATTTTCTTCTGAGGCACTTAAAAGGTGGGGAAATGTGATGTGGGAGATTTTGACCTGCTCAAAACTATTTGGGCAATCTGTGGTAGGAGGCTGGGACTGCTAGAAGCTACATTGCTATGTAGTGGCGTAACCACATGCTCATCCTTCCTCTCTGCTCGGTGCTTGAAACACCGTGATAAAGCAGCTTAATAAGCAGCAGACTTCTCCTCTCATCTCTCTGCACTACTCCAGGAGAAGAAATGGGTCTTGTACTCTGGAGGTTTGATAAATCCAGGTGTTATTTCCCCAGCTGGGTGGCATGCGGACATGCAGGCGCTGAAGTCGGTGGATTTGGTCCATCGGATGTGGATGAGAAGAGGTGGCTGGGTCCTCTCTAGAGGTACCATGGCTGGTATGATTTGAATGAAGGGGGAGGAAAAGAAAGCAGTGTAAAAGCAGATCTCCTAGCAGTACCTTTTCTGCAGGTAGGGTTTTTCTTTCGGGAGAAGAGGTGGTAGCTCTCTGGCAGGCAAATGTCAAACCTTTAAACAAATTCCAGGTTAAATTCCAGCCAGCCAGCAAAACAGGAAACCAGCAAAGATACAAGTACCTGAGGAGTTTATGTGTAATGTAGTCTGAGATTGCTCTAAAATAGTCTCTCAACAGGAGTGTTGAGGAAGATGGTCTGAGGGTCTTCAAGACTCAAACAGTCCTTTCAGGGCTGCAAGATAACCTTCTTCTTCCTATAAATCATGGTCATGTGCCTTCAGACAGAGAAGGTATCTGAACCAGTTCTTTCAGTGGGTGCTTTGGCCAGCTGCGGTTTTTGGGTCTGTCTGGCCTGAGCTTGGGCACCTGCCTCAACAGGAGCCCTTTCTCCAACACATGCCAGCTTGTTTCTTGTGCAGGGTTGAAGGCACGTGCATGAAGGTGGTGGCATTCCTTCATGTATTGCAGGCATCAGGACACATCTTGATGAACATCCTGACAACCTCTTGTGTAGTACAGGAGTAGGGATGACAAAGGAGGAGCAGCAGTGCCGTTGGGAAGGAGCTGCTGGAGTATGCCAGCAGCTGCTGGCATCTTGGCTGAGTTTATCTACATCAGAAAGAATAGACCTTAAAAGCACTCCAAGGTAGTAATTCCCTGCCCCCCCCAGCACAACCAGAATTTTAGTGTCATAGTTGAATGAAAATTAAAAACTTTACGTTTGGGATTTCATTGGCGCTCGAATGTTTCAATTACGAGCTCTGAACAGCACAGGATGCATTTCACATCCTGTAACAGTCGCACAGAGTGTTATTTCCCTTGAAATAGTGGGAGCAAAATATCGTGTACTCAATGCAAGGCAGTAAAAGCTGGTACCTCTGTGGTTTAAGCTATATTATTTTTGTTTCTTTATTGCTCATCAAACCGCTACTTTTAGGCCGGATTTGAGAGCTGTTTTGGGATGACTGGGAAGTTTCCCCAGGTCTTGGATCCAGCACAAATCACTGCAGTAAGTCCATGTATTTCATTCTCACAGAGGGAGGCTTGGATGGCAGGACCAAGTAGCTCGAAGTCACCTACATTGTTTTATAGATACTAAGGTCCTCTTTTACCAGGTGGAGGAAAGTATTAGACAACACTTAGATTAATACGGAGTTTAGAAAACAGATTGTTTTCATTTCAGTCAGGGTAGGTCTCCTTATGTTGTGTTGCAGGACTTGGGATGGGAAGGGCAGAGGTCACAAGGGAGACAGCCAGGGAGCTGGGGATCACAGGGAGGAGGTTTCTGTGGAGCAGCCAGCATGCACAACTTGGCCTAGTCTGTTTGTGTACAGCTTCTAAAAATAGGTATTTGGAACCCAACTGTGCCCCTGTGGTTTCTTCCTATTCTTAATATTATTTAGAGAGGAAGACCCAACAGCTAGGAAGAAACCCAGCATTAGGTCAGACTTGGCTGACACATGCCAGCTAACCTCAGTTTAACCTCAGCCTCTTCTAGTCCAGGCAGCTAGAGGGACTCCAAGCAAATGAACAATACCAATATATTAGCACAGCTTAACCAAATCAGTCAATGCTTTTAATGTCTGGTACATATGTATACACGCCTGTGTGTATACGGAGACCATTCCCTTCCCTTCCTGGTGAGCATACTGTTACCTGCTGGTTACTTCTCTGCTTTATTTTGTAATTGAACCGTTCAAGATGCTATTATGGCTTTAGGGGCAACGTAAAAATCAATCTGAAATATATTTCAGCTGGGATGATGGGAATATTTGTGCACAAAACAGAATTTCATGCCTTTTTCCTGGACCTTTTTGGACTGCAGTTTGGAGAACATCCTTTCCCACCCATTTTATTTCAGTCTTATTTTTTGCTAGTTAAAAAAAAGGGGGGGGATATAGCTTAAAGGGTTTTTTACATGCTCCTGTATGTTATACTTAGGGGTCTTTGCCACTGTGTTTTCCTCATCTGCTTTTGGGCACTCGAGTCCCTTGCCCAGAGGTTTGCGGTGCAAAAAAAAAGCTGTGGATTTTTGTTCAATTCTCTTACCTGAGAACCTCCCAAGCAAACTTCCACAGCTTCTCTAAACATGCTGTGGTCCCAGATGGGAAGAAGAGTCACTTGGACATGGCTTGTGGCTACTGATGCTGTTGGGAGCCGGGGTGACAGTAGAGAAACCTTGCCTCTTTCCTGGAATGGGGTGGGTTGCTTCAAGCCAGAGGCGTTGGCAGGAGTGGGACAGGCGGATGTTCAGCATGTTGGCAGTCATTGCAGACCTCCTTGCCTTGTGAGGGTTGAGAAGGAACAATGGTGGGACTGGGAAGTAGAGACCCAATGGGAAGTTGCTGTTTGACTCTTTGGCTGATGAAGGTTTGTTTCCCTCTGGACATTTTTGTTTGTGTAATTTGTTTCAGTTATGAGTATAACATAACAGAAACAATCCCAGAAATGCTTACACCAGAAACACCCAGAATAATCATAAAGATTATGTATGCCAATAGAATTATTCTCTTTATCATGTTGGAAAGTACCTTAATAGCAGTTGTAGCTGTCGCCACGCTGGGGAGTTTTAGGGCTGCGGGTGTACCACTTAGTTTCTGATGTAAATGAGACTTTGGACTTACGATTGGGAAATAAAACTATATACCAGGAGTATGTTTGGGAAATAACAGTGTGATTTTCCAAGTGTATTGTGTTCTGGGCTTTTTTTGCTGAATGGTAACAGGCCCCATCTAGTCTGTCAGCCCTCCTGGGAGCTGGTGGCACAAGGCACAGGTGAGCATTAGGGACAGCTTTGCACCTTTCCGGGAGGCAACTGCAAATGGTCTCCTGTAGCTGTGCAAATTTACTTAGAGTAACCACTTGTAGTGTGTTGGCTTCTGTGCAGTGTGGGTTGAACCAAGCTGTTGGTTATCAGTCAGAAATCTTCCATGTTGTCCAGAGTAAATACCCAGTGGTGCATCAGCTGGAGACTTGTACAGCCCAAGCCTTTTCCTCCTTGTCTGGCACTGAGTTCTCGCTTAGAAGAAAGCTTTAATGGTCTTTCCACCACCTTACCCCCAATGAAGATGTGAAAGGAGAAAGCCATGCTCGATTAGATGACACTGGAGGAGAAGAGCTGTTTGCCGGAGTGTGTGGGTGCTGGGAATTAAATCTTCTGTCCAAAGTAATTTCCTCTGGCCAATGCATAGTGCAAGAAGTGTGGGGGCTCATTTCAGACAGCCTGCCAAAACTACTTTTGCCACTCAACATAGCTGCGTTGCTGGCCCAGTAGAAACTGTACAGGAGAAAGGAGAGGATGGATGGGGGAGTTATTCACTGGACATGCTCTCTTGCTGTGGGGATCATGAGCAGCAGCGCTGCCACCGTTTGCATCCCCGAGCAGGTTGGCCTGCGATGGCAGCTTGGAGCTGGGCAGACCACTCCTTTTGTCTTCTTTAACACGAGGTGTTAGTGTTAATTGCTGGGCAGTGAAATGAGAGCTGCTCAGTGTTGTGAGCTGATTTTTTTATTGCTGTCACCTCCCAAATATCATGAATTATCTTCTCAGCATTCATCAGTGTCTGCCCACTTTCCCAGTTTCAACGCTTTCCTGGTGCCTCTCTGTGTCTCCCAGGCTGGGCCATGGTGTCCAACCTGGCCAGTCCCTCCATCCCAGTCCTCACATCCCAGTGCTCCCCCCCATGGCTCTGTGGCAGGGTGTTTCCTCAGGGTGTTTCCTTGCTGTGGGGCATAGGAGGTTTCAGCAGGGCGTAAGGAAAACGTAGGGGCTTTTTTCTTCCTTTGCTCTTCTTGTTTTCTTCCTCACTGAAAGCAACTTTCTGCATCATCTCCATATAAGTCTTTAATTATGGTTGTTATACCCCTGATAAGTATTTTAAATGATACACAGATGGAGTCAGAATTACCCCAGACAGAACTCGTGCAGTTGGCTTAACCTGTAGTTACTTTGCCAGTGGTGTTCAATGGGGACAGCCTGAAAAAACCCCACAGCCAGTGTGTAGAGGACTATGTCAGCCAAAGCCTCAAATGCAGTTTTTGATCTGTCCTTGCTTTCAGGGATTTCCTACAACAAAGCGTCCCTATCAGCGGGCTCAGCGTGGCCGCATTTGTCTGTCAGCGTGTAAGCTTCCCATTTTCCCAGAAGGTAATACAGCCATCCTGCTGTTGTAGGCTGTGAGGAGATATAATCTAGTGGTCAGTCGCTCTGTTTCTTCTCTGTAAAGTAGAAACAGAAGAGAGAAGGCCACTGATCAAGTAAAATAAGGGAATGAGAAGGCAGCTATAGGCTTGTTTCAATAGCAGGAGTGAGGAATATGTTTCTGGGAGCAGCTGGAATATGTTTCAAGGAACCATCATCGGTGTGGATCATTTCAGCAGCATGGATAGGTTACAGGGACTTGTGTGGATACTTTGATGAGGCTGCAGAGGCTTGTCTTGTTTATTTTAATTAATTTAACCCGTTAAACTGAACTGATTCATTTGAATCTTCACAGTCCTGTAGCATGGCAGGTTGTGGGTGAGGCAGTTGAACAGCATGGCTTATGGCACGTGACCACTTCGTTGGACTCCGTTCAAGTGGTGTCTGCCATATTGGTGGCATTCTGTTCTCTTCTTGACTCCTATGCTCAGTTTATGGTAAGCAGTACCCTTTTTGGGGGGGCAGTTCTTTGTGGAAACAACCTGGGGACTTTACTGTATGGTACTGTAAGAGGGCTGTTGGCATCCTGCTGTAAGTACATGCACCAGCTTGGGGGCTGGGAAGGTGCTTGGGACACTTGCAGTTTCCTATGGGGATTCTCTTGTCTCATCACTGGTAAGGAAAATAAATCAGCTTGGATTTAATTTAAATTATCCTGGATTAGTAGTAAGGTACAGGAAGAAAATTACACCACTTGTACTGACAGGCCTCAGGACAGGTGACCGTGCCCTGAGTGAGCCGAACTGGCACGGTGGGTAAGGGAGGAAGGACTTCTTCACCCCATTCAGTTCCAGGTGATTTGAGATGATTTACAAGCACTGTGTTAAACGGTTGCTTGTTCAGCAATTTTGTGCCAGATTCTGGTCATGGTGGCTCTTATGCAGACTTGATGTAAATCTGGCCTGTGGTGGCTGGTTGTCTGTTGTCTAGGAGCATACCAGATCAGCTTGGTGGGACCTTTGCTGGCATGACACTTTGGGACTGAGATCTTCTACCACTGTGCTTAAGGCAGTAATGGATGTTGATACTGGGATTTTTCAGAGGACGTATGGAAGCACAGTGGCAGTTAAAGCTCTTTTCTCCAAGTGTTGTAAGGCAGCTGAAAGCGAAAGTGCAGGGAGGGATCAGCGCAGCAGGATGTGTGGGAGGCAGGATGCTCGCCAGGAGATAGGAGCACACAGAGACATGGCAGCCAAGCTGGGAGGGGTGGGTGATATCTTTGGGTCAGCAAATTCGCAGCCTGCTCCAGAACCCTGACATGGATAGATATTGCTCACATGAACAGCACACGGACTTCACGTGGCCCCAAGGGTCTTGGGATGGGCTCGTGCATGAGTCGACAAAGAGGAACCCCCATGAAGTTTAGAGAAGAGGCCTCTTTGAGGACTGGATTTCTGTCCCTGAGTGCTGTGGAGTAGCACCTGGACCTGTGAGAGTCCGAGGCTTTAAAATTAATAAAAACACCCTGCTTCTAAATTGCACTGCTATGAAATATTGCTCCCAGGTGGGGGAAGTGAACAGGGCTGGGGTTGCAGCAGAGGTATGGCAAATGCATTTGCATTTTCAAGGCGGTCAAATAATTGGAGGAAACTTTGCATCCCACAGTGTTTCGCAGTTTCTCTGGCCCTGTGGTAGTCTTGGATAAACATTGCTGGGCTGTGGTGCCTTTGCTAATGTATTGTGTTTGGCTGTGAACAAGGAGCTGAAGTCGGGAAAGGTTGGCTTTTTCTTGCAGAGGGCTGAGCAAGCCTTGCAGAGTGCTCTCTGGGATGTTTTCTGGCAGGGATTTGGAAAAACAGATGTTGTGGGCTGTGGGCCATATCCAGTCCCCAGGCTGCAGGTCCTTCAAAGCATCTCTGCTTCACTGTCACCTTAAAGCAGAGGACATGGCGGGTAGCAAGGCAAGCTGCCGCTGGTAAGGTGGGCCAGATGCCCAGGGACTTATGCTTGATGCCCAGCCCTTTGGTGGGATGTATTGTCAACAGAAAGGAGAGAGGGGTGTCAGAGGTTGGAGTAATTTTGGGTACCCACTGAGATACTTTGTGTAGAGGATGCTATGTTGGGTTTTTTTTTTAAAATAGATTAATGTTTTTTTTGCATGCCAGTGTACCACAGAAATGAGTTTCCCCTGAATCCTTCCTTGTAAGCCTAGGTAGATAGATTATTTTGTTCTGGGTTGGTAACAAATTAGAGAATCTCCTGAGTCAAATCTGTAGGCCCAGATTTGTTTTTGCTAAAAATAAGCCTTTTCAAAACAGAAGATTAATATTAGTACCTCAGTGAAGATACTTATTTATAATTTGAAAGGTTTTTTTAAAAAGTTATTTTACTGGTTCATGGTATCGAGTGTAAGGACTGCAAAGTGAACTCTGCTTGGTGCAGCCTCTAAGCCCTTGTACTCACTGGCTAGCCTATTTCCGCTGGCCCACATCAGAGGAATCCTAAAAATAGCCCAGCAGTGTGTGTTTTCAAAAGTAAATTAGATTTTTAAAATAACAGTTTTGGTTTAATTATCTGTCTTGCTCTCGGTAAGGAAGAGGGTTTTAAAAATGCCTGAATCCTTTACTGTGCTGGAAGGGGGGAAGCAATCAAAAAAGTCACCCCTCAGTAATTAGGACCTCCTGTTCTGCCTTACCTGTTAGCTAATTCTTCATTATACCCCTGTGCTCAAAAAAAAGCTTTGTGTATCAAGTGTTTTGGAAAGTTTTGCAAGCTGAGTGAATGCAGGAACAGGCACCAGCAAATGCAGACTATTTAATGAAAAATTCCTGCCTGTGAATGCATCTGATGTCTTCCCTTCCACCTTAAAGGGCGTGTTTGGTGAACCACAGGTAAGAGAAGCAGGAATAATTTCAACTATTTTACAGGTTTAAGTGTAGGAATGAGATAAACAGCTATTCAAGGGGAGGGATGCTGAACTTGCATGGCAGTGTTCTTGCAGCCAAAAGCTGGGAGCCAAGGTAGATAAGTCGGTGACGCTGTCTGTCTGACATACATCAGCAGCTAAACTGTGGTGGCTGAATGCTTCTGAAGCAAGATTAAATACAACAGGAGAAAAATATCCCAGCCAAAGCTTATTCCCTCTTAAGCGTACAGATAGTCTAATTGATTTTCAGGATGGATATGGGCTGTCACCTCTCGAAGCACATAGAAACCGCATATGTGTGGGATAATTGGTGAGTTTTATAAGGAGACCTGTGGTGATGAGAGCCATCAAACTGCCAGAGCAGATGGGGATGCTGATGTCTGCCTGCTCTGTGCCTTCTCCACTGACCAAGAATATCACAGGGAGTGAAGGGCTCAAGACAGAGCTTGAGGTGGTGGAGAGACTCAGCAGTTATCAGGCTGGTGGGAAAACACCACCTTATCAGGGCTGGTGAGGTTGTATTGAGACACTTTTAATTACAGACTGTATCAGTGTGAGGCAGGAGCTGGTGAGTCACAAAGTGTTTTCCAAGGTTTAGGGCTGGCCCTGGGTGCTCAGGTGTTGGCCGCTATCGAAGGTGCCTCTTCTTTCATTCAGAGTAAGGAGGCACAGACATGGCAAGGTGTTCCTTCAGAAGGGACCTGGCCACCCTTACCCTCACCTTTGTCACCTTGAGATTAGATGGCTCTGATTGGCCCAATCTAGGGTGATGCACTGAGACTCCTTGGGAGTTCACCTGGGATGCTGCTGCCTGCTTAATACCTGCTTCTCATGCAAACATGAGGAGCATCGTGGGGGTGAATTCTGATCTTGTTTCTCCTGAAGTTTCACAGCACTGCCAGCATTGCACTGATGCACTGAAATGGTTGTCATTATTTAAGCAAACGCGTGGGTATTGGCTGCAGTAGAGGGAAAAATGAGGATTCAGCACCCCCATAAAACATCCTGTGAGCCTGGAGTAATTAGTTCAGTTTCAGTAGCCTCATTTCCAGAAAGGGAAAGAAAAGGGCAAGCAGCAGAAAAGATAATGAAAGTCAGGGGGGTGTAAGGGGAATATTTTGTTATGACGATAGTCCCGGAGTGGTGTTACTTGGTCCAGAAAGAAGGCACCCAGGAGAAGCTGTGATTGCACTGTGCAGGAGTGAGTGGCAAAGTGGGAGCTGATCAGCCGCTTAATTTCTTTTTTGCAGAGAGCTGATATGTGAGGAGATTAAGTGAAACTGAAAGAAAGTACATTTAAAATAACTCTAAAGAGCCCTCTCCCGTTTGCAGTGTATGGGGGGGGATTGTGGAGCTGAATGCTGTGGGGAGTGACTGGAAAGTGATTTTCTGGGGTTATGCACATGAAGGAGAAGGTTTCTAAAGATTATATTAATAATCTATCTTCTTCTAATAATTGCAGAGGAAGTACTGTTTCATGTTTAAGCCCAACCTTCTCTTGGACAGCCTTCCCAGGCATTGCACAAGACGTGGTGGGCGTTCTTGGCCTTCCTCTGCGCTGCAGAACCATTCACTGCTGACTGGGTGCTCTGCACACAGGGCCTCGTTCCTGCAGTATTGTTCACATGTATAAACTTTTTTCACTTTCAGTAGTCCCACAAATTAGTAAGAGCCACAGGACTGAATAATCTACTGTTAACTCCTCTAGGTTTTCTTCTGCAGTTTTGACATGGGTGCATCTTCCTTTCCTGGCTTTCAGATGTGCTCTCCAAGTTAGAGTGGGGACCCTCTGGTTACAGCCCCCACCTTCAACTTTAGTTATAGCAGCTTTCCCCCACCCTTAACTTCAAAGAAGTTCAGTATTTATGTGGCTCGCTACTTTACTGCGTTCTGGCTTAATCTCTCTTTCAAATGCCTTTCTGAAAATAGTCTGTCCAGATGAGGTAAAAATATTCACTGTTGAGGCAGAGTATTTAGAAATAGCCATCATTTTGAGTTGTATAGAATAGAAACCCAAGCATTTGCATTTGATTAAGGACAGGTGTTTGACTTTTTGTGTAGCTGTTTTTTAGGCTGTTCACTGGAATTTTTGGCCTACTGAAAGAAAAAAACCTCAATCCTTCCCTAAATCTGGCATCTGTGCTGTAGCATTGTGAACTTGGTGTTTGGTAGGAAGAAGGATGCAAAAGACCGCTTCATTACGCAGGCCAGTGGCATCAATAATGTAGTAATGTAATGTCTTGGAGGGAAAATAATGGGCTCTAATGCTGTAACTAACCAATGTGCTTACTGATGCCATAGCACAATTAATTGTGGCTTTTTTGGAAGGCTTTTCCATCTTTGTGTCATTCAGCACACTCCTGTGTCATTTCTCCAGTGCCTGACGAAGGTTCAGTTTGCCACCAGCCTTCCCCTTCATGGGGAAAAGTGGTATGATATCTCCTGCATCTCCTGCTTCCGTAACACTTCGAGAAATGCAGTTGTTGAGGACATCCCTTGTGCCATGGTCCTTGGCCAGAGTTAGTTGAAATCTACCCATGAGCTGGAGGGTTGCTGGGGACAGTGTAGGGACTGGAAGCAGCCATGTGTGACCACATAAGTCTCTTTTTTTTTTTTTTAGAAACTAGATAAGAAATGCAACTTCCCATTCTGCAAGGATTTTGGGAAACAGTCTTTGTGTGCTCATTCGTGTCTCTTGTAAACTCACTCTGTAGTCACGCTCATGTTGTATAAAGCAGACACTCAGAGGAACTGCACCTCAGGATTCAAACATGATGGTTTATAGGCACCCTTAAGAATCCTGATGTCATTGGCAGGCAAAGCTCTCACTGGATTTGTGTCAGTGGGCTCTAGGGTGTGACCTGCTTTCTTCGCTACATCTTGGCAAGATGGGGAAATACAGAATATGAGTGAATACATTTCCTGAAGCACTTCACACTGCAGCTTTGTCCCCCCACTTTGAAACTGGGTAGGATGTTTCTAAAGGGATTTTAAGTGACAGTTGTCTGTTAGAAAATGTCTTTCCTCTTATGAAATGAAAGAATTACTCAGTTTTATATCTTAATTTGTTATAAAAGAGCCAAAATTATAATGTTCAGACATTTCATAACCACAAGCTCTCAAACCTTTGTTTATCTGATCTTTTTGCTGCAAAGGATAATTGGTTTATAGGAATTTAAGTATTTTCTGGTAGCAGGTTACTTGCTTTTCCCCATGTATTTAGCAGCTTTGCTTTAAAACGACTGCCAGGGAAAGGTCATACTTCAGTTCACAGAAGTGACAGTGTGCATTTAAAAAGTGGGACGCTCTTTTTATGTAGTGTAGAGAAGCAATCATAGGTATCCATGTGATGTGAACTTGGGACTAGAACTTACTGGGAAGATTCACCATTTAATTACCTGAGAGGTGCTCGCCCTTTCACTGGAGTTTGCTGGAATGTTGCTGGTGGCACTCTCTCTTAATAAACATTTACCTCATTACCTGAAGATGCTACATACAGACAGACATTTAGTGTACTGTAGACTACCAGTAGCCATAAACCCCCAAGCGCATAGCCAGCTAATGGTGGCAGTGGAGTTTCCTTCCCTGGAACAAGGGGGAGCTTCTTAAGTTCTTGGGTCACAAGCAAGGCTTGCTTTTTCTTAGATTTGCTACATAAATTCAAAAGAGTTAGAGCATCGTAATCTATTTTATTTATAGAGCAGTGTGATTTATACCCTGAGACATGTGTTGGTGATTTCAAAGTACAGAGAAGTATGGAAATCCTGGCTGATTTTTCCCTTTTCCGGTCCATAGGCTTGGAGCTGCAGGTCCCAACCCAAATCTCAGTGCTGGTAATGAAAGCAGAATTTCATTTCATGTCCACAAGTCTTGGTGTAAAACTGCTAAATTTCTGCTTCTTAGATGAGGACACGCTGCAATGATCTTCCTTATTGCTTCTCATTATTGTGAAAGAAGTGATTTCAGGTCCATTTAGATAAAATCTATTATCAGGCAGGTCTATTGGTTTAAGAAAGGAAAACTTCTATTGAAGTCAATGTTACTGTGTTTTAAAAAAACAAAAAACCAAACAAACCCCAAACAACCTCCCCCAAACCCAACCAAACAAATGAGCCTGTGACCTGGTATCTTCTCAAGTTATTGAGAGCTGACCTAGAAAAGATATATCCATCCTTCTGTTAATTACTGTTTTACTGTGGCTTCTATTTCTGGAGCGTGCTGGTTGGAACAAAACATCACTTATATTTGGAGTTCCATATAGCACTCTCCTCTGTAGACAATTTGCAGTGACACCAGCCTTTGTGTTTGAAGCACTGCTGTTGATGGAAGCTGTCCTTACAACACATGTGCTTGAAATACCTCAAAATGAATGACTGATGGGGACATTAGCATGTGGTACTTCTTGGCTTTGGCACCCCACCCAATAGTGAGGGTGGCCTAAGGGATGCTGTCCACATCTAGCAAATACACCACAGCCCATTGACACCAGGTTGCCAAACGACTTCTGTGAACAATGATTCTTCTGCAGGGATTCATTTCAGGCAGTCTTGCTGCCTCAGGGTGCTGGATAAGCTGACAGCTAGTTGACAATTTGCCTCTGTTTTACATGTGTAAATGGAGTGCTTGGAAGCACCACCTCCCTTGAGCATGCACACACCAATCTTGTACTTGTGCATGTATTTTAATCAGGGGATGTTGAGGTTTGCCATCACCTCACTGTTGATGCAGGAGAGCCCCTGTGGGTAGGCGCAGCTGTGGCTCTTATGGCAGTAGTCAGTTTGATGCCTCTCATTTTGGTGTAGCATCCATCAAGCTGCCTGACTGTGGGAGCTCTTTCCCAGTGACTCTTGGGAAGCTGGAAGGGATGTAAAGCAGGGGTGGGTACTGCCTTCGCATATGGAAATGCCACATCTCCTGGCATGCCCAGCTTGGCTCAGTGCCCTGCTTCAGCCCGGGGCTCTGCCAGGTGGAAACCACACACAGCATTTGGGGTCTCTCCACTTCCTTTTTTCTTACTTGGTTAACCTGCCTCGGGAGGCTGATGAGCCTGTAAGGAGATGGGCTGTGCGGTGCCTACCTTTCTGTCTCTGTTAGCAGGATGCCTGGCTTTAATGTCTTAAGGGGCAATATGTTGGAAGCCTAGTAGAAAGCAAAAGCTTAAGTGCTTTGACTTCTTGATCTTCCTTGCAGAGCCAGCCTGCTCCTTTCAGCCACATGCAGTGTGTGGACAGTCACTTCTGTAGCCTGGCTGTTTCCACAGACCCAGAGCCAAACAAGAGGGTCTCTGGAAGCCTTTCTGCTCAGGGGTGACCTTCACTGCCAGTGCCAGCTCTCACCTCTGCTTGGCAGTGCTGGGAGGCTGGCGTGATCCTGTGGGAAGTGCTGGTGGGAGGTAGGTGAACTCTGAATTTTTTCCGAGACCGCAGCAGAACCTTTGCACAGCAGCTGATCACATTCAGAAACTCTGCACCTTTTTATGGCAGTGGAGGGAACCAGAAGGCTTAACGAGTCCTGTTGGCTCCTCCAGAAAAGGAAGGAGGGATTTACATTGTTCTGTAGGTCCTTAAATAAAAATAATAAAAAAACCCCAAAATATGCTTGCTGACTTGTGTGAAATGAATGTCTGAACTCAGTGGAAACTGGGGGCAGATTTATGCATCGTCTGCTGTCCTGCGTGTACCCCAGTAATTCTTCTGAGAGAAAGTAAAGGTTAAGGGGAAGTGGCAGATCCCTGCAGGAGTGGCAAGTACTGTGCTGGGGGGGCATAGGACGTCACCCCTTCTGTTCTTGCTCGCAGGCACTGAAGCTTTAGAGACACTGGGAATCAGTGTAACATTTCAGACCAATATGCTTATCCAGAAAAAGAAAAGAAGGCACAGACAAGGGGGGATAATAACTTTGCTCTCCAGAGAAGATGCCATTTGGGTGTCAGGCTCAATACCTGTTACTGAATCAAAACAGACTCTTCCCTTGCAATAAGTCTAAGTTGCTGGAACGCATGTATGCCTGTATGAGGCTACATATGTTTGCATTGCATGGATCTGAATTTGCCTGAGATTTACATGTTCACATTTGTGTTTGATTGCTGTCTACTGTGAGGCCAAACCGCTGGAATTATGTGTGTGGAAAAGAAAACGCATCTAGCCAGGAGCACTGTAGAAATTAAGGAATCTGATTGACCAATTAAAATGAATTTCAGTTTTGGTTGCTCAGGAGCTGCTGCAGTGAGCAGCTTCCATACCTGCTCATCTCAAGACCCCCTCAAAATGTGTCTAGCACATGTCTTAGATCATGTCTTAAGTGGGGCCAGCTGTTCAAAGAGAAGGACACAGTTGTTAGTGGTGTGTGCTTGGCTAATGATACTGTGTTACCATGTTTGAAAACCCGGGTCAGCATCCGCCTCCACATTTTGCAAGGTGCTAGTGGTACCTGAGGCACTATGCTGCTCCACTGCCTTGTGGGTTGTGTGCTGATATGGCTTCAGTTAGAACAGAGTCAGGCCTGTAGCACATGCAACACTCAGCATGTGGTGAAGGTGTACCATGTATCCAGAGTAATTCTGTCCTCGCGGTATTTCAGCGATGTGCCTGTAATAGTTTCTTTAGTCACTGTAGATGTCTTTGTAGGAAAACAAAAGGGAAGAGGGAAGGGGGTGAGAAAGCACTTGTGGGATTCACATGTGGAGTGAGTTCTGGAGCTCCTTCCAGTCCTGTTCTTTTGTGATCCTGTACTAACTGAGCTCCATGGGACTTAAGTTTCCCTCAGTCTTGCTTTCCCTCAAGTAGCAGCTCTATCCTGAGTCTCATAATCCCATGTTTCTTGTTAGGATGATGCTTTGCCAACTACAGGTCTTCGCAGCTGCAGTTAGAGCGGCTGTTGTGGGATTAGGTGATGCCCTCTGACATTTTCACTCCTCCCTCATCTGTAAACTCATGGCTGGGTTGATTTTGAGACTGAAGCGCAGAACTGGGAGGGGGGGAGAAGGAAGCCTTCCTTCTGCCCCATCTAATGCAGTATCCGTGGAGCATGCAGTTAGAAACCACAGTGTATCTGCTGCTCCACTCTCCTCCTGCTCCTTTCAGGGATGACTGGAGGGAAGAATGGGCTTTGCACGGTGCCCAGCGAGGTCACAGCAAGTCTGCTGGTGTTTGAGAGCTTCACCAGATACCAAGGCTGGCTGCCTATTTTTACCCATGCATATTCTGCAGGAAAATAGGGATAGGTTCTTAATTAAGCAAGCATTTTTGAGTGAATTGTCTTTGCAGCACCCCTGTCTGTCTTCAGTGCCTAAATAATGGAGATGAAAGCAGTGTCAAAGATAATGGTAGGTGGAGATGACACATGAAAGTGCTCTCTGCGGCCTGATTGTAACGGGAGCTGCAGTGCATCTGACCGCAAGCAGCAGCCATCTCTCCTAGTAGACCTGTAGCAGTGTATGTCCTTTCTTCCCTCGTCCAAGGCATGCTGTGATGTGGCCTTTTACTTGCATTGGTGCTAGACACCTTCCTAACCATGTCCAAGGCAGCAATCCCAGGCTCTCATAGGGAGTGGCTTCTTTGCAAGGTTTCTGCTTTACTTATACATTTGGATCACGAGGATTCATCTGAAATCCACAGGCTGTGGGAAGTAGCAGGGCCGATGTGGTGCTTTTGCACGAGATGTAACATCCTGCCGGGATGTTCCTTGACTGTCGCTGTGATGCACCCTTTGAATAGATTGTTAAAACTAAAACTGCGTGTTGACTTGAGTGGTCTAACCTTGTTCCTCTTTCACTGAAGGGGAGGTTGCTGAAGTGACAGTCTCACGTACCACGCATGGTGTGGCGTGCTACTTGGTTATTGTGCATGGGTGCTGGCAGCCCCATTCCATACATTCTTGCTCTCCTTTATTACTAATTAGGAATCCGTGTGCTGCTGGTGGTCCTGTGGTCCCCTTGCATCATCCATAGGGTAGGAATCTGCCAAAGGTGGTGCTTGCTTCGAATTGGAGGTAAGCAGCCGTTTCCCCACCCAGCTCTTCCCTAGAAGTTTCAGACTTGCCAGGCTTTAAAAATGTGAAATACCTACAAGCGTAGCTGTGGAGAATTACAGGTAGCTGCTTTTCTTGGGAATCATAACCTGATGCAGAGAAAAGTTGGGGACACCAGGCTGTGCAGTACAATCCTAACAAGAATGAAAGGAAGCTTAGGAAACAGCGAGTATGCTTGGTGTATTCTTGAAGGTGACCCTGTAAAGTGCTTTAAAAATTGTGATGTCCCTTTAACGATATGCAAACAGCAACAGGAAAGGGAGCATTTAGTCACTTTTTTTTTTATATATATATTTTTAAAACCTCTGAAGTTCTCCGAAATCTCTGCAGCAGGCTGTCCCTGCTGTGCTGCGGTGCCCCAGGATGCTCTGATGTCCCTGGTGCCCCGCTGGGCGATTGATCTACCCCATACAGGTTCTGCGCAGTGGTGATTGCATATTATGAGACGGCACAGCCTAGCATGGCCTATGATCATACTATTTTATATCCTTTTGAGATAATATATATGGAAATGTTTTGTGAAAAATTGTTGCTCTTTTTAAGCAGTATTTTTCCGTCCTTCTTTCCAAATCTGTCCTTTTTCCAGTGAGTGGAGAGGTGAAATGAGTGGAGATAATTGCCTCAGCCATATGGGCCAGCCGGCAAACCAAGTGGATGCACTCCATAGTCTGGTATTTCCATTTTCGAATTCCTATCAGTGCTGCTTAAAATAGTTTGCTCTTTAGAGCTCTTGGTGCTGCTGCTTTGGGGTGACATGAAATGCATCTGTAGCATTTTGCAGGTTTTGACTTTTGCAGGTTGGCTTCTGATGTCCGAATTGTGTCTGTTTTCTCTTGATCTCTCTTCTATCTAAGAAGGCTTCTATCTAAGCCTTCAGCTGGGCTGAAACTTGTGTGGTGCAGGGACAGTGGAGAAGCCACAGACGTTCTTTCCTAACTGGGGCCACAAAACTTATTCTGTTAACTTGGAGCTACTGCGTATGGTTGTATGGGTTAGCTGTAAAATTTTAACATGTATAATATCCAACTAGTTTAAGAGCTTAAGGCGTAAAGCAAATCGCTACCACAGCACCAGTGCAGGAGGTCTAGGGTGAGTGGTTTATGTCTTCTACTTACTTCTGTGCTTCATAAATGATTGCCAAACCTGTATTGTGCACCAAATTACTTAAAAACATCATTGCACCGTGCAGCTGGTTAAAAGGGAAATGCCCAGTGACCATCTGTGTACTGTCACTGGAAGATAAATACTGATACAGGCCCGATATTTCCAAAGACTTTCCATTCCTTTCAGTGCTTTGCCTTCTCAGTCCTGTGGCTGCAGGAGCCTCTGATGTTGAGCAGAGCCTTGTAATACTGCAAAGATGAAGGAAGTCAAGGCTGACTAGGAGGGCGTGCCTTCCTCCTGCAGCTCGTTTGACTGTGCTGCCCGTGGGACAGTGAGTGCCGATGCTCATTGCCACCAAAGGACTGGGCTTTCAGCACTGTTGTGTGGTGACTTCTTAGGAGCATGTGGCCAGTGCCTCCTGATGCATCACCTGGATGCTTGATGTTTGCTCTTGGAGAAGCAGGAGTCCCAGTAACTTCACTGAGAGTGGAGAAAGGCAGCTAAAAGAGGTGTGGGGAGCAGCCTAGCTTTTGATAATCCCCGACTAAGCCATTAGGCACCAGGCTTATCCCCGGAGCTGCTGATACAACAGTTGGAAATAGCCTCACTGCAAGGCCTGGGACTTCCCAAGTAATCAAGTTAAGGGTAGCTGTACTGCACATCCACCCTGTCAGCCTTCGCTCTGGAAATGCTTCTCATCTCTGAGCAGTGAAGCAGGGGGAAGGTATTTTCTTGAGGGCCGTGAACTCCGTAAAGAATGGGTGAGCCTGAATAAACTTGTTTTCCCCGTTCCCATCTTGACAAGGTAAGGTACCTTTAAAAACCACAAAGCGTACACACCAGGCACTTGTAGTTACTCCTCCATGAAACAGAAATGACTGTGTGTTGGGCCTTCTGATTGACGGGTGCTGCGGCAGCCTTGGCGTTGAGGCACCTTGTAGCTTGCTAGAGCTATCGAGTGGGTCACCCAGAAGCTGAGGCAAATGTCAGGCATTGGACCTGCAGTCAGTGCATCCTTTCAAAGCCAAAGGCTTGATGGTGTGGGGGTCCAGTCCCCTCCCAGGTGCATTGGGTGCTGATTGGTAGGCAGCGGGATGAGTTGAGCATAGTAGGGAGTTCCCTGAAATGGATAAAGTGTAATGTTGCAGGGAGCTGTGGCTTGGTTGTGTGTTAATAGGGATGGTTTATTTACAAAGTACTTCCTCAGGCAGGGCAGATAACGTCAAATAAAAAACAATTTTGAGGTAGGGTACAGCAGAGGATCTGTCTGGGTGAATGCCAGGACACTTGTACCCTGGCAACTTGGTCTGGGACTGCTTTACTATAAGCTACAGAAATCTTTTCTCCAAATTGCTTATGATTTTTTATCTATGTTACATTATCCATCCCTTTGGTGCTATATTTTGCTATTTTTCAATTGTCTCCACTTCCTCTTCTGTCCCTGAACTATAAACGAATTTCCTCAAAGCCTCCTGTGCCTCCTAAGCCTTCCGATCCTCTTGGTGCATCTTTCCAGTTGTGTTTCTCTTCCCAGCCCCCTCCCTCCCCTTCTCCACAAGCCTGAAGCCTTTGGCCCAAAATTGTGCCTTTTGGCTGAATGAAGGCTTATCCTTCCTAAGTGAGAGCTCTCTGGCCTTTTGCAGGGTGGGCTCATTGCATGGTGTCACTCAGTCTTCCCCTGTGTTTGTGGTTTTCCATCACCTGGTGACCTCAGTGCTCCTTACGATGAAGTGGGTTTTCTTACCAGGCTGTAAGAGGAAGGCTGAAGAAGATGCACCTCAGCCCTATTCCTGTCATCAGGGGCTGTGTGCTACCTTTCATAAATGTGATATGATCATGAAATTTGCTAGATATTTCTGGCCTTTTAAGTATTTTTTTATTTAAACACCTTGCATCAGCATTCTTCATGTGACAGCATTTGGAGACCTGTTGGTTCTGTGTAAAGGCTGTGAGTGCTATGGGAACTTCTTCCTCTTACACCAATATTGTAAATAGTTTTGCATTGAAATATTGTGAATATATGTGTGTGTGCATGTGTGTACACTTGCACGCACTTTTATTTTGAATTGCCAGCTGGCTAGTTTACACACATTTCTGCTATTTTAAGCTTATATTTAAGCTTACATTAAAGATACTAACAGTAGATGTGGATCTGTGAGTCATATAGGTGACTGAAAATCTCCAGGCCTGTTCCCAGTGGTAATGCTGGTCTCCAGTGGAGAGTGTCCATGATTTGATTCCAGTTTCAAGTTGATTTAAATCAGTTTTCATAACCAGCTCCTCCACCTGGCAACATGAGGTCTGACCACACTTGGTGATTTATGGTTCCTCTGTCATGAGTGATGGTTTGCTTTTCAGGACAAGCTGAGAATGTCATTATCCTTGGGTGCTATGTGAGCACCTTTCCTGAGAGCACGAGTTCATACACTCTGGAAGGATTGGGTCCAAGGCTGATCCAGCCTTGGCTATCAGCTTTGCTGAGCAGATTCTGTGGTAGATGGTGAATGTTGCTCAGATTTACACCAGCATAGATGAGCATAGACTTTCTCATTCTCTCTGATTTTGTGGGATTATTGTTGAAAGCACAGTCTCTTGTGGATGTTTGTATTCCCATAGGAATAAGTAGCAAAGACTGATTAATTAATTTAGGATTCATTCCTTCCAAGACACTTGCATGTTTGGAAGACATTCAGGTTTCTCTGGGCAGTATTGTTCTTTATTGAACCTTTCTTTTATTCATCATGCTGGTTTATGTTGTGTGTTTTATTTCTTCTAATAAAGCAGTTGATTGGAATTTCCTAACTCTGTATCTTGCCCCATCCCCATGCTGTACCACTTTTCAACAAACTGTTTATCTCCAGGCTGCTCGTATCATGCTAGCTCCATATGAGCTTCAGGACTGCTCAGTAGCAGTTTTATGGTCTCAGTGTATATTTGGTTTCTTCAGATCCCTTCTGTGTGTATCGTTTGGTCTTATTGAGTTATAAAATGTAGGCTAAATTTGTCCCTTGTTTAACTCCATTGACTTCAGATGATGTTTGCTATAGATTGCATTTGCATTGATTAAATAGATAAACTTTCACATTTCTTGTCTTCATTTTTTTTCCCAGGCTTATCTAGATCATGAATTTTATCTCCTGCTTAATACTTCTGTGTCCTTAGTGCAGAACACATGGGGAAATAACGTCTGAGTGCTTCATCCATCTGGATTCTTGTTATGTGATCCCCTGCCTTGTTCAACAATAGACCCATTCTCTAGCCTGTGTTTTTCTTGGTTATATTTGTAAAAACATATACTTGTTTCCCTTTACTCTTCAAGCTAAAAGCAAAACAAAAAACCTACTGTTTGTCCCCTTAACTTTATGCCTTATTATATTTTACCTCCAGCATGTATTCAGACTTTATAACTTCTTTCTGTTTCCTCTCTCATTTCTTTTCTCATTTAAGAAATGAGCTTGCTTCATGCCAAAAGCCGAAGGAGCCGTTTATTTTGACCCACTTGTTTCTCTCTAGCAATGGAATCACTTTCACTATTTCTTCCAGGTTAGCATCCTTTGCACTTTGAAATGCAGGTCCCTGTTTTCTCAATTTTTTTTAATTGAAGGTGAGTTTATTTTCCTGAAGAGAGATTGTTAAGTCTCTTCCTTAGTACTTGGTTCATGCAGAAGGACCACTGAGATTTTTCTTCTAGGTTTTTAGTAAACACCTCCCTGCTAGCACCAAATTTAGCATTACCTCGTGTCTCAGTGCATTCCATGTTGAAACGTGTTATCGTTACCTTTGCAGTTAACAAAGTCCTCTGACCTATATATTACAGAATGGCAGGTCTTTCCCAAGAGCTAGCTCAGCAATTAAAATTTCTCACTGGCACAGATGGTTATGATAATAGGACATCATATATTTATATATAGAGAAAGTGAGAGAGAAGGGAAGAGCGAACACTCCTACATTTTTCAAAGTAGTGTACAAACATTAGCTAATTAACCCTAATAACAGCTCAGCAAGGAAATTAAATGTGATTATTCCCATTTTATAGATGGAAAAGCTCAGGAAAGCAGACTAAGTGACATGCCGGAGGCCAGCACAAGATGTCATTATTGAGGGTTGGGATGGGATCTGAGGACCAAGAGCCATCCTGGCATGGCTCCTGGTCAGTCCAGCAGGCTGCTGAATGCCAGGTGAGATCTTTCATGAAGTCCAGCTGGTGTATGCCTTTTGTATGGTTTGTCCCTGGTGGGCTCATTTACTTAAGAGAGTTAAATCATTGTTTTCATTGCTCGCCCTTTGCATGGCTTAGTTTTGTCACTACGCTGAAGCCAGAAGAGCTCGGTGCTGGAAGCTGATTTTCTGTCCATTTTTTGGCGCTGAAAACAAGCAGGTTTGTGTTGCAGCTATGCTGAGGACATCCATGTTGTTTCAGGTCAGGGAGCTCCAGCACCATTTTCTGCAGGCATCTGCAGTTAGAGTTGAAATATAATCACTGAGACTTTTGTTAAAAGCTCTGACCTGCTAAAAAAACCATGTAAGTAGTGGAGTAGTTAATTGTTACTTAGTTTAAGTCTTCTTTTGTCACCTGATCCACTTCACCCACTGTGGAGCTTGTGTCCCAGCCTGTGAATGGAAATTGTACTTTGGTGTTCACCCCATCACAGGCTTGGGTGGCCAGACCCTCTTTGTCTGCTCTCAGTGCCACCTTGAAGTGGTGTGGCACCAGTGTGCTTGCTCTAAGAGGCATGAACAAGGGGCTCAACTCACTTAACACCTACCAGATACCAGCCCTGCCTGTGCATCAGCTTATCCACAGCTTAACAGGACAGTAAATAAGTAACCCCTCTGTGCAAGGGGAGTTTGAGGCAATGTCCATGTCAGATTCAAGTGGGCAGTGCCCCAAGGCTGTCATGGTGGTTCCGCATTCAGATGGTTCCTAGGATTTGAATGTAAGATTTGGATTTAGTTTAATGAAACAACATGTAAAATCCATCTGCACTTTCCTAATCTTTTCTCACCTTGCCTGTCATTTCTAGTTTTTGAGAACTGGGCAGAAGTGTTGTATCGTGTTATCAGCTGCTATTTTTAACACGTACAGGCAGCATCGTAGATAACCTGCGCACTTTGCAACCATTCCTGGAATGTAAATCTTTCAAATAACCTTCAGCTCAAAGAGCACGTGCAAATTCAGATGCAGAGGTCGCTAGCATTTCAGAAAACAAAAAAGGTGGCATTTTGAATGCTGTTTGCTTTCTATTTTCAGGTAACCATCTGGCTGAACACCTGAAAGTGGGGTAGTAGTTTACTGTTTTATTATCGGACACTAGCTGTAGCAAAACTTCTCTCTGGGGAGTTGTCCTGGTGAGGGCACAGCAGGAGCATTTGAATTGAAAATGACTGTGCTATCCGAATTTTTTTGTGCCTGATGGAATCTGCAGCAGGGAGCTGGAGGAAACAAAGCCCATCTCTTTGTCTGTGATGTCACTATCCTAACTTGTAATGTAATGAAGCCCAGTTTATTTCTAGTTGGTCTTCCACCCAGCAAACAGGGAAGTGGTGCGAAGCTGTGCTGGGTAATGAAGGGCTCTTACTCACCGTCCCACCCCTCTGCACAATAGAAATGCTTTCTCAGCAGCAAGCATTTGCAAAACCTGAAATCCCTCCTAGAGCAAGCGCTGCCCCTGCTTCTGGGAGCTGAACCTGTGTGTGCCCACCCGTGCCTGGGATATTTCCAGGAGCTTCTGCTGATCCCTGCCCCTGGAGGGAACCCATCTTGCCTCCTTGCTGTCTCCCTGTGGGCTGGTGAAGCTTTGTTATTCCCCTCCTTCCCTGACAGGGGAATAGTTTTTGGGGGTCCAGTGTTAGGAGTAGGACAGAGGTAGATGCCCTGGGAGACTGTGCTCCCTGTGACCTTGGAATTGGTTAGAAGACTGAAGCTGCTGTTGGGGGAATCACCAAGTTCTGACTGGCCCCCTGGATGGCTGCAGCAAGCAGGGTCCCTCCAGGGAGGTTGGCATGGAGATAGACCCCACTGGGGGTGTTGCTGTCCCATGGCAGCAGTTTCTGCCCTCAGGGGTCCCAGGCTCAATGCCTTGGAGATGAAACACTGCATTGTGTTAATTCTCCTCCATTTGTGCTGGGCATCATTGTTTAAATGGATCATTTGGCGCAGGGGTAGAATTGGACTTGGTGAGGCCTATCATGGGTTTGGTTTATGGTGGAATGTAAATCTAGCAGCGCCGCTTTTGGAGCAGCCTCTTGGAAGGAGACTTCACTGCATCAGGCTGAGTGGTTGAGTTTGTTTGCTTTATTCTTTCTAAAAATCCAGCATTTGTGAAGTTATTTCCCTACATTAGGAACCACACTAGCAGATGTCTGCCAGCTGCTGGCAAGGTCCAGGAGCAACGTCACCGATCTAGATGAACCTCATCCGGTGAGATGGGTATTTCACCTGAGCCAAGGTTCTTTTTGGTCTTCTAAGTGCAGTTATCATGTGCTGCTTCTCTAAATCCTTGGTTTAACTATGGTTTTGGTGTGTGCCCTAAAGCTTTCTGATGTGCCTGACCCTGGGGGAGCTGAATGCTGGGCTGGGGTTGTTTTCAGCATGCTGAAATGGATGAAGGAGAGGCTATGAAAGAGCAACACACTACGAAGCGGCATCACAAAAATACGTGGGATTGGAAATGGTCTCTGGAGTTGCTGTTTATATTCCGAGTTAAATTAAGGTTCCTGAAATTTGGAGTCAAGGGGGAAGGGGTTACTGAGAGGTGTAGCTCACAAAAGCTCATTACAGAGGCCTGCATAAAAAGGCCCTTAGGAATCTAATGGAGTGGTTATATGAAATATTGAGGAAAAGCAGACTATGCTCAATTTTGCCCTTAAATATACTTTCCTGTCTTCATTAAAGTCAGCGGCAACCTTGCATATACATCTGAGGTCAGAGTTTCGCATATTAAAATAGGCAGGCTCAGGGTGTTTATTGTTGGTGTGCAGATTGACTCTGCAGGGGATAAATGCAGTTTATTTTCATGTGGTGTAGTGTAAGAATGCTTCAAGGAATTGCAGGCACCAGCAGGGGCTTAAAGCAAAATGTGGAAGAATGTTCATGTACTTAAAAAATTAAAGTACAAATCATAATTTTATTTCAAGCTTAGCATTATGATATTTTTCATTCTGCAGAAAAATAAGATTAAAAAATTGGGGTTTGTGTGGCACTAATGGATTGGTTTCATAGCTTCAGCAGATCTGTGCTCAAGCTCTGAAAAATCTTGACATGTGGCTGTATAGTGTGAAAGAATACTGATACTGTCTCCTTGAAGTTTTCTATGCATTAACAAGTGGCCTGGACGAAGTAGGAGTGAGGTGTATAATACCCAGTTATCTGAAGATGGCAAATTGGACATGCTCTGCACATTGCGGTGGCAGCTGCGAGACAAAGTGTAGGAAGGCTACGACAGTGAAGAAGAACGGGTGGCTGCCTGTGGTGTTGGAATTAGCATAGGTGTGTGGAAATGCTAATACACTTGGGGTGAAAATACTATCAGCCAGAAATTAAAAAGAGATTATTAAAATGCAGAGGAGCAGAGAAAGCCTGAGGATACCTCACGTAACTAGCTAATCAAATGCGGGTATTCAGTTTGATGTGTTGCAGAAAGCAAATGTTATTTGCCTTCCAGGACTACAAGAGAATATGTCCAAGAGCAAATAATGCATTCTTAAGTGGACCTGCTTAGCATTCCTGTGCACTGGGGTAAAATAAGCTTGAGGCAGCATGAGAAAAGACCTGGATTTCTTTTTCTGTTGGTTATGCCAGTGGGAACTAGCTCTGGCTGGAAGTCGCGCTTAAACTTACTGTCCGTTCTTTTGTCATGAGAGTGGCTTAAAGCTGGAATCACTTTGGCAATGGTGTGTTTCCTCATTTTATGCTTTTCAAAGGTTCTGCAAAAGTGGAAAAGGAAATGGTAGATGTTTTGTTTCTTGGCTGAGGGTACAGTGAGTCTTGGTGCTTGAGTGTGCTCCCAGACTTAACAGACCCTTCTCATCCTGTTCACACCACTGGCATGGGTTAATTCTTGCCACCTGCATTGCATGAATGTCCTGATAAGGGAAGCTTTGTCACTTTTTTTTCTCCTGCTATGCTCATACGGCAAAAAGCCTAAAAGATCCTCTTACCTGCTCATCAACAGCATTGAGAGAAAAGTGCTAAGTGAAGAAGGTTGGGCCAGGGTGCCAGCAAAGACTTGCAGTTTGCTTTTCAAACTACTTTACATTTCAGGTGTATTTGGTGGTGATGTGTGTCCTGCAGCCCCTTCAGGCGCTCCCCTGTGCTCCATCCTGTAAAGGTCACATCCCCTTTACCTGGGAGTTCACAGCCGGTAAAGGTTAAGTGATGACTAATGAGTTTTTTTCATTTTGGAAAGCATTCATCCAAGCCCAGTTAGTCATTTCCAGCAAGGTGACTCAGGATAAGCAGGGATTAGCTGAGTTTGTAGGCTTCCGATTTGCACCTGGTAGCATCTACCTTCTCACACGTGCTGAACGGGGAGGTTTACCCTGGTTTTGTTGACTCTATATGGCAGCCCAAGCTCATACTGGAAACTTGAAGGCAGGCATGCTTCTAAGAGGCTCCCATAAATACAGGCTGATTGTGCAGGGCTTTTTTTTCCTCATTCCTCTGTGATACTGCAAAATGTTTTATGTGAATGTCAGTAAAGTTATTAGTAAATACATGTAACACTGTTGCTTTGTTGTTTTGCAATTATCCTCGTGCCTTTGCAAGAGCAAACCTCACTGGCTGGAAGGAAGTTCTTGACTCAGAAAGGGGTTTGATGAATGTGTGTACACGAGCAGTGAGCGAGCCAGACATGATTAGCTATTTGACTTGTATCCTGTGTGATCAGTCTGTCTCACCAGTGTTACCCTCCATGAGCACTGGCCAGGCTGTGGGCTGTGATGTCAGGGAATTTGCTGGTACATAGGGGCAGAGGGGACCAGCGCTTTCTCCCCGGTAGTACTACTGGGTACAGCATTGCTTCCATCTTTGTGAGGCAACTAGTGCTGGTTCCCTTTCCTTGTGCCCCCTAAACTGAACAGCCTAGCTGGGATGTGCTCAGAGCAGCCTACACAGTTTGCACTGCAGTCCTCGTGTCCTCAAGATGGCCAGAATGTGCTGCGCTTGCCAGGTGAAGCGTGGCTGCTGCTGGCGGGACACATGATTGCTCACCGGAGTGATGTGGGATGGACACAATAGTATTTTTGGTGGTGTAGAACCAAAACCGTTCTATGAAAGATGAGGATTTTTCTGTGATACCAAGGCCGGAGTCAGTTGCAGAGTACTTTTGATGACTAGAGTATTCCAGCGGCCAGGCTTGGAGACCACAATTTTCAGGACATGGTGGTGGTGGAACAACTACCTTTGGTTCCTTGGGGACCAGATACTGTCCACTGGAAATGATTTTTTTTTTTTTGTCCTTTGTGGTGGGGTGCTCCTTTCCTTCCTCCCTCAGCCCTGATTTTAACCCTGCTCATGGAGCCTGCTGCAGTGGCAACAGCTGAAACATAATGAATGAATATTCATTCAGGGAGCCCTTCAGGGACACAGAACAGCATTTAGGGTGACTCTCTTCTTTTTCAGTAATGTGCATGAGTGTTTTCACATATATTGAGGAATATTCTCTGCAAGAGGTTGAACTGCTGCTAACGGCTCTATCCCTCTCTCTTCTGATGCAGCGTTCAGATAACTCCCTCCACTCGAACCAGATTGCATCCCGAGAGAAAATCTCTCCGGGAATAAAGTCGGGCAGCCTGACTGTATCATTTTATATTGTCATTTGAAAGAATCATTTCTCTGCAGCTGGGACTGTGCCTCTGAAAGAAGTGAAGGTTATAATTTACTTAGCTCCAGCAGGGCAGGGGATGCTGCACAGCCATACACACAGTCTTACTGTTTTCACAGTGTTGAGCAGCACCATCTTCTCAGACTCTCAGCCTAGGGTTTAATACAGCTTATAAGAAATGGCAGCTTTTGCAAGAAAATTGAGTAAAAGTGTTAATCTGCATGCCTTTATAATTCCCACATGAAGTGAAAATTAGCCTCCTTTCACTTTGCAGGAAAAAATTTACCAGGAGGGGATCTGAAGAAAGGATTGGTTTATTTTTATTTAATATAGTAGGCTACACTTACCTGCTTGTTATCAGTAACTGAAACCCAACTGCAGGTGTGAAAATAGGTGAGGCACATTCTGCATCTGTATAGATGGGTGTCTGTACATGGAGTCAGTGCTTGGTCATGGGTGGTTGTGACCGACCACCAAACATCCATCTATTCCAGCCTCTTGGGATAGTGTTTGTGGTCATTTGTGGTCCAACCCAGCTCCTGGTTACGTCACTGGAAACGCTCTTATTGACTTAATTTGGAGCAGGCTTGGGCCCCATGTTTCAAGATGCTGCAGGGTTGCTTGGATACAGAGAGGGATGGGACCTGACACTCCATTCTGAAATGGACTATTTCAGCTTGACATCCAAAGCCGTGCTGCACGCTTCATTCTTGAGGGTGATGTGAAATATTTTCTCACCAACAGTGGACTCAGGCCTCAGAAACATTCCTGCACTTCACTGCAACAACTGGCGGAGGAAAGCACCTGCCGGGGATCCCGTTGCCTGGTGTGCTGTTACTTCTGCTTTAGTCTGTCAGCTGTTGTAACAGGAGTTACATTTACCCAGTGGCTGATGCCTTGGGGTGGGGATCATATTGCTTCTTATGGGCTGGAAGACTTGAATGCATTGGTAGATACTCCCATATATAGTGCCCTCTCTGCTTGATAGATAAGTGCCCCAATAAGGTTATCAAAATAGCACAAGAGCAGGAGGTACACAACCAACTGCTCTCTCCATCTCAATGTGAAATGTCACAGCTCTGGAGATGAGTGTAGCCATGCCCCATTGGAAAAGCCAGTTAGAGGTCAACAAGAGTAGGACCCAGGTATGAAGATTTGAGAGTCTATGCCATACTGCAGCTCTGCAGGCAAGTCCTATGGGGCAATGGAGTGGTTTTTGTTGGGCAGACAGAGAGGACACGGATTAACAGAAGTCGGGTAATGAAGCAGATGAACCCTAGAGGTGTAATCTCCTAGAAACATGTGATCGTGGGCAAACTATTCTTCCTTGCAGAACCAAGGACACCCATTAGGTTGAGAATTATTACAGGAGTCAGGTAATACTTCTTATTTAAAAAAAAAAGGATTTTATACAGGTTTACATGTTACAGGCTTCCAGGCTTCAAGTCTGATTACAAAAATTTTCTTTGCACTGAAATATCAGGCCTTTGTGATTTGATTTTACAACTCTTGTATTTAGCACCAGTTGTTTTTTTGTATGAGATCACTGGGGGCACTGCAATGTGAAAATGCAGGTATGGATAGACGTAAGCATGCATAAAATTCTTATGAAAGATACAGCAACTACATGTGCATGCATACAAACCTGTTTAGAAACACATTGACATTAAATATCTTTATCAATGACGTTGACGATGAGGTTGAATGCTCCCTCAGCAAGTTTGCAGATGACACAAGCTGAGTGGTGCAGTTGACATGTTGGAAGGACAGGATGTCATCCAGAGAGGCCTGGACAGGCTGGAGAAGTGGGCCCATGTGAACCTCCTGAGGTTCAACAAGGCCAGGTGCAAGGTGCTGCACCTGGGTCAGGGCAATCCTCATCACCAATACAGGCTGGGAGATGAGCAGCCCTGCAGAGAAGGATTTGGGGATGATGGTGGATGAGAAGCTTGACATGAGCCGACAGTGTGCGCTTGCAGCCGAGGCCAATCGTATCATGGGCTGCATCAAAAGGAGTGTGGCCAGCAGGTCAAGGGAGGTGATTCTTCCCCTCTACTCCACTCTTGTGAGACCCCACCTGGAGTACTGTATCTAGTTCTGAAGTCCCCAACATAACAAGGATGTGGAACTATTGGAATGGGTACAGAGAAGGGGTTTTGGAACTTGATGGTCTTTAAGGTCCCTTCCAACCCCAGCCAGCCTGTGATTCTGTGATACTTGAGTATATTTATAAAATTGTGACAATAAATTCTATGCATTATTTTTAAAAATTGCATGTAATTTCCAGTTCCGACCCAACTGGGTTCCAGTCAGATTTTTAGTTTTTCTGGCTGGGCTGCTCTGGAAACTTAAGTCTGATATTTACATGTATATTATGCTCGTGCTAGAAATGATATAATCCTGTTTCAGAGCAGTTTAGTCATTGATACCCGTGTAGGCTCACAGAGGTTAGATGATGCAAACAAAGCAGCAGAAGCTCGGTTCCAGTCAGATTTTAAGTTTTTCAGCGCCCTGGAAGGCACTGGCAGTCATCTTAATGTGGAAAACTAACACAGAGACCATAAATACGCTGAGTGCAGTGCTTTTTGGAGCCATGAGCAAAGCACATACTTTTTTTTTTCTTAAAAAGGAGCTATTTGTGTATGTTTGTGCAGCATTTTATGTTGTCACTGTGAGTGTAGTTTCCCTCCTGTCCCCTTTCTTAGCCATAAGAAATCCACCTCTCTGCTCCCCAGTCTTCCCCCTTAACGCTTTTTAGGGAAGCCAGATAGAACTGTGTTGTGCTTAGCAGAGGTAAATACCTATTGGAAAATGAAACAGCAGCTTAGGAGACGTGGTGTTCTGCTGCAGCTTGTAGCATGTGCTCCTCTGAGCTGCTTTTATCCCACCTATCCAGCTGGCTTCACCCTCCGTGGTTTCACAGTCCTTGGACAGTAGTGGGAAATAGTTACACGTAACCATAAATGATTTCTCCACTGACTTCCTGCCCTTTCCAGTTGCAGCATATTTTCCTATATAGATTTTTGGGTTTCAGCCTTTCAGTCTTGTGGGGATAGGCTTAACTCCTTTCTCCTAAATTAAGTAAGCTCAGCTCATGGCTGTCACTGATACGGTCTCAAATCAAACCTTGTAATCTCTTCATAAGCTGTCTTTTGGCCAGATCGTGAAGTTTGCACTGAAGATGAAATCAATAGGTATTTGCCTGAATAAAAACCTCAGGGTAATGCTCTTGCAGGGTGATCTCATTATGTGTGACAGTTTAACCCTTCCCTTTAAGACAGCAGTCATGCTTCGAACCAAGTGTTCATCTTTGCCTCCTAGTGCTTTTTTTCTATTGCAAAGGCTTTTGGTTGAACCCTGACTGCTCCTCTCCTTTGCGACCATGTAGGTCTTTCTTGGTGCCTCCCCATGGTACCTAATAATGTCTTACTGTCCTGTGTCTTTAACTGAAGATTTCAGACATTCTGTTTATCTGGCTTAGTCTTTGGCTACTGAAGCAGCAGACACTTCTCTACAAAAATGGAAAGAGGACAGTCTCTATATGGAAGTGTAGCACTGTGAGGTAAATCATCACTGCTTCTACACACCACGGTACTCTTAAAGGAATCTGTGTTAAGAGCGTAGATGTATGTCAGGGCAGAAACTAGGCTCTGTTGTAAACCTGTATTTTGGAGATAAGCTTGTTAGGTGGGCGATCATCCTTTTCTCTCTCCTCTTTTTTGTTCTTAAAAGCTAAGTAGTAGCGTGGTTGTAGGCCTTTTAAAATACTTGTACTGACGAGCCAAGAGAAACGATGATGTGGTGTGTTACAGTAATAAGTAGCTCTGAAAGGAGGACGTAATTGTGCTGGGGCTTCTGGTGACCTCATGAACCACATGAGTGGGCTTGGGGTGAATTCTCACCACATGCCCCAGATGGAAGGCTCTTCAATTGCATGGTTGTTTTTGAAAATCAAACCAGTTGTACTTCAATTGCTTCAGCTCACTTTTCCTACTTCTCCTTATTTGTGGTCGTCTCAAACCCTCCCCTTCTTCCATCCAAGAGTGACTTGAACATGTGCTGTGTTTCAGTATCAGGACCCAAACCTGTATGGTGTTTGTTTTCAGCTACCGTCTTCTCTTGGTATAGCATTTTCTGCTGTATTAAGGGACATGTGGCTCTTGGCACTGAACTTGAAGGTGAGTGTGAGCAGTGCTGCTGGCAAGGACACAGAGTTGTCACTGTATCCCATTTTAGGGAGGTCTAGTTATTTCAGAGCAGCTGTCAAGGCGCCGTGTTGCCACTTAGCTCAAAGCGTGCAGACATCCCAGATGCAGGAAACAGCTGGAGAAACATTGCAGCTGGCTCTGGTGGTCTTCATCCATGCAAGCTCCAGGATGGCAGTTTGCAGCTTAGCATTTTTTCCTTCCATACCTTTTCTTCTCATGCCCTGTCAGACCTTATTTGCATCCCAAATTGCAGCAGAGAGGGCCCCAAGAAGGGAATGCACCCTCTTACCCAAGGAGCCTGCTGTGTGCTTGGACAGATGTACTGTGTTGCTGGGACAATCTTCCCACGCCCTGTGTTGCCCTTCCTTCCTCTGCCCAGTGCCTTGGGCAGCCCTGGGGCTCTGGCCACCATGCACAGCATGGGGGCCAGCTGTTGCACTGCTGGACCATCTCCAGCCTCTGAGAAACCTCCCTTCTTGCCAAACACAGATGGAAGCCCTGCTTACCCCAGTCTCTGATGCTGTCCCCTAGCTTGGAGTGCTTGCCTGCTGCCCCTGGGTGTCTTTGACGCTATGCACCCAGATTTTTTTTACCAGTATCCTTTGACCCTTTGATCTGATACGTCTTGTGGGTGACAAATAAGATGCGCTTTCTTCTTTGGCTTGGGAGAGCTGATGAATGGTGTGTTCATTGCCATTGAGAAGAAAGAGGTGATGGTGTGAGCCTGCATGACGATGCTAATCAATGGAATCATTTTTTGGTAGACTGCCAGGTGCCAGAAATGTGTTTTCTTGTTCTCCTTGCATACTCAGCCTCTGCTGCAACCTGCAGGCCAGGTGGGTTGTTGTAGCAGTAGCTCAGTTGAAAGCAGCCCCATACATGGGACTTCTGCAGTGTCAGGGGTTGGACTGGTGGGCTTCTGTGTGGGATTTCCACCAAAGTCAGCTGCATCACTTGGATGCAGGGTTGGGAGCTGGTCCTACCACAAGTTAAATCAGTTTAACTGAAAGTGTTGCCCCAGACCAGTTAAATTTACATGTCAATGTTCCTGGGTTGAATTGAGGGCTGTCCAGGCTAGGAGATTTGTGTCAGCTGAGCTAGGGTGGTTCCTTTGGCTGATTTCCTTGAATTAAGACACAGATGACAAGTAAGCCTTGTGATGGGAATGCACACAGGGAATTACGGTCTAGGGCGCCTGTTTCCACGGGACTTCCACTGAACCCAGATCACCAGGCAGCAGGTTGGGCCCTGCTTTCATACAGTACTTGACAGTGTTCATAACATTGATTGCCTTCATTTTTTTTCCCAGTGTGTAGTGCCCGTTTTAGGGGGAGATTTGGTAGCTATGAGCTGATACAGCTTTGTGAGATAAATGGCACCTTAGGTAACACTGGTCTGCATACGATCTGGGCTTTGTTCCTTGGTTCAGAATTTCCATTTTTCTCCCCAAGGTCTTCTGATTTGTAATGCTAGGTGTGAGACCCTCGCTGTAAGGCTGCCTTGCTGTCAGGAAAAACCCTTGGTAAGCAGATGCCTGCCACGCTCAGCTCCACCAGCTGTTGCTCAGGCCGACAGCTAAAGATACGTGTATTGCATCTTCCATGGGGAGTGTTTCATGTTAGTGAGTTATTAGCATTAATAATAATTAATGTTTGTACCTCTACCGCACGTCTGTTTTGAGAACCTGCGAATGCATGCAGTTGTGGGCTTACAGCCTGGAATAAATGTAGATGCAGTTGTGGTTGATGGCTTTAATCCTGCTGTCCCCTAATGAAAAGTGTGGGAAAGCTGGAAATAAGAGCTTGATGGCTCTGCTCCTCATTGCTTGTGCAGCAGCTTCTGGGTAGCACCCCTCCTGCCCACACAGGGCTGCTTGTGTTTGTCTTTCGTTATATATACATCGCTAATAGCTCTCAGGAGCATCAGCAGAGATCCATTATGCTCCCCACAGAGCAAGGCATAAGCAGGAGGCAGTCACAGCCCTGAGCGGCCCCACTCCGCAGAGGCAGCATGAGGTGGCTGCCTCGGTGTACCCCTGCTAGCAGCCAGCAGGACACCCCACTTGTGAATGCCTGCTAGATGCCTGCAGAAGTTGGGTGCTGTTGGGTGGGGTGGCAGTGAGGAGGACGGAAGTAAGTGGGATGGTGGGGGTAGCTCCGGAAGCCAGCAGCAGAGGCAGCGATAGAGCCCAGTGCTGCCTGCCGCAGCAGGGACAAAGCTCGTGTGCTCAGCCGCACGCCTGCCGCAGGCTGTGGATTGTGAGCTCGGTGGAGAATACCCGGAGCAAAGCGGAGCTGTCACAGCCTCGTTTTATTTAATGAGTGAAGCCTTGTGAAGGCACAGATTCATTTATTGGATCTGTTTCCTGTGCTTTTCCCTAGCACTTAGCTGTGCTTTCCGTGTTACTTGGAAGGCTGAAAAGCAGGATCATGTCTATGTATTAATCTTTGCCTAATAAAGATGACTACGAGATATGTTCTTTGGCCTTAACAAAGAGGTATAATTAGTGATGAGATTAGACATGACCCAAGAGGAGGTGCTTTGCTTAGGAAAATATTCAGCGATGGCATATAATGCAGTCTGTCTGAGGCACCGCATCCTCCCTGGAGGCCTCGTCTCGAACTGAGCAGTGACCCTTCCCAGCACTTGGTGCCGTAGGAAACCCAGGAAGAATATTAATGATAAAGGGATACACAAAGCAAGCTTTGCCTCCATCAAACAACGCACTGCCAACCAAAAATTATTCAGCAGAAGTTTAGTTGGCGAAGTTAATAATTTATGGGTGTGGCTGATAGCACCCCGTGCAATAGCACTGTATTCAGCAGCTCCAGACCTGATTAAATATGCATGGGCTCATTGGATGCAATTTCAGTGCAATTAGTGTATGAAGGCAGAAGGAGCTGTATCATTTCTGGATTTGTACTAAGAGGCTCTGGTAGTTCTTCCATTGTAATGTTTTACAGGATAGTAATTGTTCCACATCAGCTGTATTTAAGCACACTGTTTTAAGGAGTGTCTGCTTGTTGTGCTGTGTGCCATACAAGAAGACAAGCATTCTGCATGTCACTAGGTACAGAGACTGCTTGGGAATACTAAACTAGTGCAGGACTAGAGAAAACTTGTTGCAGTAGATCTTCTAGTCTCACATGCACTGGATTTGTATGTGCTAGCAGTGATGAACACGAGGTTAGACCAGAGGACAATAGATGATTTTGGGTACTGGAGCCTAAATACTTGAAATACGAACAGGGAGAAAACAGTACTGGATGTTCTACAATCACTGTCAGCATTGAGGTGGGTGTCCTGCCAAAACAGCAGTCCTTCCTCAAGCCATGTCACCAACAGTTATATGTCATCCATCCCCAGCACAGCTAGCTCCACAGATGGAGGCAAGTCGGACCAGTTTGCATGAGTTGACAACCTGGCTTACTCAGTTTAGTGACCAAGCAGAATGCTCGCCCTTCTCACCAGCTTCCTTCATCCTCTCCTTTCTCTTTTTGTCTCCTTGTTGTCACCCCCTTCCCTGCACTGTCTCCTTTTGCCCGTCTCCAAGCTGTATACTCTTTGCTGCCCACTTGTGAGCCCACATCGCCTGAAGCTACTCCAGCTCCCTGTGTGCACTTGTGCTTTTCTTCTCCAGCTTACATTGTTTATTACTTTTCATCAAATGATGATTTAATTACACTCCTTAGAAGGTACTAGATTGCCTTCAGATGTGGTCCCCTTACTGCAGGATCACTTGAACGAGTGGTTCCCTGTAGCAGTTCAAGTGGAACACGCGCTCAGCAGCTAAGAACCAGAGAGGAGCATGCTGGGAGGTGCAGGCTGTGGATGGGTGCGTGGTTTGTAGCATTGTGCTCTGAGCTCTGTAGATCTCCAGTGCTGTGGCAGAGAGAGTCAGAAAAGAGCTGGGGTTGGAGCAGGCTGCTAGAGAGCATCTAGTCTAACATCTGGCTGGAGGCAAGACTAACTTCATATTTAGGTCACTTTGCTCACGGGCTTTCTGCTTGAGGGTGTCAAAACAGAGGGAACAAGAAAAAGAACCTGTGTTCCTGCTCAGCAAATAAATGTGTAATCCACCTGGTTTGGCTGGTGTGGATGAATTGTTCAGTCTGCGGGAAGAGCTTTCATATTCTTGCTTTGGTGTAAATCTTGTAGATGTGTAACCTGTATTTACTGGCATGAGTTCATACAGGTGTCTGCTCAGCTGGTTGTTTGATCTTGGTGTGTTACTGTGTCTGTCCCAGGGAGGCCTGGCTTCATGTTATTTTTTGCAGCGTGACAGTGGGGAGAAGGGACTTCTTATGTGGTCCTGAACACAAGACTGAGTCTGGGGACTTCTCATTTAGCAGTTCAGTCCTTGCCTCCCTGTGAGAACATCTCCAGCACTGAGGTTTTCAGAGGAGCCTGAGGAAAGGCTAAAAAAGCAGGGTGGGAACTGGACATTCAGGACTGGGTTGATGCTTTATTTCACCAAAGGTGTCTGCAGTTGCCCTGCCTTTAACTCACTCCTCCTGCCCTCCATAAACATCCATGGCCATCTTTGTCTAGGTACAGGATCCTGGGAATTTAGGGCAGCTTAATGCTGCTGTTAATGCCTCATGGTCCCCTTGAATATTCAAGCCTCCAACTCCCTCCCTTGGCTTCCCAGCCAGTAATTTGGGGATAACAGAGGTGTCTGCTTCTCAGAAGTGCGGACAGGATTAATGGGTGAGTGTTTGGGAAGCACTTTGAAGAGGAATGCCTGAGTGGCCGTGGTGTTGCAAGGTGGCAGCTGGGATTTACCTCGTGCATGTGGAGGGAAGGACAGCTAGAGCCACCTCTGCCCAAAATTTTCTTAAGCTATAGCCCACCTGGTAGCGCTCCTCATACAGGGCTGCCTAGCGGAGCTCTGCTGACGAGTCCCATCTCCGCCTGCCATGGCCTTCTCTGGGTCACAGGCACAGGGATGGGCTCAGAGGTAACATGTGCTGCACAGTTGAACAGGTACTCAGTCTTGTTTGTGGAGCCCTGGGAAAGGCAATGCCTGTGCATAGTGCTGGAGTTCAACGTACAAGATCTAAGTAAGCTGTCACACCTATAAAGCCTGGAGAAGTCAGATCACTCCCTGTTGATGGTGCTTGCAAATAGCTCATTTCACCATGGGTGCAGTGGTGTTGACCTTTATCAAGTGCTTAGTGCTTTTCATCATCGAAGGTGTTACTCAGCTGCAAAACAACCTTGTTAGGATGTGCTGTGCAGATGCAGAGCTCAGGCAGTAGGCAGTCTGTCAGGCATGGCATGGGAAGCCTGCAGGTGGGCAGTGCCTGGAGCTAAACCTGTGTGGTGGCTGCCTGCTGCACTCTTAATTTCCAACTTTGCCTTCCATCTTCATTGAGAGGCAGAGGACGGAGCTTGAGTCTGTCCTGTTTGGTTGTCAACCTTCAAGATACAATGATGGAGTTGCAACACTTGGCTAATGATCCGGTGAGGATGGAGTGAATATGTTTGGAGCACCAGGAAGAGGGATGTGGAAAAGCAGGCAGAAAGAAGGCAGAAGGGAAGAGAGAGTACATTGGTGGGACTTTTGATACTGTTTTCCTGCTCATTTATGTTTAAGAATGACCCAAACAAGTCTGTGGAGAAGGATGTTGGCTGCCACTTGCACTTTTGTTCTGTGAGGTATGTCTTAAGGAAGGAGGTAGAAGGAAAACTGTGGCCTGGTGAGAAAGAAGAATAGAAGAACTTGTCAGAAAGAAATGAAAAAAAAAAAAAAAAAGAAAGGAAGAGGTATCTTGACAGTTCGGGCTGGATCGTTAGTGGCTCATGGGAAATTAATTGAAGCATCTAATAGATTTATTGGTGTTTTTTTCAAATTTGCAGTAACCACTTTTGCTGCCTTTAAAAACGTACTTTGTATTCAGTCATGTCTTGTACTACACGTGCATAACTGATCACATTCTGAAAGAAAATGTAAACCCATGTGTTACAGAGGTCAGCTGGATTCAGCTTCACAACTGGCTGTTGATTCTTTGGGGTTTGTTTCTGGTCTTCTTTTTTTTCCCCTCAAGAAAGTACTTCCCATACTTTTACTCATCCATGCCATGACTTCTGGAGGATCTGTTCTTTTCCAAAAATTAGACATCTGGGTGTCAGTAGCGTTTGTGTCATTGTTGGGTTCTTCCACAACACTGAAATTTCCTTGGGTTGAAACCTAAGAAAATCAAGGGGAGTTTTGTGCATGAAGCTACTTTGCTTGTTTTGGGTATTCTGTTTGTTGTTTTCCCTCTAAAACAGTAATTCAGTGTATGTTTCCATTTCCAGAAAGTTCCTTCCTTGAAAGAGAAATCATAAATGCTAAGGTTTTCCTGGATGCTGAATGGAAGGAGAATCTTACATAGTATTCCCTCTTTGTGGAGTGGTTGTCTTTCTTCTGTGTAAATATTGTGGAGGGTACAGAAATGGATTGCCTAAAGAGGTGGGCAAGGAGTTAGCCACTGCAATGCTTTGCAAAGCATTCAGTAGCAATTTGGGAAGCTGAATGTTATTTCTCTTCACAGCATTTGTATGTGGTAAATGTGATGGCAAAATTGTCTGGTTAAAAATGGCCCGAGAGTTTTCCAGAATGTTTTTATAAAAATTAATTATTGCAGTTTTTCATTAGGGGAGGCATTCAGTAACAGAATGAAGTATGTATGTGGGGAACAGATTATTGCCTTTAAGGCAAATATACGTTCATATTAAGTTTTGCATAAACATAAATTGATACATAATCAAGTAGACTGGTTCGAGTGAGGTTCTGCATATTCAGAAGCTCTGAAAGAAAGAGGTTGGTTCATCTCTTCCATCCATCTTCAACAGTGGAAGGATGTAAATCTTTTTCCCATGAAAATTTAAGTTAGAGCTGCCACATTATTAATGTGATTACTCAAAACAACTTTTCTCAAGAGCAAGGATAAACCAAGGAGCTAATGGTTAAATACTGGCTTTCAGAAGCAAACCAGACAAGAAAAAAAAAAAAGCAGAATTTTTCAGTGGAAAGCATTGGTTAGTTGGGGCCATGGGAACTGTTTGTTTAATGATGTAACCTTTAATACAGTGGTGTTTTAAAGGAGTTGGGTAGGAAGGATTTAAATGTGTCTTTTATTTCTGGCATCTCAGCTGATAACTTGAACGTAAACAGGAAAATAGGAGTTGTTCATCCACCCAAAGCAGGGTGATACCATCGTGTAACTAAAGAGGGGCTATCGTGGATCGCAAGCAGGAATGCTGTTAGCATTTTTTTTATCCCAAACCACAGGGTGGTTTTGATTAACTGGTTATTCCTGGCCTCTTGAGGGAGAGTTTGGAAATTCTGAGTTAGAAGAAATAGGAAGACAAATGAAAGGTTTGACATTGTTCTGGTTCAGCTCAGCTCAGATGGTGTTGGGGACAGAACTGGTGCGAGTGAAAACGAGACTACAAAGTCTGCCTCTGATGGCACACAGGTTTAACCCCCACCTTTTTGGCAGAAGGAAGCAGCATTGAAAGCATCCTGCTGTTGGTACATAGTCTACAGATTTTTCCCTGTTTCGAGTCTACGTGGAGATGATGATAGAAGACCTCCAGTTTACTGAGGTTTGGGTACCTGTGCCTTGGTGCATACTCAAATAGCAACACAGAATCACAGAGCTTGCTGCTTCTGTGACTGACTTGCCAGTGTTTAAGGGACTATTTGGTTACTCCCTTAAAAACACCAGCTTTTCCCAGGGGGATTTCACTGGGAATTGGGAATCAGAAGTGGGATTTCAGAAGAATTGCTGCATTCATTTGATTTTGCCTTTGCTCAAAATCCACCCCCACCACACATGACAGATTTTACATGCCATGGCTGTGCAAAGGAGCTCAAAAATAGGAAGCATGTGTGCTCCAGAGGCTCAGAAGCCTGACAGCAAATAAAATGAATTATGGTTTGAAAATATATACATTGGACTTTTTAAGCCAGTCACATTAGGAGGGAAGAAAGTGGCTGGTGGATGAAGTTTAAACCTTTGTGGTTGGCTGATCTGAACCCCAATTACTGGTTATATATGTCAAAGAAACTTTGGCCGGATGAGTGCCAAATATCCAGGCACGTCCAGGAAGGTGTTGGACAACATACTAAGCTTTAACATCACATTTGACTATAAACACAGTTCAGTTGTTAAATAATTAGCCTTAGTATCCCAGTGCTGTGGCCACAGTTGCCCCTAAAACACGAGCTTTCCACAAGTCAAAGATGTTTTGGAGTATCATCTAGTTTATTCCAGTAGTCCTCCATGTCATGGAGAAGATATATGAAGGGGTATGGTGGGCTTTTCCACTCATCCTGTGACTGCTGAGTGGATTTTAGGTTGGTCTCAGGCTGGAGAGGTCATTGAGACCTGGCTGACTTGGTTGGGCTCAGGACCAGACTTGAGCAGAAGCTTGCTTTCACCACATCACCCAAAGATGGGGATCCCCATTACCCACTTGTGTGCTAGTGATAAATTTATGCTTGTGGTGACAGCTGATGGAAGGATTCCCGTACCATTAAAACTCTTACATGAAATACCAGAGCACAGCTTAGTGTTCTTGGTGCATTTGTCATGGACTCTATTTTTCTCCCACATACCTTTAAGTAAGAAGCAGCAGTAGCTGGTATATCAAAGACATGAATTACATTTATTACCTGAAGACTAGCAACCTGCCACACAAATCGATTTCTTGAGTCTGCAAATACAGGAATCATACAAGATTCCAGGATACCACACAGCACTGTAATTAAGTGCTTTTACCTGGGGCTTGTCCTTGTTTAAAACAAACAAGACTGTTGGTGGTAAACATGATGGAGACGACGAGCCTGCCAAAGGAGGTGAGTGTTTTCTACCTGTCACAAGAGCTAAAAATATACAAGTGAAATAAGTTGAGGGAAAAGTGCCTTTCAGGCAGTGAAGGTTCTGTAGGAAATGGTAGTTTATCTGCAATGTTCATTTATGGGACTCAGTGATCAGCAGTTTGGAAAATGTACCCTAATAAGCCTTTCTGGATTCCTTTAGGTGTCTTGAATATTGAGAGCAAACTTTGGCACTTTGAGTTTGCAAGTCACAGGGTTGCTCTGAGATGGTGTTGGCGTTGCCTGCCGTGTCTGGGTCAGGTTGTTCTCCATCGCACGTCTGAGCATAATGTCATACAATGTCATAACAGGCTGGCAATGCCAGTTGCTCTGAGTGACAGAGGTTTTGAGCTTGGCTGGCAGCCCAGTGGGATTAGCCAGCAGAAACAGAGCTTCTTGGGATTTATTGATTGAAGATGAATATGGTGGCATTGTTTTGAGAGAGGCATGTGAATGTGACTTTTTGGCTGAGTGCAGTATCCATTGGTAGGGGCTCATTTGGGTGGAGTGACATGTGAAGGGGCTCCCAAGTTTAAGGTGGTTCAAGGTTTTGTGTAGTGTTGAGGTCCTCCAGAATCTCCCTGTGGTAGCAGGTCTGTGTGGTGCGTGTGTAGAGCACTCCTTGATTTATTCTAAGAGAACATGTTCCGTAGCACAATGCTTTCTGGTTTGGAACTACATATATCCATAATCTGTGTTGCCATTTTGGAGATGCACTAGTGCTTCTTAGTAGGCATGTTTCTTTGCCTCATGGCTACAGGGGAAAGGTATTATTTTTTGGCCTTTCTGTAAGGCTCTTTGCTCCTCATCCCACTGTGATATTCTTCTATCAGGAGTAGTGAGGGCCAATTTAAATTCAGATTTTCCCAGATGTGCCTTTTTTTGGGGATTTGTACTGGATTTGAGAACTGTGCCTTCTCTGGTTATATAATTGGACAAAAGCTAAGGGATAGATTTCCCCTCCCTATGTATTGAGTTGTGTGTTGCCTTGCTGATTTGGCCATGCTGCCCTCAGTGAGGGCAGGGGAGTCCTTGGGTTTAAAATTGGAGAAAAGCTTCATTGAATAGGGATGGCCATGAGTCCATGCAAACTTGTGAGTTGTCTCTGGGTTACGTGGGCAGCCCTGGAAGGGGCCTGCACTTTAGGGAAGGTGTTTCATACATTAAAAAGGGGCTTGTTTGGTTTAGGTTTTTTTTGAATGAAGTCTGTTACGGAGTGATTGGAAAAATGGATTAAAGCTGATGGAAGAAGAATGAGCAAAGACACAACATGATCAGGCAGGAAGGAATATTTAAATATACAGAGTATAAAGGCATGTTAGGTACAGAGTTAGTGGCCCAGAGAAGAGTCAGGGGCTCAGGATGAGTTACCTGAGCGTTCCTACAGTGTGGTCCTCAGAGTGGACTGAGGTTCAAACCTCCTTTTCCAGCTATGGGACGACATTTTAAAATAACCTGCTGGGTTGATTTGACTTGGGGTGGGGTTTTTTTTTTTAGTATTTCAGAAGTGTTAGTGGGTGCTGCTTGTGGAAGAAAGCCCTTGTACTTCAAATAGGTGTTGTATTGTGCTTTCTGAAAGCCAGGCTTCTCCCAGTTCCCTCTGAACTGGCAGCCAATGTTTCTGGCTGCCTGGTGACCTAGTCGCTTCAACATGCGGAGGAACTTTTTCACAGTGAGGGTGACAGAGCCCTGGGACAGGCTGCCCAGGGAGGTGGTGGAGTCTCCTTCTCTGGAGATACTCAAGACCCATCTGGACGCCTATCTGTGCAGTATGAGCTAGGGAGCTGCTTTGGCAGGGGGGTTGGACCCAATGATCTCTCGAGGTCCCTTCCAACCCCTACAACTCTGTGATTCTGTGAGTAGTGGGCATGTCAGATGCCAAGCAAGGAAATGTATTGCCCTCTGCTGCCCTTACTGCTTCCTCTGCTGTACCTACCTCTGGGTACTGTTGTTAATTGAAATGGATATACTAGAAAATGGTCCAAGGGAATCAAGAGAAAAAAACAAAGAAGAAAAGATCTGGAAGCAGAAGGCTTGTAAGAGAAAAGGCTTGGGATGAGCCTTAGCCATAGGACGTGCGAAGAGACACGGTCTCTATGAATACATAAAGAGCAGCTTCAGACGGGGCAGGGATCAATTGTTTGCAGTCAGCTGGGACATCGGGAGTGATGAATGAAGCAGCCAGGGAAAAAATAGGGGGAATTAATGGGAAAAAGATGCAGATCACTTTGGGAAGGGCCATGGGACTTCCATGCAGACTTCTGGCAGCACGGGCTGCCTTTTGTGGGGTGATAGTGCCACTCTGGGCACAGCCAGTGGGGACCACCATGGGTGGCTCAGCAGCCAGACAGGATTTTACACCCAGGTCCCAGTGTCGAGGAAACACTTGAGCAGCTGGACTTGAGGTGTGTGCTGGACTCGGGGTGGGGGCAGCAGGAGGAGCTCAGTACCTGCTTTCCTGGGCTGTGGCCCAAGTGACATCTTCCAAAAATGTAGCTCTTCAACTTTTGCAAGTTTAGACCATTTCACAGTGAGTTTTTAAAGTGACCAGAGCACCGAAGGAGATGTTTGCAGGGGCAGCTGAACCTGGGGCTTGCGGCATTAGTTCCCAGTCAGGTGCTGTGTCATTAAAGACCCTCAAGCTGGGGTGACCTGGTAGTCAGTGGAGGAGTGCAAATTGCTTGCAGGGGGTTGGAAGTTATTTCTGATGTCTTGGGAATGAATCTGTGCATGCTGTGGGTGTAAATAAATAGTTAGTGAGACATCGACGTGGTTGGTGGTGAGGAAAATGCTAGTGACAGAGGGAAATTAATGGTTCCATTTATACTTCTTGAGCATTTCTTTTTCTTCTGTGAGCATGGCTCCCACAGACATGCCACCATCTGAAAGAGCCAAAGAGGTCTTTATGGGCTTGGGACCAGAGGTAGGAGCCATGCTTCATGCAAACATGCACACAGATTTTTATTTTTTTTTTGGAATTGCAGTCTACTTATAGAAATGAATGCTGCTGCCTCAGAAACCTGTCCACCAGCTCTTCCCACAGGGCTATTGCCTCTTCACTGAGGAAACACAAGCACCTTTAAGCTAAACCTTTAAGCTAAACTAACATTGCCAACAAATTATGTGTTGACTTCACTTGAAGCTGGATGCATGCAGCTCTGCTAAGGTCAGGCCGTTGGTAAGAACAGATTTTGAGTAGACATCAGACTTGAAAAGGTGTTAGCTAGCACCCTAAATGTGAATTTGCTTGTTGGAGTGTCAGTATCTGCCTTAAGTTGTGTCTGTTTGTGGAAGAGTTGTGAGCTTGTCCTGTGCCATGGAGTGAATTCAGAGCTTCCTTGGGGAGTATGACTTTACGTGTGCCAGCACAAGTGCAGAGCCATGTGTTTTTGAACAAACCAGCCCTGGTCTGACAAAGGTGTCCTGATGCAGGCTGCTACTTCTGGGGAGAGAACAAATAGGTGAGAGATGGTAGTAATTCTGTTTCAGCAAACACAGGAGTAGAGTGCTTCATGTCAAAAAACATGTAGATCGGTGTGTTTATCAGGATTGACCCAGTATATTCACAGCTAAAACCAGGCTTCTTGCCTATGGCAGTTACCATCCATCTCTTCTTTCTCTTTGGTCTTCATTGTAAGCTGCAAAGAAGCAAGACTCACATTACCTGTGTGTTGCACACAAGGCAAACACTGCTGCTGTAGAAGGTGAAGCTTGTAATCTTTAACATTTCTTATCCAAACATAGTTATTCTGATTGCCACATTTCAAGCCTTTCTACAGACATTAACCCTCTCCTACCATCTTTCTGTTTCTCCTCTGCAGAGCCTTTAAATCTGCATCAGCTGCTGTGGCTGCATGGGAGATATCATGGTCCTACTGTTTGGGTTTTTTTAAAGGGTTTTTTTTTCCCATCTGAAAGGAGGCCCTGGTTTGAGCTAAGGTTCTTCAAGGTCTGAGCTGTTCAAAATTTGTGATTTAAGCATGTGCCTTCATCCCACTGACTTCAATATGACTTGAAATCACCTATGTGGGTCCTTAGGAAGACCCAGTTGTTCCCTTTGTGAAGATGTGGGAGGATGCAGCCTCAGCCTGGAGGTGATGGAGCTCAGGAAAATGGAAATTTTAGCATTCACGCTGCTTTCATTCCTTTTCTTCTGTATCTATTTTCCTTGGCACTAAAAATACATGAAACTTCATTGTCTTAGAAACAAAACCCAAACAACCTTTTCTTTATTCATGAACTGGTGTCTGTTTTGAAATCTCGTGGCAGGGGTGGGAGTGGGAGGGGAGGGGTAGAGGGGAAAAAAAGACTAACCCATCAATTTAGTTACTTGCTTGCTGGGTTTTCATCTCCACTGGGTGCTGCTGGTAGATGTCCCACAATAGGCACTGCAAAGCAGATGTGTTTTGGGAGACTTCCCAATATAGCACTGTGATTCAGCAGGGTCCTAGAGCAGGAGCCTTGGTGCTGCTGTGGAGTTTGGAGCTGAAAGTCAGGTAGAAGGAGAAGAACTAGCAGAGCCTCAGATGGAAAAGGATAATTTGTGATTAGCCATTGAAAGCAGCTTTCTCTGTGGATTTGTGTTTGCCTGTGTCACCCAAGCACGGAAATCCCAAATTCCTTGTCGCCAAGCCCCCTGTGCCCCCTGTGTGCCCCTGTGTCCCAAGGATGCTTCCAGCCCCCTCCCATCTTCCCTGGCTGCTGGCAGGCAAGAGGCAGCGTGCTCACTGGCTCCTTCTGACCCTGTGCCTCATTGTCAGTTTTCATTCATTTTTGGAGAGACACGACATTTTGGAAACACTGTTCCCTCCCTCAAATGGGGCTCTGGGTGGTCATGGGTTCAAAAGTGACTCCAGGGCACCTGGGAGGCATTAACCTCCCTGCTTGCTGCTGTGGAGGGGCACAGCCTGCCTAAAGAAGGGGAAAGACGTTTGGGAGATTCTTGTTTGGATCAGAAGGCAGTGGTTAAGCTAATGCAGTCAGCTTACCATACCACATTTGAGAAGAAAATGGAAAATAAAACCCAACCCCCCTGAGCTTTTCTGTTCTGTACTGCAAAATCTGGTACAGAGTTATAGACAATAAAATTTCACGTGTGAGCGAACATCTAAGAGTGGGAGATTTGGCTTATCAACACTGATTATTTTTTCATTTTCTGTTCTCTTGAAATGATGTCTAATAACATTTTTAATTACCTTTTCAATATTCTTTATCATAATGGTTTGAGTTTTTGAGGCCATCCTGTGGTTTTGGTGTTGGGTTTTTTTTAGGGATTATATAATTTCATGTCAGATACTGGGTTACGCGTATGAAAATAGAGACAAACAAATTCCAAGCTTCGGGATATAACTGCTTTTCTGGAGATGGGGAGGGATGGTTCGCTGCATTGCTTAGTGGCCTGAGTGTGGTGGTCCACCAAGTGGTCAAGGAAGCGTCGAGTGTCTTTGGGCACCCTGGGAAGGCTGGGGGAAGTGCAGGCACCCAGCACCTTCCAGCAGGGCTCAGACCTGGCGGCACCGAAGCCTGAAGACTTTCACCTTTTGCTGTACTGTCAGGTGTTGCTCAGTGCTGGAGACAGGAACATCAGAACCCAGAGAACTGTCACCTTGAAGTGAAGCACATACTTCTCCATAGCCACTAGACACCTCTTACTATGGGCATCCTGTGCCTGCTTCTGTAGTAATAAAATGTCTGTGTTAACGTGTAATGCAGGGAGCTATCTCTGCAAATCAGGTCCCTTGTCTGATTTCCTGCATTTTGGGACTTTATCGGCTCTTTGCCATGTTGCCAGATTGTAAATCCCTGTGGTGGAACTCCCCAGGGTTAGCAAAACCGATGCTTTTGTGTATTTCATTTTAATTTTGGAGTGGGGGAAAATTTTGACCAAAATAGCTCAGATATTTCTGAGAGCAAGACTAAGGGGAAATAATGTTGCGTGGCCCAGGTAAGATACTTTGGGCAGTGAGGATTTGGGGTCTGGCAGAGATGCTGCCCTGTGGCAGGCACGCCTCCTCCCCTTCCTCACAAGGATGTGCACAAATTAGGCAAAGTGCAAAGCCTTGGAAAAATCTCATGCTAAGAAAAGACCAGATTTGGCCACTGGATTCTCCTCCATCAGCATTCCTCCTTCCTCCCCTCTCCTCTACAGTGGCAGGACTGTACTCTCCGGTGCATCCCCACCAGAGTAGCCCTCACTGTCGGGCTCTCGGTCCCCAAGGCAAGTGTGTGTCCTTATCTTGCTCCCTCGGCTCCCGGCGCTGATGTCGCAGCTACCGTGGAGCTGCCCCGATGGGGTTATCAGGCTGCTGTGTGATGCTCCCGTTCTCTATGAAGCCCAGCCTCTGGGCTTTTACAGGTTTAACGGGTACATGAACTAAGGCAGAGGTTATTTTGTACAACTCTGAGATAAATTAATGCTTACTTCAACAGTCTGGGAAGCTGGGTTTTTTTTATACCCACAGCCCCTTTGTGCATTTCCTTGCCACAGTGCATTTCTCACTTCAGAGCTTGCATTGGGCTCAGTTGCTTGGGGTTTCCATCTGGCTGCCGAAAGCATGGCCAGCAGCTCCGGAAGCTTCTCATCCCGTCCCCAAGCATTTTACTTTGCCCTCAGCGGGGCCCACAATCAAACAGCCATTCTACCTGTTAAGAACGGATGTTTTCTGTTTGCAGCCTCTTTCATACCTGCCCTACAGTCTATGAGTGGAGCGTGACCAGCAAATTGCTCAGCACCAGCTGAGCTCCAGCCATCACAGATCCCATCACAGCGGAGGCTCTGCTGCATTAGGCTTTTTTCTTTCCTTCAAGAGAGATATTTTTTTTAATAGGTGTCTGCTGCTATTTCATGGTATTGTTCTCTTGTGCTTCAGTTCAGAAGTGCAGGGTTTTTTTGCTTCTGCAGTTTTCCAATAACTGAGCAATAGTTTACATTTGCTCTGCAGTAAATTTAATTTTCAGTGTACTGGCCTAGTTACATAAGTGATCCGAATCCCTCTGGATCTCTCTTGTGGTTGCTTTGTATTTACTACTCCCTTCAGTTTCATGTCATCAGCAATTTAGCAATTTTACAGCTGGTTTCTCCAAGTAATTTATAGACATTATCAACAGGGTGGAATAGATACTGAAAATTTGCTGCATAGATCCCACTGACTTTAAATGAACTACTTTTGCAGGAGCAAGAATAGTTGACGACGGGTGATGGCAAATATTCCTGTCTCGGGCGGGCAGTGTGCACGCTGCTGATCAGGAGGCAGCCTGGCCATAAATTTTACTGCCAGCATTGGGAAGTTTGGGATCGATGGTTCTGAGCATTTCCAGCTGGGTACCCACAATGATATATATAAACTAGTGCAGCCCCATTAATGACAGGCACTGTTGTCAGCATCACCTTGAAGGATGCGTGCAGTGAGACACTAGCTTAATTCCTTCCCCTGGGAGATACAGGTATTTCTTCTGCTGCTCCTTCGGAAGGAGCGCTTAGGGCAAGGATGCTAGATCTCTGTGCTCTCCACAAAATAAGAAAAGAAGAGATCCTAAGAAGAGTCACATAGCTGAAAAAGTCTAGTCATATAGCTGAAAAAGTCTTCAGCTTTGCAGTATGAGTTAAAAAAAAAAAGCCAGAGGGACATTGTGCAGAATTCCTCGGACATTTCTCCTGTAGATGTAGCTCTGTGGAGCAGAAACTGCCAAAGACTTGGCTGGTCTTCCATAGGGTGCCATAGCTGCTGGCACCATAGAGGTTATATAGCAGGAGCAGGCTCCATCCCCCCAGGAAAGCCCAGCCCCGAGGTATTTTGCATCTTCGTGTAAAATCCACACCATTGCTGACCTCAAGGCTGTGATGATGGTTGTGAACTGGAGAGATGACTCACTCCATCTGGTAATTCAGGCTGAAAACTGGTGTTTCCCAACCTTTCTTTGACTTTTAAGAGGTGTCCCCTTCCCTTCTGAAGAGAAGTAAACTCAGAGTTCCCCAGCCAGTCACTGTGTTGTGTTGAGGACTTTATGACCACAGATGCTGAGGACTGAGTTCAAACAGTAAAATTGAAGCTGGCTGTGGAAAACATCCTAAGCGCAGGTTCCCACCCCAGCTGGCTTTTACTTCCTCTTCGGGGTGTGGGGGATGACCTGTGCTTAGAGAGATGTTACAACATTTACTCAGAAGGGCGGCTGAACACATCCGTTCTTACAGGGAATATTAAATGTTGACCTTTAGCAGTAATTTAACGTATGTAAGAAATGTTTAGTGAATAATACATGGGCTTCCCCAAGAAACCTCAGATTATCTACGGGGGAAAAAACCCAACACTCTCGCCTCTTCTCTGGGTGAGAGATGCGTTGTGGGTGTTGCGTGTGTCGGCAGGAACCCACTGGGTACGTGCTGATGGAGAGCAACCGGCCCTCCATTTCCAGTGGGTGTTACAAACATCACAGAAACCTGTTTTGGACCTTTGGCAAAATTTGTCTCGGTCCTGCCACTGTTGAATTAAAAATCAAACAGCCCAGCCCTTTGAAAGAAGTTGGGATATTACAGAGTCCTAATTGCTTTTCTCCACAGTGTGAAAACAGCCCCCTCCCTGCCGAGCACACTTGTTAGTTGTGTTTTCTTTTTGTTTATCTGTGCACAACTGTGCTGTATTTTTGTGGTGATATTTTGTACCTGGCTTTTATACTCTTTGCTGCTTTTGCATTGAGTCTCAAAAGGGATGAGAAAAATTCAGCCTTCCAAAGCACAAATAAGCCTCTTACCATCATAGTATCAAAAGAGTGATTAAAGGAGAATTTCAGGTCCTTTTTCTGGTTAATTTTAAGGCCCTTTCCCAGTTTTCCATTCGCTTAACTACTTCCTTAATCCCAGAGTTGACTCTCTTGATTTCTCAATTGATTGGAGCACTGATGAAGAGCAAGACTGGCAAAACTGGACTTTGGAAAAGCACCCCAGTAATTGGATAGGTAGCATGGAGTGGCTGTTGTTTAAAACCCACCACACATTCAGTTTCTCATTGGCTTTGAACAGCCGTATTGGTGGTGGCTTCTGTAGTTCGGTCCAGGAAATTCAGGCACAGTTGGTGGTAGCAGTGAGGGCAATGTCCATAAAACACATTCATGTACCACTGCCAATACTTTTAGCACAGCAAAGGTTTAATTTCTCAGGTTTCTCTTCGAAGTGCAGGATCAGTAGCCTGCCGTGCTGGCTGTGCGCTGACTTATGTGCCCTATATTCATTACCACATCCTGCAAGTTGTTAATGGGTCACCTCGGAGGTGTTGGAATGTCCTGTCTGAAGACCATTATCGAGGTGCAGGCACACCTCGGAGCCATGTGCACCTGCTCCTGCCCAAAACCTCCCCTGCAGCAGTGCTGCCTGCACTGCCTTGCCCATATGCCATCAAGCTAACAAAGGGACTTATTAGCATACAAAGCCTGCATCTTTGGTAGGGTATCTCCACTCCCCCCCCTTAGTTTTATATGACCTGGGGGTAGGTTGAATGCAAACAGGACCAGGCCTGCCACGGGTCAAAGGAACAGGCAATCAAGAAGGCATGAGTTTTCCCCAGGGGGAGTGGGCTTCCTGGCTGATGGCTGGGATAATGAAACTGCTGGGAGAAATGTCATCTTAAATGAGTATGTGCAAAAAGCTGGTTATTGCAGTGGGACTAGCATGCTGTGGCCTTTGCAGGACAACATGCTGGTTTGGTCTTGGCAATGGTTAGCTTATAATGATTACAAGAGTAACTGCTTGCCAATATAAATAATTGGATAAATAAATGTATAGGAGAGCAACTGTAGATGTGAATAACTGGCTCTTTATTTAAAGGATGCGAGAAAATGTGTAGCCCTAATCAGATTTGCCAGGGAAGTGACTGCAGAGAGGATTCAAGTGTGGTGAGGAAATGGAAATGTTTGCCTGGAGAAGAGCAGCTGAGCACTGTGGCAGAGACCCAGGGCACGGGGGCAGGAGGTCCTGCCAGAGGATAGCGCCTCTATCCGCAGTTCCTCCAGTGGCAGTGGTGGTGGGTTTTGAGGGCAGTTGTCCCCACGCTGCTTCTAGGGCTCAGGGTGTGGGGGCAGAGCAGCAGTTTTTGTGGCTGCAAGCAGCCCTGGGGACCTGCTTGGGGAGCAAGGGGAGGGGTTGGTTCTTGTGGGGTTGTTTTTTTGTTTCTGCTGTTAGTGTGGCCAGCCTCTGTGCTGAGCTATGGGGTGGGGGTGCATTGAGCCTCCTCCACTGCTCTCCCCACCCCACCTCGCCTACAAGGGTGATGCAGGGTGAAGCATCCTTCCTCCATTGGGTTAGGATGCTTCTCTGCAAGTCTAGGTGAAAATCAAGGGCAGGCTGAAGCTCAGCAGAAAACTTTGCAGTTCTGTGCTAAATTTGTAGCCGTTAGGACTAAGGATGCTTTAATTCAGTGAGTCATCTCTTGTTCTTATTAAAGAGTCTGTGGGGACAGCTTTTCTGGCACATGTGGTGGGGTTGAGGTGCAGAGGAGAGCTGCTGTGGTGCATAGTCAAAAAAAATGGACCCAAAGGCATTACCCTAGCTGGAGGAGCTTAGAAAAGCATTTTTGCACAAGAGACTATTGATAGGCCAGGATCAACCAAGAGAGACCTGGTCAGAATGATGGTGCTCATCTCAGGAGGGTCTTGCCCACAGGTTGGTGCAGGGAACAGACCCACGTGGCAGGAGGTTGGGTGCCATCCATGGGCAGGATGGATGTGCTGATGGGACTGAGATGGCTGAGTGGAGAAGCCTGTCTTTCTCCTCCAGTTCTCCTTGCTAAGACAGGAAAATACGGGGTTCCAAATCAGAGCATTCTTTCCACTCATCTTTTGCACACTGGCAAGCAGAAGCTTGTTGTTTAGTTTCTAGAGTCAGTGCCTATATGTGTTGAAATAGATGATCTCTGAAGGAGAGAGGTTTAGTGAGCGGTGGTGTTAGCTGTGCTTTTGAAGAAGCTAGCTACTCTTGAAGGTTTTGTGGATGGATAGTATTCTCCAGACCACAGAAGTAGAAGTCACATGTACTATGGGTTGTTACCAGTCTCTTGCTGATGGTGGTTTAGTGTGTGGCATTGCAGAGAAACCCTGTAGAAGTTGAGGTGCAGTTCCCCAAGGCCCACTGCAGGACCTCCTCCTAATAAATTATGCTGTTTATATAATAAGTGTCAGTAACGATTCTCTTTTGGCCTGCTTTTGGGTTTGCAGCTACTTAATATAAAACCTATTGCATAGTTTTTATTTGGTAGGGGCCGAAATCTTTGTCCATGTTGGGTGGTATTTTTGGTTTTGAGAGGGTAGCCAAGAAAATCATTCCTTTGAAAAATTGCTGTCTGACACTAGCCTGTACTTTAGCTGATGTATGAGGCCTAGAGATTGGTAGGAGACAACTTCAAATGGACATTTAATATGAATAGTTAGAAATAATCTTACTTTTCATTGCCTTCAGAATAAGCAAATGGTTGTGTGAGCATTCAGTAAAACTGCATTAGATGAGTGAAAAGCAAGGTGCAAGTGCCACGTGAGGCAGTCATAAAGAGGCATTTGTATAGACTATCTCTTTATCCAGTAACACTGTGCATGAAAATTAACTATATGTAAATACGTAAAAAGTTAAACTGTTGTTCACCTAATCTTCATTGCTAATTAGAACTCCCAATAGCTGTATTATGTTTGATAACAGATTGATTGACCTGAGCAAAGCTTACGCTTCTCTAGGATGGCGACATTTGAATTATCATTCAGAAAAATGACAAGATTATTATATCCCCTAGTTCATACATGCTTACGTCAGTAGTGTTGCCTTTAGATTTCAGTAGGTAGCAGCAGGCCCACTTAATCTTGCTATGATTATAATAGGGCCTTTATGGATGCAGGAAGAGGTTCAGGAAGCACCGCATCATGTACTACAAGCCAGACTTGGACACCTGATCCCATCCATCAGAGTGGGAAGGGTTCATTCAGACAAAAACCTAAACTAAATTAAGCTGTCACCTTTTTTTTTTTAAATGTTGATTTGATGTCCAACAGCAGCATCTATTACAAATGAGCAAGAATGATGGAAAACACAAGCTTGTACATATGTTTCTTGAATTCAGTGTGTACTTGCAACTGAGAGGAAGTGTTAGGCCACATGGCAGAAAGTGCCACATGTTTGTTGGTCAGATCTGGAAGTTCCTCAGCGAAGGCAGCTGCAAAAAGATAATAGTACTGGATGTAATTGGAGTATTTTTGGCACTTTTCCTCTAAATAATTAACAACACTGTTTTGCTGAAGCTGAGCCATATTGCTAATGTGTTTTCATTTCATGAGGGTTTTATTATATTGAGATTCAAGATGGACCCCCTCATCATCATCTACCACCCCATCAATTCTGAGGAGTTCATAAGAGGTGTGTTGGGGCGAGGAAGGGAGAGACAGGACAGAAGTAGAAAATCTGACCTCTTCTGTCTGTTGTGTCCCATATTGCATTTCCCGGCTACTGGTTGTTCCTGTAAAGCTTCCAACTTACCAGGAACAGAGAGATCCCCAAAAGGCAAATGGAATTGAATTCTCAGTTCAAAAAAAGTTTTTTGTCCTGGGAAAAAAAAATTCTAACGAGCAGCTGCTCCTTCTTAGGCAGCTCAGAAACTTTGGAGCCTGCCCTGAAGATGGTATTGATGTTTCCACATTCAGAGGCTTGACAGAAAAATGTCTTTTGCCATACTGTCAGGAGCAGTCCCTTGGGGAGGAAGAGCTGACATTAATATCTAAGGGAGAACCATGTTTTGTCGCTATATTTTACTGAATGCAGCACACAGTAGAATCTTACTAGGTTGGAAGAGGTTTTAGATAAAATATGTTGTCAGATTACTCCAGCAGCTAAACTAGGTAAGAAAATAACAGCTCTGTCGGGCACCCTCATGATTGAGATGTATTGAAGATCTCTGCAGGCGGCCAGTCTGAAGATGTAGCACGCATGCTTATATGGTAAGACATCAGAGGCTCCAGGGATAAAAACAGGGCTGCAATCTCTGTTTGAGTGCTGAAAGGTGGTGCCAGGGAATGCTGGACCTGAAAGCTGGATACCTGCAAAGATGGTGGTTACATTGCATGGAGCAGCTGGATGAGTGTTGGTGGGTGGTGGGACCCAGAGAACTAGGATAATGAAAGTGCCCAGTGTGCCCCTAGGGCTGTATAGGAAAGTGGTACAGGGTGTGAGCCAGTGACGATTGATGATACCTTCTATGAAAATCCTGGAGCTGAGCATCGTTTCACAAAATACACATTGTATGGCTGCTAAGTCTTTGTCCTTTTGAGAAACTAAATACATTGGTTGGGTTTCTTCAGCACAGTATAAATGAGGCACAAACCTTGTCACCAGAAGCTTTAGGTCATCCAAAAAGTCCTTATGAGCAGGAAGCCACGGTTGGCAGCGGGCAACCTCAGCTACTTAAAGCAACTAGCTTTCAAAAGGTCTTTTTCTGAAGCATTGCTTGTGTGGTACAAGTGATTTTTAGTCCAACATATTTCCTAAACTTGGAAATGAGACTCAATGAATAAATTTTCCTTTTGACCACCGTCAGAGAGTCTAAATAGTTTGTTTATTGAACCTGTACCAACTCTTCAGTGAGCCTGAGAAATGATGGTTTGGGGCGTTATCTCCTTTCCCAAGCCTCCGTTTGCACTGGAGCACTATTGTCTTTCTTGCTGGGGCTAGCAAACACAAGAGCAAGTGCTTGGAGCAGATGCTACTGCAAAGGGAACTGTGCTGTCATTCATTTCAACTGGAAGTGTATAATTTTAGGATTAGATTTGAGTAGAAATGTTACTTGACTTGTCTATAAATATACCTATGTGGCAATTTTTAATTTATTTTTTTTTAGATAAATGACCTCTAATACAAAACAGAGGGCAGACAGAGGTGACTGAAACATTACCCGTATCACAGGCTTCCATGTTCATCAATGGAACTGCTTTCTAGCCTACTAAACCCTAGTTTTTAGTGATAAAACCTGAGACATAAACTTGCAGACTTGGAAGCTAGCACAGTTCCAGAGCCTGCTGAGCTCCTGGCATCCACCTCAGGTCTTCGCTCAGATGATTTCAGATCCATTTTATTTTGCCCAAGTGAATTACTTGCCAGTCCTCTGAAGTCTGTGCCATTTTTCAGTTTAGGGAAGATGGTCTGTGGCCTCAGGTGGTCATCAAGACGTCAGGGGATCTATATCAGCTGGAAATCTCATGGTGGTTAAAATAGTGATGGGAGGATGGGAAGATCATCAGCATTTTGTCTGGGGTGCCTGTACCTCCCATTACCACAGCATGGCTGAAGGCAGAAATTAGGTTCTGTCTGCCTTGCCTCTCTTGTGCAGAGTGGGGATGTCAGCACCTGCTGTGGGAGTCCGGTTGAAGTGCTCTGTGGTTGTGAGACAGAAGGATCCGCTCATTACTGTCTGTGTATTTGTCCAAATGGTCAGCATCATCTTTCACCCCAATAACCTGTGTTTAGCACTAAAGAAACAATGCACATATTGAGGCTAACAATTTATGTAATAACAGAATAATTAGTTCACTGTCTTGAGCCTGAGCAATACCAACTGACAAGAGTTTTGAGCACAAATGGCTTCTTACCACCCTTCAGTCAGCATTGTCCTTCCTCTGTCCTAGCCAACAAACAGAAGGAACTCCTCATCTCTGTTCTTGATAATGGCATTTCCTATCTCTTCAGTCCAGGAATCTGTCGTACGCACATGAGAATAGCTCTGGGAATTATTTCAGGAATCCACCCCCTTGCACCCCGTAGGATATCTTTGCCATTTTTGGCAGAGTTTGCCCATTCAGTTGGTGAAAATCTTCAACATGGGAAATTCTGCAGGGTCCCTCAGCAAACCTGTCCAGAGTTAATCTTTGCCATTGTAAAAAAAGTCTTCTATAATGCCTAAATTTTATCTTCCTTGCTGCAGTTTGAGCCCAAGAAATTCCTGTTCTGTGCACTGTCATTGAGGAGAACAAATCACTTCGTTTCTATTTGCAGCAACCTTTCATGTGTTTGCTGACCTCAGAACAAATCTCATCGCTTTGCTCTTCTCTCACAGGTCCAGATCTTTGATTATTTTTGTCCTTGTTGAAGTTATTTCCTTCAGTCACCTGAATTTTTTGTTCTATGTGTAAATGGCACAGATTTGGGGTTTTTTGGTAACAGTAGTTTGTTGGATACTTAAGAGTTCAACTAAGGAGCATGTTTGATTGGCCCAAGTAACTCATCAGTCTTGCACTTTTCTTTTACAGACTTGGTACTATCAGTCAAGTTACCATTTTATTAATTTCTTAAGCCCTTACTTTACATTTTTGCTACCCTCTGAAATCAAGCCATTCTTGAAGGTTGAAGCTTCTAGGAGTATTGATGGCTTGTTTTGTTTCCCTTTAAGATAAAGGTTGTGTTTTCTTTCCATTTTCAGATGACAGCAGGTGATCAGCAGGGGCATAACAGAATACCTATGTATAAATCGAGGAGGGGGAAGTCTAAATGTCAAAAACCACATGATCCAGTAAACTCCAGATTCTACTTTAATGCCTGTCGTAGTCAGACTTTACCCGACCTCTCCCCCGTGGGATTTGCTGTATGGCAGCTTTAGTTCCCAGCCCTTTTGTGCAGGAGTTTTCAGCCTCTGTTCATCACTTTTACCTGTGAGGTCTCTGCAAGAGTAAGTCGAAAAAACGCTAACTCGTTGGCACTCAATTGAACTCTGCATCTCTACTGGAAAGCTTTTAGGAACTGAAGAGTGCAAAAGGGTTAAAACCAGCTTTCCTATTCTGGAGTAAATTCTGTTTGAATTCTGTAGTGGGGCTCTCAGCCCCTTCTCTGGTGTCCTGGTTTAACCCCGCAGGCAGCTAAAATAACCATGCAGTCATTCACTCACTCACTCCTCCAGTGCGACAGGGGAGGGAACTGAAAAGAGAAAGGTTAAACTTGTGGGTTGAGATAAAGATAATTTAGTAGGACAGAAAACAACAACAACAATATAATATACAATGCAGGCGATGCACAGCACAATTGCTCATTACCTGGAAGCAATGATCAGCTAGTTCCGGAGTCGTGCTGCCTCCTGGCCATCCCCTTAGTGTAATATACTGAGTGTGATGTCAGAAAGTATGGAATATCCCTTTGGCCAGTTTGGGTCAGCTGTTCTGGCTGTGTCCCCTTGCAGCTTCTTAGGTGCCCCTTGCTTTCTTCTTTTAAAAAAATAATTAAATAAATCCTTGACTGCTTAGCAGCAACTAAAACATTGGTGTGTTATTAATATAATTCTCATCCTAATTCCAAAACACAGCATGATATGTGCCAGGTGCTAGTAAGACAATTTAACTCTATCCCAGATGAAACTGGCATGCCAGGAGAAGCACTTCTTAGTTTCAGCAGGGAAAAGAACAGGTTTTCCTATTTTGATCCTGGTCTGTCAATTGGAATAATTACTGTTATTTATGTTCTTTGATGTTGAAAATGGACAGGACCTGCTAACCCTTGTTAGCTCCTTATTAAATGGGGCAGTAAGACTATTTTCTGGGGTAAGAATTTTTTGAGCGCATATGTAGCCACAATTACAAAAATTACAAATATTTTTTCTCCTTGTCTTTTTTTTTTTTCTCTTTCCTGAAAGTGAAGGATGATTTAACAATAAGCAAACATTTAAAAAATAATACCACATGAAGAACACTAACATGAGTTGCACTTAAGTCGTTTGCCAGACTGTGCAGGTTGTAAATGATTCCCTGTCACTTTGAAAAGCTGCTTTTCCACATCCTACAATAAAATAATTCACAAGGTCACAGAACATTTGCAAATACTCAGAGGGTACCATTCAGGCAGAGTGGCGGGTGAAGAAGGAATCATAAATAATTACAGAGTCTTTTCTTTCCTTTGGTGAGCTTGGGATCCAGACATGGTAACTGGCTGGCAAATGAAAACTGAGCTAAAAATATTTGCATAAACTTATTTGTTTCCTGTCGATGAATGCTGAATACACTGGGAACTTTTACAACCTCTTTGAAGATCATTTGAGGCATATAAGGATAAATTATTTAGGTAAATAACATGTAGCTAGCAATTGGACAAGATTCAGGCTTTGCTGCTCTAAAAGGCAAGTACTTAACTGTCTTTCTAAAGCACAAATGAAAAAGCTTGACTTATTTATCGTGTGGAGTTTGGAAGAGCCAGGAGGGTTGCGGAGGCTCTAGGAAGTCTTGTAAATCTCCCGTAATAGGGGGCTTGCCACGGTACTAATAAAACGCTGGTGACATAGCCAGGTGCATTTATAGAGTGTATTTATAAGGGCTGAGTTCTCAGTTGACAGAAATGAGGGGGAATTTACGTGGGCAGAGGAGACCCTGTGGCTTTCTCAGTCTCCCTGTCAAGACAGAACTGGTGTCAGAGGAGATAGTCGAGCAATCTTAGGGTTATTCAAAACCCAGTTGCGTTCTCCTCATTCATTTAATTGCCTAATTTAGCTACAGTTAGTGGTATTTTGGTGCTGGGAAGGGAGCGGTGGGACCTCCCAGACGTGTCCAGGTTCCCACCCAACCTGCAGTGGCTCAGGTGAATTTTAAGCATCAGGGAAATGCTTTGCTGTGAGTATTGGGGACTTTATTCCTGGCAATCCTGGTATATGGACTAGGAAAGAACTCCTGTAGTGATGCTGAAAAACAGTGGCTGCTGTTTAGCAGTCAGCCTTTATTTGCAAACCCTGAAAAAGAGTCTCATTTATTCTGATTTTTCTTATTTTGAATCTTGCTTTTGATAAACTGGTGGCTTTCAAGAGCAGTCAATAATACATGCATTAGAGGGGTGTTGTCTTTAATGTCCTTTAGGAGTGGTGGGAGTAAACAGATGGACATGAAGGAAGTTGTGTGTAAAGAAACTTCAAAGTTTTGCTTAGTCTGTAGGAAGTAAATCTGCAAATTGGAGCTGGAATTAATCTGTGATTTTTTTTTTTGTATGCAGTTCTCATAAGCAGTCTGTCACTGGCATGCAACAACAGCTTTGGTATTCTTTTGGGACAGTTTTGATGTTATTTGGGGATTAAAGCTGCTGTACCTGTAACTCACTTCTAAATATGTAATTTCAGAGAATATGATAAATTTCTTTGCCTGTTGGTATCATGGGCTTGAAGAACGACTGAACGTGAAGTTTTATTAACTGTAGCAGTAGCAATTTCAAAGATACTGGTCGTGCTGGAAGCTTTTCTGACAGGTCTTATTCATAATGGCCTGAATGTGTCCGAGACAGCGTGATCTATAGCTTTTAATCAGCTAATGGATTGAACCTCACAGTGAAACTTGGCTGTATTCAGGCCAGTTTGAACAGAAAAGATTTTGCAATTTTACAGTTTTGGAGACTGGGGCAGGTTTCTGAAGGAAGCAGCAGAGTCGTTCCTGGCTGCTGGTGAATGACAAAGCAGTGTTATAATGCAGAATAAAAGGTTTAGCTCAGCTTCACCAAAGCCTTTGCCCTTGTCCTGGTTTATGATTTTGGATCTTTATGTGGCTGTGCCTTGGTCTGGCTATGGGTAAGAACAAGTAAGGCTTGAGGAGAGGGAGATTACTCCAAATTCGGGGATGGATTTCCACTGTTAAACTTTATAATCTGCCCTTTCCCCTGTGAGTTCAGATAGGTAAAAAGGGCCATGTAGAGAAAGAGGGAGTGTTTGGGCGCACCACGTTTTGTCCTGTGTGTTGCTGCAGCACTGGGCTGGATGTGCTGCCGGGGTGGTGCAGCAGCAGCAGTAGGGAGACATGGCCATGGTTAGCACCTTCAAGTTCAAATCCAGGCAGGTGGGGTGTGTGCCCCCTGAGACCCTTCGGGGATGTGTACATCCCTAGGATGTCTGAAACAGTGTACTGGAATCTGTTAAAGTTCCTGTCTGGATTTCTTCACATCTGAGAGCTCTGCGTGCTGATTAACGAGGTTCCACATTTCCATTTTTAGTTCTTCTGTCAACTGTTTCCTTTTGTCTTTTAGTCCAAACTTCTAAGACTGGGGAAAAGAAAAGAAGAGAAATAAGACAAGTTGATTTAGATTTTTGGGAATAGGAGTTGCTAAGGGGTAGAGAGGAGGAGTCATTCTGTTTTAAGTAGAGTAAGATGATGAAAACTGCCCTGTGAATTTGAATTCACCATCTTTTAGCATGTGTGATGAAGGCCCCAGGCTCTGTGCCTGTAGACACAAGGTAAGATAAATCTTTCTGTTTGGTTTTTCTTTGTTTATTTGTTTTGGGGGGTTGTTTGTTTGTTGGGTTTGGGTTTCTTTCTTGGTGGTTCCTCCTCCCTTTCAAAAAACAAGTAGGGAAGGCCAACCTGAGGATTGGCCATCATCGCTGCAGGTGATGCACTGATCACAGGTGATGCCACTCGTAGCCACACTTAGTGTGGTGTGAGTTGAAGCTTTTTTGCCTGCCCTTCCGAATTCTGTGGCTGTAAGGTAAAACAGACCATCTTCCCTTTAAATAGTCTCACAATTCTTACATGTTAAATGATATTCATGCCTGATATTGCACAATGAGGGCGCTGTATTTTTAGATTAAAAAGGGGTGAGAGAAAAAGTTCCATTCCTTGGTAGTACTCCCCTTCCTGTAAAATGGGGGCAGTGATATGGCGAGCAGTGAGGGTGAGAGTGTTCCTGAGCTTTTTTTGTGTTTGTGGTTTGTTGGGGTTTTTTGTGGGTTGTTTGTTTGTTCTGGGTTTTTTTGGGGGGGAGAAAGTGGGGGGTGTTGGTGTGGGTTTTTTTTTTTAAAGAGGCTTATCAATCCCTGCAGAGCGGGGAGCTGAGATGACTGTTGCAAACCCAGGCATGCAGAGCTGCAAAGCTGTCCGGCACCCAGACACCATCCCATTGAAGTCACTGGGAGTGGTGTGGTGCTGCTAGTGGGGCTGGGAGCATGCCCACCAGCTGCCCTTTCTGCCAACAGCAAGGTGGCTCTATGCAGCAGGTTCCTTGGGGGGTGCCCCACTCCCCACCCCATCCCCATATGCACAGCAGGGCCAAAGCTGCTGAGAGGGCTGTGGCGAAGGGAGAGGAGTGGGTTCCTGGGGTGTCCCCGCTGCCTGAGGAGGCCATGGCAGCCCAAGGTGGCCGCCAGGGTGAAACACGCAGTGCTGGGTGCCCTGGGGACAGTGCTGACCCTTTGCCTGATCCCAACCCTGCCCCATGCACCCGTCCACTTCAACAGGGCAATGCAAGAGAAAAGGGGAGGGTGTTGAGCAGCTGTGGTGGCATGGATCCTCCCTCTCCCCATCCCGCTGCTGTACTGGGGTAGGTACTGTGAGCAGGTGTTTGAAGGGATTGTTTTACATGCTGTTACCACACAAGCTGGAACATGATTCAGCCCTTAATTAAGATGCTGAAGTTAGGAGCTGTCTGCGTAGAAGCAATGCCGTTTTCCCACATGCAGAAGGTTTGTACTTCAGCTGTGCAGGGAGACTGCCCAGAAAGACAGATTTTAAACTGTCATGGAGAAACTTCTCTTTGTAGAGCATCATCAATGAGCAAAGGTAATCTGTGCTCGAGGCTGGCCCTGCTGGCAGCAGAGCTATGCAGAGCCTCACGTCTTACAGCTTTTCTGCAACAATGGGTGGAGGAGGAAGAAGAAGGAAATAAAGTTTAGTTCCACATGGGACAGTGGTGATTCACAGCCCACCTTTGTTATTGCTGTGACTTAGTGTTTGCCTTACCCAGGAGGTATGTCATGCTAGGTTTGCCATATGCAGACATGAAGTCACTGTATCAAAGAACTTCGGATCAAATGGGAAGGGAAGGAAACTGGTGGGTGGCGGGGAGAAGGTGATATTTCATGGTGTTGCAAATATGAGACTCACCACTGCATGCCCAAAATCTGCAGTGGATCTGATGTGAACCCTCTCTGCCTTCTGAAAAACCTGTCTCTACAAGAGGAGTGATGTTTAGTGAAGTGGCTGTCTGATTTTGAATGAGAGCGAGCAAGAATTTGTTTTATGGAGAATTTGGTCCATTGCTGTTGGTGTAGTGAGTGATCATTATGGATCTTAAACTTGATGTGGCACAGGGTGGGGTGCCTTATTCACGTCCCTTCTACTGGGAGAACCAGTATTCCTGGGTTGGCTAGCCACCGTTCTGGTAGTAAGCCATATGAAGAAAGAGTTGTGAATATGTTTTCACTGTGCCTTATTACTACTTGTATCAGAAAGCTGTACAGCAACAGCTCTGCAGAGTTTGATGGTGCTGGAGGTAGGGTGGTTTTGAGCCCCAGGAGACCTCTGGTAATGGGGAGGTAGTTGAGGACTAGCTCGTACCTTGTGTCTGAGGAAGCCCCAGTGCTCCCACAGCAAGGTGATGCCCATGCTGGGGCCACGCACTACCACAGGCTGAGCCCATCCAGTACATCAGCCTGGATGCAGGTGCAGCAGGTTCAGGTAGGAGTGAGCCTGCACATTGTGCAGTCATTGTAGCTACTGCACTCGCCTGGCTGGGTACCCAGCTGCTCCCAGACCCGGGCTCCAACTCCTTGTCTGTAGTTAGGAGGTTTCCCAGCCTCTCTTTGCTGGATCCTCCCCAGCTCTGTCTGCTTCCCGTTGAGGAAATAATGCTTCCTGTGATCCGGGGAGCAACCTCTTACCAGAGCCAAGTGGGATGGAGGGCAGCCAGGAAGCTGCATGGGTGCAGGCTGAGCCTGGCAGATGTGTGTCCAGCCCTTTGACAGTATGAGGAAAGAGCCTGCTTGTCAATCAGGAGGAGCAGGCTGGCAGATATCCTCCAAAGCTGCTGAGGCTGGTGTGTGTGTGGGGACTGCTGATGCAGCCTGTCTGTCTCCCATCTCTGTGCTACAGACAGATGGACAGTAAACTCTTATCCATCAAGCATAGCAGTTCTCCTCTCCGTACAGGCCACCAGAGATCACACTGGATGTTGCATAAATCTTGAATATTTGCACTTTGTGGGAGTCTGGTGTGGGGGGAGTGTGTGTGTGTGTCCAGTGTAGGTATCAAAGGGGTTGCTCTCTTATGTGATAATTCTGCAAGTGGAAATTTCAGCAGACCCTCTCGTGGTTGGTTGCTGTTGGCTCCAGGTGCCTTCCAGCGACAGTGTGCTGGGGTGGTGATGGGAAATCCATTGCCATGGGAGTTTAGCAGGGTTGGGATTTGTGGAAGGGCCACAGGAGGGGCTGGACTCTTCCTTACTGTTCTAGAAGCTCACTTAATGCCCAGTGCTTTCCCTCATCTGGACAAATGAGATGCAGAGGTAGAGAAAACTACTTTTCTTTCTTTGCATATAGAGACCCCATTATCCTCCCTGAGGACTGTGGGTATGTGCATGCATGCATGTGATTTGCAGACCATCTGTCAGCGTGGCTGGTTTCATGGGTACTAGAATCAGTTTTTTGACAGACTTCTCTGATCTGAGGTTCAGGTCCTGCACTGATGAAGGTGTGTCAGCTCCCAGCATTTATAACAGGAAGTTGAAATATCTATGTGGAAACTGAGGGGTGCTGGGAAAGCCTCCAAGGAGTCACAGGGAAGCACCAGTGACAAGCAGAGTCGGAAAACAGGTCCCATTGGGTAAGGGATAGGGTTGGACTCCAATAGATAGATGATTGTGGGCTCATCCAAGACTGCCTGCACGATCTTTGGTGCAGGTGTCAAGATTTGCCCCATTTAAGTTCAGGCACTCGACTGCAGGTTTGGAAGGAGGAAGCGAATTTTCTTCCACTGGCTCTGTGAGAAGTGAGGTTTGAGCCTGTGTCTGGAGATGGCTGTCTTTTCTTGGGTTTCAGAGGAATCAGGTGGAAAACCAGCATGCTCTTTCAGTTACTGTCCTGCTTAGGCTATGGGGAAAGACTCTTCCCCAGAGGAAGGTGCTCTCGAGGTGAGTCAGGGCTGGTATTTGGGGCCTTTGCCTGTGGGTCAGAGAGGGGCTGCAGTGGACATGTTTTCAGTTACCCTCACCCTCCCTCCCCTCGCCCCCGGGGGTTCGGGAGGAAGACAGAAGCTGCAGCCTGATGGAGGAAGGAGAAGCAATTATTGGATATACAGTTAATCTTTCTTTAATTAGAAGACATGCTAAATTAAAAGGCCCAGGGGTGATCCCACAGATGTCAGCTTACCGAGAGATAATAATTGGTGGGAGAATCTCATGTTTTGCTAAGCTTCCTATCTGTGTTTGATAGCATTGTTATGCCTTTACGTACTTTGTTTAAACTGAGAGAAACTTGACCCAAATAGAGAGCTCAGGCTTTGTGTTCTGTCTTCTTCAGGACTGGCACTGGACAGGTTTACTTAATAATGATAAAAAGAATCATGATCTGTTATCTTATCATCTTGGAGAGGATAGTGGATAGGGAGAAACAATCTCTTAAATTTTTGACAGCAGCACCTGCGGATAAATTTCCAGGCAGATAAATCTGAGTTCTGGGAGCAGGGTGGTGTTTGCACAGAGCAGGTAGCCCCTTGCTGGGGGAACAGGCCAGAGATGCTCCAGCTCTGCTCAGTGGCAGGCAGGAAAATCTGCTGTCTCCTTTTTAACACAGCAAGTTTTTCTCATTTTATTCCAGGGTAGTTAAAAAAAAAAAAAAAATCCCTCTCCTGCTTTGGAGGGTAAGGGCTGTCTGTTAAAGCCAAGCTTTGTCAGATCTCTGGTCCTGTGGAGTGACCCACTGTCACAGTCCCCATCTGACTGCCCCTCAGCACCCCTCCCTGTGGGGACCCCAGCATAGGGCTCCAAGCTCACAGAGCATGGTATCGGGCATCATCCTGTGTGAAGACACAGCAAAAGGCAGGTGTGTGATCCTGGCATGGTGACTTGCCTTTCATATATAAAACTTCAACTATCTTTTAATTTTTGAGTGTGGCAGAGGATCTGTACCTACCTTAGAGCTGGTAGGAACCATCCGCTCTTGCCTTACGGGGTGTCTATATTGGCGAGGCTGCACCTTAAGCAGAAAGAAGTCCTCTTTCGTGTGCTAGAGAGTCTCTCTGACTGTCCTTACAGGAAAAAGGAGAAGCATCTCCACCTCTGTTTAGGGAGGAGCACACAGGTGGGAAAGATGATGGTGTTCATGCCCAAGGACTAGTCACTCAGAATGCTGGGTATGTTACTGGCGGTGATACCTTAGCCTGGGTATCTGGCAGAAATAATGCTAACAGCACAGCAGAAGAGCTGGTAGATTTTCATGGCCCTTTTGGTTTTGACTTGAAAATACTTTCCATTACAGCCTGAATGTGAGCAACAGTGTTAGAATGAATAAAGATCGTCGTGGCAAGTTTATTGATGTAGATATATTTACAAGGAAATAAAGACTATTCCTTTGGAACTTGCTTTTCAATACAGTAACACAGCCAACCCACAGCTTTTCCCACTTAAACCAATTTTATACTAAGGTTTACATCAACTGTGATGGAATTAGGCCCAGTTTACATCGGTAAGTGAGAGGAAAATCAATCGTGGTGTATTGACCTCGAAACACACTAATTACTTGCTGTGTAGAGCTGGGTGCCACAAAGAGCTGCCCTCCAGGTCCCACAGGGTTCATGCAGCTCTTCTCCTTCCCCCTGCCTCCTGCCCTGGCTGGGGATGCCTGTGGTTTAACTGCTGGAAGTTTTCCTACCCCATCAGATGAGGTTTTTTGAAAGATCCTGACTTTGGAGGCCTTCTGTTGGCAGTCAGCATTGTGTCTGAGGAAGGGTGGGCTCTGCTTTTGCAGGCGTGAAAGGTTCCATGGCCCAGGGAAAAGGGAGGTCTGGGGGATGCTGCTGGGATCTTCTGTTCATTGTACAGAACTGCTGGCCTAGAAATGAAAGATGATGCTTGGAGGTGCAGTCCCTGAGAGTCTCAGGGGAGCCTAGAGCTGAGCCTGGAGGCAGTGACTGGAGTCAGGCTGGTATTGTGGCACCTGCAGAGTGGCACTGGAAAACTGGGAGGTTCCCTGGTCCTCATCCCTACCTCAGGAACACCACCCCATTGTACAGCATATGCACACACCCCCACTCCCACCTTTTTTCTTTCCTGTTATTTTTCTTTTCTTGAGGTTTTTTTTCTTCTCATCCCCTTTCCCCATCCCCCCAACTTTTCTTAGAGAGGGTTAATTTCTGTCCATTTGGAGTTTCTGTGGAGCGGGGTTTTTCTGGGTTTTTTTTTTTGTTTTAGAGTTGCTGTGAATCTCACTCCAGTGTGAAGTGAAACCTGAGGTTGTACCCCATGTTACATAAATAGTTAACCCTTTCCTCACACGCCTGTTTCTGTGCGGGGAGTATCTTCACATTGCAGGAGGGTGCTTTTTCTCTCTGAGCTCAAGGGCTTATGGCCTGGTTCAGACGTAGGATTAGATGCAAGCAAAATGAGATCAAGACATAGATTCAGCAGTGCATTTGCATTTAATCCTGCACCTCCCCTTAACAACAACATTAATACTTGTAGTATGGCTATAATCAGTATTTGCCATCTGAAATTTAAGTGGGTGCTTTTGTGCTTGGCTGACTCGGCGCCAAATTTTATATATACGAAGTGAGAGAGGAGTGCTGGCTGAAGAGCAGGTATTACAGATGCTCTCTTTATCTCATTGAGACCTTGCCATCTGTGTGCTCCCACCAACGTGGGGACACCTACCTTACACCCACGAGGCCAGGTGCTACCTCCTGCAGAGCATCATCCTGCTGAGGGTCAGGGGGTGCTTTCGGGAGACTCTACTAGGTGCTGGGAATCACGCACCTCACCAAGGTGGTTACCCATTCCCAGAGGGCACCTTCTGTACTTCCAGAAACGGTTTGGTTTTGCATTGGCACGTGCAGTGGTAATGGATCTGAGGTGTGGGGGAACAGGGCTCTGGCAAATGAACGGCAGCATTTCTTTTCTTTTTTTTCTAAAAAGCCTTCAAGAAAAACTGTTATCGGTAACCGTACAGTCTCTAGAACAAGAGCTGCATTCACCTTGTGTTCATAGCAAAGGCTGCTCCGCTATCTTGGGGGTATGTGTTCCCTTTTCATGTCAAACGCAAGGAAGTCTTTCTTGTGTGGCAGTTGAGAAAGAAAACCACAGAAGTTTCCTCTTCTTTCAGTGTACTCTGCCCAAAACATGCTTTCAGGAAATAATTGTTCCTGCTTTAGAAAGGATAGTGCTAGAAGCTCTGCATTTCATAGCAGTGGTGCAGAGAGCATGATGCTAGATTGTTTTGCAAGCTGTCCTAACATAAGTCAGTGGTCATGAAAGGAAGGAAATGAGGTGGCTAAATAATTGCTAATAGCTGATAATAGTAATTTAAAGATGACATGTCAAAAAGGAAACTTTTCTCTTACAAAACCTCATGCAAATACTGTTCATACCACTGCTTTTAGGAATGCCAACCTGTGAGTCCTTTGTCATACTGATTTAAAACCTTCATTACCTGGTTATAATGTCCGTAGTTGTTCCTCCTGTGCTCTTGCTTGGGTGAAGAATGCAGCCTTTCTCCTGAGTAAAATGAACTTCTTGGGTTTCTGTGTGTTTAGGGGGGTGGCTGCTGGCTTGGCTTTCACCAGCAGCACTGAAGAAAAGAACTAGTGGGTGAATTCATCTATTTTCTGTAGTGGGTGAAGGCCATTTATCTGACTTTTGACTAGAGCACCGACTCTGTCAATTTTATTTCCAAGTCTTTCAGCATTTCACATTCAGTGAAAAGTCCAGTGTTAAATGACATAAACTCGGCATCTCTTCCAGTCAGCCATGCCATTCTATTGATTGTTTGTATAAGTTTAGTGCAAATGTCAACATTAGGAATTGATGGCGCTTGGCTTGTCTGTGACTGATGATGATTGATGTGTTTTGGCACGCTGTATTTGTTCATAATTCATGAGCTTTGCCTTTCTGCCTGGGTTCATATGTGGCCGCAGTTCACAGCTGTGTAAATCAAGGCGGCACTTGAGCAGTCGCTGTCCCTGCTGACCTGAGACTCGTCCTGTTAAAGATGAGTTAAGATTGTCTCGTCTCATTTTCAGATGTGATGTTTGCGTTGCCGTGGGGCAGTGAAAAGGTGCTGGTGGTGAAGATGTGGTTTGTGATTGCTAACCTGCTTCCATTTGAACTTGTACCCGGCCCAGCTGGCAGAGCAGTTGAAGCGAGGTCAGACACGGATGCGAACGGTGTGCTGCTGACCGCTGCTTTCAGACAGACAAGTCTGCAGCATGCTTTACACAGAGGCTGCACACAAGGAGGCTTGGCTGGAAAGAAAGAGATCTTTTGGCATTACAGAGCCCGTGCTGGTGGTAAGCTTGGGTTTTAGTGGGGCTTTCTTGCTTTTGACCCAGCTAGTGACCTTCAAAGTGCCCTAATCCACACAGTACGGTCTCTGGACAATATTCTAGCCAAATTACTCATCACGACGGTACAGTCCCCGAAAGGCTTTAAATGATGCATTAAGCAATGCAGCAGCATCTGCCACATGTGATTCCTCCTCTTGGGGATGTTTGCACGTGGGCAGCTCTTTGTTTTGCTCCGTGCTTTGAAGGACAGGGAGGCATGTGTGCACATGAGCAAGAAGGAAGCACTGTTGGCATGTATGGTGGTCAGGGGCTGTATGTGGTGTCAGAGTTGCAGTGTTGACCCTGCAAAACCTCGAAGCTTGTGGGCTGAGAATAGTGTCAGAGTTCAAGGAGGCTCCTTAAGCACCTTCCTGGATGACAGCCTGATTACTAAGCACCTTTCAGGTCTGCACTTTGGGAGCAGAGGCCAGGAGATCTGTGGATGCTGACAGCAGTGAGGTGAAGCAGCGTTTCTTGTGCTGCCTCTAGCAAGCAGTAAGCATGGCGATCAGTGTACATTTGTGTCTTGTTAGCAAGGCTGCTGCTCTGTAGGTGCTTAATACGTTAGGTGGCCCCGTGGAGCCTGTGTGCTTCTTGTTGGATGGGACTAGGGCAGGAGGATTCTGCAGAGGGGGACTGCAGCCCCTGTGCCCCTGCCACCTCCCTTCAAGCCCATGCACCCTGCCATGCGGCATGGTCATGCAGCACCACATCAGCACAGCAGCATCATGCAACGTGCCACAGAGCTGGGAAGGGGAGAGTAAAGCTCCTGAAATGATCCCAGCTGGAGTGAGCTTTTGCTCCAGTGACACACAGGAGCATTGCTGTGACAGTGGTGGTATGCATCACCCTCAGGTTCACTGTCTAGGTGGCAGGGTGACCTCCCCATCACATGGTGAAGGCTTAACTAATGCTGCAGACACGTGAAGAGCTGTGTACTACCCAGGGGGATGCGAGCACTTGTGCTGTGCAGTGTAGCAGCTGCATGTGCGTGCACATAGCTTGGTGTACGTACATAGTCGTGTGTGCAAACACCACTCCAAGCAGTGTCATCCTTAATTGGCAGGGAGGTTAATAGTGCTGAAGGTGCTTGGCCTGAAAGAAAAGGAAGGTAGTGTTGGTAAATGGACTTGAATTTGTGTTGGTAAATTAATGCAAAGATTTCTGCAGAAATCAAATATGCCCTTAGTGACACAGATATGTGAACAGGAAGATTTGCTTCAACAAATTCACAGTGGAGCACAGGTGAATTTTACTGGAACCACCAACGTTTGTGATGCTGGGATAATCTGCTGTGGTTTTGACTTGTACCTGGGGAATAACACTGAAAACAGCGTATGTACCAACTAAACCTGGGTGTTACTGTGACTGTTGCTCATTTTGTTATATTATCCTGAAGGTCCTGACGTTGCTGATTGCATTTTTTGTGTTGAGAAAGACTACTTGCTCATTTCCCTGCAAATCCAGTATCTTGTGGGCAGATGGGGGCCAGGAGAAGATTGGGAGTTCACGTAGATGCCCTGTCTAGAGCCCCTTGAGGAATTTCTAGAAGCAGACCTCAGTCTTCTCCATTTCAGCCTGGTGCCTGAATACTGAGATTAGATTTGTTAATGACAAAGCAAAACATAATGATTCAGGGAAAAGCTTAACATCTCTAACACAGAGGCACAGTATAGTAGTTGTCAGGATCCAGGGCTTGGTATTTCCTTGAGTATAAAGAACCAGAGGTGGGTTCGTTGCTGAGATTGAAATCTCTGAATCAACCTGGTCTACAGCTGGAAAAAATACAGAGATTGCCAGTTACTCTAGAACAGAGACAATATTTCACATCCCATTTAGATTTTGGGACAGTATCCAAATAATTAGGGGAGTGTTGCTGGGTCTCTGCATCCCTCCTGGAGAGGGAGGAGTAGCGAAACAACCTTCTGTCAAGGTTCAGGGTAGTACAGATCTCTGCATCAGTGGGTTTGGCTGAGAGAAGCTTCTGTTCAGCCCACGGTCTCTCTAATAGCTGCAGTTCTAGCAGCAGTGGATGTGAGAGGGACCTGTGGGAGATGCAGAAAGGACTAGCGGGGAGGGGGCAAACAAGAGCTGTATTTCTTTTTTTAGCTAAGAGAAAGGGAAATACTTTTACAGGGTTATGCTGCTTTCCTCAGTATTCGAGCTTCAGGAATCGCTGCTGTCTTGGAAGAAATCTTAAGGTAGCTCCTTCAAGAGCTGGAAAATTAGGAGGCCAAAGGAAAGTTTTAACTATCTAGAAGTGTAATAGCATAAGGACCATCAGGATGACCTGTTTGCCTCCTTTATCATGGTGAGGCAGCTTCCTTGCATGCAGGTGACGTTACAGCTGAACTGGTTTCTCAGTATATCATATTCCTGTGTATTGTCATAATCTTGGGGGGGTGGGTAGGGGAAGAGGAAAAAAAAAGAAGATGAGGCAAAAAATGCCAGCCAACCCTGCCACAGTTAATGCACTGCCATGGAATTTGTGTCAACAGACTGAGTGATCCTGAGGTTATATTGCAGTCCATTGTGGAGATATTTAAAACCCTGTCAGTGGCAATGCGGGGAGAAATGAAAGGTTTAGAAAACAGAATATAGCTTCATTTGGCATGCAGTAGGTGCAAGCCATATGGAGTCCAGATGTTCCTGGTGCCTTCCGAAAAGGTAACAAATCCAGAGTTACTGAAGGAGGAATTTCAGACTAAACAAATGAGAAAAATATGTGGCCAAACACAACAGAGCTTTTCAGCACAGCAGTCTCTCCTGCCTCTCTCACCTTCATGCCATTGCCTCATTTCGGTGCCTTCTGTGGGAATGTTTTAATTTAAAGTAGCGAAAAAACACATCTTGATAGGCAGAATAGTGTCTCAGCGTCTGTAAGCAGCCTGAAGTTGACAAACAAGGTGAGGTGCTCCATTTCGAGGGATAATAAACAGAAAAATGTTTAATAGGTGAAAATAAATAGAATAAATAGGAAATGTAGAACTTTTTTTTTAATGTAATTTTCCTGCTCCTTTCTTTCACTATAGGCGTCAATATTTTCTCTTTAAATCCTCCATGCTGAATTGTAACTTTTTATCAATAATACAAAATTTGCATTTGCAGCACATTGACTCATTTGCATTTTACTTGTCAAGCAACTTGAATACAAAGACGTAGAGGCCCCAGCTCTACAAGCATCTATATGTATGAGTAACAGTTCAATTAAGCAAAGATATACATATGCATATGTTTGCAGGGCGGAAGCCTGTGTGCTCCTCCTGAGGTAATTTTGGAAGTTTAGGGTTTATTCAAGTTGAGAATACAGTCCATGTCTCTTGATAGCCAACGTACTCCAAAAGTCATTCTTCATTTAACACATGAATCTACCTTGTGTTTGCATGGAAAGCAGGTTTCACGGTAACTCAAATTCCTTTTCTGTATGTGAAGAAGAAATAATGGATGGTGGAAATCTGTGTGACGGGTAGGACTTAGATATTGAGGACTATTCCTAAAAACCCAGTATCGTTACAGTCTAGTTTTGTGCCGGCTGCATTTTCATGCTAAGATTGCCAGGTCCTTAAACTTCATTTTACCTCTGTCTGGAATATCTGTGCCAGCAGAAGCCCTGTGCATAAGCGTGGATGTAAAGGCAAATTATGTCTGTTGTCAGGATAATTATTTTGCTTAAGGTGGATGAGTTTTAAAAAGAGAGGTCGAGTTGTAAAATTGATCTTTGGTTGATTGAGATTGTCTGAGTGTTAGGAAAAGCCTACTTCTCTAAACTGCTTGTCTAGTTGTGTACTAGGAAGGTGCTGCCATTGCTCACCTGCTTGAGGAGCATGTCTAGTATGGGATTGTGCCTTGTAACACACTTTACCTTTTCCTGACCATCATCTGAGGGACAGGCAAACCTAATCTGTAGAAAAAAGGGTGTCATCTCCTTGAGTGGGCACCTTGTAAAAGAGGTAGCCACAAGTTTAAAGCTGGCAGTTTCCGTCTGCCCTGAGTCTGTATTGCAGAGTAAGTAGAACTGCAGTATCTTCTTGTCAGGTTCACCTTGTCCAAATTAAGCGAGGAAATTGGTTTTCTTGAGGCACGCTCCCGGCATTTACCCTCATTAAGACTTCCTGCTAATGTGAGCGCTCAGCAGTATTTTGCCTTTGCAGATTACAAAGCTAATGGGTGAAGGCAGCAGCTAACAAACGGCCTCTTCACTCTTCTGTGAGCTGAGAAAAACACCACCTGACTTGGAGGATTCGACCTGTCTCACAACATTTTGTGCTTCTGGATAGCTCTTGCTTTGGATGTTGATGAAGCACCGGTACATGGGCCAGTGGGGCCCATGGTGTAAAGCTGTGAGTGGTGAAGCGCAGGTACCACAGGCCAATTGTGACCCTGGTGTAAAGATGCGCGTGGTCAGGAGGAAGTGGCCTTAGACCCATGAATGCAAGTAGTCACAGCCCATCTGGTGGCTACCTACTGAGTGGGTTGAGCCGTTGGCAGAGGTCCTTTCCATGCAGCAGCTGCCCTGGTGCTTTCAGAACACCTTGCCACCAATGACAGCCCCCTGTAGAGCTATCAGTTGCCTGGTTCATCTGCCCGCTCCCCGGCTCACTCCGGTTGCAGAGCCCGGCCATTTGTGCAGCTGGGTGACTCCACTGGGTTCAGCTGGCAGCTCGAGGGGAGTCACCGTCTCCAGCCAGGGAGCCGCCACGAGCAGATGGAGATGGTGCAGTCAGGTTGTCAGGGGCACAGCTGGAGCCAGGGAGGACATGCGTCTTGCTGGTCTCCGCCGGAGGCAGGGATGGAAAATGTCTGGGGTGTTCACCCTTGCACTCCCTTGAAGATACAAAAAGACCCGTGATGTGGGTAATTCTCTCCAAATCTGAGCCACTCCAAGTCTCCAGCACTGAGCCAGTGATCCTTTGTGTTCACTGTGAATGAATTAGAAAACAACACAAAAAAACAGTAAGGTGGCATGAAATATGAGTGTCAAAGTGCATCTTCTTGAAAAGAAAATAAGAGCTTTCAAAGAGGCGCTTTCTGAGTTTTAAAACATCTTGCTTTTTCATGTGTGTGCGTGTGCTGCTTTATTAAGATGCTTTGAATCACCAGCTGGATTTAAGTTCTGCTTCTTTGTCTGCTTAAGCAAGGTGTTGTTTTGTTCCTACTTTCAAAGCTGTAGGTGTTGGGTTTGGCTTTTTTTGATGTCCCGATCCGAGTGTGCCAGCATTGCAGCAGCATCTGGCAGGGAAACTGCACACTCTTTTTACTCCAGGCTTTAAATCAACAGTTTTTCTGACATTTGGGCTGTTTACTACACATACGCTCCAGAAACATCCATGAAGCGTCTCTTGTATTCTAAGCCAGCCCGAATCTACCTGGTTTTGTTCTGGAAGCATTTACCTGGTAAGGTTATGAAGCCTTAAGCTTTCACTTGGTCTGTTGTCAGTATTGGCTGAGAGTGCCTGGGCTTGCACAGCAATATGTGGAAGAGGATCAGAAGGGCAGTTGAGTGTCTGTTGCCTTTGGGATTACAAGCCGAGCTCTGTTTTCAGTGTTAGCGGCATTCCAGAGGAGAATTGCTATTGGGAAACTTTGTTTCTTGTCTTGTGCCTTCTCAGATTTTCTCAGTTTGTTCATCTGTTGTTTCATTGAGGAGAAGTTTACGGTACTGATCCTGCAGGAAGATCACAGAGCACCATTAAATGACGAGAGAAATGCTGTTGAGGGGACACAAGTGCCAGTCTAGATTCAGTCATCCCTGTTTCTGACCTCTAATAAACATGAGATTTATGTTGTACGGAACTACAGACAGTTCCTTAAGTGTTGAAAAATGACCACAGCAGTGCCATAATGCTCATCACCCTGTGCTGTTGGCGAACCTCACCCTTGAGACGCGTGCTCTTTGTGTTTTGGGAAGGTCCTCTTAAATTACTCGGAATAATGCAAACATTTTAACCTGAGATTAGAAGTCAGCAAGCTCCTCCAGAGGGTTTTAGCAGTAGAGCTGGGACAGGTGATTCAAGGAAACCGAATTTGTACTCACCAGGAAGTGCTAATGATGGTGATAATGAAAAACCGCAGTTCCCCTTAGAGATTTAATGATGGAAAGAACAAACTGAAGGCTCCCAACCTTCTTGCCATCAGGGTCCTTAGAGACGCCAGGCAAATCTTTGCTCAGTGCAGTGAAAAAAGGCGCTTGGACATCAACTGTCCCTGAGTTCTCCAGGGTTTTGTGCTGCCTGTTAGAGCAGAGAACATGCACAATGACCCAGATGCGCTGTTTAATGAGATGTTCCTCTAATGAGGGGCTATCTTTTTAAAGCTGAGAGAATAAAGGGTGAGATTTAATTTCAGATACTACCTTTTTGGGGGTTTTACTGGGTGTTCGACTGTCCTACTTAAGGTGAACAAAACTCTTAGCATTGCTGAGCTGTATTTCACAAAAGCAGATCTTTCCTGTGTTTCCACAGTCCCTGGAACATTACCTGTTACAGATGGAAAAAAATATATTTCTTACCTCCCAGGAGAAGGTACCACTCTATAGATATTCAGCCAAAGGTGGCTAAATTCTACCTTGGAAGCATGTCGATGCAAAGCCATCCATCTCAGTGACATGAGAACAAGGAAACACAGCAGGAGTTTGGGTTTCTTTTCCTTTCTTTGTTATTGTTTTTTCTCTAGTATCAGGGACTAATCGCTGTAATCTTCTGTTATTTCTGCTTTCCTTCCAACTTCCCAGTAGCTTTTGCAGGTCTCTTGGTAGTATTGTGAAAAAAGCAGCATGTGGAATAAAGCTGTGTGTGGCAGTGTGCGTGCACAGGAGAATGAAATTATGCTTGCAGTAGTAAATTTAATCTGGCGGCTCCTAATTTTATAATACTTGACTTTGTGACCTTAACTTTCCTTTAGTGTGGTTTGGGCATGCAATTAACTAAGTTGTGACAAAAAATTACGTTTTCTGATTGGATCATGTGGGGACTGTATTGTAATTTAAGTGAATTACTGACTCCCAAGTATTAATTTGTCTTTCTGTTTTGTTACCTGTATATTGATGAGTGCAAACACTTTCCTGAATGTCTAGGGGCTTTCTGAGTTTTTAGGATCCTTTGGTTTTTATTTAGTGCATGTTAAAATACGTGTGACTGTAGTCAGACATGTAATACTGGGCTGTGAAGTTTAATTTTAGTCCAGGTCTTACTCACACTAGTTACTTAAATGCTAGTGGATTGCTAGTAGAGGTAGTATATTATAAGGTATAGACTGCCTTTGCCATTTTGGGGGGGGGGGGGGGTTACGTTACTTTAAATATTCACTCTTTTTTTTTAAAATTAGCCTTCATAGTTTACAACCTTACAATATAGATAGCATGTTGAGTGTAAAAGTATAGAAACATTAAAATTGTAAGAAAAGAAGGAATCCCTTCGTGTCACATCTCATTTCTAGTTGGAAAGTTCTTAATCTTTTAAGCAGAGACTTAAAACTGGTATCGCCCAGTTTTGTAGCACAGCTCTGTAAAACCTTGAGTTGAGCAGAGATCAGTTATACAGGGGGACAGATTTATTGTCATTCCTCCCTGCACTTGCTTGTGGGTAGTTTTGCTCTGAATATGGTTTCCAAGGGTGCAAGATGGGGCTTGTGTTTTCTCACGTGCTAGAGCACAGCAGCAGCCCAAGATTGCCGGGGACGAGGCGTAGCAGAGGTTGAAGTTGTTTTGTGTGGCTGTCAGCAAGGAGTTACTGCCTCCGGCTGGCAAAGCCCGGCCGGCAAAAAAGCCCAGAGCCTAGATGCCGTTAAACAAGCAAAATTACTGCTTTTTGGGGTCTGTGCTGCTGTGGCCAGGATATAATGATGCAGCTTTTAGTCTGCCTGTATAGTTGAAGACAAGAGGAATTACTCCAAAAAGCCACCTGTGCTTTCAAAATTTCAGTGTCCATTCCACTTTTCCCAGTTCCGCTCTCCCCCTCCTCCCCCTTTACCTTCTTATGCTCAAGTTGCATCCCTACCATGCCTGCCAAATGTATCCACCCCCTTTTCTGGGTAACCCTACAGATAAGAGACAGCCTTACATTTTTGCATCTCCTATCAATTAATTTTTTTGCTATACCCTGGGTTCTCTGATATGTTTTCTTCTAACGGTGTTCGTTTGTCTGTCACAGATTTACAGCTTTCTTGCCTGAGTATCAAAGCAGGAATAATGTTTTGAGTTAACAATTGTAGTCCTCAAGAGTTTTGAGACGTAGATAATTTTATTTAATGGGTGAATGCTATTTAAGATGCTAAGCACAAATACACTCTTTTCAGTTGCTGAAATTATCCCAGTTGACTGTGAATTATGGCCAATTACTGTATAAATGGCATCACTTCTAAGATGGAAGTTGTGTTCTAATTACGTTTTTTTTTTTTCCTCTGGATGCTAAGCCCATCTTCCTCCAGTGCTGGGTCCAGCTCTTGGCCTTCATCAGTCTCACACATTGGATAAGGTGTACTTGAAAGACCTGAGGACATTGGCAATGGTTGGATTTTGAAAGAGACCATTATTAACCATGTATTGTTACATGTATGTTTGTTTTCCCAGGGCAGTCAATTGCATTGCCCAGCTACAGAAGTGAGCAAATTCTTGCTGATCTGACACCAGCCTTTATGTTGAACCCTGTACTTACAATCTGCATTTGCTCTAAGTATTCAAGCTGCAGCTTGGTATAAAGGCTTGATGATGTAATTATTTTTGTTGGCAAGCCTAACACTTCAAGATGTTCCGGAGTGAATAGTGATGGAATCTGTCAAGTGCTTTCTTGAAATCTCTAAAGTTTATGATGAGTGAATTTTGCCATTCGGTGCTTTCTTCAGTGATTAGTCTTACAGTGAAAATCTGGTCAACACATGAGCTTTCAGGTCAAATTATTATTCACTCCCTTTTTTTGGATTTTCATGGATGTTTTTCTTTCATGTTTTTTACTAAAATGTGTTCCTTGAGTTCATTAAACAAAAGTTTACTGAACTTGATGTAAAGTTTGCGTAAAATAACAGAGAAAAGCATCTCTGAAAAAGTTACCAGCAAACTGCATTAAAGCTTGTCATGGGACTGTTTCATGTTGTAAGGAGCGCCCGTCGCTGATGCTGCAGAGGTTGGGTATGGCTTCCAAATGTTTTCAGCAAAGACTAACAAACCCCACGACAAATTTTAGGTTAAATTACTTGTAAATGCTCATCCTCCGCATGTGTTTTCAGTTGGAGTGGCTAAACAAAAGCTTTGAGGAGATAAGTGGGTACTGTTGGAGTTCAAGAGGTCTTGTTTGGATGGGCTGTACACCTTCCGGATGGCTCCCTCGGCACCTGCTGCTTCCCATTGGGATTTTGGAAGTGAGCAATTAGCAAGCTGCTGGTGAGATCTAATTATAGTCAAAAAAGAGAGAGGGCAAGGGATTTTTCCTGAGTGTTTTGCTCACTGGTTCTCTCAGTGACTCGATTGGCCTTGCTCCTCATTTTTCAGTGTAGTGATCAAGAGCTTGATCTGGTACGTTACTTTTATGGTAGGATTAAAAAACCCGCAAAAAGCAGATGAGTTGGCAGGGGGAAAAGTCCAGCCATCTTTGATCTTTACTGTGCTGACGATAAAATTGGTATGAGTTTTGCCTTCTCTGAAACCTGTTTCCTATGGGCTTCATCTGGTTTAGAATATACAGTTAAGTCAGTGGTCAGGTTAAAGTAATTTACTGCTGTCCCTCAGAGTTTTCATTAAAGTTCCTCTTAAGAATGAGGAGGTAGTGCTTTTATATTTTCAGAAAAAGCTGAAGCTAGGGAAATGCTGTGACATCCTAGCCTAAATTTTCAATGTCGGTGCTGTATATTAGATTTCAAATCACCATGTTTTACACAATCATTAATTTCTATTAAGTTCCATGCGGCATGTTTGCATTCAAAGCATGACCTCGATAGGGGTTACTTCATTCTGCTAAGCACTTGAGCTCAGCAGTCCTACTATCCAGCTCCAGCAGTGAGGGGTGGTGGGACCGTGCTCCAGCTCTTGGCCCACAGCCCCAGAGGCTGTGCCTCTGACCCCAAACCCACAAGGGTTTCCCTGTTAGTATCGGCAAAGCTCAAAGTGTTGGAGAAAAGTCGCAAGAACAGTGTATAAAAAATGATCTCTTGTCCTGGGACTACTGCGTGAATTACATTTCATATTTCTATAATTTCTTTCAATATGGATTTTCTTTCATAGTTTTGAATAATTTTCACTGTTTTCCAGTTCCTTGGCAGATGCCATCAAGCTTTTCTTTGGCATTCTTTTTTATCTTTTTTCTTTTCTTTTTTTTTTTTTTCCCCACAAAAGATGAAAGAAAAGCATAAGGCTGTGATAGATTTATAGCCTGTAAATCTATGAAAGGTGCTACTAAAAATCTCAGACTGAATGACTGAGATACCCATGAGGATCCAGTTAAGAACCATGGCTGATATGGTCAGTAATGGTCTCTGCCTGTTTGATGGTTTTCCTAAAGCCCCAGCTCCCAGGATGCTGGGTTTTCTTGAGAACTTTTCCGCAGACATACAGGAAAATGTAATTTCTGTTTTTCTTGTTTGAAGAGATAAGTTTGACAACATGACTAGAGCAGAGCATGTGCTGAAAGCTGTGGAAATAAAGCAGCAAATGAAAGGACTTGAGTTTTACTCATAAAAATGTATTTATTTTTAAGCCAATTTCAGGATTTTTTTGACATTTGGATTTCCCGATAATGAAATGTTTAAAAGTATCTTTGAGACTGTTAAACAGTTCTAGTGAGCTATCTCATAACATTTCACTGCCCTTGAATATTTGCTCAGTATAATTTGAAACGTCTGTACTTTGTATTTTTATTCTTTTTTCTATTCCTTTGACTCTCCTAGGTAGGGTGTGCAGTTAGGTGAGCTCCATAATGAATATAAAGTGAATATAAGGTGTGTTTTCCTCCTCACATTTTTATTTTGGTGTGGGTTTGGGGTTTGGCATGTTTTTTTGGTTTGTTTTTCTTTTTATATATATTAGGCAAGATACTAGGAGTTGACTTACTTGACATCTGGATTTATTGAAGCCCACAGTGTTGGATAAAGGGTTTTTCTTTAAAGAGCACTTGATTCTCAACTCTGCTATGCAGCCACCCCAGCTGAAACAAGGAGCTGAGAACGTGCTCATCTGCTACCAAGGCCAAGTCATCCAACTTTCTGTTGGATGACCTACCATTCTGTTTTTCACTGTTTCTCTTGAGAATTTGGGGGGAGGGGAGAGCTGTCTGTGTAGCATAGTGCTTCTTGAGGTGCTAGAATGTTGCTTTTTTGATGAACGCTCATTGAGTCTAGGTGTTAAAATGTTTACCGGGTGCATCATTTGTGCTGCGGGCCCTTGGTGGCTGTGGCAGTGATTCATGTGTCACTGGCTTCTTGCACCTTGTTTTACTCTGCTGCTGCCTGTTCATCATAGAATCATAGAATGTGTTAGGTTGGAAGGGACCTTTAAAGGTCATCTAGTCCAACACCCCCCCCCCCCCCCCCACCCCCCCCCCCCCCGCAGGAAGAAGGGATACAACTTTAAGTAGATCAGGTTGCTCAGAGCTTCAATAGGCTTGACCTTGAATGTCTCCAGGGATGGGTCCTCCAGCACCTCTCTGGGCAACCTGTTTCAGTGTCTTACCACCCTCATAGTAAAAAACTTCTTCCTAATGTCCCACCTAATTTTTTAGTTTAAATCCATGGCTCCTTGTCCTACCACTACATCGCCTTACAAACAGTCCTTCTCCAGCTTTCCTCTAGGTCCCCTTCAGGTGCTGGAAGGCCGCTATCACTTCGTCTAGAGAAGAGGGCTTGGGCTGGAGGGATTAGTACCTCTGAGCTCTGATTTTGTCTTGGGTACTGGTATCTCTGCTCCTGTTCACGGCAGCAAATTTGAGGCATTTGTGCAGTTGACTGACCTTAATTGTGTAAACTAACATGAGGCCTAAGCATACCTGAGGAAAATGATTGCCCTAATATTAGTTAATTGCTTTGAAGATGTATATTGAAAATAAAGTTCTAAGTATCTTGGTTTCCTTTATTACAGCAATGTATCTCATTTTATGGGAGTCATCTGCAGCAGTGTTTAGTCTGAGGCGATAAAGCAAACCCAGCTTTACAAACCACCACCAGTGAAGGCCTGATATGTGCTGATGGCTTTTCGAAGCCAGAGGATGTTCACCAGCACGCATGGTTACACGAACATGCCCAGGCAGCCCTCACCCGTGTGCTGCAAAACGATGAGGCTGTTTCCACGCCTGCCTGCCTGCCTGCAACCACAGCCTGCAAACCACAGCACCTACATATGTCACGTACGCCCCTCAGCAGGATGGAAGAGGTTGCTCCATTCTCTCAGGCTGTGGCCGCTGCAGAGTCCTCCCAAAGCAATTAGAAGCCAGCCCAGCTCGATAGTGGCACTGATTTCCCCAGTCTTGGGCCAGCAGTGTAGCGGCCATGCTATCATCCCCTGTGCTGTTTCCCTTCCGCCCTTGCAGATGCCTGGCTGGGGGCTAGAGCATGTAGACATTTGGTTGATGGCCAAAATAAACCAGCAGAGGGAATTGTATAAAGAGCGGATGTTGGCACATGCACAAATGTACCGGCGGGGAGCTGTTGCTGCTACAGGATTTCCACGGGTGGCCAGCTCATTGGTGTCTGCCACCAGCCGAGCCCTGGCACAGCAGGCATTTTGCATGCCTATGGGAGTCACCTTCCATGTTCAGACATCCCCAGTACACTCAGCTTAGCGGCAGCTTTTTCAGCATGTCCCACAGGCCTCTGGATTTGATATCCAAACCGACTATTAGCCAAGTAAGTAGCTATTAGCCAAGTACCTTGCACCTGTACTGCAAGGTGGTGGGACGCCCTGGGGCTGTTAGTTCTAGGGGATGCATGGTAGCTCAGGTGCTTGCAGGTCAAAGTTACTTGGGGACCTTTATATATGAACTGGTAGCATTTTTAATGCTTACAGGGTTGAGTGTAGGCTAAAACCTAAATTGCCATTATTTGTAATTTTGAGAATTAGGCTCAAAGGCTTTCAGGTTGCCATAGTGCCATTGCTTTTGCTATGGTTCTTATACTCATCCCTTAAAATTATTTGAGTTGGAGACTTTTTTTTTGTGTCAGTTGACACTGAAGTTGGTTGCAAATTCAAAGTTTCAAGTAGTGGCTGTTTAAGCAGAGGAGGGGAAAGAGCCCATGGTCACATGAGGTGTCAGTACTGGTGGTGGGCATGCACAGTTGGTTTCAAAAACTAAATAAAAACACGTTGGTTTTTTTATATAAAGAGCTCACCTTTTTATCAGGATACCTCTTCGTTAAATGTGACCTTTAATTTCTCATACTGAAGGCTTTGCCCATGGCAGTGGTTTTCAGGGTGACCTGTGTATTTTCACAAAATGCCGTTACCATACCATATGCTTCCCCTGCAGGAGATGGGGAGAAGGGAGGTTGCTTCCACCTCTGCCAGCATAAGAAGCAACTTTATTACTCAGAATCACAGAATCACTAGGTTGGAAAAGACCTTTAAGATCATCAAGTCCAACCGTGCCTGTCCTCTACTAAACCATATCTCTAAGCAGCTCATCTACCCGTCTTTTAAATACATCCAGGGATGGTGACTCAACCGCCTCCCTGGGCAGCCTGTTCCACATCCCAACAGCTCTTTCAGTGAAGAATTTTTTCCTAACATCTAATCTGAACCTGCCCTGGTGCAGCTTGAGACAATTGTCCTATCGCCTGTCACTTGGCTGAAGAGACTATCACCCACCTCTCTACAACCTCCTTTCAGATAATTATAGGTAATGATAAGGTCTCTCATCAGCCTCCTCCAGACTAAACAACCCCAGCTCCCTCAGCTGTTCCTCTTAAGATTTGCCCTCCAGCCCCTTCACCAGCCTGATTGTCCTTCTCTGAACACTCTTGAGGACCTCAATGTCTTTCTTGTAGTGAGGGGCCCAGAATTCACTAGTGAGGGGCCTGCTTTTGTCCAAGTGCTCTAAAATTTAGTTTCAAAACCAAAGCTGAGAGAGAAATTGCATTGATTTACTTAATATAGTATATTCTTGCTGATGGATTGGTGCTCTGTATGTTACGTCCAGGAGCTGTCAGATGCCGGATGTACAGCAGCATCCATAGCACGCCATCGTGGCCTAGCTGTTGCATGAAAATAGGTACATTTAGGAGAAGATTCGGATTCTATTATCTTTTAACTCTTGAGGTGAAATGAATACATAGATAGGCTAAGAGAGTTGGGTTTGTTCAGCTTGGAGAAGAGAAGGCTCCAGGGACACCTTATAGCAGGCTTCCAGTATCTGAAAGATCCCTGTAAGAAAGCTGGGGAAGAGCTGTTCACGAGGACATGTAGCAGTAGGGCAAGGGGTGATGGTTTTAAACTCAAAAAGGGGAGATTAAGGTTGGATATTAGGGAAAAGATCTTCAACTTTTTTGTGGTGGATCACTGGAACAGGTTGCCCAGATAAGTAGTGGAGGCCTCATCCCTGGAGACATTCAAAGTCAGGCTTGATGGGGCTCTGAGCAACCTGAGATGTCCCTGCTTACTGCAGGGACCTCTAAAGGTCCCTTCCAACCTTACACATTCTATGATTCTGTAAACATGGGATGGGCATTGCATCTAATTTTTTGTGTGTTGTCTGTTGGCTTCACCAAGTATCCACCAAGAGGATATATGTGGAGATGGCCCTGTAGGCATCTCTGTACACAGCCAAGTCCAACACATTCAAACCGTTAGCAGCAAGTTAAGAATTACTTTCTTGACTGCGTATTGCTGGGCAAACAAGCTCAAAGTAAGTGACAGTTCTCCAGCATAGTATGCACTCTAGGAAGCTCGGTGCATGAAAATACCTACTTTAATTTCACATTCTCTGTGTGTGAGCATGCATATATATATGTTTGTGTGTATATGTCTATGCATATGTATATACGAACACTATTTAATTTCTTAATGAAGCTCATAGATCGCTCAGCCTAGTGTATAAGTCCCTGTGACTAGTGTCAGTTGTAGTCTGCTGTCCACTCAGGGCAGGAGGCCATGAATCTACAGGTGATTTAACTTGCAAAGTTCTGCCTTTTCACAAGAAAATAATTAAAATGATTAATTACAAATGTATTTTATTTTTGAACTAGAAATGACATGCTGCTGAGATGATGAAAACTTGCTTGTAATTCCTGTAGGTTCCCTCAGTGTTGTTCATTGCAATTAACATTTCATGGTGTATTTTTATGCTACAAAATAGTAGTTCTTGTTGAATCCATGTCTTTTCCAAATATTATGATCTTCATAATTCTCTTATACTTCCCTATGGCTCATATAATTGTTAATATTATGAAATACAAAGCAGGAAGCAATTTGTTGCGCTTACCCACAGAGATTGTGACTGGAAATAAGTACAACTTTACTTAGTTTAGGAGCTGTAACTACCTCCAGCAAGACTGAACCATGGAGTTGGTTTGTTGTGGGTTTAAGATGATGTGGACAGTGGGATCGAGTGCACCCTCAGCAAGTTTGCCAACACCACGAAGCTGTGTGGTGGGGTTGACATGCTGGAGGAACAGGATGCTGTCCAGAGCATCCTTGACAGGCTTGAGTAGTGGGGCAATGCAAACTGCATGAAGTTTAACAAAGCTAAGTTCATGGTCCTGCACATGGGTCAGGGCAGTCCCAGACACAACTACAGACTGGGTAGAGAGCAGATTCAGAGCAGCCTGAGGGGTGTTGACTGATGAGATCAGCATGAGCCATCGATATGCACTTGCAGTCCAGAAAGCCAGCTGTATCCTGGGCTGCATCAAAATCAGGTCAAGGGAAGTGATTCCGCCCCTCTGCTCTGGTGAGACCCCACCTGGAGTACTGTGTCCCATCTCTGTAGTCCCCAGTACAAGAAAGACATGTTGCTGTTGGAGCAACTCCAGAGGAGGGCCATGAGGATGATCAGGGAAGTGGAGCACCTCCCCTATGAGGACAAGCTGAGACAGTCAGGCGAAGGCTCCAAGACCTTTAAACAGCCTTCCAGTACCCAAAGAAGCCTACAGGAAAGCTGGAGAGGGACAGTTTACAAGGGAGTGTAGGGATAGGACAAGGGGTAATGGGTCATAAACTAAAAGAGGGCAGATTTAGATTAGATATTAGGAAGTAGTTCTGGATGGGTTGCTCAGAGAAGCAGTGGATGCCCCCTCCATGTCAGCATTTCAAGGCCAGGTTGGATGGGCTTTGGCAATCTGGTCTAGTGAAGGGTGTGCCTGCCTATGGCAGGGAGGTTAGAACTAGATGATCTTTGAGGTCCCTTCCAACCCAAATCAGTCTGTGATTCTGTGCTCATAGATAAAGGACCAGGCTTATCTTTGTTGTAGCCCTGGAGCATATGCTGAGGAATGGATGCCAGGGATGTGGAAAGCAGGTAGCTGTCATGAGCACAGCCAGTGAAAAATGAAGTGGAAGTTTGTATACCCGTAAGATGAGGGAAGAAATGGCATTATGAGCCAGCGTCTGGCTGTTGGCACACTGTACCTGAGTGATAGAAATGGAGATTACTTGACAGTTGGGAAAATGGAGTACGATGAAGAGTTTATTTTGCATTTTATTTAGTGGTTCTTTTCTATCTGGGATTTTGCACTGAATCATTTTCTAAGATTTATATTTGATTTTTATGTTCTTTGTAGTGTATATCGCTTCTTAGTTGGCGTATCAGTTATGTAATGCCCACTGAAGCCGTGTCTGGAAGTTTCCAAATTCCATTTGGTTTCTTTCAGTCTGCTTAAAAGAGAAAAGGCTAAATACAGTCAGCAGATGAGATGTAGCTTGTGAGGCAGTTAGCATGGCCTACTGTTACAGCTACCTGCTGGTGATCATTATACATCCCTGACTTCAGGCTTCTGATGTGTTCCAACTGATTCTAGCTTTTTCTAGGGCAGTCACATCCCCAAAATTATTTGAAAGACCTTTAAAAACAAAATAGTCAGCCAAGTTGGCTCAGCTATTTCCAAGACCACAGCTGTGGGCGAAACACTGCTCCACAGTTTATCTTCCCCAGCCCTAGTCTCCATGCTTCCCTGTGAGTACTGGGGAGGGGCTGGTGAAGCAGTGCTGTGTGGAGGCCAAGGTACTGTTGGGGATGAGTCTCTGTCTCTGGTGACCCCATAGAGAACAGAATCGTGCTTTACTCAAAGCAGGGGATGGATAAGGTACAGTTGTGTCACAGTCATACCACAGACCACACTGAACCAGGAGGATAAAACAGTGAGCATCTGTTTCTTGATTAGCTACTGTCTGTCTGGTGTGCTGAAGAAGTTTCTGCTGTAGAAATGATCGTATCCCTTTGCTCTAGGGTTTCTGTGAGAATGTCTAGGTGAAAAAGTGGAGGACATTAATAATGCAGAGGTTCAAATTTGAAGATTATGCATAAATGAAAACTGGGTTTGACCTTTAACTGCTCTGAGACTAAATGTGCAGCATTTTCTGTCTGGGAAAAGTAATAGAGGGCAACATTTTTCAAAAAGTGAATGGGATATTTTAAGAGGAAAACTGTACCTTGAGATCATAAAATTCAGGGTGTACAAATGGATACTCTGGAGGAATAAAAAAAATATTAAACCTCTCTGAAGTAATTTTTTTATGTCCTTTTCAGTTAAACTGGTAGCCATGCACCTGAACATGGTTAGTTCATAATATAGCTGGGTGGGGAAGACAGTGTTCATCAGCTCTGTAAAACCTGAATTATTTGAAATGGGTTCAGCCAGCCAGTCTGTAGGGCAAGTGGTCTTAAAAGTATGCTAACGACATAGTCTAACATCTCTTGTAAATTTTTTTCATTGTCTGTAATGATTTTACCATATATAGGTTAACCTTTACTGGTCAGAGCTGATTTATTGTTGTAGGTATCTATATCAAAGGTCTGGATAGTGAAATACATGCTATTAACGAGTCATTTCTATTTAGTAAGCCAAGTGGAATTTTTGAAGAATGTAAAGGTTACTTCTAGAAAGGACTGTCAGCTGGCTGGCATCCAGGGTTTCCAGTCGGTGAAATTTTTAGGTGAATATTTGGTTTTTAAATACGTGGCAAAACCCAGTCACAGCACATGCTGGAGGCAGAAGGTTACTCCTTTACTGAGGGTCTGAACTTGTGTACCTTGGTCCCAGGCAGGTCACAGTCATCTGTACCTGAGCTCAGGTGATGGTAGGTGAGAATAACTTGCCTCCTATGTATACCCCAAATGATGCAGCAAACCTGGCCTAACCCTGGGGGGATGCAGGGGGCTGTAGGGCATGTCCTCACAGTGGGTGTTTATAGCTCAGGAGACCGCTGCAGGTCCTGTACCCATATACCTTCAAGGGTAGGTGTTTCTTATCCTGCTGTGCTTAGTGCCATTCTTTACAGGGTGGGAGGGAGTGCAGTAAGAGCTTGGGGTGATGGGATACTGCCCTAAAGCCAGTAAATAGCAGTGTGTGCCTCTAAAACATCTTATCATCCTTTACCTTTATTAACTGTGGGTTTTCATGGCGAGGGTGGAGTGGCTAATCTGATCCTCATCTGTGCAAGCAGTTGAAAGGAAATTCTAATTACTTAACCTTTACTGTGGGATCCACACGCTCCACTTTACCCACAACTCATTGCCTGTGTGTAATATATCCCGGCCCTTACAAAGTCAGTAAGCGTTCTGCCAGAGCCACCTGCGTTTCCCCGCTGAAGCACAGCAACGTGTGCCAGCCGGGCAGTTTTGTTCACCTGTGTCCTACAGTCCTGGGGGCTTCATCGCAGCCCCTGCACGTCCTGTGTTTTCAGCTTTATGCCCTACTGACTGCAGATTTTAATGATCTCATTTATTTTTTTGTTTTATTCAATCACATACCCTAGTGCCCTCCCAGGAGCCTTTGAGGCCAGTGATTTCATTTTCCCAGGTTGAAGAATGGTGATGGTTTTAGCTGCTTTTTGCTATTATGGCAGCATTCCCTGAGACTGAGCCCAAGGTTTCGGCGTCTGTGGAAGGTGACTTAGCGAGCACATAGCAAGCACACAGCTCCACAGAAAGGGGTGGTATTATCCCATCAATTTGCCACCCTGCTCTTTTAAGATGAGGTGTTTTGCCAGTTTGAATTGCAAACCATCCTTTCTCCTGTATGTATGGTTTGTGTAAGCTTCCACATACAGAACTCGTTCCCCAGCACAAGGCTCCATAGACCACAGACGCTTCGTTCCGCTCCCCTCGATCCCATGTCCAGCTGCTGCCACTGTGCCTGTGTGTGAAATGCAGCTGGCAACTGGGATGGGCATGCCCCATGCTCTGTGATGTATTGTTATTCACGGGGTTTGTACAAGCTGACGATGTTCTAAAGCAGAAGGAGGAATTTTGGCAAACAATTCCTTTTCCTGCAAAAAAGCCTACTAATCTTTACAGTTATTGAAAGAAATGAAGGAGGTGTTTTTTAAGATATCCAAAATACTCTTGCCAAGTGTATTGTGTAAATATTCAGTGCAACTGCTCAGAAATTGTAAGCAGATCATGATGGACCCTTGAAAGCATTCAACGGATGGTGCTTATGCCAAAGCAATGGTGGCACACAGAGAAAGCAGCAGAAGAAATGCTCTTTTGGATCAAGTGTTTTGTACTGCTGTATTCTAGCTGCAGTACCTGGTACAGGGGCCTGTTGGGATAGTAGGTCTTAAAAGCTGAGAGATTATGTGCTGGCACAGGGTTACTCATTTGCAATTGAAATAGCCCATCTTCTCAAGGAGTCCACAAGCAGTATCGTTACAAGTGTGTTGGCTTTGTACATAAAGGTTTTTATAGAAGGGGGGCTACAGGGAGTAGCTTCTATGAGAAGCTGCCATAAGCTTCACCCATGTCTGGCAGAGCCAGTGCCAAGATGGACCCACTACAAGCCCATCAGTGATGGTGGTGGTGCCTCTGGGATAACATAGTTAAGAAGGTGAAAAAGTTACTGCCAACAGCAATTGCAACCAGAGAGAGGAGTGAGAATACGTGAGAGGAAGAACTCTGCAGGCATCAAGGTCAGTGAAGAAGGAAGGGGAGGAGGTGCTCCAGGTGCTGGAGCAGAGATTCCCCTGCAGCCCATGGTGAAGACCATGGTGAAGAACATGGTGAGGCAGGCTGTCCCCCTGCAGCCCTTGGAGGTTGATGGTGAAACAGATATCCACCTGCAGCCCATGGAGGATCCCATTCTGGAGCAGGTGGAGGCACCTGAAGGAGGCTGTGACCCAGTGCTGGAGCAGGCTCCTGGTGGGACCCATGGACCTGTGTAGAGAGGATCCTGTGCTGGAACAGGTTTGCTGACAGGACTTACCACCCCGTGGGGGACCCAGGCTGGAGCACTCTGGTCCTGAAGCTCTGCACCCCATGGAAGGGACCCACAGTGGAGGAATTGTGAAGAACTGCAGTCTGTGGGAAGGATTCATGTTGGAGAAGTTGGTAGAGGATGGTCTCCCGTGGGAGGGGAGCAGGGGGAGAGTTTGAGGAGTCCTCCTGATGAGGAGGGAGCGGCAAAGATAACATATGATGAATTGACTTCAACCCCCATTGCCTGACCCCGTGTGCTGCTGGGGAGGAGAAGGTAGAGAAATTGAAGTTGAGCCCCAGGAAATAAGGATGGGTTGAGGGAAGGCACGTTGAGATTTAGTTTCATTTCTCATTACTGGACTCTGTTTTGATTGGTAATAAATTACTTTCCCCGAGTTAAGTCTGGTTTGCCCATGATAGTAATTAGTGAGTGCTCTCTCCCTGTCCTTACCACACCCCACAAGCCTTTTTATTTTTCTCTCCCCTATGTGGTTGAGGAGGGGAGTGATAGAGCAGCTTAGGGGGTCATCTGGTGTCCAACCAGAGTCAACCCACCACAAGGAAAAACTCATAAAAAAGAGACTCACCTATCCAGTGATGCTTAATTACCTGCTGGTGTTGGTTTGTATCAAATACCTGAGAAGACCCACTGGGTTAGGAGAGATGCTGTGTCAACCCTGTTGTGCTTCCAGGATGTGCCCATGTCACAGTTGCTGAAGGGGAAGTTGTCTGTCACACCTGGGCATTTTGGGGGGCTGATGATAATGAATGAAGGAAATGACAGGTTCTTGGAAAGCATATGAATCACCAAAGCCTCTTGTTCTGCTGCTATCAGCTGACAAGTGATTTTCCATAAAAGAAAACCTGTTAGCACATTCTTTGTCATTTCCAGTGAATTGACTCGAAGGCGTTGACCTGCAAACTCTGTCTAACAGGGGATTGCACCAAATCCATTTTTGCATGAGTTAGTAGTCCTCTGCGATCCCAGAGTGCATGTTTATACCTGTGCACATCCCTTCCCCTTTGAGCATGTGTCTGCCATCTTGAGTACTAGCAAGAAGCATCACACGGTTAGGCTGGGTGCCATCAAGTCTGCTTTTGTCTGATCTTCCTCCCTAGCCAGTGCTGCAAACAAGTTCATCATGCACTTTTCTTCCTGTGAATTCCCCATGACCTCTCAACTTCTTTCTTGCATTGAGACACTGAGGGCTGCAAGTATTATATTCATTGGCACATAGCAGAGAAGGAAGATGATAACTGTTATTTTATTTATTTTATTTTATTTTCTATATCTGGATGCTTCCTGTCAGAGAGTAAGATAGAAAACCTTTCTCTTCCAAATCACTAGGTCCAGGGTAGCATAGCTTAGATCAGGGTAATCTCGAGCTGATGGGTACTCTGCATGAAATAAATGTGCTATGTCAGCTCTAACATCTCGCTGCCAAAAAAAATCACAACTTGCACTGAAACTTGTCACTGTGTCAGTGGAATAGCATGGCTGAGTATAGTGTGCTTGTTGAGCAATTTTCCTGTTGTGAAGTTGACAAAATGCCCCTTTGTGGTCAACAGGGAGAGAGGTAGTGAAAATAGCAGGGAGATGAAGGAGTACAGTGCACATCAGTCTCCTTATTAGGAGAGGTGAGGGCCACACAGCCATTACGTCAGCTGCAGCTCACCATGCTGTCAGCACACATGTCTGTCCTGCCCAGGGATGCATGCTGGTACACAGCATCTGCTGCTGCTTGCCCAATGGCAGTACCCTGAGGGCACTTTTAGGGAACTGTGAGAGACCTTAGATGAACATGAGGCAATGGATCTCCATTGCTTCTCTTGCTTGTGGACCAGCTTACTTCACATTCACTTTTTCTGGGGGTTTTTTTGGTGGTGCTTTCAAGGATTTCGAAGTTTTGCAGTTGAATTTTACTGGACCGAAATTTTGTCTTCTCTTTATTCTAATAAAAATGAATCTAAAGCTGTAGCTGTTGTTTTGGGAGCTTAGCTTCTCTGTTTAGTGGGAGGTAATATTCTGATTCTTCAGTTTGTAATATATAGCTTAAACAATCGAATCCATCCCGTGTTCCACTTGGTTGTGCACCACTTAACTGCTTGGTACTAGCAGAATATATCCTAATTTAGTTGAATTGTTGTTACTTCTATGCCATTTTAAGCAGCAGTGATTGCCACTCATTATCATTAGGCTGAAATGATTCCCTTAGAAGGATCCTAATAAGGAGGATGTCCCAATTAAGTAGAATGTGTTGTGCTAAGAAAGTTTCTTACAAGAAAAGATGTCACAGCTGTGTGTTGTAATATAATTCTATTATCTTGTCTTCCTATAACATATGCTCTAATATCTCACCAAGGTACACTCTGCTTTGGATGATGATCCATTCTGGCTTTTGATGAAATCAAATCCAACTCAGCTGGGATACTGCCCTGAAAACGATCACACATCTTTGGAATAAAACTGTGCTGCAGATAAAATTTTCAATTGTAGGGAGCCAGAGACAAAACAGCTCAAACAAAACCTCCTGACTTGGCCAGATGGAATAAAAAAAGTTGCCCTTGCATAGCTCAGGGAATCGTTCTTCACAATTGTTCTGGAAATGAAGTTCCTGGTGAGAACCCAAAATCTGCAGAGTTTGTACAACTTCTGTTCGTTGTTTAGCAGTGGTTGCTGCTGTTCATTATTTGGCAGATTTTATTAGGTTCTCAGATCTTTCATTTTATTTTTCATATTTTATTATTCATTTGCTCTTCTGCTGGTTTTTCCAGGAGAGAAAGGGTGATCTCTTGTGGTTAAACTGCATAACTAGAGGCCTTACGCTCTTTTCCTGGTTTTCTCTGACATTTCTTACTTCACCTTGAATTAGTTACTAAGCTCTCCAGTGCTTTACTTTCCCTTCTATAAATTGGACATGAATATTGCCTTACCCTCTTAACGCCAGTGTCTCTTGGCTAAGTGGAAAGCTGGTAATGCTTATTAATGCCTTTGGGTAGTAGGTGTTAAAGGCACACCAAGTAGAGTGTCCTGCAGCTGAGTCCTGTGCCTCTTCCACCCGTCCTCATTCGTGCCACTTTGCCTACTCTAAGGCTCTGCTTCTGGAAACTTTATCTCACCACCTAGCTTTCTGAAGCGCTTTGCATTTTCTCCATGCAAAGCCACTCCCTGTTATTTAACCGGGCTGGAATGTGTGGAAAGAAGACACTTCACACTCCTTGCCTTGAATGCTTTCCAGGTCTTCTGCTAAGTGAAAGCACTGGCTGATATGATTAGCATTAAGGTTTTCCCCATGGACTCATTTCTGTGAGAAGTTGGGATGTTTTCTGTCTGTGTTGCTGGTCAGGTTGACAGACTGAAGTGAAGAGTCACAGTGCAGGTTGCTTCAAACACCAGAGGCCGTAGGGTTTCTTCATGAGCTTGAGCGTCTATGTGGTTGCTTTTGTCACTTTGTATTCACCAGCTCCTGCAAGTTGGTGTTGGGATGCTGAGCTTGCGGTGCTGATGTTCCCACACAGTGCTTCAAAATCTGGTATGTGACTGGATGGTGCATCTTCCTCATGCAATCGTGTTGCCACAGTTACCTAATGTGGACCCAGGGCACTTTCTGCATGTCAGAATGCCACCTGTGTTGGTTTGTACCTCATGAAGTGTATTGCTATTGCAAAGGCTGGCAATACTTTGGTCCCTTTTATTTCTTTCCCATAGGCCTTTACATTGTAGAAGCTCTCTGGTCCTGGGAAGTGCTTTGGTGCATGAGCTTCTGTAAAGAAGGGGTTTTTTTTTTCTTTTTTCAGTTGTGTTTCGTGAGCTCTTGAACTTCACATGATTTTTTTTAATGAAAGCAGAAGACTGGACTCAAAGACCTTCTAGTCCCATGTTCCTGTACTCCTAAATGTAGTCTTCCTATGAAAGGGTGACGTTTTACTTGAGCAGCATAATGTGCAGCACCATGTGTTCAGGACTATTGAGGGTTAGCAACCATTTTCAGGCTCATTTTGTACAGCAATTTGCCCGGTGTCTGTCCTGCATACTTAATTTTTATAGGCTCTTAGTAGGTTCCAGCTATTCCTTGAAGTGGGAGTATAAGCTGTTTTCCAGATACGTATTGCTTGCTGAAGATGTAATAGATAAAGAGGGAGGTCAAAGATACTTTGGATTGTTTTCCCTTGAAAGTAGCTCTTAAAAGGGGAAGAAAAGCCAAACCCAAAAAAAATCCATGAAGCAGCAAGCAGAAGAGAGCAGCAAAACTTTCATGCCTCTATCTAGACTCAGAATTAACATATTGAGAGAAATCTGGCACTTTCAGAAGGAATGAATGGTGAAATGTGCAAAAATGTTTTACAGTCCTTGTGGTGCTGATGTTTTTAGACAAAACAAGCACATTTGTGTTGGGTTTCTGCTAGATGCCTCAGCACAGAGCATCTGAATCGCATTGTCCAGTGGACATTTTTATTCATTTAGTGCCATTGGAAATTTCTTTTGTTCCAGAGCATGGGATTTGAATACTAAAGGGGAGGGAGGAGGCAAACGATTCGAAGCATGAGTGGCATGAGGTATTGCAGATCCGTGAATATACGCAGTGCAGACTTCTCCTTCCTTGCCTCGGTCTGTCCCTTGGTGGGTGTGTGTGTGTGTGTGTGTGTGTGTGTGTGTGTGTGTGTCTGTATATGCACACACACGTACATATATAAACTGAATTCGGTGATAATTGAGATACCATTCTCTGTTGGTGAATTTGCTGGTTGCTCAAGCAGTAGCTTGTTTGAATGTCTTGAAATATAAATAAAAGCTTCAGATATAGGTGGTACATGGTATGAAGTGTGTTTACAAGAGGTGAGGAGAGCTGGAGCAGTAACTTGAGAGCTGCAGTAACTGGAACTGTGAGTTGAGGTTGTGTATCTTTCTTGTACTCTTATGAGATGGACACTGTTGAAAATGCTTCTTGAGGTGACAGAGCCAGTTTCAGACCAAACTATGGGATGTGTGTTGCAGTTGCTCTTAGCCATCAGGTCCTTCAGGCTGTTTTGCTGGGGAGGCACTGTAGCAGGGACAAGCTTTGCCCAGGCTGCTGCCAGGCACTGAGTTTGGTATGTTTTTGTGATCCACACATACTTATGTCACACGAGAAGCACAGAACAGGCAGCTCCATGGCAAGCTCTGAAACAAGTATGTGAGAATGCATGTATATATGTGCCAAAATACACCTTCCAATGGAGGGTTGTCAACCAAGCCCAAGAGGTGGGAATGTCCATGGGGAAAATTATGGAATAGAGTTATCAGGTACCCCGGCTTCAGATGAGTTTGCATGAAGGTTTAAACTAACTTATTCTATTATAAGTTTGTGCATCTTAAGCCTTTACTTTGTCATGCTTCTTTGATTTGGGATTTTTAAGTCCTTGGGGACTGAGCTCTGGCTTGTGTTTAAGCTGAGCCCAGAAGGCAGGGAAATTGTGGAGTGTATTAATTGCACATTGGATTTTCCCTAAGATGATGTTTTTTCTCTAGAGGTTTGGGAGGGAGTGCATTAGGAGCTTGTCACTGTGGGGTTTTTTTTTGATCCTACTTATTTTAAAATGTATTTCTCTGCATTTCTCTTCAGTCTCACACCGACAGACTGCAGGGTACCTTGAGGCCAAGGGCAAAGTGAATATAGCAGTTTTGGGTATGGCTCAATCTGGATATGTCTCCTTGCAGACAAGTCCTAGAGAGATCCCTGCCCCAAGGAAGGTACAGGTGAGGGGAATCACCGAAACGAGGTGACAAAATCCAAATACGCTTCAGCGCTTTGGTTGTCTCGCCTTGCTCCAGTGGTTCATAGAGTTGTAAATACAGCATAGAGCTGCTGTACATTGCTGGGCGTGGGTGTACTGAGTCTGGCTCCTTATTCATTGGGCAATGACTGGCTGCTTAATTTCCACTCTAGTGAGTTGGAAGGAAGGCGAGGGATAAAATAATGGGCAAAGAAGCGCACAGGGTTGAGTAACCGTGCAGAAAGGAAAGGACATCAAGCAATGCCTGTTGAGAAGAAAGACAGATACTGCCATTCATTTCTGAATATACTGCACAGAAGTCTTTGGTGTGGAATGAGAGAGAGCATCAGCAATGACAGCCAGAAAAGTAAGGGGGAAAAGTCTGTTTTCTTCAGGCCGTTGGAAACTTGAGGTCTTCACCTGTTGTCAGTTTCAGCACAGTACAGCTAAGAAACAGCTGAAAAATCAAGCAGATAATACTGGTCATCAGAAAATGAAAATAAGGACATTGAACTGTAGCCTAGTCAGTGAAAACTGCTGGTGGCTATTTAAAGGTTTCTATTAATAAAAAAAGGAAGATATTTATAATCACAAAGTTTTTACCTTTCCTCCCCTCCGTCAATATGGCATGTGCTCTTCTTGCCAGGGAGCAATTCCCTGCCATAGTCTTTCATCAGTAAGTTTGAGCTTTGCATCAAACACTGTTAAAAAGAGAGTGGGTTTGTCTTGTAAAAATCATTTTATTCAGTTTTCTCTAATCATTTTTTGGGGAAAACAGTTGAAGCTAAAGAACTGGCAGCATTGCATGCTCGAGCCATAGAATTCCATTGCTCTGTACTGGCAAAAACCAGATCTGATCCAGCAAAATTCTGAGAGTTATAAACAATTCTCCATCACCCCACTGGTCACCCGCTGTGGTCAATTATAGTTTTGAAGCTGGCATATAAGTATCAGATGTTCGGCTATTGCATGGCTTTACTAATCTTGAACCCAACTAAAAGCCTTTGGCATGAAATATCCCATAATTTGCTAAGTTTTTGAACAATGGCGCATTTTGCATTTCATTTGCACTTTTCATCCAAGAACCCAAGAATACGCTTCCTTCACTAAAGAGCAGAGTAATTAATCATCAGGGCTGTTTGTAAGGAAAAGGGCTGGCTGTGGGAACGGAATCATACACAAAGTAAAGACTAAAATGTCTATATCCCACTGCTTTAATTACCCTGAGAAATATTTCCCATACATACTATGATTTTAAACCTCGTGGATCTAATTTGTAAAGGTGTCTTGTAATAGTATTTTTTTCCAGGCTTAAGGTGTGTTTTCACTGAAAAATATTTTGTTGTTTTAAAGATGCCATAAAGGTGTTTGTGCTCCATGTCTTGTTTTTAGAAATCTCTTTGAGTATTAGATCAGTTCCACATCTGTTTTCTTCAGGGAAGACTCTTCCAATTTTGCCTTGATTCCTATCCATTAAAATTTTAAAGAATAAATAAATGAGAAAGATTTCCAAGAGAGAATACTTATTAAAATGCTCAGGCAAATCTGCATTTTAAATCCAGGTGTTGTACGTCTCAAGCTCTGTACAGCCCCAGAATATAAATATCGATTGGTGTGTCAAGTGTGTACGGAGTCAGCCGTGGAGCGGTGGCAGGAGAATTTGGAGAGCTTCTTTGATAAACCGTTGTCACTTTTTATTCCTTACCTTTCTGATTTTAATTCTTTCCTCCCTGCTACTGTGTCAGATGCCCTGCTCTTTTTCTCCAGGGCAGTTCTTTGTGTTCCTTGCTTGTGACCTTCCATGTGTGCATACGGTTCTACTGTGGTTGTTACGATGCTGGGACTGGAGGCAGGGCTGGGATTACGGCTGCTCCTGTCTCCAGCGTTCAAGCAGGCTATTGGGCAGTTCTTCTGGTCTTGCTGATGTGTGTAGAGGGTGATCCTGGTTTAGGTTGCTGTCTCACAGCTATGGTGGCCAAGACCTTTTGGTCCCGTTATTCCTGATGTACACACATGCATTTTGTTTGCAGTGTGCTCACTGAGCCTACATCACCTCTCATCCTCCCAGGGTGGGATGTTTTTAGATCCATGCTGCAAATACAACTTTTAGACCAAGCTGGTTGCAGTGAGGAGATGGATGGGAGGAGGGAATCCAAAGCAGTTTGGTGGAGCTAACAAGGTGGACGAGAAACATCCCCTGTCGGGTGTGTTACCTGCTCTTGCAGTGCTCCAGAGCAGTGATGTTTGTGGGGCTGTTTTGTAACTGAAGTAAACAGGGGTTAAGGTAGACTTCTGCTCAGGATCTCCATCCTTACTTAAGGATGGATTTATTCATCCACAATGTTAGACACTATGTATTTAGTGAGGTGGGAAACAAAGTAAGTCCTTCCCTCAGAAGAAAAACAGTAAATACCTGCCCCTTCCTTAACATATATTGTAAAGTCTGTTTGTCCTGTGAGGGTAGAGCCTCCCCCTTGGGCTCAAAAGGAAGGAATAGTAAAAGCTAATGGAAGAAACACTTTCCTTACTCTGGCTTCTTTTCAAGGGTAGTTGTTGTATATCATGCAGTCTGAGGTAAGATGAAATTTCATCGTCATAAAGAGGCATAATTCCCCTGCCTCCAGCAGGTCTCCACCTGTGTGTATCCCACCAGGATTGGGAAGGTGATGCTGTAGAGAGCATGGCCGTAGCTGGCTGTTTATGGACAGAGGAAGGGAGGAGAGCTTGCTCTCCAACCCGGATTTCCAGGCTTCTGTTTGTTATCCAAGGATGGTAATGCAGTGTTTGCTCTTGTAAATAAATTCTGGTTTTAGCATGACAGTGATTTTGATTAATAAATGTGTGTCCTCTAACTACTCCTAAGGCTTTAGATGTCATGGCAGAAAGTGACTTTTGTGCCTGAATGAATGTGTATGTAAATTATTTTATGTCAGTAGCTTCACATGTGCCTTGCCTCACAAAAATTCACAGCTGTAAGGTCTTCTGCATAATGGGCTTTTGAAGCCCAAACAATTCAATTGCCAGGAGTTGTATTTACAAAAGACATCCAGTAAGCCTATCACTGACACTGTGAGCATCTTGACTCTGTCCATTATTTTGGCAATTGTTGGTGGAATTCCCCTTACAGGAAAATCCTGTAAATATATTGTCTGTCTTTTATATAATATTAAAGCAAATTCTGTCACTGGGATACCAGTTTCTAATAATTTTGTATGGGTTTGGAGTAGTTTCTAGGAGGCTTCTTTGGAACCCTCTTTACCTCCTCCTTGGGCAGTTCTCTAGGATTTCTGTAAGAATTATCCCCAAGTGGTATTGTAAGTGACTTGAGGATATTCAGACGAGCTAATGAGGACCAGTTCTAAGAGCATGAGTCATCTGTGACGTTGAGTTATAGATATTGATTGACTTTGAGCTCTCCACACACAGGCTCTGTCTTGGAATGTCCCCAAACATTGGGCTGGTGGCAGCAAAGTCATCCATACTGGCTGAAATGACATTGGACTCTTTTATTTATCCACTGTAGGTGTTCTCTGCCTGCCGGACAGCTTGAACCTTCACAAAGACCAGCAAAGGTCAAACAAGCCTGGGGAAGTGCAGATGTTCAGCCAGTCAGAGCTGAGGACCATTGAGCAGTCTCTGCTTGCTACGCGCGTGGGGAGCATTGCTGAGCTCAGTAAGTACAAGGCTGTTGATAATGTTTGGATTTCTTTCCTCTATGTAAAGCAAAGCCAACTGCATTGCCTGCTTCTGCAGAGGAGACCTGACTCACCTGTAATGTTAAAGGAGACATTGGGGCAGGTATAGCCACGTTTATGCTCCATGGCCAGTTTGGAAGCTGAAGCCATAGGAGAAGCCTAATGCAGTCTTATAGCAATGCTTATGACTTTCTTTGCACACACTGGTCTAATTTTTAAAGGTGAAACATGCTTTATGTCATCTTCCCTCTGTTGCTTTGTCAGATGTGCAAAAGTCTGTCATATTGGTGTCCTGTCTCATTTCACTGGAGTGCCTCTTTTGAGGTGGGCAAGCAAAAAGCTGAAGGCTGCAGCAAGTGAAGGAAATACTATGAATAATTTAAATGAGAGTTCATTCAACCTGCATGAGAGAGAGTGTCACCAGACCCTCTGCGGAGGGGCAGAATCATCTCTCTCAATCTGTTGGCCACACTGCTTTTGATGCAACTGAGGATGTGATTGGCCTTCTGGGCTGCAAGTGCACATTGTTGGCTCATGTCCAGCTTTTTGTCCATCAGTACTGCAAGTCCTTTTCTGCAGGGCTGCTCTCTGTCACATCATCCCCCAGCCTGTATTGGCAGTGAGGATTGTCTCAACCCATGTACAGGACCTTACACTTGTCCTTGTTGATCTTCATGAGGTTCACATGGGCCCACCTCTCCATCTGGCCAAGGTCCCTCTGGATGACATCTTGTCCCTCTAGCATGTCAGCTGCACCAGCTCAGCTTGGTGTCCTCTGGAAACTTGCTGAGGGTGCACTCAATCCCAGTGCCTGGGTCACTGATGAAGATATTAAAGAACACTGGTCCCAGTATGGATCACTGAGTGACACCCCTTGTCACTCCTCTCCATCTGGACATGGAGCTATTGACCATTACCCTCTGGATGTGATCATCCAGCCAATTCTTTATCCACTGGACAATCTACCCATCAAATCCTCATATGACATAGCTACCAGAAATGCCTCTTAAAATCTCTTTTAAATTAGAAAATAAGCCTTCCAATCACATGTTTGCAGTACAGTTTGAGATACAAAGTTATGGTAGGCAAACAGAAATGTTCACATCAAAAAATGACTTGTTCTTTTTTTCCTGGTGTCTGTCAGAAATACTGTCAAGTATTTAATTTCCTGAGGTCTGTTACAAATTTTGGGGGAGAAATTGTGAAGGCTCAAATCTATGAAGCTACACACAGCCCAGCTTACTGCTCTTACTACTTAATTCTGGGATGTAAAGAACATGCATACGGATCTCATGTTCATTTCCCTGAGTTCCTCTGTAGCAGTGGGAGTCTCCTCTGTAGTTCCATCGAGTCGCCAGGCCTCGGTTTACCCGCTCTTCACGAGCCATGTGGGGGTCTGTCTGAAAGCCACGGAGGAAGTTTTGGTTTTCAAGCTTGCTAATTTTTCTCAGCTCTGACGAAACGTCAACAAGCCAAGAGCACTTACTACAGGCCTCAGTGTGAAGTGTTGCTCTGTCTCTGGAATCAGGTGCTCGGTGTTGTTCAAATGAAGTAATGTATGCTTATTTATTTCACGCATACGAAACACACAACGGCCCTGTCTGTGTGCCAACTAAATTATGCATGATACAGCTTTTTTTAAAGCTGCTTCTTTAAATAACATGTGGTTGTGTTTTAATAAATAAGTAATCTGTAGATATTTTAGAGCTTTTGCCATTCTGGATTATTTTTTTTTGAACCTGTGTATGAAAAGTCAGACTTAGTAATCTTTCCCCTGCTGTTTGGTGAGTTTTGTTGTTGGGTTTTTTTTGGGGGGGGTTGGGAGTGTTTGGGTTTTTAAAAAATTTTATTTCCAGAAATGTGTAATCTCTAAGAATGCTACATCTATAAGAATCCTACATCAGATTCAAATGCTTGGTTGACATGATTTCCTCTCTAGACCCCTGTTGACTGTGAACACAGGCAAAACATGCTTCAGGGTGGCCAACTTGAAGGAATAAAGACTAGATCAGTGGGAGTTAGATGCAGCTGTCAGAGAGAGGTTGGCAACTCCAAACACCATGCTGGTAGCCCTCCAGAAAGCCCTCTGGACAATTGTTGAGGGTACCTCCCCAGCTGCTGCAAGCAGATGCATGTTGGGGAAGAAGCAGTGGGAGGAATGGTAATTGGCAAAGCCTGCAAGGCTTGATGCTCAGCTGGGTAGAAATCGTTGCTGGTGAGCAGTGCCGGTGCGGAGCTCAAAAGTGAATTGGGAAATGTGGATGGAAGTGTGTTGTGGCAGTTGGCAGAACCCTTGGGATTTGCAGGAAAATCCTAAAATGGAAGGAAAAGGGAGCTGTGATGGGTACAAGGGGGTTTGCTCTGTGTTCATTGCTTGTGTATCTGGCATCAGGGGAGGCTGTGACCTGGAGGTTACGGCCAAGCTTCTGCTGCAGGGGGAGTTTGGGGAACCACAGCGTGGGGGCAGAAACACAGAGCAGCAGGGAGAAGCCGGGGGGGAACACCTGGGGATCAGGGTGCGCTGCTGGGGAGGGAGTAGGTGAAGGAGGATTACTTGTTGCTCTGGTGGTGTCAGGGTGATGGAGAGCTTCAAAAGTGGTGCTGTAGAGATGGAAGAGGATATAGAGAAAGTGGGATATGAGGAAAAGTTTGGGTATGATACAGTCCCTGCTTTTGTGAGGATGAATCAAGGCAGTGAGGGAGGCTCTCTGGAAAAGAGGGGAGAGAGGATAGCACTTGTGAGGGGAGGAGGAGGAGGAAATGGCAACCAGGAATGAGTAGCAAGGACAAAACTTTGACCATCAGAGTGGGCAGCCTTAAAGCATGTGTTCGCAGTATCCCACTGGCTTGCGATATCCCAGGAGCCAGCACTGCATTCCTGTGTTGTTCTTAAGAGCACAAAAGACAAGAGTGAAGAGAGATCTTGCAATAAAGCAATTTAATTTTATCTTGCAGGGAAAAAAAGCAATTCTAATTGAATGAGATTTCCTATGGTTTATCAGCATTAATAATTAAAGTATTGCAAGTACTCAGAATAACCAGAATTAACAAATGCTCGCTTGTGGAGGAGAGGCTTCCCCTGCTCTCGGTCTTGCCCAGCATCCTTGCACGCAGCAACCTGGCCAGCTGCCAAAGACTTAGAGACTGGAAGTCAAATCTATCCCATGTAGGACAACAGGTGGCAAATGGGGCCCGTTTACTGCCTGGCACCTGTATTTCAGCTCAAATCTTCTTGGTTTCTTCATGGTCTTTATGTCTGTCCCAGGTGGGAAGTAGCTTCACAACGTGAAAAGCCTTGTGCCTTGTGGTACCTTCATGTTTCCCTAGGCCTGAGGCCCTCGCTTGTCTGCTCCCTTTGTTGGTTCACGAATGCTGTCAGTGTATTAGAAAAAAGTGTTTGGGTGAGCCGTGTCTCCCAAGGAGGGTGAAAGTGGAGAGAGAAATATGGGGTAAGGTGGGATGGTGGATGTGACTGTAGAGGGAGGGCCGCACCTTCTGGGAATGCTGCAGAAGAAAAGGTCAACCTGGGCTGCCACTGAGGGGTCCTCATGACCAGGCAGGTATAACCAGACCTGTGAATGCTGCTCCGGCCTCCCCCAAGCCCTGTGTGCTTGCACCTTCTGCTCTCATTTCCTGGCTTTACCAGGCAGCATGCACTAGTCATCACTGGGATTGGCCTGCCCTTCCTGGTGGCAGTGGGGCAAGGTAGCACCGCTGGCCCTGGGGTGCTCTCCCGGAAATAGGAAGAAGAGGTGGAGTTGCTGACTTAAGGGGAAAATCAAAGCAAGGTTTTGTCTCTGGAATTTTGGAGGAGAATGTAAATAGAGACCTATTTCTGCAATGCAATTATGGTGGTAATGTGTGATTCCAAGGAAGAGGCTTGAAAAATTAATGTGAAACCTTATTCATTAAAATATAATGAACATGGCACAAAGTTAAGGAACAACAATAAATTTGGCCTACGTTATATTGGCATTTAGTATTCAGGAATTGTAATTGCCTACTACAGTGTGTTTTAAAATAATGTAATTTCATTTGAAATGCTTATTATATAGAGAACATTGGGAAGAACTGAAGCACAGCAAAAAATAATAGGATTTTAAACAGTACCCTGACAGTATTTTACTATTTAATCATAGAGAAAATATTTCACAAAAAATGGTTGGGTTTTGGTTGGGCTTTTTTGTGGGTTTTTTCTGTTAGTTTTTCCTAATGTTTCCTCTACTTCCAGAAGAGAACTGAAGGAGAAAGGGAATAAATTCCCTTTGCTCTTGAAAGTTTTTGGACATCTTCAGGATTTCTACTTCTCTTTTATTTCCTTCTCTTTCAAACAGGGTAGAATTAGGAGAATAGAGGGGGAAAAAAGAAGAATATTTGGGAGAGCTGTTGAGAGATCCCATGTTCTTCCTACATTTTGACCTTTGTTGTTATTCTTTACCTGTGTGTTTGCAATCCACAAAACATTTATGTGTTATTTAACAGCATCAGACTGCCAACACACCTGTTCAACACCTATCTATCTAAAAATACTGCTGCTGTCTTGGAGACCAGAACCTCACAAGTGGAGGTTGCTGGTGTTCAGTGGGAAGACTCTCTCTTTCTCTCATATGTGTGTCTGTAGTGGGTAATGGGAAGAACAGAGCTTTAGGGTAGGCTGGACACCAACCCTGGCACCAAGAAATACTCATCCCTTGCTGCCTTCACATGAAGACCAGAAGGTGTTAGTGTATAGCTGAGCAGGGAAAGCCACCCCATGCTGAGGTGTATGTGAATGGCTGCAGAAGGTCTGTGTCTTTTGAGCCGCGCAGAGGAATAAGCTGTGACTTGGGATGTCTTCCAGTCTGTGTTCACACATGTCTTCAGGTTAGAGCAGCAAACCAGCTTGTTTTGAGTACAAAGATAACCTGTGCACTGTGGCATTCATGGGTGGGAAGCCGGCCACGCAGTCTTGTGCAAATCACTCTGTTAATCACAACAAGAAGGCATTTTTATTTTAAACTAGGATAAGATGATGAGGAGGATGTGACTTAACACTGCTGATCTCTGAGCTTTTTAGCCTTTGAATGGTGTTTTACTTACATGAGTTCCCAGATTTGATGTTCAGGCTGGTATTTTCTCCACATCACCACTAAGGTCTCAGCAAGGTTTTCCTTTCTGCCATTGGAAAAATGCCACCCTTCCCTTTCCTCTTTGTGTCTGCAGTGCTGAATATATCTATTTACCAAGTGACAGCCTCCCAGTAATCTTGGGATGAAAGGAAGGGTTACTGCTCAAGTGTAAGTAGGAATATGATTGCTCCCACCAATGGTGTTTTTCATTTCTCCTCACAGCCCCAGCCAAGGAGATGATGAAAGTTGGTATCTCTTCCCTTGCCTTTTCATCTTGTCTCAGTCTCGGCAACCAACAGGAGGGAGCACTGCAGGAGCTGTACAAATTGATTCATGTCCTGTAAATAAGAGGTTAAACCTAGGCTTAGAAGGAAATGCCAGGGTAAAGGTGCTTGCTGGAGTGATGCTATCTGAAGGGGAATTGGTTAAATGGTCATCTGCTTATTTACAACCAGAACAAAAGCCCTGTTTGTCAGATATATTTTCTCAGACTAAGCAACACCGTAGAGAAAGACTAAAGCTTATTCCTTATGAACGGTTCGGTTCATGTAGTGTAGTGGTGAGATAAATGGAGATACTAGCTGAGACCTGCAGTTCTGGTGGTAGTGCTCCCTTCTTCAGTGTAGGGTTTGGCCTTTGACTGGCAGTTTGTGTGGACTGGGTGTGATGTGGATGTGATGGTACTTTGCTTACTTTTCAATGGCCTTGTCACGTTATTGCACAAGATCTCTACGTCCTCACTCGCCTGACACTTTGTGGGTATCTTGTTTGTGGTTCCTTCTCACTGCCACCCACAGCTCTTCCGCTCCACGTGTTGAGGTGCCCCTTTGTCTCACAGTAGAGAAAAGAAAGCAAACTGATGCAATGTTTAGAAGCTAGCTAGTTTCCTGCATCCATTAAGTGCTAGCTAGTTGTTGGCTTCCCTACTGCTACTCCATTCCCCTTGCAGCCCCTCCAAGTGATGGACCTGAGCCTACTCTTGCAGGCTGCGTCTGCGCACAAGGAGGGTTTTGTGTTACTTAATAGCCCCAAACAACCCCCTGCTTTTCTTCCATTCTTCTTGAGATACCCACTGTTATAAGCCATAAAGAAATGCATTTATTTGTGAGTGGAACTGATGCAGGGGGGATGATTATTGGAAAATACTGGTCTGTGCCCTGCTACCGCTCCACCTTCCCTGTCACTGCCTTGCTGACCAGGGAACAGTGGATTTCTATCTTGCATTACAGAAGGTGAGCAAAGGCAGCTACTGCTTGCCTGGGTCTCAGTCTGCTGTCAGTGCTCCTTTAGGGGCTTCCCCCATGGGGTGAGACTGAGCCCTCTTTGCTTTCCTGGGTCTGTCATGGTTCAGCCCCAGGCAGCAGCTGAATACTACACACAGCTCACTCACCCCTCTTCCGGGAGGAGAAACAGGCAGAGCCCCATGGATTGGGATAAGGACAGTTACTGACAGCACAGTGAGGGGAACAACAACAGAGCCCCTGGCAGAATACACACACAGGGATAGCACAGAGCACTGTACCGACCTGATGAGGTGGTAACACAGAGCAAGGATTGACAGGACTCCCGACCTGACACCCAACTGCACTCAGTGTCCAGGAGTGGACCCTGGCCTGACCAGCCGCTTTTATGTGGGCAGGATGCCATGTGGTATGGAAAACAACCAGGGCCAGCTGAGCTCACCTGTGCGGGCTCCTTGGGGAGCTTAACTTTGGAACCAGGACAGTCTGTCACTATGCAGGCAGTTTTGGGCCCCTTGGGCTCCTACCTCTGGCATTTAAGCCCCCTCAGATTTGACAGTGGTAAAAAGCATCGCCTTGGTGGGTGGAGGGTGCTGGACTTTCAACTCTTCACTGCCCCTCCCTGACACACCTATATATCAATGCAGGACTCCCCCCATATACATCACCCTTGAGGTGCAGACTCCTGTTTACCCCTTAACTCTTCTGTATCACAGCAGACTCAGAATTAAAGCAGCATTTTCTTTTACTAACATTTGAAGTCATCCCAGTCAGTGCTGTGCATTGAACAGGTGCTCAACCAAGCTAGGGTGAGCACTCTTCAGTTGACCTGTTCAGCCATGGAGGGGCTCTTAAATTCAGAGTTTGAGGACACGGGTCCATGTCTGGCCAAAGAAAATCTAGGGACAGTTGTTTATAAGGCAGTGACAGCGACAGAAGGAAGGCTCCGGGTTAGGTTGGCAGATGAGTAACTTATCTGAGTCAAAGGCTGTTTTGTTTGGAGTTGACATAGTTTAAGAGGAGTCAAACACAAACATCATGCTTGCCACATTGGATTGGAGATTTTCAAGGTAATGGTGTTATTATAATAGGTATGTGAACTTTAAAAGGTTTAATTATTATTGTGGCTTTTATAATGGGATATATCCAATCCCTGATTTCTTCAAAGTCTTCAAAGGCTTAGCAAGCAGTAAATTGCACACAAACACGTACTCTGTAATATAAATAGAAGCTTCTTGTGATGGTGGGATAAGTGGAGATAAAAGGTTAAATGATCTGTGGGAGGCCACAGGAGAGCCAATGTCAAGAAATGGGCTGCTCGTATCCCAATCCTGTCTTCAGGTGCTGGATTCAGAGTTTGGGACCACAGATCCTTTGTGGGAGAGGTGAATGGTGGTTAAGAGAAGAAAAGGTTACCGGGGAGGCTAGTTCACACAGGGGCAGAGTGTGGGCAAGCAGAGATGGCAGGGGTGGGGAAGTTTCTGCAAGGTGAGCTCAATGGTGAATCTGTTGCATGTGGGGTGCTCTGCTGACTGTGGGTTACGGCATGCCAAGAGCACCCATAGCCTGAGGCAGCTGGCTCTTGAATCTGGAATATACTGTGTGCCAAGAGTAGGATAGCTTTCTGTTTGAAGGTACTTTTATGCTGAGAGCACATGCACGGTAACATACATGCTAAACACTTCCCAGTGCGTAGCCACCCTAGCTCTCTGCAGACACCTTCCCTGGAACAGATGGGTTATCTTGAGTTAACAATTGAAGGACCTCAAATAAATCATTGGAGGAAAGGTTTTGCCTGAGCGGTTTTTGCCCAGCTGACTTTTGAAACAAAAAGATTGATGCAGCACCAGAGGCAGAGCAAACATGGAGGAACAGTGGAGCTGAAATCAAGGATGTAGGGATGTCTCAGGCGGCTGACTGAGTGGATGGCTGGAGGTGGTTCATTGTGGTATGGGAGACACAGTTCATCTACTCGTATTCACTTGCATTCCTTTGCTTACAGGCATATGTCAGGGTATAGCAATGCATCATTCCTGTGCAGAAACCAGAGGCAACAAGGAGGTAGGAAGGGTGAGAGACTTGGCTACAGTATGGGAAGGATGCAAGCTGGCCCTGGCTACCAGATAGCGGTCAGGGTTTGTCATCAGAGTTACAATTTGTGTTTTCAATAGGTTCCCTGCCACTGGTTGTGAATAAAACTACAGACCCAAGTTTTCTATATTGAGGTGGGAAACAAATCCAGATCAAGAAGGTGAGTTGTGTACCTGCCTCACATGCTTGTAAGGGGCCAAACTTCAGAAACTACTGTCCACGGCATGAAGTTGGTGTCTGAAGTCCAGTATCCTGACCGATACTCTTCCTCTTCATGGTCTGGACAGCACACAGGAGGATGTTACAGGCTGTAAAAGACAGACACAGCTCTGCCCCCCTTCTGTGCAGGACAAATACTCACCCAGGCAGCACAGCAAAGCAGTAACACTACTGCTGGCGACCGGCCCCACTGCAGGGCATGATTCCTGAGAGCTGGCTGCATGCATTGGAATAATGGATAGCTAGAAGGATGATCAGAACTGCATTATCACACTGATGCAGGATGTGGTCCTGCAGAATGCTGTTCTGGTAGAAACATGGCCTGCTGCATGCTTCACACGTGGACCCCAAATGGGGTGTCACATCAAAAGAGGTCTGCAGTGGAAATGGAGATCATCCTCTGTCCCCTGGGCTTTGAAGGAAAGACAGGCCAAAGAACAATGGGGCTTGTTCTCAGTGTGCAGAAATATGGTCATTAAGTTGTTCTTGTGGCTTCAGGACATGTTTTTGGAACAAAGAGACCTTGAAGTAGGTGTCATAGGGAGTGGCTGCGTAATGATCAATCAGTCCAGTGTCATTGACCTTGGGGTCATGTTTGTGCAGACTCACACCCAGCTGAAGACTTCCAGGCTGTGGAAGTTTCTCTCTGAAAGCAGTGAACCTCCTCCTAGGCAGGCATGTTTGCAAGATCCAGGTACGTCACCACAGACCATAAAAGCCCTCAGAAAGCTTCTTAGAATTGGGTATTTGGCATCTACTGTTTCGTCTTTCTTCCTCTTCTTTTTGGTTGTGGTTTTTTTTTTTTTCCCATTTATCCCCTCCTCTGTTACAAAATTGGAAATTGATGTGTTATTTTTTAAACTTTGGCCTCTAAAATAAGAGCAATGATGATAGCTTTAGCTGCAGCCAAACATGGGGGGCAGGGTGGATGAATCTTAACTGGTCACTGTGGAGAGTGCTCAAGCAGTGCAGTTGTGTGCTGTGTGTCGTTGAATATACCATCCCCATACAGACTAGAGCAGCTTAACTTTCCCTGTCACATCACATCTTTGGCTTGAAGTCAGTGAAGCTGTTCCTTAAATATTCAGTATTGCCTTAAACCAGGCCCGTGTCACAACATGCGCATTACATAATATTTTCGAACTTGAAATCAAATGTATGTGGACCTTGTGTTTATAAATGGGGCTGAACTGACAGCAGCAGCGATGGACAAGTCCTGCTTTAGTTGTGGAAAGGATGAAGTGCTAGTAGCTACAGCAGCAGCTCTCCACATGCTGTGGTGTGGTGATGGTTTCGTGTGAGGCACGACGTTTGTCCTCTGGGCTGACGAGCTTCAGCGTGGAGACACATCACCAGAGCTCTTCCCATCCCAATCCAGGGTTGCAAGGCAGTGCCAGCCTGGGGCTTACCACCACCTTCGCTGCCCTCTGGGAGCCTGCCCTCCAGTTCTGGCTTCCCAATAAAACATCCTCAGATATCCCTCATCTCGCTGTTTGTGTGTGAGCTTGTGTGTGGGGATGTGTGTGTGTGTGTGTGTGTGTGTGCGCCTACCCAGCACAACGTGATGTCATCTTCTCCCTGGCTCTGCCAACAGAGCAGTTTGTGTGTCGGCTTGCTTGGCTTGCGTTGCATAAATTGTGGAAGTGTTTATTTGGTTTAAATTAAAAACAAAATCAAATTGGCAAGGTCATTTGTCAGGCAGATCAGCTCCCCAGTCTGTTCCTCTGGTGAGTACAGGCAGTGGTACCTGGGCAAGAATGAGCACAGGAGATCGAGAGGCAGGGATCCCCACCGAGCCCCTGGTGTCATGATATCACAGCCCTCAGGAGCTGTGTCCCTGGAGTTACTAGATCAACTCAGCTGCTGGGGATATTTTAATTTTTTTTTTTTTTTTTTTTTAATTCATGTGCTCAGGATGTTACTGCCTTTTCAGATGCACTCAATTGATATATCTGAGACACATTTTCAGGGCCAAAAGAGATGCAGAAGAGCCAGCGATGCAGGTAACCTCCCTGTGCAGAATGCTGCTGTAGCTGAACATGACTCTGAGGAGCAGCAATGGCCAACACAAATTGATGAAGGGGCTTTGCCTCTCCATTCAGCGCGCAGATATACCAGGGCTTTTACAGCTGGCAAAGGAGTGCATATATAGGTTGGGTTTCCCAAATGAGACTTGCATTGGCTGACTGCTGGAGGCCAGACCGATGAATCCCACTGGTTTCATACCCAGGGGCTTTGGGGGGACACCGCCCAGATCAAAGTTTTGACTTTTGGTATATTCTTTGGAAGAAAATGGAAAAGCAAAAGCACATTGGACAGGAAGAATAGGAGCAGCAAAATGTGGTAGGGATTGAAAACAACACACGTGTGCCTTGAACCACATGTTACACTGTGCTGCGCTTTATTGCATTGTATGGAGCAGCGTACATAAGCACTGCCATACAGCGTGTGCGTGCGCCTGTCAGCTCCCTCATCCCTTCTGGGCACTGATCCTGGAGCACGAGATGTGCTGAGGCACAGATTCTGCCCTGAAGACTTTGCACTGTAACTGGATGCGGCTGGAGGAGAAGGGCACCAGGGCATGCAGTGCCTTGCCTGAGGTTAGGCTGTGGAATGAAACAGAGAGCAATGATTCCTGTCTTGCCTCCAGTGCTTTGCCTGTTGGGTACCAAGATCATAATGCAGCTTTTTATGCTTACTTACTGGCCTCTGTGAAGCTTGATGTTTTATAGATATTGATTATTTCAGCTTTAAGTTTTATCTGATAGAGTAATGTTATAATAATTGTTAATATAGAAATTATTTGAAATGTAACTAGAGATAACATAGCAAAGGCAAAAGCAAGATCTAAGCCAATCAGTTCTTGGTATAATGTAATTAAATGAGGCTTAAACATAAAAAGCATTAATTCAGATTTAGTGGGATGAATTGCTTTGGGTTTCTCAAGCAGTTGAGGAAATACAGAATAAAAGGGCAAACTACTGGTCTCATTGAAATGAGTGAAAGCTTTGCCATTGATTTCTGTAAGGCTCAAGTTCCTCCAGCCTTGTATCAGCAGTGATGCTGAGCTGCCCTCCCTGCCTGCGTCATTCTTGTTGCTGCTTTCCCTCCTTACTCACCGTGCGGCTTCCTCTGGTGCTGGATGTGTCATCGAAGGCGCATCGCCCCAGCACTTGGGGAGGAAGGGGGATGAAGTAATGCTGCTCCCTGAATCTGGGCTTAAAATGCATCCTGATTTATATTCATCACTGGGTACAGAAGTCAGGAGCATTCCCTGGTGCCTGCTGTCTCAATCCACTGGAATAAGACTGGTCATACACTTAACTTTAACCACATGCTTTAGTGCTGTAGTGGCTTGGGTCTGAGAAGGCTGAATTTAGTGCAACTCCTTTTTCTCTGCTTTTGCTATTATTGTTAAAGCTGGGTGTTTGCAGCCAGCAATTCCACGCGGTTTTTTTTTTTTTCCCTTTTGGAGAAAAAGATAGAAAATTACTTTAGCAATCAGCATAGGTTGCTAGCAGTTAAATTGGCCCATGCTAGGCTTGGCACAGTCTGCTGTGACTGAGTGAAGGGGGTCCCAAACTTTCCTGCTGCTGCTGGCTGCCTGCAGATAATTTTCTGCAGGACTGTGGAGTCATCTGAGAGGCACATCTGTTTCTGCTGTGGACCTGATCCTGCAGGCTTTCTTCATGCACAGCTTCTCTCGGAAATTATGAGTGTGCAGGGCTGCAAGATTGGTCCTATCCTGACAATTTCCTGGCAGAGAGTAAAGACAAAAACTATTTTCAAATGAACGCTTTGAATCAGAGGAATATTGCAGAGTGCGGCAAAAAAATGGTGTCAACCCCCTGAAATCATGGACTCTGCAGTTTTCTCATGCCAGTGGTTTTCTCCTCTTCATGGCTTTAAGGCTGCGTTGTTGGAGGACCGGGCTGAGCGTTTCTCAGCGAGATGTTTCTCTGCTCCCTGGTGCACGTTATCGCAGCGACAGCATCATTCGCTGTGTCAGTCGGGCTGGAGAGAGGTGATGTGCTGTGATGTGATCACGGGGGTGGGACTTTGCAAAAAAACCTGTAGCTCTGCCTTGCACGCAGTCAAAATGGTTCTCTGCTAAATTTGCCCAGGAGTTCATTATTCTGCTTTTTTTTGCTTCTTCTTTTTTTTTTCCCCTCTCCCCAGACTCAGTTTTATGTTCCTATTTCCGTGTACATTTCCATCTTTCCCTTCTGAGTTTCAGTGCTCAGTGGTCATTTGGGAAAACAAATAACAGAAAGTGTGTGACTTCTTCTTAACACTGGAAAATTATGTCCTCTTTTCCCCATCACTGGCTTTTCTATAGCTTAAAAATGACCCAAAGGGCTCCTGCTCAGATTTTCATTTAAAACAAACCATCTGATTTGATCAGAGATCATTATTTCCCCCACAAACCATTCTCAGAGTGATTTGAACATGTGAAAACAAGCAGTTTATAACCACAATTGTTTCCCTTCCTTTGATAGAGTGGTCACTAGTCAACAAACGTAAAATTCACTGCCTTGAAGGGAGATGTTTTAGTTAATTAGCTACAATTGGTACTGTGCTTAGAGACTGCTGCCTGCCTGTATATTTGCCTGCTGATTTCACTTGCTGGCTTTGCTTATCCCAGTCCGCATATCGCAGCTGGTTTCACGTACTCACCCTGCAAGGAAGTGCCCAGAACCACTTTGTCTCAGGGGACATGATGAGCATCTTTCTCCTGGGCCATTTTCTGTGCTCTGAAAACCTGAGGGGCTGGCTGAGCCTACTCCACAGGTTTTGCTCTTCTAAAATGAAGTATTCCAGGCTCAGCCTGGGCTTGCAGATTGTAATTTCAGTTGCAAATTTCTGATACTGTCTTCTAGCAATTTTACCCCTTTTTTCTTCACCCTCATGTCCCCTGGCGTGCTCCCACAGTGCTCTGCATTACCTTACTGCCTCCTTCTTTGTTGCAAGGGCCCGCGTTTCCCTGCCTCTCCCTACCCAGGAGCATGTGGCTTTTGGTGCCACTCTTCATCGTCCCTACTAGTCACTTTTGGGATGGTGGAGCTGTGGCATCTGCCAAGGATTGCCTGTTAGGTAGCTGTGACCCCAGTACAAGTGTACTGGCTCAGCTAGATGTGCTGAGATGGGCCATGCTGGTGACACACTGTATTTGCAGAAACATCTTCCCTAGGCCATTGAGGGCTTGTCAGCAGCCCAGTCATGTTGTGTCACACTCTGTAAACATGAAGTTAAGTTTGACCTGGAGAAGAGCACTGCACAGTATCCTATCTTACCCTTTACTGTTTGCATATGTGAGGTTAAATGGAAAGGAAAACCACCCTGGCACGCCTTTTGGGCTGAAAACTTTGGGGAGAAGCAGACCAAGAACCTGGCATTGACTCAGCTTTTGCTTTTTTCCAGGTGACCTGGTATCTCGAGCGATGCACCACCTCCAGCCCCTCAATGCCAAGCAGCACGGGAATGGGACGCCAATGCACCAGAAGCAGGGATCACTCTACTGGGAACCAGAGGCTCTCTATACCCTCTGCTACTTCATGCACTGTCCGCAGATGGAGTGGGAAAACCCCAACGTGGAGCCATCAAAAGTCACACTGCAGACTGAGAGGTAAGAGCTGCTGCATGGTGCTTAATGTCGTGGCGAAGAAGTTTCATTAATAAATCAGGCTGGCTGGCTAATTGCTAATTACGGCCTGCGCGTGAGAGGCTGCGGAGCAGTCTGGTTTGGTTTAGGATCACCTCTTTGAAATCCCTTTCTGTCGCCGAAGCGCTGCGTGGCTGACCCAGTATATATCAAAAGTGACACCCAGTGGCTACATACAGCAAATTGGTTCCAGATGTGCACTCGGGAGAGATTTCCTTTTCCTTTCGTTGTTGCTCAGCTATTCTGTGTTTTGGAAAAGAAAATGAGAACTTCTATTTCTGGCCTAGCAGGTTTGGGTTTTAACGTGTTTTTTCTGTACGTTAATGGGGCTCGACAGCTGTGATTGGGGAAGTGAAAAATGAATAGAGTAGTGTGTAGGAAGAAGAGGCCATTAAAAGATGCTGGGTTCCAGTCGTGCTGAGTACCCGGGCACAGGAGTCACCTCGGGGCTGCCCTGGCCGGGACGTGGCAGGCTCTGGCTGTGCTGCTGTTGTTCCTGGGAAGGCCCAGGGCAGGGGAGGCACCTCTTGAGACCTTGTGCTGGCTTGGGCTTTGTCAGAAGGTGAGAAGCAGATGCTTTTGAAGCCAGTGATGGGGTTACAAAATGCCAGCAGGCAGGGTGCCCAGCATGGGGCAGATCTGCACCCAGGCACAGCAGAAAGCAGCCAGGACAGCTTGCTGGCCAAGAAAATGAAGCCATCTTCTGTCAAAAGCCCAGCAACCCCTCCAGTAACACAAGCCTCCACTTGTGTGCTGTGCTATTTCACTGCCGTGCTTCTTCCCAGCCCCAAACTAGGTTTTCCCAGTATGGAGACAAGAGGAGCAGCTGATGCTTGGAAAGTGTTGGGTATTCATTTTTAGGATGGATATCATGGTGTGGTGCAAACGCAAGCTGTTTTTTCAAGCTGGGCTCCGCATTTGCATCTCGATGTATATGCTGTGCTGTATGTGTGAGCCAAACTCTGATCTGCACGTGTCCCCTGGGAACCGCACATACGGGGCTTGGTTACTGTTTCGGCATGAGGTCTGCATCTCAAAAGCAGCATTTGAGAACCTCATTGTATGTGTGATCATAAGTGCTGTATAGTATGTTATCATTTCAATGATACCTTCACTGAAATACTTCTGTATCGATTCACAGAAAAGCCCACAAGATGAAACTGGCGTTAATGATGGTACTGGGAATTTTGCCATTTGCCTTTCAGCATTTTGTTTCTTTTCAAGTTTGGGTCACTCCATAAGCATGTTTGTCACTTTTCACTCTATTGTTTCCAAAGTATGGGGAAAAACCCCCACCCAAAACAGAAGGAGAATGAAAAGAATCCAGAATTTTCTCAGATTTCTAAGTAATTTTTAATTCACGGTTTATCATCCAGCCTTGTTATTGTGAAAGGCTTAATTGGTGTCCAAGAGCGGTTAGTATGTGCAAAAACTAACAACAATTAGAAAATGCCTTCAACCTGATCAGGAGTCCCCATCTGTGGGAGAAACACTACTGGAACCAGGAGGAAAATAGAAGTGAATAGCACTGGGGCTCTGGTTTTGTAAGATTTCTGAGACTTCTCCGTGGAAACTGAAAAGGGCAGGAATATTTGAAAACTTACTTTAAGCATTTGCTTTAGTAGGTTTTTCTTTCTCTGGAGTCGCCTTAATACATATTGCCTTCGTTAGAGTGCTCGAAACAGTGATTATTTGCAGCGATTGTTCTTTGCTTTGTTTTGAACACTGCCTGGCAGGATGTCTGCCTTTGGCAGGGCAGTTTAACAACTGTGGTGTGTGGTTAGGGCTAGAGCAAGTACTCCATGTTATTGCCAAGAGCTTGTGGTCACTTTTGGAAGGAGCAGATGCTCCTCCTGTTACCTAATCAAACATGCGTTAGTACTTAGGGCTGGAGTGGGGGCGATGCAGGGTTAAACACTGGATATTTCCATGGGGTTGTGCTCTGGAGCTTCACCAGCTGGATGTAACCATCCTGTGCTGCTCAGAAAGGAAAACGGTGAAGCCGACTTCTCCTTAGCACTGTGAGGATCCTTCCTGCCTATTTCTCAACTTTTTTTTTAACATGAAAGCACGCTCTGTGGTCCATGGCTTAGTTCTGGTGGTTTTGGTTTCCATGACAGGTTTTTGTGCATTGTGAGGAAGTGGATTTGTTAAACATGACATTTTTCTATGCAGTGTATTTGCAAGCTCTGTGCCTTAATGTGCACCATATATTCCCTCTCTTCATCTCCGGTTGTGAGAATCACTTTTAGGTTGAAGAAGACCAGAAGGAAGCAGGGAGGGCCAGGTGACTTTCCCCATGCTTGGCTTCTCTGTGTCCCTGCTGGTGCAAAGAAGCCAGGACTGTGTGGATCTGGCTGTGGTATTTCCATGAAACGAGGGTCGTCCTTAGCTCATGTGAAGCCAACTTGGCTACTGTTTTAGCCCCCTCTTCCCCTGACTCTGAATGTCTCTGTGGGGTCTGCTTCTGTCCTTTCCACCCATCTCCAGCTCATCTGGATTTTTGGCTATCAGCTGGGTTGGGTAAAAGAGCTGCAAAGTCTTTACATATCCTTCTGTGGAGGCTGGTTATGGGGCGGAAACCTGGTATGTTTGCAGTCCTATCTGGCTTTTAGCACTTCACAGCACAGAAAGAGTTACCTCCCTCAAAGTCTTGGGGGACATGTAAAATGGGATGTTTACCTTTGAATAAATCTTGCACTTAGTTTCTAGGGAGTGTTTCTCTGTGTTTGCTCTTCTAGGAGGTGAAGAAATGAGAATGTGGTGTGTTTTTAACAGCGTTTGTCTTAACATGAACTAAAAAAGGAAAAATGATTATATACCTAAGCTCTTGCAGGGGCATAGGGGGTTGCTTTCATGGGAAGGGGGGAAGGTGGAAAGTGGTCAGGATTGCTCAGAAAGCCTGGAGAAGATTCCCCACTTCCTAAATGCCAACAAACAGAACCAGAAGATGGATGTGTGAGACTCCTTCCAACCCCAAATCCATACTCTTCTTTAAATCAGGTCACTTTTGAAGAAACCCTCAGATTTTTTGGTCTGTGTTATTGGCGCCAATGCAACTCTGGCCGGCCATAGTGGGTTATCTAATGGCACTCAGTACACTGTAGGTGGCTATTGTGGCAGATGTGGAGGTGGAGTGGACCTGACTTGGGGAAGAGAAGGGGAAGGGGGCCTCCCCTAATGCACCCAACTAGCAAATGATGGAGACATTTGTCTTATGCTGGTTGTTGCCTGTGAAAACAGTGTTCCTGTGGCGCTTCCACCTGCGGGTGACTGTGGATTATTTAGGTTTGTTCATTCTTTTGCTTTCCTGGGAATTTTTTTAAAAAAAAGAAGTAAATGAGTCTGCTGTTGCCAAGATTTCTTTCTTGCTGCTTCTAGTTTAATAAAAGGATCTGTCCCGTGGTTGTGTTTTGCTTCTCAGCCTCTGTAACACTTCCAAAATTATTGCAAGTAATTTCTTGAGCACCGGAAAGCGCAGAATCTGTAGTTGCAGATTTCTGTAATGGTTTTTTTCCTTAAGTGGTTCCTTTACCCACTTTGATCCACAGCTGTATTGACAAAGTCCTCATTACTTCCTAACTCTCCATGTTCCCCATTAACAACTCATTGAGAAGCAGCGGTTCAGCAGCTCCGCCGGTCCAGAACCACCATTAATTCTGCTCACAGGCAGCAAAGTTCCTTCTCCAGCGCTTCCTCTGCCGCTTGCCTTGGAGGAGCATTAACTCCCTGTACCACCCGGCAGCCTCTAGCTTTTCCCCTTGGGTCTTAATTGAGCTGATGGATACGTGTCTCGATTTAACCTTCTTTTCACTTTTCCCTCACTACTTTTCTGCCTACGTGGAGCGGTCCCTTAGGAAACCCCCATGGGCTATTGCACACAAAAATGTGCACGTCCCCTGCACTTGCACACACTTGCAAATTATAGCTGATGATTAATGGGAAGGGCTTGGGTTATCATCTCAATTTGGTCTCATGCTTTGGATAGTTATTAGTGTACCTGGCCAATTAATGTGATGTGGCCCCCTTAATGAGAGGAGTCTTCCACTGCTGTAAAATAACTTGAACTCTTTCAGAGCACCTTCATAACTGGTACAGCCATGCCTGTAGTACAGATAATTACCCATAGAACAATTTCAGTAAGAAGATAACTAAACAAATGTGTCCCTGATGTAAATCATTATGTGGTACAAACTTCATGGGTATGGCATTCTCTAGGAAAGGCCAGCAGAGAGTGGAAAGAATGATGGGCAATGCTTGGTAAAGCGCTAGCACTGGGAATGTGGAGGTCCTGCCGTGAAGCTTGAATGAACCCTCCCAACATATATCTGAAAAAGGAATAACATGTACTTGATGTGCCAGTATGGCATAGCCTCATTTAACCCTGCTAATTTTTATCCACTATTCAATTGAAAACTTCACATGGTAAAACAGTGGCCTCGCTGAACCTAAAGTTAACACTAGGGTTGATTTGTCTGGGAATCACAGAAAAGAAATCCCAAATCCATCCTTGCACAAATCCTTTAGATTTGCTCCTAAATCTCAAACTTACTGCCTTTGGAAAACACCTTCAGGAATGGCATTGGCAGCTGCCTGCAGCGTGTAGGATTGCACGTGTGACAAATAGTTCAGGCAGTAGTCGCAGCTGAGCTGTCAGATGGTGCATCCTGGCTGGGCTGGGACTGTATTCTACACCTAATCTATCAAGCTAAGCTTACGCTGTCCATAGGACAGCTATAGGATTTTATTTTTTTAAATACAGAAAATGGCTTGCAGCACTGCAAGGAGGGCATGTTACCAGGGCCGTTCTGTGCCATGCTCCCAACACTGGCATCTCTTCTGGGATTTATGCCGCACAGTTGTGTCAGAATGGATGTCAGAACTGCCTGTGAAATATTTCCCTGTTGTGGTTACTGGCCAAGCCATCACTTTGACTTGTTTGCATTTCAAGTCTCAGCCATTGATGTTTTTAACACAGGAGAGGCAAGGGGAACACTGGGTGCAAGTTGAAAAACCTGTGACTTGCAGATACCCTTGTGCCAACTCTGGAGCCCCAATGTCTTGGTACAGTGTAAGGGTGAACCCTCCCCCTGCCTAAACTTGTGTGAGAGCAAGGAGATTTGATCCTTCAAATGCAGAATTGGCTTTTCCAGAGGCCGGCTATTTGGGTCACCCTTCGCTGGGCTTCTGGGGTGGTAGAGGGAGTTGCCTGGTGTGGGACAGCTGCATTGGGCTGCATGGTGCTTCAGTTGGCGCTGCAGGTTCCCTGGGCAGAGCAGGGCTGGCGGCCTTCTGAAGGCATCAGAAAGTATTTCCTCACTCTGAAGTTGAGTAGCTTATGGTGTAAATACAAAATATGAGTTTTGCAGCCTCAAAACCCAACTGCAATATATGTTAAACACTGGAAAAAGCACACTTTTCTATCCTCCGATAATGCTAAAAACAGACTAGCATTGCATGTATGGTTTCATCATATGTTCCAAATGAAAACTCACAGCTATGAATGCTTTTCAATTCATGTGCTGGGATTGTCTTTAAGAAACACTCATGGAAAACATAAACATAAAGCCAAACAAATGAAAACACCTTTTCCTAACTTTAAAGTTGCTGACTCATATCTGCAGGCATAAACCTCTCCCTCCTTTTGTCTAGATAAGGCTTTTCTTTGCAAAAGTACAGCCTTCTGCTTCCCAGAAGTGCTGTTAACTCTACAATTGCCAAAGCAACAAGTAAAACAGCAGTGACCTGTGTGGAGGACTTTGGCTGCCATTGCCATGCAGGTTTGCAGTCACCACTCCTTGGCTGGAATGAGGGAAGAAACTCAATGCCTACGACAACAACATCCTCTTTAGTAGCTAAAGGATCCTGCAAACCCAAGTCATTCAAAGCAGTTGCAGTGATTGAACCATACAGAAGGTGCTTAAGTTAGAGTGAAGGCTGGGAATTCACATCCAAATAGGATGAGCAAATGCTGGCATTACTGGAGAAGGTTGTGCATTAATTTAGGTCCCCTTTCATAACAATTGCTCTCCCAATGAGCCATTTTTTCAGAGTGCCCCCAAGACATCAGCCCCCCACAAACCAAGATGGTTTGAGGTCTGATTGGGCATGGAGAGGTTGTTGACCCCACTTTGGAGGGGAGGGTGCTGGCAAGAGGGAGCTGCACATCTGAAGGCGATGCAGAGAAGGACGTGTGATATCCAGGATGGGAGGGGGATGGTTAGGGGTCTTCCCTCATGGCAGGAGACCAGCTGGGTGTTGCCTGCAGATGTCTACAAGACACAGGGTCTCACAGGGCCTAAAATAGCTGTGAGACAGGCGAGGGGCAGCCAGAGGGAAAGAGGAAGGGATGCTGCATGGAGGGAGGAACCGTCGATGTGAGGCTCTGATAATTCCTTCCTCTCTTCAAGTAGGGACCTGGGGAGGGCATGTTCCGAGAGGAGACAGCTGTCCCCTTGCCAAGGACTGGGGGACAGAAGGGTCCAACCCTTTGGAATCTGCTTTTTATTGGCCTACCTCACCCCTCCCCCACTTCTCATCCCTTTTGTGTGGGATGGAAATTGCTTTGTGCAGAGACTGCATCCCCATCTGGCACGGTTTCCCCTTAGATGACAGTTCACAAAGATACAAGCCTGTGCTGAAATCCATCCTTTATTTGGGATATTACTTAAGCTCACACTTTGAACTGCAGTGAATTAAAGAGGACAGGAGCGTGTGTTTAAAGTTAAGCACAGCTACAGAGACATTCAGGAGAAGGGGATCAGAGTGTTTGCTGACCCACACCCCTGTAAGGTGCTTCTGCAGCAAGAGAGTTGCTCCTGATGTTCCACATCATTCGACAGAGTCAAGCCCACCATGTTCCTACCGTGGTGACATTAATTTAGTTAAGGCTTGTGCTTCCAAACCGTATAACTAGGGGACTTAGATGCTACATGTCTGCTCTGTAATGCCAAAGAACAGAACTCTCCTGGTTGTTACCTGCCTTTGTAGAGCAGAGATAAATCAGTGTATACGCTAGTGATGTACATTTACTTAACTCATTTTTGCGTGGTGTCATTTGTAGAGTGAAATATATCTGGGTGATGTCACATTGTTGTGTGGCTTGTCACCTCCCTATAACTTTGTGTTCTTCTTTCTCCTTTGGAACATAAACAGCATTAAAAAAAATCCACTTCACATGGTGTATAGACTCTTGAAGGGTATTTTTAACCTATTGCACTCGACCATATTTGGCTGTCTTCTCAAAATACCAAGTCCCTGACATGCTCAGATATGCAGTGATGGGTTGGGGGTTTTTGCCTTGGTAAAAGGAATGTAATATACTGTGAGTGAACTCCACATCCTTATGTATGGAGCAGGACTGGCTTTTAGAGAAAATCCCCCTGCTTCCACAGAACACCAATTCTCCCTTCTTTCCAGATTTATTGCACCAAATAGCCACGTCCATTTCTCTGCTGAAGTTTGCAAGACCAGGAAAGAAGAAGATGTAATTTTATAGTGCAGTTATCACAGTTGCTGTAAATAATTTTATTTGCTCTGCTTCTTACTGTGGTGGGGCAGATTTTGTGCTGGGTGAGCTTCTGGCTTGCAAAAGAGGAGGAGAATGTGTGAACCTCCAAGTCCGCTGCTCAGCCACCGCTCCCTGCATTTCCATTCGCCCAGCAGAAGTTACAGGAAGGCTCTGTACAAGCTTCTCTGTGGTTCTCTCATCCAGACTGCGTTCACTCATGCAAACCATCACCTAGAGTTGAGTTTCCCTCTTAATTGTTTTCCAAGCACCAAGTTTTGTGGGTAACTGTATTTTGCAGCAGTGATTTGCAGGTCCCTTTCCGCTGCTTGCTCAGAAAGTGATGAAAACAACTCCCACCAATCGCTTGTCCTCAGCTACTTCATGCTGTGAGAGAGTGTTCCTTCTGCTCTGAGGACACATGTCACAGGCAACCTGGGGAGCATGTCACTTTCCAGGGGCAGATCACCCCTGGTTCTTCCCTCTCCTTTCTCTGACGGCTGCTGCCATATTGACAGATGAACAGGGTGATAGAAATATTTTCATGGGGCCTGCAGGAGATGTTCTGTCCTTCTCTGCCTCCTTACATGGCTGCATGTGGGTCTGGGGAGGGCAAAAAAGCCTTGGAAACAAGTGCAGCTTGGTCTTGAGGTGTCGGCAGTGTGTTTAAATAGAGTAATGATGAAAGTGGCAAGTTGGCCAAAGATGTCATATTTCAAAAAGAGGATGTTCGTTTAAGCTCCCCTGAGATTTGGGAGCCCAGCATCCCAGGGAAACTTAGTGGCCTCAGGGCTTCTCTGTCCTTCGGCACTTGTGAAATGTCTCATCCATCCTCAAGAATATTAATATCGGAGCTATGTAAAGTCAAGTCTTGAAAAGAGAAATAAATGGCATAAAGAGCTATAAATAGGAAACCAGTATTCCAGAATCAACATCATCTTAAATAGTTTTTCACAGGCTAGATCCTTCTGGGGTAAAATCCTGTATTTAAAATGTAAAGTGTTTGCCTACTGGGCACCTAATCCAGACTCTTTTTTTTTTTAAATTTCTTTTCCCCTCCTGTTTGAGAAGAGGGACTACATAAGGGAAGGCAAGTAAGGGAAAGCAATATCAAATGAAAAGGAGCAGGAAGAGTGAAGGGAGCAAAAGTAGAGGATGCTGCTGCTGCACTAAAAGGAACATTTCCAGTATTAGGGTGATGTACTGAGCTAATAAACCCAGGGAATATGGGAATATACAGTTAAAGAGGAGAAAAGGAGCTGCCTAAGAAATGAGACAAAAGAAAAAGGTTTAGGAGAAGGAGGTAAGAGCAGGTTACTTACAGACATTCTGTGAGGACAGTAGTCATTTACAAATTCCATATCCTCCTCTCCCCCTTTCTGTTTAACATCCCGTACCCATGGTAGTTAGCCACACACTTTCACTGAATCTAAACAGTTTTCAGCAGTCCTGACTAAGTACAGAAATTTCAGCATAGTTTTCAAGTAGCTTTTGGACAGATTCGTTATTTTTTAATGATTCTAAAAATTGTATTTTTATAAAGATGGATTTCTTCTGCTCTTCCTTACCCATTCCCCACACAGACTTTGTCTCCTATGTACAGCTGCAAAGGGGACACCCACTTTGGACACTCCAGCTGAACCTGTTGGGGATGGGAGGGCAGTTGCTGCAGCTTGCATTGCTTTGGGGATTTTGTCCACCTTGATGTAACAGGACCTTCCAAGATGTTCAGCTGTAGATAATTTATTTTTTTTTAAACTCCTAACTAGGACTGGAAGCTGTGGTTCTCATTTAAAGTTTGGCATTTTTCTCTTGGTCTCAAAATAATTTTTAGCATAGGTAGGGGCAAATTGTGTGCCGTGTGCTTCACTTAAGGCTTGGACAGCTCTTGCTAGGACATGGTACTCTCTGGGTCTTGTGGAGAGAAGGGCCGCATCTCTGATGATGTCCAAGTGGGAGCTGTCACCCTCAGTCCCATCGTCCTTTTTTTGGGGGGGAGGGGGGCAGGGGTTTAAGTATTTTTGCTCAAGTGGCAGAAGAGCTTGTACCCAAAGGTATAGTTATTTGATACTGCTAAAAAGGATACAATCCAGTCTGATTTCTGATGCTGCTCACAAATTACTTCAGTAATACAGTGGGATCAGTTGCAAAGGTCCCCACTTCCAGCACTGAGCATGAGGTGTGTACTGCATTGGTAGGAGATGCTGGAGACTTCCTCATGCATCACCTCTCCATCCCTGACATCCTGGGCTGGAGGGATCTGCCCTGGTTCGTTCTCCTGTCCCTATTGCAAAGTGCCAGCCCAGTGCGTCACCCAGAGCAGGTCGTGGTCCTGTGCCAGGCTCCTGCCCTCTTTTCGGGATACACTGTGTGAAGGATGGGGTGCAGGGGGAGGGCTTGCCAGGTGGGTGCACTGACCTTACAGAAGCCCCATAAATGAGAGTGGCTTGTAAATCTCACTTTTCAAATAGTCCTGCTCTGGAGACAGGGTGAGATATCTTGATTTAGACCTGCTTAAATATTTTGCTGAGCTGGTTTGCTCTCCCAAGCTTTCGCTTTGCTTCCTTCTCTCTCTCTGTATATATATTCTCACATGCATACGTACACAGGCACACACACGCATCCCCCTACCTTCTCTCTCTACCTGTTATTTTGAGGCTAGTGTACTGTAGCAGTCATGTCTCTGTGCTTTCCCAGGCCGTTCATTGTGCTGCCTCCCCTGATGGAGTGGATACGGGTTGCTGTGGCTCACGCGGGGCACCGTCGCAGTTTCTCGGTGGACAGCGATGACGTACGGCAGGCGGCGAGGCTCCTGCTGCCGGGAGTTGACTGCGAACCTCGACAGTTAAAGTAAGTCCACAGAAATAATCGTCTGCTTTGTGCAAAATGTGTCTCTCTCCTAGTGACAGCGAGCAGCCAGGCAGGCAGAGGGCTCTGTTATTGCCTTGAGAGGTGCATGGATGCTCAGGCTCGGCGCTGTGTGCGTTGCAAAATCAGCTCCTGGTATTTGCTCACATCCGCGGATAAGCCGGTTGCATGGTGATGGGTGCCTGATACCGCGCAGCTGGATCAAGCCCGTAATCTGCTCATCAGAGCTCATATGGTGTTGCGTTTTTTTCTCTTACTATTAGGTTCTGCTTGCTAATGAGGGGCTGAAATCTTCTGCTAATTGTCTGCTTCACGTTGCTTTGCTATAAAATACGGAGATGTAATTGGCAGGGCTGCAGATATTTTTCAGAGCTTTGTTTTCAGCTTTAATGCTTAAAGGGCACATTTAAACTTATAGGTAGTGCTAGCTCTTGCAGTTAAATTGTATTTTTCATGCTAATGTCAGTTTAAATTAGTTGTAAATGTCAGCCTAGATAATTTGACTTTTTTGTGCATGAGATATGACCTTTTGGTTTTCTAATGAAGTCTTACAGTATTTATTGCCAGGGTATGTTTTTAGTATCTGTTTTGCCTTATTATGTACATGTATAAAAGCATGATCTAGGGCTGTTCTGAAGTTAAGAATATATTTGGCTTTGATTTTCATATGAAAAGGCATTCTGAATCTGCCAAAGCAGAAATTATTCACTGCTATTGCTTCATAAATTTGTACATAAAACCCAATTGTCAGCAGTTTGCCTCTTCATACAACAGTAGGTGCATTCTTTCCTGCAACACAGAAAGCAGAAGGATGATCTAGATGATTAGCTGGGACGACCTGCGTCGGAGCAGCTGTCTTCTATTGACTCTGGCCTTGACATGCTCTTTCACTAGAGAGTATAATACTTTCCTTCCAGATCTGTATAGGCTTTTTATAGTCACAGCTATTCAATATTTAATTGAAGAAATATGTTGAATTTCAAAAGCAAAATCTTGAGCGTTTTGGATTTCAAACCCTGGCTGTAATTGCTTCCCTTTGGTGTGACCGTCTTGGCCATCGTTTCCAGAAGTGCAGCATTCTACGTCCCTACTGAAATGTCAGGACTTATATAGGTACTGTGTACTTTCTGAAGACCTAGCACTTGGTTTTGAACAGGCGCAATTAATTTAATACTTCTTCCAGTATTTAGGTGGATTGCAAGTAAGGCAATAATGATTCTGCTCTAAATCCTCTGTCTTAAAAAGTGTGGTAGATACAGTTAAGTATCTGTGGATTAAAGAAGGAAAATACATGGTTCTTCTTAAATTTCAATTTTTTTCAGTGGGTATATAATAGAAAATGCCATGAACTGTTAGTTATCCAGGAGTTTCAAAATCATTTGAAGCTGGGGAGAGTTGTATTGTGTTGCAGAGGAATTTATTAATTATGAGGAACAAATCAGCACTTAGCTTAAAGTTGCCGTTGAGAATTCATTTCCTGAAGAGCAGAAGCGATTACTGTCATGCTGCTTGCCATGCAAGTGGGAATGAGCCTGAAGAGCACGGCCTGGGGTTAATCAGGTGGGAATGAAAAGAGAAATTGTTCCTGAAACAAATTCTGGATTTTAGAGAGACCAGACTTCACAGCGTGCACCTATTCGACTGCAGGCACCCAATTCACCCATTGATGTCCCAACATGACAGTCTCACTCTACTGTGCTGGCAGAGGTCTGCGACTGAGGGGCCGCGTACTTTGGGGTTTATTTTAAGGTCTGCGTGTTCTGCCAGTGTAGTGCAGCGGGTTCTTTGAGTAGCTGCGAATCAGACCCTGGCTGCCTGTAATCCTGAGATCAAAGGAAGGACTGAACTTTCCTGAAGAATAACGCAAGGTATCAAGACATTAATTTGAAATGTTGCAGCTTGTAATTTTTTATTTGTATTCAGTGCAGACCCTCAGCACTTTTCATTTCCACTAAGCCAAGTGCCAACCTTTCATGCTTCCCTGTTAAGAGAGGGAGTGTTTCCAACTATCAACTCCTCAGCAAGCATCAATTCCATAAATGCAAACACTGGGAGGGTAGGTGGAACACAACAACTTTGCAGGGGATGGCTTTTCAAGTGAGCTGTGTGACCGATGACAGCTGGAGGGTTTTAAACACAGTTAGCTTGATATATTTTGTGACTTTTATAGAAATAGCTTAATAAGTATAACCTTGAAACTGGTTCAATTTCTAGACTTCTCTTAGAAGTTTTTTTTAGTCCCTAAAATACAGAGACCTGAACCCAAAAGTTCCCGTGGCCCTGTGTGATACTGCATCTTTCCATGATGTTGATTCACAACCTGTCATTGCAAGCGCATAAAGCAAAATCAGTTTCCACGCTGGGAGAACATGTGTATGGGGAGAGAGGGAAAGAGAGGGAGATTGGCAGGATCTCAAAGGCTATGAAGTTCAGGATCGGGTCAGATAAAAAACAAATGTTCAGTTCCTTATCTGAACTACAGCATAAAGATCTCCCAGCAGATTCGTGTGACACTTCCCAGCACAATCACATGCTCCAGCAGTGAGGTTCCCAATATGTGGCTTTGTAAATCATCTCTGCTTTCTTCCTGCATTTCATTCCAATACTTCCTTTCTCCCCTCTTCTGATCCTTTTTTTTTCTTCTTTTTAAAAAAAAAGAAAAAAAAAAGCCTTAATTTCTTGCAATGTTTTAATCTCCTGAAAGAGGAGCTGCTCTTGCTCTGGATAGAGGAGTTAGGAAAACTGGAATCAGGCAGGAGCTGCCTGTCTCCTTCCTAATCTCTCTTCCATTTTACAGCAGCAGGCGTGCCAGAAAGTTTCTTCCCTTTCTCTAGACTTGGGAGATGAGCAGGGATATAAATGTTCACCTTCCCCCAGGATTGGAAGCTTTAAATAGAGCAGTTGCTCTACCTTCTGCAAGGAGATAGATAGGTTTCACAGATGGATTGACTGCTGGATGCACAACAGCTAGCTGAGACAGAAGCCCAAGTTGTGTCCAAAATACTCTTTTTTCATAGTGGGAGACCAGACTTAAATAAAGCTTCACTTGTACCCAGGCCCTGTCAGGCCACCTGAGGAGGCTGGATATAGTCAGTAGAAAATACTGTGTAAGTTACTTTCTGCTGGTGTCATTCTAGTGGAGTTGGGTGCTCTGGTCCCTACTCCAGACCTTTTATTAATTAAGGCTCCAGGGATGAAGGTAATTTGTTACCAAAAAGGGGCATGGTGGTAAAACTGTGTTCACCTGCCTTTCTGGTGCAGTGAGGTAGTGCCAGTTCTTAGTCTGCACTGGGCCTGGCTGGCTGCAAGCAGATGCCTGGTTGTGATTGCTTTGTATCACATCTACAAGGGTTACCTTGTCCCTTGTCCCACCTAAATACATAAAGCCTTTTTGCATGTCTCCTTCCATTCTGTGGGACATATCTTTACAACAAAAAAGAAGGCCCCAATGTGTTAGACACGTGCTGGGGAGCACTGCTAAGGGATGACTACATCTGGGGGCTGACAGCAGAGAAACAGAGCAAGGGAGGAGCATCCTGTGTTGCTCAGCACAAAGGCTTGCCGTGCTTTTTATCAGGGTCAATGGCTTCATTCCTGGTTGCAATATATCATGGCAGTTCTGGAGGATGTAGAGATGCTGGAACAAACTGACCCAAGAGGTGGTAATGTCATGTGAGGGACCATTAACTTTGGTCACTTCTGCACCTGACTGGATAAAGGGCTATTTTCTGGACAGCCAGAGGTTAAAAGGAGGATATAGTCTGGGGTGTGAGTGTGTCTGTGTACATGTGCATATTCAGTCTGATATCCATAAGAAAAAAAAGATGAAAAATGCACAGTCTTCGAGATCTGAAGTGCAATTCTCCTCTACAAAGGGCAATTCCCGTGTGTTACTTGAAGTATTTTTCTTCTACCCTCAGCATTGCCTCATTGATTCCACGTCATCCCCATCCCACGCCCATGGAGACCCCTCAGGCTCTGGTACCACCAGGGCTTATTGTGGTCCCTTGTTTCCAGTCTGTGGTCAGTCGTTGGGGTTGGACTCCAGACAATGGAGCTAGGCAGTGGGTTTTGCATGCTGGTGCAGTCAGAGCTCCCTTCCCCTCACCCCTCTTACGTTCCAGTCAAATTTAGTTGGAGGTGGCGGCATCACTGCTGGTGGAGGCAGAGCTGGTGAGAGCAGGAGCTGGCGTGACAGGGCTTGTGACTGTGCACAGATGGAGAGCTTTGACTTGATCCCCTTTAATTGCTTGCTCATACACTTCAGCAGTATTTCTGAGTCATGGCTGGGTTCCCTGAGGGTGCTGGGCTCACCCTTTGGGCAGCAAATACCCTTTTCATTTATTTCTTGGCTGGCTGTGATTCTGGGTCCTATCTCTGCTCCTGACCTTGGACATAACACACTTTTGTCCTCTCTTCCAGGAGTACAGAGGTGAAATTGGTATCTGTAAGACCTGTCCCGTGAGAGGTGTGCATCACTGCCAACAGAGGCCATCACCCAAGAGCTTAAGTTGCCTCTGTTTTCAGGAAGAAAATCCTTGGGGGAAAAGGAAAAATAAATAAAAGCCACAAGGTTATGAAAATGGGAACACAGTAATCAAAAGGAGTGCAAATTATGCAGCTTAATGCACTCAAATTATGGGGTGACCAAATAATCTCTGTGCCAGCAATGAGAAAGAGCTGCCTCACGAAATCAGCAGGTCAGAGGGAAATACTTTTAACAAAGCCCAAAGTGGTGTCATAACTCTAAGGATTAATAATAGTAATGCCCAACATTTAAAAAGGATGAAAAACGATCCAAGGAAAATTCCAGGCTGTTAGTGCAAGGCCTTCAAATATTTTTTCAAGCAAAGACTGATTAAAGACATGTTGTTGAGGGAAAAATGGGATAAAATGTGACACAGATTTTCTAAAGATAGATCTTGCCAGACTAATGTAATAACTTTTTGATAAGATAACTGATTTTCTACCCCATGGAAACGAAGTAGATTTCATCTCTTTGGACTTGAGTGAGTGATTTGATGCAGTTCATGCAGGGAGCTATTAGTTAAGATGGAGAAGATGAGGATTAGTATAGAAGGGATTGGAGTGAGCAGGGTCTGGCTTCAAGAGAGGTAGCATGGGCTGGGTTGGCTGCGATGAGGTTACAAGCAGAGATTTTAAGCTCCTCCTCTTAAAAGCTGGTCTTTTTTAATTTTCAGAAAGGGTTTTGGCACTTATCAGTGTGCTCATGAAGTTGAAATTTGCTGATGCCACAATGCTGAGAGGCATTGTCCTGACAGAGGAAGTTTGGGAATTCATCCAGGAAAATGTGGATGACCTTGAGGGCTGGGACAAAAGAAATGGGATGAAATACAGTTTTCCACAAATGGAAGGCAAACGTGGAGATGAATATGTAACATCTACACTATATATGCAGTATAATATATACTATGCTGGGAGCTGAGTATTGGAAAGGTGATGGCAAAGACTGTAGAGCAGCATTTCATCTCAGAATGATTATAAATCACAAAAGTGGATTTTTTTGCCAGCCATGGAAAAAGGAGACACATTTTGAGGATGCATCAGGAGAGGTAGTTCCAGTAGAAGTGAGAAAATAATATAAAAAGTAATATTATATTCATAGTAGTTGTAATAATGATGCCTCGGTACATGAAAGCAATAGCAAGTGATGTGGAATTGCAAATCCCGTGTCTGGGTCAAGAAAATATTCACATTGGACCAGGTAGAGAGGAATGAGCAGGGGTGGTTTGAGTTTTGACCTTTGACAAAATGTTCTCATGGAGGAAGGCTAGAAGAAAGGGGCTCATTCAGCTGAGCAAAGGGGGTGCTGAGGGAACGTGTGACTCTTCTCCAGAAATACTTCATATGTAAATACTGCAGAAGGAAAAATACACTGTTTAAAGGGCAGTGTGGACACAGGAATATGTGAACTTTAACAGCTCATAGGTTCACACCGAAAGTGTAGATGGATCCAAGTCTTGCTGAAGCTTAGAAATGGGTTTATTAACCCTCTCGCACTTGTTGCCTCATCGCAGGGGGAGCCCCAGGGCTCCTAGTAGCATTTACAGCTCTGTTCCAGAAAGGTCTCTTGTCAAATGCGGTGTCTGAGTGCCTTTGAAAACTTGTCTTTAATTGAAAGCCAGTCCTAATTTCCAATTAGCTTTGGTCTGAGAATACCTATGTCTGCTTTTCTGTCTGGGACCATACCTCTTATTGAAAACTCTCTAGGAAAACAGGATGATCAGCCTCAAGAGTAAGCTTATTTAACATGAGAGCATCCTTGGCTAGTTTTAGAAAGTTTTCTCAAGACTGTGGAAAGGGTAAAATGCAGCACCATAAAGGGAGGATGTGTTATTTTGTTCTTTTGGAACAATCCATACTACTTGCTATGTCATCTTAATACCATACCACACATATGCAATTCTAACTTGAAAGTGAAAGAGGAACTTTATGTTTTATTTATGGAAATCCTGTGCTTGTGCTAGAGCATGAAAATATAAATATACTTTAATAAATAGAGATATGAAGGCAGAAAAATATTTCCAGTGCTCTTCACTCTCTCAAAATGTGCTGGGAGGGGCTGAGTTTCTGGAGAGGGAGAGACTAGAAAATTGCTAAGAGATTCTGCTATTTAGTTAGATATGGCCACTTTTAGATAGGGATTGTCGGTGTTTGCCTAGCTCCTTGAACGTCCTTGTTCTTCCCACAAATTTTCACTAATCCTGTAACACCAGCCATAGCTTTTGCTGTCATTAGACACAAAAATACCAAACCAGCGGTAGCAAACAAGTTTCTTGACAAAATCCAGCAGCCCCTTGGGACAGATGGTGCCAGTGGATGAAGGGTATTTTATTACTTAAAAGGTAGAGCACGGGTTTCCTGAGGTGAATCTCAACCTCTCCTGCCAACTGGCTGCTTGAAAAAAAACATAATAATAAAAAAAATATATATATTGAAGGGAAGGACCTTGTCCTCATGTTCTCCTTTACTTTTAGGGCAGCATACACTTGTATTTTCACAGGCTTTAGGATCCCACCTTCTTGGGTTTTCCCCATCGCAAGCTCATTACCGTTTCTTATGCTCTGTTGCTATACACATTCACAAATGTAATAATCAGGACCCAGAAAACATCATCTTCCACTCATTAGTAAAGGCTCGTGCTATGTATTTATATGACAGATGATTCTGTACCCAAATTTTCCTATGGTACGTTGGCCATGTTCAAAATCTGAAGTCAGGTTCAGTTTTGAACATGCTTCCTGGCCCGTATACATGGGACTATAATTATTAAGAGTGTCTTGAAATATAGATTCAGGTCTTGTTTTGATAGTCACATCGCCTTTTTAAATGGTTTTACTGGTACCTGTGACCAATTCATTCTCAGGCCTTTGACAAGAATAAGAGGTTGGCTATTAAATAGCCAGACTATTTTTATTTTCTTGTCTCTAAATTGGCTCCTGATTAAAGTAAATTGAGATATTTTATGTCTGTGTTAAAGAGCACTGCTCTTCATCACTTTGATCAACATGTTTGTGCTTATGTTTCCCTCTCTCCAAAACAAAAAATGCAAATAGTTGTCTCAATTATATATGTATTTTATATATATATATGTCTTAATAGTGCAGTCCTATTAATAGCAGCATTATAGTCCCTTTTAAAGCACCAGTTTGGAAAAAATAGTGCTCAGAAATTTAAATCAAATAGTCTGCTGCTCCTGCCATTTGTGTCTGTAGTCTCACTGAAGAGCCCCAGGCAAGGACCCAGGACCCTTTTGTGCTACAGGCTGCACATACCCAGATCAAAACCGTGATCCCTGACCCCAAGAAATTCAGCATTGCAAATGCATGTATATTGTTGGCTAAAACACAACTCCTTCCAGACTTTCAACCAGCTGAACTATAATTTCTGACTCGAGACCTCATTCATATTTAGGACAGAGACAGATTGAATAAACTCCACAGAGCTAAAAAGATGGACTTAATTAATAGATTATCATTCTTTGAATTGAAAGGCCTGGCGATTGAGTCCCAGGTGGGCAAACAAGGTTTTGGTGCTTGGTATCAGGTTGATGATCTGTTCATTTTAGCAGTGGGGAATGATTGGCCTGCTGCTCATCACAGTCTGCACTCCATTTCTTTTAAATCAATATTAGCACGTATAGCTTAGAACAGATTAAGGTGTTCCTACTTGGTTTTTTGGTAACATTTACAGAGCTTTACTCTTATTTTTTTTAATTGTCCACAGCTGACTGTAGCAATAATCGTCTTCCAAAGAACAAGTAATTAAAAAGCTATGTAATAAGAGAGCTGCTGTCTACCAGTTACGATGGAAACACTTTGCCTTTGAATCATCCGTTTTCCCAAATGTATTCAATCCATGAGTAACTTACTAAAGAAAACAGGGAAAAAAAAACCCACAACCCAAAAAGCCAACCCCAAAGCCTGGCATTAAAGCCATTGGGGTAGAAGTGCTGCATTATGTTTTCATGAGTTTGGAAAAGGATAAAAATAATTTTCTGTACTGCTATGTCCCATTATAAATGAAGAAGATTATCTTTGACTCCTTTCAGTGGTTTGAGTATTTTGGAGTATGATTGAGTGACACAGTCACCACTCAGCATTTGACAGTGACCATTTGCAAATAATTAATGTTACCATGGCATTCCCCATATGAAGCCACAGGAAAGTTAATTAGGTGCAGCAGCAACACTGTAATGATCTTGAAGATAACTGGTGTAGAAACAATATCTGTGAGGGATTAAAAGAGGAGTTGGAGAAAATTGTGTTGCATTGTAAGTTAAAATATGTGGTCATGGCTTTGCTACAGATATAAAATTAAGAAGATCTTATTGCTTCTTGTTTTTTTACTTACAAAGGCACTTGTTTGCTTGATTCAAGATAAGGAAGGACCAGTTAGGGGGTGTATGGGCTGTGTGACTGAACCCCTGAATTAGAGGGGTGGATCTGCTGTTGAGCATGAGGACTGGAATCGGTGTCTGTCATAAATTCAAGCATATTACTTCTCAGTTCTGGGAGTGGGAGCATGTGTACAGCAGTGGTGGGGCCAAGGAGTCTGCTCAGTCCCACGGGTTGCTAAATAGGGAAATCCAGAATGGACCTGGTCTTTTGAGAGAGGATATCACCCTCAAAGGATGCTGGTCATTCCAACCTTTGTCTCTGCATCACCTCTAGGTGACCTCAAATCTCAGCTGACCCAGCCAGCATCCAGGGTGGTGATGTCCTACCATCCTGAGACTGTCCCTGGGGAGAAGAGAGGAGGATCTATTGAGGTGGGGATTGGACTCTTCTCCCAAGTAACTAGCAATAAGACAAGAGGAAATTCTCCACTGAAATAGTGGTTGGGCATTGGAACAGGCTGTCTGGAGAGGTGGTGGAGTCACCATCCCTGGAGGTGTTCAAAAATGTGTAGGCGTGGCACTCCAGGAGATGGTTTAGTTGTCAGGGTGACTAGATGGTCTTTGAGGTCTTTTCCAACCTTAAAAGATTCTATGATTCTATAATTAAAAGCATTGGTTCCCCATGGTCTCCTCCTCCCACCAGCCTTCCCTGCCCCTTCGATGAAAAAGCACTTTTTCTGCACAGTGGAGTCTTGGGGAGGATGAGCCGTGTGAGTGTTGGCAACCGGCACAACCTGGCGACAAACCAAGGTGGCCTTTGGAAGGGACATCCCACTGTTGGGCCAGTGTCAGCCTCCTGTGCTCTTGGAAAGATCACAAAGACTTTTTGGCAAAAGGGCCCTGAACTGACTGTGCATTTGGGAAGGTTTTCAGCTCTGTTTGCACTTGTGCTGGCTTCCCTTCCTTTGTAGGCACAGTTTCACAACTCAGAAAAGTGACCCTATATATTTAGCTGATTTAACTGTTCCCTGTCAAGCTTTTTCCCATCCTTTTCCCACCTCTTCATACTTCGTCAGTGTATTTGTTGCAGTCCAAAGCTAAGAAGTCTCGAGTGAGTCAAGCCTTGATGCTTATTGACTTCTTTTTTTATCTTGTATCCTTTAATGTTTGTGATTCTAGATAGTATCCATGATGGAGCAGCATCCCCTTACACAGTGTAATATGGAGCAGGGACCCTCTGCTCCCATTGGAATCAACATTATGCAGTTAATGGTATGAAAGAAGACTTGGGAGCAGCTGCAGTTCTGTGGTAGTTTAGGGTCGATTTTCGATGGATTTGGGGGTTGGGTTTTGGGGTTTTTTTTTTGATTTTTCAGTTTTCATTTTGAAAAGCAACTGCTTGGTCTATTTGCTGCATCATCTTCCCAGTTGGCTTTCTCCACTGTTAAAAGTGATTCCGTGTTCTCTTCTGTTCTTATAGTTCCTGATAATTTTTGATCTGTCTCTTCACTGCTTTTTATCTGTTATATGTTAAATCTCCTTTTCCTTAACTCGGTTCATCACTCTGGCGTTTTGAAATGTTGCTGTGCTTTCTCTTCTGAAGCACCCTCCGTTCCTTTCCTCTGCGTCACGCTCTTGTTTTATTAAACTCCCTAGTTTGATCACTATCTGTTTTATTAGTCGACATATGATGATGGTGGCATCAGCAATTATCTATGTCAAATTTTGCCATATAGTTTCTTTCACTATGTCCCATAAATTTGGGCTGTAACTCCCTCATGATGGGACCTTGTGGGGGTATAAAAAGGCAGTGGGCCATGGGTAGTGGCACTAAGTTGTTGTTCCCTGCTTTGTGGTACTTAGTCTAGATCATGTTTCATCAGTGCTGGTGTCCCAGCAGCTGTGCAGATCAGTGTTACCAGTTCGGTGTTAGGACAGCTGTAGCATCCTGGAGCCGTAGGACCAATACCCTTATCCCCTCAGCGAACCAAGGAGTACCAATTTGGTGATAACCACCATCAGCAGTAATTAATGAGTCCTCCTCCCTGGCTATAGTAAGCAGGTGAGCTAATGTGCTTTTAGGGGACCAGAACCCACTCATGGAGGAGTTACTTACGGAAAAGTAGGTAATTTCTGAACCCATGCCAGAATGGAGACTTGGGCAGCTCATACAGGATAGGTGAGATAAATCCTTGTTCCTCCTTCCTCTTTTGTGTGGGTGTGCAACCCAGGTCAAAATCTGGCTTCTTTTAAGGAGGAAATCATCAACTATCGTTTTGCATGCACCGAGCTGGGCTGACGTCAGTGAAGCTCAGCCTGTTTCTGCCAGCACTGAGTTTGACCCATTTTATTCAGAGTGTATGTTATATACCTCAGTACAAATGATGAAGCAGTGACTTAACGCAGGCAATGATTCATAGTGGCAGACACCTCTGCAGTCCTCAGAGGATATCTAGATTTTTCCATAGCTGCATTTTGCCAAGGTACCACTTTGTTTTCAGCCCAGAGTCATCTGGAAATGGCCAGCTGCAGCTGGGAGGTCCAGGCTCTCTCTCCATGTACCAAAAAACCTCACCAGCTACCTTTGGATCATGCTTTATCTTTGCCACACGTTAAAGGAGGGCACAGATGATCTCTAGTGTCTCATGCTATGGGGGTAACAAGTACCAAATGTTGCTGTAGCTCTTGTGTCAGGAAAGCGCTGTATGGTGCGAACGTGTTAAGCCGCAATTGCTCCCATGAACCTTGGTGTCATTGAGCTCAGCCCTGCATGTCTGTGCAGGTTTTGCTTTTTCCTTCAACCGGATCATAAACTACTGCAGAACCCCCAGCTTTGGTATGTGTTGCTTTCCTCATCTCTGCTCTAGGCATGTTACTGGTGCAGAGTCTGTTGCTGCTGTTACAGTATGTTTATTGTGACCAAGTGTTGTGCATTAATCTTGGGGTGTTCTGTTATGATGGGCTGACGTCCTCGTTCCCCTGAGTAATGATACTCCAAGCATACTTTGCAATCTCTGGACATCAGCTTTTTAGTAGTCAGAACCCAAACTGTGTACACAGAATGAACATCCACAAAATACCTGTTGTCTTCCAGAGTGGTCGTGGCCCAGCATGGCAGAGAACAAGCTTGAGCCCAGGTGCCAGTTTCAGTACTGAGTCCTGCAGAAGCTTTGCTCAAAACACTTTGTATTTTCCATCTCACTTTCCTTCCCCTGTTGGGAGAGGAAGAGCAGTAGCTGTTAGAACATACCACCACTTCTGTATAAACAGTTTGTTTCCTACATATTGATGTTAAAAATTAAGCAGTGCTGTAGGTTTTATAAAGCTCTGATAACGTACTTTGAAGAAAAATTTTAAATGATAATGATATGCTCTTTATATTTTTCTTCTGGTTTGCTGCATTTTTTTACATATGAAATAGAAAACAAATATTTGATGTATGTCTTGACTTTTTCACTTTTGATCTTTGTTTTTCATTCATAAGTAGCCCCTCATTTTCTGACCTAGCATTTTTGGAGAATGAAAGTAATGTTTTTCCAAACTGTCCTTTATCCAAGTTCATACCAAAAGCACTGTGGATGTGGACTCCACCCTCTGCCCCAGACACTCCTCAGCATGAAAGAAAAGCAAATCTGTCTTTTAATAAGATTAAACCAAGTTGGATAAACATCAGATTTGAATTGCCTGGCTCTCTCCAGAGCTGTAAATTCACATCTTAGCTAAATAACTCCTAGCTCTTCTATTTGAAGTGGGCATCTTGAGCAGTTTACAACTTGGAGATCCTTTGAATAAGACACTAAAAAACTGACATCTTATTGTTAGACATAGCCAGCAAGGTTTTTTTGTGTTTTGCCATGATTACCTATCATGATTGCCTTCTCCCTGATTGCATAGTGCCCTGATCTACAGGTGTCCCTGCTTCAGCAGGGAGGTTGGTCCAGATGACCTCCAGAGGTCCTTTCCAACCTCAGCCAGTCTGGGTTTCTGCAACTTGCACTTTCTGCTCCAAAAAGGCTTCTCTGTTCCTGGAGCTGTGCTGGTAAGATCCTTGAAGGCGTTTGGAGTGACATTATTTTCTCTTTGTAGTATTGTCAATGATTATACATCCATTTGAAGTAAGTTCAAAGCTTACTGAAACTTTTCAGACATCAGGGGGACCGGATAACCTCGCCATGCAGAGAGAAAACTTGCAGTGAGGATGTGTTACGTATTGCTTAAAAAGGGAAACAACATCAAACAAAAGCTGTGCTTTTTTTCCCCAATTTTTTTAATTAAATGTATAACTTGTCCCATGAAAGATAGACCAAGGGCAACCTCCATTAGCTTGCATTAGCATTTACCATTCAGCAGCTCCCTTGAACATGTAGGTCAAAGGAGAATGAATGTGGGCATGACCTACATCCTCCAAAGACAGGGCAAAGAATTATTTTCCTAGGGGCAGTGAGGCCTGTCCTCTGATTGTCCTCTGAGGGAGTTTATGTCTCATATCCACAGAATCGACGACTGTTTTTGTGCGTCTCGGAAGCTGGATGCTGTTGCCACTGAAGCGAAGTTCAAGCAGGACCTGGGTTTCCGGATGCTCAACTGTGGCCGAACGGATCTGGTTAAACAAGCCATATCCTTGCTGGGGCCGGATGGGATTAACAGCATGAGTGAACAGGTAACGAGATAGAATTGTAAAGAAGCTACTGTGAAATCTGAGTTTTGTCTGCCTATCACAGAAAACGTGACCCAGCTTTCAGCTAACACAGACAGGGCCGGAATATTTCCCTGCATTAGTCCCTGCACTGAGTTACAGCACTATCAGGTGAACATTTAGGTGAAGTTTGGTCTTTTTGATTCATTGGTACTGAGGCAACTCCACCTGAGTTGTCCCCTCTGTCCTCAAAAAATTTTCTTAACAGTGGACAGAGTTGAGTGAAGCCAGGAGACCCCAGGAGAGCTTAGCATTGATCTGAATTGTTAAAAGTGCTTGTATCCCATGAACAGTGGTGTGGGGCAGGGATTGGTGAGGTCAACATCCTTCCACTAAACAAAGCCCTGGGGTCTGTAATGCATGTCATGTACTACCAAACCCCATCAGAAAACAGTTCCTGGCAGTCTTTAGTTGAGTAGTGCCCAGTTTGAACTTACCTTCCAGACAGGAAAGTCTCTCTGCAACATTACCACTCATTGTAGCCAAGATCCACCCTCCATCCCAGCCTAAGTTTTCCTGGAGTTACATCTCCATGAGGCTGGTGGTTGTGTGGGGGGATAAACCTGCCTCCATGGCTGCCTGCTGGCAGCAGTCTGTTGGACTGAGATTCTCACTGAGGTGGTTCCCCCTTACTAGAAGGAAAACAATGGCCACAGATATGACCTTTGCCTTTTGAAATGAAGCTCCCTGAATTTTCTGATGCCCCTGATAAAAGTGCCACTGCGTGTTCCCAGAGCTCAGACATCCCCTTTGGCAAGAGGCTGGTGGCTGCCACCTCTGAGGTGGTCGCTTGGGAAAGGAGCTGGATTGTAAGTGGTCCTCTGAGGCGAAAGTCTCTCTAGGAATTTGTTATCTTGCTTCATGTGAGTTCAGGAGCTCCAGTTTGAGTAAGTACTGTGGATTTGTTTGAGAAGAGCTTTAGAGGAAAGCAGTAATCCATCCAAAAAAAAAAAGAGCGCTCATTCCAACGTTCTTATATGATACTTTAAAAAATTATTATTATTTTAAGTTAGTCTGAACGTGGAAACTTTTTGCAGTGTATTTCCTCTGTCCTCCAGGCTGAAACCTGGGAATGTTCTGGCTTGATTCATCAAAGTACCTAATCATGCATTTAACTCTGAACACATGCTTACATCCTATTTGAGTGAAAGTTAAGCCTGTGCTTAACTGCTTTGCTGGATCAAACATCCCACATCTTGTAAGATCCCACATCTTGCAGGACAGAGCCCTAAGTGATACAAGGCTGAAAGAAAAAGAGCCATTTTTTATTTTGCCAAAAAACAAATGCCTGTTTGATTTGATTGTACATGTTGTTACCATGTTCCTGTGTGCATGTGGAATGCTAATGATGGGCTCATTGAAAGTCCCTTCCTCCCACGTGCAAAGGGGGGGATGGGTGTTGGTGGGCTGGTGAGTGATGCTGCAGTTGAAAGGCTGTGGGGCACCTGCAGAAGCAAAAGCAGCAGGGTCAGCAGTGCAAGCTTAGAAGTCTCATCAACACTTTAAACTCCTGGTACTGCAGCACAATATTCTGGGTGTCAGTGATACATCCTTCTTCAGCTTCATCAGTGTGGTCCCCAGGGTGTTGCTGACAGGCTCTTCACTGTGCTTTTGGGGGGAGGCCAGCACGGGGCTTTGAAATTCTAAATACAATGACACCACGTGTGGAAATGGAAGCGTTAGTTGAAGGAAGGTGTGTGTAATGGTAAGCTGCCACCACGTCCGGGGGTTTCCAGGCCCAAACACTTCTTTCTTTCTGATTTCCTGCTCATTCTCGTGGTGTTTATTGACTGCCAAAGGAAATGTTTTGCTCCTGACTGTAGCTGAAGTACTTTCAAATTCTCTTCACAAGTAACTTCCAGTCACCCAAGAACTCTTCTTGCCTGGGGTGAGCTTGTTTTTTCAAACTAATGGCACGAGGCCCCGAGTGCCTATTCCCTCTGTATCTCCTTAAGTATGCTGCAGATTTGATTCTGTGAAATGCTCAGTGTGTTTCAAGGGGCCTCTAAGTACCTTGCAGGGACAAACCTTAATTTATATTTCCTCTACAAGGGGAGTCCTTCCATACATAACACCCACTACCTGCATGAGAACATGAAAACCAACGTAGTACAGCAAAAACAGCGGTGCTGGGCTGTTGCTAGAGAGGGGTGTCATGGCTCTGTGTCTGGCCATGCTGGGCACCTCCAGTTTCTCTCAAAATAAATTCACTTCGTGGCAGCACTCAGGTTAAACAGCAAACCGACTGTCAGCTGACAGCAAATTTACCAGGGGACCTCGAGGTAGGCTGTAAACATGCATCAGAGGTAGCTGTGTGCTGTGGTAGATTTACTGCAAAACAACTGGTGGCTGTTGTTCAACACCCCCTACTGTATTTAATAAGCTGCCTTTTCTGTTAGAATTTACAGTAGATTTAATGATTTTTTTCATGGTTTCATCTGGACTCATTACTGCAGCCACGGTAATACTATCTTAAGGGAAATGGTGATCAGCCACAGCAGGTATTTCAGATTAATACAGATTGCATTGGGGTGGTTCTATAGTGAAGGGTCACTTAATCTACTTTTCCTCCAAACAAGCCTGCATTTTTTTTAGAGCCAGCAACTTGCAACAATGCCGTCTGGCATTTCATTTAAAATTAAGTCCTTGTTTTCTAGGGAGTGCTATACAGAGCCTTTACATTTCCACCCCCTTACGGTATCTGCATTATAAAAGCTGTGTCCAAATGTAGCCTATCTTAAGAGGAGCTTGGGGTAGTTTTAAAGGCTCTTTCAGTAATTTAAAAAGTTAGATTTTATGAAACTGTGATCATAAAAAAAACTGAATAGAATTACTGTCTTTTAAAAATACCAGTGGAAATACAGTTGCTTTGAAAAAACATTTCTCTACTGGGTCCCCAAAGAGAAGGATGCTCAGTTTAGTATATGAAGATGGAGGTGAGGCTGGCAAGCCTTGTCTCACTCACCATGCTGAGGTTGCCAAGGATAACATGGGGGAAACCCCCCCACCACCAAACAAACCAATCAACACAAGTGACAAGGAAAATGGAGATATTACAAAAGTGGTTGGCTTTCGTAGTCTGAGGGGCATGTCTGTGACAGAGGTAATGGCTTTCATTAAATACTTACTGTTGGTCTTCATGATATATACTTAAATTATTGTTTTAAAAATTCAAAGAGAGTTCTGTGTTAAATTTGTCAATTCCTTTGTTTTTTAACTCCAAAAATGACTAGGGCATGACTCCACTGATGTATGCTTGTGTCAGGGGTGATGAGGCTATGGTGCAGATGCTGCTAGATGCTGGAGCAGATCTGAATGCTGAGGTGAGGACTCTTTGTTGGTTGTATCTTTGTTCTGTTATGTGTTTACATCTTAAACTACCCCTTGAAACTGTAGCGGAAGGAAAATGCCAAGAACTAAAAAGAAAACAACATTGTCTTACCCTGGATGGCACTATTTGAAATCAACAGTGAAATCAAACTGCTGTAGGTTAACATTGGGATTAACTCCACAGAAGGGGTCAAGTCATCGGACTTACCCCACAGGTAATATTGATTTAGTTGTGTTTGTACACTGCAAATGAATACAGGCATTAGCACTAGCATGAAGCTCAGGTCTAATGATGTTCAAAGGGCTCTCTCAATCTCAGCTGAGTTAAAACAAAGAGGGTAAAAGAAATACCTGTCTGATAACCTGCCAAAGCTCGAGCATTTCTTTGCCTTGGAATGTTCTGGCTAAGCATCCCCAGTGTGCAAGTGCAATGTAGGTTCCACTGCTTTGTTTTACAAAGTGCTTTGGGCTCAAAACTGTTGGATGAGGAGCTTGAAGCTTTCAGAATATAAACATGTCTTTGATGAATGCGCATCACAAACTTACACAATCTGTCCACCAGGCAGATTGTGGTGGGACTCTGTGCAATGCAGGTATGTATGTTTTTAAAGAACCATTTGAAAATCTGCAACAGGATTATTTGTTAATGATTCCAGTTTCAATTTGTTGAGGTCATGAGTAAATTAAGCTGTCTGCTTCACTTATCTGTGTTCCATCTGTTCTGTTTGGACTTGAGCGAGCTGATAAATGGTATTCACTGCTTTCAGCCAGACATTTTGCACTTAAAAAAAATCCAATTTAAAAGTAGAAATGGGTGTCACCTGTAAGAGTCTGATAGTCATTATCATCTTATTGCTGTTTGGTGGCTTATGTGAAATCAGCTGATGATTTCAGTTCCATTCTCAATTCTTCCCTCCCCAAATTCAAGCAAACTATCTTCAAGAGCTGGCAATAATTGAATACTCAAACCCTTGTTAGCACTCTCCATAGACAGACCAAAGACCAGATGGGTGTGGAGACTGATCTCTCTATCCCTGCCTGAGGCTCAGAGGTGAGGTGGCATTATTTGGTTCTCAGGATAAGTTTTCATTAGGAGTGGTCCTTCTGATCGCTCCAGTAATCTTCCAGACTTGAACCAAATGCAAATTTAAACAGTTCAGTCTTCCTGAAACTGCTGACATCTGAGAGAACAGCTCCAGCAAGGGATGTGAACCTCCCCGATTCATTTCTGTAGAGTGTTTGCTCTAAAATCAAATGAAAACACTTTGGGACAAGAACTGTGAATAATTATGGTGTGCAATTATAAGATGATTTGTGCACACCACAACCAACTGTGCAAATTGGGCAATTACAGCCAAAAAAAGGCAAATCAGCCATGAACAAAAATAAATACTCTGTCAGGTGCCTGAATCATTTTCTCCCTTTCAGTTTGCAAATCAGTTATAGATACATGTTTCCAAAAGTAGCCTCAGATGCTGTGTGCCTCCCTTTTTGATTGCCCATCTTGAGCAAAAATGGACTCATTTCCAGATGTGCTGAGAAGCTGCAATTCGCTCTGGAGTCAGCGGAGCCTGTAGCTGCTCAGCAAATCTCAACTGAGGCCTAAAAAGCCTAGTCAGCCACAGGCCTTTTGCATACACCATGTTGACTGTCAGGAAGAACTGTTAACCAAAAAAGAGGAGCAAAGGAGTTAAAATGACTTTATTTTCTCTGCTGCTTGCCATGGGCTGCCCCAAATAGAAATGGGAATCAGTGCCAAACTGTGACCCTGTCCATCCTCAACTTCTGCTGCTCTTACTCCCCAGCCTTTAGGCACAAGCTGCTCAATCCTCTTCCTTCTGAGCTAACCCAGACCCTAAGAAGCCCCGTGCCTGTGCTCAGACACCAGCATACTTCTCCTGTTGCACTTCAGGCTCTCCCTTTGGAAAAATCTGGGTGATAACAGGCGGGTGCTGGTGCAGATCCGCTTCTGTGGCAAGCTGCAGATCTGCATGGGCTCTTTAGATTTTGCCCTCATCCCTGTCCACAGGATTGGGTAACTGGTCATGTGCTTCTAGCAAAACGCTGCATGTGGTGCTTGGAAATGCGAGCTGCTAATGCAACCGAGCATTTAATGACTGGCCCTGCTCCCTTACATGGATAAAAGTGCTTCAGACAAGGTACTGAAAGCATAGCTGGCTGATGAGGCAGAGATAGGTGCATCTTTTACTCTGATTTTAGTCTTCCTTTGAAGATCAATAATAAGATTTTGAATTTTAGTGTCACACACCATCTGAGTGTGCAGTCTCAGACTGCAACTGTTCATTAGATTTGACCATCTCTACGAACATCATCAATATTAATACCCCCATCTGTAAAAGAGGGAATCTGAAGCAAAGAGTGGTTATTCATCTTCCCCAATGTCTACATTAGAGGCACCAGGCACTAAAGCGTAGAAAACTGAAGAAGCAATGTGAAAAATACCATTTTGTTTTCTAAGGATGTAGTTTGCATCTCTTGGCTGTTGCCACCCTGCTCTTTTAACTCATCTCAGGCAGGAGAAGGCAGTAAAAAGGAATTTTCTTCAAACATCTCTGAAGCGCTGCTCTGACCCACCACTTCTCAGCTGTCTTTTTAACTCCAGTGGTAGAGGAGGACGCTGGAAGCACATCTGTGAACTCCTAGGGTAGGGCTTGTGATGGGTCTTTCTTGATGGCAGTGACAAAAGTCATACTGATTTATGTGAAAAGAATTTCTTTGGGCCTTGAGCAATCCCAAGACCCAGGGCTGTTGATAGATGGTCAGGAGAAGTCAGTGGGAGCGATCCTTAGCTGTAAGCATCCTGATCCGTCCCTGCTTCTCCAGTGTGTGCTGCTGTAACCAGCTGTGGATGTTTTTGACCTTGTGCAGAATTATCTGGTGGCCAGTGGTTTAGATGGAGCTACAGTAGTTGGTAAAAAGACTTCATTTGGTATGAGCTCTATTCAAGCTGTCAAATCAGCATGAACAGTTTTAATATTGAGAAAATTTTTGCAGGAAAAAACAAAGCAAATCATTTTATAAAGCACCTCTCCCAGGTTTTCTCTTTCACTTACTCCCTCACATGCCTGGCTTTCAGGCAGTTGAATTTTATTACGTATAGCTCTTTAAAAAAAATAACTTTAATTTGTTTGTAGGTTGTCAGTACTGCTCATAAATACCCATCCGTCCACCCTGAGACCCGCCATTGGACAGCTCTGACATTTGCTGTGTTGCATGGACATATTCCTGTAGTTCAGGTATTATTGTATTTCCCTACCTGCATCTCATTCTTTTGTTTCTCCTCTTCAGTTCTAATTACATCCATCTCAAACCAGTATCCTCTCTCATACTCATATTGGTTACTTCTGCTTCTCCTAGAGTGTACTGATATATAATAGACCTATTATATAACGAATATGGTGTTCAAACCTTAACCAATATGAGGTTTAAGTAGGACAATTTTAAAGCAAAGTTGCACCAAAGAAAGTCTGACAACTCCTTGTGCTCCTTCCTGACCACTTGTTTTATATGTTTGTTTATTCATTCATTACAATTCTTACCCTATAACATTCTAGCAAACACAAAACCGCTGTCTTGGTTGGGGAGAGGTGGACAACAGCCCTTACGCTCCTAAGGGGGAGAAGCACTTGCTCTCCTTACCCCAGCGAGGCGTTGGGTGGGATATGCTGGTTCTGTGCTTTGGCATCTCAAAAGTCAAGAAGGTTTATTCTACAGCTGTGTCTGTGACGCGCTTAATGAAGCACCAAAACTGTGAAGGCCTCGAGACAGAAATGGCCAAGAGGGGGCTGGAGCGCAGGCTCCATCCTGCTCTCCTTGACCACTTTTGTTTTCAGCGTTGCTGTTATTTATCTGGAAGTGTCCCCGATGGAGATCACAGCTTTGTACTCGTTGCTGCAATTGGTTCTTAAGAATTGCCTTTCTTTTGGCCATGTCTTTCTATAAAAGATGGAGGCAATTGAAATCCGATCCATTTTAGGAAGGTTCTGGGCTTCTGCAAGACCGTGAAGGAAGGATGCTTGTCGGGCTAATTTTCAGTACTTCCATCTTCAGCGCATTACTTCCTGACACTGACCGTACCCCATTTCCCATTCAGAAGCACTTGAGTTACACTTTTTTGGCTCTGAAGTTGGACGCCAGTGCTCCTGGTGTCTGGCAGTGTAAAACGAGCGAAAAAAGGAATCAATTTGCCTCTGTGAAAAAAACGAGCAGAACTTGCATGTCACTTGTCTCCATCGTATCTGGTTTGCAGATAACAGGAAGCATTAGACTCTCATTTGTCACTGATCATGAACTCTGAACGCTGTGATACCCCCAGTTGCTCTAAATGGTGAATTTTCTTTCTAGCTGTTGCTGGATGCTGGAGCAAAGGTAGAAGGTTCCTTGGAGCATGGAGAGGAAAATTACTCTGAAACTCCTTTACAGTTGGCAGCAGCTGCTGGTAAGGCCTTTCTCCTCCCACAGTAATAAGTTCTTCAATCTGGATCTGTCGTTTAGGTGAGCAAATACTGGATTTTAAAAGAAGTAAGAATTCATCTCTTGACTTGCAGGAAATTTTGAATTGGTCAGTTTGCTGCTGGAGCGAGGAGCTGACCCCATGATAGGAACAATGTACAGGAACGGCATTTCCATGACTCCACAAGGTGACATGAACTCTTTCAGTCAGGCTGCTGCACATGGACACAGGTAGAGTGGGAACAAGTCTAGTGGCATCCTTCAAGTGCATTTATTTTTTGCCTGGGTGTCAGGTTTGAGCAGATGGGTGAAAGTTCTGCATGAACAATTGAACATGCCACCAACTGAGCAGAGATGTAAGGCTTTTTGCTAGCATGTGAATTTAACCATTTGGTGGTACAAGCTGCTTTTTGATAGCTGATGGAGAAAAAAGAAGGGAAGGAAGAAGACTCCTCGCAGTGTGCTGCAGTGCAATGGCTGTTAAATGGCAGCTGATGTGGCGGCAGGAAGGAATGCCAAAGACATTCCTTCAGGATTCCTTGTTGTCATATTTCTCAGGTTTGGGGCAGGTTGTGCCTATACTTCTGCAGCCCTAATTGTCATTGAACAGAGTTTCTGCATCTGTGTGTACTGCAAACTCCTGTGTGCCTTAATGTTGTGTGTATGCTGCAAATGAATAAAAAAAGTCATGAAATGAGCACCAAGCATGCATGATCTTGCAACGCTCTGGAGTTGACTGCAGTGTAATGGATTAGTATTACGATCTTCACGTTCCTACTTTTCTGATTGTAGCCATCCAGAGGAACATAGATACAGGTTAGAGACAGTACCTACCGTCTGTTTGCTTAGAGACGAGTTGCCTGTCTAACAACATGCTAGTGGCATGTCAGGGCAGGTTCGTACAACGCTGTCCATTTGGACCCTGCAAGGGCTTCCTGGGACAGAGAGGACAGTGTGGTTATTGGAGTCTCATGTTCATTGCTCTGTCCTAGTTGCCAGCTGGCATAAATGGGAGACATGTGCCTGAGGAGGACCTGGGGCTCTCCTCACCTGCTGGTTGCGTATGTTGTAGGCCATGGTTCATGCACCCTCCCTCCTCCTTCCCTCTCCTCCCAGAATTTATTTGGGACACACTGTGTCCCACTGCCACCCCACACCGGGGTCTGAGCAGGTTCAGGGAGAACATCAGGGTACAAGGGAGGTGCGTGGGATGGAACCCAACCTGGATTCTTACAGCTGCAGAAACTGAGAGCAACTCTGTTGGGATCAATGAGGTTACTCTGATATGAACCTGTGGGCACCAAGTCTCTGAGGGTGGGATTTGCTGTTTGATGGCCCAGACGGATCAATGCCTTTGCAGAGTAGTTCCAGATGTGTTTGAACCTGCCCTGACTGGCCTCGTTGAATGTCTAGCTGCTCCAGCTTTCCCAGATTGCTTTGAGTGCTAATTGAGTGGTGGTGCTTTCAGTAGCTCCAGGCAGCTCCCTTCTCAAGTGGCCTCCATGGAGAAAGTCCAGAGGCATCTTAGCCTTCCCTGACTGTGGGAAGGAGTCACATTTAGCTCATGGGTCTCTGTTCCCACAAGATGCTGCCACTCGTGCAACATCTGTATGGTTCCTGTAACGACAACAACGCTGTCTTGCAGACTTGGCCCAGGCAGAGCAGGCAGGAGCAGTGCTTGCCTCAGGTCTGCCTCAGCTGGTCCTGCCATTGGTCGGATAATTTCCTGGATAGGTATCCTAACTTGTCACATTGCAGCAAGTATCCCAGGCACGACAAAAGCCTAGCTGCTGACTCTGTTCTCCCACCCTCTCCCTATCTCCCTCTCTCTGTCATGCTGTGATTGACAGGAACGTCTTTCGTAAGCTGCTTGCTCAGCCAGAGAAGGAGAAGAGCGATATTCTGTCACTGGAGGAGATCCTGGCCGAGGGCACGGACTTGCCTGACTCGGCAGCAGCTCCGCTCTGTGCCAGCCGCAACAGCAAGGCCAAACTGAAAGCCCTGAAAGAGGCCATGTACCACAGCGCCGAGCACGGCTACGTGGATGTGACCATTGACATACGGAGCATAGGTCAGTCCTGGTGCCCTTTCTCCTCTCCCTCTGGTGAGGGATCACTGTAATAAGCCCTTCTCTCTTGACGGGCTGTTTCTTAAACCAAACCACAGTTGTATCTTTTTCAACTCTTGTGGAAACAGAAGGTGATGGGGGATTTAGCAGGTTCCTGACTCATTTCATCAGCGCAGTGTACCCTGCTTAGGGGCCACTGGCACTTTTCTGTAGGATGGAGGGGGTGTTCCACCAGCAGCCATCTTCACTGCTGCTTGGCAGAGCATTAGCTAAGGCTCTATGGCAGCGTTCAGCTGCCTCTGGGCTCCTCCTAACAGATCCTCTTTCACACTCCACCATAAAGCAGTTCACCATTAAAACATCTTTATTCTCTGTGGTTTGTGAGCCTCTGAGAGCAGGAGCAGGGAATTGGCTTCTCAGTTTGGTAACTGTGCCAACATGGAGTGTGAACATCATACCAGACTGCTTGGAAGTTTTTTCTGCCCCTGGGGAGGGCGGTTGGATAGCACAGAGGGGAATTGGTCTGGACTGCGTGTTTGCCATCCCCGCTAATCTGCGTTCAGAGAGAAACCCACGGGCCTGGCATGCCTCTGCCTGGGCACCGCTCCAGCCTGGAGACACCCGTCATGGATCGGGGCATGCGGTGGGCTGAGTGGGCAAAGCACTGGGAGATGAGGGAGAGCAGTGAGGCTGATCTCCAGGTGCTGGACATTTGCTGAAATGGAAGGAAAAACCTTTTGTAGCTGAATGCCAGGATTGTGTTTCCTCCCACTCCATTTCCTAGCAGAAACTAGGTCACCCCCAGCCTCTGCCTGCAGAGGTACATTAGCTCTGTGTGCTCTCTTGCTCAGTACATGGGAGCAGTTCCCTTTAAGTTCCTGGAGAGTGGTTCTGCCACAACAAACTACTTGAAAAGGCTGATGTGCTTAGCTCACCCAGTGCTGCTTAGGGAAAACAGTCATGATCAGGAGAGGACATGGGGTAGCACTTAAAGAAATTTTTAATCTGAAGACCACCAGTTTGAATCCAGGTGGGTAGTGACCAAAATAATTTTTTTCCCCGTTTAATGGTTCTCCAGAGCCACATTCAAACAAATGAGCTCGTGTAAATCTGGTTTCCAAAAGGCTTTTGCATCACAGAGCACCACAGCAATTACCACAAATTGGCAGTCTCAGCAGAGACGCTGAAGGCTAGATGAGCAGAGAGACCTCAGTCTTCTCATAGCACTTGGAGGAGAGCCTCTGTGTGTCATGTCTGGGATGTCCCGATAACCATCAGCCTTCACAATTGGGATAAATAGGGATTTGATTTCGAGGGTTATTTGGCAGCTTTTCCTTAAAATTGTAAGATTAATGTAAGTTAAAAACACAGAAGGGCACATCTGTCTCTGAAGCTGAGCATGAACCTTCTCTTCCATCCGTAGGTGTTCCCTGGACGCTGCACACATGGCTGGAGTCCTTGCGTACATCCTTCCAGCAGCACCGACGGCCCCTGATCCAGTGCTTGCTAAAGGAATTCAAGTCCATTCAGGAAGAAGAGTACACAGAGGAGCTCATCACACAGGGGTTGCCTCTGATGTTTGAGATACTGAAAGCCAGCAAGGTAGGATAAATTACATGTTTTAAAGAAATCAGCCTCAGTTCCATCCCATAAGACACAAAGCTTACAATAGTGTTTCTGCATAGCTGTCCCAAAGCTTGTCCAGACTGTGTAGGATTATTATTTGCCTTACGCATCTCAGATCTTTTTCTCTGTGGAAGCACGGGTTAAAAAAAGCTAATCACATTTCCTGCTAGAACAGCTTGATACTGATGCTAACAATAAGCTGGAGAGACAACAGAAACTGATGCATAGCAGTGAAATTAAAGTCAGAAAGGTCACTGCAGTATGGCAAGAGATGTTGATAACGAAAATGACCAGAAGAGTAATTTTTCCCAGCTTGTTTTACAGGAGTGTACAAAGCCAATATTCATGTTTGCTTTGGATTTCTTTAACCTCTCACATGACTTTCTCTTCCCTTCATGTGGGATTTGGACTCTTAAACTTGTGGGGAGACTGGTTCCTACAAGCACACAACAGGATATTTTTTCCAGATCTTCCATGTGCATGTTTGTACTTGCAGCCTCCCCCGATTTATCCTTTCAGCTGACATTTTCATAGCCAGACAAATCAGACTAACAAAACCTTTGGAGGGAGGTACCGTTGGGCATGCAAGTATAATAGCAATGGGGATGATCATGGGGCAGGCAAGGAGAGGGAAACATCTTATCTAGTGAAGGCTGGGTATTACCTTTTAAAACTTGTTATAACCAACAGTCTTCTCTCTACTGCTCCCACTGATAGCCAGTCACTCCCAAGGAATGCCCAGTTAACTTTACTGTTGTCAGAATAATATTTTAGTGATGAAAAGCATCACAAGGATTTGATTGCTATTTTTTCTCTCCTACACCAATACATGTTGGTGTGGCCTTCTAGTTATTTAACTGGAAAGGCAGTAACATTTCTCCCCCAACTCTACATGTAACAGCAAGGAGCAAACAATTTCTACCACCTGCAGCAATAACCTAAATAATGTGAAAAAGAGAGAAGTTCGGGTGCTCAATACTAAAAGGTTCCAGAGTTAGTACAGCTAGGTGTGGTGGTTTGACTCTGGCTAGAGGTCAAATGCCCACCAAGCCACTCACTCACTCCCAGAGGGGAAAGGGGCAGAGCCACTGTGGGTTGGGATAAGGACAGTTTACTGCCAAATATCAAAGTGAATACAGAACAATAATGGCTAGTTACACAAACACCCAGTGCTAATACAGAGTACCTTGTTGAAACGACAATTAGAGGGCTGCCCGACGGCAAGAACCAACCCACCCCATGTCCCAGCTGCACTCCCAACTGTCCAAGAGGCAAAAAACAGCCCCCACCCTTCCCCAACCAGCTGCTTTTATGGGCAACTGGTGTCAGGTGGTGTGGAAAACAGCTCCAGCTAACTCAGCTCACCTGTGTTGGCTGACTGGGGAGGTCAACCCTGGCCTGGCCAGAACCAGGACACTAGGGAAAGCCTACATGGATTTATTTCTTGTATCGTGCTGCAGAAGAGAGCTTGAACTGCCATCCTGAGCAAATCCAGAACATTTGTTCCTGCAATTGTTCTGATTTTTGCTTCCACAAGCCTTCCCTTTGAGATTATTTTGTATTGGATGGATAATTATGGGGAATATTTGATACAGCTTTTAGGAAAGTAGTTTCCTTTTTCTGAACTTTCTTGGATTGATACATGTTCATCCAGAAACTACTAGCGAAGTTCTGCTTGGTGTGAAAGCTGGTATAAGTCTAATTGTATTGAAAGCTTAACAGAGATTAAATTTAGGCCTTGTAATCTAGGATGAGGGATGGCTGTAATTGCTCTTCTCCTGGGTGGCCAAAGCCAAGACAATGGCCATTGTTAGGATAAGTTATTTACATAGGATTATACCTTTGGAACGTGGTCGATTGCATCTTCCAGAGCCTTATGTAGGACACACGGAAACAAATGCGACTGCTCCCTTCTGCTTTGGGTTTGGTTAAAAGCTAAGATGTGGAGGGGTGAACCAACTGAAATTGATCACAAAACCCCCTCCATGACAAAGAAGAAATCTGTGCTGATCTTTATTCCTGCCTCTGGGCCTATGGGAGCTGCCTGTCTTTGCTCTTCATGAGCATGTATATTCCCAAACACACACATGCACTGCTTCATATTCTGAGAAAAATAATGAATCATTCTGGGACACTGTAAGGGCTTACAAACTGTCTGCAAATGGCATGAATTATTGCGGCGGTCGTGTCCAAACAGCCTCTCACAAAGCCCTCCCAGAAAGAAATGAGGACAGCCTCTATGCAATCCTTTGGAAGGAATCAAACTAAATTCATTTGGAGGAGAATGAGCCAATAAAACTTCTCCCTGGTCCCTCCGTAGAAGGCAGCCTTCAGAAGGAAAGCTGAAATTCAAAGCATCTTCTGTTCTCCTTCCCTGGAAGAGTTGAGAGCAGAGACCCACAGAATGGAAACCTACTTGAAGAGGTGTAGAAGGGGCATGACTCCAATTCATATCCCTCTCTTTTGACAGCAAGTTGTAAAACTCTGCATTTTGTAGACCTGTGGGGAGAGGAGTTAGATTTGCTCACGTGGACACCTATTTCCCTGTGGGCTGGGAACTTGTGAGAGAGCTTACGACTCTTGTTAAGCATCACAGTGTTAATGAGTTTTTCGGGGGGAGGGAGGGGAAGAAAAGAAGCAGCTAAGCTAGCAAGTGTGGAGCCACTTAGGATTTCTTGGCTGGTTTAAAACAAGATGTCCCATTTGCTACATATTGTGATGCTCAGTATATTTTAATCACATGGCAGCTTGCACCCAATAGCAATGGTGCTGTACATTCCTATAAATAGTTCCAGCTGTCCTGTAATCTCAGAACAATTTACAAATATTAATGAGTTGAGACATGGAAGAAGACCTTATCCTCCATTTACTAACAGGGCAACTGAAGTAATTAATAGGCAGATTTTCAGCACCTTATAGAGGGACAGTCTTGGCCTCAGAAGCTGTGACTAGATAAGCCAGGCAGCAATTTGTAATTTGAGTAACTGGCCAGAGAGAATCTCCGAAAAATGCACAGAAACATAGGGCAGGTGTCAGAGGAGGAAGCACATCTTCTGTCCCCACCTTCTATTTGCACTGTCACACAAGATGTTCTTGCAGGTTCCCAGGCCAGGCAAAAAAGACAGAAACTGCAAAAATTAAATGATTAAATTAAAAAATAACAAATGCTTACAAGAACACCATCAGATATAAGGAATCTTTTTTTGTGGTAGGGATTTTTTATGATGCCTGTTCCTAGAGGGTCCAGATGTGAGAGTTTATATGGAAGTTCTGCCATCATCCAGCACGGATACTGGCGTCCTGCAGGGTGGCACACCACGTCCATTGATATGCTGGGACACTGACAATAGAAATCAAAATAAAATTTGCAGAAGTCCTGATGCTGGAACACAGAATCACAACCACAATTGGCAAATCAGGAAAAACTGGCTGAGCTGAAGTCCCTAGGTTTATTGCCTCTCTTCAAGCTGTGAATTAAGTGGGGAAGAACAGTGAATAGATTGCACATTGGTTGTTTGCTGCTGCACTAAAGCCCTGGAGGAAGACTTCCAAAAGCACAAACGAAGGTTCAATGCCCAGCTCCTGGTGACTTCCAGTGGGACGGAGCATTTTCATTTCCTTTCATGCCTTTAAATGTCTTTATCAGCTGCACCGTTGAGAATTGGATGGAGAGCAGAGAAATGGCAGTTTTTCCGTGCTGGCAAGGCAGAGCTGCGAGAACAAGCGGAGAATTGCTCTGCACTCTCTCCCCCCATGGTTCTTGCTGTCATGCAGTGAGCTTGGGTCGCTACCAAACTAAATACCAGAGATGAGGTACTCCAGAGAGAGTAGCAGCAGTGGAAAGGACATGGAGGGCTTGGTTTAAGGCATTTTTCTAAGAGCGAGAAAAACTCAAACTGGGAAAATTCTGACACTAGAAAGTCAATGATGTGGTGGTGGATTTGGACCACCAGATGAGAAGGAAAGGCACTGCTGGTTTTGGGATGGATTGAATCTCTGTGGCAGAGAAGCACACAAACATAAGCTGCTAGAAGTGGTTTGGACAGCACTGCATGAGACAAAAGCCAGAGAGACACTTATGGGAGTGAGTAGCCCTGAGCTAAATTTCAGCTGCCCTGCAAAGCAGAGTCCCTCAAAGCTAAAATGACATTGGAGATCTTGTTACAGAAGAAGGATAGGAAGATGCAGCTGAATATCTGCCTGTCAGAATCTGCATTGTGCTCTTCATGGCCTGGGGAAACTCCCCAACTTCTCACTAGAAGCTCTTCTTTGCCTCCAGACAAGGTTGACGTTTGCTTTGCCTGAGTTTGGCTCTGAGCTTAATTGCCCTCCTGCCCATGTTGGAGGACCGTATTTGCCTGAGGAGTGGATGTGCTGAAGGGCAGGCCACAGCTCAGAGTTTGGGCCACCTCAAATAGATACTTTTAAAAGAGCTGCATGTAGGCTGCACCCACACTGATGTGCTTGTAGTGCCCAAGGTGAGGTTCATGGGTCAGCTATTCTGTTTTTTGAGGCTAAGGTGCTGAACGTGCAGGATACTTCTTTGTTCACTGTCTACAAAAGCCTTGTGAGCGGTGTCGGTTTGATCTTGACATTTCTACAGCCTGAAAAGGAGGAGACTCAAAACCACAACCTTGGAAGTTAAACACATCTGGCCTTTGGAGGAGGTTGGGTTTAGATTTCCACACGGGAGCTCAGCATGAGCTTGAATTGTCATTAACATCACCTTGCTCCATCCATGCAGATGAGCCAGCACCGTTGCTGTAGTGTGAGGTTGTGAGGCGGTTTCATCTCTTTCTTTCTCTGCGTGCGGCGTTCAGATCAGATTGTCCTTGGCCTAGTTTTGGGAGGGAAAAAAAAAGACAATCTTTTAATAACAAATAATCTCTTTTACAACTTTCTCCTTTCCTCCTGAAGTGTGGGTGAGGAGCTGCTGCTCTTTTCTGTTGCTTTGGATCCTTTGTGGGCATGCAGCGCTGAAGTGTGTGTGTGTTAGTCCACATGTGCACGTACTGAAGTGTTGTCTGAAGCTCCACCTGACACTGGAGGTGCTTCATTCCAGGAAAACTTGGCTTAAGTATCAACTGCTAATGTATCATCCAAGACAAAATCAGCTTGAAAAAGCATGGGAGGTGTCCTTTGTTGCCCTCCCTCAGTTGTATTCTGCAGCTTTCTCTTCATCCTTTCCATCAGTAACGAGGTAGTTTATGCTAAAATTTAGCCCATTAGTGAAGTGTTGATCACCCTGTAGAGCTAGGCTTGTTGAAAGATGCAGGAAACTACTCTGCAAAGATGTTTCCTCAGAATTTAAAATTCCTGCAGAGTTTCACAAACTCTGCAAATTGCACTGCTGCCTCTAGGCAGCTGAAGAAAGCTACAGGGGTGCACAGGCTCTTTCGGAAGGCTGAGTTGTTTGAGTAACAGCCATCAGCCTGGTGTTGACAGCTGCTGAGAACAAATAACCATTTAAAACAATAACCAGTTTTTAAAATTCCAAAAGGATTCAGGCCTGTGGATATCTCAGAAAACCTGGCCTAGATAATGTAAAAGCTAAAGTAATCTTTCAACAGTGACGTAGCTACTGAGAATCCTGAATCTCTTAGGAAGTAGAGTTTGGGGGCTTTTTAATGTATCTTTTCAGAAATAGCAGCGTGCAGCCTCTGTCATAGATGCAGTAAGTACTGACTTTTTTTTCACTTCTCCAACAAACAAAGCCGATGGAAAGGCTGAAGCCACTGCCTGCTCTGCAGCAAAATGTTCAGGACCTGAAGCTTGAGATGGGCGCCCTGTTTCTTTTATCCTATGGTCTTTCTAGATTTAGTGCCTCTAAAACAAATGTCAGGAGAGGTTCCTCAGAGAATGTCAACAGGCTCAACTCGTGCCTCTGTTATATCATTCCAGGCACAGTGGTCAGCAAACATCAGCTTTCCCCTTAGGTCCACACGTGACCTAGAAAGCGACACTGGAAGATGAAGGAGCTAAAAAATTCCCCTTTTTATTCCTTGCTTCATGATGGCCTACAATGAGTATTTAAGGTTGGCTTGAGCAAAGCTGTGGTTTGCTTTATGAACACAGACTGGGAGGACTTAGGTCACAGGCAAAAGATGAGCCCTGTGCAAGGTCAGAGGCAGGCACTGGGTCTTGCTCAGTCTGAGGGGAAAACCCTCCCTTGGGAGAGTGCTACTGCTGTGCCTGTTTCTCTTGCCTGGGGACAGATCAGGAAAGACCCTTCTATGCTGAGTGAAATTTTATTTCCATGTTAAAACTGCTTTTCAACAGAAAATTGAGGTTTTACTGTAATGACAGGTTTCATTAGAATATTTGTTCTCCACATAGTGTTTTACCTTTCTTGAAAAAATTAACACCTGAAAATGGAATGTTTTGACTGATGACTGAAAGACTTTAACTGAAGAAAAATGTAGACTTTCCACTGAGGAGATATACACACCAAAACTAGCATTAAAAATAAACCCCAAAGATGTTCCAGGATGCTGAGGTGCCTGCTTATGCTTTTCATGGGGTGGCTAACACCCTTCTGCGTGTCAGCGAGCACCCAGCCTGTGCTGTCAGTGACTGATCTCTTGGTTGGGACTTTGAGTGATTTCTTAAGGCAGGTTTCACTGTTCTCAAGTAATCACAGTGATCTGTAGTGTTGCCTGTTGTCATTTGTGGTACTTCTGTGTCTAAACAGTTCAGAGTAACCAGGACGCAAGTTATCCACACATGTACGTCGTGCATTCTCCATGTGAGATGCGAACGCCAGGTACAGAGTGGCATGTTAGTAACAGACTGTTAACCCTGTCTTGTGTTTTCATTACATGTATTCAGCTTCATACTAACACAGGTTTGATGAGGTTGGTTTTTTTATACCTCTGTCTGCTTTCTAAAATGTTTCCCTGCCAGAGGCAGGAGCCGTTTCTTCATTTACAATAAATAAATGCCATGGATGTGACACCTGCCCTTTTCTGGGCTCTCACCCAGGGATTAGTCTGTGCCCGGGGATCTGAGCTTTTTACATACAATGCACAGCTGTGATATAAAGAGCCTTTTGAAAGGGAGGCTTGGCAGCTTTCCCAGAAGCTAACTGAAGGGTCCATTTGTACCTTACCTGTGATTAATTCTTTTCCGTTTGTGTTTGCAGTGGAAGGACTTGAGCCCAGCACTAACAAAACCCATTTTGTTACTCAGTTCATTGCCTCTAACTGTATCTCCAACCTCTGGGGCTTCCCTACCTTTGCAACTGTTGACTAATATTAATTATGGGTATGCTGCTTAATCATCTCGGAGTGACCCTCTAAAGTGGCATTTAATCAGTTTTGAGGCAGCAGGCAAAAGTGAATTATGCTAGAGGATCATAGCAGAAGCACCGAGCCGAAGGTGGAAAAGGTTCAGAGAGATGGCAAAGACTCACAGAGTTTGAGTGCTTGGGGCTGGGGGTCTGCGAAAACCTTCGCTCCTTATTGGCTCTGTGTCGGAAGAGGGGAGTATAAACAGAGGAGTAGATTTAAGGGCATCCCAGCCTGTCGTGGAAAGAAGTTTGTGAACAAGTCCTCAGTGGGCTCAGGGTATCCTGAAACTCTTATCACTGCTGGAACATCTGCCAGGGACCGCGTGTGAAATGGGTGACTGGAAGCAGTGCTTCTACTGTTCTGCATTAAGTAGAGAGCTGGGTCCCCCCAGCATTCTCAAAAACAGGGAGATAAAACATAGCTTTGCCAGCACCCCTGTTCCCTGAGTGGTCTGTTTTCTCTGCTTCTGGAGGACAGATGTGTGTTAACAGGCAGGCACTGAGCCCAGAAGAATAAGGGTATTACTTTTTGCTTTTGCTTTTAGAGCTTTGTGGTAGAGGAATTTGAGGGCCTGGCACACTTAGATTAAAAGAGCATTAATATGGCTGAGCTGGTAAGTGTGACATCAATACATGGAAAACCCAAAGTGCCGAAAAAACAAAGCAGCCTAATTTGTTTCCACTGTAAAGGGAACCACTTAGAGATTGTGGGTTGTCTGTAGGCATCAGCAGAACTCAGCAGTGGATTTCGAACAGTCAAGAGATGCGGTGCTGGTATGCAGGGGGCCTAAGAAGAAGAGGCAACTGAAGTTAAGTGTGGTCAAACAAGAGTGAAACCCTAGCCTAACTGCTGAATCTGACAAGAGTTTTAGCCTTGAAAGTTTGGAGCTTGAGCTACCAAGATGATATGTGTCTTCCACTGGCACTGGAGATAAGTAGTTCTGTATTTCCCAAATGCATCTGATGCCTTATTTTACCCAGGTAGATCCTAGGCTGGGTTGAACTGGGTAAACTGAAATGGAGCAAGCTCTCCCAGGGTACGTGCAGTCTGGATGAGCCTTTCCTGAGTCCTGCCGCAGGCCTTCATCAACAGGACATTTAGGAAAAAGTAGCCCTGCGATCCCCATCCAAGGTCTTCACCTCTTTGTAGATCACTCAACTAGTCATCTCCACTCCAGCAACTTGAAAGCCTTCAGCTTTGCTTAAAAAGAATTTATGAATTCCCCTTGCAGTCCAAGTGTATTCACTAGGAGTGGGGAATTCCTTTAGATCTCTGCTGAAGAATGCTTTTAACTCAGGAGACTGCTTGTATCTACAAAGCAAAGTTTCTTGCTCACCGACCAACTCTCTGCTGGAAGCACCATCTCCCTCAGAAGATTCACTATTGTTCCCTGTTCCCTCTTGCCTATCTGTAAACTACCCCATGGCTAGGTAAATATTTTTAGTATATCCTATGCCAAGCTTTCTTCCTCCTCCCACAGCAGAAGATGCACATCAGCTCCCTTTGACTGCGAATGAACACCCATGTCTGAGAGGAAGCTGGCCTCACTCCAGATCTCTGCCTCACACATCCTGACAGAATGTTTTCCAACATCAAACTAGCAAGAAAGCAAACTTCTGTTTGCTTCTCTGATGTTAATATTGCCACCCACAACTGGTGCAGCGAGCTCTTAGAGCTGGTCTTTCACTGTCAGCTGGTAGGGTGGTAGAATAAACGTTAGAAGAATTATCCAGCTCGGTGCTTTAAATGGGGTGGATGTGGTAAGCAGGGTGGCTTCTGAGCTTCCTAACACGTGTACTGTGTGAGCAGTAAGGCTGAATATAATGGACATGTCCTCCTCTCTGCTAGAGCAATGCTGATGGTCATGAACTCTTGCAGTTCTTTCCAGTTACTTCACAGGCAGCCCAGCTCAGCCTGCTCCAAGAGCAGGATTTGGCTTTAACAGGCCAATTCCTGCCCCCATCCACCCAGTTTCAGACTGTACCTATGGCAAAGCATCCCTTTCCTCTCTCCTCCATGCTGCTTCTCTCTACCTGGTGTGTGGGTAAAAAAGCTGGCAGAGGCTCTGCAGGGAGCAGGCCTGAGGCCCCAGTCCTGTGAACTTGGCTGCACGTGGGGTGGTGTGGGAAGCAGGCCTGTTCTGCTGCAGTAGCTCACTGCTCCCCTCCCCGTGTCTTTCTGCTGTTCATTAGCAATGACTCTAAATGAGCACAGGCCTCAGCTTTCTAGCCGAGCAGATTTTTCGGTCTCATGGTGGCATGCGTGGTAACAAATGTTATCGACAGAAGCTAAAGGTCTCCCACCTCCTCTCTGCTAAATGAGAGCAGTGTCCTGTGTTGGAGCTCTGAAGCTCTGCAGTGCATCGAGCTGCTGTCTGTTTGATGGCCCTGCTTTCTTTGACACACCACTCCCAAGGTCTCCCCTTTTTTGTCTCTCTTCCCTTTGTCCCATCTCTGTTCTGTTTCTTAGGGGATTTTTAGCATCTCTCATGTAAATGTATTAGTTCTTGAGCTAATTAGAGCTTTGTTTACACCAGGTTTTTCACAGGCTTGTGAGCAGTCAGTGGTGAGGTGGCTTTATAAAGGGCTTGTATCTTCCCACTGCAGGGTCTCTGTCCCCTTGGTGATCTGGGGAGCTGACAGTGCCTCGCCTGTCTAGGCAAGTTCCTGCAGGGTTGTCTCTGTGTGTGACCTCTTCATCATACTGGTTGGAATTAGGAGCAGGGATCCTCCTCTTGCACCTCTGTGACTATGTTTGTCCTGGTCTTCCCCAATCTTGGTCATCCTGGTACTTGGTGCCGTGGCTTGGACCAGTGAGTGAGACCCCTGGCTCCTAATGGATTGCTGACTGGTCAATACTGAGATTTTCCACCACTGTGTTCTCACAGGACCCCTGGAAGAAGGAGATGACATATCTTTATTGATGTATATGTGTGCTTTTAAACAGCTACTGCCCAGGCACAGCTGTGACTGGAGCTGGTGGGTTCCTGGACCCACTAAAGCTACGGCGACATTGACAGGACCTGTACAATCCAGCAGCTTCAAGAGGTAGCTGTCAGTAGCTTTAGTGCAGTTACTCTGCCTTTATTCATTGCGGGTAAAGGTGAACGTTGCTCTTCCAATTATGCCTCTCCTCTCCAGAAGCTTCCCTCCGCAATGAACTGCGGAAATACCCCCATCCTTCCCTTGTATTTACTGACTTCTTAGCATCTGCCAGATCCAACTGGGAGCTGCCCTGCTGGTAATCAGCATCCCCCCGGACGTGCTCCTCCCTGGCTGACTCAGTCGGCTGCAGCGCTTCAGCACAGCCCTTCCAAGCAGAGAAGCAATTGCTCTTTCTGCCCTGTCTGTCTAGAGCTCTCCCTCCCCGGCCCTCCCGGTGGCTGAGTCACTTCCTTCTTTAAATCTGGCCTTAAATCTTGCTTTTCTCTTCACCCTGTGATTCACTCATTTTGTGAAGCGCTTTGCGGAGCTCTGGCTGGTAGACACAGAGCGCAGAGATGCTCCCAGTGCAGGACATCATCCTTGTCTCAGAGCCACAGCTGTGAGCCCCTCTCCAAGGGCTGGTCTCTGTGTGGTGCTAAATGGTGTCTCTTACTATCAGTATTTCTCTTATCTTAGCGTTTCTCTCAAATCTACATCTGACGTAGCAGTAGGAGCCAACTCCTGCCTGCGGGTGAGCGCGTGTGATTTCTTTAGACATCGGCACGTGCCTGTGAGGGCTCAGCTCGACCCTTTTCCCACCCAGTTTGATTAGATGCAGTAAGAGAGTCATTACAGGATCTCTGCCACTCCTCCTCATCCCTTGTGGGATTTAAGGAAGACTGATCTTACAACTGAGCTGAAATGTGCTCAGAGAAAGGAAAGCTTGAGCTTCTGCCTAATAAACCTGGAAATATTTTAGTATAACATCTCCCTTCCTCAAATTTTTATATTAAGATTATTTTTCTCCCTTACCTGCTTATTCCTTGGCCTTGGACCCTCTCACATCTAAGTGCCTCATCTTATTACTGTTTCCCAGTATGCAAGGGAATTGGCAACAAGGAGGGTGGCTAAAAGACGTTGCCGTGAATTAGCCACGTAGCACCATTGAACTTGGCTAGACGTGCTCCAGTTACCAGCAATGAGTGGGATGGAGTTTGCCAAAGCTTTGACACACTGTTTTTGGCTGTGACTTAGGTAGTTAAACCCTAAATCTATTTCACTGTCCTTGCAGCTTAGGCATACGGATACTCAGTCATGTAAGTGTCCTGTAGGTGCCTTGCCCCCATAAGTTTGGGCAGAAATGGGTACGGCTGGGGCCCAGGTCTGGTCTGGTCAGTGAAGGTCTGGTGGCTTCCTCAGGACAGTGATGTCCAGGCCCAGTGCCAGCAGTGTAAGAGCACACTGATGAAACATTTGAGATTGAATGGATGGGCTGTGATGCTTCAGTCACTCAGCAAGGGAGAGTCTGTTCTGCTTAGGAAATGTGTGGTAGGCTGTGCAGCTACATTTGTCTGTAGCTGTGGGTTTCTAAAATCTTGACCAATAAACATTTTCTAAAGAGCAACAAAAAGTCATTTTCCATTACAGTAAGTTTGTAAATGAAATGAAATTGCTGTTGTAAAGAAGCTTTGTTTTGGTGGGGGGACAGGGCTATGGAGTTTGGTAAAAGATGACCTCATGTCCAAGGCAAGGACTTTCCATTTTACCTGATGACTGTAGGAGACATAGCAATTGGTTGAATGAGAATTGAGGTTTCTAACTAATATTGATATCCTTAGCTCTGTTTTGGGCAACCTGGTCTAGTTTTGGGCAACCTGATCTAGTGAAGGTGTCTCTGCCCATGGCAGAGGGGTTGGAACTAGATGATCTTTGAGATCCCTTCTAGCCCAAACCAGTTGGTGATTCTATGATTTTTAATATAGCTTTGCAGTCACAATTTTCAGCTTCAAAACAAGCAACTCTTGAGAGGAATGTAATGTCTCCCTTTGCATACTGATCTCACGTTGTAAACCAAGCTTATATTGCATATATTTCTTTCTTTTGCTTAGAATGAAGTGATCAGCCAGCAACTCTCTGTCATTTTCACTCATTGCTACGGACCGTACCCTATTCCAAAGCTGGTTGAAATTAAGCGCAAGCAGACCTCTCGCCTCGGTAAGTGTGACTTGAAGATGCTTGTTGGCTTTCTGGGGAGAGCTGTGGGAAGTCTGCATCACAGGCTGGGCACTTTGGGGGGCAGAAGTCAGGGAAAAACCTGGATTTGAAAGGCAGAAATATAAAAAGGAAGGCCCCCAAACTCAGCCTGACCTGCAACTCCCGCTGAAATCAGAAGGGTCATCAGGTGTGCAAGAGTGTGACCGTAAATCTGCAAAGATTTGTCTGTGTTGCTAATTAGGCTGGGATCTGAGCCCGGGGCTGGGAGCCAAACATCTGCCTGCCTCTCAGACTGTCATAGCTGGCTGTGCACAATGCCAGCGGCACAGCCCTCCCAGCCCTGCGGACAGAGCCCAAGCTGCTTTAGTGTCACCTGGAAAATACCCCAGCGATTATCCAGGACCTTTTTGCCCTTTGGGCAAAGGCTTCCCTGCGCAGAGAGAGGGGCGTGAGAGGGTATAGATGAACTCTGGGCCCTCCAGCGCCTGTTCAGCTGCTGGGAGGCTGTGCCAGCTCTGCACGGTGGGGATAGCTGGCTGTCATCTCGGCAGAGGTCCTCGCAGACTTCAAAGCTTTGAATTCCCTTTGTCTGAACTCCATGTGGCTGGCTGGGGGGAGCTTCTCTCAGGCTGTCCAAAATAGCTTTATGAGATTTACTCATTAAAAACAATAACCTTTTACGCTGTTTTCTTCTTTCGTCAAAACAGGAAAATAATCTGTATATTCATGACCTCTTCCAAGCTAAAGTACTGGCTTTTTCTTTTCTCTTTTTGTGATTCTAGATCCCCATTTTCTTAACAACAAAGAGATGTCAGATGTTACATTTCTCGTGGAAGGAAGACCATTTTATGCACATAGAGTGTTGCTATTTACTGCATCGCCAAGGTAAAATGCAGAGACATTTCTGGGGTTTAATGAAAAAAAAGAATTTGGGTTTGTGAAGTTTTTTCTTTCTTTTTTTCTTTTTTTTTTCTGCTGTTAAGATTCTTTGAGGGCTAATGGCCCAATCTTAGTTTTTACCTAGGTAGAACATCTCAACAGCTTGTTTCTGGTTGATCTGCAGGACATTTAGCAAGTGCACCGTCACTAGATTCCCACCCAATAAATGATCCATGCTTCTGGCCATGCATCTGACTTCATTCCACTGAAGCACATTTGCATGGAGCTCGCTGCTGCATCCAGCTCTTAATCATAGAAGAGTCTCCATATTTTGGAGATTTTATCCTGTGAGTGGCTAAATCCTGCCTCGCATCTGTGTAGGCAATCTCCAGGAAAAACAAGCTACTGTCACACAATTCCTTGACAGCTTTTGACAGTTTTAAAAAATTAAAATGAAGTGTCTACAAAGCATTCTGTATCCAAAGGCAGTATTTATGGGCTGTCCCCTATGCTCAGAAGGCCTGGCAGGGGTTACCCAGCTCAATCCAACCTTAAAAGTTGCTCCCAAACCATACTTGTACACAATTTTGTAATTAAAGGTGCACCTGTAAAGAATTTAGCTGGTCCTCCATAAGGGCTTATTTCACAATGTAGCAAGGACAAATCAGGAATTGATGGAACTGATGCCACACACACTGCCAACCCACAGCACAGAGCAGAGATTTGCATAAAGCAACTGCAGCATCCGACCCTGCCTTCAGTTAAGAAAAGGACAGCTTAGTTTAGAGCATGCTGATAGAGGTACAGACTTGTTCCAAATGCTGGCGTTAAACCTACTGAATTGAGTTCATAGCAGAGTTTGACACTAGTAAAAGCAAATCGGTTGTTATCTATATTTTAATTAACAAGTTGCAGCTGTGATAGGGAAAAGCTGGGCTTGATAGGTAAGCCAAATCTTTGCACTACCACTAGTGGATTACTAAAAAGAAGAGCAGATGTTTCTGACAGCACGTTTTCCGTTTTCACTTTCAGACCAAATGGCAAACTTAATTTTGAGAAATAGATTGCTATGTATGTATATGTCTAATATAAAGTTGCAGTTATTAACTTGTGGGGTTTTTTTCCTGAAACTTGTTCTAATTTCAGGGTTTGGTATTTGAAACAGCAACCTATCCAGGTTCTGCCTCTCCTGCCTCTTCTTACAGGATTGTATTGGGCCTGCAAAGAAACATTAAAAGACTTAGTGCAGTTGTTTCAATTTGGTCCCAAACATTTTTCTCTTTTTTTTAATCCAGCATAATGAGCATTTGATCTCCTTCAAAAAAAGAAAGTGTGCAGTTTTTAAATGTTGCAAGTCTTCCTGAAAGATATGTAGCCTCCCAAAAAAAAAGAGAAAAGGTTTTGTAATATGCATTACAGTATCTGAATTTCCTATGTACATTTTATTCTATCGTGTTATTAGATTTATTCTTCAAAGATTTCCAATGGAAATCACCTAAAGAAGAGGCTTCTTCCCTTTGGTTTGAACTTTATATTATGTCAGTGTCCAGATCTTGACACTTTCCTGTGACAAATCCATTCATTTCAGTGTACTGTTTTTGCAAGAGCTGATGCTGTCCTTCCACTTTGCCATACTTTTTCACAGAGATAATTGGGCTGGTATTTCAATCTTGCTCCTTTTTATTTAGGTTTAAAGCATTGCTGTCTAGCAAGCCCTCATCTGATAGTACTTGTATTGAGATCAACTATGTGAAGTACCCCATCTTTCAGGTAAAGTCAGTTCTCACATTGAATTTGAATGGAACATACAGTAGGAACATCGTATGTGCCCTGTCCAAATTAGTGTGTACCTACACGTAGCTCAGAGTAGTGGTTTCATGAACACAGGCTTCATCTCTGTTCACAAACTAAGCTGCAGGGTGCTGTGGATTGCAAATGCCGTGCCCAACCAGACCTAATAGCATGCATTTCGCTTCCACGGGGTGCACAGACAAAGCAGTGCATGTCAAGGGAAAGCACTTGATTCTTTTTTCTCTTGTGGGCTTTCTGTATTTAATGGACAGGCTTGGAAGAGACACAATTCACTGCCTTCCCTAGCAGTATTGTTCAGTCGATTTTTGCCAGGAAAATAGTAGAGCTTGCTTTCTGTATCGGTAGCATATACATGTATATGCTTCCTTTTATTTGAATCCCAGCTCAGACAGTTCCATTATCGACTGTTACCACTGCAGCTAATTGCCAGCTGCCTACAGTAAGTTTAGGCTCGCTGGAAGCTCACTGCAGAGGGATCTTAGCTGGCTTGTGTTACAGTGCAAAGCCTCCCCCACTCCTTCTCACCTTCCATGCATGACCACACACAGCTGCGTGAAGGTGGGGGTACCATTGCCAGGGAAGCAATAAGGGAATAACTGTTACACATTATGTACTTTTCTGAATCAACAATGTACTTAACATACTGGGAAATACATTGAAAAGTCAGAGTGAATTGATTCTATGATTCTGTGATTCTATGATTCTATGATTATGTGACCAGCTACCTGCAAGCTGCTTGGAGCTCACCTGAAAGTCCAGATGATGTGGCTGGTGAGGGTCAAGATGTTAGACTTGTGAGAAGGAAACATTGAACTGTGCAGAGAGAGAGAGAGTAACCAAATATATTTTTAAATCAGTTTGGGCCAGTGCTATCTACATCTCTTTGATGCTGTTGGAGAGTCTGGGGTATTGCCTGCAATCTTTACATCACCTCCTGTTCCCTGATGTCTCGGACTGCTTTTTATAAACACTTCCTTTGTTTCATTGCAGCTGGTTATGCAGTATCTTTATTATGGAGGTGCAGAGTCACTCCTGATTAAAAATAATGAAATTATGGAGGTAAGAGACATTTATCTTAATTGCAATGAGGGCAATGCTAAGTGATCTGTGTACCATTCACCCAAGGGCATGTGGCCATTGGGCAAGACATGAGCACTCCTCTGAGAGCCAGCAGTGTCTCACCCGGAGTGCCCAGCTGTCTGCAGTCCTGTGGGAGATGCTCAGTCTCCTCCTCTGCTGGTTGCCCGATACAGTAATTTTTGTCAGTGTGAAGAAAGAGCAGAAAAATTATGGTCATCAAGCAAAAAAAATTGCCTAAAATAAAAATATCTAGTTAGATGCTTTAAGGGGCTCTTCTAGGAAATGCAAAGCTGATGTTACCAAAATCTGGAAGCAACTCCTGGCAGCCTAGTACACCATCCTCTCTCTTAGCCTGCCAGGTGAGTTGCTTTGCTCTACCTGAGCTGGCCAGCTTCTCTCTGCCACACTCTTTCCTTTGGTTTATTAGCTCAGGCTTAGTATGTCCAGACCTATCTCAGCAGCATAAAAACATCCAGTTTGCTTCCTCACTCAGGAGAATTCTTAGGCATGCACCTTGCTTTAACCATTGGAGAAATCCCTCTGGAGTCACTGTTCAGTTCAGTTTCAAGCATGTGACTGGCAAATTTTCTGAAGAAAACCTTAAGCCGCTCCCTGAGATACAGAGATTGCTTGGCCCCTTTCTCACTGGACGTAAAGCATCCGGTGTGCTGTGTCCATTTGCAAAAGCCAGACCAGGAGCTGACTGAGCCTTCAGTGTAGCCACACAACCACAACCTGTGTGGATGTTAAATGATCCTCCTCCAAATACTGTGTGCTGCCATTGCCAGCTGTGGTCTGCCTAGCGACACTACAGCTATTGAGAAATAAAATGTATTTGAGCAAATTCTTCGTAGTCATTCAGGGAGTTTTCTTGCTGACAATCACCAAATTATGGCAGCCATGAAGAGCACAGGACAGTAAGTACTAAAATAAGAGCTACTTCAACAGCTGGTTATCATCACTGTGGAGATTATAGTCTGCCACCATGATGCTTTATTGTGGCCTACATTAATTAGTCTTGTCCCCCATGATGCTACTCTCTGGGGCATCCACGCAGGGCTTAGCTTTTACCAAAGTGCTGCTAACCAGAAATGGGGAGTGACTCTAATTTGGGGTACGAGAGGCCAGGAGGAATCAAGTCCAATGGGCGCAGGGACATCTGTACCAACCCTGCTGGCAGCAGAGGATAGAACTGCTCAGGACTGAAATTACCCTTCTCCAAGGTAGGCAGAGGATTTTTAACCAAATCTCTATTTCTATATTCTATGTAGCTTTGAAAGAGGCTCCTGAATTTATAACCCTTTCTGAAATAAGGAATCTTAGACTAGGCAATGCAGAGGCTTTACAGAGAGGCATGTGTTATCACCTAGGCTGTTAAAAAGCTTGCGCTGCAGTTCAGCTGGCTGCTTGCTCTACTTTTGTGACATCTCAAAACTTCTGCGACTCAAGAATGTATGACTGATTGATTGATCTGTTGATAATGGATCTGGCTACAGTTCCTCACAGTTTAAAGTAATTACAAACCAGCACGTGACTGCTTGAGCCACAGAGGCAGCTGGAATAGGATTTGGCTTTATCTTTCAAAACTGCATTTAGCAACTTGCCTTATTACAAATACGATAACAAGGAGCACCAGAAATACTCCACAGAAATCTTTGCTGCAATTCATAATTGGGGCCAGCTGACTGCTATCGCATCGGCACTGCAGATTTCCAGCACTGGGGTTTATTTATGGGATTAAAGCAGAGTTTGAGCAGACTGCACAGGAGAAGTCAGAATAATGTCATGGAGGTTTCAGCGTTTTGTTCATCAGTGCTCCCACCTAGCACGTGAGAGCCCTTTTGGGAGTCACAGGATAGCTTTTTGTCATGCTAGGTGATAAGGGCCATATAAATACACCTGAATAGCTTAGCCTAAGAGGCCAGTCTGGGTTAGAGCAAGGTGTCAAGCAATGAAGAACCCCAACATTCTTCCTAAGCCAGAGCAGGGAACCAGAGGCAATGACCTACCATGGACAGACAGGAAATTGACTTCCTTTTCCCAGCTGTAAAAGGACACTAAGGGGGCAATAGGGGAAATCTTAGCACTACCGAGTTCAGTTGGAGAACTCAAAATTTAAGCCATTTTCACCCCACAGGCTACAGGTCATGCCCACAGTGTATGCAGAGATCCCAAGGCAGCACCAGCCCAGGTAGTATTATCTGTGGGGTGGATGCAGAGAAAGGTCGGCTTGAGTCCTGGTGGCAGGAAAGCCGTGGTAGTGCAGCAATGCAGGGACACAACTTTATGTGCGTGTTAACTAGGCAGTGCCTCGCAATGGGCTTTGCAATGCCCTCTGCATTGTATCCCACTCCTTGGAGTAAGGTGGAGCCAGACAGTGTTTCAGTGCCTGTGGCACAGACGTGACCTTACTGCTGCTCACAAGCTACAGCAAGGATCATACGGAGATCCGACTCCCTTTCCTTAAGCTTGTTGAGGTGGCAGATTTGAGGTTAGTTGCCTCTCTAGATTTTTAAGACTGCCCAGGGTGGTCATCATCCTCTGGTTTCAATTCCTCTATACTCTTATTCCTGGCCCTTCTGCTGACATCCTCATACCCAGCCCAGGCACTCTGTTTCAAACAGAGCTTGGGGAATGGTTGAACAGGAACCCTTTTTTTCCTGGAATGTAATTACAGATCCCTCCTTGCAGAGTCACATTTTCAAAGTGACCAAAGACTCTCCAAGCTGCCCTTTCCTTTTCTCTCTCACAGCCCCCCTACCCCATTCCAAAGTCAGCAACCTGTGGTGGTCTTCCTGTGTACGGCTTCCCACAGTGGGATGTAGAGGGGTCTGCAGAGGGTTGAAGCAACCAAGCAACCTTCTCATTCTAACTGTTTGCCAGTACTTTCATGCCAGCTGAAGCAGGGGCAGAGAAAAAAAAACACATGATGAAACAGTAGAGAAGCAAGCTCTGATTCTGTATCGGTCAGCAGATTTGACTGTTTTTTTCCTTGTCTTTTTCTTTTTTAGCTTCTCTCTGCTGCTAAATTTTTCCAGCTTGAAGCTTTACAACGACACTGTGAGATCATTTGCGCAAAAAGCATTAATACAGAAAACTGCGTGGATATTTATAATCATGCCAAGGTAAAAATAACCTCCTGTGCTTGCATGCTGTGTGTCTGTCGTCATAGGTCAGTTGTATGAGGAGCAGCGATGCAGATAGCCCATGCTTAGTATGTTTGTTACGCCTTTAGGATTTGGTACTTATTTACTGGGACTGAGTGGGGCTAATAGGTACCAAGTGTAGTGACAGTCCTGAATCCTGTAGTGTGAGAGCATTGGTGGCAGCTTCTCACCCCCTTCCCAAAGCAGTTCAAACCCAGTTCGAGCGTATCACCGTGTGGCAGGCCTATCCCTTCTCATGGCGACCTGAACTGCTGAGTTATTCAACAGGCATCGCCTAAGTGAATACGACACCTCTCTTTCACCTTCCGAGCTGCATTTTCCCATTACAACTGCCTTTTTCCTCCTGCCTGAAGCCCACTGGGGTGATACACTCAGTGCTGCTGACAGCTTGTCAATATATAAAAATGCCGTGTTGTCAAAGTGCAGTGTCTCAGAGCCATGCACGGATGGTAATGAGAATTTTATGTCTTGGGCAGGAGAGATTCACAGCTTCTTATTGGAATCAAATTATTTACTTAACTTGTGAGGAGGCCAAAGTCATTAGGCATAAAAACATGGCATTTTTTTGACCTAGAAAACCTGTTTTTGCTCACGGATGGAGGTGTTTGCCACACAGATTAGATTCAGTTTTTCTCCTCCTCTTCTGTGCTTAGTAGTTAGGCTTTCGCTTGGAAGATGGAAATCCTACACAAGTAGCTGCAATGAAATATTTTGAAGCAATCCTTAGATGATTTTCTTTTCCTATGACTTACGTGGTCCATACGAAAGATAAAATGATGCAGCGTGTTGTGAAGGTTTGATTGAACAGAGTCATCCTGCAGATTGCTCCAGACCCCTGCAGATCTGACTGCCATTCCCATCATCAGTAGTAACGTTAGGTCTTCTTGTACAGATAACGTGCAATCAGTGTTTGAAATAGCATGAAGTTCCACCTATAAAATGAATAAGAAATTAGGTACATCTTCAGGTCCATTTGTTGTAATAGGAAAAAAATAAATCACCAGTGCAGGAATATTATGAAAAGTGCTTGTTTCCTAGCTTATGTTGGAACTTCTTGATTTGTGTTAACTGTTACTAAAAGTAAAATGAGTAATTTTGTTTTAAAATCATATGTTTTCTTTGAATTGTGAAATGTGATTGTTATTTACATCCTGATTGGAGAAAGTTCTTGCACGAAGCTTTAGACCCATCTGAGGGACTGGTACGCTGCTGACTGACACAGGGACTGAACAAACCCAGTGGCTAAATCCAGCTCAAGGTCCCCAGCCTGGAAGGTTTTTGTGCCTGCATCTTCCAGTGGAGGCAGCGGAAAGGGCGTGCTGTGGTTCTGTGATTCTACTTGAGAGGCTTTTACAACCAGGGCTGTGTTTGCACTGCCATGGGTAGGGCATCGCAGAGATAGCCAAGCCAGCTCTGAACTAAATCCTGGCTTCTGGAATTAGTTAAGCCACATTCCCCTGCAGCTCTGCATGGGCTAATTTACTCTGCTTCCAGTAAATTACCAGGGCTCGGCCTCATACTGTGATAGCTAGAAGGTTTCCAAGACCTTAACTCACCAATTTAAAGCTAGTTGAGATACCTCTGTACTACGTTGTCTGCAGAGAAGGCAACGATGCTCCATCTTTTTCTCCTGGTCTGTGTGATGTGTGGGTGATTAATCTGGACACACATCGTTCTGCCCCGAGTGCTTCTGTCACACAGCAGCCTCATTTGTTTGTTGTGGGAATACCAGGTAATGGTATGTGGTGGAAGAGGCCAGATGGTCCTGATGAGCCAGGGGAGCTCACAAGCAGATCAAGCGCAGCTTGCCAGCCAAATGTCTGCCTTTCCCTATGGCTCTCAAGTGCAGATGAAACTTGTGTTAGGCTGCAGTGAGGGTGGGAATAAGGTAAGCAGAAGCTGAAGCCAGGAACCACCGCATCAGCTAGGAGCAGGTTTTGAGTAACTTGCTCCTGTTGTAGGTACCATTTCTAGTCCTTGCTACTTTGGAAGCTGAGCTGCACCTGTGGGAACTCAGGCAATGCCCGCTTTCTAGATGGGGATGGGTGAGCAGGTTGGCCCAGCGACACGTGGTGCACAGCCTTTGTCACAGTGATTGAGAAAGATAGGATCTGGTGGAAGCTTAGCATGAAGTGAGCACAGATTTGGAGAGCTATCTTTGGTGGGGGCCTTGGTGTAGAACAGTGTTTTTAGCAGCATAGTGAGCTGTGTAAAAGGACCTTTTGTTCAGCTGGTGCAGTGCTGGTAGGAAGGTGACACAGTGTGGATTTGGCCGCATGCACAATTTAAAATCTGAATTGAGAGTATTAAAATGATCTGTGTCATCCTTATGGGCTTTCCATTCTTAACACTGCAACATAAAATCACAGAATTATAGTATGCAAGGTTGGAAGGGAACTCCAAGGATCTTTATTGGCAAAAGCACACTCTAGACAAGATGGACCAGCACCTTATCCAGCTGAATCTTAAAAGCATCCAATGTTGGGGAATCCACCACTTCCCAGGGAAGATTATTCCAATGACTGATTGTTCTCATTGCAAAAAATTTTCCTCCTGTGTCCGGTCAGAATTTCCCCAGGAGTAACTTGTCCCCTTTACCCCTCATCTTTTCCATATGACTCCTTGAAAAAAGGGAGGATCCCATCTTCTTTTTAGCCACCCTCTAAGTACTGGATCATGGTGATGAGGTCATCCCTAACCCTTCTTTTCTCAAGGCTGAACAAACCCAGTTCTCCACCTATAGTGGACTATCACAGCTGAAGCCTTTGTATGGCCCAGGATCTAGCCAGTGGGTGATGACCATTACAAATCACCTATCAAATGACCAGTATGGGTCATTTAAGGTTTGCTTACATGTTTTCATTCACACGTTAACAAGGCTTGCTCACACGTCACAGTATCCCTGTCTATTAATTACCCTGACACAGTGTCCAGCATAAGATACTCATAGCACCAAACCACATGCTCTACAAACCTCCATTTCTCCTCCAAAGCTTCCTCAAAGCATGAAACTTTGCAGAACAGGTTTCTGCAGCCATGTGGCCCATCACTGCTAAGGGTGGCATTCATGAAACTTGGTCCATAGTATGTTTTCCCAAACCTGTAGTTTTAGGGTGTAACCTCCCATGTGAAATCACTGGTCTGATGAACTCTGTGGTAAAAGTCCCATCGGTTTCCAATGGAGCAAACTTTCACCCCTGGAAGTTTGTTTCCTTAACAACCTGGGCCTGTCCACATGGAATCGTGAGCATAAAACACTGTTTGATCAACTCCTTTCCCTCCATGCATATGTATCTGTAAGCATTACTGTGCCTGTCTGAAATGCTTAGCTTGTGTGTTTGTTTGTCTGCAGCTCTTAGGCACTGTGTTTCCTGGGCAGGTTTTGTCAGAATGGTTATCTTTCTCTAATTTCACTTGTAGTTTCTCGGAGTCACAGAACTATCTTCCTATTGTGAAGGCTACTTTCTAAAAAATATGATGGTCCTCATTGAAAACGAAGCTTTCAAACAGCTGCTGTATGACAAGAATGGAGAGACGTCTGGTCAGAACGTACTACAGGACTTACAGAGGACGTTGGCCACAAGGATTCAGTCAATTCACTTGTCTTCTTCAAAGGGCTCCATTGTGTAAAGCTGAGGAAGACGGTAACCCTCCAGTAAAGACCCTGCAAGTTGAGTCTGCTGTTGCAGTTGCTTAAACCCGTTGCAGTTGCTTAAACGACTACAAAAATCTAATTAAAAGATTCTACTTCGCATCCAAATAGTTCTGTGTTGGCCAAAGGTGCTACGCTTGGGCTGCGGCCCCGTTTGGGTGAAGGAATGCAGGAAGCAAAGCTCCTCCCTGTTTCTGAGCAAACGAGGTACAAGAGTATCCAGAGAATCCGTGTTGTAACCGAATTCTGAACACACACGTGTGGTCATGGAGCTTGATGCCAACAAAAGCCAGAACTCCTATCAGTGAACCGCAGGAGCCCCTGCCTGAGCGGTGGTGCTGGGGCACACCTGAATTGACCGATAAATCATTTAAGGCGGATTTGTTCCAGTGTTACACACTTAAGAACTATACCTATCCCAGAGTCCATTATCTTGTGCATTTAAGAAATGTAAGAACTGTTACTGTGGTCGAGCAAAGATCGACTGTGTTAGAGAGTGGGTAAGACTGCTACAGCTGAGGAAATAGGCTGGCAGATTTTTAGGGGTGGGAACTTTTTAAATTGTTCATAAAAAAAAAAAATAATGGGGTGGCCTTGTAGTTTAAAAACTTTCTTAAGCTTACAATTTCATTTTGACAGAGCTGTGTTTGAGAATCTATGTAACATGTTTTGGTTTTTTAAATGGTAAAATGTACATTGTGTAAACATACATATGATCTAGTTTTGCTTGTATTCTTTCCTAGGGTGGTATAATCTTGCCTAAAAGGCTATGGTTACACCAAAGAGGTACATTACCCAGACTATCTAATACAGTAGTTGGGGGAGGGAGGGGAGGGAGGGGCAGGAGAACTGCATGCTACTTGTGATTTGGGGTTAAAAGCAAAGGCAAACTCAACATGCATTTGCATGGTAACTGTACCTGTGAAATGTTACGTTCGTGCTTCATTTTGCCAAGACAAATGCAATGTTACTTCTTGTCAGACTCCACCTGTGAGATCAGCGTATTTTTTATTTGGTCGTGGGGACCCTCCCCGAGCCACTGGATTCTGTTTGTTACAGTGAAGGGACAATAACAGATCTTTACTTCTGGAACGTGTCGATGCTTTGCTACTGGCCAGAGATTGTGTCCAAGTTAGACTTTTTTAAATTATAATTAAATATGTACTATAGAATGATTTCTCACTGTATTCTGAGAATGTATAGGTTATCTACAATGCAGGGTTTGGGTGGGGTGGGATGGGGGTGTGATTTAATGTCAAAGCTTCCTTTCTTTTGCAGCATATTGTTAGCAAGACAAACCTGCTACGTGCCACAACATTCCTGATACTCTGTTTCCAAAAACCACAGCAAGAAGTAGACAGGACTGCTGCCTTCTCCATGGCAAAGTGACATTAATAGGTTTATTTTCTAGCATGCCGTTCAGAAACTGTCCCCAGTTCACAGGCTTCAGAAGTTTTATTTTGACAGTGCATGTTAACTTCTTGTTCTTTTGTTGAAGAGTCTATGTTGGGTGCTCTTCCATGTGGATAGTTTTTGGTATGCTCAGAGAACACAGTTTTGGCTTTAGTTATCAGCACGGTAGGAAGCTGTTTTATGACTCTGAGGTGTAAATCCTCCGGTGTGCTCGGTCTTTTAAAGCCTGTAAAGTTTCTGCAGCAAATTACCAAAATGTCTAAACAGCCACTAATGTCACAGGCACGGCCTGCCAGTCAGCTGGACTTTTTTTTTTGTCTGCATAGTAGATGTTCATGCAAGTTGTTGTCTGGAACACTTAGGTCATGGCAACTTCTGTGTGGATGTTGTGATCTTAGAGAAGCGAGACCACAGTTGATGCAACAGCAACACACAGGGGTGCTTGTTGTCATTTGGTGTGTCTCTTCAGCCATGGAAACCCATCCTTTCCTGCCAGTGATAACTAGATAGGAGCAGACCTCACCCTGCAGCTTCCTGGTTTAAAACAGCAACGTTTTTCAAACAATAATCATGACATTAAAATTCTTCCCGTGGGTACCTGCGCAGTGCTCAGCGAAGTCATCAGGAGTTACTTACACATATATCCACAGGCAAAACGGCTTTTTCGTGGAAGCACGCCCACGGGCATACGTGTGGATAGGCAGTCTGGCATCTAATGCTGTAATGTTAGCCACGGGTGCTGTGCCTCTGTGTCTAGCTCAAATACTAACTGCTTTGGTAAAGGGATGTAGAGTCCTGCCTGCCTAGGCTGTTTCTGGAAGGCGATGTCTTCTGGCCATTTGTAGGAACCTGCCTGGAACTCATTAGGAAGGAAACACTGATAACTCTGTGCTAGTCATTCTTCTGGTGAGTTGAGCCTATCTGTGACAAAGTTTAGTAATTTTCTTTTAGGGAGAAAGGGCTTGATACGTCCTGCAGAGGCTGTACGTGAACCGAGTGCTCGCTGTGTCTGGGCATTTGGAGGCAAAGGCGAGCCAGAGGCTTTCACAGCAGCGTGCAGCTGCCTCCAAGCACACACTGACCAAGTCTGTGTCAGCCTGCACATCCGTGTGTGTCCTGTGGCTCCTTTGGGAGCTTGTGAATCAGGATGGCCGAGCACAGCAGGAAGTGTGGCACACACTGCTGCCAAGAGAGCTGCTTTGCTCGTGTCTAGCAAATGGTAGGAGAGAACAAGCCCCAAGAAGTTATCATTCAGAGCAGTTGCAGGAAGTGACTGTGGCTGTTGATTGATAAGGGAACAACTTTTCCCCTTCACAACACCAGTATGCCCAAAGTCACTGGCGTACAGCTGAGAGGCACTTTGCAAAAAATAAATCATGATTTTCAGTTCTGTATCAACCTGTGACCCCGATGATTCATGCCCATGGAAGAGCCAGCCTATTTGTAACCCTGGCATCAGTTTCTCCTGGAAGTAGTCAGCAGATTCCTGTGAATCCACAGACCAGGGTTTGAAAGCTGCCATTTTAGCCCACCTCTCTTGCTGAGAGCCTGGATGAGATCTAGCACGCCAGACAACGTCCAGCTTGCAGACACTTGAAATGTCCAGTGATGGGGATCCATGGTCTTCACCACCCTTGTAATCAGAAGGTTTTCCTGGGACACTGTTTGGAATTTCTCTACTGCAAATGGAGCCGCTTGTCCTTTGGGCCCTGACTGACAGAAAGAACACATGATAATACAAGGTCTTCGTGCAAGACTATTCTGTGTAGGAGAGGAGTTACCCTCCTTTCCTCCCTAGTACAGACTCTCACAGTTCCTTTGCTAGGTCTGTGATTCCAGCTGTCGTCCCCAGTTTCCACCAGGTGCTGTGCTCCAGCCGGGGTTTTACCGAGTAACGAGCAAAGCAGAGGAACTGTCTCCTGTGGTTTCTGTGAAGCATATCACAAAGTATACCCTGCAATATTTTCTACAAGCACATCCCATGGCTGACTTTGATCTAGTCTGTCTTCTCTTAGAATTCCTGGGTGAATCGGTGCTGCTTTCCCAGGAGTTTCCATTTCTGTCTGCGCATTTGTTTACTGCACCTTCCAAAGTACGAGACTTTCGACTTGCCTTTATTAAATTTGTTCTGCTTTAATTGGGGCAATTTCCCCACTTCATCAAGATCAATTGCAATTCTGCCCCTGTCTTCTAGCCTGTTTCATAATCTCCAAGTCTCATTATACGTGGCTTCATGCACGGATTCTTCATTCCATTAATCTGGGGCTGAGGAGGGAGGGGGAAGGGCTCTGTTGTCAGTTTAATCTAAAAAGCAGTGTGAGTTTCAGTGGGTGCCCATGGATACCATCCCTATCAGATAAGGCTCCTTCCAGCAGAGCTTTTTATTAACTTTTTTTTTTGAGAGAGAGACAGTGTTATCGTCTTAGAAAATAAAAAGCTTTCTGCTTCTTTTCATCTTTGTATAAGTTGCAATAATTTACAAATTTTGAGGGGAAATATTGCCTCCAAACTAGGTGAAATTGAAAAAGAAATACAACATCCTTAGAAAAACTTGTGATTTACTTTTTTTAGATTATTATTTTCCAGGGTGTAATGAGTGCCAGGCTGTTTCAGTTCCTTTCCATCTGCCTTTTTTATACTAATGCACTGCTGTAGCATGTGAGAAGTCACAGGCATCCTGCTGCCTCTACAAGATCCTCCCTTAGTTTCCAGAGTTTCCTCACATTTCCACTTTGCCTCATGTCCTGCAAATCTCCACACTTCTCAGTTGTTTTTTTACTCCAGAGCCCTGCTTGGGTCCCTTCCTGAGCCCAGAAAGGGTATCTGTGTTCTCCTGAGTGTGCGGTTTTCCAATAGTTGGCTCAAGCTGGGAAGAGAAAAGGATGGGGAATGTAGGAGGGCAAAGGGTTTGGACATCACAGTGGAAGGCTGGTATTCTTTTCATGACAAATTTCAGCACTGTCTACTTGTTCCTGAGATTTTCCCCTGATCTGTTCCTTACGCCTGCTATCCTCTAAACACAGCTGGTGGCCAGATGCTCTCTGTTCTGGAAAAGGGCCAGCTTTCTAACGGCTGAGGCTTTTTTTTTTAACTTTCCCCAGCTAAAACTTTGCCTGCTTGGTTTCAGCTTCGGAGTAGATCTGTGCAAATGTCTGTTAAAGGCAGAAGAAACGTCTTTAAAGAGGTGTGAAGGCTTAGTAGCCAGGCTCCTCTTGGCACTAATGAGAGCGGCTTGCTGAATGCTCTGCACGCTGCTTCTGACACTGAGCTTTTTGGTACTGAACATCTGCTGGCTTCATACCAAGTGTTGCACAAGTCCTGGATGGGCTGCAGTGTGTGGAGTGCTGGGGGCTTTTGAAAATCCCAGCTTTGTTTCAGAGCGTGGTGCGATGCGCTGCTCCTTGAAGATTAAAAGGGAAATCCTCCATTTTGTACTGAAATAAACTGCTCTGAGGTGGTGCAGTGGTGCATCACTTCTCCCTTATCCCTGTCTAGAATCAGGGGAGGGTTGTGATGTGCAGTGCTACTAGGTCTGTGGGGACTCAGGCATGCAGAACCCTGTTCAGGTGGGGTTAAAGTTCATGCATCCACATACTCAAGGCAAGGCTCAGGCCATTCTAGAGTAAAAAGCCGTTTCTAGTACTCCTGTCTAGCTTAGAACCTGCAGAAGTCATTGCAGGTATGATTTGGTGTCACACCGGAGCTGCCTCTGATTGCCAAACAATGTCATCCTGAAGCCTGTGTTAGCTAAAGCTGCCTCTGAAGTCAGTGCATGGTCCTTTTAAATTTTTTTTATGAGTAAGAGTTACTGAAAGTCAAAGACTTGGAGTTGGTTTGACAAAGTGTCTTTCGTGTGAGGCTCTGCGAGTGCTTTACGGAAATGAAGGGCCTGATGTTGCTTTCATCTCTGTGGCCCAGAGATACTGAAACATAACAAGCATTTTAAAAGCTGCTTAGAATTTGTCCTAATATTTAATAAACTATCTTGCAGCAAGTTTTCATAAAATAGCACTCAAATAATACCTGAAACCTCATGGGCGAGAACATGGCTAATTTTAGATGCCTGCCTGTAAGCACAACATGCATATCTCCGACTTGCAGCGCTTCCAATCACATCTTCCATACATTTCTGACAAAATTAATGTGGGGGGTTTGTGGTTTTAAACTTAGCTATTTTGAGATAAGGCCCGTTATCTTCAGTGGGTGAAAACTGAGGCTGCCTGCTCTGACCAGATGATCACATTCCAGTCGAATTGCACCTGACCTGCCAGTTATAACTGGCCACCAAGGGCAAAAATAGAGCAAAGCCAAGTCCTCAGCTGAGAGTCAATGATCCGTGTCTTCAGCGAGACCGCCGCTGAACACATGGCAAATGTGGTGCCCAAAGCAGAAGGAAAATCTGGAAACCACAGCAGCTAACAGGCATTTGCCCAGGGAGGTGGTGGAGTCTCCTTCTCTGGAGATATTCAAGTCTCGTCTGGACGCCTATCTGGGCAGTATGAGCTAGGGAGCCTTCTTTGGCAGGGGGGTTGGACCCGATGATCTCTTGAGTTCCCTTCCAACCCCTAAGATTCTGTGATTCTGTGATTTGTCAGGTGCCTTCAGTGAGCCTAAGTGCTGAGGAAGCAAGCCCAGTGTGGATAGAGGAGGTATTTGTTTCTTTTTGTTGCCCTTAAACTATTCTTTCAACTTGGTTCAAGGCTTCTTGCATAGACGAGCCATGGACAGTGTAGTGTGTATTTCTCTTGTGCATGTGCAGAGGGCTTAAGGTGTGCTATCTTGGTTTGCTAGTCAGTAGTCTTGGTAGATGATGCTTTTTGTGCTTTGCTTGGACTGCTGTTCACTAAAACACCCAGGAGACAAGGCAGCAACTTACAAGCGAGGTTGCACTGGCTGCATAGGTTAAGTTCTGCAAACATCTTGTGGTTTGCAAGCTATGTTTTATAGCTGGCTAAATTTGTCCACCTGATTGTATGTGACGTACCACGTTCCTTTGGAGAGGCATTTTTCAGCCTTCTTTGGGCTTACACTTTTGTTCTATCATTCTACAGGTGATGGCACTGCATGAACAAGCATGTTCACTCATGTCCACACTAGCATGGGTAGGCACAGGTTTCTGATCATGTTGGATTGCATGCTAATGAAGGGAAGAGGATTTAAGTACAAGAATTTGAATGTCTAACCCCAGATCTCTTCCTGGGATTTCAGAGATACAGAGATCCCTATTTCCTGCTTCATTTGTTCTCCTACGTGGAGTTTCCATGAAATCAAAGGGCAGGAGGAGGGGAGGAATCAGCCCCAACTCCCACCCCTTGATCAGTATCCCCAACCAGCCCATTTAGCTCTGGTCTCTCACAGAAGGGTTTCTGGGTCCCACTGCTCAGATGTGGCTGTGGAGCTCCAGCAGTTGGTAGCTTTTCTTTGTCCTAATAAATATCTCCATTGCCACAGCTGCAAGAACAAATTTGCCTGAACCCCTTTGTGTGTGGTTAACTTTGGTCTTTCCACTTCCCATCATTTCTGCTGCTGTGTTTTCATTAAAACTTCCATTACTCGGCTTTGCCCAGCGCAGTGAGAAGCAATCTTGTTTCTTATTGCCTTTCTAAAGCAAACAAAGACAGGAAAAAAACCCTCTCTGAAATAGCCAATCAGAAATCATTCATGGTTTAAAATAAGCCACATTAGAAAATGGAGATGCTCAAACACACACACACACACACAAAGAGACAGCCACTTCAGGAAAAGCAAATGTGTTAGGAGGTCATTTTAATTAATTAAGGTCAAAGCCTTAACACCTCATATGTTCTGGCAGGGACAGATTAACATGGTTCAGAACATCTGGACTTGTTCAAGCCACAGGTTCAAGAGAGTCCAACCTCACCCTTTCCCCTTCCCAGCAGTGGATAAATTGACTAACCTACAGCTTACTGCGTGAGAGGCTTTCAAATGAGCCGTTCCAAAGCCTGGTTCTCTCCATTCTGCATAGCTTTTAAAGAGCTCCCAGCACATCTGCGAGCTGAGATGTGCTCCTGAGCACAGTTAAAAGCCCCTTGTGCCCCAGTGCTGGCTGGGCATCACTGAGGCAGAAGGCAGGAAAGAGCATGGGAAGCCCCTGGCTCCTCATCAGAGTGAAAGCTGCTTCCCCAGCATCCAAGCATTCACTTGATCAAATACCCTGCTTAAGCCGCTCAAGCCTGGGTGAACCACAGATGGACACACGTGGGACAGTCAGTTTGATACCTTGGGAACTGATTTTTGCCTTGCAATTATGAAGCCAGTGATTAATTGTGCCATTTGGGGACATGGTAAAATGTGTGGTCTTCCTTTAGTTGTGAGTCCATGTTTATCCATTGAAGAATACAAGGACTAAAGGAAAGTGCCTAAGAGCTTTTAGGCATTGTCATCTTGGCCAAATTCCAATTAATACTAAAAAACCCCTTGACCTCTTAATGTCCCATCAGTACATTTTGACCAATGTGTTGCTTCCTGTCCATATTTATCTTGAGTGTTGCGGCTGCTGGCCAGCTGTACCACTGGGGAACAGAGGTGCCTGAGCACTATGCATACAATAAATAAGTAAATCCCACCCTCTGCAGTGCAGGATATTCCTTCTATGGGTCTCTTCAGCATTATGTGGAAGGCTGAATAATGCCTCTTCGCTGTTTACAGCCTCAAGATAAGGACACTTTTTTTTCCCCAGCTCTCTCTTCACTCTGCCAACTACCAGAGAGCAGAGGGATTTGGATCCTGCATTTTCTGGATCATAATGTCATGAAGAGCAGCAGAAAAAGACACAGGAAATACAACGTTCTTTCACCACCACCCCCAGTGGCAGGTGGGCTGCCAGGGAGCCCTTCAGCCCCGCTCATCTGAAAGCTGCTTGTAATGCCATTTGTGCATTGGTTATCCTCAGAGCAGGCTGCTGATTAGGTTGAAGTCTGGAAAGCACCTGAAGTTATTGAGGACAGAAATGGCATTGTAAAGTAATTTGGTTTGTATCATCTGAGGAGCTGTGCATTTTCTGCTGCTGTGTGTGTTTTGGTGTGTTGGTTGGGGTTTTTCATTGGGAAGGAAAAGTTAAGCATATATTGGATATAAGCATAAGCTTTGGATTTTTTTTTTTTGGTCCATTGTTATCTTTGTGTCTGTATGTTTGAGAGAGCGAGATGGACAGTAAATGGATCTACGGGATATGTTATGAGGCGTGAAATCATGTTTGTAATGAGATTTCTTGTTAATGGCAGTCAGCCTTCCTGGATGCTAAGCTTTAATGCAATATCCATTAGTGCAGCTAAACATCCCTACGCTCCGCTTTCCCAAATGGATATCGCTTTGTACCTAGTTTAGCATTTATAAATATTTGATACAGGGTTCAAGAAGTAATTTACATGTTAAACGAAGGATATATGAATGTTCTGGGGAAAATACAAGTTAAGATTCTACTATAACATCATTCACAAGCCAAACATGAAAGCATGATGAAATTTGCCCCATTAAAGTGGCTGGAAGCCTTTTCATTGATTTTTGTAGTCTGTGGATTAGGTCTGTTTTCCATCCCTCCTTCACATTATTTCACCTTTGAAGTCTTTGCTCATCAGGCAGTTTCCATGCTGAATGCATATCTGTAATTAGAAAGCACAGTCTTGATCTTTAAATGGGGAATCCTTCCTCTGTCATCCACTTCTGGAGGGCTGGTTTTCTATTTCATGTTTGGCATTGAAAACAACAGCTGAATGGGGAAATCCCAGCATGAGCATCCTGGAAAGAGCTCATACTGTCTGTGGGACAACTCTTTGCTTCCTTCTTCCCTCTTCACATCCACTCCCACTTCTCCCTGAAAAGCCTTTAAGCTTAAAGCTAGAAGAGAAAAATGAAAACAAGAGGGAGAAATAAGATGGTTTCTAGAACACTGCACAGCCACTGAGTTAATCTGGAAATTTTTTTGCAGTTTTTAAGTAGACCACTAATTTGTGTAATGTAAACCCAGGACTGGTTTGCATTTGTTAAGATTGTTATGAACTTGAGTTTGGGTGGGGTTTTTTTCCTAGCAGAGAGTAGTTTTGTTTGCTGCTATCCATTGCTGGGGTTTTATGGGACATTTTCACTTCACTTTTTATTGAGGAGCAAATGAAAGACCACACAACCCAACAGCAATCGTCAACAAACACAGAGGTATTGTCCTCCATCCCACAGATGTAGCTCAAATACTAGTTTGTGGCTTCACAGGCATGTTTGAGGTCATCTGCAATCAACAGCACAGGTGAAACATTCTTCCCGTTTATGAATGTTCAACCTCTAAAACAGTTGAGTGTCAGAGGATAAACAATAGGATGGCAGATGTTTTTCAACAGAGAAAAAGTAAAGCTAAGACTTACAAATGTTTCTGGAACCAAATACTTTCCCTCAAAAAGACAAAAGACATCTGTAGCTCGTTCAAAGACATCAGTCTCTCAAGTCTGTTAGATGCTTTTGAAAATTGCCTGTTTCGTGCTGTCAATGTTCCAGAGGAGATGGTTCCACCAAAGATACTGAGGGCACTCTGATACAAGCAGAAGGGAATGTATTCAAATAGAGGAGCTCAGCCATGAATTGAAGTAACAGATTTTGTCCACTGTGTCCACAACTTGAACGTTATTATAAAATGTGTGTTTGTATTTAATTTTTAATTACTGTTTTTAAAATTAGTATCATTTTCCCTTGAGTATAGTGTATTCATATCACAAACTTTTACGTGTTCTATCACATAATTAGGTCTTTAGCATAACTGTTATCTGAAAACATCTTATCCGAGTGCACCTTAGGTTATCCTAAACCCTGTGCTGTCATGCTGCTCCTTTTAAAATCTCCAGTGAGATCATGATGCATTTGTCATTGCTAGGTGTCGTTTTGTTAGCACTGTACGAAGGCAGGGTGGCATTTGAACCCGTACGGTGTTTTTGTACTGCTGTATTCCTCTGAAAAAGGGAAAAACTAACCAGAACTTTGTTTCTTGTGTGAAATCAGCTTGAGAGGACACGTGTAAAACCTCTGCTCTGAATGACTCGGTACCATCAGGTTACAAAATGGAGGGAAGTGGTATTAGAGAAAGATTTTTGAGCAGCTGAACACCAGAGGTGCAGAACATGCACTTGTTAAAGGCTGCTTTCTCTCTCTCTCTCTCTTTCTCATGAAGTCAGTGGGAATCTTTAATGGGAGTTACTGTGAGGCTGTATGTTTTTTTAATGCACTAGCAGATATAATTTCCCATCCAGTCATCTGCACGGTTGTGGTTGGTACACCAGAAAGTCTGAAGGCCAAATCCTGCTGTCACTGCACACAGCAGGGATCATAAACATGTACTTACATTACATCTGATAGTTGCACAATTTTGAGGTTTTTGCTGAGGAGAACTGGGAGAGGGTAGGCTCTCATTCTGCTTGCTGATCACCGCCCTTGTGTTTCCAGGGACTTTATTAGAAGCATCATGCATTTACATGCAGCAGAATGAGGCCTGTGTTGGGGGGTGGGAAAGACTTTTTATGAATTTAGACCTGCCTAAGAAAACATCAACCATTCTAATTTTAGACGAGTTGCATTCCATATCCATCTGTTTAGTGGATCAGTCTGATGTTTACTGTTTAGTAAATTACATTTGGTCTTTTTTTTTTTTTCAAGTTTCTTTGAGGGCAGTGCCTGCCATCAACTAGTATAAAATAGTGCCAAGGACTCCCAAACATACCCTTAGGGCCACACTGTGCTAGTTTCACATACCACAGCCCCATCAGAAGCAAGGAAAGCTGGACTGGGCCCATGAACTGCAAACCCCCCTAATGTCCAGTCCTGCCTCATTTCATAGAGAATGATGACTTCCTGGAAAAAAAAAACCCATGGTGCCAATTCACCCCAGTTAAAAATGTATTGAAGTAAAGGAAATTATATTAGACATGACTGCAGTCTACCAAATCCAGTCCTGTGCACAGGCAGAACTCCAGGGGGAAGTAACGGGAATTTCCATTACGGAGCTTGCAGGACAAAAACCTATGTATTGAACTATGGCAAGATGTCAGCTTAGTGTAAACTCTCCTGGTGGGTCTGTGTAAAGATTTGTAAGAAATCTGTGTTGGAATACACCAGAGAATAATAAACTTGCACCTTGATAGAATAGCTTTATTTGTATATACTCTATGTAAATTTTAAACCAGAGGATACGTGTCATTCATTGTACATATCTGACTAGAACGGTGGCAGTGCTGTGCACTGCTGTTTAGGAGATCCAGGTTCTCCAGTCTTGGGTTTCCAACTGTAAAGGCTGCAGGAGACTGCTTGGGACCAGCCAAAACATAGGATGGATAGATGCTCACCACCCACTGCTTAGAAGGAATTGGAACAGATGTTGGCTATGGAGAAGATTGCTTGCCTCCACTACTGGCTAAAGGACAAGTGCCTCCTTTGCTGTCATCTCCAACAGAAGTGATTTATGGCCAAAGAGTGTGGAGAACATTCAGAGCCCTGTTTGGATCAGTCTCCCGTAGCGGGTCTGAGCTCGTAAGGAGCCGACACTTCTGGTGTAAGATGGGAAGGTCTGTGACAAAGCAGTGTGTATATACATCTACCTATCTGTCTGTCTGTTACCTAATATCCCGGTGTTTCTGTATTGAATGGTTTCAGTAACCTGTAAACAAGTGATTGCTCCTGTTGTGTTACTGCTTCAAAATCTTTGCATGCACTCTGGCATATAATTCTTTAAGGAAAGAAATTATACATACTATATATATATATTGTAGCTTGCAAAATATTCATGTTGAAGAGCCATGTTCTGTGCAAATTGTACATTTATGTTGTGAGCAATATTGCAATATAAACATTTATTAGTTGTTGGCATTAAAACAGGTTTTTATTGATAGTAAATCTGTCACATTATTTTTGAGTGTATGTAAGTATCCCAAGCTTTCAAACTCAGGCATTAGATCAACTACTGAAGGATATAGATTGTTTTTCTGTGCAATAGACGCAGCACAGGCTTTCAGTAAACAGGCAGGTACGCAAGTCCCGTTCTGTTTAACGCAAGTGGCAAGGCTGATTCTTCATGCAGTTTGTCAGGCCGATGCTCCTCGTTTGTCAGCGCTGGAATTCGTGTTTGGTATGAGGATGCTGTTGCCCTCCTCTATAACAGAACTAAACCCCACCCCAACCTTGCAAAACAAAAGTGCTTAACTCCTGCTGCCCTCTTGTCTCCGCAGGTGCTTCACTATAAATACAATGAGGACTTAAGAACCTTAGGATTCCCTGCCCGACAGCCAATGTTGAGTTTTCAGACGTTCACGCTAGGTAGTGTTCAATGTAGGGGCTAGATAAAAGTGTAATAATACCACTATGGCTTTAGGAAAGCTGCAGTGTTTGGAGCTTGACCTTGAAAACGTTTACCTGATTTCTGAACATCATTGGTGGCTTTGTTTGCTCAATGTTTACCTCTGAGAAATGTATGCTATTGATTTAAATGTTTAATATATTGACTGCCTTTTTTGTATATTTGTTATCATAAAGGTTTGGTTTAAATGCTAACAATTGTAGTCTATTTTCAGACTTTAAATAACATATGGTTCTGTATTTGGAAGGCAAAGTTATTAATGAATATAGCAATTTGGTATTTTATTCCTATTTTATACAGCTGCCCCCATAGGTTATTCTCAGATGGCAATGAATATTGCTGAACAGTAGGTGGAACTCCTTTGAGTGTGTTTATGAGCCATCTCTGTTCAATAAAAATTCCATTGTTTTCTAGCCGAGGAAATGGCTGCTGTGAGTGTTTTTGTTGTTTCTGCTCTTCAGGTCTTTCTCAGTGTACCTCAGGAAGCAGTGGGACTGGGCTTCACCCAAGAACCACGTCCCAGAAACCACGTTCAGTGTTTAGCATCTGGGAGTCCTGGTGCTGTTTACCCCATACACTCCTGTCAGTCTGGCTGCTGTGTGCCCAAGGTGCTGGTGCAGGGGCTGTTCCTGAAAAGTTGTCCTGGACCCTGATCTGGAAAAAAAATGGTTCCGTAAGACCTGTGAATGGTGCTCTGTGCTGCTTAAAATTAAGCACCTGCAAATATAGCCAAATAGTTTGTGTGCATGAGGACCTGAAAGGCTGGGTGGTTGCTTCAGTTCTGCAAGTGCACAGAAATAAGTGACAAATGTGTCTCGGAAGGAGAAGTCAGAAGTAAATAGAGGGAAATAATTCACTTTGGTATGGGCATAAAAATTGGGCATTGAAAAATTGTTTTCTTTTAGCTTTTTTCCCCTTTTTTATTTTTTCAATTAATTTACAAAGTTTTCTGTCTTATTTTAGTGGATTTGGAGCCCTTTCTTCATAATGCACCAGATTATTAAGAAACAGGATGACCCAGGAGGCGAAAGGTGGTAATACCCTTTCAAGTACAGCCCGGGAGTGACCATGGGAGTGAGACACTGCTCACACCAGACCGGGTGACTCTCCAGACCAGGATCGTGGCTCTGCCAGGTGCCTTTGGGCTCTGCAAGCTCAGCTGTCAAGGAACGGAGTTTGGCAAGTAGCTCTTAAGGAACCCTACAGGTGTCAACTTTTTGTAAGCGTTGTAAGCCCCCTTTGCCTGCCTCCCCAGAAAAAAAACCAAAAACACAACCCTAAAGCAGGTTTCACATGTAGCAAACTGGGGTAATCTGTCTCCTTTCCCAGCCAGGGACAGGGGACCAATTTAAAAACGTTATTTCTGGTCACGTGATTTAACTCTTCGCAGAGGAAAATAGACACATTCAGCAATAGTTAACACAGTTCCTCTGGGTTCTCTGCAAAATCATCAGTGCTTTTGCTATGTTCAGTTCAGGGGTTTTTATGTTATTCTGGACAATGTCAACATGAGCTCGTTAAGGTTGGAGTGTTCCTCGCTGCTGTGGTTTCTCCTCTGCAGGGCAGAAACGGCAGCAATGGCTAATCCACCACTGCTGTCTACCAGGGCTCACCTAGAGGGGCCTCAGGTTCTGTCCTGAGGCAAAAGCACTGTCAGAAGTGTCTAATGCTGGAATCAGTAGCAGAGGCGTCTGTGTAACATTAAAAGGGTCTTTGTTTCAGTTTGAGGCCTTAGAAAGTAACAGTAGCATTTAAGCAACTCAGAAACACTTCTATTTTTTCAGACATGCACAGTGGCTCAGGCAGGCACATTTCTAGGTGTGTGGCAGTATCAGCTCATTTTTGCCTTGTTGACAGCCTTATATTTTAATAAGCATTTCCACAGCAGCTTTCATTTTGTCTAATGAATATTTCAAGGAAAATATTGTTCCAGAGTAGGCGTGTAGGCTGGCTATCCCTAAGTGTTACTAAGAAGATGTACAGATACAAGGTAAATGGTGCCTGAGAACCTGTGCACATACCCTCGCTGGCCGGGAGGCTGCCATACCCTGCACAACCCTACTGCTTGGCTGCCTCTCTCAGCCTGGTGGCTTGTGCAAGGTGTTGGGAGTCCCCTCCTGGAATAACAAATCCTTAAAGCAAGCAGTATTGAACAATATACAAGACATGGAGGAAATGGAGATGTGCCACCATTGAGGCAAATTCTGGCCCTAATACTGGCCCTCACTCCCATGGTGCTGGAGGGGTGACAGCCTTCAGGTGTTTTGATGTGTCCGTCTGCCTCAGAGGCGTGAGGTAGCCCTGCCACACGCCCATGTGCCTCTTCTTTCAGTGCTCCACCAAGCGTATGCTGGCACTGTGGGCCTCTGGTTGGCAAAGCCTGGAGCTGGAGGCTGTAGCTGTGTCTGGGGAATGCTCACAGGCCTTCCTGCTTGCTGTGAGAACAACCGTTATGGGGCAGAACTCACATAACTTGGCTGAGCCCCAGCACGTGGAGCCCTGCCAGTTGTTGTTTTTCCCATACCCATATGTTTGCTGTAAATCCCTAGCACATTGCATGGCTCTACACTTCTTCCCAGCTCTGCCTTTTCCCCGTGTAAGTCGGTCACAAAAGGCTTGCCAGGTCCTCAAACCTTCATGTGCAACTTGGTTCTTCCTCTCCCACATGCCCCTTTCCCTCACACCTCACTACTCCTGGATCTCTACCAATGCACTTAAAGCTTTTTTTTTTTTTTCTCTTTTTTTCTCTCTATTGACTGTATGTGACAAATGTGACCGTTCTCCACACCCAGCCACCTTTCCTTCAGCTTGCTGAAGAGGGCACTGATGATATTCCTTTCCCTTCCTTTATATTGGTTCCAGGACTATCTTACAGCAGTCATTGCAGGGATGGTGGGATTCCCTCTCCCAAGCTCTCAGGACACATTTTGGGGGAGCGGATGCTCCATAAGCATGCTTCTCTGCTGTGTTAATACATTCACTATATTCCAAGGATTTAACACCTTAAATGTGTATCTGGTTCACCCTGAGATCACACTTATTACTAGACACAGCTAAAAGATAAGTGACAGACCTTGTTTATTCCATAAAGTTAATCAAAGAGCACCAAATGCAATAGTGAGATCTGGGAGAATAAGGCTTAGCTCAAGGATGTTTTATCTTTAAAAGTGAGGAAGTTGGTGCTGTCCCAGAGAACTCCTTAAGGAGATCATGGATGAAAGAAAACCAAAGCAGCCTTGTTTCAACTACCTGAAAACTTACCTTTATGCCTAGCTATCAGTTCAAGGGTTCTTCCCTCCAGGCTATGCTGCTGTGTGTGAACAGTGTGTAGTCTCTCTTGACAAGATGCTGACCTACCAAGATCTGATCTTCCTTTGGTTTCCTCCCACTATTCATGCTCTGTATTTCATGGAAACACACAGGGGATGCAAATAGAGAATCAAAAAGTAACCTTGATGACTTTTATCATTGCCCTTGGTGTTTCAAAGCCACTCTTGAGTACTCCTTTCTTTCCCAAGTTAGAGGATTTCTTGATGTGACCTTGTTTTTAGCTGTTCAGCATCTCTGGGACTGCAACACTAATAGTTTGCAGTTCACTTGAGAAAACAGATTTTTTTTTTCCCTTGAGTGACGTGCCATGCTAGTGTATCAGTCCCTTTCCCCTCCTCTCATCTGAAGAGGTCAACGGAACCACAACCATGAGCTACAGTATAACTTCTCTTAAAACACAAAATTCCCTTTGTTTTCTTCCTCAGAGCCTGTATGATTTGCAGTATAAACCTTCTCATGGCCCTGTAGTACTTTCCAGCTGTCACATTAGAAATGTTTACAGTGTCTCTGACAGTTTCATGATTCAAGGTACAGCAAGGTCCTTGCAGAGTGTTGGACACTGGAGCATCTCAAGTTTTTTAACAGTTGTTGGAGAGCCTTCTGGCACCAGCTGCTTCAACATCACTCCTCTCCACCCTTACTCAGTGTGAAGAGGAACACTGTAGCTCTTTGGACACCTTGACACATCCCCTGAAAAAGAAGTTGGATCATTCCTTTGGAGGAGCCCTTGATTTTCCCCACTGACCCTGCTTTTTTTGACCTCGTAAATCCATGCCAGAACAAAGGTTTGCTCTTCTTAGCTAGGGAACTGAATCCAGCTGACCCTTTCTGAGTGTTTATTCACCTTGAACAAGATACAGGCACACGCTTCCTGCTGACATGACCTATCTGGCATGTGCACCTTCAGGTGAAAAGCAGTAGGTAGGGATGAGTCAAATGTAAATCTAGAATTAGGGGCAATGTTGTTGTGCTTTTCAATTCAGACAGGCAAAAGTTCCTGACAGCAGAGCCAGTGACTAAAATGAAGCAGTGAAAATCGCTACTATCAAGTCTTGCCTTACTTTGCTGAGGTCTCTCAGGAGAAAAAGAATCATGGTTCTGCTCATCAAAGAGTAAGAAATCAGGCTAGGAGAGATTCCAGGCACAAACCAACTTTGTAGGAGAAATATCAGTGTATCCGACTGATATCTGACGAGGAAAACCAAATAAAATGAAGCCTTCAAGTTTTAGAAGCTTGGTTTTAGAAAAGGCCCAAGGCCAGTCTGGAACAGGCCTTAGCATGAGAATGCTTCATCACACTTACTGCCAGAGACCTTTCATTTCCAAAGGATCTGAACCTGACCCTTGCACTCCCCTACCCCCCATCCCAAGACAGACATTCAAGTCCTTGTCTCCTGTTGTACAGCTCTTTCTTCATGGCCATTTCATCCACCTAGCAGAGACTCAGAGATACTTCTGTTAGCTCTTTTAGGACAGCTCTTTGGGTCCCTCACAAAATTCCTCCAGCAGTTGTGTCAGAATTCCATCCAAATTAAGAAATGAACATCTGCTTGCCTCACACCTCTGTGGTTGAGTCATCTTTGGACACTAAACAAGAATGAACATTTTTGAATTGTGTGTGATATGACCTATGAGTTGTCCTGGGTGGTTCCTTGGGGTGAGTGGGCCGTCCTGCACTAGAGCTGTTACTGTTGTCTTGGGTGTCTGGAACAAGTTGCATGTCTGGAGCACCACTCTCTCACCCCCCTGTCTGTGGCTGCCATGGCACTGCTGAACAATACTATTTAGCAGAGTGGTCTTTCTTTTCTTAATAAGACCCTGAGACCCAGCTCCACGTACCCAGCAAGCATATGATGGAAAAAAGTATTGGAATCACACAGCAAGTATGGACTAGCTCTCAAAAGAGAAGAAAAGTTATTAATCGTTCTCTAAGCTGCAGCATCATAGGTACATTTGTTACCTATTTTCCTTCCTTCCTCCTTCTCCAAGCCTCTTTTTTTCTCTGTGCTTCTGTTATTGAGCCTCACCACAGTACCCTGCTATTTTGTGATTATGTACGCAGTGGGAGGGAAGGTAGAGCATGTGTGCCCCCTCTGGGTATTGCTTCAGTAAAAACAAATCTGGCTCGAGCATTTATTGTGCAAACCTCCTCACTGTAGATGTATGTGTCTGCAAAAGAACCCCACCCCAGGAACCACTGTCACTGGAAAGGAACCTTGCTTTCCTCCTCCTGACTGCATAACACTCCCCTCTGCCTGTCCTTTGGGAATAGCATCCGCTTGCACAGAACTTCTCTCACAATCTGGAGGAAGCCTGACAGTCAAACCATAGCCAACCCACGCGTGGGAGGACAAGAAGGGTTTCTTGAACACTCTTTTCTTGAACTTCCCTTTCAAGAAGGCGACCAGAAAAGCAAACAATGACAACCCAGCAGAAAGACTAGCATACCAAAATGCAAGACTGGTAATTATCTAGACCCCTGCACTACAGGGTACTACAAGGAATAGCTAGAGAGATACAGCTTTTGCCTTGGTATACTCATGGCTACGCTGAGACAAAACGCAGCAAAATGGTGAAATGACCAGGGCCATAAGACATGTTGATAGATGTTTACTTCTCTCTCATGCCAGAACCGCAGAACAATCAGGATAAAATAATAAAACTGCTACAGTGGTGCTGTCTAGTGACATGTGGATGAAATAATGCAGCCACTCCATCTGCCAAGCTGAAGTTCGGCTGCCAAGTCCTTGAGCTTTGCCATGAGAATTACTCCTTCCCCTAACCTCAGCTTCCCATCCATGTAATTTGTGGTTACCGCCCCCCCCCCCCATTAAGATTTCAGTGGTGGAAGCAGCAGGGGTTTCTGTGGGTTAGTAAGATGCTGCCTTCCTACATACTCCAACAGACGTTTCATCCATTTTCTCTGATTTAATGAGTATCACAGAATCACTAGGTTGGAAAAGCCCCTTAAGATCACTGAGTCCAACTGTTCCTGTCCTCTACTAGGCCGTACCCCTGAGCACCTCATCTACCCATCTTTTAAACACCTCAACCCCCTCCCCGGGCAGCCTGTTCCACGTCCTGGCTACTCTTTCAGTGAAAATGTTTTCCAACATCCAACCTGGCCCTGCCCTGGCGCAGCTTGAGGCCATTTCCCCTGTCCTGTCACCTGTCACCCGGCTGAAGAGACCACCGCCCACCCCGGCACCCCCTGAGCACAGGGCGCTGACACGCGGGCAGGCGAAAGGCAGCGCCCCGCCGGTCCCTCGCAGCCCCCGCCTGTCCCTCGCAGCCCCCGCCGGTCCCTCGCAGCCCCCGCCGGTCCCTCGCAGCCCCCGCCGGTCCCTCGCAGCCCCCGCCGGTCCCTCGCAGCCCCCGCCAGCCCCTCGCAGCCCCCGCCGGTCCCTCGCAGCCCCCGCCTGTCCCTCGCAGCCCCCCGCCAGCTTCCCCGTGTCGGAGACTGGTCGAAGCCCAGCAAGCGAAGGCCCTGGGAAGCCCGGAGACGGGGCAGCACCCGGGAGCGGCGGCTGAACGAGGCCCGGCAGAGCGCCGGACCCTGCTCCTGGAGCGGCCCCGGAGCTCCCGCTGGCCCCGGCCTCAGCCCAGGGCGCGGAGAAGGGGCTGAGCACCCGCGCGGCTCGGCTCCCGGGGTCACGGAGCTGCTGATGGCGGCAGCCGGGGCCCCGCGCGCGCAGCCACGCGCGCAGCCACGCGCGCAGCCACGCACCGAGCGGCGCCCGGGCTGCGGCGCGGCCGCGAGGGGACGCCCGGGCCCCGCCCCTCGGCCCCGCCCCTCGGCCCCGCCCCTCGGCCCCGCCCCTCGGCCCCGCCCCTCGGCCCCGCCCCTCGGCCCCGCCCCGCTGGGGGCCGCTGTGGCCACGCCCGCCCCGTTCCGGGCTTTCCCGGCGCTTGGAGATGACCTCACGCGGCGAGTTGTCTCCGCCTTTTCCGTTTGCCCTGCTGCTGCGGGCGGAGCCCTCGTCGCCGACGTCAGCGGCGGCGCGCCGGGGCCTCTCGCACGTGTCGCGCCGCACGGTGCCGTGTCGACCCGCGCGGCTCGCGCCGCTGCCATGAGCTGCTCCGTGACGTGCGCCGCCTGGGTGCGCTGCGGCGTTGCCAAGGAAACGCCGGACAAGGTGGGTGCGGGGCCGGGCTGAGGGGCCCCCGCCGCCCCCGCCGGCCTCACCGCTCTCTGTGTCCGCCCCGCAGGTGCAGCTCAGCGAGGAGGAGCTGAACCGCCTCATCGAGAGGGCCCAGGACAGGCCGGGGTGAGCCGGGGCCTCGCCGCGGGCAGAGTGCGGGGGGGCGGGAGGGGAACGTGTGCTGCGGGCGGGGGCGAGCGGCCGCCAGCCCGGCCCGCGGTCCCGCAGCGGGCGCAGGAGCGGCGGCCGGCAGCGGCCAGTGCGTTCCTCCCGGAGCGGCCGTGTCGGGTGAGCCTGGCGTCCCGGGAGGGGCTCCCCGCCCGTCCCGGGCGCGTCAGGAGGAGCGGAGCGCGGAGCGCGCCCTGCCCTCGCGGCGCCGTGCCGAGACGCGGGCCCTTGGGTTGTCGCCCGTGTGCCGTCGGAGCGGCCGAGCGCCGCGGGTGACGCCCGCAGAGACTTGCCGGACTCTGGAGTTGCCGTTCCTGCCTGGCGTGAGGAGATAGGATGTTGGGTTTGTAGCCACGGGCGCTTTGGCGGTGCGGCAAGCTGAGGTGGAGGTCCCAGGCTGCTGAAAAGGCCTTACCCCTCCCTTGTGCCACGTTTTGTCTCTGCTTTCCGGTAGGGAAACTTCTGAGCAGAGTAACAGAAGAGGCGGGTTTAGTGAGAGCTGTGGATGACAGTAAAGGAATGGCTGTCTTTTGTCTAGGAAAACGAGAGCTGCTGAGGGCTTACTCTGTTTTCTGGCCTTTTCCAGTTAGGTCTGTTCATGCACTTGGGCTGCTGGACCTGTTTCAGCCTCGTAGGGTGGGTGGTTGTACCTTGGTATGGGTGATTGAACAGGCGCAAGGTGTCGGTGGCGTTATGTGTTTCCCCTTTCTGCATGGGAACCTTTGGGGTTTTGAGTCCTCTCTTTAAAATTTCCTCTCTCTTTCAGTTTCAGAAACCTCCAAAGGTTTGAGGTGATGTTTGTTAGTAGCTGTGCATGCTGTTTAAATTCAGCCTGCGAATTTAAAGGCTGTCCATAAGAACCAAAGGGGTTATGGTCTCTTTTGTAACAGCTGGCGCTTTGTAGAATTTGTTACTGTTATCGACAAAAGGAACACTCACACTGAGAGTGTCATAGTAGCAAAGATTTATTCAGAGAGAAAGAAGTCGGCGCCGGGCGGGTGCAGACCGGAGTCTCATCACACCGCGCCGGTGAGTGGTAGGTTGCAGATATTTATATTATAAGAGAACAAAATAAAAGTTGTGCAAGTTACTAATTATTCTTGTGGTTATTCCATATCCGTACATTTTTGATTGTTCTTGTTCAATCACTAGCAGGATCACTCAGTTAATCAGTTTTGGTTATACTGTTCCTTCTGTATTTCTCAGTTCAGTGATCATTTCTTCCTCCCCAAACCGGTTCGGGCTGATTTCCTGCTTTCATGGTTAGGGGCCTCTTGTTCCGCTTGCACGCTCTGGTTCGCCTGGAGTTTTATAATGTTCTTCAAAGAAATTCTTAGTGCTTATCATCCTTAACAGTATGTCATTTTGTACCTTAGTGGTTAGGGATATAAGCAAAGCTATTGTTCAGAATAAAGCATGCATCAAGTTTCTATAAACTAGCAAAAAGCTGTCTGAAAGTTTAGAATCAGCAAACGCCTTTAACAGTTACATCATCAGTCACTCTTTTTGCTGTGCAGAGATCACAGATGAGGCTCAGATTTAGAAACTCCAATTACCTTATTACCTGGTTTTAGACTGGGAAAAAATGGTAACAGGAAGCATTTGTTTTACTGAGCAGATTATAAAAATAGGTTTCAAATATTTACTTTACCTGTGAGACCTGTCTTGGTTCATTGTTGTCTGGGAATTTTGCTGGCAGAAGGACAGAGATGTGGTGTGTTCAGGAGGGATGGGTTCCTCTGGAGCCTGTTTGAGGTTAGTTAGGTCCTCAGATGATGTTTAATGTCCAGTTCCTTCCCCTGAATTTCACGAGTACAGAATTGTTGCCACAAAAGTTCTGAGTTTTCTAAATGTTGTATAGTTTACCCCGTAAGAAGTAATTTGTATTATGTCCCTACCTAATTCATTTTATGTTGGGTTTTTTTTTTTCTGCTAATGTAAGTATGGGAAGTATGAGCAACTAAAATATCAAATATCATGAAGAAATGCAAGAGTCATCGCACATGACAGGGCCTGTGGGTGGGGAAGAAAAAAGGTAAGGATTTGGACATGTGCAGGTGCACAGGAGTGAGGTTGAAAGCATTATGTCCACCAAAAAACCCCCAAACAGTAAGAGAGGGATCTGGACACACAGTTCTGTCAAGGAAAACTTGTGCCACACTTTGTCATGAAAACTTTTAAAGGGAAAGTTCTCTGGTAGCCTGGTAATGGAGTCTTGTATTTTGAGAAAACATAGGAAAGGAGTGAACAGATTTCCAAATTATTGGCATAAAGAATTTGAAACCAATGGGAACAGCCAGGATTGTGTGTTGAAATCTCATTAGCAGTCCCCCAAGCAATTACCTGAAGGATTCTAAATGTCACTGTTTCTCAGGGTTGTGTATCTTTAAACAGGGATGATGCTGATGGCAGCGATGCAGACCAGGTGGCATCTGGTACAACTGTAGCTGCTCCTGACAGAGCAGCTGAGTCTTCTCAGAAAAATGAAGACCTGTCTGATGATGAACTGGGTGAATATGATTTGGAAAATTATGATGAAGAGGAATATGCAGGTGAGAAAAATTGAAATGTCAGGTATGCAGAGTAAGTGACAAACCTTTTCACTTCCAGCTGTACTTAAAACTTTAGACTGAAATTCAGGTTGTTAACTGTTTGCTTGTCCCAGTTTTGGAAATCACTTAGTGAAACAATTCAGTGCCCCCTTCCTGGACTCTAGAACCAAAAGGCTGTCGCTCCCCCTTGCTGTGGTGCCGGAGCAGAGCAGCACAAGTCCTTGAGAGCACTGAGCAGTTTAGCTTAATGAGGTGGTTCTGTTTGTAACATGGAGCTTCCTCTAGCCCACTTCTGATTCCTTGCAGTACAGGTGTTGGTTCAGGAGTTTGTGACTTCACCTGTGTATAAAAAATGTTCTGAAATTCCTGTCCAGGCGATCTAAAACTTGGAGACTCTTTGGCTACTCTGACAGTGTATGGAAGTAACGAGCATGATCCTTACATCACCCTAAAAAGCACAGTAAGTACTGTAAAAACGTTAAAATATCTTAAACAGCATAAACTCAGAAATCAGTTAAATTTTCCACAGTGCCTTCAGCTCTGTAGGTGCTTGCAGTTCTTGTCCAAGGGTCTGCTGGAGTTTTGATCAGATCGAACTCTTTTCTTTTAAAGCTGCTCTGTGCAGTCCCCTGTATGTGGGCTTGTGATGTTTAAGTCAGATGTTACAGTGAAGTAGCTCAATATTTAAGCCACGTGCTCCTGTATGTGGAGGTGGTTTGTCACATATCTACTAGGACCCATAAAATTCTTGAAGAAATAATAAATCTTGGTATCCGAGACCTCCAACAACCCAAATGAGAAAACTTCCCAGATAACAAGACTTACACCATCCACCAGTTTGTGGAAGAAATCAAGCAGAGGTGGACTCAGGCTGCATGTCAAGTTAGGGCTATGGCATGAAGAAATCTGTCCCTGTTATTAAGCTCCTATGCACAGCATATTGTGAAATTGACTCTTTCTGCCTATATTAGTTTCCACCAAGTATCAGATGGGGAACATCTTTGTAGGAGCTGGCTTTGCAGGAGTTCTGCAGGGTATGAAGAGGTCTCTGCAGTCTGACACAAGCTAACTGTGTCAACAGCGCTGTCCTGTTAGGCAGCCTGTTTGTCTTTTTCTAGTGAAGGGATGCAGCATGCAAGACATGAGGTAGTCCTTCTACTCAGCATTGATACTGCCTTAGCTAGAATATTGGATTCCTCTTCAGAAAAGATAAGGAAAGGTTCCTGCAGTTTAGTTCAGAAGGATAGATGGCAACTTTTAATTTATTTAATTTACAAGGAGAGATTACTTCATCTCTTCTCACATAACCTCACTGTGCAAGTGATTTCTGTAGCCTGGAGAGCGACTAGGAGATACTGATCATCTGGGGCAGGGTGATGGAGTGGAGGTGGATTTTGTTAGACCGCTGTTAAGTGATAAGATTCTGTGATTTTTCTGGGTGCTGTCCTCTCTACTATTTTTGATTCTTTACAAAGCTAGTAAGATTGAAAGTAAAGAGCAGCTGTAGGCTTCTGCCTTGTGTAGACATCTAGTTTGTGTGTCAGGGGACTTTGTCAAGCATGTGTGGTCTCTGACAAGGAGTTATGGTGACCTCACATGCTGTAGCAAAGCTTGAGGAGGAAGGCATATGTCTTCTCTTTAAAATAAGATCACTTGCTATGGGCACTTTGGGGCACCGTATGTTTTCTCTTTGTTCCACTGACTGCTTGATGATTTTTCTTGCTCCAGTCTACCCGTAGAGAAGTGCTTTAAATTTTTATAGTCAAAGGTATTGCACAGGGATTCAGGGAGAATATGAGCTACATTTATTCTGTTAGAAAAGCAAACTGTCTTCCAGATGTAGAAAAAGTGAATACCTTTTTCTCAGGCCTGTTTTCCTACACTCAGATCCTTCCCTCAAATTCTGAAGGAGAATACTTCTTAATGCTTCAACATCCATTTTATGTTGTCTTTTGGTATTTACTACTAGCACTGTTGAAGACTTAAGCATTGTGCAGCATTAAGTTGCTTAATTCAACTTAAAAAATAAAGAATTGCAATACTTGATAGAATTCAAACATTGAAAAGAGGCTTGAAGTGAAAAAAAATTAAAAGCATGCAACAACAAGTCCAAAAAGTCTTGTTTGTGTTGTGTATTTGAAGGATGGTGCTATGTTTGTGTAAGATTATTGACTTTTTGTGGTGGTTTGACCCTGGCTGGAGGCCAGATGCCCATGAAAGTCAGTCTATCGCTCCCCTTTTCAGCTGGACAGGGGAGAAGTTTAGGAGTCGAAATAAGGGCAGGGAGAGATCATTCCACAATTAGTGTCACGGGCAAAACAGACTCAACACAGGATAAAGGAAAGAAAACTCTCTTAATTTATTACACTGCACTGCACACCCAGTGACATCAGAGATGGATAATGAGAAGCACAACCAGATCTTAAAGCTCCTCCCCCCACCCCTCCCTTCTTAGCAGACTTGCCGGTCATAATTTCACTCCCTTCTTCCCCCCACATTGTGGCACAGGGAGGGGCAGAGAATGGGAGAATGGGGGTTTTAGTCAGTTGCTCATGAGTTGTTTTCCTTCTTAGCTGGAAAGGGGCCGGGGGGGACATTCCTCACACCCTTCCCCTGGTCCAGCGTGGGTTCCCACCCACAGGAGACTGTCCATGAACTTCTCCAACGTGAGTTATTTTCCACAGGGCTTCAGCTCTTCAGCAGCTGCCCCAGCGTGGGTCACCTCTGTGGGGAGCAAAGATAAATCACAGTATGTCTCTCAGTCTCTCAAGCCCAGACTGCTCCAGCGTGGTCCTCCACGGAGTCACAGGCCCCCCCCTGCTCCAGCAAACCTGCTCTGGCGTGGGTCTCTCATGATCATCTCTGTGTCTCTGTCTCTCTCCATGGGCTGTAAGTGCTGGCAGAGGCTTGCTTCGGTGCAGGTCACAATGTCTTCCATATGTCTTCACCTGCTCCAGTGTGGGGCCTCTCCACAGGCTGCAGGTGGGATCTTGTCCTCTTCCATGGGCTGCAGGGGGACACCTGCTCCACCATGGGTTTCTCCACCGGCTGCTGGGGAATCTTTCTCTCCAGCACCTGGGGCACTTCCTTCCCCCACTTCACTGACCTTGGTGCTTGCACAGTTTCTTACATCTTCTCACTCCCTTCTCTGGTGTCAAAAAGCAGCTGCTAGCATTATTTTTCTTCTTAAATGTGACTCACAGAGGCGCTGTGACCATCACTGATGGGCTTGGGCTTGGTCAGCAACGACTCTGGCCTTGAGTTTGTTGGTGTTTACTCAGTCAGGCCTGCAGAGAGCTTCGGGCTGCTTCTTGCAGAAGCCACCCCAGCAGCCCCCCTCCTCCATCAGCACCCAGTCACTCAAAGCTACAACACTTTTACATACAGTTCTTAGTTTTCTGCTAACAGAAATCCCCTGAATGCTGTCCTTTCCTCTGCAACAATGAAGATTAGATGAGAGGTTACATCTGTTCTGGTACAGCTTAATGCCCAGTATTGCTGTAGGCATTACTTCTCTGGAAATAATTTCTGGAAAGTAGACAATGCTTTAATGCTCTTGGAATTGCTTCCTGCATGTGAGGAGAGGTTACAATACATTTATTGTGTAAAAAGTTGTTACACTATATAGACGCTGAAGGCAAGAGAGCACAAGGGAAATAAGCTATGTATGTGGGCTTCTGGTGCTGATTCTCTTTTCAGCAGTGGGCTGCGTCATGATAGCCTCAAAAGGTGGTTTCATAGTTGATAATGAAACATCTCTCTGAATCCACCTAGGTCCACATAAGCAGTCCTTCAGTCTGTGTCAGAATACTCAGTCTCCCCATGATCAAGCCTGGTTCCTGTCTTTCTCTGTTTATCACCATAGGATGTTTTTAGGCGGTTGGGCAGAGGGGTGTTGGGTTTTGAGTGATTTGTTAGGGTTAAAAATTATTACCCATTCAACCTTTTGAACATGTATAGTTTTGTGTGTTCATGTGCTCTGCTTACCAGCTGTTGCCCCCTCCTTTTTTGCTGTTCAGGATCAATATGAAGAGGAGGACTTCCTGATTAAGCCCAGTGACAATCTTGTCCTTTGTGGCAGAGCTGATAAAGACTGCTGTAGTTTGGAGGTGCATGGTGAGTAACACAGGAATTAGTCCTCACAGTGAATTTAGGGCATGTCTTGCCTGTCCTGCTCCGTGTGGCTGTGGAGAACAGGGGGAGTGTTTGTTCAGAGGTTTGGGGGTTTTTTCTCTTCATCTGCCCTGTGTGTGTTGTCCTGTTTCCTACATCATGGTTCTGTAGCTGCTGTCCAGAACTGGAGTAATTTACATGGAGTTACTGTTATTTAGAGAATATTGTGCCTTTATCAGGCTGTATATCATTGCCTTTCCTATACTGGGTCATCATGTGTTCAGAGAATAAAAAGTCTTTCTTCCAAGTAGTCTTACTTTCCAGATCATGCAAGATTCCTCTAGTGGTTTGTTGTTTAGTCTTTTTTTCCCCTTGTTTTTACCTTGCTTCTTTAAATGTGCTTTCCACTGGTAGGAGCAGTAGAATCATCACCTTTATCCTCTTAGATTTAGAAGGGATGGTCTGCATACCACTTGTTCTAGAGGTGGGTTTATTTTTACTGTATAAAAGAATTTTCTGTTGCAGCAAGGAGTGCTGAAGTTACTACTGAGTGTGCTGAAGTTGCCATCTTTTCTTATGGTGGTTCTTTGGGGGAAGGTTTCTGCAACGGTACATGCCTCAGCAAGCAAAGTATTCTGTTTTAAGAAAACAGCAAGACCACAGTGTTTGAAAGCATCCCTTCAGATCCCAGCACCTGGCACTTTCTGTATCTGGAGGTGTTTGCAGATTTTATTAACTGCATTATTATCCCTGTATGAACTTAGAAAACAGTATCGCAGGCTTCTGCAGTTTATTACCTTGGGTAGCTCCATCTTAGTTAATTACTAAGGCTACTTAGTTAACTGAAGACTTTAGTTAATGTTTGAATATCCGTCACATGTACTTAGAAACAGCACAGTGTGTGTGATGATACCGTTTTATTAAAATAATTAATGGGTTTTATTGTAAGGAGAGAGATAGCTGGCTGAAGGGACTCATCTGTTGAGTGTATGGTTGCTTTACCAGAACTCTTCCAGTATCACAGTTACAACCTGCTGAAGGTAACTTCATATGACTTCTTCAGCTCCCTCTAATTTGAAAACTCTTTGTCTTTACCTTTGCTTGCACTTGGAATTGTTTCCTTTTTTATCTTTTGAACTGCTGATTCTGTAACGTGAATGCCTGAGCCTCCAGTAATGTATCCTGCTGGTGGATATGGAGCATCTATTTTGAATTGACCTTACAAAGTAGAGTGATCTGTTAGGAATGAAGTGTCTGAGCTTTGCTGAACTTGTCACTCCTTTACCTAAAGTACACAGGTGTGTATCTGGGGTTTCTGTGTAGTTCTGTGACGTTGGTGCTTGGAGGCTTCAGCCTCTACGCTGTGACTCTGGACACGCTGCAAATTTACATCCTTGATCTCCTTGACTGGTTAGTGTTTGCTGCTGCTGCCTTTTGCAGGGTGAAGGGTTTATAGCTGCTTCGCTGATGTCTTGTCTCTCTTTCCTTCTTTTTCAGTTTATAATCATGAGGAGAACTCATTTTATGTACATCATGATATTATCTTGCCTGCTTACCCTCTGAGCCTGGAATGGCTGAATTTTGATCCTAGTCCCGATGAATCACCAGGTAAGTTACACAGGGTATTGTAAATGCCTGGTTAAATAGTTTTTACTTGAAAGGTGTATAAATGTAATGTTGTCACTAAATAATTCCTTCCAGTGGTCTTATTTCTGGAGGAAAATAAGAGTACTAAGATGGAACAATTGACTGTCAGGTTTGGGGTTGTTTTTTTTAGTTTGGTGATACAGCTATCTCAGTGAGGTTGCCATAACAAGTGATTTGACTACAACACTGATTTTATTACAAATAATTAAGTTATTGTCAATTAGCAGACCAGAGCAAGCTCTCCTCTAACCTGTTTTTTTTTCCCATTTGCAAATGAAAGGTTGCTTTTGTACAAAATCATTAGGCAAATGCAGTTAACTAACTGTAAAACACACACACAAAAAAAAGTATGTATGTATTTAGGAATCTTTCTCCTGTATTTTACAAGTTGGGTTTTTTTCATAGCACAGGGAATGTGAGTTTAGGGTTGGTTTTATATCCTTAAAAACTAAACAAAATATGGAACTTTATACAGCTTCTTTGGCCAGTTATTTGTACTGAAGGAGAAGTGTATTGGAGACCAGGAAATTTATTTCTGGCAACATCTGCTGTCAGTTGACATTTGTAAATTGCTCCTTGTCAGTTATAATCACTGAAGAGCTTCAAATAGAACATTCTGGCACATAAGTGTAAGTCTTACTTAAAGAAATAAGCAACAGCTGGATTACTAAATATGCTGTGTCGTAGCTCTAAATATAATGTGGCTGCATTTGTGTTTCTGCTTGTAGGAAATTATGTTGCAGTGGGTAATATGACCCCAGTTATTGACGTTTGGGACTTGGATATAGTAGAATCCTTAGAACCAGTCTTTTCTCTTGGAGGCACAAAAGACCAAAAGAAGAAAAAGAAAGGAAAGAAGGTAAGTGTTGCAAAATGGTTTCTCTGGTTGCATGGAGGAGACTCAGAGCAAGGATAACACTGTTGTTACTTTTCTTCCTACACTGAAAAAATCTCAGATAATGTGGTTTAACTCTGTCGTGTTGAAAGATGGTGTTTAGACAGGTCACAGGAGATGCCATGACCATCTGTGTTGGGTTAAGATGAGTATTTTCCTATGGCTCCAAGAGTTGAGAAGGCATTGAGCAATGAAGGGCAAGGTTGACACTAATACAATACATTTACTCAGGATTCACCTCCGTTGGCTTTATCTGTCTAAAATTTAAGCGTATTTTACACTACTCATTGAGACTGTTCAAGGCACAGAGACACCCCCAGGCAGTGGCTGAGTTTCTTTGTGCAGACTGCAGAGAAAACCTTGACTGCCACAGAGGAAGACTGAGGTTTAGGCAGGATGCCAAGTTATGTGAGGCAAATCTGACCCTCACTGTATGTCTGAATGAGTGGTTATCATTTGTCAAAATTATTTGGTCTGTAAAACAACTATGGAAGATAACATAACTTAAATCTGATGGATTTTGCTTAGAGTAGATGCTTCAGGAAGTGCTTGAAGACTCCCTAAACAGGGAAGGTGAACACTGGGTACGTAGCTAATCTTGGTTTCCCAAACAAAGCAGCACTGCAGTGTTAGGCAGCTGAAGAACCACTCTGTGTAATTGTGATGGGGATTTGCCTCTTGAGCTCTCAGATCTTCTGGTTTTAAAAACAATAGAAAAAGTACCCTTGGGAGAGGAATTGTCCTGTGAAACTTGCTTCTGAAAATCACCCAGTTACCAGAACTGCTGTTGAAGATACCATTCATAAATGTTTGTGCACTTTGAAATGCTAGCTGTTCTCTGTATGGATAATTAAAGTCTGGAATTAAGAACAGAAGAGGAACATGGTGGCTTATGGGTGGTTTCCAATTGCTGTCCCAGTAAACTTTGAAACTTAACCATTTTAAATTAGAATTTTTAGGAGCTGGCAGTTACAAGGACCTAAAGCTCAGCTAATTGAGATGAGAATGAGGGAAGTGCCAGGAGTGTTCAGAGAGAAGCTGAAGAAAGCTGCACATTAGCTAGAGACAGTGAATTTTCTTGTCCTAGCCTGAGGGCAGTAACCAGGTCTGTAAGCCCACCAGCTCTGCATGGACCAATCTGAGATCTGGGGTCAGGAGGAGAGGTGCAGGTACTGCAGAGACAGTCTTATCAAAAGCTTTGTTGCAGCAAGTGAGAGTAATTTAAAACATGTTTGTGAAGGCGTTAAGGAGTTCATGCTAATGTGTTGTTATGTTTGATTGCCACAGAAGCTGTTGTTTTAAAAGTCTGTTTATGTTGTATTTGGATACACAGAGTTTATCTTCAGAAGGGACAGTGAAAGAACATACTGATGCTGTGCTTGATCTGTCATGGAATAAACAAAGCAGGTAAAAAAGTACTTGAATAACAATGGATGGTTACAAAATTGTGTATTTGATTAGGCATAGATTTTTCAGACAAATCCAGAATCTTATGTAGTATTACAGTGAACTTGAAAGCAGTGGTGAAATTAATCAAGTCTCAAAAATGCCTCCCCTCCTTTTTTTTTTTAAATAGAAGTCTTGATTTTATTTTTTTTTTAAAGCCTTTATATTGCCACAGATCACTTCCTATCTGCAGGCCCTCCAGGTGAGGGCAAGGCTGAGGTGGGTCTAAGCCATTTGATACATCAACTGCATTTAAGTCAGATGTACAAATTGGAGAAGGAGGAAGGCTGCCCTGATCTGTGCCGATGTACCAGTGGCCTAAACCACCATTTCAACAGATAGAAGTACATTTATAGAAGGAAGTACTTGCTGCACTGTTTTGGTTTGGTTTTCCCCTTTGGCTTTTTCCCAGGGCTGTGAAAAGAAAAGAGGGTGCTAAAGCCTCAGCAGCAGAGCTACAGAAATGCCTGGGACCCTTGGGTTATCCTAGGCAGAGAGAGTTCCCTGCTTCCTGAATGGGCTGGCAATGAAATGCTGCTGTTGAAGCAACACGAAGCTGGCCTGTTTTGGGGGACAGGTCACACTCAGTGTGCTGGCCAAAATAAAGATGCTGCTGGTTTTTATCACTCAGGTGGGTTTTAACAGTTCATCTGTTGGAGGGTCCTCAGCTTGGGCCTCAAAACTGTTCCAGTCAGATACAGACTGGGGCTTTTTGTTTCTTTTTTATTTCCTGCGGTATAAACGTCTCTGAAGATACGGAGTCCCGATGAGCAGGGGTGTGAGCCTTCACTTACAATGCTTTGTTATCTAGATACCAAAGAAGGAAACATCCACTGGACATGCAGCAAATGTACATTAATTGTACTCTGAATCTACAGTTGTTCTACCATTGTACATAGGCACAGAGTCTGGTACCCATCATTCCACCAGTCTTACAAAAGAGCAGCTTTCATGTACCTAGAAATGGTCACCTGGTGATATGAGAAGTCACAAAAGTTATGGCTAAAATAATTGTCAGAATGCCAAATTCTGTAATGGGCAGAGTTACAAACTCATTGATACTGCTCAGTCTTTCAGGAAGTAATAACAGCCTTCAAGTGGAAAGCTTAAGGGTAAGACAGGGAACTCCTTGCCACTACTTTTATGTAAATGTGGTTGAGTTTCTTTCTGGTTTTATTTTGGGGGATGGGGGGTGTTTTGTTTTGTTTTAAGCAAGACATGGTGTGGCAGCTCTGTATAAATAACTTTCTGCCTGTAGGTCATAGTAGCATTACTGTGAAACGTTCTCAGAGCCTTCACTCTGCATTTTCTTAACTTTGCCCTGAAACATCGTTTGGGAGAACAGTGTTTCCAGGAGAATATTAGCGCTCTGAGGACTAACCAAGTGTTTCTTACTTAAACAAAACCCCAAAACAAACCAACTAACCAAAAAACCCCAACCAAAACAAACAAAAAACAAACAACAAAAAACCCACACCAAAAAAAAGGGTGGGAGGAGCAGTTTCAGTCAGAAACAGCATGTTGGGGTAATAGATGTTTTTAAGAGCAATGGTAGCAATTGTACTGTGCATTTGACAGGCCTTTGGGAATGTTTTGATTTTTTTCCTGATCAAGCTTCTAAACTGTCTGTTTATTGTTCTTACAGCAATTAGTCAAATTTAAGTTGAAATGTGGAGCCTGCAAGCCAGCTAAAAAGTTCTGTTCAGCAAGACTGTACAGTCTTGGGCCTTCAGTAGTGATATAAACATTCAGATATTAGCAAATTATTTTAACAACAGGTTTTTCTGGCTCCTGGCTATGTATGCATGTTATACAGAACTAGGTTGCATAGATAATGTTTTGAAAGACTGTCTCAATGTCAAAGGAAAGAAAAGCCTTTCCTGCTTCCTTTTGTTTGAAATACAAACAAAATAGAAATAGAAGAGAAACTATCCATGTTGTGATTATAACTGTTCTACTAATATAACTTAATATAGTCTGTTTGTAGCCTTGTCCCTTAGAATTACCTTCAGGCAGCTGTCCCTCGAGCTGGAGATACACGGTCTATAGAACACAGAGAACTTGATCTCAGAATCAGGCTCTATATGTATTTCAGAATTTTGACCATTAGTGGTTTCTATCTGTACAAAGGTTTTAAAAACTGATCTTTTGTTCCCTTCCAAGGAATGTTTTAGCAAGTGCGTCTGCTGACAACACTGTGATTCTGTGGGATATGTCTGTGGGTAAGCCAGCAGCCAGCCTGATGCTACATACAGACAAGGTAGGTAATAATTGCTACGTTTCTTCCACTGTAAAATACAGAGAAAAAATTATTGTATTAAAAATGACAACTTTTTCATTAGCTGCTTGGTAGTGAATGCTTAGAAGAACAGTTCTGTAATTTCTTCACAACCGTGCAGATTAGTTTACATTTCTGAATTGCTTTTGTAAACAACACTGTATTTGCTTTCAAAATGTTATTTAAGTTATCCTTTAGAAAGCTTACAGAAATTTACACCAGATTTTGAAATGCCTTTTGTGTGAAAACCCTTGTGGTTGGGAATCTGGTAGTATTGGTATAACTACAAAAAAATAGATCTTGGAGCGTAGGTCAAGCTGTAACTCTCCTTTAAGGCAACAATAAATGTCAGGTAGAGTTTGTTCTAGGCAAGAAAGATATAAAATAAATGATACTAAAATACCATAGTGATGGGTACTTCAGAAGTGAATTAATTTCATAGTAATTAAAATGTGAAGGTTAGGTGTTAATAGTGATAACCTTGTTTTGCTGTTAACAAAGTCACTGCCCTTGGCAAACTCCTGATTTTCCTTTTTTGCCAGCGTCTGGATTTTTCCCCAAACTGGAAGCAGCTATTCTTTAACCTACTCCAGTTTATTTTAATATCTACAGCAGAAAGGGGGCATGAGGATCTGTTCAGTTAAATTATATTGGAAAATGTCTTGTTTCCTCTGGATGGGGGTGTTTGAAATAAAAGCAATGTGCATTTCTTGCAGTGTTCTGTGAGGAAAACTGAGTATGTCTCTTGCACTGAGAAATCTTAACAGAAGGGTGATTTGGGAGGAAACATGCTGGTTTTGTGGGGAGACTGTGCTCAGTTCAAAGAAAGCTCCTGTATATGTGTCTTAATGTTTCTTTTTTAAAAAATTCTTCTGTTACCTAGGTCCAGACATTGCAGTTTCACCCGTTTGAAACTCAGACCCTTATTTCTGGATCTTACGATAAGTACGTGGGGGTAGTATTTGGGAATGCTGCACACAGGGAGGGCATTAGTAGGGAATTTAAGCCCGTTTGGTTGCCTCATGCTTTTTTTTCATGTACACACAACTGTGCCAAATCTCAGTAGCGCTGCTGTGGTTTTTCCAGTCAGGGAGCCAGGTGTGTGTGTGGCCCAAACGCAGGGGTCACCTCTTTCTCAGGCCTAGCCAAAGCCTTTAACCATCTAGACTGGCATTTCCTGTGCCAGGTGTCTGCTCCAACATGGACTTACTGCTTCTTGTGGCCTTAAGGCATTATCAGCATCGGGAATGTGTCACCAGGGAAGGTTTTACCAAACTGTGAGACCAGGGTGGGGGCATGAGGGACTTCAAAAATCCCAGCTTAGCGGAGTCTCGTGATTGCAGCCTGGAGATGCTATGAAATGGTTTGTGTCTGCATGCTTGGACTATGTAACTGCATAACTAGTATTTATTAGGCCTGGCAGCCAAAACACTTCCCCTCTGTTCTCCCATCTCTTAGGGATAGCTTGCTGATTTGTTCTGTGATTTTATTTTTTTTATATTGATAGTTTTATTTTGCTTTTAAGACTTTGTCCTTGTGTTAAAATATTTAAAGACCTGTCAGTATTTAGCCAAATCTGTTACCTAGCTTGTATTCCCTTTCTACACATGTTGTTTAAGTAAAATTATCAGGAAAAAATTTTTATTGTTGTTAGGAGCCTGCTTCTGTACAATTTCTTCCTCCTTGACTCCCTTCAGTAAAATAAGAAAAAGAAGTCCAAAGGCTGAGACCAGCTTCTCGTTCCCTCTATAGCTAGCCCTCTGATCCCACGGACACCTATAAGCCAGTGTCCTGTCTATAAACCAGTAGACTGTTCTTGTGGATTTTTCCTGTAGAGCTTTCCAGGACCATAAGCTGTTCAATGAAGATTGGCAGATGCCTTCTAAACCTGAAAGTTAAATGGTTAAAAATTGAATATAAAACTGTTGTGATCAAAGAACTGAGATCACATTTCTTTGGCTTTAGTTGTAGGATAGAGTAGGAGTGGGTTATGCTGCGTATGTAAATTGTAGTGAGATGTTGTGACAGTGACATCATCACTCTTTTCTTGCATTCACATCCAGGAGCTTTTTGAGTTGGGACAGGTTCTGCTGCCACTGGGCTGAGCACAGGCACATAAAGAATCCTAAAGGACCCACTAACTCCTGTCCGCTCTTCTCCTTTTTTGGAGTAGCATTTCCCTAACCACTTATAGATTCATTATTTTTTATTAAAGCAGATTTGCAAATGTTTGTATATGTATTGCAAATTGATTTCTATTTAGTGCATTATTTTGAACAGCCATGACTTGACTTTACCGAAGTCTGCTCATAATTAAGTGATCTATTTGTATAATTATGGTCTCCTGTATGATAAGCATCTTAGGCATTAAGCAAATCTGAGCTCTGTTTGCCTAACTAGGATGGCTGTTTGTATCCAAGATGAAACTGTGAAGCCTATGGAAAAACCTTGTGCATATCTGAGAAATTTTCATCCCTTACTGAGTTGGAAGATTAAATTGTGAAGGTTTTTTCCATTTTAATTTTTGTAGTTTACATGCACCTTCTGTAGATGCCAGTGGCAAAGCCAACTTAATCATTAAGTATTCTGCTGTGATTTTATTTTTTTCTTCATTTCCTATCCCTTTTTCCCATAGATCAGCTGTGCTGTATGACTGCAGAAACCCACAAGATAACCATCGAGTGTGGCGGTTCAGTGGTCAAGTTGAAAGAGTAACCTGGAACCATTTTTCACCTTGTAATTTCTTAGTGAGTACACACTCTTCTAGTCTTGGCCCATCGACTGTTGCCATTTCGCTTAACCTGTATTTTTGTGTCATAATACTTCTGAATCATATGATGGGCCTGCAGGACAGCTGGACTGTGGGGGCCACGTGTTTTAAAAATGCGGTGTGGGGGCAGGATGGTTTTAGGTAGTTTTTTTCAACAAGTGTATTGAGACCAGCTGTGTGTGTGCTATCTTCATTGTGACAGTAGAAAGCAATTGATGCTGATGCATTTTCACTGAAGAGGTGGCTTCTTTGCCATGCGTTCAGTGTGGGGATGTGTTTTCCTTTGCATCACTGTTGCTGTTTAATGTAATGAGGCAAATGCAGCTGAGAAGTAGCCAATGAGAACAAAGATTCTGAATAGTCAGTGTTTCAAATCTGCGCTAGAGGGCACTGTCCTATCTGGTAGAGTAAAAATACCTTGATGGCAAGATTTTTATAATAAAACTTTTTAACAGAATTAAACCCCATATTTTTGTTATCACAGTTTCTGTCCAGTTCTCTGTTGCTTTGTGTGCACAGCCGACAAAAGCAGTTGCTCGGTTCTGTTGGGTCTATGATGCAGATCTTAGTACAGCCACCCTCAGATTTGCATGGGGCTATTACGCAGCTACAGGATGGCTCCAGAATGTTTGAACTGACCGTTAAGAGGCCCAAGGCCTTGTATTTCACTGCCAAATGAGAAAGCCAAGCTTAGCCAATCTTCAAAGTACTATGTAAGAAATGTGTATGGGATTAAGACTTGCTTGTAAGTCCCTGCAGCACAGTTCAGGTACGGAGAATAGTTCAGGCACCAGCTGGATTGGAGTCTTTCTCAAGTCACAGGAATCTATAGAGGGTGGGTAATGTTTCATAGGAGGGGTTTTTCCAAGTGAGTGACTGTGGTTTCCTTAGGCAAGCACAGAGGATGGGTTTGTATACTGCCTGGATGCCCGTTCTGATAAGCCGCTCTTCACCCTGAAAGCTCACGATGAGGAAGTGTCAGGTAAATTGTGTGTGTGTGTGCGTGTCTCCAGCAGCGAGGCATGTCTAGCAGATATCTGAGGTGGTGGCAATTCCTTGCTTAACAAGTAAGAGTTGTGCATACTGATCTCACGTACTAATGAAACAAATCTCTGCCATTGTAAGCCAAGTATTTTAACAGCAGCAAACCTTTCTCGGCGAGTATCATCAATAAGCATGTCAAACCAGATCTGCTGGGACGTGCTCCCTGGTTTTGGGTGAGGAAGAACCAATGCAATGTGGTCCTGAACTGCGAAGTATAATTTTTAACTCCTCTAGCCGTAGATAGATACTGATGTTCTCTCTGGAGGTGATTCAGGTATGGCACGTGGGAAGGTTTTCACACTGCCTCTTTTAAGATAAACCATTCGATCAGTGTAGGAACTTCTAAATAGCAATTTGAAGCACCTGATTTGGTATCTAAAGTGAGATTGTATGAATATACCCCATTGCCTTGGGTTGCAAAAGAGAACGTCTCTGGGAAGTGAATGGAAAAAATTCCCTGGGGAAGGCAGATTGTGTGAGGTAGGAAGCAGAACAGTAGCACCTCTGCACTGTTACTGTTGTTGGGTATAGAGACACTGCTGGCCTACTTTAAGTCACTACAGGGAGCAGTGGCATAATGAAATTTTCATTAACATTTTGCTCCTCTGTGCTGGAGCAGTTTAACATGAGAAGAATATCAGGCTTGTTCTCATGACTTCACAGGTATCCTCATCTCTGCGAAACAGTGGCTACCCTGTGCTCTCACACTGCTGCACTCTTTAATTTTCCAGGGCTACAACTAAGCAGTCAGGTCAAAGGGTGCCTTGTGACATCATCTGCTGACAAACACGTGAAAATCTGGGATATCCTGGGAGACAGACCAAGTTTAATCCATTCCAGGAATATGAAAATGGTAGAGTAACATTAATTTCACAATTCCAAGAAGGTTTATATATATATACTATGTCTGCTTAACTTTTTTTTGTCTATATTTTAGGTAAAAAAAAACCCTAATCACACCTGTGTATTCTGGGTAACTTGTGCTCGTTACAGTGCAGAATTCCATTGGCAGATTTTTCCAAAGCCTCAGACCTGAATACCTGATACAGCATTGTCAGTACAACTATGGCTACTCCAGCTGCCAGGTTGGAGTGGACAAAGATGTGATTTACTGTTTGTAATTAGTGGGGCTTGACTTCAGTTTTGTGTCTTTGCAAAATAAGGTTCAGGAAACACACAGAGCTTGCCAAGCAAGTTTTAACAAATGTGAAAGTATTTTCAGATGAAAAATCCATTTTAGGAAGATATTTAAAAAGAAAAATCCTCCTCTTTCTGCCTCCCCCCAGGGTGTTATCTTCTGTGCAGCTTGCTGCCCTGACTTCCCCTTTGTTTTTGCCTTTGGAGGAGAGCGAGAAGGGCTGCGTGTTTGGGATATAGGCAAGATTTCTGCAGGTAATATTCTCATGGTTTTTCAATCTCATGTTTTTCCCCTTGCTCCCAGGGTGTATTTGTATAGTGGGTAATGTGCTGTCCCTCTGAAAGGAACTGTAGGTTAGTATTTTTAAGTACCCCAAGACTTCATGTGTTCATATTATCAGCTTCAAAAACTGTGTGTTTTTTCCTAACTTGGAGAACCGTGTTTGCTACAGGAGTAATTTTCTGGTAGGTGAAGTATACTACCTGAGTTCTTGTAATAGCTACGTTTTAGGTCTTAATGTTTCTGATGTAATTCGGTATCACATTCTTGGGTACCTGTAGGAATAAAAGTGAAGACTGGTTTAGATTGGTTGTTGTAGCTACATGTAATTGAATGGCATGAATTCTGGAGAAGGCTTTTAAGAACTTGGTGGAAACCAGGGGCACTAAAACCAGATAATAAATTATTTAAACTTAATGTTTTGCTCTACAAACCTCATCCATTTCACAGTACTTAGGTACACGAATTATGCACAGGGAAACCTCTAGACATGCTCTGGGGGACAAATAACAGGACTTGTAATTCAGGTATCAGATGTGGGAGATTATTCTGACATAGAAGGTTCAACTCCCCACTCGGGGTAAGGGGCAAAGCTTTCAAACCTCTCCAGGTTAAGATTTCCATTCCGTGAAGTTAACATGCTCTACCTGCTGTACTGTTCGTCTCTGGAACCGTAACATGTGAGCAATCCTGTCTGTGTTGCAGTGAATGAAGCCTTTGGAAACAGAGAGAGACTTGTTCTGGCCAGTGCCAGCTCTGCAGCTGGCAGCTCCACGGCCGGCAGTAGCAGCAACAATTTGGAGATGGCAATGGAATCATGATGGTCCATCCTATCCCAAACCCCAAGGGATTAATGGGACTAAGATTAATGTACATTCTGAAAATCACCGTTTGACTCCAGTATCTTGCAGTCTGCAGGCTGCTTCATCTCGAACAAAGGAACATGGTGATGTGGTTAAGCTCTAAGTTCTAAATTCCTGCCTCTGTCACCAGCTTTGAAAGATTCAATCACTTGCTTTTGCCCAAGATTACGATCCCTGAAATAGGGGATGTGTAAAATTCAGATATCAGAATGAAACACACTAGAAAATTGCTACTGCTTCCAGAAGTTTGTTGAGTACAGCAAAGAAGGTAAATATCTTCTAAAGTAGTAGTAAATAAAAGCTGAATGATAATGACAAGTGTAAATAGATAATTTATCCTTAATTTTAGGTTGGATTTACAGATTTCTAATACAGATTTTAGAAGTTCTTTCTAAGTTTTAAGAGTTAGTCCCTGAGTAGAATCTTGAAATGCAATTGTAACACCTCAGCTCCCCAGTATCGAATAGGAAACACCCAGGCTGTATCTCATCAAGATCAAGGATTTCTTTTCCCTGGGTCCACAGCACCTGAAGCTTACTTATGTTGCCTGGGTATTGATTCGGTTTTTCTTCAAGCTCCCAAGGTAATAGATATAAAGAGAATTTGAACTGAAATAAGGAGCTACTACTCGGAAGAGGATGAGAGCCTGTCAGGACACAAAGCAAGGGTAGGATCTCAGCTGGTCACTGACACCAGTGAAAGCTCTCCATGTTAGGTACTCATTCCTAACTCCTCCCTGAAACCAGAAGGCACAGAGGAACACTGACTATCAGCCTAACCACTGACCTAAACGCTCTGTTTCGAGCATCAGGACATAGTCAAGGAATGTGACTTGACCAATTTCCTCACATTTAAAATGAACACCCAAGTGCCTTACATCAAGCCAGAAGTAAAATGTTACTCCTACCCTCCTGGGAAGTGCTTCCCTCTCCACGTACTGGAAGGCGTCTGTTAAAGTCCTGCTGCTGCAATAGTGCCCTGGGTGTTAAAGCAACTGCTGTCAAAGCAGCCATGGGATCAGCACATGGGGTTGGCGAGATCCTACCTCAGCTTTCCCCAAAGCTCATTGTAACTCCTCCTGGCAAGGTACAGCAGGTAAATTGTACCAGTACAAAAGGCAGATGGGGAAAAAGCAGAGCTGTATCTTTCCTTTCCATCCCTTGAAGTGAACTGGCTGCTTCTCGATGCGCTATAGCTGTTTCTAGTCAGACAGCAGGAGCTTAGCATAGCTCTGCAGGAACGAAGACTCTTTTGGATGTGTTGGGATTCCTGCCTCCATCCTTTCTCTGCCAAGCAATAGTGAACAGTATGTGGAACAAAAATGCACAACTGCTTTTGTGACACTTAAGAAGGTGAAAGCAACAGAACCACCTCTGTTCCAGTGTTCTCCACTGAGAAGCTGCAAGTTTTTTCAAAGCTGTTACGTGAAATAAATGCCTTGTGTTAAGCTCTTTGAGCATAGTCGTTTCTGCTGGTATTAATGGGCACTATGGCTCTAGAAGTGGCCTTTTGTTTTAGTAAGAAACTGTTGCTGCAAGCAACCCATCTTTCCCTTGACTAAACACCGTCCTTCAACCTGTATTTCTAGACCCTTTGATTCACAGACTGATTTCAGAGGGCAAGCATGTGTTCTCAGGCTTGAAGAACCCAGGGAGCTCTCCAAGAAACAGAGCATACAGGGAGATGTGCAGCTGAACCTGGGTCATTTAGGCAAGAACTAGAGCATCTTCTACAAGAGAACTTCCAGCTCCCTTGTCAGAGAACAGTGCTCAGCTTGCTGTTCTTTTGCAGCACAGCCACAGGAGCCATGCAGCAAAGCTGCAGGGTTTAAAGACCAGTTCTATGTTGCGACTAGTCATGGAGGTGCTCCTACCCCAACCTTGTCCAGGAAAGCCTGGGAGAGGCAGATGATGAAAAAGTGGTGGGATTTATCTTAGCATCATTATCAAAAACAGAAACATTTTTTTCCCCAGCATGTGCAAACATTTGAAAAAACCTCCAACATTAGAAAAGAGCCACATTTTTAATTTTTTTCCCAAAAAACCCAACCAAATGAAATATATCTTCATTTCATAAATAATATTTGCAGCAAACCCTCCCATCATTCTAGGTGGTAAAAGGTTTACAGCACAAGAAGTAATGTTTACTGTAAACACCGTCTGCTTCTCTGTAAGCTGCTTCCTTACTGAGCTGTGCAGTCTGTACCTCTTCACCTGCTTCCCTATCTGAGCAGACAGGAGTGAGAAGGGGCAGCAGCTGTTCTCCAAAACCCAGTGTCTGATTTTCTGTAGTGGGGCAATTGCTTTGTCTGCAAATGCTGATTTCACTGGCTTGGCTTTTTTCTGGAAACCTGAGCACTGACCAGTCTTTGCTTTGTGCCAAATCACATCCTTCAGTTTAAAGAGTATTAAAAAGCAAAATACATCACCCGCTGCCACTGTGGTTTTGTTTCTTTCTCCTACTGTCCCAGCTCTGGCAGTTACAGGTGGTTGGCTACAGGTCCCCACACTCACTCAGCTACGTTTCTGGTTTGTGGCTCTTTACACAAAGGGCTATGCAAGGTGTGGCAGGTATCAGCACTGGATGGATTCATCCGAGTGATCTGGAAAAGAAGTATGCACAGTGTGTGTGTGAAAATCTCCTTGCCTCCCATTTCCTCCTCCTTTACTTGTATGTGCACGATCCATTCGCAAGTGTTTTTGGCTACAGAGTTAAGTAAGTGGTGGTAGTGTGGAGACCAAAACAGAGAAAACTCCTCATTTGACATACACTGTTCACTGGGGAAACAAAGAAGGGGGGGTGGTTCCTTCCTCAGTTATCCAAGCAACTTCCCCTCTTTCTTTTCTTCATTTGTGTCCAGAGAGGGCATCAGCTGTTGAACAGACCCCACTGTTAATCCTACAGTCTTCAGTCCTCATAGAGTCTATTAATTCCTCCTCTGAATCATCCTCCTCTTCCTCCTCTTGGGCTGACAAGCTGGATGTGGGGCCTTTACAGATTTTTAAGTGGCGAGTGAGGTGATATTTGGTTAGGTAAGCCTTGGAGCATTTTTCACAGACATAGTCCCTCTTTCCTTCATGTGAATTGAGATGCTTCTTCAGGTCATTTGTCCTCAGAAACAGCTTGTCACACTTGGGACACTTGATTTGTCGTTCTCTGCAAGACAAGGAAAAGTTACCAAGGCAGCTGATTCTGATAGCGGGGCGGTTGCAACAGGAAGGGTGAAAAGGGTCAGTCTTACTCCTAAATCTTACTTGCAATATACTAGAAGCAGCAGCAGCAAACCAGAAGTGACAGCAATATTGCATCACTAAAGTGTAAATGTTTTCTCTCACACAGTAGGTACACAAAGCCCCTCTGCTCTTGACCCCTTCCCCCCCAAAAAAAGTCAGGCTTTTTGGATTAGCTGCTATGCAACCGTTTCTCTTTCTTGTTTATAAATAAAAGAAGAAGGAATTCTACAAGGGGCTTGTTTATTTTTTGAATAAGACCAAACTCTGGCTAAACTTAGTATTTTGGCAAGAGCAGAGATGCTGTTGTGGTGGAAAGGTTAGTCTCCCTCCTTCCCACCCTACATAAACGGGTGGGGGAGACACCAACAAAAAAGAAAACAAAGCTGTACTTAACAACCCTCAGTCTGTAAACACTTAGGCAGACTTAGAAGACAGCTACAGTCAAATTCTGTAGATGACTCTGCAAAACACCTCCCGGCAGTAGTGCTTCCGGCATGGCTGGAAGAACAAGCAGCAAAGTGCGTCTGTCTGTCTGCCCGCCTTTCTCCTGCTCGCTCTAGCTGTGCTATGCTGTCTCCTAGGCAGCATGACAGGAGCAGCAATCGATTCCAAGTGAAAACAAGAACCAGATGCTGAAAACAAAATAATTGGAGGCAGGAGCTCTGGGCAAGCAGCCTTTAAGGGAGGACCTTGGATTGGGAGCAACTAAACAGGATGTAGAGATTCCCACAGCAGGAGGAACGACCTGGCCTGGCAGACCTGTAGCTGACCGCAGGGGAACCCTGGGGAGGGTACCAGCCTGCAAAAGGAGCAGGAAACTCTGGAGGAGATAAAAGTTGGGAATGGCTGCACTCCACCCCTGGTGCAAACAGGGGGAGACTTCACTAACAAGCTACTTGGTGAGAACAGCACTGAAGACTTTCCCATTTTTTTGTGGTTGTACTGGGGCCTGGAACAGTCCTCAGCAGGGAACTAAATGTAAATCAACTAACCCCCTTTCTTGTCAAAATAATGAGGACTCCAGACTCCCATTTCACAAGACAAAGCACACGCTTGGAATTTACTGTGTCATTAAAATACTGAAATACTAGGACAACTTCAGGCAGTACTAACAAGGAATTCACCCAGACAGACGCCTCTGTCATTTCAGAGGGTGGAACCTATACTCTCCAGGCCAAACGATTTGCAAGCTGGAGATTCTCTCTTACGCTGTTCAGCTTCATCACTTACTGTACTGGTCAGTCCAACACAGCCTGCGAGATGACTTACTGTGTGTGAATGAGCACGTGCTGCTTGAGGTCCTGCCTCCGCATGAACAGCTTTTCACAGTAATCGCACTTGAGGTTCTTCTCCCCGGTGTGGATGACCATGTGCGATTCCAGGTGAGCCTTCTGGGTGAAGGATTTGTCGCAGAGGGTACAGCGGTAATTCTTCTGACCTAGGATTACATGCGTACACCCACCAACTGACAGTCGGTGTCCCAAGAAATACAGTAAGCAAAGCAGCCTGACTGAAGCAAAGAAGCACTTCTGGAAAAATATACCCTGAAGAAAGGCAGGTTCTTTCTGAACAGGACCTGCTTCCTCCTGCAGTTCCTTCAGCCTAAGCATCAAGGCCTACCTAGTTACAGTTTAGCTTTAGCTATGCAACAAACAGGCATCTGACTTTTCACCGTTCCCAAAGCGTTTCATCCCTCACCCCATGCCTCCCAAGCCAAAAAATCCACTTCATCCAACTGAACCACTGGGCTCTTCTGCACTTTGTCTTTCCAAACACTGTTGCTCCTTTTCCTCCAGTGCTTGTGGTGAGTCAGTACTTCCTGCAAGGCAGGCTTTCTGCTTCTTGTCTACACCAACTGTGCCTCACAGTTCTGCTTATCACAACATCACCAGCAGGCTTGTGAATTTTCCAGCAAAGATATTCAAGCAAATATTTAGCAAGACAAGGCTTATCCAAGATGAATTCTTGAGTGAAAATAATGGTAGCCTCCTTTTTACCAGTAACCATGGTAGCCATATAGTTACTGGACATTAGTGCATCCCCATCTCCACCGATTTCTTGCAGGAACTCTATCTGATGTCTTACTAGAGCCCAACCACATTTGATGGACCACACCGCCGTCGTCTAGAAAAACAAGTTCTCCTACCTAACAAACACAAAGATACAAAGCTCACTGGCTTTTTGGTAAATTCTATGTTTTATCCCATTTTCCCACTTAGCTGCAGGTCTATTATTTGTTACCACAAGTAGTTCAAAATCCCTGCATACCCCGGAATTCAGACTAAGTTTGAATACCCACTGAGTCTGCTCTGGTTGTCTACATTTTTGTATGTGACCAGTTTATTTGAACTCCTCACTACCAAGCCTGCAGCTTCCTATGCTCGACTCAAGTCCACTGAGCTCCAGAATTTATTCCTCTTCCAGTTTTGCAATTTGAATTCCTTGATTTTGGGAATCAAGGGAATCAATTATTTCAACCTTACTGAAAAAAATAAGGTTAAAATATACACACTGTCTACTGCTGGGCTGTGCTTAACCTTCTCCCCCTTTCCTGTCCTCACTCTCTGTTATTCATGCCTTTTCTTACTCAGTCTCTTCTCACACAGCTGAAAACCTATTTTGTTTTCCTCTGTTAGCTCCCATTCACTGATCTTCTGGCAACTCGTCCCTTATCTCCAAAGCCTCTGGTGAAAACCAAATGTGACACTGCAGAAGTCAACAGCACATTCAGACTAAGTTTTGATGAGTGACAGAACTGAGCCTTACCCACATTAGTCTGACCCCAAAGTCACCAATTTCAGTCTTGTGTCTTTTCCTTAAGATAAAAGCCAACACTTCTTCCCAACAGTAAGCAACATCAGCTCATCAAATGCTCCTTTAGACATGGCACAATCAGCCAGGACACAGGTCTACATGATGTTTTATAAGAACCCAGCAGTACCCCACTCCATGTCAGTGAGTGCTCCCTCAGGCAGTGTCCAGGCATTACTTGGGGGTCAGCATGGACTAGAGATCATTCCTACAGACAGTCAGGATGCTGCCATTCTTACAAAGGCAGGTCGAGGGAGGTGACTCTCCCACTCTACTCCACTCATCAGACCTTGACCTGGAGTACTGAGTCTAGCTCTGGGTCCCAGCTTTCCTGATTTCCACAAAAAAGACACGGACCTGTTGGAGTGAGTCCAGAGGGATGTGAAAAAGATCAGGGGGCTGGAGCACCTCTCCTGTTTCTAAGAGCTTTGATTTATGGACATGAGCCATGTACTGCCAACCGCCCAAGGGATCAAAGAAAAGCTCCTGCTGCAATGTTTTACTCACAGACACATCCATGAAGTTCCCCAGCCCTTACCTGTGTGTATCTTGAGGTGTGTCCGTAAGTTGCTGGGATCACTGAAAGCTTTGCTACAGAAATCACACTTGTGCGGCTTCATGCCCATGTGTCCCATGAAGTGGACATGGAGCTTGGAAGGGGAGATGAAAGCCTGGGGGCACATGGAGCACTTCCACTTCCTTTCCTTGCCATGGCCTGGTCCATGGCTGCTGCTGTGCCCCTGGCTGGGGAGGTGGTTGTGAATATGGCTGCTCAAATGGGCCTTGAACTCCGCGTAGGAAGCACATTCCTTTCCACAGTGGCAGATGTGCACGTCCGGATGTTCGGGGACACCTTTGGGCACAAAAGCATCACTCTCAATGAGGCACAGCAAAGCCTAACAGAGCCTGATCCATGTTAACACTGTGGCAGCAAAGCCAGCTGCAGAGATTTTCAGCCCTGTTCTTTTCAGCTCCAGTGCTTGCTTTTCAGCAATTTCACGTAGGCCATTTCAAATGTTTGGGGGGGGAGGGGAACAACACAAACTTTGGAATGGCTTTGAGGACAGCACCACCAAACCTAAATTATCACAACCAAAAGTGGGGGAAGATAGGAACGTCTTCAGCTAGCAAAACTCCCTTACCAGGTGGATGAACAGAAGTAAAACATGCCTTTTTCTTTGAAACGTTGATCTTTTACTCATCAGTGGAATTAAGACAGGGAAATGTTTCTTTTAAACGATGGTGCTCTGCAGTCACGAAATGTAAAAGGGAACGATGACATGCACCACTAGGAGCTGAAAAGGAATGTAATGTACTCCCTAGTCACAGTGCACAGAGAAGGCACTGGAAGGGAATTCAAGCTACCTAATGCCTACAAAGCCAACAAGGACGAGCGCTCACTCACCAAGCTGCCGTGTGTAGTCCCGACTGTAATAGAAGAGAAGCTCGTGTTCAGGGGGGATGTCCCGAGAGGTGCAAAAGTAAACTTTTCCATCGTGGGGATAAGCTACCAGGTTCTGCTCTTCCCGGTTCCTGTAGCAACAACAAGAGTAATGGGGAAAAAAGGGAAAGACCCTCCAGAAATAATGCATTTTTGAGAGGGGAAAAACAGGGAAAAAAAGAAGGAAATTCCTATAAAGAGGTATGAGAGAACCCCAGTGCTGTCACTTCTGTCCTTCTTTATTAAAGGAAAGGGAAACTGGACCTTGAGAGCCAATCTGCTCCACCAAATGATATATTTTTTGTACTACTGTGATATCTTGCTGAGAAAATTATTAATAGACACTGGAGTGGGCTGAGAGAAGAGACATTATGATCACTTAAGAAACTAGAAAAATATATGTATTTTTCATATTAAGAAAACACCTAGGGGAGAAATAAGTATCAGTAAAGTCTTAAAGTAGAATTTTCTTCAAAAATAACTCTTGAAAAGCATTTCCAAGATGTGACCATTCATCTCCTAAAGCTATATCCTGCATATGTTTGTTCCCAGCATCTGAAACCAGCAGATCTGCCCCGCTGCAGTGGGAGATCAAGCATTAACTTCTTGACTCCTGCATACAGATGCAATGCTATAAATTGCAGGGGAAACCTACTTGGTGTCACAGAGCAATAGGAGACATTCAGCCGTCTCAGTGGACCATGTACAAAGTAACACCGAAGCCAGTCTGGATAGGCTTCTGAAAGACTGAAAAGGAGAGCTCTCAGGAGCTGTAAGAGCTTGGAACTTGGCCAAAGGAACCCAGGGACACTTTGCTAATAAAGTATTAAAATAAAAAAGACAATTAATGTCATCTTCACAGACGCATCCAAAAGGAATGGGACAGAGGGAAGGCAATAACAAACTAACACACAGTAAACTGATATGAAAAGAATCTGACTTGAAGCTTTAGAACAAGGCAAACAAACTATGTGGACAGGTTTGGGACTGGTTTATTATGGCATGTGTAGTGGTTTCCCTGCAACATTCTGCACTGGGTGCTCTGTTTCTGGGCCTACCAGGCCCAGATGCCTAGGTAACTCCTAAAGGTCCCTTGGTGATGGTGCAGTGCACATTCTCTCAGGCTCCAAGCTACTTCACATGGTAGAGGTGGTTCTCACCTGGCTTTGCGTACAAACATCATCCAGTTACATTCATTTTCATCAGTTGTAATGATGCAGAACTCCAGGACACCATTGTGATAGATCTACCAGGAAAAACAAATGCAATCTTTAGGACAAAACAGCAACAAATGCAGCGAAAGCCAGATTATTTCTTTAGGAGAAGATGTGTCAGCGGGTCTCCATTGCTGTTGCCAGGACCACAGCCCTGTTCTTACTCCTTACTTCCTTTTCACATAGAAATCTTAAACTCTCTGCTACCTAGGAGGCTAGAGAAATTGTTTATCAGCATCCTTCCTTTCAGCAATAGGACAAGGGGCAAGGAAGGTGCAAGGAAGCTTAAATGGAGCTTAGGAAGTTCCATGTAAACACACGAAGAAACTTTTCCACTGTGAGGGTGATGGAGCACTGGCACAGGCTGCCCAGAGGTTGTGGAGTCTTCTTCTCTGGAGACATTCAAACCTGCCTGGATGCTTTCCTGTGTCATTTAGTCTAGGTGATCCTGCTCTGGCAGGGGGTTGGACTAGATGATCTTTCGAGGTCCCTTCCAAGTCCTGACATTCTGTGATTCTGTGATTCACACACCCCGACTTTAGCCCTCATCAGAAATGCATCTGGCTGCTTTTCTTACAAGCCAAGTTTTGTGAATAATAATATCTGGGCAAACAGTACATGTTTTATTTATATATTTCAATTTTACCTTCTCAACGTGAAACAATGTGAAAAAGGAAGGCTTTAATGCAGCTTTCCTAAAACAGATCATTCATTACCTGGGGGAACTTTCAATACAGGATACAAAACAAAGAAACAAATGCTGCCTCATATTCCATACACAATCTCTGCTGCTACTCCATAGAAATACTGGAAACCACACACAGACCTTTAAAAGAAAAAGCATTAAATACCAGCGTATTACTGCTCTGCTATGCTGATAGGAAGTATTAAATGATCAAACTACGTTAATTCTAACTTTAGGCAAGGATGGTAATACTAAAACTGCCATGTCCTGTGGTGGCTTTCACCAGATAAAGGCATGCCTGCAGACTCTGTGAGCCACAACATCCACTGACCTTCCAGATGTGACTAGCTGCTTTGTCAGTCCAGTCAGCCACCTCCAGAGAATGGCTCTGCTGCCCAATCAAGGGTCCAAAACAAGTCCTTACTGGAATGGTTTCTCGTGTCCACACACCTATCGGTAGAATACCAAAATCTGCAGAAATCATTTATTTAAACAAAGAATCATGCATAACAAAGAGGTGGGAGGTATATGAGATAATGCTCCAGGGCTAGTAGCTAGGCAAGTGATCATCAAAGCTTCTACTTCACATATAAAACACACCTAAGGCAGAGACAAGAACCACCACCACCACATGACACTATTGGGAGCCGCTTTGTTGTAATTACAAATATTTATTTTGTTTGTCAAAAGCAAGTAATTTACTTTTCAGTAAGCTATAAAACTAAGATCCTAGCCACTTGTACCCATTAAAGTTTTCATGGCACTTTCTGCAGAAGCAGAAAATACTAGTTTCAGTAACTACATTTCGCCTACCTAATCCCCAGGAATTTCCAGAACTGTTGCTGGGCATTGTTAAGCAGCTTCTGCATTTCTCCCCAGAGGCAGCTGTATTTCTGTCATGGGCAGAGGGATTCCTGCGTGTATATTATTTATTATTAAACATTCATATGTATATAGGTCTACATGAATACACTGAATAGCTTTTAGGAATAAACTGGAAACTAGTGCAGCTTGAAAAGAACAGGTGTAATCTACTCTTAACAAGCAGCATCACTAAGCAAGCCAATAATCACATTCTTCTCTAGCCTTCAGATCCTTAGGGTACTGCACTGTACTCTTCGATTTCCAGGTGACAATGGCGTGAAATACAGTAACAAGGTCCACATCCAATGACAAGGTCACAGTCTACATGCCAAATGTAAATGAGGAAGGGAAAACAAACAAAAAAAAAGGCACTCGTGATCAATCCTCCAGTGAGAGCATCCAGAAGACCCATAGGTAGCAAACCAAGATGATGAACAAGCAAAAAGAAATCTCTTTCATCATTACTAATTGTTTTCTGCCCCCAAATTCCAATTGCCATAATGTTTTCTTATCAAAGCTGTGCTTGGGCTGTTTAGCACACAATAAAAATAATCACCATACCTTGCTTGTGCTTGACCTTATGAAGTGTTTCAGTAACACTCTATGACAGCACCCGTGGAGTCTAGTTGAAGTCTAAGAAGTAACCAGGACAAGGAGCTCTTGCACAATGTACATCAGGGTCATTACAGATGAGGGAACCACCTCTCTATTGCAGTGTTTCTTTCTCACATTAAAATCTCTACATGCAGTGAGTGTATTTTGAACTGCTGCATAGAAATACAGAGTAATCTGATTCTTACCCACTTCAGCTCCCATGATAGACTGCCGGAGGACAAGCTGCTTAGGGAGAGAAAGCCTGGCTCGGCTCTCTATCGGGGTGTCAGGGACAAAGGTGACAGGCCCGTGATCTGGGCAGTCCGATGGATATGCCTTGTCACACAATGTGCACCCTGCAGAGAAAGAAAGAGACAACAGGGATTAAAAGTATGCAAGAGTCCCCACAGTGCAATCAGCTCCCCTGTCAAAGGCTGCTATCTGGTTTAACTGCTGCTTTACTAGCTTTTACTAAGAAGAGTATAAACCGTATTATTACAGTGTGATGGACAGTGATGTGCATGTCACAGTTCCTATTCAATTCAGACCAAACATTAAGATCTCCACCTGTCTTCATTAAGGCAAATCAACTGCCTAGGCTCTAGACTACTCTTAAAGGGGCAATCTAACACTGTGACAGAGTCCACTCTTAATCTAAAGTACTGCAAAGTGGATGGAAGTCTCCCCAGAGCTGGCAGTAATGCTGGCGATGGAAAACCCATTTTCTCTCTGACCACAAGTGAAATTACCTTTACTGGCAGAAAAATGCCAGCCTTACCAAATCAAACACTTTCTAACTGGTTATGGTTTTGGAATTTACCAGGAACAGAAGAGCCTACTTGCATGTAGAACATCAAGGATATTCATGCAAAGGGACAGTAGGGTCTTCTTTCTAAAATTCTTCTAATTTAAACCCATAAATTCCTTACCTTCCATTTAAATTCAGGCAATGTGCAAATCCTGAAAGCAAAACCCTGACCTAACTGCTGCTTTCTCCCAATCTGTCATCCAGCATAACTTCTGCTGAAAAATAAACCACAAAAAGTCCTCAGTCTAATAAATTTGGGAAAAAGTACAGCATAAAATTTTTTATCAAGAAAAACTACATCATTTTAATTCTCTGTAAATGGTTCATTCTCTGTGAATGGACCAATATCTACTCAGCAAACATCCTCCTGGAAAATCACTCTTCTTCTGAAGAAAGATGCTCAGCTAATTAAGCAAAATCTCCACAAAGACCTTTGGCCTCTTCATTGGTCCAACTCTGGTACGAAAGGTCTATCACAGAAGTAGTCTCCAGCAGCCATAAACAGCAGCTCCATTACGATTTCTTTGAAGAGATCTTTGGAACACTCCCTTCATACATCAGGGTATCAGAATCTGACCCCATATAAAGCACAGTTTGAGCAACTATGCAATTACATATAGGAAGGTATCCATAAAATTAAGGGGTAGAGCCTGCATTAAGCATTGCTTCATGTGCACAGATGACATGTAAGAGTACAGCAATGACAACAACCAGACCTGAGTAATGAGAAACACTATTCAGACCAGTTGTTTTTATAGACTGCCTAGCACACACCACTATGAGTCTGTGAACTAGCCCCAAGGAGAGGCAAAGGGGAAGAAAAGCAAGTTCGAGGCATGTGACACTTCCCCTTGGAAAAGGGATTCAAACATTTCTCAGAAGTTGAAAAAAAAATTCCTACATTCTAGAGGAAATGAAACATACTATTGCCTTTCCATTTCTGCTTCTGCCAAATAATGCCAACCCCCCAAAAAAAGAACAAACCCAAAACCAAACACAGTGATTACTTCTCTGATATGGGTACCCACAACTGTAAGCAAAGCTGAGCGAAAAAAGGACTACCTGAAAGTTTCATAAACATCTAGGACTGTAGCAAAGACACTTATTTTTCTTCTCACTTCAGAACAGTACAACAAGTTTTATGGGAAAGGCCCTGAGTCCTGACTTCTCAGGGAGGAAAAGCCATCAAGAGACTCTAAAATAATTCCTCCTTCTTGCTGTATCCTGTCTGAACACAAATTTTGGTTAGATCCAGAAGTTTAAGACCTACAACAAAAAGTTAAAATTTAAATCTTCCCAAGTCAAAGATCTATTGTGCAAATCACATGAAAGCACTAGGCATGTAAAAACTGTTAGAACATCCTACCAATGGGGAGCATCATCTGGGAAACAGCTTAGGACTATTTTAAGTATAATGACAATAAGATGGTACATCAAAGCACTTTGAAGAATAGAAGTTATTTCACCACAAGCATGTTGGTTATCACAGTATTTTGATCACTGTTCAGTGTTCAATGGATGCTTGTATGAACTACTGAGTATGTTAGCTGTAAAAGTCTTCCTCTAGGATTTGTAAATTCATGATAGTTCTGCACCCACCTGATTTTAAGTTACATTTTATCCCACAGAATAAAGATTTTAATTTAAATGCCTGACTAGACACTTTGCAGTACACTGTACCTCTCCCATTGCTAACCAAGGCACTATTTCCTTCTGTTTCTTTAAAAAAAATGCTCTGCAGGCAAAGCTTGTCATAAGGCTCTGGCAGCTTGTGTGCAAGAGCAGCACTCAGCAGTGCTACCACAACTAATAAAACTAAATATAAAAATTGTCCCTACGCTTCAGTGGCAGGAAGCCAGACTTGCTGAGGGTGGAAGTTCAAATCTCTGTCCCAACAAACAAGAACTTCACAGTTCCTAAACACCACTCCTTGAATGATGACAGGATTTAGAGGGTGCAATGTCCAGTGCTCCTCTCTTCCTAGGAGATCAACTAACCTCTGGACTGAAGTCCTTTGATGAGAATAATTAGAAATATTAAAAACTTCCCTTCCTCTCTGCCTTTTTTTTTTCAGCACATCCTGGTGAGAACTACATTTCATTATCATTGTTCATGGTTTAATAAAAATTTTGCAAAATCACACAATATTATACTCACTTGTATACTGTAACATATAGCTCATGGTGGTGTTTGGGATTTCACAACTAGAAATTTGTGATGTGACTTTGAAAAATCAACACTCTCGTTTCAAAAGATAGTATCAGCATATCTGATACAAAAAGCATATCTGATACAAAAGATAGTATCAGCATATCTGATACAAAAAGCAAGAGGTTCACAAAAAAATCAGATTTCAACATCAAGGCAACATGGGAAATGGCTACATGGCACTAAAATGACACTAAAACATCCTATTTATGTCTATGTCCAACTAGCATCATTTCAGCAGGGTTATCTGCAACTGCAGACGTTCCAACTTTTGTGGACTTGTTAAATAACTACGTTTCTTTCACCAGAAATCTGTAAGACTAGCAACAAGAATCCCGTCATCCCACCAGGTGACAGCTAAGTAACAAACCCTACCCACCCCTAGAAAGGAGGAAATGCCCACTCACATATGGTAAACAAGGTCGCCATGTTCTCTTTGTTCGAATTGGAGTCTTCCATTTGCAGAGAGGATGGTACGAAGGCAAGATTGTCTGCAGACACATCCACGTGACTTGGCCCCATGGCTACTTCCTGATTTATGGAAGACACCGCCACCGGCTCAAGGCTGAGGCCCACTTCGTGCAAGGCTACCGAGTCCAGGGAAGCTAGGTTGTGTGAGGTAGAGAGCGCCACACTCACGGAGTTGGTGCTCATGGCCACAGTATGAATGGAGTCATTTAGTGTGCTGTCTGATATTCCTGTCACCCGCCCGGCAATGTAGTCGGGCTCCATGACGACAGGGAGTTCCAAAGTGCTACCGTGAATAGGAATGACACCGCCGTGTCCCACAGCGTCCGACGCCAAGTTACTTCCCACTGTGTCTACGGCTAAAGGTTCATGGCTCCGGGAGCCATTCGGGATCTGCGAATGATCCCCAGCTACGTCATCCATCGTAAGCTCCTCTGTCATCCCATCTGTAGAGATGGGGCTGGTTACCCTTGAAACGCTTTCCATAGTGATTGCAGTATCCAGCGCTACCTCGTGGCTGTCACTAGGATGCAGATTTTGAGCACCATGCGTGTTCACTGTGCGGGAGTCCATGGAGACTATCCCTGGTTCCAGCCCCACGCTGCCGCTGGGCTGGTAGGGATCTAGGGCCGAGGGATTGCTGGAGACGGACAGTGCCGGATTGCTATCAACATTTATAGTGTTGGGATGGATGTACTGAGGTGGAGGTCTGTCAGCCAAGTAAGATAAGATACCTGATAGAATGAGACAGGGGAAAGAGAAGAGAGTGAGATGACATCAGTTTTCAAGTCTTGAACAAAGTACCCCATCATCACAACACAGTAAATTAAAACCTAAATCTTGAAGACCTGCTCTTTACATTATGTCCAATTAAAAGCCATTAAACCGTATGACAACCCAACACTCTTGTCAAAGTATCATCTGACAACAGACACAGAGCTTCCATCCAACAGAGCAAGTCTCTAGTTATTTGACAAACTCTGAACAGCCACATTTCTGGCAGCATCTAGCCCAGGCTCCCCAGTACACAGACTAAATCAGAAAGAGATTCTCCACATTTTAGGCATAATTTTTCATTCTCAAGAAACATCTCACAAAGGATGAAGGGCTGAGAGTGGAATCTAACATAATCCCTCGTTCATCTTTGCTAGGGGAAGTAGAAACAGTTCACCAAAATACACTCTTTTTGCTTCAGTATTTTAGTTGTAACAAGGACTACCTCCTTCCTCTAAGATTAAGTGACACAACTGTCCATCTCACAGATCATCAACTGCAATTCTAAAGGATCAAGATAAGGTCTTTCAGAAATATCGTGTGTCATTTGCTCTTTCCTTAGATGAAAGATGTTGTTTTTCCTAAAACAATAGCCAGGTTAAATTTAAATCCCAAACCCTAACATCCTTCTGGTAGTTCTGGAAAGACCCTCAATGTCAAAGCACCTTGGAACTTAAGATACAAAGAAACACTAACCTGTATTTACATACTACCAACTTACCTTGCTGAACAAAGCTAAAAAATACCCCAAATCTTTGGAGGAAATACATCAGCACATTCAAGGAAACAGTACTTCCAGCAGATTCTGCAAGATCTGAGTCAGCATGTTTCTTTTCGGCCTTGAACCCTATAAGCCATTTATTCTGTAAAAGTTTTCCATTCAAACATGTCCATTATTACAAGCATGCAAGCATGGGTATTCTTTCTGCAGCATAAACCTACTAAAAAAGGCTGAGCCAAGAAACGGGCAGTTTAATTTAATTAGCAGCATCGAGTATTTCTGCATGCTATGCTGCCCTGTGGCTTGAACAAGGAGGATCCTTGAAGGCAGTAGGATGACAGAAGAGTCCTATTAAACATGAGGCTAAACATTAGGCAGACTAGAAAGAAAAAAGACACTTCTGCATAAATTATTTCAGGTCAGAAGAATGGGAAATACATTCAGTCCTCAAAAGCACTCTCTCCTCCTCTACTCTTTGCCCACAAAATGGACAGGTATGTATTGCAGTAGGAAAAGTTACTCCTAAGCAGTCTGCAAGTTCAGCCACTAGTGATCAGGTAGTTCATGAGATCTCAGCTGCTGTATTTCTCTTCCTAACCTAGGCTGAACCAAGAACACTCACTGGGTGTCCCATAAGTCTACCTATCCCCCTTCCACCCTATCTATCTTAGCTTTAAGTGTAGTACTTAGGGCTTTGGTACCCAAAATTTCATATGCTAACATGCAAAATTCTGTATCTATACTCTAAAACACATGAGAGAGGAATCAAGATAGAAATCAGTATGTCAGGCCTTTGGAAACCAACCTTGAACAAAAATGAACAAAACCCATAGGCTAATGGGGTGGGAAAGAGCCCAAATGCCTCAGCTGACAGTTTGCTCTTTTTGAGCTTTGAATGACTGCAACCTACTATCATGCACCTATCAAGCACTGCTTCAGACTACAAGAAGAAAAAAATGGAGCTGTTTTCAAACTGAAACGATTTAAGACAGAAACCAGGCATGCTTTGCTTTCTGTTAGTCTTAAAAACCAAGCAGCAGAGGTCCAGTTTAAGTGGAAATTACCCTGCAATTCTCTTCATATACATACAGAGAAATATAGACTTGAAAATAATGGTGTGTAAATAGCACAACAGACTCCAGAGAAACTCCAGGAATTTACATTTCTTCAAAACAGTCAGTCTCGCCTCCCTCAGGAGAGAAACAGGTGGCTCTTAATTTCTTTCTCTATTCCCATCGATCAGCACCAGACCACTTACCAGGTAGAATGTGTCTGAAATAGCTGCTCTCCAGGTGAGGGTATGGTGGAGGAGGTAGGGTGTAGTTTCTCTCTGGTATACCACACATCACTCCTCGATCCCCAATACCCATTGGGAGCATCAGAGACAGAGCAGAGGGCAAGGAACTCAAGGAGGGGCCCAAGTTTGGAATTGCAACAGGCAAGCCTGCAAAAGAAAATGGCCATGTAAATTCAATGAAACTACTTGAGTTTATGATCACACAAGCTAACAAAGAAGTCACTTGTTCCTCAGGAGCTCCCTATGGAAGTACAGTATGGAACTGTCAAAGTAAGGTGTCGAGTTTCAAAGAAAGGATCACAGTTATCACAGCACTGAGAGGCATGCCTGAATGTGGCTACATCTTTGTTTGATACATTATGTAAGGCCTCCTACTTTACAATTGTAAGGGTCTTCTGCCTGTGTAGTCCCCTGAAAAGAAGAAAAAAAGCTCGGAAAACAGTTTTGCTTTACAGATGAAAAATCATTATTTTCACCTGACTGAGGATAGACGTGAATAAAGAGAGATGTGCAGCTACGGTTTGTATTTCAAAGGATTCTGCTACCACCCACCCACAGTGCAAACCATCCCTTTGGAGACTCTCATTAAGGTGTAAATATGGTAAGCACACATCCCCTTGGCTTTGCTCACATCAGCAACATTTTATGGTCTATGCTTCCCCAATTCTGCATCACCTCATTGCCTGCTAAAGACACAACTTGCTATCAGAGCAAGAACTGCTACCCAGTTACAAACATTCCCGTGACAGCAAAACACAGAGCCTGAGCTGCCATATCCCTTGTTGGAGCTTTCCCCATTACCTGGTGCTGGTATGGCGTTGTGAGTGGGTGACGCTGCCAACCCCAAGTGACTCCCCGAGACTGGCAGGGCATTGCTCACAGAGGATGAGGTCAGCTGGTCCATCCCTACAGGACTCAAGTTCATGTCATTCATTCTGGGGCCATGGAACAGAGAGGGGAGGGGAAAAAGAAAGAGAAAATAAAGCAAGAGCATTCCTGATTACTGACTGTACTGCGGTGTCAAAAGGCTGAGCAAACAAACACAAAATCAGACACTGATACAGAAAAACTCTGCCTCAGAAAGCCAAAGCACATCAGACACTCACACTGTGATCACATCACGATCAACATATATTGATCATATTATGTAACAATAACCAGGATTTAAAAGCCAGTTCATAAAGACAAATCAGATGACAGCTTTTTCCTTGCTATCCAGAAAACAAAGTCTCACTCCTAGTAGCCAAAGCCACTGTGAATCAAGTATTGTGAACACAGACCGATCTGCAAGCTGAATGTCACAATTACTTGGACAACAGCATCTGATTTATATTTCATGACTTCTGGGCACCACATTGGTTTTTGAACATGCAAGCCACTGGAGCGGAAGAGGAAAGATCATTTAAAACTGGTAATGGACACAAACCCTCTAATTCACCATCTGTCAGAACCAGGCAAACGGTGACAAGAGTCACCTCTGTAAAATAGCCATTTTATAGAGTTTTAAAAGGCTGCCTCAGCCTGGTTCTGCAGACATGGCACATGCTCCTATCACATAAAAACTGGCACTGTGCATGACTTGTTATTTCAGAGCAATCAACCAGTCACTCTTGAGCACCTCTCAAGCTACTCAAGTGGGTGCACACCAAACAAATGGCTGCAGACCTGTAGAAACCACTGGGCTGCCCAACAACCCAAATCCCCAGCCTTGGGAGAAACCGTGCCAGCTCTGGGCACATGTATCCTGTGGTCTCAAGCTCCACATGCAATCCAAACCCGTTCACAGGGAAGGGGACACCAAGGAGAAACAGCCATGTCCTCCTTGTCAACAACTCTGCAAGCTCTGCTTGGCCTTAGCTCTGCCCACCCTGGGCACTCCTGCCTACAAAGCAGCTCTAATCAGCAGTTCCTAGGGCTAGAAAGACCAGCTGTCCCCATAGTGGTCACAACCCCAGCAACAGGTCCAAAAAAACCCTTCCTGCTGACTGAGCCTCTCACATGCCCTTTGTCAGCAGCAGGCCCAAGTTTTGCAGTACCCGATGGAAAGCTAAAGCTTGGACTGCCACTCCAGTGAGGAAAGGTATGGCTCACCCTGGAATAATGGCCAAATACACCAAACTGACACAAGTTAACCCGAAGGTCTGAAAGACATAAACGGAGTCACTTTCACCTTGCCTCTGCTCAGTTTTTGCATCGTGTGCTCTCCTACCTTTGTCAACCCCCCCACTTGCCCCCAGGGACGGCTTTGCAAGGACCGTGCGAGGGGTCTGGCTACCCGACGGGCAGGGATATCCCCCCCACACACACTGCCCCGGCCCAGGCGGCCGCAGAGGATGGCGATGCCTGGGGATTTCACGGCCCGGGGACCGAGCGGTGGCGAAGCACCGGGGCCAACCCTCGGGGCCTGCAGGAGGCGCTGAACGCTATAGGGACTCCCTCCCGTCCTCGACCCTCGTCCCCTCCTCTGGGGTGCGCGCCGCGTCGCAAGGCCCGAGGTGACCGGCCTCCACCCCGCCCGGCCGCGGTCCCGCCCGCCGCCCATGGCCCCCTCATTTCCATCGGACGCGAAGGCGCTCACCTGGGGTGCATGGGGCCCGGCGCCGGGGCGAGGCCTCTCCCGGCGGCGGAGCGGCCGCTGCCGCAGCCGCATCAGGGCCCTCAGCCCCGGCCCGCCGCCGCCCCTCGGGCAGGCGCCTGCCCCCAGTCCCAGCCACGGCCCGGCCGCAACCACCGCCGCCGCCGCCTCATGGGCGGGGCTCCGAGCGACGCGGGCCCGGCCGCGGGCGGGGGAGAGCGGAGGAGGAGAAGGTGGTGGAGGGAGGCGGTGATGGCGGCGGCGGCGGCGACGGGAGGGGGACAGGGGCCGCTTCCGCCGCCGCGCGCCACATCCAGGAAGCGGCGCCAACGCCGCGGGGCTCGGCCGCTTCCCGCCGCCGGCCGGGTGCGTGACAGGGCTGAGCTCCGGGGGCCGGGCCGTGCTGGCGCGAAGGGGCTCCCCCGGGCTTGCCCGTGAGGCCTCCCGGATCCGTGTCAGAGCGGGCCATCCCCGGCCCCGCTGCCCTTGCCTGCGCCCTGGCAGCCGCCGCAGGGCTCGGCAGCAGGCAGCCTGCTGGAGGCTGGGCCAGCCTGCCTTCGGTGAACCTCGGGGGTGGTCGAGCACCTTTCATGGCCCCATCCCTGCCTTATTTCCAGATTATTTCCAGCGCTGTGGGTGGGAGAGCAGGCCTGGGAGCCCCCCAGATACAAGGCAGTTCTCCCCTTTCAGAGGAGCAGCTCCGTTTGCACTCTCCAGTCACGAGGCGCAATCTTAGGCTTAGTCTTCTGAGTGAAAGCCCTTGCCACTGAAAGCCCTTGCCGTTCAACCGGTGGTTTCGTGTGCTTTTTCTCTCAGGAGAGCATGACAGTCACTCCTGTTTTTCCACACAGTAGTCCCAGCTATCTCACTGCCGCTTCATCATGACATCCCATGTGCTGTTACTAGAGGGTTGTGTTTCATGGCCTCTGGAACCATCAGCCTGAACTTCCCCAGCTACCTTCTGGACATTGGTTGCTATTCAATTATCTATGATATATGGCTCATATGTACGTTTCCAGCTAAGGCTACATTGCAAAGGAATCTCTTGATGCACACAAGTAGTTCTGTAGCTTCCTTTGCCTGTGACACATGGATAGTCATCACATACACGTTCAAATAAATCTGCAAGTTCCTTAAGCGCCAGGGTGAACAGCTGCTTCCTGAAACACCACAATGTGCTTCTGTAATTTGATCGTGCCTGACACTTAAATGATGCCTCATTAAATGAGACATCCCTTGACAGGATCCCTGCGCAGAAGAAGACTTGAGCTAATCCTCTGCCTGCTACCTTTTGATCTAAAGAGCATAAATGTAGGATCTGGAAGGGTCAATCCAGTTCAGCACAAACCAATGGGTTCTTCTAGGGGTGGAAACATGCTCTTCTCATTTGGCTTTGGCTGTCACATAGATACCTTGTATATGCTAGTTCTTCAGACTCTCTGTAGCTGAAGGAGATAAATAGGCTGCAGCAGAGGGCAGTGTCTGAGATGTGTGAGAAGGATTCCCTTTGGGACTGCCTCTCTGTGTCTGTGGCCTTTAACTGGGACCTGTGTAATTAGTTTAGTCTAAATATATAACCTCTAAAGGAGCATATTTAGGTAAGGTAAATCCAGGTCTCTGTCATTCGTGACCAAAAGAAGGACCTCATTTAGTTGATATTTAGTTATTACAAACATTATTTCACCAAGTCAAAAAAAGAACTCAGGTCCTAAGGATTTTAGGAACTGCTAAGCTTTGGTGGGGATTTTGTCTGTGCTTTATTTTTATGTGTGCAATGCCATATATTCACATGGTTGGTGCTAATACTTCACATCTTTCTTAGAAACTCTGGTGAACGATTACAAGTCCAAAATCCTTTCTCTTCACATTGCACTCCCTAATACATAGGAGATGACTGGAGACCTTCCATTTTCAGTTGTCATCCTTTAACTCTGCAGTTAGCACGTCTCATTTCTGTCCTGAAATGGTAGGTTATCCCAAGCCCTCAGCTTGTCTTAATACTAATTATGACGGTGTACTTCCATGTCAGAACTGCCCTGGCACTGAAATCCTTACGGTATTTCAACTGTCTGAGCAGAAAGTAACATTTTGAGTCTATGAGCCAGATTGGATGTAGTCATACACAGATAAGAGTGTTTTTTTCCTACTGTCAAACATGTGTCCTCTGAGATTCCAGCTTTTTTTTTGTAGCTGCTTTACTGCCTTGAACGAGTGGTATCTTAACTACCAGTTTAAAGCACAAGTATCAAAGGAAGCCAGTGATAATATGAAGTGCCACCGAATGAGAAATTAATCTGTGTCTACAGAGATGTACACTGCACGCCCCAGGTATTGTGATAAAACACACTTGAGATCTGTTTCTTCTGCAAGGGAAGATGTTTTTTTATGTACCACTTTTATTATATGTGAAGTGTTTTGATAAGACAACTGCACTATGTCCCCTGAAAGCTTAGTTTATTGACATTTTTAGCAGCACTTGCTGCTTGAGGAACAAATTACAGAGCTATTTTTCAAGTTGTCTTCAGATCCTAGAGACATACTGTATGATAAAGGAGACTTGTGAAACCATAGGAGAAAGAGATGCAGTAACCACGTTTCAGTCCTTAAAGAATCATAGAATCATGGAATGGCAAAGGTTGGAAGGGACCCCAAGGATCATAAAGCTCCAACCCCCCTGCCACAGGCAGGGACACCAACCTCAGGCCTGGAGCTACACAAGGTTGTCCAGGGCCCCATCCAACCTGGCCTTGAACACTTCCAGGGATGGGGCATCCACTACTTCTCTGGGCAGCCTGTTCCAGGACCTCACCACTCTTTCCGTAAAAAACTTCCCCCTAATATCCAATCTAAACCTTCCTTCCTTTAGCTTTAATCCATTCCCCCTTGTCCTGCCATTGTCTATCCTTTTAAAAAGTTGAATCCCCTCCTGTTTGTATGCTCCCTTCAGGTACTGGCAGGCTGCAATGAGGTCCCCCTGCAGCCTTCTCTTCTCCAGGCTGAACAAGCCCAGCTCCCTCAGCCTCTCCTTGTAGGGCAGGTGCTCCAGCCCTCTAATCATCCTTGTGGCCCTCCTCTGAGCCCTCTCCAACAGTTCCACATCTTTCTTGTATTGGGGGCCCCAGATCTGGACACAGTACTCCAGGTGGGGCCTCACGAGGGCAGAGTAGAGAGGGACAATCATCTCCCTGTCCCTGCTGGCCATTCCTCTTCTGATGGAGCCCAGGATACCATTGGCCTTGCGAGCTGCAAGAGCACACTGCTGGCTCATGTTAAGTTTCTCATCCACTAACCTTCATGCTATCCTTCTGTCTAGCATGAGTGAAAGTGCTTGCTGGACCATGCCCACACCTTGATGTGATCATTTCTCTTCTGCTAATGCAAACCTGCCCTTGGGCTCTTTCTCAGAATGAGAAGGACTGCCCTGAATGAAGATTATGCCAAAAGCAATGGCTGCAGCCAACCGTTTTAACATCAGAAATCCAAATTTCTCATCACCTTCTATTGGCTTGTCAGCACTCTGCAGATCTGTATTTTGGTAATAGTCACAGTATGAAACCTGGGTAGTTCAGGGACAACATCTCATTTTAGCTACAGAGCTGGATAGAGATGGGCCGTGCTTAAAGATAAAACTGCTTTAGAGGCATGAAACTCTTTACTCTTGTATTCTTGGATCTCTGTCTAAAATGCAGTTATTACTGTAATTCCACAGTGTGCAGTTAACAAGAGAAACTGTTAGTTTCACAATGTTATATCTGTTAATAAATTGTAGCAGCCCAGACAAGCTATGGTATGTATAAGAAGTACTAGAATTTGGTATAATTACAGCATGTAAACTATAACAATTGTACAATTTTGTGAGGGTTTCTTTTTAAACTCCTGATGTATTTTCTTCTTCTCATTAATAAATTCATGGACAAAATAGTTGAGGCATGATGTGTTGGGCCATAGGTGGATTTGAATACGCTCAGCTGACTCCTGTTTTTCTACTACAATATTTCCATTGATTAATTTCTTTTCAGACATGGTGTCAAGGAGAATCTGTTGCTTTGAGTATGTCAAAGTAATTCACAGCAATCTCTGTGTAATGTCAGCAGTGTTATTCATAATTCTTGTGGGAGTGTGAATGAGTTGAGGGTTCTTTTGTACAAAGATTACATTCTTGTAGATATTGTGTTGGGATATATGCAGTTAAAACCACAACTAAGTTATATCTGGAAGGAAGATGCCTCAATGTTTTATTTTTAGGTATGTTGGAAATATTTTCTATTCATTTTGGCTGGGTAATTAAGTGTGTATAGTAAAGTAAAAGGAAGGAGAGAAGGAAGGGACCCTGTTTGACTGCCACAGGCAATGAAGTATGTAAGGAATCTCCCAGCATCCCCATTTAAACTTTGTATTTAAAACCACTGGCCCCGCACCCCCAAAAAGTAAACAAAAACCAAGTCAAAGCAAAAGATGCAATATAAATAGAAACAGTACAACTTCTGCCATTGTAGAGCAGAGAATAACACCTGATTTGCATCACCTAGGAAGCAAACCGAGCCATCTCCTTCCTATCTACATGGAAGATACTGTGTTCTTGAGTCAAAGCATCATCCAGGCAGAGGTGTGAAAAGGAGTTAATTGGGAAAAGGAGTTAATAAAAAGCATTTAGGAAAAAGACCAGAGGTTTGTCTTAGAAGAGGAATATTATCTGTGTAGTGTTAAATTACTTTTGAAATTAGAAAGAATGTGTTTTAGCCTTTCCCTTTGGTGGGCCAGTCCTACTACTTTCACTGAGTGTGCATGTGCAGACAGGTTGAGAAGGGCCTTGCCTGCTTTGTGCAGAGGTCAGAATTGGAACTATACATTGCTTTAATCCTACTCTTGCTCTCAGCAAGGACCAAGGGGTGCGTTGGCCTTGCACTGGCTCCCTGCCCAGGGGCAAATCCCTTTCCAAGCCAGTGATGCTAGATTGTCAACAAGATACAGTGTTCATCAAAAGCCTGTGGTATATTTTCCCATTTCTCCTGCACACAAAATCAGACTGCAGAGTCCATTTGATATGAGGTCAGCTTCAGTCATTCAGATTAACAAATACCATTTACCTGTAATTTTTCTTCATGCATTTCTCTAAAAGATTAGTGATGTGGATTTTTCTGTGGGAAGTGTGGATGTCTGTTTGGCCCAGGTGACATTCTGACTCTCTGGGAAGTGCTGGTGACCTGAATTTACAGTAAACATGGGAAAGAGGTCTTAGCAGCAGGGAATAGTGCATTTGCATGGCAGGACTGAAATGCAGCCCTGCCTTTTTGAATGTGGCCAGACTTCTGGCAAGATCAGAGAGACCTGTGAAAAAGAGTTTTAAATCTAATGATTGTACAAATCAAATGTCCTCTTTCTACTTCAGGTATTAGCTGAGAGGCCAACATTTTCTTTGTTTTAAGAAAACTTTAGGTCCTTGCCTACCTCAGTGCTACAGTGAATGAGATACTTTCTTTTAATCATTAATTTCTGAAAACATCTCCACTTGGAGACCTTTCTGACAGCAAAGTTTATAGTGCAAGTGATGAAAAGCCCATACTGTTCAGCTGTTTCCAAAGATTTTTTTTAAAGGCAGAAAGGTTCTCTTGTTTATTTGATCTGAAATGAGTCATATATACCATGGGGCATTCCCCAGTAATTCTTGTCTCACACCCATACCTTCCATCTGAGCTATGGCACATACTTTAGAAAGACATTTAGTTGTAACTGGAAAAGATCTCAACCCCTCGTGAAATGCATTAGCTAACTCTTAGGTAATGCTACAAAACCTTCAGCTTCAAACACCAGCTCTTGCTAGGCAATATTAGTGATGGGGGTGAAAGCAGATGGATAGTTGCCCTGGATTTTAAGCCATTTTGGTGTTGATCCTGCCCCTGGCATAAACCAGAGTCCAGAGTTGTTCTCACTCATGTCTTTCTGGAATGGTCTGCCTGTACGTTCATCATACTTTGAAGATCACTGTTGTTTTTCAAAGCTGCAGAATAGGCCAGCAAAGATACAAAGGCTGACTCGAAAATGCACACTGACATCATTGCTGCTGGTTTCTGACTCAGCAGAGGCAGAGATGTGTTTCTCAGAGTGGAGGATGTTGTTTCAGTTACTCAACGCTTCTGAGGCAGTTTGGCATGAAAGACTGAACAGGGTGGAAACTTTCACTTTGAGCAAGAGAACAGTTTTAACAGAGCCTACATGCCTGTAGCTTTTCACGTCCTTCCCTTCCCACAGTCCTCCCAGACCAAACACTGAACTCCCCACACTGCTGGTGGCAAAATAAAAAAAAAAAAAGAAAGGAAATTCAGTTAACAGTGAGGATGTGTTTTCAGAAAAAAAAAGTAACTATAGAGCTCTTGGACAGCAACGTGGAAAGTCAAAGACCTTCCAATTGGTGCAGAAGAAGATCCTAACACAACAGCCTATTTTAGAGGAAAAGCAGAGATGAGGAACTTATGGCATTACACTGCCAAAAGTCCTTGTCTTTTGTCCACCTCTTCTTGTTGGCAAACTGCAGGCAAACTGGAGGATGCAGCACAGATCCAGCACAGCCAAGAAGGATTTTCAGCACCTCAATTAAAGCAGTGTATCGGGTCCATCAGGTAAGTCAATATCTATGTAAACATCCAGTGATAGCTACACGGGACAATCAGGGCATCACCTTTATATTTGCTTGTCTTTATGCTCACAGTAATGACCAGAACATTCCTGCAACGAGCAGAATACATGCAAAATGCTGAAGACTTTTTGATAATGCTTGTGCTCAATTTGTGGAATTCACACTTCTTGAAAAAGCCTCTCTTTGGGTGAAGAGTTTTCCTCTTATGCTTGCACGTATACATTCTTGATCTGACATGACTTGCAACCACAAGAGAGCACTCTTACCTTTGAAGATTTCTCAGCTTCCCCAGAAAGCTAGAGACGTGCCATATAAGTTTTGCAAACTGCTTGTGAGCTGTTTCAGTTAGACCAGAGCAGCCGAAACAACAAAGCTTGCAGTTGTCTTTTGGATTTCATTGTGAAGAGCCTTTGGGTAGTTTTCAGATGACAGAAGATCCTTGGTTCCTGAAAGGGAGGAGTTCTGCCAAAACTTTGAAGATCCCTGTAAACTTTGCAAATTACCCATCTTTTGGAGACAATTATATCAAACGATATCGTGGATTACAATACATGAGAAGTGTTTAGAGCCTGGAAGATTATTTATGTTTGGCATTAACTCTTATGGTCATAATTTCAAGCGGGGAGAAAAGGAATACACAGGAACCCACTTATTATCTTTTGAAATATGAAGATCAGAGGAAAAGAAGGGTTTAAAGTGTGATGGTCCTCAAAACCTGTCTGGCAATTAGCTGGCATCCTACATCTATAAAAACAACAAGGCTTAGAGCTGATTTCCAGGCACAGAGTGGACCTCATGAGTCGTGAGCAGTGCTTTCAGGTCTGAGTTTTTACACACCTCAGGAGGAAATAGCAGCCTGGGGGGCAGAGTGCCTGTACAAATGTTTCCCCCTTGCTTGGACTGACACAAGATTTGGAAGCCAAATTCAGGAACTGACATTCCTCTGGCAAGAAAAAAAAAAAAAAAGCAGCATGGACAGCAATAAAGATGATGATGGACTGTTGAACAGGACTGCATTTCCAGGAGCTATGTCCCTGGCTAACAGCCATGTGCTTCCCCGTGGGGTCTCCCTGAGAGAGCCCTTTGGGGTTCCCTTCCATCTGGACTCGTCTTACTGGGAGCAAGCCTACAGCAGGCACGCAGGCTGCATCTCCTACATCCCGTTCCCTGGCTTCGTGGGTGTCTATGACTATTCCTTTGAGCCTGCCTTCATTCGAAAGAGGAACGAGAGGGAAAGGCAGCGGGTGCGCTGCGTGAATGAGGGCTACACACGCCTCAGAGAGCACCTGCCCAAAGAGTTTGCTGACAAGCGCCTCAGCAAAGTGGAGACCCTGAGAGCTGCAATAAGCTACATCAAACACCTGCAGAGCTTGCTGGACTGCCATCCCTTAGGGTCTAACAGTAAGGAAACACTGTCTGCCAAGGAGCTCCCGGAAGCTCTCAGTCCTGGTCCCCCGCAGGAGTGTAACAGTGATGGAGAGTCTAAAACCTCGTCAGCTTCATCCCCCTACAGTGAGTTTGAGGAGACGGGCAGCTAGGAAACAGCCTCTCTAGAGACAGAAGTCTTCAAGTTTGGATGAAAACTAAATCTAAAACCTTGGGGATTTTTCTACTGATGAAAATGAATATCGGGAAGAGGGAAAACAGCTAGGGGAAAAAAAAAAGGTATTTTCAATTTGCCAGAGGACTTTAAATGTTGTGTGTACAAACCCTAAAGATTGTTTGTAAGCAAAGAGCTATCTCTCATGTTGCTTCAGCTATGTTACTAAACTTCTTTGGCTTATTAAAACTGAAGTAACTTTTGCATTCTACATCTCATTCATCTTTTATTCTGTTTGTCTGTTTTGTGTTGCCTTTCACTCAATGAGACAACAAAACCAGATAAATCCATTTCAGGAAATTCCCTTCCCCTTTCTCCTGCTTCCTCCCGTAAGTTTTATTGCCTGTTTTTCCTGATGGCTAACCTGAGATGCAGTGCATAGCAAACATTGGGAAAGGTAAGATTTAAACAAAATGTCTTCCCTAAAATTTTTAGAAAAACTCAGAGAAATACTTGTATTTCTGAAAAGGCAATTTTAAAAATATAAGTGAAGCTATATTTGGCAATTAATTTATTTTACAACATCTTTTAAAGTAAAAGAAGCAACTCATACATTAGATACTGACTATTTGGTGATTGTTTGAAGCATGAGTTTCAGGGAAAGCAAATCTGACACTTTCATTCTAATCGATTCTTGGAAGAGGGAAACGGAGTTCTGTAAAACCACACCTCCAAAAGCAAAGCTCCTACTCATGATACTGAAAAAAATGTTGCCAGACTTCTTTCTGTTCTGAAAATTGAGTTTCTGGATAAAAATAATCTTGATTGTGTCTTTTTGACAAGGCAGAGATTGTGTGCTTAGAAATATGTTCCTGTAGTGGTTAGATACTGTTGTGTGCAGAAAGGGTAATGTTAAATATATCAGGTTACAGCTGCATGAAAATGTAGGTATTTCTCCTTTTGTTTAGAATATTGTATTACTTTTTCAAAGAATACACTTTTTTTAATCAGTAAGTCAAAATCTGTGGAATACCTTTAATTTGGACCATGTCAACTTAAAATGAGAACTTGACTCCAAATAGCTCTAAAATCTTTCCTCCAAGGCCAGATTTAAATAACATTTAGCTATGTGCTTAAATCCCATTCTGAATATAGGGTAAATGCCTCCTTAGCCATACCACTTCCACACAGACCTTTCAGTCTTCTGCTTTTTTGGTCCCACGTTGGTGAAATGGTTTTGTATTTTTTTGTCTTTCCTTCATGTCATGATGACTGAACACCTAAAAAAATACTCATGTATAAATAAGAACAAATACTGATCAAATACCTCAAAATGTGTCCATAAATTTCATTTAAATAAAAAATTTGAATTTATCCCAGCTGTGGGTTTTTTTCACTTTCCACTGATAACAAAGAGGATGGCACTGTTTGAAGGAGTTTTCAGGAAAGAAGAAAGAATATGAACCTATGAAACTAATTTTTTAATTTATATTTTCAAATCTAGATAAGGAACAGGTTTGTGCTGTGGGGATTCAATCAAAATTATCTGGTATAAAAATACTCTGCTGATTTATAGCAGACTACTCTGAATATTTGTACACTTCTAGCTACTGGATACCTGCCTTCAAGTACTTGCAGTGAAAGTGTGCGTGTGTAGATATTGCTGGAACTCTGAACTCAATTAGTTTTTCTTAAATTACAGCAAATAACATTGAAAAACGAGACCATTTAAGCCAATCACACACAGTTCAGAAATGGAAAAGGCCTACATGAGTGGTCCAAACAACTTGCTGCAAATTATTCACTCAGCCTGATCATACTGAAGCTGCACTGTTAAAAGTATCACAGCCTTCACTCTGTCGTCTGTGGTAGCCAGCTTCCTTTTATAATGACCATTTTGTTCTTCCAAGGGCTGTTACTATTTCAGGGTCTGTTTCCCAGACCCAAAAAGTACAGTCTAGGTACCTGGACAGTTGTCTCTAAGGATCCTGAGCTGAAGCTCTCATTTTTGAATGCATGAGTGTTTGTTATTCAAGAAGGAGAAGCGGGGCAAAGTAGGGGTCTGAATGTCTGATCGAGATGCATTATTTGTTGGCTTTTTCCCTTCCCTTTGCAGTCTCTGACAAGAGACTCAGCTCTTCTCTCTGCCTCAGCTTTGAGATTTCTGGAAATGCAGTGGTGCTGCTGGTAACTCTGTCAGTGTAAGCCTGAATTACATTTCTCCCTCAAAGCAGAGATTAAATCTTCGTTATCTATGAAAAACATACACTTCCTCAGCCTACAAATTCTGTGAAACAGAGTTGCCAGTAAAACACCCTGAAGATGAGGACCAGTGTGTGCATATATATATATATATATATGCACATATAATAAATATATATTATATATATATATACACATATAATCACAATATATAGACAAATTAAAACGAACCACTAAAAATAAAAATGACCAGAATGATTGTTACTTCCTGGGCAGGAGGCATCAGATAACACCCCAAATAAACTTTTAGGTCAGATGGTTATCATAGAGGTTTCACCCCTACAGAAAGACATCCAGGAGCCATAATCCTCTGACTTCCAGATCTCAGAGCAGTGGTGTAGCATGCCACTTTCTCTGTGATCAACTAGTTAGACTGTCTGGAGAAGCAAACCTGGCTCTGCCCCCTTTCAGCTTCATTTCTAGTGGGATGTTCCTACACAGGAGTGTGACCAGCGGAGAACATCACACCCTGGGCCTGGGGCTTGCCATCACCACTCTAGGGTGTCTCTTCCATGTGAGACGCAGGCTGATCCGCTGCACATCCAAATGGGACTGGTTTATATGTTACATATCCTTGTACTCTGCAGTCAGAACCAAGCCTGGGTTTTGTGAAATCATATTCTGGAAAAGGCCTCTGGACTGCAAGTCAAGGAGACTGGTTGAAAGTCTACATTTCAGTACAACTGTAGCAATTTTTTTTTAGATTATACATCTTTAACAGCACTGGAGAAGCCCTTAAAATACCTCTCAATTCAATCTCAATGCTGCAAATGCAAAAGTCAGAATGCCACATGTAGCTTAATTTAATTTTAAAGGAAAATGGATTTCTGGATGGAAAGGAAATTCTTTCTCTGGGAAAAAAACCCAAACCTGTCAGAGGTTGAACATCTCTTAGGAAAGTTACACATTTTTATTTCTGACAGTTCTTGTTTTCATGCAACCTCCTGCACACATTTAGCACAAGGAAGTAGAAAGCAGCTCAAGATTTTCCAAATATGGATCAGTGCTTTCTGTGGGCATCCACAAAGGTTTCAAGTGAGAGCTACATTTCAAAAGCTTTCTTACGCTGCCTCTGTCTAGACAAAGGTTTTCTTCAAAGCTTAAAAAGTACATCGCTATCAGACTTTGAAAGCAGACAATGATCCATCTTGTCACCCTGAGAATTAAAGTTTTAATAAAAATGTTGACCAGAAGAATTCTCTCCATGTGGTGCAATTACTGTTTACCGTAGAGGCGAACGCTGCTATCCCGAGGCGACCGTGCTACAGCTTCATCAAACTCCTGCACACCAAATGCAGACACTTTAATCTTTCTATCAAATGTGAAAAAAACACACATCTGAAGTCTTCCCTCTCCTGCCATTAAATTACAAATCCATTTGCTCCTTGATATTATCAGCATTTTAAAGATGTGTAATCCTGACCATGGGATTGCTTTTAATCCTCTAATAGCTATTTAGTTGATTTCTTTGTAAAAGCCCATCCACACTCCTTTCATGTTATATTACCCAGTGTCAATAAAATGGCCAAAGAAAACCATAAGGCACTATAGAAGAGTCATGTTCAGACAGTAAAGCAATCAGGGCCTATTTATCTCACTGGAATAAATGAACAGAGACTGTCCACACAAAAATAAAGAATTTTTGAAACCAGTTGTCACCACCATACTTGAGAAGGAAGCAAACCAAGTTCCAAAACATTTTGAAGGGAGACTCCTAGTCGGTACCAATAGGAGAGCCCTGATGAAGTTAGCTGAGGTCAATCACTATAGCTAAGCAAGGTCTCAGTACGTGTCTCCAAAATGGTCTAAATAATACGATCTCAGCAAGTACCCATGAGTAGTAACTCTCAGTGTATAGATAAATGGCTACAGAGTAAATGGCAAATTTATTCTGGGCCAAAGAGAAGCAGCAAAACAGTAAGACAGTAGCTGTACCTAGCTCCTACACAAGGCTGTCCAGCTATAGATCTGAAGCCCTGTAAACACAAGGTGAGCATCAGATGAGGCTGAAGGTGTGCTTGCAGGTGAAAATTTCATTCACCCTCACTCATGTATTTACCACATGATTTTTACACTTTTTTCCTACCTCACTGTGAACATGTCCCTTGACAGAGCAATGGAAAAGTTCTCTAAGTTGCACTAGCTGAGATAACAAACTAGATGAGTGAAGGTGTTTCAGAAGGTGTTGCTCTCCATATATCAGTGAATGTCCATACAGCCAATGGTGGATCAAATACAGATAGGTGATCAGGCTCAGAGGCTCAGTGAAATGAGCACAGACTGACAAGAACAATTGTTTGGTGTTTACAGCAGTCTGGCAAGGTGGCACTGGCTCAGAAGATGCCCAAGGCCTGGCTGAAAATGTTCTGACTCAGCCACCCTGAGCCAAGACACAGGAAATTCAGTAAGAACCAGCATGTTCATTTAGTGTGCTGTGCAAGACACTGGTAAGGCTTTTAAAGAGTGAAAGGGACACCTATTTTTTGTCATCAGAGTGTCCTTTCCCCTACCCACTCATATCCACATTGCAAGATTACTCCTCTAACCCTCAGGTCTGATAGCTGGCACAGCTAGCTGTTGGGTTAGGGACCCAGCACCCAGCTGTGCTTGGGTGGCAGTAGGATTCTGAAGAGGCAGATGGTGGCAGGTGGGGAGACTGTTGGTTCACTCTGGGAAGCAGATAATTGCCTAGGTGGATGCTCAGATGGAAGCAACCGCTCTCTAAGTGTGAGATTCTACAGGTCCTGTTTTAGCATCCCCACTTCAGTAGCCTTGCCCTCTTGTATCAAATTCCCATTTAGAAAGGCAAGCCAGAAGGCCAGCTGGGGAAAGACTATTTGCTATTTGCAGTGCTATTAGCACTCAGCTCCACTGTGGGCTTACCACAGTGGCTTCACAGGAACACGTCTCTCACAGAAATTAAATGAGCTTTTCTGGCTAGATGAACCCCTACGTGAAAACCACCTGGTGGCACACCTAAGCCTGGTTATCACCCTTGTTGCAGAACTTGTCTCTCTGTGGCCTGAGCATAGAGCACGCACAGGGGGTACAACCAGCACTATGGCAGGTACCTGATTATATGAAGGGTGAGGATAGTCAGCTCTACCAGGCCTGGGAAGAAGGTGAGAATAGAGTTTCAGAGCTCTAGCCTGGCAGTGAGGTACAGCCTTGGAAGAAAAAAAACCCAACAAAACATTGCCCAGCTGCAAATTGAGTTGAAAAATGAATAACTAAAACCCAGCTCAGGAATGGATAGTACAGGTATGTGCAGAGGATAGGTTTGCTGGATACACTTCAGAGGAAGAGCACAAGAAAAGGCTGGTTTAATTGCTTTCCCTTTATTTGTCATGGCTTACACAAGAACCATCCTTCCCAAAGAAGCACGGTAGCTGCTGTGTACCAGCTGGAAAGGCTAGGGTATGACTCTGCTGTGGAGAAGGGCTCTGCTCCTGTGCTGTTTCTGGTAACACAGAAAACAGGAGCCTCATGCAGTCTCACACTTTGCAAATCCAAGAGAAAGCCTGTTAGTGGATTTTTTTTTTGTTTGATTCCCAAAAGAAATGCTCTCTGTGTGAGATAGCCCATCTCCAAAACTTTCTGAACCTTTCTGACATGATATTCTGTGATTCTGTGAAATTTCCCTACAATTCATGAATGCTGGTGGCATTGGAGTGGGAAGACACGCCAAATTAGAGTCTTTAGAGAGGAGGAAGCTAACACTGAATTGTCTTTTCAGTTTGACCCATGGTCAACCAGCCCATGGCACCAGCCAGCCATCAGCAGGCATACATGCTGTGCGCTAGTAAAACATGCTGCCTGGGGCCAAGGGGTGAAAATATGAGCATTTTGAAAGAGTTTTGGTTTTGGGAGGGGGAGGGGGAGTGAATGGACTGTGAGAGGGTGAAGGGTTGAAAATATGGGGTAAGTAGTAGGAGGTGACACCTGGGAGCATGTAACACAAATCCAAGCCAAGCTGCATTTGCTGTGCTGCTCACAAAGCACCTTGCTTATCCCCAGGAGTTTTTTTGGATGTCATGTGGTTCTGTGCATGTGTAGCAGACTTTTGTGTTCTGGGGCTGTCAGACGTCAGCACCAAATCCTAATCAATCTCTTCCATCTGCACTGAGATCACAAGGAGAACAAGTAGTTACAAACAGATGGAATTCCCACATCTTTTAATGCATTTAGTGCCAGCATTATGCTATATTAGGTTGATGGTGCTTTTCTGAATTCGAGAAGCACCGAAGTTGTCTCAGCCTCAGCTGCAGAGGGGTGATCCCAGGGGAACATTCATGTACAGGTGATGTGTGTGTCTCCATGCCCACTCACCAGTGCTTAATAAATGAAACTGATAATAAACTGTGTGATGTGTAAATGAAGCCAGATGGACAAACACAGGCATGAGCACTGGAGTGTTTGTGCATGGGAGAAGGAGGAAGGATATCAGAGAGGAGGGAGAAATGACAGTGGTTTTGAAGTGTGGCATACTGCTTGGTGTCAGATTGGCTGCATGGCTGAAACAAAGGAGATGGGAGCAAATGAGATATGGCACCTTTGGGGAGGATTAATTCCTGGAGGGAAAAAAGAAAAAAAAGACCTAAAGATAATATATTTGCAGGCAAACTCTATAGAGATATGAAAGACTGAGATTTTGCATAGCAGAAATGCTAATTAGAGCAAGCAAGGCAGTGACTCTCATGGACCAGGACTTAGAGGGAGCCTCAGGCAGGGCTGGAGGGAGGCATGACTCCCTCCCTGGCCTCACCACCAGCCTGTTGTCCACCACTTAAAGTGCCTTCCTCCTTCCCCCAGCATACCTCTCTACTTGGAGCCAGGAGTGCTTCTAACTCTTCACCCCACCCTGACAGCTGGCTTTGCATTTTCAGCTTTAGGAAGGACTCAGCTTTGCCTCTTGAGGCTTAGCTCAGTCCAGGCACCCCTCGCAAGCTTGGCCACAATCGGCTGTGTCTGTTGTTTCTGTCACAAGGCAGGAAAAAGAGGTGGGGCTGAACTACTGGGTGGGCTGTAATCCTGTAGGAGCAAAATGGAATAGTGAGGAGAGTCAGAGGAGCCCAGCACCATGACAAGAGCTGTGACGAAGAGTCTGAAGCATGGACAAGGCAAGCACAGGAGGTGTCTCTCTTAAATGAGGAGTTGCATCACTGGCCCCCCTCTTCTTCGCTCCTCCTCTGTGCCCCACACCAGGAATCATGAGTGCTGCTGGAAACCATAGAGAGATTGCACTGGGCATTGCAGGAGAAAGGGAGAGTACTGGCTCTTTGAACAAGGATGAGGGGACAGGGGAAAAGTCTGTAGTGTGAACACATCCAACCCAACATGGTAACACTTCTGTTAGAGGGAGGAATCAGAGAGCTGTATGCTAGGCATGTTCTGCTGGTCCTCATGGGAAGCTCTGCCAAGCTTGGGACTATAGGCTGTTCCCTTCTGCTAGTGTTTTTCAAAGAGTGGGTATAGGTGTGCATCAGTGATAATGCCAACTTTCTTTACATTTTTGCCATGCATCATCGATCCCTATCATTTTCCTTTCCTCCCTCTAGTCTGTTCCAGTAGCCCTGGCTATTGCTATAGGGACAGGAGTATATGGGCATGTCCTGGCTGTGTATTTTGTGTCATTCTCATACAGCGGCCTGATTTTAGCATCCTCTCTTGCTAACCACTCTCTGCTTATCACACTACGTGTGGCCCTTCTTGTTCAGCATTGCAAAATACCTCCGAGCATATTTCTTATCAAAGGGCTGAGCAGTTACGAGCAGGCTGTGCTCTAGCTGGGGAGTGCAGGGGATGATTACAGAGCTCAGCCTGCCTGCCGTCAGGAGCCGAGTGATAAACACAGATTACTTCAGCACTGGGTTTTCCCTCTGTTTCAACAACAGCCTGGCCCTCTGTGCTGGAAGCACCAGGAGATCCTGCCCCATCTCACTGGAAAATATCACCAGGCTGACTCTGTACCACTTTACCAGGAGCTGGTTGCTGCCATGGTGCTGCCGGGAACCCTCTGGGCTGCTTGTCCCATGTGTGAATGGAAGCACCCAAGTTCCCTGTGCTCATGGATAAATCTGCCCTGGCACATTATCCAGATCTGGTACTGCAGAGCTGGCACATGCATTTGGTCTGTTCTGTTCTGTTCTATTCTATTCTTCTAGTCAACTCTACTCATGTATATTAGAGGTATAGCAAGGGTGGTGGGAACAAAGACATCTCTGCCAGCCTCATGCCAAAGATGCTGCTGCAGCCTCCTTGCCAGCATCACCCTACTGCTGAGTAACCTAAACCATTGTGAAGCCAAGTAAAAAAGCCATGAAAAGCCCTGCCCAGCTCCACCATCTCATCCCTCAGTGCCCTGGCCCCAGAACTACCCAACATGGATGGGTAATGCTGCATCCCACAGGGCTGATGCCCCATGCAAGCAGTGGTGACATACCCCAAGGGGCCTGTTAAGACAGATCAAAGCTTAGTGCCTTACAGCATGTCAGTGTGACATGCTGTACAAATGTGAGGCCTTTGCCTCTGTTTATGTGCGGTGTTCTCTGTAACTTTGCATCTTGCAGCGCTATGAAAGCTTCAAAAGTTCCATTTACGTTAACAAGCCCATAAAGCATAAGATTATTAAACATTGTTTATAGTACCCTGCCTGAGAAGCTCATTCGGTTACCAGCTGCTTTGACTTTTTGCTAAAAGCAAGTTTCATAAGGGCTCCAGGCTGTATCTGCTTGTGCTATGGGAGCCTGTGTTGAAAAAGGAAAAACAGCAGTGATGCCATCATCATGCAATGGCTGAATTACTCTGCAGCAGTGATGGTCAGTGTTTTCAGGGATAAATGAGATATATTGGCTTTGTGACTGAAAAAAATGTTGCATTAAAACATTTTAGATAGTTTTTTTTAATAGAACTTTTAAGCATAGTTTATTTTCTGCAAAATTTACTGGAACTGTACCAAGGTCACTTCATGTGCACCTCTTTGGTGGAAAATGTTGCTGGTTAGGTCATTTCAGCACCTAGTAAACTCCACAAAACCTGATAAAATTATTGCATCTGTGGAGTGATGGGTATCAGAAGTTGTGGTTGGGCAGAAGATGGCCATATAGAGTGAGAATTAGGTGACAGCAGCATAGCCAGTGTGTGTCATGAAGAAGAGGCATTTGCAGAGAGCAGCCGGACATGAACAGTTGGAAAAAAAGAGTTTAGAGTACGTTAGAGATGTCTGTTGATGTGTTGGTAAAGGATCACATGATTTAATCCACACGGGCCTACTAGGAAGGTGGTACTAAGAGCACATTCACAGTCTCAGGGCTTTTCTTCCCAAGAAGGAAGTCCAGATGGGGTCTCTGGCCAGACTTCCTGTGTTGAAACATGGCGTAAGCAGAACATCTCTAGGAAAGTCATCTAGGAAAGATGAGTTTTCTTCATTGTTCTTAATTTCAAGAGATAAAACAAGAGTTTAGTAATCAGATCTAGCATGCAAATGTGGGCACAGATGTGCATGGGGGAAATGCCACAAAGCACCTACTACCCCAGGTGTCAAGGTTTCGGGACCAGGGGCTTAAAGCATGGGGCATGGCAGAGGGACTTCTGCTGTAAGTCTCTGGTACAACATGTCACTCCAGTGTGACAATGGCAGCAGCAACCTGTGTCCAGGAGTTTTATTTTGTACCTGAAATAAGTTTTACAGACAAGACAAAGTTTATTCTGTAAATGATTCTGAAGGCCATTTTCAGATTGAGAGGATAGAGCTGCAAATACTGTAAAGATGTGTTTGTATTGAACCATGCCTGCAAATGGAGGCAGCTTGGATTTTATTTTTTCTTCCTAAAGCATTCCCCTCTTTTCAGCTACCCTGAACTTTTAATACTGAGAACAAAGTCCACAAGCATATGCTCAAATATTGACAGTGACTTGATCGCAATGATTAGGAAAGAGACTTGGCAGATCTGATGGTTCAAGGCATCCACACCATGAAAAGTGTGAATGGAAATCCATCGGACTTAGAATGTACTTTAAGGAAAGTCAGTTGGTGAGGCAGGGTAAAAGAGTTCAAAAAGCTTTGGAGAGTCACTTTGGAGAGTCACTAAGATTCCCAGATGCTGCTTTTTCTAGAACTCCTTGGGATGGAACTTTTTTGAGAGCTCAGGTGACCCCCCATCTGGGGTACTGTGTCCAGCTCTGGGGTCACCAGTACAAGAAAGACATGGAGCTGTTGGAGTGAGTCCCGAGGAGGGCCACAAAGAGGATCAGAGGTCTGGGCCACCTCTCCTGTGAAGACACACTGAGCAAGTTGAGTTTGTTCAGCCTGGAGAAGAGAAGGCTCTGGGAAGACCTTACAGCAGTATTCCAGTACCTAAAGGGGCCTACAGGAAATTGGAGAGGGACTGATTATCAGGAGTGTAGTGATAGGACAAGGGGTAATGACTTTAAACTAAAATATTTAGATTAGATATTAGGAAGAAAATCTCAACTCTAAGCATGGTGAGTCACTGGCACAGGTTGCCCAAAGAAGTTGTGGATGCCCACTCCCTGGCAATATTTAGGGTAAGGTTGGATGGGGCTTTGAACAACCTGGTCTAGCAGAGGGTGACTCTGCCCATGGCAGGATTGGATCTTTGAGGTCTCTTCACACCCAAACCATTCTGTAATTCTGTGATAGCTTTTACAGAGAAATTTCCAGTACCTCTTTGATTCAGCCAGGTTGTTTTTTTATATATATATATATATATATATATTACAATACAGATGCTCCGAAGGGAAAGTGTGTTTAAGACAAGCTATTGGACAGTACCAGGCCTAGACTCTTACCTGGCATACATGGATGTGAGACAACACCTACATGGTTAAATCAAGTCCCTCCTTTCTTTGTTGTTTTTTAAAAATCCTAGATTCAGTGGGACAAACTCATGAAAGATCTGGCAGCTCCCTCGAGTCCTGAACCTTATCCAAGTGATAATTATACCTGTTTGAAATCTGGGAGCTGAGAAGTAGCCTCCAGCCACTCAACAAAGGCTGCTCAAGTGCTCCAAGGAAGCGGAGCCGACACTTCCCTTCTCCTTGTCTGCCTCCTGCTGAAATGCATTTGCAGAGTTTCCTGAAGCCTCTAAGGCTTTTCCAGAGATCTGGTGGAACCAGATCTGGTATCTCATGAAGTATCATCACATGCAAAGACAAAGAAACACCCTCACGGGCATAGTTAATGCAGACAAACTTTAATGGCTTTTTTTCCCCCTCCAGTTTGAAATGTATAATTAATCTCAGTTCAAATTTACATGTTTGATCTCCTTCTTTTAGGCTTCAGATGTCTCTGCAGGAAGGGGAAGACCTTGTGATTTGATCTGACATGTGTAGGATAAGCTCAATGTTTACACGGGCAGATCCCTCTGTGACCAGTGCTGGTCAGATGTGGAGGACTACAGGTTGCAGATGTGGGGTGGGAGGGCAGGAGCTGAGATGATTCCCAAGCCAGGCCCTTAACCCCAAACCCCTGTTTGCTGACTGCCATGACTGGTGAGGACATTTCCCCAGTGGTGGAAACCTTCTGCAGGCAAGAGGAACTAATCCTCCCACAAACAGACCCTGCATATCCTTGCTCCTGCAGTGTAAAAGAAAAAAAAGGCAGAGAGATGAAAAACATATCCACTTCAAACAGGGAAATTGCCATTTGAAGTGTCGTCTTCCAGTCAAATCCTCCCCAGCAGCAGCACTTTTTTCCCCTCAGTAGTGTGTATCAATTTCTTCTGACAACAGTTTCATGGCTTCAGGATAAACAAGCCCAGCTCCATTGGTATTATATTTTACAACTACAGACAGACCACAGAGATTAAAATTCTTTGGATGAGTCACCAAAGGGGGGGCGGGTGGTGTGTGTGAGGGGGGGAGAATGGGTCTGCTGGCGTTGTGAAAGGCCTGTTGAACACAAAACAAACTGAATCCAGCCTTTCATCCCCAGTAGCAGTGCCATGGAGGCCAGGCCTTCCCCCATGCCAGGAGGGAGGTGGATGCAGGTGACGAGGGCAGAGCTAAGGGGACACAATGCAAAGGGCCCTGTGTGCTGCCAAGATGGCGGAGGTGGCTTCTTGCCCTCATACAGCAGCTGACTCAGGGCTGGGGAGGCCTTGGGCTCTTCTCTCCTTATGGCATGATATTAATTTCTCATTTCCCTGGCAAACATGAGCAGCTGAAGAAGAAAATAATTTCCAGTTGATCCACAAGGGTTTTACTTTTGTTTTGCTTTCCCAGTGGAACTAAAAGCCTCCCTTAAATGTTTTCTTCCCCGAAGTACAGTGTTTTGGTTTGATGTCTGGATTTTTTTATGTCCTTCATGAAGCAAAGCAAAAACTCCATGTGCTGAGACACGTTGCTGAAATGTTTCCTGCTGAAAACGTCAGTCAAATGCTGTCCCTTTCCCCAGTCCACCCTCCTTTCCCAACTAAACGCCCTGATGGATTTGATGTGAAGTCTAGATGAGTCAAATATGTTTTATCAGGAAAAAAAACCCAACAAAACTGCTGGAGGAAAACCACCAGTGGCATCCCAGTTTGCCATGGAAAAACTGCCTGTCACAGGGAGGGGGGTGGGTGGGCAGAGGGAGCTGGTTTAGGCCATTGGTAGAAACCTCTTTGCTTAAGGCTGCCTTGTGCACAGCTTTAATCCCTTTGTGCAGAGGGTGCTGGAGCCAGCTGGGAGCTGCCATCGGTTTATTTTCTCTTACAGTGTATGTTTCTTTTATTGCATCAGATTATGGTTTTAAACCTTAGCATCCAACCCAGCCACCACTCCTCCATACTAGATATGGTAACCCCCTTTGCAGGTCAGGGAGATGGGGGTAGTTCTGGCCTCACGCTGGGACATCCAGAAGAAGTCCTCCAAGAGCCTTTGCTGGCTGTCTCCAGAACAGAAAATGTAAAAAAACTTCATTAACTCATTTCCAGAGTCTAGTTAAAGGAGGACTCATCCTCCAGGATTGCCCCACTCCATTTTCCTCAATCTCCTGCTTCAGGAGAGGTTAGTCTCTGCTGAGACGGGCTTATAGAAGTATGGTGGGTTGATCCCTGGAAGACTTCCCTGCCCCTACAGTTGGCAGTAACATTAGGACTAAATCATTTACAAGCTCCCATTTCTCCCTCATTGATCTGCTTGCCTTCATGTTTGGTTTTTTTCTGACAGGAGCACAACCTAGATGCTTAGTAGGACACTTCTGGAGTGACAGTGATTTTCCCCAGCAGCTTGGTCAGTTCCTGGGTTTGCATGGGGTGTGCTGCAGGTCGCAGAGGACAATTCTTGTCTCCCAGACTGGCCTCTCATCACTTCTCAACCATGTCACAACCCTCTGCTAGCTTCAGCCTGCTCTGATGTTGTCATGTGTCATGTTCTCTTGCAAAAATAAAGTCAAGGCTGGACCTGGACAGTCACTCTGTGAAGTTTTGTAAGCGGTGAATGAAAGGTTGTGTCTTCATTCTCCTTGTGATGGAGACAGTAGGACTCAAACATCCCCAAGAGCAATCTGATGCTCACTCAGCTTCTGCTTCTGTCCCTTAGCACATGAAGGAATGCAGGTGGCAAAAGCAAGGTGGCACACTGAGCTGTATTCTCAAAGCACAGAAGAATTTAGGCACCTTATTGGCACTGAACTCAAGGTGAGGATCTAGTTGAGGGTCCCTGCTTTGTAGTCAGAGGACTTTGTAGTCAGAGAAAAACCTTCTAAGTCTTAGCAGTGACTACTTGAAACTCTAAACAGCTTAAAAACTCTCCTGCTTTCAGTTTTGATTGTGACAGGAATGAACCCACCCCTCCAGCAGTACCAGGAGCCGCAGGAGAAGACATGCACAGGGACTGCTGCATGCCTCTAGGGCTGGTGCTGAGCATGGGGAAGCCAGGGCCAGGCTCTGCAGAGAGGTATTGCTATGCTCAGCAGCGCTCACAGGTGCCGAAGGAGACGACCCCTGAATCAATGCTTGATACTTAAATAGGCAAGACTGATAAAAAGAGCAAAGGAAGTGATTTTTATCCCTGTTTGCAGATATGGCATCAAGACATATGAAGAGAAAATGACAGGGTACAGGCTGGACAAGTCTGTGGTGAATCAGAGAACTGAAAGCTGTTCTCTAGAGATACATTGAATGCCTCAGCTGTACACTGAACTCTTCTCTCTGGGAACCAGTCTGTGACGAGGATTCACTTTCCGCCAGAGGAACAGGGAGGAAAGGAGAGGAAATGGTGCTCTTGCTGCTATCGATAATCATCAAATAGTTTGAATTCCTGTCCACAACACAATGAAACAAATGAATATTTGTCCCACAAACAAGCTTCATGTTCCTCAATCAAGATAAAACTTCTGCCTTATCCACTGACCATTAATGGAAGAGCTCACAGGTCTGGCAGGAAGAGCAGCCAGAAGTCTGTGTGTCTCCTGAGCTAACGGTTGAAGGCCTTCTCCAAGTCTCCATACAAGCCCTCTGCAGAACAGCACACAGCTCCTGGCATGCCACATGCCTGTGAGCAAGGATCTCTTTCCCTCCCTGCTCACCCCTCGGTGGCCTGGCTGGCTGCCCTGCAAGTGCTGTAGCTCCCCGCACCTTCCCTGCATGGGGTTCCGCTCTGTCAGAGAACCACAGAATGTAAGGGGCTGGAAGGAACCTTGAAAGATCTTCTAGATCAAGCACCCTGCTAGAGCAGAATCACCTAGCTTAGGTCACACAGGGACACGTCCAGGTGGGTTTTGAATGTGTCCAGAGAAGGAAACTCCACAGCCTCTTTGGGTTTATGGTCTCTTAGGGGAGATGAGCACTCAGCATTGTATGCACAGCGCCGCCTGCGCCCGAAGGCACCCTCCTGCCAGCACAGCCCCATGTCTTGGGCTGGGCAAAGAGGATTCCAGGGGTGGAGGGGTTTCCCCTCCATCCCAGGGCTCTGTACTCCCACCACGGAGGAGCTTTGGCCTTGCAGACACAGAGGAAGGAGGCAAAGTCCTTTCTGGGACAGACTCAGAATACACAGCTACTCAAAATATTCAAAATGGAGAAAATAAAATACTAAACCAAATCAAAATGGAGAGGAAAGTGCTTGTCACAGTCCTTTCTGTATTTGCCCGATAAAAACCTGGTACCTCCTGTGAGGGTGAAGGGAGACAATCCCTTTAGCATCAGCTACAGTATAAATACCCTCCAGGGAAAAAACAATTTACAGTGATACTTTTTTCTTCCTCATCCAAGAAGTGGTTAAGGGTTTGGCAGGGAAACAGTGGGGAAACTGATCAGCCTACCTATGATTTTAAAGCTTGATAACTTGTCTGTGAATGCCACAAATTTATAGCCCAACAATAATGAACATTAGTCAGAAATAAAACCACCAGCTTGCTTTTTTTTCTCCTAAAGGTTAAAAGCACAAACAGGTTACAACTCTTAAAGGCCAAGAGCTGGGCAACCGGGTGATTTATTGGCGAGGCATTTCCAGCTGAGAAACCCACCTTTTCCTTCTGCCTGGAACTGCAAAAAGGATAATAAAAAGTTATGGAATGTTCTTTTGGGTTTGTTTTTTTTTTTGGCAGTACAACCTGGAGCAGAAACGAAGCACAGCACTGATACCCAGAGACCTGTCTGCTCTAACACAGAAGGCTTGTGGTTGCTTGCCACAGGGGGCTGCTGCTGCCCACAGGGCCCAGGGAGGTTTTGGTGGCTGTTGTCTTCCCTTTGCCCTGGGGGGGGTGGTGGGTGGTGTGAAGAGCAAAAGTTTGGGACAGGAGCATGCTTGCCTGCTCGCAGTGACAGAGAAGAGCTACAGCCAAACTTTGCTTAATCCCTCGTGCAGTGCAGACCAAATGGGGTTCAGCGATCCAGATTCTCCTCCTCCATTATTCCACGTACTGCATTTACTTCTTTTCATCTCCCACCTCTCCTGCATAAAGTTTGTCATAGAACCCTAACGCCTTCTCCTCGAGTGTGTATGCTCACAGCCATCCACAGGCTGCTGTTCTGGATGTCTCTTCCTTACCAGCGTGCCCAGGTTTGATAATCTCCTACCGCTTAATTGACTCAGGTAATAAACTGCCACTGAAACACATCAGGGCTTGGACCTTATCACGCACACACCCACCACCTTATCTTCCTCTGTACCTCTCCCTCCCCTTGGGCACCCTCAGGAGCCACCTCCCCATCTCCTTCTCCTCCTCCTGACACAAGGCAGGGGAACAGGTTCCCTGGGTTTGCACTTCACAGGGAAGAGCAAAAAGCCCAACCTACCTGACTGCCCACCCAAGGCCAGCTCACTGGTGCTGAGAACAGAGAGAGGAAGAGACTGGCATCCCACCTCACTTCCCGGATGCAAGGCATAATTTGCACAGGGGAAAAAAAAGGGGTTAGTGCCTCAGTTTCCCCAGTCAGTGAGGGAGAATAGAAAGGAGGAAAATGCTTCTTCCCCTTCCAGCCACCTGCTAGGCAAAGCTGAGCCTAATCAGAAAGCAGTGTGCTGGCTGTAGCTCAGCTGGGGTAGAGGAATAGGAGAGAAGAGTAATCCAGGCTGTGCCTGGCACTTCATTTTAGGAAGCCATCACAAGGCTGACTCAAACACCTCAGTACGTGAAGGCAGCCCAGCCCCTGTGTGTCTTTTGCTAAACCAGCAAACATTAGATTAAGTGCTGGCAGATGCCAACATTTCCCTTTACTGGTCTCTGCAATTAAGACTAGTGATTATTTTGGGTTTTGAACTTTATATACAACACAACCCAAAGCAGTCTCCTGGGGTTTGGGAATGAGGGTGCAGTAAAATGGGCATGTACTCAGTACCACAAAAGCCAGCAGCAGCAGCTCAGGCTGGAGGTTGCTCAGTCAGTGCCTGAGGAGGCTGAGTTGCATGTCTGCCTAAGGAGAACAGAGGGTCTTCTGTGCCCTTGGCTGTCCCTCTTCACACACTTCTCAGCACTCCCTCTGCTGCAGGGAATAACCCCCACCCTCCTATTATGTATTGCAATTAAAAAAACAAACCCACAAAACCCCACCAGAAACTGCATAATTCTTGGTGCTTTGTGGGGTCCTTTGTGAGGTTACCATCTTCCTCCCACAGTGCAGGGGACAAAGCTCCTGTGCCCAGTATCGCCCTGGCTTGGGAGCTGCAGAGCTCCCACTTTTCCACTGCTTGCTCCCCCCTGTCGCCACTTCAGGCAGAAAACCAGAGGTGCTGGTGGTCAAATTCCCTCACGCCAGGCCAGGGCTCAAGGGAGCAAAGCAAATGCCAGGTACAGGCAGGACCCGCTGCTTAATTGAAGCCTTCCTTCCTTCTGCAAAGAAGAAAGCATGTTGGCACATGCTGCAGGAGGGATATTGCTTTGTCTGCTCGCTTTGAAGACTGGGGGGAGGAGGGAGAAGAGGCCAGTTAAGTGTGTTTATGTTTGAGAGGAACAAAGGAGAATGGAGGAGAGGCCGGGGTGCCTGAGCCAGAGATGTGTCAGAGATCACTTGTTCCTCCTGGGCCAGAACACCAGCCTGGGACCACCAGCGGAGGAGGAAGTGGGGTGTGTGTGGAGCTGTGTTTAAAGCTGGGAGAGGAAAGATAGGGCAGAGAAAGAAAAACAACTCCCAAGAGACTTAGATTGGTGATGTGACACAGGTTAGATGCCGGGCTCCCAGCTAGCAGGCTGTGCAATACAGCGCAATACACCACAGCAGAGCATACTGCCAGCGGGTACCTTGCTGGGCCCTCGTTTCCCTCAGGGGAGGCCGAGTTAGAGAAGTTAGGAACCCCTGGAGTACACCAAGTTTAACCAAGCTAAAGAGAAGGAGGCCATCATCTGCACCCCAGCTCTGCTCTCCATTACGGCAAATTAAGCACATGTTTCCCTGTTTGCAACACCGCTGGGAGGAAATACCTTTCTGGGGAGCTCTCACGCAGCCCAGGGGATGGGTGCTGCCCCTTCTGCCCTGTACCCCAGCAGGCAGCACCCCTCAGCTCAGAGGAGACACTTAGAAGACTCTCTGAAAGAGTTTCCCACCAGCAACAAAAGCCCAGAGTGTTTTTGTTTGCTATTTAGTGCTAGGTTAACAGTGATGGGAACAGCACCTGCTCAAGCCCCCGAGTGCACGGCTAACACTCAGTTCCTGGTGAGAGAGGAAGTGCTCACCATCGCTGCACAGCACATCCCTGCAGCAAGCCTCACAAGCACAGAGAGAAGGAAGGTGCTGTTGAAGCTACCACCAGAAATGGTACCTTGGACTTCCCAGTGGCAGTAGCTCTGTTTTGGCAGGTCTGATCGGTAAGTTAAACCATCCTGTTCTCAAGCAGAGAGCAAGATAAATGCAGTGAGCTATTAGTTCTCACTAAGAAGCCTGCATCCAAGGACTGGTTTATTGCACTGGCTGAAAGTAGACTTAATGCAGACACCCCATGCAAGCCCCCTGGACAGTGTCAGTCTGCTGCAGGTCATCATACAGACTGACTCACTACAGTTGAGCAGGGAACGGATGAGTCCCTGCTGTTGGACAGAGATGTGCAACAGCTCCAGGGGTGTGGTACAGACATGGATCTCAAATGTGGCTTCCCACCCAAAAAAAAAAAAAAAAAAAAAAAAGAAGTAGAATTAAAAAAGACCCCAGGAATCATTCACAAAAGCTTTTTCAGTCTCTTGGGGAAGGGAGGGAAGCACATCATGCATTAGCATGTAGTTCTGAGTTCTTGGCAACTTTCCATGGAAGCAGAGAGATGGTTCAATATCCATATTGGGTCTTTGGTGTTGCCAAAATGCTTCTGCAGATCCATCCTGTACAATATCAGGGGCCTTCCCTACCTCTCTTTTTTATTTTGTTAAATGGAGATTAAAAAAGCAGTGGACAGCCTGAATGAGAAAAATATCCAGGTTTAAAGAAAGAACTGTTAGACATCTTATATTTTTACTCTTACTTTTTTACTCTTTTTTAGGTGAGGAAACCAGCACTCTCCTTCCTACAGCACAACCTATAACCAAAAGTAGCACCATTTTGCAACAGGAAACCAAAACTGACAGCACTTCTTGCATTCTTGAATGCTAATACATAAACACTCATGATCAAAAGACTTAAGGCATACAATTCTGTTTCTTGTAAAAGACTGAAATTTGTCTCAAAGGTAAGGGTAGGTAAAAGTTGAAAGGAGAACTGCATTTGAGAAATGCTTATTTATTTTTAAAGATGAATGTTGTAAGGCTTCCCTTGCATTCCACATTGGAGAGTCTGAAATATTTATAGACAGAAACCTCTGCACAGAACCTGTGCTTCTGCAGAAGATTTGAGACTAGCAATTTGTCTTTCAGTCACTGGAGGCTAATTCCCATTTCTAAGTGAAATGATTTTTGTTTGAAATCCAGCAAGTGTGCCTCAGACCTCAGAGATGGCAATCTGGAACAATTCCATGGGAGAAAGCAGGGGAAAACAAGAAACTGCCTGTGAAGTCAGAGCCACAAGGACTCACAGCGCTGATGATCACTGTGTGTGCTGCTTCTGAACCTGCAGCAAGTACAGTATTTGAACTTAAGAAACCAGTAAGCACAAAGTGATTAAGACAGTAAAATACCATTATCCCTCCTGACATCAACAGGTTTCAGCCAAGATTCTGAACTTAAAGGGATGTTTCATCAAAAGGCACTCAAGTCCATCAATCACAATCTGCTGCTCTTACAGGAGTCCCTGGCAGGGCTCCACTCCGGCTTTGACGTTTTATTGTCCTCCAGCCGCCCTCTTGTGCCTGCATGCAGCATTACAGGCACGCCGTGAGGTAGAATGCAGCACGCTGAGACAAAGCATAGCTGTTGAACCTACCTACTCCATTCAGAACCAAGCTGAGAAAACAGCTTTGCCTTTCTCTTGGAGCCTGCAAGAAATTCTGCCATCTGCACGTTTCTTCACAAGATCCATCAGCTGCAGTCACAAAATGTGATGGGGTTCATGCTCATAAAGGTACTTAAAAGCAAACATCCAGCCACAGAATAAACATGACACAGACACATGGCAGTGTCCATCTTCCCACTTTATTTGAAATCACCAGAACAATCCCATGGGGATGGTCAGCTTCCCCTCCAGCCTTGGTTAATGTAAAAGAAACAGCAGAAGTCACATCATACTCAGTCTGACCTTGCAGCTGGACTCACTTCAATCAGAGCTGCAGGACATGGTGACCAGTATTATCCAATCCAACTTTTATATGCTCAGGACTCTGCAAAACGTTGGATTAGCACATCTAGAAGTTGTTAAGTCACAACTTTTACTGGGCAAACAAAACCTCTCAAAGCAACATACAGTCCTACTAGCATTTCCAGAAGACTGTGGAATGCCTACTTGTACTGGGCCAAGTACACCAGGTGTCACGTTAAATGGGAGAGGATGGAGGAAGAGGGGAGGACTGTGCCTCAAGCCTACCTAGTCCCCCTCAACCCAAGAGGGAAACCACTCCCAGCTCCAGATTTCTTACCCAATTGCCTCAAAACATGTAACAATACAGACTGTGTGTAAAGGTATCTGCAAACAGAGCAGCCTCTCCCTGCCCAGAAGCACTGTACCCTATCAGAGTACTTCTGTATGCTCCAGGCACTCAGGTGTGGAGACAGCAGGTCTGGTTCATACACCATCTTCGCTGATGGAGGTGGTCTCACAGGAGAGCAATTAGTCCTCAGGGAAATGAGGACAGACTGCATGTAAGACCCAAGACTTGCTTTTTTCTTTGCCTTTTCCTCACAGGAACGCTCGGGGCCGGGGGGGGGGGGGGAGGGGGAGCACTAATTATGCCTAGGAGTGGTTAAAAATAGTGTCCTCAACTGTTGTATTTCCATAACAGGGATGTGAGATCTGAGCATCCTGCACAGTCCAAGTGGTGTGGGAAGATGATGGTTCTGGTCAGTTTTGTGTAAGGCTTGAAGATGTTGGGGTGTTTCTGCTGCCTTGTCAGTTCCTAGCCTTTTATAACAGCAATAGGTCTCAGTTTAATGGCTTTCTTGCTGATGCCAGCTGCATGGCAGGTGTTAACCACATCTGTCACATTCTTGTAAGACTCTGGTGCCTGGGGGGGGGAAGAGAGAGGAAGGAGAAAAAAAAAAAAAAAGACAAAACTATAAACAACCCAGAGTCACAGGAAGTTAGATGTAGGCTTTTGATATCCCTGCAAAAACACAATCATATGAATTGAGGGTGTAGGTGAACATACAGACGATCTGGCCAACTTACACATCTAAGAAATCCATGAGGCACTTAGCTTTCCAAATAAGGTTCAGTTTTCTCTATATTCTCAGATAATCCAGTCAACCAGCAGGTGTGGATGTGAAGCCTCATTATCTGACAGCCATTCCAGCTTCCTCTTTACAGTTAATGTTTAAGATCTATGTTCACCGCCCCTTAAGTGACAGGAATCAGAGTTGAACTCTCAAGCTTCCCCCTCCTGCATTCTGACAAGGAAGCTGCTCTTAAATAGGTTTTAATGTTTGTGTAACACCAGCACCCAGAGCAGCACAGTTCCAAATTATTAACATGCTTCTAGTGTTGTAAACACAGAAAACATTCTATTGTGTTAATGCAGAGCAGCTGGAAGTCATAATAGTTAACTTTTTCTACACAGAGTTCTCTTCCTCTTGAGAAAGTACAGGAATTCATCTTAAAAGAGGCAGATCTCTCAGACACTGCTAATAATCTACATGACAGCTGCAGTATAAAGTAAATTTAAAACTGAGAGGACATAATTCAAGAAGTTAATACATAAAACGTAACTACTTTTGTGATGCTAAAGACTTCTCAGGGTCAGTAGTGTTTGCCCCTGTCATTGACAATGGCAGGACAAGGGGGAATGGATTAAAACTAAAGGAAGGAAGGATTAGATTAGATATTAGGGGGAAGTTTTTTACAGAAAGAGTGGTGAGGTGCTGGAACAGGCTGCCCAGAGAAGTAGTGGATGCCCTGTCCCTGAAGGGGTTCAAGGCCAGGTTGGATGGGGCCCTGGGCAACCTTGTGTAGATCCAGACCTGAGGCTGGTGGCCCTGCCTGTGGCAGGGGGGTTGGAACTCTATGATCCTTGGGGTCCCTTCCAACCCTTGCAATTCTATGATTGTGCCAAAGAGATAAAAAACGTACCCTAAAAAACCCTGTCAAACAGGCCTCTCCCTTTCAGAAGGGTTTTAGGGACAGGGAATACTTCACATTATTTTCATTTAAAAATTAGACAGCTCATCAGAAATCACACAAGCTGTATGGTTACAGTACTAGTGATCACTTAGCAGTGCAAAAAGTCAAGTCAGGGAGGGTCATTCAGCCAAGGAGCAGGAATCCCTTTTCTCTCCAGACAAGGAAGCATTAAACTCACTTCTTCCATGACCAGTTTGGGAGAAGCAACACGGATGGCAATGCCCATGTCAGCCAGCTTGTCCAATACATCCTGGAAGTCCAAGTTACGTCGCGATTTGGCTCGAGACAGTGCACGACCCTAAGACAGCAGTTTTGTTAGTTCTATTTTTTGTAGCAGTTTGGAAAAACAGAGTTCTTTCTTATTAAAGAAAAACATTACATTGTAAGTAAACACAGAATAGCTGAGCACAGGCTTTAGACTTGAGGTGATGTAACAATCACACATTAGGTATGATGGCTAGGAAAGCCACATGTATAACATACTAGCTATGAGTGTCTTTTTACCCAAACTGCTTGTCAGCATTCAGGAGTCAAAAGTTTTACTGAAAGCTATTTAATCTCCTTCAATCATCCTGTCTCACACTGTAAATAACAGAAGAGGAAATACCCTCTAACTACTTTTATAGGGACAACCTTAGCACAGTTAATCCTTGTTAGCTCAGAGATATCTGGATTTGGTAAAAGGACCTCATTCTCCACATCTTCATCCTAACATCTGCCTTGCATAAAGCAGCACTCCCTACATTTTCTGCAGTAGTCAAAACTACCCAGTAAGGGACAAAGAAGACTTCCAGCCTGCAGCCTTCCTGGGCTGGGACTGCTGTGGCAAGGCCACTCTCTACTTGCATGACAACAGATGCATCACACGCTGGATGACCCTTCAACAACCTTGTTCTCTGGATGACAGTCCCATTCCAATCCCTTCCTGAAGTAACTTTGTGACTTACGGCTCCGTGGCAAGTCGTTCCGAAGGTCTCGGTCATGCCTTGCTCCGTGCCCGTAAGAACATAGCTACAGGTGCCCATAGTGCCGCCGATCAAAACAGGCTGTCCAGTCAGCTGTGGGTGCAAAGTGTTCCTTTACAAGAAAAGCCTAAAAAACCTCATTCTTAATTAAGATTTAATACAAGTCTGAGAGGAATCATATCTCATGGAAAGGGAGGTCAGGGTCACATTCTCTCAGAGCATCCTGGCTTGCCTCAGATACCTGGTATCAGGATTCTGGAGAACTGACTGCACTGAAAGATGCAGACCAGGAGATCAAGAGCCTTGTATCTGACAGACAGACAAGGCAAAACTCTGAAGACTGGCCTAGGAATGAAATACTTGTTCTTCCAACCACTGTGGGTGTGGAACAGAAGAGGGAGCTCAATGTCCCAAAAATCTAACACACTGGCAAGCAGAATATTGCCTTCTATTTGTGTTGTTAGCTCAAAAAAGTTGTTAGCTCAAAAAAGGAACTCACAGCATTTAGAACTCTGTTTGGGACCCTAAAATTACCTGATTAATCCAGAATTCTCTGATTTCCTTCTCCACAGCTAAACTTACTTGATAATCGACAGCGATGAGAGGGTGGTGAGGAGGGAAGGCCCTGGTTGAGCCCTTTCTGTGCACCAGCAGAGTCCGCTCCTTTCCATCCACAACATGTTGCTCCACTTTGGCAATGTTGTGTGACACATCATAGATAACGTGCATATCAAGGTCATCAGGGGTCGTGTTGAACACTTTGGCAAAGGCCTAATGAAAGAGCAAATCAGTATCAAATACAAGGAGGTAAATGCTGTGTACATGTGGAAGACTTAAAATCTTTTTAGGAATTAGAAGGAACAAATTTGTTTTAAAGTGTTCCTAACTGGTATGTCAGCGACCTGAACGCCTGGCATGGCAGGTAAGAAACTTCAGTCAAATTCAGGCACAATGGAACCGAACACAGAGTACATACTGTGGCAGAATTAGATTGTCTATTTGCCCATTGGCAGCTTTAATGCTGAAATTCAGTCAGACATCAGCTACATAAATTCCTTCAACTCTGAAAAGACAGCTTCAGTGGATACAGTTTTCTTGTATCCACTTCCTCCAGTTCAATGCATTTTCAAAAATACTGCTTCAGTGGTTTCCCCAAATACAGTCCAGTGATGTTGAGAGGTTTTAGATGGGTTGCCATGACTGCAGTTTTGTGTAAGTCTCTCCAGAAAACTCAGTTTAAGAAGCACAAACGTGAAAGTTACGTTAATTACCCCAGCTATTCTGTGTTCTGTATGTCTGGGATAAAGATGGAGATGTGTACCAAAATACCTGCATCACAGACAACTCTGCTCCTACCTGTCTTGTTAGGAAAGTCATAGAAGAGCGGTTGACCCAAGCATAGTTTCCAGCAGCAGCCATTCCTTTCAAGTAATCCTGTCCCTCTGCAGAGGCAATCCTGGCACAAGCCAGCTGGCGATCATTCACTATGATTTTGTCCCGTTTCATAGCTTTTTCCATAGCCACCAATGCATCTGGGGAATAAAACCAGTAAGTCTAAGTGACTTCTTAATTTTGTTTCATTCTGTAAGATTAATGTGGGTGTCTATAGTTTATATTCTGAAATCATCTGTCCGATGGTCAAACCTACAGCTTCTCAAATGCAAAAGCAAATCTGTGGCAGAACATTATCAACTGTTCCCAAACAAGACAACCCCTGCCCACCAAGGCAACTCAGAACAGACTCAGCCATTACATGCTCGCTGGTGCTGGAGTTTTACTGCCAATACCAAGACCATCCCAAGGAGCTTCCTTCACTCCAGGTACCTGCGTGAGTCAGATCGTACCTGTGGCAACCTGGTGGCCCAGGCCTCTGCTGCCGCTGTGGATCATCACGCACACCTGCCCTTTGTGGTCAATGCCCATCTTCCTGGCAGCATACTCGTTGTAAATATCATCCACAACCTGGATCTCAGCATAGTGATTTCCAGCTCCCAGGGTCCCCAGCTGCCAATCATAACACATTGATCAGAGAGTGCCACTAAATGAGCCTCGGGGAGCACAGGGGAGGGAGAGCTATGGGAATATGGGCAATAGTGAAAATTGCTGGAGCAGGGTCTCGGTTTCAGAAAAGCTTTTCCAAGAGGAAAAACAACCCAGGAAACCAACACATAAGCTCAAAGGAAGTAGAACATGGTAGCATCATCACTATCCTCTTTGTTCATTTAGAACTATTTTTATTGTTGGAACAATACTGTGATTAAACTAAAGGACCAGGATCTACAGACTGCTGCCACTTCTCTTCCACTTCCTCAGGCCTACCCAAGAGATAGGAAGAGTACAGAGTATTGAGAATTCTTCTGCAACTTGTATAGGCAAAGCAGACAAGAATCACAGACTGGTTGGGGTTGGAAGGGACCTTAAAGATCATTTAGTTCCAACCCCCCCAGCCATGGGTAGGGACACCTTCAACCAGACCAGGTTGCTCAAAGCCCCATCCAATCTGGCCTTGAACACTGCCAGGGAAAAGATATATAGTCCTATACTTGGTTATAACTCCACAAGAAAGTTACAACATCCTGTTTACTAAGTACTTACAACCTTTCTATAGATTAAATCAAGATACTCCATTTTGAAGCCAAATCTTTTCCAAATACACAACAGATGATCACTTATTTGCAAGGCAAGTGTGAAAACTGAGGACATAAGGATTATTTTGAGGTTAAAATGCTGTAATTTTGCAGCACAATTCACAGAAATCATACAAAAGAGAGTGTGACAAAAGGTAGCATTAGTATAGCCACTTCACTAGTGTTCCACACAGAGCTATGAGATACTATGCATAGAAATGAAATCCAACCCTTGAACTGCAGCCCAAAGTTACAAGCTAGTTCATTTATCATGATAGCCTTCATTGCCCTGCTATTAATTCAATGAGCAAACAAGGAGAAAAGCTGCAAAATAACTTGTCTGAAAAAAATACTAACTAAATCTGAAAGAAGAAATGCCATCAAGCATCAGTTCCAGTACCAGATGTTAACTGAAGAAAATCTGATGGGCCCAGGACCTTGGGTATGCCCAGTAGCATTTCCCTCTGTTATAGTTGTCAAACACAATTCAGAAACAGCCTGACTGTCTCACCTTTCCCTCTCCTCAAAAATGCTAGGCAGTTTCAAAAGAAGACACAAAATTTGAGAACTACCCATTAACCTTTATATTTGAACCCTGGGAGCACTCACAGCCCTCCTGAAACATAGCATTACCTGAGGCAGGCCCCTCTTCTTTGCTCTTGAGGAGACTTTGTTGGGGTCAGCCTGCAGCATTCTGCCATACTCCTCACAGTGCTCCTTGTCCTCTGCCCAGGCATAGCCTTCCCGGAGAGACCAGTCCACGCCCATCTCTAGTGCCTCTTCCAAATCCCTGCAATTACCAAACACCTACATAAGGCGATTATCCTTGGAAATGCTCATAGCTGTGATGGGTATCACAGAATCACTAGGTTGGAAAAGACCTTTGAGATCACTGAGTCCAATTGTATCTGTCCTCTACTAAACCATATCCCTGAGCACCTCATCTACCCGTCTTTTAAATACATCCAGGGATGGTGACTCAACCCTCTCCCTGGGCAGCCTGTTCCAGTGCCTGATAACCTTTTCCATGAAGAACTTTTTCCTACTGTCTAATCTGAACCTGCCCTGGGACAGCTTGAGGCCATTCCCCCTCATCCTATCACTTGGGTGAAGAGACCAACACCTACCTGTCTACAACCTCCTTTCAGGTAATTGTAGGTGGTGATAAGGTCCCACCTCAGCCTCCTCAAGGCTAAACAACCCAAGCTCCCTCAGCTGCTCCTCATAAGGTTTGCTCTCCAGCCCCTTCACCAGCCTGTCTGCCCTTCTCTGGACATGCTCTGAGACCTCAGTGTCGTTCTTGTAGTTAGGGGCCCAAAACTGAACACAGCACTCAAGGTGCGGCCTCAACAATGCCCAGTACAGGGACACAATCACTTCCCTGGACCTGCTGGCCACGCTGTTTCTGACACAAGCCAAGATGCCATTGGCCTTCCTGGCCACCTGGGCACACTGCTGGCACATACTCAGTCAGCAGTCAACCAACATTCCCAGGTCCTTCTCCACCAGACAGCTTTCTAGCCACTCTTCCCCAAGCCTGTAGTGCTGCACGGGGTTGTTGTGTCCCAAGTGCAGGACTCTGCACTTGGCCTTGTGGAACCTCATCCCATTGGTCTCAGTCCATTGATCCAGCCTGTCCAGATCCCTTTGAAGAGCCTCCCTACCCTCAGGCAGGTCGACACTTCCTCCCAGTTTAGTGTTGTCTGCAAAATTACTGAGGGAACATTCGATCCCTTCATCCAGAGGACTGGTAAAGCTATTGAACAGAACTGGACCCAAGATTGAGCCCTGGGGAACATCACTTGTGACCGGCCTCCAGCTGGATTTATCTCCATTTACCACAACTCTTTGGGTCCAGCCATCCAGACAGTTTTTTCCCAGCGGAAGATGTGCCTGTCCAGGCCAGCAGTAGCCAGTTTCTCAAGCAGAATGTTGTGAAAAACGGTGTGAAAGGCTTTGAGCAAACCTAACTTATTCTATGATTTTATGATCAGCCCCCAACTCCCCCAACAAGAAGCCCAACTTCTTAATACTTCATGAAAATCAAGCTCTACATAAGAAGTTCAGATGGGTCATTAATTTTTCCTCTTTGTTGCATGGGGAATAACCCTATTTTCTCTCAAATCCCTTTAAAAAATGTACCTTTACTGTGTGGAGATTTTCTGTCCTAAGAAACAAGAACCTTTCAAGAACCTTTAGTTATTTCAGGGTTTTAAATGAGGGAAGAAACAGCTGACTCTGCATTTATGATTATGCCAGTCCCCCTGGTAAAGCACACATGCAGAAAGAATGGAAAGATGTTTAGAATTATTATTTTCTCTCTTAGAAGTCTCCCACTGATGAATCTTTCATCCCAATAAACACCAGAGATGTCCCCTCTAGAGATGTTGTGCACAATGTCATTCTCTTACTTGGCATTCATGGGGATGACACCTTTGGAGCCAACACCAACAGGAATGTGGTCAAACATAGCCTGGGCGAGCTGCTCCTTCACAGGCTGCACATCACTCTCATCCAGATTTGTACGCAGTAAGCGGACCCCACAGTTGATGTCAAATCCGACACCACCTGGATGTGCAGAAAAAGCCAAGGAGTTAGTGAAGAACGTGTGCTGATGGCCAACACACACTGAAGATTCATCTTACATCAGTGTCCCTGCTGACAGGGACTACACACTGAATGCTGAGATCTTACACCTTCTTTCTGACACAAGACTGGGGAAAAGGCAGAGCTGCGTTAAGCTTCATTTGAATAGACTGACATGAAGCCTCAGGTTTCGAGGCAGCCAAAGATGTGGTCTTGCAGAGAAACACTTGAAAACTCTTTAAAATAAACACCAATTTTTCAGTCTGGAACATATACTCTACAGACACAGCTGCACAATTGCCTAGAGAGCTCTCTACTTACAAAGTTGCTCCAGACAGCAGACAAAGTGCAGTAGACATCACTATAAAATATACTGCCAGCAGAAAGTAGAGAGGATCATAGAATCAGAATGGTCTGGGTTGGAAGGGACCCCGAGGATCATAAAGCTCCAACCCCCCTGCAACAGGCAGGGCCACCAACCTCAGGCCTGGAGCTACACAAGGTTGCCCAGGGCCCCATCCAACCTGGCCTTGAACACTTCCAGGGATGGGGCATCCACCACCTCTCTGGGCAGCCTGTTCCAGCTCCTCACCAATCTTTCTGTAAAATACTTCCCCCTAATATCCAATCTAAACCTTCCCTCCTTCAGCTTTAATCCATTCCCCCTTGTCCTGCCATTGTCTGCCCTTTTAAAAAGTTGATTCCCCTCCTGTTTGTATGCTCCCTTCAGGTACTGGCAGGCTGCAATGAGGTCCCCCCGCAGCCTTCTCTTCTCCAGGCTGAAAAAGCCCAGCTCCCTCAGCCTCTCTTTGTAGGGCAGGTGCTCCAGCCCTCTAATCATCCTTGTGGCCCTCCTCTGAACCCTCTCCAACAGTTCCACTTCTTTCTTGTATTGCAGATGTTCCTGTTCTTCTGCCTAAGGTCAGAAGTGACAGATCCTAGCACGGTTCCCTGATGTAAGATGCTCTTGACAGCAAGTCCCTGAAACCAACCCCTTTTTGAATTCACACTGGAATAAATAACAACTAGCTGTAACACATTATAAATACTTATAAGGAATAGCAAACTTCAGTGCTTAGTGCTTCACTTAACTCAGTATTTCACAAAAAAAAATACTGCAGGGCAAGGCAATCATGCCACCTTTACTAGTGAAGGTTCTGGAATTAACTAGCATCAGAGGGCGGATACCAGACCAAGTCAACCAAAACACTGGAACTGCCTACAGAAAACCTGAAACACGAGTAACAGGTACAATCACAAAAGTATCTCCAGAGCATCAGTAGGTAAAGACCTAGGTGTTTATTAGAACAACAGGAATATTTTAAAGGTCACATTTTTAAAAAGTGTGTAGAGACAGTCTCAAAAGATGTTTTCAAACATTGCTCAAAAAGAAGAGCAAATTCGTTATCACCCTGGCAAAACCCAAGTTCAGAGTCTTGTGTGCTCCCTTCAAAATCAAAGGATATCACAAGCCCAAGCCAAAAATACAAGGGCAATTCTCCCTGCACTGCTTACATGTTTTCATACTTTACTCCATAAAGATTCTGAGTACAAGAATCCAGGACCTTTCAACTCCCTGTAATTCACATACTTTTGGCTTTGGTTCTGCATATGAAGCACTGTAAAGACCTGCCATTTCAAAAAGTGTTTTATGCCACCAGACACTTCTCAAGGCAGGTCAGCTCAGTCACAGCACCCCCTTACCTGGTGACACCACTGCTTCAGGATCATTCATATCAAAGGCAGCCATGTTGCCAATGGCAAACCCATAGCCAGAATGGACATCTGGAAGGCCTATGGATCTCTGAAAGGGAACGAAGGACATTTCAGAGGTTTATGAAACACCTCGGGTATGCGCTGCCTTGTGGCAGCATTAACTGATATACTGAAACCAAGAATGGATGAAGGAGGAGATGAAGTATATGAATCACTTCAGGCAAGTATCCAAACTCCTACAGTTACTGCAGTGACAGACAGAGAAAGCAGAGAGCAGCTGATGCCACTCTGAAGCAACTGCCCAGTGTCTAGTCAGGTGAGTAACCCTCTTGGCTCCACTGAGCAGATCTCAAGAAAACTTAAAGAGGAGCTTAAACACCTAAATGTAGGAACTGTGACCTCAGACTGAATTCTAACCTAGATTTTTCTTAGACTAAGAGGTCTTGCATTCTAAACCTATGCAGGCAGTAGCTTATGGCTAGTGTAAAGCAGAGACACAGGAGTGAAGATTAGTTCATCTTTACCAAGTTCCATCTAGGGACATCTGCAATACTTAAATACTGTAAACATCACACAGGAAGAATTCAATACTATAGAAAGGAGTAATAAAACACTCAGCATTTTCTCTTCTTAGCTCTGTCATCAAACACTGACCAAAGACTGCACCCTCTAAGGCAGGAAAAAGCCATTATTTTAGGATGGTATCCTGATACAACAGGAGCATTTAAATTTATAAAATAAAATCTTTAATTAGTAGTAATATAAAAAGTTCCAATAAAAGAAAATAAGCATGTGCTTTTACACAACACCAGAAGTTCATGGTATATTGAGCCTGGCAAATTTAGCTTAGGACACCACCCTAATCTATTTAAACAATCAAAAAAGCAAGCCTGACATGCTGAGAATTTTTCAGTGTGTGTTAAACTGTTGTCACACATTCAAAAGAATGGTACATTTCAGTGGGACTGTGTGTTGCTTCTGCCTTCCCGTGCCAACACCAAGAAATCTTTAGGTTTGAGAATAAAAACAAGAAAAGAACATGTGAAGATTTGATTAGATGATCATTACATCTCTCCTATAAGCCACCAAAGTTTCCATTTTAACAGGTTGCTACTGTTGTACCATACTCCCTTCCTAGTTTATCACTATGGCATTTTAACAGCATGACGGTCTGCCTTTTACTGCACCCAGAAATGGAAAACTCTTGCCAAGGCACCAAGACAATTTAAAAAGAATTCCATTATTTGTTATTTATTAATATATGCAATAATAAATGTGAAGAAGACACTTTCCACATTGTACTTAGAGCTTCTTAAAAAGTAACCCAACCTAATATTTTCCTCCTCCATCATCACGTGATGATGCTTCATTTCCAACATGAGAAGCTGGGGAAAGGTGGCTCAAGCCAACCAAAGCAGTATCATGCTAAAAAACCTTCACATCAAAAGGCAGTCAGTGAAGTAAGTTGATACTTCTGACAACTTTGTTTTACCAGCTTGCAATTTTTGGTCCATTACCCCCTCACAACGGGATTCCCATTTGGATGGCAATAACCACTGGCAAACAGGAAGAGAAGAAGAGCTGGTCTTTATGTGAGTTACTCACATGAACAATACCAGGTAATGCAGCCACATTCCCAATCTGTTTCATAGCAGGCAAAAAGCCACCCGCACCTGAAACAAGAGAAAGCCACAGTAATTAATCTGATAATTCACCATGGTAATCACAAGGAACCACTTTCTAAAATGATCAGTTGGCAAATCAGCAGTGAGTCATTGACAAGTATTCCTATCTGGTATGAAGCACCCAGCCTTATGCAGAGACCCCAGTTTCATTACATGAGGCACTGTGCTGAAGTCCTCCTGCTGCTGCGCTAGTACCAATGCAGACTGACCCATGCTAAGGGCAGCGTGTTACCACCTGCCCAGCTGTCAGATCTAGATCAAGCCCTGGGCTCCAGCTCCTCACAGAAGAGACAAGCCCAGCCTGCCTCCCCACCCAAAACAAGCTCTGAGAGTGGGTGGTCGGGGAATGTTCTGGAGCACAGAGAGCAGCAGCAAGGCCGTGTCCACCCATGTGATCTGGGCACGGTGCAGATGAGGCTCCTGTGGCACACCAGCCCTCAGGGGCTGCAGGGTGAGAACGCACTGACTGCTGCCTCCCTAGGCACGCCAGCCAGAAGACGCGCCGGGCCTACCGCACCGCCCCAGTACACCCCGAAGCCTTCAGGGCCGCGGAGACCCCGCGGGCTCAGTGCGGGCTCCGAGGTCGGGGCAAGGAGCCCGTGAGGAGCCCCGAGTCAGGGCCCCTTCCCTTCCCCGCTCCTCCCCAGCGCACGCACCTCCGCCGCGGCAGGCGTTGCGCAGCTCCTCAAACATCAGCTTCTCCAGCGGGTCATTCACGTAGAAAACACCCTCCACCTGCGGAGAGAGCTGTCAGCGAGGCGGCGGGCCCGGGCCGGACCCCCCGCCCGGCAGGCCGCCCCCCACCGCGGGCACCCAGGGGCCTGGTTGCGCCTCCCGCCACGCACGTGCATGTTGGGCACGAAGCCCTTCTTGATCCGCCAGCAGTTCTTGTCGATCTTGTCCAGGTACTGCAGCTCATCGTTGTAGCTGCGGCTCATGGCGGCGGCGCTCCGGGCCCGCTGCTCCGCGTCAGCGCTGCCGCCGGCACCACGGCAGGAACAGACGGCGGCCGCCGAGGGTCACACCACCTCAGCCGATAGGAACCGCCGAGGGTCAAACTTCCTCTGCGGGTGCCCCGGGAGGGCGCGGAACTGCCGGCGCCCCCTGGCGTCTCGCCGCGGGGCAGCCTTGACGCGGGAGAGGCGCAGGCGCAGCCCCACGTCCTGTCTGCGGCGCCGCAGGGAAGGCCGCTCTCTCTCCCTTCCCCTGCGAGGCTGGCCGGAGGCGCTCTCTGCCCACCCGTAAGCTCTTGCGTAGCACCTGCCGCACCCTCACCCTGCCGCAGGCGCCATGCCGTGAGACGCTCCCGCCTGGCGGGGACGCGGTGTCGAGCAGCCCCCCGGGTGGCCTGCGGGGAGGCCCCACCTGGAGTCCTGTGTCCAGATCTGGGGCCCCCAATACAAGAAAGATGTGGAACTGTTGGAGAGGGTTCAGAGGAGGGCCACAAAGATGATTAGAGGGCTGGAGCACCTGCCCTACAAAGAGAGGCTGAGGGAGCTGGGCTTGTTCAGCCTGGAGAAGAGAAGGCTGCCGGGGGACCTCATTGCAGCCTGACAGTACCTGAAGGGAGCATACAAACAGGAGGGGATTCAACTTTTTAAAAGGGCAGATAATGGCAGGACAAGGGGGAATGGTTTAAAGCTGAAGGAAGGAAGGTTTAGATTGAATATTAGGGGGAAGTTTTTTACAGAAAGAGTGGTGAGGTCCTGGAACAGGCTGCCCAGAGAGGTGGTGGATGCCCCATCCCTGAAAGTGTTCAAGGCCAGGTTGGATGGGGCCCTGGGCAACCTTGTGTAGCTCCAGGCCTGAGGTTGGTGTCCCTGCCTGTGGCAGGGGGTTGGAGCTCTATGATCCTTGGGGTCCCTTCCAACCCATATAATTCTATGATTCTCTGTGCCAGCAGAGCGGCTGAGGCAGCCTGGGCGAGGCACTCGGTACCCGTGGGGCGAGGATGTGAAGGGGAGTGTGGGCCTGGGCCATGTGGAGATGCAGGAACTCGGACCTGTGCCTGGCCACCTCCTCCCTCACACCACGTAGGACTTTCTGCCTGGCTTTATGGAAGACATGAGTATTTTTTCATGCCCCTGTGGCTAACAAAAGCAGTGTGCCTGTGCCTGCCATCCCCCTGGAGCAGAGTGGTGTCAGCCTGCATGGGTGTCCAGGTAGCCGGGGCAGGCACAGTTTGCTCAGCTCACCAGCCAGGCAAAAGCTGCCTGCACCTCATCATCAACTGTGTTTCTCAGCACAAGGAAGACAGCTTTTTGCGGTTCAGTTTTGGCTCAAAAAGGGCTCCTGTTGAAGAGTGAGAGGTGTGGGAATTCCTAGTGTCTGGACATCACACCAGGTGGATGGGGCTTTGCATGGGAGTGGCTTTGGGCTCACAAAAGCAGCAGAACTGAGCAGGCTGTTGCCTCCCATGCTTTGTTTCTCCTACATTGGTGCTAGTTTGTGAGGCTTGAATCAGCTTCCTGTCCAGGTCTGGCCAAAGCACAAGCTTCTAACTATTGCAGGGTGGGCGTATCTTTCTACAGAACCGTGTTCAGGTTTGCACATTAATAAACTATTGAAAAAGAAGGGGGAGAAAGAAAGGGCAAGACAACATACCCAAATGAGTAAGAAGTAAAGTATCTGCAACCATTTCAACCCAGAGAAACATTGACCAAGATGTTGGTGGATTAGATTTGGAAGATTTACACAGAAACATTCAAGGAGTTAAGTGTATCTAACTTGGCTAAGCAAGGCTAAACAGGGGACATGACAGACACAAGGATTTGAAGAGTCACAGGCAGAGAGGGACTATAAAAGGTGGTTAGCCACTTTGCCTCTTTTCTTGAACTGCTGTGTCTTTATGTTAAGAGATGAGTTAAGACACTGCTAAAATTTTAGTTCCTACTGTAACTGGGGCAGTTACCAGTCTGATACAGTTCTGGAGAGGGCTCACTTCATACTTAATGTGTCATGTTCAGAAGGAAGTTATTTAAGATCATTACAGCAGAAAGAGATTAACAGGCTTGTCTGCCCTGCCCTAGCAGTGTTTGACAATGTACTTTTCCTTCTTTTGAGAGTCTGCAGCACCTTTCTGGAAGTGTATAGACAAAACTGTATTTCAAGAGAAGCATTAATTTTAACAACATTTTTGCATCAGTTAAACTCCAGAATAAATAATGCCAAGCATGTGTCACATGTTTTCCTCTGGGTCTGCTTGCTCCCACAAAGCCCTTCTTAATCCAGAAGGTCTTCCTTGTTGATCCAGAAGGGCTTCGTGCCGAAGCTGGTACAGCCTAGCCATTCCATCAGCTTTCTTTGCCTCCACACATCGCCCCTACACCCTACCAGGACATGGCCCTTGTCAGAGCTCAGGTTACACATTTCAGAGCTGGACAGTGGGTATCCTTCAGTCCCGTTACTGATTCAAAATTCATGCTTAACAAATGGTCTCTCTTCTCCTTTAGTGTTTGTAGTGGACATCAGTAGAAATCAGCATGTATCCCTGTGGGGAGAATAATGGTCACTGAAGTGATATGAATTACAAAATTAAGGCTTTTGTTTTGGGTTGGTTGCTTTTATTGTCGGGGTTTTTGTTTGTTTGTTTGTTAGTTTGGTTTTTAAACTTCAACTCAATCCTGGTGTCACAGGTCAGAAAATCTACTGAAAACAGCTGAGCCTTGGAAGCAAGAAGTTTTAATAAACTTGTCTTTCGAACTTTGCAAAAGATCTTTCCCTGGGTGTTTTCCCATTGCACCATGCTAGCAACAGGAGGGACATCTAAAGATGATACAGCCTACACAGGAAAGTTCATCTGAGCCTTGAGGCTACTGGGCAGTCATCACAAGGTGGGACCATTTTTTACCTAGCTTGAGCCACTGCAGAATTAGCCATCTAATCTCTGTCCTTTAGGCTTGCCCCACTGTCAGCACATACAGAGCAAGGGACCTGCAGAGAGCAGCACACTGCAGTCCAATAAGCTTATCTGTGAAAAGTGGGAAGCATTGACTTTATTCCTAATGACCACAGTCAATAGACTGGGACTGGAAGTGGAGACAATAAAACTAGCTTTTAAATTGGAATCCCTTTAAACTTGATAGGATATAGCAATTCTCCTGTGTCATCTCTCACTCCTATTTACTGAGGAGGAGACTGATTAAAGAAAGCGAGGTGGGGAACGGGCCCCACAGAACCGCTACAATCTTTCATTCGTAATTAGCCTACAGGGTTGTTGGTAACCAGTGCCACTGAAAGCAGTCTCCAAGAAACTATTCTGTGGGGGCTGCATAGTTGGTTGGAATGCAAAGGAAGATTAAACCCCACTTTGTGTTTCTTTCCTGAGTGGTGGTTATGCTCAACCCCAAACAAGGATTTGAGACTGAGAAGTTGGTAAGCAAGGGTGGAAATGTAATTGGCTCACCCATTTTCTGGGAGTTGATGTGTCAGCAATGCCCTTGTACTGACTGACTGCTGAGCAACATTCTGTATATTCAAACTAAGGGCTGGGAGTGTGTTGTGAGAGGCACAGAATACAGTGTGAGGTAGAGAAACCAGAAAGCAAAGAGTATTTTCTGCGAGCTCACTAACTGCTTCTGGCTAAGAGCCTTAGCCATTATCACTGATTATTAATGAACTCCAGTCATCCTGGGTGCATAAAACTGAACTCACCTCCCTCTCATAGTTCAGCTATTTCCATTAAATTCAGCCTGGCTGCATGGATAGAGGTACATCTAACCTGATTTGAACAGCCAAACTTGAGTGATATGTTAAAGGTAAACATGCTTTTCACACTCAAATGCAACTTAAAAGTTCAAGCAAGCTGTGCATTTGATCACTTCATAGTTATGTATTTAATGCCTTTTCCTCTCAAAGAAAAAGTTGTTTCTAATAGGATTTTACTACCATTTAAACACAGCTTAACTATTATACAGACAGAAGGTCAATAAATGCCCAGCCTCCTCCCTCCCCTCCCCAAAAAAAAAGAAAAGAAAAAAGAGGAATAACATTTTCATGAGAGTGTCAAAATCTCACCTGTACAATGGTAATGTGAGGTCTTGTCAAGGTGACATTGACCAGATTGGGAAGAGGGAATCCTTTTGATAGTTTAGCTGTAAAAAAAAGACAAATGCAATGATTTTGGTATGCATTGGAAAGATAATAACCTGTCCCTCATCAACCCTGCTTCTCCAGAGATTTCTAGGTCATTCACAACAATTAGCCTCTCAGTCTTAACAAGCAGCCCTGGGAGATAGATACAATGCCCATTTACCAATGGGTAAGAGATTTACAGATGCTTTTCTCTTGGCAGTGATGCAGCCAAACCAAGGCAGTTCATGTGCTACACATTACATACTCAGTGATTCGCCCCTAGTCACCTGGGGGGTTGTTAATACAGCCCTAGCACCAATACAGCCTCTTTCCATTTGTCCCTGTTAATTAAGGAAGGTGGAGTACATCCTGGCACAGGGTTGGCACAAAGCTATGTCTCTCTCCAGGGCCTTAGATAAGATTTTTGAGAGGAAAAAAGCCTTGTGCTGGTGTAATGAAGAGGAATACATTCCACACGCGGTGGCCTCAGGCAGGTGTGTGGACTAGAGAGACATACTTCTCACTCTTGCATCAAGGCCACCTTGAGTGAGCTGAAGCCTGATGAATTTTAAGTTTCCAAGCCCTTTTTGTCCTTTCTGGAGTACAGTGCCAGTCAGAGGGCACACTTGCACCCCTACAAATCAATCTCCCCCTTTCACAGCCTACTGGCTGATGGACATTGTCCACTTAACGGGAACTGGAAACTTCAGCAGAAATTCAGTAGAAGTTTCTAGAATCACCCACTCTGCTGGAATCCTAGATTTTAGCTTAAAAATACAGCCTTACCATTAGCTGATGGAATGACTTCAGTCTGTAAAATGTAAGACAGGATGTTCTCCAGAAGTGAGATCTGCCACAGACAAGAGAACTAAGTTAGCCATCACTTCCAGATGGCAGTAGAACTGTCATCCCCTAATCCTGGATGGAATTACTAGGCTTATGTTCAACTTTCAGCTCTCCTTTGGCCCAAGAGCCATAATGTCAGGTGAACTTTGGATCTCAAGTATTTGGAATGAGACAAAGGAAGTCAGATGTAAAATGTAAGAACAACATTTTAATTTAAAACACTCTTTCCTTTATTTGTGAGATAATTTATCACCAATGGCAAAGCAGGACCAGGACTATTTTTATCCCTTCTCCTCAGCTGCTCGGAACAGATTGATTACATTCGGAACTAAATGACTCTCTGGGGGGGCAGGGTTTCCCCCTGTAACTGCACTCTTTCAGCCATCTGAGACTAGTGTTTTGGCTCTCATCCCCTGCTGTGACTGTGAGCGCCTGGGATGAGCACCACTGCACCACACAGAGTGCCTCTGCCTCGGTGATGTGTGTGGTGATGGCTTAGCACGCTGCTCGCTCTGCTGTTACAGTGTGCTTCTCTGATACCATTGAAGAGATCTCTCTGCTTACAGATGAAATATGACAATACCAGTCAGGGAAACTACAGAGTAGCTCGTGCTCAGAGTACTAACTTGCCCCAAATAATGTATTTTTAAGTCCATGCAGTGAGGTGGCTGCCAGGAGGCAGGAAAAGACCCACCCAGGACTGAAGGCAAATGATTTAGAAATACAAATGTCACTGCTTACTCTTTAGCCTTGACAGCACTAACATTCCTGGTTTGCATTTCCTATGTGCTCAACTATCCACTTACCTCGAAAAAGCCAACATTGGAGTGGGCTAGGGAGAACTGGAGCCTGAGGGAAGAAGTGAAACAAGATGAGTCACTAAAAGGATAAACACACGCTGTTCCAGTCATGTGCAGGCACTGCTGTGCAGCTCCACATCCAAAGAAACGTGTGTAAAGAGCCTTCAGAAGCCATTTATTTTACACAGTGCATACTCCCTCACAGAGAAAGAAGTGGTTATCTTAGGGCACTGCTGAGCACACATGCAGAAGAGTATGCTAGAAGGGCTGTAGCCAGCAGTGTGAGTGCACTTCGTCCTCTGTGCTGTGTTTTGGAAATCCTACTGACCTTTTACCATCAAAGACTTGCAGGCTCTCAGGTATTTTGTAAGGATTTTGGTACATCTATGTAATACTTTGATGTGAGCCTTACTGGGGTGGGAATTAAAATTCTGTTCATATGCTGCTGCTGCTACTGCTGCTGCTGTGTTGCTAATGTCTCTATTTCCAAATTCAAACACTTAGAACATATTCAAATACCCAAACACGTCAAAACATGATTTCTGAGTTTCCACAGAACCAGCATCTCAGTTCACAGAACACCCTAGATTTTTCCCTCTGGATCACAGAATCATCAAGGTTGGAAAAGACCTCTAAGATCATCAAGTTCATCACAACCATAATCACTAAACCATCACCTGAAGCACCACATCAACCTGTTTTTTTGACAGCTCCAGGGACGGCAATTCCACCACCTCCCTGGGCAGCCTGTGCTTCAAAACAAGCTAACAGCACAGTCCTCCTTAAATTCCTAACATTCCTTTGCCTTCACAACCTCTGCATATTCTTAACCCTGTAACTGTCTTCCCAAAGGACTTTTGTGAAATCAGGATCTCAGTTCCCAGCTGTGAGGTCCTGGAATACAGAGCTTCTCTCTAAAAAGAGTGACATGCTAGATGTTTAAATGCCCAAGCCTCTGGTCCTCAGCTTTCTGACCCTTGGTAGTTGCAATGCCCGAGCTGGAGAGTCTCTGCTAGAGGAGTATGAGCATAGGGGTACTTCAGAGGTCCAGATTCTTTACCATATCATGGACCCCTCTGCACTCTCCTAGTGGTATGGGTGAGCTAGAATGCAGTTGCATCCTGCCACCTGGAAAGGCCTGAGGGAAGCTCTCAGATGATTCACGGTGATAACTGCACTGCACACTTCATTTATCTAGCTCAGAGGAGACAGTAGATGTCAGGAGCAGAGAAATCCAGTGTGTCAACACTGTCCTGCAGCAGTCCACAGCTGGACTGTGGCAGCTGTCACAGAGAAGATTCCTTTCTTCTCTAAACTATACAAGTACAGACACAGAGAGAATTAGACAATCAAATGCAGATTGAACTCACCAGGGAAATAGATTCTCTTAACTTTGGTTACCTGACCACGTGCCTAAGCTGCTAATGTTGGGATTGCTAGCACTTCCAAACAGCTGGAAATCCTTTCTGGCCCAGGTTGAATTACCTGTTCAAACATAGTGAGCCCATCAATTTCTGGTCAAATATGTTCAGAGCAATGCTGGTGTTGGCTGCCTGCAGAAGAAAGAACCCATGGGTTACCAAACACACACAAAAAGGGACCCTTGCTGTGAATTAGCCACAAATACAGAAACACTGTCTTCCCAGTTATGAGTGGAAGCTGTTTCATGTAGATGTAGCTCTCCCCTCAGCCCATGGCCCATGCAAGGCTGCACACAGTAAGTATCTGCTTATCTGAATGGCACTGACAAGAACTGAAATGTGGGTAACAGGATTTCACTAATCAGAGATATTTTCAGTTAAATGAACAAGCTGCCAAGAGGCATGACTCATGCCAGCAGAACTGTCATTCCAGAGAACAAAACTCTGGTTAATCAGAGCCACTATGTTTGGAATTTTGTCCCTCTATAGGAAAACATTCTTCGCCACATAAATATCCTATAGGTTAAGTGAGGCCACATAGGCACCACTTGTGACTAAGGGTAATTTGCATACTTAAGCACTAGAAATCCAGCTCTTTGTTTCTTGTACAGAATTTTAACAGAAGGAATAAACATATTTAACCCTGAGTTAAACATCACCTTGTTTGTTGTACTTACTACGTTCATTGTGAACAACGACTGGGTGGTCGAGTCTGGCAGAACAGCAAACACCTCCATGGACCCCTGAATCTCTACTGTGAAGGAATCCTGCTCTAAGCTGATGATAGGTATTTCAGTAGCCATTAGCTTCAACATCACTGGGTAGGGTGTAACTGAGTATTTGGCTACCTGTAAGGTTCCAAGGGGGAAAAAAAAAAAAGACAGAAGAATGCTTTTCCTGTAGAACAGATATGAATACAGCATTTTCTCATTCTTGAAGCAATCCTTTTGAAGTAGTTTCTTGAGGTGAAGGGTAGCTGCCAATGTAAGATTCTTTCAAGCAAGCAGGAAGTAAAAGTTTTCTGTGGTGATAAATTAACAGTCTTGGCCACCACAGGAATGCAGTGGGAAGTTCCACTGTAGAAACATGATTTCTTCTGTATCACTTTGAGAGAAATTAAATACTCATTTGTGAACACTGGAAAGGAATAGAACATGAATGTGACCCTTAAGTTATTCTCAAAGGGAGTAATTCTCTTTGAGATTCACCCATCCCATGACAGAGGTTCCTGCTCTGGACTGTCTGAAAATGCTGGTGGAAGCCACACATGCTCCTGTTCTCTGTCCTGTTATATCAATCTCCTCCACCTAAAAACAATGGAAATCCTGTGCATCTGCTTTGTCTGTTCCACAGATGTAACGTTTCCTGCCCATCTGTTAGCTTGGTTTCCTGCATGTTGCCACTACAGTCCCTTCCCAGGTCTCTACTGGATTTCTTTCTGCTAGTCACTCAGAGGCTAGCAGTGAAGCAAAGACAATTATGCAGGTTTGGGCAGGAGAAAGGTGTTATTTCTGAGCTGAGGCCCTCTCAGAAGTCTCTCAAAGCAGGACTATGACTGGAAGCTTTTTCCTGCCTGGAGCTGGTTTTAGGTGGGAACAGCTGTGGCTTGGGCACGGTGCCCAAAGAAAAGATTGATGTGCAAGATTATGGGCCAAATTTGGTTAACTGTGCAAGTCATTCAACTCATTGTGGGGGTGGGAGGTGTCAGGGCCCATCTGCTGTGGTGTTGCAAGGCGTACATCTGCCTGCTTCTCCAGTGCAGGAGCCCTGCTGGCACTACAAGCCTTTGGGATACACCAGTAGCGAGGTGTCTGACACCCACACAGGGTGGTTTCCTAAGAGTTTGTGGAAGTAATGATACTCACCTCAGGGATGATGCTGCCAAATATTTCTGTGCTTATATTAAAATAGCTGCAAGTCTGAGAAAAAAAAATTATATGAGAAAACAAATGAGTTTACCAGATTTGATCTTCATGGTTATCTTTTCTCTAAATACATTATTACTGCCATTTCAACCAACCTTTGGTTTTGTACCTCTCAAAATATTCTTAAGGGACTTTGTATACCTAAAGCTGATTCCCAATAACATTTGCTGAAATGGTTCCTGGGAAAGAAATACTTATTATCATTATAGTTTGGACTGCAGTGTGTTGGCTTTGGGACTTACTGAACCTCCTGGAGATGGGCTAGCTGTGTCTGCCAGCCTCCAAGCCACAGCTCCTGTGCTTTGACATATGCTTTGCTTCCCTGGCCGCTGCAGTACTTTCGGTCTGTGGAGACCCCTCAGAAAACAGCCTGCTTAATTCCCCAGAGTAGACTCTTTGTCCATGTCAGAAAAGTCTGTGTCTCAGGTCTACAAAACTCTTTTTTTCTTGCAAAGTTGCCAGTATTTGATACCTTGCTCTGTGGAACTTGGTACCTCTGGCTGCGGCCTGAGGCATCTATATAGAGCATAAACAAGAGTATAACAATACCCTAGTATATATGGATCTACTGTCTCAGGACTTTGCAGGCCAATTAGCAGCTTTATACAGCCACATATTGGCAGCTGGCAGATCAAAGACCCATCTTGCATGATGTGAGACACTTTGACCCCATTCCTCTGCGTCCTACTCACCTCCTCTGCAATGGTGATGTTGAAGGCCCTGGCAGTGTAGTAAGCGAATGAGGATGTCTGAAAGAAATACTCAGAGAAGGCAAGGTAGAGCATGGAGTCGCTTTGGTCTGGGATAGTGAAGGGAGCTGCTACATAGGGAGGGCCAGTATAGTTTCCAGCTGGATAGACTATCCCCTGAAAGGTGTTGGCAGAGAGAAAAAAAAACCAGAGTCAAAAGATGCAGTGTTACTGCAGACAATCAATGCTACTTTCCTTTTCATTGCTCAGGCTATTCATTTGGTGTATAAATGAGTATATAGGCTTTCTAGTACACTGAGAAGTCTTGGTGCTTCCAAGCAGCTGGTAAAGACAAGTTCCAGAGTTTGGACACTTGCCTAGATGACACCTGAGATCGGTCTTTCAAGATGTCCATCACCTGCTGAAGACAGTCTCAGAAAAAAAAAGCTCAGAAAAAAAGGTCCTAAATTAAGGTTCTGCATATTGCATGAAGAGTATAATTAAGGGTCCTTACTAAAAAGCCTTACTCTGTCCTTTCTCCATCTCCAGGAATTTAAATCTGAAAACTGCCTAGAGCTATTAAATGGTCTCAATTATGAAATGGATCTCTAAAACCAGAGGTCTTTCTATGTCCAAATCCACCTCTTGTTCTACCCAGAATCAAGTTGGTAACTTGTGCAGACAAAAGAATGCCTATGAGAGAAAGGAAAGTTATGTCAGACAATTCTGAAAACACCTGTAGTCTTCTGACCTACCCATGATATTAGCCAAGGCTTGTGGATCTAACTCTTCCAAATATATCCAGATTAAGCAAAAAGGTAAAACTGATTTAAAGTGAGGAAGCTACTCAGAATTTAAGATTTTTTTAAATTCCTTTCATTAGTTTCCCCTTTATGTTTCATCTCACATGTATTCTGTGAGTCTTTATTTTCTCAACTCCTCCCCAACCATCTCTAAATTCTGTGTTGCCTTTTAAAGACTATCAAAACACAAAGTGCTGAGTCACTTTACCTATGACCTCACCATTCAGTCCTCACTTGCTTTGGATTTTTCCCCCATGTTGCATGTGATGTAGGAGAGTAGCTCCTGTAAACAGCCATTACGTTGCCTCTTCAGTCTCCCTCAACTCCCTGCTTAAAATCTAGTTGCCACAATACCCAGAAGAGCTTGACAGCAGGTATAGAGGTGGTGTTCTGAGACCAATGTCCACCATACTGACTGATACTGGCTTATTGTTCCTTTGTGTTCCCATGTCTCTTATTTCCTTCCTGTCTCTTCTTCATACTTAATTTCTAAGATCTTTGTGACAAGACTGTCTTTACATTCTTCCTTTGCAGAGGAAGGCCTAGTGCAAGTCATATTGAATTTACTTAAGGATCTTAGATAACATGATGATGATAACTACCCTCAACCAAAACACCTCACACAGAATGACAATCAAGTAATTTTAGAATTAGGAACTAATTTAAGTTTCAATGCATAGGAAGATTTTTTTTTCTTTTATTTGAAAGAAAATTTCAGGCCTTTGAGCTCAGCATCACTCCTTGGGCTCCCATGCTTTTTCAAGGGTCATCTGTCTTGCCATACAAGGTGCCAGAGGCTTAATTCTTGCTCTTCTAATCTTGCTCTTTTCATCTCTCATCTGACAGCAGACACATCTACTTAGTGCAATGTGTAGAAATCTTCCCCTGACTGACTGAACGAAGAAGTCCCAGATAATAATCAACAGCAAGAGACGAGTGAAGTTGGATACCTTTCCCTTTCTCTCCTTTCCCTTTCTCTTTTTAATTATAACCTGCTTAGTCAACTTCTACCGCTCTATTTGCTGTAACCAACCCATCTTTCAAATAATTCATTTTACAACAGGATTGTTTAAAAACTAATAGCAAATTCAATAGTGCTTTGACATATCTATCTTTTCGGATACAGAGTCCTGATGCTCAGAACAGCATGCTCGTCTTAGAAAGTGGATCATACAACAGTAAAGCCCCCAGTGCTCCTGACAAATAGCACTACAGGCAATTACCTTTAAGTCCAGATCAACAAATGGTTGGAATACTGCTGGCAAGCTATTTAAGGAGTAGTCTACTTCAGCCAAATCATCAATCGGCATTAGGACTGTAAGGGTGGTAGATAAAGCAAAATACCCAATATTACAAAAAGCACAGAAAGAATTTTATGTACACTTAAAACTAAGTCAGTACCTGAAGGAGAATGACACAAGCTTTTTCAAAGGGCAGGGGAAAACACAACCAGGAGCCTCCTGACATGCATTCTGACCTGTAGCTTGATGTTTCTACTGGCACCTTCATTAAAGCACCTTCTTCAGTTTGCCTAATGTTTTGTCATTGAGAAAAAGTACTAACAAAAAAAAGGATGTGGCCATACTGGTCCTTCAGGGTATAAGGAGGTGTTAGGATTTCTTATCAAGCAGTTTTGATAGTATCCAAAGTGTGTCTAAATAACACATACCTTCCCAGAAAAGGTGGGTACCTGATCTGCTTAGGCACCCGTGTTTCGCATGTGGTGTATCCCAACACTCTAGGTGCCCTAAACTCCTGCAAATCTAACCCAAAAAGTTAAACTGAGAACCTTTTTTACAAAGGAGCTTTTTAATTTTGCCTTTGGCAAGTCTGAAAGCTTGGCAAGACTTAAGTTTCCAGGCAGGCTGGGGCAGCAGGCCTCAGCTTGTAAAGTGCTGCGTGTGCAGGAGGACCCAGAGCATGGGAGGGAAGGGAAAACAGCCTTCACATTGGTGCTGTGTGGCCACAAAGTGGCATTTCTGACATCAGAGATGCATGATGACACATTCACAAGTTGAGAATTGTGCCCAAATCTTTGGTTTCTCAAAACTATCCTTTGCTTGTCCAAGTTCCACTCTCTTTAACTGTGGTCCTTTAAGCAAGGGAGCAGATGGAATGTGGGGTCTGGTAGCTCTCCTGGAGGCTTTGCTGACCAGCTGCTGTTCAGGAAACTACAGAATTTCTTTGAACAGGACAGAGAAGCAAAAGATATCACTAGTGACTCACCATTCAGTGATCGGAGGTCTTCATCTATCAACTGGATCCCAGATCTGATGTTTGGACATGACTGTATAAAAGAACACTCAAGTTACAGCCTGATTAGTGTGGACCTGTAAGCACCTCTTACCCGTGTGCTATCAAGTTCGTCTGCTAATGTGACAGACAATTGTGCTAATTGTTGAAACACCTAGACTAGCTTTTCTTCAGCCATCTGGTGCCCCAGTGTTTCTGCATGGTGAGATGTAAGCATATCCCATGTCAGAGCTGCCTTTAGGCCGCAAAGGGAGAACCTGCCAAAGGCAGCCTGGTGGGGGTGACAAAACCACAGACTTGATAGCCCAAGGAGAGCGATCTCACGGTGGTCTCACAGGAGAGATACCTGTCCAGGGCAGAATGACAGCCAACCATCTCAAGCTCTGCCTCCTCTCAGAGGCCCTGGGCAGGCTGTCATAACTACTCATCTCTTTGATATGATACGAAGTTCAAGTATGTCATACTGTTAGGTGATGTACTTCAACTTTTCTATGCATCACCCAATATATGTTTTGTCTGCTGAGTATAAAAGTTACCCTAAACCCAGCACACCTGTTGGTACATGGGCAGAGACTTTTTTTGCATTGGAATGGGAAAATAACTACATGTTTTGACCCTACTGCTGCCTTGGTTGAACCCAGCTGTGGACTAGTCAAGATCTTGGCCATTGACCACCTGGCACTTCATCTGGATGTATTTCTGGCTGGAAAAATGGTGACTGTTCTGATCAGACCAGAATAGGACTATATTATTTTTCTTGTTCTTCCTTTGTCAGGTTCACAGTGCTGACTTGTGAAAGTCTCATTCCTTTAAACACTTCCCTTACATGATACACACTTACGTTAGTGACCAAGCTCCTGTGAATGGGCTTCTTCAGATACTTGATAAAGAAGTTATTCAGGAAGCTAGAGGAAAGGAAGAGAGCAATTCATGGGTCAAGTACTACAGTCATTATCAGGAAATCAGATATATCCACAGAATGTTAACTTAGCAGCCTCTGAGTGTGATATTCTGGTACACAAGGGAGCTTTCTGAAATGTAACAACCATCAGAAAAGACCCATTTAAAAAGAGATCATTTCACCACTGTGCATCTCAGCAATTAGCCTGGGTAGATTGAGAAAGATGAATATGGAATTCACAGTATCACCACCATCACGTATATACAAACACGTAATAAACAAGCAGTCTCTGTGCTTGGAACTTCCAATAGAAGTAAAACAAGCAAACAAAAAATCAAATCTAAATACACATTTAAGAGTTGTATTCAGAAAGTGAGAGAAGTACAAGAAAACAATGAAGGAACGTTGCGTGGAGTTGTAACCAGAGGCACAACAGACAGCAGTTTGGGTCTGTTCAGTTTCGGTAGCACTGTGAGTAGGAGTAAAGTACAGGACAAGCATGTTGAGTTGAAGAGCAGAGCAGTGTTTGGAAAGTAGGGGCTGAGGAAGCACAAGGGGATTGTTTGATCTGACCAGAACTGCTGTATTTATCTGCTTCTCAAGAGATGGTCTGCACAAATACAAGGACAATGGTTGATTTTGGCTACTTTGTCACCAGATTAGGGCCCTGATTCTCACTTGTGGTGCCTACAGATGCCAAAATAAGTGCCCTATTTTGTGAAATTGTCTTTGTGCCATTCATTGACAGTTATTTTCTCTCAGACTAGACACAGCTTTCTTCCACTTACCCACTTTTTCCATTCAACTTGATGTCTATATCTCCAGAAGTTGTCCGGCAGCTGGTAAGTGATATTGAGGCAGAACCTGTGTTATCCAGGGGTACTGAAAAGATTGCAGTGACAAACACCTTTGAAATGCACACGGTGCTTCTTCCACTGTCTTTGCTGCATAAAGTAAAAATAAATAACTGAAAAAACACCATTTTTAATCAACATTCAAGACTTATTAAAATGGACCCTTCTCTGTTCACTGAAAACTGTTTATTCTTTTAATACTTTTTATTGCATTGCTTATATTGAAAACAGATTTGAATATGTCTGCAAATAATCAAGTATTCTACACAGATTTCCAGCTAGGAGTTTTGGAAAATGATGGATTTGGGAAAGCAGGTAATTCACTATTGTGAAGTATTTTGTTTCAGTTACTTGGCTGGTCCTGTGTGAAGCCAGGAGTCAGACTTGATGATCCTCATAAGTCCCTTCCAACTCATAATATTCTATGATTCTATACTGGACCAGTGCCCACAGCAGAGGGAAGTGGGATATGCCTGATGTAAGATGGGGCAAGAGAGCTGTACTGGGGTCTAATGTCTGAGGAGGGTCCATACAAACCCAAGTCAGAGTCTGGAATGTCCCAATGGGCTACATGCCCTCTTCCCCTTCATGAGCTGCATTTGAGCTCAGGTCTTTGCTGTGTTATAGGAACACCTATATGCAAACTTGTACTACCTTCATCTTGACGGTGCCCTGCTGGCCTGACTTCCTGGCTTTGCCTCTTCACTATGAACCTGCCCAGCAATCATAGAATCATGGAATGCATTATGTTGGAAGGGACCTTTAAAGGTCAGCCTGGAGTGGTGGCTGTTCCTGGTCACTGCCAGTAACCTGCTCTGCTTGTCTCCCTCGGGTGCTTGTCAGTGAGGGCTCTGCCCCTCCTGCCACACCATCGCCCTCAGCTCCAGGCTCCCCTCCCCTGGGAAGCAGCCACCCCGCTGTCTCTGAGAGGAGAAGCCCAGAAGTGCAGATCAGACACTGCTGTAATTCAGTCACTGTGGGAGCACAGGTCAATGTGTGTTGTGGGGAAGGGGAGGAGGGAGTCCTTTTCTCTGAAGCAGCCTGGGACTAGGAAGGTGTTGAGCCTGCTCCAAGGATACTGCCTTTGCTTCTCCATTTTCCATCAGCTTTTGAACTTTATCTCTTGAGAGCACAGCACAGGGTTTCTAACATTGTAGCTGCACTGGGAGGGTTTATTAAACTGGACTGTGATCCACCCTACTACAATTACTCTAAACGCACTATTAGCTGGCAGGCTGGACAACAGCAGATCTCAGCTAGACTGTCAGTCCTTCCTTCACTATTTGCAGAGGTGCTTCTCAGCCCTGGGCTCTCCGTAAGTGCTCCTGGCTGAGGGGGCAGGGGCTGCCTCCCTGTTGAGAAAGACCAGTTGTACTTCTGGGTTACTACTACTGGATGTTAAAGAGCTCCTTTGCCATCAAGAGGTCACAAGAAAAACTAAACTCTGCATTTTTGTATTCTTATCTTATTTCTGTCACCAAGAAAAGTCCCCGGACACATGAGGCTGTACGTACAACATCCAGGTCCGTATGTTCCAGCTCATATCAATGGTTAGAGAAGCATTTTCAATCACTAGTTTTATTCCAGTCCCAGGCATCAGGGAGATGGAAGCACTGGGAAATTCAACAGCTGTGACGTGTATTCTAGAGCATGAGGGAGATAAGGGAGAAAAAAGAAAAGAAAATGTTTGTATTTCACAAGTCAGGGAGAACACTAAACAAGATTCAAATTTCAGTCAAACACAAATTGCCCCCAGTGAGAACACTTACCTTGAGATGTTGTATTTGACATTACCCAGCCCAAATTTCTCATAGCCACTTAAGTCAGGGAAATGCTCCTTCTCCATATTCTGCTTTAGGATTTCCAGCCCAACCTCCTTGGCTGAAGAAAAACAGTGATCAGTTCAGGTGCCTTTGGTACTGCCTGAGAGTGTTAAATTATGTACTTCTGGCTTAGGAGATGGGATGGACACAAAGTCAGAAAGAAGAGGGTATCTCATGTGAGTCCCAGCAGTGCTATTTCATACCTCACTCCTAGTCATGACAGGAGTTGAATTTACTGATTCAGTATCTGAAATCAAATTATATGATATCCAATGATGCACAGTGCTGTCAAGCAGCTTACTGTATTTGCTATATTGTGCTCTTAAACTTCCCTGTTTTCTATAGCCTGTGGTCAGGCCATTTCCTCCCATTGCCCTCGCTTCCCCACATCTATCACACCTGGATTAAATGAAATAACACTGAAACTGAAAACATCACACATACCATATTCCAACCCCTTCTGGGTGATCCTCACTTTGAGCCCAGGGTTAGCATAGAGTTGTTCACTGAGCAAACTTAAGAGGAGGAGAAAACAGCAAATCTTCACCATCTTCCTTGGTTCATACAGGACCTGTTAACAAATGATAGTAGAAGTTCATGCTGTGCCATGTGGTGGCTGTACTCCCTTTTCCTGCCCTGGTGTGAGCTGTTTTGACATCAGCTTTCACTCCAGAATGAAGTGGAAGGCACAGCATTCCTTGGGATACATCCTCCTGAACAAATGCTGCTGGAAGTGACACTGAGGTTTTATGCTGCTTTCCCCCCCCTCCCCCCCCCCTAGTTAGTGAAATAAGTAGCTTCTTTTTCCTGAAATGTATGGAGCTCTCAGTGCCTCTTGGGGATTCAACAGACATCACTGGGTCTTAGCACTGTGGAAAACTGATCAGCTCATTTAGTTATAGACATAGTTAGCCACCCCCACCCCCCTTTAGGAACCACTTATTAAGATCTTTGCTACAATTTTGAGAAGCCCTTTATGTTCCCTCCCAGCAGTCAACAAAAGAAAATCATTTTTGTGCCAGCAGAGGATGTTTTTGCATCCCCTGGTCTGCATGGTAATAAACACATTACATTTTATCAAAAAAACTCCCCCATGGTCAAATGGATGTTTGTTTTGCTTCTTTCATTCCCATTAAACCACTTTTTTGGTCACAGAGAACTATAGCCTGGTTCTCCAGTCACAGATGGGGATTTCAGTGTTCAAAGTATTTTATAAGAACAAGTTAATAAAGGCAACATAAGTGCCTTTACTAATAATTTACATATTATTGCAAGTCTCTTGTTTCCCTTAACTTGTTTGGTCTCATCAGTAATGGACTCTTCTATTGTCTCATCTCAGAAAATTTGAAGGGATTCTCATAGCCTGGGACAGTGACTTAATGTCTGGGAAAAGAAAAAAAAATCATTCACAGAAGGTTGTCCTTCCCCAATATACTTGGGTGGAACTGTTTTTATTTAATTAGAGCCATTGAAAAGTTGATTTTCTCATCTAAGACAGTCATCTCTACATTGGAGAGGGATATACACCACCTATCTTAAAACAAATTGCTCCATGGGAGTGAGCATCTTCCCCCTGTAACTACAGGATTCAGTGTCTACCTCAGAGGTGGATCAAAGTAATAAGCTGAACCTGTATCAGGTGGGTTTTTATATATATATAATGTTCCAGTAGTGACTAATCCCTGCATGGTTGTGGGGCAGTTGTTAATGGGGAGCTCCCACACCACTTGATTGTTCTTCATAAGAGAACCTGCCCCTAAAGACACAGATGCCTTCTGAAAGACACCCATCTTCTGGCTGATGCCAGCAGTAACTTGTCAATAACTAGAGACAGCTTACTTTCAGACAGTAAGTTCTGCTAGTGGCAGCTTTTGCTGTGAGCGAGACCTGTCACTCCCTCTGGTAGCACGAATAACACCCAATGGCAATGCACCACCACCACCCAAAACCCCCAAGTGACCAAAGCCCAGAGAACAAGCAGAAACCCACAGTAATGAAAAGGTGTCAGTGGAACCTCCGACCGGCTCCGCAGTGGATGATCACTTGGCTCTCCCAACCTTCTCCGACATGACACACAACAGCCCTCAGTGGCTCTACAGGATTTACCGTAGGGGTAGTGAATGAGTGAAGCAAATTCCCATCCCAGGGGCTTCTGTGACTGGATTTAAATTGAGATGGAGCTATGCTGTATGAACCAGGGGCTGTATGCAGTGTCAAAGTCAGTAGCAGGTGCTGCCAGTGAGGTCTACCAGGGAGAGTGGGAGAAGCCACCTTAATGGAGAATTTTTAAACCAAACTGGACAAAAATCAGAAAATGGATTTGTTGTTTGGTTTGGTTTTCTTTTTTTCTTTTCCCAGAGCTGGCAACAGTCCTCTGTGGAGGTATCTGTCATCTGAGGTTGACAGTGTGAATGGCAAACAGGTCATATTATCATGGTTTTCTTTATTCCCAGCTACTACACAGTTAAAATTACATGAGAGTCCTTTTCCTAGTATTACGTTTATGTAAAAAATAAATTCCTTTAGTTACCACAGGGCTGTTGCAGAGCTGGGATGAAAGCATCTAGAAACAGGCAACTGCCTCTCTCCTAGTATCTGAAAAACTGTTTTGATGTTGCTGCATCTTTTCCTAGCTATTTCTTTATGAGAGGTAATAATATACCTGAAACCTTTAAAATATTTTCAGCCATGATCACAATTGAAACAAACTGCAAAATTATTATAACATTGAACTAATTTTTGTGCAACAGTGTCAAATAATACCACAGGCCACCTTTGCCTTTTAGAAAGACTAATATTTCTTTTCCATTTCTATCTGACAGAAATTGAGAGGTAAAAGAGACACAGCTCACATGTAGAACAAGAACAAAGTACTGGAAGTAAACATGTCATTGAAGCAGGCATAATTCTCATAACCTAAAACCTCAACATTTAGCCAGATTTAAGTACATCTATCTCTTCCCAACAAAGACATTCCACAGCAAAGAGTAACCCCAACATATTTGTTACCATACCTGTCCTCTGAAGGCTGAAGGGAAGACCCTTGCTGCACCGGACCACAGGGCTGAGGCTGCTGCAGGGGAAACCCTCTTTTAAAGCAAAGAGCTGTGAGCTTGAAGAGAGCCAGTTACTGCCATCTTCAGTGGTATCACGCAGGGAGTGGCCTCTCTGGTTATCAGGTCCCAAACTATTTTGGGTGTCTTGGGTTAAATCTATCACAGTAATTTCATTTGGGGACTCAGCAGAGGGCAGTGTATGCTGTTGGGTGGGGGTGCTCGGTGCTGGGATGCTGAGCTGGAGGTGGCGTGCTGCCTTTCTAGCATATAGCTTTGGCACCAACTTCTCAGATGGACCTGAGAGGAAAACCCCAGTGGAAACTATTCCACTGGTTCCACAGGACTGATACTCATACCCAGGTCTGTATTGTCAAAGAAAGAAATGAAGGTACCATTGCTGAGAAGAACAGATGGGAAACAACTGCCCAAGGCCATCTGTTCTGAAATTGCACAGGATACCTAAAGCCATAAAATACATAGTATTTATATTATAGTATATACCTACTATAGTGTATATATGGTGCAAATATAACCTGCACAAGTCCTTACAATCACTGTTTTCTATATCTTCTATTTGCTTATCCAGTTAATCAGTACTTTAGGTAACCAGCACTGCTTGCCTTGTCAAAGAGCTGATTTAATCAATTAGCTAGTATGTAAACCAAGCAAATTCCCTCAGGCATGGAGCACTGGACAACCTGAGTCACTTCATTGTGCAATTCATGAATAGAAAAGGGTAGAAACATTTGTCAGTCTGTCAACAAATGCTCATACTTTACATAGATTTAACATTCACCACAGGAGTCACATGCATAACAACTTCAGTATTTGCATCTCCAGCAACTGAAGATGAATAAACCCCACACTGCCAGTTACAGAAACCTCTCCATTAAATTTCTGGCACAAGTTCTGCAGTTCCTTCAAAGCCAAAAGCTCCAGTTTCCATCCATACGCAGCTCTAAGATTCACAAACAACCGATTTGTCTGGAAACTCTCTCAGCTTATCCTCATCACATCCTTTCACCATTTTATGGTTCTTCTAATGGAGTACCACCCAGTTCAGATAAAACTTTCATCAAAAGTTAACCAAGACAGACTGAGGCTTCCAGAACAGTTTCATCATTTCTTTCTACAAATACAGCAGTAAAAGCCAACTATCTGCCCGCTGACACATTCAGATAGCATATTCAAATATGCTAGAAATAGTTTCCACACCCAAACTTTCCACCTTTCAAGGTGTTACAAAGGAATGTTTAATTTCAGCTCTGTGTTGAGCCACCAAGAATTTGCTTCAATCTATATGCTAAAAGGGATATAGATTGTGATCCTTTTTACCCAATAGACAAGAAACCAAATGAGCTTATCAGTCTGGCAGTCAATGGAGACTTGTCACTGCATCTCTGAAGATCACCTTGGCTTTGTGTGATTTCAGTTGTTGCCTCTTGCTTAGTGCTCTAGGGGTCCCTTCTCCCCACCTCCCCAGTACTTTGCCTCCCCAGTCCTTCCCTTCCATGTGCTTTGGTCTGCTGCACTCTGATGGACATACATCATTTCCATTGCTCTGTCAATCAGGAAACAACACGAGATGAAAAAAGGTATACTGAACAGTGGGTAAACATAGGATGATACAGGGGAATAGGGGTATACAGCATCTTCTTTAGGGGAAGCAATTGCTTTATTTGTGAACAAGAGCCAGAGGAAGAGAGATGAACATCAGGGCTTCAGTTCTCTTTTCCCCATCTCTTGAATTCACCCCAAACAGGCAGAAGAAAGTGCCCAAAGTGTCATCAGTGCTGGACGCCAGGCTACTTAGAAACCTCCATTCCTTCCGAGTTCTGTTCTTTTTCTAGTCACTCTTCACCTACCACAGAGTACAATTAATTGGAAGCCCTGCTGTGATTTACTGATGTTTGGTTTCAGGATGCAGCCAGAGAGATAAACTGATTCAGCTAAAAATCAAACACAAGCCACATTTCTGTCCCAAGTTGGAACTGAACTTTCTGCAGTGTGACATTCGTAGACTAGTTTTCCTTTCCATACACTTTTAGTATCTCCTGATTGAATGACTCTTGTCACACTGCCATAAGACAAAAAAGCTTTCAGTTCCATTTTACAAATATGAGGGAGGTACAGAGTTATTTAGAGATTGATACCCTCTAAGAACTGCAGCTGCTCACAACAAGGAAGAACTGAGGGATGCTACAAAGGCCAAGGCCAGCCTTGGCTGCAGTGAGCATGAGACTGTGGAGTTTCAGATCCTGGGAAGAGTGAGTAAGACAAAGAGCAGAATTACAGCCATAGACTTCAGATGAGCAGGTTTCAGGGATCTGCTTGGCAGGATCTGTGGGAAATTGCCCTGGAGAGCAGAGGCACAGAAGAGCTGGCTCATCTTCAAGGGCAGCCGCCTCAGAGCATAAGAATGGTCCATTACAATGTTCAGACAGTTAAGCAACTGTGGCAGAAGGCCAGCATGGATGAACATGGAGCTCCTGAGTGAACTCAAACACAAAAAGGAAGCATACACAAGATGGAAACTGAGACCAGCTACTTGGAAGGCACACAGATATTGTTTGCACATGTCAGAATGAAGTCAGGAAGGCCAAAGTTCACTTGGAGCTGAAATTTATTTGGGAGGTGAAGGGCAACAGGAAAGGTTTCTGTAAGTACATTTATAGCAAAAGAAAAGCTATGGAGAATGTGGGCTTATTGCTTAGTGGGCTGGGGGACTAGTGACAAGAGACACAGAAAAGACTCACTTATGCTACAAAGACTTGTCCTCTGGCCTCCCAGGTGCCTAGCTCCTGGCAGAGTCTGTGGGTGTGAGGTAGCAGCCACAGCAGAGGAAGGCAAAGTTTGGGATTACTTAATGCAATTGGACATACACAAATCCATGGAACTGGAAAGGATGCATCTGGAGATGCTGAAGTTTCTGCCTGGCTGATGTCACTATGAAGCTGCTCTGTATCACCTTGAAAAAGTCACTGCACTCAAGAGAAGTTCCTCCTGACTGGAAAAAGGCAGGCACCACACAAGAAGGTCAAGGAGGATGATCCAGAGAAATCAATCTAATCTCAATCCCTGGAAAGGTTGTGGAGCAAAATGTCCTACAAGCCATTTCTAAAGCACATGAAGGATAAGCTAGCACGGGTTTTCCAAGGGCAGACCATTCCTGACCCACCTCATTGCTTTCTGTGATGAGCTGACTGGTACTGTGGACAAGGGGAAGGCAGCGGACGTTCTATACATGGATTTCAGCAAGGCCTTTGATGGTCCCCTTTACTCTTGACAGTCTCCCTTAGCATCATGTCCAAGGTGGTGACATATGGGCTGGAGAAAGTAAGTGGGAAATTGGCTGGACTGCTCGAATCAAAGAACTGTCATCTGTGAAGTCCAGCTGTGGATCAGCAACTAGTGGAGGTTCCACAGAAATCAGTACTGTGACCAATACTGTTTAATACCACCTGAACAATGGACACAGGGTGCACTCTGGCAAGTGTGTGAATGACACCGAATTGGGGAAAGCAGTCAACATGCTGGAGGGCAGAGCTTCTATTCCAAGAAACTTGGACAAACTGGAGAACTGAGCTGACAGGAACAAGATAAAGTTAACGAGCAAGTGTGGGAGGGAATAACCCTGCAGCACTATCAGCTGGTGGCTGTTCAGAAAGCAGCTCTGCAGAAAAGGATCTGGGAGTCCTAGTAGACAAGAAGTTCACAGAATCACAGAATCACAGAATTGTAGGGGTTGGAAGGGACCTCGAGAGATCATCGGGTCCAACCCCCCTGCCAAAGCAGCTCCCCAGCTCGTACTGCACAGATAGGCGTCCAGATGGGTCTTGAATATCTCCAGAGAAGGAGACTCCACCACCTCCCTGGGCAGCCTGTCCCAGGGCTCTGTCACCCTCACTGTGAAAAAGTTCCTCCGCAGTTGAATGTAGTAAGCCTGCAGATCCAGGTAAGGAATCCTTCCTCCCTGTTTGGCACTTGCATTTTGAGTACTGTGTCTAGTATGGGCTCCTCAGTACAAGAAAGGTATTGACAGGTGCTACCAAGGTGGAATGGAAAACATGGCCTACAAGGAGAGTCTGACAATGAGGCCTGTTCAGCTTGGAGAAGAGAGGGCTTGAAAGATCTTTTTGCTGCCTACGGCTTTTTGATCAGTGAATACAGAGAAAATGAGGCCAGACTCTTCTTGGAAGTGTGTGGTGATGGGTCAAAAAAAAAAGGCAAAGGAACAAGGTGGAACATGGAAAATAATGATTAGATATTAGGGAAAAACTTTTCCTCTGTACGTAGTTGAATAGTGCAACAGGTTGCCCAGAGAGGTTTTAGAACCTCCAAACTTCAGAACTTGACTGGACATGGCCCTCAGCAACCTGATCTCAGTCCTGTTTTAAGCCAGGGTCTGGACTAGCTGATATGATTTCATATTCTAAGATAATTAACTGGATTTTATAAAATGACTCCCACTCTTGGAAATTGCAAAGGGACAAATTGTGAAATTCTACAAAAGAATAGGGTCTCACTCCATACATGAAGTTTTGCTAACACTACTGGAGATAAATTGATTAAAGCAAGAACTGGTTCCTAAAATGAATGAAATGTGGTGTCTGTAACTCTAGTGAAAAGAATCAGTTGCTCCTTCTCATCAGGCTCCAACACTTTTCCTAAGTGCATCAATAGCAATTTTTTACTAGAAACCAAGATTCAGTTTGCCAAAAGTGATTAAGAAGTTTTACTAAAACATTGAAAATAGTGACCTTAAGCCATGCTACTAAAGCTATAGCATCTACTCTCTATCCATGTTACTAAAGCTATAGCATCTACTGCCTATAAGCCAACAGAAGGAAGACTTCATTTTTCTCTTAATGTTCTTTAAAACTTAGGGGACATTAGGAGTGACTGTGAAGGTCCTCATCTCCCCCTTCCTCATGTTTGTAGTGAACATCAGTGGAAAGCACCAGATGGCCCTGAGGGAAAAAAGAACATGTAAAATTACCTTAAATTTCAGATGGACACGTTCAGGGTCAGTACTCTGGGGCTAGACACCACAGGAAGTCTCACAGGGGGCCAGAAGACAAGGGTGTTTTTTTTGCCTCCTGATCATTAGTTGACTTTAGGATAGGAATGGGTTCTTAACACAGCTCCCCAAAAGGCTGTATAACACCATGGAAGCACTCAGGGTGTCTATGAGCTTTCATCCTCCAGAGAGCAGTGAGAGTAGTGAGGACTCACACACTCATTGCTCCTAAGCCCCACAGGGCATAGCAGAGCTGTCAAGCTGTTGAGGCCCATGCTGGCATTCCCCTAAAGGGCTGGCAGACCCTTTATAGACCTACAACTGCTCAGATCACTGGAGCAGGGGGGTGGAGAGCTGATTTTCTGATCCAGGCTTTGAATTTTATACCTAGTGTATAGTTAAAGCTTTACTATTAGCAACATTTAGAACTACCCAAGACAGGAACAGACACAAATGCACAGGCCTGAAAAAGAAGCAATGTTCTTTAACAAGAAATTTGGCTTCTCACCTGATTAATTTTTATTACAGGTCCAGCCAAGGTAGTGTGGGCGAAGTTAAGAAGAGGAAATCCTTTTCCTAGTTTATCTTAGGAAAGGACAAATATAAATACATTTGTATGTAATAACAAAATGCACTTCAGAAGCATCTTTCAGTAGGAACTCAATTTGGTTTGCATTTCCCTTTAATCAGCTGTCCTGGTGCCTCTCAAGGGAGCTATTACTCATATCTGCTAAAAAGCAAAAACTCCTGTGAAAAAGTTGCATACAAACCTCTCCTCCTGACAGTGGGATCTGACTGTCTTTACTCCTCTGCAGGTATCTGCCTCACAAGACATGGTTTCTGCTGTTTCCTCCTCTGATTTTTCTCCATCTTAATTTTCTTTTCTACCTGATCCTCCAATTCTGTTGGTCCCTCTTCTTCTCACATATATGTACTTTCTTGGATTAAGCCCCAGCTCAGTTCCAGTTGCTTTTCCAAATATCTAACTTTTGCATCCCCCCAAACTTCATTTTCTTTCCTTTCTCCTCATCAATAGCTCTCTCCCTTTCTCAGCAGTTTCCTCACCTGTGTTTACCCCACAGGCACCTTCTGTACCTCCTTCTTTTCACCTTCACCCCTTTCTTCATCATCCCTGCATTGATGCATCCCACTCCCTGCATCCCACTGAGCTGACTTTCTACTTTGTCCTGCCTGTGCCAGCAGGCAAAGCACAAAGGCAGAGGGAGGAGAGAATGTCAGAGATGCTACCCTGAAGTGCCCAGATGGAAACATGCTTCTGTGCTTCCCTAGTCTGGGCCAGTCTCTGGTCATGGCTTGACTCTAGGTCAGCACAAGGCTCAAGCATGTCTCAGCTCTGCTGCCACGTCACATCCAGTGTAAAGGAAACCCCAGCCCAGTGTTTGAAAGGAAGCCAAACTTGCTTTGTCCCAGCCCCTGGATCTACTTGACCAGGACAGAAGTCCAGCATGGAGTAGACTCATCCAGATGTTGCCAAACAGACAGAAAAGTTTCCAAACACAGCCTTTGAGCTCTCCCTTTTATGGTTTCAGTCATGATTTCCCACCTGCTGTGCTCAGGAACTGACCACAGTCCTTACCATTGATTATGGGGATCACTGCAGTCCGTAAAGCATAAGACAGAAAATTCTCCAGCAGTGACATCTTCTGTGAGGGGGAAAACACATTTGGTGGTCATTGCCTGATGCCTGTGGGATTGCAGCAAACTGGGGGAGGCAGAGGGCTAGAACTGGACTGACATGCAGCAAGAACAGAACAGAGTTGGGCAGAGAAAATCTCAGGTAAAAACGATCTTTTTTGGTTTAAGTTGCAGGTGAACAATGTAAAATGTAGGTGGCAGAGGTGTCCATTTTTCTTGCAATAAATTACACTGAAGTCTCTTTTTTTGGCCTGCACATTAAGTATCTGGGTTGAACCTTAACATCAGGAAGGAAATTTGCTCAGCCCCATTCAGCTGTCAGGACTCAGTTCTCAGAAGTGAACTGTTTACTGGATGGCAGGAACTGCCCTGTCCTGGTGCTCTGTCCTATGCCACTGTGACTGGTGTCCTCCTCCCTTCACTTAAAGATGTAGGTTGGGCTGAGCTGCTGAAGAGTTGCACTGAACGTTTTGCCATCCCCAGTGAGTGGTCTCAGCAGTGGTGTGGTGTTTCTTCTATTCCCTATTTTTTACTCCCCTTTTTATGTTATTTGGTTGAAGTGATTTGAGATAGTTTCTGAAACTGAGCTTAAGCCTGACTTTGTATTCACTCCAATTGCTACACTTACTCAATTCAGCCATGAATTCAGGCTGGCTGTGAGACCCAGCTAGAAGAGGGGCTGGCTCCATGCCTGCCTTTGTGCTGCCCCATACAGAAGAGAGCAGAATCAATTATGGCAGCTTGCTACCTCATGCAGATCAAGGCAGACATTAATCTTTGTTTCAATTAATGTTACATGGTAATAATTCTGGAACAATTGGAACCTCTGATGAGAAAACAAATGAACAAACACAGAAAGCACTGCAAGAGGTACTTCCTCTTACCAGAAAACAGATAATACACTATTTCCAAGAAGAAAGAGCAGTGGCAGATGTCATTCCCAAGACAACAAGAATTGTCCAGCAACAACTTCAGATGATTTTTTTTTACCTCTGAAGGGCTCAGCTACCTTTCTTAGGAACTGAAACTATCAACTTACTTTGGAGAAGCCCAGAGTGGAGTGCATCAGGGAGAACTGGAACCTGAAGAAAAGAGGTAAAAGAAGAGGATTCACTAGAAAGGATGAAGGCACAAGTTATGCACACTGCTTGTGGAATTTCAGACTGATTTCTTGCCGATTCAGACATTTACCCTTGATAAAACCCCTTGGATTCCCAACAGCTTTTAATCAAAAATGGCACAACTACAAATAAGTTCTAGAATCACTGAGATCTTTCTGATACTAATCTCCTCCTACAGTCATGTGTAGTCCTGGGCTGTGACTATAAGACTTGGAAAATGGATTATTTGTGGAATTGCCATTTCCTGCTATGGCTGAACTCCACATTCCTCAAACGATCCTTACAATTTGAATAAACTCACATCCATTCCAAAGCATTCCAATTTCCTAACTTTTCCCACTGATGCCAGTAGTACATTTTCAGATTCCTGTAATCTGGGGAAAACCAACATTTTGAAGATCAGAAGAATACATTCCTCTGTCAGAAGCTGTGAGTGGCACCATTACTTCCTGAATTTACACTGATAGGACCTGATCACTCTAAGTCCTTTTTTCCTATTAAAAAGGTCCAGTGACCAAAACAAGGAGAAGACTTTTCTTTAGTGAAAATAGAATAGGTTTAAAATTATTATATATTCTGGAATTCTTCCCCAATCTAGACCATAAAGATAACAAGAAGAAACACTGATGTAGGCTACTTGCCTAAAAGTCTGTGCTCCTACCCACCTGGTGCATTTAGGAGGAAAGGGGCTGTGAACCCAGCCCAGCTTGAAGTGTGAATTAAATTCACTGTAAGACAGCTGGGAACACTGGTAACTGTAAGCAACCACAAAACCAGCAAGATCTAAGCAAAATCTATAAAAGCTCTGAGTTTTGCTTAAAACCACAGACAGCTTTCTAGTCTGGTTTGCTTGCTGGCATGGTGCCTGCTGTGGCAGTGTGTGCTCTGTGGTCTCACTTTTCCCTTTCCTCATGCAAAGGCATGCAGAGAGCTAGCTACAGTACTCCAGTGTGGTGTTTGCACTCTGGCAGTTCTGGTTATGCTGCCAGATGTTGCATGGCAGCAACATCTAGAGGGTTTTGAATAAAGTTCTGAACTTCATTCTCCAACATCAGCACAGACTGGAACCGATGCCCTTCAGATAAAAAAAATTGAATGCTGTCATCTGGAAAGGTATTGAACCTACAGAAAGGGAGGGGTAGTATCATGTTGCACAAGAGACAAGGTTGTTCCACAATATTATTGCATTTCACTTGCAAGATTTAGACCGACCAGTCAAAAGAACCTTAGAGCCCCTGTGAGAAAGAAGGTAAGTAATTTTCTTTTTCTCATGGTGAAACAAGCACTGTCAGGCTGACACAATGAAATTCCACTGTATCCTACTGTTGGGATCATTAATGCTGCTTTCTGCGTTTTCCTTGGTTACCTCTTTAGAAGTAATGAGATAATCAACTTCTGTTTGGTTATTGTCAAATTGGCTCTGGTACTGGCTGTCTGCAGGGAAAAAAACAAAACAGTCTTCTGTGGCTGTGTACACAGATAGATAATGTCTTAGGCATGGGCATGAATGCAATCACTTTTGTGATTGGAAACACAATGTCTTAACTTTTTATTTGGTCCATAAATGTAGATAGTGAAATCATTTGTGAATTTGCCACTTTCTGCCAGCAACTGAGATTGTGTGTGCAAAGTGATAACACTGCCTTGACTGCATCCTTATCATTAGGATCATTTAAGCCCTTGCATGGCTGACATAATTGATTCACTTTCAACCCAATGAAGAGATGTCTGGGGACACAGTGAACTTTTTTGTAACAAACAAGTTGGGAAGACTGGGCACCAGATCATCACATTTTATATATTACAATTTATTTCTCAATTATCACTCAATCTCTCTGGGGAAAAAAGGGCTTTCATAAGTAGCTGTCTGCACCTGCCTATTAAATTCTGCAGTATGTGGTGCATGTTCCCTCCCTGTGAAACACAACAGGAGGGTATGCATATTTGTGGCTGACCAGTATACCCCATTTTATGCTGACCTCTATGATTTTCAAAGGACTGTTCAGCCCCAGCACTGAATGTTACCTTCATAGCTCATGTTACTTACTAGATTTCCTGTAAAGATGTGCTGGGTGGTTGAATTTGGTGAAACAGCAAACACTTCTACACAGCCAGAGATCTGCAGGGTGCATCTGTCTGCATTTAAACTGACTGCAGGCGGTGACGTTGCCATCAGCTTCAGCAGCACTGGGCATGCTGTTCCGTGACACTGAGCCATCTGCAGAATTTCAAAGATGAGAGACACCTTTGGATGCAGAGTTAAGTTTTTCTTTATCTGCCCTTTCTGTGGCTGCATCATAATCAGGTGCTAGATTCAATTCCCTTGTTCATTAGCCTATATTAAAAATACTTCATTTTAATGACACCAACTTAAATGATGAAATTAGCAGTGCATATCCTCAGACACCATAAAACAAATTATGACGTTTCAGACCCACCAATATTGAACATAAAATAACTTCAAAGTTAACTTGAAGTTATAACTTCCTGAAAAATGTGCTTCAAGAGGAGGGAAGGAATTAGCACTGCATGCTAAACAAATGAGGGAAATGAGTGATTAGAGTTTAAAAAAAGAAAAAAAGACCCTGACAATAGAAAGAATTTGGAAAAGAGGCAGCCTTCCATGAGAGCCAATCTATATTTCAAAAACAGAGATACTCCTAGAGGTCAAAACTTCAGTTTGCAGTGCCACAGATTCAAATTTCATAACTTTATAGGAAATGTTGCCATATTAGGAATTTTTAAAGCATCTCATAGCATCTTAATTTCTTGCATCACATTTATGAACTTAGCTACTCATGATTATGACTCCCCATTGTATATAACCTTCAGTAGTCATAAAGCAGGTATCTCTGCATAGAGAAGCCAGGCTACCAATGACAGAAATACCATTATCTTAAACACAAATAAAAGAAATCTGATCTCACAGATGTCTACCACTTAATCTTTATAACTGTTTCAAGAGACTGAGAGCAAATGTGGCTCTTAGAGTGGTAGAGAACAAATCAAGAGTTGTGTAATAGGAACTACACAGCATTATGTTGGAGTAGACAGGTATGTTTGAATCTTTCACTAATTATATACCATCTCATTTTCCTTCTCTCCTCCAAACTTTTGTACATGAGCCAGAACACAAATAATATCCATAAGAAACTTTAATTCCTGCTGCTTCTTAAAAGGTCTGTACAAATAAAGGTACCCACTCAGGAACAAAATCTTTGACTAAGGCAGTATTTAGGTTAAAAGTAGCAGCAAGCTGTAAACAAGGGAAATAAATGAGATCATTATAGCAGCTTGAACATTAAGTGTTCCTTGGGGGGAAAAACAAACAATAAACACATCCTGTTTAGCTTTAGGTAATACATGTTTTGATTTAGTATTTCCTTGCCCCAGAATGATTCCTAAGGAACCCACAGTACTCTGTGGTATAGCATAGAGACAGATTTCTCATGGACTTATTTCAGAAGCACATACTGGTGAACAAGCATTATTCTTTGAAAGAGCAGACGTGGCATCCTGCTTACTTCCTGCCTTTGGGACTTAGTTACATGAACTATACTGAATCTGACAGAGGCAGGACTCAAAATCTCACTTGCCCTTTTACTGCTGACCACTGATGACTGCCATTTGTTTCACAGGTTTTTATAAAGCCTCTCTTAGCACTCTTTCAGTTGGCAAAATTCCTTGGAAACTCTGACTACTAATGCCAGTGTGGAAACAGCAGCAAAATGAGGCAAGAAGCAGGTACAAGGGAACTAAGCTTTCAGCTGTGGGTAAAGCACATACAAGACTTCTCCTAGAAATGCTAAGTGTAAGAGTTTATTGTGGGTCTGCACACAGTCAATACATTTGTTGTGGGCCTCTATGCAGCAGACTACTGTGGCTTCAGTAGGCTGCCTCCTGGCTTGCCCTTTCCTTTCCCTTGGTGAATCCATGCAGGAAAAAGCTTTTTTTGGTTCTTTCTGCTACTCCTTGCACTCCAACTCTGTCATGTTAATCTCTCATTCCTTACCTAGGGCTGCCAAGAAGTTCAGACATAGTTCTGAGGGAGACTGACTACTTCAGTGGTGACATACAGAATGAAAGTCATGAATCCCTCCTACAAGTGGTAGAAGTGTGACACAATTCTGTGTGAAATGGCAAACTTAATGTGTTAGTCTCCTTTCCTAACTATCCATACCACTGATATGTGTAATTCTATTACATGCATATTATACTCACCTCTTTGGAGATGGTGATGTTAAAGGCCCCTGCTCTGTAGTAAGCCAGGGAAGCAGACTTAAGAAAATAACTGGAGACTCCCAGGTATATCATAGAATCCCCTTGGTTTGGAAGAGCAAATGGAGCTGGCACAAAGGGAGGGTCTGTGTGATTTCCTACTGGATAGACTGTACCCTGCAAAGAGTCATTATCAAGCATTTCTAGTTGTAAGTATTTGTATCTGTTGCAGTGTATCAGCAGTGGTTGAAGAGAAAGAATTCTTTGTCATCTGAAGAAAAGCTTGACATCAAAGAAAACCTGAAGTAAACAAAAAGGTTTCTGAAGAAAACTTGAAGTAAGCAAAAAAGTTTGTGATATACCCTGAAAATCAGAAAGTTCAGGCTCTTATCAAAATACAGGCACCACAGAGGAAATCTGGCCTCCATCCTGTCAAAGTTTGAATCTGATCATCCAAGTGTGTATTCTGAACTGCAGCTATGAGAGACAAGAAAATTCCCCTGGACCACAGTTTTCTTTCTCTTGTGGCAAAGCCACATTTGTTAATTTAATTCTAAGGTTGACACTTCAGGAGAATCTTCAGGCACACCCCCAAAAGCCCTGGAGGTTGCTTAGGACAAGGACACAAAGAAGCCTTTTATACCACCTAACTCTTAGCCCTAGTCCAGCTGCTAGTCCTCCAAGACCTAGTTTGGGTGCTGCAAAGCTGTGGGACCTTGGTTCAGTTCCACTAAGAATACTAAGAAAGCAATTCTTGAAATGTGAGCTCAGGGCATGTAAGACAAGAAAAGACAGTCAGTAAGTAGTGTAATTACTGACAGTGTAATGGTTAGTAGCTAAAAGATTCAACAGGAAAAATCCTGACATGGAAAGGTATAAAGCCCTAAAAAAAAAGGCTGAGTTGGAAGATGGCAACTATAACCATCAAGAACCAGCCTGTTCCAAGGATCACTGTTGACCAGTAACTTCCTTGACTGCTTAATAACTGACTTACAAAGATACATCCTGTATTCCATTTCAGTGTTGGCATGTTAAAGCTTAGACTGTAAGTTCTAGTTAGACATAGTAGCTTATAAATAATTGATTAGTACTTTGAAGCTATGGTTATCCTGCTTGCAGAGTGGTTTTTGTGGGTGGTAAAAGTTGCTTGAATAAAACAGCCGAGAGGGAGTTTCAACCACAGCTCCAGCACACCTTTCTTAACTGAAGACAGTTCTGAGAGCCATGGAGATGCTCTGAATTACAAGGACTGTTGAAGCTGCTGGAGAAGCTGGGTGTTGCTGAGATACCTCTTGTCAGCAAAGGTGAAAAACAGATAAGAAAGGAACAGCTGTGAGCTGCTCAGAAGTATCTTTATTTTTTGGGGGGGTGGAGGGGGGGTTGGGGGGTGGTGACCTGCTGAGTCATCTCAAAACAAATGCTTTGGATTGTAATCACATTGGTAGCCATCAGAGATTACATGTCACTGCTAACACACAAAGCCCAAGCAGCAGTGGAAGAGCTGTGTATCTAAAGAACACATTTAGGCCATTTATAAAGCACCTCTGAAAGGTTTCAACTCTGAAAAAAAATTAATTCTAAATAACAGCTTTGGTTAATTAACAAATGTAGTTAAATTAGTAAATGAACATTGTGTCTGGTTTCCAGCTCTTGACCAAAATGTCCAAATAGCCTATTGCTTTTCTAATTAAATACTGGAAGGGCAGAGTAAGACTGGAATGAAAGAAAATGAAACAACACAAAGGAAAATCAGCAAAGTCTTAAAAAGCACAGTGATATTAAAGACAAATTACCTTCAAATCCAAGTTAATGTGTGATTTGAAGACTGCTGGAGAATTAACTAGGGAATAGTCTATTTGTGCAAAGGCATCAATCTGGCTTAAGACTAGAAGAATGATGGACAAAAACAAAACAGCTGTTATTACAAAACCACACTGTAATTATTATTTAGTTAAAGGCAAAGACATCATAGAACTTATGAACCTAAAGAAGAATAATGGTGAGAAAAGGAAGAAGAAAATACATAAAAAAACTTCTTATAACAGAAAAAGTGAGAGTATTCCCTCTAGAAAAGCCACTGATTTGTCCTAGTTTAGGCCTTGTTCTCCTGCTGTTCACAACTGAGTAGACTCCTCAGAAATCTCTCCCATGCAGTGAAAGAAGGAGTATCCAGGGCACAGTCCCCTTGTCTGTCATATGTTTGCACAAGAGGATTAAGCTCTCCTATATGATTAGTGAAACACTGGTAAATACTACTAAATACTTTGGAACATGACAGCATCTTTTTACACACATCAGTGTTGGAGACAAGGGGTGTTTGTTCACAACAACAGGGGCCACTTTATCAGACAATATGAATGAAGACTTCTTCTGAGAGGTGCTACCATGCATCTTCAGTCTGACTTATTTTTTATTGGACTGTACTGTCTGTTCATACTGTATAAAACACAGGTGGGTTTAAAGAGGAATGGTGAATTCACACAGAAATGATGAATTCTCAGCATGACAACACAGCTTGGAATGCCCTTCAGCCTGAAGCATTTGGGTATGTGCTGCATAAGAAAATATTTTGGTGACCATGATTTCCAGTAATATCTGCCATTGTGTGGCACATGGCATGTGCAGGCCATTTTGGGAAACAAAAATCTACTCATTCTGCTTCTGAAGAGCAGACAATAGGAATATCCACAATCCAAAGTGGGGGGCAGGAATAAAATCTCTGATCTGAGTTGCATGACTTAAGTGAATTAAATGAAGACTACAAATAATCTTAGTCTTGGAAAAAAACGTAACCACCACAACAAAAAATATAATAAAGAAAAGCTGTGGGGTTTATTACAGAAGTGAAAAATTGAGTGTCTATGTATATGCTTTTTGGACACAAATATCTATTTTCTTTATGTCTTTGCAAGATGGGTACAGGAATTGTTACTGGTTGGAGAGAAGCATTCTGAATGTGACACTGTCTTTCTGCAGCATCTTGTTATGTCACTGAATTCAAGTTCAAAACATGATGTACTGAGTGTATGAGATCTTAGAGGGATGTTAGCAAGCTCTTCAGTGGATTACTGCTAACTCAGGTTTTCTTATGCTCACAGTAAAGAGGGCAGAAAGGATCAGCATGAAAATGCTCATTAAAATATCTAAGGAAATAACTCAGGTCAGCTACAACAGACTGAAAGGTTACAGGTGACCTTCTATGGGCAGAGAAGAAATCTGATTACTGTAAAATCTGAATATATTATATTGTATATAAGGTGCATGTGAGAGATTTCTAGGGTAGACTCTGGAATAGGTTAAGGTACAGAACAATGCCTGTATTTTTATTCCTTCACTTTTTTTAGGTACTGTGAACACAGGAATGGTTTGGCATCTAATAATAAAAATAATAAAAAGTTACAAGTGGTATGAAAATTACTGAACAAGAAGATGTTATCAACAACTCACCCGTATGCTTTCTTAGCTGAGCATCCATCCTTTGGACTTTCTGTCTGATATTTAGGCATAGCTATATAAACAGGGGGACAAGGCAGTAATGTAAGGGCTGTGTTTCAACTCATCCCTTCACCAGCTGAAACCATTGTGGCAAACTTACATTTTTATCCAGTTGGGTGTGAATGGACTTCTCAAGATAACCACCTAGGAAGCTGTAGATCCAGCTGGAGAGGAGGAAATCAACACAAGGACTTTTTACCACAGATTGACATTTTTAAAATATAAAATCTGGCAGACTATGACATCACTACAATGTACACTAATGAGGTGCAATGACAGTGATATTGGTAGACTGTGCAGTTGGGTGTTTTTATTAATTTGTGCATCTCAGACAAATGCTAGAGGTTCCCAGCTATTTAGAAGACAATCTGCAACGTAGTGAATATTCATATTAATGTGTTGGTAAGTGATATACTCAGCCACCTTTTGCCTTTGAGGAAGAATCTATTTTCATTGCCTTCAACAGTTAGTTGTAACCTTTAACTGAATCCCTAAAAGTCCAGATTTCAAAAGTGGTCCATCTGCTACAAACTCTGCTACTTCCATGGAGTAATTAGAAAATCTACTGTACATACCCAGATCCTTCCTTTGACTTGACTTTTACACTGTCAATGCTCAGCTGGCAATTGTGTAGCAACATGGACAAGTGGCCTGTGCTGTCACCTGACACTTTGAAGGTAACTGCAATGAAGAGTCCTGAGATGGACACAGTAATTCCTCCTTGGTCTTTGCTGCTTGGAGAGAAAAAACAAACTTAGTCAAGGAAATATCTGCTTTAAGGGAATAATTTAAGAAATTACCTCTAAATCAAGTTTGAAAGGACTTTTTGCTTCTACCATCTAGAATGAGGAATGGTTTTTCTAGAGATTAAAGTAGATGAGGAACAGGCATGGTATTGAAAAACAGATTATATGTGGGATTTCCCAGGACATGAATTTTCCAGTGTTGTGCAGGATTTGACAGGTTTTCACAAATGTGACAATTTCACAGCAGCACAAGACATTCCAGTCCTTCATGACAGGGTTTGCCAGGAGATTTTGTGACTGGCAGAGTGCTCTGGGACACAGTGATAAACTGGAAATGCAGGGATAATGCTATACAATTAAAAAACTGTGATGAGACCTATCTTACTGATGCTGGAAGCAGCCCAGGAGGTGTGGGTTGTCATGGTCTCCCTTGGAAAGTTCATTTTCAGCTGGCTCCTCTTAGTCTGCTATGCTGAAAGCAACATGTAGGACTAGGGAACAGTGGGATGAAAAGTAGGGCATATTCTGGATCTGTCTAATACTACAGCCATTTAAAAAACATATTGAACAGAGCAGCAGACTGTTCCTTCTGCCCCTCAAAAAGGCAAAAAACCCCTTTCAATCCCTAACTCCATCAAAGCTGGCTTTGACCTCTTCCACCACAATCTGCCAAATCCTGCACACCAGCTCCCTGCCTCCCTTCTTGTCTGTGAAGTCTTTGGAGTTTTATACAACTAGGGTCCCTCCAGATTATGCCCAGTTCCTTATCCTTCAGCAAGAAGGAGAGGAGGCTTTGTGTTTGGGGACACTGCCCTGCTGAACACAGTATCCTTTTCCTCACAATACCAGTATGACAGAAGGAATGACAGACAGGTTGGGGGCACAGTGACAGCAATCTCCTGCCACCACCACTGAGACTGAATGCAGAATGCAGCTCTGTGCTCCTTTGAGATTGGGACAAGCTGTGAAACTTGCAGCCTGGTGATCCATCTTGATGTACTATCTGGCTTGCAAATAGAGCAACGCCTACTGCTGTTACCAGTTACTCCATTAACCCAAATTGTAGAGATCAGCACTTTACAAACTTTTCTGACATTCCAGAAGTTTTAAGCCCTCCCCTATCCCCAACAAAATATAGAATATTGTATTAAAAATCTATAGCAAATATGCTGAGGTAAGAAAGTGGAGAGGTCCACATGCAATCATGTCATTAAAGACAACCTCATGCTGCACAGGCTCATGAAACTAAGTCAGGTATCCATGGTGACCTGAATTCTGGAGTTTCCAAAGTTCTGAATGTTTGCTACCATGACAGTGCTCTTCCTTTAATAAGAGAGCTTTGATAATTACCTGTAGAGTCAACCTTCCAATTATACTCTACAAGAAAGTAACAAATGTGGCCACCTCAAACTCTGTGGTCCTGAATATTCTTGCAATATAATGTAATATCTGATCTGAACAAATTGAGCATGCTAACAGATGTCTGACCTGATACTTCCCAAAGGGACAACCTATGGAGCAAAATAAGAAAGAAGGAAAAAAGAAGAAAACACTATTTGGCAGATGTTTTCTTCTTAAGAAGTTTATTCAAATAGGTTGCTGCCAAATGATAAAGAATATCTGACCTGAAAAATAATAAATACTAACTAGATTTCTGAATTTTACAACTCTTCACCCAGAACTGCCCCCTGCACCTGCACCACACTGTACAATACTTACAGCAGCCACGTGTTCATTCTCCAGTCTGCACTGATCGTAGCAGAAGCATCTGCCACTGATAGACCAATGCCAGTGCCAGGAATAAAGGAAGCAGAAGTTTCTGGGAAATCTACAGCATTAATTCTGATCCTACAGAATGCAGAAAGGGGGATATTAGACTGCATGTCAAAAGAGTAAAAAGGATTTTGGATCACTGAAAACTCTTCTTCTATAAAAGGCAAAGTCTATGCTTTGGTAAAAGAATTTGTCAGAAATAACTGACTCATATTTTAGGAAAGAAAGACACCTGTACCATCACACTTAGCAGCATCCTTGAAAAAGATTCCTTCATAACTGTCCAATGAAAAAAAAAAGATGCCTGGCCAAACCAAAACCTCCCTCCTTGGAAGAAAAAACAACCCCTTAGAGTGAAATGGACATGCTGGGGGAAATAGGTCTGTGTGATAACCCAGATGCTGCATCTTATAAATAAATCCAGATAGTCTGGATGCTAACATTTGCTGAAGATTTGCTGTTTCTCCTTCCCCATTCTGTATCCCCTCCCTTGCCTCAGCAAAGGGCTCTGGAGGGGATCCCTTTTTCTAAACAAATCTTGAAGATTTTCTTGCCAAAACATTTAAATGTTTCTGATACTCAAGGATATTGTCTTGCAAATGGGTGTGTTGAATTGAACTGAACATTTTAAAGATATCAGTTGTAATCTTATCATGTAGTACACATTCCTCATTGTTTCCTGATATTTGGCAGAGATCTCTGAAACAACTGCCTTTAATCTACTTTCCCTGGGGCAGAAGGCACCAGCTACTTTCTGTTAAAATTACCATAATTTTCTAATAATGTCTTGGGCAGCACTAAGGCTGCCTTTAGTAACCTTCTTTGCAGTGAGCTAAAATCAGATTATCCATTGGGAAGATGGCCAGCTTCAAGAACTCTGGTGGGGAGTGTGAACTGGGATTTTGAAGTTCATCTAACAATTTTGGCTGGAATGGGATGTCAGGAGATTTTCTGGTTCAAACCCCTACTCGAAGCTACTCAAACCAACGCAGGGGCCCTGCCCACTTGAGTCTTAAACACCTCCAAGGATGGAGATTTCCCAAGCAATTTTGGCCCTTGTTCTGGTGCACCCCAGCATTTTTTCCTAATGTCTAATTGGAACTTCATGTAATTTATGTCTGTTGCCCATCATCTTTTCATGGTGTACCTCCTGGGACAATCTGGCTCCATACTCTTTATAAACACCACCCAGCAGTCAGTGAAAGAAATGTTAGTCTCTTCCTCTCCAGCCTGTCCAAACACAGCTCTCTCAGATGTGAAGGGATTAGGGTCATAAGGGTGGTATAATACAATGAAGCCTGCCCAGAAAGCAGGATATTAGGAAAACATTAGGTATAGATAATGGGTGCAGGCTCTATCCAGCAGAAAGTACACGAAGTCTCTCAGAATGGTATTTTTTGCTCTGTGTAATTTGTAAAGAAAAGGAAGTAAAACGTTTCTGAGTAGCAGAGCTTGGCTTGACAGTAATATAAAACCCTAGAAGTTTCTGCTCTACTGGGAGGTGGGATTGAAGGCTGCAGAAAAAACCCTGCTTTTTATTAGTCTCCTCATTTGGAGAAATTGTAAGAAGATCTATGAAAATGATTTTCCACTAGTTGATCACGGTATAATAATTTTCCTTAGTGGGAAAAAGGTGTCAAGCCCTATCCAATGAAAATGCTGATTTACCATTGTAAATCCATCAGAAAAGATTCTATGAAAGTCATCTTCCTGCCACATCAGCCTAAATACATCATTTCCCAACACATACTTTTATCTGATTCCTTTGTTGTCTTTTTCTCATCAAACACAAATAATTTTCACTGCTACAGGTCCTTCATCCTTCATAGTATCAGACTGTTAATAACACCAATTCTGCCCTCTCTCACACATTTATTCTGCTGTATGATAGCCATGCTTACACCTGTCTTGCTGCAAACTTTATACAAACCAAGTAAAAAAGTCAGTCAAGGAGCTCCTGCAGAAGCTTTCTAAAGCTCTTCTCTGGCTGTGCTTACAAAACACAATAGTATTTGGGCATTGGAAGCAGAGTTAGATGAACCATTAAGATTTTACACTGAACAAAAAAATGGGTGTGTATGTGATGATAATAACCTGTTTCATCCATAAACTTTGAACCTCTACTTACCTTGAAATGACATAGTTGAATTTAACAATCGAGAAGCTCTCTTGTCCACTCCAGCTTGGGAAAGTCTCTTTCAATACTTCTTGCTTCAGGAGCTCCATCCCAATCCTCCTGCCTACAAGGGGAAAGAGGAAAGCACATGCCTTGCAGATTGGATCCAAGCACCCAAAGGTCAAAATAAATTAAGCATCCCTTTGGAGATAGTTCTTGAAATGCTCTGATTCTATGAACCTTGCCTAAACCTCCAACTCCTTATACTCACATTTATTAGTCTCACACACAAACCATTTAACCCAAGACTAAGATCATCTCTTAGAATCATCTAGTCCCTGAGTTCTATTTTATATTCTAGAACTCCTGTCAGACTTCAGAAACTGTATTACTTCAGTCACTTGTGACCTTGGGAAACACTTGGTCATCACCTTTACCTCATCTTGTCTCATACCTGTTGAATGAAAAAGCCATTTCAGAAGTAGCAAGATGTCTTCTATATGTAGTGTTGACTGACAGAAATAGTGTGATATATGCATCTGAAGTGCTCATATGCCAAATGTGCAACTATCTGGATTGTTACTTGTGTACTGAAAGTTGTTTGAACTTTAGAGACTACCCTTTTAAATGTTTTCTTTTAGAGTACATACATTTTTCCAGTGCACCTTATCCATGACAGCATGCTGCATATTTCTGACCTATTGCCCTACACTGCTTTCGTGAATGCATCAGTTACTTGTGCATTAATAATACACTCAGACCCTATCATCAACAAACACAGCCTCTTCCTCTGTTTGCTCATCTTTGATGAAGGCACTGCTAAGACTTTAATACTGAATTATGTCCTGCTTTCAGATGTTTTTAGCATGAGTTTCTTTAGCTTTTGGCCTCACTGTTGCTGAAGACAAAATATTTTTCTCCCCTATACTGCAGTGTATTAAAAAAAGCAAAGAACTGAGACCAATGGTAACTCAACACTGGGATACCTGTTTCTAAAACACATCATTTATGAAGGAGGTGTAAATTATTGCCTGTGAATTCCTGCCTTCAAAGCAAAATATGGGCTCTGAGAGAACTATCTGAAAGCTCTCTTATGACTGTCAGTGAAGGCAGCCAGTGATCCCAGGTGGAATTTTTCTCAAGGTTCTTGCAGTAGGTGTGCAGGCAAGATCTACTGTCTTAGCCTTCAAATCTCACATTAAGGGAAAAGGCATGACAGGCAATGTGCTCTTCAAATATGAGAAAAACCTTTGGGAGGTGCACTGTTAATGTCTGTTCTTACTGCTAATGCAGGTGTGTGCAAGCTTGGTCTGTCTGTCCAGCACATGAAGACTGTGCTGAACGTCACGAAAACTGCTGGGCTCACACTAAGAAATACCAGTCTGACATCTCATTTCTGAAGGCATGAGAGATTCCTAGGGAGTGACTTCTGCTGTGTGCCATAAAGAGATACAGAGATTGGTTCTGTTTTGGGTGACTGATGTTTGCCCTGCACTTGTCAACTCCTCAAAAGCCTTTAAAACAATGCTCATACAGAGAAATAAGCAGACCTGATCCTTGCTTTCATCTCAAAGGCATTAACCCTGGGCTTCTACTTTTCATCTCACAAGTCCATTGTTTACCTGTCATGTTCAGTACATAAATGATGATTAATCCTCAGCATGACCCAACTTTTGTTGAATCTGTGCCTTCTTAACCTTTATTATTAAATCTGTAAGCAATTGAAATTATACTGCATGCACTCCATATCCATGGAGGCAGTCTTAGGAAAGAGTGAAAGTTAGCATGAGCAGAAAGATTATATCATGGAAATTGTTGATATTTTCTTCAGGGGCAGAATTATGGCAGAGAGTTACTGGATTTTTTTGCACATGCAGATGCTATCCCACACTATATGGAGGAATGAGAGTAAAGATGTGTGGCTATGTGGCTGTTCCAAAATTGTAAGCTTTTTTCCAATGATGTTTTATTATCTTCAATCAAATATTGTGCTTTCAATCAGGCTTTTGACACTTTAAAAAAAGGAGCAATTACATGACCACCCCATTCTGGTTCTAAGAAAGTAGATTGATATGAGGAATGTTATCAGAACACTGTTGGACTATAGGAGAAAGCAATCAGAAATGCAAGGGTAAATTCATGCCTGGAGTGCACAAAAAGGAAGGAAATAAGGGAGAGAAGAGACAAAGGGTGTTCCTGGTATGAGATGACAAAAGGATTTTATTCCATTTCAGTATTTAAGGAGCTTGTTTCTACACTGTATCTTTATTAAAGAACTATATTTTGTGTACAGAGTATGTGTCATGAATTAAGTTCTGGCAGTTAGACATACCATAGTCCAGCCCCTTCTGAGTAATCCTCACTTTAAGACCAGGATTAGCCTCAAGCTGCAAGGACAGCCAACACAGCAGGAAAGAATACCATGTCCTTAGCATCTTCTCACAGGGACCTGTGAACATTTATGATGGAAATGTGATCTTAAGTGTTGCATACCATAAGTTACAGAAAATCTGTATCCATCGCTTCCTTCAATGAAACTGGGACAAGGCTGAGTAATTAAAAGAGGTTTAGCCAATGAACTTACTGCATGAAGCAGTCAGTGTGGGGGCAGACACAGAATTCTGATTACCTGTCACTTTGCTGGCATTAGCTGTTGGTGAGACTGAATAGCTCTGCTCCACTGCTCCCTGCTTTCCCCACACTCATGTCTTGGCTGGTTTGTTTTATCATCTGTCCTACCTCCTACAGAGTGATTGTGACAGCTCAATCCTAGCCAAGGAGGAGCAGGTCTGTCCTCCTGTAGAACAACACCCTTTTTAAATACACACCCCCTAGGATACACTGGATTTGTGGCCCCAAAGATCTGTCAAATAAATCAGCTGGTCTAATACAATACAGTATGTCTCCCTACAAAACTTGCCTCCTTGTTACCCAACACAGCAGGGAAGAAAGAACCTCTGACTTAATCCAAACGCTGATACATGAGATTGACAAAACCAGGTCACATGAGAAGGGAATGCAAGGGTAAATTCAAAGCACACGTGAGAACTGCCTGCTGATCACACAGGGGTAGAGCAGGGTGTCCTGACATGAACCTGCAGCACACTGCATTTGAGTGCAAAGTGGTGCCACAGAACCACACCACACAGCTTCACACAGACTGTGACAAATTCTTTCTGTTACACTACCCTAATACAGAAGTGAGGGTTCTTTGTTCAAAATTCTTGCATTCATCCTGATTTTCACTACCAAGGACAGCCACTGCTCACTTTCCTAGAAATAACAATACTGTTTCTCAAGACAACTTCAGTCTTCCCAGCGCTGCATTAGGAAATTGTTGGTTAGGGGCTTATGGTAACTTTATTTTGGCCTTACCACTGTGGGTGGTGGCACACCCTTCTCTAACTTGTCTGACTGGGATCTTGGTATCTCCCTATGTACAAAACCACACTCATTAACAAGCAGCAAAAAAAAAAATCTTGCTAGTTTCCAAGGCATTCCAGTTTATGATGATCACTCCTGGATTTCAAAGAAGTACTGTATTATCTTTAAAAATTCTGTTATCTGCCAGAAAACAGACAAATGTAACCAAACAAGCAAATAAAAATACAACAACAACAACAAAAACCCTGTTGGTAATATTACTTCTGTATTGGAATTAATACAATCAGGTCAGACTCTAAACAGTTGCAAATCGAAGAGCTACCCAGTGCTTTATAAAATACTGCTCTTCAGCAGATTTTTGAACTGTAAGACAGACTATTACCCTGATATCAGTTCTTTGAGGGAATCCCAACAGTTACCCTAAGATACTATGAAAGAAAAAGTGGTTTAGGGAAAAAAACCCACATTCTGAAAACATAATCCACCTTGTGAAAAAATTTGAAAATCTCCCTCTTAATTGGTCTTTCATCTTTATTGTTTTTGATTGTTTGTTTGGTGTGCTGGGTTTTTTTGTTTGGTTGGGTTGTTTTTTTCTATATTTTAAGCAACTCAAAGTAAAGCATTACTTTTGGGTAGCAGTGCTATATTGTGCAGAGTAGACAGATGCAGTTACAAATCTTAAAACTTCTTCCAAAACATATCCTAGCTTTTCCTGCAAACATGCTACTTTCTACACTGGTTATTAAATGTCAAGTAAAAATCAATATAAAACCAGAAAGATGGAACTTTCTATCATTAAAGTACATAGGTATTTACTACATATCTATCTAGCAGGAAGCACTGATGCAGGTGAGGTACCTCATTGGCATTGAGGAACAGCAACCTTAAGTCAGTACTGCACGTTGTAGTTAATACATTCCTGTTTGGCTCTTAGTGTATGTATGTCAGGTGAGAACTGGGACAAACAAACAACTGAACTGCCATGGCAACCGAAGACAGTATCGTTTCGGATTGCTTTCTCAAACCAACAAGCTTCCCTTTTGCCCTCCAAGGCTGATATTCTTGGTTTCATCAAAGACCTAAACCTCTGCCAGATTGACTGTACAATGTTAGTCAGATGACTGAGACTGACAGAGCCAAGGAGATGGAAATTGTCAGCTGCCTGATAGTTCAAATGGGAGCTGCCAATTGCATTGTCGATGACAATAGATGGCAGACAAATTGCCCTGACTTTTATCTTCAGCAACTGAGCATGCATCTATCAATTCACTGATGTAAATCATTCCCTTAATTCTTTTGTCTTCTCAGAGATAGTGCATTGAAGTAAGTTAAGTAGAGGAAAAAGATTAAAAACTCCTTTGTTTCAGTCCTTGCACCTGACTCGCCCTAATGAAGTACTTTACTTACCAGTCTGTAGTTACAACATTTGGTTTCTCCTTTGTGAACAGCCTGCAAGAACTTTAAATAAAACTTGCAATAAAGATTACTGCTGAAATCTGTCTAAGAACTAAGAAAGCTTCTGACACACACACAAAAAGTTGCTATCATTGTACAAGTTTAACACAGCCATAAAAACACACTATCTTAAACTGACCAACCTCATAGAATACACCAACCTCATAGAATATCTCTGAAAAAGAATTTTGGTTTTGTCTTGCCTTGATCCTGCACCAAACTCTCCAGCTGCAGCCCACAAGAGAATTTCTTTAACTTAAAAAAACTCAGAAAAGAAATCTCAATAGTCAACAAACCCAAGACAAACAATTCTCAAACACAATAGCAAATATAGTGTCTACTCAACCTGAAATCCAGAAGGAGCACTTCAGTTTCACAATTATCTCTGCTGTTAGCACAGATCTGGGACTGGATTCTTCAGTTTCTCCCTTGCTCCATTGTTTTGAGTTACTCTGCAGCATGCTCAAGAACAGGTAGGAGGTTTTCTGCAGCTCACTCAACAATGTCAAATCCAAAAGGACTCAATAGCTTCAAGATTTTAACCCTTCCTGTACACTGATATTGCATTTGGCAAACCATTTCTGAGGAAAAGGAATCAAAATGTATTTGGTTAATAGAAGAGATATATTGACAAGAATGCCTGAAGAAGCCAGCAAATGGTGCAGAAAGGAGTTTGCTAAATGACATAAAAGCAGGTGATGTCCACCTCTCTACAACCACTGGAAATACCCATGGAAAAAGAAAAACTCCAGTAAGTTGGTGTTCATGGTTTCCTCCTCTCAGTGTGGAAGGCAGTGCTATCCACTTCCCAACTCCCAAGGCAGCTGGTGATCTAGCTCAATGAAATCTTCAAACAGGATCCAGAAGAGGCAATGGCCATCCCTGCCCCCACATGTTATATTTATGAGTAGGTATGAGGACCCCCTTCCCCCATTCCCCCCCCCTCCATCTTTCAAAGGCTTTGCAAATGCACTGTGTTACCACAGCTTTCCCTGAGGACAGCTTGACTACTGATGCCCTTCAGAAAGATTTTCAAAGCCTGGGAGCAGAGCTGCCAGAGAACTATTAACCTGTGCTAGGCTGCAAAAGAAGTAATGTAGCTGCAATGCCTACAAAGAATCTGTTAACAATGGACAACTGGATTGGGAGGCAGTTGTCTGATGAGCAGTTGGAAAACAAGCACTTTCCACTGTTTGGATCCACCGAGTTCTCATTGCTGACCTCAGTAACTGCTTCATCCTGGCACCTGAGCCAGGGCTACCAGGTTCATTCTTACTAAAGTAGCAAAAAAAAATTTTAAAAAAAGTTTGTTCTAGCTCTGCATTGCACACTGCCATTGCAGTTTTAAGCTGGGCCCCAAGAGACTGAGGAAGAGTTAAAAGATTCTGAGCAGGAATGCAGCAGGCATTATTTGTCTGTGATCTGCCCAGATTTAGACCCAAATTCATCACTTGCATAGGTCTGTTCTAAGCTTTCTTCTCTGCTTTTCCCCCAGCTGTTTGGCTCACACATTAGTCTCTTGTACAACTATTCAGTTAGTTTCATAGACCTGACAGTGGGATGAGGCACTCTCAACCTATGCAGCCCCTACCCTGGCTTCATATAGATTGTAATCCTGTAAGAAGTCACCATAGATTTTCTGGTGACTTCTAGAGGGAGGACACAGCAATTTTACCACAAAAAAACCCTTTGGTTCATCAGAAGACAGAAGAAATCTTGCTTCCTCTGAGAATCTTCCTCCAGAGGTGGAGTATCTTTTTTTACTATCCAGAGAAGTGTGACTTTGGTCTGCTGGTGCAAACTCTGTCTTTGATGTGCCACTTCAAAAGACTTTGGCTCTCCACACAACTCTCAGCAATTCAATAGAGAAGTATATACATCCAAATAAACATGGTAGTAGCTAAAAAGGCCTGAAGCAAACTGGCAAACCCCAGAAAGCCCACTGAAAGGTCTTTTGCTCCATATGACCAGGATTTTCATCAGAAGAGCCTCATGGGTAAACTTCAAACACTGCTTAAGGGTCGTCTTTAGACAGCCAACCTGAGATGGCATAAAGCAGAGCTCCACTAAATGTAATAGCTGTAGATCACTAGCATAAAGGGCTTCAAATACCTTTCAGGAGCAAAGTTGATCACCATCAAGCTGCAAGAAGCTAGGAGGTTCCTTCCACTGGCTTTGATTTGAACCTCCTTCCCCACTGGCACAGTTAAAACAGTCCTTCAGCCTTTCACAGATCTCCTGATGCTACTCCAGCCTTCAGACCCTTCTCCTCATTCCCTTGTCTCTCACATTTCTCAGTGTGACCCTAGTCATTCAAAATATCAGTATCATAAGGGTTAATACATACACAAATATATTTATTTATACACATTAACAAATAAACTCTTTGTAGTGACAGATACAGAAAGAAAAAGAATGGAAAAGGTCCACTGGCTCACGGCTTTAGTACACTCGACTTTCAGGAAGGAAAAAATAATTCCATTAAGTATGTCACTGACGCAAAGAGACCTCTGCTTTTCATAGTTCTCTGGGAAGTTGCCTGCAGGTCAGCAGGACTACAGCTATTTCGAGATTCAAATTTTTCAAGAGAAACCACTGAGTCTCTCAACAGGGTTTTATTTCCTTGGTGGAATGGGTTCTATTGCTGGTGTTTTACATTGACTGTGGAGGGGAAGACAAAGCCCTGAGAAAGTACTCGAGTTGAGAAACAACATTGTCTTTAACAACCATTCTGAGCTACTGAAATAGAGCTTTCATCACTATATTGTGGATTATTTTAACAAATTAGACTTTAAACCCCCCCAATAAATCACAATTTCTGAAAAGGATGAACCGTGCAGCAAATCAAAATTCTTCTGCATACAACCAGCTCTTCAAGCTTGGAAGAGGCTGCCCAGAGAGGTGGGGGACTCTCCTTCCCTGGAGAGATTCAAAACACGCCTGGGCACGACCCTGTGCAACATGCTGTGGGTGATCCTGCTTTAGCGGGGGGTGGGGTGGACAGTGGACTAGATGATCTCCAGAGGTCCCTTCCAACACCCACCCTTCTGGAATTCTGTAGGCACACAGGTCTCCTGTACTATTTTGACACAGAGCCCCTTCCAGCCTAAGGTAAACTTCATATGTGGCCACTGGAAGTCTCCTGCCTGCAGACAGAGACAATATGAAAATGAAGGAAAAATATTGCTCATCAAATCACAGCCCTTTTGGAAAGATGTGATGTGTGGGGGAAAAAATGATGGTGATTTTGGGTCATTTAAAATTTGCACAAACTTGAAAGCTGTGGAAAATATTTTGGCCTTCCATCACGATTCTTAGAAGCTTTTCCTGTTTAATACCTGATGTTGTGTGGAAAAATGTTATCTAAATCTTACACTGTGGCATGACTCATAACATTCAAAGGAAAATTTAGCAGTATGCCACCAGAAATGCTCGTTTATAACTAGTGTAGCTGGTTACCTAATGGGTACCACAGCCAGCTCCTGAGAAACTGAACCAGTTATGTCACACAAGTACTTCAGCTCGTGCAACGGTGCTTCGGCTACAACATCACAGCTGTAGCCATGGGCATTTCTCATGTTACAGAAATCTCTTCATCTCTTTCTGAAGGGTGCAGACTAAGCTGTCCTGGAGCCACTGGGGACACAGGGGCTGCCTGGGAGAGGGACAAAACAGCACAAGGCACCCATGGCCGATGGAAAACGGTCATGATGTTGAGACAGCTGCGTGACTTACTGTGGATTCTGCCCTCTTCAAGAGGAAAGCCGTGTTTCTGACAGGCATGGTGCTCTGAGCCCTCCTCAGGTGTTCCTTCCACTCCCATGTCCCACAGACACGGCAGCCCACCCTGCTGGATGTATCCAGGGTGTGGCCCCCTTTGACGACAGCTGTGTAAGCACTTCCCAGACTGGGGCAGTGGCAAAGGGTGCAGCAAACCTCCCAGGAAATCACTTGTTTTCATGCTCACAGTTGAGGGCCCAGCATGTAATGCCAGGCCGATTGTCAGAGCATCTGCTCTTTGACTGGTCAGCGAATGCTGCTCTTCCATTTCAGCAGTCTCTTTGCCTTTCCTCTGATTACCTTCATCCATACAAGCCTCTTCTCTCCACTGAGAAATCTACTGACACACTGAAATAAGATGATGGTTGCCCTCAAACTTTGTGTGTATTTATTACCAAAGTATAAAGCAAAGTTTAGCAACCACGTTTACCTAGGTTGGATGACCATCTGCAGATGGCACAAAGGAGATTTCACCCACAGCCTAGAACAGAGTTTTTGAAGTTTCAGTCCCCTTTTTCTGACTGGCCCCCTAAATGCCAGGACACACAGGCCCATTCCTACAGGTGTAGGGATAAGCAACATGAATAATGCCACAATAAGCAGTTGTACTTGGTGGTAGCTGTGCAAGCTAGACCTTTCAAATTCACTTTACCTACTGTTATTTTAGTATTACATTCCTAGAAAGAACCCAAATTTTCCTGTACCTCCTTTCTTTTTTTTACTGTGTGGAGAAACATGAGGCAAGTTAATTGTATTGTTAAAAGGAAAAAGAAGGTAATCTGAGAATAAACAGAAGGTTATGTTTGAAGTTTACATCTGAATTCATTCTGTAGATTTAATGTAATTCATTAAACTACAACTTTATTGTGGCTTTGACTTTTCTCCCCCGTTGACACTGCACTTCTACAAAGTGTCTATTTCTAGGTGAAGTGGACTTTCTGAGACTTAAGGCATGGGGAGGAACCTTTTCAAGATAAATGGGAACTAAAGCAAGTAATGTGAAGTTCATGACTTTGCAGTCTTTGTGAGAGTGACTGCACCTGTTGAAGCATTACCTCTGAGACAATTCAGCAGTCTGCCTTAAAAAACCAACAACCCCACACTGCTTGATAAAGCTGAAGAGCGTTTAGCTCTCCAGCCCTTTCCTTGGCGCCGGTTCCCCCGAACTCTGCCAACAGCCGGCTCCCCTCGGCCTTTCGGCCTTCAGAACAGCGCCCGAGCCGCTGTGGCACTGGAGAGAGAAAGCGGCCCAACTGGCAGGCAGCGTGCGGAAACCACTCCCGCCAGCATCTCACAGACTACCCGGGGTGCGAAGGGCCCCGTCAGTCCCTGAGTAGGACAACCCGCTGCTGAAGAGCAGCGCAACACCCAGACAGCAGGGGCCGACAAGAGCGGCGCCCACCATGACACCGCCACACCACCAACTTCCGGGATGCTGTAGCACGCGTCCTTCCGCGCATGCGCAGACCCGAACGCCCAATCATCGATCACGGGGGCGCAGCGCGCCGAGTCACGGATCGGACGGGGCAAGCAACGCCTCAGGCCCCGGGGGCGGCGCCGAGCGGGGGCGGTGCCGCCCGGGCTGAGGCGGTGCCGCGCCAACCAAAACAGCGACACGCCCCGGCAGCCCTTGCGCTCGCTCCTCGACGCAACTTTCCCTGTCGCCGCCACCGGGCGGGGCCCGCTCGGGGGGCGAAGCGGGCCCGGAGACCCGCCGGCACCGCCATGAAGCTCCGCGTGCGCCTACAGAAGCGAACAGCTCCGCTGGAGGTGCAGGGGGCGGAGCCAACGCTGGGGGAGCTGCGCGCGCAGCTGCGCCGGGCCCTGCTGCCCGCCTGGGGGTACAGGTAGCGTGCGGAGCAAACCACTGGGGGGGTGAACGGGGGGGAAGGGAACAAAGCGTTGGGCTGGTGGCCACGCGCACGCGGGGCTTGGGCCTGTGAGGCCGTACCATACGGAGGGGTGGGGCGGCCCGGCCCGGCCTATCTCCCCAGACCCTCCCCCGCCGCTGCTCTGCCGCCCCCTGCGGGGCGGGCGGCGGCGCCGCTGCCGGGGGCGAGTAGGGGGCGGCGGATGCCGGCGGCTCCTCCGGGGTCTCCCCGGGCCGTACGGTCCCTCTTCTGGCTGGGCGCCGAGCCGAGGGGGGCGGCGCGGCCGGGACCGGGAGGCCGGCGGCGCCAAGGCCAGGCGGCCCGTGTGCGGGAGGGATGGGGGGGCTGGTAGGTTGCCCTCGCAGGCTTCACCGGCGGGCGGGCAGGCGCGCCTCGGTAACGCCCGCTAGCCAGCGCCGTCCCGTGGGTCTGCGGGGCCGGGCGGCAGGTCCCCGCCGGTTCCCTCTGGGCAGGCTTCCTGGCGCCTCGCTACGCAGCAGGGGGGCCGCGCAGGCGGGGGAGGGGCTCGGCTGGGGCGCGGGTTGCAGCGCGTCAGAGCTGCCTGACCCCTGCGCTGCCCCAGCCGCTGTGAGGTGCCGGGTTGGCCGTGCTGCGAGGCCCTTGGAGAAGGGCTCCACGTGGAGCCGTCGCTGACCTTGTAAAGAGCCCGGGACAGTCTGTCGGAAAGCCCGCCACGTCGGTTTAGGGAGCGCCTACAGAGGGGCTCCTTTCCCGGTGGTGGCTAAAGGGTTCCGTTCACGACCCCCTGGCCGGGTGGGTGTAGTGATGCTTCCCTGGCGAAGCGCAGGCTGCAGAGCAGCACGGGCAGCAGCAGTCTGAAGTGGCCACTGGCCTTGCACCAGTGGGTGTTTTCTGGCTGGCATTCTTTCACAGCTGATTCCGTGCTAACCAGCTGCAGTTCTGTTTGTAAGTGCTTGTTGCCCTGAAGCATCTTTTCCTGTTATCAGCAGGACAGCTGCTGACCTTTAGAAACGAATGTTGTGCTTAATTAGAGACCAAGAATATCGTGTTTTTGAGCTGTCTCAGCCAGTAGTTTATTTAAAGCTTGTTTTGCTAGATGCGATGCCTTCTAATTTGGAGAGCACTTGTCTGATTTCATGACTATTTTATGAGCTATATCTGTAAATGAAGTTACACCTACCAAGCAGCTGTGGCTATTTAAAACGTAATTGGAGAGAAATGCAGGGGAAATCATTTCAAACCATATTTTTTCCTCACTTTTACTTTAATAAAAAGCTAATTATTAATGCATTAAAACCTGAGGCATACTACCATTGTATGCATTCCTAACTGTAACCCTGTGTGCAGTTGCCCAGGTGTGACCAACCGTGTATCCCCCCCCACCCTGATGTTATTTTGCAGTTCTGATACAAAGTTTTCAATAACATTGAACAGAAAAGATGCTCTCACAGAGGATCAGAAGACCTTAGCTTCATATGGCATTGTTTCTGGTGATTTGATATGCTTACTACTAGAAGAAGAAGATGGACAACACAACCTACCTCCTCCTACTCCTCCTCCTGCTCTTCCCCAGCTTCAGAATGGTCATGAGCCATCCACCTTGGTTCCCAACAAAAGCCAGGCCCAGAGTCCAGAAGAAGGGCTGAATGAGCAACGGGATAGCCAGAAGGCTGAGGTGGAAGTTCAGAAGTGTGATGAGAGGGTAAGTATGTGAGAATTGCTCTGTACAGCACAAGGCACAAAGATGGTGTCTGCTTGTGTCAGTTGGTATAGTGGATCTCTTTATGATATTTGGCCCCTTCTACTTGACCACTGTGTAGCCAGCTGTTTGGGTGGAAACTTGTCCCCATTCATTACATGTTGGCGGTGAATCAAAGTATTTCAGAGACTGAGATTTTTTTTTTACAGGATAGACTGGTTTTACTAGAACATGCACTTCCCATAAGTTAGGAGGATGTTTCTTTCTTGCCTTAGTGCTTCCTTTTTGAGGTAGCTGATTCTAGGTGCTGAACAAATGGAACAGGTGCTGCTTGTTGGAAACATATTGCTGCCTGGAAGAGGAGTGCACAGATCCTCTTTCGTGTTGTAACAGCTCCCTGTGATTCAGATGGCCTGCCACACTGACTTGTGTGGAGGCTCCCGCCTCAGGGGGTACATCTGCATGACCCCCTATGTTTTGTGCAGCTAAGAAGCACATCTTTTCATATTAGTGATTTGTTTCTCATGTGACAGTACATGGAGTAGTTAAACAGATAGCAGCACATAACAGGTCCCATTGTGAATGGAACCTTCAGGTACAGCCCAATGCCCCAGTCAGTCTTGTTACGTGATCCTGTCTGTTTTAGGGCAGAGCTTGAGAAACTGAGGAAATTGGACATTCTTTCAAAGCAAGTAGGAATTTTTGTTTTGGAGCAAATTTTAAATACAGAAGGTCTATTAATACAGCCTTTATAAGAGATCTTTTAAAATATGCTTTTACATATGAAAATTATACCTTTATACACTGCAAAAACGAAGGTTTAATATATTATCACTTTGACTTCAAATAGTATCTGCAGTCAAACGAGCCTTTTATGAAGGATTTGCTTTATAAATATTAAAAGATACAGAGGCTGTGTGTGTGTGATCCGAGTCTCCAGCTGGGATGCTAGAATACGGAGATGTAATGACCCTGTAAAACTGCAGTGACAAATCAGTAGAGTAGGCTTGGTCCCTGTCAGTACTGAAATATGCAGCCAAGCAATATACAGAGAGGTGTAATTTGCTGAATGAAGCTGTGTTTTACTTTCCCTTGAAGGCAGGATCCAGCCTAGAATTTCCTTCTGAATTGGTCCCAGAAGATGTTGATCTGGAAGAAGGTGCAGGTTCCTATCCCTCTGAACCCATGCTGTGCAGTGAAGCTGCTGATGGTGAAATACCACATTCCTTAGAGATGCTCTACCTTTCTGCTGAGTGTACCAGTGCCACCGATGCCTTGATCGTTCTAGTACATCTTCTCATGATGGAGACAGGCTATGTACCTCAGGTAGGTGCACAACCAATCAGGCAATTCCTTGTTTGGTATGGGAAACCTGTGGAATATCATTGGAACGTGTGAAGAGTCACTTCTGACTTTATACATGCCAGTCAGGAACAGCTGAAGTGCCAGCTTCTCTAATTGGCCTGACCAAGAAGTCTTAAGACTAAAGACTGGAATGGGTTTCAGGTGTGAGGAGAGAGGCCTGTCCCCAAGTTTTTGTCCTCAGCCTCACGGGGACCCAGCTTATAACCTCCTGTTTCTCATTTATGCTGTTGAGCTTGTGTAGATGAGCTTAGACTGTAGCACTTTGATGCACTGCTGTAAACATCAGTATCATCTCATTCTATCCTGTTCAAGTGGTGGGTTAGCAAGGGTCTAGGTCTGACAAAAAGTTGTGTCCAATTCCATTCTTGCTTCAGTTGAGTTTAGTTAGGCTTTGGTTCCACCAACCTACCGATGTATTTTAACTCGTAGTCGAGCACCCATGGCTGTACCTCTGTATGATGTACAAATTCAGCTTTTCCCTTTAGACTTTCAGACCTGTGTTGTATGTTTACTAATGTGTGACTAAACATGAATTAAAAAACAGTTGGTCACAGGGAAGGTGTGTAAATTCTCATGTCTTTACCTGTGGCAAGGCATCAGTTTAGGCATCCTTTTGGCCAGTACCAGTTTAATAAATCTGTTAATTGAATTATTGTAGCCTGAAAACACTGAGGAATACCTTGGGGACAGAAGTTTGTTTATGTCCATCAGTAGGTGTGGAAGTAGGGAAGGTGATTGCTCTGCAAATTCAAGGGAAAGGAGTCTAATTGTACTTGTGATTATGTTGTGTCCCACTCTCTGTTGGCCTGTCTGGTTTGGCCTCAGCTGGTGGCCAAGCACCACAGAGCTGCCCACTCACTCCTCCCCCCTGCCTGCCTGGTGGTTTGGGAGGAGAATTAGAAGAAAAAGATAAAACTCATGGGCTGGGATAAGGACAGTTTCATAGCACAGCAAAGGAAGAGGGAAGTGACAACAATACTAATAAAAGAATATACAAAGCGAGTGATACGCAATGCTGTTTCCTCACAGCCTGGAATCTGATGCCCAGCGACTCCTCCTTGGCCAGCCCCTTCCTTATATACTGAGCATGTGTCATATGGTGTGGAATACCCCTTTGGACAGTTGGGGTCAGCTGTGCTGCCTGTGTCCTCTCCAACTTCTTGTGAAAATTAACTCTATCCCAGCCAAAGAAAAGGACACCATCTGAGCCTTTTCATACTGAAATTGAAATGCTCATAGTTCACTCAGATTTTTTCAATAGACTTAAAGCTATCATTCTTCAAGTCCTGTCAGACTTTGTAACTTCACAGGAAAGGTGCATAATGTGTTTTTCAGGCAGTAAATTAATGTACATGCAGCAGTTGTCAGAGTGCTGGAATAAGTGACGGAACGAAGTGTGTGAATCTGCTCACTGAACAACCTTCCCTGTTTAGAAACTGGGACAGGACAAAAGTTACTAAACCTCTCATTAGATTTGCTGTTAGTCTTGAGGCAAATAGTATTTAATTATGGAATTATGGCCTGTGTCATAATGTGCATGGGGACTAAACCAAGATTTGAATTGCAAGCAACAAACATTTAATTCTCTTTTTTCACCCCTTAGTCTTGGTACGTTGCTAAAGTATGGCAGTGTTATCTCTCTGTTTTTAGGGGACAGAAGCCAAGGCAGTGTCTATGCCAGAGAAATGGAGAGGGAACGGTGTTTATAAGCTACAGTACACACATCCCCTTTGTGAGGAAGGTTCTGCTGGTTTGACTTGTGTGCCTTTGGGAGATCTTGTTGCTATTAATGGTAAGTTAGTCAAGTTTTTATCCTGGATGGGCATTGCTAAATATCCCCATTGTTCAGCAAGAGAAAACTTAAATGTGCTTTTGTGCACTTCATTTAGGATGGCACCTTTATTGCCCAGGTTACTGAGGTGTGGGAGATGCTACATCCTGATGCTGAATATTCGTGGTGTTTCCTGTTAACTGTTTCCCTCCCTCTAAGTGTAACAGATCAGTCCTTAGGGGATTCAGCTGGCCTTCTCATTGCAGTGTTGTAGAAATCTGTTTTTTGTCTCATTTCATAGGAACTTTGGCATATGTTGCCAGATATTAAGAGATAGGTTTGCTCCAGCTACAGTATTTTTTCTTGTCTCATGTTCTTTGCAAGACATAAAAAAATCTTCCAGGGTATGCATTCTTTATTTTTAATGTATAAACTTCCCTGTAGCACAATAAATGCAATTTTTGAGAACACAGTTGAACTGTTACTTTAAGCTATTCAGTCCAGAAAATTTAGGAAAGTTTTATTTATTTTTAATCAGCTTTCATATCACTTGGTGGTTTTCTGTAATTCTTCTGTTTGTTTCTTTTGGGCTTTTTCCTTCCCTTTTTGTGTTTTATTTAGCATTTGAGCAGCTCCATGTTTTTGCAGAACCATTTTGAGACTGGAACTTGATTCTAATGTAGAAATACCTCTGATTAAATATTTTTATGCTTATTTGTAAAACTTGTAACTGATTATGCAAATTTGTACAAGCACATATGTTTTCTCAGAATGGGAACGTGTTTTAATCAAGTCAGTTTAAGGTTTGATTTAGGACAATGTTGTAACTACTTTGCATATAATGTTCATATAGTAAGCTTGTTGAGTGCTTCTCTAGTTAGCATTTGTGACTGGGCTATAATAATGGCTCTTTTTGCTGTGCTACATCTCTTTCCATGTGATTGGAATTGTTGAAAGCAATGCTTGGGTTCTCTCACCAAGATCTTTGTTTATTCCCTTTTATTTTCAGTTCCATTTTATTTTTTGGTATGTTTATTTGTCTGGCTGCTTGCTATAGTTGGGTATCTTCCCTGAGGGAATCTGGTAAGGAGGGAAAGTAAAACCCCTCCGGAGTGTAGGGCTGAAATTAAGTGATCTCAGTTTTTTTAAAATTCTGAATTTTATTTTTTCTTATTTGCAGCAACATTAAAAATCAACAAAGAGATTAAAAGTGTTAAAAGAATACACCTACTGCCAGCATCCTTTGTGTGCTTTCAGGAGCCAGGTATGATACTCACAGGAGTAAACTGAAAAGTAAAGAAGTCTCACTACTTCAGTAGAGAACTGTATAGCTAAAGAATAGCAAAGAAGAATAAGAATGTGGTTTCTGTTTAAGCAAGTCATGGCTTTGTGGTAAAAGGAATTCAGAGTGTAGCCATTAACTTCTATTTTGCTGTTGAAACAATTTGAATTTACTGGATTAACTGTGTAAGGAAAGAACCTTGCAAAGTCCGAGTTGCTCTTTGGCCCATGTGCCTGTTATTTATGGGGTCCTAAGCATATGTGTGAATCTCTGGGGCAGCAATGCTGGATTATATCCCTGTTCTGCCTGTCAGCTCAGGACTTCAGAGGCTGATGGTACCCGTACTCTTCTTGTGACACTGTAATTGCTACATACTTTTTGTCAGAAAACATGTGCTGGCCACATAGCTCTCTCTAGAATGCCAAAATTAGAGAGAAAACCTAAGGTAGAGGAGGAGAGAAGGGCAGATAGATGTGGATCCTTGTGAGCATAGACCTGACTGGCCTTTTGTTTCCTGAAGTATATGAACTGCTTTGTTGGCAGTTGAAGCTGTCTGTGTCCTATGCTGTGTCCTGGGTAGCCACTGTTGTACAAGTCTAGTCAGAAGGGTTATGGAGAATAACTGAGCGCTGAAACATGTCCGTAGAGTCTTCTGTTTCCTCTTTCTTCAGAGAACAGAATGGAGAAACATTCCTGTCAGAAAAAGGAATGTTGCAGGCATTTACAGTATAGGCACACAGGAGTATTGACATCTGGTGAAGGAAGCTCTGTCAGCTGGAGGGTCAGTTCGTTTCTGAAGAACTCAAGTAGTTCTCTTAATGGTCCTTTTTAAGGCCAAAGGAAAGCTTGGCCTGGCTGTGGAACTAGGCTGTAGTTTGTCAGTGAGTTACTTCATACATGATTGTTGTACACTAGCTGCTTCTGTCAAAATTACAAGCAAATTGCAGTTCTGCTTATAAGAGAACCACAATTATTCTGCTCTTATATAACTTTTGCATTATAACTTCATTAAGTTAAGCTTTTTTACCTCTCCCTGATAGAAAAGGTTGCAGGTGTTTACAAAGACCTTCAGAAATTATCCCGCCTCTTCAAAGACCAGCTGGTTTATTCTCTTCTGGCTGCTGCCCGGCAAGGTGAGAGAAGATATTTACAGTTAGAGATGGTATATCATTTTTTGAGAATGGGGGGAAGAAGATCTAGCTAAAGCTCTGGGTGCAAGCTGGAGCATAGGAAGTTCCATGTGAATAGAAGGAGAAAGTTTTCCACTGTGAGGGTGATGGAGCACTGGAACAAGCTGCCCAGAGAGGTTGAGGAGTCTTCTTCTCTGGAGACATTCAAAACGCACCTGGATGCATTCCTGTGTCATTTAGTCTAGGTGATCCTGCTCTGGCAGGGGGGTTGGACTAGATGATCTTTTGAGGTCCCTTTCAACTACTACTGTTCTGTGATAGGCTTGCAGAAAAATGTTAGAAACAGCTGGTATATAAAGAGTAAGCATAAAGTAATTTATACATTCTAAAGAAATTATATTAATATTTGTATCTGAAAAAACATTAATAAAATGGTAATTTTCTAGTTTTAATATTTGATTGCTCTAATCTCACTTGAGAGATTGAAGTATCATGGCTCTTTTCCATAGTTGGGGATGAGAAAATCACACCACAATGATTTTGTGGCAGTACTTCTGTAGGTTTTTATCCATTTCTTTGTCAGAGAAGAAAAATGTATATAGTGTCATATTTGGAAGTCTAACCCCAGGAACAGTCTTCTCACTAACTGGTCATTGAGGGTTGGAAAGGGTGGTAGGAAGTAACCCAAGCTGGTGTTTGTGGAGCAGTGGGAAACCAGGCTTTCTCTGAATAGGTATTGCCATAAAGTGTCAGCTTTGTATTCTGAAGACTGTTCAGTGGAATTCCCTCTATACTTCAGTGTGGGAAGGTTTGATGTGAAGCATGTGCTCTGTATTTAATGTGGTTTTTGTGGGCTCATGAAATTGGGCAGGTCTTTTCTTTACCTATTCCTTTGTTCTGTAGCCTGTAAGCAGGGTTAGGTGCATGGAATGTTTTTCAGGCATTGAGGCCAGTAGTGGTCAGTATGAAGTGCCATTTGCCCTGTTTTGTGTGCTATGTAACTGTACTTCCAGCTGCAGGAGATCAGTTTTATAAGAAGTCACATACAGCGCTTTCCGAGAAGTGATGTAACTCAGGCATCAAAGGGGAATGATTTCAGGGAACCAGGGTAACGTCCTTCCTGTCTTTTAGGGTCTTTGGAGATAGAGCAAACTCTGCACCACTTAGGTAATGCTTCTATTCTTTTCCACTTTGTAGCTCTGAACTTGCCAGATGTGTTTGGGTTAGTGGTCCTCCCCCTTGAGCTGAAGCTTCGGATTTTCAGGCTTCTGGACGTTCGTTCGCTCCTCTCTCTCTCTGCTGTTTGCCGAGATCTTTACGTGGCTTCAAATGACCAGCTGCTGTGGAGGTTTATGTATCTGCGAGACTTCCGAGGTAACGCTGGGACCTTCTGATTACATTCTCATGGGAACAGAAGGATTAGTCTGGCTGGTTTTGGTGCTCCTCAGGCAACCACTTTGGTTTTCAGAGGCTGTGAGTGAATGCTGCCACTTGTGATGCGAAACAGTAGAGGTGTTCAGGTGTAATTCAGGTGGATATGTGGTTTTCTGCCAGGAAAACTGGTGACAGTCTGTGGAGCCATTAGCGCTGGACCACATAGTTCTTCCCATTGTGTGGCGCAGACTTGCATTGTTTCCAGTTGTTTGCCTGGCTACCTTGGTGTACCAGCTATTGCAGGTATCAAGAAGTGGAGGGAGATATTTCCTTGCTATAATTTCTCACAAGACACTGAAGAAATAAGGTTGTCAGGGGAAGTGCTGTCAAAAGTCAAAGATGGGACAGAGTTTCTGGGTTTTCTCTACTTGGTGACTTTTGGAGGTCATGCTTTGTGTGGAATGGGTGTGCAAGTAGATTACCTATCAAATGGTTCTGGAGCTTTGTATTTTTTAGTCTGTTACCATTACAAAAAAATGTGTTGGCCAAATGTCTTTCCTCTCTTGATTTTCCTGCAAGTTCTGACAAAACTGTGGGTATATGTGGCACGAATGCTGCTTTGCTAAAACGCATTGCTGCTCTTAACTTTGGTTCTCTTTGTAGATCCCATTGCAAGGCCTCGTGACACGGACTGGAAAGAAGTAGGTCGCTTTTTTATATAATCTCTCTGAGCTTATATTTGAGAATAAAACATAGGCATTGGGAGGTGGTAGCTTTGAGTTAAACTTAAGTTTAGAAGCATGTTGTTGTGTGTGCACGTGTTGAGTTTGGTCAGAGTAGGAGAAAACAGCATCAAAAGGTTACATGGTGCATGCCCAAATCGTGGGTTAGAGGTCTTCTGGGGTGCAGTGCTTGGGCTTTGGCACAATGTGGAGTTGCTGTTCCAGGTGCTCAGGTGGGTGAGGAGTGCTTTTCAGAGAGGTGCTGCAGAATCGAATGCGATTGCTGAAGGTGGAACAGAGCACTTAGCTTTAAAACACCCTTGTTTCTCTTTGCAGCTATACAAGAAGAAGTTGAAGCAGAAGAAGGAAGCCCTGCGATGGAGACATATGATGTTTCTGCCCCCTACGCCTCATCCAATCCCCTTTCATCCCAACCCATTCTATCCCAATCCCTTTCCTCCCAACCCATTCCCATCAAACCCCATCTATCCCCCAATGATCATTGGTGGAGAATACGATGAGAGACCAGCACTGCCATATGTTGGAGACCCGATTAACTCACTCATTCCTGGCCCAGGAGAAGCACAGGGCCAGTTTCCTCCGTTCAGACCACACTTTGACCCAGTTGGCTCCTTGCCTGGAGCAAACCCCACACTTCCAGGACGAGCTGGTCCCAATGACAGGTTCCCACCCAGACCCAGCCGGGGCCGCCCCGTGGACATTCGCCGTGCGTTCATTTGATTGCTGCTCTTTCCTTCAGCGAGTTTTCTAGTCCCCAAGCTTGCTTTCTAACTGCAGGAGGTTGCAAATCCCAGGCACTAACATCTGCCTTCTGAGTGTGGCAAGAACGTGTGTGCATGGTGATGTTTTGGCCATAAAGGCTGGGTTTGGTTTATGCTCTGGTAGTACTGTACCACCTGGCGCTAAGGCTTCCTTCAGGTTTAGGACAGTCTGTTCTGCTCCCCCCACCCTCCCTTTGCCCTTAATCATCTGTGAAGTGCTACTTAGAGACCAGAAGGATACAGGCCAAATATTTGCTGCATCAGATAAAGAGCACTTTAGATACCTTATACTTGTCTGTCTTCTTTTAAGATTTTACTGAATTGCCAGGAAAAATGTTATTGAAAATCTACCTGGCTGTTAACAAAAAGTTCTGCCATGCTCCACATAGAACAGGGTACCACCACTGTTAGGGGAGTTGTGCATTCATGGAAGTTTGCAAAGATGACGTTTCCTTTTTTCCTTTAATGTTTTATTATGTAAAAAGCATTTTTGTATTGTTACTTAATACACAAAGAATACAGTGAAGGGACTTTCTTTACAATGGAAATACTGGAACACAGATCAATTTGTCTTTACAAACAACTGAGTTAAGTCATGCTACAGTGCAAGTCTGAACAGAAGCAGAGTAAGTTTACAAAGAACCAGCAGCAAAACTTTTGTCTTTCTCCTTGACTTACAAATAAGGAGCTGTAGTACATGGCTGCATCTACTGTGTGTGAACTAAAACTGGTGCAAAAATAAACCTTTCCTCCTGCCTGACTTAAGGAATGGAATAGGCTGACCTGGTTGCGGTGGAAATGGGATCACAGTAGGAAAAGCAGAATGAATTCTCATTTTACTGCAGTAAATTCCATTTAACTCCATTACTTAAGTATCAAAGTATATCTTGCCAAGAGGAAATGTGTTGTAGCGTGTTAGGAGCACCTTTCAAGTGTTCTCATGCTAACTAATGAGCAACTAACAAGACCACTGTTAAAGTCTCCTGATGACACCTGCAGGCTGGAGCTTGATTAAAGGAAGACTGGAACCACTAAACTTTGTCAGAACTTTTTGTTTCTTACATGTTGTTTTTTAAGATGGATTGAGTGCAGTGTTTCTATAAATGTAAATGGTACTTACTCAGTACTGTTGCGGCAGCTGATAGTATTTTCTAATTTTTTTTTCTAAATTCCAGCAGTGGAAATGCAATGGGACTTCCTGTTAAATACCAGCTATTTAATCAGAAATACTTATGTGCTTTTTCAGGTGGTATTTCAGAGTTTCATCTTCTTGTTTTGTATAAAGTCAGCTGACTTCTGTAGGGTCAGGAAGCTTTGCCGTTAACTCCAGTGGAAGTAAAATATAAGACTTATTTTGCTGTCAGAAGTTGTATGGCTTCTTTCTTCCCTTTTCCACTTCCCAGAAGCAGCAGCATACCAGTGCAGATCCTGACATATATCTAAACACCTGAGAGCGTGTTTTTGTAGAGTCTGGGGATGTTGGTTTCCCTTCAGTACCAAGACTGGCCTTAATTTTTAACATTTGCCTGCAGTGGTTGAATTACCTTGTTCCCACAGAACTTTCACTGGGGTGGGGTGTGAGGTCAGGCCTCTTGGAGCTCACAGTGGTTTTCTGTAATCCACTGACTAAGAAGGAAGAGGGGATTCTCCACTGCATTGCCCTTGCACCATTTTGCCCTTGTGACGAGTGCTTCAAAGGGCATGTGTAATACTCAGAGAAGGTTATACAGCTGTAACTGATAAAATAATTTAATCTTCCCCTTTTCTAAGCTGTTTCTGGGAACAATGATGTGTCTGTGTGCGAGATGTGTTAAATTAGTGGTGCCAGGGATATGTTACCTGTGCCTTGATGACAGTCTAGTCGTTCATTCTGCTGGCATGTCCTGTGCTGCTCTGGAGTTGGGCCCTCTCTGCCACAAAGACAGCCTTGTCATGCTCCTGCCAGGCTGATGTCACAGGTTCCCTTTGTCCTGGGTTTTGTCATTGGAATGTTTGATTTTGGAGAAATTAACCTTTTTACATACCACTAAGTGACAGGAAGAGATTCCTTCCCTTCGTTATTCCTTCACATTGTAGTAAAGGTCTTGTGAGCCAAAGGTGAAGAACCCTGAACTGCCAAGTTCCTAAAGAGGAGTTCACTTTAATCATAAACCAAGACATGAAATACAGACTGAGTATCTTGGGTCCAACGATATAAATGTAGAAGACAAACCAGAGGAAGTACTCTAAAGCTAGCCACTTGTTTTGTTTATTTGCTAGCTCCACAGTCAGGCATGTGTCATTGCTGTTTGTGAACTCTGGAAGAGAAATTGCAGGTGAAACGCCTGAAGATCTTCATCTGTGAGGGTTGCTACTGACAGTCACATGGAAATGAGGAACTGTTGTCCTTGACTTGCTTATTTGTTTTATCCATGAAAACTAAACTGGATGAAGCAACTTGGTTATATGCAGGGGGTAAAGTCTTACATACCTGCCTGTGAGCAGTGGAAGAGAAGAAGATACCTCTGAAGTTACAGGCAGGACTGCACTCTGGTCGTTGTATGTAGGTACCTACACACCTCTGGGGTCTGCCTCAGTTCCCCATTCAGAAAGTGGAGAATATACCCCTTGTATTCCCTCTTGCTGTGTTAGACTGAGGGATTTGGGGATGGAAACCCTGCATGAAAGGTGATAACCTGAATAATGATGATGTGTTTTGTGACTCTCCTGCTGGCCCCAATGTGTAGTTTGTGACCGTCATAGTTGCAGATCAAAGCATTCTGTTGGGACACTTCCAGGGCACAGTATAGAGTTTCATCATTTTAACTTGGGAAATCAACTCTGTGGTTGCATTAAAGCACCTCTGGATAGAACTGAAGATGTTTTCCAAGAAGAACCAAGTTAAGCCTGTTGCTTTTGCTTGTTTTTGCAGTCTGGAGTGAGGAGGAGGGGAGATGCCATCCTGGTAGCTTTTCCCTTGAAAGACAACAGCTGGGAGCTGTGGGCAAATAAGAGATCTGAGTCATTGCTGGGTATCAAGTCAACAGTGCTGACCTGTTCCTGTGCTCTGTTGGAGGACAGCCCTGCTGTGTTCAAATGCAGCATCAGCAGAATCCAACCATTGTGGTTTCAGTGGTGAACTGAGGTTAATTTATGGGGCTGTGTCATATCCTAGTCACATGGTTTGTGTATAGGGTGTGTTGGTAAGAGAGATAAAAAGATTCAGGGGATGGAGCATTTGAGGATTCTGGCAGTAAGCTGCTGCCTCTATCTCTGGTGACCACTTAGTAGGGGAAGGCATAAACCACACTGAGGGAAGTGGTCACAGAAGGAAATCCTCTCCCACCAGGGCTGTATTATCTCCTCTCCGTACAGTAGAGCCTGTTAATCTGCTATTGTTCTTGCCAGTGGGACAGTGATCGCTCAAGGCCATTTGTCACTCTTTTATTGCTCCTGGAGGCTGCAAAGCAGCAAGGTCTGGTTTTGTGTTTTTTTTTTCTCAGGCGATGACATGTATTTATGATGCTACATTGTAAGCTGCTTAGCAAACCTGGAAGGACAACACAGAACTGGGGGGGAATCATTAGGGAATAGGGTGGTTCTATAATACTGAGCTTGTGGTACAAATCGTTAATGCAGATGAGTCTCTCGAGGGCCTTCCAGCTTGGAAAAGCTGTGCTGTTACTTGCCTGAAAATGCAGAGGTCACAAAAGCCATTATATAGATGAAGGCCTGCTTGGGGCAGACCATACGCGGTCCAGATGACTGCGTTAGATTTACATGTCCATTACAGGTGCTACACAGGAGGAAATTGCTTGTTTGGCTTTATTCCCAACAGTCAACCATTAAATCAGAGATGGCAAACGCTGTTGTTGCTTTTGACGCTTTGGGGACCTCCCTGTGTAAGTGACAGCAAAGACCTCTGCCACTGGTGCTAATGTTTTTAACTTACTGCCCTGGGCATTCCGCAGTGTCACCAAGGTGAAGTCAGCAAGGGACACACAAAGCCAAAGGTCTGGCTTTGAAGCTGGATCCATGGTTTGTGGCTAGAGTTGAGGAGGTGAGGTGAGGACCGGTGCCTGCCTTAAGTGTGTTAGAACTGCTGCAGTGCAAGGGAATAGTTTTCAGCTGGTAGAAGAAACATCCAGATAGACAGTGGTTTAACCAGGGTGAAGGGTGGTTTTAAATTTTCTTGCCACGTCCCAGCTCTAGTATATGTGCTTATACACAGCTACATCCCATGTTGCAAGCTTAGAGGAGAAGCATACCTGGCAAAGATCTATCTCTGCCTTATCTGGAAAAATAATTCTTGAGGGGTGGTTGGGGAGGACTTACACTGGTCACTACCTCCCTAAGGCAATCCTGTACGTGCCCTCCCACGGCTTGATGTGTCTGGGTGGACCCCAGCTCGAGTTCCTTGTAAAGGATAGTTTTCTGTTCTGTCACAGGTTTGTCACCTTGCATTCATTTTGTGCTCACCCTAGTGAAGCCAATGGGAGTTCAAGGAGGGAGACAGGATTTCACTCCATCTCTCTGTCCATTTGGTGTTATGGAACACTCAGCACACAAGTATGTGCACTTCATCAGCTCTGCTGTTAATTAAGCATGTTCCTGGGGGATGTGCTGAGCCAGATGTGACCAAGTCACCAAAGTGCTTGGAGTTTAGCTGGGTTTTGTCTGGAATTCATGTGGACTGTGAACGTGACCTCTGGTGTTTCCAGGGGCAGGAGAAGTTGTTGTTTTTTGTGTGGAAGTCCCATTTCTCAGGTTATTTTTGAGCTAAGGCTGCAGGGTTAGAACATGGCATTTTTCTCTGGGAACTCAAGAATCACGTGCAGGGGACATAAATGCAAGGTATGAAACAGAGACATTTTTTCTGCTGTGAGCAGTGTGATCTGGAACAAACCAGCAGTCCGTCTGGATGACCCGCTCGCTTGATCTTTGGTGCTTACTGATGTCTGGTACTGTGTTTAACTCAAATGTAGTTTTGCTCTGTGAAGTGACTTTTTAATCAAGCTGGTGCCACAAAGTTCACTGTGTTTCCATGCACAAGCATGCTCACTTTATCAGTCAATGAACACTTACTCCTGATTCCGTCTTTGCACATCTGTTTCTGAAATAAGCCTTTTTTTTTCCTTTCCCTTTAGCTTGACCTCAACATGGATCCAGTAATTGGAAGTTAGCAATTGTGTTGGCTATATACAAATAAAAATAAAGTCTAGTTTGCACTCTCATAACTGTGTTGACTCCACAGGGGTTAGCAAGAGTAAAGTTTGCTTTACAATTCAGTCATTTGAACAGATGAGATTCTGATTACGCACAAAACCCACTGAAATAGTGCCACTTCTCTACAGACACTTTCCAGACTGTTATTACAATATTCTCTTTGTATTAAAACAACTATAGTTTTCTAACTTCCCTTTACCCACGTGTTAGTTGTAAATCACTGGGTGCCACTGAGCGTATTGCAGGATGACATCAGATACGCTGGTATGAAGAGTGAGGGCTGACAAAGGCATGGATCCAGCTGCAGGGCTGTTAGTCGGAAAACAGGCTCGCAAACGATTTCCTCAGGTTACGGATGGTCTCGGCTTTTGCTTCATCTTCATTGGCATTGCCCCGCGGGGATGAGTCAGATATGCTGAAGGTGTTTGTCAGGGACTGCGATTTGCTGAAACGGAAAACAGTGTTCAGACTCAGCAGGAGAAGGTGGTAGTTCAAAGCTGGGTACTGATGCTTTGTGTTCCATCATGCAGGCACATTCAAGGATAAAAGGAGAGGTAAGCAAGGAGGATCTCCATATGCTAAGACATCCAAGAATGAGTGGAGGGGCAGAGGATGAGGGGATGGCTCTAATATCACAGTCCAAACTAGTCAGTGTTTATGAAAACATCTGACTAAAACTGCAATTGCCTTTTGGTGCAAGTGCTGTGAGGAGCAGTTAACTGTGGCCACTATTAATGGTGAAGAGTGGATTCGTACTGTGGGTCGCCTGCCTCTCATCAGCTGCACCATGGATGGTGGTCCTGCCCTTTCAAACGTGAGAGCATGAGGGACTGGGCAAGTTGGTAGCCATGTCCTGCGCAGTGTGTGCTGTTGCCTGCCTTCACGGTCCTGCCTGCTCTGACTGTGAGCTGTGGTCTGAAGGTCTTCAGGCTGACCACACTGTTCTTGTAGGGATTGTGAGATATGTAGGTTATGTGAGATAGCCTGTCTCCTAGTGTTTAAGTTCAGAGCAGGACCATGCTTTTGATGTGAATTTCCCGGTTTTCCCACTTAGCGTGCTTTGTCACTGAGTGGTTTCTCCTGGTCAGTAATAAGACATTCAGCACAAGACCTGACTGACAAGCATGGAGACTGCAACCGTAGCACCAACATTTTGATCCTTAAGTCTACTCGTCTTGGTTTGCCTTGCTAATGTAGGCATAGTCACTAAAAGCCTGTTGCAGAACATCACTTCTCTGCTGTCTAGAAACTGTGTTCTCATACCTTAGCCTGTGCTTTGTTCTGGTCTGTTCATAATGGTTTGCTTGTGTCAACTTGTCAACACCAAATATTTGTTGCCAGTCTTTCCTGCTGTGGTGCCAGCTAGATATGCCCTATGAATGGCGTCAGCAAAGGCCGCTATCAAAGATCCACAAAAATTTGGTGGTGTGCTCTGCTCCAGAAAAGCACTTTAAACAGTCATCATCTGGAGTTTTACATGTATGAATAGTACTGCTTTCACTACGTCCCCCTCCCTGCACACCCCCCTCCCCCCCTTTTCCCCTTATTTTTTGCTACCAATTGAAAAAAAATTGCCTGGTAAAGAACCTTGTGTGGCCCCTGAGTTCAGGGAGCAGTGAAGGAATGATTCTGGTTGAGCTTTCTGGCCAACCATGTGCTGATTACAGCCAGTCAGGAGCATGCACCCTGCCTGGAAGGTAGTAGCTGTGTTCATACGGGCACGGTAGAACACATAATTAACAGTGAGCACGTGAGCAAGAGGTAGAATGTGCAATCTTAGAGATGTCAAGTACAACTTGTTCTTACTGACAGCGGTTCAATGGTAGCCTGTTACACCCAGGCACACAGGCCGCTGAAGTAACTCATAGTTGTCCAGGCCTTTGTATCTGGAGGCTACTACCTGACAAGAAGTGATACATTCTTCATACCTGCTCAGGGTGCTTTTTCAACAGCCTTATTCTAATATTTATACATATCAGCAGTTTAGCAGAGCACCTACTTCAGATGTGGGTGTGGGGTGGCTTGCTGCTTGGACGTTTCAGTGGGGCTTGGCTGATTAGGAGCCCGGCCTTGAGCAGGAGGTCTGGGCTGCTGTGGAGGGAACACGCCTGCCTTGGAAGCCTGGACTGGAGAGGACCCAGTTGCTGATCGGACTTGCTGTGGAGATCCGGGTGACCTTTGCTGCTGAGGTGAAGTGGACTGGGGACTCTGGGGCTGCTGTCCTTGAGGAGAGAGCCGCTGCTGTGGAGGTGGGTTTGTCCGTGGAGGCTGAGATCCCTGGGGCTGGCGTGGTCCACCTGAATAGGACATGTAGACATAAAGATGAGGAAGTGTGTGTGGTGGGCAGCAAGCAAGAGCATCTATGTGAAAAAATGGATTTTGCTAAGGGGAAAGAGTATTCTTGGAGTAGCTTCTTGCAGAAGGATAAGGGAAAACCTGTTGGCCTAACATTGGTGTCATGTTCACATCTCTAGAGTTGTTGTCGATTTCTCTACATCCTTCAGCGCTAAAGAAGCTCTGCCACTCTCCCTAAGGAGAGTCATTTCCATGTGCTGTACGCTTCTGTGTAACTAATATTTCTTATCCTTGGTAAACACTTCCTGTGTTGGGAAAGAAGAGTCACTAGAGAACGAACTCTGCAGGAAATGAAAGATGAATCTGCTGGTTTGAGTCAGCAACCCCTTCGTGGGCCCAGCAGTTTGATGTGAGACTCCACCTCTATTGCTATCCATATATCGGTTCCAGCATTATCAGCAGGTGGTTTCAGTCATACTGGTAGAAAACTCTCAAAACTGAAGAGGATGTGGAAAATAATTGGATGTGAGAAATTGCTGGGCATGACAGCACAGTGAGAAGCTGACAAAAGCAGCTCACAGACAGCGTTGTGATGGCTGGCTGGATTTTGCAGGTGGTCAAAGGGGAGTTAGGTGAGAAAAAAACTTCATAGAGAATTGAATGGAAGTACTGGAAATGGATCCTGCAAGGTCAGCAATTCCTAGGTCAACATATCAGTAGTAGCATATAATGCCAAGATTACATAGATGCCTTTTGTATCAGAAATATCAAACTTTGGACGCAGCAAAACTGTGGCTGGCAAGGAAAAAGCAGTTAGATGTGGGTGCTAATTTGGTAGGAGATGGGGGTGGAGAAATAAAAGGACAAAGGTGGCAAAAAGGAGTGTCAAATTGGTTATGTGAACTGAGCAGTTGGCGTGGCCTGGGAAACCCTGTGGTTTGTTACCTCAGTGTAAATCAGGACAATAAACCAAATTGGTTGTTCTGAACAACATGTAAGTCAAACCTGCTTCTGCTGTCAGGAGGAGCTGGGGGTGTGTTCTTGCTGACAGGATGGATCAAGGATCATGCATCACCATGTTGGTGTCTGTTCCAAGCCTGACAGTGCCAGCATCTTCCCATTGCTTAATGCTTGCAGCTCCTATAGCTTTGTGCAAACACACATACACCCCGTGCCTTGGACTCTGCTCTGGGGCCAGTCCAAGTGGCCTCACTTTGCTGAACCAAATGCTACCAGCTGTCAGCTGGGTCTATACCGAAGTTTCACCCCACTTTCTGAGCTGCTGTGGAATAAAACAGCTGCTTTAACAGCATTTGCTGCCTGTGTGTCAGTGAATCAGAACAATGAGTGAAACCTTTATCCCAATAGCTTTTATTTAGAAGGAATACTGGTATGTCTCAGGCCAAACTGTCATGGGACCCACAGATGTGTACCTTGGGGAGGAGGCCGTGGTTGCGACAGTGGTCCAAGTTGAGGTCCAGGCTGAGATTTCATTGACACAGGCTGAACTTGTGGAGGCTAGAGGAAAAAAGAAAACATTCCAGTTAATACAGAGTCCCCAGAGAGAAGCCCTGTGGTAATATAGGAACTGCGGAGTCATGAAGTGTTCCTTAAATATACACACACACAGCATCTGGCTGGTAAAATCTCCTGGGACTAAAATGGAGAGCTGAGTAATCAAGAGCCTAGAAGTTGTTTGCTCAAAGGGAATAACAATGAAGTTACAATTTAGAATGGTTTTTAGCCAATCAGGAATTCCCAAATGTATAAGGCCTGAGGGTATCTCTTAGTCCTATCTCCCATTCTGGACAGTTGCCAGCACCAGATGTTCCAAAGGAAGGAGGGATGAACCATGGAAACATCTATGGAGTAATCGTCTCTTTACCCTAAGGGGTCTCCTTTTGATTGCTAATAAGCAAGGGCCAGCTTAATCCTTGAAACATGAAACTTATTATCTGCTCCACAAAATCCTTGTAGCAGTTCCAGATATTTTGGGTTGATATTTACACCCAGGCCCTTTGAGTCTTGCTCAGCTCTCAGCCTCCCTGCTTTTCCCATTTCCTAACTCCTTTGCTTTGTTCTGACTTTTGAGAACAGTTCTCACAACTCACCCTTGCTGGGCTGTTCGTTATTTTGCAAACCTTTACTGCCCTCCCTCTCATTCACCTCCTTTCTAAAGCCAAGAGACTCAGTCCCACCATGTGAATGTTCCCAGGCTCTTAATTATTTTCATCACCCACTTCCCTTTCCCAGCCTTGTGATTCCTTCTGCAGATGCCAGAGGCAGGTCTGCAGCAGTATCTGGGTTCTCTGTAAGCATCACCAGCTCATTTCTCCTGCATCCCAATTTCCTGCTTCTTCCTTGTCAACACAGCCATAGGCTGAGCAATGGTTTTCATTAGCTCGTATGTGATGATGTTTTTCTCGAGGGGCATGGCTAACGCCACTCGCACGGTCTACAGATTGTTTATGTTCTCCCTCTCTCTACCCCCATCTTGGCTTACCTTTCAGTCTTCTGTGCAGACTTTCATTTGCTGTTGTGGTGACTTAACATATATAGCTCTGTCAGATGCTCTCCCTGCCATCCCTGGTCCTGACTAATGCAAATAAGTTGGTGCCATCTGCACTTTCTTCTCTCTCACTGTTTACTCTTTTTGACAGATATTTTAATACACACATTAAGCAGTGCAGAAACTGTTGCACAAAGGGTTGGTCCAAGGTTAACAAAAGTCTGAGTAAACCTATTGTACAAAATTGTTTATGAAAGCAAGGGGGGCTGGAGACGGATAGGCTGGTACTTGCTGGATTATTTACATGGAGAGCACAGTGATAAAAGGGTCTTCAAGGCTCCTGGAAGATCAGGAGAATGAGCTCAGTGGTTCTGGAAATGGGAAAAAATGTTTCATAGTATTGAAACAAGTTTGAACTAACATAGATGTGATGAGGTTGCCAGACCGTCTTTTACACTTTTTTTCTGGGACTTGCCAAGTGGATCCAGAGGAAAATCTGGGAATTTTCCATTCTTGGCTTCTAGTTCTACATAACTTGGGAGACCGAACCTTTCATTGGTGCTGGTGGAAATTTACTGTCCCAGTGCTGTGAGACATCCTGATTAGACCAACCAAAGAAAGGGACTCAGATTTCATATTTACCTCCATGGCCTTTGCCCACAGCCAACCCAAAGTTTCTCAGAGGTGAAGACAAAACAGGATTTTGAGGCTCAGACATGAAGGGATAAGGACCAGCCCAAGGTCTTCTGCTTTTGGAAGGGAAACAGTGACAGGAAGGGATGGAGACGGGGCAGAGAGTTGGAGAACCACAGCTGTAACCATCATCTTATGCCATAATTCTGCTGGTTTATTAGTCTTCTGTATTATTCTTTAAAATATTATCTGAGATAATTCATAAGATCCATGAGTCTTACAGCTTTTTAGAACATATTTTGTATCTGTTGTACAACAATCCTCTAGAGCAAAAACTGTTTGTAATGAAATTGCACATTTTTTTCTCTTGGAAGCTTAGTCATTTCCTAAATTCAGTTAGTTTGATGTAGCCATCTGGGTCTGGTGGCTTAATAATTTTTTAAAGTATCAGTAATCACTGATTTAATAACTGTTTTTTTTTCTCTCATTTCTGTCTCTCTTATCTGGAAAAACTATTTATAGTTTAAATACTTCCCCATTTTCAGCAATTTCCTGGAATCACAACACAGTCCCTTAGTCTTCCTTTTTTCCCCTTAACTTTGGATGATCCATAGAATCCACTAATTGTTTGGTAGGGTTTCATCTTTTGATGAGCTTAAAAGAATAATTTGATTCTTTCCCCTGTCCTTCAAAATCAGTTCCTATCCTACTTATGTTTCCTTTCATTATTTGCATGGTGGTCCAGAAAGGTGTTTTTAAATGTCATGTTTCCAAATTTGGAAGACACTCCCCCCTTTTTTTTTCCTAAATGTATGTCTTCTATCACTTTGCCACTTAACTCCAGAAGTTTATTTCCTATGTTCCTAGTTCAGGAGCAGATCAGAAATGTATGTATGAATTTTGGAAAATAATGATCTCCTAAATAACATAGAATCATTAAGATTTGAAAAGACCTCCAGGATCATCTAGTCCAACCATCCCCCTACTAGCTATATTACAAACAAAGCCATGTCCCTAAGTACCTCATCCATACAGCTTTACTTCTAATGCTAGGTGAATGAATCACTTTCTTATTAAAAGAATATTTTTAAACTGCTTGTTTCATACTGTTATATTTTGATATCATATCTATCCCTTGGACCTCAAACCTAATAGTATATAATCACTTTCTGAATTTGTACCTGGGTGTTTCCTAAGGCTTGGTCAGGGTGTTTTTCCCTCTTGCACTTGGATTTCTCAGTTCCTGGAAGCAGACATCTACAGAGATGGGGAACTCTCTCTGAATTGCTGTCCCACTGTGCTGTTTGACTTGCTTCTTGATACCTGTAATCTCACATTGATATGTCTCAATGCTTCTTCCTCCTCTGTCAATGCTGTGCATTGTTTCATAATTTCTCATTTTTTCTTGATCCAGAGACTAGTACAGAGAGCTCCAAAAGTGTGTATATATATATTCTATGCATACCCATAGGATATGCAAGTATTCATGTTTCTTGGTATTCTATACTGCTGTCTTTCTGTTCAGAATTGTTATTTTGGTTTATTCTGTGGAGTGTTAACCTGTAGCTCTCGTTCTGCATCTCACCAGCCTCATGTAATTACTTCTCTCTGCCCATTTGGATCTAGGTGTTATATTAGTAATTGCAGCTTGTGTGGTTTCTGCAGTGTTTGTTGTACCAAGATCTTTCTCTACTCCTAAAAGCTCTCTAGTTAACACATTTGTGATTTTAATTTTCTTGATTTTGTATTCAAATATCTGTAGGTTGCAGTCATGAAGATGACCATTTTCCTATTTAACTCTACTATTTGACACCCTATTGCTCCAAGTCAACTTATTTTATTCTTATTTTGGTCCTAGTTTAGGTCTGTTGTAATCCAATCTACTACCAGTACATGACATAGACAACAGATGCATCTGTCTATGTTCTCAGTTTCTGTTGCCTTCTCCTTTGCTCATAGCTTACACACTCTTATGTCTCAGTTATCTCAGATGGCAGTTGTTGATTCACTTTGGTCAGAGTGAATCACATCCCTTCTGTACCACTTTCCCTGCCATGAAGCAATTTTAGTGTCTATTACGTTTACCCTTCTCTCTGGCTAAAACTCATTTTGAAGTTACCCTGAACACCCTCCATGCTGGGGACCTGGCTTAGGAGGAGTGGGCTGTCATACGACCAAAGCAGAGAGCCATGAAGTCCTTTCTCCCATTTCTTTTTGTCTTAAGTAGAAATGGAAACTGTTTCAGTGTGTTGCAGCCAGTATTATCCCTCAGCCTGTTTACTCTCCTGTCCTTTCTCTTGAAGAGTTTTGTTGTCCTCAAGCCTTTGTGCTTGGCTCCCTGCTACATACTGAAAGAGGTGTAGCACATATACCTGGAGACACAACTTACGTCCTGGTGTGTTTAATTTATACAGAACTGCCACTGGGAAATGTGGCACTAAGTTTAGATGTGTTTGATACTCAGAATAAGTGTACATGAGAAGTACTAAGGGGTGAGTTTAAATGCAAAAGAAAAAAAAAAGGTTTAAACCCAAAAAGTTCTTATGTGAATTCAGCATTAGTCAAGCCTCCTCCTGGTAAAGGGCATCTCCAAAGAAGAAAATCTGCAGTAAGGAATGGAACAATTTCTTTTCTGGGAAACACAAATTTTGATGAGTGCAAAAACTGGCATGAAACCTATGCTGAGGGTCGGTGTTAGACAGAGCACCCCGTCGGGTGTTACAAGAACCTCTAGAAATGCCTGGCTTCAGTATGAATCAATGAGTTTAGTAAGCCAGAATGTCTAGGTGCATGAACCACACTACTGGTGTGATGCCACAGTTATATGGAAGGAGAGGAAGGGAGAGGTGTTTCTTAGGGGTGCCTGCTACAGAAAGTCTACAAGAGACTTCTTTTGAAGAGCAGGAGTCAGCCTGCCCCATACACTCCTATGTGGGACTGTTCAGTTCTCTGAGGTGTCTGACTGCCTGACACCTGCAGGGAGATGAGAGAGAAGTTCAGGAAAACAACATGGCCATAAGTTCTCTGCTCATACCCAAGGCCTCAGTGGTGACGGTGTAGATCCAGCAGTGATGACCAGCTGAGTCATTTTGGAAACAACCAGGTCAGCTATAAGCTGTCTGTCCTCTTCCACATGTTCCCCAATCAGGGGCATCGAGCTGTCCATCACCTGTCGCAGGAGGGAAAACCAACAGTTAGTAAGGAGGTTTCCTGGTGGCAGATGCCTATTCCAACTCACCTTTCACACTAACCTGATGCCTATTCCAACTCACCTTTCACACTAACCTGATTTGTGTCTCCACATCCTTGCCAACACCTCCAGTCACCACTCCCCTCCATGCTGAAACATGCTTGACTTTCCTAGGTGTGGGATTTCACTTAGGGTTTGGCTTTTTTTTGGAAACGGAATGTACTTCCTCCCCCCACCCCGTTTTCTTTCCCTTCAGAACTTAGAAGCCAAGCCAAACTTTCTGGTGGCTGGAGGCTTTCTAAATCAACTAAACAGAAACTTGCTTCTTCACGTGTCCCAAGGAGGTGCCTCTGATGGATGTCATTGTCTCACAGCATTTGACATTGCAGCAGAAAAGGCCACAGGAGAAGGGAAACAACATGTATCAAAGACTGAGGAGATGAGAGCAACAGAGCCTGGAGGAAACCAGGAAATACTTGGAATTAAACACTTGTAAAGCACTGCACCCCGAGGGGGGAAATAAACACCCCAAATGTGTAATGAATGGGGCGTCACCAAACCAACAGCACCCAGTGCAGGAAAGTAAACGTATTCTCTGCCTGTCTTCTTGATACTGTCGTGATCCGACTGATTTCCAGGCATGTACTACAACCGTGTTGAGGAAAGCTGAGAAGTGGGGATGGGGGTGAGGGTGGAAGGAGAACTGTCAAAGGGTCTTTGAGATAAGAAATGGTCTGACAACAACAAGAATGAATGCACAATGACAATAATGAAAGCACGGCAGCCCCTGGGCTGTGTAGCAGCACTAAACGCTATTTTCAACTGTTCATGATAAATCAAGTGCTTTGCAAACATCCCATAAATCCCACAGGAAGAACCGCGCTGCGATGAAGTTAAGATTCATGAAGTAAATATAAATGTACTAAAATATCAGGGTTGGAAGAGTTTATTTTGTTTTGCTTTTATTTTTAAACCAAACATTAACCCCCCCTGGAAGTGCAGAGTTAAAGGTTGCTCTGCGGAAGAAAGGCTCTGACTCACGCTCAGATAACAATCGGAAGCGCACTCCACCCTGGCAAGGCGGCAAGAGGCCGCTCCTGCAGCCAAAGGGAAAGTTCTGCACTGCTGTTTTAAGGTTTAAAGTAGGGAAATCGGTGCAGTGGATTCATCGAGGTTGTATTCTAGTCTGTTTTTGTAGAGTAACCATCAATTTGGATTAATTTCTAAAGGTGTCTCGTACGGTCACTTAGAGAAGCTGCCTAGGAGGCTTTAACTGGGGGTTGCGCGAAGAGCGAGGGATGGTGTTAGACAGTTGGTGTTGGCCCACTTGACCCAGGGGGTGAGTGGAGGTTAGAAATTTTAGACAGCAGCCCTCAGCTAAATGCACAAAGTGGCTTTTCATCCTGCTGTCCATTCTGTGGTCTCTCTGTTAAAAAAATGGTGAGGAGATGCTTCCTAGCCGTGTAGGGAACGGCCAGTTCCCGTCTGTGTGTCATTCCCCGGGGCTCCTGGGGGCTCTCCAGCAGGTTCCTAGGCAGGCTTCCCTCCCCCACCACTCCCACCTTAAACGCGTTCTCCTTTGGTTTGGCAATGCCAATTCATGCGTGAGAAAAGAGGTCCCAGCAGCTCACGGTGCGAGGGAGCGGTGTGACCACTAGATGATGCCATTACTCTGCCAACAGCCTGCCCAGCGAAGCCGACCCAGCTCCTGACTCCCTGATCCTCCTTGCGAGTAAGTGAGATCCAGCTCTGGGCAAAACACCCTAAACCCCTCATTTCCCCACCTTGAGAACGGCTTTTCACTATATCTGTGGCTGGAGAGGAAGATGCTGTTTGATAAAACAGAGGGAATGAACCCTGGAGGGGATTCCACCTGAACTGGTGAAGGTGCACCAGGGATGAGAGTGTCTGCTGCCCTGCTGTGTCTGGCAGGAGAATATGAGGTGTCAGAGACTGCAAATATGGGAAGGAACAATCATATGGATAAGGGAAGGCCTTTGAAATCAGTCGTGATTTCTGTGGGCAAAGCAAGTGCTAGTTGACACTGAACTGAAAAGTGACGAGATATATCACCTTGTCTGTCCTCTGGGACAGGGGAATTGCTCCGGAACTGGGCAGATACAAATGCTAATGCTGAAATAAATCAAACAGCTGGAAGGAATACGTGAATCACAGACAGATTGCACTCATCTCTTCTGGGGAGATCACAGAACAGCTGGGCAAGACAAGAAGACGTCAGCACATATGGACCCGGCTTTTGAAACTGCACAAGGTCAGTGGCTGCTCCTGATGCAGCTGCTGTTTCCTGATAAGGTGTATGAGGGGGGAGTGGAAAGCAGCTGGGCAGAGAAGAGAATCAGGAAAACCCCGTCCCACTCCTCCCCCAACTCCTATCTGTCACTGAGGCCTGAAGGCTGGTCTTGTTATTCCATGCTCTGGTGTGCAAAAGCAGGGTGTTAGGTGATTTTTAGTGAAGGAGGGAAGGAAACATGATTAGACATATCAAAAGAAATTATATGGCAGCACTAAAGGGATGGGCAGGGCTTCTTGGTAGTGCTTAGTTGATCCGGGGGAGGAATACATCAAATGGATCTTCCTCCACTTGCTTCATGTTTGTCAGCATAGCAGAGATGTGGAAAAGGGATAGATTGCTGAAAAGAGGGAGGAGGATTGTAAAACCATGCACACAGCTGAGCTTTTTTGAGAATCTGGCTGTTAACAGTAGTACTGAACTTGCACTACTTTGAGGATCCGGCCTTCTGATCAAGCATTGACTATTCATGTTGAATATTCCCTTATAGTGTCAAAGTTCTTTAATCAGAGGAAAAAGAAGCCCCTGCATTTACCATTAAATTCACAGCTTTTTTAATAGAATGAACCTTTGAAAAAATCCAGTGATTTCTTCAGTTTTTGATATGAGTCACGAAAATGGTGCTTAAGTGTGCCAGTGCTTTGAAGGGCAGAAACATTCTAGATTCTGCTGTTTGCCATGGGAAAAGAGGGTGAAGTTCAAGTAACAGCAAATACCATGGGTGCAAGATTACTCTTGTGCTGTACTGACAACTCATCTGTCTTAACCTGATTCTGTTTGCAGCAATCCACTGTGATGAATCTGAGTTCACAGAACTACCCATCACTACCTCTGCAAATCCTTCCTAGAGAACTGCTTTGCACTGTGAAAATTAATTACTGCCTGCAATTGCATTGTGCAAATTCCTTATTTACTCAGCCCATTTAGGCGTGCTTTCTTGTAAAATGTCATGGCACACTGTTCCTTCTCACCAAGAAAAATACAACTGTGGCACTGTCAAATACCTTTTTTCTCCCACTATCAAAAGAAAAAAGCAAAATAAAGGATCAGTTTCAGACCAAGAAAAGTACCCCAGGAAGTAGGCTGGAGGCAATTAATTACTTGTCAGCATCTCCCTCAGATCTGCATAATGTAGAAAAGGTGCCTGTTTGGCTTTGTTCCGCTCTTTGTATTGCACTATTCTACTCCTTTCCTGACAATGTCCATCAGCCTGGCATCTGAATGCCTGCTAGATGTTGGTACATCAGGCCTGCTCAATCAGGTTCTCCGCTGGGATAATTCAGCGTGACCCATCTGAGGCTGATGTGCTTCTCGTGATTTGTATCACATTAGATCCATTGCTTTTTACCTTGGGAGAGAGGAATATTAGCGTGCATTTCTGTCTCTGTGTGCAAGCTGATGATGGCTGTTAGTGTATGGATGTGCTTTTCATCCAGTCAGTCACACACAGGAGCAGATGTGAAAACCCAGAGGTATACCCAGGCACAGGAAAATAATCCTTAAGCACAGAATTAGCCATGTGTGCACGTACGTAGGCTTATATGCAAAAATAGATGCAGGGATATGAGATCCACATCTCCTGTCTGACCATGTATGGACAGAGTCCAAATGCCCTTGCAGTCGTCTCTAGCAAGACTGCTTTCTTGTCCTTTCTTTCTCTGCTACATGTGCACAGAGGTGGGAAAGTGCGCAGCAAGGAGACAGCCTGCTCTGGGGGATGCTCCTCTAGGTGCTGATGTGTTGCATACAGGGGCAGACCCCATCAGCCATGGCCCCATCACTTCAGGAAAGATGGGGGCTAGCTAGTGTTTTGCTGCTGGCAGCACGCTTACATCACATGGCCTTTGACAGGTCACTGCTCCCCGGAGAGCAGATACATAATGCAGGAACGCGCAGTCGCTGGAGGGCTCATGTGGTTCTCATCAGCATCCCAACCCTCAGCGGGTGGGACTGCTCTCCCACACATAGCTTTCCAGTGTGTCAGCGCCCCTGCATGAAGCCATGGGCTGGCTCTGCTCTTCTTCCTATGCCGGCCTGTGGTGGTGGAGTTTACAGCAGGTCAGATGCTGTGCCTCCTTGAGTCACATAGTGACAGAGGCACTTGCTTACTTGCCAGATTTTCTCTCCCCCAGAGCGTCTCTCAAGTTTCCACTTTGATTTTCTGGCCAACTTTTCCTTCTCTGCCCTGTTAGGATGACCTGAATGTGCTATTTACCCCACTCCCACGTCTGCCTCTTGGCCTGGCAAGGAACATGTTGAACTTTAGCTCTCAGAGTCACAGTTTGTCCAGTTAATGGGGCTTCAAACACGGAAGTTTGTGGTCCGCGCTGCCCATAGTAACTCTGTGGTGCTTTGTCTTGCTGCTCTGTTACTGTAGTGAATGCTGTCCAGGCAAAAGGTTTTAGCAAATACACCTGCTTTTAAAATTAAATTGTCCTCGCTACTTGTGGACCTTTTTGCTACACTCAGAATTTACTCTTCTCCTTTAAATAAGATGCAACTAGGATTTTTGTTATTGAGGTTCCCTTTAAAGGGTTTGGGAAAGACAGATTCATTCAGAGAGAAACTGAGATTTTTTTAATGGTCCGAATTCTAAGCTGGACCTCTGCATGGGCAATGGGGGGAAGTTAACATGACTGATATGCTAACAATATCTGGCACTTGAATTCAGGTTGGGCTGAATGTAGGCATGTTTGTTCATGATGCTGTTGATCCCTCCTGGAAGCCATGAGAGAGACTGGCTTGACAAGTGCACAGACTAGCAAGGATGGTACTGGGGCACTGATGCAGAGATATGCCAAGCTTTGGATGTTTCCAGCAACACTTGCAGGCTGTTAAGTGCTCAGTAAGAAGAGAGCTTCACATCTGACCCACACTGGTAAGTTTCTGCACTGTGGGGCTTTATCAGCTGGAAATCTGGGGTGGCCAAGCAGTCTGTGACTCTCCTTTTCACAGCACACTTTTCATTGAGAAATGAAGATATTTGCTGCATATCTGCCAGTTTAGTTGTGTGTCTAAGTCAGTTTCTTGCATATCAGTGGGCCACAGCTTGGAGAAAAAGGTGGGCACCAGGGAGTAATGACTGCTGGACCGAGCACACAGGGGTAAGCGAGCACACCAGTGCACATGAACTCTGAGGGAGCGTGTTTGCAGATATGTTTCCCAAGGGAGACTTGGATTCAGGTTTCCCATGCTCTCACCTCAATGATATAGTCTTTTCCATCTTTGCTGTGGACAGCTTTGACAGCGCAGATGTCGAGACCTCCAAACATTTCCGCACAGGCGTCTGCCCAGAGTCTGTACCTGCAGAGACCACAGAGACATGGCCTAGGATTAGCTGTCATTGGGCAGACCACCAAATACAGCCACCCATCCCACTGCCCCTATGAGCACAGAGAGATTTGGGAACTCTTTTTATCACAAGGCGTACTTCATGTGCATTTCTGGGTCATTGCCTCACTCTCTCGCACAGGAGATGGAGCAAAAAGAAAAAAGAATCTTGTCTGTTTTCCCTTCATTTCAGATTGTTTCAGCCATGCCCTCAAAGCCACCTTAAAATGTTTCTTTCCCTCCTTCGTATTTACATCACATCTCCAGTTGGTTGTCATTTAGCCAAGCTATAAATATTTAGCTCATTTAATCTCCCAGTAGTGTTGGCCCCTTAGCGTTTGTATTGGCTTTGCCTGAAAGCCCTCCATTATGCAGGCAGCTTTCTCCTGATAAGATGTGCTGCACATTGGGGCTGGAATAGGATTGGAAAGTGAGTGCAGAATTTAGCAGGGAGTAGCAATCCCCTCCCTGATCTGTAACCCTGTGGCTCCTGCTTTATACAATTTACTCCTTCAATTTCATCCTTTCACAGCCTCCTGCCTCCCGTCTACCCCAGGGCGTTGCTCCCATCACACAGACCAGGCGCTGCTTTGTCACAGGAGAGCTGTAGGCTGTATCCCTTTTCTCTAGCCCTCCCAGAACAGGAACGTGAGCTGCTATGAACAGGGGCCAGGCCAGGCGGGTGCCCCCTTAGCTGTCCCGGTGTCAGACGAGGATAGAGAATGACAATAGGCGTATTATGGGGGGACCATCCCCACGCTGTGGAAATGAGGAGGGAATGAGGCGGCCTGGTTTTATTTCCTGTGCAGCTGTGCTGCAGTCCTGACCATTTCAATAAAAAGAATAATCTCAGAACAGCAGATCTGTAAGCAGGACGACGACAAGATGAGGGGAGGGGAGGGAAGGCCACAGTCTCATGAAAACACTGACATTTTACAGATCCTGCAGGGGCTGGGAAAAGAGCTGTTCTGGCCAAAAAACAAGTTTATGTCCTTGAAGCCATCCAGAGTCCCCATAGCTCGACAACATAATGATCAACTTGTATGAACACAATGTCTGTGGGAAGATGCAAGAATATCACTTATATGACTACTGGTGCTCTCTCATCCCTAATGAGCAGGCCAAGCACATTCACTCCAGCCCCCCTGAGGAAGACAGTGCCTGAGGAGGAGTCAGTAGCATAAGGAGGAGGAGAACTATGGACCCCATGAGCCTCGCAAGAGACACAGCAAGCCCTCCTCATGCACTGCTGTGACCTCAAACCTTGGGCCACCATCATGGGAACTACTGCTCTTCCCAAGGGACATCTCTAAGTGTCTGGGTTCAGCAACAAGGCTCAGAGAATTGTTGTCCATCATGGAGACCCCAATAGCTTCATGTCTTCAATGTTGCTGACCCTAGGTGAGCACTGGGAGATGTCATAGGTGCTGGGGTGTAATAGCAGTGCCACAGGACAAAAGAGTGTATTTATGCACATGCATCAGGGGTAACATTTGCCGAGGATTTACTGCCATTTTGCCTAGTGTTACCTGGATACCTCAATCCTTTGGGTTAGTGTTCAGTTCAGTAGGTGCTTCAGGTTGCTCCTACTCATCAGAGCACTTCAGCGCACTCCTGCTTCATTGCACACATTGATGGCCATAGATTTCGATGGGACTTGTTGCATTCATGACTGGATAAGGCTAGAGTGGTGAATTGTCGTACTACATCTATAAAATGAACTTTCAAAATGCAGCACAGCAGGCTGGCTGGGAATCAAGGTCTAGTCCTACAGCACTGCAACGAGGGAATGTCTACCCTTCATCTCTCTAGCTTCAGCTGTGTTATAAGCAACCAGGATGCATAATAATGTCCAGTGCCCACAGCCTAATTAAAGTCTTGCCAAGTCACCTTCAGCATTTGATCTGGGACTTGGCTTGGCTTCCCTGTTTCATGGAACTAAAGGTGCAGAAGGGACCTTAGATGATCAGCTGCACAACTCTCGTACCCCAAAGAGGAGACATTTCTTTAATCTGGTCTGAAAGAGTGCAGAGATTCCCCATCTCCTCCAGGAAATCCATTTCTGTGACATGCTCTCCTTACCGTTAGGAAGTATAGGAAATGTTCAAATGAACATTTTCTGCTATAATTTAAGCCCATTATTTCTTACAGTAGTATGTTAGTAATATAATGAGTGAGTAATGGCCTATTAGCAGCCTTTTACGTATGTGAAGAGCATTTGCCCTGCAAGTTTTTTAATCTTTAGGATGGAATGGTGTTTAACTTGTGGATTTCTTCCAACTCTGTGACAGCTTATGAAGGAAAGTGAGGTTCTGCACTACAGGCATGGTTTTGTCACGCATGAGTCTACACCTCTACTGGAAAATATCAGTGGACTGCTAATCATTAAAAAAGGTGAAAAACTACATAAGGAATTGTTGCATGCTTTTCTAATGGGTTGATTATGTCTTTTCTCTCTCCATTTATTGTCCTCTTGGCTCTCCCCAGCTTCTTGCTATTTCTCCTCAAATGTGACGCCCAAACCTGGACAGTCAGAATTAATCATGATCCTGACAAATTGGAGGTTTAATCTGAAAATAAATATTAGATTCACTAGGGATGAATGCCTACACATAATGTATGGATTTTATAAATCTACTAATAATCTACTTAAATAAGATGGAGAACAAGTGACTTGATAGCAGTTCTTCAGAATATAGTTTGGAAAAAAGCAAAGTACAAGTTTACCGTGAGTCAACAATGTCATGCAGTTGCAATGTTAGTAAATATCTCAGTGACTTGAGTATATGGAAGTACCACCTGCAGATTTTATTCTGTGAAATGCAATTCCTTCTGCTCTATTCAGCAGTGAGAAGACCGTAGTTAAAACAGTGTCCGCTTCTGGGAGACCAATGCAAAATAGTGCTTTCAGCACTTCATCTGACAGATTTTTCCCTGTGATGAGCAGAAGTAAAACACTTTTCTGTGCCTGCCTCTCATTAGTAATGTACTTAGAATAACTTCTTGTTACTTCTTGTTTTGTTCTGTGACCTCTCCGATTTTATCCCTACATGTTTGTACTTGTGTGCTTGACCTGAGCATGCTGATCTTGTTTCCTGTGGCTACATTCACTAAAGATCTAATGATTTAGCAATGTTGGGCTCTAGCTGTACTTCCAGTCTGTTCTCCAAAATAGGACAGTTTGCCTTTGTGCCATTAGTATTTTTTTAAGGAAACACTTGGTCTTTTAAACTCCTTTATCCAGCCTCCCGGGAGACCTCGCTTACCAGTTCTCGCAGTTAACCCAAGTCTGACATACAGTTCCTCCCTTCTAGCCCCAGAATAGCTAACACTGTCTCAAAACCCTCTTCCTTACCTCTCTGTCATTGCAATCTGTTCTAGCATCGCAGAACCTGTGTTTGCCTTCCAGTTTCCAGAGATGGATGTCCTCCTAGAAAAGCAAACCAAAAACATAACCTGAACATGAAAATACACTCCTGCCCCATCCTCCCTCATATAGCAGTCCCCATTATTGACTCGTGCTTGTAAAGGAGGGGATGAGGTGAGCTTCCTCACAGAAGCCTTTCCAAATCCTGCCTCAACAACACTCCATACAGGATATGGTGTTCAGACTCATGAAAAACTGAATGAGGAGTTAAACAGGGAAACCTCCAAGGAATCTTGAGCACACATCAAGCTCTGTGAGTACTTTCTTTCTTTATACATCAGGCCCAGAAAAGCTGAAATGTCTGTAGATCTTTCGGATAATCGCTCTTGTGTTCTGCAGTGGGTACCATCCTCTGCCCATGGAAGAGCATGTTTCCAGGAAACATCTCACTGAGCAGCTTCACAAATGTCAGCTCTGAAATTCTGGGTCTCCTTAACTTTGATTTTAATTGTATTGGTACCATAGAACAGATGATTATACTATCTTTTCACTGGTTTTTCATTGACCTGTCCATGGCTCACTGTGTCTGAACCCAGAGAATATGCAAAAATTGTTGGAGTGTCGTTAGCTGCCCAAAAATGTACTGTTGCTGACAAATCCTGCACCTCACCACCATCCATAAAGGGATGAAACTTTTCCTTTTCTTGACCTTAGACACAAGGCAGACATTGGACAGCCTGTTGTAACAACACTGCAGAAAAACCTGGCATAGTGTACAAGCTAGGACAAGTTAGCAAGCTGACAGGATACATCCAGAGACCATCTCCATGTTGAATGAGATTTAGGTAGAGACTTAAGAGGGGAGCATGAGGTGTGATCTTGCACTTCAACATGAGGTCGTGGGAAACCTCCTTGCCAGTTCTGTCACCTTTGCAACATGATGTGGAAAGTTGATTCTGAACTTGGAAAACTATGTGAAGCAGTGGTAATACTGATATCCTGCTAGACTGTAAACCTGGATCATTATAGCTGACTACCTAAGGTTCCTCTTTACTCTGGTGAGGGACAGCCTGATGTCCTTTTTCCATTTCTCTTCTGAAGTGGTATGTATAGTTGCTGTGAAATTTAAAAGGTCTTAGTAGCCTGTATTTAAATAAGTGGGAGGGCAGCCAAAGGAACATGATTACTGTGTTGAATAACTGTATTTCCATATAATTGACTCTTGTCCCGTTCACCCAACATCTAACTTCTTGCTTCACTTTGTAATCAAAAGAACGTGTTCCTCCTCGAGCTTTTATTGTTATGAACCCTTTGATGGCCTACAATGTCAGTGTTCAAACCTCAGCCCCTCTTTTTCTTTTGACATGGGATTTTTAGGATTATGTTTTTCAGTTCTGCAATGGGAAAAAACCACTCTTTATTAACATTCAGTTCAGAAAATTGCCCTGCAGTGGCAGATGGCATCCTGATTTCCATTAGTACTGATGAGAACTCCCAGAGTCTGATTAGTGACAAGATGATTTGGTATCAGTGTTTAGAAAATGTACCTGGCATACCAAATGTAAGCAGCTGTGTCGCCCCTAAGAAAACCAAATCACAGCTACATGATTTTACAAGGAAATTTGATGTGGGAAAACTCCCAAAGTAAGAGCTCTGCTCTGGCTGTTGGGCAGATAGGCATAAAGTATAAATCATTTCTCTCATTTGCATCCCTAACTTTCCTGTTAGGGAACTTTCCTGTTTTCAAACAGCAAAACTTAATTTGAAGCCCTCCAGATCAGTCACCAAATTCCTGCATCCCATCCTCTGTTAAAATTACTCCCTTCCAAGCATGTCTGAGCAGTTCAGGTGTCACCAGATTTTTCTTATTCTTTTTTCTTTCCCTTTTTGTATTCACCCTGAGGTGCAAAAGGAGACTGAAGACAAAGATCTTTCTGTAAGGATCCCCTCCCTCAAACCACATTTCTCTCAGGGACTGAAAGTCAAAGTGCTTTCAGCCATCCTAAATGTTAGAGGGCTGCATCCATATACAGTCAGTATCTTAGAGGAAAGGGCCACTGAGTTTTGAGAATCAGCAGATCAAGCAGATTTGTGACCGACACCTGCACTGCTTAAGATAAGTGGATAAACTAGCAGATATTGGGCTGTTGGTGCCCTATACTCACCATGTCCCAGATGGGCCATTTCAGTCTAAAAGCAGTTGTAGTTTACGCACAGTTGAAGTTGTAGACCCTGCAGAGCATACTGAACTACATTTGAGGTGACAAAACTAGAAGTCACACTCATGAAACTAGAAAGAAAAGGATATTATCCTTTCACCAAAAGCTGGATCCAAGGAACATCCCACTCCTGAAAGGCAGCAACTGCTGGCTTCAAAGTGAAAAACATTTCACAAGTCCTAACTGGAAATGATCCCTCTCTTTGCCCCCATCTGGGGTGAGGGCAGAAGTATAATTCCTGCCCCAATTTCCCCTGTCACATGAGCAGTATATATGGGTATTATGATGTCAGTCAAATGCATGTTTTTGAATTTTAGACATATCACATGCCGCTTATCTGCTGTTTTGAGACTGGACTAAGGCATGGGCTAAGTAGGTGTTTGCTGGAAGTGTAAATCTGGAGTCACTGCACTGATTGAAGTCAATGAGAAACTGAATTCAAGCCTTGGCTCATGGGCTGGAAGGAAGTGCATTGAGCATCTGGGTTGGAATGTATGAGTCACCCTGCAGCATCCTCCCTATGGCAGATGCTTTGTGCAAAGTAAATATTCTGATGAATTTTGGGACACAGTCTTTTCTCAGACAGAAGGGGGCTTTTAAAGTCTATACGTGTGGGTGAAGGTATAAAAATACTGGGTAGATTCCATGTCTCACAGATCAAAGCAATTCACTTAGTATGACACTACTGCCAATCCTGTAATTGAATTTAAGGCTGAGATTTGCTGATATGACTAATGTTTTTGAGTCTTCTACTTGTGACACCAGTGAGAGCTCTGATATTTTGTGTGCTTTTACCTGTTTTTTTGGCACAGTAGGGACTTATTTATACCATAGAAATAACCTTCTGTTCTGCCTGATGCCAGGACAGAAGGAGCAGCCCCTGATGGGACTGGCTATACATCTCTCCCAAGCTCATGTCCATAAATGGCTCTCTCAGTATAATTCAACATTCTGGATTAGAAAGTTGCTGTGTGAATTCAGCTGTTTACTTTCTATGCTAATAAGCTTAATTTCTCATTAAGGTGTTTCCTCTTCATGGCTGTTTTCATGTGAAAAGATTTTTCATTTAGCAAACAATTGTTTGTGCAGCTATATTCCCAAGTGGGATTAGCTCTTAGTGTGACTGCTTTCTTTCCTCAATCATCTGGTATTATTTCTGATCCCTGTCTGGATGAGTGCATAGTGAGTGCGAATAATAAACAGGGAGAGGATATGGTCAGGCTAACTGGACCTTTGTTTCACTTAGAGGCAGGCTGGGAGCAGGCTCTGGAGCCAAGGCTGGGTAAGTTTGGCAGGAATAGGGAATTTTAATTGATATTTTAAACCTTCCTTCCTTTGGCCAGTTTGAGCCAGAGTCCCTGAGAAGTTAATGTAATATTAGGCAACTATTGCTATTGTTGACCTGATCAGATTTAAAATAAATTTTCTCTCATTGATTTTACATGAAGTAGCTGAGCATCCCACAAGGCCTTCCCATGAAGAATGTGACTCAGTCATTATCTAGTTTACTTAAATACCTCTGTGCTAGGAAACCAGCCAGGAATTTTAGGCAGCTATAGCCGAAAAATACGTGATCGTGTACATTTGATTATCTTATTGAACTATGTTTCACCAGAACTGTGGCCTGGGGGGTTGTAAACATGGATCCAAAAGTCACAGTGTTGTGGGTGTTAGGTAACATGAAATTTAAGTGGTGACCTGAAGAGTGTACTTCTGGAGCTGTCTATTTGTCCCGAATTTTGTGGCTGGATAAGGAGCTTCTGGAGAAACTGTGATATTTGACTTTTATTGTCTACTGGTGTGAAGTAAGAAGAAACAGGTGCCTTAGAGACTCCTGTGGTTACATCATTAATTGAGCTTGACTACTACTCTACTGAAGTTTGGCTGAATGCTTTTCAATATTTTTAAACATATCAGTGTTGAGGGTTGCCTTTGTGCCAGCGCCTGCACTACCCTATGGGGCAGGAAGGAGCAGGAAGGACACAGATATGTATTTCCACTTTCTCCTCCTTTGTATGCTTCAAGGAGCACACCTGCAAAATGCCCATGGAAACCTTGCATGCTGGTGAGGCTGAGGCTGTTTATACCTGGTGCCACGTGCTCCTCATGCCCTGTGTCAGCGCAGAGCTGTGATCTCTCTCTGGGGAGAGGATGGAGAGTTGCTGTGGGTTGGACACTGTAGGCTCCATGAGTTGCAGCTGGCTCTTAAAAACATTTTGCCCCTCCTGCCCCAGCCTTTTTAATGTTTCCCCCGATTTTGCTAAACTACTGGGAAAGATGAGCCCTTTTGCAACATTAGGGAGATGTGGTAGGTGATGGCAGAGCACAGTTGTTGTAGTGGGAACTAACTGAAGCTCAGGAACAGGTAGAGAGGGATTTACCTTCCAGAGACAATTTGCTGATGGTGAGTAATGGAGAAGATGATCAGTGGATGAGGGACCTGGGTTCAGAGGTTGGAGAACAGCAGTGCTATTCTTCAAGAAAATTAAGTCAGCTTCCTACTCTGGCCCAGAGCAAACACCAAGTGAGTCACATGCACAGCACTGTCTTGTGTCCCACCCCCTTCTCACTCTGGCATAGTCACACACTCACATGTAAGCCTTGTAGTTGCTGCCGATTTTCTGGATTCGGATGTCGTACTTGGAGTCAATGAAGGGCTCAGTGGTGGCGTAGGTTTTTGCCATGGCTACTATGCTGGCCATGTCCCGGAAGTCATGCTGGTTCTCAACTTTGACCTTGATTTCCAAAATCCAGTGAAAAAGTGACAAGAACAGAAAGAACAGGAATACTTTGTGAGCAGAAGTCATCTCCGCACCTGACGAGCACAACGTCAGTTAAAAACCACACAGATGGAGCTGAGGACAGGGCAGGGATTGTGTGATTTAAAGATGCCCAGACCAACCCAACCTGGAGCAAACCAACCCTTCCTCACACACAGGCCCTGGTAAACCTGACAGTATGGATGCAGCTAGACCTTTGCCCAGATGGCTCTTGCTAATGCTCATTGTTTTAATGATGCTTCAGTAAAATATTTGATCTCTTAAGAGGCATTACTTCATTCAAACTTTGGAACTGCTATTTCCCATGTTGGGATGGATGAAAACAGAGTATTTTGTGTGGTCAGGAAATAGAAACCAATGCCAGGAAATCAACAAGAGAGCTAGTTGTCTGCCACCTCTAGGATTCATTTCTCTGGCATTCCACATTATCCCCCCTCCAGACGTTTTTTTGAGGAGTGGTGCAGTTCTCCTGTCTGGAAATAAGCTCTGAAGGAAAAGCGTGTCTCTGGGACAGCCTGTGATTCTTGGGGAGATTTGTGTGAATGCAGTGCCAAGCACATGTGCATGGGACAGCTGGTTGGGTGTTAGACATGGGTTGCACTTGGAAATGAAAGGGCAGAGGCCTATGAGCTGGAGATTTTCTGAGAAGATGGCTTTTCACAGATTTGTAGTCAGTTATGAGAAATGTTCTGTATCCTATAAAAAAAAAACAAGGAAAAAAAGGAAAAAAAAGGAAAAAAAGGAAGAAGGACCAAAACAGTGTAAGTTGTAATGATGTAATTAAATCTTTATGAAAGCTCATTGGTTCAGGAGAGGAAAACTGAACAAGCAGGTAATAAGAACACAGCTTCACATCATTCACACTCTCAGCCCAGCCTTTAGTCTATTGGCAAAACCTTGTTTTGTGCATCAGAGACACCCATGCAAATCTTGCTCCTTAGAGCCAGATGGATGCAGGAAGGTGGGATAGTTAGTAGAAAAAAGACCAATACTGTGTGAAAAGGGTAGCAAACGTCTTTCTTTATGTATTACCTGCACTTTGTAGTTTGGTAACTCTTTTGAGACCACAGCTGGGGACTGCAACTCTGCTTCACTAAACGTCTACTCGCTCGTGACAACCAGTCAGTCTCTGCCCTAGAAGAGTTTTCCAGTTGCGTCATCGTGTGTGTTAAAGGAGGGTGATGCCAGACTATGTGGAGCCGGCTGAAGGAAACGCGTGCAACGGTATTTGGTGTTTCTTTGCAAAGAACAAACAAGTGGCTTTACTTATCCTTATCTGCTTTCAGCCATGAGAGGGCAGGAGCCATCTTCACTAGAGAACAGAGGACAAGTTTGTTGCTAACCTGTTTTACTCTGTTTAGACGGTTTTGTGTAAGCACCAGCCATAACACAAATCAAAGATGCATCCACATCCTGGTGCAGAAAAGTTCTCCAGAACAGGACAGGTTGTGGGGAAGGTGAAAAGTGCAACTAGTTTGACCTGTGATCATTTCTAGATGCCTGAGTAATAAGAAAAAAGACCTGGTCTGCTGCTTCTTTTGCTGAACACTAAATAGCCCTAGTCCTCCTCCCTTCTGCTGTGGTGAGGGCTGTGCTCTTGCTATTCAAAGATCACTGGGAAAAGCTGTAGAGGAAGACGACAATCGTCTGTAGAGTGGGAGGGTAGAGGGAAAAAAGGAAATAACAAACACAAAGGGAGAATGTAAAGGCAACTATTGCACGTCATCCAGGAGGAACAGCCTTGCTCTGGGCGATGTTAGCCCGCTCTATGTCCAAGCAGGGCTGCGCACGGTCCTGCCTGCTCCTGGCACGTCAGGGCAGGGTGAGGAAGCAGGAGAAGGGAGCACCTCATGGGGAGAGCCTTCAGCCTGGGCATGGCTTGCAAAATACCAGGGGAAACAATGCAGGCTGTGTCAGGCCGAGTATTTTTGTTGCACAGATAAGAATGCTAGGCTGAATGACATCAAGAGAGAGAGTCCCACCCAGATGAGGTGATCACAAAAGGGACTACATGGGCAGGCGATGCATGATGTTATGACATATTCTCCTGGACCCTTTTGGCAATGGGAAAAGACAAAAGCCATTATATAATGACCTACTTGGAACGACATTTGTGGGATCTGAAACAAAGCATTGCACTTGTGCAGCAGATGTCTTTGTGCCCGGGCTGAAATGTTTGCATTCCCAGCCCTGGAAGCTTCGTCCCAGAGCCAGAGGAATGGGATGCTGCTCCCCTCTCCAGATTGGAGTTAGACTATATTGTTACTGCTAGAAAGGAGCTCTATGTTCATCTTGTTGAATAGGATTTTTCCTCAAAAATACAAGATGAAGAGTCAATTTCTTCCTCCTCTCTGTCTTTCACTCCCTGTGGGGACAGAAGATTTTGGCTGGGTATAGTTAAAGGGTGGGGTGACTCACTGAGGACACAAGGACAGAAATGAAAAACAAAGATGATTCCCACAGTGCTACACCACTGCACAGTTCTCTGTAAACAGCTCTTCCATCTTCTCTGGCCCATGCCAGAGCCCATTCCATGGACTTTTCTGAGAAGGCACCTCACAGAGATGCCCTTTAGGAGATCATGGCCTTACCCAGCATCAAAATAATCAAATTTCACCAAAGCTGAAATCTGAGCCATCGTTTGTTAATTGTTAGAGACGGCCAAATTTGACAAAAATAACAGCCATGTCCTGGTTTAACGCTGGTTTAGTCCAGTGTATGGTTATTACTTCATAAACAGGAAGCACTCAAGTTACAGTCAAATTAGATTTATATTCCTGCCTTATCTATCAAGTCCACCATTTCATTAGCTTTCTACTTTTAAATTTTGTATAATTCATTTTCTCCTGCCTCCTAACCCTTTTACATGTCAATAAAATACCCATTTTCAGAGCAGGAGGAAAAACCCTAGAGATAATCAAAGCCAGGGTGGATGGAGCGTGACGCCAGAGGGCATTATTTAAGAAGCGACTATTAAAAATCATTCTAGAGCAAACAGTTACAAATTTACCCTAATAAGAGATAAATCTGTCTTCTAAAATGGCAGGATGACCAATGCACAAAACTAAGAAGAGAAGTTAGAAAGCAATCAACAGGGTCTTTCCTCTGTCTCTTTCTTCTTTGCAGCCTTCTTACGATAGATGTAATATCCCATTAGCTGTGTAGAGGAGTGCAAACAGTGAGTGCAAACACAGCCCCTGCCTGGGCGGCCTGTTTGCTTAGCTGTGCTGGCTATTTCAGCAGCAATGGACTTATTCTGGAGCCGTCAGCTGCTGTTTGCTGTAGCATTTTAGTGACCTGTTGTGAAGAGTTTGGGCCAGTGTGTCGACAAATGTCTTTTCTGAGAAAGAAGGGAGAGTCCCTGCTTCCCTCCTGGCTGTCTTCTCTAACTCAGGCATTGGCCATACCCTAGCACACTTCCTGTCACTTGCAGTGGAGAGGGGAGTCTGGCTGGATCCCCAGTGGTGGCATCTCAGAAGCTGATACTATGTGACCTGCAGCTGCTGCTGTTTCCATCTTCAGCCTGCTCATGAAGCACTGACTTGTTGCCTTTGGCTGGAGAGTGTCCAAGGGACAGATCAGGAACAAATATTTCTGTCCCATCTCTGCTGTGGACCTTTTGAGGTCTTTCTGCAAGACAGGATTTTGGAGAGCAGGTCCTGGCATTGTTAAAAATCTGCCATGGCTATTTCCCAGGCAGTCTGAGCAATCCCTGAGATCTGCATGAGCAGATTCCTGCAGTGAGGGGCCTGAGCAGTTATTTCTGCTTCTTCTGTCTCATAGTTCCTCTGCTGCCTCTTGTCCACCTCAGATGTTCCTGGACACCAGGGTCCCAGGGCTAGAGCACTCCTCTCTCATCTTTATCCTAAGCACTGCCAGGCATTGCCTCATAGACCCCTTTTGCTTTTGTTAGTTACATTGCCACATGAAAAAATAGTCAGCCAAAGTGGCATAATTATAGCAGGCTGCCAGGGCTGTCCTAGCCTTGCCTCTTGAAGTGTCATCCAGAGTTAAATCTGCCTCACAGGGTAAACCTGCACTGCTTTGGAGACAGCTTGCAGCAGAAGTTTCTGTGTCCACACTGGGGTTAGAGGCAGGTTCAGCTAGAAGGTAAGTGTCCAAGGACAAGCCAGGGCCAGGCTTGGCAACGTTGTGTTTAACTGAGTCTTGGTAGGCTGGTGAAAATGTTTTCCTCCAGAGAAACTGGCGTGGCTGCACAGAGCTTGTGATTTTCCATCAACCTGCACTTAGCCTTTCTGCAATGTCTTTGCCATTTTGAGAGAGAAGGTCTTCAGGAATGGCTCTGTACAGAGGTTTCCTGAGTCTCTACTTCCCTCTACTCCAAACTGTACTCCCTGTCTCAAAATACCCAATCCAATCAACACATACTCAATTTAGGCCTAACTCTGACTGACTTCAAAATATTAAAGACACAGGAGAGTCTGGATTTCCTTACTATACTCACACTGAAGTTCTCCAGGTGTTATGCTGCCTTGAATGCATTAAACCTTACAAACCCTACTAACTTCCTAATGAAGAGCTTCCCTTAGCCACGGGTCTTGGCAGCTTTGGCTCCCAGTGCCCTGAATCAGCCACTGTTTTTCACATCCATCAAAAGGTTCCAGACTGATGTGCATGGGGATGCTTTTGCTATTTTGAAGAAGGGTGGTGCCTCCTCACTCATGAGTCAGTGGGAACGCAGCGATTGGGCTGCTCTGTTGTGAATGTTACATGTCAAGTCATTATTTGTCCTCTGTAAAAGAAAATATTTGTTCCTTGACAAACTGAGGCAACCCTTTCCCCTTCCTTTCCTCTTTAACACACTGGATTTTCAAAGCTCTCACTTTTGGAACATTCTATTTCTAGTCCCAAGAGAGACAAGGTGACGAGCTGTCCTTCCTGATAAAAAAGCTTGCAGTATTTTTACATTACAGAGTGGCTCTGTTTAGTTTGTGCTATATTTATACCAGGGGAAAAAAAGCATAGAGAAGTCTTTCCCATCCAGTAAGAGAGAAAATAACTCTGACCACATATAATGAACAAGTTTTTCTTCTACAATGTAATAAATTCATCTGAGCCTAGATTTGTACTTGGGAGGTGTTTTCATAATTATGGGGCAGGAGGGGACAGGAGGTGACTCTTAAACTGGCCTAATTAGAGAGGTCTAAAAATAAAGTAAGAGTAGCCATATATGTATATATTTATTAAATTAATTTAAATATAGATGAAGCCACATGGACATACACTGGTTTTCTGCTCTTTGCAGTCCTGGCAGTTGTTTCCTTCTCATGGTCTGATCAGGAAGAGGTGAGGAGGCTCTTTGAATGATCTTGCAGCACTAGGCTCCTTTCCTAGGGCACTTTAGGGTCATGTTAGCACATAAATGGGATCTATTAACATAGAGCATTATTCTTCTCCACGGGCCCTGGCATTTTGAGATCCAGAGTCAGCAAGAAGTGTTATTCCTCTCTCACTGTAGTGCTCACCCAATTCAATAGAGACCCCTCACCACATTTGGGGTAGGTAGGCTCAAACTGCAAAATGCTTAAAAATAGCTTGACCTTTAAGAGCTGCTGGGTGAATAATGGTTCAGTTCTGCACAGGGAAGGACACTCTTAGTGTCCATCTATGGTTTCCCTGGAAGAATCCTTGAGTACTGTTGACCACATGAGCCTGCGCAACTTAAATGCAACATGAGAAAGGTCCTTCTCTGTTGTAGACTATTGTCTAAACAATATATTTACAGATGCATTTGTGCTGATATTGGACACAGCAGCACATAGAGCACTTGTTAGGATCTTCCAGTGTCAGCTAGATATAGACTGACTCCAAATTTTGGAATGGGGATAATGATGCTCATTGGAGGGGCTGAAGGGCGTATGTCCTGGTTTTGGATCAGAAGATTGTCTGGGGCCCCTTCATCTCTCTAGGTGAAGGCTATTCCTGGTGTCTCTGCCCAAGTCAACAGAGAGGCTGTTTCTGGAATTCTCAATGGCAATTTCAAAAGATGCATTTTGTTGCAAATTTGTTTTCTTCATCTCCACCTCCAGTTGACATGCATGGATCACTTGGCAAGAGCATTTCTATCACTAGTGGTATACTGTCACCCATTTTGCTCCTGACCTTTAATATGAAGTGTTCCTCTTCCAAGCTACAGATAGTCAATAGAGCCTGTTTCTCACAAGTCCCAACATGATTATTTTTCACTTTAACTTTGAGGATTCTCTTTTTTGCCTGATTAAAAAAATGTGGTGAGTGAATTTTGTGAAATTGTTTTGAAGACAAAAGATATATAAAAATGAAAGTGCATTGGTTTGGACTGGGATAGGGATAATTTTCTGGTATTAGGCTACATTTTGGATTGATGCAGAAAACAGTGTTGATAATTCAGGGATGGTTTAGTTACCGCTGAGCAGTGCTCACACAGAGCCAAGGCCTTTGCTGTTTCTTGCACTACCCCATCAGCAAGTAGACTGGGAGGACACAAGGAATGGGGAGGGGACACAGCCAGGACAGCTGACCCCAACTGACCAAAGGGATGTTCCATACTATATGATGTCATTATCAGCATATAAAGCTGGAGGAAGAAGAAGGAAGGGGGGACACATTCGAAGTGATGGCATTTGTCTTCCCAAGTAACAGTTGCACGTGATGGAGCCCTGTGTTCCTGGAGATAGCTGAACACCAGCCTGCCAGTGGGAAGTGGTGAATGAATGCCTTGTTTTGCTTTGCTTGCATGCATGGCTTTTGCTTTACTCAGTAAGCTCTTTTTATCTTGACCCATAAGTTTTCTCACTTCCTGAGAACTCTTCAAATTCTCTGCCCCATCCTGTGAAGAGGAGTGAGCAAGTGGCTGTGTGGTGCTTAGATGCTGACTGGGGTTATACCACGTCAGAAAGTCTATTATAATTTTGCTCTTTCTAGCCATTATTGCAAAATAATAAACACTCAGCACTTCTTATAGTGCCAGAAACCTTATGAATATGAATTAGCAATAAGCATGAAGTAATTATTATAACCCCTTTGGTCTGTAACACAGAGAAAGAACTATGAAAGAACTATGAAGAACTATGAAATGACACAAATGTCCCCTCAAGTCAGTGGTGTTGCTCTTTGGGGAAGAGGCAATTTCTGTGTCCAGAGCTTTTCTGGCTCCTGGCCACTGCCTTGGTACAAAGAAAAAGTAACAGTGTCTTTTGCATTCTTCTAAGTCTTGGTGATTCCTATTACATGTGATTTTATCATTAATAACAAGAAAAATGTAAGTACTTCCTTGACAATTTCTGCTGGTAATGAGATTGTAATCTGAATGCTCACATCCTTTGAAGCACCCGTTACAGGTACAAATATGTGACTCGTTATTTTGGCATTGTTTGTTGCATTAAGTACTATTTTTAATACCGACACGTGTACTTTGGCTAATAGGTTGGTCAAGGGGTTATGATCTAGTTGCAGTTACAGAGACATGGTGGGACAACTCACATTACTGGAATGTGGCCATGGATGGCTATGTCCTTTTTAGGAAAGACAGGCCAACAAGGAAGGAGGTGGAGTTGCTCTTCATTAAAGGGCATGGGGGATACTGTTGTGGGTGTCTATTACAGGCCACCTGATCAAGAGGAGGAAGGTGATGAGGCCTTCTACAGGCAGCTGACAGTAGCCTCACAATCATTGGCCCTGGCTCATATGTGGGATTTTAACTACCCAGATATTTGCTGGAAGGCCAGCACAGCCAGCCGTTCATGTGAAGTCCAGGAGGTTCCTCCAGTGCATTAATGATAACTTCCTAATGCAAATGTGGATGAGCCTATTAGGAGAGGAGCACTGCTGGATCTTGTACAAGGAGGGACTGGTTGAAGAGGTGAGGGTGAGGGTAGACTGGGCTGCAGCAAACAGGAGATGGTGGAGTTCAAGATCTTATAAGTTAGGAAGAGAGTAGCAAGTATGTCTGCAACCCTGGACTTCAGCAGGGCCAACTTTGGCCTCTTCAAGCAATTACTGGGGGAAATCCCATGGGACAGGGCACTGGAAGGAAAAAGAGCCCAAGATAGTTGGTCCATATTCAAGGACCACTTCTTCAAAGCTCAAGATCAGAGCATCCCAATGGGAAAGAAGTCAAGAAAGGGAGGCAGAAGACCTGCATGGGTAAACAGGGGACTGCTGGGCAAGCTTAAGTGGAAGAAGAGAGTCTAGAGGTCATAGAAGGAGTGGGTAGCCACTGTTGTTGGGGAATCTAGGATGGAAACTAGGAAAACTAAGACCTCTTTGGAATTAAACTTTGCAAGGCAGGTCAAGAACAAGAGAAAGGGCTTCTTCAAATGCATTGGAGACAAAACTAATGCTAGAGGCAATGTAGGCCCTCTGTTGGATGAGGTGGGTGCCCTGGTGCCTGGTGACTGAGGATAGTATGAAGGTGGAGTTACTGAATGCCATATTTGTCTACACTGCTGGATACTGTTTGCAAGAGCCCCAGGTGGCTGAAGCCCCGGAGATGGCCAGGACAAATGATGAGTCTGCCTTGGTTGATGAGGATAGGGTCAGGGATGAATTAGGTCATCTGGACATCCATAAATCTATGGGTCCTGATGGGATGCACCTGAGGGTGCTGAGGAAGCTGGTGGAAGTCATTGTTAGGCCACTATCCATCGTCTTTGCTAAATCCTGGGAAACAGGCGAGGTGCCTGAGGACTGGAGGAAAGAAAATGTTACTCCAGTATTCAAAAAGAGCAAGAAGGAGGACATGGGTAGCTACAGCTTCACTTCCATCCCTGGAAAGGTGATGGAAAGACTTATCCTTGGTGCTGTCTCTAGGCACATCAAAGATAAGAGGGTTGTTAGGAGCAGTCAACATGGTTTTACCAAGGGGAAGTCATGTTTGACTAATCTAATAGCCTTTTATGAGGATACAACCAGGTGGATAGATGATAGCAGGGCAGTAGATGTGATCTACCTTGACCTCAGTAAAGCATCTGACACCGTCTCCCACAGCATCCTCGTGGCTAAACTGAGGAAGTGTGGTCTGGAAGGTCGAGCAGTGAGGTGGATTGAGAGCTGCTGGAAGGGAAGAAACCATCAAGTTTTGATGAGTGGGACAGAGTCTAGCTGGAGGCCTGTATCTAGTGGAGTCCCTCAGGGGTCAGTACTGGGTCCTGTACTATTCAATATATTCATTGATGACTTGGATGAATGAATAGAGTGTACAGTCAGCGAGCTTGCTGACTACACAAAACTGGGAGGAGTGGCTGACACACCAGAGAGTTGTGCTGCCATTCAGTGAAACTTAGACAGGCTGGAGATCTGGGCAGGGAGAAGTTTAATGAGATGTAGCAAGGGCAAGTGTAAGGTCTTGCATCTGGGGAAGAACAACCCCAGGTACCAGTGTGGGTTGGGGACTGGCCTGTTAGAGAGCAGCGTAGATGAGAGGGACCTGGGGGTCCTGGTGGACAGCAGGACGACCATGAGCCAGCAATGTGCCCTCGTGGCCAAGAAGGCCAATGGCATCCTGGGGTGAATTAGAAGGAGTTTTGTTGAGACTGCACCTGGAATATTGCATCCAGTTCTGGGCCCCTCAGTGCAAGAAGGACATAGAACTCCTTGGAAGAGTCCAGCGCAGGGCCACCAACATGATGAAGGGAGTGGAACACCTTCCTTATGAGGAGAGGCTGGAGGAGCTGGGCCTGTTAAGCTTGGAGGAGACTGAGGGGTGACCTTATTAATGTTTATAAATATGCAAAGAGTGGAAGTCAGGAGGATGGAGCCAGGCTCTTCTCAGTGATGGCCAGTGATAGGACGAGGGTCAACGGGTGCAAGCTGGAGCAGAGGAAGTTCCATGTGAATATAAGGAGGAACGTTTCACTGTGAGGGTGACAGAGCACTGGCACAGGCTGCCCAGAGAGGTTGTGGAATCTCCTTCACTGGAGACATTGAAAACCCATCTGGATGTGTTCCTGTGTGATTTAGTCTAGGTGATCCTACTCCGGCAGGGGGGTTGGACCAGATGATCTTTCGAGGTCTCTTCCAAATCCTAAAGTTCTGTGTGTGACTCTGTGTGATTTAGTCCTTTATTTCCTCAGTCACTCATTTTATATAAAATATAACCTGATGCAAGTGCTTTATTAACATTCACTTTCTTACACTCATCTCTTCACATCATATATATTTTACTGCTATTTCCTACTATCACCTCTATTTCTGAAGACCAATGCCAAGAAATCTTTGAAATGACTTAATTGGAGGTTTGATATTTTTTTACCTATAGGTGTTACATTTCTAGTATGTTCATAGTTCTGCTTATCTGTATTTCTCCTGACATTTTCTGTGGTTTCTTTCTGTCAGCCCCACCTGGGCTTGGACCCTATTGCCTTAAAAAACAACATGAAGAAAATTCCAGTTAACTTGTCTCTTAAATCAACGTACTTGTTCTTTATTTTATTTTCACTTTCTCTTCTTTTTGCTCTACGCAATGAAATCCAGTGGGATGTCAAGAAGACTAATTTAATGATTAGTCTCAACTTTCCTTCAGGCTGCTTGTGGCTTGAGAAGGGCCCAAAGTAAAACCATAAGGTCAACAGCCATTCCTTCCTGTACTGTTTCCATCTACTGAACAGAGCAGTGTTGAAACTCGGTCCCCAAATCCACATCTAGACTTTCTACTAGTCCCTAATTTCACAATGGACTAAAGTAAACTTGGCCTCACACCAACTCTTTCTTCTACCATCCTGGCTGTCAGCCTATCTTCATCTGGAATGATTTCCTACGTATCCCCTTGTACCACTGTGTACAATTGTGCTTGGAGTTTGAATAGAAACACTCTTCCCATGTAACTTGTGACAGCAAAAATCAACATCATTAAATAATAAAACATGAGGGAAAGCAAGAGGTGGAAGATCTGGTGTCGGGAGCAGAAAACAACAATTCAATATTCTGCTATGAGTTTTGTCTGGAAACACTCTCAAGGTTGGGGTACTTTTCTCTGAATCTGCCCTCATTTCTGTAGCCATTGAAGGCCCTTTGTGCACAAGAGACACACATGAAGCCCTTCCTAAGTTACAGATGAAATTACAGAGCAGTGAGAGAGATCCAGGATCTCAGGATCTCAAGGAACTTGAAACCTTTCCTCAGCAAGAGGTTTCTTCCCCCTCATTTGTCCTGGTTGGATTTTGCTAATGAAATCCTTCCTAGGCACATGTTCAGTGGCTCACTCTACAAGCAGCTCTGGGATGTCTGCTTGTACTCTAACTCAATGACACCTCTGCCTGTTTAAGGTGTGCAGCACCAATATTTTAACAAACATTTCCTGCTTATTTAAATGTTTGGGTTTTGATGCTGAAAGCCAACTCCACCACTGGCCTGGGGATCTGAGCCCACTTCCTCTCTGACAGCTACCATCCAGACAAGGGAACATTGCAACCAAAGGTAGAAAGATTATGAGAGCTTCCGTGTGCAATCCAGGAAGCAAAAAGGACTTCTGTTTCCAGAGCATAAGCAAACAAAGTGTACTGAGTTTAGGTTTGGCATACCTATATATAATTTTCAGGTGATGTGTGAGGCTGGAGAAGGTCTGTGTGCTCTAGGGAAGCCCTGTGACAGTGGTATCAGTCATAAGATTCATACACTACCCATTTGGAGATGATACATCAGAATTTCCTACTTCTGAACAAATCAAGTTTTAGACAGATTGGGGATTTTTTTTTTTAAAGCTATAGACAAGAATGAGGAGGCTAAAGTGCAGCAGGAATATGCTGGTGATGCCTCACTGAAAGGGGAGCCCAGGCACCCCAAGAAACAGGGGCTGCTAATTCACTGGGGGAATAAAGATCCCAGAGAGCCTGGGAAAAACAAACAGGTCCTTCTGGGGAGTGAACTGTTTTTCAGGATTCCTTGGCAGGCAACCAGCCACTCTGCTTTGTAAGGTCTTGTTCTTCCTTGCAAGGAGGAAAAAAATAACTGAAGGGCTCCTGTTTTATTGAATAAGGTCATCATAATGCGCTCAAAAAGACCAGTGCTGCTGCTCCTCATTGTGAGAGCTATGGGGTGTAGCTGCACATTACAGGTGCTTGAATAAACAACATTACCACTTTCAGGAGAGGAGAAAATATATAAAAGACGAGCCTAATGACTTCACCCCAGCCAGCTTTCCCCCCACTCCTTACAACCCCCCTTCTCGCATCCCAGACAGCCTCCAACCCAATCCTACTGCCTGTCTCCGGGTGCGTGACAGCAGAGAAAGGCCTTTTCTCCCACAGGAACAGCCAGTGCAACCCAGATAGGCTGTGGGGAGGTTTAACCCCTTCGCTGGCTGGCCATATGCCACATATGATCACAGGAATGCTGTGCCACACATATATCTGTTTCCTTTTATATATATATATATACACACATATATATATATATATACATAAAAATAAATAATTTTCCTTACCTTCCCCATTCCAGCATGTGCATGTCCCAGTTTGACCACTACAGGGAAATTCGGAGTTGTGAGCTGAAAGACAAAAGAAGGGGATCCTCATTAGTATTTCTTTCCAGCCATTGTATTTGAAATAGTTTACTTTTCTTTAGTAGCTATTATCCCCTTCCTGGATGCTGATGGGAGGATAAAAAGGTCAAATAAAAATTGTCCAGGTGCTAGGACAATGAGCTCTTCATCGGGTCCCATATGATCAGAAATAGAGGCCAGGCAGAATCTCAGACCTGAGCCACTTTTGCTGCCTGATAGCAGTAATCTCTAAAACCTTATTTTTTCGTGTTGCTTTTCCCACCCTGTACATATGGACATGTGTACATTCACATGCATGTTAAAAAAGCTGCACCTGCAAGCTCGAGTTAGTGAACGTTTTCAGATGTTGAAAACCTGAATTGTGAGAAAGACAAGGGTGGCTTATTTTTTTTCCCCACACAGACTGCTTTGGTCATTAAAGAGAGTGTGAGCAGTCCCTTGGTGGCTCCCATTCCCCTCCCGTCAGCAGTGGTGGAGGAAAGGAGAGAGGGAACTGGGGCCAACCCTTGGGTACAGCTCACAAAGCCCATCTATTCATAAAGTCTCTTCCTCTCTTCTCTAACTTGGGGAGTGGGAGGAGGGGGGGTTAAAGGGAATAAAAGAGAACAAAGAGGGTTGGAATCAGCAATAAAAACAGAAAAAAATACGTCATGTCTCCTCCCTTGCTTGTGTGATTTTGGACAGGGTCCTGTCATCCAGGCCATGCAAGTGCATCTTAATGCATGTGTGGGATTTTACATGGAGAAGATCAAGTATCCTCTCTGCCTTCTATTCCCCAGTTTCATGCAAATATTCTCTTGGAGTGATCAGCTGAGAGCTGGGTGGCTGGACTGGTAGGAAGGCCAGGAGTAATCAGGATATATACACCACTCCTCCCCTACATACCAGTTGGTCCGTTTCTATGCCTCTGCATGACATCCCTGTCATCTTCGGCTTGTCCTGTGTCCCTGATTCTTGTGATCTGAATGCTATCCCTTCAGTGCAGTCTGTAATTTGGTATTGCATATTTTGTGTTCTTTTATAAGAATTCTTTTAAAAGACACTTTTGTCTTTACCTAAATGTCTGAAGCAATGAACTCTACCCATTAAGCAGTTAACCTGGAGATCTGGCAGTGGGAGGGAGTTGAGTTTTGGCAGATAAATGGCTCTCCCATTTATTTAAGTTTGAGAATAGATAAACAAATTGTTCTTGTGCTAATTACCAATTGTCTGTGTGGACAGGCAGGCGTTACGCCCGAAAGATAGAACGGTGCTGCAGTCTCCATCTGTGGCAGCTCGCTATAAATAGCAAAATCAGTAATGAACACTGTATCTCTTGGCATTTAGCTGCCTATGTAAAGAAATGTCACAGGAGAGGGGAACAGTGAGTGCCTTGCTTTCTCAACCAACCTGTGTCTCCTCTGAGGACCTTCTTCAGACAGAAAGCTGAAGGATCCTCTTTGGACCACAGAAAGGCACGCAGCTGCAATAAATCACAGTCCTGGCAAGGCAGGGACCAGCACCCGCTGTTTCAGGAGAAGAGGCAAGAGCTTGTGATAGGTGGCCATCCTGAAGCCCCGTAGTTGAGTGCATGTCCAGGCACATGGGGTTGGTGCGTCTCTAACTCATTGTAAGAGCCTGAAACTTGATTTGCTGCTGGCACAAATGTGTCAAACAGAGAACTGCACCTGAGGCTCACTGAAGACAGGGCTGTTGGTGGACTGTGACAGTCCCTTAATGCTGGATGATGAAAGGTTACCTAATATTGAGGGCACCCACCTGCTCAGGCTCTGGGACACCTGGCTCACTTCCCAGCTCTGTCATCCATGCCCCATGCCCACTATTTTAGCCAAAGCACTTGCAAGCCCCAGCCTCTGTTCCCTGTTTGTGAGCACAGGCATCAGCTGTTCCTACCGCACAGGAAAAGCAAGCTGCATGCTGCAAGCTGGCCTGATACCCTGGCAAGGAGGCCAAAGAAGTGTGTGGGATAGATAATGTTCTATCACCAGCTCAAAGCAGCCAGGGGCAGGAAGTGCTGTTCTGTTTGTGTACCCTACCTGTGGGTTTTGCTGAGGGAGCCTGGCTCTAGCATGGGACCCGGGAGTGGGAAGCATCTGTTTTCCTGTGTATATGCAAAGAAAATTTGGGATCCTATAAACAACCCAAGTTTACTGCTAGCCTGGAAGAAACCACCAGCAGTGACAGCAGTCTGCTCAAACCTCTCCCTTTCTCTCTGCTTCTTGGGAACATGACCTCAGCTTTCCTGGTAAGCCTTGGCATCATCATCCTGTGTGGGGGTAACCAGCTGGTGCCAGAGGATGCTGGAGTCACAAGCCACTAGGGTGGCCATAGTGCCTGGGGCTCGGGTTGAAACATATACCCAGATTCCGAGCATGTGTCAGCACTGGGGAAACACTGGTGTGTGGTTTTCCAGGAGACTGCTTCTGCCACTGAGACCCACCAAATTTCCAGGTACATGAACCTGCCTTGTGGAGGAACCAGTGAGAGAGTACACTGCATGTACACTGCATTTTATAATGGCTTTACCTAGTGACAACAGAGTGACCTTAGTCTGTGCTGAAGTTAAGTGGAATCAAAAGCTCTCAACAGGCTACAGGACTAAAGCAACCAGAGTCCACAACCTCTCAATAATGGAGCTAGGGAGCCCTGGCTGAAGTGGTGGTAGTGGGCCAAACTCCACTGCAGTCAAAGGAGATACTGACAGCTTCCACCAGAGCCTTGTTTGGACCCAAGTCCTGTTTCTGTTGCTACTAAGGTGGCCAGACAGCATACTTGGCAAGCACTCGGATAGGGAAGCTGAAGGAAGGGGGAATGTACTGTATATGCCACTGTGAGGCAATTCACACACATATGTGGTGAGAAGTTCTGGGGGTGGCCACAGCCACCACAAGGGCAGACCCCTGAGATGAGTATTTACACACACTTACTCATAGATTTTCTGGGAAAGAGATGCTTATAATCAAAGGATAGCACCAGAGTTTAATAGGAAAAGCATGTTTCTACTGAAATCATGCAAAGAAATATGCTGTGCCTTTCTATGTGTTTATGTGTTGTAAGGGCTCTTTTTTCTTGGAAAAATGAGGAAAAACCCTTTGATGCTTTAAAATGTGCATGAACTGTTGACAGGGGTGGTATAGATGATGTCTGCGGGTTTTGGGATGGGACTGTAGCACTGCAGCTAGCTCATAGATCAGATACAGGGTGTTAGTTCATATGCATAACTCAACCCTTTGAATTAAAATCCTATAAATGTACTCCCAGATGTTGTCACAAAAAAGCCTTGAGATGTCAAGGTTTACATATGTGTCTAGAACTTGGAAGATGTTTGTTTAAAGTCAAGTAGCAGATTGAATCCTGAATTGGGAACTCAGCAAAGTGATCTTTGATGGAGCAAAGAGAGAATCGTGATCTTTTTTCCCAATTTACAACGCTGGCTGCCCAAAGTATAGCATTTTAGTTCCTCTTTTCAAGGGCTTTGCTCTGTGTGTAGTGTCACAGCAAAGGTGGCTTTGCAGTTAAGCAGTATTTTGGCACTGGTGTGTAAAAGTGAGTGCTGGTATGCATGCATTAACCTCTGTTTGAAAACACATGGCTGTAAACTATGACACTTTGCCCTATACCCTCTGCCTCTCCTGTGGAACAAATAATGAGCTTTTCAATAATTTTGTAAATATATGACAATTTTCTGTATTTACTGCTGGTGGAGCAGTAGAACAGAGTTGGAAATAAATTGAGCTGAAGGGAGGAATCTTAAATGCAACCTGATCTATCCCATAAATACAATGTTTTCCACTCTCTTGTTTCACTGAGGCCCTCAAGAGAGATGCTGATCTTAGGTCTGTGATTTTGTGAACTGTCCCATAGTCCATAAGCAGTGCAGAATGTCTCTATTGATTTCCTTCTGCCATGTTTAGTTTTGTGCATTAGTTCACATTATCCTTCTTACCTCAAGCAATGCACTTCCAGTTTACAGTATTATTTGTTCTTCTGCAAAGCCCTTCCAGTCAATGCTAAAATGAATTGTACAGGGTGCAGCAATATCACGGATAATATTGGGAAGGATCTGGGGAGATGGGAGATGAAGGCATTACAATTTTGGTCTCCTGGCACCAGTATTGTTTTCAATCAGGCCAGAAGTCCCCATAGCACAAGGTACTGTAGTTTTTGCTTCACACTTCCCCCAGAGGTGATGCTATGAAGTTTTCAGGCTTTTATACTTTAAAACGGACTTTTCTGTTTACTTAGCTGCCTTTACTTGTGTGATGACAAAGTCGGCTTTGGGTGTGTACCTAATGGATTTTGTGAATGTCCTTCATGTACTTGTGAGCTAAATAACGTGTGTGGCACTTCCCTAGTGTCAATTAAGTTGGACGAGCAGTGAATGCTTATGATTTCCTGTAAAAGCAAGCAAGCCAATTGAAACCTACAGGAAAGTAATGATGTCATGAAATGATGTCATTGTGTTTATGGAACTATCTTACTGAAAATCTGAGCTGAAGATCTGCATTGGTGGCATGCCAGCCTTGCCAGGAATGGCAAAGTCAAGGCTGTGTAGTGAAGTACAGAGGAGAAGCAGTAGTGCTTTCTATTATTCACGTACTCACAAGTCGATGCAATCACCAACTGCATGCAGTATGGCTCACTTTGTGGATTCATATTGTGGCCCCATGGAGGTCAGTGGTGGCCAATGGCTATGACAGAAAGGTCCTTCCCCTCTGCTGTTTAATAGAGCAGAAATAGTGTAAGAAACAAGTTTCTTACACTAGGAGAACCCATTGAACAATAAGAGCTGCCAGCATTAACATCTGTGCTCTGTTAAAGATGTGTTATGGATTCCTTTAAAACAGACACATGTGGATTCATCACTGTATTATAATTATAGCACAATGAAGAAATAATCATTAGCTGGGGAAAGAGGGCCTATGCTTCCAAGCCAACTGGAGTAAATCCTGAGGCTGAGTAAGTATCCTCAAGAGTCTTTGGAGGAAGGAGGAGATAGGAGTTGTGATAAGAAAAGTGACGAGATACTTGTTACAGGAGGAGTTCATTAACAGCTGGATCAAGACAGCATTGTACAAGGTAGGACCTGAAGCAGTATGGTGATTGATGGGATGGCAGCTGGAACACAACAGTGCTCTTTCTATAGTACGAGGAGTCAGTGTATCATTTTAAGATGGGTTAAATTTTACAGAGCTTTATTGAGCTGGGGTGGTGAAATCAGTGCTGTGAACGAGGCAGATGATTTAGTCCATGGTTGTTTTAGCAGTCTGTAAGGAAGGCTTATAAAATCAAATGGGAATAAGCTAGCACACTTGATGTAAAACACTGTGAGGGCAGAGGCTAAAGTTTAAGCAAGCAAACAAGTTATGGAGGTGACATAAAGAAGAGGTGAGAATGAGGTTGTTGAGTACAAGGTTTTGGGGGAGAAAAACATTCAATAATTTGAAGGGGACCTTACTGCTGCAGGTCTGGACGTTTGTGGGAGCAATAGGAGGACCAGAATGTGTGCAAAGCAAAAGGTTAGATTTAAGATGCTTTAGATGGATGGACTTTTAATTTCATTTAGCACTGGAGCTTAACACTCCAGCTTCAGTCAGGAATAAACATAGGAGGTAACTAGATGGAGTTACAGCATAAATTAATTTGTGCTACTAACTGAAATCAGCAGTGCCTTAGGGTGTGAAGATCCTTCAGGGTGGTAAAAAAATTATCCTTTGATTCTACTACTGCTTTTTAAAAGCACACCACCAAAAAAAAAAAAAAAAAAAGAAAGAGAGAAACCCAGCAACATGACTTTGTCCCACATCCTTGAGTAAACAAACCACAAACCAATGGTTCAGGGCTCCTAGCACTTGTTGTGGTTAGAAATGGTCACAGAAACAAGGGAAAGGGTTAAGCACACAATGGAACTTTTTGTCATTAATTCCACCTCTAGTGTTACTTAACTACTTTATTTGAGACAGGATGCTCTTGGGTTCCCAGTGGTCCCCCTCAGCATTTGGAGGATTAGGGTATGATCATTTGATATAATGCTCATTCCCTTGGAGCTTCAAGTGTGAGAATTATATGAACATATGCAGATAAGCAGATGCTCGGCAAAGAAAATAATATAGTATGTATGTGTGTGTGTGTGTGCGTGTGTGTGTGTGTGTGCATGTGTGTGCACCTATATTCACACACATAGCTATCAGTCCTGGTCAATAAATCCCCATTACTACATCTTACATCTACAAGCAATTTTTTTCAGGGTTGTTATGAGAACAAAGAGAGGTTTAATTTCTTAATGCATGGTGTTTGCTTAGCCAGTATTTTGAAGGGTTGTCTTTAGTGAAACCTCTTGCCTTTCCTTGCTTGCTAGGAGAGTGAATAACATTCCCCCACTCCTGGTGCTGAAAAGCTGTTTAAATATTATTTGTGGGATGCAGTAGACAAGAAGAAGAAACTTTTGATTTTCCTCTACCCCCTGACCTAATTTGGGTATATTTTGCTGTATTTTTCTCTCATTTGAAAACTGTTCCTCATGTAAAGACACTGCATGGTGAACAACAGCTGTTGACTGGGCAGTGACCTCTCTGGGAATTTTCTTCTGATAGGTTACCTTTGGAAAAACTGTAGCACCTAAAATGTGATAGAAGATAGAGGGAGACAGGGAAAAATTGCTTTATGAGGTTATGCTAGTGTCTTGAAAGCCATTTTTCTTCCAAGAACCCTGAAAGTTCAAAAAAACTGGCTGACAGACCTCTTTCTTCACTCAGAAGGCTTGACTGTCCCTTTTTTTGGGCAAACTCTGAATTCTCACTGATTTAAAGATGAGCAGCATGGAGTTTTTTGGAGACACCAAAGCAGAAAACAACATTCAGCAGGCATAATTAGGTCTCCCTGAATCTGGTAATTCATTTCACTGTTACTGTTGGTCTCTAACCTCACCATGCAGTCTGCTTGCAGGCGCTTTTCTGTCTCCAAAGGGCAAAATGAATACCACAGCTTTTACATAGAGTGAAGTTGCTTGCCCTGACTGCAAAGCTCAGGAGATTCACAGATGACTGTAAGGACTTGGTCATGATTTAACAATCTTTGTTAGCATATTTGGGAGTAGTGCAGTTATGTCTGTATAAAATGAGAAGTGGACTCTGGGCTTAACAGTAGATCCATCAAGCCTGACACAGAAACGGCTCTGACATTTTAAGTCTTATGATCCCATGTATGTAAGTTAATGACTCCATGAGGCCTCAGTTGACATTGCCATGTCAGAGGCTGACAGGAAGAGGGCCACAAGCCACCAGTCATGGATGCTGCCTGGTACTGGGAATGGGATACCATGGTCCACTGGAACATTTGAAATATCCTCTTGGCTCCTGAAAACTGTTGGGCAATGAATCACAGTGTCCTTCTTGCAATTCTTCAGCACTAAGAGCTATAGAAATAACAGCAGAGCGAACCAGGCAGTCACAGCTGGACTTTTGGAAAAGATCCCTGTTTTATTTGGATACTTTTTTTAAAAGCATGGCTGTTAATCTTCATTAATGCTCCAGAGCATAAGGGATTTTTGAACATAAAGAAGAATGAGGAACATGAGAAGTGTCAACCTGCAGCTGGCACCTCAGGGTACATCTATACTAGTAAGTAAAGCGATGCCTTAGCAAGGACAATGTTGCACTGCTAAATTGTGAGACTGATCTCTGGAATATTCTGGCTCAAGCCAAACAACTTGTACCAAACACAACATGGAAACCAGCCTAAGTCTGCAGCCATACCCCAGAGAGTACTTGGGAGACTAAGATAGTTTGACAGCACATCTGGGATTGGACCGTGCCAGAGTTCCAGGCAGTGGGCCTGGCACTGTATGGTTTCCTACTATTAGTGTAGTCTCAGGCCATCTCACAGGGTTGAGCAGGAGAGTAATTTTTATTTCACATTAAGCCCCATCTTTGTCCGCCTGTCAGTTCTGCAGGTGAATGGTCTGTCACATGCAGCCATATGTCGTACTGCTCCCATATGGTAATTGTCACTGACTGCCTTTTTCAGATCAAAAGCATAATGGGTGCATTTTTTACCTACAGACAGAGATATTTACACCACATTTCTTTTGCCCACTGACTTGAAAAGTCAGGTATTGCCTCACAAGAAAAATGTTTATATAATGGACCCAGTTTGTCCTATTTTACAGACAGATCTTATTTTCAGTATTTTGAGTCTTTAGGCTCATGCAGGAATTCAAATACTTCACTAATGTGGCCTGGCAGTGAAATACATATCCCCTGCTTTTTGTGCTCTGGGACATAAATACAGGGAGTGTCTCCAAAGACCTATTCCATGGGCCCACATCCTCCATGGGGTGCATGTGAAGTTGAACTCTGGCAACAGTTCTTCTGGACCCTGAAGTTTTTGTGACATCTTTTGTAGACACTTAGAGCAGGTGGGGTTCAAGTATGGGCCTTAGTCTCCCAACATCCTCGTTCTTGTGCTTTACAGTTTCAAGTTTCTTTCTCGAGATAAAAATCTTCTATATTTATCCAGACTAATTTTTGCCTCATGTCAGAGGCAGCGAGGACATGAAAGGCGGCCATTGTATCCTATGATTGAATTAGCTTTGTGTCTCTTGAGATTTCTTAGGAACTTTCAAATTACATGTTTTTAGTAGAAGCCAGAAACTGTAGGAAGGGCTCTGTTTCACCATGTCTCCAAATTCAGCAGTTGATTGGGGAAGAAAATGAGGTCCCAAAGTGCAAACTTCGTATTTGCAAAGCTGAAAGTGTCATGTTTCAACAATTCTGTGAATGGGCACTAGTAAACTTTTTTCTTAGTTCAAAGGGGAAATGAAATGCTTCCAAACTGTAAAAGGGAAGTTTTTTCTGACATTAATTTTATTTCTCCATATTTTATTCTTCAAGATTTTTACGATTTTTACTTTGGGTTAAGGAAATAATCGGAAACCTTGAAACTCTCAAGAGCTAAGGAAACCTTTTCCCATTTAGGCTTTAAGGGCAGGAGCTCACAATGGCACCACATGGGGATTTGTCTCCCTCTTGCGGCTCATTCCACGAGATAAGGTACGGTCCTGCTCCACCTGTTTGCTAACGCCATTAGAGCTTCCAACGAAGTGGAAGAAACACATCCAGTGGCTGTCCTGCGAGACTATCTTATATGTAAACTTCGTGACCTCAGTGCTGAGGGACAACACAGTTTGCCATTGGGAGGCAAAATAAGTAGGGAAGTTGAGGAGGCTCTGCACAGGACACAGGCAGAGTTATTTTCAGCTGGGCCTGGCTGCTGTTTACATCTTGCCTAGCTGTAATGAGAAAGGGGCTCCTGAAGTGAATGCATTCAGAAGAAGACAGAAGAAACCACTGTGTGGATCAGCCTATTTCATCTTGCAACCACCACCTCGGTCAGCAGCATTTTTCCACTGCTGAGCACACACATCGATGTACCGCAGGCTGTAGCCGCCAGGAATGGAAAGCAGCAGGAAGCAGAGAAATTCCTTTTGGAGTAACATATAGACCCTCTTCTTTAGCTTGGCCAGGCCTGGAGCAGAAAAGGATGCTGTGGTCTCTGTGAGCCCACTCCTTCTGTTTTGTCTAGAGAGAAAGGGTTCGCCCTTTACTGGAAAAAGAGGTGGAGACCCGAGCTGATTTAATCTGTGAGGCAATATCTCCACTTCTCTGGGATAAATGAGACAAATGTGAGTGAGCTGGTCCACACCCTGTACAGGAAGGTATTTGTTCCTTTCCCAGGCACTTTACTGAGGCTGTCATGGGATCCAGGTAGGATTTTGGAATGTGGGCAGAAACATGTGCCCGAAGGAAAGGCACTGGGCTCACCAAGTGAGTTTATGCCTGGGGCTCTGGTGGGAGGAAGTGCACTGCCATGCACAGGGTGGGAGGCAAGAGGAGCAAAGGCACAATTTACCTATGCCACCTGATGTCATCAAATGCACTTACCTCCTTCCATTGCTGCACAAGCACTGGGTTCACTCACAGGTGAAGCCTGGAATTAGTCCAGAAAGATGGGTATTTGTTTCCTTATTACAATTCTATCTCTGTTCTTCCCATCAGACTTCATGGCATTGAAGTATTCTCCAAAACTGGTTGCTGAAGTCTTATAGAGTGGTCCTGTCTTTATTTCTCATGGAGGTAGTGCTCAACTTCTCTCCTGAGCTTTTGTTCTGCACACAGATTTGCTATCAAAAATATATATAGACCAAGCCTCAGGGAGCTGGGAGCTCCTTTTAAACAACAAAAAGTCTTTGTATTGACAAACATTGCTCGTTCTCTCAGAGAAGCTAAGTAATACCTCAGTGTGTTTAGGACTACTCAAAACCAGCAAGAAAAAACTGAACACTAGGAGAAGTCAATTGGGCTTCTCACTTTTTCTTGGTTTTGTTTCTTAAATTCTCAAATCAAAGAGAGATTTGTATTCACTTGTCCTTGCAGGCTTCTCAGCTGATGGGTTTTCACCCATCAGTGGTGGGTGGGACAACGAAGGAAATGTTCAAAACTTCCCATGAGGAGTTGGCTCAGCTAATTCCATGCTTAGAGAATAGCAGGTGTCCAGGCTCTGTGTCTGCACATTTCTGGACTTCAGTAGCAAGAATCTCTGATACTGGACCTTGAGGACACGATACTGTTTCATTTGCATTTTGTAGACAGGCCTAATTAGCTAAATTAGTTTGTCTGCATCATAAATGTAAAGCAGCACACACTGGATTTGTCTTTTCATTCTGGCATTGCTGTGGTGATGGGTTGCAGACTTTTTTTTTTAACTTTCTCATTAGTACTTAGCTTTAGACATTTGTGAGAAACCACAGCCTCCAAAAGCTCCCACTCCTGTCCTCTTAATTTTGACTCACAAGGTTTTAATGGATGAACAGAAAGCAAAGAAAACCTTTGGTTCTCATACCATTCAGCAAACCTCCGGCTGGCACGGGCATTGTTTGGGAACCCTTGTGGGGATGAAAGCAAACTCTGTACAGATGTGGCCTCTTCTGAGTCCACGCTTTGAGGCCTGTTGATTCTCAGAACAAAAAGCACGTGAGGAGGGTGACTGGCAGGGGATTTCCATGGAGCACTCAAGTGAAGTTATTTTGAACTGATCCTGCACCATACAGGGCTAGTGATAGTCCTTAGTGGGAGGGGTTCCCAAAAGCATGAACACTGCTGTGACTCTTTGTACACAGTGATTGTTTTTGTAACCTCAGTGGGACCAGAGCTGGCACGTCCACTCCGTACTGTGGGACACTGTGTGGAGGTCCTCTGGGCCCATAGGGTCATGAAGCACATTATGATGCAGGCTCACCAGTTTGGAGATGGGAAATATAGAGCTGGATGAATGTAGCAAAAAAGCCACGTGTGGATGGCTTATGCACCCAGCTCGGGTGTTTCTGTTCCCAGGCCCTTCTAGGGAAGGAGAAGGGGGTTAGCATACACACATCTGACTGCTGTGTATTTTTTGGACCTTGGTCCCCCACCTGTGAGAATTTAATGGGGTGAAGCCATCTGGTTGGGTATCTCTGTGCCTGCCATGAAGACACGCTTGTGGAGCACTTAGGACAAATCCTGCCCTTTCTTCCTCATCCCTCACAGAGGAAGTTTATGATGCATGATATGCAAACCCTGCCCTATGAAAAAATTAACCAGCTCTGAAAATGGGAGTGGTAAATGGAGTCCCTCCTGAAACAAATCCCACTAGGAGTATGACCACTGATTAAGTTGAGACTTTAGATGGTAAAACAGTAACCGGAGCAGGAAATTTGATTACATCCATCAATCCAGCTGTCTGACTTCATGTGGCTAATGGTACCCTGAGCTCATCAGTATGGCAGCATGGCATCCTACACATAAAGACTAAAGTCCTGGCTGCACTGAAGGCAATGGGAGTTAGCTCACTCATTTCAATGAAGCGATGGTTTCTTTTGCAATGTCTGGTAAAGTATGTTTATCTCAAATTCCTCTCCCACCCTGAGGTATTTTCACAGTTTTATTACTTCATGATGCAACTTTTAAGCAATCCTGTGAGGATGGCCTTTTGTGTCCAAAGTTGAGGCTGACTGAGAGTAGGAGGGCAGCTGAGAGGCTTATGACATAGGGTCCTAGGGGCATGTGGACCAAAGCTTCTGTGAGGCATCCCTGTGGCAGGGAGAAGCAAGCTCTTCCAGGAACTTGGAGCAGCTCTGGGAAAGTTTGGAGAGAGGGGAAGCGGCTGACCCCTTCATCCTTCTTGCCTCTTCCCACATGTCTGCAAAGTCTCAGCTGAGACCATTAAGGAAAGGTGTGACTCTTCCTTCCCTCTGGAGTGGCACATCTCTGTATGACACCAGCGCTAGCCTGGGACCGTGGGCCTCATTTGTCCCAAAGTTTTCAGGTTGTCAAGGTAACACTAGGAGACACAAATCATTTCTATATGTGATTTCATTCTTCTATGCCATAAGCTAATTGCTTCCTTGTACCACAATATGTTCCAGCTGTTGGTCTTTATCTCTTTCTGGGTTTCTTCCGTCACTCTGGTGCATGGGTAATTTAGAAATGGTTCCCACATTTCCTCTTTTACTTCAAAAGGAACAAGAAAACAAAAACACTCACAGACAAAATCTACTTACTCCTAATGGCATTTCTCCATGTGAGAGGCTTCAAGATCAAATTCCCTAAAATATTGCCCATCAGAAGGGTTACTTTACATTTGCTGATGCAGAGCAGAGCTTCTTCCTTAGTGACACTGCACATATAGGAGCACAGACAGAACCAGGACAACCTACACTTGCGCAGTACAAAACAAACCTAGCTTTAATCTTTAATGTGGTGAGACTACTTGTCCAAGCTTACAAAGACTGTGCTGGCTTGGACTTGAGGGAGAACGAAGAATTTTTAGTTTGCCTGTAAAATTTGATGTGATCCTTCCCTTTCCCCACCAATAGATGACAATAATTATGTTGAATTCACTTCCTCAGATCCACTGGGCTGTTTTCCAGAGGTGGTTAGGTGGTATACAGGACTAGATCAGATTTTCAGAGCTACAAGCAATCCATGTGAGAGGTGAATTAAACTGGTCCTTCTTCTTCAAGCACAGCCTCAAAACATTTCCTAACACCCAAGAGCAATATTACAATTAATATCCTTTCAAGATATAAAGTAGCATATCACTTTTAATTATTTTCAACTGAAAATATGTTATGAAAGTAAGAGAAGAGGTATAAGGAGTTGCCCAGAGAGGTGGGTGAACTTGGCAGTGAGATTCAAAGCTGACCTTTTCAAGAGCTGTATTAATCACTGGCTAAGCTAACATCTGACTTGTAACTTCAACAGAAGACAGGCTGCTGAGTTTATGGAAAGAGTGAGGAGGGAGAATTTTTCAGTAAATCAAGAGGAAGAAATGAAAATGGATGTATGGAATAGATGTGAATTGCAAACAAGCTGGCTAAATGGGGTGAAGCAGAGCCTATTTCCTTTAATTCAGTATGAATATTATGGGGGGCAGATGTCCATGGACACCCTGATCCTTGGTTCCTACTGTTCTTGTTTCCTGACAGCTCTCCTTTGCTTACAGCTTATTGATGGGAACAAGAGAAGTGAAGAATTAAATACCCAGGTGCAAAGTGAACCAGCTCTGAACTTCAGTGACCTCTATTTAAGGCTCATTACTCTGCTCTGTCTTGGGAGTGTCAGCTGGTGGCCAGAACTTTTCTCTCAAGGAATAGCCAGCAAGAGAGCATGACCATGTTACTCATGAACAGGGTGAGCTGATCATGCCACTGACAATGCTGTTGGACAAATGTATTCTGCAATGAGTGGGGCAGATTTAAACTGTTAATGGAATTTTTATAATGAGTGAGGTTTATCCTGGCTCCAGATGACATTAAGAAACCTTAGTGCTGCTGCCATCCTCACCAGTTCCTCTCTGTGACGATCAGACAAGCCAGTGGGGAACAGGTACTTGGGTCCTTTGGGTCATGCTTGGGACATGGGCCTTGCTGCCAGGTTGGCTATGGGAAGTGTCTAATTTAGTAGAAGTCTATTTGGAGTATAAGGCCCAAAACTGGCATGTGCATTGGCAGCAGTGCAAGGCTGAGACTCATCCTCTTCTGTGACATGACAGCCCAGCGCAAGGGATTGGCATCCTGAGCCCACATAGTGAACTTCATGTGTCTCAGGTACATTTGCAAAGGATGGCAGAGTGTATGTCAAGTGAAGAAAGGAGTTTCAGGCTGATAGAAGTGTGCCTGCATTGGGACTTTGTGCTGGTAGGAATATTGTAGGGCTGACCTGGCCTGTAAAGTGTAAACTGCTCTGGGGCAGACACCCGTGGCAGGAAAGGAGGAAGCCCCACAGATACTTTGGCCTCTTATAATGAGGGGCTTGTACTGACTGTGGATGACATTGAAAAGCCCTCTGAGTGCTGCCAGGAAATAAATTAACAGCATAATCCCATCACTCATTAACTCCTCACCCTCTTCACTGCAAATACATCCTGAATTCCCAGGTTTGAAGGAATAAGGGTTAGATCTAGGGTTCAACAGAGCTGATTAGTTTGAGAAAATGATTCTGCTAAAGCCAGCACTGACTGAAAACAGAGGGAACCTCCTCTGGTAACTGCTGCCAGCTTAGGGCTGAGGTCTTCGATGTATTTGGCATTGTACAAAACCATAAGGCAAACATCCAGGCAAAATACAACTGGTGAATAAACAGGAAAGCAGATATGAGCGGGTGTAGTCAGATGATGGTCAGCATAAATGAGTGTGCATCAACTTGTGCTAGAAAATCATCACTTCTCCTAAGTAGACAGCAGGCTAATCAGTAGGCTAAATCCTGCTAGTCTGGTGGAGCCCATTCTGAGGCTGATTATTTGACAGAAATGGGAGAGCGAAGCAAGTCCTTCCACCATTCATATGACACCAAGGTTTCCCAGGTGTTCCAGCCAAGTGTGCTCAAGCCAGAGTTTCTGTCTTACCCAACCCACAGGCTTGGACCTGATCTGTACTAAAACTCCATGTGAGATTTCACAAACTCCTTAGCTTAGATGTAGTTTAAGAATGTAATGAAAAAACTAAGCTCTTCTTGAAGAGGAGTTCTTGACTTCCACAATAGAAGCCTGGGGTTCTGAAACCTGAGATCAGCATACTTCCACTGATGAAAACACAGTTTTGAGCATGATCTGACAGAGCTCTGACTTATTGCCTGTCTGGGCGTGGTGGAAAGTATATTAGTTTGCAAATCCATGCATTGGGAAGGACTTGCAGAGGTGTTTTTTTCTTGGAGCCAAGATGACCTATTATCCATATATACAATTATAAATGGAACTTAGGGTATACTATGCTGAACACTGTGCAAAATAACCCATGCTTCAAACATTTACAGTCAAAAGAGACAAAATGAAGGAGAATTATCTTCATTTTGGGAATAAAAAACTGAAACACTGTGAGAGTAAGTGACTTGCCACGAATCGAGGAGGCAATCAGTGGCACAGCCAGGAATAAAATCCAGATCCCACTGAAGCATCCTAACCAGGAACACCCTTCCCATTGAATAGTTTAATTAACATAAATTAAGCAGTAAGTTGACTCAACATGTTTTTAATTTTACATGTGCACTTCAGAGAACACGATAATTGCATTTTATAATCTAAAAATAAACAAACACATATGTCTGTCAGAAAAACAACAGGCACACAGGAAAAACAGTTCATCCTTTTATTATATTTGGTGTGAAGTCTTTTCTTAGGACTAAAATTGTGATGTGAAATGAAGGAAGAAGGCAAAGAACACTGTGCTAGTTTATTAGAATTAAAAATAACCCTTCTTTTAGGAGTGTGCTGTGTGAGCACCAGGGCTCTTGGAAGCAGAAGAGCCAAATGACAGATTCTTTAATCTTAGATCCTGTCAAATCCGCCGCATCCTCAGTCAGCTCAGTGATGTTCAGCGGGCAAGAAGCAGAGCTGAAAATTTGCTAGTACCTAATGTGTGTATTTGAAAGGGTCCAAAGATGGAAGGAGTCTGGAAAGCACCTGAACCCTGCCATAGGCTGAAAGGGAAGATGGGAACCTAAGAGATACAATAGCAAATCCCAGTCAAGAGGAAGATGTCTTTTAAGCTCAACAACAAATCTGTCTAGTCTTTCAAGTTGGCTACACCAGGCTTCCTTCCCAGACACCAGGGTGAGCATTCCTCTCTAAAATTAAGCCCCTGGCAATTGTTCTCCCCAGGAATAGGCATGTACTGAGTGTAGGAAAGCGACACACAAGTGACAATAGGATTTAAAGAGCAAGAGAGAGAGGAGCTGATTTAGACCTCATGGGAACGTTCACGGAGCCTTTTCTACATGCAAAACACTTGCATTGAATTAAGTTAAATCAATATAAGCCAGCTGGAAACTGATCAATGGGGATGGCATTCAGAAGCAAACAAGAGATTATTTGGCAGAGGTTGCATACCAGCCCAGGGCCACGTAGCCTTGGTCAGCGCAGATTCACGGGGAAGGTCAAAAGGCAACAAACAGCTCTTGTGGTAACCACTCTTGCACTGCATGATGCAAGCACAGTCCCATGTCTGCACGCTACACCCCTCCCAGATCACAGTAACATCACCACCCCTGACAACAGGGTAATGAGCCTGAGGCAACTGCCCCGGATGATAAGAATGTATCAGCTGGGGTTTGGTGCTGTGCTAGAAGGCTCCTGTATCTGTGGGTCAGCCTGGAGCACATGCTGAACAACTGCGTGTCTGCTGGTCCCTGTTTTGTATGTAGATCAGCCTTTACTGTCTTGGGGTCTCTTCTGCAACTCTTCCCACAGTTACTGTGGAACTAGAAAATTTGGCAGACCCCTGGCTTTTGTCTACAAAGTTGAAAAGGCACAACAGTCTCTTCCTGTGACATTGCTACCAGTACAACACAAACCCCGCTCTGGTTTTAACTGGGGTGATTTGTGCACATTTTTTGTCTGTGAGGCATGACAGGAAAACTTCAGTCCTATTTGATGCCCCCAGTGTTATGTCTAAGATTGCACTCTGGGGTGGAAACTTGGCAAACTGGGACCTGGTGGCTACATCCTTCCAGCGGCTGCTGCTGAGGAACTATTTGTGTTCTACTCTTTTACTCCACAATCAAAGCTTGAAGACCTTATAAAATGAAGGCTGGTGCCCATTTTTAATGTTTTCACTATGCCTATGGCACAGTGTGTGTTAGTATCTTCCACTGGGGTGTAGGTGACATTCAGAAGGAAGGGAACAATGGCTCTTAGAAGGGCTGTGCCCTGCACATGGCATGCCAGGAGAGATCCCACTCCCGTGCCCAGGTTTATGTGTTTCACTGCTGAGGGACTGGGAATGAGAGACTGAATAAAACAGGTCTCTGTCACACTCCTTCAAAACATAAATCACACCAAACACTAAACACTTATGAATCTCATTTTCATATCTGCAGCAGCCAGTCTGGACCAACTTTTCAATCACTAGAGAGAAATGGTGTGTTTCAGAGCCTGATTTGTTGGAACTGTCTGAGGCACATATCTCAGGCTGAGAATAGCTGCTCCCCAGTAATGTCTCTATTTCTCCCCACTGATGACAAAGACATTGCTGGTCACCAGGACATACACAGACCTGCATAATACACATCTAGAGGATACCTGTCTGCATTTGATTAGGTGAATCCTTGTCCTTGAATGAAATTGATTTTGAACAAAGCTGTGGTGCCTGTAGGCAGAAAAAACTAAGAAAATGCTTTGTAGGGAAGAGTGGAGTCACCGAAAGCCTCACCTTACCAGAGCTGTTGCCCTCTGGGAGTATCAAGGATAACTTGAGAAAGTTTAATCAGACCATTGTTATCAGGAGATACTGGGGGCCAAGGAAAAAGAGGAGTCTGGTTTGCTCAAAGATGCTGGGGAGTGGTCTGCAGTGATTGTGCATGGGTGTGGGGTTACCCTGTGTCCTTTTGGCCTCCGCTGTTAGTATGTGGCCCCCAGTGATTGTGGGAAATGATGCTAAGGGACTCTGCAGCTTCTACGACAGTCGGAGGTGGATTTATTTTTGACAATAGCTGATGCTGAAGTACTGGATACTTCTAATAGTTTTGAATTAAGCCTGACATCTGAGGCACACCAGGATGCTGTATCACAGGAATGTGAAGAATACTGGCTTCCACATAAAAGTGAAACATATGAACCATATGTCTTTAAACAGTATAACAACCAGACAAAAAAATGCAGCAGAGTTTGTGGCTGTCAGGGTGACAATTCCCTTGATTTTGAGGAGCTGAGTCTCTGGGAAGAGAGCAAACATGGCTGGAACCTGAGACAAAACAGTCAAAATCTACTGGAGGAGCCAGAGTTATTTTTTTGGGAATGCAGTTAAAATTTGCCAGCCAATAGGAACTTATCTAATTCAGACTAAAGCCTACATAAGACAGAGAGTGCCATCACCCCATAGAGGATGTAGGCTGTTACAAGGAGACTGGAAGCAGAATGTTATATTGACCATGGAGCTGGTGTCTTCCTAAAGCAGGATCTACAAACAACACAAGTCAGGACAATGGCTGGTATTTGGAAAAACCTTGAAGAACCACAGTAATTTCTGTCCCTTTCCAAGACCTTCCTCAGCATGGACAAAGAGGACAATAGCACCACATCCTTAGATGACTCTTCCCAGGACTGGTGAGCTGCAGAGGATTAAAGCACCGTCCTCTCAAAAGAAAATAAAACGCATATGCCTTGAGCACGGATGTTGGTGCAAGCCAAAGTGTTGCCAGGGATGGGCATGTCAGCATGGGAAACAAAGCAACAGGCAATTGACCTCAAGCAGGTGAAGCTCAGGACTTACTGTGGTGAGCTAATGTGACTAAACTCATGGATAATTAGAAAACTGGAAGAAGCACAATTTATAATCACATAAAGGGAAAAAAATTATCCACGAATAAAAACATGCCACTCCTTTCATCTCATTAAAGAGGTAACTCACCAAAGAGGCAGAAGATCAAAACAGTTGAAAAATAGTTTGAGGATATCTTCCAAGGGAAGGGAGCCTGTTAAGGCTTGTCACATATATTGAAAGCACAGGCCAGTCAAGTGAAAACTCCCATGGCATGGGAACAGTTGGTCAGCTGACGTAGTCTGGCAGAAATTTCTTTCTGTCAGAGAAATGAGGTATTTATTTCACAGACAGCTTTACTAGAGAGTCGTAAAGGTGATCATATCCCTTTCTGCTAGATCTAGTCACCTGGCAAAGCTAATGGCTAACACAGAACAGGAGTTAGTGGATCTGAATTTAAGCAGTCTGTGGTGAAGCACAGTATGAGACATTTTAGCAGCATTCCAAACCTACACCCAGTATAACAGGTTGGTAGAAAGCAATATCAAAATAAGAAATCACCTACTGGAAAAGACTAGAGGGGTAACTGTGACCCACATTTAGCATTGTTAAATTACAGTACTGGACAGAAGATGAATGGTTTGCCAGCTACAAAGATTTCCTTCAGCAAAAATCTGAAGAAGTAAGAATGCCTGCAGTGTTAGAAACTGATGACACCAAAGCCTGGCACATCTACAAAGAAACGGATGAGGTAAAAAAAACCCTTTAAGAACTGGGGTCCTGGAACCATCCACTCCTACATGAAAGCAAAGCAGATGATCTATACACACTCACACACACATACACAACCCCCCACCCCCCCCGAAGAAAACCTAACAGTTGCAAGCAGTAGTGAGAACTGAAAGGCTAGCCTTTGATTAATGATGTTGTTGTAACAAATGGACATGTGATCTCTAAAAACATATATGACTTCTCCAATTTTTAGACAGGACAGAGAGATGACGATCCCAAGATCAGTTATTTTGCTCAGGAAGGTTTCAAGCTTGTTGAAGCAGCTGCATCCTACATTACAGTACAGTTAAGTATGAACAAACTGAGAGGTGCCCATCAGTAACTGTGCTGGTGTTTTTTACACTGATGGGGATTTTGGGAAGGTGTACAGGGTACCTCAGGAGCTGGTTATCAGTAGCTATGCTGCATATATGTATCCAGCATTCTATATTATGCTTTTGCTGGTGCAGGCGCATATGGAGAATTGTGCTTTCAAGAGGCTTTCCAAAAGCAAGTGGCACCACCAACTACCTTGATCACAGGTCCGCATTATGGACAGGAAAAGATCAGGTACTCCTTCAGCTGTGATGGTTCTAAATGATTTCTGAACAACAGGAGCAGCTTATTCAGGAATACTGTTTACTGCCATTTAGTGAGAAAGTACTGAATCAGCTGGCATTCAGGATAAGCATCTCTCAAAGTCAAAATAATTTTGCAATTACTCAGAAACTGATTGTGCTTTCATCACAATATGTATTTGCCAAAAGATCGTATATCAGTCCACTATAACTTGGGAAAAACAAACCAGAAAGTACTTGAAATGCAAAGTCTCTGCAATTCAAAATGGCTTATCTTTTCGTGAAAAAATGTCACCAAGACAGCATTCTGTAGTGGAAATGTCAAACTAAAGCAGGAGCATTTTAAACAGTAGATTTCATTTCCCTTAAATACAGATTCTCCCCTCCCCCCACCTCCCAATTTATTAAAACAGCCTGTTGATAGTACTTTTTATTCAGAGCAGTACTATTGGGCATTCCCAATCACACAAGACTTTTAATTTTGTGATGGTCTACCTGCTATCTTCTGCTAGAATTGCAGTCTCTTGTGTTATCAGAATACCACCAAATCAACAGGGCAGATTTTAGGGAAGCACCTGTGAATGCTCCAGGAATCTCAATGCAGCTAGTTACAAGCATTATTAACTGTAAAGTTAATTAGGCCTTGGAGGTACTTAGGCATCTAATGACCACTTCTGTGGTCTGGGCCTTAATACTTTAGGGGCAGAGAGACAAAGCATTGCAATTATATTGAAAATAGCTGAAACATCCTTTATTTTATCCCAGCATAGCTTCTCCCTTCCAAACCCCTTCCCCAACAAAACCCTATAAACCTCAAAATGCGCTAATAGCAAAACACAAATCAAAGCAAAACAAAAGGGATCTCCTTAAAATGAAACATAAAATTGAATTTCCTTATGGAGTCCCCATAAGGTTCTCCCATCCCAAGGGAATAGTGACATCAGTTCAAGGTGTCATCCCCTCTCTGAGTCATTCAGCTGCACAAAAAGGAAGGGAAAGGGAAAGCATTTAGACTTGGTCTCTGGGGCTTTAGCCCACTGAATTCCTCCTCAGCATACAATCTCTGGAAGAAGTGGAGGAACCCCTTGAGCAGGAAGTGATTCAGAAACATACGATGGTCTGTTTGCAGTGACTCACAACATATCAATAGCAGAATTGTCCAGAGACCTATAGAATGTCAGGACTCTTTTTATACCATTGTGCAACCACTAGTACCAAGAAACATGTGTTTCCTATCACTCAGACCAGCTTTATGCTAGGCTAATATATATTAGTCTGTCTAAGTGAATGTTTGAAAACACTCCTGGGCTTGTGTATATGTTAAAAGTTTCATGCTCAGGCATATTATTGTTATTATTACTTAGATTGCAAGTATTTCTGTTGGAGATTTTATGGATGTAATCACAAGCTGTCCTTTTCTTCCAGCAGACTGCACTACATAAATATGCATACTTTGGATGGTACATACATTAACAATATATTCTACAAGCAGGTTCCATGCAGACATGCCTCAGGTCTCTACAGCAGATCACAGCAGTCTGTAACACTACAATCTTGTCAGAGTGGTGATACCCAGGCTGCCTATAACTTATTACAAGGTGATGTTTTACCTTTTGAAAAATTTCCCTTCTCATGACTGTTCAGGTTAGAATGTTCCACCCTGAGTGCCTCCCTTAAGATGAATATATGGAGGACGTCAGGTAAACCAGGAGGTGAAATAGGCCTTATACACTTGCCCATAGTAAAGAATACTCCACAACAAGTCCAGCTATTGCAAAAGCCAACTGCCAAAAGTGTAGCAGTCCTTGGACTTCTCCATTCTTATGAAAAATTGGCCAAATTCATTTAACTTTCAAGCTTCTTTAGTACCTGCAGTCTTTCCAAAGGTCTACCCCAAGCCCATCAAAGCTTCTCTCTGCACTGAGCACATTGCTGAGGTGCAGAGGCTCACTGAGAACTTTCCTTGCAATTGCAGGTCTCAGCTGCTATAGGTACTGGACTGAAACAAGAGAGTCTGTGGGTGTGGAAACACGAACAAACAGATACAGGGGAGAGAATTACTTTGTGTGAACTGATATGTAGTAATTATTGCTGTTCATTCTTACTCTGCATAAATGGAAGGGGGGAGGGTGTAATTCACCAAGCAATCTGACCTTCAATAAAAGGCAAATAAACTACCTTATATTTAGAGCATGGTAAGAGCTGTCACGCAAAAAGATAGTCTGTTTATGGTAATTAAAATTGATGGGGTGTGCTACTGCATGGCATGTCTCTGCCTTACTGTGTACACACCACACTCCTTGTGCTGGGTCAGTGTCATGTGAAAGCTATGACCTAAACATAGCAAAACCAAGAACCAGCCCTGGGAAGAAGGATTTTGACAGGGAGCGATGGGGAATTGGGTGACGACACTGGGATTGAAGAATACTATGGAAGAGAGAAACTAGAAGTAAAGGTCTGGCTAGGTAAGGATAAGGATGGGAAGTAAGAGCAGAACATATGGGGATCAGTGGGACAAAAACTCTGTGAGGAAAGACCAGATGTGATCTGCTCTGCAGCACTGAGGAAGACGAGAAGTGGCTGGGCGGATAACTATGGACCATGGAAGAGCAGGGTGTGGGCAAGTATCTTACAGATATTGCAGAGGGATCGAAGTGCAGAGAACTGGGCTGGGCTGGAGAGAATCTGAAGTAAAGCAGTATGCTGTGAATGAATCAGGAGTCAGGGAGGGAGTCTGAGAAAGTAAGTTGGAGGGCAGTGTATTGTCAGGGAGGAGAGACAGGATGGACAGAAAGCCAGGGATAAAGGCACTGGATTGGTCAGCCAAGGGCAGTGACACTGCTGGCAAACACTAGGATTCAGTGGGCAAGTTGTTTAGGACAGAGAAGAGTAAGGCAGATATTAAAACCAACCACATGGGGAGAATGGGGCTTGCCTGAGGAGCCACGATAGGACATACCCCACATGAAGACAGATAAACTGGAGGAATGGGGAAGGAAAGCCTGTTTCCACTGTGACCTTTTCCCTTCAGATCCCAGAGTGGATTTTAAATTTCCTGAGTTCTCTACTAATAGAAAATATTTGCAAAGAGGTCCATACAGCCACAGATGATGAATGTGAACTTATGCCTGCTCTTCCTGAACTGTAGGTCAAAGTGCCAACCTGGGTGAGTCATGCAGTGCCAATATAGGACTGCCAGAGTGAATTTTAAATTTTTTTTCCAATTTGCTTTGTGGTAAACCTAGGAAACATTATGCCCATACATCATGTGAAAAGAACCTTATTAAGGTCGAAAAGTTAAGCACTCAAACTGTAGGAAATGCAACCTTCATTTTCCTTCCTTGTACATAACCATTATGAATCAATCTTTAATTACATGACTGTGAGTTATTTTTTCCACAGGTCCCCTTCAGAAGGGTCCACCAGGTGGACCTGCTCTGGGGCTAAATCTGGACTTAAGAAGGAGGCTGTTTGCAGGACCCCTGCTTCATTTCTTCCAAAAGTCAGAAAATGCATACATTATGAGGCAGGGAGTAGCAGAAAAAGAAAGGGCACTTTGATGATTAAGGCAGCTGAAAGGCATCATAGTGAATTGGGTTCTGTCCCTAACTGTGCCCAAAAATCCATATGAAATTCTGAGAAAATCCTTTAAATTGCACTTCTCTGTAGGAATTCATGTTGTGTTCTTCCATTTTTGGCCTTCTTACTTTGAAACACTGCAAACTGATGTGAAAAATATTCAATCCTGCTCCAATTAACTCCTGGGAATGACACCTTGGATTGGTATTTACACATTAAGGAAAAGAAGAAAGATTTAAAAATTGGCATGGAAAAGAGCAACTGGAATTCTTCAAGAGCTGAAGGACATGTCTATCAGAAAGTTGATTACCAAACTTTTTGATATGTGACTTGAATACAGGTTACAAATATGTTCCTGAGGAGTAAATACCAGCTGTAAAAAGAATCTTTAACCCATTGGAGAAAACTAAAGTAAGAACCTGTGCCTGTGAGCTGAAGATAGGCAGATCCAGATGAGGAATTTGGCATAAAACTTGAAGAGTGAGAGTAATTAATCACCCCTCAAGAATCAACCCAAGCTAATCATCAGCTCTTTTTCAAATCAAGACTAGCTGCCTTTCTGGACTATTTGCTTTATACTTTGGATAATCATGAATTATTGGACTAATTACAGGGATAACTGAGTGAAATGTATATATAGATCTGTAAAATACAGGAAGCCAGACTCTGTGACCTAAAAGCCATTATCTTTACTAATCCAAGTGCCAGGCAGTCATGGTTGCAGCTGAAGTCAGTGGAAACTTCTCTATAATTACATAAAATGCTAAACAGTGCTATACAGACAGAAAAAAACCAGGTCTAAGGTATCTCACTTAAGACACTCAAGTAAAATACATATATTTATCTCTTACTAGCTCAATTTTGCATCTATAAAATAGGGTTTATAATCTTCCCTTCGCTGGAAGAGATGTTTTGAATATGCACTGATTATTGTTTGTGAAACTTCAGCAGTGAGAACCAGTGAAATGCCCATGGATAAAAGAGTATTTGTATAGTGTGAGAATAGTGGACAAAAAACATGAGGAGGTAACAGCTCATTCACTCAGAACCCAGTATTAAATGATGCAGAAAACGTGTGAAAGTACCCCCAACACTATGTGATCCAGTAATCAAAGTCTGGCATGTAGATGGATGAGCATAAGGGAAGCAAATAAAATCGCACAATCAACCCTGATCCTGGAATTTCTGCAGGAACCCAGAGTTTTCAGCCTTATCATGTTCCTCAGTTTATTAGCTGGTACATCCTCCATAGGACACACAAAAGAAAATGTAATATAGTGAAATATGTAACTGCAGCTTGACATAAATTCAGGTGTACCTCCTTGGAGCCTGTACTAAGGATAAACCTGTCTCACTTACACAAACCAGCAATTTATTCCCAAGGGTTTGCAAGTCTAATGTGGTTCACAAAAAAAGACTGGAAAATGGTGGAAAGTGAAGCAGAGGGGATATCTACGAGCAGACTTGGAGAGGAACAAAGAGAGCGAGGGAGGAGAGGGAGGTATGATTAGAAGAGTGGATAATGTTGAAGGAGATATGTCAGTTACTCTGTGGGTAAGGAGTCAATACCTAGAAGGCAGTATGCAAATATAAAATGATCCCAGACTACATGGAGCCTCTGGTTTTGTCAGAGCCCTGACCTCATTAATGGCCCTAATGACCCTGATGATCCTTACCTGGAGCCCACACCCAAGGGCTAAGGAGCTCGATTTAAGCTCAACCCTGTGGATTCAGTCTGTACTTCAGCCATGCTGGAGGGGTGTTGGTTTCTGTACAGTCATGGTCATGCCCTTGCCTGGCCAGGGAGCCCACTGAGCTGGACTTCAATCTATGGTTTGGTTTTCTGGCTTAATTTTTGTCACTATAGACCTCCTTGATAATTACTGGAGCAGATCCTATTCCAAATTTACTGACTGATTTTCTGACTCAGTCTCAAGAGCTATCTCATCTCAATCACAGTGCATTTCAGTTGGGCCTGGCCATCACCTCTGGGTCTATCCTGTTCACCTCTCTCTGGCACTATGGGACTGAAACCTAGCTGGCAAGGCTTTCCCTTGGCTCCTGGTTCACCTCCCTTTAAGGAGCAGACCTGCTCTCACTGCTCCCTGACAGATTTATCCTGGTGTTTGGATGTTGGGTGCTCTGGAAGGAGTGTCGGCTTGCCAGCTGGAGCCAGAAAGCAATGTAGCAAGTCTGAAAGGGAGGGAGACCTCTCCAGCCAAAAATAACTAATTTAATTTTTTAGCCATAACAAAAGTTTGGTGACTGGTAGCTGTGTGCATGTGTGACTAAGTATGCGCACCCAGAGCTCTAGTCAGGCTGTAAGATGACATCAGCTCAAGAAGCATGCCAGCAGCCTCTCAGTTGTCTCTTTCCTATTGCTTGCCAAGAGCTCTTGATGCTTCCCAAAATGTGTGGTGAAAAAAGCTTCGTGCGTGTTTACGTTCAAAGCAGGATGAAGGTTTGCCCCTGACCAGGCCGCTGCTGCAGTGTAATTCAGAGCCTGTTTCAAAACGATGCTGCTTTGACAGAGGATATTTTCTGATGGCTGATCATTAGCTGGGTTGAGGCTATTCCCTGTCTCTGCCCTCTATCTGTTTATCTTCTATGATACTCTGAGGAATTAAACTTAAAATCAAGTGGGGAATGAAGGCAGTAAGGTCTCATGCTTGAAGCCAGCCTTGGTGAGTGGTTTCTGAAAGCTGGTGCAAGCACAGAAGCTGTGTATCAGCTGTGTGAAAAGCAGTGGTGTCCTCTGCCTGTTTCCCAATAAGTGAATGATATGTAAAGTAACTGGCATTATCTTCCATGATGGATACCAACAAGAAGGAGTGTATTTTGTTTTACATACATTGTAAGTAATAACAACAGCCAGCCTTTAAGTGTGGAAGTAGGCTTTCATTTGTGAGCTGAATAGCTGAAGTGGGAAGGGGAAAATGCCCATCTGCTGGGAGGCCATGGGTCTGGCAGGGCTACATCCCCTCTCACTGTCTTGGGAAGTAAGGGAAAGGGACTAATTGGTAGGCTTGAGTCTGTTCAGCTGGTACTTTAGGTTTTGTTGGGACATGCTGTGTGGCTCGCTGAGCCCAAGGCTGGGCTTTGGTACCAGCTGTGACAGCCTGCAAGTCGGTGTCTCTAAAGCCGTACTAGCTGCTGCTCCACCAAAACCTGAGAGGGCTTGAAAGGATGGTTGTGTTATAGGGAAGGGATAATTGATTATCCTGGCCCGTATCACAATCTTATTCTTACAATACATTATTCTGCTTATTTTTGCTGTCTTCACTTTCTTCAGCAATGTGTTGTTTTGATAAGTTATTCAATTCACCATATGGCAGGAGAAACACTAAGCTTTCAGATGAGTCCATCAGTTTTTGTTTTCCCATTTTTGAGGTGGGAGATTCAGCTGGTGTTTGTTAGAACCTTAGAAACTGAGCTCTGCCATTTGCTGCCAGCCCAGAATCACGCAGGAGCGTTATACAGCCTTAGCTCCTCTTCATACTGATTATTTGCTCTGCGAATCCGCTTCATTTCTGAATATAACTAAACAAGGGGGAGAATGGTACTTTCAAGGAATATTTACCTTCTTAATGGTTTCCAGAGACTTCAGGGGAAAAAGCTGTCGTCAGTTCATAAGATGTAGAAGAGTGCCCAACTCTCAGCTTTGGTAAATTTTGGAGAATTGCAGAGGCCCTGCTATTCTTCAGCTTTTTTCAGAGGTCAGCATGCTACCCAAAAGGCTCCATAAGCCTTCCTCACCCCCCTCCAGCAAGTCTTAGGAAACTCATTGAGTCTATCACCTCCTACCACTACTTCTGAAAAACTTCCCTAGGGGCTTGCTCCTTTGTCCCTCGGGATTTGTGGTTTATAACTACGCAGGCAGAGCGGAAAAGCAGGCTCCTGAATTTGGTTGCAGTACTGCATTCAGAGTGGAATATAATAAAGAGATGCAATTCTCTGGGTACAATGCCCAGTGTGATGACAAGTGCACAGCACAGTACTGTTCTCAGTGTTGCAGGCAAAGCTAACGTATGTGGCTATTTTCCACTCAGTCGTTATTATCTTCTGTCGAGGGCAAAGCTCCATCGGGTTCTCTGGTCCTGCTGTCCTTCTGTGTTATTCAAGACCTGCTGTTTCCCAGAACAAATGCTGTCCTGTGAACTCCAGCCCACAGCTTCACCCAGCTAAGAATGAAAGATGCCCAGCTTGCACAAAGATGGGTTTTAGTGAGGAGGGGAAAGGTAAGTTCACCTGGCTGCATTGCTGGACTTAGTGGACACTGCCTTCTCTTGCTTAGTGTGAAAATTCATATGCCTATACCATGGATTTTCCCGTGTTTATTGAATTTCTGATAGGAATCCAGAAGCCTTTTTTGTCAGTCTTTTTCTCTCAAGGTCTTTGTACCCGCCTCTGCAGATATCTACCTTCTCTCTTTGACATCAGGCACACACGAGTCTGACATGATCTATTCATTAAATTCCCTTTTTGTATTTACATTTGTGTTTCACTTTTTTTGAGACAGCTTTTAACATCTCTGAAAGGATGTACAACTCTGCTGGTAGAAGAAAAAATAAGTTTTTAGTTATAGTATCCTGGGATCCAGGTATTTCCAGTCTAGGGTTCAAAGAGCCAAGTGAATAAAACGTTACCTGCTTATACTTGATTTTATTTATTTCAATCTAGACCTACTGCTGCCAAGAGTTCTTCTGAAATTAGGCAGAAAGATAGACATAATTATGTCCAGATTTATTTTTGTGCTGTCTTGACATTTCAATCAACCTCTGAAAATTTCAGGCTAGAAAGCAACCTAATCAGCAGTAGGCTCAATTTTAAAACTATGTTCTATGTTGAAAGTCAGAGGTATCGGTCCTGGGAGAGATCATAGAGGAGCACTGAATGTTGCAATTTGCAAAGATATTTTAAAATATCAAACATAAAATTCCTGTTTCATATTTGGTGGTCAGAAAAAACCCCAAGTATTTGGTTTTGAGGGGTTTTTTTTGCTACAGTGCAGGTGATACAAACACCAGTGGAAACCTGTACTGTCACTTAAAGTGAGTTTGCATTAAATGGTGGTAAAGATATCTGTACTGGTATTAGTTTCAGTGGTAACAGTAGCAGCAGGCATTTAACATAATTCTTTATAAACAATTACTGTTGAGTGTAGACTCTGTTTGCTAACCATTTGCTTGTTAAGACTGGTTTCTTCAAATGTATGTTTGTTAGCTAGCTGAAGTCCATGCATCCAGCCTGCGGGCTGTCTTAGATACTTGCAGCTCAAAGCACAATTTGTTACATCATGCATGTTATTCTGCACTTTCCTGGATGTCAGAAACTACAGAAATACTTCAGAACTAAACCAGATCAGACAGCCAAAAGTCAAAGGAAAAAATTTATAGGCGAGGAACTGAGGATGAGAGATTAAGCAGCCTGCCAATGCTTACAAAGGAAAATCTATGCTAGACCAGGAATTGGACCCAGACATCCTGAATGTCAGTCCAGCCTTAACCACTAGACTGTCCCTCTTCTGATTCACAAATATTATTACAAGTTAACTAGTGGTTCTCTGAGTCCTTGTGATTCATTAGTCATAAACAGTGGAGTAAAACTATTGCATTCTTTGTAAAAATGCAATGCTTTGGGTTTGGGTTTTTCCTGGGTACCACTCAGCATTTTCAGATAAAGGATCATTGAAATGTGTGCTGTAATCTGGCTGTTACCAGATTCAGAGATAGTTGGCTGTTTGTCATCATTCTGTGCACCTAGCCAGGATTCTTATGGGATGATGCTACTCTGATAAAGAGACTAGACTAGTAAAAAGAGGACATAGCATGGGCATTTTAGCTGTCAGAGCAGAGGAATGATTCTTGTACTCCTGTCACCTGAATAACTGTATTTTGTCTAGTAGGTATAGTATATACATCTGGAGCATAGGTATGGGATTCCAGAGATGTTTTAAATGACAAATGCTATTTGAAGCCTTTTGCTTCAGGATTTTAGGGGCAACATCTCTTAATTGTAGCTGGATATTTCTGAGAATGTCTTTATAGCTTCTCAAGACCAAGAACAAAATCTAAAAGATGTCTCTGACCATCAAGAAGGGGCCTAAACTTGTTCTCAAGTGCAAACTTTTAAAATCCCATGTTATTTCCTTGTGAAGATCTCTCTGACTAAAGACCAATTAGAGGAAAGAGGTTGATTGTACAGCTGGTCCCAATACTACTCCCAGTGAGCATGCATCTCAAACTCAAATTCTACGTAAGTGTAATCAATACCCAACCTATACCCAGCAAAATAAATGAGAATCATGGTGCTGGGCATGAGGAAATCAAACTATAATGCTGTTCACTCTATTTTAGAGGAAAAATGGCTGTCAGGAATGCAATGACGTAAGTCTGTTCTAGGACGTGCATCTATCTGGACAGTGAACTTTGGGAAATCCCCTTGTTAAACCCACTGAAGTGACTAAAGAATCATGGAACAATAGATATTGTGACTGAAACAGCTGTAGAAGTCTAGTCCACCCACTTATTCACAGAAGTACTATTGCCAGCACATCATTATGTCAGCCCTAACTTTGAATAGCTGAGTCCTGAAAATTGCCTAAATCGGATACTCTGTGACCTCTGCGGGTTATCTGTTGCAATGCTGCACTACCCTTATAGGAAGTTTTTTCTTGATTTCCAGCTCAAGGTTCCAGACCACAATTGGTAGCTGTTTTCCCATGTTTTATCATGGAATGCTACTGAGGAAAATGTGGATTTGTAGTGTTTGAAGTTATCCTTCAGGTAGTCGTAAGGCTCTTAGGTTAGCCTTCCCTTCACCTGTCTAAACAAGATGCTTCATATCATTGCTGATCACGTGCTCCAGGTCTCTGACCACTGTGGAAGCTTTCTGTTGGACAGTTTCCATTTCTTTCATATCCTTTTGCAATTAAGAGGCTTCAGACTGGACAGAACACAGCTGCCTTATGGTGACAATGCACTATTGGCTCATTCAGTCTGACATCCACTGTAACCTCATGATAATTTTCAGCAGTGCTGTTACTCAGCCAGCTGGCTCCCAGCACGTAGGCATGCAAGGAGTCATTCCACCTCAGGTGTAGGACTTGCATATCTCTCTATTAGATTTCATGAGGTTTCTGCTGGCACAGGTTTCCTTAGGTGTCTAAGGTCACCTTCAGTTGAAGATGCCATTTGTTGTCAGTCAGCTGTCATAATTTTGCATCTATGATGAGGGTGCACTTGTGTTATCCAGGTTGTTGTTGAAGGTTGAAGTATATGAACTGCCCAATCGACTGTTTGATTGTATACCATTTCTTACTGGCTGTGAGCAGATGCCTTTAATCATTGTTACCCTTTCTGTCTTGGGGGTCCAGCTTATTTTCAACCCACCCTGAAGTCCTCCATGGAAAAGCCCAGAGGGTAGCAGAGATGTACCATTACCAGACATCTCTAACTTAGTAAGTGGGGAATTATTTGCTAAATTAATTCATATTCATTTATCAAAAAGACTGTATATGACAGTATGGGCTTGATAAAGACAGGTTCAAACTGGAATTAGGCATTCACAGAAGACAGGGTATCTTGGTTGTACTGGAAGCTCCAGTGCTGTTACTTTTCCCTTCCAATTCTGACTTTGTTTCTTTTTTTTACCTACAGAAGCTGAAATTGAGGTTGATTGTGCTGTTTAAGGAGAAGGGATGAGGCCTAGGCTAAAGAAACAGTGAAACTGGTATTAGTGGTTGGTGTCTACAGACCCAAATAAACCATAGTGGGAAAAGGCCATTTCACCTTATGTTGTTGAAACCTGATAACTCAAAACATCCTAGGAAAAAAATTACATAGCATAGTTATAATATCAAATTGCAACAGCTTTCTTCCCCTACCCCTGAGAGATTGCAAGAGTTTAAAAAGGTGAACAAATTGATCCATTTTAAATTTTGCTTTGGCTGCAAGTCCTTCTTTCTAGTGTGAAAAGATGGGGCCACACAAAAAACATTCCCTGTCTAAATGTTCATGGCTCTGGATTCAGATATTTTGAATCCAAACTCTCTGCCTGCAGTCCATGTCTGTTAGCAGGAGGTTGGAGATGAAAACCACCTCACACATCCAGGCCACAGTCTTTACTAGGGGGCCTTTTATTCATTCATCTCTTCCTTACCACTCCTCTTCAGGGTTCAGTATCTTTTTGGTTCCTGTTAGATTAAGGAGAATTACACATCGATATGGTAAGGAGAGAATGGATTCCTTCTTCCTTTGCAGACAGTAATGAAAACTAGAGAAAGCATCGATTTGTAATAAAAGAAGACCAAGGAAATCCTTAGTAATTATTGCATCACAACTATGTAATTATGAGGGTAAAGTTTCCTCCCCACACCTGAGAAACTGCAGTGTTGAGCTACATCTTATATGTGTGCGGTATGACTGAAGAGTTCCAGAAGTAAGTTCTAATGGAGGAGTTCCTCTGGTTGCTAAGCTGGCCAGGTGGCAAACTTGTACTGTCAGTGGAATACTGAGCATCCTTGTTTTAACACGAAGTTGGTATTATTGCTGATGCTCAGACTTCTTAGTTATAAGAAGTCTGCCATCCGTGATAGGATTTAATCTCAAGTAATCTGAGGTGGAAATGAAACATGATGCAAAGCAACTTGAAGGGCTTTTCACTTCAGACAGGCTTATTCAGTTTCCTCTGTATGACATAGTTTACTGAATACCAAATCAGAAACCTGGTAAAGCAATAGCTCTTCTTAGGGAAGAGAAGCCCCTCTCACAACACTCCAGTGCTGTGATGTGTTAATATTGCAGGTGAATCTGCTCAAGGGAATGTATTTCCTAGAGCAAGGTGTAAGAGAACAACTATGCAAGGCTGCCATTGAGACAGTGTAATTATAATACCTTCCACTAATTATCCCTGGATACATGGGGTTTTTAATTATATCAAAGCCTTGATCTTAAAAAACCCCAAACCCTAACAATATGCTCATCTGGTCCTAAATCCAGTCCTGTTGTACCTGTGGATTTAATTTTTTACCTGAAGTGCAGGGTTCTGAGGAAACGCCAGGGTGGCACTGCCCTGCTGGAGGCCATCTTGTGTGGCCTACACAGATCACAAGAGATTTGTGTGCAGCTCACAACACTAATGTGCACTAGCCTCTTTTCCTGTATTAACGTCCTGTGCTACGTACATCAGCAGCTCTCTGGAAGGATTACTGTGGGTCTGAAGGCTACCAGACCTATTCCATCATTTGTCTTTACAGCTTTCCTCCTCTGCACGAGGCATGCGGCTGTTTTCCCTGGATGAGCTAGCAAGCATCACACTGTCAGGCTAGTGATAGCCAAGGCTGGTTGCTCAGTTAGCCCCTATCTCTGTTTATTCAGCTGCCTTGTGCTGGGTATGTACCTCCATACAGCCTTGTGATGACTTGCTGTGGTGAAGGAAGCTGCTGTGCCCTTGCTGCCCTCCCACTTCCCCAGACCTTGCTTTTGTTCCTCTCCAACAGCCAATTAAAAATAACCCCCAACAAAGAGGTGAGGGAGCTGGACCCTAGAGGCACTTTCACAGCAGTCTGGTATTGTCTCCTCCAATGTATGTCCCCGCAGGGAGATAGGTGTGAACACAGCTTTGTCACTGGGTTTCACCACCCACCTCCCATGGTAGGGACTTCCTTTCGCCTTGGGGGTGAAGGGGGGAACATTTCCCTTTAGCTCAGTAAACTGCTGCAATGAAGTGACTTTGAGTCCTCCATCTTTTGGTTACTTATTCTCTTGGCATTTTAGTGAGAGCCAAAGAATCTGTTTTCCATTTGCTGTACTTTTGCTGGAGACTGTAATTGCTCTTTGAACCTACGGGAGCAGGAAACCCATTAAAGGCCCAAGAGGACAGGGGTGCAGTGCCAGCCAGCACATTCCTCAGCTCCTTTCATCCTGCAAGAGGAGAGTGCTTCTGGCTTATCCAGAAGGGATATTACTACATTTTGTTCAAATTTAAGGCTGATTTCAAGAGTAATTCTACCACTCATAGTTATCATCATTCCTGCTATTTGCATTATTATCTTTATGGCTCTTATTATCACTAACACAGAAATATCTACAGAGAGGACATTATAAAAAACCCCAAGTATCAAGCTTACCTTTCAGTATCTTACAGTCTGTAAGGACAGATATAATGACAAGAACATCTAGGCTAAAGGCATATCATATCAAACAGTGTGTAAAACTGTTGGTCAGGACTTTTAAGGAGCTCCTGAAAAGAGAAGTCTGCATATTGTATGGGAAATGAGCTACCTATTTCACATAGAAAAAGTGTAAAAAAGTCTCCCATGTATGGTAATATGCCTTTAATGATACAGTTGCCACCCAATGGGAACTTTTTTGACAAGAAGTGTCACATCTCACAATATATGGGGTTGATAAATTGCTGGATTAGCCTGGATGTGTACCCTCTCTGCTAACTGCAGATAATCTTCCAGAAAGTGGGTTGCTCTCACTTTGCCTCAATACAGTGTGCTCCACAATGACTTTCCATTGCATGAGACCCTTAAGATAGCTAGTTGGCTGCAAATGAGTCTGTCCCATGGATTCTGGAGCAGGAGAGGAGGAAGCAGCACAGCACAAAGAGAAAAGTCTAAGCCTCAGAAGTTACTTGTAAGGAAACAAAGATAGACTAGGGTAGTACTGGGAGCAGGAAGGCACAGATATTCTTAGCCTCAACACTGAGAATGAGGAGCTTGGGTCTGATGCAATGAGAGAAGGAACCTCAGTCACAATAGAAAGCAAAACTTTGCATGGACAAATTTTTTTGTGAGTAACCCAACAGCTAGTTCAACTCTGCAGTTAACAACAGAGTGGGGAGCCTTTGCTGACAATCATTCTAAATTACTTTATCACCATATACTCTATCATAAGGACAAGGAGAAAGCATTTGTTCCAATCCTTGGCATTGCCCAGATAGCTATCTCTCTCTTATTATTCTTAGGAGTTGGACTCAATGAGCCTTATGGGTCCTTTCCAACTCAGGATATTTTATGATCCTATGATTCTTATACACCAGGTCTCTTCAAATGAGGACACATATTGCACATGAAAAGCCTACATAAAAACTTTATAATGGTTATGGAGTCAAGTACTTGAACAGTTAGGAAATATGGGATTAAAGTTACCAGGCAACATTTGTACAGATGGGTTATGATGCTGCCTTCACTTCAAAGCACACAGACTGTTGTTTCTCTGGACACTGTCTTTCTCTACAGACAGGAGGGAACTGCTCTGAGGGCTACCCGTGGCTGTGAAAGCCTTGCAGGGTTTTTCTGCAGTATTCCCTGCCTCATGCATTGTGAAAGGCAGATGGCAGTGGCCACTGGAGGAGGCATAAAGAGCAAGAGTCATCACCAGACTGAAGCAAGGGACTGCCTCCCTGTGTCCCTGTGAGAGTGCAACACAGCTCAAGTGTGACACTGGGCAAGTTCCTTTGTGCCAGATGTCCCGTGGGGGATTGTGACATGGCTATCCCTTGCTTTCTGGATGCCTGACATATACCCTCCAGTCCCAGACTGTTCTGAGGCCCAGAAGGGTTATTTTTAATATGAATTGGTTCCCTGATCCTATTTGCAGAACAAGCCCACAAACAGCTCTGTGTGTGTGTGTGTAGTGGGGGGCTGTTTTGCTGTAGGGCAAGGGTGGGAAGGCACAGGCTATGGTGACAGGGCTGCAAGCTGGCATTGCAGCAGAGCCCCTGAATGGTTGAACCGCAGCCGACCTGCAAAAGAGGCTGAATGCTTGCAACTGCATCTGAGATTTGTGCTTTGAATGTAAAGTGCTACAGCATGCTAGAAACTGAGAACCCAAGTTCTTGTCATTCTGTATCAGGTACACAAAATCTTTTGACTGCTGTTTTCAGCAGGTAGCATCTTGTCTACAAAATACATAACATTCACTGTAGTGCTGTGAAAACAAATTTGTTGATGTTTCTCAAGCAGTTAGATATGATATCTTGCCGAATGCCATTAACTCAAGAGGGGGTTTAATCATTCTGCTCTCAGAGCATGGTTTTAATCCTGTGTACTAGAGAAGATCTTGGTCCATCCACTGAGAAGAAGAATAAAGTGAAATAGGAAATAGTATTTTTTAATGGCAGAAACGAGGCAGGAATCCTGTGAAAGAAATTATCTACATTTCAGGGCCCAGTGAAGGGAAATTAAAAGTTCAGTGGTAACCCTTGGAAGGGCACTTCCTATAGGCACTGCCTGGCTTTGCAACCATTTTAGCATAGTTTTGTGCTCAGACATTTATAGCCACCTTCTTTTGCTGCCTGCCAGTCCCCGGTGCTTTAAAATTTTCTCAACAGATAACTTATTGTTTTAACTAATATTCAGGCACAAACTCAATTAAAACAGAGCAAATCTTGATTTGGAGCAAGTGGTTTATTTGATTTAGCTTCCCTTTATTTGTTTGCATAGGAAAAAAATGAAATATGTGAACATCTCTCATCAACTTTGTATTCTACGGGCCCGTCTGGATCGGCTTACTAGCACATCCCTGAAGAGACAGCAGGGATGTGTGGGAGCTAGCATGTATTTGAGACGGTGGCTGATGATTCGTTGTCAGATATTTTTCAGAAGCTATGTACAGTAACCCTTCTGATGTGGCAGCCTTTCAGCATAAGAACTTTAAAAATACTTTTGGATTGGAAAGTAAAAGAATGTAGTACTAATAAGATAGTATATTAATTATATTATAGATTATAATTACATGTTATGCATTAATATTATGTTATATAATAATAATATAGTAACAAAGTTCAAAACTTTTTTTTGGGTCTGTGTTTCTGTCCCTTCTCTTAGGTTTCTGCTCCTTGTTTACAACTTGGAAGAAAAGGCATCAGATTATTTCACCCTGTGAAAGGTTTAACACAGGTTAAAGCAGCAGCTTAAGATTTTTCTTTAGTAATAACCAGCAAACAAAGCTAAATCCTTTTGCAAAATAACAAATTTAATCAGGCATGCAGCTTTGCACCAGCTTCTGCCAATCTACTGCCTGGTGCAGAGGCACAGGAACCTGGCGGGGGGGGGTGGGTGTCACAGCTGGTCTCCAGGGAGACTGGCAGGGCTCCAGCCCCAGCCTGCCCAGCAGAAAAAGGTTCAGCCGGTTGGGAACACGCAGCTAAGTGTGTGACTGTCCCATTGGTATCAACGTTGGGAAACTATTACAGGAATGTGTAGTTCAACAAGCCTCTACACATGAGCCTCTGTTTTTTTCACTTCAGATTAAATTTCGTGCTATGAATTCTCAGGGCTTCCCCTGTTTTGCTGGGCAGAGGAACCCTGGCTTAACCCGACCACCGATGAAAGGGGCCCATCAGATGAGACACAGGCCGGCCTTGTCACCTGAGGCACGTACAAGCCGCTCAGAAGTTCATTATTAGGGAAGCATTTTATAAAGCAGGGAACTGTCGCCCTTGGCACAGCTCTCCATGCAGAAAGCAGACAGGAGCTCAGGTAGTCCCATCCATGCTAAGTTCAAGCGACCTGAGCTGGGTGCTAACCGCAGTATAGCTGTAGCAGCTCAGAGCTCAGCACATGCTGCAAAACCTGCCCCGTTCCCTGGGGGAGTATGCTTGCTGGGAACTCCACAGCTACAGTTATCAGCACACGCACGGGATAGTTTAAAGCTAGTACGAGCTTGTCTTCGTGACCCACTGATTGGCCTCTGATTACAATGTCGCTGTATGATCAGCCTCTCCACCCCCTCCTGCACTGGCTCCTTTGAGAGCATAACACATTTCTGAAAAGAAGGAACAGCCCCTCTCTTCCACTCAGGCTAATGGAGAAAAGCCTTGTTCAAATACATGTGCATGAAAGGCTTCAAAGTGATTTTCTTGAAAATGGCTGTGAATAATTTCTTTCTTTGCCTCAGAGCTTTTTCTTACACTTTTTTTTATGTAAATACTTGCAACAATGGTTAATTGTCAGAAAAATGTAAGCTATTTCTTAGTGGGATTCTTGTCTGCCCATTTCTACATTCCAAACTTTTGTCTTTATAGCTGAGGTCTTGACTAAATTATGTAGCTACACGTTGAGCTAGGTACTCCAGGACTAGTCTGTTGGGACTGAGAAATATTCTTGTTAAATGCCTGAAATAAATAATCTGTTCCAAATGACTTATTCTTGGCTCAGGCAGCTAATTGTGTATATATGCCCTAAGTTACATTAATGTGGAAGTAATAGATCACAGAGAGCTTGTACTGTTGTATATGTAACTTACACATTGAGCTTATGGCTATGACATCATTGCCCTTTTTCTGGGCTCCAGCGATGGCATAGCCAACAGGAGTAATTGAGAACACAATACATTGTTCCTTTCAGCTGCTAGGGCCATATTGACTTTGTGAGTCATTCTCAGCATGCAGGGATGATACATCCAGTCATTAGCGTTACTAATTCCCCGGTTTGGAAAGCGAATGTTGCCTACTCTGAGTAAACAGGGAAGGGGTGGAAAAGCCTTGGAACTGGCCACAAACTCTTTAGCATCTCTTAGCCTTTCTGAGTTCATTCATCTGTGGCACAGTAGGATCTTGAATTGTTATAAACAGAGGCTTGTCTTGAGGCTTATATAGGATAACTATTAGTTTTTGGACAGTCCTGATGAGATGCTGAGGCTGACCACAAGACTCAGAGAACTAGCTTGGACACCATCTTTCCCTTTATGTTTTGTTGGCCTGACAGCAAGGAGGCCCAGAGGGATGGAGAACTAGAAGGGTCTGACGCAGACTGCTGGTCTCAGTTGGAGAGAAAAGGAGCTGAAAAGAGTCTAGAGATAGGCTTAATACCTATACATTCTGATTTTTATATGCTACCACAAGTGGGAGGATTTATGTAAGAAAACAATGACAATATCATCATAAAAATGAGGATAATGCTAATTTCAATAAGTGTGAAAAGCTGGGACTAGCTGTGCCCATAGTAGGTGACCACCCTTAGCTTCATGTAATCATTTGCAGTCTTGGGAGGTAAAAATACAGCAAACTAGAGGGCCAGAAAAGTTTGTTTAAGAAGCTGTCTTTGAGCAACAAAAAGCTAGGACCCACTGAGGACTAGGCTGATGACTGTGAATGTCTGAGCACAGAATTATGCTAAAATATCATGTTTGCAAAGCTAATGACAGCAGGCAATGGGGGATGTTAACTCTGCTAACAGAGTTAGAATGTATACAAGAAGCAGCAAGCCAGAAGGACTGTTTGGGGGTTCAGTTCCAACTCTGAAGAAGCCTTTGTTGCCCAGCAGGTGAGTGGCAGTACCCCAAAACTGTCAGCTGTGAGTGGAGCTTTGCTGGAGCCGGGGGAGCACTGAGCAGTTGCATCAGCAATGAGAGACTTTGACAAGTATCTTTGAAGGAGCTGGTGGGGACCTGTTACTTTGTTTATGTTCCTTTGTCCTTTCCTTCTTTATCTCCAAAACAGTGTTGTTCTGGTAAGTCATTTATGATTTTTAAGCAAGGAAACAGAGCTCTCTGAATACTCAGTTAATTTCATTTTCTCAGGTTGGGAGTGAGAACACAAAATTCTGTTTATTAGTGACCCTTAGAACTTGAACTTTGCCGTTGAAGCTGTCAGTCAGTCTGGCAGAAAGGGCACATTTATTGCTTTCTTCATTTTTTATCTTTCCCTTCATTTACTTGAGGCAGAAGTGAGGAAAGTGGTTTATTGCTTGTGTTTCAGTTCTTTGTAACCTTGGTGAGTCTCTTAGGAAAGTTTGCAGGAAGAGCCATTGTGAGCTTGGTTTCACTTTATATATCGGAAAAAGATAGATAAAGGGCCTGGACGCTTGTCAGCCCAGCAGCTTTTTACACCTCTGCTAAGCAGAGCCTGAATTCTTGCCTGTGTCTGAGACAGGCTCCCCATGTGTGATTGAGTATGTGAAAGTGTGTAGGAACCAGATAGAAAATAACTCATTTGAGTGGTAACACAAGTCCAAACCCAACAGCCAGAACTTCAAGACAAGTTGAACAGGCCCAGGCAAGTTCCTGGGTAAATACCCAACAAGTGAAGCCCATCCCAGCCCATATGCACTACACTCCAATACTGGTGCTAGCTAAAGGAAGGCTAGGTAGTTGTGCCCCCACAGTGTTATGTGTCTGGAGGACAGTGTCAAGAGTTTCACCTGGGAGGACTTGGAGAGGAAAGAAGTGGCTGGATAGGAAAGAGGACTGGTCTGAGGATGTTCATACTCTCTGCAGGAGTCAGCTGCAGCGAAAGGATTACTTAGGGAGACAGATCAAGATCTTACAATATTCTTTCACAAGCCCAGGACTGAGAAGAGGCTGTTGCTAACCTCAGAAAAGCAGTCCTCCTGCAGCCAATTCTCTGTGAAAGACACCTTTGTCTGTTTTGCTGTAACTCTCAGTGGTATTTGTACATGGACCCTAGTGCCATCTGCTCCCATGGAAGCTGGCCCCCTTGTGCTGCTTGAGGAGCTCCATTTTGTCTATAAATAATTCCCTTGCCAGGACAAGAATCCTCCCTGGTATAAAAAAATGGCTGGAGCTGCCCTGTTTGCATAGTAAAAGGTGTGTTGGCACCATGGAAGTGACAAGCCAGATAAGACTCTGAGTGTTTCAGATTCCTGAAAGGGACCGAGCCAATGACATGAGTAAGAGAAGGCTGCAGGCCATTTTGAGCTGTGGTGGTACTGGAGCTCCAGCCAAGTCTGACCAGGTTCCAGGGTAAGCAGATGACAACCCGTTCCCTGATGCTACCCTGCCCTGACTCTCCCTGACCAAGGGCCAGACACAGTGTTGCATCCAGACCACCCTTTCACTCTCATTTTATTCACGTGGACTTGAATCTATTGCCACGCTAGTCCATTCACATGGATCTGATCTATTCCCACGCTCCCCTATCCCTGCTGCAGAAAAATGCTGCCTGAACTCTAGCCCAAAACACCTTTGCCATTACATGCCCTTTCACCTTGGTGGTTTTCTTGAATCCCCTTAGATGAGATTACAAAGTGTCTGACCCGCTGCATCTTCAACTTTCTGATTTCCCTCTTCAGAATGGTGTATTCTGCTTATTTCCTACAACAGGGAAGGCTCTGTGTGTAAGATGCTGCAGAGAGCCTTTGCCCCCACCCAAATTCTTGTTTTTCAGAGTGATGCACTCCCGGCTCTGCTATTACTTAATAAAAAGTGAAGTCACTGCTTTCCTCCCCTTCAAACTGCTCCACCCTCAATCAGGAGGTCTGCTCCTCCACCCTTTGGCAAAACAGCTGTTTGGGGGTGGAGGTGAGTTTAGGGGTGGTGTTGACCAGCCTCTCATCTGGGAAAGAAGCATTTTAAAAAGTCAAAAAAAAGCCTGGTCCTGTCAGAGGGCTGCCCTGGGAACAGCCCTGACAGCTTCCCCACTTCAGTGCTCGTGCATTTCGTGTGAGCAGAAGCGAGTAAGATCGCTCCTGTCAGTCTGTGAGTGCAGTTCAGGATGCAAGGAGGAGTGTGAGCCCAGCACACCACTTGGCTGTTCTTTATCTGCCTTTTTCCTCAGCCTGGAGGGAAGATTTCACCAGAAATACCCACCTTCCTACTTTGGCAGGTAGGAAGAGACTGAGAAGTCAGTGTGATGTGAAGCTTGGGGTGTCTGCTCTGCTCAGACTTGGCCAACAAGAGAGCCCCTGGGAGCTGGCTGAGACAGCATCATTTTGCTGTACCTCTATCAGTGTGAGTGCAAGTAGCCCAGAAGCTGCCCTCTTCCTTTCCACCCTTTGACATGCCCTTCCCAGCCCTTTCCTACCCAGTGGATATTCTGCCTGGGTACTTGAAGGAGACTTCAGTGCTTCAGAGGCACCGCAGGCAAGGGAGGAAGGCCTGGATTACATTCTCCATCCTTGGAGGGAAGAGTGGTGTCAAGTGGGGACACAACATCACAGGGAAAGCTTTTGGGGAATGCATTCGCTCCAAGTGGTGTTACAGCCCTCCAGAACCTCTGCATTTAAAAGGTGAAGTATGGAAATGTTCAGAAAAGAAATTGTATCAGTCAATGAAGTGCAAAACGTGTGCAGGAAACTTGTCACAGTGGAGGAGCCAAACTTTTTAACTGGTTTGTGCAGAGGGTGACAACTCGTGGGCACCACTCCCCTGAAAAGGACAAACAGATGGTGGGGGACAGAGTGCAAAAACATGAGGTCTGGGAAGCGAGGAAGCAGCTGGTAGGTCCTGTGGCCAGAGAAGCTGCCTGTCCTGGATCTGAAGGACTGTTATCTTCACCTTCCTTAGAGCAAATGTAGTTTTCTTCTAGCTTTGTTGGGACTGGCTGAGGAGCTCTCTGTGTACATAGCTACCTTTCTGATACCTCCTACTTCAGCCACTCCACACTGGTCAACGGCTTCTGTTCCACTGCACCCTGGCAATTGCACCAGTCCTTGTTTTCCTTCCTTCTCAGCCACTTCCTGGCTGAAGCAGCCATTAGCTGTGCTGTGCTAACTCAGATGCTTTAAGATTATTCACTCCAAAATAATCAACCCTAAAAGAAAGCAGTTAGCAAAGAAACTAGGAATCCCACTAATTTTTTTTATCTGTTTGTATGGAGGTAACACCCCACTCAAATATTACCATCCCTGTTGTGCCAGGTGCTATACAAAAATGGAACAAAAAGACAAGCCTGTCTCCCAGAGGGACAATGATTTTCATATTAGATGAGACAGATGGAACACAAAGAAGTAATGAGCTAATAATAGTTAATGTCAGTGGTCTAGGACTTCAGCTTTGCTGTTGTGACAGAGATCAACATTCCTGGGTCAGAGAAACCATTTTTTTGGGAAGGTTCAGTGGAAATAGTTTTGGGACTGGACCAAGGTCCTCCCAGGATTCCAGTTATCTTAGTCTCAGGAATTTACAGCTGGCTCGGGCAGAGCTGGAAGTCCCCACAGGAAGGATTTTGTTGATATTCAGTCTTTGGAGGACAGTGAGCTTCTCTGTGAAGGGCAACACGTGTATCTGGCCATGTCCACAGCACCACACCCGCTCCTCCTCCAGTGCAAATAGAGTTTCAAGGACTCACATGCCTTTGTCCATCTGCCCAGGAATTATTAGGAAAACCTGTAAATGCTGTGTGGGGGGAGGATTCCCTCCATCCATTCCTTCAGTTTGGACAGGACTTATCTCTGTCCAAAGGTGAAACAAGCTGCCAACACTGCTCTTAAAAATGAAGGGGATATTCAGCAATCAGCAGAGCTCCCAGGAATCTGTGGGAAGCCAGAGAAAACATGAGATGACCCCTGTGCCCCTACATGTGCTCTGCTCACTGCTGGGCTTCTCCCTGCTGCAAGCAGCCTGTCTGTGCTTCTGCTAACAGTGACATGGGCTGCAGTGTTCTGCCTGGGTCTCTGTAGAGTGGAAAATATGCCCCTTGGGCAGCACAGCCTCACCTGAGACATACCCACAGGGTGCAAAGATGGGTGGCTCCCCAGGACTGTTTTCTGTGCAGCTCCCCAGGACTGTTTTCTGTGCAGATGCACTGCTCCCTGCCAGCCAGAGCAGTCCACGGTCATCCTAGTCAGCCTTTTATTTCTGGTCCAAAACCAAACCAGGGCTGTCTGCCCCATTAATAACATAAATCTGGCCTCTGTCAGCTCAAGGAATAGTGCTCTCCTGTCCTTAAGGGACACAGTAACTACCCTTTTCTCCTCCTAAACAGCTTTCCGGGAACCTCACCTGACTCAAAGCCTTCTTAAATCTATCAACTGAAAATAAAGTTACTGATCTGATTCCCAGGCCTGGACTTTGTTTTCATACAGAGTGGAGCCATCATCTCTTCCAGATCCCTTATGACCCATATGTCCTTTTGCAGACCACAGTCCTACACATACATGACTCACAGCATACACTTTGGGCCTGCAGAGCATCCTCTAGAGATCTGTATGTGATGAGGAGGGGAGATCAGGAGAGGGAATCCACAAACAAATTAGGGCAAGAAAAAGTGCCACCTGTTGCTCAAGTTTCTGGGGAGATTTGCTTAAAATAGGAGTCATCCTAGTCTTTTTACGTTCCTTTTGTACCCTGTGGTGCCTATGGAGATCAGATTAATCACAGACTGTATAGCAAGTTTAGTGGAAAATCAAGCATTGACATCAAATCATCACAGGTGTGTACAGCAGGTAAGACACAGACTTCCATGGACATGGCATCTATGGTATGAATGCCACATGCTGCAAAGTTTCTTCACTCCTGGCATCACAGCTTTATTGCCACTGTGCTCATTTTGAACCCTCTCTAACATGTACTCTCTGCCCTTTGGCAGGGACTCACTCTGCCTGTTGCATGTCAGTACAGTGTTTGGGACAATGTGGTTTTGGTTTTCTTACAGAAGAGTGGTGCCAATAAATAATGAAAGCATGTTGGTCATAGTCTGCATGTCCACAGGATGATAACATCTTTGGTGGTTACCATATAACTCAAGAATAAGTCATTCCCCTCATATACTCAAAAAAACCCCACAAACTTGGTATGTGAAGAACTTATAATATGAATGTGTCACCCTTATTTGGAAAAAACCAAATCGTGCTTCCAGTTTCCTGATCCCACTTCATTTTTTTATGTTTGACCTGCAGATTAGAGGTTTTCACGTCATCTGTCAGCCCACAGAGAGTATCCCAAGGTTTAGTGTGTGTGAGATAGGAAAGGGACATTAGCAACAGGCCAACCACAAATAGCTAAAATTAGCTCTGAGAACTGGAGTACAGAGGTCTCTGAGGAACACTAGTCAAAGAAAGAAAACAGTTGTTTGCTAAACTCCCACTTATTCTACTGCCTCTGAGGACTCCTGGCTCACATCCCTGCCCAGACATCCTACATGGCTATTTAAGAGGATTTCCCCCACCCCTTCCCCCTCCACTGGCCATCGTTTTCCTCTTTTGTAACTGCAGCACTGAGCGATATGGGATTCCTGCTCCAGCAGCAAGATGCTGACTGGAAACAGGAAACAGGGGGGCTCTGCAGCACTCAGCCTCTGTGATAACACGGACGTCACACCCACGTGCAGAAAGGGATGCTTCTCACATATGGCAATGATCAGCAGCTGCCCCTTTTTCTCCCCTTCCCTCTTCTCCAGAAGGGCTTACAAAGCCCTAGAGGGGCCATATATTGAGTTAGAAGCAGCCTTTAGAAAGCACTGCTGTGTGAGGCCTCAGTTATCATGGAACATGATTTCTTGCATAATTCTTTCAGATTCTCCAAGGCCATTAAATTCGGGGCTGTAAATCTTCACGTGACCAGAGCATATGGCCTTAGAATAAGACATGGAGTGAATTACAGAGAGACAGCCTATCTTCTGCAGAATCTGATTAAGGGAATCCTTTGAGAACTATCTTACTTGCAGCCATAGGCATGGCTTTAAAGGCTGCCCTCCCTCCTCCTGCCCAGAAATGCCTGACAGAATAAGTTAGGGTTTTTTTACAGCACCAGCCTCTCATCTTTTCTCCTTCTTATTCTCAAAGCCTTTTCTCAAAATAAAACTGAATGGCTATGCTTGCTTGTCCTTCAGATTACAGTTTTGGGGGTGTGTGCGAAGTAATTGCATTGATACTTGTGAAAACACCTTAGGGGAGCTGGAGGCATTGTCTAAGTTAAGGAGCTAGGTTCTGTCACCAAGAAGGAGAAGGAAATGCTCTCACATTCACTGTGAATAAGTTTTTGCTTCCTTCAGCCAGTTCTCTGTGGTGCTCCTTGCTTACAGCTACGCACAGCTAATGCTATACTAGCTCCTCTGGGCTAAGTTGCCATTGTATAAGATGTTCAAAGGTGAAGGTTTATTCTGGACAGGGAAACTAATTTCAAACGAAGTAAAAAATTCTCTTCCTAGTTTGCTCTTTCTCCTTCCATGAGGCAGGCTGTGCTATTTTTGATGATCCCATTTCTTTGGCACCATAAATTCCTTGAAACAAAAATGACTCTGTGACTATCAGTGGGAAAGGTTTCCTCCAGCAATAGATCATTTAATCTGAAGAGTGGGAGAGAGAATTGCAATGCTTTTGGAAGGTATTCCCATAGCTATCCTGTGAGATAAGGGAGACAAGATTAGTGCCTCCTATTCTAGCTGTACTAAGGATTTGCCTGCATTGAGCAGACTGCATCCTTTCCTTCCCTTTCCACTCACTTGGGAGAGAAGAGGACACAAGATTTTGGTTAAAAATGCTTGGTTATTATCTACAGAACATAAAGACACATCCTAATGAAACATACATAAAATACTTGTGTACCTGGAGAGCCACTTCTCTGTTGGTAGAAACTGCTGCTGCTCAGACTCTGTTGTTTCCCATGAACAATCTTACGAGTAAAACTGTAGGACCCTCTCATATACTGCAGAACTCTTACACTGAGAGCACTTTCCCCACTGACCTCAGCTAGCTGTCTAAGCAGAGCCCTCACACATCCCTGGCTTGTCTGGTGAGAGCTCAATTGCTTCCCACAGTAGCTTTAAGCATTGCTTAAAATCAGAGCTGCAGATACTGTGAGATGGCAAGAACTGGAGCTAATGCTGCAGAGCAGCCCTTCAGTCAACTGTCAGGCATAGGAATGGAGAGGAGAGGAGAGGAGAGGAGAGGAGAGGAGAGGAGAGGAGAGGAGAGGAGAGGAGAGGAGAGGAGAGGAGAGGAGAGGAGAGGAGAGGAGAGGAGAGGAGAGGAGAGGAGAGGAGAGGAGAGGAGAGGAGAGGAGAGGAGAGGAGAGGAGAGGAGAGGAGAGGAGAGGAGAGGAGAGGAGAGGAGAGGAGAGGAGAGGAGAGGAGAGGAGAGGAGAGGAGAGGAGAGGAGAGGAGGAGAATGTGCTGTGGGACACCTGCTACCACTAACAATGTTCAGTACCTCTCCAGCCTCTTAGTGTGTGTGATGAAGCGCTGTACTGGAACAGTCCAGGCACCCACAGCAAGGTGCCTGGGCTAATGGGTTGGAGCTCTATGATCCTTGGGGTCCCTTCCAATCCATGCCATTCTATGATTCTGTGATTCCATGATTTGAGCTTTGATACCTTCATAGCTCAACTACTGGTACATTAGCTATACATACATTTGGCACCTTCCAGGTTCCTGGCAGCTCTGGGCAGTCCTCATTGCTGCCCTCTGCTATGCATTTTAAGTGTCCGTTCTGGGTAGTACAGTGGGGTGTAAGTATATTTCCCCACAGAGTGTGCCTTCCCTTCAGAAGAGCTCCCCTCCTCCCTGGAGCTACTATGTTACTCTTGCTACAAGCAAAGTTAGAATCAAAAGGAGTTGAACTCTGTCAGTATAGGAGGCTGGTTTTTTAAGCTTCTGCTAATAAAGCATGGGATCATAATCCTAGCCCTACAGTCCCCAGTGAAGATACTTTCATTCAGTGTGGAAGAAAACCAGGAAGTTTGTTCTGTTCCTCTTTCTTGGATTCACCTCCAGCCAGGCTGTGTCTGGTTCCAGGTGATGTCTTGCTGCAGAGCAGCCATTACCACTCGCAATGAAATGGAAACTGGGGCTACTTCACTGAACGAACAGAAAGGTTGTGTAATTACACTGTGATGTCTTTGCATACCTCTGTGTCTCCTGCTGAAGCACTCCTCAGAGCCACACAGGTCACAGCTAAGGGATAGCTCAGGGCCTTCCCATTAAAGGAAAGGGGCACGGGGGCTGTGGTTTGCTCCCTCTGTCTTCAGTGGAGAACGAACACTACTTTAGCATATCTGTGCTAAATCAAATAGTGATCGCTTCACTCCTGACTTTAATACATTAGTTGTGGAACTCACACTGCTGACCTGAAAAGGTTTTGTGATGGATGTGTTGCTTGTCACTCAGGAAGAGCAAGACAATAAACAAAAGACCGAGTCCTCCCTTCAGGCTGCAGATCTACCATCTCCTTGTCTTTTGTCCACACTGTAAGCCAAGATTTATGGAGAAAAATTCCAAAAGAGTGAGGAAGCAGAAGTGCTGCTGTTTTTCCCAGAGAAGAAAGAGATCTGTCCCTGAAAACTCACATCAGAAATTGCCCAGCTTCTACTGGCTGGGATCTTGAGGCCATGTGGGAAGTGAGCACTCAGCTGCTGTTTAGAATACAGCTTCGATCTGGGAACACAGGAACAAAAGCATTGAAAAAGTCAATTTGGATTTAAAAAATATCCTGTGCCAAGGCAATGAGCTCTGTTGGGATCTCCACACAGAAGAACTGCTTCTTATTTTGACACCCATGTGCTGACACACATGACAGGAATCATTGAGTTTGCTCCCTGCTAGGACACTATTCTCTTCATTAGGGACTGTTCTTGTAACTAACACCTTTATTTGTAGTTTCAGGTGAGAAACTAATAACAGCTAGACTATGGGGATGAAGTGACTGCCTTATTCTTGTATGAAGTTTTTGCAGGTTGTGCAGAGAGAGGCAAGGAACAGTAGCTGCACCTGTTCTGCAGGTAAAGAGAAGACTCTTCCTGCAGTCCTGACACTGTCTCTGTACTCATTAATGTGACAAAAAGAGGAATGCCAGCCCCTTGGTCCCACTCTTTCTGCTTTTAACAAGTATGGTGGTTTCAGAGTATTCCAACATACTTTAAAACCATTGGCATATCCTAGGGACTGGCTGGCCTACTGCATATGGAAGTACCGCAGCTCTGATAGCCTCAGGGTGGCCCGAGAGATACAGGATTATTGTCTCCTGTCCGAGATCTTTCTATACCTCCCAACACTCGCACTGCGTGGTGAAGACCAGTGTATCCTGACAGTGTCCTCTGATGGGGAGAAAGATTATACTGGGAGATGAGGGAGCGGGCTCACTCCATCTCCTCAGAAGTCTGGTGAGAAGAATAGAGAGGAGGGGAGAAGGATCTGGTTGCTCAACATGCCCAAAAGGCCGTATCTTCAGGCCAGTCAGCTCCAGGCTGTATTCAACTCTCCTACTGCTCTGTGGTGGTTCATTACTGTGAGAAGCCAGGCCGGCTCCTGAGAGAAGACCAGAGAGGCAGTGGCCAGCCACCTTCAGTGACAAAAATGAAAAATAGGAATATAAAATCCTGGACTGTGTCAAGAGGAGTGAAAAGCATGAAGACCCTCCCTTATCACTGCTGAGCAGACTAAAACTCATCACAGGGAGCAGAGAGACTTACCAATCTGCCAGGCTCTCTGTCTGCTAGACACTGGAAGCTGCTTGGATCCCCCAAAATACACCCAACACTGCAGTGGCTGGTACTCACATGCAAGCCTCTTTCACAGATAGAATTTCCTGTACAGTACCTAGGAGAAGACACTATGGGTAACTGATTACAGTGAGAGAGAGTGTCAGTGCTGTTTGAGTTTGGGCAGGACGTTAAGGTTACAGTGAAAGAAAGCAATGAGATCTTTGATGACCACACCAACCTTTAGGCTCTCTTTAGGCTCTGACCAAGAGGAAAGCTTGTCCCATAGCTGCTCATGGAGCTGATGCCAGAAGAAGATATTACCACTTTTCTGTGTCTATCCCTTCTTCCTCTAACTCCCCACCAAGGCCTCTACAGAGATATTGTCTTCTTCAAGTTATGCTGATAGAAACGTCAAACCTCAATTGCAGCTCATGAACTCTTGCTGGCCACAATGCCACAGAGCTGCCTTAAAGCTCTCTTAAAAATGCAAGGCATTCCAGCCATTTTAATTACTGTGCATTGCATAAGCCAGAAACCAGTTCATACAAAGGAACAACAGAAAAGTGATTTTCAATCGCTCTCACTCTCTGCTTAGTGCCAGCCTCCAAAGCTCTGGGAACACCATCTCTTATTACCATTTGAACCACTTCATCTATTTGAAATCTCTTTGTTCAGTCACTTAAAGCTATTGATGCAGTTTAGAAGGGTTTAAAAAAGAAAAAACAAAACTTCAATTTGGAAATGGCTACAGCAGCATGAAAGCAAAGCAGGAGAAATGGAAAAACATATTATAAACAAAAATGAGAGAAAATTAATTGCTTGGAATGAGGCACAGGCAGCTAGAGCCAAGCAAATCGCGTTGTGTCCTTCCCCCCCGGACTCTGTCAGGCCATCTAATCATAGCCTCCTGGCTTGAACCCTGCATGGTACTGAGCCCTTTGGCCCTGCTCCAGAAATGCACTTAAGCTTATATTTAACTTAGTGCATGTAAATGGTCCTGTTGACTTCAGTAGAGCATCTTGTGTGCTTAAAGTTGAACATGTGCCTTAGTGTTTTGCTGGAGTGGGGCCAAGGAGCAGTCATGTGCAGGAAACATTTTCAGCTTGATAAGCCTGTTAAAAGATACTTCCTCGTTGCCCTTCTGCAGCTGATGCCACATCACAGCCCAACTGAAGGATCCCCCCACTACCAAGAGGGTGATTTCATATTCTACAGCCTTTATAATGTAATACTCCTGGTGATACAGGGTGCCTGTGGTCTGTTCCCAGGCTGGGTGCTCTCAGGACCATTGAGGATTAGGCACAATATAGAATCGTTGGAGCTGTCAAAGGTTTAATGGTGTACCTCTAATTAAAACTTTGGGAATGGGATAGAGTGTTACCTATGCCTGGCTTGCAGACAGGAAGGTGACATAATTCCTTTGCAACCTCAGAGAAAAAGATCAAATGATGGGGTTTTTTTATATGTATTTATAGAATCAAAGACATTTTTGAAGAAAGAGCCTTCTTATTTTAAGTAGTTCACTGATACAATGAAGGAATTAACAGAGGAGTATTTCAAACTTTTCCATGCACATAAATCCCAGCAAATATGAACATTTAAAAAAAACCCCTATTCTCTAAGGACAGTGTCAGAAAAAAAACATTCTGAAAAAGATAATCAGGAAATGAGAGAATCTTTTGCATGTCCACTCTGACCTGCCCCATGAGAAGCGTGAGTGTGCTGTAGATGACTCCGGAAAGCATCTACTATTTCCCACCTGCTGCATCAAAGCAGAAAAACAATGGTATCACCCAGAGGGGGTGATGCTGAGCTGGCATAAAAGACATGAGGATTGTCAACTTCAAGAACAGTTTTTAGGACAAGAAGAGGATTTTGAGCAACTTGGCAGCTGGATGATTTAGAATGTTAATGGCAGGACTCCACACTCATGAATCAAGTCAGGTTACTGTGGAAAAGTTAAAATGGAAAAATGCCCATACTTCAGAGGCTTTTAAAATTAATATATTGTTCATGGAGGTGGCAGGACTGTTTGGACTGCAGGCCGAAGTCTCATGACTTCATTCATGCCATGCTCAGTTGAAGCCAACTGAGATCTGTCTGGTGGTGAGTGGCAGTGTTTTCAGCCACTATATATGTCAGGGGTTTTTTATCTTCTCTGGTGATAGTGGGGGATATTTCTTTCTTTCTCTTTCTCTCTTCCTCCTCTCTCCCTACATTCCTTTCTTCCTCTTCCCCCTGCCCCCCCCCCCCCCTTTTTTTTTTGGCCAGTGGTCCCTGTAGTCCGATGAGACCCTTCTGTGCCACTTTCATTCAGGTGCTTTTGTCAGTTCAGAAGCAGCTTTCTGCTGTGCCAGTGTCCAGCATCCCTCACAACGAAATGGGCACATAAGGGAGGTGAACATGCCTTTAGTTCATTTGCAGCAACACCTTATGCCTCTTGAAGGGATACCCAAAAGTGCTTTTCACTCAGTCTCTGCAGCTCGATCCAGGATGGTCCTTTCCAGCCACAAGCAGGACTTGCAGAAGGAAAATTACATTGCTGATACCCTCCTGATGTAAACTGCAGCGTGCTGTCCATGAAGGCAGTTCTCCCTCCTGAATTTTAACCCTAACACCCAGCTTAACATCCTTCCAAAGCGGTAGGTACTAGATGTTGCGTAGTTCAGCCGCAGTAAGCATCTCTTGCAGAGCAGTGCCCCCTAGCACTGTCTCTGCACATCCATGCGGGACCGAGGGAAGAAGGCCGCTGTGCTCAGTCAACAACACCTGCAGGAGATGGCTTTCCCTGGGAATTTTCACACCAACTATTGACCCAGCCCAGTCATGCTTAGCTTGTGGGATCCGACAAGATCACAGCATGAAGTGGTGTGGCTGCCCAGTAAAGCAGAGAGATCCTTTAATTGTGTTCAACAGTGTGTTCTTGGTGGAGGACTACAAGAACGAAAGATTTCTTTATTTGGTGACATTAACCTAACATGAACTCAAACTTTCTCATATGAAGATCAAGGTCTTTATTTTCTCATTCTTTCTCTGCTAAATTATTTAGGGCCGTACAAGGCTTAAAGTTTTATCTAGGCGAAGGAGCCAAATGCTATCTATTTTTTATTTTATTTTTTTCCTTCTGCAGTTTCCCCCACACAGATAGGGCACAGAACAGGCATTCAGAGGGAGTTCTCCTTTCAGTTTCTTCATTGACCTTCCATGTTACTTTGACCCCGTTATAACAATTGTCTCACATAAATAAACACTCAGAAGTGCTGCTGGGCTCTTCCAGAGTGTACTTTACTAGTAGGTCTCAAAGGCGGGAGGTGAGTATCAAATATCTAATAGATATTGGCAGGATAATATGCAGTATCTCTACAGATGATAACATGAACATATAGGCAGGCTAAAGGACTTAACTAAGGTGTCCCAGCAGCCACTGGCCAGGCAACTTTCTTGGTCATTGTTTAGCTGTGATTTACAAAATTAACATTTTGTGATTTAAAATAATAAAGCACTCTGGTTTCTGTTTATGAACTGTACCCTTTAAGTGGGAAATATTGTAGTTATTGTACACTATCCAGTCCTGGTGGAAAAACCTGTATCCATACTACTATAGAGAAGTTCATCTCTTTGAAAAACAAAACAAAAGCAGGTGAATCAGCCAAGCCCTAACTTACTGAACACAAGTACCACTACTCTAGGCAATGTTAGTACATGCATTCGAAAATTTCTGGACCATCTCTCATATGGTGGTACAGAAGACAATGTTAAGCCTCGCCGCACAGCCTCCACACCATCCCTTCCCAACAGATGTGCCGTGCTGCTGGATCAAGCTATGGCACTCTTTTTCATCCTGAAAAGTAACTGCAGACTACTTCTCTCAGTTGTATCTGAAAAGTGAACTAATTCCTGTAAGCAGCACACACTCCATGTTGCATTAAACTCGGTCAGAGCACTACTTCCATGCCTTGAAGGGTCCTTCAGTAACTTCTGCCCCCTTCCTCTCCGTTTTCAGTGACTGAGAAGATGACTGAAGGGTTTGGTTTCCGGTCTCCTCTGAATGTGTCCTGCATCTGTGTATTATAGTCACACAGTACCCATCATCTTAAGAACTTACTACAAAGTGTTCATCTTGTTAGTCCTCAGAACACACAGGAAAGGTGTTATTAAAGAAATGAAGAAACACACTCATGGGAGTTACTTGGCCAGAGAGCGAAGGGAGGTGGTGCTGGAGCTGTGATTACAATCTAGTTGTGTGTGGGCCAAACTGTCTCTTATTTACACCAGTGTCAGGTTATGGAATAACTTCACTTCTCTCAGATACTGATCTGAGATGTTGATAGACCAGGTGTATCATGGTGATGGTGATATCAAACTTCTTACAATAACAAAGAAAAAAATTGAAAGTGATGGACACACCTAATTTTTCTTCCCTGTTACTCTGCTGAGGACAGTGGAGTCTGGCAGATTCAACTTCACCTGTAGTACCTTAAGCATACAATCCAAGTATCTAAAGAGTTTTTTTGCATAGGACTTCTCACACTGCAATCTGGAGCCAAACAATTCAGACACTGACACATCTAAATCCAATGTCCTGTTCAATACCCTGCCTCACACATACTTGTATGACCTGTTAGCACCTCAACACCATCTGATTTTTTTTCGGTGAGCTCACTAATACGCATTCCTGAGAAGCTCCATTATCCCCATTACGAGACTGGGAGTTGAAGCATACCGAGGTGAAGCCGTCACAGAAGTTGTCTGTGACCCAGCAAGGGTAGGAACCCGTGTTTCTTACTGCTAGCGTTGTAACCTTGATCTCTACTAGCAACACCCACCCTGAAGCTTTTGTGCGCGGATGCTCCAAATAAAAGCCTGTGCTCCCATAACGCCGGAGATTTTCATTTTATATGGGTGGTATGATTAAAGAAAAGGTGTAGGCAGGCTGTGCTTCACCCAGCTGGAGCAGAATTGTAAAGCTAAAGACTTAGCTGACTATTTAGAAATTTAGGACAGCTGGTCCCTGGCTTTTAATACCAGCATAATTTATAACTAGACATGCTTAAGTCTTGTAAACCCCGTGGAAAGTACTCTGACATTATATACACTGGCTTGATACTGGGATTAATCGCCCCTCAGTCCCCCCTGCAGGATAATAAGGCTGGCTGCATCTCACAGCTGGCAGTCTCCTTCCTTGCAGTCCCAGCTCTTCTCTAACATTTACATTTCTACAGCTGACAGAAATTTACAGTTCCAAGAGGAAAACAAAACAAACGCGGCTTTTCCTATGAATTCCTCCAAAGCTGCTCTGCTAAAACGTACTTTGGGATTCAACGTTGGCCGTGCCTGGGTAGGTACGGCACTGCTTTTTCCAGCTCGGCTTCGTCAGTTTCTGGCCGCAGTTCGTCACCCCTGGGTGTTGGGGAGCCCAGAGAAGGGGAAGTAAGGGGGGGGCACCCAGAGGTGCCGGGTGGGGCGGCTGGCCCCGACCGGCGCGACGGGGCGCTCCTCCGGGCCAGAGCCGTCCTGGCGCTGACGGCCGCGGGACGGGTACTTGCCGAGGCCTCGGAGGTACGATTAGTTTTAGGAGTTTCAGCGTCCCTCTGGCGGCACCGCCAGCGGGGGGGAGCGGCGGGAAGGGATGGGGACTTCGCCTCAGGGCGCCCGGCTACCTGCGCCACCGGCCGCGGGCGGTGAGGCGCTCCGCGGACTATTCCCTATAAGGCGCTGAAGCCGCGGCCGCAGCCCCGCCCCGTCCCGCTGGCCTCTCCCGCCGATGAGGTAATGCGGGGCTCCCATTGGTCGGGGGCGGCGGCGCCCCCGGAGCCCGAGAGGGCGCGATCGAGGCTATAACTCCGCGCGCTGGCCGGTCGCGGCGCAGCGCAGCGCAGCTTCGCACCGCTCGGTCGCGCAGCGCACCCCTCAGCCGCTGGGAGCCGCGGATCTGCCGTGCCTTCGGGCTTGCACCGTCCCGCCGGGCGAAGGCTGCGCTGCCGAGGCCAGCGATAGGGAGAGGCAGTGTGAGGCGGGAGGCGGGCGGTCGCGGCGCACGGGCTGGTAGGGAGCGAGAGTGAAGTCAGGCGAACCGCGCAGCGGCTGCCCTCCTGCTCTGCAGAAGTGAGGAGGCAACTCGGGGGCAACATGACGGCGTGGCTGAGCTTCCTCGTCGTGTTCCTCTGCAGCTGGAGCCTGCGGGACTTGGTGGTGGAGTCCTGTACTTGCGTCCCCATCCACCCGCAGGATGCCTTCTGCAACTCTGACATCGGTAAGTGCCGCGGGCGCGGGCGTCGCTTCCGCGCCCGGCGCGAGGCGGCCCCGCCGGGGCTGGGAGCGCTCCGTGGGGGGCGCCGGCGCCCCTCGCGCGGGGAGGCGGCACCTGCCCCGTCGGCGCGAAGCACGCCTGTCTAGAAAGTTCTGAGGGACTTTGGGGGGTGTGGGCAGCAGTAGGGCTGTCTCCACAAGTAAGCCTTGGTCCTGCGGGTGAAAAGGAGGTGGGGCGGGTTAAGCTGGTGAGGGATGACCTGACCTTTCAAGACAGGTATGGCTTGGTAGCGGCTGCCTGAGCCTGGGTCAGTAACAGGAGAGCCATGTGGTGCTGCACCCTCACCCAGCCCTCCTGAGGGGTGGCCGGAGCCAGGTGAGCTGTGGCAGCAGGCTCTGTCCCACAGCAGCCTTTCCATGATGCACTTTGAAGAAATCAGTAATTGTAAGAGGGGCTTGTTTCCTACAGCAAGACAAAAACCCAGTTGGAGGTGTAGGAAGCCAAAATTTCCTCCACAGCCTGCTGACAAATAATAGGAGGGAGGAAGGTGCGGCTAACACCTTGTGGTGCTGCACCACTACTGCCAGGAAGGGCTGGAGAAGCAGGTAACAAGTGTCTCCCCGCTTTCTGCGTGCTATGTGTTGATCTTTGCAGCTGTGGGAGGTGTGCGGACGTGCATGCTCCTTTTGAAAGTTGAAACGCTTTCTGGATCCTTGCTGATGTTCCCCAATATGGGTTTTAGCATTCCTAAGGATCATCCCTAAGTTTAGATGGGAGGCAAGGGGAACACCCAGAATCTCTGAGGAAGAGGTAATGGAGCCTCTAGACTCAAATTCCTTGGTTCGTTTGTAGGCAAGGGTGGTTAACCAGATACGGTTGCTGCTTGGTTAGCTTCCTGTGGTAAAGTATATGAAATCAATTAGTGGTATCCTTTTAGTTAATACTGGACACATGCCCGCATAACAGTAACTGCAGGCTGTCACTTCATCAGTTGAGAGTGGACTACACAAATTAAGTCTTCTTGTCCCTTTGTGGATTGTCAGTTGCACAGAGTAAGAGGCGCTGCGGGACTTTGCACTGCTGGTACTCACTCTACTGACTCCAAGTGAGGAGCAGAACACCCATGGCTATGAACCCTGCCAGTGGTTCATTCAAGTTAGCCAAGTTTACTGGCAGAAAAATCTCTCTCTTGCCTTTAACTCTTCTACAGAAACTACAGTTACGCCTGGCTATTCGTGTGTAGTTCCCGTAGTGTGTCTGCTCTCGAATGCAAAAAAATGCTTTTGAAAGTTGAAACGCTTTCTGGATCCTTGCTGATGTTCTCCAATATGGGTTTTAGCATTCCTAAGGATCAGCCCTAACTTTAGATGGGAGGCACAGAGTAAAAGGCGTTGCGGGACTTTGCACTGCTAAAAGCGCTGGGAAGGTTCCAGTTTGCTTCAGTGATGATAGCCTGGAAAATAGTGTTATACTGGGGATTTCTTCTAGGAAACGGCACTCTTCAAATTTCTGTTGCCATTTTCATAGCTGGATCAACAAGCAGTGGCAACTGCCAGGGAGATTGTCCTTTCTGTGCAAGTGAGACTGGGAAACCCATTTTTACACAGCTAAAGCAGATGACAGCATGTGGCCTGCATTTTAGGAAAACATCTACTTTCTTGCTCCGATTAGGTCATGTTATATGTTAGGGATACTTTGCAGTTCAATTCAACTTCTTAAAGTGGTGGTAAATAATTTTTTGTTACTAATACACATTGACAGCGTGTTTTTACTAGATGCATACATAACTAAGACTGTGATAAACTATGAAGTTTTATATTAGCAGTGCCCCTGAATTTGAGGGCATAAAGCTTTTTTTCCTGTTTTCTACTCTGATTTCTGGTTGAGTTCAAAGTCATCTCTTTCATCTCTACTTTCTCTGTTCTGGACTCTTAATTGTACCTTGGCTTTATGCAGAGAAATGGTAGTTAAAAAAACTGATGTCAGTATGGCTGTCATGCCCTCAAACATCATGGCAGTGCAAAGGAGGAGAAGCGGAAGGGGAAAGAGCAATTTGTTCTAGTAGATGACTTAACTGCAGTCTTAACCAAACTAGCATTTCTGTGTCATGGGTTGAAGCAAAAGTAAATCCTTGCATTTTCTAGAACTGCCTGTTATTTCTGCAGGCTGATTTTAGTAAATGTTGTCATGTTCCTCGTGTGCTGAAAGGGCAAAAAGCACATTAAAGCTTTCTGGCTCTGGAGGAGTTAATCATCTCCATGGAAACTGATGGCAGTGTACTAGTGCAGTGTTTAGACAGACTAAACGACACGCTGGGTTATAAAACACATTGTAGGGAAGAAAGGGACTTGGCAGCAAGTTTTTATCGCTCTTGAAACTCCTGACAAAATACCAGCTCAAAAGGGAGGAGTCAATGCATTAGGGGCTGGAGCAAAAGAGCTTTTTAAAAATAGCTCCTAAAACAATACAAGAAATTAACTAGCTAGGTGGCAGCCTAGGAGAGGCTTTTCATCTTCAGAAGCACTGAATGTTGAAGCAGGAGAAAACTTAGTTTAGGAGTGCAAGGCAAACTTTTATGGTTGGTCTTTCATGCTTAGCCAGTAAAGACCTACTCTTAAGTTTATTTTTTTTCCTTTAATCTGACCTCACTAGACATTTAATTTTTGATCTCCCTATGGCTCAGTTCTGATACAGCCTCCCAACTCTGCAGTCATGAGAAGGTATTATTCTTTACAGAAACAGATGCTCAAATAAACTCATTGGAAAGGACAGGATTTCCACATCCTTTGACAGTGAAGGTTGTAGTCTTCTAAAGGAAGCTTGGAGTCCATACCAAACAATATTTTTTTTTATCTAAATTAAAAAAAAAAAGGGGGTGGGGAGGGAGAGAAACTGCTGCCAGACTGGTCACAAGTGGTCTTTTCACTCAGCCTTAGTGTTCTGGCATGATGAATGGAGCAAAAGTGAAGAGGTTTGTTTCATCTGGCCTTCTGAGGTCAATCAATAATAAAATTGCTGTTTTAACTCTTGCCTTTCTTTCTTTAACTGGAATGATAAGTGCCAGAACAAGCAGTACAATAATTAGACAAAAAGCAATACAAACAGCAACTGGATGACTTGCCATCTGAACTTTGCTTCCTCCACTCCTGCCCCTTGCATATGACCCCTTCCAGATGTGAATATTTTTCTTTTGTTTGAATTAAGAGACCTTTTGAAAGAACAGACACCAGGCATGCTTTGTTCCATTGTGACAAAGCTGTGACGTTTCCAGCTGGACATAGCTGACATGAAAAGGGGCTTGTTTGTCCTTTTTTGCAGGAGCAGCAGGAACTTTTGAGCTTGGCTGCTGAATGTTGCATTCACAGGTTTGGAAAAACACCTCCTGCCTGGTTCCCTCCAATCTACAATCTACCTCTCTCTCTATCTCTCAAAAAAAAGAAAAGAGAACTTGCAGGCTGGGTTGAAATTGCAGGCTGGGTTTTGACAAACCGGTCTGCAAGTGATAAGGAAAGAACTTTGTCCACTCCACACCTATCTCGCTTTCATCTCCCGTATATACTTCAGAAAGGAGCTATGGCACTAGTAGCTGTCTCTTACCTAAGTTCAAAGGAGCTCAAAACAACATTCCTTTCTATAGTATGTGTTGGGGGAAGAAATAACTGTTTTAGCAAGGATGCCAATGGGTAGTGCCTCTCCTCTCTGTTCTAAATAACCTCACTCATGGTGAGTTGGAGTTGGGGAGCTTTGGGGAGGTGAAGCTCTTTATAGAGTCCTTTGGTGCTAAGGAAGCTGTTCTTTCCTCCATCCTGCCATACCTGTAGCACTGAGTTAATACTACCTGCAGTGGCCAGCCTGTTTTGAACTGAGAATGTGATTTGAGAACAGCAAGAAACAGCAGAGGAGGAAGGTCATGGATTTGTTTGGCCCAAGCTCCTAACAGAAAGACTGTCCTGTTTTTAAAAACTGGTTTTCTTGAATAGGTCATTCCACCTTCTTGCTAACAAGCCAAAGGAGAAATGCAGAACAACTTGATCATACATGAGATTTTGAACATGCTCTCTCTTTCTTGACAGAGACGCTGTAGTGATATCACACGTGCTGTCTTATCCTTTGAGGCAGACAAGGTCTAACAAATTAATTTAGAAGTTAAACTAAACCTGTTCGGATTCATTACTATACCAATCATTTGAGCTGAGATGAATTTAAAACAAATTTTTGGGTTACATGTCATGATAATGGCTGCAAAAGTGTTGCATCCACTTTGGAATCTGACTTCTGTTGAGGAAGTAGTGATGTGGGTTAATTTTTAGACTGGACTTCCCTTTAGGGCATTTTAGAAGCAGGAAATCTGAGAAGTGTCCTGTAAAGCTTCCAAAAAAAAAAAAAAGGTTCTGTGATTTCCATGTTACATGTGAAGAAATTGGCATTTGTTTAACCTCAGTGGAATTCCAATGTCTATGGTTAAAAACTGTGGTGAAAGAGGGAGTTCCTTGTGCCTGGTCATGTCTTCTGACAGAAAGATGGTAATTCTAAACTGAATTGTCCTAATAGAAGTGGAAACGGAAGTTGCTTATTTGTTGTTTTTGTTGGTTACTTGCAGTTAAAGGCCCTGGCAGAGTAGAGCCATCACCTTGTGGGAACTGGAGTTTGTCAGTTCTCCAAACTTATGTATTTAAAAAAATGTGGTGGAAATTACTGTTGGAAGATGTAGTGCAGGATGCTATATAAGGCTCCTTTGGTATCTTGTTCCTATTGCAGGAAGTAATTCCAACAAGATCTCTGAGCCAGCTGAGAGCCAGATGTTCTAACCTTGAGCCTTAGAGCCCCTTCCTTTATGTAGACATTTCTTTCATTCTTTTTTTCACTTATTTCACACCCGTTCTTCTCTCCCTGCCAATTGCTTCTCTAATGTTTCTGATGTTTCTGGGGAGAAATGGGCTGGTAGGAACAGAGTTATGTACAGTCATATGCAAGACCAAAGGTTTTCATCTGGGGTTGGGAGTGGCCTGCTTTGTTTATATGTGTTTTTTCAGGATGAGCGGATTTGGTTGTTCGACCACAGGAGAATTGGCACAAGGTGACACATCCGTTCTGAGCTTCATCACTGGACTTCACGTTTTCCAGGATACTAAATACCCTTGGCACTGCCCTTTCACAGTCTCTTAGATATGGCAACTGGATTCACATCTGATGAGATGGATCTCTGTAACGCATGCATAATCCCACTGACAGTCACGGTGGGAGGGAGCAAGAATCTTTAGTAGCAGCCTTGGCCTTAACTGGATGTTAAAGCTATTGAAATGAAAACTTTGGGTTTTGATGTAACAGTGTTGTCTGAGGTCGTATTTCTTTCTCCTCACAGCTCCATTACCACATGGTGCTCTTATGTAGCCCAACTAGGCATGCGTCACTGCAGAAAGGAGCCTGTTTGGTCTGGGTAGGAGGTCTTGTCATTAAATGAAACTTCCATTGGATGCTCTCTGAAAGCTCATAAGAGCTAGTAAATCTGAGAGGACAGCTTGGTTTGAGTTAGCATGCAAGGGCAGGAACACTGTGCTTGCCAGCTCTGAACCAGACTAAGCCAAGGGAGTGATCTCAGTCCTAAAAATGTCTGCAGTGCATGTGGTTGTGTTTCCTTTTAATTATGAGATTTTAATTTTTTTTCTAGTTCAGGATGAAGACACTTTGCTCTGATGCGCTTCTTATTGCTCTAGACTTCCAGGTTATTATATGATGTTATAAATTGGAAGCAGCTTAAATGATACCAGTGAAATGATAATAGTGTAAAAGATAAGAGAGGAAAAGTGTGCCTTCAAGCACCAATTAATTAAGCAAATGCAGAGTTTGTTAAACCTACAAGCCTACTGTAGCTCATTGAAAGCTCTAAAGAACTTTCACATGTAACATTTGAAAACTTACTGGTATAACTTTATTGGACTGTTACTGCTCTTTGAACTAACTATGCCTCACATAGACTTCTCTGAGACAAGGCTGGTCAGAGCAGCAGACTGCATTTAGAAGTGGTGCAAGACTGCCTTAACTTTTCCTCAGCTTTGCAACAGAGCTGAAGGTCAACAACCTCTTTAGTGACCCTCTGTGTCAAATTCCTGCTATTTGAAAGTACTGGGCTGGTACTTGGCCTGAGGTAAATGAGACCAAAGTGGGCTAAATGGATTTATGCCCTCTTACACTAGATCTAAAATCTCTCCCAGTTACTGATATGGAAAGGAAATACTGGACCAGCCTCATAACTTGTGTAAAGCAGGTGCAGTGGCATTGGTCTCAGCAGTATTTCACCATCATGTATCAGAGTTGGATTTGACTTGATGGTTTCAGGTTTCTAAGAGGATTGTTACTAGAGAGCTTGAAAGTATTGTTAAAGAAAAGTTGATTTTCTACTGTAATGTGAAGTAGTTCCCTTGGGTGACCAGACTGAAGAGTTAGTACATCAACTAACAGTGTCTAATAACATAAAAATGCAAGTAACTTTACACAACCCTGATTATTTTATTTACTCAATGTTACTGCCAGCTAGAAAAGACTCTGGGAGTCTTTTGGAAACAAGATAGAAGTATCTTGAGTTGCGTGCTGGTAAAATAAATGTTGAATATGAATAGTCCACATTCCTGGTAGTGTTTATATAAGACCTTTCTAAAGGGCAATTCCAACCCTTAGAAACAATATACAGACAAGAAGACTCAAGTTAAATAGCAGAGACACACATAGGCAGAAAAATAACGTCAGCCCTCATCAAATAGCAGCTATGGTTTGCCTGAGATGTAGAATCGTATTTTAGGAAGAAAGTTGCTGATTTGGGGTGACCCTCCTGGGACTGAAACGTGCTAGGAACTAGCAGAGAGCACTGCTTGGGGATAATGTCAGGGAGGTCATCATCAACTCAGTGGTAAGGTCTTGGGTTATGTGAGTGGGGAGCTAGTGGTCTGCAGCAGTGGGCTCAGCTCTGAGTCCTTCAGACTTTCTTACACATGGGTGAAGAGGATGATCATAAAAATAGGCTCAGTGGGACACTTGTAGTGGGACAAGATATGTAGGAGTGGCAAAGGCCCTTCAAAGGCTAGGCTTGGAGTATAAGAAGGAGAAAAGGATTACTGAAAAAGGGAGAAATGCTGTATGGAAGCACTGATGAAGAACTAGATATAGGCTGGTCAAGCTGAGAAGGCTCATTAGCTGTTACACATGATAGGCCACCTCACCTGAAACTATGTGGGGCATGCCTAAGGTGGATCTTATCCACCTGGGAGAGTGGCTGGGTGGTGTGGCTTCAGAGGAACACCCATGCAGGAGAACAAACATAAAACAATTGATGCTCTACTGTTGTTCTCGAACAGCCTGCATGTTGTTCTGACTGGTGGTCAAGGCTTAGGCTTTGAAAAAAACCTGGCTGGCTGGACTTGCCATGGGCAGAGCACATGTCTGTGTCTGGGCTCTAGTTTTCTGTTTCGTTCTTCCATTTAGATGAATGCAAAGTTCCTTCTTTCCTTTAAGAAGTGCAGGTTGCATGGGGGTGTGTGCAGGGCTTGGGCTCCTTTTATTTCCTCCAGGTGAGTTATAAGGAGAATACAACTTAGCTGCAGAGTGATGCAGATGGCACAGCAGGAGCAGCAAATGAAATTACGCCAGATGTAACGTGCTGCCTAAAGGTACTTTTAATATACATGAAGTAGTAACATGACCTACTGCAGTCTGGAGAGAAAAGAAAAGCATGCAAATGGCAGAGCTATCATTATTCAACACACATTTGTTATTGATTCTGGATTAAAGTACACAGTCTAACAAAAAATAGACAATATTCCTTAGTTACCTGTCTGTTGTTAAAGTGTTAGAGCATTGTAATCCTGCTGGTTCTTAAGAGCTCAGAACTAGTTTATTGGAGGTAAAGAAAGGTATGTGAGAGGGCCCAAGGATGAAAAAGAGAGCCCATAGATTTTCCCCTTCTTAATTCCTTGACTTTGTCATGAAAAGGCCCAGATTTCTGCTGGCCTGCATAGTCACTTCAGTAAATCAGATATAAAGTGCACCAAATGTACACAATGCTTGCATAGATAGTAATGGCTACAAGAGGTGCAACAACATGATAACATGTTCACACCTCTTGCTCTTTGGGGGTTCATTAAAAAAAACAACCCACAACAGCACATAGCTAACAGGTTCCACAGGGCCATGTTCAAAATGACCCAAGCTCCTGCTGGCCTAGGCTGAAGGACATCAATTTTAACTCCATCATGCTGTAAGGCAATTACAGTATGGGGACTTCAACATCTGCTTCCGTTTCTCCCTGTTACCCTCAGTAGGGTGGAGCGTTGGGGGGGCTGCTGGCATTATATTTGCTGATAATTTTCTATAAAAGAGCGCTGGTGCATTTGTTCAGACAAGTTCAATCTCTTATGCTCAGTGGATACCTGTTTAATCAACTCTCTCAAATTTCTAGGGTCAGTTTTAAATAGGAAGCTCTCCCCCTAGTGAGTTGGTCTTGGTGTTTGGTCTCCAAACAGTTAAAATATAAGGGAGAAAATGTGCTTGCTTGTACCAAGACAGGAAAACCACAGAATGGAAAACTTCCACTTGACTTTGAAAGAGGGGAAATGGCTGGTGTTGGAAAGGCAACAGGTAGAGGAAGAGAGCGCCAGAGGATATCTGTAGAAAACCAGCTGTTCCCCAGATACTTCTCCCTGGGCTCTGTGTTCTTTTGAGGGAAGGAGTTCCAGGCTGGCCCCACTGTTCCAAGCCCTTTATACACTTTCCAAACACCCACCCCAGTTTCCTACTTCCTGCCTCTTCTGACACTGCTATAAATATCCCTGCTGCCTTTCATAGGTCTGGAGAAATGCACATTGCAAATGAGAGGGGATTGAGGTGACTCTGAGCAGCCTGTAGACCAGCCCTAGTGAAATGCGTGCTTGCTGGGTCCTCTGCTTTACCTTGTGAAGTGTGGGGCTGCCAGGTGCTTTGCTTTAAATTTCCATGGGAAAATGGAGGAGTGAAACTGTCTCCTTGCTGATCATGCTCACCTGTGGACTAGGATACATGGGCCTGTACCTTCCAGTAAATAATAAACTACATATGGCACAGAGCTAAAAGCTGAAAAACTTCTGGTATTTGAGAGAAGGGAGTGTGGGGTAAAGAGCTTTAAGAAGGAAGGAGCCGGAGACACCAGTCAAGGGACCACACTGCATAGAAGAGTGTATCACTTGTACTAATGAATACATGAAAGACATTGGTGGGGAGGATCAGACCACGAGGAAATAAAACAGCAAAGTGACCCTTGGGGCATTTAAGTAGCTATCATGTACAGTACTTCAATAGCCACAAAATACAGCCCCCCCCCCCAGCTCCTCCAGCATCCTGCAGGGCAAAAATCACAAACCTGGAGAAGTACAGCAAGATGAGAGCAGCAGTTCCTCTGCAAAAGCATCAGTATTGGAAAGGACTGTGCTGGGAGTAATGGCAGGATGAATTCTCAAGCCTTTTGTTTTATTTCTCTAAATGTGAAGAGCAGCACCTGTCCCTTCCCTCCACACACCCCAACCCACCCACACCCCCCCCCCCCCCCAAAAAAAAAAAAAAAAGAAAAAAGGTTGGGGGATTAAGGATTTAGTTGGTTATTTCCTTAGAGGATCAAGATCAGAAAGAAAGACACTTCAGTAAGTCTGTTTCCCTCTTTTCTACAGGCAGTATATTTTCAATAGAATCGAGCAGCTGTCCTGCTTTCCCCCCATTGTGTAACAGTTTGCAGCTTTTCAGAGGAGCACAAAATTAGAGGATTCTGCAATATCAGACAGAACTCCTGTGTGGCACTTCAAGGGACCCCAGATTATTACAGGAAGTTTTTAATGGAATATTACCCATTCAGAGAGAAGCTCAACTAGACCTGGTGGCAAATAGCCCATGACCCTTATCAGTATGTTGCCTTTAACACCTTTACTTTGGAACAAGCACCCTGCAGCAGAACCTGTGGTAGTGAGTCATATGCATCATCCAGCAAGGCTAGAGTTCTGATGCTGATAAAATACACCTCCCAGAAGCCTAATGTAGGATAGTCTGACTTTCCCATAGCCCCCTTCTGTGGCTGTCATCTTAATTCCTTGTAATTAGAGCTTGATTCAAACCCTGCAGTTTTAAGTTCCTTCCAAAACTCTTTAAAAGCCTTTGTTATTGTAACTCTGGAGTCTATTTTTGTTATCAGTATGAATGTCAAATCTACCTCCCACATGCATTCTAAATTGCAGCTATCTCTTAAGTTTCCCAGTGTATTCTGGTTTGCTCTTTTTTCTGTTTGACTGGGAGGCCAGCAGGATGGAATAATATATTTACTCATATTTTTATTCTGAGGATTCTTCTGATGCCAAATAATTATGGGCCTATTAAGCTAGGGCTAATAAATCCTTGTGTTACAGAGCCCTATGTTCCTCTGTGTTGTGTGATTTAGCAGGAGCCTGCTGGAATAGCACTGCCAGCTTGATCCGGAGGAGACTCATCCTTTCCAACAGACTGACACTTTTGAGAAAACAACAAGCAAAGTGGGAACCAGGTCCTTACTGCCATATTTAAGTTGGTTGAAGAAATGATGTAGACTGAAAGAAGCAGACAGCACCTGTGTATTTGGCTGGATGGGAAACAAAGCTTTCACTAGTGCCGGAAAGTTTTCAAGCCAATAGGTTCCTTCCTGTCACTGCAAGATCTCATGTTAGCTTCTGAACGTCCTTCTCCCATAGCGATTTCCTCCGGTACTAATGGCTGTTGGAAGAGGTAGGGTAAAGGAAAGCAATGGGTCTTTCTTTCCCTCCTGTCTTCAGAAACTGTTTTCCTGTTTGTCTTTTATGCAGTATGGCAGCTTGGGCCATTTACATAAACTCTGGCTGTTCAAAGCTCCCCTCTTCTGAATTTGGTAACATTCCCTACACACATCCTGACTAGGCTGCCTGTCTGACAGAAGGACAGGAGAGTGAACAGAAGAGGATCTCAGGGTGATAATCATCTTGGCACACCTGGATGTTCACATTTTTGTGCAGGCTCTGTGTTTGTTCATCAAGCTAACAGAATAACAGAAGGTCAGCACATGGCAGGGTTCCTTCCAGCACATAATCTTCAATATATATTTGGACCAGCAAGGAAAAGTCAACCAAAGTTGTTACTGAAATATTTATTGTGGTGGTGCTTTGAGGCAACACCACCAGGCTGCGCCATTGAAAAATATGGAAAAGGTAGGTTTTGTTCCGAAAAATACCTGGAGTCCTGAATGGGAGGGAAGGAATTCAGAGTTTTCTAAGAGGAGTTGCTTAGCCCACTTGGACTTTCTTCTCTGATGAAACCCATCAGAGCTCACAACAGCCATCTTAGCTTGGGCAATTAGAACCAAAATGCTGATGCGTGCTGTTTTCCAGATTAGCTTTGGACTGTATCTTTATTTTATCTTTTCCTCATGAGAAGTCTCTGCTAGAGTTGCTGTAACATCTGTATTGCCATAAACGTACTGAAATTCAGTACTGTGGACAACCAGCATACACTGGAGTCAACAAAGCTATAGTGGTTTAAATAATAAAAAAAACCCCAACTTGTTTCTGTATTCCCCAAGTAATTTCCCTTGGAAAAGACCAAGCATTGAATGGATCTAAATACATGAGCTAGCTACATGTTTGCCAGCCAATTTAATAGCAAGAGTAAGCAGGTTCTGTGCTCCTTTCACCCAGAAAAGTGAAAACTATGTTTTGGTGAGATTTCACTATAATGATGTTCCCAGTTTCAGAGTGGTTGTAGAATGCATTGTCAGCAAAGCTACAGCTGATGGGGCCAGGCAATGCCAGCCGGCTTTCTGTAGAAGCAGTAATGCTTCAACTATTCAAGGTTGTATTCCGTCCCTGCCCTGGTTGGAAGGTGGCAGAGGAATCCTTCCTTGTCTTGGTGCATTTTCACTAAAAAGCCTTACCAGAAAATGTTAGAGCAGACTGGCAGTGGGAATGTAATCTGTGGCTGTTTTGCATAGTTGGATGACTTGTTGTTTTTCTTTTTAAGCCAACTTGTGACTCTCTCAGGCTAGCGCTGCTCCAAACCTTATTAATAGCAGTCTGTGTAATTTTAGAGGTTTTATCTTTTCCACTATTATTCATACATGCTCATTTCTGGATTTGATAATATGCACTTGCACTTCCTTGGCTTCCTTGCTTGTGGAAGGAAGCAGTGAAAGGAAACTCTGCACCAATAGCCTGGTTTTGTTAACTGGGATTCTGCTTATCCCACAGAATATTACAGACTGACATGATACATTGGTAAGCCACACCTCTGATTTTTCTCAGGAGTAAAACACCGTGTAACTATTCTTAGTTGGTATATTAAGTGTGAAATTAAGCAGTTCTAAGGGGATGAACAACTGCTATGCAGAGGGAGCGCCTTTGTGCTTCTGTCTTCTCGGCAGAGCTACAACAGTTCAGTGTTCTTGACTCAAAGTGTTTCCCTCTGGGTAGTGGAAAATCAGAGCGGAGCAAGGCTGCTAAAAATCCAGGCTTAGACGTGTGCCTCGTGTGCGTGTGTGTACATCTTGCAGTTCAGTGATGACCCTGATGACTTCTTGAACTTTTAATGACAATGCAGCTGTCTGTTCATGGTGCTAATTAACCCAAAACCTGATTCCTCCCTCCCCCTCGTTATCCATTCTGTGAATGAGATGTGAAAACAAGAAGACGACTTTTCCCGTGCCCTTAGGGCTGCCTGAGCCTGGCAGCAGTGACCCTGCTTGAGTAGAACTGAAAGAGCTGCTGCGCAATGGCCCATACTCCTTTTTAATAGGTTATTAAAATTCCACCTTCTCCCCCTCCCTCCAGTCCTGTTACAGTTTGGAGTGAAGGCACTTAGGGGAAAACAGCTGCAGGAATAACTTTTCCCCTTTTCTTTTGTAGAGGCAGCTGTTCAGTCCGTAAGTCTAGGGATTCCACCACTACTTATTTAGGACCTGATCCTGCTCCAGTTAAAATCCGTGGGATGATTCCCACTGGGTTCAACAGGCAGTTGAAGGAAGCAGCTTCAGGAAGCAGTCTGCAGTCGAACAATACTGCTTCAAAATGTTGGAAACTGCTAGAAAGGGAAAAGCGAGTAGGAAGGCATTTGTCACAGAGCTGACTTGCTGACTTGCTTGCAGTCTCAAAGTACAAGCACTCAGCAGGCCAATGTTTTACTTGAGGAACAGGTTAAATGAGGGTGTTTGTACTATCCTAAGTCACTTCTTAAAGATAGCTCTAGTATGTCTATGTCCATTTGCAGTCTGCAGTGTTGACAGGCTTTCATTGGCACAGTGAATCAAAGGACCGATCTCTGATGTTGAATGCTTATTTTAGTTTAGATACTCTTTGAGATCATAGGGGATAATGACTTGCTTTTTGAAATTATGCCAGTTCTTGGCACCTGCAGCTCTCATTGGTGTGAATTTACTTGCTGAAAGGAGGGGAAAAATGGAATTTACTCTTGGCTCTGTCCTTAGAGTTTGCTGATGGCACCTCTTGATTTATACAGTGAAAGAGAAGTCTAGAAACTTGCTGGAGAGGGTCAGAATTTCTGTTCCACACAGAATTTTGAAATGGCAGAAAATTATTCCACCTGAAATGTGAGGGGAAAATGAAAAATCAGTCTACAGCATAGAATTTTCTGGGAAAAGTGATTCTGATGCATCCGAATCATATCCGAAGGGCTACTTTGTCAGTCTATTTTGAATGAAGGTTGCACATCAACATTTAGACCTCAAGCGCAGTTCAAAAGAAATGCTGGCTGATTCAGGATGCAAATAGGTCTCAGTTCTTCTGAGAAGAAAAATAAAAACCAGTCTTGCTGAAGTTGATGCTTTCCCTAGAAATTTATGACTTAAGTAAAACCTATGTTACCTGCCAGGAAAAAGCATTTCCAGAAGCATTTCTACAGTCCTATCCCTGATGGTTTAACAGTAACAGCCTTCCTTTCTCCAATTGCTGATTTTGATCAGGTTGCATGCTACCTCTCAAGCTGGGAGAGACTCCAGTTCATTAGTCCTCTGGGGTTTATAGTTAGCTCTTTGTGAATGCTGAGAATTCCCTTTAAACACTCTACAAACCCTTCGATTGCTCCAGTCCTTGGCAATGGGCACTTCTCCTTGGGTTTGCTGCGTTAATTAGCAAACAGTTGTGGCTGTGATGCTGCCAGTGGACTGAGACAAGGTATTTCCCTTGTGTTTTTGTTAGTTCCCTCCCTGTCAATATTTAAACTCGCTTACACCTGTGTTCCAGGTGCAAGCCTAACTGGACCCATGAAAAGCTGGCTCTTGGGAGGTTGGGTCATTACTTTGCCAAAATAGTCCTGTTACAGCAACATCTCATGAGATCTGGACAAGCAGGAAGCAGTCAGGCTCTGTGCATACCCTGGAAATGATTACCCTTATCTATAAACATTCAGCACTACAGTGTCCAGAGAACTTCTAACTCCCGAACAGTTAATGGGCCTTAAAGCATTCAGAAATAGCAATTGCTGTGCTAAGGTGTCTGTGAAATGACTATTCAACTGTATCTTGTGACCTCTTGCTTTTTTTTTTTTTTTCTTAAAAGTTACAAGGATACCTAAGAAGTGATACTGGAATGCAGGCTTACTTCCCCTAAATTGGAATTTTATGAAAGCTTTTCCTAACAATACTTTATGAATCTCTCAGACTCCGGTAGCACAGATGACCTGCCTGGTAGGTTCATTTTAAGTAGATCTCCATCAGATTCATATGGTCAGACTTGAGAATTTCCATATAAACCCCACTAATTACTGACTAGAAATAAAGCAGTACAAGTTGATCTCAAATTTGTATGAATACCTGTTGTACAAAAAAAGTGAAAAAGCGAACAGTTGGTGGTAGACAGGTTCTGTTAACTGTTCCAAGTGGTTATTTTGTGCTTACAGAACTCTAGCTTAGAGTCATATGTCATTAATATTTCATTGGGAGCACCAGGATGCATCCACATAATGACACACAACTTCTGGAAATCTGTTCTGATTATGGCCTATTGGGCTGTTCATGAATGTGGAATTTTGTATGAAGGAGGCTTGGGTAATAAAAAAATGGGATGGTTTTATTGTTTCTGTCTCCACTGCAGTTTCTATGGAACAACTTTGCCCGATTTATCAGTAGGGTAGTCAGGGAGTTTCTAAGAAAATTGAAGAACAAAGGTAACTGGGCAGTGTCTGCTGTTAGTGCTCTGTGTTATTGCACAAGGAAAATCCTATGTCTTCCGAGCAAGAGGATGTACAGTGTGCAGTATTTGTGTTACTCACCTAAAGAGTTGTTGCTTATAGATGTTCTTAGACTTCCAGGTCTTCTCATTACTCTTTTATGAGATGTCTCATACCAGTCTCCTTTTGTTTTTACCTTACTCTTATGACAAATCAACACTGAGTTCTTCAGGTATCCCTTTGAATGTCCAATATGAAGGATGATGTTCTGGAACACAGTTATGACAGGACACTACATGGGATCCTGGAAAGTTCTGGAGAGGTGGGCAAGTTGGCAGTGTGAAGTTTGCCCTGATATTGCCCTGACCTTGACCTCTAGTCTGACTAGGAGTTGCAATACGTGAGGCTGATGAATCAGGACTTGGGGAGGTTTTCCACTTGCTTTAATGAGCACTGAATCAGGATCTGAGTGGTACATGTAAGTCTTTATGTGATGTTCAGACTCCAGGTTAAAATTTTTCATGTAGCTAAGCTCAGCTGCCTAGTATTAATGACTTTGGGTACATGATAGACATTAACAAAGTAGGTAATTAGTAAATTCCATAAGCGTTATGATAAACCAGAACTGCGTCAGGGACTCATCCAGTCTATGTGAACAGTCTGCAGAGGCTGCCAGCTTCTGAAAAACTTAAAATGGCTCAAGAATGCTACTGGTAAAGGTAATGGCTTCTCACAGGAGAAATTGTTTCATGGAAGTTTAATTCTGGGGTGTAGCAGGCCTAGTAGTCGGTCCTGCCAGGTCCAGTGCGAATAGGAACAGCAGAGCAGCACATGTAGGCCTGACCTGGTTAAATATGTATACCTCTTTGACATGGGACAGCTGTGTAGCCTATCAGTTTAATGCAAGTTTTCTAATGCAGGAAAGAATTTGCAGGCCCACCCAGTACCCTTGAAATCTATACATGTTCCCGAAGAGTTCTTACTCACTAGCTCCTACGTGCAAAATTGAGTGTAAACCATGTGATCAGCAGAGTGCGGCCTCCTGGAAGAATGCTGGCACCCAGCCCAGCTGGGCGAGGTGCTGAAGCAAGGAAAGTCCTCTGAAGTAAGTTGCTGAAGCAGGGAGTGTCTAGGTCTGTGGTGTTTGATACTCCGTATTTTGAAAGGTTTACATGGGCTGTCAGAGCTGCCCTGTTTCTAATGCTCAGAAGAAAACTGGTTTCAGATATTGTTTTTAGCAGGACCCTATTTTCTCCTCCACCTCCTGTTGGACCATTTGAATGTGAGCTCCCAGTATGTTCATGGATTGCACGGTGGGTTAAGGAAGGCTAGTAAATAAGCAGATTTGGCTCAAGAGTTTTTTGTTGCCTCCTTGAAAAATACAGTGATTCATTTATTACACTTTTTAACTCCAGATACCACACAGAGGAAATCTAGTGCTATGGAGCAAAGACATGCTGGTTCTATGTATCTGGCTTTGCAGATGTCTCACTATTAAATGAAATGAGAAGCAGCATCTACCAGGTTCAGCTCTGGACATTCACCATATGGTTGAGTGCTGGATCAGAGCATCTTTTCCTGCTTCCTCTTGTGATGTATGGGAACAATCTCTTGGCTGCTTGGTGAAGATAGTGGGTTTGTTCTGAGAACCAGATATCAAGCTGCAACACAACAACCTGCAGAAGGAATGACCATATCCAAGAAGAGCAATTATCTACACCTTTGCAGGCTAAGGCTTTTCTTTCTCAGCAGAACTGAAACTTCCTGGGAAATTTGCAGTCAAAAAGAAAAAAATGGAACAAAAGGATGTGTCTATACTACCACTTCAGCCTCAGTTCTCCTCACTGTGTACCCATTTTGATATACATGTAAAAGCAACATCGTCTGAATACTTGAGGCAACAGACATCACATTTGAGGACTGTATAAGATCCCTTGCTTGGGACTAATAGGACTTTATTCTTTAAGCAGTGCCCATGACATAAAGGGAGTAAAAGTCTGCCCTGTGTGAACCAGAATGAGATTTCTGTGATTGTAGTACAGAACTTTGAAATACAGTATTACAGTACTTTGAAATACCATTCAGTCCCTTTTAATCAGTCTAGCACTTGTAGTTTATTATCATGGTCTGTGGAAATGGAAGATCAGCCTCACTTGCAGCCATATCACTAAATCATGGGCAAAGGACACATTTTCTCCTTGAAGAGGCTGTTCCCCTAACTATACTTCTTTAGGCAATTTATCTCTCATCATATGCTCCAGTTTGCTTTCCATGTTACTGCTCACTTGGTGGGTTGGGAAACGATCAATGCCAGATGCACATTCCTTTCAGGCAGTAAATGCTCCTGCAGCAGTAAGCCATGTGCACCAGCTCCTTGTTTCATTAAAATCACATATGGTTTCCATTTGCCCCTAATTGGTCTCACTTCAGCTCTGCCATATTCTCTGAGTGGAACGCTTAGACCTGTGGCTCCTGTGAACAATTCTAAAGAGCTATGAGAAACCAGAGCCTTGTCTGCTCAGCCTGGCTTCCCCTTGTCCTGTACGTACTATGTCTAGAAGGACTTGATCTGGAAGTGAGGACCGAGGTAAATCTTACTGCGTGAATCTTATGCAGACCAAAAGAAAATGGAAAAGGTGTTTTGCACTGAGTATTGCCTGGCCAGCTTTGAGTCATATGCTTGTTATTTTTATCCACTGTTGTAAGCTGGCTTTGGAAGTGCTTTTGTGTGTTGGTTTTGACAACCATCTTACCAATACTGCTAACCTTGGCTGAAAGCAGTTCTCTCTTTGGCAGTTGTCAGTGGCACAGAACGAGGCAGAATGCTCTCTGCTGAAAGCTTCCCTTGGAGAGAGGTGCAAGGTGCCCCTCTACTGTGCTCTGTTGATGAGGCACTCCCTCTCCCTCCACATGCATCACTTTTCCTTCCTTTACTTGCCTACTGCCTTTTGCCTCCAGCCTGAATTCAACTTTTAGTAATAGCTAAAAAATATTTAGGTGGAAAGTTAAGAAAAAGCTCGTCAGAAAGGAGACAGAGAAATAGCTAGTTGGCAGGAATGACACTGGCTTCTCTTTATATTTTACCAGAGGTTTCTCAAAGCTGTAGTCACGTTCATTATGTAGTCTGCAGCGTCTCTGTTTACATCTGTAGCAAACCTAGAATATTTTGTTGGTACAAGCTGTGAGACTAACTACTGTGACACAACTCACTCCTGCCTGCTCTAACTAATCCCTTGGGCCTACCTGTCTTCACTTAGATTATTAGGTGTACTAGCTAGTAACAGCAGGCATTTTTTCTTTTTTCTTCCTTTAGCTTCTCTGTGTTCATCACAGGGTATCTCCTGAAGCTAGTTTCCCTAGATGCAAAACATAGTATCTACATATGAATCTAAAGGATTCTACTTGTAAGTGGAATAAATGCATTTTAGATCCTTCCTTTCTTCCTCCTGCTTTCAGTATTTCCTCCATCCTCGAAAAAGAATATTCACAGACTATGATGGGAAAGCAAGGGAGCTAACATGAGTTAGATGAAGGGGCAATGCTGGGCAGCTGAAGAGTCTTCCACCAAATTGGAACCTGAATGAAATTTCTAGAAGAGAATTTGCAGTTTCTTATCGAAGAGAGACCTCTCCTTTCTCTCTGATTGTAATCTATTCCAAAGGGAGTTTAGGTTTCCATGGTGTCATATGCAGCATATGGAGAAGGAGGAAAAGGTTTGCTTAACTGCTGCCATCAGCAAAGAAGTATCTAGTTAATGCTACAGGTGAAATGCCAAGCACAAACCTAGTTGTCCTTGTTTCATGCAACTTTGTGTCATCAATTTGTGGTCTTGTTGGGAGGATTAACTTTTCTAGAGCAGTTTATACTTCATGAAGGGATGGCAGTCTGATGCAATCGTAGTCTTGTATGAAAGAGCTGTTACACTCTTTATTTCGCAGCGTTGGAAATAAAGCAGTACACTATGTTGTGCAGACTCTCAGTGGCAAGGAAATCTACAGTGATGGGAAACCTAGTTAATATTTACCATGTTCAATTGTGATCAGTTGTTTTAGACAGAGCTTGAGCCTAGATGAAGCCATTTAATTGCCTTCCACTTTTTTTGGTGGCCTTCAAACAGCTATGCCAAAGACAGGGAAAGTTATTTTTGATCTTTAAAACAAAGGCCAAAACTAAATGTCATAGTTCTGGTTAGAAAATGGGAAAGAAAGATATCTGTGTGTCTTGCCTTCCTGTTTTTATTTAGACTTTTACTGTTTGTCAGAATGTTCCAACACATTTGCTGAAGTAAGCACAGGTCCTTTCTGGTGTGATATTTTTTGTGGCAGCTTTCTGGTAGGAGTGATTGGTGTCAAGAAGGTGGTGCTCCTTCTCAGTCAGGGTTCCTCAAAGTGCTTTGAAAAGGCAAGAGATCAAAATTTGGACAGCCAGTTATGGGAGCTAGTTTGTTGGGGAGAGGGATGAGAGGAAAGGAGCCAGCAGTGAACCTCTTACTTCACTACCTTTTTGTGCTTTCTTGATGACGTTCTCTGGTGATGCTGTGTAGCAGCACAGCTGAGTTTGGCTTCTTCTAGGACAAAGCAAAAGAAGTTAGCTTTGCTCTTGTGGCTTTGGCTGGAGATCAAAATGGAGCATGGCACGAGGAAGCTCCTCTACTGTATCTTTTCAGCCTTCTCATGCTTTGCAAGAAGCCTTCAAGTTCAGTATTGTAATTTGTAAAAGGAATCTGTTTGGGTTATGTAGGAGAAGGTGACATTCAGTATGGGTGGATCATCAAACAGAATGGAGCTTTGTATTTGCTTTTTTCCCTCTTCATGACCCCCCCGCTGTCATCAGCTTTTCCCTCTCCATTCTGTGTTGCTGTGGAAGTGGAGGAATGGGCGAGAGGCAGCTTTCTGGAGCAAAGAAAGGAGGCCTTGTCCACTTGCTGCTCCTGCAAGCCTATAGCCATCCAGCAATTAAACAGAGCTTCCCCAGAGGCTACCTATAGCTGGGCCAAACTTCCAGCCCAAAGGACACAATCCATGTGTAGTTATGGTCCTCTTTTTAGCGAGGCCAAGAGTGTAATAATTGCTAACAGACCAGCCAGGGGAGTGGGAAAAGGCAGCTCATGAGAGAGAGCGATTCTGTGCTTTTAGCACTAATGCTAGAAAATCTGCCTTTAAAAGCATCCTGCCTTGACCAGGTTGGAGACATCCCCATAAATGCCAGAATAAAGTAAATCTCAATAGCATGCTAGGTATGCTCAGGAGTCTTAAACGTACCAGCTGTCTTAGCCCTCAGTGATGTGAGCCCTCTAGCATGTACCAGCACAGCGAGGAGTTTTTATGATCAGACTGGATGAGAGAGCTGCTAGTAAAGTTGGTAAAACATTCCCAGTAAATGGCTCTTGGAAGTGAGGCCTTGTGTAGCCGTTGAACAAAATGGCAGCTGTCCTCCATGGCATGTCCCGTGTCTGGTGTCAAGGCAGTGTTTCCAAGTGCACCATTCTGTTGGGGGTCGGTTTCCTGGAGTATGTAGTCAGTGGCCTCAGCATGGAAGGAGCCGTTCTTCATTCAGCCTTGTAGTCACATTGCTGCCCTGCATATATTTTATCGTGCCACTCTTTGGATGTCAAAGAACGGACTGAGAGAAGAATGCATCCCCCTGTGTCTTCATTAGTAAACAACACCAATTCTCCACATCCTTCACTTACTTAACTGCAATGAGCATGCATCTCAGCCAAGCCTCTCACTTGAAAATACTCATATTGCACACCAATAAAATAAATCCTTGAAATAGTAATGAGAAGCGTAGTGCTTGTTACTCTCCTGAGCCGATCTTGAGAATTGGTCACAAGGGAAATTGGTTTGGAGCAAATCCTGGTCTCTAAAGGGTGTGTCCACTTAAAATGCTGCTTAATGGATGTCAACCAGCCCACTTGCATGAAAGCATCTGGTTCTCATGGTGCAGCTGGGCATATGGCTGGGATTCCATGGCGTCAGCATGTGCGTGTACCGCTCTCCTCCGGTCAGGGCAGATTTGTGACAGTGTCACCATCTAGTGGCTGGCCCCGATGAGGAAGGACACGGCCTTGACTGAGCGAAGACGATTGATGGCTTGGCTTTTCAGTTGGGAAAATGAGCTACAATGTGTGTGCCTGGATGAAATGACTTGACAATTACAAGGGATGAAGTTAAAAAGTTAGGCATGTGTGCGTTCGGACAAATGCAAATGTATAGAGCCTTTTTCTCCTCAGCCTGTTCTGATTCGTTTGCCTTTATAAGGCCTCATCCAGTGACATTTGGAAAAAAAATGTGAATTTGTCTGCATTTATGTGTATAGATGCACATGCCGACAGTCTGTACTAGGCTAGAGATGCCAGTGAAATACAAACTGTTGGCTGCTTGCATTATACAAGTCCTGTGGCAAATCAGAGCCATCTGGTTTACTAAGTGCTAAGCTAGTTTACATAAAGCCAAAATAAAAAGCAAGGAGAAAGGAATAAATACATTAACCATTTGTGCTACACTGTTAAATGTAGTTCTTGAACCCTCAAACACAGCAGGGTGTTATTTTCTGAACTTTTTTTTTTTTTATAATAGCAACTAAATATCTAGGTTTCTTTCTCTTTGTTTTCTACCTCATTTTTTAAATGTTGAGAAGCAGCTCATGTTTTCTCTTCAAATCATGGTAATGCTGCCATGCTTATCTTATCAAGATTTATATCCTCATCTAATTTAACTTTTCATAAATAATTGCAAATCATTCATGAGACCTTGCCAACTGCTCCAGTCCCACAAAGTGACCTGACCTGAAACCCCAAAGTACTGAGAAACATTCATCATGGAGTATTTTCATAGGCAGTACTTCAAAGGAATTGTGGTTTAAAAATATGCAGCTATTCTGGTGACCACTTGTGTGGGATAAAGTTTCCCATCACTAGTAGCAGGACTCTAACAAGAGCTTCAGGGAGAAGGAAGGAGTTCAGGGGAGCAGTCACAGCACCTTATTTTGCTTCATTCTGCTCAAGCAGTAGGACTCCTGAGAAGTAAACAGTTAATTTTGTTAACATAACACAGACTGAATTTGCAGCAGAAATACTGTAAATTTCTGATGCTTTGCAGAAGCTGCAAAGTTCTTCTGGCAAGTCGGGGTGACCCTACTCAGTTAGTAGCAATGCTCTTTATCGTCTGACTGGGTGTGAAGGAAGGTGGTCCAGCAGTGTAACTGGTGAGACACAGTTCAAAGGAGCAAAGACAGGGGCTGGCAGATCTGCAGCTTGGAGCCAGATTTACAACTGGCTGTCATGCGTGGAGGCTGCACATGCAAGAGCAACCTCTGAGCAGTCCTGTCCATCCAACATTTTCTCCAGTTACTCAAGTGCATCTAATCCTCAGAAGGTGGGAATTTACCCTCACAAAATACAGGGGGTAGACTTAACTGAGAGTATCCTCTGGTCCTTAGCTAACAACTGGACTGACTTTTGCTTTAATAAAACCTAAGCAGGGTGGGTTCTCTGTTAATTCCTAGCAATTTGCTAAAGGAAGGAACATACCTATAAAAGTTACTGTTTGGGTGGTAAAAACAACTTCTCTGAGATAGAGAGGGCTTGACTTGCTTACAAAAGCTTGAAGTGATTGCCCACACTAAGGTTTTGAATGGTTTTTCACTAGATGGACATGCTAGGATGGTTGTTCTTGCCTAAGGTTGCTTGGGAGCAATAATCTGGAAGTACAAGAATTTCTTAGTTCAGCCACAGATCCTTCCACCTGCTTGCAAGGGTAGTATTAGTTGAAATTGGGATGCTGTTATGTGCTAGTGCAGATGCCTATTTTGACTCTTTCTTCCTGTGAGGAAGCTGTTGCTCAGCCCATAAATCAAAGTTAGTGTCTTTCTGAAGTGGCTGTGCTACTCTAACTAGAAGTTAAAAGGGCTGCCAAGCTAGCAGCGAAGTGCAGGAAGAAAATAGGGGTTTTATGTATTTATTATTTTTTATTTTTTATTTTGTCAGCAGTTGGGAACGTGCCTGTTATCTTTTATGCTGTGTTCTGGTTTGGAAACCCTAGCATTTTGCAATATCGCCTTTTAGTTTATTTCTTATTGTCAAAAAGATACAAGGTTTCATTGTTGATTCCAGATGTGTTTGGCAAACACTAGGTATTTCAGCTTCAGTATCTCAGATATGCAACAGATGAAGATAAGACTTTTGACACCCTTTGCATTAGTGAAGTCCACTGGAATTCATAAAGCCTTAAAGAATTTGTATTCTTTCTCACTGGGCCCCTGGCCAGTCTGAGTTGTGGCTTCACTGGTGGTGCTGGTGGTGGTGGTTAGGGGCAACAAATAGAAGAACCTAGTAGAGATACTTGCAGCCCTCAAGGACCATGCTTTAATGTAGCTAATGCATTTTGAAGAAGAGAGTAAATTGAAGTCAGAACAACTTGTTAAATAGCACAATCCATAAACCTGGGCTGGCTCTTACAGTCATCAGGTAATAGAAATTAAAAAAAAAAAAGAAAAAGTAGTTTGACAGTCAATGAACGAAGGTTTTGTTGGTCCTTTGAACCAAAGCCAGCAGGACTGTCTTACTTAGTTTAAAATTTATTTGACAAGTCTGGCTGAAGCGCAGGATATAAATCAGAGCAAAGTGAGTTTGTCTTCATTTCACACCATCCTCATGGAACAAGTTCTAGGAACTGGATTGTATAACCATACTTGTCTCTTCCTTTAAATCTGTTCTTCAGATTATTCAGAAAAGTGGAACAAGCTTTTTGCCTCATTAATTTGGTCTAGCTAATGAACAAAAACATAGCCTCCTCTTTTTCTCAATTCTTCCAACGGCCTTCTGCAGCTGTTTGAAACCTAGATCAGCTAAAGAGTAACAAGGTGCTTGCTTAGTGTCCTACCTACCTAGCAAACTGGATCCCTGAGCTTTGTTGCTGCTTTTGTCCAGCTTGCAGAGTGCTTCCCCCTCTTTGTCTCCTTTCCATGCCTTCCTCCTTTGTAATGAATTGTTTTCTGCAAAGTGTTAATATGATACATTCAGCAAAACACAGCTGAAACGCTGCAAAGGATTGTTGTGAAAGTGCTACTTCTGACCTGTGCTGGGAGATACGATCAGGACCTTCAGAGGCAAGGATGCATGTGGTCTGTTTTAGTACTTGGATTTCAGAAGTCTGAAACATTTGGGCCATATATTCCTCAGAAGTGCATTGTTTCCACTGGTATACTGCTATAAGCTTTATGCAAAAGTATCTAATCTCTTCTACAAGAGAAGAGAGTTTTTGGGGGATTTGTATATAACTCTTACACTGTCAATTTTGTATAAGTATAATGCATTCTTTGGATTATTCTACTAGGATAATTTTCATAGCCTTTGTTATAGAAGCTTAAGATTTTTCACAATTATGTTATTTTGATGGTTCTCTCAATTGATGGAATTTTGTGTTCCTCATTGGGTTTTTTTTGTGGGTTTTTTGTTTGTTTGGTCAGGTTTTTTGTTTTTCTGTTGTAGTGTTTGTATGAGTGGTGTTTGGGGTACAGGGTTTTTAAACAATGATCCCTACATTTTGCAGGATTGGTCTTCTCCAATCTCTTTTTCTGCAGCCCTTGCAAAAATTAAGCCCCTTCTGGTCCTTGCATAATGAGACTGCTGTAGGGCAGTAGGCTGAGTAATGCTTACCCTGTCACTAAGCTTTGCTCCTCCACTGAGATGAGTAGGTCATTGCAGAACTTTTTCCAAAGAGGATTGGTTTTTTGTATGATCCTTCATGATCCTGCAGTGAGTAGGGTTTTTTTTTTTGGTGTGGAATGCCCCAAAAATACATGAGCAGAACTCTTCATTAAGCACTGATTTTAAACTACCCACTAAATCCATCTGAGGGACCTCAAAATCCATATCTATGATAGCTTGGGCTTGGTTGGCGTTGCTATTGTGTGTCTGTGATACAGTGGAGGTGTCTGTGTCCGAGTGGATGCAGTGTGCAGGCACGCACATATGCACACTGCCTCTTAGTATCCACGAAGAAAAGCAGTGCAGTGTATGTAAGGTCTGATGGATCAGCTTCAGTTTATCTTCCTGGTGGCTTCTGTCTGGCCTGGCAGCTTTCTCCATGGGTTTGATGGTTGCTGAACAATCTGGTTTTGCATAGTAGCCCTTTGTTCAGGGGAGCAAGCTGTTGCAAGTTTTGTGCTATCTGAAAGGTGGCAGCTGAAATGTAGTCCCCAGGTATGGGGTATTCTGATGTGCTGTACTGTACTGTTGTGGTCATTGGGTAACAGTGCCTTGGGCACCCGAAGAACAATTTAAAAGTAGTGTCTTGTTGAACATAATTTTTATGTTGAGAGTTGGCATTCATTACAGACTTTATCCCAGTGGCTGAGTGCAAAGATTTTAACATATCTCAGCTCCAGCTATAGTTGGCTTTGTAGACTTCAGTGAGATTCAACATAAATAATGCTTGATCTTATTCCACACACACAGAGGGATCTGGATTTCCTGTAAATAAGTACGTGCTTTGCCAGCCTATTCTACATACCTTTGTTGTGTCAGGTTTAGAATAAAGTGAGAGGAAGATTGGCCTGCAGTTTTGTTTTATTTTACAGAATAACTTACCTAACAGGCTTTTTTTTTAAAAGGTCTAGCCTAACTGTTATGTAAAGTTGGTTATAATTTGTTGTATTTTTCCTCTCTTATGACAGTGATCCGAGCTAAAGTTGTGGGGAAGAAGCTCATGAAAGATGGACCGTTTGGAACGATGCGATACACAGTCAAGCAGATGAAGGTATGCTTGCAGGCATTTCATATAGGCTTGTAGACGAGATACTGGCTCTAATTAACATGTAATTACAGTTTGCATACTTAAAGTAATTACATCTTTTTGTATTGGTTAGTGAGAATGGAGGAGGACCAGCAATTGGTAGAAATTTGCCTGGAGAAGGTAAAGGAGCAGGAAGAGGTCATTCCTGACATATAGTGCTGAATACCTGAATTCTTTCTCTATTTTTAAAGATTCTGGTCATAAAAGGTGACAGATGGGCTTCTTTAGATCCTGGAGTCCTGTTTGTGTTCAACATACATAGTGTTAGACTGTGGAAATGGAAGTTTTTCCATACAGCACTTCCACTAAATTCAAGATACGGTGGTGGTAAGGGCAGAGTGGTCTTCTTTCCTTGCATTCCTTGTGGCCACCAGTTAGAATGGTGGCATTTTACCATGTGCAGAACAAATGAAACTTGTAGACTGAAATCTTTATATAAAGCTAAACAAAACACTGTAGCTTTCAAATAGCATCAGAAGAGCTGTAAGGTATTGACTCTGAGATGAAAAGAGGTAGATCTCCTACACCAGTTGCTTGGTTTCTCTAGTTCCTTTCTTTAGACCTCTTAATTCCTTGTTCTTTGCTGCACAAACTGCACTCAACCTAACCTGCTGCTTTGGGCTTGCTTTTTTTCTTCAACTGACCCCTTGTTATGTAATGCTGAAAATCAGCCGTAGATTGTTTTTCTTGGCTATGCCATTTCAGTCATGAGACTGGTTTATGTCTTTAAAAAAAAAGAAGAAAAAGGAATGGAAAAGCTTGGCAGAGACTGCAGAAATCTGAAACGTATTAGACAAAGTAAAGGTTCAGAAAAAAACCCAGTCACTTGCCTGCCTCATAACAGTAACTCTCTTTATAAGGCAATTTATAGCTAAGCAGGAAAGCTGGGAGGAGGAGACGCAAAGCCTGTTTCATAAGCTGTCGCAAAACCGCACACGTAGCCAAATCTGGTCCTGGCACGGCTCTTCCACTAGAGTGGAATGCTTCACTTTGAATAAGAGGGCATGAGGTGTGCTAGGCTTACTGATTTCTTTAATCTTAAAAATTTCTTTTTAAGATTCAAAAGGAAATATGTAATTGTTGGCTAATTCGTATTTGTAAAAAAGACGACTGGTTTTGCTGGCAAGAGTGAGACAATGCTGTCACTCAGTTTTGGGTTTTTTTTTTAAATGGCTGTCCTGCCCTCATCAGGGTTGTGGCACCATGTGCTCTTCTCGTTCAGTTTTGTCACTCTCCAGCTCAGCAAGTAGGCCCCACTTCACAAAACTACTCAACATCCACATGCTGTGGTGGCTTCATGAACTTTCCTTTTTCTGATTTCATCCCCAGGGCCCCTATTTTCCCTCCCACTCAGTTGCAAAGTTTGGTGCTTCCTGTTTAAACATACGAACCTGAACAGGGTCCAGTGGTGATCTAGTGTAACAGAAATCCCCCGAATCAATTACTAGCCTTTACTAACCATAACACTACCCTCCTCTAACTCCATGATGCAGCCTTCCCCATTGTCAGCCAGTGAGCTGCAATGTCAGAGATCTCTGCAACAGCATTAAGCATTCATCCTCTGACCTAGAAGCCTGCAGAAGTGTCCCTGCTATGAATAGAAAAGGCTGCCATGGGAAGGAGCATAAGCCCAGCCAAGGTGAGCGTGTTGAGTGGAGCAGCAGAGACTCTGCTGTCAATTGACACCATTGGGTCAATCTTTAAATAAGACGCCTGTGCTTATCCTGGCTGTTCCCACTGGGTTATTCTGCAGCACAGGGCCAGGGTGTTGCAGCAGATAATGCAGTAATTTGCAATGTCCTCATGCTGAGACCCCAAGAGAACAATTGCTGTTTTGCAGGAGAATATCCATAGTGCTTTGTTAGGAAGCTAAATATCCAACAAAATCAGGAGTGCTTTTAAAGGTGTTGGTCAGACTGCCTCTATGCCTGCTGCATAGGTGGTGGGCTGGTGAGACGTTGCATTGCACATTTAACTGTGACATTTGCCAGGAAGGAACCCAAAGCAGTCAAAGTGCTCAGTAGAACTGGAATGTCTGGAGGACATAGTTCTTGATAAGCAAACAAACCAACCAACCAAGTGTCTTCTTTGAAACCCTGCTGTCTTCTGCTGAGCTTCAAGACTTTGTGGTATAAAGTGGGTATTCAGCTCTGTACAGAGGGGGAGCTCAGAATGATACAGCAAATCTCTCCCTTGCTTGCCCCAGTGAAAGCTGACTGTCCTCCTGCTGAAAAGAAAACTAAGGAGGCCTATGGCTCTGCACAGCTGCATGGGAACAATTCTGAAGATAAAACTAATATGTCAGTGTTTCTTGGCCACCTATAAACCCATCTGCACCTGCAGATGAAAAATAAACAAGCCATTTAGTCTATCAATGTGTACTGCATTGCCTGTGGAAAGATTAGAGAGCCTTAAAAGGCAACAAACAGTCTTTGTGTTTCTTTCACGGGTTCCTTGAGTTTGCTGTGGCTGATCCTTACTCTCTCTAATACCCCTGAACCTCATTGCTGAATTTCACAATTAAACCAGCCTGGGGCCTAGACTGGAGCACGAGGTCAGCCCAGAGGCACAGAACGGTGCCAGGCTTTCTGGCCTTCAGGTTTGTTGGTCTGAACAGGTTCTGTTCTTTTTCAAACAACCTCCTCCTTGCCCCCTTCCCTACTGCTTTCTCATATAATATAAGAATATTTAAAGATCACATGTCAGAAATCTGCACAGGGTTGGTCTAACCCCTGCGTGGTGTGTGTTGCTGCAGTGTATTCTGAGAGTGGCCCAAACCTATTTCAAGAAACTGCAAAGGAAATGAGGAGATAAGATATTTCTATTCCATGTGCACAAACAGTCTTTGTTGACCATGGCAGCCTTCTGCACAGGCTGCCAGAAGCAAGCAGGCTTTCCTTGGTTTGTTGCTGACCTGTAAAATGAGTCTTAAGGGGGTGAAATGCGATAGCCCCAAGAAGAAAGAAGTGGTGTGGGATTAATATAGTTTAATTTTAGATGGACTGAAACGAGGTGTTGAGTCCTTCCTGCTCTCTTGATTGTCAATGGGGAGAGACAAGAACCACCAAAGTGTGATGCAGCCCACCAGTTGTAGACAGCTATTTTAGGATGGGTTGAGTTGTTCTAGAGGTACTTATCCTTTGTGTTTGATGAGAGGATGCCTAATTCATCTTAAGCACCTAAATTTTAGGTATCTGAAAGTTAGGCAAGATGACTCCAAGCCTTGGTACCTAGTGCAACCTCACATGGGAAGGGATAGCTGTAGGAACATCATATCACAGGGTGAATTTAACCGTGCAACAGGAACCACCGCAGGATTTGCATGCATGTTTCTGAGGCAGTATGGGGGCTGCTGAGGAGAATGCTGACACAGCTGGAGTAGCAATAGCAGACACCACCATGTGATGCTTGCTAATACTTTGTTCCTGGTCATTATGCTTCCAAAAATACACATTTGTGGCAGCAGGAGGACTCCAAGGGTAGCATTTAGGAGAGAGGCTAGCCTTGTGTTTGGTTTTCTTCTGACTGGTCTAATAGCCCTTCCAGGATATTTTGCGTAGCTAAAAATAATGCTTAAGGTATTGTTTTATTTGTGTTGAAGGAGGACATCTGTGGAAGATTCCTTCTTGTTGAATTTTCTTTTTTCTCCCCTGAGAACCAAGGTCATGGTGAATTTTCCTTAGTCATCAGAGGATGAAACAGGCTCTGTCTGCCCTGAACACTGGGTCAATTAGTGTGACAGTTGCTAGCATTGATGAGGGTCACCGAGGGGTGAGCTGAAGTGCTTTTTGAGAGGTTGAGCATGTGTCCTTCAGCAGCCCTGACAGTGGTGTCCCTGATGGTAATGCAAATAGGAAATTAGGTCCAGTAGTTGAACACCAAACCCTTGCTTAGTATATCTCTAGTGACTTCATAGGCTGTCATCTTGAGCTTGATGCTGCAGGAGATGCAAGGAGTGACAACAGTGAGGGTCCTGTAGGAAGGGCCTGAGCGCCTTCTCAGAGGGATGATTAGTCTGGTTTGTAGCCCTTTCTGTCAGGGGGAGAATGGGCTCAAAGTGTCCCTGTGCACGTGCAGACTGTATAGCAGAGATGTTTAATTAGCCCGACACTACTCGGAGCTTAGCACTCTGAGTGACAGATCGCTTGTGGTGCACATGCATGGCATACAGCTCTCTGCAGTGTAGATAGAGCACTGCCTGCAGAGACTGGGCAGCCCCAACTGTTATCTTGGTTGCCCTTATCTGCTTAGATACTGCTATCATAGCTTCTTGCTGTGTCACCCTCTAGGATGGGGTCTGAACACATGGCCTTTTTTCTGTATGCGTGTTTCCTTGCAGTACTCTTGGGATGCAATGCAGAGCAGTTCTACAGATGAGGAACGAAAGTGTGCTGAGGGCTAAATAACTCATCCAAGGACAGACAGGATGCTTGTGCCAGAGCCAAGATCTCCAGCTATTTTGAGCATAATTGGAAAATCTGAGTTGATCATCCCATACCAAGAAAATTGAAGGGATAAAGCAGAGATAAGGCAAGGTTCAGCTTTTCCGTATTCATCGAAAGACTTTGCTCCCTTAAGGACACAATGGTGTATTCCAAACATGATCTCTGAGCTTCTGTTGATGTTATGATGAGTTTTTAAAAAAAGGCTTTCCTTGCGTGTTTCCTGGGAGTAGAAGGGAGGCTGGAAAATGTAAACCCTTCAGCATTTACTGTACACAGCACTGCAGTTGCTGAGGTGAGATGCTGCTATCAGATGATGCTGTTTGGGGTAATATAACTAAGGAGAAAAGAACACTGGATGATATTCTATGGATGCTCAGAAAATAGTTTGAGCTCTCGGCATAGCAAAATTAGTAGCAGTTTTTAATGGGTTTTATATGCAGTATCTGGGCCTAGCGTAAAAACCATTAACAGCCACTCTTTCAGAAAGAGGTTTGTTGTTTTTAGTGGAGGTGGGAGAATAGTGGAGTACCCCGGGCTAATAGGGGACTTCAAGTAATAGAACACAGCTGGAGAATACCACAGCTTTGGTGGCACTGCAGCAAGGATCTATAGCTCTGGGATTGTTTGGGATTTGTTTGTGGCCTCACTTTAATATTTACCATTAAACTGAATGTGAATGACTTCTCTGCAATAAAGCTGTCAGAGAAAAGGATAAGCTGGGAAATGCCATGGAACTGTGTCTCACTCTGACTTCCTGTTTTCTGAACTTTTGAATGTTGGTCACAGTTGATGGGTAACAAAGAGAGACTGAATATTTTGAAAAGATAATAAAATTTTAAGCATGAAATTTTCGGGAAAGTCATCCTCAATGTTTCAACAATAGGATATGTTTTATTTGGTCCAGTGTACGCATGCAGTGGTTGTTTCATTGCTACACACAGACTTCATTACGCTACTGACAGGTGGGCATGAATTTCCCTAAATCGCAGCAGGAAGGCCAGGTCAGATAGGGACACATGCTAATTTCTGACTTGAGTCTAACTGCCAGCATATCTGTGGGTTCATGTTTCAATTAAACCAAAGTGTAAGAAAGATTGTGTGAAAGGAGAAGGAGTGTAGGGGAATTCTGTATGCGTGATATTTTCTTTATGGTGCCGATCGGTACTGGGCTAATTTTAGGACTTGTGGTAGAATTCTATTTCTGCATTCATTTAGCTAGAGAAACATTAAATCCTTGCTGAGCTCAGCAGGAGTTGCATGTGCTAGGCGTTTGAGAAGGAGGTGCCTGGCTTGATGACTTAGATCAAGCGCCAAAGGTTTGAAACTCTTACAGCAGCAGCAGTGGAAAATAGGGTCATTGTTTAAAAGAGAAGTCCCTTAGTTCAGAAGAAATTGTTTCAATCACATGAAGGAGAAAGATTCCAAGCTTGAACTAATTTAATTTCTCCCTAATTATGAACTATATAAGGGGGAAAAAAATGTTCAGGATGTTGGCAGAGCTTGCGGTGTTGGCGCTCTGCTCACTCAGTGCCACTGGAACTAATGTGAGTGGGGAAAGGTGGTTCCTGTGCTGAATTGCAATGGCTTGTTAGCAGGTGGGCGTGCTGCTTTACCAGCATATCTGGTGGGGAGACTTCTGTCAGAGTCCAGATAGCACTGTTTCTCCATCACCCCTGCAAATACTAAAAGTTCACTGCCTGCCGCCATGGTCTAGGAACGTAGCTTGTAAAGAATCCAAGTGAAAAGTTATGACCTTAAGATGTCTTAAAGTGGTTTTGTTCTTTCTCTAGATGTACAGAGGCTTCCAGATAATGCCACATGTTCAGTACATCTACACAGAAGCTTCTGAGAGTCTTTGTGGAGTCAAGCTGGAGGTCAACAAGTACCAATATCTGATTACAGGTAAAGGACAGTGTAGTTCTTTATAATCAGAACCTCTTCTGTTCTGCACATACACCTGCTAGGGACATGGGCAGCTGTACAGACAGCTCTGTATGGAGCTTCACAAGTGTTAAAATGGCCAACAGTATTGTAGTGTTCTGTGAAGCTGAGAGTTGTTTCACTCTCTAGACTTCCCTCTTTTTTATGAAGTATCTCTTAGACCCAGCTGTGCTGTGACAGATACTCTGTATGAGAGCCTGCAGCTGTCAGTTCATACCTGAACTTGCATGTCTGTCACAGGAACCTGGTTGCTACTTGGTTGCTCCAGAAATGGATGATCCATTTTTGAATGAGCTGGAGAAATGCAGGCTACTGAGATGGGGGGATGCAAGAGATCCTATAGAGATGTGGGAGCTGCCAAATCTTGTTTCTAGTGGAGGTGTAAATTCACTTTGCTGTGTTGTTGAGAGGAGTTTGACAACATTACTTTACCCGCATGTTGTTGCTGGTGCTTACAGTTGGCACAACACTCCTAACTTAGAGAAGCGCTGTAATCTTGCTGGCCAGAGATTCCTGAACCAGTTAAAAAGCAAGCAGTCACTGAGTGGTGACTGAAGCCAAACATACTGAGAGCATTACCCACCTCAGGAAACGAGAAAAGTGCTTGAGCTGGGAAGTGCTAACTTGTGACCGTGTCTCTGTTTTCAAGGCCGTGTGTACGAAGGGAAGGTTTATACTGGCCTGTGCAACTGGTATGAGAAGTGGGACCGGCTGACTCTTTCCCAGCGCAAAGGACTGAATCATCGTTATCATCTGGGCTGTGGGTGCAAGGTATGTGCATCTCTTGTTAGATGGAGTTTAGACATTCAAACCCTAGAATTCTGTTTCCCCTGGGTAGGGAACAGCCAGGAAGAGAAATGGAGTACAACAGTTTTTACAGGGAAAAAGTAAAGCTCAGCTTTAGTGTTGAGACCAGAACAGAGGCAATCGTAAGAATGCAGTCTGTCCCTTTTTAATGCTCTGTTGGAGTTCATTGGGTTAGGGAAGGGCTTTCAGAATCCATGCAGGATCATTTGCAGGTGAATGAAATCAGGTACCAGATGCTTGGCAAGATAATGTCCAGCTTTTTTCCTGTGTAAACATTTTGAGTGCTTAAAACCTCACAGTCTGGCACTGGCACTAAGATTTTTGCTCATGGCCCCAGGCCTGCAAAAATAGAGACACAAACTCAACTTTTCTGCACCTGAAAAACCCTTTTGACTCTGAAATTACTTGCGTATGTGAAGCTAAGCACGTGCTTATGTACTTACTGAACTGGGGCTGAGTACTGGGTTGGTAAGCAAGGTTTGAGGGAGTGGAATTTTGAACCCCTCATCTCTGGTAAAAAAGACATGTTACATAGTGTTGTTTTTCCATGTATCCTTACCTGATGTCTCTGCAATTGCAGATTAGGCCCTGCTACTATCTGCCCTGCTTTGCCACCTCCAAGAATGAGTGTATTTGGACAGACATGCTCTCCAACTTCGGCCACTCAGGATACCAAGCGAAGCACTATGCCTGCATCCAGAGAGTGGAAGGCTACTGCAGCTGGTACAGAGGATGGGCGCCTCCAGATAAAACGATAATCAATGCCACAGATCCCTGAGCACGCTGTCCTTTCCTTATCTCCCCTCTCCCTTACTTGTGGCTGATCTTCCTTTGGACACTAACTCCTACCAGATCATGATGATGACAATGAAATTAGTGCCTGTTTTCATGCAAATTTTAGCACTTGGAACACTTAAAAAAGAAAAGAAAAAAAAAGGAAAGTAATGAAAAAAGTCTGTGCTACCTTACTGAATTTGTAATCACCTTTTCCATTTTTTGATACCACTCATTTTGATCAGATGACATTTGGGAGCTTTCTTTTGCACACCAGAGGGAAAAATGTGAGGGAAAAAAAAAGAAAAAAAAAAGAAAAAAAAAAAAGAAGGTAGAGCTCTTGCTCTCTTACACGTATCATTAGCTGTAGCAATATAATCTCTATTTTTTTAGGAAAACAAAAATCTAAAAACTATGCCAATCAGGCACTGTATCCTTCTATGTGATGGCTTCCCGTCACCTCTCCTCATGCACTAAGTGCTGACAATATGTAGAGAACCATATTTAAAGGAAAACAGGTTTCATTAATCAGATTGGCGAATGAAACAAACTGAAAAGAAACCCAGCCTAAACTCTGGAAAAAATGACGTCCAAAAGAAATCCTCCTCTGTGGGAGAGACTGGCAATGTGATTGACTCCAGCAGTGGGAGAATTCACCTGGTGTGTGTGTGTCTGACCACATCATCTGGTAAAAGCATTGGTGACTGATTGGCCTAATGAATTCAGTCACAGTGTGAATGCAACAGCACATTTGAAGTTCTGGCTTTCCCCAGAACAAAAGAGAGTATTTCGTATATTTGTTGTTGTTTAAAAAACAAAATGCCCATCCCCTGTGTGCAGGGAGGTAAATCCGCCTACAGCAGAGAAGATGAGGTGCTGTGCCATCCTGTTTTGAGCAGCTTTGGCCCCTGAAATTTTTGCAGCTTAGCTTCAACAGCAAAACCAGCTTGTGAACACCTTAAACCAAACAGATGCAAAACCACCAACTGTAAATCAATCACATGGAAGGGGAAAAGGGGAGACTTGCTAGAGCTCTTACTATAAAAAAAAAATCTATTGCCAAAATAGTGTTTTGCTGAACTAAGATGTATATACACATAATGACATAAGCTATTTTTGACAGGACGTGGATTTTTTTTGGTGTTATAAACAAAAGAATGGTTTGATTGTGTTTTGAAGACAGAAATATTGACATTCCGAGTCAGTGAGTTGTTTTATAATATTGAAGCTCCAGTGTACCTGCAGTAGTGGCTACAGTCATTGTTTCCTCTGTACCTTGCACCACGGTTCCTCCCCTGCAGCTACACTAGCTGCATTTGTTTATCTAGTGAAAGGAAGTGTGTGTGGGGGGGGGCTAGGTGAGGAAAAATGTTCCTCTAAGAAGTGCTGGCTGGGATCATAAAATTTTGGCTGCCTGGAGGATTCCTTCTGTGTCAAGAGCTGTGTGTCCCTCTAGGCACTGTTATGCATAGCTCTGTGCATGTGCTCATACCACGTTGTGCAGTGATGTGGGAGGAGGAGCCTTACTGTCTTGTGCTTTGCTGTTGACTGGAGAAGTTTTTTTGTTCTATTTTGTTTTTTTATTAAGAAAACTATAATATAATTTTTCTTATCAAATAAAAGTATTTTAAGTTTTAATGATGGTGAAGAAGGGGGTGCTGACAAAATGGGTGACTGAGTTTTGGATGGGGAGGGCTTGGGCAGGGAGAAGATTATGCTTAACTTCATTTTTGTATTATTATGATTATTTATCTTAAGTTTCCATATATCTTCAGTTCATTCCACTTAGAAAGCAGAGCTGCCACCAGCAGGAAAAAGTGTTTCAGTGATTCCAGCTTGGGGCAATACATCATTTTACTGTCAGTGACTTCAGCTACTGGAGAGTTCTTCGGGACCTCTTTGCCAAACAGAGAGGGAGTCTGAGGTGGGCCCTGATGAGTTTTTACGTTCCTTGCTTGGAACCAGACCTCTGCCAGGCGTACATCCCCTGCAATGCCCCATTTACTAGGTTGATCGTTGCAGCAAAAAGTGTGTAGCTTCATTTTCAACGTGAGCTTTAAAGGGCATATTCAAAGAGTTGATGTAAGAGGGGCCTCGGTCTGCTCTGTAGTTGTTCAGCTGCACTGAGTGGCAACAGGGCACAAAACACATTGAAAGTCTTGGATTTTCCTGTGATTCAGACTTGGAACACTTCTCAGAAGTCCTCTTCCCTGTGACTACTCCGAAATTACTGGTTGGAGATGAGAGGGAGAGTACAGTGCTTCTCGGCACCCATCGCAGGATCGCCTGGTGGGTCTCAATGTTGCCCTGTCTGGCAGAGTATGGGGTTGGGCTTTGGGCACAGAGAGGTAATCTCTGCTAGAGCTGAGCACGGCTGACAAAGTCTCTGAAGGTCACTGAGGGCGGAGTGGAGCCTGCCTCTCCATCCTCACCGTTGGCATTGTGAGGAGTCAGCATCACTGCAGATGGCCCTCCTCATGCTCAAGGCGACTTTGCAAAGCTGATGTCTCTTTGAGCTGCAGCCACTTTTCCTGGCTTTGGAAGGCTAAATGAAAATGCCCGTCCATGCGATGAAGTGTTGATTTGAATTGTCATTAAACTGCAGCTCTGCATATTTTACCTGTCACTGATTCATTTAGCTAGCTGAGACATCACAGTATTGCACTCAAATTATTGTGAAAATATTTGCATACTAATGCTATGAGGACTTGTGTCCCTAAGTAGGATATAATGTAGCTATGTGCTTTGTAAACAACAAACAGCAGATGCATTACCAGAAAATGAAGTGTGTTCCCATTTTATATTGCAGACAGTAAAATATTTCTGAGATGCAGACAGCTAGACTGACAGGGGTGGGGGTTTGGTAGCAAATCTTTCCCCTTGCTGTGTAAGAGAAACAGTTGTTAAGGCTTTTAAAAAGGCAGAGCCAAAAAGAGGGGGAAGAATCCAGTAAAAATACATTTCTTTTGGGAGGCTTCTTAATTTTGTTTCTGTGCATGCTATCAGGGACATGTGCTTCTTGGGCTAAGCTTCAGCTTGTACTTGCATTAAGAACCTGACTGAACACTCCCTTGAAGTGGGAGGGAGCCATTAAATGGATTGAACAACCTCTAAATCAGACACAAAGAGTTCTTCCTTTCTATCTGCTCTCCTTTTCTGCCTCGCTAAGCTGCTTCTGCCCGCAAATGGACAAAACTGTCCCGCATTACAGCAGGCCACATGACATGTGGGAACGCCAGGCATGGAGATGTGAGGAGGAGGCAGGTGTGAAGTTCTCCCCAAAATGTCAGGCAGTGGAGCATGCAGTGGCTTGCAGCAGCACCTCTGTCACCTCTGACATGCTCCTCACTTCACCCCATAACCTAAGGTTAAAGAGGAACTGTCAGTGGCACTGCTCATGTGGGCACAATCTCGGGGCATGTACAGGATCCAGGCTCCCCCTTCCATGCTTCAGATATACCAACATTACTAAAAAGAACTTTTTAAAATGCAAAGCTCATTTCTAGGCTGTTGCTGTTGACTTTCTTCTTTATAGATATTTTTCCTTGTTTCCTTGGGAGTGTTTTCCCCTTTAGAATTAAAAAAAATAACAAATTGAAAGTCTTGGAAAGATTTTATTTGATTTTCCTTTTCCAAAGTGGAGGGAATGGAGAGCAGGAGGAGATCTGTGCATGGAGTACCTTGAATAAAGTCCTCTCGCGGGAGGCTTCCCCCTCCCCTATATGGGACAAACGTGTGATTTTAGGTCTTAAGTTTCCTATGATTGGAAGAGTTACATGGCCCTTTAGGTAGGACTGTTCTAAAACTGAAATACATCACCATATTCCATTCATACTTGGCTGGAAAATGCTCCCTCCCAGTGATGGGAAACATACTGCTGGGTTTTTTGCAGTAAAGACTGTTTGAAGTAAAGGCCTCCATGGGAACAAGTTTCCACTCTTTTAGATGTCTTGGAAAGTGTACTTCATGTACAATGTATTTTATAGCTTAGAAGGGCAGAACAAAATCCAAGGAGCTGCAAATTTTTTCTGGTCTTTTTTTTTACAATAAGTGGCTTTTGGGGCTACCAGTCTTGAGACAGACCTTAGAAATCCACTGAACTGCTGCTGCTGCTGCTTTGCCTGTAAGTGGCTGCTTCTCTCTGACACTGTCCTTCCTTCACAGAGCCATTCTGCTGTTCCTGATAGTCATGGAAACGTGGGGAGGGAACCAAACCCGTGTGAAAAATCTTGTTCAGAAGGAATGTATTTGTTGCTAAATTTTCTAGCACTGTTTACAGTTTTCCTCCATGTTATTTATAAATTTTATATTCAGTGAATGTATATTGTCTTTTAAGGTAATGTTGCATAATGTTCACTTTTTATAGTGTCCTTTTATTCTAAACAGTAAAGTGGTTTTATTTCTATCACAGACATTCTGTCTCTGCTTCACTTATATTAGTTTCTGTCCACTTCCACTGTATACAAATGGATTTGCAAATATATTTATTAATTTCCTTCCCTTTCTTGATACCATTTTATTGGGCCCAAAGCAGATATTCCACCTCTGGCAAGTCTTGCACTTTGGCAAAGATCCTTCCAGGAGCCGCTCCCTCTTTTTAAAGAGGTTGATCTCCCGGAGAATTGTTACTGTGGTCATAAGCCCAGGAAAGGCAAACAGTCCCCTTTGAGCGCATCCTGCTCATGAACTGGCCGTAGGGGGTCACTGCAGAGCAAGGTAGTCACTGTGGCTGTCACCAGTAGGCCCCAGGAGCCCTACAGGTTCCAGGTTGTTCTTGTTTCCAGTAAAGCAATCACTGGGGGTAGGGTCGAAAGGCAGATGCCCGTGGCAAAGGGAAGAGAGAATCTTTTCTGCTGTGAAAGCATAGAATCATAGAGTCACTTAGGTTGGAAGAAACTTTTAAGATCTAGTCCAACGACAGCCTAACCTTGCCTGAAATGCCAGAGCCTTGTTGTCCTCTCTTCAGGTTTACTGTTCTAAGGCTGGTGAAAATTGCCCCCTTGTCATGAGAAGGAAGCTTCAGAAAAAGCATTCTCAATGAAATTAAAATGCTGGCAAAAATGGGCCGACTGTTAGAAATTGCCGGTCTCTCACTTTTACTTTAGGAAAATCTCTACTATCTATGTGGATGAAAGAACAAAACAAGGTTTTTTTAGATCGGTTCTACATTTAATCCAAAGGTTTAGAAAGTCAGCTTTGGGAAGTTTTGGATGTAGAAGGATGGGGATCTTTTATGTGAGAACTCTATGGCTTAAAGCATATCATACTGTGAAGAGGTAAAACTGTAACATGGCTTATAAACACTTGGAGGGGGTCAGCCATCGAAGGACCACAGTATATTTTACAAGTGCTAACCTGTACAGCTTGAAAATATCTCAGGGAAAGGGATGGAAAAGAGTGGGAAAGGGGACTCATTTTATTCCTGTCTGACATGTGGAGAAGCTGGTGCACAGCAAGCAAACAACTTTCACAGGTACTTGGTGGAGTGATGACCGCAATGGAGCTTGCTTGGTGTAAGCACTTGCAGCCCAGCACACTGTGAAGAGGCACCCTGTAAAGATCTTCGTCCCTGGAAGTGTTCAAGGCCAGGTTGGATGGGGCCCTGGACAACCTTGTGTAGATCCAGGCCTGAGGTTGGTGGCCTTGCCTGAGGCAGGGGGCTTGGAGCTCTTTGGGGTCCCTTCCAACCATGCCATTCTATGATTCTATGATCTTGAGAAGTTCTGCAGGCTCATTCTGTGAGGCAGACCTCCCACCTGGAAAGGTCTGGCTAGAGTTTACCCAAGTGGATTGTTGCTTGTGTAGATGTTTGGAGAGTGACTGATTCAAACCAGGTAGTCAAGCTTGCATGTCAACAATAGTGTTTGTGTTCAGATCTGATTATCTGCAGCTAAAAAAAGGTTCTTTTGTTCTTTTGGAAGTAAGCAATGGCATCTCTAAGTAGGGAATCAGTTATAAAGATGACAAATATGTGAGATTAAGATCAGGGCTCTGATAATCTATGCTGATAACAAATGCATTTAGGAATCAAGAATCAGATTTCCAGACAAGAAAATAATGTGAAAAGTGCTAGCTAACGTATTTGCAATGAAAACCTTAATCAAGTCTTCCAAAAATACCATTCCTGAAGCGATGGTTAAAGTCACGACTGTCCTGAAGCATTACATGAGTCACAAAACCTTCTTTATAAATGAACAGGAACTAAATGCAGCATGAATTATCAACTAATTCATCTTAAAAGTCTGCAACAAACTGTCACGTTGTGTTTAAGGACCATCCATTTCTTTACGTCTTAAATGACAATACAACTCTCACCACTGCATTACTTGAGTGTCTCACAGCACTCATGGCACTTACCTTCACGACGTGTCTGTGAAGGATGGAAGTGCTGTTGTCTGCACAGCACCGGTAGAGAACGGTGTACTGGAACAGAGGGACTGGCATTTCAAAGTATTCAGGTACCTTAGCAAGCACCGGGGGGACTTTTCACAAGAATCTAAAAACATTCCTTTTGCATTTTGGTGCCTGTGTCCATCATTTAGTACCTACACCCTATTATGCATCACGGTTGGCCCACAGTGTTGCAGTGAGTGTGTGAGAAAACAGAGGTTTGAACGTTCTGGAGTCCTAGTTTGACATCTCAACAACCCTCATCTCCAGGCTGCCCGTGTCGCTCGAGTTCACAATCAAGCCTGGGAAATAAGCTCAGCCAGCCAGTAGCTCATGGGAGAGGGGGGTGTGTGTGTCATGGTTCGGTTCACACAGGGTCTCATCAAAGCCTCATCCAGGTAAGAGGGATGGTTGTAAGTTGGGAGCAAAAACTCACCAAGGACTACTTGGCCTTTTAACCCACTGAAAACAAGAGACATGAACAGTTTTAAACAAAGCCAGTTGCTCTGCATCAATTCTCCAGGACTAAAGGCAGATCTCTTTGGGAGGTGCCCTAAAAGTTTGGTACAGTGCCCAGTAGCCACACAGGGCACTGAGTGTTTAGTTTTTGACAGGAAGACTAGATCCTGGAGTCACTCTGCGGATGAAACATTACCAACTGAAACAAACGCTTTTTCAAGGACTCTGATTTGCTTTGGGCACCCGGTCAGGCTGATAAATGTTTCATGGATGGCAACCCCATGACAGGCCGAGCAAACTGACACTGTGAATCAAACATCGCTAACGGCCCATGTCCCAGGTCATCAACATAATTACAACAATTCCAGGAAGGGAAAAACCCACCACTTTATCTGAATAAAGTGATTCCTCCCTCTAAGGGGTGAGCTTTTGTTGGTTAGATTTTACAGCGGATTTTCACTTTTTTTGGGGTCCATACATGACCTGGGGGAGGGTGGGGCAAGAACAGAAAGATTCCTGAGCACTGTTTTATGCATATTGCTTTTAGCTAGCAATTCTCTGGAAGTGAAAAGCGAGACTCTTCCCACCATTCCTACCACCATCCCTTGTGCCCAACTCACATTTCTTGCTTCTCCCTCATCTACCCTATAGCCAGAAGAAAACAAAAGTACTCACCATCTGCTTATGGCTTGGGAAGAACGTTTGCTCCACAAGAGGGAACTTCTCAGGACCCAACGAGTTGAAGATTTTAATGAGCTGAGAGAACTTGGGAGGGGGTGGGGGTGGGGAACAGAAAAACAGACACAGTAGATGTCAGTAGCTTATTGTGTAGAAGGTAAGTGCTTGCAAAATGTTCTGATACCAGTGAAGGAGGTAAGAGAAATGTGTTTATTATGCCTTTCCCACCTTGCTTTCTTGACCTGAGAGCAAGAAAATACGAAGTTGCTGTATTTACCCAGGGCCAAGCCAGTCTGTGTACACAAACCTTGGACTAAGAGAGCAGAGAAGGGCTTTTAGAGCCAGGAGGGGATCAGTTCGGATTCAGTTACAGCTTGCTACAAGCAAACTTTCCTTTCCAAATGTGGCTGGGGAGAGGGTGGAGAGGAAAGAGCCCTTCTTTGTAGAGGAAAGGGCTCAGAGGAGTGACCAGGCAGGAAATCAGTGCCACTCCAGAGCAAAGACAAAATAAATCAAAAATCTGTCTTGGATCCCTGCCCCACAGCTGAATCAAAGGAAGGCACATTTACCCATTGTGCTCAAGAGGAGAATTGCTAAGGGACAGAGATGACTAGAGGGAACTGCCTGTGCTACCTGGTTTGAGTGTTAGACCAAGGAAGCACGAGCCCACTGTCAATCATACCCATTTATTACCAACCAAGGGTGTCCCAACAGCCCCCCCCCCCCATACAGATCAGGAGAAAAGGGAGGTCATCTGCCACCCCTGCTACATCGACCAGTGAGGTGTGATGGAAGCACCAGCCTGTGAGAATAGTATCTGGAGAAGGTAGTATGCACACTGGGGATAGCAACAGTGCTTGTATTTCACATATAAAGTGAACATTTACCACTGTCCCAGCCTGTCAGCATGAACTTCATCATTATCACCACTGTCATCACTGTTATAAACTGTTTATCATTTGGGGTTGTGCCCAGCCAGACACAAAGCTCCCTGATGTAGGACTGACTCCTGAGTCCTGTTCGAATTCCTGCTCAGCTTTGGCCATCTGTGAATCCAGCAGACTATTTTGTACGTTGCCTGCAGCACCCCTGTTCAAAAATCCCACTGAACTGTAAGAGAGAAACTTAATAACCATGGCAGACTATGTTGCCGATATACACACATATATATACACACATATATTGTGCTCCATTAGAAGAGGGGTGACCAGCAGGGACAGGGAGTTGATTGTCCCTCTCGACTCTGCCCTCGTGAGGCCCCACCTGGAGTACTGTGTCCAGATCTGGGGCCCCCAATACAAGAAAGATGTGGAACTGTTGGAGAGGGTTCAGAGGAGGGCCACAAAGATGATTAGAGGGCTGGAGCACCTGCCCTACAAAGAGAGGCTGAGGGAGCTGGGCTTGTTCAGCCTGGAGAAGAGAAGGCTGCGGGGAAACCTCATTGCAGCCTGCCAGTACCTGAAGGGAGTTTATAAGCAGGAGGGGATTCAACTTTTTAAAAGGATAGACAATGGCAGGACAAGGGGGAATGGATTAAAGCTAAAGGAAGGAAGGTTTAGATTAGGTATTAGGGGAAAGCTTTTTACAGAAAGAGTGGTGAGGTGCTGGAACAGGCTGCCCAGAGAAGCAGTGGATGCCCCATCCCTGGAAGTGTTCAAGGCCAGGTTGGATGGGGCCCTGGACAACCTTGTGTAGATCCAGGCCTGAGGTTGGTGTCCCTGCCTGTGGCAGGGGGGTTGGAGCTCTATGATCCTTGGGGTCCCTTCCAACCCATGCCATTCTATGATTCTATGATTCTATGATATATGTACTAGAAACCTTCTGGATCTCAGGAGTAAGGTAGATTCTTTGCAGTCACAGCTCTGGCCATTCTGCTTTCCTTTTGAAGAGGTCCAGCCCTGTCACCATGGACAATGCTGAACTGGCAGTGCTGTTGGTGAAGTGATTAGACTGGCAGCCTTGCAGAAGGGTTGTAAAGCTGAATAAAGTGGCTTGATTATTTTCATGGACATTAAGAGAATAAAATGATTGCTCCACAGATAAGAATCTTGTTTCCTGCTGAGCTGGTGGATGTGACTGAATTCCCCATTGATCCCCTGTTTGCAAAGTAATTTAGAAACTCAATCTAGTTTCCAAGTCCCCCGGAACTTGATAAAATTAAGTTAAATTAAAGGCCTCCAGTCTGGGCCAAGTCTCATGGTAAAGCCTTCACAAAAGTTCCCTCAGGCTCCCTATCAAAGCTATGGATGCATTCATCCTGAAGGAGACCTTTGTGTCACCTGTGTGACAGGTGGTAACACACAGGGACCTCACACACAGATTACAGGAAGGAGACAGACATCTAGGGACCAAAGGAAGGGAAAGAAAGCCCTCTTTCTTCCCAGTAGCATCATCTGCCTAATCTTAGATGTTCTGAGCAATGGCTGAAGCCAGTAAATGTACTGAATTGCAACCCCAAGGCTACACTGCTGAGTAGCTGCATGAGGACTCCTTTACTGGTTGCTGGGCTAAGTCTAAGCAAAAGTATTTCTGTATAACCTGAAATTTTACGTGGTGGTGGAGAAGAAATACTCTCTTCAGAGTTAAAGGGTGGCATGGATGTAAAAATATGCATCCAGTATGTAAAAAACTCAGGCTGCAAGGTGTGTGCCAGTCCCAGGCCACGTGCTGAAGGGGCAGCTGCCAAAAAGTTTCAGAAAAACGCAAAGAATCCTTTTGCTGATCCTGTAGGTCAAAATGTGGCATTTAAGAAAACCCAGAAAGCATCAAGAGGCAGCATAGCCATAACTAACACCCTCCCCACCTCACATGCATCATCAGATAAGAGAAAAACTCCCTGTGCAGAATATTTATTGCTGGCAAGGAGAATATTGATGTTGGGGAAGAAGGACAGCTTTCTTCTCTTTAAATACCTGTGCTAGCCCTGCACATCCTAGAGAAGAAAAATAAAGCCCTGTTTTGAGTAGCAAAGCGAGCAAATAGGGCTCAGAAGTTAAACAGAACGAGACAGGGACAGGGAGAGGAGGAAAAATACCCTGGCTGAGGGCAGCACATGCTCCTCACTGTGTGGGCACAGTCCTGGTGAAACATAGATGCTGGGACATTGAGGTGACATATGTTTATCATAGGAAAACAGCTCAAACAAAATAACTGGAACAACTGTGCAGCTGACAGTGTCCTGACTTGTTGCTTGGGCTTCCTTTTGAAGTGTGCAGCTCTTGGCTGTTGCTGAAATACCAAATATTTCAGATGAACAGATGAGAGACTCAGCCATCTGTGAACCTCCGCAATGGGCCAAGCCTGCAAAAAGGTCTGACCCTGGTGTTGACCCTCATGGGACAGTTCCCTCCGTTTTTCCTTTTTGGAGGCAATTGTTAAGGGCAGGCTATTGTGAGGAGACACCCAAGTTACATGGTGCAGCAAGCTCTTAGATACCTGACAGAAGAGCTCAGGTAGCACCTCCAACTGCATTTTATATGAGTAGGAATGTTACTGTCAGGAACTCAGCTAGATGTAACTACGCCTCCCACAGTTTGATATCAGTTACTTTCTGTGATTCCACTGGTTTTAGTGAGGTTGCATCCAGACCTCAAAGTAAGACATGGGACAAGGCAATGCGGCCCAGTCTGGGTTTTAAGTGAGATGCCACTCATGGCTGGTTGGACATCAAAGTTACTTGCAGGGAGTATTTTCAGAGAAATAGAAAGATCCATTCAGAGGATTGTGAGGCCTTTTGTGTATTTCTAAAGTGTATAGGCCATCTGGGAGACTATATCCCTTGACAGTCAACAACAATTTGGCTGGGAGTCTCTTGGACTCTGAGGTTGACTGTCTTCAAGACTTCGTGTTTCCTGCAGACCTACATCTGCAGACATTGCCTTGCAATTACGGGTGTTGCTGCAGGTGATCTGAGCACTCCTCTGACCATTGTTCCCACTGTATTTTGTATTGTAACTCTTATAACACAACAATTATTATTAGTGATTGAAACATTGTGTTTAGGCACTGGTAATTTGTTTATCAATAATTCTGGGATCATCTTGAAACTTAGGTTTCTTAGATGTTTCTCTGTGAGATCCCCCTGAATATGTCTGTTTCTCGTTCAGCAATGCCTATTTCAATAAATGCCTCTGCTTAATGCAAATTTTAACCTTTGAATAAATTTGTGTTCTGCAGTACTGGAAACCTGGCAAATGGCTTTAAAAAAATGGGGCTGCAACTCAAGCCCAAACTCAGCTGATTGTAATTAGAGTTGCTGAGAAAAAACACTGTTGCAAACAGCCAAGGAAAAACAGTCTCACTTCCATCCCCCTCCACAAAATCATAAACATTTCTATGAAATGGAACCATTTTTGGAAAAAAATAAAAAGGGAGAGTGAAAAGCACATTTCCCAGGGGTATTTAATTTTATTTCTTCATCTATCTCAACTGTTTTCTAAGTCCAAAAAGTTTCCAGTAATATTTGTAAAGCAGATCCCTTATTTCAAGATGCCTGTTTTGCAATCAGAGTGGAACATGCACAGAAGTGGTCTGTCCCTATCTTTCATTTTCCAGCTATCAGAGTCTGACTTTTTTCTGATTCTGCTGCAGAAGATTTCTGCCCTCAAATGCCCCAGTGCAATCTCTACCTGAGCTTCAACCTGACAAAATGCCCATGCTAAATAGCAACTCAGATCCCATCTGAGCTCTTAGATTCCTTAGGGCATCACGATCTTTGGTTTTGGAGGTGGCATATGTGTGTGGGGGCACTAGGGAAAGGAGGCATTCTGCAAACCTGTTTTAGGTATTTACAAGTGGTTTCCTTGACTCCTCTGGGAAGGTTGTCTGAGACAGCTATCTTCCCTGTGAGAAAACATGGCACATGGACCAAGAATAGCTATAGCTGAGTTACTGGCAGAGCCAATTTCTTCCATACTGCTTTCCCAGCCCTGCTTTTGCCTTTTTCTTTCTTTTTTTTTTTTTTTTTTTAATGTGCTGAGTTTGTTTTATTTTACTAAAAATCGGCCTGTCACATCTTAGGGCCCCTGCACACCATCAGAAATACAATTAAAAGGCATGAGCTGAAAAATGTCAACTAAACTTTGACCATCTCAACCCCAAAACCAGATGGAATAGACCACATGACTGTCTTCCTTTACTAAAAGCCAGTGTAAATGCAGAGGCTTTTTGTCTGGTCATTGGGGTCAACACGCTTGTCTAGAACCAACTGTAGGAAACAATGCAAAGGTGTTGAACTGAGCACTGTACTTGATTCCTTTCTTCCTCCCCTTTCCGACCCCAGCAACCCTTGTCATTCACGTGGGGACTGAAGCTGATGTACATCATCAAATTATACAGTGATGGAAAAGTGAGATTTTCCTACTACTCTCACTACTGCACTGTAATTTTTTCAGTTTTTTTAAAGGCAGCACCCTGTTCTGGTCTCAAAAAAAAGTGCCCATAAGTCTTAAAACAAGTGAAAATGGAGAAGACCATGCCTCTTACCCTGGCAAACATCTTTTGGTAAGAAATTAGCTAATTCCAACACTGCATAGTCATGGAAATAAATGTCTGAGTTGTTATAGACCTCAGTGGGATTTGAACTAATGGTCAACACACTGAAGACTAACAGGATATTTATTCCAAATAAAAAACAACAAAAAAGACTTAATTAGGTATCAAGGAAGATTGTTACCACTTGCTATAAACATTCAGTCTCACCCCAAACTGTATTTATGCAATGAGTATGGGGAATTCCTAAGAACTATCTATTTTCCATGGGGGAAATATTGGAAAGTCCCATCCATAAAGAGCATAATTTCCTGATTTAAAAATCAGGAAAAATGCAGGGAAATATCAATTCTGGGAGCATCAGGGATCAGGGAGGGCAGTTTGAGATGAAACTGCTTGGAAGACATTCCAAAATGGAATCAGCACCTGACTTCTTCCTGTAGGTGCTACAATGTCCAATCTTCCTCCTCTGGCTCATGATGGCCAGACTTAGTCCTCTGGTTCTCCCACTGTTCCCACAGTTTCTACCGACTTAGAGCTGGTCAGTAAACAGATCTGGATATTTATTACAAACTTTGATTTGGGGCTGGAACAAACCAATGATAGTATTTCTTTTAGGTAGGTGTTTGGTCATCTCCAGCAAAGCAGGGCTCCATCACATGTAACGGTTACTTGGGAAGACAAACATGTCCTCCCCTTCCTTCTGCCTCCCCCAGCTTTATATGTTGAGCATAATACCATATGGATTAAAACTAAAGGAAGGAAGGTTTAGATTTGATATTAGGGGAAAGTTTTTTACAGAAAGAGTGGTGAGGTGCTAGAACAGTGGATAACCCGTCCCTGGAAGTGTTCAAGGCCAGGTTGGATGGGGCCCTGGGCAACCTTGTGTAGATCCAGGCCTGAGGCTGGTGGCCCTGCCTGTGGCAGGGGGATTGGAGCTCTATGATCCTTGGGGTCCCTTCCAATCCATGCCATTCTATGATTCTATGATCCTATGATCCCTTTGGTCAGTCGGCTCAGTTGTCCCACCTGTGTCCTCCTGCAACTGTTTGAACACCCACAGCCTACTCACTGGTGGGGTGGTGTGAGAAGCAGCAAGGGCCTTGGCTCTGTGTAAGCGCTGCTCAGCAATAACAAAACCACCTCTATGTTATCAAGACTATTTTCATCACAAATTCAAAACATTGTCCCATACAAGCTACTATAAAGAAAATTAACTCTACCTCAGCTGAATCTAGGACATGGGCTCAACGAACCAAGACTTCATGATAATCTTATATTTCCTTCTGAAACTCCTGGAAAACTTTGCATGCTTTCCCCTTTCCTAGTGCCTCTTCCTGAAGTCTTCGTCATTCTGTATTCCCTTTTTCCTAGACCTAATTGTTGAGGAAATCGCCCCTCTGCTTTTCTTCCCTTTCTTCTCAGCTAATTTCCTCACAGCAAAACACCACCCAAAAACGTGCAGGTTGCACTTCTGCAAGGAATGGATAGATTTAGTCTTGGCTGAGGGCACCTGGCTTCTACAAGCATACATCTAATAAAAGATGCTAGAAATAGTGTAGTTCACATATCCTACAAAACAATGAATGGTAGTGTTTCTTTTAAGGTAGTTTTACAGTTTTTTTATCAGGACATAGAATGTGCTACAATTGATCAGTTATTATTAACCTATTGCTATTCATCTACCCTGCCTTAGAAGAAATCTAGGTGTTGTACTGTTGGCTGTGACACATTAGAGTCTGGAACAGGTGAAATGTCCTACTCAGGATGAGGAAATAACACCTTGATATTACTAGAAGTTGATAAAGTAGCACTGTTGATGTTTATTTTTCCCCTGAAGGATTGCCAGCTGGATCCCTAGGGTTGTTTAGGTGGTGGTTTTAACCTAAAGACACAAATTCCTATGAAACAGACTGAAAGCTGAGTTTGGTGCTTTATTGGTACCACAAATCTGCTTTGTAGAGTTGGCATGCAGCAGAGCTGGATCTTCACTTACCACCCAGGGCTTGCTGCAGAAGTTGTAAATGGAGTAGAGGGAGTTGACTGTGTGGATGCCACCATACTGGAGGCCTATGATGAGGCTGCGGAAGTCCTCTCCCAGTGCCATGCTGTAGGCATGCTGCCGGATCAGGACAAAGTCGGGCTTGAAGGACCTAAAAGGTGAGGAGAGCACAGTTTTACTTTCAAACACTCAGCAACACTTCTAACCTCCCTGTTAGAAGCTGTTGCTTCTCTATCCTTCTCCTTTTCATTAACATGTACTGCTCTTCTTTGCACCGGTTGTCACGGATTGCTTGTGTTAGAAGGTAACAAACCAAACAAAAATGTCTAGTCATTAAACAAGGGAAAATCCAACATAGCTGGAAGTGTGACATTGTAGAAAACAGGCCAAAGAGATTTGCTGCAGTTTCCACGTCACTCAGGCATGCACAGGAACGAGCCATAAGTGGAGCCAAGAATCGTAAATTCACTGGTGGGGGGATTATCTTTTCTTTCTAAAAGCGTGGCCATATTTGGCAAGCTCATTGCAATGTGTGACACAGATGAGGGAGCAAGTTTGTTTCCTGATGACTGAACTCAATATTGAAGCAATGCCCAGTGGGTGGGGAGGTCATGAGGGATTTCAAAAAGCTGTTGTACACATCCATATGTTGACATATATTCCCCATGTAATCAGTTTACTACATACGCAGCACATCCCAGGCTCTTACGACTATGAGTCAACAAGTAAAAGGCAGGCATGGTAATGTAATTAATCAAATGAGCTAAGCCACTCAACCAGTGCTGGCGTGGACAGAATATTATTTAGCAAGACTGGAGCCGGAAGTCCTACGGTTCAACAGCAGCAGCTCTCCACAAATGCGCAGAAAATGGAGGCCCTTTCTAGGTAAGCCAACAAGCGAGAGATTATCCTTCATACAGCCAGATCTCATCCCTTGCTGACACTGTGTCTTCAGAGCCATTCAGAAATCTCTGGAAACAACAGCTGGAAAGAAACTGTTCCCAAAATGGAGCTCAGCAATTCATTCTCAACAACATGGAAGGGGCTTTTCCACTGAAACAAGGGATTATTTTATACTTTAACAGAGGTTGTATCAAGGACATTGGAGAAATTTCCATGGTGTATTAAAGATTTTCAGAGAAATGAGCTCTGTAACCAGGTCCCATTACCTCACTACCCTCAAACATTTTCCTTGCTAAGAGACTATAATTTCTATCCTTTGCATGTATAAGCTGGAAATACTTTGGGTTTATAGCCCCTATTTTTATTTCCATCATTTTGGCAGGGAAATCTGAGATGGTGACTCTGGGCCAGATTGCGGCAACAAACACTGTACACAAAACCCAGCGCAGCTTTGTTGTTTGAAAGCCACTTTGTTTGTTGGCCTTGGGTTTTTGTTATCGCCTGGGACATGGTGAGGACCGTGCTCTGCTTTTGTGATGCAAGAGGCCAGGCTTTGGAAATGTTGTGATTCCCTCCCATGGAGTATTTTTAAACCCAGGCATGTTCCCTAATGTACTTGGCACTAAAGGTGGTGCTTTCCTCCAGCAGCGAGGCACATAACGAGCATCAGGAGGGCTGCGCTATCACTGTGCAACTGATTTATGAACCTCCCTTGTGTCAATGGGGGTGAGGCAAGTGGTGACCCCCTGTTGCGAAACAGCAAGTGAATACAAGCCTTGGAAAGCTCAAGCTGCTCCATTTTGCTGGACTTGCCATGTAGAAAGTACTCTAGTGGCAGGCACCCGTCCTCTGAAAGCTTTCTAGGACCAGGACATGATGTCTGTGCTGAGTTACTAAGCAGTTGTGGTGCCTGGAAGGGCAGGAGCTTCAGGCAGGTTCCTTCTTCATTCAGCTTTCTGAGCATATGAAGAAGAAAACTGTCCCTTTTACACCTCAAGTCTTTCGAATACTGTGCTCAGTTTTGGGCCTCTCACTACAAGGAAGACATCAAGGCCCTGAGCCTGTCCAGAGAACTGCAACAAAGCTGGAGAAGGGTCTGGAACACAAGTCTTAGGAGGAGAAGCTGAGGGAACTGGGACTGTTTAGACTGGAGAACAGGAGGCTCAGGGGAGTCCTTACTGCTCTCTACAACTACATGAAAGGAGGTTGTGGGTCAACCTCCTCTCACAGATAAGAAGCGATTGAATGAGAGAAGATGGCTGGAAGTTGCACCAGGGGAAGTTCAGGTCAGAAATGAGGAGAAATTTTTTCTCAGGAAGAGTGGTTAGGCACTGGAACAGGTTACCCAGGGAGGTGGTGGAGTCGCTGTCCCTTGGGGTCTTCAGGGAAAGATTGGATGAGATACTTAGGGACATGGTTTAGTTAGTAATATGTGGTAGGGGGATGGTTGGACTAGATGATCTTGGAGGTTTTTTCCAATCTTAATGATTCCATGATTCTGTGATTCCACAGGATTGACTTAGGTAACAGCACTTACTGGAGCTGCACAGCAATGGTTCAGACCATTGCTCCTATCTCCCCAGAAGAAGTGGCAGTATTTTCCCTTTAACATCTGCCCCAGCACCCTGGGGTGGGATTGTGGTGCTGCAGTGGGGAGGAAGCATGCAGACAAGTGTGGCCAGCCAGAGGAGGGAGGGAACACAGCGTCTGGGAAACTGCCTTCATTGGCTTTACTTCTGCCAGCCAGAAGTTTAGAAAAAATCTCTTGTCTTTTCAGATCCTGGCAAAGGAAGAGTGTCTCAGCTTAGAAGATGGATACAAGAATACAGAATTAATGTAGAAAAGCCTATTCTCAAACTCTGCATCATGTAGGAAGGCAGGGCACTTCTAATGCAGCAGATGAGGAGTAAATCTCTAAAGTGAAGGTGGACACTGAATCCCTGTTTTGAGCTGTGAGACAATGAGGATGTTCCCATGGATACTGAGAACAAGGCAGAGGAGTGCAGGGCCTGGGACTAGCCGCGAATAAACATCAGCTAAAGAGCCCAGGAGTCTGTGAGGCGAGGCGTCTGTAACAGAGAAACAGAGACCATGGGCAAAATGTGAGGCGAGGGGCTAGGAAGGATGGCAGGTGGTAAAAGGGGAATGAATAGTCATGGCAGGAGTGGTGGTGTGGAAGCTGAATAACTGCGGGTACCAGCGATCTGGGGAGAAAAGAGCTGAACTGCTTCACACGAGGATTCTTGCTTTTTTGGTAGAAAATTACTTTAGCAAGCTTCCACTCATCGTCAGAGTGTAAAGCTTAAGCTAACACAGAGAGTCTTGGATTTGGAATAGCTAATAGCACAACTGTTTTCTTTGCTAGTTCAACCCAACCCAATAACATCTCCCATGACAGAAAGTTGAAACCCTTGGCGGACAGACAGCTTAGGCACAAGTCCCACATTCGAAACACCAGTGCCAAAACCTTTGGGTGAGCCAAAGCTCAGTAGCACCTACTGTGCTGAGGTCCTAAGCATCCGAGTCTGGCAGGACTAGACCTATAGAAGGACCACGTAACTTTCCTCCTCACTAGATCTGTCAATCCAGAGTATAGATGACCATGTGCGGTCTTGAATAAAACTGTACCTAGACCTCTGCTAATGAGGGGTCTTGGAAATTGATTTGGTCACAGAAAGAATATAGGAACCCCTATTCTAATGGACAGGGAGATGGGATAGGTAAATGGAACTAAAACACAGATTCAAAACAGTCACGGATAAGCTGTGTGTCAGACACCTACCTGAAGTTGTGAATCTATCTTAGAATGATAACCAGATGGATGAAGCTTCCAGGAGAAAGCTGGGGACCACCTTTGGCCACAACCCTTTTACAGAAGCCCTCAGGCCCTAAGAGCTCAGTTCTCATTTAGAGTTTGGCTCCTAGCACTACCTGGCAAAACAGAGGCCACTAAAATGCATATTAGACATCCCCAGAGTGGTGCAGAGATACAAGAATCCTCTGTTTAAAAGAAAAATTAAAAAATCCAAGGCACCGGAGAAATTTCATTTTCAGAATGAAATAGCTGGTTGGATTTCATTTTCCTCTGGAATGGAAAGATTCTTTCCTTTCAGCTCATGTGGCCCCTGGTAATGGTCTCTGCCACACATGAGATGAGCCTTTCAGTGCTCTGAGTGGTGCATGACTGAACCAGTCACCCCCAAAGGGAAGCAGCCCCCACAGTTTCCCATGGGTTTTCTCTCTTTGCAGTAGTTGCCTCCATTTCCCACATGCTAGCCACAGCACATGGCAGCCGCTCACTCTACCTCTCCTCCTGCAATTGAGATCAACCAGCAATTACCAGAGCTAATCATCCCTGGGGTGAAGAAGAGTGTCAGGCTAGGAAGCTGTTAGTGCTTCTGGGCCTGAACCTGACTCTGATACTGTGGTGCAGGATGCTTATTTACATTCTACTAACTCTTGTTCAACTTGGTCCCATGCATTTTAACAGTCTCTTTCTTTGTTGGTGGTAAAATTACAGAGACAAACCCAAGTATAAGGCCTGGATCCAAAATATCTGATAGGAAGAGATCTGACTGCAGAGTACAATTTCTTAGGTTAGACCCATCTACCCTTAAATTTGTGACAGCATTAGCTGCCTTGGAAATAGTTTTGTCAGAAATGAGGCAATATAAAACAATTTAAGAAATTTCTGTTGGTTAAATTTGTAAGTCAAACATCTCAGGAGCAGAAGTAGCTATTGGAGATGCATACCCTCACTTCAGGTTCTGCCTACCCTCTGTTTTTCAAGGGGGATTTATTCAGCTTTCTGATGCTTCCCAGTGATCAATGCATTTTGACTAACTTCTCTTTCAAAGCCTTTCCTATCCTTTGGCATGACACCGAGAGGAAGAAAAGTGCATAATTAAGCAATATGGTACAATGAGCTTTGCATTACTGGCAATTAACAGAGCTTTCAGACAAACTACTGAGGCACAAGTCCAAGCCATAAATGGCTGTAACAACCTGAGAAGTGCAATAATCTCTCCAACTATGCAGTGCCTCGGGTGTCTGACAGCTAATAGAAAGTGGCATTTATAAATATGAAAAGTTCTTGTGCTTTCCTTGGACATTAGTAGTATTGTCATTACACTACTGAAAAGTAATGTGAAATCTGTGACATTTTCACCTATTACAGTGTTAGATTTAATGTTATGTTGGATGTCATAACGAAATGGGAACTTTCCTAAGGAAAAATCATATTTCAGTCAAAACCTCACGTCATATTTTCCACAGAAAGAAGTAAACCTTGCTGAAGTTATTCAAATGAATAATTAATATGATTATGTATATGAGTAAGGTGATGCAGAGCTGGTTTTAGAGAAACAAGAAAGCAACGCAGAATAATGACCTTTCTTACTAGGCTGCAGGAGGAGACCCAGGGGCTTTTGGGACGCTGTTATAGTGAAGAGCTGGGGAAAACCTATGGGGTGTGGGGCACATCAGCGTAGCAAAAACAGCACGGAACAGGAGTCATGGTTTCAGAAGGACCAGTACCGCTGTGTGCAGATGAGGACACCCTGGAAGATGCACTGATTTGCTCCTCAGCCACAGACCAATGGTCAATGAGCCATAAAATCCCATGTCACACACTCTTTGAGGGTGTGGGAACAACATGACCCAGCAATGTTTGCTTGCAGCCCAGACAGCAAATCTTATCCTGGGCCACATCAAAAGAAGAGTGACCAGCAGGTTGAGGGAGATGATTCTTTCTTTCTACTCCACTCTTGTGAGACCCCCACCTGGAGTATTGTGTTCAGCTCTGGGGTCACCAGTACAAGAAAGACATGAACCTGTTAGAGAGACTCTAAAATAGGGCCACGGAGATGATCAGAGGTCTGGACCACCTGTCCTACAGAATCACAGAATCACAGAATTGTAGGGGTTGGAAGGGACCTCAAGAGATCATCGGGTCCAACCCCCCTGCCAAAGCAGCTCCCCAGCTCATACTGCACAGATTGGCGTCCAGATGGGTCTTGAATATCTCCAGAGAAGGAGACTCCACCACCTCCCTGGGCAGCCTGTCCCATGCTCTGTCACCCTCACTGTGAAAAAGTTCCTCCGCATGTTGGTGCGGAACTTCCTGTGCTCCAGTTTGCAGCCATTGCCCCTAGTCCTGTCTCCACAGACCACAGAAAAGGGGCAGGCCAATTCCCCCTGCACCCCATGCTTAAGATATTTATAAACATTGATTACGTACCCCTTTAATCTTCTTTTCTCTAGACTGAACAGTCCCAGCTTATTCAGCCTCTCCTCATAGGGGAGATGCTCCAGGCCCTTAATCATCTTCGTAGCCCTTCTCTGGACTCTCTCAAGGAGATCCCTGTCCTTTTTATACCAGGGAGCCCGGAACTGGACACAATACTCCAGGTGGGGCCTGACCAGGGCAGAGTAGAGTGGGAGGATCACCTCCTTTGACCTGCTGGCCACACTCCTCCTGATGCACCCCAGGATCCCATTGGCTCTCTTAGCCACCAGGGCACACTGCTGGCTCATAGCCAACCTGTCATCAACCAGGACCCCCAGGTCCTTCTCCACAGAGCTCTTCTCCAGCAGGTCATCCCCCAGCCTGTACTGATACATGCGGTTGTTCCTCCCCAGGTGCAAGACTTTACACTTGCTTTTGTTGAATTTCATCTGGTTTCTCCCTGCCCAGCTCTCCAGCCTGTCCAGGTCTTGTTGGATGGCAGCACAGTGTTCCTGCGTGTCAGCCACCCCTCCCAGCTTTGTATCATCAGCGTACTTGCTGAGGGTGGATGCTATTCCCTCATCAAGGTCATCAATGAAAATATTAAACAGGACTGGACCCAACACCGAGCCCTGGGGAACACCGCTAGTCACAGGCTTCCAGTCAGATTCTGCTCCACTGATCACGACTCTCTGAGCTCGGTCCGACAGCCAGTTCTCGAACCACCTCACCATCCACTCCTCTATCCCATACTCTATCTATCAGGATGTCATGGGAGACAGTATCAAAAGCCTTGCTGAAGTCAAGGTAGATGACATCCACTGCTCTCCCTCCATCCACCCAGCGGGTGATGAGATCATAGAAGGCTATGAGATTGGTCGAGTGCGATCTTCCCTTGGTGAATCCATGCTGCCTACTCCTCATGACCTTCTTCTCTTCCAGTTGTTTGGTGATGGCATCCAGAACAAGCTGTTCCATAACTTTTCCAGGGACAGAAGTGAGGCTGACTGGCCTACAGTTGCTAGGATCCTCCTTCTTGCCCTTTTTAAAGACTGGAATGACATTGTCTATCCTCCAATCCTCAGGCACTTCTCCTGTTCACCAAGACCTGTTAAAGATGATAGAGAGCGGCTCCGCAATCACATCCACCAGCTCCCTCAGCACATGTGGATGCATCCCATCTGGGCCCATGGATTTGTGTGCATTAATCCCTTTGAGACGCTCCTGGACGTCCCCTACCTCAACTAGAGGGAAGCTCTTTGTTCCCCAAACACTCCTATTTTCATCCAGGATCTGTGGATCCCGAGGGGCCTTTAGAGTGAAGACCGAGGCAAAGAAGGCATTTAGTATCTCCACCTTCTCATCATCCCCCATTACCAGGACACCCGACTTATTCAGCAAGTGACCTACATTATCCCTGGTCATCCTCTTACTATTCACATACCTGAAAAAACTCTTTTTATTGCCCTTTAAGTCCCTTGCCAGTTTCTTTTCCAGGTTGGCTTTAGCCTTCCTAGTCGCATCCCTATAGGCCCTGACAACATCCCTATATTCTTCCCAGGTGTTCAGACCCTGTTTCCACAGTTCATAAACCTTTTGCTTCCCTTTGAGTTTGCTCATGAGCTCCCTGCTCATCCACGCAGGTCTTCTGCCTCTTTCCCGATTTCTTACTCAAAGGGATGCACCTGTCCTGTGCTTGGAAGAAGTGCTGTTTAAATGTTACCCAGCTCTCACAGCCCCCCTTTCCTTCTTAACAGCATAGCCCATGGGATAGCTCCTAATAGGTTGTGGAGGAGAGCAAAGTTTGCTCTTCCAAAATTCAGGGTAGCTATCCTGCTTTTTGGTTTGCTCCTTCCACACAGGATTTTAAACTCTATCATTTCATGGTCACTTTGTCCTAAGCTGCCCCCGACCTTTCCCTCCCTAACAAGCCCATCCTTGTTAGTAAGAACAAGGTCCAGCACCCACCCTCCCCTTGTGGACAGGGTAAGACAGTTTGTTCAGCCTGGCGAATGCTCCTGGAGACCTTATTGCAGCATTCAACTACCCACAGGGGGCTGTAGTGATTGGACAAGGAGCAATGACCTTAAGCTGAAGGAGAGCAGATTTAGATAAGATATCAGGAAGAAATTCTTTACTGTGAGGGCGATGAGGCACTGGAACAGATTGCTCAGAGAGGCTGGGTATAACTGCTCTGTGGAAGTGTTCAAGGACAGGCTGGATGGAGCTTTGGGCAACCTGTCTAGTAGGGGGTGTCCCTGCCCATGGCAGGGGGGTTGGAGCTAGATCATCTTGGAGGTCCTTTCCAACTCTAACCATTTTGTGATTCTGTGATTCTATGATTCTGTGATTTTACTAGTAAACTGATCAACCTCGACGTGGAAAAGCATGTAGACCTGGATGATGCTTCAAAGCAGTAACAACCACACTTTGCCAACAGCAGCATGCCTTGAATGTGCTTGTGACCCAAAGCTTTTACAGAAGGTGGTCCAAATACTTTCCAACATCACAGAATAAAATCATAGAGTAATTTAGGTCAGAGAGGACCTTAGGAAATCATCTGGCCCAACACACTGCTCATTGCAGGATTAACTTTAAAGTGACATTAGGTTGATCAGAGTCTCACCTAGCCAAAGTCTGAATATTGCCAAGGATGGAGATCCCCTAACCCCTCTAGACCCTTGTTCCAGTATTCGACCACTCTCACTGCTGACTTTAAAAAAAAAATTCTATCTAATTAAAATTTCACCTGCTGCAACTTGTGTCTGTTTTATTCTTTTCCTTTCACTGCACACCTTCAGCAACAGTCTGGCTTCATTTTCCATACACCCTCCTCTTAGCTGCTTGATGCCTGTAGGTAGATCCCCCTCGGCCTTCTCGTACAGACTGAACAAAGCCATCTCTCAGTCTTTCCTTGGATGTCTTGAGTCCAGATTGATGAGCTTGGCGGCCTTTCACTCAACCCATTCCAGTTTGCCTTTTTTTGTGCTGGGGAGCTCACAGCTGGACACAGTACTCCAGATGTGAATAGTGTCTTGTTAGCTACATGCTTGCTAATACTGCCCAGTGAGCCACAGGGGTTCTTGCCCACAAGAGCACACAGGACCTCCAGGTCCTTTTGTGCAGAGCTGGTTTCTCTCCAGCTGCCCCCCACAGCAGTACTGGTGTTATTCCTCCTTCACTGCAAGACTTTGCAATTGTCTGTATTGAACTCTGTGAGGTTTCTGTTAGCCCATTTCCCCAGTTCTTGAGTTGCCTCTGAATGGCAGGTCTGCCCTTTGGCATAAATACAGCTCCCCATCCTCCAACTTGTTGCCACTCATGAGCTTGTTGAGGCTGTACTCTGCCCAAGTATTGGGTCATTAATGAAGATTCACCTTGACCGATATAGTACAGGTGCAGCAGAACTTGGTGCTTGGCTTTTCCATTTGCCATTTCCTGAAAGAAGCCTTAGTAAAAACCCCCATGGAAAGGAGACAAATTAAGGCAGGGTTGGTAAAAAAAAAAAAGCCAGTCAAGACTGAAGCAATCTACAACAGTCTTTAATTATTCTTGCATTCAGTCCAGGATTAACTAATTAATGAGTGCTCTAGGCCCTGGCAGCACATTTCTTATTGGAAAGAATTACCGTAAATGCAAAAAGGGCCAGGGAGTTAGTTAGGTCTCTCTGAGATGCTCCCCACCCTGGTCTGCTCAGAGTGACTTTTTCTTTCTGGCAGCTGCCTGCACACCAAATGTTTTCCCAATAACTGTCAGCATCCTGCCTGCACGTCGGCTCGGCGCCAGCTGCTGGGGAGGTGAAGGGGGACATTATTCATCTGGGGAGATCAGTAAACCCCGAAGAGAGAAGGAGGCCTCCAAGCAGCTGTTTAGCAGCAGGAGCTGAGGTGGAAGCATCTGAGAATAAATACATAAATAAACACACCCCAAATTCTCTTCTCATTTTTAGCTCCTGAGTGGGATGGGCAGGTGAGGAGTGGGGGAGATATTAGTGAAAGATGATGGTAAATCATCCCCCATGAGGGAATCATTTCTTGGTTTATAAATGTGTCCTGGAGGTGTTAAATTGCTTTGCGTGTAACTGCAGCTCACCAGGACCTACCTTATTTGACACCTTGTCCCAGCCCATTATCTCTGCTGGATATTGATGTAAGGGAAGTGGTCATTTGGCATATTGGTGTTTTGCCTAAAGTGCACTTTCAAAAGCTCACATGCTGTTACACACACCCCTCTGTTACATTTACAGATTGCCACACCACCAATAGAGAAATATTGCTCAATTGTTGCTCAGTGTTAAATATATAGCACATATTGTACTCCACAGTGTGGTACATTCTGTGAATCTTGAGAGAACTAGGCGCTCAATTTATTTTTCCATCTGGCTTCTAGAAACCTAAACTCTCCCAATCAGCTTCTCCCATTTTTAACTCCCATCTGCCTCTGCAGAAATTGTCAGAATTTTAGTTAGGAAGAAACAATATATATTTTGAAATCCCAATTAGATCAGGAGTTAAATTTAAAAAGACAGGGACTTGACAGAGGCCAGGGTTCCTATCTGACAACAAGCTTCCTGGGCAACAGGAAGCTGTATAGTGATCTACTGCCTACCAATGTGTCCTACATCAGTGCCCAAGGACAATAGCTACTCCCATGACCTCCTTGTAGAAGAACTGCAAGAAACCACCAACTCTAGTGAATGAATAGTCTTCAAGAAACAAGAAAATATCCATCTCCTACCAATGTGCAGCTTCTGTGTGGTGAAAAAGCAAAGCCTCTTTCACAGAGCAGCTTGTGAGGTGGGTGAACCTATTGTGATGGGAAAAGGTGCAGTGGGAAGGGGAGAGGATCCTCACTGGGCTGTAGAGTCTTTCTTGCCTCCTGGAGCAGGCAAAGCTTCTGTAGCCAGAGTAGATGTCTCCTGGGGTCTGCAAGTTCTGAATAGCAGGAAAACACCTGCCATTGGGATGCCCAGTTTCTTTCCTGTCCCCTTGCGTAAAAAGATTTGCTTCCTTATGGTGTGATTGTACTGCAGCTTGCAGAACAAAAACACATTTTGAGAAAAAAGAACTTCCAGATCCTGGTCTGTTTGGAATAACAGGCTGCTGTCCTGTTATCAGAGTGCAGAGTGTGGTTTAAGCATTGAATCAGCTGGAAAGAACTCAAGTTAGAAATGAGGAGGAATTTCTTCTTGGAGAGAGTGGCTGGGCATTGGAATGGGTCACCCAGGGAGGTGGTGGAGTCATCGTCCCTTGGGGTGTCCAAGGAAAGGTTGGATGAGATACTTAGGGGCATGGTTTAGCAGATAATATAGGTAGTAGGGGGATGGTTGGACTAGATGATCTTGGAGGTCTTTTCCAACCTTAATGATTCTGTGATTCTATGAAATTCAGCATTAATTAAAGGAATGAACAGGCCTGTATGGAGGAGTCTGAGCACACCTGCTGACCCCACCACAGCTGCAATAACAAAGGCATACCATCCAGGGTGAGATATGCACCCTCCCACTGTCAATTTTGCCATTGCTCCACGCAGCATCCTACCCATTTCAGACTCTGGGCATCTCCCGGTCCATCTGGTCTCATTTGTACTGTGGTAGTACAGTGAGTCTGCATGCCACACTGTAAGTGGTATGGCCACCAGTGTGGTAGGTCCCATGCAGACACACAAAAACATGCTTTCTCCCCTGGATGATTAGCCCCAATGGCAAAAGAGCCAGCTCCACAGGGAGATAGGAGATGAGAGCAGTCTGGTGCATGATTAATTTATATCCTTAAGAGTCTGAAATGCTCCCAAAGACATTAGTATTCCCGGTGTAAGAAAGCTGTCCAGATTTTCAACATACTCCTGCTTTCTTCCCACATCTACTGGAATTTATAGCTGAAAGTTTGTAAAGCCCAAAAGGCAAACACAGGACTACATTTAATCTAATGCAGAAGCTGAGATCATAGTTTGGGAGTCTAAGTGCTGTCAGAAGCAGAGACAGCCCAAATTCTCATTTATACTAAGACACTTGTATAGTATGCTGAAAGAATCAATGCACCTCAGAATGACTGCAGCACCAGCACTGCCAGCCTCTTTGCAGCATTGAAATGGAGGTATGAAGGATCCTTTAGAGGAGTGAAGACAAGTGAAAATGAAAATCCCATTCCTTATATCTAACCCCAGTAGAGGGGACACAGCCCAAGAGCTTTATAAGGTAAATTAGACTTCAGACAGTTCACTCTGTGTGTGTATGTGTGTAAGGACCTATGCAAATGGAAGTTGTGGATACTCTGGAAGGAGGATGAAGGATCCCTGCAAGTGTTTCAAAAGCAGGCATCATCAGCCCATGCTTTTTTTTTCACACTGTTCAGTAGTCCAGCCATTGCACCCAGAAATTACTCTATTTCTCAATTTGAAGAGGTTGCTAAGTTGGTTAGGGATCCCTTGGGATGTGTAAGGACCATCACAAAGAAGTGCTGGCTTAACACTGACCAATGTATGGGAGACTCTTCCCTGCCAGACTTGGCTGAGCCCAACACTACTCCCGGTCCCCAGCTCATCCCCCTGCACTGTCCTCAGTCGAGGCATGTGTTACAGAGCACTGAAATAGGGAAGTGCTTCCTAGACATTGCATGAGATACTCCACAGCCAGCACTTTTTCTTCAAATTCTAAAGAAAATGTGCTGAGCAGGCTGATGGAGCCATCACATACCATGGTGAAACCAGCACAGAAAAACATATGCATTTCTTTTAATCTGTTAGACGACAGTCTTTCTCTCTCCAGTAGCACATTTCACTGAGACTATCAAATCCCTCACCCCACCCTACAGACGTGCAGAATTTAGTAGCTAAAAAGAAGGAGGTGGAGACCCAGAATTTTGTTACTGTAAAATTAAACTCTCAGAGCCACACATGTTTTAAAAACCAAGAAAGCAAAGTAATGCTTGGCTTCAGTTACATTGTTTGCTAACGTAGCTACTTGTACTACACAGGCTAGTAGTGATGGAGGTCTGTATGCTTCCAGTCAGTCGTTTGCTCTCTTTAATTGGCAGTAATGCTTCTAAAGCAACTTTTTAAAAACAATTTCCAGTGGTTGCTTCACTAGTATTGTTGTTGTTATAAATGTTTATTATTTTCTTGATTTGAAATCCATTGATGTATACTATTTTCTGTATTTTGACTAAACTGCCATGCTCTGTTGCCTTTGCTTTGAAGTGGAGTGTGAAGAAGGCAGGGCTCCTGCAGGCACAGGGAGACCCCAAATGTGCCTGTTAGCAAGGTGCTGTCACCTTTCCTTCCTGCAACTTGTCAGTGGGATTTCCAAGGCCTCTGGGTATTCAAAAACCATGATGAGTCATAATCTAGAAACATTCTAACTTTCACTGAATATCTCACCTACTAATTAATAGAGGCCCAATTACTGAAGGAAAAGAGAAATATATGACCATGTCATGATCGGCAGCATTGGTGCACATACATGTGAGCGGAGGTTGTCCTACATGGAGTCTCTCTGCAGCTGGGCACCCTGGTCTGTAGCCTGGGAGGACAGGGCTGTGGGCAGGATGGGGGTATGGGGGAAGTGGGAAGCCAAGCTGCACCCATAGGGATGTGCTGAGGGGCCTCCATACAGTTGAGAAAGGGTATGCTCTGTGGAAGTTGGCTGGCCTGAGCTCTTAAACTGTCTGAGATGGGCAGGAGAGGGGCATATCAGCACAGGGTGTAAGTAAATGCAACATACTTGTAAGGACTGTAACAAACCATGGAAAATATAAACTGGGTATATGTGTTTGCAAAATCCATGTTCCACCACACAAATGCATGTGTCCTTAAACATACATAGCAGAAAAAAAAATCTGAACTAATACCATTGATGAAAACATGCAGTTTTATACATAGCCACACAAAAGGGCTACCTGTGGTCCCTGTGTATTTACTGCAAGCAGCAACACGAACACCATGCCCCAGACACTCTTGTGAAATAAATTTTGTCTTCAGTTTCAGTTTAATAGCTCAAGATCTTTCTGCCAGACGTATGAATGGCTTTGGGAGGTAAGGCACGGGAAGGAAAATGAAGATGTGATCAACCTAGGAAATGGTTCTTGGGAAACCATCCAGCGTTGTGAGCAAGCGAACACAAGAGTGCATTAGCACGACACACTGTCTGATGCATGCTCCACTGGCTGGTTCATGGGACATGTGCTTTGTTTCACTGAGAAACAGACATTTGTGGGATGAGAGAAAGCAAATGAATATAACAGACTCAACCTTTAAAGTTTTTAGCAGAGACTCGTGAAATTTACCAAAGAACAAATGGATACTTGTGGACATACCGAGAGCTGTCAAGACCTGAAATGGATTGATGGACCACAGTCATAGCTAATTGACAGTGACAAGTGTTGCTTTGCAATCTTTGTACTGGAAATGACATCTTGAGAAATTAAACTGAGGCCAGCACTCTCAGAATCGTCATTTTTCAGTTGTTACAATAATCCCTTTCAAAAAATATTCCTGCATGCTCTATTATGTGTCTCTGTATTACTGAACAAGCAGCAAAGCCTTGATTAAATGTGTAAACAATTTTAGACTCGGACATGCCGTGTAGGCCAAAAAATGCAAATGAACTGTGCAAAAAGAAGTAGGGAGGGTAGAAAGATGGATTGGGAATAGCAATGAAATTTCAACACGAACAAAGAAAAGCGATTGTATCAAAGTTGAAATGTGAAGTTGGAAGTTGTAATGGCAGTTGTAGGCTTGGGAATAAAAGGGTGAAAGTCAGTATCAGGGCTACGTAAACAGAGGTGTTTTACTATCCTACACAGACATGGCAACTTACACTGCTCTTTAATATAGCACCAGTAGGAATGCTTCTGATACTAACTTCAAATGGTGAGCAGTCTGGTCTCAGAGATAAGGGGAGCAATGCTTTTGGAAAGTGTATTGGGTGTATGACTGGGGAAGCATTGCTTAGGGAAAGAGTCTGCAATTACAAAGTGATGCTAGCAGGGGTAGAAATCCCCATCAGAGATGGGGTATTACCTCTGAGATAATGCCACGGGGCAAGGACAGACCATTGGAAATCCCTGGCAAAAAATGTTTCTAGGGGCAAATCGGGCTGTGCGGATTGGGCTGTGAGGATCTGTTCTAGGGGCAAATCGGGTTGTAAGGATCACAATCATGGAAAGGTCTTGTCCACTAGGATCAGGAGTTAATTTAGGTAGGTTAAGAAATACAAACTAATGTTTACAGTGAAGGTTAGTTGACACTAGAAGGAGAGAAAATTCAAGGGAAAGGAAGATCCACTGTCCCTTTTGCTGTGAGGCTTGAGGCTAAAAAGAAATTGAAAAGGAGGCACTTGTGTTTGCATGAAGGGACTGGACTGGAAACAATGACCATATGGCATCACCTGCAACTGAGATCTGATATAAAACCACCAGATTCAAGTCAGTCTTTCCACTGTTCCCAGGAAACCTTGAAGTCATTAGGGCTGCATTGCTCCAGTTCATATACCGGTCAGACCCTGAGGTCATCCTGCTTGCATCCAGAATGCCCCGTTTTCAAGAACAGCTGGTGTTCCTCACCTTACCACTTTGGTGCCATTCCTCATGACCTGCATGTCCACCATACAGCCACCCGTGACATAAGCAGCCAGGTTCAGCTCGGAGAACTCAGCCTGGAGCAGAGCAAAAGGACAGAGAGTTACTCGAGGACAGCAGAGACACAAACACATGGACACAGATGCAGAATTGGTTTTGGCTGGAATGTGCCTTGCCTTAATTTTTTTTTTCCTGTGAGGCAACGGGAGATCCAGTTACAGCTGATTTGCCCTGGAGAGACTGCAGAAGTATTTACAGCTCCCACACTTGGGGTGTACAAGTATACAGGATTAGGCTTATTGCAGTAATAAGTACTGAAAGAATTAAGGAGAAAGCTCAAAAACATATACAGAAAATAATAAAACTAAATAAATAACAATAAAAAGAGGTAAGATCATTTGAATTCAAATTCCAAGTTTCCACTTGTAAACATCCACTTAGAATTATGCCTGAGCCAGCTGCTGTTCCATGGGCCAGCTATAAACCCAATGCAAAAGATTTAAAGCTCCCCAAATAGCTAAAAAGCCTCGTTATGCTTCAGGAAGGTGATAAGCAGAGAAACCCACCTGATGCAGTTTACTTATTAACATTCTGAACTGTTAAGGGGTTAGCAAAATTAGGTAGGCTATTATCAGTACAACTCGACTATTAAAACACTTTATCTTTTAAAAGAGGTGCAGCTTACAAGGCCAGAAAAGTTGGGGAAGAATATTTAAGCTCTGGGGAGCAAAAGGCAATCTGAATGGGGGTGATTATGACTGCAGTGGGTGACAGTGAAGGTTAAGACACAAATCAGTGCAATTAACAGGGCAAGAGATGTGATGAAGAGCTGTTGGCTCTGCTGCCCCTCAGATAGGAGTGCCAGTGAGACTTTGTGGTTTCAGGCCACTCTTGGTAAGAGGAGGATGGCAAGATTAGCTCAATTTGGGCTCCAAATTGTAACTCTGTCCTTTATGAGCAAATGAGCGGACCCCAGACTAGAACAATGTATCACTGTGCCATGCCAGTCCTCCATTTCCAACACAATGCAAACATACCTGTATGCATTCAGAATTCTATATTAAATTAGCACCTGTGCATCTAAATAGTCAGTTTTCAGGTTTGGGGACAGAAATTTTAGTCTTTTCCCCCTTCCCCCCCCTCCTTCCTGTTGATGCATTTCTTTCATACTTAGTATGTTGGAGACTGGGCAGCAGTAAAATCATCTTCTAACCAGTGGCTACCTCATATCAAAGCACTCAGTGTTGCTAATGCTTGTGGCTTAATTTATATTCTTGTACTTGACAAAAGTAACTTTTATACTGAGGAAAAAAAAACCCAAACCCCCAAAAAAACATGCTTTCTCCTCGAGAACACATGGAAAAAACTTGCCAATGAAGAACTAGTGCACCTGTAAAGGCTCAGAGGCCAGACGAAAAATGAAAAATCACTTCCAACTTTCTTTTTTAAAAGCCACATAATTTTAAAGGAATGACCGTGGACTGTGACCTCATGATGTAATGAGATTTCATGTTTGTGGCCTTGTGTAAACTTTTCAAAGCAACACCCTTCCATGATCTTACATCATTGTAACTCCCAATTTCAATGAAAGGAGAGGGGGAATTCCTGTTGCTGAGAAAAAATCCTCCTTCAAACATACACACAAGGAATGACAGTGGTTTGGGTGACTGGCTGGGGCTTTTCCTGTGAGATTGCATAGTGCTGCCTTGGCCAGAGCCACGCTTCTTCAGTGGATCATACTGGATCAGAGATAAGAAAAGATGTACCTCTAGAAGTCACCAGCATTTAATAATTTTATTAATTTTAACAGCTAAATAAATGTAGGGTGAGGTGCATCTACCTTGAACAAAGTCAGTAGGAAGCGATGCTCTGGGTACCATCAGTGATCTCCCCAGTATGGCAAGGCAAGTAGGACAGAGTGTGCCTGCTTGTCAGCTTATATGTAGCTGGAGAGGCCTCACAGACTTGGGAGATGAAAGGATGGTTTTCCCACCTCTGTGCCTGCACATGCCTCAGAGATGTCCCACTCTGAAAGCAGAGTGTTTTTGAGCTGAACTTTCAGCTTCTGCAGCTAAGGGATGCATCATCTCATGTGAAATCCAGAACAAGAGAAGTTTTAGGTCTGTGTTTTCATATTTCTTTATGCTTTTCTTCCATCTTTTTTTTTTCTGCAATGGTTATGTACTGAAGAGCTTAACACTTTGTTTTGCTGGGGGTGCAAATCATTTGATGGCTGGCACTTACGATCTAAGTCAGTCTGACAGGCGTTGGTCCATGGCAGTAAGACCAAACAAAGCTGTGTTGAGGCACCTGACATCCTTGCAGGCCTGGGAATCCCCCGAGCTGGAAAGTACTTCATATCAAGTGCCAGGACCAATTTCAGGCCTGTTAATGTCAAGGACCAGAAGAAAGGGAAACATCTCCTTTGACAACCATTGTCCAGGGCACCATGGCAAGGAGGGAGGAGTGGAGAGAGGGTCTGTGGTACTCAGCTACCTCTCCCCTAAAGCATCAGGATATACAATCACAGCTGAAGGACAATGCTAATCTTTTCCTGGTGATCACTTCTGCTTTGACGGACTAAGCTAAGGACCTCTGCTGCTTTCACGTAGCTGCTTTGTCCCCTCTGACAGGCTGCTGCTAGCTGGCATTTGGAAGAAGGCTGAAAACTTCAGTCAGCAGAAATTGTTTCCTGTTGATTTTCCAGTGCTCCCTGTATTTTTAACTTTGTGGGTTTTGTAGCCTGATGACTTCCCTTGGCTGGGATTTCAAGTCTGAGATCATCTCCAGCCTGAGTTTACCTTGCAGACAAAGAGATCTTTGAAAGCAGCCCATGCAGATAGAGTGACAGGTAACTATGCATAAAACAGGAGAACCCAGGTCCCTGTGGCCTTGTGGAGTCATTTGCATTAGGACTCATCAAATAGAAGGCAGCATTACATTACTCTGATGGTGTTTTATACTTGCTTTGCAATGGTGCCAGTGGCTGCAAAAACATTTAGGGCAAGAGTGAACCACGTGTGACAAATACGGCACAACCTCTCTTGAAGAATAATGTAACCCAGTCTGTGGGAGTAGAAATATTTTGTACCTCTGTGAGGTCCAGATTTGGGAGGATGCCCACAGATATTTTGAGGATAGTTCTCTTAAAAGTGCCTATTTCAGGTATTCATATGCCGAAATCTCTTCAGATAATTTGGACTAAATCATAAACTAATCTCAGTTTCTCTCATCAGTGCTCCGTAGGTACTGGAGATCTTTCTGGTGAGCTATTTTAGAGCTTCTATTTCTGTTTGTCGATATCTAAAAAAAAGGACAACTTTGTCATTTTAAATCACACAATAGTAGAAATGCCTGCCTTGGTAGCCACACCTTTTAATGTTTCATAGGAGGCATATGTTCAAGGTGGATTTTAAGCATTTTTCTGTTGGGTTGGGAGAACTTCAAGATATGAAGAAGGACCTGGGGGTCCTGGTGGATGACAGGTTGGCTATGAGCCAGCAGTGTGCCCTGGTGGCTAAGAGAGCCAATGGGATCCTGGGGTGCATCAGGAGGAGTGTGGCCAGCAGGTCAAAGGAGGTGATCCTCCCACTCTACTCTGCCCTGGTCAGGCCCCACCTGGAGTATTGTGTCCAGTTCTGGGCTCCCTCGTTTAAAAAGGACAGGGATCTCCTTGAGAGAGTCCAGAGAAGGGCTACAAAGATGATTAAGGGCCTGGAGCATCTCCCCTATGAGGAGAGGCTGTTCAGTCTAGAGAAAAGAAGATTAAGGGGAGACCCAATTGATGTTTACAACTATCTTAAGCATGGGATGCAGGGCAAGTTAGCCAGCCCCTTTTCAATGGTCTGTGGGGATAGGACAAGGGGCAATGGCTGCAAGTTAGAACACAGGAAGTTCCGCACCAACATGTGGAAAAGCTTTTTCCCAGTGAGGGTGACAGAGCCCTGGGACAGGCTGCCCAGGGAGGTGGTGGAGTTTCCTTCCCTAGAGATACTCAAGACCAGTCTGGATGCCTATCTGTGCAGTATGAGCTAGGGATCCTACTTTGGCAGGGGGGTTGGACCCGATGATCTCCCGAGGTCCCTTCCAAGCCCTACAATTCTGTGATTCTGTGATATCACATAGTCTCCCTCTCTTTCTTAAGGCAAGATCAGCTCTCTGTCTGCTATCATGTGCAGATACTATGAAACCTTCTTGTATTTTCCATAGATGAGAGACCTCCTCAGGCAATCTATGCCTTAAACATAGTGGGAAGTTTTCCTAATATCCAACTTAAATCTCTCACCTTGCTTTTAAAGACTGTAATGTTTTCTCCATTACTTCCTCCTGCAAAACCTGAAGACTTTCTGCTTGAAAACTTACTCTTCCTTCTTTCTTCTTTCCCCTAGACAAACCTAACCTCATTCTTGCAAGATTTTCCTGTAAATTGTGTTTTTCAGCACAGTGATCAATGCTCTTGCTGTTACTGGGATCCACTCTGACAGTTCCTCAACTTTCTTGAGTTGTAATGGCCCAAACTCACTAAGATCTTTCAGCAGAGACCTGACCATTGTTGAGTAAGATGTAAGGCCACTTGCCTTCCATATAATACTGCTGACCATATGTTCCAGTAGGAATTTGTCACATGCAGCAATGTGGCTATTTTTTAACTCATATTCTGTCTGAGATTCACTGTAATCCTTACATTGTTTTGTCCAGGCTACTGACTGGTGCATCTGCCACTGATGATTGATGTTTAAGGGGGAGATGTGTCAAAGTCCGTAAAAACCTGATGGGATGTAGTAAAGAAGATGGAGCAATACTCTTCTGGATCATGCCCAGGGATAGGACCAGGGGCCACAGGCACAAAATGAAATATTGTACATTCCATTAAACAGAAGGTAACACTCTTTTTATTGTAACGATGGTCAAGTGCTGTAACAGGTTGACCAGAGAGGCTGTGGAGTCTCCATACCTGGAGATACTAAAACCTCTATCGGCCATAGTCTTGGGCAGCCTGCTCTTGGAACAGGATATTGGTACAAGATATACAGATATGCCTCCTAGCCTCAACCATCCTGTGATAAGTCTGGTATATGGCAGTTGTCTTTACTAAATTTCTCCCTGTGTATCAAGGTGGAACTCAAGGAAAGCACCACAGTTTGCTCCTTGAGCAGATGCTGTGGGGCAGTTCTTCACAGCACACAGGAATGCAGGAATAGGGATGCAGGACGGGTTTTAGGTTTGGGTTTTGGTAGCATGTGGTTGATTTATTATTTTATTTTTAAACAAGCAGGCTCTGTGTGTCCATACAGCAACAAGTACATGCGTTTTTTGAGCTACTGAACTTTCTAAGCCCTCATCTGCATATAACCTAACTAAAAGCTATTCGGGTTGGTTGTAAAGGGGAGAGACAGAGTTATATCAGACTTTGGTGTGAATATTTCCATACATACTCCCATTTGACAAATACTGCACATAGACATCAATAGCAGGGGGAATTTTTGTACCAGGGAACCTTCGTGCTTTCCTCAGTGGAACACACCATGCTCTGCAACAGATACACTGGTGTTTTGGGGGGTGTTATTCCACCACCTAAATCACAGTACTGAGCTACCACTACAGCATGCAGCTCTTCATAAGGCAACACAGAGTGCTCACACCAGGATCCAAAGCGTGAGTTTGGTAGTTATTCTCACCAGCTCCTTTCATCCACATGGACATGGAGGTTTGACTCGTGGCACTGGAACCACAGGTGGCTTGCAGGGCACCGAGTCTCTCCAAGGCCAGAGCTCCCCACTCTCCAAGTCTCCTTTGGCTCTCTCCTACCCACTGATTGTGCTCTGACCAAGGTTCTCCACTCTGTCAGTCTTACTCCTGAATCACCCTACATCTGTTTTTCTCCTCCTGCCCTGTGACACAAATGCAGTCAGAATAACAGGCTGGTCTGTGTCATGGCTGAGGCACTTGGGATGAGAAATTACTGCTGTCTAATCAAATCTCATACATTCCTCAGAGGATTTTATGCTTTAATTTTGGTGGATCTTCCAATATGTACAAGGAAAGAAAGGCTTTGGCAGACACCCGGCTGCATTCCTGCAACAGCACATTTCAAGACAACCATCACAAAGGGGGAAGTAAGCAATCCCTAAATCCTGCACGAGGCAGATCATATGGATGGGAACTGGGGGGAGGGCAGGGGCTGTGTGTGCTTGGTGTGCGCATGCATACAAAATTAGAGATTACATACCCTGATTCCCCATGTCTCTTTCCTGAGACATTTTCCCTTGGGAAGGCACCCTGCTCCCCACTTTCTCCCAGTACTGGGGTTGCTCTCTGGGAGATAAGCTGGGAGAGGGATGCTGCTGTGAAGCTTCAAGGGGAGCTTCCACAACTGCTCTTTACAAGTCCTGAAGCTAGGATGCATGCTCCTAGCCTACAGACTGAATGCTGATACTGAAGGTCCACATGCCTTGACCTGTGTGAGTGCCTTCTGGTTAATCAGCTCTCACAGCATTTGGAATTGTCTCTTAAATCTTATTTTCAGAAGCTGGGTGCCCAAAAATTGGAGCACTAGCAAAAGTGTATTTCTAAACCTTTTGATCCCAGGAAATAGCTCAAAAACATGAACTCTGGAAGCCTCCAAAAGCCAATGGAAAAAACCAAATAATTGAAGACTTTATTTATTTAAGAAATTAAAGATTTTTGAGTCATTCTTGCTGTTTCTCCCAGTCCCTTTATTCATGGTTTATGAATGCTTGTATGTGGCAAAGCTACGAGAACTGCTGTTGCTGTTCTTGAACTGCTTTCTGGCTTTCACTTGGGAAAAAAACAAACAAAAAAACCCCCCATAGCACATAATGAATAAAAATTATACAGTTACTTGATGAGAGGCTAATTTTCCTCTCATCACACACAGGCCTACCAAACTCTACCTTCTGAAAGGGCCACTTTATACTGCACATGAAAATATCTCTTTAGGACGGGAAGTACAATGGAGCTGGAATTCATGATTTGTATTACAATTATCTTCTGTGAGCGCCAAGTACAACTTTTTTTCCTGACAATGCTGCCAATGGAGTCATAATCTATACCACAAGACTTTTCCAGAAGCATGTACATAGGAGTTCACTGAATAGTCATTCCCTGAAAATAAACCAGGCAGCGGGAACAAGTGAATGAGCTGTACAAGAAGAATGCATGTCAGACAGACAGACGGACCCACCTTGTCACAGCAGGAAATGGTGGGAAGGAGATGGGTAGACAAACAACAGGAGTAAAAATGTACATGAACCTTTTTGCCTCATCAATCCTCCTTCACCCTTTTCAACCCCCTCCACCATTAAATAGCTAGTGCCAGGAAAAACGTCTCTGAATATATTAAAATGTCTTTAGCAATATCTGAAGGAAAGATACCCCAAAGGTGGCAGACTCTCTCGCTCCTCCATGCTAGATTTGTGCTCTCCTCTCTCCCTCCTGCGCTCTTGTCATTCTCATCAGAAAAACCCACCAGAACCATAGGGTCTAGTCCCTTGCTACTGCAGGCACCGTGTCATGAAACCTTTTCGTAAACCAGTGTATTTATTAGAAGCAGATGTGTCTCCTTAGTCTCTGCTTTGGCAGGATAAACAAACTCAACTCTTTTAGACCACTCTCATAAGTCACATTTGTTCAGGCTGGAGAAAGGGAGACTGAGCAGAGGCCTCATCACAGTCTTTGGCTTCCTGATGAGGGAAAGCAAAGGGGCAGGCACTGATGTCCTCTCATTGGTGACCAGTGATAGAACTTGAGTGAATGGTATGAAGCTGAGACAGGGGAGGTTTAGGTTGGATGTTAGGAAGAGGTACTTTACTGAGAGGGTGGTCAGGCACTGGAACAGGCTCCCCAGGGAAGTGGTCACAGCACTGAGCTTGACTAAGTTCAAGAAGTGTCTGGATGATACACTCAGTCACATGCTCTGACTTGGCTGGTCCTGTGTGGAGACAGGACTTGCTGATCCTTATGGGTCCCTTCCAACTCTGGATGGCCTATGATTCTATAATTCTAGTTCCCCATGGTCATCCCAGTGACCCTACTCTGCACATCTCTTGTCCTTTTCATCAGGCCATTGCCACCGTGTCATGGTCTGGCTGATGGTTGTCCGGGTGTCTTCAGCACCAGCACCAGCTCTTCAGCATCACCTTTCCTGCCCTCTTCTGCTTTTACCCAGTTGTGCTGGCAATGTACAGCCGTATGATATCCTCCTGGTGCATGGGGCATACCTAATGCCCAAGGAGACCCCCATCTGGGGTACGTTATGAACCATATGATCCCCCAGAGCCATAGGACATCCTTAGAGTATACAAGGCTTGGTTTTCTCTGGGATATGGCAGAGAGGGTGGGGGAAGATGTGCTGACTTAGTTGCTTCTGGTCATGGAAAATGTCTGACTGAAAATGACGTCTATGGTACAATCCTCTTCTTCCTGAACATAGTGTTTCCTAATGCCTCCTGTCCTCCCACTGAGGGACGACTGAGAAGATAAAAGCCAAATTAATTTAAGGAGAAACTAAAAGCAGTGCTGTGAACTCCTGTGGCACACTAAAATTATTCTTTAAGCTTAACTTAGCCTTAAAGTAATTTTATTTAATCAAACTTACACTTTTCATATCTGAAAGAAATTATCTTATATTTCTATACAAAAGAGCTGGAGATGTATACACTGTAGTTCTCAAAGCTAGAAATCACCAGGCAAGTAAAACCAACATGAATGAAAATCTAAACAACCCTTTCTTTTTAGCAAAAATTAGTATTTTTATATTCAGACGCTTTTTAAATCTTAGAGGCTTACCCACACTGAGTAAAACTAAAACTATTAGGATTTTCATTGGAATAGGTCAAATAGATTTTCATTTTTTGATCAGTGTTTCATTCGGTCTTATGAATGTCTATCATTGCTACAGAAGGCCTTGTAGTGGAAAATGTGCAAAATAATCAAAATGTGATCTAAACTGACTCTGAAGAAACCAGGGCCCTGATTCAGGAGAGCACTTGCATTTGCTTCCCACTCACCACCCCAGCCCTCACTCAGCCCTGTGCCTCTCCCTGTGCAGACCACAGGGAGAAGGCAACGGCATTGCACTCCTGGCTTTCAGTCAAGGGTGGGCAACAGTGCATCCTGCAGCCTCTAAAGCACATCAATAAATTTACTTTGGGTGCTATGCTGAAGATTAGAAAAGAAATAAAGGTGGAAACAAAGCCAGAAAGTCAGGATTCACAGTCCTTTTAATAACCAACAGGAGATGGCAGGTGCTGGAGAGGGTATACTCGCTGCAGTGCCGCTGGCACTCTCTCCTGTTCACTGGAAGTGCCACAGTGTCTCTTGTTGCTTGCTAGAGGTAATGGACTTCACTGAAGATCAAGGCATGGGGTGATATTGAGGTCATGCAATTCACTTCTTTCCTAAAGATCCAGAAAAACCTTCTTCAGGAGTCCATGAAACCTATTTTCATACAAGCTCAGACTTACAGAAGCGAGTCCCTGGGCAGCAGGATGGTATTTAACAGCCTCTTCCCTGCAGATTATCTAGTGTCTAATACAAACTGAAATCACCTTTTGTAGAAATTTATTATCTTGAAACTTCTGCCTGTTTCTCCAATTCATCTGAAATCAGCCAGTATCCTCCACAGTGCTGGGTGTGTGAGACAGACCGAGACAACATGATCACATACGTCTTGCATTCCTCGGATGACAGCCAAGGGGGAGAGGCAGCTCAGAGAGCTGGTAGGGGTGTATAACCAGATTAGATAACTGACTTCCCGCTGCTGAGAGGGAGACAGAGCTGCTTTCAGCAATGCTGCTCCATTATAAATAAGTGATGTCATGGCTTTAAAAAAATATAATCTACTATCCTTCCCTGCTTCCACCAAAGATTGCTGAAATGGCTTGTTAAGAAATAATAATTAAAAAAAGAGCAGCTCTGTCAGAAAAAACAGGGCAGTTGCTTTTTCCCAATGTGGTTTTTCAGGAGTATTTCACATTTGGATATTTCCTTTCACTGCTTTCTGCCATTCAAATATTTTTGTTATTTAGCTTTTCAGATCAAAAGTGGGGTTTTTTCCTATAAAATATAAAAAAAATTTCCTAAGGCAAACTGTATTCTGGGTGAGGCAATAATGTGTGGTTATCTGAAGCAGGATCAAATGGAAAACTGAAAAACCAAATTGACTTACTGAGCAAACCAAGTAGTTCAAGAGGTGCCCAAGAGTCAAACCTTGATCTGAGTTTATTCAAAAATGAACAGCTAGGGCAGGGCTTGTGCACCATGGCACAGTCTGTGTGGTATTCACAGAACAGTTAGACTAGCAAAGACTGGAGGACTGAGAACTCAAAGATTAACATGTAGACCAGGCTGGTAACACAGATCTTTCCTGTTTGTTTTGGAGTTCTTGTTGTTTTGTTTGTTTGTTTTTCATTTTGTTGTGTTTGTTTGCTTGGTTGGTTTTTTCTATAATAAAATTGTGGAAGAACATTCATTTTTCAGATTGAGAGAGTCTTTGTGCAGCCTCAGGAAACCTGTTCTGAAACAGTTTAGTTTCCTGGATTATGATTGAGAAGGAGGATGAAGAAATGAGGAAAGCTCAAAATGAAGGAACAATGAATATCAAGACATACTGAGTGAGGTCGTGTGGGCAAAAGCAGGGAACAAAGAGCCAGTTTGAAGAAAGAAGTGCCCCTCACTTGGCCTTATGATGTGCAGAGAGGCCAGAGGTCAGATTTGAGGACTGCCCTTGACAATGCAGTTTCTGTGTTTCCCTTGATAGTCAATGGATCTAGAAGAGGAAAGTGATCACCCCTTTTACTTTTGAGGTCTGGGGGAGACAAAAGCCGTTTCCTGCATGCTGTGTGGAGGCTATGTTGCCTTATCAGAGGTGCAGCGAGGGGGAAGCAACAAGGGTTCTTGTTCTTTGTTCTTCACCTCTCCTATCCATTGCACACTTCATTCCCTTGGCCAATGTTGCATCACTACTCTGTGTATTTCAAGAAGGCCACAAGAGGCCTGGCAATGGTCCTCTCCAGCACAGTCATGCCAATCATTCCATCTTCATTTGGAGCAATTTGGAGCCTCTTCTAAAACATGAGCATTCAGCCTATGTGAAGGGTTTCAAGAGACAGACTGGGACAGTCTCCCTGAAAAAAATGGCAAAATGTGATAAGCTACCTAGCAATGATAACAAGGGTCATTGCTGGGTCTAACCCATCTGGGATCAAGAGTACACTTCTGTCCTCCTCCACTCACCAACCATTTGAAGATCCTTTTTAAGGACCTCAAGTGCAATAACATCTGAGGATAAAAACTATGAGAGGAAAGGCAGAAGCTGGAAGTTTATGAAAGGATTAACATTTTGAAGAGTACTGGGTCTAGCTTTGAAGATGACCCTGCTTTGAGTGGTGGAGCAGGTTGTATCAGAGGCTTGGAGACCAGATTTGAATTATTATTTCACTCCATGCCTCTATGTGAGAACTGTGATTGTTTTGGTTTTTTCCTGTTCTCTTTTGGGACATTTACTGGGGCAACCTGCAAAATAAAGACTTTGATAAGGAAGTGCAAGTGAGAATTATTCTTGGTAATATCACCCAGTACTGACAAGTGTGATACCAATAAAGAGAGAAAAATGAAGTGTTCATAGCATTACAATTGCAAGAAAATGACTTGTTAACTTTCCTGTCCCAGACACAGCCTTTGATCAGAACATGTGTGCTCATGTATAGTCCTAGGCAACTGGACAGCACTCCCTTGAAAAGAGAAGGAACACCTTATGAAGGGCAACAGGTCCTGAGAAAATCTTCAAATGCACTTCTATACATGCACACATGTTTACTCACACACACACTGCAGAATCAACAGCCTTATAAAGACAGAAATTATCAGGTCATTCAAACATCAGTTGCCAGCAGCTTGCTTTATCCATCCAAACAGTCATATAGTCCTAATGAGTATAAAACAAGCATATGTTTCCTTCACAATCACCAGCTCCTCTCTACATCTCTCTCTTCTTATGTCTACTTTCAAGTTAGATGCCAAAGTCTCAATCAATGCTGAGATTTCATTTTGATAGACACTGCACTAACACAGAGAGGAGGGGCCAGACCCCAGCATGAAGAGTTTGCAGCTGAAATGAATGGCTAGTGCCAAGGCTAACAGAAACAGAGAATTAGTCCAGTGCCTTGCAGAGCACATCATAAAACAGACCGTGAACCTCCTCACTGTTTCTATGGACTTTCAACAGTTAAAAAGATTTTTCCATATGTAGTTCTTTTGCATACTTAAACCAAAGGGTTTATGTTTAAATCAGGGTAAGTCAGAAGACTTGCATAGTGTGCATGTGGAACATAACATCAATCTGTAGTGTACCATACTGGCTTTCTGGCTTTGCACCTTTTCAGGCATATATGCAGAGTTGGGAGGTAGTCTTCCAACAGAAGAAATTATAGTCCCATCAGCAGAACAGAAAATGTTATTTTAAGGTGTATTGTGTTTGTATAGCAAGGTTTTGCTAGTGGGGTATGTGTGCGTGTGTGTGGAGGGGGGTGGTAAAAGGGAGGCCTCTGTGAGAAGCTGCTGGAAGCTTCCCCTCTGTGTCTGACAGAGCCAATGCCAGCTGTTTCCAAGATGGACCCACTGCTGGCCAAGGCTGAGCCCATCAGGGACAACGGATATGTCTTAAAACTCCTCATTATTTCCTTTCTTCAAGAGAAGAAATATCCAGATTATCTGTTTTATGTCCTCAGCCCTGTCCACACACATTTTGTAGAGCCAAATTCAGTTGTCACTGACCTGTTCCACTCGTATATCAAATTCTCCATTCACTTTCTTCCCCTGGAAGTATTTGGCCCTGCAGAAGAAATGAGAGAGACAAACATGGGTAAAGAAGAGTTTTGGCTTTCAGTACATACTGTTTTGCTTCTGCATTTCCCTTTTTGCTGAAGAATTTCTAGCCGGGTCACAACATGTTTTCCTAATTCCTATCTTCTTTCAGTATTCCGCTCTCCAGGAGAAACCTTCCAGGCTAGATGAAAACCACATTGAAAAGTTCTTTCAAGGCTTGTGACTTTATAAATTTTATTTGCAAACTGAAAACCAAATGCTCTCCTAATCTTTTCCAGAGCAAAAACTCAAAGTGATGATTCCTTGCTATATCTCATTTAATAATCTTTATTCTGTAAAAGATGGAGAGCAACATACAGTATGGCATCACAAACTACTTCTGATGTTGAGCAAGGGTCTTTATCATCACAGCTGAAGTTCTACTTGTGAAGACTATTCTCTCCTGCTACAGAGCTGCTTTTCGGTTCTTCTGTCTCTCTGCAACTGATTTGGAGAACCAATATCTGCATCTACAGTGTCACTAATGAAGGATCTCTTCTGAACTGAGAAACTGTGTTTGCTTTGGAGCTGGACACTGTCATGAGAAGGACATATACCTTTTGACCCTGTGCTCCTAAGGTGCCTATGATATGCAGACAACAAACCACTTTCAGAAGGATCAGTTCATGAGAAGGAAAAGCTGACAGTAGTGTTGGAGAAGAAAACACAGGAAAGGGGTAGGCTGTCTTAGGGTTTTTATTCACAGTTGTGTATAATACCCCTTATATTCATTATTCAGCAGGGAAATTGCAGACATAATTTCCCCTGTAATTCTTTCTTCTCAATTCTTACCCTTGCTGAACAAGCTTAATGGAAGCAAATATGAATTTATTTTCTCAGACCTCCCCTCTAAAACTTCAGGAAGGCCATGTCGGTTCCAAAAAGCTCTTCTATTTGGAAAGCATTGAAAACACAGTTAAGCCCTGCAAGAGCTGTTTCCAGAGACAAAGTAAGTCTCTGCGTTCTGTTTCCAATTGGCAAAGACAGGGCAGAATAAAGAAGTAAAGGAAAATGAGGGGAAGCCGGCTTTGCTCCCTACTTTATAGCATTAGCAAAAAAAAGAAGCTGGCTCACATTTTTACTATGTGTCTATTTGTTCCAATAAAAAAGAAGAGACAGTAGGAAGGCAATTTTCCCCATGGCTGAAACACCAGTTTTCAGCTGAATGCTCCCTTCCCCCAGAAGTGTGAAGTGTAAATAAAAAAGTTGTTTTCTTTTGTCATCCTGGCTCAAAACCAAGTCAAAAGTTTTCACTTTGTTAGAAAAAGACAGTAAAAATGTCAAAAGTTGCCCACTTGGCTCTAACAAGGCTGTATCATGCTTCCCTTCCCAGACTTCCCATCCATCAGCATGGTGCTAGTAAGACTTCCACATAGATGTTAGTGAGGGACAGTGTCAGCCAGGTGTGACCAAGACCAAGTGGCTCAAACAACCCCCATCCTGTATAAAAAGCAGAACTCGGTTCATTTGCTCCCCTGTTTTGAATTGATGAACGATGCATGTAAAAAAGCAACTCAGCAGACAAGCTGAGACCTCACTCCTCTAACAATAAACAGGAACACTAAACGCACTTAATAATTCCATCACATTTCTAGAGGCATGGCTCTAGAGGGTCTGGCAACATTCCTCACTCTTAAACACTGGGGATATTGCTGGAACCAGTGACTTCTCAGAAACTGGAATGAGCTTTAAGTGGACCCACAGGAACTGCTCTGAAATTTGAGGCGCACTATTCACTGGTACAAGCCTGTTTTTATTCCCAGCACACTCATAATGTATACTCCTTACCCACATTTATGAAAAACACTTCCTCCCTCTATGGCCTCTCCGCTTTACTGACCAGCTGGTTGCAAACTCCTTGGTGCTGCTTTGCTTCAGCTTGTAATGAAGTGTGACTAACCATGGTCTTCAGCCCGGTACAGATGGAACACAGAGGTTTCCACTGCCTAGTCCATTAAATTAGCCTTCACATGGTTAAAAAATCCTCTCTCCCATCTCTACAGTACCAGCACTGCTCATGGGTGGTCACACAGAGGACACATCTGATGTGAGTAGACATCGGAATAGAGCAAAGGACCTTGACTTAGACACTGTGTGGCCTTTCTTTATCCATCTTTCCACACAGTCATTGGCTCACCCCCTGTCTCTTTTAACAGAACAATACATCTCTGTCTTTCAAAGACAGTCCCCCAGGAAGGTTAACCTGCTCTGAGTGTCTCTGAAGACTACAGGTGATAAGCAATTTGCAGAAAAATATTTTGGTCAGCCTACATCTTGACACAGCTCAGGGTAAGAACGAAACACTTCATACTGAAACATCACTGAAATGGATGGAGCCCATCAAATGTGCACCTAGGGTTTTGGAGCCCCTGGGCTGTAGAGGCTATGATGTTGAAATGAAAAATGCCTTTAGCCTCATCCCAAAGCTCTTGAAATTTCAAGCAATCATTGCTGATGCTGTGGAAACATCACAATGCCTCCATTGTAAGTGAGAGTCTTTTGGTCAGTATGGTGCAATGTATGAAATGGCTTCTGGTCCCTACAGTGAATGTGGGATGGAGGAAATAAAGATCATGCTGCTCTGGTGAGGATGCAGGAGAAAGAAAGATGGATGTTCCTGGCAGGTGAGACTGTACAAGACATTTGTAGATGCTCTCTGCCCCAGAATCACCTGAGCAAGGCTCTTCTAGATTTCTGCCTAGGAAATTACATGCTTCATGGTTATCTAGAGAGCCTGTGGTGCAGCAGGGATGTAGCACCCAAGAGAACAGTCATAGTCCTTTCTGGGGAGCCTCAGAAGTGTCCCCATGCACCTCCAGCACAGACAGTAATCAGTGTCTCACAGCCCTGTGATGGAGTCTGTTTGGCATCCCCGAGCTCAGGACACTGGGCAAGGCACTGGCCACAGAAACCCACCCCCTCTCCTGGGAAGAGCACTGACCACCACTTGGCTGACCATCCCTTTATTTTAAAGCACGTCAGATGTGCAACCTGCCAGAACACAGCGTTATGATTTGGCTAGGCAGGGTTGCAGATGGGTTTGTGCGGTTGCTGTGATTGCAGTAAATTAGATGTAAACATGTTTTGACTGAAGAAAATTGCAGGGCCATGCTCAAGAGCAGTTCCTGGGTGGGATTTACAGTGCCAGGCAATGCATTTAAATGTGGCTGCTTTGGCTAGGGGTGAGGATGCACCATAATAAATAGCCAAAGGTTTGCCTTGGCTTCCAGGGAGAAAGCTTGACATAAACACCACTCTCTTTGTGATGAAGCCACATGGTCTGGAAAAGGACCTATTTTCTGGGTGCAAGGGCATCAGAAAAACATAACATCTGCTTTCTGCCTCAGCTCTGACATGATTACAGGGCCTCAAGAAACCTGATGCCTCTTCATAAGAAGTAATTTGGAAAGAAGAAAGCCTGTTTTCCAGAGCTGCCATGAAACAGTCACAGTCAGTCTCAGTGACCGTGGCTGGAGAAAGTCTATACACAATCTTCTGTCAGATACAGAATGTATCCTTAACAGCAGCAGGGGAAAAGTAAATGATGATTTTACCTCCAATTACCTACATAAAAGCCAGTTCACAGAAAGTCAATGTGTAACATCAGTGTCCTTTGGTGTTTGCAAACTGTCTGTCTGAGCAAGGGAGGCCAGCACTGATCCAAGCCTGAAAACACACCTGTAAGACACTCCAAGATGAGCATTCATCCCTCTGGTGACACCAACATCTTGTACTGCATCTATATGAGGGCTGCCCAAATCAACATGCTCCCCTGCACCCTTGTACTAAGACCCACAGTCTGCATACACAAAGGTTCAGTCTTCATGGGGTGCAAAGTCCCCTGTCAAAGCCTTGCATGTCGCTGGGTGCAGGGGAGGCAGAGTTGGGCAAATGGAGCACTGTGCTGCTCCTGCATCATGGAGAAACACAGCACAAGAGAAGCAACTCCCACATGTGGGGTACGGCTTTTTAGGTTCAGCAGAGTTCTTTGCACCGAGAGCATATCCAAAAGCATTTCCAAGCACTGCTTCTGTTTTCCTCTGGATCTGTGGGAATCAGGCATCAGGGTTGCAGCAGGGTTGCACAGCTTCTGCCACATTGGAATTTGCTTTACACAGGTGAGGAACAGGAAAAGATGCCCAGGTATCAAACATCAGCTAGGGAAAGCGCCCGAGGAGCTTAAAGCTGTTCCTGCAGGTCCATTAGCTGGGACAAGCAGAGCTCATGACACATTATGCAGCTCTGAAGACAGGCTAGTATGCTTTGTCAAATTCATGGAACTTCTTTAAAGTAAAATGGCTCCTGAATGAAGCAGTTTTCTAGGCTAGGAAGAGATCAAAGAAATATTGCTCAAATCTTCCTGTGAGAGGCTTCAGCGCAGCTGACCTAGAAAATGTTATTGCAATTGCTGGTAGGATGTCTTGGAGAAGTTGGGAAGCCATCCTTCAGATGAACCAAGGCTGAGTCCAAATTCCCTGTGATGTGTATGAATCCAGGCACTTTTTGGGGCATCAACGTTCAACAGGCCTTGAGCTACAAGTTTAGGAACAGGCTTGTACCTCCACCCCAGGTATGGGCTCAATATCACTGACAGCATGCTGAAGAAGGGCACTAGGATGTTGTAATGGCAAATTCCTCCAAATCCTCTGACTGAGTTTGTGTCTCTGGAATGAGACACACTGGGCAAAGAAAGCCAAGCCACACTTTGGATGGAGACTACTTCTCATCCAGAATGGGAAGCAGCCTTTCACTCCCTGTGGAAGGGACAGAGCAAAACGTGCTGAGGAGAGGAGATACATATGGAACTCAAGGAGTGGGGGTGCAAGGGAGAGAGTGGAAGAAAGAGGGAGAGAAATGCTGAAGAAGAGACCTGGGTAAGTAAACCAAAAGGGATCCATGAGTAAATTCTGGAATTGTGTGAATTATTTCACTGGAATCACATTACACATATTTCTCTCTAGTCCCTTGGGGAAAAAGAAGGCATCTAATTTCTTTCTGGATCAGGCTGGAAAAGGCAAGGCTGAAGCCCCTTGGACTGGGTTAGGGGGGGCCTCAGGGAGGGAGGGGAGAGGGTCAGCCACTGTACGAAATCCCCATGTCAAAGGGCTTGGGGGCCCAAGTGATGCACAAGGCACTCACTGTATGTCTGCATTGTCTCCTTCATAAAAGGGGCTGGGACTGGGAAAAAGGAGGCAGTTTCCAGGATACTGGCCAGCAGCCGCTGGAATGCCCCGACCCCCTAGCCCCTACACGCTATAAAGACAGTGGGGAGGAGAGGGGGGAGGAGAGATGCATTTGTGCCCTTTCTTCTCCAGGGGTGAAAACAAGGAAGGTTTTCCTTTCAGGGGCCATCCCTCAACCCCTTCACCTTTTCTCCCCATTTTAGCAATTCCCAGGTGCAAATAGTTAAGGGCTTTTCAGATGGTCAAGTCCTGACTGCTCAGGGCATAGGGAAGAGAAAAATGGCTCCACATATGCTGAGTTCTGCAACCCGTTGGAGCTCTTGTCTACATCTACTTTGAGAACTTTAGGATGGACTGGCTGGTAGTTAGTATTTATTCTGTAAGAGTACCTTGGGCCAGGGGTGGGGGCATGTTGGGGTGTTAAAAGTGGTGGATAAGCATGATGGTTAAGCATGGAGGTTGTGTGCTTTGACACCAGAGAAAACAAGGTCTGAACTACAGGTTAAATTGACCAGAGGTAAGTGCAAAAAGAAAGAAGCAGTTCTCGCACTGTGCAGACAGATTGAAAGACAGACACCAAGAGGTAAATCTAAGTTTGGGGTTGGGTCAGAAGGTCACCCTGAATACACTGATACTTTGCCAGGAGATCCACAAAGGTTCCAGCTCCAATCCTGGGGTGCAGCACTGCACCCTCATACCTCCCCAGAGTGACAGCGTCTTGCTCTTGGTGCTGTCACCATCTGGTGTGGTAGAGCCACAGAATTGAGAGCCAGGTCAGCTGCACTGCAGGTAGGTCCTTGGTGTCCAAGGTTGGGCCATGGCAACAGATTGCCTTTGTTGCCTTCTGGGAAGAACCACAAGCCCCAGTTTGCTCTGCTTACCGTAAAACAACCCCCAAGGCATTATTAGTTATGGGATCACACCAAGGCAAGAAATGCCTCTGCAGAAGAGGTTTGTATTGGGCTGTGATGATGGTATGGGGTTGTTTTTTGTTTTGGATAAAGGAAGTCCTTGTGGTGAAGTCCTTGATGAGGTCTGAGGTCCCACCCTACAGGGCTGAAAGGATTTTCTTGGCTTGAATGCACACAGAAAGGGAAGGTCTAGGGCAGGAAGGGAGAAGGGTTTTTTAAATCTCCTTTTGTGAATCCTCCCTTTCTCTCAGGGAACCAAAGGCTTGTTTTTGGGGGAGACCTGGGTTGGCAAGTCACCAGCACTTTAATGATCGCAGACACAACCATTCAGGCTGCTCTTTCTATTCAAGGAACTATGGAGTCCCACACAATACAGGCCTCCCAGGATCTTCCTGTGCCACCTTCTGCTCATGAGACGGGGAGTAATCAAAGCCACTCCTGTGTCCTCCCCCCAAAGAGAAGAAGCACTAGTTAGTACAGTGCTATTGCTTTTGGGCACAGCTTTTTGTGCTTCCTTGAGCTGTTAGAATAGGAAGGACGCTTTGCTGTAGGTCTGGTCCCCCACCCAGGCTACATAGTGGTCACATCCTTCTCGGCCACAAAGAGCTGAGGCCAGGGGGCAGGTGGAGGTGGGGGGCTGCTTTAAGTACAACATGAAGCAGCAATTCTATTTTGTGTGTTATCAAAATTGTACATTGCTGGAACATTTCCAGCAGATGGTATGGCCTGGAGCTGTTTGTGAGGGGTATCATTTTTTTGAGGATTGTGCAATATTTTATCCCAGCCCCATTCTGCCCTCCCTGAACTTGAGAAGAAGGGAATTGGGCTAACTCGAACCAACACTGGGGCAGGGCTGCTGGCTTTCAAGCAGAAGAAATCTGGCTCACAAACCCTGAGAAATACTTCTGAGGGATTTTTAATTTTTAAAAAAAAAATGTACAGGACTAGGCAGGACATTCTGAGGTTAAATTCTATGCATTTATAGGAACTCTGGTAAAGCAATTAAGGTCCCAGATTTGACTTACATTAGCATATTTATAACCTGGTGAGGAATGTTTTCCATATTCCATGTGTCTATTTTTGTAATGATACTAATCCTTTCATTTCTGTATCACCTTTCATTTAGGAGGACTAGATCCCAAGTTGCTTTACATATGCAGGACAAAAATACAGGCAGACATGATGGTGATATACTTAAAACAGATTGGAAAGTGATGTGATAAATGCAATTTATTGAATATCTGTGGCAGCCTTACCTCCTTTTCGCCCCTCTACATTAACTCTTCATGCTGCTTCCAAGTTTGTGTGCACATATACACGTGTGTGCGCGTGCACACACCTGCAAGTTTAACACAAACTTGCTTTCTCTTTCCCTAAAGTCCAATTTTTTGCTCTCAAGTCACACTTGGTATGAATTATAGGAACAACAGTATTCAGGCCTGGGTAGATGTGGCTAAATGATGAAAATACAACTATTTTAGTCAAATTGTGAAAACATAAATTTTGCTTGCAAGTTTTTTCCAAATTATAATGGCATAGTTGCACAGAACTCATGAAACATTTATTATACAGGTTGCCCCTGTATAATAAAAACTAATTCATAATCATTTACAGTCAGTTACCAACATGCTAGACGATTTGGGGCTTCTTATTAGGAAAATAGACAAAACTTTGAAATTTACCCTGCAAATTCCTAAGGTCAAGCTTGAAGTAGCAATTCTGAGTAATAATAATAAAGATAAATGATAATGAAGTCCAAAGACAAAAGCTAGTCCAAAACTTACCCTTATATTTAATTGAGTTAGGTATAGAAATATTTCTCTGAATAGGAGCTTTAGTATATAACCTTCAGCCTCCTGAAAGCATGAAATGACTCATGACACTCATTGAATATTTTTGAAAAGGAATTTCTTCCAAAAAAGTCAGGATTTAGTAAGTTCTGTGTTGCTAAAATTCAGTATTAGGCTGTTAGTATTTGACCAGTTACATTTTTTGACAAATGACACATCTGAGGCTCCACATTGTCATGTACATCAGAAGTAAAAATGGTTTTGTTTTAATAAAAAAGGCTTGATAATTTCCTCTGTGTGGTATAAGACTGTAATCCTGTCAGGTCATTCCTTAATTAGACATGAATCATGACATTATTGTTATACAAAGAACCATTTCAGATGTATTAAGCGGATTTCATTCAGTATTAATCACAGCTTTTCTCTTCCCTCACCTTGCAATTTTTGCAGACAGTATGTTCAGGCAGATTTGGCTGTAAAGTAAATGGGAAAACAACAATGCAATTTTGTGTCTCCTAAAATATGCTATGCTGCTTTTTCCCTATGAAGCATAGCACAATCCCTGAGCGTAGAACCGCCACACATAGGGAACATGCATTTTGTGCAAGACGGCAGGTAACGCTGGTAGCACTGGAAATGGCCTGAAATGTGGGTTACTAAAACACACCAATGGCTTTGAAAAGTGACATTTCACACATGCGATCGAGATGATACCTAACAAATGCAACAAGCACAACTTTGTTATGCTGTCTGGTCCTAAGAGCAATGTTTTTAGCATATGTTGTTAATAGGAGCCTTGGCTGTGCTTGATCACTTCCCAAATAATCTGTTTAAATAGGAAGCATTAGGCTAGAAAGCTGAGCAGTTTCGCAGAGGATGGAGGTTAACAATTCACAGTACCAAATCCTGTTTGATCTGCTGAGAAATTCAATCCCACAAGAGCATGATTTTACTTAACAGCGTGTCGGGTGAGGCAGCTGCCAGAGGTGGGATGTTTTTTTCCTCCTGGCTGAGGTTGGGCTGGTGGAGCTGGTCCATCTGCCATTACATGGTGTCCTGCCACCCTCTTCCTCATGGTCCTGCTCCCTTTTGTTGTGTGTTTGCACTTGTGTATTCATGTCTGAGCAGCTTTTCTAGCAGCTGCTGTAGGTGAGTTGTGGATGTATTTTTGGAAGTCTGCCAATGCACAGATACTCCCAGCCCACAAGAAGGTGCCTCATTCTCCAGGTGGAGGCTACCTGGCTGAGATAAATACCATTAATGATGGAAGAGAAGCAGAGTTTTTCCCTAGCATGCCACTGCATGGATACATTCACTGCTGCGGGTGCTTCTGAGGGCTCCCTGTCAAAACCAAGAGCATGAGGTAGTGTTTTCGTCTTGTGCACATCCTACATGTAGCAGATTCACTGGTTGCTTCCTTGAAATGCACTAGAGATGGGTCTTGAAGAAGAATGGAAAATTTGTCAAAATGTTGCCACTTTAATAGAAAGCTGGGTGACTTCTCTGGCTTTTAATAAAACGTGCTTTTCTTTTACTGCTGCTAATGCAGAAAGCAGCTGATCTTTTTCTGTGTGGCTCACATTATTTTTATGGTACTTTGTCTTTGGAATAAACCAGCACATATTGCATGTCAAGAGTGGTAAGGATTTTATGGAGGAAGACAGGCCATGGATTCCCATGGGTGCTCTTCACTTCCTCCAGACCTCTGAGAGAAGTTGAGTGCTGTACTGTACCATCAGAGACATAGTAGTTTCTTAAAAATAGAAAGGATTGTCATTTGTCACTTTAAAGTGCATTCAACACTTGCCTGTTTGGGTTGTTAGAGAATTTCACCATGCACTTGTGCAACACCTTGTCCTAATCCACAATTGCAGCTCTTTGCCTGTGCTATAATACAAACAGTGATGATGAATTGATGTCTGGCTTGGCAATATTGCCACAGTCTCCCATAATGAGAAAGTGTTTTAATTTAGAGAAGAGAAATCAAAAGGCAGATTCCACTGTCTCCCAACCTTCCTGTCTGTGAACAAGCTAGTCCTTGTTATAAACCCCATGTAACTTGCCGTGGGGGAGGAGGCATTGTTGAAGCCCCCCCCCTCCCCCAGGTAGTTATTCAGTAGTTATTTCTTGGTTATCTTTTCTAGTAGAGTTAACTATTTCAAAAGAAGGAAAAGGTTTCTTGAAAACCAAATATAAAAGATTGCACAAGTAGCAAGAACAAGAACAGGCAGAGGTGAAATGCATCACAAACATCATGTTTCTTCTAAACCCACAATCACCACCACAGAAGTAACAATAGTTTGTTCTTCACCCTCCAAAGCCCAGGACTGTTTCTGCACATGATGCACAGCGGACAGCCAGACTCCCTGGATAACAAGCTGCTTCAGCTGTGCTCTCACAAGGCAAACACTTCTGCCTTGAGCTGGTAAGCTTGAGTTCACATAACACCCTGGCTGAGGCCAAGAAGATGACTGGCATTGCTCAGAAGTACCTTACCAAGAATAAACACCCGTGGAGTCATGGAGCCACTGCTCTCCAGTGCGGCTCTCAAGGGCTCACTGAGTTTTCTGGAGACATGAAGATCAACTGCCAAGTAGCACTCCTGGCCTACTGGAGTGGTTGCATTGGTACGCTCTCTCAGAAAGGAACACATGCTTGCTACCTGTAGGCTGGGGAAGTTTCTAGGCATGTGTTTCTGTCCATGCTACAAAGATCCATGGAAATCTGAGGCAGGCAAGGGTTGGTATAATGTTGTTTCTTTTGTTTCTGTGTCATATGTATGTCAGGATATGGTCACAAATGCATACACTAATTTTGTGACCTCACAGCCTTAGAGAAAGTAGAGGCAGGGAGCCTTTGCAAACAGCATTATTTGGTAACTGCAAGTCTGTGGATAAGGACCAGTAGGAGAAATCAAAGGGGTTGCCCCACCATGAGCATAAATTGCTAAGCTACAGACAGCAGAGGGATATCCAAGACAGCAGGATGTGAGGAGTGCTTGCACACGAGTGGAGAAGTGAAGACAGCATGGGTAGCTATACCCCCTCTTTATATCTCCCAGCTGCTGCTCCTTGGGTAAGTTCAGCTCACAGATCACGAAGTCTGCATGACAGAGCAGCAGCTGGGAGATATAAAGGCAGGGATTTGAATGCAGTGTGTATTTTAAAACATGAAAACTGTGCAACAGAGTCCAAGACCTCCTCATACTTTCCCCTACCCAGACTTCCTTTAGCGCCATTTACCTCAAGGAAAAATTGGATTTGCCTTTGAGCTAGGGCTTCCCTCTCCGATTACAGTGTTTGGACTAAGCAGTGCTGGCTAATAATCAGATGCTAGAGCTGTGCACTAGAGGGACCCCCATCCATCCATCCATCCATCCATCCATCCATCCATCCATCCATCCATCCATCCATCCATCCATCCATCCCTCAATCCTGTGCTGGAGGATGTTATATTAAGGGACTGCCACCTGGCAGCATCTCCAAGGAACTGCAAAAAATGCTAAACTCAGATGGACCTCGGTGAGCATCAGCCTGCAGTAGACTTTCAGGTGCAACCAGGAAGGAGAGATGAAGGTTAAGCCAGACTGGAGTTGGCGACTGAAGTATCTGGCATTAAGAGACTGCTACTGTGACAAAAGACACTAGGCTGGTGAAACATTTGAGACAATGATCACCTTATCAGGGACTTACCACTCAGTTAAAAAGTTATTTTTCCTTTGAGAAAAATCCCACTGTTTTCCTTCCCTTACTTCAAGTAGGTTGAAGAAGCTTGACCTAGTTGCACTAATTTGTTGCCCCTTTTTGGCTAAGAGCAAAAGCTCTTGCTTTGTGAAGATACAAACAGAAAGACAAGTCTCACCTCATCCCCACTCTCCTGGGAAAGCAAAGAAGATCAAAAGGTGACTTTACTGAAGAGTGGCATGAGATGAAAAGAACAATAAAATAGTCTCCATTGGCCAAGACCTGTTAACCCACCTTCTTCCATTTTGAAGTCTTCAATATGGTTCCCTTGCCTGTACTAGCCTTTCCTTTTTCTGTGTTGTGACAAGCTGGCAGATGAAACAATGAACATTTCCTCAACACATGCTCTGGATTTTCCTCCACATAGGTCTCTTGGCCAGCTTTCCTGAAGTTTTCTAAACCAGCTGACTTTGAAAGGGAACACACAGCAAGCAGTAAGTAATTCCTCTAACATTTTGGAAGACTGCAGTTGTCCAACTCTTTGGAAAGTGTCCTCTGCTGGCCAGTATCATGGGAAACAAACTTTCAAAGTTTTGTTTGTAAACAGAGACCAGACAAGACAAATTTGAGGCTTAGCTGAGCCTGACACCCTTTTGCCAATAGCCATGATGCTTAGCAGGTGAAGGGCCCTTGACCAGCAAATGAACTCTAGTCATTGCTATCAGTAGTAGTGGGCTTGGGTTATATTTAATAATTTATGGACAAATTTTCATACAGAGAAAAGCTCAAGAGCCATTGAGAGCCGGAGAGAGTGAGTGAGTCCCTTTTCACTTTTAGAGGCAGCACAAGCAGTAGGCTAAGGTCCTGAACTGCATCACTAACGTACCTTCAGCTGCAACCTCATTGCTAAATGTGACAGCTCAGCTAAGCCTGCTGAGCCAAGAATGTCCTATGTATGCTCATATATTGTGGCTATCAAGGAGTTTGCCAATGAGTGCCAAATGACCATTTTTTTTCCAAGCAAGATATGAGAAAAAACATCTCTGCCATTTACACAGGTCACTGGAAAGACACCAGTTTAGGATCAGAGCTGGTGGCCTAGGTGTGAAAGTGTCTATGTACCCCCTGCAGATAGCCCATGTTTTCCAGATTCCTCCTGCCCTCCAGACTTACTAGAACTGAAGGCATCAGGGAAGACTGTGATGACTTACCAGTCTGTGTGTGCGTCATCAATCACCAGAAGGATCTTGGGTTTCTGGGCCATAGGTGGTGTGGGGCTGGTCGAGTGGTCAATTAGTCCTGCAGCCGCTTGTGTGGTTTGCTTCATGGCACTGGAGATGGAGCTGAAGATGCTGGTGCCAGTAGAGGAAGAATGTGAGGGCTGTGGTGGCTGTGGGTGCTTTCTCTCCATGGCAGGAGAAACTGGGGAGCTTGTGGAGTTGTCAGGCCGCTGCAAATCCATCATGTAGCCATTGGGCAAATTCGCCACAAAACTACTGTCTGAGAGACGCCGCCGAAGGAAATTCATTGTCAAGATGTTGTGTGGAAACCTTCTCAGCAAGAGTGAGGCTGAACAATGATGTCACCAGTGCCAGGGAATGTTTCTGTGTGGGTATAGGGTACCTCCTTGCAGCCTAGGCAGACAGGCTTTCACCTCTGAAATCCTGCTGGAGAAATATGCCTTTGTTTCTCAGTTATATTTTTGTTAACTCCTGTGGGAAAAGAATCAAAGACAATATATGTGAGAGACATGCTGTGTCTTTGAGATGAGAAAAACACCTTTGACTATTGGAATGGGCACTATGCAGCATGCTGCACTGGTACAGACAAACAGATAAGAGACAGTACTATGCGCTTTCTTCTGTCCCAAAGCATGTTCCAGTTGGGGCAGACTAACTTGCACTACCTTAGGGGCTAACAATTCTGTAGCTGCTCACTGCTGGAAAAGAAAGAATATTCTCATTATAAATGTTAATGGTTTAAAAAGAGCTTATTTTTAGCATTTTGTGTGTGAGAAGTAACCCACATAATATGCTTGTTACCAAATAATCAGCAAATGATCCAACAGGATGAAAAATTGTATAATCTTTGGCAGGTTTGTAAGCAAGGCTCTGCATTTAAGGAGCAAACATCCTAGGTTGAAATAGCATGTAGAAAATAAATAGTGGAAAAATCCTCATATACATCTTGATCAAGTTCGGTGGCGACTTCAGACTTCTCTTTTCGGTCCCTGCTGCTCTCTGCACTCAGAATTAGACTTTGAGCCAGGTGCATGCTGGTGGTTTCTAGACTTGGCAGATTCCAGGATTTTACAAGTTCTCTTGTAGGATTTTTGCAAGTACCCAAAACTGGAAGTTTGCCTGTCTAATCTTCACGTGGGGTTTTTGTTTGTTTGGGGTTGGTTTTTTTTTTTAAGAAGAAAGGTCTCTGACTCTGCTCATCTTTTCCAGTGAGAACACAAACACTGTGAAATGTAACTACCTGACTCTTTTCCCTTGACTAGAGTAGGATGATTTTGTTTTTACCCAGAACACTTTTTCAGCAGTTAAATAATCTCAGAGCTATTACAGTTACTTTTAATTTTTAATTTGTACTTGTAAGCACAGCCCAGAAATGAGATTGCCACAGTAACTCCTCAAGACCTTTTTTCTGTTGAGACAGCTTTTGCATCTTGACCAGAAGCTGGTTGGTGAGATTTAAGGGGGTGAAACAAATTAGATAAAACCATATTGCTGGCAAAACATAAATGTTTTTAAAGACAAACATATCTGCAGCAACGAGAGTGAGAGTTACCCTGTACATCAAGTGAGATGAGTCACATGAACTCCTGGTATCATTGTTTCATGGTGTCCAAGTCCCCTTCACGACTTTTTTAATGAGACCCCTACAAATGCTGTGACTCTTTGCCTTGAACTGCCTGGTTTGGCCTCCCGCAGCACTCATCCTCTTGTCCCAGTCTCTGACTGCCTCCTGATGGCAGGAAATTGTCTTTTTCCACTCTGTCCAAGGGAACTCCGTGTCGCAAATCTCCCTCCTGGAGCTAGGGCTGAAAGCTCACAGAGCAATCGAACAGTTTGCTTAAGATGCCGTTTATTTTCACCTACAAGGATTTAAAAAGCTTTAGCGACAAAGGATTCACACCTATGTCTCTCTTAGCCCCCAGGGATTTAGGAAGGCTCAGATGAGCCTGGCTGGAGTAAGCAAGCTATAAAGACCCCCTTGGCACATGTCCCCCAGATCTCGTCATCCATCACCACTCTGAGGGCTGGAGGGCTCCCTGCTGAAGCTGCTGATATTGGCTTATTAGAGCAATTTTTCTTTTGATTTCTCTGCCCTGACAGTACACGTCCTTTGACTTTGACAGAGCCTGGAGATAGTATTTTCCCAGGGAATAGCTCAGGAAATCTTTAATGACTTCCTGCCACATTCACAGTCGATAACGTATCTCAAGGCATTGTGCTGACTTCCCGCCGGGTCTTGGCTCACCCGGTGACTTCATAACATCAGTAAACGCACACACCAGTGAGCGGTTGGGTAGCATGGTTTATTTATACAGCTATTTGTTCCAAAAAGCAGGTAATATATACTATCCATGAATTATGAACTAGCTACTCGTCCACACAGCACTTGGCCTGCTCATGTCCTACCACAGTAACTGTGAGTGCCAGCACAGGGCATCCGCTGTAACCCATCTGCAAAGACCAGACTGGTAGATCCTACAAAGACTTTAGGAGATTTATATACTACAGGCCGGGTGAAAATGTGCTGTGCTGTCCTGTGTTTTCTACCTTCCATAAGACAAATGAGAAAAATCTACTCAAAAGTAGGTCTGGTCCTGGTGAATAGGAGCATCCTAGAGAGATGCCTACTGTCAGAAGGGCTCCAAATTACTATCCCGATACTGTGCACAGTAATTAGGCATGCTAATACTGTGTACAACAATTAGGAGGACCTTGGTGTGAATTGGCAAGAGGTGGAGGGGAGAGTGTCAGCCTAGAGAAGACTGAGAGGGGATCTCATTAATGCTTATCAATATCTAAAGAGTGGATGTGAAGAGGATGGGGCCAGACTCTTTTACAGTGATGCCCAGTGACAGGACAAGGGGCAACAGGCACAAACTGGAACACAGGATGTTCCATCTCAATATGTGGAAAAACTTCACTGTGATGGTGACAGAGTACAGTAAGAGGCTGCCCAAAGAGGTTGTGGAGCCTCCTCTGGAGATTCAAAACCCACCTGGATGCAATCCTATCCAACCTGTTGCAGGTGATCCTGCTTGAGTAGCGGGGTTGTACTAGAGTCCCTTAAAACTCACGCCCTTCTGTAATCTATAATTTTGATACCAAACTCAGGAGAAGCAATTTTAACATGAGACGCCTGCTCCTTGAACACTTTTCACAGCATCAGAGCTGCTAGTTCCTGCTGTGGCAGCTCTCAGCCACGGGAGGGAACCTGGCCACAGCCTTACCGGCTGGACAAGGCTCTTTTCACAAGCCAAAGGCTCTTTTCACAAGCTAGAATGGTTGGGACAGAGTCCAGCAGGACTTGCACGCTCTTGAAAGTGTTTCTTCTCCATTGCCAGACGCTTGCATGGCAACATTTTTCTCCCTCTTTCTTCCACTCTCTCCCTTGCCCTCCTCTCCTCAGCACGTTTTGCCCTGCCCCTTCTGCAGGGTGGGAAAGGCTTGCATGGGGAGATCTCTCTGCTCTGCCCTGCACTAAGAAGAGCACATGGCATAGGGTGTCCCAGGGCTCGGAAAGACCAGAGTATCCGGTGCTGGGAAGGACCTGGAAAGCATGCAAGTTTCTTCCAGAACAGGACTTCCCAAATCATGCCCTACAGTGTACCATTTACAGTAAATATCATACTTATTGCAAAGCCATGACCACTCGCCTCCTGGGCACTATTAAACAGCAATATTTACAGTGACCCATCACTTTTTCCACAGGGGTTTGGTTGTGGAAGATATCCAGGTGACACTGAGCTGGCAAAACTCTCTTGTCTGGAGAGTTTGGGACACCATGATGAGACTGGCATTGCCCTCTGCCCATTGGCATTGCCTCTGCTTGTTTTCACCACTCAGGGAGGAAGGATAAAACCTAAGCAACTGACGTCATGGGGAAATCACCCTCCAGCAAAGTATGCAGAGGCTAAACTCAAACAGGATGATACTGCTGCAGCAGGGAGTAATGCCTGACTCTGCTCTGGGATGAGGGATGGCAAACCCATCAGGAACTTTGACTCTGGGTCTGTCAAAGTGAGAGCACAGACTGTCCTCTCATTACATACATTTTTCTAAGGATCTGGGTAATGTAATCAAAATAGACTCTCTTCTTTTTTTTTTTTTTAAAAAAAGAAGTTATTGGTGGCTTTGCTGTATTGATTTATTGATTGCCATTAGTGCTGCCACAGAGGAGATCATCATTGCAATGGGAGTAGTGTAAACTGCCAGCAGATTCCTTTGCTAACTGGAAAATCTCATGGTCTGCTTCTGCATCGTGCGCATTTGCTGTTATTTAACTTTCATCAGTAGGCGTTTCATACAGGCACAGGCTAAGTTAGAACCTCATTTTCCTACCACTTCAAACTCCCTGCGGACATCCCGAGGGCTCAGCACGTCAGGCCAAATCTGGCTCTGCACAGCTCTGGTGGAATGCGGATCTCATGCAGCACAGCATCCCCGCAGTGTACATATAGATCGTACCCCCACAGGCAAGCCGGGCTGTAACTTCAACAAAGCCAGGAGCCAACACTTCCTGAAGCACGACAAACCAGGTCTTGTAAGTGGTATTTTGTCACTCTAGAGCTGCAGGTAAGAGAGCTGCTGGCTCTACATTATCAACTTGTACCTTGCCCCCGTCCACACCAGTGTTTTTCTATGGCTCACACAGAGACAAGTCACCTGTTTAATGCTGTGCCAGGCATGAACCTGCCCACAGGAAGGCCTGTAGTCCCCACACAGCTGAAATATAGCCCATGGACAGCTTCTAGGCAAGGCAGCAACTCCTGTTGAGTTCCTCAAGCTGCAATACAGCAGCTGCCTCCCACCATGCAGGAGTAATCTATTCCTGTCTGCAACAGCTGCTCCTGACAGCTAGCTGGGAAAACAGTGGGCATCTGGGCCATGGAGCTGCAGGTCGGGGATTTGGGCTATATTTCAGGATGGGGAAGTAATAAACGAGGCGTAGGAGCTTACTTTCTTTTTCACAGTAAGGGTGCCAGAGCACTAGAACAGGCTGCCCAGGGGAGCTGTGGAATCTCCTTCTCTGGAGATATTCAAGACCCGTCTGGACACCTACCTGTGTGACCTATTCTAAGGAACCTGCTTTGGCAGGGGGGTTAGATCAATGATCAATGATCCATGATCAATGATCTCTGGAGATCCCTTCCAACCTCTAAAATTCTGTGATTCCCTGATACTGTGAATGAGCGAGCCCTCAGGAAGGAGACCAGGAAGGAGATAGGGGGAGAGGAGGAGAAGGCATGAGCAGAAAAGGGAAGAAATAAGAGGGAATTGGCTTAACAAAAAGACAATGCAGAAACACGGAGAGATCCCAACAATGAAAGCACAGTTCAGTGAATCAAAAGGAAATGATATGAGCAACTAAATGAAGCAAAAGGAAGGTCAATTAGAGCTGACCTTGAGAACAACAGCAAAGAGGCTGGCACCGCCAGCCCCATTCTAACACGCAGTTACACTTCCTGGCTGATATTTTCGGAAGGGCAAGGCTGGGTAGGAAATCTTGTCCCTCAGCATGTTGACAGCAGCAAGGCACCTACCTGCTTTTTCTCAGGGACACACTTCACAGAGATGCAAGTTATCACTGAAAACCTGTTGACATACATTAGAAAACAAGAACTAAACGTTCACTTGAACCTCTTGTCGGGTAACTTTCTAATGTGTGGTAGTATCCAGAGGGAACTAAACTCAATTGGCTGATATCTGTTAACCATGCTTAGATTTCCCCTGAGCTTGTTATCTATGCCATGAAGTAATGAACTCACAGCTGATTCCAGCTCTTGAAAGCCTCAGTGGAGCAGTGTTGGGGGTGGCAAGATGGAAAACCAATGCGAAGACTTTATCTCACTACACCATAAGGGACTGCACTCTTACTTCTGCTCTGCAGTAGATGGAAAGATGGGGGTGGGGGGGTGCTCTTCACCTGGCAACAGCCACTTACTGATACCCCAAATATCTGTTTTGTAGATAGCCTTCAGCATAGGTTCAAGTTTTCAGATATTCCCATGAGTTCCTTTCCGCCCTCAGAAATATTGAAACGATGAGGGTGTGGGCTTCTACAGAGGGACAAACATGTCAGGGAACTCCAAATCCATCTGGATGGCTTTCTATGTGTATTTTTAAAAAGAGGAAAGCAAGAGGTTATTTATTGTTGTAAAGTTTTCAGTGTTTCACTCTGAATGGCTTCAACATTCCCCAGCTTTGCATAGCTTGGCATAACTTGGCATGAAGAATTGAAAGCAGAATAAAACAATTAGTTCTGAAATTAATTAGAGCTTTTGTTGGGTTTTTACCTTACTCACCACAACTTTGGACTCAAGAGGCTCACATGTTCAAACATTTCTTGGCATTTTTCAGCTGAAATTCCATAAATCAGTAAATTAAAACAATAGGGGTTAGAAAAAGAAAAGGATAAAGGATATCCTGCCAACCCCATTTTGTAAAATTGAAGCATATACAAAAACTATAAGACTTGAAAAGGACAGTACACTATCCCAAAGAACAGAGGAAAGCAGAATTTCCATGCCTGTGTTCAGTTTGCAGAGAGCTTTCCCAAGCATCAGCAATGCAATCAATGTTTCACAAGACCAAGTGCAGAGTCCTGCATTTGGGACATAACAACCCCATGCAGTGCTAGAGGCTTGGGGAAGAGTGGCTAGAAAGCTGCCTGGTGGAGAAGGACCTGGGGGAGTTGGTTGACTGCAGACTGAATATGGGCCAGCAGTGTGCCCAGGTGGCCAAGAAAGCCAATGACATCTTGGCTTGTATCAGAAGCAGTGTGGCCAGCAGGTCCAGGGAAGTGATTGTGCCCCTGTACTGGGCATTGGTGAGGCTGCACCTCAAGTATTGTGTTCAGTTTTGGGCCCCTCACTACAAGAAAGACATTGAGGTCCTGAAGCATGTCCAGAGAAGGGCAGCCAGGCTCGTGAAGGGGATGGATAACAAACCTTACAAGGAGCAACTGAGGGAACTGAGTCACCATCCCTGAATGTATTTAAAAGATGGGCAGATGAGGTGTTCAGGGATATGGTTTAGTAGAGAACAGGTGTGGTTGGACTCAATGATCTCAAAGACTTTTCCAACCTAGTGATTCTGTGATTCTGTGAATGCAAAACAACTCTCATGTAGTCACTGTCAGAAATCTTCCAAAAGGTATAAGGCTACAGCACAAATTCTACTTAAAATCAGAGGGGTTTGTGCATGCTGGTGCCAGAGACACTTCTGGAAAGTGTGTATCTGCTATGTCTGACACTGGCAAAACCACACTGTCGCTCTGAAATGGTTGCAAGAGTCAGGGCCCTACAACTGGAGGAGGTGGCAGAGGAGGGAAGTAAAGACACCTTTCACAGCAGCATGTTTTTCTTTGGAAATGTGATCTTTAAGGATTTTCTCAAGAACCCAGTGTCTTGTAAATCCAATTTCTCTGTTTAGAGGGATCCTCAGAGATGACAGGAGGTCTCTTTCTCAGAAATGGATCGCTTTAAAATGTTCAACATGATTCATTAAGCCACTGATACCTAAAAAGGTGCAGAAACTCTCTTGCTTATTGATGCATTCTTACAGACCTTAAAAAACCCTCTCTACTTTCTTGTGTGGCTTTTTCACTGGGAATGTCTAGGTTTCAAAAATCTTACATATTTTTTTCATTTGCAAAGCAGCCAGTGCTTTCTGCATAGCAGGGTTTGCCATATCTGGTCCTGAGGATAATATGTGAGCCTGTATAAAACTGAGTGCGAATGGGACCATTTCCCAAGAGCTACATCCAGCACAGTACAGGAATTAGTCTGTTTCCTCTTTTGCTTGGTATTTCATAATGACAGGCAATAGGAGGGAAAAAAATAATTCCAAAATAACAAAAAAATCATCAGTATTTCAAGTAGACTACAAAAGAAGATGACTAAAGCCATGAACAACAGTGAAACATAAATCTGAATATTATGATAATACTCTATGGCTGTAATTACCCCCAAGTACAAATTATGATGTCATGATTGGAAAAAAATAGTTTCCTCATTTTATTCTCACTGTGGGAAATCTTCTTGGGACCTAATGGTCACAGTGTTGTCTCAGTGGTAAAAATCCCTTGTCAGGGAGGTCTTTTGTAACCTGTTTCTGTCTGATATCAATACATGCTTATCAGCAAAGCCAGATTCAGACCAATTGGAGCTTAAATTCTGTAGTCATCTCCATCTGAAAGTCAGTTGAGTTGTCTCCATGCCTTATTTCCCTAGAGCACTGTGGTCATTCTCACCCTGAGCAATAACAACACTAATGTTTCCATTAAGGCTAATTCTTCCAACATGTGCCAACGTAGCTCCTCACAATTATATTAAAGCAGGAGACAGTAGTACAAACCAGAGAATTGTGTAGAGATAAATGCTGTGCACATTAAGTGGATGAAATTGTAAGAAGGAAGCAAGCAGGGCTCTGAATCCCTCATCTTTTTCCTTCCCAGTCTTGGTTCTGACACAGTTCACAGTGTGTGTTTGTAAGACATGCTCTAAGTTTCCTGCAGTAACCATACAAGTTCTGATTTCATGGTGATAAGAGTGAAAGCGGCACCAGACATGCCATTAATAGAGCAGGGATTTCCTTCAGCTGAGAGTTGCCTTGCTTTGAAGAGTGCTGATCTGAATAAAATCAAGAAGCTGGATGTATTTAATATGTAGGGCCTGCCAATATGCATTAGGGATCATCCAGATAAAAGGTGCCTAAGGGACTAACATCTCAGAGGTTCTCAGAGGAAACTGCAGCAGTCTGCCCAGTCTTAATGGGGCTCCTTTCTTCATTATGACCATCTAGTCTTCCTCATTCCTATGCCATTTTCTTTCTACTCTTATTTCAGCTCTGCCACAATAAACTGGTTATTCAAAATGTAGTTAAACACAATATTTTGTTACTACAGAGTTAACTGGTGGCAGGGGAAAAAGGATTAAGGGTCATGAAAAGGAAGAAACAATTAACTAAGAGGGCATAATATACACCAAATAGATAATTATTAATTAACTGATAACAATAAGGATTTTCTGTTTGGAGCACAAATTGTATTACTTTTCATATGTTTGCAAGATTAAAATGGATTGCATATTTCCCAATAGCATATCTCCAAACACAGCTCTGCATTTCTTGCATCAATGCTTCTAAGTTATTTTAAAATGCCACAAAAATTCAATTTCACAATTTTTTTATGCTTTTGAGGTTTAAAAAGTCTTCCTTCAAATCTCTGAAGTCTTCTAAAACAGGTGTATTACTAGTACAAGTTTTGTTGTCATTTGCATCCACCCCTTTCCCCCTTCCCTGTACCATTCCAGGCACCATCACCAGTTTCTCACATTTCTCCCACATGGCAGAGAACTCCTTATAATACTTGAGATTTACCTGACCTGATGATGGCAACAAAATACCTGGATAAATAAAGCTTCTGATTTGCCTTCGTGTGGCAAGATGCTCATTTGCTTTCTAACCACAGGTGTCCATCTCATGTGGCAATACTTAGAATAAGCTGAGAATCTGAGCATATGTATTGATTTATTTTGATGATGGAATAGAAGGAAAATGTTTTCTGTCCTCTGGGAAAGACTTCTGACACAACTCTAAGATAGCTTGATGCCAAATATAGAAGTGGTAGGAGATTGACTAGCTAGACTATTCTCCCCATCCCCAGCCCCAAAGAGGCAAACAGGGATAGGTAGACCTTCATCCAGAGCCCTGTAGCGGTCCAGCTGGCTATGTCTGTCTCAAGCTTTGTGATGACCAACCCAAACTGTGCTGAGTATTTGTAGGAGATGTTTTTCACTTTTTTTCATTGTTACTATTGATCACACAGCAACTCATGGAAAGCTGTGTGGGTTTGTGTAACACATCCCTTTTGCTTGTGCCATGTACATACCCTCCCACTTCTCGCTCCAGCAAGGGTGACAATTCCTTCTCCCTGTACCCCAGTCTTTGCACCATCAGCAGTGTCAGCCTTGCAGTTGCCACCACACAAATGTCCATGAGATCCTGCCCTAGCATGGCTTCAGGTTGGAGCTGCAAGCCAAATATAAGTCTCGTCTGGACGCCTATCTGTGCAGTATGAGCTGGGGAGCTGCTTTGGCAGGGGGGTTGGACCCGATGATCTCTCGAGGTCCCTTCCAACCCCTAAGATTCTGTGATTCTGTGATTCATGGTGCCAGCAGGAGCCTGTGCAGGACAGTCAGAGGGCAGGTGTTTTGCTTCCTTAATAAAGCATCTGGCCAAGTTTCAAATGCCATTTAAGAATTTATGTTTGTTCCATATGGATACTGTGTTGATAGAGTTGTGTCACGAGAGGTGCACTGCTATAAACAGAAAGCATGTTTTAAAAGCCTGAAAATAAATTATTTCACTAGCTTATTTCACTCGTTGTCCTTTATCAAATTGTCTTCTCTCACAGTTACTCTCTGCTTACCTAAACAGAAGTCTTTGCATTCATAATGAGTGGTGTAAGAGCCCTCCATAATTGGTTCCAAACACTAGAAACTATGTTTAGGCAAAAACCATCAGAAAATATAATGCATGAGTGTGGGAACCTGACTAGATTCTGGACCTAAAGTCCTGAGAAAGTAGGCCAGTGAGCTGGACCCAGACATGGAAATAAAGCACAACATGATTTTAACAGTTCTCTGCCATCAGCTCGGGGAAAGGTCACTCCCATGGTTTCCTTATTTAAGAAGACAAGCTTTATTTTGTAGGCTGCAGAGATACTGTGAGGCAAGGCTCACAGGCCTCCAAACTAAACCAACCATGAGCAGCTTCAAGAGCTCTGGTTCCCCTGCAGTCCAATACCTGAATTACAAAGATTTAAAGAGCTACAAAACTGCTCACCTTTATTTAAGAAACCAACCAGCAAGCCTTTCAAAGACTGTTGAATACATTGCCACTGTGAGTGTGTGTGTGTGTGAGCTTTCTTGGGGAAAAAAAAAGTGGCACTTAGGACCATTCTGTGACTGGGAATGTAAAGGATTGATCTGCACAGCTATTTTAGTTTCTCCTTCTCTTATACAGGCAAAACTTGTTTCCCAGGCCTGGAAGAGAGAAAAGGAAAGGGAAGAGGAGAGAGGAGAGTGCATTTGGCAGCTGGGCAGCACGAGCAGGGCACAGCGGGAGGAACTCAAGCCGCATGTGTTAGTGCGAGCTCTTGCTGCGTGCACACACAAATACGGTGTGACTAACCGGTTACAAGGAGCACAAGCATTGCAGCAGGCAGAACAGAGATAGGGACATCCTACAAATCTCAGTCAGAGAGATCTGAGCATCACACTGGGGCCTCCTGTTCTGCATTTGTGTCCACAGTAGCAGGACAGGTAGGCAGCTGCTATTTATATAATTATGTTATGATGTATAATTGTATGATGATATAGCCAATGGTGGAAGCAGTATTTCTAAGTATCCCTATTCCTCCATGAGACAATCTGTATTTGCTCAGAGCCAAGTGGTGCAGTCCCATGTGACTGAAGCTTAGTGTGGATATGTATTTATGGAAAAAAAGATGTGTCCAAGACTAGACTGTAAGATCAGCTGAAGAGTCCAAAACAAACTCAAAGAGAGCTCTGAGTAAGCTAGAGAGCTGCCTCAGTCTGCTGGGTTTATTTTCACCTCTTGCCCAGAAAGAGCGCCTGAGCTCTCAAGTTCATAAAGGCCAGCAGGTTTAAAACTGCGTGTTGAAGCCAGCCACTTTCTGACAGCTCCATGGCTTTGCCATCCCCATGCTGTCACATGAGTGGTTTAAAAAAAAACTCCAAACAAATCCTGGGGCACAACTTTTTAGATACAAGATTTCAGAGGCTGGCATGAATGGCAAGGTGTTAACTAGAGCAGACTGAGGAAGGATGTTTATTCCCTGCAGCTTTGCAGAAAGCTATGCGCTCACAGAGCCTGGCCTCCCCAAATTCCGCCTGCACTTACACTTCCATATGCAGTGTTTTCCATAGACTTGAGCTAAAGTACAGAGCTGATTTTCCTGCATGTTGTAATATAGCAGTCAATGCATTCGAACACACAAAACATTATTCCCTATTTCAAGACTGCACACAAAAGGAACCAAATCTTCCTGTTCCTGTGGATAGAAAGAGAGGTTCCTTTCTCTTTGTTTTTGGGTTTTTTTCTTGCAGACTTTTTACTTTGAGCAAGTCACTTAACTGCTTTGTGCCTTAGTGTGCCTGATTGTATAACAATATTTCTGTTAAATAAAGCATGGAAAGGCTAAATTGGGTCAAGTTTGAGAGACACTGAGATGTGCAGTGATAGAAATACAGATTGAAGAGGTTTTCTATAATACACAAAGCAAGCGTGGCAGATGTTTAAGGTTATAGCTACCTGGAAACTGTATTACTTTTTAAGATTAAAGATTATACAGGGTTCTCATCTCAAATGAGAGCTGCTAAGGTCACCAGAGTCAATTTTAGTGCCGATCACTGCAACAACTGCTGTGGATACCCAGACAATACAGACTAAGAGAGAAGCATATGCGCGATCTTTTAGAAATAAGGCAGGTTAGATACCAGGATCTCCATCCCCTTTTCTATCTACTCCAATGCAAACACAGTATTCCAAACAGAACCCAGTGAGTGATGGGGTTATGAAAATCTGGTATCATTACCCAACTCCATAGAAGTAGAGGATCACCTTCACATGTTGGTGATAGACCCTCCACATTCACATGTATTTTCTTAAGAACTGCAGGAAGAAACCTGATTAAATCACTTAATATGGAAATCAGGGCAAGAGTAGGTCATATTGTGAGCACTAATAGTAATGTACACTGCATGATAATAAATACATAAAAGTCCTTCACTATTATCAGCTTAATCACTTGCTCTCTTCTTGTTTCTGTTCCCCATCATTAGTATCTCACTCCTGAAAGAGGATAATTGCTTTGGATCTCTTCAATTACTACTAAAGCTCTGCAGAGCACTTGTGAAAAATCAAATGGATTTGAAGACTAAGATCATTGAGCTTGGCCTCCCACATAGTTGCAGTTTGTGTAATTTCTCCCAACAACTCCTGCCGCGAGTTTATCGTTTTGATTGAAAAAACAAATCCAAGGCGAGTTTGTAAATACTCCAGTGTGTATTTACAAACCTGTATCTAAACCAGGCCTGTATCTAAGCCATCACCACTGCACAAAGAGCAAAGCAGCAACTCCCTGGAAGTCTGAGTGAAGAAAACAGCATTTTTCCCAGCCATGCTAATTCCCCAGCTTCATCAGAGACTGCATAACTATAGGGTTCCCCAATGCAAAGGCACTTGATTATGCACCCTAGAAGAGCTCAGATGTTCAGCTATAAAGCAGCAGGTGTCTCCTGGGCAGCTAGATCTTGAGCAGCAGCTGCTGCCAGTGCATCATGTGCAGGGCTAGTCAGTGCCTGGCAGCAATCTCTACCTGAGCTGATTTTTTTCAGTTTGTGCAACCCTGGAGGCTGAACAAGAAATACTGCCAAGTGATGCAGGAGACTGCAGCTGGTTTATCAGCCTTGGCCTTTCCCTCCCTGAGACTCATAGCAGAGACCATCCCCTGGGGTTGCTGCCAGCTACAATCCACCAAATTTCCTTTGGTAGCAGCAGCAGCAAGGCTGCAACATTCAAACAAACTGTTGGTCTTTGCTAGCATGTCTGTGCAATCACAACACTTGCCTGATGTTCCTTAATATGAATGAAGCAGCAGGAGGAACCTTCTGGCTAGAGAAATTGTGGTGGAAAACCACCACGGTTTGCAGCTGGGTATTCCCACCTTGAACACTTAACAACTGCTCTGTGTTAGCAAAGAAATGTTACTCATATCTGTCCATAGCCCTTGATGCTCTACAATAAAACAAAAATATGCACTTAGAAGGTTAGACAAATGAAGAGTCGACTTATTCTTCACCACCTACTCTGGCCTGGGAAACTTTACTGGTTTTACAGTACTGTGTGAAGATAACCAGCTATTGCTTCTATTTGCTATTGCCTCCCAAGGTATGGGAGGCTCTGGAGACAGTTGCAGTTGTAGATGACTCACTAAGAATTAAACCCTGTTGGTGTCCTCTGTTTTCAAGCCAGATGACAATTACTTCAGGGTCCTCAGTGGATCACGACTATCCAGTGACCAGATGCAGAGAAAGGCAGACTGACAGAGGCAGAGACAAAGGTGTAGGTTCTTCTGAACAGAAGCACGAAGATCTTTTCAGCTATAACTATATGGGAGGAATTACTGAACAGGGAGACATACAAAGTTGTGCTAAGAATCATGGGGTTGAAAACTGGACAGCTCATTTCAAAGAAATTTTGCTATTTCAAAATATCTTTTGCTCCAAAACAGCACAATAAATATTCCAAAAATCCTTGTAACATGTAAATGTTTGCAGGCTTTCTTTACCAAACACATTTTCAAAGATGTAATTTCTGGAGCCTGTCTCACAGCTGATGAACTGTGGTCTCTCCATGATGATGCACTGAAATGTTGTTGGCTTACTAATTCTAACAGTGGGGTTGAAGGAGCATTTTGAGGTTTAGACATCACAGGTTAACAACATGTTGCTGTTACTATTTATTCCAGGCAAACAAAGCTGGCCACAAAACTTTTATGTCTGTAAGATGAAATGCCACAGTAATGCAGAAGCTCAGGTCTTATATCTTCCTCTGATTATTGAATTATTTTTATTGGAACATTTACCAAATTCCAATATCCTGTGCAAGTTAGTAGAACAGAGGATACAGAAGAACTTGCAACACTGCTTATTTGACTGGCAGCTCTCTCAGAAAGCAGAGTCAATTCCTTCCCTTTCAGCTCAAGCAAAATTTGCAGCAACTTCTACGCAGTTATCGTTGAGTAAAAACAGTTTAGGATTTGGATCTAATCCTTCTCTCTTTCTGAATGCAGCAGAAGGCAGATGATCTTGCATGGCCTGCATGGGAGATGACAGCTAGTGACTTCAAAAGATCTGCGACTGCCCTGGGTAACTAATGGCACTGTCCTGCTCTTTCTGTGGGTCACTCCTAGAGAGGGGGCAACAGTTACACAGTCTGACCACGGGGCTCCGCAAAAGAGGTGGCACTTCCTTTCAAGACAGAGGCGTGACATGGAAAGCCAGAGGCCCGTGACCTGTGACCAAGAGTCGGAGACATCAAACAGTCTTCCTGGGAAAAGCCTCCCTGAACATTAACAGGGATTGTCAGCTCTAGTGCTTGACAGGCGCCACCCTCTCCTATGCCTTGTGTTTCTGTTAGGAGCTGGCATGTTGAATGGCCTCAAGGAACTCTCATATACAAAACTGCCCCTGTGGGGAACAGCAGGGGAAACTCTAACTGAAAGGCTCCATTGAATTATTAAGGTTTCCCACAGTAAACCAAGGTAACCTTCATGTTAATTCCTGACAGCCTCTTTCAGTTTCAGTATAAAACTGCACCCCCCCTATCTCGCCTACTCCTCTCTTCCCTGTTAAAAGAAACTTCACAAGGCTGCTGAAGTAAGAAAGCCTGCCCACAAGATTAACTAAATACACACAGGCCTATTTTAGATAGATGCATCAAGCTAAATATGGCAGCCTTCAGCTGCTGGAGGGAGTGCAGCGTTTCATCCTACCCCTCTTGCCAAAGCACATTAATGCTTTAGCAACAAGAAGGGAAATACAGGCACTGAGCCTCATCTTGAAGCTGCAAAAACAAAAGCTCCAGGGCTAAAAAAAGAATAAATCCTTCCTAATTTGTCAGATTATTTGGTTCGGTCAAGACCGCTTCAGAAAACAGCCAGGTGCTGAGTGTGTTTCCCTGCCCACTTGTTGTTTCCGCAGTCCCTGGCAGCTGCCTGTGATGGGCATAGAGGAGTGACTCAGGCACAGAAACACCCAGCTCATCACCTCTGGGATCACATGATTATTTTTTATCCTAAATTTCCATTTTCCTCTGCACTGCACTACAGCAGTGGCTACAAACAACTGTGCTGTGCTGGCAAATTGAATGAGAAAACTCCTTGTTTTCATGGCTTCTTTCTCTGATGTGTATTTTCTAGCATCTTCCTCTGGAGTTTATCAAGTTGTTCTGCAGAGTCAAGCAAAAGTGTTTCTGCAGCCAAGAAGGTCTTTGGCAGGTTCCTGGGCACCAATGTACTACAGGGTTGTTCAGCCTACTGTAAGGCCTGCAAATTACAGATTAAAGTGGCGGAGGAAGCTGACAGTGTAACAGATGTGTTCATTGTATTGTACAAAAGAAGACAACCACGCAGGGCCAAGATACGCTGTATTAAAAATAAAACATTTTATCTAAAAAAGGGATGTTACTATATCTTAAACAACAGATTTTAAAGGTCTGAATCATCTTGGAGCTGAATGTTCTGCTGCTATTGGTTTTGCTTTTCTAATAGTCCTATGTAAATAAGTTTGTATTTGTTTATGAAGTTAATTTAGTGTTGGCAAAAGTCCACCAATCCTTCTAGATTAAAAATATTTTTCATTGGCTACAGAAGACCACGTGGCGTAATCATTTCTGGCTGGTTTCTCCACCAGGCTTGGAAGTCCCAGGTCCCAGTGGAGTGGGACTTTGTCCATTCACTTGGATAGTTATGATGCATCAGTTAAATACTTACTCTGCTCCAAATAATGTGGACAGTTTTAGCTATCACTTTTATAAAAAAGTGGCTTATTATTATCCTTTCTTAAACAGCCCTGTGGTTTTAATGGGCTAGAACCAGCAAGTTAAAGAAAATACTTCCTTTGGTGTTTGGGCCATTGTCAACTAAATATAAAAATTGAAAATTAAAATGTAGGGCTTGAGGTAACAAAGCTTTTACACCTGAGGGAGCTGAACAAACAGCTATTTGATACCATTAAGACCTGGCTGAAGGTACTGATTGCCATATTTTAAAAGGTGTTGGTGTGAAACTGTTTGCTCCTGTGTCTGAGAAGAGATAAAGAAACCCATACTTTCCCATGCTTCCAGGTTAATTATATAGGAGAGAAATGATGGCTCTGGTTTGTGCTAAGAGCAGGAAATACATCAGCCAAACCCCACAATGTTTGGCAAAAAAGAATTTTCCTTCTTCAAAAAAAAAAGAAAAAGGCTCACCCCTCTCTGCCACTTTGTACAGATCTTCATCTGCCCCCCAGTCCTTCTGTTTTCCTCACTTGCCCACGAACTCTGACTTCTTGTTCCAACCCAGAGGAAAATAATGCTGCTGATGTTCTTCAGGCTGGAGTACTGTACAACCCAACAGCTATATTGTTCATATCACACTCTGACAGTTTACAGCACATTTAATGTGCCTTTAAAAAGGACTTCAGCTACTCTCTGAGAAGTGAATTGAAGGCAGTACTCCAGCTTCGGCAAGACTGGAAAAGGGGTCTTTCCTAACACACCCAATCTGCTTTGTTTTGTCCCCTCTGACAATCTTTTCTTCCCCTATGTGTCACTCTGGTGGCAATGCAGAATTCAGTCCTTTGCAACAGAGTGCTGTCACCAGGACAAAAGATCATTTCCACCCTGAAGGCCACATCACAGAGTCTCTCTCCTACTTTCCCAATGCCATCTCATTATTTTTTTCCCCTTTATGAGCAGGGTCTAAATTAAAAGCACGTGCCCTGGGCACCTTTCCTATGGCCAGTGTAGCTTGCTAATGGCAGCAAAGTCATGCTGCACCCTTGCTTTGGCATTTGATCTACCCAGACACAGTAGGATTATTTCTCATCAAACAGACAATAGATGAGTGTCTGGAACCTGACAGCCATTAATGCAGACATTGTTGGTTCTGCATAATCACTTAATTTTCCTTGATAACCATATTATAAATATATATCAGTCTACAGTACTGAACTAGTAATCAGATCTCTGCCATTTATCAGCATTCATTAAAAATTCCTTGACTTTTTCTAGTCTCTAGATGGAGGTAGGAGAATGTCATGATAAACCATGAAGGATGAGAAGTGAAATATTTTCCAGAATGGAGAGAGAGCATGGTTTCCCTACTGCTTAAACAGAAAGGAACCCATTTTAACCCACAAATAACAAGCATATCTAGAAATTGGAAGGTTTCCATTTGCTCTTACCTAGTCTGTTTGAAAACTTATGATCCAGGGCTTTGTACACCTCTGGGGACGCAAGCCAGTTGAAAAGATGGAGGCCTGAGGGGAGAAGAGAAACACTGGAGTGAGCAAGGGGGAGGGATAGAGAAGGCAGAGCAGTGATGTGGTTTGAAAGAAAATGCTTTTATAACAGCTCTGAAAATGCCCTGGGTGTTTTCTTTGACATTTGAGTTAGCAGTTGCACCTACCAATAGATCATCATATTAAGTTGCTGCACCTTCATCAACCATTACATGTGTCTGGGCCAGAGCAGCTCTTTGTTACACTGTTCTGGGAATTCTGTGCTTATTTTCGTAGCTATTATAGTGGCAGGAAAGGGCTATCTAGCCTAAAAACTTTAAAAAAACCCCAACCAAAACCAAGAAAAAAAACCCCAAACCCAAACCATTTTGGATCATTTACTGCAAAACCAGACATTCTGAAGAATTTTCAGACTTATTAAAAAGTGATCCTACACCCCTATAGACAGAGCAGCACCCTCTGAGGAAAGAATGCCACAATACAATACACTAGTCACTGTGCAATAAGCTTCAAATTCACTTTCCCCACTGATATTTTCTAAAGGATGATCATTGGGGTTTTTTTCTTGCTGGAAAGTGCAACCTGATTAGAGAAATATAATGAACTTTTTCAAGGTGGAATGAGAGTTGCAAGGTGGAAAAAGCCTGAATTAAATCTTAAAGCAGCAATCCATACTATGGAGAATTGTAAAGGTTAATTCTAGGGTAGAATTTTCAATGCTACAAATACCATAAGAGCAATTGCTTACAGATCACGTTTCCCCCACCCTCCCTCAAAAGGGGGAAAATAAAGGGGAGGGTGGGGAGGGGAAGCCAGAGAAAAGTGGTACCCTTTCTGCCCTTTCCGGAGGAGGAAGGAAGATGTAGAGGACACTGTGCATAGTTGGTTGTAATTAGCGTTGACATCAATATGGAGCAGAAGTTTTGCATCCTATCACACCCCTCATTACTAGAGTACATAACCTCCTAACCTCCACCCAGGAAAATGATATCATTGCATGAATTAATCATTTGGGCAATTAATGGCAATAACGACCTCAGGTTTCCAGCACAGTCTCTGGCACCAGTGAATTGGCAATGACGTCAGCTTCCCTGGGAATAAGCTGGCGTTTTGCCCGTTCCTGAGCCTCGCTGTTGACTCTGAGGGCAAAAGCAAACAATGTAGTCACCCAACCGGTGATAAACGTTGCAAGCGAATACGAGGCTGCCACCGCGGCAGTGTCAGAGGGATGCTTATCCTGCCAAACCTGCCGTCTGCCTCTCCCGAGCAAGATGCCTATTCCAAAACAGGCACGCGCAAACATCTTCCTCTGATGCACAAAGAGATGGACTCTCCAGGTACACTGAGTATCTGTCTCTTTTCTAGTAATGAGAGCCTCCTTCTCTGCACCTGGAAGCTATGCAGCCTTTTGGGGTATGCAAATAAGCAAGTTATTTAATTATTCCTCTTTTGCTGGGGCATAGGAAAGGAAAGTTTATTATACTGGGGAGTTTATTCTCAGATGGCAAGGCTAGTTGTGCTTCATTTCTTACCTCACTCTGTTGCTGTGAGTGCTTTGAAAGTTGGAGTCCAACTCAACTATGACCAAGCTCTTGCTAGCTTAGAGGAGCTGGAGAACAGGAAAGAGGCAAAAGAAACAAAAAGACAGAACCTCTACTAGCTTATGGTATATGGCCAGTCTTAGAGCTGTCTTTCAGTCTGCTATTCCAGATGAGAAGAGGAGAGCGTGGTTTCATCCTACGAGAAGCTGCTGCACATTCTCTTTGGGTTTTCTATCATCAAATACAAATATCCTCTGTAAGGTGGAGCCTTTTTGCACCTGTGCCAGGTGAGTGCCTCTTGAGTCTTACTTAGGGCACATGCACAAGCTGTGAGGCAGAGGGGGGGGGGGTGTGTGTCAGATTCAGCCTGCCACTCCCAGCAACATGTCCTAGGGAAAGCTTGTGGGCAGAAGGTAGGTGTGAGCAGAGAGGTACTCTCTGATGGAAATATTAGCCATATTTGTGATTTCCCATCTTTGGGATGCATCAAAGACCATGGAAAAGAAAGGAGTTTGGGTAGGTGAATGTTAACCCCTGCTATAAAATACTTGGTGCTGGGGAGGAAGGAGAATTGATTTGGGCAAACAGATTTGGTTAATCCAAGACAAGCCATTTTGTTGCTTCCCCCTGTGGGGCTTTCCTCCTTATTGCTCTTTTCAGAGGGAGCCCCTGGCTATTGCTTTCTGAGTGAGCAGGAGAAGCATACCTCCCTCAGCACTCATCATAACAGTTAGTTTCCAACTCAGATGAAATATGCACACAGGTAAGCAACATCTTTGCCTTAACAATACCTTTCTCGGGATCCTGGCTTAAAAAGAATGAGGTGGTGAAAGCATATGAGAAGCAGCTAAACCTGTTAATGCTTTACAGCAAGATCCCCACTCCAGCTGGTGACTGGGCTGAGGTTACCCAGCTCGGGACAGCCTCATCTTAAAGGCTTGCAGAGATGTAAGCTGCAGAAGTGCTATTACAGCATCATCACTGCAAACAACATTCCCTGCCTACATAGCTTAATACCACTTGTCACATTTGTAATCCAATTTCCTCCACCCGCCCTCTCTGTTTAGCAGTCACTTGTTATCAGAGCAAAGGCAGTGAAACAAAAGGAAGGGCTGAGGCTAATTTGCTTGATGCACTCTTGCTCTACCGGATAACCTTAATTTGTGGTCTCTAACCTGATGCTCAGAGATGCTCACCCTTTCTTCATGTGATTAAAAGGGAGATATCAAATCTGTGGAAGTATCTCAGAAGGTTATTACCTTAGCAGCAGGCAAAAATGATGGTTTGATCATCAGTTTTTCTAACCAGTCAGATAACCTGTCCTGATTCCCCCTGGCCAGGTGTAGCTGGCTCAGCAGATAGGATAATCCACTTTGCTACTCACTTGTACGCTCCATGTTAGAAAATCTGATTACACAGATTGCTTGCAATTTATCTCCACCTGCCATGACTAATGCTCCAGTCTGACCTCCTCTTTCCCATTTTCACATCTCACTGCCGATCCGATATATACACAAACAGATGTACACACACTTGCTCTTTTTTGTTTGCAAACAGCTCACTAAGAGCCTTGGCATTTTCAATCAAGCTAGAAAGCACTTCTGTTTTCCCCATGCTGACCATGAGATAATTTCTCTCTTTTGACTCCTCTCATTACATTTATAATGCACAAGCTCCATATGTTGTTGTTCTATCCACATAAACCAGACATCTCTGTACAGACATGCACAATAAACACTCAACGTTATAAACCCCTGCAGTACATATAAAGACAAAAGCACATGCTAAATGCACTGAGCAATTGCCACCACTCACATTCCTATTCCCTCCAAACCCTGCAGGAAAACATTGCCTGCAGGGCGCTTTTCTATAAAAAAAACCCCTTGCAGCACAGGGCCAGTATGTGATTCTGGAAAATCCCGTTCCCGCTTGCTCCCTTACCTTTCCGTAGTCTGCTAATCCAGGGGCCCTGGACAGATTCGCTTTCCCTCCTGCACACAAACTGCCAGTCCCTCCTGCTTCACATTCACGGCACACTAGCAGGATTCACCGTCATACCATTCTGCCGGATCCTTATCACCCTATTGGCCAAGCCAGACAGTAAATTCATTTAGGCTCCTCCTTATAACTATATTATCACAGGAACAGGATGAATAATTTAGTGAAACAACAAGGATGCGCAGGCTCCGGTATCACAGACTTCACCCCCACTGGCAGGCTTTTATCAAAAAGAGGCGGGTAAAGAAACCAGAATCTGTCACTCCCCTGAAAAGAAGACCTTAGATCACCCACTGTACTTCCCATTCCATCCCTCTTGCCCTCCTCCCACTAAAGCCATTACATTCACTTTTTATTGTTGTACATCCATCCCCAGCCCACAACACAGTGTTTCCCTGGTGAATGGTCACTACCATCTCAGTGGATGCAGAGATTTCTGCCCAGGCAAAGCCAGCCATACTGCAGCACATCCAACACTTTGCCTCTTTCCTGAATGCAGTATGTGAGAAAAGGGTAAAACCGTTCTGCAGAAGGGAGTGACAAGACAAGCAGATCACAAAGAAATGGGAGAGTCTGCCTTGCATCATGATATCTTCTGTTCGGCAACTGCACTGTCATCCCATCAGTCAGATACCCAAGGGATGCAAGTACACGATTGCTGAAAGAGAAAGGCTCATATACACACCGCTCAGGGACTATGATTTCATATGCCTGCTGTGGGAGTTTGAAACCCCACATCAAAAAACCACACCAAAGCAGCAGTTTTCCCCCAGACCAAATGACTAAGCTGTTCCGGTTTGCTTTTGCTTTTTTTCTTTTTCTGGCCAGAATTGTAGTGACAACTAACTGCTCTTATAGTTTAAAAAAAAAAAAAAGTAGTTTTCCCAAAATGAAAACTGCTCATTTTCCTCAAATGATGCTTTTTTTTTAAGAGCTACAGAGCGTTGGAACTTCCCTTAACAGGGTCACCACTTTCTAAGTCAACCCTCAGACCATCCCATTTGCCTGAGGAGTTTTTTGTTATGAGGCCAATGCTAGAAGTGGAGAAGCTCAGTGGGACCACCCCTTCCATTCCCAGATCAGATCAAGCAGCCAGCAGGGCTTTTTAATGACCATTCACAGGGATACTGAAAGCTATTGCTAATACATGTTCACAGGTGCAGTATTTACAACCAGCATTTTGTTCTACCATAATTGAAAAATAGGCAAGACAAAGATGAGAGTTTTCATCCCTTATAGGAGCCTGTGTCCTTTAGAGTCCAAGAACACACTTTGCACTCTGCTTCCCCTGCGCTAATATTTACTCAGCAAAGTCTTCTATATACCTACTATCATAATAATGTGAGGTTCAAATTTGCACTAGAGCCCAAACTCCTTCAAGCAACTCCTACACCAGCTCTCAGTTTGGCTCATCTCCCAGGACTGGCTGGGTGGGTGGCCCTTAGCTCTGCCTCTAGAGGCAGCAGGGACATGAGATTGAAGTCAAACCCAAGTACCAACATAAGTACAAAGGCAGACCGATGATGAGAGACCATCAGTTTTCCTAAAGGCAATGTCTGTCTTTAGACACTGCCTTCATGGAGAAGGATGGGCAGGAGGCTGGGACAACCCACATGTATTTCCACCTTCTAAATTTCTGAGCTGTTTACTTGTAGCACAGCCCCAGGACAGGATGGAGAGTCGTGCTGCCTTCTCCTGGAGAACAGGGCACAGGAATGGCAGATGCTTTTGCCTTTCCTGCCAAGTTCAAGGTGATCTAGGGAGAGAAAGAGTCTTGATCAAGTTTTTGCCTTTGTCTGTTATAGATGTCTCTACCACAATAAGAGAAAAAACTGCTCTCTTGCTCCTGAAGATGCTTCACTTTCGAAGAATGGCAGATGCTCTTTTCCTCCTCCTTTTTCCCTTGCAGCCATCCAAACTTTTGAAGAGCTTTTGTGTTAAAGGAAACCTTGAATTATGCACTTGGTGATAGCTTCAGAGCAATTAAATTAAGGCATGTGGCAAGTTGCCCAATGTCACTACCAAAACTCAGGATGTTTTAGCATCATTTAGTGAAGAGTTTTTACATGATGCTTACTTGAATCACAAAAAGAGAGCAAATTAGGCTGTTGCCATGACAACTAGAGCATCTGATCAAAATTCAGGAGATGGTGGGAGGAGGGAGAGCTCTTCAATCGAGACCTCCATATCATGAATATGGCCCTTGGTTATCAAATCCCTTTCAAGTTAATTCCTAGCATCAAAGCCTGCGTGACAAAGGGCTTAATAATCAGGAGCAAAGCTTTAGCTAAAGAGGGCACAAACCATCTCTCCTAGCACTAATGTGAATTTACTTCTGGTGAGAGGTACTCAGCTGAGAGGTCCACAGAGCAATCACAGAAGTGGTAGCAGTAGTACATAAACACACAAGGCAGGGTGGGAAAAGTGGCAGGAGGCTTCACTCAGAAAAGCACTGAATAAAAAAGCAGATTGTGACTATGTGGTGCAGTAAAGGTGAGCGGCAGCTTTCACAGAGTAGATGGGGAACGAGAGAAGGAAGCAGGGCCATAGCCACTGCTTGTGGAAGCCCTCTGGAAGTTGGAATAAGCTGAGCAGTCTTCCACCAAACCCAAAAAGTTAATTAAAGCAAATAAGAGAAAAAAATGGCAAGAGAAAAAGCAGGATCAGTGGTTGCAGAAGCTGACAGGATAAGGAAATGGAAAACAGGCTACAAGAGTTCTTCTGCGGGAATGAAATCTGTGGTAGGGTTATTGAATATTTTCCATCAAAGCTAGGCCTCTTTTTTTTTTTTTTTTTCCAGATGAGTATTCTTTCTGTTGCAAGCCTTCTAAGAAAATCACTATCTTAGCAGAATTTTTTTCAGTGAAGTCTTTTCATTCTCAACTGCAATAGCTGAGATATTTTTGGATGAAAACAAAGAACATTTCATTGGAAAAAATTCAGGAAGTTTTGTGCTTAACATGGAATATTTCTCCTTCCTCATAATTATTTTTCATCAGACAATCTATTGCCACTGGAAGTATTGGTGTTCTCCTTTAAAATGATGCCTTACTGGGACTAAGTCTCTTTTGGGGGGTGGGAACAATAAGTGGGAGAATGTTCTAAATTAGAGAACATTAAACACATAAGCAAATGGACTAAACTGTGAAAATTTCTCCCCCTCCCTTTTCATCTGCAGATGAAACAAGCTGTGTTTAGAAATGAAAACAAGAAGCAATTGAGAAATCTAGGCAGAGATACATGATTGTATTGTTGTGAGTGTTATACTCCAAGTAGGATACTTGCCAAGGCAAAAGCATACATACTATGGGGATCCAAAACACCACCCCCCCCGGCCCCGCAACTAAGAACAAGTATGCTTTTTCAAGGTGTAAATACCCCCTTATCTGATATTCCGTTCACCTTTTGAGTCTCAAGACTGACTGTCAGTCTGCCTTACATGGGATGTTGTGGCAAGATTTCAGCACCTTGAGTTGGAGGCAGTGATCTTCTGATGGGGTCTTCTTCCTGTACCTGTGTACCACTTTTATAGGTTGCTAGTAAGGTCCAATCCCTGACTGATTGGAATGAATACAAAACAGGTCTTAAACCAGTTATCTACTTGCAAATGAAACTGGCTTTTTCTTCTTTTCATGTCTCCACTCTGCTCTCCCCTTTTATTTTGCCAAAGCCTTGCGAAAAACGTTTATTAGCTAATGACACTGTAGCAGCAGGAGTAGGTCAAGTTGCACAAGAGCCATGTAGGCTTGTTTTGGACCCACAATGCATGACAGAGATGAGAGGTTGAAGTGAGCACTTTTTCATGATGAATATATTGCAACACCCTCTTTAGCAGCTGTCAGTTTAGCAAACATGCTCTTAGGATGGCATAACAGCAGCAGAGGAATTCAAGTGGCAGGTCCCACGGAAATAAATCTGAGGAACAGAGGACAGGGTTAGAGAAGGAAAGGACAATGCATCTCAGAACAGGAATGAGCTCTTGAGAAGTGTCTGGGATGTTACTTTCTAAAGTGAGATGCCTTTGGGACAAGTTATATTTTACCATATCAGACTGAGGCATTATCCTGGAGATTCACTGCTACTGCTTGTATGTATGGAGGTCTCTATAAGAAGTGTATTATCATCCCACTGAAAACATTTTCAAGTACTCCTTATGAAAAGAATTTTTCATTCTTCAGCAACAGTGACTTGTGGTTTTAACGAACTTTTCAAGACCTTCTTGGTACCATGCCTTAATCTAGGAACAAATTTTCTACTGGTATTCTTTCCTTCAGTAAATTCTCTCTGTAAGAAGTTTGCAGTGACTTCTTGCCATCTCAAACACCATAGCAATATGAGATCTTAAAAAGACATATTTTATCCCACTCTGTTACTCTAACACAAGAAAACACTAATATATTTTTCCATGAGGTTCTTTGAGTGAGAATCAATTTAATAGCAATCAACTTTAAAAAATGCAAGTCCACCATTTCTTCACCAGATCACCTGCCATGTTTTGCAAAACACTGTTCCTAGGATGTGGAAATTTCCAAAGCAAAAAGGTTAGAAAAGAGAGAGATGCCCTAATTCCATGTCAGCATAGGCAGTATCCCAAAGGTACTGCACTAATTTAGGATGCTGGAAACAGTGGGCTCAAATCTAAGCAAAGCAAACTGCAGACTCACTTCTGGGTCCTCCTCAGGGCAGAAAGTAACTGCACTAAGAGTTTATCAACTATTCAGAAGACAGATCATCATTATACCTCCTGCATAAATTAGTCTAGTGTATAGAGACTGCTGTAACATTGGGACAGAGACTGAATGAATGACCAACAGCCATCAGAAAGTCCGATTCATATTAGTAGCTTGCAAGTCACAGAGCACGGCTTTGACTTCTTTCTTTCACATACCTGTTGCCTCTAAGACTATTTTCATCCAAACTGCAAATCCTACACTGGACATATTCAACTGGAGATGTAAACTTCTGCTTTTTTGTTTGTTTGCTTTCTTGAATAGGAAAAAAATACATGATCTTACAGAGTTTTTGGTCCTTATAGTAACTGGGGAGAACATCTAGTACAAAATCTGGGGGTAAACATCCTGTTCAGAAGGGACAGCTAAGATTAAATCTTCTTTGGCTTCCTTTAAGCCAAAGGGCACTGCTCAATCACATGGTGTAGCAAAGACAGCACAGGTAAGCCTTGTGCACTGAACAAATCTTGTTTCTTACCTCACTGATTCCCATTAAAGAAGGATAGTTCTAGAAATATCAAAAGATCCATATTAGGGTGAAACTCGTGTAAAATTAAAGCAGGAGCTTCATTCTCACTTTCAGCAGACAATTGCTTAAAAAGGGCCAATGCAGATGACCTACTGCAATGGAGTAGCTCAAAAGAACCAAAAGCTGCTTTGGCCAATTGGTTTGCTACAGATAATCTTCTTCAGGTGCCTCCATGCTCTCACATCCTCCTCCTCCTTTCCCTGGTTGCCAGGCAACTACATAAAGGACCGGAGAGCTTACTGGAGGAAACTACCCTGTAGGGCATCGCGTGGGTTTGGATTTTCTTTCCTAGAAAATACTCAAGGGCGAAGTGGCCTTGGCTTCGTAGGCAACATTTCACTGTGAAACATTGCTTTGCATGAACATTGTGGGGCAAGTGATGTATATCCATAATAACCAAAATAAATGCCTTCACAGATACCAGGTTTCCTTATGAGCTTTTTCTGGGGCTCAGCTGTTCTCCATCAATCACAGAATCATAGGGGTTGGCAGGGACCTCAAGAGATCAGAGTCCAACTCCCCTGCCAAAGCAAGTTCCTTAGGACAGATCGCACGGGTAGGCAACCAGACAGGTCTTGAATATCTCCAGAGATGGAGGCTCCACAACCCCCCCTGGGCAGCCTGTCCCAGGGCTCTGTCACCCTCACTGTGAAAAAGTTCTTCACATGTTGGTGCGAAACTTCCTATGCTCCAACTTGAGACCATTCCCCCATGTCCTGTCACCATGGACCACTGAGGTTGGTTATTTTCCCCCGTGTCCCACATTTCCACAGATCAGCATTTTAAGGAGCTCAAGCATAGAAATCACCAGCCTGTGCAGCAGGAGGTTTCACAATACAGAAAACCACTACCCATGTAGTGGTTGCAGTGTCCCTGAGGATCGCTGCTGTAGCTGGCCATAGCTGTATGTTTACAACACTGACTGAACAGTGTCCCACAGGGCAAATGCAAAAGAAACACAATATTTTTGACCATAAATCTGCTGTCTCATTCTGACCTGTAAGATCAGACACACATCTGTGACTTTACTTGCAAGACAAGCTTAATCTGCAAAGTCTTACTCTGTGTAGCATTCAACCTAACAAAAGAGAAGAGAATAAACTTTCTGTTTCAGCAGCTTTAATATTACTTTTTGATTCCTGTAACTACTCTGTATTCTTGATGCTTTTCAGTATTTCTGGCATATTTTGAGACCTATTACTGCACAACAAAATCTGATTTTTACCCCTCCTTCCATATATCATACCAGAAACTCCATTTTTATTTTCTATTTTCCATTTTTATCATCTGTGTTCCGCCTAAAATGATAAAGGCTGTACCCTGAGGCCATTCAGACTAATAGCATTCACTACAGACTCTGAAGCCATGGTTTGGGACTCTTTGGTCTTAACCATGTACCCCAAATATCTTGGGAATTTGGCACTATTTTTCACTGTTTCCCTAAGAAGTCTCTTGCCCTCCATGCCCTTCTGAATAGCCACTTGCTATTTCTGTATATTCCACAGGCAATTAATTACTACTGATTCAAATGATCCAGTCATAACCAGACATACATATTGCTCTCAGCTGAAAGGAGAAATGGTTTTGATTCTCCACCATACACCTCAAAAAAGGTTGGGTTTTGCTAGCAATGACATAATTTTATAATTGCAAATGACCTGCTCTGGGTCCTGCTGTTCTTGTTTGAGTTGTTCTTAAACAAATTCATCCAGCCTTCAAATTTACAGCTTACTTTAGCTGAAAGAAGCAGATTTCTCATTTGGTTCTCTAGTAGTGCAATATTGGTAGTTAATTTTTGTCCCTAACTTTTTTTTTTTTTTTTTTCCTTGGCACATCCAAGGTTCCCTTATTCCCTAAGGTCATAGTCTGGCTTGCAGCCTCTTCTGCTGAGGTACTCTATTACAAAATCTCAATAGTACTTTTGCAATTCTTGGAGTAGAAAGTTGAAGTTTAGCATGATTAAGGAAAGAAAACTAGGACTTAGGAAAAGATTTTGCTGAGTTGTCCCTTCCCTCCTTTAAAATACCACTTAAATTTAGCACCTAAGGGTAGAAAACAAAACACAAGTTCGGAATAAGTGCTCATTTCATCTTTTTAACATCAAGGTGCCTCTGCTATTGTGGGAAGGGTATGGATGGGATTATGAATTCTGGCAATGAAACATTGCTATTTTTTAAGATGGTCTATCCGTCTACCAGCTCTCAAGGAAAAGTGTTTAGAATAAGGAAATAAAGTATAAAAGATTTCCTTGAAAGAAAGTGATGGATGGATGAACACATTTGCTGCATGATGCAAAGGCCTCTTGTGCAGCAGCATCAGCCAGAGCAGTCCAGCTGGGCTCTGGACAGAGGAACATTTAACATTCTTATAAAACTCAAGACCTTATAACAGGCAGGCTGAGGTGGAAGGAATGGGAAGGAGACAGAACAAGGAGATAGGCAGGGAAATCTTGGAGGGAGGAGAGTGGGGAACCAGTAGGGTGGAGGGCAGGTAATAAGGATGGACTCTGGTGTAGCCATGCAGTCTCCTTTCATTTGACATGACTGAAGTCTTGCTTTGTATGAAAGAAAGCCGAAGGAATAAATTCTTTCCCAAGCACATACATCCTAGGGAAGCATTTCAAATAGCAGTCTGCAGTGGGCAAGAAACCACTATATTAAAATACAGCTCACTCCCCAGGGGTATGGGAATCAAATATGAAGCTACTCATAAGGCTGTAAAATGAAACCACCTAAAATGTTAACAGAAAAATCAAGTTTTAATTTAGAATTACTCACTGCCTGATAAGAGAGCCAAAATTTGAACATGTTCCCTAATGTTGATGGCTAAATGCCTTTCTCAAAGCACTTTAAAGGTGAAGGAGACAGCTGTAGCAGGCTGGAATGAATTTGAGAGAAAGCTGGCCATATGCAACAGCATCAGACAGACTGCAAGGACCAAATGACACAGCAGGACAGCATAAGTATTGACCACCATTCCCACTCAGGAGCTTTGGTATGTCCTCTGGGGTATCATAAATAGTGTGATTTCAGGGTAGTTTTGGAAACAGCCTGTTCTTTGGGTTTCATTTTCTGGGATTTAATGTCAGAGTAACCCCTAATATTTCTTAGGATATGTCTGTGAAGCACCAGGTGGGGGTGGCTGCAGTAGTTCAGGGCTGTATCCTGTCCTAGCTGTGTAATTGTGCAGGGTCAGCCCGCACAGGCAGAGGAGTGTGCTACTGCAGCTCCGGTCTTTCTGGTTCCAGTTCTACTGCTGTAGCCCCAGGTCTGGTGTCTGCAGCACAGTGCCCTGTGCCATACAAGTACAGTTCCACATTCTTGTTGAGGCAGCAGCTCTGGCTTTAGGGACTATGGTAGAGATTAAAACCTTTTACAGCCTAGTGGTTAAAAAGTGCTACGTTTTATCTCTATGAAGTCTGTAAGTGATTGACAATTTTCCCATAACTTTTCACTGGTTCTCTCCAGTCCCACAAATACATTTACACAAACCACATGGATATCCGGTCTCCTGAACAGGAGTACACTTCTGTATCAGAAACATACAGCTCAGAAAGACTTTGTATGGGTCTACCATGGGATCTTCCTTTTTTCTTAATTGTTTCTACTTCTGCTGCTGCCAAAATGACTTCCTGCTAGAACGACCTAATGACAAAAAGACAGATATATCTCCCATTTTCATAGGTTTTAACTTTATATCTTTGGTGTATTTCTCTCTCCAGTTCCTTATATGGCTTTGGATTGAGTGTATCTGGACAGATACAAGATTTCTATACCTTCCTGTCCCAGTAATCATTCTCAGATGCCCCATGACATCTCAGTCAAATGCTTTTTTCTACATGTTTGTTTTCTCTGGGTCAGTAGGCACCTTCTCTGGTTCAATAGGTTCTCAGACACCCTACAGAGAAGAAAAGACAACACCAAATATTGTGGCCATAGCACCTGCCCTGTCCTTGTGAGCATTGCTGGGCCATCTCTGCCCATGCTGTTATTCAAGACAGGGCAGAAGTTCAAAACCACCTTGCAGTACACCCCTACTGCAACTACACACTAAGCACTACGAGTGACGCACTCAGAGAGGCTTGTATTTTGCGAAAAGAGCTGCAACAATTTATTTGTGCTGGGACTTCTCCATACATATTTATGGGGTCTGTTTACTCAAATAAAGTAATGTGTGAAATTCAACAGACACAGAACCTCATGGAGGAGTCTTCTGTCTGCTTTAATTAAAGAGAGAAGGAAAACACCCAAGGATTCTTTACCACAGTGAAAGTTAAAAGGATCAACAGGAACCACTGTAGGTGGATGAAGCCTCTACATTTTAATGACTTCTGACATGTCTTTAAGTCCTCCAGGCTTTCAAACCATTACGATACAAGGAAGTTAACTGTGGTCACTAGACAGACAGATACTGCCCCAGATTATGTACTGCCAGTTGTTAAGAAAAAGAAAACAAAACACCTTCTTCAAGGAAGGAGAGAAACACAACATACTTTTTATTTAATAAAAGCGTAGAATAGCCAGCCCTTACCCTAAATTAAAGCTCTATGGTTCTCATATGTATGTCACAAGTAAGAAAAACAGAAAAAGCCAAATCTTGGGAATGTCAGTGAGGGGGGGAAAAAAAGTGCCTACCTGTGTAAAAGAGAGAGATTCATATGCATGTAGAACCACTATGGTTTCCCCTATTCCCTTCCATTTTGTTTGGGTTGAAGATTGATTTGTTTACAGTATTTAAAGCTCCTTTTTAATGAGTTGTGTGAAATCTGGCAGACACATAACCTCTTTGAACAACAAAGAATTTCCTGCATTAATGAAGAAGGAAAGAAAGCCAAGAATTAATTTTTACAGCACATTAATTACTGCATGAAATAAAGTTCAAATAATCAACAGGAACCATAACAGTGAGGTAAAGGTAAAAGGAGATAAAATATGTACATTCTGCTTTGTCAATGGGCAAAAAAATGGCCCCTGCACTATCAAACAAAAATAGAAGAAATTTGTTATTGTAGAAGAAAGGAATTCTATTGAGGGAACCTCTGGAAGTCTTTCCTTTTGATAAACAATAACTCCACCCTTACACAGAGGGAGCAAAATAAAGACAAATCAACCATGGCTAACGAGTGAGTGGATAGGTATACAGAATTCTGAGACAGGTCACACATTTGAAAGACAGCTGGAGACTAGGAGAAAAGTTTTGCCATAAGGCAAAACACACAAAAATATATGCAACTTCTTCCCCCTGAAATGGGGCTTTCGTATTTTATGTGTGCATGCAGGGTGCCAGGGATGTGTGTCTTTAAATACTTACAGAAATTACATGTCAGAGGGAAGTAGTGCAAATGTCAGTACTACAGGATGAAATGTGGATATTCATGCACAAAAGGAGTTGAGGGTCTTCTTTTCCAGGGCATATTAGAAAAACACTTAGAGGGAAAGCAGCAGGGAACTGCATCCTGCATATCCAAGTGTCACAGAGTTCATGATTGTTATATCGACTCAAAACATCCCCACTCAAAGAAGCAATAACAACAACCTTACCCAGAGCCTAGTATTTTCAGTTTCACATTTACTGCCTGTTGATACAGCTCTCAGACCAGATGTACTAAGTACAATGGCACTGACAAGTCCTGGTAGCTGTGCTGATGCCCTGACCTTGATGATCAGGAAGAAGTGACTCAGTGCCACTTTCCATATTTTTATTTAAAGGTCTACTGGGAGAAAGCCACTATACTGAGTATGGGGTATGAAAGAAATTACTGTAAACTTGCTGGTTTGGCTAGCTTGAAGAATTTTGCCAAGTCCAGTACTGGGATAGCAACTACCTTCTTTAGTTACTTATAAGATGGTCCGCAAATCTTTTCACTGGAACCACAAGATGAACATTAGTGGTCTTACTTGTATTTCTGTGGTTCTAGTTTTCATGAAAAGAAATCTGGCTTTACAATCAATAGTTGTGGGTGATAAAGATTCTTCATTTAGCTGTAAACCCACAGAACATAAATCAGAGCTACAGGTGGAGGCTGAGATTTCCTGCAGTGCTCCTAACATTTCCCTCTTTGTGAACTGTGTTAGCTAGAAAGAGAGTCACGTTGGGGATGTCTTTGGTACTTGTTTCTGGGTATCCCATAAGGCCAACTGGAGTGCAAATCTCTTGCTCTAAGAAATGAGGGATGACATGAGGCTGCTAACAGCAAAAGGAATTGGATCAACTAAATGCAAGACTGAGATACTCAGAGGACAGAAACAACGCTCTTAGAGAAGAGGTTTGCTCTGAAGGGGAACACATCTTCAGTCCTGCTGCTGACTCAATGCAGAACACCTCAGAGATCAAACACAAGTCATGTGCCTCAGTAAACAGCTTAAAGAAATCCAGCATACTCAGCAAGGCTCACCCAAGCGCGTTTGAAAGGACGGTGTTTCTTGGAAGCAGAGCGCTGCTCCCTCTCCTCACAGCTCACCCACTCCAAGCACTGCTAGTTGTTTTGTGAACAGCCTCATTCACTGCATGTTGCACTTGCCTAAGGCTGGAAATCCATCTCCCCCCTTCTCCCTCCTCCCAGCCTGCCGCTAGTTTTGATGGGATATTTTCTCCCCGCATTAGCCTGCTCTCTACTTCTCTCTCTTCCTGAGCTGGGCCTGTTTCCTCCTCCTATTTATTCATGCAGGAGAGCAGATGGCAGGGGGAGTGGATTTCTCGCTCGCTGGGAGCGTGCTAGCTTATACAGACACTTGGTTTTGTCACACAAAGGGGGAATAATGCCAAATGCAGAAAAAGCAAAGTATTCCAGAGCATAGCATCCCCTATTCTCTCTTCTTCCGTTCAAGCACAATATATTTTGGGCAACACTGTTCAGTTCTCAGTGTGTATTTATACCAGTTATATCACACTGTGCTTTTGCCTTCCCTCATTTTCAATCTTTAATTAGGCTGAGAAAACAATTCACATCGTATCATTTATCAAAACGAATGCAGCTTTTTGCATTTCAAGAAATAGCTGCAGTTAAATGCAGTCACAAACAGTTGGGAGCACTATTTTCAAGCCTGCAGTGGAAGCATCAGTCGTCCTCTGCAAATCTTCCCTATTCAGACAGTGGAGTTCAGTTGTGATGAGGTAAATGGGACTTGGGCAGGATCTTTGACTACAGAAGACCTCCATGCACACCTTGCTTGCAAAATGCCCTCAGGACACTCACTAACATTTCCCCTACACCTGGTTCAGGGACAGGGGCATCATCACCAAAATAAAATGCAGATGAGACTATACCTATACTTACATAGTCCTTGCAGTCTGACCAGTTCCAGCTGACAAATGACTATTAGGGACATTATCAGCAAAACTACTGTTGTAATCTCATTAATAAAGAATATCAATGCCTTACATGAAGTCTTTTGTCCTGGTTTCAGCTGGGATAGGTAGTTTTCATCCCAGCAGCTGGTATAGTGCTGTGTTTTAGAATTAGGGTGAGAAGATTGTTGATAACACACTGATGTTTCAGGTGTTCCAAAGCAGCCGAGGACTTTTCAGTTTCTCCCATCAGCCTACCAACAAGAAGGCAGGGGTGTCCAAGAACCTGGAGGGGACAGAGCCACAACAGCTGACCCAAACCAGCCAAAGTGATGTCATGCTCAGTATATATACTGGGTGATGAGCTGGCAGATAGTGTAGCTCAGGAACTAGCTGAGCACTGGCTCTGGGCAGTAATTGTACTGTGCATCACTTTTTTTGCATATTCTTTTACTATCAGTATGCTTATTATTATTCTTTTCCTTTTCTGTCCTATTAAACACATGAGTTCTGCCTTTTAAATTCTCTCCTCCATCCCACTGCGGGGAGAGGAGTGAGTGAACTGGTTGTTTTAGTTGCCAGCTGGATGGAACCGTGACATCTTTCAATCAAAATTTTGCCTGGTAGGTTCTGTAGCAATAACAAAGTGCAGTCACCTTTTGATTTATGGTGACATTCAATGGGTACCCTAAGAACAGCACACAGAAATAAGCCATTGGTAAAGGCCACTGAGGTCAGTGCTGTTTTAATTGAAGCAACAATGCTGTCTTTGACGGCTACACAAGTACTGCCAGACTTTCAGAGTTTTGTGCTGTTTTTCAGAAAGCCTGAACTGAAATGACCTTGCAGAAAACTATATGCAACTGAAAACAACTTTTTAGAAAGAATGGACCAGTCAAACGAGGCCAGATTTTAACCTGCAGTTTCAAAAGCTTCTCTCATGCTACAAATTAAGGTAACTGAGTTGTAAATCAGCAGAGTTGCAGTGGGGGACAGCTGGTGAGACAGGACCTGTCTGATGTTTAGCACTAAAGCAAAAGCTCTGGTTCAATTTTAGGTCAGGAGAATGAGCAACAGGAGCTTCCAAGCAGCAATTTAGCAGTTTATCAAGGCAAGTCTTGCAGAGAAAAAGCCAGCAAAGAGGAACGAGAGGAAAAAAACCCCACATGACAAAGTAATTTAAGGTATTGTCTTCAGACATAAGAACCCCTTTAATTAAATACATACTAATGCAAATGCCACATTGCTCCCATTCGTCATCGGTGATGCTAGACTGTCAAGGTAACACAGACAAGGAAACTTAACAAATGTGCTTTCATTACATGTCTCAGATAAAAGCTTCAGTAGTCTGAGCAGAAAAAGGAACAATTACAACATTCCCCAGATCCATCATCTGTAACATGCAGTGCCTGTACCTCCCTTCTAGGATGGTTTCTTCATCATCACAAAACTTAGACTGTTGTGCCTATGATGCACTTACTAATTAGCTTTTCTTTAAGTGGGTCCCTGCCATATCTAATTGAGATGTGGCTTTTGCAATGAAGCCAGTCAATAACTCTTTTCACACTACAGCAGAAAAAGTGCATTCCAAGAATGTAGCCATAAGAAAGGCAAACTGAATAACCCTTCTAGATTCAACAGGTAAGCATGAACTCATCCCAGTTAGGTTTTGGTCTATCCATCATACAGTGATCAATCAATCAATGAGGAATTCAATCTCCTGAGCCCAAAGTCGCATGGTGTGTTTCCTAACTGCTTTGGACTCATGCCCTTCCAGCCCAGTTGAAATTGAGACTTTAGTGTAACTGTTTTGCTGCATTTGGGAATTTAACCATGGGATCATGAAGTTTTTTTGTGCAGTACCATTATTTGCACAACACCTGGAAGTATGTTGGGATATTTACTGCAATAAAGACATGCTAAAATATCAACAACTTTCAGAGTCAACCAGGAGCCTCCTCTGGGTAGCTTAAATTGTCTTTACAGAATAGGGCCTTCGGAAATCGTTCTGAGACATTTGCCATAGGGTCATTCCAAGCATTCAAGCCCAGTCACCCAAAGCAATGCTCTCCAGTTCTATTAGCATTTGTTTATTTGTAATACTAGTATGCAGAAACAACCTTCTAGGCAACTCGATGCCACCTCCTTGCTTTACTTTGTAACGTGGGTTTCCTCCTCCCACCCTCCCAACTGTTGCTGACTTACCAGCAGGGTTTTTCTTCTTCCAATTTTCTATAATTACTTTATGCTGAGGCTCCATTGATCTGTTGGGGATGTTCAAGTAAGGGAATTTCTTGGCGAAACTGAGGCCACAGGTCTCTGCCTGCTTGTAAGTGAGCATAGGGAATTCAGATGGGCAGAAGTCTTGGGCCAAATCTCAACTCTTTTACTGAACACCATCTCTCCTGTGCCAGCAACACCACCAGTCTTTACATAGTCTAGCAGAAGCATTTAAGTGGCCTCATGAAATTTTAGCAGTTCCTGCCTCTCCCAGGACCCCAGATAGAAGAACAAAAAGCAAAGTAGTATCTACAAGAACAGACAGGCTAAACATGTTATTTGCAGTAACACATATGGTTGAACCTGTGAGTTACTGAATCTAGTTTGTGCAGCCCAAGCTGCTGATTAGTCTCCTTCTCAATGTAGTTTTCAGAGCACTGTAGTTCTTTGCCTTGGGAATCGAACTCCTGTTCCACCCATCGCTCACATTTTCTGTTCCTTCCATGCTCTACAGCCCCTCTTCAGGCAGGAGAGCCTGCTGGGAGCCACCCAGCCCTGAGCATAGCCACACTGGTTCTCACCCACTGTTTCCTCAAATGTTAATAGTTTCAGGATTACCAAATGTTTGTTCTGGGTCACAGCAACGATACTTTAGAAACCTCATTATCGGTTAATGAAACAGATATTGTTTGTCATGAATCAATTCACATTGTTCACCCAACCAGCCCCCTGACCGATTTCAAAGGCTGAGGTTTCCGTAGCCAGGTTTCCGTAGCCAGGTTTCCAGGCTTGAAGGTGCCAGCACTTCAACCCTCACTATTCCTCAAATCTTTGGATTGGCTTTGTTGTGTGGATGCAAAGTTAGGCCAAGCAGAACTCACAAAGTACTTACTTCTCTTTGTATTGCGCAAAGCAATTAACAAATTAAGCAATTAAGCATTAACAGTTCCTGCAATGCAATGTCGTTTTGCCATTCAGCATGAGAATTCCTGGTGAAAACAGACTTGTCCTTTTATTTGGAGTACTCCCAGTATACAAGAAGATGGATTTGGTAATGTTTGCTATGGTTCAGAAAGCAATTTTGATGTGCATCTAGGCTTTTGCAAGAAACCCATTCTCTGGCCATGCAGGCTGCACTGCAGCCAATATTAGAAAAAAGGAAAAAATGAGTGGGTGTAATAAAGCAATTGCAAATGGGTTGTGCAAACATAGAAATCACTTTTATGTTCCTGTTTGGGAGATTTTTGTAAGCAGAAATAATGAGACCCATACTAGAAACATACTAAATCTGTTTGACTAGATTTCAGATATGGTCTCATTAGAGAGCAATGCTGACACTGCTCAGTATACATCACATGGGATTTCCTCCCCACCACCTCCAAGATTTGTTCTGTCACGCAATAAGTTTGATTTTTCATGTTAGGACTTAGAGGCTGAAGGCTTTGTGCTCATCTGGCAGCACAAGGTCTCAAGAATTGTCTGGTCTTGTTGCAGTGTGAGCTTATTTGAGGTTGTTCTAGCAACAAGGAAATCGTTACTGAAATCTGTTTTATTCCCACCTAAGAGTAGTAAAAAATAGTTATTCTATGCAGATTGTTGTGGCGTTTGCACCTTTCCTCACCTCTGTGCTAGCAGTAATCTGCTCTCCTAATCTTGCATACACACAAGCCTTCCTGTGCAATGCTTGTCACTTAGAAAAAAGGCTATGCACAATGTTACTTACCACTCTGCCCTCCAGCATGCCAAGTAATTAGACGCGAAGAAGGCAAAGCAAAGAGCTGTGTTGGTATATAGACATCCTTAGCAGAGGAGGTTCAATCTTTTCTCTGTACAGTAGCATAACTCTGCGATCCTTGCTGCTCCTGCCTGCAAGCGTCACAGTTCTACTTTGCTGCCTGCAACATGCACTATTTAGGAGGCTGGACGGGCTGTTCTGTCAATGTGTTGGGTGAGCAGGTCAGTTCCTGTGGCTGCCTAATTTACCTCCTTAAAACAAACACTTCAACATTCGGTTTCATTTACTCAGGCCCCTCTAAATATCTCCTGGCCTGAAAGCCATTTTCAGCTAGAAAACACAGATGCAATACAGTGCTGGTAGAAATACAGCTGTCATTTTGCTTTGATGGCAACAGGCTGTTGGAACTTGAACCCCTGGTTGTTTTTGCATTGAGACTACAAGGCAAGAAATATGCCTCTACTTGAACAAGTAAGACACCTGCCAAATTACTGTGCGCAGTGAATATGTGGCTGCCTGTGACCTGACACATTTCTCTGCAAAAACCAGAGTACAGTTACCTTGTAAAGAGCCATTGGCTGTTCAGACTGTACCTCAGCTTTCCCTGTACTGGGTCCTCAGAGAATGGCACCTTTTTCTGGCTGCAGTGTGCAGCAGCCTGTTGTTGTCCAAGGCCCTTGGACTCGTGAAAGCGGCTGGAACTGCTGCTGCCCAAAGCAGAAAGGAATGGCTTGGTGAAAAGCTCTCCTAGCCACCTGCGTCACATGCAGAGTCAAACACAAAGCTTAACAATCAGAGGTGGAGTCACAGGGTGTGGTGATTTGACGCTGGCTGGTGGCCAGATGCCCACCCAAGTTGCTCTATTACTCCTCTTCTTAGCTGTACAGGGGATAAAATATATATTGAGAGGCTTAGAAGTTGAGATAAGCAGAGGAAGAAATTATTCAGCAATTAGCATCACGGGCAAAACAGACTCAACATAGGACAAAAAAAGCTATCTAATTTATTACACTACACTACATGCACACTGACCTTGGTGTCTGCAGTTTCTTACATCTCACTCCCTCCTCTGGTGGCAAAAAGTGGCTTCTTGTGTGGTTGTTTTCTCCTAAATGTGATTCACAGAAGCACTACGACCATCACTGATGGGTTCGGCATTGGTCAGTGGCAAGTCCAGCCTTAAGCCCAGCTGGTGTTTACTCTGTGGGGTTGAGGGGAAGCTTCTGGCTGCTTCTTGCAGAAGCCACCCTTGCAGCCCCCCTCATCCACCAGAAGCTCATCACACTAAACCACAACACAGGATGTAACAGTTTCTGCAATAACTACGCTCTCCAACCTCACTAGACAGAGTAAGAGGTGAGACAAAGGTGGCCTGCTGGGTCCTTGAAAAGGCCTGAGTGCTGCAGATGGTGCCATGGCTGTGTCGCTGGCAGTGTTACTTCATGGAGGTTGGGAGACATGTATCAGCACTGCTGCCTACGGAGCAAAAGGCACTATAAAGCAGAAATGAGGAACAAGGATGGATTATCAAGATGGTAAGAATAGCAAGCCTCAAAGATTAGCCAAGTGGAGCTTGCAACTAATCTGGTGTGGTTTAATGAATGTCAGATAATCTTCATCTACTGGTATTCTAGCTCTGGAGCTCTTATGAACTTTAAAAATCCCACTTCAGCCCTGAAAAGAAGAATACTGACCCTTGGAATTATCTAACAACTTTTCTTCACCTGATATTATCAGCTATACTAAAGGAGTGGTGATTCTGCAGAATCTGTATTGTTCTATAGAAACAATATCATGAAAGCATAAAGTTAAAACAGAACTCAATCCACAGTGGATCTCTAGTTGGCTTACTATAATCAGTGTTACAGCACATACTGAAAGAAATTTCCCTTTCCCCCAATCCACTTGACATAGCATAAATTTCCAAAAAATACCACCAATGGCAAAGTCTTTCTACTTCCTGTGACAGCCATCTTAATCTTGATTCTAAATTGGCTCTGTGATATGACAGAAAATTAGGAACTTGGAAATTTTTAACAGCTGAAACTTAGGGGGAAGCTTGGATAGAAGTAACAGTCCTGAATTAAACCTAAAACACATTTTCAGAGGAGTTTGAAAGTACAGGTTTTCAATCTTGTATTTGGGAAGATTTGAAATGTCAACGCTTTCATTTTCCTTTGTCAGAATGAAAGATGTAATTTCTGATCTAAAGAATTTAGCATCTCTGATTTGAAGATTTTCACCATTTTCTTTCAGTAAGTTTTTGTCTCTGTGGACCGAAGGAGAAGCTAATTTTGAAATCTTTAAGCTTTCCAGGGTTGAAATCTCTATTTCTGGACCAGGTCTACTGAAAATGCTGTGTGCCATTTGGTCTTCATGTTGGGAAAGATCTCTGAACACCTCTCATACACACAGAATGAAGGCATCCCAGTTCTGCTCTTTGGTTGTAGAGTTTAGCATCACACAGGCCTGACACCAAACTGAGAGGGTTTACATCAGAGATGACAGATGATAAGATGGTTACCACCCCTATCAACTTTGTCCTGCCACCAGCTCTTGAGTCTGAACCTGCCTGACACCAGGACAGTTCCAGTTTATAGCTGTTAAAGCTGAAAGGATGCATTTTTCATGTCAGCAGAGCTGAACAGTTGGTAATTTTTCCAGAGCAGAGATTATAGCAGGCTGCCAGGCAGCCATCAACTCTGACATGCCATTTGCAGAGTTCCTGTTGCTGTGTGTCTAATCCACCACTAAGGAAAGAACTGGAAGGTGGACTACCAGCAGATATGTATGTAATAAGCTCATATTTCTGCCGTGTGGTGATCTTTGTATTAGTCCTTTAAAGATTATAAAACATGCCTAGTGGTTTTCTGACATGCTGAGATTTAGCCAACATTTAGTCAAACATACACATTGTGATGGGAATAAGTGTCCAGGTACACACATTGGATCTGATGATCTTAAAGTTCTTTTCCAACCTAAATGATTCTGTGATTTAACAAGTTCTATAGGCATTTCAATTAGCCTAAAACATTTAACACATTTGGTTCTGAACACAGGCTATACTATAAAAAAGGAGGGAAGTAATTTTCTGCCCTTTTTCACCTTTGCAGGTGGAGAAACAGTGAAGAAGGTTTCACCTTATAAGATAGACCTGGGTGGGAAGACTGTCCTTACAAAAGTCTACAGGTTTGGCTAGGGACTACTGAATGTTAAGTCAAAGCCACAGCACTGGTTCTAGTACTCTACCAACACTTCGCTAGCAAGATGTGACTGGAAGGGGACACAGCCTATATAAACAGCAGCCACCCCTTCCCTGACCATACTGTTCTCTCATGAAGGCAGCACTGCCCTTAATAGGTCACTGGATCCTTTCTCCCATGGAGAGAAAACATCCCTCAGGAAACATCTTGGCTGTTGGTTGTTTGGGCATGTGTACAGTTAACTCAACTCTCCTGATCCTATCCTGAGAAAATCTCCATAAGGCTGACTCCTACTGTTCTGGGCCATCTGGATACATTAATTCTAAAGTACTGTAATAGAAAAGCAGTCCATCATGTACTAGAAGACAACATGCAGTGTGAACCGGGCATTAGAGATACAGTAGATTAAGTATTCCCCAACAGTTGCCATGTGCCATTTGTACTGTGCATGTAGGATGTGTGAGTGTTTAAGAGACACTTCTCCCACATGAAAAAAGACCTTATTGACCAGATGGTCCCAATTCTTTTACTGCTAAGTTTAAAAAAACATCCAGATAAATCCCAATTAACTCAGGTAGCTCACCGGGAGAAAATATTGGGTTGAATACACCTTAAAGGTCTGGCAGTGCCCCAGCAAAACAAGTGGATTCTACGGGGCTCCAACAGACTTGGTTCAAGCCCTGACATTGGGCAGCTTTTCTAGCAGCATAAGAAAGGATTACATTGCAGCAGCTATTATTTTTCTTTACTTAAAATAAGATCCACCAACTAGAATCAGACTAAAACATCTTCCCTTTAAGTATCATGTATGAAACACACTGTGCAAACTGCATGCCTTTCTTTGATGTATGCAGATCTAGTAAGCAAGTAAGAAGGGCCATACATTTACTGCAGGAAGTTAGTTCTTAGCCTACTATGTTTCTGAGGCAATTCTCCATCTCTTTTACAGAGGGAAGCAGTGAAAGTACCCCAGGCTGATATTCTGTGTGATGTAACTCCAGCCAACAACAGAGAATGACAAGATTCCCTTGATGTAAATGCATCAGTAGGAAAGCGTCATCTGTTGCCTCCCATACCATTTTCCTCACAGCATTTCTCTCACACTGATCTGCTGCTCTCCAGTCTGCAGAGGGGAAGGGTAGTACTGTTGTGCAATTACCTCCTTTTCCAGAAATTAATTTGTTGCTTGAGGAACAGAACTAAATGACTTGTAATTTCATTTTGAAATAAACAGTACTTTGCAACTCCTTTCACAGAGACTAGAAAGGAGCTGATTTTCTCCTGGATCATGTTGTTCTTTCTTAGCATTGTGTGCTTGGTAAATTGTATTAGCACAGCATGAAGTTGGCACAAGATATGTGATGTAGTCTCAACTGTAAAATCAAAACTGTTTGGCTGGAAGAATGAAGGATATTGCCCCCACCCCCTCTACCCATGATATTCAGGGAAGAGGAAAACCACAGTTTGGCTATATTCCTGAATTTGTCATTAAAACATATAAATACATTCTACAGCAAATTCCTTTTGACTGATGCTAAATGCATGACTAATTCTGTAGGCTGAGATCAGAAGAAGTGAGAAATTTACAAAACTTCCATTAAGTCAGTTTTGATATGGCATATATTATATTTTCTTCTCTTGGATTGAAGTGAACTCACAGATGTGACTTTAAAGTTTTACTTAACCTCTGCAGAGTCCTGCCAACTGTATAATTCGGATGGCTACTAAGACATCCAAGATAATTAATTCAGGATACAGTCCTCATACATTCCCTGTCAAAAGGAACAACTCCAAGACTTCCTCAGTGTAGGACTTCTTTAGCATAGCTCACTGGATAAATTTTCCCAAGATACTTAATCCACTTAAGAGATATGTTGCCACGAAACACCTCTTTTTCCACTCCCATAAAGCACCTCTGGATTGCAGATAAATTCAGATGTCCTAAAGAAAAATATTTCCAATCAAATAGCCAGAATTTTCTATTGGATCTATTTGATGTTGAATAACTGGTTTTCCTATTAATTTTTTCAATAGACAAGGCATTTGGGTATGATGAGATGCCAAGCAAAAACCATCAAAGGGGCTTGTTATAATTTTTACTGAAGTTCTCTCTGAAATTCTCTGCTCCATTTTTATAACCAAATTTGAAGCTTACATACAGATTATTTCACATGGCAGGGCTTCACCCATCCTCTAGACCATAAAAATGTAGTTATCTTAAATGGATTCTCCACCTATCTTGTTCACCCTAGCAGTGAGCAAATTCTTCAGAAATAGGTTTAGAAACCCATTAGCTGAGGTTACCTGCAGGTGGTAGCACTGAACCTCAAATTCAGCTGGTTTAGCCTTGAAGGAGGCTCACGCTACAGAGAGCTCCAGAAAGTGTTTTTCTAAAACCTTTTATATCATTCTATCAGCATTCTAAATATCCATGGATAATGTTAAGACAGGGCAGGGCTGAGGGCTCCCAAACCCGAAGGAAACGGAATGAGGGTTTTCGCTCCATTTCAGGTGACGGCTCATAAAGCATGTCCTGACTCAGCACCTTGGACAGGGGAACAAAGGTGAGTCAATGGTGCTCAGGGGGCAGTTGCCTTCCCAAGCATGGGTACACATAAACAGAGTAGTACTTCTTCCCAAGAGAGAACAACCCGTGAGGCTTTCTTGGTCAGGAGACTCCAAGAAATCCTAGAATTTTGACACAAGCAACAAGGATGTTAGGAAATATATATGAAGAGAAAAAAGGAATGAAATGTGAACAGTGTCTCCAAATTACCTTCATTACTGGCAGGTTTAGTAAGAGGCTGAAGTAGCTGCAATGTAGAGGCTGTGAGGTGAGGAATAGTTCTTAACCACCATAGCCATGTACTGTCCCAAACATTTCAAGTCCACCCAAGGATAAGCAATATGGAAAAAAAAATCAGAAAAAAAAGATTAAAATTAAAGTATGTGTAGTTATAGGAGGAACTTTTTTCACTGTGAGAGTGACGGAGCACTGGCACAGACTGCCCAGAGAGGTTGTGGAGTCTCCTTCTCTGGAGGCATTCAAACCCATCTGCATGTGTTCCTGTGTCATTTAGTCTAAGTGATCCTACTCTGGCAAGGGGGTTGGACTAGATGATCTTTCGAGGTTCCTTCCAACTCCTAATGTTCTGTGATTCTGTGATAGAGTTATTAGTTCTGCAACTAGTGATAGCACAGTATATTAGTGCATGGTTATAGCATGTGAGTTTAGAAGAAAAAAAGAAAGAAATGATAAACCCAGTGGATGGAAGATGTCCAAATTATGAAAGGGATTAAGACTCAATGAATTCTCAGGAAAACAGGTAAAGAGTACGCTGAAATACTCTAGAATTTCTTATGTCTCTCAATCTCTTTCTTCTTTGATAGTATGCTTGAAGAAAACCAAAGCCCTGGTTGTTTTATTAGCCTCTCCCTTATTTATAAACCTACATGCATTCACCAGAGAGAAACAAATAACCTTCCTACTCAAGTGCCAACTCATATTCTTAAGAAATGGCATAGAACAAGTGATGCACAGTCTGAAATTAAAAAACATAACTGTTTAAGCTCTTGAAAATACCAAGATACCATCAAGATAGAAAGACATTCATTAAGGGTGTCTACTGAAGAAATCACACCAGTCTAGCTACAAGAATAGCCTCCTTGTTAGATATTAGAACATATCACAATGAACTGTAATAAATAAGAACTTCAGCAAAAGTGAGGTAGAAAACTGCAGTTCAAAATTATTCTTAACTATGTTCTCTGAAGAACTGCTTTCAGACTACATACGTTTCTATTAATCTATTAAACAATATGGGCAAATAATGTAGTTCAGAAAATGGGATCAGAGATCTGACAAACGCCTTCAGTCCCATGGCAATTTACTGTAGCTTACTTGGCAAGAAATACTGACAGTACAATTAATACCAGGAGCGCAGGTTTGAGTTTCATCAGCCCAGCTAGTCTGGGCGTTCCCCAAAAGGACTTCACCACACTTGAGAAGAGCTATATTTACTGCAGGGACCACCATCAGTGAAGACATTTATATTGCTCGGGAAATCAGGCCATGCTGCCAATGTGCATGTCTTTTAGAAGGCTCAGACTGGGGTTTTTTTGTTTAGACTTGAGCAGGTCTTGCCAATACTGTTATGCAACAATCAGGTAGAGTTTGAAAAAAATTTCCATATCTGTTATTTGCAAGATTTTTACAGATTAACAACAGTTGCATACAAACCCTTCAGGAACTGCGTGTCAGAAGGAGATCTAATAAAATTCACATTTTTAATTCAGGCAAATGCATTTTTACCTTACTTGGGAGGGGAAACAAAGCTGCTATGACAGCAGAATGTATTAGTGTTCCATTTCAGAGCTATATGTATATAGACTAATATTATCTTTTCAGAAACATCAATAGTAAGCTGCCCAAATGACAGAAAAATAGAGCTCATGTGGAGGCACATACACACGCAGGCACACACACACACATCTATCTATCTATCTATCTACATATATATATAAACTAATTAAATTGCCTGAAGGAAGTTGGCTACATTTAAATTTTAAGTAGAAAAATCAATTCCACAGACTAGACAGTTATTCCCATAGGGTAAAGGCTGGGATATTTTCTGTATTTTCACCTACTATTTTCTAAACTTCTGTTATCATTCTGAGATATGATAGAGAGCAGAAATGTTTCAGCGTATGTTTGGTATTTTTAATGAGGAAGAAACTGAAGAAAATACTGCAATAGTGCATTCTGAGGGACTCTGTGGACATGGGTAGGGTACCAGGTTGGCTAAAAGACTGGATCCTGGTGAGGAATTTTAATTACTTTCTTTTGTTAGAAGGGGTGTACACAAGTGTCCAGAAGGAGATCTGCATACTTAACTCCCATAGCTAGGTGAGGAAATACCACCTAAAGCAATCTCTCTTTGAAGTGATATTTTAATCAAAGCTTAAAAATACAAAGCAAGTACTAAGAAATATTGAAACAAAGGGTTCTTTAAATGAGTGACTGAAGCTTTAGATCAGTCAGATCACCTACGTCATCCAGATCAGTTTAACCTGGTTTAAGATACAACAGCTAGGCATGAACTATATCCTGTTTGCAGGGTGAGTGCATTTTGCCTACCACTGGTGGGATAGGCAAGGATGAGACAAGCCAGGAAATATGCCAGGGCAGCAGAATGGACAGAGAGCTGCTGTATACCTCACATATACCAGAGCAAAGCTTGCTACAGAGGAGTGGAGTGTGGGGGGCTGGGAAGGGGAAGAAAAGAGTATGCCTACATCCAGGGATGCTACTGGACTAGAGAAAATGGAAGAGATTAGCGTTCTACAGATACACCCAGAGCAGCTACAAAACCTGCATACTTTAACCAAAGTGACTGTTTAAATATCACTATCAATAGGAATTGTGGTCTTTCTGTACCTGACTTCTGAAAATAATTACAAGAAGGAAACTAATAACTCTCCCCACCCTGGAGAAGACACTTTGGCACCACTGAGTAGTGTTAGACAGGAAAAGGGGCGCCGGGTGGAAGACAGATTCTAGTCTTTCTCTCATTGGGTTTGGAATGGAAATCACAGCTACTGATAAATGTGTTGCCAAACAGGCAATATACATTGACTCATTTTGGTTCATTTGTCTCCATGGAACCCATCAGGGAAAATTAATCTTCTAGCTGGAAGTAAGCTGTTGGAGTCAAACTCTTTCAGTTTGCCTGCAGGGAATTCCTCGCCTTTCAATGTGATTGAAGGCCTGTACTGCTCTAACTGAGCTGCACCTCATTAAATTAGCACTAAGCAGACCTCACAGAGCAGCTTCCTTCCTGCTGACACCATGATAGTTAGAGCTTGCTCCTATCATGAGGAAGGAGCTGCTGCATATCACCAAAACACAGACTTTTTCTGCAGCTAGAGGCAGCTGTCATTAAAAGCCCCTTCACACACCACCACTCCACACAGATCATTCATAAGAAAGAGAGAAGATGTTTGTTTTTGATTTCAGAAGCTTGGTTTACTTCTGTTGTTTCTAGATGGCTTCCATCAACTTTGGGAAAAATTTGGGACATGGTGAACTCTGACTCAAACTTGGGTCAGTGTAAAAGACTTCACTAGCAAAGACTGTCTTCCACAGAGAGCTCATGCATTTTGCATTAAAACACATATTTAAACACATCTGCAGATTCTGTTCCACTAATTTGCAGAGAAGGGTGGGTGGGGAAAGAAAAGAAATTTTGGAGGCATGGCATTCAAAAAGATGCTTGTCTTTGTAGGTCAACCCATCCAGATAAAAGAAAGACAGCCTCACAGAACAGCTACTGAAAGCAAAGACAAACCAAAGCAGTTCCCAGGCAATCCTGTCCCCAAATCCAAGAGTAAAACCTATTGTTTATGCTGCTGACTAGCTCAGAGAAGCTGACAAAAATGGGTTTCAGTACTTACCATGATCATGCAATGGGTAGTCTGAGCTTACAGTGGTGAAGCTAGTCAGCCTGTAAAGAACAGGATTTCAGACTAAGTGATGCAAGGATTCTGTCTGGCCTTACACGTTTACGATGAGCTCTTACCAAACTCTTCCCACACAAGTGTCCACACTTCAGGTGGTGGTCCAGGCAGTATTGGAGTGGAGGGGCAGTTTAGCATCATTATCCACTCACAAAACTGAGCCTGCCATGGGAGAGGGGAGAGTGATGTCAAATCAGTGTGTGGGATCCCTGCATCTGATACCATACAGTTCATTTCAGCTCTCGGTGCAGCAGATCTGGAGTCCCTGCTGCTCACTTTGCATCCTCTTACAAGTATACCAGGGTGAGCTTTAAAGGACAGCTCTGGAGATAGGAGGCCTATTCCTGTTATGTCCCATGTTAGTGCCCAGTTTGCTTTCTGTGTTGGTTCTCAGAGCTCACCCTATGTATTTGAGAGGTCCATGAAGTGATATACTCTGTTATTGCATTCATTAGTCTTTATAGGACTTTATTTTGAAGGAATAAACTCAGCTGCAAACAGGTGATTTCACTTGGCATGACAAAACATAGCATTAGTGCGTTTCACTGCACACTGCTGTGCCCCTGCTAGAGCACAGCTCAACCTAGAAGGATGCAAAAGAAAAGAACAAAGGCTTACCATAAGAAACACTGAAATTTTCTTGCTGTGAAACACTGTTATCATCCCATCAGAAAGATTAGAGAGGACTTGAACAGCTTCAGAGTATCACTGGAGATTTATTTCAAGTTGTGATGTCTCCTTTAGCAATTCTAGCTACCACACATTAGCACTGGTCACATATCTGGTGTACAGCTAAGGACAGGCAGGCAAACACTAAACCATTTTGCAGGCTGTGCAAAATGCACATACTGTTTTTATTACTACTTTGTCTGAAAGACCACATTCAAAACTCAAGCATTTCTCTTGCGAAGGAATGTGACAGTTTAGCTGTTACCTCTGATCCTTTTATCAGATTAAACCTTCTGGGATTTTGCCGTATACTGGAAAAGAGCACTGAACTATGAAGGGTACCCAAAGTTATCCAGCCTGCTGCAGCAGCAGGTAAGCTCCCTTTCTGGTAGCTTCCCCCCAGCTGAACTGAGTTTAGTCCGTTAAACGCAAACCAAAGCTGAAAAGTAGAAACAGACATGATACATCAAAACCTCCCCACAACAACATATTAAAATGAAAGCAAAGAAACAGCCATGAGAGGAACTTGCCTCATAGCAATCACTGCATCACCTGTGCTTTGGGAATCCATCTTTTTATACTGTGTGAGATGAGATGACGACTGCTACTTTATTCACTTCCTACCAACTTACTGACCAGAAAGTAACAACTTGGAAACTTCCTGAAGGCCTGCAAGAACACATCTCTGTATTGCCTACTACTACTGAAAAAAAGAAGAAAAAAAAAGAAAAAGCAGTGCTTGTCAGCAAGGGTTAGAGAGACAGCTCATCCTGTGTGGGCTGCAAATCACATTTGGACCAGCAACATGCCCAGATGAATTACACTTACCTCTCCTCCTCAGTGGCATGGCTGCTGAAGAGGGCAATTGCCCTGGTCTTTTCTGGTTCGTTTACATCTCAAAGGTTAGGACCTAAGTGCTCATGTTTAAGTTTTTTTTTCCTCTCATTAACCTCTTGCCTTTTGCCTAGCTAGTTTACTGTTTTCAGTGAATGGGCTGTTTGAAACTAGCTGAAATTCCTAAATCAGGAAAAGGTTTTCAGCACAGAAAAGGCTTTGGGCAGATGTCTTTTTTTAAAAAAAAAAGCTTTAAACCAGTATATTTAATTAATTAGTTTTTGAGTATTTTGTGATGTTTCATCATTGGAGAAAAAAAAGCAAACTAAGTTTTTCTGTGGCAACAAGGCTGGGAAAGGGAGCCTTGTCCAGATTGCTCTCAAGAATGTTACTGGTGTGATGCACAGCAGGCCTGAGAAGGAGTCTGTAAGCATGGCCCCTCTCACCAGAGCCCTGTCCAACATAGAATCATAGAATTGTCTTGGTTGGAAGGGACCCTTTAGATCATCAAGTCCAACCATTACCATAGCCTGCCATCCACTACTAAACCATGTCCCTCAGCACCACACCTAACGGTCTTTGAAATACCTCCAAGGATGGGGACTTCATGACTTTCCTGGGCAGCCCACTCCAATGCCTAACAACCCTCTCTGTGAGGAAGTTTTTCCTAATATCCAGTCTAAACCTCCCCTGGTGTAACTTGGTGACATTTCCTCTTGTCCTATCACTTGTCACTAGAGAGAAAAGGTCAGCACCCACCTCTCCACATCCTCATTACAGGTAGTTGTAGAGAGCAATTAGGTCTCCCCTCAACCTCCTCTTCTGCAGACTAAACAACCCAAGTTTCCTCAGCTGCTCCTTGTAACGTTTATTCTCTAGTCCTCTCACTAGGCTCGTTGCCCTTCTCTGGACATGCTCCAGCACCTCAATGTCTTAAAAGGGAACATAACATACAGGGTCTCTCCTACAAGTTAGTGCCAACCCCATTTAAAAACAGGTGACTCAGCAGTGGCCCCATCCACCATGGCTGGGCCACCAGCATGACAGAAGTCATCAAATGCCAAAGGTTCAATCCCCAGCTATTTTGGTGCAGTAATGGCAAATGGGTCTCTGATCATCCCAGATCCCCTGGTCGTGTTTCCTAGATCTTATCCTGAAGCACATTTGTTCAGCAGTTTAGATTTATTTTTCTTTTTAAAGCAGAAATCTCATGTTATACTACTGATCTCACAGGGCCAAAGCTGTGACACAACTAAAACACATTGAAGCTGGAACTCGGAAGGTGAGAGGCCATTTGCAGCTGCTGGGAAAGGAACTTTTGCCAAAAGATAGCAATTCTAGGAGTACCATAAGACACAAGCTCATGCAAGTTGTGAGTCATTGTAGCTTTTCTCCAACAGCCACCATACAGCCAGTTGCATAGAAAGCTGTTTTTCTGCTTCCCATAACACCCCAGGACAGTCTACCCCCTGCCAGGATATAAGTCAGCAGTTCCACAGAGTCCATACAATTTCTAAAACAGGAAACATTTGATTTCTAGAAGTGCATTTCTGGAAGGATGAAGACCCTCCCACATCCAGCTTCTTTCCAGAAAACTATTTTCAGGGACAGCTTAAATATTTGTAAATAGCTACTTGCTTATCAAACTCTATTGGTTTAAGTATGTGAAAAAACCAGAGTGTAATTCAGTCGGCACATATAACACACAGAACAGCCCCCTCACCAAGTAAAACTTTCATTACCCAAATCATACTTATTTAATGGATTTACTTACCCACTCACTGGTAATATAGTGTGTTTCTTGCTGCACAAAGCCACTACCACGGAGGGAAATGTGTTGGAAATAGAAACATCAGCGCTGACTTGTTAAATAATACAAAGTTGTGCTCACATTCTTCAGAAACAGCATGTGTAATGAGGGACTTACCTACCAAGAAGGAATATAAAGGGGTCCTACAGGAAAGTGGGAGAGGGGCTATTCAAAGGGGAGTGCAGTGTTAGGACAAGGGGCAATGCCTTCAAGCTGAAAGAGGGTAGGTTTAGATTAGATGTTAGGAAAATTCTCTACCTTGAGGGTGGTGAGGCACTGGCAGAGGTTGCCCAGAGATGTTGTGGAAGCCCCATCCCTGGAAGTGTTCAAGACCAGGTTGGATGGGGCTTTGGGCAACCTGGTCTAGTGGAGGGTGTCACTGCCCATGGCTGGGGGCTTGGAACTAGGTGATCTTTGAGGTCCCTTACAACCCAAACCAGTCTGTGATTCTATGATTCTGTAAGATTCCTAAGGGAAATAAGAACACATCGTAAGGTATGCTCATTACAGTATACTCACAAGATTACAGACACTTGCAAATAACACTTGCAAGTATATATATGAAATAAATATATCAAAAGGAATATAACCGGGCAATTACAAGAGAGAGCATTTTGAAGGAGTGCAGTGTTATGATACAGTTACTCTAAATGCTGTTGCACTCTTCCTCAAATGGTCATAGTACAGGTCCTTAGCATGATTTCCTAACTCTCCCATACCAGGCATCAGCAAAAAATCTCTCCTCTCTTTAGGTTCCCCATCACGGACCTCACATCTAATTAGAATGTCTGCTACACGTGCTAACCCTGCATAAACAATTTTATGAGTAGATAAATATAAACATTTATAAATTTCTCAATGAACAGACAAGTTCAATTTTGCAGGCTAGCTCCCATGACTTCAAAGCAACATGTTCCATTTTAAAAAGGTACATGGGAAATAGACATCGCAGGTTTCCTTCCCTCACCTAATGGGACTAACAGTGCCCAAGCTCCACAGGGAAGTCAGTTACAGCTTTGAAGGCTTAACTGAAAGGCTATTAATTCCATAGTTTCCACACCAACTGCTTAAATATTTAATCTCTTGACACGTCTTAATGATATTCCTCACTGGTGAAGGTTTAGCTTTGTGAAGGCACTTACTAGCTACCCAGAACCCTGCTGTTGAAGTCCCAGTGGAGTCCTGCAGGGACCCAGCAACCAAAGAGTTAAAGCTGGAGACAAATGGTGAACACATAAGGACTGTAACTAGCCCTTGTTTAGGCCTGCTTAATGAGCATAACAGATTATTTATGACACAACCTCAAGCAAGTGAAAAACCCCAAATGAATTTGATGCATTCCTATATGGCATGGCTAAGCAGAGGGGCTTTAGCAAGTTTGAGGAGAAACATGAGAAGGCAAATGGGGTTAAACAGCTTAGATAGCAGCTGTTCTCATCCCTGAAAAGAAAATGTGTTCAATTATTCATGTTCAGCTTAAACTGACAATGAAGCCAGCTTCAACAGAGCAATTCTTCTGCATTATTCATATAATGGAGTGAGCAGAGTCTCTGCAATGAGATGTTTTTGCAGATGGATGAAGCCTACAAACGGTTCAGAAGCTGGGCTTGTTCATAAACTCAATGAAGAGAGTGTGTGAGACTTAAATATGAAAATCCATTGAGTGCTCCTGTGAGTGAATAGATAAGGCTTACATCATCTGGAATCTACAGAAGCTTAGAAACATCACTGAGGTAAATTTTCAAACATCAGCAGGAGGAAGCAGTGAAGTTTCCTTCTCGGGTGTCTGGCCATTGTATCTGTTATCCTGCAGGACACAACAGTACTGAGAAAATCCATTTAACACAGTGGTTACTGCATCACAACAGGCTTTTTGTGCCAACTTCTTCTTAACTGAAGGGCCAGGGAATCTCAGTTTCTCAAAAGACCCCAGCTAGTCTTCAGAGCAACAGACAGCTGCACCTCTTTGCTATGTCTCTTGAGGAACCCTAACAGCTGTGCTCCTCTGGCCGTCAACAGCTGGAAGAGCTGCTCAGGTTTCTGAAAACCACAGAGAGCTGTCAAGGTAGTTCACCTGCAAATGAAATATCTCTAAGGCTATTTTTTGAGTATGAACTTTAAAGAAGTCTGGAAGTATGCTTTGACCATTTGCTTATGGCCATATAACAGAACTCTCCTCCAAGAATTATAGGGCCCTATTCAATAGGAGCCCAGTGAAACCAGAAGTTAATGGAAAGTAAGACCTGCACCTTTCAAAGCCACCCCTTCTGTTCTTCTCTGAACTTGGTGTTCTTCAGAGTAACATTTTACATGGATGCAATCATAGATCTTAAATTTCCCTGCAAAAGCTCCCAAATTTAGCCACAGAAAGTTTAACAGAGAACAGGCTGGAGAGACACAGTAAATCTCTTCAAGCAAGCCAGACACAGCACTGTTCTGCAGGTTGAGAAGAGCAGCTCTGAAGGGCTACCAGCACAGCTGACAAGGCAGTTTTCTCAGAAGACATCCCTTGAACTGGCATAGACTGAGATGGCTCCTTTTAACCCCAGCGGATTTTCCCAGCCACCACAACAGCTCTGCATGAGACACACTGCCTCCTTTTCTACTCTGAGGGAAGCAGCTATATGACAAAGTCTTATTAGTAAATCCCAACATTATTTACAGGCCAAGACAGCTTCTCTGGGCTATACCACTACATTTATTTATACTCCCAGGACTGCAAACTCAGCTACAAATATGTGCATGAGACAAGCAAAAGGCTCTGAACTCCAAAAAGGAGGAAAGGTGGAGAAAAACCAAACCACTGACTACAGTCATACAGGACTGAGTATCAACATAGCTCTTGAGGTGCGTGGAGAATGGTGTCTTACCATAGGTAGGTGTTCAGACCAGTGAGCTCACAAGATAATAGCCACCACAGTGGAAAGAAGATAGTACCAAGCTGTAAGTTAAGAACATAGATGACAGCAGCTCATTTTAGTGCTTCACATTTCATGAAAAAACAAAGCCAGAGATAGCGTAGCCCTGTAATCCACACTGGGGACCTTAGGTTAACCTCTTAGAGGAGGACCATGCTAGTGTAAAAGCAAAGCACAGCAGAAGTCTTGCACTGGCTGCTCTGCACTACTCGCCTCCAGTGAGCACCCATATTTCTCTCGTGACCGGTGTCACTGTGCATAGCTCATTCGTCTGATCTCAGTCTCAACTCGTGTTATGTAACAAAATCCCTTATTCCTACTAAGTGGCTGCACATTGGCACTTCTTACTGACACAGAAAATGTTCTTCTGCAGTTCCTTTATTTCAGAGAACAGGGCAAAGTCTGCCCTCCACAGAGCAGATCTAAAACTTCTGTTGAAATGTCTGCATTAAGCCCAGAACCCACCTTTGCTATAAAAGGCATTCTCAGAACGAGAGCCAGGGTTTTAATCAAGATTCAAGTCACAGAGTCCTCATGTCCTCCCTGCAATTAGTCATCCCATTAACCAATTATCCTCGCTGTTGGGAGCTGGAACTCAATTTTCAGTCAGACTTTGTCTCATTTTAGGTGCCAACCACTGAGTGTCAGAATTTTCTCTTAGGTTAGGGAGCCACCTAGCAGCTGATTCCGTGCTTCGTAGATACCTATTGCACATGAATCACAATAACCTTTTGTGACTTTTCTGCTACATACATTTTCATGAACGAGCCTTAAAAAAATCTTCTGAACCTTTCCAGGCTTCTCCCATCAGTTATCCTATTTGAAATGTAGGCACACAGTGATGAACAAAATGTACTCAGGGACTTAATAAGGGGTAAGGGCATCATTATTTTACAGGTTATCACTTTACTGAATTGCAGGATTGCCTCTTACAACCTAAACCCATGGATTTTCAGAGTTTTTCTTACTTTCACATCATATTTTTACAGAGAGCTACACAGTGTCTTAATTCTCCACCGCGCTTTTTACTAATCATAGTAGTCTGGATGGGATTTCAAAGATTCACCTGGAGTTTATGGAAAATAATTTACGGAAAATATTTTACTGCCAAGAGGAACCCAAGCTAAACACAGAAACTTCCTCTCTCTGCATTTGTACCATGGGAGGGTTTCTAGACCTGGCTTCTCCTCCCCACCACTCCTGGCATAAACCACAGCACTGAAACAAGGTGGCAGAGATTGATGCATCTCCAAAAACAAGGCTTTCATCCACTAGCAGAAGGCAAGCTTATTTTAGCAGTATGATTACAATAGCAGAAAAATAAGCACTGGAGTAAGAGGAGAAGGGGAGAAAAAAAAAATAAGGCAAGAACAAGATCAGAGCTGAACCCTAGTCCATTGAGAACATGGTCAAACATTTATCTTTTACAGATGTACTCATCATTTATATGAGCAACAGACACTACTCTGACTTCATAGGCCTTGAATAAACTCATTGACGTAGGTAACCCCAGGCTTACATAAGTCAGAATCTGGCCCTGAGTATTTCAGAAGAATCCTCACCTGGACATACCTCATCCCTCAGGCAGACACAGACCAGATGTGAACAGCAAAGCAGAGGGTAATGCAGCTCTTCCCCTCCTGTACCCTCACCTACCCCTAGTTCCTCCACTGCCAAGGACAGGTATGAGCTGGCAATGCTGCAGCAGGCCACAGGAACCAGGGACCTGTAATTAATCCAATGGCATGGACTTACTGCAAGCATAAGCTACTGAATTTCCTTCCATGCTGAAAGGAAGCAACCACAGTTAACACAGAACCAAAAGTTGTCTCTGCCCTCCAAAGCACCTTTTCTTATCGGCGGGGGTGTGGGGGTGTGGTGTGGTGTGTGTGTGCTCACATAACACAGAGGTCAATACTTCCATAATCTTTTAAAGGTGACAAACCAACATCCTCTTGCATTTCGGAGGGACAGTTCTGCCCGCCCACAGGCCCAATTACCACCTGCCCACGCATCCCCAGCCGGGCTCTGAGCACTTCGTCTCTTCCCCAGCTCAGCCGCACCATCCTTCCCTGCCCCGGACTTCCCTGCCCTTCGTTTGCCTGGCTGAGCGTGGCTGTTTTCCCGGCAATAGCGATCAGGAAGCACCATCTAGTGGTGCCCAGAAACTTCACTTTTTCAGTTAATTTGGAGTTGCTCAGACTTTCAGAAACAGTTAGTGCCATATTCTAAGTGTGCACCTCCTACCTAGTGCAGACTAGGCAGGCCAGCCCTGCAGAGAGAGGTATCACAGGCAATTCGTCACCCGAGTCCTGGACCGGCTCCAGACTAAGCTGCATAAAAAAGCTGAACTGGGTGTTGGTGCACAACACCCCTTGGTAGGAGCACAGCATGGGGGTGTTATCCCAGGTTTTGCCCTGGCACATTCAGGCTCCCAGAGCCAGATGCTCCCAGACTTGAGATCTCCTTTGTCAAGACGGAGGCTTGCAAAAAATGGGGTCCTTACACCAAAGTAAGGATGGAAAACCGGATAGCTTTGTCAAAGGGAGCAACTCCATTTTGATACTGTGGCCATCTAATGCAAAATTCAGTATAAAGACAGTAAGACTCCTAGAGTTTTTTAAAGCCTACCCTTCCCTCAGCTTTCCCTTTTGATATCTACTTGCATTTCTCCTCCTAGCCATCCTCAGGAAAGCCATAAAAGCAGACAACGATACAAACTAAGAAGCAGACCCTGCCTAGGACTTGGCATTTGCAGTCCGTCTTTAGTTACATGCACTCAAATAAGTTTTTCAGGAGCTAGCATGCTAAGAACTTAAAGAACTTCAGTTATTCCACAATAAGACACATAAATTCTTGTCCCATGGTAAATAAAGGATTTATGCCACAGTGTAACTTTTCAATCTTTCTTACCTCCCAGTATATCCAATCCTTTATGGTCATTTCAGCTCTCCCATCTCCAAAGGACACACAACAAGGGAGCTCTCCTGAAAACTTCATAGACTCATAGAATCACAGAATATCCTGAGTCAGAAGCAACCCATAAGGATCATCAAGTCCCACTCCTGGCTCCGCACAGGACCAGCTAAATCAGAGCATGTGACTGAGTGCATCGTCCAGATACTTCTTGAACTCAGTCAAGCTCAGTGCTATGACCTCTTCCCTGGAGAGCTTGTTCCAGTGCCCAACCACCCTCTCAGTAAAGAACTCCCTAATATCCAACCTAAATCTCCCCTGTCACAGCTTCTTATCATTCCCTTGGGTTCTGTCACTGGTCACCAAAGAGAGGAGATCAGTGCCTGCCCCCTTGTTCCTCCTCCTCAGGAAGCCACAGACCGCAATGAGGTCTCCCTTCAGCCTTCTCTTCTCCAGGCTGTACAAACCAAGGGACTCAGCCTCTCCTCATAAAACTTCCCCTCCAGACCCTTCACCATCCTAAACTTCATGTAGGTCAAAGTAGGCATTTGCCCAGTTTTTTACATACCTCTCCAAGTACCAAGTCAATGTCCTCATAACTTCTCATGACACTGCAAGCTCCCACAACACTTTGTCTAAACCAACATAACACAGGAGCTCCTTCCTGGACTTTTAGAGCCATCCACCACACTCATCAGTGTGAGTCAGCTGATTAATTGACCACATAATATAACATAGGCAAGGATGGGCTTGATGTTTGACATGGATTGTTTTTTAAGTGGAGAAAATCTTATTGTGGGAACAACACTGAGGGCTGGTTCTCTTGGGACATGTTTTAAAATCAAATGAATCAGTACCCCAGAATTCAGACATGGATGAGGTTAATTCCTTTGTTACAGGTCTGTAATCATTTGCCCTATTGTTTAAAAACTAATCCAGGTTCTTCAAGCACCTTGCAGTCCAAATTACTTCTCAGCCAGTCAAAGCAAGGTGGCTTACCACGTGAGGACTTGTGACATGGGTGGTAGCACTTACTGGAGCTCTCACTAGGCTTCTTAGAGGAGTTGAAAACCTTCAGCTTTTAGATACAAAATATTTCAAAGATGCAGTACTGAACCGTAACTGAAAACAGATCTGCTGCTGGGCTGCAGCTGCCAACACATTGACCAAAGGGAGTGTGAAGTTGTGGGTAGTCTCCAAAGCAGGGATGGCTTTTTAACGTCACTATTCTCTCTCATGTACTTGCACTGACTCTATCCAAACATCATAAGAACTATAAATGAAAAATACTATGAAAGAGCTGTGGTAGTAGTGGTGACATTATTAACTGGTAATTTCTCTGTGGTCTGCTATGACACAGATGGAATATCTCTTGGAAAGACTAAAAGGCAACCAACACAAAGGACCTCAGTGCAAAGTGACAGAATAAGGGTTTATCAACTCTTTTTCTTGTATTTCACAGTTGTGTTGCTCTTTTTCTTAAGAAAGCTTGGAGGTCAAACAGAACTAGGCATTGGAGTAAAATGCTTAGATGAACACAGGTCTTTGCATTCCCAAACAAGAACCTGTTCCTCAGATGATGAAACCACTTTGTTTTTTCCTGATACCCTTTTGTTTCACCTTCCACCTATCAAAGCTTATCATACAATGGTTGCTGGCAGAGAGATGAAGGAAAGGGAACAAATGCATCCTTAGTACAACTGGATTAATTTCAATACAAGTTTTCCAGGGCTGCATTTGGCTCAGTACCCATATTTAGTAGTTAGCAAGCTTTTTGTTGTAGACATTATCAGATAAACCACATTATTATCCCTAAGAGGCAAAGTAAGCAGCGGAGAGAAACAAAGCTATTTGGGGAGATTCTGGTTGGATGTAATGAGGCAATGGGAAGCTGGCAAACTAGTTTGTTGGCTAGAGAAAGGTGGTGGGTCCTGGGCAAGGCAGGACTGTGATAGTGAGCTTGGTAAGAAGCACTGGTTAGAAAAAGCCACTCAGTCATGTCTGTGGCTGTGCAGAGAAACCATGGCATCTGCAGAGAGGTTACTGGACTTGTTCTTGTCTCCTGGGACAGCAGAGGAAGGGCAAAAAATTAATCTGTGTCACACCACTGTTGGGGGGACTGGGGCTCTCAAGCCTGGCTGGGGCTCCCCACTTGTGCTGGAAATCTTGAGCAAGATTGTATGGTCAGAAGAATCCCACTGCTGTAAAACTAGAGAGCAGACATAACTCTGAGTACTGCTGTATGAAACCATGACATGTAGAAGGGTTTTTTTGTGCCTACTATTGGGGGATGGGCAATCTAAAATTGCTTTGAATGTGTATATTAAGATAATTCAGCCATGGCCAGAAAAATAGGCCCTCCAGGAAAACAGGAATCAAAGGTAAGGAGTGATTATTAAATCATTCTGGATGACAAGGGAGCTCAGGTGAAATTTTATCCTGTCAGAAGTCTGCAGTTGTGATGAAACTGGGGGGAAAAATGGCCTTTTTTCTGTGTGCCAGACAGTGACATCTATGCTTTGAATGCCTGCAATACAGCCTTAAGCTCCATAGAAAAAAACCTGACCCCAAAACAGAAACCTGAACACCAAATCTTCAGAGATGAAAACACAGCACCCAAACAAATAACTCTTTTTCATCAGGAATTGCCTGTGCCTCAGTTCCCGATAGACAAGCCAGGATGATGCCAACCATTCACCTCAAAGAATCTGGTGGGTACTGGGTGGTGCTGGCTCAAGTCTAAGATGCTTTGGTCAGAAGGTGCCCATTGCCATGTCATCACAGCCAGTTTTTTGGTGAGGATTGAATAGCAGCTCAGGAGTGATGTGTTTGTCCTCAGTTAGGCAAAGATCACAGGCAAAGTATCTTGTGGCATCTCCTCAGGTCATTTCTAAAGGGCAAGCTGATCTAAACCGAGGGGGCTATTGAGAGGTGCCCATTGATGGGTTTTGACAATGTCACCTGAAAACCCTGTGGAGAGTGGGAGGCTGGGGCTCAGTCACTTTTTTGGGGGTTCTGGTTAACATAAGCCAAAACCCAACTCCATCAGGCTGTTGCCCCAAGAGAAAACGGACATTATCCTAAATTTTACCAGGAAGAAAAATGCTTTAAAAATTGCTGTTATTTCCCTCTCTGTCTTCAAGAACTTTTTTTTTTCCTGACATCTAGAGCACTCCAACAAGAGTCTTGTTAGCTCCCACTGCATTTGCCCTTGTAGCTGTAGGTATTTTACATATAAGCCTTCTTAAGCAGAAAACAACATATTGCTCTACAAATATGTAACCCTGTACAGTACTTGAGACAATAAAGTTTTCACACTTTGTTACTTGAGGTTGCATTCATATCATCCGAGGACAATAATGTCCAGCTTCTTTCAGTAATGCTTGAGCCTGGAAAAGGGCTAAGAGTTTTCTTGCAGGTGTTTGCCTCACTTTGCCTCCCAGTACAGGGCTGAGATGATTTTGTGTATGTTGTTTTGCAGCGTCTCTGTCACTTTTATCAGTGGTTTATTCTTTTGTGGCACTGGTATGTTATACAGTTAGTTACGAGTAGAGTTACTCGGGCCTTAACTCTCCATACAGAGAAGAAAGCAGCACCTTTACTGTTTATACTGCCTCTCCAAAGACAGTTTTCATCATGTAGGTATATTTATTTAAGGAATATAAAACTAATTGGAATTTCCTCACCTGTAGCAATGAATATAACTTTTCCTTTTCAGCATCTTCTGCAGATACTGCACTAGAAACATTCTTTCAGGTTAATCAGGTTTTTGTCAAGAAATCTTCCAAAAATCAATGAACTATCAGACCAATACAACAGCTACACTTGAGCGTGCTTCAAGTGAGACCAGCCCCCATACCAGAGCTGCAGTGAAAGCCGTTTTGGTCAGGATCACAGTGATGGCTGAGCAGGAAGAGGACGGAGATCCTGAGTGGTACCAGTGTGAGAGCTGAGCCCAGCAACTGGCTCCAAACTGAAGACAGAAGGAAGCCAAACTATGGTGGGAGCCAACAGCTTCTTGACAGGCACTAATGTGGGTCTCACCTCAGCATTAGCAGGGATAGTAAGCATGGGAGCTCTCTTTTAGTATTGAGTTGTGGTCAAAAGCAGGACCATTTCAGTAACTGTGGGTATCAGCCATAATATAAAGCTTTACCTTTAAACACAGATTACAAAACAAAGCTGCAAATGGTTCTTTAGGATGGGTAAAGTTCAGTTCCAGGGTTGTCTCCCTTACTCTTTTCCTGTAAAACAGTTGGAATTGTTGGGCTGATTCTGTCTGGAATATATTCAGCCAGAGGCAGAAACCCACCATGGAAAACAGCAGCTTAAACAATCTGTTGACACTGAAAACAACAGAAGGCATGCAGATAAGAATGTCAAGAAACCTTAACTATAGCTGTTACTTCCTGCACAGCCTATAATTAGATACCAGGGTAGTACCTTATAAATACTTAAGATACAAGCCAGAATACTTTTTGCTTATTTTTCCATCTCTGCATTCCCATCTGTGCTCTTTGTGCTGTCGCTTGCCAGCTTTCTGATAAAACAATGTATCTGTGCCTGATATTTGCTAGGAACCATTGTGAAAAACTTTTGGTACAAAACAAAACACTATTAATTTTTTCTCTAAGTGCTGAGAACAGTAAGGTTTCATTTCCTGCCTCTCCACTTTCCTGACTTCTCTTGTTAACCTCAATTTATTTTTTCACCTCAGTCTGTAAGAGAATTTTAGAAACCACAGTGTCATTTCAACATTTATTTTTCATTCTGATGTTTAGTTTGTGAAAACATTGAGTTAGATATACCAGGTTACTGCTGTTTCTTGGGGTTTTTTTTTAAGACTCTTTTTTATATGCTGAAGCACAAGCTGAGAAGCCTGACTGTAGGCAGCCTTTTTGGATACCATGGCCCTAGCAAGGTGGTCCTCAGGCACTCATGTCTTGACTTTTTGTAAGTCAAGAAACACAGCCAGTATTTCCTAGCCCATATTGGGTCCCACTCTTTGAACCCTCAGAAAGGAAGACCCAAAAGGTGTGTGCTGGCAAAGGTGGTTCCTACACATACTGCAGACTGCCCTTGGGACTGCATTTACACATGAGAGAAGGGAAATTCTGGCTTCTATCTGCCTATTCCAGATGGAATGCTGGCCTGAAAGCACCTTGGGGAGTCAATACAAGATGTGAGATATTACCAAGCTAACAAGAGTCATATGGCATCTAAGATTCACAGAGCAGCACTGGAGGAAGGCAGGTGGAGAGCTGTGGTGGCCAGGTGGGCTCAGATACATTTCCATCTTCACTTTGTGTCCCTACCAGTTTGGTCAAGTCCACTCAATTCCCAAATGAAAACTTTTGACCAGCTCCAGCACTGAATGGGGTTTTGTTACCCTGACCAAACACATGAATTGCAGCATAAGCATGTGCCTCTTGCTACACCTGGTGACAGGGCACTAAGACACCTTCCTTGACTTTGTCTGTGTGTGGCGAAGTGGTGGGTCTACACTTATCAAACTAGAGATGGATTTAATCTCTCATTCAAGGCAGATAAAAGATAAGTGTACCTGAAGCTAAGAAAACTCAAGATATAATAGATGAGGCAAACTCTTGAGCTATTTTTGTCATCTCACTGTTAGCTTCCCTAACTGGGGAACAAAACCTATGTTTTTTATCTGGATGACTTAAGTTTCTAGAGACACTAAAAATCCCTTCTGTTAACTACCAAAAGTTCCCTACCAGCTATATACATCTAACAAATTACTGAATGTCACCATGTATGTAACTTCAATTTCTCTAAGTACAGGCCAACGCTAAAGAAAGTGTGGAATTTAAGCCAGGTGCTCATGAAATATCTCAGAATGGAACAATACTGGAGTGCATACTCATTTGAAAGACAGAAAAAAAAGAATTCCTTTTAGTGTCTACTACACATTTTAGTTGAATGGGGAACAACAGTTAGAAAAGCCTGAAACATTGGCCTGTTATTTTCAACTGTCTCATTTTAATGAACTTTTTTTTTTTCACATGTTAATAAAAGTTACTTATTTCTTCTCACATAAAATCTTTAATGTGTTTGCAATTGTGCTTTCACTAGCCATTTCTTTATTATGTCAGTTTCTCTTTCTTAGGATTAGTTTGGGTGATGGATGTGAAATGTTGTTAATTATCACTTTTAGTGCTGTGACTGTAGTCAGACCCTTCTTGGGAACATTTCCAACCAAAGGCCAACATTCTGCATGCATTAATGCTGAGGAGAGATTACAGCCGTGTAATTGAGCAACTGCATTGTCCTTTTTGGTCATTACTGAGGGCCGTCCCTGTGCAAGTGCCCAAGATACAGCCACCTGGTGCAGAATGACCCTGGCTTTCTGCCTGCCCCTGCAATACTCCTACAAGGATTGTCTAGATGGCGATGTGCAGGTCTTTTACCTCCTTAAGAGCTCTATTGTAAACTCCATACAGCACAAGTGAGTTTTGTCTTCTTGCCATATGACATTGGCAAGGAGGGTACCTACTTGTGTCCCACCCTACCCATCTTCCATGGCCAACCAATAGATCCTACTTTCTTCAGGCATTTTTCCCTTCATCTCCCCACTTGTCCATTCCCTGCGGGTAGCTAACTGCTCCCTCTATTGCTGCAACCACAAGCAGCAGTTTAGTCATGCTGAACTGCCCATGCTGGAGGTCACCATCCTCCATCAGAGAGGGGAAATAACTATTACCCATTACCTTGCAAACCCTTCCTTTTTTATGGACACTTCATTATTCACTTCATTATTTCCTGTATCAGAAAAGAAGATCAGTGGTAGCAAATTTCCTTCACACCTCTACCATCACTTGGAAAACTCATTATCAAATACATATGCACACTCTTAGCTGTATAGTGATGTGAATATTTCCCCAAAAGGGCCTGTGCTAGGATCCTCTGCAAGTTCCTGGCACAGATGTGCATATGTATTGACTTGTCATTCCTGCCTAGGCTTCTTCTAATTATCATGCTGCAGCCATCTTACTATCTTTTACATCCACGAGGTTAAGAGGCAGTAGGGAAATTGCAGGTATCTGAAGTGCCCTGCAGAAAGTGAAACAGGAGGTGAATAAACACCTCAAACCCCAAGATTTGCCTGAAGAACGACTCGCCAGCTGATGGCTACTGTTCACAGCAAGCCTGACCCATGAACCAGGTCCCATTACCTTCTCTCTAATCTGCCTGCACACCTGCCCAGAGAGGTGATTTAGGCTTACACACTCTCTTTCTGGTTTTGCTCCAAATTGAGTAGCAGTGCACACACCTAGAGAAAGGGCATGGGTAGATGTTACTATGCCTTCTGAGATGTCCATAACACAACATAGACAAGAACCCTCACCTTATATATGCCAAAACTGGAAAAGAAAAAAAGTTAAAGATCCAAAAAGAGAACCCTGCAATGCCCAAATGTCTTGCGAAGGGCTAAGCTGTCCTGGATGTCGTGTAGCTCTTCCACCTCCCTCATTTAGTACTTCTGGGCTGGTCACTACCTCTGAGGATGCATCATGTTGGCAAGCATCCCATCAGACGCAAGCTACTCAGTGTCCCAATACTCAGGGTGCAGGAGCCAACTCAGCTGATGTACCAACTTGGCTATCTGAAGAGATGGAAGTGTTGCAGCTGCTGAGGTGGGACAGCTATGTGATGTGGTGCCATGGAATCCCTTAAGTAGCTGATGATGGAGCTTGTGCCTGCCTAGTGGCTGCCTTCACTCAGTGTTTGCTGCAATATCATCCTTCTCCTCACTCCCATGGAGGGCACTGCCCTGCCCATACATTCTTGCTGCTGCTGAGATCCTGTGTCTTGGTGTAAATCACAGAAGTCTCCTTAGCTGCAGCCTCTGTCCGTGTAGGCTCTGGGCTGTGGGTTGTGACCAGGCTGAGGGGAAATGCCTCCAACAACCTCAATACAGCAGGTGTCAGGCTCTTTCTTCTGAAAGGTTTTGGTCATCTGGTGACTCACTTTGGGTGATGTTGGCTTGGTAAAGAGCATTTAACTGACTGACCAAGTGGCACTTCTTGTTGGCTGAAGGCTGTCAGACTAGAGTGGATGATACAAATCTGTGGGAAGGCAAGCACTTCATTTTCACTGTGTGAGTCATGAAGCCATTTCACTTCTGTGTCAGGTCTCTCAGAGGACTGATATAGGAGGAAAATTCTAAAAGGCATCTGAAAAAGTCACTCTACCTAGCAAAGACTGTGGTGCTGTTTTGGGGTAGTGGCAGAGGGAACAGCAGGAAGTAGCTTAACATTCAGTTCACAACCTGCTAAAAACCCAGTGAACATGTAGAAGACCTGAGTGAGCATTCTCCTTTATGTGAGCTGATATCAGATACAACCTCAGAGAAGCACACCACACCCATGAACATGGGTATTTCCCCACTAGCCATAACGGTACAGAAAATTCCACCAGCAGCTTTACTAAAAGCCAATGGATGAGTGCATACACTGTGCCATAAGCTTTCATCTAACACTAAACCCCAAATTATATCTAAAGCAAGCAAAGTCTGTGCTGAAGGACAACACTGCTACCTTACATTTCTAAGAAAATGAAAACAATTTTATGGTTACCAGTACCACCTGATGGAAGAAATCTGCATCCAGGCCCCTGCCCAACTCTGCACAACCCACAGAGACACAGAATGGCAGAGACATTGAGTTTGGAAGGCGCTTTTTGAGATGGTCTTGTTCAGCCCTCCTGCTCAGATGAGGGTGGCCTAGAACAGAAATGTTGTGCCAGGGCTGTGCTTGGGTTTCAAGTATCTCAAAAAGTAGAGACTATATAATTTGTCAGAGCAATCTGTTCCAGTGGTCAACCATCTTCACAATGGAAAAGTTTAACAGAATGGAATGGTTCAGTTGGAAGGGACCTGCAATAACAATCTCAACTGCCTCAACCCATCAGGGTTGACCAAGGGTTAAAGAATGTTATTAAGGGCATTGTCCAAGCACCTCTTAAACATTGAAAGGCATGGGGCGTCTACTACCTCTCTAGGAAGCCTGTTCCAATGTTTGATTACCTTCTTGGTAAAGAAATGTTTCCTAATGTCACTATACCTGCAGTCATGGTCCTGCAACTCAAAGGACCAGGCAGACCAAGGTCTATCAGTATTAATAAAAATAGAGTGAAAAAGCCCCAACACTATTCCTCTGCTTTTTTCTTCATCTATATTTGCCAGTTGAGTCTCTTTACTTTGCAGTCATCTTTAATCCTAAAAATGAGGCCCCTGGGTAAGTGAATTAGCCTGGTGGTATTTCAGTTCTACCACCACAAACTAGAGTTGGGAATATTTATTTTCTTCCCAGTGTAGCTGCAAGGGAAGAGGCACACTGTGAAGCACATGGACACAGGAGCAACGGCAGGGTCTGGGCCATGCATCTAACATAGAATCATAGATACTAGGTTGGAAAGGGACCTGAAGGATCATCTGGTCCAAATTTTCTTGGCAAAAGCTCCATTTAGTCAAAAGAACCATCTACACAAGATATCAGATCACCCCACCCAACAAATCTTAAAAGTGCCCAATGTTGGGGAATCCATCTTTTCCCCAGGGATATTATTCCAATGGCAATTGTTCTTACTGAAAATCTTTCCTCTTATGTCATGAAGCAATTGTGGTGCTACCCTGTAGGAGTCACTGGGTACAACCAGAATAAAACCTGATGCCACCTCCTGGCATGCTGGGTCTGTGACATGGCTTTTGTTGGAGCACCCTTGCCAGATTCTGGATGTGATTATTTTGATGTGATGCATTCATACATCACCTCCCTGCTGGAGTTTAATTGTCGTAAGAGAACAGAACATGGAAGAAATCTGTGCTGTAGAGTGAGCCAAAGATATATGGGGCCTTCTTACAAGCTCAGATGAAAAATGGGAAAATAATGGCACCTATTTTGCAGGGTATTTGACTTACAGGCCTATAACTCTTAAAATCCTGGTGAACGTGCTCCAGAATGAGTTGGAAATATGAGAAATTTACTACACACTAAGCATTCTCCCCCTAATGACGGCAGAGGGGCTTCTCACACCTCCTCCCACCACCTCTCATTCATCACCATGTGGAGAAAAGTCAGAAGCTCTGAAGCACACAGGTAGAAATATGATCCTGACACCAGGTTTTACTCTTCAATCTACCCCTTATTTCAGCAAAGGCTGCTTTACACTATTAGCCTATCCATCAGTCCAATTCACATGATGGAGGAGGCAAAGAGGAGGGAAGAGATGGGATGTCAAGAAAGGTCTGTTTCAGAAAAGGTGTCAGGGAGGAGCAATTTTCACAAAGTCATTTGTAACTGTGGGTCAGGGCCACTGCTGGTTGGGGGCTGAGGTGAAACACACTCCTATTATTCATGCTAGATGAAACCATAGGACTCACTGCTACTGCTGTCACTGGCTCCTCAGAGTGGCTTCAAAAACTGTCCTCTGTTCCAGGAATGGTACCCAACCAAGCTGGCTGGGTCTAGAGAGAAGAAAGATCCGTTCTGGGAGGCAGCCAAGGATGATGGTCTGCAAAAGCTCTGTCAAAGCATTTAGAGGTGTCAACACTATATATACCTGTTAGGAAATGGGAACTAGTAAAAGTAAGATGTGAGGCTATAGGGAGTGGGACAGAATGAAGAGGTGAGTGAGCACAGGCAGAGTGAAGATTTGTTTGCTCTGAATTCATGAAGTATTTTTCCTGAAAGAGACAAAGGACCATAAAGTTTCAGTCTGGACTTGTTTTTAACACTTATTATTTCTTGTCTTGGAAGAAGAGGCCTTTATAGCTCGACTGAAGAAATAAAGCAGTCTACCAGAAAACAAGTGAGGCATGAACATGATAAGAACAAGGGTAGATTTGTTTACCAGGCAGGATGAAAACATAAGTAATTAGCTTACCAACAGACAGAAGCTACTCTATCAAATGGCAACATGATGCACAGACAACCTTTGCTGATGAACACATAAGAAACTATTTCAAGGAGATCAAATTTAAACTCAGCTAACAAGAATTTAATGACACTGTGACATTAGTAATTCAGATAGCTCTTACAAAAGACCTTACCTGCATTATCCAAACTTTTCCAGTCCGTATTATTATTCATAAAGTATTCATGTGGTCCTTTGCTGTGAACCCCAGGCTGACTGGGGTTGCTATTGGTTAGTGAGCATCCTGTTCAGACTTGCTGTTTATGAGAGGTGGCCTTAGGCAGAGTCACAAATGCAATTCTATGATCTCAAGGAGGACTTTTTTATCTGAAAAAGAAGTGTGGAGGAAGGTCAAAACACAGATCAGGATGTAGAAGTCACTTCTGATCCACCGACATCCTGTGTGACTCTTAGTGAAGCATGATCTCTGCATGTATTCATTTCAAAAGCTGAAATAATGGTAACAGTTCCTTACTTCAAAAGGCTGCTGTTATGACTAATCACAAAAATATTTATAGAATACTATCAAATTCTCAGGCAGGATATATCAGAGAAATGCAAAATATTGTTTATAATTGCAGAGAAAAGAACCCCTATGTTAAAAATATCAAGGTTGCAAACTCAGGCATTTGAAGGCTGGGAAATGCCAAAATTAAGGTTGTCAGTAAAATCTTAATTTGGGCTTTCTGTCTGCATGTGTTACAAGGCACACTGCAATTATGGCATGTTATTTCAGGAGAGCATACAGCAGCTGCAGAGCAAATGCTCTTCCCCTATCAACATATGCATAGAAGGTGACATACACATACAAAGGCAACAGACTCCCTTGTGGGTATGTGAGTGGTGTTGGCCACAAGCCTAAACAGCCATGTATCGAAGGTTTCCTACTGACAAAGAATTAAGTATCTAGCAGTGTGTGATAAAACACAATGCTGGAAGCATCCATCCTGCTGTGCATGTTATACTGATGGAAAGCAACACGATACAGTAGTGCAATTGACAGGGACTGCTAGCACTTTGGCATTCGATGCTGTTGCTTTTCCTTCTATTTGATCACTTTTTTGTCATGTCTGTGGCATCCCATACTGCTCCTTTACAATTTCTATCTCTCTCCTTTTGTTCTTCTGCTTTCATACCTTTTGATTGCCCTTCCTCCTTTTCCTCTTTGCTTTTTCCTCACACACTCTTCTGGTTCTTCCTCAAACCCCAGTCTTTCTCATCTCTTTCCTTCACTTGCACTTAATCTTACTATGTTATGCTGCTGTCAACTCTGTTAGAGCCCCATTTATGACTTTCCTCTTCCCCAACCGAACACCTCCACATAAAAAACAATTTCTTTGGCAAGAGCTGTGGCAACAAATTGGCATCACTTCAATTACAAACTGCACTATGAAATTGAGAAGAGATCAAAAGCAAGAGAGGAAAAACAACAGGTAGCAGAGCGTGGGAGAATTTGTGAATGCCACAGAGCTCCATGAAGCATCTCCTTGCAATCTTGGCAGTCGCGCAGTCTGAATGGCTGGTGGCAGCCTATGCAAACTAGAAGGATTCTGCCAAAGCTCTGATTCTTCTTCCTTCTCAATAGGATTTCTGTATGGAGTCACCCAGGAGAAAGTTAAAGTCTTAGAGAAGAAATACAATTCAAAGTCAAATGTATGGTGAGCAAACTTGATAAGGAATATTGCAGAGGAAATGAAATTTCTAGCAGAGAAATGGGTTAATGATAAGCCTCTTGCACCTGGGCAAATTTTTCATGTCAATTAAGCTTTTAGGATAGGTCTATTAGGTTTCACTGGAGTTATAACACAGTACACGACATCAGAATTGTCCTACGGTATTTTAAATATGATCCCCCTTTCCCCGCCTTGCTCTCCCTACAGCATGAAAGTGTCTGTCTAAAGGACAGGAGTCACATTTGCACGACCCAAATAACAGAATTCAAAGTGTGCTAATGATCCAAGCTGTTCCATTTGGCATTTAGAAAGGGCAGTGCTAGGATCTGAGATTATGGGCACAAAGACAGATTTAAGCAAATCAAGTTCTCAGAAATATTCCCATATAGCCCACTAACTTGAATTACAATGTTTCTAGAGGTGACATTTAGTTAACTGTAGCATTTGGAGCAAAAGGACATGGCTTCCTAAGACAACTTTTTCTTCAGCTTCCTGCAATGATGTGGATTCCCAGGACAGACGGATAGAGCCCACCGTGATAAATGAAGTAGAAACCTCAGTTTAAAACGTCAAGTGGTTTTACATAGGATTAAATGTTCCCTTTTTGTTTCATTGAAGAATATTGGCTTTTTTTTCAGGCTGGAATAGCAGACTGGGCCTGAGATAAAACTCAGATTGATTACATTGGACCACCCACAGAATTATCCAGGAATAATAACTGCAGTTCAGATTCACAGCCTGTCTTACCCTAACTTACTCAAGGCATACATGTTGCTTGAGAGCATCACAAAGCATATTTACACTTCCAGGATTATATGCCCTTCAGCCAAGCTCCCTGCAGAACTCTTGTCTTTTATTCCAAGTGAGAGTAAAATTTCTGTCAATGCTACCAGATAACCCAGCTGTGACATAATACAGTTTTCTGTGGGATGGCTCTACAGACAGGAATTAGTTCATTAGTTCAGTCTCATTCATTGAGAATCTTGACTGACTCCTGTCCCCGTGGAGCATTACAACAATAACCTGCATAAAACATGCTGCAATCACCTGCAGCTTTATGGTGCCTGTAGGTAATCCAACTTCCCTAGATATAAATGATATAAAAAGCTTAGGGCACCCTGATCTGAAGAGGTGTGCTGACCATGTGCCAGGATGCATGTTGTAGAGGCTGACAGGCAGAGGGAACGAGCCTGATCCCCTTTTCTTTTTCAGAGGGAGGAAACTGAGTCAAGATCTAGCAAAGACTTCCCTGGACTTGCCCCATCCATAAACAGTGACCTTGTGTCCTGACACACATCAACACAACCTGAACCCCATTCCTTCCTAAGTGCTGTCTTATTCCCACAAAAAACCCTCCAGGCCAGTTATTATTAAAGGTACAACACATGGCCTTCTTTCCACTTCCACCATGAGCAGCAGCAGTGTAACTCCCCTGGGTACCTTGTTTTACAAATATCCTCCTCATCCTGGTGGAGAACTCTCCAAAGTTGACCAGTACAGGACTGCCATACCTAGCAGGTACAACTCTCAGAAAGGGCTTAATATCACAAGAATTTTTATCCTCTTGCCTGAGTATAAGGGAAGTGGGTGAAGTATTGTGCTCCATGTACTGTGGGGCATAAGCATACAAGTTCTGAAGTTCATTTTGCTGTCTCCATGCTCCAGACTGGGCTTCCCAAGTTACCAACCACTTGAGAGAAAACAGGCCTACACTCCCAGGGGAATAGCTGTTCAGTCCTTGGGCCCTTTGCTAAGAACATCTCTTGTTTAACCTTATCCCCGACTGTAATGTCAGTCTGACATATCGCTTACTCTCCTTCAAGTGTTCCAAATACGTCCTCAGAGATTTCTCTCTACCTGATATAGACTTTCACCTTGTTTGGGTTGTTAAACCTGTTGTAACTGCTATGAGGTACTCAGGAAGGTGATGGATATTTTCCAGAAGTCTCTAGTGGCAGAACAGTGGCTATAATTAACTATAACTTGGTTTTCCTCCTTCTCCCCCCTTACTCTCCACTCACAGAGTACAGGCAACAATTCGCATCATAAGTGGGTGGCCCTCTAGATGAAACTGTTGTCTTTGCTGAAATCAAATCCAAAAAACAACCCAAAATGCAGCAGGAAACAGGCAGATCAAGTTTCAGATTAAAAAAATAAAATCATTATACTCATGATTTCCTCACCAGAATTTCCTGCTCCCCAAGGAACAGCTGTTTTCAGACTAGATTAGCATCACTTTACGCCGACCCTTTAGAAGAAAGTTTCAGGGCAGCAGCTTCTCCAGTTCTACATGATTTACTGTTCATATTTTTGTTGTTGTTGCCGATCATCTTGAATGCAAAATAACATAGAGCAAACCACAGATTCCTGTTCAACATCAGCCATAAGAGGGATCTTTCACCTGATTCTCCACACATTCATGTGACACAGAGGGTCACAGAAGAGGGGTGCTGAGCTGAGGGCAGTATATCTCAATTTGAGATTATGTGCCTTGGTTTTTGTCAGTGTTGTGTCTCCAAGGGCCATCACTTTATGTCCAACAGAGGATATTGTCCTAAGTACTTGTGGGAAGCAATCAGTGATCCTATCCCTCCTGCTCAGGATCCAAGCCACTGACCAGCAGTATTATTGCATGAAATAAAGCCCCAATGTAGGCTGCACTCCATGACACTAGTTTTGAAGTTTGTTCTACCACAAGAGTACTACCATTAATCACAAGAATATACCACCATAACTTGTTATCAGACGGTAAAGCAACTGTAAAGTGTCTTGACACTGCACAGACATCAAGAGATGGAGTAGATTACCCAAGGCTACTGCAGTGTCAGATATGGAATCTGGATGGTTTCATTAGGGGTTTCTGCCTCCCTTTGCAATATTTTCCTTACAACTGCAAGGAAATGTAGGGGCCATCTCTTTCCAGCTCATTAAAGTGACTGACCTGGGTTTGGCTTCAGTGTTTCATGACAATCCTTTGACTGTGAGGTTTTTAACAGTGACTTTATCTCTGTCTGTCCAACTCAATTATCCTGGACAACACTAATGCTGCTCATCTGTCAGTGGCATCCACCTAAATTAGATCCTTGGCCCCAGACAGCAAGGATCTTCACACACAGTGATTCTTTCCTGGTGAGCATCCTTCACAGTCTTTTGCCAGTAGTGTCTCAAGATCTTTTTCAGCTCCCCTGCTCTCCTTCTAGGTTTTTGTTTCTTGGTCTAGTTTTGCAGACTGCTGCCACCAAGGGTGTTTACTTTGGTGCTAATTGCTATGCCTATTGCACCAGCTGAGCACTGATGTCTACTGGTTGCATTTGGTGAATGAAGCCCACTTGTTTTTCATGGCTCCTCTTGCCTTCTCCCAGTGTTTGGTTGCTCTGCCAGCGAGAGGTGTCTGCAGTGTTTCACTGGGGAAACTTTGGAAATCAAATCAAAGAAGGAACACTACAGCCAGTAGCTTTATCTGGCTCCAAGTGTGAGTTGCTAGTATGGCAGGAAACAACTTCCAACCAGACTTTCCTCAGTGCTCTTTATTAACTTCACTGGCTCCAGCAAATAAGCATATACAACCTATCAGACAGCAGCACAGGCCTGCTAGTGGAGGGACATGGTGCCAGCAAAGGCAAAGGAAACACTCGGTTCCATAGCACAGTCCTATGGGGAATGGCTGAGGGAGCTGGGGCTTTTTAGTCTTAAGAAAAGGAGGCTGAGGGGAGACCTCATCGCTCTCTACAGCTACTTGCAAGGCAGTTGCAGAGATGTCAGGGTTGGTCTCTTCTGTCAGGTGACAAGCGATAGGACAAGAGTGAATGGCTTAAAATTGCACCAGGGGAGCCTGAACCTCAGGAAGAATTTCTTTACTGAAAAGGTTCTCAGGCATTAGAACACACTGCCCAGGGGAGTGGTGGAGTCACCATCCCTGGGGGTATTTAAAAGGCCTTTAGATGAAGTGTTTAAGCACATGATCTATAGTAGGACTAGTCAGGGTTAGGCTGTGGTTGGACTTGATGATCTTAAGGGTCTCTTCCATCTCCGGTGACTCCATGGTTCTATGATTTTCATTCCCTTCACTCTATCTTGTTCAAGAGATCCATATTGTCCTGGGAAGATACCGGGTCTCTAAAGGCAAGACTGCAGAATGCAATGTGTGTGATGCAATCTGGTGAGAGCACTGAAGACCCTTCTTAGGGGCTGTTTGGGCTGTGAGGTTTGGTCTCTCTTTAATGCAAGGCCACTAAAAGCAACAAGCCTGTGCTCATCAGGGAACAGTGCCCCAGAAGCTTAGGCAAGAGCAGAAAGTCATTAACCACTATGTTGAAAGTAAATAAAACTGAGAGAAACCTCTTTCAGCTTCCTGACTCCCTCTGAAGGGATCCTGCCCTGTTTATTCAGCATTTTATGCCATGATGGTAAAAATCTGTTAGCTGCCTTGTTAAAAACGTGAGCTAGCATTTCCATGTGGTTGCTAGCAGGGTGGGAGATGACATCCCTTACGGAGGGGGACAATAACCTTTGTACTGAGAGCGAGGAGAAAGACAAGGCTAAATCTACACCCATGGGAGAAAAATCAGTGGAACAACATGCCCAGTGCAGAAGGTGACGTTGGACCCTGCCCAGCTGCCACCAGAGAGGCAGGAAAGTAGAACTGCCATTGGGTGACGTATCATACAGAGGGAAGGCGAGGCCAATAAACTTGGCAAGATGCAGAGAAGGCTGCCCGAGCCCACCCTGTGCCCAGCATCACCCACCCGGGGCTGCAGCCAGCAGAGGGCAATGCCAGTCCGCATTCTCACCCTGCTCCATCACAAAAGAGATGCAGGGTGGGTGGGTGGCCCTGACTGCCAGCTCGTGTCACCACACTGTCTGAAAACTGGGAGTTAAACAGGATATTTCCTGTCTGCAAGCTTCTGACACTCCAGTTCTGACTGCAGTCTTTCTTTCACTGGTACAGCTCTGAACAGCTCTATGTGCTGTGGTGTGGGCAAACCGGGACCTGTAAGGTGCCCGTCCAAACCATTCAATACAGATACTTTTTTTTCCTCTTATCACTCTTGCAGTGTGTGCAATTGGCTTGCCTGAATCACTTGCTATGCACAATGGTGTGAGTTATTATCGTCCATCTTTCAGCTCTGAAGCAGGTAAATGATAAGTGGGTTTGTGCTGCATGATTTCTCTGTATTTTTAGAGTATGGCTGGTTAAGCCTTTGGCCCTGGACTGTGCAGCCTGACGTCATTCATTGCCTTCATAGACATGCTAAGCAGAACTGCAGTCTAGACTAACAGGGCCCAGGACAGAGGTAGGTGCTTATTTACCTACCTAGCAGTTACAGTCCTGGATCATTCTTTCAGACTATTGCCTTGCCCATCACTTGTTTCCAGAAGTAAAGCAGCCATGTTTTGAATTGTTGCCAGAGCTTTCATGCATCAAATGATAATAAAACACTGCCTGTCTTTGACCATAAACTTCAGGTCTTCAAAATACAGGCTTGTATTTTGTAGTGAGAGGACCAGAGCACAGCTAAAAGAGAGGTGAGCAGGAGGGCTAGTGTGTAGGGAGAGCGCACGGAAGAGGAGGAGAGTGCCTGGGATTGCTGGGTTCACAGAAAGTGTTGGGACTGAGGTGCAGATGTTTGGGCAGAGCAGGGCTATGACAGGTGGGTGGCTGCAGGAATTTCTCTGGATTGGATGAGTGTGCATTTCCTTGGTAAAGGCTATGCGCTTCTGTGTAGAGTCTGACCCCATCATTATAACCTCCTCCTAGACACAAGGAGGTTGTGGTTAGGTCCTCCGGAAGCCTTCCCTTCTCCAAACTGATGAAGCCCACCTTCCTTACCTGCTCCTCATGGAGCAAGTTCTCTCCTTGCCCTAATTAGTTTGAGGGCTTTCTCCTGAACTCACTCCAGTTCATCAATGTCCTGGCCCAAAACTGGATGCAGTATTTGATATCTGGCTTCATGAGCATTGTGTAGAGTGGGATAATCCCTTCCTTGTTACCTGTGCTGCTGTTGATACAGCCCAGGAGGCTGGTGGCCATTCCTTCTGCCAAGGCCACTACTTGTCTGCACTTAGCTCATTGCTCACCAGGGCTCCTGGGGTCTTTTCAGCAGAGCTTCCCCCAAGCAAGCAGTCACAGCCTGTATTGCTGCAAGGGGCTCTTCTATCCCAGCTGCAGCACTTGGCCTTGTTGAGTTTCATAAGGTTTCTGTTAGTCCATGCCTTCAGAATGTCTAGGTCCTGCTGGATGGCCACCCTGCCCACCACTGTGCTGACCTGCCCAGCTACCATCACCAGGTTTATGTCACCTGTGAATGTGATGTATGTACACCTTGTCACCTCCTCCAAATCGCTGATAGAGATGTAAAACACAGCATCAACAGGAAAGACCCCTGCATTGCTCCGCTTGTTTCTGGCCTTCATTAACCACTTCACTACACTTCAGATAACTCAGTTCTAAAATGGGCTAAGCCTTCTTTCTTATATCACAGGACTCTCTATGTACACAGTAGATGGATATTCAGGGGACACTAAGCCTTTGGTGTAGGGCTTCATTATTTGATTCTCATCTTGAACTCCTGAACTCCACAGTTGGGATAGGTACAAGAATAAAAGTACCTACAAAGGCCTCACAGTACTGCCATCCTGGCAGTTACACCACTGCTCCCTCATTTGCCCTCAAAGAGAACCAGAAAATTTGGCATGGCAGCTCTGCCCCAAAAGGAGAGATCCCATCACACATTCCTCACCTCATCTCAATATATGCACATATAAAGCCCCACACCTTTCACTTCTTGTCAAAATCAAGCAGAGATATGATACGGCTGAAGTATTTTCCCTTTCAACAGCCAAATGCTCTAGCTCCTGTGCCTTTAGCCTTGCACCAGCTTGTAAAGCAAACTGCACTGAGTGTTGGACTCAGCAGTAAAATCCCATCTGATTTTCATTTTTCCACAGGAACAGCTGGGTTAAAAATCTTTGACTAACAGGTTTTCACTGCTGTACTAATCACTTTTCTTAATCAAATCAATGAACCATCCAATTTAAATCTGCTCCTCATGAAACAAACATTTCACAATGATTCAGGTGCGATAAATAACCACCAAACTCAAGACACCAAGCGGGAAGGGGCCCTCAGCTCATGGTTCCTGCCCTTTCTGACAGCCAGAAATGTGAAGGAAGCAAGCCCCCACCTCAGGGTTAGGGCTGTGACTGCTCCTTGCTGTGTTGGGAAGGGCAGATAAACGTCCAGGCTTCTCATGCTTTGCTGTAGCTGAGGGGAGTAGGTGTAGCACAGCAGCAGAAGGACTTTTACAGTCTCCAGCTGAAAATTAAACATCCTGTTGTTATTTAAAGGGACATTAAAAAGTTAAGGTCCTATGTATCATGCTTAACTGGAATGAGCAGAGCTGGTGGATTGTTTCTCTTGCTCAGAATAAACTGACCCTCTCAGCAGGGGGGACACAAGAAAATTAAGCCAGACCATGCAGGGCAGACATCCGTATAGCAAGTTGATTCCTTGTCAGAGAAGAACGCTCTGATCCATGAACCACTTCAACATACGGTGCGAAACACCCCTGCTAAGCTGGAAAGCAAAAGCATGATGATGCCATGTTAATGGGGGTCACTGCATGGGGACCCAGTGACACAGATTTGTGCCTCTGCCCCCTCCCTCCCGAGTAACCCGAAGGAAATCACTGATCCTCACTGAAAGTAGCCCGAGGTTTCCCACAGCCTCTGCAGCCTGCAGCACCTCAGAGGGACATTGTGCAAATATCATCTCTGGGAGAGCAGTGGGCACATTGAAAGCAAGGAGGAATTTGCCACTGCAGTTCTTCTCCCAACACTTGAAGCATCCCATGGTTTGTGGGCATCCAGCCTACCCACATGAAAACACATACAGCCTCACTACCTGAAGAGCCAGTACGTAATGGAAAAATACCAAGAGAAGTGAAGAAAGGCTGAAGACAGCGTCACTGAAACACGAACTGAGCTCCAAGGGGAAATGTTACTCTAAGGCTTGAGGATGTGCAGTTGTTTTTAAAAAAAATCTTAATAGATAAATAAATGTTGCTGTTATGAAGTGACATTTCTGGTCTTTGAAAGCTGTCTCTGCTGTTTGATGGAGCAGCGTGGTAGCCTTCTGAGCAGAGATGATTATTCCCCTATTAAAGTCATTTGGGGACTAAGAAGAGTGATTTATTTTACTGGAGCATCTCATGTTTGCTTTTCTTTAGCTGAGTCTTTGAGGATTGAGTTTCCTTGCAGAAGCCCCTGAAGACATTCATATAGGGTGATGCCCAAAGAGATACAAAGAACAAAACTTCTTGAGCTGCATGGGATTTCTCAGCAAGAAATTGCTGGTGAAACGTCAATTTAAAGGGTACCTGCAGCCTTGGGTCAAAGGAAAACAAATATGTAATCACTGGATGACTTGCAACCAGCTGACATACAACATGCTGTGGCTATGCACTCCTGCAAATCCCCATCCTCACTCTCTCATGATAAACCAAACTAAGCAACCAGCCAAATGCTGCTAAAAATCCCCAAACTGCCTTAACACGGACAGCTCCTGAAGTCCCTGCAACTAATGTTTCATGCATGCCAGGTGGCAAGTACCCTATTTAGGGAAATTGAACATTAATCAAAGAATTAGTTACAGGATATTAAACTTGCTGAGGTGCTGTTATCAAATACAAAAAGAAAACAACATTCTGAGTAATTAACAAGACACACAAGATCAGGCCTGCAATCTGAATAAGGAGTTTACCTTATGAGTGTCTGGATGTTGCTTTGTTCCTTAAAGCTTCTTAATGGTTTGTCCAGGTAACCATGATGGACAAGTCTGACTTTACAAACTGTCTCTGGATTATTCCAAAACAATGAGTCTAGAGGAGGGCCACAAAGATGATCAGAAGGCTGGATCACCTCTCATATGAAGACAGGATGAGAGCTGGGGCCATTCAGTAGGCAGAAGGCGCCAGCAAGACCTTATTGCAGCCTTCCAGTACCTAATGGGGACCCAGAAGAAAGCTGGAGAGGAACTGATTACAAGGGCATGGAGTGATAGGACAAGGGGTAATGGCTTTAAAATAAAAGGGGGTACATTTAGATTGTATTTCAGGAACAAATTCTTTACTATTAGGTTGGTGAGGCACTGGAACAGGTTGCCCAGAGAAGCTGTGGCTGTCCCCTCTCTGTCAGTGTTTCATGGCCAGGCTGGACAGGGCTTTGGGCAACCTGGTCTAGTAGAGGGTGCCCCTGTCCATGGCTGGGGGGTTGGAACCAGATAATCTTTAAGGTCCCTCCAGCCCAAACCATGCTGCGAACCCATCGGCAAGATGTAGCAGTAGTACAGTTCTCCCAATTTCCTTACCAGCAATGTAAGTAAAGCACTTACTTGCTGCAAACATTGCTCAAGATGAGCAGGTAATGAGGAGGTGTGTGGGTGTGTGCACATGTGCTCCTCCAGCTCTGATAAAAAGTTAAAATCAGCTGAAGAAGCAACAAGGACTTGGATCTCTCCAAGAGCAGTGCTGGGAATAACAGGCTGGTAACAAGTGGGCTGCTCCCTGAAATCATCATGAAAGAGCTGTTCTCAGCAAGAAATACATGGGAGTCCTCTAGTGAAAGAATAATCCAAGGGCATGATAAAGGAAAGGCAACTGTATATGGACATCTCACACTTGCCTATGCAGTTCAGGAAAGAGAAACAGTTGCTTCTAAGAACTATTGTTATGCCCTGAAGCAGAGGATGAAATGAGCCCATTACAGTTGTTCATCCTTCTCCCTAATGGCCACTTCAAAATACTGTCTTTTGTTTAAAAAAAAAAAGTGAGTGGCACTTATAATTGCAAAATTAACCTTCAAAATCAGAACCCAACATAAATGAAGATGCTGGATCAGCAAAGTTCTGAAACAGGAGTCCTGAGAGGTTGTTGCCATTTACCACCTGAGTTGTTGGCTCTGGAGCCAAGCTGGGGAGTCAGTGTCAGCAAAATGCTATTTCTCTCCTGATACACAAAGGCTGTTTTGTGACCAGATGATGCTGGTTTCACCACAGGCAGCATTTGGGTTAATACAACTGCCACCTCTGTTTTAGCTTTGCTATGAATAACTATATGCTATATGTTCAAATACTAAATTACTGAGACTAAAGTTTGCAGAACCTCCCAATACCTGGGCTACAAAATCCAAGTTTTGACATGTGAATTAGATTTTAATTTTTCTTTTCCCCACAGATGCGGTGTACCTTTCAACTACATTGACCATGCAGGACTTGATTCATATGATGCATAGCACTAGCATGCAGGACTTATTCTCGAGGGGAGATACATTTTTTGTAACATATACAGGGAAGGAATGGCATTCAGATTTGGTTGGGGGAATCTTGAGACAGAGACGCCAGTGGCAAACCTCTTTTGCCATTCTAATGTCTACATCTGTGGCAGAACTCCCCTCAACATCCCCAGCTGGACTAACACCGGGCTTTTGAGCTGCATAACACACCCCAATGTACCAAAACATACAATCCCACATCTGTCCATACAATTCAGCCACTCACTAACTCTTCTTTTAAAGCAGCTTGAAGGTGAAAGTGGTTACACAAAGACACTGGGAACCACACAGAGCCTTGAGGAGAGTTGGGGTAATGCCCCATTGGAACTTCGGTCTTGGGAACTCAACATGCCCCCTTTTGAAGAAACATAACTTCTGACCCCAGGGCAAACATACTGTAATCCACCCTACTGCACCTGTCCTGGAACTTTAATATCTGACATAAATCCTGAAGAAATCTCTGTTCTTTATTAATGATTTGTCAGAGGTGGATGGTTAGGAAGGGTTGTGGGTAATATGGAAATGGCACAGGCAGAGGGTCCCTTCTGGGAGCCTGATTATTGAAAATCAGCTGCTATTTACACAGTTAATGCCATTCACTTCTCGCACCTGCTCAATCATTCATTTCCCAGTGCAAGCCAGCTTTGTCCTGCTGCAGGGCTGGAGAATTTAAGGGAATTACACCTGCAGGTTTTCTCTCCGGTGATTGCAGAGTTCAGCTTATAAAACTCCCACTCGTACATTTCCAGCCCTTCATCTTCCTTTTCTGTGAATTCTTTTTCTACCCATTTATATGTATATATACACTTTTCCACGTATTTGTGTTTCTGGTAATGAATCTAAAGCTCCCTCTTTCTCTCATTGGACTCCCAGACTGTTCCTACACCACACAAACCCCATTTGATTCTGTAATAACCTGAAAACCAAGAAATTTAGCAAGCTCTGCAACCCACACTAGCTGTTGTTCATATTCAATTCAATCTTTGAAAAGGCTTCATACTCTACACCCAGCGACATCCTATTCTTTGGGATGTCCCTACAAATGTAAATTCTACACTGACATCCCCGGCAAATGTTCACTTTTATAGTAGCCTCTACTTTGTGTTTTGGTTAAAAAACTGAAGAAAAATCATCCCAAAACAAACCACAAATAATTATGTAGCTGACCTGTCTTCCCACTCTTGTTCCCACCTCCTTTCTTGATAGTGAAGTTCTGCTGAGGAACCTCAGGCCACCATGGAGAAAGAGAGGAAGAAGGAAGAGAGCTGTAGTCCTATGGCTCTACTTATTAGTGCTAAAAGGTGTACCAGCTGTAAGTGAGATTATGGGAAGTGCAATTGCAGCTCTAAGCAGCTGAAAAAGCTATCAGCAAGGGTTAATTAATAGAAAAGCAAAGACATCTGGGTTTTGTGTATTTTTTTTTTCTATTATCAAGAGAAGGGACTCCTATATAACAGAAAATCCATACTTCCACCTAGCAGGTAAAGCATTTGCAATACTTACTTGCCAGCTGGGTTTGCTTCCATGGTGTCAGTGAAGTGCCATTCATTGCAGATCATCCACTTGCTTGTTTTCTTACTTAAATATGAACTGAATGAACTCCCCCATCTGCTGAAGTCTTGTCTTTGATTATAGAAAGGCAACAGCAGGAAGAAGGTCAAGGTCAAGTAGCAGATAAACATATGATTAACTGTATGCAGATAAGGACTCACCTGTCTTTAGTGGGAAAAACCTTATACTAATGTGTCTGATTAAAGGCAATGACAATGCAAAATTAAAAAGTAATAAAAAGCTTAAAGATGAAAATTAAACAGTCTACAATCTCTTTTTTTTATTTCCATCTGAAGAAACAATAGCTGGTATGGTTCTGAAACCAGCGCATGTCAAGTCAGACACTGGAAAGGAATTGAGAGGATTATTTCACAATTTTATTGCACAACTGAAAATTAACCTTTTTTTCTTTTTAATATTTACAAGCCATTTATTTTGCACACACAATCTAAACAGCATTTTCCCCAATAAAATTGTCACCTAGAAAACTTACACACGGACTGAAGCATACATGTAACCTAAATGGTTTATGTTAAATGCAAGTTGCCTCAGTCTGGCCCTGGAGGGGCAGATGCTTGGAAGATGGGGCAGCAGAAGGAAAAAAACCCCTTATTTATTGTTTTTCTTTTCTGAAAATATTACTTAAGGATCTTTCCCAACCCAGAGAAAAAAAACCTAAAAGGTTCAGTATTAGTTCAAGCAGAAGGCTGGCCAGCCAGGTAACATACTGACAGCGTGGTGAGTTGGAAATTCAAAACCCTTCAGTGCCACAAGCCTTGCAAGGAAATGACAAGCCTTGCTTCATGCATGGTTCACCTTAAAGGTTGCGACATCCCAATTTTCCCCTGGAGAATGTAGAATCACCTTGATCATGACAGAAAAGTAATGAGGTTTGACTCATAAGAAGAAAGACACACGAAAGGCTGCTATTGAGGTTGTTTTTTGTCGGGGTTTATTTTTCCCCTCTTTCTCTTTTCTCACAGATTTCCTATCTGCACTTTTGGAAAAGTGCAGTCTGACACACTGCAAATGCTGCCACTGCCCTCGAGAGAGCTGCACAGAGATAATGCAGTGCCATGAGTGTTGCACAACTGGACCAGCAATTCCAGGAGTGTTATTTTAACCATCTTTATGAAGCCCATGGCTTTGGGCGGAAAATGAGTGCTTTCCTGTCTGCTAGCACAAGCTGTCTGTCACAGCGCGCATCACAGTCTCCAGAGTCCATGAATCGCTCCCCTCCCATGGCTGATCCGCCCACACGTTTTCCATCATATAGATTGTTGTTTTCAAGTTTGTCAGCTAATATTAAGGATATGGCCTTGTAGCACTACTGCTTGGCTTCCATGGGATTTTTACACCAGCAATCTTAAATGAGTAAGTGGTAGCGCTAAAACTGATGCTTACTGGCCCAGATTTGTCCCATGTTCCTTTGGGCAGGTGCGCACCTGAGGCACCTGCATGGGGACCATCAGCTCTGCTAGTCAAAGGGTGATGTAGGGCTTAGGTGAACAGAAATACCCTCTGCAGAAGTCTCATTCACCCCACTGATTATCAAAAGAAACAAAGGGGACTAACTCTAGTATCATGGGTCTTGGACAGCTGCCGAGTGGGATTAATCTGGGCCTGAATGCTTCCAGCTGGGCACCTCAAAACCTGTGGAACCTGGCATTGCAGGGTACTTTTGACGTTTAGATCATTTTGCTGCTACATTTCTTCAGGTTTTGCACCCTCTGTAGGGTGGAGAAACAGAGAAAGTGATGTCAAAATGATTCATGTGGAAGGAAAGGGGGTGTTTGTAGACTTGTTATGCAAGCTAGTGCTTGCCCATTGGGAACCATGCTACTGGGAGATGGCTTTGTGAAAGGCAATTCAAATGCTTAAGAAAGTGAAACTTAGGGAGTCAAACCAAATCATAGAATCCTATGTCAGATCTTCAGATCTGCTGTGTTTCTACCAGAGACACATGTAATCACCCTTGCCATTTGCAGTGACAGGATGAGGGGTAATGGGTTTAAATTAAAGGAGGGCAGATTAGATATCAGGAAGAAATTCTTTACTGAGGCACTAGCATGGGTTGCCCAGAGAAGCTGTGGATGCCTACTCCCTGGAAGTGTTGAAGGCGAAACTGGACAGGGCTTTATGGGCAACCTGGTCTAGTGAAGGGTGTCCCTGCTCATGGCCAGGGGGGCTGGATCTTGATGATCTTTGAGGTCCCTTCCAATCCAAACCAGTCTGTGATTCTCTGATCTGACACATGGCTACCACGTTGTAGGAATGTGTGAGGCCCTAAGCAACCTGATCTTGTTGCGACATTAGTGGAGTCAAAGGCCTAAGCCTCCTGCTTTCCCCTCAGCCGTCCAACTGTTTATCTTTTTTCTGTTTTTTTTAATGCGTTCTTTCTGGTTTAAGGGAGACAGTAATGGAGGGAGGTCTTTTTCAATGTAATAGTTGTAGGCAAACCTCAACACTGTGAAAACTGTCTATACTGTTGTTAAAATGCCTTCCAACACCTACCTATGCCTCATATAAGCATGGATTTCAGGGTGTAGCAGATTTGGAATGTGGAGAAAAAGTGGTAATCCCAATAATTAGCTGGCTGAGGAAGGCTCTTGAAATTGAGCCCTGCAGAAGTTGTAGGAAATTTATAAATTGTAGAAACATGTGCTAAAACTTATGGCTTGAGTAGGTTACTTCATAAATTCTGCTGATTTCAGCCCCATTGAATTACTTGCAATGACTCTCTTCCTCTCAAAACAATATTTTGCTGGAAGATATACAGGTGTAGTCGACAGGTAAGTTTGAACAATATGAATACGTTAGAAATAAAATGAAACATAGAGAACCCACCCTTACAGCTTCAAGTTGCTGAATTTCCTCTCAGGTATAGGCTTGAAGATTAAAATTAGAAAAAAATCCTGCAGAATAAATTTGTGTGGAGGCCCAGGTGCTATGCCAGAATCAGAGTGTGTTGATATTGGTTTAGTAATGAACTCACACAGTGGTATAGCGCAAGCCAGCGGTCCTTCATGCTTACAGGAAGAGACATTGCAAAGACAGAAATAAATCCTGTGATAGCACAAAGCAAAGAAAATCCCTGAGGCTACTGCAAAGGCTATCTCTGTCCTGAAGTGGTGCTGAGAACATCTCACTCACTGACCCTTCAGTTCTATTCTTTACCCCAGACAATGCTGCAATATTTGCAAGTCTGACCGATGCAGAATAAAATCCGTATCAGCTGAAGAAAATACAAGTTTTGCAAACTGTTAAGTTTCACATATGAAAATGGAAATGAAAGCAACAGGTATAAAATTATTTGGTCTTGGGTGATCTGATTCAGGGAACTCTTTATATTACGTACACTTGTTTTGCTCTATGAAGTGTAATCAGAAAGAAGATGACAGTGCCTGTGTTCTCTCTATTCCTGACAAAAGCTGGCAGTTTAACCTGGTGGATATTTTGCATTGATAAATTCTCATGAATTTTGATCCTTGTGGGTCCTTACAGAACTCATGCTTTGTTTGCCTCTTCTGTTCTTTAAATAATCCTTAACAGTGAAAAGTAGAAGATGTAAACTCTCCATGAGCCATGCGAGCCAGTGTGGAAATATTCAGTGACATTAAGGACAGAAAGCATCATTTTGTTCATCTGTCTATTCCTTTATAAACACAGACAGCAGAAGCTAACTGCCAAGCCTGAACACTGAGTCTCAAACCAGCTGGATTAATTGGTGATAATATAATTAGTGCAAACTGGGCAAGGTGTTGAGGAAAAATACACAAATCTCTTGTTCTCATTCTGAACCATCAAACCGCCAAGTCCCACCTCTTCCTAACCCCAAGGGGCCTCTGTCACTCATGGTGAGCACACATGTAAAATGCAGAAAAGCTCAGCAAAGCCCACTGTCAGAAGAATAGATTTCACACTGAACTCACTATCACCATCTGAAAAAAAAACCACCTCAAAGCAGACAGTGGTGCAGCTTCCTTCCTGCTGCTAGTGGTTAGTTCTGACTGGATGAAGAGTTCATGGATCAATCAGCATTGGATCGCTTCTCCTTTCCTTACAGCATCGCTGGAGAGCACCGCTGGAACAACAGATCCATAGGCAGATCAAAAGAAGAAATTCTGCGAACCTCACTAACTCCAGCTTTGCCCCAGCCATTGACCCCAGTGCTGGCAATTTAAAAAGGCTGGGTAGTCACACTGCTGCTGCTATCAAGCGGCTATTATCTTTTATTTTTTTCTTCTTCTTTCTTTTTCTTATGAGCACCAAAGGAGCAATGTGGGAATCCAAAGAACTGAAACAAATTAAATATCTCTGGGCTGAGAACGGCTTAATCTCAGTGCTGACTTTCATGAATTTTACAACCCACAGAATTTACTACAGGAGGGACACTTTGGCCAGTGTCTGATAAGAAATGCCACAGATCCATAATGAGCATAGTTCAACCCACAGATCCTACAAACAGACCTTCTGAGGGATCTCAGAATGCCTTTTGCCTTCCTCATTCCTCTGGAAATGTGGCTACTTCACAGAAACCCCTCATGCCTCCCCAATTATTTACTCCATCTTTTTTCATTGTTTACCTGACTGTGCTGATAGCCTTTAGAGTGCTCCCAAAGGGGGAGCTTGCACATGCTTGCACAGAGCTGGGATTCATCACTCCTGTGTGTTCCGCTGTTAGCTTTCATGGGTTGGGGGTGAGTACTACGAGGCCTCCAAGTATGTAATTTCCATGAGCTCTGTAGGACCCCTCCACACAAGAAAAGCCTGTAGAACAGAACCGCAGGCATTCTGCTCAGAAAGTCTGAGAGCACGGGGGATAATTGATTTTCCTAAATCACAGTTTAAACCTATCCTTTAGAAAAAAAAAAAAAGGGAAAGAGTCTGGCTTTGCTCAGAATCAAGGCAGCTATCATATTATGAAAAGCTCAATGACAGCAAAAGTAAAAAGAAGTATCACTCAGCGCTTTATTCCCTGAGCACCATCCGTTCTGTGCACAGAATGAAAGATGAGTTATCTAAAAAAGTCCAAACAAATGATCGTGTAAAGACTATGTCCTATTAGATGTGCCAGGAGACAGGAAGAGCAAATCACCAGCTCCATCAGCAACTTTAAATTTCAGACCCTTTAACTTTCCCATGACTGATTTTGCAGGAGTCTTGTGACACAATGGCTAATGTTGCAAATCCATTAACAGTTGTGTTGCCACAATACTGAGGAATAGCCTTAGTTTGGCTTGAATTACTCACCTCATGTATTTGGGTACCTCTTCTCGAGTATCTTTGGTGAGAACAGTACCTACATGCCTGATCGAAGAGTCACCCCTGTGTCAGAACTATCTGCTTCGGATCAAAATCTTGTATCTCATGGCGATGGGACAGTGGAGCTCACATGCAGCCTTTGCCACCTGCAGAGTGACTTCCCATGAATCCGTCTTGCAGAACCTTGGGACGTTTTAACCCTACAGACACGGTAATTAGCTGAGAGACAGGAAACTATCCTCACCCTGCAAGGCACAACTATAGCACAGAATGACTGAAAAGATACTGAGGTCTTAGCCTGTGTTTCAGATCTTTTACATCCCGACACCCTCAGAGAGCTAACACTTCTCCTGCAGTACCCAGTAACATGCCTGGACAAACACAACCGTGTGATCCAACCCCACAAATAAATATTTGGGTAGCTTTCTAATTCTGAGATTATTTTTCTAAACTGATCATAAAGATTCTACTCTGCAGAGCAAACAACCCCCAAATCCCACATATTCCTAAGTGGAAAATGTTCCAGCCTCTCAACATGTACATAGCTCCTTCTGAAATCCTCAAGGACTTTGTGTCTTGTTTGGGGAATGTGTAACTTATGAGAACAAATTCCTATAAATGCAAGGTCTGTACATATTTCCTGAGCCATAATGTGCTGTGTGCAGCCAGAATCTTTTCCAAACTTAATTTTATATTGTGAAAAAAAAGTAAAAGTCTTCAAACAACCCCCAAATCACTGAAGTGTCTGGATATAAACGTACCATCTAAATATACATTATGAATTGCTGCTGTAAAAATGACTTCTCTCAGTGCTTCTGCATTTTCAGTACTACAGTGGAAATACCAGGTTACTGCCTATCATTGCCTACTAGTGACTTACTTGTTTCAGTTTCACTCTCTCTTCCTGGAGCTGTAGAAATTTATATGCTTTTCCTAAAATTGAAATATTTTTTGAGCTAAGAATGATTTTTGTTTTTGCACTCCCACCATCTAATGCATTAGACCTTGGTGAAGTTCATAAATAAAGATGCTCACCCTGCTTGCTGAGTCCTCCTGCTGCTGCACTGAAACCTGAGGAACACCCTTATGGTATCTGGCAGAGCAGGAAAGAATGTCCCGTGCTACAGCTAAGAGTAATATCTCTGCTGATTTGCCAGGACTCCCAGTGCTGCTGGTCATTAATCTTTCTCAGCCAAAAACAGATGGGGCTATTAGGCAGGCTGGAGTAATGGGGGAAGCTGGCAAGACACAGAAGGAAATGCATTATCTTCTGGATAGAATTGCATGTAAAAATGAGAACATTAAAAATGTATTTTTCATATTTAATTGGACGATGTATGATTATACCTACCAGAAAATAATGTGCAATGTGTTTTGTGCAGGGCATTTATAAAACTGTTCAGCTGTGCTAGGGTCTTATTTCCCCCTGCGGGGAGAAGCAGTAGCTACAGTTCTGTCTAGGCTTTTGCACTTCTCCCTCCAATACAGGGCTTGCAAGCAGCACTGCAGAGTGCCCCCACTTCTCGCAGCCAATGGAAAATGCAGCTTACCCTTCACATACAAACCTCACCAAGCTTCCCAGGTTAAAAATCAGTACTTTAGGAATAATGTGAGCATATTCCGTCTAACAGAAGTGATGGAACTGCAGGTACTACAGCTGCTAATTCCTTTAGGTTGCTGAGCCCAAGATGATGGCTACGAATACAGTAAAAATGGCAAATTACAACATGGGACTGGATTGGTCAACCAGGAAACTAGCAAGGCTGGAAGGAATTACTGAAAGTAGGATTTGGAAAAAAAAAAAGCTATTTGGGATAAATGAGGACATTTTCTAGGAGCACCAGGTAGGCAAATGGTAGATGACCCTTAGCCAGAAAATGACAGGATGGAAGCTACAGCCAAACATTTGAAGGTACAAACAGTGACAACAGAAGGAAACCATGGAAACATATCAAAGGGTTAAAATAAGGAATTAAATAAAGGCAAGTGCTTTGCCCGAAACTTAAACTTGCAAAGCCTGTTGTATCGAAGGAAGAAGCATGAAAACCAAAATAGGAGGATTGTGTGCCAGCCAGTGGATTATTATTTGGAAAAATAATTGCATCTGAAATGTTGTGGGATGTTAGGAGGTGTTGGGAAATACAAAGTTCAGGCTCTGGTGCTGGAAGGGACCTTATGGTGCTGAAAAGTTTGCAGCAACTCGTGTGTCAATGTTTTCAAGTGGAAGGGGAAAGTGGAGACACAGAACAAAATGTGTCAAGAATCCAAATTTGAAGAACAAAAGAATTTTGTAGGTTTATATTTCTGATCCCTAGACTAGGAGAAGGTTAGCATTTAGGATGGTAAAAGAGGAAAATACAACCCCCCAAAACCTAGTAGGGTGGTATCTGATATTAGATATAGAAAATTAAAAATTAAAAATTCTTTTTAATTTTAAAGGAAGAATCAGTGGCCCTAAATAAAAAGAAAAATCTAAAACTTCAGATTAGAAATGGAAAGGACTTATAAATATCTATAGAGTATGGTATTCCCTTAGATAAATGGAAGACAAGGACAAGGAAATACTGGTATGTCTAAATTGGAAATTTTAGGAGTCATTCAGGCCAAACAGAAGCCCTTCAGGGAATGGAAATCAAAACTTAGTAAAGCTGAAAGGCAGGTATGTGATAGTTAAGGTGGAGTTTGAGCAAGCCAAGAGGGAATTGGAAGAGCAAACAGGAGGAAGTTAAAATGGAAAACACACATTTGCTCAGTACACCAAAAGCAGAAAATCAGAGACAACCGGTAGGCCACCCAAACAATAAGCAGAAGAAACAATTAAAGACAATAAGGACATTGCCAAGAATCTAAATGATTTATTTGCATCAGTCTTCACCAGAGAGGGTGCTGGAGTGATATCTAGATGAGAGACTCACACTTTCCAAATATCAAAGATAAGGACAGGTCATAGACTGAAGTCTCAAGAGAGAAGTTGGTGGAACAAATCAATAAATGAAAGGCATTAAGTCACCAGGTTTATCTGGTATTTCTTGAAGACTTCAGGAGAAAACTGAGAATTAAGTAATAAAGTTGCTAGCAAGTACCTACTACAGCAGAGGACTGGAAGACAGTATTAAAACTGAGAGGGGTACCTTTGTTGTTTTTTTCATGGTGTTGGAGGAGCCCTGGTAGTTACAGAAAGATTCATAGTCCTAACTTGCTATCATTGGCCAAAATGTTTAAAAAACCCCCAAGCCTCCAAATATGAAGCACATAAACAAATAGGGCATGACAGATACAAGTCAGTACAGTTTCTGTAAGGGAAAAAAAAGGGGATCTTTGAACCTACTACCAATCTTTGAACTGGTTACACCAGCCAGCACCCCTAATCCTACCCAGGAGGTGCCATGACACAGACAGGCGAGTAGCAAATGATTACCTCCTTGCTCCCCCATCTGCATCCCACCACCACCAAGGAAAGAATAATGTTCACATTGGTAACGGCACATCCAGACAATGTACAGGTCCGTGCTACAGGGCAGCCCAGTCCATCTTTGGGCAACATTGTTAAGCCAAGGAGAAACGTACATCCGGAAATGAAAGTTTTTAATGTAGATGAAGCATAATGGTGGCCACATCGAAACTCTGACTGGAAATTTTATGTAGATACACCCAATGTTAGCCTCTCTTAGGATCAGCTTTTTATACGTTCCTGCATATCAGCTAATCCTCTGTGCTGCAGGGTTCTTCTAATTCTCAAAGTGCACAGTGATGTGGACCCCTAATGGTGATCAATACAGGACTTGGGGAGTTAGGATTTTGGTTTTCTTAAAAAAAATAGTATCTTAGCCAGGACAGAGCACTCATTTAACTTCCCCCCAGCTCTTCCCAGCTTTTTATGTAAATCTTTACACAAAGCCATTAAGAACAGAGGAAAAGCACTTTGGGAAATTATGCAGTGATGTATTCTTATGCAGCCAACACTCCCAGGGGACAAAGTGAAAATTACACATAGCCTCCCGCCCCTTTTTATTTCCTGTCAATGATGTTGCCTTTTTTGGCTTTTCTTATATATACACAGCATGATGAACTGATATTTGTAGTTTAAATGTCTGGTTTAACCGCGTGGTTTCCACCGTAACAGAAAGCTCTCACAAAATGTCAGGTTAGAAATAAAACCAAGCTCTAGAGGGATGAGGTGAGAGGAAAGTAGAAGGTCCAGTGGCTGAAAAACAAAATGGAAAAAAAAAAAAAGTGAGCAGAATGCAACATGGATCCATTTCCCATCTCAGGCAGTGGTATTGGTACGCGTGGTTGTATGGGGAGCTGGGGTAGGGAGACAGACGCATTTCTCACCGAGTTCTTTCTGCTTTCTCTATTAACATTGAGACAGAAATTACAAATAGCCCTGCAAAGGGTAGTGCATTAAACCTCACCTCTTCATCCCATGTAAACACAACATTAATACTGAAGAATAAAGAAAATGGTAAAAAGTCCAGTGTCTTGTTTTCTGCATTTCGCTTGTTAGGTTTCCTGTCCGCCCTCCAGCATACTCCTGTGGCTACCGAAATTGTGAACTTGACCAGCCCACGTTCAAGCAAACACTCACACTCTGATTCCCAACACATTCTTTTCTCCCCCTCGAATGGGGAGTTTATTCCTAACAGTTCTGCTCCTTTTAATGATAAACTCCTTTAACGAAGTAGTTCTGAGACCTTGCAGCAGGCAGCAGGAGAGCACCAAGGCTACTAGTTGTCATGTTTATATTCCCTTTTCAGCAAAGAAGTCCATTGAAAGCCCAAGGCCCAATGCCTTCACGGGTGGGCATGCACTGAAATGAGCCTACAAATCAACATCCCCCACACAACATGCCTTATAGGCAAAATCCAATTCTTGCCTAAAAAAGATAAAGAGTTACAGCCAGGCCCTTTATTTTACAAGACGCACATGAACAAGTTGCTCTGGTGAAAACAGATCTTACACTGACAAATTTTGGTCACTTTCTGTCAGAGTTACTGATCTTCTTTACTGGACCACCATAACTGAAGATGGGAAAGAAACACAAGGGAGACATTTCCCGGGCAAGGAAAGGAGCAGCATTTAGGACTGGGGAAAAAAGGTAGGGTGGGGTATGGAAGATTTTCCTGATAAAAAAACTAATTTGAGAATAAAAGACCAACCAATGTCATGGATACACCTAAACCAGTAACACACCTTTTCTGGAGTGCAGTATTGTATAAGCGTCCCCTTGGTTTTAAAGGCTAATTCAGACCTTTGGCTCATCCTGCATTAACAAGGTCATCCATGTTAACAGGGCCCCTGTGAAAGTTCACAGGTGGAAGTTCCCTTTTAGAGTAGTGCAGATTTGAAATTCACAGGACAGCGACCCGAAGATCTTCCTTTACAGATAAAAAGCATGTCAAATTATTAAATAGCAACATGAAATCCTATATTCTGAAGGTCTGTCTTGGCTCTGCAGTCAGGAGAGCAGAGCGCATTCCCAGCTCCTGCCCAGTCCCCACCTCTGGTGGCATGGCAGGCACGTGGCCGGCCCCTCTTGTTAACATCTCACGAATGCTAAAGCTGAAAGGCCTGGGGTAGTCGGGGAAGGGATGGATGAGCATAGTCCGAAAGACATGTCACTTCAAATCTCTACTGTTAGAACTGCCAGGTATGATATAAAAACAGAAAGTATTTCTCAGTTTGAAGTTTGAAGACTGGGCCCCAAATGTTGAGTGGCTCCTCTCTCCGGTGTCCCTATTTCCCACACATGGGCTCCGTTGTGCTAGCTGTTGTTCTCTGCCGTGAGATATTTGAGTGCTGCAAAGCCGTAGTGGCGCGACATATCCTGCTGGAACTCCTCCTTCAGGGTCTTGAGACAGATGCGGTATTGCTTGTTGGAGCGAAACTTGGTGATGTCGAAGCTGGGGGCATGTGGCATGTGGATCATGTAGGCGTTGGGCAGCACTGTGAACTCGTACTCCTGGGGGAGAAAGACACCAGCTGTGAGGGTGTTCCTGAGCTCTTGCCATGAACCTCTTCCCGTACCTCCACAGCCAAACATGCTTCATCATAGGTCTCAAAACCAACAAACTCGTACAGATCTGACAAATAAGCCTTCCGGGTTTTTTAAATTGATTTTTTCCTTGGGTTTATGAAAGATCAGCTTCACCTTTTAAAATGTTTTACTCCATATAATCTGAACGATGGGGAAACAGTACACCAGGCACTCCTGAAGCCATGGCTGCAACACAGCATAGTGTGCTTGCAACCAACACAGCTGTGATGGCACACACAGCATGACTCTCAAGTGTCCAGCCAAAAGCATGCTTTTGCCCCTATAATTTATCTCTCTTGAGATGTTGGAACAAGCTATATTTAAAAAGGCACACGTTGCTCTACATACGTTGCTTTGCCTGTATACTAAGATACTTACAGTGACAAAAATGTCTAGAACTATTTATAAGCCTGGAATAAGGAGAGAATATGATATCTTTTATAGGCGATGTGTGAAAATGGACCTGCTAATTCCATATGCTTTGAGAAGGTTTTATGAAAATTAAGTTCTCCTTCGCAAAGTCTGAGATACTGTGATAATTCCCTCTCTCCTCTAAAACTGCTTCCCTAATTCTCTTTATTTTTATCTGACCAAGTTTTTGACAATTTGTGTTGTTTAAACATGGTGGTTCACCTGAGCCTCAATACTCCTCTTAGATTTGGTCCAGAGAAGGGATGTGAACCTCAGTATTTGGTAGCCAAAATAAGTACCCTAATTGCTGAACTTTTTTTCATATGAAATGCCAAAAAAGTCTGAGCTGCATGGGATGCAAATGACAAACTCTGAAGCCTCCATTGTCCCTCAAACATTTTCTATATACAACTGTTGCTGCACTGACTCATGAACCATCTCTGCATAGGGCAGTGGGCAGCAAAAGAACAACCACAGAGCACACTGGGTTTAAAAGAAACAGTGCACAACATCCCCTCGTTTCCGAAGTCCGGTCACTTGTAGATTCAGGAGTCTGTTCAGAGTATCTGCAGCACACAGGCAGAGTATTCCAAACTATTTTGTTAGGGAAGGAGATATATGGGAGAGAACACACATGCACTAATACATGTGTTTCACCTTTAAATCTTTCTTCACCTAACAAAATATAGTCAACCTGGAAAAGACTGAAAACTGTTGGGTTATGATGCTACCAGAAACCCAGTGTTTCAGCAACACAGCCCAAAATGAAGCCCAAACAAAATGGAAAAAAATTAGGAATACGCAATGTGGATCCATTTCCCAACTCAGGCAGTGGTACTGGTGAGCCCCGGCCCAGTGAAGGCCACAGTGCCTTCCCAGAGACACCCAGTAGCACGTGTTGGGCAGCTCGGTACAGATGCAGCTGTATGGCTGATCCTTTTTCATTATAGGAATGCCTGTTCCCCGCCAGACAGTGCTGAAGTGGTAAATCTTGACGCCAAATTACAATGCCATGAATATTGAGAACGGGCACTTCCAAACTTCTGTTGGGGGTGACAAATGTGCAGCAAGAGCAAAATAACCTGATGCTCACAGCAGAACTCATTCAGCTGGAAGAGGCTTGGAGCTAATGGGGAACCAAAGAAAAACAAAGGCTGGCATGATGGAGTGAGGACATCTGATAAACTACAAAATATTCCTACAGGACCTGAAAACTAAGGACTGAAGCAGCATAAGAAGATGCCTCCCCCTCGTAAAACCTTTTCTTTGTTCTCTGTTCGCATCTCAACTCTGTAATCCTACAGGTCAGAGATGGTCTATGTGTAAACTGTTCAGAATACTAGTGTTCCCACCCCTCTGAAAGCCCTTCAGGCACAAAAATGCTTTCAAAAACTTATGAGTCTGCTGCTAATAAGCCCCTTTGAAACATTCTAGGCTGGGGTCCTGGATAAAGGATTGCTCACAGTCTGATTCCAAAGTCACTGGAAGAGCAGGGAAAGGTGCCCATCTCTACTAGAAGGAATCGTCTGTTGAGAAAGCAATTCACTTGCAGGAACCTCTGTCCCTATCTCCCAGGTTATGAATTCTTTAGACAGAGAGTGTCATTATCTATGTATTTGTACAGCATCTGGCTCAGTGGACATCTGCATGCCCCCAGAATAATAACGACGATTATCTCCACACTATGTGCTGCTCTGAAGGACAGTAGTGGCACAGGCCCATGGTAAGGAGTCTGAAACAGTCTTCTTGACAGATGCTGCAGTTGTGAGGGGCAGTGAAAAAATTCAATTGCGAAGCTGCTCTGCTTGCTGATAATGAAGCCAGCCAAGCAGCTGGCATCAACCTGATCTCTGGACACCCTGAAGCAGAGAAAGGCCATAGGGGGAGGTAGTTGTGCAATCCCACGTCCCCTCCAGGCTGATTTTCTGGGAGAACAGGCCAATACCCATGTTGCTACAGATGAAAATGAAATTCTTTTCAATGTGAGAATATTTTTAAGGCTGGAAGAGTGAGAAAAACAATTCCCCAGACTTAGTTCCAACCCAATGACCATTTAAAATATCTGTGCTATGATCAACTTTGAAAAATGTTCCAATTTCCCACATGTGAATCTGTATGCTGGGCAAATGTCTCTGAACAGAAGAGTTAAATCATGAGTGCTAGATGAGAGCTGCCAGTGGGAACATAAGCCTTGTTACCAAGATTAACAAATAATAAATCATTACACTGTCAGTCTCCAAAACTGATGGTTAATTGATTACTGTTTGGAAAGTGCACTGGAAAATTAAAGTGCTATAGCAAAGCAGAGTATTATTATTAACAATATTACAAGGGAGATTTTTTTTTCTGGTCTGTGGTATTTTTTTTCTCAACATAAGTAGGCAAAAACCCGTTGCGCATGCCCTTTGGCAAGCAGAGGCCAAGTGGCTGCTGGCTCAAGGTGAGTGTGTGGTTTTGTAAGCAGAAGTAGAAAATAACCCTCCCACGTAATGCGCCTGCACACAAATACACTGTAGCCCACACCCCAGGGAGACAATCTCCTAGAAACTTGCTGCATGCCTTGTGCTATGCTGCTTTACATAAACTGGTAAGAGGTGGGCAGAGAAGGATTGGCTGTATTCCAGATCCATTAAAGAAGCTAGCATAGGAGGATACAGATGGCCAAAAGGCATGGATTTTGGTTAGCATGAAATGTTACTCATACAAAAAACTTGGACTGAAACCAAACTAAAAAAACCCCACCCAAACCCCAGAATAAAAAGAAATGCCATGACCCAGACCCTGCTGATTAGCACAGTGGTCAGCTTTGCATCCAGGAACAGCAGAGAGATGCAAACCCTGAGCAGCAGGACCAGGGTTCCCATGGAGCCGTGGTCACTGCCAGACTCAAAGATCTAGGTCGGTGGCAGGGACCTTGGCAGCTCTGAGAGCTCTAGCGCCAGTCTGGGTCTCTCGAGCTTTCTCTGTGTCCTTATATATTCTGCCCAGCAGCTCTATCTCAAATCACAGATCCAAGGGGTGGGTAGCCCAAGGATCCAGTGCCTCGATCCTCCAGAGTCTGTCCCCAGACTTTGGAAATGTAAAATCCTTGTCTTTGCAGAGATGCACTGTAAATCCAGACCACAAATTGCAGGTGCTTGCCTTGGATTCTATTTAAGATTGCTTTTTGAATCTAAAATTAGCAGTTGGTACTCACCAACCTCTATTTAACTGAAGAAATTCCATCTATGTCTATAGATCACCTGGTAGGTGACTGGCAACAAGTGCTGCAATGCTCGGCACACTGCTGGGCAGGATGCGGGCACTGCAGGGATTGTGTCACTGCGAGACAACAACTTTTTCAGCACTGACAAATAAACTAACTCAGACTCAGTTCTCCTTTTAATGCTTGATAAGGACTAAACTGAGTGTTCTCAACTCAGGAAGTACCCATTAAGGAGTTCAGTGAGGCCAAATGAGCACTTTGGTAATGCAAAGCTTGAAGCCTTTCTACAGAACACAGATTTCATTTAACAGCCCTGCTGCCCAAGCTCTGGGTGGGAGATGCAAGCATCGTCTCCTCACCTGTGCATCCAGTTCCATGATGTGAGCTACTTTGTTCCAGCCAAATCCAACAAACCGTCTGTCATACTCCGGGCAGTCCTTCCTCACAACAACGTATGGCTCAAAGTCTGCTTCCCACTCAACGCGGTAGGGGGTGGTGGCTGTTCGCCACTTGGCAAAGTTCGTTGGCGCATGCCCTTTCGTCCAGACGTGATACCTTAAACAGACATAAATGGCATGGACGTGGGGAGGCAATTAGATAGAAGGCATCTTGGCGAGGCAACAAAATGTCACTTGTTCGATTAAATGCTCAAAAATAAGGACATTAGCTTACAGTTCACATCATGATTTTCAGGACACATCGGAGGCAATTTCTAGGATTATTTCCAGCATGCTTCCCAGAGCCTCTATGTGCTTAAAGCTTAAACACGTCTAGTTGGTGAAGGATGGTGTGAAAACACTACCTAATGCTAATGTGAGAAACAATTACAAAGTACACAGACAGTTCATCTGCACTACAAAGTGCTGCGCCTCATTCCTAGCAACCAAGAGGCTGTATCAGTGCTCTAAAATCGGTGTGAAATTCTGTAGCTCAGATAAGGTTCCTAAAATTAGCTATTTCTACACCACAGTGACATTCACAGTCTGTTTTATATGCAATTTTATAATTTCTATGAGAGACACCTGCGGCTCTGGATAGATGTTCCGTTTTATTAATTACTGTTATTACTATGGCAGGAGCCAAAGTGCATAATTAAATTAATAAGTAAAATATTACATAAAGGCTCTCTGCTGTACTTTCTACATTGTGGGGAGTACCCATGTGATCCTGAGTAAGGTAATCAATTTGATTTACAGGAAAAGATCCTTTTATACTTCGTTAATCTTGTTTAGGTCACAGCGGGTCTCTTCCAAGCACAGCTTGAATCCACCCCATTAGTACCAGGGTCAATGATTCTCTTGCCCACTTATTCTTCTTACACCTTTCCAAAGATCAATGAGACAGGCTCTTTCTGCAGACTCACAGATTAAATAATGAAACAAAGGCGTAGCAGGCCATCTGTATTACAACGCTCTGAAATGTGTAACAGAAGGGGCAAAACAAACATCCTGCCAGTTTTTAATGTAAGGTACATTGAATTCACAGGGATGACTCATGGGCCAAAGGAAAGGGATTTGAGCATTAAATATTTGCAGAATTAGGACCTGAGGTAATGTTTCAACCCCAGAAATTCTCGTAATATTGTGAGCCATTGGTAAAAAACACGTAAAACCACAATCTAGGAGTTTCCACTTGGACTGTGTGTTCATATGGCTTATAACTGGGCAAGCAGAGAGGCATTCAGCTTTGCTGACTCTCCTTGTTCAGGGGCAGTGCAGGAGTACAAGAACGAATTGTCCTTTGAAGGCTGCATTTCTAAACTGTAAACAGGTTGCATCCCTTTTGGATACCTGGCTTGGGGACCTGTAAAAACAAAGCCCTTCTGCATTAAAAAACCTGACAATGAATTAATTCTCTAGAGGTTATTAGAAACCAATACCAGATTCAGAAAGATGCTTACAGTCCTTAGTGCCTTTTGGCACAAGACTATCCCTTGGTCTCTTTCGGAAACGAGTTGGTAACCTACCCAGTCTCTAATGGGTAGCTATCTGTCTGGAAAAAAGCACAATCACAGTGAGACATTTAAAATTATAAGGGATTATGGAGGATGCTGTATCTTCTTACATCCTACCTCCGGCATTTTGAAATTAATTATGATAATAATAATAATGACTACTAAACACTTATGAAGTGATTTGTATCTTCAAAACCCCATACAAACTTTGGTTAATTGAGAGATTCCCGCAGAGCACCAGTCAAATGCTGCTGCTATTCCAGTAACACTCTCCCACTGATGTTAACAGGGAACACGACACTTAGCATAAAAACATCAACTTTTTTCCACCTTTTTTGGAGAAAGCAGTGTAAGCCATTACAGCAGCTCAGGTATAACCTCTGTGAGTTGAGAGAGCTGACCAGCAGAGAAAAATAAATGTGGAAGAGACAGTGAAGGGAAAATAATGGAAGTGAGATTGGGGAGACAAAACAAAGCAGAAAGGAACAGACCTGATTGCACGAAACAAAATAATACCACAGATGATCTACTTGCCTCTTCAGAGTGACTGATGTGAGGAGAGGGAAAGAAAAAGACAAAAGGATGGCTAAGGTCAGGATGAAGAGGAAAATGAGTACAGCACACTCAAATAAGGTATGCTCTCACTAGCTATAAAGGAATAATTAGACTGGAAATGGTAATTTTGAGAGTTTGGGATTACATGCATAGCTGCACGTACAATACCTATAGGTCTGTGCATACACACATATAATCTGTTGAAGCTAGGCCTTGGCCAATGTCTTATCATCACATGAAAGGTACTGCAAAGTCAGATATGCAGACACCACTGCCTGGATGTCCATATAGAGGAAGATACAATAAAAGTGAGTCATTTCCAACAGATTTTACTGGTGATATCACAGTTGGGAGAAGTGGTTCACGTTCTGCACTGGTCTTCCATCTCACAGGACAAATGAATAAACCTAATTTTTCTGCTCAGGCCCTTCTCCCTCAAGATTTAAAGGCACATTGAATTTTAAGGCTACACTCAGTCTCACTGACTCCCAGGAGAACGTTGTAAAAATTGTGAACAACATTACTTTTCACTATGCTGGCAATTTTGACAAATCCAAACTAAATAATTTGATCTCCGTAAAATGATGATGAGTTTCTTTCCCACGGTCCATGGAAAACAACTGCACAAAATCCCCTGCTTTGGGTCCTATGCTTCATCTTACTTTAATTATCAATTGATGTTATTTGAAATAACATTTCAGAACTATAGTAAACTTGCTAAAGATAGCAAAATGAAATCATTACTCTTTTCAGAGTATTCTTCCTCCCTGCCTTGTCCCTCAAACCTTCCCATTGCAGTCAGAAAGCTGTTTTGGTGAAAGAAAACCTTTCCCTGTTCTGTTCTCAGGCGCTTAAAGATTTTGCTGGATTGTGGATGCAACCAATTAATTAGTTAATCAGTTGTTGCTGGTAATGTGTTCTCAATACGATGTGTTTTCTACAAGCTTTGGTATTTCTTGTGCCTGAAAGCTGTCTTGGCAGTATATTTGTGGCCCATCAGCTACTACCCAGCACTGAGCAGACACATCCGTGTAAGGAACAGTCACAGCCAGCACCTGTGAACAAAGCCAGCAAGCTGGCACAGAGCAGCCCGCTGCCGAGGAGGGGCTCCATCCCCCGCACACCTCGCCAGCCACTGGTGCTCACATGCCTTCCCTTTTCTTACGGTGGCGACTGGGGGATGTAATTGAGAGCCGTTTTGTAGTTCTTAGCTGCCCAGAGGTAGAAAAGGTCACCATTTGGAAAAGAGGTGACAAAAGCAATTTCAGTGAGGGAAAGATTGTAATCTACCATGTGGTGTGAGGGACTGGGATGCTGCAGGCACTCTCAGCAATCACTGTCACAGCAGTCCTCCCCAGCTCACTCCCACCCGCTCAGCCTTGAATTGCAGACTTATTAAAGCACCTTGAAGGTGGAGGTGGAAATTCTCAGCCCAGATCACAGTTGCTTTGTGGCTGTTGATAGATTTCAGCAATGAAATGAGCCAAAGCAAACTGGGGAAGCATTTGGAAAATGTGTCCTACGTTTATATGTACACCAGCTACAGAGCACATGTCCTTCAGTTCTTATTTAACCTTGCTCTGGCAAAACTCCCACTGATGTTAAAGAGATTTTTGCCTGAGTGAGACTTGAGAAAGGACCCGCAAATCCGACTGTGTGTGTTAACATGCCTAGATGCTGTATAGCTTGAAGATCAAATCTGCAGTGGAAGGCCACTGCTGTGAAGGCTGAAAATTTGATTGTTGGTGGAATGTAACATCTGAAAATCCTGAGGGAGTTATATTCTACTGGAAGGATTTTTTTCTTGAACCATGGGGAGAACAGCTATTTTCTATCAACAAAACTCATGTTAATGTGTATGTCTTTGACTATTAAAGGATGATGGGAAAGTGAAAGGCACTTGCTGTTATCAGTAAGTATCCTTAAGCAATTTTCCAGAGAGAGGCATGCCTCCCTCAGTCACCTCAAGTTTCTATTTCGAGGCAGTCACTGGTAGAGGTAGGGTCAGAATTATGTTTTCCAGGCTCACACAGGATGTCTGCTACGACATGTGCATGTGGCTGCATGAGGGAAGGGTGGCTGCTGTAACAAGAGGGGTGTGTAATACAGGGAATGGGAGAAGTGAGGAAAGCTCTTAAGTAAGGGAAGGATGGGAGAGGTGATACAGAGCTCCACTGGCCATGGATAACACCTAGCGTTTTCACAGTTTTCATCTCTAGATCTCAAAATACTGTAAAAAGAAGAGGTGAACATTGTTACTTCCACTTCAGAGGTGGAGAACAGAGATGTAAGAAAGCGAACTGATTCACGTACCACCTCCCAGCAGGGCAGCAGTGGAGCTGAGAAGAGAATGCAGGTCTCCTAAGCCCCCTCTCTGTGCAATATCATAAGGCTATATTGTGCTCTTCCCATCACTGCAATGCTTCACAAATGTCTGCTAATCAGACCTTACCTCACACACCCAAGAGACAGTTAACCCCTGGTACTTAGATTTTAAAACCGAAGAGTCTGGCAGATAATAGAAGTGACTTGTTCACAGCCACAAAAGGAGTCTGCTTCAGAGAGGAGATCCAAATTTAGGTGTTCTTCGCTTCTCAACTTCTAGTCAGTGTACACTTTTACCTCTGCATTGAGAAACTCCAGCTATTTAAGCAGCTGTTTCACATTTTAAAGGAGCACATGACAAGCCTGCATTTGTTTTTCCAGTAAGTCAGTAAGGAAGCAAACCAATGACCAGAGAGAAATTATTCCTGGTCACATGAGGGACACAGCTATCTGAATAGTATTTGGCAGCCAAAAAGCAAATTACACGCACATGAGTGTAATGGTCGCGCCTGATTTTGTAGGGCAATAAAAAATGATGAAAATAAAACAAATTCAATTTAACAACTGAAATCCTTCGGTAGAGGACTATAATACTAGATAATACGCTGAGCATACAGATGGATTATGTCCCTGTACGATTCTGGTCACTGCCTCTCCATGAAAATAGAAAAAAAAAATCCAGGAGGTTTCCTAATGGACCCAGCTAGCTGACAGTGAGACAGAAAAATCAAATATTCACAAGAACATTAAAAAAATCTTTGCAGATAATGACCACAGGTTCAACAAAAGTACTTCATGGTACCTGAATGTGAAGAGGGTTCCCATGTCCAACATAGATAGCAGCTCTGCTTTTGACTTGGGGAAGGAGAGGCGGTAGCGCAGGGTTTCAAAAGCAGGTACAATCAGAGCTTTCTTGGTATTAGCCAGGTCTAGCTGGATGACAGACTTCCTGGAAAAGAAGTAAAATAAAACAGAAACATTTTAAACTGAGCAAATCATATGATTATTCAAAATAAAGAGCAGAGAACGAGCAGTTTGATACTGTAAATGTATCTATAGCCTGTATTTTTTACCAGGGGTGCTTTGTATTTTCCTTTACTTTTGATCTGCTGCTCTAAGAGCAGGGAGAACAATGTAGTTCAAACATAATTTGCATGTTTGACTGATGAATGCCACCTTGCATGTCCGTACAGGGTGCACCGAGCTGAACTAGCACTCTGAGCTCAGCCAGTTGACCATCCTTTTAAGAGAAACATAGTTGAATGTTACTACAGATATAAGAAAGACTTGCTCACTGGCTGTTCTAAAAGAAACGGGATTTTTCCAGGACTCAGTGAGACTTTAGAGGGCGAGGGGCTGGAAAATTTGGTTGCTTTACAGCCCAGCTATTCTCTTACTTGCTTGTCACCTCTGCTTTAGACCTCTGTGTTTCTGGCAAGTTGATTACACACTATGGATCAGATACTTTCTCTCATGAACACTTGCTACCATAGTCAGTCTTTGTTCAAGTCAAGGCACAAATCTACCTCAACAAAGCATGGTGCAAATCACCAAAACTGTACATTAGCTGTCTTTCTTTGAGTATTGTCACTGATGTGTACAATAGTGCCCAGAGAGCAGAGTTCTTTGGGTTTGGCTGTGCTCACTGGGCAAAGAGGCTGTTTCCTGTGAAGAGCTGTGCACTGGATGCCCTGTGACACCTCACTTCTTCCCTTTCACTGCAAGTTGTTCAATGCAGAGACTGTTTCAGTGTGTTGTGTGTGTGTGTGTGTGTGTGCATGCTGCACTTTGCACAGCAGGGCCCTTCTCCAGACAGTGGCCTTCGGACGAATGCTGCAGGAGAGCAACAGCTTAGCAATTTCATGCCCTGCCTGCTGGAGGTATTCCCTATTCTTCCCTAAGAAACTAAAACCCCAAGAAAAAGTTACTTTCCACCCCCAAACTCAATCTTGCTATGCTTGTCATTAGAAATAACTCTGTCCCTATTTTCCTTTCATTATCTTCATATTTCATACAAGAAATATGCTTCTCTCTCCCTGTCAAAGTCAGTTCTCCTTAATAGGATTCACTGTCCTGACTTTTATGTTACTGCAACAAGCAATCAAGGACAATGTTGACAAGCAGCATACTCTCTACAGCCTTATAAGATGAAAGAATTGGGAGCACTGTCATAATAACAGAAGGACCAAACAAACCACTTTTCTAGGCCCAGAATACCTAGAACTCATTTATATTGCCATCAGAGAAAAAGAAGAAGAGCTGGGCTATTTAATAAAATCTGAATTTTAGAAAATTCACACACCTTTAGGCCTGTTCTATAAAAAGAAACCTGTTCCTAGTGCTTTGCTGCAAAGTTCACATTGTTTAAAGAACCCCTGCCACGTTCCACCAAACTTTTTACACCTGAAGGATTTCAACATCTTCTTATAACTTGTTTATACTTTCTTCACTAGCTTCTTCCTCACCATCAGTAATAGGGAAGATACCCGCATGACTCCCTCACAATCAGCCTCCACTGCCAGAATCGTTGAGTAGTGCCAGCATCCAGTATTTATGATGCTCTTAATGTTTTTTCCCCCTCACACCTTCTCTGAGAGCAGGGTCACTAACATAGTTTCTCTTCCACCATCTCAGGCTTTCTGGACTTGGCAATCTATCAGCCTTGAGCAGTACAGCTTTGGGGGTTCAGTTCTAGGAAGGAGCAGGTATCATTTGCAGCGATGCTCACCCTTTGGGCTCTGCAAGGAAACAGCAGCTTCCGTGTATGGCTGTTACTATCTCTTTGCTTGATGGAGAGCTCCGAAGGCCCAGGCAAAAATCAAGGCCTTGCTGTACTTTGCACTGTCAAAGAGTAGGAGACAACTCTGCCTATCAAGGTTCATCATCTGAATATGAACAAAGCTGAAGTTGGTATAGATACCAAGGAAGGGTAACTTCAGAGACTGCCACACAGCAAATTGCGTTCAACATGACTCATTTTGTAAGATATGGGATACCAGCACAACAATTATGTGGATATTAACAGTCCTATCTGCACACTCCCTACTCCTGATATCTGCAAATTTACTGTAGATTTCAATGGGAAAACTATTTGAAAGAATAGATGACAGTACCTTTATGAAGAAAACCAAAAGGCAGAGAAAAAAATTGATACAAGAGCCTGAAATCACCTGCACTGTCAAAGTTCATCATGAAATGTTAGGTAAAAGAAGAGAACCAGAGGTCTGAAAAAAGGTACTCGTAGTGGATGCAGTCAAACACAGGAACTGCTGGAGGTACTTTGAGTGAAATAACATAGGAGGATAATCTCTGCAGAAAGATTTTCAAGAGATATGTGAGCATTTGAGGTGCATATTGAAAAACCCCAAATGGAGGCATTCACCAAAACTGGGTTGGGAGCTGAGACACAGTCAGTGAAGAAGTCCTGCAGCACTGACCTCTGAATAGAATATTCTGCTTCTGACGTGGACTAGATGACATAGAAGACAATGTAAGGGGAAGAAGGAATCACTGTTGACATCCAGGTTTTGAACCTGACCGATAAAGGACAACAGAAGTCACATGGATTGTGATAAAAGTGGAGAGGATTTGATAGAGAAAAAAACACATTCCTTTTGCTTCTGGTAACTTCACTGGTGGTCTGCTCCTTGGACAGCCAGCTGAAAAATCTAACCTCTTCCTCTTGGAAACAAATCTGCTTTTCCTTTGCAGTTGGGTTGACTTTTTTCTGAGTTTGTGTGGAGCTGCCACTTGCTGGTTGACTGCTTATGTGACACTTGTAATAGGAATATTCTCACTGTTGGTGTTGTAAGATATATGGCATATACTGTAATGGATACACTGGGTTATTTTGCAAGCTAACACTGGGTAAATGTTTAATTCCTGCACAATCATTATGACAGCTGTTTTTTGGATTCAGCAATGTCAACTGAATACCCATTTTCCTTTATCTTTCCTTTTCCCCAACCCCAAAATAAAGATATATGATTTTATGAAGAGCTTTCTCTTTGCTGGTGTTGTCCAGGAAACCGTTTCCCAGGCATCTTTGTGTTCAGACCTGAAGTATGTCATTCTGACACAGTGAACATTGGGTTAAATTTCTCATCTACTAATCAACCCTATTTTTTGTTTAGCATAAAAGAAATGAATCTGAAATCACAAGAGTCTCCTCACAGGTTGAATAAACTCCAGCATGTTGATACCAATCTTCTCCACAATCCTTTCAAAAAATTAACAAAGAATTCTCCCCCTTGTGTGGGCTGATAGTAACAGCATTTCTATTTACGGAGGATAGAGAGGCTCAGATACAGAAAGGTTGGCAACCTAATCCTAAAGCAGTGAATTCAGAAAAAAAGAAAAAGAAACAAAAGAGTCCATTAATTCAAATTAGCTTCCACAATCAGGACTCTAAGAGGTTAGCTCGAGATCAACAAACACACCAGTCTCCGATTTTGTGATAAGAACTGACAGAGTTGTTGGTCCACTGTTAAATTCATTAGAATCTCTTTTTCTCTGCAAAAGCAACCAATGTATGGCCTACAAAGGCATCTAGCAAATTACAAACAAGAGGTACAACATGAAGTGTGTCTCATGTTGAGATGCTGAAGAAAAAACAGGGCTATTTCACAACTCATGTGTCACTGGAAGCAAAGGGCATATTTTAGACAAATGTGTCAGGAAAGAAAACTGATGCCAGCTCTAAGAACTGTACATAAGGAGCCTCTCCAGTTACTTTATGTTAGAGGAACCTTTAGGATGACTCCCACACCTTAGTTGTAGCAATCAGAAAGAGATTTTTTATCCCAGGGGTAAGGATATGATGACCTCTGTAATTAATGAGAGAAGGTGACAAAAGACTTCTACTAATGATTCAGTGAAATATAATAATGCTGAATAGATTGATATAGATATACAGACCATGAAAAGTGTCTGAGTTTCATAAACAGGAAATCTTGATATCTTTCCTTTTGTACTTCATAGAAGAGTAAGGTGGGACAGAAAGGGGGTTTGATGGGCATTAAATGCTTTGAAATGGTCTTAGCAGCTGTGAAAAAGCTCAATTAGCACAAATCTAAGTGCTAGCAACAGACCAAGAGAAACAGGTAAACATCAGCTCCACCAGCTTCTCCTTCAAAACTGGCCGTAACCTTTCACATATGCCTTCAAAATATATTGAAAATATTTTTCAAAATTCCTTTCTTTCTGAGAATATATTGTCTGTAGAGACACAATATACAATATATGTAAATGAGTAAACTCGTAGTGAGAGGGACTTGTCTGGCTCATCATGTACAAAGCAATACCTGAAACACCACATTGTTTCTATTTGCTTTTCATTATTCTATCTGAGGCAATGAAGGTGAAAACATTTGTAGTGTCTCTAACAAATAATTGCTGCCATTCAGACAGATAGCACTACTCAGCTGCTTGCAGGGGCGGTGGGAACAGTCACTGCAGAAAGAGACAGGGTATCCGTATCTAAAATAATCTCACTGCAGGTCCCTGCTATTTTGCTCAGAAAAATCATTATTGAGAAAGCAACCAAAGCCTCTAGTCCACATGCAGAAATACAATCTGATCCTTTTTTAAAGAGCTAGATGTGGCAGCTTAGCAATTTCAGTATTCCCAAGCAACAGGAACTCACAGTCAGAGTTACAATGGTATGGGACTCACAAGAGGCTGGAAGAGAACACAAGGTCTTGGATGCAACAGTGTTCTGAAACAGCACTAATGGGTGGCATTACTGTGTACTTAGTCCTATAATAAATTATCACCATATGAAAATTATTTCTATGATTGAAATATCTCAAGTATATTGTGGTACATCATTCTGTCCTCTCCCTTCTTCCTTTCAGTACTGTCTCCCCGTAAGGCACTGCAAACCAGCATGGAAGAACAAGTTGCTTTCTTAGTACTACATGTGAATACGGACAGTTGCTCTCCTTACTGTGCCCAGCACTGATCTGAAGAAATGTAACAGTATGCAGCACTAATGGCACAGAACAGAGAGGCTACCAACTATCTCTACATGTGTCTTGAAACAGCTAGTGTGTGCAAAGGACAGAATTATTCTGGAGTCTTCATAGCACAAGCCAAAAATAAATATCCCTAAAATAAGTGGCAAACAAGCTGGCACAGTGTGATAAAACTTCAGTGATACCATTGGAATCCAGTCTCTTAAAAGCCATAGTGAATTTGGCCCTGTACATGAATGCAGACATTGAAAAAGGCAATTCATTCTCCACATGAGGGAGAAGTCAGAAGATGCATACTGAGTCATTAAACCCGAAACACAGGAATTCCTCCATAAGTTTCCAATATCAGGAGGCACGTTTCCCTTGCCTCTCCAAAGCCCTGCCCTATGGACTGCAGGGGATCATCTACAGACAGGCTGTCACTGGAACACTTCGATCAACTTTTACCAGACTGGAACAGAGATGAAAAGCAAAACTGGCCAGGACTAAGAGCTGAAATCCTCCTATCTGGCCACAGGGTGTCCTCCTCACTCTATGTTTTGGCTTCAGATGACCAGCCTCTGCAGGGGAGAAAGGTCTTTATTAAAAAGAACCCCTCAGTTAATGGATCAAAGGTCTGTAGTTTGCTCATCTCAACTCAACTTCCTCACGCTCATTGTGATACAATACACGCTGAGGTTACTCTTCCCAGTTTCCTTATGCAAATTGTATTGCCTGGGTAGGTGCTGGCATTGCGGTTAGACTATCACCCTCTTTTCTGATATGGAACTAGATTAGTAGCATACCACAGGAACAAACAGCAAGTTCAGAAATGCTTTGCATGTTTTTTCTGTCACTGACATTAAGAACCAGGGATGTTTAGGGAAATCACCCGCGTCACATCTCTGCTAATACAGGATGCTCTTTCACATTTAGTAATACTTAGTCCAGTTCAATTTTCAAATTGATTCTTCTGCTGCTCTGAGGGAATAATTCTGATGGCTAACGGGGCTAACATGTAGACCTGAGTTTTTTTCTTTCATATCCATATTATTTTACTTCCAGATACAGTCCCTTTCTCTATCCTCAATGTTCTTGTGACTTGCTAGGCATCATCACACCTTAAACATCTATAAGCTGCCTCTTTCAGATCTGTTCAAATGACATTGTGAATTTGTGTGAAAGGTGGGAGTGTGGAGGGGCTGAACACACGGGTGACAGTGGGAATTCCTCCACCATCCATTTACCTGAGGTACTCGTAGAGTCCATACATGGGCAAGAAGTCAATGTCGGACAGAAACATGTATGGTGTGCTGATATGTTTCATGGCCACGTTCCTTAGCAGGTTCACAGGGTAGAACTGGCCCTCCTTGTACACGATATGGTAGCCGACGTTGTGGCGGCTCATAAGTACTTCTGAGCCCTGGGCGTAGCGCAGAAATTGTTGGGCTTCTGCATCAGAAAGATAGAGTGCCAGGCTGATTGGACCTTCCCAGTGTTTGCAGATGGCTTCAAGCATCTGGAGCCTGAAAGAGCAAGGGTGAGAATAAGAAAAGGCTGGGACTCTTTTCCTGGGTTCATCTGATCAAATGCAGATATCTGTCTCTAAGTGAGACAGATTGGGGTCACTTTATGTGCTGTGGAAAGCAATAAATATTTCTACAGCACAGTTTATCTCATCTAAGTTGACGTCTCCTTCTGGACAGTTGGACTGCACCCTAGATATGCCTACTTCTCTCTGCTGAATACAAGAGAGCCTAAAACACTCCTAGCTCAGATACATATATCCACAATTCAGATACATAAAGCTACATGAAACCAACACCATCCTTTCAGCCTAAAGCATTGATGCTTCAGAAAAACCCACATGGATGACTGGACTTCATCTTATGGGAGCTTTAAGTAGTTGCAGGGATCTGTCCGTGTGGGTCTACTTACAGGATAGAGGTCTTGTCATTTCTAACAGTGGCTAGTGCCCAGTTGCCACTTCAGGTCAAGCTATTCTCACAGCCTAACATTCCACAGCGCTCTTCAACATTCTTGTGGAGGAGAAAGCTGTGCACAGACCAACGGGCCATTTTACCTCCTGTTTAGGAAAACCTTCTCCAAATTTTTTGCAAGGCAGTTAGTCAGATCTTAAAAGGGGTTAGAAGTGATAGGTCAAGGGAATACTGGCTTATATGAACATCTGCATTGACTAGAAGAAAACTCACTGTGAGCAAAAGGGCAAAAGGATGACAAATCGATAGAAATGGGATTTACTGTGTGTAGTGACTAAGGAGAGACAGAGGGAGAGACAAGGCATTGCTGTGGAATGACAAAAGAACACTTCAGACAAAACCATCAGTTAAAGTACTAATTTGTGTATGTTTTAGCAGTATCTCAAATGCCATTAAATAATTTTCAAAACAGGTTGTATCAATGCATATTTTTTTGAAAGTCCCATCAGTTACAATACTATTGATGAAAATGACAACAAGAATTCTCATACACAAATATAAATCAAACCCAGTCTGGTCAAAATCGTTTAAGCCCTCTGGGTAATTTATAAAGAATTGCCTAAAGATTAAGATATGCCACCCAAAAACACAACAAGGACTGATTACAAAGCCTCTTGAGTTAATATAAAGGGAAATGAACCTATCTATGCAGCCTAGCTAGATATTCTGTTAAAAATTAGGTAGACTATGCAACATGATTGTGTTCTCTGCCTTCCAAATCCACATTACCAGATTTTTCCTATTAATATTTATACAGAACGTAAGAAAAGTTTCTGCATCATTGTAATCAGAGAAAATAATTTCCCCCTACTATCTCCCTAAGCTTTGCAGCAGAAAGGAATGATATACTCATATCAGCAAACACACACTCTGATTTAACATTAATAGCTTTTTCCTGCATTTCTGAATGATCATGATGACATCCAAGATGATATAATCATTTTTTCTGAGATATGAGATATTGCCTTTACTAGTCTACACCTGGTACATTATTTTCTTTTTATCTATTATTGAAACAAAGGTTATTATCAGCCTGAAACATACAGCCGAATTAGAAACAGAAATCGATAAGAAAGATCTAAAAAGTATGTGAAGGGTTTAGGCTTCTGATTGTACAAATAATAGAGAAAAATCCTTTTTTTTTTTCCTTCCTTTTTCAACACAGTGGAAACCTATTAATCAGGAGATTCCAATTCATCAACACTCAGATTTAAGGCAGCCTTTTAAAAATGGAATACTTCCCTAGCAAGAAAAGCAGCAAAACACCTTTCAAGGACTCCATGCAGTGGACAAATGGCATACATAACTTATTTAAACAGCACACCTGATAATGGCTGCAAAGCTTTTCACGACAGTTCAGTGGGAACTGGGTTTTGCTGGTATAAATTTCCAGCTGGACAGCTTAGTGCCCTTCAGGATACTCCATTTTGCTGCATCGTTCTCATTGACAGGCTCCACTTCCACGAGTTTGATACAAGGACTGCTGGGTGATGCTCTGTAATCTGCATTCTGTAGATTGTTACAACAGTTTCCTTTGACCATAAAACTTAGAATTACGAGAATCAAAGCACAACATGACCGAGTTTTGCTAGCAGTCTTGAGCAATGTGTTCTTTTAAGGACTCTAGAGAAAATAAATATACTCCTGTACTGCATAATAATGAGGTCGTCATTTAGTTGGTACATTTTTTTAAGGTCTGTTTCAGTCAAGAGGATTTTGGTGGAATTCAATAGTTCTGCGAGATTGTTTGTTTTCACTTTTCTTCTTAAGAATATTCAATAAATTTACAACTCATTCTCACCTTCAAGCAGTATAATTGTCTCTTTCCTTGTCCACATCCTGACCTCACGTTTTTCTAACTCTGATTTCTGAACCTCAGGTACATACCATGCCTTTAAAAAGGCTGCCTAGCCAAAACACAGACATGAAAACCACTTGGGGTTATTCGAGAAAATGTCACATCAGTATAAAAGGTGACAATTAACCAATAATGAACAACACTGGATGAATTCTGCCTTGAAGCTTCTATATAAAGACATTAATGTTATCTCCTAACCTGTGTCCCTCTCTTCCATTCCTCAAGCTTACAGCACAGGCAAACAGAAGCCTGTCATGCTAGTCATGTCAGTCTCATCTCCAACAGGACTATAATTGGAGACACCAGGAGTTACTTTTTTGCCTTTCCTCATCTTGAATGATCATTTGAAAGAACGATGCAGGAATGTAGTGTGTAGCACATTGTTTATGTACATGTCATCTTACATCAGAGACACTATCCTTAAATGTCTACAGCTACGCTGGAGGAGTTTAGTAAAAGTGGTTTAAAGAAGATAGAAAAAATAAGGCAGTAACTGAAAGATGTGAAGGAAAACAAAGCAGCTAAACAGTTCTTTGGTATGGTATTATTTATTGATTTTAGCTGAAAGAAAGCATTTCCAACTCAAATCAATAATTTACAGCAACACACCAATGAAGTAGGGAAGATTTTTCCTGCACAGTATCAGGAGGGCTGTTCTTCCTGAATAAAAATGTGTGGTTCTGTCTATCAATAAAAACATGTGCCCCAGTGAGGATCCAGAAAGGGAAACAGATGCTCAGACTTTGCATCAGTGCCAGTGAATCAGCACTGAGCCCCAGCTCATTCTTTTGAATTAAATTCTGGGGGGAAAATACACCATGTGCACACACCAGCTTTACTAATTTACCATGGCACTTGCTCAGGGTCTGGCTTAATTTATTTCTTTAGTTTTTTTACTCAAAGGTTTGTGAGCATTTAAGAAATGTTTCCTCAATTAGAAATCAATAGAACACACACTGATGCGCAGAGCAGATCATAACACAATGTGCAGGACATAGTGCTGAGGCGCTGGTGAAACAGAATAGCCCTCATTTGTTCGTGTTTATTTTTAACAGGCTGTAAATGTTTTGTTGATCTGAATTCCTCTGACCCTCCTGGAATACTGCTGCCCTTCCATTGGTGGTATCCATGGGTCATGTCGTATTCTGTATGTGCTCTGCTAAATGAAATGCCAGCTTCTGGTTAATATTCAAGCAGTTCAGACCTGTTTTGTAACCCACTCTGATAGCAGTAATTACAAAGTTTGGACTATATTCAAACTGAGAAGCAGGGGGGGGGGAAAGGACACTGACAATTTCAAATTTCACAAAGTTTGATGATCCAGACAGCACTCTCAGAGCTTCTGAAAAATTACAACTAACTGCAGTGGTGGGAATCAGAAAGGTGCGGGTGGAACTTGCCATGAAGTGGAGGTTTTCTTCCCCAAATGAAATACCAGTTAAATTCCACTTTACATCAGAACTGAAAGTTGAAAAGAGTTAAACTAGAAATGTTATTCTGAAACCCAACATTTGTATAAAAATGCAATGACTCCTCTGAAATTATTTTCTTATTTCATATTAGCACATTAAAAAAGAAGTTTTATTTTCAACTTCCCAATCTGAAATGACAATGTTTAGTTGTGATTTTCACTGTAAGAAAAACCAGTAATTGAAATTTTCTGCAAGGAAAATGCCAATCAAAGCAAAACTAACATTGCCTAATTAGCAAGTACTGTGTGTAAAAACTTGGGTCATCTACAACTGCTTGCCTAAGTCTATTATAAAGATCTGGTTTTTTCTCAGTTGCCACACAACTCCTTACACCAATAATGCCTGACAATCCTGAACAGTAACAACCTCTCATGAACTCTACCCACACAGTTCTGAGTGCACTGCAGAGCTGAAGTTAGGATGCATGTGCGATAGCTACATGTGCTACTCCAAATTCAAGAAAGGTCTTACAGCATGACATCCAAGTCTCTATGGAAGTGAGGTTTTTTCTCTCCCAAAGCATTATTACATAGCTGGATTTCTCTGTAAGAAACGGCTTCTTGTCTCATGCTTCCAGCTGAACAAGAGATTTCCCTCACCTGTCCATTGAAAGCTGAGCCACCAATGTTACATCGGTGTTGTCTGAAGCAGGCTCGTATTCATAATGCAGGAAATACAAATGAGTGCGATGGACAGTGAAACGTTCTCGCCGGAATTCATAGCATAAGTCATCCTCATCCAGCTCGGACAGCTGTTTCTGGAGCTGTAAGGAAAGAGTGGATGTAAAGAGAAATTCTTTACAACTATTTTAGTAAATCAGAGAGAGCAAGGAGGTTGGGAACGTGCAGCATAAAGCAAAGGGGAGTGGAAGTGGAACATACAGAATAGCAGGGTTTTCCCAGGCCTCACTACTGCAAGTCACTGCACAAGAGATTAGAAGAAAGCACTTGTAAGTAAACTGATAAAGCAGACAGGCCATTGCATTATGGTCTATATATTGTACATATTATCTGTATTACATACTTTCAACATCCAGACTAGCAATGAAACAGCAAACAATTGCAAGTTTAATAATCGCCAGGTTTCAGAGTTAATGCTCCAATGTGAAGCACAATGTCATTCCTTATCAGAAGCAGTGTTTCAAACTACCTGCAGACATACAGCTCCAGTAGGCAAGACTCAGCAGCTGAGTAAGTGTGTACGTGCTGGATTTAGCAATTCCTGTTCTGCGGCCTCTGATGGACAACAGTAACTGCTGCGAGCAGCATGGACAGACAGCTGGAAAAGTAGCATCTTTAACTGATCATTATGCCATCTCTTGAGGCTTACATATGTGCACCAGTTTGATCTTGTAATGAAAATATTCTTTCAACTGCAGAGGTGCCAGAATCAAGACTACACTTTCACAGGGATTTTTGTTTCTGGATACCTAGTTTGAGACATCCAAAGGATGGTGAATTGGCAGAGAACAGGGATTTTTTTTGGTTCCTTGAAAGCCAGGCCCCTTCAAAGTTAAGATGGGCATTTCAAAGCAAACCAATCCTGAGTCACTTAGACATGTAGTTTTAAGAGAATAAAAGTTTAGCTCTGGGGAAATGAAGAAGAGAAAAAAATGACCAAAGAAATGTCTACCCATCTGACCAATCCCACCCCTGAACTATAGTATTTTAAAACCAAACTTCTGATGAGAACATTTAAAATCCATTCATTTAAAAGGAAAAATCAGTCACAGCTGCTGTAAAATGGACTACAAAATATAATGAAGATGAAAATCATATATGGTCTTAACATGTCAAAGTTCTGGTTTTGCTGCTCTAAAGTATAAGTTATTCAAAAAGGTATAATTTTTATATGTTATTTCTTAAAAGCATCCTCTAAGAAGAATATATTCATCAGTAAATAAGTATTAATTTTATAGGAATTTTACAAATTTTGATAAAAAATCACAGTGCACTTAAAAACTGGTTCATGTAGCAGACAGATTATTGAGTTATAGACACTCATTTAGATTTAAAAATATATTCTTTTTGTCCTGTTCAGAATGATTTAGATTAATAGTTTCACTATCTTCAAGGAAAAAAAATGGAGAATGTAGGCATTTCTTGTTCTGATACTGTGTTAAGAAGAAGAGCTGTTGTTCTTGGAACTATAAGTATAATGGTTGGCATCAACAATAATGCTTACAGCTGAATGTTTTCCTGTGAAGGCTGATGGAATAATTCCTGGTATTTTCTTGTACATCACACTATTACCTTCTTTTGAATAATGGAAATATGTCCTTTGATTTCAATGAGTTTTGGATCAGGCTCTCATTCTTCTGTGCTATTCTGCACAGATCTTAAAACATCCCTCAAGAGAGGCTGCTTTTAGAAAGAGGAGAGTCCAAATCTTGACAAATCTTTACTCAGGCAAAATTACTACTGAAATCAAGATCTCTTTTAGAGAAATAAAAATCAGGAAGTCTTTTAGATATTCTTGGAGTTTCATTCATTCTGCTTTACAAATCATCATCATTCAGCTGAGCCTGTACCTTATTTTTCAAATCACATTCAAACAATATTTGAATTAAACCCACTATCTACTACAATGACTAGAAAGCATATTGTATCTTTCTGCCTTGAAAAGAGACATTAGTATGCTCTTAACAGATTTATCAAGGAGATGACTGAGATCTAAATGGATATAACAATAGCAAAGCACATTTCAGGGGTACCTTACTATCCTGCTGCATGTAGAAATGACCAGGCTACAAGTTTCTGATTGCACAGCTGCAATTAACCGGGCAGTCACTGAAAGAGGATATAAATACTTAATTATGAGTTACAGAATAACATTTGGGGCTAAATTATGTCTTTGTGTACTACAGAGCCCGAAGTGGGGGAAGAGGAGGAGACACAGCTTTTTAGAGGCCCCAGTACTTTGATGGTGAAACTCACCAAGTCACAAAGTTGGTGGTGGAGGTGAAGGAGAGCAGCAAACAGCAGGTTTTCCTTCTGGTACAAAGAAAATGAAACCCTGATCTGTCTCCTGCATTTCTTAGGGTCAAGATTTTTCTCTGTTCTGTTAGACTTTTTCTGAGCCTGCAGCTATGCTGATAATCCATGAGGTTCTTCCTTGCACTTCCATGACTCATGCTCAGTACTGTATGTGGTGTTGGGACTTGAGGAAAAGAGATGGCTATGTCTGTACCCCTTGGAGAGACCCACCTCCAGAAGGACTGCGGGCATGGTTTGCTCTGAGTCTCCCCCAGCACCTTCCACTTGAGTGCAGGCAGGCTGCCAGGGGGAAGCCCAAGCACAGGCTGTCTGAGAGCCCTGGTTAGTATGTGGGCACCACTTGGCAGGATCAGACATGCAATTCAATCAGCACTCTGCAGGAATGCTTGTGCAATCCTTGCCTGCTCATACCAGGAGCCTAAGGTGCTTGCAGCCTTAGGAGCTCGAGCAGAATGCTGTGAGAAACTGTGTGAAAGGCTTTGCTGAAGTCTAAGTACACTACATCCACAGCCTTTCCCTCATCCACTAAACGAGTCACCTTGTCATAGAAGACAATCAGGCTATCTCACTGAAGCTAATGGTGTGATGTGCACAAAATATCAGGACCAATGTGCTGCACAGCTCTATGCATTTTAAGAGCCCTTTTCCCTCTCTCACTGTCTTTATTCCCTCCAATTCATATATGCATTCAGATACCTATGTCCCAGTATCACATACACATACAAAGGCTGCTTCCTCTTTACTGTGATGACACACATCCGATCTGTAAGTACATATTGTAAGCTGTCACAGGCCACTTTAACACACATATTTGAAATGAGAACGCTAAAGATGCACAACATTCAAAAGACAGGGAATTCTTAAGGCAGTCACATATATATCCTTAAGTTTATCTCTGTATAACCTCATATTATTTTTCAGTTACATGATTGCATAGAATTTCTCCAATGACATAATCTTATCTACAGCACACATATTGTGTGGATCCATTATTTACAAAGAACTTTTAGCTTGGTTTAAGGTTTGCACCCACATTAGGCCAGATGGGTTTATAATGGGAATGGTGACAGATCTATCCAAACAGATGTTTATTTAGACACAGTGCACCACCTAAAGGAGGACTTTAATGTCAGCTTGATTTGATAAAAAGATGGCATCCCCATTACAGACCCCTCCATTGTATTTATAACAATATGCCTAATATAGCAAAGGCTTCTCAGCCTTAGGTGACAGCACATACTCCCCTGAGAGAGTACCTACTTAGCATGAGATTCACAAGATTTTCCATGTTAAGGCTACTTGCCACTGAGTGTGTATGTAATGTCACCTCTTGGAAACACCCTCACAGTTTAAAAATGTGGGGTTTTTTTCACTCTGCATACAGCAGATGTTCTCTTAGAAAATACTGTAGTGGGAAACAAGCATCCCAAGGTTACTTGTTTCAGAAATAAAAACGGCAGCTACAATGTGCATAATGCCCAAACAAAGAAACAAATATATAAAAAGATATGCTAAGTTACTTCTCTGGGCAACTAGCTGCATCAGGTGGTAAGATGTCATCTCAGGAAAAGCAGTCTGAAGTTAGGTTGGCCAGAGAGGGACAGGCAGGCCAGAAGGCATTAAACTCTACCATAAATTGTCATGATTTACCAGGTCTACTTGTCTCACTAATACATTTGTATGAGATGAGGTGCTGCTTTCTATCCATGTGATAGATGGCAGACCCATATGATACACAGCACACAACATGTACCATTCACCAGCAAACTGGTTAGTCTGTCATAAATTTCCCTTCCAAAGGCTGCTCCTTGTGTAAGCTAATTTGTGATTGACGGATATGTCACAGAAACAATTTACTTTCCACCAAAATCTACAGGATTTCATTTCAGATAAGATCTATTGAAAATCCAGGATCAGAAGTATTTTCTTAGAGATCAGTGATATTTAAAAGAACAAATCAACCACAACAAACAATGTTTTGTGTCTGGAGGCTACTTAGATCTTGGGAAAGGGGATAAAAACCTTACTGTAAGAGTTTGTCTCTCATCGAATGTTCAAGGTGAGGTGAGATGACACTAGGTTTATGTCTCTCCCTCAACTCACTACCATGCTAACACCACAGGAACTGAGCAGCTTAGATGAAACTTCGAACTTTCAGATCATCTTTCCCTCTCCCAGGCATGCACAGTTAAGATTCACAGCACAAAATCAACTTAGCACTGAGATGAAAACTAACACCAGCCCAGGATGAAACTATAATCTGGTTATAAACTGCAGCAGTTTCATTTCCTCCTGTGTGGCTGTCCTAGCTCCCACAAGCAGGCAATCTGGATTGCAATGTTTAGTACTTTCAAAGTGTATGAATTAACTGTTACCTTTAGCATGGCATAAACAAAGCAGATGATGATGTAGGGAGGAAAAAGCATTTGCTGAGACTTGTTTGGGGTGACCTACATAAAGTCTCTTCTGGCTTCCCCAATGATTAGTAATAGAAGCCAGACTAATCTCATGTCGATTAAACCTTTATTACTCCCACACCATAAAATTGTGTACATTCGCTATGGGTCAAATTGAGCCTTCTGCAAAACAAAGCTGTGCTAAAGCCAAAGAGTGTAGTGCCTGTGCAAGCCTACCTAGCAAGGGAAAGGTTGCTCCATCCTGTAAAAAGTAGCTAACACTCCTGCTAAATGGAAGGTTTCTCATGATGAACTCGGTTTTTTGGGGCACATGCCATCATAGACAAGTCTGTATGTATGAAATACATCTTTCCTTGATCTCAGATGCCTTTGTCAGATCTTGGGAGCTCCCTGCATCTCCCTTCCCCCAGGTCCCTGCCAAACCTTCTTGGCTGAGCTGTTCCCAGCCCTCCCTTGCAGCATAGTGCCTTGACAGTTTTCTCTCCCTGCTTTTGTTTCCTTACACTGTTCCTAGCCCTGTTTCTCCATGTGTGGCAAGTTTAACGGTCTAAGTCGATCCCAGCCCTGCTTTTAGCACTGTGTTCCCTATCCAAGTAGTGTGCCAGCTCCCTATCCCTACAGGCTCCAAACACTCTGTCTCCAAAACCTATGTCTCAATTAACTCTTACTTTTCTGTCTTTGACTTGGCTTTCACCTCTTTTATAAATGAATCCAGATTTTATTTTCCTCTGTGCTGTCTAGACATCAGTGAGAACAACGGATGTCCCTCAGAACAGTGACCAAATAGGTTCATGCTCTCAGGTTTACTGTCCCGTCAGATCCTGGTATGGATTCAGAAGAAACAGTCACAGAAAATGCCCCCCATCTTTGTCCTGGTCACCTCTCTGCACAGCATGCTCAAGTGTACTGTGGTACTGGCACATATATAATCCAGTCAGATGTATCCATATACACTTCTAAGAAGGAGCCTCCAGAGAGACCTGAACCTCCTTAAAGTCAAGGAAAGCACTACCATGGATGTGTAGAGCATGACTTTTCAGCCCTGTAATTTGCATAAGTTTTCACCAGGTTGGCAAGGGACATGTTCCTGGCCAAAAGCCACTTGCAAAATGTCAGTTCCATCTCTGAGGTACGGAGTATTTCCATGAATAGGTCATCAGAACTTGTGGTGCAAGCAAACCCCCTAAGCTCTTCCCTACATTTCACTTTAAAAAATAAGAGAAAAGAAAAAAAAGCCAGCATGAGGAAAAAAAATAGTGAGTCCACGTGATCCCCCATCTAGCAATATTATAAGCAGCTGAAAACAGTATAAAGGCAACTTTCAGGGAACTAACATGATAGGCTACCAGATCAGCATTTAATAACAATAACAGTTATAATAATAGAAACAACACAGCTGGGGAAGTCAGGATTTCACCTCAAAACTGCCATATACCATCTGCTATTACTAGAGAAAGATTATGTCATTGCAAAGTAGTAACTTCAAGTCCCAGTCCTGCAAATGATTTGGTATTCTAAAATTTTGAAGGAGCAAAGGATACTCAAAGCATCAGTCTGATTACAAGTTCAGCACCCTGATACTGACTTGTCAGCTCTTTTTGCATGCTATTTTTTACATTCAGAAACTACAAAATTTGTTACTAGAGTTTACACTATGTGGTACATTGCTAGGCTCTCCTGCTCTTCTGATGGATATTACAAGATGGCATGCAGAGCCATTTGCTAATATTAGGGATCTCTGGTTTTGCACAAAAAAACCCCAAGAAAGATGACATTTAGTAAGTAAATATACACTGAAGCAAGTGTTTTAACAGAAAACTAGATTTTTTTCATCATTTCCTTGAACTGTTGATTTGAAAATCTGAAAATAAAAATCTGCAGATAATTTTTTCCTGTGCTTTCTGGAAGATTTCTCTAATGGGAATATACTGTCCTTTTCAAAAAATGAATGAAATTAGGGATAAACTTCCCATTGATCTTGCTCCGAGCTTTGGATCAGGATACAGGTTTCACTAATAGGGAACACCCCATTCAACCTTCAGATTTAATGCTTTGGCAGAAGCACTTGGTGAGAAGCTGTCTGCAGAAAAGAAGTTTTATGAGAGTGCTGAAAGGTTGAATGTGTGCCCGTGTGCTAAAATCAGGCTTACAAAATCTGTCTCATAGAATAAGACTGGTACACAGAAGATCCTGCTGAAATATTTTAGGCTTTATGGTAGGTCCTTTAGAATAAAATGCTGGGTATAAACAGTAAAAACCAATAGGAAACATTCAAATCAGAGTTTATTGTGAGCTTTGCCTTCCTGGGTTTCCCTAAAATCTTCTGCCTTGCATCCAAGCAATAAAGAAGGGATGAGAAGGGAGAATAAGTATGATGGAGTGACGAAGGACGTGCTTCAAAGGCCACTTGAGTCAATGACAGTGTTTACAGGAGGATTTGGTTCATTTTCTGAATTTCTCATCAAGAATTTGCACAAAAGGCAAAGAGATGATTGTAATACTAATTTGAAGAGAAGAGTTTGCTCTGTGTAATCCCATTTTAGTACATACCGAATGAACAGGACTTCAAGTACTGCTCTATGGCAAGGACCACGTGGCAGGCTATCCACGTGTCCAGAGCCCATTCCTGCAGCACACATGGTCTTTCAGCTTGAGTATTTCAAAGAAAGGAGGAAACTTAGACAAAAATGGAAGCATTTTTACATAAACAGGAAAAATACCCCAGTCTGTATTTCTTTGCCTTGAATATTTTGGTTTCAGAGCCCTACCGGTTCTGTTCATTCTCATTTGTAACGTTCTGGGACCTACTCACAGAGCTGTTCAGGGCAGATGAAGAGTAGCAACTGACTAGATCAGGATTATGCAGTGTAAGACCCAAAGACAGCCTTTAGACCTCCCAAAATTCAGTCTGTGGAATTATACTTCCTCTGTGAATGTAAAAAAAAGAACTAATCCTTCCACATGTATTTAAGCACACATGAACATGCTCACAGACACAGAGGAAGAGTGAGAGGATTTAATGTACAGTCTCATTACCTTTTATAGTAATGCCCTTTACATAACTTTGGCACTGTAAAGAGTCTTTAAAAAGGGAAGATAACACAATTTACATTCCTTTTCAAGCCATCTCAGTACTGATAAGTGCAAAGGGCCTCAGAGTAACAGAACCAGCCCAATGGTACCCACTGCCGCACTTCCTTCTCACGTTTTACAAATATTTGCATTACAAATGAGACTCCTTAATTACAGGTTGCATTCTAAATAAAACATCATTACAAATACAAACTACAGGGAAGCAATGGCTGGCATATTGGAACAAGACCTTAAGGGCAGATTCTGATACAGCCAGACTGTGAATGACAGACTCAGCCCGAGCCATTGCTCCTTCCACAGCAGGGCTCAGTGCATTTAGTGCTTAAGTAATTCTCTCTGATTATAAAACCAACAGAGCTATTCTAACATTTGGTCCCCCTGGTCCACAGTGCAGAGAAGCACTGACAGCTGAAGGAGCACCGTTTACCCATATACAATGCCTAGCATAATAAAGCCCGATTGCGTTTTGGGGCTGCTAGTCTCAATTCAGAGAAGAGAGGAAAACTAAGAGCTAATAAGGTAAAATAGCTATTCCTACTTTAGAGATACTTGACTTTGCAGAAATTATAGCCTTTTATGTAAAATATATCGTTGGGAATCTTTATGGAAATGTATGGTGGCATCTTGTCAGACTAAAGGTCCATCTAGCCCAGAGCATACTGTCTCCAGCTGTGCGTGAGTGGCTGCCTAGAGAGGAGTCTAAGAGCAGGGTGAGCGTACAGCAATGCTTTCTCAGAACTCTCCCCTAGTCCTGAACTTGTGGTTGAATGACTTTCTGCACCAAAGCTCCTGATTGACTTTCTTTCCATAAAGAGTCACTTTTTGAACATATATATATATATATATTTTAGCAACATTATCACCCGCTCAAAGCTTCATTACATTGTGGTGAAATGTCTGCCTTTGTCTTGAACCTGCTGCTTGCTATTTCCACTTCATACCCACTAGTTCTGGTACTGGGAGAAATGACAAACAGTGGTTCCCTGTTCACCTTACAAGATACTCTACTTCTGAAGTCTATCGTGGGAACGTACTGTATTTTAATAGGACACCTGTATGTGCTACAGCAGACAGAGCAAGAGAATAAGTGGTTTTCATGACAATCCTACTGGGGGTCTCATAAGATCAATGCTAAAGCTTTCTTCTTGTATTCTTTAATAAAAAGAACATAGTCAAGTTTAGAGAGGAGCTTACACCAAGGGCAACCAATGTCTTCTCCTAAGTCACTTCTCTTGAGCTGTCCGAAGTTAGATTTTTTTCTTTCTCTTTGATAGAAGGCTGTTAACTTTTTGGTGTCTCTTGGCAAGTTAGGACTTATGTATTTTTGTATGTCTAGCTCATTCTTTTCCAGCACATATATCTCTTTTTTTAAAAAAAATTATAAATGGAAGAATGAGTTACATTTCTTTTTCAGACACAAACCATACCATATACCATATTGCGTTCTACTTGTCTTGAATAAGAAACAGGCTTGAGCAGTTAGTCATTTCCAGTGTCTGTCAACCAGATACAAGTTCAGTAAAATGAGCCATTTTAAACTTTCAGGGCTGCCATTTTCAGCAGCAGGAACTTGCATTCACTGTGCACTTTATTTGTCTGGAATAAATCTATTTATTAAGGATTTACAGAGCTCTGGAAAATACAGCAACAAGTCAGTGACTGCATCCATGCTCTTCGAACCCACACAACATCCTGTGAATTCAGTATAATTTGAACCTTCTTTCTTAAGCTGTGATGAAGGTGTGTTTCATTCTGTTGTCCTTCTTTCATCTTTTTTTTCAATCCCTCATTCCCTCTCTTCTCTTCCTACCATCTACTCTGTCTATTGTATCCCAATGTCTCTGACCCTCAAACCCTTAGTGGTTTTTTTATCCCATTCAGTTCACTTGATTGTCTAAAAGCCTCTCACTCTAGCAGAGGATTTTTTTTTCACGTGCTTTTGCTCTCACTGTGCACTTGCTTTCTCTCTCCCGCTCTCTCTCTCTCCACCCCCCCTGCCCTCAGTCCCCTGCTTCAGTCTCTCTGAGCTTATATTTATCACCAGCTTCTCATCATTCCCTGCTCCTTTCAGAAGACAGTGGGATGGTCAAGTAAGTATCTGGGAAGCCATGCCTTGGGGTAAAATAGATCTATACAATTTCTGAGTGCTAAAGTTAAAAAATTGGGAATGGCATCTCCTGTGGTCATTTTATCCACAGACTAAATGGAAACACTACAAGCTTCAATGATGCTATTGATTGCCAATTACCTCTTAACTGCTAATGTGTACATGATACTGGCTTTGTTTTATTGATTTTTATCTAGAGAATGCTGTATATTTTAGAATCTTTTTTAAGATAACATAAAATGTTACAGGTTCCTTTCTATTTCCTTTCAGACTACGTAGCAAAAATTGTTACTTGGTCTAGAAGTCTCCAGAGACCACATTACCATAAGGAGTTCATATACATCTGTGTATAAACATTTCAGTTAACAGTTTTTTACATTGGAATTCTATGTACGAAGGCATACACACACATAAGAACATCTGTATGTAAACACCCTTGATTTCCATCACTTCCAAAGGACTTGCTTCGTCTGAAAGGTTCTGATTGCAATTTTTATGCAGATATACATAAATGATGCTGTGTTTAGTTAGGGGCAGCGCAGAAAACAACTACAGTCCTGCAGCCTGTGTGTACCTTGAAGTATTAACTCATTTTGTAGCCTGCAGTGTGGCAAAAGCCCATAGACCTAAGTCCATCAGTCTTGGTACTTTCATTTTTTCTTCATTATTTGTGCATTAGTATCTACTAAACAAAATTGACTTCACTGTATGCACACAAGAAACAAGTCCTTTCCTAGAAAGTTTTAGGTCTAAGGGTGAGATTTGCAAAATTGCCTAATGGAATGAAGTTGCCATGTTACCTTTGTTGAGGTTCAGGCAGGGAACGGAGGCACAGAGAGATTAAATGATTTGCACAGAATCACTCCTGGAATCAACACTGACCTCAATTCTCCCGAGTCCCTCCGCACTGCACTACCAGCACCACCAACCCTCCAAGTCTTCATGCAGCCTGTGCCTTGTATAAACCACCCTTCAAACTGTCAAGCCCTAGACATCCCACTTACATTTTCACTGTTGACATCTGTCTCACTGGGGCAGCCAAAGAGTTCCCGTCTCAGCAAATTCCCATCATACTCCAGGAATGTCAGGTAGAGGTTACGAAAAAACTCCACGTGCTTGTTTTTCACTCGCAGCTTCTTTGGTGAGTTCCAGTGAATCACCTCAGAGGGAAAAAAAAGAGAAAACACATCCTGCTGTTAGAATACAGATTTGCTTTATCTGCTTTTTTCAGTTGTCCTCAGTTCACTGCCCTCTTAAAACTAAAACCCCCCAAACTACACAGACTTTCTTCTGTCTTTTTATCAGAAGGCTTTGCCACTGTCTTTTACAAGGAACCACACCCTACAGGTGATGCTCTTTGAAACTCCTCCATATGATTCCCTGCACATTTGAGTTAGGGTGCTGATCTAGGTTGTGATGCAGCACCTCATAAATGCTCCCACAATGCTGATGAGGGACCTGAAGAAGGTGGCAGGACAAGGGACACAGGCATGTAGGTATTAAACATTAATCTCAGATTTCCATGTGACTATTTTGGCTAATGAAATTGATTCACTGTTTCAGGCCAGACAGACTTTTCTCTAGCTAGGTATTGAGAAGAAAAAATCTTGAAATTAATTCCTACTCCCATTTAGACCCTTCAAAAAGGACTGAATTTAATCTGACTCCCTTTTCACTATTGCTTCATTTAGACAGGACTGATCTCAGTTGCTTTACACAACACAGTGATGCAGTACAATGCTTCACCCTTTGAATTCCAATTTCCAGCAGGTATTTAGCCTCTGCTAATGGGAGATGACTCTCATGCTGGCCTAGATTTAACTCCAATGCTGACACAAAGGGCCTGATTCTCATTTACATCAAGGCATCTTTGCACGGCTGCCAGTGTGAATGAGAATGGGACCCTAAGGAAAAACTAAGAGGGAGCCAAATGTGGCTTGCAGGAATGATTTCATTTTATAGAGGCTATATTTTAGGCATAAGAAAAAAAACACCCAATGCTTTCTATTCAGTTTTATTCCTGTAACTTCTAAAGAGATTAAAAAAAAACCCCAACCCTCTCCCTTGGGAATATTTCCAAGCTAGGCATTCTGGAGGTTCTCTGAATCCATTAAGTTAATTGCGTGAAGGCACCATGTCACTCACACACAGACACAGAGCTGCAACACCAGCTGCCGAGCTGGCCGCGTGGTAAGCTTTGCTCTGAACGTTACATTTGTGGGAGGGAACGCACAGAGCTGAAGCACAGCACGTAGAGCAGAAGCAGCCCAGAGCAGATGAATGCAGCTCCCTTGGTGTCAGCAACACAACTCCACAGGAACAGGGAGCCCCCTGAATTCATGCTATCTGTTGCCGAATGAGAGGACTGGAGGAGGAAAGAGCAGGATGAAGCCTGAATTCTTCCTGTACTAACTTCAGCAAACCACATAGCCTCTCCACAGAGTATTTATACTTCCATAAAAGCTGTGGCACTCTCTTCTACATACCCATCACCACTGAAAATAGCTTTATACCTTCTTGGGATTTCACTGCCGAGGCTATTAGGTTGTAAGAAAACCATACATGCAGGTAATGAAAAGCAACCGTAGGGGAAAAAAGTAAATTTCAGAAATTGGCAAATCACTTTTTCCAGTTACAGGAACACTTTAAATCCAGATCATGATGCATCTACACATTGTATAAATCTGGGAAACTATTTGGACAAAAATACTTAGTGTATATATTTGTCTTGGGCTTGCACAGCAAGGTTTTCGCAGTGGGAGGCTACAGGGGTGGCTTCTGTGAGAAGCTGCCAGAAGTTTCTCCCATCCAACAGAGCCAATACTAGCCAGTTCCAAGAAAGACCCCCTGCTGCCAAGGCCAAACTCAGCAGTCATGGCAGTAGCACCTCTGGGGTAACATAATTAAGAAGCAGAAAATCTTACTGTGCAACAGCAACTTGAGCCAGAGAGAGGAGTGAGAATATGTGAGAGGAACAACTCTGCAGGCACCAAGGTCAGTGAAGAAGGTGGGTGAGGAGGGGCTCTGTTGGAGCAGAGATTCCCCTGCAGTCCATGGTGAACACCATGGTGGGGCAGGCTGTCCCCCTGTAGCCCATAGTGTATGATGGGGAGTAGAGATTCTACCTGCAGTCTGTGGAGGGCCCCACGATGGAGCAGGTGGAGGCCCCCAAAGGAGGCTGTGACACCAGGGAAGGCGACACTGGAGCAGGTTCCTGGCAGGGCCTGCCACACGTGGAGAGAGGAGCCTGTGCTGGCAGGACTTGTGACCCTGTGGGGACCCACAATGGAGCAGTCTGGTCCTGAAGGTCTGCATCGCATGGAAGAGACCCACGCTGGGGCAGTTGGTGAAATGCAGCCTGTGGGAAGGACTCACATGGGAGACGATGGTGGAGGATGGTCTCCCATGACAGGGAACCCACATGGGAGCAGGGTAAGAGCATGAGTCCTCCAACAGAGGAGGAAGGAGCAGCACAGATGCTGCTGATCTCAGCCCCCATTCCCTGTCCCCCTGTGCTGCTGGGGGGGACACAAGGGAGAGAAATTGAGAGTGAAGTTGAGTCTGGAAAGAAGGGAGGGGTGGGGGACAATGTAAGTTTTAGTTCTTATTTCTAAATTTCCTACTCTGATTTGATTTGCAATAAATTAATTTAATTGCCCCAAGCCAAGTCTGTTTTGCCCACGATGGTTATTGGTGAGCTTTTTGTTGTGTTTTGTCTCCCCCGTGCAGCTGATTAAGGCCAGTGACAGAGCAGCTTTGGGGGGCACCTGGCATCCAGCCAGGGTCAAACCACCACAAAATTTTTCCCAGTTACTGCTACATTCTTGGCTGGTTTTACATGTCTCTATGATTGGAAGTACAGTATAACATGTTGTGTTGCAATGTGTACTGACAACACAGAAACAAAAGGACCTTTAGGTAGGTTAAGACATTAACTTAAGGCAAAAGATTTCCTCCACTGAAAAATGGATCTTCAAAATACCCTCTCTTTGAACAGAGTATTTTATCCATTGCATTTAGCTGCAGCAAAAGACATTAAATGCATGGGAAAAAATGTCAACAATTGAATCCTACCTCAGGGAAAGAGGCACACATTACAGAAACATAAGGCTGAAGGAACCTAAAGGAGTGCTTAATAAGTCTTACAGGGTACTAGTATGCATATTTACAAGCAGACATAGAATAGAAATTGTCTGCTGGTAACTTGCACTTATTTAAGAGCTGATCAAAGAAAGCTGAGAAGTTGGCAATAGAAAAAAAAAAATTCGCTGAGAAAAATTTTCTGTGTGTTCTCCCTACCTCTTCTACACTTCATATGAGTTTCCTTTTGGATGTCTTCACGAGCATCCTTTTGCCCTGTGGAGCACTCTGACCACTCACTATGAGCATAGAAACAACTAATAATGATAAACACAGTAACTATTACAGGACAGGCTCCCTGGTGCTGCCGGAACTTCCCATCAACATACACTATGTCACATCACGGCCAAATACTGGTGTTGATGCCTCTACCCACTTGTGTGTGGGATGATGTCAAAGCCAGACAACTACAGTTGTCAGCATAGAGGCTCTTCGCTGCCATGCTTCAAAACCTGGTTTGTGTGTAAAAGCTGGTAAGTGTCAAGGACCTAGCTGTGGTTCAGATGTGATCATATTTGAAACGTGTCAGGATGCTGCATGTGTACAGATGTCAGGGGAGCCTGGAGTGAACTGAAGAAAGTTGAGTGGAGCTGATGACTATCCAAAAAAGCTGATTTTTTAATAAAGAAAGACAGTGCAAGCGAATGCAGCTAAAGAACATCAAGGCACTCTGCAACCATCTGGATGACCTGAGGTAGGAAACCACAAAACAGGTCTAGTGATAAAGCAGGCTGATTTTCAAATGTAACATGATTAGATAAATATTACGTGATATATGAAAGCATAAAAAAGGACATCAGGTTTCAAAAAGCAACAAGACTCTTAACCATTGACACACAACAGTTCAGCCAAAGACGATTTCTTTTTTTGGTGTCTACCCACAAGTTCACCTTCAGTTCTGTCTGTAGCTGTCTGACTTGGTCTACTGAACCATCAGCTACAGCAGAAGTCGAGTCATCTTTGCATAGCCTGTTATGGGCATCAGTAAAATACACAATGAAGACAATAGGTTGCCCAGGTAAAGCCATGGTCATGATGTTAGAAACTTTACTGTGGGCAACAGTGAACTGATTACAGGGAAGCTGGAAGCATAAGAAAAAGTCAAACTTAGAATCCACTTTATTTGCGGACTGAGCAAGTGTTATCTCAACATTAAAAAGAAAGTGAATCTAGAAACTAAAAATCTCATTACTACAACATCCCTTTCCAAGATTGAGTAGCACTGTGATACTGTTTATTTCTTCTTCCCTTTTCCCTCCTGGTTTCTAAGCAATGCCAAAGCTCTGCTGGTTTATAGAGGAAACTGCAGCTAGAATACATAAAATTCCAATGCTCTCCAATCTGGGTGGACATCTCAGGAATAGTGCTAGTCTTCAGACGATCCCATGGATCCTTACCACTCTTGATCAAGGCCTTCAGAGAACTAAGAAAAATATGCTCCTTAATATTCATTTAGCAATTTAAGTACTGAAAGATCCGAACTTGAAATTCCACATCTATTTAACACTTGGTTAGTTGTCATTAAGCAACTTGGCACTATCTACATTTCTGTTAATACCATCCTAGTTAATCAGCAGCCGTTACCACTCACTGATTACGCTCAGCCAGCCCCCTGGAACACTCCCCTACCCTTGCGGCCTAGTGAAACAGGCTATCTATGGCACTAGTTCCCACTTTAATTCACCAGGTTCTGACCCAAAGTCCTCACATGATGACACAGTTGGAGACTGGCAATGGGATCTGAGGTGGAAGGTAACAGTGGATGTTATATGCTGGGGGAGAGGGCTCTGAGATCAGTTATCTGTGTTGAAATACATGAAAAACAAAAAACACCAGGAAACATCCTTAGGTTACCAGCTCTGATGTTCAGAGAACTAAAGGATAAGCTTCAACACATTATTTCTATAGGTACCTTTTCACTTTTTTTCTGCTGAAAGAAGCATTTGGTCAAATGTTTCCTTAACTGCAATCTCTTCCATTTTTTACTCAAAGATACATCTTGAAAATTTGTCTCTCTCCTTCAGCTGCTACAAAACCAGAGAATACAGGATATCCTGTATACTTATATACCTACTTTCCAGGCTGAAGAGGTAAAAGTAAGAATAAATTAAGCTTAAAATTAAGCCTAAAGAAGTTTAATTTTGCAAAGCACTGAACAGATATTCTTAATGAAGCCTACGAGCACTTCACAATTCAGGTCAAGAAGTAAGAGTGGTATTTTGTAGATGGGAAGCTTTCCTGCTTAAAATCTAGACTTCTTGCTTACACAGTTCCCACTGAGATCAACAGGAGTTGATTTGCTGAGATCAACTCTTGCAAAGCCACCTATACATGCCACTTAAATGCCATCTCAATAGGCATTTTTCCAGGCACGTATTATTGAAAAGTTTAAATATGCCCCAAGTGGCACTGCAAGCAAGCACCACATGTGTAACTTACTCTTCAATTAGAGATGTCTGGAAACTTTATTTTTACACTGTTTTATCAGAAATGAGTGGTTTAATAAAAGAACCAATTTCCTCAGAAAGGATCAAATACTTCAGAAAAATGTCACCAGGGAGGTTTCAGAGTTATATTTCTGAACTAATGAAGTGGAAGAGACTCATGTTTGAGTAGCCAGCAGCCCAGAGGTCCAGGCACTGCTTTTGGATGTGGGATCCAAATCCCTGCCCTGCCTGATTTGGTGCCCATGGTTCCAGGGATTACTTTACTATCCAGTGTATTGCCTGTGCCATACAGCAATAAGCTGACAGACTGTCCCTGTCTTGTTCTCAATTCCTCAAATGGATTTGCAGTTCTCCCTGCAACTTCTGCACCAGTGTTTAACGTGAGACGTCCTGCCTGCAAAACGACCCCAAAACCCACCTCTATAATACCACAGTGCTCCCTTTTTGGCAGAGGGGTATCACCTTACTGACTCCCATGTTCATTCACAGGAGGGGTATATTTAACCCTCTTGAACTCAAAACTCATCTCAGGGTAGCACGTCCTTTGTTGCCATTAAAGGGTGCAAGGTGGCAGAATGCCCGAACTGTCGCAGATTGGTGCTGAAGTGCTTGGACAGCTTGGGGTGGCTCAGGGACTGGACAAAAGAAGGAAGGTGCAAAAGGTCATGTTCGATGCAGATCTGAAGTGATGTATTTGGGTTATGAACAAGCAGCTTTGTAAGCAATCACACAAAGTCATCCCGGTGTGCAGGACCTTCCCAGGGAAGACAAAGTGAATCACATAATACAATTTCATGATGGGGAATTTAGGATATTAATAATTCATCTGCATGCTAATTTAGTGCAGCTGTATTAAAAACTAGTGTGAAAAAACATCAACAGGCTTTAAAGCACTTTCCTATTTTGGAAGGGTAAATTCTAATAAAGGGTAAATTTGGGGTAAATTCTAATAATTTGGTACGTTCCCACTGTAGAGTCCAGCACCTGTTTTCATGACTGTGAATTACCAGATTCTCCGTGTGTAAATAGCCGCTGTATCCTTGACAACCAGACTTCTCTTCATGACTGACTCATTCAATGAGGTCATGATTCACTGTCAGAGGCATCACAATTCATTACCTTCTTTCACAGGATTTTTCTTGCCATTTGGTTTGTGCCAAATCATAGTAATTGAGATTTCCTTACAGACAGGAACAAACTATTAACCAAAAAAGAAAACAAACACAGGGGCCAACCCAGCAAAAGTAATGCTAAATGAACCTCAGTTCCAGGCAGATCCCCACAGCCTCTGAAGCCCAGCAAGGTATGGTCCTGCAGCACACATGCTTGTCTGTTGACATTGTGGGCTACTGCAGAGCATGTGAGGAGCTGAGATAAGCAAGACAGACAATGGATGCCTACAAGGAATGACTGTTAGCACTTCCACATCTTTTGGCCGGTCTTCAATAACAACTCCTGAGCTTTTCTCCGAGATGCAAAGAATGTCATGCAAAAATAAACACCTCTGGCCTTTAGAGACTGAAGTTGGCTTGCTTAGTAAAAAGAACTAAAATTCATATGCTTCCTCTTAGCCTACTCTTTGTTTTCTATTAAAATTGTTCAAGACATTCCTCACTGATGCAAAGCATCCTTTAGACAGGTGCCCTCAGGGTGGGGAAAGGAAGATTCGGTTCCAGTCTCAATGGACAGCAGGAAAAAGCCCCCAGACTTCAGTCTAGTTGTGTACTGAGTAGCCTCTAGCACTATATAGTACACCACAGGAGGTAAGTAAGCATTTAGATTAACAAAAATATTAAAGTAGTCTTGTTCTGATGTTACTTTAGACAGGTATGAAATTAGTGGTCACTAACGATACAGAACTTGGTTATAAATATTTCTATTCTTCTTATGCAAGTCAGCTGCAAGTGTGCTGCTCAGCTGCAGCAAGCAAGTAGTGTTCAGCAGCAGACCAACGTCTGACCTTCTCTAATATAAGACAGTAAAAAAATAATAATTCAATAAAATGGATAGAGATGCAACTTAGTGAGGACTATAAAAAGTAAAAAGTGATTAGAATCCTCTTCAGGCAATATGAAATATTCAAATGCTTCACGGGCCTGAAGAAAGTATACTGGTCACAATGTTTGCATGAATGTGAAAAGCAACAAAGCTTGAGTGTGTGTGTGTGTCTATACATATACATATACATATACATATATATATATATATAGACACACACACAGATACACACACAGAGCCCTGAATGGCAGCCAGCCCTGGGGGGTCTATGTTTATTTGTCACAATGTCATGTGTAACAGATGACAAATCCTGAAGTCTCATGGACTTTGAGGCCATATGGAATTAAATCAGTGCCTTTTCAGTCTGACATGAGGAATACAGTCTGATTTGACTGAGGAATACTTGACTGGGACAGCTTTACCTTGGAATTTAAATCTCTCCCTGCATTTCCTTCTTTCCTGTGCTATCCTTCTTAATCCTCCAGTACAAACTTCACAATCTGTCTTTCTCTCCCTCTTACCCTGGAGGTTTCTTTCACCTCGTTTCTTATTCCAGTCTTACCATGAAATACAGGATGTGCCAAATATGTTGTGTCATACCATTTATATTAAATACCACGAAAGTGACTAACTTCGGTGATTTTAAGAGTACATTTTCTAACTTGGGCTAACAACATTTGTTGCCTTTTGAGAGGTGTATGGAGTACATACCAAAACAGACGGTTTCTTTTCAGAATTAGATTTTACTAATTTTCATAATGCCAAATTCACAACTTTAATTGGTTTATGCCTTTTTTTTTTGAAGTGCACAAAGAATTTTAAACAGTGCTGCCTGAAGGCCAGTTCTTTAACTGCTGAATATGGGAAGAGCTTTATTGAAACCAGAGGGCTTATGTGCACTAGATAGGGCTCAGTCCTCTTTCAAAGGAAAGGTTTTAATCTCTGATTCAGTATTTAGGGGATAATTTTAGCAGTGTGAGTAAGGCCAGTTCAGCTGAAGAATTTGCTTATGTGTCTGCACCCCTTGTTGAGTTAAATACCTCAGACCAGAATGCCAGTGGAGGATATTATGCACCTTAAGACTTCATTGCCTACGCTGTAATGGAATTAACAGTGTGGTACAATATACAGTAGTAAAAACCCAAGCCTAAGTTATACTTGTAAACAAAAATTTGTTCATCAACAAAGAAGAGAGGATACAACTTATTAAGCTACATCTATTAAATGCTTTCTTGTAGGTGTTACATTTATGATACATGATCCACGCCTGAAGCAGATTAGCCAATAGAGTCACTGGAGCCTAATGAGTGATTTGCCTGATTAATTGTTAGAAGTCTACTGTGAGGTAAGCTTAACCAGTCTCCAAAACCACTCATGGAGATCACAGCTCAGCTGCCCAAAAAAGCAGAGATGTACAGTGACTCAGAAAGCACTTTGGGGTTATCCTTCCTGTCCACCAGCTACCTTGTCAAAAGGGTGCCCTGTAGGTCTGTGCTGTATCTGCTAGTCCCATATAGATATTGGAGAGTACCACAGTGACTCAAACTTGTGGTTAGGTAACTGAACCAAGCCCTAGATCCTCAGCTATTAGCTTCAGTATCTTTTTCTTATGTAAATGTCTGTGTCTTAGACTTCTGCTGAATCCAATCTAACTGTCCTACCAGATTCAATGAATTAATGTGAGCCTCTAATTCACAAAAAACCAGAATCACAGAATCACAACATGGTGTGGCTTGGAAATGACCTTAAAGATCATCTCAATCTAACTCTTCTGCGATGGCCAGGGTCACCCTCCACTATACTAGGCAGCCCAAAGCCCCATCCAACCTGGCCTTCAACACTTCCAGGAAGGGGGGATCCACAGCTTCTCTGGGCAACCTGTTCCAGTGCCTCACCATCCACACAGTCAAGAATTTCTTCCTTTTATCTAATCTAAATTTACCCTCTTTTAGTTTAAACCCATTACCCTTTGTCCTATCACTACACTCCCTGTTAAATATTCCCTCACCAGCTTTTCTACAAGCCCAACTACTGTGGTATCTCCCAGGTAGGAGGTGTATTTTTCTAAAACTCATCTTGTACAAAAACTTTTCCATGCTACTACATATTCCTTTTTGCTTCAGGCTTTGCAATAGCTGTCATACATGATTCTCAACATGAGCACAGAAATAAAATCTCTACCACCACTTTGTTCTTTGTTATAAGGCATAAAACCATGACGCTTTCATGTCCCTGCACTGATCCTGCCCTACAAACATTTATCATGAAACATTTAATGATCAGTTAATGACAGGTATACTGATCTAACTTGAAAACCTGTCTTCTATGGACCACACCTGAATAGTTGGTTTTGAATACATTATGTATGAAATTCAAGCAATACTGGCCAGCTTTGACAGGTCAGTTAAGCCATGTAGTAGATCTGTCTTTTGGGAAGTGCAGCTTTTGAAATCACTGTGTTGAGTGTGATTGATTTTCTATATTCTGCCAGTATCTGGCGCTCACATTGAACATTCCTGATGTTACTCTGCAAATTGTTATGAGGGAAAAATTGGTTAGATTTAGGAAATATATTGCACTACTGGCATGATCAAACTCCAGAACAGAGGGCCAGGGGGGTTGTGGTTGTCTTTGGAGACTTGACACTCAGCTGTACAAGGTGCTGAGCAACCTGACCTAAGTTGTTTCTGCTTTGAGTGGGGTTTGGCTGGTCTCCAGAGGTTCTTTGAAATCTCTTCTATGGTTCTGTGTTGGGTTGGGTTTTTTTTAAACCTCGTTAACTACAGCATTCTCAAGATATAAATTAAAGCATAAATTAAGTATATGGACCTAGCTGAATTTTTAAATGAATTGCCAAAACCCTACCTATTATTTACTGTGTTCTGATGACACTATTCTGCTCTGTTGGAATCTATGGCTATTTAGCGAGCCAGTCTTATTCTACAGATGGTATAAGCTCAACCAGCTGTAATTCTCAACTCTCTGCACGCTACATTTGAGCCTGGCCTTTCAAAATGACCACAGCACAATTGATGATAATTTACCCATATCTGTTCAAATACATCCTGCTTTTACATTCTACTTGACAATAGTGAAAAATGTCCTATTAAACTGATATTATAATTTCATTTTATTAAATTAATAGGTTTCTACTTGGCCTTTTTTTCCAGGGCAAATCCTGGGAAAATGAGTGGCAGCATGGTTGGGTTAAGTGTATGCAAAGGCTAAATATGAAAGGTGCAAGGTCTTAAATTTTGGCTAATACATTTCTAGATAGGACCCGCCCAACTCTCTTTATGATTTTCTCTCCATTAAATGATGTTGACTAAAGAGTTTCAAACTTGTCCAGTAAAAAAAAAAAAAAAAGAAAAAAAATGTTTTGTATTCTTTTTACTAGGAGGAGGTAAGAACTGGAACAGCAATAGGAACTCAGCAGTAAGGGGCAGTGGCATAGGTGACAGGTACAGAATGTAAGAAGGTGAAGTACTTCTCTAACATCTTGCCAAACTCCAGAGCAGCATTCATCTTTCACTTTTCTATTTGTCAAAATGTGCAAAGCCAGAGTCGCGTTTTCTTCCCTAGCTTGGATGCCCTCATAAACTGTGTTTGTTTCCCACCCTACTCAAGGGACTTGATCTTTCTGCCACAAGGGAGTCCTGTATTCTCTGTTGCAAAGGATATGGCCCATTCAACCTCCTGTAAAACATACCTTCAGGTCAGACACATCTCTGTAGCACTGTTCAGAACGGGTGTGATCAGATAGCTGCACATTCCAGAAACATGGGAGCTGGTAGACAAGGAAGGGGTTTTGTTTGATGACTGCGTTGAAGATATCCTAGCAGGAAAAAAAAAAACAGAAAAAGTTGGGTATGTGGTTTCTATAGCAAGGTAATCTCAACCCCTCCCCAAACTGAGAGTCCTTTCCCACTGTCACAAGTTGAAATGCAAATGGTTATGTGAGCTGAACTCTTGTATAATTCTATTGCAACTCTTCAGAATTCTGTTTCCATAGCAGATACTATCAATCTAAGGGGTGACATGTAGATCTGAACAACAGGAATACAGGCTCTCTTGACACACAGAGGTAATGGACTTCAGCAAAGATTTCAAAACATGCATCTTTTACTGGTGGCAAGAGATGTGGTTCCTCTTTTAGTCACCAGGGAAGGCAATATGCAGCAAATGACAAACTGCTTGCTGTTTGCAAACACTGGACCACTTTTCAATAAAGGGGATGAAAATCATCCTGGCAGTCGCACCGCTTCAAGGTGAATTACTCTGTGGGATTTTTCTAGCACTTTATTGTTGCATGAAATATTCTAGGTATTTCATAGAAAGGGCCTGTAGGTCAGAACTGCAGAACAACCCACACCATGAAGGAATGAACATGTTCTGCCTCCATGCAGCCATCCAGTTGGCGAGGAAGTTACAAGGTCTTGCAGTAAATATTAGGGTAAGACATAAGCAAACCTGGTCCGTTCTGCAAAATTCTGGCCCATGCAGGTACTGGGCAGCAACTTGGGACTTGATTGAAAACACGATGAAGTTGCAAGAATAATTTTAATGAAGCTCAGCTTTTGGATCAACCTGCAAGTATACTGTACAGAAGTGTGCATCTCTGTGTGCTCAGTAAGCAAAACACTTGGTGGTGACTGCAGCTTGGAAGCAGCAGAAGTATCTGTGATGCTGCATTGAGTTCATACGCTCAAGCCGTTGAGCAACACTTATTGGTTCAGGTCCAGTACATGCTAACAGGGTTTCTGGTTTTAAAACTAAGAGCTGACAGACAGCACAAAGAGTAAATATGCATTTTTGTGTATAAGCACATTATTTCTTCTCTTGGCCCCAGTTTTCCATCTGTGGCAGAGAGTCAGCAGTGCTTTTGACTTCACAGGGGTGCTGTGGCAAGGAGTACATTAAAAGACCACTGGGACTCACCTGCCAGAAACAGTAACGAAGTATCTGGGAACTCTTAAACCTAAAATCTGCTTAGACAATACCCCCATAACCAGTAGGAAAAGACAAAGTATAACTAGAATTCTAGTGTCTGAAGAGTTTTATGTTGAAGAAAGGACATAAAATGAAATCTTGGAAACCCCATTTGTCTATCTGATGAATCATCTATGCAGCGGAGGTAAAAAAAGTCAGTCTAGTAAGAGAAATCTCATGAGTAAATCTCCATTCCTCTCTCTCACCTTTTGCCAGATCAGTTCAATAAATGGTGACAACACGCACAGTATCTTTCCCTTCCCTTTTACCACAACTCATCTCCTTTCCCTTTCTTATTTTCCTCAATCCATGCAGTAGTGGTTGAACCGCTCGGCTGCTGTGTCCTACTCACCTGGTCAGCCAGTGAAGTGGACAGCATGCTCATTAACTCCCGCTCTGCTGTGAGTCTCCACATCTGCTCCCATTTCATCTTTCGTAACTTATCAAGAAGCAGCAAGATAACCCCTGAAAAGACAGTGCAGAGAAAAAGAGAAGCCATGATGTCACAATCCAGGCCCATCCTGCCTCTGTGCTGACTTAGCAGTTAAAACCTCACCCTGTAGTAACACAGGAGGTTGAATAAAAAAAGCTTCAAGTTTCCCTGAACCCCTGAGGGTGCTGAGAAGAAATGGAGATGGCATACAGACAAATACTACCTTATACAGGCTGGCAAGAAGGCTAAAGTACCCAAAGAGGAGTGAAACTGGAAAGAAAATCAAGAGAAGGATGTTGTATTTCTTGTAGTGTCCTTAAATCTTGATTTCATTATGACATGATTAGCATTGGGATTACTCCTTACAAAATGAACCAACATGTGATGGATGTTAACTCCATCCAAAGGTCATTATCATTCCAAGGAGAATTAGACAATATCACAGAATCACAGAATCATAGAATTGTAGGGGTTGGAAGGGACCTCAAGAGATCATTGGGTTAGACCCCCCTGCTAAAGCAGACTCCCTAGTTCATATTGCACAGAATCCTACAAGAAAGAATAAGGAACCTCCTAATACTTAGAAATGACCCTTCCCACTCCTTATTCTGAAAAGCTACAGGCTCCCAGAGGATATTCTGCCTCAAGTCACTGCCTACTAGGGAAAGGGTAGAGACAATCCTGATTTATCCAGTGTGACTCCATTTCTGCTCTTCACACTTCCAAAATCCCACTTCTTCCAAAATCCCACTGTTTAAATGAGTTTCCACCTAGCCTGAAATCAAGACTATGCCGAGACAAAGGGAATTTTGTCACTCATATAAAACAATTAACAAGTGAGGGGTGAGATCTGGCGCTTGGTACTTACCACACAGGATGCAATATATATACTGCATAAAATGAAATTGCAGCCCTTCTTCCACCTAGTAGTAACTTAATCACCCAAGACATAAGAGATTATCAGTGCTGGTTGATAATCAGCCTTTGAGAGTGCCTACCATGAAGGCAGCAAGTGTTCATAAAGCAGGATTCTCAGATCAGAAAGTCAAGACTTGGAGAGCGAAAAGAGGCAGCCACCATGAATTGTTATTCCTCAGTGGCTTTTTATCTGGACAAAAACCCTAGTGTAGGAGAAGGGAAAACAGCAGAAGCCATGAAGCTGGATTGAAACATTGGCAAAACCTTTCCTACAACGTCTCAGAAAACTTTACTTGAAAAATTAAATTGGAAAAACCTAGATAAGAGCGCTGTCATGAGGAATGAATGCAAAGTGAAGGACCATAAAGGAAGAGTACTGATAAAACAGCAGCCTAGCAGGTTGACAGGAAGTGCCTAGTAAGAGCAATGATGGGTTCTGTGTTGTTTCACGTCTTCATTAGTGGAAGGGGGAAGTGAACAGAATAGTAATGACATCTGCAAGTGACATTAAACAAGAGGTCTTACTAAAAAAAATAATCAAGGTGACTGTAGAGAAACATAACAGCTACACAGAAGAATCTGAAATGGCAAAAAGCAGGCACAGGGAAAAGCTGCCTGAGGGAGTCTATAAGAAGATAAAGCTAAAAGTAATGGGAATAAGAAAGAAAATATAGTCTGAATTCTTGAGGAAAAATTCTCTTAAAACCACAGTGGTGAAATAACCTAAATATGGCAAATAAAAGACTTTATTTATTGAGTCTTTAAAAACAAGACTACATAAATATTAACAAATACACCTGGAACAACCCTGTGATGGTTAGGCTAGAACAAAGGAGGTTCCAGGTCATTCCTATCTTCACTTTCTATGACAAGGCAAATTTCTAGTAAAACCTGGCACTGCCACAAAGAACAAGAAAACCTCTTCTGGCAGTGAATTTTGTGGCCTATTTTAGTTCTGTTTTCCATTTCAGTCCATCTGGTTCCCAAGGATGCTGGAACCTGTACTGGAGGGATCCCCTTTCATCTTCAGTCAACCTCTTTGCTTCCAGCTGTTGGATTGGAAAGGGATGTATTGTCACAAAAGACTACAAGGTATTTCTGCCAGTGTGTTTGTCCCCTCTCCAGCACAACTGAAGCCCATTTGGAGCATGTAGATGTGTCCATTAGCTTTGAAGAGAGTCATTGTGCATCGTCTGAAATTCTAGATCAATGTGAAGCAGATTCGTTGCGCTGCAGCAATAAACTGGGTGGGATAAGCTCGTTTCTGGCCGTGGATTTTTTCCAACTGGCAAGAACTGTCAGCTTTGCTTCAATAGTGAAACAACTGAGGATTTTTTATTAAGAAAAATAAAGACTAATTGTGAGATTCAGTAAATTCGAATGTAATAGTATTTATAATTTAGAGATGATAATATATTTTTCCCTTAGTTTCTTTAAGCCTCTAGTCTGAGGAGGAAAAGGGGATATGTTTTAATATGTGCACTGTTCTCCATTTTTTTTGTCTTCCACTCTTATGCTAGGAGCAGATTAAGGCATCGCAGCTAAAGAGATTATGCTGTCCTGAGGGGCTATCATGGTAGCAGCTCCGAGTAAAAGGAGCAGATGGGGTGGAAAAACAGGAATGTATGTGCAAAAGGATGTATTAAATGATGATGCAATCATGGCTGCTGAAGAGGTTCACAAGCTTTTAATGTTCCATCGTCCAGATTAATTTGGATGTGATTTCTATTTTAAGTCACCTACAGGCTTGGGTTTAACACCTTTGTACAGTCTCTGTTCGGGTGTTTTTGCACTGTGGAATTCTAATTTACTGCTGCCGTAAGCATAACTCCCGGAGAACAGTTAAAGGAAGTTTAAATATTTACTCACTAGTATTAGTAAGAGATTTCTACTAAGAAGAGAATTTAATACTATACACCTAATCAGTGTTATTTAGTGCAAAAGAATGTCACGTGTTGGGAACTTTTAAATAGTTCATGCAGAGGAAAAATTACCTTTTCTTCAGAACAGAGCACTTCAGTTTTACTTCTGTATTGTTCTGTTACCAAAAGCAAACATAACAAATGAACTGACTCCGGTCTGTGCAATGAGTTTGCAGGCAAAATGTCTGAAATAAGGGAAATATTTGCCTCAGGAGCCCCTTCCCTCAGAGTCAAATTGACTGAAATCTCAGACTAAATTAAAGATGACATAGAGCTGAACATAAGGGGAAAAGGGACTTACTCTCAGCTGCTGTGCTGGGGGAGGAAAAGACTAGAGGAAAAAAAATAAAAATCAAAGGAATATTTTATGAACATCTGGCTCCAGGCAGTGGGACTTCTCATCTTTTGATGAGTGCAGCATTTTCCTGCCCTAACCTACCTGAGAAAAACAAAGGGAAAGCTTGGCAGCAAATAAACAAAAAGAGAAAAGTGGCAAACCAGACGTCTCATGAGTATTCAACAAATTATGATCAGTCACAGAACACCCTATCTTCTTACCCTAAGGAAATGGCTCAGGCATATACAGAGTTGCAAATATTACAAAGAGCTCTTGTAAAAATAATGCTTTCTTACTAAACCCAGGGAAGACCTCCTAGTCTGGTTTTTACTTGAACGGCATTTCCTCCCCCTGCTTGATGAGACTTTGCTTGAGCTACCAAAATCGGAGAGATTCTGAATTAAACAAACAAACAATAAACAAATTGCAAACAGATGAGTTTCTAAAAAATGTAATTTCAGGGCACACACACACACACACACACACACACACACACACAAAACCCCATCCAGAAAAAAAAAAAAAAGGAATTTGGTGAATATGTTGGAAAAAACAGGGGAAAAAATCTGAATTAGCATATTTGGATTAAAACATTGCAGTTGGGAAATACTGCAATTTACTATATATAATATATTTTTTTTTTTTCACACTTCATCATAGAATCATAGAACACCTTGAGTTGGAAGGGACCACTGGGACCACTTCCCATTGGGAGCCTGTTCCTGTGCCCGACCACCCTCTCAGTAAAGAACCTAAACCTAAAAACAACCAACTTATTCTAAAATAATATTTTTCACTTCAAAATTGATACTAATTAAAAGTTGTATAAAAATTGTATAAAAATTAAGTGGCTACAATACCCAAAAAGGAAAATAAACGTTTCATTCTGGGTCACCCGATATTTTTGTCCTTTTCTCATTTTTGATTCAATCCTAATCAAATTTTTTGTCTTTCCAATGTTTTGAATAAGCAATGGTTTCAGTAGATTCTTCAAGCCATCTCAGCAAAATAGTCTGGGTTTATTTTTTTGTTGTTAATCTGCTCCAAAACAAAATATTTCATTTCATCTTTCTGAATAGTAAATTGAAAGTTTGCAGAAACATCAGCAATTTCCCTTGGAAGGCTACCAAGCATCCCTACCTATTGCTTCAGAAACTCAGACTGTGGCTTTTCCTGGAACTCAGAGAGGAATATATAGTAGGGCTGGAAGTAATAAACAACATTTTAAGATAGAACAGAATCACTTACAGAAGTTATAGCGAAACCGGACAAGCTTTCAAACTCAATCAATTTATTACAATGGCCCTTTTAAGGTGGCTGAAAAAATACTCAGTGCACTTGGGGAAAAAATGTAGCTACTAAGGGATCATTTTCTGTAAGCACTACCTTGCCTGTTTCTTTCAGGTGGAACAGGATGCTTTTGTGAGCTGTTGAGGCAATGCTGTATGATGTGAGCGGCATCGCAGAGCCTGTGCCTGTCAGGTTTTTAAAAATTCTTCTCTAAACTACGCCATAACAATGAACCATCTAGACAGATAGTGAGTAGATAGCATTACAATGTCTGAGAAAGACAGGCAAGGCATACTTCAAAGTATATGATAAAGGAATAGTGAGTTTAAAAAAACCCAACCTGGCATTTTACAATACCTAACCAGCATACATACCAAAGACCATACACTAAACCACTGAGTCTTAGATGCTGTAAGAAATAATGTTAAATAGGACTGACATTACAGAGATTTCCTGCAATAAATACCTGATGCAGAGGTTTAAGGCAGCACAAACAGCAGTAAGGTACCATGCTTTGTGAAACAGATTTGTCACTAAAAAGCTGAGTTCAATTTTAGGGTCTCTGGAAGAGGCTGGCAGCTTTGCTATCCCAGGAGAAGCACCGTGATAGTGTTGACTGATCAGTACTCTAGCAAGTACTTATGCATGCTCTTTTAATTCTAATTTGTTGTGCCTGAAATCAATGGAAGTGTTCACAGCTAGGAATGCTGCTATGCCTTTGCTGGATCAGGGACCAAGTGACCGGTTTAGCTAAGGCTGCATTTGGAATCCACTGGGCCACATCTCCACATCACTGACTGTGGGCTCTGCTCTCCATGAATAGGATCAAGGACAAATAGAAAAAACAGAAGTATACAGCTGCTAGGTATTATATAACTGAATTAAACCTGCAATTCCACAACAAGCCACAGCATGCATTTTTAAATCTCCATTTTCAGTCTTTGCGTGGATGAAAATCACTGTATGTATTTCATTTGCTTTGTAGGCCATTTATCTAAGTGCTGCTCATAAGCTGACTAGCTGTATCATTGGTATTATGAAACCATAGCTTATGTCTATAGTTTTTAACACAGTATGACCAAAGGACTATCAGTCTAACACATTTCTGGAGTATCCTGATACAAATGAACTTACATATACCAGCCTTTTTCTCCAAAAGAAGCTTTTCAAAAGGTAAAAAAAAGTAATAAAAATTTTCAGGGATGCACAATGAGTTAATTGAGAATAAACAATGACTCCACATTTGAACATTTCTCAGAGAAAACCAAACAGGGCTGAGAAGCTGCTTTGAAATGGAAAGTGGGTGTCCCTCTGGGCAGGGTGACAGAATGCAATAGCCCTTGTTTTCTCTGCACATGTATTGAAAGCGAAGCTGTGATAGAGTGCATTTTGAAACGCAGTGCAGTCACTCTGCTGGGAGCCTGGCTCCTCTCAAAGCATTATAAACATTTTGTTTATATTTTCTGATGACCATTTAATGAAATAGAACACACTTATTTTCTCTGTTCTCCTCTTCCGAAACGCACTGTTTCTCCTTAGGCAGAATTAAGATGAAGGATATACTGGAGCAAGGTTCTAACTTGCAGAACTGAGACTGTAGCTCAGGCTTTCTTAGCTTTCTTATTGCTTCTTTATTGTTTAGATTACATTCTTCCTGAACAATCTGAAAAAGAGATACATATGCTTTGTATCTTTTTTTTAATGTCTTCCCTTTCTGGGGGATTTTCTCCGACTTTCTTAAAGCCCTAAAGGATTGATTCAGGAGTCTAAGAGGTCTACAGGAGAGGAGTTGTGAGCAGTAAGACTTTCAAGAAGTCTATGGGGGAAAGCCTCTACTATTTAAAGACCATCCTCCAAAGTAATGCTCTCCCATCTTATCTTCCAGAGTCTTATGTAGAGAAGTAAAAATTCTGGAGGTCTCTCAGAGGTCAGCAAAGAAAAAAATCTCTATACCTGTAAGAATTGGCCTTCCCTTACATAGATCCCAAGCAATATGAAGTCATACATTTTTCTGCCCAAATTGCTGATTAAGTTTTCTTAAATCCTATAATGGAAAACAAAATGTCTGGCAAAAAGACAACTATTAGCCAAATCAGAAAGGGAAGGTAAGCACTCTTCTCAGCTGCTCTGCTTGCTTAGGGTGTCAATGAAGACAGTAAGGATAGTGACCTTTCTTGAATCCCTGTGTTTCCTGAACCATGTGCAAAGACTTGTAGGAAATGAAAACCATCTGTGAATAAGTTCCTTATATGGATTTTAAAACGTTCCTGAATTTTCTTATAGCTTTTGCTCCATGAGCCTTGTGAGCGCCTAGGGTACAGAGATTACATTTTAAAGACACTGGAAAGCAGACATTCTGGGGACTTCTCAGTTGGTAAACTAGGGAGATGCTTTCAAGGGGAGGAAAAAACCCCAAACAACCACAAGACACAACTCATCAAATTTTCATGAAATTACAAAACAATGGGAAAGTTTTTCCTCAGAAGTTTAAAACCTCAGATAAACACATTTTAACTTCAGACCAGCAAAAGGAGAGAGGAGGGCGGTCTCAGCTTCTGTATATTCAGATTAGTTAGTACTACAGTCAGTAACACAATGGCAATGACCAATCTAAATGCAGGAGAGCTGCCTCTTTGATGTGTCTCACACCACTGCCATGCACAAGAATAACCCTACAGCTACTCAATGTAAATCTCTGTCTGGAAGTCATGATGGAGGTGTCAAAAATTGACACTGACAAAAGATGGTCAGATACGTATTTTGTTATAAGGCACTTTGAAATGTGAGCCTTAAAAAGAGAAGTGACATAGGGTAAATGTGGAAAATTTCCACAAATAACTTTTCTTCTCTTCAATAATAAAAATTCAGTAAGTTCTTACATGGCAGGTTATCTGTGATTTCATTTGCCTGGGTACCTAGGTGACTTCAGTCGAGAGGAAAACAAAGTCCCACTTGAATACATATTTAAGTGATAAAGTCAGAAAGGATATAATTTTTAGCTCTTGCGTAACAGAGGCCATAGGATTTTTCAAAATCAATTTGTGTTTTAACTAGAGCATAACTTCTAGAAAAACATTTAGTTTTGATTTAAAAATTAAAAATAATGGATAATCTATTACAAACTTTGGTAAGTTATTCCAATGCATAATTACCCCGATGAAGGATACTTTCCTTATTTTTAATTTGAACATGTCTTTGAACTTGCAGTCATTTGATCTTGTTGAACCTTTGCTAAATTGGCAAGCCCTCTATTAAGAAATGTTATTTTTTCCTGCAGACACTAATAAGCTATGATCAAAATATCCCTTGACTTGCTAGCAGATAAGGTCCTGTAGCCATTTTTCCCAACTTTATGGAAAATTTTCCCAGTATTTTCTTAGAACTTTGTTAATTTAGAAGTACTCATCTTTGACCTGTGGAGATTAGACCTGGGCAAGTAGCTAAATCTACATTTTAAAATATATCCACTCCAAGAAGTGACCCCTAGCATCCAGATCAAGGACTATGAAGTGTTGCACACACACTGTTCAGGGTCTAGTACTTTATTGAGCAGGATGGCCCCATTTATGCTACATAGTGCTTGTCTCTGGGCGCCTCGCCTGTGTTCCTTCAGTTTTTAGACCTAACAATTATTTTGTTTGTATTTCTCAATATCTGACAGCCATGTTACAGTTTTCTAGATTGGAGAGTTTTTAGCATGGAACGGAGGGTCTGTGCTGTGTGCAGTGGAGAATGTCATGAAGGCACATGGGAATATTAGAAAGAGCAAAGTTTTCTCATGCAGTGTTGAAGAACTGGAAAGATGTGCCAAACAGAGCATAGACCTATCCCGTATTACCTACTTGGAGTGAACTATCAACAAATTACAGTTTGTTGCTTTGTTTTTTTCATAAAAGATTGCTCCCTGAGAGAGAAAGGGTGCCAAACTAATTTCCTTGCCTTGTGGATGATCAGGGAGCCAAGAGTGAAGAATGAACTAGGGAGCTAAGTTATCTGACAGGTTAGACATTTGGATTGTCAGAACTAAGAAGTTCACAACCAATATAAAAGAAATACATCGCTTGTGCTCATACTGGAAATGTCCTTGTTTACATATCCAATGATCAGACAACATGTTTTGACAACCGTATTAAACCTGGAGTTCATGTTCATCTGATCACCCGTCCTGTATTGATTCTCAGGCACGTCTTCATTCTTTCTGAGTCACTTTTACACATCGGTGCCTCACAACACAGAAATGCCAGTGAGCTTCACAACTCTACATCCAGCCAGTGTAACTGAACATTGGGTGAGCTGTCCTGAAGAGGAATCATGGAACAGTAGAGACCATACAGTGTTACTGTGGAGAAGGACCAGTCATTGAATCTTCCTGTGCAGGCATGTTTGGAAAAGCTTGTTTCCATGGATAAATATTGAAGAGGTCTGCTGGAATTTGCTGAGTATCTGGCCTGATAAAAGCAAGTGCAGCTTCCAAAACCTAATCTATCTTGGACTCTCCACCAAAGAATCAGCCACTTTAAAAAAAAAAAAAAAATCTCTTTCTTGTTCCTCAGCTCCTATAAATCAGCTTAGGTCTATTTAACACAAGAGTCAGGCATATATATCAGATCTGGACCTTATCCACGATGCTTATCTGTGTTTTCTTCTTCCTCAGAAAGCAGCAAAAAGCAAAAGGTAACAGGCACCCTGCTTCAAATTACGTGGGTTTTTTTGGCTTTGATCCTCTCAAAAGCATCATATTTAATAGGGGTCAAAATGTCAACAATTTTACAAGGTTTCCACTTTGGACTATGTGAAGAGGAAAAATGCACCCTACACAGGTGATAATTATTTTGCCTGGTTTCTAATATTAACAATAGTCCACAAGACTCATTGTAGGAATGGGCAAAATGAGTAAGAAACTGTCACAGCATATCTTGGCCTGGTGCTCAGTGAAGGCCCTAGCAACAGACAAGAAAATGTGGCACATGGGCTGAACAGCCTCTCAGGTATTTCTTTATACTCGTATGACAAAAAAGGTTTGGATTTTTGCATTCAAAAGCAATAAGACAGCTTTTTTTTTTCTGCCTCCTAATGGGCAGGTTATTCAGCGGACAAGATTCAGGAGGAACAGAATGTTCTAGGCAGTGGATTTGGGGAAGGAAAGCAGAAACACGGGACGAACTAAAAATTAACCATGGTGTTTTTTTAAAAAATGGAAAAACAATGTCAGCTGCAAGCCAATCCTTCCTCCATGGCTATTTCTCTTCTAGTAACAGAGGGACAGTATTAGGTTCACAGCAGAAATACAGTGATGCATTTGTGAAAGGACAATATGTGTGTGGAGCTGCTCAGAGCCAAAATGAGGTTTAGTTTGGATAGGTGGACCATTAAGGTGCCTGAAAAGGAAGTTGTACTGTCAAGCTCAAAGGGGAGAATTCAGCAATAAAACATTCAGATGGTGGCCAGTTATAAGTGGTGTTTCCCAAGAATTGATACTGGGACTGATACTGTTGAACATTCTAATTAACGAGCTAGAGATGAGAGAATGAATCCTCAGCAATGTCACATGGAACACCAAATTTGGGGCTGTGGCCAATACCCTGGGGATAGGGATGCTATTCAGAGGGACCTTGACAGCTGGACAAGTGGGCTAAGTGAAAGCTTATAAAGTTCAAAGAAAAGTCCTGTATGGGACTATTCCTGAATGGACAGTACAGGCTGGAAGACAAGAGGATAAAGGGGAACTTTTCAGTAGAAGTCCTAAGGAGTGTGGTGTGCAGCAAGTTGAACATAAGCCAGCAGTGCGACCTTGTGGCAAAGAAGGCCAACCTGAGGTCAGGAGAAGCGATTGCCACTCTTTAGTAAGCACTTGTAAAACCACATCTCAAGTACTGTTTTGGATTCCTCAGTCAAATAAAGACACTGATGTGCTGGACTAAGTCCAGCAGAGAGCAATGAAAATGGTCAGAGGCCTGGAGAACAGAAATATGATGCTGAGCGAACTGACGCTGTTCAGCCTGGGGAGCAGAAGGCCAAGGGGATCTCTTACTGATGTCTACAAGTACTTAATGGAGCCAAACTCAGAAGAGATGCACAGAGGCAGAACGAGAGGTAACTGACACAAGTTGCAGCAAAGGAAATTGTAATTACAAATTAGGAATTTTTTTCTTTAATTTTTTACCAAGACAGAAGGCAAATACTGAGCAACCTGATTGGGCTTTCAGCTGGAAGAGGACGAGAAGACCTCTGGAGATCCTTTCTAACCTAAACTGCCTGTAACTCTACACTCCTATTTGGGAAAGTTTTTTCTTTCACCATCTCTGCTAAGGCCTTGAGAACAACAGTGTAGGAACTATCTGTTTATATAGGGTAATGCAGTGCTCCTGTCCTCCCCTGAGCTCAGTTCAACAGAGACAGGTGGAGGAGGGAGGGTTGAGGTGGTACAGCAGGAACAGTTAAAAGTCAGGATGCCCCTGAACACAGAGACAGACAAAAGAGAATGAGGAAAGAATTGTTCTGAAATCTCAGTCTCCACTCAATTTTGCAGAGGCTTCTTTCTCAAAACATCTCCAACTCAAGGAGTATAAAATCTCTTGATGTTTTTTTAAAGAGAAAGGTTTGCCTGAAACTAGTGTGTGCTACCACTAAAATGATTAAAGCATAGTGATTTCTGTAGCCAATAGCACCTAAAGAGAATGAGATGACTATGACCAAACGCAACTGTTTATTTTTCTGGCACTCTCTTAAAGGTGACAGCTTTGACAGAAAGACATCTTAGTTACTCTGCTACTTTCTCTGACAGGCACCAGACTACCCATTAGAGTCCAAAGATGTGAGTCTAACTGTGATGCCTCTTTCTTTGCTCTGGGACTATGGCTAAAACCTCTGTTTCTGTCTCTACAAAAAAGGAACTGTCTTTACACAATCACTTTTATGAGCACAATGAGAAACTGGTAAGTGAACTTGCACTTCAGAAGAAAAAATACTGGTTTTACTATTACTATGCATTTGTCTGGGGTTCTTCTGCCATATAATAGAAGTTTTTGTTCTCAGTTTAGGCACCTGGATGCCTCTACCAAGCTTTTATGTCTAAGTCTTTCATCTAAATTTAACCTGCTAATGATGGTCCCTCTACTATAAAGAGAGGGCATTTCAGAGTGCCGGACAACATAATTACTTACCAAGCTATGTATGTTCCCATAGAGAACTGTCTGGATCAAGCTAAAAATACCACACTTTAGAATGGTTCTTTAAATCTTTATATTGGAATAGTTCATATGTATGTCCTATTTATGTACATTACATGGAGGTTGACATTATGAACTCAGGACAGACTAGTGAAAGAACCTAAACTAGGGCAATTTAATCAAGTAAAAAGAAATACATTTTATTTACTCCAATACAATGGAAACTAGAATTTGGTATAGACTGTTTGAATGCCTTTGGGCTTTTTTTATGATGGAGTTCTTTGGAGATGAAGGTTTTCAATGTTTCAAAGAAAGTCAGGTGTTTTTAAAAAGGGAGTTATTGCAGGGTCTGATAGATTCAATTGCCAAGGAGCAGAGGATGTATCTCAGAGAATGCGATGATCAGAAGACTAATTCAGTTGCAGCAATGCCATTATTATGTGAACAGGCCTCTCAAACTAGAGGCACCATTTTCAAAATCAAATACATATTGACCCGCATTTCAGAAATGTCAAGCAGGCTGTAAACAAGTTCTCAGAACATCACATGCTTTAGAAACTGCATGACAAAGCCTGGAAAGGAAGCAAATCATTCAAGACAGGCAGTTTTAAGGTACCTTATTTTTAATTGCAAGCCACAGATTATAGCAAACATAAGATAGGGATGTGGTCATCAAGAGCAGAATTATCATTTTAGATTCCCAAGACTGACACGAACAGACCGACATTTACTGCTGAGCCTAAAAGCAGCAATGTGTTGGCACTTCCTAAACTATGACCTGTGCAACACACCTCATACCTGTACTTCAAAGGCACCTTTGTGTGTTATGAAGCACATGTGTATTGCTATGCTTTGCTCTGATAACAATATTTGCTGAATGAACTCACAGTATCTTAAAGAAGGAATAATCTAATCCAAAAACTGTTACAGTGTGACTCTGAGGAGGTGAAGGAATTGGCTAATTTTTGTCTTGACAAAATTTGTCTTGACAAAAAGTTGGTGTTGGACTTAATTTTTTTCTTTTTTTTCTCTCTAATCACTAAAATGTATTTTCATCTCTTTGCAAAGGATCTTGTACCAAACCTAACAATACTGTCCCAATGTTTTAAGTACTGGGAGGTCATGAGTAAACTGAGTCGGGCCTGTTGGTAGCGAGTAGCTAGGGTCTGGGAATCCAGAATCGAGCTAGGGATCAGAAGATTTCGTGCTGTTAACGAGAATTTGAAGAATGCAGGACTCCTCTCCCTCCAGCTACTCCCTCCGGCTACTCCCTCCATCTACCTCTCTATCTTTTTACTGATAACCAAAGGCCAATAGCATTTAACCTGCACAGCAAGCAGACGGAGGCGACGAACCTAGAAGACGGATGTTACGTTGTGGGTCAGGGCTATAAACCACCACCGAGCTGCGCAATAAACACCATTTGCTCATCCATCATATTGATGTCAGTGTGCTCTTGGTCTGGCGACCTGGGATGGTCGTCGTGTCACGCTTTCAGCCAGGCCGTTTCTGCATCTTATCTGCAACACGGGCCCTGATGGTGGGTACTGAAAGGGTCTATAAACCATGAGTTCTCCGTTTTTTTGTTCATTGAGACAATTCAGAAAAATCTCCTCTCTCAAGCAACCACTATACTCCGTTCTTTACACCATGGATAAAAAACACTTGCTTCAGTCAGAATCCGTGGAAAATAATTAATAAATCACTGCTATAATCAGATGTCTGTCATGGAATTCTGATTCTTCCAGAGGGGAAAAAGGCATTTTGGTAAACAGATCTATCCAGAAATAGGCACCAACAGCTATTTACAGTATTAATTCTGAGTATTTCTGAAAACCAGAGATGTCTGATTAAATTAAAAGTGCTCAGCACATCCTAGCATCAGATCTTTTATCATGGTGTCACGAGCAGAAGCCTGTGAAGCTCAGATGAAAGCAGTTATTGTGTTTCTGGAGCAGGACCACAGACAGTCCTTTGACCACCTCCACCCCTTTTTGCATTGCTTTACTGGCCATTTGCTTTCTGCACTGGGGATGCACAGTATCACCATGAAGAATCACAAGATGTAATCCACTCCAATTTCATATAAACAGTCTGCCCTATGCTTGTCTTTTATTATTCACAATTGCTAAATATTATGCAAAACTGACATAACATAAGCTTTCTACTTCCAATTTATCTTCCATAGGTCCTTAATTTCAGTGAAACAATAAAGAGATTAATTCTTCCAGTCATTACAAGCATGGGAGTAATCATGCACAGTGCACATGGAGCGTGGTAATTGTTAGGTGCTAGCCATTCCCTTCTGTTCTCAATCCACAAATCTGGTAAAGTGACATCTCTCAGTGTGGGAGTATGAATCTTCAGCTCAAGCTGCTGAGACACTTCCTTACACTATCTAGCAGTGCACTGCGGCAGTGTATTTTAGATGTTCTTCAAATCCTCAGGATGAGCTTCTGAAGCCTAGAAGCCTGAAATCCCCCTGGACCAAACTTATTACAAATGCTCCCCTAGCTCCCAGATCATAGGCACAGATCCATCCGAAAGCTCCATTTGAAAGGTGGGGAGTACAACCTCAGCTGATGTAAGTTGGCCCTGCTGCTCTAAAGCCAGAGAAACCTGGGGTGACTCACACCAGCTGAGGAAGTGGCCTGAAATCATGATAATAGTCACCAGAAACTGCTTTTAAAAGCTATTCTCTACCACGATGGAAAGTATAAGGCAGGTGCAGTACTAAAAGCTTTTATGTTTAGAATTTCTTTGACAAGATATTTTCTGAGGACTAAGCTGACTGTTACTCCAGAAATGAACATCAAACCATACAGTGCAATTCTGGAACTGTCAGTTTAACATCTGTAAAGAGAAAAATCATAGTGCAGCTCAGGCACTACTTTTGAAAGCACAGTTTAGTCAGGGAAAGACAATATGTATTATACAGAGAGAAAAGTATGCTTTAATTAACGTATGAGGAGTCTGTGTAGACTAGCAAAATGAAGTGGATGATATAAAAGGATTTGATTAAGCAACTTACAGCCAGGTACAGAAAAGAATTGGGTACCTTTGTGGCACATAAAGAACTGTGTTTAAAATGGATTGAGGAAGGGAATGTTATTTCAAATAATCATTCTAACTAAGTACATTTTAAACACTGACTAAATTGCTACTGGACTGACTTTTGAGTTTTGTCTGATTTTCTTAAAATTGTATCACTATGGATTAAAGTATGACTTTGATTTTCTGCCTGTGAAAATGAGGAAGAAGGATAAAAACCACTGAAATAAAATCTTTCCTTGAAAATCTATATTGGCAGTCAGAAGATTTGGCCTGGGCACACAGGAATAGGAGAACGCACTTGCTTACTAGGTTTAAAGAGCTAGTGGAGAAGGAAGAAACACACCCTTGGCTTTAATGTATCTACCTTCTGGGAGTGTCCCAAAATGTAAGTTGTCCAGAGCAGCTCAGGTATAGAAAGTTAAGACTGAAAGATAAATTATTTGCTTCAGAAACTGTGAGGATGCAGTGGAAGAATTTTTCATTTTGAGGGGCGCTTCTACATCTAACCTGCTAGGGCTGGGTCTGGCTGAAGAGGCTCATGTAAAAATCCATTTCCTTAGGATTGTATCCTAGGACTGTAGTAAAGACTCTCCCAAGAGCAAAGTCTGTCTGAGAGCCTTCTCCTGATCCAGCTTTGTTTAGCTCATTCAAGTTTCAGGTGCTTGGGAGCCCTGTTACTCTTCCTAAGCCCAACTCTAAGCACCTGAATGAATTTCTGAGTCTTCCCTTTCCTGGCCCACTGCCTTTCATGAGTGTTTTGCTTAGAGTTATTGCTTGTCTTTCCTGCCCCCCACCTTCAGTTTTTCTGAATCCTCCTTGGCCACTGGCTTGCGTTCAGTGTCAATTATTTTAATTTACTGAACACATCAAATAAATTTTACTCGGTGTTTCATCTTCCTTGAGTGATTTATACCTCCAATCTCTGCTAGATTACTGAGGCAAACAATGAATTCAATTAAGAAAATTATAGTAAATGATGCTGATTCTGTCAATAACATCATTTGCTACTTCTCAGAGGTTCCACTGTTTCACTCAGTGACCTCTTGTTCCACGTACTTGAAAAAAACATCATTCCACTTCCTATGATCACTTGTCAATCTTCCACTGATTATCTACCTTGTGGTTTTCTTTCTTAAAAAAAAAAAGTAGGTTTTGTACCTAGAGATGAGCTTTCTGAAGAAAGAAATCGTGAGCAGACTAAAATCATGGGTAGGATTATGCATGGCCTGGTAGGGATGTATGAATGTGTACCAGGAATTACCACATGCAACATATGCAAAGGACTGCAGATACTCAATTAGTTTTGATTTCAGTGGAAGAATTTTGTGATATGCTGACATTTGGTATCCCTACAAAACATTTGGAACAGTAAGTTAAGACAATCTAAATTAAAGCTTTACAGCATTTCTATTTACATAATTGCATTTTAGATACTACCCACCATAAATTCCTGGGTTATTCTAATGTTATGTGGTTGTGACACATTTCCCTCTGCCAGCATTAAAACAGCAGAAAGGCGAAAGAAAAAATGTACCAGAAAGAAGGCAACTATATAAAGTGATCATCACTCAGCAGAACAAAAGAAACTGCTTTGTGGTGCAACACTGAACAGAACTAACATCAAGAAGTTTAGTAGTGCCTAACGTAAGCTTTCAGGTTTCAGGACAGACTTAGCTCTGTCTCAGGCCTTTATGAGGCCTTGGGCAGCTGAAGCCTTTATATATGAAATTTTGTTCTGGCAAGTGGAGAACCAGGGAACAAACCTCTTTTCCCAGAATCTTGTTGTCCAAGTCTGTCTGTGTTCTGTTAGGCTCTTCTTTGGAATGTTTTCACAGAACAGATGCTTTGCAGAGGCCGAAATACAGATTCACAAAAACTGGTGTGATTCCCCCGAAAGTACAAAGTAATACATAAATGCAGATGACCCAACCACAACTTGTGCAATCCTTTCTCTAGTTACTCTGTTTAATTCAATCCAATGTATTTCTGTGAAGCAAAACCACTATTACGGTGAATAATTTCCTGATAGTGCAGGGGTATTTAAATGGACTCATCTTTTTAAATGGAGGCTTCACCATCTGTTCTGCCTTTTTATTACAAATAGAGAGGGAACCCAACTCACTGCATCAGCATGTAAAGTCTGTCATCGAAATGATTTAGATGTACGTGTGTGTTTTTTATGCACCTGGTATGTTTTCTCACATACCAAACACAAATCAGTGGGAAGACCTGTCTCTTGTAACCTAATAAATTCTCTGATCTAGTGCCTTTATTTCTTTTTCATGGCACCAGGAATTGATGGCCAGTAGTTTGCATTTTATTAGGACAATTATGACCTTGTTGCTGTCCTGCAGGAGTTATATATTTATTGGGCTGGCATCTTGTGATACCATTTACCTCTCTACAGAAAATAAGCCTTGATCCCTATTCTTTCCCTCTTCCTGGGCCTATATACACTTCATCATGGAGAGAAATCTTGTAGGACAGGTGCTGAAAATCTCTGTCATTCCCCAAAGGATGCCCCACAATCTCCTTCAGACCTTTCAGAGCAGGAGCATACCCTCCTCAGTACTACACAACGAGAAATGCATCATACTGCCTCCTTTTTCTGCCTTAAATGACAAATTCTGTTGCAGGCTAGGAAGGGAGGTGCAAGTTACTACATCTGATATTCTGTATACCAGGAGACTGAGTCCATGCTGAATGCAGACGTTAATTCAAAGAGAAGAACCAGGACCTACCTGTGTTGTAGCCCCTCCCAAGTGCTGGCCAGGGCCGATGATTCTTCCAAAGGTTGCCCAAATACCAATCACTCTGATTCTCCACCAAGCCAAGAACTTGCTGCCCTGAAAATGAGCAAATTGCAAACAGATCATGAGACAAGAGACAATTAGTCAATGGGAAACACATGACATCTGTAGAGGGACAGCCAGCGGGAACAAAAGATAGAAGTTTGGGTGCTGCCTTCCTTCTGCGCACTTGGAAGATGCCTGTGTATGTAACAGACAGGAAGGCTGGTGCAGCAAACTCAGCACGGCTCATTTCTCTCCTTCTCCCTTGGCTAGTCTGAGTAATTAAACACTGTGGGAACCTTTATCACGCTGACAGACATGTATCACCCAGACAAACCTGAATGCTGCTTGATTTTGGAATACAGTGATGAAGAATCCTCCTAGTGAAAAGTGTTGCTAAAATGATCATCTAATATGAAGATCTGTTTATACTCTGATGGAGATAATATAATTGAAAAACAGGGCTCAGTGTAACAAATTATTCTCTTTCCATGCCCCTCCCACTAGTTTCAGGGATTGTTTTCTCAGTCACAAAGGAAATCCCTTTTGCTATAGAAAATATTGGATTCTAAGAGTTTACCTACATATGAAAGTTGCACTGTTTTAATTTAAGAGAGTAATTTAAAAGTAATTTAGGTAAGCCTGTGTAGAATGCTGCATAGGAATTATGATTTCAGTTTTAGATGGGCTTATTTTGGTTTAACTTACATTGATTAGCAGCTGGCTTCAGCTAGAGTAAAACGTGTTTCAAATCAAATGTGTCTAGAAGGTTTGCACTGCTTAAAAATCAACTGAAAAGTGAATGTTTGTATAGATAAGGACTTAATTATCTATCCTGAAATGTGCTGTATAAAATGTAAATAAGAGAAGTGATTGAAATGATGCTCTGGTGAAAGTGGATGGAGGGAAGGGAAAAACTGCATTTGGCTCAACTCAAAGAAAGGAAAGGGAACGGTATTTTGACGGAGGGACCTGCTCAGTGAGGGCACTAAGACTGGGACTGGAAATTTTGCAGCCTTTTGAGAAAGCAATTAAGCGCCATGCTCTGAAGGCACATTCTCAAATCCCAGCTATGCTCATAAAACTGGGTGGATGGTCACAGCAGTGCACTGAAAGCATTAAATAATCATTATATTTTGCTTATGTAGGAAACAAAGCTGTATTACTAAAATTTCAGTATGGCCTAAGACAAGGTTGGGTGTAGAAGCAATTACATTTTATAATTGGTTAGAAAGATCTTAGGATTGGTCAGGTGATTGCGACACTCTATTACAGTATCTGTGACTCAGTGAATCATCATTAACCCCACAGGGTTATGCTCTTTCAAAGAGTGGCAGCAGCAGTCAGTGGCCAATGTATATAACAAATAGATCAGAACATTATGAAAGCATTCAAGGAGTGAACGGAAATCAATCCAGAAATAGCCTTGAGACATTACCAAGTCTACTTGACACCACTGTTGAGGATCACCCTATTCTATCCTAATCACAACATGCCAGACCTCAGTAGACCTAATTTTCTAATGATGTCTATCATTCTCCATTATATATTATATACATTATACATTTTTTTTCACATTGCACAACATAGCTCGTGTTTAAAGAAGGTAGAAAAGTTGGGGGAGAGCAGAAAGGATCATATAAAATCATCGTGTTTTTCACCCCATTAGTGCAACTGAAAACGGGTAATATTAACAGAGTGCATTACAAGAGAATGGGGGAAATGACAGATTACAGGCAGATGCATCCTAAGCAACTCATGATTTGTTCCTAGAAATAAACTTTAGCATTTGTCAACCTAGGAGACATGTGGAACACACCAGGCAGGCAGTACATGAGGTACCACAAGTCACATATTGTGAGAAAATGTGAAAAGGATCTCATTAAGCTGAAAGAAGTCTTAGACATAAAAGGCCAAAGGTTACAAATTAAACAAAGACTTGTTGATTTTGTGCTGGAAGACTGCCTGTTCTTTATAACCACTCCCTTACAGATGTGGTAGAATAAATACAAATAAGAAACTACCCATGCTAGTGAAGGATGAGAAAAAACTCCAAAACTAATAAAAAATGCTGGTACAGCCAGCCTGGAATGGATTGGCACAGCTGGCAGGAAGAGTGTGACCCTGCCCGTAGTCTAACAGTGCATTTCACAACTCAGCAGTCCACAGATCTTTCTCAGGATAGTATTACTAACATCAAAAGAAATGTTAGAATTCCATTTGCAAGAAGCAGATACTGAACCTCCTTAGCATGGAGCATCAATCTGCTTTCATTATTTTAGCCCCATGCATTTCCCAACAAGCCACTGAGTTCAGCCTTCAAACTGATGAATAATAAAAAATGAACAAACCTGGCTGTTTGTTAATGGTTTTCCTTTCCCACCTACCAGCCCAAAATCTCAGTTCTGGAAATGTACCCCTGAAATACTTATTTCTCAGTTATTATTTCTCATGCTAAGATAAGCTGAAAAGGCTCAGGGAATTACGTTCACAAGTATTTGCTGTAGCTGGATCCTTTCCTTCTTCTTTTTCCCTTTATTTTTTAAGACAGACGAACAAATCCCGCTCTCACCAGTATTCCTTGAGGTTTGATATGGGACATGGATGAAGGCAGAAATTAACATCATGTAAGCTTTAGGGCTTAGATACATGGCTCAGATAATGTGACTTAACCGTGTATCAACTGAGCTGGAATAACTGCCTGTACGTGTCCTTTTAGCTTGTCACAAATACAAAGTAAAGTGTGTTAGCTAACACGAGTCTGCCTTTGCAGGGGCCTGGGAATTCATATGTGTTCACCCACTGTCCTAGTGTAACGCACACAACTTGTCAGGCGTGTTGTAACTCGTAACTCTTGCTGGTGTTTAAAAAACTACTTTGCAGATGTGATGGCTTGTCTCCCAAGCCACCTTGGAGAAAGTTATGAAGGTATGTCTTGTGTCTTCTCTACTTATACTTTTGCTTACACTAGCCTGCAATAGTGTTGCTGCCTCTGCCAAATAAGAATAGATTTTTATTTCTCTTCACATTGTTTCTGTGATCTTGGCTTAGGGCAGAAGTGATCAAGAAAACAGTTCAGCTGCATAGCAATTATTAATGGTTCCAAGAAATGTTTTCATTCTGTCTGAGTCAGTATAAAAATAGAAATTCAGAAGTATTCTCTGGAAAAAACTCCCCAAATATTTTGATCGGAAGATTTCAAAATAACCACATCTAAATGTACAACCCTCCTCATTTTCAATAATATCAAACAATTTAACACATAATACAGAGGCACAGCATGTACCGCATCATTCTCTGTATCTGGAAGTTAAAAAAAAAAATCTTAAGTTTTTCCTTTCCAATTTTCAACAACTAAATATATTTCATTCAAAGCTTGCACTGATTTTTGTTATATTAACGAATTATTGTGAGAATATTTGTCCAGCATATCTAGGCATTACCAGTTATTTAATTTATTTATTTAGTTTTTTAAACACGTTGTGAATTTATTTAAATAACTGGCCAAAGCAATGCATGGGTTCAGGCTGGCACAATGAAGGCTCTCCTTGCCCACAGTTCTCTGACCATCATCTGCCTCAACCTGTCCCTTTCCCACTCTCCTTCCATCCCAGCAAGGTGAATGCAGTTCTGAGGAAACTTTCACCAGCATTTTTCTTCACGTCCCATCATACGTGAATCTGAATTCAGATTTTCTGAGAAGGACCAGAGCTCCTTGCCACCATGGCCTTTTTTAACAGGCAAATATAAAAGAGTTATGTGAGTTATTCTTCCAGCAGGTGAGAACACGGTGGCTACCATAATGAATTTGAATTGTTCAGCAAGTCTGAGCTGCCTGTTTCGTCTTCCTAAGAGTTATTATAATAAAATACTATCACTAGCAGCAAAAGCTCTGTCATTGTTTTCTGCTGTGGCCCTGCAGTTATGATTAAGTGCACTCCTCTCACTCTCTGTTACTCCAGGCACAAGTTAGCTTATGAAAATGGAGATGTCTTTCTTACTTATTCATACATCACCACTAACAGCCAGACAAGAAGAAAACAAGGCTATGATTCTGGCATGGTCACAGTGAAAAATTATCGAGCAGGCAGAATTACAGCTGAGTGTCAGTAACGGGGCTGTACCCTGCCCGACTGTGGGACGAGGCTCCTCCAGAAGGCAGCTGCACCGCTACAGTGTTTTGCACAGTGGAGCTCCCCGACAGCTCCCATGTGATGAGAAGTGCTTCCCTCCTTGTAAAGGCTTAGCTGTTGCTGGGAAGAGGTTTCCATGGAAAAACAGATACTTCTGAGCCTGACAGCTCCATGCCTTCAATTCTGTTTTCACTTCATAGATTTTTGGTGGCTAATGGAGGGGACTCCATTCAGGAAATGAAGGGGACTCTGGATCTCTCAGGTCCTAGCTCAGATACTGATTTCTTGGGCAACACTGAACAGGTCATGTAACAGCCTCTTGCTTGATTCAGTCTTCCTTCATGAAAATGGAGATAACAACAACTTTTTATGCTGCCCCCATTTTGCCTGTCTCACATATTGAAAGGGTAAAGTAATAACTGTGTGTTAGTTTGCACTGAAAGCATAACACCAGCTGCACGTAGCCAGGCTGGAGCTCCATGAAGCACAGTACAGTGTCTCCAGTGACAGGGAGTAGCAGCTGTGCAGCAGTGGAGCACAACAGGGCAGCTGTATAGTGGCACTACTTAGTGGTCCCCTAGCTTCTGGTGACTTCTGGCATATGACATATCTCAAGAAATATCAGCTTTTATTTATGTTCAGTCTGATATCTGCTGTTTTCATTTGGTGCCCAGTACAGTCTTAGTGCCAGTGAACAATATTTTCATATTCTGCCCTGACTTTTTTCCCAGTTTTATAGAATTCTATCTTCTTGAGAGTCTTTAGTAAAAAGGACTCTAACCTCAGCTCTTGCCTTGAGGTATTTTGCTATTATAAACAATAATAACTGTAGTAAAAAATTATAGGTATTACAGCTACTTTCAACTGGAAGCCTTTTTTGTTTTGTTTTGTTTTGCCTTTCCTCTTAGAGACTTACAGTGTCTTTCACATGACTCCACAGCTATCAGAGAAACAGCAAAGAGCCCACAGAAAATATTTTGGGTGAGGTGCGCTATCTATGGTCCTTAGGACATCAGACCAGTTTTGGAAAGGGAAACAAAAAGGCATATTAGAGGAATGGGAAGGGGTGGGGTGCCACCTTTTGATTGCCCATGGCCAAATGATAAGCTGATATCACAGGATAAATCTGTCTCAGCACAGATCTCCTGGTTGTTTGCAAGTTTAGTTGTAATTGGTCTGGGTCTCCAAAGTAAAAACAAAGTGCAAAATATTTTTCAGCCTGTAAAACCATAAGAAGTAAGCAATTTCTACACTGTAGAGGTTATTAAAAGAGAGCAGAGCAGAACTCTGTCTTGCTACTTCTAACTACTTTAACAGACATGGTTTAGATCATTAGGAATTTAATACTGACATGAATGCTGGAGCCACAGCCAAGTACTGTTAAAGCAATGCATGTCTTCAGCACAAGCTTAAAGAGCAGGAGAAGGACACAACAAAAGTTTAAGATTCAAGCTTGGCAGGAATCAGGAGAACTGCAGAGCTCTGCTCCCAAAGTGGGACACAGAAATAGAGAATAAAAAGGTGACAGCAAGGAAGAGGGGATAAGGGACGTATTCTGAATGCTGGAACATTTCTAAATTGGCCAGTACTAAGACAGATGGACATAGTCAGGACTAGCAGAATCTATAGTGGTACAATGAAGCTGGGTTATTTCTGCACAACTTGGAGTGAAAACCTTTCATTAATATCCCTTCCTTCTCCTCCTGATTTATCTTTTAAATGCCTGCATAAGACACCTTTCCTTTCTGAAATGTGTGAGGCCACATCCTTAGCTGGTATAAATCAGCATGACTTCAATGAAATAAGTGTGCTTATGATGATTGTTGCAAGCTCAGTGTGTAGCACTTCATGTTAAATCTTGCCTGAGTGACTGACCCCCCTCTCTGTGGCCTCCCAGTCCCCGATCTTGCACCACCAGTTCATACAAAATACGCGATTTTTAACTTCTCCTGCCACATTACTCATACACGTCTTCAGATTGCTGAAAGATCAGAAACTGAAGTTCAAGCTTTTCATCCTCACTTCTGATGCCCTTTGCAATTCTTGCTCTGCCTATATCAATTCATGTTTCTTACTGCTCCTGAACTCAATCCTCCCTTTTACTGCCATGTCCTTGCTCATCCCTAAGAAAGACTCTGTCTTCCCATGCAACAAATGCCCTGAGTTACCTCTGAAAATATGTCTCTGGCACAAAAATTCTGTGTACTTCCCTCTAGAAAGTTTTTTAGAAATTCTACCATGTACCCAGTGTAAAATATGCCTATGAAATCTTGGTTGTGCACTGGAACAGAAGCCTTCCTGTCCTTGGAAACACAGGATGACATTTTCTCATATGCCTGTACAGTGCAGGATATTGAACACTGAGCTGACTTTAAGCTTCACTGTGCACATATTTCCCAGGTGTGTATACACATAACAGAAACATGCATTACGTGCAAATGCACACATAGACACATGCATACATATATGCACATACATACATACCAACATAAATAAATACCAATGGGGTGGGTGTGTGGTTGTGTAGATTGGCAGGTATAGAAAAAGGCACTCTCTACTGTGGAGAACTTCTCTTTCACATGTGGAAAAATCAAGTGTGAGGGAGAAACGCCTCCTACACAAGTTTAAATCTTTATTTGATATCTCATTTGCATCAAACATGTTGCTGTTTCCCAACAGCTGTTAGTTCTTCTCAGTGGACTAACAGCTCATAGAGAAAAACTGCATGGACAGTTATTAAGAAGTAACTTGGATGAGAAGGAGGCCAAAGAGTAGCTCGCTGAAGGTGCTGCAGGACTGTTTCAGGAGAGGAGGGGATGGTTCCCCGGGAGCATCATGTTGGATAGCACACTGGTACCAGGAGAGGAAGAATGGAGACAGGCAGTGAATACGTGATAAGGAAGGAGGGTAGGTAAGTGAATCAGAGGTAGATATGGCACATCAAGGGCAGGGAAAGACAAGATAGACAGGTTGACTCACTGAAGGATAAAGAAGCTAGCAAAAGGACTAAAGGAAGACACTAGCAATGCTGGAACAAGGATCTAAAGCAATGATTATCAGCTGACTTCTGGATGTACTCAGAGGTTGGGGACGTGGCCAGGGCCAAAGGAGTTACAGCAACTCGGGCGAGAGAAGAATAACTCAGCAAGTCTGTACAGAAAGAAATATAGCAAGTGTTTTGTAGGTGGTAGGAGGGAGGATTCAAAAGGTACAATCATACACAAAAGGTGATCAGAGGATGAAGTATACAGAGTTGGACTGAGGTTGGGGTAAAGAACTGTGATTCATCTTCATAAGTAAAGATGAAAGAATTAATCAAAAGAAGAGAATGTCTTGGGTTTTTGCGCATCTTTTCTCCTCCAAGGAGCTTGTTAGAAAATGAAGAGGACAGTAAGGAGTCCAGCAAACTCCAGCAAAGCTAGCATTATTAATGTGTGCAGCACTTTCATCTGTAGAATTTCAGGGAAACGGATTCTCAGCAGCCAAGCACAAGAGCATAAATGTAGTAAAAAACCTTTCACTTTGGAACAAAACTTTCTGAGGTTTTCTCTGACAACGGCAAGGCTTCGTGCACCCATGACAACACGGCTCCTGTGTTGCCAGCAGCTTAAGAAGTCGAAGATGTTATTTTCTACCTGACAGGGAAGGATATGCCTGACATACTGCAGGAGAAGTGTTCCAGGATGGAGTCTAGGAGAAGAATGAGCCTGACCACTGAAACAGTTGTGAACCTAGACCTAGTCCAGAAGGGATGTCCATACCAGCTTCACGTGCTGTGGAGCCTGTCCTTCCTCACCTCAAGTTTTTTATGTCACTGCTTATAGCACAAAATGTCCCAGCAGCAGTAATGACATCTAATTAACAGCAATAGGAGATTTGAAATGACCCCTTTCTCAGGTAACAGGTATCCTAACCATGCTGCAGGAGGTCAGTGAGATGCACCCGTTGCCCTGACTACACACCTCATTTGTTTATTCCCATCAATGTCCGCTTAATGCTTGTGTGCCCCGATACTGCTTTTTCCTCATCATGGTGTCCTTTTTAATTTTTAATTTATTAAATATAAAACCCCATACTCTTACAAAATTGAAAACCTCTTGCTCTGAAATCAGCACAACGTCCTTGTGAACACAGTGAATTCCAAGCCAGTAGTTCTCATATTCAGGCACTGGTCTGAGAGAAAAGATATTTTTAAATGACTGTGCTCAGTGTTGCAGGAACATACAAGATATTAAAACCATGGCTTGAATTTGTGCTATGCAGGAATACGTGATCACTGAACAAAAAATGCCTTCTTTTTTGCTGCCAAAGATAATGCAATAAAACTGTCTTTGAGGAGCATGAAAGTAACTGTCGGTGCACCATGACCCTGCCTGTTGCAACTTACATTGATTTTATAAAGGGGATAAGGTCTTGATGTGCACATTTTGGTAGAAACTCCATCTGTGAAACACACCTCAGTAATGGGGAGCTGAGCAGTAGGCTGCAATAGGTGTTCAATAATCTCTTAATAATGCCTTTCACCAGTAGTGCTTTACAAAGGAAAGGAGAGAGTTCCTTACAGCAGGGGAAACTGAGGCACGTGGCGACGGAGTGGCATTTCTAAGGTCACCAGGGACATGACTGGTGATCTGTGAACAGGTGCCAGGACTGGTGAGACCAAGAGCATGGCTCTTACATACTGAGAGACACCATCCTTTTTAGTAGCCAAGTGCCTGAACTGCCGCTGCCATCCAATAGTCATTCGGAATTTCCCACTGAGGGCACCATTCAAGCAGCTGAGTGGATCCACTGATAACAGATTTTTTTTACCACATCCCTGAATGTGGAAAAATATTCTGCTCTGCCACAGATTTACTTTGGGTACATCCCTTGGGATTCTGGGCATCACTTTGCTCTTGGTGTTCAGGCAGCTGCGCATTTCAGCAATAGTGATGTAAGCCTTAAGCTGCCTCCATTAACTGAACAAACTTAACTCAGATTCACACCAGGGTATACAGAAGTTATCAGATAGCTGTTCGTTCCTCACTTTCTTTCTGTAAAATGAGGTTAACACCACTGCTTCACCGCACTTCATCACGTTTCAGTAATTGGCGTTTGAGGTTGTTAAAATAGTAAACTGTTGTTTATTAGCAATGAATTGGAGACAGAGGGTAAGAGCTTTCTAATATTCCAGAGCCTGCTCACGGAAACTGTGCACAGCTTCTTACTTCATATTCTTTTTGGCAGTTATCATATATAAACAGCAAGACATTAAAACCCCTCCTTTTTTATTTAAAAGGAACAAATCTTCTAAATCAATGGACACACCAGGGCTGTTGGTAGGCAAGAAATCAGTAAGCGTGTATCATAAGTACTTTCTCTGAGCAACACAGAAATCCCAGAATGTGGAAGCAGTGGCTGAAAAAACCCCAAGATGAATCAAATGAGAAAGATTTGTTTTGTGGTGACAAGTAAAATAACCAAACCGAATCTGAAAAAACCTCAGTGCCATAATTAGCAGAAAAGGGCTGTAGTCACCCACTTAATGTAAAAAAGGTTGCCAAGGTATTGCACGTAGTGTTAAAATCCAAGTATGTTGACATGATTTTTCCCCTTTGTTGGATTCAGTTCCAGTAAAAAATAAGCTCTGCATTTCCCTTTGGCTATGTGGCTTTACCAGCCTATGCAAATTTCTCAGGATTAAAATTCAGGAGTTGTCTCCTCAGAACATACAGATTCCAGCAAGGTGCTGCTACTTGCCTAGCACCTCTTGCCAGTGCTATTAATGGCACTTACTATCCTGACGGTTTATAGAAACAGCTCACCTTATCCTTTTAATTGTGGGCTTCAAGACAACTCAGAGCTCACAAACACGACTAAGAATTATTTATATACCAGGAATATCAGATGGTAAGATGACATGGCAAATGTTTGTTTATATCTAGTCACTAAGCACAATTAGTCCTATATTGGGGAATATGAAGAAGCTCTGATACCAAGCAACAACCTGCTGCTTTGCATCTTGAGCCTACAGAATAAGAGATGCTTCCTCCAGATACGACAAAACAGTGGCTATACCACAAGCCTCATGCTTTAGTGATGAGCTCAAGAGTCTTGGGATCTGCTCCTCATTCTAATACTGACTGGCTCTGCAATCACAGATGGGTCAGCTCTTCGTTGAGCTTCAGCCTCTCTAAGTAGGGCATGATTCTGCAGCCAAGCTAAATAGCAGATGTGCATATAAGAGGAAAAGAACAACCTGGAGAAGAGAATAGAAAATCCTGACATGGTGTGGCAAGTTATTTTGTCAGCAAGAGATGGAGCAATGCAAATATATAATAAACATGAAGGGAATTGCTCTTAAATTTGAACACAACCATTCTTTCTTTATGTCCTTCTCTGTCTTTTAACCCATACCCTGGAGACATCCGGATTTACAGGGCAAAGTGGTTGAGATGTTCTCTTGCTGAAAATGTGTCTACTCATAAAACTTGAAATCATACATAGCATTGACTTAGTTGTGCCAGCATGTAATAACCCTGTCCAATACTAGAGGCAAGACTAGCACAAAGATGAAACTATGAAGCTACCACTCACACGGTACCTTGAGCTCCAAGATTGAACAGGACGTTATGTCTCATGGATTACTTGTAAGCATTAGCTACTGTTTATTATTTTTCAGCTCTCTACTACACGTATGACACATTTTGTTAGCATGACAGTGAAGTGGTTAATACTCCTGATGGAGAATCCAATAAAACTTGAAAAAAGCAATAAGGAAAAAAAATAATTCTTCAGTCTTTTGCAGATCAATCTTTGTGGATAGTTCCAGAGGTTTTAGGGCACTGAACTGAAGTCCACCTCAGCACTGACATTTCCCTTTTTATCCTGTTTATTCGCTTAGCACTGAGTGATTCCTGTTGATCTGAAGAGAACCTCAGAGCACAGAGGAAGAAGGCTGTCTCAACTGAGTAAAGGGATAAAAACAAATGTTACAAAAATCAGCTTAGGCTCCTTATCTCTGTTGTGTAATTATTTAGTTAGTGCAGATCTGGCTTTAATTGAGATGAAATATGTGAGCCCAATAGCACCCAGAGAGCGTATAATTTTATTACACATCCCTGAGTCAGAGAGACCATAAAGTGTTACAGAAAAGTTAAAATCTAAAAGCAAAGAGGTGAGAGACTAGCAGAAGGTGCCAGTTTCATTAAGTAGATATGTTGATGATAACGGGAAGAAAGGGCAAGACTTGCTGTCCAGTGAAACATAACAACTCCCATAATGTATTCTGCACATCATATCGTTCAAGCCGCTAATATTTCATTCATTGATTTTATTGTCAAATGAAAAGGCGCTTGTTCCAAGTGGCATTTTGTGAGATGGATGGGGAGAGACCCAGACTTCATTACTGGGAGTTTGCTCTCTGGATAATGTTGACATTATATGGGCAAAAAGCAAAAAAGAATGCAAAAGTCTACCAGTCCTAATGTTTAGAAAAGTCTCTTTCATTCTCTTCCTGGAAGATGAAGGGCTTTTCTCCTGGTCAGGCTGCAGTCTGCCTCTCACATCATGTGCATCTATGAAAAAAGTGTTGCTGAAAATTCTCAGAGAGGTGCTTTGAGGTAAGTTCTGTTAGCCTAGGATTCAACTTTTGTGTTGACCGCTGTGTTCTGACATAGGAATAGACAAGATGAGAAGTCTATGAACTACTAAACTTTCTGGCATCCAGTTTTAAGGAAACATTCTGCACTGTGTTTACAAAACAGAGAAGACATACTGACTATTCAGCTGAGCCTGTTCTCTGTAGAGAGTAGCAAATATCATCAGAGAAACCTTGGAAGCGTGTTCACTGACACTTAATAGCTATAAGCAGTTGCATCAATTGAGAGGCTATGAAGAGCTCAGAGGTCCTTTTAGCCACAGGAATAAATGTATGGAAAAGCGAAATACCAGAAGGAAGGTATTCTCAGTACAAGGACATCTCACTACAAGAAGGATGTTTAGATGCTGGAGCGTATCCAGAGAAGGGCAATGAAGCTGGTGAAGGTTCTGGAGCACAAGTCCTGTGAGGAGCAGCTGAGGGAACCTGGACCTTTTAGTCTTAAGAAAAGAAGGCTGAGGGGAGACCTTATCACTCTCTAAAACTACCTTCAAGGAGGGTGTAGAGAGGTGGGGTTCAGTCTCTTCTCTCAGGTAACAAGCGACAGGAGGAGAGGAAGTGGTTTCAAATTCCACCAGGGAAGATTTAGGTTGGATATCAGGAAGAATTTCTGTACAGAAAGGGTAGTCAAGTATTAGAACAGGCTGCCCAGGGAAGTGTTGGAGTCAACACCCCTGGAGGTATTTAAAAGGCGTGTAGATATTGTGCTTGAGGACATAGTCTAGAGGTGGACTAGGCAGTGTTAGGCTATGGTTGGACTCAATGATCTTAAAAGTCTCTTGCAACCTAAGTGATTCTATGATTCTATGAAGGAAACTCACATATGTATGTGAGCTCAAAAAGCACCTCAAAACCACCTGCCTGCTCCCAAATCCACCTGCTAGAGGACAAGGGAATACTGAAACTATGTTGGTGAGAAAAAGCACTCCAAACCTCATTCTCTTTGGAAGAAACTGGAGGAGGAAATTACAAAAAGTAAAAGTACTTTCTGGAAGAAAATCCAGAACATTTCCTCCTCAGTGAATGACAGGGGTTACGATCACTCTTGGTTATTCTCCCTCCCTTTCTAACCTCATTAATTGTGCATTCTTGGTGCACAGCAGCATGGCTTCACCAAGAAGCTGCCTGCAGCCAGATGTTACAGGTACTTTTCTAACAGTAAGAGAAGCTGATTCAAACCTTCACAGGCTAAAGAGGAACCTGCAAGCAGACGTCACTTTCCTGGCTGCATGCTCCTTCCCTTACATTAGTATGTAAAACGTAGCACTAGCACCCTGCAAACTCTCTTCATACTCTTCCTCTGTAATGAGGTCAATTTGTTTGGACCTTCTGAAAGGTTAGGTTCAGGAGAGTCACGATGCAAAATGGATTTAGGCTGAAAATAGTTGGCAGTTGTCTGGCTTGGCCAAAATGACAGCATCTGTAGGCAGGGACAGCAGCAGAGCTTGAAGTGCCTGTGTGTTGTGGCTAAAAGCAAGGTGCCTATCAACAGCCTAGAAACCCTATTGTAAACAAGCGTCCCTTTGTTAATCCAAGCCTTAATTTAACTGCTTTCTTAAAAGTGGTTTTCATGGAAAGGTTTAGGGTGCCAGCTTCCCTGCGAAAATACTGAAGAGAAGCATCAAAACAATCAGCTCACACACTGAAAAAGTCCACGTAAGATAAACATGACTGCCACAGAAAAATGAGTCAGGCAGGGGAGTATTAAGAATTCTGTGGACATCAGAATGGAGGAAGCCAGCTGTGCAACCTCTGCAGGAAAGCACAAAAAGGGCAGGAAGTTATAGCCTCAGTTAATCCCCCAAATCTCTACTAATGCATGAACTGTAAGCAACATTTCTTTTATGAAGCAGTAAAACACCGTTATGAGTTTTGAATCTATCTTGCATCTCAATGAATTTTGTAATCAAAAGGCTAAGAACAGGAAGTCATAGAATTGTAGAATGATTTGTGTTGGAAGGGACCTTAAAGATCATCAAGTTCCACCTCCCCCTGCCATGGGCAGGAACACCTCTACTAGACCAGGGTGCTCAAGGCCCCATCCAACCTGGCCCTGAACATTTCCAGGGAGGTGGCAGCCACCACCTCCCTGGGGAATCTGTTTCAGCACCTCACCATCCTCGTAGTGAAGAATTTCTTTCTAATATCCGATCTAAATCTACCCCTTCTAATTTAAAACCATTCCCCCTCATCCTGTCACTACATGCTCTTCTAAATGTCCCTTCCCTGCTTCCTTGTAGGCCCCCTTCAGGTACTGGAAGGTGGCTATAAGGTCTCCCCTAGCCTTCTTTCCTCCAGGCTGAGTAACCCTAACTCTCTCAGCTTGTCCTCTGGTAATCTGTGTGGCCCTCCTCTGAACCTGTTCCAACAGTTCCATGTCCTTCTTATCTTGGGAACTCCAGAACTGGACACAGTACTCCTGTGGGGTCACACGAGAGCAGAGTAGAGGGACACAATCACCTTCCTTGACCTGCTGGCCACATTCCTTTTGATGCAGCCCAGGATATGATTGGCCTTCTGGGCTGTAAGCGCGCTTTGTTGGCTCATCCACTATCACCCCCAAGTCCTTCTCTGCAGGACTGCTTTCTATCATTGCATCTCCCAGCCTGTATTGTTGATGAGGATTGCTCTGACCCAGGTGCAGGACTTGCACTTATGCCTTGTTGAACCTCATGAGGTTCACATGGGCCCACTTCTCCAGCTTGTCCAGGTCCCTCTGGATGACATCCTGTCCTTCCAGCATGTCAACCGCACCACTCAGCTTGGTGTCAACTGCAAACCTGCTGAGGGTAATATGTCAAATATGAGTAAATTTCCCTTTACTAGTTTTCCTCTTCACCTGTCTAGGGACAAGGTGGAAAACAACATAAAAACTGAAAGCTGCCGAATGGACTTGGCTAACTCACTTCTTCATAACCACAAGCATTAGATGACACACTCTACTGGTTCTTAAAGAGGGAACAAACATATGAGAGTAATAAGATAAAGAAAATTATCCGCAACCTATCAGTACAATAAGCCTCTTTTGTGTAAAAAAAGGTATTACAAAACAAAGGGCTTCACTCTGTCTTCCTTCAGGAGAAAAAACAGAAATCCCTTACCAACCACAGACCCTTTATTGGCTTCTAATTCCATGTAGTGGAAACTGATGTCACCTTTGCGTCAGTCATGCTGCAGATCTATTAAGCACCATAATAAACACATATTACAATAGAAATGCATTTAATACTTCAGCAAATTAAAAATGGATTGCCTTTCAAGTACTGAAAAATAGCAACAAATTAATACATATCTGCAGATCAGAAAGGCAATAAGCCAAAAAATGGGTGATGTAGTCAAGAAATTTGGCTGTGTATTGGGAAGATCAGTAAGATCCAGTTAAATACAATGATGAAATCTTGTATTCCATTGGATTTAGCACTGCGAGAATTCATTCAGACCTTGGTCACATAAATGCTGTAGGAGCACAGTAATTTGAAAAATTATCACCCCATGGCAGGAGTTACTGCCTACCTAGTTCCTCTCAGTGTACAGCCATCTGGATTAGCTGCAGCACTCTTCACTGGCCCTCTTATAATGGCTGGATGGAGAGTGAGAGGAACAGTGAGTCCCCATAAAATCTGTTAATGCAGCTCATGGAAAATTAATGAAGAAATGATGGCAGTAAATCCTTATATCACTCCAGGCAAAATTGTCAGGACATCAGTTCATGCCTCCACAAAGTATCCAGTAAATGGGACATTTACAGTTAATCTGTTCTAATGTCTAGAAAAGGTAAATCCTTTGTTAGTACTGAAGACGAATTCCATAATCTAGTAGATCTGTGAAAGTCTCCCATCACTATCTCACTTTAGCTTCCACCTCTGCCCTTTTAAAAGGAAAATCTGATCTTCATTCTCTAGGATTATTTCCTGGAGGTGCACAAATATTTTACTCACTCATAAAATCCAGCTGTGTAGTCCCAGACAGACCTGCTTAGGATTTACTCTTCACAAAGAAAAGATAAAGTAGGTGGCTCTGAATAAGTCTTGTGAAATCATCTGTGCATGGATTTACTTCTTTTTCCTTTCTTTCTTTTTTCTCAAATACACCCTAATTAACTCTTGTTTTATCCCACCCATTTCCAGCTTCCTATTACAATGACTTAAGTTTCCCCCTGGGGTGTTTCTTAACTCCCCACTTCATTAGCGCTACTTTCAGCCCGGACCTACACTTGTTCCTTATTATGCCCTAAGGGTTTTCAGAAATTAACTTCTTCCTAAGATTGTTTTACTGCTAATTTGTATGATTTTCTCCCTGAGTTCAATGCTGTAAAATATGGATTGCCAACAGTGCTTTGTAAATTGGCATAAGAAATGTAGGGATCATTTTCAAAGGTATGTACATACTCAAAACAAAGAGTAAAAGAAGACAGCACCCTCCTCTACAAGTGAAATGCCAGTTTCTTTCCTTCTGAAATAAGACATGACCTTCTGACTGAATTTAAAGCTCTTACTCTGTCACTTAGGCTCAGAATATTAATTGCAAGAGGAAATGAACTCCAAGGCATAGATCAAATCTTGGGACAGCTTTCCATTTATTATCACCCCATGAAGAACTCAGCTCCTGCCTTTCTATGAAAGGAAAATAAACAGTTTCCCACTTAAGCTTATAAGATCAATGCTGCAAGAAGAAAAATGTGTGAGTCTGCATGCGCTGAAGGAAAGGAAGATTTATGTAAGATGTGACTTAAGACACAAAGGCATTAAAAAGAGATCATTATCTGTTTTGGAGGTGGAGGAAAGATCTTCTATATCATGATCAGATTCTGATCAGCTCTAGAAACAGAAAAGTTCTAATGTTATTTCATTTCATGACAGATGGGAAGGTTCACCCCTCAGAAAGACTGAACGAGGGCTGACTCAACAGCAATCATAAATTATTAACTAATTTGAAGGATTTTCCCCCTCCTCTTTTTTTCCAAGTCCTCTAAGCTAATTTTGTAGCTAATGCAAGGACAGATCTGAGGGAGTAATTATCACGCAGGTACAACAGGATTAAGTAAATGCTCTGTGACAAGACAATGCTGGGCTTCTCTCACTGAACCACTACATAACTTATTTGTGGTCAGGATTAAAGTATTTAATTAAATCATCTTTATGTAGATGAAACATGAAAATTATTTTTTAAATTGCTGCAAGAGAGAAAAAAAAACTTCCCTTCCTTTGCTTCTTACAATCTTTTCTTGAGTTTGTAGTTCAAAAAACAAAATGATCAAAACAGCAGTGACTCACTGGCAAGAGCATTAGGATAAATCAACGTACCTTGAAACTTATCTCCTTGCATACTCTTCTCCCCCAACCAAGATGATTGCAATGTTATGCAAACACTTTTACTGGAGTATGGATAGCTTCCAGGCCAAAAAGTACTGTCTCTCCCTGGTCTGAGTGGGTTACACACATGAATTCTCCTCAACATAAAGTTGTCAGTCACTTAGATGAGCTCTTACTAAACATTAGAAGTCTGATAGCAGACTCAGAGAGAAAACACATTGTAAATTTCTTTTTGTTTTACACAAGCAATAGTGGAAAGTAACAACAGGCATGCTATTTATGAAAAGAACTGTGTGGAATGAAGGATTTTTTGACTCCTGAAAACAACAAAAGGGAAAAACCTAACCTGAATTGAAGACATAGCTTTTCCTCCTGGGATTTATTTTCTGCAGTACAGTACCCCAGTTAAGGCCAGTAGCCTAGGACAGAACTGAGAGAAGCCATACCTAGAGTTTTATGGACTGTACTGAGATCATCTGAAATTGTGGCTGAGCTGAGGCAGACAGAAATTTATTTGCTTCCCCAAAAATGTTTTTTGAAGTTACATTTAGCAAACTGTTCTGAGAAGTGATCATCTGAGCTTGTTTTGCCTCCATTTGGATGCAGAACTGAATGTAATAATCTAGTTGTTGGATAAAATGCCAGGATTTGGATGTAATTCTCCAGCCACTCTCAACTAGGATGGAAGGACTTCAAGCTATTTCTTGTTATTTGGACTAGTATCTGGGCTGAAAGAAAACCCAGCGGGAAGAACTGAGTTGGTTATTAATGCAAATCCTTTATATCTCCTTTCAGAAGATAAAGGTGTTGCTGTTTTTCATACTGGATGTCTACTTATTGCATAACGCAAATCAATTCTTTTGTGGGGTTTTTTTCCCTTTTAATTTCAAGCCATAACAAAGAGTAGAAAAAAATAACAATTTGCACAAAATCATTACAGATGCATCAAATAACTAAGTACCACAAATTGATTTTTAGGTCTAACAAACCTTGTCATAGTCCCTTTAAATGACAGTTAAGAGGGAAAATCTACCTCCAGTTAAACTTAATTATGCCCTCTGCTGTAGGGAAGGTGAAGTAAATAATTTTCTGAAGGGAAAAGGAAAGAAAGATAGATAAATACTGTAAATTTATATTTTTATTTCTTCTCATCTCTACTGTTTGCGAAACAGTGGATGTATTCTTTATTCTCAAGAATAGCAAAACCAGGTAACAAATGTTCTATATGAATAGTCATTAAATGAGAAGTCTGTGTGAATATATGTGCAATAAAACCCAACATTCAGTATTTCAGGGAATACAGCTATGCACATGCATATGTGCATATTTATCATAATCCAGATGAACACTGCTGAACAAGGCAACAAAGAAAGCAGGATTTTTAATAATTCTAATAATTTCTGTGTATCCTCTATCAGTAACTCACTGTGAATGAGAGAGAAACTAACACAAGAGCAATGACTTCAACTGTTATCATGTACCGATGTGGGGGAAAAAAAAGCCTAGAAGCAAACATATGGAACTGCTAATGGAAATGAACTGATTTCTGTATAAGGATTATAGAGTGGAGATCTGAAAAAAGCTGTAAGGTATATGATATTACACATATTAAAATGTTTCCACAGTATAATCCAAAAGTTATTTAAATACCTACAGGAGCTTTCATAAAAAATTTGATGTATTTCTTCCAGACCACTTAACAATCATGAGCTGCTGCTTAATTTTCCTTACCATCATTACTTTCTGTCAATAAATGTGTGTATTAAATTTAATTTTTCTTCTTTGCAATTAGTCTGGGTCTACCTGCCCAACATACTAACCGATTCTGCAATCTCACATTTGTGACATCAAATGATTTCCATGGTGACAGATTGAGACACTTTCCTGAATCAGACTGGTAAAGGGAGAAAAAAACCAACCCTCCTTTATATATACTTGCTTTAGTTAGGCTAATCAGTAATTAAGGGAAGACAGTCTAAGAAAAAAGTGAAAAATGGCACAGTTAAATATGCTTGGGAGCTCATAACAACAGAGGCTTGTGAAAACTTTTTTTAGGTTATTGTGGGCAATGGAGATTTTCAGAATATGTGAATCATTTTTCTGAAGACTAATTTGATTCATAACTTTAGACTTAGTTCAGTACATAACTTAGTGCAATAATTTTTAAAATTGACAGTTGAGATTTCGCGCTAGAAAATCTCCAGTCCTTGTCACTTTGCACAAGGAATTTGCTCTCTTCTCAGGGTTATTTCCATTTATCAACTTTAATTTGTACTGTAGACCATACATGAGCAATGAAACTGTATTGTATGTATCTGGGTCTGGACTAAAATTTGATGTGTACTGCAGCATGGGCACCTTTGTCCTCAGATGCTACCGGTCAAGGGTGCTCCAGTGAACACCAGCGCCGTCAAGCTCTCCAAACACAGCAGTGCTAGCTTTGAAGGGCAGCTGAGTAAAATATACTCAACAGGGTGATCTTAGACATCAGCAGTAACATCTGCTGTGGTTCCTGAAAAAACTGGATTTGGTGGTGTGAGACAGTGTAAAAGGAAATGCAGATCCTCCATTTACACACACAGACATGAAGGAGTCAATATAGAGAAAGGGTAAGCAGGTATGACTCCTTTTATATGAAATGGAGGCATTCCAACTTGTAGTAGATCAGAATTTGGCTTGTTAAATTTATACTACAGAAGAATGAAGCATTTTTCATACATTTTCTCATAAAAACACCGTCTGTTGGCTTTGCTGCTGATTAACAACCTCCCACTTTCCCGTTCTGGGCAAGTTGGTGAGGAAAGCTGTCAGGCCAAGAACAGGTTTGCTGGCAAGCCATCATCTGGTCAAGGCACGCTCCATAGAGCACGTGGCTTTGCCATTTGGGAAAATGGGTTTTGTGAGTTCTAATCCATGAATTCCTTAGAAGGGGAAGCTAAACTAACAACTTTCCCAAAGGCAGAGGGATCCAACCACTATTTCTGAAATTACACCAGGATGGCAGAGCAGGATGTGTAAATTGCTGCTTGATCACTGTGAGAGTACATCGAATTTGATGTTTTCATGAGAAGACACTCTGTGAGAACAAAGTACCAGAATCATGTGTGGCACTAAATGTTGAAATTCACAGATGACAGTATTTGCCCTCCGAAGTATCTGACAGTTATTCAGGAGTACACCCAACAGCATCTGAACAACCACAATGAAACCAGCCAGCTATAACTTCACATATTCACAGTAAATCTTGCACAATTATTCCACTGAGACTAGATGTGAGATAAATCAGAAAGAACTATGAATTCCCAGTGTAAAAAGGCTTCAGTGTCAAAAATATTTATTCCTATGGACAAGTTATTCGTGCAGGGGTAGCTTATCCAGTGCTCTACAGTGCTTGGTGCTGTTCAAATATGCAGCTTGTAATGATAGGCAAGACAGACAATGGGAAGGAGAAATGAAAAAGGATAGTTTTGACTACCACAAACAGGACCCAGGACTGCAGCGGCCATAAGGCGCCCGCAGACAACTGCGGCAGAGCTGGGAAGCAGACTCCAGATCCCTGCTGTTCCACCCATTGGAACTGCTCTTCTCAGTCTCAACCTCGCTATGGATTTTTAACAGCTTATTTCATGAGCAACAGAGTTTGCCAATACCCTGACAACACTAATGTGCATAAATCACTAACCTTTTTTCTTGTTTCAGCAGAAGAGTCTAAATAGTTGTTAAGATTGCAAATTAGTTCAGCTCTGCTTAAAGGATTAATTTTTTTAGATCTTTCACAAATCAGAGAATTTGAAGGAGAAAGAAAAAAAAACCCAACAAGACAGATATATAATGTTTTCCCAGAGGGTCTGAAGTAACTCCCCCATCAATGCTGCTTTCAACTCCAAGTTCTGCTAACCGAGTGGCAAAGGAAAAGCTCTCCACACTAACTTATTAATGTCAGACACGACCTTGGGAAATGTTCTGTAACATGTCAGGACACGAAGAATATATAATTCAGTAATTGGCAAGCATGCAGAAAGATTATATTCATGTTTTATACGTGTAGGTGGGTAGACAAACAAAGGAGGAACAGAAAACGAGTACTGAAACCATAGCAGGCTGGACAGTCAGTTTGATGAGAGTAGTTAAGAAGATTAATGTATACTCTAAACTGAACTCCCCCACTCGGCCAGCGCTCAATAATTTAAAAGACAATGCCAGAGCCTTCATTTCAAGGTGACAGAAAATTCTGATGATGAAAGAGGTAGCTGAAAACTTACTTTTAATTAAAAAGCAAACAGGCAGAAACTCCCATGTGCCTAACAGGAAGTAATACCATTTAGAAAACAGTGGGGAGGGATTATTATTTAGATAGTTCATTTTATTAAATAAAAGAACTCAAATAGAACCAGTAACAACTTTTCCGCCCTAGTATGCTTTACAATATAAGATGATTACTCATCGACTTAATGAGAAAAAGTTTGAGGCTAAAGAGAAAGCAATTAAACTGACAGATTTATTGCTACCAAGAACAGATACCTGCAAAATGCAGAGCTAAGATGCATTAAATGGCCAGAATAATTCATGAACATTCCCAGGAAGATGAATAGATGGATGACAAAGCTTACATCTCTTACACGATACAAATAGGTAGACAGGTGACAAGCAAATTGATAGGTGCACGTTCAGATGGACACAGAGGTGATGTACTCCTAACATTCATAAAAAATTGATCAAAATGATGATACTAACAATTTATGACATGTGAGAGCTCAGAAATAGGGCAAAAGAAGCCAGATTAATACTCATTTTCTACGGAAGCAAGTTTCTAGTTCGCTTCGCTCTCTTGCTACAAACACCCTGCTGAAGTTTAGTTACAAAACTATTTTAGTGTTAAGAATTTATGAGTTGTGGGCAAGAGCTTTTTTTCCTAGGGATCATTGAGCTCTGTCGCCTCAGGCATGCATCATCTGCCACAGCACATGCCAGTGGGGAGCAGCAGTTCATCATGGTCACCTGCGACATTTTGCTGACTGCTCCATCTTTTTCCCCAATGCTAAACTCAATGATCTTAAACTTCAGCTTAAATTTCAGCATCAAAGGGCTAATAGGAGGTTAGTGCATCACATCTTATCCTTTGCACTTGGAAAGACCACATCTGGCTGCTACTGTTCAATGAGGGGGATAAAAGAGGATGCCAGTGGAGAGCAACACTTGGCCCTGAATCTATTAGCCAGGACAGGCGCAGACGTTATCAGCCCTGACTTGATGCTGTATCTCAGAGCATCATCATTTTCAACCTTGCTGAAGTCAATGAGACTACTCATGAGCTTTTACACTTCAGCCTATGATTAAGTACTTCACTAAATAAGGTCATTAAATTTAAATTGTAGATGCTTGCTAGGTACTCCTGAAGGTTGTTCTCTCATCTGCAACATATTCCCTTCAGGCCCATGGCTGGCAAAACAAGTGGCAAAACAACATGCCCATCTGCATGTCAGCAATCCTCCCACTAAACTTAAGACACAGGAAATTGATTGATTCAGGAGGGAGCTGTGTTTACCCTACTGCTGATGTAGGGAGAATAGGAGCACCTTACGGCTCTCAGAAAAGGAAGAGGTAACACAGAAAAGGAGAGGTGTGTGAACCTGGCAGATTGCAGTGTCTTGCAGGGATATCTCAGTTTGTTTGAGTAGCAGAAGCCATGCAACTGTGTTAATGCAGTGTTTTGCCACTGTATTTTTGCCACTTCTCAGTAGGACTAATCAGTTCAATACAGTACTTCACTAGTGCAGTTAACCAGCCCAGTTACACATGCTCGAGCTGCCCCCCATAGAGACATACCCTGCAGGATTCACACAGCACTTCCAGAAGCTATCAAGCTATTTTCACTCCTTTCTCTGTTCAGCGTGTACACCTCAAAGCAGCCCTCTACCCTGCTTCCTATTCCCAAACAGGCCATCAATCATACTGAAGTGTATGCTAAAGCCATAATGCGGATAACAGACCATTAAAAGCTCAAATGAGACTGCTAAACACATTTCATTAATCATAGCACAATCTAGTCTTGAACCAGGAGCTACAGCTTTGGCAGGCTGGTAATGGACGACTTTTTGCTACCCATTTCTAGTGACTGGGAAAGGGAGAGCGGCTCCTGAGCTGGTTGCCTTAAACCTTTCACACTTTTCCTCATCTTCCTTGGGTGCATGTGGCCTGTGAGGGTTACAGTGCTGGGCAAAGAGAGTGAGTAGAGGATAAAGAGTAAAAGTAAGAGGCCTGCTAAGAAGAAAGAGTGTGAATGCTGTTCAGGGAGCCTGGATTCTCAAAGGAGTCAGAACACCCGCAACTCACACAGATTTTAATAAGAGCGCTTCTGAAAAAGTGGCCAAACTACCTCCCTCTCCCTGGCAAGGGTTTTTTATTTAGGGATTTGACAAGGTATCAGAAAAAAAGGCTCTTCTTCCTAGGGGCCCAGCCCTAGTGCTGATTCTGCTAGTAAAAAAGCATAACAAGTAAAAGCTAAAGGAAACATTGTGAAAAAGAGATGCCCCTTTGCACCAATTCTTTTGGTAGTATCTCTGTTTTTTCTCAGTAGCTTCCCAAGTCCTTTCCAGGGAAAGTCAGCAGGTTCCTCATTTCCTGCTAGGCAACTGGCAGGGTAACAAGAGTTACCTGCCAAGCACATCTGGTTGTTTAACTCCCGCTGATGCCTCTGCACATGAGCATAAAGGGGCAGGAGGGGGGGCATACTCTTCTTTTTTCTCAGAAAGCAGATGAGAAAAATTGGTTTCAGCTGAGATATGTTGTTTCCTTGAACAGCAGAGACAGAGGACACCATCAATAAAAGACCCTAGTTTAATAATTAATTGGCAGAGTGAACATGAGTGAACTAAAGCATACCAGCACAGGGTTCAAGTTTAATCCTAGTGAGGATTCAAATCAACAAACTTCTTAGAGGGAGGCAAGGGTTTTTACCTTAGCTTCACTTCACTGTGGTCATGCTCAACTCCCCTGCTTAGAATAGTAACAGACTCCTTCAAGTAAGTAGAGATCAGTTGCTGACATCATGGATGGACTTTACTAGGCAATGTTAAAAAAAAGGTAGTCTTGAATGAAGAACAAGAGCTTTCAAAAGCAGAGTAGCCGAGGCTTGATTGCAGCAGATATCAGTTACTCTATTTTTGAGCTGATTCTGTTTACAGAGGTATGTATCAGATACATTGTCATATAATTCACATACAGTAAAACAATGCCTCTCTTATTCCAATGAGGTGTGTTCTGCATACAATTCCTTAGTGCTACCAACTAAACAGCAAAAATAATTTCTGATGGTAATAACAACCCCAATTCCTGTTTTTTGTTGCAGACAGAGTGGTATTACAACCACAGTATCATTTTTGTTATTCACTGCTGCCTGAGATTTTAAGATCTGCAGTACCTACTGCTGCTATTTGTGCCCTGATAAACGGACTTGGGTTTAGAGGTTGAAAACAGCCCTGCAAAACTCACCAAAGAACTCTGACCCTACTGTGAAATTTCTTGAAAACAGTGTGTTTTATGGCTGGGGTTGGAAACGCACCTAAGAATTTGGAGCAGGAGGAGCACTATACCTTGGGGGGTGTTTACTAGTATAGCATACCCTGGAAGTATCTAATAATGGGGACAACTTGCTTTTCTTCTGGCTTTTTTTTTTTTTATTTATTAAGAGTAAGCTTTTTGCTCTTATGACTGCTATGAAAAGCAAAGAAGTATGAGCCAGACAACACAGAAGAACAATATACTTTCTTTTTTCTTAACATAATGATTTGTTAAATAGGTCCCCTGACCTTTGAGGGTTTTACCAGAGTAAGCTATACCCACTAAGGCAGGTCTCAAGGACTAACCTCTCAAAGTCAGTATTTCAGGTGCATATATTCCTTCTCACAGGGGACTTTTTCTACTGTGTGCAGAGGCCTATGACGATACCTTTACTTTCTCTGGCACAGCTGTATGTATCTTTACTGATGCAGGGTTTTGCAACAGAAGTGATATTTCCTTGGTAGCCATCAAATGCTCACACAGCCAGACAGAATACTATGGAGATAAAGAGATACTGGTCCCATACTGACAGCTAACTGCCAGAGGTTTTTACGCCTGTGCTGTGTGTTAACCCCAGTGGGCAGATAAGCACCACGCAGCAAGTCATTCACTCCCCATCCCCCTCTGTGGGATGGGGGAACAGGAAAGGAGGAATAAAACTAAGAAAATTTGGGGGTCAAGGTAAAACAAATAACGGTTTAGTAAGTGAAGGATACGTGGAAGAAGAGGGAAGGGAAGAAGACAAAACAAGTGATATAAAGCACTCACTCACCACCTCCTGTGGGTAGACTGATGCCCAGTGAGTTCCCAAGCAAATGTTGGCTAATCCCCTAAAGCCCCCTCTTTTCCCTTTTACTGCTGAGCATGATGTTATGTGGTATGAAATACATTGTTGGTCAGTTTATGTCACTTGCCTGGTTGTGTCTCCTCCTTGCCTACTACTCACCCCACAGTTTATTCACTGGTGGAGGAGAGTGAGAAACAAGAGGGCCTTGATGCTGAGCAACACTGTTAAACAAAAGCTAGAACATTTGTTTGTGCTATCAGTACTGTTCTGCACCACATGAGCTGCTGTGGAGAAAATTAACTCTATTCCAGCCAGGCCAGCACAACCTAACACAATATGAGCTAGGGAACCTGCTTTGGCAGGGGGGTTGGACCCAATGATCTCTCGAGGTCCCTTCCAACCCCTACAGTTCTGTGATTCTGTGATAAATAAATAAATAAATATTTAAACCACAGACATCCCCCAACCCAAAACCAAACAAACCCCACCAAAACAAAAGAACACACACAAACCAAAAATCACTCAACTACTGTGAACAAAGCAAGTAACTAACCTGCTTGCTACTAGATGCAACTAGAATTTTGTTTCTGTCAACTTATTAACAACAAATTCCTCTTATCTTATGTCTAATAAGAGGGAAAATATCAAATAGTACAAGAGGGATGAGATAATTGCCTGCAAATACCATTTTTGTTTCTCCCATTAAAAGTGCTCACATGCTTTAAGGATTTGCCCAAATTCCAGCCACCAGTGATGCTGTACCAATGCAAAGTGCAGCACTAGGCAAAACTAGACTGGTATTCTGTGAAACGAATTGTTGGTATCAAGCAAATGCAAGCTGCAGTTCACCTTATTCAGACTATAGAAAGGTAATATCAGACTTTAAGTAACTTCCAAGTGTGAGCAGGTGAAATATTTGTATATGCAGAGATTAATTAAGTTTGGTATATGAAGGGATCCAAGTCACGTTATGCACTTGAAATGGGAGAATACCCACAGGAAAAACAGGTGAGAGCATTGGAGTTACCCTCTATTGGACATTTTGGTTTTATTTTGGTTATTTGGTTTTGCCCCTTCAGGAGACCTGTGGGTGTTAAATGGGTACAACATCTCCCTGCTAGCAGCTGCCCATCTTTGGAGCTATGTCTCCTTTCTTGTTCTGCAGGATCTACTGCAGGAAAGAAGAGATTCCTGCCCCATTCAGCCATCACAGCCTACCCCACATGGGTTTCTTTGCTATGGCCTTTTGCCAGACGTTTCACAGACCCTCATGGAAATGAGCCCCAGGCTTTGGGTGAGGGAGTGAAAATGTTAATGGAGGCTGGGAAATTGCAGGAAAAATCTCACCACTGTAAGACTGCATGAGTCAGGTAAAGTGTATCAATAATTAAACATTAAAAAGGAAGCAGCAGAACGAGTGTGGATTAGAGGTGCCTCCCAAATATGGGCTGGAACTAATGAGGCTTTTCTTTTCACCATCAGAGAAAGTTTATTACATGCACTTCAAAGACAGCTGACTTAGTGAGCAGTGGAGGTGGGTCAGAGACACATCCTTTCCAGTGATGCTAAGCACAAAGGCAGAAGCATTCATAATGGAATGGCTGAATGGTATTGAAAATAATAACCCATGACTTGGCAAAATTGTAAGGAGAGGATTAAATCTTAAAGTAAAAAGAGAGGGAAGGGAGGAACGGCATATAAAATAAAAACAGAATCTTGAAGTTATTTAACAGCTACAAAAACTGCATGCTGATGCCATACGTGCTTCTCATTTGGACCTTTGGACAAGTCCATAAATCCTGACCTGTATTACACTGGGCTCTTCAGCTGAGGCTGCCCAACTGAATGCTAACACTCCTGAAAGTGGGGTTAAAAAGCACCCTGATTACCAGTGTAGGTGATACTGAGATCTATTACACATATCACCAGACCAGAAATTTTACTGAGACCCAGAGGGATAACAATGAGGGTGGGGAATTAAGAAAAATAATCCTGGAATAAGCACAAGTTAACAAGCTTGACGAATAGAAACCAAACCAGGGAGAAACAGTGAATAGTGTGGAGACTAGGGAAATGCAGTATATTAGAAAACAAAGAGGGAGAGCTATGATCTGTTATGGTTTTTGCAGGAACTGTAAAGACAGGAACTCCTTGTTTCTCACTTATGAAGCTCCCTGGCACTGAGTCTCTGCTGGAGTTAGATCCTCCTTCCTCTAATGCTTGAACTTTAAGTGACATGGAGAGAAAAAGCTCTGGTCAGTGCTGACAGTAGACAGGCACAGCAGAGCACATATATGGTGCCAAATATCTAAAATGCCCTCATCATAACAGTGATTCACAAGGAATCACATCAGTCTGGCAAGTAATTATCAACAGCCGTTGATCCTGCAACAGCATTTCAGGTCTGTGCCACTGTAACATGGGCTACAGCATACTGGAGCTGAATGAGAGCTATCACATCTCTCTCATGAGCACCAAATTTATCTACATTTCACAGTTTACAGAAGTTTGGTTCCTTAATTTCTTCTTGCACTTGGACAGTTTCATGGGGTTTTATTTTTCAGAAAAAAACCATACCTGGATCAACAGTTTTCCTGATTTTATGAGATTACTTCCAGGAGGCCTCTGCTGCTTGCTGAAGTCTGCTGTTTTAGGGAAAAAAACCACCACAGTACACCTCACATACACACTGTTTTCTAATTAAAAGCGGGATTCTCATCTCATTTTCACCAATATATCTTAAATGAAAGTAATGGAGTTACTCTGAATTCAGTCTATGGCAAATGACACAGTGATCTTGGCCTAACCTCATAAATGTCTCCCTTAAGATCTCCATTAGTAACACTGGGTTTTCAGTGAAAAATGCACATTCTTGCAAGATTCCCCAGTGGGGAAAACTGTTAGGTTTTAGTACATTAATTCTACACAATTACATTGAAACTTTTGGTGAGATCTCAGGAGAAATGGTTACAACATCCTGCTATCTCACCAACAGCACTAGAAATACAAAAAGAAACTGCAACAACCCCATCATATAATTAAATAACTAGTCTAAGTTTGTGTATGAAAGTCTGTAAGGGCAAAGCGTGATTCAACCACACCTGTTTTCCCTCATAAGTATCATTAGTACTAATTACTTACAACTTCACTCATGGCAATCGCTGGATGATATTCAATTGCTTTCGATATATTGCTGAGAGATCCTAATTCCACTTGCACGGCAGGAAATGGGTATTGGTAATTGGCAGAGGTGTGAGCTTTTGGGCTAATAATACAGTTTTTGTAGTCCTTTATCCTGATTCATCTGTCAGTTTGCCTTCTCTTTGCCCTTTGACAAGGGACCCACTACGAATAAGGCATCAGAGCTGCAAAGCTCCTAGGAGTAAGCTCATGTTTTGCCTGACAATTAGGCCAGACAGAGGTAGTCTTTGGAGAGCAGAACCAAAAGTATTAGCTATTTTGGAGGTTTTAAGAAGCGTATCTTCAGTGCATTTTTGCAGAAGTGGACATGCAAGCATGACTTCTTTTTATTCCTCTAAAGCTCTCAGCCTTAAATCACAGCTCTCTTGTCTCTGCTTTGAACTCCAGTTGCAACTTCCTTCAGAGTTTATCATTGCTTTTTCAAACACTGGTCACAAAGGGATGAAAATAATGAAAGGTGCTCTCCAGGTCTCAACACACTTTCCAGAGATTTCTAACTTAATCTTTAGTTCTTAATTTTGACAACCTGGAGATCTTATATATTGTTAGAGAAATGATTAAACATCTTCCTCTTCTACCAAGGGATAAATTAAGACTAATCATAGCTTGGGATCACTACAGTCAAATTTCTTCTACTTTAGCTTCTGCCTTCCAAGCTTCATCCCAAGAAATTAGCATTCCCATCTGCCTTCAACGTGAAAGTCAGGGCTACATAGCAAGGTACTGTAAAGCAATATATTTCAACAGAGTTAGTCCAAGCCTCACTCCAGCGATGGCTCTATATTCATTAATATACAGGATCTGTTCATGACTAAGTTATCCAGCAGAGCAAATCTGATACATAATCAAATGTGGGCACAGAATGACATTTCTATTGCATTAGCCAGAACACACGATTTGGAGTTTATGCTGACTTTAAGCTTACTATGGAAAGACAGATGGTATCTGATCCAGGGTAAAGTTTCTTAGACTAGTTAATCCATTAATATTTTAGAACAGAAATGAATCAGTGAGTTCATACCATATTACCACTTAGTGGTAGGTGTATATGACATTTTGATTCAGTACCAAGATCTCGATTTTTTTATTTACCCTCTCACTAAACGAGAGCCTTCATCAACAAATCTCTGCATCTCATAATTTTGTCCCTTCTAGGAAAAGGTTAATTACAGACCTGTGAAGTCTGGTGAAGTGTGCCTTGTCAGTTCAGAGAGAGTGTGCCTCAGGTGAAGGCTGCTATAGAAAACATGTGGCGATGGAAAAAGAAAGCATTGTAAAAGCATAAGATAGGTGAAAAATAAGGCAACTCAGATATTGGTGTCACATCTGCAATGACATAACAGCCCTGAAGTACATGAAGAACTACCGTCACTGAAACACACTGATATCCAAGTGTAGTGTTTGCTGCCCAGATGTAAATGGTACTGACTGTACTGGCTAGGCCAGGCTAATGCTGATTGTCTGTTCTGTATTAGAAATACTCCCAGGGTAACATAGTGGGTTAGGATAACTTCTCTGTTACAGGGCTGGCAAAGAGAGTATTGCGACCTGCAGCTCTTCTTTACCTTTGCTTCACTTCAAAAAGAAATCTCCACAGTTTCTCTCTCTGCACAGGTACATATTCCAGATCTAGATCCATCCCTGGCATGTTCCCTGGGACTGCAGTCTTGCTCATACAGCAACCTCAGTCAAGTAAGACAGGGGGAAAAAAAAATGAGTCATGAAACTGAAGAGAGGATTAATTCTTGATATAGATGACACCATTAAAAATGATGCTCATATGAGGGGTAACAGCTGCCTTCATATTCCTACCAGGTAAGGTAGAAGAAATTTTTCATAAAGCTTTGGGTATCTCTATTATTTGGTTACCAGATATTGTTGCTCTTGCAGAACCCATGCATGCATGTGTCCTGTTCAACAGTGTGTTTTCTCATTATTAAACAAGTGTAAAAGTTGGTAGCTTTGAGCACCTGTGCATAGTCCACCTTTTAAGAAAATGAAGATCTTCTAATCCATCCATAAAATCCAACTGTGAACCACCATTTACAGCAAAACTGTCAAAAAGAAGAGGTTATGGTAGCCTGCTCTGCATTAGAAGTGGAAGGAAAATGGAGTTGTACTGAATGCAGTTAGTTAGTAAGAGTAATGAGTAGAAATCACATTGCATGGTGGTCAGTCTTCAGTAATTTAATTGAAACTGGAACTAATTTAAAGGTGATATAAAAGTCCTTCTGAAGTTTGGCTACCATTTTTTCTCATGGAATGGAAGTCAACATCATCATGAAAGGAAAAGGAGAAGGTCTCATTTGGAAAATGTCAAGATAATGGAGGGGATTTCCAATACCATAAAAACTAAGGATAAGGAGCAGCCTAGCACATCATGTCTCTGACCAGGTTAGGGGGAGGCATTCAGAAAGCAGGAAATCCTGTTTCATACTAATCATCACTTCCAGACAGGGCTGAGAAATACAGAATGGAGTCTGAACAACTGAGGGTCAGATGGGAGGAAGGAATAGCAGACTTATCTAGGCTTGCAGAGGGGTAAGTAACCACAAAGCACATCTGAACTTCATGGCATTCCCTACTGCCTGCTTGACCTTGTAAGGGAAACTCTTGATCATAGCTGAAAGCTTTTCTGTTCTTTAAAACATGTATATCAGGAATGAACACTTTTTTAATCATTGATGCAACTGATTACAGGGAACTGATAGACTTGTGCCTCCCTCCCCATAAGAAAAACTAATCAGTAACAGTCTCCACAGCTGTCTGGCCATGCTTGTCTATTCTCTTTCCAAATAAGTTGTGTGGCTTGTCATAAAATTATGAACCTGTAACAGTGTACTCTGTACTACAGTGGTTTGCTGGGACAGAGTAAATGGTCTGCGACTGGTCCATAACTTCAGCTTGAGGTTTGGTAGTAAAGATGCACAGTAATCTATCAGCAGTTAGGAGGGATGATGCGCTCCAGTGGTCCACTGCTCTAGGACAGCCCGAGTAGATGGAGATACAGATTTGTGGAAGGAAAAGCTCTTACCATTCTTTACGAACCCAAGAGACTTTGCAGAGCACAGCTGTTAAAGATATCACAGAGGGAGAGGGAAAATCCTCAATGTGGACAGATCGCAAACAATTTAGGGCTTGCCAGGTCACCGCTAACACCCTGAAGCTCGAAGGCTCTCAGCATGAAGCAGCTTTATAAGAGGGCTGCCTCATTTGGCAGCTCTCACTTCAGCCTCTGAATAGTCTCAACGAGCAGCCCCATGCAGAGAACATTAAAGCAGTCCCGTCTTTTGATAACTACAACTATCGTCATAAGGTGTTTTTATACTAAATCCCTGGTACATAATCTAAGCCCTAACTCCTGTTTTGTTGTGGTTTTGTTTGAGTATTTACTCATGTGGACTGATTAGCCAGCCCTGCTCTAAGCTCAGTACTGCTCACCTCCAAGTTAATCAAGAGGAATTTAATTTTACTCTTTCTCGGCTCTCAGTCAACCATGACCTGAGATTTTTGTTCTGGGTTTAAGTATATGCTTCATTTTGTTGTTTATAATGTCATTCTGACACTTTATGGAACCCCTGTAGTGTACTGTGCTATACCTGCAAAAAGGTCAGTGTTAAAGACACTATATGGAGAGGAAAAAAAAATTCTTAAAAACTGTCACCCACAACAGCACGTTTCTATGGTAATACAGGACTGCTTTGGGTTGTTATGGAAACTAAACCTTTAAAAGCAATAGCATAAAACCAAAGCAAAAAAAAATCACAAAAAATGGAGCTTCATCACGGCACTTCTCAATTTTATAAATCAGTCTCAGCCCTCCTACCCCATACACTGACTAGATTGGGTGTTACAGTGATCAAAACTCTTTAGGAAGTAGAAGAAAACCACTTGGTTTCACGGTGTCAGAGCCTTCCTACCACTCTCTTTTAAAAAGGACTAGTAGTGCTGATCCATAATGGATTATATCGGCGCTAGCCAGCTCAAGCAAGGGACAGGCCAAAATTAAACTGAGGTAACTGCTGGGTTAGTGCCTTGATGCTACTGTGTACTTCATTATTTCCTTGCAATTTCTTTTCTTACAGTCAGATGCTGCTGCCAAGAAAACAGAGAAAAATACTAGACACATACACTTCCTCCTATGTAGCTTCAGAGAAGCTTTCTGTGATACAGGATGTTTTTAACTAAAGTCAGATAGGTTTCAAGATAAATAATCTTGACTAATTTAGAATGTGACGCCACTACTCCCTTTTCCTATTCATTCTTTCCTTCTCGGTATCTTGTATATTCATTCTCACTTTCCATCTCCACACTCTTTTCTCATTCACCTACCAGTTCTGTCCATTCCTGTGACTACATTTGAGAGAATTATACCATCATGAGAATGGAACTGACAGTGTGTAAGTATCCTTAATTCTGCCTCAAAACTCATACCCAAGCCATGCATCCCTCTGCTGCCCTGCTTCTGCACTTCAGCCTTTGTTCACGTCAGACCTGACTGAGGTCACACAACTCTAACTTGTGACCCACACCAGGGGTCTAGAGTGGAAAGGAGAGTATATTTAAAGATTTCTACTCCAACTAGTCACATCTTTTTTTAGTCAGCCTAAAAAGAAGCTGTAAGTTCGAACAAGAATGTTTATGTAAATTAGGGAATATAGGAGCTAGACTTCTTTACTGATCTAAGTCAGCATCATCCTGTTCACTCCTATGTTTTATAACGCTAGTTTATGCCAGCCAAGATGTGCTCTCTCAGGATATTAGGACACCAGTGTAACAATATTCACATCATAATTTCTTAGTAGTGTGGGAAAGTGCCTCAATCTCCAAATACTGTAAAAATTGGTGCCAATATGACTCTGAAGCAGACTGGCAAAAAGCCTGTAGACAGCCCTACAGAACGCCACTTGGCACCTGCAATAATAGTATCCTGAAACATGCAGGAAGGAAACATTATTACTGTCTATTAAACATAACATGTGCAGGAAGACATGTGGTAATGATATGAATTAATGAAGTTCAGGAGATCCTGAGCCAGTTTCAGAGGTGATGCGCATTTCAGTCAGTTGCTGCGAGGATAAACTGGCAGACATTTTGTGTTGATGACAGAAGAGTGGTAGCATCAAGTCAGCCAAGGGCAATTCTGTATGACGAAAAGCACGATGGCTCACTTCACTGTAGGGCGTTGGTCCTGCTCAAAATTGTGTTTCTGAGAAGGGCAGTAGCAGTAAGGATGTTCTAGGTCCTCAGTCCTGGGATGGTTCAGGGTCTGGCCTATTTGTCAACAGCACCACTGAACACTAGAACACCTTCTTTGCCACCCACATCCACCTCTGCTTCCACCAAACAAATTCTCTTGATGGTTCAGAAATACACTTCCTTGACAGGTCCCCTCGGTCCCTAAGCAGATAGAAAACACCCACCACTTCCCCAAACATGGGTGTCAGTACCTTCAGGTTTTCACTTAGTTGTACCCACAGACAATGGCTCTCAAGAAGCTGTTCTGCTGACTTGTTCAGGCCCTGATCCAGAATCAATCCCAGAACCACAAGGACCAGGAGCAGCTGATGTAGGGCTCATCTTACACCCAAGCAGAAATAGCCTCAGCATAGATCTTGAGAAACTTTTAAGTACTCTGGCAGTGCAAAAGAAACACAAATTGGCCTGGCTCCTTGCCAGAAAATGTCAAATATGCATCTGTTTTACTGACATCGACTTGCACACCATTTACTGCAGATATCATGAATTTTGCACTGCAGGTCCAATTCTTTTCAGGACCAGCCCTTGTGTAACAGAGGGTGTTACAGACCACCATACTTTACACTTAAGCTAAAACTACAAACTCCACTGCAACTAAATTGCAGCCTTGAGAAAAGAAGACTAAGAGGGGATCTTATTTATAAATATCTTAAGAGTGGACACAGAGGGAAATAGCCAGCCTCTTTTCAATGGTCTGTTGAGAGAGGACAAGGGGCAATGGCTTCAAGTTGGAGCATAGGAAGTTCCACACCAGTATTCCCACGAACTTTTCCACAGTGAGGGTGACAGAGCACTGGCACAGGCTGCCCAGGGGGGTTGTGAGATCTGTCCTAGGGAGCCTGCTTTGGCAGGGGGGTTGGACCCAATGATCTCTTGAGGTCCCTTCCAACCCTTAAAATTCGGTGATTCTGTGAAGTAAAATAAAAATACAGAAAAGTTGTGGACACATTTGATCCCTGAGTTTTACTGCATATTTATCACCTTTTGGTATGTATCTGGAAGGGCTAGGATAAAAAAATCTTTCTGTTGTTAGTGGTGTCTCAAAGCCCAGAAAGCATTTGCTTTGAGGAAAGAACTGGAGGAAGAAAAGCTCATTTTTTTAATTGAACTACTTGGCCCATGTAGGATGCAATCTAGAGATAACTGCAAAGAACATGAGTAGAGCAAGCTTGAGATTTAAGCAAAATACTTGGGAGATGCAGAGGGAAGTGGACTGGTACAGACATACCTAATTCTTTCTTTCAGCTTGAGGGTTAAAATAAGGGGCTCACACATCCTCAGTTCTTGAGACTGCCTTGAAAAAGGAAACCTGTGAAGTTTCTACTATTTCTAGAAAAAGAGACAGGTTTCTGATTTTGTTTACATGTCTAACTCTTAGTGCACATAACTCTCCTCAGCTATGTTTTTCTCATGGTGCGTTTGTACACAGCCTTAGTGCAGTTATGTAAAAAAAAGGGTTAATTTTATACACTCTTTTTCCTCTTCTCCAGTTGTGCAGAGAGCAATGCTCATCCTGCTGATGGGACAATCATACCATTGACCTCTGGACAATGCACTCTACCTTCCAGTTTGACCCTGTGAGACAGACACTCCCTATGCCACTTTACCCTATGCAAATCCATGGGCTGCCAAGGACAGTATTACAGACATAATTTGCAGCATGAAACCAAAAAGGTGAAACCTCGGATGAGAGCTTTGTAATTGGAAATGGAGCCTTAGGTCCTTAAAAATATGGATTGCTAATTCAGGACAAAGTAGGCTGTGTAGAATATGCCTGGTTCAAAGAGGGAGAAAACAGAGTATCAAGTTATTACAATGTATGTCACAGAGAACTGTGAAAAGCATATGTGCTTGATAGATTGCATGTGATTAGAATGAGAGCCTTAGGCACAGAAACCTATCTATTAAATACCATTCTTTCTTTAGTCCTAGTAATATAACTATTAAACCATAGAGTAAACTTCATTTGTTAGGTGAATGACCCATGTGTCTCATCTGCTTGGCTTTTTCACACAGGCAGAGGTGAATCATCATTACATGTTATTAATTGGAATGATGGACAGGTTGCCACTCCTTCCATATTAACTGCCAGCTCATGGACTTGCTCTGCTTTACTGTCACCAAGGGAAAGCAGAGTGACTGACCAGAGGGATTAGTACATGGACTTAATTTGTGTGCTCTATTCAGGAAGAGTGGCAGACATTTGGGGTTTGGTTTTTAATAGCTCTCTAAAAACAACCCCAAAACAATTAAACAAGTTGTGAGTTGACAGGACAGGGGTACTAAGGGAGGAAGCAAGAATTGCTTAATTACACAAGAAGGTGAACAGATCACAGGAGAAAATGAACAACCCAGAACATTAATCAGTGGATGGCAATTCCCAACTGATTTCCCATTTTTAGTTGGGTTGAAGTGGTTTATTATTATTTTCCTCCTCAGTTTGTTCCCACCCTCTGTTCTCATAGGTTTCCATTTCAGCACAGCCTACTGGCATCATGTTCCCAGAACTGCACTTTTTCTCTGCCAAGAACAAACGCACAAAGCCAAAATGCTTCTTCTCCCAGTGTGTACCCTCTGGATTTTCTAGCTTTGAGAAAGTCACAGCTTCTGCTAGTCAAGGGAGATGGGAATACACACTTTGCTCCTCTGATGCTGTGCTCTGCCCAGATATCTCTCAATAAATATTTGCAAGGCAATTCAAAAAGCTCTAGGTCCATTCTCCACGGCTGGAGTACTTGAGATTAATAGAATTAAAGTCTCTTTAAATCCTGAAGAAAGGGCTATATACGACAGAAAGTGGTTTTCACTTTAACAGTGTGTGAGTCACACAGTGTTTAGTTTGGGTGTTTGATACATCATAGCATCTAAGCCAAAAAGACAGCTGTAGAATGAGTGGCAGGTTAACAAAGACTGGAGAAAAAGAACGCAGAAAAAGCAGGAGATTGATTTTGAGAAAAGTAGAAAAAGTCCTCAACATTTTAGTGTCGCCAACAAGATTTTATTACAAATCCTGTATTATGTGATGGGTTTTTACTGGAAAACTCCAGTTGTGGAATCAAAAGATGACAAAAGAGTATCAGTTTTCATTTTGAATTACACATTCCTAGGCCCATGTGAAAAAGCTTGAAAACATGACCATAAGGTATCCCTTGGAAATCCAAATGGGACACCCTCCCCCTCTCCCAAATCTTTAATTTTACTTTCTTTTAGAATTTCCCCCACCATGAGTTATATCCAAGTTCTATGCACTGCTGGTCTTTCACCTCTAAATATTTCTGTCTGGTGGCAGAAACAAAGACCCATTTAGCTAAAAAAGAAGTACAGATGTTTCAGAAACTGCAGCCATTCTATTTTGGCAGCAATTCATAATCAGAAATTTCTGATTATGTCTCTTGTCACATTAAAACCCATAAACTAGAATGTGCACATGCTGATGTATATAATAAACTCTCTCCCCTGGAGCTCATTTACTGAGGTCAACTTCCTCACATACTGCCTCCTCAATAAAGGAATGCCATAGCAAAGCAAACTGCAATTGGAAAAAAAAAAAAGGGAAAAAAAAAGAACCTCCAGCCAGTCAGCTTATTAGACAAGTGCAGAGAGACAGAAGAAGTGTTTTTCTCTAGACCAATAGAATCAATAAGTCCCATCTCTTTGGCTTGATCCCACCTCACGCATCCCACCCCACCTCACCCTCCTCCAATTAAAATCAGCAAAATTAAGCTCCAAGCACAGTTAGAAACTTGTCTTTTTTCCAAATATCCTAAATCCTCAGTTTCTTTGGCTCTTCACGAAGACAAATCGATGTTCACTCCTGTAGTTTCACACTCTGATGATAACGACAGCATCATGAGACAGAGGAGCACGACACACCCCAACATTTCTGTCAGCTATAGCTAACGAATAGGATTCTTTATCAATGAAGCTTCAAAGCTTCTGCAGCAGAAAAGAAGAAAACACAGCGATGTAACAATCAGGAATAGAAAATCTTAAGCACATCGAGTCTCCACAGGGACCTTTTCAAAAAGAAAACGTATTTCATTTGTGGAATAACCCTAGAATGAGCTATGTACTGTAGTCTAACCATTAAACACTTACACAAGTCTTTCAGAAACTAACAGATGTTCCTTTTATGAGCAAAGACAAGAGCCATTCGGCCCTTTTAGACACCTATAAAAATTCAGATAATTTTAAGCTATTTTAATAGCTGCCTGACAATTTTATTAATGCACTCTGCTACAATGTGATCCTGTTTCCTTCACAAAAAGACTGACTCATACCACATCTTATTACACATGGTAAGGTGCACGTTGTTAATGCCTTTCTCTTGATTAGTATTGTACTGACCAGAAGGAACGGAAAGATCTCTGCAGGATTTAACACAAACAGCAGGTCAGCCCACAGAGATCCGGCCTCAAAATGATCTGTGGAAGCTTTAATGATTTAGTCAGTGTAAACTGACAGACTGAACTACAGAACCTGTCCAGAATCAATTTTGTGGCTTGAATCCTGGCTTCAGCCATAGATGACAATGTCTTTTAAATTTTAATCTTGGCAACAACTGAATATTTTACATCATCACAAGACCAGCATACCTATAAAAAGTACAATCTTTGCAGAAGAGCTTAGGTCCATGACAGGTACAGTTTATTGAAACGGGGCTTCACTGATAGAGCCAAATTCAGGGAAATTTATACAGCACCTGCTGACTCTGCCTGACTCTTGCCAGTGCCATCAGCATCTCACTTTCTGGCACGCTAAATTCACACACAAATGAACAGTTACACATGCATCTGATATTACAGCCTCATGCATAATAGTTCTTGTAGGAATATCATTACCAAACCGCCTACACAAGATGTTAAATGTTGTGAATGGTTGTGATTTTTCTTTGTTTGTTTGTTATTTTTCCAGAAGAGGTTGCAAAAATAGTACAAACCTTGATCACTACCTCAGGCATTTTGCAGAGCAATATGCCAAAGCACCCACATAGTGAGTGTTTGCAAATTTTAAGTTTGGGATTGACTATGTGCCAATGCTGCTTCAGCTGTGGGCATCTGAACCTGCACCAAAATTGCTGTTGACCTTTTCTGGTATTTATGATGTCAGTATGGATTTTTATCATTGTTTGAGCTCCTGACACAAAGCAAGCAGCTTCTATAGTATGTTTTTATTCATGAATAAGAGTACCTCCATCTCCCTATCAAGCTTACCATTTCACCTTGGATGCTTGGTTAATGGAGGTAAATGATTCTGCCTTAATGCCTTCATCAAGTTTCCAGAGAAGAATTATTTGCACAGATGAACACCAATTGTAGATTATATTCTTTGGACGACTTAATCTACAGGTAGAGTTATTTGAAATACCCTAGTTATGTACTATTCAGTCTCTATTGTTTAAAACTACTTAAAACATTCACTGTAACAGCAAGCTGGATTGTGAGACTAACATGTAGTAGTAGTAGTAGTAGGAGGAGGATGTCGCTGTTCAATATAGCCTCTGAATTACTACATGTACTTAGAAATACCATAATGCTCTTAGATTCAACTTAATATAGAGGCCCTCAACACTGATCTCTACAGGAAATATTCAGGTCTCATTGATGGTCTCTGCTGTGACTCATAAAGCAATGACCAAAAGGACCCAGGGCGACACAAGACACTAAGTAAAGCACACAAGTCAGTCTCTTCCTATGTATATCTCCAGCACTCAGCAGAAAGATGCTGTGATCCTGACTAGAACTGCAACCTGCAACACAAGTAATTATAATGACTGTTATAGTCAGGTCCCAAATAAATCATTACGATTTACAACACATGCTCTTCAGAATCCACATTTAACATACAGTTAAAGTAAAAATCAGAAGTTTGGGAAAAGAAGACCCCACATTTCAATACCAAGAGTTTGGGTGAGCAAGAATAATAAAACAATTAGCTGATGTGTCCTTTAAAAGAACTTTAAGATTGATGGCAGAAAGCATAGCTTTGGACTGGTTCTTTTCTCAGAATTCACATAGTTTCTGCAATAAAAGCATATGATCTACAGTCCCACTCTTCTGCCCTTAGGCTAGATGCTTTCTCAAGTTTAGAACTGTCATAATCCAGTGAAAGATGAATAGAAAAAGTAATCAGTGTCAAGTAAGTCACAGAAAACATGCATGACAGGTTATCTTCATCAGACTGGCTGCAGACTCACACCTCTGAAGTCAGTATTTTGGACATATATATCTGTCCTAGAGAAACAGACTGCTTATCTTTGGGGAAGCAAGAGAGACTAAGGCTCAAGCACAAATGTCCAAAACCCAGCTGAAAAGCCAGATCTGACTCTTGAAATTTAAGTTACTGTTTCCCAAAGATGTAACTGTGCACTGAGATTGAAGCCTGCATAACGAATCACAGAATCACTTAGGTTGGAAGAGATCTTTAAGATCATCAAGTCCAACCGCAGCCTAACCCTGCCTAGTCCACTTCCAGGACCATGTCCCCAAGCACAACAGCTACATGCCTTTTAAATATGTCCAGAGATGATGACTCCACCACCACCCTGGGCAGCCTGTTCCACAAATACTCTAGATTTTCCCAAAGATATCTTCATAAACTTACTTGGAACATCTGAGGAAGAAACAAGGAGGGGATTGAAATATTAGTATAAAACCAGATCACTTAGAGGACTAGTTGGGGCTACCGATGTGAGACATCCTTTGAATCTTCTGTAATGCTGGCAGAAGAAATAGAAAGACACTGAGAACAATTTGAGGATCACTATATGATTTAAACCAATCTTTTACGAAACAGTATAAAAAAGGAACAGTGTCTTTCCAACTTACTTGCCCTTGCTTTTGAGGATATCCGTATTCAGTGAGTCTCTGCTTAAGGGATTACACACTATGATGCAGGCTGGAAAACAAGTTTGTGATCAGAAACTTTCATTTCTCTTTCCTCCCCAACATTCAGGATCATTATTTTGGGCATACATGCTTTCCAAAGTCTTCTCCCACCCTGCTCAACTCCAGGGGCTGTGGGACTGTGCCATTATTTCTGTCTTTGTGGATGACCACCGTGGGAGATGAGCAAATGTAGACACGGATCAATTTGTTGTCAGGATCAAAAAAAAAAAATTGTGGAGAAGCAGGTGGTCAGCCGGAATTAAAAAGACAGACTGGACAACTTACAAAATCATCCATTTGGGAGCTGTGATACGTTATGTTATGAGGGCTGGCAGTAGCACAGGAATCCATGTGAAAGTCAGAGCTTTTCACGGCTCTAATCAGCTGAACAACCTTGCCTAGCTCTATGGAGACTGACTTACACCCACTTTTTTCTTCCAGTTCCACGTTTCTGTATTTTCTGCCTGCACTTTTTTTCAGTTGTAGGCCTGCCTCTGCTCCATACTTTTTATTTACAAGCAGTCTTTATGCTTGGTTTTATTCCCCAGTAGAAAGAACCTCCACTGAAACTCTGGCAGAAAATACAAGCAAGAAGATTTCCCCCCTTATTGTCTCAATTCAAATTTTGCTATTTTTGCCCATGCAGTGTTCTATACCCATGTTCAGTTTACACACATTTCTTTACCTGCTACATCATGCTAATACACCATATTTAGTAAAATATTACTATTAATGGGACAGCGAGACAGTACAATAGCACAGCATCACTTCCTATGCAGACATGTCAGTAAATGATGGATGTCGAGCTGGATGTCTGTATGAAACTGAAGGTTCAGTTGAGAGAAAGGCTTGGTGAAGAGGTCTGAACAATACCTGAAGAGAAGGAAAAACTTTATAGTTCTTAATGAAACAATTTTCTTAATAGTTTTATTAAGTGTGAAGGGATTTGCTTCTGGCCTGCTGAAGGGGGCATCAGTGTATCCTGAGAAGGGAAAGATGACAAAAGGACAGAGAAACAAGTACTAGCACCCAGTCCTTGACTGTAGAGTTGAAGGTAATTGCTCCTGCCTGTTAGCTGGGTACTGGGAAAGGCAAAGAGGCCTTTGTGGATTTCAGCATGAGGTAAGTAGAGTAAATGTCCTCTTTTTCCTGTCACCTTTCTAACTGAGTAGTTTATTTTCGCTTCTGTAAATAGTCCCATTTGTTTAAGCTGACTTTGCTTGAGGTGATTTTAAGAGAGCTGATGATATGCATCAAGGTGACACTTTTACAGGGCTGTAAACCTTCAAACCAGGATACTGGAATGCCTTTGCACTTACCAGCACTCCAGCACATATTCTGAGGGCAAGGGGAGAACAGTAGGGCACGTCTCTGACTCTGAAAAGCTGGCAACACTGGAGCCTGGGAGAATTAAATGGTTTTAGTGGTGTGTTAGCCAGGAGAGTGCTCTGGTTTGTGACAGGGTAGTGGAGAGCTTTGTTGTGATTATCTCCATACACAGCAATGCAGAAAATCCCCCTTCTTGGGCAAACTATCAAGGAAATTTTCAAGGAGCCAGGGGAAATGGGGATAGATAGAGAAAACTACTCTAGGTGGATACTGCAAATCCAGAACCCTTTATCAACTCATTAAAAGGAGCAAGCAGCAACTTATTTCTATTCACATGCATAGCTCTGCCCCCTTCATCTTCCTCCCTGGTCTAAGTATGATCCTAACTTCATTCATTTTCAGTGATAATATGGAGAAGTTACATTGAAAGTAGTAATTAGGTTCTATTAATAAGAAGTAATATAAACCAAGTTCTTCCAAGTATTGAATACCAAGAGGTACTTGAATGGTACATCACTACAGCATTCTCATAATTCTTTATCATCTACTGTACTGTCAAGCTCTCATCTGTCCCAAATAATTGGATCAATAAAACAGCACACCCAATAAACTACACAGATAATCAGTGTCGTCAATCATTCTGTATGGAACATTGTTGAGTAATGAGCTCACAAACAGAACAATTATATTCAAACACCAAAAATGGAGAGTGAAAATATTTGACAAATATCAGCCCTTTCACCCCTGCTGTACTGTTTGTTTTACCATTTTCCCTCCCCCTCAAATAAAGACAGTAAAAAAATCATTAGAATACCTTTGAACTTGTGAAAGACGGCCCATAGCTCAGCAATGTCAGTGGCAAATGTTATATCTGTGTCGAGGACAATGACTCGCTCAAGATTGGAAGGTAGAGTCTTAGTCAGAACCAACTTCATCAGCCCGTAAATCCCAGAGTAGTGTTTGTTGGGGATCCAAGACACTTCCGACTGACAGGAAATGAGAAGGCGGAAAGAGGAAGGAAAAATAATCTTCATTAGAGAGAGAAACTCTTTCTGACACTAGTTTCTTCTAATAGTGGAGGCCCTCTGTAGTGGAAACAGTAATTTTAAGTCCTGCTTTTAAATTAACTTCTGTAGCTCTGAAAATCTAGAAGTTTCTTAAAGCTTGAAAAAAGACATTCTTCAAGGCAACCACTTTACACAGTATAATTCAGGTTAGCTGAGCCTTTCCAAAACCTGGTACAATACATTCTGAGACATCCTGATAAAACTGAAATAGGTTTTAAATCCAAAACTTCAGGAGTATTGTACATTGCTTTTCTTTCCAAATAAAATAAAAACTTGGTGTTTGCCATATGAAGAATTTTCTGACTCTATCTTTTTTCCTTTGTTTTCTTACAGGTCAGAATTTCAAAAGGCCAGTCATTTGGAACAGTGGGCCAGAGAACTGCAAAACATTTGTTTCTTATAAACTCAAACTTTCCTTAAGCTTTACATCTTTAACTTACAACTACTGACATCATACAGACATGCTCTAGGGTAGAGAAAGAGGGACAACATTTTTAGCCGCATTTATTGTTGGTTATACATTGAAGAGGCAAACCCAAACATTTTACATTTCTTCAGTAAGGGCTAAATATATCTACAGCTTTGAAAATATTTCATTGTGCTACTGGCACCATGATGTTCTATGAGCTATGTTTAATTTTCTTCCTGTGAGACTCAAATTCTCAAATATCAGAAGTCACTGCTGAACGTGAAATAAAAATGGTTTTGAAAAGTTTCTATTGCCCTGTCTGAAACTTCTTGGTTAATGTTTTAAAGGACATGCATTACTATTCCCAGATTTTCAGTTTTTGCTTGAGTCATGCTCCCATTAATTTCAATTAGCATTTTGTCTACGGGGAACGTGAGTGAGACAGATTTCAAGATTTGTCCTGGCATTTTATATTTCAGAGAAAGTAGGCAGACACTAAGTGCCTTCATAAAACAGAAGATTTATTCTGTTGTTTAACTGTCTCGTATCTATTCACTGCTATTGTAAAGTTTATTATGTGAAACAGCTTTTGCACAGAAGAGCTTATTTCCTCCAAAATCCTTCAAGAAAACCTTCCCATAAGAGAATGGGTTCCTAAACTTTGTTTGGAAGTTGGAAGAGTGGCTGAAGAATGACTAATAATAGTGGTTTAAAGCACATTTCTTTTTGAATATCCAGTACCAAGGCCTCTGCTGATGTAAGCTGATTTGCTCTTTTCCCTTTAAAATGGCACACAACTTTCTTCTGTATTCTCAGAGTTCCCATCCTGGGGCAGAGTTTTCCCCCACTGTGAAATTCTTTAAAAAGACTGAGGATAGTGGAACAAACCTTTAAGGAGAAAGGCAAAGTCTTAAGGAGAAAGGCAGAAAAAACAGATTATCTTAAAAGAATGCCAAAACAGGTGGTGTAAACTGAAGTGTGAAGTTTTGTTTGCTTTTTTGTTCATTTGTACATATAATTCATAGGTAATGACTTGCATATACAATCTAGCTGGCATTGTCACCTATCCACATCTATGTATTTATAGCATTTGCACCACAGAATGCAAGAAGTGACACAAGCAATTATAGCCAGGACTCTGGTATAAACCACTATGAAAGAAATTAGAGAAGGTAGTAACACACAGTATGCTTTAATTTACGGGTCTAACAAGCCATGATTCTTATTATATTCTTTCTTTCTTGTTTCTCTCTGTCATTTGTACTGTGCTTAGAAGAGAAATTTAGTTTCTGTCTCCCAGACACATGCCAATATTAAGTTCATAGTTACATAAAAAGGAACCTCAATTCTCCCCAGAAATTTCTTCTATGTGTGTAGCAGAGATCATTTCAAATCCACACCCTCAAATCTCCAGATATTTATAGCCCTAGCTCTCCCACATGATGGCCCTAGGTAGGGGCCATCACACTGAGGTAGTTGTCCAGCAAAGCAGTATTTACCCTGCTTCCCCAAACTGCGTATCGTTCAGAATCTGCCGCTTGACATCCTTGTGCTAGACCAGCCATGCAGATCAGTTCTCTAGTTATATCGACATGATAAAAGAGTAAAAGTAATTTTACAGACTTGAGCTTTGCTTTTATTATTACTCATCCCTATCTTATTAATTTTGGATGGCATGTCCTTCATATTACTAGTGAAAATGCAGTATCACTGCAGAGTAATTCCTAATATGATCACTCAAATAAGCCTAACGTTGAAAGAATAGCCAGAGACAAGCAGGGAAGGTAAAAGGTTGCTGGAAAAGCAAGTCACCTTCAAAGAACTATTACTTTCTTTAGTCTCAGGATTCCCAGTATCTAATGGCATTGCCATGTGTCACTGCAGGCAGGAGATCCTTGCCTGGCAGCTCCTTCCAATCTGGCACACAGATACCAAAAGCCTGTCATCCCAAAACCTGATGCCTGCAATGACAGCTTTTAAAAATGAAATGAGCAGTCCCTACTCCAAATGGTCCATCACATCTGGCTAGCACATGTTTGATTGGAACATATGTTGAAGCTTGAATTGTCAATTGGTTCAAAGTATCTGAAGTTTTCTCTCTTCTGGTGCAGAGAGGACTAAAACATAAACAGGGGTCCTCATTAGTCCCCAGGATTATTCTTCACGGTGTTGCTACTCATGAATAACGTAACTGTTCCAAATTCATGTCAAGGAAAACTACTTACAGTATACACAGCACTGTGAAGGCTCAGTCTCTCTGGGTATTATATATAGTTTTACTGAATGAAATACAAGAACACTATGGTTGAATAAGTGCGTAGTAGTTAAGAAGAGCCAGTCTGAGATAATTAAGTGGCCTGAACACAAATTCTTGTAAAATTCTGCAACCTCCAAGCTGTGCCCTTTGATATAACTAGTAACATTTAGCCATTTCATGAATCTAAATATTTTCTTGAAGTTTTAACACTTTTTTTTCCCTCTAGCATAGTTAAAATGTCCCATATATTAAATGGTTAGGAATCATTTACTTTACAAGCTAGATCAGAGTTGCCTCCAGAGAACAAATATTCCGAGAAGATATGGCAGGAACAGAAAAAAAAACAATTAGCAGGAGAAGAAAGGGAAACAAAATAGTATGACATACTTTGCCATTTGTCTAATTCTCAGTTCAGCAGAAACAGCACACCTCGAATCTCTAGCTCTTGAGATCTGGGTTTTTGTTCATGAGAGAAGAGTAAAGAAAGGCATTTAGCTGGTGCTGACAGCGATTCTTTTAGGTAAGCTAAGTGAAATAGTACCTTCTCAGTAAAGATCTTTCATCAGAATCATCTTTATTCTTCCTGTAACTGAAGACTGAGAGTACACTAACTTATCTCATTATTTGGTGCTGCTCATTATGCATATAGGTATTATGTGCCCAGGAGTCTGGATGCTGTACACAGCTGATCACTGCTAAATGCCAGAGAAGCAGGAGCAATGGTATCCATCTCCAGTGATGCTTCACTAGCAAGTTGTCTTCCCTAACCACGCTCTGACTACCTCTGGGAAAAGCTGGGTAAAACACAGTGGCTGTACACAGCCTAACTCACACAGTTGCTACCCCTGCATAGAAGATGTTCAATAGAGTTAGCAGATGGGCCTAATATAGACATACAGCTTAAAATCAAGCTTCCCAGGTTCTATGAGGGAGAGAGGGGAAAATGGTGAGTCCTTCTCTGTGAATAAACTGTAGAGTGACTACATTTCCAAGTGTGTAGGAATTTCTGTTATTAAAAACATTTGAGTCTGGTTGCCCACACACTGAGATCAAAGAGCACAACTCTTCTACAAAGTCATCACAAATATATTCAGCCAGACTTCAAATATTATACTGTACTTCTTTGGGGAAATGTACTGACTTTTCTTCCCCAAGTACACTAACTTTTTCCCCCACAAACTGGTGATGGGGTAATTTACCCAAGTTTCCCAAGTGAACACTGATTGCTCTGTACCTGTAAGTAAAGTCTGCACATGGGCAGGTATCTTGAGGTTCTTTGAAGGACAGAGACCTGGTGTTGTAGAATTAGCAGGCAGTAAATTTTAAAAAGACTACGAACTAGAACAGAATGACTGCAGGAATACTGACCAACACTGACCACACTTATGGACGCTTGTATTGTGCTAGATCAAAAGTCCATTGAGCTCAGTAGCTGGCATCTGACAGTGGATGGTGGCAGTTGCCTATTGAAGAATATAAATACAAAGAAATTCTACAGTGGTACTACCCCCTATATACCCCATACTCTTGCAATTTGCACCAAATTTTGGAATTAGAGGTGGTATTTTTTTCATTAACAGCTTTTGACAGATTTTTCATCCAGGAATTTGGTTGATTTTTTAAGTCCTGTAAGCTCTGGGCAACCACAATATCTTGAGGCAGAGTGCCACAGCTTATTTATAAGTCCTGTTTGTTTGTACTCAGCTATCAACCAATTTAATTTGGGTCACATTTGTTTTCACAGAACTACCAGAACAGCAAACCCATTTCCCTGAGCAGTCACGGCTAATTCAGAACCCATCACTCTACACATAAAGTTAGGACTCTGTTTTCTCCTGTGTGTTACTCTGGATTTATTAGCAGCTGCCATCTGATACTCACTGGGATAAAGATAAAGAAAAAAGCTCTTAGAAGGAGGACTGTGGGAAGTAGGGTGCAGGGATGGTTCCTAGTCATAAGCACAAGTGTGGAAGAGAACAGAGCAATTGCTCTGGTTGAGTGATGAGAAAAATGCACTTTGAAGTTACATGCCAGGATGAGATACATTTTTTAATTTGCTAAAAGACAAACTAATTAAATTCAATTATTATTATATTTTCATTTAAACCTCATGCTCTTAAAGGTCATCAGACTTATAGGCTATGATGCTTTGTCTGCAAATATGATTTTGCTTCACTCACCCTTCTCTTTGCTACATTACTAAAATTATGATAAACAGAGCAGTAAGGTGAAGCACAAGGAAAGTGATAATGTATTTGCTGTCACACATTAGTGATGGTTTATATACACTAGTAACAAGCACAGAAGCAGAGGAAAGATTCTCTAGGACTCCACATGTTTATCTCATTACTTACCATCTTCCCTGAAGTACTGGAGGCTGACAGAAAACCCTAGGACTGTGTTCAGATGACTTTTTAATATGAAGACTCCACAATATTGGGCAGACTGTGCCAGTGCTTAGCTGTTCTCACAGAAAAAGGTTTCCTGATGTTCTGAGGGAATCTCCTGCATTTCATTTTGTCCTGTGACTGGGCACCTCTGAAAAGAGCCTGGGCCTGTCTTTGCATACTCCCTTCAGGCGTTTATTTTATACATTGAAGAGATCCACCCCTAAGCCTTCTTTTCTCTAGTATGAACGGTCCCAACTATCTCAGCCTTTCCTCACATGTGAGGTGCTCTAGTCCCTTCATCATCTTTGTGGCCCCTATTTGAACTCTCTCTACTATGTCTGTATCTTCTTGCACTCAGGCACCCAGAACTAGACTCAATACTCCAGGAGTGGCCTCACCAGTACTGAGCAGAAGGGAAGGATCATCTCACTTGACCTCCTGGCAGTACTATGCTGAATGCAGCCAGGGATACCATTAGGCTTCTTTTTCATAAGGGTGCAGTGCTGGCTCATGTTAACCTGGTATCCCCTGGGACACCCAAGTCCTTTTCTGCCAAGTGCCTTTGCAGCTGGGTGGCCCTCAGCAGGTACTGGTTCATGGGATAGCTCCCAGATACAAGACCTTGCACTTCTCCTTGTTGAACGTCACATGGCTCTTATTAGACCCTCGTCAGCTAAATAATATACTCGTTCCGTTTTCTTAACTGAATCCTTCACTGTCCCACAGAGTATCCAGTGCCATAGCACCCCCTGAGCTACAAAACGTGCTTCCTGTTCCACTTGGTAAGATGAGAAAAGTTTGGCTGATGAAGTGCTTTCCCTGGCAGCCTGTCCTTAAACACTTTACACTGAAAAAATGCAACCTTCAATACGATATTGATTTTCTCACCACATTCACTTCCTAGATACGCTTGGGGGAAAAAAAAAGTCAATCAAAACTGTCCTCTGCTATGACGTAATATTCCCACCCCCATTCCAAATAAAGGACACCTTTTCTGCTCATCTGACTTCACAAAAGCAACACTAAGGGCAGTATCTTGCAAGAGCCTGAAGGTCAGACTGGCTGGGTTGATGCACCAGGTTGAGAAACCAAGCCTGGAGGCAGGAGGTGCCACTTACATGCACCCCTCTCAGAGGTCAGCTAATACATGGCTTCAAATTGAACCAAATCCCCCCACCACCCAGATTCCCTGGCTGTGGATTCATCATGGTAGGAAACAGTCCGCAAAAAATAACAAGAAACAGAAAAGGCTGGGGGAAGTTGAAAAGGCAGAATGTAGATAATTTTGTCTCCCTAGAGCTCTCATGCTGGGTTGTGCTATAAGAAATGCCTGGCATCTAGATTATGCTGATTGAAATAAAGAGAAGCGTGAATTAGGTTTTGCAATGAATGACATTATGGAAAACTGGATTTCCAAAAGTATCCAACATCTACTTGCTCTCACCAATTTCAACACAGGCACCATCTTCCTGAGGATTTTTTCAGTCAGGTTAGAAAGTAACTTTGGGGTCTTAAAAAAAGGAAACAAAGCCAAACAATCCAAAACTTCCAGGTCACAGCACAATCGTAGCGTGCTGTGGATCTGCACAAACTGTAGCTGAATTGCTGGGAATTGTATCCGACACTGATTGGGAAACCAATGAAACCCACATGGTGCAAGAGCTTACAGATTGAGGGACCTCTGTGAAGGAAGACCAGAGAAGATCTTTGTAGCTGCTGGCTTCAGGCAGCCCTACAAATGGCCCAGGCATGGGCAACAGCCCTCCAAATTCTAATGTGTGAATCAGATAACAATAAATAGTTATTTCCTCAGATTGGATATATATTCCTAGACACAGTTGATAATGTTTCCACAGCTTTTTCATTACTTTAGTGCTTTGCTGCTTGTACAAATACTAGAAATAGCAAGATAATACTTTTTTTTTTTTTTAAAATCACATGCCCTTTATTTAAGACAAAGCTAACAGAACTGGGGATTTGATGCAATTTCTAAACCAGAAGAAAATACTGACACCATTTTAATGGCAATCATATTACTCAGGTTTTTTTCCAACATGGAGCATAAAAACAGGGGGAGAACAAACAATATTGTATTGTTGGCCCAGGACGGGAACTTTTCTTGGTGCACAGTTTTTTCACCAGTGTTTTCCAATTTCACACAGGGAGAGTTTCATCCTGCTGTGAATTTCTGCCATACCTCTTCACACATTCATGAACACCGAGTCGCAATTCCAGCACCACTAGCACAGGTCAGGGTTAGTTTCAGGATAATCTTTCCCATTTCACATTGCCATACCTCACAGTATCTAAACTCTAAGCAGAGCCATCTGGCTGATGCCCTTTCTCACTCTCTTGCTTCCAGGAGAGCCCTATCAACATCTTGTTGTGAGATTGGGTTAACTGAATCATCAAGAAAGGAGAGGAATAGCAGGTTAACCTTTAAATACGGGTAATATTCATGCCTATCTTTAGCACATCACATTTCTTTTTCTACAAACAATAATAATAAAAAAAAAAGAAACAAAAGCAAGAGAGAGACTCATTCCAAGTGACCAAAAATCCTGGGAGGCAGAAGGTGACTGTCACCTCTAATAGTTTCCTCAGGAAGAATGCCAAAAGGAATCTCCTTGCATCTCACCTTTGGAAAATCACTGCTGTTGCTCCATCCTTGTCAGGTATCCAGCAAATATCAACAGAAGAGCCTTATTTAAATGAAAACAAACTTTCTGGTTAATGTTTGCTGGACAACTAGCAACCTGAACCTTAAATTTAATTTTTTCTTGGGTGATTCATGGGTTTCGATTACACTGATTACCCCCCGCCCCCTACCCCAGGTCCTTACTATTTATATGAATGGTTGTCAAGGAAACCAGGAATCCAGCAAAGCTGGGTAACTTTTCTAGATTCAGAATTTCTGGTGCCTGAGTATTTAAAGAAATAATAATAATTCATACTGAGAAACAACTGCAAGGAGATGGGAATTTATACATTTTACCAAAATTATTTTTCTATTTCTGCTGGCCCTCGCTGCTGTTGTTCTTACTCATCACAGAAGCACTGGTGACTTTAATAGAATTCTGCCTCATCTCTCCCTTTATGAACAGATGATATCTTCCACACATACATGCAACAAGTTTGGATACAAATAGCAGTGAGCAAAAAGGTTGAGATAGAAATGGATGATTATCTGAACCTCTGGGTCCTGGATAATGTAGAGTAAATGCAGAAACCGTGGAGCAAGCCACAACTGGAAAGGAAGATTAGATATTAAAAAGGCAGAACAAACAAAACCTCCCAAATCAGCATCAGCATACAGCAAAGGAGAATAACTGCAAATTAATTCTCATCTCTCTAGCAAAGGCTGTAATGTAGCCTGACTGATGGTGATACTTGTTTTTCTTCTGGAGTTTTTTTTGGTGTTTTTTTCCATCCCAAATCTCTCACCAGTCTACACAAAGAGCAGACAAGTGGGAAAAACCCAATTTAAGAATGCTTCTTCAAAACCACTTCCTCAATAACAAAATTAACTGAGGGTGCCAAAAGTTAAGCCATGCTCCGTGTTTGGAACCAATACACTTTATACGGATGAAACAGCAGACTGTTATATCAAGTAAAATGGATGGTTTTTTGCCTCTGCCCTTTATGTAACAGGACATTCAGCTCTAAAGCTTCTTCAGAAAAGTAATGACCAAAAGCTATTTCACCTCCTGGAATCTTTGAGGATTATCTCCCTCTCCTTAGGTTTTTGGCTGGCTTTCCTCCACAAGGTTTGCATTCTTCCCTCCTCACTCAGCCCCACCAAAAACAAATGGTCATTTTCCATTTCACGATGAGTCTTTCTCTTTATTGTCCCTCTGCTGTTTCTTGCTGTCTCCAAAATGCTGAATGCCCTCTTTGTTTTTCTCTAGTCATTTGTAGAAGAAAATAAGCCCGGTTGGTCTCTTAGTGCTGTTTTTTTGTTCCTTTGGGGCCTCTGGCCACAACTCCAGCTTTTTCAGTCTAGGTTGGAGTACCTACAAATGTCTGAGCATCCTGAGACAGGTCAGTGAGAATAAACCAAACATCAGCCTCCCATTCCTACTTGTCCAACAGAGACAAAAGTGCATGTCTTCCTTAGAGGACAAAGACTGTTTTTTTCCTTTTTTTTGATTTTTCTTTTTCTTCCTGTCAGTGAATGAATGAAAAGAGACACACAAGCTAGACTAGGTAAAATGCAAGAAGCTGACTAAAAGCTGACAGTAGATCTGGCTAGAATTTGGCCAGTGGTCAAAATCAACGCATGGCTGCCCTTCTCACGTCACCTGTATGGAAAGATAAGGAAGATCGATTGCACACTTTTAATTGCTAGTGAACTCAATCAACAAGCTCTTTGTACTAATCCATCAGGGAACATACAAATCCATGAAAACATCATTGCCAGCTTTTTAATTTTAGTAACTATGCAAATACATGCATATTAGCAGCAGCCACTGTATGTTCTGGCAAATTTCCATGCGGCTCTTGGGGTCAAAGTCCAGAGGCATCCAATCTGTATTTTGCACGATGTCAGGATATTAAACAGGTTTCATCAAGACACACTGTCCTGAATAAAAAACAAACTACCTTCTGCATAAAGATGTTACGTTGGATGCACAATAGCTTCAGTTTCGTGACAAAAATGTATCAGAAGTGGGATTTTTTTTTCCCTACCTAATTTTGTGTAAGAGACCTTTTTTGAAAGATGATTAAAGAAGGTAGCACAATAGTTACAGCTCCTTTCGTTAACCAAGTAATGCCTAGCAGGAGACTGCAGGTCTAAAATATGTGCAAAAAAGTCCCCAGCCAAACCACAATCCAATACAAAACAGAACATACTAGAATGCAATGGCTGGAGTTGTGAAAGTTCACGATTTGTCGAAAGGATGAGAGAATGGAGCTTTCACTGGACCCCTGGAATTCTTATAATAAGTCAAAACACAGCAAATGCCTACGAGAAAAAAAAAGGATTAATTCTTCTATTCAGAAGGAAACCACTGGCCACTATCTGGCATCTCACCAGTAAAACCATCTTTCTCCAGACCTAAACTTTTTACTGTTTCCAACTTCAGAGCAAGAATGGTGAAACTTCAACAGCAGAAAATGCTGCACCAAGAAAGAGGCTATTAGTAGGTAGAACACACATCCAGCTGGTGGAATAAATGCTGTAGCTCATATTTTCAGCAAAAGCAAAGAATTCGCAGGAAAACAAATCATCCTCCATCCTGCAGGGTTGGAGGCCAGATGAGTGGGAACTTCTTATATCGCAATTATTGCTTCAAGAGAACAAAAATTACATGAAGCAGTGTTCTTCTCTCCAATGGTAAGTATTATAATAGATCAAAACTCCTGGAGACTAAAAAGCTCTAGGAATCCATCTGGGATAAAAAAAGATAATAAAGGATAGAATTTATTACGATTATGAACAAGTTACACTAACAATAACCTAGCTCTGAATGCAACAGGGGGAAAAAGTATTATTATTTTTTTGTTACTAGAAAGACATAAGATGTCTCTCAAACAATGCAGCACTAACTAGAGAAAAAAATCTGAAGAAAATAAAGATGTTATTGGGAAAGCTGGGATCCTCCAAAGGAAGAAATACTGAGATTGATGTTTATGACACCAGTCTAGCATCTTCCATAGGTTCTGGTTAAATATTAGTGAAATATTTCAGGTAACAGTAAATTTGCATGAGTGGTTATTTAAAGGAGATATCCATGTAAAGGGGAATGTATCTCTTACTCTTCTTGAAGCTTTTGGTCTGAGGGGAAAGGCCACTGCTATCACCCTAATTCCATGTAATCTTGTGGTTTCTCCGTAAGGATCATCAGATAAAAACGCAGTCAGATCGACAGGTGAACACAGATCCTACACAGCTGATTAAAACAATAAAGCTGGAACCATTTTATAAAGGCTTTCAACTGTATCAGCTAAAACTCGTGGAATCTATTCAACTGTGAAAGGGGTCAAACCTGAAGTGATGGAACAGAGTATATAGGAAAATTATCAGGGGATTGGAATACAGCTGAGTTTTCATCTTTGTTGCTAAAAGGGTGAGACCTAGACATCATTGTTTTATACTTCAAAAATGAAAGTCCCACGGGATTCAGTCAGTTTGATCTGAAAAGTAATATCCCCACTAACAGAAATGAAATTTCACAACTTAGAAATGCAAATGTTTTCATATCAGGATGACTCAAAATGAAGTACCATCTTGGCATCTAATTAATAACTGTATTATATATCTCCTCTCTGAAGCAGGTACTCATACTCAAGTCAGCCCGAACTCCCTTGCCCAGGCTGACGTGGTTTCAGAAGACCTATGAGAAGAGTGACTTCACTGTGTGCTACGTCATATGCACAGCATGGTTTGTAATGTACAGTGCTCTGAAAAACTGTCATATAAAGAGGTGTGCCTGGGAAAGATGAACATCATTTTTCACCACAAGAATGATGATTTCAGCTGTACTCCTTTGGGATACTTTCTGCCTACACTCCCTGCTGGACCATTCCGTGGGAAGGAGCTCACCTTTGAAGTATTGTTCCACACCGCCCTGAATTCCAGTTGTTTCTCAGAAACAATTCAAGACCAAGTACTTTACAAATGATGAAATCTAACAATTCTAGTTCCCTGGTGGTAAATCAAAGATATTTTTTGAGTCCTTCCAGCCTGCTATCTTTCTTCAGCTTATCAATCAGACATGGAAATAAATACATGTCAGTTCTTTGTAAATCTAAAAGCAAGGATCAACAAATATTTTCATAAGATGGTCAAATCAATACCAATCCCGAATAGGGATGTCTTGAACAGTCGCTGCTGTTCTTCTATCAGTAATCGAATGCCCTATGACAGGAGGTGTCCTTATGAGCAAGTGAAAAGCCATTAAGATCTAAGATGATAGTCATTATATGTCTCCTCAGCTTTTTATCTGTTGGTGCCAAGAAAAGAAATTGTGCTGGAACACAGGATGATCATTAACTCTCACCAACAAGTAGAGGGGATATACAACATATATCCCTTATGCAGATCAAGGTGTTAAATAATTTCTGTATGTCTAAGATTAGGACAGCAAAATGCTTTCATTTCTCATGGATTGTGATAAAGTTCTGAGAAAGCAATTGTTGTAATGGGGATACCTAGCACAAACAATAGTTGCACCAGTCAGTTCAAAGCACTGTGTGTTTTTAACCTCTTTCTTTCCAGGGCACATTGGGTAATTTTTGTCAAACTGAGTATTTTTTTACAAAGCTCATGTGCTGTTATTCATCATTTTGTCATTCTCTGCTAAAATAGCCTTCCCTGGAGGTGCAGCACATGTTGCTGCAATAAGAGCGACGTTTAAGAAGCTGAATGCCAAACAGGAATCTCTGCTATTGAAATGTCAGTCAGCTACTACGATACAAATGTGGGTGACAGCAGTGGAGGAGAGTTGGCTTCTTATTCCTCACTTCACATATGTTACAAAGCACAGTTACTCTGGTGAAGGTAGTACATACTGACTGTACTGCTCTTCCCTGGAATCCAGAAAAAGGTGAAGCTACAGAGAAGCTCACAACAATTAGAGGTAAGTTATAAAATTAACAAAGAACCCCAGTGTTTCCAAAACACCAACCATTGTAGGAAAGTATAAGGGATTGATAAAGCCAGACATGAAGTTTTCTTCTGGAAAGCCAGCTGTGCAGTTGAAGCACTGCACAATGTAACATAGAAGGCAGACTGGGACCCTTGAAAGAGGCCCAGGAAATACTACACCTTCCTGCACCACACTGGACTTCATACCAGTGTAAGACATTTTTACAGCTCCAAATCTTGTTTTATCTAACAACAGTTGTAATCTCAAGGAGAAACTAAGCAAACATCTGCAAAAAGCTATTCCACCTTTGGTACTTTGCATTCATTCACAGAGAAAATCAGAGAAAGTTGGAGGTGAGGCTACTGTTCAGTTGTCACTAAGCAGATGACAACTGCAGGAAGTCAGTAATGGCACCATGAATCCAATTTTCATGACTAATTTCTGGCCAGCCTCACCAATTTCCACAGCACTTCTTTCATCACCACATGTTTTCAGCAGGCAGAGATTTAAAACCCAGAATGATTTTACGTAAAATTATTTTGTTCATATTCTGGGCCTGAATAGTAACAGAAATGTTGCAAAATTATTTTTTGTGTGTCCAGAAGAGGGACTGGGAGGGCAGAGGAAGTACTACATAGGCTACTCAGTGTGCATGGATAGATTCTGACAACTTCACAAAGGTTCCACTGTGCCAGGGAGTTTGAATTGCTATCTGTTTCTTGGTGGATACTTATTTCCTCCCAAGCAGTCTGAAGGAAAATAACTTGGCTTACAAAACCTGGTCTGTTAATGTCCAGTCATCTGTACCGAAAATCATGGATAAAGACCCCGTTGTAGCATGACAGCACTGTGCACAACTACAAGCATCTTTTATCACCTGAGACTTCAGGTCTCTAGTATTCAGTATGTTCATTAGCAAATGCACGAATTCTCAATTAAAATGTGGAAATTCAAGTCTAAAACTAAGTTATGCAAGTTATGAAAATCTGTACAATGTTTTGATTATAGGCTTTGGTTTTAAAAATCTTTTTTCTTAAAAAAATCATTCTTTAAAACAGAAAGGGTAAGAGCAGGAAGGAACAGAAGTCTACGCTTATTATTTCACTGACATGTGCAGTAGGCCAGTAAGACAAAATGCTTATGAGGTGCAGGAGCACTGCAAGCCGCCATAACATGTGACAGTATTTGACCAAAAGCACAGTGCTGTAGAAACACTTTAACTGAATACCTACCACTGCGTAAATGAATGTAAACATAAACAGATGCTGTGCTTCACATCCTGTATTGCATTAATATCAATTAGATCTTGCATATGAAGTGAAAAAGAAAGTAATGCACGTCTGCTTTATAACTGTGTGTCTGCCTCCGAGGCATACAGTGAACTACTTAAGAAATAAACAATCATACATTGTCCTTGAACAATATGTCATCTGCACACATAACAATGCAAATACAGTCCAATCATTGTAACTTCTTATAGTTAGTAGTCAGTCACTAGTCCCATGAAAATAAATTATGGATAGCTGCTGCTTCTGCAAAATCTAGTGGAACTGCTTGACCAGGAAGATGGTGGAACATAGGACAACACTGGGCAGTTTTGTTCATGGCTTTATCAACACTGCTATCAGTGTTACCCTCTGCAGTTGATGTGACTAACACTAATCTAATAATCTGTTCATCAAATATCATCGCACATCTTCACAATTGTCAGTCAGCTCCTTCCCATGTTCAGCAGTTCTGCTGAAAGTATTTGCTTGAGTATGGTTCTAAAATTGGTATATGTCAATGTATCATAAACACAGCCCCACCATTACTATAATTTATTGGAAAAGCTTCTGCTGGTAGCAAACAATTTCGTGGCATTTGATTTACTTTTGGCATCATTTGTTGCACAGGCACCTAGAGCAAATATTACAAAAGCTACCGTGATTGGGAAATTGGCTTAGGGTAGCCCTAGCATGGACATTACAATATGTCAAACAGGACACAGTAAGGGTCCTTATAGGGGCATCTTAGCTGGATTGGGTAAGACTCCCTAAAGCATAGTTCTGTCCAATTTTTATAATCCAGCTGGCCTGTGGTCCTACATGACCACTGTGTAATCCATCCATCACCACAGAGTACCTTAACCTACATATAAGACCTTTCCTAACTATCTTAAGTATGTGCAAAAGACTGTCCTACCTGATCATTTCTACACATATAGGAACTGTTTCTGTTGACTGTCTTATCCCTGTATAATCGGTTATCTTGCAGCAAGAATTGTCTGGGAATCTCTGGGACAACCAGATTCTCCACACAGGATGTTAATAATCACATTTAAGCATATAAATTGTTCTAGGCACAGCAGGGACTGCCTGGAAAATCTCAAGAACTGTCTGAAATTCCCACTGGAACAGCTCCTGTAGCAATCTGTCAAATACATCTTGTGCAAATGGCCAGCAGTTCAGTCAATCACCTAGTTTCAACTCGGTCTGCTGTCTCAAACCAGCCTTTTATCTCATCTATGCAGACAACTAGACTGGGAGTTCCTGGATCACTCCGGGAATTAGTAGCTTAAGTGCACTGGGAATGCATACAAACACAGCCCTGAGACCCAGGGCAATTATACACTGCAATAATTAAAGAATCAAACTTCATTTTTCTGCTTAAATCTCATAGCCCTTGCCCATCTATATGACCAAATGATGTCAGTGTCTGACCTAGTGATCTGCCTTCACAGTTCAGGCGGAAGTGGTTAAGGAGTGACTCATCTCCTGCTTAAATAAACATCTAAAGTTAAACGATATTTCTGCTGTGCATTATACCAGCTTGGTTTTGTTCTCTGGCTCACACCACTGATTTTGACTGGGTGTGTGTATCAACATTTCTGATATGAAGTCACCTAAATCAGCACTGGCAGTGAGATTTGTGGTCTACTGTTTCTGGGAACAGTAAAAGCTAGAATATTGTCCATATATGCAGTGAAGGATGGAGCTTTTCACATTTCCTTTTCGGGTCAAATGCTCATCCATTTCACAAACCTGTTCATCATTCCTACCTTCAAGTTCACAGACCAACTGCAGCACGATTGTGGGCAGAACTATTTAAAGGACACTACTTTTCTGCTTTACCAGTGATGAAGAGACTACGTTTATCTGGGCCATCAAGATTCACACACAGCAGAGCAGGCAACTGCTCATTCTACCTTCTGCTTCTCCCAGTTCACCCGATGTTGTCAGCAGTATGCCAGACAGCATCTGGGAAAACAAACTTGCCTCATCTGTATTCCACACATCACACGTGCAGTATTGCTTTATCAGCTGCTCCTTCTGCTCAGCGCCAAGGCAAATCACATGTGTTTAATGCCCATACTTCCTTGTGAGTCAACTGATGTAAGTCTCCATGTTGCATATCTTCAATATCTAGCTCTGGAATTTCTTCATGTAAAACTGGACTGGAAAAATCCACAATATCCTGCAGCCTGATATTTGCCAGCCAAAGCTGTAGCAGATCTTTTAGATCAAAGTTTCACAGGTAGGTTTTTGTTTTACATATAATGTTCAAAGAGGACAAATTCCAGTTTCCAGCTATTCCGTGGGATGCACTGCTGTAAGAGCTACATCTACTGCATGGACCAAAGACGAACAACACAGTTCATGTGTTGTTCATTATGTGAATCTACACTGCCAAGTAACCTTCCAATTTGTAGTCACAGTCGTATGAGACCATAAAAATTGGGAAGAGTTATGTGTGGGCCATACTGAGTAGAACAGGAATGAACTCTGCAGCTATGGAATATCTCAATTACTGACACCATTGTCAGCTGTCCACACGTCAAGGATACTTATTGCTGACTGCTAACCACATGTAGCAAGATTAGCTAATGAGATAGAGTTGCACAGGCAGTACAGTTCCAAATCTGAACAGCTTCTAACTGGAGGGAGACCTCTTAAGCACTGTGTGGCAAGGCAGTGAGGACACAGGCCAAGTGATTTTGGGGGAGGTTACAAGCATCTTAGTAAAACTGGCTGTTTCAGTCATCAAACTAGCTGTTTAAAAGAATTATATCTAGTAAGGTCCCATCTCCACTGTGTCTGACCCTTCTCCTGACAATGCTGTTATCTTGGCTTAGCTCCACAGACGAATGTCCTCCTCTTCCATCCTATCCCTTACCATGTCCTCCAACAAAGTCAGATCTCTCCTTTCCTGTGCTTCATCCCTCTTCCAAACAAGCTGGTGTTAGTTTGGCAGCAGCCAGCTCTAGGGAGAGAATGAACATAGGCTCTTTGTGGTGCAGGATGAACACATACAGCTGTGTCACCTTGCAAGAAGAAAAAATAAATCTCTGAATTTTAAAAAGAAAATCTGACATGCTAAATTTACAGCAGCAAAGTAGATCTGCTGGTTTGCTGGCCCTAGAAATTCTGAGATAATCAGTGGTACCTTCTCTTACTTTTCTTGCATCTAAGTGCCCAGTTCTCCTCTAAAACCTGAGAGAAAGCATCACCTACTGCAGAGCCTTCTTTTCTACACCTTCCTTCAGGACACTGGTTGCTCTAACCCTATGCTAAACAGCGTGCATTTTAAATACTGCAGGACATGTTAGGAAACATTGCCAAATATTTTAGTCTCCAAATTCTCCCTTTAAAAAAAAATAACAGTCTAGTGGAAAGAGGTGTTTGAATTCCAAATAACTACATGAAAACAAAAATGCATCCATACTATTTATAGAGGATCAAACATTATGTTCTTCCTTCCAATGTTTGAGCCAGAACGGAAGCAGAAGGAGCAGAAACAGAAACAGAAGCAGGAGCAGAAGCAGAAGCAGGACTTTTCCCAGGAGTTAAAGGCTTAAGATAACATGCCAGCTTCTGTTGCATTAAGAGGCTGGAAGCTCATACTTATCTAAATGGAAAAAACCAAACGTGAAATGAAATGTTCTCTGTAGCAACTAAAATGTGTTCCAAAACAATGAGACATTGGTGAATGAAAGCTAAGCAGAGAAATTTCATGCTATTGTTAGTCTAAACCCCTTAAATGTCAGCAATTGTTACTGATTACAGGTTTAAAGAAGAACTGTGGAAGGTCATTAAAACTGAAATACAGTATATCCTGTAATGCTGGAGATTGCTTTAGAGAAAGGTGAACTTTCCAGTAAACATTCCAGCACCAGCTCTACAATTTCCTTCCACTGGACAGCATAATATAGCTCCCAAGAGCACAGGTGAAATACATGAACCCAAAACAATCATTAAATCCTCTCTAGAGGCTATGTAGGAAACAAAGGAGATGAGCTCCTACAGCTGTCTGTAAACAGCTCCTCTGTCTTCTTTGCTAAAACTTGCAGAATGATCTGGATATGAGCCAGCATCATACCTGCTTTTTAAAGCTCCATTTATATTTACAATTCTTTGCAGTCCTTTGGCAGTGTCTCTCACATTCACCTCTGCTAAATACTACTTTTATTGTGTCTTTTTTGGTTACTGAAATTAGGGAAATTGCTTGCTATGCACTATGATGAGCCTTGAGCAAGAGTGACAGACCTGGAAAGATAAATTTTTGCATTAATACCTGTAAGCAGTAAGAAAGTAGCTCCCAATCTAAAGCCTATGGGTTCCATACAAGGCAGTTCAGTGTTGCTTTAGGTCACCACCCATATAAAAATTAAAGCTGCATGAAGAGGGAGGGACAAATCAAGACTTTGCTCTGTAGCTTTATATTTGCACAGGGTTCTGCTTATAAATCAGTAAGGTGGGGATCACAGAAGTAAGCTCTCTTGGTTATTATTTACTTAACTAGATTGGTCCATACCCAAATGACCAAGAGAAAAGGCTAAGAGGTCTGTCCTGCCCAGCTGAGAGGCTGATTAAACACCGTACAAGCCTACAATTTGCAGAAAAACAGAAGAAATACAGACGCATGCAAGATACAAAAGAATAAGCCTCCTCCTTGCTATGGAGCTATAAAGAACAGAAGGGAGATCTCTAGCTAATTAGGTTAATATCAGCTTAGGGCTGCATGCAGAAGGACCAGTAAAACAATAATACTGACTAAAACCAAAGTATTTTTCTCAAGGATAATTTTTTTCCTTTTCCATCTTTCTACAACTCTTTTCTAAATCCAAGATTCTACAAAATAGCATGCTTCAAATTTACCACTTAATTAGCCCAGCAATTTTCCAAACTTTACTTTTTCCTTGTGTTGGGGTGCTGCTCAGAACAGACTGGGACATCATACAAATTATTGCCAAATGCTAAGACCTGCATACCTCATTCTACTCCCACAGCAAAAACACAGGCAGCTCAAACTCAAAGCTGTGCCTCTGTGGACTAATTTAAAGTTTCTAACTATGAGAAAACAATTACTTTATGCTTTAAGTGAGCTCCCCCTCCCCTCCTCGGTACTCTCCTTGCTTCACATTCATTCATTTTGAAAGGGCATCCAGATAAAGAAGGCAGCTATTTTAAAATGTATTACAGATACATTGTCCAAGTGTGTGTATTTACGGGGTTACACACCCGTGCTTACAGAACAGTGGGAAGATGAGTGTTTCCAGTAGCAGACTTACAGTATTAAACAAGATACTTAAGATTCTACCATTGCTATTAGAAAAAAGTATCCTTAGCAAAGCAATGTGAACAGAAACAATTCATTCTGGGCAAACAATCCTCTTGACAGCAGGTAAAATTTTAAGCTGCTAAACAACACATACTGTCAGCAGAGAACCTGCACTGCTTTTGGCTATCTAGCATCTTCCTGTTAAGTCTAACTGTGGTTACAGTCACCTGGGTTAGAATTAGTTTTAGCTAGGGAGAATATTTTAGTCAGCCGGTTCTCCCATAAAGTCACCAATCCAGAGAGATTAATAAAAAAGGGATGACATGAAACCAAAAGTGTTTTCTTTTGTATTTGTCTTTCTTTACCTTGAGCTCATCTGCATCATAGAAGTCTATACGCACAGCAGGGACCATCCATGTCTCGAACAGAGTCGCTAGGATCTGTTTGGCAATTGCATCTGCGATGAGGTGTAAGTGGAGTGGGTTTCGCCTGATACCAGAAGGGGGAGAAATACATTAGCTGAACGTTTCTAATTCATATTGTAAAAAACACAAAATCAGCATTTATAAAATGTTATCTGTGTCTAAGGTAAAACATACAGTAGGTTTGATGGAATCCGGACGAAATGGCGAGACACAATCTAACTAAAAATGCCAATAGTAGAAATAGTGTATCAGTTACTGGGTGGCTGTAAATAAATATCATTCCTTTGACTTCCATGGACCTCCTGATAAACTGCTAAGGATCTGGTCCCTGCTACCAGCTCCTCAAAAGAAGGCCAGGTTAATCCCCCTTTGGGCTCTTGAGCTGTGAAAGTGATTGCTTTCAGTTTCTAGGTCAACATAGTAATTTATCTTTGTGGTAAGAAAAGTTGTCTGTGGAGAAGTGGAGGTGGATGGGAAGGTTAAAAATAATCATCTTAATGAGGTGCAATACTAGGACCATTGAGTTTACACACATCTTTTCTACAAAGCAAACTTGGGGTATCAACAGCCAAACCCAAAATTCAGTGTTTCAGGTGAATACCTCTTAGCTACTGCCACAGTGAATAGAATGGAGATTGTAAATCACCCCATATCCTTGTTCCTAAGAGGGATGAAAGGTTGAAAGGCTGGTACAAAGTAAGTATTTTACTTCAAAACACCAGATTTGGGTTCACCTCTGTAGTTATAGGTGGACTAAGTGAAAAGCTTCAAAACGAGATGAGTAAAGCCACCATCAGCAAGACTAGCAAGATTTGACAAAGTGATTTTTTGACAGTAATGTGAACTTGGATATTATAAATACCATGTTTAAATCCTATAACCTTGCTTTTCTTTCTGAGGGACAGTAAGCAACAAAGTCTGATCCTTACTCAGCTTTTGTGACAGAAGTATGAAAACCTGCCAGTGGAAGTTAGTCATGATTTGTAGTCTTCCATGTTTATCCCGAGCTTAGCAACTTTCCCTCTCAGCAGTGAAGGACAGAGTTTGCAAAAGCCACTAAGACGGATGGTTCATAGGGACTTCAGTACTGGGTCATCTATTCTTTGATCTCTAGGGTGAAATAATGGAATCTCATTTCTGTGAAACTTATAAAGGCAAATGGGTGTACTTTTTAACTGATACTTTTCATCTAAAAAGAGGAGAACTTAGTTTCAGGTGCTGGATAAAGAAGAAGATGACTGATGCTCCTACATTCTGCTGTGTGAACAAGAAGTGAGGAAATCTATGTTCAGGCCAAAGCACTTCCATTACACTTTTGGGCACAACCCAAAAGATGAAGGTTATTTCTTTCTCCATTTCCTGCATTAATGAACAATATGTGCCTTTCTTTTTAATGATACTCCTCTTGCTTTGATGAGTAATGCTGTTTCTCACTGAACGAAATCCTCAAGAAAACGTAAAAATACATATAATGGCTCATACTATCATAACATGCCCCTGGGCAGGCAGAAACAGGAGACTATTGTGAGAAGCAATGTATGTCTGGATTTTGCAGTGCTAGAAATACTGCAACAAAGATCCAATCCAATTCCCTGGGATGTCAATGAAGCTGCTGTAAGGGCTCCAGTGGCACTGTGGGTCGAATTATGTCCTTACAGGAAAAGCAGAAGAGGGCTGGTTAGAAGCCTTACATATGAGATAATCATGATGGCAGAATAAAACCCCAGATGATCTGTGTTTACCAATATCCAAAACACTAAGCCACAACATGCTTTCCAAAAAGACAAAAGTCTTTCCATCACCAGCTTGCCCTGGAGTGTGGAGAGAGGGAAAGGCGCGGGCTGCCAGCTGCTGAGTGTCCCATTACCAAGCTAAAGGGATCACAGCAATTACATCTGCTTCACCAACCCAGCAGGAGAGAAGAGGACACCCTGGCTCATGCAGATTCCGCAGTAAGCAGGCACCTTGCCAAGAAAATATCGGGAAATAGCAGTTATCAGGAAATACATTTCATTAGCAGAGAAAAGGACAAGAGAAACAAAGTACACCACGAGTGGTTCTGGGTACAGGCAAAGCGGTATCACAAGGCAAATAGGTGTTGAATGTCAACATACACATTCCAATATAGTTCTCTCTGCTTAGCAGGGGCTGAGTCTGGTATCTCATAGGACTATTTCCCAGCTGGTGTTCTTTGGTAATTTCTTTGCCTTTTTTTCATGGTTGTTTATCTCTATATTGTGAAGTAGAATAAGAAGAGTAAAAAATCAGTTAAAACCAAGAAAGCTAGATCTTCTTTCAAGCCACCATTTAGTTAAATGGAATTGATATAAAATATTTGAAGATGAAAGACACTAGTTGAAAAGAAAAAATCTGATACAAAGACACTCAGATGTTCAGTAGCAGTTTATACTCATCTGAATGACCCTGAGTGTATGAAACTTAAATGGGAACAAGCGGGTGACATTTTCTTTAGTTCAGGTCCTACTGGGGAAAAGAAAAAAGGAGTAGTTGTACTCCTACACAGAAATCTCTTTCAAGTTGTTAGCCTCATGGTAACGATTCAGCTGGAAGGAAAGTATGTGTCAGAGGCAAAGCAGAAGAGTATCACTTACAAAAATTTATCCCCAAAACAGAATACTGACCCGCTGAGATTTACAACTAAATGTGCGTCAGCCGCAGAAAGTTTTACTCCAGATGAGATTTTAATTATGTGAAATGTGAGGTTTAGCATGGTGCTAGAAGGCAACAGAGCACAGACTCAAACCTGGAAGACGTTGTGAAGGTAACAGTACTAGCATACACGCAGATGACATCTTTTGCCTCTTCTGGTGTCTGCAATATGCAAAGCCTAAAAGAAACACAATGCTTCAAAGTGTTTATGAAACAAGTTCAGAAGCTTGTCAGATCAAGCAAGTCAGATCAACCTACACCCATTGTAAAAGATGTAGAAGAGCTTTTGTGAGGTGAGAAATCTTTCTCAAGAGAGACGAGAAAGAGAAGTCATCCTTTTTTGCCAATATGATTGAATCACCGGCTCTAAGAATTAGGGGTCACAATTGGGATATTGTGAAGAATTACACTGAAAACTACTTTTCATTATACTTGGATGTTTTGCTGTGCCATTTGGTGCCAAAGTTATTTCAGTCTTCAGGCTGGTCTTCTTCCACGACAGACACATATTGGGACATGACATTTATAAAACTGAAATCAAATTGTATTGGTCTTATGATACGTTAAAGGATAGCCATGTGGAAACTATCCTTCACAGGCATTCAACAGCTACAGTTAAAAAGTCTGGGAAAAGCAGGGGGGTACACCCAAGTGTTCCAGAGGGAGGTTGGAGAGCCCCTCACTTGGATAACAAGGAAGGGTGGCATGGCCTTTGAAGAAGTTTAATGAGCAGCTGAAAAAACAAAAGTTTGCTAGTGGAAGTTGAGAGGCATGATACTGGGAAAATAGGATACTCTGGTTAAAGAAAACCCTGACTTTTTTCTGTTGTGAAGATAGATCAAGTTATGAAAAGCATTTCAATGCTGTGCTTTCCCGCAATAGCAAGGCAGGTAATGAGATGATGTGACAAGTTCTTTCTAATTCTCTGAGCCTCAGGACTTCAGTGAAAGACATCCTTATTGGGTTAAAGGATACCTGGAATCAAGTCTCAGAGAAAGTGATAACCAACACAAACCTTTCACTCCAAATGTAAGGCAGACTGCCTTTCACTTCAACTTCTCCAACACAGCTTTTGTGTTTATTTTTAACATTATTCTTTATAATTCATTTGCCACTGGTCATGTCAAAAGAGTGAAAAAACCACATATGGTAGAGGCTGGCTGTTGTAGTTTCGTGTGGCTGGGTTCTGGTGGAGGAAGGGGGCTGCAGGGGTGGCTTCTGCAAGAAGCAGCTAGAGGCTTCCCTAGGCCCAACAGGGTAAACACCAGCAGGACTTAAGGCCGGAGTTGTTGTTGACCAAGGCCAAGACAATCAGCGATGGTCACAGCGTCTCTGTGAATCACAATTAAGAAGAAAAAAGCCCCACTTGCAGCTGCATTTTGCCACCAGAGAAGGGAGCGAGAAGATGTAAGAAACTCTGCAGACACCAAAGTGGGGGGCGAGGTGCTCCAGGTTCCAGAAGATGCCCCTGTAGCCCATGGAGAAACCCATGGTGGAGTGGGTTGTTCCGCTGCAGCTCATGGGAAAGGCTGAGACCCCATGTGTAGCCCATGGAAAGACCCCATGCTGGAGCAGGTGGAGACATGCAGAAGACGCTGTGACCATTCCCTTCCCTCGCCCCATGCCACAATGGGGATGAAGAAGGGTGCGAAATCATGACTAAAGTGAAATCTGCTAAGAAGGGAGGGCTGGGGGGAGGAGCTTTAAGATCTGGTCGCACTTCTCATCCTCTGACTCTGGTGTCACTGGGTGTGCAGTGTAATAAATTAGAGAGTTTCCTTTCCGTTATTCTGTGTTGAGTCTGTTTTGCCCGTGACGCTGATTGTGGAATGATCTCTCCCTGCCTTTATCTCAACTCCTAAGCCTCTCAATATATACTTTCTTCCCTTTCCAGCTGAAAAGGGAGTGATAGAGAGACTTTGGTGGGCATCTGGCCTCCAGCCAGGGTTGAACCACCACACTGGTTATATCTTCCACTGCTAGAAAGCACCAGATAGTACATGCAACTCCAGAATAAAATAGGTTAATATAGGACATTTTTGGTTAACTTCTCTTGTGATACAAAATTAATAGGTTTTGGAAAATTCTCGTATTCATGTGAATTCACATGTTTGGAAGTAAAGGTTGCTTGTGTCCCAGGTTTCAGAACAGAGCTCTGAACCATAGGTCTTCCAGATTCCTCACTATTGAAGCAGTTATTGAAATCACCAGAGAATTTCACCTGAGGTTCAGAAATACTTCATCTTGTTTACCTCAAAGATATTGAAGATCTGAATTTTCACCAACTGAATTTTCTCAGTCTCTGCTACATGGAAAATGCTGATACGCAGAAGAATGCCGTTTCAAAATATGGGTATTTCTCATGACATGAAGCTCAAGGTTTTAACAGCTCAGTTTAGAAAACTGCAAATCTTCATATATTAAATTATTTCCACGTATCTTAAGATCGGAATAGTATGTGACCAAGTAAACCATACGTAAAGAGCACACATTTATTTTTGCAAATTGGTTTCCTCAAAAGTGAATGGGAAGTGATTCTGGCCAAGATTTTCAAGTATGGATGCTTAAATATAGGCTCTTAGGCCTAAATATAGGAGCTGAAATGAGTGCTCTCATTTTCAGAATTGCTGAGGTACTATAAAGTTAGCAAAGTGAAAAGAAGTCGGTGATTTTAAGTCAGGCTATGAATTTAGGATCCTATTCTGATGTACCCATTTCTATATATTTTTTTAATCATGATGCCTTATTTTCACATTTCAAAACTTCTTATTCTTCATCAGAGTTTTGATCTGCTTGCTCAAGCATTTGAGGCCCATTCTTTGCAAATAGCCACTGCCACAGAGTTAAATACAAAAATCTACAATTGAAAAAGGGAGTAGTGAACCAAGACTCACTCTTCCCTTCTGTATTATTCCATAGCTCAATTGTTAGCAATTCAAAAAGCAGCTGCTTGGTTGTACAGTTCTCTCTCTGCAACAGAGGAATTTTATTTTCCAAGAATATAAAAAGGTCAGTAGCCCAGGGGGTTTATTTCCAAAACCTATACTTTATTAAGGGAAGCACAACAAGGTAATACCTTTTATATCTGTAACAAATGGTTACAAGTACTTCAAACAGAAATTATAAAAGGCAGCTTGGGAAATTTTTTTTTCCTAATGCCCATATGACAATCCCTCTCTCATACATGGAGAATTTTAATGTGAAAATCATTACAGATTTTTCAGAACCTTTCACATCCAGTATTGACTAAAATGCTCCCCAAACTATTGGAGAGATCTTAAAGATGCACTGGCTGATTCATTCATGGAACTTCTTGTTTTGTGTTAACGTATAGAAGCACTCTGGGAAATAATAAAGAGATTTCATGGGCGGATTTTTTTTTAAACCTTGCTTTCTCCATTATGCCTGCATCGTTAGGACAGCAAATATAGAAATAGAAGTGTGGATTATTGATGCATCTATATGGATCAGAGAAACCAGTTCATGCTTTACAATTTTTGCCAGAAGAATCTCCCATAAAATAGACTGACATGTTAGAAAAGTTGGAAACAATGACAGAGGTTTTAAATTCTCAAATTAACTCCATTAAGGCAAAGTGGTCTCCATGGAATACAGCCATTAGATTACATAAGCTTTAATTACCAGCCAGTGTTGACTTGTGACTCCTACTTGGAAATTACATGTCATCCTTTTTATTAAATTTAGATTTTCATTCGGTTTGCCTTATTCCACTTGTTCTAGGAAAAAAAGTTTATAATTCATATAACACAGTTTCATATCCTAATCTTTCTTAAGACAGAGGCTAAACTTTAACGTTATAAGCAGCCTTCCTACAGCACAAAGGCTACTTTGTATAAGAAAGCATTTGCCTAGCTGACTGGTTTTGTTTACATTACCGAACCCTACGACCATTATTATGCCACTACTGCTGTAAGATAGATAGAGAGAATAGCTACAGGAGTCATCATAACCACTTCTCCGAAGAAGGACCAACATAGGGGAGGGGGGAGAAGGGAGAAAGCCAGTATTAGCTGGCACAAAAGAAAAGTTAATTTGTTACAGATACTCAGGTTGACCTAACTGCCAGTGAATGTTGTAATTGTGTAATTTTGGCCTTTCTTTATTTCGAAATGAAATATGGTGATTAGCAAGTCTTTGGAAAATATAACAGTACATTAAAAGTAATTTCAGTTCTTATCAAGTTATGACTTACCTAAGCAGAGACAGAAATTATCTCTGAAATACAAAACTACAGCTCGTTAGCTGCTCCTGTGGCACTCTAAGCTTTACAATTTTCAGAAATGAAGTAGAACATTGAAAATGACCAATGTAATTGGACCAGTAGCTGCAAAAGTTTGGAGGAGATTTACCAGACACAGGACACTGCTTCAGCTTTGAAAAAGAAACACAGATGCTTGTAGCATGCTACTACACATACTGCTTCCAAAAGCATTTACATTTCATCTATTTGACCTAGTGTCTTTTTAGTGGTTAGTCCTTTGCTTTGGAAAAAGTAAAGTGACTTAGGACACAGTGATTTGAGCTTGGCTGTGTTAAAAACTAGCTCAGGAGAATTACTTTTTTTTACCCCTGCAACAGATTTATAAAAACTGTCATAATTAGGAACTAGATGCCCAAGAGAGGAAAGTTGCAGACTAGGACTAAGCACTCACTCTACAAGCCTCCCTCTGTGCAGCACTGCCAATGCATATTTATCAGGCTCCGCAAACCCTGTACTACCCCAGCGCTGCTGAGCCTCCTTCTGAGAACAGACTGTCAGTCATGTCAAACTGGGTGTTAAAAGCTGCTGGGATTTTGTGGCTTGAGCATATGTTTTCTAAAGACAAAACTGGAATCAAGCTCCTTTTCCACTGGGAATGAAACACATTTCTGAACTATGGTGTTCTGATAAGGAAGAAACCACCCCACCCCTTTGCCTTCCTCTTCCCATTCTCTGGGAAGACAGAGTTTCTCAAATGGTTTGAACAAGTAGCTTGTCTAAGTGTCATGCTATATATGGTATGACTAGAATCAAAAACTTGCTTTTTTAGACCTGTGGAGAGCTGAAATGTTCCACATGCAGGATTTGCTGTACGTTCCTGCAGAGACAGCACACTCCACCTATAGAAACTTCTGTAGTTTTATTCTTAATGACTCAAGACCCCTGCTGTTCTGGGTCTCTCTATCTAGCACTCTAGTTCAAAACTGGGGGTGTAACAAATATGTTAATGCACGGAGGGAAGATGACATGGTCTCCTCAGGTTTTTTTTCCATTAGAGAAGATGGGATTCCCTACAGAAGTAGGGAATTTAGGTAACTTTTTTTGTATCAAAATGCACAGCTAGAAGATGCTTCAGTTACTAAACTAGACAGAAATGCTAATAAAAGCACACGAGATCTCCATGAATTCCAGACAGATTCACTGAATCGGTGCTTTTACAACAAATACCAAGTGAAATACAGCAGGAACAGGCAAGGATATTAAGTTGCTTTCAGCAGCCAGTTGTTTAACCAGCAGATTGCATCCGGGCTGTTGAGGGCAGAATTGAGGTGTAATGGTCAGCTGCCCAAGGAGAAACCACACTGTGTCTGGCTCCATAATAACAGCCATGGTTTCTACAAAAGCATCTCTCAAGTATACAATACACTCTCCTGCACTCTTGTAAACAGACAAATTCTCCACCTGGTGTACCAAGTCTGGTTGAACACTGATCATCAGAAACTTCAGAAAAGGAAAAAAAAAAATCTCTTTGACAATATGTTTGGAAGCATGTTCTTTTGGTTCTTGAAAAACTGTACTTGAGATTGAATGTGATGATCCTACAAACGGAGGACCAATAGTCTAAAGAAGACAACAGGACAAGCAAAATTCTTCACTGGAAACACAACGGTCCTTTCAAATGCCTGTTCTGTCTGGCTAATTGGACAATGCCACCTAAAATGCCTTCTGTGATGCACATTTAGGGGTTAGAAGAAGAGATGTCTATCTCTATGCTTGCTTTGGCTGATGGTCTTCAAATCAGATGGTTAATTTGCTACTAAGGTCAGGAAGGTCATGAACAAACCACCTCCAATGCTTCTAACTCACCCCTCCTAATGCAGTACCATGTCCTGTCTCCATCCTTCATTCCCACAATTAAATAAACCCTAGTAACTAATGGAAGCCTTCTTTCCAATCATTACAGGTTTTGAAGTGTATACTAGTCTCCAAGATAACACTGTTTGCACACGGCAACCAATGCAAGGAATCTTATTTCTAAATCAATTTTCAGCTGAGATTTGCTTCTTGTGTATTCCCCATCCTTCTTCACTGTTGCCACTCCAAAGATATAGAAAAAAGGAGTGCTTGTGAGGCATGGCCTTCTGCACAAGTACCATAGCACCAACAGATGCTTAAGAAGCATGTGTCTTCTCTACGATAAGGAAGAAATGTCTGTAAGAAGCTCTGTCTCTTCTTTGAGAACATCTTCTCTTTCTAGCAAAGAATTGAATGCCTATTGTGAAAAGCTAGTCCTAGGCAGAAATGGGCTTAGATTTGTCTTTAAGTATGTTTCGAGCAAACAAGTGAGATAGGTTACTGTGAATGTAACTAACTGTACTAAAGTTTTATTAGCTATACTGGACTTTATCTTCATCATCTCAGCTGAGCTAGACAAATCCTTTGAGAAAAGCAGTACTGCTAGCTAAACAGCAAATATGGTCTTGACAAGGGCAGAATCCACTAGACTGAGAAATACTAATGTTAAATCCCTTTCTTCTGGTTTCATGTTTTTTAATTAACTATATCTCTAAATGACATGATTTTGCCATATAATGGCTCAGATGAGTGACTTATGTAAAACAGGGATATTTCCTTTAAGTAACACAGAAAGAGACTGTTTAAAACTTCTGAGCTGTGAGATTCCTATTATCTACAAAACAATTTGGAAACATACAGATTAGAAGCTTCTCAAAATGGATGCAAGCACTAGGAAAAAAAAATGGCAAGAAGCTACCACACATGTCACCATAAAAATGTATGTTTGCAATAAATTCCTTAGAAACAACAATCAAAATAGACAAAATGCCCCATATTCATGCAATATAAAGCCAGTTTACACTGAATAATTCAGAAGTCTAATTGGAAATAGACATAGTTTTAAAATTTAAAAGAATTTTAACATTCAGAAAAATTCTGCACAGAGCATGATAATGGTTTTCACTGCTGTTTTGTTTTTGTTATGTCAATTTTAGGATCACTTTTCTGCTCCTAGCCCTCATGTAACTTGAACATCCTATGTCTGGAAAGACTTGCAAAGGCTATGTGTTGACAGGTAAACTTGCTCGCATATTTTGGAGAAATTCCCCTCTCCACCTGGGCTCTAGCCAACCTCTTCAACACTATTTACTGAGTCTCTTTCAACATTGTACAAGATGAGCATTTGAAAACTTTAACAAAGGTTACCAAAAATAGGTACAAGTTAAAATGGTGCAGTAAAACCACTGTAAGGGAGTGATTTACCAAGACTGTTCCAGCATTAGGCTGGAGGCAAGCATATGGAGCAAGATGGGCAACTGAATACCCTGGTCCAGCTAGCTGTAAGAAGACACTAGCACATGACATTAATGAGAGTCGTCCTCCATGCTATAAAATTCTCATTCAATATAAAGTGGCATATTGAAACTACCTCCTTAGTAAACTCTTTATGCATGTTTTATTAGTCTGATTGCTCTGTTTGAGTCAAAGAATCTGATCACTTCCCTATTAAAATCCACTTCCTGCAAAACTGTTGGAAAGCATCTCTGAGAGACATAACTAAATGTGACAAGGTATATACATGCGTGCCCACACACAGCTAAATACCATTTGTCTTTTTCTGGAGGTGTTTATTGAGGGAATTTGTTACTTTGCTTTTATTGTGCATTTATATCTCTTAATTCTGGGATCTAACTGTGTTCCATGTGCTAAAACCAGGTTGTAAAGCCTTCAGAGGGGCTGCAAGTAGCCCTTCCAAATCCAGAATAAATAATCTGACTTTAATGACATAATACTGACAATACTAACAGGTTTACTTTGAAAAATAAATGCCTAAATGGGAAGCTGGGATAGTCAAGTAATCAGTGTGTATTTATGTGTGCGGCTTTCAAATTACCATTTACACCTGCACCATAAACTGATACCAGAAACAGGCTAAATGAATACAGTGCTGTTATTATGATTACTATTATTTTGTAACATTCAGGAGTGTACAGATGCTTTACGGTACAAATAGATGCTGTCCCCTTCCCCACAATGCTACAGGGGCAGCAGGTGGATCTCTGATCCCTCTAATTCACACAGGTAAATCTGCTTGTGGTGGTCATAAATTTCATGCTTCCTTCCTTCCAAAGTAAAAGCAACCAGGGAAGGGAATTTGGATTTCTTTTGTGTAAGGGAACATATGTGTGAAGAACTTACTTAGCTGTAATAAGACATACAATATACACGAAAAGAAAACTACTTTTACCTGTGAAATAAGACAGACTTGACAAGTGTGACAACATCCCGACTGGCGTTGTACCCTGCACAAACAATAGCAACGTGGATGGTCTGTGGGAGAAAAAGAACAAAAAGGACACAAATTAAAGACTGGTCCCATTTCCTATCGTTCATTAAGGGAAGCCCACATATGACAGTGCTATTATTTAGTGTGGCAATTGTTGAAGATCTGAGTGGGCATTCTCCAGCTGTTTGCAGCCCACTTGAGGCGGTTTGTTAAAATATACTTAATTGAGTTATAACACCATCATTGTTCCAAAGTCATTACTATCCCTCAATTACATCGGATGTCTGAACCAAATTGCATTTATTAGCTAAGAGCATATGTGTGTGTGTGTGTATGTACACACACAAACAGCCCCATTTAGCATCACACAAAGTTCTGGTTATGCAAACATAAAGACACTTTAACCTTCTGAACTGAAGTTCAAAACTCCATCTGATAATTAGAAGCAGATATGCTCTTGAAAATTTTGTGTTATTTCCATCTTAATGACAACTACAAAGGAGATGGTAAGGAAGCACTGACGGATGAGCAGGAGTGGGACAACTGGGTTGCCAGGGGCTGGGTGCATCTCAGCGATAATACAGGACATGAGCAGTGAAGGCAGGCGGTCACTTCTCTGCCTGTCACTACCAGTATGAGCAGTACCGGGCAGTGCTAACATGAAGTTAAATATAACCCCCCACACACACATTCTGCACCTTTTTGCCTCCCTTTTAATGTGAGGCAGAGGTTTACTCATCTCTTCCAGAGGAAAGGGAAAACTGAAATGGTACTACTAGTCATTATTATTAAGATAGGAAGTGATAATTTGAAAATGCTGTTAAGTTACTCTTTTCTGCTTTTAAAATTAGCCACTGCTATTCCCTGGGGACCAAAGAAAATTAATCTTAGCCAGTTTTGACTCCAGCGACTGTATTTTTCTGTCTCTTAGTGGTCACAGAAATGAAGGAGAGCTCACCATGCTGGCAGCACAAAGCTGTGATCGGGGACACAGCTGTGAAACTGCAGGGAAGCCTCATTTGGCTTCCATTTGAAGCTTGGTTAGCTGGTTTCTCACACACACAGCTCTCATTTTCCATTGAACGCCCACTACGCAGAGAACAAATGAGGAATTCTGACTCCTCACATAGTCACAGATTCCCAAAGTCTGGCTTGTAACAGAAGCAGATTTACACAAGAGGTGGCATGCGTTGGGCACGTCTAAAGAGCCCACAGCCCCATCCATTAACCGCCTGGTACAGGGCACAATTTGAATTGGGTAATTGCAAGTGCCTGTGCCATTGTGCAACCCTCACATGAACATCGCAGCTGCCTCCAGCCCTAGTGAGCCTCACAAGCTGAGGCACACTGAAGATCTGAGGTTTTAAGAGGACTTAAATTAATAAGGCAACTGTCTGTCCAGGGAGGTGTGAGAAAGAGAAGATATCGCCGTACATTTTGGCAACAGCTTTGTGAGGTATTCAGCACTTTAAACTTATGTTAAAGTCAATGGGAGTTGAGCATGCTCAGTACTTTGCAGCTATTGATTGTGTTTCTCTTGTGATAACAACAGGGGAGAACAAAGGCTGGCTGTTATCGACTTTTATTGCCACAGGGGTTTGTGCCATATTTCTGGGCATGGAGGGCTGTGGGTATGCAGATTCCTTATACCGCACACACTTCCTCCTCTCTGGCTGCCACCTGGTCTTTCTCAGGTTTTTGGAAGATCTGAGATACTTCACTTCAACACAAATTAGAATCAAATGAACTGAGAATAGTTTCATGCCTGCTTTAAAAACTTCACCTAGGACACTGGACCAGACCCCAACATGTTATGGGTTTTGACAGAGTAGCACTGTCATATGACTGTCAACATCACTGAATACTAGCTCTACTTGCCAGGAAAGGTGTCCTCACAGCCTGTCTCTCCACCTTACAATTGTCGTCAAAATCAGAGTTTATTCTGTCAAGGATTTGCCTGCATCTGTTCTCCTTTTCCTAAATCAGTTTGATTCAAAATTAAAAGCATGCTTTCCTCACTGTCTTCTAGCAGGTGCTGGCTTTTTGCATGGCACTTCATCCAGGGCACAGAGAGAAGTGAGAACACAGCACTTGTTGCTCTTCTGAATGTCCTTCTCCAGACTCAAGACACAGGCATCCATCTATCTTCTGCTCAGCCTCTCTGCAGTGTTTGATACTATATATCACTTCCATTCCTGCCTGTGGTTATCTATATAGTCCTCATAAAGGATGGAAACCCAATGCATTTTTTTCTAACATTTCTGCCCACAGCATGCTGCAAGAATCAGTCTGTTCCTCTCCTTTTCTTGATTCACTTCATTCTCCGTCATTGTTCAACTGCTAAACAAAGTCAGTGGGAAAACAGGTAAGGCAACATGAGGTCATCAACCTGAACTGTCTGCAGATGTCTGCATTCTAATGAAAAAAGTTTCATTTTCAGTTTCCTCCATGCTTGTTCCAAATGCATGTCTGAATAGAGAGCATCTGGCTGTAGCCTAATCCTAGCAAGACAGGGCAATAGTGGCTGGAAGAAGGAAGCACTTCAAAGAACTTGCATCCTCCTGAGTATAGTACTGTAAGCATCAGCTCCCAGATTATGCAATTGGCCAGCAGCATCACAGCTCTCTCAAACTCCTCGTTTCTGCCTGCAGACAGCTAGAAGATTCCCCATCCCATCAGAACTGGCCACCATGATTCACATAACCTCTGGACTTGATGACTCCAGCTACCATATAGGAATGAAGCCACAGACGTAAACAACTCTCCAACTTCCACAACATGCATCAGCCTGCTTGGTTCAATAAGTCCTTCTCACACAAAGGCTCTGCGTGCTACACTTGCTCCTTACTGTTTACAATCCATAATAATTCTAGTTGTCAAACTCCAGTCTGGATAATCAGAAGTCACTGTGGAAGTAAACTGGAGCACTGGAACAGACTGCCCAGAGAGGTTATGGAGTCTCCTTCTCTGGAGACATTCAAAACCCGTCTGGATGTGTTCCTGTGTGATTTAGTCTAGGTGATCCTGCTCTGGCAGGGGGTTGGACTAGATGATCTTTCAAGTGCCCTTCCAACTCCTAATGTTCTGTGATTCTGTGATTCACTGAAGCTGCGTTTAGACAATGGCTACAGATTAGCAACAGATTAAATGCCGATACATCTTGCTTTCCAGACTCAATGAATTCTTCCTCTGTTTATATACACAGATATGAATAGGTAATCAAAACACAGTGGAAGTTAATCATGCTGTTCTTCCTACAGGTTGGTAATCGGGGACACAAAGAGAACCATGTTGATTTTAAACAGTTGAGGGAGCACTTAGGCCTAGGTATTCAAGGCATTTTTAGGAAGTTAAGGTTCTTTGGGAAAGGGAGTTTAAATAATACTAAGGTACATGCTAACATTATTTAGAATCCACTACTTCAGACACTACAGACCAGGGAAAACTGTTTCTGAAAACAGCATTTCATGTAAGTCCATTCTGGAGTAATATTAATGGGAAGAAAATATCCAAAACCATGTGAAGAATTTAGCTCCCATGCTGATGAGGAGTATAAGGTGCTGAGATAAACAGATTTTTTTTTTTTTTTCTCCTCAGGCTACTTTTTGGAATGGTGAAATAATGAACTTTACAAACTCTAATTAGTTCTTATAGCTAAAAATAATCTTTAGTAAAGCATTTCATACTTCAATAATTTTCCAGTAGTACTGGCCAGGCCTTCCACTGCAGTTAGTCCTTCATAAACAACTGAATATGATTAAGAGATACTAAAAGCATGTTACAAAAATGTAAATATGTTACAAATGGTTCGCAGAGGCAGATAATATCTGCTTTGCCCATGCTACAGCCTGTAAGTTACTGGGGACCTGTTCTTTGTGGCTCTACACCCTCAACCCTACCAACCACCACTGGTGACGGCAGCAGCAATACAAATATGCCTTAAAAATGCTTCAAATGTTAAGTATTCTGCTAACCTACTAAATGCTACACTGCTAACCAACCATTTTCTAATATATAATATCTTCAAAAAGTATTTATAAATGTACACTTAATTCAAACTAAATGATCAGTTTATGGAGGCACAAGCTGGGAAGATACTGCAGTAACATGGTAAGAAAGTCAGTATCATTCTGTTAGCTTCCATCAGCACTGTGCTCTCCTGCTGCAGCCTGTTATTTGTGCCTACAGCTGTGTAAGGACTACTCTTACTTACATTACCCAGGTTTGTGTTAAAATTGTCTCCTGCTGGGAAGGCACAACAGGGATCTGCTCCCTCCAGGGAGAAGGCCCTTGGCTGGAACTCTGATTTTTTTTCTTGCAATATAATGCTGGTCCATTTTGTAATAACAGAAGAGCTCTCCTGTGACACGACAAAGTAGGAAGCAGTGCCTGGAATGCAACGAACCCCTACCATTTGATACAGATCACAACTAGTATCACATAGATTGTGCTTTATCAGAGATTTAAAGTTCATTCATTGCAATTGCATTTTCAAATGTTTTAATCATTACTGAAGACAATCCCAAAATAGATTCTGAAATGTTACCTTCAGTGAATCTCAATGAACTGACTCGGTGAAATACATAACCTATTCCTAGCTCTCTGTCTGCCTGAGTGCCCCAGTCCTCTCAAGACCCTTGTCTTCTTATACTACCCAAGTTGTTGCCTCTTGCTGCGATATATTCCAGGGTCAGAGGGTAAAAAAGTTTTAGTTTACACCTCTGAAACATTAAAAACAGAAGGTGAATGGAGTCAAGATGCCACTCACACAAACACAGAACCCGAATATACAGTAAAAGGGTAAACTATGAGACCCCTGGAAAATCTGATAGTAAGGAAGTTTAATTTTAACTTCCGCTGCTGTTACTGAATCACTGAGTGAATTCCTTAAGAAAAAGAAGAAAAAGCTTTTTCGTTATCAAAATAGCGTGCAGTGAGATAGGGGGATGGCAAGTAAAGTGAGGCTTTGTATTTTATATAACCATTGCCTCCAGCACAATGCTAAACCCCACTGAGCAAGTAAATTTATTGGCAAAACACATTATAAACTGAAAGGCCACTTAAACTATTCCTCCTTTATGCTGCTATTTTTGTGTCCCAAATTGGTTGGTATATTGAACAACCAAGAACTGAGATTCAGCTCATCACTCCTTGGCATGATAATAAGGGAGAAGTGAGGTTTGTTTATTGATGGCCTGAACCTTCCCTTATTAAAAGAAATACCAAAATGCTCACAAGGAGGAAACTCAGACCCTCATTATCAGCAAGCGGGAAAAAGAGACTCCTCCTTTTCCCTCTCCTTAAAATAATGTTGGTTGCTTTTTTCCACACTGACAAAGACGTCCAACTGGAAAGTAGTAATTCACTTTTAAACTATATTTCATATTTGCCCACTAAACAGACTTTATCTGAAGAGGTAATTAGGACTTCTTTTTCTCTCCCACTTATTTTCTTTCAACTTTTATCCTCCCAGTGGCAGAAGGCAAGATAAAAGGTATTACCCTCTTTGGAGAAATAAATGGAGGAAGTTATTTTTGATATCTTCACCAGCTGGAATTGGCACAAGGACTTTAAGTAAGACTTTCTGGTTTGGATCTGTCCATATTCAGAACTGTCATCGTTCAGATGTCTGACAACTAAATAGTTGGATGACTTCCATGAAACTACTGGCATAAAATGAGGAAAACCATACCAAAACAATGTCCCAAAACCTTCTTAGAAACAGATCTCCTGTTCCCTGCTGCTAACCACTTCTGTGCACAGCTCACACAAAGCAGGCACTTCCACAGTAGCATCCAGATACACTCCTGAAAGTGACTCAAATGCACAAGCTGGCTCCACATGTTCAATTTAATTAATGGTAAACCCTGAACTGTTCTAGTATAGATACACAAACAAAGGAATAAGGCTTTTCAAAGCACTGTAGTACTTTTATTTAATTCTGAAATCCACAGGGTAAGTTTGCCTCAGGTATTTCTCACTGCAGCCGTACTTAAATAAGCTTGGAAGAAGGCTTTGATTTTTGCACTAGGTTTGGGGACGCAAGAATGAAAAAGACAAAAAACCTCTGATCAATTAATAACTCAAAAGATAGTCAGATGATTAAATGCTTTAAAGTTAAAAAAAAAAAAAAGTAAAATTATCTAAAAACTTGTGTCCAGAGGTCCATTAAGAGGCTGGTTTTCAAGCAGAACATTTCAGGGGGAAGGAGATAGGGATCTGCAATGTCCTTAACAGATGAAATTCAACAAGCTTTGTTTCTGGCAGGATCTTTTTTTTATTTACCTCACATTTTTCCACTGCTGGTTGCTGCCCACACTCGGAGCTGTTCCCTGCCACAATGCCAGCCCGCAGGCTCTCACTGTCGCCTGTCCCCTCTTCCATGGAGTAGGTTTTAGAGTGATTGCCGCGGTGGTGCGCGGGGCTGCGACTCTGCGCCAGGCTGAGCTGCTTGCGAAGGACGCGGTTCTCCTCCTCCACCTCTCGCATGCGGACTTCCAAGCTCTCCCGCTCCCGCTGGCTCGACGCCGTGTACCGAGGACTGTGGGGCTGGGATTCAAGTGGAGACAGTGACACTGGCTTCCCATCTGCCAGAGGAGGAAACAAATCACTTCTGTCAGAATATACTCGAAGTTAGGTTTCCCTTTAATGTCAGCATTGTTGAGGCAGGGATGTGTTTCAAATTCAGCCACGTTTTACGCAGACTTGGCACACTGAGGCAATGCTTAAGTGCACGGTAAACTCTGACAAATGCTGAAGTTCTATGAGCTACAGGTCCTACCAATTTAAAACCACAGTAAAAGATAAGCATGTGTTTCTTTTGTTTTGGATGGGGCTGCCTGCCAGTTTCCAGTCTGGGAAGACAGTCAAGAACAGAGATTTAATTCAAAGACAATTAATATATAGCTAAATATATTTTAGAAATGTATGCAAGACAAAATAATTCTCCTATTCCCCATTTCCTCCACTGTCAAACTCCAGCATTTTGGTTACCGTTTCGTGCCAAACAGCATCCCCAGCTGATTCACATGCAAGGAGCAGATGGGTTTTATTCATCAACACAATATTATGTGTTTACTGAGAAATAAGAGGTTCAGAAGGGCAGAAACATTCAACACACAAGTGGGTCAATTTCTGTAAGGTATTTTGGCTGAAAAAGACAAGAAGGGAAATTTTGTAAAAAAGTAAAATGGTTCAATTCAACACCTTTAACTGAAAAGTTAGATTCCAGAAATATGAAACATTGGATTTCCACATGTTTAAAGGTATCATCTTTGTTCAAAACAGCATTAAAAAATGACCTAATGTACACAAAAGATAAATTAACCTGAAACCAAGATCCAGAACCAAAGACGACAACGGCAATGCATTCTACCAACATTGGACTTCCACATATTTAAAGGTATCATCTTTGTTCAAAACAGCATTAAAAAATGACCTAATGTACATAAAAGATAAATTAACCTGAAACCAAGATCCAGAACCAAAGACGACAATGGCAATGCATATACCATCACTCCCCAATACATTATTGTTAACGAGCTTTAACAGAACAAACAGGGATGCAGCTGATGTGTTTTCAAAGGAGATGTGTTTCCACATAACTTTAGTAAAGCTATATATACACACACAGAGTATGAATGCTTCCGAGGGGGTAGAAAAACCTCAAACTAAACCACTGTTTAAAAATGTTCAACTGCAATCAAATTAAAACAAAGCAAATGATGGCAAAGTTATGCACAGGGTCATAATTAGCAAGACATTCCTCTACAGTGAAGATACGTATCTTACAGTAAGGTTCTTCTCTGAAACTACTTTCTACCTGCATGCATTTACTATTTAATAATTCTTTCCATGCAGAGAGCCCCTTCGGCTTTATCAAAGAAACACCAGCTTGAGTGGTTTAGAAAATGGAAATCATGCAGTTATTGTTTAGCACTTCGCCCTTAACCAGTACATTTCTCACCCTCTGACTCAAAACCATCCTCCTGCCCTAAAGACCTGCTCATCGCTTGTTCTCTTCTATTGTTTCATATTTGCATGAATGGTGAGCAGTGCTCTAAACAGAGTTCATGAAAAAACAGCTATAGAAATCAAAGCCTCAATTCTAATTTCCATTGCTGAGCTACACAGATGTATACACTTCCCATTATTTATATAAAGACCTACCCTGGTTTTAATACACCATTTGGATAGAATAGCTTCCATTTGCTTGAAAACTTTCTCATGTTAAAAAAAAAATCTAATTTCCTCTAATTAGCAGAGCTTATGGATAAATCTGAGCTTGAAAAATGTCTCAAGACAGATATTGAGTTGGGTCACTGGTATTTTGGAATTGAATGCTCAAGCAAAAAGTTCTTAAAAATTAAATGACAGATTTGAAAAGCTTCAAAATCATGGGTGCAACAACAGAGAAGTGTTGACATTAAGGACAGAAGGTTGGTACAATTAGAAGTGCACTAAAACACTGAATTATCTTTCTCCATCCAGCTTGGAATTATTTTTCTCTATCCAGCTTGGAAGGCAAGAAACTGAAACTGTGTTATTTCTCAGCTGCTGATTCCCCAAGGAGGAAGACTGAATATCATTTGGATGTGATTATACTGCATTCCTATTACTGGACAGTAGGAGTGTATCGTGTAGGCAGCACCACTATTCACCAACACAACATGCAACCTGTGTGTTGTAGTTTTGGGTAGCTGGGTTCTGGTGGAGTAGGAGGAGGTTCAGGGGTGGCTTCTGCAAGAAGCAGCTAAAAGTTTCCCTAAGCCCGACAGAGTAAACACCATCCAACTCAAGGCTGAAGTTGTTGTTTACCAAGGTCAAGTGAATCAGTGATGGTCATAGTGCCTCTGTGAATCACAGTTAAGAAGAAAAAAACCCTCTAGCAGCCACTTTTTGCCACCAGAGAAGGGAGCAAGAAGATGTAAGAAACTGCAGACACCACAGCCAGTGAAGAGTGGGGGAGGAGGTGCCCCAGGTGCTGGAGAGAAAGATTCCCCTGCAGCCCATGGAGAAAACCATGGTGGAGTGGGTGTCCCCCCACAGCCCATGGAGGAGGATGGATCAGAGACCCCACCTGCAGCCTGGGGAGAGGCCCCACACTGTTAGCCATGTTGGAACAAGCTTCTGCCAGCACTTGCAGCCCGTGAAGAGAGAAAGCGACACAGAGATAAGCATGAAAGAGAGAGATCCATGCTGGAGCAGGTTTGCTGGGGAGAGGCTTGTGACTCTCTGGAGGGCCAGGCTGGAGCAGTCTGGGCCTGACAGACATTCTATGGTTTATGATTGCACCCCATAGAAGTGACCCACGCAGGGGCAGCTGGTGAAGAGTTGAAACCCGTGGGAAAGGACTCAAGGTTGGAGAAGTTTGTGGAGGACTGTCCCCCATGGGTGGGACCCCACAATGCTGCAGCAGGGGAAGGGTGTGAGGAATGCCCCCCTTCCCCCTCCCCAAAACTAAGAAGGAAAACAACTAGTGAGGAACTGACCAAAACTTCCATTCCTCCAGTCCCTGACCCTCCCCGTGCCACAATAGGGGAGGGAAGAAGGGAGAGAAATCCTGCATAAAGTGAAGTCTGCTAAGAAGGGAGGGGGGGGGAAGGTGCTTTAAGATCTGGTCACACTTCTCATTACCTGACTCTGGTCTCACTGTGAGCAGTGCAGTGAAATAAATTAGAGAGTTTTCTTTCCTTTGTTCTGTGTTGAGTCTGTTTTGCTCATGATGCTGATTGCGGGATGATCTCTCCCTGCCCTTATCTAGACTCCTGAGCCTTTCAATATATATTTTCTCCCCTGCCCAGATGAAATGGGGAGTGACAGAGCAACTTCGGTGGGCGTCTGGCCTCCAACCAGGTTCAAACCACCACACTGTGTTATCATACAATTACAATGTAAATCTAGCTAAAGACTTCACTGGAAATCCTAAGTCCCTTTTTGGTGAATATCCCATATGACACAGATGTTACTTATCTCTTCCTGTTCTCATCACTGGGTCCTGCTACCTTCTCTAAGGCATCAGAATAAGGTAACAAGATACGTAAGTAAATCTCAGAGAAACATTCCTTAAGATTTCAAAATATGGAAAAAATTTAGACATCTCTCTAGTTGTTCTATGGGCATGAATCAATATGTCATAATTTAACAAAATAATACCATTTTTTTACACCCGAAGACTTGTAGCTACATTCATGAGAACAGCTGAACTGTTCTACACAACATGTAGAAAAAACAGCATAGTCTGAGAAAGGGATTGAAAGAAAATATCAGCTCACTGCCTCAGACTGGAAGTTGCAGCAACTAATGAGACAAGCTCAGCATTCATGTAGCCTTAGCTTTAAATGCTTGTAAAGTCCTCTGCTGTACCCATGTGCTCTCAGTGGTATATATTTCTGTTGTAAAAGGCAGTAAGGAAATCATGTTAGGAATTATACAACCAGCTAGTTTCTTCATCTGACATATATACCTAGTTGAAATGTATTGATTTACTATAAAAATTATCCATGTTTTGTTACAAAGTGCAAAGTCCAAGACATTTTTGGGAACGATCTCCTCAGGGATGATAGAGCTGGACAAGTCATGTTTTGTTCCTAACACTGCTTATTGCTGTCAGGTGTATCCTGATGGAATCTGTATATCCGTAACGATCCAACTCCCTGCACCAAATGATAACGTGACAGTTCCAGGACCCATTTGAAATAAAAGTATGAAATCAAGATCGAACCGAGTTCAATCTAAAGACTCAGAAATCAAATATTTTTTGTCATAGATGTCAAGGTGGTCAAGCTCATAATTTTTGCACATCTGAGATTGGCAAGCTTGATAGCAAGGTACTATTTGATTTAGTCCTACTACCAGACTTGATATGTGAAGGTATTTTTACTTCAGTGAACATATATACACAGCAAAGTGCCTCTTGGGACCTACCGCCTAGTAAATAAACACCAACACACGCTTCCCTGATCTGCTTCCAATCAGTTTTCAACACAATGCAAGGACTCTGTGTTTCCCCTCATCCTGGAAGAAGCAGTAATAGACTAATGTAAGGGACCAAAGAGATCTGATTGACAATGTGTGCTGCTTGGTGGAAGAGTTAAACTGATTGCACTGCACTTGAGTTTTATAGTTTTAAGTAACTGGCAGAGTGCTCTGAGCTGATGTCTAGGCACTTTTTATCTAATCTAAATCAAAATAAAATAACATAACACATAACGAGGTCTGTGTGACTTTGGGACAAAAGATCTCCCAGGGAACACTGTAAGGAACATAGCTGTGCTCTGAAGCAAGTAGTACACGTTTGAGTGGTGCAATAAATAATAATAAAGCTATTATTTTTTATTCTTCATTTGGGGTTATTGCTCTATTTTTTGGCCTTGGCAGTGTCAGACTAACTTTTTTTTCCTTTCTGTGTCAAGCCTGTTACTTCAGACTTTCTGTGCTAATACACCTGTACCAAAAGAAACAAAAATTGCCTACAAAATTCAACTGTGCACAAAACAAAACCCAAATAGAAATCTGAATAATTATTAAATCATTGACCGCAATCAATGACATCATCATGGTAGGTTCAACAATTCAGAAAACTTAATAGTATATAAGTTATGAATTCCATGGATTATTTAATGTTCCTGCATATGTGGAGTCACCTGTATTTATGATAAGAGATCTCCTTAAACCTTACTTAAGCAGAGCACCTTAATTGCAGAATCCCAGAAGGGCGGGGGTTGGAAAGGACCTCTGGAGATCATCTAGTCCAACCCCCATTGCTAAAGCAGGATCAACTGCAGCAGGCTGCACAGGATCGCGTCCTGGCAGGCTTTGAATCTCTCCAGAGAAGGAGACTCCTCAGCCTCTCTGGGCAGCCTCTTCCAGTGCTCTGTCACCCTCACAGTGAAGAAGTGTTCATATCATATTTCCTGTGTTCTAGCTTGTGTCTGTCACTGGGCACCACTTAGAAGTGTCTGGCCCCATCCTCTCAACATCCACTCTTTACATATTTATAAGCACTGATGAGATCCCCTCTCAGTCTTCTCTGCCCCAGACTAAACAGCCCCAGCTCTCTCAGCCTTTCCTCATACAAGAGATGCTCCAGTCCCCTTATCATCCTCCTAGCCCTGCGCTGGACTCTCTCCCGTAGTTCCTTGTCTTTCTTGAACTGGGAAGTCCAGAACTGGACACAGGACAGAGCAGAGGGTGAGGATGACCTCCCTTGACCTGATGGCTACGCTCTTCTAAACGCACACAAGACACCACTGGCCTTCTGAGCCACAGGGACACATTGCTGGCTCATGGACAACTCGTCCACCAGAACTACCAAGTCCTTCCTCACAGAGCAGCTTCCCAGCAGGTCAACTCCTAACCTGTACTTCATGAGACACTGGAAGAAATAAAGCCTATAGAAAGCAATCGAGCATAAGTTTATCTGAAAGGCATGGGAATGAAGTAGTGGGATTTTCTTACATACAAAACATAAAGAATGAACATTTATATCAATTTCCTGGTTTTGTAGTTCTCAGACTTAAAGAGGTGATAGTCCTGAAAAGGACTGAGCTATATTGGAAGCTTGTTGGGAAAACTGCCACAGAGAAAACAAAGTTTAACCAAAGGTTAACTGCAGGGCTGGAGAAGGGAGAAAGCAGCAGTGTGTGAAAGCAAAATTCACTCCGATTCAGAGAAGACGACAAGTGCAGAGGCAGGGATCCTGGTTTTCTCGGATGACCCTGATCTGAACCCAAATGCTTAAAATTTTGTTTGGGACTGTGGCAGGCAAACTTATGTAGCAGGTTGTGGGATTCTTTTTTCCTTAATTTTTTTACATTTCTTTTGCTATCTTAAGTGCAAACTACTTGTTTCTTGGCATCTTTACAAGGTCTAGAGGTTTCTATGTGTTTTAGCTATTATTCATACCCTGCCTAATAGAGTGTAATGCCTTTATAATGAATTAACTGATGACAGTGAACTCTAGGCTGTCTCTGAGATAAGAGGAAGTTATGCCGCTCAGAGATAATGTTTTAGTCTGACTACAGATACAAGAAAACACCACTCCTCCATTTCACATTTGTTCATGTTTGAAAATTTACATTATCAGTGCACACTTTGAGGACTAGCAGTATAAAAATTTTAACCAATAGCCAACATTCTGCAGAAAGAACTGGGATAACAGGCAACCACCCTCATGAACCACCCTCACCCAGTTAAGTCCACAAGAAAAATAATTTGAAGTTCATTTCACAATTATTTTTTCCCATAAAGAACATTGTAGACAACTCCACGGACCCTGAGGGGAAGGAAAAATAAGAAATAAGACCGTGAAAAATGTAAGTGATGTGTAAGCAGATAAACTTTCCCTTTTTTGTTGGAGCTCTAGCTCAGCTTTAATCACCTAACACCTTGGTACTCTATGCACTTCCGCTCAGCTGGATGCTCTGGTAGGTATTGGTTATACGGGCAGCTATGAAGTCCTTTTTGTTAACAGTTTGGTACATTAAGATATATGCCTCCATGAGTAGGTGCTAAGGCATCCCAAGGCGCCTGTTCTCACACTCACTAAGGCATTTTTTTCAGCGATGCCTTTTTGTGAATCACTGCAGTGTGATCTCAGCTGGATGTAGAAAACCTTGCCCAAATAACCATCTTAATAGTGGAATAAATGACAACCAAGCTGACCAAACAAGTTTCCTCAGCTCTGACAGAAAAGCTGTTCCCATCAGTATTAAGCATAAACCCTTCCTGTGATTTGGGATGGATAACATATGTCCTAAATTACATGTTCATTAGTAAGAAGAAACAATTTCCACACAAGACACACATCAATCAGCCATCAGCCTCGGATTTAGGCAATAGTAATTTCACTTAAGCTTTTCAGCATGTCTGTGTTCACTTCCTCTGCTGTTAATGGTACTTAAGCACATGCTCACATGTTTTATTGAACCCAAACCTGAACCATTCGATTACACTGCAGGTCAGTCTTAACACATCGCCTTACTGCCTGGTGCTCATACACAGGGAGATGTCCTCCCACTGTCCTTTCCTTGAAAAATATAGCCCTTGGCAGTAGTCAGTGATTCAGAAATTAAGTGTATCATTCACAAACCCCCTATGCCACAGAACTTCAGGTTTGCAAAGTGTATTGGGTTTGTGTAGGAAGGCTTTGGTAGCAGGGGGGTACAGGGGAATACAGGCTACATTCCACTGTGAGAAGCTGCCAGAAAATTCCCCCATGTCTGACAGAGCCAATGCCAGCTGGCTCCAAGACAGACCCACCACTGGCTCATCAGTTGTGTCAGTAGCACCTCTGGGATAATGTAATTAAGAAGGGGGAAAAGTTACTGCATAACAGCAATTGCAGCCAGAGAGAGGAGTGAGAATTATGTGAGAGGAACAACTCTGCAGGCACCAAGTTCAGTGAAGAAGGAGGGGGAGGAGGTGCTCCAGATTCCACCTACAACAAAGGAGGCTGTGACCCTGTGAATAGGCTGTGATGGGGCAGGCTTCTGGCAGGACCTGCCACCCATGGAGAGAGGAGCCTGTGCTGGCAGGACTTGTGACCCTGTGGGGGATCCACGCTGGAGCAGTCTGGTTCTGAAGATCTGCACTGCATGGAAAAGACACATGCTGGTGCAGCTGGTGAGGAACTGCAGTCCATGGGAAGGACTCACATTGGAGAAGTTTATGGTGTACAGTCTCCTTTGGGAGGGACCCCACGCTGGAGCTGGGGAAGACTGTGAAGAGTCCTCCCCCTGAGGAGGAAGGAGCAGCAGAGACAACATGGGATGAACTAACTGCAGCCCTCATTTCCTTTCCCTGTGTGCTGCTAGGGAGGAGGAGAGAGAGAAACAGGGAGTGAAGCTGAGTCCAGGAAGAAGGGAGGGGTGGGATGCAATATTCTAAGACTTACTTTTTATTTCTCATTCTCCTACTCTGATTTGATTTGCAATAAATTAAATTAATTTTCCCAAGTCAAGTCCATTTCGTCCATGATGGCAATTGGTGAGTGATCTCTCCCTGTTCTCATCCTGACCCCTGAGCCTTTTGTTACGTTTTTTCTCCCCTGTGCAGCTAAGAAGGACAGTGATAAAGCAGCTTTGGGGGGCACCTGGCCAGGGTAAACCCACCACCAAAGTCAAACACTCTGAAGTTTGGAAACGTGAGAATGACGATTTCCTGTCCAATCTTTGCTGTCATTCCCTTGTGCCTGATGATAGGTTCATTAATTGCATGATCACCACTTTATACCCACAGAACCTTGGCATCACTGTGTGCACAGGATGGATGGTGCGCACAGCTGTTCAGCCGCTTGGTTCAGCTCATCATGCAGCTTGTGACCACACACAGTTGGCCTATGATACTTAACAATGTAACACCTGAATGTGGCACAATGACTTTTTTTTCAAGTTATCTAGGGAAAGGTGGTACTATCAGTCCTTCTTTCAAGGCAGGGCAGAGAATTTTTGAGTCATTAATGCCAAAAGAAAATACCAGTTTTGGATGCACAACTGAGATGGTTCTGATGTAGTTTTCCAACAAATAAGAACCTTTTCTGCGCTTCATTTGGTCAGAGGACAGACCTCATTACCTGCATATGCAATGGTATATACACTTCACATTTCTGTAATTCAAGAGTCTACCAGCTGAAAACCCAGAAAATGGGGGAAAAATCCAGTTAGCAGTCACTTGTAATAGCTTTGTTTTATGAACATCATGTAATGAACTCAGTGGTACAGACAGAAACAATTTTCCAGGGCAGATTCGACTTCATAAACTACAAAGCTGTCCCTTCTCTTTCTACGCTCCCCTGCCTTGTGCATGACACACCTTCCAGTCTCTTTAATTAACTAAACGAAGTGGTCCAAGAACCACTCCCCGCATTGCTGCATTTGCTCTGCACACAAAACGAGGAAGGGGTTGTGTCTTAGAAAGAGTTAGCAGTTCTACCGTCAACGATGGCCTCACGTTGCATAGCTGCAGAGAGCTGTTTACGTGTTGGCTGAGCAAATCCAATTCTGGTACTTCTATCAGGGATAACAGGGATGGTAAACAGTGAAAGACTCTAGGCAGAGAAAGACCATGTAGCAACGGAATGCAGGAAGAAAGAGGGAAAGAAAATCTAATCATACTATACCTCTTTCCTGAAAATGGATGGGGGGGTCTTTTCAGTCATTTGTTTTTTTCAAATGAAGTATTAGCTAATTAGCTAACGTTAGGAATGCTAGCTTATCTGCAAATTTAGAACAAGCACACATAAGTCTTAAAATGGTTTTGTTTCCTTGTCTAGAATACAATGCCTTTTCTTTCTTTTTTCTGTTGTCTTCTCATTCTTCCTTTCCCTGCTTTGCATTGCCTTGGCAAAATATATGCCTCTCCAAGAAAAGGACTAAAAATAACATTTCCCCTCTTTCTATTGGGAGTGGAGATGTAAGAAAATAATGTCTTATCAGAGTAAGCACTGAGTGAAAAGATTTTATCAGGGACTTGGCTTGACAAAGATAACATGTTATCAAGAGGGGAACTTGGCAAAGATAACACGTTATCAATATCAGAAGTAAAGCTTGGGGAAAATAATGTTTTAATACCTATTAGATTCTAAATAAGCCATCTGTGCTCCTGATGAATTGTTGTTTTCTCCAAGCCCCATTCCTGTAAAGATGCTGATTTTTTGGCAAACCACTTGTGTAGCAGTTGGGGAAGGGGGGTAGAAAGGAGAAAAGGAAGCTCTTTCTGCGCAAAGCTAGAGGGATATTCTCTTACTTTTTAAAAGCTTTACATGCAGGTAAAATCTGCCAGTGTGACAACTCGTAAGACTCAAATGTTCAGACACCAAATGGATATTGCAGGGAAGGCTCCTCCAATGCTCTGCAAGTATACTGCAGCAAATCCTGTAACAGAAGAGGGTCAGTACCTCTTCTGTCCTTGACCACCCCACCAAGGTGCTGCCTACAGTATTTTTGGCAGAAGCACTTCTCTACAGAGCCAGTGACCACCCATCATTTAGCAATGACTTTTTGTCACAAACCACCACATCACATCTAACAGTGCTCACTTGGGGGCACAAATAAATGACCCCTTTTAGATCAGTTGCAGACATCATCACTGTTCAGTTAGAGGTCACCATTCCCACAGCTTAGCTGACCCAAAGGGTTACCTAACACTTCTGGACCCCTGCAGTGCAAAGCATCCAGCTCAGTTAAGTGGTCAGGGGAGAGCTGGTTTGAGCTACCATGAATGCCTCTGGCCTGAAGCATTCCTCTCTACCACCTGCAATGTGGGGAAGACAGAGACAAACCACTGTCTAGTGGGTGTCTATGCCCTGAAGCTGAAACCTTCTGCAACTCAATTATAAATTCTTCAGAGTTACAATTTGGGTGAATTTAAATAAATCCTGGCATCTCCTGGAAAACAAGAAATCCAGTTCATAGTAGGATGGACTACTAACTGCCATAAATGGCAGGATGTGGGTGAATGCCACTGGTTATTCATAGGAATGGGCAAACAGGGAATAATTAGAAGGGAAGCTGTGGAGGGACTGTAGGAGTGTGATGTGAATAATAAAGCACACTTAGGGAAAGGCATATGAATGATATCTGCCGGGTAAGTATTTGTAGCCAGCTGAATTTCCCTGGTGTACAGTAGGAGTGGGAGGGAAGACAATGGGATCTGTTAATCTGAAGATTTCCTATGGAGGAGCTGCATCTCTTTTTGTCATTAACCATTTGAGTATTTTGTGCCCAGAGATTTCTCCAGGTTCAGGTGTGAATTTGGTGTTAAGGTAACTTCTGAGGCCCTGATATAGCAGAATGCCTAATCAACAGCAGGCAGCCATTACAGCTCTCTAAGGTAAAGCATGTGTCCAAATGCATCCCCGCAGCTGTACGCAGTACTGTGACTATCATTCATGGCAGCAGGATGTAAAAGACTGAAACTGTTGGCTCCTGCTCAGTAAAACACTGTGGAAGAGATAGGAAGGGGGAAATGTAAAATACAGCATTTTACAGTTTTTTGAGAGTACAGAAAGTACAAGAAATAAATATCTATAAGCTCAGAAAAGATTATAAAAATACCTATAGGTTTCTACAATTGCCACAGTAACCGCAAGCATGAGACAAGTACGCTCAATCAAAGCCTGGTAGTAGTTAATTCAGATTGTGTGGCTTATGATTAGCCTCAGCTGCTCATCAATAGAGACTCCAGCTGATAATTATTAAGTTAAACTTCTGAGCAGTATTTGCATATGTAAAGCACACTTTCCCTGCTGAAGCAACAATGGATGCTATAATGCATTTCCTGATTGTACAGCACTTGGATTTGGGGAACCTGGGCAAAAGAGTCTGTTTTGCATATCCTTCCTTACCCTCATCAGGCCAACCATTCAGAAGAAATGCACTTACACACACTGACAGCTACAAGCTAGAGCAACAACAGTCCTAACCCTGCATAATAGGAAAAATGCAACCATTCAATTCAACCAGAATATCTCTAGTAAGAATAATACAAGACAGAGTTTTGCATATTCCTTGAAAACATTTATCTAAGCTTCCTTATAACCTGAAAACATGTAATAACTACTCCATGACAAGACAGCCTGGTCTCTTTTAAAGACATGCAGAAACTTGTGTGGACAGATTCAGCCCATTAATTTCATAGTGACCTCCAGATGTGACTTCCTCCTCCAAAGGAATATTGAGTCTCATCATGTGGCTCTCTGTTTAGTCTTTTCTCACCTCACTTTCTCCAGATCAAAAATTCATTTCCTGTATATGATTCTTGGTCATCAATCATGACCATGCCCTACCCCCCTGGTTGACTAGTATCAAGAATACAGATAAACACACACACAACATGCACATTAAATGTAGATGTGCAAATCTCTACGTTTTTATAATTATATGATAGACAAGGCATGCCCAGATCTGCTTAATGCCAGAGGAGTTCAAAGGCACATCAGCTTTAGAGATAAGGAAACATGGAAAAGGATTAGGAAGATCTTTATGACATCTGTAACACAACAACCTGCTCCCGTGCAGCTACTGTACCACTTTGGTCTAAGAGTCCATCACAGGTTTAGTATTAACAGACCTGAGTGGCTTTTTATCACACGACAACTAATAGCAAAGCAAAACATGACCGAGTTTGGCTTTACTTAAACATGGGGCATAGGTTAGAAAAAAGAGGACTGAGGAATGCAGGTGGTCAGCCTCTCTGAAAGCCAGCAGCATTTAGGCTTTTAAGTGATAGTTTAAAGTTTAGCCATAGAGAAATTTATGTGCATTGCTAGAAATAAACCTAGTAGCACTGTTACATACACTCTCAAAAGGTGATTTTCAACACATCTACAGAAATGCTGCAGTATTAGTTCAGGTTGGTTGGTGCTGCTGAAAGCTGCTGGAAAGCTTGTTACATCCTTGAATATCCATTGGCAGAGAGATGCCAGCAGAGAACCATGCACTGATATTTCGATTGAGGCTGCTGGAAAAGATTGTCTGAATACTGACTGACCATCAAGGGCAGTTCAAGAATAAATAAGTAAATAAAAAAAAATCCAAATTCTGCACCACACCATTACTTTCTTAGCAGGAACCAGATCTCTAAGAACTTTCAAATCTTACAGAGCTTTAGCCAGCAGACACCAGCGCATATGCACATACACACACACACATATATATATATATCTATATATAAAAAGGCAAGTAGCAATGAACAAATTTTCAAAACAATGATTGGTCTTCTTTCTAAATGTATCTGAAGATTACACATGCAGACAGAAATATTGCAAGTTTATATTTTTAGTTTAATATGATGTTATGAAATAACATCAGTGTTATTCGGCTGATGACATAGCAGTGCATGTCATTAATATCTCCCAGTATTGAGTCTTCTATTTCCCCCACACATTCTCAGCACTTTTCATTTGCTGCACCTGTCATTTCAGCCACTTCAGTCCTGAAGAACAGTGAGAGGAAAATGCAAATAACTGCACATTCAGAACACATGAAGGCTGATCAGTGTTATGACATTATCTTCACTTGTGACAAGAGATAAAATAACTCAGGAGTTAGTTTCCTGTCCTCCTCATGAAGAAAAATGTCATAACAGATCGTCATGTACTATATACAGCAAAATTCTGACACACTTTGCAGAGAAGAAAGCATCACAGCAGTGATGCAGATGGTAGGTTACATTATAGTTATGACATAAGAAATGAAGCACACTGCATTTTAAAATAGTAGATATAAGAATATATATAAAAAAACCTAGAACACCAGTTCACAAACTATCTAAAGGCAATTAGATTATTTTCAAAGGTTCTAATTACATTAAACAGCAAGGAGTTGCCCAGACAGTTCACTGGAATCCTAAATAGATTTTCACATTTTCTTATTTCTTATTTCTCTATACTTTCCAAATACAAAACCACAGTTTTCCAATATTACCATGCTTGATAAAACAACACTTTTCCACTTATAATCTCCAAAAGCCATAACATATACTAAAGAGAGCAATGAAATTAAAATAAACAAACTAGAAAATACACTGTTAATTCTCATGAAATTGCACATAAATCAACACGTATCTACCCCTGGACCACAATCTATTTTTGGTAAACAAACTCCACTGACATGCAGTATGAATCTTCTTTTTTGCAATGACTTACTTAACATTTACCTTTAAAAAAAATACTAGCTTTAATATATTAGAGATGGTCCTTCTGCAAAGATATAGTAAGTATGTACAGAACTGATTTTATATCAGATATATCATATCAAGTAGATACGGATTTCATTTCAACTGGTGACCTCGGTTTCCTACAAAAGATGAGGAAATTACTCTTCTTTATGATATTCTTGTTCTGTTACAAAAGTGAAGACAGCATATCAGAAACATAATCCTGTTTCAAGTGAGTCAAAGGCAAAATTCAGTGACTTTGATGAAAACAAGCATAGGTCTAATATTTCATGATACTCTGCATGCATACAGCATGGTGCTGTTAGTCATTTTTATGATGCACCATAAATGTACACAGTGCTGTACTTCGGTAGGTTAGAATGTGGGCCATATCCCCTGTGCCCCATCACAAAACTGCAGAGCTTCCTGTGCAGCAAGTGAATGACAATTTTCATTTTTGAGGGGCCTCAAGTTTATTAAGGTTAAATACCATCAACAAACAGCAAGACTTAGATGTTCTGCCTATTGAGATTTTGTCTTGCAATAGGCAAGAGATATCTTTGAGACTAATCCACGTTTTCGCTCCAGTGCACAGAAGCATTTTAATATAAGTTTAGGCTTCTAAATAAGGATCCAAAAGAGTATGCCTGTTCTCCTATAAGGCGACACTGAGGTTAAGCCCCACTGACATGCTTACTTACTATTCTAAAATAAACTTGCTTTACTCAGTCAGGGCAGCAGTGCTCAATATTCATGGGCTCTGTAAGCATCTAAATAAACATTTTCTCTTTTTTTCTTGTAGATCTCTTGTTTGCCAAGTTTTCCTTCTCTCTAGGGATTTCTCTGAAAAGTAGAATACATCATGTGGGGGGCCTCTTTAATAGACACAAATGACATACTACAGTGTGGCACTTTTAATGATGCTTTTGTTAGGCAGCCTGTGATCAGGGCTGATGGCCATAGGCTTTCCACTGTGATGTATACAATGAACGAATTGATGCCTATGACATGTTTTTATGTTGGGGTAAGGGGAAGATGAAGGCGGAAACATTTACAAAAATTCCTGTGTTTAAGAGTAAATGGGTTGGGTGTAGTTGGTAATTACAGGCTTGCAATTGTCCTTTATTTCTGTTTATAGGGTTCCATTAAAATACCTATCCATCTTCCATTGTTAGTCTAAGTATGGAATTATCCATTTCTATCATTTGAAATACCTTTTGTTATCATAAAGTCTAAGTGGAATAGATGGAGACTTCACCAAAATTGTTTCATATCAAAAACCTCAAAATCAACACACCTTATGCCTAAAGAACAGCCAGACATGGAAAAAACCCAATAGGTAAGCTACATAAAAATAAAAGCTGCTACTGTAAAAGTCATTTAAAGGTCAAGAAGAAGCAATGGCAAAAAAACCCCAAATCAACAAACAAAAATCCTCCAAAACAAAACAAAGAGAAAAGGAGCTTCCCTTCCCATCTACTGTCATTCTAGGAAGAGATCATAATCGTTATTTTTAGTTACATATTCCGTATTGATTTGGACTAATCTAGACAGAGGAATCAGCTGTTAAGAACTGACATAGGATAAGGTCAAGAAGTGAATGCCAGAAGGCCACTGCTACTTCACCCTTCTTTTCCCTCTGGGAACAAGCTGCTGCAATACCTACCCTTACAGCAAATAAGAAAAAAATGGTCTTCTCCCTTCTACATTGTGATCATATACCCAGAAAAAAACTGAGGCAGGCAATAGAGTAGGAATACTTCATTGTGTTATTACTACTAAGTTGGCTGTTTAAATCATGTCACCTTCTGGTCTTAACTATCATTAGAATAATAAAGATACCAACTTATATTCAGCTCTGACTTCACGTATTCCTTTGAAGAAAATCCAACCTTTCTATCACTATATATTACATATTTTGTCCCTTATTTGAAAATTCCACTAAGCAGGACATTTAAATGTGTGTTTTGTCTTTCCTTTTTTGACAAACTAACTTCACCACGTACGTCTTTAAAATTCGTAGTAGCATACCTTATGCTAGCACCTTCTAGGGAAACTACAGAGTTTCTTATTTGGTGAATACAAATATTAAACATAAATTCCATCAGACAATGCTTTTCTTTCTTTCTTTCCCTGAATATTCTGACTGAATTCAATAAACAGGGAAAGTATAATTCCAGACTTGCCTAAAACCCACTCTACTATAATGTGACAGTCATTAAATCTTATTCCAACTTGGAACATTAAAAAGCACACAAGATGTAAGAGTGAGCAGAGAATTTGCTGCCTGTGTTCAGTATTTCCAGTTCTTAAAAATTGCATTTAAAGTCCTGCAATATTTCAGATTTACTGGAAAGTCAAATCTTGCAGTTAGATGAGAAAGTATCAGTGCTATTTGCTTGTTTCCTTTGTGGTAAGATCTCATTTTCATCTCTGTAGGAGAAAGCTGAAAAAAACATGTCTCATCACGATGAAAAGATGAGGAGACAAAGCTCTTAAAAACTTATAATCTTAGATATAGAGAATTATGACTTTTGAACACTTTGAACTAGCAATGCCAGTTTCTTCATCAAAACTGTTCAAATGACTTGTGCTTTAATATGATGGCTACATTTTGTAACAGCAGACATGTCATCTAGGGTGAGTAAAAGGCAGAACAAGCACTGATGACCTGCTCGGCATCAATTCAGCTGAAAGAGTACTTATTAAGACAATTGGCAAGTGTTCTTGGGCATTTAAAGGAGCACGAAATATCCCGTGGTAATCTTCAGTAGAGCTTTCAAGAAAAAAGTATTATACCAGCTAAATAAATACACAACATTAACAAGCATTTTTCATCAATCATTTGAATTACTGCTTTTCTTGTTTAACTTTTTCTTGGAATTATCCTTGAGAGAGTTCTGCAAGCAAAGTTTTGTACTAAAAAGCACATAATTTTTTCTGATATCTCCCCAGTACCCAGAACAGTGTTTTTTTCTTCTCCATGATGGGCACTTAAAACTTGTCCAAATCTCAGGAAAAAAAAGTTTAGATAAAAATAAAGTGATATCAATTCCCCTCTGCCATGCTATAGCAGTTAGAAACCAGAACTTTAACTCTGCCAAGAATATAAACCTCCAAATCTGTTAGATATCAATTACTGTGTATTTAATGTCACAGCTGTGCCTTTTCCCATTTTGGGGTTTTTTGAGGGTTTTTTTGGTTGGTTTTTTTTCCCCTTTTTATGCTTCTCTTGTTCAATGATTTTGGATCTGGTTCTTAATCAGGTCCTGATGATCCTTAATACCTTAATTTCAGAGCCCAGCATTCCCCAAGTCCCTTCTTCATTTGGATATTTCTGCAAGTTCTCCATTCATCCTATGTAGCTGTGCAGACTGTAATCCCTCGTAATAGGCTGATGCTGATCCTGCTGTATGGATTAACCAGTGTAAAATGTTTATGTAATGAATTTCTACCAATTCATGCCTTCCAGACTCGGAGCAGCCCAGGTATATCTAATCTAACCAACTGGCTTTTATCAGCTTCACACAAGAGATGTGAAAATAAGCCTCATTTCAAGCTTAATCGCATAGCTAAAACCTTGTTATTATTTATTTTATTAAACAGAATTAGTATATGTGAGGAATTCTAAGGTACACTCTGTGGTAATCCATCAGTGGATTTGGTATGGTGCCTGTTTCATTGAAAATTGTGGAGTGACAGTTTTTTCATGCCTGGGTTTGATTATTTATCTTGAAAGAGTGAAGAAAAAAAATATAGCTCAGCTTCAAGTGTAATTCTGCTGCTTTTTTCTTGTGAAATCTATATTCCCATGCCAGATGGTGTCTGAGTTATCAAAGTTATTACCCTAAACTCAATTAGGGAAGAATGAAAGTAATTAAGTAGGGGATGAAGTGACAGAAGTATTCAAGATATAAAGCATCTAATATAGTGAGGATCCTCTAAATTAGATAGAAATTCATCTATAAATTCAGCCTAAAACTTAACAGCTTGAGCCTTCACTTTCAAATATTCTAAGACATAGTGCAAAATTCAGTACTTGCTCAAGTGGGCACAATTCCCAGTGTAACAGCAGTCTATAGAAAGTGGGAGTCGTTTTTGTATTCTGGAAGGGCTATTACTAGCAATCACCAAATGCACTCTGAGACAGTTATTGTTCAAATGTTCCTGTATCTGTTGTGGGATGGGTTTTCAGGCTCTTGTGTGACCTCAAGAATGCTTGTTTCCTTTCTTAATCCTGGCTGTTTCATACCCACTGTGGCAAAAAACAATTACAATAAACACTTTTTACCATAAAACCCGTAAAGTAGACACCACAGAGGTGCTGTTAACACTCAGTTTATTTTACATTTCTTTTTTCTTTCTCTGTTTGCTTTACTTTTCCTGACGTAAATCTAAACAAGTTGGCACGAGCAACAGGCATGACCAAGAGCTACAGCCACAGGTTGTAAATGCAGTTTAAGTTGCAAAAAATGATTTTGTGATCTACTTAATGACATTCTACTTATGGGAGAAATATGTAAGAAAACCTAGTGTAAACCCAATCTCTTTTACTTACCAAAACTCCTTTCAGCATAACTTCTATTTACAAGAATCATGCATTTATGGATAAAATTAATCAGATTAATTTGTTAGTGCTCTGCAGGCTGTCCACTCATTTTCTCTTAACAGGGATATATATTCCCAAATTCTGACAGTATGTGTAGGTGAAGAAGGATGGTAAAGGAAAACATTGTTATCTTCTGGAATGCTTCAAATTGGTGCTGCACGGCTGAACAAAAACATCTACTGGTTTAGAAGACAGAGATGTAGATTGTGCTACTGCTACAGGCAAAAGCTTTGCCCAGAAAGGGAATAAATTTAATCCTAAGTATCCATGCATCTCTTGTTCTTGCTTTGGAGACAAAAAGGACTTTAAGAACATATGCTGATTATATACCTAACCATACCATACCACTATACCTCACCACACCGCATGTAACAGCACTATGCTTACAGATTACAAGGATATAAACACTGACAAGTCAGGAAATACCAGAAGTACTTCTGCCTTCATTTGCCTCACATGTGTACAGGACAAACCAAAGGAAAAAGCACTCCTTCATTTCCTAACAGCTGGGATGCAAACACTAAGCAATGGTTCTGATCTGCAAAGGTGATGGCCTGATGACCTGCAGCACTGTGACATGTGTGCTCAAGGAGCTCCAAAACTGTAGTTATTATCAGTTCAGCTACAATATTACTGAAAATAAATTAACAATCCACGATATTTTCATCACTGTTGCAGGTCGGGACAGGTGAGGCAATGAACTTTGAAGCAGTGTGTGAACACATTAATCCTAGGTCACACAGGTAGCATAAACAGCAGATTGCAAACTGTTCCCTTTTTGACCACTCCTACCATATCAATTAAATCACAAGTGTATCTTGCTTATTGAATTTCAGTGCACTGAGAATTTTGAACCTGGGGCACAGTACAATGATGTGCTTATATATGTCTTCAGGAAAAAGAGCTTAAACTATTAGGGCAATGGAGTATGCAGAGAGCAGTGAAGCGCTGCTCTGCAAAACATGAAAATCAGTAACTTGAGGTCACATTTCATATATTGCTTTGTAAAATGAAAACAGCATAAGAAAGAGAACCACAAAGCCAATTTAGAATAGAGAACAGATGAACCAGAAAAAAAGCATAATGAAACCCCAGAAATGGAGCTGTTAAGGTGAAGATGTCAAAAGTATCTATCACATTTAAGATAGGCGTAGCAGATGCCAACCTTAAGTTTTACTAAGGAAAAATGTATCTGGTAGACTTTTGGTTAGTTTGTTGAAGAAAAAGAAATGGCATGCTCTTAAGACTACTCAGTGTGCCCAGTTTTAGAGAAATCTAAGGAGCATATATATTATTCTTACTAAATTCACCTATCCTAGTTTCAGAGGACAATAATCCAAGAGAAGTAGTAAGCTAGTACCTAGTACCTAAAGTTCTTGTAATGTGATTTACTCAGAGGTATGAGAAATAAGTCTAAACCAATGGATATATCTATGTAAGAGTAATTTTCCATAAGCAATGACATACCCACTAGCACTTTCTTTGAAAGAAAAAGAAAATTACTAACTTGAGTAAAAGAAGCAGTGATTCCCTTTATAATTCAAATGAGGGTGAATCCTACCACTCATCTAGCAGTCCAAAATTATTAAGACAGTTGATTGAGAACTGTTTCCCAGAACAGCTTGCTCTACCAAATCTATTTTTTATCTTAATTTGAAATTAATTTATTCCCCAGCTGTCAAGAAATGTCTAGCAATCAAAAACTTTTTAATTTTTATTTTCTCAGTTTCTCATTCCTATTTCCAGCATAGACTGGGGGAAGGAAGAAAAATGAGATAGGAAAGCACTCATAATTATTGTTTTCATTTATGTGATGAAGAAGATGAGTATTACTTTATTGGAAAAAACCCCAACACCTTTATTGATACTTCCCATTGAAATTCTATTCTCTGGAATTTTTTTATATGCCTTTGTACTGTTTTGACAAAAATAAGGTCTTAAAGATCCCTTAGATGATTTAGGAGCACATTCCATTAAAAGAAATTGTCACTGAAGAGCCTGAGAGGCTTGACAGTAGGTTTTCAAAGAAAAGTAGGTGCCTACAATGCAGGTAGGTGCACCTTAAGTATCCTTCCTCAAATTGCTTAAATGACTTTAAGAAGAAAGTCCTAACTGACTAACTTTGCTCTTGAATGAGACTTAATATTCTTTGAAAATGCTATGCCAAGACTAATTATAAATCCATTCTGACAGCCAGGTCTCTGCCAATGCTCTGGAAGCTGACAAGCCTCAGGGATGCGACGTTTAAAGGAGAAGAAAACACACAAATCTGAAACATGCTGTGTATGCCAATGGCTGCTACTAAAGCATTTGACTATGTCCAGTTCTAACTTCTGTGTTGCACTGCAAAAATTTGACTTTGAAGATGTTAACTTCTGGTTTACATTTATTATCATGATAAGGAAAATGCTGCTGAAATTTAAATTTGAACTCTCTTTCCTCTCTTAATAAATGAGAGAGGGTACTGCCTCATCCCACATCATGATGATTGGCTTTGTGCAGGTGACAGAACAAAGTATTTAAGAGTTTTGATAAATGTAGCCTAGTTTTAGGCTGCTCAGTTCACCACAGTGACTCTGAGAATGTTCATGCTCAGAAATTTCAGAATCAGAACAGAACTTCTTGTGCTACTGATTCAAAGCCACCATGGAGCAGTTAAGCCGAATTTGAGAGTACCAAGCAGCCACACGAACTGTGTACATCAAATATTTTTATCTAGATGTGCAATGTGGCTATGGAATACTAACAGTAAGACGTATGGAAGAACAACTCGTTAACTTATTCTTAAGCAAGATCATATTAATTAAAATGAAAATATTTCTCATTGCCTTCACCAGCTCCACATACAATACGAGATCCTAAAAGTACTTTTTTCCTGGCAGAGATCAGAAAAATAAATAAAAACAAAACAAGAATCTCTAATGATTTTATATTATTATATTAAAAGCCCTGCTACTTTGGTAACAAACTAAAAATGAAATTGTTGTTCAGGGGATTTTTCCGGCTTTCAGGCAGTGCACCTAAGCTTCTGAGGAGACTTCCTGAGCCATGAAATGGGGTATGAAAATGTTTAATCCCTGACTGAACTGTTATCCTTGTGGAAGCACTGTGAGTACATACAATTACACCAGAAAAAAACTTGTGTTCACCAGCAGTACTTTTCATCGCTGGGAAGCAGCTTATTATATGAACACAGAGGTTTTTATACTGGTACAGTTGCCTCCATGCTAGAAATCCTTTACCAGTGTAACATACAAATGACTGTATGCTGGTGAAGTGCTCTTAGCAAAACCACTGGTTAGGCCACTGCAGTATTCTGGAATTCCTTTATCACTTTTTTCCCTTTGCAACTCTGTAAATAGCATTTTTTATTGCCAGCACTTTAACGTAGGTGTAAAATTTGGGAGTTGGAGGGGGATTTTTAGAATGAAGTTCATTGGAACAAACAGGCTGTGCTCGTCTGTCTAAATACATCGGGTAGTTTTCAGCCTGCCATACAGGCCTATTCCCTAGCTCCTAAATCACTTAGGTACAATTAAAACCCATATTCCCAGTCAAAATAAACTGTCTCCAAGACTCTTAAAAACAGGATGGCCAAGACTAAATTAAGACTGAATTAAAAAGATGTTCTAAATTGTTTAGCTATTTTAGCTTTCTCAAGATTTCAAAATGGAATAAATTTACTTTTGGCATTAACAGCATTTAGTCCACTTCCAAAAATTATCACACCCCCCCAAATCAAGGATTTGCTTCTTTCTTCAAATTATAAATTTTGCCAAATATTTTTTTAGCATTTAGAATTTTTTTTCAAGCTTTATTTTGGAAGGACTACAGTTTTTTGCTGCAGGTAAAAAGAGATTGGCCAACAATCATACTAACATGTGAAGGTATTGTTTTTTTAAAAAGGCAAATTTTAGAAAAATCTGGCTTCAGGCAGTTCTATGAATGGTAGGGAGGAAGATCATTCTTGGTAGAAAAACAGCATGGCTTTCTGGCATTTCTTGTTATTACTGACATGAAACTAATTTATAAACAAACTCTGAACTGCATGGAAATACCAGATTCTGTAAGGCTCAGGTTAGCATTAAAACAGTATGAATTGGCTGCCTTCTACGCTGTCCCTTTATTGTTTTTTCTCAAGCAGTTCCATGAAGACCAGCAGTTCAAACTCATGTAAGAGTTCCTGGTTACTGCATAGAAGAGGAGCTACATTATGCACATGCCACTTTGCAGCAAAAATTGTATTAAAAAAAATCACACATGTCATATATTTTACTCCAGTATTGCAATGTAATATTGTTTTGATGATGGAATCAGCTTCCAAAATAAAGATTTGGATGAGTAATTGGACAAAGAAGCACATCAAGAAGTGCGGGTCCAAGATTTCCTCAGGTGCAATGCACTTAAAACAGACCTCTTAGCATCTATAGTAAATACAGAAAATCTTCCTTTCATATGACTGGGGGGGGAAAAAAAAGACCCAAACTTTTCTCGCTTTTGCATGGTCATGTTGGTGGCCTGTTGATGGGGGGGGGATACATAATATTTGGATTCTCATCTGTAATTCTGACATTCACTGCTTATAACATCAGATTACAAGGAGCCTCCTTTTCTTGTAATGAATCAGCTACAAGTACAGTACTCCATCTTTCTAGTTGAAATGAATTTCATGGCACAATTGGACAATGCCATCTGCTGCCAATTGTCTTGGCAACTAATTGCATTGCTGCTGGCAGCTGCCAGAGAAGAGCACATTGCCATACAGCTGTTACAGTTGCTATAAAACAGACAGCTAGCTTCATCGCTCCTCTCTATTGCTTCTTCCTCCCAAATCCCTGAAGGCCAGGTCGTGGCCAAAGTACCACTGGCATGTCAGAGGAGAAAGGAAGAGGCCATACAGAATGGGACACCTCATCCAGAATTCTGGCTATACCGACAAGCATGCAGCATCTCTCTCCTTTGTCCATCCCTCCTGGCCGCTGTAAAGGCAGAGGAAAGCTGTGCTAGTATGCCCAGCAGGCACAGTGCTGCTTCTGATACTTATCACTTGTTGATGTGCTAAAAAAGCTACTGGTAGTCACAGGCTATTTCAGATTGCCAACTACATCCTGCTGAATTCAAGTAGCACACCTTCCCCCTTTGAGCAGCTGTGCAGGAAACTGGTGTCACAGGCTGCTCAGCCAGAAAGAAGATAGCCTGAGCTGTTCATCTCAATCTTCAATTTAGGTGTTGCAGTTTAGGCACCTAGGCAGCCACTGTGAACTTTAATGTGAATTTAATGAGGATTTTGATCAATACCTTTTGAAGCATGCTGAGAAGACCCTTGAAAGCTTCTTCAGTAAGAAATCCAAGAAATTTTAATTTGTAGTGCAGTTAAGAATGGGAAGATACATACCAGACAGTGTATTAACCACAGTCAATCATTCGGGAGAACCAGATTATAATCAAGTGTCAAAACAGGAAACAACAGGGAAGCATCTAGACATTTGAAGCATTGACCTGAAACTCATCTCACGAGTTTCAAAATACTTGGTGCTGTTCTCCAGACTCTGACAACAGCCATACTGGGATTATGTAGGTCCTTGTGTTCTTCTAAATGAGTGCAAAAATACACTCAGCCCTGCGAAAGGTAGAGAAAAACTGACTAGTAGTTCCCTAAACTTTTAAAAATAAAATAGCAAATAAACCTTCCCCTTCACCACCCATCAATACTTTCTGAAAGAACTCCTAATCCATTGATTCCAATGATAAAACTGATTTTCTGATACTGGCTCAGTCTTTGCTAAATCACAAAAATAGATATAAATTTTTTTTAAAAGTAACATGCAGTCATAGCTGCTTCTTAAATCACCATGTTTACTATATTTAGGCAAAGACTACACTACATCCCCTATATTCTGCTACTCTGGTGTTTTCTTAGAGGTTTTGCAACCAACTCAGCATCAGCAGAATGGTCACGAAAGACACGAGGAAATACCGAGCTGTTCTCAGCCCATACATGCCTTAAAAAGGAGAAGAAAATTTTTACTGGTTAGGCTGATTTGATGGATTAGAAGAAACTGGAAGTCAATTCAGTGTATTTATAAAATGGTGCACAAAACATGTCAAAAATGATCACAACAATATGTAGAACTGATGCTTAACAGAGAACAAATCAATCAAGTGGACACTGATTATTTTATAATACACACACTTTGAGCAAGAAAGGGATGAATGGTGAGTTAAGGAGTGAGTAGAAAACACAAAACCTATTTCCTTTAATTACACACTAGTTTGACTTGAGACAACAACCACTTTGCCCATGTAACAGTAGGGACATCAGCACTAGATGATTTACAGACCATAAAGACTCTTAGACAGCATTAAGTGAATGAATTCTATTCTTTGCCAATATTAACTATTAGCTAAAAGCAAAAATGTCCAGTCAGATTGAATCCTTGATCTCTTCTTCTGCTCAAGATGGGGACTTGATCAGCTGAAGCCAAACCGACAAACCAGCAAGTACCTTAATCTAGCTGCCCTGAGACAGAAAATGTGCTCTGAGAAGTAGGAGTAAAGGGAAGGCTATTGTCTTTTCCAGAAAATGCACAGTGCCTTTCAAAGTCACTGAGAGGACAGTGTGTATCTATGCACCTCCAGACAAAGATCTTGCTGGTGTTCACACACAGACAGTCTTTAATCCCACGGGATTGCTTCCATCCCCATAGGAGGTGACTTGTACAGCCATCTTGCTATAATCTAGTGCCCCTTTCCTCACCACACCATGAACCAATGAGTCTTTGCCTCACAGTTTTGCATCTAAGGGTACTTAAGTTATTTATCCTGGGGATGCACTGCTCAAAATACATTTACCCAGTTGCAGAGAGAACACTAGCACTGCAACTTGTGTGTACATGAAAATTTTAAAAATCTTCATGCCGGACCATTCTGCTCTACTTAGGGTCAATGGTGCTCTGACAAATCCAAAGTTGGGCCTTTCTGAAAACATCCCAGCTTCTACTCTGTGTAATGTGTTCGGTTTAATTGCTTGGTTTACATTGTTTCTAGGACATCAGTAACTAAACCTGATAAAAACTTATCTGCATGTTAACCATATGAGGAAGAAGTTACAGCAGGCAGTGTGGTTACTTCGATTCTTGAATTTATGTAAGCACTTAAGTTTATGCAGAATCAGGGCCTTGTATTTAGAACAGGACATAATTAATTCTAACCTTACATATTCAGTGGGAAAACAGCTGTGAGTGAGTGCAGTCTTGGGGTTCTGAATTTAAAGTCCAGAAATTGAAAGTCATACATGGTTCCCACAGCATCCATTACTCTCTCCACTGGCACATATGTAGTGTTTTGCTTTGCTGTTTATGCTAAGAAATTTATGCCCTGAAGTGTATGTAAAACATTACCAACTTACGTTTCCCACAGCTGCTGTAACTCTAAAGTTCTTGGCTTCTGTGCATTTAAATTAACAGTCATAACAATACACCAAAGCCTTTTCTTACACTGAAATTCTATTCCAGGGTTGGTTTTTTTTTCCCCCAGTATATAACCAAAACACTCATATTGATCTCCTGCTGAAATAGCTCTCCTTGGTACATTCTGAAATAACAGTGGCAGGTCATTTACTGCTGCTCCCGCACAACACCTGATTTTCATACCTAACATTTTCTTAAATATGTGTCTTTTTTTTTATTCCAATGTCATGGTCACTTGCCCTTGTGAAAGGTCTTATTCATAGAATGTGGAAAGTTTTCCAGTTAAGCCTTTCTGAAATCTCCCACCCACAGAAAACAACATCAGAACAATGCAGTTAACATACTGTTTTATCCCCTACGTGCTGTCAATCTGCACAGCATTTTAGTCAAATCCTGAGTGGTACTACAGTACTCAGTTCTTCCTGCTACACTTAAATAGTGATTGAATATTTGCAAGGTAAGATATCTTCTCCTGGAAAACAAGCCATTTTCTCAAAGAATTAAAAAAAAAAAAAATAAATCTTGCATAGGGCCTGCATCAAAACTGTAGAATTTTAGCCTGAACAGTCACAGTCTTTGAAAAACTGTAAGCCTCTTAAAAAGGACATTTAGAAGGGAAACATTTTGACAATCTTAACTCTTGACATTTCAATATTTTCCTGTATGTATTTATATAATACAAAGAATATAGAACACTGTTCTTTTCTGGTGATCCTTATTAAACAAGGAACTTGATAAGAAGGATTATGCGAAGAGCTGCAGAATAGCCCAAGTGCTAGAAAACTTATTTCAGAATGAATTGCTGAAGGACAGAAATCTATTCAGATAAACAAAAGCATGGATAATAGGCAATTTGCTCATATCCTTAAGTGCCTATGAGAAATACTAAAATTTATTCCAAGAAGACTCTTCCAAATGTTAGAGAATGATACAAGAACCAGTGGCCAATAAATGGATTTTCAAAAATGCAAGACAGAAACAACATACACATTTTGAGCAAAAAAAGTAATTAAACACTGAAATAACTAGCAAGAATCACCACTGACTGGTGGCAGTGATTCTGCCTCTATACATTTTAAAATCATGAACAAGTTTTTGTAAAAGGCTATTAAAAAAAATGCCTGTGGCCTGTGTCATGTAGAAGACCTCAACTTTTCCCCTGGTATACCGAAATTCCCTTTGTGGCAGTGACTTTGGTGAAGGACTGAGAGCGCTACCAGAGCTCGTGAATGTGCTCCTTAACCCCTGCCTGGAGTACCACAGTTCTGAGATTTCAGAGATGAGTTTGGAAGTGTGAGAATTCAAAGGTTCAGGGCATGTGAAAAAATGAGGTTCTACCACACTTCCATGGAGAAGCCAGCCAAAGCCTGCATTAATCTGCTGCCATATCTCATGGCACCAAAATGGCCAAGTATTGTTTCAAAAATCTACTAAATCATAAAAACCTTATGCTTTAGTATTATCAGCTGCAACCAAAGAAAGAAGCAATATAAATGTTAATGAGAAGATGTCTGTTTCACTTTATTTAAAAGCCAGACTAATCCCATAATCCTAACAAACAAAAATATTAGGCTCTCCACAATTACAACATAACAATGTCCAGATGGCGCCTGTCTGTGGGGAACAAGAAGAACAAGGGACTTTACGAGCTGAATTCCAGTGAAAAAATCCAAGTCCCAAGGAAAACTAAGACAGACCTACCAGTGGAGGTGTTGAAACAGAGACTTGACTGCAGTAAGTAGCACCCATTGCTTATAAAGGTATTCCATTTCATTTTTAAAGGGGGATTCTTACAACACAGTGAGTAGCGGTGTCAGGTGTTCATACTCCAATACTGTAGAAGGAAGAACACTTTGTATAGCATGGCTTGAAGATGTTTCTGTTTTCTTTCCTAGATTTGCCTGGTTTATTTATTTCAAAAGCTATAAAAATTATAAATCAGCCACTGAGTTCTCAATGATAGCTGCAAGATTTAAAGGCATACAGTAACAAAATAGACATATGGAAAACTAAGACAAAAAAAGATTAGAAAGGGTTCATAATTCTTCCCTCGTGAAGCCTCGCTGTGGTGCGTTATTGGAAGTACCCTTTTAGTCATACTAAAAAGGAATTACTGTGCAAAGATATAGCCATTCAGTCCTTTGTAATGCAACACCACTTTATGTAAACTCAGCCCCTGATGTTCTAATGCAGGCTTAAAATGGGGCTTCACCAACATTTCAAACAGGGTTTTGAAGCTGGATGATTCAAGCTAGAAGGGTATTCCCTCAAGCAAAGCTTTTGAAACTTCACTGACAAAAATGAAGGAAGCTAGTATGCTGATGGGAAAAAGAGGAGAAATATGTCTACTCATCACACACCGGAATCTTGGAAAGCACTGCATATTTGGAAAACTCAATGTACTTGAAGTCAAACTGAATGTGACCTTTATTTAGTAATTTTAGAAACTCTGTAATTTTTGAACACAGTAAAAACTGTGAGTTTACAACTTGACTTTTGTTAACAGGAGTATACACGAGGATATTTTCTATCCAGTGGTCCATAATATTAAATAACCAGAGGAAGACAGTGTGATCAAGAATAAAGGAGGGAATTTGTCCAGGGAACAGCCAAGAACGCTATATAACACGTATCAGAAAGGACAGGCTGTTTTATTGACTTGAGTATTTATTCTGTGCCAGCACTCAAAAAGGGAAAACAAACTGATTATGATGACTCTTGGGCCTGTAACACTGATGCCAAATGTACTAAGTGCACTTAAAGTAATGAAAAAGTTAATCCAAAAGTCAGTAAATAGAAAACAAATTGATAGAAATATAACTACAAATACACAGCTTTTTCTTACCCCCTCCACCCCCATTGATCCACTCTGATCAGACTGAATTTATTTCTTGTTCAGATTTAAAGCTGTTAAATAAACATTATGCACAGATGTAATATATTACAGCATCTCCAAGGTGATCTAATAACAACTTTTCATGTTGAAAAGACACCATATCACCATATCAAGATTTCCATTTTATGAACTAAAAGCTGGCTAGCTATACAAACTGCAAGTAACAAGTGTCAATTACTGAAAGAAGAGTAGCTGCTGGAACCTCAAAGGAATCAGTACTCTGCTGGTTCCTATTTCACTGATGCTCTGGATATAAGAAAGAAAGAACTTTGCATACAATACGAAGTTAACAGTGTAAATTATGGCTGAAGACAGGACAATCCTGTCCCACTCTAACAAAATGCAGTTCAATATGTCCAATTGCAAAGGTGTACTCTTGAAAACAAAGAAAGTAGCCCGTATCTATAAAACACCATAATGTATTTTGGCAAATAAGGATCCCTGAAGGGACTTAAAAGTCTGAGTAGATAAACAACCAATTGACAATGAGCTTCAAAAGCTGCAGCTAAAAAAGAAAGGGTGTGTAAGTAATTATGTCTTTGGAAGTATAATTGGGGGAGTAAAGAGTAGGAGGAGATAAATATATGTACTACCTCTGTATGTAGTACTGACAAGAATACTACTTCATACTACTATGAGTTGTGTCATGTGTGGTTTCAAAAGCATGCTGAAAATCTGGAGAGGTTTCAGGAGAGAGCCAGATTAGTTAAAGACTAGAGATAATGCCCCACAATTGAAAGAGATCAATCTTTTTAGCTTATAAAAAAGAAAACTGAGAAGTGAGTTGATTAAACTATAAGCTCCTTCACAGGGAGAAAATAGCAGGTATTGAAGAGCTCTTTAATCTAGTGGAGAATGATACAGCAAGAACCAGTGACTGGAAACCATAGTTGACCTATTTCAAATTAGAGATGGGGTGCATATTTTTGTTACTGAACATGAACAATCATTACACAGTGTCCCATTGGGAGTGATAATTTTCGATGTTTTGACTCATCACTACATCTCTGAAGGACAGGCTTTAGCCTCACAGAAGTAACACTGTGAAAAACTAAGTAGTCTGCCCCGTTACAGTCATCTCTGAGGTAAAATACAGTGACATGATACAAAGACCAGGTCAGACAACTGGGGGGACCTTAATGGTCTTGAACTCAATGAACATAGGACTTCCATCAAGGTTTGTAATTGCTGATGAGAAGTGTGCACTGACAAACCTCACTAAAGTTTTTGCTGCTGTCAGAACCAGGTTGTATGCTACCTACTCCACCACTGCATACAAGGTCTAACATAACATATACCCCAAGTGCCTCTTGAACATTTTAATTGACAGGCAGCCTATCAAGAGAGGAAGCAGGTATTTCACAGCCTCTTTGCTAAGTAAACAGGCAGTCAATTGCCACAAGCATCTGTGGCTAAGTTCCATAGAGCCTACTGAGCTGCCAGATGCCAGTGCAACCATTGGTAATGGCACATGGCAGTGCAAATTAGCATGAGTTACCGCAAAAGTCCCCAAAAGCTACCATTCCTTGGACCCTCCATCTGAAAACTAATCATGTATTAGTCTATTTTGGAGTTAGATGCAGCACTCACTACTCCCATGCTGTAGGTATAAAGGACAGTAAATGGGGGAAAAAAAGACGCGCATCCCAAGTCCATCTCTTAAACCTTCCTTAGGATTGTATGACAGATTAAAGAAGAAAATTCAGCAGTCATTTAAATGACAAGCCCATGTACCTGCCATACAAGTACCACTTAGATTATGCAATCCCCATTAACGTGAATGCACGTGCAGACTATGACTCAAAGAGTCATGGTTTTCTTTTTTATAGCAAGTAGATTTCTTTTTCCATCGAATGCAAAAGCAAAGCTTCAAATTGTTATTTAGTTATAAAATCTGATCTAATAATTCATAACCCAAATGACAACTAATGAGGACTTTTTATTTTTAGGAGAACAGATGCACAGTTGCTCTAGAAACAAAACTAAAAACTCAATGTCATGATTTTTGTCATCCAGAACTCATGATATTAGGACATTTGGGATTGACAATACTGTAAATGATAGTTTTTTCAGCCACAGACACCATCAGTCAAATTAAATTCTATTCAATCTTTAAAAATGGAGAGTGTTTAAAATATTTAAAAGTTTGAGGAATTATATCCATTCTTTTTCCACCTATTTTTATGATTTTACTATTCGATTTTCTTATTTTATGGACTAAGAAAACGAGACAGGCTTTCTGTTCACACAGAGATAGATATAATCTTTATTTTTCTGATATTGAAAATGGGTATGTAATGAAGCTTTCCTATGAGTGAGTTTAATCCATTCATGACAGTTATGTATCACCTTGTCTTGCAATTTTTTTTTACATATCTCCATTTTTGAAAAACTCAATTAAAAGAAAACTCTTTAAATTGCCAGAGATAACATTTATCAGCTTCAGGTTGGGATTCACCAAGAAGCCTGAAACTCAGTTAAGTATCCATCTTCTTATAATTAATCAGGGCTTTTTTCTTTTTTTAAAGGAAGAAAAATATCTACAAAATGGAAAGAATGGATAAGACTCAGAGAATAATTACCCTTGAAGGTTAAAGATTTTTAAATACTCATTAAAGAACTGGATGGAACTATTTAAAAAAAAGGTACTGAATTTTCTTTTCTGAAAGATTTCAAGAAAATTGAGAGGTCCATTTTGACATATGTGGTAAATGCGTCTCAGTGTCCTCCCTTCTTTGCCTCCAGTGAGCTGATAGCTCTCCTTAAGTTTTACACTCATTTGACACTACAGACTTAGAAATAAACAACTAAGTTACATTTTTACAGGTTCTGATTTGTGAAAACCTTAGTTACAAATACACAGATGTCTGTCTTCTCTTTCTACAACCTGGTGTCTTGTCTCACATCTATTTTTGGGTTCCACATCCCAGAAAGAGACCCAGAAGAAATGCGTCAGGGTTCTGCAGGAAGGAAGAGGATCCCATGTCAGGCTCTGCAGTAAAGCAGCTGCGTTTCATACCCCTCTGTGCAGCTGGCAGGGAGAATTCCCACTATAACCAAACCAGTTCTCAAGCCAGAAGCAGACTACCTCTTTCGGTCATTTCATATACAGTATACTTAGGGTTGTTTCCTACCTGTACATAGTATCTCCCCGTTTGCAGCTGTGGCACAACATGCACGCAGGTTTGCTTTACATTTATCAAGCCCAAATTGCTCATTACCCCTCTGGTAACATACACTTCTGCTCTGAATAGACATTTGTCACGCAGGCCTTGTCAGCAATTCAAACAATCCAAGATTAAATGAAAAGCATTAGAGATGGGGAGTAAGATTTTCGCCCTCTCAACCCCTGCTTCAAAATATGCTTCAAACTCTGATGATCTACTTAAGCATCCATCACTCAAAAAGACACTCTCTTTTTGTCACTGTAAGAAGAATGGATGTATCTGCAGGAAAGTATCTTCTACATCAAATTGTTTTTCAAACTTTCAAAGTTGTACTTTGACTAGGAGCATCTATCAAAATAATGCTCCATAATTACTAACAGTAATTATCCCAATAATTAGTAATTAATTATTTGTGAGTTCTGTTGAATCTGATGCCCCAAGGCTTTACAGATTTCTGATAGCAGGAACTAGGAGACAGGAGATAAATTCCCCTTCCTGTGTTTACCAGTGGCAGATCCAAACCTTCCTGGAAGCAAGCTGAGAGACAGGACATAATTGGATGGATCAGTGGCTGAGATTGCTTGGAAAGACTTTTGTTCTCTTCCACTGGGTTTTCTTTTTCCACTACCTCTACTCTTAGGGTTCCTTTTTGCCCCTAATCCTATCACACAAACTGCTATGTCTGTAACTTTGGTGATGTGTCATGGCAGGCAGCTCTGAAGTGCAGGCACACTAGAAATGTTTTCCTTAACTAGTTCAGACACTGGCAACATTGAGGCTGTGTGAGCTTGGGCTGCACACAGAATTCCAAAATACCCCTGCTGCCACGGTACTAACAGCGGTGAAGTTACTGGACGAGCAACAGCTGTACTCCAACTGTGCTTTTAAAGGCAAACGATGTACTTTGAGTTTTTCCAACCTGTCAGAACAAATTAATTTCTACACATCTAAACAGCTCTTCTTCCTAGCACCTCTTCTGCCCAGCCTTTCCCAAGTCTGGGATATTATCATAAGTGACGGAACAAGAGAGAGTTTCTTGCCTCTTCTTTCACGTCTTGCTTCTTATTTCTTCCTTGTTGCATTAGTTATAGTAAAACAATGCTAAATCTGTAAGTAGAAACACCCTTCAATAACACCACTCTTTCTGGGAGGTATTAGCCCAACATACTAAATTGTGAAGACTACACAGACGGAAGCAGGGCATGGATTTGTGAAGAAGTTTTCTGCTATCTGAAAATCTTGTAGGTTTCTAGTTATTCTTGGCTGGCCATATGATTTCAAATCCCATTTTCTTCAGGGAAGCCCTAAATATAAATGCTCCTAGCCAGCATTTGTGCCTGTGCAAACAAACCAGATGCAAGAAAACTATACAGCTGAAGAGCGTGTTTCAAAAAAAGAACTGTAAGTTGGTTAGGCAAAAGGATAATTATCAGACAAGAAGGAGTCCCAATATAGGAAAAGAAACTGCAGTCAGTGTGGGGCTTATGACAAGCAAAACTAAGCAGGTACTTAGACAGTAGACTGTACAGCACCAGAAGGCAATAGGCAGGTGAACTGTGCGCAACTGATACGTGTGTCTTCTCCATTCTGAAATGTCACTGCTGTATCAAGCAGAACATCTAAGCCATACTGATCTTGTCTTGTATAACTGAGAGGATAACTCTTCTCTTTTAGCTCCATTTTCAGGCTCCTTGGGACTTTTGCACAGAACACGTTATAACTTTGCTGAACAATGTTGCTTGGTTTTGTATCTTCAAATAGGTTTTTTTTCTAGTGAAAAACAATTTTAAAGAGGAAGGAAATGGGATTATGTAGTTTTTTTATAAAAAGAGAGAAAGAAAATTAATGATGTACATGTAGAGGGAACCTAGAAGTGGTTAAGATTTTCTGATCACATCATCACTGGTGCTGAACAAGGAACATAAAGACTATTAAAGAAATACTAGAATAGCAGCCTTATTCCCACTAGGCAGCACTGCAAATAGACCCCCAGGAATTCTGTGATAAAACAGAGAAAATTGAACATGTGTGACAGAGAGCCAGAGTGAAATGAAGCACGAAAAAGAAGTGCAACACAAAAGGCTTAAAAGGGCTCAAGGTGTGAAAACGCTGAGGAAAGCGAAAGAATGTGAGGGATGTGTGAACCAGTGCAAGTGCAAGAGGAAAACAGGAAGAGGATTTTGACTGAGTGAGGCTGAAAGTGATAGGGGGTAACCAAGCATAAACGTGAAAGAAAAACCAGGAGTACGAATGAGCATGCAAGTGAGCAACAGAGCATGGCAGAATGACAGTCTGTGATATAGTATGAGATGGAAAATGTAGGAAGCCAGACAGAAAAGACAGAAAAGAGTTTACCTTCATCCTTTACCAGAAGAGAGGCTGTTACATGAAAACAGACCACCAAGCAGTGTAACAAAGTAACAGGAGCCACAGTAACTACTAAGAATTCTCAACAAACAAGACATTTGGATTGCGTCAATTTTGTCCACAAAGCTGAGGTGGTCAGGATGGCCGTGCAGTGTGTCCTTTAGAAAACAACACACTGCAAGAAAGGTGAACCAGTAACTTCAAAAGCACAGCTGAGCATTTAAATATTTTCTCCCTTACGTGATGAACTGTTCTTGCCACAGCCTACTGTGAAACCAAAGGTATGTATAGCATCAGAGTAGAAAGTCTTCAGCAGGGAATTAGGGGGAGAGAAATGAGGGACTATAGACAGTAGGCAAAGCTGTCTGTAGGCTAAATATTAAGTTCTACCACACAGGTGTAGTTACATAAAAATTTGAAACCAAGAAATACTTCTCCATTCACATAAAAGGAAATTGAAAGATCAACGCAAGTATTCAAACACTTCTCCAGATAACAACAGTTCTGGTGCTCAAACTATTCTGCTTATCCTAGTAACAGCCTTGACGGACCTCCTGCATGCACTCTTTTCACATCTAGACTACAAGACGCATATTTAATCTTCCCAAGAGTTTCAAGACCATCTCCACATATGTAAAACATCAAGTAGAAGAGTGAGCTACTGCATTTTGTGTAGTTAGTGATAGAGAATCTGCTTGCTTTGGGTTTTTTTGAAGGCAGCCTTAAGTTTATCAGAGTGTAAGAATATTAAAGCTGAAAGGATGGATGGCTTCCCTGTGAACATTCAAACTCTCAAAAATACTGATTCATTTAACCTTTCTAAGTCATATTTGTTTTATCAAAAGATTCAATTTGTCATATTCATGTCATAATCTTCAAAAGCTGTAATAAAAGATTTGTATAGATTAATTTCTATCTTGAAGGTTATTGAAGGTATACACAGTGAATAAATACCTGATTTTTGCTTATCCAGTCTGAAATTTGAAGCTCAAGGACAAGATTTCAGAAACAGCTTTCTAAACACTATACACAGATTATATTAAAAATAATAACAAAATAGATGACTAAACCAGAGTTTTCATCACCCCAGTTTTAAATGGGACTGACCTTTCAAAGACAACTGGACCAACAGGGATACATCTTCACATTTTAAACATACATAATTGCACACACTTTTATAAATGTTCAATCACTGTATCAGCAATTTGGCTTACATATAAACTAGTTTCAGCAATTAAAGTACCCAAAACACAACCTGCATCACAAAAGTAAAAGAAATTTTTTTTTTCCATCAACCACAGAAGAGCTGCTCATCAGAATGCTGCTAGTAATTCTACTGATACACAATTCAGAATATTTCCCACTCATTCTCCTATACATGGAATAGCTTTGCAGTGCTAAAAAAAATCATTTGGTGAGCAGCAGAAAAAGCATATGAAAAGGGAGGTGAACCCAAAAGAACGCTGATTCCATCTAATCAGTTTCATACATAATATAATGTTATACTTCAAAGAGACTACCTTCTCGTTCTGTTAAAAATCTATAGAATTGGACAACATAAATTTAGTTGCACCATGAGTATAAAAAACATCCAAGAAAAGGCTTGGGTCTGTGCTTTAGGGCCACTTTGCTTGAGTGAAAACCAAATCATATGGAAACTACACCAGTGAACCGATCACCTGTATCTTATAAATGCAAGTTGGGATAAACAGGACACACTGCACTTCCACCTAAGAAAAGGTGTGCACACTATGCAGAGACCCAGTTAACCATTATGGCTGAACTGGGTTTGGGCATGCTATGAAGAGAGATCGTAGCCACTTATTAACAATCTCACTGCATTTTTTTCTGTACTGGGGCTGTTTGCCCTTGCTTTTCAGTCAAATATGACTATAATAACTATACTTTTCCTTAAAATTCTTCCTGTGTCAGTGCGTTACAGTGTTACTCCTCATACCATAACCCTTCCCTTTCTGCTATGCTTCCAAAGTGCTTTTTATGTTTGATAATGACAGACACTAACTCCCCACAAATAAAGTCTAAGTCATTGGGAGCTACAGGTTCTCAGCATTTCTCAGGATGAAGTCTGTATTTTGCAGAATATCTTCTGTATCCTTCAGGACAAGAAGGAAAATCAATGTGCCAGGCAAAGAAATAACAGGTGGATCAGAGCTTTTTCAATACATGTTGTGTGTTTCTTTACAAATTGCTTTCCCTGAACCACCCACTTTGAAAGAAATCCACTTTCCCACACAAGTGCTGTGAGTAGTTCAGGTTACACAGAGAGACTGTCACTCAAAAGACTTATAAGCAGCGCTCCTGGAAGCTTAACAGCATTCCTTTTTCTCTATCAACACTTCTGCTTTACCTAAAAAGGCTGGTGTGACTAATTAGTCCCCAACAATCCATTATAATAACAACAATATTGCGTAGTCTATATTGCATTCTTCATCAGTAAATCAGAATGTACTTAGTAGAGAAGGCAAGTGTCATTACCTCATCAAGTAATGTCCACTAAATAATCAACTCTGCTGCTATAATCCTTAAAAATGGTGTTTTAAAACCACGAAGAAGCCACGACATTATCTCCAAATAATTCACTTTCTCTTGCTATGGACACTATTGCCAGTTTGGTGGGACCCAAGCAGGTTCCATGAAGCAAAAATGGAATATATTTGCAAAAATACTACATGGGATTAGAAGAGACCTTTTCAGTTATTGAGTTAAAGCCTAGTTGTCCTATACTGATATTTAAATCCTTTCTTAAACAGCTCAAATTTTGGCTTAGAACTATTAAGAGCTTTTTGCCTTTCATCAATCCCCTGAGAGGCTGTGACAGAAACATACAGATCTGATGACCAGGTATTTTCCTCTAATTTCCACCCCAAATGTATTTTTAATCTGATAAAAAACATTTGTCTTGGTATTAACAATATATATTCATGTGCCCTACCTTGTGTATTTATGAAAGCTCTCCATTTGGTAAAGGAATGGAAAATACTATTATGTTTCCCGTTCTAGTAACTAGCAAACCCTACCAAATTTTGCCTGTAGCTACTGATAAGTAGATACACATTAGGGTTAGGGTTCTTCTACTTTCCAGTGTCAAATTCAGCTTTCCTAGGAACATTTATTAAAAGTCTAAGATCTTCCTCCACCTGGGAGTCCACTCTAGTGCATTAAGATTATTCTTTCCCAAGGTCCCTTACGTTTCTAAACACTGAACTTAATTTGCCATTGTACTGCCCTGCTTTAAAAAATCTCATGGTGAAGATTCCACAACTCCTGATCACAATATTATCAGGACACTTCACACTCCTTATGTTTAGAGCTGCTTTTCCTCATATCAAACTCTACCTAGAACTCCCACTGCCACAATTTAAGGCTGTAACTTGTTATGTTCAGATTATATCCACTTCTGTATGCAATGAAGAGTCTAGTCAGCTTGAGTTGAGCTGTGGAGTCCTCAACTTCCTGAGAATTTCACTATTTATCAAGTTTTCACTCTTTAAGCAGCCAAGGAAAGTGGTTTGACCTTCCACCATATGCTTTAGGGCAGTACTAAGATACACTTCCTTCTCAACAGACATCTTTAGAAATAATACTTAAAACTTCTTGCATAACTGTATTTATGAAGTTCTGATTTTTTTTACCCTAGTGTTGCTACCTGAAGAAGCAGCAAAGGCATCTTTCATATACTTTTTTGTCCTGTATCCTTGGCTAAATTCTCTATCAACTTGGTAACAGTATTCTGCTCTTGTCTTTGGAGACAAATAATCAATAGTATCAAGCAGGAATGTGGTTTTGCCTGTATTCCAGAATCTCATAGTCATTATCTCATGTTCATGTTCAACCAGACATCTTGAAATAACGACAATGTTGACTCTTCAGTTCAGTCTTTTTTCCTTTTAAGTTTCAGCATCCAGAAATGTACCTGTCCTTTTATATATGCATAGAAAACAGTCATTTTGAGATACACTGGAACTGCTGATTAGAGTACAGAGGAAGAATGCAACTTTCTTATCAAGCTCTGGTCGCTGTCTTTCAGTTATTTTATTCTTCATATTATTTTTAACCACTTAATACCAGTTGTCTTACGGGAGTGAGTGGGGTGGAGGAGTTGATGTTGGTGACAACCTAGACTGATAATGAAAAGGTGCTGGGCACTCCAGACTTAAAATTAGCCTAAAATAATCCTTGTGTCATTCACCTTCACCAAAAATACTTCACCTGCAGGATCGCTCTCCTCTCTCTCCAATATATTGTTCATTCAATCCTATATTTACTCTCAAGAGTATCAAATAGGCAGGTTTTTTGTATTCCTTGTAACAGCAAATTCTCTCTTAACAATTTTAATGATTTCCCCTCAACCTCACAACACTGATTCAGTTAAATCCACAAACACTTGATGACAGCCCTCATATCAGTTATCCATTTCCAAGTTCAACTGGTAGCTTTCATGATTACAGTGAATTTCAGATACAAAAAAATTGCTGTAATTTCAAATCTATGTTTCCATGATACTGAATCCTTTCACACATACGTGATGCTCAAATACAATTAGGTTAGTGTGAGGCACAGTGAGGCTGCTTTCAGTAAAATGACAAATGATGCTCTCATAATGGAACTCAGTGTCTTCCTGACTCCTCAAGATAATAACCTCTCTTTTCCACATGAATCCACTTTTTTACTATATCCCACTACTTGCAATGCATGCACATCCTTCCCTTTGTCTTTTCTCCCTACTAGGATTGTTATAAAATATTTGTAATTCAACTTCCTACCAAGAAATTGGTTATGACAAGTGCCAATAACACCTAAGCATAGTTCTTTCCTCACTCTCATTCAGCGTCTCCTCTATCCTTAGTTAAACCCTCACATCCTCGCCATCAGAACATCTCTCTGTGAGACCCACTAAAAGCACAGCTCCCAACCTTCACCCATCTTTTTTGCAATTCCTACTCTGACACACTGAAAATCTGGCTCTTCCAACAAGCACCACTTAGAATTACCCAGGATAATCTTTCTGCCAGAGCTTTTAATTTCCTGTCTGCCTCTAAGCAGTCTCAATTGTACTACAGATCCTCAATCAACTATGTTACTTTTGGGCAACTAAACTATAACAAGCACGAAAACATCTCCTGTTCAGAAATAGCTCAGATTTTTCCATTACTTCAGGGTAGCCAAACCATAACAAAACCAACAGGACCTTAGTGGAGTATTTCTAAGCAATATCCAAATAAAAGGTATCTTCCTATTACTGATGGATATGCGAGATAAGGAAACATTTGATTATTTAAAATATAATTGTCTGTTTAAATAAGCAATTTTTTCCTAAACAGCTTGTTTCCAAGGACAGTAACTTATCCCTAAGAAAATATAAAGGAAATCGTGTCTCATCCTCCTCTGAACACCAGATATGTTCACAGACTGTGGTCCAGTATGCTCTAAATATTTTTTCACAAAAAATGCCATTATGCATTGCTTCACACTGACAATATTTTTCCAGAACTGGCTCCTTTGAGTTAACCTGCAAAATAAATTACCATGACAATTAAAAGAAAAACAGTACTGATAAGTTGTAGAATTGTAGAGGAGGTTCTGCCCTTTCTTTAGTGCTAGCAATTGCAATCAATAATAGCAGTTTTTTCTAAGCTAATGTTATTTTGTCTTGATTTACTAGTTGGTCTATTGTGTTTTCAGTCCCTAAGGTGGAAAAGTGGCTATTGATAGCAAAAAAGTGCTTTTTAAAAGGCCACTTTTAATAAATCTCAGGAAAGTTCTGTGACTGGAACCCTGAGTTACAAGGCCCATCCCACATGAGCAGCATAGACAGAAGCCTTCTTGGAAGCTTAAAAAAAAACACAAAACCCCTCAGTGATACACGAGTCTTCCTGGAAAGAAGGAATGAATCTATCTTCCTTGTACACAACACACCAGACTGGGGAGACATCTTTCTGCAGGGAATTACAAAATAATGACCAATTTGGGGTTAAAGTTCTTGGGTGCTCAACCTGAGCCTCTTCAAATTTGAAGGGGCCTGTTTTTTTAGCAGAAGTACTGCCTCAAAATTAGCCATCCAGGGAAGGTAAAGCAAGCACAGTACAACCACAATTACACACTGCTTAAAGTTTTACTTAAGTGCTTTCACAGCATGTGCTGTAGAAATTAATCAGTTACATTCTTGTTCAATCAACAAATCCCCTATCTAATAAATGAGGTCTACCTGACACATACAGAAGACTAACCATTTTGCTTCTGAACTTCCTGTGTTGCTTTGTCTGATCTGTTCTTCACTGATTTACAAAGCTGTAATGTAACATGCTGCTCCTAATGGAGAACTTCTGCTTTTAAAGCTACTTAGAAGCTGATACAATGACTCCCCAAACAGGTGGGATACACAAATTTCACTTTAACATCTACACAGACAGTACTTCACTGTCTTGTAGTTAACCAGTGATAGTAGTAGCACTGCCTCAGAAAAGAATTTTGTTACCTTCAGGGCTTCTCTAAAGATAAGCTTGTGCTAGTCTAAGATGACATGCCATTTTAAAGAGCTATTGCTATGTCAACCAGCACAGTATCCCACATGACTGCTTTTATTGGTACATATGTCATTTTGGAAGGTGTTTTAACTGAGCTGGCAAAACCATTCTTACACAGCAATAATGCCATTCCTGACAATGACATAGGACAGTATAATTGTACTAGTTTGATTTATGAAGTTTTATATGTGGATTCCTTCTTGTCACCCCCTGATTCAGTGTGCTCCCTATCTGCACTGCACCACAAAACTAACCATACTTCTGAGGCACAAATAAACAAACTCGTACAAAGAGGAGCTGGGGACAGAGAACATATGACGTTTTTGAAGGGAACAGGTACTGACTGAGTCACATACCAAAATGACAATTCCCATAGTTTTCAATATCCTGATTTAATCCATCTTCCTACTGAATACAATAAAAACCACAAGACCCTGAACCAGCTTTGTTCAAGGAAGAATTTTCTTCTCTCCATCTCCTGACAGTGGTCTTCAATTAAAGCCTGCAATGATGAAACTCACTGAGATTGACGGAGGAAATAAAAGGAGAGAAACCACTGAAATGCATCTTCAGAAGCAGATTATTAAATGTCCCGCAGACATCGGTGCGAGTGACAGCCGCCAGAGCTTAGTGAGAAAAGAGAAGCGGAAAATTAAACTTCTCATTGGGCCTGATGATGATTAATATCTCTTCTCTGATGAGCTGAAACTGCTTAATCTTTGCTATTAATACCAAATCACTGAGGTGCAAGTATGGTAGCTGAAGAGAAAGGGGGCATATGAGAATATATAACATTGGGGAGAATTAAAAAAAAAAGAAATAACTGGGGTACACTTTGCTCTTAAATCTCCTAAAGCGAGAAACTCAGAATGATGCCGAGAGTCACCATCAGGGGCGCAGAAGTCAAGTTACTATGAGGCAGCTCTCGGGCAAACAAAGTGATACAATTTAAAGGAGATAAACAGTAGATTTCAATCACTTGGTTAAAGTATTTGCATTCTACGGGAAGACTACTTAATTCATCACATCTCCATTCAAGTGTACGTGAACAAGCAACTAATGCCTTCAGCCAACTCAGATATGTTAGATAATTGTTATTTTCAGATTTACTTACTTCTGTGTATATTGGCAAAGCTTTAAAGAGAGTTAGTTGGAGTTCCTTCGAAACCAATAATTATGGGTAGCTGTGCAGACAGATTTTTATACTTGGTTCCTATAAGAATATTCTACAAAAATGTAACCTCTCTGTTGAGATTTTTACCTTAAACCCTTGGGTTTGTAACGCACTGAAGCAAGAGGTGAAACAGCTAAATCCATTACAGTTAAATACTTGTAAAAAACATTCTGTGTGTATTACATTTTCAGACCAAAAGAAGCCTCTGTTAAAGTCAGTGTAGACCACTTGAGATACACATTATAATAGTTTGATTAATAGAGAATAAAAATCAGACTTTTATAGAACCAATCACCTGAAAACATTATTCCTGCTAAAGTTAACAAGCAAAATCACAGAGTTAGGTTAAATTAAATCCACTAACAGGCAGGAAATTTACTGATTGTGAAATATTAAAGCTGTGGTACTAGCTCAACACGATTCTAGAATACAGAATGCCTTAATGCTATGAAAAAAATGGAGGAGAAATCTTCTGTTTCTTAATGCTGTAAAGGTAACTTGTAAACACTGTACAGTGGTGCTTTATTTGAAGAATTGAGATTAGAAGATTGATAAAATGCAAGTTTATATGCCTTGATCTCGTAAATAATTGATTGCCAAATTAGTGCTCAAATAAATCTTGTTTCTTACGTTTAATAAACATTCTTAACTTGCAGCTGAAACTGTGTTTGATTTGATCCTTTCTGAAGGGTTATTTTTCACAACTGAAAAGGTACAGCTACCTAGAGCCCCCAAAAAAGAATCTGCTTGGGAGAATAGTTTTTCTGGCCTGGGATGGTAACTGATCATCCTGATAACTAGTATCTATTACCTATGGTAAGGTTAGTAATTACCCTATAATTTTATCTCTTTTTTTAAACAGTTGGATGTTTTGTTAACTGTAGCACCATTGCACTCTCATCTATAGTTCTCAAGGTGGTATTTCTTCCAGTGCAATTTATGTGCTGCAATATCTCATAGTCACGATCACTTAATTTACATGAAACTGAAACTGTGAAAATGATCCTGGTTTTACAATTTTTTCCTCATCTACTTTTCACATCTTTCACTTCCTACCTTGAGGCCAGAAAAACCTGGACAAGGATTAAAGCATGTATTTTTGAACAAGGTGGAATAATTTATTCAGAGATATGCTAGAATCATCCACTAGCTTTAAAATAAAGTTCAGAAGTCTGGCTAAAAGATTTTTTTTACGAGGCATGGGTCAGATGTAGAAATTGCCAGTCAGCATTATTCTATCAACTGTACAAAATAATACAGTCTGCACTATACAAGATAGAAGAAACACTGATGGTTAACAGTCTCTCCAATGGTAAAAATCTAAAAATCTTTAGAAGCCAACAAAACATCAGTAACTGTTCTGTGTGATTTTTGAAAGAATCTACAAAATTTGAAACATGATTTTCCATTTTGAAACAAGAATTTAACAAGACTGCTGCAACTACTGTAGGAGAGATGTAGTGACATTTAAGGAAGGATGAATTTTAAAATAGGAAAAATACAAAAGGAAGAAAATGGTGGGGAAGAATACAACTGCTTTTGGATGTCGGCTTTTTTTTACTCTATTTAATCACATAACAAACCAATAGCTCTTTCATGCATTTTATCCCAGCAATTTCGTCAAGCCCTTTCCAGCATATAAGAATATTGCTATCTTATTAGCTATGGCTTTATTTCATCTCCAGAAATAATCCTCTACATATTACATGAATGCTGTGCAACATTCTTTGATATTAAACTACACCATGACAACATCAATCCCATGTCTAGAGAGCCAAATTAAGATGCTATTGTAGCACCAACAGTCATAGATGTGGTGGTTTTAATCTACTTAAGAAGAACAATAATCACTTTGAAGATGAAGGGACCCAGGAGTCACAGACTAGATAAAAGCATACAAGCTGACCAGGCTTCTTCTGCTTCTCATACTGGCCTGCCTCTGCCCCTAACAGTACCCCTGAGAGCTCAATTACAGCCAACACAAGCAGGTCTGACTTTATTAGAGAATAATAAACTTTCAGTTTATTTTGTAGATACATAATTTGGGTTTCCAATTCAGGTCTTTAATGCGTTAAATCCAATTTTTAAGTTGTGCTAGGTGTCTGAAAGTGTATGTTGGCCATAGTGATTTCACTGGGCATGTACAGAAGTTCAGGAGTAAGTATGCAAAGAGAAGATCCACCATCTCTTCTTAAGAATAGGTACAGACATGTTATTACAAGCTCACTGGAAAAGTACATCATTACAAATACTTTATTTGGACAATAACATCTTTTAAATTGGACCATAAGTTATTATCTTTAACATTTTTTAAAAATAAGTATAGTAAACAGAAGCACTTTCCGGTTTGGATTGTGAATTTAACTTATGAAACAATCATATATCCAACATTTTTTGTAATTTTAACTTCACTACTTCCAGTTCTCCTCCCTAATTACTGATTTCTGCAAAGTGACATTTAGCAATTTAGAAGATAAACAGAATTATAAAGTATTAAAAAAAAAAAAGTTTTAGAACCTTGATGTTTACATCCTGTCCTTTGAGTCATGTTTCACAGCACTGTAGAGAAGGACAGCCATGCTATGGGCTGGAAAAAATGAGTACAGCAGGATAGCTCAAATGGCTTGAACACTGTTAAATTGGAACAGAATCTCAGGCTAAAAACGTATCATTCTCCAGGTCATCAACTTTTCCTCCTATTGTTGGTATCTATGAAGTTGAGTGAACCAAGATGACTGCTGTCAGCCCGTGTTTCTGAAGTTAGCTGTGCATTTCACTCAATTCTCCAAGGATATCTAGATACATTTTTTAAAAAATTTCTTATATTCAAGTCTCAAAACAAGAATTTCAGAAGGTAAGGTAACACAAGAGAGGTAAAACTTCAAGGGAGGGGAATAACTACTCAACTGAACAATTCAATGGTTGTCATTTATGAAAAACGTTTGAAACGGGTAAAGAGTGAATAAAGGGATGTGTTGAAGATATTGGTATTCTAAAGCTAAACATACCTAAAACACATCCATCCAGTATCAGGACATTAACTGCACACTCAATTGCTTTTCTTAAACCATGCCAGAGCATTATCTGCTCAGAACATAAGAATGATGATATATATATTAAATACGTTTTTATTTTTAATTTGACTCATTCTTTTGGTATTACACACTTTCAAACAAATATTCAAAATATAAGTTTTGAAAGTACTGCAAGACATTACAGATACAATTTTCTTTCTAACAAGAAATATTCTGATTTCAAACTTTTCCTAATCTGAAAACAAAACCCTCAAAATTATAAAACCAAAACCTCCACAAAACCCAAATATCTTAAGTTAATTGTTCAGAGTTAACTAATACATTCACCAGAATCAGAATACTGCATTTTCATTTCAGTCTTTGAAAATATTTATATTTCAGGGTGTTTGCTTGGGCTTTATTTCATCTTGCACATATACATTTGTTGGCCTGTTTTCTCTCAAAGTTCATTGTCTAACTTCAAATTACACTGTTAGAGGGAAACAAGTCAGAGATAACGAAGCCTCCACAATTGCAAGGAACCGAGAGAAATGAGAGATGCTATACATTTTACCATTAAGAAACACACTGCATCATGAGCTCAAGATTTATTTAAGATACTAGGAGACCCATATGGGAGGCTAGATTTTGTAAATGCCGTAATTGTAGGAAAAGCAACTTCAACATCAATCAGCTGCATGACATCAATCACAGCAAGTCAAGCTACATTAGTTCCAGTACTCAAAGAAAGTCTTGTGTACTTATAAACTACATACTTTATTTCAAAAAGCAAAGCACTACTTCTTAGGGGTTTGGGTTTTTTTAAACAATGACAAAAAGCCCAAAACAAAACACAAAACAAAAAAACCCCAACAAGACATTTGAGTTCATCTTGCTTTTCTGTTGTTCAGCAGAAAAACATTGTTTTACTATGAAGTTATCAAGTACCTATCTTTGAAACAGAGAAAGGAATAATCAGGAAATAGCTCCCCTACTGCTACTATTCCACACAGCCCTAACAGAATTTAGGCATTTGGATATCCTTTCTTGGAAGGAATTTGTTCACCTTTGTGTAATTCAACTTTTATAGACTGCATTTGTCCCAAAATTTTGCTCAAAGAATCACAGAACATGCAAAGTTGAAAGAGACCTTTAGAGGTCATCTAGTCCAACACCTCTGCAGTAAGCAGGGACATCTTCACTAGATCAGGTCACTCAGAGCCCCGTCAAGGTTGACCTTGAATATCTCCAGGTATGGGGCCTCTACCACCTCTCTGGGCAACCTGTTCCAGTGATCCGCCACACTCATATATTGAAGAACTTTTTTCCTAATATCCAACCTCAATCTCCCCTTTACTGAGTTTAAAACTGTTATCCCTTATCCTATTGCTACATGCCCTTGTGAACAGTTCTTCCCCATCTTTCTTCTAAGCACATTTCACGTACTGGGAAGGCCACTATAAGGCCCCCCTGGAGCCTTCTCTTCTCCAAGCTGAATAAACCCAACTCTCTCAGCCTGTCTTCACAGAAGTGCTCAAGCCCTTTGATCATTTTTGTGGCCCTCCTCTGGATGCTTTCCAACTGGTCCATGTCTTTCTTGTGTTGAGGGCTCCAAAGCTGGACACAGCACTCCAGGTGAGGTCTCAACAGAGCAGAGGGGCAGAATCACCTCTCTCAATCTGTTGGCCAATTTCTTTTGATGCAACCCAAGAGAATGAGGATAACAAAGATGAAACAAAACTCTTGAGAAATCCCATAGATGATAGTGTAAGAGGCTGTTCCAAAGAAGCTGGCAACTTATTCCTCAAAGAATTGCTTTTCATTCTGATCTTTATTTTTCTGCCAGAAATTACAAACTGAAAAAGAAAGCCAAGACAAATCTGGTAGACATGCATTTAGAAATACAAAACATCCCATCCAATCGAGAGATGAATAGAGAGGAAAGAAGGTAGCCCTGCTGCTTACTTTACCTTCATGAAAGAATAAGCATGTACTTAAAAAGGATGTCAAAAGAGAATGTGTTTCCTATAATGGAACTCAAAACAGCAATGTGGACTTCCTTTCATTTGGCACGACACACTGACAAAAGAAGTGGCCGTTGCAAGATTCATGGCATTTCCTGAGATGATAATATATTATTTCAAGGACATGAATTCCTGGCAAGCTAAGAAAGAAACAGCACTGACATCAGCATTTAGATGTCGAGTTATTCGGTGGGCTTTATTAGTTAAGGACAAAACTGTATTGCAGGATCAAAATTATTCAGTTAAACTGAAAGAATGGTCAAGAAGGAAAAAGCCCAACATGGCCCTAACTAACTCCACAGTTTGATGCCGAAATGTGCGACCATGTTGTATTTTGGTTCATATTCCTTGTTGAAGGCCACAGAAAATACTTCAAACGTCCAGTCACTGCTCACTATCACACTGTTCCTTTACATAATGAGGAGTAAAACTCAATTTTTTCCTATTCACTTGTTAATTTTATTTTCTAAGATGATGGACAGATAAGGGTTCTCATGTCTGTAAAACAAAATCTAGACATGGTCAGACTGATTTGCAAGCTAAAGATGATGAACAGAAAACCAGACTCAGCTTTCACATCAGTGACCTTGTGGGCAACAGCATACTTCAACCAAACTTGGTCCGTACTCTGTACGTCAAAATCACAAGGGGTTCACAGAAAGAAAGGATAAAGCAACAGAATTTGCCATAAAACTGAGGTCTTTACTAACATGACTGGTATTATTCTTATAGGATCTCCAACTAAAAAATGAAGACACACCTTGATTGCAGCTAAGTCAGAGGTTCTTAAGTGACAATTCTCAGCATATCTCCTAAAAAAAAGCTAAAAAGAGAGGAGTAAAACACAATCATTTACTCTAGAATGGAAATGTGCACATAGGCAGCTTTTATCAAGGGGTTGCTATGAAGCCAATCTTAAATGAAACACGTCCTGTAAACCTGTCCAGGCACCCATCACAGTAATACCCTTATTATACGCAGAGACACTCTTTCAGGTCGTCTTTTCTCAGAACTTTATTAAAAAGACCGGATCAATAGAGAGGCTGAAAGTTCTACTTTTAATGAACACTGGATTAAGTTTTCTTGTTTAATCCTGTTGAGACACACAGAAGATAACATTCAGGCAAACTGAGTGAATTGTAATGAAAAAGGAATTTTAGATTTTGCCCTTTTCTGATTACATTGCCAGTAAAGGGCTTATTTTCTGATGTTTGTTCATCAGTTGCATATGTCTGAGAGACATTTTAGCAATTAATTATTTGTTTGTCTCTTCCTGTGAGCAACTTATTGCATTAAAAATTCAGGCAGTTTTCTTCACACACATAGATCATGTGATAAACTTTTGGCACTTAACTGGATAAAGCTGAACTCCCAGAATCAGTTTTCTGATTCAAGTATTCACAAATATGATTTCAAAATCTGCTTGCCATGAATATTAAAACTGGATATTCATTGTTTCTGTAGACAGTCTTCCCAATTAACATATTCACTAGAATATTTATGGAAAGCATACACAAAAAGAGTGTGAAAAGCATCAAAGTGAATCCATTTAAATACTAAGATGAATATTTGCAGCCTTCCTTCATTTCACTTTATTGTATTTTATGAGGTGTTTGCCCAACTCTAGCTTCAATCATGTCTCTACAGTTTGCTTGGACTAAAATGTAGTGTCAGAGAATGATGGTTGCCCAACACTGGAGGAAAAAGAGGACAATCCAGGAAAGTAAGTCCCGGGACAGAAGGCAGGCTCTGTGTTTGAAATACTACCCTGACAGTTAAGAAAAACCACAGTCAACTTCCTGTTCTCTCACAGACTACCTGCACAACCTCAAACAACATCTCAAGTTTTCATCTTAAGGGTATATTACTGACTGTTCCTTTCCTGTGAAATATGTTCTACACAGGAGCCCTACACAGACACTTTAGAGCTTTCAACCTCAAGTGCATCCACCACACAGAAACTGATAACTCAAGTGTATTTTCATCCTGTCAAGATGGAGGGGACTCTGAATCTGCTGAGGCCACATAGCCACAGTAAACACTTTTTTGAGCCATCAGTTATCTACAGAGCACGTGTCAAATTACAGTTCCAAACCTCCATTTTCCACGACCTTCATGGAAAAGGGGATAGGAAACTGCTGCACATAGCTTGGAAAATGATGCTATTTATGTAGCTACTGTTGGTTAGTGAAATTGTAATTTTCTTTCTAATGAAAATTCATCATAAATTATGTGATTCTTTCCTCTTCTCTGTTTTAAATGCACTCCACCCTTCCTACTCTATTACCTTTTGAATGCAATTTAAGATTGTTGGAACAATTAGCTTTTTCATTCAAAATAACTGATAACTGAAATTATGCTGTCCTTGTGCATTATTAAAAGCAACAACAGTAACCAGGTATGTTCAAAGGCTATACAATATTCAAAATCCTCTTTAATATTCTAGTTCATAACCTTAACAGACATTTATACATGATTAATGAGGCTTTTAGTAGCTGTTGCTGTCACAGCTTGGTAATGCCACCTCCAATGACTATTCCAAGGGAAGGGTCTTACTGGCAGTGCCTGAGTGACAGCTGTGAAGTAGCAGGCTACAATGGACAAGAGAAAAGCCAAAATGAAACAAAATTCTGTCCTAAAGAACTAAAAACTGAAAAATCAGAGCATGGGAACTGATTACATTAGGGGATATTAGAGATGCGCTTACAAAAAGCTTATAAAGTTTTCTAAATGTGATCCCATTGCCATGCCATGGTTAAATTCTTAGATATAAACGCAAGGATGTGTAATATAATGCCTAATTACATGAAGAACATATAACTTTAGGACACAGTACTGCAGATATCAGTACCAAAGAATATTCTGGAGCTCAGAAATGTACAAACAAACAAATACCAAAAGGCAAAAGAGCACCAAAAAAAACCCAAACTACCACATCTTTTGCTCAACAACTCAGGTAGGTTCAACCTTTTCAGCTTAGCAAAAAAGACTGAGAAGTGATTTGACTACTATATGTAAGTACCTTAAAATGGAAACACACCCAGGCCTGACAGGGGAATAATTATTCATGATTCACCAAGGGTAAATCATGCTCAACCAACCTGACTGCCTTCTGTGATGAAATGACTAGATCTGTGAATAAGAAATGACCAGTAAATGTGACCTTCCTTGAATTTAGTACAGCTTTCAATATGGTCTTCCACAGCATCCTTGTATCCAAGCTGAAAGTTTACAGTCTATATGGGTAAACTACTAGATGGGTAAAAAAACAGCTGGAATGTGGGGCTAAAAGGGTGATGGTTACTTGTTCGTGGCCTGTCTGTAAGTCAGTTACATGTGGAGTTCCTCAGCATCTATTCCGCAAGCAGCCCTTGCAATATCAATGACTCAAAGGAGAAGGCAGAATACACCCATATCGAGACTGCAAATAACACCAAGCATGGGGGTGTTAGTCAATAAACTCACAGGCAAGGGTGCCACACAGGAGGACCTAGACAGCCTGGAGAAATGAACAAAGCAAAGCCCACACCTGGGAAGGACTAGCCCTCTTACAATGGCACAGGCTAGTGGACTAGTCCTGCTGGGAAGGACCTGTAGACCTGGCGGACATGAGCCAGCAGCATGGCTGAACAGCGATGAAAGCCAATGGCATCCCAGGCTGTATCAAAAGGAACACAGCAAACAGAATGAGGGAAGTCACCATTCCCTTTTACCTGGTGCTCATTAGACTACACCTGGAACCCTGTGTCCAGTTTGGGGTCCCAAATATAAGAACGACACTGATGAAGTTCAGCATATGGCCATCAGATTGCATAGTGGCTGAATGGTTTGTCCTGAGCTTGTTCAGCCTGGAGAAGAGAAGGCTCTGAGGGACTTCTCAGCTGCCACCCATTACCTACAAGCAAGGTGCAAGAAGATGTAGCCAGGATCTTCACAGCGATACATGGTGAGTGGCTGAGTGACATCAGACATGAACTGAAGCAAGAGAGGTTCAAGCTAGCTATAGGGAGAAACTCTTGCACCTAAGGACAGTCAAGCAGCAAGCAAAAGTTGCACAGGGAAGCCACCATATTCTTTATCCTTGAAGGTTTCCAAGACACAATTGGATTAAGGCCTAAGAGATCTCACCTGGCCATCAAAGTCCACCCTTCTTTGAGCAGTAATTTAACCAGAGAACCCCAGAGATTCCTTCCACCCTGAAGAACTGAGTCTATGAAGATACTAAGTACCAACAATTTCTTTAACATAGTGGAGAAAAAAGTTTAAGAAGAACTGTTTACTTGAATCTGAAACTAGATGAACTGGCACTGCCTGTGATTAACCAAAGAAACTAGTGCCAGATGACTGGGAGGACTCTCCACTGCTGCTGGCTTCCAATAAAGGAACGATGCTGTTGTGGGACATTTCCCACTCAAGTATACACAGAGAGCTTAAAATATAAGTAAGTGAAGTGAACCAGAGTCGAGTACAAAACAAGAAACAAGATAAAAATAACAAAATGGCTTTAAGTTTCGGCCCATAAAACATACAAGTTAAGGAAAATGCTAGCTATTTTTCAGTTAAGTATTTTAACTGACCTTCATTTTTAACCAACAAAAAATAAATCATACCCCATGCAAAAAAATAATTACAAAAACAGATACAGAAAAATAACAGGAAAAGTTACTAACTTTAAATAATTTCCAGTGCAATACTTCTTAATCAGCAATGGGCTGTGCTCTTTGGTTTGCATTTACAATTGAGAGCTTTAAGTCACTGCAAACACCACGTAGCAGCAGATTTCAAGACTGGAATTGAGCTCTCCGTAAAAACAAAGGATTCAACATACACAGAATTTAAGGCTGCATGCCTTTATCAACTGTGGATACAATTAAAATAATTTTTACGAAAAGGCAGCATAATATTCTTCTAAAAGCAAAAAGGTGATGCCTGGATTTGCTCAGCTTTTAAAAAAACAAACAAAATCAGCCCTGTTCTGCCTGCCTGATCATTAATTTTCAAATATGCAGACAGCACTCCTTATATTTCCAATTTAAAATGAATCCCATAAGTGTTTCACTCTAGAACGAGCTCACAGAGTTACTGCCCATTAGGGCAGAATTTTAAGTAACCAAATAATTTTGCATAAGCAAATATTTATACCTGGCATGTAACTAATTCAGAAATATAGGTAATGCACACTGAAAATCTTCACATGTTCTTGTAATTTCAATTGGAATCAAATTTTGTTTTGAAACAAAGCACAAATTCGTCAGCCAAGGTTACATGAAAGCAGCTTGACATTTTAAACAATGCCTTTTTAAAATTATCAGACTGTAAACTAGTGTTTGAACAGTTTTTAAAAGGCTGAAATAGCTTTTCTCATGCTAAGATAGCTACAAAGGCTGAACAGTTTTTTTTTTACTCTTGCCAAAATAACACACCTATTGCCAAACATAAAATGCTTCATCTAAAAAAAAAAAAAAGCTACAAAGTAAGAAAAACATAAGAAAAACAGAAGAGATCCAGAATTTTCTAATCTCACCTAAATGGACCTATCACTGATGAACTTCTTTAAGAACAGAAAAAATGTTCATCAGATAGATAATTTAATAGGCAAAGCAGTGGTTATTCCAAGTCTGATTATAAAACGTGCTAGTTATATAGCTGCAAGTCAATGTACCTATAAACCTGTGGATCTCCCCCTGACAGAAAGATTTTACAGCTCTAACAACCCACCGCCACCCAGAGGGATCTGTATTCAAACTGATTTTATATAAAGAGATTTCATATAGGTATTCATTGATTTTCTGTATTCAGCCTTCCAGCACATCCACCAGAGAGGCAGTAGCTAGAACTAATATCTTCACACAAAGGCAAGAAAAGAGCCACCTGTGTTTGCAGATTTGGGCCAAGAATGCCCAGGACATGTACAGATGCCTTTTTAAACACTTTTAAATAATATTAAGGGCAGACCTGAAATTAGATGTTAATTTTAATTAAAAGTACAATCTTACAAGGCATAGATCAACTTTTAAAAACTAGAAAACACAAAGAAGAAATGAGTAAGGTGGGGTTTTTCTGTTGCACTTTTATAAAGTTTAGAGATGAGAGGAAAATCAAATAACCAGGGCCAGCAATTACATCCTCCTCAGCAGTAAGAACAAGGTGAAGAAGGCCCTCTGTTTGAAATCTGCACCTTGGGAACTACTTCCCGTGCAAGCCAATTGCACAGAGACTTATTTAAATAAAATCAGTGAAATCTGATCTGCATTTGTCTGCTCTAATACAAATCATTCCCTGTCCCCTCCCCCAGCCATTATTCCCCTCCTACCTTCAAAACTCCCAGCAAATAGATAAATCCATGTAACAGCTGGGACAAAAAGGACAGTCAGAGAGGCAGCCAGGAATTTCCGTCGCCCTCTGCAGATTCCCAGCATTCTCTCAGGAGTGCAGATTCCCAACCTAGTGCTGTTCCTATGTCGGAAGCAAATAGTCCACAGCCTCCCACATATTACTCCCTGAAAAGGAAAGGAAAAATGTTTTAACAGCTTATCTCCCCAAAGAAAGGTTGACATCACCAGTGTTCCTAAAGAGTTAAAAGAACAAGGCTAAAAATAGGGTTACCACAATTGCAAAGCAGTACCTATTTCAACATTATCCATGAATACTTAACAATAAATCATGCTTTAGAAGTCAGACTAAGACAGTAAGTCAATAAAACACATCATAGCACCTAAACACATGCAGAGCTAATCTTAGAAAGAGACATCACCTTTATTTGTTTTTTCACTACCCTTTTACTCTACAGAAACTCTGGGCTCTTTGATGCCTACGTGTGCTGGTGCCCCTGGGCAGATAAGAAAAAGCCACCTGCATTCCTTCACCTGATCCCAAAGAGCAAGTCACACCACTGAATCGATGAGATGCCTGCAGGTGGTCAATAGAGTGAACTGAAAAATGAAAGGTGAAGTTTGGGGGCAGAGGGATGTTTTTAAAATAATCCACTTAGCTAACCAAAAAGCTATGCTTATGACATGCTATGTAAAAGGGGAGAAGGGAAAAAAGAAAAATGATCAAGGAAGTTTCCTTAGTTACAAAAGTGAGTATGAGGAGCTTTGGGCTGTAGACTATCAGAAAAGAATGGGCACCACTGTTTTTATGAGGAAAAAATATTCTGATCTTAATTTGTTCAAAATAATTGTTCTGCATTTCACAGAGGCGAAGATGGCAAAATAATCTGATAACTTTTATTCACAGGAAAATGAACATTCCCACAACCAGTACAGGCATGCAGGGCATAAAGACAGTGTTTTGCACTTTTGGCCCTACCCCCACACCCCCCCCCATCCTTTTTTTATTTTTTCAAAGGAAGGAAAGGCCAATGTTAGACTAGAGAAGATGGAGAAGGAAAAGCACATATTAAGTCCATGCAAATATAATTCAGGTTTTGTGTGAAACGGTTTGTGTTTTCTAATTAAAAAAAAAAAATGTCTACAAGAACTGGAAAAGAAACACAGACTCTAGCAGTACAAAGTGTTTAATAACAGAGACCTTTGGCTTGTACTTAGATGAGTACTAGAGCTGAAACCAGCAATTCAAGCATTTCTACACTGACTTATTAACAATGGCTACTGCTTGTCTTGAAAATATATCGCAGCTCTCCAGCTCCTCGTATATTGCAGTGAAAGTCAATTCTGAAATCAAATTACAGCAAAAAATGAGAATTATAGACAAGAGGAATGGGTTCAGACAAAGAACTCTGCTGCTGGAGATACCTTGCTGCAGTAATCAGACAAACTTACGGCTGTCCCTCCAACATTCAATAGAGCCCACTTTACTACACTACAGTTTAAAAGCCATGATAGTACTCCTGACCTTGGAACTGATAAAATGGACCACAATTTGTCCAGAGCTGGCACAAAAAGCATTCCATTGTGCCAGCTTTTCAACACAATGAATGCCTCACCACAGAGATTTTGCACAAAATATGTAGAAAGACTCAATATTAACAACTGTGGTATTAGAGTCACCATGTTAGACAGAGACACGCTTTCAGTAGATAAATTGTGGAGAACTCTTTATCTTTATTCACTGTATATGGATAATGATTGCATTTCATTTCCTTACATCACACAGCTTGTACAACTACTCTGAACAGAATCCTTTACATGCCTACCTTTACATGCCTTCCTGACTTCTGTTTTACACTTGCTATATGTGTGTATATTTTAAAGTGCACAGAATCACTTTAAGTAGGATTTTTTTTTTCCCTTTAATATCATGGTGTGCACCACTGACATCAGTCTGTGCATGGAAAAATGCATCTTTGAAAAAATTAGCTCACAAGCAGTATCATACAGCCATATCTTGAATGCGAAATACACTGGATAAATACTGCTTCTAAGAATGATACCTGTAAAACCCATGGGTAGCAAAGCAAGCATCAACACTACGTGCTACCAATATCATGCTATTACAAGTACACTGGTACAAGTTTCTGGGAAGACATCCAGACTCGGAAGCTTGGGGTTGTAATGCTGGTAGTGGATTAATTTATCCTGGGGCTGCATATTTAAGAACTAATTCAGTGTTTCCTATATATTCTTTTAGATATCCATGCAATATTAATTTCTGAACAATTTCTGAGGATGAAATCCAGCTTTTCTGCCCCATGAATGAAAAGTAACTTAACAAATTAAGAAAGTATAAGGAGCAATATGGAACTCCCACTTTAGCCTCAAAGGAAAGCTAGGTATGTGGCAAATCGAGTTTTCTACAAATTGTCATCATTCAAACAAAACAGCCAAATCATTCTGTGCATTCATGCACATCTTTTATCTAACTAGGAAGACATTTGGGAAAATCCTAGCCAGACCAATCAGCTTGTGATGGATGACCTTAGGAAATGTTGAGATATTTCTTTTAATGGTGCTTTAAAAAAGAAGAGTCGTAAACTATTTTAAAGAATATTTCTACTATCTCCCCACCTCCCCAAAGTTGTGAATAGCTTCCCTTGAGTCTTAAATCACAGAATTGTACTGTAAGGGACCTCAAGAAATTGAGTTCATCCCCCAGTAATTCAGTGTATAAAATCACCACACTTCTGAGTACTTTTTTCCAAACCAGACATCACCAGGTGCAAACCCTACATAAACAATTGCATAAAAAGTTAATAAATGGTAATGTTTAGCTTAAAGTAAAAGCTTTGGACTCAATCCTGTGTTTGTTACTGGTTTTATTCATGAAGATTTTTACCTAACATACCATCATCAAATAAATTGAAAGAAGGCATTGCAGTTCACTTGGTTTTCCTTTCAATTCACCAGGTGCCAAATAGGTATTGTCACAAAAGGGAAGTGACTGACAACACTAGCTGGAGCAAGGCTTGAGCACAGAGCAGGGCAGCACTGTGCATGTTTCTGCCATATGAACTTGTCACCACCTTTCAAACTTCTCCTACAGCATCCATTGCTCCTCAAGCCATACTCCTACTGTCTGACTGTCGCCACCCTAAAAGATCTTAGAAAGCAGTTTCATGGTACTGGCTATTTGGGATGTGACATTGCCATCTATACTCATATTTCCAGTAATAACAAGCCCTGTAAGGTGATTCACTTCATTTACACAAATCCAATGTTCTTCCTCATAGCTTCCAGTCTTAACAGCTGTCCTAACTAAACATCTTTACTCAGAAAAACATGGCATAGAATATGTTAGAAGAAAACCAAGAAAGGATGAGAAAGTAACTGGCCAATTTAAACACAAGATCTTCATGCAACACTCCAATCAAAAAATAACCAGCAGCTCTTCTTTAATCTGTTGTCCAATGTTTTTCTTTTCAGATACATTTAATTGAGTGATGCTGAACATCTGCAACTTTAGTCACCATTATTGGACTTATCTGAAAGCAATGGGAATGGCTGGAAGAGTTTCTAGTAAGTAGTTTCTAGTAAGTTTCTAGTAAGTAAGTTTGAAACATGGTCTCGGCTTCACTGCTCCAGACACAATCAGGCTTTCTGCCCATGTCACAGATACAGAGAAGGTGCATGCATTTCAAGCTATTCTTCTGCCTTCAATTTTAAATGTATTGAATGTGCTCCGGGAGCATCATATAATTGTATTTTAGAAATCTGATGAAGTAATACTTCAGTATTACAGTTAGCTGTATGTGCATCGTGTGCATCTGTCTTGCTGCCAGTAAATCAGATGCTTCTACAATATACCCAGTTCAAGAGTTAAAAAACCTACTGCCCATGAACAGATCAGCAGACATTAATACAGCAACCTCTGGCCAGCTCATCCTTGATTACTGCTAATGGGGCTATAAAAGGCTACTAGCTTGGACAATGCCTGTGTGAGGGGTCACGGGCAAATTAAAATTTCTCATTACAAAGACTTACACATGACCTTCTTACCACATGGCAAGAGTGACTAGGATAACTTTCCTTACTTTTACAGTGGGATGAATGCTTCCATTAGCTACAATACATTGTCAGAGTGGTGGCTTTGCTTTAAATCAAGGATTATCTCCTCAGCTAAGTGTGAAGAAGCTCTCAACTAGTATGAGCAGCACATATATTAAAGCATGTAACACAACACTAATCACATTGGTATTTGCTTTCTATTAATTTATTTTTTTAATCATGGCTCCAACAGCTCAGCTATGTCGGACATTCAGCAGGAGTTCAGTGGAACAATGGAAGTAATTATGAAAACAAAAATCAAACACAATTAACTAGATTTAACTGCTCTACTATAAAAAGCTTTTCCAACTGCTTCATACATACATTTCTCTGCATTTGTTACAGTTAATCTTATCCCAGTAATCTTCCGTTTGTTTTTCGAGCCACTGAAATGAATATGAACAGTTAAAGCTGTTTGTACACCAGCCCTGTGCTTGGCTTTGCTGTGTATCTTGAATTAATGTTATCTAATTTTTTCTGCTTTTCCACACTTGCAGTCACAGAGTCAATGAACAATCTCTACTGTAGAGCTTTTCCCTTGGCTCTGTATCAATGTTACTTCCATTCCTTATGAGAGATTTTTCACAGTTTTTTGCCAGACTCAAAATATAAATAACCTAAAGGAAAAAAACAGCATCTTAGCCAGCACTTTTCTGTTTCTCTTTAAAATGTGGCTAATGTAGGGCCTATAATGAGTTTACTCCTTGATAGTCAGCTTTTTATCTTGCAGCTTTGGAGTCTTCCAATTACAGAAGTTGGTGGTCACATGACAGATTTTTGGTCATATTAGACAAAAGTTTGGTATAAAGGCAGGGTGTGGAATAAACCCAACATTATGAAATAAAAGATGAAAGGTTTAAATGGTAAATCTTTATTGAAATAAACACCCCTTTGCTAACATACACCACTTCTCAAGTTCTTAGAACAGATACAGTATTTTGAAGGAAAATGTCCTCTCTTCTCTCATCAAATTTGTCTTCTCCCAAACGGAAGAATGTACTACAGAGACAAAATCTAAGGAACCTTTTGCTCCCAAACTCTGAATTTTCTCAGCATCAGAGATCTTCCCCACAAATCCGACTTCTTAATCTTATGGTTTTGTGACTTTAAAGAAGGATTTGGAAGAAACTCGAACTTGGCATCCACCTCAGAAGTTCTGTGAAGCCACTTTAAAAGGAACAGATTACAGGAGAGTTTCCAAATGCTACCAAATTTACTCTTTCTCAACTAGTTACAAGAAAATAGTCCTATCTATAAGAGAGAAAATAGCCAGTAAGTTGACAGCACAAATGAGTTCTGCCTTGGAACTGTGCTAACTGCTCCGAGGGCACACAGGATTGACACCTTCTTTTATATCTTCACACAGTATGTGCTGTGGCTCAAGGAAAATCCTGTTAGTGTCCTGTTAATCAAAGTTTTCTAGAAGGCTCCAGCTGTAAGCAACACCGCCACAGGAATGGGGATCTATTCTGACAGTAGTCAGAGACAGAAGTAAATAAATAATATGCTTTCATATTTTCCCTTTTTCATTTCTATGTACTTTTTATATGTATGTACATATATATATTTATATATGCATTTTTAATGGCATTCCTTTTTCCTTTCAAGTTTAGTCAGCTCAAAAGAAGGAAAGCTGCAACTTTAAAAAAATATTACCAAGGAATAACACAATTTAAGATCAAAAGGATAAGATTCTTTTCCTAAGCCTCCACTAAAATGTCACTGTTAATAGCAGGGGGGTGGGCATCTATCAGTTGACAAGAGATAGCAGCAACAAAACCCAATCATGACAGAAAGATCAATCTTGCCTGTTACATTTCATTTGCAATCCAAGAATGATACTTATTTTCAAAGCAGCTACTGACCTGTTTTGAAATGAGTTTTCCAAACTCTGCTTTACTCTACCCCCTCATCTGTATGGGCATATAGCACCAGCATTTCCTGAATCCCCAGTTTATCTCAGGACTTGGCATGGTTCAAAGAATGCGAAACAGAGCCTGACTCGGTTTGTGTATAGCAGAAGTCTAACAAGATACCATATATACATACTTAGAATACTTCAAAAGTGGATATCCCAATGTTACTGAATCATAAACATACTGGAGATCACAGCCATGTAGCAGTAATAACTGAGATACAGAATCTTTCAGTAGTAAAGCAATTCTGCTCCAGAATCACAGTTTACACTCAGAGCACAGCATACTACATATCTGAATTTCAGGCTTAAAAAAAAAGGACAAAGCTCCACACTGCAGAGTAAAAAACTGGCTGGATGGCCAGGCCCAAAGAGTTGTGGTGAATGAAGTTAAATTCATTTGGTAGCCAGTTGTAAGTGGTGTTCCCCAGAGCTCAGTCCCAGGATCAGTTCTCTAATATCCTTATCAATCATCTGTACAAGAGGATCGAGCGCACCCTCAGGAAATTTGCAGATGATACCAAGTTGGGTGGAAGTATCTATCTGCTTGAGGTTAGGAAGGGTCTACAAAGAGATCTGGACAGGCTGGCTGAGGCAAAGTGTATGGGGTTCAACAAGTCTCAGCGCCAATCCTGCACCTGTGTCACAACAACCCTATGCAACACTACAAGCTTGGGAAAGAGTAGCTGGAAAGCTGCCAGGCAGAGAGGGACATAGGGGTGTTGGTCAACAGACAGCTGAATATAAGCCAGTGGTGTGACCAAGAAGGCCATCAGCATCCTGGCTGGTATCAGGAACAGTGTAGACAGCAGGACTGTGGAAGTGATTGTCCCCCTGTACTCGGCACTGGTGAGGTTGCTGCTGGAGTATTGTGATCAGCTTTGGGCCCCTCACTACAAGAAATTGTAGTGCTGGGGGATGTCCAGAGTAAAGCAATGAAGCAGCTTAAAGAGCAAGTCTTATGAGAAGCAGCTGAGGAAAGTGGGGGCTTCAGCCTGGAGAAACGGGAAAAAACTTACTGCTCTCTACAACTACCTGAAAGGAGGCTGCAGCCAGGTGGGTGTTGGACTCTTCTCCCAAGCAACAAGCAATAGGACAAGAGGAAATGGCCACAGGTTGCATCAGGGGAGACTTAGATTGGATATTAGGAAAAACATCTTTACCAAAGGGGATGTCAAGCATTGGAACAGGCTGCCCAGGGAAGTGGCTGAGTCGCCACCCCTAGAGGTATAGAAGTGCAGATGTGGTGCTTAGGGAGGTGGTTTAGTGGTGGCACTGACAGTGCTAGGTTAACGGTTCAACTTGATGACCTTGCAGGTCTTTTCCGACCAAAACCATTTTATCATTTTATGATCTTTCCACATCCAAGCTTCCCCACTTGAAATAATGGCAAGAGGAAAAAGTAACACGCTGCCTATTCTTGGAAGAAGAAACACCAGAACAAACTATCAGTATAGTATGTTGCTGCATTATTGCTCTCCCTGCCTCTGTGTTGGGACATCTTTCTTCTTCATAATCAAATACTGAAGAGTCAGAGGTTTGTCCATTCATTAATTCACACACACACAGAGAATCACAGAATTGTAGGGGTTGGAAGGGACCTCAAGAGATCATCAAGTCCAACCCCCCTGCCAAAGCAGGCTCCCTAGCTCATACTGCACAGATAGGCGTCCAGATGGGTCTTGAATATCTCCAGGGAAGGAGAATCCACAACCCCCCTGGGCAGCCTGTGCCAGTGCTCTGTTACCCTCACCCTGAAAAAGTTCTTCCGAATGTTGGTGCAGAACTTCCTGTGCTCCAACTTGAGGCCATTGCCCCTTGTGCATCATTGAAAAGAGGCTGGCTATTTCCCCTTGCGTCCCACAGTTGAGATATTTATAAACGTGAATAAGATCCCCATGGGGTGAAAGGACAGACAAGGGTGAAACACTTCTCTCTCGGCCGTCCGCAGAGGAGGTACATGGGGGCTGCCCGAAAACAAAATGGTCTTTGAATCAGAAGTTAGGTGCTACAAGCACCTCTCAAGATTACTGATGCTAATGCTTTGTTTTTCAGTTAAAGTTCTTGGATGCTTATTCAAAAGCACTGTTTACCTTCATTAGAATCCTCTACATACAAAGCTGTTTTAATGGGGAAATTGATTAAAGATTCATAAGAAACTTTTGCCCGGGAGAAAACAATTATTGCTTGCAGTTTTCATCCCTGACAGAAGAATCTATGTCCCTCTATGAAGCAAAGTCCTGTTAGCAAAAAACCCAAAAAACTGAACACCTTTTATTTTACTGTATAGATCTTAAACTACAAGTTAGTTTTACTTGGATGTTTGTAAAACACTTATAGCAGTTACTTACTTGTCAGATGAAAATAAAATTTGCCATCGTACTTGCAAATTGCTCTTTATGAAATATGAGTATTACAATCACACAAAAAAAAAAAAAAAGGGAGAGAAATAGACCCAGGTGGTTCTCTCCTCAATCTTGACAGTGAGGAGGAAGGAGTTCAGGAAGACTGGATAGATCCTGCAGGTCAAGAATTGGCTGCGCAGCTGGTATTGAGAAGAGATATTTTGATTTTACAATCATGGGACCCTCTGAGAATGCAGGACTGCTATCAAGAGACAGGGCCCACCCATCAGACCACGTGGGGCTAAAGTGTCTTTTCCAATAGGCCGGGTGGGACTAAACTGGTACAGAATTAAATCGTGAGTAATGAGGAGGGAGATGAAAACCCACCAACAAATGAGAACATACCAGACTGGATCATCAAGCAAAGGATGCTGAGTGGTGTGGACAGGAGATACCTGTCTACAGCCATCGGGTAAAGGTTAGACATGGGCTTTTTACAAAGGATTAGCCAAGGAAGGAGGAGGAATTGCCCTGTACATGAGAGCAGAAGAAACACATGGAGGTGTGCTTGGAATCCTTCTCCTCTACTTAGCACAAGTGAAAAACATCTGGCATGCTGTGTCCAGGTCTGGGCTCCAGTGTAAGGTCACAGTCAGAGAGTTTGAGGAACCTTCATCCTCAGAGACATTCAGAATTTAACTGGACATGGCCCTGAGCAACCTTCCTTAGTTGACTATGCTTTGAGCACGTGGTTGGACTTGGTGATCTCTAGAGCACCGTTCCATGATTCTGTGATTCTGTTATTTTGTACCCAGTCACAAAATATACAGTGGCAATTCAATTCAAATCCTAAAAAACTTCAACTAACCTCTACTCCACCATGCATGAATAATGAGTATAAACAATATACTGTAACACACAGATAATCCCCAGTCAAACTTTAAGCTAGTATAAATCAATATACCTTCAGTAAGGTCAATTCAACCTGCATGAATTCACAACAGACATGAACTAAGTCGTTCATAGACAAAAGTTGAATTTTTTATATAAGCACCAAAACTCTCACATCATCACTACACATTATTTAAATATTACTAAACCCACAAATATTTCTATCAAATTCATATAAAAGTAAAACAAATGGTGTAATGAAAATTCAAAGAATTGATGGGAATGTCATGTTTGAATAATCAAATAATCAGCAAATAGGGAAATAACAGTATATTTATTGCCATGTTCAAGAGCAGAAGATCCTTTGCTATTAAATTACAGTGCTGCTTTACTAAGCACATTATACATTCTCAATAGTTCTTTGATGCTACTACAGAACACCAAATAGCACCATGAGTTGCAAGCTACTTTTTTCAGTAAGTTTCCTGCTGAAATCCAATTGGGTCAAGGTCCAGTATTTGTTTCAAAATATGATATTATCCAGGCAGGCTACTAGGACTACCCATTTCCCTAAGCTTTCCCAGGAGAAGTGGATTCTATACAAGTTGATGGAAAAGGTGGTTTCCCCCCCATATTCCTTCTTTCTACTTGACACAGAAGCAAAGCTCTTGCAGAATAATTTAGTGTCAGGCAGTTTCTTAAGTAGGGAAAGCAGCTGTGGATTTAGGTTATTTCACATAGGACTATTCTTGAACACTGGAACACTGCAAAAGGGCTTTATAAACTGGAATTTATAAATACAGATTTCTAATGGCTTCTTATTTGGCACTATGCAGATTAATGTGGGTATTAGACAAGAATGGCATGCAAGTTTAATGCAATTACAGAAGGAGTGTGAAAGGTGCTATCAAAGCTGAACAAAGCTGTGGAAACTAACCTCAAGAGGAGACACTGACAAAAAAAACTTAGAAAAGAATCCAAATTTTCCATGTGTGAAGTTAGCATTTCAGTAGAATCATAGATTAGTTTAGGTTGGAAGGGACCTCTGGAGGTCTTCTAAGGCAATCCTATGCACAAAGCAAGTTGCATACTGTTCTTACAAATCAATCCATAATATGGATTGCTCTTCACTCTTAATTTAAAAACTACCATCTGATGGAGGGTGGTTTACCTACAGAAAAAGGGCAATGGGCTAAGGGTTTGTATGCTATCTCCCCACATCTCCTCAAATTTTAGCAATTTTCACTGAACATTTCTTTCTTCCTCTGCATGAAAACTTTAGCCTTAGTAATCTCTTACTGATTTCATGATCTATGTTTTATGTTCTATCTTCTGCTGATTTCATTATGATCATTTGTTCTATGAAGTTCCTATAATTTTGCAATTAGATAAAAGTGCAGAAATAATAAACATATTTAGCAAGTATTTGTAAAGAAAATGAATATACTGAAAAGGATGACCTTATTCAAATGCTCAGAATTAGCACTTCCACTTTAAATTTGATTAAAATTCATCATTTGGGGGTGGAGAAGAGGTTGCCAGATCTTTTCTAACGAAAGGAAAAGAGGATAATGATGATGCTGAGGATCATCAAAAGATGTAGGGACTGTGTAGTTACAGATGTGTCATATAACACAAGAACATGCTCTGCACTGGCTGGTGTTTGAGATGAGGGGAGGGAAAGAGTTGAGCAAGACCTCTTTCTATTTGTCCTAACTCTGCTTGTACAGACTAGTGTCTTTTAAGACAATTTGACTCTTTCTGTGTTGTATCACAATCAGCAATATAAATCCAGTGCAGAAGTAAAGCTAACCTCTAGTAATTTCAACAATGGGTCTTCTGAGAGCAGAACAAAGGCTGGGTAAGAGTCTCAGAGAAGAACCGAAGCAAAGGAGTTCCTCACTCTCCAGTCTAAGGCTGTTGCTGACTAAACGGAAGTACTTCGCCACAGTGAGACAATGAATAGTCGTACTATGAATACTCACATCTTTAAAGGGGATTCTGAAAGACATATGAACCTTTTATACTGAAAACCTATTTCTGCAACAATTCTGAATATTAGATCTTAGTTTAAAACCAAAAGACCCTTAAATATATCTTTCTACATACACATGTATAGAATCACAGAATCACTAGGTTGGAAAAGACCTTTGACATCATCAAGTGCAACCACACCTGTCCTCTATTAAACCATATCCTTAAGCACCTCATCTACCCATCTTTTAAATACACCCAGGGATGGTGACTCAACCCCCTCCAGAGGCAGTCTGTTCCAGTGCCCAATAACCCTTTTGGTGAAGAACTATTTCTTAATGTCTAATCTGAACCTGCCCTGGCACAGCTTGAGGCCATTCCCCCTCATCCTATCACCTGTTGCTTGGGCAAAGAGACAACATCCACCTCTCTACAATCTCCTTTCAGGTAATTGTAGATGGTGATAAGCTCTCCCCTCAGCCTCCTCTTCTCCAGTCTAAACGCTCCCAGGTCTTTCAGCCGCTCCTCATAAGGTTTGCTCTCCAGCCCCTTCACCAGCCTGGCTGCCCTTCTCTGGACACACTCCAGGACCTTGATGTCTTTCTTGCAGTGAGGGGCCCAAAACTCAACACAGTATTCAAGGTATGGACTCATCAATGCCCAGTACAGGGGCACAATCACTTCCCTGGACCTGCTGGCCACACTGCTTCTGATACAAGCCAAGATGCCATTGGCCTTCTTGGCCGCCTGAGCACACTGTTGGCACATATTCAGTCGGCAGTCAACCAACCCTCCCAGGTCCTTCTCCACCAGGCAGCTTTCTAGCCACTCTTCACCAAGCCTGTAGCGCTGCACAGGGTTGTTATGTCCCAAGTGCAGGACTCCACACTTGGCCTTGTGGAACCTCAAATAACTGTATAAATACAGCTTCAACTGACACCAAAGCCAAAATAATACATTTTAAATAAAAGCCAGTCTGACCAATGGAGCTGCAGTTACCATGTATACCAGTACTGTTTAAGAACTTTGCTCCCTTGTTTGTTCCAGATCTGTGTTCTACTATGGTTGCCTATACAACTCTTGGCTCCTGGGCTTTTTTGAGCCAGCTACGTCTTTCTGACACAGAATAGGGGGACATTTTGAAGCAGATTTACTATAGGGACCATTCCCTTCAGACAGCATGGATGAGGTTGCTCCCTGAGCACAACAACAATCCTCCATCACTGCCTCAGCAGCTTACTACCTTCAGGCACTGCCATCCCACAATGCCTCAAGAAATAAAAAAATATACCCTTTGCATCGTGTTGTGACTTGGGTGAACTGTGGCAGTTTTTCTGAATCATACAAAGAAAGAAAAATAACGAAGTCTTGCAACTCAGAGTAGATCTAAGCTAAGCATATTATGCAGCACAGATGCAGCCAACCTGCTCTATGGCGACCCAAGTGCTGTGAATGATGGTCATTCTCCACCTCTTGGCCTGCAGATCAGGATGTGCTCTCCAGAGGCAATGCCTTTGGCAGTATAAATGTCGCTGCTGCAACATCTATTTTGTTATCCACTGGTGGTCTACCCTGTTCTTGTATCATAAACATTATCTTTTATCATAACCGCACAGGGCACAATATTTACAATCTACAGGCCATGTAAACTGCAGGTACATAGCAGATTTAATGACTGTAAACTACATGGGGTCAATTCAGTTATGTCCACAGACTGGAGTCATGTTACTGACCTGAAACCCAATGTTGCACCAACAAGGTAAGATACACTTTAATGTGCATTGCAAGAAGTAGCAATAATTCTATAGATAACTGCCTTTTTTACAGAAGAATTTACTCAGTTGCTCATAGGGAGCTGTCAGTAAGACAGCATGAAAATATAATGAACATGAAAACAATTCTAGCCCACTTCTAAAAATAAAACTTTTTAAAACTTTTTTTTGTTGCTAGGAGATACAAAAATATAGGACATAACAATGCAGTTATTTGAAGGGCAAAAAAGTAGTCCATACTATTATCAAAAATGTACCACATTATTATTAGCTCCAGTGATTCACACAGATTGGTTGGTTTGGACAACAAATTACATAATATTGTTTTTCCAAGATTCACCCATCGCTATGAGAATACACACTGGTAGGACACATTTACTGCCATGGTTACATTAGCCACTCTCTTGATGAAAGGATTTTTAAAAAGACTGAATAGGGATTTGGTGTGTTGTTTTTTTTTGGGGGGGTGGGGGTGGGGGGGTGGGCGGGGAGCTGCTGAAGAGTAAAACCATAGACATATAAAACACTTGCAGTGATTATATATTATTAAGCAGTTGAAAGAGAAGGTAAATCCCTTATTTCCACACAACAATGAAACAGCAATAAGAATATTTGAAAATTTAAAGAACATGCTCAAATCAAATGCTTTGAACTTTGATAATACATCATCTACAGCTCACAGTACTAATGTTAACTTTGGGACACATAGCTCTGTAGAAAATTAGAGTATTTTTTTCACCAATTGCTGGAAAAAAAATTGCACATATTTTGCAGAAAACTTCCTATTTGGTCTTGAAAGTTCTGAAGTTATTTTTCAATTTTTTTTCCTTATTTGTCAAAAAATTTTCAAAATTACAAGACTTATTTCGTATGCCTTCTTTTATGGAAATGTCAAGACATACCTTGTAGTGACTTTATTTTTTTATACCATGCTATTAAAAGAAACTTGAAATGTATTTCAGTTATTAGTAGTTGCTCTTGTACATGAGATGAAGACAGCTCAAATGCACGTTTTGTGTGTGCTAAGAATGACAAAGCTGGAGATGAGGTAGAGACCTACTCAGTGATGTAAGGCTATTTATACCTTTGCTATAATATGGTAAAAATGTCTTGTACAGTCTTAAGAATAACATGATCTTACATTTTCTGATATTTAGACATAATTTTGTAATTATAGGGTAAATTATGACCTAAGTAGCTGATTCTTTGGCCACAACTACATTTCTTCCGTATTCTAAAACATCCCTTGTGAAAGCAGAAAAAAAATGTGAAGGGCTTTCTTTCAGTAACATGCATTAGCTCTGAAGTGCAGGCCTCTGTATTTCAGTGCCACCAAGCAAAATCATTTTAATTTGATTCAATTTCTCTAAAATGAGACAATTTTTGAAAGAAAACACATTCATTCTTGAAGGGTCTGATAAAATGCTAAGTATGGGTGTTAATTGTTCATATTTTGAGTTCATGTACTCTTTTAGCATTGTGTGAAGAAAATGGACTAATGCTTCTTATTTTAAAACTGGTGAAATGCCTTAGTTTCTTGCTCACATACAGTAGTTAGAAGAATATTTTACTTTTTAAACAGACTTGAATAAAGAAACCTGTTAATGTTGATTGTTAGAGCTGACCTTAAAATTATATTTCATCTCTACAGGTAAAGACTTTTACAAACTGATTTTGAAAGAGAGAGACAGTGAAATATATTGAAAGTGACAATAAGTACCACTTCGAATAAGAAATTGAAGCTTTAGATAATTAGACAGGACTGTTAAAGACTATAAAAATGTATAGTTGGGTGAAAAATATGCCAGAGAAAATGGTGTTCCTGTAAAATGCCCCTTAAACTATGGTAATATGTCTAATTTCTGCCTCAGTGGCCATTTTCACAACAAGCATTAGCAGCTTGACAACCTCAGGTGTCTCAAAATTGAAAAAGGAGGCTGTACAAGCTTGGGGGAGGGGAAGAAGAGGCTGCTTGTCTCATTTTCTTAAATAGCACCTTCAGATGAGAAAGCTTTTAAAGTTTGTATCTCAAACTATACTTAACCAGGACCTTTTCTTTTTCAAAAAGAAAGCTTGCATTAGAACATCGAGAACTGAACTTGACGTAAAATGCCGTGTCCTTGTGGCTCCTGAGAAAATCGTTGGGCTTACCACTACTGTTGTAGGCATTACTGAAAAATACATGTACCTGTAAGGAAGAGAGTTCAAACCACCAGTGGTTATTGATCACAAATTTGGTCAGTCATTGTGTATCTCTTGAAATTCTGGGTGCAGTTCAGGCAGATACAAGTCAGCTGGGTCTGCTGTCTCACACTGTCTTCCTAGCACAGAGTGTGGCAACAAAGTCGTTATAAATTGAATCAAAAGATGCCTGGAGCAGTTTATATCCAGTCAAGGTAGAGGTCCTTTAATATTTTAACTGTTGAGAACACCAAGTAGTTACATGGAAATAAGAAGTCACGTTACGACCTTTTCAGATTAGTATTACAAAATAGTAGTATGAAGTAAAGCAGAACTTCACAGGTCGAATCATGACTTTCTAAGTGTCTAAAGACACTTCAGAAGAAGTGATGTTGAATGCACAACACATCTTGAGGGTTTTTTTCATCTTCAAAGCTATATTCAATCATATGATCAAACACAATGTGTCATTCTCCTAATACTTAAAGTGATGCTGGCAAATAATTACACTTAGGTGCTCAGAAGGAAAACTGGCTTTTGAACAGAAGTGATGGCAGGGTTTTATCAGGCTTAAAGAGAAACTTAATATGAGCCAGCAGTGTGCTCTTGCAGCTCGCAAGGTCAATGGTATCCTGGGCTCCATCAGAAGAGGGGTGGCCAGCAGGGACAGTGAGGTGATTGTCCCTCTCTACTCTGCCCTCGTGAGGCCCCATCTAGAGTACTGTGTCCAGATCTGGGGCCCCCAATACAAGAAAGATGTAGAACTGTTGGAGAGGGTTCAGAGGAGGGCCACAAAGATGATTAGAGGGCTGGAGTGCCTGCCCTACAAAGAGAGGCTGAGGGAGCTGGGTTTGTTCAGCCTGTAGAAGAGAAGGCTGCGGGGGGACCTCATTGCAGCCTTCCAGTACCTGAAGGGAGCATACAAACAGGAGGGGAATCAGCTTTTTAAAAGGGCAGATAATGGCAGGACAAGGGGGAATGGTTTAAAGCTAAAGGAAGGAAGGTTTAGATTGGATATTAGGGGGAAGTTTTTTACAGAAAGAGTGGTGAGGTGCTGGAACAGGCTGCCCAGAGAAGTAGTGGATGCCCCATCCCTGGAAGTGTTCAAGGCCAGGTTGGATGGGGCCCTGGGCAACCTTGTGTAGATCCAGGCCTGAGGTTGGTGTCCCTGCCTGTGGCAGGGGGGTTGGAGCTCTATGATCCTTGGGGTCCCTTCCAACCCATGTCATTCTATGATTCTATGAAAGAATTGTGAAACACTGAAATAGTTCCTTGGGAGAATATAGCTTTGCTACTTGTGAGGGGGAAAATAGTTTAGCAGTACAAACTGGGGAGGTTTTAGCTATTCTCAGCCCTCCCTTGACAGTCTCAACTTTTTTTTAGCATTTCTAACATTCCAGCAATACGCCCTGGTATTAAGATACCGGGATCTGTAAATTAAATAAGTCAGTATTCACATGTCTTCAGGGGGGCCTCTGGTCTTTAAAGTAAAAAATTTAAGAATTTAAGGAAAACTTGAGTTTACTGGATACACAGCAAAGTCAATGATAAAGTTGGGAGAAGCATCCAAAAACCCTAACTGCAGTGAGTGTATCTCATCTAAGCAACACCTCAGTCCTCATTAAATGTTTTACCACAGTAGTTCAGTAATATTCTCTAAGTGCCACTAACAAAGATTAATGAATCAGACCTACACATTTTGTATATTTTAAATTTTTTTTCCCCTACTGACATGCTGGATTTTCTGTTTAAATTTTTAGTGCCATCTGTGAGGTTAAGAGATTTTGGATAAGAACATTCAAAATTGTTTCACTGTGTGAGTAACATGAAAGACTTGGAGGTATAAAAATTCAAAAGTTTATGGGGAAAAACATTCAATCAGTATGCTAACAGCAGCAACATTATCAACTGAAACCCTACAGCTACCATGACATGTCCCAGAAACTCAATCTCCATTCCTTTTGGTGAATCAATGTGGAAAAAACCAGGGAAACAGGCAATTTCAGCTCCAACTGAGAAAGAAGTCAATGTGTGAGTTTACATCGGCATTTTAATTCAGAGTACCTTCAACCCTTTTGACACCATCTCCCGAAGCATTCTTGCTTACTCTAGGCTGAGGAAGATGACTGAGGAGTGTGAGAGAGTACAAACTGGATACCCTTAGGATGAAACAAAACCATAAGATGCATTCCAGAGCATATGCTAAAGGATGCTACGGATGCTCAGCTGCTGGGACAAGACTGTAACTAGCCTACTGTAAAAACCTTGAATGAATGCAGCCTGTGCACTGGGTTCTCGGCACCAACTATTTCACTCTACAAATCCACTCCTGCTGGGCCTCTCTATTTCCTAACATGGACAAAGCTGTATGGCATCAAGCTGCAGGAAAAGCTGAAGCCACACAAAATGTGATGTGAACCGAAAAAACCCGAGTTTCATATAGCTGTATTAATGAGGAACAACTCAGAGGCTGTGATGCTGTCACAAAAATCAACGGCTGTGATCAAATGCATGGTTTTTTCTTCATCTAAAAATTAGGCTACAAAAGAATTCCTTTTTCATCATCCCATTCATAACCTGTCTTATGTTGAAGCATAAGAGCTCAACTAATTAGGTACTTGATAAAGGTAGGTTATTTGGGGCATTTTCCTGCCTTTACATTTACAGTAGGCAAAGGACATAAAGGACATAAAGAGAAATGACTTATTTAACATCAACACTTTTTCTCCTCAAATCCACAATTCTAAGCAGTTACTTCCTCAAAGGTGGCAATGAAAAGAATTAGATACATTCCAACTTCCAGTGCTTCAGAGGAAATATTTAACGAAGACAGACTGAAATTACACATCCCAATGTTGTAGTACTAAATGCTGCTGAGAAAATAAATGAGTTTCAAGGAAAAGGGTGCTCCATTTGCAAGTCTGCTATACAATTCCATAAAGCACCCGCATTTCTCAGCCAACGCACACCGAAGCGTTGCAATGCCACAGTCAGACAGCAGATGTCTCATTGTTTAGCAAGATGACTACATGAGAAGAATCGCCTCTGATTCTTCAAGAAAAGGTGAGGGGCGAATGAGAAGGAATTAATCTCTGACAACGGCAGGCAATAAAACGTAGCGACATACATTTGCCAGATGCAAAAAAAGAAAAAAAATACAGTAGGAAAAATATTTTAAAAATACAGTGGGGAAAAAAAAGTCCCACTGAACCCTCAAAGAGAGTGGCTGGCTTGCCCATGGAGTGCAAATAACAGTAATACTGTGCAAATAAAAAAGTGCTTGCAGTCAAAATGGCAAGGTTTCTACATCTCTCCTCCTCACGAGGCAGAAACTTCTTGCACAATTATGCAAGACCCTAAGGATTATGAAGGTCTGACCTTTTCTTGTCCATCCCTACTCCATGTTACGTATGAAGCCAATGCAGATCTAGATTTTACCTGTATACTCATATTCTTTCTACTGACAAACAAGACACCTGGTAAGTAGTGTGTGAACACAGGAAGGTCTTGCCCCTGTAGATGTTTCAATCTAAAATTATCCAGAAAGAAAATATTCTGATCTTCCACAGTACAGAGAGTACCAAGGCAGACTGATGCGCCTTGTCTACAATCAGACTAACTCTAAAACACGAGCTGAAAAATTGATTCCAAAGATCAAGTGCCCCCCATTTTAGCTGAAAACTTTAAAACTGAAGCTTTAAAACCACTATTGCCACAGAACCTTTCATGCCATGATCAGACTCTACCAATTCAATGCCCAAGAGAATTGACAGGCGCAGGCTATGTGTCCTTACCAAAACATTCTTTAGCAGCGCAGCTGAACACCATAGAATGAAAACTTAACAACTGAGAAGACAACTTGTCTTAATTCTCCTCTGGGTTTTTGCATGTAACTAACTTTTTGAAGAGACAACCATTTCAGGATGATTTTTTTTTTTTAATTTCTCAGTGTCACGCTTAAAGAGTCACTGCTTTTTTTTACCCTCAAGCATTTTAAAACACAAGAAGGTCTAACGCTTTCTTCAAAAATCTCTTTTGCAGTCCTATGATCTGGCATGTGCCCAGTATTTAGTGCTGAATTACAGCTCTGGGAAATAAATGAAACATCATTTCCAAAATAAATGACAATTTTCACAGCAGTTTATAGGGGATAAATTCCAGCTTTAATGAGCTGGTCAAAGTCCAGCCAAGACAGGAAACTCCAACACTATCCTATACTTACAGTCCAAAAAAAAGGGTTTTTTTCTTCTAGGACAGAAAACACTTGCAAAACAGCTGTGTATGATGTTATTCAAAAAGCAAAAGAAACATGTTCTTTCTGTGCTGGGGGACAGGCAGGACTACAGGCTTGACAACTTCTACCCTAAGGATTATGAAGGTCTGACCTTTTCTTGTCCATCCCTACTCCATGTTACGTATTAAGCCAATGCAGATCTAGATTTTACCTGTATACTCATATTCTTTCTACTGACAAAGCACGTTCTCACAATATTCAAAAATTGATATTACAGTAATAATCTTGTTCTTTCCTCCTAGTTTTATGTGGGTTGATTTAAGTTAACACTGGTCACATTATGCATATAAATAGCAACACAAGCAGGTGTCTCGTTTATGTGCATGAAGAATTTACAGAACTAATACAAAACAATTTGGCTTTATATTTTTGCTTTACACAGAATCGATGATCCTTTTTATGAGTTATGGAGATGACTTTCACAATCTAGGTCTTATGAAAATAGACACATAAATTATCTTATTTGGTTAAAAGTCTCATGTTTTTAGGACACGGTAACAGAGCTGTGATGTGGGATTGCGGTCACAGAGGGAGAAAGAAGTGAAATCTCATACAGGAGCTATGTAAAATCCTAAAACATTCAAGCTACCATCACTTCTTGAGATAGCATCTGACTTTGCTCTACAGAGAATTACAGAAAGGGACATTACAGCCTGAATAGGTGTTTTGCAAATAAAATACTAAAATAAGTTTAGCACTATCTTTCCAAATAGGTTGATGGAAAAGGAACAAGGACACTAACGAAGCCAATAGGAATGACCTTAAAGCTGCTGCCAAGTCAAATAGATCATCTCTGTAATGTCCACACCTTATTAAAAATCACTGCTTTCCTTGCTAACTGCCCACTGCAAATCAGAAAGACATCCTTGCACACCAATGCAGTTTGTACTTTTCCCCCACTCACATTTAAGCCTGACACTATGATTATTAGTTTACACCCTTGTAATTCTCACATTTCGGCAACATGAAAATGTTATCTGAACTAGTGGGTACAACATTCACCTTCAAATCCCTCACAGATCGAAATCAATGGCTGAGAGATATCCCATTGCTTTTTAGGAAGGTAGAAGAAAAATTAAAAACCAAAATAAAGAAATAGAAGATGGAAATCTAGATTCAAATTACATAACACAGACTATTAGTTATTTTGTGAACACATCCTTCTTGTTATCTTTCATCAAATCCCTAAAACATAATACCTTCAAAAGACCTATTCATTTTGTCATTCTTTGGCTTTGCAGAAACAGGAGGTGTTCATCACAGTTTAGGTGCAAAATTAACTGTTTTTCCAAAGGTTGTAATCTAAGAGCCAAATACTGTTTGAAGTCCAAAATTATTACTTTTTTTTTGTTGAAATCTGCTATTCTATTGTGGGATGTCTACCTTTTAATAAAACTACTTTTGTGAAGACTCAACCTGACGCAACTGGACAGCATACTAGATAATCTCATCCCTTTTCCACAAAAGATTGGACCAGATGATCTTCTGAGGTCACTTTTCAATCTGGGCTCTTCTATAATTTCATAAACAAAAATGTGCATTTTGTATTAAATACAAGTTCTAGATTTAGAGACTCTCACAGAAGTTATGTCTACTCAGTACTTTTGTAAAACAAGGTCTTAATATGTCTCAAATTTAGAATTAAAATTAATACAGCTAGAGTTAGCAACTACCTTCAGATATGTAGGTTCTAAGAAGTTACAACATAAATTATAATGCAACCATAGGTCCCAGAAGAGAAAGGTCATACCAAAGAGCCACCCCTTCTTTCAGTAAAAAGACAATAGGGCTTGTAGAAGCATTAAAAATTTCTTTTACCATTTTATTTTAATGTTAGGTGTTTTGTTTTTTTTACATACCACTTTCAATCATTTCTGCATTGTTTGACAAATGCCAAGAGTTTGGGAAAGGAAATGAAAGACCTTTCCCCTACCTGAGCTCCAATAAAAGAAAGGTTACTTTATTACTTCCTAGCTGTGATCTTAGCCCTAGAAAAGCAAAGGCTAATCATAATAGACAAGATTCTGTAAACAGAAAAGAAACATAATCTACCATCACTCACATGTATTAAGAAGAAACAAAAAATCCTCTATAAAAAGGAACATAACTTTGAATTATTCTCCTCCTTGGCCTTTTTTTTTTTTTTTTAATTTAAGCAGCAATTCAATTTATTTTACTCCATCACAAAGAAATCAATCAACCAGCTAACAGAGACTGACCAAGGAAACACCACAACCCCAACAAAAAGCCAAAGCCAAAAAAATCACATAATTGTAGATGACTGAGCCAGTTACTCTTAAAAGATTAGCTGTTATTGCAGAATAGGTACTACGATTCATATTTCTAACACTGATAATGCTTCTTAGGAAAATAAACATCCTCCAAACTCTTCACAAAAAAAGTAATAATCATATAATACATAAAGTACTCTGCTTATTATGCATGTAATATACACACACTCTTCCTTGTTTCTTGGACCATTTAATTACAGTATCAGCTAATGAAGTCAGTATCTTCTATTTTCTTCTTAGTTTGCAATGTTTTTACAAGGAGTGTAAACTTTCTGTATTTCAGGCAAACATTCCAATTAGTAAAGGGCCAGAAAAGATAAACACAGAAAGCACAACACAGGAATTTCTCCAAGTGTAGTACTTGTCATAAGCCAACATGGACTTGTTAGTTCATTGGATGGTTCACACAATCAAAGCGGTATTTGCTAACTGGGGGGAGGTCAGGGCAGGCAGAGAACACTGTTGTGACTCCTCAGGCTGAGATAAAGCAAAACTGAGTGTATAACTACAGCTTTTATGGTACATCATTTTTTTCTCAAGAACTAGAGAACTCAAAGGGATTACGGAATGCCGTTGTTCTTCAACAAAGGATGTTGCTGTATCCCATCATTCAATTAAATGCATAGAGATCTGTAACAGAACAACAATGAACAGTCTGAATGAAGTATGAATGGAAATGTATGTGTTGTGAAAGAACCAAAAGAAACAGTCAAAGGAATAAGAGATGTCACGTGTTGATGGGCACCCACAAATACACCAGTTATCAACCACACTTCTGTATGCAGTTTCTCAAGTGGTCTGGTGTTGTAAAATAAAAGACAAAATCAAATCATTAAGAGAAGCCTACACGAAGATAAAGAACAGAATTAGAGGTATGAACTAGCTAGGCAAGGTAGCACAAGCCACCTGGTGCTTCTGGATATATAAGAGAATGAGTGGAAGAATAGGTGTGAGAGAGAAAAATGCATTTTGTGAAAGTAAAATCACCCTTCATTTCCATTGGGCTTCCACATTAAATTTTATTACACCAGTTGCACAAAATATCACTTGTTGTCTCAGGCCAAGGCACTGAATAAAGTCACAGGATGCTGAGCTCACAGTGATAAGCTTTGTAGTGTCCCTTGCTGCACAAGCATGTGTGCTTGGGGATGCTGAATCATAGATCCCATTACCAAATGCATGCTTACTGCATAGCCTCATATGAAAACATATGCCACATGATAAAATAGCTATCCCTAAGCATCTTACATGCTGGGATTTTAATAATTAGGGAAATCTGATCATAAACAGGAAGAAGGAGCTATGTTTCACTCAAGAATAAACACCCTTATCATGTGAGTCTTTTCTTGCTGTCTTGTATGAGATGAACCACTGGGAAAGGATAAAGCAACTTAAAGCCCCACAGCCAATCAAAGCCACCAGCTCTACTGTTATTACCAGTACTAAGGTCATAATTAATTTATTTTTCTCACACATGGTAGTCTTCACCAATAGAGCCCCATGCTTGAATACCAAAAGTAGATAGTCCTTCCTCCAGTGGCAACAGGCCGAGTTCTGCGATGCATGCAGATCCAAGCCCTGCCCCTGCTGTCGCTGTGAAATTCCATAGTCATGGTGAACGACTGAGTGACAACCATGAAGCAGCTGCAGATTTGTTACAGCTCAGTCCCTGGTTAACAGCAATCTGAGAAACATTTCTGCTCACCCTTCCAGTTCTTCCTCTCCACAGAGGGAACCATGCTTACAAACACCATCACACACTCACTCAATGCTATTACTGAACTTCTTCCTGCTGTAAGCACCTACAGCAAACGGATGATTTCTCCATTGCATTTGGTGAAACAGAAACAACTTTTAAGCAAACAATAACACTGGCCCCAAAGAGCTGAAAGGCAAAACAAAGGGAGTCAATTTTCCATATCTGAAAAGCAGTAGTACGCAAAATTGTGGGAGCATTGATAAATAAAGTATGCTATTATATAAGTAGCCTTATACACTGTAAATACTTGATGCATGGTTAGCACTTTAACAGCATGCACATTAAGTATTACTGTTTGAAGTTCTAACTCAGTAAATTACAGCTCCACTACTCTGCCTCTTTAAAGAGGGATTTTTCCTTTTTAAAGTATTACAATGGAGGATAAGGCAACATTTCATTAATACGATAGTGTTGAAAATAATAATAATGAGCCAACTTAGTCATTTTGTTTTATTTAAACAAAGAAAAACCCCAAACCCCACAAGAAAACAAAAACAAAAAAAAGGAAAAGAAAAAGAACCTTAAGAGAAAAGAAGCAGATTACATTTGCTCTAATGGGAGGTAAAGAAAGAACAAAAGAACTTCTGACCTCAGGCACAGCCAAAAATAAAAGGAGTAATGTGATTCTTTCTCAACCCATTGCTGACTCTGTATTCACTTATTCCCATTACATATCATTCAGATATGCAAAGAAGCTGGTAATTTCTTCAGGGGAGATTTTTGCCATGTTATTTATTAGCTAGGAAATATTTCCTGACACATGCTGAATTTTTGACAGACTTGCTCAGTTTTGACTCAGCCTTTTGATAATTACACAGCAACAGTGCCTATGAATACAAGTAATTTCTGTTTGCTTCTTATGCTGTGATTATTCCAGAGTTCTCCTGATAGCACTTACTGAGTCATTTCAAATACTATTAATTTTTTAGAACTTCTACCTATTCATACTACTTGGGGGTTTTAAGCCCATTTGTTTTGTCTCAATCTCAAATAACAGTTTTTTAACACCTGTGAAAATGGCTGTACAGTGACTGATGGTACTGCACAAATCCTCTGTATGCAAGAATCATGTGTGTTCCTTCACACACTATACCTCGCCTAGCACACCTCTGCCTCACCTTCAATAGTCTCTGCTACTTTATTCCATAACAGAGAGATAATCAGTTCCTAAGGTGACTAGGCTTTTTTAATCATTGCTTGTGAGCATCTAACATAGACATCCTAGCAGGAGGCCCCATTTCCATAAAGCAGTATTCGATATTCCATGAAAATCAGGGCCATTTCAGGCTCCCTAGAAGCAATGACTTTGGATGGGGGAAAAAGCAGCACATGTTGGATGAGAAATGGTCATTTAAGTATGTTACTGTGCAGTACTTGTTCTTTTGTCGAACACAGCTTTCTGTTTCTAAATTATCTTGTGGTAGGTCAACCTGGAAATGAGGTTGTCTTGACATCTTTTATGCCTCTTCCAGACCTGTGTATCTCACAGTCTTAAATACTAGATATATAATGTCAAGCAGCTTTTCACAATTATCCAAAGTTCTCGTAATACTTGTCATTTTTGTGGAATAGCAGCTTGCCTTTTCTCACTTCTGCTAGACATCATCAGTTAGTGGATCTTTTAATCTGCTGTATTTCGTAAAGGAAACAATCACTGATGGCAGAAGATGACTGGCACCTATGATGTGTTACTCCACTGAACTTGACTATGGTCATGAAATGCTCAGCCTATCCTCAATCACTTCTGTTGTAGTTTTGCATGGCAAGGTTCTGGTATGGGGAGGGAGGGCTGCAGGAGTGGCTTCTGCAAGAAGTAGCCAGAAGCTTTCTCTAGGCCTGACAGAGTAAACACCAGCTGGGCTCAAGGCTGGACCCACCACTTACCAAGGCCAAGCCCATCAGTGATGGTCATAGTGCCTCTGTGAATCACATTTAAGAGAGAAAAAAACCCAAGCAGATGGTTTTTGCCACCAGAGGAGGGAGTGAGATGATTTAAAAAACACTGCAGACACCAAGATCAGTGAAGAAGTGGGGGAAAGGAGGTGCTCCAGGTGCTGAGGAGAAAGATTCCCTTGCAACCCATGGAGAAACCCATGGTGAAGCAGGAAGATGATTTGGAGCAGAGACCCCACCTGCAGCCATTGAGAGGCTTGGCGCTGGAACAGATGGAGACATATGGAAGACACTGTGACCTGTGTTGGATCAAACCCCTGACAGCACCTGCAGCTAATGGAGATTGACAAAGACAGAGAGAAAGAGAGAGAGATCCACACAGGAGCAGGTCCGCTGGCAGGGAACTTGTGACTCTGTGGACCTTCAGGCTGGAGCAGTCTGGGCCTGAGAGACTGAGAGACATTCTGTGATTTATCTTTGCTCCCCATAGCAGTGACCCATGCTGGGGTAGCAGTCGAAGAGCTGAAGCCCCATGGGAAAGTACTCACATGGGAGAAGTTCATGGAGGACTGTCTCCTGTGGGTGGGACCCCGTGCTGGAGCAGGGGAAGTGGGTGAGGAATATCCCCCATGGCTAAGGAAAACAACTGGTGAGGAACTGACTGAAACCCCCATTTCCCCACATTCCCCCTGCTATCCTCAGGGGAGAGAAGAGAGCACTGCCACTTGGGTACAGAGACTGAAGTGCAAGGGAACCCTAGGCATGACACACAAGCACTGCAGCTAGCTAGAGCATCGACAGAGTGACTTTTCAAACTTTCTTCTAATATCTCCCAGCAAATGAGAGACTGTTATCAAAGGCCGCTCAGCTCTTTGGGACTGGAGGAGCACTGATTGACCAGAGCCACAATGACCCCATTCCAGTTGCCTTCAGTGCTATTGGCACCGCACAGTGGTAGAACAGACCAGCATATTTGTTACTTATAGGGTGAGTTAAAGGATTATCTATTCCGTGTATCGGTGGTGACATCTTCAGCAACAGTGGCACGTAGTGGACTACTTTAATGTTATAGAAATTGTGCAACAATATCCCGTGGTGTTTAGTGTTAGTAATCAGTGCTGAGTCTAAGAGTTTACTATGTCTGCATGCAATCCATGCACATGTAGCTCCTACATTTCTTACTCAACTTTCAGTTCTGTCAAGGCTAAGAAAAGGAAGAACTTGTATATTTTCTCACAGTGCTCATTGTGATGTTCAGCATTTGTATGATGCTGATGCTAGATGGTCATATGGCAACAATCTCAAATCCCAGACTTAAAATTGTGTTGCAGTGGTGGCAAGAGTCTTAACATTAAATTTTGAGAGTTAAGGAAATTTGCATCTAATACTGTCTATTGCAGTAGTACTATGGGGTTAACTTGCAAGATGCATATTTTTAGTAATCTGGTTGCATCACATTTATAATGGCCTTTAAAATAGCCCCAGCTAGACTCACAGTATTCCAGACAGCTATTTTTAATATATTCCAAATTCTTAAGTGGTGGAAGAGAAATGGATAATACAAGCAGTCATTTCAACTTGCAGTACCATGTCTCCCATTATGCCAAGTGCAGTAGGATCAGCAGGCAGCCTTCTGCATTAAGCAGAAGACGCCTGCCATCCCTCTTCTCTGCACAAGCTCTCTCCTCTGAGAAGATGGTGCATTCTGCTGCTGGCAGCTTCTGGGAGAAATCATCTGCTGCTTTATGTGGGATAGCAGATAGTATAACCAATGTGGAGATCTCAAAACATAGATAACCACTTGTCTGGCTACTGAAGTTAGATCACTGTGATCAAAAAAAGGCCGGTAACTGCAAACACATCTTTTTAGCTCAACATTTTGGCTCATTTGCAGCTCAGTAACTGCTGGGAGGCCATACTTCCAACAGTTGTTAAGATTATTTATTTTCTTTTAATTTTAATAAAGCGTTCAAATAGTGTAACCACCTCTAATGAGTATTTTGACTGTGGTATGCCTGTACATTCTGGGCAGCATCTTCCATTTACAAAAATCAGCGACTGCAGCTACACTAGCATACATCAGAACTTCTTGTCCATCTGTACTACATGTTTCTTGTGCTTTATCCTCTTATAAGTAGCAGTAATAAATGTTGCAGTCATAACTCTCTTTGACAGCACCATATTTAAGGTTGCACCCTTTCAAAATGTGTCTTGGAGAGATGATATATTAAACAAAGTACTTCTGGCATGGATGGAGTTGTCTGTCCTTCTTAGTGAAAGGAATAGAACAGTATTTGAAACAAAAACCCCTCTGAGCACAGGAAAACCCTGTTTCTGTATTCCATGATGATCAGGGAACATCCACCATAAAGTGCAAACTATGGGGTGTGTTGTTGCATCATGGCTATGTGCTGAATGACGATATCATAACATGCAAGAACATAGGCAGGGTAACAGTGGAGATGTCTCTATTTACAGTCTTTGCCCTAGAGAAATACCAAACTATATTAATAAATGATGCATCTTCCACATGAGGTCAATAATATTGCATTTTTAAATCAATCTAATCTGTTTCCTATGGCAATTCCTATCAAGTACTGTTCAAACTTTCAGTAGAAAAAGCAACTACCTCACAAATGTTGTCAACACAGTTCAGAGCATCAGCCTTAACCTTGAACCTGCAAACAAAGCTCTGCATGTGTTCTCTCTATTTCCTACCTAAAATAAAAGTCTCGATATTACCTATTGTCAGTGCAGCCCTTTTCATCAGCTCTGAAAGAGGAGGAGAACAGAACTCCCCACAGATCATCAAAACAAGCCTACAAGTACACATGACCTACAGAGCTACACTTTCCAAAAATGCAACTACAAATTGAGACCAGTCCTTGAGAAAATTAGTACTGACGCAATTCCACTGCTTTAGTAAAGCCAAGTTAGAGAAGAAAAAAAAAAAAAAAAAAAAAAGATGGAAGGAAGAACAGGCAGGAAAAGACATTGCTAAATTCAAATCATATTGTGGTTTACCCCAAAACCACATTTGCTGTTTTACATGCTTTTACAAACATGTAGTATTGCAGTTTGAAATATGCCTATTTTTTTATAGGGATTGCAATCCTCAAAAAAAAAAATAATCCCAACCAACCAAAAAAAGAACCCCAAAAAACCCTACAAAACCAAAAACCAACAAACCAACACCCCAACTATTTTTTCTTTTGCTTTTAACAAGACTGACAATTCTGGAACATGAGTTAGAAGCAGGTACACTCACCCCAGTATCTCTAGTGTTAGGTAGGAAGACAGCTGGGTCCTTCAAATCTTGGAATTGTAGCAGGTACCACAATTTTATTTTCTTCATTTTCTACAATGTCTTACCAATTCTGAGACTAAGCAGCAACTTCTTTTAGAATAAAATAACAATGAAGCAGGTCCAAATGCCAGAATGGGCCCACACTTTTGATCTGCTGAAACTAAAAAAGACAAACTGCCGACGCTTGGATAAGATCATCAGCACACATGTAATCCATCTAAAGTTCAGAAAGTGAGTTTGTTTCAATCTTCAAGAAAGTAGAAATATCACACACTCTTAAAGATCAAATTGATTTACTGAATAGAAATCGTGTGCTGTAAGTATGCATGTGGCCACAAGCATGGCCAAGAGTCTAACTACATGAGTAACTACTGCAGTCAGTTCCCTGTCTAAGAGGAGATCAAACAGGATACAGCAATTATTTTGCAAAAATGTTTACATGGTTATTCAGTCTGGAAAGATTGAAAACCACCACTCCTAAGCCATATTTTTGAGGAGGTTGGAGTAGGGTGGGAACATCTTCCTTTTAAAGGAGAACATCAACAACAGGTGAGGAAAAGACCAATCTTCCTGACTCAGATGATATCATTCCACTGCTCAAAAAAGGAGGAGTGGTGTAAAACAGTCTTTAGCTCGTTCCTGTGCTTGTCCCTTTCCCACCTTGCCCTAATTAAAGATAACTTTAATTTTAACCTGTTCTACACAGCGGTCAGATCTGGGGCATGCAAACACAAAGACAGAACTGACACATGGTGCTTTAGCCTAAGCAGGAGGTACCTGGTGCTGCAAGTCAAAGCAACATTCCCTGAAAATCTCAGAGCTTCTCTTGTAGCAGTCAGATTAACAGCTGAAGAGCAGCAGCTGCCCAGGAGTTATTTTGAGGGTTAACAGAGATTATTTACCATATGTAGAGACCAGATAAATGACCATCTGACTGCCCTTTCAGTCACCTGGTTCCAAACCTGTCAGTATTACTATGCCTCCTACAAATAGCTTGCTCATTACAGCAATTACCAGTTGCTACCACAGTAGCTTGAATATTGGTAAGTCAAAAAGCCCTAATAAAGTAAGGTTCAGCAAAGCTCATGCATGCATAAAAAGCATCTGGATTCCTTTGAGATGCTGCTGTACTTGAAAGATGCTGTACTAAAAGGCTTAGAAGAATGTCTGTGTAGTTACTCTTTTCTCTCCAAATGTATGTCCAGTCCTCTACACTTGTGACACAAATATTAAGATTTAAGTGGAGAATGAAAGGGGTCCTTATTTCCATGAATTTCAAACAATGGAGTTATACATAAAAGGGGTAAAATCCTCTGAAGTCAATGGTATAATTCCCAGTATAGGAGCTGGAAGAATGCAATCTGTATTTTTATTACTTTTTTTTTTTTTTAAAAAGGGAATCAAGTAGGCTATTTGCATTTATCTGATCATTACTGAATTATGCTCACATGCCTACTAAGTCTTAAATTGCTAGGAAATCCAATAATATTATTTACATCTGATCAAAGCGGAAGGATCAATGCCTACTTAAAATCTCGTATTTCTCAGCAAAAGTACTCAATGTTTTGAAAAATAACCAAGAAGCTAAAAAATAATACTGTTTTGCAAGAAAATTGATATATATGGTCTAGGGAGAGAATAGTTCTTTGTTGACAATTTCTGAGGCAAAGTAATTTCATATCCACTGGATTTTTCTCATTATGCTTTAGTCTAACAGTAGATAAGGATTTTAACCAGTATAAGAGCACAAAAGATATTAACAGAGAGAAAAATTCTTCCTATATACAATTACATATATATCACTTTTGTATTAATCACCTCTAACATTACAATGTGAGCATGAGCTTCCCTCTGGCATCAGACTGTACCCGGTGTGTGTTTTTAAATATTCATTCCAAATGAGTATAATGATTAAAAAGTCTGGTTGCATAAACAATCAGGTCTCTGTGTAATCCAAAGGGTTTACAAGCTCAACACACATTCCAATCCTTCCAATCCACAAAGACAAAAGATGAACTGGCACAAATGAAGCTAATTTTAGCTGTTTATAAAACCAGTGAAGAATTTAAAGGAATTCTCAGGGACAAAAAAATAAAAATTGTGGTGGAGTTAGGTTCAGTAAAGAAACCAACAAAAAATGCATCCAGAACACAAAACAGAAAACAACTAGAATAACACTCTATGGAAAGTACTACAATGTTCTCAACCTTCTTAGAAAAAACATGCCACGAGCAAAATACACACTGCCACCTTGTTAAAACTGAACTTCACCTGCGTATTTAATTAGGTTTCCTACAGAAACAAAGCATGTGCAATTATCCTTTGTTGTTCCAAATAGCTTCTGCATCTGTTGGGCAATTTTTAGCAAATATGAAAGAATGTATCTTTCATTCATTTTTGTATCATTCAGAATCAAAAACTATCATGAGTGAGGGACATCTGCATATCCCTACAAGGCAGGTCTTGCCTGCTTCCAAAACTGTCTGTTGAAGGAGTTCAGTTAGTCATTTATTTCTTTTAATGTTTCGACCATCCACCCTATGATTTTAACAAAATTGTATGAGGAAAGGTTTTGCACTGTACCTCTTCTCAGGGTACACAGAATTATTAGCACTGTGAAGCAGGCAGTGAAGCACACTGAAAATAAAATGTGCATATCACTAATACACATTTTGTGCAAATTCTTGAATATGGTGGACAAAAACTGCAACAACTTTCCCAAATTTAGACACCTGAAGTCTTGAAAGGAAATAATTTGAGGATTTGTAAACCCATCCATTGGAGAGTTGATACCCAAAACAAGGTCCAAAGCACCAGCGAAGTGGGATGTGAGAAGCTAGCAGAAATGCACTGACAGAGTAAAGGTTATCCAACTAACCTGCATTGTATTTGGCCAGTTTCCTAAAACATATGAAGAGGAGTTTTGTTTGTTTTGTCCTTATGTCAAAATCTTCCATTTCCACCCTAATACTTCTTATGACAACATATAAAAGGGAGATATCCAGAAATGCCCAGTACCAGCCTAGCTTTCCCCCCATTGAAAAGGATAACAGTTTTGCTACTGAATTTGAGGTTAATGAGCATTCTTAAAAACTGTCTGCAAACAGCATTTTGCGCTCAGTTTTATTCCAAAAGCGGTATTTGATTTCCAATCATAATTTTCTAGTTGAAGTTTTCCATTAGAAATGTGATGCAAATACATGTTCAATGATTATTTTAAGCACCACTATGGAGAAAAACACCTTTCCCATTTAATTGTCCTTCTTTATAGAATCATTTTTCACAGAAATGTCCATTAATCAAAGAAAAGGAAAGTATGAAAAAGCACATAACATGCGCAATGCAATGCCTATATATACAATATTTTTATTTACACTTATATACTGGTTAATTTAATACCTTCATAAATAAAGCCTTCCTAAGAAAAAAGTGGCCTGAAATAAAGTCTACATCTTTTTTCCATGTACCAGCAATGTCAACAGAAGAAAAATGGTACGTTTAGATTTTAACCAATGCTGCTCATTGAGAGCTGTCCACATTCAAGACTAACTGTCTTTCCTACTTCTTAAAAGCAAGTGAATTTTGAAGATTAATTTTCCACAACAGCTGTTCTGTACTTACTTAAGAGTACAGAACATGGATTCTTTTCCCTTGCAACATACATTCTGCCTCAAAAGCAAAGCTTCAGTTCTTCTGCTTACCCCCAAGACTATCTCATTTACCTTTCTCTGACTGCTGCTCATTACAGTTTCAAAACAGTGTCATTTAGGATCATCAATGAATCTATAGCACAGGTGGGATGAGAATTCAGTAGGAGAACAGGAATCGCGTCCTAGAAGTGATGTACTAAACCACTCCTATTTTCTTTACAGCCAAAAAGACTGCCATCATCAGCAACACCAGTTACGTGAATTCTATAGGCAAGTATAGGGATACTACCAGGAACTCTCTTGCTCATTCAACTGCTTCAGATCCAGTTCCCACTCAGTCAAAAGGATGAGGCTTACCTCTACTCACATACTCTTCTCCCTCTCCCCTTCCCCGTTTTCCTGATTCTGGACGCAAACAGCACTTAAAAATAAATAAACTATTCAAACCAGCTAAATCACTGCAAATGACTCAGTAATTTAAGTAGAAAACACATGGGAAAAGAAGGATTTAGTTGCTGTTATAACTGGTTTCTACTAATATGGGAAATATTTTCAATTTTCATAACCTACAAAAATCAAGTTATTAAAAAATATCTTAAATCTTTTTACTTCCAAGTAATCAAAAATTTCAAAAACAGGAACCTTTAAAATAGCTTTTCATTATTTGAGAGCATAACACAAATTAAATTTCTGTTTATTAGTGCCTCCAATACCACACATCCTACCCAATGAATGACAGAATTAATTTAGAGAGTGGATACAGAAAAACATACCCATTTCCTATTTGCTATATACACAGTTTGCATTCATATTAAATAAAACACACACAACCTATTTAAATCTACTGTATTCACCTTTATGTCAATAACCGGCTTGACATTTTAAAATACACACACACTCTATACATGGGTGTATTTTTAGGAGCAAGAAATATAATTCCAAAAGACATTAGGTATTCCATGGATCATACAGACTTCTAAGAGAACATCAACAGCTTGTCCACTTTGTGAGGAAAAAAAAGGAAAGCAAGCCTCCTGAGCGCAATTATCTCAAAATTTGTCCTCTTTCATTCAATTTTATCATTGTCAGCTTAGAGAAAGATGGATCTGTTGGTTGATACTCTTTCAACCAGTATGCTAAGACAGTATCTGATTCTTACCTTAGTTTTCACCATATGCAGCGTAGATATGGTGGAATCACTCAAATCAGTGTTACACAGCAACAATAGAAGTAAGAAAATATCCAAATCATGACTATTTATTCAGATTAAGGAAAAAAGGAAGTCCTTTTTAAGTCTCCAGAGTCGTTCACATTTGTTTTTTTCCAGTTGTCTAGGATTACCTACCAGTCTGTCAATCCTTTACTCCTGTAGTCTGAAATAAGATTCAAAGAAGCTGGATACCTGAATGTCTCCAAATAAATGTTATTTTGCCTGCAAATATCTAGCACAGACAAAAGGACAGCTCCACTTTTATGTGGATTGAGGTGGAGAGACATAATCAGAACTTGTCTCTCCTGCAACTCACTGCTTTCTGCATCACCTTCTTTCCTCACGAGACTTTTCAGAGCTGTATTTTTTAAATTATTTGTGATGGAAAAAGCTTAGAGGCTTTCACCTTTTCTATTAGGTATGATTGAGGCCCGAAGTGACTGCAGATTTGTTTCCTCTGAAGGTCTTTAGGTTCACTTCTTATGAAAAGGAATGTTTGTCTCTCTAGGTATATCCCATTCATAACTTCTGGTTAATTTCATCTAAATGTGACAGTCAGCAATTTCAATAGATTAAATTCTTGCAAGTTTTGTGGAAATCAGCAAATAAGGAAGCATAGGAAGAGGAACAAAGTGAGTGTTCCTAGTGAAGGAAGGTAATTACACCTCAATCTTTATCCAACTCTTTAGCATGTGAATGGATTTGCACTAGCCACCCTCTCTGTTGTTCATTCTCCAGCCAAGTAGGTAGGTGATATGAGAAGGATCTGAGAATGTTTTATAGAGAGGTAAATTAGGATAACATTTCAATAGAAAATCAGTCCTCATTAGTTCAGCTGTTTATGAAACAACCTGTTTTACATTTAAATTCCATGCTCAGCGTGCAATTGAGCGCTGTGGTTAGCAGAACAAATAGAGTTTTGACACTAGAAGAGATTGAAAACTGAACCATTTCAAAAGACGGAAAAAATTAGTCAGAATTACGACAACTCTTTACTGATATAAAACCCAGAAGATCTGTAGAGTGGTATCATGACAGCAGTCTGAATGGCAACTAGTTGAGGGGTGTCATTATGAAAGTGGAGATCTGAGCTTCTTTGCCATCCTGAATAAACACCAGATCGGAATGTCAGGAATCACAGAATCATAGAATCACAGAGGGTGGAAGGGACCTCAGGAGATCATTGGGTCCAACCCCCCTGCCAAAGCAGGCTCCCTAGCTCATATTGCACAGATAGGAGTCCAGATGGGTCTTGAATATCTCCAGAGATGGAGACTCCACCACCTCCCTGGGCAGCCTATTCCAGTGCTCTCTCGCCCTCACTGTGGAAAAGTTCTTCCACGTGTTGGTGCGGAACTTCCTGTGCTTCAATTTTCAGCCATTGCCCCTTGTCCTGTCCCCACAGATCACTGAAAAGGGACCAGCCATTTCCCCCTGCATCCCATACTTAAGATATTTATAGACATTAGTAAGGTCCCCCTTAGTCTTCCCCAGGCTGAACAGCCCCAGCTCACCCAGCCTTTCCTCATAGGGGAGATGCTCCAGGCCCCTAATCATCTTTGTAGCTCTTCTCTGGACTCTCTCTAGGAGATCCCTGTCTTTTTTATACCAGGGAGCCCAGAACTGGACACAATACTCCAGGTGGGGCCTGACCAGGGCAGAGTAGAGGGGGAGGATCACCTCCTTGTACCTGCTGGCCACACTCCTCCTGATGCACCCCAGGATCCCATTGGCTCTCTTAGCCACCAGGGCACACTGCTGGCTCATGGCCAACCTGTCATCAACCAGGACCCCCAGGTCCTTCTCCACAGAGCTCTCCTCCAGCAGGTCATCCCCCAGCCTGTACTGATGCAAGAGGTTATTCCTTCCCAGATGCAAGACTCTAAACTTGCTTTTGTTGAATGTCATTAGGTTTCTCCCTACCCAGCTTTCCAGCCTGTCCAGGTCTTGCTGGATGGCAGCGCAGTGTTCCTGCGTGTCAGTCACCCCTCCCAGCTTTGTATCATCGGCATACTTGCTGAAGGTGGATGCTATTCCCTCATCAAGGTCGTCAGTGAAGATATTGAACAGGACTGGACCCAACACAGAGAGCAGCCTATCACTCCTCTGCCACTATTTCAATAATCGGACAGCCAAAGGAATACCTTCCCTCTGCTTATTTTCCAAATTACACTCACCTTTTCTTAACAGGTTATTTAGAGTTCTGGATGCATAGCATCACAGGGAAGTACTGCACTACAGAAGTATGATGGTTTTGGTATTTCCGTGTTTTGCAAAAATACCTTTCTTGAATCTTTTTAAGGTCACATTTGCTCTCCTGTAGGATTACATCACAGTCACAGTTCATAATCAGTTTGCAGTTGATAGTTATACCCTATTATTTCTGTTCCTCAGTCACTTTCAAGCAATACCATTTCCCACAGATAAAAGAGAATGTTATAGTTGCATGTTATGGGTATGGTATTTCACTTCATACCGTGCCCCTTACTCTTCTGTCCAGTGCTCATTTCCACTATTCAAGCACTCCATAGCATCAGTAATTTTCAGCTTTCTTATTTGTCATGCCAAATTAACAAGGAAGCATTGAAATATTTTCAAATCTGATCTTCGAGGTACCCCAGAATTATTATCCATCCAATCTAGCACCGTCTTCAGCTTGAATTATTGTTTCATTGCGGTCATGTCTCTTGTCCACCCCCCATTCCTTTGTCTGTTTTTTTTTTTTAATCATGACTTGTATTTCCCCATGAAACAGTGCATCAGATGTTATACTGAAAGCCAGACAAATAAAAATCAGCTGTCATGTTAGATAGCAAATTACTGTAGTACAACCTCTCACTGGTAAACTCACGACACATTTCATCACATTTGCTGTTCACCTCCATGCCTGTAAACATCCCCTCCCTCAACTGAAATCAAACGAACAAGTTCATAGTGAGGCAGATGGCTCTGCCCCATTTTTAAAAAGAGACCACAGGTACCCTTTTCCAGTCATATGAATTTGATAAAGTCTAAAAAAATCCTAACCAGTGGATTTACAATTTCATATGCTGGTTACTTCAATATTCTGAAGTAAAGGATTATCAGGCCTGTTCAGTTTCAGCACATTAAGGTTTTTGAGGTTTGGTTTCACCTCAGCAATGGTAATTTCCATTTCTATATATACCCTTCCCAAGAGCTATCCTGCTTTCCCTACACGCCCTACATTATCATCTTTACTGAAAAAAAACCCCAGCACAGCATTCATTTAGCTTTTGGACCAGGCACAAATTACCTTTAATCACCACCCAATCATTTCTGTATGGTGTTTTCATTTTTCCTTTCTCACCCTCTCATTACATTTCGAGTTACAGAGATGTTTACTATGTGTTTTGACTTTCTTTAAAAAGAGATCTACTCTTCTGCACAGGTGACAAACTTGAGCGCTGAACATGTGTTGAAGGCTATTCTATAAATAGAAACAATCTCATTCACCAGTGGGAATCACCAAATTAGTCCCAAAAAAAAGAAGAAAGTTTTAGAACTTGTGAAACTGGCACACCCTTCACCCTGAAAACTGGGCTATGGAGATCTAGCAAAAATACTTGTAAAGAAGTAAAAAAGGAGGTCCATGCAGGAGTTGTGGAGCTTTTAAATCCATTGTGTGTTTTCATATATAAAACTGTATTTTCACATCACTGGCTTTTAACAGATTTTGTTCACTCTTTCATGGCAGTGTATATAAGAGGAACATATTAACATGCGAACTTGAATGAATCAGAAAGCAGCTGTGCTGCTGCAAGGTACAACTAAATAGGTTAATACTCAACTGTGACGTATGCATAGGCTACGATGAGGCAGATAGCTAATTTGTACCAACTGCTGAGAAACAAGCCATACACACATTTGTGCCCTATGCTAGGTGTGAGACATTGACTATTTCACCCTGCAGCTGAAAAACAAAAAAGCTACCACACGGATACAGTGTTACGGGCTCAGGGTAAAGGTGTGGACAATCAACACAGGCAGCTGGCATATGGTATCTTGTTATCCATGTTAACCTGCTTAAGTATCACAATCCTCTAAATCTACAAGAAGGCTATTTTTCCACACAATCATTTTGGTAACCCTCTACTGGACACGTATAAGTATGGTCTTCTTGTTCTGGGGAGCCCAAAACCAGGCACAGTACTTGTGTGTACATGCAATCTCACAAACACTGAATAGAAGGGAATAATCACCAACCTTGGCCTACTGGCTACACTGTTGCTAATAAAACTCAGCATGTCATTGGCCTTCTTTGTTTCAAGGGAAAATTGTTGTTCAATTTGTCATCAAGCAGCATCTTTTTCTGCAAAACGTCTTTCTACCCAGTCTGCCCCCAGCCTGTATTTCCTGCACAGGTTAATTCCAGCCCAGGCTCAGGACTTCGGTTTTGCCTTTCGTTCTTCCCTTTTGATTTCTTTCTTACTTTGGGTTCATTCTTATTTCTCACTCCACATCCAGATTGTCAGCCACAAATAAATACAGTAGGAATCCAAAATTTCCAAGAGAGATATTGAGGTGTGAACCTCTCTTCCTTTCTCAGCCTTGTAAACAAGGAATTCTTAGTCACAACGTAACTAAGCTATACAAAAAACCCCACCATACAGCATAACATAACTTCTTTCTAACTCTTCAGCAATCAGCATGATGCCCTATAGAGTTCTTCCACTAATCCTACTTTTTCACTTTCAAAAACTCTCAGGTTTTACAGCAAGATCTTGAAATGCTGTTCAGAGAGAGAGAAAAAAGAAAACCCTCTGTCCATCTACTATCGGTCTTCTCACTGTGTATCAGCAACATTTACTTCTTTATTTTCCCTTTATCTCTCAGATGACAACTAGTAATTTGGCCTATTGTCAGGAAGTGGAAATAAATCTGGTCCCTTATCACAGAATGCAATTCCAGATTGTTACTAGTGCTGAAATTTCCTCCTGGTTTTTGTTTTAAAATCAAATAGCTACATTACCTTGATTTCTTAGCTAATGGGGGTGGGATGTGTCCTATTTCTGAACATGTGCTATTTACAGAACAGTCTCATGTCAGTGCTAAAATACAGGAGGAGTGAGTCATCTGTATCCTGCACATAAAAAACTAAAATGATTGCTTCAGTACTTCTAAACCCCTTGACCAGCTCTCCTGTTCTAGCAACACTCCAAGAGCTGTGCTGCTATACATTGCTTGGGTAAGGAGTGAACAGGAATTTTCACCCTACCAGGCATGCCATATGTAGAGCATTAACTTAAACTGGGGCGAAGAAGATTTACGTAATAGCTTTATACACTAATCGTATAGTCTTCAGACCTCTACAGTTGGCAAATAAAAAAAAAATGGTGCCCTATTTATCTGGATAATTACTCAGGGGATCCCATAACATGAGACAAAACCTCGATCTTTCCCCAAAATATCTTTCACAGTCTAGAAAGTCCCACTATGGAAAATTCTTATGTCTTTCACACTGCCATCCAAATGCCCTGTATCAGGTACCCCAGGAACATGTTGACTAAATTGAAGCGGTTTGATGAAGGTAACTGGGAAGAATGGATGTACTGTCTATAGGCTTAAGTTTGCTTGCTTAAGATTACTTGTTTGGGGAGGAGAACTGCCGTCAGTGAGGAATGCAGCAGTGATAATATAACCCAAATTTAGCGAACCGGGTCAAAATCAGTGCAAAATCCCCAGTAAATACTCATCAAAATTATTCTAAGAACAATGCTGTAATCACCAAGACTTAAAGAATTTATTTATTTATTTATCTTTAAATTGATTTGCGGGTTACGCAAAATGAGGAAACTGCAGCACTGGCTGAAGAAAAAAGCCTGCAGTATGCTAATCGCACCCAGCTCTGCCAAGCCACCTCTGTCCTGATCTGCAATAACTCTTCATTTCAGCCACAGATCTCCCTTAAAAAGGGGTCCTCATGCCAAGTACATAGGAGATTAGGAGAGAAAAAATAGGTCCAAAAGGATAAGAACACCTAATTCTCACACCTGGAGCCTCTCTTGGTGTTGAATATTGCTGTATTGATCCTTTCACAATGACAGTTATACCATTAAAACCAGAATCTAAAATTTAAAAGGATCCTATTAGTATTTATTAAGCACAATCACCTTACATGACACTTGGCAAACCACTAAAAGAGGTGACCTCTGTCCTAGCAAACTTAAAATATGCAATAAAACAAAGGAATATGAATTAGGTATTCAGTACAGTGCAGGGAGTGAAATTGATAGATTTTTGTTTAATAAATGTAACATTATTCTTTTCTTTCATGCATGCAGGGATGAGGGTTGCAGAGGATGTGTGCTTTAAGAAGGAAAAACAGGTTACTCCTTGCAAATATGCATAAAGTAAGAACACCCTCTGGTGCACTGGAATAGGAATTCTAAGCATAGGGGTCCGCATGAAAAAAAGAGGATAATAAGCCAGAAAAACCTACAATAAAGCTGCAATGCAGGGAGAAGAAGGAGGAGAGAAGGGAGACTGAAGCTACAGGCAAAGACTATTGCCAGATGCATGGCATACTGCTGTCAAATGTCTTGACTATTGGGTAGCTCTGAGCAGGGAGGATAATTAGCTCAATAATCAAGGTACTTCAGTAGACAAGCAGTTGTTCCTTCTCTCTTAGTGGGACTATTCATGGGCTTAGAGTTAAGCATAAAATAAATGATACATGAATGGTTGGAAACCAATCAGAAGACATCACCAGTGATTCTTCAGTTGAGACGTGCATCTCCCCACCGGTACCCATCCAAAGACAAAGGAGGAGGCCATTCAAATGTCTTGTAGGAACTGTCTCTAGGGTAAAGCCAGGTGGTTATTCTTTATTCAGGTAAAGACCTTCCTTCCCCTATCTAAATGACTATGCCTTTCAGATCAGATTAGTGCAAGCAACACTTCACAGAATCATAAATCTGTATGATCTAATTTCTGTAGTTAGATATCCAGAACACAACTATGAGACTCTATGCCCCAGTTGTAAGCCATGTCAGTGGGAAAGCTGTGACTGCAGTGCCCAAGACGTGGATAGTGAGAGCCATGCCACCATTTAATTCCCATCACTTCTTATACAGTGTTGCTGCAGTAGCCAGTCTAGCTCCAAGTAGCTGCCCATATACAAAGAGTCATTTGCCTTTCAAGCCCCAAAAAGTCAGTGCCCATCTTCTCTGAGGAAAAGCTGGGAGAATGAATGGAAGTATGGTACAGGCCAAGTCTGCCCCATGAGCTGCCCTTTGGATCAAGCTGCTGTAAGTCACACAAAACAGACCCACAGATGAGATGGAAATTTTACTACTAAGCATATTTAGGAGATTCTGTGATATTTCTCCAAGCTTCTTGACAATCAAACCTCTGCTATTCTAAAGAGCACTTGCCCACACAAGACCCTCTGCTACGCAGGAAACCCACCCTAAGGGTATATTGTTCCTCACCCCTTAGGACTTTCTTTCCAGATTTCCCAGACCTCATTGTCAAATATGTGCTGTAAAGCTAGTCTGTGCAACTTCCGTGTTCTGAAAGAAGGTTACATTGGGTAAATCCAATACCTTGAAAATCTTGAGTCAGAGGAAGCTACTGACTGGATTTGGGTGGCCTATACTTATGCTCCATGGAATTAAAAAAAACAAACCACCCCAAACATTTAATCCCAAATGGACACTTTTAAAATATTCTGTATTTATTTTTTATTTAGTAATTCATGACATTTCTCATGTGAACTATCCAGGTGATGAACTGCTACTTACTAGAAGACACAGAAGTGAAGTCCTTCAAAATACAGAAAAAGAAACTAAAGTTTAGTGAAAGCCTACAGAACATGTGAAAACCTATTTTGCATTTTTTCACCATTTAAATACACCCTTTCTTTCCAAATTTGGTCATACACACAGACCTCAAAAAGCACTAACTTCATGCCAATGTCTGCCATCTCTTGTTATCTACACAGAAAAGATGAAAATACATTGTACTTTCTACTCTATTACTGTGCAAAAAAGTTGTGTTTCCAGTAAGACTCACATAGCATCATAAAAGAACAGCTCAGGTTGGAAGGGACCTTGAAAGATGTTCTAGTCCAGATTTTCGTGGGAAAAGAAGCCTGTGAGATGAGATTATCTAGCACCCTGTCGAGATGCAACACGTAACTAAAATAGTCACATAGCTAAACATTCTAAGAACTGCCATCCAGTAAGAAGCAATGAATAACAAAACATATTTTCCTGAAAATGTATGAGTAAATGAAAACAGGAAGCAATATTTAGAATGTTTTCCTTCTCCAATTATATTTTGCATTACTGATAATGTTATAATGGATTCAACAATATTTACAAAGCAAATGATTTGAGGCATCATAAACTAGTACAGCATAAACTTAAATATCACAACATATTACTAGATAAATTGACAGTAACGAGAAATTCCTGTGACTAGCTTTTTGGTTAAAAATCAATCCCCATTATAAAAGAATTTGGATAATGTGCTAAATGTGGATAAAACGTGCTATATTGACTATCCTCATTAAAAACACAAACAGCAGATCTAATAAACAGTAACAGCAGTAATTGGCTGGATGGTTTCAAACAAATTAAGAGCACACCAGAAAATCCTCCTGAAAGGAAAGTAGGACTCCTGGATCTGGAATCTGGCAGGGAAACTCATTCCATAAGAGAAAGTCAAATTGCCTTTTCTTGTTAAATGCAGTATGACAGAATCGGTGACAAATAAGTAAGCTCTGTTTTGCAAATTATCAAATGCAAAGCAAAGTACTGTGGGCATGTCCTGCAGTGGTTTACATCCCACTTCACCGACTATGTTGATTACCATTTTATGAGCACAGACAAGTCCTTCACTTGTCCACAATTTTTTTCCCAGAATAATTCTGCTTCTCACTCCAAGATATAGCTAAGCTCGTGCTTGCTGTTCTGCATAATAGTCTCTTAGTAGCTCTGTACCATTTAGTTTTGCAGCTATTCAGGCAGCAGGACTTTCTACAGATTGCTATGTCTCCCAAGGTTACAATAAAAACCATACCTGCATTAGAAAAAAAATCACAAATTTCCCCAGAAATCCTGGATGGACTAAATGTGCCAAGTACATGTTGCTGTATTGCAATCAATTATCAGGTTAAGTAAGGAAGACCTCATATAGCTCAGCTGATAATATTCCCATCTTCCCAGAATCAGTTTCTATCCTGAAATACAATTTTCCAAACGGAATATCATCCAGGCACAAGATAAAATTTATATTTTGCCCATCTGTCCAACCTTTCCAGAAAGGCTTAGGTGAACAAATAATCATTTCTCTATTCATCTCTCTTACTCTCTACATTGCATGCTTCTTGTGTTGATAAACAATGAACAACCTAAAGAATTCTCATCTTTCCCATTAAAAAAAAAACCCTCAAAAAACAGTTATCATGGGAGAATCAGACTGTCACCAAGGGCCCTCCTGAGCACATGTAACATTCTCATGCTGGTAACACTGAATAAAAGAATGTACATTTCCCAGAACAAGCTCCCAGGAGATGCAAACGCTGCTGTTTAACTCCTTCGAAGGCAAGGATACAAGAAATGCACAGGAAGCTGCCCTACTACCATATGCTCCTGGGCATAATTAGTCAACCAGAAACTTTCCCTTGGGAATGACAGACAAGAGAAGAATGTGATCATTACATAAAATAGGAATGAGCAGGTCATGTCAGTGAAGCAAGGAAATAACAAACTTCCTGACCTGCAGGCAATTTTTTTTTCTGCAAGGTAACCTGTAACATGTAAGTAGATGTGCAAGGACCAGCACAGAATGATGCATCTGTTTTCTATCACAACTACAAAAGGTCAGTTGGGCTGGGATACAGGAATGGTTTTAGCAGATTAAATCAGAGGAGGTTTCATCCTAGGGTCACCAATCATAAATAGAAATCACATGGAAAATGAAACGTATTCCTGACAAATGCTAATCGGTGCTTTGCTACCCCACGAGCTGGTCTAACTTGTCACACCTTTAGCTCCCCCAAATTTTTGAGCCGCTCCAATTACAGTCAGTCCTCTATAACAGGAAAATACTAATACGGTGTCATTTGGTACTTAGCTTACATTTGAAAGTGAGCAGTTCCTGCCAACATACACTTCCAAAGATTAGTTGTAGTCAGTTACCAGCACACTAAGAATCACTGAATTCAACACTGTCTATTGAGGCACCTGCCTTTTCTAGGTGTATCAGCTGGGAAGAACAGAACATCAGGGCTACAGTTCAGGAGTGGGATGAAAATCTGTACACAAACAAACAAGACACATGTATTCGAGACCAACACTGAGGAAACCAAACTGATCCCCTTAACCTTAATAAGGACTCTTTACTCCTACCCCACAGGGCAATGAGGATGGTGAAGCGTTTGCAGATGAAGTCTTACCTTTTTTTAGGACAACCAGATTTATAAAACTGATATACAGAAAGGCATATATAACCTACAATAAACCTACAGCATGGGCCTGAAGCAAGGTAGTGGTAGTGGCAGATGACACAGGTAAACAGAAGAAGATGGTTAAGACAAATTATTGAAATCATGGTTATACTGAAAATTTGAAAATGATAACTAAAACCCTCAAGCACTTGGGGTAATTTACAATCTCAGTTTTTATAAGTATCTATACAGTATAGCTCTGAAAATGTAACCCATACATCCCATAAGGGCTCTGAACTAAAATAAAAATAAAATGCAGCCTGGTTTAAAAATAAACAATCCAACCCACATGATATTGTAATGCATGACTCGTCACTTTTTACTTTTTAAGTAACTGGTGTTGGTAGTAGTTGTGTGATTGATACCCCAGTATCTGAGCTTTGAAAAAGTGTTCACTTAAGATCAAAGAGAAAAATACTTGAAACGGTCACACTGAATGGAAGGTGTGTTTGATGCTTCTGCATATGTGCAGAAGATGAAACAAAAGGATCCCTTTTGTTCAGTATCCCAGTAAATTCTCCCAGGATGCTGGAGCCACTTCATTCGACTCCTGTTGCACACACCTATTCAATAAAGTATCCCATGCTGATGCTGTTTTACTTTGTAAATGTAATTCAACTCCCACTCAAGTAGGAAATAAGACCTAGGCATTCCACCTCAGAAAAGACTGACACAAAATATGGAGAAATCCAAAGGCATGGGTCCTTCTGTCCTCAGTACAGCGAAGAGAAATGATCTGCTCCGCAACAGTTACCACAGTAACACTGGCTGCAATCTTAAACGAGTTGAACCCGGTCTAAAACTGAACCAAGAACTGCAGTATTGTCTTCCTTCTTGCTTCAAGTTTTCTATTTCTGCAAGACTTCTGTGAATCGAAGCAAGGCTGCCTGTTAGGAGTTTGGCACCATACACTTCAAAAGAGAGAGACATGACAGAGATGATTGGCCCAGTCTGATTGATCAATCACAGAATCACAGAACATTAGGAAGGGACCTCGAAAGATCATCTAGTCCAACCCTCCTGCCAGAGCAGGATCACCTAGACTAAATCATACAGGAACATATCCAGGTGGGTTTTAAATGTCTCCAGAGAAGGAGACTCCACAACCTTTCTGGGCAGCTTGTTCCAGTGCCCTGTCACCATCACAGTGGAAAAGCTTTTCCTTATGTTCACATGGAACTTCCTCGGCTCCAGCTTGCACCCTCTGCCCCTTGTCCTATCACTGGCCGTCACTGAGAACAGCCTGGCTCTGTCCTCCTGACTCTTGCCCTTTACATATTTATAAACATTAATAAGGTCACCCCTCAGTCTCCTCCAAGCTAAACAGCCCCAGCTCCTCCAGCCTCTCCTCACAAGTAAGATGTTCCACTCCCTTCATCATGTCAGTGGCCCTGCGTTGGACTATTCCAAGGAGTTCTATGTCCTTCTTAAACTGAGGGGCCCAGAACTGGATGCAATATTCCAGATGCAGTCTCACTCACACCCCTTCTAATACACCCCAGGATGTCATCGGCCTTCTTAGCCATGAGGGCACATTGCTGGCTCATGGTCATCCTGCTGTCCACCAGGACCCCCAGGTCCCTCTCATCTACGCTGATCTCCAACAGGCCAGTCCCCAACCTATACTGGTACCTGGGGTTGTTCTGCTGTAGATGCAAGGCCTTACACTTGCCCTTGCTACGTCTCATTAAACTTCTCCCTGCCCAGATCTCCAGCCTGGCTAAGTCTCACTGAATGGCAGCACAACCCTCTGGTGTGTCAGTCACCCCTTCTCCCAGTTTTGTGTCGTCAGCAAACTTGCTGACTGTACAATCTATTCCCTCATCCAGGTCATCAATAAATCTATTGAACAGTATAGGTCCCAGTCCTAACCTCTGAGGGACTCCATTAGATACAGGCCTCCAGCTAGACTCTGTCCCACTCATCAAAACTTGATGGCTTCTTCCCTTCCACCAGCTCTAACAAAGTTGCATCTAAAGTTGCTGCCATCGACTGCCAACAAACTGCTGCCTCAGTTAGTCACCAACTGAGGAAGCTGAGCCTCCCAACTGAGTCTGAAGGCAAATAGGTCAAACTCCTTGTAAATCTTAGCCATCATCTATTAGGATACTATGACAAACCTCAAAAATAGGAGTGCAAGCTTTCAGACACACTTTCAGCTTTACAGGCTCAAACACAAGCGGCTATTTCTCTTCCTACTTCTATTGTTTTGGTTTTGACAAAGTTATTTTTCTCCCATGTACCTGTAACAAAAATTGGAATTAACTCAGCTCAATTTTATATACATCCTCATTCATGCCTTACTAAAATGATTATATCAAACACAGAACAATAACTGTCTACCTGTTTGAGTGATATCGCTCTAGAATTCACATTTGTTAAATATGCCAGCAAAAGCAGCATAAATTTTGTGTGGCTGCTAGAGCGAGCTTGATTTTCTGCAATTCACAGTAATATTTTTCAACAACTGAGCTGTAGCAAAGAAAAACACAAACGTACACATACACATATATACATATACACACACAAGTACACACAAACATGCACCTCCACATACTACAGGGAATCCACAGAATAAAAAACTGAAACTTATTTCTTAGTCTGTTTGTGCTTTCAAAATACATTTCATGACATTCCATGTCACACAGTTCATTCTATTAGAATGATGTGCTTTGCATGTTGCCATTTTTGATGTACAAATAGTTCCTTTATCAACATATATGCAATTTAAGTTCTATGTAACATTTTGTGGTCAGCATTTATACACTACAAGCACCTATGACCGGGCAAGCTTTCACTGTTCAGAACAAGGAGATTCACAAAACCTGGAGCCAAATTCCACCATCATGTTTATTTTACCTCCTTAAAACACCACCACAAACTTCACAAGAACCCATGGTAGTGGAGAAATTTCCTTAAAACAGTTTGACTATGTCAGTCTTCAATTCACCATGTTCTTCACCAACTTTACCGCTGTGGTTTACTGATGTAGGATGCTGCATGAAGAACAGATGAGAAGTTAACACGCCCTAATGAAATCTAACAGTGTTACCTCTAAACTAGCTGAATGTAGGAAAAATGCATGAGAGCTGCACCAAGGGCTAGAGGAATAAAGAACAAGAAAGGTCTGCAAATCATGTATTTCTCTCAAAAAATTATTTAAAGATGCTAGAAGGTGGGACAGTGAATTGCTAAATTAAAAATGCCTTTGATTTGTCCTTCTCTGTCTTTGTCCCTGCACCTTTTCTTTTGCTGCCCATTCTAGTTGCTACTTTACCCTCTTCTTTCCCCTGCTATCACACCATTCTTTTTCCTATGATTTCCCCCAGGCATTCCAAGATTATGTCCACAGTTTTGCTATAAGTACGTAACAAGAAACAGTACCTTCTCATTCCTCAGAAGGGTCAAAACTTAAACTCATTCCTGGGGTTTGACCAGAACAGTAACATCCAAAATACAGACGAGTCTTTACTCACTTCCTCCCTCCCCATCTTCAACCTCTCTTGCTGTCAAGCATGGACCCTGAATCAGAAACCTCCTTCCTGGCACTGTAAGGAAGAGCTACACTTGAAACAAGGAAGTACCTACACTTCAAAGATCACATTGATATTTGACATCTCCAGTGTTGTACTTAGAAAAGCATTTATATTATTCTTAAGTCTCCTAGGGGGTGGCAATTTTCAACCCTGACCCTAAGTTTCTACAAGTCATATATACACTACACAAAGCCACAGAAGGAAGACCTATACTTCTACTGAAAAGTAACTTCTGCCCTTTCCCACAGCAAAGGAAAGCTTAAAAATTTGGATCTTAAAAACATTAAGAAGGAAAAAATAAAGGCCCTGAACCTATTCCTATGGTTTTGCATCCCATCTTTGCTTTTTGGACAGAAAGCAGGGATGTGATTCTGATCTGTAATTCTGGAATTGATAGTACCACTGTAAAAAGAAAAATGCAACCCTTCAGTGCATCAAGACTACTGCTGCCTTTCAGTAAGAATTATGTCTGCAGACTTAGGCGATTGGGATAATTATTTTGTAGCAAATTGGATTCTTGCTCAACTCAAGGCAGAAAGATGCAGATAAATAGGACTCCAATCCTGCAACGTGGAATTGCACACAGAGAGTTTGCATTGGGATGGGAGTTTTGGTTCCAACTGATGGCTGTAGGAAACTGAAAAAAAATTCTAGTTACAAAGGACCAGGAAGAACACAGCTTGTGTTTTCAGATCCCACTCTGGATTTTTTCTGTATTTTACACTGAATTCCAAGCTCTCAACAAACCTGTTCTAGAACCCACTGGGGAAAAAGTATGAACCCATTAACACAATTTTTACAGTCATTTTCTGGTCTTTTCTGTACATTGCAGCATTTATTCTTCACATTTCTTACTGCAGATTTACACAATCTTAAATGAGATTATAGCTTAACAGTTCTCCTCAGCTTTCTAGAAACATACCAAATGTCTTCCATCAGTTCAGAGAACATGAAATTGTTGGTATCTTAAAGAAATACCCAAAAGCCCTTGAAACCAAAGGCTAGATAGCTACAGCTTTTATCCTGGCAACACATTTTCAAATGCCTACATCATCAAGAGAAGCCCACTCTCTACAAGATTACTTTCTTTAGTAAAGTGAATGCATGGCTTATATGTTTGTAGAAGTACAGCCTAAGTGAAGAGGAACTGCAGGCTGAATATTTTGTTATCTCAGTGTTGCAGCTCTTGCAATTACTACAAGTTGCCTGATATTTGTTTTTCTTCTTCCAAATCACAAGAGCTTTAAGAGCTTGAAGAATTGAACCATAACAGCTCAAAACCCCAGATGTAAATAAGAAGAATCTATTTTAAAATTCTATGTTTTTTCAGCTACCTTCCGATTTTAAAACTGACACAAGAGTGTGCTGCAAAGGACTGATCTTGTTTCTCAGTTTACACACATATTCTGACAGCAACTGGGGAACTTCTATTAAGTGCAGTATTTAATAATTTTCCCCTGCCCCAATTAGCCCTTCAAATAAAAAGAATAAATAGAATTTCCTAGTGCGATGGGAAGTCATGGGATTTTGGGGTTTTTTCAATTAAAAAAAGGAAAAAAAAGGATACACTGCTGAAATAGGAGCAAAATCAAGTGTGGTTTATGGTAGGATTTCTTTAAACTTTACCTCTTCCAATCAAAAAAATAAAACATACATTACCCCATATTATATTAGTTTACATTTCTGTAATTGACCAATACAGACAAAATACTGAGATTCACTTGCTACTTCCCCTTAAATCCAATACTGTCCCTGTTTCATTAGACTCCTACAGCTCATTGAGTATGTGGAAAAAACCGCTGCTCTTGAGACCACATGAAATTCAAGCAGCTCTTTTAGACTTCAAGAGGTGGAATGCTCCATAGAAGAAATAAAAATACTGAGATCTCATTGTAAATTTCCACACTTGTCAAATTAAGTATTCAATAACAAAATACGAAACATCACACACAGTTAATCAAGCCTTTTTTTGTCCAGTGTTCTGCAATCTGTCAAGTCTAGAAACATTCAGCAAAAGAGTGTGAACACACTTGAGACAAACTTTTCCAAGGCCTCCTACTAGTCTTGAAATTGGGAAGAGGACTCAGATTAAACTTAATCAGAGCTATCCAAAGTGCAGCTTGATGGGGGTCAGGTATTGGGTGTCAGCTGTGTACTAAGGCTGCATTGCTGACACTCAAAGTTTTAAATATTGACAGGGAACTATTTAAAACAGATCTCTGAAGACAGCTGATACGACATTAGTGATGAATGACAATTTCAGAGCCTAGCTTTTGCCTATTCTGCTTTTACAATCCCAAGAATGCACACTGCATTTTAGGTGGAAAAAAAAGAATGGACAAAGAAAACGGATTTCTTCTGTAGGCACTGCTTTGCCACATGAGTTTTAGCTTTCCAGCAAGGTTCCCTAGAACCCGAATACAGGATACAGCCAAAAACCATAGATCTTCCGATGGCTCTGGATCACTTCAGTGCTCCAGATCTAAACTCTGGACAATTTTCTTCCCTTCCTCCCCAGAGACTCCCATGCATACAGTCCTGCTAAATCCTCTGTATTTGAAATAGATTTAGAATCTCCTTTGTGAATTCCCAAATGATAGGAAGAAAATAAAAAGCTATTATATGAATCTTTAACTGAGCATTGCTATGGCAACAAACATAACTCAGAACTTATAAAGCATTTTCTAATGGGAAGTATTTATACAGACAAGTTAGTACATGGCTTTAAAACACTCAGAAATGTGTAATCAATCAGAAGGGATTACTGATGAAAAAAGACAAAATGAATTTCAAATATAACATTAAAAGGTTTAAAGCGCTCCTGTTTGATCAAGTACTTACATAGGACAAGGATGATTATAGAAACGCTTCCCTGACCAGGTGAATGAACAAGCATGGGTTTGGGCACTGAACTATGAAAATTTGTACACCGATCAAGCAATGAACTCAAACAAAAGAGCTGTAAAATGGCACTTCCTTCTCTGGTTCGATCTTCCATAGTGTTGCCAATTATACTTTATTGCAAGTTCCCATGGCACAGAAACTTCACGTTACCTTTCTTAACTGACAGATTAAGATTAAAAGCAAGGATGGTCTTCTAGGAAAAGCAATGGCCTGTGACTAAAGATAGGGGTTTTATCAATAACTCTGAGTCAAGACCTACAGAGTTTGGTCAAATCACGATTGTTTCCGTTTCCCATCTATATAATGAGATAGTACTAGCTTTCCCCTAATTCTCGTTCCTACTGTCCTTTTCATTATGTCATTAATTTTTCCAGGCTTTTTACAACACAGTTTTAAAGGGACAGTGCACAGATTTCAGCTGGAATTTCCTACTCTTATGATCAGCAGGTTCCAAACTGTGTATGACAGTTAAAAGACTGGTACTAAACTGAAATGTTAACTGTGGCCCTAGTGATCCATCAGTCTGTGGCTGTAATAATCTAAATATTATTTATATGTGGAATGGAGAGGAAAAGGTGACATGTATAATCACAACTGGTTTTGATCCACAAGATTCATCTGAAAGCGCAGTGACCACTTGTCTGCAGACTGCTCATAACAGGGGGAGCTGAGAAGCATGCCCTGCTATTACTCTTCTTTCCTGTTCTCCCCGCCCCCCCACTTCTCTTTCTATTTTCAGAAGGGCTGAGTCTAAAAGTCGGCACATAGCACAGCACTCCTTAAATGGGATTTGGTTTGAAGAGCCTCTACCTCAGCAGAAAGGTTCAGAGAAACTCCTTATTGCAGTTTGCACTAGCTGCTTTCTCAGACTTATGATCACCGTGGCTTTATACTATATATTGTATATATGACCATATATATTACTGCTTCTGATTCAACTAGGCAATTATTTTTAGAACACACAAAAGTTAATCTATTCTATTATTCTTTCAACATTAATTCTAACCTTCCAAAGGACATTTCAAATATTTCAGTAAAGCCAGATACCAACACCTCTATGTGATGAAGTGAACTCCACATCCCTCCTCCAACCTAGCAAGGCAATTCCAGCACTATTACACATACCAGCAGGGTGAAGTGAACACAGTCCTTTGAAGAATCCAATCTAAGAGTCTCTAAAGCAGTATAAGGAGGGTAGGATATTATCAGGGTATCCAACTGCCTTGCTGTAGCACCCTCTACTAAACGAGTCTAGAAATCACACTAAGAAACAGCCTGAAGAACAATACCTACTACAGCAAACCACTGTACAATCAGCACGTGTTTTCTTGAACTGCCAAAATAATTACATTTCTGCCACTAACCTAAGCAAAATGAAAACTAAAACATGCCCAATGCTTTAATTGCATCATCTCTAACTCGTTCTACCCCTGATGTGCAGCACTGGGCACTTAGTTGAATTTAGCTGACAACACTGCTTGTTATGGTGGTCATTGATAGTTTTCCCCTTCACAATTAATACAGCAAGCATTGATTAAAACAGCACCACTTTTAAACAGCACAAATAATAGCTGTAAAAAAGTCACAGTGGAGAAATTTTCCAGAGTCCAGAAATCTGCTTTTAAAATAAAATAATTCTCTTCTGTTATAACAGATGCTGAGATGGATTTTTTTTTAAAAAACCCGTTTACATAGGACACACGCAAATACATTTTTTTTATTTCCTCTGCAGCTGCAGCTAAGAAACTATTCCCAGATCTTTGCTGAGATAGTTGGTGATTATCACATGCAAATAAAAGAAACAAACATAAACACACTGCATGCCACATTAAGCTCTGTTCCTGAAAAACCTTTGGGGGACAGAAACACAGTTAAATGAATGGGGAGAAGACATGACCTGATCTGAAAAAAGCGGGGAAAATTATTTTACACTATTGAAAAGAGCATTGCAAATGAACCCAAATAAGGACAGTACCAATTACATGGTATGGCCACTGTTCGTACTTCTCTTGTCAATTCTATACCATCAGCATTCAACGCTGCAGAGTTCTAGCTTTCAGCATCTCATCACTTTTATTTAAGAAAACTTAGTATAAATGAGCCCACATTTTAGAGTTTTATGTAAGCTGGATCCTAAATTTCAATTTTGACCTGACAGTATGAAGAGAAAGAAAATGATCTTTTTTATTTAAAAGCAAAACCAACTGACAGTTTAAGAACACACAACTGCAAAGCAACCCTAATGAAGGAGTGTTACATTTGGCACTTGAATAAACAGAAATTAAAAGGTAATAACAAAAGTCCCAAACTTGTTCCCCTCCTCAAAAGCACAACTTTCCAAGGGTTAATCTAACAAACTTCAATGGATGATACGCAAATACTAAATAGGGGGGATCTTTTTCAACACTGGCCTTTTTTTCAAAATATTTATCAATTAAAATAGTATCTTCAAGTCCTCTCTTCCTTACTTGATATCACCATGAAAATCTAGTTTTGATTTGCTGAAGAAGAAAAAGCTCATACTGGAAAAAAAAAAGAAAAAAAGAAAAGAAGGACATACTTAATAAAAGCACAAATGCAGCATTTGTAAAAAAGAGTCTGTGCTGCTCTTCCCCCCTCCTTCCATATGGGAGGCCTTTGGTCCCAGAGCAGTCAGGTACTGCATGGGCTGCAAATCATACTTCTGTAAATATATCAACCATGATTTAGTTTCTCTTTTTGCTTCAAAGAATCTCTCATGCTCATGTTGTTTATTTTTAAAGCATGTGCCTGCACCTATATAAAGTATATTAAGGTAGTTACCCAACATGTACATTTACTCTGGCGTAATTTCTCCTTTGCATCTTCTATCTAGCCTTTCACCACCCATTTTTATCACGGTAAGTTGATGAGGAAAGGTCAGTGGGCATGGGAGTAAATTTGGTATTCTCATCTGAGCACCACATTAATGACAAAATTGACAGCTGCAAGAAGATAAAGGGTAACTCATTTTCACTTGGTTAACTCTGTGGACAAGAGCTGGTACAGACTACAGAAGAAACACTAACTTTCCTCAGTACTTGTCAGCCTGGCATTCAAAAATCAGAGCCAGAAGTAAACAGATGAGAGTCATTTTCTACCTGGGAACGTTCAGGAAAATTAATCCATGTTAACTATACATGTGGAATTCAAGTAGATTAGCTGGACTACATTTGGAGGCTTCATGAACACCCTTGCTCAGAAACAAGAGAGCTCTGCTTGGTTTCATGTAATTCAATTGGGAAGAGAAAGTATCCACATAAAATATTTAATCAAGTTAAATGAAATTCTTTAAAATTTCCATGTTTAATAATATTTCTCAGTTTTCCAGCGTCTCCATGTATGTAACCCTTGACTTCATATATGAAATTTTTATAGAAGCCTGGGCTCAAGGGGATACTTTCTTGCTAAATCCATGTGCTACAGCTCTAATTTATATTCCCTGGAATAAAACCCAGTAAGTAACCAAATGTTCTTATTCATATCTTAGAAATTAAAACAAATTGCAGTCCGCTATATGAAGCCTCTTAGGTGAGTATCTAATTGTGAAGGAGAGAGAGAGATTTGATACTTGCAACATAATTGTCTAACCTTTATTGCTCTCTGCTTCAGGACAGGGAATGGGAGCTCATGGAATGGGAGTAAAACTCACACCCAGCCACCCTGCTTAGCTAATGAACACCTGTTGGACTTGCACCTCCAGCATAAAACAAAACTGCATCAAAAAATTCTCCACGTCGGTTGCAACAGTCTTTAACTGTCCTGCAAACAGATGCAACATGCTTGCACCAGAGTGAGTGACATGACTGGATACTCACAAATTCAGGTTTTAGTGACCAAGGTCCCAAGAATCAGGACTGCTGGGCCAGTCGGAGTATCACTGCTCAAACCCGCAGACTACACCCTGTTAGTCCCTACACCAGCTAGGTTAAATCTAGTTTTTGTTTATTCACAGAAGCTGTGATCACACCTCCTAACTGCAGCTTCTATCTGCCATGGCTTTGCATAACTTTCAGTCATGCAATTATTTATGTGGGTTTCAGATTCTCTAAGGCTCTGCCCAGCAATTTTCTTACACAGCCAGAAGAGCCAAATTACGTTCTCACATGTTGGCTTGGATGTGAGAGACTGGAAAACATGTACGTTCTTAAATTTTATCTATTTATACATGTATGTATGCTTGCAAGCATATGCACATAATTAAAGGCATAGCATCACAGTGGCACCTTCAGTTGTATCTTTTTTGTCTCAGACAGATTTCCTGCTCACAATACAGCATATAGATGACAAGTGAAACCTGTGTTTCTCTCAAATATACCTATGGCTTCAAGAGCCATATATGATGCCAGTTATTGGAGAGGAGAACAAAAACATGGGTTTAATTAAATATTCCTCCCAAGAATTTTTAATTTTCTTCCTCTATATAAATACAAAGGACAAGAAAATCCTTTCAACTATATTTCCAACCACTAGAATGACAGTTACCTATATAATTGTTAGTTATCCTCTTTCATTATTTTAAAGAAATTTGGAAGAAATTTTATCCCAGGTTTTAATTAGAATCAGTAATTTTTAAAAAAATCTCATCCATGAAACACTGCACTTTTAAGCTCGAATAGGGAGAATTTTCAAATGCACAGATACACATCAGGAATTCAATTCCTACTGAAAGTCACCAGGAATTGGTCTTCTGTCTGGGCCCTGCATCGTTATGTAATTTCAGTGAAAATGTTTAGACAAGAACCCAGAATAACATTAGCCTGAGCCCAAATTTAATTCAGACAGTGTTAGTCTAGGAAGGGTCGTATTTGGATCATTGACTGCACTTGGTGACTTAGTTGTCATTACTGCTACAGCATCCCCCTTGAAGAGAGAAGCTATGGTTCAGGTACTCGCTGCCCAGTGCTGTTAGGTTGTGGCTTAAGGAATCAGTGAGAGAAACAAACACATCTCCCCAGTTTAAACACAGACCTTTTACCAGGGCAGGCCTTCAATGCATGGCCAAGAACCACAGGCTTCTGGAACTGATTGAGAAAATCTCTGCTGCAACAAGGAGAGATGCATGTGAATCTGACTTGTTTAAGGTATGCAAATACCAACATGTTTCCAAAAGAATCCTTCCCACCTAAACCTGGGTTTGGACCTTCTGTGAAGAGACAGATACCTGTTCATGCAGGCTGTGAACTTCCCCAAAACCTAAATAAACCCAGTAACATTCTCTGATCCATATTGTACTAAAAAATGGTATTTACATACATGCCCAAACAGCCTCTCATTATTAAGGGTGTGTCCTTCAAAAATTCACCTGTGGCTGAGAAGAGACAGGTAAATGTTTCTGTCCTCTTCGTGCTTCACTGAGGGGAGACCCTCAGAGTATTCTCAGCATAAGAACAAACTGCACCCCCACTTCCACCCCCAGCTGCTCCCAGCCCTTCTACAACAAAGGGAAAAGGTCATGGGCAACCTGGATCCATTGGCAAAGTATTAATAATAGTATTAATTTGGAATAAACCACTATAAAAAAAAAAAAAACCTGGAGAAAACTTACATTTTAGTATTGCCTTTACAAAAAGGACAGTAAGCTGAAGTGAACTGTCTGTACCTTAAACCAAAACACAATTTATCTAAAAACTCCTCTTTACAATAGGGTAACGAATAGTAACAGAGCAGAGTAGGCAAAAACCCAGTATGTGACCATTTATGAAGGCACATGAGTAGTCCAAGGAAGAGAACAACCCTTTTCCTAGGCACCTTTAAAATCCTGAGGGTCAGGTGACTAGATTTTCCTCCTCTAGGTGCACATGAATTAGGCCACAATGAGGCAATCTACTTGTGGTCTACTATGCTTAGTCATAGGACTAAACAATAAAACTCACTAAGATGTAACGGAGATATCACAGGTCAGAAGAACAAACGTTCTTATGGTAAAATAATATACTAATATAATTCCTCCCCATTTCTGTCTGAACAGGACAGAGTTAAGTTTTATCACTGAAAATACTCTGATGCCCTCCTGCAGCAAGAAAGAAAACACAAAATCTTCCCATTAATGAAAAAGAATTGCAGTATGTGACTGTCTGATCATCTGCAGACAATCATATTTGATAGGTAGAGATGATAAGAAATTTTGTTTTGTGACACAATCCCTTGGTGTAACCTACCACTGATATAAATCATTTCCCCTGGAAGAAGTAGCAGTAAACAGCTTCTACAGCACACGCACTCCACAGGTACATACACATGCACAGGACGAAGCACAGATGAAGTTGCCAGCTTCAAAGAAGAGAGGGCAGAAATGGAAGCTTACTCACAAGTCATGCATACTGGAGGTGTGAGGTAGGAGGGAAGAATAACAGCTCATCCTGAAAACACGGATCACCGCACATTCCCAAAATTAATTGGATGCTGAATATAAAAATAATATTAAATACATTATATATTTCTTATTTTAATTACATATAAGTATAAAGAAAAGATCTAGAAAGTTGTCTTTGATCCGAGTAAAAAGGTTCCATCCTCTACTGCTAAGACGACAAGACAGAAAGGCTGATCAACATTTTCCATATAAAGGGATCAGAAGAAATAGTTCCAGTGACTGCAAGAACTGTGTATTACACTTTTAGTATAACGAATATCTAATAACAGCTATAACCCTGCCAGCTCCCAGACAGGAAAACTGATCTTGTGAGAATCTCCAGTCCAAACGAGCTGCATTTGTTTTAAAACTTTTAGTACTGGGAAACATTCTAGAAAGTTGGATTATAATATCACTTTCTTTAAAACAATTGTGTATTATAGATATGACAGGCTCTGCCAGTAACAAATACACTCTCCCACTCACCAACTGTGGATAAGAAATTTTGCAAGGCAAATGGACACAAGATTTATTGCCTTCTGCAAATCTTAAACTTACATTTACATACATATCTACATACATCATAAGGTTGCAAAGATACTCTGAGCCCTGCTGTAAGACTGTCACTCCCTGAAGCTAGCAAGGCAGCCTGAGACAACGGAAAGAGAGAGGCGTGAGGGGTTTTTTTTTGCTTATTGAAGCAGCCTGCCTTTGCCTTTTCAAATGAGATACAGGCCTACAACTTTCACAAAGCTTTAGCTCCCCTTTTGATCTACTGAATTAGATTATTTAACAGAATGGCCACCAGTGCTTGATGAAGTTTCCACTTCCTAAGGGAACTCAACTTGGCTGGCTGAAGGACAGAACTTTAGAACTCACATCAGACATAAAAGGGATGAAAGGACCTACCCCACGGTACTCTGTCAAAGGTGCTACGGAAATATCTCCCACTGCATCCATATTTCATGTCTCCTGGCCCCAGAGAGAGGGGAGGTTGCATAGCATCCCCCAGCAGTGGAAAAGGAACCTTTTTTTTTTTTTTAAACAAACTGATCACTCCTTTAAGAATCCATTATAAAATCAGGAATCTTCCCCATTTCCTTAGTTTCCCACCCTCTGCCACCACGAACAATAGAGTACAAGTTAAATCTGCCCATCAGAGATCCCATATTGCTTCAAGGTACTTCAGTTCCTGTTTGCTTTATTAAAAAGCTTCAGAGGTGCTCTGTATATAAGTAATGCTTTTCACTTCAGCTTAGCTGACCAAATACTGAATTCTTTAAAACCATTTTCCTGACAAACATCACTTCATCAACACAGATGATGAGCCAAGTTGCTTATTTTTCTTTTTAGGCATCTGTGGAAGCAGCTTCTTTACTATGAATGCTGGAAACTTTGCTTTGTCTGGTAATTGAAATGCTAAAACATCTCAATTGGTTTCCACTAAAGCACAAGCAAGTTTTAGTGCTCATAAAAGAGGTGGCAGTGCTGAAAAATGTATGTACACTGTGAAAAAGACATCAGGTCAAATTCCTCACACACTTTAAAACATTATAAGTAACTTTCACTTCCCAACAACAACCCCCCACCTTCCAAGAGAATTGCCAGGTGTCAGCACTTCCCCTTTCCTTTTTCTAGCTATTTTCTTCAACCAGTAGTACTGTGGGCTTAAATCTTTAATCTTACAGCCTCTTTACACACTCCACCAACAAACACTACTGAATGCAACTCCCCTAAATACATTTTGAAAAGATACCTAACGCCCTGCAACACAGAAAGATGCTACGTGAGTTCAGTATCTTTGGTCTCCCTCCTCTGTTTCATGTTTCACAATGAGTCTCGCATCCCCCACCCCAGTTTAACAATACTGGCAGAGAAAGGCAGCCATGGTTCCAGCTGCCTGCAACTTAATAAAAGTCATTAGGCAAAAGCATGTCCTTCCATTGCTGCAAACAGAATAATCCATCACAGGAACAGAACACTCAAAAAAGCACTGCTTGGAAGGGAAGAAAATTAAGGAAGAGACAAGAAAGATGCTCATAAAACAAACCAGAGGAAAAGTAAAGCATTTTTTAAGACATATTATAAAAGTTTACCACAGTCTTGACTTAGTGGTCAACTAGCAAAAAGGTTGGTTTTCTGAATGGTTTAATCTAAGTTGGGTCATGAGGAAGAGGTAGGGCTAATTGATGTCACGAGGATCCTTCCAACCCAAATTATTCAGCGAATCAATGATAAACATTAAGGTAGTCATAAAATTTGCTGCTGGACATCTAGAGACCTGAGAGCACAAGAGAATCAACACTTCTACAGCAATTTCAAAATGGCTTTGCAGGAAGACTAGGCAGTTTTGGGAAAGCTCTTCCAGTAGTCTCAGAAAGATACACATAGATTGGGAGATGAAGTTCTATCTATCCACATATGAAGCTCAGAACAACAAATACACTTACAGATGACATGTTAGTGTAAAAAAAACGTACCTTCTACTTTTGTGCTATATGTAAAGCTGTTGAAGAACACATTACATATACTACTGGTCAAATACGTCTTAAGAAAAGAATCAAAGTATGAGCATTTAGCTCAGCCCAGTGGTTAAGAAAGAATAATATCAGAAGCACTATAGCTCAGAATTAAGACTCGGGGAATTCTGGAATTCCACCAAAGGTAAAGACATTGGACTGAACTTTTCACACAATGGGAACAGAGGTACATATGCCCCTAAGCCAAGAAAACCAACTGTCAAGAACAACAGTGGAAATGCAGGTCATGGTTAGTGTATTCAAATGCAATGCAAAATTGTGGTCTGTATTTTTTCTCCCCTTTTTAAGACTAGCATTTCTGTGCTTATATTCAGAAGGCCATAAAGGAACAACAGAATCAGCATTACTACTGTCTTAATTTGTTGAACTAAAATGATGACACTGACTTTCTCATCTTGTGCAAACAAATGTATTAATCTAAGGCCAATTCATAAGATTTTTATTTTTTTTTAAAGTATCTTAGAAGTCCATTTCTTGCTCCTTGCTTCTCTCTGAAGGTGGATAATGAAGCTCAGTCAAGTCAGATTAACTTTCATATCATCAGTGTGGCAATGTTTGGGTTTCAGGCAATAACAATTTTGTCGTCCTCTAAAATAAGTTTATATCACCATCACATTTTTTTTACAATTCTGTGGGCTTTTGTACTTATTTTAAGGAAAACAACTTCTTTTACAGCACTTACACAGAGGCTCATTTTAAGGCTTACATATTCTCTTGGATTACTTTAAGGATAGATGAAGTTGGCAGCCGTCCATTAAGAGAGTTAGGGGCAGTAAAAAAAATCCACAACTTAAAATGTTTATTATTCACTAAACACAATTTTCACCCATGAGAAAATGGGCAAACTGGCAGGAAAGATGACACTAATTCTTTAATAGTCTGCTGGAGATGTAAGAAGCATTTCTGCCTACTCCAGGAAGTAAGTTAAAACCTTTTGGTGCATTCTCTGATTACAAGAAATACTGTCAAAAGCTGCAAAGAATTCCTGTTAAGACTGCCTAGGAAAAAAGATGACGTGATGCCTACTTACTGTTACGAATGGGAAAAGCATAATGCTGGTGACAGAACTCACTTAGATACTGACATGGCTGATAGAAACCCATGGTATACAGACCCAAAGAACTTGAGAAATTTTAGATGTATTTGGCACATGTTTCCTACCTGTGCACTGAAGTTCTACAGTCCTGAACTATAGGCAAAAGCTTCAAAAACATCTCTAGAGGAATAAGTTGAGCAAATTTTTAACATGGAAAAATGCATTTTCAAGGCAGAACTTTGAAGTATTTACATTCATACTTTTGTACTACATGAATACAGGGAACAGGTGTTCCTGTATTTCCTTTCTAAATGGGCTCCCACTGTCGTCCATGCATCTTCCAGACAACTCAAAATGCTATACTCTAATTAATACTGCAAAACTGCTCAGTGCTGAAGTGCAGCCCTGTAGATCAAGACAAAACACAAACCTTAGCCCTTCCTAAAGAGCTACCTTTACTTTTACCATTCCCATAATCCCTTCTCTTCCCATTCACTCGACCACTACCATCACCAAATTAAAAAAAAACTCTTGAGTTTAATTATAAATAACTTTTATATAACTCTGATAGAATAAAAAAAAAAAGCTGTACGAATCAGCAAGCTAGTTACTTAGCTCTTTCTCTCCCAGTGTTACTAATATATTCTGCACACTGTTACAGTTCATTTAGATGGCTCAATTTAATTAGCAAAAAGAAACTCTCCCACTATGCCAGACCCATGAATAGGCTTGGGTCTGGAGTGATCAGTGCGCTAGTATCTAATTTTGTTTGAAATAGTGTTTTGTATTTGAACGGTTTTAGAACAAGGAGAAAGAGGAGAAAACATGATAATTTTTTTTCGAAAGACAGTAATAAAAGCTTTCTTATCTAATTACAGAGAGCAGACGTGGTGATTCAGGTTGGAAAATACCACACAAATCTTTAACAAGGTCCTGCTTCCACTCATTTCTAACTCTGCCAAATCCCCCAAATCTGAGGGTTTTTCTATGCTGTCTGCCTCCCTGCACGCTCATTTTGTTCATATTGTTATACCGTGCTTTGCAATTTGAAATCTAGAACAAGGAGATCACTTGTATCATTTCACTGCTACTGGCTGAGCTTTATGCATCTCCTGTCATGAATCACTGAGCAACAAGCATTTGTATTACCACTTTGCATCACACGACGTACAATCTAGCCAATGTGGTCAATCAACATGCCTGTCTTTCCGTTCTCTCAGGATGTTTTATGGAAAGACACGGATAAGGGTCACAGCCACCCAGCTGCCCAAAATGAAACATTCTGGCCTGTAAAACAGAAGTTACATTTCCAATTGAGAAGTACCGTATAAGTTGATTCTGAAGTATTAAAATACTTAAAACAGCATTTTCCAATAAAGTTTCAAGCTGCCAGGCAATATTGTAAGGTAAAATACATCCGCTCACTACTTCCACCAGGAAATGCCTGCACAACAGATTTAACTGCCAGCTGCAGAGGCAACCTTAATTCTGCCATTTCTTGGAGTGCTTTGTTTCTAATGTTATGGTCTTGCCCATTTTCTGGGTGATGCACCTTTGAACAGCTCAACAGTTCAACAGCTAAGATCCAGTATCTCTATTACCACCAGATTCCTAAATACCTATGTCAATCATTTCACTAATTTTCTATTAGTCACACTGAAGTGTTATAATAAAGATGAGATCATACTAAACTTGACATAAACTTTCCAGGGCAAAGAGAACTGTAATTTTTATTCTCTATTTTGTATAAGTTTCGGTACATACTGGTAACAAAATCACAAAAGTGAGGAACAGAGACCCTGGAGCTGCATTTAGTTCAGTGGCTCAACTGGTGCCCTCTCTTTCAATGCCTAAAGGAAAGAACAATTGTTATAGGTGTTTTATTCTACTACCTGTGTCTGCATTTCTGAAGGAATAATCTAAAAATTCCAAGAAAGCACATCCTGGAACTACTGGGAAGTATGATCTAGAGCAGTGGGTCTTATGTTCTGCAAGAGCAAAAATTTCTAAAGGATGTAACAGTCAAACACAAAAGCAGTAATAAACCTTTTAGACAACTCTAGTGTACTAGGAAACATTAGCCTTTTCTCCCAGATAAGGACATGGCTGCATCTTGTTGATCCCTGCATCAATCACTTCCAGGCAAAATTATCATATTAACTGTAATTAGGTCAGAAAATGGAAGCAATTTCTCCAAAATATTCCAGCTTGGCAGAACACAGCAACCTTCCTGCATGCAAGAGGCTTGCTTACAGCCCAGGTGTAAGGGAGTCTTTCAAAGGGATCCTCAAACACATCTCTGCCACTGCCTCAAGGTTCTGGCAGGACTGTCAGTGGGGCAAACACAGTTCCACCAGTGACTGCTGTTTCATCATCCTTCAGCTGACCACGATCTACCCCAAAAAATGGCATTCCTCCAGCCAATGGAATTTTTTTTAAAAACGAGCCTAGATTACAACAGCCAGAAATAAAACATAACCTTAGTTCACAGAATGACAGAATGGCAGGAGTTGGAAGGGACCTCTGGAGACCATCTAGTCAAATCCCACTGATAAAGGAGGATCACATCCAGGCAGGTTTTGAATTTCTCCAGAGAATGAGACTCCTCAACCACCCTGGGCAGCCTGTCCCACTGCTCAGTCACCCTCACAGTGGAGTTTTTCCTCATGTTAAGATCAAACTCCTTGTGTTCCAGTTTGTGCCCGTTGTCCCTTGTCATGTCACTGGGCACCACTGAGAAGAGTCTGGCCCCATCCTCTTGACATCTACCCTCTAGATATTTATAAGCATTGATGAGAACCCCCTCAGTCAGGTTATGATTTAGAGGTGGACTAGTCGGGGTTAGGGTATGGCTGGACTTGATTTAATGGGTCTCTTCCAACCCAGGTGATTCTGTAATTCAGTCTTCTCATCTCAAGAGTAAACAGCCCCAGCTCTATCAGCCACTGCTCATACAAGAGATGCTCCAGTCCCCTCATCATCCTCATAGAGCTGCATTGGACTCTGTCAAGCAGTTACATGCTTTCTTTGAACTGGGGAGCCCAGAAGTGGATACAGATGTGGCCTCACTAAGGCAGAGTTAGAGGGTGAGGATGATCTCTGTTAAACAGGCCACGCTCCTAACATACTTACTCATCTATCCAAGTCTCGCTGAATGACAGTGCAGCCTTCTGCTGTATCAGCCACTCCTCACAGTTTTGTATTATCAGCCGCCTTGCTGAGGGTAGACTCTGTCCCCTTGTTCAGGTCATTGATGAAAATGCTGAACAAGACTGGACCAAAAACTGACCCCTGGGGCACTCCACTAGCTACAGGACTCCAATCAGACTTTGCACTGCTTATCACAACCCACTGAGCTCTGCCATTCAGCCAGTTCTCAACCCACCTCACTGTCCACTCATCCAACCCACACTTCCTAAGCTTACTTATGAGGATGTTATGGGAGACAGTGTCAAAAGCCTGAGCAATTGTGGCAACATCCCATCAGGGCCCATGGATTTGTGTGTGTTGGGTTTGCCTAAACGATCTCTAACCCAATCCTCTTTGACCAAGGGTGAAAGATCTCCAGGCTCTGGGATTCCTGTGGATCAGCCTTATCAGTAAAGACTGAAGCAAAAAAGGCATTCAGTTAACTCTGCTTTCTCTGTATCCTCCATCACCTGGTCATACATCCAGCAGTAGCCCCACATTTCCTTAGTCTTCCTCTTGCTGCTGATGTACTTGAAAAATCTCTTCTTGTCCCTGACATCTCTTGCCAGATTTAATTCCATGTGGGCCTTAGCTCAGTTCATGGGAATCAACTGTGTACTAGGCATCCAAAGGAGATTGGACTGACTTTGCCTTTATTCCACACAATTAGGATATCCTTTATAACACTTCCCAAGATACCTGAAAAGGGGCTGTGCATGTAAAACTACAAACATGGGAGCCAAAAAAACACAACAAAACACCTTTCTCCAACAAAGAAAGGGTGAAGGCACAAAAATTTCAGAAAGACTCTTGATCACACAGATGTATCACCCTCAAGAATGTTTACAAATGACAGTGACTGGCAGTACAAAAAGTATAAAGATTAGATAAAACCATTGAGTGACACACACAAAGTTTATAAAAGCAAGCTGTTCAACACAGCAAGCCTTTGAGTGCCATGTTTTCTGCCTTACATAGTATGGATGGTCAAGAGTTCACAAACAGTGGGATTCATTACAGTATCAAGAGTGAGGAAACAAACAAAACTCAATTTTTTTAAAAACAAAGGATTTAAAAAAAAATTCTAGTAAAATTAGCAAAAGCTTCCAACATGTATTTCAAGACAGTAAAGTAGGCTGCTTCTGTGCTGTAAAATAACAATTCGGTTTTATCAAATGTAGCACTCATTTTAAAAAATAACAAGTTCACCAGATTTTTCTTCTTCTGTGGCACAGGCTGCCTTCTTGGAAATTATCATAACATCTTGCAGCTAATAAACCAGTGAAAAACAACTACCCTAATGATGGAAATTTTGAGAAATGGGAAGCCACATGTTCTACTTAGAGAAATTACTGTAAAATGTAAGAACTCATGGAAGGGAAAGGTGGTATTTATTTAGAAACTCTCTAAATAAATTTAGTTTATCCACTAACACTCATTCTCTCATGGATTTATCTCATTTACAGGCTTAAGCCTACAATCTCACAAGCACCAAGATGTATGTGCCCACGTAGTCTGCAAGAAAAGAGACCATATTTCTCAAGTTTGTACCATGTCTCCTGGTTCCTCTTCACTAACAAGCCAGCTTTCAGACAGACTCTTTTACACCATGTCGGCATCATCAGCCATTATGAGGTGGTTCTCAGTCTCAAAGTCTAGCTAAATTCAACTTCCAAAAATCTTAGGGCAGTTGCTACCCACTGTCTGGGTTTTTTATCTCACTTGGTATATAAGACTGGTTTTTTCATGACCTAACAGGAAGAGGAACGGTATACACAGTATGTCAAAGCCTTTTTCTACCTTCCTTGTACTAGGATGGAAGGAGAGTCTTCCACTGACAAGCCATCTGAGCATTGACTTAACAAAGTGCAGGTCTTTTGGTCTTCAAAACCACATTCCTCAGTTTTACTGCTGGAAATGTCATCCTGGGAATGGTGTTCTTTGTTATCAATACAGGCCATGCTTTTAACTCATTTGCTTTGCTCAGCTGTTTCTTCTAGTACTTACACACACATGCACTTCCACTCATAGCACATTCATGAAATCTTTTACAAAACTCCACTTCCACACCAGCAGTGATCAAGTGTCTCTATGCGTGCTGTTATCTATCACTTTCTGGACATGCACTGATACCTTTAAGTCTTGACAGATGGATTTGAGGTTTTAACAATTCTGAAACTGTCACAAGGGCAGTCTGGCCATGATTTTAAAATAATTTAAAGTGTAAGAAGCCAGCAGACATTTTGCTTTGTCCTCAGATTTCCAATGGGCACAGATACATGCGCAAACTGTTGCTTTTCCCCTGCAGCAGTCCCCAGTGTTTTGAGTACACTAGTAAGCACAGGTTGTCCAAGAGGACACAACTTCAGTACCCAAGCAGGATGTGGTGGTTTGGCCCTGGCTAAAGGCCAAATGTCCACCAAAGCTGCTCACTCACTCCCCTTTTCAGCTGAAAATATATATCGGGAGGCTTAGGACTTGAGATAAGGACAGAGGGATCACTTTCCAATTAGCGCAATGGGCAAAATAGACTCAACACAGAATAAAAGAAAGAAAAGTGATTTATTACTACTACAACTACACACCCAGTGAACCAGAGTCAGGTAGTGAGAAGCACAGCCAGGTCTTAAAGCATCTTCCCCCCACCCCTGCCTTAGCAGACTTAAACTTCATCACGATTTTACTCCCTTCTTCCCCCCCAACATGGCACAGTGAGGGGCAGGGAATGGGGAGTGGCATTCCGGTGGTTCCTCACAAGCTGCTTTCCTCCTCTAGATCTTAACACTTCTATTTCCCCCCACCCCTCCATTCTTTGCACACTTGACTTTAATCATAAATTCACTCCCTTCTTCCCTCCCATCGCGGCGCAGGGAGAGGCAGAGAATGGGGAATGGGGGTTTTCAGTTCATTCCTCCCGAGTTGTCTTCCGTCTTAGCTGTGGGGGCCATTCCACACACATACACTTCCCCTGCAGCACCATGGGGTCCCACCCATGAGAGACAGTAGTACCCATGAACTTCTACAGCGTGAGTCCTCTCTATCGGGGATCCATCTCCTCACCACAGGCCTCTCAGCAGGGCTCCTCTCCATGGGGTGCTGACAGTCGGACCCAGACTCCCCCAGCCTGGTCCCCCGCAAAGTCACAAGTCCCCCAGCAAACCTGCTGAGGCGTGGATCAATCTCTTAACAGGAAGTAGATGTCTCTGCTCTCCACCCTTATCCAGTCTCTGCTCTCCATCCTTATCAATGGGCTCTGAGGGGACACTCGCTCCACCATGGTCTTCTCCACGGGCTGCAGGGGAATCTCTCTTTCTGGAACCCAGAGGGCCTCATTCTTCTGCCCCCGCTCTCCTTCGGGCCTGGCCTTAGTGTCCGCACAGCTTGTTGCATCTTCTCGCTCCCTTCTCTGGTGGCAAAATGCATCTGCCTGCAAGTTTTTTTCCCCTATACGTGATTCACAGAGGCGCTGTGACCATCTCCACTTGGCTCAGTCCTGGCCAGCAGCAACTCTGGCCTTGAATTGGCGGATGTTTACAGTCTGGGGCCTGCAGAGAGCTTCTAGCTGCTGCTTGCAGAAGCCATCTCGGCAGCACAGCTACGCAAAACTGCAGCACAGGATCATGAAATTTCTCAGCCTACAATTTGACAGCACCAGGTATCAACTTGGTGAAATTTGCATTACCAGTAGTTGAACAATGCACAATTAACTAAACATATTTTTTTTTCTTTTGTGTTTTACAAGAACCCTTTAGAAGTTCCTACTCAGGAACACAAGGAATACTGACACACTCCATGCCCAGACCAGCTTTCACCCCAGCAGACCACCTTTCTTTAAGGAAGGTTTATTAGCCTGAGCCTAATATCCACTTGCAAGGGAACTTATACTAATGAATTATCTCCTGTTTCTAATCTCAACTTGAAATCAGAATAGAGTCCATGAGATAAAGGCAGTACTTTAGTCATAAACCTTTACAAATACACTAGGGAGTAGAACTTTAAATTTCTGGCTAATTACTGTTTGATATGCTGGTTCTGCATGTAAAAATCACTATTAGTTCAGCATGCACAGCGACAGCTCCAATTACAAGATAGATAGAAAAACAAATCTTGCCAAAGAAAGCAAAACATGGCCAAACATGCTAATCCAGCAGTCTGTTCTTGAATTCACGAGTCTGGACTAAGTAAATATTTTTAAGCCTAAATCAGATTAAAATTAGTAAAAAGAAGAAAAGAAAAATAGCAGTAATTTATAACACCTAAGGACCTAAACTACTTTTAATATGAAGTGACTTGATCTCCCCACCCTCACCCCCTTATTTGTATTTGCTAATTTAATAGAGAAAGTGCAAAGTAATCCTTGTTCTGTAAATTAGTTTACCATCCCTCATGACAGAGATGATACATGGAATGGCTCTAGCACACAATATATGAAGATAAAAGATGTTCCAAAGAGTACTTTTGGTTGGTCCAGGAGTTACTCTATTTCTGAAATAGACTTATTCCTTCATTGGCCCTTAAATGTTTTAAACAAAAAACAAACCTCAATGCTTTTTATTCACATGCAGATGGAACTAAATACAAACTTTTATCAACTGTTTAGAGCAGAAGGAGACCAAATTTAGAAGAAAAAAAAAGCTCCATTAGAAGGTATGATGCAGTGTCATTCCTAGAAAACACTCCCACAGCTTGCTTAGAGAAGACTCCCAAATACTACCAAAAATCATGAGTATTCCGGGAAAGATGGACAGGGAAAAGACTTGCATAAAACACCACACTATTAAAAGCTTAAGGAGGAACTTGCAGCATTGGTGAATCTGAAAAGAATTCAGATAAAGGTGCCTTAGTTAAGTTTTATATGCTACTAAATCTCATGACAGTAACAGAAGAGTACTGATCTTCTGAGACTGATGCTGACTGAGATTCATGCTTCAGTAGTGAGTATCAGGGATGGCTGAAAGCTGATCACACACTCCACAGACATCAGCTCAGGGTGGTCTAGTCAGAGGACTACCCCAAAAAACCAGAATACTTAAGCCTGAGATGGTTTGGTATCTAGCCAGTCTTGTAGTCCTCCCTCTTTCTCCTCTACCTTCATTCAGGGAACCATATAGGTGAAGTGACAAATTATCATAAAATCTCTCTGAAAAGTTGTATAAAAGATCTTCTGTTATAACCAGAAAAAGACCCATACTGCAGCTTAATGTTGTCAATGCAGGAAAGTTACAGTAGGCTCTGCAGTTATCAAGGGAGCAGATTGTCTGAGTTCAGTTATTGATTTTTTACTTGTTCAGAAAAATATCAGGTTATTGCTTGGGTTAGAGAAGAAATGGGTCAGCCTGACAGGGAAAAAGAATTTACATATTTCCAGAGACAGGACAGGTTAGTTTAAATATCAATAAAGAGGCTTTAAAAACTCTTACTGAAACATCAACTTTGCTTTTCCTTCAGTTATAGTTCAACTTGTGGGAAAATAATATTCTTGGGCCAGCCAAAAAGCAGCAAAGAGGAGAGAGGAAAGAAGAATTCCAAGTAGCTTATAGTTTTTAATCTTGCTAGAGAAGTTAATTTGAAACCTTTAGCTGGTTACCATTCTTTGAACATCTGTTGAATATAGGTATTTTTTTGTTTTATTGAGAAATGTGAAGTCTTTTCTTATTCCAACTTACCTACTGTAATCACAGAGCTCCTAATAAAATGTGCTACCATTTCCTTAATCTTCCTTGAAAAGCTGTGATTCTTTGTGCCATTCAAGATTTGCTACTACTAACCTCAGTACAGGTACAGCTCTCCAATCTTTTGACCTCTCATAATTTTGGTTCTAATTCATGCTCTTTAAATATTTTCTCAGGGTCAGCTGGGCACCTGTGCACCGTATTATCTGAATGGTCTGTCTGTGGTTTTAGTCCACTCTGATCGATTGGCTTCCTAGAGAAATACCTGTGGAAGAAACCAGGAAACACAACTGCAATGCAAGACAGAACAAACAAAGGGTCAAATCATGAAATGTGGTACCTTGTTTGTGACTCAAAACCCTAAAAATAAAGACTGAAAATCTCAGCATTACATAGAGCTTAACTATTACTCATGGATTCTTAATTTCTGGAGCCAGGAATAGCTGCTGGAATTCTACAGCCTGATGGCTAGATGATCAGATTAATTCCTCTGGCATTAGCAAACATCTCATTATGAACAAAGAAAAATGAAAAGACTATGAAATTAAGAGCAAATTTTTTTCACCCTCTTCTCTTGAAAAAGCAGAGAAAAAAACCCTAAGCGCATTCCCTATTACATCTCAACAGGATATCCATCTGGAAAGTCTTACCTTCCAGATGCTTTCCCCTACCATTTCATTGTCCTGCTAATCTCTGCAACTACCCCTAGGGGTAAAACAAAACACTGCACAATTTAATGTCAGGCTAACATTCTGAAGGATGGACAATACAAAAGGAAATATACTCTGGACAAGAATCAGTTTAACTATTAAAATGGTAAGAAGCAGAAAAACAGAAGTGGATAATCTGAATAATAATGAATGCAAAAATGTATCAAAATAAATTAAGAAAAACAAATTGCATCTTACACAGACAAAACAGAAAATAAGCACATCTGCAAAAAATAAACCCCACAAGGCAATGAGGAAGCCTACCAGCTTCTTCCCCTAAACAATCCAAGTTTAATCACATTTATGTGGTCAAACCTTCAGACAACTATCTTTTTTTTGCCACAGGAGTATAAATTAAATTAAATTAAATTACTACTACTACTATCTTCTCCCCAGCTCCAGTAGGATGGCAAGGTTTCTTCTTACTAGGAGTCAACTGTACACTAAAGAACCTTGCAACCCTGCCAGGAGTAATTTTATGAAGTTACAAGGGGTTTGAACAGATTTCTGAATTAAATCCTTTAAATTTGAAAGTCAGTCACAAGAAATGCTTGGGCTTCAAGTAGCTCAGTATCTACTTGGACTACCTTCAGTTCCACTGGAGCTGTGTGGCCAGAATCTGTACCATCCGTTGCAACTGAAACAGATTGAATGGGGGGTCCCAGGAAGTTAACACAGCTCGTAAGATAAACAGGTCTACCAGGTACCTGACAAAAGATAAGTTTTATTGTGATCGATTTCTTTTATTTGGTTGTTTTTAAGTGTGATTGAATTTACACAGCACCTCTTTCCAACTTCAAGGTGCATTGTAACAGCACAAACAAGCAAACATTTGATTGAAATAGAAGACTAACATACTTCTGGTATGCAGATGCAAAAGGATACTTATTGAAGAACAGGGGAAAAAAACCCACTTGGTTTTACACAGCTGCCATTTTCTTACTGTTTACTTACCATGCTCAAAACACCCGTCTGAAGCCAGCAGCATGCAATCTGCAGAACGTACTCATATCCTATATTGAAGTTTCCACATCCCCAGCATCCTCATCCCACTTGAGCTTTACAAACATTTTGCTTATAAGCTGCTAAAAATATGAAAATCTGGACAGATATGTACACCAAGTGGATACAGAAGAAACCAGTAAGTAACTATTCATACTGGTTTACCCTATTACGCCAGGAACACATTTCACATCAACACATGCATAAGCTAACTACCCAACAGCCAACTTAGGTTATGTCTTGGGTATTACTCCAGAATTCCCCAGTACTGCTTGGCTCTCCTTTTTGCCAGTTCCATACCAGACATGGGCAGTTACTAGATCTCATTCAAGTTGAGTACAATCCTCCAATTGCACAATGTTAGCAAAATCATTTAAGGCTTCATCTATGCTATTCAAAAGATTTGGTGGTGTTTTCAGAGCACATTATTTCATTCTTTCCAGTCATAAATGTTACCTAAAAAAATTCCTTACACCAGCAGAGTAACAAGTAAATTCATTGCAGCAAGTTCACATAACAAAATGAAATGTTGGGCTTCAAACCCCTTTTACCCTGCCACGCTGGAAGCACCACATAGACACACATTCCAGCCAACAAGTGAAGCAATACATGTATCATGCATACTTGGAAAGCTAAGTTACAGTGAATTTCTGTACACCATCAATCTTTTCTCCGGATATGGAAAAGATTTCAGTCATAATTCCTATCTGCAAATATACAAAGTCTGAAATTTTAAAAATAAAGCCATTTGAGTTGTCACAACATTATCATAATCCTGAAAGTGTCTTAACTGAAGAAAATTCCTCCTTTACACAGCATTCCGTAACTCAAAAGACAGAATATATATTCATGAAACCTTGCAAAAAAGAAAAGCATCTTCTACCTTCTATAAAGAATATAGGCCAAAATCCCCTGCATTTCCTAAGTTGTAAGTAACTGTTATAAATTTAGAGATGCTGTATTTCAGCAGAGCTAGGGAAGACAGGTTCATTTGCTGTGGTAACATTTACTACAGAAATATTTTTATTTGCTATAGCATCACCCTCTATTGCACAAGTAGCTATCTAGTAAGACAAAACTACTTGCATTTCTCACCACTGTTATTTCATCTCATAGATTTTCCAAAGATCTCTACTCGTAAAATGTTTGTCAGAATGCACTCACACATTGCACCAGGCAAAGAGGAGATGAGAGACAGATGCTTCTGCATGTTAGTGGGTGGGATGGAAAAGAAGCTGGGGAAGCTTCTCGTATTTCTTTCCACAAGAAATTCCTTTCCAGAAAAATTCCTCTCAGATACATTTTCCACCTCAAAAATGGCAAAATAGATTAGCAATGGCTTAATCTCTTGGTTCCCTGCTCCAGCATGTTACTTTTCTTCCACATATGCTCCCTTCAGCTACTTGAGTGCATGGCTCTTGGAATAAGCTAGCTAAGATCTGAAACTCACTTCCACCCTTTATAGATTCTATCACTGCAATATTTACTACTGTAAAACTGAGGCTGCAGTAAAGTTTGCAAGCTAAAGAAATAATCCTATTTTTCCAATTTTTTTCTTCTGCTTCAGATTGCTTATCTTAATGTAGGCCTTTACTGGTTGCAGTATTTGCTGGAAGTACACAAAGCTGCAAAGTCTATCAAACTATTCTCACATATGCCAGCTATACTTACATACACCACAGGTACAGTACATGTGTATCTTACTAGTGTTCCAATATATCAAAGCACAAAATGGAAAACATTTCTATGTAGTATCACCATGGGACAGAACTAAGTGAACAGACAGTCTTTATGTAGTTCCATCTAATCTATTGAAGGTGAAATCAGAGGTGAAAAACATACAGCAAGAATGACTAAACCCATAAATGGTCCAAAATTATTTGTTTTATTACATGAATACAAGAGACTACAATCATACTGAACAGGCTATTATCAAATCTCTTCAGTGACAAAGCTTTCTGTCGAAGAGGACAAATAAAAACAAGTGCATAAATCACAAGGACATGTGGCTTAGGGCCATTATCCCAGAGGATTACACAATGTTTTTTGTATTCTCCCTCTTTGCTTTTAGTATCTCCATCTTTGTTTTAATAACCTAGCTACTATAACCAGTGCTATCTGAAGACTAGAGTCCCTTGTAGTTATGAATGGCAAACAGAAAAACCCTCTGACTTAAGAGAGAATCTAGGATGTGGTTTAAAGGTGCATTCAGTAACCTTAAGATAAGAGTGTGTTTTTAATGTGTCCTGTGCCAGCCTTGTCCAACTGTGTAATGCTTTAATTATTGAGCATGATACTGCGCATTACGGACTGTGGTGGCCAGGCACCACCAAAGACCCATGCTTGTACAGCTCTAACCATGGTGCAAATACCTAACAAAGAAACTATGCCTGTCCCAAGGTGGTCACACAATCCAAAGGTATGATTAAAAGCTGCAAAACCAGGGAAATTTAGCTGAAGCATGGAGGAACCATGTGAGCACAGCAATCAGCAGTCACCACACATTTGGGAATGCAAGGGAGTAATCGCTCTCAAGTAACACCAGTGGTTTCAGTGACAATATTCAGAACATTCATTACAGATTACACTGTATAAACATCTCTCAGTCTAACTAAAAATGAAGACTCGGGTTAAGGAAAATTGCCCTATTTATACATAGTACAAATTAGGATTTTAACCTGGACTCCAGATAAAATGAGAAATTGATGCTCAGTGCAGCCCTAAGCAGACAATTAAAAGATTTCACCAAGTAGCCCACAAATGTTACACAGGTCATCATGCCACCTCACCTCTGTTGAAATTACAGACATCACTAGGGACATTGTTAAATTTCTAAGAATACTTAGAACTCCTTCATGCATAAATAAAAAAAATCCCAAACCAACTAGCTCACTATCAACTTTTTTTTTTTGTCTCAAGGCAATCCTTCTTTCCCAGAGACACACAGACATTTCATCCAAAATGTGGATCAAAACTTGTTTAGTAAAAAAACGCAGATCCAAACTGAAAGGCGGAGTCCAAAAACTAGAATCAAAACCAGCAGTGAGAGAGCCAGTGAGGATGTGGAGGAGAAACATGAACGTGATGTTCTAATCTACTAATATAAAAACTTGAAAACTGTTTATAAAACCAGAATGCTCTTCTTCCTGACTGCTAAGCCACTATTCTCTTAATGATGAGGAAGAAATTGGTTTAAAATCTTCAGTCCTAAATTTCTGCTTCAAAATTATGGTACTTTTCAGCAAGGCAGTTGCTGACTCAAGTAAAATGCTTAGCAAGCTGAGCAGTAATTAAGAGATTTCATTTACAACACAATTTCACATTTGTACAGGGGAAAATGTGCTTCTTATGACATGAAATTTCCCATAACACCGAAAAGATGCATGGAGATATAATACCATCTAAGCCTTTCATTTGTCCTGCGAAGTAAGCCATGATTTCTTATGGGAAGTAAATACGCACTTGAATAAATACAACTACTGAAGGCATAACTTAAGAGGTAGTGAATACCTCTCAGAGCCAAACAGAACAGTCTTGGAGCTTTTTAGGATCATGTATTCAAGTCCTGTTCCAAAAATCATGTCAATAGGCATCATGCCATTACATTCCTATGTAGTTGGAGCAAGCCTCAATGACTCTGCAATATGCCTAATACAATTTCCTAAATTGCATTTACAGAAATTAGACCTGTATCAGTTTCCACTTTATTTCAAATCAGTAGTTTTGGTTTGTGAACCCATTAATATTTCACAGAAGTACATAGAGATGCACATGGAAAAATAACACGTATGAATCTGTATTTCCTAATCAGTCAAGAACTAAGGACCTTAGAAATTGTCTACAGATCACCTTTTAGTCTAAAAAATTTCATGGGAGTTAACGACCTTAAAGATGAGAATTTTGACTATGTAACGTTCCATATTTATCTTCATCCCAAAGACAGGTTTTCCTCATAGATCCAGAGCATACACTAATTTTAATTTATTATATATAAACATATGGTACAGTCAGTTAGATGTGTCAGTGTTTCAATTCAGTTCTTGCAGAGGTTCTTCCATCCATCTGTACTTTAACAATGGCAAGAAATTTTGCACTGTGTGAAGCCTGGATAGAGACTCTCTTCTGTATTTTAATATTCAGTGTTTTTAAAATAATAAATATCTAAGAAACCAAAACTTCAGTCTACCTGACAGGGAGAGGAAAGGAAAAAAACTTACAACAGCATCTTGGACGTTCAATGATGCTTACAGAGATGAAATAAATGCACTGAGCACATCTGTATCTCCATTCTAGATAGAACGAATAATCTCAGATACACTTCTGTGCCAGCCCTTGGCAAAGCAGCTTCTAGAATGCAGATCTTCTTCTGCATCTAAAAGCTTCTGCCGAGCCACAGAATTAGAGCAAAACCTAACATACATATATGTGTTTTGCCAGCAAAACAATTAAGGCTAGAATTCTTAAAATCACAGCATCCCCTCCAGTTTTCACAACAGACAAGAACACCTTGAATGAAAACTAGTTCTAAATGAAAGGGAGGATACTTAGCACCTTTCTGGTGCATTTCACCTTTCAAAACCACTTTGCAAATATTAGCATGCTAAAATATAAAAGAGCCATTGTTTCAGCGAAAGGAAGCAAGAAAAGAGGATGCAGAATTTGGTAGCAAAATGGCTGGCTGGCTGATACTTCAGTTTTGTATACAGCAGTTTCATTCCCATCTTAGTGACAGATCAGAACAGGTTCTGCAGTACTGAAACAGCAAAGGAATGCTCTATTACCATATACTTGCAGATCCTGGTGGACCTGGGTTACTTTCAACACTAATATTTTCCCAATTGAAATTCGTGTTGCTTTTCTTAAATTAAGACTGAATAAAAAAATTTTTAAATTCTGTATCACTGTGAGAAAAACTTTTATATCCTTATTGAAAATAAGGTGCTTTTCCTTTGCAGTTCCCATTACTGTGTTTCCAAAGGCAAACATGTCCAGCACAGTCAAGATGCTCTCAATATAGAGCTGTAATTTCAGTCTGTCCACTACATGCCCTGCTGAATCCCATTTCCATTTTTTAGGGTGCTTTGTGGCTTTTTAGCCACAGTGAACAGGAAAGACTTATGCAAAAGCATTCATCACAAAGCCTGAACTGCCATGTTCACGTTCATTTGGGGTGTCTAACACAACTAATGTAGGTCAATGCTGGGATCTCTACTGAGAAGTCCATGCCATTAAGAAGCATTGCTGTATGGTTGCCAGCATTCCACCACAGCAAACACTGGCAGCTGATGGATGGGGAGCCGATCTCAAAGAGCAGGATTCTGACAGATGCTCATCTATGTTGGTTAGTCCCTCACTCACTCCACTATTGGCTGCGTGGATTGCAGTCAGACAGCTCATAGGAAAAGTAAAGCAAGAATGGCAAAGTTTTTCACTGCAGTATTTAATGTTCAGCTCATTAAGGGCCCAGCTTGAAGCCCTGTGAACCTGGCAGAAACATTCTCACTAGGGTTTTCAGTAAGGTCTTGAAAAATTAGGTGTTTGAACTTGATAGAGAAAGTAACAGAAGCTACTTAAGAGCAAGGAGCACAGGTTTCATGTCCTCCCATTGTTTAGCCTAGTTTAGCAGGCTTGGTTACTGGTGGGAAATTGCACTGGCTTACCACAGTCAACTCAGGTAAGAATTCTGGTCAGCAAAAAAAGCATGGAAGTTGGCTGCCAGATCTGCTTTTGACAGGAATATCTAATTGAAAACATTAGAGGGTATTATCTAACAATCTACTTGGCTAAAAGCAGATAGGATTCAAAAATGGATCTGAAACAACCTGAACAATTAGAGAGTGATTTCTAACTACAAAGATTGATGTTGGCATTACAAAGAGCTCCTGAATATGCTTCTCTCTCTTAATAATGTTATCTCTAGTCTGCTAGAATACCAGTGCTAAATCCACTAAAACTTCACCAGAAATTCCATTTTGCTCTGATTAATAAAAAATACTAACTTCTACAAATGATAGCTGTACCTGACTCAGACCAAAAGAACGAGTTCTTGGTGATCAAAAAAAGTTGTACCAGAAACGCAGATATGCATGATAAATACAGGTAAAGAAAAAGGCACAAAAACACAAGGAAAGTTGGATTTCTTGCTATCTGTGATGGATGAGACAGTTCCTGCCATGTTAGATGCATTTCACCTTCATAAATTACCATCACATGGCAGGTGCAGAGGGATCCATCTCCATCCTGCTAAAGGTTTCTGTTTAGTTAGTCAAAAAACCCTGGTGTTACATACTATTGCAAGATTTTATTTTAGAGCTTTCAACTCAAATATTAAAATGTACTTAAAATACATCAATTAAAAAACAATGTCACCTGACAGAGAAAACCAGTGGTGTTCCAGAACTACAGTGAATTTTTTTCAAAACAGTCCCATGTTGCTGCTTCTGGTGGATCACAACACAGGAATACAGCTTTTATGTTCTCCAAGGACATAAAAAAATAATCCAGTATTACTGAAGTGACAAATTATTGAGATTAAAAGTACAATCTAAAAAAAAAATGTAAAAAAGGAAAGTACAAACTATCAGTTTTCAAACACTTCAGCACACTCTGACTTCTGTATTTTGTAAGCTCTTTTGGACAGGAATGGTTTGTCACTTTGGGAATTTCTGACACCCCAGTTATGTTGGTTGACAGTGTGAAGAGTGACTGCTGATTGACATAACTTGGCTAGCAGAAGCTACGACAGTAGTCACAGTTATACTGGCAAAAACAGTGCTTTTATCTGAATTGATTCCATCATTTGTGAAATTTATTTTTTCTTTTTTTTGCATGAATAAACACGAAGATAAATGCAAGGAATTAAAGACCTGTGTGCAGCTTCATGGCTATGACCCTGTTGGCATGATGGAGGCGTGGTGGGATGGCTTGCATGACTAGAGTACTGCAATGGAGGGATACAGGTTCTTTAGGAAGGGCATGTTGGAAAGACAAGGAGGTGAAGTTGCCCTTTATGCAAGAGAGCAGCTGGAATGCATGGAGCATTGCCTGGGCATGGATGATAAACTGAGAGTTTATGGGTAAGGATTAAAGAGCAGACCATTTCTCCATTTCTTTGGAGATACTCAAAAGCCATCTTTTGACTACATAGTATTTGAGGACATAGTCTTACTCAAGCAGGGGGAGCGGACCAGATGACCTCCAGAGGTCCCTTTCAATCTCAGCCTCTTTTGTGACTCTCCAAAAGCACTGCCGTGTCAGAAAACTTCCAGCCACGCACCAGTGTTTATATTGCTCTTTTATACCAGCCTTCCAATTCGATAAAGTACCCTCAAGGTACACACAGAGTCTGTGTATTTGTGCTTTACCCAGCATGAAGGGAGCCCTCTCTCAACCAAGGCCTCTAGGCATTTCAGTAACATGAATAAATAACTGCTTTCTACACTACATCCACAATTTCACTATTTCAACTCAAAGAGTCAAGATATTTTTCCAAATTACATTACCTTCATATAGAGCAACTTAAAATATGACAGCCTACGAAAAAGGAAAAGAAAAATTAAAAAAAAATCAAACTCAACAAAGCAATGTCCAATTGCATGATAAACAAAACTGAGGAACAAAATCCAAACACAGAAAATAGCATATGCTGCAAAATTATTTCAGAGAACTCTTGATAGTAACTGCAGGTCCAGAGATCTTTATTACTGATGGACGATATGTAATATTTTTGTCTGAGAGCAATAAAGCAAGAACCTCACCTGTGAAAAAATTTTAAAGCTTTAGGACAAGAAGGACATCTGAAAATTTTGTTCTGTATCCCACTACACTACCTTCAGACACCTGTTGAATATGGATTCCCCTCAGTGCTGTTTCCCTCTCATTTTCATTTCTCTCTGTCCCTTTACCCTTAACAAATCTGCCCAGCAGAAGAGAGGGATACATGCCATGTAAACATGGCAGTACCCTTCTATTCAGATTCTGTGCCTACTTATCACTGGTGAAAACTGGCATAAAATGATGTAATCAATAAAAGTGCCAGATTTTTAACCCAGTTAGTGTGTGTCAATAATTCACTGGAGACTCTGGTCTCCTAAATGTTCATTTACAGTGACTTCTGCTAAATAGCAGTGGTCTTCGTCAGTTTCCTTCTCCAGGTTGTTAGCACCATTTGGCCATAGATAAAACTCCACGTATTGAAGGAACATTAACCTACAACTTTTAAAGACCAAAATATATTTATTTGCTTCTTCAAGCATTCTCCTATTTCTTTCTCCTTTAAATGTTGTAGTATTTGGGGGGTTTGAGAAGTGAAACACACTCCTTTCTTCCTTTGGTCACAGCGCTGCTCTAAATCAACAAAGAGTATCTGTGGATTCTACTAAGATGGGTTTATTTTGTCATTTATCCAGTTGTCAATTAACTTTGTTTGTTTGAAGATGCACATATATTCTATATCGTTACATTACAAAATTGTTATATGCTGAGTATCATAATGGACTTGATTTTATCATCCACAACTACATTAAACAACAGTTCTTGCTAAAGACAGTGGTGTTTTCACATACTTAAAGCAAAGGACAGTGACTCTTTCAGGAAGCCAGAGTTCTGCTCTTTGCTTTTTGACTAACCACTTGGGCAACTTTGCCAAAATCACTATACCTGGAGTGCATCAATTTATCTTTCTACAGTGACATTTTCCTCTCTCTAACCTGCTTTGTAAAGCATTCAAAACCTATGGATTTATTCCTACAACATGCCTAAGACTAGACAACTGGCAAAGTTATTCTGCATATGAAAAATCCTGTAATCAATTTTAGCTCCTTAAATACTAGTGGCACAATATCCCTATTTTTGCTCATCTTGATGAATAAAGAATGTTAGGGACATCTTTCTTTTCAGCCCGTTCACCAACTGCACACAACTATTCACACTGCAAATGTAACATAAATAGAAATCTAAGTTTACTGAATGGTACTTCAGGTATTTCCAGTATATGATGCAGTTTGATATACCTCACGTGCCAGGTATGAGCACAAGGTGTGAGAGTAGTGGCCACTGGCAGGATGAACAAGTTGAGTCTTTATGTCCAGCTGCCCCAGCAGGACATGCAAAAGCAAGGGGCAAGGCTCTGGGTACCAACAGTAGAAATGTAAATTCCAGGATGGATAACCACATTGCAAAGTAGTTGTCCACTGTCCAGAACAGCTGTAAAGTAATCTGATTTTGGCCATGCAAGAATCATTCCCAAAGAAAAGCCTTAATATAGAAAGAAGATGAAGGATTTTCATTGACAAACTAAACAATCCAAGTTTGACTGATACCCGAAGTTTGCTAGGAGCCACTATTTTAATGTCTTTAAGCTGTGCTAGCATTACAGTGAGAATGGAAGCTGACTGCAGTGCTTGGAAGGACATGTAGTAACCTAAGCCACTGTTGATAAACCCATCTCTTCTTCACACCTAAGAGCAGCTATGGAAGGATGTGAATGTATTCTCATATACATTGCTTCTTTCTTAAAGTCATCTAAACTGGAAGACGGTCACTGGAAAATGAGTTGAAGACAACTGCAACTCAAACTTTTTCAGCTTGTACATTTTATTGTTGATCTCTGATGCAGTAGTATAGACCAAATTACTGGTTTGGTTGCATTCTGGATAGCAGTCCGAAAAACTTGCTATAAAATAAACAACATCAAGTACAAAAGCCTCCCTTTCATGCCCATCACCAAATGGTTAGGTCTTGCCACTAGCGGGTCCTATCTCCCAGTGGACTCAGTATCAGTGCTGGTGTTTTCCCATCTTTCTCCATTTGTAGTATCCTACATTTAGTCAACATAAATCTCAATGAAGGAAGACATTCAAAACCAAAAGCTTCTACCACTTATTTAAAATTATAATTTTTTGCTGTGTGGAAGTCAATGACACTATGCAACCTTCTTAGTAGTAAAAAAGTTGTTTGTGACATTACCATCTACTGATTTCAACTACTTGGAAGAATCACTGAAGAGAAACAAATTTCTCACAAACACAGCTGATATTAAAGAGCTCTGGAACACCAAGATCAAGGACATAAGTTAGAAAGTATTCCAATAATAACAACAGAATATGTTCACCTTTACAGAGACCTCATTCTTCATTGCTCCAATTCTCCGCTTTGACTAAAGAAGCACCTAGCTGTATGGCACACTCAACACTGAAGAATCCAAAAATACAGACAATTGTACCCTTTTAAAGTGGTAGGAACCATCTTTACCTTATTTAAGAATTCTCAAGCACGCCAGCCAGTATTTTGGCTTAGAAGACTTGTCTTGTATGAACCTCCTTGTGTTTAAATCTGAGTGACACTCTAGAACCAGTATCAGGATTGAAAAAAGATGAGACTACTGAAATACAGACTTGAACTGCTGCTTTCAGGGCCTCAGTTAATGTCAGCTCCTTTTCTATTGAAACTAGTAACCTTTCTGTTAGAAAACAAACAAAAGCTAATATGCTTAAAAACAACGTGATCTCAAGAACCTCTGTTTGGGGATTTAATAATTCCAGAATGATTTGCCTTCATTTCTTATCTTACCCAAGTGGCACAGACCTTTCTAGTATCTTCAGCCTGAGAAGTATTGAATTAAGCAGATTCATATGTTGGAAGTCCAGTAATTTCTGAACATAAAATCCCATTTGTAGTATTGATTAGCAGCAGCATTAACTGAAGATGGAAGGGAAAACAATCACCAAGGGGACTTAGTACTGAGGTGACAGAGGATCAGGGGCACAGCAAAGTCAGAAAGGAGGAAAGTGGAACCTAGCCAGGAAGAACTGGGTTGAGAACCCTGAATATCAGCTAGAAACTTCACGTCATTTCAACAATTTACAATTCTTCTCACAATTCACTCCCCCCATATTTTTTTTTTCTAGGATGAGGAGCATTCTTTTCTCCAAAAAGACAAATGTATTTCCAAGTCTCTAAACAGGTACTAAAGTCCATCTGAAAACTGTAAGAAATCAGTCTTATCGTATTAAAAAAAAAAATTTAAATTCCACAAATCCTTCCTTTCTATTTTGTGCCCTTTCTCTCCTCTTCCTCCCGCCTAAAACAAAATCATACATTCTTCTCTGTATTTAAGTGAAGATTGCTTATTAACATAGTTTTTTAGTTTTCTCCTAGTCCTAAGTTTAGCTGTTAAATGCCTACCAGAAGTAAAAATCCAAAAGCTAATGGTACAACTGAAATGATGGCAGTTTTCATGTATGTATTACATTCTGGGATAAATTTTACAGGACTATTAAAAGCAACTGAAAGCAAACTCAACTTCCCTGGAAGTTTTAAGCAGCAGAAAATTTCTGGTGAAGGAAGTGGGGAAATGCTTAAGAAAGTATTTTCCCCCATTATTTTTTTTCTTGTAAAAGTGTATCAGCGACAGAACGTAAAAGCAGGTTTAAACTGATATGGGTCTTGCCCTGATTTAAGAAAGCTGTGGTTCTGGTGTTAGCACTGCTACTCATAGTTTTGCCAAACAGCAGCAGATCAAAACGCTTTATGGTCTCTATCACATTCACAGACACCTGGGAGAACAGTGAAGTCAGTCGCAGTTAATTGATGCGACCCTTGACTAGCTGCCCCTTCAGGCAACATGCAAAGGGTCTGGGTCAATATGTGCAACCATCCCCCAGGGATAGAAAACTGGAATAGACATGGAGTGATAGAAATGATTCATCAATACTCAAAAATGCATGAGAAAAGAGTGGAGTACTGGTGGCATCTATCTTCTTCTAACACTGGTCAAGGGATCGGAAGCATAAGGTTAAGATCGGAAGCTTAAATAGTTGTCTATTTATTTTTATTATTTTCAGGTGTACCTATCTTACGTGGAGGCTAGTGAGGAAGATTGCATTCTGTCTGCACCATCTCATACTTCCAGCATCCTCCATCATCATGTTTATCTGATTAGATCTGGCTTTTTGCTGTAGCATTAGATAGACATTGCTGAGCTGCTTCTTGCCAAACTTAAAAGTAGCTTTTATCCAGTTAAGCCAATTGCAGTGGAAATAGTAGCTACACCCCAGAAAGAACTGTGCTGTGGATACTACTGTAAGTGGTGTTCAGACCTGGTCCGATTTGCAAATTAAAACAGGTAATGGAACTATTTTACACAGCTTGTTTCTAATTCTGACACAGACAGCACTTAAACAAGGATTCCAGTCTTGGCAGTTTTGCTTTAAAGTCAGTGCCAAGGCAAGGATAATCCTTTCTAGCAATTTTCTCCTTGATTTTTGAGCCACCAACTTCTGTATAAAATAGAATTTGTTATCTGCTACTCCCCTTCTACAGCCATGCATTGAACAAGCTTCAACAAGACACTGGACGGACATTCAAATACTGAGTCAAGTGACACCAAAGAGAGTCATGAATCCCTACAAGGAACAAAGCGCATTTCTTAACCCTTATCTTCATTCAGGTGGGTATACTACAAGGAAGAGAAAATTAGTGACGCAATGGAAAAGCAAAAAAAGGGAAAGTAAAATTACCTTCCTTGATGATAGCTCTGATTCTCCAGCTCTTAAATTATGCCAAGTGTGGGATAACAAACAATGATTGTTTTTTTAAAGCAAACATTCACTACAGAGAGGAGCCAAACACAGACAATTAACAGAGCTGAAATCGCACATGTGCTCGTGTGTGTATGTTTCCTTACACAAAACCACTTCTCAGAAAGTTCTTTAACCACAGAAATAGGCAAAATTTCCAACAGAGCTAATTCTGGAGAATATGAAGTCATGAAGAACAACCAACTGTAAACTTGCATTAGCCATTAGGTCCTCTTCTCACACAAGTCTTTATCTTAATGTTATCAGCACACAAAGGTTATAGGAAAAACGGATACACCAGAAATCTCCTATCTTTAAACTGGTTATTTTTTTAATTTATTCTAATGCAGATGATGAAAGGTCTTCAATCAAAGCTTGCAAAGGCTTATTAACATAGGTTTCCATACAAGCCAGGAAAAAAAGGAGAAAAAAAAAAAAGAGTGCTGTTCTGGATCTAGAGAAGCACTCCCATCAACATCAATAGGAATTTGCATGCAGATCAAGTTTTGCATATAGTGCAAAGACTTTGTAGTCAGGTTATTAATTTAATCTATTATTAGCCTTTATAAACAATTTATAAACATCAGGAAAATGTCTTGGGTTTTGTTAGGTTTGTGTGTGTATTTGTTTGGGATTTTTAAGACTGCTCTTATAAAGGCACACAGACAAAAAAGAAATCAGACAGAGGGTGAAGGAAGAGAGTATTCCAGTAAGGGTCTTCTGGCAACTGATCATTTATTCCAGTTAAAAACAAAAATACACATTCAAGCAAGATATAAGTGACGCAAGTAATAGTTTGGAGGATTGTTCCTTCAAAATTATTATACTTAAGAACAGTTTGTTCAGTGATTTAAGTGCACATGAGAGACGCCTAGTTTTACCAGTTTTCTAAAATAATGAATTCAGAAGGAATACTACTTTTGTTAATGTTAAGTCCTACACACTGAAATTTCAGATCAAGCCCCTGATAGATCTTAATCTCAGTAGCAGACATATAGCCATTCACCATTGCTCTGCACTTTGGCTTTCTGAGGACTGTGCTTTGGAATTCCTGCAGATTGAATAGCTGGCATAGGGAATTCAGCATATTAGTCAGGCTATTTTCAGTACTCCTTCAAAGAGAAGCAGTGCATATTTGTCCAGATCGGAAAAATATTATGATCTTGCATTGTAAGTTGTCATGCATATTTCAGATATTAAAAATACATTTATATCTTGCTATATACAGCCATCCAAATACCTCCAAGCTCTGCTTTCCTTATCAGCAATGGAGAAGAGGCTATGCACTTTGAACAGGAAAGGTGCAATACACACCATAAATCAGAAACTGTAAGAATTAAATATCAACAGGATGGAGAAAAGTGACTTGCTACCACAGCGGGCAATTAAAAGACCAAAAAAACCCAACAAGCAACCTACCAATCCAATTATCCATCAGAGACTCTGCGGTTACTGCTGCTTCTACATGACTTGCAGCCTTGCTGATCAAGGGCCGTCACAGGACACCTAAGCAATAAGAATTTAACATTTCAAACTTGGAATACTTATCAGCAATTTGCAGTTTTCAAGAAGCCTAGGGATGCCTGTTCCAACTTGGTCATTTCTCCACTTTAAAAAAAATGCAACACAGTGAGGACATTCAGGTTGGGTGATTTTTTTGTTAACTTGTTCTGCTCTTGTAAGTAAACTAGCCTTTGATCACCTATCTCCATTTGCAGCAGGGAGCAGAATGACTTTGTAAGAAGACTCCTCCCTGTCCTGAACTCATCTCCTAAGTTTATATATGCCGTTTTCCTTCTAAGCTTTCCCTATAATGATGGAGCTCTATAAGGTGAAAAAGAAAAAAAAAAGCCTTAATTTCAGAGGTCTTATTACAATAGTCTGTGCATTTTCACCACTGAATGGGGAAGAAAAAAAACAACCCAAACTAGTCCCCCTAGGTACCTTTGCAGTAGGAGTCTAAAGAATCTGTGGCAAATCACTACCCTGTCTTTTCATGTGAAGCTAGCTTTTTTCTTTTTTTTTCAGTAGAAGACATAACCACTTACAGAAACTGCAGGGAAACTAGGCAACCTTTCAATCCATTTATCTAATTTCCCTGCTGTTTCTATTTCTGAACAAGTTAAGAAAGTAAATGTTGTACAAAGAAAATTAATCCGTACCCAGATTTCATTAAATAAAATGTGCTGACCTGTTGGCAATCACCAGGTCTGATTTTAACATAGCACTTTGTTTAGCCTGGTGCTTTATGTACCTTCTAGCACTGAAATTGTATTAAAAAAAGCTAACAATGTTTAAAAGACATTTGATTAATTGCCATTTCCATCCCGGCATCCATACCTTCCAGAATACATAAATGACAATCAGTGCTGTGAAAACGTTTCCTGTAGTAATTTTAAGAGTGCTGTAAAAACCAAGTGCAGTACATCCCCAAAAATGTAAGACCTCATTAACAACTGTTCAGATGCATCCACAGGATAATTTTCAGTTATAAAAATGCATGTTAGGAAAAAGTAGGCTTTATTCGCTGCCTAACAGTACCCCTGTTCCAAGTTGAACACAACAAAAGACACTGCACTCAGGTGAAAATATAAATAACGACTGCTTGTCTGATGCTCTACAAAGAAGAGAAATCACTTGCTTTCTAAAAACAAAACTGGGCACAGCGGAAGAGCTAGGAATCTCTCCAAAAAGTGTTACATAAGGCATTGTCAAACTTCACATCACCTCCACAGAGGCCGCAAGTTGCTATTCCCCCCCCTCCAGCTCCCCGGTGAGCAGGGATTAATGACCTAAATGACACAATTCTCGGGGAGGAGGTGATGGCAGAAGCTTTCCCGAAGGAGAGCCTCCCTGAGCTAAAGGCTTGTTGGGGAGCTTGAAGGGGGATGGGGAAACCACCTTCCCCGCCTCATCGTCCCGGCCAAACTCCAGCTTCGTCCCGATCAGGCAGGCGGGTCCCGCCTGGGCAGGCTGCGTCCCGGAGCAGGCAGACCGAGGGGCAAAGCGTTCGCGCCCCACGGCGTGACACCCACCCACCCGCACGGCAGCGGCGGCCAGCCCCCGGCTCTCCCGGACTCCTCCGCGCAGCCGGCGGCAGTTGGCGGGACGGCGGCCACGTTCCCTCCCCGCCCCACGGCTGGAGCCCCCCGCGGGGCGGGAACACGTCCTGGCCGGAGGAAAGGGGCGCGGGGTGCGCTGTTAAACAAGTGCCCGTGCGGAATGGCGAAGGGAGCGGAACGGGAGCACGTCCCTCAGCTGGGGGCACGGGGCGATGTTCCCCTTTGTGCCAGGGGAGCGACAAGCGTGCCTCCGCCTGGAGCGTCCCCTCAAGTCCTGCTCTGATGGGAATGAACGCCCAGGATAAAAACACCGCCCCAGCCCCACCGGACTCGGATGCCCCCTCCCCCGGGCTGCTGGAAGGGAGACACTCACCGATTGTTTCTCGCCCTCCCCCGCCCCTCGTCTCTAAAAGCAGCAGCGACCCGACGAGGCACTTACCTTCCCCGGGTGGCACCCGGGCCGCCAGGACGGGGGCTCGGCACCCGCCTCTCTGTGCAGACAAGCGGTCCTTCGATTCGAGCGGGCAGCTCCAGCTCCGTCCCCGCAGCACGGCGCTCCGAAGGTGTCAGACGGCGGGTCCCGGCCGGGGCGGCACCGGCGACTCCACTCTCCGCGGGACGAGGTGCTGCTGACGGCGGGAGGAGGAGGGAGGCGGGGAGGTCCCCACTCTTCCCGGGATGCGCCGCCGAGGGGGCTGCCTCCTCCTCCGCCCAGCTCGCTCTTTCCAGGGCCTGCCCGCTCCCTGCTTCGCGCTGTCCTGAGGTGCAGCCCGGCCCCGTCCGTCCGTCCGTCCCGCTCGCCTTCCCCCGCCCCTCTCCCCGGCGGCGAGCCGCGCGGCGCACAGGCCCCGCCGGCGGCCAGAAGGACCCAGAGGCGACGGGGGATTCCGGCCCGGCCTCCTGTCCTCTCCCCGGGGCCTGGTGCACACTCTCCGCGGGGAGAGGAGGCCCTGCCCCGGCCTGGCGGGCGGCGGGCGGCCCCGAGAAGGTCACCGGCACCGTGGAGCCGATCACGGAGAGGCTCCCTCCGGCACCGCCGCGGCCGTTGCTACTGCTGCCGACCCGGCCTCAGCGGCCGCTGGGTGCCGCGCTCCGCCCGGGCTCGCTCCGTGCCGGTGCCCGGCGGCCGCCTCCGAGTCTGAGTGCCAGGCTGCCCCCTTCCCCTTCCTTCCTTCCTTCCTTCCTTGCCTCCCGCCCCTTCCCCGCTGCCAGCCTTCCCCCGCCGGGTCCCTTTGGCGCCCGGTGCCAGGCTGCCCCCTGCGGGTCTCGGTGTCGCAGCTGCCCGCCGCCGGCGCTGCGCCCGGCGGGCCGAGGCGAAGGCGGGCGCGAAGGCGGCCGCCGCTGCCGTTCCGCCGGTGCCGGGAGCGGGGTGCCCGCCGCCGCTCTGCCCCGGGCTCAGCGGCAGCTGCAGTGACTGTGTGTCTGTGTCATGTCTGTGCATGGGCGGGCGGAGGCGCGGGGCCGAGGCGGAGCCAGCCCGCTGACACGCCGCCCAGCGACAGGCGCCGAGCGCCCAACCAGCAGCGGCCGCCGCCGCGGCCCGCCCGCCCGCGCCGCCCGGTGCCCCGGTCCGCTACACCTGGACCCTGGCGGAGGGGTGCCGGGCCGCCGCCCGCGTCCCGCCGTGGCCGAGACCCGCGGGAAGAGGCAGCGAGGGGAGAGCCGCCTCCGCCAGCCCCACTCCCGCCGGCGTCCGCCTGCCTAGCGCTAGTCCCAGCCGCCGGCGATCGCCCTCCTAGGGTCGTCGCAGCCGTCGCACCTGCTGCGCCGTCCCGGCCGGCGAACCACCGGGCGCGCAGTGGTAAGCGAGGGGAGAGCAAGGGCCGCTCTCTGCCGCGGCGGCCCGGCCCTCGCCTCAGGCGCTGGCGGCAGGGTGCTCGTCAGGGAGGCGCTGGAGGCGCCTAGCCTTCGAACGTGCCCGCTCGGCGGTGAAAGCCAACTTTGTACAGCCGCCCGTCACAGATGAAGACCGCATCTTTTCGCTTGCATGCGGCGGAGGTCGTCCCTGGGTTGTTCCCCTGCGTGCTGGTAACTGCTGGGAGTGGAGTGATAAATGGTTCTCTTCTCTCTTCTTCTCTTCCTCTCTCCTCTCTCCTCTCTCCTCTCTCCTCCTCTCTCCTCTCTCCTCCTCTCTCCTCTCTCCTCTCTCCTCTCTCCTCTCTCCTCTCTCCTCCTCTCTTTTCTCTCTTCTCTCTTCTCTCTTCTCTCTTCTCTCTGCCGTGGGCATAGAACAGCCATCGACGCTCCGTTTTTATTTTTATTCATCATCTTTCTTTCACTTCATTAGCAGTGTAAAACGGGTTCTTGCAATACATTAGCATACTGAGAGGACAGTATGACAAAGTGGAGTAGGGCGTGGAGAGAGGGTGCCTGAAATTTCCAGCAGTGCAAAGAGAACAGAAGTTAAAGGAGGGGAGCAAATGCGCATACAATCCGATTTCTAAAAGGCATTGATCTTAGAATGGAAAAGGAAGGGAAGCATACACGTGCTTTGAGTAACAATGTAAATAGTCCAAAGGAGGAATTAATAGGGATACTATTCAGTGCTTACTGTTTCTTCTTCCAGAATGGTAAGGGAATAGTTAAAAGAAATTGTTATTCTATGAAAAATATCACAGATGCTAATTTATCTGCTTAAATGCTGTAACTTATTCAGAAGCTACTTTATTGTGGGCAGAAATTACCCTTTGCAGTATGCCCCACCAAAATGTTGTGAACTCTGGAGTGAGCTATTCATGGCAAGACAGTATTTGCCAGGCTTGAGTAAGGCATTGGTCTATCAGGCTTAGTATTCTGCTGCCAGCAGCACCCACTTCTTGGTGTGTTAATCAAGAGCAGTATCAGATGAACTAAAGTAAATCACGAAGTTGAACATGCCAATGATATCTGATATCACGTGTTACCAACTGCAATTATTGACATATTTTGACAGCTAGGGAAGCATTTTGGAAAAAAAAAAACAACCCAAACCACCACCACCAGCCCTCCGCATACCTGCTAAAAGAATTGAATTCTGATACTCAATGAATGATTTTCTGGAGAAGGTATGGTAGCATACAGATCTGTCTCTGTTGTGCCAGTTAGTTTCATGAGCAAATCAGAATCAGAAATGAGCTACACTGAAGTGACTTACTCTGTCCATTCTGCTTTGGTGACAAGTCACAATGAACGAATTGCTGGGGATGTGTGGAGGAGGAAACAGGATTGTGTATACAGCTTCATTATTAATAAAACCATATTCTCTACTGCCTATTACTAAAATTCTCAGCCGTTCCACTTTTTTAGTCTCCTGCTATTTGTTTGAAACTAGTAAAATGCCAGCGTCTGTTCCTACAACATAATGAACAATTTCTACAGGTTCTTAATGTTTTTATTTGCTGTTAGAGCAGGGAACTCCCAACACCCACAAAAACTCTGACACTTTTACAGCAGCATGAATTATGAGGATTATCTGATGTACCACCACACATGATAAATGATGGGACTTCATACTGAAACTAAATGTCTTACATAAAATTACAGTGCATCTCTCTGGTTCATGACCTGCTCACAAAATGGACAACAGTTACCCAAACCCAGAGCTGTATTTGTCAGAGGCTCTAGCCAAGAATGATTACCACTAGATTATAGAAGTTAACAGGCACAGGACATGTGACGACCTATGAAGATAGAGTTTTTCAGAAATTGTGTTTATAAGTGAGTGATCTTTTCATATTCGTCATAAAATCACTCCATCAGTCTTTGTCCTTGAAAATCCTGAAGTGGCAATTACTTTGGACGTAGAGTAAACAAGCAATGCAGAAGGATCCTTATGCCAAGGACAGGTAGAAGAAATTAGATGCAAATATTTGCACTTCAGATTTCATTCAGCCAGAGGGAAGGTTTCTCCAGAAGCTACACAGGTTCTGGAGTGAGATGTCTATTTACAGTTTTTTAAAAAGACAGAAAAAAACACAAAACAAAATAAACCCAAAACCTTTAGTAATGGGAAGTATATGGTTTTTAAAAGTAACAGTAATATGAGGGTGGAAATTGTAAAGCTTTAGTAGTCCTATTATTAAAAAAATATGTAAACCAGACCTTTCTTTTTTTTATAGGAAAGTATCAATTTTGAGACCGTGTTATATGATTAAGGTATTCTGATGTAAACTTATCACACAAGTGTTTAGTCTCATTTTTTCCTTTTAGGAAATAAGATGATAAAGGCATAGAGAACTTCAAAGAGGTTATGCTACTTCCACTACACCAGAACATCAGTAAGTAAAATAGGAGTAAGTGTTCATAAGACCCCGAATGCTTACAGATCATCTGGGGTTTGATGAATAGAAATCGTTTTTCCAGCGCAACCATTTTACATGAAAAGGAGGTGTAAGGCCCACAAGTATTCAGACTTATAAATGTGCATGAATATCATCTCCCATCTAACACCAGTGAAGTCCTTTTTACATTCTTACAACTGCTTTATTGTTCTAGCTGAATTCATCCACTTTGAGGTCTTTTGAGGAAAAAGACGGTGCTTTGTTCAGGAGGTGAGTTAAAAGTGCTTTATTACTCTAATAGTGCATTATGTGCCAGCTGCAATACAAGCTAAAATATTCCTGAAAACTAGGAAGTTGTTCTGTCCCCATTCTTCCACACACACAACTGTGGTTCATCAGCATTTTAAATATCTAGTGAGGCTGATGCTTCTGTGTCACACTCAAAATAGGGGACATGCATGGACAAAGCTAAGTTCTCCATGACCTGCCTTTGAGTGGAATTGATGAAATAGCTACTTTTCAGACAAATCAACCCTTTCAGGGTGTTCACATGGGGAACAGAAATTCAAATCTGACTTGCCAGGCTGGATGGATTGTGTTAGCTGATCCACTTTGATGCAGAAGGTTGTGACTCTTTGTTTAAATTGTTGCTCTTAACTTCCTGAATTGCACAACTGTTAATAGTATCAGAGCATGTAGAGCAAGACCAGAAGTCTGAAGCAAGTCCTAACTCTTGAGATTCTTGCTATCATCTGCCATTGCAGTGAACACAGGACTACTGCAGAACAGGCTGCTTAACAGCATTTGTCATAGGGAAGGGCTTTCAGACAACAAATAAGTGAAATTTAATCTGCTTTGGAAAAATAAATTCCCAATTCTCACATGAAAATGGAAGCTCTGTAGCATATGCTGTCCACAATGGGCACTAAATTAAAATTTAATGGAGATTTTCTTTTACATGTAACAGAAAAAAGAAAAATCAACAAAAGCCAAGAAAGTCAGAGCAAGATCCAGATTCCCTGGGGTTACAGGAACTGGGAAAAAATAAAGACTGTTAAACTGAATGCCTTTAAATAACTAGAAAACACCATGAAAATATAAAACTTTCAGAATGCAAAGGGAATTTATTTATTAAAACAGAAATTGTTTATATTTTATGCCAAAATAGATTTCATACAATAAACTGATTGTAACTGACATTGTTTTTCATATGGGTTTCTCCCAGAATTCACTTGTACTTCTAGATGCAAAAACGTAAACATCCATAATAGAGTCCTAAACAGTGTTACAGCCTACATCAAAGAAAACTTGAATGAAAGGGGTATTTTCCTATTTGTTTTCTTTATACCTCTGACAGAACTTTCTGTGGAAATTTTTTTCATTCCTGCCAATTGCTACTTTCCCTTTGTTGTGACTTGGTCATTTAAAGAATGGTTGGGGCTTTTTGTTTGTTGGTTAGTTGGTCTTTTTTAAGCAATAGTGCTTTTAAAACCATAAAAATCTAGTGTAGATATGCAGAATAAATAAAGTGTAACTTTAATTTTACAAAGTTAATCTGATTTCAGGTTGATAGTGCTTCTTGGACTTACCAGGGTCAAGTCAGTCCTGAATTTCCACTTAGAGAAATAGTTGATTACTACTTTGCTAATATGACTTACATAACTCAGAAAGAAACCTTTAGTTCATAGTCCATAAAGTCAATGCCAGTGTTTCCAGAGCTCTTAGTAATGCATAACTGCATCCTAAAAAAAAAAAGTAACAAGTGCTGTGTTTGAAATGTGAGGGTTTTTTTGTTTGGTTAGTTGGGGGTTTTTTTATGAAGGAAGCTTCACACGCATGCTGATTGCAGTGAAATTCTGGATAATGTACAGTAGCATAACTATTCTGGATTAATGTGTACCATTGCCTTTACAGAATCTTTTGGGAGAGGAAAGCAGCATTGGACAAATAATTAAAATAATTTTAAATTTCATTGTCTATGAAGATGAAATGGACCCACGTGCTCTTAAGACTAAAGCAAGGTATGTTGAAGTCAGTGGAACAACTGTACTGATTTCAGTGGTGTTCAGTGTAAACAGTCCTTTATGCCCCAGTCTGTGTTCTGGGAAAATACATATGCACACATATATACATACAAACTCACAGTTATGAATTTCTCTTGTAGTAATTGTTTCTGTTTGACTGTTTCACCTCACTCCCCAGGAAACAGTGGATATAGTGTGTCTCTCTTGTTATTCTCTTTCTTTTGTTACACTTTTCCACTAATTGCCCTGCAGTATGAATGCTGTGCAAAGCTTTAACTGAATGGTAGACCTGCATAATGAATATCCCGAATCTTCCTAGAAGTATTAAAGCACTCCTCCACTCTTAGCCTTACACATTTAGATTTTAATTCTTCTAAGGACACCTTTCACTTCTTTGGTGAAATAGAAGATACTCTCCCTTGATCAAAACAAGGCCTTTTGTTTCCATTAGAAGCACCTGTCTTATACAAGGAAGGTTTAATTGTTTTCAGAATAACTTCATTAACTTCTGAAAGTGTTACCAATGCAGGCCTCCCCAGAGCCAGGATGCTAATTAGAAGGAAAACTGGCCTTACAGTAGTTGAAGAATTGTGTCTTCTTTAAAAGAGCGGGAAGGCTCATTCAATCATTGACAGGCTGTTTCTGCCAGAAGGTAGGAATAAGTGCCAGTTATATGAACTCAGAGAATACCCGTGACAAATGAGTTGTTCCCACAGTCAAATAGCCTCTTCAGACCACCAACAACAGTAAGCCTAATAATGATTAAGTAACCAAAGGTAAGATGTCCATCAAGTTCCATGAGGTCAGCAGTAACATATCTGGCCTTTGTCACATTCACGCTGGTTCTATATTAAAGTCTGACCAAAAATATTGATACAGGACTAAGGAGTAAGTGTAAATATAAAATGTAAACAAAACTAAGACAGATGAGTGATAAAAGAAAAGATCCTATTGCAAGTTAATGTGTGATATTGAGACTTGTTAAAATATTATGTTTTATATTAATGGTCAGGCCTTTAGATGGTCTATTTTTAAAATGCTTGGATTAAGCATAGGCACTGTGGGAAAGGAAATGACCCCAAACTTACTTAAGAATCACTACCTAATCAGTCAAACAAGCACGGTTTTGACCAAAAATAAATTGCCATAATTATCAGTCAGGTCCATGAACTTCTGTATTTTTTTCCTAATGAGGGCTAGTATTTTAAATATTTTCTAGAAGGTTTATCTAGAAAGCAGAATTGCATCATAGCTGTTACTCTCCAATGAAGGAAGAGTAAGATAAAACCCATACCCTGTCTAATGACTCAGGCTTATTTGCTTTTTAACCATCATAACAGTAAGAATCTTTTCTGGCAGTTTAACAAAATTGACAGAAGAAAGTCCACTTTCTTGTCCTTGTCAGACAAAAGCACAATGGAAATATATGTACATGCTTCTGACTATAAACAGGGAGCATAGTCCAAACAGCCAAGCATACAAATGTGAACTCATTTGGCAACCACAAAGGGGTTGTGCATCTCGGAACTGTACGGTGAATAAGCGAAAATGTACCTTTGCCAGAGCTGAGATGCAACTGTGAGCTGCATCCAGCTCTCTGGCCAAGACTGTCGTCACTAAAGAAAGTTTCTCTATTCTTGCTGGCATTTGAGAAGTTGTGAGCTATGATCTGGACTTGCTACGTTGGCAAAAGAATAGGAAAGGTCACTCCATCTCAGCAGTGAAACTGTCAGTAACAAAAGGATAATCCTCCTCAGTCTCAACAGCAGTTACAGAGAATTTGATGCTAAGGTCAAGCAACAAGGCAAGACCAATACCAGTGCCAATGAACCTGTCAACGTTAAACACCTCTTTTTCAGAGAAGTACTTTAACACTTCAATATTCTGTGATTCAGACTGTATCTTGACATGGTAGGGCTTTTTCCATTGATTCTTAGGTGAAACTAAAGCTGTCAGACATACCAGAGGCCAAGCAGGCAAGGCTGGACCCAGAAAAAGGATAGTCCTTCAAAGTCTGAAGGTGACATTGAAGGAAACCAGCAACAGATACCAAAATGCCCAAATAATTCAATAGATACTTTAGACTCTCTGTGTATATTTGCATTTCTGAGCTTGGCAGCCCCACTGGTGCTGGCATTACTACTTACTCTAAAACTGCAGTCTATATCAGATTCCATACTGAGGAAAGGAGTAAGCTTCTACTACGATGGATGGCATCAGAATTCACAGTTCCTAAAAGAAATGACCAAACCAAGCAAAGTTTCTGATTAAATCAGTATATGTTTAAGTCAGTTAAAAGAAGAATTCCATCTTCAGAGAAGGAAAATAATTTTTAAAATCACTTCTCCAACCAACATACAGGATCTCAGTGCTGGAACCAGAAATTGTACTGGCATGGTGCCCTTTGCCCATGTTGACACTGTTTCCAAGTGTGATGCCTTGTTGTTTCTATTCCAGCTTGATTATTACAACAATTCTAGTGAGAGGGAATAACTTGTGTGATTTTTGCAGTGCCAGACTTGATGCCAATGGCTTCTTGAAACTTTTTTCCATCTCCTTCCATTCAGCATTATCAAACATAAAATGGATGCAGCTAATACAATTGATCATAAGTAGGAGGCACTGCATTTCTTTACCTTCTCCCAGATCAAGGTAAAAAAGATACCATTCTCTGAGAGTGAGCTTAATGCCAAGTACAATAGTAGCTTTGCTATGGCTATGGCACTTACTAGGCTGTAATATAAGACTTACCTGATTTTTGTCAATTAGCTTATTGAAAGGAAGGACTAGTTGCAAGTCCTCTTTCTGCAGGAGAATCTGTGACAAGTTTAAGAGGTGGTAAGCCACATATTCACCTATGGTCAGCAACTAGAGCCTCAAAACTAGTAATGGGAAATCCTCTCAGGATTCTGCTAGGGATTAATGCCACCAGCATGTGATCATTAAAAGTCCCTGGATTTTACTTATGCAAGCTTTTGCATAAAAATACAGTTATGCTTAGCAGAGAGTTGATAAAAGCGAAGACCTGCGTCCTTAAAGAATCTATACACATACAGTGAGCTCAGACTTCTTCCTTGACTAGTCTAACACAGCAGCTAAGAAAGCTCACTCTGCTTTGAATGGAGAAATGGCTTTGCACCTGCTGATTCCCAACAGGAATTTTTTTAGTAGTAGTAGTAGTAGTAGTAGTAGTAGTTTTTTCTTTCTTCTTTTTTTTTATTTCTTTTTCATTTTTTACCTCTTTCTCCTTTTCCTTTTTCCTTTTCTTTTTCTTTCTTCCACTGCAGGAGCAAAACTGAGTTTTTCTAAACTGGTTACTCCTCTCTGCTCAAGCCCAGGTAGGGATGGATACTGGAACTAACAATGGTGAGTCTATTTCTTCCATAGGAGACAGAAAGAGAACAAAAGAGATTTGGTGGGGATGTGGAATACATGATGAAATCAAGGATTGTCCAGATGAAGAAATCACATATTGCTTTGAGAGATGAGGATACTAAAGAGTGCCATGAAGTCTGCAGCTGACCTTTTGGAACGCTGAATAAAGTAAGGGTCTGGTAGAAATCAATCTGTGGTCATGTAATTAGGAATTGTATCAGGAAAAGAGATACTCTGTTTGCATATGAGAATTTAGTTGTAATTTCCTAATTTAATGTACTTGAGTTTGCAGCCACAACAATGTTCTATTAATAGAGATTTTGTGTGTAAAGCTGGATATTACAAAAAAGGAATGGAGAAGTTGCAGTTTAATGAAGTTTTTGTTGCTTCAAGCTTGTAGTTACTGTGTTACTCACAAGTGCCTACATGAACAGGAAGCTTTTTTCCCTGGTTTTTTTTAGTGATAATACTTTTAGGAAAAAAGCTAATAGGCACAAATAAGAATCAGATGTCTTTTATGCCATGGAAGTTCTCAGAATGTTATGATACCCTAAACCATTGATTTGGGCTGCAGTTAGAATAGAATTCTGCTATGAGGTTTGGGGGTTGCTCCCTGGAATAATCCAACAGGTATTCTCCCTTCTGAGTATTTTTAAAGAAACTAGGGCATTAATGAATTACAGTTTTTGAAGAATATTTTGACAGCATCAGTGTAATAAGGCGCAGACAGGAAGGCAATCCTATCCACCAGCATTGCACAATAAAGGCTTTTGTGCAAGTGATACCTGTATGACAAATTGGGTGCTATAAGATACAGCTGTCATTGCTTGTCATTACTTGATTTCCATCCATCTTCCCCATTACCTCAGTATATCAATTGTTTTATATATCAGTAATCCTTACTGTTTATCAGATTTAGACTCAGAAAAAAGAAGATTGTGCCCACCCTTTCTGCACCAACTTGTAGCAGAATGTCCAGAGAACTAACTTCAGATGAGAAGATGCCAAACCCAGCAGAGGTGCAAGCAGAGTATACTGTCTCAAGACATTAGAAGGGTGATTTGAAAGAGGAATTGCATCAGATGAATTAATATTATGTTCCAGTCAATTTTCTAGACCTATTTTCCTTCTGCTAGGAAAGGAGGTAGCCTTTGGGTAAACACTAATTTTTTATTTCCTCTGCTGCACAGAATAGCCTTGGAAGAAGAACATGATTGAAGCCAATTGTCACAAAATGTTTGGGTTGGCCAGAGAACTTGAGACTTAAGAAATATGCCTCAGATATGCAATGCAATGGAGTTTCAGCATAGTGTACATTTCTGATATAATTGATGCTTCACATGAGAACTTGGAAGCAAGCTTTGAAAAAAAAATATCAGTAGACCCAGTCTCCAGCCTGTCCATAGGGCAGTTGTGCAGTTCAGCACCAAGCCTAGTGACACACTCTGCCCTAGAACCTTGGCATGTATGGGACTGATTAACATCCCTTGGATGACAGGATCACACAAGGTTGGTAGCTCCACAACTCTTTACTTGCCATTTTTAATGTAGATCCCTTTTTTTTAATATCTTCTTCTTCCCTTACTTTTGTAAACAGAAATTTCAGACTCAGAAGAGAATGTTTGCAGACCCTGGGGCATCTGCCTTTCTGTGGAGACTGAAGATGTTTATCTGAAAGGATGTGTCAACAACTTCTTAGCAGGCTGCTAACTCTAGGAGTCTGAAAGCAATGTGCGTGCTTCCATTAGGTGTGTGTCATTTCACCAGGGACAGAAAGTTACAGACTTATTTTCTAAAATTGGATAAAGTGGGAAGAGTAAATGCAAGAGGACGAGTAGTTAATAGAAATTACTAAGAAATACAACACTAAAAATATCCTGTCCCCACCAGGACCTACTCTTCTCTGAGCAGGAAAGAGAAAAGAGAAATATCCATCTTCAGCTTTCAAAATTTCATCTGATTCCTGGGTACTGAGGGCCCAACTTTCAGCTGGCAGGTATTGGCAGACAGCACTGAAACCCTACCATAATTCTGAATCCATTCATCAACACCAGACTGCCAACTTAAGTGTCAAAATTCAAAATGACTCTCAGCACTATTTGGGGCAATCACAGGAATTGTTCAGGGACAAATTCCAAATGACTCTCACCCTATCTCAGCATTTTCAGCCTGACAAGGCTAAACTGGGTACCAGAGCAAACCATTGTTCATATGGGTACATATGAACCCTTTCTTCCTTATCCTCTGCCTGTAGCAGCTGTGACTGTTGCCATCTCTGCCTCCAGTACTGCTCTAACCTATTGCTTTCCTGGGACCTAGTCCTTAGTTTCTGATGAGTCACATCAGTGGTACAGTGGCTATTTAAACCTGGGGGACAGCAGTGACAAAGCAAACCAGATGCCATAGATAACACTACAGGGTGGACTTGGAGGGGACAGTAAGCAAGGAGGAAGGAATCAAAGAGTTGCATTGTGCCTAAAAGTTGATGTGAAATGAGCACAAATTAGTCCTGCTGTAATGTAACTGGTGGAAATGTGGGCACAAATGTCTTTTTGACTGGATAAGGTTGTAAATGAGAAAAATTACATGGCTTCTAATTAGCACACATGTTCAAACTATGCCCCAAAGAAATAGAAATTAGATGGGATTCTGAACATGCTGTGTAACATGAGTCTAAATGAATAGGACTCAGAGAGGAAATTACAAGTGAGTTTTAACAGTCACTGCAATTATCTCAGGTTCTTTATATTTACTCAGGGCTAAACCATGACAACCAGGTAAGCTGTGGTCCTGCAGTCTACTTCATCTGTGCCAGGGCCGTGGAAAACCAGGTTGTCTGCTGTGACTGCAGGTGTCACCACCCAGAGAACAGGCAGGATGTCCACTGTGATTCCACTGCTGGGTTGTGTCCAGCAATGTGCTACCCCACCCTCTCAGAGCTGCTGGAGGTGGACACTTTCCACATGATCTACACTGTCTCACTCCAATTCCTTTCCCATAGCAATAGCTTCCCCATATTTACTCCCTCTGCTTTGAGGCAGAAACATTGCATTTTACATACATTGTGAGAAGTGTTGAGCTGGCTCTGCTCTGCAGGACTGGGGCTTACGTGTACATCAGAAGCTCCCTCTGATTTAATTATAAAAATTGTTCTGTTCAGTATTTTGGTAGGTTTTGTCAAACAAACAAGATAGCTTGGAAAGTGACTCAATCTGGGGCAATAGAGGAGCAGAAGATGGGTGGAAATCAAACATGCATGAACCATATATCATCATTAGAGATTATTAGGTAAGATCACTGTGCACTTAAAAGCTTTTTTTTTATTCTAGGGAAAACTTCCTACATTTTTCTCTATCAAGAAATGCTACTCTTAGCAGTTGTGGATGAGAGATAAGTAATTTCACACAGTGCTATTCATATTCCCTGCAACTAAACTCACCATCCTTCCAAAAGCAACAGTCAAAATAACCTCCCCCTTGCCCCCAGAGCAGACAGATCCATAAATTCTTTAAAACCTTACCCACATTCACACAAAGTAAGGGTCTCACTGTTCTGAACTGTGAGGCTTGGTGAATGAGTGGTGCAGAATCCCCTCCTAGAATTTCAGGGTCTCCACTAGAAGTGCACTTGAAGTATGTCTCATCAGGCACTGAATCTCTCCACTGATTTTGGCAGGAATTGGCTCTGTTCCCCTATGCTTACCAGTCCCTTTATTCAAAAAAACCCCAAAACTAAACAATCTGGAATGACTATGACATAAGTAATTGTGAGAACCAAAAGATGCAGTAGTAAAGAACTAGCTAGGTGGAATCTACTCTGGTCTTACAAAAGCATTGCTTTGGAAAAAAGTAGTTTGTACGTGCTACACACCTAGTTTCTCAGTTTGACATGTTCTTTTCAGAGGGGAAAAAAGAAAACCAACCTGACTTCTGAACTTTTGTAGCATTATGAACTTCTTTCTGAACTTGTGATTTGTTCCCTTTATGTTTCCAGATTCCCTTGATTGTTAAAGCAGTAATTCATGGATGCAAATGGAAGCATCTGGGCACTGGGAGGGAGTAAGAGATAGCCAGAGCACAGTGTGGAGCACAGACAAGGCACTGAAGAACTTAGTGGCTTATTTCTTGATATTTTTTTTCCCCTTTATGGCTTGTTTTGGTGTGAGTTGCAGTCTAAAAGCTTTAACTCACTCTTAATGCTGGTTCTCTTCTGGGAATATGTACATTTAAATACTCATACTGCTGTAGGCACTGAAAATTAGCAACCTCTTTTTACACTGCTATGCTATAAAAAGCATAGGGAATGCCCATAGGAGGATCTTTTCCTTTAGGAAAAAGACACCATCTGACTATAGCATTGCATAATAGTAATGCACATTTGGTGTCTTTGATACCTAACTCAGAGCTCAATGCCTAAGATGCTGGTAGTAATGACATGCTGCAAAACATAAAATTGCCAGTCTGATGATCTTTTCATGGGTTGTCCAGAACTGATGGGTATTGCTGGATGAGAAGGAGCACATGGAGGGGGAAAGAAGGATGGCTGCCAACAGCACAGGAGTTACTGTACCTTCTTCCTCTACAAGAAGCCAATGCTCCAGCCATAAGCAGGGACAGATTGGTGGTGGAATAGGAACACTGACAGATTCCTGTCCTCCAGATGAGGCTGGGAATGTCTGAGCAAGAAGACAGATTTTGAGTGGAAATCCCAAAAGCAAGTGAATAAAGATAAGCATTAAAAACATGTGAGGGGAAAAAAAAAGTGTGGGGGAGGGAGGGAGGCAGGCTGGAAGGATGTCAACGAGAAGAGATTGCCTTATGGTGAAAGAAAAGGTGGAGGTAGACAGTGGAGCCGGAGGCCTATGCAATAATAAACATAAAGGATAAAGGAAAAAGAGACTTGGGTGTTTCAGAGAAATGAAGGAATTAAAATGAAGCCTTCGAGCAGGTCACATAGGGATGAAGCAGAGAAGACTAAAAACATCTTCCAAATTGAAGCCCACAGATTTCCCAGTGCTCTGAATGGCTACCTCAATAAATCTCATCCGATTTGTGGAACATTCAAAATACTTTTAGTTAATTTTGTAATCTCCTTGGAAATGCAATACACTTTCTGTATTGCTAAAGATGTGTCTTGCAAGTAGAAGTAGGGATTAATTTGACAAGTAATTAACTATTGAGCCAACTGTCCCATCAGTAACCAACTTGAATAGAGAGACCAATGAGTATGATGACAGGCAGTGGAACATTAATGAGTAAAATAATGATAATTCTGTAGATGTTAAATGGAAATGACAAAACAGCTCTGCTAGCTCTTGCCCACTCTGAGCTTGTACACTGAAGAGGTGTAGTCAGTCAGTCTCCAAACGTTACATACCAAAGCAAAAGTCAAGATAAAAGGGCTGAGACTGTCCCTGATCTGATCTCTTAAAAAAAGGAGAGGGCTGTTTATGAATATCTATTCTGAGTGCAGATGAATTTAGGATTTAAGCAAGAACTGATGTATTTGATTTATAAAAACAGTGTAGACAACGATTCCTTATTTTTTGAGTTATTTGCGTCTTTCAAGGGCTTCTTCCCCCTCTTTATTATCCAACGTGGGTCATGCTGAAAGTAAATTATTCAATTAAATGTCAGCATCTCCAATAAATACATCAATATCTTATCTGAGCAGATTGTTTGAAGAGATTTTTTTAATGGTTGGTGCATTTTATATGCAGCAAAGGTCTTCAGAGATGTCTGTTTCTCTTGGTTTCTTTTTAATTTGGCAAGGACTGTAGGATTAGTCTTCATCACAGACCAAGATTGTGTCAGACAGGATGAACTTCTGATGAACATTGACCAGTGAGGCTAGTAATAACTATGGCAAATGTTTCTCCTACATGCACACTTCCAATTCTTGACACAACATACACTGAATGTTTGCAGCTACTTTTTTCCCTCCCTGTAAACTGATGAAGCCTTCACCAAAGCACACATGAAAGGCTACCTTCATCATGGCACCAAGATCTCATCCTTTCTGCTTCCATCTTCATTAACAGAAAGATTGTTCTAAAATAAACCAAATCACACCAACAACAAAACATCAAGGCAAAGTAACTCAGGGCAAGAACTTAGCTCTCAGCTGTTGCTGGCTTTCCTTCTCTCAGAACTGTCTCCCAGATTTTATGACAGTCCACATCTGCCTCCATCAGGCAGCAGGAGCTTCTGACAGATTCCAGTCTGCTATGAGTTTGGAGCAGCAAGAGGTTCCTGCTCATTTGTCAAGCCAAATTTGCAGTTCAGCTAAGGATTTCTGTGGTATGAAGGTTTCACAGCCCTTTTCTGCAGCTTGCAATGCAGATGAAACATTTGAATTAGCAAAAGGATATTGCAGAGTTTGCAATGCAAAATTAAACCAGATAAAATTGCAGAGGGAGCATATTTAAGCGACAGGGAAATAAATGTCAAACTGGGGTTAGAGCCCTCAGAGAGAGAAATTTAGAAGCGGAACTCTGTGACTTCAAGGGTCTTTGGAAAATGGCAACTTACTCCTTGGGGAATACAGCAATGAACCAGCTGGTAGGGAGGGGTGATGCCAGATGCTGTAACACCTGCATTGAGGTAGTAGGAGAGCATATGAAGTAAAGGGAATGTGTCCCGGTATAATAGGCAGCTAGAGGAATATTACTTAGGAAATAAAGGCATAAGAATTAAAAACCAAGCAGTGGTCCAGCATACTGGAAACTGGTGGATAATGTAGAGCTCTACTGTCTCCCAAAATTCTCTTGTCATGAAAATTTTATTATTGCTGCCCATCTGCATGATGTAGGAAGACCATGGCTCTGGGATCTCATAAAGTTACAGCCAGACAACCATTGCCCCAGAGAATCACAGAATCACAGAATCTTAGGGGTTGGAAGGGACCTCAAGAGATCATCGGGTCCAACCCCCCTGCCAAAGCAGCTCCCTAGGACATATCACTCAGATAGGTGTCCAGACGAGTCTTGAATATCTCCAGAGAAGGAGACTCCACCACCTCCCTGGGCAGCCAATTCCACTGCTCCGTCACCCTCACTGTGAAAAAATTCTTCCGCATGTTGGTGCGGAACTTCCTATGCTGCAGCTTACAGCCATTGCCCTTAGTCCTGTCCCCACAGACCACTGAAAAGGGGCTGGACAATTCCCCTTGCAACCCATGTCTAAGATATTTGTAAACACTAATTAGGTCCCCCTAAGTCTTCTTTTTTCCAGGCTGAACAGACCCAGCTCACTCAGCCTTTCCTCATAGGGGAGATATTCCAGACCCCTAATCAACTTTGTCGCCCTTCTCTGGACGCTCTCCAGAAGGTCCCTATCTTTTTTATACCGGGGAGCCCAGAACTGGACACAGAATTCCAGGTGTGGCCTGACCAACGCAGAGTAGAGGGGGAGGATCACTTCCTTCGACCTGCTGGACACACTCTTCCTGATGCATCCCAGGATCCCGTTGGCCCTCATGGCCACCAGGGCACACTGCTGGCTCATAGCCAACCTGTCATCAACATAGCCAACCTGTCATCAACAAATGCCAGAGGAGAAGGATTTGTAGTGGTGATGACAGGGTTTTCATAAAGGATGCGGAGGGGAAAAAAAAAAGCTTTGAAGATGCTGTGCACAATCACTTAAGTTTCAAGCTGGGACTGACGTAAATCTCACACTGGGAATGATGGATGACAGGGTTGCTGTGGGACTAGCAGCTAGCAATGGACCACACCATGAAGACAGTTTTTCACTTGCACATTAATTTCACAATCTACAGTGTTCAGTCCTGTTGATGTTGATGCATCCTTATGTCTCTAGCAGCTGCCTATGCACAGTATGTGTTACGGTAGAGGAATAATGAATCAGAGAATGCTTTCTCATGAGACTAAGCTAAGCAAGATGCCTGTCTGGTGGTTTCACTGATAAAAAATTCAAACCATTACATCGGACTGGCTCCAGCATTCAGTCAACCTCTGCCTTACAGAAGAGCTGACAGTTAGACCAATTTTGAAGCATACAAATCTTGCAGTCTAGACTGCATCTTTCCCAAAAGAAGCAGAACTGATCTTAAAAAACCAAAACAATATACCCTGAAACCACTAGTTTTAAGAGGACCTTGTCATTATACAGGTGCCAAATAAAGGAGTGTTTTAAACCACTTTTCCCTGGTATCCTTTTTCACCTATGACTCCCAACCTGAAAATCAGCTCACAGGAGCACTGTGATCACAGAAGCAACAACATCAAGACCCCTCTTTCTGGCAAACGCAACTGGAGGGACAGCTGAGAACATGCTTTGTTGGGGTAGAAGCAGCAGTACAGAAAGCATTCATTTCCTTAGTAACTAGGACAACCTCTTCTTTAATTAGCACATCATGGTCTGAACTTCGCTAATAAAACCTGCCTACACTGCATGCTAACCATGGGTTAGGTAATCTTGCGCTTGCCAACATACGGCAGCCAACCACGCTTCTGCATCCTGACATTCTCCATGGTAGCACCCTGTTCTCAGGTCCCACATCTGCAGGCATGCTGTGGGTGGTGGTAAGGAATGATGCATCCTTGTGGGTTTCTCACCCTGGACTCGTGATCCCATGTCTCATCACACATTTCTGTGGGCTGGCAGGCACAGAGAGTGCTGTGGAACAGCTTCTGTGGGGCTCTCTTGGGATTTGGGAGTTTATTGTCTGTACCAAAGGAATTAATTTACTGGCATTAGTGTAGGAGATGTGGTAGAGGAATAAGCAGCCCTCCTTGGCCTGTCCTCCCTGATTACTACTTTGTGCCACTCTCTTCTGGAGCTTCTAACCCAGCAGCCTCACAGATGAATAATAGAATAGCCTAGGAAATCACCAAGATGCAGTGGCACCAGCAATTACACAATTACAGAGCATGCAGAATACATTCTTCTAGAATATAAATCATATGGGTTTGTAGTACAGTTGTGCTCTTGTTTCTGCCCCAGTATTACAGGAATGAAAATAATTAAATAAAAACCCAATCAAGGAAAACTAAATATCTGTATGAAAACAAGTTTTGAGGAAAAAAAGAGAGTTTGCAAAACCATTGCCATAGCTCTAACTGCAGCTCATATAGAGCCTTTGAAACTTCTATCAGCATAGTAATAGCAGCACTAAGTTTACAGCAGACAGTAAAACTGATGTGAGATACCACATGCTCAGATATTTTTTCTGGGCTGAGTTCTGTACTGCCATGGGCATTGGAGAGGTAGAGTGCAAAGCTAGCACGTATGTGCGTGTATAAAATCCTGCCATTCCAGTGGAGCAAATTGTGCTGTCATAGCAGGTCTCCCTAAGTGGGAAAAATAGTGCATTCAAAAGAGGTGAAAACTAGATTTTTATTTTTTTAAAATGCATTATTTAATAACAGTATGAATTAAGGCAGAAAAGTCTTTTTGGGTTTTTTTCCCTGCTTTAATGAATTAACCCTGGGGATTAGGGAAAGAACACAAGATCGCATGCTGTGTATAGAGAGCCTGCTGAGCAGAACAGCGGATGAGACTGTGCCTACTTGTGGGAACACCTTCAGTATGCTTTTACCTACGGTTCACATAAAAGTATATGTCAGGGGGGGTTCTTAATTACAAGATTTACATGTTAGAAATATCAAAGGATTATGTTTCACAATAAAGCAGAGATGATTGCTGTAGGTATTTGGGGTTTGTTTGTTTGGTTTTTTCAATGTTGAACAACATGGACTGAAAGAAAAAGCTGCTGCCATCCTACAAGAAGAGAGATATTTATGCAGGATGCCAGATCCTACTGGTGAATGTACTCTCTGAAAACCAAGAAACTGCACCTCAGGATCAGTAAATCCTCTGAATGCACATACATACCAGCACACATGCAATATTGAACCTCTGTTCTTAAATGCAGGTAAGTCTTGGAATACCAGCAACAAGGTGCTTTTCTTCTGTGCTTGAAAATGTCAGACTTTGAACAGATTGTTGTCCCAGCAGATCCAGAGATTCAGAGAAATTAAGTTCTGTGATCAAAGATACTCACCGCTCTTCTGAAATGCAACTTCAGCTGGCATAAAGAACTATCACCTCTTTGCCCTGGTTATGTGCATCCCTAAATTAGCCATTAGATAATTCTGCCACTTCACTGAACTTTTGCACATTCTGCATCAAAGGTACTTATTCTTCTTTGTCCAAGAAGAAAGGCTTTATTGGTAGTTACAGAAATAAAAGAGAGAATAAAGCTCCCATGCAAATCTTATGCTTTGAGTATTTTCTTATTTGGCTGTAAAAGTTATATTCCCAAAGGTGTGGAGTCAGGGGTATTTTAAAACTGCTGATGAACTTCATCCCATTGCCAGCTTAATTAAATACTAGTGATTTACCCATTACAAAAGACAGTCAGTTCCATTACAATATCCTTTCTAGTGTATGAAGGCATAAAAAGAGGGTGTAATATCAACTGCAGAAACTATTTCTATAAAACAGAAACAGTGAAGTTGATTTCCTCTAGTAAAGTGTTTTGAGATCTACTGGTGAAAAGTGCAATAGGGGCAGGTAATTTCATTATTACTCCAGAAGTCTGTTGCTCCTCTCTGCACTGGCAGATACTACTCTCAACCAATTAAGATATGGGATTAAAAGGATGCTTTCAATTTAGAATACTTTTTCCTGTAGCTGGAATAGTAATAGGGGCTATCCCATGGGCTGCTCTGTTTGAAGGAATGGGAGCCTGCGAGTGCTGGCTAACATTCAAACAGCACTTCTTCCAAGCGCAGAATAGGTGCATCCCTTTGAGTAAGAAATCGGGAAAGAGAGGTAGAAGACCTGCGTGGATAAGCAGGGAACTCATGAGTAAACTCAAAGGGAAGCAGAAAACCTATAAACTGTGGAAACAGGGTCTGAGATCATGGGATGAATATAAGGATGTGGCCAGGGCCTGTAGGGATGCAACTAGGAGGGCTAAGGCCTGCTTAGAAATTAAGCTGGCAAGGGACATAAAGGACAACAAAAAGAGCTTTTTCAGGTATGTAAATAGTAAAAGGATGACCAGGGATAATGTAGGTCCCTTGTTGAATGAGGCGGGTGTCTTGGTGACGGGAGATGATGAGAAGGTGGAGATACTTAATGCCTTCTTTGCCTCGGTCTTTACTCCGAAGGCTTCTCAGGACTCACATATCCCAGATGTAAGTAGGAGTGGTTGGGGAACGAGTGGTTGGGGAACGAATGGCTCCCCTCTAGTAGAGGTAGGGGTGGTCCAGGAGCGACTCAAAGGAATGGATGCACACAAATCCATGGGCCCGGATGGGATACACCCACGTGTGCTGAGAGAGCTGGCGGAGGTGATTGCGGAGCCGCTCTCTATCATCTTTGACAAATCCTGGACTACAGGAGAAGTGCCTGAAGATTGGAGGATAGCCAATGTCACTCCAGTCTTTAAAAAAGGCAAGAAGGAGGATCCCAGTAACTATAGGCCAGTCAGCCTCACCTCTGTCCCTGGAAAGGTGATGGAACAGCTTGTTTTGGATGCCATCTCCAAACAACTGGAAGAGAAGAAGGTCATGAGGAATAGTCAGCATGGATTCACCAAGGGGAGATCGTGCTCGACCAATCTCATAGCCTTCTATGATGTTATTACCAACTGGGTGGATGGAGGGAGAGCAGTGGATGTCATCTACCTCGACTTTAGCAAGGCTTTCGATACTGTCTCCCACAACATCCTGATAGAGAAGCTGAGGAAACAAGGGATAGACGAGTGGACAGTGAGGTGGGTTGAGAACTGGCTGTCAGACCGGGCTCAGAGGGTCGTGATCAGTGGAGTAGAATCTGAATGGAGGCCTGTGACTAGCGGTGTTCCCCAGGGCTCAGTGTTGGGTCCAGTCCTTTTTAATATCTTCATTGACGACCTTGATGAGGGAATAGCATCCACCCTCAGCAAGTATGCCGATGATACAAAACTGGGAGGAGTGGCTGACACGCAGGAACACTGCGCTGCCATCCAGCGAGACCTGGACAGACTGGAGAGCTGGGCAGGGAGAAATCTAATGAAATTCAACAAAAGCAAGTGTAAAGTCTTGCACCTGGGGAGGAATAACCGACTGTATCAGTACAGGCTGGGGGATGACCTGTTGGAGAAGAGCTCTATGGAGAAGGACCTAGGGGTCCTGGTTGATGACAGGTTGGCTATGAGCCAGCAGTGTGCCCTGGTGGCCAAGAGAGCCAATGGGATCCTGGGATGCATCAGGAAGAGTGTGTCCAGCAGGTCGAAGGAGGTGATCCTCCCCCTCTACTCTGCATTGGTCAGGCCCCACCTGGAATACTGTGTCCAGTTCTGGGCTCCCTGGTATAGAAAAGACAGGGACCTTCTGGAGAGAGTCCAGAGAAGGGCGACAAAGATGATTAGGGGTCTGGAACATCTCCCCTATGAGGAAAGGTTGAGTGAGCTGGGTCTGTTCAGCCTGGAAAAAAGAAGACTTAGGGGGGACCTAATTAGTGTTTACAAGTATCTTAGACATGGGTGGCAGGGGGAATTGGCCAGCCCCTTTTCAGTGGTCAGTGGGGACAGGACTAGGGGCAATGGCTGTAAGCTGGAGCACAGGAAGTTCCGCACCAACATGCGGAAGAACTTTTTCACAGTGAGGGTAACAGAGCAGTGGAATAGGCTGCCCAGGGAGGTGGTGGAGTCTCCTTCTCTGGAGATATTCAAGTCTCGTCTGGACGCCTATCTATGTAATATGAGATAGGGAGCCTGCTTTGGCAGGGGGGTTGGACCCGAAGATCTCTTGAGGTCCCTTCCAACCCCTAAGATTCTGTGATTCTGTGATTCTGTGATAACACCTTGGAAACCACATGATAAAATTGCTTTCCAAATGAAATCTGGCACTCTTGAGCACTACCATTTGTTTCCATGCACTGATCCTTCCACCTGTGGAGAGATCTTGCTGACAGCTCCTGCTGCACTCCTGCCCCAGGATACTGATGATGATAGTGCATTAAACTTCTCCTTGGAAGCCAGCAATCCTCTATTGCTTCTGTAAGCATCCCTGACAAGCAGAGCTACCTCTTCTGTTCCTGTGCAATGGAAGCGAGGGGTTCTATCTCTTGCTCACTGCATCTATTGTTTCCTAACTGAGGATTTACAGAACATGTTTTCCCAGGTTCAGCTTAAGCCAGCTTCTTTTCACATCCGGGATGCAAGACTCGCCTCTAGTTGAGCCTTTGTGGCAAATCTTCTGTCAGCCCACATGCCCCTGGGCAGTGGCAGGATTAACACACAAGGAGAGGTTAGGGTACTTGGTACATAACTGGAGTCCTGGCTGCTCTGACATTGAGCTTTGGAGATATGTTGTAACCTTTTACAGGATTTTGGAGCTGTGTTGCTGATTAAGATGTGGGAATCTGGGGATCCGGTAGAGAACTGATAGTTTACACAGGTTTTCCTTTAGCTCAAATAGTTGGAGTCTGACATGCTGGAGAAAGAGCACTGTGCATTCAATTCTGATTTGTCGTTACCATAAAACACTCTATAAAAACTGGTGAGGGATGTTAAAAAACCCAACATGTTGGTGCTATAATTTGTTGAAGTGTTTAAACCTCATCCTGAGACAGATTCCTTTGAGTGATGCACTAAAAGTGCGATGGCCACAACGCTTGCCAGAAGCCTCTTGTTTGCTGAAGTGGAAGCCGAAGTCCCCAAAATCTTGTTTGACATTCACCCACAGCACAGCGTGAGCAGGAGCCCCCCTGTTTCACACTGTCAAGGCACACACATTTGGCCAGTCAAGGGGACTGTTGGGTTCAGCATTCTTAATCGCTTTATAATTGGATTCTTTGTTGGGCTACTTTGTGTGCATTTATCAGCAAAGTCCAGATCAAGAGAGGTCAAGCAAAGCCTCTCCAAACTTGCCACTGCCCTTTCCACAATTGAGATCACTCCTTTAAAATTTAGAAGACCAACATTTTTCTTTATGGCATCTGTGGACTAGGGTAACATTTACTTCAGATGAAATGTATTTCCATAAGACTGACAGAGGGTCCCTATAGTCTTGCTTGCCTGTGGGAGCAGGGCAAGAGGAAATGCCAAGGGCAAGTCTCCCTCAGACCTGCAGTCTTGTTTCTTTTTCATCCAGTGTGTGTTTTTTTTTATTCTTCCCTTAAGCAATGAATTGAGCTCCTGCAGCAGAGGAAAGATTGTTGACTTATAGAGTATACATGCAGTGGAAAGGTTACTTCAATCAGAGGAGAAAGAAAAAGAAAAAAAGAAAAAAAGGGAGAGAAAATGCTCCCCAAATTGTGTGTACGCATCTAGAAACAGAAGCTCTTCTACTCATAAACAGAGGTGTCAAAAGAGATGTCTTTTAAGGCACCTCCAGTAATCCTTCTAGATGGCTTTTGGTGGTTTTGGCAGTGACATGTGCAGCCTTGAAAATCCCACCCCTAGGTGAGAATCCCGTTTTGTTAGCAATTGTACAAATAATCCCACACTGCCCCCTAGTAGGGGATCTTACAGCTCTTCGGGAGGGTACACAGAGCAATTATCAGACAAAAAAAGTTTCTAGTGAACAAAGAAGATCACACAGCAAGTATATTCCTCGGCTGCACACAGGATAGGAAACTAAAGCTTTTTTTGTTTGTTTGCTTGTTTTGTTTTTGTTGTTATTGGTTGGGCTTTTTTTTTGTTGGGTTTTGTTTATTTGTTTGTTGGGTTTGGGGTGGCGGTTTTTTGTTGGTAGGTTTTTTAATATATGAAGAGGTTCTTCCCTGTTATCTCCAAAAATGCTTGTGAAAGTGCAGTGTGAGAATGACAGGCTGATCTTAATTCCTCACTATGAATATGCACCGTCCTGGCTCTGGGGAGAGCTCAAGTGGGAAGTCACAGAGAAAGTACATGACTCTGGTAATTACTTCTGTGGATGAGAAAGAATGTAATAAAAGCAGGCCATTAATGGACTTCAGTAGTGTTCATGGTCAAAGTACATGAGCTTTGTATCAGTCAGAGGTTGCGAGGGCTAAAGCAATTTCACCATCAGTGTGATATTTCTATGACTGGAGCAAGAGGTTTATGGGTGGGAATTCAGTTCTGAGAACACAGCCTCCCTTGTAAAGTATTCAGGTATGCAAGCATATCCCAAAGTTTTTTGTCCCTCTAAGAACAAGAACAGTGAGAGCCATTAGAGTTGTTGGGGCCTGGAACAGGCTGCCCAGGGAGGTGGTTGAGTCACTTTCCCTGGATGTGTTTGAAAAAAAGGTAGATCCGTTACTTAGAGATATGGTTTAGCTTAGGACAGAAATGGCTGGATTTGATGATCTTAAAGGTGTTTTCCAACCAGCGATTCTGTGATTCTGTGATTACTATGAACCCTCTGATTCAAGCACGTGTACCTTAGGGCATGGCAAAGGAACAACCACATCCTGGATATTTCTGACAGGTGCAAAGAAGCTGGGGAGGTGGGCTGGCTAGTCAAGAGAGGAAACAATAAAATGATAACAAAGCTTTTCTCAGTGTTGGCCAGCAATGGGAAAAGGGGCAATGGGTGCAAGCTGGAACATAGAAAATTCCATGTGAATATAAGGAGAAACTGTTTCACTGTGAGGGTGATGGAGCACTGGGACAGACTGACCAGAGAAGTTGTGGAATCTCCTTCCCTGGAGACATTCAAACCCTACCTGGATGTGATTCTGTGCAATTTAGTCTAGGTGATCCAGCTCTGGCAGGGTGGTTGGACTAGATGATCTTTCGAGGCCCCTTCCAACTCCTAATGTTCTGTGATTCTGTGAAAATATTTCATATCAACCTTGACAAATTATGTCTGACTTGCTGCCCTTTGAGACAACAAGCCTCAGCAGTAGTTTCTTATTTCCAGCAAGAAATTCAAAGCTGTCCAAAGAGTCCTCAAGCCATAATGAAATACTCATGTGGTTTGGTTATAACTTTGTTCTCAAGCCTGTGTGTAATCAGTGTGTACACAATTACCTGTATTTATCGGTACCTGAGTTTTCCAAGGTAAATTCAGTCTCTGGCTCATAAAATTCCTTCTTCTCAGAGACTGCACACCCCTTGCTTTTCACATAATAGAGGTAATTTATTTCCCCATTGCATTACTTTGAAAATATGTTGGTTTCTGGAATGCTATTGAGCATTAGATACCTGGCCAAGAGTAAGTCTGTGAAGTTGTACTAAGTAAGAGTTCAGTTCAGTGCCAGTTCCTGAAATAGGTGTATTGTGCAAGTTCTCCTAGCGCTTTCTCTATAGAAGGCAACACCTTCTCTTCATTTATCCTTGGACCTTTTAGCTGTAAAACATTTTGTTAGTGCTTTTTAATATGCTAAATGTATGTTGGCATATTTAATCTGTGATTTTTGCATCAGGAAGCAGTCCTTTACTCAAAATCAGCCTGTGACTGTGCAGAGGTAACCAAAGTTTGCAGTCTCTATACTGAACAGAGCTGTTGCTCGAATCTTCCTACAGATATGGTAAAAAATCAGCAGGACAAGGTTTTTTGAAGCCTGATGTAAATTTGAAGTCAGTTTAGAGCAAGAGCAATTTGAAGTCAGCAAAAGAGCAAAAGGGTTGGACCAGATGACCTACAAATATAAACTGTTCTGTTATTTTTCCCAAGCCAGGAATGACAATGAGCATGATGCAAAGTGGAATTAAAAGCAGACTGCCTTGATTCATTCATGCTGGGGTCAGGCCACCAAAGAATGTCACCCCAGCCCACACAAATGTTTTATGAGAGATGGAGTGCTATGGATTGCGGTCACTATCTACTGTGAGTGCTGATCTCAGTTCTTGGACAATCAGAAGTCACCTTCCAACTTCCAGAAAAAACATCTCCTTCCTGTAGATTTCAAAGCTTCCTCAGGTGCTGAAAGGAGGAGTAGTAGTTACTTACACATGATGGATCACTATTGTACACAAGAAAGGTGTGTCAATGTGAAAGAAGTTTTTTGACCGTGGGGCTTGCCTTACTTTCCAAAATCAATATTGCCATCCCATCATACTGCTAATAAAGTCAGTACAGATGAATTTAGAACTACTGTCACAAAAGCCATTGACAGCAAGACTCATTCCCTTTTCTAACCAACATAGCTATGCTAGCAAACTCCAAAGGTGGCCCTAACTTGAGCAGCCTCCAGAAACTGCAGTTTCAACAAGAGTCCAGAGCAGTATAGACAAAATGGGTATGATTCACCTCTCCAGATTCATCTTAGTGTAGGTGTCTAAAACAGGTCAAATGAATCACAGCCTAAAATTCCTGCTTAAAAAGGAGTCTACTTGCCTTGCTCAAACATACATGTCTCTATTCTCTATTCATGATTCTCACAAGACATTTCTAACACTGGACCTGCTATAGGAATGATACACATATGTAGCCACATCAATATATCAAGTAATCAATATAATGAAACAAGATATTTCAACACATTCAGAACAATTGTCAATTTTAACGTTTTTTGGATGGGAATTTCATCATTTCTAGGTTTCAGAGTGAAGGCAGTTTTCAGGATTTCCCAAAAATGATGTGGATTTCTCTGGAGAGCTCCAGACATCAGACACTTACAGGATATCAAAGCCTTCTCCATCGTCCAGATCCCAAGGGCTCTCTTCTACCTTTACAGTCACCACATGATAGGAGCTGCGTTTTTTATATCTGGGAAAAGAGAGCTGCAAATATGAGAGGAAGGACTATCTGGTATTCTTCTAAGTCTGGTAAATTCTTCCACTAATATGGTAACAGTCTCTCTTCTCGTATCTGAAAAAGGTTTCATTTACTTTCCTCAAAAGAATAGCAGATAGCTTTCCAGAGTGTTCAAAGGTCCCATGGTTCATATTCATTTCACTCATAGGTCTGGCCAAATAAATTGAATCACACTGCAGTGGTCTTCCATTTAACCTCATTATTCTAGTTGCTGTCATAAAGAACATAGTCTTTGCTAGTATTTTTTTTAAAGCCAGGGGATATCAGCCAATGCACATACACAGAGATTCCATCTCCCTCGAAAGCAAAGAATGTTATCGCTTACAAGCAAGCTTTTTCTTCTTGCATGGACAAACAGTAGTCTACAAAAATCACATCTGTAACTCTGATCACAACTTAACACTGTGCTTCCTCACCACAGCATAAAGTTTTAATGCAGTTCTCTCAGCATTCTGAAACACATCTACATAGGAACTAGAAAAACTTGGGAATACTGCTGAGCAGGGTCTATCAGAGCAGAACTCCCTACCTGAAATGCCATCCCAGATGTTTGGTTTACCCAGCTTTGAAATCCAGAGTGAGATGTGGTACAACACGCTTATGTGCATATACCTGCAAAATAGACACATAGAAAGCTTCAGATGAGAGAAAATTTTAGTATTGTGGAACTGGAGTATTGTGTCCAGTTCTGGGCTCCCTGGTGTAAAAAGGACAGGGATCTCCTTGAGAGAGTCCAAGGAAGGGCTACGAAAAAGATTAAGGGCCTGGAGTATCTACCCTACGAGGAAAGGCTGAATAAGCTGGGACTGTTCAGTCTAGAGAAAAGAAGATTAAGGGGGGACCTAATTGGTGTTTACAATTATCTTAAGCATGGGATGCAGGGGGAATTAGCCAGCCCCTTTTCAGTGGTTTGTGGAGACAGGACAAGGGGCAATGGCTGCAAGTTAGAACACAGGAAGTTCCGCACCAACATGTTGAAAAGCTTTTTCACAGTGAGGTTGACAGAGCCCTGGGACAGGCTGCCCAGGGGGGTGGTGGAGTCTCCTTCCCTGGAGATACTCAAGACCAGTCTGGATGCCTATCTGTGCAATATGAGCTAGGGAGCCTGCTTTGGCAGGGGGGTTGGACCCAATGATCTCTTGAGGTCCCTTCCAACCCCTACAATTCTGTGATTCTGTGAAAATAATGCCATAAAATAGGGATACAAATGGCTCTGTCTTCATACTTTAATAATTTCTGTAGTAAAATACGAAGACCAAGGGTCTCAGTGGTATTCAGTGTTTCAGCATTTCCAAGCACCCACCACAAAGGTTCTCTGAGTTTTTTATAATTTACTCTCTGACAAGATCCCTTTGAGGTATTTCAAACTAAAGCAACCAGAAAAAACACAGTCTATACAATATGACTGTTCATTCCTTCATTTATTTTTGCCACAAGCTCGTAATTTTCACTATTAAACACCTAGATAAGTACCAAGAAATCACTATTCACTGGCCAAATGTGTCCCCATTAAACAGAGTTTATGCTAATACACTCTCAGTTAAGTAACAGTTATTCATTATCCTCAGGCTAAATTGTTTCACTGGCAGATGTCTCATTAAAACAGCTGTTCTAAGCAACCACAGCCATGCAAAACAGGGGATTCTCTATTGTCATTATTGTTGTTGTTATTATTAACAATAACCATTTACATAAACAGTTCAAATGTACGTAACTGACAAAAACTCTCTACCTATGCCTTACCCCGGAAGTATGTTGGTTCAGAGACCATTTGCCACAGAGGAAGTGCTTGCTAATTGGTGATAACACAACACAGCATATGTTTTGTGATACTACTGTTATCCTGGAGCAAATGTTTGACCTTACCTTATGCTATTTTGGAACTTTTTCTACACAAGCTAAAGAATAGTACAACGAATTTAGGAAAGACAGCAGCATTCTCAGCAGCTAGAAGGTGGACAGGGAGGTTTCTCTCTTTTCTCCTTCTCTTTCCTCACATTCTGCTCCACTGTCTTTGGCTTTCAGACCCCTTTGCCGGTTCATTTCTTGCCCCTGGAGCCCCATATGCTCCTCTCCCACCAGAGTACTGTGCTATGCTGCTCTCTCCCTCTTGCTGGAGGAATCTCCATCCTGGGAAGACAGGAAAACTAGACTTCCAGCCCCCTGCTGATCTGGCTGGAGCACTGCTCAGCCTCTCCTGCCCCAGAGGCAGCCTACCCAGCTCCTCCTCAAGGACAGTGTTTACAGACCCAGGCTGACCCCTACAACCCTCTCAAACTTTTAGCTGCCAAGCTCTAAGGAGGTTGTTATAAACACAGATAAAATGTTCCAAATGCTCAACCTGGCCAATCAAATACAGTTTTCCATAGCAACAGTAGAAGGAGGAAAGGCAACCTCTACCAAATATTATGTCCACCCTCCAATGGATTGGGGCACTGCAGCTTCTAAAAGTTTTACCTACTTGCTGTCATGGCAAAACAGTGCTGTCTCTTAATCTCATTTCAGGGAACTTTTCAACCATTTTTGTTAAAACTGAAAAAATGCATGAGTATTCTGAGATAAAAACTCCACATGGGAAACATCTGTGCGGTTGAAGCAGGTAAAAGTTGAAAGACTTAAAAAGGAAAGTGTCAGGAAGCCCTGGCAAGTGATGTTTCTACTGCTGCTTGCAAAATGTCAGAAACTGGAAAAGAAACAGGAATGTGAGCCTGGGCTTCCAGCCTCCCTAATGGATTAGAGAGTGCTTAAGAACAGCTCAGGTCCTCTGTGGCAGGTTAGCAGGGAGGAGTGGGAGAAGCAGGATCATGCCAGTTTGCTCCAGATCAACATCTGTGCAAACATCCAGGCAGCCCTCGCGAGGTACCGTGCGCCCAGGGAGGATGTGAACCACCGGGACTTGGGAGGAAGATACCCCAATATGTTTGTGTCAGCTGGGCCAGGGAGGAGAGGGATGGCAAAAGGAGACAACCAGCAAGGATGCTCAGCATCTCGAAGCAGAGCAGAGCTACCCTGCTTTGCATTAGGGGATGCTCAGTCTGAAATATCAGCATCTCAGCTTCATCAGTGAAGAGGCAGATGAGCAGGTGATTGCCTACTGCCCATGGAGGCTGTGGGGCATTGCCACACAACAGGAACTAACACTGTAATGAACACAGCTCCCTTTGCAGAGCACTTGTTTTATCTGTTGAATAAGGCTTGTTAGACAACCCTAGAGACATTTTTCTTGTCTTATTTTTTTTTTGTTCCCTCTTTCATAATCTGTGAAAGTTAAAAGCTTGTTGCTCTTTCACAGTCACAGATTTGTCTTTTTACTGTTTCATAAAGGCATATTTTGACTGCCTGAAACGTTGTACCACCGGTGGTTTCAATGTGAATTCAAGGAACTCTCAGAGGAAAGTTAATCAAGACCATTAGCAAGGTCCCATGTAGAGTGTTAAATAGCAGTCTGGGTAAATTTAACTGTGTGATAATAAAAAGAACAGGTAAAATCACAGTGTTGATGTGCAGGCAGAGGTATCTGAAGTTTATGTTGCTCAAATTACATATGAACAAATCAGTTCTGCTTCTTGTCTTTGATGAAGTCAGTGGGAAACACTTCAAATCCCATAACATTTTTTGAAATTTCAGATATTTCCCTAACCTGGGACAAAATAGAGAAATCAATCTCTTGATAGCAAGAAACCTTATATTTGATTTTGACAGCCCGATCTCTTACGTAGTCCTGCTATTGTGACCCTACTCCAGAACTGAAAATTTTTTAAATAGTATTTTGAAACTTGCACCTTTTGTTACCAAAAAATAAACCCCCAAACCTGATATTTTTTAGTTCAATATATTTAATAGCAAAAAAGAAAACCCAACCTGAAAACCTGACCAGTTCTTATTATAGCAGCCAACAATTTGCATTATTAAAATAGGACAGAGAACCCTGGAGTCAGATTCCATCTCCTTTGTTGGGAACTGTGATTCTTAGCTAGATGCTGCTGACAAGATCTAAAGAAGCTTTTAAATGAGTAATTCCTCAGGTAGTTTGGAATCTGGATATGAGCCAGGTGGAGTTTGGCGTGCAGTCTGATAAATGTTGATAGCAATGTAATGGATGTTCAAGCTTTCATGAACCTTGTGTGAGAGTATCTCTAAAGCTTTGTATACTCAGATTTCCCCTGGAAAAATCAGTGTTCACAGCACAACAAACCTGCGGGAGTTGCCTGTGCCTGATCCCTCCCAGTGACCATGACAGAGGCCTCTAATGCCACTGGTTCTGGGGGAGATAGGAAATCAGCGATGGCAACAACTGGTTTATGCAGGAGTATTTTGGTTATAGGACTGGCTTTGGCCATGACCCAGGTGGGAGCTGCACACTGACACTACTGCAGCTGTGCCCGGACCCTGGAGGCATGGGAACCATGCTGAGGGATTTCAAAGGAAGGGCGTCCCTTAACGCACATCTGCTGGGTGCTTCCTGTTTCTTTACAAGAACTGGTCCCATGCAGGATGATATATTCTAGTGAAGGATGTGTGTGGGCCTGGTTTACAGCTGGGCGGAGGCACTGCTGCTGCTTCAGAGCTGCCATGGCCGGAGAGAGGCCAAGGGGCAGATTTTCCCACAGGAGCTGGCCATCAAGGTGGAATCCATCCCACTTAACCTCAGAGAAACATGGACATGTCTAATTATTGGAGAGACACAAATGTTCTTCTCACTTCTCATCAGCTGGACACAGTTTTCCTCTGGATGGATCCCTCTGGTTCCCTTGATGACTGAGTCAGCTAGAGGATGTACTTAAATTAGGTACCTAATTTTTACCTGTGATATGAGCCCAGTGCCTAACCACATCAAGAACTTTTAGAAACCCCATCAAGCATTTTCTTGAATCTTCTGACGCCTAAAAATATTTGCAAACCCAGTCCTAGATATTTCCTTAAGGAAACAAAAGATGAGTTTAAGCTTCATGTTTAGTGTATTCCAAAATTAAGGCATCATGACTCACGATGAATCATGACTACTCCAGGAGATCTTAAAAGTTTCTTCATCATTTTCACTGTCTGAAAAGGAGAAAGTTTCATAGGAAGAGGCATGCTTCAGGAGCTGTCATGTGGCATGAAAAACCACACAAGGGGCAGAAGGCAATATGCCATGATTTGAGAGCTCTGTGTCCTTGCAAATCAAGAGGATCACAGAAAGGTTAAATTCCTGGGCAAACATTTATTTTATTTTCTTCAGCACCAAACAGCAGAAATAGACAAAAGGAGAACTGCTGTCATTACCAGAGAGGGCCAGACAGTCCTGGCACAATCCAGCACAGAAATATATGCATACTTATTCATTACTTTAGACTAGCTCAGCAAATAGCCTGATTTGTGGCTACTTTTCACAATTATTTTCAGGAAAAAATCTTCCGCAGTCTTACAGTAAATAATTCATGAGAGTATTTATCTAAAACTCCCCATCCTCTGGCCCTGTAATTACTTGCTCTTTAAACAATTCCTGTGGTTTGTATACATGTAACTGGCTGTGTCTCAATCGCCTATGACAATATAATACAGGTAATTTTCTTTGGCTGCATTACTCTATCATTACTTTGGCTCTCTGCTTAATATGTCACAGTAATGAATGAATAACATTGCCGGGTAACTTTTCCCCTGGTCTTCTACTAGTTATTTAAAGTGAAGGGAGGGGGGTAGAGACTGAAGTCTAATTAATAATATGTTCGTTTCAGCTTTGTAATGAGAAAGAGAAAGGAAAAATATGAAGATGGCTGTTTATTTCTTAAGCCAATATAGCTTCAATCCATTATTATGGCTGGCAATGTGACTCCATGAGGCTATTTCATTGTGGGTACACAAAAAACAGCAAAGAAAATGAAGTGTAAAAAAAAATCCAGACAAGCAGCAGGAGGAAAACATTTCATCTTGTACACAACTAAATGGGAAAAGAGACAAGCAGGCAACAGATGACAGATGAATGGGCCTATGATGGACTGCATTTTTGTGTCAAAACAGAGCCAAGTGTCTAGCAGTCATTCAGACGGTAGGAAAGGCACCACACAGCATGATTCCCAGTTCAGCTGGCACTTAGGGGTTTAATTATGTACATGGTAAATAAAATTCTGCAAGGACAATGTCCTGGCTTCAGATACGGGCACCCAAAGCCAAGGCTTCTTTCTAGCTCTGCCTCTCCTACTGTTCTTGGTTTTCACTTTGAACTGATACAAAACTGTGCTGTAGATTCCCAGGGATGAGGGAAGCTGTCACAAACGCCACACCACCCTTTCTGAGCCCTGCCACATGGAGAACATTAATTCCCCTGTTTGTTCCTTCCAGGGGTCCTGTGCTCTGACATGAGTCCTGCAATCTGACATGAAGTGGCTTGAAAAGACAAATAAGGCTGGCTCAGGGTCAGTTTTTACGTTGGCAGGTGGATATAACCGGCACAGTCCACTTGTTTCCTGCTCTTCTCTCTGACCATCCTGTAGCCCAAGCAATATCTCTCAGCACAGATGCTTCTTTTCTTCAAACTGAAATGACACCAGGAGTGTCAGAGAGAGCCTAATGATGAGAAACATGGATTTCTGATCCGTCAACTTTCAACCTGGAAGGAAAAGCAAGCTTTTGGCAAAGCACAACAAGAAATAATTGCTTGTTTATGTACACACAACATTACAGCGTAACTAGTACTGCATGAATCCCTCCAGCTGACCCAGCCTCACAGAGGTTCTGCCACCCAGAAGGGCTCCTGTGAGGACTTCAATGATTGCTTTCCACAGAACAATGTTCAGACCAAGAAGGGGTTGGGTGTAATGTTTGGAAATACTCTGCTTTAGCTGTTTCAAAGCTAAGAAGAGCTTTTCTCCTTAACGGTCGTAATCACTGCAAGGCTTTGACCAGTGGAAATACTTCTCCTTGATGGTCGTAATCACTGTGAGGCTTTGACCAGTGGAAATACTTAACCTGCAGTTAAATCCAGAGTGCTGCTTGTAAGAAACAGGTACTTTTCTAATACAGTTCTAGCCTTTGAACAAGTAGCTTCAGAGTGGGGATGAAAAGACTGGCTCTGCAAGAGCAGAAAGATGTAATGTCTTCTCCAGGCTGTTTCCTTCTGGCTTTTCTTTTTAAGTTTTCAGACATTAGGAAAGTGATGTAGCTTGCAGATTAGCTGTTCACGGTGTGCATATATTGAAGTCACAAGCGTACCCCTGAGCCCTTGGATTTTGATTTTGTAGGAAAGATGAATGAAGAGATGGAAAAGAGGGACTGGGGTGCTCTTTGGGGCTCTGTAAATCTGTGCTTTGCAAAATAAATTTTGATACTTGAGACTTCACTGGTTTATTCAGTTTAGTGCCTCTTAACAAAGTTGGCAGATTATTTTTCTATACTGCTTTGCTGAGACCGTGTTGCTGCTGTATCCTGACTGATCCTGACAAGAATGGTCAGGGACTGTCCTTCAGTAGCTCTTTTTCTTCTTTGCTAATAGGTACTGAAGAAAGGTTCAGGCAGTTGATCAGTTGTGTCAGTGACCTTTTGGGGTATTCCCCAGCTGTCCATGTTTGCATACGTGATCAGAGAGAGCATGAGAGAGCCCAGCCACAGTGTGGATGTTCTGACTGTAAAAGTACTTTTAGTTCTCTTTCAAAGACAAGTTTTCCAGAAATGAGGATATTTGTAGGAATTTATTAAAAAAAAAATTCTCTTCTTCCCCTTGGCAACATTTTCCTTTCTACTTCAGTAATCAGAATAACAAAATTACCTCCCCCAGTTCACTGATTCCTTCCTTGCCAGCCTTTTAGTTTTCCCACAGTTTGATGTACCTATGAAATGTAAAACTCCGTGAAAGTATTCACTTTATACCTATGCTCTTTGTTTCATTAAAATCAACCAAACCAACCTGAACTGGTTCAAAAGTATTTAAGTAGCCCATGGGGAGTCATGAGAGGGGCAGGGGGGGCGGCTGCCCATCATATGGCCTGGTACCACTTCCTTACACATCCAACTAAATCTGACCTTATGTTTATAACAGGTATTCTTCCTCTCTGACCCTCTTGTCCTGACAAGCTGTTTCAGTCTTGGGATAGGGCATGGCTGTCTTGCTAAGTCTTTTGTGGTTGTCAGAGGAAATGGAAGATCCCTTCTTACTTGTGCAGTTTTCTCAGAGCTTTTAGGAACAATTAGAGAAGTTGTCTCTGATTTACAAAGCCCTTCCAGCTGTGGGCTGTGGTTTCTCTTCCCAAGACCATTATTGTTCACTACGGCAATGGAAAAATAACCACTTGGGCTTTTCTAAATACAGTCTCCAGATTGGAGATCCAGCTATTCTGACTGCATGTTACGTTTCCTTGGTGCACTTAAGCCCTGGAATTTTCTTTTCTGCTTGTATAACAGAAGCAAAATATATTGATTCTCACAGCATGTGGCAATCCCTGAGGGTCACAGGTAAATGCACTTTTAATTGCCCTTCTGTTTGTGTGTATGGCTGTAGACACAGGGACAGAAGAAGATATAAAGTACTTGCCAAATAAGTGGTTAATTATTTAGCAATAGCAGAGATGAGCTGAACCAGGAGAAATTGATCTTGCAAGATGGAATTGAAGCTGATTTTTCTAAGGGGAGCAAACAGCTGCATGCAAGTTCAAGTTATGTAGAGGTCTAGAGGTCTAACTAGAGTAAGGTAGATACCTGTGCAAGTCTTCCAGTGTTTGGGGAGAGAGTAAAGTGGGGAAGTCCAGCTCAGCTGTCATTTACCCTGGGCTTCCTCTCAGGATCCTTGCCTGTTCTGTATCCAAAATCACTGTTGCCAGTTTCCCCTACAGCTAGGCAGCTGGGTAGGATTTCATGATGTATTCCCTTGGTTACAGATTCTTTCTTCTATATACAATATGAGAGAGAGAGAGAGAGCAAGAGGCCTGTGTACCTTTAATGGACTCTGCTTTATTACTGAACTGCATTATCCAAGTTTCCCAGGTGGAATATGCAATTTCAGTGAATTCACAACCAATGATTTCTCTTTATTTGTCAGTTGTTTTCCTGCCATGTGATACTAAGAGGGTATGAGGGTTGCTGAGGTGTCAGCAGCCGCAGAAATAAATATGCTGATAAAATTACTTACTAGGTTGCAGTAACAGAAACTGTCTAAATTCCTTGCTAACAAAACCTAGTCATGATAAATTATATCCCTGCATTTGAAAACTCCCCCAGTTCCCTAATAATAACCTCTCCATATGAATCTGTGCAGCACTGGCTATGTTTCAGTTTATAGGACACTCGTGCTATGTCTATTTGAAGAATTGATGACCCTCTGTAGCTGTTTCAATTCCAATTTGTCCCACACACTCTGAGATAAAGATTTTCACTTGTGTTGAGCGCTAACCCAGAGAGTGCTGAACTTCTGCAGCCCTCTCAGAAATGAGAGCTGAGACGGAAATGTTTGTAGAGTTCTGTCTGACGGGAGCAGAGTGTAGATGTAGAAACTTAAATGCCATAGAAGTGCTGAGTACATATTTTGATACTGTCCTTATATACATCCCATATTAAAAGGAAATAGTAACTGTACATACTGTCCTGTAAGAAAAGCTAATGGTTTAGAAGTCAGGAAATCCTGAGCCAGAACACATTAGTAGGACTATCGAGAACATTACGTGTGCAAATAAGCTCATGACATGCTATTACTAGAGCTTCCCAAAGGATACAGGGAATCTTTCAGTACATGGAAACTTCATAGAAGAGTTTGAATCCCCTCTTTGGTGTCTTAAGCAGAAAAGCCTGAGCTAAGGTGTGCATTTGTGCTCATGGCTTTTGGTTGTGACAGAATCATAAAATGGCTGAGATTAGAACTGACCTCTGGAGGTCATCTTGTCCAATGCCCCCAGTCAAAAAGTGCCACGTAGAGAAGGTTCCCTGGGACCATGTCAAGATGGATTTTGAATATCTCCAGAGATGAAAACTCCACAATCTCCCTGGGAAAACTTTACCAGTGCTCAGTCACCCTCAGAATAAAAAAATAAGTGCTTTCTGATGTTCAGAGAGAACTTCCTGTATTCCAGTTTGTGCCCCAGACTGAACAGTCCCAGCTCTCTCAGCCTTTCCTTGTATGTAAGGTGCTCCAGTCCTTAGACCTCTTAGTGTATTTCACTGGACTCTCTCCAGTGTGTCTATGTCTCTTGTGAATTCAGTGTCCCAGAATTGGACACACATTCAAGGGGTGGCCTCACCAGTGCTGCATGGAGTTGAAGGATTAGGTCCCTTGGCCTGCTAATGCTATTCCTCCTAATGCAGCCCAGGACACCATTGGCCTCCTTTGCTGCAAAGACACATTAGAATCATTGAATCATTTAGGTTGGAAAGTATCATAAAGTCCAACCTTGTCCCTAGGCATCCACATGTCTTTTAAATGCTTCCAGGGATGGTGACTCAACCACTTCCCAGGGCAGCCTGTTCCAGTGCTTGAAAGCCTTTTCTGGTTTATTGCTGGCTTAAGGTCTGCAAGCCACTCTTCTCAGTTTTTGTGTCACCTCCAAACTTGCTGAGAGTATACTCTGCTCCACCATCCAGATCATTAATGAAGATGTTAAACAAGATCAGACTCAGTATTGACCCCTTGGGTCACCACTAGTTACTGGCCTCGAGCTAGACTTTGTGCCACTGTCCACCGCCCTCTGGGCCCAGCCATTCAGCCGATCTTCAGTCCACCTCACTGTCTGCTCATCCAACCCATATTTCAATAGATTGTCTATGAGGATCTCATGGGAGGCAGACTTGAAAGACTTGCTGAAATCCAGGTAAATAATACCAATTACTTTTCCCTCATCTACCAAGCCATTTTTTTCATCATACAAGTTTATCAGGTTGGTCAGGCACCAGATTAGGTACCTTCTGAACACAGAATTAAAAATGACTTAAGAAGAAGAGATTTGCAGAGAGCATCTGCTAAGCACTTCCTGCAAGCCAGTCTTTTATAGGTATCTAAGATTGTGCATTTAAACTAAGCAGTTTAAATTTTATCTTAAGTGAAGCTGGAAGCAAGGAGCAATTCAAGACGTATGTCTGACTACACCAGGCAACATCTTTACTTTTATGTTTAATGATCAGGGGAAGAAAAGGGCTGTTTGAGAAAAATCCTTCAATTTATGGTTTTCCTTATTAGCACAGATCTATAATATCTACCTATACAGACTGAAAATTATGCCTTTTATGACGTGCTTATTCTTCAGCGTTAGAGATCTAGTTTGCCTCTACCGAAGTTTGATTTAATTATTTAGTACTCTGTAAAGGCCCAGTTCCAGCTTCTCCATAAGTCATTGGAAATGTTCCCTTCATCTCAGTGTGTAGGTCCCTATGAGCACTGTGCAGGCTGAACAACTCAGCCTCTGGAAGGAAGAATTACTGCCTGTTGCACATTGCTGAAGCTCTCCCAGCCACCCCATGTGAGTCGCTGCACCCCCTCTACAAGGAGTATTTGGTCCAGTAAGGAAAACAAGGAAGACAGACCCACAGGAGGGGAATCTCTCCCGCTGCTATGACAATGTCTTAAGCAAACTTTTAATGGAGTAACACTGTAGGCTGCAAGAACTCATGGTTTTGGTAACATCTGTCCTTCATTAGTTGCCCTGTTCTTCTGCATCTCTCAAACCCTTTAAAAACATGCCAGCAATGTCTGAGGACCATGAATAGCACTCAAGCTGCTGTTCATACTTCCGTATGACCTCCTCTGGGGAAAAACCCTTTCCATGTGGGAAGTGTCTACTATGTCCCAACTGTGTAAAGAGATCAGATTGGCATTGCGTTTCCCCTCTATTCGGAGCCCTGCTACTGACCCTGAAAGACTGTCGGGATTGAGTTACACCTCCTCTAGAAGAAAGGAAGATAAAAAGAGATGGGCTTCAAAGTTTAAAAGGAAACTTAAATCTTCAAAGAGATCTTCAATGCCTGACTGCCACCTTACCTAGAACTACGAGATGAACCAGTAGGACGCAAATACGAGGGAGGAAACTGTAGCAGATGGCAAAGCTCATTTTATTCATGCCTAAGAAAGCCCAAAGATGAAGACATTAACTATTTTAGACCAGTTTGATTATGCCTATATGTGTATTGGATTATCTCTATGGATGAACTGTAGTCACAAATTCATGGGGTTCTCAGAGAAAAAATTGAAGCCTTTTAGACCTGGCAGCACATTGCTTTATGGGGTTTCTGCAAAGTCAGTTGATAATGTATGGGATACAGTAAGTCCTACTAGTTTTTGTGTGGGGGATTTTGGAACTGAAACATCAGTTCAGAACCAAAAGCTACTTTGATACATCTAAAAATTTAAGGAGCCGCTTAATATATCTCTTCTGGAAAGCACTTAGTCGCGCGCTTACATTTACGCACATGTTTAAATCCTATTGATTTCAAAATGGAATTGAAACACACACCTAAATGCTTCACTGATTTGTGATATGCAGGAAGAAAAGAATTGCATGGTGGAACAGATTAAAGGACCATCTAATAAGGTATCCAATACCCATCAATGCCTAATAATGCATTTTACTTTTTAGTGCCATACCATGAAGAAATTTCTTTCTGACCTCAGCAGGTAACCATGCCCTGAAGCATGAGGATTGATAGCCCTTGTAATTGTATTTAGCTAGTGTCCTTGCAGATGTTCTTTTTATTTATATAAATGCTGAATCACTTATTAAACCTGTAGAGCCATCCCTCTCAATCTCTGGAGCAGTGAATATCATGGTTAAATTATACATTTTGTAAACAACATTACCTTTCACCCACTCACCATGTGTGGCTTTGTAATTTCATTCAGTGGCCACCAATTTATTTTTTATTACCGAAAAGGCTCACTAACACTACTTCCTTGCCCTTCCTTTTGCCATTCATAATTCTTAATACCTTAATCATAGCTTCCTTTAGTTTCCAAATTATTATTATTATTTTCCTTCTTCTGAAGTGTCCTAAAGTGAACTTCCTCACAGGGAAAATAAATTTCTCAGAGCCCTCCTAAGAGCCCAGTCTTGGGACTCAGTCACAGCTTTGGCATAATCTCCAACTCAGGACTAATGCATGCAAGAGCAGACCAAGAGCTTGGCAACATCCCAGGGTATGTATATGTTATCAGCTAAGCTGCGTCCCCTGCCCTCTTTCCAGACCAGCACCGCTGATCATCCATTTCTGCAGACCTGCATGAAGACTCTGACACCAGGGTTTGCAGATGAGAAGCCCCAGGCATGTTCAGCACTTCAGTGTGTACCCAGGCTTCTCGTCAGGGGATTTAAGTGCATGAAGTATGATCCAGGCACATCAACAGCTCTTCTGCTCCTAAAGAGAGTTGATTCTCTGATCTGTTATGAAACCCTAGCCAAAAGCTGTTATCATAGGCAGAAAGCAAATGGCTCAATGGGATGAGTGTGCTTGTGACCTGCTCCTCTGCCTTGCTATACACACACAACCTCAGCAAATCACAGCCTGGTTGTTGCTGCTAGCAAGGGAGAAACCAGAGGCAGGCATTTTCTTGTGATAGCACCTCCTGCAACAGGCTCTGAAAACCTGGATATTATGTGGCAGGAAGCAATAAACCTCTGTCTATACTTTCATCTTCCTTGCATGGAGAGGGAAATAGCAGCCCTTCATTGTCAGTTATTCTTCACCGTGTTGCTGTGAGCAGGTGGCACAGAGTAATAAAAGGACACCGCTTCTTTCCTAACTCATTTCTTCCTGAGTGTGGAGAATGACCACGTCTTCTTTGCCTGAGGCTGATTTCTGACATTCTCTCATACCTGTTATTACACATGTTGGTTCACTGAAATCAGTGGAGACCTCACTTTGTGGAGACATCTAAAATTCTCCGTGAGAGGTTATCTGAATCTGCTCCTGCCCCGGATCTTTGTGCAATGAAGGTGCAAAAAGGCAGGAGGACGGGAAAGGAGGAGGATATCAGGTGGATCAGATTGCAACTTTGGCAATGGTTAAAGGGCATCATGAGGCATTCCTGACTTTTTATTTGCTTCCTTCAGTTTCTGAAACAGTGGATAATCTACAAAACAGAACTGTCTTGCTGGATACTAGTATCATGATTCCTATGGGTCTTAGTGGAATGATTAAGATGCAGAAATACTGACAGCCTGGAGAAGCTGGTTGGAATAATCTCCTGTGATGGAAGGAACTGCTCATGTGCAAAGAGAAGAGATAGGCTGGTGCTACTCAGGGAGCAAGAGAGTCCAACCAGGGATCACTGGTGAAGTCTCGTAAGGAGACTGGATGCAAGGATCCCCTCTTCACACTGGAGGGGATGAATGACACAAGCAAAAGAGAGGAATGGTCTGAGACACTAGGAAACAGATTTGAGGGAAACCAGCAAGATTCAGGCACAAAACAGTTGGGAAAGGCAAAAAAAAAAAGAAGTGAAGGTACCAGTGGGGATACCAAGTTACAGGTCAAGCCAACAGGGAAGAAACTGATTCAGAATGGAGAAAGGAAAAGCTTTGAAAAGGGGAAATAAGTATCTTCTTTCTGCTATGTCCAATATGACCAAATTAAACAATCTTAGGCATTTCTAATCTTCCTTTCAATGGAAACTCTCCAAGGCTTCCCTGGCCTCTGCAGGCAATCACTTTAGTCTCTGAAGCATGAGATATGATTACCATCATAATTATCTTAGCTTGTATAGATACAAATGTTACTAATGGTCATAAAATTATCCAGTGTGAGCTCTTTTTTCCCTTTCTTTTAGCCAGCCTCTGCATTAGTGTCCTTAATTTCCTAGGGCTGTGAATTTCTGAAGGGGAGTGCATGCTGCACAAGTCAGTCCGCTCCTTGGATTTGTTCTAAATATACAGCCTTTTACAATCCCCAGCCCACAGCTTCCCCTGGGTTTCTAAAGGATTTCAAATAATGAAAAGTGAATTGGGAAATGAACTATTGTTATGGGTGAATTTTATCAGATAGTTTTATGGAAATTGGTGGATTATTTATATATACTGTAATTGTAACACAATTCACTAAATACATTTGAACGCTAAATGTACTGCTTATTAATTTACATTTTAAGAGTCCCCTTGTTCTTGCATTATGTGACAATATAAAAAGCACAGACTGATTAGTTTTCACTATTCCTCATATAATTATGATTACCTCAATCAAGTCTCTTCTAGCTCCTTTTTTCTTTCAGGCAAAATACAATAGGGCCCTTAAAATTTTCAGGTTTTACTTTTGACAAGTAGATAAGATTGCCTCATTATCTGAAATATTGCCCTGTACTTCCTCAAATTGTTACTGGAACTATCAACATGCTATTTAACTGCACAGGCTTGCTTCGCTACCCAAGGCATCCAAATAGGTTTAATGGCCACTCATGCCTGTACAGGGTAATTACCACAATGCCTCCTCACTTCACTCTGCAAGTCCTGGATTCAACAAGATATGCAGCCTTGTGCCTGACTTGGAAAACAGCCCCGAGGGAGCCAATGGGCTTCTTCAAATTATTTTGATCGGTGATAAGCTTGAACTCTGCATTGGAGGAAGGCCTAAATGATGGGCAAGTTTTTCGTGGGCAGTTCTTTGGGGTAGGGGCTGTCTCTTAGCCTGTGCTGCTATGGTTGGGATGCCACTAGCGCTGCTGATACCACCACAGATCTTGTGCTCTGAGAGTAATGTCCTGATCTGCCTGCATTTATACTCCCGCTCCTATGCATTGTCCCTAACTCCCTGTATTCCCAATTCCTATACTATGTCATTGCTTGCAGGGCTTTCCATAGGCTTTGTCAGGGGACTTGTATACCCCTCCCATGCCCCTAATTTCAGCTAGGCAAAGGGAAGATTGTTCAGCAGTGGACCTGCATGGGTGGGCTCAGCAAAGCAGATAACTGTAGGGTTCACTTTGAAACCTTTCTGTCCACAGTGATATTGATATAGATCCCTTTCCTCTACCCAGCCCCAATTCCTACAAAGGCATATGAATTTCTTCTCTCTGAAACCTCCTTAAAGGCTGGCTGAAACTAGAGAATGACTTCAAGGTATATAGGAAAGGAGGTGGGGAAGCAGCAGGCAAAAGGACAATATCATAAAGCTTGTTTCCTCAGGAAGTGAGGAAAATATATAAATAATTGAGAGTCAGGCTGCAGGTCTCTGTGATTATATGAGTAACAGTAATTTACTTTTATCCTCCATAATAATACTCATTGTAAAAGCCTTGTCCTGGGCTTCATAGATGGCTAGAAGTATTTCATAAACCTGTCTATCAGAGGAATAGAAAAAGCAGTTAAACTGGCAACTCTTGGAATTCTCTGCTATTTCCATGCTATTTCCCTTTGAACTCCTGTAACAAGGAAGTTTAGTTTTGAGGAGGGGAAATAATGAGGGCATATGCTGCCCAGCAAGCAGGAGAGATGGATGGTCTTTCACAGACCTGTGATTCCTCTGTAGGTCATGAATGCCACATGCTGGACCAGCAGTCTCTCCTCCCTTCTCTGCAGAGGTGTATTCCCCTCAGTCTATGGAGACTGGTACTGAGAAAATAATATTCCTGACATGATACAACCAATAACTGCTGAAGAAACTCCTCTAACAGGTTAGAAAAAATGTTCCAGGTTAAGAATGTTCCAAGCTGGAGAACTGGCTGTGATATCTTGCAGGGCAGATGGAGACTCTAGGGCCCTTTCTGCTTTTGGCTTTTTCCTGATTTTGGCCATTCCTGCAAAATGCCTGTGTGGACAACGGAGGCCAGTTCCCACCATGATCCTTCTAAAAACTGAAACTCCAACCTTAGCAACTAGTCTGCGAAGGGCTAAAGCTATAGTACCAGCCACCTGTGCCTGTTAAGTAGGTCTTTGCTGCTTTCCTCCTACCTTCTGCTAACACTACCAGAAGACAGGCTCTCTGTGTTTGTGTGTATACAAGAGAGATGGACACCTTGAGCTGGACTCTTCCTTGCTGCTGACACCACACTTCCACCTCAGCAAGATGCTGCCCTGGCAGGAGCTGCCATCCTTCCAGTGAAGCATCATCTGTCAGGTGTAACATTAAGCTCCTCACCATGGAAGCCAAGCCTATTAAAATACAATTCATCTCAGGGATGTTGTGAGAGATGCATTGACCAGTCTCAACATTAAGAGCAGCAACAGACTTCCTGCACTCAGCATTTCCACCTGAAAACAAGCTTGTTAAATGATTCCTTTGCAAGCTCCTTAGCTTGCATCCACAGGCCTCCCAGGCTGGTGTGTTTATTGTATCTTCTGGCTGCATCCTAAGTCAATTTTTCCTCTTGTCATAAAAGAAATAAAAGTTTACCAAACAGATGAATAATTCTGATTAACTACAATTGGCTGGATCCCAGAGGTGTCCCTGTGGTGCAATTATCCACTCCCCCTTTTCTGTAACAGAAGGGCATCGCTTTATATTTCTGCCAGATGATGATACTGCAGTAATTTAGTGCTCTGCAGGCAAATAACATGGCTCTGCCTCATCCACCTCCATCCAACCTACCCCAGTGGCACATCCCACATCTGGGACCATGGAGCAAAGCATTTCAAGGAATTTCCCCACATTATTTGGTGGGCAAACCAGCAGTTCCTACCCTGGATTAACTCAGGTAACCCAGCCATAAAGCTAGTGAGTTTCAGGATATGTACTTACATGGTAGCTAGCTGTCAATACTCTCATTTTTAACAATGCTGCTGTGCTGGAGTGGTGCTGCCCACAGCTCTCACTGTGCCCCTGGTCGGCAGCTCTGTAGCAAGTCAAAGGTTTTCTCACCACTAGATAACCACAGCCTGGCTTCCAGTCTCTGTTTCCCCATCAGAAGTTGATTGCCTTTTTAACCACACATGGGCAGCAGTGCTGGATCCTCCAGCTTGTCATTATAGCTCTTAAAAAAATCTGCTGGAAAAAGCTGTTATTGATGCCCCCGCTGTAGAGAAAACTTCATTTGAGAAACAACCTATCTTCCTGGATGCTCAGGTCCTCTTCTGGATCTGCTTCCTTTATAAGGAAATATATTTAAATATTCACTGGGAAAAAATAGCTCTCTGTTGTGGAACCCAGGAGCAATTGGAGGTTTCAGTTTCTGCTTCAGTGAGTTTTTACACAGAGCTCAGGTGAGAAAGAGAAAAGCAAAACAAAGACTGAAAAGCATGAAAACAGCCTATATATAGGAACAATAAATAACAGCCTCTGTAGGAGTCATTAGATCAGTCCCATGTCCTACAGCATAAGCCCATGTAGCATCTTTACATCATCTTCCCTTCCTCATTTCTCCGTTGAACCTTATTCGGGCAGAGGGAAAAGCTTGGAGGCCTCCTTTAGCAAATACTGTCTTGTCTCACCGGCATCTTCCTGGGATCCCCCTCATGCCCACTGGTGCCTGATGCTTGAGCAGGGGCATGAAGGAGCAGAAGGATGGAGGAGTTTCTTCTCAGTCCAGTTTCACTCACCAGTTTCATCTGGGGTGGCTCCCAAATAGTCACATCAGGGATCTTCACATTCAAGGCCTTCACAGAGAAAGCTCTCCTGCACTGGTCAGAGGGAGAGAGAACTGAAAAAAAAGACCCAAAATGACCCAGGACCAACCCAACTGCTCCTCTTTGCAGCTGCAGAAGCCTGCCAGAACAAAAAGGATGACTGAAGGGGCTGCTCTGGTGTCCACTGCAGGATGTATCCCTGAAGCACCCTCAGAGATCTCAGTCCTAGACTTTCTCAACTCCTTCAGATCTCCTTGTTCTCAGCTATGTGTGTGTCTGTTCTGTCATTAAAAGAAAAAAACCCAAAAAGGATTAATTTCAGTAAAGATGGTCACAGAGCCAGAATTCAGCCTTTAACTTCTATTCTCCCACACCCCCCAAAAAAAATGTTTGGTGTTGCCTTGGGGCTTTAATTAAAAACCCTAAGTAAAAGGTTTTATGCAAATTCAGGCGGTACAGAGATTCTGTACCCTTCTCTCCCCCCCCCACCGAATTTCTTATTCAATCTTTTAATTTTGGGAACTTCTAGTCTTTCCTTTTTTTCTTTTTTTTTTGTTCTTTATGCATGTTTAGTACATTTTAGCAAGAAACCTTTTGTCTAATTATTCAGAAAAGTAGGCCGTGTTTCTTCTTAAAAATCCCACGGACCCCAAATTAACTTCAGAATGTTGTAGGAGGTTAAATTTAATACCATCCTTCTGACTTGCATCGATTGGCAGTGCAGCTATTTCTGCTGTACATTTTCCTCCTTTTCAGTGTCATTACTATTTGGTTCTTTTGTAACGTGGGAGGATCTGTCCATCCTACCTAATTCTGACTCCACTGTGCTGAATGTTGTACCCCTCAGCATGCAGGGTTCCGAGATGGCAAGGAAGCGCTCAGTAACTATTGCCAGAGCACACGCAACAGCCTCTGTGCCCAGGCACCAAGGATTTTTGAGGGCATCACAGAACTGATGGCCTTCATGCAATTTTTGGAGGAAAATAATGTAAAGGTAAGTGTAGATTTTAACGGAAACTTATTGAAAGTTGAAGGTGCTGCTCAGAGAAAAATGCAAAGGCCTTCATCAGGAATAGTAGCACAGGCAGGAAAAACACACTGGAAGAACAGAGACATGCTGCCCTTTTCACTTTAACTCCACTGCTCCTGAAGGGACTTTTATTCCACTGATTAGCTCAGGCATGTTGTTATTATTTCAAGAATCACCATGAGGATGCAACAGCAGCACATTATGAATCTGACACATTACTGATTATCTTAATATTTAGAGGACAAAATCACTGCTAGCAGCAATAGCTGATTCACATAGAAAGTTTCTCTACACCAAAGAGTCAGCGCAGGCTCAGCAAAATCCCATTTAAATCCTTGGATTATATAGATGAAGTGCAACTAGGAAACAGGTCTTAAATTTTAGCCCCGGTCTAGGTAATTTTCATGCAAGTATGTATAATTTTAAAGATATGAGATCTCAGTCTCCCAGTGCCCCAACTTGTACGCTGCTTTCCTTGCTGATAAGTGGAAAAGCTACTCCAATGCCTCAGACAGCAGAGAGAACGGCTGTATTTACATCCTGCTGGAGTAGTTCTTCAGAGGTTGTGGGAACGCCTGCAAATTTTGCAGGTCAGCATTTCACAGTAATGAGTAGATGGAAACTGTAAATCACTTCCCACACTGGAGTTATGTGATCTGCCCTCCACAAGAGTTAATAAACAGATCTGTTTAAAAAACTCCCAACCGAATGGAAAACAACACTACAAAGGCTTCTTCATTTGCAGCAGCCTCAGTGCAAGCACTAGTATCTGAACAATTGCTCTGATGGTTTCCCAGGTTTGTAAGGGATGCTAAAGTTCAGGCAAGTGGATAGGAACAAATAGCTGCTAGGAGGTAGCAGCAAGCCTTGATTCAACAGAGTACAGAGGGGTGAACAGGAAAATAGCTATGCAATGGGTGAAAACCATCATAACGTTTTTGAATTGGAGACTATGGCAATTTACATCATTATTCATGGAGGTGAAACTGGACACCCTGTGCTGGAAGTGACAGTGCACCAACAGACTTATGAGGTCATTTGCTCTTTTGCTTCTGCACCTGTGCTCCTGGGGATGGATACTCCCTAAGCTTGAGAAGCAATTGACAACAGCATGTCCTCACTAATGCTTAGAGGCCACTCTAAATTGTAGTGCTTCCAAGCAATCCCAACAGGGTGCTCCAAATCTATGAGAAGACCAGAACACTAAAAAAAAAAAAAAGAAAAAGATAAATATAGCTGTAACCCTGCATAAGGCAAAGTAAGCTGCTGCAAGTGATGCTCCCAAAAGATATGCTAAAGCAAGAGGAAACACCCAGGAGCTTCATATGCTGCCTTCATCCTGGTGAATCAGGCCTGTTGTAGTTATTTATTCCCCTGATTTATAGACCCTCTACTGCCACAGCAGCAGGGTGTTTATTTACAAGTAGCAGAACATAAATTCTGATAAATTCCATAAAACCTGGAGAACAAACAAAGTTTAAGAAAAAAATACCTCTAGCTAACATTAAACATCTTGTATTGTGTTCTGAGTTACTACACCAGCTATTGTGAGCTTCGGAGTTTTTTACAGAGCTGAATGATAAAAATAAAACACCCCAAGGATTTTTTTGAAGGCATTGGAATAAAGGTCAGTGGACATATTTTCAAAAGCATGTATGTGATTTAAAAACAAAGACATTTTTGAAAGACACTTAAGAACAGAATATTGTTGCCATTTAGCATCTCATTCCAGTGATATCACTGGATATTAAACAGCTCTCATCTTGGAGGATCTGGGACTAAAATGTCTTGTATTCTTTCAAAGTCCTTTAGCTTTGTGACCTTAAGTCTAAATCAGTTTTGTAATTAAGCCTTAGGTGCCTCATTCATTTGCTTGCAGAAAACCTAAATGCCTTTAGAAATTTGAACCTAGGGTGATGAACTTTTCTTGATGTTGAATGAGACTGAAGCAAGTTAAGTGCCTCACTTCTGCTATGGACCTCAGTACCATGTCTGAGGAACAAATTTTTAAAGGTACAGAGAACTCTAAGGCCCTCAGTGTTGTCTGATGTGGAGTAGGAGGTGATTTTTCAAAGAAAATATATAATGAGAATCTTAGCTTTCACAAAGGAGAGGTTTCCAAAGCATATTCAGCCATGTCTTCCAACTTTTAACTATGAATTTTCTTAGTCTTTCAGAGTGGGAGTGTCCTCACCAAATCTCTTGGAGAGCAGAATAGTTCTATGAAAACTTGCAGTGAAGGACGAAACCTGTTGCAAGACTTTGCTATCTTTACTGCTAGCAATTTCCCTAATGTTTAATTGGTTGCTATCTTGTATTAAGTTTCCCCCCATTATTTCTCACCTTAAATCCTTTCTTTGCAACAGTTTTCTATATATCCAGAAACAGTTATGGTTTTGCTCAATCCTTTCTTCTTTGCAATAAATAAATCATATTCTTTCAATCTATTGTTCAAGAAATGTAACATCTCATATGTACCTCAAAACACGGCTATGAATAACTTATAGCTGGTGTTGAAGATGGATATCCTTTGCATTGACTTGGATGTCATGGTTTAACCCCAGTATTAACTAACTAACTAAGCACCACACAGCTGCTTGCTTACACCCCTCCCTGGTAGGATGGGGGAGAGAGAATTGGAAGGGCAAAAGTAAGAAAACTCATGGGTTGAGAAAAAGACAAGCAAAAGCAAAGCAACAAGGAATTCATTCACCACTTCCCATGGGCAGGCAGATGTTCAGCAAAGCAGGACTCCATCACATGTAATGGTTACTTGGGAAGACAAACACCACCACTCCGAACATCCTCCCCTTCCTTCCTCTTCCCACAGTTTTATATGCTAAGCATGACATCATACATTATGGGATATGCCTTTGGTCAGTTGGGGTCAGCTGTCCCAGCTGTGCCCCCTCCCAAGTCCTTGTGCATCCCCATCCTGCTCACTGGTGGGATGGGGTGAAAAGCAGCTTGACTCTTTGTAAGTTCTGCTGAGCAATAACAAAACCATTTTTATATTATCTACACTACTTCCAGCTCAAATCCAAAATGTAGCCCCATACTAACTGCTATGAAGAAAATTAACTCTATCACAGCCCAAACCAGCATATTGGATTAACAGTAACTTCCCGTGAAAAATGCAGTGGAAAACTGGAATGCAGACCAGAGTGAGACTCAGTGGCACAGGTTAAATAGCACTGATTCTTCAGGACTGTAGACACACACCGTTAGCTGGTCTGCATGCCCAGACAGGAAGCAAAACTTCTCATATACTTGTGGGCAGAGAAAAGCTATGAGACCTGATACTTGTATGAAGGGAACAAAGATAAACAATGGATTATTTTCTGTCTGAAACAGTAGAAGCAGGGAAACTTGTACTTAGTTTTTTCAGGAGTGACAAAGAACCTTGCTGACTTTAAAAACGAAGTGTCTGATGTCTGTGAGTTATCATTATCAGATTTTTTTGTGTCAAAAACTGACTCAAATCAGCTTTTACCATAGAAGACAAATTCAGCATGTTTAGCGTGCAAACCTTCCGGGAGGGTTTTGGTCAGAATCTCTGCATTGAACTCATTGTGCTCAGTATGTCAAGTTAGGGCTGAACAACTGATACTAATAAACATGGGTTGGACAACTTTATCACCAACACCCCCAGTAGTTCTGGCTTTTAGGAAATGTAATTGAGTTCAGTCTTCTGGTAACTAGGGAAGTATACTTGAATGCAATATCTGAGAGATATGCTAACTTTAAACCTGTTCTAGCCAAAAAACTCATGAAGAAGAGAAAAACATTCATCATCATTTCAGGAAAAAGTTGGAGTAGGAAGAGGAAAATTAATGCATTGCTTGAAATATATATCCTCAGTTTTTAAAGCATCTGTATCTTTAACCAAGATAAAATATTATACTACATGATTATGGTGCTTTTGAACAGGGAACATAATTTGTTAGATGGCTTGTATTAAACTTTCCTTTTGGCTAATAAATACATAACGCTTATGTAAAGTGTTATAATGCAAAAATATATTTATCATCAGTGGGGAGGCTGTTGGCATTAAGAACATAATTACGGCTACTAAGCTGCCATTCAGTGAAGGTTATCATATCTAAACAATGTCTATGGTCCTGGAGATTTTCTAAAAGCACTATTGGAATTTGCCACCTAAGGTGGTACACATAACTGCTTAACTGCAGCTTTTGAGGTTGGCTCACTGACAACTCGGAGCAAAGTGAAAAGATTATTTTGTGGGCTTGGCAAACTATCCTTTTGTTTATACAGCTCAGCAGGATGTTTGCTTTCTTCACAACAGCAGGGCACTGTGGATTCACATTCAGTTTGTGATCTGCTGCAACTCCCAGCTCTTTTCCTATAGAGCTGTTGCATTCTCTGTGGAGAAGAATCTGGGTGTCCTGGTTGATGACAGGTTGGCTATGAGTCAATAGTGTGCACTGGTGGCTAAGAGGGCCAATGGGATCCTGGGATGCATCAGGAAGAGTGTGGCCAACAGGTACAAGGAGGTGATCCTTCTCCTCTACTCTGCCCTGGTCAGGTCCCACCTGAAGGATTGTGTCCAGTTCTGGGCTCCCTGGTATAAAAAGACAGGGATCTCCTTGAGAGAGTGCAGAGAAGGACTATGAAGATGATTAAGGGCCTGGAACATCTACCCTACGAAGAAAGGCTGAGAGAGCTGGGTCTGTTCAGCCTGGAGAAAAGAAGACTGAGGGGGACCTAATCAATGTTTATAAATATCTTAAGTACGGGATGCAGAGGGAATTTGCCTGCCCCTTTTCAGTAGTCTGTGGAGACAGGACAAGGGGCAATGGCTGCAAGTTGGAGCATAGGAAGTTTCCCACCAACATGCAGAGGAACTTTTTCACAGTGAGGGTGACAGAGCCCTGGGACAGGCTGCCCAGGGAGGTGATGGAGTCTCCTTCTCTGGAGATATTCAAGACTCGTCTGGACTTCTATCTGTGCAGTATGAGCTAGGGAGCTGCTTTGGCAGGGGGGTTGGACCTGATGATCTCTCGAGGTCCCTTCCAACCCCTACAATTCTGTGATTCTGTGATTTCTCTGTTTTGTATTCATTTGTACTCCACGCATGGCACTCCATTTCCATGTCGCTTCCTCACTCTTATCCTCCTCTTGTTCATTTGTGGTTTGGCCTCCCATTTTGGAATGCATTCATGTGCCCTCATCAACTGTGCCAACTCTCTATGGTGACCCTGTCTGCCTAGGGCAGCTGCAATTCACAACTGTATTGGAAACTATACCTTCCTAGCAAAGTCTGCAGCAGGATGCAAAGTACTCTGGAGCTCTCAGGTGTCCTCACACCGTGTTTCTCTTTCCTGGAAACACTACTGCCTCATTTGGCAGGGAGGGGGATCAGGAGAGAAGAGAATCTTCCTTTGCTTTCAGGACTGGACTATACCTGCCTGACCTTTGGGGAAGTCCACAGAAGAGTCTGAGGAGAGAAAAAGTCAGAAAAAATTCTTTACTCATGTGTGATGTGAGCAGAGAGTGAGGCACAAGGTGGTTTCCAGCTGCAGACAATAAAGGCTACTGCCTATGGCGTCTCTGTTATAGGATGTCCAGAGGTCTGAAAAATCTTCTCTGGCCATTTTTTTTGCCATAAAGGAAAGGTTAAGGTTTCATGTTGTAAGAAGGAGCAACCTAATCTAGGGTCATTAAGCCACTGTTCCTAACTCCTTCCAGCCAGAGAAACCAAGCATGTTTCTCCATGTCTTTCTGTCTCATCTCATTATCTTCTGCCCCAGGCTCAGTCCCTTTGCAAGAACAGTCTGGTTTTGGCACAGACCACATCATTCATCCATGAGCTGAAAAAAAATGCAATTTTATCTCTTGAGAAGCCAAGGCCTGGGGTGAAGGCAATGCCAGCAGGGACAGGGAGAGGATGGGGAAGCCCTATGGTGTGTGGTCTCATCCTGCCAGACAGACACCTGGAGTGGGAGGTCAATGTACCTGGGCTGCCTCCTCCTTGGGAAGCAAAGTGTCTGCATGCTGGGGTGTGGGGCAGGAAGAGCACTCTGGATACCATGTGATAGGTGAGAGCACAGGGACTTGGGAGAAAGTTTCCTTCTGCCAAGATGCACCTGACATCTGCATTTGTAACCCTTTTGGATTTCAGAGTCTGCTTAACCTGCCTAAATGTGTCCTGACAGCTTTGTAATTTACATGCCCACTAGACTAAGCATCTGCTACCACAAGGGAATGGAGAGCACCAGCAGGGAAAAAAACTCACAAAAAAACCCCCAGCAGCCACTCAGCCTTAAATTTGTCTGAGAAATGCTGGAAAGGGTACAAAATCTCTCGCCCCCTCTGTCCATGCCACCCAAGCTGTTTCCTTGTCTTCCAGTTCACTTATCTACAGTTTCTCAGGCTCAGAAGATATTTGTGAGGGAAGTACAGAAAATTACACTGTCAAATTGGATGGCATGAAGGAAATGTCTCAGGAAGACAAGTACCCAAGCCTCTTGAGATAGTGCTGAGATGGAAAGAGGTTCTAAATACAGAAAGTGTGACTGGATGGGGAGGGTGGCTTATTAAGAATTCTGTCCCGTGCTTTCATGTAGAGGGACCATATTCCTGTCACCAAGAAGAAGGCTTGTCTGCTGCTGATATACCTATTTGCCAAATGTGCTATCGCTTTCAAGAAGACACAGAGCTCAGCAGGTGCTCACTGCCATGTTGCTATCCACAAAGCAAGTGGATCTGCGACAGCATGAGCAGCAGATTATGGGCTCACCACTGGTGCCAAAAACACCTGAAAACGATTTTTAAAAAAAATGCTTTATCTTGGATCAAGCTGAACATTACATTTGAGAGTTTAGACTGTCTCCTTTTTAGAAAAGAAAAATGTAAGGAATTTTCTAAACAAAAGTAATTTTTCAATAAAATAAATAGTCATAGGTTTGATTCACAAAATACCAAGACTCACTGATTCAACTTTGTACTTCTGTATTTATTTTCTTAAACAAAGAATTTGTGAGACATAGAAGTGCAACTGAATCATCAGGAAAAAATAAAAGAAGGTGCAAATGAAATATATCTCTGTGCCCTACTCCCAATATATGAAAACATTTTCTACTTATAAACTGTTCAAGTCAGGGGCAGACAGCAGCCTCCCTAGCAGGTCCAACTCATCCCAGGTGTTTCAAGCCCAAGGCAGTGTTTTGCCTCTTCCTTGCAACTCTCAAACACCTCTTTCTTGTGGCAAAATGTTAGAGTAGGTACAGTCCTAAACCATCATATGTCTGACTGTTCTCTTTCTGTTTATCTCTCTCTTTTCATTGATTTTTTTCCACCACATCTATTTCCTTCCCACACATTTTTTCACAGGTTGTAAAAACATCCTTTCTTTCTTTCTTTCTTCCTTCCCCTCCATACCTGATACCTTTTTTTTTTTCTATCCCTCTTTTGTATAGCCCTTTCGTTTTTTGTAAAGAACACTTAACACTCCATCTTTTAATAGAAGAACTCTTCTGGTCTCTCTTACCTTTTTTTTCAGCAGCTCACCTCAAAATAGTGAAGGTGATAAATGGAGTCTCACCACCTTTGCGTACAATGGCAGAAGTATTTCCATCTCCTTCCTGGGCATGCTGCAACGAATGTATCACAGGATCACATTTGTTAGGCATGGTTGCCCTGTGACTGATTTATCACATAGGTCTTTGTCATTCTGCATTCTTCCTAAGTGATTAATTTCTACTTGACAAGAGGAATTTCTCGATGATAAGATGTTGGGAAATATTGTCAATATACAGGAGAAGAAGGCAATGCTACAGGGAAAAGTGGCTAACCTTAAGGTCTGAAATAATAGAAACAGGATGATAAGCACTACCTGAAAATTAAACATCGTGTTCTTAGGGACTAATAAGAATTTCGGCTACAGAGAGGGAGTTTATCATTTGGAAACAATGTAAGATGAAATGAAAGTTTTTTCATTAAAAAGGAACACATTTTTCTCTGGAAAAGATAATTTATATGAAAACAATTATCTTGTTGCCTTGTATATTTTTTTAAAAGAATTTGATTAGCAGTGATTCTTTAAGTAAACATTCTGATTGCAGTGAAAATCGCACTTTTCATTTAAACTTTTTAAATTTTAATTTTCCCCTTCTCTGTAGATACCTAGTACTTCAAGGCCATTTTTCCCAGTCTGAAAGATGGCTTTGCATCATTAAGCCAACCATTTGTCTCAATGTACTGAGGAAAAGGAAAAATATCTTTTCTAACCTTGTGAGTAAGTTTCTGGCCACAAAGAACATGACAATGGGCCATGACAGCCCTCAAAAAGGCTTGTCAAACATCTCTCTCACAACTTCAAGGAGGCCAGAAAGCTGCTTCACCAAAACTGGCCCCGAGCACAGACAGGAGACCACAACGAAGGTATGGAATGAGCCCCAGGCAATGGGAACTTCTTGTAGTTCCACCACACATATTAATTTTCTTTCTCTTAGACTCTCATGGTCCTATTTGGATCATAACCTTTTAGTGTTTTTCCTTCTTCTCCTGAAGTCATGGCTACCTGTGTGCAGCTCACCTGTCTCCTTTAAATCCTCCTAATTTCTTTTGCCAACTATAAGACCATTATGTCCAGAGGAACAGGAGGGGTTAGAGTCTGAGTCTGTTATGTGAAGTAGTCCACAAGAATTGGACTGTCTTCACTGATCTTGCAAGCTACTCTTTGTTAAGTCCTGATATATGTTACAGCTCATAGAGGACCAAGGGGAGTAGAAGAGTTCATCAAAAGCAGCTCACAGATGGGTGGTGCGCAGGGCATCTCACCAATTCTTTGTGGGTGGTGAGCTGAATCACAGGTAGGCCAGTGATACTGGATTTCCTTCTTTATGATCCTTTCAAATAATCCACAAGCCACAGAGTCAGTAGTTCTCCCTTCTGCCTGTCCCTGTTACACATGTCACATAGGCCTGGCAAAGACCTGTTTGAACTACTTGTGAACAGTACATTACTCAAGATCAATCAGTTCACCCCACTTGACTGATACTGGCTTATCTGTGCTTTCTTTCTGGGAAATCTGGTTCTTTCTGGTTGTGTCTGATTTTCATATGATGTTACTGCAATTGTGCCCCTTGAGAATGAACCTGTAGGTCAGGTCACATCCTGGGAGAGCAGCATCACTGGCCAAAAAAACCCACATGAATGAACTGGTACAGGTCCCATCTTCATCTAGAACAGGAAGCTCCTTTTTTTTCAAGTGTTGAGAGAACTCAAAGATTGAAAATCTTTATCATTCTAGGGTCGATAGATCTAATTCCTTTCAAACCAGATTTTTATCTCTTGTCTTTGTAAGAATTACCATCAAGGTTTATAAATCAAGTCACAGACACTCTGAGAGCTAACCATGCTGTAGCTGTGAGAGGTCAGAGCATCTCAGAGACTCGGAACCACATTGTTTTTTAAAAGGCTTAAATTAGATGTTAGAATTTCTGTTCTGCCTTTAGGAAGACATGTTTCAGCAACCCTGGGTAATGATAGGATGTCTGAATTCATAGAATCATAGAATCACCGACTGATTTGGGTTGGAAGGGATCTTAAAGATCACCTAGTTCTAACTCTCCTGCCATGCTCAGGGACACCTTCCAGTAGGCCAGATTGTCCACTTCCAGGGAGGGGGCATCCACAACTTCTCTGGGCAACCTGTTCCAGTGTCTCATGACTGGACTGTTCATCTCTCTCTTGAAATCAGATGCTAAGGTAGTTTTAATGTGTAAATTCCATACTTAATGGCATATAGCCTGAAAATAGCCATCAATGTGAAAGCTCTATAGAAAATCAGCGGCTGTTATTTTATCACTTGGTGTGAGTAACTCACTGAACAGGAGAGAAAGATATTATTTCATAAGCTATTTGAACAGTAAGGTTAGAGAAAGAAATTTTGGAGTGGAAATGTTTTGGTATGGACAAGTCTCAGTACGGATGAAATCTGTCCTTGAGTAAAAGATATTATTTGCATGCCCCTCTGAACTCTTCAGTGCTTATTGCATTACTGATCCTTTTCTCCCTCAAGGCTCTTTCACTTCAGGGCTGAATTCTAGAAATCCAATAGCCAAGCCATTCCCATTAATACACTGTCTCTCTCCCTAACTGTGTTTTCTACACATCTCTATAAATAGGTTTAGGCACTACAATTTCACTGTGTTCTTTAAACCTGTGAAATTCTGTTACCATAGAGATTTAAAAAAAAAATTAGCCATGAAAACACCGATATTAGACTGTAGGTTTTTGGGGCAGGGATTTCCATTCTGTTTACATACTGTCCTTAGTCAGATATGCTGTAAACATCAGATATTCTAGAGATAGATCTCTTTTAGAAGCTTTCCCACAGCTATGAATCTTTCCCATCCTCTGAGCTTGCTCTTCTCTAAGGCAAAGGAATCCTTTCTATGTGCAATGGGTAAACCTATGGGTGAACCTATGGGTGGCATCTTGACTGGGACACCAGGCCTTTTTTTTTTTAATTAGAAGATCTGAGCCTTTGTCTGCATGGATCTTTTCTTTGCATCTGTGAGAATTTGGCCTAGAAGAACCCTGGCTTCCACTCAGCACTGGACTAATCTGAATGATGTAGGGATTTGCATACATTTACCCTTGGTGCTTTGAAAACCACTGCTATCATCTACCTCTGGTATGGTAGGTCTTAAGGGAACTGGAAGATATCTGCATTATTAAGACTAAATTGAACATTGACTTCAATTATTCCATCTTAATAAACTCTTTACTAAGTGAAAGGAGAGTATCAAGCTTGAGTGTGTCCTTAACTTCTGGAAGAAAAAGAAATAAAGATGTTCACCTCCTTTTTACCCTCCTCCCTTTTAGGGAAGGGTTCTTCATAAGCTTTCAGACGATTCAGAAGTCAAGTGAATCATTCTGTAGGCGTAAAGTTGGAAATCATCCTGTGTTTTAAAAGAAAACCTAATCTACAGGGTTTTAAACAAAGGAGATGCCACGGAAGCAAAGCTTGTCAAACCATGTCAGTATCTGACTGGTCTCATGTGTTGTGACTTAAAACGTTGTGAGGCTCAGGCGGTGGATAGGGAAAGGACAAGTGAAAGAATAACTCTGCTGCTCCACTAAGCTCAATAACTCTAATGAAGCGATTTGTTGAAAGGGATGGAGCTGTTGAAGGGAAAGCATGTGTAATATAGTGGGCTTGGTGGCAGTTACATTTTTTCACCACTGGAAACTGCTTAAATCCTGAACAAGTTTAGAAAGCACAAGGGGCTGACTTGCTTCTTCCTATGCCTGACTACAACTCTCCTGCCAGAGCAGAGCAGGGTATATGGGGCCTTCCCTGCTCTAGAGAAGCCTAGAACTGGTCTAACTGGAGAATCTCTTTGTGACTGAGATGTATCAGCAGATCCACCTACATACATCTTATTTTTCATTATAAAGAAGGTTCAATGGGGCAGCAACACGAGCAGCTCCATTGTGCCCTGCCAAAGGAACCTTCACTTTGAGATGAGAAATGTGCTGTAAATGTGCAGATTAGGGCTCTGTGCATAAAAAATCTGAAGGATGTAGCAGTTAGGGCTTGACTTGTAGTAAAGAAGTTTGCTTGAGAGGTAGCACATGATAGAGACCTGGCATCTCATCACCCTGGAGTCCTTCCAGCCAATAATGGGACATGGATAGTCTGAATTCCCTCCTGGAGGTATCCTCTCACTAGCCATTGTTTATAGAGTGATCTTAAAGCAGTGATATTCCAGGCTTTAGGGAGCACATTCACGCATCTCACTACCATCAGGATGAATCTGAGCCTGGGAGGGAAGAAAACTCTGTCCAACCTTACTCTTCTATCTGCCCATTTGCCTGTTTTTCAGGGAATTACGCTGTGCTATATTACAAAACAATGGAATGTGAATGTGCTTACTCTGCTTCCGTTGGTTTAGGTCTTCCTTTCTTTTACTTTTTTTCCCATCTTTATGTCTGTTCCAATCATATATTCTATTATTTCTTCCTTATCCTACTGTCTTTGGATTTGTTCTGACTTCCCTGTGATATAAAACTGTTTGAAAGTAATTCTCTCAACATTTTACTTCTAGCATCCCATCTATTTTGGGGTTTTTGTTTGTTTTCTTCTGCAATTCCTATATCAAACCCTTTTTTGCTACTCTGTTTACCTTTAATCCTTTACTCGTCTTCTGTTTTCAGTGGTTTTCTACATTTCATTTTTTTCTTACATAGAAAATCTTCATTCCCTCCTGTCACTCTTCTATCATCTCTCTTTACATCCTTATTCCCCTTTACCTTTTCTCTGGCCTAATTCCCTGTCTGCACATATGTCCAGATCCTGAGGGATCTGTGTCCCTCTTCTTCAGCTTACTCTCCATCCAAAAGAAAACCTTTTCCAGGTGTCAACAAGTCTGAAACCATTACCCATTTTGGTCATCATGTTGCCCTAGATTACCGTATCAATGAATAACTGCATTTATTTCTATTCCCTTTAGACAGTATTTTACTTTTCATCAATGGGAAAAGTGTATGTCAAACAAATCTCTCCCATCAGCATGGTTTTCCATGGGTTAGGAAGAAGAGGGACAGGGTTTATCATTCATATTCAAGGACAATGCAGGTTCTGTCAAGTCAAACTTTGGGAAAGAAGTGAATAAAGAGGTGTTTTTCACTGACAACATACCTCCACCAGCCCAATCCATACTGAGAAATAGGGAACAAGTGACTCAGCCAGCACCATTTACCATGCTATATCACAGGATGAAAGATGGCCAAAACCAAGAGGGAAATACTTTTATAAACAAAATCAGAGATTTGAAGTGCAACTGGAGCTGAAAAGGAAACAGGACCACTAAGGGGTAAGCCTCAGATATGCAGATGCATGAGAGAACAGTGCAATGCATGCCCAGTGGCTGAAGCAATGAAGCAGGCTGTTCAGCGTGTCATCACTTGATGGTCTAGAAAGCAAGTGAGAACAGACTGCCAAGCCAAAGACTGCTTCCAGGGGGAAAGGCCACATTTCTTAGCCAGACACAGAGTGAAAAAAAGAGGTCCTAGACACCACTGCTAGCTGAGCTTCTAGTAATAACCATAAATCAAAAAATGCCTTCAATTTTTCCCAGAAGAGTACAAAAAATGTGAACAAAGGTGATTGATGCCATTCTGGATGCTGAAAAATCTCTTCCTCAAGCTACTATCTGCAACCATATTCCATTTACTGGCATTAATAAAGTGACCTTTATCCTACTATTGTCCCGGCTAGACACCTGAGAACTACCACCTCATATCATTTGATGCCATGAAATCGTATCTTAGTTGCACCCTAGTGGTTTCTCAGTAAAAGCACCATAGAACATTCTTGACCAGTTTTACCTGCTCCTCAGTTCAGATCTACCTTTCAGGTAAACAAATCCCTTTTCTTGTCTAGGATCGTATATATTTACAAATACATGAATAAAGAGGGCAAGGGACAATTTTGCATAGCCAGCCATGCAGACAAGACCCTTCAGTCAAGATGATTGTCACTCACAACTCTGCTCCCCAGCTCCAGAGAAAAGAATGTGATAGACCCTTTTCATCCTAATATTTAATTCCTTTCTCACAAGTCCAGAGAGTACCCAGGGAAATCTGGCAAAGGACGTTAATGTGTACTGTGAGGTCATCAGCAGGGACAGCCAGCATCTCCTATAGTTAGGAATCAGCATTAAGTAAAGCAGAACAACCTTCCTTCTGGAATCCTGCCATTCCAAGGTTACAGCATGGCTGTAAGGCTATTGGGTATGGTTAGTCCTTGTGACTGAACCCAAGACACAGCAGACATATGGACAGAACACAGGAAAATGCAAGTCTTCAGTCCCAGGTGATGTGGATTCTGGGCACCACCTCCTCCTTGCTCTGGTTTCTTGAGGACAAGTGTGCCGCAGGCTCCATCTGGCTCTGTAATAAAGGATAAATTATTAAAATAAATAAAATATTGATGAACTGTTCTATTAAACAGAAGGCTTTAAAGTATTGATTAAGAATTGAGAAAGTCATAATGAGTTTTATCTGCAGAAATAATTAAGAAATAGTTTTAGTGTGGTAACCCTCTTCATGGGACAGGTAAAAGGCAGTATTTAATCCCTGGACTTGACTGTTATCTGTACAGTTTATTCACCATCAAGCAACAATTTTTGCAATGTCATTGTGTTGTCCATCCAAGAGTCTTGTGGGATCTCATCAGCATTAACAAAACAAGATTTATAACAGCATTAAGAAATAGATAGCCATCACCACAGTGAGGGCAGGATGAGGCCGGAAGATCCAGTTACCACATCCTGAAGTGTGTGCTTAAACTGATAGCTTTCAAGAAAACATAACATCGAGAAAGAAAGATGTGCAAAGGAAAAATGCTGATCTCTTAAATAGTTTAAACAATCCAAGTAGTTCTTCCTTAAATAAAGAATAAATACCTGTAATTATTTTTGGACTTAGCAAAGTAGAACCTGTTCCAGATTGGTTACTCAGAGCCAGCCGATATACACATGCTTAGCAATAGCTTTAAATTGCCAAATGTACATGAAGATTTTGGCATTCCCTGTAATATGATCCTAGTAGGACTTCCAGCAGATTGATGTGTTTAGGTACCAGCAACCTGGCTTCATGTGCTCTCCTTTGTTGAGGTCCAGCTTCTTTGGACCTTCCCTTGCCACAGCTTTGCCTCACAGAGAAGCACCATATTCTCTCGCTCAGCACCAGACACCCTCTTTCGTAGAGTCCCATCATACAGATGACTTGACTTAAGGCTTAGCTCTTTGGGGCAGATTGTGACAAAAAGCAGTTGTGGCCAGATCCAGTTCTTCCAGTTGTTTATTAGAACCTGATGTCACTCAGAGTCCTCCTGTAGCCTTTGGAAAAAGGCACCTTCAGGGAGTGAGTCAGTCCTACCTAAGATCTAAATCAAAATCTTGGCACTTCCAGAGGGTGAATCAGATCTTAGCTGGGCTGAATCACCCCCTGGAGCTGTCTATCAATCTGACCAGTTGGCTAAGTCTCCTGACTGTGGTGCCTCTGTACTGCATCCAGACTAGTTTCTTTTGAGCTTGGTAAGTCACACGGTTAATCAAAACCTCATCTATAAAATCCTTCATTTCTCCTTTCTCTTTCTAACTCATAGCTTACTAGCCTGCCTGTGAATTGCTTGGCTTTGTGTATCCCACCATGAATTCCTGGGTCTTTAATTTTACTTCTGAGGTTTTCCAGCCGTCTGCTTCATCCCCCTACAGAGCCATGAAGGAGCTAGTTCTCCTAGCAGGTTTCAGTCAAGTCTCTTAAGGTATTTCCACTTGAATAGGCTATTACTTCAGTTAATGACCCACTCTTGCCCCATCTGGCAGATCCATGGCAGGCCCTGTCAATTTTTGGTGGCTTACTACACATTGTGGTGATTCCCCAAACAGCAGTTCTTTACTGGGATCCACAAAGTGTGCAGAAATGCAACCTGTCACTGATTTACAACTGAATTTCTATGAACTTCATGCAACTGCCTCCATTCATACCATGTAAGAATTTACTTCACCCTCTTCTCTTCATAATCCATTAGCTCCTGTCTGAGTCACTATCTAGTAATCTATTAGAGAAGCTGTTAATAGTGGTATTAAATATCCTCTATATAATTCGTAATTGGATGTTGTGTAGAGCAAGGTCTCATGTTTAGAGGAAAAGAGCAGCAGAGGTAAAACGGCACTCCTGAAATACTGGCGGGGAGATGCCAAGGTCCATATGATAGGATCTGTATATATAGTTAGGGTTTGCTCTGTGCTGAGTTGCAAAGCCTGGGGCACAGATCCACAAGAATATTTCCACTGCAACACTGAACATTGCAGTGCCTTGCTTTCAGACCCTTCATTCCTGATTTAATGACACTTTGGAGGGTTGGGTGCTAAGGAACAGAATTCACTAGAGCCAGCATGCTGAGAAGGGAGCTACTTAAATTAGCCAATAGGGGAAAACAACGGGAGGGATCAGTTTTAAATCACGTCTTTCTTGGGGATTGAATGCCTTAATTTGACTTCATGGAGATTAGCTTGCAGGCTGCATTGCCTATGCAGGGAGGAAAGTGTTTGAAGGCTCTTTAGCAAAGGCATGACGAAACCCAATCGTTAGAAGACAGAGTAAAAAAATCAAACTGGAAGCAAAGTGCATGTTTTATAGAATCAGGATAATTAACTGCTGAATTAGCTTATCAAGAGATACAACACATTTTTCCACCAACTGTGGGCCTTCTTGCATTCTGAATTTCTCAGTCAAGACTCAAAAGCAACTAAGATGCTTGTGTATGATTCCAGAATTACTAGGTGATAGTGCTTGTCAGGAGCTCAGTGGATATCACCATTATATACTATCTTCTGTCTTTTAAACAGATTAATCTGCTTTAACTAGGGCTAACTTTGGCCCTACTTCTCTTCCTGAGTATTCAGTGACATTTTGATACAGAATAATACAAGCTAGAGATGGTATCAGCTTGTCTTGTCTTCTGTCTGCAGCCATTGCAGGATTGTCCTGTATTTCCTGTTCATTAGTACTTTGACCTGGAGAGCTTTATATATATGAACTATTTCTATCCGTTCCCTTGAGATTATTTAACAGTCTATTAGAACTCACTACTAGGACATTTTTAACATGTGAATTGTCCTTCAAAGCCTCTGCTCACCTACCTGTCATTTCTTTAAAGTCACATACCCTTTCGGTCCAGCTCTCCCTTTCTTTCTTGATATTTATTTTTACTTAGAGATATGCTAGCCATGGATAGACAACCTGCACCTCTTATGCACCTCAAATTTACCTCTCATTTTGGATCTGGGAGCCTGGTCCACATTTATTCTTCATCTTACAGTGCCACAACAGGATCCCTGGGAGTACCATATCACCAGCTGTCTGTGGTCCACTCTCAGTGTTTCCCCATTCTATACTGTGCAAAGTACAAGAAACACGTGCTGCCGATTGTGGCCACTTTTGAGTTATGTAATGCAGAGGATGAGGAAAGTTAGCCATGCTTGGTGGATGCTGCTTTCCCCATCCTTTAACCAAACTCTGTATGCTGGGGCACACATTTGGGCCATAATGAACCCTATCAAAACCAACAACCTGATTTTGGTCGAAGTAGATCTTTTAATCTTTCATGCATAACCTCAGGTGGAAGAAACTTGTAATCACATTGGCATTTCCCTTCAGCACATTGCATTGCAGACTCGTAACTCATTTATTCATTGTCACCATCCATCTCTCGCTAGTCAGCTCTTCAAGTATTTCCCTTTCCTCCAAAAAAATTTAGTTTCAGATGAGTTTTCCCCTGTGTGCATTTTCCCAGGCTGAATCTAATTTTGTTTTATTTTCAAACTCTATTTCTTTCTCAGCTTTGACAGTTACGGAGCAAGTACAAGAAGCTACATGGAATTAAATGCAATCTACATTACTTCTCTGTTCTCCTTGGGATTCGCAACGCCTCCTGATTTTGTATCACCTGTGAATGTAATTAGCTGACTCTTTATTTTGGATCAGGGATATAACTGCTCAATGATAAAGTAGCCATGGTGAGACCTGAATAGATTAAATCACCAAACTAAGAAATTATTTTAGCAGTAGTGTTTATTTGCTTGAGGTGCTTAGGTCTATTTTCATGCCACACGACAACATTGTCCATGTGAACTGACAGGAAACTTTGCCTTCTTCTTTCACTAATTCTGCCTTGAAGTAAGAAGCAATTAGATGTTTAAGCCTTGTGCACACTGCAAAACACTGTATTCCTTATTTCTTGTTTCTTCTGACTTGTCATCAGATATGTGCTTCCAGTTTTTTCTTCTTTTTTTTTTTTCTTTAGTTTTTTTTAGCTCCTCCTAAGGGGAGAGGACAACGGCCAGCAGCCAGTCCTGCATGCCGCCCCCTCCTGCACCGGCTGCTGGCTCTCGGGACCCCAGTGCCCGCGGCAGGATGCTCTGGCAGGCGCGTGATGCTGATCTGCTGTTCCAGAGCCACCAGAGGGAGCAAAAAACATTGCGTTTAGGAGAGGGTTTTACTCATTAAGTATCTTCATGCTTAAGGTAATAGTTTTATTTTTTACTCTCCAAGGGATATGCCTCTTGCTCTTATACCTATGCCAGAATTGTGTCACCTACGAACTTCCTGCTCCTTTGATGGGACTGTCCCAACCTTTATGGGTGTTGGCTGTAGAAAATTAGTCAGTTGCTATACCCCACATTAGGTATGTTGTGGCAACATGAGGCAGATGCAGAACTGCAGTAATAGCGGCAAATCTTGCATGGCAGCTGCTGAGGAGCAAGAGTACTCCTCCTTGCTAAGAAGCAAGGAGGCTGGGAAATAAGATGACTGTGTCACAGTACACAGCGACATGTCTCAGTTTCTCTCCAGTGTTCTTCAGGAGTTTCATGTATATAAGCAGTCACAAATGAGCTGAGCAGTGCTGGGGCATGCTGAGACTCCGCATACTCACTGGATTTACAGTAGCTGGGGATGGAGGCATCCTGTCATGCAGCACTGGACAATACCAGCAAAGTTAGTGGAGGTCCTGTGCATACATCCGGTCATGCAGGCACAACAGCCTGGGTTTGATTTTCTGCTCCCCGTTGTGCATGTTGCAGCCATTTGTTTCACATCTTAGGCAGCAATCTGAGCCAAGGGTCTCCTCACTGCCTTTACTGTGCAGTGCCGTAGGCACCAGGGTCCCAATACCTAATGGGAAAATAATTGTTATAATTAAGAGCACCCAATCATCAGCTTGGTTACCTTTAGGCCTTTAAGCCTAAGATTCATGGTGGTCTTGATATTAGTAAACTCACATGCTCAGTAAAAAACTGTGCTCATTGCTCTCCTGGTGAGAACTGATGAGTAAAGATGACTGTGGCATGAGGCAAACACAAGTACCGTTTCGCTAAACTTTCAAACAAATTAATGAAAGGAGCAGAAAGTCAAGCCTGATAAGGTGTAGGATGCATAGGACCCTACAACTAATTACCTAAAGCTTTCTTATATCCCATTCAGCATTTTGGATGGAAATGCTATGTATATACTTTGCATGTATTTGTTTTTCTACTAAATACCATATGCTATTGATTGGAGCCATAAATATTACAGCTAATCTTAAACAAAACAGAACAAGCCCTTGGGATTTCCTTGTGAATGCAACTGCAAAATTTTGCCACAGAATCAAGAAAATTAGTTAATAAGCCATTTTGTGCCTGAGTATACTCATGGTTCAGGAATTGCTTGGAGAATTTAGGAAAGCTGACACTGATTAAACAAAATATGCATTAGGAAGTTATCCAGGAGAAAACCTGGCCTTCTAAATGAAAGAAGAAGCCTAGGATGTGATAATAACACAATATTGAACAAGGCTGTTGTCTGCTTCCTGGGGACAATTACCACTATCCAAATGGATTTCTAAACCTTTAATGCAGTCAGCAAAGATTCTGAAAGGTCACCCAGAGAAGACTTTTTGAATTCAGTCAGATACCTAAGACAGGTAAATACACTATTTGGTTACAGCTCCTCATAATTGACCAAAAACTCTTTTCTACCTCTGCACAGCTCTGCAAGATGGCCCAGAAGAAGGTAGGATGGGGTAGGGATCTCTAGATTTCATTTTAATTTCCCTGTTTTTGTCACTGCTTTTCTGTTTTCTCAGGATAATCCACTTCTCCTTTGCTGAAGAGGTGCATAAGAAGACAAGGACTGCAAGGCTCTGAGAGAAGAGTGGAAAATACCAGTTAAGCACGATGGATAGACATTACTGACACAGAAACAGAATGGGATAACCTAGTCCCTGAATAGAGAGACTTCAATAGAAAGAAAAAATATGAAGCTAAATCTAAATGTGGTAAAATATTTGGCATTCTTCTTGTATGCGGGCTTTGAAAAAATGCATATACTCCTCTTCAAGGAAAAGTAAAATATCTCACAACCTTCAGATTTTCAGAACACATTTAAAGGATGGAACTGAATGAACATAGTTTAAATACAGAGTGCCTGGTGCAGAAGCAATTAAGGTAGGCGTTTCTTAGTGTTTAGAAATATGAAATGTGTGAGAAACCAGGCAAATTAACACTCTAACCTCCACAGCCCACCTGAAAAGTACTGTAGAAAAATTTAGCTGTACTACTGATAAAATTGATCTAAGTTAGATCAGTAGCATGAGTAGAAGAAATCAGTTCTGTAAGAAAGATTTCTCCAGCTAGCCTGAACTCTACATCCATAGGATTTTGAATGGAGAAAGTTGAAGATCAGTACAATCATCTCTAAAACATCTAGAAATGTTGATAGGATAACTGGAAAGAGAACAGATGAGAAACAACTGTTTTGATCTTTGTGAAATAGACCCAAAGCTTGTTTCTTAAACTGATTTGATTCTGGTTAGTGCTTAGAGATGAGAAATACAAGAATTAAATGGTGCTTCTGGATTCAGAAATGATCAAATTCAAAGCCAGTGAATCATTAACCGTGGCCCTGAGCATGGAACGTCTGACCGTAGCCATTAGCTCCTACAGGTTTTCTGGGTCAGTGCCTGTCATCTTTCAAATCATTGTACTTTAGGCTGGTGATAGCGACTTTTAAAAATTGACTGTATGGGAGAGCACAGGACTGTAATGGGATCAGGATTTCATTCACACTGTATGAATGTTGTTCACAAGACTGACTTGAGTGCTTAGTAATGCTGCTTGGGCTAGTTCTGATCTCGGTATACTGGGTTATAGAAATGACCTTGCCAAAGAAATGCACACCTTAGCCGTCAGCGTTGCAACACAGATGCAACCAATGAAGTTCTTGCTGCCTGATTCCCCAAAGGCATTGAAGTGCCTTATTCCCTCTGACCTCAATGGGAAACAGGTACCTATGAGAGGACAAGTCTCTCCCTTCCTGCTGTCATAGGGTGTGCAAAGGATTTGGTGATGATGGCTTCAAAATAATTTATTGTGCCCTATATCCCTAAAACTACCGAGCAGCTTTGGAGCATCAGCTACTATAGAGCAGATCTGTGGCTGGTCTCCCTTCCCAGATAGAGACCATGACAAACAGAAAGGCTGTAACACACGGTAAGCCCTCCGGCATTTGGGCTGGCAAAACCCCTTCATCTGAGCTCCAACATACTTGTGTTTGGATACCTGAGACCTGGAAGGTCAAAGCCATTCAGTGCAGGTGAGAGCCAGGCTGCAGTGTGACACAGGCTTATCTCTGGATGTACAACAGGCACAGCCCAGGGCTGCAAAGTCAGATCTAGTGGTGACTAGTGGTGCTCCCCAGGGCTCAGTGTTGGGTCCAGTCCTGTTTAATATCTTCATTGACAACCTTGATGAGGGAATAGCATCCACCCTCAGCAAGTGCCTATGATCCAAAGCTGGGAGGGGTGGCTGACATGCAGGAACACTGCGCTGCCATTCAGCGAGACCTGGACAGGCTGGAGAGCTGGGCAGGGAGAAACCAGATGAAATTCAACAAGTGCAGTGTAAAGTCTTGCACCTGGGGAGGAACAACCGACTGTATCAGTACAGGCTGGGGGATGACCTGTTGGAAAAGAGCTCTGTGGAGAAGGACCTGGGGGTCCTGGTTGATGACAGGTTGGCCATGAGCCAGCAGTGTGCCCTGGTGGCCAAGAGAGCCAATGGGATCCTGGGATGCATCAGGAAGAGTGTGTCCAGCAGGTCAAAGGAAGTGATCCTCCCCCTCTATTCTGCGTTGGTCAGGCCCCACCTGGAGTACTGTGTCCAGTTCTGGGCTCTCTGGTATAAAAAAGACAGGGACCTTCTGGAGAGAGTCCAGAGAAGGGCGACAAAGTTGATTAGAGGTCTGGAACATCTCCCCTATGAGGATAGGCTGAGTGAGCTGGGTCTGTTCAGCCTGGAGAAAAGAAGACTTAAGGGGGACCTAATTAGTGTTTATAAATATCTTAGACATGGGTTGCAGGGGGAATTGGCCAGCCCCTTTTCAGTGGTCAGTGGGGACAGGACTAGGGGCAATGGCTGTAAGCTGGAGCACAGGAAGTTCCGCACCAACATGCGGAAGAACTTTTTCACAGTGAGGGTGATGGAGCAGTGGAATAGGCTGCCCAGGGAGGTGGTGGAGTCTCCTTCTCTGGAGATATTCAAGTCTCGTCTGGATGCCTATCTATGTAATATGAGATAGGGAGCCTGCTTTGGCAGGGGGGTTGGACCCGAAGATCTCTTGAGGTCCCTTCCAACCCCTATGATTCTGACATTCTGTGATTCTATTGTCTAAATTCTTCAATATCTTAAATATGTCTTTGTATCCCAACAGCTCTAGGGATGCTTTCACTAATGAACCTTCCCATGTCTTCTATGATTTCATGTCCCTGCCTGGATGTCATTCTATGATTATTTCCCTGTGCAAATCTTTTCTCCTTTGAGCCACAATACTCTCACCACACCAGACCATTGTGCTGGTGATGTGTCTCAGACAGTTAAAGCCACCCATGACCGTTAGTGTCCTCTCTTCTAACCTTCACTCTGTGGTGTTGTAAAAGCCAAAAGACAGACCATGTGCTGTGCTTTAGCATATGCTTAAAATTCACATGGGCTAAACCAGTCACACTGAAAGGTCTTGTTTTCAAACACATTAAAATCTTAAAAAGCAATCATTGCTGGTAAATCTCCCAATTTTCTGAAATATTTAATTCCACTCGAGTGAAATGATTTAAACAGGCTGTGCTTTGGGAAGGTGGCCCATAAGCTTTTGAAGAATTAGAAATCACTACAAAGCAATGGGCTCTCACAGGGGCATACGCACACGCACATGAACACACACACATGCTCAACCAAGCCTACACCACTGAGGGAAAGGAAAATTTTAAAAAGCTTTGAAGGTTTGTTCTTGGAGTTGGTGTAGCAGGTCATGAAAGGAAGGCAAAACAGAAAGCCCACAGAAGAGTTTAAAGCACATTTTAAAACCAGCCTCTTATTCCTGCAGGAGGCCCAACCCACATCACCATCCACAGCTCAGCTACTCTTTCAGGAGCTAAAAAACAGGTGCTCTGAGACCAGGATGGAACAGCTACAAGGATTATTTACCTTAACCAGCCTTTCTAATTTCCATAATTTCTGCTGCTGAGAGGACTGACCCCTGACTCCTTTCCTTTACCCGGATTCAGAGTTATTATCTCTGCAATTAAAGCAGTTACAGAGGACATTTGAAATGCAGGTTCTTTTGAATTATTGCTAATAGAAATATTGAGGAGCTCTGTTAGCTTTGATCTCTTATCACATCGTGCACAGAGCTCAATCCTGCCTCTCTCTCTCCCTCCCTCTCCCTCTGCAAGCATGGCTGCTCCCAGCATCTCTGTGTGTAATCAGACGTGTCACACCTCCACAGAGGTAAATTGGGTTTAGTTAAAAAGGAAAATTAAATTAAAACTATTTAGCAATTAATTGTGACTGCTGTGGCTTAATCTATCATATTATCCTATTGTTGGCACATCAGGGCAAAGTATCAGCTAACACAATTTTGGAGGGAAAGGAGGAGGGAGCACATTCACATGCACCTAAAGAGGCAGCAGTAACTTCTTGGAGAGGCATAATTTATTCTTATGAAGTTATTATTCCTTTGAAATAATAAAGTGTGTTGCATCAGCTGATTCTTTTAACAGCAGAATCTCTCATTTTCTTTATGGAAAGAAGCACCATTTGTATCTATGTCAGCAAAAAGGCTTTATACATTGCACACCTGACAAACTTGTGTGCGCTTACATAAAGTGGTCAACATGCCTAAGCCTGGTAGTTAACCATCTCCACTAAAAAGAGAAAGCACCAAGGCATAGGTTATAATAAGGAGGCAAAGGGAAATAATGTTACATCAGAAGTGCTATGAAGTCCCCTTCAAAAACTGATTGTTGACAACACAGTTGTTGCAAAAGTAAAATATTTTATCCTCAGAACGGCATCTTCTTTTTATGCCATGGCCAGGGTCTTTATGACACACTTTTTAATGACAGATGAAAAAGTATCACTTCATGGGGAAATGTAACAGCTCAAAGGAAACTCAATTTCACAACTGCCTATCAAAATATTTGGTGAAGTAATGAGAAAATGAAGTCAATAAACTGTCCTCAGTGTGGAAATCTATAAAAATTAACATCTGCCCCACCACTTCAATTTGAACTTTGTCTGTTTAATGTACCATACTTTGGAAACCCAGAATCCTGACAGGAAAAACATCATAGTCCCTTGGGTAAAATGCATTTTCCAGAGTTTAATCCCTTATTTGACCTAGTTTGTGTGGCTATGAGCAAGTCACCTTTCCAGGTATCAACTTCCACACCTGAAAAGCAGATTTGACTTGCTTGTGGTGACACCACAAGCTTGAATTCACTGCTCTGTTCCTGGCACACTGAAGATACCAGCACTACATAAATATAGAGCTCTGCCTGAAATTCTAATGCTACTCTGGTAACGGCAACACAACCCACTTTCTTGACCTCCTGTATCCATAAGCATCTCACTCAGAGCAGGGATTTTAGGGTGGTGGTTACAGCTTGTACTCAGAGTGACCTACTACGAAGCAGTGATTTAGAAGGACTGTCTCAATTGCAACTGAAGCACAATCCCCATCACTTCCAGGTGTCTGAAGTACCAAAGTATATTGCATACCGGTGGTGAGTGGCAGAATATTGGCACAGAACTTTTCTGTAATTAGTGAGGATATAATAGAATAAAGCAGGCTTTATTGATGACAGACAATAGGTGAATGCCCTTGTGCTAGTGAGAGGATAAGACTCCTGTTTTCACATAGGAAAATGACACTTTAGCTGAAGTCTTTGGTTTGTGAACAATAGCCTACAGCAATGAGAAATAAGGAAACGATTCTATGGAGTGCCTTCAAATTTCTCTGCAGCCCAAGTGAAATTAAAATATAAAACTTGTGAAAAAGAGACAGGAAGGGACCACTGGAAAGAGAACACTATTTAGTACAATTTAGAACAAGTATCACAGGTCAGGTTGTAGGTATCTCACCCATATACTCCCAACTACTGAGAATGGGTTCCTCTCTGATAGTTCAGTGAGGACATACCCACACAGCCTACCCTTGGAAAATTAATTCTCTGTGTAGATATCTATGAGCTTAGAAGTTTGGACTAGTTGTAAAAGGATGCTTAGAAATCTGTAGGTGTGCAACAACATTTTGTTAAGAGTTTGGTGTTATCGTTTATCTGTTGTATTGCTGACATTATATCCTGAATGTATATTTTGCTGACTGGCATTTAACTACCTGTCATTAATAAATCAACAAAGAACTACAATTCTGATTTGTCCTAACAATGTGAGCTGTACAATTCTTCCCTGCTACAGCAGATGTCTTGTGACCAAGGAATTTATTATACACAAAAAATAAAACCTATGTAGACCACTAAATCAGGGTCAGTCTATGGAACTGAAGACTTTTTTTTCTTTAAAGAAAACTTGCCAATTAAATCTGAGCCACAAAAGTTTGAATGAACCTCATACTAAAGTCTGGATCTACATTGATGTATTTATCCAAATTTACAAGAATATTATAAAGTTTGCCTTGAATGTGACTGAGCTAAACTTGAATGTGACTGTGACAAATTAACTTTGGATACAGTCCCAGAAAGGAGTCAAAATTGAATTAGGGTCTCATACCTGATTAAAATGGATTTAATGTCACCCTTGGAAAGAGTAGAAAAAGAGCTGGACTCTGTGGTTAGCTGAAATAGATGAAGATACTTATCCAGCTGTTTGCCTCAGGAACTTCAAACCAAACTTCTTGATACTATCGAAACAATGCAGACCATTAGAGTTAGTGAGTGTTCCCCTTTAAGAAACTGACCATATTATATTCTTGGTTCTCTGTCACATCAGGTCCTATGTGATGTTGATCTTGACCAAGGGGAATAAGTAGAAAGAATGGATGAAATTACAAGGGGCTAATGACACAACTCATTTTGAGATCAGTTCAGATCAGCTAAAGAGACTGGATCAGCGTATTTTGACCAGAGGCAATCAGGATATCTGCTAAAAGAAGGTAATTAGACATCCTAGAATCGTGAGTTGCCCAGCTGGAAGCTAATGAGTTATGGAGCCCAAATGAAGGAGAAACAGACCCTAATTAGGCTAAATAGGAATTCCTGCAGGAACAGGGAAATGTCAAGGAGCAGAGAAAAAAACGCTTCCAATGCTTTAACCAAAATATTTTTTTAAAAAAAGTCTTTTTTAGCATAATTATTTCTATTTTTATTGCAAATTGAAACCACCTTCTCTCTCTCTCTCTCTCTCTCTCTCTCATTTTCTGTTGTCCAAGTCAGTGCTCTCTTTCTCAATGTAAAAGGTCCATTACTAATGTTTCAGTGGGACAACACAATGTCTTATCATGGTGGCTTGCTACACAGGGTATGGAAGCAGAAGGGGAGTATCGCTGGCAGTATCAACAATGTATGAGTTTCCTTGAACACACAAATCTGAACTTTATCACCTCTGAAGGGGTCCCATACTAAACCATGAAAGACATTGTATTCGGAACCATAGTTCTGCCTCCACATTTTATAGTCGCTCAGACTCTTTCTACATCTACTCCCTCACTATTTACTACATAAATCTAGACAGTCATGAAACTTAGAGGAAGTTTATTTTTGATCCAAACGGCTTAAAAAGGAGATCTCTGGATGCAAGTTACCCTTTGAGATGTGTGTCGAGTTTTGAATCTAGGTGTGGGTCCAAAATTACCTCCAGTCCATACATGTTTAAATAAGAAAGCCTAAAGTAGAAGCTATGCTTTTTGGGAATCCACCCACCCACCCACCCATTCTCTAGCCACAGTTCCTTAACAGCACCATAAACCCATGCACAGCAAATACCTGGACTGTGACTGGGAAGAAAGAGGAGACCTGAGAAGACTCACATGCTACTGCCAGCGACACCCTCAGCTGTGTTCTGGTGTTGTACCAGACTGAAAGCAGGTTGAGAGACAAGGACAGGAGAGTAGCAGCTGTGTCAGCAGATAACATCCTTGTTATTCAAGGATGCTACAGTTTTCAAAATGGTTCCTTAAAGTGAAATATAGAAATAAGTGGCCGTGATTCACTTCTTCACTAACAGATGGTTCCGTTGTGTATATTCTATTTATTTAGTTATGTTAGCTGGAATGTAAGAGCCACTGGTCACTGACTTTTGAAACTCCTTGACTTTCCCTGTAAAAAAATGCAGCAGAGCAAATGAGGGCTATCTGGTATTCTGCATGTTACAATCAGTCCCATCTAGACACATGCATAACCAGAGGATCAGGGAACAACCTAGGTCAGAAGGAACTCTTGGATGTCACCTGGTTCAAGACTCCATGCAAGGAAAGGCTAGTGTCAATGTTAGATGCAAGCCATAAAGAGGTGGTCTGCTTCCTTTACCTGCAAATACTGCCCTGATTTGCAATTCCACATCACCACAGGCCAATGAAAGCCAGGTTGTTGTGATGACTTTATTCCCAGACTAGTTACAAACACCCTCTCTGGTTCTTGGTCCAACACAGCATTTTCTCACATGCTGTCATTCAAGGTGAAGTTGGTACAGAAAGTTTGAGGGATCATTTTAGGGGTCCCCATCTGGTCTGACTCAGTCAGTTTAATGTTACCCATGCATGCATCTACAAGACCTCTACTAAATCTGATGGCAAAAGCAGATATATACAAAGAAGTGGACACCTCACTGGAAGACAGTACATTTTTCCTTTGCTATATTCATTCTCCTTGCTAAGAAATGGGAGAGAGCTTGAAATTTTCAGTGGAACTCAGTGAACAGCACAGAAAAATGGCAAAATGGCAAAATGACAAAGCTTAGATATAAAAAAGACAAATTAGAGTCCTTTCTCATGCTTGACCTTGGTAAAAGCCCAGATATAAGGCAGCTCCCAATGTGAGAAGATTTCATGGTGCATGTTCAACTCCAGATGAGCCTTTAGATGAAAAATAAAACCCCTCACAACAAAAACAAAAACCCAAAAGAAACTGCTGAGAAAATATTGTGAAATCAACAGTGGTAGCTCTTTGGACAAGAAGGAGGAGTAAAGGTCAATAAGGAGGAGAGAGAAAACTGAGATCATAACTTCCTTACATGTGGTAACATGTAAGAGGTTATAGCCCAGAGGTCATAGCCCAGTCAGGTAAGATGGATCAAAAGACTTTTGCCTGGACTTCCCCTTCAGTATGTGCTCCCACTGAAAGGAAGCATTTGGCTGGGACAGTTTCATGGCTACTCTTGGACTTCTATTTTGGAACTTCTGTTTTACATTTCACAGGTTCAGATCCGGAGGAGGAGTAATTGAATCTCTTGGTCCTACTCATGTACACGGTCCCATCAAATTAAGGTTGACAGTAGATGTCACAATTTTCCATTTTACAGTGGGGAATGGAAACAAAAAGAGTCAATAGCTTTCATACAGTCTTTGGCAGACTTGGGTATTCAGCCTATCCCCCTGAATTAGCAGCACAAAGACTTCATTTCAGGGTCAATCATGTTATCCATTTACTTGGTGGGACAGTGTCAAGGCAGTGAACACTTGGACTTCTGTTTGAGCTTGCAGGGAAGATCTGCAGTAGATACAAGACCTGTATAAAAACTGTTCTGTTAGGAAGGTTAGCAAGAGGGGTATCAATCTCCTGATGGACAAGGAAAGATATTTGATCTGCTCTGTGAGACTCAACAGGCTGTTCTTCCCTTTGGGAAGGCCAGTGATTACAGTTTGAAGAGAAATGTAACTTCTTTCCTGAGGTGGGACAGGGTAGGAGGGAAGAGCAAAGCTCACAGCAAGAATCTTTGATGGAGATACAATATTCTTTCTTTTTATTTTGTGGGATTTTGTTCTTCCTTTTCCTTTGTATCAGGTTCCTCTTTTCCCATGGCTGTTTATCTATTCGTCCTTCTTTGTCTCCCTTTCATGCATCTGAGTAACCCAATGCAGCAAATTCAAACTCTGGACTGGCCACACTGCCTCATCAAAGCTCATGGGCTGAAGCCAAGACCTGTTTTGCTTGCTCCTCAGCCTGCCATATCCACTTTCTGTCTTGCCTTCACATGCCTGTGAGCTGTTATCAGCACTTCTTGGATGCCCCAGCCCACTGTGTGTACAAACCTGTCAATCACACTGACATGGCTCAATCATAATGCCTGTTGGGGTTTCCAAACAGCACAGAAAGCCAGCCACCAGCAGCAGTGAGAAGAAATGTCAGCCTGGCAGTGGGCTGTTGGAAACCACACATGGTAAGGAAAAGAGTCAAAGCAGAGCTCCAGGCTGGGTGATGCTGTAATCTGAACTGCAAAACTGTTCCTATACTCATCCAGCAGCACCAGCTGTCTCCTACCGGGAGCAATAACACTTCCATATCTCCTTGGGCTTATACACTCACATTTGCTCCACCACCAATCTGCTAAGTGATGAACACTGCTCCCTTAGCAATCACTGCTTCATACTATGGAGAGTTCCCTGGATGTCATTTGCCAGATGGGAACATCATGCAAATTGGACTTCACCACTCATGGATGAACCAGCACTGAGACTGACTTACTAAACATCAATGGTGCAGATAAATGCTACTCATGTTCCACCCTCCAACCTGCTTATTTTAAATGCACAGATGTGCTTTGCCAAAAGCTAGTGCTGATAGGCCAAATGCAGACCTCGATGTTTTCAGGGAACCTTAGCCGACTTCTACTGTTGTAGATTTGCTCTATGTAGACGATTTCCCCTGTATCTCATCATCATCATCATCATCATCATCAGATGCAAGCATGCCCACAAGCACAAATAAATTTATCTTCACCAACTCCTTTATGCTCCCTCATTCATTCTGGACAAGCCATAAAGGAAAACAAAAACAGCAAAGGCAAAATAGTGGAGACACAGTTAAAAGACAGAGATAAAAGGGGAAGGAAGGGAAGCAATTACACAACTTGTGAAATACTGGAACCATTTTCTCAATGACAAGTTGATCTGGACCTATTATTGGCAGGATGAAAGGTAATAGCAAAGGAAGCATCACCTACTAAATTTGGAAAAGGACTCCGGCAATTGAGTGTCAGTTTGCAGTCAAAACAATAACAGTAAGCAAACAAGCAGAGAAATCCCTGGGTATATATTAAAAGTTTAAAAAAAAGCTGGAATGAGACATTTCATATGTCACCTGGTCTCCTTCTGTTGTGGTTTAACCCCGCAGGCAGCTAAACACCACAGAGCCTTTTGCTCACTCTCCCCCACAGTGGGATGGGGGAGAGAATTGGAAAAAAAGGTAAAACTTATGAGATAAGATAAAGGCAGTTTAATAGGAGAGAAAAGGAAAGATAAATAGTAATAATAAAAAAGACAACAACAATAACAATAACAAAAATAGTAATACAAAAATACAAAACAAGTGATGTACAATGCAATTGATCACCACTTGCTGAATGATGAACAACCAGTACTCAAGCAGCAGCCACCCCTGCAACCAACTCACTCCCCCTGTTTTTTTTCTCCATTCAGCATGATATAATATGGTATGGGATATCCCTTTGTCCAGTTTGGGTCAGCTGTCCTGGTTGTGTTCCCTCCCAAATTCTTCTGCACCCCCAGGCAACTCACTGGCAGGGCAGTGTGAGAAACTGAGTTAGTATAAACCCTGCTCAACAACAACTAAAACATCAGTATGTTACTGACATTAGCCTCATTCTAAATCCAAAACACAGCACTCTGCCAGATACTAGGAAGTAAATTAAGCATCATACCCTCTCATGGTGTGCCTTTCATACTATTTCCAATCAGAGAAATTCACAGGCTGGCTGATGTAAAGCATTCCTTGCTTCTACTGTGGTGACCTAGGTAGAATTCCAGGTTGTGGCAAATCCAGCAGCATCTTTGTTGCATATAAGAGCTGCTGCTGGAGGTGCTATCAGCATCAGGAGCTACTTGGATTGTACAAAGCAGGTCTTTTTCCTTAACCCTGCAGAGTGCTGGAATCATATTCCACTTACCTAGCTACAATCACTTTTCCGGTTCCCCTGACCCTTCAGGATAAGGCAAGAATGTGAGTTTGCATAGCTTTTCTTCTTTTTTCAGTTAAGCATAGCAAATGCGGCATCTAACATTTTTTTTCTACTGCTTTTCCTTCCTTTCCTTCTTTTTTTCTATTCTACTTTTTTCTCCTTTTTTGTTTCTCGAGTGAAGCCCACTCTTTCATCTTCAGCGTCCCAACAAAGATCTGAAGTGAAACCGTTGTCAGTGAGCTACAGCTGTATCGTACACAGGATCTGTATGGCAGAGTCTGACTACTTCATGTATGCATTCTATTACAAGGTTTACATCAAAGTGTTAAATGCAGCCACACAGGTAAGCTGGGGAATCTGCTAAACTGGGGAATCTGCTAAGCTGAAGATATAAGGTTTCTTTTTACTTTTTTTTTTTAAAGCACACAGACTTCCCACTAGAGTTATTATACACTTTCCCTTGAGTGGTCCTTCTTACAGAAACTCAGGAACAATCCATACATATTTTGAAAAAGGCCCAGTGAATCTTTGAATCTTTATGTTGCACATGTGTTAACAGGGATAAAGGTATGAAGGCAAGTCATTTATGGATTTTGAACACTTTTCTTCTATTCTCTATTGAAAAGATGAGCCTAATGTATGCAAAGAGCAGCATTTTCCCACTGAAGTAATGAATATTTAACTGTAAGATATTTCTCTCTGCCTAAACCGGAAAAGCAATCACTGAGGGTAAAACTTATAAGGACTTGATATTCCTGAGAAGGAGCATGCAGTGCATTCACCCACAGGATGCTCTTCCCATCTATCCCTGGAGAATTGTCTCTGGAGATGCCAGTCTGGGAAGAGCTTATCTGCTGAACTTGCTAATACTGTGTGAGGTCTTAGCACTCACTGCTCATGGTGCACTGGCTGCACCCAAAGACAGACTGCTCCCAGCTGGGCTGGCCAGTGGCTGGGAAGTGTGGAAATAATGTGCCTCAGCAGTCTCTGTGGTATCACAGAGTTTCTCCTCTTCTAGCTCCTGCAGCTACCTCTGTCATTTCCATCTTCTTCTCAAGCCCTGGAAGAGGGCAGAAAGACTTTGAAAACATGTCATGTTAGGTGGAAAAGATCAAGACTCAAAACACAAAATGCATCAGAGAGGTTCCAAAGTGTGAAGTCTGAAACCCTCCCTGTCAGGGTACAAGTAGCTGTGGCAAGACAACTCGCAGACCCAGATTTTGTTGCTATTTGAAGACACTGACAGCTAATGCTGATGCCACAGGATCTGGTTATTAACTACACAATGAGGAGTGAGGTTATTGCTGTGGGCCAAACAACTAACACTTCAGTGGGTTTAAGAAAGCTTGCTAACATACCAGACAAGCAAGTAGCTGGTGTCACTGGCTCCACACTGCATGAAACCTGCACAGACCTTGATCTGTTAGGTTTGTTGCATTGTTCTTTTTAGCCAAAGACAGCTACCTTTGATCTTCTGGTTCAATTTTGCCAGTTCATCTTAATCCTGCTGGGCAGAATCACTTTTATTATGCTGGCCTCTGATTTAATCTATTGCTCTCTATGTGATATTAAGTTGCTTATGCAATGCCAGTCTTGCGTGTACCACTGTTCCTGAAGCTCCCCAAGTTCCCATCCCAGACATAACTGTGCCACAGAGACCTCTGCCAGTAAATACCTGCACCTTTGCTATTCTAGTCCTCTGTCTCTGACAAAACTGCTGACTGCACAAAACCATTTCATGGTTTGCTCTAGTGCAGCACAAACAATTTCTGATACTGCGACTGAAAGAAGGAAGGAAACTACTAAGGATGATAACTTGAAACCAGCGAAGAAAATGTTCTTGTCAAAACACATTCTTAGTTTTCCTCTGCACCCAGATAAAACATTCACTAACTATAATTTTATTTTAAAATGAAAATGGGGAAATTAAAAAAAAAATTGTTCTACCTGCTGTCAAAGCAGTCTTCAAGATTTAACAAACCCAGAATTTTTTCTTTGGGGAATACACTGAAGAGAAACGTGTCGGCTTTACCTACACATTCCCCTCCCCCTCTTCCTCCCCTTTCCCCTCCCGCCCCCCCATTTCTTTTCTTCAGTTTGGCTAAAGCAGTCTGCAAATCCAACCTGAACTTGCAAAGAGCTTGAGTCGTTTTCAAACTGTATTTGCAGTTAGTAGGTAATTATCCGTTTGAGAAATGCCTGTGGCTGGGGCTTTGTAAAGAAAGGCTAAAGAAGAGACACCAAATTAATCTTTATTTCTGACAAAAATCTTTCCTTGGAATTCTTGGTCGCTGAGATCATTATACTTCTCTGGGTATTCTCTTTGCTATTCTGCCTTTACTGGCTACTTCTGGATAAAAGGAAAAGGGAAGGATAAGTCTTTTGGTGAACTGGATGCTCTTGTGCTTCTTACAGCACATTCCCTTTTGTGCTGAATGACAGACAAAGCCCACAAGGGTAAGGGGATAAGTGCTTCTTTGGGTTCCTTGCTGCTTCTGTTTTTGCAGTCTATCAGTTTCTTTCATTTGTGTAAGCATTAAAAATATATTTTTTAAAGTGTCTGGTGCCCTTTTTTAAAGGATAAAAAGGAAACAAATCCTTAAGTAGCACGTAAAAACTGGTAGTAAGACAGAAGCATTTGGTTTTAATGTTACTTGCACTTAGTAGCTGTCTCGCTTCAACTTCTGACTTTAGCCACAGAGGTAAACATTTGCAGAGACACAAAAACTGCTTATGAGTTTAGGCATTTGATTTAAGAAAACCAGAATCTAGAAAAACAGATGGAATTGAGGAGTAGGATGTGACCGAAGCATTTTCTGCCCATGGTAGGAATCCATCCCTCTGTGGTGGGCAGCCCTGGTTGGGAATCTATCCCTGGAAGGGGTATCCTACAGAGGGATTTCTTTGTGTGTGTCACAATGTACACAAAGATATAGGCAATGTTTTGAGTAGATTTGTCGAAAAATATATGAAGGTCAAGATAAAACAAGATTTGTATTATTCTCTGGACCAGAGAGGGGTCCCTACCATAACAAGGCAAGGGTCTTGAAGGCCCAAGTACTTCTTCACTGTAACAACTAGTGGGTGTTCATTCAATAGGTGGGCCATGGGAGATTATTGCATGAGATAGGGCACAATCAAGTCCTCATAACTGAGTAAGAGGGTTTACACAGTGGATTAAACCCATAAACCTTCTAATTTGCTGATCTGCTTCTAATAATGACCTCAGAGAGATGTGTGGACATCTCCAGAGTGGGCAGAATATCTTTTTGGCATCAGCCTCCTGTCAAACAACTACAGACAGACCTAGGATGTATGAAGTAGTTTGAACATAGTGAATTAGGAGCTGGGCTGTCCCAGAATAATGCCCCAGCAGAATCATTCCCATTTAACAGTTATAACCTGGTAAGGAGGGTGCAAGGAGGAACTGATTCTACATCTTGCATCTAAAATGATTTCTCTGCCTTCATCTTGAGAACAAGAAGAAACATACATAAAACACACTAATTTTAGTTTTGCATCCCTAAAGCCCAGTTTGTGAGGATTTACAAAACAGAAATATGACTTTTTTAACCCATCTCATGGCAGAATTAAATTGAAGACTTCCAGAGACACTATCAAGCCCAGAAGAGACTGATTAACTGGCAAAAAGGTATACAGAAATCTGTAGAAGACCAAACCGTGCCATAACAAAACTATGCTGCTATGCAAATGGATGTTCTAATGTAACAGTTTGTCTTTGTAACACCGATTCATTATCTGTTGTTGCATGTAGTTAGGAGCTTGCAAATCCTCTGTGCTCGTGTAATCAATACAGCATACAGATATATTTTTTCCTTGATTGACAAACTGTTCGATTTACATGTCTAGCCCTACCTAGCAGTGCTTTGGTACAGTTGCCAAGCCTAAATCCAGAAGAACAGAGGAAAATGAAGTACATTTAGCCTAGCATAAAGCCCATGAGGGGTAAGGGGATAAGCTGCCAGTGCTGGTGCAGAAAGGCTGACACTGAGAATTATTTTGCTGCTTTATTTTTCCCTGTCAACAAATGGGAGCTACCTTAGCTCATCTAGCCCTCAGCATAATGCAGTGGTTGCACAGGTTAATATTCAAGGAATGTACAGGGTATAAAGCTCAGGACTGGAATATTCTGGGAACAATGTTTGTCTTTCTGTTGTGTGACAATACAACACGTAGCAGCTTCAGAAGTCCTGGAACAGGGCTGGGTTGCTAGGCACTGTGTTCGTATAAATATTAAGTCCTAATGATGCATCAACCACATACGTCACTGCATGTTTAAAATGCATTTGCTTCAGCTTGTGCTTAAGTGCTTTGCTGAACTGAAGCCATGACTCCTAATGGCTAATCTGAATGGGGAAATGCCAGAGGAGAGCGGTCTTAAAAGAATGAAATCAAACTGTTCCTGGGAATGATAAACAAGCTTATACAAAATGAGCCACAAAACCAGCTGTAATAATACTGTGAGTGGAGTGCAGATAAGGGATAGGAAGTTACAAGCACTAAACCAGCTCTGCTAACTTCAGTGGATATGAATTTATTCTTGGTGAGGATTTGCTTTGATCTGGGCCTTCCATCCCACTGGCAAGCATGATTTGGGACTCATAGTGCATCAGACACACCACTGCTGCGAGCTACAGCAGAAATCCCTTTCTAAGACGAATGTAGTGTGCTGAACTGATGAACAAGAGTTCAACTTGGATTATTGAGGGGAAGTCAAGGGAGCTGAGCCTGGTGTAGGTCTCGTGGATAACATTGTAGGGGAAGTAAACCCCATTAGAACTTTTATTTGCATTAATTAAAATTAATTAAATGGTAGGAGGACAGATATCAGGCTTACTTCTTTTTGGATCTCACTCCCCTATGGGTATGAAATAGTCAGAGTGGATGACATTCAATTTTGGAGTTGCATTGTAAAACCACATGTCGAGAAGGAGTGGAAATTCAGTGAGACTACAGAACTTGTTCTCATGCTCTGAGTAACAGTCATAGTCTAAAATCAGAACATCATTAGGTACAGGATAGGTCTTTTAAAGAATTTTGAGAGTTATCTAAATTTAATTGATGATAATTTTACTTCCCAACTAGCAGTGGAAGGACTTTTCTTCTTAGATACATAGCAGAACGTGCTCTTCCTTCCATTATGTTATGAATTGTCCGACATGTATACAGCTAAGACATTTTAATTGCATTGTATTTTCATCTATCTTGTATTTTGACCCTACACAGAAATCCCAGAAGAAATTTGGAGTTGGAGATTGCTGCTGGGGTAGGCTTTGTTCTCCCAATGGCATAGGAAGTCATTAGTTGTACATTGGTGGTGCATCTTCATGGTCTTCTGTCTGAAATTCCACCTCCCGTACATCCTCAGTTCAGTCTATCTTTCTATCTTTTAGATGCCTTTCAGAATCTTTTGCTGAGGTTTTAATTTCTATGGAAACAGACTTTCTTACTTATTACATGGCATAATATGGTTGGAATAAGGGGGGGGTTGGAACTGGATGATCTTTGAGGTCCCTTCCAACCTGAAGAATTCTATGATTCTGTATTTTGGGTGATAATTTTCCATCTTTTTTTGGGGGGGGTTTCTTTCTTTTTAGATCTCCTTTCTTTGTATCTCTTCTGTCTGCTCCTTCTCCTGTACTTGCATACCTTCCTTTTCCCTCCAATTTATTTGTTTTTATATTCCCTACTCTTTGTGGCCTCTGAATAATCTGTGCTATAATCTTTCCTTCGGCCTATTTTTCCTGTCAGTCTCTTTCTATTCCATTTTGTGTTCACCCATTCTTTTGTTTCACTGTACCCTCCAGTCCTTCAAATGTTTCCTTTGGAGATTTTTACTGTGACTTCTCCCTTTTCCCTCCATCACACACACTTGTCTCTCTTTCCTTTTTCCTGCTCCCACCCTTCTGTGAAGTCCCCTCTGTCATGTAGACATTAATTCCCCTCTATCCTCAGCCTCCCTGCCAGTTTTTGTGAAGGTAGAGAACTGTCTAAATACAGCTGTGGATTAAACTACACCAAACAAAGCTGATCCTCAGTGGAAGGGTGTTACACAGTGAGAGGTTAGTGAGCACTGTTCATGAAGGAGCAGAGGAGTTACAGGCTTCTTGGCAGTAACTGTGTAGATCCAGGAGTTAGTCTAGCAGGGAGACCTGATCCTTAATGCTGCAACCTACAGAAGTCTAAGATCCTGTGTGTCAGTACTCCATCCTCTGCCTTTCGCCAACAGCAATAGGTTAGTGCAAATGCTCCAAGGCATGTGGATATTGCAGACCTTGATATTTTATCTGAATTTAGACAATTTTGGCCTGTTCTGTCTCTTCACCTCTTCTTATAAGGGATTTACTCTTATTTGTAGGAAGGCACTTTCAGAGCACTCCCGCAGTGGTTGTGGGACCCTCCTGTAAACACAGACACTATCATTAATGGCTAATAAGGGCCTGAATCCTCTTTCTGCAATTTTATCCGTCATCCCAGGACATTACAGGCCATTTTACTCTGTATACAATATCACACTCTGTCCTTTTAGGACCTGCTGTTCTTCACAGACCATTATTTGAGCATACCTACATTATAGGAAAATGGAGGCAGTAATGTATGCTTTGCTTTCTACACCGTATAGTATTTGAGAGAGCTCTCTCCTACCACACTTCACTTTTCTCCTAACCAGATTAATGCATCTGATTCTTTTATATTTTTTCCCCATTTGAAATATTCCTCTGTGATTCTAATAATTGCCTATCTCAACATCTCTTCCAATTTCTCTCATAACCTCTTTAAGCTGTGGTGACCAAAAGTAAATGTAGTGTTCAAAGTAAGGAGATGCTGGAGAGCAGGTTTTATACAATGGCATTATATAATTTCGTCCGTGCTATTCACCATCTTCTTTCTTATGCAGCCAAACATCTTATTCACTGCTTCTGTACGCAGAGCAGATGTCTTCACTGAATGATCTGTAATGATGCCTAGAACTCTTCCTAAGAAATAAAAGCTAATTCTGAATCCATCAGTGTGTATCGGTAGCTTAAATTGTTCCTTCCAGTGTTCATTACCTTGCACTTGTCTAAAATGAATCTAATCTGCCCTTGTGATGCCAATTTTTCTTGTTTGATCGGTGTTCTCAGAATTTCTTACCTCATCTGCACTGAAAGATTTTGTTCTGCTAGACAATACCGCAGTTTGCTTTGGTCATCTTCTCTTCCTCGTATTTAATATTAAGAAGGGGGGCTGCTTCACTGTTCATGTTTCTTGATCAACACCTGATATGGAGGTCTGTTTGAGGGTGGTATGAGAAGTAAAATCATATTTTCTGCAACCCCAGAGAGTGAAGGAATGGCTCTAGCCATGCAAAAGCAGTGCAGCTGTCTCAGGAAGTGTAATTACAGGACAATACTCTATTTAATTTCCTCTCTAAATTAGCTGCTCCTGCATTATCTTCATGAAATTCAGAGCAGCACAGCCCTGGAGCAGCTCTGCTCCCTGGGAGCAGACGTCCCTCTGGGCTGTGAGTGTGAGGAAGCATGCTGCCGTTCCAACAGTCCTGGTCTCTCCATGTTTTGCCATTGCCAGAAAATGTGACAATCCAGGGTTTCTGATATGCTTCTGTAATTTTTGACCCACAGCAGGACTCTGTCCAACAGCAATTGTCATCTCATTATCTCATGTGAATATGAAAACACGCTGACAAACCCATGTAAGAGCTTCATCCCCAATACTGTAATTATCCTATTCTCTTATGCTTGGCATTAGTAACGAGACAAGAACACAGAGAGATGGACTGAATCTATGAGATGAAGAGACCTGTTGATGGCACAGCCATAAGGCAGGACAGAGCCTGGCAGCCATGGACCATCCCACAGCTCAAACCAGGGATCAGGGCAATGGAGGCAGCCCCCAACCTAAGCACTGGGAACCAAACAGGGGGCAAGGATGGGCCATGGCAAAGTGTGGGCACTCAAATGAGATACAAAACTATGTTTGGGGGTAGGTTATGGTACAGTTACAGCCTATAAGCACTTGAAGAGTACCCGTATAGGCAACAGGACTGTACAGGATTATATATACCTGTAACATTACTAAATGATGGGAAAGAAAAAAATACTGTATTTTATACCAGAGAAAGTATAGCCAGCTGGAATGACATGTTCCACTATTACACTAGACATTGTTACCAGTTTATCCACAGGAAAGAAAAAAATATATAAGAACTCTTGGTAAACTATTAATTACAAATGGGCTTAAAATATTCTTTATTACTGAAAATATAGGGCAAAACCTTGCCCTGGGATATGCATGAAAAAGCCCTGTTGTCTTCAGAGTGACTTGCATGCATATATCCAAGGGCAATGATTAGACTACTATTAATTGCTCAAAGAAATAAGTCAGGTAATAATGAAGAAGGACATTCTTAGTAGTTTAATCCATAACACTGCAACCTCGAGCCACATATATTTTCAGATTTAACCTGAAATCTTTTACAGCATGCAATTAGCCTGACAAAATACCATTTTAAGTCTCATTCATTAAGAGATTCCTCAGGGTCTTGATATTTTGCCTTTACAAAAAATATCGTTATTTCAGAAAGTACAAAGCAACTTTTCAACTGAGAGCAGATACTGAAAAATGAGAGGGAGAAAATAGAATGGAACAGAATGGAACAGAAAGGGATAAGGAAAAGGAGAAGAGGAAAGTGGAGGAGAGAAGATGAAGGATGACAAAACAAATGTATCCACTGAGGTTTGTAGACTTGAAATGACATCTCTAGCCTCATATGCACCTATGAAATGCATGTCTGAAGACATACGTGTATTACACAGAGAAACTGGAAGGTTCTTATTTCTGGGATTGTCTATTTGGTTCATTTTGGGGAAGAAGCATCACACATCTACTTGAAGACTTTGTGAACTAGGTGACTTACTGAGATGTTGAAATATTAATGTAAAGCAGGCCTTTAGATATTGAGACTTGGGAAACACAAATGCTTTTAAAATATTTTCTAATCCCTGACTAAACAAGTCTAATTCTTGGAATCTGTGATTGTATTTTCAGATGTGAGTAGAGTATGTGAGTTTAAGGCGCCCTAAAGCATTTCTGAGTAAAAGCCTAGCACCAGTCATCTGGAAAATGTGGCCCTTTGAAACATCATGAATTGGACACACAATATGTTTTTGCATGCTGAAAATTTACTCTTGAATTCCTGGTACAGACATGCTTGAAGTTTGCACTGCTAAGAATTTACTAAAGCCACTGAAATATGATAATTTTCAGCAGCTTTCCTTTTAGTACTGATGTTCATAAGGTATTTGCAAAGGATCATAGTAGCACTAATAATGATATTGATAACAATAATAATAAAATCACCATTCAATTGTTTGGAAATGGTCTTTGGCAAGACTTTTTGCAAGGACTTTTTTGTGTTCTGCCCAGCTCTGCTGAACAAGGGTGCAAGCAGGCTCTGGCAGGCTTCAGCATCTAGCTCAGAGTCTATTTGAATGAACTATACAACTCCTCTTGACCTCAAGGAATGAGGAGACCATTTCCACAGCACACCAAAATCTCTCTGACAATAATAGCAGGAATTCCTTTTCGCATCTGCAAGCTAAAATGATCTTCTGCAAAATACTAGGTAATGGTAATGCAGCTTTTGACCTTCATCAGGGAAATTCTCGTTGCTGAGTTTTGATCTTGGGTCCACATGCTCCATTTCCTTTGAGTATACCTAGACAGTTATTGGAAGCTATCATACCAAAGCCTGCTTAAAACAAGAGACAGCTGCACTCCTGCTAATAGCTCTTCCTTGTGCCGTAACTGCTGCATTTCCTTCACATACAGTTCTTCCTAAATAGAATTTTCAGCAAGAAATTTGGCCTCCTCATCTCAGGTGGATTGCATTAGCCTGCTCAGCTTCCATTGCCATCTTCCAATCTGAATTATTTTTTGCTGGTTATCTAATACTCTGTTGTGTTCAGAAGATTCTAATAGTAATTGCAGGAAAGCCACAACGGGATATTAGCTAATTACAAATAACTTTTTCTGAAACATATCTAAATTAATACAAAATATTTCTCTACATTGCAACCTACTTAGCTTCTAGTTCTGTGAAGATTTGCACATGTGCTAAATTAAGCTTGGTGGTTTGAAGATCCACAGTGAAAAATATCAAGCCCATCTTATTTCAAAAAGTGCAGTGAGAAACAGAGAAACTTCGAATCATTACTATTAATCTTTTTTTTTTCCTTATTTCACATTAAAAGACCTGACTCCTGAGAGATCAGCTGAGTACTTGCTTAACTCCAGTTAAATTGCTGCCAGACTTGGCCTTAGCATATCAAGTAAAGAAGCTAGAAACCGCCATGGTGTCACTGTCAAGTGACAATATAAAGTAGCGCAATAAAATTAAAAATAAATATTCTATAGACAGCAGAATAAAGCAATGCTTTCCTAATTATCTCTGGAATTCTGAGCTTGATGAGAAAATACATCACACAATTATCTGTAAGCTGAATGTGGAAAAAACACCAAACTGGCACAAAAAGAGCAGAGGAAACCTCCTGCAGCATCTTCCTCTCTCTCCATTCTCAGGTATGAACATGTTATCCTGTTATACGTCACCAGGTCATACTTCATTTGTTAAACAGCTGATGCCAGGGCCATCTGCAGCACATGTAAGTCTTAATGGACTTCTAAACCCCAGGAAAGATGCTAAATCTTCTGGGTTTCACTATACTTGTACAAGAATCTGTTTTGTCTGAAAAACCTTAATGCTGGCTTTACCAGCTCTTGGTTTTAGCTGTGAAAACCACTGGCTTAACCTGAGATGTGTGCATTTAGGTAGCAGCCCCTTATCCTCAGTGCTAAGTGCATCCATTACATAACGTGAAATGCTCTTGTTCTGTTTTCCTTCACTCTGCCCAGTACAGAAGGCACAGGTGAAGTTTAGCCTTAGAGAAGCAGGATAAACAGGTGCAGGCCTGCGGACCAGAGGGGAAAGGTGTTCCCGTGCATTACCCAGAGCATCACCATGGATTCTCAGGTACAGCAAAGCCTCCGCTCTGCCTTAGGCTCACTGCTTTTACAGGGAAACATACCATTTCCACTCCTTCTGAGGACACGTTTCCATTTCCAGGGCAAATACAAAGAGCCTCAGGGCAATTGGCAGTTCAGCTATTCATCTATTTTTCACTTCTAGGTAAATAGGATATTAAAAATGGAAAAGTGAGATCTATTCTTTAAGTAGACAAAATATGACGCTTGGAAGAATAGGAAAATCAAGGAGTAACATGCCCATTATTAGTTTTTCAGCAAAATTCTTCTTTTTAATTTTCCTCTCTTTTTGCTGTAATGCTTTGGAAAATGCATTGACTCTTCCACTGGCTTCTGACTTCTGATGTTCCTTTTTGATCAACAAAAAACCACCTCTCTTTTTATTAGTTTTTCAAGGCAAACCTATCACATACACAGGTCAAAATGAATGATGAAAGTTTATGCATAGACATCATATGGAAAATCTTCAATAGGCACTAGCATTGTGTGACACTTCAAACACTGTGTTATCTGAATAACCCTATCCTGATTCCTGGCTGGAGGTGGTTCTCAGGCATCAGGGAGGTGAGAGCACAAGTATAGTAAGGGATTCCAAATTTAAAGAGAATTGTGAATCCTAAAACCATTTCACTGTCTGAAGCTATTTCATCTCCTCATATCAGCCTCCTGAATTTTGCTATTACTTGATTCACACCCCCTCCCAGTTTTAGTGAACTAAGAGATAATATAAAAGAAAGTTTTCCCCCAGGCAGCTTCTGAGGTTATGTCTTCCCACCCCCCATCCCAGCTGAAGTGCTCATGAAGCTTATCCTGAAGCTTGGCAGTTTATAGCTTGATTTTGCTTTGCCATAAAATATCAGGCTTTAGGCTGGGCCTGTAAATGACAGGAAAAGCCCAGCTGTCCATTGTGCCAATCAGGAGCAGAAACCTTGGCAGCCACTCCAGTGTCACTGGCAAGCCCAGGGTTTCTCATTTGGTTTGGTTGAGAAAAGCTGGAAGACATTATGTCAGTGTATCTCAAAGACTCCGAAACCCTAAATCAACCAAATAAGTATAAAAATCAAATGAAGATTTATAAGGTAACACCATATCACTTTCATGTGTACCTTTTTGATTTACAGGACTGGCAGTCGGAGCTATACAGAGGTTGCATATGAGACTCAATCCACCCAATTTCATAGGCACAAGAGAAGGCACGGTTTAGGGTTTGTGGCCAGTACGTACCCAAGAGAACATGCTGTTTTCTTTGGGCAGGTGAGGAGTCCTAACACTTGCTCTTTTCCTGAGGCTTGGCTCACAAAGCTACAAGCTAGTCTACAGTGCTCCATTTCCTGACAGGCAGTGATTGTTCCCAAACCAAAAGCACAGAGCAGAAAGTAATTCATAAAACCAGAGTGCAACGTGTCAAAAGGAATCACAGGCGTGGGGCTGGCAGTGATGGGAATTGAAGCTCCAGGCTGGTGTCACGGGGAAGAGAATAAAGTTTTTCATGCGAGCTTGTTGAGCTGCCTTTGCTGCTTCCAACTTGTACCAGTGGCTAAGCCTGGGATTGAGCTTAACCACTCCATGCAGGCACTCTTGTGGGTTCACCTGCAGCATGAAGGGGCAGGTACAGGGTTGCTCAGACTGGTTGTGTGCCAGCACCCGAGGCTCCCCACACACTGCGGGGTGGGGGGCAGCAGCTTTCCTAGGTGGGCACCAACAATTGTGAAGACAGCACTAAGGAAAACACTTCTTCCAGTGGCAGCAAAGTGCTCGGTCTCACTTTCCTACTTTCCCATTGTCCTGGTGGGGTTGTTACGTGCTGCTCATAGGCTTTGTTCCAGGTTCAGACAGCCCCTGGCATCAATGCGAGCACCCTCCAGGGCAGGATGAAGCTGCTGTGCCTCCCTCCCCACATGAAGACCAGCATGAGAGACACAGTCAGGGTAATACAGCAGCACAACTGTAACTGTATCTGTGGGGAAGGTCACCTGCCCGTTCCAGGGGGGATCTCCCAGTGATTATTTTAAATGTGAGTGCTAATGCATAAATGGAAGTGGTGGTGAGAACAAAGCTAAGTATCAGTGCATACAGATGAATATGAGGGAGCCATGGAGAACACCTTTAAACCTGGAAGATTAAAATCCTTAGAGTAAGGATAGAGAGGTGGGCGATGGTCTCTTCAGCCAAGTGATGGGTGACAGGACAAGGGGAAATGGCACGAAGCTGCACCAGGGCAGGTTTAGATTAGACGTTAGGAAGAAATCCTTCACTGAAAGAGTTGTAGGGATGTGGAACAGGCTGCCCAGGGAGGGGGTTGAGTTACCATCCCTGGATGTGTTTACAAAACAGGTAGATAAGGTACTTCAAGATATGGCTTAGCACAGGACAGGAATGGTTGGACTTGATGATCTTAAAGGTCTTTTCCAACCTAGTGATTCCGTGATTCTGTGATAATTTCATGGAGGAATGCTTACTTTATTTTGCTTCCTGTTGAGAGGACTAACACTGCATTGTTTTCTAGTCAGTCAGGGATGAAGTAGCTTTTATACACTGTACAGTCAGTGGGAATGAAGAGGAAAAGGTGCTTTCATTTTACTCAGATTTAGGAAAATACTTTTGAAACAAATTAACAAGAATGGTCCTTCACTGACATCAATCATGTCCCTCCAAAATGGCATTTACCAGCAGAAAACTAGCTATCTCAAAGGCTAAAAGAGGTCACAAAGACATATAGGTTATATAGATTTGTAGCTGAAACATGCAATGAATCTTGTCCAAGAATCATTAGATGTGAAACAAGTTTGAGATGCCTTTTTTGGCACCTTAATTTTTAAACTTTAGGGATTTAATGGGCATTCTTTGTCAACCATAGTGGCTCGTTAAAGGCTTGGCTTTATAAGGAAGTGTCACTGAAATCTGTATCCATGAATCTCTTTGCCTGTCTCACCCTCTTGAACAAGCTGGCTGATCCTGCTAGAGTCAGGAAAAGGGCAAAAGATCTTAGAAGTTACAAGGGTCTGACAAGTTTCACAAAAATTGGCAGCTGTGAAAAAAAGGAAGCCTCGGAAGCATCATTTAGCACAAGCAGCAGAGCTGTCAGCATGGGCTGAACTAACCACTGTAGTTATGGAGCATACAGTTATAGCCCTGAAGTTAGGGGACATAGAAGGGAGTGTGGGGTGTGCAGAGTAATAGCTGAAATATTTGCAGTAGGGGCAGGCAGAAAGAGGAATGGATGTAGGATAAGTACAAAACTAGTCATTAGTTGTGCTGTTACCATAAGTGGTTTCTTTTCAACACAAATTAGAATTCCCAAACAGTCACAAACCTCTATGAGCTACAGAATTAAGCGAGACACCAGTTTTCATGACACTTGGGATAAGTATCAAGAGATCTGCTACTACTGCAGCACTGGAGATCATTCTTACATTCCCACAGGGCCAGCCAAATGCCGAGTGGTAATACTAACCTCATTACAAGCACTTTTCGTAAGGAGTCCCTATGCCTGGTGTAAGGACCTCATTAAAGAAAATACAGTTTCCTAGTATAAGCGTTCATTGCAAGGCAGATTTTGTCAGGAAGAGCAGGCCACCTGCTTGCAATCTGTGACCCCAAAAACACCTCATCTCCTGGAAAGGATGGGAAGGACCAACTAAAATGCCAGTGACGTGTAAGAGGCATCTCAGATACAGCCAAAATTGAGTTCCTGATATCCAAAATATTTAGGACAGACTGTATTAGAATGAGAAGTATATAATATTTTATTTTCTAACAGCACTTGTTGCTGCTTTGCATAAAAACTATGTTTTTACAAAATCCCATAAAAGATGCTTTTTATACCATCTACCAATCTCACATATCTACAAAATAGTTCTGAGAGTTGGCTGCTTAGGACATAAGGAGGATCTCAGGCATAATCCTTGTTTTGCAGAATGTTGGTAGCAGTGATTTTCTTTTTTTTCTCAGTAATGTGTTTCATTCTTGTGAAAGGAACTGTTCTTCCAGCATAGTGCTTATGTAGGCTTCACTGCCATAGTGCTGAGCTTCCCTTCTGCTGGACCCTGCAGAGGCAATCAAGTTCTTCAGCTGGTTTCTAATGGTTACCATGCTTCCGGGGGGCTGAAGCCCCACCAAAAGAAAAGCCTGACTTGTTGCATGAAGCCAATCAAGCACCACCTGTTTGCCCAACACGTACTTTTAGCAATGTTTTTTGTCCTCTTGGTGCCCTCTCATCATCGCAGATCATAGAATCATAGAATTGTAGGGGTTGGAAGGAACCTCGAGAGATCATCGGGTCCAACCCCACTGCCAGAGCAGGCTCCCTAGGATATATCACTCAGATAGACGTCCAGACGGGTCTTGAATATCTCCAGAGAAGGAGACTCCACCACCTCCCTGGGCAGCCTGTCCCAGGGCTCTTTCACCCTCACTGTGAAAAAGTTCTTCTGCATGTTGGTGCAGAACTTCCTATGCTCCAACTTGCAGCCATTGCCCCTTGTCCTATCCCCAAAGACCACTGAAAAGGGGCTGGCTGATTCCCCCTCCATCCCCTGCTTCAGATAATTATAGACTTTAATTAGGTCCCCCCTTAGTCTTCTCTTCTCAAGGCTGAAGAGTCCCAACTTACTCAGCCTATCCTCATAGGGGAGATGCTCCAGGCCCCTAATCATCTTCGTAGCCCTATGTGGGGCTAGATGGCTGTTTTTCATCTTTGTCCAAGCCTCTGATTACCTTCTTGCTCTTTAGTTTGGTCTGCTCTCATCTTCCATCCCACACCCTGACACACACACTAACTTCTGACTGTGACCCTTCTTGATACTGATGTCTTGGTTCTTCTTTGTCTTCTCCAGGCCAGGCTTTAACTTGCCTGTACTTTTTTCCAGTGCACCATAATTGCAACCTCTCTACCCTCATTCTACTTATGCCTTCCTGGTAACAAAGATCATGACTATGTCTAAAAGGCAGGGATGTCCTCTTCAGATAAATACTTGTAGAGCTGATCAAGCTATTACTTTCTCCATCCTTTTTTTTCCACTTCTTCCTTGGCTTCCAAAGCTATGCCAATAGCCTGCACCACCTTCAATAACAACTCTGTTTAAACTAGCTGATTTGTACTGAAGCAGACTGAAAATGCTCATGCAACCTTGTAATGCAGGTTGCTTATATAGACAGGAGAAGGCCCATAATGAATAGCTGGCAGGGAGAAAAATCTTAATACACTACAACATACTTCCAAGGACACTGTAAGCCTTCATCTTTGTATATATATAAGGCCAGATTTTTAAATTATTTTTAAGGGAAGAAAAGCTATAACCTATCTCTTAATCACAACATGTGTGTCTTCCTTAAAGAAACACAGGGAATCTGACATGGAGCAGGAAACTGGATTCAGCTTCCCAGGAAGCAAGTCTAAATCGCATTTTTTATTTTTTATTTTCTCAAATTTGAAAGGCAGGTTAGAAAAAACATTTGTAAGTCAAGCAATGCATGCCAGTGAAATAGGTAAATAAAGTTTCACTTTTTTTCAAAGTATAGAAACTTCTGTGAACTGCAGGTGTTAGAGATTAACGCTTTAATGGGAGCCACATGCATTGCATCCTTTATGCCTGACTCCAGCTCAGGTTGAGAGATAAAATTATTTTGACATCCAAGGAGGACATAATGTTCTTTCTGAATACAGATCAGGTTGTCTGTGACATGTAAATTAAACTCATCTGAGTACTTTTTTTTTAAAGCAATATGATTGAAAAGAAGAGGCAGAAAATTTTTCAGGCTTATGTGCCACCCTAGGAGTCCAGTCCAGAGTCTTTCTGAATGGACAATAGCAATGTTTTAATCTTGTTTTGCTGAAACACTTAAGGATGTGCTTAAGTATGGCTGTATTCAGTGCAGGACATAAATAATATCTAGACCACAATGCTTTCCCCTGGTGCTGGCTGTGATTTCCATTCATTGATTCTGCCAGCCCTGTGTGGTCTAGTTTTTGGAAGATATTTACATATATATTCACACACTTTACCATTAGTGTACACTGTTTTTCCCCTTGTCTGCATAAATGTGTGCCACAGACTTCCTGTACTTCTAATGAAGTGACTGGCGTCACACTGCTTCTATGAATTTAAATTTTTCTAATTTTCCTTTCAGTCTGTTTCTAGCTAATTTTCTCACTTAAAGAAAAATAATTTTGTACTCTGAAGTTTTGTTTTGGAGACAGCTATCCTAAACTCTGTAAGGAAGCAGAAAAAGACAAGCCAAGCAAACGGACACAGACCACTTTCTTCCAAAAACCAGGCCATTCCTTTAATGGCACTGTCACTTTTCAGACTCTATGAACCTCTGCAGTACTATGCAATGCTCTGCCTCTGTGCGCCCTCCTCCCCTTTCCGTGGCAGACTGGTTTGCTTCCCATCTTTAGCTTCTGTGTTAACATGCCTCTTTTTCTCAGTGTCAAGCTCTGTCTCATGCTGGTGAGCAGTCTGTCCCCACATTGTTTGTCATTTGGTCCTACTCATGCTTTCTTCCACCCTACTGCAGTATTCAGCAACAGCGCGGAAGCAGTTCACATCGGTATTTCCACAGCATTCTCCCTTTGTCTTATGATTTAAATCCCTACACGTCCAGCATTTACCTATTATTGCTTGTCTGCGTTAAACTAGTATTTGTAAACAGAGAAGCTGCATATTCTACATTTGTATTTGCAAAGAGTTTGTATATATACACTAATTCAGTCTTCCAAGGAACAGAGTCCAAGAAGAGGCAGCATGGGAACTTATGTTTTAAGAGGTCTTTAACTTTTCCATTCACAGTTTAGGGGTCTGGGAGAGAGGGAAGAGTCCTTCATTAAGAATGACATGTGTTGAGAGAAGCATCTGGTTTTGTGATACTTCACAGAGGAGAGGATGGAGCATCATGACATTCCCACAGCTGGTGAGACAGAGATGCCTGAGCAGATATGGACCTTCTAGGTGATGCACAGAAAGAATATCTGTAACCTGTTCTTCTAAGCCTTGATGCTGCAGTTGTTTTATGTTTGGCATCCAATTCTTGGAGCACTGCGATTTCTGTGACTCTTTTCCTTTTCCTTTCCATCCCACTTATGGGAGAGCTACAAAAGTTCCCATGGGACATTCCAGATGTTCTGAAACATGAATGCAGAGGGATGTACAACATTCAGCGTTTAACAGGGATTTGTTGTGCTTTCTAATTTCTGTTTACAGAAACAAAACCCCTTAAAACAAGATTGCCATGCTCATTATTGTCTGATTTCCCTCAGACACATGCTGTGTGGATGGGAAAAATTAAGCCTGACACGGGCTACTTTCTTTTTTCTCTTAGCCTACCTGCATCCATATTAAAGGTTTTAACAAGCTGAGGTGATATATCAGGTGGAATGATCCTGCCAGCAGCTTTGCCCTGGAAATCCAGCTTGGGTGGTAAGGAGAGACAGTTCATGGAGGAAGCACCAGTGATCATGCAGGTTTCAATAATAGACTCCTTATTCTGTTTGGCAGAAGTGTCTTCCATGCAGAGTTGATACAATGTGCCATTGTACACCATTCAGCACGGGAAAAGCAACGTCAGACATGCCTGAGCAAGGAATAAAAGCCTTCCACTCAAAGCATCCAAGGAACAATCGGCAACTGCAGAGATAATGATTTACTCTGTCTTCCCTTTGTTCTCTTGACAGCCTGCCAAGTGCACAGTTGTGTTCTTGGCCTTCTGGGGAGTCTGACCCACTCCTGCTAAAAGACTTGGAGGAGAACGAAAGAGGTCATGGCCTTAGCCTCTCCATGAAAGGGAAAGCTCCACTCCTGTTTGCAACAACCTCCTAACATTAAAGATCTTCCTAAGGTGAGGAATATTTCTCACAAAGCATAGACAAAGATGCATATAGAATGAGGAAAATTTTAATTACCATTGGCAGTTTTCAGCCCTTTTTTGGGCTTTAAAATAGCTTCTTAGAATGAAAATAGGAGAAGGTACGCGTCATGTCTGTGTCCTACACTCTTCTCTTTGGATGAAGAGGACATGGACTATTTAAGGTACACACTGTGATTTATTTAACAGTCTGCTGCTGTTGTGCATTTCCTCTTCTTTCACTTTCTGCATCTACAAACAGACAAGTCTGGGAGGGGAATAACACTTTATAAATGGCCAAGGATAAAAAGAGAACTTCTGTGGATCTGTGCAAATGTTGCTCACTTTGAGGAGACAGACTCCACAAGGAAACAGCTATGGCAGGCCAGCAGGTATCACCAACCCTAAATGCTCTTTGAAGATCTTGCAGCTGAATTTTGGGACAAAAATAAGGTGGGGCTTACTTTCATTTGCCTTTCTGTCATTTAGATTTCACAAAGACTGTTCATTTCTTCGCTCGTTTGAAAGCTAGCTAAGATGACCAAGACACCAGAATGTGAGATTTTTATAAAATCTTGACACAGCACAAAATTCAGCCTTAATTTCATGCTTTTGATGGGGACAAGGCACCTTTTACCTTAAGAAAAAAAAAAAAAAAAGCTACCAAGAATAATGTGCCTGATGATAGGGGAATCAGAAGCAAGGAGCCTTAGGATAGCCATCATCTCTGAAGAAATCAGTTCTTGTTCCAGCTTAGCTCAAACAAAATAAATGTGAGGATTTGTCCCAACTCCAATTAGTCCACATCATAGATCAGTACATCTGGCAAGTCCTAAAAAGATATGAGCAGATATTTCAAGAGGCTGAGTAGCTCCTATTTCTGTTCAGTTAAATGTCAGATGAGCATACCTGGCACTTTGCGAGAATTGGTTCCCTGGAGAAGATGAAGGCTGACTCTGACAGAGAAGTAGAGGGTGAGAATGGAGAGACACAAGCAGCTGAATCCCTTAAATCTTCCTGAGCATCATTAAAAATAAGGGCACCCGAGGAATGTAAATGTAAAAGACACCTAGGTCAAAACTTAAAGAGGGATTTTGCAGAGGTAATAGCCAGAGTTTCTTGGAGCAGCATTTCTAGCTACATTATTTGGATGTAGCCTGAGACAGAAGAATTTGAAAAGTATTTACACCATCCTGAAGACATTTTAATGTCCATTCATTTGGATGTTTTAGTTTTGCATTAGGGGATTGAGGGCAGAATAATTCCTGCTTGAACTTTGCTCACTGGAAAAGTAAAATTATTGCTTTTGCAAAAGAGAAAGAATAACTTTGAACAAATTCTGGCCAAGTTCATACCAAAGGTGCTGAACTCTTCTCTGTGAAGAGATCTCATGTAGCAGAGATCATTTTGTACTGCATGCTGATATTTCCTCCAAATTAACTTAAACTGGCATTCTGCCTCAAAAGCTGAAAAATATTAAAACTGACACTCTGCTTGTTTGTTCTCAGTTCAGAATGTCTACAGCTACCCCTTTTGTGACTTCTCCATTGCTGCCGGCTTTCCACTTACACTGCTTAGATGTCCTTTCCCACTATTCTCAAAACCTCTGCTGGCCCCCAAGTGACTCCTGCACTGTGACTCATGGGCGCCTTTCATCAGGAGGCAAACTAATGGTCTCCTTCGACACATGCTGGATGAGTTCTGCACAGCTCCAGGGTTCCTGCTGCTGCTAATGAGATTTTTCTGGAGGGTTGTGAAAGATCATTAAGAAGTGGTTTCTGAAAGCCCAATATTAGTTTTTCAGTGTTTAACTGGGGGTGTCTCCTCAACTGCTCAATGCTAATAATAGCAGAATGGTTGCTTTGCTGGCAGGGTGGTCAAGGATCAGCTCACTGGTGTCAACACGCTGGTCCATCTCCTGGATTGTGTGGTTTTGAACTTTCGTAGTGATGAAAAAAGGAGCGATACTTGCTGGCTTGTATCAGGGTGAGTTGTGGAGCTGAGTGGTAAGTGAAAGACTTCTCAGAAGCTCATGCTCTAACCGGGCTGCACGTGGAGCCAATTCCTACCTTAGGTATCTGATCCAGTGGAGGGAAGGGAGGAAATTACTAGAGAGAGGTGTGTCAAGAGGAAGCCCTGCCCTTGAAGGCAAACTGGATGGTGGTAGATGACGGAAGCACGGTAAAGATGGAAACTGTCCTTGTGAGGCAGTGTTGTGGGCTACTGTTTGTGGGGTTGGTTAGGGATCAGGAAGCATGAGGAAGAGAATATCCACTCCTGAAAGAGAAAATGTGGAGAGTGCTAGAAGAACTATGGGGCAGAGTGCACATAAGAGCTTGGGGAAGGAAAAGGAAAAGCTTCTTGAGATGCTATTTGTTAGCACAGTCAGAAAAGATTCAAAGCATTGTGGATAAAGGACTTGTCCAAAGGAAAAGGTAGAAATAGTCCAGGGAGACAGAAAAATGCATGATGAAACATACTTCTTTGCTCTAGAAAACATCCTTTCCTCACAATCTAGAGCTGACAAAGACCTTAAATTTCCCTACTCACTACTCTGGAAGACAGCATGATAACCTGTAATTCAGGGAACTGGAAATTCTGAGATACATGGTTTAAAGACTACTGAGCTAGATGAAAAATTGAAGAAAGACAGTGGATTACTGTTTCCTGGACTCCCTTTTATCTGGGAAGGAGAAAGACGGAAAGACATCACTGATGGGGAATGCTTCATAGTTTTTGCAAGAGCACAAGAAAAGATGATCCTAATGGGGTACTGTGTCTTTAAGAGGACCTTGGCAGGAAAAAAGTGGATTTGAGCCCAAGAGGAAGCTTAAGTTCTGACATGCTGATCTATTAAGCTTCAAAAACAGGTATGCATTTCACAGAGCTTTCCCAGAACCATCCAAAGGCTCGGTGCTGAGGGATTTCTCAATACTACATCTGAAACAAAACAGACATGTGCCCTTTGAGAAGTGGAGCAGAAAAAATCACTGCAGTGATGAAATACTGGGATCACAGATGAAAGGTACAAGAAGTTTGAATCCTGCTTCACTTTATGTAAAGCGATGGTCAAAAGATGACAAAGATTACACAGTTGTATTTTCTTTACAATAATAAACATTCAACACTTCTAAAACTTTAACTGAAGAGGTGGCTAATTATGAGACTGTACTACAGACTTGTGCATATTCTCATGTTAAAAATAAAATGTCTGAGTAATTACATTTTTTACCTATCATTACTAAAATCAGGTGAAAGATTTCAAGAGGATCCAGGCTTAGAGAGCTATTTTTATAATTTCCAGTTATTAATGATGTTCCTGTTTAAGATACCAGATGGTGATTATCTAATAACAGGGACAAATGTGTGAATGATCATACTGGCAAGGGATGGTTACACATGAGGGTGTCTTCAGGGTGCAAAGAAGAACTGGGCATAGGTTAGAGCTGGAGGATCTGAAATGCCCCATCATTACTGCTGTTGAGACTGTTTTCTCTCCTCCCATAAAGCCAAATGATCCTAGAAGGGTTTTAAACTCAGGTGAGCAGAAGTGCTGACAGAAAGGCTATATCCACGCATCAGCCAAGGGAGGAAATAAGGCTCTTTCTTGGAATTTACATCTGCACATAAAACAAGTTTCCATTAAAATGGAAACACTTCCCATCACTTAGAGATTGTTTTTCTTAGTCGCATCAAATATTTTCTTGTCTACTTGCTGTGTCAGCTCTGTTTCTGGCCTGTGTGTCTCAGGACACTTACATTTGTCTACATTTAATTCTTGCTGTAGGGTATGGTTTTGGCAAAATGACAGTTGGCATGTGTTGGGCACCCAGGGCATTTCCCTGAGAATCAGGCTCTCCAATACAATCTGTTCCACACTGATAACATTTAGATCTGAGGAAAAACAGCAGAAAAGTATGGCCAGGGGCCTTTGGCAACTTGGAGAGAGCTGAAGCTCCTGGCTACAGCTGCTCAAAAGAACCCAACTTTACTAGAAAGGAGGGAGGCTTTCTGCAAGCCTTTAGCCTTGGAGGAAAGCTAAAGCAGCTTGTACAGGTAGTTTGAAATCATCATCTGCAAGCCTATAAGGACAGAGGAGGTGGAAAGACCTTTGGGTGAGGCAGTTGCCATGGGGAAACCTGTCTTTATGTGAAGTTATGTGAATCAGAAGTTTAAGAGTGCTGCTGTACATATATGCAGAATAGACTAGGGATGCAAATGTAAGGGTTGAAGGGGGGAATGGAGAATCTCTCGTTTGGGGGCTCTATCACATACCTCCATGGAGGGTAAGCCCAGGTCCATCTTCAGCAAGTTCTTCTGTGAGCAGCAGATAAAGGCAGTCTGATACCCACAAAACGTTGCAAATCAGTTTCTAGAGGTGTGAATGTCAATTGACTTTCTCTTCAGAGATGACACATGGATTCTCACAGTATCTTACTCTTCTTTAGGACTGTCAACAGCAGTTAAAATGAACTTAAAATATTTCAGATGACTGATCCTCCATTAATTTAGCTGAAATTAACCAGAGAGTTCGAAAGAAGTACTAGATGCATGGGGATAATGAACAAGTCAAAATGCAGAGTGTGATTGCATGTGTATGGTTGTGGTTTCATTTCAGAAAGCAGATTAAGATCTGTTTGGTGGCAGATGAAAGGCACACTGCTGCTCCGGATGAAACTCTGAATAAAGTAAGAATGGCTACTAGAATAAGATGCCTAGGACAAGGCAGATCCTGCTTCTTTCACCAGTGTAGGAGAAAGCTTGCAGATGCGGATTACATGTTCCAGGCTGGTGATTCCTAAGGTCATAAAGAAAAAATCCCAAACGTGACTCCAAGGAGTTATACACATTGTTTACTGGTAGAAAATTCAAGAAAGGGGCTAAAGATGTCTTTATACAGGGCTCAAAATCAGTGACACTGAAGAAACAAAGACTTGTCAAGCAAATGAGAAATAGCTGTCAATTTAAAGACAGCCCACACTGAGTACCTCCAAAAAAAGAAAAGCTCCCTGGAGTAAAGTCAGCATAGTTTTGTGTGGGCTGGCAAAACCTTTTTTTACTGTATTATTCTCACTTGGTTTTAAGAACTTAAAGGCCGAAAACAAAAATGCCTGTGAAATCAGGCACTGATGACAACATAAGAGGGCTAGTAGAGAGGAAGGGAAAAATAAAACCCAATTCTAAGCTAGATCTCAAGCTCAAATATGACTTCAGGGTTGTGATAATGCTCATCTCTTGAAAGGAAACAGTGCCAGCAAAGAAACTGCAGGAGTAGTCCTGAAGCTGTGTAAATCATCCTCCCCAGCACTTGGCCACATATAAAGAAATAGGTAACAAATAGGTAACAAATGAGATAAGCAGCCTATGGTGCTTATGGTGGTAAGCACCATAAGAGGTAAAATGGACACCATTTTACCTCTAAAGGCTTAAAGGAAACAAGAAGCTTATCAGTTTGAGAGGCTTGTTGGGGCACACAGGTGGGTTTACCCCTTTTTGACAAGTCATGTGCTTAGGTTGTGCCTCTCAATGTCCTGAACCACATAGGTGATCCTGGCAGGCATAAAACACAACTGATGATTTCTGACTTTCTCTCTGAAGCAGTCTCACTTTGACTCACTGCCACCACCAGCTAAGCTGAGTTTTTCTTTTCTCTGTGTTTAGATCTTGCACATCTTTGAGAATTGGATGGGCTTTTCTGGTGATCAATTATTTGTGATCAAGGAGCTCAACTGAAGATATCACACATAGAATTTATTTTTTCTCAGATTAGAGTATTTCATCTCAGTCTCTTAAAACAAGGCTGTGTGCATTTCCAGTCCAAACTGCTTGTCAGTTGAATAGGCCTATGGTAGTTAACGGGTAAAATTTAGCCCATGACAAGATGGTAATACGAGTAAGAATTGCATGCCTGAAAAATCAAGACCATCATCCAAATTCTTTAGAGTTCCTCATCTATGTAAATGTCCAGTCATCCTGTATCATTATGTTAATTATTCTGGAGAAAATAAGACCTTCCAGATAGTTTTACCTTTCTCTTAAAGGTACAGACAGGTAAAAAATAATAAAAAGTCCTGGGCATTTTGATGCCTGTTTTGCTTGATTCAGCTGAAGCCTTCTGCAATATGTGGAAACTTACTGAGTTATATCTGAATTAATTTAGAAATTATAGCTAAACTGTTTTTTGTAAGAGTATTATTGAAAACACAATGTTGCTTGAAAGGCTGAAAAGTTCAATGAGTTAGGCTGGTAAAGTCATCCTCCCAGGGAGAAGAAAATGAAAAATGAAAAGAAATCTGAACCATCTCTTCCAGACATAAGCTGGTCACAAAAGTCCTACGACCACTGCCCAGAACTGGCACTCTGTGATTGCTTTTCCTAAGGCTTTGCACAGTAGTGTGGGGACAGCCAAATTTTACTGTCCCAAATTACTGCTTTCTGGGGCCTTTCTGTCAATTATAACATTTTAGCTCTCCACCAGAGTGGGCTTCTTTACTGCCTGTGGATGGGGCTTGCTGACCAGGCACCACAAGCCTGCCATGGCTCTTGGTGCCTTCTGCTGCTTTCCCCTCAGGAGTGAGAGGAGTGGAGGCATTGTTTCTTTCACTCAAAGAGCATGAGAGGGAAGCCCTTGGGCACAGTAGGAGCCAAATGCCCATGTTTGTTAGCAGCATACAACAGCATGAGGCCCAGCCGTACATATGTACGACGACAGCCTGTTGGCTTTTGAAATGGAAAATATAGCAAAGGCGATGGGAAGGCAACACAGGGTAGCTAAAAGGACATCACCACATTAGTTAAAGGGGCATCGCCACATTAGACTTTGAGGGACTTAAAAATCAAGTGCGTGTTGCAGCAGTGGAAGCATGGTGTGTGTGAATTCACATTATGCAAACACAGAAGTACGTCAGCTGCACAAATGGTCTTATAAATCTCCTATAACTGCTGGGAACCCCCTCACATGTGTCTGAGTTTTGCCCAAGGGACCACAGGCTGACTGATGAACTCATTCATACTACAGTGTCAGTAAAGCTGTCAGAGCTTTGCAATTACAGCAGAGTGAGAGCTCCCATCCAGAATGCTGAAATGAGCATGTCTTGTGTTGGGTGGTTAATACTCGAATGGATCACTCCTTTTATTTCCATGCCCTTTGCATGGAAATAAAGTCTATTGTGTTGTCCAAGATCCTGCATCTCCAAACCTGCCCAGCAGTCAGGCCCTATTAGGGTTTTTTTTATATAAAATAATTTTATGGATAAAGTCAGTTCAGGCTGCACTGGGGCTTCAGCGTAGCTCTGTCACCTTGTAGATTGCTCTAGCTAATGTTGGTCACTGACTTCCAAATCAAGCGTGATGTTCTCAGTGTTGTAAGTTTTATACCATACTTCCATCCCATGCCTAGGGTAAACCCATGAATCCTGATCTTCAATATGCTCATGATGCCTAGAAAATTCTAATTTAATACCAGATCCCTACTTGGTAGCTGTTCCCCAGAGAAAGCAACAGTTTTGTCAACAATTCAATGTCAGGAGTCCTTTCTCAAACACAGACCTTGATTTAAATATTTGAAAAATACAAACTGTGTGGTACATAACTCATGATCAATTTTCCTATTGGAGAGAGAGGGAAAGCAAAGCAAAATTATTTTGTTTAATACACATGAGGAAAAGTAGACTTTGTGAGGATACACTGCATCTGTCAGGTACCAGGTCATTGCCATTCAGTGAGGTGCTTGACATTTTCAACCCTGCTGTCACATGCTGAGAGGTTTAAAGGTCTGGTGGTATCTTAATCAGAGGCAGCAGTGAGCATCGACTTGTAAGGAAAGGCAGGCTGCCTGGCAAGGCCTGTCCTTGCTTGGAGCTAGAACGATGCCGAATCCCCACTCAGAAAAGATATTCTGAGTTTATTGTGGAACTGAAACACAAAGCTCTACCCCTGGGTCCCTGTTGCTGCCTGAAATCAGTGCGTCACCAGGGGAAGCCCTGTCTCTCATCACAACTGCCATCTTGATCAGCGCACTGAGAACTGAACCAGAGAATCACTGCACCTAAAAGCACAAGTTGTCACAGCTTGTGTTGGTGCTTCGGCATCGTGCAGGTCTATGTTCCGAGATGAGCCGTGTGCTCTATAATCCCTCTCCAAGCCAGGGGTTGCATAATCCAGAAGGAAAGGTTTCACTTCGCACAGTGTCAAGGAAGCTGGGAAAATACTTGGGAAAAGGTCGATCAGTTGTTTGCAAAAATTCTGAAAAGATGCTTTTACAGTTTCAGCCTTGCAAATGTTGAAGAAGCCACGCAGTCTGAAGCACTGAACTGGCAGTGGTTGTGTACTTTTAAAGGTGCTGGCTCTGTGGGAGGTGTGTGTTCATTTAGCTGGTCACTGAACAGCCTGTGGCATGTTCAAATGGTTGGTATGTGGTCTCCTGCAGCCACCTGGATAGAGGGGGTGCACTGAAAAATGTCAGTCCTTTCTAAAACAGGAAAAAAGAAAGTACTGTAGGAGAAATTATGAATAAAAATAGCATTTGCCCCCTTGGTACAAAATACACGTAAAAAATAAAATACAACAATGGCCAATCTGTATCCCTTGCTGACAGCCAGGTAGGAATTCATGCTATCTGTCTTGCTGCTAAAAAATGCAAAAGAAAAACAACTTCCACATTTATTTTTAGTTCACCTCATCAAATTCCATAGTTCATAATAGGGTTAAATTTGGCCCTGAGAACTGGTTTGTCCTGAGAAGTCCGCTGTAACTAATAATGGATTTACATTCACATTATTTGTTTTAAAATATAAATAGGATTAGTGGGTTTTCATTGTGAAGCTTTTTCCAATGAAAAGTGATTTTTGGTCCAAAATAAGGATTTTTCTTTTTGAATAAATTCCACCATTAAAAAAAAAAAAGCAAGAGATTACAATTGTTCTTGTTTTTCAGAAGGAAAAATAACCTTCTGGCAATAAAATATCTGTTTCTTTATAAATATATTTTAACAATTTTGAAAACAGAATTTATGTTTTTCTCCTGTAGAGATCTTCAATACTGGCATTTTGCTTCTTTTCTTTTTTTATTTCTAAAACATGCCTGTGTGGAAACTTTAAAAGTCTCATTAAATGGGTATTATTCCTTCTAGACTTCGAGCAGAATACAATTGCTGGCCCTTTTGTTTCATTAATTCCCCATACGAATATACATTCTACTCAATTTAGGATCATGAAAGACACAGGGATTAGAAACCTATTTAGGCTGACTAAATCCTCCAGAAGTTTAAAATGGAAAATATTATCACAGGCTGGGTGTTACATGTAACAAATTTTTGTCTAAGTGGTTAATTATTTGCTTGAGAGGACCTCTAAACCTTGTGGAAGCAGGGAGCTTTGGCAATGGTTGCAATCTCCAAACAAGAAAAGGCAACGTACACATTGTCATCCAGACTGGGGGGAAATGTAAAGCAGCTGAGGAATTTTGAAATTGTTTTTGTTAGAAAGGCTTTGCTGCTAGGACAGGTACATGTGCATAATTAGGAGGAACAGCACAAGATGGCAGTTAAGGAAAACTCACAGGAAGTGATCGAGGAAAATCCCTTTTGCAAAAAAAATGTGCTGCCAGATGTAAATAGGATGGATGTGTTTTCTGGTCAATGAGAGACATCTGGCTTTGTGAGATGCTCTTTCTGACTCCTCAATCAACTAAAAAATGTATCTGAAATGCAATAGCAGGGCATCTTAGGAAGCCCACGTTTGAGAAGTGACCATTCAAATCTTTTTAAAGGTGTTAAAGTCAATTGGCACTACTATGTTTTTAGATGATTCCTAGATTTAAAAACATCCATTATTTTTTAAAAGAGACTGTTTTCTTCCATCTGAAATAGGGCCTTGGTAGCTATTTTTAAATTACTATTAGCTATCTTAACTTGTCCAACAGCAAGGGGGAGAGGGGGCATCAAGCTCATTAAAGGAAGGGTCTTCTTTGCCCAGGCAGTGAAGGGCCCAGGTGTGAGAGACAAAAGACAGAAAAAAGAGCACAAAGGCACATGATGAAATAGAATAAGAGGCTGGGGAGGAGGTGTGGGGGCATCTTTTCATGGTTATTTACCTATCTGTCACAGCAGACCTTCCAGTAATCTCTGCAGGACACACAATGTCTAAAATCTGTGAAGGAAAAGTAATTATCTCATCTCAGTGGCTCCAATTTTTTACAGAAGTCAGTTAGTTTGAAGCATTTTCTGTTCAAAATTAAATTAGAAGCAGCCTTTTCAAAACAGCTGAACTACTGAACGTCTCAGTATGATGCTTCCACACGCATGTGTGTGTTTTTGGCATGGAGCTGGCATTATTCCCAGCCTTTCTGAAACCAATGGACTACTTCTGGGTATTTTTTTCCTTCAAAATCTCACCTCGAATCTCTGTAGTGTTTTGAATTTCCAAGCTTTTTTCTTTTTTTTTTTTAAAGGCTGATCTCTGAACTAACAATGGACCCAGGTAGCCAAGAAGTGAAAAAATTTACATGCTGAGGGGAATGACAGATTGAGCCAGTATGGGATATTGTTTTTGAAACTGGGGGAAGACTTAACGTAATACAAGTTTCAATAGGGATAAGATACTTCATACATATCTGCTTTCATCAGAATGTGATATATGACTAGCAGGAGACACATGTATATGGAAGGGGGGAGGAAAGTAAAGGAATACATCACTATCTTCTCTGTATGTGTTTTTCAGCTTTATGCATTGCATAGTTCTGTGATTATTTAACTATCAATCTGTATGCTCAGGTCTGGATTGACACAAATATGCCAGTCTCTCTATTTCTGGGATGATGGAAGGATTTTAGGTGTGCGAAGGCCACCTTGAGAAAACAAACCAAAATGCTGGGGTATTGTTTTTGAAATGAAAATGCTACCAGCAGCAGGTAGAAACCCAGACTCCATTGGTCTGCAGTTACCATCACAGGAAAAGAGAGCTCTGCAGCCAGGATGTCCTTGTATGCTAGCGTGGCAGGGATCTGATGTATTGTAAGTCTGGAATTTTGTCTTTACTGTGTTTTTCATTCCTATGTTTTTCCCCTCTCTGTCGGCCAGAGGGTACTTCTTCCAGGGTTTCAGAGGGTCATCAGTATTGTTTGGAACAGATTCACAGGAGTAGAATAAAAACAGGATGCAGACCTCTCTTTCCTCATTAGTGCTGCCTGATGAAATATGTGTGCTCCCGATGGTGAGATAGGAAAGATATCGCACTGCCATGTAGCCAGTGCCTCCACATCAGGGCTGCATCTGGCCCAGCTTACGAATTGCTCTCATTTTAAAGAAACTCGTCTGCTAGCCCTTTATTTTTCAGATGGATCGCTGCAGATGTGGAACACTGGATTATGCGCTGGTTTTTGCAGCAGGATTTCCCCTCTGCTGCTTTGCTGAGGCAGAGTAAAAATATTCTCCCTTTTCTTCTCTTCCCCCCCTCCCAGATTCACAGCCCAGATCTCAACCTAAGTGGGTACTTAACAGAAAACAGTTAATGATTTAACTGATACTGACTTTTGTTGACTAAAGAAACTATTAAACAAAACATGTCTTGCTTTACAATAGTTTTAAAATAAAACCACAGCAAATTACAATCTTCCAGATGTTTTGGTCACATTTGTGCAAGTTCTGCAAATAATTGTGGTAAAACACTATGTATTCCTCTTAAACTACCAGGGCTGAACCAGAAAGGCAGGGAGAGGGCAGGGCAGGGAGGACACTTGCTCTGTCCTCACAGCGAAGTCACTGCTGATGGGGGTAGTTACGAAGAAAGTCTTTTCTGCCCTCTCCACCAGCAAAGGTGGTAAAATCAGGCATCAGTCCTTGAGAGCATGCTAGTGAGAAATCAGAACTGATGTTTGGATGGATGTCTCTATAAATGGCTGTTTGTCATGGCTGTTTGTAGTTACATGATGTGCACTGTTTTAAGATTTTGCATACCCCCCAGGCACTGCAGGAATCTGCAGTTTCTTGTAGTAAGGAGTGAGCTTTCTAAAGGTCATTATGTGAATCCAGGCTAATTTTGAGCACTGTGTTTACTTTGGGAGGTTGCAAGCTCTTTAAACAGTTAAACTAGAGCTGTCTGATGAAGCGTTTTAGGCTTTTGGAAATGGAATTACATGAGGAATTGCTTTTACAGAAAGTCAACACAAACGTTTTGCCCTGTGCAGTGTAGAAATATTTACTTACTGCAGAAGCGAGAAACAAAAATAACTTCATAGTTGAGACAGCCCATATGTAGGTGCTTTTCCCCAGCACTTTCTCTCCTTGGGGGTCACCCCAAGATGTCAGCATCCATCCAAAATGCTGCATTTCTTGTTAGGGTGTCACATTGCCTGCAATGATTGACAGCTCAACCAGTCACCTAACTGGGGACTGCAGGAGAACTTCCTTTCTTTTAATTTCCAGGTTGTGCACTTTTTTTCCTTTTATTTCTTCCCCTCCCCCTCCACTCTTTCCATCAATAAAGGCCAAGCATCACAGTTTAACCCCAGCTGGCTCCTAAGCACTGCACAGCTGCTCCCTCGCTTGCTCAGCCCCAGTGGGATGTGTGAAGGAATCAGAAGAGTGAGAAAACCTGTGGGTTGAGGGACAGGCAGTTTAATAGGTAAAAGCAAAACCTGCATACACATGTAAAGCCACATATGGAATTCCATCAGTCAGCCAGTCACTCGGCTGCCTTGAGAGTAGCAGGGGTTGAGAGAAACAGACTACTGGAATCTCACTCTGCCCTCCCTGGGGCAGGCCCAACAGGCCAGGTGCATGACATGAAGGATTTGCTCTCCTCTCTTGGCCTGGCTGAACACAGGCACGGTGGGCAATGGAGATAGGCTCCTGTTTCATGCTGCAGGTGTCTCCTCTATGACTTCCCCACCTTCCCAGGGCCCTTTGCATAACAGGTAAAACTGAACATTAATGAGGATGATGGTTCACCAAGCCTGGGGGTGTTGCTGAGGTTAAGCCTGCATCAAAACGGCTTCCATTAATAAAAAAAAGTGGTGTTGTCAGAGGAGACTCCCTTCTGAAGGGAAGAGAGGGCCCAATATGTAGACTGGACCCACTTGGGGAACTCTGCTGCCTCCCTGGCTCCTGGGTTAAAGATGTGAAGGACAAGCTTCCTACCCTCATATGACAAGGAGTAAAACAGGAGGAGCCAGCAGACCAGTACCTGCATCTGAGCCTGGTGCCACCATCAGAATTTTGGGGTTTTTGATCATGGGTTGGTCTACATGACACCAGGCCTGCTGCTGACAATGGGGTACACCTGTCTCAAAGAGGGGAAAAGGATCTGTGTGAAGGAGTTATCAGGGTCCATTGAAAAGGCTATATTTGAAGGGGGAAAGGATAAAAACCAGGCTCAGTAGAGATAAGCCTGGGGGCATGTGGCAGACTGGTCACCAGGTACCCACCAAGCTGCTCTGTCACTGTCTTTCTCAGCAGGACAGAGAGGAAAGAAAAATAACATTGAAAAACCCCTTGTGAATCAAGGTAAAGGCAGCTTAATGCAACAAAAGCAAAAGGCCATGTGTGAAGCAAAGGAAAAAACCAAAAGATTTCTTGTCTTCTTCCTATCAGCAGGCAATGTCCAGCCACTTCCTGGAAAGCAGTGTTTCAGTACATGTAGTGGTTGCTCTGAAAGACAAATGTCATAAACAATGAATGTCCTCTCCTTCCTCCTTCTTTCTCTTAGCTTTCATTGCTGAGCAGATGTCATATGGAATATCCCTTTGGTCCATATGGGACAGCTGTTCTGGCTGTGTCCCCACTGCCCAGACAGAATGAGAGAGAAACATTGGAGGGACAGACTTTATGCTGTGTGAACACTGATCAGTAACACCGGTGAGTTTACACTTTGCTGACTACCAGTGCACAGCATAGCACAATGAGTACTCCTGTGGGGAAAATTAACTCCGTCTCAACCAGACCCAATATGAGGCAACACACGAATGTTTGAGGCATGGTGTTGCAGTAACGTCCTTTGGTCTACTATCTCAGTTGGGGTAGGGGATGGAGATCCATGTGGCAGCAAAGATACCAGGGTTTTTCATGTGTTAGAAACCACAGAAGTGCGTGAGTGGTCATGTAGGAGTTGAGGAGTGGGATCAGCCCAGCTGAATGCACATGCACCAATACACACAGCATGGGCAGCAAACAGGAGGAGCTGGAAGCCATGATGCAGTGTGATATAATGCAGTTGCCATTGTGAAAACACAGTGGGATGACTCACACAACTGGAATGCTGTAATGGGTGGCTGTAAACTCTTGAGGAGGGATAGGCAAGGAAGGAGAGGTGGTGGGGTAGCTCTGTATGTTAGGGAATGTTTTCATTGTCTAGAGCTTGACAGTGGTGATGATAGAGTTGAATGTTTATGGGTAAGAGACGGGGAAGGCCAACAACACAGATATCACTGGGATGTTGTTATAGACCACCCATCCAGGATGAAGAAGAAGATAAAATATTCTGTGAGCAGCTGGCGAAAGTCTCACAACCATTAGCCCTTGCTCTCATGGGAGACTTCAATTTACCAGACATCTGCTGGAAATGCCATACAGCAGAGAAGAAACAGTCTAGGACTTTCCTGGAGTGTGTGGAAGGTAACTCCCTGACACAGTTGCTGAGTGAGTTAACCAGACAGGGCACCCCACCAGACCTGTTTGCAAACAGAGAATGACACTGTGGGTGATGTGACAGTTGGAGTCTGTCTTGGGCATAGCGATCATGAAATAAAAGAGGTTTTGATTCTTTGAGAAGTAAGGAAGGGGATAAGTAGAACTGCTACCTTGGACTTCCAGAGAGCAGACTTTGGCCTTCTTAGGAGACTGGATGACAGGGTCCCTTGGGAGGCAGTCCTGAAGGGCAAAGGAGTCCAAGAAGGGTGGACAAATCTTAAAACCTCAGGAGCAGGCCATCTCCCTGTAATGAAAGATGAGCCATCAGGGAAGAAGACTGACCTAGCTGAACAGAAAGGTACTTAATGTCTTCTTTGCCTCAGTCTTTAACAGTAAAACCAGTTGTTCTCTGGTTACCCAGCCCCTTGAGCTGGAAGACAGGGTTGCGGAGCAGAATAAAACCTCCATAATCCAAGAGGAAATGGTTAATAACCTGGTACACTACTTAGACACACAGAGAGTTATGGGACTGCATGGGATCCACCCAAGGGTACTGAGGCAGCTGGTGAAAGTGCTCACCAAGCCACTTTCCATCATTTATCTGCATTCCTGGCTAACCAGGGAGGTCCCAGTTCACTGGAAATTAGACAATGTGAAATTAGACATCTACAAGAAGGGCCAGAAGGAGGATCCAAGGAACCCAAGGCCTGTCAGTCAGACCTTGTGCTAGGGAAAGTTTTGGAGATCATCTTCAGTGCCATCATGCAGCCTGTACAGGACAACCAGACCCATCAGCATGGGTCTATGAAAAGCAGATCCTGCTTGAGTCTATGATTCTATGATTTACCACTTCCTGTTGGCAGGCAGGTGTTCAACCATTTTGGGGAAAGCAGGGCTCCATCATGCATAACAATGTCTTGGGAAGACAAATGCTATCGCTCCAACTGTTGTCGTCTTCCTTCATATGCAGGACATGATGTCATATGGTATGGAATGTCCTTTTTGTAAGTTGGGGTCAGATGTCCTAGCTCTATCCCCTCTCAACTTCTTCTGCATCCCCAGACTACTTGCTGGTGAGGTGGGGTGAGAAGCAGAAAAGGACTTGGCTCTGCGAAAGCACTGCTGAGCAACATTTTTCAGCTTTCAACATTTTTCAGCTGAAATCCAGAACATATTCCTATACGAGCTACTATTAAGAAAATTAACTCTCAGCCAAAACAAGCAATTCCCCACCCCTTATTCCATACCATTCATGTCATGGTTAGGAAACACACTACCCAATAAAACCTCATTAACCACCAGCCCTTCGTATCCTTTGATATAATACATAGGTATTATCATTCCCTTAGTATGTGGGCCACCGCTGTAAAAAAGTCTTTTAAAAGTCCACTGAGTTTATTTAGCCCATAACTTTGGGCTTCATCTCTTATGGTGGTCTACTCAGACAGGAGAGGTGGTCTGTTGTGTGGAGTTCCTAGGCACCAAAGCCAACTGAGGTAGTCACTGCTGCAATTGCATTGCTGCTTGTAAGGCTTTTCTTCCCTGGGCTCAGGTGGTTCCTGCTATAGCAATTCCTGTAACATGCAGCTCAAATTTCTGGTTACACAATCTTAAAAATATTTCCATTGCAGTCTCCACCTCTGGTCCCTTTGGAACAAACCACCAGTTTGAATATTGCAATGAACTCCTCCCCTTGCCCCTGCTCCACCTTGGACTTACCCACAGGCTGCAGTGCGTTAGGGGTGTACCCTTATCTATGAGCTAAAGCCTCTCAATGGGTATACCTGCTGTGGCATAGGCTTATCCAGAGACACAGTTGCTTTGAGGTGTACCTGTTCTAGTGTGGCCTTATTCATGGGCCACAATGCTTTCAGAACTAAATGTACTCTATCATGGGCTTATCCATAGTCCCATGCTTTGAGGTGCTGCAGCATGACATTATGCAGAGTTATTGATGCTTCAGCATTATACCTGCTGCAGCACAGACTTAGCTACAGATGCTTCAAAGCATACCTTCTCCAACATGGCCTTACCTTTGTGCCACCTGCTGTGACACAGACTTACCCATGCCCATAGATGCTTTGGGGTGTCCTGCTCCTGTGTGTCCTCCTCCACGGGTCAGTCCCTTTGACTTGATTTCACAGGGGAGCTCCAGCCTGTCCAGTACAGCAGCACAGAAGCGGCAGCGATACCCTGGCCATTGGCCAGTCCAGGCTTAACGCCATCGCTGTTATCAAAATGTTCCCAGGCACAGCACTGTAAGATGATAAGGAGTACAGCACTACAGCAAGCCATGAAATCAAAAAGCAGCCTCTAATGAGCACCAAACTCTAATATACAGCAAAGCAAGCAAGCCACATGGTAAGCACAGGAACCTCACAATTAACAGCTAAACAGCAATAACAGCTATAAATTTTATCTAGCACATTCCAATCAAATCTCTCATTATCTCAAACCCTTCAAGCCTCACTTTGGGTGCCAAAAGAACTGTCATGGTTTAACCTCAACAGGCAACTAAGCATCACACAGCCACTTGTTCAATGCCCCCATGGTGGGATTGGAGAGAGAATCAGAAGGGTAAAAGTGAGGAATGGCTTGACGTAAAGACACTTTAACCGGTAAAGCAAAAGCCACACATGCAAGCAGAGCAAAACAAGGGATTCATTCACCACTGCCCATGGGCTGGCTGGTGTTCAGCCATCTCCAGGGAAGCAGGGCTCCATTGTGTTTAACTGTTACTTGGGAAGACAAACACCATCATACCAAACATCTTCCCCAAGCTTTATATGCTGAGCATGACATCATACAGTTTGGGGTATCCCTTTGGTCAGTTGGGGTCAGCTGTCTCATCTGTGTTCCCTCCCAGCTTCTTATGCATCTCCAGCCCACTTGCTGGTGGGGTAGGGTGAGGAGCAGAAAAGGCCTTGGCTCTGTGTGAGTGAGTGCACTCAGCAGTACAGAGAACATCTCTATATTATCGACTCTGTTTTCAGCACAGATCCAAAGCATAGCCCCATATGAGCTACTATGAAGAAAATTAGCTTTATCCCATCCAAAACCAGCACATTGAGTTCCTTACTGAAAATGTTATGAAATGAAAAAAAGAATTAATAATGCAACTTTTGAATTTTCCAAATTGTTTCCAAATTGTGGGTGGTGCTGCACACCAGGAATGAGGGGTATAGGCAAGTGCTGTGTACATAAAACTCACCCAGTGCCTCCTGGCTGTCAGGTAGGCTTTTGTCAAGTGCTGACAGCCTGTCCCTTTCATGAGCATCAAATTAATCCTAGCACTAAAATAAATCTCATATTGAGCCATGGCTGATAAAGAATCCACAATACGTCCTTGTTACCTTCTATGTGCGTCTGTCTTAACCAGCTCTGTGAGCAAACAGATGGGAAGCAGCGAATCTAGCAGTTGTCTTTCCCTCTGGTGCCTCAGCAGCTCTAGGCTGTGACACATGGAGGCTCCCAATGGTGGGGTTTACATGACAATTTAATTTTAAAGAAAGAGGACACTTACGTTTCAGGCAGTTGTGTAATTAGTGCAGCTCCTCAGCAGACCTACCATGGTTCCTTGTGCTTCTTACAGAGAAAGTTAGAAATGACAGACAGGTTTTAGCAGACAGTGGTTTTCCAGGGTAGAAGTCAAAGCCCTTGTTGGAGTCTGTAAAATCTAATCCAAAAGACTTCAACGTTATTCCCTGTCTTCAATCCTATGTGGTCTTTGTTTTTCACATTCAGAACCTGACTGTGGGCTAGGGACTGGTCCAAGGAGAAAGGATATAAATGAGTAATATGACCAGTGGGCTCTTATTTGAGGATTGGCTGCATATTGACCATGCTTATGTGAGGTTCTGTTTTAGGTTACATTAATAACATTTTCATATCAAGTCTTTATGCCTGTATTGTACCTGTTTCTGATATTGCATTGGTATCAGAAATTCAGTGACTTCTGGAAAATGCAGAACATACTGAGAGAGGAGAAGGACATTTAAAATTTCTTGCTATTCTTTCTGCCAGCACTTTGAGAAGTGCTGGACAGGGTGGGAAGAGTCTCCATCTCAGACCTTGCAGGAAGGCAAGGGGGCAACAAGAATAAAAGCAGAAGAAGCATCTACTTGAATTCTAAGAAATTGCATTAATTACAAGACTTATACCTCTGCTTTCAGCCTGCGGTGATTTACTTTCTCTGAAGTCAGGGAAGTGAGACCTGACAAGCACCACCCCACCTTGGAGAAGAGCAGACAGTTTGTATTTCAGAAACTCATGACCATGGAAGATGAGATGCCCTGAATATTGCTAGTTCCCTGGTGTTCACCCTGGCCTGACTGTTGGTGAGGTGCCTTGCTGGCCCGGAATGACCACAAGTAACAAATAAATACACCTGCATTCTGTCCTGAGACATTCTTCCTGAGACATTCTTCTTAGACAATTTGGTCCTGAGACATTTTTCTGGGGAAGCTAAGAGAAAACAGAGAAGCGTCTTTGTGCGTAAGTGCTTTCGTCCCATCTCAAGCTGACAAAACCTTGTTTATTTACACGCAAGCCATGGTTCAGACTACCCCAAACTATCCCTGCCAATCTGACTCTATTAAGGAATTGTAGAATGGAGGGTAAAGTTTGGCTACAGATGAGCCAGCTTTCTCTTTGTTGTTCCTGCTTTCATGCTTTTTCCTTTTTTTGTTTTTAATTGAATTCTGTGATGAGATGGTGTGCCTCTCTGACTCTTTAATCTTCCGCTTTGAATTCATTTGCAATGTGATAGATCGAGTTTGTATTTCAGGATGTGTCAGTGGGACCATGATAATGCATCTCAAATGGTAAAAGTTTGCATCTTAATTGATTACCCGTTATCCTCCTTGGCCACATCCTCTGCTGCAAATTCAGCACCAGGGGGCACAGAGAGAAAGAGCTGGGGAGTGGGGAAGGGAAGGGAGAACACTCTGAAGAGTTTTAAAAGGATTTGTGTTAATTCCTCCAAGATGCCCCTATGTGATGTTTCTCAGTCAATAGGAGATTAGATTGAAGAGGGGATACCCACTGTTAATCCTGTTCTATCCATTCCCACAGTCGGCTTTAATAGAGGAACAAAATACACACAAACTTGCAGAGGACTTTGTTGTTGTTCTTTTTTCTTTTCAATGCACATCAAGGAGAACACTGACGATCAGAGCCTTCCTGGTCTTGTTAAGGGAGATTTCACATGAGTGCCCAGCTATGAGACTCTCCAGGTTCCCTCTGCAGCTACAGACCTCTCAGCCCAGAGTTGTAACTGTAGCTAGGCAAAATGAGCTTTTCTCCTTTCAGCAAAGTTGGAGGTAAAGGGCAGGGTCTGTGTTTCCTTTAAGGGAGACCTTGCAATTAAAACTTCGTTATTACCATGAATCTTCTGGGTTATAATAGCACATTTTTGTTAAGAGGAAAGCTTCTTTGCATTCAGTCAGTGTCAGCATAAGGATAAGGAGTCTTTCCAGTCAGCCAGAGCCAGGTGTGCTGTGAACCATATCGATTCCAGTTTCTCCATCTGTCCTGTTCTCTCACCTAACCCTTTATTAATGAATTTCTGGGTTATTTACATGCTAGAAAGAAAGGGAAACATAGGTGATTAATAACTGGTTCCCTCCACATGCAGTAGTTGCACCATTATAAGCATCTTCATGCCTTGCTTGAAATTACTTTAGAGAGCTCCTGTATTCCTGTTGTCTTATGCATCTTCCCCAGAGTAAGAATATATGCTCTAAATTAGGTCACTGTGCACATTTTTTCTTAGGTAGCAGACTGGCAAAGAGAGAGGAGCAACTGGAGTGGGCATGGAAGTGGGGAGAATGTAGAGACTTCATTCCTTCACATTCTATTTTTTCTCTATTAACAAAAGAGAAAAAATAATGAAAAATAAGTGCAGAATGCAAGCCTAATCTTTCAGTAGGCTCTACCTAAATTTGAACATCCCAGTGTTTGATGGTAAGTTACCTGCATTCTGTCTGTATAAACCTCTGAAGAAGACATGGGGTTATGATAATAAGCATTTCTATAGAAACTTTTATCATAAGGTACCAAAGTGATTCACTAGCACTAGCCTAATCTTGGAATAACCTTCTGAAGCAGTTAGTTCTCTTTTACATACAGAGAAGCACCATTGCAGAACATTGAAGCAACCTTCCCAAAGTCATTCATAGCCTCTGGCATAACTCAGGAGCAAGGGACATGTCTCCTGGCTCCAAAACTAGTGCTTTGAGCACAGGACCATCCTCCTTAAGGCAGCCCACCATCAAGCAGACCCACAAGTGGGGATTAATTCCTCATTTCCAGTCAGCACTGTAGCAATGGAGAGTCTCTGCTTCCTTTGCTTTTGACCAAGTCTTTTCCCTGCAGAGAAATAAATAATCCATTTGCTGTTTCTGTCTGACATATCATCTAACATGCACAGCTCAGACATCTAAAACACAGGTGATCAGAAATAGAATCTGTTTTAAATATATAATTGTCCAATTTCTTTCAAGATTCTGGAAAAATATTCCCTGTGACACACAGGAACTCTAAGTAGCTTTCATAGGCACCACCTGTCATTTTCAAGCAGAAGATTGATAAAGCCTGGCATGAACTTTATCCACCGTCCCTCTCATTCCCTCCTTGAATATGTTTTTATCCTTTACCACAGTACCTGACTTTGAAGAGCTTTCTGTGAGTCTCCAGACCAGCTCATTCAACACACAGTATGTCAGCTACCAGGAAGGCAGGGACATGCTGTTCTTCCAGCAGAGCATGTGAAGGGTAGAGCAGCTCAGGTGTTGCTTCAGCCCACTGGTCCTAACCCTCCTCTGCTCCTGCTCTCTAGTAGGGGCTGTGAATAGCCTCAACACACCAACCCTGCAGCCTGGGCTCCATCTGCTCCTTTGGTTGCATGCAACCTTGCCTGGACTCAGTGGTTAGCTCAGGCATATAATAAAAACTCCTTCCTCTGCCCCAAACTACAGTGTTTTAATTGCCTTTCTTCTCTGCTACATCTCTGTGGGTCACAGTTGGGCAATTCTTCATCATGAAAGTACTAGATGAGCCTTGAAAACCAGGCCTTCTTATGGTAGGTAGCGTTCAGCTTTGGGAGACAAGGCAGTTAAGGCACGCTCTCCATTGAAAAGGCAGAAGACACCACACAACATCCAATGCTTTCCTGACTGAAAAAAATCAGGACCCAGTCTTCCACCTTCTCTGTCACTTTACCTTGACAGAGTTCATGCCACCCAACACATCCTTCCCAAAAGTCACAGAGCTCTTAGGAGTATGAGCAGACTGGACTTACTGTAATTATTTTGGGTTTTTCTAGCATCTGTGCTTCACCCTCTTTCATTTCTTCCCTTTTCCCTGTCAGAGCTTTTATCTCCTTCTTGTTTAATCAAGTATAGTTACCACTTTGTTCCAAAGACCACAGATATATTTCCTTTCAGATGCAGCTTTACTGAACAATAAATTTAAACCCAGTCACCTGTAACACTCCTAACCAATTTAAGTTCTCTCTTCCCTAAATTCAGGGCCTACTCAAGCAAAAACTCTCCCCCATGTTCCACTTCCCTCCCAAACCAAGGTCTCTTCCACACTGATTGATTCACTATCACCTCTTACATCCCAGCTGGAGCTGAAAAGCTCCACCTGCTGCTATTACTCAGAAGTAATTGCACTACACTTTCATGCAGGCTTCAAGCATTCATCATCAGGATGACTCAATAAGGCAGCCCTGCATTGATGAAAGGCCTTAGAGCCTCCATCTCTCTAGCACGTGCCATAGCCATCTTCTGGATAAACTGGTGTGTGCTGGGGAGAAAGAGAGAATGTGTTTTATGATGAATAACTAACTTGCCAAAATTTCTCCTCGCCTCCATATTCTCAGGCTGTCTGAGAACCAATCAACTAATCCTTGTGGTCATACATTATTCCCTGAATATTTGCTGTGAGTGATGTTTAGTGCGTTGCTCATCCTTAGGCAGTCCTCCGGGAAGCATTCAAAATCATAGCTACATGCGAGATGCACCCTGAACACTGCTGCTCCCAGGAGACCCAAATCCTTTGGCTACTTTGCATCTGACTGCTGATGGCAGGGCAGGTTGGGACCATTCACTTGGGCTTGAACTGTCAGCATGGCTACACTCATGCCCAGGCTTCAGACTGATGTGCTCAAACTTCTTCCCAGCTGGAGCATTGTCACTGACCAGGGACACATGTAAGTCCCCTCCTTCACCTTCTCCTTTCTCTAAAACAAGCCAAAGGACTAGATGCTACCTGGCTCTCATTACCCCTGGGGTCAAGGGCAGAAGAGAGCTGGAGATGAAATGTCTGCTTGTTTGTCTCTAGAGTTATTTCCCCTGCTGCTGTGGGAGTAACTGTGCAAATGTGGCATGGAGGGACTCACAGAAATATTGATTGGTTACTGGGGGGTATTTCTACTGCTATGCTGGGTGAATATAACTCTGAGATGAAGGTCTCCTGAGACCTCAAAATTCACTTTTCATAACCATTATGTAATATTCCCTTGCAGCTGTCTGGCAGAACATTTCTGCTAACTAAATCACCAGAACGTATTTGGAAAGCAAGCAGAGCATATACCTGCAGGGTCATACAACATTTCTTTACCACTTTCAGGGTTGAGGTTTTGTGGGGTTTTTTTTGGTTTTGCTTGTGATGTTTTGGGATGTTTGTTGGTTTGGGGTTTTTTTGACGGGGGGCAGCTTCTCCAGTCCCTTGGGTCACCCAGGCCCTGGACAACAGTGGTGTTTCTGACTGCTGAGGGGTGGTGAGGGTGAGCAGGTTGGTGAGTAAGGTGTGCCAGATGGTGTGATGTGGTTGCTGAAGGAGCATTCCTCCTTCACTTCCCAGAGCTTTTCCCTTGTGCAGGCTGTGGAACACTTCCATGTGTATTTTTAGACATCTACAGCTACATACATGTATGTCTAAAAGAATCTCTATATATCATAGAATCATAGAATGGCAAGGGTTGGAAGGGACCCCGAGGATCATAATGCTCCAACCCCCCTGCCACAGGCAGGGCCACCAACCTCAGGTCTGGATCTACACAAGGTTGCCCAGGGCCCCATGTATATATGCATATATACATCTGTATGTAGCCCCATACTAATAATCATTATCAGTATGAGCGGGGAAGTTACAAATCTAAAATAGAGCAGACAAGAGCATGCTTGTGCCAGTGGGATTGCATCAAAGCTGGCTGAAAATATAAACAGACTTCTTTTTCCCCCCAAGTATCAACACTTTGGAAATTCAGCCTATTCAGCAACTGATATAAAATCTAAAGAAAAAAGGATAGTTGCCAAATCTTTTAGGTTGAGAAAATTGAAAGACTTTTCCCCTTTCAAAATTTAAAATGTCATTAAAAATGTGATAGATTTTACCTCCTCTAATTGGGAAACACTGTTCTGTCCTAACTATTTCTATCCCAGGCTTTCTGACACTTCTAGAAGCTATTTGGTCTGGAGTTTTCAGGGTGTGGCCCTTTAAATGTGCCTAACGATTAATATACGTGTACATTGCTTTGAAAAATAAATTTCATTATGCAGTGTTAGGTGCCAAAGCATCTGTACAGGCCTGGCCCATTTTTCCTCTAGTTGAGTGTTTCAGTGTTAGAGTAACCAATGATTCAATATACCTGCAGTCACTGGGACACACAATTGCTTGATCTTATCTACTCCAGAAATTCTCAGAGACCTGATCCTCATTTTCCAGAGAGAGAGAGAGGAAAAAAATAAATCCTCTGGCCCTCCAGTTTTCCAATTTTATGCACTTTAATTGCTAAATCAAATAATTAAGCAGAAGCATAACATAAAATAAATATTAACCCAATTTATTTTAATTTACTTTGATATAAACAAAAACAATTAATCTAATTATCAAGTTAATTAAACCATTATAAATAAATCAACAACCTTATGAGCTTTATCTAACGCACTGGAAAACAGAAGTTAGCTGCCAGCCATAAGCGCAACATAGCATTATCAGCACCAGCTGAAACATCTTACTTCATCTGAATGCCAGATGCAGCAAGGTGCCAGTCACTCCCAGATCAAAGGTGATGCTGGTGTTCATTAAGATAGTCTGTTCAAATTACAGATGGTCTGGTGGTAGCCAATATCTCTGCTTTGCCAACTGAGGTCACATAAAAACATTCTGGTGCACGTCAAAATGATGCAGCTTGTTGCATGCAAAATTGAAATGGAAATGTACAGGGAAATGCTTTCAGCATTAATCACACAACATTCCTGATCTGAAATTTCATGCATGTATGATTCTGGAAGGTGACCATTTAGTTTAGGGATCCCTTAGATGTTCAGAGTCTATTAGCTCGCTGTAATGAATAGGAAAACCCTTGGATTATCCACACACAAACACATGTGCACCCAGAGAACAAGGATCATGAAGTGTCAGAAGTCCTCTTTGATTGAGACTGATGTTAGAACCATCCTTGTAAGATAAGTATCACAAAAAAAACAGCCCCTCAAAGCATTTTCTGTTTTGGCAATACGGTTTCCATGACTTTCCTCTGCGAGTTTCAGGAAGCTGTCACGATATTCAGAAATTACTCCGTGGTTTCTTTGAAATACCTGTTTAATATTGATAACTTCCCTTAACCAGATTAACCAGATGTCAGGCCTGATGATCCTGTGTATTGTAGCATATCTGTACATCTGCCCACCTTTTGTGGCTGCCTGGGAAGGCAGAGGAAACAAACTCCTTTAGGGGTGGTGGTTGTGTGATGGCAGCAGCTGGCACAGCCAGTTTCAGCAGCAAGGGAACAGAAGCAAAGATTTTTAATTTTCAGATGGGATATCCCACTTCCTCCTAACTCTTGCTCACCAGTTTCTTGGCCAATTAAAATGGGATGCAGCTAAATTCACCAGCATTGCTCGGTACATCCTGCCCCTCAGTGTAAAAGACAATCCCATACGTTCACAGTGAAAACAAAAATCCATCCCATCAGTGAATTTATAGATACTTTAATATTTCAGATCATGGCTTAGTGGATAGATGCCACTTACTCTGTTCTACAAAAGCCTCAGCTCAAAAATTACTTGGAGTACAAAGCTCGCAAAATGCCGGCGCTAAAGACAGTAATTCTGCCAGCTCTACATGGCCATTACTAATCTGGAGAAAACCACAGAACAGCTTCTTGACAATTCAGTGCTTGTTTCCAGAAACATTTTGACCCAGGCAGTTTTAAGAGAAAATATTACTTTTTGTCATCACCAAAACATGGGGGTTTCCCTGTACATACTTTGCTTTTTAATCACAGTTCCCTAGGCACAGATCTGTCTCTGCCTCCCAGTACAGCTTCCAGAACGGAAAGACCTGATCCCAGCTGGATACCCTTAATCTAACTACATTAAAATGTGTATTAAAAAAAATTATAATAATAATTAATTAACCAAACCTTAGATTTCATGGTAAAGAGGCAATATTTGTGAAAACTTCTGCAGGTAGAAAAAGGTTTTGCTGTTCTCAGTAATGACTTTGGGGACCCACTGGTTCCTATTGCATTACATAGAGCGCTCCCTCCTGTACCGCCCTGGAAGATAAACCTGACTCGTGACAGAACAGGGCTTAGTTGAATCATTTACAGTCCCTCCTGTAAGACTTGATGCAACTGAGGTACATTGAGAGACAGAAAAATATTCAGAGTCATATTCCCCACTGCGGGAAATTCCACTGTTGGGAACAGGCTCACAGAGCTGCACATGCGGGTGATGGGGCATGGGGGGATTGCAGAGGGCATGTAGAGATCATCCGGGTTTACCCTAGCCATGCTACAGATGGTCACAGTAAACAAAAAGCAATGACCTTGTGCAGTACAAAGCACTGCTGGACTGTACCAGTGATCTTCATGGAGTTTTCTTCAGCATTATCTCCAGTTTGTTCTGTTGCTGCCTGCCCTTGGCACTGCAATGTCTTGAAGACTTTCTTGTCGGACAAAATCTTCTCAGTCTTATTGTGAGGCTGGTCAGGTTCTTCCCACTTCCTCCCACCCTGGAAATGTTTGTTCATCAAGAGAAAGCACCTTTCTATATGCGTTACAGCTCCTGATTGACAGGCTGGGCAGAAAGTGTAATTTGTAACGTTGAAGTGAGGTTGACAGGAATAAACTAGCAGTCTGATTTTTCTGCTTTGCAACTATGTGAAAAGATAAATTGATCTGGCTTCTCCATTGTTTCAGCTATACAAGAAGGACTTCTGTGTTCTCCCACAGTACACAGTTGGAGCAGGTAGAATGAGGTTCCACTAGCCAGCAGCCAAAGAAAGGTATAAGATACATACGGGGAGAAGATGAACAAGGTTTTAAATACTAATTATCTTTTCCAAAAAAGTCTGTAGGAAGATTAGGGGGGGTATACTTGTACCATTATTCCAGCCAACGGGGAAGCATTGAGAGTAATTTATGATTAGTTTGAAACCTTTATCTGCAGCCTAAGATTTGCTTCAAGTTTAAGACAAGATATGCAGTGATTAAAGGCCAGGACTAGGAATCCAACACTCTAAGGTCCTACATGCATCTGTACTGAATTACTTTAGGGTGTATTCTTTTGCCTCCCAAGACATCTCTGCACCACAGTGTCTCCATACCCAGTAGAACAGCTCCCTTCCTGCCACCACTGTCTGAATTACTTATGCCTTCCTGTGACGTCCACACTTAAAAGTATATTAAAGACTGGAGTGCACCAGAAAAATGAAAAAGAAAACTGCAACTGCATTACTGAAAAAGCTCACACTCTCAGTATCAAAACCCAGTATCATTCTTGAAGACCTTCTGGGTGATTAACTTTGTCCTTACAGGGTTTAAAGGCCAAGAAGTGATGTTTTGTACGGCATTACCTTTGGAGAGATGAGAGACCACTGGAAAAACATACATGAGAACCATTCTACAACTACATGGGTGTAAGCAAAGGATCACTTCCCTACTCCTGCTGGCCACACTGTTCCTGATGCAGGCCAGGATGCCTTTGGCCTTCTTGGCCACCTGAGTACCCTGCTCTTGTATTCAGTTAGCTTTTGATCAAAACTCTTAGGTCTCTCTCCTGCAGACAGCAGCCCCACAGTGATGCCCCTCCCCATGGCTTCTTCTTACAAAGCTATGAGGCTTTCTAAAGGAACCTTTTCACCTTGTATCAGCACCTTCACCAGACCTGTCTCCCAGCCCCTTCCCATTCTTATGCTGCCATAGCTAGTTCCTGTTTCTTCCCTGGCCCTTTCTAGCTTTGGAGCATGCCTTGGAGGCAGAGGAACATGAGTGGGGTTTGACCTCGACATCTACAGGTGGGTAGAAATAGTAGAGAGGGCTGGCCATGTTTTAGCGCCTCAGTGGGAGATGGACAGCTGAGGAGAAGTGTGGAATCAATGTTACCTCAGTCTGCCCATGCACTGGGAGGCGGTACGCAGGGAAACATGCATACCTTTAACTAGTGGGTCCCACAGAAATACCCCTAAGATCTTGAACAGTTCTTGTTGGATTAAAAAAGGTCATTGCTTAAGGCACGTGAAATGATAAACTAAGAAAAAACTTGGGCTGCAAGGAATTTGTGGTCCTTTTTTTTTTCTTTTCCTGGCTGTACACAAAAAGGTGTCTCTCTAAATTCTGACTGGTGCTTCTCACAGTTTTCTAGAACTGGTTGTTTGGTTTTTTTTAGTTCATAAATAAGTCTCACTTCCTGGTTACATGAATACCCCTCATTCTAAGTGGAAAGGAGAGAGCTGGAGCACTTCTCCTGACACTGCCAATTCTCTCTCTAACCCCACGGACAAGGAGGATAGTAATTCTGTGTCAGGTCAGGCAGAGAAAGTGAGCAGTGAAACTGAGGACAGTACTGACTAAATAGAAGACAGGAAGGAAAGGCGTGTGGAATGGTGGATCATGCTCAGGTGAACAGTGATGGGATAGGGCAGATCACTGCACTCCTTCGGAGACCTCTGCACAGGGAACATCTCTAAGCGATACTCTGAACACTTCTCCTGTAACCAACACATTGATTTCTGCTTGACGAGGAAATCAGCCATCAGAGTTTAAATGAAATGGAGTCCTGCTGTTTCCATGGAAATCTCCCATGCCTATCAGATTAATGGAGGGCACATTGTGCTTTGCATAAAAGTAAACAAAATAAGGCTGTCGTAAAGGCAATGGGTTACCTTTTCCACTCAGACTAAAAATTCCATATGCTTTCATCGCTGACTGTCTCCCTCCCTCTGCTCTTCAGCAGAGAGACCCCCTGTCCTATATACAGCAATTATTTAAGTGACTGGACCCCATGGAGAGTCTTACTCCTGGATAACCATCATGGAATGCATGACAGACAAATTGCAGACTAATAGCTTAATTGTCTGTAACAAACTATATGTTCTTTTGATATATCTAGTTTTGTGGTTTTTCTATGACCCAGAATTGATCTTCTCCTCTTGTTAGAGGCACCTCAGGTGGCCCAGTTAATATAATAATTTGACTATGTGTTCCATCCTTCCACCCTCCCAGAGAAATCAGTCAGCTCCTGACGATGAAAAAGGAGCAAACAAATATCAGCTTAGCATATCTTTCCCATTGTAGCCTATCAGTGGAAGTGGAAAGATTCATCTCCATTGGGCAGCACAGGCAAGGAGAGCTTTGGGTTTGTTTTTCTTGTTTGCATCAGCATCAGCTGCCTGGCCTGACAAAACAACAAGCTTTCATCAGGTTCCAACAGACCAAACGGTAGCAATTTATTACCGCCCAAGCACTTGAAATAGTTTGCATAAATATTTGTGTAATGCAAGTTTACCCCAGAATGAGTTATTTCCTACCTCAAGCACAGAGACAACATATAGCCTTCCTGGAGCTCTGAGTTACCACAGCTGGACTACTTCCAACCCTGGAATAGCTTGGATATGCCTGTGTTCCACCAGGTTGTATATGGTAGGCATTCCCAGCAAAGATCTAAAGCTGCGTCTGCCTCAAGTTTGTCCTTCCAGCCATACAGCAAAATCTAATTTCCCAGGAACAGAATCCTAGGTTTGCTCTGGCAGTGACAGCAGCCTTTAGATACTCTTCTGTCCTTCCTTCTGGCCTGGAACATAAGCAGGGATCATTTTTGTGGTCTTGGGCTCAATTCAAAGCCACAGAAGAGGAAAATGCAGATTTACTCCTTTCTAAGCTTATGCACATAATGGAGCTACAAACCTAGTTGTTTCTTTCCCAGCTCTTTTTATCATTTAAGCAGCACCAAGTTGGCTTGCAACCAAACACTGTGATTTTACCACTATGGTCGTAGATTTCAGCAAATTTGTTTTCCCCAGACAAAGAGAGACAGGCTAATAAATGCAGATGAAAGATAAAATGCAGCAGAAAGTGAAGGTATAGGAAAAAAGAATGAGTACTCTTGTCAGGGTGTGGTGATGAATGGGTAGCTATTATTTTCAGTCTCAGGCATGAAGTGGGATTTGTCTTTGGACATGCTGAAGTTACAGGTCAAGGTCAATACCTGAGTCAGAATTATGATTCAATGTCTGGATCATGTTTTTTCCTCACTCTTCAGAGCTGACCCCACAAAAAGCAGGGGCAGTGGGGCAACACAAAATATTAATATTTCATCTTAGAAACTAGGGTTATTTTTAAAGTGACTAGCATATTAAAACTACAAGAAACAAAATGAGACTATATCTTAATGAGTTCAGAGGCGGGTGACCAGCTGCCCATCAAGGATTTGCCAGGGCTGAATTCCTAATATAGATGTCCTAGGTATCTTCCAATATGCAGAAGAACTTTTTCTTGCTGAGGGTGACGGAGCACTGGAACAGGCTGCCCAGAGGGGTTGTGGAGTCTCCTTTGGAGATATTCAAGACCCGTCTGGGCACCCACCTGTGCAACCTATTCTAGGGAACTTGCTTTGGTAGGGGGGTCTGGAGGTCCCTTCCAACCCCTACAATTCTGTGAATCTGTTACAGCTGGAAAAGACAGAAGGGTAAAACCAACAATGAGAGCAAAATACTATGTTGCTTGCAATGTATAACCATTGCAGCAGTGCAGCTGCATAGGCTTCAGGGTTGGGAGTCTACTGCTCTAAGATTGAACACAAAAATCTCAGCTTTTCAACCCACTGGCAACTCGGGCTAAGCTCTGTATGGTGATATTCAGCCACAGAGTTCAAACTTTTATCTTGGAACAAAATATTTAAAAAACCCAAGTAAATGATAGACAGAAAATGAACAAAAACTAAAATGAACTGTCCTTCACTGTCTCCTAACTTTGTGCTTTTCATCACTGGAAAAAACCCCATTGGTTACTTTCGAGTCCTCTACAGCTCGAGCTGAGGTCACTAAAAAGAAGTGCTCAGCAAGCAATAAACTGTCCTTAGCATGATTTTAGTTTTTCCTGAGAGTTCCATGGTAGTAATCCACAGTCCTAAATCCATCTCAATTTCAGCTGACTTGGTGTATCTACATGAATGAACTTGCTATCACAAGAATTATCTGTACCTGTGTCCTTGGAAAAAAAATAAGAGTTCCACCTGCAAGTTTTCACCTTCTGCTTAAAACAGTTTGAATAAAAAAATTAAGGGCACTGAAGATTCCCCTGAGTTTGTATAGGTGAGGTCAAGCTGCTCAAATTTTTCAAGTCTGTAGCAAATTTTCAGGGGAGCAAACAAAATGTGTGTGTATTTGTGAAATGAGAAAAAAACTAAATGAAAACCTAATAAACTCCTGAAGGGAACAGGAAAAGAAAAGATGTTAATGCAATTACCGCTGATAACATTTTGAAAGAGTGTGTGCATGAGAGAGAAATTAGTACATCATCTTAGAATCCTTAATTACTGGCATGTTAATTACACAACAAAGCTATCCTCTTCTAATGAAAGAAATGAACGAATATCAGAAGCGTTGTTCCATTTAATCCAGAAAATTAGTGCTGAGATCCAAAATTGTGTGATGTAAATCTGGAAAAATTCCAAAGAAGTCAAGGGAGTTGCCCAGCCTCCAGCGTCAGACAGCACAATTGCGATGGAGTGCGGAAACCCACAAAGTACTGCCTGATCTCCCTCAGGAGGAGAGGAGTTGTGAGGTTGGCTACTCTTTGGTCCTTGCATATGACTGCTGACTAACATGTAGTTTAGCTAAGGAGGCCCTTCCTGATGGGGTACTGAGTGAGAGGCTCTTGTTTCCATGTCATTCCATACAGAGGTTTTTACTATTCTGTTAACCTGGAACCAGAAGTAATTAGGGGGAAGGGATCACTTCACTGTTCAGTAACATATATACATCAGGAAAGTGAATTATTCAATCAGACAAAAATTAGTCTGTTAATTAGGCTGCTGTTGCCTACACAAGTCTGGCTTATATAGCCTGCTCACCAGGGTGCACAACTTAGACTTTGTCTTCCACAGGGAAAAATAGGATTTCTCATTTTAAAAAATGGCAAACCCAATAAAGAGAGAGATTTCCTGTCCCTTAGGATTGAAGTCTGAGTGCTTCTTTCTTGGAAAATTTCTTCTCATTGTTTTGAAACTGAGAGACCTATTTATCTCATGCAGGAGCCTTTTAAGCAAAAATTTGCTAATGTAGGCATTTGTTATGTACAAAGTGCTTCAGGTATAAGTTATAAAGTAGATATAAGAAGATACAAAGCTTGTTTCCTTTTTTTAGTGAAAGCAAGGAGGAAAATACACTATTCTGCCCTGAACCACTCTCCCTCCCTTGACCTGAGTAAGATTAAGTGCTCAGAGCATGCTTTGAAACCTCAGTTCCAAATTCCAGCATGATTTTGATGATGCACAATAATTCACAGACACATAAGGGGTGCTTCTTGGAATCCATATGCCATCTTGCTTCCCAGAACAGCCTGTTCAAGTGCTTGACAGCCCTTTCAGTAAAGAATTTTTTTCCTAATGTCCAATTTATACCTCCCCTGGCAAAACTTGAGGCCATTTCCTCTTGTCCTATCACTTGTTACTTGGGAGAAGAGACCAAGCCCCACCTAGCTACAGCCTCCTAGTTGTAGAGAACCGTAAGGTCTCCCCTCAGATTCCTTTTCTCTGGGCTGAAAACCCCAGTTCTCTCAGCCGCTCCTCATAAGACTTGTGCTCTAGACCCTTCACCAGCTTTGTTGCTCTTCTTTGGATGTGCTCCAGCACCTCAATGTCCTTCTTGTAGTGAGTGGCCCAAAGCTGAATGCTGTACTCAAGGTACAGCCCCACTAGTGCTGAGTACAGCGGAACACTCACTTCCCTAGTCCTGTTTGCCACACTATTCCTGATGCAGTCCAGGATGCTGTTGGCCTTCTTGGCCACACTGCTGTCTCATATTCAGCCAAATCCCTAAGTCCTTTTCTGCCTGTCAGCTTCCCAGCCACTCTTCCCCAAGGCTGTAGCATTGCATGGGGTTGTTGTGACCCAAGTACAGGACCTGACACTTCGCCTCATTGAACCTCAAATAGTTGACCTTGGCCCATCAACCCAGCCTGTCCAAATTCCTCTGTAGACCCTTCCTACCCTCAAGCAAATCAATACTTTCACACAACTTGGTAGCATCTGCAACCTTACTAAAGGTGTACTCAATATATTTTAATCAGCTTTTTCCCATTCTAAAATGAATTACAATGGACAATTCCTTTGACTATAACTTTACACATATTTCTCTGTTAGTGCAGTGCTGGCTTGTTTCATGGTCCTCTGTGACCTGACCTCCTTCAGGTGTTGGAGACAAAGCAAGAAAAGGCCATGGCCTATCACTTGCTGACTTGGTTGGAATAGGATACTTTATTCTGGCTATAGCAGAGGGAAATCACTGTCTGGGTGAAGGAAAATGTATCTTAGTACACAGAGGGCCTATTAGAGTAACCATAGGAACAGGTAAGACTGCAAGGTGGGTCAGATGAGAAGTTCAACTATTATTTAAATTTGTTAATAAAACAAAACTCCAGGAAAGGGATGAACTGTATTTTTTACAGTTTGTGCAGTTTTTAGCAGGAGTAGGGTACGGTTGCCATTTTGCTGGGTACTGCTCATAAGCAAGCCTTCTCTGAAGTTTTCATCACTTACAGAGCCAACGTAGTAAAACAGACATTTCTGTACTTCAGAGAAGTTCTTGGGCAAATATGCCCTCATTTCCTTTAGATCCAACTGCTTAGAATTCATACAGAGCCCTAGCATGTGGTGGCTGGATTTCGTCAAAGGTTTCTTTCCCTTAAGGGTTTGTTCCTTTCCTGATGCGCTTTTCTGACTCCCACTGACACTAATGGGGAGTAATGCATGCCTGGAGGACAGCACTGGTTCCCCTCAGTGAGAAAGGAGAGAGTGGGTTTATTGGGGAGGGATGGGAAAGAAACAGAAGGGAAAGCAAGGATTTGAAATCTGTCTAATTATAGGCTGGTGTGTTAACTGCTCCACCAGCCAGTGTGCAGTACTGAGCATTTGGCACAGTGCAGCTTTGTTTCTCTTGGTTAGAGAGGAGCATTTGAAAGAGTGGTGAACGAATGGTGAGCCAGCTAAAGAGAAAAACCCACCCCACTGGTATAACACAGATGAGGCCACTGAACAGATTCCGGCAGTGTGTTATCAGCAATGAGGCCGATGCTGCAAGCTCTTTCTGTGGGCGGGTGCGCACCACTTTCTCAGGCAGCACTCTTGACTTCCATTAGCCTGGGTGAACATGCCAGTACAAGAGTGCCCATAAAGGAACCTGAAGAATTGGCTCCCTGAGGTGGTAAATATTACTGCATAGGGAAGGTCTTTGCCTTGGCCTAAAGGAGATTAACCTTAATCCCAGAGGCTCCTACCCAATAATTCACTCATGATTTTTTTTTTTTTATGGGATATTACGATGATTCAGTCCTCATGGGCAGCTCATTGGGAGGACATGGGGGGAGGGGCTGTATATTAAAAGAGAGGAAGAAATTAAAGAACAAGAGTGAGACTACACTGCACAAAGAGCAGGTGCCTACAATACTGTGCTGATCCATTCTTCCAGCTTATGCCTCAGTGGTGGAGTCAGCTCTGTGTGTCCACTTCCAGGAACCATTTTTCCCAACAAATTATATTGTAAACACAACCCCCACATGACCGAGTGCAGAGTCAGAAAATCCTGCAGGTATGTGTCTTTTCTTGCACTTAAGTAAATAAATCATTCTTTCCCCCCCTTCCCCTTCTGTATAACTTCATAACCGATTTCAGTTTGACTAAAATGCACATCAGTTCAAAGAAAAACAGTTTTAAAACAGCATCTTAAAATAGATTTCATTTTCACTTCAGTCCTGGTGCTAGACCTCCTTCCTGGTTTCTGCCTCAGAGTCTCAGTCAGACCTGGCCACATCCCTGTTGATCTGTTTAACCTCTTCATTGCCAGCCACAATTAACAAAGTGACCGTCCAAGAGGTCTTCCAGACTACATGGCAAAAGACATCTCTCTCCATGCATAAAGGACCCAAAACCCCAGGAAAGAAAGGGGTAAGGGAGCCATTTAGAGGATTACATCTACCTGTCAGTTCAAACCCCTGCTTGCAATGACCCAGGAGGAAAAAGGAGAATCTCCTAAATTTGACGATGTGGTTTTTTGAGCCTGTTTGGCCATACGCCCAGGGACAACTCTAAATGGTGCATAAATTTCAACTGTAGAGGCAGAAGAATAAGAAATGTGCATATTACAGTAAAGGTTGCATCTGAGATCTCATGTGAGATTGCTGAGTTCACATGCTTGACCTGGCATGGATTTGTATATCTGAACTTGTACAGCAAAACCTGGAAAAGAAACATGAATGATGAATCCTGGGAGAGGGCTGTCACAGTGCATCAGGGTTCAGGTCCAGATTGAAGTTTTTGTGCCTCAGAGGGTGTAAACAACCGAATAACACTGTTACTGTATATTTTGTAGAACAAGTTTTAAAATTTTTGGGAGGACAAGCTTTGTCAGCTCCCACAAGACGGGAGATCCAAAGGCCTGAGGAGCATGTGCAGGCTGCTGAGAGGCTCCTGTGAGAGACTTCCAGCCTTGTCCCTATGCCAGCACCACAGGGCTTCTCTCTTCTGCCATCCCAGGGATGAAGGTCTCAGGTATGATATTCCTGAAATGTTATTCTCAGACCTTCCTCCAGCCCACTGCACTAAATCATTCAAATTGCAGTGATACTTGGCAGTGTTAGGTTTATGGTTGGATTCAATGATCTTAAAGGTCTTTCCCACCCAAAATGATAATATGCCTCAGGGTATTGCTCTTTCAGTAGAGCTGGGAGTGTATTCTGAGCTTGAGAGGTTGGAGAAGGGTAGATTGGATTGTCAGCTTGACTGAATATGTCCCCTCTTTTGAAAGCACAATTTCAGTTGCTCCCTCTCTGTAGTCTTACCATCTCTAAAAGTGACTAGAAAATGGATATAAAAATGCAAACTTCATGAACTTATGAATTTGCCTCCAGTGGAAGGTACTATCTTAATAAACCTGGAGAATTATTTATCTATGAGGACTGTAAAATGTCCCATGTCATCTCTTATTCCACTGTCCATCAGAGGGCAAGCAGGAAATTAACCCCCTGGAGCCCATGCAATACCTGGCTCTCTATTAAAATAAATGCAGTACAAATATTTTCTTATTGCATTTAAGAACCCCCAAAGCAGTGGTATCAATTCTGTAGACAGAAGGTTTTTCTTGACATTCTTATGATCTGAAGAAAATAACACAGGAAGGAGAGGTATGGATGAGAGAAGACAGGACCCTGAGCAGAGTGTGTTCTGAATACCTTTGCATTTTCATATTCTTCCTAAATCTTTGATGCTGTTTGAAGGTTCCCTTTGCTATGTGTTATTCCCATGGAAAATCCCAACAGGGTTCAGCTCCACAATGGTGGGGATTGCTGTGGTGTATATCATACTTGGTCTTCTAAGCAAGCACTATGTGAAGAGTCACCAATTCTTTGTAAGCAGTGATGCAGTTATGGAAATACTCCAATTCCAGCTGCCAATTTTATACTTTTATGGCTAGCTCAAAGAATTTCAAGCCTGCTGCCTGTTCTGCTTTGTGACAAAATATTATACACTGAATTTCCACTATCTGCATTAATGGGATGTACAGGTACTACATGTAAATAGCAGGTGCCAGCCTGGAGACATCTGTACTTTGAAATTTCAAAGAGGTTCTTTTGTGGCTCTAAGAAGGTTTTGAAACCTTCTCAAATGATGGGGTTTTTTTGTTGTGTCTTTTTTCGTCTTTTTTTTCTTTATCCCCAGAAAGGAGAGCTATTTCTGCTTCCTCCCATTTATTTCCCCCTCCTTTTGCTTTCTGGAGGAGAGAGTCACACTAGCTGGATTGGTATGAGCAAACTCAAAGTGTGCCTTGCTACTCACTGAGTGTCTAGCTTCCTATGTACTCTCTGGGGCTGCCGGGGACCAATTTGCAGTGTTTGCAGCTTTTCTTTTCCCAGCAAGGCTTTCCAAGGCAAGTTCACTACAGAAAACTGGGAAATCTGGGGGACTGACTTGAGTAGATGTCCAAGCAATGCTTGAAGTTTTTTTCTCCATAGGGGATCTGTCTTCAGGACTTGAGATAGTCCTTTAAGAATGCCCTTAACCTCTCTTTTTTTTTTTCCAGTTTCTCATTGATGTTGCCTGCCAAGAAGGCTGTATTCCTAAATCATGTAAATTTAATGCTATCCAAGGGCATGATGGGCTTTAACCATTCTCAAGGGTAAAGACAGGAACCTGCTGTACAGGGTGCAGCTGAGCAGCCTGTCCTCATGCCTGCCTCTGGCATCAGATAAAGTGTGTCCTGCAGAGCCTGAAGTCTGCACATCCTTGGCTCAGTGCTGACTGACCATCACCCCAGCTTCCACTGGGGTTTAAAAGAAATCAAGTGGACAAGCGGACAATAGCCAATGGGTTGTAATTAAAGATCACTTGCCAGGTAAATGGACATACTTCACCCATCATTTGATCATCTACAGCTGCAGATATGCCTGAGAGCAGCCTCTGTGCAGCTGTCACAGACATGGGTCTAAGAGTGTCTTTGCTCCCTTTCAGTCTTTACCTATTCTGGAATGGGATTCTGCCATTTTTCCACTCAATTTTGTGCTGAAATTTGCAACACTGATTTAACTCTGCACATGCAGACTTGTTTCTCATCCTTGCTCTTTGTCATGGTGAGAGCAGCACGTGAATCTAATATATATATATAATAAATAATTTTTGAAAAATAAACCTATGTTGGATCTTTTTCTCTTTAAGACAGAAGTCCTTTTTCAGAAGTAGTCATGGGACAATCCAGATGGTAAAAACTGGCCTAGTTTCACTGAAGTCAGTAATACTACAGCAGTTTAAAAAAGGTGGAGAGGTGATTCTGTAGATCCAAGAGGTTAAAGAACAAACAGATCTGTTCTACCAGTCTGTAGAAGACAAGAGACTAAATAATTACCCAGTCCTAATGTACAACTATTCTTGGTTCATTAACTAATACTTGATTCAAGTAGTTCCAAATGATAGGGTTTCTTCCATTTTCTTCACAATTTCCTCATAATTAAAAAAAAAAAAAAAAAAATAATGTCCCTGATCTTCACTACAGGTGCAATTTCTTCCCAGTTTCTGCTAGGGTGCTCCAATGATGAAGAGACCTCGAGCTTTATTTGTTATCTTCCGTCTCTTCTCAGATATTTCCAGCTTTTAAGATCATTGAAAGTTTTATTTTTTTCCAGGTATCACTATAACATACAAGTCTTTCATGGTTAGGGCAGACTTTCCAACTCTACTGCTGAGGGAAGGAAATGGTCTCTAAAAATGAATTCAGTACCCCACCACTGAGAGACAGGTTTTGAAACAGAGAAAAAAATAGTCGACCATCTTTTGAGATGTGGAGTGCCCAGCTAACTTGGGGGACAGCAAAAGTCATCTATTAACAGCTCCAGACCTGGTCCAACTACAAGGGCCTTTCCCACTTCACCACTAAGCACCTTTTGTCCATCAGCACTTGTAAGTGCCTTCCTCCCCATCATTCTTCTTGCACTCACAGCCTACTGTTCCTTCTAAGCTTCACTTGGCGTTATTGTTTCTCTGAGTTCTTGTCTCCAATACTTTTCCAACATCCCAGATGATTCCCTGCCCTACCATCATCACCTGAGCTTCCCCAAGTCACATCTAATCGTGTTTTTATTGTTTGACTATTCTTCTCATTCTTCCCTGGCAAACACTGAGGCTTCTAATCCCACAGCAATAAGAAAAGAAAACAAACAAAACCACCTTGAATGAAGCTTCTCTCCCAAAGCTTAGGGACATGCTTGGAGATGACTCAATTCCCTTTTCTAGCTTTATAAACTGCTAGACATAGTCATTATCATCTCAGAGCTGAATCTATTGTGAAGCTAGGGAAACTGCTTTTACAGTTTGCCCTGGCTGTGCTCCCCTGCCTCCCTTCATTTCCTGACCCTTCACACTCACCAGGAGCTGAAGGAGGAGGTGATGATGGGTGCTGAGCACTGGGAAAACTATTGCTGACTCTTTGCCAGCTGGTGTTCAGAAAGCACTGCCAGCCCCTGCCACCATTCCCTTCTGTCACTGCTTGTCTTCTCTGGTGTTTACAACACAGGCGTCGATATCAGCTGTAAATGTCACAGGTGTGTTGTTATTAATTCCCTTTTACATGGGAGGCTTCCGTGCTATATCTGGGAATTGAGGGCAATTCAGAAACTTGAGAAATGTCACTGAAGAGTGGGTGGCAATAGAGGTGCATGCACTGAAGAGAAGAATAAAGTTAGTGTGTACTGGACGTGGGAACTAAAGTCTCCCCTGGCTTTACTCATTGCCTACAGTCTCTTCCCCTCCCATGTAGCTTTTGAAGTGAAGGTGAGTAATTCTGTACCACTGGAGGTACAGAATGAGGCTGACCTTACTTAGGGACCGAGTAAAGGTCAGCTGGGGGCCCAATCCACCAAAGTACCCTGGTTTCTATTTCCTGCAGCTTGGATTATATTTGCTGCAGTCTTAAATGTGAATGAAAGACAAAAAGCGAGACTCTATTACAGTCCTCATTTCTTTTCTAATGTTGGCTGTAAATGTTTATCATGTAGCTCAGTGCACCCTGTCGAGCCAGAAGAGAAAAGCAAATAAACCAAAGGAAGGTGGCTATATTAATGTATCTCTGATCGGAAGAGTTTTATGGCAGTAAAGGGACTCGGATATGATTGAAAATAGGACCTTGCTTTGAGATAATAAATAAATTCTTACGTAAGAGAGTGGAGAGGAATATCTATATAAATGGAAGTGCAGGGGAAGAAAGAGGGAGAGAATCCTGTAGTCTTGAAGGCTTGTAGCATGTGAAGGAGTGGAGAGAAACAGTGACTCTGGGAAAGACAACCCTTCTGGGAAAGTTGATTTTTATAATTACTATTATAGGATGGTTCTCTTCTTCTAGCTTCTGAAGCAACTATTTTATTTTATTTTTTCAAGACAGAGTATATGACCATTTGATTTATCTCCCACACTCAGTACTGGAAGTCCTGTAGACTATAGGCTGCAAAAGGATGATTCTTATGATTCCTTCAGGGGGGTCTCATTCTTTGCTGCCGTGTTCTGTGGAGGTTTGGTGGGCTGCTAGCATGAGGCTGCAACTTCAACAAGGCAACAAAACATTGAAACCACCATGTGGCACAGGATAGTGTAGTTCAGAAGTGCCTATACTGGCTTTGATATTCATTCCAGCAGGAGCTCTACTTGACCCAATTTTCCCTGCTTTTTCAGCACAAGCACAGCTAATGCCCCTGAAACGTTTCCAATACTCAGAGATTTTGCGCACTATGCAGTGCAGTTGGCATTTCCCAAGCAAACCAGATGCCTAGCAGCTCTGAATGGTTATATTTACACTGTATTTTCATCCTAGTCTTGAGCCCTGGACCTTGGCTCCACACACCCTGCTATTTTGCCCAAGCTGATCTCAGCTGCCAGGAAGTAGTTCAGAGCATCCTGAGTGTGGCAGGAGCCTGGCCACACTGCCCTCTCTTCCTTCTCCCTCCACTTGCACATCCTCATTTCCTGAAGCAGGGCTGTCCTGAGAAGTTTAGGCTGCCAGCACTCAAGTCTGGGCTGAGACTGGGAATGGGAGATAAATCTGAGTTCTGAGCATGGCTTGCAACGTGGGATAGCTGACTTTGCACAGCTCCTTTTGGCATCTGCTACACAGAATGAGCTGGTCAAGAATACGGCAGAATTACTCTCACGTGCACATGGACTCCCAAAACATAAACATAAGGCTAAAGAATGGCTAGAGATGATTATTTCCTTCCCTTGTGCCATGTGCCTTTACTGCTCTATCTTGGGTGACTGCTATTTATTCGTTTCAATACCGTGCAAGAGCAGCCCACATACTGGGCATCAACTGGATATTACACGGATTCACATCTCAGCAATTTACCTTTTCCTGACTTGTTTGAGACTCAAACTACCAATCTGGCTTTTAATACTTTGGGTACTACTAAATTTGAAGTGACTCTGAGGGATAGCTACGCAGATTCATAAAGCTTTTTACATAGCTTCAGCTTCAATATAGATGGAAGGATGTCTGTCTTTATTTCTCCCTATAAAACACTTGGAGTATGTAGGTGGACAACAAGCCAGCCTTTTGGGTTGTCTGGCTGAGATCTGTCACACCCCTCAGAGGCTTGGCACCCACAGAGAAATAAATCTGATTTGGTATGGATTTTGTACACAGTTTTAAAGCTATTAGGCAAAAAATAATAAATTCAGGACTAGACATTATCAAGCTTGATTTGAATTTCAGATGATGTTATGAAAAACCCAGAGCTAAACAATCCAGTTTCAATATGAGAAGCAACATTTAATCATGTGATTTGTTTAATCACCAGGAAAACATGCATTTCCTAACTTAAAAAAAAGTTGTAAATGGGAGGGGGTGATGGTAGTGTGATTGGCTGTAGACACCAGCAAAAAGTATGCAATGAAACTAAACTTTAGAGCTGGTGGAAGAAGATGACACCAATTTGGTGTCATTTGGTGTCTGAATCACCTATTTAGCCATGGATTTGATGTGCCTGGTGTAGGCAGCCAATCTCCCACTGCTGCACAGAGGCCCAAGCAGGGCACATAGGGAAACTGAAATTTCACTACCCTTATTTGACAGTCTGTATCTGATGGCTTTAAACAGTCCTAAATTCTGTCATATAAAAATACTCTTTAAAGTGTTCTTGAGAGTGTAAGGAAACTAAAACTTTGTGGGGTTTTCTTTCGCACTTCCTGGCTCTTTCCCAGTGGTAGTTACAGGCACTGAGTGTATATGCAGGCACACAGCTACATGCCTTCCCCTTAAAATGAGGAAATAAAAAGCATGGGAAGGTCTCCTGGTGCATAAAACCTGAAAAAGTTAAAAAAACCCAATGAAAACCTAACCCAACAACCAAAGCCCAGGAAAAAAAAGAAAAGAAAAAATGCTCAGAATAACATCAGGGCTGTATTCTCTTCATTGCTTGCAGCCTGGACTCCGATGAAATAGGAACTGGAACAACTGCTGAGGGATCAAGCATGCTCTGTCTGCTTTGCTGCTAGGTCATTTTTGGGGTGCAAGTACACAGAACAGAGGGTGCCTTGTCCTGAGCCTAAATCCTTGTATTTCCTCTGCTGAAAGTGATTCATCTCCAGTGCTGGGATGTTGTCTGGGCCAGGGACACTGGAGGTGAGGAACTGTCTCCCTAACTGGCTCTGCTTCTTGTGCCTCCTTCCAAACAGATAGACCTTCAGCTTTTGGGCATGTTCTGAAGCCTGACTTGGAGCGGGATGGATTTAGACATGTACTCAGTGCTTTCCTTAGTTAAAGCTGGAATAACTAGCAGATCACACTCTGCAAAGCAGTTAATACCTGAAAAAAGGTGCTCCCTAGATCCGTAATTATTTGTGTTCCATTGGGAACATCTCCATTAATTTTGGCTGATTTTGCTGACCCTCAGAAACATAACTAATTAGCAGATATCTATCAGCAATTGGACTTTCTGGACCAGTTTTCTGAGTGAGCACTTCACACAAGTAGCCATATCCATTGCTGCTTCAGGGAAGACTTTCCAGATTCCCCCCATAGCCACAGTGAGGAATGGAACAGCTTCAGCTGCACAGCTACTGCGGTGAAGCTGCCCCAACTTTAGGCACTTAAGGGGGCCACCAAAGTTGTCCAAGGCATCTTTCATTGCCAAAGGACAGAGCTGGTTATCCCTAGCCCATGGTTTGGATGTAAGCAGACTGGACCACAGAGGGAAACTGGTGCAGCAGCACTCTGACTGCAAAACACAAGAGCTCTGCTTCTGCACCTGCCCATAGATGAATTTGGGGGGTATAAATACAATCTGCCCTGCCAGATTACCTCAGAGTTGTGGGCATATTAGAACTCTCTGGGGGCACTGCTCATTATGGGAGGAGGTGATAGAGGGACATGTAACTTCAAAGAAGAACAAAGCTTTCTGTAGAGGTTTGAGCAGAATCCTGGCAGCTATCTGTAGTCAGGCTGATTAGATAACATTTCTCAGACATTTTTCATTTTAAAAAAAGTCTTTCTATTAAGCTTATTTTTAGTTTTTGCAAAACCATACCAGGTTATGTGGAATTCCTGTAAGAGAAAACATTTCTAAAACAAAAAGATATATAAATTTTTTTTCAGAATTTCAGCTTGAAACTTGAAAATTCTATCTATACTACTTTTCTATGCATTTTTCATATTTCTGTTTTGTGTATGCATTATTTCATGACATCACAGTTGAAATTTTCTCATTTTAATTTTAGCACAATAAATGGATATCATTGAAGCCAGGAGTCAATCTATTTCACTAAAGGGGTAAGATACTCCAATTAGTTAAGTGCAATTTTCCATAATAACTGAAAACAGACAAATACCAGGATATGGAGCTTTGGGCAACCTGGTCTAGTGGAGGGTGTCCCTGCTCATGTCAGGGGGATTGGAACTAGATGAGCTTTGAGGTCTCTTCCAATCCAAGTCATTCTGTGACTCTATGATTTCAATGACCAGTTGCTGTCACACTTTGATAAACCAGTAGCAGTAGGAATGAATGTTAGGTGCTGCTAGTAATATAAAATAATTTTTTAAACCTACATACAATCCAGAATTACTTTTGAAAGCCAGATAAGAAATATTGGAATGTTAAAAAATACAAACAGATTATTTTTGAACATCTGATTTGTTCCTCTTTTGGCTGAAATTCTACTTCCATATTTGAAATTGAGCCAGCAGGTAAGGAACTTCCAATAAATCTTGCTATAATAGTTTATAACTGCAGTGCCCCAGCTGTCTTCTTTCTGCTGGTGCAGATAACCATCCTCAGAGCAAGGTTCAACAAACTTACCTTAACCCCTTGCTCCTTTCCCCAACACACTGCACTGGTACATGTAACTAAAGGTGCCAGACTTGAAAAAGAAGGGGCTAGAGCACCTTGTCATATTGTTTGCCACAGAAGCAGCAACATGCAGCAGGAGGAGATAGCAAGTTACTGGAGGCAAAGCATTTTATTTGCTCCTGAATGCTCATCTGCCTCTGCCTGGTAGTCTGCATCCCATAGCCAGCAGCAGCTGCAGGCAATTCTCTCCCTGCCTTTGTCTTAATTTCCCCTTCTGTAAAGAATGTAAGTAATAATGCAGCTACCTACCTCAGAGGAGCACAGGAATTAATTAATGTTAGTAAAGTGCTTTGAAGATAAGATCTAAGTATTATTATTAATAATTTACCTGTAATTTGCTCTGTGCCTTAAAAGACAGAAATAATTTACTATGAAATGATGTGATACTACCTGGGGCTATATTAAGGTCTTGAATGGATATGAAGGACTTACATTACCGTTAATGTAAACTACTATGTAAAGGTGCCAAAAGGCAGAACTGGGCTTTATGTAAATACTCAGTCAGGACCTCATTATATCACACAGAATTAGTATTTATAGGATGCAAAGATCTTATGAATTATAAGTTACCCATTTCCTGGAATACATACAGAGGTGCAGATTTACAAAAGACAGCCTCTTTTAGAAATGAATTCATAATATGCATTTAAAGATAATAGCAGAAACAACTTGAAGATTTATTAGTCTGAGAAGCAACATACTTGAGGTTTTCTTTGGTTTCCTCAGACTGACACAATGACCCCCCTTTGCATAAATTATCTCCCACTGTTTACCCTATTCATTATTCTAACAAGACACTAAATTTAATCTTTGTCATAAATACTTGCCTTGCCAGAAAAGTGAAGGCTTAAGCTTCAAGGGAACCATATTCAGTGCTGAACAGCCAAGAGACCCATGGAAACTCAGGAACTAGAGAGAGGAAAGCTATGTGCTCACCTGGTTTTTAGGAGAGAAAATGAGGCAGCTCCATGAACTTCCTGGTCCTTCCTGCACCTGGAGAGTAGAGGGATGCTCATAGGAATTGCTGTGTACAGCTCATGTGCCTCTGCTCAGCTATGACCCATGCTGCAATAACTTGCTACAGAGTCAACTTTCCTCTGTGTGATAAATGAAGATAAGCCACCAGCAACACTTCATGAATCTCTTCTTTAAACCTTTTCTGAGGATCAAGACACATTTTACTTCCATAGTTTATGAAGGCACAGCCCAGAGGTATCAAAGGGGAGAGAAATATACTCATCTGAATAAAGGATTCTTGGCAGCCGCCACAGCTATGAGACAAAACAGGTTGACTCTGGTGTCAGTAGAGAATATCTTGTCTCCCAGTCTGTTGGCCCCACTCTGGGAGAATTTTATATACAAAGCATAGCAAGCAGCATAAGGAAGACATAGTATTTCTAATAGCTGATATGCTTTGTCCAGGTTTTTACCATATCTGTGACAGAACATCTTCCCAAAGCCTTATCAAAGTTATATCTCCACAGTTAACAAAAGGTGATATTAATGAGGATGAAATGTCAAGGATGATGAACACTAGCTGCTGAAGAGAAGGTAAGAACGTAAAAAATGTCCCTGTGAGCAACTCTCTGGGGAACAAGTGGCACTGTTGGTGTAACATATTAGACAGTCCTCAGAGGACGACACTGAGGAGCTGGAATGGACACCCTAAGGTACCATGATGTGAAACAAGTACCTTCAATCCTCGGTGACAACAAGGACCTGATTTTTACCTGCCTGGAGAAAGGGACATTGTTATTCTCTTGCATTCTTCCATTAACAAGCCAAAGCAGTGTAAAATGCTTCTCTGTTCATAGTCTGCAGGTTTCTGAGCAAATGATTCATGACTGAGGATTTAGGTCAAGCTAAGAAGATTTAATTTAAGGACTTGACCACTGTTCTTAAACTGTATCTGCTCCAACATTTGGATCTGAATGGTAACATGAGTCTCTCACAGCAGTACAGCTTATGTGATAGGAGACAACAAAGAAGTATCATGTCCTCCCTCAAAATAATGTTATTGTAGCTGTTTCACATAGTCATTAGCTAACATTTACAGGGATTATGAAGCAAGTTTTCCACTAAGGAATTAAAAATTGTCATTAACACCATGCTTCTCAGAGCCTTCATAGCTGACCTTTGAGATGTGCAGAGATCAAAGAGCTCAGGAGAAAGTTAGTCTGCAATTAACAGTACTATCTTTGTAAATGTTATCTGTGCAGTTCCAGTTTAATCAAGGAGAAAGCGGTGGTGCTCAAAGTGGTCTGTGACTGCTTTGGCTGTCTCTCAGAAAATATTCTGAGAATTACAATTTCCCCAAAACATCAAGAACCAGAACACTAACAGTCAAGTCCTCTACTTCCACCCAATTCAGAATACACATGTGAAACTGGACTGACCCAGAAAAATACCCAGCTAATGACAGTATAAAGTCAGTTCCTAGTTTTTTTCTGTGTTCCACTTTATGTAGATATTTAAAATTCATTAGCAAAAGTGAGTTGGAATGGTGTCATAAATGACATAAAATATCAAGATTCACGTTATGTTTCCTCATCTGCATCAGGGCACAACTACTGGCTTTTGGCTCTGTCTCCATCTCTGACTGTGAGCTTAAATCCTACTCTGGGCTTAGGAAACCTTCCTGATAAAACTTTCATAGCAACACTGATGTTTTTACAACAGAAACTTCTGTTCCAGCAAATAAATCTTTTTCTGCAAATTCTCATTTTCTGCAAAACAGTTTGAGGCTGCTTCAAGTATAGAACTTACTGCAGAAAATGATCCAGTACATTTCTTTGTCACCAGTGGTCCTCGTTCTTAATGTTTATTCAATGGGTACTATCCTTTTCAGTGGACATTGTATCACTGGATTTTGCCAAGATGGTCATTCTCTCCATTGCTGGATCCAGACAGCAATGGTCTGGTCAGAGATACGATGGGTGTCAACAGTCTTTGTTGCTTCTCAAAGCCACATTGCAGACTCAGGTGCCACCACTTTGCAGGTATTTCTTCAACTATTAAGACTTATGACTACAGTACTGCCCAGGTCAAGTGTTAACCACATTTTCAAAAAGTTCTTCACATGTTAGCTTAGGTAAGACAGGCACTGGTTAAGAAAGGAGTTTGTTGGCATTTACAGTAGCAGGTGTCACTAGAGTTGGATGTGCATACCCAGTTCAGCTGGTGGTTTAGGCATATTTTCAGATGCCTTCTGTGGTACTAAACCACCCTATACTGACTTTTGTGATTTGTTTTCAATAATCTCTGCCTGGGTCGCAGAATCCTTTTGATCCTCATGGTCAAACGTCCAGTCTCATTCATACTTTCACTACACTGCAGCTGGATTGCAACCATCTTGTATGTCAGATTCATAGATAGAGAGGCTGCTGTCAGACCCTCAGATTGGTCTCCACCCTTTCCAGTGAATTCCCAGAGTCAAGTGAACCAACTGTCTTCTGGTATTATCTTTGATGTAATGGACCCTGGATGCTTAACATTTACCAGATAATGAAGCACAGTGCAGAAACGTCCATCTTAGCAGTGGGCAATAAGTGTCAGCATGGTATGTGGCCTAGTTCTTCCTAAATGATGTCGTTGATATGGCAGTGAAAACCAAAGCTTAGAGAGAGGTGGGAAAAACAAGAATTAAGGCACCAGAATGAAAAATCTGCATCTGGCCCATGGTGCAAAGGTGGAAGGAAGGGGAAATTTTCCTTGCAAGATGAAGTGACAGCAAAGGTAAAATCATTCTCAGATCCAGAAGAACTTTTTGAGGCTTCTCTGTTCTTACTGTACTAACATTTCTGATGTGCTGAATCCGATTTACAATTTACTTCCATTATAAACTTTTACTGTCAGCCCTATGTTCAAACTCAGTCTTTTCAAATGCTTCATTATGTCTCAGCCTTTGTTATATTGAAGCATTCACTGTCAGAGACATAACTTGGGTTGTCACTACATGATTGTTATTCATGGCAGTCATCTCTGAAGATATCTTGAGAAATAGACCTCATGCAAGCAGTGATATTCGTTAGGCTGGAATTCTTGAGATGTCCATGGATCCAGGTGTCTTAGGTGCTGGCATAGAAATAACAAAGCATTTTTGTTTCAGCTGTTTTACAAGGTCTGTAGTGGGATTGTACGTTGATCTGATTATGCTTTTAGAGGTGCAGATATTTTCTCTGGATATATTAAAGAGTTTAAAATGGAGATTCCAATACATCTATATAATACAGATGATACCATGACATCTTTAAAGCAAGGCAACCCTCTGGGGACTGGAGGTTGCACATACTTATCTCCAATTTTGATTATCATATAAGGGTAGCTTTCCAGTAATTAGGGTAAAATACTCTCTAGACACATTTGAGCTGTCTGCTATTGTTAGCTGAACTTGTGGAGACGAGTCTTGCTTAAGCTGTAATAACACTGTATTTGTGTTAACAGCACAGTAACATCAAAGAGAAAGAAATAAAGATAAAGTAAAATAAACCCATAAGTAACTGAAAAGCCTGTGGCTTTTTTCCAAAGTTGTGCAATTGCAATAAATAGTATTGTGCTGTGACAAAAGTGGATGCAAAATAATATAATTGCAGGACATACAATGAGTCAGTTATTGGGAATATAACTGTGGATTCTGAAAGGAAATCTCCATCTTCTTTAAACAGGTGGTTATGGTTGTTGTCATTATTAATGTAGGACTATAATACTCCTAAAACCAATCACTGACAAGTTGGAGACTTCTACCCAAGAGGGGCTCTGTGAGTTTGTATTTTGTATTGTTTAGTTACATACTAGTAGGTAGAGCTCTATGCAGAAATGACATGTCAGGGTTTGGGTACTGTTTTCATTTTAAGTATAGAAAGCCAGATGTTTATAAATTCATGGGGTGAGTGGATCAGAAACCAGAACAATCCCACTTCTACTGGAAGCTGAGTTCTGCTGGGGGGAAACAAAAAGAAATCATTTATAGCATTGCCTGAATAAAGAGCCTCAGAGTTTGGAAAGGTTCATGTTCCATGTCAGCTCCAGACCAGCATACCTGAAGTCCACAAGCCATGAAAGCCTAAATGCTTTGTGACAAGAAGGGGCTAGGGACCTGGAGGCTTTGAAACATGGAACATTGGTATCTGACAAGGGCTGGGCTCCATCCGTTATCAGCCTGCCAGGAGAGCAAACTGGCAAGCAGGGTTAGAGCCTGAAAAGTGGGACTTCTTGACGTCCAGCTGGAAAGGTGGGCTGGTAGGAAGCCAGGCAAAGTTTTCAGACAGATTTTGGAAGCCTATCAGAGGTTTCACAGCAACTTCCTAGCAGTTAAACTGTCTCAAAGAAGAATTTAATTTTTAATGAGCAAGCACTTCTTCTGCAGGAAGGACTAAATAAACTAAGCAGGGAATTTCCAATTAGCTACAATAATAGGCCTGTGACTCACTGAGTGTGGCACTGAAGTTCCAGTAAGCATGGAGGGGGGGGCGGTGGTTTGAGAGGATGAGTCTGTCTATTGGTAGGTAATCCCATCCACAAGTTTCTGATGGGTCCCTTAGAAATATGCCCTAATGGTACTTCAGTTTCAGTGCAACCAAAGTTACAGGTAAGCAATTTGTATTGAAGACGTAGTAGGCAAAAATGGCTGGCTGACCCTACGTATTCTACCAAAGGGACAGTCCTGCTGCCTCTGCCTGTTCTCTTCCCTTGTGCCCTCCCCAGCTCTTCTCCAAACCATCATCAAACCAATTCACATCACTGAATGGACAGAAGGACAGTTACTCTGGTTTTTCTCAGTGAGTTTTCTCATTAACCTTAGGATAGTTTCATGTAGAGTTGTAAGCTGGAGTAGATAAGGAAAATTAGGACAGGAGAGCAGGATCTGTTTTCTAGTTCCTTTTCTAGGGCCAGTAAACCTTCTGAGCCATATCCCCTATGGCCAGTGATGCCACTGTGTGCAAACAGCCCATGCTTCAGCAAGAATTTCTAAACTTATCTTTAGGTTTCCTTTTTAAAAAAAAAATTAAACTTCCCTTTCCACTTCTTTTCAACATACTGTAATTGTTACACTTGTCCTCATAATTCTTGGAAATGTCCGTAGGATAGAGATTACAGACAGGTCTGTCATGCAGAGGTTTCCAGTCAGGTCCTATTTTCACATGCCTCAGGCCTATTTGTGGTTTCTCTTGGGTGTCTTTGTTGACTCTGGTAGAATTACTCTGTTATAAAAGGTAGATAAAAGACAGACAAAAGTGATATCCTATTGCAATCTGTTGACAGCAATGAGAAGTATGTCCATAGGAAAGCAATGGGCTTTCTAGAAGACCATTGACACAGGAAAACCGTGAGTTACAGCTTTTTCTCGTTAGTCTCATTTTCTAGGACACAGATCATTTAGTGATCTCAGCTCATATAGCAAGGTTCAACTTACCACCACTAGTATAAATCTTGAGTAAGCCCAAGTTATTCTCTGACTGACAGCCAACCAGACCCCTTATTATTTTGTTCTTTTCTTTTTATGTGTGACCATGAATGTCATCAATGACATCAGCCCAGAAGTGGAAAAAAAAATATTGTTAAATATTAAAATGTTAAAAAAAAAATATTTGTTAAAACAGTCTCTCTCTCTCAGACCTGTTTGATTGAATTTGGGACTGTAGTTAATAGACCCGCACTGCATTACTGTTTAGGCAGTGTTACTTCTCTCACTATTGGTATTTCTGTGGGGTTTCTTTTTTTTTTGTTTGTTTTAATAATGTTGCAGTATTTCAACTCCCCTCCTCTAGTTGATTCTAATTGCTTCAAAACGGTTTGGAACTTATTGTCTTGATTAAGAAATTGGGGCTGTCAGTACTGGCAGAATTGAGAATGACTTGGAATAGGTAGGTTGTATGATATCCTTTCAACTTTATACTAAAGGAGCAGAGAAGCAAGGATCTTAAAATCTAAGAAGAAAAACATCATTCCTATTGCAGCTGGAGAACAGAATCTTTGTACAGTGCAGTATAAAATTCAGCCCTGGCACAAGTGTACCCACATGAATTGGCAGTATTAAATATACCAGTGCATTCTCTAGGATGCACCAAAGGACAATACAGTTTTAGACTCAAATTGCACAAGCCTTGTCTGAACAGAAAGATGCCTGAGGAAGGAGGCCCCTTGTGCTGCCTGGGTATGACTGAACACAGAACCACAGAATTGTAGGTCGAGTCCAACCCCCTTGCCAAAGCAGGTTCCCTAGGACAGGTCACACAGGTAGGTGTCCAGACAGGTCTTGAATATCTATCTCCAGAGAAGGAGACTCCACAAAACCCCAGGGCAGCCTGTCCCAGTGCTCTGTCACCCTCACTGTGAAAAAGTTCTTCCACACATTGGTGCAGAACTTCCTATGCTCCAAATTGAAACCATTGCCCCTTGTCTGGTCTCCATAGATCATTGAAAAGAGGTTGGCCATTCCCCCCTGTGTCCCACAATTGAGATATTTATAAACATTAATAAGATCCCCTCTTTACCTTCCTTTCTCAATTCTGAACAACACCAGTTCTTTCAGCCTATCCCCATAGGGAAGATGCTCCACTCCTTTAATCACCTTCGTAGCCCTTCGCTGGACTCTCCAGGACATCCCTGTCCCTTTTATACCAGGGAGCCCAGAACTGGACACAATACTCCAGGTGGGGCCTGACCAGGGCAGAGTAGAGGGGGAGAATCGCCTCCTTTGACCTGCTGGCCATGCTCCTTTTGATGCACCCCAGGATCCCATTGGCCCTATTAGACACCAGGGCACACTGCTGGCTCATGGCCAACCAGTCATCCACCAGGACCCCTAGGTCACACATCTTGGAAAAATAGAAGGGAGTCACAGAATCACAAACTGGTGGAGGTTGGAGGGCACCTATGGAGGCCTCCAAGCCTGCTGTGGTCTAAGCCCACTGCTCAAGCAGGGCCACCTAGAGCAGGCTACCCAGGTAGCCCAGGTGGCTTTTGAACAGCTCCAAGAATGGAGACTCCACAACCTACTTGGTCAACCTGCAAGATGCTCCTGTCCTTTAATCCCCTTTGTTGCCTTTGATTGGACTCTCTACAGTATGTCCATGCTTCTCTTGTACTGGACAGCTTGGATAGAACTGGACTCAGCACTCCAGGTGTGGCCTCACCAGTGCTGAAGGGAAGGATCAACCCCCTCAACCTGCTGTCAAAGCTTATCAAATGACTGAGCAGTGGCAACTTTAGGGAAAACCTGATGGCTTTCATCAAACTTTGGCTCCCCGGACTGTTGTGTTACGTGATAATCCCAGCTATAATGTATAAAACTATGGCATATGATGAGATAAACCCTAAAGAAGAAACCTGAAGAGCTCCAAAATGAGATAGCAAAATAAATGTACAAAAAATATAAAATTATCTTTCTCTTTAAAAATCTCAGGACATTTTTAATCCAGTCCATGACTTAGAGGGTTCTTGGCAATACCAGCTTAATAACAATCCAACTCATATTTTTCTGGACTGCATATGAAGTCATACCTGGAGTCTAACTCTGACACAAATTCCTTCCTAAAAAGATTTTCCGTATGGTGGAAATATTGTGACTTCAAGCAGCAGGACAGAGGAACTTTTTTTTTCACCAGGCACTTCACCAAGACAATGTGGTCTCCAATTTAGAAACCTGTAATTACTATTTGTTTGGAGTCAGCAAGTGATTTTTTACTAATTCCTGAAGTCTCAGGACAACAGCAAATTTTATGCTAAATTTATTCATAGACTAGATGTACCTTTTTATAAAGTACATAATCTGATTTTTATGTTCAGATAATACCACCTCCTCAGACTTGTGAAGAGAAAGGCAGGTTCTAGCTCCATATCTCTAGAGAGGACCTCTACACCTCTACCTCCAGCCTTTTTCTTTTTCTTTTTTTTTTTTTTTTGGGGGGGGGGGAATATAGAGAAAAGGGCTTATCAATTTGATTAGTAGATATAAAAACATATAAGAAAACCTAGTTGCCTTGCTCCATACAGCTGCAAAGCTGTTCAGTTAAACCCAACATACCAACAAAAGAAAAAAATCCAAAACAGAGCAGAAGCACTTGTTTCCTGGGCAGACTGTGAAAAATAGTGTAGTAATTTATTTGTTTTTAATTACTACAGGTATTCCCAAGCTTTGGCAATGACAGAGGCCATTTTGCAGTGACATGATGTATAATGTTGGCAAATTTAAAGGTCCGACACCCAAACCATTGGCCTGCTTCTTGAGCTGGATCACTCATGGAATAAAACATTTCTTGTTATGAAAGATCGTGTTTTGCTGCAGTGCATCTAGCATATTAACAAGGGAGATTCGAAGTATGGCAATGTTTTAGAGCACCTTGTACCTCCAAATTTCAGGACACTTTGCAGGAACAGGGCTTAAATGGCAAATGTATGAGAGGACTCATCAGTATCCTATGCTCTTTCTGCCCCTCAGCTTCTTCTGTTGCACAATGTGGCTGGTACTGATTTCCTTTGTAAAGCGCTTTGGGGACAGGGGAAACACATCGTCTGAGTGGGATATCATTCTGATGATAGAAATAACTGTGAAAAGTCCTGCCCCAGAGTCCCTATAGCCTCAGGCTCCAATCATGCAATGTATTCAGCATCCACTGCACTTTGTGCTCTGTGAGCAGTTCTGCTGACTTCACTGCTACCTGAAGTGTGCCTTCAGAGTGCCCAAAGTTAAACACATACAGGCAAGTCTTTGACAAGTCACAGGCCAAGTGCTGCAGTCTTGTGAATTTCCCTTTGGTGTGGATCTCTGGACCTGTGGGGACCTCCTCTGAAACAGAATCTCTTCTGATGCCAGGCTCTACCTAATGACAAAAAGGCAGAGCTGATCAGAAAGCATACAAAGGAGGAGAGAAGGCAGGAGTGAAGCACATGGGAGCATCTCCCATGACTGGCAGGAAAGGAGGGGTTGTGATTTTTCCACGTGGGATGGCTCAAAGCATTGCTGGGCACATCTCTGCACACAGATGTGGAGAGGCTGAGCTGGCCAGAGGTGTGGGTGCAGGCTATCTCCAGCTTGGAAACTCTGTGACTGCATTAATGAGGCTCTGGGCTTGACCTGATATAACCTGAACACACATACACATTTAGCTCTGCAGACCTAGCCTGCACACAACTGTGAGCTGAGACATGGGGGGTTGAGCTGAGTACAGTGATAGAGATTTGGGTGCCAAATCGCCTTTCCAATCATTCCTTTATGGGAGGCAATTCACTTGCAGATTTGCTGAGCCTCTCCCATTCACAATGGACTCTGTTGGACAGCTGTCTGGGCTTTCTTCCTACCTCCTGCTTGTGATTCAAAGGAAGAGAAAACAGAAAATTATTACATTTTTAAATCTGAGGGTTTTTTTAAAGTTTGGTTTTGGGGAACTGATGTGATTTTTCCAAATGTTTTGGACTGGCAACATTGCATCCAGATTAGCATTTCTTACTGTGAAGTTACTAGCTTGAAAGCCCTGAGGACCTCTATCCAGATCCACTTTTACCCAGGCAGATACACTTAATGCCGTGAAATATTAATGTGCATGAGTCTTTCAGGGAAAACTTCAACAATAATCCAATTCTCCCTTTAAATCTTATCTTCTTACACTTGTGTCTCACTTCTGAGTTTACTGAAATCCCACAAATGGTTGGCATTATGGCCAGGCAAAATAATATCACTATTAAAAACCCCTGCCAAAGAAAAACTCTTTTGCTTGGCCCATTTCTATGCAGGGGACTGAAGGGTGTGAGTTCTTGCTCTTCCAAGACCAACAGTGCTTAGTGTGATCTGGGTTGCTTTAGGCGCAAAGCTTGTCTTGTCTTGCTAATCTTTCAGCATGGAAAATATGTATTAAGAGCAGCAGGACCACCCCTGGCATGGCAGCAGGTGGAGACGCTCACCAGCAAATTAATAGCACCTAGTTTTCCACCATTTTGATGATAGAGCTAAAAAGAAACATGCCTACTGATAGATATCAGTAGGCATGGAAAAGAGTAGGTACAAGAGAGGGAAAAGAAACAGAACCAGGTGAAGGAAGGAAGAAGAGGTAAAAGGGGAAAATGAGAAGAAAAGGGGAACATGTTAAATGAAGAGGCCTGAAAGGAATTCGGGTCTTTCTAGAGAGGTGGTTTTCAACTATGTTTGGCAAAATCTCTGTGGTCTGTAGACTGTTGCACAGGCATCGAAGGAAAGATGTTTGTTAATTTAATCTCTAAAGCAGTTTGTGCATTTACTGAAGAAATGCTAGGGATCCGTAAGCCAAATAAGTTGAAGACTGCTGCTCTAGATATTGGGCATGGAAACATTTGTCTTGCTGGCCATGCAGCTGTAAAAGTGATAAATGAGACACAGAAAAAAACAGGCAGTTCCATAAGAATGCAGATTATCTCTGACAGGGAAGAGACAATGTACTGGCAACTCAGTAGTAGCTGAAGTAAATGACAGATAGAAACAAAGAGAGAAAATAGGTCTTAAAGGAGGAGGAAATAGCTCAGCACAATAATTTTTCTTGATCTGTGGCTTTCATAATGGTGCAGTAGGCAACCCAGCTATCTCTGAGCACCTTGAAAGAGAGTTCAATGAGACAGCCTGGGCATGGGTAGCAGCCAGCAGAAAGCAGCTGGGGATGGCAGAGTGATCGTTCGTCTGTACCTGAAGCCCCGATCAATGCATGCTGCACAGGGTGAACAACAGTGATGAAGACACAGGAACCTTAATTGGAGCTCATGGCAGGCTGAAACACCCTCGCTAGATTTATGAGTTTTTCCCATTACTGTTGAAAGTTCGAACAGTAAAATTCCATGTTTTCTCCTCTGTCTCTACCTGTGGGAAAAGAGGGGGCACCCACAGAAATTTCCCTCTAGGGCATCCCTCAGCCCTTCCTGTTGCTTCCTGCGTGTTTATTTCTGCTGCTATTTAGCTGTGAGTTAAATACAAATCTTAGCTCCTTTTCAGACTCCTGAACTGTCACACTACTCTCTTACCCCCAGAGCTGAAGGAGCAATTTAACAGCCTTAACTAGATGTTATCATCATTTCTGTTTTGATGTGTTATTGCTAATTTGCATTCTGAATCTCTTACCTTCAAATTTAATAGAAGACAAGAGCTGTTCCCTTTTATCCCCCCTTTTTTTTCTCTTTCTTTTTCTTCTTTAATAGGGAGAAAGACATAAAGAAAGCGAGAAGAAATAAATACAAATACCAAAACAGCTCCAGATGAAAGGCAGTAAAATGACTGCCTGCTGCTCCCTCTTGAACTGACTGGCAGTAACTCTGAGTTTCTCCTGCATCCCTGATGTGCAGGATTGGCTGCTGTTGGTAATGCAGGACTCCTCTCTCTGCCCTGATAGACCCTTTTAACTCCTCCAAGTCTGGCCAGGAGTCTCAGGTTTCTCAGGAGCTTAGGAGACAGAACAAGAAGACACAGGGCTGTCCCTTGAGCTTTCCCAGGAGCATTATGGGCCTTACCTTACCTTAGACTCGATGACTTGAAAGGGCTGTAACTGCCATGCAAAGACTGAGGGACACTCATCTATCTTGTCAGATTCCTGGTGTGTTCCTTCAAACCCTTTCCAGGAGAACTGAGCCAGAATTGCGACATTTTACATCTCCTGAAGTGTCCTAAGCCACTCAGTACATCTTGTAAGTGAGTCTGTTTGGAGACTTCCTTCTTGGAAAAATACATCATGTATGAGATGTGAGCTATGAGACCCTGTTGTAGGTGTGAATGTTCTCAGGTTCCCAGGAAAACTTTTGGTGTTTTGTCTTCAAACCTGCCTGGTCAGTCCTACTCCAGCCCTGACTTCCCTGTTGCCATGTGAGGTAGGAGTAGCAGCCAGAAGAGAGTTAAATGGTGTAACACACTCACAAGGGTTTAGTAATGTCTCTTGCCCACCCACAGGAGGTATAAAAGTCAGGGGAAAGGTCACAGTAGTTAGGTTGCTGCTTCAACATTCAAAAGAAAGAAATCATGCATCCAGATGGATTTGTTGGAGGGCAGGAGGGTTTTTGAACAGCTGCCTCCACCGTTTGTGTTGCCTGGTCTCATGGGGCGCAGAACCAAGGGAGCAATCACACACCCCTGTTATCCTCTTGACAGACCTGTCCTGAGCTGATATCAGTGGTAGCCACGTCAGAGAAGCCCCCACTCAAGCAGCGCTGCCCTTTCCCCCATGTTGGATTTCACCCAACTGCTGCTTGGGCTGGTTGTACCACCCTCCCCACACCGACACCACAGGGTGAGAGATTCTCCATGCACACCATGGATTCCTCACGCACATCATATATATGCCTTTGCCCCAGAGACAGTCTGGAGGCAAACACTCTGCAAATTATGTGCTCGTTAATGCCAGTGGGGTGCAAATTAAACAAAGCAAAGCTGCTCTTTGCTGAGCTGTAACTCTCTGGGGTGCAGGACTCCCATACAGGGAGGAGTGGGGCAGCCCTGGGTACAGTGTTGCATGCAGGTTAAGCCCGGCACCAATCACAGGGACAGTGGGAGACACCTCTGACTTTGAACTGAATCCTTCCTGCCTCTGCCATCCCTTCGTGCACACTGATGAAACAGAGCCCTGTTTAAAAACACAGCTGCAGCCATCACCGGGGCTTTTCCGTGAGCACAAATATTCCTTTGACAGTATGTCTGTATCGAGTTAACTGGCAACAGAACTGCTGTTCTCTCCTATTTAAGTGAAATGTGAGTCCCTTCATTTAGGACTTTGAGCTGCAAACGCAGCCCTGCTCCCCACTGCTCCCAGTTTGCAACCCCACCCCCAGACCTTACTATTCCCTTTCCCTTTTCCCCTCAGTGTGGAAATAGTTCCCCTCTTTCCCTTCCCAAGATCTCTGGGCTTCTCCTCTCTCTTGTGTTCTCCTAGACCAATCCCCATGTCCTCACACAGCATCACCTATTATCTTTATTTTTGTGGCTAATAAGATAAATTCAACTTTCTGTCATTGCTACCTATCAAACCCCATGCATTACAGACACAATGAGTTTTATCTTCCTTTTTCCCCCCTCTTTAAAATTCCGCCCCCTCTCCTTGTTTTAATCTAATGGAAATGGAAAAAAACCAAAACACTCATTTCCTTACTGAGAACTCAGGAAACCTAAACCTGAGGAATCTTTAGAGAACAGGAGATGAGATATAAATTTAAAAAAGAAAATCATCCTGTACTTTTCCCTGACACAGCTCTAGGAAGTCCCATGCATACAAGGGAGGTAAGATGTGGGATGACAGCATCTCTCTTTTCCTTGACTTACAGAAACCTCTCTAACAAAGAAACAAAATTACTCAACTTCCTCCACTGTTGGCCAAGTTCCCCCTACGTTCTTCCTTTGGGAAAGGGAAGGAGGAAGGTGTCATCCAAGGAGGAAGGCACACTGGTGCCTGTGAAAGAGTAAAACTTCCAGACTTGTCTCTGCTGGCCTTCTACAAGTCCTCGCATGTTTTGAAAATGGAGCTGTCTTTATTCACAATGGCTCTTGGGAACATTTCCTGAGCTAACTCCAGAATCTGTAAAAGCTCCACAGTACAATTGTGCTTGCATCACACAGGTGGTGGTAAGGATCAGTGAAAACAGAGCTCCAAGCCACATGAATCCACTGGGAACAGCCAGGTTAGGAAATATGGTAGACTTTGTTTGGAAGAGCAGGTTGGATCTATCTTAGCTCTTGCATCTCTTGAAGGACCTGGTTGCTGCAGCAGATAACTAACTGCCTGCTTTTCTGTAAGACTGGGGTTGACATACCAGATACCTTTGCTTGGGTTGTCTTTCCTGATGTGTCCTAAGTGTCTACTAATGAGCTCAGAGCTCCCATCCCATCATGTTCCTCTATGTGACACAGTACAGCTCAGGTATTTTTCTGAATCATGAAGATGCAAGCAGTAGTTGAAGCCACGAAGGGCCAATCTTCATTTAGGCAGAAAGGTTGTTCTAAATGGTGGCAAGAGCTGCCTTCCCTGTAGACATTTACCAAGCAATGTGAGGTCATTCTTCCTCTCGATCTCTGGAGAGCAAGAGGGCGAGACTGGTATCTGAACCGCTGTTCTCTCCTGGCAAAGCAGTGTGCTGAACCCCTCGCCCACCACTTGGCTCGGGGGATGTTTTCTACTCTGTGCTCTGTCATTAAAAATTCATTTGTCATGTCATGACTTTCTAGATTATTATGAATTCATCTGGGGCTAATATGCATGTCATATCCACTGCAACAGGAGACAGTAAAGCAAAACAAACCAACCAGCCGACCAGTATCTTTCTGTCTCTGCTTTATCCATTTGTATGTAATTGATTTGCAGTTGGTTGATTTTTCAATTCGGCTTTTTGAGGTTGGTTTGCAATTATTAATATCTTTCTTTTGAGTTTTGGGGTTTTTTTTTATAAAGAATATGATTTGCATCTTTCTGTGGCTCCCTGCTGGGCATTCTCCAGATATGCAACTTCATCAGACAACCTTTTTTTTCCGCTCTTTTTTTTTCCTCCCTGTTTCTTTGCTTACAGATATTTCTGAGACCCAGAATCAAATACTCAAAGGGCTAAATCTACAGGACCAGACTTCTCTCCAAAGTAGGTTGTCATCCCACTGAAGTACTACAACAAATATCCAGAGCTTCACAGCATTACAGTGCACAGTCAAACTCCTTTGGAAATGTGCCTTTTAGGCAGTCATATGTTGGTGAAGATGTCAGGCTAATTGCTGTGTCCATAGAGTGCTTTCCATTATGCAGTGCAAGAATCCCTTTGTCAGCATTCCCCAGCAATATTGCATTGATCGGACCATCTCTCAGAATGATTCGGCTACAAATACAGCTTCTTCTCTCTGTTGGGAACTTAGCAGAAATGCTATCTGCATCGTGGTCTTTTGTAGCAGCGATGCCTTTCTCCTACAAGTTTAACCAGGGCAATCCATGCCAATGAGTAACTGGCATTGACTTCTCATCTTTGCAGTATTGAGATAGTTAAAAGTGGTGATAAAACAAAACAAAGTGAAGATAAAATGTTTGTCATTATATTGCCACTACCTAAGTTACTCCCAGTCTCTGTTTCTTCTCAGTATGGAGAAAAAGAACATTTCAGAATATTTTATCAAGTGCTGCTAGTTACACTGAAGTGAAGCAAGGTGCTTGGTTCGTTTGTAGTAGCTACAAATTCAGGTTACCCTTTACCATGTTGCTGAAGCTTGCAGAAAGTAAGAAGTGTCCCACAGTTAAAAATCCTATTTCCTGGGCCTTCACTACCTGGCTCCACAATTTTCTGAAGCATTTTTTCCACATTTCCCCAATAACCTAACTCCGTTCCTTGCTCTTTTTCAGCCTTTTTCCTTCTCACTCTGGAAGCAGTGGCTGGTTAGACCTGTGAATGAATGTCTCCCAGCTATGTGTGAGTGAAGAGAAAGGCCATGTCTCTGAGCCCATAGTTTAAGAGGGAAATGGAAACAAAGCACACAGAGCCTCAGCATTGACCAGGGCAGAGCTCACGCTTGCACCATCCAAACACAGCAACAGACATCTGGCCAGCACCACTGTCAGTGGAATCCCACAGGAAGCTTATATCCAGCAGTTGAGGGAAAAGTCAACAACAGACAAACATGACATGTCTATGTCCTGTGGTTCACCTGTATAGTGCACTACATACTGATGGGTATGACGGGTTTGGGTGTCAAGAATGCTTCTGCTGGGCAAGGCCTTGTGATGTTCAGCTACTGCTGCCAGTTCGTGACCCGTGGTGTTCAGCTACTGGTGCCAGTTCTTGAGACAAGCCCCAAGCCTCACAGAGAACTACTCTTCCTTGAGCTTGATCTTCTGTGCCACAAAAGCCAGGTGATGCAGGGCAAAGTGATTGCCAGCAGGAAGGCAACCTTGACAGTCACAGCATTTGACCAAATGTCACAGCTGCCCAACAGGGAAGTATCTTACACATACCTTGGTTTTTTCCCCTTGTGAAACTGGGAAGTGCGTCAGTAAGAGTTCTGCACTAGGCAAGGCACAACAATACATCAAGGGCATCCAAAAGGAACTCTCCAGAGTTGAGATTTAGTGTTGGGCTGTTTCCTCAGTGGTTCTCAGAGTAGAAAAATATCTTTCTGTCCAAAATTCCTCCTTGGCAGGGATCATGAGTCATTGCCGTGAAACCCACACTTGTTTGACACCCATTAGGTCCCCAAAATACATCCTCCAACCAGAAATGAGGAGAAGAGATACCTATACAAGCACTATAACGTTGAACTACTTTTTGCATTGTGGTGGTGTAAAGAAATCCCCCAAGGAGTAGCTCAAGTTTTTGCAAAAACACTCTTAGCAATACATCGCTGTAAAGAGCTTTCTGTGATATATGGGGTCTGAGAGGCTGCGGCACCGTGACCATAATTCACTACTTCTGCTTGAAAATAAATCTTACTCCAAGTGGCATGAAATGAAGGTAGGGAAAGGCAGGGAGAGTGGAGATATTTCAAGGAACAGAAAAGGGATAATTGCAGTACGGTTAGACAGGGATCCTGCTCAAGTCAGGGAGGGAGCATGTTTAAACATTTCCAGGCATTTAATGAGCCCCACATCCCCTTACCAAACTGTCTGAATTTTCCACACAGTCTCCAGTAGAGACAGGTTACAATCTCCACACTGCTGTGAAATCTGCTGGGTGAGACCACAGGCTTATTGCTCCTGGGACTCCTCTCACTTAGCCTGGTCCCATGGAGATGCCCAACAGCTGTCACAGCCAGTTGCATCCCATATCTACTCACCCACTTCTGGTGCTGTGATGAGCTAGCATTTGTCCTCAGACTGCTCTAGGTGACCCCAAGCTGCTGTAGGTGATCCTGCTATGGTGGGTGTGTGGGTTGCATGGGTTGGACTAGATGATCTCCAGAGGTCCCTTCTAACTCCTGTCCTTCTGTGACTCTGTGATTCTGTATTGGCCAGAGAGTCTTAAATTGCAGTCACAGGTGGAGCCAGCATACAGTCTGCACTGGCCTCATTGCAGCAGTCATCATGTGTGCCCCACACATGCCTGCAGAGGCAGATGCTGTCCCAAAGCTTAATTCTGGGAGCCAACACTGCGAAGAGTAAATGAATACTGTCCTACTCCCTAGCAGGTATTCCCTGCAGCATGGCAAGAGAGACAAAATAGAAATCCTGGGGTCAGAATCTCCTTGCGTTTTTTCTGTATGTGGTGCATCATTCACAGCTTTGAAATTGTACATAAAGGTTTCCTGATAATAATTAATAATCTGTAGAGTTCGTTTACTGGCAGATAAGGTCATCAAACCAAATGTAGTGAGTGGAATTTGAAAAGGAACAAACGCTTTTAGGGCCATTGACAATATTTGTAGTTTTATTAACCCAATAAAAGGGAGGTTGAATCCCATCAGCCCAGGGTCAGGAAGGGTTCTGGCCTTTCATGCACAGCACAATGCAACTGGCTGAACACATTACATTGCTTCCTATCTGCTCCAACACTGTGTGACAGAAGCTAACAGGTCCCTGTAAAATTCAGTGTGGTGCCATAACATTACACAGTGCTGATGTTTTAGTGATAAAAATAAGATAAATTCCTTCTTTGCATGTAGATGAGCAGAATTTAAAAAAATCCAACCAGCAAACACTTCTGGTTTTCATATGGTAGCATAAAGACAGCATCTGTAATGAATTGCAGTTAGAGTTTAAGTATTTATTTGACCCCCTCAAACAAAGACCTTAACTCTAGGGCTTTTAACCTTTCTTAACTGTTAATGAAAGACATACTTTTCAGTTAGGTAACTTATGTATGTAAATCATCCCAGGATAAAAACATGATCCAGACTAGACATTTCAGTAAATTAAATCTACTATGAATCCATCTGTAGGCTCATAGCCTGAAGCATGACATACAACACTATGTAAATGAGAAAATAGCATAAGCAAATTATGTTGTACAATGATATTTTCAGCCACTTTTTCAGAAACTCCACCCCAACATGTAGTGTTTTGGTGTGCAAGAAAACCATAGAGAGATAAACCTAACATGTCTCACCTTCCCCATCGTAATCTTTGCATTATAATATAAATGTTCAACTGTCCTGAGAATAAGCTCTAGGATATGAACTATCAATTTTTAAACAATTTCAGTTATTTTCATTCCTGAAACATGGTAGGCAAGAACCCTGCAGTAGTTGCTGCCATTTTAAAATTTTTTTCTCCTTTTCATGATTTTAGAAAATAAAATAATCACTGGATGACATAGCTAGTGTTCCACATATCACTGTGGTTAGTTTATGAAGATTTAAAAATACTCTATGCATTATTCAGGAAAATCTATTCCACAATTTCTGAACAGCTCTATATTTGGATATTTGAGACAGGATAAATCTTTCTTACCTTTGCCTTCTAAACAGTAAGTGATTTCTGCAGCCTGTTTGCCTAGGTTTGCTCTGAAGACGATAACGACTCTCTTAGATGCTGTCTTAGAACAGGATGAATCACCTTTGGGATGGCAATATCTCTCCACCACTTACGCAAGCTATAGAAGAAACCTAAGTTAGCCTTGATGCCTAGCTGAACCACGTAGTTTTACCTGAAAGACGGATTTAAGTACACACCTATGCAAGAGTAGCATGTAATCTGCTTGGACAGTGTATTTAGTTGAATGGAAGTAAAGAACTATAGGTGGACACTGACTAAGCATGTCACATACAGGTTATGGCTAGAAACACACTAATTTTCATGTCATCAGCTGATGCTCAATATTTAACCTCTTTACCTTACAAGCAGCAAGTGCACAAATTGCCCCACTGCAGTTTTGGTGTGGCTTGACCAAAAGTCAATGGTTTGTTAAACTACCAGAGATTGCTAGTGGTGGATCATGTGCTTTCATTCAGAGATTTATTCCAGAATGTTTCCTACACTTCACATGTACATGCTACTTTACCCTGAATTAAGTTTTGGTTGGAGATACGCCGCTAATACCAGATATTTAGAGGAACATTTTCACATGTGCTTGATTAGATTTAGAGTTCATGTCCTCAAAGCTATTTCCATTTAAATGAATAGGAGCTACAGGACTAAATATCTTCAAGGACTAAATACGATTCTGAATCATAGAATCATAGAATGGCATGGGTTGGAAGGGACCCCAAGGATCATAGAGTTCCAACTCCCTGCCACAGGCAGGGCCACCAACCTCAGGCCTGGACCTACAGAAGGTTGCCCAGGGCCCCATCCAACCTGGCCTTGAACACTTCCAGGGACGGGGCATCCACCCCCTCTCTGGGCAGCCTGTTCCAGCACCTCACCACTCTCTCTGTAAAAAACTTCCCCCTAATATCTAATTTAAACCTTCCTTCCTTTAGCTTTAATCCATTCTCCCTTGTCCTGCCATTATCTACCCCTTTAAAAAGTTGATTCCCCTCCTGTTTGTATGCTCCCTTCAGGTACTGGAAGGCTGCAATGAGGTCCCCCCGCAGCCTTCTCTTCTCCAGGCTGAACAGCTCCCTCAGCCTCTCTTTGTAGGGCAGGTGCTCCAGCCCTCTAATCATCTTTGTGGCCCTCCTCTGAACCCTCTCCAACAGTTAAGTCCCATTTTCAAAAGAACAGGCACTTAAGAGGTTAAGTTTTATAGAGGGTCAATGGTAAAGATCCAGGTTCTAAAGTTTGTGCTGACATGCTGGAACATTTTATAAAGATTCAGTTTTGTTGATTCATAAGGCATCAATTCCAAGAGTGAAGACATGCATGTCTTGTCTCTGCCTTTTTGTGTCTTCTAGGTAATCATAGCTCATCTGAATGTAACAAAGATTTATCCTAGAAATAAGCACAGAATTAGTCTTCTCAAAACACCAGCTAAGTGTACGGTGTTTGGGTCTATGCTACACTCTTCCATAACGTAGATGTATCCCTAATTCTAATTCATATTTTTATATACACACTCACACACACACACACACACATAGTATTACTTAAAAATATATAACCATAAGCCTTTTCAGTTGTTAACATTTGGCTATGTCTCTGGCTCTTGCACCTGTTACTATGAATGTAAAATAGGAAAAGTTACTTTCTTTAAGCATACCTTCATCAGCAAGAAACTTATGAAAGATTAATTTCAGCTGTGGCCAAAGGAAGTTGGGATTGCCATCTTTACTCCTATTCCCACTGCTGTTTGTTGGCTTTTGTGAAAGATGTATCAAAAGTGCTGAAAAAAATGCCAGGTTGACACTTTTACTGCCAGAGCTCAGATAAGATATTCTAAGCTACATCCAACTTTCAATGTAGCAAAAAACATGATGTCATTAGGATTTATCTGATAGTCACATGGGAAGTTATTGTCATCCAAATATAAAAGAAAATTAAACTTGTCAAGACTAATGAGCAAATTCCTACATTCCTTTTTGATTTTCATCTTTCTTATCTGACTCAGATGTTCAGGTTTCATGGATTATAAGGCCATTAGGAATCATCACAACATCTTGTCTTAACTTCTGCGTAAGTAATTTTACTTGCTCCAGAAGAGTCCAGCTACATTTTCTTTTTTTTTTTTTCATTGTTTTGCTTGTATTTTGCATATTTTGCTCTAATGTGGGCAATATTTGCACATAAGCCTGATGGGATGAGACATGGAATAAGACCTACTCTGCACAAAGTGATGGCAATAGACACAAATTAGAGTGGAAAAATGAGATTCCTCATAAATCTCAATTTTCAGGCACATGATCAACTTATACAGGCCTACTGAGTTGTCAGTCATCTGTGACACTCTGTGTGTGTGTCCTTACCTTATGTAAAATGCAACACCATGGTGGAGCTCAGTCTGCTCCTATTGCATTAGCCGTAAGCTTAAGTGTACATGTGTGGAGCTTTATGGCATCTCCCATAACACAGTGTTTTTACACTGCAGAAATGTGATCATTTGCTTTAAGTATCAATGTGTTTTGCTGGAAAGAAATGCACTACATTTTTCCATGAAGAAGCTGAATGTGTGTTTGCCCCTAGAAGAAAGGTGAGCTGAAGGTCTGGCTGTATCTCTCTATAGTTAGAGATGCATTGCACACTTTCCTTCAGAACTCTGTTCCAAATAATGTTATTTCACATCTTCCTGATGCTCCCTGGTTTGAATTTAATTTGTATGCAGTGCACGTCACTTAGGAACAAGGGGAAAGAACATAGTTGTAGTACATGATAATAATGCCTTTCTCCCAGTTTTTTCTGTCTTGACTAACTGAACTAGAAATTCTCTGGGACAAGGAATGATTCTTAACATGTCTATTCTGAGTGGCCAATACCCCTCATGGCAGAGGCTTCTGAGACTACTGGAAAATACTCTGGAAAAAGTGGGAAGAGAAAGAACTGCTATCCAGTCTCCACTGGTTGTAATGACTATGTCTTGAATAGCTACAAAGAGGAGCCAAGGTCATTAAGTCAGATACGTCCAGATGCACTGTAGGCACTACTCGATAATCAAATGGAAGTTAAGTAAGATGAATCCCTCCAGAATGTCTCTTTCACCAGTACAAAAGAGCAGATTTTGTGCTTGGCTGGTCTTCCAAATTTACAGTGGGAACTTTTTCCCTTTAAAACTATTCATGATGTCTTGTGGTAGAAACTGACAACTCATCACAATCCTGTGTGGAATTGGAAGTAGCATGACATTCCCCAAGGTTATAACAAAGCCACTATGAAAACAAAAACATATCATCAGGGCTGGCACAAAAACTAAGGCACTTTTGTGTAATTTCTGCTTGGTCTGTGAATCTAGCTATTTCTGGACAGCCGCGCTTGTGGATGTGCCACAGAATGTCAGAGGATATGGAGACCTGGGCCATAACAGTGGAGAGCACAGAATTAAACTACTAGGTCCGCTAATGTGCTCCTCAGAAATATTTTTCTGTCTAGCTACACAATTAACCAGGTTGCAGTTTTTCTTCTCACCTGACTTCCCATTAATTATCCTTTCCTCCAGTCTGTATAGATACCATCTTCTGTCTTTTCCAAGTCATCTATGGTATGGAAGTGAAAGGTGCAGTGCCTGTCATGAGATAATTTGCCTTTTCCTCTTCACTTCAAAACTTGGCCTGTTTTCCTTGCTGAATATTCTATCATCTTACCAATCTCTTTTTTAAGAGCTTTGCTGCTTTATGTATTTGTATGCAACTGATCAGTGCTCTGTTTTGTAAAACACAGCTAATCTCAAAAAATCTTCAAGAGCAAGCCCTTGATGCAGTGTGGGCCCTTGATGCTGTAGCTGTTCATCCCAAGATACTTGTCTTCAATCCCCCTTTGTCTCTCTGGTTCTGTCTTAAAACTTTGTTGTGCCCATCACAAAATTAAAGCACTTGTAGCAAAACAGAGACTCACTCTATTCAGGAGAAATCCAAATCTGCAATAGTGAGTGGTCAGCTGTAAGCTGCATTTGGTACATCTGTGAGTGAGACACTGGTGATGATTAAGACCAGTTCAAGTGTCAGACAGACAATGGCACTAAATTAATTTTATAGAAGTTTCTTGGGTCCTGCTTCTAAACTCTGAGATCCTCTCCACCTGCAATCTATCAATTCCCACTCAGTCAGGAGTATTTTCTGTGTTTTGACTATGGACCACATTTTTCTGATGAATAAAGGGATGTGGAATGTACTAGGAAGAAAGTCTACCTTATGGCATCCTAAATCAGTTTTCTTTCAAAAAGCATTTTTCCTCTCCACAGCAATTTAGAGAGCTTTCAAAGAAGATTAAGATGAGCAAAAATGCTTCTGTAAATATTACAGTGAACATCTGTATGCTCCTCTATAGCCAGATGGGCAAAAGAAGGAAAGACAAGAGATGAATACTATCAAGCAAACTGTGAGCAAGCAACTGTGACCATCATGCTGCAGTGACCAGCGCTTCACTTCCTTTTCCACGACTGCACCATCGGGCTCCGATGATGCACCACATTTTTGACCTGTGAAAGCCTCTGCAATTATACCAGCTTAGGTCTGTTTCAAAAGAAGCTTTCTCCATGCACCACCTGCAGTGGTCTTTTAGAGTCTTTATTTTGTATTTTTAGGCAAAGCTGTAGTTCTTGTTAAGTCACAAGTGAAATATTGAGGTAACTGTTGTCTCCACTTACTGAATGTTTCCCAACCCGATATGAAGACCAACAAAGGGAAATTTTTGCTTAATTAAGATGCATTTCTTGAGGCAAATGCAGGCAAACATCACCTGGCTCAGTCTGCCAAACAAGAAGACACTGCATTTCCCTCCAAATATAGTAAAAAGAGACGTAAAAAACTGACCACTTTCACTTGATAATTGATTAACCTCTATGGCTTTTACTAGGCAAGTCAGCAAGATCTGGCAACTGAGATCCCTTTGCAATTTTCACTGCCATAGCTAGGGCTTTGTAGATACCAAATCAGCAATTTCTGGGCAGAGGCTTTAGACTCTCAAGATCCATCTATGCAAAAAGTAGTGTGTAGCAAAGCAGGGTATAAACTTATAGCACATGATTTACCTTGTCCCAGTGCTCATAGGAATATTGTCCGTACAGTGATATTCAGGAAAAAAATCATCCACGTTTGTTTTTAAAACCTGTTTGACTGCATTCAGACTTGGTGATGGATGCTTCTTCAGAACAAATGTGGCCTTTATTTAGTTCAGCTTACTCAACTCCATCTTCCAGAGGCTGTGCTGGGATTTTATGCAGTTTAACTAATCCATTATAAATGCACTTGCTTGTTAAAGTTGGATTTAACCTTCCTCAATGTCACTGTGCCAACAAATGCTCTAGTCATGAGGTTATTTACAAGAATAATGCTAATGCAGGGCAAGCCAGCCTCACTTTACAGCCTGTGAAGAGAGAATGCTTATATTTAATGTTAAATGCCATGAGTTGGCTTGCTTAGAAGAGCTCTCTCCCTTCGTTGACTATGGAAAAAGGCTGAGCAGACTGATTTCCTTTATTTTTACCTAAATTAGCCTTTAGGAGTACCCTGAAGCCTGCTTGCTAATATCTTAATGTACACACGTAGGTTACTACATTTCAAAAGTAAATAGTCTCTCTATGGATATGTTGGCACTAGTATAATGATATAAAACAACTTGCAACTGCATTGAATGAAAGAGTATAACTACTGAAGAGATAAACAAATTATTCTGTGCTCTCTGGAAATGTAATAACTCTCAGTACTCCAGATGAAAACCTTTTAAGATGTTTGGCAACAATATTTTCTGCTCCTATTTGTCTTTACCCTAGGCCCATCAGCTGCATTAATAATGAAAGAGGAGAAAACAGCAACTAAGACAGTCTTTGTCTTCCTGAAGACATTGATTGCAATTCTGTTACAGCTGATTCTTGACCTTAAAAAGCTTTTCCTCTCCTGAGGGTTGGAACCTGAAGATTAGAGAAGGTTGACATTTAAAATTAGTTTAATGAGAATTTTAACTTTAAAAAAAACACACTTTGAAAGAAAAAAATGTATAAAACAGAGTTTGTACAAATGTTATAGTCTTCCCAGTCAGCAGTGAAGTTATTGGAAATTCATCTCATTTCTATACCAAATACCAGCTGGTTCTGTCTTTGCTAATCTGGAGAAGAAAGGATGATCTAATTCACATCACTGGGTATTGGGTGGCTGTTAGAGGCAGAGCACATCTTCCCTGGCTCACCAAATGGGTTTGGTTTAGTTTTATAGGTACATATATATGCTTAGCAGCATGCAGACACCTCTCCAAGACTTCAGAGGATTTCTGTCCAGAATTCCAGTGGAAAGCCATTTTCAGCACTGATTAGGAAACCTACAAACAAGGAATTTCTTAAACGTTATAGGGAAAAACTATCAACCCGTGACAATTCCTGCAAAACCTTTCTCAGCATATCTTCAACTCCTTCTCTCCCGTAGTGTTGGTGAATCCTCATCGTTTCTGTTTTGTGACTCCTGTTTTCGCAGTCATCCACTTATCCCCTAAGAAGTTTATGCTTATTGTAACTGTCAGGATACTGCTACATTATGTCATAACTGCAGGGACTCATCCTTGCATTTTGATGTCATATATTTTTAACTCCAACCAAAAAGAGCAATTGAAACAGCTATAAGAACAGTATTGAGAATCTGGGCTATAAGGCTTAAAAAAAAAAAAAAAAAAAAAATTGGGCAAGGAAGGAACCTTTATTCCAGGCACAGGAAGATCTAAATTTTCCCTTCCTGTTCATCTCTGAGCATAGGGTGGTTCATAAACAGAACAACACCAAGAAGTTTTTTGACCATTGGACCTTAGACACTTTTCTGACATACTGCTTGCTAGTTCCTCAAAGGCTGCAGCTCAATGGCCTCTGCTCTTCCCTTTCATCTTGCATGTGGCTGACTTCCCTGTTTCACACACAAAAGAATTCTCAGAGTTTGCCAGACACAAATGTTTGGCCAGGTCTTCCACAAGAGTTTTGGAAAGGGGGCACAGCACTCCTACCCCAGCTCCCATAATGAGACTACCCAGCCCAACACAAAAGAGAGGTAGTCACAAGCTTTATTGGCTCAAACTTTCATCATATTTTAGCAGGTAGAAACTGTATAAACCATGCTGCAACCCTCTGGTGAGTGAGGCACAACAGACTTGATTATCATAGCAAAGCCTTAAAGACTATGTTTCCCTGAAAAGAGATACTACGTGTCTGTGTCTTCAGTGGTGGTGCTTTGTCAGGGGTGTGGGGTGCTGATGCCATGAGGGACTCTGAGATGTCAAAGGTGATGTTACTGGGAGCTGAGGGTAGCAGGAGCTAGGTGCACTTCTCCTGGGCTGGGAAATGTGAGTGTTGAGAGAGCAGTGGTGACCAGGTCTCTGGTGCATGGAGAGATAGCACCAACACATTTCCAGAAGGCTTTCCCACAGGGCTGTGATGATGGCTGTGAGAATATACTAGAGACAGCAAATGCCTAATTGATGGCTGCTGCCTTCCTCTACCCACTCAGGCCCTCGCTAGTGTCTTGTCCACCCCATTTCCAACAGCTCATAGACTCCAGAATGGCCCTAGGACAGGGCAGAATAGCTGAGTGGCTCCACTCAGAGGAAATACTTATCTGGAAATTTTCCCAGACTTCTCACTCTGTTGTCTGTCCTCTCACAAAGCAGTGCACAGGATGTAACAAGCTGCCCTTAGACCCTGGTGATTCTTGGAGCTAGACCCTCAGAGGCCAGCATGTCTACCTCAGGGGCTTTGCATCCTGTTCCCAGTCCCGGGACACATAGTTGTTGCACAGTGGTTTTGGTGATATCCAGAGCTCTCTGGCTGCCTGTTCTCCTATCTGTCCTCATCTGGCAGAGTGTGCACTCTGCAGCAGGTTACTCACAGCGCAGAGTGATTAACGTGGCTGGGAACTCTCTGGCACAATGTCCTGAGAGATTTTAAGTGCCAGGGAGTCTAATACCTGCAAATATATTTATCTTCCTTTGAATATTTCATCAAGTTGGAATTCATGAACTGGATCTTTTACACAGAAGTTTTATGAATTATGTACCAGAATCGATGAGTTCCTGCTTTGCCCATATTTTACTTTGTCTCAAAGCCACAGTGGGGATCATAGCCCATCAAAGCTGCTGCAGCAATTAGAGATCAAATGGCACTGAAGGAGGCAGGCATGCGAGACCTACAGTATTCCCCCAATTCATGGCCCAGGAAAAAGCTCTGCTTAGTTGTACATTGTAGTCTCACTCCCCATTTTGCTATATTTCAGCCTCACTTCCCTGTCTGCCTCACTGTTGTGGGCAATATGGGGTGCTTGGGGGCAGACTTGCTGCCACTACTTGCCAAACACACCCTCCTGGCCTTCACCTCTCACTTACTATACCAACATGGTTGCCTGCTCTTCCAGCAGCACTCTTATGAAATGGCTCCTTTATCTTCCCTGCCAGAACTGACTGTGCTAGTAGCTTTCAGTATATATATTTATTTTTTTTTTCAAAGAAGAAATAAGTGTTATGAGCGAAGATGTTTCACATAGCTAGAATGCTTCTGGCTTAGCCACTAGCAACCCACCATCTTCAATAGCAGGTACTGAAGATCTATAAACTTATAGTTCTGCATATAAAGTATTTAGCTAAAATCAAAATCCCCCTGTGGATAGGGGGGTGGAAGGGAGGAGAAAACGGCACAGTTACAAGATGCTAATTGTGCAGCTTGTTGTGCTAGCGGAAGGCATACTGGTACTGTGCTGATGAGAGCAGTATAAAAATAACCCAGATAGAAGCGAGATTTCCACCACTCTCCTGCACCTCACCTCTCCCCTGAATTTCTTCAGGCTGCTGCATTGCCTCCCATGAGGACCACTGAGACTGAGTTTTGAGCAGAGTTTAATTAAAACTAGGATCAGAGGCGTGAGACACCGTCTCTTTCTGGCTGGCATGTAAAGAAGATTGTGCCAAGTGATTCGTAACAAAGTAAAAGAAAGCCTTTCCCCTAGATGTTTTCTGCTTCCCAGGTTTTGCTGTTGGGAACTCAAAAGTTCCTTCCACGTCTCCCCCAAATAGCCAAGTAGAACAAACTGAAATCCAGATTGCATTTAAAGACTAAGTGTATTCTTTATAAATATTCCTTCCTCATATTCTTCTTGCTTCCTAGAGCTCTGCCAAACTCATTGAATCCACACCAGCTCAAGGGGAGCTTGCCAATTTCTTCAGCTATCTACACAAGTCCCCTTTCTTACAGGGGGCAATTCCCTGTACTCTGACAAGTGCTCCTCCAAAAAAATCCTAAGATGAAACTCAGAATTCCTATAGTCCTGGCCCAGTTATTGTAGGAAGGCAACTTCCTATAATTTCTGCAAATTCAAACTGATCAGTTTTGCAAGAAAATGGACTCCTGCGTTATCCCCTCCACATCTCTCATGCAGTGGCACACTGCAGCGCTGTGGTGTTTCCCCAGCTCTGCTGCTGGCATGGCAGGCTTGTGGCCCAGGACCTGTGTGGACAACACTCTGCCTCACAAGTCAGAAAATCAACAGTTACACACCTGGAAGCACTGGTCCTGAGGCCTAATATCTAGCTGAGACCATGGACTATCAGCAGAGACTTCCCTTGTTTCAGTGGCTGAGATGTGGAGCTCATATGGATATCACATTTCTGCAAATACTGTTCTGTTACTAGCATGGCCTGGCTACCTAACGGCTATTCCCTGGCTACTGACTTGGCTAGAGTAAAGGAGAAATGATGATCCCAAATGAACGTGGGTTGCTTTCTTTTTTAAAAAGAAATGCAAACTTCCTGCTTCCCAGAACAAATCTTTAAGCAAATAATTAATTCATATGCAGTTACAATGCTATTGACTCCTGTATGCATTGGTTTTCATGTGGCCACAGTCAAGCCACCTCTGAGAAATAACTGACTGTGAAGAGACAAAGTTGAGTCTGGTAGTAATAATATGGTATTGGATCTCTCCCCTAGGAGATGATGCAGCAAACAAGTATGTTAAGCCTCCATGCTCCTCATGGCAGAGCATGTTACTTGACTAGCTCTTCAGACAAGTCTCAGGTCAGGATGTGGTTCAGGTTAACTGGAATTGGCAGCCTCATCCCAGTCCCTGGACAGCTTTTTGTAAATGTAACTCTTAAATCACTTGTGTAGCACTGAATTTCTTCTGACTGTTCTGTATGGATTTTCTTCATTTAGCTTGGGGTGTTAGCTTGGCCTGTTGCCCCCATTGTGTTGTTCTGTGACATAAGCAAATAAGTGCATAAGCATGTACCACTAGCACATTATTTTCCTCTAGTTCTGCACTACCATTCAATGCAGGTCCCTAAAATTAATGGCTGATGCTATATGAACACATAGTTCCCAGCTCTCCAGTTCTTCCACAGATGCCTTTAAGTCATAGTTCATGTACATCCTGTGCCGCAGAAAGCCCCGAGCAGCAAGATGAACAGCAGTTTTAAATGTACACGAACAATATAAGTGAAATAAAAAATAATAGCACAAAGCATTGTCTTAATAAAAAGCAACCAAGCAATTGACAATAAGCTAGTCAGCAAGATCAGGAATGTAAAGTCTTTGTCATTGCAGGACAAATGCCATTTTCTGTCTCAAATCTGATGGCTCCAGAACCCTATCAGCAACACCATTGCCAAAGAGACCTTCCAAGCTGTTAATAAATGCACAAGACACACAGCATAATATCTTCCCTCCTTTTTATTATTATTATTATTATGAGAGGGCAGTGAATATAAATTTCACTGACTAGCGTGTATAATAAAGGAAACTGAGTGCCAACACTGAGAAACGCCAAGGAATGAAAACAGCCAATAATAAATAGCTGTAAGGATAAAATCATCCAGGAGGCAAATAAACACCATACTTAAAGGCTGGAGTTCACAATGCTTTGTCTATGTCCTCTCATACACAGAAGAACAAAGTTATGGATAGAAGGGGAGAAAAAGCAATAAAAATATATGACCATATTCTGAGATAGTGAGAAGCAAGGTGAGAAAACTGGTAATGGGATCCTTGTGAAAAGGCAAAAGGGAAGAAGTATAACAAATCCTGAAAAGCAAGTGTGGAAGAAAAGCAGCAGCTTTGGGGATTGTTAGCAATGAGTTATCACAAGGTTTCTTGCAAACTCAGCCTCATGTCTCTTTCTGCAGCTCTGCGTGTGGTCAGAGCTGGGATAGCAAACAATTCTTGCCTCTTCACCAATTAAGAGATCATAAAAGTACACTTATGACTAAATAATAAACTGCACTTCTTTTCTTTCTACCTAAGGGAAAAATTGAATGTGGTAAACCGCTGATAACACAAGAGAAGATGGCTTAAGAGGCAAGCATCCAAAACAGAGACAACAATCTCTTGCTCCTTGGGAGCAAAAGGATGTTGTTTACTGCCTCACAGAGAGTCCCTCTTCCAGAACACAGTAGCTCTGAGAAACTGTCCCAGCCACATACTGCCTGTCATGTTTTCTGGAGCCTCATGTGTTGCTGCTGGATCGGTGTTTTAGGGTAACATTTCCTACTGCAGGTGGGCAAGGTAAAAGTCATCCCAGAGCTGGAAGTCTTTTTTAAACCTTGCAGGGACACACTGTCTGTCTGCCACACCACGTACTGCTCCAGCAGCCTCAAAGTTTAACACTGGCCAACACACCTAACACACAGAATACAATGCCCCTGGTTTGTTCATAATAGGTTGTTGATAACATGAACTGCTAAAGCACATTCCTTCCTAACAGGTGGAGTTTACTGAATACCACTATAACAGGGGCAAGGAAGAATGCAGAAAGGTTTCTGCACAGATTGAGCTCCAACCTCGGGGGTTTTTTTCCTGGGACAGTGTCCTGTCTGGAGCTTTGCAAGGCACAAAGGGACATCTAATGGTTTGTTAATACATTGCAAGCAAGCCTGGTGCTAGAATTGGTGTCGTGTTGAATTCTTCTAGGCCTGTTTGCCAGGTACTTAACATCTTTTCTGCAAGGTTTTCAGGGTTTTTTTTGGGTTCCCATTCCTGAGAATATCTCATGTATCTACCCCTTTCTCAAAACAGGATTATAAAGTGAGAGACACCGAGGTTTGTTGCTGCTGTGATAGAGACAAATCAACTGGCTCTTTGTTCCTCAACCTAGAAGTATTAGACCATTCCATCCTTAAGCCCTGAGCTACTTTTTAATCAGTAAGGATTTTGATGTCATCTAGACTTGCGTCTGGTTTTAGTCCTCTTAGTACAAGGAAAGGAAGCAGAGAATAAACCTATGCCCACCTTTGCCTCAGAACATTGGCTCTGAGCAATATAAAACCTCTTGTTAAGAAAAATTAATGTATTGCCAAGAGTACGTCTTCTCACATCAGTAAGGAGCAGAGCATGTGTAGAGGGCTTTGTGTTGCACAAGGAACATTTATCAAAGTCAACAGAGGAACTCAGGCATTGGTGGGCTCCTGTGTCCAGATGTGGTTTTCTCATTTCTGTTTCTCTCTAGAGTGACTTTCTTCCTCTTCTCTCTCCCCACAGAAAAAAAAAAGACTAGAGTCAACTTCTACAGATCAATGCACCAGCCTCTCAGCCCCTCCCCACCTGCCGTTCTCAAATAAGGAGAAGTTATTCCCAGGTGACATCCTAGAAAGTCATGTAGTCATCTCACTTGATTTCTCCACCTTCCCTTCCCTATTGTAAGTAGACTGTTGGAGACAATCCAAATCGTAAATCAGGTAGACTTATAAGAAAATCAGCTTTCTCCACACAGTTTTCATGCTATTTCCCACATTTTCAGATTGACTCTTTTTTTTTTTTTAAATGTTTTGTCTCCAGCAACACAATTGGATCCTTCATGATCAAGAGACAGTTTTGCCCTAACAGTGATTGTTACAGTGCCCAGTCCAGCAACAGAGCTAGTGGGATGGTTTTGGTAAGAAAAATTGCATTAAGTAAAACAGCTTTTTGAAATTAATCTGTTTACTAAAAGGATAACTATTGGTATTTTCAGTGAGGAAAATATTTTGTACTTTTTAACAATTTATTCATGTGAAAATTTCTCTAAAACACTCATATATTACTTGAATGGCTCTAAACCCTTTTGACTCAATAAAAATGGTTAAATACTGGTTTCCTGTATCACGGCATCACAAGGTTGGAGATATTCCTATTTTAGATTGTTTTCAAGGGTAGTTAAAAGGGATTCTATAAGGGAAAAATGTCCTTTCGTTAGTCTCTGCAGTTGCAGAATATGTTAATTGATATTCTATTACATTCAGGTTATTACACCCTAAACAGTTGTGGATAGTTACAACACACCCCTGGTGATGAGATCAATCATGTTGGCCCACACGAAAAGGCAACTGTGGGCATTTCAACTCCCACTGGAGGAAAGCACAGTTCTGAGTGCTTGGCACCTTTCTATTCATGGCCTTTGCTCCCAATTCAAACACCTCATTCATAGAGGGCTTTCTAAGACCTGTTAGTCTTTATATCCTTCCTGCTCCTGTGATGTGTGTTGTGGATTCGAACACTTGATGAAAGAGATGGATCAGCTGCTAGAGAACAGCAGCTTTATTGGGCATCCGGTGTGAGTTTGCACCTCCTGGGAACAGAAGGCGTTGGCTGAAAGAGATAGATAATGTGTGTTTGATTTGTCCTTTGTCAAGGTCACACCTGGCTAACTGCCTCTGCAAGAATCCTGGGTATCAGTAATTTACAGCATCCCCCTCTTCTCCGAAGATGAGTTTTTGTTCTTCCTTTGAAAGTTCTCTTGTCTGCTCTGAACTCTATGGAGAGAAAGTGAGTGAAGAGGCCTCATTATTTTAAATGGGGCTTGACAGAACCTAACAAAGAGCATAAAACAGAGCAATTTTCACAGGCAATCGCACCAAGGCAGTTAAAGCAAGACTGAGAACTCAATTACAGCCCATTACTGTCGGAGCTGTCTCTCGCTCTCTTGCTCTTTCCCTGTCCATTGGTTTCTGCAAGATGAACTCAGTATTGGCAAAGGTCATTCACTTCAGCTGTAGCATTTTGGCTAGTGGTTCCCATCACACACCGATTAGTGAGGATCCCAGTGTTCTCACAAATACGGTGGGAAAAGCAGTTCAAGAAAAATGTGTTTTCCTCTTCGCTAATACTGCAAAATAGTGAAATCCAGTCAACTGTAAGGTAAAAAAGCAGCAAGTTCTTAAGCAGTGTTCTTGCAAAAGGTTATAACATGAATCTGTGGTACATCATGCATACACACACACACACACACACACATATACATTTCTAAACAATGCATGCACGTATCCTTGCTGCACTTCTTCCTGACCAAGCTGTTTGTTCAAGGTCCCAGGTGGATGATACTATAACATTTTCATAATTCTAGTGAAAAGCCAACCAGCTTCAAACCTTAGCATAGGCTACAGCAGCTTAAAACCCACTTGATTTCTGCCTGCCACATGGTCATCAAGAAGCGCTGTGATATGTGTCATGTGTAAGAATGAGACACTGGGGTGGCAAGGCTACTGGGACAGGGCTGCAGCTGAATGAGGACTGAGCCCCTTATATGAACAGATTAGCACTGAACAGCCTGCTAATAGGCATTCCTGTGTATGAGAACCAGACCCATCTCCACATGTTTCAAAATAGTTTTGGAAAAAATGTCTTAAAAGGTGGTTACAGTTGAAATTACAATGAAGTTAAGAGAAAGCAGGTTTAAGGTGAATTGTGCAACATAAACCACCTTTCCTGTGTATATTAATTATCAGTAGATTTCTGTCCAACATCCTATAAAAAGGTGGCAGCTGAATTTGGAATAAAACTCAGTCATTCTAGGTTCCAGATCAACTTTTAAAGCAGAGAACATCTCTTCTGTTCTTGCCAGCTTCTGCCTCATTCATTGCCCATCCTGTCTACACAATAAAATAAGAATTCTGTCAGAAAATACTGCGTATGCTTATTGAGCACAGTTACTCACATTTCCTCAGCTTCACAATTTGATTTTGCAAACTTTTAATATTGTCATTTTCATGCATACTTTCCTTGGACTTGCACCCTGACTTCCACACTGAGTCAGTCTCATGAAACAAGTCACTGTCCTTCCCTGAGAGGCTGGATGCCAACACAAGCCTCAGTTGTTTCGGCTAATGGAGTAATTGATATTATCAGCAGACTCTTGTCTGTATGAACTGAGTACAGAAGAGGAAGATAACTCATATTTCACTGCTATGGCCTAAAACTATTTATTGGAGGAGCCAGGTCTCTGCATTGGGGGAGTTCAAACCTCTGGATGCTGTTCCATAGTTCTGATGTGGGTAAAGTTTAGTGGTATGACAGTCAAAAAACACAGTAGAGATGGTTTAGGGGAGCCTGGAAACTTGCATAACACATACCAAACATGCAAAGAATATTTGGTAGCTACAAATATTTTCTAGTGAGAATGTAAAAATTCTGATTTACAAAATGCACTAGATTTTTCCAATCATAACAAAGAGCTTTTCCTTCTTCCTCAACTCCTTGTAGCAAACAAATATCATGTCTATGTTGCAAAGTATGCAGGCATTAGAAAAAAAAATTAAAAATTGAAAAAAAAATTTAAAAATGAAATAATTATATAATAATAATAATAATTTAAAAAGGAATAGACCGGTTTCCCTTACCACCTTCATTAAAAGGTTTGAAACATTTTTTGCTGCAATTAGAGAAAATATGTGATTGTTATTGAGTCTATTACTTTACATGGATGGAGTCTGACAAAATTGTAAAAAAACCCGAAGAAAATGCAGACTTAGGGTAGAAACTTGTAGTTAATGGTCAGCTATGAGCATTACTGTTCTCCCTGCCTCAGATAATTATATTGCTGTTCCCACAAGGGCATTAGCCCCTGCACTGTGCACCAGACTTCCCATCCCTTGTTAAACCTCAGAATCATCTGTTGTTTCCCCCTTTGGTCTCCTCCTCATTGTCTTTCCTATAGATTCTAACAAATGATTTAAAAAACTTGCCTGCTGCACCCTGAGCTTCCTGAGGAAAGAAGAGGTTTCCTGCAGCTTTTCACATAAATGTGTTTGCATATAAGGGCTAAATGCTCCTGGAAAGACACTTAAAAATTCCAGTGAGCAAGCACAACGCTCATTTTTCAAAGAGTCAGCAGAGTGGAGCTGAACTCTGACCAGCTGCTTGAGAAGACCAGCGCGCTGCCTGTGATGTGATCCTTGCACAGCTGCCAGCAGATATTCTGTCCTTCCTCTTGCCTTTAGCCGGAAGGTGGCATCCAGCTGAGTACGTCTCTGCTACAGCAGCTGAAGGCATATTCCCAGGATGTCAGATCAGGATCCAAGATCCCAGTGAGGTGGGGGAATAAAAGCTCAAAGAAGAACACTTGTTTCAGAATCTTCTTCATTCTGCTAATTCAAAGGAGGCTGCATGGATTTGACTTTGTTATGCTGGTATATGCCACAGTGGTCAACAACCTCCCCTAGGCTAAGCTGACTTCTTCGGTAGTTGCTGATCCCTGTAAACATTGTGTACTTCTGCGATTGGGCTCTGGCATGTTAGGTCCCAGCCATTAGAAGACTTTTTGTGCCATCAAGCATGCTGAAGGTTATTTTGAGTCAGGACAACTTTTCTCCCAGCTTCTGATGGGGTTGAAAGATATCTTGCAGGACTTGGATGTTGTTGAAAACTAAGTGTGTTTCACTAAGAAGCTGTAAGGTCCTCTTTTATGATACTCATCCCTTAAAACATGTATTGTTGCTACCAGCATTTTCAGAGCTCTGACAGTAAATCTGATTCTCCTGTTTCTTGCCAGATTTGTTTATTTTTATGCTCCCAGGGTAATGGCTATGTTTCTGTAATATTTGAAATAATGGCTAGCAGAAGAGTACACAAATATAAAGTGGGACCTCCAGGCCATGCCACAGTGCAACAAATGTCAGTATTTCTCTTGCTGATTTTCTCTTCTTCTGTTACATTTTTTTTCCCTGCATAACCTTTCTTTCTTCTCTATTTATTCTTGAACAATGATGTTCCACTTCCACGTCTCATTTCTAGTGACATCTTTTTCCTCTGAAGAGGCTGGAGAACGGTGGACTGAGGGGAACTGATGAGGAACTAGCAATCCCACCTCTCCTCTTCCTATTCTTGCATCTCTAACACATTTCTGTTGTTTACACAGGCTGGGTAGGTGGGTATTTCCCCTGTCTCATCTCATGTGCTCCCTGCTCTACAGTCAGGTTCTTCAGGAAAGGAAGAGGACAAATTGTCTGCTCTGCCCCGGTGAGACCACATCTGAGATATTGCATCCAGTTCTGGGCCTCTCAGTTCAAGAAGGACATAGAACTCCTTGGAAGAGTCCAGCACAGGGCCACTAAGATGATGGAGTGGAACATCTTCCTATGAGGACAGGCTGAGGGAGCTGGGTCTCTTTAGCCTGGAGGAGACCGAGGATTGACCTCATTAATATCTATAAATATGTAAAGGGTGAGTGTCAGGAGGACACAGCTAGGCTCTTCTCATTGATGTCCAATAATAGGACAAGGGGCAATGGGTGCAAGCTGGAGCATAGGAGATTCCATGTGAACATAAGGAAAAACTTTTTCACTGTGAGGATGACGGAGCACTGGAACAGACTGGCCAGAGAGGTTGTGGAGATTCCTCTGGAGAAATTCAAAACCTGCCTGGACGAGTTCCTGTGTGAGCTAATCTAGATGATCCTGCTCTAGCAGGGGAGTTATACTAGATTGTCTTTCGAGGTCCCTTCCAACCCCTGACATTCTGTGGTTCTGAGATTCTGTAATGCAGCCAAATGACCTGATAGTCCTCATGGTGTGTGACTACCATTGCTGGGATTTGTATGGTAAAGCAGAGTTTAGTCTGCTCTTCCATCTACATATCAATAACTCCTTCCCGTAAAATAATATCTTCTGCTTTTAAGCACTCTTGATCTTGTCAAGCTCTAAATTAGATTGCTTTGGAAATAACACATTTGAAAACCCTAAATCTAAATTTTCACTTAGATATGTGAGAGTAACCTATGATCTCCATTCAAGTTGTATTTCATCTCTCACTGAAAACAATGAGAATCTTTATGTTCAGGCAGAACTACAGAAATTGTAGATCTTGCAAGACTGCATCAGCAAGACAAGCAGGTGATCTTCTGATAATCAGAACAAAAAGGAACTCAAGGAAAAAAAGATACACATTTCCATGTCTTTAATCTCAGAGACGCTATTGGACACCTTGGAACCCCAAGAAAAAGCTACACTACCAGCTCTCTTATTTCCACCCTTGCTCCCTAGAGCTTTCTATACATTTCCCAACAATGATGAATACGGGAACCCAGGTAGACACATCAGACACAACCACAGTTCTAATAAAAGTAGGATGCACAGAAACTGTCTTTCCACTCACAGAGCAATTTTGTTCTCTGAGACAAACTGTGCCTTGAAAACTTCTCAGCATAAACCCTCTTTCATCATTCTGAGTATCTTCATCCATTACAGCAGGATCCTATGCCATCACAGTCTCACCTAGAAGAACATGGCAGCATTCAGATTTAAAAGGCAGGTATACTGCCATTATTTCTTATTCCCTGGTAGATTCACCAATTCCCATGCACAGATACCAGCAGTTATTCTTGAAGCAATAATAATCAGAGAAAAATCTTGGGTTTGGAGTTTTATGAGGAACTGTATATAGCAGGACATCTGTGTTGTATGAGAACTACTTCTTCTGACCTAAAATCTTAGAATCCTATAGCTATTTTCATGACCAATTTATTAACAACCACTTGTCCATTAGTGTCCAAGAATTTCACTGACCTCAACCTTCTAGTTATTATTGTAAACATTATGAAATCACTGCATTCTGTAACAATCATGTTACAGAATTTTTACAACACAACAAAACCACATATTCCTCCCCAAGCTAAGAAACTCTAAAGAATACCAGGTGAGTGCGACAAATAACATTCAGTGGCACCAGACTGCACTAGAGAAACAAATGCAAGAAATAATCAGTTTTGTAGATTTGTAGGATTGCCAGGGATCCTACAGCAGATGTATTGAAATACACGAATCCCTACATTTCTCAAACTGAAATGAAAACCATACAAGTGAAGTTAAATGAGGACCCCACAGGACAATGGAGTAGAAGGACCCAGTTATGAGTGGGAGGATGTTTCTAACAAAGCAGCAATTCCAACTTTTATCACCAAGATGTGTTTGTGTGCTAACACTCACAACTCATGGACTCGCCAGACATTCACCAGCAGCCTCCTTTCATTTTACCTCTTACTGAACTGGCTATTCCAAGATGCAAACCACCTCCTTCCCTCTCAGCCGCTTTACCACCAGACTCACAGCTTTCCCTTTTCCATATGTATTGCAAACTGTTTTCTCAATTTGTTTAAAAGAGCAACACAACTAGATCAAATAAAAAGCTATTGTTGCAAGTCTATAGTTCAGCTTGGGCTTCAGTGATTGCCATGTCTGACAAAAATACTGTGACAATATTTTCTGTGTTTCCTGCCCTGTGCAGAGTGGTAGTATTCTTTATTAGACAAGCTGATAAGCTTCATTAAATTTTTCATTGAATTTTAACTGGACATGGAGCCTGTCTTAAGACAGAACATTTACAGGCAAACAAATTTAATGCTGAAATTCAGCAAGCATTGCGTACCATCCAGCTGCATTTAATGGAGGCACATGGGTCTGAGCAGGTCCATAACCTGTTAATTAAAAATGGTGTATCACAAAGGGACCCAAAAGACTGCAATATTACCTGATAGACAATGAAAACAAAATGCTCATTTATTTGTTGCTTGCCTGTAGTGATAAAATAGAACACTCAGAAAACTCAATAAAAATCTATCAGTCTGTATGGAAAGACACATGTTTTGTGCAAGACTGGAAAATGCTAATCTATTTGTGAGCAGTGTTACAAATATGCTTTTTCCCGTTATGTATTCTTTGGTGGCAGAGCTAGTTTAAGTGATTTACATCCTGACAAATTTACTCCTTCTCCTCCATCCATTCTGCTATTTGTGTGGGCTTGGTCTAAAGATGTGGAAAATAATCTCTTTAATACAGAGAGAGAGAGGAAAAGCCTCTGTGTTTTTACCCCATAACTCCCCATAAGAGGTTGCTTTATTTTAGCAACATTATACCCAGAGATGCGATTTAGTGTACTGATAAGGGGCTAGTAAGCACCAGGAGAGCATTAGGGATGAGGGAGGAAAGGAAGCAGGTCAAGGGCAGAAAAAGCTTAAGCAATCTCTTGTGCTGAAGGCTGCCACATGGAACATTACTTTGAGTATTTCCAGAACATTTTCTTTTACGAAATGACCCAAAAGTTAATACTGGAAACACCTAGATCTCCTGTACCCCTCTAGAAAATAGATTTGATTTAGTAAACCTTATCAAAGTGAGTTGACAATGTATCTATCTGCTAGCAAACAGCCCATAACTTGGCACATAATTCAGCCAAAACAAACCTAAATTGAAGTTTAAATTACATGGCAGTTAAAAAAAATGTATTTTACATTCTTTTTTCCCACTTTAATTGTGATCAAAAGGGTATGCACCCATTTGAAGAGAAATGCTAGGATTACCTAGTTTGGCTTTCAATAAAACCAGAAGTGACTACATGTCATTACAGACCCTGTTTTCATTCCAAGATATGTAGATCCCATTGCTGTAGATAACCATTGTATCTTTTAACTGCTCAGTCTTCAAATCTTTTAAATATGAGGCTGTCAGGTCTGATTCTGTGATCAGATACTGGCTTTGATCAAGGCAGACTTGAGCCATTGTGATCACTACCCAGAAGACATAATTACTTCACATACAGTATTTTTCTTATAGAATCCATGTCAGATATTGTGTCTGTGTTTCCATCAACTTTGTCGACATTTTGGACAAATTGTTTAATGTTTCTTAGTCTTCATGCCTGGCAGAATTTTTAATGTGAAAAAAGCGAGCAATTAAGTCTACTTTGTCTTTGGATGTTTTGTCATAGAGCTGTTGAACTTGGGATACATTTCTAATTGCCTGCCTAGGCCATTCACCTAAATTATGTCAGAGCTGATTTAATTATCCCTAAAAGCTTCCCTCAAGATGAAATTCCAACCAAGCCTTAAATATCTCTCAGTATAAAGCATGCCTAGAATGTTTTGCAGCCCTTAAAATAACATAACTATCTTACAAGAATGAGTTACACTGCAGAGAAGGTTCTCACTCATTTTTCATACCAGGAAGGCAACGAGTATCACAGTCATGTGAAGTTTGCCATTCCCTTTAGTAGTTCAGAGTATTCCCCAGACCAGCTTTCATACTAAACATTCTTATTGCTGAAAACTCTTGCATATTAGCATGCAATTACCTGACTCATTATTGTTTTCTAAAGAATCAAGCTGAAAGTTATTTTTGCTCCCTGAAGTAAGTTTCTAAGTATATGTGAAAAATTAAAAAACATATATTTTTGTGCAAAAAGAGTTCAGCTCAGAGATGCATGAAACAGAGCCATACCACAGTTGCCACAGTATAAAGTTTAATACAGCTACTTGCCTGCAGAATGCATCGCAGTCCCTTATACCACTTTAAATGATATATTTTCTCCAGGGAACTTCGACTAATATGCAGAATATGAACTTCAAGCAATCAAGCTCTTTTTCCCCTGATGCATTTTTATGGTTATTGATGTATGGCAGCACCAAAAATGGTGTCTATTTAGGCACAGATTCGGGTAAAGATTTATAGATATGTTTCTCTTTAAGGAGCTTTGTTGTTCTACAGAATCAGCACTTTTCAATATCAAAATATTTATGTGCAACCATTTATCAAATATATTTATCTTTGGAAAACAACCCCATTGGAAACATTCAAATAGCTGAATTTGAATCAGTATTGCCAAATACCTGCCTTTATCCATTCTCACACTGTACCAAAGGTTTACTATGATGCTTATTGCATGAGGCAATTTTAAGGCTAAGTCTTATATGTGATGTAAGATGGCCCTAAAACTAATGTACAAATATGTTCCACGACAGGAAGGAAACTATGGATTTAAACATTCTCTTATCAGCTTTATTGTCCATATGCTTAACATGACTGCTATATGTACTTTTACTACCTGTTCATGACTTGCTTAAAATAAGGGCAAAGTTAGAAATTATTTATGTCTTTTTATGTAGAATACTGCATAAACTGTTATGAATGGTCTACCAAGTTTCTTTGCATTGCAGAGGACAATGCCCCCTCTCTTGGCTCCCAGATAAACAATCAATTTGACATCTGTTTCTAAATGTCAGTGAGACCAGAACAGGTGAGATGAGTCATTCAACTTTTTTTTTGCTGTAAGGTAGAGAGTAAGCATGGCTAATTTAAAATAAGAGCATGGGAAGGAAAGTATCTATAGTCAGAAGGAGATGCTGATTTTTCCTGCTGTTGTCTGTCCACATCAGTTTATGGACACAAAGCAGCAAGCAGTTCACTCTTAAACAGCCACAACAGAAGCTGAACGGATGCTTGTAATGTGATAACTGGTTTATACACCCCTGGGGGTGGTTTAGAAAGAACTGAGAGGGGCCTGTGGCTGAAACTGAATGGAGGAGCCCTTCACTGAATACTACTTGGAGTCAAGCAGCAAATGCAGAATGTCGAGGAGTGAAAATGGTGGAGGAGAAAAACTAAGGCTCCAGATCTGTGTTCCAAAGGGAAGAGCAAGCTTCAGTCAAAGGCTGCTTCCTGAAATGCTCTTGCAGAGTAGGGTCAACAACCAGGACAACCAGTGCAATTTTGAGAAGCTATAGAAACTTCAAAAATGGTGTTTAAGGAATACGTCTATGTAGAATCCCTGGCAGGAGACTTCAGTTTGTTAACAAATGTAAGGAAAGGTAGTAAATTTGGATAATATCTTCCCGCAGGACCTGTTTAATCTGAGACCACTCACACTGAGGCACCCTGGGCAAGCCCAGAACTTTAGGAGTCTCTGCAGGAGCTGCCAAAGTCTTGGCTTTGGAGTGGTATCCTTACTCACAAACACCAACCAAGGCTCCTTTTAGATAGTAAGAAGAAAAGAGATGCTCTGCAGTCTTGGACAGTTCCAGGCTGTCTCTTCCTCCACCCATTTTATTTTTATAAAATTTATTTGGCTTCTATACAAACACAGTCTACTTCTAGCTTAGCCCTGCTTTTGCAGGTTTCTAAAAATTATTTTAAGTGGAGCTCTTACTGAACTCTAATTGAGAGAGTTGTTCGAGGACTCTTCTAGAAATTCTGGCAATAGCTCCAAAATTACTTTCCTTGATGTCCCTATTCTATCCACTTCTTCCATCTACACTCCATTTTTCACCTTCTTGTTCTCTTATTTACCATCTCCATGTCATGTGTTACTCACCCTCATGTTCAACAACATTGACCATAGACATCTTATCCTCCTGTGGGGAAATAAAGGACTTGAAGAGATAGACTGTATTGGTCTTTTTTTATTTCTCCTTTGTTTTTTCATTCCCCCACCTTATCATTCCCTCCTATTCATTTTCTTGTCCTATTCTCTAGTTCCAGTCACCCTCTTCATTTTCTTACTCCCTGTTTTCTGTTTGTGTGACAGATTCCCTGCCAGAGTAACTTGCTGCAGATCAGTTGAAATCAGAATTTTGTTTTCTATTATCACTATAGCTTTGCACAACCCAAGTTAATGTAGCATTGTGGTTGTGATGATACTGCCAAGCTTGAAAATGGCATTTCAATTCTAAATCACAGTCATTTATAACTTTCTCAAAAAAATATTACCTTTGGGACTCAAATTTTTCATGCTTGGTCTCAGTCCCAGAGTGAATTCGTTTTAGAAACTTCCATAAAAATCAATCCAGCTGTTTGTATTTTTTTTTTTAATTTATCCAATCAGGAGGATGGAAAAAGTGATTTTCACCACTTAAGGTATTTTTCATATGCTTTTCATTGCCTGTAACTCAAACCAACTTTATTTTGAAACATCACCCTTGAAAGTGAATGTACTCCTGAATGATGCATTGCCTTGTTTGAAGAAATTTGGTTTGGAAATTACATAGTTATAAGCATTAGAACACTGTGTGCTGAGCATGCACAAAACATTATTTTCCTCCTTTGATTTAGACCTCTACCCAATAGTGATTAATGTGCCCAGGCATGGGTATTTGTTTGTGCACTCATGAAAATTAGAGATGGAAAAGATCTATTGCATCATCTAGTTCATCTTACCTCTAAAGGCTTGATACATACTCTCTATTTGTACATCTGACAGGAGTGAAGAGTCACAGAACCATCCTTTATTGAAACTTCTCTGCAGAGCTTTAGTGGAACAGGGACAGTAATTTTAACTCTGAAGCATCTCTTTCTTTTTACCTTGTTTTTGCCATCTAAAACATTTCCTAGAACTTCCTGATATGAATTTCAAGAAACAGTAAAATATATACTCAGCAGGTTGGACTATTGCCCAGTCTACCCTTGGGCAACAGGACTTCCTTCACCTGCTTTGTAATTTTGAACAACCTGAAGATCTCATTGTCAGAAAGTTTCCCTTGCTACACCTCTTGCACTGTCAAGAACTTCAGGCTATGGCAATAGTCCTGATGGCCAGTTATGTCACCACAAACAGTACTCCTCCCTATTACTTGTTTCTTACTGTGAATACATATAGTCTATTATGTGAGTGGAAATTCACTTTTGGTTAGACACTCTTGTCATGCCTAGCTTCCTTATCTTTGTCTGAAAGTCAGGTTATCTAGTCATTGTTACCTAACATGACTCTTAGATCTCACTGCTCTATTCTTACCTCTCAAATAATCTCAGTAGAAAGGGTTTCGATTGGTTTTATTTGCACTCTCTTGTATTTGTCAGTAAGATTTGTGGGTTTTGAAAAGCAGTGCTTGGAAAGCAAAACAATTCTCATTGGTACCTAACAGTATCCTATTGCAGGTGTCCTCCAGGAAAACATTTCAGCTGGGTAGTAGGTATTTTTCCCATTAAAAAAATAACATGGGTTCATAATTTGTCCTTAACTAAAAATGTGGAATATTTAGAATCATGGAATTAGGTTGGAACGGACCTTTAAAGGTCATCTAATCCAACCCCCCTGCAGTGAGCAGGGACACCTTTAACTAGATCACATTGCTCAGAGCTTCATCAAGCCTGACCTTGAATGTCTCCAGGGATGGGGGCTCCGCCATTTCTGTGGCATTGCGAGAATAAAATCAAGACAATCAAGAGAAACAAGAAATAATCCAGAAAAAAGTTTAATGTCACTGAAAAATATTTTGAACTGGGACATTTTAGCCTGTCAGCTGTGTTTTTTAGGACAGACGAGCTAATACACTTATGTAACAGAATTTTGAAACTAGATTTGTAACTTTGCAGGAAGAAAAAGAGGATGTTTACAATCTTGTTATCATAACACAGTTACTCCATCATTCCTCAGAAGAATTACTGTGAGCAAATGACACATTTGAAGGAAAAGAGGCAGAATGTTTCTTCTAACTTTCTAGCATGTTACTTCTGGAAGAATTTATCCAATTTAAAAAATAACAATTTTTTCACAATGACCATTGGTTTTAGGGGCCTCCATTTTCTGAGACAGTGAACTAGAACCTCATTTTCAGAAAGAACTAAGTAGTGCAAGTTTGAAAAGTAGGGTTTTTTGGTTGTCTCAGATTGGAGATTGCAAAAGGAGATAGATACCTAGAATCAACATTTAATTATGAATACATGTCCTTAACTGTATCACTTGGAAACAGGCAAAAGCATAGCAGGTAAAATGCAATCTATTTGAAGGATGCCACATGCATCGGAACATTCAATGTGTTTGAAGAGAAGTAAAACTAAATATTGGTTATAGAATGTAGATTAGAAAAAGTTATTTTTCTCTAGTTTATTTATGTAAAACTAAATAAACTGTTCAATATATAATTGTTTACATGACTTCTGTGTACAGAGACAAGTTTTCACATTTCTTAATTTCTTCCAAAAATGAACAGAAGGTGGAAATTTCCTTCTGAAGAGAATTTTAAATAATGTCAAAACCAGGACATGATCCTGAAAGTGTAAATTGTCAGAATATGGGATTTTTACAATTAGATGGTTTCTAAAATGTAATTTGACAATGTCCCTCTAATGCTATTGCATCTTGTTCTCTCTTTGTTGGCTAATTAGGATGATTAGCCCTTGTCATTTTCAGAAATCCCTTTATACATTTAAAGTGCATTATCTTTTCTTCCCATGATCTCACCATAATCATCTTGACTCATCAGTAAATATATAAAGCTTTTAGAAACTCACTCAGACACACACACAGTGTGTATATCCTCTTAATCTGTGTGTACATAAGTAGGAAATCACTAATGCACTAAAGTGGGTGAAAATTTTCTTCAAAGTGCTTTTTGCATGACAAATAGTCTTTTAAAGGCAAAGGAATTTCCATGGAACAATGTCTCACATTCTTCAAAATGTTATAATGTGATTTGAAAAAAACAGCTATAATATTTTGGGAGGTTTTTGTTTGGTTTTTTTTAAAGGTGTGAATTTTGTCGCCTTTCTGTTGTGGTACCTTGAAAGTGTATCAGCTGTGAGGTACTGCAATGATACAATGTTCATGTTGGCTTTCTTTCTGGGCAAAATAACAGGTTGGAATGGGATCACATGTAAAATTGTTTGACTCTTTGCCAAAACCAGTCATACTGAAGTCAGTTGTGATAAGAAGGTGGGATGGATGCTGTCTGCTTTCACAGATCTCACCTTTACATTCTTCCTCAGAAGGAAGACATTAGCCTTTAGTGGGGCTGGTACACTTAACAAGAAATATTAGCAGTTAATGCGCTAGCATGGGGGCTTGGTTGGCCAGGCACACCAAGATAAAAAAGCTCCTTTTCTGTGCTCATGTCATGACAACCTTCCATGAGGATTGCAGTTAACTTTCAGCAGATAGAAGCACATAACACAAATGCAGAAGGTAAGCTCACCATGGGTAAAGAAGTTTAAATGCAGGATTTTTTTTCTCCCCATATTTTTCATTTATTAAAAGATTAATTCATAGATATCAGTTCCCAGAGAAAAAGGGTTTAAAATGGTTGTATTTGTATTGCATGCAAATAATTGGAACAGTTTTACAGGGTTTTTTTAGAACATTCTCTACTTCACTATTTTCAGTGTTCATCTACATGATGGTAGGGTTCTTGACCTTGTGGTCGAAGTAATAATAATCCTCAGCTGGCACTATCACAGTTGTTACTCACACATATTTATATCACAGCTGCTGAAGCTTCAGGATATTACTGCAGTACTAATAATAAATATTAATATTTCTATGGCAACAAATTGCTCTTAATTACTTTCACCACAGGAGCCAGGTGAAAGAGGAGCCAAGCTCTGAAGAAGAGAGATCCTTATTCAGTGCAGTATTTCCAAAAGAGAAGTAATGCAGCAGGAACTGGAAAGTTGCCAACAAAAGGAGACACCTGAAAGAGGAAAAGATAAATATTTAGCCACTGAGATCTGTTAAAGTACAAAACATCATCTATAATTCAGATTCAAAATTACTATATTTAAATATTGTCACAGCTGTACTACAAATAGGCCTGTGCTGGCAAATTACAAGGTAAGTGTGAGACGTACCTAAGTCTTAACTTATTTCCTCTCCCCTGAAAGCGAGGCTGACATTGGAACAGTTTTTTGGGCTGTGGCTAAATGTGTCCTTTTCCCATGCTATGGTTACATCTTTATCACGATTCCAAGCCTTAACATCGGGTAAACTGGAAAAAGAGGTGATTCCAGACTGAGACATCCATTGGAACTCTGATCAAAATTTTGTGCAAAAGGTTTGAGAATTGAATATCTTATGACTAGAAGAAAGACCACAGAATGAAGCTGCCATGGCCTCTCCTCTCCTCTCCTCTCCTCTCCTCTCCTCTCCTCTCCTCTCCTCTCCTCTCCTCTCCTCTCCTCTCCTCTCCTCTCCTCTCCTCTCCTCTCCTCTCCTCTCCTCTCCTCTCCTCTCCTCTCCTCTCCTCTCCTCTCCTCTCCTCTCCTCTCCTCTCCTCTCCTCTCCTCTCCTCTCCTCTCCTCTCCTCTCCTCTCCTCCCTTCTCCTCTCCTCTCTCTCATTGTCTCTCTCCTCTTCATGTCACCTCACCTTATTTTTTGCATAAAGCAGAGCAAATAATTTTGCAATATTGAGATCCCATTCATTGTCTTTCATTGTACAGATTATTATTCTTCTTCAGTTTTCACAGAGCACAGTCTTCATTTGCTTTCCTTCTTAGGAAATAAATAGCCAGTTTCTCATGTAGGTGGTGAGAGAAATGGGGAGAAAATTATTATAATGCTTCCAAATGACTCTTCACCAGAAACATAGGTTCCAGTGTACCACTGGAACTGGCAGCTTCCATCACAAAAGAACATCTCAGCTTCAGGCTGCACAAGAGAGATCTCTAGACAAATCCCATAAAGTTGTGCACACAGAATTAAAGCTGCTTCCAAAAACCTTCCTGAGCTGCTAAACATGGCTGTGTTTCTCAAGAGCTTAAGTTGTTTGTACCTGGAGCTGTGATTGTCAGTGGAGAAAAAGGATATCTGCGGAAAAGGCTAAGGTTTTGTAGCCAACACTTGGCCACCAGAGAGGGAAAGGTTGCAAAAAACACTGGGAATGTGCTGAAAGTTCTTAGGAGGTACAGAAAAGTGTTGGTTTGTGTTCTAGAAAGGATCCATAGCTTATGTGAAAGGAAAAACTGCTTTAATAAGCACTGCAGTGCAGAGAGCTGGGTAAATTGAGAGTTGGCTGGGAAAGAAACCCAAGTGTGGGATTTATCTGAGATTGGCAATCATATAAAGGTGACATATCACCATAGATGGAGCTTTTGCTTCTCTGTCATAATCTTTAAGAAGCCTTTGATCATTGTGGATGGTTCAGATGGTAGTCCTTGCTCACTCTGTACCAGGTAAAAACAGCACTGGGAATATCTGGATGTTGACTGGGGAATAGGGGAATATGGAGGACTCTCATGGGAGGTCTTGAAAAGAAAACAAAAAAAGAAATGAAGGCATTGTCTCTCAGCTACCTATCAACATTAAGTTCCCAAAATCTACAGATTCCTTACAGTCTTTTGGTAGGAAATTTTCAGAGAGGTGATCTTAAATGTACACCTTGACTGTTGAATTTCCTGGGCAGCATGCACTGGGGTCCTGCCATGGACTCAAACCGGTGTCTGGGTGTTTTTGCTATGCTTGTGGAAGTCACTTCATCTTTTTCATTGCCGTGGCTCTCCCGGCTGGCACTTTGTCAGCTCAACTTGAAAGGTTTGTTTGATAATCACCAAGTGTTTGGTTATTAAAAACAAGCTGTCAGCCTCACAGCCTAGAACTATAATGTATAATTAAATGCATCCTATCCTCTGTTTCCAAAACACTGTTACAATAATGTCTAGTTGTGATAATCTAGTGAAAAGCTGTAGCGAGTGGAGGGATCAGCCATGTAGGACATTTCTGTGGCTCTGCTGTGAGCATCATCTGGGTAGATTACAGCCTTGTACCCCAGGCTGCTGTACTGCAGTGCCCATACAAGAAAAGTGTCGGTGACAGTGGGTCCAAGGTATATAAAAAAGCAAATGTTGACATTTGTGTGGGAAAGCAAAAAAAGAAAGATGAAAGAGTGCAGATTTCTCCCTTTTCTTTCTGTGGGGTCTGTTTATCCTGCTGACATTAGCAGTGTCAGGACTTTGTCCCTCCTCTTTGTAATAGCAGTGTAAGTGTGGAAGCAGACTTCCCAGGGGAGCTGGAGAACCAGATCCTTTCCTCATGGCATGGTTTCAGTGAGGTATGTGCTCCCCCTCATATCCTATAGATGGGTGGTCCTCCCTTCTCCTAAATCCCACAGAGCCCATCTGTGGGACCCTGGTAGAGGCCAAGTGATGCAGAGCTTCACCTGCCTGTGGATAGTCCCCTGATGTCACCATCCTGCTGCAGCAGCAGCTGACAGCACCTGGGAATGCTCACTGGCATCCCTGGGCTAAAAAACCCTGTCCAAAAGTTGGAACAAATTGAATCTCTTCTTTGCTCCCTTTTTCCCAAGTTGAGTCTGTCTTGTCCATGATGGTAATTGGTGAGAGACCTATCCCTGTCCTTATCTTGGCCCAGGAACCTTCTGTTATGTTTTCATTCCCTTTTGCAGTTGAGGAGGGGTGATAGGCTTTGGGGGCACCTGGCGTCCAGCCAGGGTTAACTCACTACAGAAGTCCACTGAGCCTGTTGCAGCTCAGAGGAGAGACTGGCTGTTGACACCTCCTCTTTGGAGCTATCTTCAGCCAACTTTTGAAAGGTATCTATTTCAAAGAATGAGTGTTCTGCAGCATCCAAGAAAACAATCTTTCACATAAAATAAAGGCCTTTTCTGTCCCTTGTCACTCCCTCTGCCCTTATTTAATCCTTCTGTCCAGCCTGAACACTGTATCAAATTGGAATGCTTTTGCACTTAAGGTGTCTGCCATCAAGTCACTTGGAGGTTTGGGTGAAAAAACACTGAAAGCAAACAAAGCTTCTTTGCAGCTACTCTTGACTGCAGCCTCACTGAGCAAGGTTTTCCACCTGGGTCCTTTGAGTATTGGATTATACAGTTGGGCATTTCTGTGTAGCCTCTCACTTCTTGAGTGTTCCTCTCACTGTACCTCTTGTTTAGCTCTTTGACCTGCCACGTTGCCCCCCAGTTTGCCTTATAGAAGTGTAGAATCCAGACAACTTGTCTTCATGGGTCAGCTGTGGCTTTGCACTAAAGGGAATGTGGTTATTGAGCCCCTATTCCAGCTAAGCTCTAGTTTGCAGCTCCAGAATGTTCAAATGTCATATCTGTATCCTGCCACAGGTGGTCTTTGTATTCACAAACATATTTCTTTTAATTTTGATTTTAATTGAGGGTGGAGAAATGAGAAAGAAACACAAAGATGTAGGGGGTTTTCTTCCCTAGAAAATATGATTTTCCTTCCTAAATACAACAATTTCCCTGCCTCCCTGCTGCAGAGCAACAATCCTGACTTTGGACGACTCCCAAGCAGGACTCAGATCAGAGAGCAGCAGTACCTGCCTTATAGGGCTAAAGGTACTGAAGTAACGTAACAGCTTTGCACTGGCCTTCTGAGGCAGGATACATTCTGCTACAGAGGGATAACAACACCATAACTGATGTTAGAAAAGATTGCATAGAAGCTTTCATTCCCTGTTGTGTGCTTGAGTTCCTCATGGGAAACAAACCCAACAAAAACTCATACAGGAATTCCAAAAAGGATTACAAAGCACCAGTGAGCCATGCAGCAGTCTCCTTTTTTATGTGTGATACATTTCGGTGCTTATTTAGAGTTGTGGGGTTTTTACTGACATTGATTTGCACTCCCTCCTCTCTATCTCATGTATTATTATTTCATTATATAGTTAGTTAAGCATTGACAGACTTTGAGTTTTATTTAACTTCTGTATCTTTGCCTCTCCTGAGCATGTTAATTGCATTAGGTGCTTTGAACAAATCAGTTCTTGGTGTATAGAAGAGGAGTGACATCTCTTGACATTTATATGGTCTCTTTGTATAAATGATTTGAAAGCAATACATAGCTATAGAAATTATATCTCAGTTTTGTTTTTCAGGACTGCATGTCAAATGTCAGTGTATTGGGTTTGCGTGGCAAATTTTTGGTAGGGGTGGGCTACAGGAGGGGCTTCTCTGAGAGGCTGCCAGAAGCTTCCCCCATGACCAACGGAGCCAATACCAGCTGACTCCAAGATAGACCTACCACTGGCCAAGGCTGAGTCCATCAGTGGTGGTGGTAGTGCTTCTGAGACATTGTAGCTAAGAAAGGGAAATGTTACTGTGCGATTGGAATTACAGCCAGAGAGAGGAGTGTGAATATATGAAAGAAACAACTCTGCAGGCACCAAGATCCCCGAAGAACGAGAGGAGGAGATGCTCCAGGCACCAGAGCAGAGATTCCCCTGTAGACCATGGCAAATGATGGAGGAGCATATACCCACCTGTAGCCCATGGAGGACCCCAAATGGGAGCAGGTGGAGACACCTGATGGAGGCTGTGAACCTGTGGGAAGCCCACACTGGAGCAGGTTTGCTGACAGGACTTGTGACTTGGGTAACAGGAGCCCGTGCTGGCACAGTCTGTTCCTGAATGTCTGTAGTTGATGGGGAGGGACTCCATCAACTGGAGTTGGGGAAGACTATGAAGAGTCCTCCCCTGAGGAGGAAGGAGTGACAGAGACAACACATGATAAACCGACCACAGGCCCCCTTCCCTGTCCCCCTGTGCTGCTTGGGGGGAGGAGGTAGAGAAATCAGGAGTGAAGTTGAGCCCAGGAAGAAGGGAGGGGTGGCAGGGAGGTGTTTTTTTAAGATTTGGTTTTGTTTCTTATTACTTGGTTCTGTTTTGCTTGATAAATTCTGTTACTATTTTTGGGTCTGTGTTGGCCATGATGAGCAGTGAGTGCTCTCTTCCTGTCCTTATCAGAACCCACGAGCCTTTTGTTATATTTTCTCTCTCCTGCGCAGCTGAGGAGGGAAGAGATAGAGTGGCTGTGGGGGCACCCCTATCTGGCATCCAGCAAGGATCAGCCCACTGCAGTGGGTTAATAGTTACTGCATGTAAGAGAATGGAATGTAAGAAAGGGGAAGAACCGTCTCACTTTTCATTTAGTGTGGACTTTCAGGTTTTATAAAGTGCCTACTATGCCAGGAATGGTCTGAAACAATTTTATGCATCTTTTTAGCCCCATCTCCTTTCCCTGCCTCACCTTCAAATTTTATTCTATGATGAATGAAACTTTTTTTTTTCTTTTCTTGCCCCTCTCTCTCCAATTACCAGTGCAGGGCCATGACAAGAAGAGAATAATTCCTGGTCAACAAGGGCATCGCCTCACTTTGATAAGCTAAGGTGAAAAGCAGTTTAGCTGTACAGGGTACTATTTCAGCATCGTCAGAAAAAGTGTGTGGGAAAGGATTTGACTCAACATAATGTCAGTTGGGTTTTCTTTGCCAGCTCTGCCACCTGCTCTGCATTGTCTTGCAGAGCTATTTAATTTCCTTCCAAAATGCAACAGCTTCAGAAGCCCCTAAGCATCTTAAGGGGATACATTCAATTGAAAGCCAGTGGAGCTGACACTCCTGACTGCCTGTAGAAGCTGAGAAAACCCAGGCAAAACTTTTTGCTGAAAATGGTTCTTTCTGAGGCAATAGGCTCTCAGCTTGAGTAACATGTAGTTTTCAACAACTAGTAAGTCAATACGTAGCTGCTCAACACCTTCTAAAACTTAGGATGCTTGGAGTTCAATTCAAGCCCTAAACACAGCCTTCTAGTGCTGTTATTTTGCTTGCAGCCATGCAAGATGTAGCAGGTATGGCAAAAAAGGTCCAGGAGAACTCTGTCCTTCTGGAAGGACAACAGGAAGTCCTGCAGAGCTCCTTACAGTAGTCAAAATGACATTAACTTTGTATGTATACTTTAGCCTTCCTTCACTGTAAATGGGTTCAGCCACTGGAAGTCAGGAGCAGACAGGCCTGCTTATGCATGAATTCATTTTTGTGTCCTGTTAGCAGACTTATTTTGACTGGCACTGGAATTGTGCAGATGAATGAACAAACATGTTGTTCACTAGAAAGGCTAACATAGGTTGAGGAGGATCTCTGGATGTAGTCCAACCACTCTTTCAGAGAAGGGGCAACTTCAAAGTTAAATCAGATTACAGATTGTTTATCAAAGTTTTGTGTATGTCAAAAGATAGAAACAGGGAGCCATACAGATTGGAAGGGACCTTGGGAGATGACCTAGTCCCACCTCCCACTCAGACAATGCCAATCTGGACAGGCTATCCGTGGCCTCACACAATGAATTTTTTTATTGTTCCAGTATGTTACTATCTTTTCTACTGGGGAACTCAAAACTCAACACAACACTCCCTTGCAGTCTCAGAGGCACAGTGGAATAATCACTTTCTTTAACCTGCTGGTTACCCTCTTGCTAATACAGCCCAGTACAGTGTTGGTTGCCTTTGCTACAAGGACACTGTGGTGAGTAATGTTCAATTCCTGTTGAGTAGGACCTCTCAGACTTTGTGCAAAGGTGCTTTCCAGCCAGTCAGTCCCTGGTCTGCACCATTGCATAGGGTTATTCCACCCCTGATGGGGGACTTGGCATTTATTTGCCTCTCTAGAACTTCATGGTCCTGTCAGCCCAGTTTTAGAGCCTGTCTAGGTCCCTCTGAATGGCAGTTGTACCCTCCAGCAAGGCAGCTGCTCCCCTCTGTTTGGCATTATCTGAAACCTTGCCAGGAGTGAGCTGTCTCTCATCACCCTGGTTGCTAAAAATCATGATAAATTATATTGGCCCATTTTTAGTCCCTGAAGGATGCCACTAGTAAGGGTCTGCCAGCTGGACTGGTTATTGCTGATTCTCCCTGTCTGAGACCAGGCAATTTCCAACCCTTCCACCAATCATTTACCCAGACCATAGGTTTAGCTATGGAAAGACCATATCCTCTTTGAGTTCCTATTTCAATGCTTAACCACACTCAGAGTAGAGATTTTATTCCTTATATCCAGTCAGATTTACTTTTATTAACACTTTTGATCACTGATACTTTTATTTTTGCTGCACACCTCAGAGATGCGCTCGATCTTCTCCATAAATCAGCTTAGGAGTTGTAGACAGAAATTAAATCCCTTTCCATCATCTCTTCTCCAAGATGAAGAAACTCAGCTACATCCATCTCTCCTCATGCAACATCTTTTACAGACATGAAGTCATGTCTGGGAAACTTTCCTACAGAAACCAGGACACAGAGGTAAGGAGGTGTTCATGCCCCCAGTTTTGCTCCTATATGGCATTTGTGGGCATCTGGGGCTAGATACTAAATAGAGCTTCTGGATCATGCAGGCTATGCTGTAGTCTAGAAGTCTGCTCAAAACAGAAGCTTGCAATCCCTATACTATATAAATAGCATAGGGGTATGGCTGAGGAGACAGAGGGCTGGGGAGTCTTCTTTTGACATGCACAGCCTGTCCTTGTGGGAGTTGCATGGTAGCTATAAATTTGAATCCACTGCATATGACAAATCTTCGCTGTAAATTGTGGTTTTTACTTGTGTGACAGAACATCCCTAGTAGGCCCCAGATTAGATTTGTATGGGAGGCATAGCCAAAGCCAGGCATTTTTCCTTTGGGAAAATGTTTATGCTTTGAGCAGACACCTGTGGGAAAGATAAATAAGTACCATTGAGATCCATTGGGTACAAGGATAAGAGCTAATTAATTGTACTGGTTTTGGCTGGGGGAGTTAATTTCCTAGTGGTCTGTGTGGTGTTATGTTCTGGAGTTATGATGAAAACAGTATCGGTAACACACCAATGCTTTGGCTATTGATGAGCAGTGTTTACACAGCATCAAGGTTTTTTCTGCTTCACACCAGCGAAGGGGCTGGGGGTGCACAAGGAATTGGGAAGGAACACAGCCAGAACAGATGACTCCAAATGACCAAAGGGATATCCCATACCATATGACCTCATACTCAGCATATACAGCTGGGGGAATAAGATCGAGGAGGGAACATTCAGAGGGATGACATTCATCTTTCCAAGCCGCCATTACGCATGATGGAGCCGTGCTGACCTGGAGGTGGCTGAACACCTGTCTGCTGATGGGAAGTAGTGAATGAATTCCTTGTTTTGCTTTGTGGCACATGCAGCTTTTGCTTTACCTATTAAACTGTCTGTTTTGACTTTGTACGGTAAAATTTTGGTAGGAGGGGAGAATACAGGGATGGTTTCTGTGAGAAGTTGCTAGAAGTTTCCCCAAGGTCTGACAGAGTCAATACCAACTGACTCCAAGAAAGACCCACCACTGACCAAGGCCAAGGCCATCAATGATAGCGGTAGCACCTCTGTGATAACATATTTAAGAAAGAAAAAAAGAAAGAAAGAAAAAAATAGCAGCAGCTTTTTGCGGACAAAGAGAGGAGTGAGAAGATTTGATAAACAGGCCAGGTGTGACACAAAGGTCAGTGAAGAAGGAGGCAGAGGAGGTGCTCCAGGCACTGGAGCAGAGATTCCCTTGTACCCATGGAGAAGACTATGGTGAAGCAGGGTCTCCCCCTGCACCCCATAGAGGTTGATGGGGAGTAGAGATTCCACCTGCAACCCATGGAGGACCCCACAGTGTAGGAGGTGGTGACACCTTAAGGAGGCTGTGACCTGGTGGAAAGCCTGCACTGGAACAGGCTCATGGCAGGACCTGAAGCCCATGGAGGACCCTGTGCTGGGGCAGGTTTTCTGGAATGACTTGTGACCCTGTGGTGAACACATGCTGGAGAAGTCTGTTCCCGAAGGTCTGCACCCTGTAGAAGGGACCCATACTGGTGCAGTTGATAAAGAACTGCAGCCGGTGGAAAGGACTCATGTTGGAGAAGTTGGTGGAGGATGGTCTCCCCTGAGAAGGAACCCACACTGGAGCAGGGGAAGAGTGTGGGGAGTCCTCCACCTGAGGTGAAAGGAACAGCAGAGAAAACATGATGAACTGACCCTTACTCCTACTCTGTGATCCCTGTGCCACTCAGAGAAGGAGGCAGAGAATTCAGGAATAAAGTTGACCCTGGCAAGAAGGTATGGGTGTAGGAGGTATGTGGGTTTTTTTAACTTGGTTTTATTTCTCATTACTCAACTCTGCTTTGATTGGGAGTAAATTAGATTACTTTCTTTGAAGCCATTTTGCCCATGATCATAGAATCATAGAATTGTAGGGGTTGGAAGGGACCTCGAGAGATCATCAGGTCCAACCTCCCTGCCAAAGCAGCTCCCTAGGACATATCACTCAGATAGGTGTCCAGACGGGTCTTGAATATCTCCAGAGAAGGAGACTCCACCACCTCCCTGGGCAGCCTATTCCAGTGCTCTGTCACCCTCACTGGGAAAAAGTTCTTCCGCATGTTGGTGCAGAACTTCCTATACTTCAACTTACAGCCATTGCCCCTTGTCCTATCCCCACTGACCACTGAAAAGGGGCTTGCTGATTCCCCCTGCATCCCCTGCTTCAGATAATTATAGACATTAATTAGGTCCCCCCTTAGTCTTCTCTTCTCAAGGCTGAAGAGTGCCAACTTACTCAGCCTATCCTCACAGGGGAGATGCTCCAGGCCCCTAATCATCTTTGTCGCCCTTCTCTGGACTCTTTCCAGAAGGTCCCTGTCCTTTTTAAACCAAGGAGCCCAGAACTGGACACAATACTCCAGGTGGGGCCTGACCAGGGCAGAGTAGAGGGGGAGAATCGCCTCCTTTGACCTGCTGGCTACACTCCTCCAGATGCCCCCCAGTATCCCATTGGCTCTCTTAGCCACCAGGGCACACTGCTGGCTCATGGCCAACCTGTCATCAACCAGGACCCCCAGGTCCTTCTTCCCAGATCTCTTCTCCAGCAGGTCATCCCCCAGCCTGTACTGATACATGTGGTTGTTCCTTCCCAGGTGCAAGACTTTACACTTGCTTTTGTTGAATTTCATCCGGTTTCTAACTGCCCAGCTCTCCAGCCTGTCCAGGTCTGGCTGGATGGCAGTGCAGTGTTCCTGCATGTCAGCCACCCCTCCCAGCTTTGTATCATCGGCGTACTTGCTGAGGGTGGAATGATGGTAATTGGTGAGTGATCTCTCCTTGTCCTTATCTTGACCCAGGGCCCTTGTGTTATATTTTCTCTCCCCTGTGCAAGTGAGGAGGGAAGTGATAGAGCAGCTTTGGGGGGCACCTGTCATCCAGCCAGGGTCAACCTATCAAACTATCTTCATGTCAACCCACAAATTTTACCCTCAGAATTCTCTTCCCCATCCCACTGGGGCTGTGGGGGGCTGAGCTGCCCACTGGGGTTAAACCACAACATTAATATTTCCACAGACAGTATGTTACAGACTGGTGCAAGCTACCTTATCTTTTTTCTTGCTTGAATTAAGTAGTTTGGGCTTTTTTGAGATTCTCAGTCCTTGGGAGGATTTTAGGAACATTTTCCTTTAAAAAGGACTAAATCAATAGCTGTGAGAGAAGTGCTGCCACTGAGCTTGCATGCTGCTGGAGCAAGGTAAGAAAAACAAAAGATGAGGAAAAGCCAGGAATGGTAATATTTGTTCTGCAATTTATTGGGTAGTCATTCCAATGTACTGGCTGTGGCTGGTTTATCACTTCTAGATTGATAATCCTGCATGTTTTAAAAAATAGAATAACAATGAGGATTTTTCTTTTTCATTTTTTTAAGCTTGCTTCCTTCTTTTTTCTTGTGTAGTCTATGTAATCCCACAGTGATACCTTAATAAAAAATTCTTACTTCTCATATAGAAGATTTATCATTGTTTTTAATTAAGAAATCATCAGCTAGTATTTGACAGGCCATTTTCAGCCTCGTTAAAAATGTGTTCTTGATTAAATTTCAGGTATACTCAATATCCTGTAAATCAGAGAAGAGTGTTTTCTCTTTTCTACTATTCCATAATAAACATGACAGATATGATGTCTGCCAATAACTTGTGCTTAGCATAAAATATGATAATGTTAATGGGGAGTCGAAAACCATCTAAAGCTGTTTCTTCAGAATGGAGATGAATTTTGTAACTTCCCTAGCTGGAGAACAGTTAGGAAAGTGTTAATTGGCACCTGTAGAAGATTTCTTTCTACAAAGAGAAGGAAGAAAGAAAGAAGAAGGTTGGAGATCCTTCTTCTGTGGCTTTCTCAGGAAGAGGGTTCCCGAGTTGGACAGAGGAAGAAGAAGAAAAAGCAACAGAAGTTGAAGCTGAGTAGCATAACTCAGTATTGCGTGCTATGTGATGGGATTGTCAGTGTAGAAGTATATCAAATAGGTATATGTGCATCCATTTGTTAGAGGGACAAAGAGAGTAACTGGAGAGGGTAAGAAGCCCATAGAACTTTGCATATCAACAGAGGTGAAATTATTAATATAGAAAGTAAAAAGGAAAATCAAGAACTAATGAACCTCATGGAAACTGCCTAACCCCACTGCCAAACAGGGCTTAAAAGGAAAAAATCCACAAGACTGATTCCTTCTATCTTAGAAGATACTAGACATCTTCTCTCCAGTAAGCCAGGTGTACCTGGATAGTCTGACATGCTTGCATATGCCTGTGGCTAGTTGTGTCTCACAAAACCTTTTCATGCTGCTGTCTTCTCTTTCTACTTTCTTAAAAAAACAGGTTTTGGTTAGTCTGACTGAGCAACATGGGTTTTATTTTAAGGTTGTTGTATGATGCCCTGCACTCTGGTTGCAGGCAGAAGGGCACTCATTGCTGAGTCTTCTCCCATGCTGTTGGCTGGGTGATGATGTCCAATAAAGTGCCCGAAAGTCAAGGACAAGTACAAAGGAGGTTTGCAGGTGACAGTAACTACCATATTCACACTGTATGTTAGCTCCTATAGCATAATTTGTTGGGTTTTGGAGCCTGTCTGGTGCTCACTGCAGTAATTCTGGTCTGGCCTGGTCCGGTCTGGTCCGGTCTGGTCTAGTCTCGAGTGACTTCTGAAGTATTAATATTCCTACTTAGATGAGCTCAGATGATGCTCAAATCTGTTTACCACCTCCAGGCTAACATTCTCCACCCTTTTACAGAGCTTAGTATGATTTCTAAGTGGTGTGTTTTTTAAACAAGGGTGACCATGCTGGCATTGACGTTAGTTTTGCTGACGCCCAACGAAAAGGAGCGCACAAGCTGGAGAACGCAGAATTGATTTCACATTTGTTCGCAGCAGCACGACATGAAATTGCAGCGGATTGGAAACAAAAGGAAGTTCTGTGTCTAGAAGAAAGAGGCTGAAAGGATGTTTGGGAGTGATGATAATGGAAAAGTTAACTGATGCCAGAAGTGATTACACAGGACACTTCCGCACAGTGTAGCCGCCTTTCTACAATTTTATTTAGCAAAATTCGGCACTATCCATTGCCTGCTGCCCTCAGCTGCCCCAGAAATCTTTCACACTTCTCCAAACACTGGTTAATATAACATTTTCCTGCTCTGCTGCTTAAGGACATATATCAAAAAGATGGCTTAATTTCCAAAAGGCTGTGATGTATATAATATGGGATAGTGCCACATGTAAGCTCACTGCTAATACTGTCCAGTGCGTTTTGTTTGAACATGCTTTAATCTGTCAGCCTTTATTCCTGATTTGCACTACAGTTATGTTTTTCCTTTGATCAAAATGAAAATAAAGAGAAAGGAAAAGTACAGACTGGGTAATAATAAATTAATTCATATTTTTATAGGGACACATGATCCCAACACAAAATACAATGTATTTTGTAGTGAAACAGAATTTTGAAACCATTTGTGAATATGCTTAAATTGGTAGGGTTACATTTAATCATTTCCATTCCACCTTCTCTTGGCTGTCTGACTTGTTACCTTCCTTTAATCTCCCCAGAAAGGCAGATCTGAATAGTAGAGGTGGGTAAACATCTTTGTTTCCAAATGACAAAACTGAACTATGTACATGTAAATCTGATCAACAGAGCTGAGCAGGAATTTTGTGATCCAATGTTTTCTCATTAGAAAATGCAGATTTGAACATAGTCTTATGGGACAGAAGGAAAGACAAGGAAAAAATAAAAGACATTTCCATAAGGAAAAAAAAAAATTTAAAAAGTCTTGTGCAGTAGCATTCTAATGTTTCATTTTTAAACAACTTTTGATTTGCTTATTATTTTGTTTAGAAATTTAAACAGTGATAATGATAAAACATCTCTGCACCATTAAATAATTATATTTTAAAAATTAATTATAAACTTTCTATATTCAATTTTTAAAACATTCAGCATCAAATATAAAGCTTTCTTGATAATATCAAGAAAAAGCTTCGACCAAACAAAAATAAAAGCCTTGATTATTTTTTTTGTGCATCACTTTAAATGTTGTTTGGTTTCCTCAAGTTTAAGCAAACAAACACCACAAAATCTTATAAAATATCTTGTGGCACGGACAATTCTGTTCTTGCCCAGCATTTGTTATCCGTGAAATTTACCAACAGAGCTTCTTGAAACAAAGTACAGTCTTTGGAATTATTGGTGGATTAGACAGGATTTACTTTTCCTTACTTGCATAAATACTATGTGATCTCAATGAAAACTTTCATCTTAAGGCTTCAAAATTCAATGCTTGAAAAAGTCTGAATTGTGTAGACTGAGGTTACTAGTTTCTATTTTCTACTAGAAAATTATCTGGCTATGGAAATTAGATAAAACGACAAGCTGTAGACCCTGGCTGGCTACTGTCAGAAATATAAGCTCTTTGAGGAGCTTAACACCCTTTCCTCGGGGTGTTTAAGGAAAGGTTGGATGAGGTACTTAGGGACATGGTTTAGCAAGTAATATAGATTGTAGGGTATGGTTGGACTAGATAATCTTGGAGGTCTTTTCCAACCTTAATGATCTCTCTCTGTCTTTTGTCTTCTGTTACATCTTACAAATGATACATCGGGTACCATTTTTTGGGTACTATCAGTCTGTAGCACAGGATGTGCATCAATCACTGCTCACCTGGATGCTGAGGATGTTGCTTGCAACCACCAATTGCTGCACAGCTGGATAGGCCCCCTCCTCCCTCAGCACCTTCCTTAGTTTAGGGGCCATTTGGGACCATACAGGGTGATGATAAGAAAGAAGATGGGGATAATGCAACTTCCCTTCTGAAGCCATCCTAGGTTACTGTAATGAGATGGATTTTAACTAAGCCCTAGGCTAATTTGTACTAACCTGGGTCAGGATGTGTCAAGATGGTAGTTAGCAGATGACAAAATGTAAACTCCAGTCTATAGTGCTGTAACAGATAAATAATCTATGCAGTAGCCTCTCACACAAAGCACTCAGGTTTAGACTGGGTTGATTTAATTGAATTAAACTGAGCTAAACTGTATTTTAAAAAAATTCTTGCTTTTATACACTGTGATTTGCATCTTAAAGGAAAAAGATATTAATCTATATTTTGAGAACACAGAGTAGGATTTGCTGAGCTAATTCTGTGCAGAGTACACTGTGTGTTTTCACAAACCATTAAAGGGAATTCAGAGGCCTTAGTGCTTTCTCTCTTGAATCTCCATCTGATATTAGCACTTAGACAAGAGCTGTTGAACTCTCTCAGCAGCAAGGGAGGCTTCGGTCTCAAGGAAACCAGCATGGACAGAATCTGTAATAGTAATATCATTAACCTTACGGTACCAAAGACAGATCTCATAGTATTGGCATTTTTGCTAGGCTCTGATCTTAAATCATCCCTTGCAGTTGATATATAAGGTCAGAATGTTTAGTGTCCTCTGGCTGCTTTAAGCTGTTCCTGTAAGGTAACAAGCCCTAAGCTGAAGTTGACTGGCTGGTTAAACCAAATTTATAGTTGTTTTCTACTGCCAGAAAGACACAGTTTATCTGAACCATGATTTACAAATACTAAGGGAAGAGTGTCACATCATTATCAACCTTTAACAATGATGGAACTGGTAAACTTTCATAAGCATGTTCCTAAGGGAGACATATAGAAATAAAGAGGTTCAGGTCCAGAGGTTACCCTTCCATGGACTGTATAAGTAAAATCATAGAATCATAGAATGACATGGGTTGGAAGGGACCCCGAGGATCATAGAGTTCCAATCCCTCTGCCACAGGCAGGGCCACCAACATCCAGTTCTGAATCTACACAAGCTTGCTGGCCCCATCCAACTTGGCCTTGAACACTTCCAGGGACGGGGCATCCACCATGTCTCTGGGCAGCCTGTTTCAGCACCTCACCACTCTCTCCGTAAAAATCTTCCCTCTAATATCCAATCTAAACCTTCCTTCCTTTAGCTTTAATCCATTCCCCCTTGTCCTGCCAGTATTTACCCTTTTAAAAAGTTGATTCCCCTCCTGTTTATATGCTCCCTTCAGGTACTGGAAGGCTGCAATGAGGTCCACCCCACAACCGTCTCTTCTCCAGGCTGAACAAGCCCAGCTCCCTCAGCCTCTCTTCATAGGGGAGGTGCTCCAGCTCTCTAATCATCTTTGTGGCCCTCCTCTGAACCCTCTCCAACAGTTCCACATCTTTCTTGTATTGGGGGCCCCAGATCTGGACACAGTACTCCAGATGGGGCCACACAAGGGCAGAGAAGAGAGGGACAATCAACTCCCTGTCCCTGCTGGCCACCCCTCTTCTGATGGAGCCCAGGATAACATTGGCCTTCTGAGCTACAAGAGCACACTGCTGGCTCATGTTAACTTTCTCATCCACGATGATACCCAGGTCTTCTCTGCTGGGCTACTCTCAAGGAGCTCTTCTCCCAGTCTGTATCTATGTCTTGACATATATACAAAATACTTGACAAGGGTATGGTGCCCTGATATTCTGTTTTATGTCACTCCTTAATGGCTAAAACCTGGAGATGGTGAGTAGGGGCAGAACATTTAGTTCTTCCTCATTCACATAGCATATTCTAAAGGAGTTATTTCTGCATTTTCAGAAGTATCCTGCATGTTAAAACACTGCTAATCAAGATCCCAAAACAGTAGCAGCTCTCAGAGGTGCTTTTCTTGGATGAGTAACTGAATCTTTTCTAAAAAATCATCAGTGCTAGAGATCCTCCACAGGCAGGGTGTGGGAATTGCACCCCATTTACATGACAAGGGGTTCTACCTGTCAAGTCCTTTTCACTCTGATGCAGAATGCACCTACCTTGTCCTTCTGTTTAGTTATTTCTTTGAGAAAGGACATGTTCCTGGCATTGCTTTAGATTCTATTTTAAACTGTAGATGAGGTCATACCTTTGTATTGCTTTTTAGCTGAGCACTTCCATCTCTCACAACTGACAGACCTTCTCTTGCAGGACTGCTGGGCTTTTTCCTACTGTGACATACTTACAGTTCTGGGGGAAATCTGCTGGGTAAGAATACACTTGAGAGACTGGCACTTGAATCAGCTGACTGAGCCAAACTCTGTTGGGCCTGGCATAGCCTAAAGCGGTCAAAAGGACTGGTTGCACCTTCCTCTCCTTACGCCGGAATAATGATTACAGCATCCTGTGCTTTAACAGCCTTGGGGAGCTTTGGTAGTCTATTGCAAATGCAAGGAAACTTCAACAAGTTAAAAGTATCCAGAATGCAACATAAATTGCCTTCATTACATGACTTCAGAGGTAGCAGAAGAAAACTATGGAGGCTTATCTCTACTGGGGGACCCTTCCATGCATAAGGAATCCCTGGTCAGGGAGACCCATCGGCCTTTTAGCTCTGGAATGCTGCAAACTACAAAGTACTTCAGAGATGTCCTTGCTGTTAGCACTGCCTGCTAAAACTCTACAAACAATATATGTTCTTGCATTCATTCTCCAAGTACTTAACTTACCTACACTCCATCTGTTCAATTTCAAGGCAGTGAAAATAGCCAAGAGGCACAGTGAAGTCTCCTGCTCCCCTGAACACAAAAGCAAATCAATAAATGTGTGCTGAGACAGATGTGTCTTCTCAGCAAGTCACAAGTAAGTCTTCTACTTCATTTGTAAGGTCTGCTTGTGAGTTTTGAGATGCATTCTCTGGTATTTTTAAAGTGGCTCAAGTCTCTTCTTTATCTGATGCATATCCAAGGAGAGATTCACATGTGCTTAAAAAACAGTATTATAGTTCTGCCCCCTCTTGTGCTACCAGTAGGACTCTGGGGAAAGGAGGCAAAGGGAATCACATTACAGTTAAAGCAAGCACCATACAATACCCAAACTTGCAACTGACATCTACATTGTCAATGTCTGCAGCGCAAATGACCTGGTGGATATTTTTGTCTGCAGCATTTACTTCAGTCCATGCAGGTGGTGATGGAAGGCCGTGTTCTGAGCATGGTGTGTAAAGCTCTCACAGGTGTTGCAGTTTCCCTTGGCAAGGCAGGGTCAGTAGGCATCCCTAATTGTATCTTATTGACAGAAAAGACTCCCAGGAGTTGAGGGCAAATTACCACACTCTGTGTAGCCATTGCTTGTTTTAGAGAAACAGAGGGAAGAAAAAAGTATGTAAAGGAGAAAGAAGCCAGCAAGCTTTCCCAGCTGAAAACTTTGATGAATTTTGAATGTTGCTGTGCAAAGGAGAAAGCAATGAAATATGGCTTGTGTTTGGAAGGGAAGCTTCAATGTAATGCAGCATCCCCTTTTATCACAGAACTGTTCTCTCTTGCGTGGAAGCATTTTTTGCCTTCAAGTTACTATCTTTCTATCTTCTATCCCTGATAATCCTTCAAAATACCTCTTTTCCCTCAAAGAACCCACAGTTCTCAAAAGGCTTCCCTTGCAGGACAACAACTAAGAGATCAGTATGAAATTAGAGTTGAGAGACCAGGATAGCTGCCCAGTAGGGCTTCTTAGTTATGAAAATATATGGGTGTGAGAGAGGGTCGACATTATATTGCCAGTGGCTGGTGAACACCATGCATTGATATCCTTATTCATTACAAAAATACTGTTAAGCTTTGAGTTCCTGTTCCCTGCAGGAAAGTTTCAGAAAAAGTGGCATTTTGAAGAAATGCTGATCCTATTCGTTGTTCTGTAATTGACTGCTCTACTGAGCATAACTAGCAGATCTTTTAGAGAGTCCTGTGCATGTAGGGGGTGAAAGTACAAACTTTATGTGTATGGTACTGTCTGTGAAACAGTCCTTGGAATTCACACCATCACCCAGTGGTGCCACAAGAATGCACTCTGACTTTCACTGGGATATGAAAGAGGTGTCACCCTGCTCACAAAAAACATTTGAAGAAGGACTAATGACAAAAGTTCCACCAGAATTTTCTTTCTTTGGGATATGCTGATGGGTCAAAAGCAAAAAATTTCAGAAAGTGGGTCAGTTTAGAGCAGAATTTATTTTTTAAACCCATGTGAAGTGTTTCCCTGACCCTTTCTTGAGTGAACATTAAAATCTTCTTTTGCATTTTAGTGTCATATTACAAATGTCAAGACTAGAGTGCAACGGCTTAATTTTCATTGATACTTTGCTTGCTGTGACATATAACCAGTACCTTTGTTTTGCATGTAATTTTGAAGGTTAAGTCATTCAGATTCCGTGTGGGCATTGTTTAAAAATCACAGCTTTTCCTGGGTGTGGTGCCAGCAGAATGCTCTGGCTTGGAAAGAGTATTCAGAGCACAAGAAACATTCCCAGTGAAGAGTCCAACAGAGAAGTAAATGTTTGTGAGTATGTAGGCCCAACACTAATGTCCTAATCTAAAATCCAGTACATCAGTACTGTGTAGATCCTGAGTCTCTCAGCATACCTCTCTATTGATACTGTATGTAACTATTTAAATTAGGCAATAATTTGCAGAGATATCTCCTGACATGCTCAGCAAAGCCATGATGTGGCAATTTTTATTTTTTCCCAGAAATTATAACACAATTTGGGGATGAGTAGAATCTCTGTTCTCCTCTCTGGTGAAAGTCTCCTTGAGTAGCAAGAGTGGATCTGATTCAGGCTTCCATTATGCATTGTGGGGTCCTCCATGGACTTTTCCTTTTATTCCCAACCCTGCCAAGGATCAAATAAAAAGGATGGTCAGCAGAACCCTGCCTCCCACTAAATCTCTTATATCTCTTATATCTGTATCTTCTCTTTCTTAAACTCCCTCCTTCTTCAGATCCATCTCTGAATCGTCCAAAACCATGTATGGTAATACCAAATGTGCCATTATTTTGTGAATACTGATTTTTTTTTGTCATTTAATATTTAAGAGAGTAATAAAATACATCATGCATAGGGTATTAGTGAAAGGACATCTATGAAGACAGAATTGGTTTGTGGTTTTGTTTGGTTGGTTTTTTTTATAAGGATGGGATATAGCAGACCAAACCAGTTAATGTATTTGAAACAGTCATGGCACATTCATCATGCTGGGCACCAGTCCTCAGGCACTGGTTGTTGAGATGGATTCCCAAAGAAGGTATTATTTTGCCATGCAGTTATCCTTAGCTCTTGGAAGGATGGTGTTTCTCAAAGTGGTTCCAGAGCTACCTATGCAGCCCTCATCTCACAGGTAAAATGAAAACACACTGTATGAATAAGAACATAGATTTATGTGATGGACACACTTAACACTTGTGACCACTCTTTTTACTCCAGTATATCTCTCAACTAGAGTGCAAAAAGCTTCAGGATTCGGGGCCTTTTCTCTTTAAGTGTTAGTAGGTGACCTTGTATAACAAGGCTGGGACTTCTGCATGATATCATTGCATTTACCTGTTAGCCCCATTTGAGGAAGTCTTAATTGTGGCGGGTAAAGAGCAAGGATGATCTTCAGACAACAAATCTCACTAGCAGTTTGTGCTGTGTCTGCATTGTGGGTTTGCACAGCATGCCTGCTGCTGGGTCTGGTCATTCTGCAGCAGCAGAAACCTCTTGCTTGAAAATTACAGTTAAAAAAGTGAAGGACAAACAATGGCACTTCATGTCTAGGAAAAGCAAGTTTTTTATCTTTGCAGGAAGAGCCCAGAGAGAGGTGAAGAGAGCAAGATGAATCTGATGAGCAGAGGAACTGTGAGAGCAGGCAAGGAGAAGGAGAGATAGCACACAGTTTGAGAAGGAGACAAGGTGCAGATAAGGACCTGTATCTATCTAATAGATATTCTTCCCCTAATTCTAATGGAAATTCTATCTCCCAGAGCCTGTCAGTGGAAACCTAATCCACCTCTAAGGGATACGCAGCATAGCTCAAAGCAGAATCCAGATGACAACAAGGTCATTTTCATCTCATCAGCTATAAAGCACAGCCTGGCACCTTCCTCCCCCGCCTCACTCCCCCTTCCTTGCACAACCTGAGAAGGAGAGGACAAGTTGAATGACAGGTAACATTTCTACAACACACAGCAGAATCCTGGGATGGCTCTTCTGGTGTTGGGCAGAGTTTAACTTTACTTCTCTGAAGACTAACTACTCTGTTGTTTGTTTGGGGCTCTACAGGTGACCAAGGAGTTGCAGTAAACAAATGTTTGCTGGAAATGCAAAGTTTAAAGAGCTGGCAGGTGAACTATCTTTATCCACCTCCTGACAACCCTGCCAATGTTACAACATGGTCTTAATTCTGTGTTAACCCTAATTTAAGGCTGGACTTTATGACCTTCTGAAGTACCTTCACATTGGATAATACTATAATCTCCTTGGATGTATGAGCTACATATATGTATGCTCATATGCATATGGATACATACACATCTGAAGTTCTTTGGCTATAAATACAGACCACACGAGCATATAAAAACCCACTTTTTCTATGCCTCAACCTTCTTGTCAGAGGTCATATCCAATGAAAGAGTGTTCACATTTCCAGGCATGACTGATTACCTTTCAGAATGAGGAAGAAATGTCTGTCTTCATTTATTTAACTAGTTTTATAGGACTGCAGTATTTTCTGGGTTTGTTATGAGTGCTTTTCTTCCAGTCTTCCTCCACAAGACTATAATCTTTCAAAAAAAGTGATCAGATGCTCAGCTGTGCTGTTAAAATGACACCTCTACACTAGGGAAAGACTTACCATAATAAGAGTGTTTAAACTCCAGCTCATGCTTCTGAGGATCACCTCTAGTTTAATCCAATGTGCAAACACAGTGTCTTATCTTCTCAAGATACTTGGGGCTGATCCTAGCTGTTGTACCCCAGATGTCTACCGTAACAACCTGCAAAGTTTCCTGAACTAGTTTATGGTGCATTCTAGAAGAACTTGTTTCTCCCTCACAGTGCCACCAGCAAAAATTGTTTCAGCCTGCCTCATATCTGTGACAAATATCCAAAACATGGGTGGTCAGAGTGGAGTGTATTTGGTCCAGCAGTTTTCAAGGGAACAGGATATTGTATTGCAGCTCTGCGCCTGCACAGTCAGGGACTGCAGCCAGTCAGGGACTTTGATTGTTAGACACTACACTCTCTCTCCCCCATCAGAAATCCTTGAACTCCTTACCTTTTCAGTGCATGCCTACAACCATATATTAATCATGTATGGCCATAGATCATTAATGCATAACCTGTAATCAGCTGCTTCCCTTGCTTAATGACCTCCAGGATCAACTTCAGCTTGACAGATGCCAAAGTACTAACCAAAGTTAGTAATGAAATAGCATTTGGTCTTGGTGGTACCCTATGTGTCAGGGAGAAAGACAGGATATTACCCAGTTTATTTAGATCGTTAATAAGAAGCCACAGATTTGTAACCATTATATTAATGGGCACATCCATCTATCTTGTTTAGGGAATCTGCTGAGAGAGTTCTACTGAGAATGTTCTTGCCAGCAAGGTGAGGTAACAATAGATCAGTATGGTGAGGTGTCAATGCTTTGTAGTTTTCCGAGTTACATCTAAAACCCAATCTAGGTGTGGCTACAAGGAGGGCTCCAAACCCACACTGAAAAGGTGACCTATCCACTAAAGCGTGACAGTATTATGTGACTAATAGACACTTATTGTGGACACGGGTGCACCTACATTTTAGAATACATTCTGGTAGGAAGCTAAGTAGATCCTAAGTGTCTGAAAAAAAACCCCATGTAATTGTAGGCCCCCAGAGGATGATCTCACCCCTCTTAAGTGCTGCCCATATTCAGAGTTGATTGGCTTTTGGCTGCATTTAATCTACAGAGGGACCACAGGGGTGGCATTTGGGGTCAGTGGGGGGCTTTCATCCAGGCATCCCCAAGATGTTCCTTTCTACAGCCCTGTGGCAGAGCAGCATGCCAGGACTGAGCGAAGAGGGCATGGGTGGTCCCAAGGGCAGCTGTGCCACATCTGCCCTCTGCTAAACAGCTAGAACCACAGGATCTGGAAAAACCTGCAGTTGTCAAGGGGAACACTGGAAATCGCTGAAGGAGGGACTGGAGGGCTGGCAGCAGTGGATACCTGGTTTACCTCTGCCAAAGCCCTACCAGCTTATTGAGTAGGAGCAGAATAGGAATAATGGAGACCAATCCTTTGCAACTTGATAATCACAGAATACTCCAGCTGTTTTTTTGCAGGGACTCTGAATCTCTCTGATAAGCATGTAGAGAGCTGATAGCCTGTGGTGCCTTATAATCTGTAGTATCCAGAGCACGGTTCTCTCAAAAGAAGTGTATGTGAATAGCGTGGCATCAACCTGACCTAGTGACTCAGAACAGTGATTGCAGTAATTCACACTTACGACTCTGTGTCAATGTTAAAAGACTAAAATTGAAAGTATCTACTTCTGTCTTTTACTACTCCTCTTCACAATGGTTATTTTCATGCTCATACAAACAGCATGGAAGTCAGAGATATCATTTCCATACTTAATTCTTTATATATCTTTTATCTGGTGTCAGAACTTGAGATGCCCCAGTTCATATAATATTCTTCATTAAAAATACTACTATTGGCCATAAACCAGAAATTCTTGTTTTTCTCCCATAGTAACTGTGCACACAGTAATAATGAAACATTTAATTATAGTGTCTTTCTTGTTTCCCTCTGTGATATCCCTCTCTGAACCCTTTCCTAGGCTTGCCCTGCAGTGGGTGTCTGGAGAATTCACCTATCAAGCCGGCTATCTGGTGGCCTTCAGGACTGGGCACACTCCTGGGATCCTTCTTCATTATGACCCTGCTGTCTTTGCATGACAGTCACATCAGGAACATTAAAGAGTCATGAGAGTGTGCTGCTATGGTCTTTGGACAACCAAAACTCCTCTGGGTTTGTTGGAGGCAAACAAACACCTTTGTGGTTTTTTTCCCTTAACTGTTCCTTGTAGAGGGTTCATGTGTTTGTCTGGGAGGATGTATATATAGTGGTGCTAACCACTCCAAGATGGAGTGGCAGAACTCATGTTTTTCATCCCCCGATGTTGTCTTGCCAAGAACATTTTCTCCAGAGAATATCAATGATCCTCATGCTAGCTAGCTGTGTGCTCATCAGACTTCTCTTGTTTTTCAGAGCCAGTATAGAGCCTCTGCCCAGAGCAGGCACCACAGACCACAAAGAACTCAAAAGACACTTTAAAAAAACAACCTAAAACCCAGGAGAAATGGAAAACAAGAGTGTGGGAGCATTTGTATAACCACAGGGACTTATGGAAATATCAGTGCTGTGCTGTGTTCTACTATTTTGAACATTAGCATATGTGAATTTGATTACTTCATAGTCTAAAAGAGTGGATATGGGTTACATGTCCCCATGGAGAGTGGTGCTCACCCCAGCAACAAATGTATTTCCTGAGTTTAGACTCCCATCATCAGCATGCCTGGAGCTGAGTGTTCTACCCCAGCTCATATCTCTTTTTCTGTATATTCCTGCTGTGTGGAAGGAAGTTTCAGGACATATCTGATCCATCTGCACAGGGAGACATTACCTCTCCAAGCTGCTTTTAGGTCACACTACTACAGTGGTGGAAAAAAGCTGAGTGCTGAGCTAGTCTCCTTTGAAAGGCCCAATGCCTGGATGCCTTAACTCTTCGCTCCACTCAGGGAAGTCTCATATTCCTCTGAGAGTGATCAGCTTAGCTAATAAGAACAGAAACACAACTGTAATTAATAGAAATCACAGCTTAGAAAAAGATCCAAAGAGTGAGCCATGCTGATAACTTAGAAGACTCATCAACACCTAATTAACAATGGAAGTATTGAAACGTTAAGTATATTCACAGCTGCAAGAGGTAGTCACCACAAAGCTGGTCCTATCTGAATTCACTCTTATGTTTAGTGGTACCATTGAAATGTTTCATGGGAGAGGTGTGAATTAATACAGCCGAAGGCTTGTCCCAATCCCCTATCCTATACCTTTAATTAAATTGCGTAAATATACAAGAAAGTTGTCATTTAAGATAATATGTTTTGTTGTTATGGCAACTGATACTCTAAAATGTGATGATAAAAAAATAAGCAAAGAAAAACTACATAAGAATAAATGCATCATGTTGTTATAGCAACCTTTTAATTCCAGAGAGGTTGGAATTACATGTATGGTAAGCATTGTTGGGAGCCCGCTCCAAGGTGCGGTTGGGGTCTCTCTCCTTTCCAATTGTGTGCCAAAGAAAATCCTGTTATATTGCATACTGCTCATTGTTCATAACTCTCTTGGAATTATAGAGTATATTTTACATAAGACAATCAGTAAACAGAAAGCAAAAATGATGGGTTTATCTCAGTCCTGTCAGCTTGCAGGTTTGCCTTTCTTTAACATTTGTAGTACTTCCACACCGGTTTTCTTTCAGTATTGTTCTTTTAGAAACACACTGACATTCAGGGTCCACAAGGTTTGTCTTAAAATCATATGATTCCCCTGGAAAGAAATACATGTATATATGTGTGTGTGTATGTATATATATATATATTCCTCTATCTTGTTTTAACTACTCCCAAGTGCCAATCAGTTTATGTCACCTTTTCCCTCATTATTTTTTTCCATCTCTTCTGGCTGTTTCTTTTTACCCTTCATTCTCCTGGTGTCAAACTCAACCTGAGATAACAAGTGATTTTGTGCCTGGCAGGGGTGAAGCTAAATTTACAGGAATCTTGGTCTCCAAAGGGCTATCATACATCTATTAACAAATCTGGCCTCTTCACTGATTTCACTCAGCAAATGCAAGAAAACAGAATGGGGGAAACGTAGTGCTGAGGAGAGACATTGTGTGAGAACAGAACCAAGCCAGTAATCGCACTTAAATGTGTAACGAGTTCTCAGCCACTGTATACAGGAACACTGAAAACACCCCATTAACAATGAATTGATAATAAAAAGCATCCTTGCAGAGTGTTCCTCAGTCACAAACCACAGGACCAATACATTTTTTGCTTACTGCAACCTGTAAAGCTTCAGTGAGAGGAAAATTAGGGCTCTGTGCCTTTTCATGGTTCACATGACTCCTGGGCACAGATGTTTTAGGAGGGTGGGGAGCATGGGGGCTTGCTGCACACCAGTTCGCTTTTTCCAGTACATCAGTGGTGTTTGCAGACTGTAATGGCTCAGTCACAACTAAGGAGCACCCTCTTTTTTTCTTTCTTTTTTTTTCCTTTATCTGGGACAACATCTCTTTCTGCCTCCTATTGATCTATCAGGACACTGGTTATTCTTATGCTTGCTTCAAATCTGCAGCCTTTCTTCTTGCTGTTGGTGATGCGGAAGGTTGTTCACTCTCCTGAGGGAGGTGGCAGCTGGTGAAGATGCATTTCAGACTTATCTCTTCCAGGTCGGTGGATGACTTGGAAACAGAGGTGCATGAGGAATATGGTATGCATCAGTAGTGTGCAGCAAGTGCAGCACTTAACCTGCCTTCTTTACAAAAACTGGAGGTTGATTCTGATTGAGGAAGACAGCAGAGGAACATGGGCATTTTCAAATCCAGCCTACATGAGTAAACTGGCTCCTTCAGCACAGGGAGAGTTGGGTGATAAATTATCTACACGGATGGCCAGTAGGTAAAGTATCTGCCTGACTGTCATAAAGCCATGTGGTGGATCTGCGGATCTGGAGAAGGGTGATCAGGTGGTTACGAACTGTGATAACACGAGGACTTAGTCAACAACAGCAAGGGTGGGATTGACCTTAGCAGGATTTTCTTATGCAGACATGTGTTGTGCAAACTATGTTGAGGTTTCCCAAAGGGACTTTCTTCCTGATCATCTTACAAATTTGTTCACAGATTGTGCAAGCCATCTCTGGAGGTTCTCATCTCACCTCACTGGTGAGGAAATGGAGACAACTGGGAAAGACAACCTGTTTCTGAATGTTAGAAGGGTAGGATCTAAGCTGTACATTTTAAAAAGTGAATATAGCCTGCCTGCTCCTCACTAGAAAGTACTTATCTGGAGGTAAAGAAAGGTTTATAATGAGAATATGTGACCCTTGGGTACCACAATCATCACTGGGAAATGCTTGATCATACCTTTGCTAGGTTTGGGTGCAGCTCAGCTTCAAGGCAACTTTGGCTGTAGTCTAGGTTTCAGAGTCCACGAAGCTACTGTGAGCCTGCACAATGCCTGTGGAGTACATGCTGCACACATCCAGCGCAGTGGCACAATGATGATCACTAGGATTGTGCCCTGCATGCTGACCTGAAGAAGGAATAGGGAGTAGCTGGGCCAGCTTCAAGACGCGTTTCAAAAAGAAAAACCCAAAAGTAGCTGAAATCTTTAATTCATGGTGATTCGTCACCCTGACTTGACTTTTTCCATCAAGTCATGGTTTAGCCCCAGCTGGCAACTAATCACCATTCAGCCACTCACTTGTGCCTCCCCGGCTGGGGTGGGATGGGGAGGAGAATCTTGAGAAAAAGGTAAAACTCATGGGCTGGGATTAGGGACAGGTTAATAGCACAGTGAAGGAAGAGGAATATAACAACAATGCTAATAGAAGAATAGACAAAGTGGGTGATAAACAATGCAGTTTGTTTGCTGCCCTGAACCTGATGTCCCCACGCAGCAATCCCTCCTCCCTGGTCAGACCCCTCCTTATATATTGAGCATGTCATACGGTATAGAAAATCCCTTTGGCTAGTTTGGGTTAGCTGTCCTGTTTGTGTTCCCTCTCAGTTTCTAGTGAAAATTTACTCTATCCCAGCAAAAAAACCAAGACAGTCAGCATGGACTCTTATATTTAAAAGATCATTTCTCATAAATTCTGGAGGTGGGGGGCAGATGCTTGTTCAGTTTTCATTTTCCAATCAGCTTTCATTCTTGGTCCAGCATCCTGGATGTGATTCATTGACCTTTATACAAGCTTCTCCTTACATTTAAGACAACAGTGATTTTCCATTTTCCCAGTTTTTTCCTCCGCCTGTTCATCCTCTAATTTTTCTTGTGTCACCCAACAACTCAGTGGGGGGGCGGTCCTTTCCTTGAGATTTTTATTTTTTTTTTGCTACAGGTTTCTAAAGCTGCCAAAGCCCACTTGATCTCCAACCATGAGCCCAAAAGGCTGTGGGTCTCTTGAGGAACTGTCTAACTTCCAAGGATACTAAGCACCACTTTAGACACCTGAGAGTATTAGATGCCCATGTTTAGGCAACTTAATTCCTTGGTGGTTTATCCCTGGTCGGAGGCCAAATGCCCACCAGAGCCCCTCTTTCACTCCCCTTCTCAGCTGGACACAGGAGAAAATATATATTGAGAGGTTTAGGAGTCGAGATAAGGACAGGGAGAGATCATCCCACAATCAGCGTCATGGGCAACTCAACACAGAACAAAGAGAGAAAACTCTAATTCATTACACTGCACTGCTCACAGTGAGACCAGTCGGATAATGAGAATTGCGACCAGATCTTAAAGTTCCTCTCTCCACCCCTCCTTCTTAGCAGACTTAAGATTTGTCTCTCTTCTCCCCCCTGCCCCAGGGTAGCATGGGCTGGGGGTGGGGAGGGGGCGGCAGGTGGGAATGGGGGTTTCAGTCAGTTCCTCATGAGTTTTTTTTGAGGCAGGGGAATCTTTCTCTCTGGTACCTGCAGCATCTCTTCCTCCCATCTTCACTGACCTTGGGGTATGCAGAGTTACTTACATCTTCTCACTCCCTTCTCTGGTGGCAAAAGTGGCTGCTTGGGGTTTTTTTTCTCTTAAGTGTGATTCATGGAAGCACTATGGCTGTTGTTGATGGGCTTGGGCTTGGTCAGTGGGGGGTACAGCCTTGAGCCCAGCGGGTATTTAGTCTGTCGGGCCTTGTGAGAGCTTCTAGCTTGTTGCAGAATCAGGGAATTGTAGGGGTTGGAAGGGACCTCAAGAGATCATCGAGTCCAACCCACAAAAATCCATGCCTGCAGCCCCCCTCCTCCACCAGAACTCTGTCATGCAAAACCACAACATTCCTTCTCAAAGACAGCATAAGGATACCACTTCCCTTGTGGAGATACAGAGGTATCTATTTCAGGATGTCAACCTTTTGTACAGATGGGAATAATCCTACTCCATTTCAGAACTTTGTTATGGGCTTGTTCATTCTAGAGACTGCATTATTGTAATAGTTGCATTAAAAAAATTACATTCACAACCAAAACCAACTAAATAATTACTGACAACGCATCTAGGACTCCCCTGTAGATGACTTGTGGAAATGATGGCCCTACTTTGACAGCTCGGCACCCTCCTGCATCAGGAAGAAAATGGGTACATAAAGGCACTCACTACACTGAGTCTAGCTTGAAGATCTGAGGAGATTTTACTGGAGAAGAGAAGGATCCTTCTTTTCAGTACCTTGCATGGATAGCTAAGTCTGAGCACACTCTTGCTTGGAAATGTAAGACTAACTTAAAGTTTAAGTGGTAGGAGCTTTGTTTACATTTCTGTTTGTTTACTGCAATCTTGAAATGACTCTACAGAGCAGCCTACTCTCAGAGCCACTGAATATTAAATTCCAACAAGACATCTCTTCTTTCTAATCAGAACTGAAAGACTGGTTTCAGAAAACAAATGGGATATTATCTTGTCATAATGGTGTTTCACATTTATATCACTACAACTGAAAGGAATTGCAACAAAAAGGAAAAAAAATATGTCCTAAATGGTTAATGATCCTCAGCAAGGAATCTGTCTAAAGAAGGAAAGATTTCTTTTCCAGTCTGACAATTGATCTATAATCTTGTTCTACTTGGTTAGTGTTTCCACCCCATCCCAACTCTGCCTTGCAGGTCTTCTAGGAAACTTCATGGAAAGAGAATTCTCATTTTTATTGCACCCCCACCCCCGCCATTTTCAAGATGGATGTTATCCACTCACCCCTTGCATAGACTGCTATTGCCTTTGATTCAATGATTCAAGACTTCACCTTCCAGGAACAAGCCCAACACTTCCAAAAGGGGCCCAGATCACAGGCTACATATATACTCAGCTGAAGCCCAGGTGACTGCTAAGTATGGGGACATACATGGGACCTTGTGAGCCCAGTTTGTCTGCCCACCACAGTGTAGCTTTCTCATTGCTATAACTTTACCCAGCTGCTGTTGCTTATTCATCAGTCGGGCCTTTTCCAATCTGCTCTTGATATGAGCTCTTATTTCTTTAAAAGTTCTTCTTTAAAGGTTTCTTGATTCTTCTGACCTTTTGCATTACTCCCTGAAAGAGCCTGGGGGGGGGGGAGTGTGGGACCCGCTACAGAGTTACTGCACCCATGAAACATTCTTTCTGTGCAGTGGTGACACTTCTCTGGAATGCTTCAGGATCACTGAGTAGGGGTGAACAAGAACAAACCTGAGGACTATCAAGTCCTATGTGAGTGTGGGTGCTACAGGGTGGGGTTTTTGCTCATGTCAAAGTAAAAACAGTTGTTTGAAGACAGTTGGATATAATTGATTTTATTTTAGTTTTGCACATGTTGGATGGTGCCCCAGACATATATAGTAAGATTGTTTTTTCCCTAGGTGGGTTGGTCTCATCTTCACTGAATTCCTCCTACCTCTGGAGCAGGAAACTAACTTTTGTTACTGTTCACTGTTTTCCTCTCACATTCAGCATTCCAACAGGCTTCTGAGGGTGAGCTGCAGGATCTGAGATGCGTGTGTTCATATACATCTGCTTTTAGTTCCTACAGAAAACAATGGACTATTTCATTCAAAGTCCTCCTGTTAGGTGCTTTCAACCAGCAGCAGTAAAAGCAATACTGACAGGATTGCCCAGTGCTAGTGACAATGATGTGTGACTAAGATGGCAAGTCCTGCTGGAAGGAGAAGTGCCAGCCAGTATGCACATCGCACTAACACAGGGAGGGAGCACTGTGACATTCAGCAACTTCACAGAAGCTTATATAAATGCTCTGGGATTAGGGCAAAGCATTGCAGAATGCAAGAAGAGATTTAATCAAAATTGACATTTTCCAGTATAATTGAACCAAGGCAATTGCTGCTACTAACAGTGGAGCCAAACCCAAGTCAGAGGTGTATTTGTGGTGGATTTTAACAGCTGGCTGTTCAAGCTCCTAAACTTCCTCTCTCTCGAGCAGTGAGAGGTAGGTCAGGACACCCTCCATGTGTCCTGTTTCTCCTGTTGTTACCATCTGCCGCACAGCAATACCAGAGATACTATCTTGTGCCAAGGAGTCTATGCTTGGTCTTTCCCATCACAGAATTAGAATCATAGGGGTTGGAAGGGACCTACAGAGATCATCAAGTCCAAACCCCCTGCCAAAGCAGGTTCCTGAGGACAGATCATACAGGTATGCACCCAGATCGGTCTTGAATATCTCCAGAGAAGGAGACTCCACACCCCCCTGGGCAGTCTGTTCCAGTGCTCTGTCACCCTCACTGTGAAAAAGTTCTTCCTCACAGTGGTGTGGAACTTCCTGTGCTCCAGCTTGAGGCCATTACCCCTTGTCCTGTCTCCCAGAGTTATCACAGGAGTTTGCTCAATTATCAGATTCACCAGCTGATTCGGAGATGATTTTGTTACAGTGGACATAGAAAATACCACTTCGTTGTGACAAAAAGGAAGGCCTGGACTAAAGCTTCAAGACTGTGAAGGTGCACAACTAAGCAATAAGAAAAATCAGTCATAAGGTTTATAATGACTTTGCTTTGGCGTCACCTCAGTGGGCAAAGCTCTGCTGGCAATATTTCTGAACATAGGCTGCAGCTGCGACCTAGGCTCCTGCTCCAACACCGAGGTTGTCAGACTGTGTCCCACAGAGCACGTGGGATTGGTTGCCAACAGCAGCTGCCTGCTCACATGATTCTGGCTCCTTCTCTTCATTTCCAGCAGCTACAGATGAGTTAGAAATAGTTACAAATACATTTAAGTGCTCTCGTAATGGTACTTTCCCATACAGGCAATTACTAACATTGGCACAGGGATGTAATATATCTCAGTGAACAGAAAAGGCACTCACTGTACACTTGCAGACTGTAGTGCTCATGGTCCACAAAAGCGCTATATTAAAAAGAATCTCAGTATTAATGCAAAGAATTCCTGCTTTAAGGACATCATAATTAGCTGGTAATGCTTAATCTTTTCAGGTCACTGACTTCTATCAGTGCAAATACCCTCTGGGTTTTTGTATGTCAGACAGACCTAATAAAGGCTCTAGGTTCATTAGTTCTCGTGCTAATAATGTTTTTAATTTGTTGTGTTCTTTTCATAACAGCTATACTGCTTTTAAAGCTGTGAGCATAATATCTCATTTTAAAGGAAGCTCTGTCTGGGAAAAAAAAAAGGCAATAATTGCATGATTTGTAGATCAGCTTCACTTAGTTAAAAAGAGAACAAAAGATATTTTTTTTTTCTGTCAATGTCACAAACTCAGGAAAGAGATCTTAGAGTATCCTTTTTTTTCTCATGCTTGGCAATTGAGACTGTACATGATTCACTCTTAGCTGTACACATCCAGGTGACCTGATATAAATCATTTCTCTTATTCTCTTGCCTCGTTGGCAGCACTCCATACTTGGGCAAACACCAAAGTTCATCTGAGAGACATGAAGAACCATCTGAAGAATAAGTTGTTCAAAGGCACAAACATGCTCTCAAATCTTCCTTATCCTGAGATTTCTTTGCCCTGGTTCCCTTGGAAAGTCTAGGCCAACCTCACAGCCTACATCAGTTGCCAGTACCTCCACAAACCTATGCATAAGACAGGAACTGCTGCACTGTAGGGACATCGCAGACACCCCAGATCCTTTGGCTCTGTTTGCTTTCTCCATGGTGAGTAGACATGCTGCAGGAAGGATAGAGTTAACTCTGCAGCTCTGAGGACTGGATCTACAGCGCTGAAGGCTCACCAGCAAACTCAGGGGAAGATGGGTTAGCCCAAGGTAAAAGGGTAATGACTTTGAGCATCATTTAATATTATATTTTTGCTGTTGGGAATAGGAGCTGTCAACAAATACTTAGGACAATTTCAAGACAGAGATGATGTTTTAAACGTCACTTTTCAGCCAACATGGATTATAGAGTAACTGGATTTCATCACCGAAAGAAAAACAAAACTATAGGATGATTTATTCTATATTGCTGTTGGTCTTTCTGCTGAACTTTACAAATAGAGGTAAAACCTTTTCTTCACTGCAATCAGTGTGACCTTCACTGCCACACTGAATAGTAGTCTATCATCCAATGGAGTTAGCAAAACTCTCCTCAAGACCATATATCACATCCAAATCTAGTTGTATGGATTAAAAAAAAATAAAAGCTACAGCTTTTCATCCAAAACAAGCAAACACAAAAACCCCAACCAAACAAACCCAAGCCAACAAAAACCCCTAAAAAAAAAAAAATAAAAAGGCATTCAGAACATTCTTTTTTCTCTCACACCAGGCCTGAGCCTGTCAGCGTGGTCTGCAATCAAATCTCCAAGGACATCAAAGTTATTGTGAACTCATAGAGCTCTCCAGTCTGAGAATGCCGGAATAGATCGAAGAACCCTAGACGTTGATCATAACGCAGGCTTGCCAAAGGATGGATATTTAGCATGGAGCAGCATCCTTAGCACAGTCCAGATGGCTCTTTGAAGAGCTTTTATTATGCTTTGTTCCACTGCAACAACAGCTTTCAATGGCATTTTTGTTTTGTTTTGTTATCAGGCTCTTGAGAGCAGGAAGCACATGTTTCTGCTGTGTTCCTCATATATACAGTTCAACTACCACCCTGTCACCCTCTTTTTTTCATAGTGCAATGTGCTAAACGCACTATTAACAGATGGCTATTACAGGATCAGAGAGAAATAGCTCCAGAGTTCAGCAGCCCTAAGGGGTAGCAAATGGTCCCAGCAGGAAAATGTCAATTGAGCTTTATTTTTCTGGTGTGGCCAGGCTCTTTTCAGCCTACAAGTGAACTGCAGCCTCAGCAAATGCATGATCTCATCACAGCAGGGGCTTCTCAGATTTTACTCAGAATCCGAGCTTGCATCATCATGGCTCCAAGAAGCAATAACTAGTTATTCTGGCAGTTCTGAACACACAGGCATGCAAACAAGCTGGGCAGTGTTTTAATGTGCTTTTCCTGGGGCCTTTGTATTCTGCTCTACTGGAGTTTCTTGGCAAATCTAGAAATGGGCCCATGCCTGTACCTAAAGATGGATAGCGCAATAAATCTTTACATTTATTGTTATCCGAGGTAGCATTTAAGTCAGCAAAACTTACAAATATTCCTACTGTCTGCATGCAAGAACACAGGCAACATTTGCTTGATTTGTGCACTGGAATTGCCTGCTATTTGTCCCTTAATATTTTTGAAGCCCGTTGTGCTATTGGAAGCTATTTCTGAAATCATATGAAGTCAGCCCTCTCCCCACCCCTTTGCTTGGGCACAGCAGTGCAAGATGGAGGAAAAGAAAGATGATGACCCAGACAGAATTATTTAGCACCAGATTTGACCTTTGGACCACCATTTCAGCACCATGAATCTAAGCTGTAAATCTCTTTCCCAAATACCTGTTCAAAATAGATGTCAGAGCAGCTTATGATGTGTTGCTTTACCACTTGTTTGTGCATCTGTCATTCCTTAATGTGTTTCCCCGACATTTGTTGTTTTCTCACAGCACAAATTTATAAACAGGAAAATTAGAAAGAACATAAGACACGAGAAACTTCCTAGCAATAGCAGGGAACTAGTCTGGGAGATGGCACAAAGCAGACATACATTATTATGACCTTTTCTTCATTAAGCTGAGTAGGAGGTAAAAATATATTCAGAACTAAAAACAATCTGCCAGTTTAAACAGCAACTAAAAGTATTGCATGACCATCTGAAGAGTCTTCTGTGATTTTTGAAAACCTTTTTCACCTTTTTAATCTCATTCAGGTCAGGAACTTTTAAAATCACTATATGAAAGGGTAAAAAAAACAGGTCTCACAGCTGTTTTTATAGTGGATTTGACTCAATGCGTCTGGTGTCTTATGACTCTTGTATTTCTAATGGAAAATATATTGTTACTGAGAATACCTGGTTTGTGAGTGAAAAGAAATAGCTTGACTTGATGCCCCAAATCCACTTTAAGCAATTATATTCTGCCTGAATTTCTTTTTTCAAAAAGTGTAATTAGATACAACCCTATATTATCAAACTAGCAAGACTGAACATGCTGTAGCAGCACAAATTGGCATGAACTGCAGAGAGTTTAAATGGAGAAAGATCCAGGTTATTCAAATCTATATAGACTACCTGAAGGACCTCTGAGAAACAAGAATTCCAACACAAAAGAAGAATACCCAGCTTCATAAGAAAAAGAGCAAACTTGAAAGGACCAGTAATGACTGTCATGTCTTCTTTGACATCACTGATGTATTACAAGAACAAAAGGGCAACTTCTACAAATTAAAACTCTGAAAATTATGTGATGTCGGTAACATCTCAAATGAGCTTTCAAAACGTGGGTCTGAATAAACACGAGATTTGTTTATTCTAAACCTTCAGCCCTAACATGTTTCAGAAATATAGTGCAACAGACTAATTTGCCCAATATATGCAAGCAGAGATACTCTCAAGCAAAGTAATTGCACAGATACTTGTATTAATAGCTACAGGAGCAGACTATCCAGATTTTATCCTTCAAAAACCTGTTCCCCTAGATCATTACTCCAAAAAAGAATGAAACAGTCTGTGGCCACTAACAATATAATTAATAAAAGTCAAATTATTTTCCTTCCTGAAAAATGAACCATGGACAACATCTTCACCTTACAGATACTATTAACAAAATTTTTAACCTCCTCCCACTTACTACAAAAGGAAGAAGTTATTTTCCCCTTTACAGACATTCTTAAATAGGGTCCATCTGGTCCCTCTTTCTGCTACAAACTCAAACAAGTGGGCAGACTGGGATGATGTTTGAATGTAATAGTAGACAATACAAGAAAGATGAAAATGGAAACCTAAAAGCTTATTAAAAAATTAAGATCAATGTGCAATTTCTACACAAATTTCTTTGAGCTAGCTATGAAGAACTAGCTAGCTAACCTGGAACAGCTCTTGCCCTAAAGGCAAAACTTCTGCAATTTGATCTTAAGTACAACCACCCTTCTGAGTTTGTCCTGTCTTCCTGTTGAAAATGAGGGGAATTCAGTCATAGTGTCGGTCCCCCAGCACAACTTCTCACCAACCAAAGCCAATACTGAGCATGGCACCATATGGTATGGAATATCCTTTTGGCTAGTATGGGTCACCTGTCCCAGCTGTGTCCCCTCTCAGCTTCTTGTACATCCCCTCACCTTCTCCTTGGGAGGGCAGTATGAGAAGCTGGCAACAACTAAAACATCAGTGTGTTACCATAGAATCATAGAATTGTCTTGGTTGGAAGGAACACTTTAGGTTATCAAGTCCAACCATAGCCCTAACCTGCCAACCACCATTAAAACATATGCCTTAGTACCACATCTAACCATCTTTTAAATACCTCCAGGGATGGAGGCTATCGCTTCCCTGAGCAGTCCTTTCCAATGCCTAGCAACCCTCTCTGTGAAGAGGTTTTTCTTAATGTCCAGTCTAAACCTTAACAACATTATTCTCATCCCAAATCCGAACCACAGCACTACACCAGCTGCTAGGAAGTAATCAATTCTATCCCAGCTGAAACGAGAACTGGTGTGAAAACACCAGCAAGTTTTGGGCTGAAATACCAGCACATTTGAAGTGATTCAGTCTTCTGAGATACTGGATATATTGAAGGAAAAAAATATTTGGGTTCCTGTGAGAGTAGCAAATATTTTCTTTATGTCAAATCTCTAGGGCAGTACCCTCTGCCTCATGGGGCTGCATGGAATCTTAGCAAACCTTAGGCAACATTGTACTTTGTTCTTCCCTATTAGCCTCAATTTTTCACCTTCCAAAGCCACATGCAAAGTCACACCAATTGATCATTAGGGATCATTGGGCTGTGGTAACAAGGGTTACATCCAAATGAGACAGCATTGTACAGTGGGTCAGAATATCAACAAATTTGAAAAACACCCAGGCAGCGGACAAAAATGCAAATCTTTGGGAAGAGCCCATTAAACACTGTAAAAGATTGTAGCATACCACAGATCCCCGTGCAGATTCATAACACCAGCAGACCTCTGTGTGCTATAATATACAAACGTAAGGTGTACACTTGCCAAACAGACTCAGAGGTGATAAAATAGAGGTGGAAAATGAGAGGCATAATGCACAGCTAGAACCTGGAAGAGACAAGCCATATAAATCATGGGGGGAAAGAGGGAAGAGGAAATTTTTTTTTCCCTACAAGCATCAAAAATGTGAAAATGCATGAAAATAGTTTTTTCTCAGACTAGCAGAATAAGTTAAATACCTCTCATCCAAAAGTCACAAAATTCGTTAAACCTTGGGGAAAACAGAAAGGTAAAAAGGGCAATACTATGCAGCAACAGATTATTACATTGAAACGATCAGAAGGATTAAGTCTCAGATGGGCTGTCTGGCTGCCTGTCTTGGAAGAACCATGTTCCCCACACATTTAACTCCCTTGGGAACCTGTTCCCTTTAGGTTTTGACAAGAGTGTATGGACATGTGGGAGAGTAATGTGCAGCCACTGTTTTATCTAATAGCAGTCAGAACAGCAAAACTACAAATGGACCTCGTGGAATTTCGGGTATATCCCTGTCATTGGGTCACTTTCTTTCACTGTGGCATCTGGCAGTGACTTGTGGTTCACAGGGTAGATATTAGAAACAAATTTTAGTCTGGTTTCCAGTGTAAATAAGGTTAATGTGGTCATTTGGTCTATGGGTGTGTGCTTCTGTGCTCCTGCTTCTATCCTGAAACTTTGGACCCATCAGGGGATTGACTGTATTTGAAACAGGGATCAAGGCTTCTAAAAGAGCACCTCCAAGTATAATATAAATGGGTACTAGAAAGAGTGCGATCCAAACAAATATTTATCTTCACAACTTTTGTTTTGTATAGTTCAGTTTGGGTTGACATGACATCATCATCATCATCAACACTTCAGTGAGACAAGGCATCAAAGGAGAAAAGAAATACTGCAAGTTTATGTTGAGATAATAAAAATTCCTTTAAAAAAATTAACCACCCAATAAAAGCAAATTCTGCTGAAAATTGGCTTTCTGTGTTCCCTTTCCCACACATGTACACATTTTAGTCTGTAGACATGTGCTTGTTCTACTAGGAACATCTTGATGGTTCTCAGCTGCATGCTGTCTTTTCTGTTAATGCAAAGGATGTCACCTGCATGACTTGTGCAGCAAGGGATCATCTCCAAGTAGTCAACAAACTTAGCTGCCCTTTAGCTTGCCCATGAGGACTAGCAGCAACAGCAATGCCTTTCTTGGAGAAGCTGCTCACTGGAAACACTGTGAAGCTTTGAATTTGTTCCCTTTTCCCCAGTAGACCTAACTAGCTGGGAACAAGGTGATTGTAAATCCTTCCAGTGTTCACCCTCATCAAGTTGATTGTCTCAGGTTAGTTTCTGTTGTGGACAGAGGTTCTCAGAAATGCCACCATTTCAGTTCCTTCTGTCTTGCACTCTGAAGAGGGCAAATAGAACAAAGAGAAAAGTTAGGATGAAAATGCAGTGATTGCTCTGCTTCTCCCAGCATATAGTTGCTGGACCAACCAGCAAGAGGTTGCTGATTGAAGCAAAGCATGTGTTTGCATCAAAACTGAGCATGCCAGTCAGCTCGAATGGCTGTTTTGGAGAGGCACAGACTGCTGTTGTTATTACCTGAAGTCACTGCACCACAAGTGCACATGCCAGATAGGTTAACATGCTCATTAACAGTCATTTGGCCTTGCCTATCACTCCTTCTGGACTTCATGGTGTTGAGGATGGCATTCTGACATGAGTCAGAAGCCTGAAGGGAGAGGAAACATAGCCCACAGACTGACTGGCAATTAGCAAGAAACTCCCACTGTAGCAGAAAGGATGAGTACATTGTCTTGAGAACATTATTCCACAGGACTGTCAGTCCAGAGTCTTTCATCCGCATTTAAATTCAACCGATTTTCCTTTTTAAAGTGTGGTTACGGTCTGAAAAATGAGTCTGTAAAATGAATCCTTAGTGTTCCCTAGTTATTCCTTCTCAGTGACTTCCATACCAAACATGCTTCATTTAAAACTCAAAAATAAGGCTTTCACCTGCCAGCAAATACAAGTTCAAAGCAATTTCTCATAATCAAGTTATGTCCTTTCCATTTCATACATCATCACTAACAACAATGATTTTAGGGTCAAAAAGGAGGAGGGGGGTGTGTTTTCATGATGGATGTGGCAGCATGGAGCAGAGCTCACTTTTGCCTGACTACAGTGCTGACACTAGTAAGATTTTATTTGTGTCAGTAAAAATAAGGGCTGCCGTTAAGGCTGGGAGACCTAGTGCATGAAGTGTCATTTTTATCACCGCTTCCCTCAGCATAACCTCACTTTAAACAAAAGCTGCAAAACAAGAATGCCTCCCCAATGCTTCATCTTTTTCAATTCAGGTTGCCAGAGAGCAGGCAAGTTTCTCACAGATGATGTCTGCATTGTCGTGCTACTCTGGTGACTCATAGTTCTGGTGTGATTTATTCAAGGGTGCTAATTACTGGTTCACTGACCAAACAAAGGCACAATACGTAGGTGTTCCTTTGCCCACTACCTACTTGCAGTGTGCAGTTCAGAGCCTCCTGAATTTGGAGGCTCACGATTTATAATGTTCCACTTTGTTTACAATTCACTAAATGAATATGGAAACAAGGTTTCTTGTGTGCTGCTGGGGAAAAAAAAAAAGGGAAAAAAAGCAACCTCATACCCCATGCTTAGTGTGGAATTATTCAGGGACAGAAATCTGGACCCAGAGTCTTGAAAAGAGTACACTTTAGGCATCTGACCCAAAACAGCATGTGCAGAGAAAGAGACAATTCAACAGAGAAGAAATTGTTTTCTGAGTCCAGCTAAACCATGATTGCTCAGACTTAGGTGTAGGCAACAGGTGATACTTGGGAGAGGCACATCCTAAAATTTGCACCTCTCTTATTGCAGAGAATCTTTTCATATTTGCAACCTCACTGGATTCCTTAGAGTGAGAAGCTTGAACAGAAACAGAAATTGAACTTTTCTTGAGATGTCTACCCACCAGGTTCTGAGCTATTCTGGCTTAAGATGAATGGAGAATTGATAGATTCAGCACTTCCTCCATTGATCCCAAGTCAACATGCAGCCCAGAGGCTCATGGCACCAGAAGGAAATAAAGAAGGAAAAGCGAGCATGCTAAATCAATTCTTTTGGCATGCTTAGGACAGGTGACATCCTGTTCCCTGCTCCAGAGTCAGGCATCTTTTTCTTATCACTTTTCCAAAGTGCATGAGGGTATAGACTTTTGGGATCTGACCTTTCATAAATCCTGATTCCACAAATTGTTGCATCCTTGTGTGATACCCCAGTGATTTCACACTTGGGAGAAGTAGGGGAGGTTGCCTAGTTATTAAACATGTAGACAGCCAGCTCACCATGAAAATAAGTCCCAAGTCCCCTCTTGTCTCTAACCATGTGAATAATGGCACTGTGCCCATGAGAGAGAACAATGGAGGCATAGCTAGGAGCTCTTTTTTTTCTTTGTTCTTTAGAAGAAGACCCTACGCATTATTCCTCAGGTCTGTGGCAGACCGTGCTTACTGCCTGTGCACTATGATCATGAAAGAGAGTAAATTGAGACCCTGCTTCAGAGCTCTTGGCTTGGGCACTGCTTGTTAAAAGAAAAAACTTGTCACAAAGTGAATCTAAGGCATTTGAACAATGAGAAAACCCTGATTCGCTCATTCCGCTCACGATCTCTGCATCCCTGTTTTGCTTTTTTTTAATCAGTTTCATGCTGGGAAGTGAATCAGGCCCAAGATTAAAGCGCGTCCACATCTGAGGAAAGTTTATGAATGTGTGTATGAGCATACACATGTGGGCGAGGATTAAAGCATGAAGGATAAGGAGGAGCCAAAAGTGAAGTGTTTTGAATTACCATTCTCTGCTCAAAAAGTGCTCTGTAAATTGCCCAAGTAGATATTCCTAGATGAAGTCTCTTGCATCTGTTCCATGGCAGGTAATCTTTTGAAAAGAAAATGTCCTTTTATTGACTGTGGTCATTATTTCATACCAATTTCAATAACAACTTTCTTAAGGACAGGAAAAATTAGTTGTCTGGTTTGGCCAAGTTTGACATGCTAGATATTTCTTTAGAGTTTTTGTAATTTTACTAGCTTACATGAAAAGAGTTCATGGCCTGTCTTTTGCCAAACCTGAGTGAAAACCATAGCACAGAAAATTTTAACATGAATACAAAGAAGTCTGCTTTGTCAAAAACATGTAGAGATTTAGTGCTTCACACCTCAAGAAATCAAGACACGACATATTTATTTTGAAAAGTCAAAGCTTTTCTTTATGAAATGCTACTGAAGTTGTATTTCAGGTGCCTCCTGCACCCCCATTCTCTCTTTAGACTGAGTATCCTACAGAAATGATATCTCATACAATGCATTATGATCTCTGATTTGTTAGGAGCTGGTGATGTCTTTCATCAGATGCAAAACAGGAAACGGGTTCATCTCAGCCCAGCCTAGGGGACAAATGTAGACCATGGGCTCCTAAACTACATCTACCTCAAAGCACCACATGGATACTTTAGAGCTGAGAAAGTCAGTTTTCATGTAAAATATTCAGAATACCAATAGGTTCCCTTCTTTTATTCAGAGGACACAATGCATAAGATGGCATGCTGAGTTTTGGAAACCAAATTTTTCATTGAAAAAAATGTCAAGAAAAACCCTATACTTCTTTCTTTTGAAGCTTTACATTTACTGACACCACAAATGGTTGTAACATCCACTGTTGCAATGGAAAAGGCCAGGGAAAAGAGAAGCTGCTGACTTGAGACAAATTCCACAGCAGTCAAACCTTAAATTTTCACTAAACATACTGGTTGGTAACTGGTACAGAAGAGATGGACCTGGAAAGATGGCTTGGCAGAACAAGGGACAAGTTACAAAGTCAGACCCTGTTCTGCCCTAAGGGGTTAAAAAGAAGGCTTTGCCCTCCAGTGTTGTCAGCTTGGTGTTGATAGAATAGTTTAAATGTACTTTACACCTTTCTTTAAAGCAGCAGATGAGTGTGAAATGTGGCAGAGAGGAGTTTTCAACTAGTCAGACTCTTTGAATAACAACTATCTACCATCCAAAATTTAAATCTTGTTCCCTTTATTCCTCCTATTCATTTCCTCAGCCTTTGCATCATTTATTTTTCTTCTCTGACTTCTAGAAACAGTTATTCACATGAATGATGAGCAAAGGAAGAAAAAGTGTGGTAACTTAGCTTTGTCTACTTGCAGTTCTTGCTTCAGCTTCAGCTCCTTTCAGTTGACAGTTTCACTGAGATAGTGATGGAGAAAGGACATCACGGCATGTCTTGCTGAGCAGAGTAACTGCAGAACAGCTCAGTCTTTGCCAGGGAGACAGCGATGGGGAAGAGTACATCTGATGAAACTTACTCAGAGACAAGTGACAAAGTTGCTTCACCTGTAGGAAAGCAATTAATTACTGTGAAAGATAGAGCTAATTTTGTGCTGGAACAGTCTGGAACAACATACTGTAATCTGTTGTGTGTCAGTTGATTTACAGATTCCTTCCACAAGGAACATATATTACAAGTTCAGTTTCTTCTTCAGTACAAAGTGCTCACTGGTGAGAGGCATCTTCCAGGTAAGGCCCTTGAGTCCTTTAAGGTAGAATCTCCATTTTAGGGAAAAAGTCTCTTGAAGGTATTCTTGTGAGCTGGTATGCCTCTTGTTTTCCTAAATGCTGAGAGGCAGGGAAATAGGAGTTAAAGATCCTGCCATCAGGAGATTTCGACGTTAGCACAGGGTCACAGAGATGCCCATTGCCTGGTATAGTAGGCACTATATTTAGTAATCCCCTTCACAAACATCTCATGACACATTCTGTAGTGTTGCTGTTGTCTACCCTCCCCTTCTTACTGGTTCCAGTGCCCTTTGCTCTTGAATTCTGATCTACATTAACTTTCTGTGCATTACTTTCTTATTAAGTTAGTTTCCAGAGAATCTTATGGGAAAAAGAAACTAGTTGCTGAATTTAAATTTATGTTAAGATTGTTAACAGTATATCAGGGAAAGATAGACATGTTGGGCAACCTCCTTCTAAGGAGCATGACTACCATTTGGCCTGGATACCTGAGCAAGATACAAAAGGCAACGGCTTCTCCACTTGTTGCAGTCCACTTTCATGCCATATTTAATGAAGGAAGTGTCTTCTGAACTTCAAGAAAGACCAAATCTTGGCATATTAGGAATATGGAAAACCACCAAATCAAAACATGGAAGTTAATCTTTGTTTCGTAAAATATTTTTTTCTCCTTTCCTCTTCTGATAAGTGTTTGTTTTGGTTTTTTTTTTATTGACAGTGTGCTTTGCTTGCAAATATTACTTTTTTCTTATTACTTTCCTTTTTTTTTCTCCCATCCATGATTCAAGATTTATTGCCAGGGGAGGACTTCACTCTCCCTGTTCTCCATTATTTATAAGAGAATCGCAAAGAGCAGATATCTCAGTGTTTTCTGTCACGTCTTTGAGCTTAACACTCTCTTCTGACCTAGCTGACTTTCAAGGCTGAGCAAGCTGTCTCAGTACTGGTGTAAAATCAGCATTTTACTTAATCAGGGTAGCTTGGCACATCTGGTTGCAACGCCTCTAAAATGACAGTTACCACTATCCACTGGCACAAATCATCTACACCGTTGTTGCATGCCTGCAGAATTCACTCGCAGAGCATTCAGGTGGCTCCTTACTTTGTGAGGGAACATTTCACAAACATACTGTGAGAGCTGGAGACACTGCAATGTCTTTCCCCTTGTGACCTCACTACTAACATAGGAGAGCTTGCAAACCAGGTGAGGCCTGCAACACTTCACCTGTGATGTCTGCTGTAAGCAATCTCACAAGGTTTCAACAGGATCCTGAGAAATCATTTGGCTCGTCCCAGCTGTTCTGCCACCTCAGGAACAAAAAAAATGCTGTTGTATCACACTGAGGAAGAGAGAGGATTAGTTTTGAACACAGAAAGAGGATCCAGCCTACACAAGGTTTTATGCCCTGAAGAATTGCTTCCAACATCAGCAACAGACTGAGGGAATGGAGGGAAGGGACCTGCTCTAATACTTTGTCTGTGCCTCCAGTTTCTATTGGTATTTCAGAATCACAGTTTAACTCATCTGAAAAGAAAAAAAGTATCGTTTTTTAGTTTCCCTAAGTGACCTTTCTACTGCTTTTTTAATGGATAGGCTTATAACAATAGCATCATTTCCTCTTACTGCAATTTAAAGATGAGGCAATACATTAAAGTGACAGATTTCACAGTATCATTTAATGACGATTGGTCTGGTCAGAAAGAAGCACAAGAAAAGAAGGGACGATTTCTCCAAGAGTCCCTTTGTGGCAGTTCAATACCTCAGCTGCCACTCTCTGCTTGAAGTATGCTAATACAGAGAGATGAGCCCAGAAATGCCTGTGGGCAGAAGTGAAACCCAGCCAAAAGGGTTAGCAAGTTCCTGCCATGCCCTGTTTCCCAGGCTGAGGACTCAGTATGGGGAGGCAGGGTCCCTGCTTTAACCTCCAAAGAGCAAAAGTGCAGCAGATTTTGTGCCCTGGGGTGGACAGATTTCTTTAGAGCACCTGTATTTCCTTCCAGCCAAGCCCTGAAATTTCTCCTGAAGGAATTACATCAAGGGGACCCTGCATTAAAAGCCACACACCGTGCCCATGAACAATACCCTGACAGCACAGACACTGAGCCCTGGAGTATGGCAGTAACTGACACATGATGGACAAAGATCTGCACAAAGACGTGACTGTAGTCAGGCTTCTAAGTCTTTATTAGGTTCCTGAAATAAATGTCTGCATTTTTTCAAAAGAGTTCAGCGCTGAGGAGATCCCATTCAGAGCCTTGTTCTTAAGTGTGGTTACCATTAAGCAGGATATTCAGGTCCCATACTGGGAAGCCTAGATTAGCATAACCACATGCAAATTTTCACACAGTACAGAAAAGAAACAGAGTATAAAGTTAGGCTTTTAATAGCTTTTTTTTGATCCTCATATTAAAAATCAAGTTGCCCCCATGAGCAGTAGGGCTAACAAAGCCTGGGTTTCCATTGATTTGTGTCTCGTGACTGGATTTCCAGGAATTTAAGCAGATGAAAGCTCCAGCTGAAGCCTCTGTTGCCATGGAGGGCATGGATAAGGGTGCACTCCTGCTCATGGAACTCACGTGGCAGATTTGCTCATAAGGGACACTGAAAAGATCTTTTTGGGACATGCATTTTCATGAAGCTTGCAGGAACAAAACATAACTGAGCTCGCTCTTTTCTTCAATTCAAAAATGGATGAATTTAGAGAAAATGGCCCTGAAATTTTTGGAAATGAAGGGACCAACAGAGTGATCAGAGAGATTTATTTAAGCAAGCAGGCCAAAAATTGATGCAAGTTTATTTGCCAATTAATGTTGGATAAATAGTACTATTAATTGTCAACTATCAGTAACTGCAATATATTACACTATTTAGTTTGTCTGAAGAACTGTCTCTGTTACATAAAAAGATAGGTATCTTCTCCTTCACCCCAGTCACCAGCCTACATAGATTTTTCTGTGGCTATATATTGGGAGACTCCTTGTGCAACTTCTGATTTAAGAGAGGTCATGAAGACTGGAATACTCCAGCCAGGAGCATTAAGTTGCATAAAACCCAATTTAAATATTCTGTTTTCCTTCTGTGTTTTCTAACAGAATCTGGGACTAGGCACATAATTTGTCAGGCTTTGCAACCAGCACAGTATGTGTGAACCCAGTACCCTGGGACTCTGCAAGGACCTGAAACAATGCCATCCCTCTGGCACATTAAATATCTTGCTCTGATGCTGTGCCCCATGTTACTGTGACAGTTTTTTCACCGACTTCCCAGCTTGTTCATGCAACTTCTGCTGGGGTAATTAAAAAAAGCCTCAAAGAACAGTCCAGAGGTTGTGTTAATAGCCTTTCTGAACAGTTACACATATAAGCTTCCTCTGTTGACGAATAACAATCAAGAGTACAAACTAGTAACAAACTTCTGGCACCCATGCTGTAATTCTGAAGTCATTTTTCATAACACTAAAGATGCTCGAAACCCCTTCAATTACAACACATAGGGCAATAAATAATAGCTTATGTCTACTTATATAAATGAAGAACATAAAGTGAAAACTCCTGAAGTGCTTGATGTTTTCTAATTGAAGAAAACGCAACTGGCTGTTTTGTTATCTTTTTCTAAACCTGACTCCAGTTGTCTGCTTGTGTCTTGTCAGAAACTTCAGTTTTGTGTCTCAGTAGCTGGCACTGTCTCTGTGCTGCCCATTTGTACAGGACCTAGAATCACGAGGTATTTATCAGGGCCTCCAGCTGCTACCACAATATAAGTAATTTTATCAGCCTAATGTTTTATTTATCTGCACTTAATGTTCCTATTTAAAGGGGAGAGAATGTGGGAATATTAATGGAAAAGTTGGGGGCAGGGAGCTGAGATGAGTTATTAAAAGTTTCGCCACTTGAGCTTTTAAGCTTCTCTGTCTCTGAAGCTGCTCAGATTGATGTGAATGCGTCCATATCTCTCATGCAAATTGTCCCAGAGGCAGCTATTTTGGGCAGAGCATATATTCATTGTGGTGTCACAAAAGGTCGATTAGGTCTGCCGAAATTCCTGGTTGATGCTGATTGACTGTGAGTGACATTTAAGTCTTTCAAACTTCATTATCTAACCCATTCTCTGCAGGCTGAACATGGATGTGCGCCTTATGCAACCTCACAACAGACACCTCGAGTTGCAGATTTAGGAGCTTTTTAATTATCTGTGGGTAGGGAGGGAAAGAAACTGTGATGATTTTTCTCTTCATGCCGAGGGGAGATCTTTTCAGCCTGCTGCAGGAAGTGACACAAAATCCAGGGAGATGAGTGAAAAGGACTCTGCTCCCGGAGCACAGAAAATTGAACAGATTTTCCTCAAACGTTCTCACAAAACCACACCTGTCAGCTAACAATGAAGTGGAAAAAAATGTTCACCTGAAAATCTGGATTGTCACAGAAAGCACTAACCAAGTGAAAAGAGAGGGGTGAAATGGAAACTCTATTGAATCCTGAAGTCTGGTGTTTGACTTCACGTGGACCCTGTAATTCCTACCCAGCAGTGCCAGCTACTCCAGTGAGATGTATCTTTACTTCGCTAATCTACTTTGCAAAACTGCCAATTTTCACTTCATCTTGCTGAAAAGAAGAAACTATTTCTACTGCTGCAACATAGTTTTGCAAGGAAAAGTGATGGTCTGCTTGAAAACTGCATATTTTGGAAAATGAGTTCTGAAGAAAATATGACAGCACTGCAGCCCAATGCAGAGACGAGCACATACACACACACCCAAACACATATATAGAGAAGAGTGAAGGGAAAGGAATGCTTACATCTGCTCCTCACTTTCTGCGCAGATTTCTCCAGGCTGAGCTCCAAGGCTTGGCAGTATTGCAGGGTCTGGAAACTGAATGATTTGGGTTGAAGTTTACTTCTGTGGAGATGCTTGAAGATACAGGTGAAAAGGCTTCCAGAAATGAACATACTCAAAGTGGATGGAAGGACACCAAATCCTTTCTCCCAAACTTCCCACACACTCCTTTTGTGTGAGCTAGGTGGTCACCTGTGGCAATGTAATTTACAATATCTCACATAATGCCTGGAATGATAAGCACCTATTGGTTCTAATGATTGGCAACTTTTGGCAGGCATTTAAGAGATTTTTATACAACCCTTAATCCCTCACAGCTGTGACTGAATATAGACCAAAAGAATTGGCATTCCCTCTGCATCCTTTCACTTTAAATATAATCACTTGGTGGCAGTGATCGTGTACATTGTCTTTAACAGTGGATGAAATTAGCTTTAATTTAACAAAGTGATTGCATCTTGGCTTTCAGAGATGCCTATTGCAAGTGCTATTCAAAACATCCCCCAGCACCATAAGCATCAGAACACCACTCCACACACTGCATCTGTAACTATCCCCTTGGATGGCTAAAAGATAGCTTTGGCTTAATGACTCAGAAAACATGGTACTTCTGACAGTTTTCCTTCCCGCTTTGTCTGGCATTCTCCATGTGTGAAGCCAGATGCTATTGTGGGACTTCACTGCGGAGCATGATCCTGGAAATATGGGCAACAGCATGTTTCACCCAAAGTCTGCACCTGGTTTCACCCATGTGTCCCTGGTGCCTTATCTTTACTGTCAATAGAGCCCCTTCCCTTTTTCTCTTCTTTGTAAAACTTTGCTGCTTTGGACTTTTCCGGTGTCTGCTCTTCTGTAAGTGTGAGTTTGTTTGCTTTCTTCAGTCAGGGGCCAGAGAGGGTTATAGGAAGAGCACAGGTAAATACAATTTTGAGTCAGAGGAACCTGTAGCAGTTAGAATAAGATGAGAGTAAACATAATCATTACACAGTCAGACCATTTTCATTTATTTATAACACTTCAGGGCAATAACTGGTTTGATGGGGCTATTTTAAAATCATTACCCTACTATTTTCTGTATCCCATCCATTCAATTTCCCTCTAAAGATTAAACAACCCACTTGGAGGAAAATATCTTTTTATTAAAGTAGCATTTAAGAAACAGGTACTGAGCTTTTGAGGAATTAAGTATTTATATTCATATGAAAGACGAATTGTAACAGAAAGAAGCATCTTTTCTTCCAGGCACTGAAAATACAGCTATGATTTAAGGAATTGCCTCTCTACTGTAAAATAAACATGCTCTTTCTCTCCCACATGAATTCTTCCCCTCACACTCAAACTGCATTCTTAGCCAGAGACAAGGAGAGGCCATAAAAAAGTGGTAATCAAGTGAGATTTTTCCCTATTAAATTTCCAGTTGACCTTGCAAAACAACTAAGTGCAAATAATTGCTGGCCAGTTGAAAGAAACAAGTCAGCAAATAAAACACATTAAACCACTTAACATATTCACCATAGTAAAATAGTCAATACTATGTCCAGTTGATAGGAAAGCAACTCAGATTGACTCTGCGTGTGTTGTCCTAATGACATTGTGACTTCAGCTCTTGCCAGAGAGAGCTGCATCCCCCCAGCATCCCCCAAACAGTCTGGTATGGGATGTATAGGTGTGTGGCCTCATGGAGAGGCTTTCTCATAGGCATGGGCACTAGTGGCTTGTAGGGAGGGATAAGGGTACACCTAAACCGCAAGCACCCATAGCACTCACAGAGGAAGGGAAACTTGCATGTCCCTTCTGATGTGGGATCCTAATTGTGAATGTAGAATTTTAAAAGTCCAGCCAGTTGTAAAAAGATGTTGCAAACTCTGTACAGAAATATTTTTTAAATATCTTGGCTTGTGGTTTATCTATCGTATTGCTAATATTGAGCCTGAATATTTAGTTGACTGATTGGCAGTTAATTACATATCATTAGGTAAAACTGCTTCAGTACTAATCTAGTTTAAACATCTAATGGGTTTTTCCCTTCAATAACCATCACACATTTGCCCATTTTTGCAGACAAATAGAACCTACAGCCATGTGCTGCAACTCACAGGGCAGACCAATTACATATGTACAGTGGTGAGAGAAACACACAAAAGTGTAATCCCTCTTTTTCCATCCCCATCCCCAAGGCTGGGACAACTCATTTTTTTTTCCTCTTTTTGAGTGGACTTTGTGGCAGCTGTGGTACCTGCAGTAGTACCAGTGAGATGAGGAGGGGAGTGAGCAAGGCTGACTGATGTCCCACCAGAATCAAGCAGACTAGAGATATGGTGGCAGGTCTCAAAGCAATGACATGAACCCTGACTATGCATGCCCATGTCTTCTGGCCCCAGCTCCTGCTATACCACAGGCACTTGGCAGATGACAGCAGCTCTAATTGACTTGGGTCCCAGAAGTTCTTGGGTGACTCTCACAGGATTGGAGGTTTGTCCATTGCTTTCGATCACAAAAAAAAAAAAAGCATCTTGATTTCTTCATGTATGACACCTCATGACCTTAGAAGACAACCCCACAAGGCAGCCTCTTCATCTCCCTTCAGGTATGAACACCACTTGTGCTAGGTTCTTGAGTTGGCCCTTTACTTACAGAGTGCCTTGATTTTCTTCAGGGTTTCAGTGTCTCCACATGCTTGTGTGAGCTATTCCCCTTGCCATTTCGGGATGCACTGTTGGGTGATGATGTGATGTCAAGTCACGTTATGTCCAGAGACATGTGAAAAGACAGGTTTTCATATACGGTGTCACTTCTTTATCTTACCCAGACTCAGCTCTGGCAGTTAATGCTCCAGCCGAGAGGTTCAAACTTCCCTTTAGGGCCACTGGGAAAACTGAACTTTGTGAACTCTGTGAGAGGGATCCCTTCCTCTCCCACCTCTGGATGCCTTCTTTGTGTCTTCAAGAGTTTAAATTAAAGGCAGAAGCTCCTAGCATTTTCAGTGGTTGTGTGATATCATGAGAGATTCTTGCTCTCAAGAAATGTCTCATTTCCACTATGTCCCTGCAGAGGAAGGCATGGGACTTGGCATCCTCTCTGTGACAGAAATCCCCACATTGCAGTCCTCCTGCTAAGACCTTTGTGGGGAAATCGCCAGTGACAAAGTCCACCTCCCTTAAGCAGTGGACAGACAGTGACAAAATTTCCTCTTCACTGAAAGGAGAGCAGCACATGTTCTACTCAGCACTATGCTGACAAATCTGTGGGCCTCAGTGAGCTCAAGAAGATGACTGGGAAAGCAGGGCCTTAAAAGTTTCCCTTAGGCCTACAGACAATCCATTTATGAAGTAGGTACTACTTTCAGGATCTCACAGAAGTTACCCACAACCATTCAGTTAATTTTCCCGGATCTGACATTCATCTCCCTCTACATTCCTGAAGTAGTGTGACCGTCTTAACTGCTGCCATTTCCCTATTGTTCTTACCTTTTCAACTCTTGCAAAAGTAAAAATAATTTTTAAAATTATAAGGAAGAGCAATATTTTTCTTTTGGCAGGGCTCATTGTAGAGTGCAAAGAATTACCGCGCCTCAGCTAAGCTTCCTTGCCTGCTGTTGGAAAGGGAAAACAATTCCTCTCAGGCTCAAATTGGGACACTTTGTTTCCCAGAAATGGTCAGTTGTTACATTTCAAATAACATTTGGTACTTGTCTGCAGCAGCTTGTTCACCCACCCAAGGCAGGCTGGCCCTCCTTTACAGCCATACATTGTGTTAGCCACCTTTATCAAGAGCATGCTTCGTTGCAGGGTTCACAGTTTAGGTTGCTGCTTTCACATGAGAACTTAAGCCCTATTTCAAGCTTTTTCTGTTATTTTATAGACCAGTGAACACCATTTTGTTTTATCTTCCTGCCTTATGGTAGACATTCTTTTGTCCTTAAAAGTACTTAGGCACAAGCTGTGCACGGATCTAAAAAATGCACTCTGATGGAAAGTTGAAGCAATTTGTATGAGAAAGGAAAAAACAAGCAACCACAAAACAAACACAAAAATGATGAAAAACACACTCATCTTCTTAGTCATGGCTCTGAAGGGACTCCCTAGTAGGGATCAGAATTGTTGCTTTCATAATTTAAGACTGGTTGTAGGGGCAATTGGAATTCCCACCCCGCCCCCCAACCCCCCTTCCTCCCCCCACACCTTTCTTGTTGTTGCTGCTTGCCTTTCTACTCAGAGCATACGTTTTCCTTGAGAGTTTATCTTTCCAGCTAGCCTGTGCTAAGGGATTTGCTCTCTTAGACTAAATTTGCATACCCTATTTCAAGCCAAAAGCTTTGTTCCCTTCTAATCTTATGTTGCAAAGAATCATTCAAGTTGATATGTCTGTCTGTGTCAACCCTGGGCCTTGGAATTTTTCAGGTTCTGGGCAAAACTCCGTTCTTCTGCCATAGGCAAAAGAGGCAGAGAATCAACTTGTGCCAGTTTTAGTTCTAGGTCTTGCTTGAATACAGAATAGGGGCAATAAGTTACTGACAGGTCCTTGAATATACCTTACTGTCACTGACTTCGCTGGGACTAGGGTGGACATGACACATGGTACAGTAACATTTTAGCTAGGGTCAGATCAAAGCTCTTAAGATCTCTCCCATCTGTAAGTTCTTATTTTTCATAGTTAGTCCTTAAAAGTGATTTATTCTGAAGGCAAAAGGAGCCTATATTGAAAGCAAGAAAATGCCTTCATCTGACATTTTGTTATTCGAGTTCATTTGCATAGGAAGAGCTGTGATATTGCAGTGAAGGGGCGTAATTCCTGTTAGCTTCTGAAAATTCATGGCCTTGAAATTCATTTAGGCATGATTGTCCTTGGGACTATCCATGCACTTGAATTTAGCAAAGCACTCTCAGCATATACCTGGATTGGGACTAGAAATCTTCCCAGATGTAGGGTGTGAGTTTGTTCATCTTTGAAACTAATTTTAAACGTCGACTTCTGTAACCTTCAGTGTGTCCCTCCAGCTGAAAATGACTCGGTCTTACCCTAGTAGATAAATCTCCTTGGAAAGTTCATGCATAAACTGTATTTAAGGAAAATAGCTTCTAATTATGCAAAGATATTAACAACCATCCCATCTGATTGTAATGAGGATAATTTGCATTATTCCCAAACAAAAAGCTTTGTTAGAAGAGAGTTATGGCTGAAATGCAGTTTGCTACAGTCCAGCTAATGATTAGAAAACCATTATTCTACTTCCTTTACAGAAGTTCTACTGCTCAGAAAAGTTGGAGTGGCTGAAGATGAATGGTTAAGAGTCTGCTAACATATTCCCCCTTCCTACATAATCCTCCATCATTCATCATCACAGTTTCTTAATTTATTTGTCATTTATAAGTTTCCTTCTGCTCTTTGTTTGGTTCTAGTAGCAATACACCACTGGACTTATATTGTAGGTTTAAATATGGCCTTCTCAAATGTGCTCTAAAGGGTTTTGAGCAGACTACAGTCCAGGTTTGGGGTTTTTTTTTGTGTGGAGGACTGTAAGATCTTGTACCAGTATTATGTGCTGAAGCAGAAGAACACTTTAGCCATTAGGATCAGGGTGATCAATCCATTTATATTATAAAATATGTAGATTATATAATCTAGAGAGAGCTTGTGTGTGGAAGTTTGTGTTTAACAATGTGGTTTATGAGCCTATATGGGATAAATGCACACACTGCATAATAAATAATCTCTTAGTGCTACAAGCTGATGTTTCAAAGCAGCCTAATAGAGTCATGCATCTAACTCCCTTATGTCTTTGAAGCCCTAGATACAATATACTAGAAATAGGAAAGGGACTTGAATAGTAATTACGAGCATATTTTGAAAACTATAGAGGGAAAGATTGGATTAAGGGCATTGTAAATTGAAGAAGGAGAGAATGATGAACTGTTTTTTGGAGCTAAAGGACCAATATACTTTTGTGGCCTTGAAAGTTTATATGAATTATCTAGCAATTGTACACTATGCTTGTAGTGGTGTTTTCTGTGCAGAAAGCTCTCTGTTCAGGGTTTGATAGTTTATTTCCTTTATGAAAAGTAAAATTGGATAGAGGGTGGAGGGAAAGAAATGCAGCTGGTGGGTTTATGGGTTTCTTGTTCTTTTGTATGAACTGTGTATTATTTAATAGGCTGTATCCATACTAGGAACTGTGATGAGGGATAATGAAATTCCTCATCTGCACACAGAGAATCAGCAAAACAAGGTAGCTTCTCTGCTAATGTTAATTGCTGTTGTTAATGAAAATCATCAGAGAATCAGTGTTTCTCATGACCTGAGAATCTCATCCAGAGTGCTTAAATCTCTTCTAACAACATAAAACAAACTAGAGCAAGGTTTGTGTCATATTATAATCAGGCAGCAGTTGGCTGAAATTTACAAGCTTTATTGCAAATACACATAACTTATTTGGAATTCACAGGGAGTGCATATGTACAGATATGATGAGAAAGACCTGACTTTGGTTTTGCATTAAACTATATATTCCTTTATATCTTGTCATTTAAATGTCACTTACTTTAGGGGTTATTTTACTGTCTACTTACTTTGTATTTTTCAGTAGATATTTGCTTTGGCAGTTCTAAACACAGATATGTGGAACTTCTTTGTGCATTGCCAGTAGTAATCATGTTCAAAAGGTAAGGAAGTCATTTCTGTGTCTGAGGAACAATTCCTGGGCTACACACTAATTGCAGGGCCTGTGATGCTGAAAAACAGAGCCCTTCTGTTAACATAATTTCAATATCCCAGTGAGGCTACTTGAGTTTTCATTGACAATAACAAAGACTAAGTAAACACCAGAATCAACAAAGACCACATTTCTATGGATTTGTGTATTGTGCTCAACTGCACTTTCCAGGGGAATGTAACTTCTGATTGAAGCTTTGCCTGTGTTAGGGGAATCCAGCCAGGGTGGATTCTGCATGGGTTCTCTAGTAAAAGACGGGCTCCTCTTGCATTTTTTCTCATCTCCCTCAAACTCTCTTCTTTCTAGATAGCTATTTGCATTAAAAATTAGGACCTTCTATGTTTCTTCCTTTCCTGTTAAATTGGATTGAAATCAGACAGCAAGTTAAGCAGTTGTTGGAGGAGAAGGGATTCAAAGTCATGCAGACAGGCTGACTACATGCATATGGTGTACATACAGAAAAGAAAAAATAAAGAAGTTCCCATTTCAGGCAGCTGAAACTGCAATCATTCTATGACCCTCCATTGCTGTTTCCCCCCATCTTCCTCATAATACTTTGCTGGCCCCTCTCCCCTAATTCTTTGTCTCACGGTTCCTACATTTTTCCTGCAGCCTATGGCATGCACCTCTTTTCCCCTCTTCCTACTCCTGGTTTTATCTTGGGAATGTCTTTCTTTTCTTTTCCTCCTTGGGGGTTCATAGATCAGTGGGGTTGCTTTTGCTCTGGGGTTACGATCTAGAAAACAAGGCAATAGGGGAATTTAGCTTTGAAATGAGAAGCATGCCTAAACACATCCAGTGTATTCAGTAGAAATGCTTTCCCTCCCCCTCTCCCTACATACGTTTGGCTCTCTTAATTGTTCGTCTCTATTCAAAGCAATTTCCTTGGCATACACATTTTCATTAAATGTAATGAAGGAAGGACAATTTAGCATCCCACCTGTGACAACTCACTGATTCAGATCATGATGACCTATTGTGAATACTTGGGCTTCAGTCAAGATTTTGATTAGTGGAAAGAGGTAACCTCTGTATAATTAAGATTATAGCCAGAATTTATTTATTCTGAGCCAGTTTAATTTAAAAGTAAAAGTCTGTTAATTAGATAAAAGATGAAGGCACCTCCATGGCACTCACTGGTGGAGTATCTGAGAATTTGTAGTTTGCCTCACTTCATATTCTGAAAAGTTTGTCATGTGTATGGTCTGCAGAAGTGGGATAATTTATTTGTGGGTACACTATAAGAAAAGCAGAGAAGCATCTTACAAAATATGGGGTTTGAAAATTTTGGTGTAAATCATATCTGGAACAATTTGAAATCATTCTTGCTTTACTGTCATGCAATAGCTCATGAATGGTTTGGCCTAGAAACTTCAATATGATTTATTCAAAAGGTCCTCATCCCTCCCACTCTGCATAAAAAGAGGAGAGAGCTGGTGAACTTGGAAGCTATCCTCTGGAAAAGTGGAAACAGCAGAGCAGACTGATGGGATCTAAAATAGCTTATTAAGTTTGTCACTGATATTATAGGTTTCTGAAGTCACAAAATAGGAGACTGGACAGCAGCAGTCTGTATTGATGTTGGAGAGGGAGCTTCAGTCTCCTTGCAGCCACCTGTTCTTTCAGTCGTATGCCAGCACCAAGTCTGAATACATGGGGACAATTCAGACCACTATCACTATCCCACCCAAACAGCACCTTGCATAGAGCATCTAATTCTGTGACCCCTCTTATAGCTTCATAAACCACATAATCATTTTCTCATAGATTCTTATTGGTGTCCCAGTCTTATACCATCATGGGAGCACTCAAGAAACATTTAGGAGTGAAGGGAAGGAGTTTTTCTTTATGACATATTTTATAGCATCACCATATTGTTGTTGATACCATCCAGGGTTAAAAACCTAACTGCAACGAAGCAAACAGCATAGTAGCAGTAATAAGCATTTGCAGCTTTAGCAAGAAGGAGACGCAATGAAAGCCAAAAAGTAGCTGTCAGATAATTACAGAGCTTTCTGCTGCAGGCTGCACATGTGAATTTCATATGACATTTATTAAAAATTGGTGCATTACAACAGGAAACCTTATTTGGTTACATTTGTGAATGCACATTGAAAATTTGAAGAGCAGATGTTATATGAAAAGGCTTTTTGAAAATACCTGGGGACAGTGTTAAAGCAAAACTTACTGCTTCACCACTCAAAAAAACAGAGGAAGAATGTGAAAACATGAAGCTCGGACTCCCCAGCCAATAATGCTTTTGTCTCCACAGTTCTTCTATCCTCTACACTCTCCTCTGAAAGTAAATACAAGCTTGTTACATGTATCCCAGCTCATCAACATTTCAAATTGTCCTTCTATCAATTTAAATATGAATAGATCATTGTGTAAGAGGGGGATGACTCATTTCAATGGCTGAAACTGATGGTCAGAAATTGTATCTCAGAATGTTTTTTCAGCAGAAAAATGGGAGCTCCAATTGTAAGAATACCTACTTCTGCCTGTGGGAGTGTGCCAGGTGTGTGTTTGAAATACCTTTAAACCTGACTTCTCTCGTATTTCACTGGGATAGTCTTCTGTGATATGTCATGCTGTAGCTACTTTCCTTATGTAATCTTCTTATTCATAAAATAACTTTACAGAAGTAGAGCTCCCATGCATCCACAACTACAGATGCTAGTTAAGTGGATACTAAGAGGTGTCCAAATAGTGAACTTGCTACACAGAAGTTGGAGAGATTGGAGACATAAACTCACTTTTGGGTGACTTGACAAAAGCAGTAATAGCAAATCACATAGTTTGGTTTTGTACCAATCTACTTTGGCCTTTGACTTCCTTTCGCCCTAAATAAAAACATGGGGATTTTTTTCTCCTTTGCATTTTTACAAGAAACTCTTTGGCTAGTCCAGAATGTAAACAAGACTCATGAACTTCAATTAAATGATGAAAAGACAGGAGGCAGAAAGAAGTTTTCCAAAGCCTTTAATTTCATGTGAATTTTGAAGAGAAGACAAAACATCATCAACCTTCTCTCACTCATTTTCACACTTCCATCCAGCAACCTGGAGCTGTTGAAAACTGCCAGTAAATGGACCAAACCCTGAGGGTTTTTTTCTACTCTTCAGTGAAAGAAAGGGAGATTGTTGTTCTTTTATGTCCCACTTAATATCTTCATGGATCTGCTTATGTGCAGGTATGTTTTGAAAGCCTCAAATTGCCCACCAATGGTTAAGTGAAAAGGCAGCCAATACTGTGTGCAGAAATTAGCAGTTAGTGCTATTTGGAAAAGCTAATCACTAATTTCACATTGACGTTGCATTTTTTTTTCCATTTGGAGTCAAGTGATATAAACCAGCATCCATGGTAGTGAATTAGTGTAAATTCTCTTTACAAGGCAAGTGATTATTTCTTTCACACATTAAGCTTAAAAAAATGTCAGTAATCCTAGCTAAAAATCTCACTACGTATTTTTCAGGGGAAGCTTGAATTCTCAGGAGTGTGTTTTTATTTCTGGAGACTGACATGTCAGAATCTTGAGCCCTAGGCAGTAACTTGCAATTTTCCTGTAACAGATTTCTTCTGGGTTTGCATTGAAATAGCTGCTTAGTATCTTTTCTAAATCTACCTTCTATTTCTTGAAAACTTGGAAGCAAGAATTAAATGCTTTCTTTTCACTCTGCAGAGCTGTCAGGGAGGGGGGTTAACATATATTTATTTCTACAAAGTAGCGATGGTGAATATTACTTGTAAGTATGTGTTTGCACAGTAGCTCTCAATCTGTACTCTCTGATGTCTGGCCTATTTTTAGGTGAGTAAACAAGGCTTACACTCCCTGTACAGACCCACTAACTATACTCATTTAAGAATCACAAATCCATAACATGAAAACCATAGCATCTGAGGAAGCAGGTGAGTAGAAGGTATAATCTGTAAGCCTAAATAGCTTCATATAAACTGACCCAGGATACAACCAAAAAACAGAAATGAAACTGATACATCCTCCTTTTCCTTCTGCTACCCACTGGTTTTCCTTCTTCTCTACTCTCCTTCAAGGAAGCATATACAACCAAATAACTTCTTTTATGTCTTCCAATGTCCCATGGCCTCAGCCTTCCCCCTCATAAGAGTAATCTTCTTCTATGGGATTATGTTTGAACAAGGATTTAATATTTTCTTCTTTCCCTTGATTTCATACTACCCACCTCCAGACAGAAACAAGAATCTCACTATGTCTGGAACCATCCAGCACGTGATTAAAGCAATCACAACAAATAAACATGATATAACAATGTTCATCAGAGCTGTTGAAAAGAGAGATCCTTCATGCTGCTAGTGACCAGTTCTATCCTTGCCAGTAGCTTCTTTGGGTTTTATTCCTCCTGTTGACTTGAAGTCTTAGCACCGACCCTGGATTTTGAGGGGCAGCTTGCATCAGTATCCAAATTAGCGTTTCACTTGCTTCATAATTCCCACAGGCAAAAGATATATGAAATACCTTTCAGAGAAGTCCTGAACCCAAGTGTCTCCTCTGCACTTTGTTCTGCTGGGGTAGCCCTATCCATCTGCCTCTTTTGCTTCATCTACCCGTGGAGCAGCCCAGGCAGGTGCTCCTATTTCTCTTCACTGACAGAGTTTTTAAGGCCCCTGATCTCTCCAGAGCAAGTCGAAGACCCTGCAACATACTTTCATGGGAACACAGTGTCACCTGGACACCCAGGTCCCCTTGAAGGCCACAGCTGGTCTCTATAATGAGTGTTTAAATATGCTGTAGGACTAGTGTATGCTTATGATTTCTATGATTTTGTGTGTGCTGTTGTTTCTAATCTCAAGTAACAGAGTTGGTTTTGTTGATGCATGAAGACAGATAGCAACATGCTGCTCCTTCCTTACGTAAACATGCATACACAAGAAAAGGCAGAGGGAATGAAAATAGATAAACAAATGCACAAAAATGGTAAGCATAAATATTGCAGATGTAGATATGGCAAAAATATATGGCAGGCAGATCTCTAGAGAAACAGATGGATAGCCCACAGCAGTAAGCAGTAGTTGTCTATGAAAGATGGGCAAATGCAGTGGTAAATGACTTGTGACTCTTCAAAATTTAATTTGCCATGAAAGCCCATCATGAATGATGCAAAGGCAATACATGGAGGAAAACTATCAAGCACTACTTCTTTTCTTCTTAACCTGTGGGATGGAAAGTTATCTGACGGGTTACAATAAGCAAACATGAATGCAGATACGCAGAGATATCTCAGCACTTGACAGCTTTCAAAGTTTATTGTCAAACCAAATTAGCAGAAGTCTGCCACGTATGAGCAGGCAGAACAGCAGGCAAGATGCTAAAATGTCTGCAGTGAAATCATTGTCTTCCCTGGTATTCTTACAACCCTCTCCTTCCCCTTGACCTCTATTTGCTAGTTCAAAAGATATTAAGGTGTCAGCAGCCAAAAGCAACTGCTGGAGAAGGTTACAACAGCCTTATTTACTCCTCTGTTTCTTAAGGTTACAACAGCCTTATTTACTCCTCTGTTTCTTTCCTACTTAATTTGCTAGTACCTGTCAGTTGTGATATACCCAAGGAAAGGTTAAGGGTCTTTTTTTTTCTCTGTAGATCTTAAAGAATGTTTTTAAGCACTATCTCCCGTCTCTGATAAGCAGACTGTAGTTGAAGTTCTAACACAACATGTAGAATGGTGATAAAGTAGTCACAGAAGTCTGGCTGTCATACAACTGTGGAGACTGTGAGGAAGAATGATGTAAAGAATTGTACGATGGTCCTCAGAGATCTTGTCCTCAGTTTGGAACCCTTGTTCTCCACTTAACTTATTATATATTGGTTTGGGTAAATGGACACCTGTAATGTGCAAGTTTCTCACAACAAGAGACAGGAACTCTTTTGTTTTGTCCACAGGGTACCTGAACCTGCCCTAGAGCTGATGTCTCCTGATTCAGTTATGATCTCCTTCCATGTGGTCCTTCTATCCTGTGTGTGGCTGGTGTCTCAGTGCTTTGCTAGACTGTCCCATATAAATGTTTTAAATTGAATATACATTTCCCTGTGCACAGTGCTCAGCCCTTGTTGGTCTCATGAAAAAAACTGTGAGCCAAAGTCACACTTCCCAATGGAGAATTCCAAAGCTCTTCAGACAAAACGATTCCTTTCTGTCCTTATTGCACCTCATCCATCAGGCCAGCTTTCTGAGATCCCCCTCCACTCAGCATTCAGTCTTGCCTAATGTCCTCAGGGAAGTAAGGAATTAAATGGAATATATTTTTAAAAGAAAAGCAAGAGAGCCCTCCTGCTGGAGCTGAATAAAGTTAAGACAGCTCTGTCAGCTGCATGTCTTCACTTTGCAGGGAGCTGTCAGTAAGCTCTTTAAAGTTGGGGAACTTACGCAGGCAAAACAATTGTGTGTGTCACTTGTAATCTATATGCACAAATCGCACCACGTTGAAAGCAAGAAAATTCATTATTATTTATATAAATAGATCTTGTAGATTTCATTAAGATTAGGTCAGGCTGTGGAGTTATCACATAGGCTTGTTTGCACTTTTGTTAATCTTCATTTGCAAATGCTGATTAGTGCCACAAAACTCTCTTGCTGTTTACTGCAAAATCTGCTTCTTTTCTTCTTGTCAGGAAGACTCAGAGGAGGGAGAGGGGAGGGTGGAGGAAAGAGAAGGGGGCTTCAAAGCCAGTAGCAAGAACCAGAGGGAACATGAAAGTAGATTTGTTTGAATCAGGAAAAGAAGGGATGGTGGGAGAGAGCATCTCACTTGCTCTCTTAAAATCCTTGGTAGAGCAGACTCAAGCAGGAACTCCTGGTAACAGAGCAGTGGTGCAAGAGCAGTGCAGATCACAGAATCCCAGAATCACTAGGTTGGAAAAGACCTTTAAGATCATTGAGTCCGACCATACCTGTCCTATGCTAAACCATATCTCTAAGTGCCCTGGCACAGCTTAATGCCATTTCCCCTTGTCCTATCACCTATCATCAGATCAATGGGTTCAAAACTCTAGAGATACGGAAACTCCTGAAAACTGGACAAGCGGTGCTTCCCCCTCACTTTCCAGTTCATACAGGTTCTTACATACTTTGAACATTAATATTCAAACCCACCCTGATGCCCCATCAGGTGACATGATGAATAAGTGTTATCTGCAGTTTGCTCTTCTCCCATTCTCTCCTGAAGGAAATGGTGCATTGTTATTATACTGTGTTATTTTGGAATACTTCTGTTCAGTTGTTAAATTTTGCACTTTACACGGACTGACATCTGCAGTCCTGTAATCAGCTAGCTTTCCCATATATATTTTTTTAATAGTGATTTAATTGATGTCATTCTGTAACAGGTACTTACTCATAGTATGAAATCCTCTGCTGAAACTGGAGCTCCAGGATGAAGAGCCAGAGAGATGGAAGGTTGCGTGAAGAGGAAGAAGAAACAGAACTGAAGTGCCAACACAGTGAGGAGCACTGTGGAAGAAGCATGTACAGGGACATGGGGATGCAGTGACCAAAGCTGTGTGCCATCTGTATGTGTATGTGCATAGCAAGTGCTCTCATACCAGGGACGGAACATGACTCTTGCCTGTACTAGCTGGCTTATATTTTTTCCCTTATGTTTTTCCAGTCTCTGCTTCCTGCCATGCTGTATCAGAATCCAGTAAGAATCACAAAAGGAGAAATCCTGTCTCCTCTTTTTTTTTTTCCTAAATGTTTCCATTCTCATAGGTAGCCCTTCTCATCTTCATTTAAATGCTGACTGCTCTTCAAACTCTTTCCGAACAGTGTCTGGTAACTAGGTCAGTTTTTCCATCATCTAATTGTGCTACCAAATACTGAATAAATACATCAGGGTATTTAAAGTACATGAGGGGTGTGAATTTGTATAGTCAGCATTCAGCTTCCCCCAAACTCCATTCTAGAATAATGGCCATAGATTGCTTTTCAGTGACAAAGACCATTACTGCATGGAGAAAAAATAAAACTGCTTTCCAAAGATCCCAGGGGTGGAGACTGTGGGAAGCATGTGCAATGTTTTCTCAAAGAAATTATTCACAGCAATTTTACTTTTTTCCTTTTATGAGTAATATGCTAGAAGAAATTGTAAGTAACAATACAAAATTAAATTTGGTGAATGTGCTGAGGGGTAATCCTTAGAGAAACCTTATCTATCTTGAATATTCAAACACATCAACTTGTTGGGCATGATGGCAATTACTGCACTACATATATTCAATTTGCTCTTGTATATACAATATTATCTTCCATAAGGAACAGTAAACTGCAGAACATATTTCAGTAAACACTATTCTGAACAAACAGAAATGGCTTGAGTGTGCACTTCTGTGCATAATAATATAGCAATGAAATATTGCTCTGACAGAGCTGCTGAGTGTAGGGGAGATCATATCCTTTGAGAAGTTCCTTAGTGTTAGCAAGTTCTTCTTTGAAGGCTAGGAGAGACAGCCCTTAACAATTCTGGCATCCCCTACCTGGGATGGGAAAGTGTGTGTTCCTTTTGTTCAGGTAAATTAAAAAAACCCTGAAGATAGTTCCATTAGTCTTGTAAAGACTGCGCTACAAATCCAGGGACAGCCCAATCAATCCCGATATGGATCCATGTATACATGCACATATGCATGTGCGTGTTTGTATATATATGTTTATGTATATGCATATTTGTAGGGTTACAGATGGTGTCTGAAAGCTTAAAGCAGAGATGCCTCCTAGATGGCAACAGACATTTGTAAAAGCATTTTATTCTTGGTATTTTTCTTCATGTAACCACTTCTGTATTCTTCGTGTGACTAAAAACATATGTCCCCTTATATTTCACATGCTCTCTTTTATCATTTTTTTAAAGGTGACTCTTCCTACAGCTGCCCTCCAAGCTTCCTTGACTGAAACCCCTTCCCCCGCTCTTTTTGATGCTGCTTCACCATGGAGGCCAGCAAGCCACAGAATCAGCGGTGGAAGAGCCATCCCCTTTCTTTTTGAATTGCAGTGCAGTGAACTGAGAACACCTGCAAAGTCATGGGATGCAATGGGGTGAGAAGCTCAATTCCATCTGAGCTGGGTGGTGGGGTGGTATGAAATTTCCAGCAGAGAGGACAGTAGCCTTCATCCGAAGAGACAATAACTTCTTGACACACTTTAATTCATCACTTATGATTATCCGACTCTACCCTTGAGCGATAAGGATAAAAGGTTCTTTAAAATTGAGTTAAAGTCCATGTAAAAGGTTGCACCAGCTCAGTTAAATTCATTATAAACCTGATTATTTAAATCAATGCCACTTTGTGTGCAGGCAAATTCTAAGTGTTATGCTTTATGGATGTAGTGAATCCTACAGAGGGAACTGAAATGGCCAATTTTTTCACACAATCACACCCCACTGGTACTGAGAAAGGAGTTTTAAAAGACTGAAATTTGGCTTTCCTGGACACTTTTCTATTCAAGGTATTCCAAAGAGCTTTTCAGTAATAAGCTGGAGGCTGGTGCTACAGAGACTGCACAGACAAACACAGAGACTGTTAATTCAGCAGCAATACCTCCAAAAAAGCTATGGAGGTTAAAGTCTCTATTACTAAAAGGGAGACTGCTGACAATCTGCCTTAGAAGTCACTTCTCTGGGACACCCCTGCGGATGGCCTTCATCCTGAGGAGCCTGAATTTCCCTCTGACACCAGGTGCCAATGCAATATTCATGTCGCTCTTTAGGAAGCTGTACAGCAGGCTTACAAGCATGGGATGGGACCTGGGAAGTATGGGGAGGATGCTGTGAAGGTGGACAGGAATAAGGCCCAAGTGGGCCAGATATGGAGGCAGAAGCCAAGACACCAAGCAGCATTGCTGGCATGGTGTGAATAAGTTATGGTTTCTGCCAAATTCAAGCTGTATTGAAGGACTTTCAAACATTTTTCCTTGGGCTGTCTTAGTGCTTGATAGCTAGATGGAGGCTGAAGGCTGCTGCTGGGTATGTAAACAGTAAGAACCAGCCTGCAGTTGTGACACACATGCACACACAAGCACCATTGCCTCACCTGGAGGCATCCCAATTAACTGGAATTACCATCCCCACCAAGCCATAGCTATCACCATTAAATGTCATTAGACTTAAATTAGGTTTGCTCCCAAAGATGTCCCAATTAAACGAATTTCCTGATTAAGTCCAAGTGGCATGTACTTTAATATACTCTGTTACCATACACATGTGGTTTTCCTAATTTTATTGTTTCTTTGACTCCCAAGTTTCTAGCCATCATACCATAAAGTCCTCAGTTAAACCCTTAAGTGCAAAAGCTTTGCATAGACAAACCCTTTTATCTTTCCAATGTCATTTACTGATTTTTTTAAAGGGAAGAGAGCTAGTTTTAAAAGTCAGGGCTTTGGTCATGTAGGAAAAATTGTATTTGAAAAGCTAAATCTAGCACAGTAGATTTGGGAATCAACTGAAATTTTCTTCAGCAGACGGCAGGCTGGTGAAGGAGTGAGTGCAGATTATGTGAAGTCGATTGAATGAGTATGAGGTATTTTTAGTTTTTCTATCAGAGTGGATATGAGCCCAGCCTAACCTTCCTCTCTATGGATGTTCACACAATCACACCCCACAGTCATGCTACAGTATGAGTTCTCTGCTCCACAGGTCGTTTCCTTTTCCTTCCTCCACATCTGGCTGCAAACAGCCAAACTAGAAGCTTGAAAACTTCTAGCACTTAACTGTTGAAAACTGAATGGATTTCTATTTTTTCAATTGATGGTTTGAAAAAGATTTAGAAAAATGTCAGAAAACAAGTATTTGTAATTAAAAAAATGTGTGCCTCAAGAAGGTGGGAAAGAGGAGCAGGGGAGAAAGGAGACGGAAAACCCACTTTGTAAGTTGAGAAAGTGGGGCAGTTTAGTGGTTTGGTAGAGCATTACCCAGAGCAAGGAACTGAATCCCTTTTGCCTCACCCCCAACTTGGTAACTGGTGAAAGTGCAAAAGATGTTAGGGTTCATCTCAGTAAAGACATTTACTTTCTTGGCTCAATCTGTCATAGCATTTGTTTAGGCTAGCTTAAAGGGAAAATACAGCACATACACATGCCTTTGTCACGGATGCTGAAAATATGGTCTGTGTCACATCATTGCATGGAGTACACTTGTCTGGACTGTGCGTCTGGCCCTCACCAGACCTGTCAGTCATAGGCAGACTGGAAATTACAACTCCTTCTTTGGACTCATGTTGCCCACATTAATGTGTTCAAAATAGGCTTCTTATTTATTTTAGACTTTGCACCCAAACCCACAAGCTGAATGCTTCCCTGAATGTCCTTGTACAACATAAAAGCCTTTCTCATCCTTGTGATTTTTCACAGCTGCCTCAGGTGTCTGTGCTGCTGCAAACAGCAATTAGAGGACAAGGAACTTGTCTGTCAAGCACAGATCCAAGAAACACTGTATTTATCCCTCCCCTTATTTGCCTTCTAGCTAGGAGAAAACACTCTGTGATCAAGGTACATACTTTGCCTCAGGACTCTTTTTTCTCTTATGAACATAAATATTGTTCTTACAGGAAATAATTGAGTCCTCAAGCCTCTCATTTGAGTGGACAAATATAGATTGAAGGCTGTACACTGATGCACTAATATGTTCTCCCAGGTACTGCAACTAGTGCTTTGTTTAACTGTCTTTAGGCTAGTCTCCTCTCAGCGTCTTCCTTAGGTCCTCTGAATCACTTCTCAGAGGCAGTAAGCCTTTCTCCACTGAGTAAGTCTTGGTATTTCTTCCATGTTGACTGTCACCAATCACCTCCTTATTTTTCATGTGCCTTGGCAGTTTCCAAGAGTATCTCCTCCATCCATGATCTTGCCAGGCACAGGGGTGAGACTGACTGGTCTATAATTCCCTGGGTCCTCCTTTTTTCCCTTTTTTAAAAATGAAGATTATGTTTCCCCTTTTCCAGTCAGTGGCAACTTCACTGGACTCTCATGCCTTCTCAAATATGATGGAGAGTGGCTTAGCCACTTCATCTGACAGTTCTCTCAGGATCCACAGATGCATCTCATCAGGTCCCATGGACTTGTGCACCTTCAGGTTCCTAGGTGTTCTTGAACCATATCTTCTCCTATAGTGGATGGTTCTTCATTCTTCCAGGCCCTGCTTTTGCCTTCTGTGACCTAGGCATTGTGGCTAGAGACCTTGTTGGTGAAGACTGAGGAAAAAAATTCATTGAGCACCTCAGCCTTCTCCATACCCTGGATAACCTGGTCTCCCATTACATTCTGGATGGGGCCCAAATTTTCCATCATCTTCATTTTATTACTGACATACTTATAGAAACTTTTATTTATTTCCTTGATGTCCCTGGGCAGATTTAATTCTATCAGGGCTTTCACTTGATCCTGGCTGCTTGCACAGTTTCTCTGTGTTCCTCCCAGGCTATCTGTCTTGCATTGGCAGGTAATACAGCCACCCTCTGTAGGCTTCATTTTTGCATTTGAGTTTGTCCAGGAGCTCCTTGTTCATGTAGGTCTCCAGGGGTTTTTGTGTGACATTTTCTTTGTTGATATGAGCTTCTCCTGAGCTTGAAAGAAGTGATCCTTGAATATTAGCCAGCTATCTTCAGCCTCTCTTCCCTCCACAGCTTTGTTCCATGGTACTCTACAAAGCAGGTCCCTGAAGAGGCCAAAGTCTGCTCTTTTGAATTCCAGGGTAATGACCTTGCTATGTGCCCTCCATCCCATCCTGAAGAGCTTGAATGCTATCACTTCATGATCACTGCAGCCAAGGTTTCCTCTGAGCTTCACATCCCCTACCAAACCCTCTTTGTTGGTGCAAACAAGATCTTATTTACTAGTTTTTATAGCTACAAATCAAGAAGACAGAACAAGCACAATGGTGCATTGAAGGAGACACAGTGTACATAAACTGAGAGAGGTGCACAGCAGATGTAAGGAAAACCTCATGCTGAGGACAGTAAGGGCATAGAACAGGCTATCCAGAGAGACTGTGCATCCAATTCCCCATCCTCTGAGGTTCTGAAGGCCTGAATGGGTACAGCCACAGAAGATCAGGTTTGACCCAAGAGCTGACCATACTTTGTGCAGGAGGTTCGACTAGAAGCCTCCTGAAGGTGTCTTCCAACCTGAATTATCTTAGGGTCCTATGAAAAGACAACTTTGTTGTGTGCTAGAACCGACATTGAAGGAGACAACTCCTCACCATATGGTTGTATTGATGGTCAACAGCTACAGTACGGGGTGGGGGGTGGCTGGTTATGATGCTCGTGGACTTCTTTTCCTTGGAATGCCAGTCTAAGGAAACAGATACAATGATTTATGTTTTCTTAAAATCCTATATCTACCCAATATTGAATGGTTCCCAACAAACATCTTGTGTATATATTGTTTGTGTTATCATAGTCTCCTGTTAGGCAGACAGAGCTGTCACTGTCTGACCAGAACTTCTATATTCAGACATGGATAGCATCCAAAGATCCTCATATCCTGGATTTGGAAGAGCTGGCATTCTTTTAGGAGCAACCTGCCAGATGAACAGATATGGAGAATCGTCTTGTTTAATCTACTACCATCACACAGGCCACAGACAGGATTTTATCTTGTCTTTCTTGTAGTAAAATGTATGTTATTAAGACAAATAGCTTTCAGCTGAGCTATAACATTTTTTATGTGGTAATATACTGTCATAATACAAATGATACAGGGCTGTAGGCACCTAGCAGAGATGTCAAAGAGGAGTACAATCCCAGCCGCTTTCCACTGACTGCACTGGGTTTAACAGCTTTGGCCAGTAAGTAAGCTGAAACTTTCAGATCTCTAGTTAACTTCAAGCTATATTCAGATTTCTTGACATCTAAGTTCATTCCTTGCTATCAGATGAAGAAATGCTGATGGGGTTTCAGTTTGTTGGGGATTTTTGCCCCCACTTCCTTCTCCACATTGTGTTCTGGGGTGCTCTTCTCCACAGAGGGCTACTGCCTGAGATTTTTTTGGCCTAGGATACTAAATGAAACAAGGTCTGGGACATGTCTTCTGGAAAAGTTACTAAGGGATACCCTTAGTGTAGGTTATCTTGGCATAATCCCTCTGAAGTAATGACAACTATCTGCTTCAAAGACAGAATTATAATTGAATGACTTTACGAAGGGTGAGAAATGCACAGTGTTTTTACAGAAGCAAGTTGGCTACTTCTGTCTAAAGCAGGAGTGGAACACAACTCCTCCAGAATATTTCTCATACACCCAGTGACTATTGACTTGACACTAGATAATAAAAAGTTTGCCAATCACAGGACTTCTTTGTCTTATTTGGACAACCCCTGGCTCTATTAATATAAGTTGCATTAAACTACTCAAAGTATTTATGTAGTTTTGTCCTGGTTTCGGTTAGGATGGAGTTAATTTCTTTTCTAATAGTGGATAGAATAGCGTGTTTGGGATTTAGGGTGAGAGCAGTGCTGATAGCACTCTGATGTTTCTATTGTTGCCAAGCGATCAGTTGGTCATATTTCCCTGCTAATGAGAAAGGAGGGGACGCAGCCAGGACATGTTACCCGAACTGGTCAAAGGGGGTATTCCATGCCAATTACATCATGCTCAGTATAAAGGGGGGCTGGTGGGAGGAGGAGCAGGCAGCTCCAGGATGTGTGGTTTTTAGGGACGGTCTGATTTTTCAGGACGGTTCTGGGCTGCACGGCCTGAGTTGTGTGGTTCAGTGAGAAACTGCATTGTGTATCACCAGTTTCATATATTTTTTGCTCTAAAGTTCTGTTATCATTGTTATATCTATCTTTCTGCTATTCTAGTAAACTCTCCTTATCCCAACCCACAGGGTTTTTGGTTTCCTGGTTCTGTTTTCCCTTCCCTTCCCTTCCCTTCCCTTCCCTTCCCTTCCCTTCCCTTCCCTTCCCTTCCCTTCCCTTCCCTTCCCTTCCCTTCCCTTCCCTTCCCTTCCCTGTGCATTACAGTGTTGCATTACTTTCTGTGATAGAATGTATTTGTGTGCATGTGCAAAGATGCTTTCATTTGAACGAGAGTAGGCTAATGAATAACATGTGATAATATTTATAAATGTAGCAGCATGTATGATTTTGTGTGCATGCAGAGGCAGTTGTATATGTTCATTTAACCCCAATTTGCTTTGTAGCTTCCTGAAATAGCATTTTTGTCACTGTTTAATGAATGAAGCAGCTGGCATTGTTGGGATGATGTTTCTAAATGCTGCATGTCTACTTCAATCTCATATACAGTGTTTATCTTCTTGTCTGTGCTGTGGTCATTATCTATGGTTGAATGACTCTGCTTCTGGAAAACCAAAGTCTGTCAGAGTTTGTCAACCATTTCTTTTGGCAATTTCTCTTTCCTACCTGTGCTGGTTTGGCTGGAATAGAGTTAGTTTTCTTCACTGTGGCTAGTATGGGGCTACATTTTGGATTTGTGCTGAAAACAGTGGTAATACAGAGATGTTTTTATTATTGTTGAGCAGTGGTTACACAGAGCCAAGGCCCTTTCTGTCAGGACACCCCACCCCATCAGTGAGTAGGCTGGGGGTGCACAAGGAGTTGGGCAGGGGCATAGCTGGGAAAGCTGATCCCAACTGACCAATGGGATATCCCATACCATATGATATTGTGCTCAGCATATAAATCTGGGGAAAGAAGAAGGATGGGGAGGATGTTTGGAGTGATGGCTTTTTTCTTCCTAAGTAATAGCTATGTGTGATGGAGCCCTGCTTTTCTGGAGATGGCTGAACACCTGTCTGCCCATGGGGAGTGGTGAATGAATGCCTTGTTTTGTTTTGTGTGTGTGTGACTTTGTCTTTACCTATTAAACTGTCTTTATCTTAACCCATGAGTTTTCTCACTTTTACGGGGAAGGAGTGAGTGGCTGCAGGGTGCTTAGGGGTTAAACCACAACACTACCAAAACACAGGTATTTTGTGGCCTTACAAAAGATATGAAAATATTGTGTGTGTGCCACAACTGAAGTGGGACATTTGAACAACAGCCTTTGCAAACCCTTTGCCCCTCCTCACTTCCCCAAATATCCCTGCTGGCAAAGTCAAAAAGAGGCCCATGTTGATAGGACTGCACCAAATGAGATACGGTTCAAGATTATCAGTGCTTAACAAGATAAGTGAACATATATTACTTGATTTCCATGTAGGGTTATAAGTGCATTCTCACATATAGGAATGGCAGATCAATGCAAAAGAAGTGTTCAGAAATGGAAAAACTCTCTTATGAAACAAAAATCACAAGTTTTAATTTCCAGAAAAACTCAGGCCAGATGCAGGTTCCCTCCAACAATGACATGCCTACCTCTCCAGGATCTCCAGGAAGCTGAGGACACAACTGACATTGCTATAGGCATTTACCAAAGTATTTCAAATAGAGTGGCTGTACAGTATAAAGACTAGGGCAGAGGCTTTGCCCAGCCTGCCTTCTTTGTATGACCTGAGACACATACATGGATTTGGAATGGGGCTTGGAACTAGATTATCTCTAAGGTCCCTTCCAACTCAGGCCATTCTGTAATTTTGTCCAATAATCATCTGATCAGTCCAAGCCCCACCTAGAGTGTTTCCACTGCATATGCAGCCCTCCTCCTTCTTTCTCCTTCTTCTTTCTCCTTCTCCTTCTCTCTCCTTCTCCTTTCCCTTCTCCCTCTCTTTCTCTTCCTCCTCCATGAGCTGCTGTTCCTCCTGCCCATCCACAGGAGGCTGTCTTCTCTATTCCTACAGGGAGCAATTCAACATCCCACTGTTGTGACTAAAACCTCTATACCCAAGCCACTTCTGGGCTCAGCATGACCACTGGAGTAAGAACTTTCCTGATAAATGTTTAACATTATAGAGCTTTTTCCTCCATGAAAATAAACCAAGTCTTAAATGTTCAATTTCTTTCATCTCTGTGCACATTTATGTTTTCTCTAAATGAGGCCACATACCCTAACTCTGTTCCCCCTCCTCCCCTGGAAGTTCCTACCCTCTCATTATTTTAAGGCATCAAACCTGATTCAGTAAATCTCTTCTTTCAGAACTGTCATGTTTTAGCCTCAGAACACAAACACAGTATTTGTTCCTGGCATGCTTCCTTTTTAATGCTTTAAAAGCTGTTACAAATGTCTTGTTTCCTCCCAGCCACAGCTGTATTAGATTATCTGTTCTGGTTTTGGGTTTTGGGGGATTTTTTTAGAGTTTTTTCCTAAAGGGAAAAAGTGAAACACCTGATGCAAACTTAGCCCTTTGGAACAGCAACTGATTTATAACTCTGTACTCCCCGGACCAAAGGTTAACCCCTCTCGTCAGTTATTAAAGGTTGTATTGGTTGCCAGGAAGGAGCAGCATTTGTCAAGTCAAGATTTCTGGGAGCAAAATTGAGACACGCAATTTTCAGGGTGTATCTGAAATAGGCAGCCTGTGGAGGAGAAAGCAGGTTTGTTAAAATTGCAAAAAGATGAAAAGGGAAGGCAAAGGGAAGCAGACTGCAACAGACTAAACGTTTCTTTTCCCATGGTTGCCCCAGGATGTGATGGGAAGAGAGGTGCCTTGTGGTCCATTTTTTAGGCGGTAAAAGCAATGCACTAGCAGAAAAAGTTATCAGGAGGAGGACTGTAAAAACAAAACCCAAACACTGTCTACCAGTTAACCCAAGATTTTAAATTGTACCATGCTAACTTAGAATTTGTTTCAAACACTGATGAAGGAACATCAAATGATGTTGATCTGTGTGCTAATGGAGAGTAACATTTCTTTAAAACAGCTATCCTCCTGAACTCCTGGAAAATCAACAGATATATGAACTCAAATTTTGGTTTTGTCCTTTTAAAAACAACTCATTGGGATCCAAGAAATTTTAGGCAGATGTGCCGTAGTGCAGTAGAAAATAGCTTAATTATTGATGCTAAAAATATAAATATGCTTAAATGAAGACAGCATAAACAAAGCAATGTGACTTCTGTCAATGTAAATCTATCCCGTTTAACTTGCTAGAATACTGTCTAAGAATGAACAATATCATGGATAATGGTGGATTGATAAAAAGACATTCCCTCCAAAATAATGAAACTGCTCAGGGTAGGTTAAATCAAGAACTTTGATAATCATACCATAAAGAGGGCACTCATGTCATAGATTTAAAGATGAAAAAAAGTTTGAACAATGTAATGGTACTTTTTGTTATCACTGAGACTGCTGTAGTAACAGTCCCCAACAAGCTATTTTCTAGACCCAAGGCTGTAGACCCCCATCCAAGAGCACTATGATTGAAAGAACAAAGCCCCATCTGACAGCAAGGAGGAGAGCAGCATTACAAGCGCAAACTTGGATTCAATCTTTCTGCATCAGGGAAGAAATATACTCCACTGAAGTCAATGAAGAGTTCCTTGCAAAGAGAAGTCTTTGAGGAAAAACATGGTTAGCGTCACCTGCACTATCATGATAAAGGTGAGGACAACAACCCTCTCTTTACACCCACTCTTGACTGACAAGATATGCCAGATCTACCCAAGCTGTGGAGGGCAAGGGTCTTGTCTGGCTCTTCCTTTCTTTATGCAGACTCACTCTGAAAAGATGGAGAAGTTTATCTCCTACAGAGCGGAGAATGATCACAGGAAGACTAAGCCCAAACAGAAGGTTTGAGGGAAGCTGATTTTCTGACTCCTGCATTAACTTACTCTGCTTCCTTATCACAATGAACGCTTTCATTTCAGGGAATATGGGCTGCTTTTGCATGTTTTCTGCTCGATCACCCACTCAAACATTTCATAGCTTTGTAAGTAGGCCCAAAGAAAAGAAGAATGTTCTGAAAGAAACCTCTTCCTTGACGCAATCCCAACATCCTAATCATGAGCACAGTCTGATCTAGTAGCATTATGGTCCTGCATTCCCCGCTGCTGGAGTGCTCTGGAGGTTGCTGCTGCTGCACTCAGCAGATCCCAGAGCAAGTTACCCTTTGATGAAAAATGGAGGAGCCTTTCTATTCTATAAGGAGGCACTGAGAGAAAAGGAGATGGACATTGCTGAGGGACAGGCAAAACTGGAGAGGGGAAATCTGCATCTGTCTGTGGCCATACCACTCCAGAGCTGTTTCTTAACTGATTTACATGGCCCACTGGCTTTTGCTTTTGTTGCTGGTTTAGACACAAAACAGGCATGTCCTCTGCCTCTGCTAGTGTAGTTTAAAACAAGCACTGCTTGCTTGATACTAGTCCTAATGTGCTTGCTGGGGCCTCTCTTTTCCTCAGTTTGCAGTGACTTTTATTTAGGTCCTCTGCTTGTTTATGATTTATGAAGCTTTTGCTCTGTCTATCGCATTTAACAAGCACTGTGAAGAAAAGAGAAAGCTTTTAGCTCCAAGGCGAAAAGAGAAAAGCAATGGTTTCTCCTTTTTCTTTAATGTAATTTAAAGGAGATTGGAATTTAAGGAAGCCAGAAAGTGAAAGATGGCGTGGCAGAAGGAGAAGAAATAAAGCCCTAGACACCTTTCATTTTCCCTAGAGGAGAATGTTAGGAAAGACAAAGATTGTTTTTCCCCTCCAGCCCCCAAACAGAAATGGTTTTTAGACACACAGATTGGATTTGCAGCTTCCCCAAATCAGCCTGGCAAGGTAAAGATACCTTGTACTACCCTCATCATCTTTTATTATCTCTACTAAATCAAGTCAAGTGTTATTTAATTAAAAGGGACATGTAAGGTTATGTCAGGCAGCTCAAGCAACAAAGGCAGTTCCTCAGTTTGGTTGAGATGCTACAAAGCTTGAGGGCCAGGAAAGTGGTACTGCAATAAATCACCTGTTGTTCAGAAAGACACACTTCCTGGGGAGTGAAGGAAACAGATGGGACGTCTGGGATAGCCCGGTCTTAAGTTGGAGCTCTGGTTCTGAGCAGAGGCTGTTCCAAGGTCTTGAACATGAACTGAACTGTTGTAACACTGACCTGGAAGGCATTTTCTGAACCCACTTTGAACAGAAACCATGTGCATGCCCACTAGTTTTCCAGCAGATAAATCCCCTAGATGTATTAAGCAGTTGCCTAGACATAGTAATGCAAGTCAGTGAGCTATGTCCTTGTCTTGGGCACCATCAGACCCCAAAGAGTTGATGCCAGCCAACCTATGGAGAGTGAGAACTTCATTTGTCTTTTATCCTTAGAAGTATCCATCCTGATGTTCCTTGCTGTTTTGGAGACCTCTCTAAAGAGTGGAGAATTAATAGAAACATGGCTATGAGCCTACAAAGACAGATTTTTATCTCTTCTGATTGACACAGAATTCAGGTTAATCAGTCTATTCATGACATAGGATCTGAGGCTTGCTGAAATCAACAATAGAACAAGTCATAAGGATTAACAGTCTTTGGTTCAAGCCCAAAATAATGCCACATTCATGGTGGTGAAAAGGAGAACCAATCCAGTCATTCTGCATAAAATTTTGTTTGCTTGGTTATAGGGTTGTTATTGTTTAAATATCTCAAACTCTGAGAAAAGAATAAAATAGAAAAAAGTTTTAAAAATCCAAAAAGCATGGCACATTTATTACCGATGAGATATCTTCCACCTCACCTCTTCAGTCTTCTGAGAAACATTCCCTAAACATAGGTAGAAACAATGTGACGCAGTCCAAATAATTGTTAAGGTAATAAAGAAAGAAGTGGTAGGAAAATTACCATTTCGTATCTTCTTGTGTGTCATATAAAGGGTAAAGGGCTTCATACACAATTGTTTTCCATCCCTAGGTTAGCTTTGATCTCTGCAAACATAAGTTTTAAGACCAAATTATATTATTTTCTAAAGGTTCTAAGCACCTGCAAAGAGAGGCTTAAGATGAAAGTACCTTCTCCACCATAAGTCACTATAATTAGTTCATGAAAGTGGCCAAAATATTTAAATGAGGTTTAATTAAAAAGATTGAGGAGATGACTTCAGGAAAGTGAAACGTGATCTTCAGAATTAAGGCAGAAATAAAATTCCAGCCAGAATTTTAAAAAGTACTTTAATTATACTTTACATTTTTCCTCAAACTAACTGCAAGTGTATATGGATAGCAATCATTGCACACACTCTGAATTTGGGATGTGATGCAGGAAGACTTTGATACTAGCAACCCCTACTATTTAGACTGGGGACATCAGGGGTCCAACAAATTCCCTCGATTTTCATGGTGTTTGAGGTGCGGAGGAGGCAGGAGCCAATCAAGGCTTCTCCATTTTATTTATAATTCTTCCACCCGGCCACTTCCTAATTGTACAGTTCTGTCGGTACCTAGGCTCTTGTTCATGTGTGCTGACAGGACTGATGGATTTCTTCATCTTGGGTCTCCCACTCTCTCCAAACCTCTGGCTCTTTTAGTGCATTAAAGGTCAGGCTTCAAGCAATTTTCTTGCCTGGATATTTCTTATTCAGTCTCAGGTGTTTTGTACTTAGATCATACAACTCCATGATGTATGTGAAAGGTGCTTTATAAATCAGTATGTAATAACAACAATACTGCATCCATCTGTTGAAAAAGAGGGAGGGTATTCTGACTACTCGGAATATAATTTCCCCAAGGTGAACTTCAAGCAGGACACCAGGCTTAATGAACACGATTGCTGTGAGCAAATTACCATCCCGGTCTTTAAGGAGATGGTGCTGTAGAGGCTTGAAGTGCAGAACCAGTCACTCTGTCACCCCCGTTTTGTGCCTGGAGTTGCCACTTACCTTATGTGTGAACTTGTACAGTCTCTTGGAAGTCAAGAGGCAGACTTTCAAGGGTGTCAAGAAGTCTAAGGGTAATCAATACACACTGGGATTTTCACACCTATCTCTAACTGCAGGGAATGAGAGAAGGTGCTTAAGTGCTCTTTAGACACCCTAATGCCTCTGAAGACCTGCCTTTCCATTTGCCGGGGCTCTTGCTTCTCCGTGCAGCAGAACTAATACTGCCTGCCTGGCAAAGGGCTGAGAGTTTTCACCCTGTCATGAGCACATTTAGATCTGTGTCAGAAAGGTGATGTTTAAAAAGCAGAAGGTGTTACTGTATTTGCAGGAAGCGCTAATGGCTGCTACATGCCAGCCTTTGACATACAGGCAACTACAGACAGCTACAGCTGACTGGGAAAGCAAATCATCATTCCTTAGGTAAGCCTACCTGGCACAGTTCCACATGACACAGAGATAACTAGGCATGCCCCGAAGCAGCTAACCCTGTCATCAGGAGCGGCCTAGTGTCTCCAGACCCCAAGCTGAAGATTGAATTTGGTGCTGTGTCACACCTGGATGTGGCCCCATCACACTGTGATCAGACTGGGAAAAAGCCACCCAAGTCCCTTGAGGTGACAAGGGGGTGGAAGACATTAGGGATAGCATCCCAGCTTTGAATAGAGTTAACCCCTTGGGCTATCACAGCTGGGTATTTCTCAGACGTGTAAACACCTGCAGAGTGTTTATTTGGTTGACTTAGTGGGTGGAAGAGTAAGAGAATTGCTTGTCAAGGGCTAAAACAAATCTTGTAAGCCTTGGAGGTGAAAGGGAGATTCCCACCATTTCCAATACACATGTATATTTTCTCTCAAGCAACATGGTATTCCTGTGTTCAGTTCTGTCCTGCTCCATGCTTTCATCTTCCTAAAAGCAGCAGTTCCCATGACAGGGTACTTCCTACCCTGAGGCTAGATTTCAAGTGCCATGTGCTGAGTTACCCATGTACAGTCAAGCCAGTTCATCTGCCTGAGCCTTCAACCGTAGCTGTGAGATCATCTGCTGACAGAATGTCCACAAGTCATAAAATCTGCCAGTTATAATATTCATCTCTCTACCATGGACTTAAAAGGAATAAACTTGAAGATTAATTAAGATTTTAATGCCATTAAAATGGCATATTTAAATACTCCTGATTATAACAAGGTATTCTTTTGGAGCTGGGAGAGAGAGGATTTCTTCAGGACTGCAGCTGAGTACATGCTGAGGTCCAGGTCCTCATGCTCCTTCTGCACAAGAAGCAAGCAGGCAGGCTGACACAAGTGTTGTGCAGGAGAGACTCCTTCAATCAATTATCCTCACTGAGGAGAGCTGAAAGAGAAAGTTCTACTTTCTGCCTCTCGTGTCAGAGGAAGCAAACACACATGGGGTTGGTCTGTGCTACCATTGCTCAGTGCTTGAGCTAGCTAAAAGCCAGGCCAGGCACTGCTAGCAATGCAGGTATGACAGCACAGAGCTTAAAACATGGAATAGAAACACACAGGTTGTTGTGCAGGAACTGCATTAATCCAGGCTGGATCTGTGCACCTGAACTATGCTGAAGGGTGGCTCAGTTGTCTGGCTCCTGAAGCATCTATACAGGCAAACAAAGCAGGTACATTGTAGGCTGTCCTTAATTATTCAATTTCCAAGCAATCCTAGGAGACAGGTGCTTTACTGGAAGAGGAGGAACCACAGCCTTCTCTCAGAATTGAGCTGCTCTGTCTTATATCTAACCCGGTCAGTCTCTGAAGATTAAAGGTTTGGTCAGGTCAGGTCAGGAAGTGCCTCAGATTTCAGTAAACTAATAGCAGAAGTAGTGTCAGGATGGCATCGACCCTAGTGCTTGAAGTTGCATCTCAACAGAGTGGGAAATTGAGTCAAGGCCCATAGTCTTGGTATCCCAGCTGTTTGCCTTGGAGACTTGGTCAGAGTATATCATAGCTCTTCATAGCCCATGTGCTAGGATTTCCTTCATACAGGGACCAAGAGGACAGTCAGGAGTCCAGCACCCAGGCTGGACTTAACCAGTGTGGCTGGGTCATCTATCAGGAGATCCTCTGACCTCCTGGGTAAGTCACTGCAAACACAGCTTCCATTGCACTAATGATTGCTCTAGCTGCCTGCCCAGTTAAACCACAACAGCATCACATGTGACACTCCTAGTCTAATGTGAGCTTTCAAGGCAGGTCACTTGAATTACCTCCTGGATCCCATTCTAGTGACCCAGCTGTAGCAACTTCTAACAGCTACCAGACTGACCAAGACTGGAGGTAAAGGCTCTAAGATTAGATAGCTCAAGCCTGGGCAGCATAGCCCATCTATGAAAACACCAAAGATTAAATAAAATAATGCTATTTATATTTTTTTCTGTTTACTGCTGTCAACATTGCTTCCCTCTGTATTTCTGGTTTCTTTTCAGTCTATCTAATAATATTTCTGAAGTATTCCTGAAGTGTCAGCAAAACCCAGTTGCATGTGCATTACTTTTTGGTGCAAAAATCTTCCTCAGTGCTTAGACAAACATCCTGGCTTTTCAAGCAGAATTATTTGCCCCTTGGGCTTTGATCTTTGTCACTTTTAAGCCCTGTCCCATCTCAAAATCCTTGATTTATTTATTCACTAAGTCACAAATATTTTTTGTTACTGTCAAGCTCTACTAGACGTTTGTGGCTGATGTCCCTGTGTAAAAGCAAAGAGTCTTGCTTTGTACATCATATGCAGTGTTCAAGCATGGAATCAGATTGTGCTGAGGCTGGACAGTGTCAGCTACATCGTCCACATGGGCAACTGCATACCAGCAAATGATTAGACAAAGTTCAACAAGGCTCGGTGCTTAGTCCTGCATTTGGGTAACAACAACTGCATGTGCCACTACAGTCTTGGGGAAGAGTGGCTGGGAAGCTGCTCAGATGAAACCGTTGACAGCTGGCTGAATAGGAGCCGTCAGTGTGCTCAGGTGGCCAAGAAGGCCATCAGCATCCTGATTTGTGCCAGAAATAGTGTGACCAGTAGGACTAGGGAAGTGATCATCCCCCTGTACTTGAGTACAGCATTCAGCTTTGTGTACCTCACTACAGGAAGGACATTGAGGTGCTGGAGCATATCCAAAGAAGGGCAACAGTGCTGGTTAAGGGTCTAGAGCACAGGTCTTACAAGGAGTGGCTGAGGGAACTGGGGTTGCTTAGCGCAGGGAAAAGGAGGCTGAGGGGGGACCTTATGGCTCTCTACAACTACCCGAGAGGAAGTTGTAGCCAGGTTGGCAGTCAGTCATTGGTACAGGCTGCTCAGGGAAGTGGCTGGAAGGAGTGCTCAGGGAAGTCTGGAGGAGGAAGAGCAAGACAGTCTGCACTTCCTGAGCTTCATGAGCAATGGGCAGTTCTTAGAAAGCTTCACAAGTTTTGACTTTTGTTCACAGTACTCAGACACCCACTTATATACAGCTACCTCACTTTGTAGGTACCACTTACAGGAGAGATCTCCACAGCTGCCCACACTGGCAACCTCTCAGAGTTTACCCTGCTACCAAGCATTGCAAGGGGATAAAACTTCTCATTTGAGGCAGGATGAGACATTGACACCCCCATTTCTTTATATCTTTTTTGTAGTGAGTGAGTGGTCATAGGTTTGGCTGCTACTGACTGCCACCATCTCACCCTCACAACCCTTCAGAGATACCAGGGAGTAAGCAGCAAAAAGTAAACATAGGTTCAGTAGTTTCAAGGTCTTTCTTGATAATTTGGCTTCCTAAGTGGAAGTTTAGAGCCCCTTCTCACTCTATTCACAGCATATTGAGATGCTTTATTGCACTGTGTGAGCATGAGAAGGTTTCTATGAAGAAAAAAAGTACACAGCTTCCATGCTAGGAACCCATCAACTAAGTGTGTGCACAAGTATGAGGAAAAACAATTTTCGCCCTTCAGTCTCTGATAATTCTCTCAGCTGTCCCTCTTTCGTATCACCTTTTTAACAGGTTTCTGCACACTGAAAGATTTATGCATCTCCCCATCTCTGACTGCCTCAGCTCTTCCTTGCTCTCAAGGTTTGCTACAAATTTCCTATTTCTCATTATTCTCCTTGGAACAGCTTCCCTGCACGCTCCAGCTTGTTCCATCCCCCAGCCCCTAGTGCAAATGGCCTTCAGGGTCTGGTTAGTGCTTCTTTCAGTGCTTCTTTCACAGAGGAAGCCTATCCCAAGATCAAATGCACCACACTCTACACTTAAAGAACCACTAAAGAGCTTCCTTACTGTCCTGTTGCCTACACAATTAGTCCCCATTCTGTTTTGCCATCCATTAGCCTTCCTTTCCTGTGTCTTTTTTGATCTTTCCTTACTAATTTCTTACCAGCTCTTGGTTTTTTCAGCATCCTTATCATTGCATCCCTCTTTTTCAAGGTGCTTTCAATTCTTCTGGTTTGGTGCTAGACCCAGCACCTTATTCTTGCATCCCAGTGCATCCCAGATATTAAGGAAAATTCTGAGTAGACCTTGACCAATCACTGAGTAGACACACTTGACAGTTCAATGATAATTATATAATTTATACCATAACAATTTATAATGTGTCCAAAGAAAGGAAGGTTAGGAGGGGCCTCTAAAAGCCATCTTACCTGTTCAGGTCCTGTTCCTAACATTTAAGCCATTTTTGATGGATCATGTCTGTTTTCAAAATGCCCGGTGCTGAGTACCACCACACAGTGTCAAAAGGCAGTATCTCGCTCTCTATTCCACCACTCCCTACCACTGCCTCCCTTGCTGGTTTTATTGTGAGGAATTGTTTCCTTATATTTATCATCTGTCACGTTTCCTCAATTGGTTATGTTCAAATTCAAACAAAATTTCTAAGAAAAAGAAACCCAGTATCATCATTTCAACTACTGAGTCTTTCGAACTCAGGGTCTACCCATAGAAATGCCTACCACAGAAGGTGGAGTGACATCTGACTGATGTCCCAGATCTACACTCTGACTTTTGAACAGAAAGAACAAGCAAACAAGCAACATCCCTTTTGCTAATTCTGAAGCAAGAAGGATTAATAAACTGTGAATTTCTAGGGAACTCTTACTCAGTTGAAATCACATCATCTTTTGCTTCCTGCCTGCAACATCCCTGAGGCATGCAGCAATACAAAGTCACACTCATGCACACTCCAAGAGATGCTGGAGTAGGTTCACTAAATATTTAAAAAGGAAGTCATCCTTTTGTATGATTTTGAGACTTTACAATTTGGGAATTATTTTTTTTCAGAGGCAGCAGTTTTATTGAAAAAAAGTATCCACTCAAGCTCTTACAATTCTAACTGGTATGTTGTCTAAGACTCTACCTTCCGTTACATCAACATAGTTACAGAGACTAAAACAAGAGCTGGACTTCACTGCGGATTTCTGTGGTAGCTTTTCTGGCACTCTAATGACTGCAGCATCTTCATATATATTTTTAACCATAGAAAGAATTTGAATTAAGTAAAAGCTGTTTCTCCGGGATTCTTCCTTCTACTCATACTTCTCCTGTTTTATGAAATAAACGAATTCCCTCTGATAGTACATTACAGAGCTCCCACTTTCTGAACAGAGTTCATCCCTGGCTGCAACAGCTGTGGATGGCACAGGGAGGATTTGGGAAGCGATGGAAAGTGGTGCTCACTCTCTGTTGACTACAGAAGGATTGAGACCTACACTAGATGCATTCCAGATGGTTAAACATAGGTGGGATCAGTCCCTAGACATCCCAAATGGTCCCTTTATCTCTTCTCTTTTCCAGGATTACCAAAGCTCATTTCATGGAGCTGGAAATACGCAGCATCAACCTCCCAGGATGGGGAGTCTGTCATGAAGGCTCATCTTCCCCTACTACAGGGACACTACTGCTTGCTGTTTCTCAAGGGCTGGGGAAGGAGGATTTTATTTGTTGTCAATCAAACCAGCAAAACAGGCCAGCTGTGCTGCAGTAACTGTGTGAGAGACGATCTGATCCACTGAGACCAGCAGAGTAAAGAAATTTGGCAGGTGTAAGAAAGCAGTCATTTAAATTAGGCAAAAACCTCTGGGAAATTTTTACACTGCATCTCCCTCAAGCCTTTCCAAGGCCAGCACTTACACAAGGTTGGCATCTGGCACCTTCCGTGTTTTGAAGGAAGGTGCAGTACTAGCATACTGGGGGCTTGTGGTTTCAACTGGTTTTATTCTGGCAAACTGCTGAAATGGAGTATTACGGCAGCAGGACTGGTGTGAGGACACAACAGAGCAGTACACCTTTTGCTCTTAAACTCTTTGTTGCCTTGGACAGTTCTTCTGCCTCATTTTCTTTATTTCATTACCCAGAAAAAAAATTACCCAGAAGACATTATGGCTGAACTGCCAAAATTTGGTAAAACTTTCCTAATTCTTTTCACAGAGCACTTTTCTGTACTTTGTCATCCTTACCTGAGAGCTCCTCATGTGGATAGGAATGGAGTTCATAACATTAATTAAACTCCGAGGATATGAACAGAACCTGAAGACTGTCAGTAATATCAAACTGGTGTCTATAATACCAGGCAAATGCATAGATTTGTCTCAGATTTTTTTTTTTTAATTGAATCTCCTTCCTTTAAGTTTCTCCTAAGATTTCAGTTTTTAAGGTATCTTTTCTCACCTGAGGAGGCTGGAGACATTGATCTTTTACCCTCACACCTCACAAATCACCTAAGGCCCATGGCAATTATACAGACTTAAGATGCAGCCGCTGAGCTTCTTTCAAAGTAAAGCATGCAGTGTCATCACCAGTTTCTTCTCCAAAGCCCAACTGATTTCCTAGAGGAATAGATACATTTTCTTCTGGCTGAAGTTAAAATGATGGGGCGGGATTTGAATCTCAAAGTGGCGGGAGCTGTGGGTGAAAGAACAGACTACAAGAGGAAGAAATTATCATGGATGCTTCAATAGTTTATGTAGCTGAGTGATTCATCTCACTTATATTTCATAAACACTAATCCTAAAAAAGAAAAATCCAAACAGACATATTGCTAGAAATGGGAAGTCACTCAGTGGTAGCAAAATTCACTTCAGGCTGCTAATTTGTAAACTAATGAACTCTTTTTTAACATAAAAGCTACATTAGGCATCTATTAAAGTATTAGAAAGAGAAGACAACCAAGTCAGAGATGGCATTGTGTCTTTATTTCCTGCACACCAGATACTATATGCGCCTGAATGCATTGCAAAAGGAGCCATGATATTGCCCCATTATAGGTTATAATGGAGAGGAAATGAGATATAAAGACATTGCTTGACTTATCATTCAGAGCAAAAACACCATGAACTAGAGAGCCTGTAATTCTAGAAATACGTCTTTCCTGGTCTCCTGAGAAGTTTGAAACTGAGATGTGGTCAAGAGGGAAGAGCCCACAGGGACCAGATGGTGCTTGCCACTACTTCTGTGTTCCCTGAATTCTGCAGCTCTGCCAAGCCATACATGCCATGTGATGATATGCATAGTTGACCTCTCTCACACTATTTTGGCCTCTTTCTCACAGCCTGAGAGAGGCTGTGACAGTGCACTGCAGCAGGGCTGTGCCACCATGCACGGTGGCAGTTTCAAAGGAGAAATCTCCAGTCTTGGAAACTCAACTTGGTATCAAAAACAGCAAGTATGGTTCTTCATTAAACCAACCATGTCCAAGTCTTGCATAGTCATGATTTTCTGAACCAAATGACTGCTGTTGTTCTCCTGATGGCTGTAGGGCTTCAATGCACATGTACAGGTCTGGTTTTGTGAGTACTGTGCTGAGTTGGGACCTGAAGAAATCAAAGTCAGTTTTAAAAGGTTCTCTTGGACTGAATTGCTTGGGATGCCCTGGGAAAAGACTCCCTGTATTTCCCTCACCAAGGAAACGGAGGCTGCTCCAGGACACATGCTTCTGAATTGTCTTCTGATGGCTGGAGCACAAAGAACCCTCCAGCTTGTAACACCACATCAAGCAAGGTTAAAGGGAACCTTAAATTTAAGGGAAGCTTTGCTTGATTTGAAAGCCTCGGAGGGTGCTTCTGTTTGGGTGTTCAGAGGTTTCCTTTTGACTCCTGGAGGGTACTTCTCTGCAGCAGTGGAAAAGCCCTTAAGGGTTTTCCGGGAGCTTTTGTTCTTTTCAAATGTGTCTTCTCCCTTTGCTTGTTTGTCATTCAGACAGCAGCCCCCAGGGAAATGCTATAGACAGTAACAGAAGATCTGCAGAGAGCAGCAAGGGCAAGAGCTTTCACAGGAAAACGCTCATTCATTCTGCTCTCTGCTTTTCCACTATATCTTGGTGTGTTTCAAAGGTTTATCTGGAGCAGTGTGGGGGAATGAGCTTTTTCAAAGTGTTATTCTGGCACACAGACCTTTTGGAGGAGCGTTTTCAGAGGGAAGAACAAAGTAGTGATCTCAGATGGATTTAGTGAAAAACTGCCTGAACAGGGCAATGGAGGGGAGGAAGGAGATCTTCCCATCAATGAACAGGGGAGCAAGCTGTGAAGGACCATAAAAATGAGTGGGTCACTCGAATCATGAGACATTATGCGAGTATCATGTAGAGAAGATTAACAGGACAGGGCAATCCATTTAAGGTCAAGCACTGTGACTACTGTGGGACAAGACTCTGGAAGTTTTACTGTATGGTGATTTTCCTTAGTAAAATCAGTAGTGCTTCCTGAGCCACTTGGAAACTTGACATCAGTGTTTTGAGGTGCCTGCTCCAGAGACCTCTGCCTGGTCTGAGCAGTTTCCCTTTGAAATTCCCAGAGCCAGCAGATGCTCGTTTCTGCAGTGTTTCATGGGTGGGTGGCCAGGAGAAAAGGAAGTTGACAGGAACTTGTTTTCCCTCAGACTGTCTTAGAAAATCAATGGTCTCCTGACACAGGGTTGTTTTGGGTTTTTTTCTATTGTACTGACAAAAGGAAAAAGTAATATGCCGAAAAACTTAGGCCAGATTTTGGTGAAGGACATGAGGAAGAAGAGGTAGGTAAGGTCTGTGAAAGGCCACTGAGCATGGGAATTCGCTGGCACCCAACGTGTGATAAGGTGAAATAAATAGCAGCTTCTGATGTGAGGAAGTGGGTCTGGTCCTCAATATATTGTCTCTTGGCTGCAGGCAACTGCCCATGAAAGATTACTTCACTGGAGTCGTCCAAAAGGTTTCTTTTCTGTCTGGGTCTGCCTCTCCAGAGAGGTTGTGCTAAGGTCGGGTTTTCTGCATCCTTGGGGAAGCTGGCGCTTCAGAACAGCCTGAGGAGTATCTGGGACAGCAGTTTGCAGCCCCCAGGCTATGGTCCCCTGGGGCTAACAACTGTTTCTAAGGGACTGGTGAAAGCTGTCTCAAAATAGAAAGGTCAGCACACTTGATTTTTCAGGAGTCTGCAGCTCTGCTAGCAAACTGCAGGGAGCCAAAAGTCATCACTCCAGAAATAATCATAGAATTTAAGCATGGGCTTGATTCAAGCACTGAGGCTTGTACATGTGAACCCTGTAGCCCCAGCAAGTCTCATGTCGGAATCAGAGCTACTCACTGCTCTCCTCTACATACCAGTGCCCAGTCCCATAGCAAGCAGACCTCCACATGTCTCTGTGCCTCTGGCCATTTTGCTACACAGAGGCTGAGCATCCCAATGCTCATTATTTGCTTTCTGCCAGGGCTCTGCAGCCACTGAGACCTCATATTTTAAAAGTCCTTCACACACATCGATCCTGACCAGATTTTTCAAAGAGCTCATCTCTGTTTCCTCAGCCAGGTTTTCACCAGCTCTCAATTTGTTGGCATGGTGCACACCAAATACCTAGTTGCCATGCTTGTGCCTTGACCATGAGCCAAGAATTGCTATAGCTCTAGGTACAACATCCAGAAAATCGTCTTTGGCTCTTTAAAACCACAAGTGTCTCACCTGCAGTCAAACTAAGGATGACAGGATCATCAGGTAACCATACCTGGATAAGGTCTCTCTAAGGACTTCTGTGAAACCCATTAAAGTTTTGCCACTGACCTCAGTAAAGGCAAAATTCATCTCTGCAGCATCTGTTCTTAAGGAGCATAATGTGTGACGACCCAGTCTGTACAACGCCTACATCAGTCCTATTGAGACCTCTGATCAGCACTGTTATGTAAATATTAAATAATAGCAATAAAAGAGAAGGGAAAGAATATTTCAGGCTTGACTGTAGCAATAAAACACAGAGCAATACATTGAAGTTGAAAAAAATTAAATTTACATTATTTAATTCTGTAACTGTGTGATTTAACTCAGTAAAATGCTTAAGGGTTCATTTTGCATGAAAAGTGCAATAAAAGCTGAGCTTTATTGTCTCCCATTTATCTCGGGTGTTAAGAAAAGTTTTCAGAGGCAGCAAGTATAACCAAAGACTGGAAACTTTGCCTAGTAGAGGAGGTGGAATTTGGATGATGGTAAGCCTGTGCATCCTCTGCATAGTGCAGATGCACTAATGGCTATTTAAGATGATGATCAGGGTGCAGCCAACCTCAACACGTTCATTGGCATATGTGAGCATCACAGTGTGGTGGCTCTGTCTCTTTCACCCTGTGCATCCCTTTTGGGGCACATGGGAAAAAGGAGGCTCAGCACTGCTCAGACCCAGCCCAGTTCTTCTTTCATTCTTCTGCAACGTTCCCTTATCATATGAAGAATGTGTTGGCTCTCTGAAAAGTTTCATTCCTATGTCATACAGCATTAATTGAAGAGTGACTTTTGTCCTCCTTTGGTGTCTAAAGTGACTGAGGAAATATTTGGGAATTAAAAGCATCAACACTGGTAAAACTGAAAGCTGTAACTCCAAGTGGGTAGCAGCAGTTGTGTTGCCCAGGTCTTCCAGCCAGAAATCACTAGCATGATACACTTTCCCTCACAAACCTTACACTTGTTTGCCCATCCTGTGGGTAATGTATGCACAGGCATTTGTACCTCACTTCACTGGGTGAAAAAAAAATCACGACTTCAGAGTGGTTAGAGACAGGGCTTTTCATTGTTACCCTGTGTATTTCTCAGGACTACTAACCCTTGTATCTCAATTTACTGTAGCTTTGAGTGTAATGATGTAAATAGTAAATAATAATGGGTCCAGCTTCCCTTTAGCTTTTCCCCTGTGTAGTTCCTGATACTGTGCTAAATTCACTTAAAATTGGAGTAAAAAAATGTTCTGATCAGGTACAAATGGTGCCCTGATACACAGAGTGCATGACACCATATGATTCCTTATCCCAGGTAGAAAATGGGCACTCAGAATTTCCCTAAGAATGTCAGCCCATTTCTGGAAGTTACTGACTAGCCTGCATCTTCTATAATAATCATGTCCTTGGCTATTTTCTAACCAGGAATGACTTGGAAATCCTTCAGGATTCTACATGCACTTGCAGTATATTATTCTGTCACTAGAGGACTCTCTGCAGTCCAGCTCATAAGCATCCCTGGTCTACAAGTGACACAAGGCTGAAGCTCAAATGGTGCAGGATCTGTTAGTGTTTTCTCTCCTTATGGCTGTTTTTAATATATATCTCCTTTCTAATACAACCTTCCATGAAAGATAGGGAAGTCATCGATTTATTAATATTCAGTAGCTAAAAATACCGCCTCTTTCTGGCTTAGCAGCAATACTTCTCCCTCTAAATTAAAATGTGCAGGCCAAAATCACAAGCCTGCAGTATACTTTTTAACATCCATCTACCAGAGGCAATATTTGCTTTCAGTAAGTTGTTCCTCTAATGAGAAATTGGTGAAGTACGTAAGTGTCTTTGAAGAGAGTACTACTTTAAAGAAGGCTGGAATCAATATAGTCAATATACAGTTAAAAGTAAAAAACTGCAGTTTTGGGAATGGTTAATAAGGTTACACTGAGTTTCATGTTTGTTTTCACTTCATTATTGGCACTTGTGTTTTTATTTCTTTAGCATCACTAAGCTTTAAAGCAAGATGAGTGTCACGATCTGGCTTTTTTAGCTGTTGTGCAGGTTCTTTTTTCTCTCTGGTCTCCCTCAATTCTCGACAAAAGATCATGAAAGTCTCCTGAGTTAGGTCTTCCTCTTTTCTTAATAAAAACAACAATAACAACGACAATAATAGTGGATTGAGCCCTAAATCACAACATATAAAAGACATTCCTCAAACCATATTTTTGGACTTCCTGTCCTATTCCTATGTTGACCCTCTATCTCAAGGATGATTCCAGTTGGCAAAAAGTCATCAATTCTTTGATATACACAGAAGCCTTCATCTCTGCCTGGCAGCTGTGATGGACACAGTGCTTTCTATCTTTGCCTCTGGCACAGAGGAGCTCTTCCCTGCCACTGTCTTGACTGCTCCACCTTCTTTTTGCCCCCTTCTCACTTCTTCTTACATCTTCCCACTTTCTGCCTTTCCTGCCTTCTCATGCAGTGTCAGAAATCTGACAAGGAAGTCAGGACATTGTTTGAGAAAGCATGGAGATGTTGGTCTCACACCACCCCAGACAGCTCCCTCTTCAGCAGCATGTATAACACTGAAGGCTCAGTAGGAAGGGTTTAAGACTGGAGAGATGTACTGCTAAACTGCTCCTTGCCATAACAACCCCCTCAGCCCAGAGTGCCATAATCATCTTTCTAATCGCAGGATATCATCTTTCATTTTAGCAAACTGCACTTGGCACCTCGGGAAATTTCTGCTGAATGAATCACAAAAAAATCATTTCATTTCTAAATTACAAATTAAACGAATGATAATTAATTGAGCAAATAGCTAGCTCTATTACTGCCTCTCTTCCTGCTGCCTGTGGACCTCCTCCAGCTCAGGCTTCCCTTCTTCCTTTGCCTTGGGATCCAGCTTGTTCCCCACAACCAGCTGCAGCTTTTCTCAGCCATTTCCCTTGCTGGCCCAAACATTTTCTATTCCCTTGACCCAGCAGCAGCTTTCTTCTCCTTGTTCTCTTACCTGGTTGAAAGGGAGCACAGCAATAAGGAAGGGTGAGGGGCCTGCAGAAGTTTTTTCTCCAGACCATGGCCCAGCCCATAATGTTCCCACAAGAAGTTTCATTGCCATGTGACTTCCAAGAAGCTACCTAATACCTGCTGCTGGGGGCTGAGATATGCAATCAGTTCTCCTCACTTGACCTCTGACAAGCTGTCTCTTTTGTCTCTGACACCCATGTAGAGTGAGTAGTGAAGTCCTCCTTTTTGCCCAAGCTCCCCAAAACTGTACATTGTCTTGGATGTTCCCACATTGTCACTTACAGTGAGGAACTTCTCAGAGCTGCCTGAGAGAGACAATGGCAAACAGAGTGCAATAAGCAGAAATGGAGGTGGTGGGATTGCCTGCGAGAAAGTTTGTTCCTCTCTAAGTGAAAGACGACACCTTAACCGTGTCATTTCATCTGGAACTGTAGGCTTCCTTCAGCCCTTGCTCACTCTTTCAATATCTTCTGGAGTCTGTGTCATTTTGAAGTTTTTGAGTTTTCAGGAAGTATGTTCCCTCTGAGCTTTTCCCTCTCTCAAAATTGATTCCAAGACCTTTCAACTAAACTTCATCTGAAGTTTCTAGGACAAGCTGGCTTGAGGATAAGATGTAGTTAAAAAACCCACAAAGCAATGGAAAAAAAAAATCAGGATGCCACATTGGCGAGGTTTACATCTATTTGGAGACCCAGCCAGAGGCTGTATCAGATATTAAACCTCCAGTCGGATGCACCACCTTTGCTCCCTGGCGAAAATAGCAGTGTCTTGACAATAGCAAATGGTGAACAACAAGAAGAAAAAAAGCTAGTTTATTCTATTTTCGTCAGAGTAGTTATGGACAGAATCCATTCTGAGGAAGGAGAGAAATCTTATTCAGAGGCTTGTGTTAATTCCAAGTGAGCACATAAATCCAGTTTGGGGTTTTCTACTTCACATGGCACTTTTCTCCTGAGATTAGATATTGGTAAATCTTGAATTGAAGCTTGGTATCCTGCTCAGATAGATTTTTGCAGAAATGTAATTGAAGCCAGAACACAGACACCCATGTGGGAAAGGAGAGAGATAGAGTTATAAATATAAAAAATAGAAAGGGAACTAACTGATGAGGAAAACGGGATATTATGGGATGCTGGAATCACACGAATGCACTAAATGATGGAACATGCCCCCTGCTCTCAGAATTAGCCGCTTCATTAGCAACGCTCTGCTCAGTCAGGGAAGTTAATTAAAGTCTGCAGCCAGGCGTGTACAGAAAGAGCAGCCACGGCACGGGAAGGCTGCTGCTGCTCTGCGCATGCTGGCAAAAGAGATTTTGTCCTCTTTCGCTTCCATGTCCAGAGCAGCCATATTCATATACCTCCATTAAGGAGGTGGTAATCAGTTTCTGCACCGACTGCCTCATCACTGACAGCGTGTACCATGCCATGCATTCTGCCAGAGGGAGTATCACCAATGTAAGGGTGCATGAAATGTAAGTATGAAGTCCTGTGTGTGGTGGCAAGCTCATAAAGGCAGAAGATACATGTTTCCATTGTCCAGACAGACAAACACAGCCAGCTGCAATGTTGACACAATTCCCCCAATTTCAGTACTGTTACACTAAGGGATAATTTAGGCCAGAATATCTGCACTCTAGGAAGATAGGGTCAAATAAGGCTCCGTTTCTCACAATATTCATACCTCCAGTTTTGCAGAAGGAATAAACCAGAGGAAGATGCAGGGCAGGACTGCGTTTCCCAGGTGTGATCAAGTTGCTTGTAAAACTGAGTTCAGGTGTAACTATAGATGGCAAATATGGGCTGCTTTTCCTGGTAGTTCAGCATGGGGCCAGGGCTTTTCATGGACATAACATGGGCACATAGGGACAAATGGCGAAATTTGATTTGAAAAAATCTTGGCTGTAGTTTACAGGTGGATCAATACAATAGCTCTCCTAGACTTTCCATTCTTCTCCAGGGATCAGCAGGAGACCAGCAGCAGGTGGGAGATCTTTGCATTTCAAATGAATGCCATGATTTTTAGCCACTGTGTTACCTAGGCTACTCTGAGGCTTAGAACCAAAGGACTCTTCAAATAAAAGGACTGGGAAAAACAGTAAAATTTTCCCAAGATTATAAAACAACCTCAAACCTGCTAAACAGACTCATTGCAGGATTCGTAAAAATAAATAAATAATGTCTTCAGGGCTTTCAAGCTTTGCCATACTTCACTTGAGCAACTCGGTAGAGCGCATCTGTGAGGGAATTTAAAAAATCCCAAGCTAGCAACCTCCAGTTTCTCAAGGGATTTTTCCAAAGCTGTCAGCACTGCTCTGCACTTGGCAGTGTGGCATGAGTTGAGTGTGCTGGTTGTCCCATCGAGCTTAGAGGTTCACTCAAAGCCAGGGTCCTCTCCTTTTCTTTCTTGAAGCCTTCCTGAACGTGGGGTCTGCAGCAGACAGAAAAGTGCCACCTGTACCCTTGGGCAGCCCAAAGGCAGATGTGGAGTGCCTGTGGTGTCCTGGGCCCAGCTGTCCCTGCTGAAGGGTACAAGGGGAGAAATTAATAGCAGGGAAATAAAAGGGGGTGGGAGGTGAATTTATACATTGGGTAAATTAATTGAAAAGCAAGGTTATTGTGGAGGAGAAACCCTTCAAAATGGCAGAGACAATAGCAGGGGATAGTCTGTTTCAGCCACCCTGTCCATGACTTGGGGTCCTGAATCACTGCGCCAGTGATAAGCTCAAAGTGACATTCAGTTTTTCTCACTCTCTTCCATTTCCACTGGTGGTTACTTTCAATCTTCAGACCAGTAATGAGATAAAGGACTGGGCAAAACATCACAGCAGCAGTCCTGGATGAATCCAGCATTACTTTCCTTTGAATGCCTGTTTGTTTCCCCCCAGACCTTTTGTCTGTGTTTAAGATCCTTTTGGTGTTTACTTTCCAGAAATATTTTAGCAAAGCAGCTTTGCCAGAATGAATGCTCATGAAAGATGAATGTTGAGACTGAATCTGCAAATATTCACTGAGAGTAAATTTCTCATTGTGCAAGCAATTGTAAAATTCATAATTTGCCTTGTATTTTGTTATATAAATTATACAATCAGGGCACAGTAACAATATGAAGTGAATTATGTATCTAACCAACATTGCATGGATTCCAAATATCCTCCACAAATTGCTGGTGAACAATCTACAGGCTAAGAATTATTTGCTAGCAAAATGCATGAATCATTTCAAATAACAAATACATTTGAGGAAATCCTCATCTATTCCCAGACAATCTGTAAATAGAAAGAGAGAATAAAAATGAAAAAAATGATCCATTGTGCTTAACTTAATCTAAGTCTGTAATTGGCTATTCATCTGATTAAAATGCCATCAAAGACAGGCTTTTGAAGATGGAGTACCTGGCTTTTGAAGGTGGAGTACCTGGAGTACCTGGTGCAGATACCAGACTGTGACAAAATCAGAGGCTTCATTTGGACAATCACATATCAAAAGGTAATTTTGGCATGAAGAGCTTCCTGTAGGGAGAAAACCAAAGATCTTAGCAGAGATCTGCAAGGCTTCCTCAAGTTCTGCCCCCTTCATGGGGCAAATAAGACACAGTTGTGTAGAAACCTTTGCACATGGTGTCCTTCGGATTCCCACCTCAGCCTAAGTAGACTATCTTTCTTCTTCACAGAGTCAGAAAGCTGTTTGAATCCCCAGCTTGCATACTTGTTGATGTCCTTGGTGAAGCAACACTAGGCTGAGGGGGTCTGAGTTCTGATTCCCTCTACTTCTGTCACTGTGGCAGAAATAGGAATTCATTTAGGCTTGGGACTGTTTTCTCTTGAGGTGAAAAAGCTACACAGTGATGGTGATTCTCATCTGAGCAGCCTGAGATAGAGGCACCAAAACCTGGCTTCTTGTTTTAAGTTGTTAGAACTAATGGGCAAAGAGTCATTCCCAGAAGTCTAATCCCACCTTTCTGAAACATGTGTCCTAGGAAGGGCTGGTTTGCTGCTGTGTTTTACACTGTAGAGTGTGAAACTCTCTTAAGCAGCTCAGCCTACATCCCTACTTCCAGATGTCTAAAATCAGTTGAAGTGAGTCTCTTTCTCCAGGTTCATACAGCACCTTGCACAATGCAGCCCAGACCTGTTTTGAGAATTCTAGACATTAGTGTGGTACAGATGATAACCAATGAGAGAAAACTTAATTAAAAATTGCCCATGGGGACTGCCTTCTATTCTAGGTATTCAAGGCTTTTAATTTAAAGAACAGAATGATTGAATCTTCCCATCACGTCAGTAAGGTAGATAATCACTCTTAAAATTTCTTCTAGCATGAAATTTCAGGCAGAGACAGAATGTACAACAATAGAAACACAGACTCTAATGCTGCCTTCACATCCCAACAGGCACACTGTTAGCAAGGATACAATAAGACTGGATAATAAAATAAGGTAGACAAATGCCTTGTAAGAAAAAGAAAAGCTCTTGAAGTAAGTTTGAATATGTATTCAGAAGTGTTGTTCCACAAAAAAGGAAAGGAAAGGTGGTTTTGTGCTATTATCCTCACAGGCTGATGACTTTTGAGTAACTCAGAAAACCGACAACGAGGTGGGATTACTTGATTCATATTCCTCTATCTGCATGAGATTTGGAGAAGCCCTTTTCCCTCACAAATCACACAGCTCCTCCCTGAAATGAGCTCACTGGAGGTCCTACCAGGAGATCCTCAAGGAAGTGCCGAGGTGCTCTGCTTTCTGAGTCCCCCTGTCAGAATCTCCTGCAAAGTAGGGATGCCTTCCAAGGGAGATGGAGATACTTGGGTCTGCACTGGACTCTGCTGTCAGTGTCCATGGACACTTCCCAAACCCTCATTCGCAGCTGTGGCCAGCTGCCAGATTTGGAACCATTATGCAAGTGAGCTCACTATTAGTCAGCTACTTCGAGCAGAACTGCTCTTTTCCTCCCTTAAAGGACAGTACCACATTTCATGTCCACAGTGCAAAATTATATCTGACATGTAATTTAAAACCTAAGATGCCTTGATATAAAGCCTTACACCAGTAAATGGGATCAAACAGCAGGGCATTTCATTTGACAGAATGGATATTTCTAGTTTTAATATTACATTAACTTTTCCTCTCCATGGCTCGTATGGATTTTTCGTTCTCAGGCAGCAGTGCCTGTGTGTTAACCAGTCATAAGTCTCACAGGGGGTTCCCCAAGATTTCAACAATTTCCTGAGTCAGAGAGGGTTCCTGGATAAGTGACGTCAATGCCCTGCTATTGTCCATCCCTTCCTTCACTCTTACCCAGTGAGAAACTTTGCAAGCCCACATCCCAGCTCTAAGCCCTGCATGTTTCACCTACCAAATCCAGCATGCTCCGGAGACAATGGCATTCCTCTTTAAGGGATTGGAGTGACCTCAGCACTCAGAGGTGACATAGGATTAAATTGCTGATAACTTCAGTAATTTAGCAGGCTGCTGCCCTCCAACTAATGCATCGTTGTAAAAGACCTGCAATGTCACATCAGGTCTGGGGCCCTGGTAACACACTCACAGTCTGTGAATCAGAGTTTGCCTGCATCCTCCTAGTTGGGTGTATGGGCAAATGTCAGTGTCTTCCTACACAACATTCTAAACAAAACCTCACTCTCTTGTTTTCCCTTGCGATGCCTGAGAATTTTGTAGGCTGGAGAGTGACTAGTAGAAGCTTCTTGTGGAGTGTTAGCATCACAATGATAGCAAATGTGAGGTTTTATACTTGCCAGAAAATGATTAGCTGCAATATGAATAATACAATACCTATCCTAGACACCTTGGATGAAAACTCTGAGTAATCACTCCAGCACGATGAAGTAAAGTGCTCTCACTAAATGCATAAGTGCTACGTAACAACAGTTTTTAATTAAAGTAACCAAATATATCTTTAATGTTGATTAAATGAACTGTAAATTTGAGAATTCTGTAATACATTTGAGACATCAGATAAAGATTTATCTTTGGTCAGAGACAAAGCATGGAAAACTCAGCGTGACAAGTGAATTTCAGGAACACAATCACAGATGAAACCAGGAGGATTTTATGGACACTGCAGCAGAAAATTTGCAAGCTCCACTGACCAGGAGCACCAGTTTGTGTCTACTAGAGGGACAGACTCGGAGAGTCTTGGTAGACTTCCCCTACACTGCCAATACTGTGTAATTTGACACTGACAGGAGGGAGACAGAAGACCTTCATGTTAATAAAACACCAACTCGAACAGAGCTGTGTTGACTTGCATCAGTTAACAGCTAGCCAGGACAGTCCTAGGTCCCTTAATGTGATTGAATGTAATAATTTAATCATGTACCAGTTGTTGTTCTTCTGTCTATCAAGGCTTGTTGATGTATTTCAATGTCAGAAATGTTAGACTGTTTTCTGTAGGACTGTTACTCTTGACAAAGACTAATGTCAAGAAAAATGCCTTCTAACTGTTTCTGCCAAAACAGGGAAAACAAACAAAAGAATCAACACTTGCACATGCTGTCTGTGGCTTTATGGATTAAATTCATGCTCCAAATGGGTTATGCAGAGTGAAAACACTTCCTCCTCTGTAAGAAACCCACACCAACCTCTCTGTCTTGCCAGCAAGTCTCCAACATATCTGAAATGAATATAATTTGAAATTGTCACAATAGGTATCTTCCAATGATGCCTGCACAGAGCTCATCCACCAGGTTCTGTCTGCTCTTGCACCCATCTTGAAGAGCTCCATCTGCAGCAACATTTGCAGTGAATCAAATTTACTCGAGCATAACTCAAATTTCTCTTATCTGTCCTTGCATATTTTTCCTTTGCATCCTTGGACTGTCTGCTTCTTAGGGAGGCTCTTTGTGATTCAGTACATTGAGCCAGGGCTGTACTGGCAGTTAGAGCCACTCATTAGGAACTATTTTAGGTATTGGAGTTGTAAAAGCATGTGTTTCAGCTGCTAGACATTAGGTATTCCTAGGCTGCCTATGGTCAAGACTCTGTTAATGTCATTGGATTGTTAATTGTACCCAAACTGTTTGTGAGTGCTTCTGCATTATCCATTCATCTTTTGAATGTATTTGGCATGCCAGAAACCCTACAAAAGATACATATTTAATCAAAATTAATAAATTGTACTGTGTCTAATATGTTTGAATTTTTAAATTGTTTTAAATACAAAAAATAGCATTAATTGCATCAATAATCCTTGCTCCTTCAAAAACATTGAGGTCAATTGGTCTCTCTATGGGAAAAACAACAGCTGACTTGACATTTAACATTCTTCCAATTATTTTTTTACTAGAATTTAGTTATCCTTTTAGCTATGCAGCAGTTCATTTTTATCCCTTCAGGTTCTCCAAGAAGGCAAGTCCCCTTGAAAACTCACGTCCCCACTGGTTTTGAAGCAAATGGGCTGTAATTAAGCAAAGTTGAATTAGTTACAAAGTTGTCATTTGCAAAACACCAAATACATAAAAGCAGGGGAAATGCATCATTAAGGACATAAATCTTCTCTTCTACCACCTAATAAATAAACACATTATTCTTATCAGGTACAAAGTACAGCACACTTCATCATAGCTCCACAAATGTAACCCCCTACCTGTTCTTTCCACAGCAGCATTACAATGAAGTATGAAGTTTTCCTTAAAAACCAAGAAAGAAAAAATTCTGGATTCAGATTCATACAAAGGCATAAATCAGTATAAATCTGTTGGCTTCAGAGATGAGGAGGTGTTTTACGTTAGGTGAAGATACAATACATTAGATGTGAACCTTTTTATTTCACTCCATAATTCTTCCTCTTCTGAGCAAACACTCTCCTTTGACTCCTGCATGTTGTGGGCTGGTAGGATCCTATATCTAAATTAGAACTGGTAACTTCATGAAGGCGTGTTCTAGATCAAACATGAATTAATTCAGGGCAGTAGTAGGCAGTTGATCAGACTCAATCATCTCATTTCACAAAATCACTAGGTTGGAAAAGACCTTTAAGATCATAAAGTCCAACCATACCTGTCCTATGCTAAACCATATCCCTAAGTAACTGATCCTCCTTTTTTTTAAACACATCCACAGATGGTGACTCAACTACCTCCCTGGGCAGCCTGTTCCAGGACCACACAACTCTTTCAGTGAAGAATTTTTTCCTAATCTCTAATCTGAACCTGCCCTGATGCAGTTTAGTGCCATTTCCCCTTGTCCTATCAACTCTCACTACACTGAAGGGACCATCACCCACCTTTCTACAACCTCCAGTGATGGTGGTAAGGTGTCTCCCCATCCTCCTCTTCTTAAGACTAAACATCCCCAGCTCCTTGTGCTGCTCCTCATAAGATTTGTCCTCCAGCCCCTTCACTAGCCTGGTTGCCCTTCTCTGAAAACACCTGAGGACCTTGATGTCCTTGTAGTGAGGAGCACAGAACTGGAAACAGTACTTGAGGTGCGGCCTCACCAATGCTGAGTACAGGGACACAATCACATCCCTACACCTACTGGCCACACAATTTCTGATACAAGCTAGGATGATTTCCAACTTGCAATGAGTGAAGCTACAGAATTTTGATCTTCCCCAAAGCTTATGCAACCCAGCATAGCTTTCTCTCCATTGATACCAATGGGTTTGATTGAAGGTCTTGTTTTGGCAGGGTTATCCAGCCTTATCAACTGTGAGGTCTGCACCACTGTTGTGGGACCCTCCTGGTGGAAGATCCAGAAGAGTGGTAGCAACATCAATGACCTGAAAAAGCTTCAGAGTGAAAAGAAGAGTGGTACTGTGTTATCCATATTTCCAGACCATGTTTTCTTCCTGAAAAGCTATTCCCAGTCACTCTAGGAAAAAGATCAGAAAGACTAGCCATGTTTAGGAGGCTGTGTGTTGAACCGGGCTCTCACAGGGTGTAAAGGTGTTTCCCTGTAGGGATTTCTGTGGAATGTTCTTTAAGAGTGTCTCATGTCCTTCATGAAGGACTCAGTGACACTCATTCTATCTACCACTTTTTGCTTGCTCCACCTCTGCACCAGGGGTCATATCTGCACTAGAAATCCATGACTGATCTGCTTTTTGGCCATGCTGCCAGGAGCAACCTGGTTGAAGTTTGATCTCTCTTTCTATGCTTGAGAAACACAAACAAAAGGTTTGAGAAACTTACTGGTAAAGTGGATTGTAGCAGATTTTGTCCTGTGGTCTGAAACTGCTGAGAGAACATAGCTTTAAGGAGAAACTCACGAATCTGTCCCCCACCTTGATCTCTGTAGCTTGACTAGAGGCCACATCAGAGGTAAAGCTTGCAAACAAATAATGTAAGCGATAGGTGAATTTGGGAATTGCTTTGGACTCTTGCTGGCATGTCAAGGGGCACAAAGAATTGACAGCAAGGCTAATACCTGGCTGCTGTGGAGCTCAATATAGTCGACAAAAGATGGCTTCAGATTTTGCCTCTCCTTATGAAGAAAACCATATGGAATTTAAGGACCTCATGCAGTTGCAACATACCTGTCATTAGTGTAGGTTTCTCTCTTTTTTATAGTTGCCTAAGGAAAGCAGGAAATTCCCAACTCTGTGCTTCTGAAATCATCAGCTGTAGTTGTGGAGGACTCTGAGAAATAACTTTCTGTAGTGCAGCAGTCAGTCCTGAACCCAGATGGATACATGTCTGCTAATCCTGTGGTTCCCACAATGCAGGACAGGAGTTGATACCTGTTGAAGACTGGGAACAGTGGTCACTGCCTAGATGGCTGGCTTCCAAGCCCTCTGCTGACTGCAGAACATGACCCTGGTCAGCTAAGCAAGTGGTTACATCACCAAAAAGAAGCAAGATTTTAAAAATGCAGTTGATCTCCATAAGAAGTTCCCCAAAGGCAGGTTTCATGGATGTACACCCCAGCTTCCCTGTCATATGCACAAATTTCTCAGTGGCGATCTCTTTGGACATGAATAGCAAAATGTATTTAGTCCCAGGCAACTCACAACTAAGGAATGCACATAACAAATCACAGTCAGTGAAAGTGCATGAAGAGATTTAAAAAAAAATCAGTGACTATAATTTTTAATCTCAGTAATAGATAATTAATGTATTTCTTAAATCCAGCATCATAAAGTATAGTTGCTGAGTAGTCTGAGCCAGAACTCATAATTAAGATAGAACTTTAATATACAGCAGTTAGTCTATGAATATTAGAGGAAAGATCCTGAGAGAAATAGTCTAAGATGTGAATGTCTTGCCATCTTTTCTACCAGGATGCTGCTCTCTGAACCAGTCAAGGAGTCCTTTTAGAGAGATTTTAACAGATGCCCTCATGGGCTCAAAGATTATTTGAAAGGCTTCCATTTCAGTGACTGATTAACTCCTCCTGAAGGATGTGATAGGCAGAGGGCTTTGATTAAGATACTCCTTGATAAATCTCAACCTTACAGCAAATAAACAAAAAAATATAAGCTGTGCTGTGGACCCATAAACACTGTCCAGGTTTTAGCTGATGACTTCTAATTAAATCTGCATACAGGCTGGAAATTAACGTAGCCCATCTTATTGTTTTATTGGGGGTTTTGTGTGGTTTGGTTTTTTGTTTGTTTGTGTTGTTTTGCTTTTTGTGAAAGCAGCCCTTCTCTCTTCCTCTGTTTTCCCTGCCTCCTGAAAGCAGATTGCATGATTTACAAAGCAAGCTGTCTGCTATTTTTAAGTGAGCGTCATTTTGAATTTCAGGTTTCAAGTGAATCAAAAAGCACAAAATTGTGGACCTGTATTTTAAAAAAAAATTCTGAAAACACCTAGAGATTAAATTTCATGGATATTTAGAGAGTCCTGATTGTCTTTTTAGTTACTATATTAATTATAAAAATAAAATAAAACAACAGGCCAACTGCAAAGTGGTGCTTGCTGCATGTTGCAGATTATAATGAAACTTTGAGCAAATAAACTTCACTCTAAAACAGGTGTTAAAGAACAATAACCACAAAATCTCATAAAAGTGACAAAAATCACTCTGATTTCAGGTTTCATTTGCACATGGGAAAGACAGACTTGTAAAGTGTCATTTAATTGGAATTTTGATTATTAATACAATGTGGCACTAGCAGCAGTATTAGGCGAGACCCATGCAGGGTTGAGCTAATTAATGGAGTTTACTAGCCCATCGAGAGCCTAAAGTTGCCTGACAATTCAGCCTGCTAATTAGCAAGATGCCATATTCCCTCCCACTGGGCTCTGCTGCATTGAACTCACAGAATTTCTTCTAAAAAGTTTTACTTCTTCATAAGAACATCCATGCCAAGTCAGATTGAAGGCTACATTGTCACTGAAAGTAGTCAGTAGCATGTTCCAAGTGGGGATTGTAACAACCACCTAAATACATAAAGGCGTTTCCTCAGATTATGCTCCTCATTTCCAAAATCTCCTTTCTTTCTCAGTCTGTATAAACTTTAAGCATCCATTATTAACTCCCACAAAGAATCCCACTCCTTACTTACCCTTTTTGTGAACCAGCTGATACACACGTCATTTACTATCTTAATTTTTTATCCCATGTAAAGAGAGGATGGGATGCTGCTGTGATTAGGCTAGTCAGTTGCAGTTTTGACTTTCCAACAGGAATTTATAGACCTTCCGATACCTGAAAGGTGTCTATAAGAAAGCTGGGGAAGAATTGTTCACAAGGGCATGTTGCAATAGTATGAGGAGTAATGGTTTTAAACCAGAAAAGGGGAGGTTTACTTTGGATATTAGGAAAAAGGTCATCAATATGAGGGTGCTGGATCACTGGAACAGGTTAGCCAGAGAGGTGGTGGCCCCATCCCTGGAGATATTCAAGGTCAGGCTTGATGGGGCTCTGAGTAACCTGATCTAGTGACAATGTCCCTGCTTACTGCACGGGGGTTGGACTGGATGACCTTTAAAGTTCCTTTCCAACCTTACACATTCTATGATTCTATGATTTATGCAAGTTGCTTCAGTCATCCAACAGACTAAATCTATCACAGCAGAGCAACTGTGCATTGACATCTTCTACAGGGTGCTCCCAAGGCATACAGGAAAATTACCATTTCCTGTTAGATTGCATAGGAAAGTTCTATAATGATTTATAAATTAAACTTGAAACTGCCAAGTGTATTTTCATTGTCCCGCCAGAGAAAACTGTCAAAAATAAACAAACAGCACAAACAGACTAGAATAGAGATTAAATCTTCTGGAAGGGGTTTGGAAACTGCTTACTTTATTTTCAAAACCAGCATAACACAAAGGCTAGATAATAATACAGAATGAAAGAATTAATTGGACCCATATTTTTTTTTTGTACATGTACAGGATGACGATGTCTTGTAGTCTTGCTCTATGCATGTAGAACAATAAGCAATCTTTTCTATTTTGCAAGGCTCATGCATGCTTACACAAGCTGCAAATCAAACCAAAATTCTTCATAAACATGCTTTGAATGACACTGATTTCAGCTGCATACATCACTGGTATTTAGAAAAAACAGTTTTTTCTTTCTAGCAAATTCCTAAATTCCACAAAGTGATCAGCAGGACTGGAGCAAAATGAAAGGCAGTGGGAGGACTGCAGAGAGGTGGAGAGGACAAGACTGTGTGAACAGGCAGCTGAGGAAAAGCCACCCAGCCCAATCCTCTATCCAGTCTTGCATAATGTCTTAAAAGTGGTTGAGTGACCACAAATGTTCAGTGAATCTTCTGCAGAGCTGGAGCAGGACACTTTCCCACAGAGCATTTTTTTCCCTACTTGGTAGGCTCTTCTGTCCCAAGAAACATGCACAGGTATACAAAGCCCATGCCCCATTTTCAGAAGTATTTATAGAATCACAGGGTCATAAATTATTTGGGTTGAAAGATCATCCACCCTTCCCTGCTTCCCAGGCTCAAGTTTATTCTCAATTTCTCTACCTCCTCCCCGCTGGAGGCATAGGAGGACAGGGAATGGGGGATGGAGTCAGCTCATCCATATTGTCTCTGCTACTCCTTCCTCTTCAGGTGGAGGGCTCCTGACACTCTCCTCCAGTACCTGGAGTGCTTCCTCCTGGACTTCATCACTGACCTTAGCACCTGCAAGGTTTCTTACATTTCTCGCTCCCTTCTCTGGTGGCAAGAAAGCTGTCACTTGTTTGGGGTTTTTTCCCGTCTTAAATATGTTGTCACAGAGGCAGTACCATCATTGCTGCTTGGGTAGGTCTTGGTGAATGGCGAGTCCATCCTTGAACCAGCAGGTATTTGCTCTGTTGGACCTAGAGGAACCTTCTAGAAGCTTCTTGCAGAAGCCCCCTCCTACAGCCCCCCTCCTGCCCCACTAACAAAAACTTGCCATGAAAAACACTTGTACTGGGGACTGCAGAGCTGGACACAGTACTCCTGGTTGGGTCTCACAAGAGCAAAATAAAGAGGGAGAATCACCTCCCTTGACCTGCTGGTCACATTATTTTTGATGCAGCCCGGGACACGGTTGACTTTCTGGGCAGAAAGAGTGAATTGCCAGGTCATGTTGAGTATTTAATCAACTAACACCCCCAAACCCTTCCCCTGAGGACAACTTTTATCCATTCTCTGCCCAGCCTATAGTTGTGCTTGGGATTGCCGTGATCCACATGCAGGACCTTGCATTTGGCCTTGCTGAACCTCATGCAGTTCGCACAGCTGCACTTCTAAAGCCTGACAAGGTCCCTCTGGATGGCATCCCTTCCCTCCAGGGTGTCAACTGCACCACACAGCTTGGGGTTGTTAGCAAATTTGCTGAGGGTGCACTTGATCCCACTGTCCATGTTGCTGATAAAGGTGTTAAACACTACCAGTGGCAATACCAACCCCTGAGGAATGTTATTCATCACTGATCTCCACTTGGACATCAAGCCATTGACCAGGACTTGTGTGGGACCATCCAGCCAATTCCTTATCCACCGAATGGTCCATTAGTCAAAACCATGTCTCTCCAATTTAGAGACAAGGATGCCATGTTGGAGAGAATGGAAACATATTTGATAAGACTTGTTGCAGAAATGTTGCTAGCTAGGGCCTGGCGGTCAGAAGATCACGTGATATGCGGGTAGGTAAGGCCCCTCCCCTATAGCCGGTAGCAAGCAGGCGGAAGTGACGTCCCAAACCTCAGCTATATAAGGCTGTGTTACCTGCTAATAAACGCCATTTTGCCATCCATCATATTGATGTCTGTGTGCAAGTGGTCCGCGCAACCTGGGTTTGGTTGATGTGCCGTTCCTGAAACAGGCCGCCGAGCAGTTGCGAAAGGCAACATATTGGTGCCGAAACCCGGGAATAAAATCCGGGAACGGGATTTCGCCTGGATTCGAGTGAACGGCGGCCGGAGCGGCTGGACCAGCCCGGCGGGGAGGACACTCCCGGACCTGCAAGGAGGATGGAAGCCCTTGCGAAGGTCGTATCTAAGTTATATAAGTGGTGGGGTGGGTCTGCGGAGGAGGCCAGGGATGCCCCGGAGATGCATGGCAGGGACCACCGCTGCTGGCGGGATGAGTCAGCCGATGAGGCCAGAAATGCCAGGAAAAAATATGGCATGGACCAGTACCGCTGGCGGAACGGGTCGGCGGATGAGGCCAGAGATGCCCGGAAAAAATATGGCATGGACCAGTACCGCTGGCGGAACGGGTCGACTAATGAGGCCAGAGATGCCGTAGAGTTCGAGGACGCGTGGTACAGACCACCGCCGTATGCGCCCCAAGATGGCGCCGAGTGGCAAGGGGAAGGGCGGAGCGAGGATGCCTTCGGCGGGAACAGGGAGAAAGCGCACAAATTGGATTGGGAGGGGAGCGCAAGTGAGGGGCGGAGAGCCGATCAGAGCGGCTATTTGAATAGGGCAAGCGCACCCCCCGCCCAGAGCAAAAGGCGGGATGAGCCAAAAAGGGGGGGGCGGCTAGCCCACAAAGGAAGTGGGCGGGACCGGAGCCGAACAAAAACTTACCGGGGCCCGGAAGTAACCAGCCAGTCGAGTTCTGGCTCCGAAACAGATACAAGCCGGGATCATAGCAAACGGCTAGCCCACAGGGGAAGTGGGCGGGACTGGAGCCGAACAAAAAATTACCGGGGCCCAGAAGTAACCAGCCGGTCGAGTTCTGGCTCCGAAACAAATACAAGCCGGGATCATAGCAAACGGCTAGCCCACAGGGGAAGTGGGCGGGACCGGACCCGAACAAAAAATTACCGGGGCCTAGAAGTAACCAGCCAGTCGAGTTCTGGCTCCGAAACAGATACAAGCCGGGATCATAGCAAACGGCTAGCCCACAGGGGAAGTGGGCGGGACCGGACCCGAACAAAAAATTACCGGGGCCCAGAAGTAACCAGCCGGTCGAGTTCTGGCTCCGAAACAGATACAAGCCGGGATCATAGCAAACGGCTAGCCCACAGGGGAAGTGGGCGGGACCGGACCCGAACAAAAAATTACCGGGGCCCGGAAGTAACCAGCCAGTCGAGTTCTGGCTTCAGAACAGAACCTAGCTGGGATCAGAGCAAACGGCTAGCCCGCAGGGGAAGTGGGCGGGACCGGAGCCGAACAAAAATCTACCGGGGCCCGGAAGTAACCAGCCAGTCGAGTTCTGGCTTCAGAGCAGAAACTAGCCGGGATCAGAGCAAACGGCTAGACCGCAGGGGAAGTGGGCGGGACCGGAGTCTAAGGTTTCAGGGAACCAGTCAGTCAGGTTCAGACTCCGGATCAGACACTAGTGGGGACAAACGGCTTACAACCGATTCAAATTCAGAGGAGGAGATAGGGGTAGACAGAGTCAAAAGCCGCAATAAAGAGAGACCGCGAGGGGAAAAAGTACCTCTCACGGATTGGAGGAAAATACAGATTGCATGCGCCGACTGGGCTCCATCAGCCACACTAGCGTTCCCGGTCCGGGTGACAGACGGGGGCCAAAGGGTCCATTCACCAATAAACCCTAAGGATATACAAGCGGTCGTTAAAGCAATTGCGGACAAGGGACTCAACTCTGCCATGGTTTCTACCCTCATCGATGGGATTTTTGGGGGAGACGACATGCTCCCATTTGATATAAAACAAACCTGCAGATTGATTTTTGATGGGGCAGGAATGATTGTTTTTAAGCAGGAATGGGAGGATAACTGCACGAGGAAACTAGCCCAAGTAACCGGGGCAGATCACCCGCTACACGGCTCTAGCCTGCAGCGGCTAATGGGTACAGACCCAACTATGATTACCCCCCAGGCACAAGCCCAAGGCCTGCGGGCGCATGAGGTAACAACAACTACTCGTGCAGCTAGAGAAGCTATTCGCACAGCTTCCAGAGTTATTGCCAAGCCATCACCATGGTCCACAATTAGGCAAAATGAAAGTGAGAGCTTCACCCAGTTTGTAGATCGCCTCCAAGCAGCGGTCGACTCCTCGACCCTGCCCATGGAAGCAAAAGGCCCAGTTGTTGCAGACTGCTTACGTCAGCAGTGTAATTTAAAAACCAAGGATATCCTACGATCACTGCCAGTGGGGTCAAGTATTGCGGATATGATTAAACATGTTGCAAATGAGGAGCATCTGACCCCAATTCAGGTGGCAGTTCGCACCGCAATAACTGATGTTTTGGCATGTTTTAAATGTGGCCAGGCAGGCCACGTGGTGGCAAACTGCCCCCAGCCGGGGTACCCACCAACAATGCACCCCCCCCAACAAACTCAAGGCAAAGGACCGTGTTGGACCTGTAAAAAGAAAGGACATTTTGCTAAAGAATGCAAATTTAAAACTCCGGGAAACGGGGAAGGGAGAGGACACTTGGGCCGCACACAGCCCTCTCCCGCTTGGAGCATGAGGCGGCCCAACTATGCCAACACCGGATGGGGCGAGGCGCTCTCAAACTCACTACCCCCCCAAGAAGTGACCAACTTTATGGTTCAACCAACGGTCCAGCCAAATCCGCCCCTATCTCAGGGACAGCAAGAACCACTCCATGGGGACAAGATCCCAGGGTGGCCCTGGTAGTAAAGTGCGATGACCCGCCAGTGGTGTGGGGGAACTGCTCCCTCAATGATAGATCAAATGGCACTACCATCAGAGTCCCCTTTTTGATTGACACCGGAGCAGATGTTACAGTTATTCCAGAGGCAAATTGGCCCCCACACTGGAAATTGGAAGATGCCCCCATGGTGGGTGGAGTTGGGGGACTAACCCGAGCCCGGAAGAGTGTTCAATTGGTAGCGATCACTCTTCACACTGAAAAAGGGCCAGAGAAAACCATTACCCTTTTTCCATATGTTATGTCGGGAACCCCACCCCTGTTGGGAAGGGATGCTTTAGCCCAATTAAAAGCCAGGGTGACAAATTTACCCTAAGGGCCACTGCTGCACACCCACTTCCACCAATAAAATTGACATGGAAATCGTTCGATCCAGTGTGGGTTGAGCAGTGGCCCCTATCAAAGCCTCGAATGGACGCTCTTCTCGAGCTAGTCGACCGTGAATTACAGCGAGGTCACATAGAGCCCTCCACGAGCCCGTGGAACACCCCAATTTTTGTAATACCCAAACGAACTGGAGAGGGATTTCGCCTCCTCCATGACCTACGTGAAGTGAACAAGACAATCCAACCAATGGGTCCTGTCCAAACGCTGTTGCCTATGAACTCTATGATACCGGAAGGACAACCATGTGCTGTCCTTGATATTAAAGATTGTTTCTTCTCAATACCCCTGCATGAGGAAGACAAGGAACGGTTTGCTTTTTCTGTTGTGTTTCCAAACAGCCAACGCCCAAACCTACGCTTCCAGTGGAAAGTGCTGCCCCAAGGAATGATCAATTCGCCCACTATCTGCCAAATTACAGTGGATCGGGTGTTGGCGCCGGTCCGGTGCAGTGACCCAACCGCGACCATCATTCAGTACATGGATGACATTTTGATCGCTGCACCATTAGGAAGTCAAGTGGACCAGCTGGTGTCAGAGGTTTCAGAAGCTCTAAAAATAAATGGGTTTGAAATCGCAAGTGCGAAAATTAAAAGGGGACCATGTGTAAGTTTTTTGGGAGTGGGAATCACAAGTTCCTACATAACGCCCCCCCAAATAAAAATCTGTCGGAACATTAAGACACTTCATGATATGCAACGGCTAGTGGGGTCTTTGCAGTGGCTCCGCAACATTGTCTTGATCCCTCCAGAAATCATGGTCCCCCTGCACGATCTTCTGAAAGGGAAGAACCCATGGGAGCAAAAAATTCTGACAACGGAAGCAATGAACGCTCTAGACTTCATCGAACAGCAGTTGTCATCAAGCACACTCGCCAGGTGGAACCCAAATATACCGCTCGATCTATATGTACACTTCACAAAAGGGGGGGGAGTAGGAGCACTAGCTCAAGGCCCCCCTGAAAAAGCCCAGCCAGTGCAATGGATAGTCCTAGGAAAACCAACACGTGCATTTTCTCCAGGGGTCGAATGCCTTGGTAACCTTATCATGAAAGGCAGAAAACTCGCCCTCAGACACCTAGGCATCGAACCCGCCAATATATATCTACCTTTTCGTAAACAGCTCCCAACGCAATCAGTAGCAATGTCGGAGTATCTGGCCATAGCTCTCGTTGGATTTGGAGGAGAAGTCCGGTACTCTGTAAAGCCCCCCTGGGTTCAAATGCTAACAATTGTTAACATCGACCTTCCACGGAAGATCATGGACCGGCCTCTACCAGGACCAACAGTCTTCACCGACGCATCTTCAGCCACTTCAACCGCAGCAGCAGTATGGCAGTCAAGGGGAGAATGGCACTGTATTAGGATGACCAACCGAGCTCTTTCAGTCCAACAGCTAGAAGCGATGGCCGTAGTACTGGCAAGCGGACTGTTCCTAACGGAACATCTCAACATCGTAACTGATTCAATGTTTGTGGCCAAACTTTGCTCGGCCATGTCGGGGCCTGGCGTGTCAACATCCACAACAGCCCTAATGCTTGAAGAAGCTCTTTTTTCTCGAAAGGGCACTATATCGGTTATTCATGTCAACAGCCACAGCCCAATTAAAGGGTTTTTCCAAACTGGTAATGATAGAGCAGATGCCGCCGCAAAAGGACTGTGGACACTAAGAGATGCCCGTCAGCTACATGAGTCTCTCCACATCGGAGCTAAAGCATTAGTAAGGAGATGCGGGATTTCAGCCATAGATGCGAAACACATAGTAGCTACATGCCCCCACTGTCAGAAAGCACCACTGTGGTCCAGCGGAGTAAACCCCAGAGGTCTTAAAGCCTCTGAAGTATGGCAGACGGATTTTACACTCTGCCAGTTGATGAAACCTCGGGCGTGGCTAGCGGTAACTGCTGACACGTATAGCGGGGTGATTGTAGCCACTCAACATCTTAGGGCTGACTCCAAAGCAACCATCCAACACTGGCTGACAGCCATGGCGTGGCTTGGCATCCCTAACCAGATCAAAACAGACAATGGTCCAAACTTTGTTGCTAAATCGGTTCAGACATTTGTTCAGAAATGGGGTATTACCCTAACACACGGTATCCCATATAACAGTACAGGACAAGCCATAGTGGAACGAGCAAACCACACCCTGAAATCCAAATTGGAGGTATTGGCAAAAACAGAAGGTTTTGTTAATGCCATTCCCCCGGGAGACCAAGCACGTCTATTAGCAACTGCCCTACTAGCACTAAACCAATTTCCCAGAGGGGAGGAGGTAAATAGCCCCACCCAAAAACATTGGGCCACTCGGGCATTAGAAGAAGGCCCGTTGGTCGTAATTAGAAATGAGTTGGGAGAATGGGAACAAGGGTGGAAACTAGTTCTAACGGGGCGAGGGTATGCCGCTGTAAGAAAGGACGACAGGGTTAGGTGGTGTCCACTCAAATCCATCAAGCCAGACCTTCAGGATAAAACTAACGAAAAACTGTGAGTTTATCTGTGTGCTTGTGATCTGCACAGACGAAGGTCTCAGGCTGCAATCTGTGCCAACACAGAAATGTGAGGCTGAAGTTATCTGCACCTCTGACACTCCTGATTGGCAGAAAGCGGGGGGAATTTGGACAATGGGTTTCAGGAGTGGGAAATTTCAGGATGGATATTGTCAGTGGTCAAATTTGGATTATTGGATTTGGCAATTCGGTACATTTACTGCCATGCTTGTTGAGCTTTCAGCAAAGGGCCCTTGCTGAAACCTCTAAAAGCAGCTTTCGTGCAGATGCTAAAAAAGAAAAATTGTCAAGGAGGACAGCCGGCCTGCCGGCAACCTGGCTCTCCTCGCAAAGACACAGGCCCTGACAGTATCCTTGAAATTCCCATGAAACAGAAAAATTAGAAGTACTTGTTAATCCTTGAAGGCAGGTGGACAGACCGCCTCAAACTAGGAAGTAAGTGAACGTGTCACAGCAGGCGTGCAGAAAACATTTTTAGATTGCCACATTTTGTTGTATGGCGTTTCGTTTATGGGACAACTTTCAGTGTTAGTTAAATAAGGACTAAGGTTTTTGTTCAACTTTCTTTAACAAAAGTTATGAGTTTCTGTTTACAGGACTGGACCGTCGGACACCCCCATAACCTGTACACCCCAGTGACAAGTGTCCCGTCCAAGCCTGGGAGTCCCGCACTGGCAGAATCCAGATGACGGCAAAATAGCCTCCGCGGGGATGGGGGCTGCAACGCCTTTGTGTGATCCTGCTGGGACCCCATATACCTATTCAATGTTACCCCCAGTACTGGTTCACTGTGCACTCAAGTTTAATGTTATCCCTAAGCTACCTCAGGTTACACCCCATTGTTATTATTGTAATTTGGTTAGGCATAGGGAGGGGGGATATGTTGCAGAAATGTTGCTAGCTAGGGCCTGGCGGTCAGAAGATCACGTGATATGCGGGTAGGTAAGGCCCCTCCCCTATAGCCGGTAGCAAGCAGGCGGAAGTGACGTCCCAAACCTCAGCTATATAAGGCTGTGTTACCTGCTAATAAACGCCATTTTGCCATCCATCATATTGATGTCTGTGTGCAAGTGGTCCGCGCAACCTGGGTTTGGTTGATGTGCCGTTCCTGAAACAGGCCGCCGAGCAGTTGCGAAAGGCAACAAAGACTGGTCCAGGCAATGTGCCAAAAAGCAAGAGTTAAAAAAACATGGGAGTGTGTGTTGAGCAAGAATCTGGAACAGCAAAATATGCATGAATCTGGGAGTGAACAGGAACTTGAAGAAGACTGTTGAACACCGGCCTGGGAAAAGAGGAGTGTTTAGCTTTGTGCTATTTAGAGACCAGAGTCGAGTGATCACTAGGGAAGGAGTGGAGCATCCCTTTAGACTAAGGCATTTAAACAGTAGCATGTGTAATAAAGCTGATTCTATGCTTGCACCTGCTGGAGTCCGTGTCTTCCATATGCCACAAATGCCCAAGTAAATGACATCAGTCACTCTTCCTTATCCACCAGTGGTGTAATTCCATCACAAAAGGCCACCAGAGTGACAATCAGAGTCATGATCACATGTCAGGTGAAGCTAGTTTTCTGCTAGAAGCTCAACCTGCTGCAAACCTATCCTGCTGCTCCTAACCATGACAGTGATCTATGAGAGCCCTGACCTGTTCAGAGATGTGATAACCCTGGATCCCTGGATATGTGGTGGATAGACAGCAGTGGTCACAGCCATAATATGAACACAGTAACAGGTCTGGGTCTAGACCCTGCTCCACTCTTGTTTCAGGCTAAGACCTCAGAGCAAACATCTCAATACTCTTTGACCTTTGCTTTAGGCAGTATGAATATGGCCCCTAAGTAAGAATCTGACTCCATGACTCATTTTTTCTGCTTTCTTAGGTGCCTGCAGGTGAAGGTAGGCACTTACTAGTTTTTTTAAAAGCACCTAAAGAGATGAGTGATTTCAGTGGGATGTAAGCACTTCATTTGCACTTTTGAGAACACCAATAGGCAGCAGTGGGTATTTTTAGGTGCATCAATATTGTGGGAATTTGGGTTTGGAATGCATGGTTGATGGGAGAGCATGTAAGCTGTAAGAAATTCACTGTGTTTACCTCTGCTTAGAAAACCTGATACACATGAAAGTTTGCTCATAATCCTCATGCAATTGGAAAAGCAATGCAGATACCTGGCTCCCTCCACTTCCACAGCACAACCTACTGTATGTGCCTGATTACACCTTTGACTTTTTCTTTCATCTTCTAGCAAATGAGACCTGCAAAAATGGAAGAATTTTCCACCTCTTTTAATTCTTTACAGACTTTTAAATACAAGGCTCTCTATTTTAAAAATTCCCTTTGCTTCAATAATACCAAGCTTTTTCCATGGTAGGTTTCTTCACTAATTCTTTCAAAGCACTTCATAAGTGAGTTTAATTGCTAGTTGCTGTGTGCAATTTCATTTATCAAACAAAAGCTGAGAAAAATGTTCTGGATTTGCAGTCCAGTGCCCTGGGCTAAAGTTTATTTTCATTAATTTCACTAAATTAATCAGATAGTCTGATAGATGTAGTCTGTGCCACAAATATACATCCTTTAAAAGTTACTTTTTAAAAAGAATATGTTGCTCAGGTTTCTACCTCATTAAGAGGCACTTGTGAGCATACTGAAGACAAAGGTCCAATTTAAAAAAATAAAAAAATAAAAAACCCTGAGAGGGTGGCTATTTCAAAATAAAGAGAAGACTAGCAGCAGCTCCAGCAAAGTCCCTCCTGAGGTCTCGGGCAACCAAAGGTGTTTGAGTACCAAACAGGTGGAGTCTAAAGTCCTCAATAATCGGTAATAAAAAGACACACCATAAAAGCAGCTGTTGGCCCTCAAGCATGTTTTCATGGGCAGAAGGATGATGTGGTGTATAAGGGATTGTAGTCTAGGTTAAAAATAGCAAGCTCTCAAGGAGTTTCTTATTTATGGGTTTTTGGTTGGTTGGTTGTGGTGTTGTTTTGTTGGGTTTTTTCAATGGGGACTACTTTTGAAAGTTAACTGGTAGCTGTAAAGTAGACTGGTGTAGGCAGCAATAAAAAATATTTTTCTTTATGGCTAGGGAAGGTCTGAGCAATGATAAGTCTTCAGTAGAACAGTGGAGAGCCTCCTAAATTTTAATTGAAATTGAATTCTATGGTATCTCACTTCTCTGCTTCTCTAGTCCTTTGAAGACACAATATGAACTTCAAACTGATACTCCTCTCCTCTTACGTAAATAGAGTAGTGAATGAGAAAACAAATGTGACTTCCAGTGGACTACAAAGCAAGTTAGATGACTTATGGGGAAGTGAAAGATGAGGTGTCTATGATCCAGGTAACTGCAATCCTGAAATAGCTGAGGTGAGAGACCTTAGCAGCAGTTTTCATTGGATAAGCTAGAGATGCAAATAAATGGTTTGGGTCCTTGTCTCTGGATGGGATTCAGGTCCTGATCTCCTGTTGTACCTGAAGAAGAATTTGTAAATAAGTATTTCATAGTAGTTCAGAGTGATTTCTGGTGTGCTGAAGGAGGGGAAAAAGCAAAAAAATATCATGAAAGGTAGGAATTAGAGCTCTATGACAGTTCTCTTCTTTTGTTTGTTTTTAAACCTGGGAATTAGATTTGAAGGTTTAAATTAGGATATAACTTCATGTGTGTCTGTACCCAATCATTCTGGTAACAGGTTGACATGTGTCACTAGCTCTGGTAGGTCCAGGGTCATAAAGAGATAGTTCTATACCCCTCTTTGAAAATACCCTTGCTTGTAACAGACCCTGGAAGCTCCTTGACTGCAGGAAGGCTGAGAGGTGAGGCACAACATGGCCTCAGAAGCACTGTGGGGCAGGTCTTAGTGTCCAAAGTGCAAAACATCAACCTCAGCTCATGGTTTTGTTGCTATGAGTTATAATCATGAAGGGAAAAAAGCAGGTGGTGATAAATTATGTACTTGTGGAATTACAGGTTTTCCCTTATCCTTACTAAGGGAAAGGTCTGGTAAAGAAAGGCCTGTCTGAAGAGAATAGGAAGAGGGCTCCGGTAGTTCCATAATTCTCTAACAAAAGTGGAGCTTGTCTGTCCTTCTGAGACCTCCTCTCTAGAACTTTCTAAAGTTGCAATAGTAAAAAACGCCACAAACCCAAAAGGCCGATAAAACCAATCCTCCTTATCAAAGTCAGTAAGAGTAGTTAGCAAAACATTACTGCTCTGAACTCCTTCCTTGTGAGTTATGGAAGACTTCCCCTTCTTTCTGGCCCTCACCCTTTCCCTATGATGCTTATGACCATTGATTTCTTTGAAAGCTCTCTGTTTTTTTCAATCTGGGATGCAATGGATGATACAATGAAAAGTGTCCGTGGCTTGTTGCAAGATCTGGATGTCATTGCTAAAGGGTCAGAAACTGTGGTAATGGTACCTTTAGAAAACACTTGGCAAAGGTCTCCGATCACTGTGCTTATTTGGATGCCATTAGCCAAACTGTGCTTATGGCTATTTCCAAGGGTGAGTGAATCTGAGAGCTAGCTGAAAAGCTTTATTCAATGCAGTATTTTCTGTGATTGAAAAACAGCTTTTCCCCTTTTCTGTATAAAAGCACACTTTTCAACCCAACGCTTCCCTATTTTGGGCACTGCAGGGGCCTGTTCCACTGAACTGACACCATTGAGGGTTTAGGTAGGAGGCACTCGGTGTCTGGCAGTTTCCCTTAAAACTTCTTGTGACCTTCTACATGGCACGTTGAAAGATGAAAATTCTTGTCTTATCACTCCCTGCTTCCAAAGCTGTTCTTTCAAGGGGAGGTTCATGACTTTTTCCTCTCCATTCCTTCCCTTGAGCCTACCATTTAGTCTTCTATGGAGTTGCAATGGATCAAAAAAAGGTCTGCAGCCTTGGTCCAGGAACACATATGACTTCATTGAACATCTTCACTAACAGGGAAAGTTGTTCTGTTTGACCTACAGTATAGTGGGAACTGCATGCAGCTAAACCTGTCAATTCATAGTCCGTGCTATTAGATCTATCTTGAAAAGGTAGACTTGCTCATACCATGATCGCTTTCCTAACAGTTTCAGAGCTAGAGAGTTTAGGGATGTGGGAAGTGAAGGGATGTTCCACACCTGGGGAATCATCCTGATTCCCACTAGTTAGGTCTTCGGAGAAAGTAGATTATCCTTGTGGGTTGATTTGCCTCTTTTTTGGTGATGACTGCCACTCGGCAAAGTGACTGTGGTTCATTTCCAGTCTGTTATCTCCTTGGGGTTCAGTTCAGTAGGCAGCCATCTGCTCACACATCACTCACTGTAAAACTGGAAGGGTTCCTGACTTCTGTTTTTCACTGTAACCAGGGAGCATGGTTACCATAAGCATTGTTAATCTACTTCAAGAGAGGGAAGAGAAAGCTATGCTGTAGTTTTGCAGATGAGGTGAGAAGACCTGGATTGTATCACCTCCTGTGTGGGGTAAATCCTTTTGACAACTCACCACAGAAAAAAAGTCTGCAAGAAATCCTCTAGAAAATGCTAAATCACATCGTCAATTTGAACCTGGCACCAGGGATGTGTTTGGTATTTTACTAATTTTCCATTGTGTCGATGGGGATTTGCCTTTCCAGAGTAGGCTGTAAGTTAGAGACAGGTTGACTGAACCTGCATAGGTGTCCATTCTCCTGAAAAACCTTGCCAATTTTAACTTGAGACAGCATATCTCTTTCAATACATGAAGAGAAACAGTACACCATGTGCACCTTGCCTTCCAAGATGACCATTACCTTCACAGATCTTTCTCCTTTTTGATTGTACTGTCACAAGGGACATATTATATTCCCACTTTATCACATATTCTGAAATCGTAATACTGAAACTCAGGGATGGATTATTGTCTACCTTATGCTAAACCTGCCTACTCTTAAGACACTAATCCTATGGATGAGCATCTCTATTATCTTTTCTTTAATCAAGTAATGCTATTTTTAGCACAGACATCTTCTATACTAAGGTAATGATAGCAGGGGGTTTTATACTGCACTGGTAGAGGCTTAGAGATTTATGTTTTACTGCTGAAAAAGAATCAAGGGCAATTGTGGTGAGGAAGAAACAAGGGAGAAAATTCAGGGAAGGGTTTATGAAAGATGAGAGAAAAATCAAGGAGGGAGAATCCTTAGGCAGTGTGGGGTTGAGTAGTTATTTTTCTGGAGGAGATAGTGCTCTCTAAACCCTTGAAAAGTTGTAATCTACATTAAGTATCGAACAGTGTAAGGGAGAGAAAGCTTATTGGGAAAAACAGAGAGGTAGCAGATGGTAGTGGGAAAGAAATTTTGGGAAAGGAAGGAGAAATAAAATGAGAAAAGCAATATTAAAAGTAATAAAGGGACAGTACTTTTTCATCACTTTCTCTAAAATGCATGAAAATATGCATATTTCATACCTCTGTGTGCATGCAATTGTGTGCGACTTTTCAAGGGCCTGTGTATGGAGCAGCATAGTGCGTGTACGTTTTCTGATGTATCTGGAATACCTGTAATGCTCTGGGCCAGCAGGCAAAATAGATAGTGTAAGGTTTATTTAAATTAAAAAAAGATGAAGGTTAATGAATTAAATATGAAAATGAATAATACACATTGCACAGTAGCCCTTGAATTTGCTTTGATGTTAAATGCAATTTATTTTTAATTTATTTATTTTTCCCCTTACAGCTGCAGGTTTTTCATTCTTTATAATACAGAGCCCATTGTGGAAATTGTCAGGACATAGAATAGAGGGTTTTAGATGAGAAGAAAATTAGAAAATTCTAATCCTACTATCTCTGTCTGGGACTGATTGCTACTAGTAGCTTAATTCCACTTAAATTTTTTAGCAATCAAATAGACTGAAAGATGGCCATATCAGTGCCACAGTCAGGCTAAATGTTAAGAGGCAATTGATGTTTCTGGACTGTGGCATTTGTATTAAAGTCAGTGCTTCAGGATGGTTGTTGATGGCAGAGGTACCACTGCCTTTAGCAATGCATCTATTTCTCCTCTCATAGTCATTTTCCTGCTTTAGTTCTATCTGTATGTGTGGGGCTGGTCTTGGAGCTCTGTTCTGGAAGGTGGACAGATTGCAAGGCAAGCACAGTATCTGTTCAAGGCAGAAATTATAGCTGTATGCATCCAAATAAATTTCTGTCTGTAGAATCACCCATTGTATTTCTGATGTCTCTCTTTTTCTAGTGAAGTGCATTAGTAAACTGGAATTGTTACGAATGCCCCTGTTATTTTACAAAGCTCCAAAAATGGACTCATGAGCAGTGAACACTGAGGTGGAGCATTTCCTTACATCTTTAACCTACTATGATCTTTCTCTTCCATACAAATTCTCAAATCCCCAGAAAAAGTTTTCTACTGCATTAGCATCTGTTGATTTGACATTGCCAAAGCAGTGGAGGCAAAGATTTTGTTTTTATTTTTTTTACTTCTATATTTCTTTGACCTCAAGCACAATTCAAAGAGCTTCATTATTTTTAACAGTTCTGAACGTGTCACTTGAAGGGAAAAAAAAAAACATGCCGCAGGTTTTCTTCAAGTAAATCAAAAGCACTAGTAATTGCCTTTCATATTTTATGTCAGAAAAATAGTATATTCATGACTCAGTATGGTGCTGTAGACAAATTAATATTAAGGGAAACATAGAGGAAGCTACAAGAACACTGAGAGAAGAAAGCATCTGAGAAGAGCTTTTTCTTTCTCTAATAAACAGAAAAAGATGTAAATGTCTTCAGATGAGGTTCCTAAACAGATGTGTGCAGAGCTGTAAAGCTACTTCGAAGTAGGACACAGATGTTGTCTGCATAATTTTCTTAATGATTTGCCATATACGTGCATGGCCAGCTAGGAGTTGCTATAGTTATCGATGCCAATGGTGATACCAGAACAATTGCAGTTTGGAAAATCCTGCCTCCAAACTGAGATCAATTCCTAGACACGAAGAGGAATAACATTATTCTTCATTCCAATTACCCTTTGGTATATCATATATTCATATTAGGAAATTGCTTAAACACTAGCAGAGCCAGAAGCCTAGAAGGGATTGAGCTGTATCACCACTCTTAACATGAAGGTTTATCAGAGGAAGAAATTCTACTATAGCTTGGATTAAATTTCTCTTCATCTGCATTTCAACTATGTATTTTTACAGGCATGAGTCATCTAGCCTGAAGTTACATATCCCTGTATAAACACTGTGTCTTCCCAAAACAGAAGCCTGAAGCTTTTATAAGGAATTCAGTTTCCCAGTTGCTCCAAGGGAAGTATTGTACAGAGGCAGAATGCATGTGTACCTAGCTATTCAGTTCAAAGACGCTTTCAGCAGGATAACTTGCACAGAATGCACAAGTGGATGCAAATAGTGAGTATGCTTCTTGCTTGCCCTCCCCCAGTGTTTCTCTACACACTTTCATCTCATAACTGCAATAGTTGCTATTCATATCTGCAAAAAAGACATTGAAACAAATGTTCTTCCCTCAGCAAAGACCCACACAGAGCACTAAGTTCATGGAAATATAAGGCCTTTTGGATTATGGAGGAGTTATGTATGGTATGACAATTTTTTGTATGCAAACAAAGCCTTTGTTCCACACAATGTGCATTTGTGCGTAGACACCTTAATTGTCCCCCAGGCACACTGATTTATCTTGAAAGAGATCCTCCTCCCTCAATCATACGGTCCCTTGAGCATTCCAGCACTCCATTATAGGCGCTTACCAGTGCTCCTGCTTTTTGCACTTCATCCTTCTGATGGGTTTGGTTTAAAGTTTTTATTAGGTTAGAAAGTCTTTTAACAAATATGCTCTCATTCTGATTTGGCAGGTAGATCCCATGTCTTCTGAGCAGCCCTTGTTCCTCAGAGGAGAGTCCTGTACACACAAAAGCTGAAACCCTATCTGTAACAATAGGTCTACTACCAGCTATTAACTTGCATAATATCTGCTCTTAATGTTTATCTTTCTCTTTCATCAGCAGAATTGAGGAAAACAGCATCTAAGTTCACATGCCCTTCACTCCCACCTCTAGACCTCTGCAGACATTCCCTATTTGGCTAGGGCCTCCCTTGGCATGGTCTCAGGTACCCACATAGATGAACAGAGAGGATAATACTCTAAGGGCCAGATAAGCCTTGGCTGTCTCTCTAACAAGCTGGATCTGAGTTAAGGAATCACAGAATAGCTAAGGTTGGATGGGACCTTTGGAGATCATCTATATCACTGCTGTGCTTGAGCAGGGTCACCTAGAAAAGGTTGTTAGGGGTTATGTCTAGCTGGGTTTTGAATATTCCCAAGGATGTAGGCCCTGCAAGCTCTGTTGGGGAACCTGTCCCAATGTTTACCTATCCCTGCAGTAAAGTTTTTTTGTTCATATGTTGAAATGGACTTTCCTGTGTTTCAATTTGTGCTCATTGTCTCCTTTACTGTTATTGAGCACAACTGAGAAGTCTGTATTCTGTTTTCCCCTAAACTAATAGCGAGCTGACTGAACTATAATTCCCTGAATCTTCTTCCTTTCATGCTTTTTCGAGAGAGGAGAATATTTGTTTGGGGTTTTATTTTGATCATTGGTGTTTCCCAGTTGGCACCACTTTTCAAAGATGGCAGAAAGTAGTCTACTTTTGACCCTAACCTTGGGCCTGCTGTAGCACAGATGTACATTTAGAAATTTGTGAATCAGAATAGTGGTTTCTGTCTGACCTAGTTCTTATCTTTAAGGCCATATTATTTTAACGTCAATTGATAGATTACCCATACATCCCTTACTAACTTATCCCCCGATCACAATGGTCTGAAAGTATATCTGAATTTAATCTGATTTTTTTTCCTAGATTTAGTCAGGTATCTGGACATGTGACTTCACCTCTTACTGTCAGAACTTTTCCCATTCCCCCAGTAGGTACTTTTAAGTTGTGATCTAGTAATTCTTTTACTGACAGACATGCAATTAACATATTTAAGCCTTTTACTAGAAGGCAGCATATCCTCTCATTGAAATATACTTGCATTTTTTCTCTGAATATTTTCCAATTTGTCAACAAGTAGTCACCAGAGTTCTCTTGAATAGTGGAAGTGGCAGGTTGTGATTTCCAACTCTTTACATTGCTAAGCCTGGGACTTGCCCTTGAGTTGTATTACATGTGTCTGCAGCCTCAGTATGTCTGTTTTGGCAGACAAATTGTTTCATCCTTCTTTTCATTGTTCTGATGACTGATACAGAAAGAATACATTTGGTTAACTGACAGCTGTTTGCTCTTTGGATAGGCAAGTCTACTAAAATTAGCTCCTTTCGGCACATTCTGAATTTGTTGTCATCCTGTCTAAGATAAATGAAATAGGACTGGTGATTTCAGTCTTGAATCTCTTTGACCTGAAGGCCTCACAGCACTGCAATCATATCTCAAAAGAAGTTAGTTTCTTTTTAGTAAAATGCTAGTCTGACCACTTTAAGACAAGTGTCAAGCCTTGATTTTACCACTTCTTTATTGCATTCCACTTAGAAAATGTAATTCAAAAGAGCAAAAAATTAAATTGATTAAGAGTAACTGACTTAGAGTTTATTTAATCTATTGGTTTAAACTCTTAGACTTTCCCATCCCTGAAAACAGCAATTGACTTTCCACATCCAAAGATACACTAATGCACTGTGAGTCAACCAGTTTGAAGCATCTCTAACCTCTTCACCGAGAGATGGGACACCCAGCCTTCTTAGAAGACCACTTCCAGCTTTATATCCTTTGCAAGAGGCCTGGCTAGTCAGATCAACTGTGCTTGGAATCTAGCTGCACAGACCAAGGCTTGCTGTAGATCTTGAACTTTTCTAGGCATACTTGAACATGCTATTAGAGTTCTAGGCCTAACATAACAGCAGGCAGGTTTTCTTTAACAGAGTCCAGGGTCAGGCAGATAAAAAAAGAAAGAGAAGGCTAGTGCTTCTTGCATACTGAAGCATGTAATTTCTCCTTTGGGAAGTAGGGCAGGAAATCATTGAGCATCTTCATGCCACCTGTAGAAAATTAAGGTACAGTGAGACTGAAAGCCAGGCTGAGACAAGGTTCAAGTGGCCCATGAAAGGCTTAAAGGTTCCCAGCATATTTTCTTTATCCTTTCTTGCTCCCATCTTCCAAATGAAATTAGTTATATTTGTTGAATCAGGAAACACTACTAATCACAGCTATTAAAAATGGATTGACACAGGCACCCTCTCTTTACAGTGTGAAAAATGGATGGTGCTCTAAAGCCCTCCAGAGGATGGAAATTCAATTTCAAGATTTGGAAGCTTATCTCAGCTCCAGTTACATGAAGGAAGCACAAATATTTCAAGGTGCTTTGCAGAACTTCTGGGTAAAAAGTAAACACCTGCAACTTTAATCTTGATGCTTTAATATTATGCTCTTGAAGGAACAAACCTTACTCACAGATCTTCAGACAGAGAATTCCATTATCCTTTTGATATTTTTGATCAGTCATAATATACTGAATATCATCACCATCAGAATAATTCTTTTTGGATACCTAAATCCATGCTCTACTGAAATTAATAGAAGTTCATTGCTCCCCTCTAAAGTGGCTATCAAGTTCATTAGCAAAAACTATGAAACTTTCATTGCCTATGTTAATACTGCATTGTATAGGCGTGGATCTTCACACACCTGAACAGAAGATCTGTGTTTGGGAAAGGATGGGGTGTGCTCTATTCCAATGGATCCCTCTTTAGTACAAGCCTTGACTTTTTTGCAAGGAGAAAAACGCTTTGATTCACTGAGTATATAAATCACCCTAAGTTATTCTCACAGCTGTAATGGTTATCTTGTTCAATTTCCATTCCATGTAAGATCAAGATAACAACCAATTTGCTTTGTGCAGGCCAGCAAGCAATTGTTAAAGAGAAATGGTCTTTTGCTTGACGTCAGACTGACCAAGCTGAGAGTCAAAGCCTGCAGTGTGAAAACAAAAGATTTTATGGATATGTTTCTATTCAGTCCTCCCCTATGGCGCCAGGAAGCTTTTTAGCTGTATTTCAGAGTGACCAAGCAAGTCTGTCTGATTGCTTTTGTTGGGTTTTTTTATTATTTTTATTTTTATTCCTTCCCCTAGGGGAATTGGGTATTTGGAAGCCTGGTGGTCACATTAGAGGCCTGGGTTCAAATTTAAGCTGTATTTCAAATTTGTTACTACTTTGGGTCAGGAAGTTCAATCCCTTTAGTTCTGCTACTCCTTTTGTAAGGAGGGGAGGTAAGGGGTACTCATTAAACTGAAGAGTATGTAGTGCAAATTAATGCTAGCTAATTAGTGTATATTATTTTGGTAGTTCACTTCCATAAGGTGCTGTTATTATTTTCATCTGTCAGCAACATAATGGTTGTCCAAAGTGTCTCGTAAAACTGACACATTTCTGGCCAATAAAACATCCAGAGAAAAATGAGAAGTGATTAGTTTGTTTTCACAAAGTAAAAAGAAGGAAAACACTGTAAGTCCTGCTGAATGAATAACAGTATGGGGTGTCTTCAGAAATAGAAACCATTTTGAAAGTGATTTTTCTCCCCTTTCCCCCTCCCTCTCAAAAAGCAAACTTTAAGAGAAACGTAAAACATATTTTGAACACAATGGGGCTATTAGAAGAGATGTGTCTGCAAAGATTCTTCTAGCTTATTTTGGGATCTACTTTTTTTTTTTTTTTGTAGATTATGTGTGCTGTCAGTAACCTCAATTGTGAAATAGATCTTCGTCTGGAATATGAAAAAATCTCCAATTCAACTTTGACCTGTCATAGATAATCCTATGCTTCTCTGTCATTCAATCAGTTCTACTGCAATGGAGTAACTGGGATTATGCTTGCCTTTGAAAGTGAATAAGAGGAGTAGGGAGAAGCATACCAGAGGGAAAGTGGGGTTCTAAGATGAGGAGGTATAATCAGAAGATGACACCTTTCTAATATTTAAAATCTTTCAGTTTTATCTGAAGGCTAAAATTAATTTCCTGCTAGACAAATTTGAGCATCATATTCTGGAAATTATGTGCATCTCTAGAGTGCATTTTTGGAGCTACTGTGTACTCACGATTAACAGACAAGAGGGGAAGAAACAGAGGAGTTGTCTAGGTTATCCAGTGAGAAGTAAGGGAAGGCTGAGCTGGCTCTTCAGTGAAGTGGAGGAGTGTGTTTTATAGAGGCAATTTGCAACAATGGATGGGTATGAGAGACACGGTAAGTGTACTGTTGTTTTTCTATACATATGAGACTTATCTCCCTCCTGCTGTCTTTGGAAACAGTTTTGTAGGCAGGCATAAGGCAAAAATACTCTGTACATTACTTCAGCATATGAAGTTGATTTTCTCCTTGATGGCATTGGAAGTTCATTATGAATTCAGCTTTCTACTCTCAAAGCATGCATAATTGAAACGACAAATCCACCACAATCATTGGGTATGAATAAGGTCTGGATAAAACTATACAATCCCTCTGGTTGTGCATTTGGCATGAGAAAACAGTGACTTCACTGCCTCCTATGATTAAGGAAAATTTAATTTCTAAAACCAAGGTGCGCCAAGTAAGCTTTTCATCATTATGCCCTCTTTCTATACCTATTTCTTCTTTGTAGCCCTTGCATCTTGGAAGGTTTACAAGTAATTACTGGCAGAAATATGGACTAGTACCCAAATGGCTGAGAGTAGAAATAAAATGTAGAAGGCAGTTTTCAATACTTGTTAGTTACTTCTGACATTTTCTTTGGAAAAAACCAAAACAAACAAGCATGAAAGCAGAATGTAGCTGTAGATTTGAATTTTTAAGCAAACATTTGGAACTTTTAACTCCTGGGTTTTGGTCATTTTTTGTTAAGGATTATTTTTGTGATGTGTGGGTTAGATTTTTAGCTTTACGCTCCCAGGTGATGAATTGAATGGTCACAGTTACCCTCTGCCCTCAGTTTTCCCAATGGCTCTCTTCAAATGCTAGAAGACCTGTTGTTAGCAGGCAGAAACAAATGCCTTACAAGGCACATAGCAAATAAGTACAATGGCATATAGTACATGGACAGGGATCATCTGTGTTGTTAACACTTGCTGAAGGAATAGCCTGCTAGACAAATGACTTAATGGGAAGTTGGAAAACTTGCTGCTGGGTACAAATTTGAAAACCTTTCAACTTCTACATCCTGTAAGAAAAAGAGGTCAATGATTTAGAGTTGTTATTTCAATAATATATGTTAAAGTTTCCTTTGTGATCAGTTACATGAGGAGATGGGATAATCCAGTTCCTTTATTGAGAGCTGGACAATTAAAACCTATTTTTCTATTGATAATTAGTGAAAGCGCTTGCAAAATAAATCCCCCTTTCCATAGCACAACCTCCTTTGAAATGAACCCTCTTTAGAATAATCTTTGTTCTGCAGCTATATTTGCCATGCTGAACCCACTGTTCACCTCTGAAAAATCGGGGCAGTTTCTTACTCTTGCCACTAAACTATAAATGTGATAAAATGTAGGTCAGTAATTCAGAATGATGCCTGTAGAAAAAGTTGTTGTCTGCTGGATGAAGCAATTTAAATCTCTGCTTTGGCACACTTCTGGATAGATCCTCCACTAGATTTCTAATACTAACTGTTGTTTGAGATTTTCTGTTAATATATTTATCATCCTATCTAATGCAAGGGGGTAACACTAAAGAACTTCAATCCTTAGTGTGGCCAGCAGCAATGAGATCAGTACTGAAATCCTGAGAAAAACATTGCAGGACCATAATGAAATCACTTGTGATGTAACACTGTTTTCTACTGTAAGTTTAGACTTTTCTGGAAGAAAATATTTGAAAACGCTAACTTCTGCCAACCTCCCACAGCCTCAACAGATTAAATCACTCAGGCAACAAATAGGAAGAACTCCAAATCTATTTACTTATCAAAATATGGGGTGTTTTCCTTCCTTTCTCTTGGACAATGGTATTAGGAAGAGAAAGCAAAAGAGCAGGCTGCATGCTAACCTGAGGCTTTGTTTATGCTTAGTGATGTGCTATTTGCCACAAAAATGGTTTCCCAAATTTCAAAAAGCTACATCCCCACTGAGCAAACAAAATCGACCCAACCCTTCACATGTATCAAGCAATTCTTTTATCAAAAGCACGTTGTTATTTTCTTGCTCATACCCTCTATTCATTCCTCTGCTCTCGCAAACAGTTTCTGAAATGCTAATTAGTACCTCCCAGCATGAATCTGCTTTTACTTTCCTACACTTCCTTGGAGGTAGTTTGAAGGAGTCTGGGCAGGGCCTAAAGCAACCTCACCATAGTGGGGCCCTGCTTTAAATGGGGATTACACCAGATGACCTTTAGAAGTCCCTTCAAATATAAGTTATTCCATTATTCTATTAACATTATTAATTAGACATTTTTGGCAGTTAGAGTAGTTTAACTAACACCTATGAGCATTTCAGGGAAGCTCTGACCCTGGGTCTGTAGGTTACAGCCCAACTTCTGTCTTTCAGAACTGGACCTTACATGTAAATCTTGAATCTTCTGAACATCAGCTCTTGTACTATCTCCATGAGTCCACAAATAAAACCCAGCTCTTAAACTCCAGTGTTCATGAGCCATATAGTCAAGTGTTAACATACTGTGAGTTTGATTTAGCATGCAGCCCTTGCTACTACTGGTTCCACTTCAAAATGTATCACTGCAACCATTTTCTTCATGTTTTTTTCACCCTTTGACATTGTCATGCTTGCTCTGTTTATACACCTGAGATGGAAAACTTGTGAAGAAATTCTCCACTTTTTGAACCTGCCAGGAATAAAGCCCCACACCAGAAGGGTGTTGCTTTATGCTGTGAGATGCTAGTTCTGGCTACAGACTGTAGATTACAAGTCTGCACACGGAATCAGTGTGCTATCGGCAATGGGGTACAGACATGCTTACAATGGTAGGTAAGCCGTATGCTTATGCCTAAGAAGACCCACGAGTGAAAGATGTGCCTCATACGGAAGGATGGTATTAGATGCCACACTAAGGAGAGAAATCACTGTTTGGCCTGTGATTGGCCATGGTTGGCCATGCTGCAGCTTCCCCCTTCACCATGAAAAGTAGCGGCAGGCTGGTAAACCACTGTGATTTCTTACATTTTAGAAGAAGAAAACACCTCCAAGTCTGTGCTCTGCTTAACATCTTATTTTCTCTTCTGCTGATTTAGCCATGCTTTGGTTTTTTTCATGCTTTTATCTAAAGGCCTTCCAACCGTGGCTGGCACTCAGGTAGCTGCTCAGTGTATAGCAAGAGCTGCAAGAAGATGTGAGGGGTGTGAGAATCCTTCTAAGGTGTCACTGCATAGGTCTGCCTGGAAGAAAAGCAGATGTATGTATTCATTGATTCACAAATCAAGTCTGAGAATGTTTCTCTGGTAACTGATACTTTTCAGACCAGACAAAGGGAACACAGGGCACTCTGGCTAAACAACAGACAAAGCTGCTTCTGTGAAGCCATGCAGACTGTGACAGAAGGTACCTGGTGTCTTACAGCAAGGGAGTTGCTTCTTGAAATATAGAGCCAAGCAGGAAAAATAATATCTATTGGATTTCTGTACTTGGTTGCAGCTCTAATCAGGCAACACTAAATGGGCTGCTGGTGGGAGAGACTCTGGCTCTGAAAGATGAATTCCCTTATTGCTTGAGCTGATCCACCACAGCACTCGTCTATACATGGGATTTCCTGAAAGTGACAATTATCAGACTGATGTTTGAGTCCAGATATTCTTTGCTGTGCCACCCAACATGTGCCATTGAAGCACCTGTGGCTGAGTATTTGTAGGGTTGGTCATACCACCTCTTTGCCTGTATGCAGGGATCATGCCCCTCATGACAAGCTCAGAACCAGCTTGTGTGTACAGCTGAGTATCTACCCTATGCAGAGCTAGCTTCTCCATGTTGGGCTAGCTGCATGCACACTCCTCAACGAGAGCAAACTTCAGCTCAGCATCTCTTTGTATCTAAACTACAACACACAGCACATGTTCACATCAGCAGGTGCCACCAACTTTTGTTGGTGAAAGACTGTCTCTGTGTGTGTGGAGACTAGAACCATGCTCCATTTTTAATCCTTCAATATATTGTATGTATAGCTCTGCTCTTGTCTCAGATGCTAGCGAAGTAGGAGATAGGTGACTTTTTGTAACTCAGTGTTGAGGATGTATTTGTGAAGGATTTTCAGTACCAATCACAGGCCTGCTGGTATTGCAGTTGCAGACCAGACCAGAGGGAACATACGGCTTTGAACAGCCTACCAGGAAAAGCCTGCAGCTTGTGACATCCCCTGAAATGTGACCCGATATTATCTTACAGTGCTGGCTGACGCAGGTCAAAACCATGTCAACATGTATTCTGAATTACAGCTTTGGTAATAATGTGCAAGCACATCCATTTATGCCCTAACACAATTGAATAATAGAGTTAATTAACAGGTCTACATAGCACACAACTTGCAATAAATAGAAATACATAGTCCAGGGCCCTCTGACCATACCCAAAACAAGAAACATATCTCCTGTGGTTAAAATCTAATGCCATGTCTAGAAGCTTCTTTTGCCTAAGGTTTTTACCCTCAGAGGTCTAAAAAGGTTACTCCAGCCAGCTCTAATCTCTCCTGTTGCAGGCAGCTCATCCCTGCCTCATAGTTTTATTTCTGAATTACCCACCTTGACAAGATAGCTTTCCTAGGCTGTATTGAACCTGTTGTCTCCAGCATTTTCTGCATGAATAACTCATTTGTGCTTGCCAATAAATTTGTTCTGTGTTGCAAAGGGGACTTTCAGAGAAAAGTGAATATCCACAGACACGGACATGAACTATGGTATTTTCTTGACTTTAATCCAAATAGATAAGACTGTTAGAGGCATTCTCTGAATAATCTATTACCAGATGACTGTCAGTTACTGCAGCTAGATTGCTGCTGTAAGAAATCACAAAGGTAAGTCCCCAGTTTAGTATGTATTGAAGACTCACTTCAGGCTGACGTCTTCTGACCCTCAGTAGTTCTACATACTGGGCACAGGAGCTCCACTCTTACAGTTACCCCGCTTATGGACCAGAAGGGATTTCAAGTCCTTACTTGCAGCTCCAACCTTGATTCTACTGTTTGGATTGTAGGGAGATAAATGCTATTTGCTCAGATATGAGAAGGGCTGCTTATCTTGGCAGGGTATGTCTACAGTATCTAGGAAGGGCAGCTGTGTTTATCTGATTTTGCTTTTTAAAAAAACATGGTGGGGAAAAAGAAGACAGAAAAGGAAGCATCAAATATGCTCTTTGGTTTATTTTGTTTTGTTCCAGTTGAAAATCTTTAGTCCTGAAATGGCTCTCGCTGTAAGGCAGAAACAGAAAAAAATTATCTTGGTTTTGTTTGCCCTTGTATTGGTTTTGTTTGCCCTTGGATAAGTTGGATTGAGCTGGACAAGTTTGGGGATTTTGTTGGGTTTTTTGGTTTGTTTTTTTTTAAAATTGTTGAGAAAAGCTTCCTGTCACCATTGTGGGAACTGAGCTGCTGGGAAGGAAGAATTTGAAATAAAGGTAATGGAGCAGCAGAACTTCTGCTGTGCTGGTTGAGGCTCTGTAGAAAGACTAGAAATGAACACTTTATGGAGCAATTTCACTTGACCCTTTTGCTTGACTTTAATGTGAATTCAGCTCAATTTCCTTCAGCCTTCACCATATTTTATGGCATGGATATTTTTTCCATCCCCTATGGAGCAAAATAGGTCTCTTCTTACAAGAAGTTAATTGCCTGGGATGAAGTTCAATGAAAAAAAGTCTTCCTGAGAACAGGTTGCTTTTGCCCTTTTCTTTTCATGTAAGTTTGGTGAGTTTCAATTTGTGGTAAGTTTTTGCTGTTGCACAGCAGCACTTTCACACAGAAAACACCCACTATCTCCATGCAAATATAATGCTAATAAACCAGCAACTGTGAAGATGACTAACAGGTGATCCAGAAGTTTACTTTCTTGTAAAGGTTGCCTGCCCAGTTGTTCCTTCTCCCACGCTGCTGTCTAATTTTTATCATGCCATCCCACCTAGATTTTTTTTTAGTCCTTTTAATTTTAGCATGTAACGTTATGGTAGACATGCAGTACTGATTTTAAGTACTGGTGGTTGCACGCTTTTAAAGAAACTGCTAGACACAATATTTCTCTCTAACAAGCAAAGGACTCTGTAAGGACCTGGAAGAGAAGCTAGCTCTATTTCATAAGGAGACTAAATGATATTGAGAGTCACATTCCTCCCTCTGCTGATGAAAATGTAGCTGCCAATAAACACAACCTCACACCCAATAGGTTTCCATTAATATCCCCTCCTTAAGGGTTCATAACAGCACCAGCTTGGACACTCAGGCAAACAGCCTATCTCAGAATGTGATTTGACTCTTGATTAATATCAGGTAGTTGGGATTCCCAAGGGGATTTGTCTGTTGCATGGGTGGATAAGTGTCTCATAGACATTGGAGCATGCTTCCTGTTATCTTTCTGATTGCTGCAGAGTACTCGCACACTTGATATTAAGTTATAAGCAATCAGTCAGTGGCCATCAGGAGAGATTTAAATCCTTTATCTCCTTCTAGAGGACTTGTGCATTTGGCTGGCTGACAATGACCTCAAGTCAGATAACTACCACAGTCCATCTGCAATGTACCAGTCTGGGTCAAATAATTTCCTAGACACTGATCCTTCACCAATCACCTCATATGTTTTCTGCTCAATAACAGTAGAGGAGTAGTCCTATACCCTTTCAAAACATGCATTTCTCAGTTCCCTCCTGAGCCTAGGAATGGGATTAGACTGCCTGCTTGGCACCTGCTATGCTTCTCTTGATAGTATGGTCCAATGACCAGAACCTTTATTGATCCTGTTATTTTTTTCTTTCATGATTTTTTTTTCTCTCTGATGCCATTATCTTCCTCAGAGGAACTATGGTCACTACAAAAGCAGTATCCGTCCTTGGAATAGGACAATCCCTTAGTAAATCTGAGATAGCACTACCTCCACCTGTTTTGGGGAACTCATTATATCATGCCAAGAGGATGAATGTCAGTTCAAGTTCAAAATATTGTGTGTTCTCATTTGCACTTGCCTCAGCTAGCTGCATCTATATCTCTGAATAATCTTGATGTTTCTCACCACTTGAAAAAAATGGCTTGAAGAATACCCAAAAAAGTCACTTTTCTGCCTGTGATAGTCTTGCCTATTCCAAATGACTCTATCAGTAAGATTTAATTTAATGGAAGCAGTGTTTTTCTCCCAGACCCAGAACCACAGTCAAAGCTATCACAGTAGCAAGTGCTTCCAGTATTTCTCCATGCCAGAGGAAGACTGGCAGTATTGGTATTCTTGAGTGTTCTCCCAGAGTAGGCGCTGTAGGGTTAATGTAGGGTTAATACCAATGTTGTCATCCCTCATACTCCACCGTGACACCCTTTTTGAATGTTGAATGAACTGGAATTGGGGAGTTCAGGCGCATTATGATATCACTTGGAAATGCACAGGAAGAGGCAGAATAATGCTTCTTTAAATATGGGAGGCCTTATTACAGCTCGCAGGAACATTAATCACAGAATCACAGAGTTGTATGGGTTGGAAGGGACCTCGAGAGATCATCAGGTCCAACCCCCTGCCAAAGGAATGTCCCTAGCTCATACTGCACAGATAGGCATCCAGACGAGTCTTGAATATCTCCAGAGAAGGAGACTCTACCACCTCCCTGGGCAGCCTGTCCCAGTGCTCTGTCACCCTCACTGTGAAAAATTTCCTCCACATGTTGGTGTGGAACTTCCTGTGCTCCAATTTGCAGCCATTACCCCTTGTCCTGTCTCCACAGAACAAAGAAAAGGGGCTCGCCAATTCCCCCTGCACCCCATACTTAAGATATTTATAAACATTGATTAGGTCCCACCTCAGTCTTCTTTTCTCCAGGCTGAACAGCCCCAGCTCTCTCAGCCTTTCCTCATAGGATAGATGTTCCAGGCCCTTAATCACCTTCGTAGATTTGTAGGAGGATTTCTCTTCGGACACCTTCAACATATATATGCATGACAAGGGCACTCAAGTCTTCAGACCAGAGGAGTTTCAGACTGCAAGTAGTGGAGATGAGAAGCCTCATCACTAACTGCATCAGCCTGATGATCCATTTCTATTGTACCAAGCTATTTGTTCAAGAAGAAATAACAATAGAATCTTAGAGGAATAACTTCTAACCAGTTGCTAGTCTATCAGAGTCTGATAATAGTTAGATCAAAACACAGGCCTTACAAAAAAATCCCTAGGGGTTGTGTTTGCTGGTGGGAAAAGGAAAGAACCATCAAGTTGACTTCTGTCACCCCAGGGTCTTCTCAACATTTTGACAAGGGACATACTGATGTTCTCTTCTCTTGGAGAACAGAAGGCTTGGGGGGACCTTATAGCAGCCTTCCAGTACCTGAAAGGGGCCTGTAAGAAAGAAGAACTGTTCATGAGGGCTTGTAGCAACAGGACAAGGGTAATGGTTTTCAAACTCAGTAAGAGGAGATTCAGGTTGGATATGAGGAAAAAGTTCTTCAATATGAGTGTGGTAGATCACTGGAACAGGTTGCCCAGAGAGGCAGTGGAGGTCCCATCTCTGGAGATATTCAAAGTCAGGCTTGATGGGGCTCTGAGAGACCTGATCTAGTGAAGATGTCCCTGCTTACCGCAGGGGGGGTTCGACTAAATGACCTCCAAAGGCCCCTTCCGACCTTGCACATTCTATGATTCTATGATTCTACAACAGAGAAATTCAGCATCTCTCATTCTGAAATGATGTCCACTCAAGGGATGTCTATAGCAAGAAAAGAAGTACATGTATGTCTCCTTTCTTTGAACATCCAATGGACGCAGAGGAAGATAAAAGTATGTAAAAAGATTTTCATAAGGGATATGGTAATTTGAGTTCCTTTTTAGTACAAAGAACTGGTGGATATTTTCAAATCCCTTTATTTTGGTCTTTCTTTCATGGAAGTCAGTTACAAGCTTCTAGAAAGCTTCACCTATTACGCTAGAGAAAGTATTTTTTGGATTGAGGACTAGGAAGAGTACAGCTGAGGTAATCCCATATAAATGTTTGTGTTTAAAGGACCTGAACATTTCAGCAGCATTGGAAATCATAAATGCATATGGCAATTTAGTCAGACATATCATATCAAAGTATTGAGTAGCTCCAAGTATGGAGATCATGCAACCTGTTCCAGCATCTGAGCATTCTCCCTGTGAAATTTTATTTCTTTCTGTTCAGCTGGAATTTCCCTAGTTGCAAGCTGGTTGTTGTCCTTTTCCTGTGTACCTCTGAGAAGAATCCAGCAGAGACTTCTCTACAATCTCGTTTTAGTTAAAGGAAGACTAAAGTTGCTCTTCCTCTTCTACAAGCTAAAGAAAGCATGCTCTCTACAATCCTACTTACAAATTGTTTACCCCTCACCACCCTCTGTTGCTGACTTACCTTGTCCTTGCTGTCCATCGGGACCCAGTTCTTTTCTACAAAGATGCCACAGAGCCAGTCAAACCCCAGACTGTGGTGTTGCAAAGCGCCGTCGTGCTCCAAAAGCAGGATGAAGCATTTGCCCTAACAAAACTTCAGAAAACTTGTTTGACCTTTCCTCCAATTTGTCAAGGTCCTTCTGAATAATAGCTCTGTTCTCCACTGTTTTTAGTGTTTTGCACTCTTTGCCATCATCTGCAAACTCAGCAAGAGTTCATTCTGACCCATCGCTGAGGTCATTAATGAAAATATTGCACAGCATCTGCCCCATTATTGACCCTCAAGAATCATAGCTGGTAACCGGCTGTCAACTAGTCTTTGAACAGTTGACACCTAAACTGAACTCAGCAGTCTGGGTAGTTTTTCACATGGTTTTTAAGTTATCCATTGAAGCCATATTTCTCTATAAAGATGTTATTGGAAACTGTCAGATGCATTCACTAAAGTCAAGGTGAGCAACATCTAGTGCTCTCCCCTCATCCATAGTCAGTTTTATATCATCAGAGAAAGCAATATTTCTGTTGGAATAACTTGTCCTTAGTAAATTCATGCTGGTCGTTCCCAGTGACTTTGTTCTTCCTCTGTATGGGCATGGCTTCCAGGACAGCTTGCTCCTTAATTTTTCCAAAGACTGAGGACAGACTTGAAGTTCTCTGGATCTTTTGTCTTCCTTTGCTTAAAAATCAGGCATACTGCTTGCCTTTTTGCAGTCTTAAGGAACTTCCTTGATCACCATGACCTTTCAAAGATGATAGAGAGTAGCCTTGCAAAGACATTGGTCAGCCTGCTCAGCAGCCTTGGAAGTACCTCATAAGAACTCGCAGACTGTGTATGTTTACTTTACTTAAGCAGTTTTTATCTCAGTCTTCCTTTGCCTTGGATAATGCTACCCCTCTTCCCTCCTCCCCAGACTTTTCCCTGGCCATAACTCTCTGGAAAACCTCAGAGAATTTCCCAGTAAAATGGGTTTCTCCAGACACACTGACTGTTTCAATTTCGGGCAAGTTTTTGCCTTCCTCATTCTCTCTCCATGCTGCTCTTCTGTATTCTTACTGGATTGTTTACCCTCATTTTCACCGTCCATATATTTTTTTTCTTGTTTGGGCTCAATCAGAAATTCCTACTGCAGACAGGCCACCCTCCTGCCACACTAGCTCTTTCTCCTGTGAATTGGAATGGATAATTCTTGTGTTTTAAGAGTTTGTCTTGGAAGACCAGGCAGCTCTCCCAGGGCCTTTTGCCATGGTAGGCTGCTTCCCAAGGAATCCTTCTATCAGTTCCTTGAACAAGCTGAAGTACACTTTTATGAAATGCAGGGTCATAATGTTGCTGCTTGACTTCTTCACATCAGTTTGGAACTTGCATGCTACCAGCACCTTATGATCCTGCAGCTTTCATTTTCCTTATCCTATCCTCATTTCTTCATTTTCCTCATCTCTATCCTCAAGCAGCATACAAAGTAGAGCATCTTTTCTGTGGGCTTGTCCAACACATCCATGCATAAATTACAGAATTTAGAAATTATGCAGAAATTACCCCTAGGAGTTCCAGAAACTTCCTGCAGTACTTGTGTCCAGTAGTGTTGCCCTGCAAGCACATGCAGAGTTGCTCCCTAGCTAGTCAGTCCAAGAGAATCACAGAATGGTTCCAAACCCCCTGCCATGGGCAGAGACAACTCGCACTAGACCAGGCTGCTCAAGGCCCCATCCAACCTGGCCTTGAAAACTTCCAAAGAGGGGGCAGTCACCGCCTCCCTAGACAACCTGTTCCAGTGCCTCACCACCCTCGTAGTGAAGAATTTCTTCCTAATATACAATCTAAATCTACCCCCTTCCAATTTAAAACCATTCCCCCTCATCCTGTCACTACATGCCTTTCCAAAAAGTTCCTTCACAGCTTTCTTGTAGGCCCCCTTCAGGTACTGGAAGGTAGCTATAAAGTCTCCCTTGAGCCTTGTCTTCTCCAGGCTGAACAATCCCGACTCCCTCAGCCTGTCTTCATATGAGAGATGCTCCATTGGCTTATTCCTTCAGCCTGCATGAATCCTTCTGAAAGTCAAATGGTTTTCATTCAGAGATACGTGCTTTCCTACTCACATGGTACAGGAATTGTCTACTATCAAGGCTACCATCTCCCTTCACACACATACATACCCTGCTGTCACACTCCTTCCAAAGCAGTTGAAACGGAAATAATGGTAAAGGCAATTCCATATGTTCTGATTACATATGACCTCATTAGCACACTTCTTCCTGCAAAAAATCCTCTTGAGATAATGAAATCTTGTTCTGGAACAAATAAGTCATTATTTTATGAAAAAGCAGTCTAGGGGAAGGGGATTTCATTTCAGCAATTTTTTATTGTTTGGTTTTTCTGAGAGAAAAAAACCAACAGCAAAATGACAAGGAAAAATAAAACAAAAGCAAAGCAACTGCTGTATTTCAAAGCCAGTGAAAATTAGACTAAGCAGTAGTAGAAGCCAAATGGAAATCGTAATTCTTCTATTTTCCTGGCTGCTCAGACATCTGTAATAGGCTTGGCAAAGTGTCAAGGAAAAGAGGGGCCAAGCTGCGGTATGTTTAGAAGAATCAAAAGGCTGCTCGTTAGGAGAGGCAGATTTCAGCATAGCTCAGAGGAGAAAAGTCTGAAGCTCATCTGCAGCTTATTCCTTACGAAGAGGAGAGAGGAGAGTAAAACACATGTGGTGCAAGGACACTTTTCAGCTTTGGAAAGAAAACAAAGGCAATAGTGCAGTCTTGATATGTGTGTTTTGTGTCTTTTGATTTAGCATAGTGTGCTTTAAGCCAAAAGTACAGGCAAAATTAAAAGCATGAGCAAAATAACTAGCATTAACAACTGCAAAATGAGGACTCAGCAAGGTCATGGTGAAACATAGCCCATGTAATAGCACCCAAACCAGAAGTCAGAAACCCTCTCTGATTCCAATTCTCTTAGAGAAGGTACCTGTGAGAAATTAAATTGGCAGAAGTTGCCAGGTCTTTCATAGTGCTTGCGTACTCCAAGCAAGGGATCTGACAGTCCCAGAAAGTTAACGTATTTCGCTTTCTTTTTGAGAGACTCCCTGAGTTGATAGCTTTGCTCTTTATTTTCAGTCAGGGGATCTGAGTCCCAGTGCCCCATCACTGATGCAGTTTTAGCTTCAAGAGTAGAGGGACAGTGTTTTTGTGCTCTGTCATAGACGGTCCTCCCACCGTTTCCAAGATCATTTCACAATGGAATAGCACTGTCTCTGTGCATGCTGTTCATGAAAGGATGCTGCAAATGTCAAAAGGCACTTCAAGAAAGTTACAGAAATGACCCAGTGGTAGGGAAAAACAAACTTTCACAATGGTAATCTTAAGGAGGTGAACAATTCTGTCTTACCAGAGAAGGCAGAGATCCAGAAGCAGCTCACCACCTGGAAAATCTCTACATACTTTGTTGCACAAAACTGAGGTGATACACTAGGAGAAGGATAATGACTGTCAGGATAAGTTTTCACGAAGCTAAATAGGAAGTACCATCTGTAATAGATTAAGTTTTGGGGTTGAGAGTAACCTTGCTATTTTCTAGCAATAAGGTCAGCTAAACATTAAAGTAGATGACTGAGCACAGAAGCAAGGTTTTTGATGCTTGAGCTCTTTCAAGTCAGATTTTATACATTTCAGAAAGATGTTCTATGTGTTTGGAAGTTTTTTGCTTCTACCATTATGGTTTTGAGTTCTCTCCTTTTTCTGACCCTGCACACCTGATAGACTTTACACAAAACTAGCTTGTTTAGTTCAAGCTATGTGTGGTATTTGAAGAAGGCAGCTCCTGTCCACTGTTCTGTCAGTGAGGGAAAGCCTTCTGTTTCAAAAGCATTGGCATTTCAGTATAAAGAAAACTGTTGTCCTGGTAGAAGAAAAAATGCTGGAGTTTGCAAATGAGTTGCTGAAAGCTTACAAAGAGGAGGAGGAGAACATAGATGTTGTCTTTCGCTTTTTGCTCTCCTTCATTTCCTCTTCTCCCTCCCCTTTTCCCTTCCTTCCTTTGGGATTATCTGGTGCATAAACAGCTTTTATTATGAACTTTTCTGAGAATGTTAAAATTGTTCTTGTACCTTGCTTGACACTTAACAACCTTCCAACAGAAAATACTGCAAAGCCCACAGGAAACTGAGGGGGTTTGGGGGCTTGCCTTTGCATCTCAAGTTCTGACCTCTGTTGTTGAAATGTGTCATTTCTGGGTACCTTTATTTAATGAGCAGACAACTCCTGTTTGTGAGTGACCTCAGAGGTGAAGTCCCATGCAGAGGGTGTTATGCTGGCCTATTCTCGGGTGTGAGAAGGGTACAAGCAAGGTCTACAGCAGAGAGGAAAGGTCACTTGTTCCTTACTGACAGCACAAGAAACTGCTGCTACCTGGGAATCTGACGAGTCTGCTAAACTACAAAACAGAGTGTAAGAAAAGTCAAGTGAACACCTTTGAGCAGTTTTCTGCTGTAGTCCCTTCACAAAACTGAGAAGCAGCCTAACTGAACTACTTCCCCAAAGAAGAGAATTTCTAGCACTGGAGGGTCTGCTGTGACCCACCTAACACCAGCTGTGCAATGGCCTCCAGAGGATCAACTGCTGAATCACTGGCAGGGTGCTTTAACCATGGACTGAGCTGAATTGCTGAAACTCACTTTTATTCCATTGCTTCTTCGACATTTGAGCTCAGTTTGGGGTGAACAGGAAAGCCAGACTCTTAGAAGAAAACTCAAGGACCTGTTGGTACAGAGAAGGCACTATTTCTACTTTATCTATTTCTTTTCTTAAATTACATCCAGCCTCCTATTTCCATCCACTGCAAAGAAGGATTCCTGGCAGTGCTAGACGGTCCATCTTCATGTCACCAAGGGCTAGCTCCAGTTGCAGTGCACTGGCCATAGCCATGCTGCTTAGGACCTGTCTCTAGCCCATGTACCCCTCATGTGCCTGTGCTGGCATGTGACCACACCACAGCATTTCATGAAAGACCTACATTGCACATTTTGCTACTTCCATGACAAGGTCCTATCCACTCATACTGCACCTACTCTTGGCACTTCTGATAGTGCTGTATTTACTTCTATGGACCAGGTAGATTCTTCCTTGTGGCTTCATCTTTAACCTGGGAAAAACAGATATCACCCGCTCAGTGCACCATACGAGGTGGCTAGGTATTTTGTCTGTGGACTAGGACAAGACTGCTGTCAGAAACAGGGGATGTCAGACCAGATCGCCGAAATTAGGTGACGTACAACCTCATTCCCCACCCCCACCAGCCCAGTTTATTCTGTACATGTAACCTGAAAAAAAAAAAAAAACTTTTACAAATGTTCCTGAATGTCATCTCTCTTATTAATAAGCTGGACTGCAACTCCATCTCCAGACATTCACCCAGGTTTGTCAGCATGGAATATCCTGGCTCAGAGCTGATAATTCTGTGATGAGAGATGAGCTGGAAAAAATGCAAGGTGAATCTGAAGGAGGAATCATTTTGGGGAACTAACCGATAATCCCCTTTCTTTGTGTATTTCTCAGATCCAAATTCCACATGTACATAACTTATGTCAATACAAAGAGACAGAGAAAGGAAGAGATAAATAATTTACAGTCATAAACAACAATCACTGCACATCTTAAATATCCTTTCTCATACACACAGTCACAGAATGAATTTATTCAAAACCAATTCAAGGCATGGCACAAATCCTTATTCATCATTCTGAGGGATTTCTGCCTGCCCCATGATGTAACAAAAGTCTGCTTGTTGGGGAGCTGCTGTTTACATCCAGCAAGTGCTAGACATTGTCCTCTAAATCCATGCACACACAAAAGAATCTCCATGGTCTGGAACCCTGAACTTTGTGTTTATCCTAAACACACACAGATGTAACTATTTACACTGGAGAAATCCTTTAGAAGACAATAGTCACAGGTAACATCAAGCTTTAGTACGTTTGGACAAGAGAGAAGGTATAGAGTCTAAACGCATCGTGCTTTCTCCCATAGTTTCTGAATGCTATAAAAACGGTTGAGGTGTATTTGAATGGAAATGTGAAATGCTATTTTGTGTATATTATGAGCGAGAGGAACTAGAGGGCCATTAGCACTGGTAACAGAGCACTGTCCTGCCTGCAGACCTTTATCCAGCTTAATTTCCTAGTGCTCTTTCATAGAATCACCACTTCAGATGTAATGCACAATTTTAATCTGCAGGCTTTTTTGTGTTGTTTTGGTGGGGATTTTTTCCCCTTTGCTTTCTTTCCTTCCTTCTCCTTAATGGAAAAAGAGACATTTGTCTCTATCTAAAATTAGTATATTGTCTGTGTGTTTCCTTCCTCTCTCCCCGCTTAAAATCTGCATTCTCAAATTAGGACTGGCATGATCTAATTAAGACAGACATAAGAGAGAGAGAATGCTCCAGAGGAAGGCTAGAGTAGGAGTAACAGGAGGAGAATTGTGATTTTTTTTTTTGATTTTTTTTTTAGTTCCTGCTCAGGCATAATCTTAAAGACATGAAGCAACACACATGCCTCCTCAAACAAGTTGTTAGCAAACTAATCGTGCATTACAAGACAGCAGAACCACACTGTGCTCATTATACACTGTTTAAAGATGGTTTTAGTGCAGTCAGAAGGCAAATCAAACATGCCTAGACATAAGGTTGAATGGGAAGGATTGCCTCTTTCCTCTTAAAAGGCATAGGAGAAGCCATGTGCTTTGGCATCAATCTGTCTTCATGAAAGATCAGAATACTGAGCTTGAATTGCCTATCATCTGTTCACCTAAAAGGGGCCTTTGAATAAGAGCTTCCTTTTCTCAGTTCTCGAGAAGATAATGGGAGAAGGACTTTCTCAACCAATCCATCCCTGTGCCAAGATAAAATAACAGGCAATAGATAGCTAAAAGGCTATGCTGGTAATGGTTATTTGCAATAAAAAAACCCAAAAACCACTTTACAGTGAACATGAGAGAGTTTTAATAGTATATATAGGGAGAACTCCCATAATTATTAAACATAGATTTAACATGTATGGGTAGTGAAGGGCTGGATTGTCTGTGTATATGGTTACCTTGCATGTATGAATATATATGATAATAGACTGAAAGACTGGTCTTTTATCTCAGAAGATACTTTTATTCTAGCCTACAAAAGACTCAAACAAATTTGTCTATGAACAGTGTACGTCATGTCCAGCCCTTGTGATACAGCTATTCTGCTCATTTCAGAAGGAAAAAATTAATTTTTTAGATTTGCATGATTTTGTACTAAAACTACTTCAGCCATAAGAAGTTTTAGAATTTCTTTGGGAGAAAAAAATGTCAAATCTATCATAGCTGGTTTTCAAGCATTTGGTGAGACTCAGTCTTTGCCATTCCAGGTAGTATTGTAATCTTACACTAGGATGTTCATAATCAAAGAGCTCAGTTTTATTCTGTTAAATTCAGCCATGAAAGGACTAGAAATTTCACTATAAAATGTGGCTCTCTTAGATATCTTTCTATATGTGTGATGCTTTTGTAGTATACTCAGCAGAGACTACAAAGATCCCTGTAAACTGTATGATAAGGTGTGATTTATCCCTGGTAATGTTGGGATTTAATGCTTTTTTAGACATTCTAGGGCATGAAAAACATTTTGAATATATATTTTAAAATAATTTTCAATATATATTTTTAAATCAGACTGTCCCCATCCCCACAACATTAGAATATGTAGGTTGTCTTTTACATAAGAGTCTCCATGCAAACATTTGTACTTTCAAAGGCATTTGCATTCCAGTTTCTTTATACACAGTGGACAAAGCATGTGCAGCAGCTAGACATCTTATGCTGTGGTTTTGCCATTTACATGTATGCCTTGCTAGTCAGGGTGAGTTCATCCTGGGGAGGAATTCCTCTCCCTTGGCATGATCAACATGAGACATGCCATGTAAAGCTACATCATGCAGGTCACTGGCTGATTTCTTGCGTGTCCTTCAGAAGTGTGTAGAAAAGGTAATAGCAGGTGCTTGTCCTTTCTTGCCTATGCACTTCTACTTTCAGACCTGCCTTGCAGAAACCACTCCTTTCTCTTTACACAGAGGAGGCCTTTTGTATGGGAGAAGGAAAGGTGTTGTGATTTGATGGTCATTCAGAAGGGACTAGATCACCTGTGAGGAAGAGACAAGAAAGAAACCTAAGAGGCTGTTCTTGCTCAGCCTGTGCTATGCATGTCTCCCTGAGGAAGCTATGAGCAAGCTCAATTGTTTCATAATGATCTATTCCATCCACTGTGCTTCCTGCCATGTCAACAAAGGAGTAAGATACTTTTCCAGGGCTGAAAAATACTGAAAGTAAACATAGATGTCTACATCAGACACTTCACATATAGAAGAGAACAGAATGGAATAGTTCCAGTTGGAAGGGACCTATAATGACCATCTAATTCAACTGTCTAAATAATGAAGCCTGCTTGATAGGGTGCCCTGAAGGATTAAGTGTGTGACTTCTAGTTTTATATGGTGTTCCTTACAGCTGGAAAGTGCTTAAGGCTTTGCATACCATGATGCAAGTGTACACAAGGTCTGGGCTTGCACCCACTGTCTGTTCAACTGAATTGCATTTTCCAGTCTCTGTCATTATAGCCATGCATTGAATACAGCATCTCTAAAGCACTTAAAGTGCGTATATATTTCCTTAAATAACAAAAAGAAACACTGCAGCACTTTGTGTACTATCTGCTCCCTAATAGCAGGAGGCAAAACCATTTCATGACAACCTCCAGGGACAGAAGAGGGTTCTTCATGACAAACTTGACAAGGACACTACTTCCCCACCTGATTCCCCGCACAAACTCGAGTATGAACCAAAGCACTACTCCATTACAGTGCTGCTCCACTGCACATCCTCTCATGATTGACGGTGGATATCTTTCTTGTCAGTACAAATATTCAGAGAGACCACATGATTGATGTCCATGGCCTAGAAAGATCCAGTACATTTGTTTTGTTCATTACGTTGTTATCTTCCAGAAGTTCCTATCAGATTAACAATTTCAGTCAGAAAATAGGATATGTCCTCTTCCCTCCGTCCTGATGAGTTTTAGCATAACAGTCTAACTAAATTGCACTTAAAAAAAACCAACCAGAGTTGACATATTTTTAAACTTTCCTCCTCCCCTTAAGCTTTAGCTTTAGGTTAAGGGACCTAGGCTGCCTTTCAGTCCCCTCCATGCTGGCAGAGATCCATAAGGCTTTCTCTATAGAACAGACTGTAAGCAGCTGTGCAGTGTGAGAAAAATTGGAAAGAGATTGTGATTGTGGTTATCAGCACTCCTAGAAGTCCTAGCCAGCATCAGGGATCAACATTACACAAATACATGGTAAGACTATCTTCCCTCCCAGGACTCGGCCCATCATCACCATGATCCTTGCAAAAAAACCCTCACCTGTGTCATTTGCACAAGGCTGCTAGAGTCTGTGGTGCATGGCTGCCAGTCCACTTACAGATTTGATGTTTATTGATGATCTATGTGACTGCCAAAGCCTGGATAAAACTGTACTGGCAACTCACCCAATCTGAACATGCACATCTCCAGTTCTCTAACCCCAATCCAAAGATGAGGCTCAAATCCAGCAGGCAACTTTCCCACATCTCCCAATTCAGGGCTTGTAGTGTTTCCTTGAGTCAGAAAGCAACATCTTCTGGGTATACTGCATGCAGTACTGTTTGAGCCACCTTTTGGAAACACAAGACAGTGAAGAGGGACTTGAGTTATTTTATTTAACATGGTATATCTGCTCCAGTAATTTGATGGTGAACCACCACAGCATGAATTAAATAGTATTCACTGAAACACAGTCTTTTCATGTAACTGTGACTCTTATGTTTTCCCAATATGTTAAGGTGGTGGAAAAATGTGTCAAATTAAGAACCTGTTGAAAAGGCTGAAAATAATTTGATCTGCATTTAAATTTCAGATCGCAAAAATTGCACATGGTACTGTAGGATGTTATGTGGTGATATTTATCAGGCATCACAAATTTTAGACTTCTGTCAAAGTATCCTTAAACTCACTAAGCAGATACATCTAATGAGAGACAGGTTAAATTGTACAAGAAGATTAACATAATACAGGAGCAACTCTGCCTTACTTCACTGGGAAGTGCTCCAGCCACACCACCCAAGTCACAGAAGGCAAAGGCAGGGACTGGAAGAATGAAGCATGACCCACTGTAGGAGATCAGGTTGGAGAACATCTAAGTAACTTGAAGGTGCACAAGTTCATGGGACCTGATGATATACATCCATGAGTCCAGAGGGAACTGGCAGATGAAGTGGCTAAGCCACTCTCCATCATATCTGAGAAGTCATGTGAAGCTACCACTGACTGGAAGAGGGGAAACATAAACACCAGTTTTAAAAAGGGAAAGGAGGAAGACCCAGAGAACTGCAGATGAGTCAGTCTCACGCCCGTGCCTGGCAAGATCATAGAGCAGATCCTCCTGGAAACTCTGCTAAGGCATAATTAAATGATTTATAAAAATACTAGATAGATTGATCTTTAATATAAGGAGAATAGAAAGTATTTGCATGTTTTGGATTTTAGTAGAGTGTGGCTGTAGTTGTTGAAGATGTTTTGTTAGAGCAGCTACAAAATTTGACCATAACAGTGGAACAGCCTTGAAGATAAAGAAAGCGAAGATAGGGAAGTAATAAATAATGACAGCAGCATCCAATTAAGAGACAAAGTATATCTTGTTTTCAGCTAAAAGCAATTCCTAACTAGTTTGTGCAGGAATGTATTTTTGAGACAATGGAGAAAACCATAAAGAGCATGTGCAGAACGAAAAGGTAAAAACTTCACAGAGAAGGACGACATCCAACTTTCATCCCTGAACACCACCAGAAGACCCCCTGAGTGTCACTGAGCATGCTCTATCTAGGAGGAGTCAATGTAAATTACTTCTGGAAAATAATTTGCATAACCCTGCCTTTTCCTAGAAATTATAATTAATATGCAGAGATATGAGAAATTATGCTCTAAACAGTGTACACATTAGGAGGAGTGATCTGCTGTGTGCCCAACACTGCAATAAAGAATACCTGCTTAATAGTCACCAAGGCTAGTGAGTTTTCATTCCCACACATGGAAAATATGGAGGTAAAATAACAGTCAAGATGGCTTCAAAGGGCAAATTGTGCCTGATGAATTTGGTGACATTTTGTGATGGGGTTACACCTTTGGTTGTGAAGGAAGAGTGACTGATGTCATCCACTTGGACTTGTGCAAAGCATTTGACATCATCCTACATGACATCCTTGTCTCTAAATTGGAGAGACATGGATTTGGCCACTCAATGGATAAGGAATTGGCTGGATGGTCACACTCAAACAGCTGCAGTCAATGACTCAATGTCAAAGTAGAGACCATTTATGAGGAATGTTCCTCAGGGTTTGGTACTGGGACCAGTGGCATTTAACACCTTTATTGACAGCATGGACAATGAGCGGGATTGGCTGCACCCTGAGCAAGTTTCTTGATGACACCAAGCTGTGTGGTGTGGTTGACATACTGGAGCACAGGGATGCCATCCAGAGAGACCCTGACAGGCTTGAAAGGTGGGGCCTTGTGAACTGCGCAAAGTCCAACGTGGCCAAGTGCAAGCTCCTACATATGGATAGTGGCAATCCCAAGCACAAATGGAGAGAATGGATTGAGAGCAGCCCTCAGGAGAAGGACTTATTGGAAGTCTTGGAGGATGTTGGAGAACAAGAAGCTCAACAGGAGATGTCAGTTTTCACTTGCAGCCCAGAAATTCTACTGTATCCTGGGCTGCATCAAAAGAAGTGTGACCTGCAGGTTAAGGGTGGCAATTCTTTCCCTCCATTCTGCTCTTGTGAGACCCTACCTGGAATACTGTGTCCAGCTCTGGGGTCACCACTACATGAAAGACATGGAGCTGTTGGAATGAGTCCAGTGGAGGGCCACAAATATGATCAGAGGGCTGGAACACCTCTCTTATGTGAAAATGATGAGACAGTTGGGCTTGGAGAGAGATCGGAGAATAGAAGGCTCTGAGGATACCCTACTGCAACCTTCTAGTACTCACAGGAAAGCTGGAGAGGGACTGTTTACAAGAGCAGGCAATGACAGTATGACAGGCAATGGCTTTAAACTGAAAGAGGGCAGATTTAGATCAGTTATCAGGAAAAAAATTCTTCTCTGTGAAGGTGGTGAGCCACTGGAACTGGTTGCCCAGAGAAGTTGTGGATGCCCCCACCCTGGAAGTGTTGAATGCCAAGTTGGATGGGGCTTTAGGCAACTTGGTCTAGTGGAGGGTGTCCTGGCCCATGGCGGGGGGTTGGACCTAGCTGATCTTTGAGGTTCTTCCAACCCATAGCATTCTGTGATTGATTTTATGATTCTATGATTCTATCCTTGGCATAAATGTTTCAGAGAGGTATTGTGCATATCCACTACATGAAATATCTTTCCTGAATGGTTGTGAAAGAGGGAGATACATCTGTAGTCATGAAAGATTCACTCCAAGACAGGCACATTCATATGAAAAATCATTATATTCCTCCCTTTGCTGGAAAGGGAAGAGGTTTGAAGAGTTTACTTTGGGATATGGGGAAAAAGGGACCTAGCCACAAGTCAGCTATTGCAAGTGTGGTAACTAACATAGTCAATGCTAGTGGCAGCTGTTATACAAGGAAGACTCCCAACTTCTGGTGACCACAAATTGTACCATGAAGACACCTGAGCTTCTGTGGGTAGTATAGTCAACTGATACGTAGTAAGTACTACTATATTACTTTATTGTTTGATTGGCATCTAGGTTTCCTTGGAAGAAGATCATTTAGAGCGCCCTACCTTTTCAGTAGATGACGGAACATGCAATTTGGGTCTTGTATTTTAAGGAGTTTCATATTGAATGCATCAGACTTTAGTTGGTTTCTTTGGGTGATCACAGAGCAATGTGATGAATGGTGACTATGAAGCTGATTGGTTGCCCAGAGGACTTGAGTAGTCTCCATTACCAGAAGTGTTCAAAGTCAGGTTTGATGTGGTTTGATCCAGTGAAAGATCATGGTAGGAGGACTGGACTCCTGCCCATGGCAGGAGGGTTGGACTACATGATTTTTAAAGTTCTCAACCTCTTTGGTAACTCAAACCACTCTATGATTCTACAATTCCATGATTATCTCAGTCACACAGCGTGGGTCCCCTGGTTAATCAGTTCTCCCTAGAAAATTAAAGAAAAAAACAAACCCAAACTGAACGTCCAACAAACAGAACAAAATGTGTGTCCACCCTGTGTTAGCCACCAGAGTGTGGTGAAAGAACACACAGATGGGAGAAAATATGTTCGCAGAGGGCATGGGAAAATTCAGATGGCAGTAACTGAAAGAGGAAACAACTGAAAGGCATGTGCATATTCTTCTTGATGACATTTCAAATGCTTCTTTTATCACAGGGAAGGAGAAGGCTGTGCAGAGTCCTCCATGCTGAGCTGCTAAATGAATTTTTCCTCAGTAAAGCTGGGGGGAGAATGAGGCTGCCACTGACTCCCATCCACAGCTATTGGAGTGTAATTGTGCCTAGGGCCAGGCAGCTGCTGCCTCCTGCCCCTAAATGAAAAGGAAGCCGTGCTTGTTTTTTAAGGAAGATTTTGACTGAAGACAAATAAAACAGACACAAAACACACAAAAATAGGTAAATGAGAAAGCTCTTGATTCTCTTCTTGATGTTGGAAGGGCAAGGGAAAGCTCAGAGACAGCAGAGTCACAGTTCTCTGCTGAGATTGGGGCAGGAGGAGTTGGAATCAGCTGGAGACAAGAAGGTTAAAAAAATAATGTCAGCAGACCAGGCACTAATTATCTGTTAGGGGAACGGGAAGACCCATGTCCCACCTCTTATCACATTTAGTCATCCATGGGGTCTGCCTGTCTCTTTCTTCTGCTCTGAGGTTTGACCAGGTAGTGTCAGGACAGTATCACACTTGTCTTTACTGACTTTCTTACCAGGTTAGCAGTCTCTTTGAACAAGTATCTGTCCCCAGAAGTGCCACATGGCTCAGTCATGCTCTGTATAAAGCACTTGTACAAAATGTGTCAGTTTCAATGCTGTCACCTCCTGCCATGTGTCTATGCTGTAGAGGCTATGAAGTACTCTGTGGATATGCTAGTTTTGCCTTATTCTTCACTCTGTGGATTATATGTCACTCCTGGTTCATCTGCCTCTCACCCAGAACTGAGCCTCTACCCCTTCCTGCTCTTTTCAATTCTTCACTAACACAAACAATGAAGTGTGATCCTGTCAAACAGCTTTATAGCACTGACCCTAAACCAGGAGTGTCCTGAGCTACTGCAAGCTGTGACAAAATGCCATGGCGAACTTCATGATACAGCCTTGTAAGCAGATAATAAAATTTCAGCTTAAACTTGCATCACCTCCTAGTGTGACTGAAGCTGACAAGACCATGACCAAGGAAATGTCCCTGTATTACTGACAGAATGAAAATGGTCAACAAGAGTATGCTTCTTGCAAGCATTCACAAGGGTTAAGACTTTCCTGTATCCAGTGTAACCCATGATTTATGTGGGTAGCTTCTGCTTCCATGAAGGAGCTGGGAGGGTAATTGTCTAGATACCTGGTGCCATTTTTTGCTGTGGGCTGCCAGTGGTGGGAGGTCTCAGCAGTTATATGAGAGCACCAAGGAATGTATGGGACTACAAGTATCCAAGTGGTCACTAATAAGCCTGGGGAAGGCTGGCCTGATACTGGCATGTGTATCCAGCAAACAGGAGTTGAATTCATGAAGAGGCTTCATTTAATGTCTCTGTAGTTATTAGAATTGATGGCATTTAGGAGCACTACCTCTGTTCCTCTCTTAGCAGCAGAGAAGGATGTAAGCAAGTGAAAGACCCTTCATATAAGAGAGCACATAAGGAAATTATATCTGCTATGGCTTGGTAAAAAGTAAACCAATAATCATTTAATGTCAGATGGTATAGAAATCCAGCTACACAACTTTTTCCTCTCATATTTATCAGCACTGTTGAACACTGAATCAAGTGTTTCTTTGATGCCATTTAATAAGGTAAACACAATGCAAACTCTTTAGTAGAGTTTTAAATAAAATATTAATACCTCCTAGCAAAGTGGGCTGCCCTGATAATTACAGAAATTGGTTTATTGACACAAATATTTTGTACCAACAGTATGCCATTTATTTTTTCAAATCCAAGAATCACAAGCGATTTAAAAAGAGAGCCACACTCCTCTTTTCAAGGAGCTGGGAAGAAGAGGATTTTCATGTTTCCCATTATTACATGCCATTCATACACTTGCCCTGAGCAGGGAAGCTAGGTGTTTGATCAACTCAAAAACCTCAAAGAAGGAAGAGGCTTTAGCTCCTCAGAGCGGATCCCTCTCCATCCTCCACAGTTTGTGCTTCTCGCTGCCAAAGTGGTGGGTGTTGTGGGTTGAGAAGAGGATACCAAATATAAGCTAAAGCTGTTCTAAGAAGGCTTACATTAAGCAGTGGAGGAAGTGACAGGACTTTCAGATCATAGGGAGCAGAAAACAATTCATTCTTTTGACTACCAAAATCCACTATATCTATACCAGCATGTTGGTTCCTTCTCATGGGTTAATGGATAAAAAGACATCAATTTTGTCAAAAAAACACATTCACAGCTGTGCAATGGAATTGCTATTTGCAACCCAGGAAGGAGAAAACAATATTGGTTTTGACTGGAAGGAGTGGGGAAGTGAGACAGCATCTAGAATATTGTGTCCAGTTCTGAGCCCCTCAGTTCAAGAAAGACAGGGAGCTACTTGAATGAGTCCAGTGCAGGGCTACTAAGATGAGTAAGGGAATGGAAGATCTTCCTTATGAGGAAAGGCTGAAGGAGCTGGTTCTCTTTTGCCTGGACAGGACTGAGGGGTGACCTTGTTAATATTTATAAATATGTAAAGGGTGAGTGTCAGGAAGATAGAGCCAGGCTCTTCTCAGTGATGTCCAATGACAGGATAAGGAGCTTTGGGTACAAGCTGGAGAACAGGAAGTTCCATGTGAACATAAGAAAAAAATTTCACTGAACAGACTGTTCAAAGAGGTTGTGGAGTCTCCTTCTCTGGAGACATTCAAAACCTGCCTGGATGTGTTTCTGCATGACCTAATCTAGGTGATCCTGCTCTGTCAGGGGGGATGTGGGGGGGACAACTAGATGGTCTTTCAAGATCCCTTCCAAACCCTGATAGTCTGTGATTTTGTGGCGCCAATAGTTTATACAGCACCTCATTGGATTTGATCTTTTGGGTCTGAATCCATTGCAGAAGGTTAGACAGATGCAACGGTTTGGAGGAAATTCTCCTCAGGGTATGGCAGCACTTGCCTTTCCTTTCTGTTTGAATTCTCCATGTCAAAATCCTCCAACCATCCTGAACACACCAGTCTTTTTGCAGGTGCATTGGCTTTCCAAGTCACTCTTGTGACATTTACAGAGGAAGCTCCCACAGCTCCCCATTGATATCTTTTCTCATCTTCTGTGACCTTTTCCCAGTCCGTCTCCTAGAACTTCTCTTCCTTCTCTGTTCCTACTTTTCTCTCCAAATGGCACTGGTCATCTCTCTGTGCCTAATTATGCTCAAACCACCGTTGTTGTGAAAGCTTTTCCCCCTTGTATCTCCCACCATCTGGAATAGCCTTTTTTTTCCTGTTGTTTCTTTCTGCCTCGCTGCTTCTCCATCTACTTTCAAATCTCATCTGAAAACATCTCTGCTCCCATGCCTGTGCATCTTAATTTCTCTCTCCCTCTGCTATTACATATTATTTAACTTTGATAAGTACCTTGGGATGCCATTTGTACGAAAGAAATTCTACTAAATAAAGCTGTACTCTGCTGTCAGCAGAGCTTACACAAACTATTTGCTTTCTCACTTGGTCTTCAGTAAACAGTAGATACCCCCTGTGCTGATGACGAACGGCATTATGCTGATGACTGCCTGGTCATTGGAAAGAGGAGCGATGCAACGCTGCCTCACAGATTTGTGAGTAACAGAGAGACTGCTCTGAGCCAGAGCCCTTAGGGTAGAGGGCTCCTCACCAGGAGGAGCAGGAACGATCCCTGGGAAACTTGGGGGAAGACAAGGGAGCAATGTGAAGTGTTGTGAGATTGCAAGGCTTATTAATCAGCAAGGTTCACTGATTAGCTCTGCTTTTCTCGGATGTCACGTGTAAATACCTGAGGCAGACACCTGGCATGAGGCACAGATCTGAGGTATGAATGGCTGCAACAAAATTATCTAAGCATTGCTGCAAATAGGCCTCAGGGAAGCCAGCTGAGGGTAAAAAGCTCTAAGGCAGGAGATGTGCACAGAGGATGACTTAATGCAGCTGGAGGCAGGGGAGGGAGAATGTTATTGCCTCCTCTCTTGGCTGTCCTATCTGCTTTCCTTTAGCTGTAAACTATTAAAAAATGGGAAAAGAATAAAAAAATGAAAAAAATAACAACAAAATGCATTTTGGGGTCTTCTGACACTTAGTGAGACAGGTGCCATTTATCAATGGGCAGTTTGTAACGGCTTTTTCATATCCATCCAGGATCCTGAAGTGATCTGTGCTGCATCTCTTATGTTCTGCACCCACTGCCTGAAAGCAGGGGGGATGGGACAGATATGCATGTTCTTCATCACAGTAATGTAGAAACTCTCAGTCCTAAAATTGCCTCAACCTCCCGAGTACTGACCACTTCCCTATGCCAGTCTTTGTAGAATGTATAAGTGTTGTGGCAGAACATGCATCATCTCTCCCATCAGGGAAACTGGAAACAAGGGCAGCCAGGTTGGCTTCAGTTAAACCTATGTCCTCTCAAAACTTCTGCTAAAGGGCAGCACACAAAACAGGGGATGCAATGGTACCATGTGGCTTACTACTTTAGTAAAAAATAGCCTGCTCATGGGACCTTCAGAGCAAGAAACATTCTGATAAAATGATTAGAAGGTAATTTTTAATAATAACCTCTCTTTTGAGAAAATAATAAACTTGTTCCTGAAAAATTGAAGAGCAAAAGAGGCTAAATTTATTGAATAAATAATTTGCTATGAATTATTTACTCAGTTTTAGCGCTTACAGCTATTACATTAAAATATTCCCCTATTTAACATATAACACAAACTAATAACAATTAAAGTCAGCAGCAGTGGAGTGTTCTTTGCAAACCACACTGAGGATTGTTATGCAGTTTAGCCACAGTGGAAAGGCCATTTATTAATCTGCAAACATGTGTAGCCTAATTGGCTATTTACAGACATTGGCCAGTTAATATTCAGGGATTTGCGTAGAGACATAGCAGTTACTTTTTGCTGTTGTGAAAAACGTATTTATTCTGGCCATGTATGCTGCCCATGCCAGCCAGACCACTGCTTGTTTGCAATTCTCCCAACCAGACATGCAGAGTTAACCCTCACATCCATTAAAATCAGCAGTGAAACTCCTCTTGACTTCAGAACAACTTCACCTCAAGTTTCACCCCACTCTTAGGTGATAGAAGATGGTTTGACCAAAATGGGCAATGAGATAGAGGAAGTGTAGACTTGTGTCTTTGATGCACTTTTATTGAACCCATACAAGTGACTCTGATTCCTTTAAAAATTAATTCCCTTTAACTTACTTTAAAGCTTGTTAAAAACAGTCCCTGCCTGAGAAGTCAAACAGCTATCAGCCTCATCACCCCTTCTAGTTCCCAAACAGAGCAGATGGACAGCTTGCTGAGCCGAAGGCTGCACTTCTTCAATCCGGCTCTATCAGATGAAAAATATTCTTGCAACTCACACAGAGGGAAGGTTGAAACACCTCCTAAATAAAACTTATCCTCAGGAGCCAAAGGTAGCTTGACTCTAGCTTTTTTTGTGCCCACGTCTGGAAGCAGTGTGAGAGCGAGCAGAGCTTTGCCAGAGCAGCTGGGTGAGCACTTCTTTGTATACGTACTGAGGTGCTCCCTGTGTAGCTTGGTTTCAATGCATCCTGAGCTAACAAATGGCAAAGCTGAAGGAATTTATTTCCTATAAAAATTTCAGCCTTCAGGTTCCAAGTTTATTTAGCTCAAGATGTGGTAATTACCAGCTCATAAACAGCAAGTATACCCTCCGGTCCTAATCTACTTAATAGAAGTTTATTGGATAACATTGACCATAACGATAACTAAACCAGATATATAGCCCCATTAAACAAGGTTTAGTCTTCAACATCCACAAGTCTATCTAGCAGCTTTAGTGTAAGTTTTATCCCTCCTCTTCAGTACTTTACAGCCTTTTGTCCTTTCCTGCCTCATCTTCAGGTCCTGGTACTTTCTGTGGTGGTGTTACAACAGCACTTTAGCTATCTAAATATACAGCACTAATAAAAATGCCATGAATAAAGGGAACATAAGCTCTCACTTCATCGTTCTGGTTTCTTGCCTTGATCCCTCTAACCACTTCACATTCCCCTTGCTAGGTACTCTTTTGCTTAGCAACCATCCTTCTCTTCAGAAGCAAATGAAAAATATTTTGCTCATTGATAGACACAAAAAATAATTGTCATAAGAGTCAACTTGGACCACCTAAGGAGCACAAAACAGTGACTACGAGAACAGACTTTGGGTACGAACATCAGATCCTTCTTGCAGCTTTGTGTGAATAACTAGGTGCCTAAACTCTTCTGAGGATCACAGCCTTAGTTTCTTTCCTTTCAGTTCCTCATTTTTAAAACACAAATCGTTTTCTACATCCATAACTGGACTGTGAGGATAAATACATAGATATCATAAGATATTCTGGTACCACAGTTAAGAGGATCAGGTGATCGCTACATGTCATTTATTATCCCATGGTCTTTTTTGCAGTAGCTAATATCATATTCTTCAGGCAAGCTATGTAAGAAGAAAATAAGGCAAAAAATATCTGAAAGCTTCATCCTGGTTTTTTGTAGTTCTTTCACAACCTGAAATATGTTTGGATCCCTTATTGTGTTCTCACTATTTTACCTGGATGTTTCCCTAACTCACATGAGTAACCACTTCTGTCTTTAATTTCATCGGTTCTCATTAAGATCCTGTAGCAATAAGACCTGTCAATCGGTTTGCTCTTTTGCAGGAAAAATACTTGGTTTTTAGCAATCTAAAAGTTTTGCTGTCTAAATTTGCAAACTATCCTTTTATCTTTGTACACAGACCTATCTTTGTATCTTGTTTAATTGTCATCTTGGTATTTTGCTTAATTGAGTCCAATACACTTTGTGAAGACAACTTTTCCTTTGTTTAAACTTACATTTGCTTAGCGAATTTTATTTACAAATATGATATTACTGCAAGTTCCGAGCAAAGCTCTATTTTTATTCTCTTTACTCTGAGGAGTTCCAGTCTTCCACTTGCTCATAAATGCCATTAGTTTCTGAGACAAGTAGTATCGCAGGTCTCAATACATCGTTTTAGACAGAGCTACTAGAACTAAACCATATCCAGGGGGGATACACCATTTGTGCAAAGAGCACTGTAATAGCTCCAGTAATATTTTCTAGCCTATACTTCACATCCCCTCATGTCTAGCTTGGCTTTTATAAATCACTGCTCTGTGGGGAAAAGAATTCTTCACTGTATCATTCAGTGATGTTCAAGCGCTTGCAGTTAGGTGGTTCTAGTTTATTTATCCAGCAGCCTCTTCTGACTGTCTGTGGATTTTCTGTCTCTGATGCTGAGAGAACATATCCACCCCTCTCTACAGCCTCCAACTGCAGCAGGGGATGAGTGGGAGATCCTTGCTCAGCATGCACACGTGCTATTCTCCCCCTCTGCAGAATTATCGTGAGAGACAGTCACTGCTGGAGATTGTCAGCTGCAGCTTTTTTGGAACAAGAAAATCTGCTAATTACATTGTTTGCACTAGACCACCAAAGGAAAAAAAAAGGCAACAGCACAAAGCTGAACTCCTGCACTGAAGGAGCATTAAGAGGCAAAAAAAAAAGAAGAGTTCATTAAAGCAAAGTAATATCCTAAATAAAGCTAATGCACTCTCTCCTGTTCCAATGAGCTTCATGAATAATGGATAAACAAAGCTTCATCTGCTTTAATTAATCTGGTTTTAAAATTAATTTGACCCAACACAAAATTAGCAGTCAATTTAAAGCTTTGGTTGCTCAACAGGTTCAGGATATATAAAGAGACTGGGTTAGCAGAAAGTGCTGCAAACAGCAAAGGGCAATTTTCTATTCCCTGAAGTAAAAGGCCTGGTTAATTAATACACAGCTAAGGTGGGGGATGCGTTTCCCTTGCCAAAAACTAACTTTACTCTGATGTTTTATTTGTAAATGTAGACTCTTTGGCTCAGATCCTCTTGCCTATTCCAGAAAATTCCTGAATTTCCTGTAATGGATATTTAACCTCTTTTGGGGAGTCCTGCATTGACAAAGAACTGATGCTGCTGCTACCTTTTCTTATTAATACAGTCCCTTCTTCTAATATGTCTTAATGAGACAAAACTCTGCCTATATGCTCTGTGGCAGATGTCCTTGCTTGGTGTGGCTTGTACCTCCAGGTGGGAGACTTGCTGACGCACCAAAGCAGCTGCCAGGCTCTTCAGTTGTAAAATATTTGTGAAACCCTCTCTGTCAATAGAAATGAAAAGCACTCCTGCGGTTTGGACCAGCTTTGGAGCTTTCCTCTCTCTTCACCCCACTCAGCAAAACTCTTGTGCTTTCCTTCCCAGCAGATGAGGGATCCTCTAGTACATTGATGGCTCAGCTGTTTCCCTGGACATGTCCCTGGCATGGGTGGTATATGCAGACTGTATATCCTATAACTTTTTTCCTGTGTTTAAAGAATTCCCCATCCAAACAACACTCATAGTCTGCCTTCAGATTAGCTCTGTCCTAGAACACAGGTATAAAATTTTTCAGTGGAATGAAGGACCAAGTAGTTATACTGGTCAGGACTTCATGGCAGTGAGGTGGCCTGCCTAATGTGTAAAGGGCATTAGTGCTAAAAAGTTTGCACATTTGTCAAGTTTTCATCAGGACTGGTTTCTCAGCTAGTATAAATCAGCATACTTTGACTGACTTCACTGGCCTTGTGGTGATGAGTAAGGTTAGTCTTTAGCAGTTAGAAAAAAATCTTTGCCTGTTTGTGCCATGCTGCAGTTACCAGGTACACAGCTTTGCAAGGTACATTTGCTTTGTAGTTGTATGCTGTGTAACCGTTGCCGTTTGGGTCGTTGCTTTATGGTGTCCTTGAGGAAAAGGGACTGATTGAATCCTTTAAATGCCTCCATGCAGTCAATCCCAATCTTAGCGATAAAGTCTGGAGAAAAGCTGAAATTCACAGAAATGAATTGCTTTAGATTATCAGTGTCATAAGTAAGCAAATAGGAGTTACCTACTACTGCAAATCAAAAAAAAAACAAACACAAAACTAGAGGGTGATGAACCCTTATTTACCTAGATGTTTTTAAGAAAGCATTTAAATGAGTGAGATAATATTACACTAGAGCTTATGGGCTACAATAATAAGTACATGTTTCTTCAAAATTATTTTTCTGTAAGAGCATATGATTCTCTTGTAAGAAAATAAAAGTGAAAATTTTCAATTTTTCAAAGTAATTGACACAAAGAGTTAGGATCCTCCAAGGACTGGAGAAAGAAATATAGTTGCATTAAAAGAAACAACTCCTCACAAAATGTTTCTGGCTGTTTTCTTATAAGTAATTTGGGCAAGTAATAGTGTGAAATAAGTTTGAAGCAAGTTAAAATGGCTTTGAAGTGGACTGAGTTCTAACCTCATCTCAGGCAGCTGAAATTAGACAGGCAATCCTAAAGCTCTTTGAGCACCTGTTCATATATGTCCTTATAAATGAAGCTGCTTGGATGGTGTCTTCCTTTAAAGTGATATCAGCTCATTTCCCAAAGAGACACAGACCCTACATCTGCTGCTATTTCTAATGCAGCAGTCCTTGGAGTCGCTGCTGAACTCCAAGTTCCCATGCAAACCATTTCTTCACCTACAGGATCCCTGTGACAACAGCTCACAGTCTCTGACATAGCTGAGGAGACCCCCACTGAAGGACAATACTTAGTTATCTTGGCAGTTTTTAGGCTGAACAGAGGGGATCTTTGGGAAGACTGCTGTGTTTTGCTTTTTGGGTGGGTGAAATATGGTTTTATATATTTTTCTTGTACGTGACCTTTCTTGCAGCAGGGGATAACAGTTCAGAACAGAGCAACAGCATTCCAACCATAGAGCTCTCTACCTCTCCAGTGTCCATCAAATGTCCTTCTGTAATGGTAAACTCCATAAACCCTACTGCCATTTAAATTGGATGAGCAGGCTTGAACCATTGTCTCATAGATGCCGAGGCTACACTTCTCATGAGGCTTTGGTGAAAACAGATCATGAAGAAAAATAAATCACCTGAAAGACCCCTTGCCCTTGATGAAAAACTTCTGAATGTGTTTGAAACAGCATCTGAGCCCTGATTGTGCTTCCTGGCTGAAGCAAACAGCAAAGGGACTGGGAGAAGAGTGATTAAATTGTGCAAAGGGCCAGTGCTTAAGGGATCCATTTCCTTGTTGATTCATTGCTGGCATCAAAAAGATGGTGTTGCTAGGGAAAGGAAAGTTGATGGCTTCTCCTCCATAGATTTATGGAACAGAAGATGTTGCCCAATCCAGACATTATTCCCCTTAACACATACACACACATGAATCTACATACACTGGTTTGCTTTTAGCAGAAATGATACTCCATACTACGTAATGTTTGTTTCCTGATTTATGAGCTTACCTGGAGGGAGGGTCCCCATCTGCATCACTACAACTGTGAGGTATGGAGCATATTTGGAAGGAAGGAAGAAAAGGTAAGAAAGGACTCTTCTCTGAACATCAGACAGTGTGTAAGGACAGACAGCTCCTCATAAGTGTAAATTAAAAATACTGCAGCAATCACAAAACTATCACAATAGCCAGCAATCAGCAATGCACAGGGAAATCATGTTCCACAACCCCTTGTATCAAATGAGAAGCAGCTTCATATTTGTTATCCCAGCCCTGTCCCACGAAAATATCCCCTTTCCCTGGAACAGAACTAGCAAAGCAAGTGAAAGGTGTAAGTGCTTGGAGGGGCTATTCTACGCTGACAGCCTTACACAAAATATCCTTGAGCCTTGCTTAAGAAATGTCCAAGATTCCCAGGACACCAATCAGACATCATTTGACCCTGCTCGGCAGAGCATCATCCATGTCTGCTCCCTAGAAGGAGAAGGTAATGGTACAGCTTAAGGACTCAGCTGGTGTTTGCTAACGGTCTCCCCAGGCCCAATTTAAAGTGATCTTCAGGGCATGCTCAGTCTATCACTGTTTAATGATGCAGTTTCATTAGCCTGTAAGAGAGCTGTGGGGCCAGTGCCTCATCCTGTACTTGACTTGCTAGGAGCTCACACAGTTGGGTAAGCATTCACCTAGGTAAAACATTTACAGTTCAGTAAGCATTCACCTAGGAAACATTTTCGAAACCTCTGTCTTGTCTTGGCATGAGTGCCAAGGGTACAGGAGGAGAAAGTGTTGATGTACTATTTGAGAGGTTTGGAGCCACCTGGAAAAATCAACAAGCTTTTACAACATCTAATGTACTTTCAAATCTGGATACTTAAGATGAGTTTCATATCTGTAAATAGTTCTTTTTCAAATGGATAATTTTGATCTGGTTTTGAGGATTTATCCAAACCTGTGACTCACTTGAGACTTCACTAGTGTGATGTCCAACATCTTCACCTCATCATTATCCTGAAAAAGTAATTACTAATGACTATTGACAGTTGTCAGCTTGCCTATATTTCTAAGTGCCTGAGTGGAAGCTTTCAGTCTCAGGAACAAGGTAATAGCATCAGTTGATCCTTTGCCATGGTCTGTGTGCATGTTTAGCCTGCAGCTAATGAAAGATAAGTAGAGCTATGCCTCAATCTGTGAAGGCTGATAGATGGCACATTAAGTCACATTTGCCACAGAGCAGGAATATGCATGAATAATTACCGTGACTCAGCTAGTGAGCAGCCTAGGCACCTTTTAAAAATTTAGAAGCAGAGCACAGTGCATGTGGAAAAGGAGATTCCTCAACAAATGTGTGCCCTCCTCTTGATTTCAGGCCTTGACCATGTATAATTTTCCTAAATCTTTGTTGATGGCTTAGCTATGCCTAACTTGCACCTCTGTGTCAGAATGTTTTCCTGGGCTTTATGGTTACATCCAGTCTGCTAAGCCTGCTTTCTCTGAACTTCTCTAAATTAATTGGAAGCAGTCTTTGGTATCTTTTTTCCAGAATGGTTCTTCTCCTAATGACAAGTTTGCAGGGAAAGTATTAAATAACCCTGATATCATGAATAAGTTGGAGCTCTCAGATAAGAAGCTGTCTTAGGTGTTGAAGTTGTGTGTGATTTTTCTAGGAACATTTTGGGTACGAAGGAGAAAAAAAAAAAGTGATGGGGAAAGGGGCTATATTTAAAGAAATTAAGCCAACAATTTGCTGATGCATGCAGTGTGATGTCAAAGGGGAGAAGCCAATTTATGTTCCACAGGTGGTTGATAGGGAGGATACTGTTGAGGCTATTCATAAACTCTATATGATAAGCTTTTTGTGGGACTGTAGGAAAAAAACCTCTCTGATAATCCATCTACCAAAACTGGCAACTTCTGATGGACTGCTTATTAGCTTATAGAAGCAGTATCCAATGAAAGGAAGGTGGCAAAGCTTAGATGCAGAAGAGGTAGGTGACGCAGGGAAAAGAAAACTAAAAAAAAAAAGTTAGTGCATTAGATAAAATATTGTGCACCATTTTTACTTTTCCCCAACTTGAGGACATGTCAAATGTCTGCGCAGTACAGCAGACACCTCCAGCTGAACAATCTGGCAACTTGTCCTTGTCTAGGACAAAGTTTCAAAAGTAGTTTGCTCTTGGACTCACGCCACCTTACTCTTATTCCTCCTGGGAGGACAAAGCAGATGAGTGACAAGGTTGATAAGACTTTGATGTTAAATTCTCACAATTTCCAAACTTTTCCTGCTAACATAGCACTGGATTTGTTCTCATATTCATCCATTAAATCAATCACTGATCCTTAACATTGTTAACAATAGTTTGTCAGGCTTTTTTAACTTCTTGATGCTATCACCAAGACCAGACTCACACAATATTGTCTAGTCCTAACTGCTGAAGATGGGGAAAGATCTGTAGATACTGATAAATTGTATCTCTGGGCAAGAACCTTCGGCAAATGAACAGATTTTATGATCTGCTGGATTATATCTGCAGTCCTCACTTGCCCATGATATAGAAATTTCCTCCTAGCATAGAAAAAAGCACAAAATTAGAATGCCAGATGCAGTTTAAGCATTCACTTACTGAATTTCATGCAGTTGTTACTAATGGGCTTTTTTTCAGGATGTCCTGTTCTACAGCCCTGATTCTGTATCTTGATATACTCATTGAATATGGTGTCATTCCAGTATCAAGACCTGAACTCTGTATATTGCAATTATCACCCATTATGCTCTACTGAGCCTAACACTATGAAGTCAGGTATAGGACTGCAGATGTTCAGGCTGTGTTCCTCACTAGCTCCTATTGATGTCTGCCATTTCTCTTGTCCTCTTCTTATTTCCCTTGCTCAATACATTTGTACTGCTTCCAGCTGAGGTGGTTAATTTTCTTCATAGCAGCCTGTATAGTGCCATGGTTTGGATTTGTGATTAAAACAGTGCTGATAGCTCTGCAATGTTTAGCTATTGCTGAAGTACTTTCACAAGACCAAGGGGTTTTCTTTTTCCTACTCCACCCCTTGCAGAAGGTAGACTGATGTGGATGATAAATTGGGAAAGAACACAGGCAGGACATCCGACCAAAACTGACCAAAGGGTTATGCCACACAGTATCATGCTGTGCTCAGCAATGAAAGCTCAAGGAGAAGAGGAGGAGGGGGACAATGCTTGTATGGAGTTTGTCCTCCAGAGTAACCGCTAGCATGCAGAGACCCTGCCTTCCACAAAGGAGTTGAACATCTGCCCGCTGATGGGAAGTAGTGAACAAATGCCTCTTTTCCTTTGCTTGCACGCATGCCTTTGCTTCACTTATTAAATTATCTTGATCCACAAGTCCTCTCTCATTTTTTATATTTTCTCTCCAACCCATAGAAGACATAGGTGAGTGGTTGTATGAGTGCTTAGCTGATGGCCAGGGACCACCCACAACACCATCCAAATGCCAGACCTTCATAGTGACCAGCAAACATATTGCTCAAAGGCCACTGTCAGTGGCAGTTACCTGCAGTAAGCTGTCAGAAGAGCCATCCCTCTATGTCCCTTTGTATTTTAGCACCTAAGACGATTTTTCTTTCACGTTGATGTGTCCTGCTAGGTGCATGAATCCATGTCCAACAGACAAAGGGAACATTTCAAGCTTCCAGAACTACCTAAAATAAGCTTTTCCAGTTCTAGTAAACCAAGTATCCACTAATAAGTGCAACCTGATTTTGGTGGTCCAAAACCATGGATCAGCCACCACTCCTAGACATTTCTCACACTTAACTAACATTGACCGTGCTGAGTGCTTTTAATTGCGGCCACCTAGGTTTCACAGCTATTTGCTGTGAATGAGTTAATGTAAAATGTGACAATTCTTGCTTTGGATCCATAGACAGGAGAGTTCGAAAAATCTTTTTACTGTACTGATGGTTTTGATTTATTGTCCCAAGAGCTATTTAGCAGGGTCAAGTAATCATGAAAATTCAAATGCAATGATGTTGTTCTCTCCAATTTGGCAGACCTCACCTTCAAATTCAAGCTTAGAAATGAATGAATGAAATACCAGACTGAAGGCTTATGAAAGGAGCCCTTTTTAATATAACAGCTGGAATTAAGCAAGTTGATTGCATGCTTTATAGCTTTTCAATTTTGAGCATGTATTAGCTAAGACCAATTTTTTTTTTTTTGAGAACCTAGGAGATGAGCACATGAGACACTGATTTATTTTCTGCCTGTGTTCATGAATCCCTGTCTTAGGGACATTCTCTTTCCTGACCTGTTTGGTCAGCTGCAAATCCTTCAGGTTTGCTGAACAGTTTGATTCCTTAACTAAACTAAGAAAGTGTATTTGTGAGCGTCCATGAGAAAAACTGTACCACAATAGACCCAAGCATACTTCTCCTTGATTAACTCATGTCTCGTGATTTTCTTATGGGCTTTTTCTGGTTTTTTTTAAATATGGGGCTGGATGGTCTATCTGGAATCTTATGCAGAAACACACTTTCCCTGTGATCTGGACAACTCCACCAGGCCTCCTGTGAGGTCAGAATCCAAGAGAAGCTTTTGTCCTTCTAGAGACAATTCAGTCTCCTAAGCACTATGGTGTACATGAGACATCCCTACGTTAGAGGCTTCAAAGCTCTATTCCCAAGAGAGTCCATGAACATTTTCAGAACTCTTATCTTGGTGCTGACAGACCTAAAAGCTTTCTTTACCTTTTTTTTTTCTACTACCTTCTTTGGTTTGGAGGTTTTGGGGGGGGAGGAGGGGTTTATTTGGTTTTTGAGGGTTTTTTTGTTTGTTTTTAAAACAAAGAGTAGGAGCTTGTTGTTCTTCTGTTAACCTTAGAACAACTTGTCAGGATTAAGACTGCCTCCCCTTCTGATATCTAGCACATCATATCATCATATATGCATACTTCCATGAGTCTGCTTCTGGCTGCCTGCCTGCCTTTGGTGTGTTTAGCACTGCAAACTGCTGTGTGGGAAAGACCAGTGTTTGTTTCAAACTGCCTGGCACCAACTTCATAGGGCCAGGCTCCAGCTGGCTCTTGCAGCTACCTCTGCTCTGTGTTTTGGAACATGAGAGCAACCCACACACACTAATTGCATCTAAGACAAATAGCCAGAGGCAGTGCTTTCTTACATGGTCCTTGCAGACCAGTCATAATAGGTTATCCACTGACAGCCTCTCTAGAAATTGTCCAAGAGATATTTAATTATTATTGTGATGGCATTCACGCCACTTGAATATGGACTCTTCATTCGCTTCAAATCTCCTTGAAACATCTACCATGCTGTCTGGTGATAGATGGGTGAGTCTAAAAGATGCTGAAAGAGAAGTCTTTCCCCTGCAACTCTCATCTCAAAATATGTAAATCTAAATAAGTGATACAGAAACACCAATACTTTGGGCCTTGCTCAAGTACTGTAAATGTTTTGGGTGTTTGTCTTCAGTGACTCCTGGCTGGATCATTTCCTATTTTGCCTATATTCCAGGCCACATCAAGGAATTTCAGCCCATATAGCCCACTGGGTGTTGTGGGATTTCTCACAGGAGAGCCAGGTAGCCATTTGGGAAAAGCTTTGGGTAATGCATCTCAAATACGTAATTGTGACACAACTCCAAGTCAAACAGGTGCAACTGTGACAGAAATTCTCCTTGAAGGAAGCCACCCAAAAGAAGACCAAAAATCTTTTAAACTGAAAGAAGCTGGATTTTATTAGGTTACTCATTAAAATGGTTAAGTTGTTAACTCAGTGAACCGGAAAAAACAGGCTAAAAATAATGCTTATACACAACTGTTCCCCGACCTCTGTGGTCTTGTACTTGCTTCAGTGCTTGGTTTCAATCTGCACAATAACTTCCAGATTTACATCTGGTTCTGCAGTATTTTCTGGTCCCCGTGAAGTGTCTCTTTCCATCATGTCTGTGGCCTGGCTATGTGTCTTTTCCATGTTTCTCTCATCTGACTCACTCTCCCTCCATGAACTCTTTCCTATAATCCTTATTTTCGTTTCTTGCCATGCACCCTGGTCGAGTGTATCTCTCCTCACAGAAGGCTCCACCTAACTTACATTCCCATTTTTCAGTGGGGACAAAATGCAAACATCAGACAAACACAAGTACAGAATACTGTCACCATTCTTGGAAGGGTTTTATTTTGGGGTTTTGGCTTTGGCTCATTGTTTTTTGTTTGTTTGTTTTAAACTCTATTCTATTGGTCTTATTTTGCGTATTAGCTGACAGTAATTGAGAACATCACAAATATTGACAAAGTTCATATTCCAAAGACATATTCAAGCATCCATTCACCACTTGAGGTTGAACAGATTAACCAACATGAAGCTGTGTTGAGAAAGGGGTCTCATTTGTGTCATATGAGCAGCAGAGTTTTTCCTGCCAAGGAACAGAAAAACCCTCAGTGGAATCCCTGGATCTTTTTTTTTTCCTACTAATTAATGTTTTGGATTTATTTCTTGACAGAATTCCACAAAGTTTGGACCATTACATAAAACACCTTCTCAGGACAAGAGGAAAAGACTCTTCTATGACTCTTAAAGATATCCATTTCTCTCTTGAAACTTGTCCTTCAGCAAAGGCATTTTTTTTTAGATTACTATTATTTTAATTCCAACCCTTGTTGTAGGATCCTCCCCAAAATAAATCTTTGTAGTCCAAGGCTTGTGCTCCTACTTTGCTCTCTGGAGACTGTGTTTCCTAGTAACCAACATCCCTGTACTAGGAGCTCTTGCACATTTTTCACTGCATCTTGAGAAGGAAAAAATCGGTTTTATTCAATAAATAGATTCTGACAGCAAAAGTGACCTAGGCGTCAAACAAGCAAGCTAGGAAAAAGCATGCATACTGTCTCTATAAAGCCAAAAGGAGGAGGATGACACAGAGGTAGTTTGTTGGGAAAAAACCTAAAAGAATTGTCAATTATTTGGAGGTAAATATTTAACACAGCAGTTTTCCAAAAGGAAAGAAGGACCCTGAATTACAACTGGAACCCTGTTATTGTATTAATAGAAACACATTGTTAAAGTCAATTTTAAAGGGAATAGTAAAATGTACTTCAGAGTCAGAAGACATTTTCCCAAGGACTGAGAGTTGTTAAGATGGGCGTTCCACCTGCATTTTTCTTTTCTCCTCTTCACCCCCTAAATATTTCTGGAAGACCAAAAATGCTAATTTCAAAAGCAATTTTATAACTGAAATAAGATACTAGCATTTGGCTTTGTTTTTTTCATTTCTTGGGTATTGTCCTTGTTTTGATAAGTTTGATGACTGCTAAGAACTATAGATCATCTCCCTATTCCTCCTGATAGAAATAGAAGGAATCTGGGTCTAGGTTTTCATGTTGGGACAAGATCTAGGGCAATCATGCAATATTAAACCACTAAATATACTCTAGCTTAAGAGAGTGACCAGGTAATTTTGAGGTGTCACAAATCATTAACTAGGCACTCCATCAGAGATAGCCACTACAGTACAGGTTTCAGAAAGAGAGCATCTTCCTTGTTTGTTTTTACCATATTTAGTGAAACAGTATTGTAGGCACAACTTGAGTTCTTACTATTGTTACTTACATACCCTGATAATAGCAATGTTATATCTGTTTATATATCTTTTGACAGTTTACTTTAAATGTGAACCAATAAGCTTTGTTATAAAAGTTATTTTTGTAGACATTTTTTCCGTCTAAAATAGAAGTGTGTCTCTCTGCAATAAATGTACATTTCAGTTCTCCAATTACATCGTTCTCTATTATTGCTTGCAGAAAAGTTAAAACTATCATCTAAACATGAGCAGTAAATCTTCTATTCAATTCCCTTAACCTTGGGATTGTTTTCTACTTATAAGGAATGGCCACTTGGGAGGAGGATAAGTTTAACTTAATCTACCTTTGGATACCATGCTACAGCTACGTATAATACAGATGGATCACAAAAAACCCTGAGCATTTTACGCAGACAGAAAAAAAAATCCTGGTTTGCATCCAATTCAGTTAATTCTACAGCAGGAATGCTCAGTCTGTTCTGTATTATGTTCCTGTTTTGCAGATGGATGATTGCTTCTTTTGCAATGGGTCCTATTAACTTCCTCCATAGATGGTGTCTCTGTCATAGGAGGTGCTATATGAGGTAGACTTTTTAAAAAAAAATCTCTTTGAACACAAAGACTGAATTCCAAGTAGAAGACATATTTCACTGGTCTATTTACTATCAGGTTTCAGCAAGGTAAGACCACACCTACCTCTCAATCTACCTCACACTCTTCTTCAACCAAACTGGCATCCTCTGGGCCTTCCATTCCACTTGGCAATATTCAAAGTGTAAGGCTATTGCACATTTCTCTACAATTCCACCTGCTCCCTTCAGGGTTCCCAATTGCTGTGCTGTAAGCACCTCACCAGTTTCTTTGCCAAAATAAGTTTCGGCCCATAAGGAGATGAACCACATCAAGTATTCTTGTTTGCTTTCATAAAGTTTTTTATGGTGCTTTTGGAAAGCTCATGCAAAAAACTGAGTCCAATAGATTTGCAAAAGACCAATGCTGCAGCTGAAATCAAAGGTTAATGGCAAATGACAACATAATGATTTAAATAGCGTGGGTAGGTAGTGCACTTAGAGGTCTTCAATTTCCAGCAGGTATGAGAAAAGGAGAGGCTATCTCAATTTAGGACAGCATACTCATGAAATTTGCACCAATCTTTGTAATACAAACTCATATCTTATTTGCTAGTGGCAGAAAAGACCTGTGCAAACCCTGGGCAGCACTAATGGAGATGCTGCGGCACAGGACAGAACTGGCAGACCCCTGTGAGGTGCTGCTGAGAGCATACTGGGAATACTGGCTACTCTTCTGGACATCTTCCTGTGAGGTGGAGGCAGACAAGTTGCAGGCAAGTCTGTTTCCATGGGGATGCTCTGGAACTTCCTTATATTGGGAGTTAATCAAAATTATCTAAAGGTATGGATTATAAAGTAGATTAATTTGAGATGCCTTCAGACTCTCTTCCACTTAAAGAATAACATGCCAAACACCTGAGGGATATGATAACCCTCTGCAAGCTTATTGCGGATGTGTTTTTTACAACTCCCTGCATAATGCTTTTCTAGCCCATAACTGAAGTTGCTACCCAATATAAACAAACAAAAAAACCCTTCCTCTACATTCACAGCTATTAAGTACTAGCAGAGGAGGAATTATCTACCATATTCAAAAAGAGTATGATTAGATGAAATGGGGCTGAGTGATTCTCAAAATGTCCTAATGTAATGATAAAGAACAGTTCTCTTAGCAGAGAGCTCAATTACCCCCCTTCAGAGAAACATGGGAGCTGACTCTTAGGAATTTCTAGGAGTTTCTGAAAGTAGGATATATAGACACATAGGAGACTGTGGAGTGCATAAACAGTCTTTGGTAGGTCTCAAATCTCTAGCTCCTAGTGCTTCTTCTAGAATCACAGATATGGCTGCTTCTCCTGAGAGTGTATCTCTGTGCTGAACAGAGAGAAGATAGTGCTACAGGGGCTGGGCTTCCATTTTTCCTGCTTGCATACGGCAAGCACTATAGATTCACCTAGCTGAAGGGCCACCTATGGAGTCCCAGAAAGCAGAAGCCGGAAAAACTCTTCTGCTTCCCAGGCACATTTCTAGCATACAGCAGAGAATGCTCCTGACCTTCAGTAGGATGCTCAGATGTCTTAGCAGGTAGCAAAATGCTTCCTACTTTAGACTCAAGAGCAAAGAGAGAGTTGTATCTAGGTGGCCAGAGCAGTCTGCTTCCCTCTGCAGCCAGTTCTGCATGCAAAGAACTGTCATGCTTGAGTACAGTCACTGCCATCTGCTGCTGGGTGCGTATGTCCCATTTCCTGGTCTGGTGATCATTGATCACTGATTAGAAAACTTGGCCAGAGCAGCTACTCAGGGGAAAAGGCCAAAAGTGTTGTGCAGGCAGCCTATGTCTGTCAGCACTTGGGGCTGGCACTGTGAGACAGGCTAGGAGGCCAAACATGGCACTAGACAGGACTCCAGGTTACTGTGTTATTTCTTTTTTCTGTGTTTCTTGAAGTGGGTGGTTAAGGATTATCACAGCATGGTCTGTTACAGTTATGTGGATTGCTTCTGGGTAAAAGGCAGGGGAAGAAGGGAAAGACTGTCTTAGCAGATCCAATACTTTTGGCACCCTGCAATTTACTCCTACTTTTCATGACTCTCTCTGGCCTTCCTCAGACTACTACGTGGACTTTTGATCCACCCATTGAACACAGAGTCTCTTTCCAGGGGGCTGAGAAGCACACTGGCAGATCCACTCAGTCATCTGGAATCACAGTTGCCAACACATGGGGAATTGTGCTGAGCTCCATGCATCACTGCAGGATAAGAATAAAAGGGAAAAGGATGACGTGGGGATGTCAGTCTCCTGCTGTCATGTATTCTTCCACTGCGCAGGTGGAGGACAGGAGCTCAGTCAGCTTATTATGTCTAATCCCCCTTTGTGCATGAAATACACCCCAAAGAGTTGGCACCCAGCATTCCAGCCCATTTCTGAAAATACCTGCCCTGTAACTTCACAGTGCCTCAGTTTCCCCAGCTGAGAAAGGGGAGGGGGATGTGTCCATGATCAAGTTTAATGCATTCACTTTTTAAGTGTTTGGAGAGCTGCAGAAGGAAGTTTTTTGAGTCTGTGAAAGTTATGAATGATAGAATTACAGAGAATGTTATTTGATCTCCTAATCTCCTACTTAACTATGAAATTTCTCCTTGCAATTCCTACACCAAGCCCATAGCTACTTGAATCTGGAGGGTACTTCTTAGAAAGGGTTTTGAGTGTGATATAAAGCCTTCAGAGGATCAGAGACTCCACCATATTTCTTGAATAAATAGTTTAAGGGTAAGCAGTTAATTAGTTAACTGGGAAGTGGTTAAGGGTTAATTACCTTCATTTCATTAAGACTTAAAAATGTCTTTTTTCTAGTCTGATTTTTCTTTTTCCTCAGAAGTACAATTATGATGTATCAGTTCTCAAGTCTTCTTCTAAAACGTGTGCAGATATCAAAAGAGGCTATTGCTAGGTGACTAGAAATAGATTCCTTAAACAGGAAATAGGAGATTTTAATGTGTTAAAGTTCAAACATAAATTACTTTATGCTAAAAATATTCTTGTTGCTTATGCTAGCTACTATACAATGCAGCAAAATACTAAATAGGACATTGCCCCCATATACCTACATAAGCCTACAACACCCTATAATCAACACACTTCAAGCCACCAAACAGATCAATCATCTTAGTCCCGACCATAAGCAAATTCTTCTGCTTCACCAGCTTAGCACACTATGAGAAAACCTATCACAGTCTGACAAAGCTTGATGTACCCTGGGACATGTTTCTTTCAAAATATGTTCTACACACTTAATAAACAACGCATAAAGTCAACAGTAGAAATCCAACAGTGCATTTCCATTATAGCAGAAAACAAGAGGCAAGGGAAAGGCTGTGTGGGAGGTGTAAATACAGTGATAGTGAGTGGTGGAGAATTACACAGCACTGGAGAACTGTTCTGAAGCTGTTAACTCTTTCTTTCAGACATCTTCGTATTTTGTTTTTGTGGATTTTTTTTCTTCTTAGAGAAGCAGCACTTTTGCAAAGAATGTTTAACAATAGCCCTGATTCTTTTTTATTTGATTGCCAATTTTGTGGTTTACTCCAGTACTTTTATTTTTTTACTTCTTTGGCTTTTACATTGCAGCAGCTTTTCAGTTTTAGTAGAGTTTAGCATACACATCTAAATGAACAGCTGGAAACTATTTGCAAGTGGAATATCCTCGTCCATTGTATCAAACCCTGAATCACTGGCTCCCTCAGCAGTAGTTACCGAGCTGAGTTTCATCAGTGGTGTAAATGTGTTATTTGGCTGCGTGACTGCTTGCCAGTGACAGCAACAGGTTCTGGGTGAGCCTGCTGTAAAGATCAATGAAGCAGGGGCATGGTCAATGGAGAATTTATCTTGAGACCTGTCTGACCAGCAAGAAATAACTCAAAAAGGACTAACAAAGAGCAGAGGGATTTTTTTGTTTGCTTGTTTGAGTCAAACAGTATGTTTCTTCCAAGAAGCTTGAAATAGAGAACCAATGGATTTGGTTTTGAGAGAAAGAGGAAATACCTGCATAGGGACTTCTCACCATGTTTCATGCAGAAATACCAAATTCTGATGACTGGGAAGCAGGGAATGAATACAATCAGGTTGAAAATAAGATGCTATTTTGGAAAATTGAGAAGCATTGTCAACTGGGACCAGTGACCAAGGATGATGGTAATTTTTTTTGCCTCTGATAATTTTTAAATAAACCTCTCCCCCCCGCCCCTGCCTTTTTTTTTCTGGTTTAAGCCAGAATTGCACAGAGAAGTGCCGCATCTCTAATCCAATGCTGGACCTGGTGACTCCTAGTGGTGTTGTATGGATGTGTCACCTATGAATTATTCCCTATTGGTATTGGCCTGATACTGCTGTATAAAGCCACATAGTATTATCATCTCTCAAACTAAAACCAAGTTATGGTCAACAGGATTAAAGCAATGATCAGAATAGGGAAGGAAATATATATCATTGTTACACATTAGTGACATTCCCAAACCCAGTCAGACAAATCACCTTTGGCTTCACAATTCATTGTGCTCTCCACAAAGGAGAGGTGCTCTTGGGAGACCCATCCAACACATGAAGATGAAAAGGAGCCTTTGGCTGGGATCCTCACTGCAAGCTGGGACCAAAAGGGCTGGATGAAAGTCTAAGAGCAGAAATACCAGTAACAGATTTTACCTTGACTAGCTCAGTGGCGCTCTCGCATCTCATCAGTATGGTGCACACCATCCTACTGCAGCCATGTGGGAAAGCCTCATCTGCTTTCTGCTTTTTCTGCTTGGAGGTAGTCATTGTTATTTGTCTTTCATTTTTTATAGACACCACATTGTCCATAAATCCAGTATATGTACTGTGGGAAAAAAAAATCATGGATGATGCCATTTAGAGAGCCCACACAGGAGAAAATGGGTGTGATGTGTAAAGCTAGAGTGCTAAAAAAGAAGGAAAAGAAAGACAACAGTAGAAGAAAAATATTTAAAGACTACAGAGTCCAAGTTCATAAAAGCACAAAACTGTCTGGGTTTTGGTGTCATTTCATGTCTATATTAAAATTTCCAATGAAATGCTAATATTTCCCTTCCATCTCTTCTATGCATACCCCCTCACTAAATCAAATTTTGTTAAGTAGCAAATATCATTTGAACAAAAGCTCTCAGAGACAGAATTTATACAGAGTAAAGATGACTCAATTTCTCAGTAATGGAGATGAAAAAGCACTCCAATGTCTTTAAAAATATGCTAATTAATCTTCCTTTCTTTCTCCCTGCATAAAAGCATGTAACATTATACATCCTGAGGATTTGTAAGAGAAGCAACATAATAAAGTTTCTTGAAAGATTTCCTCATGACACACAGAAGAAGAGCACAGGAATTCCTCTCTTTTGAGGGGCCTGGGTTCAAATCCACATGACATACTTGAAAGAAGTACTTCCCACCTACTTAACATTTCCATGTTAACTTCACCGAGATGGGTACTCCAAATGGTATGAGTTCCTGGTTTCCCTGAGAAATTCAGTTCTGGATTTTACATTCTTGTGTTCAGGAGGGCATTGTGGGCATCTCAGTGGACAAGCTGAACACAAGACTGTTGTGTTTCCTGGACTGCATTAGCAAGAGTGTAGCCTGCAAGTCAAGGGAGGAAAGTTTTCCACTCTACTCAGCACTTTGGAGTCAACAAAGAAAATTCCAATTAGACATGTGAAAAAAATATTTCCTAGTGGAATGATAGCAGTCAAATGTGGGAACAGTGGCGTAGAGGGACACAGGTAGCTGAAGAGTTCTGGAAAAGCAGAGACTGCACTTAATAACACCCTGGTAGAAGTTGCCCACATTTTGCCTTGCATCTTGCATTCTTCTGTAGCCTGTAGCTTGGTACATTGTCATCTTCCAAGCTGAAAATGCCTGATAAATTAGTGATATCATCATTCAGTTCAAAACTGGGCAAAAAGGAAGCTTGCCTGACATTTGCTTTCTTGAGATCTTTTCTTCAGGAGTGACTGTTTTGATGTATTGCCTCTTGCTTTTCCTTCTAATTTTCTCTCCAAAAATCAATGCTATTTTTGATTATTTTTATTTTAAATACACACATAAGATGTGCCATCAGGTCAATAGCACAAAGGAAGCATGTAGGAATAGTCATGAGGAAATCATCTTTATCTTCCTTAACCCTGTAGGATATTTTATGTTTCTCTTAAGTTCCTTTCTTTCCTTTTGTCTCAAATGGTGTTTCTATGCAAAAGTGGTCAAGAGGTCTGACAGAGGCAGTAGCACCCAGAGCTACTGTAGTGGTAGCTGTGGAAGGGGGGGGTGGCCATGCAGCACTGTAGCACTGAAAAAAATGCTATGGGGCCCAGGGGAAGTCTGGCAACCCAATTTAGTTGTACAGCATTGTAGGCACACCTACATGAGATGTCCTGAAGAGGATACACAAGACTCAAAAGGAGCTACAGGCTCCTAGTCACCCACTGTCACCCCTAGAAACTCATCATCTCAGATTCTCCTTCTTAAGGGTGCACACTTTACCATGTTCCAGCCATGGTGATGGAGGGAAAGCTTATAGCTAAAATCATTGCTGTGTCTACTGTCTACTGCCTTAGAGGAAATTTAAAATGACTCCTGCACTGAAGTCCCAGCCTTCAACCTTGATGGGGAAACCATTTTCTTCCCCCACCTCTTTGTAAAGGAAAGTCAGAATTGGCGCTTACACACCATTTGCTTAGAGATCAGATTCCTTTCCCAGTTTACTAATTTGCATGCCACTTCTTTGCTGTGCCACCACAGTGATAGGGGGCTTGCCTTCCCCCAGGGCATGCATCTGTCTGTATTCCAAGGATCTGCTTAAAAATGACCCAAAGATGAAATAACCATTAGGATGCCATCAACCCCGCTTTATGAATTCACTAAATGCTGTGAATAAAGCTATTGATTTTATTGGCAGGCTGCACAAACAAGGCCCTCCCTGAGATATTGGAATTGATGCTGGCTGAATCTGAAGTGGCTGGAGAAATAAGCCAGCATAGAAAGCATCTGGCAATTGTTTCAGAGATGTGAGAAGAGACCCTGGTGATAAATCATGGGTTGAAACAAATGAGAGTTAGCAAAAGCCAACATATTGGCTCTGATTCATCTTCCAGGGGAGGATATAGGTCTTCCGTGATTTTTAAGAGGCCCGGAGGGTCTTTCTCTTGATTTTCTTGTCTCTGTTCTAATAACTCCCCATTGCTGCTTGCCCTGAGGGATATATTTTGTGTAGGACAGATACATATACAAGAAAAGGTGGGGAAGTATTGCGTGCAATAAACTTAAAAAAAAAAGAGAGGAGCACAGATAAAAAGAATCTGTTGAAATTGAAATCACCAAGAAGAATACTGTAAGACATGAGGTCACACACAAAAGTCAACAGTTCAAACTGAGGGAAGTCTTGCAGATGACTGACAAATGCAGACTGCCAATGAACCACCAGTGTGAGAGGAATAAAGAGCTCTTACGTGAAGATGTCTTGAGGCTAGGTTAACACCAAAGGCTGTAGCTCTGCAGAGTGTCCCATTCCGGTTAGCTCTACTGAGAATGGATTAATTTAAATCAGAATAGGCGCAGAAATAGATTGTTCAAACAGAAGGGGAACACTGAAGCCTTCTCCCAGATAAGAGAGGAATTAAGCTTAGCTTATTTAGCTCTTATTTAGGGCTGATAAAGAATGTGATGGCTGTCTAGCAATGCATCATGTGGACAAACATTGTAGGAAGGGAGACTACTGTCTGCCTAATCTAAAGTATGTCGATATAAGAACAAATGGATTTAGAGGATCAACAGTGTGATGGGAGAAAGGAAAAATACTCAACCCTTGACAAAGTTGGTACTTGATCATTCAGTATATAAAAGGGAATTATGGCCTGGTTGCCAGTGATGGATGAAAACTAGATTAAATAATCCAAGTGTCTCCTGTCCAACTTCCTCAGTGCTAAGAAAATCCAAGAGAAACTGATAAGAGATCCTCTGCTTCTCATGCAATATCAGCTAGATCCTTCAACTTCCTCTACAACATTGCAAGCCACATGTGACCCCACATGTCCCCACAGGCTTTCTGTAAAACCCACAAACTTTGGTTTCTCACAAGTTTCTTGTTGATTTGCTGATTAAAAATCCTTCTGGCCTGGGGAGGTGAGGAAAAGTCAAAGCTCAAATGAGGTCCAGTGGGTCTAATAAAATGCACAGGGACAAGCATTCCTTGTTTCAAGGAATGTGTATCAGACCTGGTTAGGTACCAACTTTAACATAAGGAAAATGAGTAAGCGTAGTATGTAAATCCAACGCACCATGATTTGTACAGCCAACTCACACATTGGTCAGTACTCAGTTATCTTCCAAAACTGAAGATATTGATGAACGTAACTAATGTCTATAAGTTCAGCATGGATATTTCTCAAACAGCAAGAAAACACCTTAAAGAAATGTGGCCATCCCAATTTAATATGCTTTAGAATTACTTAACCATCAATTCTAAGACCAGAGAGAGTCACGCTATACAAATTGAGCTACCAGGCAAACACTTGCAAGCTCACAGACTAAGCTAAACTATCTAAGAGGACATTTCTTATACTTTGCCCTACCCAACACAATAAGCAATAGATACTTGATTGGCTCTATAGCCAAGAGTGGGATACCTTTTAAAATAACTGTTAGGCTGTTTCTCCTCTTCTCTATGCCATGACCATGCAAATGTAGTTCTGCTGCTATTTGTAAGGTAACTTCTGACTTGGGCAAGAGAATCACGTATAATATTTTTAACAGAGTAGCCCATCTAGCTGCAATATTTATGGGTTTTCCTGCCTCTGCGTGGGATGATCTGACATTTTGATGAATGGATTAAAAGGTAGCCTAGTTTCACTACTTCATCTATAATTGCCTCTGGTGGAACTCTGTGAAGTAACACTGTATCATGGCACCTAGAAAATCACAACCGAATTGATACATCTTCAATGAGAATCAACCTAGAAATACCACTTTCTCTAGCTGGGACAGAAATTTGTTTTCTAATGGACTTATTTCCATTAGGATCTTGATTTCCATTTCTATGCTTACTGCTTGCATAACCAATAACACTTGACATAGAAGAGTAAGGAGTTATCATGTTGCATAAACATGCCAGAAAAGCATGGTGCCCTGCTTCAAAGACCTCATGGTCCCCTTTGTGAAGTCAACATCTGAAAAGAGATAAAAGGGGTTTTCACTTTTGAGGCACAATTAATATTCTCTTTTCCCTACTCATTTTTCAAAAAATAAGTACAGACCATCTGAAGTCCAGAAGGAGATCTTTGTATGCACAATCATCATGAAAGGATAAAGACTGTGTTTTCCAAAAATCACCTATGGGCTTTAGGAGCACTGTCTAATCTGTATCCCCAAACAAGTTGCAAAATCTTGAGAGCCCCAAGAGCTCCAATTGTCCTATCCTCTTCTATTACAGTTCAGTTGATGTGGATACTCTGGTGAAAAAAAATCATAACCATAAATCATTATCCTCAATGGAGCTAATTTGGTCTCTTTTTCTTTAATGAAGTCTCCCTTGTGACTCTCTCTAGATAAACATGCCACTCTCTGGACTTTAATTCTTTAACACTAAATGTTCTTTCACAGAATCATGGATTCACAGGACAGGTGTTGGAAGGGATCTCTGGGGCTCACTTAGTCCACCACCCTGCTAAAGCAGGATCACCTACATCAGGTTGCACACGATCATATCCAGGCAGGTTTTTAATCTCTCCAGAGAAGGAGGCTCCGCAGCCTCTCAGGGCAGCCTCTTCCAGTGCTCTGTCACCCTTGCAGTGAAGAAGTTTTCCCTCATCTTCAGATCAAATTTCCTGTGTTACAGTTTGTGTCCATTGCCCCTTGTCCTGTCACTGGGCACCACTGAAAAGAGTCTGGCCCCATTCTCTTGACCTTTGTGCTTTAGATATTTAAAAGCACTGATGAGATCTCCTCTCAGCCTTCTCTGCTCCAGGCTAAACAGACCCAGCTCTCTCAGCCTTTCCTCATGCAAGAGATGCTCCAGTCCACTCATCATCCTCACAGCCCTCCACTGGACTCTCTACAATAGTTCCTTATCTTTCTTGAACTGGAGAGCCCACAGTACTCCATTTCCCACATTAAAGTTTGAAACTAGGCATCATGACTGGGTACTTGCAGAAAAGAGGAATACTTTACATGCACACAACATCGTAAGAACTCTGGGAAACCATCTTTTACAGGGATTATTTAGGGTTGGCAGGAGGAGGGTGAAGTGCTGTGATTGGGAAGAATAGCTTCTGCAATGTCGATTCAGGTGGATGCTCACAAAACTTCTGCTGTAGTAAAGGAATGTGCTTCGCATACAACACAGTGAAAGGGCTAACTAAATGGTTTTCAGCAGAAAAGAAAAAAGAAAAACTGAATTTTGCAACGGCTGAGAATTTGTTGTCCCCATTTGCTCAGCATGGGGAGGGAAGTTGGGGGGAGGGGGATGGGATGGGCTAAGGTGGGCAGTGCTAAGGAAGAGAGCCCTTGAGAGCTGGTACTCCTGCAGCCACCAGCACCAGTGACTGCTCAGTTTGCTGGACCGGAAGGTCTGCCTCTGCCCATCATTGCTGACTCTCCCAAAAATGGTACACATGGCCCTTGGGAATCTTTGGGAGACATCAGTAGGACTGGAGAAGCTTTTGTCCAATTTCCTCAAAGGTCCTAAAAATTTAAAGGTTGTGTCCAAACAGGTTTAAAGTCTTCCTATTTTTTTATTAAAGGGATAAGACTGGATGGGCCCTAAGTCAAAGTCAGCATGACCAGCATCCAGTCTGTACATTTGGAAATTTAGACTGTCAAGATTATGTAATTCATATTTAAAACATCTGGGGTTGTAAGCAAGCATCCAGAACAGCACACAAAATAATTTTTAATTAAGACTTATAAATTAATAATATTATTCTAATGTTGAAATCCAGTAGCCTGGATGACTGCTATACTAATGCATAAATACAGTAAAAAATGCAATTCTACGTGGTACCAGAAAATGAACCCAATGGGAGAAGGTAGTCAACAGGCAATGATAATGACCACCCAATGGATAGACATTACATGGGATTCCAACAGCAAGCACAATACATGCTTTTTAAATGATTGCAAAGAGAGAACATAAGAAGAAATACACTTAGGCATGAATTTTTCATTAGAAGTAACTTGGGCTAAATTGGTAAATGTTTCACTACTGCCAAAAATGTCATAATTCTTCTCTGCTACACTGATGACTCCAGGTCAATTTTATCAGGCCACAAAACGTGATTGTTGGACACGTGTGCTATTTTTAAACCTGAAAAATACCTGTAAATAAATTTTAATTTTCTGTTCAAGCCAACTGTCATTCTAGAATAAGGGGAACACATTGAAAAGTGTGTGCTTAACAGAGGAGGGAATACAGATGGGGGCATGTTCTGGGGCAAGCACTGTTGACAGATTTACAGGATAACTGATGAGGTTTTGGAAAGCAGGTTGCACAGGATACAAAGGACACCTTGTGCCTGTGAGGGCTGTGAGCACTGATGCGTAGGCTGACAAGGTTTGCACAGCTTGCTTGTGTGTACATTTGCCTTTCCACACTATACTGGAGGTGAGAAGAGCCTGAGCTGGCATGAAGACATGCAGCTTAAACATGACACAAAAGAGAGTTAGTGATCATATATTTGCTGGAGGATGCTACAAGCTTTGGGCATTTCTGGGGCTTTGCTATCTAACTTAACTGTTACTTATGAATTTTCTTCTTGCTTTTTATTTGTTTTGTTTTGTTTTGTTCTTGGTCAGAGAGGGATACTTTTTTTAAAAAGTAAAACCCAAACATAATAAATTGGAGCTCTCTGATAATGGAGGTATGTGGGAGCTCTATTTGATGAAAAGGAAAGTCCTAATGGGAAGAGAAAGAAAAGCTTCACTTGCACAAGCATGGAGATTTCTAGAGCTTTGCAAACTCCTTGATAATTTTTTGTGCCAAGAAAAGGACTATATGATTTTTCTGCCTGGTATTGTATGTTTAAAGATCATACAGAATCACTGAAAACTGTGTCGTCCATGTTAACACAAGTACCACAAGAGTGAATGATACTTCTGAAAAGCCCAGCTCCCAGCCCAGAGAGAATATCTGCCTTGACAAAGACAAAACTGGCTATTCCTATCAGCACCAGATGAAGGATGCCAAATTTCTTAAAAGGTGTGTGTGGGGGGGATTCTACTTGGATTCTCTGCTGTCTCATAGGTCAGCCTCAGTAGTAGATTTCAGCAGAATGAGAAAATTATTTGTGTTCCTTCCTTGTGCAAGCAGCTTTAACTCCTCTGCACACTTGGCCATTCTCACAAAATTTAATGAAAGGTAACATGTCTAAAGACTGCTATTGCTTTGACACCTGACTGAAATTGGACAAAAGCTTCTCCAGTCCTACTGATGTCTCCCAAAGGTTGGGGAGATCCCCTGGGGAACACAGCCAGGGCTACAGGACAGGTCACTATAGACATAGCATGCACAATATATCTTCATGAAAGGATAAAATCCACAATGGTACATTGACTAAGGGTGTCACGGGAAGGCTGGGAATCCAGGTTTCAATAACTGTCTGAATGCAGCACAGAGGCAGGTAGGAAAATGGTGTGTAATGGTGCCAAGAAAGAGAGGGAAATGAGAGTTTATCCCAAGAATGACAGCCTACTTCTGCTGGGATTGGGAATTGACAGTGCAAAATGTGCCTGTTGTATGGGAAGTACTTGGGGAGGGACAGAACCGTTTATAATGTTAAATTAAATTGTTCTCCAAAACCTCCCTCTGCCAGACGTCTATGTGGTGCTAAAGATTTTCTCTTCTGCTATAAGATATGGCCTGTTTTCTGCTCATCTGAGGGCTCTCTGAAACAGATGGCAAGTCCCAGCGTGCCATGTAAAATTAGAGAGGAAAACTGTCTCTAGAAAAGAATGCACAGAGAAGGGAGCAAGGTCTTTGTTAATGCCGTTGTCCTTCTTTATATTATAAATCCGCATAGGCTTCTTGGGGAGGAGTTGGAGTTACATTGCTCTGCATGTCTGATGAGGTGAAGCGACAAGGAGCAGGTTGACTCTAGGATCCAATAATGCTAAAAAGGATGTACCTTTCTGGAGTGGCACTTGACTGTGAACACACGTAAAGCACAGCACTTGCTGGACACTGCTGCTAGCACTGGACATTTTTGAGGTTTCACAGTCTGTCGTGCATGCAGGGTGAGTGAGGGTGCACAGGTTGGGGAGATCCCCTGGGGAACACAGCCAGGGCTACAGGACAGATCACTATAGACATAGCATGCACAATATATCTTCATGAAAGGATAAAATCCACAATCTTGTACTTGCCTTTTAAACTTTGTACATAAATAGCTTTACTTCCTCAAAACCAGCAGAGCTGTATACTCCACACCAAACAGCTCTTTGGTGTCCTCTGCAGTCCACCAACAATGCTTTGACTAGCTAAAGTAACCTTTGCTGGCCATACTGTTGTTTTGCTGCCTGGGTCAGTCAGAGTTTGTGCTTATGCCTTTTAATATGTTCCAGTCAGGATGAAATGACCCTCTGTAGAGATGAGGTTTTCCCTCCTGTAAGGGCTATCCTTTTAGAGCAGATGGGAAAGGCACATGCACCATAATATCTGCAGTGCTTTAAAAAATCTGCAAGTGAGGGAAATTAACATTAAGACTGAACACGAGATTATAAACAGCATATGGAGAATAAATCTCCATTAAGCAAGGTTGAGGAGGAGGAGGAAGCCAAGGGGGCAGCTAACTCCAATAACAGGAAAGATATAGCTCTAAGTGCTCTCCAGGACAGGCTCATATAGGCTAATTAGCTATCTCACGAGCTGGCTAAAATGCAAGAGCTGGCACTTTCCTGTTGAGCAGAATCACAGAAATGTATTTTTCTGCCTCATCTCATGGCTTCATACTGCAAGTCTGGTTTTCATAGAATCACAGAATCATAGAATGTGTTAGGTTGGAAGGGGCCTTTGGAGGTCATCTAGTCCAACCCCCTGCAGTAAGCAGGGACATCTTCACTAGATCAGGTCTCTCAGAGCCCCATCAAGCCTGACCTTAAATATCTCTAGGAATGGGACCTCCGCTACCTCTCTGGGCAATCTGTTCCACTGACCTACTACTCTCATATTGAAGAACTTTTTCCTAATATTCTAGTTTAAACCCCTTGTCCTACTGCTATTTTCCCTCATGACCAGTTCTTCCCCAGCATTTTTTTTCTTTCCAACCTCAGGTTCTATTCCCATCCTCTCAGCCTTAAACCTAGTTGAGGGAAAAGGGTGTCTAAATAATCTTCATGCACCAGGCGTGATTCTCCATTGAAAATGGAATGGTGAATTCAGTGAACCAGCCAGTGACATGGGATCCCCAGAATATGGGTGTGAGAGGCAATAAAGGTAACAAATCATACCAGATACATCCTGTAGCTTTTATTGTCTTGAGCCTTTTTGGCAAATGGCAAGATGATGTGAGAAGGAATTAATGTAGCCACGATAAACTCTTTACAGAGAATAAAATAGACTTTCTAGCATGGAGAAATACCTTCTCTCCTGCATATCTCTGCTGCACTGGGAAAATCAGTTAGTGCAGGGAATTTGTCTTAATGCAGTTTTACATTTTTGCGTCCGTTTTTGTGTCATATTTTTTTCCAGGGAGGAGGTGCCTGGGGATTTCCCATACATCTGTTCTAACTGGGAGGGCAGAGGAAAATGACATTAATTAAAGTAACAGTAGTACACTTTGAACCTTTACAATCTGATCAAACTTGAACAGAAGGAGAGAAGCGGGGGGGAGCCACAATGGAAAGGATTTATAAAATATAAATCATAAAGCAGAGAGGAGATAACATAACAAATGGCAGGCCAGGTGCAACTTTCCTAAGTGGTGCTGAATTTAGCCCAAATCCCTCATGCTTTTTTTCCCCTTGGCCATCTGAACAGATGTCTGTAGTCTTCAGATAAATTATAAAATATGGAGGGAGGAATTCTGCTCGGTGCTGTTGCCTTGCAAAAGAGTCCCAGCTGCTGATTTTTACTGTTTACTCTTACTGCTCAGGAACTAGGAGGAAAGATGATGGTGAGCAGCTGGGATTTGTAGGGGACAGTGGGCTCTTCTGTCAACAAATTCGCTCTCCTCTCGCCTCCCTGTTAACCTCCCAGTGAGCTATCAGTTTTGCTTTCCTTCATACTGTTTTTTTCTCTAAACAGCAGGGAAAAAGCTAAATGCTCTTTTTCTTATGAACGTCTCCATTTTCCTACTCTCCGTATTTGACATCCTAGAATGACAATTAGACCACAGCTCACTAAAACACTTGCAGACGGGCTGAATTTCATGCAACACCCTTGGCTGATGTCTTCTCCAGGCTGCCTCTAGACAATTTCCTGCTCAGCACTTTCATTTAAGCCCCTTAAACCTCTCTTCAGCGGGACCTGCCTTTTCCAAAGATTAGGCCCAGAGATTTATTTGGAAGCTGGGATTCCAAGGGCCATAATCACATAATCTACCAATACCTTTAGGTATTGAAGTCCCTTTTCAGTGAATCCCTTTATTTCCTCTCTGTCCCTACTTCCTCATGCAATTGCTAACTTCACAGTTTATGGATGAAGGGACAAAGCCTTCAGGTCAAAGGGGAGTACATGACGATACAATGTCACCAAGACAGGCAAGGTAGGATTTACTGTCTGCAGGATAAGTGACTCCTGAACTAGGGCTTTGCTGAGCACACAAGCACCTCTAACTAGCCAGGGAGAAGGTGTGGGGAAAGGAAGACCATCACATTCTGGAAGCGTAGTTCAGCTCAGGCATGAATTTAACAGTGTTTTGCATACTGGGGCAAATTACCAGGGCTTCGCTGATATACACAGTTTCCTAACCTAGTTAGCAGCCCTGCCAAAAAGCAAAGCTTCCCTGCACCACAACCCTCTCCACATCATTGTAACTGCCTTGCAAACTATGCAATGACATGTTGGTCTCTTGGAGTCTCTGAATAAGACAGACAATATCTGTACCTCCTTCTTTTTAGGATTTGAGAGCCATATATCATGGCAATTAATGCTGGGACCCTTCAGACCTGTATTTCTGGAAGCTCTGGTTTCAATCCCTAGTAACCAAAATGTCATCTCTTACACACACACTCCACAGACTACATTTTGAGTTCTGATTTACAAGAAGATAAAACAATTCTCTTGCTCAGCCTGATATCTGTGTCTGGCAGGCCATCTGGCAAGCAAGTTGCAAGAAGAAAGAATCTTTTCTATATTACTACTTTTCCTAATTTTTCAAATTAGTCTTCTTTCTTTCCCTCCTCAACCTTGTCAAGAGTGCAAAACAGATGAAAAACTAATCTTGAGCTCTTCACAACGCTCATCTCAAATGAGCTCTGGTCTATCTATTTCTGCAGTGAAGGATTTATTAAACAGAGAATGTAAAGGGGAGAACATAATAATGAAGCTTTAATTGTCAAACTCTTTACCTTGTTGCTCTCCTGCACCCTAATGAAAACCAACACAGATAGCTTCTATTAGAAATGTTAATTATTTTGTAGATAATTAGATGCAATTAGTTCTAAAAGCATCTGACCTCACTTAATAATGGCAAGTGGGGGCAATGTTGGGGGGGGGCAGAAGAAACCTATTTAAAATGTTGAGAGATACAAAAAGCAGCAACCGGAAGAAAATAAGCCCAAAAATCAGCAGATTTGCTAATGGTGGTAGTGTGTAAAGTAATAAGGCTGCAGAAGAGAAAGCATTCTAGAAAAATGATGTATGTCCTAAATTTCAGCAGTTTACGTAGCGAATTAAATGAGACTGCATCTTGGTCTGGTTTCTTATTAGAAGTTTACATTGCCATGCTTTGTGTGAGTATCCTTTCCTCTTCCACTCCAAAATAAGTTTTGAACACAGGGCTGAATTTTAACCCAGTGTGATGGAGGTGCCAACCAGTTTCACTTAAATAGGTTGCTCTGTGCCCAAGGGAATTTCCCTTAGATTCTGAGGGAGAGACCCTTTTGTGTCTGGTGATCCAAAACCTCAGGCAATTCACAGGGAGATGAGTCTTCATGCGGTGCCTGGCAAAAAACTGCAGGCAGGATTTGTACCTTCTTGAACACTGAGGTCTGGCCAAGGAAAGAGACCCTTACAGACACAATGCTTTACTTGCACCAGAGCTCCCAGAACAACCATTCTCTTCGCCCACAGAAGTTTTCGGGGAGGAAAGAGGAACCAGTCCTCTCTGCTCTGTGAAGTGTTACCAGTAGGCGCTGGGGGCACATCAAAGGCCAATGCTCCCACACATGGGTGCTGCACTACTGCAGGGCTGCTACAGCAGGTGGGAAGCACATCCTCTGTGGGGTTCCCCAGACATACCCCAGTCCTGTGACTCTGCTTTTGTTGCAGTAACTCCCTTTCCATACACCTTTTCCCTTCCATACTTGGATGTAGCTTCATAAGGAGTGCTCTACAACTTCCCTCTTGAGCTTCCCACCCTTCAAAGGAAGACAAAAGAGGCTAGAAATCTGTTACAATCTCTGGTAACAGGCTATCTCCCAAGGGGGATTGAATTATCAGTGTTGTCTCTTATAGTGAGATCAACAAGCTACTCTGTATATATTTTAGACAATGCCTTTATGGCCTTTTAAATCAACATCCCCTCAGATCTCTCTCAGCATCACCTACGGCACAAATTCTTTTTCTCCAATTTTCTGTAAGCTGCCATAATTAGATGGATTAGGGGAGTAAACAATCTATCATTTACCTTCTTGAATGTAGTAGATGAAAGTCTGCTATACAGCATCACATCCCATTAAAAGACTGCTTCACTGAACACAAGCTATTTCACAGTGACGGAGGTCTTAATAACCATGCCTAAAGGGAAGTTATTATTGGAAAGAAATATCAGGCATATAAGCCATGGCAAATGCATGGACGATGTTAGGGCTGGAAACTCACATCATCAGGTTGTGATCCAGACCAGCAGGCAGCAGAGCAAATATGCTCTGGACTGCTGTGCATAATCTTGGAGTTCAGCATGTGTACCCTGTGTACACCCCCGACTTGTGTCCTGCAGACATGCAGAAAAAGAACTGAATTTCATTGCTGCGTGTAGTGCCTTCTGCCACGCTCCCTTTCATATTTATTAGTTTTAACTCACTGCAAGCCACACTCTCGGTGTCTCTGTAATGCACAGCATTGCCTTGCAGTCCTTTTGCTTCCATGTCTGCAAATGTTTTTGCCAACTCTACCTCCCACTTTAATTGCTTCGTGCTTTTTTCTTTTTCCTTTATCTTTTTTTTTTTCTTTTACTTTCTAATATGAATGTGAAGCCTAGTCCAGTAGCACTGCCACGCAAAATTATCTAACCACTTCTCTGATCAGGTATAAGGACGAGGCATTCTTCAGAGAGGTGATTTGAGCTGATTGAGTTATACCAAAAGAGGCTGCAAAGACAAATCTAAACAAATATGCAAATTCTCTCTGTTGTTATTCATAGGATCCTCCTGTTTAAGTGCTTGATATTTTTACTACCTTATTCACAGAAATACCAAGTATTTTTTGAATGTTTGTCTGGAAGATTACCTTTTGGCTCCCAGCAAAATATTCTGTTGCTTCTTGTTTGCAAATGCTCATTTATGAAATATAAACTTTGGGGAAATGTATTTTCCTTCTGGAAAGATGTAAATCCAGGATTAAATCTATATTCATCATGTGGGTGAGGCTAACCAAACAAAGAACAACACAGTAATCCCATTAGTTGGCCATTCATCTGACATGTAACACAGCTTCAAAATTCGAATGAACCAAGCTGGACAGGGAGCTCTACAAGTGGAGGCTTTGGGTAATCTGGGATGTGAATCCCTCTTTCTTCACTTAATGCCTTGTCTCTTGCTCACATAGGAAAAAAAACGAAATAAACACAGGATAAAAATTCTCTATCATTCTTTAAAGATTACCTTACAATCCAGAGGATGAAATGCTTTCTCTTCCCTCTCAACCATTTTAAAAGCCTGTTTCCCACTCACTGAGCAGGTACATGGGGAGCCAGAATACAGCTCAGCTTTATACAGTCTTTCCCCCCATCTGAAACAGTAGGTGCAGAGCCTTGAGTTCCCTATCTTTGTACTGAGCACTAAACTCTGCAGAAAAACAGTCAGTCTTTTGTCCCAAAGAGTTCGACATATTTGAGGAACACTCTGAATCAGCTGTTGTGGCCACCAAGCTGCAAATAACACAAAACCCAAGACCCAGCCTGAAAGAGGTAAAATGGAGCTGGGTGTTGCTCCAATGTGGCATCAAGGCTGAAAACTAATACCACTTGCTCAATACTGCTGACCATGGTCAGCAGATGTTGCACACACTCCTTTGCGATAAACTATTTAGACACAAGCATCTTGGGGCTGTTCATCTACTACTGAGGAATAACAAGTACTGCCCCAGAAAAAAGGACTCTCTTTGCAAAAATGCTGAAGTTCTTTATTCATTAGGTGCATCATTTACTCACACAAATTACAAGCTTTAAAAGACTCTCTGTACGGTACATTTAGTCATCCAAAAAATGCAGTATGATCCAGCAACATGTCCCAGCATTTCTAGAAAAAGGAGACTTTCCAGAAGGCACTCAAAATTCTGGGCAGTGTGAGGTTACATCCTTTCTAGAAATGGCATCTCTGTCTGTGTGAGTGTCACTGCTAGATCCGTTTCTTCTGCTTCGGGAGTATGCCTTGAGTTTTCCAAGTCCAGTCAGACAAAAAAAAACCAAAAACAAACCACCTAACCACCGAAAAAATTCACAGATTTTGTGGCCCTGGATGAGGTAGGGAAAGTTAACATTTAGACACAATGTGCATGAACACACACGCCTGCTGTCCAAGAAGTGGAGTGTGAGATGTCGTATGGCACGTTCACTGCATCTTGCACATGTTTGCATGTAAGTGTGGGAAGTTCTTCATCTGAGAGGGAAAAAATGGAGGGAAAAGTGGAACTGAGAAGGAAGGTTAGGAACACTTTTCTCCATGCTACTATTTTCACCACTGTTGCAGATAATTTGTGTTTAGATATGAGCAGCTGTTGTCGCTGTGCCTTTTGCATATTTGTAGAAGTCAATCACGAGATGGCTCATCCTCCCAATCTCCCCAGGTCTGGCTGCTGCTTGGAAACATTGTGTCAGTCTGAGCATTGCATTTCCTGGTGTTTATGATTTTAATGTGAATGCACAGCATCAATTTTATATCCTTTCTGTTGGACAGTTTTGTTTTGGCTCATCTACTTTAGAATATTGTTGGGGTTTATAGGGATGTTTTTAGCCAGTGTTTCAAATTAATAAAATGTTTTCTTTTATAACCCAAGCACATTTTAGCTTCATCAGGCCAAAATAAACATACAATAACTTGTGAATTGCTGACATGATGGACAAAGGAGCAATTTTAAACCACCCGGATCCCCTACCAGATTGAGCCTATATCCTATCTGAAGCAGAGATAACACCAGTAGAAGGAAAGAAAAGTGACTTGGCAGCACACCAGATGTGATGAAACCTCAGGGGGAGGAGGGCTTGCAGAACCTCTGTGATATTTAGTTTGAGGCTAGAGGGGATATGAAACTCCCAGAGTCTTTGCAAGCCAGGATTTACAGAGAGCAGCATGCAGAAGGGGAGGAAGGCTGTGAGTGGAACACAACACGCCAAAGCAGCAGCTAGGCGTCACATTCTCCAAAGATGCTGAAGCTGGAGGAACAAGTAAGAATTGTAGTACTGGCCCTGTGGATCAAGCAGAGCTTGTCATGCTCAGGAAGGTGAGAAAGGAAAGCTGGATAACTCATCTAACATCAAGATCCTCCTCACCCCAGCTCTTGGTTTAGGTCACCCTTTAGCTACCATAACCTTACCACCTTTAGCTACCATAACTCATGTGCCATGACTTAACTGACACCTCTCATCCCAACGGACCAGATATTCAGTTTGACTCCAGACAGAGTCCCTTTTCCCAAAACACATTGGCAGTGCTTTCTGTTCACAAAATAGTTTCTTGTACTCCTTGGCATGGAGACAGCCAACATGACTTTGTCGAAACCAGCATCTGTCCTCCTTAGAAAGTTTGGGATACAAAAAGAGGATTTAGCCTTCTGCAGTATTTTTTATTTACCCGAGGTTGTTTCCAAAGCACTTTTAAAATACAGAGTAGTCACAGGGTTCCTGTACTAGCTAAGTCAGTTGCCTGTAAGCAATGTCTCCTGGTGCTCTTAGCGCTTCCTTCATGAAGGGGAGAAGTGTAGGCCAGAATTTTTATCCTGTTTTCTTGGAAGGTACCCTAGTGTCTCAAGCTTCAGGCAGGTCTGCTAGAAGGAAAAGTGACCTCAGGCTGGAGGACCGAAGGACATGTCCCAGAGCACTGCCTCCAGCATGCTCATGCAATATCAATACAGAGTATAAATGCAAGGCAAGACCTTGTGTCTCAGATGGCAATTTGTGCCATTTGAGATAAACCCTATAAATCACAAGGGCTTTGTATTGATATCATTGCCACGGGACTTCAGCTTCTGTTTTGTTTTTAAAACCTAGCTCCTAAAGGAACCCTGCAGGGACATCTCTATCCCATGCAGGGCGGTTACTTCTAAGGAGCTTGTTATAGCCCAGGTAAAGTTCCTTCTCTATCCCTGTTCGTAAACTAAGAAAAGAGCAAATGGATGGGAAGGATTAAAGAGCACTTGTGACATTTCCTTCTAAGCTGTGCACTTGTCTTACGTCACTCAATGAATCTCTCTCAGGGTTTCAGTGTTTCGATTTTTTTTATATCCTGGCAGTAAATTATATTAAAAAGTAAATCTTAAAGATGCACACAGTGTGAAACAGAGCCATGAATCACTGTTACCCCAACAGGCTGGCTCTCCATCTGCAGTTGTGCCAGTTCCTGTGGTTTCACACAGGCACAGCCCCTCTGTCCCACTTCCCACCATCTGCACACTAAACAGTCTGTTTGCGAAAAGCCAGGGTAATTATGTGGTTAGATGCAGATTGAGCATCTATTGCTTGGATAGCAGAACATATATTGCTTTCCTAGAGAAGTGTCTCTGGGAGAATCAGGTGTCTAGAATAAAAACAGACAAGTTAACCACGCAGTCCAGTGCAACCCATCAGGAACAGAGTTGTTGGCTCAGAGAAGATGAGATGGCACCCTTCTCACCCCTGGCACAAGAAGCAGTGTTTGGAAACTCCCTTTAAGTCTTGAGCATATCAAAGGGAACACACTTCTGGAGACCAGGTGTCTTGGCCTTAATTCTCTAATGTCATCTTACACGAGTAGCTTCTTTAGGATACATAACCACTAATTTTAGAGCAACATGACACCTATTATAATGTATGAACTGTCTATGGTATCGCCTGAATCAAGGCCAATGCGTTTACCCAAATCCTGGAGCCTCATGTAGGAGTTAAACCTAGGTTGAGGCTCCAGCCTGACCACAGCATTAAACAACTGAGAAGGCTGTTTGCAAGAGTTCTAGTCCCAGTCCATGATGGGAAACCTCTTCTCTGATAGAAAATTGGAAGTAGTGATGCAAGAGCTTCGGGAATCTGTTAAGAAAAGAGAAGAATGTATTCCTCCACCAGCCATGGAGACACTTCAGGCCTTGATACATGGCAGTTTTTTGTGCTTTTGGTTGAAAGCACTACTAGATTGAGGCAGCACAGGAAGGTTCCCTGGAAACCCAGTAGTGTTTTCTGTGCTAGCTCAGCATAGCAGAGTTGTTTTGAAAAACCTCTAATGCTCTTCAGTCCCTTCTAGTATAATGAACTTTAAAAGGCAGAGGAACCCCTTCCCTCCCCAGGAGCCCTCAGGGTCCCATCTTCAAAAATCTCATTTTCTTTCCTATCTCACAGTATGAGTTGACAGACAAACTATTCCAACAGTTTTCCTGAGCAATACTGGGGCTTGTCTTAATGGAAGTGCTTGCATGACTCTGTGCTATCAGTTGCAAACATGTGGTGGGTTTGTGCATGTGTGTAAGGGGAAGGGAGCAGGGCAGGGGTGTCGTTCTCTGTGAGCTTTGCAGACAGTCCTGGAGGGACTCTGATTTTGACCAGCAGATTCTCACAGAGAGCAATGTGATGGATGGAAGTGTTCCTCTAAAATAAGGAGCAGGAAGACAATGCAAGAAGGGAAACACTCTCATTCTCCTGGGTTATCTGCATTTGTGTGCATGTGTGTGTGTGGCTTTCCCTCTTCTATCTTATTTCTTAAAAAAAAGGCAGGAATTTGAGAGAAGTAGGAGGATGTGGCTTGTTTTTTTACCCCTCCCCTTTCTGCACTGTAAATTGTTAAACAGGCCCAAGAGAGTAAATTGCTTTTGCAAGTTTTATCAACAAGAAGGCAGCCCAGCAGAGTTACAGTTCAGTGCTCAAAGATTGCCTTCATGTTTAGCAAGAAGCTTTCAGGCCAGAAAAATAACTTTAAAAAAAAAAAAAAAGAAATATATATACAGGGAGTGGTGGCTCCCCCTTTCCTGATGGTACAGAATTTGCATTCTGTGGATATAACATGTCTCCCTGATGCATTTCTAAGTCTTCAGTCTAGTCTCAAGTAAATTGCCTTTAGTATTCAGGATTATAAGACTTACCCAAACAGGGACATAGGAGAGATGTGCTGGACCATGGAGACAGCTACACTTAGTACAAACTATTCCACAAGGCATTATCCAAAAATGACAATTTGGGTTTTTCAGATATGCACCATGTTATTGAAAAAAAAAAAATTTTAAGCCTGCCTTGTGCCATAAAGTTTCACACTTAAGTAACATCAGATGCTGTTTCACAAGTCTGCATCTTCAGTTAATAGCAAGAGTGAAAGATGGAGAAGACTGAAAACAAGCCAATATGTCCATACACATGTATATGTGTTAATTTCTACCAGAAGATTTGAGAAAAGCAATGCCAAAAACCAATAGTAGAAAAAAAAGCAAGGAAAAACCCATTTCCTTGAAAAATAAAATTGGACATTTGCAACATTAGTTTTTGTTTATTCCACTCAATTTCACTATGTGTTGAACTACATTGTCATTTCAGAAGAACTGACCCTCTTTTCAGAAAGCTGAAGAGAGACAGGGTGGATCTTATCTGGTGCTGTTTTCAAAGACAAGCCTTGGGAAGAATTTTAGCCTCCCTGTGATAAAGCCCCATTTAGGGGGTGCAGCATGACAATTTCTGGTTCCTCCTTATCTAAGAAATTGGGTTCCCTCCCCACTAAAAGAGTAGAAAAGATATTAAGATGTCCACAGCAAAGTGTAGCTTGTCAGCTCTTCAAAAGAAGAATTTTCTTCCCAAAAAAGAAGCCTTGATGTTTTTTGGACAAGCAGGTGTTCTGTATTACCAGCCACTCTTCCCACTGTCTCTTGCGGAGCCAGGTACTCAGCACCTGATAAGACGACAGTTCTAAGGGCAGGCATGGCAGAGATCAGCATGCCACACTGTGACACCTCTGGCTGTGCAGTTTGTGGCTTAATCCCCTCATTTCCAGCAGCCCATCCTTTGGAGGCAACTAATGGGATGTGTTTTGCAACAATGTCCCCAGGTAGTTAAGATTAATGACATTTTCCCCATCTCTCCTGAAAGCCACTGGTTTGAAATTAGACAACGAAGCTCAGAGTCCTCCAAGCTGTTGTTTTAGACTGCCAGAGTATTCAGGTTGACTTTACTATGCCAATTTTAATTTTCATAAAATCAGAATCATAGAATCATTTAGGTTGGAAAAGACCTTTCTGATCATCAAATCCAACTGTAAACCTAACGCTGCCAAGTTCACCACTAAACCATATCCCAAAGTGCTGCGTCTACATATCTTATAAATACCAGGGAATGATTCAACCACTTTCGTGGACATCCTGTTCCAAAATTTGGCAACCCTTTCGATGAAGAAATTTGTCTTAAAATCCAGTCTGAAATTCCTCTGGGAAAACTTGAGGGCATTTCCTCTTGTCCTATCACTCGTTACTTGGGAGAAGAGATCAACATCCACCTCACTACAACCTCCTCTCAGCTAGTTGTAAGAGAGCAGTGAGGTCTCCTTTTCCAGGCTGAAAACCCCAGTTCCCTCAGCAGCTCCTCATCAGACTTGCACTCTACACTCTTCAGCAGCTTTGTTACCCTTTTTTGGACACAGTCCAAGCACCAAAATGTATTTTGTGTAGGGAGGGGTCCAAAACTGAACATAGTACTTGAGGTGTGACCTCACCAATGCCAAGTACAGGGGGAAGATCACCTCCCTGTTCCTGCTGGCTACACTATTTCTGGCACAAGCCAGGATGTTGTTGGTCTTCTTGGCCACCTGGGCACATTGCTGGCTCATACTCAGCCAGCTGTCGACCAACACTCCCAGGTCCTTTCCTGCTGGGCAGCTTCCCAGCCACTCTTTCCCAAGCCTGTAGCATTGCATGAGGCTGTTATGACTCAAGTGCAGGACCCGGCATATATTCATACAGGGAAAAAGACTTCTGGAGTTCTCTGATTCCAGGAACTAGTAGCATAAGCACAAATCTGCCATCTCTAATCCAAAGCTCATCAAATTAATAGCAATCACCCATTTCAGTATGAGAAGCCCATTTTTCCAATGCCTTGCTCCAACCTTAGTTATATAATTGATCCATCAGAAGACCTATCATTCTTGCCACCAAGTACTTACACCAGTGCACTAATATTGCTATATAAGTGCGTAAAATAATAATTAGAACTAAATTAATTATGAATAAGCTGAATAATTTATTCAGATATATTGCAAAACTTGAGTGACTTTATGTGATAAATATATTTAATAACTTACTCTGTCCTATAACTTTGTGAACAATAGTTTTTAAACTAGATGAGTAATTTGTTTTAAAAAAAACCCAATTGTCAAATAAATTATCCATAATATTCAAACAACTCTAATAATACTGAGTTAACAGCAAGTGCATTTGTAAATGGCCACTGGACACCCAAATAAGCATGTCTGATCTTCCTAAGAAGAGGTTTTGCTTATCTCTAATAAAATGTTTATTGTGATGAAATATAATCTTTCTACATCAATAACTCATTTTTACTTTTTTGTGGAGTAAAAGAGGACAGAAGCAGCAGCAGAAGGGAATAAGAATGTCAAGTCTTTATGGCTGAAACCATAGCAACATGCCCATTTTCAGATGGGCTGAAAGCTACCACACATGAGATAGAATAGGAGGACAGAAGTTTAATTATGCCCATGTTCCTGTTCCCTCATCTCCAGTGTAAAACAAGGACAGAGAACCACTGAACTAAGAGCTCAGCTTTGTGATCCTCACTGTAGAAGTGATCTTGCAGGAAAGTTTTCTACTAGGGGCTAGCAGCTTTGCAATATGTAGTTGTGAGGTTAGTATCAATACAAGAGAGCTTTCTTCCATTGGGATCTGAAGAAGTAGAACCCCAAGACAGAAGTTTTACATAAGTAACCCTTCCACTCAAGAGTACACCCACAGCAACAGTAAATGGACGCACATTAAGACCAAGAAAGCAGCAACTGCTCCCTGTAATTACCAAAGGTCATGGGTTAGAGATTTTTCTATTGATTTAATGCACTTTTTCCCCACCCTGGATACATTTGTTCAGTTCTGATAGATGCTCAGATCCAGAACTGAGCTTCCCCAAGGAGCTGCACAGTGTAGTGATCCAGTTTTTGATACTGAAGATTATATTTATTGCTTAGGGAGAAAGAGCTCATATTTTTTCAACTCCTACCTGGACTGACCTAGTTGGGCTTAGCCTTGAAGAAGAAGAATGTAGCAAAGTGCCCTTAAAGATTAAAATTTATTTAACTTTTTACAGCTTTGCTGTAAAGCCTTGGGCTGAAGTACAATTTGCAGTTACAATTATGCTATATTAAAAACACAGTTCTTAGTTGCAGCCTTCACTATTCTGGCTCAGCTACCTCTAGGCGTGTGACCTTAGCATTTTATTCAAGTGTTCTCTCCATTATAATCTCATTAAAAATTGTATCATGTAGAGATGAAGCTCACATCCCTTCTTTTCTCAATTATCTTCAAAGATTTTTCTACCTATAAACTCAAGGGGCCAAGTACACAGCCTCTCCTAGGACTATCAGGCTCATGAGAAATGACAGCCTTCACAGGTTATTCTTGTTCTTCTGAACCTGCTTTTCAGCATCCTCCAAGACAGGTTTTCTTTACATTGGTCATTCACTTGTGACCACTAGTATAAGACTTAGAACTTAGGAGCAGTTATCTGAAGGAAGGCATAGGGTGGCTTTTATAAGCTTTGAGACCTGTGCAAAGCTGTGTCTCAAGTCAGTAATACAAGCGAAGGTGTAAGACTGGAGGACTGAAGCACTCTCAATCTTTGCCTGCATTTTACCTTTAGAGCAAATTGACACATTCTGGCCTCTAAGTAAATATTGTCAACCAAGGAGTTTGGGTTGCAGTGTGAGCCCAAGCCTTGAGTTATATGGTAGCTTAACAGGTAGTAGGTCAGTTGCATGAACTGAAGATCATATTTCATCTAACATACCCTGTGTAAGGACTGGAAACCTTTTCATATAGCCTCATATATAGAAGGATCATCTGTCCAGCAGTTGGGGTTGCACGCATTCATCCTATCTGAGTAACTGAGAAGGACTTGAAGAAGGAACAGGTTCTGTATCAGGCTCAGTTGGATATTTCATACAGAAAGCCAAAGTATGAAGATGGAAGACGCATATGATGTGTTAATAGCGAGACCTGTGCTGGATTTATTGATATTTCCAGAGGGCTGAACAAGCAATTAAAGATAGGAGAAGGTGGAGCAGCTGTGACTCATGTTTTGGGAAAGGCTGACAAGCTTGTAGCCAAGTCCTTCAGAGGGAAAGTTCATAGACAATACTTCAGCCACGGACCTTGGAGCCCTTCTCACCTGCTGCAGGTTACCAAGTCAATCTCATTGGCTTAAGTTGCTACAGTTGTAACCAGCAGCGGGAGAATGGCTTTCCCTGGCATGCTTTCCTCTTTTCTATAAAATGATGGGTTTAAGCACATATCCCAGTAAGAGCTACCTTGTGAGAGCTGCTGCCTTAGAACATACAGACCCTCGCCTCCTCTCCTCTAGTTTCTATAAGCTCACCACTCTAGCTACATTGCCTCAAGTCACTGCAAATGCTTTTGCAGATATGACTCATATTTCAAAGTAATTTAAAAAGGTTTAATTCACCTGGGACTGTATTTCTCATTTGTGTGCATGCCCTGAATATCCCATCTGCTACTTGAGCAAAAGAGGCATCTGGGTGTATGTGACAAAATTTTGGTCTTGGGGTGGGGTGGGGGAGACACACTACAGGGGTGGCTTCTGTGAGAAGCTGCCAGAATCTTACTTCATGTCTGACAAAGCCAATGTCAGTGGGCTCCAAGATGGACCCGCTGCTGGCCAAGGCCAAGCCCACCAGGAGAGTTGTAGTGCCTCTGTGAGAACAGGAAGAGGGAAAAGTTACTGTGCAACATAAATTGCAGCCAGAGAGAAGAGTGGGAATATGTGAGAGGAACAACTCTGTAGACACCAAGATCAGTGAAGAAGAAGAAGAAGGAAGAATAGTTTCAGGCACCAGAGGAGAGATTCCCCTGCCGGCCATAAAGAAGACCATGGAGGTTGATCCCCACCTGCAGACTATGGAGGACCCCATGCTGAAGAAGGTGGATGCTCAAAGGAGGCTGTGAACCAGTGGGAAGGATACACTGGAACAAGCTCCTGGAAGGACCTACAGCCCATGGAGAGAGGACCCTGTGCTGGAGCAGGATTGCTGGAAGGACTTGTGACCCCATGCGGGACTGCACTGGAGCAGTCTGGTCTTGAAGTTCTGCACCCCATGTAAGGGACCCATGCTGGGACAGTTGGTGAAGAACTGCAGCCCATAGAAAGGACTGGTGGAGAACTATTTTCCATGGGAGGGACCCCACACTGGAACAGTGGAAGGGTGTGAGGAGTTCTCCCCCTGAGGAAAAAGGAGCAGCAGAAACAGTGTGTGATGAACCAACCACATCCCCCATTCCCTGTCCTGCTGTGCTGCTGGGGAGGAGGACAAGATAGAGAAAATCAGGAGCAAAGTTGAGCCCAGGATGAAGGGAAGGGTGTAGGTAAGGTATTTTCAGATTTAGCTTTTATGTCTCATTACCATACTCTGATTTGATTTGTAATAAATTAAATTAATTTCCCCAAGTCAAGTCTGTATTGCCCATGACAGTAACTGGTGAGCGATCTCTCCCTGTCCTTATTTCAACCCATGAGCCTTTCGTTAAATTTTATGTCCCCTGTGCAGTTGAGGAGGGGACAGATAGAATGGCTTTGGGGGGCTCCTGGCATTCAGGCAGGGTCAATCCACCACGGAGGGAATATACATAGCAAACACACAGACTTTCTCAGTTTGAGTGCCCATGTTTGTCTGCAAGTGTGTGTGCGTGTGTGTGTGTGTGTGTGTGCGAGTGCAGGGACACATTTCTCTGTGGAAACTTTAATTGGACTCTCAATCTCCTACAAACAATTACAGCCAATGGATTTGTTCACTAGACTCGGTCACTGAATATTTAGTATTAGAAGAGTCCATTTCAAGCTGTGCACTTGCAAAACCATGCAATGAACCGTACAGGCATCTGCTACCTTGCCTCAATTTGTACTGCATTGGGAAGCTCTGTAATGCAAAGTAATATTAAACTAATGCATGTAATGTAGGACTTAACCTTTAATTGGCAACCTGGAATGCTTTCAACTCAGCTTCATTGGACTTTCAGGGATTCAGCCTATGAACTGAGCCACTGGAACTTATCAGGTCCTACAATGTTGCTTTGACATTATCCTGCCATGTAATTCCTCATAAGATAACTTCCATGCAGGTAGCCCAGTTTGCTGCATATATAGACACATTTGTGAACTTAATAAATCACTTAAGTTGTCTGCTTTCATGATATAAAATCATGGCACCTAGGCATATACATTTTTGTCTCAAGCAGTTCTGCAATAATTAATATTAATTCTAGCATTAATGGTTATAACAGCTGTATTACTGGACTTCATGGTATACACCAAGGTTGTAAAGACTGCATCATAAGGTGTCATACTTATTTGCTCTCTACAGTACATAATGACATTGTTAATAGGGGGCCAGGATTATTCCATTCTTCTTGTCTTTAGCAAATCTACATTACATTTTTTCACCACTGCCTCTTCTCTAGGGTGAAAGTCCACATATATTTTGTATAGCTCATAGGGAAAGCTATTCCAGGCCATTGACTATTTTGCTGACGTCGTATCACCTCTGATTCTGTTATTGTCTTCTTGAGACCAAGAGATGATACTGCACCCAGTCTTTGATGTGCAGGTGCACAATGGAATTTCTAGTGGCATAAAGATATTTCCTGTAGTGATTGCTATCCCATCCTCAAAATTTCTGACATCTTGATTGCTTTTGGCTACTGCTGTACCTTGAACTGACATTTTTGTAGTGCTATCTATTATTACCTGAAGATCTCATTCCTGATGATAATATACAGCTCAGAACCCATCATTATATATGTAAAATTAGGGTTTTTTCTCATTATGCATTGATGCAAATGCTGTTACTTTATGCCCAATTGCTTGCTGTAGTGAAAGGCTTTTACAGTGTTTTACAGTCATGTCTTCTGCTATTTAGAATAATTTAGCATTAACAAACATATCACAAATAATTATCTTTTTCTAGATCATTTATCACACATGAATAGCATTGGACTGAACACAGATCTGTGTAAAGCTCCACTGACAACACCATTCTCTACAAAAAGTTACCTGTTACCCTCTCTTCCCTGTCTTATGCCCTAGTTACATGTCCACATGAGGACATTCGCTCTTATCCCATAAGAGGTTAGAGTTTTTGTCACTGAGGACCTTGTAGAATGCCTTTCAGAAGTGTATGTGTACTATAGCCATCAGATATCAAAGACATCCACATATCAACATGGAAAGATGAACCCCTAAAAGAAAAATTATGTTGTGGAAACTTCCCCAAGTTCTTCATGTTTAATGCACAACATGATTTAAGGGTTTTTTGTTACAATTTTGTTGTCTTTGAAGCCTCTTGCTCTTTGATCTTTCCTTGACCTTAACAGATGTTCTAGAGGTCTCCTAGACCCTGAGATGTAGCAAGATGATATATAATTAGTGTTTCTGCTTCTTAGCAAGTTGAAGAACAATTAATTTTTTGGGAGTCCCTTACTGAATTTCAGCATTCTCAGTCTAATGTTCCTTTGGAGTTTGTTTTGATTTGTTCTGCTTTAGTGCTAGAAAGATTTATGGTTTTTTGAAGAACACTTTCTTCACTTTCTCATTCCTAAGAAAGCTTCCTTACACTTCTCTTAAGCTAGGCCTGTTATCTTTTGGTCTTTCTCAATCACTGCTCTGATCACCCAGCACAGACTTTGAACCATCTCAATGATGTTCAAAAAACAACAAAAAAGTTTTTTTGTACTTTAACTATTCATTTTAGCTACTTTTAACAAGATCCCTTCATTTTTGTGTAGTTTGGCCTTTTTAAAATTCATCACTACAGTACTATGCCTCTTGGCTCTTGCAGGAGGAATAGGGATGAACACTGGACTTACCTACAGTACTGTCACTGTTCCCCACAGCTCTGTGACAGTCTCCAAGTCTGTACATGGATCAGGTGCTTCTTCTCATTTCCCTGTCTACTACTCCCATAAACCAGAAACTGGCAGTGTCTGAACGTTCAGCCTATACCCCACACCCCACAGTAAAGTTTAATAGTTATATGAAGGCATTTTTAGTCTTCGTTTATTGTTCATTCCTGCCTTCCTTGATCTCCTTCAATGTGCCAGGGAGACCTGACACCATCTTCAACAGGCAGTCCATAACACAGCCTTATTGCTGTATTATTCCTACACGGGACTGAAGTTTGATTCATAGGGTTCTATTACTTGTTGACCAGGTTTGCTTCTTAATCTGATTTGACTCAAAGCTTCTTTTAGGCTATAATACCATCCCTTCATCTATAGATACCATTTTTTCCTCCCAGTTTAATTTTGAAAATTGGTATTACATTGTCCATCTGCTTCTCCTCCCACCAAATTTTCAATATATCTTTTATGTCTTTGTATTCATTTAAATCTACATATTCCTATCTCCCTAGACTTCTAGTATAAAGGTAGATATATGCATGAAATTATTTTTAGCTTTCTTCTATCTGTGTCATTGTGTATCCATTTGAAACTTGGCAATTTCTAGTTTTTGTCCTTTGTTTCACCTGAGAATGAAAAGTTCTTGTAATGTCAGGATGTGTCCTCCAACACCTCATGCTCCTTGGCAACCTCATGTGAGTACCTTCCTATGCAGTGTTGGAAGCTGAAACTCCCCTGGGTAGGCTGCCTCCCTTCCAGATGTCTCTCTAGTCTTGATGGTTTTGAACCATTTTCTCAACAGCATTATGTCTTCATATCTGCCTGGCCCATCATACATTACCTGGAGTGTTTTGGGAAAAGCTTCCAAGGAGACCCTTCAATTTTGTCTGCAAAACCTCTCCCTCTATATCACTGGCCCTTACAGGGGTGGTAGCTCCTTCCTAGCATTAGCCAGAAGCCTACAATAATAATCATGAGACCTTTTGCTTCTCAGCCTAAAAACAAACCAGCAAACAATATTTGCTGGAACCACAAACCTATATGTTTCCTAAGCAATAAACACACACAACTGCCCACTATAGTCTCATATTCAGGCAGTTTCTTGTAATCCCACCCTTCTCACAAAGCTCCTCAAAACCACATTTGTTTCCTCTTCAGTATAGGCTTTTGAGATGCAGACAGGCACAGAGACCATAGTAGCAATCACAGACAAATAATTAATAGAAAATGAAAATGGAGGAGTAACAGTGACAGTCAGTCATTGTGGTCTCCCAGATGGCCACAAGTCTGTGAGATAGCAGACTTCCTCCTGGACTGCAGAAACCACTGTTACACCATACAGACACAATTATCAATGCAGCTTATTAAAGAAATGGAAAGGTAGAAGCATGACCTAGCTTGCACTACATTCCTTTTCAGTTGTCTTTTCAGAGCTGACCAACATAAGCAGGCAGAGATTTAAAACTGGTACTATGCTGTCTCTACTGATGCTCTTGAAGGATATACTGGGCCTTCACCCTGCAGCTGGTTTCATGTGTCCTACTGAGCTGCTCAAACTGGCACAGCTTCAACACTTGTGTAAATCACGGTGGAGAAAATTTTCCACCCCTTTCCTTCTTTGCCTCCTCTCCTGAGGCAATGAGCATAATTGCATTCCCTTTTCAGTTATTTTCTCTGACTGAAAGGGAAAAAGATGCCACATTTGGAAATGCCAAATCTGGAAAAAATGAGAAAAAAAGGGACAGGGAGCAGAGAATTATCCTCTTTTGGCCAAAAACTTTCTTTAGGGGGTAGAATACTGGTATTGAAAAGGGTTTTGAACTGCTCTGACTTAGGAAATTTTTCTTTGGTTTTACAGTTGGGTCCTTGTTGGCAGAAAGATCTCAACTGTGACAGTAAAAATCCTACATTTGTGAGTTTTCAGAGACTAGCAGGAGTCTCTCTTTCATCTCAACAGGAGTGTCTCTTCTTTGATTTTACTGTCTGTATTATTGTGTAGTTTCTCCCTTCTTTATCATCTGCTGCTGTCTGTAACAGGAAGACACGGATACAGCACATCATTAAGAACAAGTAAACACCATTAAAACAATTCCACCTCATTGTCACTGCATTGTTTTGGATTGAATTATTGACCCTTGAATAATACCAGGGTCAGGGAGAAGGAGGTAGAAACTTTGAACCCCTCTGGGTAAACAGCCCGCTTACAGCATCAAAAGAAATGGGTTTACTCTAACTGCATATTGTAGGTGGGAAAATGTTAAGAGCTTTTCTCAACTGTAGCTCACGCTCAGATGCCTCTATTTTTGTCCCACCTACAGCAAACAAACCTGAACTGAATCACAGAGCAGTCTACACTGAAAGGGATCTTAAAAGATCATCTAGTTCCAACCCCTTGCCATGGGCAAGGACATCTGTCACTAGATTGGTTTGCTCAATGCCCCATCCAACCTGGCCTTCAACGCTTCCAGAATGGGACATCCACAACATGAGACATCCACAGTTTTGCTGAGATGGGGTGGTATGAAATTCATTTTTAGATGCAAAAGCCCAAGTCTACTTATTGGGTATAGAGCTTAAAGTAAGGTCTACCCTCTTTTCACCAGTATCCTTCTCGTAATTGTTAGCAGAGGGGAAAACAAATGGAGCTGTAGGTCATTTGAAAAAGGTGTATTAATATTTCCCTTTATATTAAAGGAGTAATAAGAGGCACTAACAGGCCATGTCAAGAGTCAGAATGGACCAGGGTTGAAATCTGGTTCCCACCCCAGCATCAGCACAGAGCTCTAACTTAGGAGAGATGCTGCGGAGTAGCCAAGTTTCCTCAAGCACTGTGAAGGAGCATACCACCAGAGCACTAAGTACCTTGTTTAAGCAACCAACCCCACAGCATCTGTAGGAACACAGTGGGGCTGGAAACCTTTGTTCCTTGTCCTGTGACAGATAAAGGATCTTACAAAAAATCAGAGCACAGCTGGTCTGTGATTTTCTCAGACCATGAAATGGCTTCCTCAAAAAGGAACAGTGAGATGGGGGACTCAGCAGTGCTGGGAAGACTGCATGAGTGGGATGGGACAATTAGTTTATTCAGGTAGATCTTGTGGGTTTAAGGGTAAAGGAAAATTTCCTCCAAGCTTTGACCATAAAGAAGATTCTGCAGTGTTTCAGTGATATATACTCCAGAATGGAGTGTGCTGTCTCCTGGGTGAGAGAGAATATGGGGTCTCTGTGAGACACTGCTACCTGCTTGTACTAGGAAAGGCACTGCAGGAAAGACTCTGAAGAAGCTAGTCCTTTATTTAAAAGGAAAAAAAAAACACCTCAGGAAATTGTAAATTTACAGGCAAAGTGCCCCCTTCTGAGCCTTGCAAAGACCAAAACTGGTGTATAAGTTCTGTTCATACAGCTCATCTGTCCTTGGTCTCAGGCTATAACTGGGCTTGTTTAAATATCCATTCATCTCCCTCTCCTTTTGAACCAGTGTATTTTCAGTAGACGTTTTCTTTCTTGTGTCAAGAAGCACCATGACATTTCTTTTAAAAATCTGTCTTTGGCATTTTCTGACACAGACAAGATGGGGTCTCAGTTTCTTGAGAGATGATGTGCTCCTGCTGCTTATTCCCTACTTAATCCTCCAAGTGTGACATCAGTCATCTCCACGCAACTTACCGAGACTTCTTAGGCACAGGATTATCAGTGCTACAGACTCCAGTGGGGAATGCACAGCAGGAGCAGATGCATGCTAGAGAAAGAGAGAGGAGCCTGTTTTCATGCAAACATGACTCATAATAAAGTGTTTTTTGAAAGAGACAAAGTGGAAGCAGCAAATATGCAAAATATAGAAAATGTACCTGATTTCCTGAAGAAGAAAAAAAAATTGTCAGTGATCCTGGCAATTAGAGTTCCATTAATTTAAATTTTGTCCTTAGGGTGAAAATGAAACAAATATGAGAGACAGGAGGAGGAAAGAGAATCACTAAACAGCTGGAGATAAAATTTTAGTAATAAACATGACAATGGGTCCTCAGCCCAGTTGGATCCTTCAGGCACCAATAAAGTACAAATAATAAAATAATAAATCTTCACAAAAAGATATAAAAGATTTTAAAAGAATTAAATTAATAGTGACTAGTGGAAATTCAGTTGGTATACTGCATCTTGCTTTTCCATAAAGTATTTGATATTGCATCTCCCATGAATGTACTAGAATAATTAATTCAGATTGGCTTCAGTAGGAGTACTGCCACAGGGTCTACAAATTGGCGGAAAGAACATTAGCAAATGGTAATGATAAATGGCAGTGTTTTAATTTGGGGGAGGTAGCTACTGGGGTGCCACAGGGATTGGTGTTATGTCCTATCTCATTTATCACCCTCATTAATTGGTCTGCAAGAAAAATAAACAGCACATTAATGAAATTCACACTCAATGCTGAATTGGGGGGGAGTTTGAAATCTTAGTAGGGATGCATAAAAAGGAAAACAAAAAGCCTTCAGAGAAAAAAGAAGAATTTTGGGTTTTTACTTTTTTTAAAAGAGGTAAAAGAAAAAAAAATACTACTAATGTAACTACTTGGAATATTTTGGGGAAAAACATTGAGAAACAATATGTGTTCTAGGTCTTAAGGCCAGAAGATGCTATATTGCCCATTTAGTTTCATCCAGGCCAAAAAAACTGATTCTTCCAAGAAGCCAGGTATTTTAGGTTGTATGAGAACATATCTCTCGGAAATGCATCCAGTCTTAATTACAGATCTCAGGTGATGAATGGTAACTGTTAACAGTTTGAAAGAAAACCTGAAAAAAGGCAAATTGACCCAGCAGAATTGGTTTATTGACTGTAACTATAGCACTGTGCAATCAGTCATTAGACAAAGTATTATATTATCAATGTTGTGCCAACTCTCTGTTGCTGGTGGTTTCAGCACTGTGAAGACAGAAGACTCTGAACTCAACTTTAAATATCGCCTGTGCTGCTTCTGAGACATCAGAATACAATTTTACCTCAGGTTTCATATGTCTTCTTCTATCTCCTCCTTTATGCATGTTCACACCTTAGGCTCTTTTCCTATTTTTGCTTTGTCATTCACTCATTCTTCTCTTTGTCTTTTGCCAATGACATCTGGTTGTGATTCTCTGTTTCTGATATGATCCCAAATTAGAGACAGAGTATTCTCTTCTTGGACAGACTGATTACTTGGTACATTGCAATGCTTGCAGAAGTCAAGACATCTGTTTTTCACTCAACCTCAATAGAGAACTGCCTGCTAAATAGTGGTAGAAGTATAATAATGCATTTTTGTATGTTCTCTTTGATAGGTCTTCTTATAATACCAAATGATTTTGATGTCAAACTGGACACATCCTCAAGTTTTCAGGAATGTTTTGACTGAAGTATGAATCACAATTTTACTTCTTATTAGATTTCATAGGAAATAAGTACATCAGAAAGGATTTCATAACGTGGAGTACAGCTTTAAAAAAAAGTCAAAATAATTTTTGTTTTCTGTGCAGAAACTTTACATACTTGACTGTTTGGGGCTCTGATAGTGCTGTCACATAAAGTTTGAACAAAGCAGAGAAGCAACAACTAATCCATATTCAGAATTAGGTTTTCAGTACCCTCCCAGAAATAGACATTGAGGGGTATTGTACCAGTTTCTAGGGGGAGTCATAGTATAACAAATCCAGAGGAACTTTCCACAAGTTTGACAGGTCTCCAGAACAGAAATCTGCTTTCCCTTGGCTCTTGGAAATGATGGAAAGAAAGGCAGTGGTACAGGTGGGCAATCTAGTTTATGACTCTCTGCAGCAGAGCAGATGAACGAAGTACCTTCTATACACAGCTGCAAATGCAGCTGGCATCTCCTGAGCTGTTCTGAGCACCATGTCACTGGAAAGATATTGAAAAGCTGGAAGGAGTTCAGAGAGGCGGCACAAATACCATTAGGTAGCAGGAACACTTGATTGATATAGAAAGATTAAAAGAGCAAGCTATGTACATCTTGGCAAAGCAACAACTAAGAGATGATATGATAATCACCTCCAAATAAATTCAGGGAAAATCCCAAGAGGAAGATAGTTTGTGCAGGCTTAGTACAATGGGGCATTGCATAATAGGATGAACTTTAGAGAAGGAAAACTTGTGAAGTTTGAATGTTAAGAAAAACTTCTTCCTTTCTAGTAAGATGTGGAAGAAGATCCCTGGGGAAACATTGCTCCAGGACTGCTTAAACTTTCAATACAAGAAAACAGCCAAGGAACCATTCCACATTGATCAAAAGAGGGAACAGACTCCTGAGGTCAGATGGCTTCTCTCTAAAGCCAGAGACCATGGGCTGCTCTGAATTCTCCCTAAATAATCTGCTGTTGTTTTTTAGAGAGAGGCATTATCTTGTCTTTAAAGCTGTTGTGTCATTCACTGAGATCACCAGTTCTGTATGCACCAGCCTGCTAATTGTTTCAGGGGGAGGCTGTATTGTACGAGAAATGCTGTCTGCAGGATGTATTTGGCAGGTTTTCTTTATTAAAGAAATAGATGGACTTACAATAAGGAACAAAGGAAACCGACATGGCGTTGCTCAGAGTGTTACAGTAAAACTATCGAATTACTTGCCAAAGGAGGACCTTGAGTGAAATATTACAGCAGGGAATTTTGAAAAGCATCTGCTGGTGCCGCAGTCATTATCAGTCCTGAATTAGTAGCCATGCAGAGTACACTACCGCTTACCAAAGATGCTGACTTGCCAGCATGGTCCAGGAGGGATGTTTTTCGTTTATGCAGAATACTTCAGACCTGGCTGTATACAGGATTCTAAGGCTTCATACATCATGTCAGGTGCTGACCTCTGCAGAAGGAGAAGAACTCAAAGAGTAGGAAATAGTTTTTTCAATAAAATAATCTAAGATACATTAAATAAAACATCAGTCACTTGGTCATATGTCCTTTTCCTTAGATGCAATGAAAGTAACAGGAAACACCCTAAGCTGCTCTGCAGTAACTCTCAATTATAACTTCACCCCATGATACATGTGAGATAATTCACTTAGGGGTGGTCTTACAGGGGAATGGATGTCTCTTTGCTAGATCCTGGCCCAGCTGAGCTCGACAGCCTGAGCAGCCTGGTTTCCTTCTGGGCCGGAGCTCTCTCAGATTACCTCACATTTACACAGGGATGAGTGCAGACATAACCACTTACCTGTCTGTCCCTTATTCTAGTGTCCATAACCCCACTAAACGCCATTTGTTCCTGAAGGAGACAGATATTTCCATTATAATTTTATTCCTTTATTCACCTGAATATTGACTCCCCATTTGTATTCACTCACCTTCCCTGGGCCTGTAGAATGGCTGTAGTGTTAGCAATTATTTATGGGAGAGCTGCTGATGCATGTGACAAGAAATAGTGCTAATAGTGATGTCTGTTAGCCTGCAAAACAGCTCCCCCAAGTAAACTGGTGGAAGTCTCATCACTTGGATGTTTTAAAACCAGCCTGGACAAAGCACTGTAAAATATACTTCAGGGAACAATCCTGGAGTGGCACCAAGATTAAGTAATGGATTGCTCCCTCATTCAGCCTAGCAAAAAAGCCACGTGAGAGTATTCAGGGTACTCCAGAGATGTGCTGGTTTGGCTTGCCCTTTCAGGGGTCTCTGCTGGCAGTGCTCCTGTGCAAACATTAGGTTAGATTTGTCTTTGAGGAGAGAGGAAGGGAGAGGGAAGTGAGAAAGTTTGAGTGTGAGACCATGGTGTGTTGTGCATATAAATATAGGTGGTCAGGACCATGTGTATATATGTATATATAGACCACTCTATCTTTAGGACATCCCCTTTCACTGCCCCTGTGCTAGTTATCACTCTCATGTTTCATCATCCTTTCCTGAACAAGGTGAGTTTCATTCCCATTTCTTCCTGTGCATAGGAGTCACTCATACTGGTATGAGTTGGTTATTTCATTCAGCTGCAGTGCTTATCGCCAGGGTTTGGGTAGCTGCAGTGCCTGTCGCAGGGGATGGAGTAGACACAGTGCCTGTTGTATGGGTTGGTCTCTGGGTGGTATTCTTAAATATTTGTTTAACCCTAAACAAGACCTGAACCACGTACACATACTGGAGCACATGAGGGAAGAGTATGTGATCCGGGATAGCCAGTATGGCTTCACCAAGGGAAGGTGAAGATCAATGTCATCTACCTGGACTTGTGCAAGGCCTTTGACACAGTCCCCCACCACATCCTTATCTCTAAACTGGAGATGTGGATTTGATGGGTGGACCCTCCAGTGGATAAGAAACTGGTTAACAGACCGTAGCCAAAGGGTGGTGGTCAATGGGTCTATGTCCAGGTGGAGGCCAGTGACAAGATGTGTCCCCCAGGGGTCTGTCTTGGGACCGGTTCTCTTTAACATCTTTATCAATGACATGAATGATGGAATTGAGTGCACCCTCAGCAAGTTTGCAGATGACACCAAGCTGAGTGGTGTGGTCGACACCCTAGAAGGAAAGGAAGCCATCCAGAGGGATCTTGACAGGATGGAAAAATGGGCCCGGGTGAACCTAATGAGGTTCAACACTGCCAAATGTAAGGTGTTGCACTTGGGCCAGAAGAATCCCAGACATAGATACAGACTGGGAGAAGAGCTTCTGGAGAGTAGCCCTGCTGAGAAGGACCTGGGGATTCTGGTGGATGAGAAACTTAACATGAGCCAGCAGTGTGCTCTTGCAGCTCGCAAGGCCAATGTATCCTGGGCTCCATCAGAAGAGGGGTGGCCAGCAGGGACAGGGAGGTGATTGTCCCTCTCTACTCTGCCCTCGTGAGGCCCTACCTGGAGTACTGTGTCCAGATCTGGGGCCCTCAATACCAAAAAGATGTAGAACTGTTGGAGAGGGTTCAGAAGAGGGCCACAAAGATGATTAGAGGGCTGGAGCACCTGCCCTACAAAGAGAGGCTGAGGGAGCTGGGCTTGTTCAGCCTGGAGAAGAGAAGGCTGCGGGGGGACCTCATTGCAGCCTGCCAGTACCTGAAGGGAGCATAGAAACAGGAGGGGAATCAACTTTTTAAAAGGGCAGATAATGACAGGACAAGGGGGAATGGATTAAAGCTAAAGGAAGGACGGTTTAGATTGGATATTAGGGGGAAGTTTTTTACAGAAAGAGTGGTGAGGTGCTGGAACAGGCTGCCCAGAGGAATAGTGGATGCCCCATCCCTGAAGTGTTCAAGGCCAGGTTGGATGGGGCCCTAGGCATCCTTGTGTAGATCCAGGCCTGAGGTTGGTGGCCCTGCCTGTGGCAGGGGGGTTGGAGCTCTATGATCCTTGGGGTCCCTTCCAACCCATGCCATTCTATGATTCTATGATCCTATGATACAGAAGAGACCTAGAAATAGAAGCATGCTGATCTGAACATCCCAAGGATATTCGATATTCTCAAGAGCTATTGTAATTAGCCTGGAGGAGAAGGTGAAGATGAAGGAAGGGGTCTCCTCCACTTATTGGCTGAGAAGTAAAAAGTGTAATTATTGATAGCTTCCAACAGATGGCTCCTGAAGTACAAAGATGAAATCACCACTGTTGCTCCACTCTGCGCACTGCCCACCACTGCTGTATACAGATACCAAACTGGTCTGATTATCAGTGATTTAATCATACCATAAGCCAGTAATACTCCAAACAGCAAAGCAATAACTTTAATTCAACTCACAGGGCTGACAAACCACACATAGACACTGATAACCAGCATATATGGCAAGTAAGGTGTTACACGACAGAACTCTGAGAACAGCTCTGTGAATAAATAAAACAACGTTGAAACCCGAAATTACTAAACTAATATAGTGAATGTTTATAACAAATTCATTTTAACATGCTCTGGTCACATCTGCTGTTATGTCAACCCTTCATGCCCCACATTGGAATAGGACTGTTTTGGTTTAACCCTAGCCAGTAACTAAGCACCATGCAGCCACTCCCCAAGGGAATGGGGAGGAAAACAAAAAAAAAACAAAACATCATGGGTTAAGATAAGACAGTTTAATAGGATAACAAAGGAATAACAACAACAGCAACAAGAACAACAAGAATAAGAATAATAAAAAGTTATACACAAATGAAATTGCTCATTACATGTGGGAAAAATAATCAGTGATGCCCAGCCAAACAGCTATTCCATCTCCCAGCCAGCTTCCCCAGTTATATCCAGAGCATGGGAATATCCCTTTGGCCAGTCTGGGTTGGCTGTCCTGACTGTGCCAGGACATAAATACCACATGGAGACCAACCCACACAACCTCTTGTGCACCTGGGAGGGTGTGAGGAGCTGAAACATCCTTGACTTGGTGCAGACTCTACAACTACCTAGCAACAACTATAACCATCAGTGTGCTGTATTATTCTCATACGAAATCCAAAACTCAGCACTATACCAGCTACTTAAAATTAACTCTGTCTTAGCTGAAACCAGGACACAATGTAAATGTGGTGAAAACACTGCAAGAGTGCCCCAGAGGGGCTGTGCAATCTGGGAGATGTTCAAAGCTTGAGTAGTAAAGGTGCTGAGCAACCTCACCTAATTTGGTACTTGGCCCCACTTGGAGCATGGAATTTGAGAAGGTGACCCAGAAGTTTCCTTTCTGGTCTAAATTAATGTATTTTTTAATGATTTTGCATTTTAAGATGTACCTGTCTATTTTGGCATTCAGGTAAAAGCTCAGACAGTTCTGAAAATATGGGTCAAAGCTCAGCAGCCAGTGTCACTTGGGGAATCCTGACTAACAGTCTCTTCTTGCCTGTTTTTCATGTGTTGCACCACATAGAAAGCTCAGTGCTGATGTGCTCCGCAAATACTTGGAAGGAAGGAATTAAATACAAATGTTTCCTGTAGAAGTGAAGTTCTAGGTAGAAATCCCACACACATACAGCCCTTATAAAGGTTAAACCAAAATCTATTCTTTTATTTTTTGTCTTGCTGAATTTCTGCCTAAATGGCTCTTGTTGATTCCACTGCCTCCCAGAAGACAGAAACCAAAGCTGACAAACACCTGCCAGGCAGGCCGTTCCAGAGCTGTCATTTGCATTTTCTCAGTGGGAAATTGGAACTTGTCAAACTTGAAATTTCTCATGGCAAAATTTCAGTTATCCAAAAGCTGGTTTTAGGCAGGACATTTGTTAGCTAGCTCCTAAAGAACATATCCTTTTTATTTTTTTGCTTCTCATCCACTTAGCCCTAAAATTACAGCTCTTGTCATAAACTTACCAGCCCATGTAACATAATAGATCTCCCATAACAGTCAGGGCATCTAGGTTTTGCCTTAATAATATTATTTAATAATAATGGTTAAATTGTGACATTAAAGGCGTGTGGAAGCTACCACTTACTCATTTCAGCTGTGGTCAGAGTTTGCTCTGTGACTTAAAGAAAGCTATTTAAAATTATCATTTGCAAAGGAGCATCAATATCTGAGTCAGGTGCAGTTTGCAGTCCTGGTTGCTTCTGCCCTTCTCTGCCTCGATGGCAAGGCATCACTCAGCTAGGAAAGATAACATAGATAGGAAGGTATAGTCAGCTGATGAGAATTTATTTTGCTGATATTGGTGCTGCCACCCACCGGTTTGTTGCCAGAGGGTCTCACCCTTTACTCTGTGGGGTCACTTGAATCCTGCTGGAAAAAAAATGCTTCTTCTCTCTTAGACTTCATGAAACTCAGCTGCTGTTTCCCTGTATTATGGATTCTGCTGCCCCATGCCTGATGTCGGTATAACTGGCAATCACTTCTCTGCCTGTGGGAATATTTCTGAGGCAATGACCTCCCTCATGCTGCCAGGTTCCAGCAGAAGCAGTATTAATGACAGTCTTCCCCTTGCTATGAGATAGCTTGTCCCGGCCAAATCTGACTCAGTTTCCAGGACTCTACCACAGTGATCACCTCAAGAGAGCTGGCAATGCTCAGCCATGATCTTTGGAGAAGGTCCTGAAAACTCAACCTTGCTTCTCATCTTTCTTGAGTGAAGTATGGAAACATTCCCCAAATCAGAGGGAGGTTGTGGAGGTAGGGGTTGGATGTGCTCCTCTTCCAAAGCCATTCTGCAGAAACTTTGTGGTGTTTGTACTCCCCTCCCCAAATCTGCTTCCTACAAAGGAGCAACAAATTAGCCACAGGAAGGAAGTGGGTCCTGGCACAGCTTGCTTAGACCCACAGCCAGAAGTCTTTACCTGGAAGATGGGTATAGCTGGCTAAATCAAGGAGTTGTCTGATACTTCAGAGGCAAACCTGAGACTCTAATTGAAATGCATTTGATGGCTGGAGTTCAGCCCCTATTAGGCAAGAATCCACATTGTAAAGTGAACTAGCTTTGCACCTGTTCTGTCCCAGCTGGCATCTCCTGCCTGAGAAAGGCACGCTGCTGTGGTAAAAAGTATTAGAATAATAATAATAAATCCTATCCATGGAGTGTTTTGATCAAAGAGCTTTCTCATTTCCTTTCTTTACTTTGTTTTATTTTCTTTCTCTATTTTTCCCTGTCCCCTCCTTTGTCTGATTATTCTAGACAACTGTGTCTGATGGCCTCGGAGAGTTGATTGTGGTCATAAAATTCGTGAGGCTGGCGGGTAGGAGCATACGTCTTGCATACGCTGGTGTTGGCTCACAGCAAAGGGAGCTTCTAAGCTGATTAAGTACAGCATAGCTTTGGTCTGTGTGTCCTCAGTCCCTTAACTTTGTACCCTCTCCTGGGGTCACTTCATGATATTGACCTGCCCCTGACAGTCTTCCTGCCCCACTTCCACCATCCTGCTCCCACCCCTTCATCAGCCCCTGTGTGGGACTTGAAAGGTCCACGCTCAAGACCCTGCTTGACCATACATTGTTTGGGGCTTTATTCATCCACTGCCATCTGTGTGTCAACTTGCCATCTGTACAGCAGGGGAAAAATTCTGCTTGCCCAGTCTTTCTGCAAGCACCTCTTAGGACAAGGTACTACCTTCAGCTTGAGCTCTGCTTGCCTGACTCAGCCCAGAAATGGCTCACGCCCCACACCTTGCAGCAGGTTCTCATCTCCCTGTGCCCCTCCATGGAGATGTGCCCTGAGTTGCTGGACATCATGTTGACACAATCAACCCCAGTTCCTGGTGGGCTTTATGATACATATAGTGTGGGTGGTGTACAGCATAGGATGACTTTTTTTTTCCTTAGTGCAGAAGTATCTCCCCTGCCCTGTCTCAAAACTGTTCATCTCACCCTCTCTCAGAAGCCTGCTCTGTGATCAAGGGAGCTTTATGTCACATTTCACTGATGCCCAGTTGAGGCACCCAGTCTGGGATCACTGAAGAGAAAAACCTCCATTTGTTCTAAAGGCATCCCTCCAAATCTCATCACAAGCAGTCAGACAAGCTTGGCAGAAAGAGCCCTTCCTTTTGTGCTATAAACAGAAGAAATAATATACGATCTAAGCTCCTAACCATGCTTAAATCTCTTTATTCTGCTGTTTCTCTCAACACATCTCATCTACAGGAGATCTGTTAGAATATTTTTCTCTCCATGACTGTCTTCCTGCCTGTCAGTTTTTAATTATATCAGAATTAGGTGATTGCTGTGGTAGATTAGATTTACCTGAAGAACATCCACTGAGATGACTATTTTCATACCTTATCATAAGCCTTTTGGCTTAGTACAACATTAAAGTCTTGAAATCCAGTATTCCAAAGGCAGGATATTCCAAAAAATAATGATGTGTCTGCAACAGCAGCTCACCTGCACCCAGGCACCTTCTATATTTGAAGGTAATGTATTAACACAAGCTATAAGATGATATTTTACATTTAAAAAAAAAAGAATTTGCAATAGAAAACACTTAATATGCTCAAACTACTCTTGTTAATACTGTGGAGTGAACTTGTTTTTTGTCTGATACTTGAGTGATTCCATATCGCAACCTGAAGACCAGATAATTGACACAAGCAAAAAGAACAGCCCCTGAGAAACTTAGAAAGTCTGTGTCAGATGTAGAACAAGCCCCAAAAAGCAGCGAAATTCATACAGACAGAGCTGGACATGAGCGTGTTTGGGGCCCACAGAGCTAAAGCCATTTGGTGTGTTACTGTAAAGGAATTGTGAATCACGCATGGAGAAGACTTCACCTCCACTGCACGAGCAGTAAGCTAGGAGGCTTGAAGTTCTGGATGTGGAAGCCCCTGCCTCTCCCTGAGGCAGGCAGTCCCATGCTCCTTGCTGAACCTTTGAGGCACCTGGGTGCCCTATGCTGAAGCAAATCCTTGGCTGCTGTCACACAAGCAGCTTCCAGGTCAGCTCTGTCCCATGCCAACAGGAGCTCAGAAGAAACTAGAGTCCAGCCTGGAGCAGCTAATGGGTGATATCTAAGAGTTCAGAATCCAGAGGGTGATATCTAAGAGTTCAGAATCCAGAGGGTTGCTTGGTGTCTTGGTTTTTTTATTATTATTTTTTTACTTTAAAAAACACCCCACCACATAATAGCATACTGTTTATTATTTATATACTAAAATCAAAAGTTGTGGCATGGTTGATGGACCACTGTGAGCATTGCTGACAGAAAACCACTGAACTGTGTTTTACCACCTGTTTGTTAGAAAGGCGACACAGAACTGGACAGGAAGGAAAGGAGTCACAAAACGTAATTCAAAGACTGGGGGTGGAGAAAGAACAAAATAGTCTGCTGCCTTTCAGGGAAAGACTTAAGGAGTTCAATCTGGTTTAGTTAATCAAAAATAAGATTGAGAAGCAGTGTGGCTACAGGGTATAATTACCCACATGGGGAGAAAATACTGGCTACAAAAGGGATCTTTAATCTAGCAGAGAGAGACATAACAAGAACTAATTACCAGAAGGTGAAGCCCGGCAAATCCAATGTAGTAATGGGACACAACTTCTTAGGAGCACAGATGATTAATCACTGGAACAAAGTACCCAGGGAAACAGTGGGTTCTCCATCTCTGAAGTCAGGTTGAATGCTTGCCTGTAAGACCTGCTTTCAACATGAGATGCCAGACTCCATAAAGACAGATCCAGTGAAAGCCTATGGCCTGTTTTGCTCCAGACCAGTTTTGAGCTCTTCTTTCATCTCACATCCACTTTCCCTCAGCAAGTCTTCTGCACAAAGACCCCCAACCTCACAGCAATAACACCACTTTCTCACTTCAACTTTGCCAGTTTTTTCTGCTGCTTCCACCACAGCCAGTGCTGGTAAGAGGGCTTGGGTGCTCAACCTTTTGTTGGTCCTGATCTCCTTGACCCAGACATCTGTCCTTATTTTCCTACACCATACTATGACACTTGTTCATTTTGCTCCTTACAGCTGGCTCTCTTTCTTTGCATATATCCCTGCAAAAGCTGCCTGTGCTACGTAACAGCAGAAGGAACCAGCTACAGCACAAAACCTGTCACTGTCTGCTCCCACTTCCAGGCAACCTATACTTCTCTCAAGAGACCATCCTTCCTGCAGTGGCAGCTACCCTCTGAGGGATACAGATCCAAAAAGGGCCTCCAAAGTGGAGTTCCCCTAGAGCTATCACACACCTTACAGCATTTGGCCTTGGGTAAGTGTCTGCTCTGCCTCTCCCATCCCACCCCAGCAGTGTAACCAAAGGCATAGAAGTCAGTCTCACCACCACTGTCTTTTTGCCAAGGTAGTTCTTCCTCTTTTTGTATCCAGCTTACACAAACTGTTCCTCTGGTAATATATTCGCTGCCGCAGTTGGAGCATTTGTGACCTGCAGAGTCTGTGCCAGCCTGGAGACAGAAGGTTTCACTGAATTGATACAGCTTTGTAATAAAAAGACCCTCCTGCTGGTATTTCAGGGCTTTGAGGGTGGGTCCATTGGTGAAGTCCATTTGTCAAGGATGATGCAAAGCTCTAGACTCCCATTACAATCCTCACTAAGCTCAGGCAATCAACTCACATTAATTTCTAGAAAGGTTTTCTTCATCTTGCAAGGCAATCTCTTCCTCCCAGGAGTGGGATATAACTAACATGATCTACACATTCATCAGTATTGGCATGGATTATTAGAAGCAACCATATTTGGACCCCAGTTTAAGGTTGCCACGCAATTCTAGCTGGTAAAAAATGTTGCCTTCAGTATGGTTGAAGCCAGATCAGGTACACAGAGCCTCTGCTGCAGTCCTCTCCCTAGCTCACAGATAGCCTCTGACATCAATTCAAAGTCTCATTTTTTAAAGGAGCTGAAAGATTGAATCCCTCTTCCATGAAGGACCAAATTTCAATCCGTGACCCCTGTTGACAGCTGGGCTCCTCTGAGCCAATGCCTCTGAGAACTGACAACAAAGCAGCTCTGATCAAAGGGAAGTCTCCATGGAAAGTATTCAAGTGGGGAGCAAATGTGATCCCAAGACTGGGGATCTCTAAGGGATGTCACTAGGCTTTCTTGGACTATCGATACAGAACTCTTTATTTTCCCTACCTCATGCCCTCTTTTGCTCATTGCCTCCAAAGAGAACAGCCATCCATGCATGCAGAGTGCTGACCCCAAAAAAAGAAACTGCCAGAGGCCCCAGGAACTCTATGTGGGATTTGGTAACTTCTTTTTTTTTCCCTTTTACATGAAAAAGTGCTTGGAGGCTGCAGTAATGGATGCAATATAAAATTCTGCAAAGAAGAAGGAGAACTTGACCCTGAGTTTCTAGGTCAGCTGTCAAAGAAATAACCCTAATTTCTTCCACTCTGGAAATGAGTGCTGATTAAGGGAATTGCACAGATAAGGACTGCAGCATGTAGATGCAGATGAAGTCTAACCTACTCAACTCCAACTTAATTCTAACATCAAATACAGTTCCAGAGCTCACTCCAAAAGCACTGTCACTATACCTGCATCATTTCCATTGCCCCAGAAAGAGCTATGCAAGATGTTGCAACTGAAGAGTTTAGGTGCAAGCCTGGGATTCTCCTGTGGCTTTCCTAGCATCAAGATGCCTGTACTTACACCTTTTTTTTTTCAATCTGGTGGTGCTGGAAAGTGTAGGGGAGCCATGAAGGAGCAATAATTCAGTACATTAAATATACATGTATGTATGTTTATATTTCTAAAGAGAGAGAGAAAAAGAGAGTGAAGAAATGGCAAAATCCATGAGCCAATTACAACTGGCTTCCCCCCCTACATCTTTTCCCATTTATAGTCCAAAATGAGCCTTAAGCTCCAATTCCAAAGTACTCATTGCAGTAATTCCCTCTAGCAGAGAATCATTATTTACTGTTTGCATTCTCACTTTGAATAAGAAATATCAAGCTGCAAACTGGGGTTAAAGAAATGTACTCCCATTTTGTTCAGTATGGTATCCCTAGAAGCATTTATTACAATGTAAAAATTGTGAATTGTATTTGAAATCTTCACTGATTTTCAGTGGGAAAAAATCTATTATTTCTGGAGCCTTTGTAGGTAGTATTTATCTCTTGACCCAGTTATAGCATGGAGTAAGGACACAAAACACAATCAGTGAGTGTTGGTGGGGAGTAAGGGGAAGATGCAGTGATGAAAAACTGAATTATACCAAAGAATCATCTTGGTAACAGGTGTGACTTAATTTGTGATGTCAGCAGCCAAATATTGGTGATAATCAACTGAAAATTACTAGAAATCAAGCATCAGAAGTTGTAAAATTACATTAGGATCATGATTGCAGCTGCATTCAGGGTAACACACTGATGTTTTTGCCACGCTAACAACACTAGTCAATTAACAAACCATCCAGGCCAGACTAGCAACTGAAAAAAGAGATGCTAATCCAGTCTCTGAAGTGCTGCAGTGCACAAAGCGTGGGCTCACTCCATATGTTCTCTTCCTCCTTGCAGAGTAAACGTCAATGTTGCTTTTGCATGTTTAATGACAGTTTTCTACAACCCACTGAGCCTAGGAAATATTAGAGGAGCTATGAGTGATTAAATTCAACTGGAGTGAGGCCAACTCATCTCACCATTCTTCAAAGTTGGTGGAAATGTACACCAGTAAGACCTGTGGGTAGTAAGTCCTCCAGCACTAAACAAAGCTGTCACCCCTCTTAAAATTTGCCCCAAAGAGGCAGTCCCTCATGTGTTCATGCCTGAGCCCCTGCCACTCCACCAACGACCGTTGGAGGGCCCTACGCTACACCCAGCCTCACCCTGTTCTCTCTACAATGGGATTAAGTAATTTATAGGGAAAATAAATAACAGGAGGCTATGAATCATGAGGCTATTATTCCTTCAAGGGTTCCTGTTCTAATTCAGAGCAGAAACCTTCTAATGATGCCATCAGCTGCAAGAAAGGAAGCTTGAGTCATCACAGCCCCTGGATAAAATGATAAGTGTGCAATACATAATTGCCTCTTTGTTTAGATAAGATGGCTTTGTTACCCATGAGCCCTCTGATTGCCTGTAATAAGGAGGAATCAGTTTGCCCCCACTGCAAGCTGAGAGCCAACATGCGGTAATGCACCCACCCATTCCCTTTCACTTAAGTGCTGAGTGATAGATCACAAACGGCCATTTGCAAATCATGAAAAATGTGCCTTATATGTGCCCAGCACAGTCCTGTCACGTACCTACTCCATCCACAGAGACCTCTGCCCATCTCCCTGCCTCCCTTCCTAGGATTTGTTATGTGAGTCAGGGAAGGAACCTCTCACAGTGCTCAACTTAGCTACTGTGGCTCTGATATAAGACCAAAACCAGGAGAGGCCATAGCAACTGCAGCACTGAACTTTTGGGCTAAGATCCTCAGACTAGCATCCGGAACCTGTGGTAAGGGCCTGTGAACGTTATTGCTTGTGGGAAGAGGGAGTCAGTATGTCAGTACAGCCTGAATATGGCACTGAGCAACATAGTGAGCATGTGGCTGAGCAGGGCTTATCTCTTGGGTTTTCTTGTCTTTTGGGAGAGTGGGAGTGTTCTACTCAGCACTACAGAGAGATGTTTTCATTCCAGAACGAGACTGAAATGTGTGCCCCTATGCAGTGGTGGGTTTGGGGCATTCTCTTCCTAATGGAAAACCCAAGTTTGCTTCCCAGCCCTTTAAAGAAAGATCCATACCTATCTTTTGCAACACTCATTTGAGTTTCTTAACAATCAGCCCATTATTTAGGCTTTCCCAGCCCTTGTCCAACATCGGCCATGAGGCAGGTGGGAATGGTCAATCATCAGTCAGAGAGTAAGAGAGTAAGAGTACTCCACTGCTCAGAGCTTTGCCTGGGCAGGGAGAATATCTGGGTTAGGCATTTTACCCTAAACAGTTGTTGAAACATTAGGTAATGGTTCCGTGAGGCAGAGCCTATTAGCTTGGTCAGGTTAATATGACTCAAATGCCTTCAAACTGAAGCTTGCATCGCAATACACTGCTGCATCGTGGAGATACCTAGATGGCAGTGGGCTGGCTCTGATGTTTCCAGGAAAATCCACTGCTGTTACAGCAAGTGCCATATGACAGCAGAGGGAAGAGCATGGATGGAAACCATACATGCTTCTCCTTTGCTCAGCTTCCCCAAGTGAGTGGCAGTGCTCTGACAGACCCTCTGATATAGGATTCTGGAGAGAGCTCTTCAAAAAAGAGCTCTTCTAACAGATATGCACTAATGTTATTCATAAGCTCTTCACATCTGCTCTGTTGTGCAAATCCTTGCTTACTACCTACCATTCAATGTCTGTTGCTAACGCGTTGTCTCTTGTTTCCTCTTCCTTTTGCAGATGCCTGCAAGAGCTGTCGAGTTTCCTGGTTCTTCGCCTGCAGTAGGCGACTTCTCTATCATCTTTGACAGAGATTGGGATTGGATCCCTTTGCTGCTGTTTTAACCAGGTTTGCCAAAAGCTTCAGCGAAGGAATTGAAAATGTTCACCTTTTGACCAACTGCCAACTGCTTCCTCAGGAACGAGGAGAGGGATAGCTGCTTAGTGAAGCCAGCCTGCATCCCGAACTACAGGTTTCCAGCTCACACATTTCAGATTGCACCTTTGTTCAGAGTGAAGCAGAGGTCATAAATTGCAGAAGGTTATGAAGACCAATCACAATAAATGATCAGAATAAAATTCAGAAGTACTTTTCTTCCCCGCCCTGCATATGTTTCCTATAGATCACAGCAGTAGGAGTGAAGTGTGTATGCCCTAAGAAGACTGTTTCTTTTGCTGGGAGTCTGGGGCCTTCAAAGCTTGTATAAGTTATTAAAGCATTTGAAATGTATCCTGGTCCTTATGCATCGTTTAGTTACAGGGTATGTCAGTAAAAAAACAAACAAACATGTAACCCTATTTTATAAAGACCTGCTCTACACACAGTTTGTATCTATCATGGTCATTTTGTTGGAGCCAAGGGAACGGCTCAGAGCACACAAAGTTAGGCATTTCATAGAATCATAAAATCATTAAGGTTGGAAAAGACCTCCAAGATCATCTAGCCCAACCATCCCCCTACCACCTGTATTATTTACTAAATCATGTCCCTAAGTACCTCATCCAACCTTTCCTTGAACACCCGAGGGATGCTGACTCCACCACCTCCCTGGGCAATCCATTCCAAGACCTAACAGCTCTCTGAGAAGAAATTTCTCCTTATTTCTAACCTGAACCTCCCCTGGCACAACTTCCAGCCATCTCCTCTTGTCCTATCACTGCAAGAAGAGACTGACGTCTTTCCAAGATCAGGTCGTAAGGCAAAATTAAGGGGTGGGGGAGGAAAAGAAAGAGAAAAAGTCTTTACAGTGCATGGCCAGTATGGGATTTTCAGACATTCATTTCTCAATTAAATTAAAATAAATTTCCTTCATAATAAGGCTGGGCATTGCTACTTAGGCATACTTATTTCCATGGCAAATCACTGTTTTCAACCGTCAGCCATTTTGCCCATACGAACTGTTGAAAAGGGTCACAAGATACAATGTGAAGAACATATCCCGCTTCTCGTTCTGACTTGAAAAAGGGCTGAACACTTTATATGTAAACTTTTCAGAGCTATTCACCATGCATGGCAAATTTTAACCTAGAAGGTGGATGTTTCACAAGCAACAATCATTGGAAAATACAGTTTGATAATAAAAAACATTTTTCCATCTTAAATATAGAGTAATATAAAGTAAGTTGTCATTTTAATACCTGGTAATATGGTTTTATAAATATGCAAATAACATTTTATTTTGCATCTAGTACCTTGATTCTAAGAAGACTACTAGGAAGAAAAAGGTAACAAAATATGAAGCAATATGATAAAAATTCAGGGCTTTCTTCCATTCACTTTTGAAGCAGAAGAAGCATAAAGGTATTAGTGTTTGTAGGTGTCAGAAGATCCAATAAGGCATTGGCTTACATAATTTTACAGTGGGATCATCCAGCTATGACCTTGCAAGGATTTTAAAGTGACAAATGTAAAGGAGTTTCTCGTGCCTTTTCCTACACTAAACAAGACACCATCACCATATACTTCAGCTTGGGCACAGGTCTCTGCTGTGCTGCAAAAGCTTCTTTGGAAGATCAAATCTAACAGCAAAGCAAAAAGCTTTAAACTCCTAAAGGAAAGCCACCATCCACCTCTCAGAAAGTAACTTCCCCCACCACAGAGAACTAATCCTTACTGGACTCTATCTGTTGAGAGCTCAAACGGAATTAAATATTTATTTTTTTTTTAATGTGTCAGTGTTCTAGCTAAATTATTTTCCTTAGTCACAAGACTTAGAAACACCTGCTGAAAGTCAGTGGAAAGCCTCCTGCTGATTGAACTGGAAGTGGCCAATCTTACTGAGAATGCTTGAAGTGATAGGATACATAGTGCAAAAAGGCAGCCATATGTAGACAGATAACACTGGTTACACATCACAGCCACAGCTAATCACAGTGGGATTTGGCCCACTGTGGTATCCTGAGGTTGCATTTGTATGTCTGTATATTCAGACATATTCAAGTCAATGTTGTGCCTGCTACTTGCTATGTAAGTAATCATAAAGCATTTGGTAGGAATTATTTTTTAATTGGTAATGGAAGGTACAGTGTGATTCCTTGTGGCAGCAGATCTGCTCCATAGGAAGTCTCAGTCCTTTGGAGACATAGGATGTCCCCTTCCCAGAATTGCACACAACCTTCAGGTTCTGACAGAAGCAATTTCTCAGCCAGGACCAAAGCAGTTACGGAAAAACAACAGAAAGGGGAATGAGCTCAACAGTTCTTTCCAATGACCAGACAGTACACAGTACCAGAAGATAGACTTCTAAATCTGCCCCTGGGAAGCCCAACTTACCTTCATTTGCTTTGTATGTAAGGAGGGAAATGCTACCTTCTTTGTTAAGATACGTAACTTCACCTGAAGTGCCAAAGATTTTTCTCTGTTGATTTTTTGATTCCCTGTTCTCTCAGCATAAATGTCTTCTGTAATGTCAAAGAAGGACGTAATTCTTGGTCATTTGCACAGCATATGCACTTGCCTAAATTGCAATTTCATGCAAATATGTGTAAAATAGAGGAGCTGAGTGGCACTCTACCCACTCCCCTGTCCTTCCTCCAGCAGCCATGGATACAGATATATCTAGACAGCCCCAGTCCCTCCATCAACTCAGAACCATTACACCTTTCCCCCAATGCTGCCGCAAAGCTTTCACAGGCACCAGGGATCTCACACCCTGACTGCATGTGAGCTGCATCCCCCACCTAAGTTATGCAAACCATGGCCTCCCAGAATCACTCCTAGGTGACAGGACAGCAGGGAAAATACCTTTTTGGAACAGAGTTTTGCAACCAAAATAAAAAGTGTCGCACTGCACCACCTGAGGCAGGTACTGTGGTAACAGCACAGCTGTAGCATTTTTTCCTCCCCGACAGACCTTGTACTGCTTTGGAGTGGCTAAGGTGATACTTACAGCACCTCTGTTCCCATTTGGAAGTACAAGGACTTTAGGATGTTGCAGACTTCACAAGGATGCAAAGTGACATTCAAGTCAGATCTAGCCCCAGGGTAGAGAAGCAGAAAGTCAATTCAGGCAAATATTATTGAGTGATTTTAATACATTTGTTGTTCTTAGTCTTTTCTTTTGTGTTTTTGTCATTGTTTGGGTTTGGTTTGGTTTGGGGGTGGGGGTGGGGCTGGGGCTTCGTTTCTTTTTGGTATAATTGATCCTTTGGAAATTAAAAAAAGAAAGATTCAGCAAATTCATTTTGGGTTATAATGAATAATAGCTTTTGGGACAATTGCAAAGTGCCTGAAATAGGACAAAATATAAATTTGTAGCTGCACACAGAGAAAAAGGATAAGGAGAAATGGAAATTATAAAGTAACATTTATGATTTATGAAAAATTCTTCATTTTACTGCTAATCATAATGGACTCCTGCTGCTTATAACCTTATTGCAATCAAAGGGGTATATTCATTTTTTGCATAGTTATGTGCACATAACTCCTATTGAAGCTAATAAGTGTTATGGGCTTGCTGTGAGGGGCAAAGAGGTGCCACACAATTAAATCATTTACTATAGCTGCATTGTAAATGATAAAAATGGCCCAGAATGTTATAATTATATATAATATTACCCACTTTTAATTTTTAAAAGGATGTATAGCATTGGCCCTTTGTCCTTGTGCTTAGCTGGGGGGAGACAGCAGTGGTCGCAGGCGTTGGAGGCAGTGGGAGGACAGGTTTCTGTACATCATTGAGCTCCCTACAAGCCTCCAGCAAGTCTTCTTACGTGCTATATAGGAGACTGCTTAACCACTTCCCAATAAAGCTTCCCATAGGTGCCTGCAGGGCAGGATAAAAGCTACCCGCTTCACCACACCTGAAGCTGTGCAAGAACTGGGTCTTGGTGAGACCAGACACCCCACTGAAAATCTAGACATTCACTTTGAAGAAAGATCAGAGATGTTCTGTAATGACCATAAGGAAATTAATATTCCCTTTTCAAGGGTATGAAGGAACCTGCAAGTAATTGTCTTGCATATCTTGGTTCAGTGTATTCAGATATGATCCAGAGTCCGAACCACAGGATGTTCAGCTGGTGTAGTTATTTTGAGTGCTCTCTTCTGAGAAAAGTGTGTCCAGATCCACCTTGGACAATGTAACCACAACTGCAGGTAAACTAGAAGAGCCTCATATTTATATATGAAGAGTGCCAGTTTGGACAGACAATTTCAATTTTGTATGGCAGGTGGAGGTGAACTTTCAATATTAAAAGCCAAAAGGATACACCTTAGCTATTAGACTGGAGCTAAAAGTTTGCTTGATAATGCGTAACCAAAATATTTCCATCATGCTGACTGAGGTAATTTCACACAAGGTGATACAGATGAAATTGATACATCCTGAAATAAGCTTTGATTTTGGTGAATAATTATTTTCTGATTGAAAAATGGAGTCATGTTCTCCAGTCTTAAGCAGTATTTTCCAAACTTCTGCATAGCCTTGAAGGGAATATTTTTAAAAGAAGATAATTAAAAGTTCACAAACCTGGACAAGGGGCTGTGCAATTAAGTATCATAGATACTGAAGAAACAAACTATCATAGTGCCGTTCGATGTGACTGGAAGTGTTTGAAGAATCACTATCTTAGGCTGCTGCACTTCACACAGTCCCAGGGTGCTCTGACATGAGTATTTTTGAATACAGCATTCACAGGACACCTTAGGAAAGCAAGGATTATGCAGAAAAGAGGAAAAAAAGCAGGTTACAAAGCAGAATATTTCAGAAAAGTTTATGTCATTTTGAGTTCAGACAGTCTGATTTGGAACAAAAGGCACTTCTTGGACTGATGTAAGCTGCAGCAGAACTAGCCTTCCCCCTGCTTCACCTTAGAAAACAGCATCGCCTTCCCACATGACACACAGCATTTAACAGAGGAGCTGCTGCTGCTAATTAAAGGAGCCACATCCTCACCATTTACACAGCACACAAGCCCATGAATGTTACAAATATCCGAATCTCTATCCAGTTAACAAAATAACTAGCCCTTATTCTCATATGTGCCAGACCACCCTAGGCTACAGTTTCATTGTTTTCAGGGACTGTGGACAAACATCCTCCTTCAGATCCAGCTGTGCTGTTGGATGTTACCACTGCAGCTGCTCATCTGCTTTGCCCCCTTGTCCTCTTCCCGCCGCTTCCTTCCCTCAGCGCTAAGCACCCTTTTGAACGAGCCTGCACAGCAGTTTGCATCAGCATTCCTTCGCTCCTGCCAAGTAAAATCACGCAGGTTAGTTTAATCGGTTTAAGTAAGTGGTGGCAGTAGTGATGGTAGCCGTGAGAGGTACTGGTCTTTGGGCAGCAGAGGATGAATGGCCAGCAGGCAACAGCCTGGGAGCTGATTAAGAAACTCGGGTGCAGACCAAAGGCAAAGAGCCAACTTCATGTTCTCACTAGGATGGGGGAAGAAATTTAAATAAAAAAAAAAAAAGGCAGGACACTGCATTGGTTACTCCCCATAGGTCAGACCTGCTGATTTCACATTTTGCTGTAAATCTAGATTTACAGCTTCTCCTATGATCAGAGGTGTCTCACCTGCCGTGAATGGAAATACACCATTCATGCATTTCCAGTCCAGAAAGAAGAGGCTTTGCTGCCTCCAAGACACACATTTAACAGCTGTGATGCAACCAGGGAGCATCTAGCTCCTCATGTGTGGTGTGTTCCTGTCCACAGAAGTGTGGCAGCATTACCTGGATGCCACACATAATTCATAAAGTTTGACTGGTCCCAAAAGCACTGTTTGTCCTATGTTTGGGGATGCCACGTTGACACTTGCACACATGTTCTCTTTCAGTAGGTGACTCTGAACGTCAAATCCTGTGGCATTTTTCATTTAGGAGATGATTCAGACTGACTTCAATACCTGAAGGGGACCTACAGGAAAGCTGGAGAAGGACTGTTTATAAGGGACAGGATGAGGAGCAATGGTTTTAAACTAGAGCAGGGCAGGTTTAGATTAGACATTAGGAAGAAGTTCTTCACTATGAGGGTGGTGAAACACTGGAACAAGTCACCCAGAGAGGTGGTGAAGGCCCCATCCCTGGACACATTCAATGTCAGGTTTGATGAAGCCCTGAGCAACCTGATCTAGTTCAAGGTGTCCCTGTTTACGGCAGGGGAAGCTGGACTAGATGACCTTTAAAGGTTCTTTTCAAGTAAACGCACTCTATGATTCTCTGACTACCTCCCCTCTCTTCTTTGTCCAACCCCAGCTGTTTGAAAATGCTGCCATGTGTCAAATGGTGATGTGTCAAAACAAACAGTAGCACCCATGTGAGAGACAACCCAGTCTCCTCATCCCCATCTTTGGGGAGCTGTGTCCACTGAGGCATGAAGCATACTAGCACCTCTCTCATCAAGTGAAGCTCAGCTTCACGGAGTCTGGGAACCCCCACACAAATCAGCAGATCAGGCTGCAGAGATGGGGTGTGAGAGAGAATGCAGTCCATAAGAAACTCAATCAAGAATGTATTAACTAAAGTCACCTTGCTCTCAGTGAGGACAGGTCATAATCCTCCCTGCTTCCCAGAGGGAACATAAGAGCTTAAATAATGAATCTCCAAGTCTCCCTTGTGAGGTAAAGTGACATCTCCTTCTTCTCCTCAGCTTGTCCTCTGCAGCTCTTTGATTCCCAATGAATTGCACTGAACTTACAGATTCTTCCCTAGTACACAGAGGGGGAGGTAGCATCCACCAAGGAGTTATTCTTACACCATCAGTCACCTACTGTCCTGTCCCAGCCAATCATACACTTGTGATAAAGGCTTAAAATTCTGCCCCAGAGCTAGCTGCATTCTGAGAGGTGAGCAAAATCTGGGTTTTTCTAGTTTCAGTGTCCTCTGGATTAAAAATTAAAGAGGATATATTTATGTTAACTTTTCTCATAACCTGGGGAAGGTTTTAAACAATTTGAAACCTTGGGCTACTTCAGAGAGCGATTCTGCAATTGTGCTACCAGTTACATCTCGTAACCCTCAGGAAGACAGGGCAAAAGCTTATAGTAACAAGTAGTACTTTTACGTAGAGACATTTTTCTATTTCCACTACTCTTACAACACAGCAGGACCTTAAGATCAAAGTAAATATTTTTATACAATTTTTTCCTTGCTGTTACATCAGGGACAGACTTATAGAAAGGAGGGTTGATGGGGTTACAGCTCTGCTTACAGCATGCGCTGGATGTCATGTATACTTTTAGCTGCAAGTTGAGGAGCAGGTGCTCCTCCTTCCCCACTTCCTTAGATTGTGGTCACATCACACTCAACTCTATACTGACAAAAATTTGTAAAAAGACCTTTCTGTAAATGAGAACAAAAAAAAAGACTTTAGGTCAGCCCTTCTTTTGTTTTGTTTTGCAACAAGAAATGAACAAAATTATTTCTATAGTTACAGTTGTGTTAAAGAGCTCATCTGGGAAAATCTTGTAGAGAGGGATTAGAGAGGAGAAATTATCTTCTTGTGGTCAACAGAACCTGCATGTTCCAGGGCATCTTGAAGGCTTCTGTCCCCATTATGCAAAATAATGAGTGGCTTTTTAAGAAGCTCTAATAAATTATGTCCTCAAATGAAGATGTTCTGCTGTCTGTGTACAATGCTACTAATTTCCTTTGTACAAGAAGAAAAAACGTTAAGCAGAGGTATGAAGGACACCCACAGCATCCCTTCTTTATGACTCATGTCTTCCCATCTTCACAATCTTTTCTTCCAGATTCACTATTTGAAGTCTTTTTTGCTCTTCCTTTCCAGAAAATATTCACGCTCTGAATGGCCTGATTTGCTAGGACAAATTAATCTAATTCACTGCAATTAGGAACATGGTAAACTTCTACTCATGTACAAAGGATGAAAGGTAACAGCTAGCAAGTGATTATTTCAATCAGTAGGTTTCTGTATAGCATTTCAGACAAAACATTCCTGCTCTTAATAGCTTGAATGTCTCAAAAGAAATCCATGGTAACTTGATCAACAGTGTCTGAATCTTTTCACAGGCTGGATGCTTTTCAAGAAATAATGATATTTGAATCATCTTTCTTAATGAAGAAGATAGCATCAATACAACGTGCCAGTTTTGTTTCTTAGCCACTAAAAGTTGGCACTGGCTTCACATTAAGGTTGTTCACTTAGTGACTGCAGGGTGCTAAGGCCCTGATCCAAGAAACTAATGAAGCACATGTGCCTAAACATAAGTCTGAAGGTAATTCTTCAGAATATCTCACATTCAATGTCATACTCCTGCTCCAAGTACCTTGCAGAAACAGGCTGGGAAGGACAGGAGGGAAGAAAGATGGGTGTTATTTGCAAACACTTTTCATGAACAGATCCTGGTGTGGAAGAGCTGACATTATGCAGCACCTGGAGTGATGGTCTTCTGAGCAGATCCACGGTATGCAAACATTAGTCTCCTTAATGACAGGAAGATCAGGAGGCATAAAGTCATTGTACTGTGCAGCCCTACACCAGGCTGCTGTAACTGGCACCTCTAAGCATGATAGACCCACTGGAGCAGGGATTCTGTTTCTAGGTCTGGTTTTCTTCCTGTGAAGATACCTGCGACAACCAGCCTAGAATCGCTCAGTTAAAATCATCCCTGCATCCACCGAGAGGTGTGAAGTGGGAGCTACAGACAAATGTGGAGCCTAGGAATTATCTAAGCTGAAACTCAGCCTTCACCAGACTCTGTTGGGTTGTTCAGGCTCCCACACAGCATGTAGGCACAATGGTGCACATATCTGATCTACAGGCAAAGAAGAGATTTGTCTTTCTCCAGCTTCTCAGGATCAACAACCAAGTGAATCTGATTTTCCCTGTTGGCAAGCCTTCTGGTGTGAGAGAATAAGAAACTTTGGCCTGAAGCAATGGGATCCAGCCATGGAAACCACAGATCTCAAGGTTCCTAGATTGGAGAAAAACCTGTGATAATTGTTGGGAGTTTACAGCTCTGCAGAGACCTAGTAAAGCAGGATTATGTCTGTGCAACATCAGTCGGCACAAGAGACAGGATACAAATGGTTTGGATACAGTGAGCTAGGCAAACTTCAATTTGTGGGTACAGCCTTGAAGGAAAAAAATGTTGCATTTTATTTCAAGTTAATTGTGTGCATATTTCTCATCAGTATCCCATGGTCAGACTAGAATATTGGAAACCTCTCCTGGTTTTTTTTCTTCAGCTGCATTCCTATTCTTTGCAGAGGCAAAATCACTCATGAATCTTAAACAGCTTTTGCACAGAATCAGCTCAACTAATGAAAAAACAGAAAAGATTGCCATAATCTCTTGAATCTAAGGAGTAATATAGAGTGCTGATTCCATCAGGATGAGGAAGAAAGACAGACATGAGAACGATGGCCAGGTACATTATGAATTTTTTGCAATATATTTCTTTTAAAAATGTGGGGGAGGGAGAGGTGACATTATTTTAACAATACCATTATTTTACATCACCCTTCTCATTACTTATGGACAGGCTGATGCTGAGATTTAGCACAGGAAACAGTTTTAAGAATCCATATATTCTTGGCTACAGTTCATGCCCTTAGACTGTGCCAGAACTCCAACTGAATGTTAAATATCTAATCTACCTATGCATTTTTAATGCACGTGTTATCATCATATTGAAATAACATCGAGTGCTAATGGCAACTCTTTTTTTTTAAACAAATAAAAGGCAGTACCCAGAAACTGTACTGATATAGACAAAAGTGACATGCACTGCAAAAACATGTTGTTTCTTCCCAGAGACAATGTGCCACGCAGCGTATAGTAAATGATAGTACAAAATTAGAGGGAAACATGCTTGTGGATAAGGTTTGCTGGACTGGGAGCTCTTCATTTGTAGGATTTAGGCAGGTTTGAAATTTACTCCAGTGGTGCCCCTTTGTGTGTGCTCAGCTGAGCCACTTCAGGTGTGTTTGTAACTCAAGGCAAGATGCGCAATGGCTCTTCTGCTAATGCTCCACAGGCTTGATGTGAAGGTAGAAGCCACATCAGCCTCTCAGCTCCTCCGCACCAGCCTGGGTGAGAGAAGGAACTCCAGTACAGGCACAACAACCCATCTGTGAGGCTCTTCTGCATCTGGGGTTGGCTCTAGGGTCTCTGCACCCTACTGCCCTGGGACATTTCAAGGCACTTGTTTGGTCTGAGTTGCCTAACCAAGAAGCACTGCTTTGGGTGGATGTTCCTTTACGAATTATGAGAACAGTCAGAGAAAGTAAATGGAGGGGACATGTCTCCTCTTTCCTGCCATGACTTCTCTTGTCTATTTAAGCACTGATGGCTTCAAGGCCAGGAGTCTTTCTTTCCTTAGTGTTTGTACAGATACAGCACAAGGGAGCTTCAATTTCAGTGGCAGCTGCTAAGCACCACTGCAATACATGGTAATTAATATGAATTAATTGTGTATACCAAAGAAACCAGCTGACTGGCAGGCAGTATGTACCCACATCTGAAAAGATGATTAGCCTTTTCTTTTTCTCTCTGCTTATAAATGCATAAGTGGATATACATATTTCTTTTTCACTGGGAAAAACCCACCAGTGATTGACCATTTTTAAAATAAGGTAAATAAGGTTTCAGATCTTGAGCAACTGAGAGGATTGTTCCTAAACCAGTAATATTTCAGGATCTTAAAATGGTGTTCTCCATTTTTCAAATATTTCTGGAACAAACATACTAGGCTTTCATTACTGCTCAAGTCTCTGATCCATTGAACATTTCTCTTGAAAATAGAAAACAACTCGGTGCAAGGGGAAGAACTGAGGCTATAAACAAAAAAAAAATTAAAAAAACTATATAATCTATATCCCTGGACCAGTTTTCCCCAAACCTAGTCCCTTCCTTCCTGCCTTCCTAAAACATACAGCCTAAAGTATTCTTTCATTTGTATTGCCTTCTTCAGCATTCTACTTTAGTTTTGACTGATATTAATCTAAAGCATGCTTGCTCCAGTAGTCAGGACCCTGTTCTGAGGAGTGATGCTTCCCCACTGGCAGAAGGTCTTTCTCTGATAAAAGAGAATTAAACCCTGGCCAGACAAAGCAGTTGCAGCCCTGAAGCAGTTCACTAATGACCTAAAGTGGGATCCCTACTCAATAATCCTGCATCAAAGAGAAATATTTATGCCCCTGATGCAAATACCATTTCTGGGTTTTTCTCACTCATTCTGTCATTGAGACACCTGAAAAGTATGGGCACTCTGCTACATCCCAAAGGCAAACAGTATCACATTTATTTCCCTAAGGGAAATTAAGTTCTCAGCTCGTGTTTTTCCCCCAAGGTGTCCAAACACCATCACCTTAATTTCCAATTTCAGGTGCTGAAAACCAGGCAAAGCTACTTAAGCTCCTCATGTTTTAGTTGTTGGTTTTTTTCCCAAGGAACATGATATATATTTTTTCCTTGCTTCCTCTGGCAAACTGGTACTGTGGAAACACTGTGACAGGAAGAAGTACCTCAGTAACCTAAAGAATAAGCACCTACTCCTCAACACCAGCTAAAGTTAGCTGAAATGAATCCTGCTAGTAGTCGCTGCTACTTTCTGGGTAGCTCAAAGTTACCTGTTATAAGCTGCTCATGCTGTGCCAGCAGTCTCGCTTCAATCAATGCAACACCTCGCACAGTGAGACATGACCCAGCTAGAGGCAGAACTGATTTCCCTGTTCTTTAAATCAATGAATTCTCCCATTGATTTTCCTTAGGACCAAAATATTTCTTTATCTTTAGCATCATGATATAAGTATGGCCTTGCTGGTAAAAAGCAAAGGCCTGTGCAGCCCAACAGATTTTAACATTAGAAACAAGGCTGGGGTAAAGTGATTTCCCCCATTTCCATCCAGCAGCTAGAAACCGTTATTTCCTGAGCTTGTAGTTGTGCCCACATCACTCAAAAAAACACAGTCCTTCTTTTCTTTCTTTTTTTTTTCTAAATGCAAATAGTTTTATTTCATTGTTGTTGGTTTAATTTCTTTACATTTCAGTTTTCAATATTTCCTGTGGCAATGAGTTCCACAGTGCCACAGAAAACTTACAGTGCTTCTTTTAAATCTGCTGTCTAAAAAATTGTTCCGCCAGTGAACCTTGACATCTTCTTCATGAAGTTTCTGATTCTGTATTTTCCACACCAACCTCATACTTTTTAAAATTCTTCCAGGAGACCAGAACTGCAGAGAGCTAGCGTTCAGGATGTGAACACAGCATAGATCTACACTGTAACAAAACGTATGTCTTTTACCATGTTCTCTATTTATTTCCTAATAATTTCTAGTATTCCATCCCTCTTTTTGACCACTGCTAGCTTTGAGCTGATGTTTTTGAAGTATTATATGGAATGATTCCCAAATCTGTCTTCTGAGTAGTAATAGTTCATTTAGAGTCCATCGCTGAGAACATAGAGTTAAGGTTGCTCTCCTCCACGTGCACTACTTCGCATCCCTTGACGCTGAATTTCATCTGCCATTTTATTACCCAGTTGCTCAGTCTCTCAAGCTCCTTCTGCCAACCTTCACAAACAGCTTCAACTTTGCTGCAAGTAACGAGCCAGCAGCTGGGCATGCCAATTCACCCCTTTTCCACAGATATGAATTTGGAAGGCAGCTAATTCCTGTGGGACCACACCAACACCCTCCCTTTTCTGTGAAACAGCCCCACCACACACGGTGTTAAAGCACCCGGGCTCCCTGACACTCCCCAACCTGCCCTGTACTGCTGCGGTACCAGGCCAGGCTCCCTCCGGAGACACATACTCACCTACACCTTCTGCCCATGCTAAAGCCCCCTTTGCCCACTCTCAGAGCCAGGTTTTCCAGCCGCAGCTCGGCAGGGCGAGGCGAAGAGCATGAAATCTGCCCCTCACCCATACCCCCCTACTCCGAAAAAGCTCCTCCCGCCCCGGGCAGGGGCGCAGCCCGCCGGACGCCCGGTGCCCTCGGTCGGCGCGGCGCAGCCGAGCCCAGTGGCAGAGCAGAGACCCACCCGTGCGCACGGCTCCCTCTGGCGGCCGCCGGCCGGCACGGCTGACCGGCTAGATCCTCAGCCCGGTCGGCCCGGCCGCCGCCACGGCGCCTTGGTGTTACAAAAGGAACTGGCCGGAGACAGACTGCTGAGCAGCAGAGGCGCGGGGAGGCGGCCAGGCCTGCGGCTGATGGGTCCCAGGTTGCGCGGGCAGCGCAGTTTGAAGCAGCTAGGGAGGTGTCTGTTAGTGCCGCAGTTCTTGATCTCTGCTAGCAGTGCCTGCTGCGCTCCCTGCCATGGGCCTTCCCAAGCACTGCCACAGCGTTAGAGAGTTTATGTGAGTTTGTGAGAGTTGATGCATTTACAAGGAAAAAAAAATAAAATAGCCTTGTTCGCTGTTCTGTGCACATCTTCTGTGAAGGGGGTTGGGAGAAGAAAATCACACTGAAGCTTTTGAAGAGGAATAGCTACTGAACAGGAAGCCCAGGACCATGCCAGGGTAGTACTTTTCATCTGGGAACTTAGCTGCCTTAACTCAGAGGTCAGTGCTTTTGTTCGCACGCTGCTAGCTGCTGGCAGACTAGCCCTCTGTGCTGTGCGGAGCAAACTGAGAAAACCTGAGAAAGAACTAGCTTTCTAGTTAATTCTTCACATGGTCAGAGGTAGAGCATGGAGGATGGAGGGTTCATCTCCTTGCCCTGGGCAGCACTGCGCCTTGATGCAAAAACCAGTACTGTAAAAGGTCTCTCCCCAGAACAGGACTGAGTAGCCTGTTTGGGACTCTGTGCTAACCTACGTCATAGAATGGTTTGGGTTGGAAGGGACCCTAAGGATCAGAGAGTTCCAACCCCCTGCGACAGGCAGGGCCACCTGGCATGATCTACACAAGATTGCCCAGGGCCCCATCCAACCTGGTCCTGAACACCTTCAGGGATGGGGCACCCACCACCTCTCTGGGCAGCCCGTTCCAGCACCTTACCACTCTCTCTTCCTAATATCTAATCTAAAATGTTCCCTCCTTTAGCTTCAATCCATTCCCCTTGTCCTGCCATTATCTACCCTTTTAAAAGAAGTTGATTCCCCTCCTGTTTGTATGCTCCCTTCAGGTACTGGAAGGCTGCAATGAAGTCCCTCCACAGCCTTCTCTTCTCTAGGCTGAACAGGATAGTTCCATGGGTCTTAGAAGCAGCATCACAGTATAGCAAAGTCCAGCACAATCCTACACGCATGACCAGCATGTTTCAAACTGGCCCATACATCTCTGCATCACACAGTACTGACATGCCCTAATGCACCTAGAAGGAATGTCAGATACAAATGCTCAAACTACAGCCATGGTTTAACTCTTATTTAACCCATGCCACCAAGGCAGCATGAAGATATAACAAGATTTTTTAAATAATTTTGTTTTCATAAGATCACTGCATTAATCTGGCATGTCTCATCTAACACTGTCTACTTGTTCTGTATTTTCGCAGCACCTAGAACAAGGAGGTTCTAAGGTGCTAAAGGAGAGGTGATCTGTAAACTCAGTCTAGTACCTTGAGAAGTCCAGATGGAATCAAAATTTAGAAGAATTAAATAAACAGCCTGCAAGCTCCATGAATAATATGACTACAGTCCCCACATTAGTAGAAAATCACATTGATTTGGAGCATAGTTCCAAGCTAATAGCTTCCAACCTTTACTTGTGACTGCAGGCTGTTGGTCTGAAGGCGACATGTTTAGACTCTGTATAGAGAGGGCACACTGCAAGATTGAATGCAGCCATGAGATGATGGAGGGCCTGTGAATACACAGCCATTCCCTTTTCCTCTGTCATGTGCTTTTGACCTGGGTGAAACTTCAGGTGCCAAACAAGGCATTAAATCATCCTCGATCAGAAAGCTTTGTCACAGTGGGAAGCTGAAAAGCAAAACCTCACCGGGTCAATATTCCAGGCCAGCCAGTACACGAATCAGGTACATTGCACAAAACAGAAATGGCTTCATTCTTTTTGTCTGTGTTCCTCCAAATGCCCCCGCTGCACTGTATGAGTGTGAGCCAAACCCTAGTGCTTTTCCCATCTGTGAACTAAGTCAGCACAAGCAGTACAGAAAGTGCATTCACCTTATTTCCTCCAGATGTAAAGGTCTCTAGTGCACTTGAAACCCAGTGGATACTCAGGATGGTCAAGGGATACTCCACCAGAGCCCCAGACAGTAATCTTGGCTGCATGGACATAAAAAGTACACAGGTGGTTTGTTGGTCATGTTTTGCCATGCAGGTGGTCACTAAGCAAACACTTGTTGTCTTTGTCTCTTGAGAAGCAAATAAAAATATTCTCAAACATTCATCACAGCTTCCTCATCACAGACACAAGCCTCTGCAAACTCTCTCTCTCTGTCTTTAAAACACTCTCTATGTGCTTGGTCTTCTGAAAGGTCACCAGGAAGATTTGTCAACAATTCACTGTGGAGACAAAAGGAGGAGGACAAACTGACCATTAGGACGAAAGAGCAACTGCAAACCGGGCAGGCACGGGTCAGGTTAAGCAACCAGCTTGGACATGAGGTTTAAGATGTTTTCCCATCTTTCTCCCTGCTCCAGCTGCAAATAGAAGAGATATGCAAGCTGGATTAATCTTTGTTGTAGAAAAATGGACTCTGGCAGGGTCCACAGACAGAGGACCCTTGAAATCTCTTTGGATTGAATTATCCTGGATTTGATTAGCTCCGTTACACATGGTGAAAAGTTCTTAATGGAAAGATTTTTGTGGAAGGCAGACGCTGTCTTTTTTGAGGATGTAGCAGGAAATAAATAGATTATGCTGCAACTCTCCTTGATTCACTCTATGCCCATTATGCAGGCAGGATATTAACAGTGCAGAATCAAACGTGGATGCTCCACATGAGCAGCGACACTATTTCCACATCCATGTAGGTCATCTCCATGATGCTGCACAGCCCCAAGTGGGACACTGTCTCTGCTGGACATTGGTTTGAGCATATCTGCATTGACGTGGTCTCTCACCACATCCTCTTCTCTGTTGGATCTTCCCTGTATGCTCTCTACCCTATTTCAAACTCATTCAGCGCCAGTTGTCTTACTGCTTTTTGGGAATTGTGTTTTGCTGTCTGTACCACTATTACCTTGCATTATCAAGAGAAAATCATCCCTGGCTATGTAGGAGTCTCTGCTTATCTGTGCATGCACAATTTTTTAACTGTTGTGTAGCCGTGGCATATTAAGGTGGAGCCAATGGAATAGTTATCCATTTAGCTTGTTATGCCTGATGTGGATTTTTATTGGAATGTGATATTTCTATTACAAACTGTGTGCCCCAAGTCCCATCTTCAGAACTCTTGAAAATACTGTCTCAGAAAATTAATATTTCAGATGCCTTTGGTAGTTCTAACAGTTGGGTATTAATGAAAAAGCATAGACATGCTGCAAGCTTGATCCAGCCACCATTTCAATCAAAGGAATTTTTTATTTGACTTTTATGGGCCCTGAACACACAATGTTTCAACTTTTTTAGATGTTTAAGTGAAACTCTAGATCATCAGGTAAAAGCAGGAGGGTGCTTGAATGCAGCATTTAAATTCCTTTTAATGTCCTTGGCAGTAGATGATTCTTAATATTTCTAACTAACAAATGCCAGAATATGAAATGGGATCTAGATGTGCTTCCTGTGTCAATATTGATAGTCAGGTGACAGATTGCATGTATTGTTAACTGAGCGCTGATTTAAAGGTGACAGCTTTGGAGATATAAAAATAAGATGAATGTTCACTCCATATTCTTCATAGTTCCTCAAAGGGGTAAAAGAAATTTAGTTAAAATAGGAAGTGATGGGTAACCATAAACTGAGTCTTAGCCTCATCTCTCTACCATTAGCATACCAGCATGTAAACGAAATTTAGTAAAGTGTTTACAAAAAAACCCCACCAAATCTGACAGTGACTGTCTCATGTATTCACCTAGTCATGTCAACAGTATAGGGATGGCAATTAGTATGTGGTTTCTGCAGGGAAGTTCCTGTGGATAAAATACGCACAAGGCTGTACCTGCCTTTGCAGAGCCAGAGGAACAAATCTACATGATGCTTAGGACAGATTGATGCACAGGCGTGTGCCTGAGGCTCCAGCTCTGCTTTGATGACAACAACATCTCTGTTTTCATTATTGAGAAATGCTTTTAGCCCTCCTAGCCATGAAAGCAAGCTGGAAATGGCAACCTGCATGTCATGGATAGAGCAACATCTGCTTGAGTCTCCTGTCAGCGTCCAGCAGAGGGAAGGGCTGTACATTAAGCTAAAGGGAAATTACAGGGACTGTTTTTTTTTCCCCCTAAATAAATAAATAAGACAGAAAAGTCTTTTCATTTTTTAAAATGCTGTTTTCATGAATTTCATAAAAAGAGTACTGACAATCTGAAAATGTTTTCATTTTTCAGAACTTACATAATAGTACAACTAAATTGAACATTTCTGCCAAATAGTTTTAATTTTGGCAACCTAAACTGCAAATAAGCTTCAGCATTCAGTCAGAAAAAAAACAGCCCTCAATGCCTTGTTACATTACCACTAGTGCAGACAGGGGTGGGGGGAGAGGGAGAGAACCTGGACTGCCTGCCCTAACAGCCCTGACCCATCCTTGACTGGGTTTGTCTATGGCTGTGCAAGGATGCTAAGAAGTTTTGGACCTGCACAGCGCAGATGCTCTGCACTCTGTTGAGGTAGGGGGGTAAATTTCTGTTTTCTCCTCAGGGTTGATAATGGAAACAGTTCTGGGATCAGAAAATAGCACTACTTTTTAGCCCTTTTTCAGTGCCTCGCCAGCAAGGACTGACAGCTCATCACCAAAGGAGACTGAACAAGCCAAGAACAAACCACAGAGAGGAGTGATCTACCTAGCAGCCCCTGAATGAAAGGACCAGCCCCAAAACCCCTCTCTTGCCTTCTGGGCTGAAAAATAAATGTCTTTTCATCCCCCTCAGAGGTTGTCTGAACCAGGCAATCCTCATCTGCCTTCTCTTCCTCCTCTTCTCCTGCCTGCAGCAGAGTGCCGTGGTGTGTGCCATAGCCACTGTGGTTTTAGTATCTACTGGGAGTTGCAGAGGACACAGACAGTGGATCAAAATCAGAAGAGATAAGGGGGCTGAGGGCCACAGCTGAGGGAATATTCACACAAATGAGTCACTTTTCAGGTAATTCATCAGTCCTCCCTATGAGACAGATCCTCCCACCTTCTGCAGGAGTCCGATCATCTACAAAAGCTTTTAGTATGTCCTAATGCACCTGTGTCTTAAAGTATGAGCAAAAGCAATCTCAAGTCTGGCATTGCCTTAGCTTTCCAGTACTTGACTCGGCAGCCTCAGCTAATGATGTTCTTTAGATGGACTTTACGGTATGTGATTTTATGGATAAAAAACAGACAGTGCACTTGAAGAGAAGCCAGGTTGGCACACAACTACAGAAAGATTGTTTTCCTACTACAAACTGCAAGGAGGAAAAAAAACCCCACAACAAAACCAACCACCTACTCACAACTATATAGCCCAGCAGCATCACATCAGAAAATACAAAAATACGCTTAAAATGTCTGTGGTTATAAAAACATGGAATGGCTTCTTGCAAGAAATTTATTTGAAATGCATGGAAGTGGCTATGTTAGGTGCCACTCAGGGGAACCGTACTGGGGCTTCTCTGACTCAAAGGTGTAGGCAGATGGAGCTGGAGCTGAACTTTGGCTCAGGTGTATGTAGTTTGTGGACCACACCACAGAAGGACCTGCAGTCAGATGCAGGTAAGAAGTGTCCATTTCCCTGAAGTCTGAGTTCCTATGCCACCACATGAGACTCAGAGAGCATCTTAAGAAGGAAAAACACCCAAACAACACTTTTGCCCTGTAATCAGACAACCTGCTCCCCTCAGCAGACTCCCACATGCCTGTAGAGCTTTGGAGGTGGCCTGTCCATATCCAAACCTTAATGGTGCCTTGCTGCTCCCCTCCAAAGGTCCTGTAAGTCCCTGAGCCACAACAGGGGCTCTTTCCCTGCCTCTGCCACTTCAGCACTTGGCCTTTCTCGGGAGGGATGTGGCAAGGAAGCTCTTAATGGGCCCTCTTGGGACATCACAGGGAAGTCCAGGAGTGAGGAAATATGTCAGGCACATAATTCATGACCTGCCGCAGGCAGAAGGGGGCAAAAAACAGCAGCAGCAACAGCAACAACAACAAAAAAAGCTATTCTCTCTAGAGTGGATTAATAGGAGCTCCCACTGGAGCCCATTAAACAAAACAAAATGCTGAAAGCCTAGGAATATTGTGCACTTCATCATTTTCTCAGGGTCCCCAGGGGAGAGGATGAGGAAAGCTGCAATGCTACCGAAGTGGAGGGAAGGAGCCTGGGAGAGGACTGGCTCTGGAGAGGAGAGCACTGGCAGGGGAGAAGAGCTCATATCTCCTCAATCAGTGGATGAATGTCTCCTTTGTGTGCCTGCAGGTGTTATTTTTCCTTCTCTAGTCTGTACACAGATATCTTGTGCTCTCCCAAGATTTTGCAGGGCCTCAGTGGACTGTTAGCTTGTTTTGCCATTCTGCCATCTGTCCAGCTTGACACAACTGTCCCTGGCAAAGGTTGAAACTTTGATGTATTATCTAAATTTGAAAGTGACATTTTCCCTGGGTTTTGTAAGCTGAACTAATGAATCACTACAGTGCAATCGCTTTTATTCTCTATTCATGGAGTTTGACATGAATTTTAGTATCAACAAAGATGATGTGTTGACAGGACAGGTTGTAAGGATAATACCCCCCAGTTTTCTCTGCTGATGTATCTTGCTCCTGTCCAGTATCTTCTCCTGCTATCAAGTCCTTTTTGTCTGCTACTTTCACTCCTGTGTCCACATTTTCCCCTTGGAACTCCCTTTACACTGCTCTGAAGACACATCTTCATGCTCTCATGCCATTCCTATTAAGCACATACAGAGAAATTTGATAATACAAACCATCCCAGCTCCCAGCTCACCCTGACATATTACTTACTTAAGGTCTCATCGGGCAAGAGGTGGTTTGGCTCAGCAGGGCCTGGATCAGTATCAGTTCACTCCCTGCACTTTGGGAGGTAAGTTTTGGGGTATCCAACAGTAAAATGTATGTTTGTAGTTTTTCCCATTATTCATTTCTTTAAAACTGCATGTCTATGTGCTGGGAAGTCTGAAGTTTAAAGAGACAGGAAACCCCTCAGCTTCAATTGTGTTTTCTAAAATGAATCATCTGAAGAAAAGAAAAGAGGGGGAGGGTTGGGGGGGAGCTTAGTGATGAGCCTTTAACTGATTTTGCTTTATGGCATTTTTTGTACATATTTCTGTAACTCTTTCTCACCTGCAAGGCTTCAGAAACTCATATATGCAAAAAATCAAGGTTGTTCCTAGCTTGTAAATCACAAGTTACACCGTTTGAAGTAACTGCAAGAGAATCTTTACATGGAAATCAGAATACCACTTACCATTCCTTGACATCATTTCACCATGGGGACAACGTGACCTAAAGGGGAAAAAAGGATGTACGACAATTTTTACTCCCCCACCTGGGCTATTGCAACCAGCCCAGTGTGATGTCCCATGGGACATAGTGCCCTCTCCTGCCTGGCTATGAGATGCAGAAATGCTCCAAGCAGTGATCACTTAATACTGGTTCTGTCAGCCTGAACATTTAATTAATTACTAGTAACTAAAGCACTGCTTCCCAAGACTGTTTGCAAAGTCTTATCACATGGAAGGTGTTGACTGGTTGAAATCCATGCAGGGTGTCAGAGACAGTTGGGAACCACAGTAATGTTTTTTTCCTGTGAAAGTCAAAGAAATTTTAGAGGGATGAGGTTGTCAGGCTAGCATACACTGAAATCTGTGACCATTTCAGACAGGTAAAAGCCCCGTTATGCACGAAATACAGAATGTCTTTATTCCTACATAAATTGTCAGTATATATGCAATAACTTCTATCCCTGATGCCTCATAGGCTGGACTGCTGGATTTGAGAATAGCTATGGAAATATGGGAAAAGCCTTTGAAGAAAGTGTGTTTAACAATATAATACAACTAGATAATTAACATTTCCAACAATATAATATGACTAGGTAATTAACTTTTCACCCTGTTAACCAGTACAGGCAGCAACCTTAGAAAAAGCACACATAATATAATTTTTCCTGGGTTTCTTTTTCTTTTTTTGGGGGGGAGGGGGGTGTCAAACAGCTGATTTTCCAGTTGCATCTAGAAGATCAGGAAACTGGGTCAGCGGCAAACACATGCGCTTGCTCTGCGTGTACAAGAGCACTACACTACCAGGCTGGTGGTGTTTCAATTCTCTATTCATAAAAAAAAAAGTATGAAAATTCTTCAAATTCATGAAACATGATGTTCCAATAGTTTTTAAAAGGTTGTTTTTCCATTTTGAGATTACTTCTTTATTTAAAAGAAATTAATGATGGTGAAAAATTAATTGAAATTCAACAGCAAGACAAACATTTTATTATGATAAAATGTTTTTATGAGCCAAGGATAATGAACTGAAAAAAACTTTTTTTGAGTCTTTAACAGTTTGAATTTTTGTTCTGGTGTAGGAGCATCTCTTGAAATTTCAAAGTATTCCCAGCACATGAAGTCTACTTCCCATGAAACTGTACCCAGGAGGTAAATAACTCTAGACCAGTCTTCTCGGGAATGAAGCAGTAGCTGGCAGCTCCAACTCCATCAGCATAGTATACACATTTCGCATACAACCAAGAGGAAGAAACAGGAGAGGTTTAGATTGAATATTAGGAAGAATTCCTTCACCAGGAGTGTTGTCAAGCATTGGGACAGGCTGCCCAGGGAAGCGATTGAGTCACCATCCTTGGAGGTAGTTAAAAGATGCATGAATGTGGTGCTTAGGGACGTGGTCTAGTGATGGGACTTGGCAACACTACGTTAACAGTTGCACTTGATGACCTTAAAGGTCTTTTACAACCAAAGTGATTCTGTGATTCTATGAAGACACTGATGGTCTGCTCAACCTCGCTGACTTCTGCCTACCTCTAGGCTCACTTTGTGTGCATTTTTTCATATAAGCACATTGAAAAAATCTGTCCATCGAAGCAAAACAGCCCAGTGCACACATGGTTAAGAATGCAGGACAAAAAGAGTCAATCTCACACTCCCAATCTGTTCATTGCATGGTCCATTTGAAAGTGAGGGATGCTACCATACTGTAATTAGTCTAAACTACTTCTTGAGTCTTTCTCTCTTGAGAAGAAATGAAAGACAGGTGCCTCCTGAGGGAGGTTAGGAACACCTCTCCCAGGCGTTTATCTAAGGATAGCTTGAATTGCCCATTTGGAAGTGCCAGTCTCCTCCCAGCTGGCAAATAAAACAGCTTGCCATAGCACTTTTTAGAGGATTATCTTCTGCTGGGCATCTCTGTAACAGAAAATGCAAGCCTAATTCTGTAATTGCAGACACTGCTACAAAAAGCAGTCCAACATAGTGCTCTTCATCTGGGTAATGAAGAACCATTCTGGGACACAGGAAGTTTGTTTTCATGCATCACCATGGACATTTATTAGCTACCAAACTACAACCAATTTCAAATAATGAGCTAGAGGTCATGGGCTTTCTGTTGTACTCTGCTATCAATTCCTGGGGCTGCTTTATTTTTCCCGGAGAGGTGTTTTTATTTCTGTACATGTATCTTCCATAGCCTTCTTCAGTAGGTAGGGATAGAATTGTCATTCTTCCCATGCTTGTAAGGGGGGACTAAATTAAGGACATTCCTTATTTTTAACTTTCAGCCAAACAGCAGATAGACGAAAGCCAGTTTATAGCCATGACAGACAGTTGTCCATAGCAATTGCTGATCAGAGGCCTGAAATGCTATGAAAAGGACAACCTTTGATCTCTTCAGCCCTTCCCACATATAACTGCTCCAGCTCTGTTCAAAGCAAAAAAAGTCATCATTGAGTAACTACAGATTTTTGATAGAAGAATCTCTACAAAGGTCTTGAGCCACCTGGCAGGGGAGAAGCCTTATGAATTACAAGAATGGATTAAACAGAGGGAGAAGTTGCTAAAAAACACCTCCAAAATATGTAATCAGTGACCTGGACTCAAACTGTTTGTGTGCTTCCTCTCTTGCAGTCCTGCTGCTACTGCTGTTATTATTTTTGGACTGGGAGAAATATCTTTTTGAGTCCATTTCACCTTGATGGATTATGATGCCATTTTAAATGTCAATTGATAATAATTGTGCCACAGAAAAAACATAATAAATGTTATCAGTTTAAACCTACAGTGTCCCTTTTATTAATGTTTCTAATTTATGAGCTTGTTGAGAAATCTATGGAGACAACAAGGTTAATAAATCTGAGGTTAAAAGGACACCAGAAAGCAGACTGCATGGGCTCTCTGCTAGATCGTTGCCAGCTGTTGAACTTTGAGAAGATCAGAGCAGCTGTCACTGGGGAGACTGTCTGAATCCAGCAAGGCGTAAAGGATGGAAGACAACCTACAAGGACATGAGGCTCCAGAGGTGATGTGGGCAATTTGCAGTTGCACCATCTCTAGCAACTGCCAGCACACCTATGGACCAGTGCCTCTGACCGCCTGAGCTCATAGCCTTGCTCTGAACAGCTGACTGAGCACAAGCCCTCGGAGATGCGGTGTTGTCAGCTGCGGCATCCATGCAACATCCGTGCATAAGCACCAGACAGCTCTGACTCTGAGTCACATAGGAAAGTGGAAGCTGAAAGGAGATGCTTCAGAGACATTGGGTGGAATATCATCCTGTTATCATCTTTATCTAGAGGAAGAGACCGGTGGGGCATGAGCAGTTATGCTCCCTGACTGACAGCATTCTTCCTCTTCAAGGCTGGCAATATAGGACAAAAGCTCCCAGGTATTGATCCCAAGTTGATTTCAAGTCCATACATTGAGGATTTTTCCATTTCTAACAGCACACCGTATTTCTGAAACCTCACAGGCTTTTTGGATCTCTAGATTTGTCCAGAACAAGCGGGATGATTTTGGCCTAGGCAGCTGCCTTCTGGTGTAAGGAGTTGCTCAGCAACCCCAGGGGAAGATGTGTTTCCTGCCTCAAGGAATTTATAGACTAAATTAGACAGGTAGCACAATAATTGTAACAAATGAGTTATCTGCATTTCCAGGTCAAGCAGAAATGTAAAAATATCCCCAAACTACCCTACAAAAACCATCATGTTAAAACTTGGCAGAAAAATAACTTCTTCATTCTTTAGCAATTTCAAAGTAAATCATGTCTTGTTTTGAACATAAATAATTTGTTACATTTCAGCAACTCAATCATTTAAAAAAGGGGGTCAACTGAACTATTTTAATTTGCAAAATGTTCATTTGCACTTCAAGCTTCTATTTTTTGACATTCATCTTTATTTTAACATAAAACAAAGAAACTCCAAGCTAGTAGGCATTATTTCATTTTTTTTTTGTTAATGAAATAGCATTTATCACTATTTTTTTCATTTTTCTATTTAAAAATATTAAAATGTCCAAGTCCTTTGGCATTACTTAAACATTTTTATATCAAATCTGTATTTTTTCTGAAGAAATTTTTGTATGCAAAACATGGGATTTATGCATCATTACACTGCTGCTTTCTAATCCTCTTTCAAGAGTTGTCACTTATTCATCCTATTTCCTACTTTACTGCTTGTTGTGTTTTTTACATAAAAGAACAAAAATATATTTCTCAGTTGGCATTGCCTTCAGTTTTAATAAAAAGAACAATACAATAAGACAGAACAAAAATAAAGCCTTCACAATGAAGCTTTCAAGTTGTAAATTTGCATCTGCGCATCTAATTTAAACACACACAGAAAATCAACTTGTCCCTGCAAGTAGCAGGGAGGTTTAAAGTGACAAACTGAGGCAGAATAGCTATGCAAACATGTACAGTTTGATTTTGTGACATAGGACTACAGTGTTGTCTCAGCAGGTGCCTACCCAGAGCAAGTTGATACCAGTGGAGACAGGAGGATGAAGCTACTCTGGGGTCACTTGGTGCATGTTGTCAATGTGATCATTGAATCAAGGTATTTTACTGAGATGAAAACTTGGAGCGTGTCTGCCTCAGCTTTCTGCAGAAAATTTTTGATGTGGATGTACATAGATTTCTTTAGGAGCTGATTTGAGATTTCATAGAGATACAAACTCCTGTAGGCTATGTCTCTTCCATTCATAACGCTGTGCATTTAATGCAGCAAAAGTGGACATGGAGCAAAGAGAAGGGATAGGAGGTGTAATTTTTGCCCTGAAGTTTCTTGGCCAATTTACTCAGCCAGTGACCTCCAAAGAGATGCTCCAAAGGAGCATTGAGGCCTGTAAGACTTGCCTGAGAAATCTTCCTCCTCCCCCTGCAGCAAGAAATGAGCCTCTTGAACACAAAGAGGCTTTAATCACAAACCAAAGTCAGCACTTTCCACAGCAAAGGAACATTTGTCCTTTCTTGGGCTTCACTTGGCTACCAAAGCAGGCAAAGCGTTAGGATTCACTCCTCACATACGTAGAGGCCAGGGGAAAATGGACAGTGGGAGAGGCTTAAAAAACAGAGGCTCCCTGTCTCCAGAGCTGTTTGCCCTGTGCCTCCCAGATAAAAGCACAGTAAACATCAGAGAGTCCAGACACTGTCATATATGCTAAATTAATACATTGGAGGCTGGGCCAAGGACATTCAACTCATGATACCTGGGAAGTGAGTACAATTTTAAGCCTTTACTCTAGCCTGTAAAAGCAAGAGTGGACCTCTTTTTTAGTGCCTTAAGCAAGCTGAGTAGGGAAAGTAAGGCATTTGTAAGAGAATTCACCAGGCTTGTCCCCATGCTTTTTTTCTCTTTTTTGAATCAGGAATCACAAGAAAAAAGGCAAGTCTCATTATTAAATATGTAGTTTTCATCCAGGGTGTAGATTCAGAGCATCTTTCTTTCTTTTCCCTCTGCATTCAGGTGACACGCCTACCTCTTCTCAGCTCATAAATTACCCACTCTCTCTTGTGCCTCAGCACAGAAGGGGAAGACATCCCTCTTCATGTGCCCAGCCCAAACTACAGGCACTGTCAGGAAAGCAGGAGAGGATGGTTTGGCCAGGGTGGCATCCCTCTATGCACATCGATTGAAACTGGAAGGTGTCGTCTCCTTACAGAGTGGGCCACGAGACCTTTTGCACAGCTGCCACTTCGTCACACAGCCAAGAAGGCACACGATCCTCCTTTACACAAACAATTCCATTGAGCCAGTGGGCAGATGGATTGCAAAGGGGACAAAAAAAGGCACTTCCCACTCTCTACCCCACACACGTCATCAGAGTGAAAGACACTGGCTTTTCTACCTGGTCACCTGAGGAGAAGCTTGATTAATAAAATCAGATTATTAAATACACTTCATTGCAACTGGTTGCACCAAATTTTACTTCTTTCATTGTTCTTTTCTCAACCACCCCCACTGCTTTCCCAGTATCTCGAATATGGAAAAAGCCGAAAGCCTTTCATCTTATCAGGTGTGGTTTATTGCCCCCTGGTTACACAGTAATTTTTGGTCTCTGCTCCATGAAGAGGTCATATGATGGGATATCAGCTCATGAATTGTCAGTTCATTGGACAAATAAGGCAGGGTCTGCCAATACAATTATAAGATCCTGATAAGGAAGGCACAGAGGAGAACCATCAGAAGAGGGAGACACAACTGTAGCAATTGAAAAGATGAGGGGCAATCCAAGAAGAAGGCAAGAAATGCAATGAGGACAGGGAGAGGAAAGGAACGTGAGTGTATCTAACCACACATTCTTTCCAAAATAAAAATTAACAAGAAGATAGAAGTGCCCCAGAAGAGGAATCACTGGCATTCATCAGCATTATCCAGGAAATCTCTCCCTGCAGTGGACACCTGACTGGGAGGCGCAGGAGGTGATTATCAAGCTAGTTTGCCTCAGCTCAGGAGAGAAAGAAAATAATGTGTTATTTTTAGGAGTGCAGGTGGGGGATAGAAGGCACTAATTCTTATTACTAAGCATGTGCAAGGGGAATCTCTCTCTCCTGTTACTGATAGGATGGGGTGATGTTGAAAAGCATCTGTTTGGAAAGTTCAGAGGGTCTCCAAAGTAGAAGAAAATAGAACCTGAACCAAAGCTGATCGCTGGGGAGGGGGTAGCTGAAGGATAACCTGGGAATTGCTGGTGAGGGAGGTTTCCATGTATGACACCTCCTTATATGCAAAAGAAGTTTACAGGGTGTCTCCTCCCTAGTAAATGCCACAAGGGACAAGTATTCATCCTGGTGATTATTTTTTAACTCCCTAATAACACAAATCCATTGGGCTTGTCACAGATTTCTGCCTGAAAACAGAAAAGGAGGATGACTGTCCCATAAGCAGCATTTACCAGCAAGAATCACCCCTTCCCAGAGTACTTTTTGCCTAGGTCTGCGAGAAGCACACCTCCTCCTGGGATGGCCATTCGATTGTTCAGAGCTCCGTAAAGCCACACCGGTTGGGAGATGTTTGGCAGTGGGTGGGGTTGGTAAACCATTTCAACCCCACTTCTAATGCTGTCTTCCCCAGACAGGGGAGCACGGGTCCCAGGCTAATCAGCAGTAGAGAGGACCAAGGCGCGTGTGCTCACTCGTGGGTCACCTTTGTTTCTCCTCCCAGTGCTCCTGCGGGTCAGCCAGGCACGGGCGGGGAGAGGCGTGCACTTTCCCAGCTGCATGTTTCTTGGGGTGCAGCAAGAGCCAGGAGAGCAGGAGAGGACTCTCTGCCTGGTGGCCACACTGGCAGGAAGATGATGGACCCCCGGGAGTGTGCCAGCCAGGGGAAGCCCAGCCTGTCCTTTTCCATTGAGGAAATCTTAAAGAAACCTGCCAGCACCGCCCTAAGCAGTGAAACCAGGAACAGAAGTAAGTACGCTGAGAGACCTCCAGCCCTAAATACAGGGTCACCACTTGTCTTTGGTAAGTACCAGTTACAAAACTTGAAGAAAATTCTCCTTTCTTTTTAACCCCTAAAGCTATTCTGTTTGCTTTATGTGGTACTTTTATTCTTTAGCTTTTCTAGGGATCTGGGATTTCCCTAATCAGGTACAAACCGTTCATTATATATACAGAAATAATCTTTTTTAAATAATACACTTTCAGCGTCGCAGTAGACTGGGCTGTGCTGCCAGCTTTTGGTGGGATTTTGTACGTTATGAATCCCCAGCATCATTGGAGAAGTGGGCATGCAACCTGAACAGTCATTGCAGGTAGCTCTCCTCAGTAAGAGTTTATTATAAGCAAATACACATCATGGTGTCTTTCTCTTAAAAACCAATACTCTTGTTATTAAAAAAAAAAAAAAGAGAAGTATTGCCCATCATAAGGAAGGGCAGGCATTCAGACTCGGGAAGCTCAGCCTTAAACTGCTGCAGCTTAATGAAGTTGTTGGAGTTTCACTTATATCAAGAGCTGACTGTTGTCTGGAGTTACAGCCAAATCTCGTATCAGTACCATTTTCTGATAAAACCGACCACTCATCCTCAAGCAGGAGAAATGGTCTGTAAGGCTAATGGGAGCTAAGGAGTGTTAGAACTCAATTGCTGGAACAAGAAGAGAGAAAGCATTTGTGTTTAATCATTTCTCCTTATCATCAGGGACACTGGGTCCTTTCATGAACTAAATAAAGCCAGCTAGTAGAAAACTAGCATGACTTCGATCTTAACAAGCTAGCAAGTGCATTAGCCTTTTTGACTTCGGTTTCCTCAGTTTAGTGATTTTGGCCTTCAGTGAACTTTTAGCCCCACAGAAATTGTCTCATTTTTTTCCTTAAAAAAGACCAATTGCCACCATTTTCTGGATTTAATATTTCTTCTTCTCTTTTAATCTACATCTTCCATAAAAAGGAGATGTTTTATGTGTACAAACACATCTGCTCACCTGAAAAATGACCAGCAGTTTTCACAGAAAATTTTCACTCACCTCTTGCTCAACTGCTTTCAACAAAGCTTAATGCCACACTTAATTTTCTGTAACACAGAGAGATCCTTTCATGGATCAGGAACCCATTTCCCAAGAGACTGGGAAAAAACAGTCAAGAGACTGAGCCGTCAGTTCAGGAGACTGAACCATCCAGTAGTAAGGGAGTTTGGTTTGTTTGGAGTTGCTTGGGTTTTTTTTCAAAAACCTGGTAGTTAATTAATAAGCAAGTAACCATTGCTTATTCACATAGATTCAGCTCTTCGTATGTGCATACTGGATGCTGACCTGGACTGGAATGCAAACAAGACCTAAATCAGGAAGAAAACTACAGCAAAGTGGGCACCACACTTAATAACTACTGTAGCGTTATTCAGCAGCTGGGCTCAAGCCCAGTCCCACTGACACTGCCCATCAGCCATGCTTTGCACAGGATTTGCATTTTCTTGTTCATGGACACAGGGTAACATCACTGTCTCTGTACAGAGCTTGTTTCCTGACCATGGGGCAGAGTCAGCCCACAGCACATCTCACAGCCATGGGACACTCAAGCACCGAGACTGGGTACACAACCACTGCCTTTATGCCAGTGCCTGGGGCTTTCCATATAAACCTGTAAATGGGGAGAGGGACAGCATGCTGCTGAATTTTCACAGAACCATAAGATTACTGAGGTGTGGTGGGACCTCTTGAGATGATCTGGAAATCTAACCTGCTGCTCAAAGGAATGGCAGTTTCAAAGATAGACAGATGTTACTGAAGGGCACAGCTAGTGCTGCTTGGCTGTTTGACCACTGATACTGTTGGAAGACTTCAGCACTTAGAGGTTTCATATAGCTACCAGGGCAGATGAGATCTGAACAGCAGCAGACTCAGACCATGTTTTAAGTACAGTCCTGAAATAAGCAACAACTTGGTAGTTTGTAGGGGTGGTCAAGGACATGGCTGATGTTGATACAAGTGTAATGGGGCCCCCGTGCCGAAGGAACCCAGATGCCATGTTGCTTAAGGAGGGGGAAATACTGGCATAGGCTCTGTGGGAATGAGCTTTTGTGAGCTGCAAGTCCATTCCAGGGAGCTCATGGCAATCGCCTTGTGCCACTGCATCCAAAGTGAGACAGATAACACCACTGAAAATGATGTCAGCACTGTTCACAACATGGATCATAGAACTGTATTTTTAACAACATGAGACTCTTCTCTGCTAACAGAAACAGGACCTTTTTATATTAAGCCTGCTTCACAATCGGTATGTTGAAGCCCTGTTTCACTGAGCATCTCAGCTAAGCATGCTGCTCCCAGCACAAGGTCTGACAAATTTGTATGCGGGACATGGTGGGTTCCTAGGATTGCATTACTGCACCGCCAGTACTATCTCATCCCAAATTGCTCCACCTGAGAGTACAGTCAGTTTTTCACCTTGAAAACAATGCAGGCAGAACAGCCTTTGACTTTGCTTCATCACCTAGCCAGAGACAACTGTAGCTGTAGCAAGAGAGTATCGTGGCTCCTCTCTCCACTGCTAGAAAGCAAGGTTGGTTTAACACACTTAAGGCCATGTAAGAACTAATGAAAATAGTATATACACATGTAGATTCATTTAACTATCACTGGAGCTGGGAAAACTGAAAAGATGCAAAGATGCTCCAAAATGTTGTACATTGCATTTCCAATTTATCAAGGATGTTTTTTTAAAAAAAGAATGAAAATGAAGCTTTTTCACCATTGGTCTCTTACTAACACCAGAGAGATACCTAAGCTTATTACCCTTTGCCTGTCCAGCAGAACTGCCAGTTTTTTTGCAGATAAGGTTTATTTATTTCAGAAGTGCAATACCCAGTGCTATACATCTTGGGATAATTGCTGTATTTCATCAAAGTCATACAACTTCATGCCATATAACAGTGGCATTAAACAAATTGTGTAAATAGTCAGCTATATGTAATTTGGCTCAGTGCTGGTCAAGGTCAGGGAACTGAAATGAGCTAGGGAACTTGCTGGAAATTCCAGGATGGGACACAAACCCATCTGCTTTCCTGGAACAGTTCAGCAAGGAAGTACTACAGGTCACGGATGAGTTATATCTTACTGTGGATTTTAAGAACATTTTCTACACCCCATATGGTATGTATCTGAGCCAAGCCATGATTCACATGAAAGCAAGAACTGGTACCACACACATTCTCGTGGTTATTATAAGGTGAATACCCAGGCCACAAGTTATCATCCAGCTTGTCTGCTGGTACAGGCAGTCTAGGTATCAAGATCATACTTGTCCTGAAATCTAAATTTAGCCATTAAGAGCTGAGGAAATGGGTAGGAGCAGAGGACCAGAAAATGTAGAGTATCAGAAATGAGGGACAAAACTTATCATGGAGTGCTCTCCTAAGAAAACCTGGGGGTACTGGATCAGGTGACTTCTAGAAGTTGCTTCTAACCTAAATCATGCTATGATTCGCTGACATAAAAGATGCTGTGATGTACAGTGCCAGCCTCTCATGGAAAGCTGGGGCAGTATGTGATCATGTATGAGATCTCTGGGCCTGGCTCCAAAGTTCACAGGTTTTTGTGAGTGTAATTCCAGTGGGACTTGGAATAAGGAGTGTATGGCTTCCCAGCTGCAGTGTTAGCCATTTGTGAGTTTACTGTACAAACACAACTACTAGATAACCTGATGATCTGAAGTCTACATATTTTTTTTAAATTTTTGAAAGACTTTCACCAAGTTAAAAAAGGAACAGTGAAAAAGACTTTTTAATGTTCAGTCTATGCTTTCCTTCTTTTTTGTCACAGTGCCTAAAAAGGGCAACCATAGCCTTTGCAAGGGACACAAATAAACACCCAGAAAGTGCAGATTTCCTCCCTAGTGCCACCTCTTTCATTTTAAACAAAGACTAGCAGCCCTATTTCCAAAGAAATCTTTCTTCTGAAATCCCTGGGAACTTGATTTCCATGTGCTTGAAAATTCATCTGAAATAATTGTTCATTACTTTCCTGGTTTCTGCCAGTGATATTCCACCAACAGGAGGACCTTTATCTAATCAAGGAAAGCTAGGGATGATGATTCTGTCATTCTGCCTGTGTTATGTCCCATTATGTTAAAGATATGCAAACTAACAGGAATACAACAACCACTTCACACACAAATGTCAATATGGTGATTGTTTACTTCACCCTTAGCAGTACTCCACCCAGCTTTATTGCATCACCATATTGACATCTGTGTGGGAAGCTCATACATAAGTCACGCTCATCACTGGGCTATGTGAGCACCTCAGTGAAAAATTCTAGGGGAGAAATTTGTATATGAAGCATAAAGACACGTAAAAAAGTCTGTTTAGAAAATGCCAATGTCATTCTTAGAAAGCTTTAATCACTGCCCATGAGGGCATCTTGCTCAGGTATCCTTATGTTCTTCATTACTGCAGGATATATGCACCATCAATTCTGTAACATATTCCTCTTTGCAGCGTCCCCCCTAGCAAGAGAGTGCAACTAGTCCTTGATTCAGGAGTGGGAGATACAGAAATCCTGGGCTAAGAATCTGATATCCTCTGAGTTCTTTGAGCAAATAACTTGACCCCAGCCCCATGCTAGTGACCACTCCAAGGTCTGTCTTTCTCCTTTATCCCACAAATATTCAAAACCTCACCTGTTTTCTCACCAGAAAACTCAAACCTAATTGATCTTAAAGGATTTGAGTCCCATTTTGCACAATATGCCTCCAACACAGAGGTGGACCTCACACCAGGTCTTTAAGGTCAGCATGGTTGGACACATGCAATTGTGAAGTTTACTCAAAGATTGGTGATAATTGGAAAAGATAAAATTTGAACAACCATCCTTTACTGACATGAAGCTTTGGCTAATTTCCAGAGCTCTTCTAACTGCATTTTCTTCATGTCAGTGTCAGCCCTCTGTAAAATTCCTATTGTGTGGGCTTTCACAGAGGGCAGAACTGGGCACTTTGTCTCCAGATGTTATAATTACCATTGCTCCAAGGCTTATTACAAATAAAACTTATTATTTGTTCAGAAAATAAAACTCTCAGAAATCTGAAAAGTTAGATGTTTTGCCAATGCTAAATACTGCAACAGAAGTAAAACGTTTATTAAATAATGGAGTTTCTTCCAGTACATCTTGTTGGAGTTCACACCTGCTGCTATTTAGAGGGGAGAGGGGAGAGTGGAGAGGGGAACAGCCCCAGACTCTGTGTGTGGATGATTTCTCAAAAGTGCAGTCCATTACTGCATTAAGATGATAGCCAACAAACCTAAACTGTTGCACTTGCTTCAGGGTCATGCTAACCATGGAACCTAAATTCCCCAATGGGTTAACTATGCTAATGTTGAGGTTGCCCTCAGCTCCTACTGGGATTGTTTATAACACCCATGTGTTATAACTATAAGCTAACCTTATGGTTGAACTTCATGAAAATGGGCCAATACACACTTCTCCTGTCTCCTGACATCATGGGCAAAGGCTTCCCTTAGAATTATCCAATGCCTAGCCCAGATATAGAAGAAAGGACAAATGGACCTGAATTGGGGAGGACACAGACATTTAGCCTATTCTGTGGCCCATCTACCTATAGGGTAGATATACCTACATGGACACTTAAGAAAGGATGAGATTTTTAAAAGCATTTGGCATTCAGCAAATTCTACAGTGATCTTGCTGACCGATTTTCTGAGCAGCTCCACATCTCCTGTACTCATGAGTTCTTTGGAAAGACAGACACCAATTTGGATATTGACAGGGAAGTGGAGCTTTCTTGATCATTTGGTTCTATCTCCTTACCTCTACAACCATTTTTGGATAATCTCCCACAAAGATCACTGAAAGTTTGGGCATCATGCCCTTGTAACACTGAAGCACAGCGCAGAAGGATTAAAGCCATTTCAAATATGATTGGGTTTGAATGTACCTAGACCACACCCATACCTCTCCTTTTCACCCAAACTGGAAGGTACACTGAACCATGGTTCCTTTATTCAAAGCTGTCTTGTGCTGTGTCCTTCACAGATTCCAGCAGCAAGAGTCAAACAGACTGTGACTTACCTTCAGCTAAAATGCTTCTCCCTGACATGTGTGCTACACCCATGGCCAAGGCAAAGAAAGTGCAGGCAGTTCAGTGCAGGAGACCTACTGACAACCCAGCTTCCCTCCTGGGAGAGGACACAAGGCGTGAACACCTAGAAGGTAAAAGAAAACATGAGGAAGAGGAAGATGAGCTATTTCCCAGCTTCCCAGTGGACCATCCACTTCATGGTGAGTGCCCTCTATATCCAAACTATCCCAGAGTACCCAAAGCCACAGATGTTACCATACAAATATGTACATAGCCATACCTAGCAACAGACATCACAAATATTGCTACTGCTAAGTTCGTGTCTGAGTCACAGGGATGGTTCTTCATTCTCACCATTGAAAACATGGAGACTCTCCCTAAAGATCTAGCTCAGGCCTGCCAACCCAACCAATTTAAGCGATAGGGACTGCTTTGGGTGTTTACCACCCTCCTACTTGGGGTGACAATCTACAGAGTTACCATGTCCAGCAACCTCACTGCACAGGTAATGCATCGCCTGTTTCCTGGTAAATGGGTATTGCACAATGTGGGGAGCGAGACTGCTGAACATGCCAGATCAGCTTGATGTGTTCTGTACACCTTGGACCCGCTGCACAGGTGATGAAGAGGTCATCAGCATGCGCACAGGCTAACTGTAGATGTGCAATAGGTCTGGCATGCACAATGTATTAGGCACAATTTTGAAGCCTGGCCATATTTGCAGGTCTGCGAATTTCATTAGCTGTGAACACCGATAAACAGTATGAATATACTTTTCCAATACGTTGCAGAGAGACTTTAAGCTAAGCAGGATGCATGGTACCTGAAGAAGAAAAGTTCCTAATAAACAGACTGCCATTTATTAGTAGCATATGACAAAAACTGCTTTAAGTTCTTCAAGCTTTTGGGAAGGCTAATATAGACAATCATACTACACTCCAGAAAACAGGTTAGCCATAGCAGCACTGGCATTTTTTCTGCACAGCTTGTTATTAATTATTCCACTCTGAAAGAAAAAAAAATAAGCAATTTAAATTAAGTCCACTGAAGATTCCTAATGGGCTCATGTGACCACAGATGCAGGGCTACTCATCTGGCTTCACTGAGATCCACACATCTTCCTTGGCCCATACTCTGCAAGTTGTCAAACGAAACCTTTCTGTGAAATATATTTGAAAGAAAAGCCTTGTTTCTGCTGCTTATGCTGTGGTATACATGAATCTAGTGACAAGCTGCTGTCACCTCCTCCTCCTGCATGAGACAGCATCTCTCTTGATGCAGAGAGAAGCCTTGTAAGATAACCAGATATTTTAGCCTACCTCTGCCCTGTAAGCTGCAGGCAGCCGATGGCAGCTGGGCAACATCACATTTCCTCCTTACAAAGGAACCAGAGCAGTAGGTATCTGGAACTCAGAGCTGCCCATGAGTGCTAAAAAGGAATATATTTTGTGCGGGAGGGAGTCCTCAGCCATGGGGATCACACTGGAGCTGGGAGGTGGCTTTCCCATGGTAACAGAAGAGGGAGGTGAGTGTCCCAACTCAGCACGTAGCTTCATTGACCAGCTCATCAGCAGTCTCATCAGCAAAGCATGGTGGGGTTGAAGCATCTAATTATCTGCACAAAACTGAGCTGAGCTGAGCAGACTTTTCAATGATGACTTGTATTTTAAAGACATTTTAAACAAAATCCCTCTGTTCCCTGGTGGCAGTGGGATTTTGAAACCAAGCAGAGGTTTAATGATCTGCCATTTTCTAGGCTACTGGCTCCCACGGTTGCTGAGCCTTTGATAGAAACTGGCTGAAGGGGGGGGAGGATCCTAAAGAACTGGACTGGCATTTTTCCCACAGTGCACAAACAATGATGTTTCGGATCCTGTTCATGCACCATGTCATTCTTAGCAGAGAGATGGAGGGCTGCGTTTAAAGTCCTTTCCAACATCATAAGCTTCAGCTTCCTTCCTCCACTTTACATTATAGGGGAAGAGCTGGCATCTCTTTGCTCCTGCATGCGGCTGGAGTCACCTTTCCCAGATGAAGGTAGCAGCAGTGCCTGCAGGAGAGGTAGACTGGCACCATCCATGGGAGCAGTCTGTAATCCTTTCAGCTCGAGCTGATAGCAAATGAATTTCTGTTACCATATCTATTGACTCTGTGGTGCTTCAGATGCACTTACAGCAAGGTAGCTATTGGCTGCTTACAGGTCCCCTAACAAGGCACCCAGGCAATGCCAAATGCCCATAGAACATGCCATGGAGGTGTCCCTAAGACCTCCCACACTGAGGATGCCTAGAATAAGTACCCAGGGGAATAGCAGCATCCTCAGTGTCAGGAGAGCTTTCTGATGTGAAAGACATCAAAAGTCCTTGCTGGGTGTTCCCTCATGCCATTCTCACAGACCGCCTCTATCTATATAAAACACCTACATAATTTGTGAGAAAGGGCCCTGACTAAGCATACACATCAGTATAGTTATCTGGGAACAGAAGAAATCAAGCATGCTGTGCAATCATCTTGGAGGCGGGTGGGTTGGGACTTGTCTGGTGCTTTTTTGGATAGGAGGAAAAAGATGAGGAGGAGGCCATGACAATATGCCCTTCATGACCATATTGAGATAGTAAATTTCTCTCTGGTATAAAAAAGAGAGGGATGTCCTGGAAAGAGTCCAGCAAAGGGCTATGAAGATGATTAAAGGCCTGGAGCATCCCCCCTACAAGGAAAGGCTGAATGAACTGGGGCTGTTCAGCCTTGAGAAAAGAAGACTAAGGAGGGATCTTATTAATGTTTATAAATATGTTAAGAGTGGGACACAGGGGGAAATAGCCAGCCTCTTTTCTACGGTCTGTGGAGACAGAACAAGGGGCAATGGCTTCAGGTTGGAGCACAGGAAGTTCCACACCAACATGCGGAAAAACTTTTTCACAGTGAGGGTGCCAGAGCCCTGGGACAGGCTGCCCAAGGGGGTTGTGGAGTCTCCTTCTCTGGAGATGTTCAAGACCTGTCTGGACACCGACCTGTGTGACCTGTCCTAGGGAACCTACTCTGGCAGGGGAGTTGGACCCAATGATCTTTCGAGGTCCCTTCTAACCCCTACAATTCTGTGATTCTGTGAAAAGCACCCCATCTGTGATCCGGAGTGTGGATTTGGAGTATATTTCCAGGCATGCCCTTTAACACTGCATTGTCCCTAAAAATTTGTTTTTCCCACAAAATGGCTTCTGCAACTAAGCGGTTTAGAAACACAGTGTCATTTAAACTAAACAGAATTATGCCTTTATCACAAACCATTTACAGGGAGCAATTCCTCTTGCACTTTGAACTCAGAGGCTGCATTGTAAGCACAAAAAGGGGAAAAGCTCTCATATGCAAGAGATATGCTGACGGTAGCATTTAATTTTGCAAGGCCCCCATTTGAAGTTGGAATCGTTCATTCTGAATGTTGGGTGCTTTCACTTGTGGCCTTCCACATGAAAAGCTCAGCACAACATTTTTGGAAAGCCTGGCTCTCATGAGCAGCTCTAATAAAACCCATTTTAGAAGGAAGCCATAGTGAGAGAGGCCTTACTTTGGAGCTATGAGTACTGTCTCCATTTGTGCCACCTCTCTGTGAAATGATTAATTGATGCCATTTTGAAGTGTGCAACCACCATCACTAACAGGATCATCAAAACTTAAGAATAAATGGGGCTAACTCTTGTGGTTCTTAGTCAGCATCAGAGCAACATGTCCATGTAAACCCCCAAATTTAATACTGACCTCCCACTTTCCTCTTAATGCCTTCTCTCTGCTCTGTGTGAAACCCTTGGGACTTCACCTACTCATTACAGCCGAGCACCAGAGCCTGAAAGGATTATGTCCCCCAAAGCCTGCCTGACCTACAGCAGCTCCTGCTGGAGACTGCCACATACAAGATCCCAACCTAGTTCAGATACTTATGGGCAATTATTTTGCAATGTCTTTTGCACATGCTGGCTTTGATTGCATACATTTATATGTGTTTGCACTGCAGCTATTTACATCCAAAGGCTGGGGATGAGTATGCCCAGAACTGGGCATGGGTAATGGTTCCAGTCCCCTGCTCCAGCCAGGGAGCTCCAGCGAGGGAGCCTTGGAGAAGCCAGATAGCAGAATCACCTTAAGACACTAACGGATGCCCAATGTTGTAGGATTTCTTCTCTGGGCAATAATTCAAGTAGAAAGTAAATCAGACTTCCATAAATAAAGCTGGCTCCTAATTGAACCAGAAACTGGGGATTTCAGGCTATGGGAACAACTGGACAATGTTCTTTCCTGCAGTTCATCTCCATTATTCACTTGTAGTCTGCTGTAATGAGCAAACATCAGCCAAATATTTTGATAACAGAAATCCTCTACACATTGCTGACTGGGAGCTCAAGGGTCTTGTTATTAATCTAATCGTTTTATAATTATGATAGCATCTTTGATCCCAAAGCTTATTGACAAATTCTGGTAGCAATTATCATAAAGAAAACAAAAAATGTTGAGATTATCTCAGTCCTGGAGAACTTCCAGTATAAGTCACGTCCCCTTTGTGTTGATGCCAGTTGCAGGCATCTTTAGCTTAGTGTTTATGTTTTCACCAAAGCCATAAATTCATTTGTACTGTTCATTTGTGGATAATATAGTCAAATCCATGTACTCCTGTGAAACAGCATGGTTTATCTCTCACAGAACAGTCTTTTCCCCAATATGCTGACTTACCTTAATGCATTTATAAAACACCAAGAGACAATGAAGCACTGTATAATCACAATCCCAGATAAATATCGGCTGCCCAGAATAGCCAATGGGACTGAGTGAAAGGGCACAAGCATTCCATTGTCCTGCAGAACAAAAGGAAGCAATTCTAAATGAAAAGGGAAAGCAGAAGGAAAATATAAATGCCCATATATATAATTTTGCTGCCATTAGCTGTCTTACCAGTCTTCTGTTTGTCAGTGTGAATAGTCCCTGCAGCCCTGTGTCTCTGAAGTGCAGTATTCCTATATACATTTAGAAATATGGCAGACCATTGAGCTTGTTTTGCTGGGTTTACCTGAGACATTGTTGAAGGCTAGTTCTTTGTTTTTCTCCCTCTTTGAAATCTGACTCTTTATAATCCCACCCCGAATATTGAATGAAAGTCATGAAACCTGAATTCTTACTCCCACCCTTCAGACTACATTGACAGAGAAGTCTCACTTTTATACAGGTAGGCACTGAAGAAAGCAGACCTGTCAGAAGTTGGGGGGACTGTCATAAATTCTTTTTATGCTGTTTCTTCTTTTTTTTTTAAACGTAAATGTTAGCATTAAATGCTTTCTTCCATCAGCCCCTTCTTCCCTGGGAATTTTGTATCCAAAGGATGTATTACACAGGACCCAGAGGCTAATTTGTTCCAGCTAGTCAAATTTGTGTAATGTGACCATGGTAAAGTTGGTGGTACGTCTTGATAGGTTTATTTCAAAGGTCTTACAAGTACTTACAGGCTTCTCCTAAATTGTCTCAGAACTTTTTATTACATCCCTGGGATTTGGTGGTTTTAATTACTGTTCTTTAAAATTGAGGGTAGGCCTTTTACCTGCTGTATTAGCAAGTGCTTTACACTGGAATGGGGAACAGCAGAGACTACACACTAAAATAATGATAGAATTATTCTTTCTTGGAGGAAGCACAGACTCTGGAGCAGGGATGTAAACAAGCATGCCTGATGGATGTCTAGAGGTTTGCAGGTACAAATAACCACAGAGGGCGGGAATAAAGTAGAAAACAAGCTGTCTGTGCAACCTGCAATAATCTCAGTTTTCTCCATGGGCAAACAGATGTTTTCTGACAACAGTGGTTGACCAGAGACAGTGGGGAACAGTGGTGGGCAACCTGTTTTCCTTGAGGGCTGTTACTGGATTAGGGTGGTCACTACTCTGTCATCCGACAGAATAACAGTCACAGAAAGTAAGTTTCAAGCCAGAGATTTAGAAGAATGGGGAAACTACACATATACCTACCTTAAATCCACTTTGATCTGACAGAGTGCACGAAGGTGCAGGTCATTTAGCCTGGGTACAGAACTGGTATCAGGTGATGGGGACTAACACACACTCATGTCAGTTGGGGTCCCTCAAACCATGGTCTGCACACTACTTCCTCCAGGCATTTCACAGTTTAGGTACATCACCATTTCAGAGCAGCAGTGTTTGTAAACACCATTATCTTCTTGCTGGCAGATGGGAAGGTTATAGTCACTTGGGGCTCAAGTGGATGGTGAGCACCATCCTCCACAGGAACTGTCCACATGAATGGTTTCGTACATCCCATCTACTCCTCACCTATTCCTCTGACAAGCAGGCTAAGAAATTCCCCTGGCTGCCACCGCACAGCCTGCTTAAACACATTTCTGGTCTGGTATTTTTAGCACTCCCGCTCACAACACCTTCAAGTCTGTACCTTTCTGCATTTCAGCCTTGCTGTCAAGCGATTAGGCACTGTACTCTGTGCCGGGGTGGGAGCAGTTGCTCTGTCAAGGAGTTTTGGACTGAAGGGAGAAAAGTCAAGCCTTTAAAAGTTTAGGTTGTACTGCTCTGTCTTAACTTCTGCAACAGCTGAATGGCCAGCAGCTGGATGCTATATCTTGCATTCTGCTAGCAGGAGGCTCTATCCAGAGCACATTGTACCTGTCCAATTAGGATCAGTCTCGCTGGCTATGCCTTCTGAACAAAGGCTGGAAAACCACTTTAATACAGATTAGCCACACTGCCATACGCCCGCCTAAATATTGCAGCACAAGCTCTTTTGAGAGCCATAAGCCACCTCTTTAACTAGGAGAGGGACTGCCATGGGCATGTCTGTGTACACAGACAAGCACATTTTGTCCTGATGCCATCAGCACTTTGTAATAACTCTTTGATAGAGTTGTGATTGTTTTTGCTGTGGGCTTGGCTGCCATGAGCAGAATGTCACCACAATAGAATAATGTTCAGCAAAGCCATGGGAAGGAACTGGTTGGGAGACCCAAATATCTGTAATTGGCTGAATTAAAAAGAAGAGAGACAGGAACTTCTTTTGAAGAGGTTGAAAGGGTGAAGCAGAACTTAACCAGATATAATGAGGCTCTTTTTCAGTGCTCCTTAGCTTTTTTCTGAGAAACAAATTATACAGTCAACTTTGTAACACAGAGAAAAAAATGTATTTCTGACGTTATGCATCTAAAGCCACTTGATTGCTTATTTAACTGCTTTCTCCTTGTCAAAGAAGAAGCAAAATCTTTGGATCTGGTTATCACATACCATGAGACACTGTCTGTCCAGAAACAACAAAGAGAATTGCAGCAAGATAAACTGATTCCAACAGTTTTCATCTAACTAGATTACACACTCCAAAGCAAATTATGTGCCAGCACTGACTTCCAGTGTTTCTCTTGTGTCTTTAGTTCCTTATCCCTCCTGTGTATGCTCCCTTGTGCATGAGACCAAGTCAGAATGATGGAGTCTTACCCTGCTAATGGGCTCAGGGCGAATGGTCAGTGCAATTGCAGAGATTTCAGAGACAACATTTATCCATCTGGTCCAGGTACGCAGGGAATCTGAGAAACAGCAGTGCAAGGCCATTTGCCTGCTACAGACTGCAGTCCAGAATTAATTTGGCCAAGTATGGCATTGCAGCAGCAGCATACTCAGGTACAAGCAGTAGTCTTCAGTACTGATCTTGTAACGGTGTTGTATTTGTGGAAATAAGCTGTAATGTGCTGAGGTAAAACTGTGTAAATGAGCAATTGCAAATCAAAATCCTAGAGTTTAAATTTCCTTACTCTTTAAGAAAGGGATTATGAGGGAGCTGCAGACCATATGGATATTTGGAGGTCAGGGATCACATCATAATGTCCAACCCCAACTCTAAGGAGGACCAGCTTAAATCAGGTTGCTTAAGCCTTTGTCCAGTCAAGTTTAGAATATCTCCAAGGATGGAGACTTCACAGCCTTTCCAGACCCATGTCAGACTGCCTTAATGGTGAAAACACTTTTTCCTGTTATGTTATCAGAAATTTCCTTGCTGTAACTTGTACCCATTGACCTCATCCTTTCACTGTGCACCTTCAAGAAAAATCTGTATTTCTACAAAGTTCAAATGTTTCAACTTTCTCCAAGTCTGACCTAGTAACAAAGCCAGATCATCAGACAGCAAAGGGACCCTGTTACTGAATTTAAAGGAGCTATACTGCTTTATCAGCATGGAGAATCTAGCCTTGCCAATGTCAACAGTAAGGCAATGTATAGACAGCTGTATCTCTAAGCACCTGCAAATGCTGACATATTTAGCTGCCTGGTATTTTCAGGCTTGGTTTCAGCAGTCAGCTAACCTGCATATGACTTTCACAGAGCATAAAAGCACACTTGAATATCCCCAGCTTTTACATAGAAAATAGCTCAGGAAACTCAGACAGTCTTATTTCCCCAGAGACTCTAGAGCCACGTTTGTAAAGCCAATGTTACACTTCCAACACTTTCTAGTCTTATATCTTCCACCCACATTCTTTATTAGACTGTAATTCTGAATGCTGTTGTTTGCTATGGGATCTCTAAGCTAAGGTCCCAAGGCAAAGGGAAGAATCAAAGCTACAGTCAAAGAAAGTTTCATCTTGCAAGGGAAAATGTTAACATACATTCCTAGATTTTTTCTATTTTTTTCATAGGTTTTGGGGTTTTTTTTCAAAAACAAAAATAGAATTACTGATTACTTACAGGCAAAAAATACTCTTCTGTATTTCCTACTGGCAAAAGCCTTGGTTAGTTCACAGGAGTCTATTTTGTTAGCTATTTAATTTCATTTCCAATTGAAATCAAAGCCTGTCATCAGTCTCTACTGGCCTACAGATGTCCTCATGTTATTGCATTTTGTTTAATCTGATGAGTTTCAGCTTTGAAAAATCTGGTTTCAGTAGGATTGACATTTCTGAGCACTATGTAGATCCTTCCCTTACGTAAGAATCTTATCAAACCAGTTCAACTTTCAAGAAGGAAAAATGTGGAGGATAGGGAGATTCTTTTGCCCACCACCAAGTTATCTGGGTCATTTTCCTACCAAAAAAGCTGATATGAGATATCAGAAACTCACAGGCCTATTCTCCCTGAAGCCATGCTCTCTAATTCTGTACACTTCTTAGCTAGCTACCAGTGGGACAGAGTACAGCAAGAGGTTATGGCATTTCCATTCCCCATCCCATTTCCAGCACAATTTAAAATATTGTGTGGTTCAAGGCAATGGGTCTGGTTCCCAGGTACCATAAGAAGCCCCAACTCAAATAAAAGTTTCTTCCCAGACTTACACCAGCTGCACATAGCCTTTGTCTCCTCATTTTCATATATTCATTGTAGCACAGATTTGGCATTTCCTTCTAGACTCATGATCTTGATCACCGAGTTCATCCCATAGTTTTTCTCTGTAGAGGTGGTATTGCATGGCTTGTAGCCGCTGATTTCTAGAGTGTGTCTGGGCTGACTAATGCAATGGTCTCTGCACCAAGCATCTTGCCAGCACCCACAACTTGTTAAGCTGGTAGCTAAGGATAGATATCTACATTATTGTCCCTGTCTCTGGTGAGTATAAAATACTGTCTATGAAAAATTCCTGCAGCTAGCTTGGCCTAATAATGTAAACCATTCCTTTCTAACCCAGGTAGTATTCTCTGGTTTGGGCACTAAAACTCTTGACCTTGGCTCTGACTCATTATGAAGAGGAGTTTATGGCTGACATCATCTGTGCCTACAGGCAAGAACTAATGGTTGCTGTTTGTATGGTGTCCACTGTGAAGACATCTTATCCAACTGGTCTTTGACATTCGCTTAAATCCCATCATGGTCAATTTTGGTCAGCCCATCTCTATAGAGTCTAGTTAATGTGTAAGACAGAAAGGTTTATACTGGAATAAATAATTATTTGCTGTATTCTAGTGGAATACTAAAATAAAATTCTTTTTTATCTGATATGGCTTCTTAAATTTTAAAATTTAGAGTTTCCTGCTTTCTTTGCATAGTCGTGAAATTATATTTCAGTTCATTAATCTAATGCATTTTTTAAAAAAAGGGGGGGTGAATTTTTTGCTACTTCAGAAATCTGGCAGGTAGGCAGGTTTGTTCTGTCTCCTGAAAGCTTTCTGATTGCAAGAAGGTACATATGCTGCCTCAGGACAAGAATGCTGCCAACATCGAGGTGTTCATGTACAGCTGGGACACAGAAACAAGGATGTGGCCACAGTTCAAGCTTAGATCCCTTGCTCCACTCTGGAAATGCTGGAGGTAGACTGAGACTGCATCTTCTTCCAGGCCTGTGGAGCCAGTATGCTACCCTGGATAGAGGCAGGAGCTCAGCTCAGTCTACAGGGAGATGTACAGGACATCTCAAGGAGGCCTCAAATTTCTGAGACCATGACAAGGTCAGGGCAAACTTCACTTGTTGTTGGGATCTGCTGTATAAATTGCTCTGAGCTAGAGAAATATAAATGCCACGTTGTAATGATACAAATATAGCAGAGGCATTCATTACTGTATGACAGAGCATGATGTTTTCGAGAAAATAATCTGTCTGCAGCATCTCTCAGGAGGATATGGAGGCATCTCCTCACAGAGAGGTGTGAGGTAGCAATCTTCCATACAAGAGACACCATTATGAACTGTTACCTCTACTGTATCTCCAGGAGATGTAGTGTTCTGAGATTCATATTCTCAATACTGATATTTCCCTTTTAATTCATATTGCAATGAATCCCCATTACAGCCATCTTTTGTGGAAGTTCAAGTAGATGCAACTTCGTAATTAGGGCTCCCTAGGAGAGAGTTCCTGTTACCTTCAGCACAAACACACAAAAATATTTCTCATTTCAGATCTCTGCCCCAGTAGTGCCAACAAGACTCAATGTAAATCACATTTTTCCTTTGGGACTGAAGCCAGCGCTGCAATCTAATGAGTAGTACTTTGAAAGGCCAGTGAAAAGTCTAATGATATGGATTTAACTGTGTTGGACATCAACTTTATTAGGTTGTTTTTGAGATATGGAAGTATTGACAGTGCTTATGATAAATGACGCTCCTCAGTTATTCTTGCATGACTGGTTTCCTTTCAAAGTACCCGAAAGGTTTAAAAAATATATATATTCACTTATATAAGGAATATATTCACTTACTGGTCCCCAGACATCGTCCTACACACCTTCCTACCAAGCCAGTGGACAGAATTTTTTATTCCTTATTTTCTGTGTCAACAGAATCACAATGAAGCTTTCATTACAGAATGAAAAAATGTAATTTTCTGGTTGGCACATAACCCAGTTTATATTGGCCAAGGTGTTTATTTACCTTTATCTCTGCTTTAGCCCTCAAAAGGAAAGGTTTATGCTAATGGTCGAATAAAAAATGTTAAAAAAAGGATCAGGTCTCTCTGAGGGGTTAAGCTAACCTGCTCTGGTTAATGGCTCCCATTAGGACATGCATGTACCTAGTTACATAGTATGGATTCGTAGTTGTCATCAGACCATGGAAGACCAAAAGCAGTCATTAAAAAAGGTAATTTTCTCCATCATCATATTGTCATTGCAAATTATCTCAGGTCATTGAGAAGCAAGGTCATCATAGGCACTAGTGATACAAGAATTTTTATGCTCCTATCAAGCTGCAGTTTTCCAAGCTCAGTAGAAAAAAAAACCTGTGACTCACAATGCTTGGGGAATGGCTTTTTGTGCTGCTCATTCAGTGCTGGAACATTCTTCATTTGTGGATCAGAGAGAATTCCAGACGGGATGAGGCTGAACTTCACATTCTGCAGATCACCTGACTTAAATCTCACTTTTGTTGTTCCTTTCTCCTCCTACTTGTAAGACATCAGCCCTTCATCATCGTTTCAGAACAACCTAGATTTTATTCTGACTTACACCGAGTGGCATACCAAGTTCATGATCAAAATAAAATAGCCTGGTATACAAGAGCATTTTCAAAACAGCATAGGAGTGCTGAGAGAAGTGTTTAGCATGGTCACATCACACTGAAGTGAAGGAATGGAGCAGTCTAAGAGTTCCCTTACAAATTCACAGCTCCCAGAGTTCTCCATATGCTACTCCATGGGCCTTATATTTCTTAAGTTGAAGCTCTTTGTAAAGGTAATATTTTTATGATGCTGCCACACTGCAGTGAAACTGTTATCTATCCCTAAACACTTCTGAAAGAGTGGTATGGGAAAAAGGCAGCGGTCAGTCAGCCCAGAGTGGGTAACTTCTCTCCACAACATTCCCACATTTTGGGAACTCTTTGACTTGGTGGCATACAGGATTAGTAAATTCATCAAAAGCAAACAAGTGACAATTGAATAAGATAATGCCTCAGAGCTTGAGGAAAACTTAGTAAGACCAGTTTGGTAGGTAAAGATAGGGATGGAAATTTGTGAGCTGAAACAAAGATGGTGATTTGTTACAGGCATGAGAACAGCACCAAGCCAAAATGGAGTATCTATTCTTCTGCTTACGTTAAGGGTTTATTCACAAATAGTTAATAAGGGATTATAAATTAGCAACAGATGTGTGCAGGTGATAGACAGGAGCAAAAGGAGTCAAAGGTTGGTCCAGCACTGAAGGATTCCGATGACAAACGCATTGCAGGGCTGATACAGGTAAAACACATAAGGTTTTGTAGCTGTCGGCAGGCAGTGGAATTAGCACTTCAAATGGGCACTTCTGACTTACTCCTTGAATAACAAAGCAGTTCACTCACATTCACAGCTGGTTCAGGAGACAGTAAGTAGATCTCTAGGTGCTGGAGATGCCATCCCAGCTGCACAGCAATACACAGAAATTGCTGGATCTCTGAATCTCCTTGTGGCCCTGTGGCCTTTTTCTATAAAATGCAATACACTTTTCTTTGTTTGCACAGTTGAGAGGAAAGGGAAACGGAGAATCCGGACAACGTTCACAGCTGAGCAGCTGCAGGAACTGGAGAAGATTTTCCAAGTGACTCACTACCCGGATGTCCATATTCGCAATCAACTGGCAGCAAAGATAAACCTCCCAGAAGCCAGAGTTCAGGTACATTGTGTCTCCAAAAGCCTATGCTCACTCCACCAAATTTTTACACAGAGTGTATTTCCCATAGATTATACCTGGGTGACAATGCTGATGAAATACGTGACCTCTCTGTTACCTTTCACAGGAGGCCAGTATCACTGTTCTCCTTCTACAAATAGGGAAAAAAAGATTTTGTCACTCAACTGTGACAAGCCAAATGGGATTAATCAAAGGGTTAACAGGAGCCCTAAGCATGCTAAACACATAGCAAATATGAGTTACAGATGCTTATGAGCAACCTGTTGGACTCTGTAGTGACAGAGTGGCCATTTATGAAAATATATATTAAGCATTTATTAACCTTTTATAGACTAATGTACAGCCAGTACAAGCTGTCATCCACATCCATCAGGCTCTCAAAAAAAGTGAAATTAACTGCCCAAATAAAAATGCTTTCTTGCTGTTCTGTATTTTGATATCACAGACTATAAATGCCCTGGCTGTAATTTCACTGTATGGAAAGTAATCCCATTCCTCTCAGCTGTGATGTAATATTTGTGCCTGAGCTCAATATTGACTACAATGTTTCCACATATGAAATTTGCTGCATTAACATATATGTACCACCATCTATTGGAATTTGATGTTGTTCACTAGGCACGCTTGTGATGATTCTTACATAGCGCAGTTTCTATACTTGACATAATCCTGGAGTCCATCAGTATACATCCATGCACATAGCCCACTCTAACAACCAAAGTTCAACAAAGAGCAGTTTATTGACGATGACATGCCTGGGACTTTTGACTAACCATGACGATATTGCTTCATAGTTAGGCAACAGGGAAAAGTGGAACAGCATAGCCACAATAAGCCCATTAGCGATATCAGTGCAATTCCAATGGTATAAGGCCAAGCTGGGCTTGTAGTCAGTGTTCCTACCAGAGCATCAGATCACGTGAAAGAACAGGACACTCTTCTGTTTAAAAAAACATTTATATTCTGTATGGGGAAAAAGAAAGTATTTGTCATGGAAAGCATCAACCTGAGATGTACACAAAGGAAGTAAAAGGCCCTTCATGTATGAACTGCAGATGGCAAATTCCCAATTCAGACAGTGTTACATGTGACACAGGAAATTCTGCGTTTGATGTCATCTTGGATGATGATGTCAGCTGGCCACAGAACTAAAAATGAGCAGTAAGTATGGTACAAGTTACAAGCTGCTATTATTTTGATTGACTGCATTTGTCAAATAGAAACAAAACGGATTACAGAGAATTCATACATAGTTCTGACAGAACTAAAAGCAGTATGTTAACTCAGGTAGAGATAATTTAACTAGGGGGAAAAAATCGAGCAAACCTTGGGTAGCCAGCTGAAACATTTCATAACTGTGCAAAAAGATTGTGTCCTCCAGTAAAGAAACAAAGCTATGATTGCTATGAAACAGTTTTAGTGGATAGATGTAATTACATCCCTGCATGTGTGCATGCCTACATGCAACACAAAATGAAGAATGCTTGATAAGTAAACTTTAGAAACAAGAAATTATAAAAAAATTAATAAGCAAACCAGAAGGACACAGGACAAAGCTTTGGTAAGAAAAATTAAGGATCATCAGAAACTCAATAAGAGTCCATTAAGAACAAACAAAATTATATTATATTGATGTTACTTTATAGAAACACTGAGACTGCCAAGGATAATACAGAAATGGAAGAGTTCAGTCATAATTTCTGCTCTACCCTTGGAAATACATCAGGGAAAGTGGCAGTATCACAGAGTGATGATGAAACGCTTTCCATAAGGATAATATTGAACAGCTACTACTGACAGATACATTTCAATCCAGACATCTAGGTGACTTGCCTCCAGTAGTTCTTAAAAAGCTGCTTGAGTACTTTGGGTCATTAGTGTGGATATTTAATCAGTCCTGGAGTAGAAGAGATGTTCCAGGGGCCTTGAGGGAAGTTAATGTTGCATCAGTATTTAAAGGGTAAACAGGACGACCAGATAATGACTGACCTCTCAGCCAAACATTGATTTTTGGAAAAATAGTGATAAAGCTGACTCGGGTCTCTGTTAACGAAGATTTAAAGAAAGGGTAATATATTTAATGCTTATCAACACTGGTTTATGGAAAACAGATGTTGTCAAACTCATCTTTTTATGATGAGATTATTGATGAAAGTTTTAAACTGAAAGACAGTAGATTTAGATTGGTTATAAGGAAGAAATTTTTTACAATGACGGTGACAAGACACTGGAACAGGTTGGCCAGAGAACCCAGAGAAGCTATGGATGTCCCATCACTGTAAGTGCTTAAGCTCAGGTGGGATGGGGTTTGAGCAATCTGGTCTAGTGGAGGGTGTCCCTACCCATGATAGGGGGATTGGACTAGATGATCTTTAAAAGGTCTCTTCCAACCCAAATCATTCTCTGTGATCCTGTGATTCTGTGTATTTGGTTGATAAAGGTAGTAATATTGATGGCATGTAGGACCTTGCCTTGGACCTATACTCTGCTTAGATTAAGAAAACAGAATAGATTGAGATGGTATCTTCTAGTCGACAAAACCTAGGTCTGCAACAGTTGTCCAACTGCAAATGAGGAAGTTTCAAAGGTAGTCTCTCCCAGGAGCCATTTACTGACACAAATGTGAATTTGAACTACATAATCAGTAAAATCTGTAATGATAGTGCTATGAAATGGTAAGAGAACTGGAAAATAATGAAAAGGCTGATTCACTTTAGTACAGCAAGATCCAGATCATTGGTCATGTGTCTGTAAGAGAACAACAAAGGGGCAATCTTACAAAGCAACAAGTAGAGGCTATTCCTACAACATGGGGCACACCACTGTCCCTCTGCACTCTATTTTAGATCTTGTTTCCTTGGACAACCTGCGGTCAGCTGAGAGGGCAAATGAGTCTTTTGTGAAATCTCAGGAGGGATTAAGGAATCAGTGGTCCCTGGCTTTAGCACTGATGTGACTTTTGTAAACTCCCATGCGAATACTGTTCTCTGTCTCAGTGCCATAGCTCAGGAACACTGGAAAATTAAAGTTATTAGAGTGCAGGAAATAAATTGTATCTGTAGTTTGATATCTGTGGTACACAGAGAACAGAAAAATAGATTTAAATCCCAATAAAAGAAATTAAAGGTGGGCACTGAGAAATCATTTTAAGGGTAAGGATGTTGGAGAGCTGATTGGGCAAAAAAGAGCAGTCTGTAAACACAGCTTCGCCTTTATTGAAAAAAAACCCACCCCAATCCCTGAACTGAGGACTTTATCCCATATGGGGATTTTGGAGAGAGCACTTCAGAGCTTGCATTTTGGCTGCAGTCACCCCTCTGCCCACAACCACTCTGTCAGTGTTGAAGAAGAGTAATTTTTATGGCGTTGATTCACCATATAACTCCTGCACGGTAGAAAGGGAATGGAGCAGTTCATACAGATTAAGCAGTTCTCAAACACATGCAAAGCCAGATAAACAGGACTGTCCTTTCAGTAACCTCAGATACTGCTAACTATCAGCCATATAACAGAGGGCTGCTGACATTCCCATTACTTCCTGGTCAAGAGATGCAGAAATAATTGTACTGCTCATTATTTGGTCTAAAATACATACGTATTTACATCCAGCAGCACTGGGTTTGATCGCTAACATCTTGTGTTCATGTGTAGCACTTGCCTAGAAAGAAATGTCTACATTCAAACAGTAAATCCCCTAAGCTGGCTAGAAACTACAATGAAACTACAATTTTTCACAGCAATGCAACAAGATGCACTACTGTGGATACACTATAAATACTTCTGTGCCTCAGTCAGAAGCCAGACAGGTCAAATCAGCTGATAGATAAAAGAAACTCCCTTGAGAAAATTGTTTTACAGTGCAAAAAGAGATGGCAGATAACAGATTGCTGAGCAATTTAGGAGATGACGTCCCCTTGGGTCTTCTCCTTAGGTTCCTTTCATGAATTTCAAAATGTTACCAGATAAACATGGGAAGAACCCTGTTACTACAGTTCCACTGGTGACACATTTTTATTGCAGCCCATCAAAACATCTAGATGGGTCTCTTCACACTCTGTTTACTTGGGAACAGTGGGAAAGAGCCCTGTCATGCAACAAATCATGCCTCCTAGGGAAAGCAGAGTGCCATGTGCCTTGACTGCTGCAAAGCTTTGACCACAAAAGGATCTGCTCTCCCAGGAGAGCCCTGGAAGACCTGCTGCACCCCATTCAACTGTCTTTGAACAGGGAGATCCTCAGTTTACTGTGAGCTGTGAGAAAAAAAGAGACTGTCATGATAGTGCAGAGATGTCACATGCTGTGCAAAGTGTGAAAGGTGCTGAGTTGAACCCAAGGTTTTCCTTTAGGTTCAGCCCCTGGTTCTGCTGAGCTGGAGGTCAATGTTTTCTGGCATTCATGTAGAGAGTAGGGAAAGCAGTTGGATGGGAGTGGTTCCTCCTTCATCTCCAGTTCATTTTGGTGCTTTTTCTTTCTTGCCTGGATCCAGATCTGGTTCCAGAACCAGCGAGCAAAGTGGAGGAAACATGAAAAATTTGGCAACTTCGGTGGCCTTCAGCATCTGACAGAAGTTGATTTCATTCCTGCTCCCAAGTCAGATATCACAGTGAGTATTGGAGGCTATGTATAAAGCTTTTGAAGGAGAGATATAGCTATCCTTTACCAGGACACCACTTTGCCTGGCACAATCCCAGAGAAGGAGGACTGGAAAAGATAAAAATGGCAATATAATGAAGGGAAATCCCAGTAAATTTGGTCAGACAATACATTTCTTCATGTAGTGAAACCTGTTTTGTAAATATGCTGTGAGGTGTCTCTTGCAGGGTGATCCTTTTCTATTTACTTTCATTTAATCATGGTTTGGTTCAAAATAACTTTACCATCAGAAATTTCCTGAAAAGGAAAAAATATGACATTCGCAGCCACAAAGACACATTTCTTTATAGACAGTATCTCTTTATAAGGTCCAGCCTTGTTAGGCTGACCAGAACTTTTTGCCCTTGACCCATGTCCTTGCTAAGTCTGGGACAGTCAATATTATCCAGGCTGGCACACAGGTTCTTTCCCTGTCAGTAGTTTTTCCATGGCTAGAACAAAGGGCATTTTGCCTTGCTCCCTGGGTAACAGCACACCACTGGGTTTTAGGGAGTCTATTCTTCTGAAATTTTCTTCTTAATTACTGAGCACCAGGGAAACAAATAAGGTTGACTGTAAATGTATCCAACTAAAAGTCTGTATTGATTCACCTGAGACTGCATTTTTATTCTTGAAAGGCTCCTAGCTTGATGCCAAGAAAGCTCTCTGCTACCATCCCTGCCATAGGATACTACTCACCACTGCAAGGGCAGCTGACAACTACATGGATGCCCAGCACGCTTTCCTTCATCCCCCACCACTTGGAGCTGCTGCCCCTTCCAAAACCATACCTGCTCTTCAATGTCCTCCCCTCTTATGGCACACCGCTACCCCACAAGTTGGAAAGGAGCAGTATCTGCGCCAGCTCCACATAGAGGAGCATATGGGGGGACTGGGGGACTTTGGGAGCATGCTTTTCTCACCCAAGACTATTTGAGGGGAGGAGGGGGTGGTTCCTCTCCTCGAACAAGCCTGTTGGGACGTTTGGTGGCCTGTGGTACAAAGACCACTTGCTGCAGGAGTGCCACCATGAATCGCTGCAGCCTAGCAAACGTGGGCAAGAGCCACCATGGATTAGGAAGGAGCTCATTGTCTGTCTGAGGAGGAACAAGCTCCGTAGAAACCCAACTGCTCAACTGAGAGCCTCTCCCTGCGTGAATGGTGCACAGAGCAGCCCTGCCAAAAGACTAGGGCTTTACTCAGCCCTGAGACAGTGCTGGATGTCCCTATTGTGCTGGTGGCTCAGGGCAGGCAAGATGCCTGTGATAAGGTATGCATAGCCAAAGGGTCCAGACAAAAGGACTTTCTTCTGCTCACTTTCCTCATACCTTCTGGTCCTCATGCACCGAGGGGTGCAAAGAACACGTATAGGTCAAAAATCAAACTTTCAAGATACTTATTTTTCTGAGTAGTCAGTGAGGGAGAGGCGTTGGTTTGATTTGCTGTCTGTGGTTTTGAGTTGAATAAAGGGGCACAAACACAATTTGAGCTGAAATATGACAGTCTGAGAGGGGGAGCAGTGCTGAGCTCTAGATTTGGTACCATGAGTCTCTGGGGGCAAGAGAATTCTTCAGCTGGTTAATTAAAATGCTTATGAGGAAGCCTCTCATTTTTGACCTGAATTAAGAAAGCTCCAAAACTCCATCAGAAACAATAACGAAAAGAGACAGTCTGAGTTTAATCTGCTCGACATAATAGGATGGTATGACTCCTCAGTTTGGTTTAATTGTAGATCAATAATGAGATCAGCCTGCCCACTTACAAAATGTCTGTATGCCTTATTATTTACAAAATATTAATCTCCTTCCAACATGTGGTGCTTTTTTCCCCCTGCTTATTCAGGGTCTAATCCTGTTTCCACTGTTGTCTCCACTGACTTTCATGGGAAGCACCGGGAAAGCACGGTTCAAAGGCTTGCACCATCATCTGTATGCAGCCACAGTACATACTGCACACTAACAGGGGAAGCTACTGAGAAAAGCCATTAAAATGTGGTCTCCCTCCCAGACATATCACTAGTAAGGGTGGCCATTCATGACAGAGTCCAAAAGGAAAGCAAATTGTGACCCAAAGGCTTGCTGGGGAGGTTGTCCTGTGCGCGTGGGAGTGCAGGTACATTAATGACTCTGAATAGGTTGCTTATTTAAGAAATCCCTCTGGCCAGACTGCAGCTGCCAGGTCTTCAGCCTTCTCCTAGCCACTAATTGTTAGTTACATAGTGGATCATAGTGAGTCAATAGCTTTCTTGTTGTCTGGCTGGCACCAGCTTGCCATGTACTTCAGGTGTGGGAGACCTGTAAGCTACAGAGAAGCTGACTGTTGCAGGGGAAAATACAAATACTACCCTATACCGGTTTCATTTCTTCAGGCCACAACTGTTCAGCAGAAGACAGGTATACTGTGTCCTTCCTCCTATAGAATCATAGAATGGCAAGGGTTGAAAGGGACCCCAAGGATCATAAAGCTCCAAACCCCCTGCCACAGGCAAGGCCACCAACCTCAGGCCTGGATCTACACAAGGTTACCCAGGGCCCCATCCAACCTGGCCTTGAGCACTTCCAGGGATGGGGCATCCACCACCTCTCTGGGCAGCCTGTTCCAGGACCACACCACTCTTTCTGTAAAAAACTTCCCCCTAATATCGAATCTAAACCTTCCCTCCTTTAGCTTTAAACCATTCCCCCTTGTCCTGCCATTATCTGCCCTTTTAAAAAGCTGATTCCCCTCCTGTTTCTATGCTCCCTTCAGGTACTGGAAGGCTGCAATGATGTCCCCCCGCAGCCTTCTCTTCTCCAGGCTGAACAAGCCCAGCTCCCTCAGCCTCTCTTTGTAGGGCAGGTGCTCCAGCCCTCTAATCATCCTTGTGGCCTTCCTCTGAACCCTCTCCAACAGTTCCACATCTTTCTTGTATTGGGGGCCCCAGATCTGGACACAGTACTCCAGGTGGGGGCTCACGAGGGCAGAGTAGAGAGGGACAATCACCTCCCTGTCCCTGCTGGCCACCCCTCTTCTGATGGAGCCCAGGATACATTGGCCTTGTGAGCTGCAAGTGCACACTGCTGGCTCATGTTAAGTTTCTCATCCACCAGAAACACCAAGTCCTTCTCAGCAGGGCTACTCTCAAGAAGCTCTTCTCCCAGTCTGTATCTATGTCTGGGATTCTTCCGGCCCAAGTGCAAGACCCTACACTTGGCAGTGTTGAACCTCATTAGGTTCACCCGGGCCCATTTTTCCAGCCTGTCAAGATCCCTCTGGATGGCTTCCTTTCCTTCTAGGGTGTCGACCACACCACTCAGCTTAGTGTCATCCGCAAACTTGCTGAGGGTGCACTCAATCCCATCATCGATGTCATTGATAAAGATGTTAAAGAGAACCGGTCCCAAGACAGACCCCTGGGGGACACCGCTTGTCACCGGTCTCGTACAAGACCTTTTTCCCACACCTGCTTGGATCTTTATATCTTCACAGAATCACAGAATGACTAGGTTGGAAAAGTCCTTTCAGATTATCAAGGCCAACCATTCCTGTCCTAAACCATATCTCTAAGTACCTCATCTACCCCCCTCCCTGGGCAGCCTGTTCCACATGATGACAACTCTTTCAGTGAAGAATTTTTTCCTAACATCTAGTCTAAACCTGCCCTGGCACAGCTTAATGTCATTTCCCCTTGTCCTATCACCTGTCACTTGGCTGAAGAGACCATCGCCCACCTCTCTACAACCTCCTTTCAGGTAGTTGTAGGCTGTGATCAGGTCTCCCCTCAGCCTCCTCTTCTCCAGGCTAAACAACCCCAGCTACCTTAGCCACTCCTCATAAGATTTGCCCTCCAGCCCCTTCACCAGCCTGGTTGCCCTCCTCTGGACACACTCCAGGACTTCGATGTCCTTGTAGTGAGGAGCCCAGAACTGGACACCATACTCAAGGTGTGGCCTCATCAATGCTGAGTACAGGGGCACAATCACCTCCCTAAACCTACTGGCCACACTATTTCTAATATAAGCCTGGATGCTGGCACCTCTTTCTTCACCTCTGTCATCTTATCTACCGTCTGAAGGACAGTCCAGATACAGAACTAAACTACAACAAAGGAGTCTAAGCATCCAGCTGATTAAAATCAATAGGAATTAGCTGTGGTGAACACCTCATGCAACTTTAGGTGACTGCATTGCAGCCACATACACCTGAATTCAGCACCCTGGGATCACTTTAAAGAAGAAAAAGTGATCACACTAAGATTTCTAGGTTTGGTGAAGTCCACACATTAGTGCAGTTTCCAGGATGTGAATTGTCCCTGTGCAATAATTAGCTTGAGTATAGACACTGGCACTAATCATCTAAAGCTAAGGGAGCATGACTCCTTGCACAAGTAGACCAGGGCTGCAAGCCAACGCCTTATCCTGCAGGAATATTTGTGTAGCATAGAGGAGAATTCTGGGATGATCATAACATGACATTTTTTCTTGATCAGGATATGGAATATTTGAATTTCACCAGCCTTCTGATAGAAACCAAGCAGCTTTCCAGGATTGTTTCTTACTTTCTGTCCACTCCACATGGCTGTCTGATAACCCCAAGCCCCAGGTTCCTACGCATCATGATGCCTTCCCAGACTGGGAGCATTGCTTCATGCTTCTGAGATCTTCTAGAAGCCCCATTTTGGAACAGAATGGTGAGAAGCAGCACTGCTGACCAGACTTCATCAACTTCATCTTGAAAAATCAAAGCCTTATGATTCCATTTCAGCTAGCAGGTTCAAGACTTGAAGGGGTTGTTTTGATTTAGAACAGTTTTGCTTGGACATTCTTTTTTATTTATGAAGTTCCAGAATTTCCCACTGAACACCAAATCCAGGTTTTGGAATATGTGTAGCATCTCCAACCATATGCAGCTAGTCAAATCCCAGAGACACTTAATACTATTTTCTTGGTTTTCACCAATTTCATAATTTTATTCTGTGGTGCAGCCGGAACAATTAGCACAGAGTGGGACAGTTTATGGCACTGGCATCTTGTTAAACTCAAACACCTCCTAATCTTCCAATTTTCATCCCATCTCATCTAATAGTGGCGTCTTTCCCTTCCTGTACACCGTCTACTCACCTTGAAAGGGAGAAGTACAAAAGTTCACTTGTTTTGTGGCTGTGCTGATCCTCAGGATGCTGTGTTTGCATTGTTATATACCCTAATGTTTCCAGAAAATGCCATGTTGGGCACACCAATCTTTGGGACACCCTAAACTCCACAGTTGTTCAGACATATAGGATTGCTTTGGGCATAAATATATCTTAAACCTGCCAAAGGGTTGCAGGAGGAACAAGGCATCCCAGGTAGGTGACCACACACTAGCAAGACCTGCATGTAGATATGCAGTCAGAGTTTCATCATAACTTCAGAGTAATGGTCTGTGATATTCCCTGAGCAAGGGGAATGAATTAGGCTTCTCATTGCTACTGCATGGCTCTGGATGTGCTGTCTTGCTGTGAACTGGTCCACCTGCTCTCCCAGGACATGTGCTATACTTATTCCATCCAGAAACATCCTGATGGCCTCTCAGCAGACTCATCCCACTCCTCAAACAAAAAATGTGTGGTTGTCATCTCTGTCCAAAGGGCCTGGCAGAGAGCACAGTTTCAAATCCAATTATGATAACATTTTGTTCCCTTGTTGGATCTTAATCACTTTTCCAAGGCAGCAGCAATGAGAGGAGACACCACAGAAAATGGACATCCTGGAAGGCTGTTGCCACAGTCCACTGGATCAGATCACATGAGCCTAATAGCATCTCAGAAACGAGTGATGTAAGAGCCTAGTCCGCAACAAAAATGAAAGGCTGTTATTTATGGTAGATGCTTAGAGGTTTTGCCTCACCTAATTTCAAGTGACTCAAATAGCAGGGTTTACAGCCACCTTGGGAGAGACCCCTCTGCAGTCTCACAGCTATCCATGACACATGCTTACATTTTCTGTATTACAGGTTCATCTTTAAATCCACAGTGAAACCCCATGCAACCTAAAAAATTCCTCCCCATGGCTTATGGCCCTGATTTTCATTCTCACACTGACTTTTCTCAGTGAGCCAGGCCACAGATTCCAAGCAAATTAGTCCTTTTCAGCTTGAGGAAGACATGATCCTTCTGATGATGTTTGCAGGCCACAGACGCCTCTGAGTCTTCAGTCTGTCCTGGATTGTTCTTTATCTCACCTACTTGTGTCCTTAAATCTTTCCTTGTAAGTCCCTCTGTGACATAGATATTGCATCAACTGCATTAAAAACAATTAGATAGATGACCAAGGTCCGAGAACCAATGTAAATTAACACCAATCAAGAAGGCGGAGACTGTGGCAAAGTCCAAAGGGGGTGGTAAATACACACTGGGGAGAAGGGGATGGGGGAGCATGGCAAGTTGGCAGGGTTGGGACCAGCTTAGCCTGTGTATCAGCTACCTGGGAGAAGGGACCCTTGTGCTGCTGAAGGGCAAAAAGACAGGGGAGGAAATCTGGGCTTTAAAAGGGCACACAAAAAAAAGTGGATGATGAGGCTACATGACTCTTATTTAGACAAATTAATGTTGAAAACCTGCTGCATATCAGGCTGAAGCGTACAACAGTGGGCAGAACAAGAACACAAGTGTGCAGTGATTGCTCTTCTGATCAAAAGTTCATTTTGGGGGTATTTTTTACTCTTAAGTGGAGTGTCCAGGTTGGATGGCTTTTAACTGTATCACAGTAAGAGAACCCAGGGGCCTCTAGAAAGCTTTTCTGTTATTGTTGCTTCTGTGGTTTTGTGGGGGCAGCTAGAAAAGAGAGATGGGGTTTGAAGGGGGTTGTTTACTTTTAAAGGTTTCTCTTTTCTTTTTCTTTTTTTTTTCCTTTGGTCTGTGTGATTACCATGTGCTCTGATCACAGTCAGAAAGGGAGCATGCAGAAAGGTTACTGCCTGCTCTGCAATTCCAAACAGGTATGACCTTGGGTCAAACAAAGCTGTGATTTAAAGCAGCCAAACATCTGGTTCTTCATGCTTGTTGACCAAGCTCTCCATCCATTTCCTGGTCCGTGGTCTGACTTGACTTTGCTAAGCAACTGCAAAGTATCCTTCCTTTGTTACCTCATACCTCCCTTTAACCTGGACAACAGGTCTCGCCTAAGTGCCTACTTCCATTTTCTTGCACTGCTTCCTTTTTGCTCCTTGTTGGCTTTCTGGTTTTTTATGTTATGAGAAAAAGCTCTAATTTCTAGCTCAGGGACCAAATGAGTCCACATCTGTGCATCTCAGAGAGAACAACCAAAAGTCAGGATGTAAGTAAGGGCTTCATTCAAAATGTAATGGTAAGTGAAATAATTTGGTTCTTATCCAACCAATAGAGCATAGCTTTTCCAAAAAGGCCTCTTACAGCAATTCCTTCTTGCTCCTGTCTTCATGCAAACCCGCTCTGTTCCAGGCCCATTTCCATGACATGTTCTTGCTTTTGCTGAAATCTATCATTTACAGTGTCTATCCAAAAACATCTGCACAGACTAATTTTATTTTCCAGTGGCTAGCAATAAAAACTCACACCCTGAACTCCTGAAGCCCAGCAGAATGGAGAGGGAGGGAGGGGAAAATGTCTTTCATTCCAGATCTTCAGGGCAGGAGCTTCTGATTGGACTCCAGAGTTTGATCAAAAATTAATCTGGTGTCAAAGACAAAAGGGGGGCTTAGATGAAATGCTTTAAAAGGAAACCAAACCAGATTTTTTAAAAATAATCTTAAAGGAAAAAAAATCTGTGTCTTACAGTAGGAGATAATTCATTACTCAGACAGCCATTTTCATAGGCATTTCAGGAAGATGTCCCCTCATGGGTTAGCTTGCAGTGATACTGCAAACCTTTCTGGGACCAGCATATGAAGTGGTACACCTGGACAATCTGCAGCCTGTTAGAGAATTAAAGAGTACGAGTCAGCCCCATGCACCAGGAATTTGTAGAAGCCGCCCCTTTTTCTGCATTTCAAAACTCTTCATAGTCACACTCTTCGCCATTGCATTCTTTGCTGCTGCATTCCCTATCCATGTCACATGGCTGATGTCAAGCTTACAGGACAGAAATTCATTGCATCCTTCATCATCTTCAATTAAATATAGATGCTGCTATTTACAGCCTTCCAGACCCCAGGCCTTGTCAGCTTTTAATGGTTTTGAACACTTCTAATAGCAGGAAAGAGCCATTTTGTCTGCTCCTCAACAATACGAAAGGTAAATTTAACACTTCCTCTGCAGGAAGCACGTTCCAGACCCTTTGCTTTGTTTGTGTCTGCTGAAGCTAGGAAAATGTTTAGGGCTCTCAGCAATATCAGCGATATCAACCTTGCTTATTGCTAATTTTCCACTCTTAGAAGCTTTGCAGGTCCCCCTCTCCTTTCCTTTGTCTCCCACACACATTAACAGAACAAATGTTATTGCTACTCTTGTGTTGTTATTTTTTTCCTTTGGTTAATCTCTGCTCTGAACTTAGGGCTGTCCCATGGTACACTGCCAAGATTTCCCAGGCAGGAATAGGTGTGCAGTCTTTGAGGGGCACCTAGCAGTGCCAAGCACCTCCTCGCTGCCATGAAATGATTGCCAGTGCAGGGAGCTACTTGAAAAAGTAGCTTCTCTTTCATTTATCCAGAGGAGGCATCCAGCATTCAGGATCTACCATATGATTCCCAGGGTTATCCTTCCAATAGTTAAGAAAAAGCAAGTCCCACCAAGGGGCCTTAAATCTCAGCCAGCATCACAGGGGTTTGGGCAATCTTTTATTGATGGCATTTTACAGCACTCCTCAGTGCAATTCCCCTGCTCTCAGACACTTTGAATTTTACCAAATTTTATCTTTCAAAATTTAACTTCTTCTGTGTTATCTGTCTGCCTCAGGCCAATGTCTTAAATCTAAGCAATTCACTACCAGAGGCTGGGGAAAGTACACTGGCTTGCTCATGGAGACAGAATTCTCGTATCCTTTTGAGAACAGCACTTGGAGCAGGAGCATGAAATTTGTCATGGAGGTGGCCTTTTCTGTTAATCTTGCTCTTTGCCATTATTGTCACCAACTACTGTCATCTGGCCAGAGTATAAATCTTCAAAAAGTATCAGCTTGCGTGGGTTTATACTGTGTCCTTCAGATTATAGCAATTACATTCCTCATGGAGTTGATGCTCCCTAGCAATGGCTCAGCATGACTTCCTGCTCCCTACCAATGCTTATTCTGATGGATCAGCATGACTTCCCCCATGAGCTCAGTTCTTGGCTTGCTGTGAACAACACATGGCCCAGACTCATGATGGCCACCAGAACACGTTCCCTGGTTTCTGAATACCCCACCACCTCAGTCTCAGGATCAGGAGGGTGGAACAACCTCCCCAAGCTTAATCGGGCAGGTGGGGTGTCAAGGAGGGGTTATGGCTGGAGAAGGAAAACAGGACATGGTCTGTCATAGGCAGAAGAGGCTGGCTGGGTGAGAAGGCTCTACTGGAGAGCCAGGGCAGTGCAACCAGAAGTGATGACAGTGGGTCCATGTAGCCAGGATGGGTGGGTAGCAGTGGACTGCGCAGGAACAAAGAGCTGATCTGAGACAGGGTGCGGGACAGGTTTGACCCTACCTGTTCCTATGGGACATCCAGATAGTGGCTTGAACTGCAGGTTTTACTCATGCAAGGTTCCTTTTCCCCATGACTCGCTTAGCTGGATCAGGCTACAGCACTATTTGGCACTGCTTGCTTGCAAAAATAAGATTCCCCAGTGCCATGACAAACTCAGGAGGGCTTGCCAGCCTCTGCCAACCCGCGTTCCAGTCTACGTATGCACTATAGGGACTGCTTACCCTTGCAAGGCATGAGGCTGTGGGGCTCAGACACCCCCAAGGTAGAGCCTGGTGGGCTGGGAACACTTCTAACACCAGAGCAGGCAGCAGCTGAGGCTTGGAAGCTCAGAGTTAATAATAAAGAGAATAAAACAAGTCCTACCTATGGCCTATCTTTCAATGAATTCTTCCATCCTGAGCATTCAATGAACTCTGCTCCTGCAGGGAGAAAAGAGTTGTGCAATCATTTAATTAAGGACCCTGTCACAATGCAAGCACGGAAGAGGCCAGAGCTGAGGATTCACTCTACCCTTTTGGGTTTCCTAACTTTTTCAGTGCCTGATTTAGCTACCATGCTAGTTTTTTCTTTACACAGCTTTTCCCTGTGTTGTTGTGCAAAGCAGCACTGGAGAGGGGTGAATGGTGAGGAGGGTAAGGATCCTTTGTGCCATGCAGAGCAGAGCGCTACAAACCCTCACTGATTGATGGAAAAAACTTGACCAGATAATAAAAGTATTTTATTCTCATATTATGTGTTACTAGAAGGCAACAATAGAACAATATATTGGTAGCTATATCTGATGAGTGTATGTGTGTATTTAAATGTGGGTGTATATCTATGTGTGCATTTCTTGAATTAAGTTGTTTAGAGTCAACTGAGACAAAAGATAAATTGCACTGATAAAACTGCTTCTTTTATAGAAACTGGGCTCAAAACACAAAACCTGTCACGCTTTTTCAAACCCCAGTTGAACACCCAGCCCAGTACCAGAGAGTGCTCAGATGATCGGCAATGGATGTTTTCAACTTTTATTGCAGGTTGCACTGTGTCCATCAGATTATTCCTGTGCATTCTTCCAGCTCATGCAAACAACTCAACATGCTGCCATTCCTCAATGGCAGCATCTCTGTCCTTGGTATTATCTTCTAGTTGTGATGTCTGCCTGGCCACCAGGCTCCTCCATGAATGGGACTATCCTTTTCCTCTTCTGTGCAAAGCCTTCAGTCAAAGCCTCCTCCCTGTACCTAGTTCAGAACAAAACAAAATAAACAACACCACTCACCCTCCCCAGCCCTCCCCAAAAAAAACCAAACCAAACAAAAATCAGTGTATCTCCTTATCCTTATAAATAGGAGGGGAATCAACTTCTTTAAAGGGTAGATAATGGCAGGACAATGGGGGATGAATGAAAGCTAAAGGAGGGAATGATTAGATACTAGGGGGAAGTTCTTTACAGAGAGAGTGGTAAGGTGCTGGAACAGGATGCCCAGAGAGGTGGTGGATGCCTCATCCCTGGAGGTGTTCAAGGCCAGGTTGGATGGGGTCAGCAACCTTGTGTAGATCCAGACCTGGAGGTTGGTGGCAGGGGGGTTGGAATTCTCTGATCCTTGGAGTCCCTTGAACTGAGACCATCGTACGATGCTATGATTCTATGATCCTGCACAAGGACCTGCCTTCCTGTGTAGTCACAGCCCACCCACTTTTCACCATGGCTCATTGAGGGCTGACTACAGTCTGAGCTGTGTGCAAGCTGATTTATGCAAAAGGAAGATCCATTTTCAACCCTCAAGTATCCAATATGGTCCCCAGGTGTAATGAAGCTTTGCTGACTCTTGAACCTCACAAACTACACATAAAACAAGTGATTTCCTATGACCAGTCACAAAAAAAACAGTAGGGTGCTATGTGGTAAAGCTGCCTTCTGATCTATACATTGTAAAAATCTGCTGTTCAGATCTTTGCATCTGGGCGCTAAGGGTGGCTCCAGGAAGGGTGGTGAGTCTGACTGAGGGAGCCTTGTTCAGACCCTGTTGTTATCAGCAAGAAAACAGGAAAACATCCATCGTCTTTGGCAGAACCAGAGATCGGTGTATGCTGGGGGAAAAAAAATATACATATAAAAAAATTCAACAACAAAACCTCTAACACCTACTCACTGAACAAAACTACAGCCAGAGGCCTGTTGATGTTGCATTGGGAGTTACTCAAGTGCAGATCAGCATTAGCACAGCGTTCCAGGACTTAATATCATTCCAGGCAATTTATTGCTATCCAATATTAAAGCTGCTGTCCTTATGAAAACAACAGCACACAGCGGCATCTCATATTTTCTGTGTTTAACTGAGCTATCTTGGAAATGCTGCTTTAATAAAGTTAAATCTGTACTCATGTTACAATGAGTGACAGTGCTGATGGAGCTATAAAAATTAGTTCCTCCTCTTCTGGGGAGCCAAGTCCTCTCAGCTCTTTTAGGATCCATTGCCGCACACATCACTAGCCCAGGACATGTTTTATCATGCTGTTATGCAATAACTGGTTCTTACTTGGTATAGGCATGTGCTAGAAACAAAATTAATGTTGTACCTTCATTTTCCATGGGGATGATGCCAATCGGGAAGATGAACCCCAGTTGTGACTCTCTCAGCAGACTACCCTGGTTAGGCTTTTTCATGTTTGCTCTCCTTATGGCCCCACAGCTACTGCATTCCTGTCTGCACCACAAACCAGGCTGAAAAGGGATTACCCCCTTCCCTCATACCAGAGCCACACATCCCATCTTCCTCCCAACAGAGAGATCTTAGGGCACACATCCCAACAAATAAAGGCTCTGGCCAACAGCACTGAGGTCCAGCCAAGGCTTTTTGCCTGGGTTTTGCAGCAGTGACAAAGATCACACCTTCAGTGCTGGTCATGGCATACAACCTGTCTCAGATATGGGAGTAGCCAGCATTGCTGAGGGCATGTATGTACCATGTTTAAGTGGCAGGGGCTTTTAGACTTTAAGTAAGCCTAAATAGGAAGACTCCCTAATTCAGGCAGCCCAGACGTGGCCACAAAACTGAGGGTCCAAAATGCCTGTATCATGGCATGTTCTGGATATTGTCTTCAATAACATACACATCTTAACAATATTTGTCTTCTTAAAAGGCTGCCTTCACCATCCAGCATGGTAAATGAGGGGTGCAGCACTGTACCATGCCCACAGAACACCTGCTCCTGAATCACATGTAAAGAAAAAGGACAAAACCCAACATTAAAAAAAAAACTTTAAAAATCAGATGAGGATAGCTTAATTAAAAGATAAACACAAATTAAATCAAAACAATCAATGGTAGTTCAACTCTAATTGAATTTTATCTTCAGCAGAGCTGCTGTTGTTTTTCCCTTCCTCCCAAAATGAGAAGCTCCAGAGAGGAAATTTCCCTCATCAAATTTCACATTCAGATGAATTAGTCTGGAAATGTTTTTAATAAAAAAAAAAAATATTAAAAAATCCACCCAACGAGAAACCTCAAAAGAGGCCCTTAAACCAACCACCCTGTGGCAGACTCTTCAGTGAGGAAACTGGAGGGTGTCAGCACTAATCACCCACCCCTTTTTTCTGAGGGTAAATTCAGCATGTGTCTCAGAGCTGGGGAGAAGAGGCTCTGGAGTCCTCCAAGGAGCTGGTTTGTAATTCTGATGTGATGGCATCAGCTAATTAGCAGCTCTAACAAACTTCACCTTCACCCCCTCTCCAGATTTTTCTCCAATTATGGCTAAGAGTGAAGCCTGCAAGAAGGGGAGGTGAGGTGGGGGGAGTTGTCCACAGTTACTGGAGGTTACCCAGATGCAAAGAATAAAAATGACTGCAGTATTTAATGACACTCCTGTTTAATTCTGACAAACAGGAATATTAACATTCTGCAAGTAAGGACAAATTAATATGGAGGACACTAAGCAGAGACAAGCCCCAAAGCCCTTTCTCTGGCCCTCTGCACAGAGCTAAATTTTACCATTATTGACATAAGGGACTTGTCCACCTTTGAACATGATTACTCCTTTACATATGTGTGTGACTATAAATATATAGTTTCCTTGAGGTTCTGCTTTATTAAAATTCTTAACTACAGAGATTTTCTCACCGCACTCCTTTGTCATACCTATCATGTGAAGCAGCAAATACTGTTTACCACCAAAAAAAAAAAATCACTTACATGCCAAAGGCAGAAAGCACTTTAATTGCTGGTGTCCTCAAAAGAGCTTTCTGCTATGCTCAGGAAGTTTGGGTGTGTTTTTTTATCCCTTGGTGGCACTGGAAAACTCTCCCACCGAAACCAATGCAGTCCATTTTTCACAGAAATCTCAGCACTTCCCAACTGCCATAAAACGATGCTATTTTACCAACGCCATAAACCCAGACAGAATTTTACAAACACCATAAATGTACCCATGCAAAGAGTGAAAAATGGTCAAAGTGTGGTTCCATCTCTCCCAGATAACTGACACACCCCTGTCACAGTACAAAGCTTTGGAACAGTTATATCGCCACACATAGCAATGTAAAGTGCAGATGATGACACCAACAAATGCTCAGTGCTGACACTTCAAAGAGCAGCTGTAAAAAATAGCAGTCCATGATAAAAAGCGCAGCATCAGCCATTGACTTTATGCAAAATATGTATTTACTGTACAAACATACTGGGCTGCAAAATATAGCTAATAAAACAAGTGATTTGCCTGCCTGCTGCTTCCAGAATCACTGGCAGTCTTCAGTAGGCACAGTTCCCTAGGGGTGATGGAAAATATTTTCTAACAGTAGACAAGAAACTGTTGATAAGATTTTTTTCTCTTCTGCTCTCAGTGAAAAGCCATCCTTGAAAATCTGATTTTAACTCACTAAATTCATTACAAGTTCCCAGTGTAAAAAAATTAAAAGCAGGAGCACAAGTGCTAAATACATCAAATAGATTACAACTCTCAGGGATAGGATCTGCTCCTCCAGCTCTGAAATAGCCAAACGGCATGCCGACATTTTTATGCAGCATGGAGGATGGGGCACTGGTCATGCTAAATGTCATTTCACACTAAGCTGGCGTGACAGTCGAGGCGTGTTTAGTTTTGGCCAATGCAAAGCAACAACCTTGCAAGACAAGAGCCAGGTTCAGGCTGCAAGCCTCTTTGGCACCTGAGCAAAGGCATCCTCCTCCTGTCTTGGGTGGCCCACGGGTACTCCATGGGCACTGCCTGCACGTGCCTGTGTCACATGTCACATTATTCCCCTCTTTCCTGAACTTGAACTGATTAAAATCCCTCCCAGCACAGGCCATTTATTTTGACATCTACATGCCAATGAAGAACAACTCAAAAAACCCTGGGAAGGTCAGGCAAGCCTCAGAGTTTCTGTCTTGACAGAGATGAGCAGAAATCCTTCTGGTGGTGTCCAGGCCACACTAATGTCAGAACAGAAACCAAAGACCTTTTTCCTTGGCTGATCCCCCAAGGTTCTTGTTTCTTAGCACCCAGGCTGGTCACCTGCATCTTGCTCATTTTGAAAAATTCACTAGATAAGCTTAGGAAAAGGAGACTTTCTCCAGCAACCACCATGCCCAAGATATAGGTAGCTGACAATCTTCAAGAATAAATGGCTGGCTGTAATGCAGTCTATTAACTTAATCTTAAGAGATTTGTGTTCACTTTCATGGGACATCATCTCTCTGTTCAAGGAAGTCTTTCCCCAGAGAGCCAGGCTCCAGGCTGGGAAACGGAGTGGTGGACGACTTGGGAAGAGTTTCCCTCCACCAGCTCTTTCCTATGCAAAGTAGTCCATGTTCACCAAGAAAGTCAACCACTGACACAAACGTGAAGCATTTTACATAACTTGGATGTTGGGTTGCCTTCCTGGTGATCTCACTATTCTGTGGGCAAGGATGCCTGAAAATGGGACCCAGCATTTGCAAAATGTCTGGGCTCCCAAGAGATGCACAGCACATGGGCGGGGGACTACCACCCACCCACCGCTCTGTGTCTTCTTACCTAGCACTGCTTCAGCTCAGCTTTTCTCCACAGAGAGCTGCCTCACCTCAGAAAATAACTGAGGTACCAGAAATCCATGGTTTCCCACAAAGCCTCCTTGAATTGCCCTGCGTAAATTGACCTCTGACATTTTGGACAGAGTCTCCTAGGAGCACTAAGGAGTTGCCACAGAACAAGGGGACAACAAGGCAAGTTTATGGCTTGAGAAATCTAAGCAAAAGAAAAGCAATGTCCTTTCTGAATGGTCATTCTCAGCCAGACTCCATTTTGTCCACTTAAGGATTTCTCTGTTGGTTGGTTTTTTAATTTTTTTTCCCTTTCCTTGTTTTAAAACACCGACACATTGACAGATGCTTCCCATATATTTCCATCCCATGGTGTATTAAATCTTGCTGCTGAAGCAGCTACAAATCCTTTCAAGGGATTATTTCTTTCATTGTTACACCTGGGTCATCTGGAAATCTGAGGGGAGAAAGCAACGTTCTCCGCTGGCTCTGTGATTAAAATGATTTATCTTGCCACATCTCGCAGCATCACAATGAGCAGAATGCCACCACCCTGTGTGAATGCCAGCTCCCGCACAAGACTCCGCTAATGGCTTCTTTTCCCCAAACAGGAATGGCTTCAAAACCCCAGAGTTTTGTTCTGAGGCTAGAAAAATACCTGACGCACAAAGCCAAACTCAGATGGAAGCAACACATTAGGTAGGAACTATATTAAAAACTCAAAGCAACCCTGTTCTCCCTTATTAGCTGGGCAGTGTAAAGCCAGTGCTTGGGCTAATGACAGCAGGAATGCATTCATTAACCAAAGGCATCATAGCTGCCTTCCTGTCACTGAGCTCTGCAACTACATGCAGTTCTCCCACCCAGAATCAGTGCTGCTTCAATAACATGGTTTAATCTAAGCAGTGTCCCATTTATCCTATTTATCTTCCTTTTTCTACCACTTTTTCTTTCCCTTCATGACAAAATTCAACTAAAAATCCCCAGTGACTTTAACACTTGCTCTAAGCAACGGTCGCATTGTCCACACCATGGAGAAATAAACCAAAGCCACAGTCATCTGAGTTTTTCTTTTCTTTCTGGAATTTTTCTTTGTAAAATAAGTGTTTTACTGTGTGTTGCCCCACATTTTGAGTTTCCACCCATCTGAAAGACCATTCCATCTGGTATGTACCCCTCAGTGGGAGCAGAAATTTCATGCAGGACATCAGCGTCTCCTCAAATACCATGAAACACATACTAAACACAGCCTGGATCAGACTGATCCTACCTCTTGACAGATGCTGTGCCTAAGTATTTCAGCTAGTGAGACACTTGCAGGGGACTAGCAGTCATGGAGAATGTTTGGTGTGAAGCCACATACCATGAGCCGTGCCGGGAACAGCATTATGTGTGAAATACACCCCACTAGTCCTTGCTTTTACATTGCCTGTGCCACAGGCATGGCAGCACCCCTAACAAGCTGTGGCCTGAACTCAAAGCCTGCTTTACTCTCGATTTTTTTCCACTTCCCTATAGTGAAAAGGGTAGATGACAGGTCAGGACAGCTAATGGCCCCTCTGCTAATTGCCCTCTCCTGTAGCTGATGGCACCATGTCACTCTGCCCATTAGGTGAGAAGACAGGGAACTGGGAGCTCATTTAATCAAATTGTTTGTTGCCCAGGACCCACTCCGGAGGACCCAGAGAGCAGCTGCTCATTAGAAAGTGCAGTTTAGCACCAGCCTGTACGTGCCACACACTCTGCGCGAACCTGCACTCAAAGTTCCTTGGCAGTGCCATGGCATCAGGAAATAAAGGTTGCAAAAGGCAAATAGTGCAGGTTTCCACAGAGGCTGGGGAGTGTGGCTAAGCTGGAGGGAGTGCCTGGCATCTGTGCTCTGCTCCCAAAGGTAAATGTCTCCCAAACCCACCGAGAAGCACCAACCTATTAAAAAGCTCAAGAAGGATGGTTAGCTCCACAGACTGAGAACAGGCACATCACCAATCAGACAGGCCTTTGCATTATTTATTTTTTTATCAATCACCTGCTACATGACCCCAGTCCTGTACTGTACACGTGGGATGGGAGCAGAGAGACCTTCCTGCTATCTGTATGAGACAAACGAGTCATCTAGCAGCAATTAGGCTCCCGACCAGCTTAGCTCATTTACAATTATATGACGGCTCCCAACAGTTCCGGAGTTCGAAGACATCTGAGGGAGGTCGTAAACCAGTCGGGTGTTGGCGGGGCTGAAACGGAGCATGGAGCTAAATAAGGAAAAAATAAGGTCGCCCATAAAAAGGTTTAACCCTTGAGTGCCTCAGTGGGAACCACTGCCACAGCATTTCAGGGGTAAGTGACAGACATTGCCACACTGATCATCCCCCTGTTAGAGCAAAGAACACAGTGTGAGCAGCTGACCAACTCTTCCAGCTTCTGCTTCGGTGTCCATGCAATAGGAAAAGTTGTCTTCCTTAATGAAGTGGCAATTTTTTCATTTCCCTAAAAAGCAGCACTGCATAGCACATTCTTAGCATCTGCTAGAAGTGTGATGCTATTTGCATTCATTTACCTGATCTTTTTAAAGTATCAGGACACCAGGACCCCAGAGGTGCTGTGGCAGGCATTTAACCTCGCATATTAGGCTCTCTCTTCAGGCTCTCTCAAAAGGTCTTGCAAAGACACAGGCTTCATTTTAGTTGCTCTAAATCACCCCCTACAGAGTGTCTCCTGATTACAGAGAGAGCTGATTTTCATAGTCTAGCCTGACCCATTACAAACTGGCTCATTGGGAACCCGCCACAAAGAGCTTTGCAGACAGGGAAGTAGGTATCTGCTCTCCACGCTTTCTTGTTTCCTCCTTGCCAGTGTGTTGTGCCCCTGTACCTGACATCTGCCAGGCTAGGAACCAAAGCCCCCACAAGCCCTTACAAGAACATTGGTAGTGCCCTACTGATCTCCACCCACAGGTTCTGATGTCCACTGTGATAACAGTTACTGCTGAGCTGGTAAGGTCCGATGTCTTGATGTCTTGTGCTGTCAACAGCTTGCTCACTGGCTCATGATGTCCTGGGGGACACCAAGGTTGTGGATAAAATGCCACAACCAATTTTTAATCTGCTTCAGTCAGTGCTAAATTTGTTCCATAAACATTTGCCCTGAGTGCATGAGCCATCATGGCATGTGGTGCTTCTTCTTGGCTGTTCATGAAGCTATAGGAGCCATTTTGTCTCTGTTGCCTCAAGCAGTTGCTCAGAGACTGGAGCTAGTGGAGTTAATCCCTCTGGGAAATAAGGCTACACTGAGATCCTGGGGCGGGAATGTGAACTGTGGATGGCTTTGCTTCTTTGAAATATTGTAGCCAGCTGAAAGATTTTGCTGATGGCGGGGAAAGGCATATTTGGGAAAAAGAGGGTAAAAGCACAGGTAGATAATTAATGTCAGGAAGGGAGTAGCTGCGGGGTCAGCCAGATCCCTGATGAATGGAGGTCCAGGCTCTCTGTTGCTCTGCAAGGGCACAGATCTGTTGGCACTGGAGTGGTTCATTCTGCCTGCGCCTCTGAAAACTGGGCTCAGGATCTCTTCCTAGGAGACTGTTCCATCTAGATTTCCTCTGTTGCACCAGAAACCCAATCCACCAACGTCCCATCCCAGGCAGACAGTGATTCTGGGCCTGTGTGATTCTCAGCCAATGATCCTCTCCAAATTAGGCTTGGAGGTGCTGTAGCCAGGTTTGTTGATGTGTGATGGAGGACAGCATGCAGTGGGACCAAGGCCCTTCAGGCAGCCAAACCACTGAAAGTGGCCCTGTGTTTGATCTGTATCTAGCACCATTTCTCTGCAGGCTATATTGCATAAACTCTCAGAAGAGGTTGGGTGTAATGTGGGGACAATCCACAAAGATGGCCTTTTCCTGCAGCCAGTGACCCTGGGTTTACATCCTGTGACTTGTCCTTGAGGGACATGCTGGGCAGAGGAAAACCACCTCACCCCAGGAGTTAGGGCTAAAGGAAGAAAGAACTAGCACAGAGTGTAAGAAAGAAAGAGGAAAGGCAGAGGGAGCAGGGCAGGCAAATGAAAGTAAAACTGCCAGTCTTTCAGAACTAAAGCTCTCCCCACTGTTTTTCCAGACAAACTCAAAAAGAACAGCTCGGCCATGTGAAAAACCCATCACGTGCTCCCAGCCATCCCCAAGGAGAACAGGACAGCTCATTCCCCACCACCCATGTCAGAGACTGACATGGGAAATAATAATGATAGAATCATAGAATGTGTAAGGTTGAAAGGGACCTTTAAAGGTCATCTAGTCCAAACCCCCAGCAGTAAGCAGGGACACCTTTAACTAAATCAGATTGCTCAGTGCTTCATCAAGCCTGACCTTGAATGTGTCCAGGGATGGGGCCTCCATCACCTTTCTGGGCAACCTGTTCCAGTGATCCGCCACCCTCATATTGAAGAACTTTTTCCTAATTTCCAACCTAAATCTCCCCTTATTGAGTTTACAACTGTTACCCTTTGTCCTACTGCTACATAACCTCATGAACAGCTCTTCCCCAGCTTTCTCATAGGCACCTTTCAGGTACCAGAAGGCCACTATAACGTCTCCCCAGAGCCTTCTCTTCTCCAAGCTAAGCAAGCCCAACTCTCTCAGCCTATCTTCATAAAAAAGGTGCTCTAGCCGCTTGATCATTTTTGTAGCCCTCCTCTGGACACATTCCAACAGGTCCGTGTCCTTCTTAAATGCACTTGTATTCTCAGAACTGGGTGTTTGATGAGGGATCAGTTGTTTGGCTGTCTGTTTCAGCACAGTAGGGTGTGGAAATATCACAGCAAAATGGCAGCCTGTTTCAATAACAGCGTAAGCTGTTTAGATAAGTTTTATGAACATTATTATGACAGGGAGCCTCTTAAATTCTCAGGAAAAATATGAGTGTTTGATTGGTCTTGAGGAAGTAGCAATATTTCTTCAGATATGCCAGTAACTGGGACTTGTTTGGGAGCACAGCCTTGATTCTATGTAAGTAGTATAGATTGCCAAGGTTAATTAAGTTAAAAAGTGTCAAGGACCAAGAAATGCTAAAGTTCCTGTGTTACATGCATCGTAGCTATCTCCTTTCTGCTGGCCCACTGAGAAATGCTCCCTGAAGAAGTTGACTTGTTTTTTATTGAGAGAAAGTACACTCTGCTCATTAGTACCTCTCACACCTTCTAATAATTTCTTTTTAAAAAAATAATTACGAAATGAAGCATAGGGCAAAGTTATCTTCTTATCCACTGAGCAACCTTATAACCTATTATCTGCTTCCATCATTAGAGCGAAGTTCAGGTGGGATGTTAAGTAATGCAGCAGCAAAAGCAGAGCTACCAATGGCTGTGGGATTCCTGTGTGGTTCCTGTCTCAGTGCTGTGGGCTGACACTATGTGGCAAGAGGGACCTGGAGTTTGGGGTCAGCCCCTTGATGTGCTTCATGTGATTTCCAAGGCCTCTATTTTAGTTGCTTTCATTCTTAAACCAGCAAGTGGCAGAGGCACAAGAAGACAGGCTCAATCTCTTAAGGACAGAGTGGTATTTTATGCTTTGGCATGGTGAAGACATTTAGCAAAGCTGCTGCCCATCTTGTCTATGTGTAGTAAGCAGTGGTTGCTAGAAAGTATTGCTTCCTAGAAATGGCAGAAACTGCAATATAAGCAAGATACACATAAGCATTTTAATGATAGTGTCATCAAAGTCTACTTGGAGGGGCACCAGGTGCCAATAAAAATAATGCCCAGGCCTGCTTGCACCACCCATTTCCCTCCAGGTAATGCCAGTGGTCTCCATCCATGATGTACTCTGTGTATTATGATTCAAGCAGAAATCTGTTTCCCTCTTCATGGGGATGGAGGGCCACCATGCAGAAATTTGGATTCTTGTTGTCTATGCAGTGACCTTTTCAGCCAGTCCTCACTACTACACCTCTGAATAACCCAACCTGTAGAAAGTGCATTCAAAATAGTAATAAAGGTGAACAAGCGATGAACTCAAAAGCACAAGTGGAACAGCTGAGAAGAGTTCTGGGCTTTTGTTACTGGTACCATGTCAACAGGGGATTTGCTGTTTGTCATAGGAAACTGCCAGGAAATTTATTTAGATGCTGAACTTCTGAACTTCTCCTTTCACCTGTATTTGAACCCTGCTAAATTATTTTACAACTATTATTGCTTTATAACCCATGACTGTAAATTCTTCCATTAGATTTTATTACTTAGGGATAAAAATGTGTGCCTGGGGTTTGTATTTATATTTAATAATATGTGTATGCACTCACACACAAAGTGACTGATAGATAAGATAGAAGGGACAAACGGCGGTTAGCATCTGAGAGCTGCAGAGTCCCTCGCTGGGAGCCCACGACAGGGCTGCAGCGGGGAGATCTGAGACACCCAACCCATGGTCACCTCCCTGAAAGGCCCTCACAGACCAGGAACGCTTCATGCTTGTAAAGGAAGGAACCATCAGTTTTGCCCGCCTCGAGCAATAGGGAAATCATGAATCTGGCCCTATAAAATCCCTGAAATGTTTAAAAGTATCTTTTAAAGTGTGAGTCCTTTTTTGGGTTTGTTCTCATTTCTGAGACTGTAGGGCTGAAAATTTCAAGCTTTCCTCCATCATCTGAAGGGCTAGGCTCTCTTTTCATTTTTAACAAACTCTGAGGTTACGCTATAATAGCAGGACTCAGAGGATGGGGCTTTACAAGAAAAAAACCAAAACACTGTAAAACCACTGTGATAAAAATTATGGGAATCAGTACCACTGGGTCCTCAATGCCTGTTTCTTCTATATGCAGTCACTGCCTCTCATACGAGGAACTTCAGAGGGACAAAGCTGTTCTCTTTGGTTTCTTTATTCCTGCTCTTTTTTGGGGGGCTGTTTCCAACTAGAAATATCAAGAAAAGGTGAAGTTTTCTAGAGGGCTCTGGCTATGGAGTCCTCAGAGTGCTGAAGTCCGAGTGGGAATTTAATTTTCCCCCCTCAGACACTTGGCAGGGAGTCAAAACCTTGGAGAGTACAGATGGGAGCCCCAGGCAGGAGAAGAGAAGGCAGCTGCCTGGAGCAAACTGCGGTGCTGCAGCCGCAGACAAACAAGCAAGGTGCACAGGAAAAGTGTAAGAGATGGACAGGCAGAGAGGCAGGCAGCCAGGTGAACAACGGCTTTCGCCTTTGCTCATCTGACAGTGATTTTGCTACTGCTGGAACAGGACTTAGCTTTGCCTCAGGACAGCTTGACGTCTTTCAAAGGCCTCTGCTTTCCCTCCTTAAAAGGACACCTGCAGCGGTCCTAGCCAAAAATACCCACCACCACTGACTAAGGACCACCTGTCCTCCAAAGGTCTCAAACAGCTTGCTTGGAAGGGAGGTCTAAAGCAGAGAGAAGCTCAACTTCAGCCTGAGAAATAGGTAATGGTGAGAGGAGAGGGAGGAGGGTTTCTGCCTTCCCAGAATAGTTCTCTCATTTCTGCCAACACTTCTGTAAGATAAAATAAGGTTGAACAAAAGAAAATGGTCTCCATGCAAGGTTTAAAAAAGGGGAGCGACTCCAAGGGAGTAAGGAAACTCCACCCCTGCTAGACAAAAAGCACTTAAGAAAGGACAGGAGTCTGGACAGACACTGAAAGTTTGGAGAGTGCTTCCAGGGTATTTCAAATTCAACAGCATGGCTCCTGTTTCAGATGATACAGAACTTGAATTTCACAATTTGCTCCCTGTTTCTCCACCTCATCTGTCTCCATTACTCAATTGTTCCAAGTAAAACTCTAAAGGTTTTGCTCTGCAAAATGAAGAATTGGTTTGCAGGATCCCAAAAGACAAGAAATGTGCATTGATGGCATTTTTTAAATGGTATTATCACTCTGCTTTAACAAAGTTTAAGGCAATTAACTCCCTAAGAGCCTCAGGTGGCTGATTTCCTGATTACTCAGCCAGAGGGAATGTCATTGCAACTGCAGCAATTAATTAATTAACTCACACCAATTGATTGGAAGAGTCACTCCATTATAAAGCTCTTGTTTCGGTCTCTTGTCACTTTTCTGACACTGCTGGGAGTTTTTTTAAGGATTTCCTGAGGTTTTGCTTCAGCCCAAAGTCAGACTCCTTTTAACAGTTTCAGTCAAAACAGTATGTCAACTTTTTTCTTGCCAGAGGATGAAAAAGGACTGGGCATACGTATCAGGAGGGCACTAAGTATACTCAAATAATGTGACCATGTACTTAGAAATCACAAAAAGCCAAACATAGAGCTACGTGTCCAACCAGGATTGATGATACTGGCCCATGATTTCTCACCATCACATAGCAGCGCAGGGACCTAAGCGATGGCATTGCCATTAGGTTCAGTTCTGCTCTTAGAGGCATTGCCTCCTGCAGCCACTGATTTTGTCTGAGACAGCAGGGTAGAGGGACAAAGCTTCCTATCCAGCAGTTGGGAAGTTTGGAAAGCATCATTGGGAGGCAAGTTGGTCAAACATGCCAGTACAGGCAGCAAGGACATCAGTTTTTCCCCAAGGGTCAGCAGAAGGATGGGGCCTTTGTCTCCAAGCTCCTCACTCCTCTCTGCTGAGCTCTGATAGCGGTTACTTTCTCAGGGAAGTTATCTGAGGCACACAGGCACTCATCCCCTGCCAAGAAATAGTTGTGTCAGGACTGTGTGCCATAATTTCTCCCTTTGTTCCTTTCGCACACTGATGGCGGATTTCAACTTTTTGGGCTCTCCTCCAGCTGCTGTCAGATTTCTTTGGTCTTTAAAGAGATTTATTTGCTTTTTTCACAGGGAGCATAGGCAGCAGGGGTCTCCAGTCCTGATGCACACATTGTCCCTGGGACATCACCACATCACCAAGCTGAGATGTCCCCAGGCTAGGTAAGGGCTATCAGGGACAAAGCTTTGGTGTACTTCCAGTGGTTCTGGGCTTGCTTTTTAATAAACATGCAGTTTTCTAGAGATAGGCATACTTTGTGTGTGGGAGGCGTGACTGGGGAACCTGTATGGTCCTGCAGTGCCCATTTGTCCTCCTCTGACAGCTCCCTCAGGGTCAGGCAGCATGGCAGGCAACCTGCATGATTGCTGGTCTCTACTTCTACCCCTTCACAGTTCCATGTTTCGCTTCCAACTCACGCCCTCCTGCTGCCAGTGAAAGGCATGGACATGGTTCATCACTTTCTCAATTGAGGCCATATCCTCCTGCGGTCACCAGGTCCTCAGGGGTGACTCACTGGAGAGAAGGTCCCGTGGTCTGCCCCAGCATTGAGCTTGGGGCAGCAGCAGAGCAGGAGGCAGCTGTGATGCTGAGAACAGCTGTGCGGCAGGCAGCTTGCTCTCCTGCACCAGGCAGCCCGAACAGTGATGGCTGCTGCCCTCTAAGCCTGCTCTCTGCTTTTGTTTCTCTAGTAGCAGTTCTGCCCAAGTTCTCCTTTTGGCACGGATGGCTGAGTGAGAAGCCACCAAGGTGACATTCAGATTTGTGGGTGGGTGCCCTTCCTTAGAGCCAGAGTCCTGGGGGTGTCTGGTCAGGTCCTGCACAAGAGCACAATAGGGCTCCTCTCCGGTCTCGGATTCCCCACCACTGGGAAACAACTGCAGTGGGGATGCTACATACACATGTAGGGTCTCAGCCAAAACTAAAGGCAGGAGCTGGGAAAGCTTCAGAGTCCCAATGCACAGACACAGCCTCAGCCTACCCCTGCTGCAGTTCTCTGTCATAAACCAGGGACCCTGCTTCCACCCTCTGTGCTAGACCAAAAGGACATGCATGAGTATGAAGGACTGATTTGATCATAAGGAGGATGCCTCAAGAAAATATCTAATGAAGTCAGCCCCAAACTTTACACAGAGTATTTCAGTTCTGTATGATGCTACAGCTGTGGCAGTACTGATTCACACAAGGGTTCAATCCAGGCTGCTTTATCACCTTCCCATGAAACTGTTAAGCTACTTGCAGCTTAAGTCTTTCCTTGTAGACAGCACCTGGGACTAATTAGTCTTTTCAAAAGTAATAATGTTAGTGAGTGCTGAGCTCCTCATTCATGTCTGAATTGGTCCTGAGAGATGCATACAAGCCTCTCCCCTGAGAGCAGCATCAGGCACCACCTGAGGCTGCATCAACTATTGCCAGTGATGGATGCTGCCCCACAGACCTGTTGAGGCTTCCTCAGCTCCTTCCTTCCTCAGTTGCCTGAATGGTCACTAAGTCTCCAGACTGGATACTGCATTTTCATGTCTGTTCCTCATAAAAGCATTGAGCCGGTGTGAATGCAGGTGACCTGCAGTCCAAGAACAGCACATGACCAATAGTCATGTGGAGGCAGTGACACAACTGACTTGAAATAATGTCAGGCTGGGAATCCCCATCTCTAGGAGCAACCTGTTGTGTGTCCTTGGACATACATATCTCTACTTCCCTTGACATGCTTTTTTGCTTTTAACCTCAAATTCCTGCTTTGTCTCTTTTAACCTCAAGCTCTGTAGGGTAAGGAGTATTTCCAGATTCAGGCTGGTAAAGCTTTTAATGCAACTTGATTTTGTCCAAAGCCTCCCTGCACCCTAATCTGAGTAATAATAATAATCTATTCACAGAGCTGTATAAACATTAATCATGTTTCTCTGTCCTTTACAGAAGAGTAGTTGCCAGAGGAGAGTTACGTTGCCCACTTTGAGGTAGGGTTATATTTCAGGATGCTATCACTATACTTAATTGATCATTTCATTAGCACAAAAAAAAAAAAAAAGTCCCTGCTCTTTTAATCTAACCCAATGTCTAACCCAATGTATTTACTATACTTGCAAAGCCTGTTTCCTGCATTGTCAAAAGCTGTATTTAATTTTTATCTTTCTGTATCATAATAGCACTTAAGAACATCCATTACAGAGCAGGACTCCAGTGCTGTTGCATGAGCACATTAAAAAAAAAAAGCAGTCTTTGCCCCAGAGAGAGATATAAATGGTTATAAAAACAGCGATAATTCATTCTTCTAACACTTTTGTGAAGTAAGCAAATATGATTATCAACCTCATTTTACAGATGGGGAAGTATGTCACAGAAAGGTTAAGTGATTTATCTAATACCATGCAGCATGTCAGTGACAAGAAAAGACTAGAACTCTTGATCCCAGGACCAGATGCAGGTCTCTAGTCAATAAGGCAAAACCTTTAGCAGCAAAACCTGAAATGGGGACCAGAGTTTCTGATGCAACTGTTTGAAAAACGCCCAGCTATTTTTGAGAGAGAAAACGATAAAACAAGAATTTCCCAAGATTATTTTAATCTTTTGTCAATAACTCAAGTACCAGAGCAGAGAAATCTTGGATTTCCAAAAACTCCTCTCAGACAAATAAACTCATCTCCTCAGCGTGCTGTTTCTCCTTCATTCCTCAGTTTCCCTCATTTCAAAATATCACATCTAAAAATATTTACCTAAGGTGGCAAATGTTAACCCCCCAGATATCTCAGATATTTGTTTCTTGCTTTTCCTGGTAAGACCCAAGCAGCCGCACCTGCTCTGAGCAGCACTTCTGAGGGATGTCACCAGATGAGGCTGGCCAGAGCTGGCCCCAGGGGCAAGCCAGCCCCAGGCATGTTCCTGCCCTTTTCCCGATGCCCGGCAGGGTGTCCTGCATAGAAGAATGAGACCACTTCCCACCACTGCCACAAGTAGCCTGGGAGAGGGACAAGCTGGTGTTTGCTCTGCATGTCCTCTGGTTAGACATGTAGAGGGTCCTGTTTGAGGTTTAGGACCTGTGTGCAGTCAGCTTCAGGTTCACATGCCCATATGTTTAGGCTGCCAGGTCCTCTGTAGCATAGTGCTGAGCTATGCTGCACCCCCATCCATGCAGACAGGTTGTGCATCCTCAGCCCTACACGTGCCCTGGATGTGGGAGGATTATTTGCACCTCCTTTTTCCTTGTTGTCACCCTCTGTTCAGACAGCACTGTGGCACCAGACACTTTCCTCCAGCTTCAGACCACAAATAAATGTGTGCCTGTGTTTCCAAAACATGATTAATATTTGACTCGCCTGAAGTGACATCCCACTCCAGCTGGCAGATGTGAAACCTCAGGTGTGGCCGCAGCCAGGCACCCCGTCCAGCTTCCCGGAAGAACAAGGACACACACTCGCCCTGAGCTGCCAGTGTGCCTTTCCTAAATGCTCACAGCTCCCATTCCAGCTGGAATAGTTTCTCTGGGAAATGGAGTCTAGAAAAGTCTCCTCTGCCACGTCCCCCAAAGGGCATCATCGTTTATTCCCTCTTTACCTTTTCACCTCTGTTTGCCCTGTTTGTAATGTGGAGTTTATGATGTAATTATATCTCACACAGCTGAAATTGTCCCCTTATCACCAGACTGATTACACTTAACAAGGCATAAACTCCCTCTCTCGTTCTCTGCCAGGAGTCCAATTTTAAGCTCTAATTGTTTTATAGGCCTTTTGCACTCACAAGAAAGAAAAAAAAAAAAAGAAAAGAAAAATTGGTTGCCATTTACATATGTTGTGTAAGGCACATTTCTCACCCTCCCATCTACACAAATGCCTCTTGGGCACTGCCCAAATGACCAACAACCCAACAGCTTATATGCCTCAGTGCTTTCCTAATGATTACTTGAAGCCTCAGCTTTTCTCCATCTCAAGTACAAACTGATTCTTAGAGGTGAGCAGCAAAGGCCCCTTTTCCAGGACAAGAGTTTCTGCTCAGGAGAAACTCATCGTCACCCGAATGGTGCACGACACTGGTGATGAGAGGGAGAGCATGGAGCTCTGCTCAGTCCTCCATGTGCAAGGGCTCAGCAAGGGCACTCCGTCCCAGGCTGAGTGAGGGAAGGTGTGCTGTGAGTTACTGTGGCTCAGCTAGGACAGCTTGAGTGACTTCTGTATCTCTAGGAGAGTGGCCACAGGATTTCACAAACAGCAGCTAGGTTATGCACTGGGCAGCCCTGGCATCTTCTCAGAGCATTTTCTCCTTTGGGTGTTTTCCAGCCTCCTATTTTCCTCTCCCAAAAACGGGAGACAAAGGGATAGCCACAGACACAAGGCATGCTTATTACCATCTTCCCTTGAAACAAAGCTTAAAAGAATAAACAAAGTCTTGCCGGCCCTTTGGAAACACCTTGATTAAGGTGATGACAAATCATGGAAGAGTGCCATTGCCATGCAGCCTTACCTTACAGAGGCGTTAAAATACTCTGACTCTTTCTCACTTGCTGATTCAGTCTGGGGTTTGTTTAATTATGGTTTATATGTATTCCAGCCACAGCTCTGAGCCAGTTTAGAAGTGAGTTGTTCTCTCGGTAGGTGCTGTACAAATCCAAAGGAGCAGATAACTCATGCTGCACATGGTTCACTCAGAGTCTCCGTAGGTACCACTTCTGCTTACAGATCCCAGCCAAGCAGGCAGGCGAAGGACAGAGCTGATCAGAGGGAACACACACACACAAGCAGGAAGCAAGCTCGTTGCAGCAAATATCAGATCATCTTCACGGTACTATTTTTACTGTATCATTCTGAGCAATAAATCCCAGCAGAGTTATTGTTTGAATCTCCCCAGCAGAGGAGATTCACTAAAAGAAAAGGGCCAATCTGAAAAGATGAGACCTAAGGAAGGGAGGGCAGCAGGTAGAGGAAGAAAGAGTGAGCAGAGGGAAGTTTCCCAGCATTTAGGGGTCAGGATCACAGCCTAACAGGCTGCCCATGCTCTTCTCTTTGATAGTGAGAGAATTTTGTCTGCTCCCAGCCTGCATCCTCCCGTGGCTGGCGGTGTGCAGGTTTCTAGAATAAGGTTTTGGTCTTTTTGTGCACGTACAGCACCTTGCACAGTAAGAGTCTTGCTACCTGAGCAGAGATACTGCTGTAATGCAAGCGAATGGGAGGTGACCCAATATTGAAAAAAAGAGCTTGTGTATAAAGCTTGTGTAAAGACAGAGAGACCACTTCAGGGAGGATGCTAGTGGCATTTTCAGAGTGCAGAAGTCCCTGCTGATGATTTTCTCCATCTTGCCTGGCCCTCCTCCAGGTCCTCTGGCTGCTAGAGCTGGCTTACTGTGCAGTATCTTTCTCTTTTTTTCTTTCTTTTTCCTCCTTCTTCTTCACTCCCCAGGCTCACTTGGCCTTAGGGAAGTTTAGTGCCCTATTTGCAGACCAGGCAAATAGCCTTTCATAACATGCAAGCCAGATGCCCATCTGGTGAACAAATCATGTATCTCAATTGATTTCTGTGGCACTGTGACCATTTCGAGCAGCTGCGTCCCTGGTCCTGCAGTGGGCTCTGAAGGGAACCTGGAAGGGCTGCGTACACCACAGGTTAAGGATGTACACTGGTGCATGGGGAACTGGGAAAGATTTTGTAGATAAACGCTGTGAAGCAAAGCTGGGGAGCACAAACAGAGCAGGTGGGCTGCCAGGCGAGGAATACGGAGGAGCACTGGGGGTTAGGGGTGATGGGAAACAATTAAGCACATCTGGGCATGCCCGCTTGCTTTCCTGACACACTTGCTAAAATTGTGACAACAGAGAAAAGAAGCACACCAGATGCCCACCTGTTAAGGAGGGCAGTTTGTAGAGCAACTCATGAGTTCTTACAGCAGCAAAACAAATTCGCAAGGGCATAGATATGAGCATGATAGAGCATGAATGCTGGCTGCAGTCCATGCCTGGTGGCTTATGCCCAGTAAGGGAAGCATCAGGAGGGGTGATGCAGCAATCCCATTCCATTGTTTATTCTAGTTTCATTAACATCTTCATTAAAGATCTGGAACAGTTTGGAGGAATGAGCAGAAAGGATAAAAGTCCCTGCTTTCAAAGGCAGCCAAGGAGGAGAAATAAGAATCCAAGAGCTGGAGAAATTGAAACAACAGGAAGAAATTACCCAAATGAAAGATAAAGATTGGAAAAGAAAATGTCTGAGGAGATCAGGTAGGGAAGAAGAAAATAACCCAAACCACAGGTGTTTAATGGGAAATGGAGAGCTATAACACCAGAACACTAAGGTTATAATAGAGGGCAAATCGCATATGACTTTGGGAAGGCAATGAAGCACCCGTGTCCATGCACAGAAGCATGGTATGTGTTATGCAGCAGTAAGCCCTGCTCTTCTTTCTCTTCAGATGCCACACCTAAACTATTGCTGGGCACTTCAATACCAAAAAGCTATTGATAGAGCCATATACATCGATTACCAGACCAGAGACATCTAATTATGAGGAAAGGTGAAAAGAGCAAAGTTTCTATCATTTCACTGGAAGAGAAGTATAACGGGATAAGAAGTATAATAATTTATCAAGTCTTAGAAAACTTTACTAGACAATGATAGTGTGTTACATTAATGTTTCCCCAAGGGAAGGCAGTGCATTTTTGTGACCTGGGATATTGAAAGGTGCCATAAATCACTAAAAGTATTTTGTAAGGAGCAGAGAATAAGGAAATCAAAAGTTGATTTTGCTAAGTTTTCCCTGATGTTTTTCAGACATTACTCCAGTCTTGTGGGGTTTTTTGCTTGATGCAGACCATCTAAAATGTCTTAAAATGCTTCTCTGAAAGAGACATGATCTTATTCTGCTCAGCCATGCTGCAAGTGGCCTCTCCCAAAGCCCACGGACTCACCAGCCCGGCCTTTTCTTCACCATCAGCCTTGCAGTTGTTGAACCGCTCTTGTTTCAGCAGCATCCGTTTCCTGGCCCATAAATCAGAAGAAGAGAGGAAAGACATCCCATTTTACTCTGTTACACAAGATAACAGAGGGTTAATCTGAAAGTGGAGTGAATGAGAGCAGAACTGGCTTTATTCTTCCCTTCATACTTTGTACTCTTGTCTTCATTTTGCTATTAGAATAGGCCAGAAGGACAGAAAAGCCAATATATTTCTTCTACTTCAGTTGATATGATCTGCCCCCAAGGGATCCCCTGCCTTTGTATTACCACAATTCCCAGGCCTTTCTTCCTCCGGGCTTTCCTTTTCCATTATTCCTCAATTATTGCCTCTGATTAAAAAAAAATAAATCAATTATTGCATTCAGTCTTCCCCAGACAGCTCCAATTCTGAAAGGAAATGATATGCCTAACCTGTTACCAACCTGTGCTAAACACTGCGGCTCAAGAGAAATATTTTAAACCAACCCAGGAATCTGGAGACACAGACACAGACACACAGAGACACACACACACACACACAGACACACACACACACACACACACACACACTCCCCTTCCGTGCCCCACCCCCCCAGGTTTCACAGGGTGTTGCACATTTTTTGTGTCAGGTAAATTTGTTTCTCCAAGTGCAGTGATCTGAGGTGTCATGCAGTAAATATGACCTATACTTCCTTTTCTCTCAGTCTTTCCCCCCACCACCTTTTTTTTTCCATCTTTGGATACTCGGTGGCAACAGGATGCTCTGTCACAGACAGAGGGGGGAGCTCAATACTGACTTAGCATTAACTCTGGCACTCCTAAGGTAGCTCTGATTTGCTGCCAAGGGAAACAATTCAGCTCCATTCTGCTATTAGGACTATGGGTACACCATGTGACCTAATATCCAAGAGCACTATCAGATAAATGGGAAAATTGCCAGGGTCATTTTAAGGAAGTTCTGGTGCTTCAGTGGTGAGGTCCCATCTTCAATGTTGTCTTTGAAGTTATCTGGGACAATAGCAAACATAGCGCAGGCAGCATTGCAAATAAGTATGAAATAATTAGTGTATGCACACAAAACAGAAAATAAACCCCTCGACTCATAAAGCACTAATAATTGCTTTCACAGAAACACAGAATCACTCGGTTGGAAAAGACCCTTGAGATCGAGTCCAACTATACCCATCCTCTACTAAACCACATCCCTGAGCACCTTGTCTGCCCGTCTTTTAATTACATCCAGGGATGGTAACTCAAACCCCTCCCCAGGCAGCCTGTTCCAGTGCACGATAACCCTTTTGGTGCGGAACTTTTTCCTAATGTCTAATCTGAACCTGCCCTGGCACAGCTTGAGGCCATTCCCTCTCGTCCTGTCACCTGTCACTTGGGTGAAGAGACCAACACCCACCTCTCTACAGCCTCCCTTTGGGTAATGAATCTTGAAGTCCCATTTCACCTTTTTAAAAATGCACAGAAACCTCAGAACACCTGAAGCTGTAACACATGTTTTTGTGCACAGGCTCTGTGGCCCAGACCTGTCTTCCCACAAAACCTGCCCTGTACTCTGTCACTCACAAAGGCAAGCGATTTATGTGACATGACATGTATCCTTGAGATCACAGAAGGGTATCAGGTCACCCAAGTATTTCAGATATCATGGAAATAGGGGGACAGAGACCTCTACTTCCTATGAACAAACTGACTAGTCACCCTGCCTCGTGTGCGAGTGTATGTAGCTCATAACTTTGCACATGTGTAATTTGCAAAGCATGCACACATATGCACATATGTGCCTTTATATTGACAGTGAGGGCCTGTCGAAGGATAGAAAGACCCACAAGAGGACAACATGTAGAAGATAAACCACCTCACTTCAACAGTATTCTGGTGTATGCAGTTCAGTCCCGTGTAGGACACGTGACAGTCAGTAAGCAGCTATTCCTCTGCTTTCCCCATGATACCACTGCTCTTTAGGCACCATTCAGCTTTTATCTCATCACCCTGTTCACCATGGCACTGGCTTGGAGACATCTCAGTAGCAGAGGCAGCTGTACTGTCCCCTCTCCTGGGCACAGCCTCCCGTGTCTCAGGCACAGTGTCACCTGCCAGGCAGTACCACCAAACCCCCCCCAGGCAGCAGTAGTGATGTTTGTCAGGTTGGCTGGGAGACCTTGGGCGCAGGAGGCACTGGGGGTTTGCTGGTGTTAGCAGGAATGAGTGACTGGAAGCTTAGCAGAAGGCTAGGGGACAAACACTTGGACTACAAAATGAAGCAATGAAGCATTTCAAACTGCCGGGGAGAAAACTTAAGAAAGCCCAATCTACCCACTACTTTTTATCAGGGGCAAGAGTTTCATAAATCAGCAATCATTTGCAACCATAACCTGCAGGGAATATTTCCTCAAGCTACAGCCATCCATAAAGGTTTTGGATTAAGAGACATGGATATTTGCAAATGCCATCTTATTTTGAAAGCTGCCAGAACATCAGTGGCAGATGCAGTTAGTCAGAAAACTAAGCTTTCCAACAGTTGCCCAGCATCTCCAGCTTCTGCAGCTGCACTTTTCTAAAGATAGAGTTCAAACTGTGCAGCCGTAGGCCTGACCTTGTAGACTTTGTATGTCCTCTCACAATGGCCTTTAACTAAAAAACATTTATTTCATGAAGAAAAACATTTCAGAGAGTTTAAGCAGACCAAGCTACAGTTGAGCAGGCCCACAGAAAGGGACATCATTACAATTACATCATCAACAGACCGTGATGGTTCCTTGGGAGCTGAGGCTGTGCACTGTGCTAATGCCACTTGGTATACAACACAGCCAACCTTTTAGCTTCATTACTTTGGCTGCGTCTTACTGCTGTCATGGGGATTCTCCCTTATTTATTTATGTTTCTGCCCTCTGGGTCCTGAAGTCAGTTGCCACAAGTAGCAGAAAGGAAAGAGCGAGAGAAGAAAGACCAGCAGACCTGTAGAGACAGTGATCTGGAATGAAAAAGAAATTTCTTAGATGAAAAATGGAAGGGAAATGTGGCAGAGGGAAAAAAAAAAAAGTGATCTGCAAGAGATATGCAAAGGGAGAGAGGAAAAATCAGAAAACAGTAAAGCTGAAGGAGGCTTGGCAGTGACAGATAATAAATTCATACACAAGAAGGCCGTGAAATGTGACATGACTAAAAGCCAGAGGAACTTTTCCTCCGCAGCCAGACCGTGGCTGTTGCAAAGGCAGTGCATCGCAAATGCAGGCTCGTCCTCTTCTCCCACATCTTCCCTCACCAGTGCTGACCACGGGACGGGGCTGGGCACTAGTGCTGGGACAACCCGTGGTGAAAACCTTGTGCGGCAGCAGCGGGCAAGGTGACTTTGCTCTGTCTGCATCAGCCCCTTTCAGCTAGTAAAAGGAGACCTCTAAGGATGAGAGCACTGGCTAGCTCCGGAGAAAGAAATTAGCTGCCTGGTTTGCATCAGCCGGAGCTGTGAAGCAGCAGTTTGCTCCTCCAGCAGTAGGTCACTTTCTTACTGTCCCTGAGGTGCGACAGGAGGTAACAGCCCTTTCCAGCTGGGCAACAGCCACAGAGAGCTGAGGGGTTATATTCCACTTTTAGCATCTAACAGCCAGAAACGTGCGCCTGAAGTGAGCAGAGTTCAGAGGAGAGCAGTAAAAAATGATGAAAGGGTCAGAAGAGTTGATTTACAAGGGAAAAATAAAGGAGCATATGTTTAGCTTGGCTCAACATTTACTGCTGGGAGATTAGCAGATAACCAAAAAAGGTATGAAGGATGTAGTCAGCAAAGAAAGATCTGGGGGCTGGAGAGGAAGGTTTGTAGGGAAGGGGCATCGTTGCTTGTCCAAGAGACTTTCATTAGTAGTAGCAGGCTGAGATGTCTACAAAGCTAGAGAAGGCAACCTCTGGTCCTTCTGGACACACAGATGTACTGCTGTAATCCCCATCGTGTGAAGGCAGGCTGCCACACTTCCCTGCCCACACCACTTCTAAACAAGGGTGCGACCTTCCAATAGAAGAAGAGGGTCATCCCTCCTCCAAATTGCTGCTTCAGGCAGTTCCAGTAGAGCTACTGGCTTCGCCAGAAGTGGGATTCAGCTTGTGTGACAAAAGTAGCTACATTACATAGCAGCAGTAAAATGCATCCATCTTCTGACTGAGCCAGCACTACCAACCTTCCAGTTATCATCCCACTGCAGAAATGGCCTGTTCATACTCCTGAACTCCAGGGGAAATTGCCCAGAACATGTTTCAGGAGGAGCATGTGGCACCCTGGGTTAGCTACTGCTGGTGCAAGGTGCTACAGTTGATGCCACATGTCTACAAACCTGCTTTTCACATATGATAAAGCAGCTTGCAGAGGTGTAAGAACATTGACACAAAGGCTGTTTCATGGATTCGGTTACTCTCCTGCATATTCAACTGCTGTGTGTGCCAGGTGGTGTGGAGATGCATTGCATTATTTTCCCTAATCCTCTCTATTGCTGGGCCTGCTTACTGGCAATGAGCAGCAATTTAGGCTGCAGACACTGCTCATTTCACCTTGCTGCTTGTTGGCAAGAGCAAGCAGGCAAATGCATGCTGGAAACCACTTCCCACAGGTGCTTCTCCATGAGCTGAGGCCCAGTGGGGTGTGGAAGTCACTTCTGTGACATCTCTGCCCTCCTCTTCTTGATGATGTTCCCAGATTTCAGTCCAGCTGAACCACAAACACAAACTTAACAGCAGGAGATGGCTGTGATACTCACTTTGTACACAGTTTCTAGTCGCATCACAGCTCTCACTGAACAGCAGTGATAATTGTGATTTTGCCCATTGAGTTATATAACCTTTCTCCTTCTGAAAAGGTGCGTCACTGTTGGAGAACACCGAGCTACAAATAGGGTGTTATGGATACTGGGGCCAATATGTAACAAGTAAAGCCTGGGTTAGCCTTCACCCATGGCAAGCACCCAGTACCCTGCTCTGGTTCCTACCACTGCAGACACCCAGCTTTGAATGCAGGAGGAGGTTTTGGCAGATGTGTTGCACTCATCTTTAGGCTGCTGTAGCTGGCAACATCCTTTCCCAGCTCAAGCACCGTGGCACCGTTCAGTGGTGAAGGAAGCAGAGAGGTTAACCAGAGCAATGTCAGTGAACAAGCATGGCTTTGGAAGCTGTTCAGAAAGCCATAAGAAGCAAGAGCAAATGTTTCACGGGAATTATTGGTTCTATCCATCTATCCAAAGGGCTATAAGAAGCAGAACACCTTCCCTGGAAATACAGCATATGTACAGCACAAAACACATAATGTGTAAGAAACTCTGAGGAATACTAGCAGCGAGTCCCATACTCAGGGAAGTATTAGTACTTATTCACTGAACAGGGGACACAGAGGGAGAAAGAATGAGCATGAAAAGATCAGACAAGGGATTTTTCCACATAATATATCCCCAAAACACTGTGCATCAAAGCACTTGGCAAAGTATCTCTTCTCAGGATAGATGACTGATTTATTCCTCCAGAGAACAACACAAAATTCAAACAACATGTATTTCTTTGAAAGACAAGAGGCATCTTTCCCCAAAACTTACAGCATCCATCCAGCTCAAGCATAGTCCAAGAGTATTAATGAAGCATAACACTTCATACCCCCTACGTAACTGGCCATGGTATATACCCAGATGATACAAGGGATTGGTGAGGAGCTCTTCAACATCCTGAGACCAAGTGCTCCTCAGGGTCTGGGAAATAGCTCATTCTATATCTGTGTCACCCCTGGAGCAAATCTGATGTTCAGTCCATCTCTGAACACATCCCCTTTCTTAATTGGTAACAACAGCAGGCAAAGTTACAAATTTGGCTGAAATCACTAATTTTTCTCCCACCTGTGGGACCCCAGCATGAAAATTCATTCCTGCACCTCCCTGTGGAGGGCTGGAAGGGCAGGGGGAGGGCATCTCCTCCCAGACTGAGCTCCAGCCAGAGCCCCCCAGAGAGGTGGCAGAGAGCATCACCAGCAGCCTGGCCTCGCAGAGCTCAGCACAAGCAAATAAATCCCAGTGCTGGGAGAGAAGAAAGCAGCCATGCAGCAATGCCTGCAGACAGCAGGGCTTTGCCTAATATCCAGAGGGCAAACAGAGCTCAGCATGAGGGAACAAGATTTTAAAATAACAAAGTGGCCATGCGCCTGACCATGCAATCAGTAAGCCTGAGCAGTCTCTTATCCTTGGCCCTTCACCTGTCTCCCACTCCTAAGCAAAAGTGTGCCCGGAAAACAGGCCATGTTCCATGGCCCCTTAGCCCCTGTACTTTGACTAGCTGCCTAAAATCCCTGGGTAGGCTCTGCAGAGTGGTGGGGGGCTGGAGACAGAAGCACACCTCCCTTTGCTTCTTCTCACCTCTCCGGGCAGTGCTGGATCCAAAGGGACTCAGTGTGATCATACTGTAAAACAGCCCCACAACCAGGTCAACTCACAGCGGGCACAAAAAAACACTTGCAGCTCCAAGCCCAGCCCACGCAGCGCCCGACCACCCAACAGCACTGAGCTAAGAGGGTTATGCTTTAATCTGATTTGGGGCTTAGAAAGAGCACTGCAGGGAGAGGGAGCCTTCAGCCGGTGCCTCCCTGGGGCAGGTGACTGGAAAGACCTGGACTGCACTGGCAGGAGCCGTTCTGTCTGGGGAGGTGAGCAGAGCAAGAGGTGGGCTGCAGAGCACCACAGGGAGCAGTATCTCCCCTGTCACGTGGCTGGGGTCTTGCAGTATCCAAGGTGAAGCTGGAAAGGGGGCCCACAGCCTTCACCCTTCACAGCACTGCATCACATATCCCCAGATATGAGAAATCTCAGCAGCATCGGTGTCGCAAGAGAACCACGAAGCGAACAAGCTTTTGGCAAGCTCCCCTCCTCTCCCAGCTCGCACTCCCCCCAGGGAAGAGCTGAGCCATATTGCCAGACCTTGTATTTCCCTGTGTCTACTCACTGGGAACACAAAAAAAGAAAAGGTCAAAACAGGGAAAAGAGGGATCCCACAGCACCAACCCCACAGGAGGGAGAGGGTTGCTCCCTAAAGCAAGGCAGAAGCGGGGGAATTTGCTCTTTCATTTTTAGCAGAAGAGGAGCAGCTGTCTTCCCACCTGTTTCTCTTCAGCAGAACTCCTGGATTTCAGTTTCTGGGGCTGTCAGACTGCTATCAGTTTAAAAAGTGTTCCCATTGCAATTGTGCAAAATAGCCAACACCTGAAGCCAGTGCTGGTTTGAGGGAGTCACTTTAGCTGCATTAATTTGTATCAGTCAGCTTCTACAACATTCATTTCTTTAAAAGTAAGGCTTTGTTAATAAGGGAAATTAAACTGATGCAAGATCCCAAAGACTGTTGCACTAAAAGGGGTCAGATCAGTTTTCATCACTTGTGAATCCAGCTCATCAGATTCTTTTTTATTATTATTATTATTTCATAATTATTCCTGTATTTGTCCATTACCAGCAAAGCAGCATCGTGTGTTCAAACAAACTCACGTCTTCCCAGCCTGCCTTTGCATCTTATTAGATCCGGCAGTGAAGTCATCATGCTAAATTTGTGCCTTCCTGTTTATTTCCACCGTGCCAGATTGCAAGGAGCTGTAGACTGTGTGTTCCTTATAAATAATGATAGTGCTTTGCATTTATATAACCCTCCATCTGTGGATCAAAGAACTCCACAAAACAAGGTTTGATGTTCACATTCTATTATCATCTTCACTTCTAGCATGGGGAGAGAGGAAGCACAAAGTTAAAGGCCCCCACCTAAACACTAGCTTCATTGGCTAGGTAACAGCTCCTTTCAAGTCCCCCATTTTCACAGAATGAATGACAGAATCACAGAATGGCAGGAGCTGGAAGGGACCTCTGGAGATCTTCTAGTCCAACCCCCTGCCAGAGCAGGATCACCTAGAGCAGGTTGCACATCACAGTGCCCAGGTGGGTGTTGAATGTCTCCAGAGAGGGAGACTCCACAACCTCTCTGGGCAGTATGTTCCAGTGGTCTGCCACCCTCACAGTAAAGTAGGTCCTCCTCATGTTTAGGTGGAACTTCCTATATTCACCTGTGTGCCCACTACCTCTTGTCCTGTCACTGCACACCTCTGAAAGAAGACTGACCCCATCCTCCCGATACCCACCCCTCAAGTATTTATAAGCATTGGTAAGTCCTGGGACAAATTTAAAGCCTGTGAGGCCACACCTGAAATGAAGGTGAAGCTGTAGGTACCCAGGACACTCTTGACTCCAAGCTTACCCAACACTTTGCTGCCTACGTGGGTTACCCTACCTGGAGAAGATGAGGAAGAATACATCACTTCTGTGGGCAGACACTGGGTCATCTCCAGCAAACAGGAGGAAGGTAACTGTACTAGCCAGGATGCTGGACTGAGTGGAGACACTGCCTCTCAGAGGGGCTTGGTGAAGTGGATAACTGCTGAGTTTTGGTTCACTCGGGGTGTCAACCGTGTGAGAAAATGGGGTAAAACAGACAGGGCAGAAGGTCATTAAATGGCTCTACTCCAGGAAGACTTGCAGTTTGAGTAAGCAGTCTCTGTAGAATTAGGTGCTTGGAGCCAAATACCAAGAACAAGGACAGACACACAGCAAAAACACCCTCCTCAAGAGCAGGCCTGGAGTGACCACCCAGCCAAGTCCATGTAGTGTTTCTGGCTGTCACCTCTGTGACTGCACGCACAAAATCACTTCTGAGTCATCAATCACCCCCTATTCCAATGCTTTTCATCACTGCCTTGTTGTTTTCTCCCTCCAGTACTCGCAGCTTAAAGTCACTGTGTCAGGATATGGCATCTCAAATGCCTGGAAACTCCTCAAGGTGCTATTTTTTTGTGACAGTTTAATGCTTACATGTCCTAATGCACAAGGGAGAGTCAGGGCGGGAGGGAAGGGGAGTGGAGATGTCCTGCAAAATAATCAGCAGCAACTTTTAAGTCTCTGAATGGAATTTCAAGGAGAAAAGAGCAAACCAGTTGGCAGAGGAAACTGCTTTTAGTCTAAGTGCTTGCTTTCATGCTGGTTTCTTTAAGTCCCCTTTAAAGAAATTTTGTGTTGCTCTCTCTCCCTGCACTTTTAGACATTGCTTTTCCCTTTGAAAACCAGCAACACAGTGATTCTGAGCAGCTCTTCCTTTATCTACTGGCTGGAGATACACGCCAAATAAATACTCTGTATCCCCTGATGTGTTCTTATCCATGAAAGAACAAGCATGGCTTTAGGCAGCATGAAATTGACTCTGCATTTTGTATTGTTTCCTCCTCCTTCCCTCCTTCCTGTCTGGCCCCTGAGCAGCCCCACTCTTGTACACCCGCACGCTGAGGCACAGACTTTGTCTTTGTGGCATGGAGTCAACTCATAAGAGTGAGAGTTTAAATATAACTGAGGGAAACGCAGAGATTAAGAGCTTGCAGGCAGCTAATTTGTGCGTGGAAGCTCAATGCAATATCCTTAAATAAGGAGGACAGCACTTCTGGGCAATAGCTATACTAAGTCAAAAATACATTTTAAATTAACTTTGCCAGAATATGTAAAACCACCAGATAAATTACATATGTACCACCATACTGATCCACACTGCCTCCACATGATCCAGTATCCTGCAGACTGCAGATAGGTCAAAAGCCCCCCACCCGGGGAGACCCCACAAGCCACATTAGGTAGCTATGCAGGCTGCCCTTCTTTCCCCTCCTACGCATCACCACCTGTCCCAGGACATATTCTTTCTGCTTGGGAAATCCCCCTGTCCTAATCCAAGGTATCACCCAGGACAAGATGCAATGCCAACCCTGATGAAGGCTGGTTGCGTCCGTGCTGCTCTCAGCCACGCAGGGACCTTGCCAGAAGCACAAGGGAGCAGCAGCACACCACGGCCCAGGCAGCTCAGCCTCCAGTCCCAGGGGCCTTGCCAGATGCACCTACTGGAAGGCGACAAAACCTTTATGATGAACAACAAAGAAAAGGCACACACAGAAAGAGGGAGAGGGGAGAGCTGGCGAGCAACTCCCTGAGGGCAACGTGATTCTGTAAGTCTCAACAACACCAATCAAGCACCACAGATTTTAATCTTTGCTGTAATTAACTTTATCCAAACGAGCAGCAGGCTGACTGGCTTTGTTTGGGAGTCTTCTGACAATTTAATGTGTCTTTAAAATAACTTGGCACTCCTAGAGGAAGAGGAGAGGGAGAAGAAGATTGATGCAGTGCCAAGCATTTACTCCCACTAATGAAAAGGAATCGCTAAGGCTGTTTGATCATATATTGTACCCTATTCACTAGGTGCTACTCAAATGGGAGCATCGCTGTCACCAGAGTGTTCGCAAAACTGCCAGCAAAACAACCTATTTCCCAACACGTGTGTAGCATGTAGCGCGAAGGGAATGGCACAGGTATTTAAAATTACATCTGCAGCGTGTAAAAAGGTAATGTAGCATGAAATCGGTCTTGCTTAGGCTGAGGCAATGGAAATGACAGTCTCTGCGTTCCTGGGCAGCTCTGAGATTTGCATGGCGCCTTGATGAGCCGTGCATGTTGACACACAGAGGACAGTGCAAGGAAGGCCTCTGTGTTCATTCATCCTTTTTGCTTGAGAGCTGAGTGACTTGCTGCAACTGTCTTGGCCACCTGGGAGGCCATCTTAGAGTTTGGGGTGGAGCTGAGAGCTCGGGGATGGGGTGGGAATTAGTGGCTAGAAGATATTTTACTGCAACACTTGGTCACAGGCAGATGGCTTAAATGGTTGATACTTCCCTGGAGTTAGTGCTTCACATTGGCTGGCTCCGACTACAGTCTCGTTCCACACCTTATAAAAGCCCACTGAAAAGTATCTTACAGGACTTTGGGGGTACCTAACTCTCCCCTCTGAGTAGCACAAGAACTTTGATGAAATTTAGATTACCCCAATATGACTACTTTTCTTAAGTTATTTATAAAACCTGCTTCTCTTTCTGCATGTTTCTTTACTGCTCTAGCAGACCTCTTGTGTTACTGAGAAAAAAGACATGATAAACACCTGCAGACAGACATGCTTCTTTATGCTGCAAACTCTGCAGCAGACCAGCATGCCAGGGTTAGGCTTGTGCTTCCATCAGCTGTGTAGGTGCTATCAGCATGGTGTCATGATGTTACACATCAACAGTGACATGGGTGGCAGTACTGGCGGTTCAGGAGGAACAAGCATGGAGTGACCGAGGAGAAGTAGATGGCAGTGCCTTGGTGTACAATAACAATCTCTCTGTGTAGTTAAGATTTGTTTCTTTAACACTTTTCCCAGCCAGTTGCATCACTTACAGCTGATGGACCACACAGTCCATCACTGTCTGATGCATTCCTTCCCTGGAGACATCACAGTGTTGCTTGCTGTCATAAAGGAGGTTACGTAATGGAATATGCTGCCTTTTGGATGGGACTTAGTGTCTGTGAGGTTAGCATTTTAATGCAGTACCTCTTTCAAGTATCAACACCTCTTCCCCAGCATAATGACCATGTACCAGCTGTCTGGGCTTTTCTTCCTGTTTCTGATGAACCTGGTATAACTAGTCTCTGGTGCTGGTGTTCAGGACAACCCCCATGGCATTTGAGCCCAGGCAAGCCTGGCATCAGTCCATGACCTGGCTACAGCAAGTCCCTCCTTCAGGGGCAAGTAAAGTGTTGGAAACATAAGTCACTCTTTTTTGAGGGCTGAATTGAGACTTTCCACAAACATGGTTCTTTCCTACAATGATACAAACATAAAGGAGACAGGGTGACCAGAAGAATGAAGGGGTCACTGAATACAGCTATCAGAGTTTGGCAGTATCCCTATGCTGAGTGCCATGGAGCAGCCTGCCACTGCCTGATGCTCAGCCTGCATTCAGAGCACAGTGGCCATACACAAACTGCCTCTGAGGAAGGATCTGTGAAACAACCCAGACCCCAAACCATGCTCAACAATGCCATAATCAGTATGAGCTGGCACAGGTCTGCAATGTGCATGAGAAATCTCAAACAGGATAGACAATAATACTTTCATATCAATAATATTTTTATATCAAAGCGTTTTCCTGGGCACTGTTTGGTTTACTACTGTAAATGTAACAATTCTGTCCCACCCTGCTAAACCCACCCTTCCTCACAAATACCTTTACCGGTACTTCCACCATCTCCCAGCGCTTTGGCAGTAAACTGGCCGATTCACTGCCTGCTGCGAGGACTGCTAGACCTGCAGGGATTTATATTTTTTAAAAAATAATGGCATACAGCTAAGATGAAATAATGTGCAATCAAATACGCAAGAAAAGCCAGTGAGGAGGAGAGAGAAGCTGCCAGTGCTTTAAACCCACTGTGTACTATGCACTGCTGCACCAGTGATGATACAGTTGGATGGGGGGTGCTGCATCCCGATGCTTCAGTGCCAATTGCTTCATGGCACAAGTAATGCCAAGCACCAGGGAAGAAAAATCTCAATCCCTCTGAAGTCAGTGGCAAACCTTTCTGGGTGCACTGCCCCTGGTGTTGCAGCATGTCCCGTTGGGCTCCTTCCTTCCAGCCAGATGCCCATAACACAACCCTCAGCACCTGCACAAGGTTGCTTCAGTTACTTGGAGGGAATTTCTGGGATGTTCGAATTGCTTAGCCCCAGACTAAGGATTTTTGAAACCAAAGGAAACCTGAGGGCTCTGGGCTTTAAGAGAAGAGTATTCCTTTGGACAGACCAACATACCACTCACTCTCTCTAAACCCACATTTCTCATTTCCTAATACTGAGCTTCCAAGGGACAGTTAGGCTCATCTGCACTGGGAGTTTCTCAGTGGGAAGTTAGACCTCTTTAGTGCTCAATAGTATCTTATTTAGCTGCAAGCTCTGCTGAGCTCAGGGGCTTTATCCCAGGGTAAATCACTAATTAAAACCAACATGAATATAGGGAAATCTTGCCCCATTGTTCCACTCTATTTTACAGTTTATTAACTTAGCTTTGTTTTGTTGTCAAATCTAAGGATTAACTCTTTTTGTTTGTCTGCTTTGGGGTTGGGGTTTTTTTTCTTGTTTGTTTAAAAATAGAGCATTTATTGAGAAATCATTGACTGAACATAGCCTTGTGCTCCCTGTGAGAATCTGATAACAAGATGAATGCCTGGACTGCTTTGAAGTAGACAGATCAATATTACAATATGAAAGTGAGAAAATGATTTAGGGGTAGAGGTGGCATGCTTGGTTCTGATTTCACACAGGACATAAATCAGGTATTATGCCACTGGAGTCAATGCCAGTGCCCTGAGGTAAATCTATTAACACAATTCTGAATCAAAACGAATAATTCTGAGGGCTGTGGAAAGCGAGGAACAACAGTTCAGCAGGACAAAATAGCAAATGAAATAATGTATGGGGCAATTACAGGCTGCTGAAAGAAAAGGCCCAGCTTCCACTTGCTTAAAATGGAGATGCTCTGGATTTCTGCTGGGGGAGCAGAGAGGGTGATGGGATGGATTTATGCATTTATTCCTGAAGTGAGCTGAAGTGCATGCAATACAGCCAAAGCTCCATGGGGCAAAAAATGTAAGTTCTGTTTCAGCAGAAATCCTCTAATACACCCCAGTGGAAGAAGGAGCAGGTTTCAAAGACTAGCTAGCCTAAAGAAGTGCTTTTGATGCAGCCTGTCTTTGGCCTGAGGAGCTAATTCATGTCTGGCAGATTGCCTTGGGCAACAGCTTCTCCTGTCTCTAAATATCTCTCTCCATAACAGCTTTAATTGTTCCTTCCAGAAGAAAAAGGTTGGTGACCCCTCAACATTACCCAGGACTGCAATTGCTACCAGCCATTGAGCTTGTCCACTGTGGCAGAAGTAACATGCTCCCTGCTTTCCAAAGCACTTGGAAAGTGCTTTGGAAGTAAGTAGTCCATCCTACTTACACTGTGGCTTTCTTTCAGCTCCCTTGCAGCAGATTTTTTACCTAGCATCACTGCCCTCCCTTGCTTATTATCTTTGTATCCTCTACCATGTAACGCGCGCTTCAGTGCCGCAGCATCTGGAAGGCTGTCTGTAAAGACAATCTCCTTCCTCCTGTAGACAAGCAACAGCCGTGCCAGGATTAAACTGTTCATTTAAGAGCGATCAAGTTTACATGTGTTGTGTTTTCTTTTATTTTACTGAAGGAAACACATGAGTGAGTGATTAAAGGAGACACTTGGGTCGGTGCAATTCATTGAGATTGCTATTGTTTGCTTTGATGAGATTCCAGGCCACAGCAAATTTCCTCCACATGATTAGCCTGGTGTAGAATACACAATGCTCACTCTGACAGAATAAGGCCTGAGGAGAGCACAGGCAGCATGTTTATGCACTGATGTGCTTGATTATTTATTGCAGTATCATCTCAGTGGGACAGCACAGGTTAACAGAAGGGCTGCAGCTAATGCACGCTGGAGATACTATTGTGTCCTTCATTAGGCATCACAGAATGATCCTGAGTGGTGAAACAATGTCAGCCTTAACCGAACTGATCACCCCTCTGCACCCCACAAACAGCCTGTGGCAATTTTGAACAGTATTTGAGAATCACAAATTCTCATCAGAGAAAAACTCCCAGGGATTAACTGCAATAGTACATTGCTGCCCACCACACTTCCCTCCCCTGGTCAGTGCTTTCTGTCAGCTGTCAGGGTTTCATAATCATGCAGAGCTTTTGTCCGGGAGGGAGGGGGCACCCAGCGAGACAGCCCACAGCCCAGGTGAGAGAGGGAACACAGCCCTCCTCTTCATGTCCCTGTGCCTGCAGATTTGAGTGGCACCTCTTCCCTGTACAAGCATTATCTGCCCATTATCCCACCTCCTGCCAGAGACTAGCATGAACAATTGTGCTTCTGCTGCAGAATTAGGGATGGACTGAAATTGTCTTAAATGCAGCAAGTTCATGACTTGCATACGCTTTGCGTGCACCACTCATCCAGCTGGTGCTCCAGCTGTGTCTACGGTACATCTGGAGGACCACCTCCAGGTTACTGATGCATGCAGATTAACTGCTCACACACAGCCTGCAAGCACAGCCCCTCGCATAGGTGGAGGGTCTCTGAGCTCAGATCCCCTCCCTGCCACACTGTGCAGCAGTAGGGAGCCCCATGAAGATGTCAGCAGAGTGCCCGGGGGCTGCTGGGCTGGCAGGGGACCAGAGCTGTGCATGGGAAGGGCTGAGCACAGCTGCTGGGCTGGATGGCAGGAAGCACAGACCTACCCTTGTGTGGCCTGTCGAAGCAGTGGTCCGAGCTCAGGGTCTGCCACGGGGCCAGGTCCCCTCAGCTCCCCTCTCAGCGGGTCCCAGATGGGTCCTAATTGAATGGTTTGAGTGAATGATGTGGCCAGTAGCTTTCAAACCTTGGCTTGCAGCCTATGCAATAGGTGCCTGAAGCAGCACCAAATGTGGTCAATGTAATCCTCCTGCAGAAAATGTCCTGCCACAGGGTTTGCAACAGTGACAGGGCTGTCCCCCAGTCGGTGGAAAGTGGAAGCAGAAATGGCCTGGTGGCATCTCCTCAGCCTGCTGTGCATCAGGGACAATGTCTGATGTGCCTGACAGGGCAGGGGCAGGGACAGGGGCAGAAGCACAGCCCCACTAGTATTGCAGCTCTCCTGGCCAGCCCTGCAAGCTCCAGGAACAGCCATCAGGGCAGTACTGGCAGCCTAGTGCAGTAGAGAGGAAAACCCTCACAGTTACAGCACTGTAGTGCAGTGGGGAAAAAAGAGACCTCACTGTTTCTGTTACCTCGTAGCCAGCTGGACCTTGTCTAAAGGCTGTCTGCTTTAGACAGGCCTCCACCTGAGGAGGATGGAGTGTGAGGATGCCATCGGTCATAGTGACAGTCCCTGCTGAGCAGCCCTCTTACACCAGTACCAGGACCTCTGCATGGACCCAAATTAAAAGAAGAGTGGAAGGCAGAGGCAGCCCCTGCACAACAGGGTGAATGGAACCATGAAGCTGGCAGCTGTGGTGACATCCCACAATCCATTTAACCCTCCTGGGAGACCATGAATGCAACCAAGGTTTCTTAAAGCTCCCTTTGCCAGTTGGAAGCCAGTCTTTAAGAAACTGAAGCCTGAGAAATGAGGGGAGACGAGAGGCCCACAGAAGCTGGTCTAGCAGGTTACTAGCCAGCAGCAGACCTCCAGAGAAGAGCAGCACTTTGCCACTATCATCCTTCCAGGAGAGATCTGGGTCAATCTGAGAGTAACCCAGCTTTTTAACCTCTCCCGGATAACCAGCCAGATTTGTTTGGGATTGATATGTTCCCCAGGGGTCCTCACATTTTGCCTGATGGAGCAGCTCAGCAGTCACTTGCCCAGAGCACAATATTTTATTTTCTATGCATATAATCTGTTTGAAAAGGCCAGCATAAGGATCCACCTCAACTCACATGGCACGGCTTGCAGATGCTGTCACTGACAGCCTCAGCTATTTTTCTCTCTGCTGTCTCTTTAGTTGGAGAGTGGTCACTTGGTGAGGGGCACCCACTGTCCCTGGCAAACAAACTGCTTCCTATAAAGCAAGGGGAGCAGCTTCAGTGTTCCAGGAGGTGTGAGAGGTTTGCATTGTTTGTGTTTGGCTAGCAGGTCACACAAAAGCTGACTCAGATATTAATGGTTAAATGAAAATTAAAAACAAATAAACAGACAAACAAACCTGCCAGGGACACCAAAAGCTTCACCAGCTCTAATCCACTGCAGAACACATATGCTAAAATGCTGAGTGGTTTATGGACTTAATTCCTAGCTAAAGGGAGAGAAAGTTGGATTCAGCATCTTGGAGAGCACCACAAGCACCTTCACCCTTTTCTGTGACTCTCAGGAGCATTGCCACTGTGTCTTTATTAGCATGGCAGGAAATCTAATGAAACCTAAGGCATGTAGAGATACCCAGGCCCTTAATGGGGCTTGGTTAGCTCTTAGCAGCAGTGTGTCTGCACTAGCACAGGCTCCTTACTGAGCTACTCTCACTCTAGTTATCTGAAGGTGATCGTAGAATTATAAGATCATAGAATGGTCTGAGTTGGAAGGGACCTCAAGGGTCATAAAGCTCCAACCCCCTGCCACAGGCAAGGCCACCAACCTCCAGGCCTGGATCTACACAAAATTGCCCAGGGCCCCATCCAACCTGGCCTTGAACACCTCCAAGGATGGGGCATCCACCACCTCTCTGGGCATCCCGTTCTAGCACCTTACCACTCTCTCTGTAAAGAACTTCCCCCTAATATCTAATCTAAACCTTCCCTCCTTTAGCTTCAATTGATTCCCCCTTGTCCTGTCATTATCTACCCTTTTAAAAAGTTGATTTCCCTCCTGTTTATATGTTCTCTTCAGGTACTGGAAGGCTACAATGAGGTCCTCCCCCCAGCCTTCTCTTCTCCAGGCTGAACAAGCCCAGCTCCCTCAGCCTCTCTTTGTAGAGGAGGTGCTCCAGCCCTCTAATCATCTTTGTGACCCTCCTCTGAACCCTCTCCAGCAGTGATGCTGGGATGCAGCTGGACCTCTTCTGGTTATGGAGCAGATCCTTTGGGCACTGTCTCCTGCTGCCTGCCTGGCTGGAATGTCCCAGGAACCCAGGGCTGACCATTACCCTCAGCATCCTCTTTATTTTCCATGCTGGAGCTTCTCCTTTAACAACATTCCTGTCATGGACCAAATTAGACTTGTTGCCCTTCTGCAGGCACCTATGTGCTTCTTTCACCTTTGTCACTAATGTGACCTAGCACATGCCTGATTTGCTACTGCACCACAAAACAGCTGCCACACAGTCACCAGTCACTAAAAGCTCTACCAAGTGTAACTCACACCACCTCCCAGCATTTCAGAACCCCCTGGCTCTCTTGGGAGTGCTGGATGTTTGGAGTATGCTGGGGCAGCTTTCTGGCTACAAGATGGTGGTTTGGAGCCAGACACTCCCTTCCTTGTGTCTTGTGCTGAGTGGAGCCTGGCCACGCTGGCACCATGGGACTGCTCTATTTGCAAGGAGCCCCTAGTTATCCTGCCCAGCTGAAATGAGCTTGCAGCCCATCCCTGTGTTTCAAACGCAGGTCACCTCAGAGCAAATATCCTGCCCCGGCAACAGCAATTTGGCCCCACCTGCTCTGTGCCAACAGAGCAGTCCTTGTGTCCTAAGGGGAGCTTCAGAAGAGCTTTATCCCTGGCAAACAAGGCAGGAGAGATAAGGGAGGAAGGCATTCCCTTTGGAAAGCAGTTTCATATAGATAACACCTCCGAGTCAAATGTTGTTCTCTTTACGACAGCATGCAACACAGCGGAGGCTGTGGGAGGGTGATCCTGTGTTACAATAACAGTCCTTCCTTCCCTCTCCTGAACCACCTTCATTCCCTCTCTCACAGCCCACTTGTTGCCCTAGCCTGGGGATCAGCAGGCACAAGGGTGCCAGCAAACACAGCTGCTGCTGTGGCCACCTCACATGGGTGGGTGCTACAGGAGGTGGTCACAGACCACCCCACGCACAGCATCTCAGGTAGCTGGGTGCCCTGCTCCACATTCCCCTGGATCAAACCCCTGGCACTCAGCTTTCCAGAGCTGCTCCCAGGCCAAGGAGCATGGGAACTGCAAGGCTAGGTCCTGCAGAGGCACAAACCCCATGGGAGGTCCTGGAGGTAGGCTGTCCAACACATAGAAAGGTGACCGAGGAGCCAAGGAGGCTGTATGCTGGGGCAGACCTGCACTCTCCTTGGTATTGGTCATCAAACCCTTACCCCCAGGGGACAGGGTCAGGAGTACCCTTTGCTGTCTGCATTTACTTTTGGCTCCTTCAGAGAACAATGGGAGAGACATGCTGGACTAGGCTTAGACTAGTGTTTATGTCTCAGGCACGTGCAAAAAGGCCAGCATTGCTAAGACCCTCTCAGAAAAAAACCAACCATCACAGGGTTTTGGTTCTGCTCATCTTCCGAACTAATTTGCTCACAAGTCCTGGCCTTCAGAAAACTGCACTGGGTTCTCCAATTATCCTGGATATAAGGAAGGGGGGAAAAAAGAAACAATAAAACTGTCAATCGTTCTCATTCTTAGATCTATCGTTTAATTTATTTGGCTTTTTTTCCTATCTTAGTAATTACTGTACAAAGTGTAAGATAACATTCAATCACTGTAAAATAAGATTTAATTATGTCATGATGAGATTCATTAGTTAATATTTGTATAGCATACTGAACATGTAAAGTGGTTAGCAAGTGCTAAGTATTAATCTTGCCGTTTCAGAAAACAATAGAATTTGCTTTTGGGGAGCAGAAAAAGCATGCTAAACACATGCATTTGGGTGAGTCTTCAGATGGAATAAATCAGTGCTAGCTCTTTGGCTGGGCCACCTTTGCCCCTTTGGTAGGAGTTTTGCTCTCCTCTTGGACCACAGTTACATCCATAATGTCCTCAGTGTTGAGATTCTGATGAAGCCACCACAAGTGCAGGATATTTTTCATACCATAATGGTCTGCTGAATTATTTAATATGTCCAGTGTTAAGATGCCTGAACCTCAATACCTTCCACCTTCCAGGATTTCCACTGCTCCAAAGGTATTGTTTGACTATATCATCTTGGCCCCTAACCCAATGCATGCAGTAGCTGGAATTTCATTTTCTCTGCAGAGCACTGGAGTATCACAAACCTAGTTTGTGACCAGGCTCACGGATACATAGCTCTGCTCACACTGAGGCATATCTCTCAAGAAAGACCATTTCTCCATAGAGCAAAAGAAAGAGAGAAGGTCCAAGAGTTGATGGTCTTTCATTGTACTCTGAAGCTCCTCCTCACAGCAGCTGCTACTGGTAGCACTGGTCTCTTTCTCGGTGACTACAGCACCATGCAAAATAAAACAAACCCTAAGGATGTATTGCAGGCCACCAATTCTGCCACACCAGAAACCTTCTTTCTATGCACTCTGAGACAAAGATGGAAAAGCAAGAGTTACTTTGACAAGGTTTTTGACACTGTCTACCGTAACATCCTCATAGGCAAACTTAGGAAGTGTGGGTTGGATGAGTGGACAGCGAGGTGGGTTGAGAACTGGCTGAATGGCAGAGCCCAGAGGGTTGTGATAAGCAGTGCAGAGTCTAGTTGGAGTCCTGTAGCTAGTGGAGTGCCCCAGGGGTCAGTGCTTGGTCCAGTCTTGTTCAACATACTCATCAATGACCTACATGAAGGGACAGTGTGCCCTCAGGAAGTTTGCTGATAATACAAAACTGTGAGGAGTGGCTGATACAGCAGAAGGCTGCACTGCCATTCAGCAAGACCTGGACAGGTGACAGCTAGGCAGGGAGAAGAGTGTAGCCAGCAGCTCAAGGGAGGTCATCCTCCCCCTCTACTCTGCCCTGGTAAGGGCACATCTGGAGAGCTATGCCATTCAACCAGTTTTGGTCTCCCCAGTTCAAGAAAGACAGGGAACTGCTGTAGAGAGTCCAGCACAGGGCTATGAGCCTGATGAGGGGACTGGAACATCTCTCCTATGAGGACAGGCTGAGAGAGCTGGGTCTGTTTACCCTGGAGAAGAGAAGACTGAGGAGGATCTCATCAGCACTTTTAAATACCTAAAGGTTGGATGTCAAGAGGATGGGCCAAACTCTTTTCAGTGGTGCCCAGTGACAGGACAAGGAGCAACAAGACAAACTTGAACACAGGACATTCTGTCTGAATATGAGGAAAAACTTCCCTTTCAAGGTGACAGAGCACTGGAACAGGCTGCCCAGGGAGGTTGTGGACTCTCCTCCGGAGATACATAAAACCTGCCTGTGCAACCTGCTGTGAGTGATGCTGCTTTAGCAGGTGGGTTGGACTAGGTGATCTCCAGAAGTTACTTCCAACTGCTACCATTCTGTGATTCTGTGATCATGGCCCCAGGAGAAACATCTTGCAACATGCAAGGAAAGCAGTAGTTCTGGTACCTGACATTTTTGCTTCAACAGATGGTCCATAGAGAAGCACAGAATACAGTGCGGAGAAACCAGCATTTCTTTAGTGTTCCCTCCAGCAGTTTCCCTGTGGCTGCTATGTGTGGCCCCTAAGAAGTAATGAATGTGTTTTAATATCCACCAAGGACCATGCTATGAAAATGTAAAGGGCATGGGGAAAATAAATTTTTGGGAAGGGGTATATTAATGTGTTATAATGAGTGTCTCCTAATGTGTACACTGAAGGGACCAACAGCTCTAATTTACAGGAGCATGTAGAAAAATGCACTAATCCAAAATGCTCCACAGCTGTGTCACTATTAGCTGGCTAACTACATCCCAACCTATCACCCTTCTGTTGTACGAAATGGCACAGTTCATCTGCTCTGAGAAGCAGCCTGGAGGCTGCAATCTCCTAAAACCGCCTGCCCTGACCTCCTGACTTAGCCTCAGTGCCTGGGAGGCTGGGACATTGCAGTGACAGTGCTAGCCAGTCCCCTGAAATGCATTCTTGAAAGAGATACCCAAAAGAGAACAACCCTTAAGGCCATAAATGCAGTGGGGTTCTCCCTGTCTGTCACAGGGGAACATAAATTCCTACTTTCATGAGTCCCCTTAAGGTCTATGTGATAGAGTCTGCATAGTGTGCCCCCTCAACTCACAGTTCTTCCTTACAGCTCCAAGAAGAGTATAATTAAAAGGCATTCACTTATTTTCACCATCCCCATCTTCTCTCAGGCAGGCAGCAAGGTGCTCTTGCGAGTCCCCCACCTTATCTGGGTGGTACATGGGGATTTACAGCACACTGCAGTACTCATACCCATGCACACCGAGATCTGCCACATTCTCCAAATTAACTCCCTTTCCAAATTCACTTGTGCCCTCTTTAGATACAAGCTCATCATGCTCAGGCATATTAGAAAGGCAGTAAAACGGAGCAGTAGGTATGGTGAGTGCCACACAGCCACCACAGAGCACCGAAACGCAGCGGCCCCGTGAACCCTGCTATGTAAGGCAGCTAATGAGCAAGCCTGTGCACTGAAGTATTTATTGTAGCTGGAGTGCTTTAATTAAGTTGGAACTGTTGGGAGAGTAAATACAGAAGTAAAGCGGCAGCTTCCCACACAGGAACACCTCCCTCCGCCAGTAAACCTGCCCTCTCTGGCTGCAAAGGGATTCCTGTTGCCCCCCTCATTCATGCTTTAAGAGAAACGAGAAGCCTCAATTATCCTCAAACTCGTCCTGGAAGAAGACATCTTCGTGGCACACAGGTTTAGCAGCCCTCTCTGGTGTCTGAGCAGGGAGTGACCAAGCTGTCCCATGGCCCAGGTGTCCCTGTCTCTGCATGCGACTTACAGGGGACAGGCAGTATGCGGTCATGGTGCTCAGCCTCCTTGGTGTGATCAATCTTCCTCGTGCCATGGAAGGCAGTATGCACCCCCGGGTCACCCCCTTTATCTCAGCAAAGCTGGGGGAGCACCACACCTCTGCAGCTCTTCCAAACATTGAGTCAGCACTTCTCCCACCAAAACTGTCTGTTCATCAGATGAAAGCTCACGTTCCCCAGAATTTTCCACTTGCAGCAAAATAGGGCAGGAGGAGGTACCAGGACAACATGGCAGGCCAGGACTGTCACAGACCAGTCCCTAAAGCCAAGGGAGTTGGGATGGCTGGTTTTATATTTTTTAAGGCACTTGAGTGAACAGCCGTGTATTTCCAGAACTGCTGAGCTCAGCAGGAACTCTCTGGTTGCCAGCATTTCTTGGAATCAACTTCCTTATTATGGGGCTGCATCAGTGAGGTGTTTACCCACCTCAACTTAAATTGTAATTCCTCTATTTATTTTAACTGACAGCAAGTCGTAAAACAATGCACCAGAAAAATGATGGAGAGCTTGCTCCCAGGGTGCTTTCCACGAACAAACTGAGTCAGAGTCCAGGCTGCTAGCGCATATGTTCCTAAAGGGAGAGCAAGCCAGGAACCCAGGACTTCCTCCTCCGCCACTTAGCTTGCCATCTCCTGAGCTTGCTCAGCCAACACTTCCATCTAGCGGCCTGCTCCACACATGCTGGGATGATGGATGTCCTGGGGTCTAAGAGGGGATCAGAGCTTTCTGCAGAGGAAGAATGATAATCTCATGGAATAATCACATTATTCCTCCCTGCTGAGGGGGTGTGGATCGTGTCAGGCCAGCGAGCATTCCCCTCCGAGGCGTAGGGCTGATTAGCATGTAACGCTGTGCAGCTGCATACGACTAGCATGCACATTATAGAAGTAATCAGTAGTAAATTACTTCTGAGACGATAGTCGGTTGCATGTAAATGATTACTTTGGGTAGTCATTTGGAATAGATGAGTTTTGCCAAGTAAGTTTAAACAATCTTAGCAGGGGATTCTGCTCTCCTTAAGGGGACCAACGGCACTGCCGACAGCCGGTGCAGAGGAGTGCACACACGCCGGGTCCGTCTGAGCGCTGCTCCCGCTCTGCTTCTGGTTCGGGGAGAAATTGCTTAAGCTCTTTGCATCGCTTTCACCACCTGAACCATGCAGATAATGTTGGGGGTGGGTATTTTTATTACAACATTGGGGCATAGCCTTAGGGACTGGTGACAGCCAGCATCACCTAAAAATGGCTGGAAAACCCCCACAATGCAGTTAGATCTGTTTCCCAGACCTCTCCTAGTCAGCGTCAATACTCCCTACATTACTACACGTATTTCAACAGCAGTTAAATTCACCTACGTGGCACCAGTCCCCTGGACCGCTGTCTCCTCTGCAGAATAAGAAGCAAGCAAATTAAAACCTCAAAAGGACACACCGGGGAAATGCATCTTGTTCTGCATGACAGCTTGGCAGCGAGGGAGTAGAGGTGACAGTGGACACCTATGGCATAGTCAAGAACAAAGGCGAAGCTCCTGAAGTCTCTATCCAAAACCTTATTTGTTAGGTTATTCTTTCTCCTTCAAACATCTCACTGTAGGATAAAGCCTTCAGGCAGCTACAAGACAAAGTTTCACTATTATTCTTTCTTTCAGGGCAGAACAGCTCTGCTTAATACATTTTTAAAGACTGTATTCATCTAGGAAGACTATCAATAATTAAGAGAAGAAAACAATATTATTATGGAAATTAAAGCACCTCTGGGTCTGTGAGAACATGGTATTTCCTGATGACTTACTTGCTTCCCTTCCAGCTCCCAGACAAACAGTACAGAGAGCAAGAGACATTTGTACCCCTGTGGAGCCACCCTGATCAGTCTAGGTCAATGCACAGGGTTGATGATCTGTAATTAAAGACAAGCTGTCAAAGGATTTCTCAAAATTTTTCAGTTTTAATTTGCTGTTGGCATTAGGGCAGTGAGAAATCCTTCCTCCCTCCTTGTCCAGTGGTCATCACCAGGTCACTAAAGAGGCATTCGCTGTGCTGGACCAGCAGGAATCACTCCTGCTTTCACACAGCAAGACCTGCCAGGGCTTTGCACTCCCAAACATCCCATCAACAGTACTGCAAGTGAATATCATGCTAGACTTCATGTTTCCAACACGCACTGCAAGTGTTAAATGGCCTGTGTTGGACTTGAGAAACAGAGGACTGGCCCTTATCTGTGCATTTTACAAGAACCATATGTACGATTAGGGTCATACAGAGCCATGCATGCAGATACTGCAGCATAGGTGCATATTACTCCAACAGGAGTTAACCGTGTCCTAAAGGAGTCGCTGCCATAAAACTGCCATGGACCAGATGGGCCCCTATCCTTCTGGAGATATCTGTGCTGCAGGCAGCACTGCCTAGCAGACAGACTTTGGACAGCTATTTTGGACACCAGTAGCTGTGTAGCCTTGGCAACATGTGAGGTTTCCAGGGCCTGCCTGTAGTGTTCTTAGACCTGACTTCTTCATTGAGGGCCAAAGTAGTCCCTGGACATGCTGTGTTACTGACAGAAAAAGGCTGTTGCTGCTTTGAGGCCCGTTAGTGGAGGCTAGGAATGGGGAATGGAGCAATGCCATAAGAGGAAATGGCTTGCTTCCCCAAGGTTCTTAAAATCAGATAATTTTATTTGGACTGAGCAGTGCTCATCTAATCTGAGAAGGAAGAAGCTGCTCCATCCCTCAGTGAAAAACCACTGATGAGTCAATACCCCATCTCCTGCAGGGATCATGGGCACCAACCCTATTTCTTCCCTTCCTTCTTTTGCATGCCTTGATTACCTCTCCTTTAAAGCAGCACTTGGATAAGCAGTATGCCCACAATATATCTGTGGCAGAGTGGCCACCAAAAGCGGAATTACCACTCCTCAGCCAAACTGCCATAACCAATGGAGCTCAGGTGTTCCTGTCTCACTCCAGAAAGGAAATAACACCTCTCATCTCAGGTCACCTCCATAAAGCCACTGAGCTACATGAACTCACTTCTCTGTGCCCCTGGATTTTGCATGGATAAAATATTTCAGCTGTTCATACCAGATCTGCACCTACAGAAACTTCCTTGAGTGTGCTATACACTGGGACCCACAAATAAGCTTGACAGGTTTTTGGTTGAGCTTTAAAAATGTGTCTCCTTCCTCTCAAAGCAGTGCTCGTAAAGACACATGTGTTAGGTCTTAAGACTTTGCTGCCTTCCAGTGTCTCCAGTGAATACCAACACCCTCAGCTTAGGCTGAGGGTTAACTATGCAATTCCAGTTTCAGCTCAGGCTTTTTTTCCTGCAGGCAAGAATGAGTTAATGCTACATACCCCCTTCCCTGGGGTGTACTGCTTCATTATCCCAATGCTCTGCGCTGTATGCTAGGGTGGGTGCTTTATGGCCAATGAGTGGCTTCAGTGCTACTCTCAGTGTCGCTTCATTTATTTGCTATCAGAAAGACTGAGAAACAAATTGTGTGTCAGTGCCTACCTATTCTTTAGGGTTCATCCCAGAGTGGGAAATCAATGACTCAGCCTCTTCTTGAAGCATCTGTGTTAAAACACGGGGAGTGGAGTCTGACATTTTGTGTGTGTGTGCAGTTCAGCATTGTCATTCATCTTCGCTCTCCAAATCAACAATTATCTTGAGTCCCCCAGGAGGGAAATGTGCTCCTCTCATAAGCTTGGAGTAATGACTCAGAAGCAGTGGTGTGTAACAGGATCCCCAGTGCTAGGCTTTGCCTGATAACCACATACACTAATAAAATAACCCTGAGTTGGTTCCAGTCCTTAACGTTCCCTTATTACTATTCTATGGGGCCTGTGTTGTGAAGAGAAACATCACTTGCCTGCAAACTAATATCCAAATGCAAGCCGTGCTTAGCATCTTACATGGGTCCTCATAAATTTGAGCAAGTTCTCTGTCTCTTCCATCTCATTGACCTGACAGGATGATCACTCCCTGCTACTCCGCTGGCTGTATCCCTTGTCAATAGCCCACGAGGAAAAAATCTACATTGACATATTTCCTTCCTAATTTCTACATCTGTAATTTTTTTTTCTTTGTTTTTTTTACCCTTTCTCCCTGTGTAACCCAGACCACTTTTGGAAGCAAGGACCAGTAACCCTTGAGACTATTTTTCTCTAAAGACCAGATCTCTTTTCTCAGAAGGAAGGCCAGAGAAAAAGTCAAAGGAGGTCAGCATAAAGGGTCCGTGGAGAACCTTGCAATAAAAACTTCTTAGCTTTGGGATGAGATGGTGCACCGCACTCACAAAGGCACGTATCAAAAGAAGACACTGAGATGCATACCTGAAAAAGAATCAGCTATTAAACTGTGGGTTACACATACCCCAGCTTGACATGGGAACCCCTTTCCAATACCTTCACGCTCTGTGTGTATGTGCTGACTCTGATTTGTGCTTACGTGACTGAGAAGAGTAGGAGTTTGTGTATTTCCTCTATGATGGTATTGATATTATTGATTATGAACTCCTTCCTATCCATAAATCTGCTTGCCTCCTTACAGAGGTTATAGCTATTCATGCCAATTTTTAGTTATATATTTAAAAAGTCTGTCTCTCACCCAGGCGACCTTGACATCAGTTAAAATCACAGCCTCCATGTATGAGAACAGCTCCAGAGCATGAAAGCCACAGCACTCATCTTGTGGTTCAATACACTGTGGATTTGTGTGCCTACGTGCATATGCATTTGTTTTAGTCAGATCCTACCTGGGTACAATAGCAGCAGAAGCCTGGACAAAGATAAAGGTTAAGAAGTGGGCAGAAGCAGAGAAAAGATTGTGGAGAAGGTGGGGGGAAAGGGAGGAAAACAAAAAGAAAAAAGACAAAGAATATATTTTTACCTCTTCTCAAGTATGTACCACAAAGATCCCTACCACAAAACAGTCACCACTGCTTTTCCTGCCAGGAGGCTCAACAACAAAATGGGAGCCATTTATTCAGGGTTGTTCCCCAGGCAGGAAGCAGAGCTTCCAGACACACCATCACCTCCTGAGTCCCAGGACTGCAATGGGGGAGGCCTTAGCTTCTGCCACCCACACCAGGGGGCATGTCTCCACCAGAGACCCCAGCTCTAGTCTCAAAACCCCACACTGTGGAAGCCAGGACCATGCTATGGAGCAGAAGAAAGACATCATGTCCAGGTGTTGGGAGCAAAGGTGGATGTGTGCAGGGCAGGTGGCCAAGGTCCAACTTTCCTGATGATGCATAATGATACCAGGGAGGCTGGGAGACACCTTCAGAGTATGGCAGGTGATGGGAGGGGGTAAGAGAAGACAGGCTTGTCCTGCCCTCTGCTGCTTTGGCTACAGATTTCTGTACTATGAAGGCTATTTTTCCATAACTCATGGAGCAGCAGGGAATTTCCACTGGACTGACAGAAAGGTTGTGTTGAGCTAATATTTTAAAAGGGTAAAGGAGACGACCCAGGTAATTATAGGCCTGTCAGGCTGACATCGATCCCAGGTAAAGTAATGGAGCAGCTAATAGGGGGAATATAATTCATGCCCATCAGCAGGGGTTTATGGAAAACAGACCCTGTCAAATGGACTTAATATCTTTCTTTGCCTTGATTGCAAGTTTAGTTGATAAAGTCAATGGTGTTGATAAAAAAACCCACTAACATTTTCCAAGGCATTCCACTTTGTACCACACACCAGCTGGATTTAAGTCCTAGAACAATACAAAGCCAACAAAGCATGTAATAAATGGAATAAAGTGACTGATGACTCTGAAAATATGATTTAACATGGAAAGCTGTCATCCTGAAGTTGTCTTATAGGTCAGGTCCCACAAGGTTAGGTGGGTGGCATGATGATATTTTACATTCATACCTATGAGCTACTAAAATCTATTACTAAAATCTGTCATACTAAGATTGGAAGGGTGGAAAATTGTAAGGAGAGGTCACTGATACAAACAGCTTTGTAATTTATTGGTGAAGGTGGCAGAAACAAGTATGGCAGAACTTCACATGTTTCAGTTCAGTCATATGTGAAATAAGCATATCTAGGAACAGAAAATACGGGTGGTGCCTACAGGACAGGGAACAGGCAGGAATGTCTCAAAAATGGGTTATGGACCTCAACTAGTCAAGCACAAATACCCGGTGTGATACATTCACAAAAATACCTGATAAACAACTCACCAGGGCCACCTCTGAGAACCGTAAGGAGATAACTTCACCTTTTCTTTGAAAGTCATGCAACCCCACTGGGAAGCCTGATTGCTCAGCTCAAGAAATGGACTGATGAATTGGAGGTGGTCCAGAAAAAAACCTAGGACAATGGTCACCCCAGGATTTACAAACCTGCATTCCAAGGCGTGACTCCAAGAACCAAATTACTTGGTTTACTAGAGTGATGGCTGCACCTTACCACCATCTTTTTGCATCCAACAGAGAGGAAGGCATCAATAGCAAAATTACTGTTGATTTCAGAGGAGCACCTCCTTTCTTAGTGACATCTCCCTCTGAAGCTGGTTGCTGATGTATAACCCTACTCCCAGTACTTATCCTCCGTGTCTGTTGGAAAAGAATATTTACTCATCCGCTGTGTCAGGTCATTGCAACAACAATAAGACAACAGCTGAAAAGCAGTATCAGAGCCACCTCACTACAGTTATGTATCCTGTTGTGTCTGTTCAGCACTTAGCTGACTGCAAAGTTTCCCTTTTCCCCCAAGTGGCTTCTTTTTGCCTCAGAGGCACCAGAAAGGGTTCAAGATACCTGGAGATGCTCTCACAAAACCCTCCTGCTGAGAATACTAACATGAACCATGCACTGTCTAAGTACATACTCTTTACTGTGGTTTAAGCCGTGATACCAAGTTGAGCTAGTACAGATGGCTGTACATTATTAATTGATTTCTAATAGTGAAAAATGTCTCCATAGTGTGGGCTTGTAATCTTAGAAATAAAGTTCCTAGCATCTGCATTGACAGTAGGCAGCATGTGGAAATGTTCTAGAGAGGAGCTCCCAGGCCCTGTGGAAGGCAAGCTGCCACCCTGCATCTCAGCCGAGCAACTATTTATTTTGTATTTCAATTAGCAAAGAGCTTATCAGGTCTTTTGGGGAAAAAAAAAAAAAAAGAAAAAAAAGCCCAACCTCTATGCCCACTCTGGGGGCTGGATTTTCTTATTTGTTTAACATTTCCCAGGTCCAGAAATAGAAAAGGTGGGTGACTAATAGACTTAAGATCTCTGAGGTGAGATGAATCTAGTGACTGAAGAATATGCATTAGCTGGCATCAGCACAGCCAGAAAAAGGAGAAATCCACTTAGAGCTGCTTCTCCTGTAAGATAAGCCCCAGGTTCACAGAGTGAGATGCCTCCTCCCTGCTGCAGCAGTGAATTAAGTTTGTCATTTGTTATTGTGTCTTGCCAGTGCACAAAATAGCAGCCCTGGGCTGTAATCTCCACTCATCTGAGTCTGCACAGTAATTGCTGGCAGCCATGGAAACCAAACTTCCCACAGTCATTTATAAACTTGACCCTCCTTGCTTCCTTATTGCTGTATTCAGCCGAGCCCTTGATGGGGGTAAGTGAAGAGAGAGGAAATTGTAAACTGCATTTGCAAACTAACATTTGGTGGCAGAGCACAGAGAACTGGCCACAAGCCCATCGTATGAGTAGGAGCCTTTCCAACAGCACTGCTAGGCTTTGCAGCAGGCTGCTGGTGAAGAAGATGGAGCAGTGCCATCAGCTGTGATAAGCTACTGTTAATGACTAACAAGCCTTTATCTGCATCACACGGGATGTGAAGATGGCTTCCTCACCTCCAAATCCCACCACCAGCTTCCCATGGACCCTCAGCCATGCCACCTGACTTGCCATTTGCCTGAGATCCCCCCAATTATAAACTACGGATAGTCTATTTCACAGCATCATGATGACGGTGAAATTATGAGTGCCTTGGGGTAGCTCTAAGATTTGGGCCGTAGAAGGCCAAAGACTTCCTGGTGCTGTTTACCTCAAGGGTATGATAAACATTCTAAAAATATTTCCAGCCCCACTGAGGCTGAAGGACCATGACATCAACTGGAGAACTCAGCCCCTCTCCTGACTTCTAAAAAGAGACCCAGGAAAAGCAGTGTCCCAGGGAACCCTCCGACCATGCATGCCTCTGCCCCTCATGCACCTCCCAGGGCTGTGTCTAACAGTGAGACAGGGTTTTTTGTCCCCGTGTGGTCACAGTCCACTCTGAGAAGTGCAGGAGCAATGGAAGGTTTTTCAGGCAGTGAAAGCAGCACAGGTAACTTCCAAGCTTGCTCATGGCCAGCTCAGGAGGATCTGCAGCCATAACCTGATACAGGACACCCTAAATTCAGTGCCGTCATTGTTTTGTTGTGGAAACTTGGTCACCACTGTGGCTTTGACTGAGACTGCCAACCTGATCCACATCAACTACCAAATAGTCGCCACACGCACAACCTTTAGATGGCTGAAGCCAGGTGAGACCTCTGGCATGACTGTTAATTCCACAGCTTTGCAGCTATCCAAAAGCCTGACCATTTTTTAATCACTATGAAATACCTACTGCACTAACAGAAAGCAAATAATTAGTTATAGGGCATTTTGAAAGTTGCTATATTTATGTCTAATTTAATTCTACATCCATCCTAACTTCTCATGCTTGAGGAACAGCAATGACTGAAGACTGACAGGAGTTTCCCAACTATTGAAAAACACACCATTGACCATTGGGACCATCAGATTATACTACCTGACAAAGAGCTGACCTAATACATCTCATTCCTACAATCCACTTGCTTGAGTTTCTTTTTCTTTTTTCCACAGTATTTTTCATGTATCAATATTACTGGATCTAAAGCCCAGTCCGAAAGAATGAGTATTGCTTCTTAACATGCTGCACCAGGTTATTATATCTGCATTAAGCCAGGATGAATTATGTTAAAAAGTGATACATCTGTAACAGGTCAAGCATTTGAAGATGATCCTTTCTGGCAAGGTGAATTAAGGACTATACCACCTCATTCAAGTTTTTCCTTTGGGAAGATGGAAGCTAATTAAGATAAGCTAAACTTGGTCAACTTTTCTCAAAGACAGACCTCTGTTATTATTTTGACCTTATTTAAAAGGAAAGGAATATGCTTTCATATCATTATTTACTCAAAAGCTGTGTGCTAACCACAAAGTTTGGCTCTAGTGGTTTTCAGGTTGAGCCTAATGCGGGGTGTTTCACCTCTAGGAAGGATTCAGTCTCTCTCTCCCTCTTTAGATACTGCCTGATGCAACATACTACTCACGGTCATGGGAAAGAACAGCAGCTGCAAAACACCCCCTTTTCTTTCCCTAAATCCATGTAGCCATTTTGTCAATGTCTCCCCACAATCTCCTTATTTAAGTTTCCAATCTCTCTCCATTGTTAAAAATCATCCATGGGGCTTGTAGGAGCTTTTGTACCTCTTCACTGTGCATCTCAGACTGGAAATGTTGCAGGAGGGGAGTTCAAGCAGCAGAATTTGCTGTACCCAGTTGCATGTGCTCAAATTTAGCCTATTAAAACCGGTTGAATATCAACCTTTCCCATCTGTCATGGGTTAACCCCAGCCAGCAACTAAGCACCCTGCAGCTGCAGCCACTCACTTCCCTCCAGGGGGATGGGGAGAGAATCAGAAGAGTAAAAGTGAGAAAACTCATGGGTTGAGATCAAGATAATTTAATAGGCAAAGCAAAAGCCATGCATGCATGCAAAGCAACGCAACATAAGGAATAGCCTTTGCTAGGCAGGTGTTCAGCCATCTCTGGGAAAGTGACTTAAACACCATCACCCTCCACCTCCCCACCCCCCCGTCTTCTTCCTCTGGTTTTATATGCTGAGCATGACATCATATAGCATGGAATATCTCTTTGGTCAGTTGGGGTCAGCTGACCCAGCTGAGTCCCCTCCCAGCTTCTTGTGCACTCCAAGCCCTGCTCAGCAGTAACTTAAACACCTCTGTGTTATCAACACTGTTACCAGCCAAACCATAGCCCCATACTAGCTTTGCCAAAAGAAGTTAACTCTATGGCAGCCAAAACCACCACACCCTTTGTATTTTCTCTGTAGAACTCTGTAGCACAGCTAGCAGCTGCTAACTAAACTTAGCCATGACAAATGATGCACAGGGGCATCTGGGAAAAAAAGCATGTGATCAAATAATCAATGAGTGCACCATAGAATGCGGTGGGTTGGAAGGGACCTTTAAATGCCATCTAGTCCAACCCCCTTGCAGTAAGTAGGGACATCTTTAAATTGATCAGGTTGCTCAGAGCTTCATTAAGCTTGACCCTAAATGCCTCCCAGGGATTGGGCCTCCACCACCTCTGTGGGCAACCTGTTCCAGTGTCTCACCACCCTCATGGAAAAGAGCTCCTTCCCAATGTCTAATGAACTGGAATGAAGGGTAAGGATTAAGCTTGGAGGGAGTTCTTTAACTCTTGTATTTTCAATGTTTGAACTGTTTACCTTAACATGCTGAGTTTAACTTTGGCATGCTTTGTTTTATAGAAGGACAGAGATCTTAATGGGCAATTCCACTTCCCCCAGAATACTTGGCTGTTTAGAGTCTGTATGTGAGCTAACCTGCTTTAAAGCCACAAGTGAAACATATACCAGAAATACATAGCTAGTAGTCTTAGGAGAGGTGAAAGGGACAGCATATAGGCAAGCACACCAAGTCAAGAAACGTACTAATAGCACCTTTTCTACAGGTTTCAGACCCCCCAAATCCACCCTGTAAGGTAAAAGACATAACAGGTCAGCAGTAAGGCCCTGTCTGTCCCTAGAGTCAGCTCCTTTTCAGGTGATGACCAACTCTTTATCCACAGTACTGCCCACCACCTGGATGGGCACCACCACCTGTGATTCACCCTAACGAACATACCTGGTGCAACACTGAGCAGAACAGAATAAACCTACAGCTCTTTCAGCAGCCACTTAATTCAGTTGCTGTGATTCTGTGTATTGACTTGACCTACATTATTTAACAAGGGAAATTTATTAGAAGCAGCAGCACATATGTGCGCCCTGTTCTTATTCTTCCCCAGGCATTTGCTTATTGCCACGCTTTGGGGGGTGGTGGCAAGGGAAAGCTGCTGCTTTTTGGTTGGTTTTTGTTGGTTTTGTGTTTTTTTCAGGCTGAGACATTTTCTGGCAACTGCAAAGGTATTTTATGGGTGAAGTAGAAAAAGACCCACCAAAATGTTCTACTGAAATGTCCCAGTGGCTGCAGGGACAGCTGGCAGTGTGGGACCTGGGCAGGATTAACTCCACTCTTTCACCCCAAAGGATCAAGAGAAATGAGGGAAGATGAGATGACACGTCTGAACCTGTTCTTCAGCATGACATAGGAAAGATGCAGATGGGAAACTGCTAGGTATGCTTCCTCCAAAATCTACCTGTGTATGGGAAGACAGGCAGGCAGAGCATGGATTGTTACGTCCTGTAGGACTAAGAGCCCAGTGCTAGCCAAACATGGGATTTCAGAAAACAGGGCCAGAAGGACTCAAACAACGGCTTGTCTGCTCCATTTCCACGAGGCACAATCTACTGCTTGTCCAGTCAGCTCTCCAAAGCCTCCCATAATGGAGATGTCATTGCTTTTCCAGGAAAACTCCTTTATCTGCCGTTACTATCAGGAAGGTTTGTCCTAATGCCAAACCTAAATGTCTCTTTCTATAACATAAGACCATTATTTCTTTCTCTCGCAAACAGCATGCAGAAAAAAAGATGGGGAAAAAAGTGCGTTCATGTTGTCCTTACTGTGGCTTTCTGTGTGTTTAGAGATCATGGTCATGTCTGCCTTCAGTCACCTCTTTTCTCTGTTAAGTCCAGTTCTTGCACTCTTTCCTCACCCATCGTGTTTTCCAGCCTCTCTGCTCTCTATCTGACTGTCAGCAGTTAGCTCAGTGGTAATACCATGTCCAAAAGCGGACCCAGTAGTCTTCCAACTGGTGCCTGTCCTTCTTGAACCATATACTATTTTTCAGGGCCACTGTTCCCATTATGTATTTCATATTCTGCCTTCCAGACACGTAAAGCCCCTTTCAGCTCACCCTCATCTGTAGATTTTATAATTCCCTAGCCCATCCACCAAGCTGGTAATGAAAACATGGTATTATACGAGACCCAGAGTACTCACTCAATAAATCTTTGCAGTCTGACAGCAAATCATTGAAAACTTATCTTTAGATCTGTTTATCCCTTTTTAGCCAGACTATTTTCTAGTTTGCATAGCTCGATGGCTAGAGCAGACAGACACCCTACTGTTGCTGCAGTTTGTACAGGTGAAGCACCAGCACAGAGCAGCATGAGAGTAACCCTTTCAGAGGGGATTACTATAGGTGCACCCTCCAAAGAGGTGGGTTTTTCCCTTGCTGGAGCTCTCCACACAGGAACAGATGGTTAAGTTGCGCTCCTGGTAACCGCAGTAAATGAAAGACCAGATTCCACGGTGTATTTAAGAAGGGAAGGTTTTCTGGAGCCATTAAGTTACTAACGTCCATGTACGCAGACCTGAAAGAAAGGTGCCAAATTGATGGATGTACTTGTCATATTTATGGTTTGTAGCAGAGTGATGAATGTGCTTTGTGGTTTATAATGCGATGCTCATTTAACTCTCCTTCTTAAGATCAGGTTGATTTATAGAAGCCAGCATTACTATTGTGTATCAGTGGGGTGACACGGATAATAACAGCACAGAGGTTTGTCAATTAGTCTTGTATGACAAAGCCAGGTTCCAAACGGGGGCCTCTGGGTGGGAAGATGTAACCCTGGCAAAAATGGATTCCTTACAAACACATCTCTGGTGCTGGACTGGCCCACTGATTTCGCGAGAGCGCGAATTTAAGGGGCTAAAACTTCAGCAGCCTCAGTGAGTCAAACTGCAAAGGTGTGCTCCAGCAAACAGTGCATCTCCAGCTGCTGCCCACCAGTGTGGCAGATGTCAGGTACCACAACCTAGCTGGAAGCAGCACAATCCCTGCCTGACTTTTCAAATTACGCTTAATGGTTTGAAGTCCATTTGCCTGTATTATCTATGGTGAAACACTTGGTTTTCTGAAGTCAAGAGCTCAGCATGCACCAGAAAGGGAGGGATGCAAAACCTCTAATCATGTAAGTCAGTATGGCAAATGCCAGAAAAAGAAGCCTACCTGTAGCACAGAATAACATGATGATGTTCCTGATAGGGTCTTCTCTATTTGTTTAGCTCAAAATGCTTTGCAAGGTTACTTTAGTTAGTTATCAAACCAAATATCACAAAACATCAGAGGTGGAGGCAAGAAATTAGAGAAGTGAAAATGTGTGCAGACAGAGAAGCCCGGATGGCCCATTGCAATCAGTCGATACACCTAGTTATCCTTCGTTGGCTTTCTCAGAGTCTTTGGACTATGTTTACTACTGTCACTTTTACAATGACTGCCCCTTGGGACTCTGTTACACACACGATATAGTCCCCGGGACAGAGATTTTTAGTGGCTGGGCAGCATGAGAAAATAAAAAGCCGGGTGCACAGCTGCCTGGTACTGGATGGCTGCCCGGAGCTCAGGATGCAGGAGCGCACAGTGGGGGCAGATATGTTTCAGGAGGGCAGGGAGCAGAGCTGGCCAGAGATGCTGTCAGGGATGGGGGCAGAGAGGCACCCGCCAATGGAGGGTTCCAGGGGTACAGCTGATATGGGACTGGTGGCATAAAGATGAGATTGGTTTTGGGGGGAACCTCATGTGTTGGCTCAAACAAAACCAAACCCTCGTTATTTGGGATGTTTTTGAAGGTTGGTGAGAGCACTTCGAGACAGCCCTGGAAAAATGCCTCCCTATTAGCTGAAAATGCTCACAATAAACCATCTGTTAGCAGTGATGTGGCAGTCAGGCTCTGTCACAAGAAAGGCCACAGACAGCCTATATATTGCTCTGATGTGGGTCTCCTGCTGGTTAGTTCTCACTGCTATTTTTAGGCCAAGGCACTTTATACCTTCAACTTTCCCCTTTTCCAATTTTTTTTCTCCACCATCAAATGGCCATGAACTCTCTCACAGTAGGCAGAAATTTGTATCCTTCAGCAGTAATAGATCCATCAAGAACAGGCTGAGGTAACTGAATGCAGAAATGCATATTTGAGATGCTGTTCATTTTAATAAACTACACTGCATGAATGGAATAGATATTGAATTTAACACATACTGGCACAAAATAATTCTTACTAAGTGGTGTCTGGAGTCAGTTTTCAATCAAATTTCCTCTTTGTAGATTTTGTTATAAAGAGATTTTATAAAGATCAGCAAATTAATTTTTTTTAGCACGTAGCAGGTTTTCCCTTTGATGAAGAGGACAAGTCTGGTTAAGCATCCACCCGAACACTTAAGGGACTGAGATTGTTTGCTGGCCCCAGTAAGCTGAAACTCATCTGAATGCACCTCATCAGAGGAAAAAAAATATAATTTTTCAGAGGTCCAGCAGGCTTTTGGAAAGCTAAGGTTTGTGTCAAGGTTAATTAGGAGATAGCTTTGGAACAGCACCAAGGTAGCTGGCCTGACAAGGAAGACAGAGCCATCAGGCTGGCCCTCACCCAGCCCTGCTGAGGGAGACTCAGCAGCAGGGAGGCTCTTTCACAGGCCCCCAGACGAGCTGATGGCAGGAACAGCTTGGCTTAGGTTAAAAGCAGCTCTCCCCAGCAACCCCTCAGAACACTTCTGCCCTTTTTCCCCACTGCACTCTTCAAACTGGAGCTCCAGGAGGAAGGTAAGAGCCCCACACAGACGTGTCTTATTTCTCCAGTTATTAATCTTGTCTTCTTATTCTTCTTCAAGCCTTGAGGTTTACAGTTACAAAGCCAAGAGAAATGCCACTATTATCCAGCCTGCCTGTGACAGGCTGTGAGAACAGAGGTGGTGTTCCTCCTCATCACCAGCCTTTGGAGGGGACAGGAGAGATGCTGCGCTTGAGGACGCAGCTTGTGCACAGAACAGATGAGCTTGTTTAGTGGATATTTCCTATTAAAACACCTGCAAAGCTCAATCCAGATAAATATTACACTCTAGCCTATACCCAAACCCAAAAAATTCAGGAGGTTGGGATTGAGAGGGGAGAGACCCAAGCCCACTCCAGCTCTGCTCACTTGCGGATACATCCACCTGACTCTTCCAATGAAGAATATGGACTCTTTGGGCTGAATCCATGGGTCATGGGACTTGAAGCACACTTAACCTTTCAGTCAAGGCATGCCTAAGCAAACTTGTGTGGAAAAAGGACTCTCCACTGCTCCACATTCTTGCATCTCCGAAGCATCCACATATCTGTGGCGAGTAGCAGAGACCAAGCTGCAGGCATGTTACCAAATAACTGCTGGACACACTGTTTACTGTCCACTCGATGCCAGTCCTTGTCAGCATCAATATCCCAATTTCTCTTGCTACAAACAAAGGTTAAGTGAGTCCAATTACTCTAGGAAGGTAATATCAATAATGCTACTAATTACAGCAATTGCATTATGGATCATTAGTTAGCGATTATGACTTTGTCGAGTGCTTGGCAATTTTATGCAAGAATCACTCACAATGTGTCACAGAAAAGAAATATCATTTTGGCATTGCTAGTTTCCAGTCTGCATAAACAATCTTAAAAGTTTGGGTGAAGACTACCAGAAACTTCTTAGGAAAAAGAGATGTCTGCCTGCTATTTGCAGTTCTACAACACAAAAGAGCAAGAAGCTGACGACAAGAGATGTGTGGAGGGCTCCTACTGTCTGCAAATAAAAATTCATTATTTTGAATACTGAAGACCTTAAGAAAACAGGATCCCATGCAGATAAAATGTCCCTGGTTTGCGTGAGGTATTGACATGTTTTTCTAATAAGAGGCATTATTTTCCTTACAGCCTCCCTGGAGAGTCTTGGCATGTCTTATTTTATTTGAATAAATAATTAATTTAATTTAATTAAGATCATCCAACAGCCTAGAGACAGGTTTTACTAATTCAAGATTCATGGGGGTGTCTAAGTCTGTAGATGATAACCACAGAGACCGATTTTTTTCTTTAAATTAAATTGGAGGTGGTTGAAAGCTCTCTTTGTCCTGTAAATTTTCCTCTGCCCATAGCTCTGCTGTCAGAGCAGTGGTGACCAAAGACGCTACGATCCAAAAGAAAAGGGGTAGAGACCCTCTCTGTGACCTCTTCTTTTCTCACACACAAGTGAGTCTAGGTTGCATTGAGGAGTATTTTGCTGATTTCACAGATTTTTCAGGGCTTCTCCCAAGATACTCTCTACCTGGTCATAACCCACATTTCCAATCCCTGAGCTTAGGTGAGTACTAAAATCATTCCAACCCAATTTTCATGAAAAATAGAAAGAAAATTGAATTTAAAGCCATTGAAGAGGCCATTAAGATCCACTAATCTCACTCACCCACATGATAGGCCATAAATTTCACCCTCCATTTCTTGCATCAATATGCAGTAGGATTAAAATCCTCTTCTAGAAAAGGTCCTTGTCTGGAAGATGATGAGCTTCCTCAGCTCATCATCCCATTAACAACTTCAAGGACTCTTTAGCATTTTGAAGAATCATGTGAAGATCTGGAAACTTTACAAAGCTAGAGCAAACAGCTGGAAACTGGATTTATTCACAGACAGCCCTGGGGTGAAGGAATATCCCTGGAACATGTAAGCATCTTGTCTAAAAATGCTTTGTCTTGTCTACGTCTTGTAAGCATCTTGTCTACAAATGCAATTTGTCTACAAATTGTGCTCTTCACTGGTCTTCTGGACCAACTATAGCAGTCAAACTGGCAAAATAACCAAGGTGGAAGCCCAACACTCCAGAATGCTATAACCTACTGTCACTTATCATATTTTCAGAAAAAGGGCGCAAACCCTTCTTGACACTTCCAGCCATAACAGTGAAATTCATGACTGAATCTTTGCCAAGCTGCATGGCTAGGCAAGTGGTGCAAAACACAAGTAAAATCAAAGGACCTCAAAGAACATGAGTTGGTAAATCTGAGATGAATATTATTGTAGAAAAGTGGTACCCAGAAAAAGTGACTTCCCAGGCCAATTTCTGTGACCTTCTGCCGAAACAATTCTCAATAGACACCAGCACACTTTTGACCATAAAGCTGTAATACAAGCAATTTTATATTTCCACTGCTTCTGTCAGGGTTAGAGCAAGCCAAAGCAGTAGGAGGGAAATCCAGCTCCTCACACATTGTATATACCACAATGAAAGCTGAGAAGTCAAGGGCTTGACTTCATGTGCTGCCACATCACCCCTCAGACTTAGGATGATGGCTCAGGCAGAGCTGAAAGCAATGTTTAGTCCACAGTTACATGACATATTTAGCAGATGCTTAGTAAGATTTTAAATTACTCATTGGAGTAATTTAGCAGACACAATATACACAAGCATATTAAACAGGACAGCATCGTGGGTTTTCCTATTCCCTTTTTAATGTACGAGTGAGCAACCAAAGAAAAATAAAATCCTCAAACCATTGTAAGAATGCAGCTCCTGTCCACATCATAGGAATACAGGCTGGGAAAAGACAGATAATCCACTTCCATTTTCATATGACAAGATCAGATTAATTGTGATGGTGTGCAGCTTTGGGTCACGAGAGTAAAATCTGCACTGCTTGTTCTCTGCGGTCAGCATTGATTTACCCTCACTTGAACTGAGAGGTTATTTAAGCAGTAATTTCAGCTTCCTGCAACTCAGAAGCAATAAATGGATTCTCTCGTGCATTTGAGATATTTTTACAAAGCACATTCATGGTAGACAACTGTTGATTATACTCCAAAGGCATCTGAAATAATAATTATGATAACAAAATGTCACAAGGAAAATGTGCCTTCTAATGGCTTTCTAGCATGCCTGCTACTTGTTTCTCTTTTATCTCCCTGACACACTCATAAATATCCACCTTCCTCCTCTTCTTCGTAGTGCTCCAGGAAGAGAGGTGGCAGGGTGGGAAGAAGGGCATGAGAAACTGGCAGCAAGGCCACTTTGTGACATCCCGGTGACTGGGGCAACTGGCCCTTGTCATTCATTAGTATGTGTTGGGCAGCTTCATGGCAATGGGAAGTGCTGTTGTAGAAAAGCATTGGGAATTCATTCCTTTGTTCCCATGGGACCATCTGCCCAGTTCTGAAGACCATGTCCAGTAGTACATTGCTTGGTTATGTTTCAAGTGGGCCAAGAAGCCCAGTCCAGATAGGTACAGTCCCAGTTCAAGGGTCCAGCAGGGACCACATCCTAGTCCTATGTGTCAAAGTGCCCAAGTCCATGATGGGTGCCTGGAGACCACCCTGTCAGTTGCTTTGTCATTCATGCAACCTGATTTCTGCCAGTCCCATTGCCAGGGGACATGGGAGGGTTCATCTACATGGCCCATGAGAGCACACCAAGGAGACATCAGCACTGATAATTCCCATCCAAGCAACAGTGATGTGTTTTGGCTTAGTAGTGCTAAGATAATGGCTGGACTCAATCATTTTAAAGATCTTTTCCAACCTAAGTGATTCTATTATTCAGCCCAAGGCACAAGGAGCAGCCTTTATGCAGGCAGGCATAGACCCTTGCTAGCTGGGCTGCACCGCTTCCATGACCTAAGCCCCTGGAGCCACTTTGCACTAGGTGGACGTAGGAACCTCAAATAAACGCTGGGTCTGATAGAAGAGACTCTTCACTACAGCCTGTATGTACACCCCATTACCACTGTCAGGGTGTCTCAGCACTGCACAAGTATAGAATCCCCTTCCGCCTGCTCCCCATAGTCCAAAAATTATACCCTTCATCAGGAAAGTCAAAATGTGCCACGTAGCTGAGATAGGGCTGTGAAAGGTTGCAGAGTTGCCACCCTGTCCTCAGCATTGGGACTATGCACCACACCACTAAAGGAGAAGACACAGCTGTCTGATTCCTGCTTTCTCAGTGAATCTATCCCAGAGCAAGGCTTCCCTTGCTAATACCATACTAGGACTAGCTCCCTTGTTGAATAAAACACTGCAGGCTGCAGAGCTGTCATTTTGGCACCGCTCACCAGCACTACATTCAATTCTGAAAAGGAAAAAACAAAAGGGAAGAACATATCTGTTGGTTCTTGGCATTAATCAGTGAAAATTGCTTCACTTCAGTGACACCAAATGAGTGTAAAGGTAATTGAAATGCAACGGCCAGCAGGCTGGCCACCTCAAACTCAGTAGCAGTATAGCCTTTGTGCCAAGTTAAGAATTATTTGGATTTTTCTCAGGGGTTTTTCATATGCATAATTACATTTGCATATAGGACCCCCACAATATGCCAAGCTGCCAGCCCTAAAGACTGCAGTCCCTTTTTTGTACAAAACAGACTCAGTCCAGGGAACAGATGCTGCCCTCTCAGGGAGTCTCATCCTGTCCATCAGAGATGCAGCTCTGCTAGACTGCTGTGTAGTTTCTGACCAGCACTGGTACCAGTTCTAGAGTAGTTTGAGCAAAGATATTCTTCCCTGCATCTGCATTCTACCACCTCTGACCTTTAATAAGGAACAACCCGCTTGTGGGTGGCAGCCTTTGGGGATTGGAACCCTCACAGCTCACCGGCTTGCACAAAGCCAGACTGGGCCAGGTCATCCCTCCTCAGGACAGAGCTGGGTGAAGCACGAGCGCTGCATGTAAAGTCAGGATTCAAGAACCCAAACAAAGGCTGACCAGCGTGACTACTGAGGCAACAGTATTGTTACATAAAAACTTACTGAGTGCCACTGGCACTCAGTCACCTCCCATCACCTCTGAATCTGAGCCATGAGAGTGTTTTGGTATTCATTCTTAATTCCCCAAATCCAGCCTACCTTGCAGTGACTCTGCCTTTGAGATTTCTTGCTTAGAAGAATAAGAAAACTGTCTTGTTAAAATGTCCAGGCAGGGAGGGCTAACTGCACTGAGCATCTTCTATACCTGTAATATAGGCACAGAACAGAGGGTGCAACCACAGGGCACGACAGGGCGTGCTGATTATTCTGTCAGGAGCAAGTAAAGCTGGCAGATTTTAAGCTCTTACTTCTGATCATGAAATGCCTGCAAACACATCAAGATTTTAGCACCTGCACTCATTATTCAGAATTATTTGATGAGCGTTTTGTGCAAACATGTTTAACCGCACGTGGATCATCCACAAATCATTTGGTGTGACCTTCATTCAAGAGTTCGACATTCACAGGCTGCCAAGAGACCTGTCAACCACACTACTCTTTTCAGCCTTGATTTCTTCAGGCTGAAAGGGGAACCGTTCCCAGGAAGAAGGATCAGAGGAGAAGACAAGCGTAAAAGATCACGGGACATTTTGCTTTTCCAGGACATAAAGTATGCCCTCAGACTTTAAAGGCAGGGTTCAAATTTAGAAATATTTTCATCCCTTCCTGACTAAAGGATCAAGAAAGGCATCAATCTGATCGAAGGGCTCTTTGGAAAACTTTGCCTGCCATTTTCTCTTCATGGTCTCAAAAAGTAATTGTACTTGGACACAAGGGTCATCCTCTGCAGTCTAATGTCTTTCTCCTTGCCTTTCACAGCAACTAATTGCTTTACCACTGGGGCTCTGGCCAGAGCAATTTAAAGACCGTCAGCGTCACGCAGCCCCTTTTGTAACACAGCCCCCACAGATGCACCCACACTCCTCTTCTCTATTTGCCTGTTTCAATTTTGCTCTTTTTCTCCTGAAGCCAAAAAAGGAGGGAAGGGGAAAGAACCACCTGTGACAGACACCAGTGGTATTGCTTGATAAAAGGTACTCCTACACCACAGTGATGGGTAAGAGGAATCTAGAGAAAATCAAATTTGACTGACAGCATCAATGCTGGATCTCTCACCTGGGGTACTGGCGTTATAGTGCTAAAGGTCCCATCTCTAACACAATAATATTTCGCATACCTGCCAAGCACGTTGTTCAGAATATATTCATCTCCCACTTTCTGTCACCACCTATCATGGCTCATCACAGTCACTGTTGCATTATTAATATCCTTCCTCTGTGTGTATGCGTATGTTTGTAGCCCATATGGAAAAGAGCTCCACCTGATCAACAGCAATCTCAGTGGTGGGCACTCTCTGGGGATTCAGGAAAAATTCATAAGAAGTCTGCCCTGCTATGTCACTCTGAGGAACAGTCCACCACTAGTTAAAATATCCTCTCCAGCTGGCCTAGGATGAGGTGACAGAAAAAAGAATAAGGGTTTACACATTTAAATGACACTTACCAGGAAGCTATCCTGGTAAGATCAATATGTGAAGACTGTGCAGCTGAATGGGGATTTTGCCCATAAACTCTGCAGAAAACCAAACAGGTAACAGCTTTGCCCTGCCAAAGTGGTCATCATGCAATCCTTTAGTGAGCTGACAGCATTGTCAGTAGGATGATATTATCCCATGATTTCTGATTGGTGAGATGGGAAAACTTAGGTCGAGTGGCAGAGTAGGTTGGTAAGGAAACTCATCTGTTAGTCACTGCTGCTGTGGGGGGAAAAAAGACTAGCCAGAAGACCATTGGTGTGAAAAGAAATGTTAGGAGCACTGACACGTAATCCCTGCTTCAGAAAATGCTGCAAAAGAGTATTTAAAGAGCCCTGTGTTTCCCTTAACACTGGAAATGGCTGATGACTTTCTAGGACACAGGGATGTGACCACCAACATTTCCAGTGAAGACTCCAGTGCTAATAAATTTCTCTAATCTGTGTGTTGCTGGAAGAGATGCTCTCTTTCCATCACACATGTCCCATCACCATCTTCTTTTCAAGACAGAATTGTAAACAAAACTGCATCCCAGCCCCCAAGAGTGAAAGCCCAGTCCACGTTTTACTCTGCATGAGGTATCGGTGGCACACTAGAAGGCTGTAATTTTATCTTTAGGGCCCAGCTGTCAAAATGGTGAGTTCTTCATCCTTGGCAGAATCACCCTGGGACTCATGTCACAGCAGATTTGCAGCTTTACCTGTCCTTTGTTCACAATTTTCCAAAGCAGATGGAGTTTCATGGCCCATGAATAATGAAACTCTCACTTTTCAAAGAACAAAACATGATGGTTTCTACCTTGCTTAAGAAAAGACAAGGCCAAGATAAATGTGAGAGCTGAGTCCATGCTTCAGCTCTGAGCCCAGATCCCATTTACTCTGGAGAGCACTCAAGAGCCATGTGCTGGGCTTGGCATGTATTTATTTCTTTGAAAGTGAGCTCATCTTGTCTGTCTGACAATAACAAGCACTTTGCAAGCCAGCAGGTACATCATTAACATCCCTCCCATCTCTGTCTTGCAGTATTCCCGTCCTATGCCCACCCTTCTATTTGACCAACTCCTTGGCTGCAGAAATGCTGCTCCAATGCCTCCACAGCCATCCTCAACTCCAGCAGCATACTGCAGCATGAGGTTGGCAGTGGTGGAACTGAGTGCAGGTGTCCCCTCTCAGTGTCACTGCAACAACTTGTTCCTACTGTATCAGAAAGGCAAGAGAAGAGTTATTGGATAAATAATAGCATCCAAGCTAACTAGGGACACTGACAAATAAGGTCTGTGTAGTGCAGTTGTATCAGGTTAAAGGGGCAGTCTTTTACAGCCCCCTGCATCCCTGTTCTGGAACTGACAACCCCAAGACACAGGGCACACCAGTTCATGGCTTAGGGCAGCCATGGAGGTGAGTTTTTGCTAAAATCCCATCACAGCAATGAAAGAAGCTGAGTTCAGGCTCATGTTGCTTTCAAATCACTTCCACAGCAATGCAGAAACTCCTGGCAGGAGATTGGGCACCAGGGTGGGCATGTTTGAATTCACTCCAGCCACCTGCCGTGCTCTGACAAGATTTCCATCCTGCCTCAGGTGCAGGATTTCTGAGGTTTTGCCCCAAACCATGTGACCCAACACCTGGCCTTTTTGCCTTGCCTCAGGTAGCCACAAATGCTGAAAAAGAGGTTGTGAAAGTAGCCTGGCCTCTTTAAAACTCGATCACAGCCTGGGGGAGAGGGATGATAAATTCCACGGATAAACTACATGAAGCCATTTTTAAAAGTTAAAAGATTTCTTTTTATCAGGTCTAAAGCTGCTGCCCTTTAATTTCAGTGAGTGACCCCTTGTTCCCATGTTGTGGGACAGAGGTTGTTTTTTTTTAAAAAAGGAAGAAAGGAAGGAGCAATCAATTTCACTTTCCATCTTTAATCATTGTGAATGTCTTAGACAAGTCTCCCTCTAACTAGTCATCATTTCTGGCTAAAGAGTCACTCTGATCTCTCATAATCTATAAATTCAATGACACTTCTATCTTCATTGACCTTCTCTGGACCTTTCAATATCTCCTACATTTTTCTTCACCTGACAAACAACAGTTTCTGAACCACTGTCAGCTCAATCCTTCCTGTCCTCTGGAAGGGACTCTACTGCATTATTCAGCCAGTCCCTGACTATTGTTTCCTTTCTGCTTATTTATAAGTAGATACTGGACTCACTGTCTTCAAAGCAAAGACCTTTATTTTAGGTACATTGTCAGTGCAAGAACAAGTTGGTGAAATCTCTGCATACACCCCAGAAGAAAGCGTCCAGACCTCATTACCCACATTCCTACTACTTGCATACACGTAGTGCTGGAACCTGATGCTGCTGTTGACGAGCCTGAAGAGAACAAGGGGAGCAGTTGTCATTGCTATGGCATTAACTTGCTTTGGAAGCTGCTCATAGTTTAGCTTTTTTTGAGCTTATTTGCCCTAAAAGGAGTCTGTAGGTTTTGTGCCCGGCATAATATGGGACACAGAAAACACAGTATCTGTTGCTAGCAGAGACTGAGTGCATTGCTTTGTGTTTTCTCATGCCTCATTGTCCCTCTCTATAAAATAGCTAATGATGCTTTTGATCTGTTTTGAAAAAACATTGATGGCTGCTAATGAAGAGCTTTAGGAAAGAGCTGGCTGTTATCACACTGGCTTTCCCTCAGCTTTGGACCAAGGGGCATATGGAAGAGGCACACCTCCAAGAACATTACATCTCCCCATCCCCATGAGATATGAAAGCAAGAACATGTTCTCCCCCTGCCCTACCCCCTGCTGTCTTTCAGGATGTAGCCCAAAGCATTGCCCAGGCTGCTGGTCTGTCAGAGAAGAACATACAAACCTTTGTAAGCCTAGTCTTCTCCCTCTTCTCCCCAGGCTTTCTTCAGCAGCACAACATTACATGTTGAAGACACTGTGGAGATGGCACCTACTGAAGCAAATCGGCATCATTCTGGTACCACAGCCACTTTCGCTGGCTGCCTGCAAACTTGCTCAGCGCTGCAACACTAGACTTGCTCTTTCTTTTGAAACTTGCTGCAGAGCCCTGGCAGCAAGGCATTTCATTTTTTCCATGAAACCTGAGATGCTGAAAATCAGCTAGTTTCTGCCAATCCCCCCCCTTTCATCTTCTCCCTAAGGTTTCCTGGTTTGCACGATGCTACTGCATTCACACCCAAACTACCCCAACTCAACTAGTTTCTGCTGCCAGCCCTCCACAGGACAGGTCTCTCATGTTGCAGGGACAGGATGAGAAGAGAAAGTTTCTTTGCTATGCCTGACACTTGGACAAGTGGCTGAAAGCGATCTTTATCAGGTGGTGTGCTAGCAAAGGCCAGGAAGAGTGACCTCCTTGAAATCCAGCGCCGCATCTTTTCCATGCTGTGAACCACTGACCTTGAGTAGAAAATAATCTGCTATTGAGCATTATGATGGAGTGCGTGCAACACAGGCACCTCCGCTGGAATTTGCCTGTCTTTGTTTTACTATTTATATCTGTAATCGTCCTGGAGAGAGAAATTAATTATAGCCTGTCTCCCCATCCAGAGATTCTGTTCATATTACAAACCCATGAAAGCGCAACTCAAGCAGTTTCTGATTATCAGTGAAAGCCTCAAACTGGAATACAAGCTTCTTAATTAATCTCTCCCTCTTTCCCTCTTTTCAAGTGATGATTTCATGATGTTTATGGGGAAAAAAAAAAAGAGGAGAAGATGAAGAAAGCAGCAGTGAGAGATCGAGAGCAGAAAACAATTTTCTTCCATTTAAAAGATAATTGCAGGGGAGAAGCTGGAGGTAGATGCTGGCAGGAGATTTCAGGAACCATGTGTGGCATTTGTCCTTCTCTAGAACAATGGTAGAAGCTGGACAATAAAAACTAAACATCCCATTTGCATGGTCCTTCACTTCCTCAAGGCTCTCAGGGTATTTTAGTCCATCTTCCACTTGCTGAGAAAACAGACATTTTGATCCAGATTTTCTAAGGAAACAGGATTCTCACAGCTGTGCTCTTTGTGCCGAGGTGTTAAAGCACATGTGTATGTCCATTCAGCTGTCTGCCTCTCCTTCTCTCACTCCCTTGAGCTCACTGTACACTTCTAGCTTAATTTCATCACCATGACAGGCATAAATGAAAGCTTTTCATAAAACTAAAAAAAAAGGACAATGTCCAGATGTCCAGATGTAGAACAGAGTCCCTGTGTTCCAAACAACAGAGAGTCTGCAGGCTGAACACACAGCTTATTAGACTCAAGACAGCCCACATGGATGAGAAGCCTTATAAAGGACCCAACCACAGCAAAAGTTTCAATTAGACTGACAATCGACCATGAGACAAAAATGAATTGAAACCAGGCCTCATTAGTTCCACTCATCATCAACTGTTCAATTCTTTCCTCCTGTGGCTGTTAGAGACTCCCAGCAGGTTTTCACTCTTGGGCCATCAGCAGTGTCCTCTCTGGGCACTGACTCCCCTCTCTCTTCTCTGCCCTTAACAGGGGATGGGGTTGGAGATGGGGAAGGAGAGAATTGCCCTTTCTGGCCCCTCCACATCCACTTGCTCCTCTGGCTGCTTAGGCAGAGCAGAGGGTCTGTTTTCCCTGTTTCTCTTGTACTGATATAAAAGGAGGAAAAAATCCTTTGCTCCCACCTTCCTCTGAACTGCCCTTAAGGAAGAGGATAATTATTTTCTCTGTGACTACTACCTCACAGGTGACTTCCCTCTTAAAAGATTACTATTAATCTGCTAATCCACTGCCACCATTCACAAGGACAAGACCTTGTCAAGGCCCAAGGACAGCAATGGAGACCAACAAGGGCCATTTATGGACTGCACAGCCAGCATGGGGGCAGGGGAGCATCACCACCAAATCTCAAGCACACGCAGCTGGAGATGCTGGCAAAGGCAGCAGTCCTCGAACTCCACCTGACCATCAAGGTTGTGGATGTGAGGCAACACAGAAAAGACAGAGACTCCCTCTGTCAAAGCAGTGCCAACAGCCAGAGGAACCTGCTAAAGGCTCCTGGGGTGGCTAAGAAGGGTAATTTAAGCTGTATCACTGTCTCTTGCTGGAGGGTTCACCGCATGACTGCTTGCTTCAGAGGGTAAGCATGCAACAGAGTGCCTCCTAAGGGGTTCCTCTACAAAGCCACTGCCCAGCACTCAGATAAGCAGCTTGTATCTGAAGGCAGTGTTTATTTCTAAGTTAATTCCTCTCCCTTAGAGATTATGGAGGGATTTGAGCAGTTTATTCTCAGAAGAAAGCGAAAAGGATTCTCCTTCCACAGCAATACCATGTGGGAACCTTGAAGGAGGGTGGGTGCTTACTATCATGCACCTGTCTGATCTTAACACCAGCCAGAGCTGTACAGCTGCAGCTAAGGGAAGTTCATCTTTCAGTTTTGGAAGGGAGAGACGAACTCACTGTTAATTAAAGCAGGAAGTGTAATTGTTTCTGTTAAGATAGTGTAGATAGGACCTCACATGAGATCATGGCCTCCCTGCAAGGTGTATTACAAAGAAAGCAAACAAGCATGTTGGTAAGACCACTTGGGAAGAGTACAGATTGCTTACTATAAGCATTTCCCAGCAGACTGTCTGCAGAGTATATCAAGAGACCCACATGTATATCAGAAGAAATCAGATGCATCAGTATTATAAACCATCTCCTTAGCTGGTGGAAAACTCATTGGATCTTTACTTGTTACATGGATCTCCCACAGAAACAAGGCTAATATAAAAGGCCAATAAATCCATCAAGTTTCCATCCCCCTGCCTTCACATGAGTGACTTTTGAACAGACTGATTGTGATACCAGCCAGGTTGGACAAAGTGGGGTCAGAGACTGTTATGTCCCAATAAGTCAGTGAACAAAAGTTGTCTGAGTGGTAGAGAGAGAGTCCTGAATAGCACAGATGAAAAACAGCTTTCAAGAGTGAGCTCAGCTCTCACAGAGATGAGAGGATCCATAAGGAAGAGGTACCTGAGGACACCCCAACAATAAGACTCCGAGGTGTAACTTACCACCCCAAAAAACACAAACCCCAAAGACACTGTGCTGTGGTGGAGCTCGCACCTCCTGGAGCCTGTCCTGCCCTGTTTCTCCTGACCTGTCCCTTCTATTCCCTGCCTCCTAGAGACCCCTCTTTTGAGAACAGAGCCAAAGCCTCAGCATGTCTCCATCCATGCCACCTTGCTGAATCAAGAGGAAAAACTATATGAAATAAGGAGAAAGATAGGAGGAGAGGAAGGGTAGGAAGCAGCTACTTAGGAAAACTAGGTGAGACCCAAAAGGCCCAGTCAGCAGCTCTTGAAAAGGAACGAGCATCACATCCCACTTCACAACAGTAAAACTGTACTCAGCCTTTCTCACAGGCATTTTTGGCAGAGGTGTTCAGTACCTCAGGTCTCCCCTCTCATCTGTTAGCAAGGGATTTTGATTCATGTAAGCACAAGCAGATGCACACCCTTGGGTGTCTGATGGTGTATTTCACCCAGCCCTGGGGGTCTGAGGTTCGACAGACCTTTGAGAACAGACATCCAAAGAAGGAGGCCATACCACAGCTGCTTAGCTGATCAACTGATCTGAGCCATTCCAGGAACAATTGTCTTAACCTAAATGACACTGGGCAGGGAAGGCAAAGTTGGTTTCTATAAAAAGCAAATACTGTGATGAACGATCCTTCAACAGTGTTACTAGGTGAGACAACAAAGGCTGCCCAAGCATAGTGCAAAACGTCATGGGATTAAATCATTCATGTATCACTTCTCTTTGAGTTGACATGGAAGAACAATCCATCTTTCTTCTCTAATCCCACCTTCGGCTGGCAAATAGAAGGAAGGAAGCATCTTCTTTTATGGAGTGTGATCTGATAAGGATTAGAGCAATGCAATAAACATGGAGCCACACAGTGAGCTTTTTAGAGCCTGCTTTTCAGAGCAGAAAGGCACCTGAAGGCAAACCTCATGGAGTTCCACAGACCTAACAACGCAGCTATTTGAATGCAACATACAATGCTGTCTGTACCTGCAGCAGCTGACTGGTTCAGTATGTGTTGCATTTGAATGCATTATATTGCACTGCTAATGGACTCTTAATTTCTCTCTGATGGGTGCCCAAGCAAAGCAAAATCCAACTTTATATATGATTGCTATCCAAAATGCTGTCATGAGTTGTCTTATACATTATATTGGGTTGAAGTGGACACAAATCAGCCCTGTGATCAAAGCTTTTGGAGTTCAAAACTTTATGAAACCGTGCTTCCTAGCAAGCTCTTCCTTTCACATTATGCTATACTGAGGCCCTCAAGGAGCTGCAATTAGGCTTAAAATCATAGACAATGATTTATGTTTTTTTTACTCTTGGTGCCTACTGTACACTGAGAAGTCTTCAACTTGCATGCATGTTGGCCCTTTGCATTTCAACACTCACTACTCCAGTACCACTCCTCACCCCTGTGTAGTCTTGCTTTTTGTTTCCCACAGCCAAGCTGGTCTCCTGTTTCACTGTGGCTCAGACCTGTCATCTCTTACCATACACAAGGAGAGAGATTTCCCTTCCTTCCCACCATGCTGTTACACACGCCATCATGATCTGCATGACTGCATGGATTTGGAAAGACAGTCACAGGGGCTGCAATTCACAGAAGCTCAGAAAACTCTGCCTGTGCCCCCTTAGCCCGTTAGGACTTTTTAACTGATGTGCAAGATGGCAGACCCTCAAAGTTATTAATCCTCTGATTAATAACTGCTTAAATACTGCATTGAAGTAGGCAGTATTTAAGCAGCTAAAAAACAATAAGGACGAGAAATGTTATCCTTTTATGCTCCTATAAAGTCTTTTGTGTGCTTACTCGTGATGAGGGCTACCAGACTCGGTCCTAGACTCTCACCTACTATAAATCAATGCCCCGCTGGTTTGCACAACCAAAGACCTGTGCCAATGAATCAACAGCTTGTTTTTCTTAATCGGAGCTCTCAGTTAGAACGAGGAATCCACACAGACCCCTGCCTGCATCTTTTGTAAAGCTTTGAAATATTAAATCAAAAGTCCTTCTAAAGTCAACACTTCCCTTGTCTCCTGTTTTCCCTTTGGGCAGAGCGGGAACATAATACAGCGCAGTCCCGCAGCAGGAAGAGTTTGTGGCTAGCAGCTGGATAAGCCTCAGGTAGCAGCAAATTAAGGGGTCCAGGGCCTGAAGCAGAGAGAATCCGTTTGGCTTTTGAACACAGTCCAGCTTTGTTTTATCAACAACAATTCTTACTAAGATCACATCTGAAGCTGCGCAGGCATTGACAAAGTAGTGCAACCACCAGTTTGATCCTGAGCACTGACACAGGCAAAACCGGTGATGCTTATCGTAGGTAACAGCCTGTGAGTGTACCCTCAGGACTGGCCTTTCCCACCATCCACATTGTGAGCCTTCAGGTGGGGCTTGTGGGAATTTCGTTTATGCTAGGAGAATTTCCATGCTGCAGGGAGAACATGCAGTTTGTGGGGCCAAGAGTGCTGCCTGTCCCCCCTGCCCCCAAAGACACTCCTGCACAGCAGCATAGACCTCAGCAATTTCCACAGCCATGGGAGATGGGGATGTGGTGCCAACCTGCAGCTGTTCGGGTGAAAGTGGATTGGAGGCCTCCAGATGGTGGAAAGCATGGGGAAAGCTGAGAAACATGGGCTGTCACTGGAGCCCTCACTGTTCTGAAGTGAAGGTCCACGAGGACAACCTCAACCCTGGGCACACTGGGGGTGCCCCAGAGCCAGTAGGATCAGTGTGGTACAAACTATGGCAGGGGCTTCTTTTTACTCACATCGTGGGATGTGAGGTTCTTCTGGCCCAGCAATGTCTGGAGCCAGAAAGCTGGCAGGCAGGTGTCATGCAAACTGCCATGCCTCTCAGACACACTAGACCTATCAGACACACTAGACCTTGCTGTTTCTGTGTTACACTTCTTTTATGGCTCGGTCCATGCAGTTCAGTTCTCAGTGACCTCATCTCGTCTTATTCAAACCTGGTGGGATCTGCACAGCAGTGACAGTACTGCTAATTTTGCTCTGCTCCCAGCTATTTTTATCCTGGGCAAAGACTGCCACAAGCTACTGCCAGTCCTTTCTTCTCTTTACTTTCCCCTGCAAAAACAGGTTATGTTGCAAGAGGAAAACATTCCACCTCAATTTGAAGATCAACATCTTGTCATAAAGGGAATCACTGTGGTCGCAAGGCAATTCTCAAGGCCCCGGTTTAGCAGTCTGTCTCTGATCAGCAAAGCATTTAAGCATGTTTACCTGTAGGCTGATTATATCCCTTAGACTTTCCAGAGCCATGCTTTTCTGCCCTTGGTTTATGAATCCCTAAAGGCTCATGAACTACTTCTAAGGGGGCCTGAAAAGTACTTAAGAGGAGCAAGCTTCTCAATAAGAGGCTTGTTTGTGAAGGAGAAGGTCCAGACTCCTTCTCAGGGAATGAAGAGACTGAGGACCACTGGGTGAGAGTGGAATGGGTCTAACTGAGCTGAGCCATGTGCTTTAACGAGCTGGGATGCAATCTCACCCAAAGGGCTGAGATCTCAACATCTTTAGGTATATCTTCACGGTATCTTGTAAACCATTGCTAACATGATCCAGAGTCAATCTGATAGATTGCAATCAGTCCCAGACCCAACTTGGAGCAGCGGTGATGAGGACAGGGCTGGGTCCAAGCTAAGACACCCCAATGAGGGATGTTCAGTCTGGGGCTTGTGTCAGCTCTTTGGAGTAAAAGCAGAACACACTGATGTCTGCCTGCAAAATATCTTACAGGCACCTCCTCAGACTGAAAGCTGTGGAAAGTTTGGTGTTTTATCTTCATCATCTGGACAGAAATGACATGAGCTGCTCATTTTTACCTGGACAGAGCTGTATCAGACCCTTTCTCACAGTCCTGATCATGAAAAGGCACCTGATTTCAGCCCTGAGGGAACTGTGCCCACTCTGTCTCTAACTTCATCCTCCCAAGCAACCCCAGCAAAAGAAGCCTGCAAGTCATGAGCTAACCTGGACCCATCCAATCTTACTAAGTAAATGTCCCAGCTCTGCCCTTTATCGATCCACCTACAAATGTGCATATGAAAGTAGGTAATTTGTGCTGAGATTTACTAAAAATAAGTCTAACTCACCTTGTGTTTTAACTGGCCATTCAAATCACTTTCAGAAATCTATTATGTGCATTATCATTTTTATTTTCGGCACAAAGGGGATTTTTTTTTCCCAGCCAGTCAAGTTACTCTCTACTTTTATAGAATAAATTGCTATAAATTAAGTTAGCAGCAGTATAAATGGAGGTAATAGATCCCTGTCTCTGTAGTGGCAGCTGACTGCATTATGGAAATGTAGGATGTCTATTTCTGAGTTTATTCTGATGCTGATGAGTTTGCACTGATGTTTGTCTCTCATTTCTCATTTTATCACCTCTAATGCAGTGATTTTCCCCCCGCAAGCTTATCCTTCCTGAGGTTTGATTTAGTAAAATAAATCCTAAAGGCCATTTTAAAAACGAGCTATAGGAAAATGCTTCCAGTTGGCATAGTGGGTAACACTTACCCTTTTGTTTGAATAACAAAACTTTGTTTTGAAATAATAAAAGTTGCTGCAATTGAATGCATTCAGTCCAATAAAAGTATAATCCATTTTCCCCTTGAAATATGTTTATAATAAAAGAGAGCATGTATTTTTGCTTTAAGTCTATTTCAAACTTCCAACCACTGCTGGAGGATAGCATGGAGAAAGTTAAGTAGGGGGGAGAATGAGGAAAGGGAAGTTCACAGCCCTGGATGCGTGAGTGTGATATGTATATGCTATGTGAGATGTATACATCCTTTTCCACTTACTACCTTTTCACAACTCTGGCCACGTAAAGAGGGCTTCTAAACAGGTGGAATAGTACCGATTTGGGGGATTCATTCCACCACCAAATTGTAATAAGCACACTTGTGGGAATACAAATTAAGGCCTTAATCTTGGGAAGGTTTCCAGATGCACAAACCCCTGGTATCAATTAAAAAAAAAATAAATTGGTAATTTCACAGGTTACTATCCAGCCATGTGTTTGACAACCCGGAGTGTAAAAGCCTCCATCTGCCTTTTGCTGACTGCAGCAGCATTTTTTTTATTTTGTGAGAGTTTGGTAAAGGTGGTGTGGTGGTTCATCCCCAAACAGTGGCAGAGCACCACACACTGCTCGCTCACTCCCAGAGGAGAAACACGCAGAGCCTCCGTGGGTTGGGATAAAGAGAGCTTACTGACCAAATCACAGTGAAAAGGGAGCAATAACAGCCCCCAGCAAGTATCACCCAGTGATAACACAGAGTACCTTACTGACCCAGTGATAAAATAGAGTACTACACCAACACAAGGACAGACCTAGCACTCTGGCCACACTCAGACTACCCTGGAGACACCCCAGAGCATCCCTCCCCAACCAGCCTTTTTTTAAGAGGAAGTGATGTCAGGTGGCATGGAAACAGCCCAGGCTAACTCAGCTCACCTGTGCTGACTGCTTGGGGAGGTTAATTCTGGCCTGGCCAGAACCAGGACAGGTGGTTTTGAAATCAATGGCAAGGGCTCTGCTCTTTCCAGGAGGTTTGAACACAGTGGTCTTGATCCATTTCCAGACCTAAAACCCCCTTGAAGCAAATTATTTCAGGAGGAATAAAAGCGTGGCTTGTTTTGGTTTTTTTCCTGTTAACAGAAGAAAACCCAAAGAATCACAATAACCTTTCTCCCTTCCTCAGTTTGCCATTGAAGCAGGCAGAGAAGGAGCTATTGGTCCCACAGAGACCAGATCCTGACTAACAGAGGTAATTTTCTCCTGGGTTGACACAGAAATCAGAATGGGTCCTGGAAACTGCTCAAGTTCTGTGAGGTTTCCTGGGAAAGCAGGCAAATTCCAGCACTGATGTAGCTGACCAGGCTGCTTTCCTGTCTGTGCACCCATCCATTGGGCTGCTATAGAAGCTATAGAAGCTCAGTGTTTAATAGCTGGGAAACTGTCTGGGAATTATTCCTGAGAAATTTCAGATTTGGGAAACTTGAGGATTGATCCAGACCAAAATTATTCTAAATTTTCTAATCCTTAGGGATATTTCTCTCCTCTTGACATTTTGCTTTTAGCATTTTATTGAGTAAAAACAATCTCAACGGTGGAACAACAGCAAACAGAGACATTAACAAGATTCCTATTAGCCATTTTCATCCTTGAGCCATGGAGTGAGTCAACCACTGCAGGTTCCAGAGAGAGGCTGTGCTTATAGCCAAAACCAAGTTAGTAACCTTGCATTATTTTGGCAGCATATAACACACCATAAGAACACAGCCACTAGCGTGCGTGTATACACCAGTGTCTGAAACTGGGGCAATTCTGGAGAAAATCGAGGAATCAGGAAGAAAAAAACCCAGAGAATAATCCCTTAAAACAGAATCACAGAATCACAGAATTGTAGGGGTTGGAAGGGACCTCAAGAGATCATCGGGTCCAACCCCCCTGCCAAAGCAGGCTCCCTATCTCATATTACATAGATAGGTGTCCAGACGAGACTTGAATATCTCCAGAGAAGGAGACTCCACCACCTCCCTGGGCAGCCTGTCCCAGGGCTCCGTCACCCTCACTGTGAAAAAGTTCTTCCGCATGTTGGTGCGGAACTTCCTGTGCTCCAGCTTACAGCCATTGCCCCTTGTCCTATCCCCACAGACCACTGAAAAGGGGCTGGCCAATTCCCCCTGCAACCCATGTCTAAGGTATTTATAAACACCAATTAGGTCCCCCCTTAGTCTTCTTTTCTCTAGACTGAACAGTCCCAGCTTATTCAGCCTCTCCTCATAGGGGAGATGCTCCAGGCCCTTAATCATCTCCGTAGCCCTTCTTTGGACTCTATCCAGGAGATCCCTGTCTTTTTCATACCAGGGAGCCCAGAACTGGACACAATACTCCAGGTGGGGCCTGACCAGGGAAGAGTAGAGGGGGAGGATCACCTCCTTCAACCTGCTGGCCACACTCCTCCTGATACATCCCAGGATCCCATTGGCTCTCTTGGCCACCAGGGCACACTGCTGGCTCATAGCCAACCTGTCATCAAACAGGACCCCCAGATCCCTTCACAGCCTTTGTGAAGGCAATAAATGGAAAACATAAATCTCTTGCAGAGGTAGAGGCAAGCGCTTTCCCAGTAGTTATAGCTGCCTTTGCATACCCCGCAAAGCTGGAATCCGTGGCTAGAAGCAGCAGCCCAGAGCACGTAGCTGTGACCACTGCTCAGGACAAGGAGCCCACAAATGGCTCTGCTGCCATCTGGTGATTTAAAGGAAAGGCGCTGTAAACCGTGGCAGGCAGCACTAGCTTAGCAGCACAGGCTGACACAGACCTAAACTGTGAACTTCGCTCTGGTGAAGAGTACAGTGTAAAATTCAGCGCCGGGTGTCTTCAACACTTCATGAACGTAACGTGGTGTAGACCCACGCCCAGCCCTAAGGTACCGCTAAGACTTTATCGCTGGCAACGACTGGAGCAGGAACATTTAAGAAAGGCTGCAGCTGACGTTTATGTGATCATTTGTCTCCCAGGAGCGTTCTTGACAAGTCCTCAGTATCCAAATTTGACTTGTGCTTTCCAGAATGGCAGTGTTTAAATAAAAATGCATTTGCAACCACAGTAATTCTACTGGAGTTAATGCAGAAATTTCCACCACTGTGTACAACAGTGCACCTGGACTCCAAGAAACATGAAATCAGGGATTTCCACTTCCTCCTTTTGCCAGATGGAAGAAAGCTTCCTTTTTCCACTTCTCTAGTGGAAAGTCTTTCTACTCTCCACTAAACTCTCTTTTCTTCTTGTTTCATAAAAAACAGTTATCAGCGGTCGTTTCTTCTCCTGCACTGTACATTTCCCACCCCTCCTCTCCACCTATTCAATAATATTTCAGCCTTTCTTTATATGGAAGATTTTTCCACGCACAGATTCATCCTGGTGGTCTGGCTCAACTGTCCTTTCCTCCTCCTTCAGAGGTCATCTAAACCAAACTGAAATCTGCTGAAGGCATCGCATCGATTTGTGTAACAGCACTGCAATATCCCACATCCCATACTCAGTGCATTTTGCTTCTCTTTAACCACTAATTCTGTCCATCCACAGAAACCATTCATTTGCTGAATGTGCTGAAAATATTCAAAGACATTTAATAGAAAAGGAACAAACGTCTGTTGCTTTTCTCCTTGTTTGATCTCAGGCACCGTCCTCATCCTCCCACCTATCAGAGCTGATAATTTACCCATGCTATTTCCAGGAAAAATGTATCTAAAGAGTCCTAAATTTCACCTTGGTAATAGGATTGCTCAATCCAAATATAGAATGATCCAAATAAATATATAGAGGTTTTAGCCCAGCCTCACTCATTTCACTAGAACACTGCTGTGGGAGTGTTTTGAGCTGTGCTAATTTGCAAATTTCTTGGTAATAATCATCTTTTCTTCAGGTTCCTTCAACTGGAAACTAATGCATTTCAAGGAGGAAAAGGCGAAGAAAACAGCAACAACTGAAATAGACTCAGTGGGGGAGGTTTTTGGATTTGCTTTTTATTTGGTCATTTATTTCTTCAGAAAAAGCAAGCAGCTCAACTAAATAAAAAAGAAAACTCCCTGCTTATGAAATCTAGCAGACAATACAATGGTCTCTCAAGTGATGTGGTAAAAGCTTCCATTACCTGAGACATTTAACCGTGAATTGAATTTAGGACCATAAAGCATCCCATTCTTTGTGTGCTCCAAGTGCAGCACCGATACTCAATAGCCTTACCAGGCTGGTACTGTTAAAAAGAGAAATGAGTTATGACTGGGATGTACACTGATACAATCTCTCTACTTCCCTCTGTGTAAGTACACGAAGTGTTGCATCCTTCACATCCTTCAATAGTGGGGGTTTTTTCTTGTTTAGGACTCACCCAGTCTAAAACCCTATTTACAAAACATGAAATTCTTCCCCAGGTTTTGTACCAAAATAAATGTGGGGCACTCAGACCTGTGAGCTTTACTTGGGACCAGCACTTCTCAGGAGAATGATTCATCCTCCCTTGTATACTACACAACTGATCAGTGCACAGCCGCGGCACATGGCAAAGATCTGAGGATCACTGGGAGGCTGGTCAAAACTGCTTCTCAGACTGTCACAGCTCCAGCACCCACAGACAGTGTTAAAACTGCTCAATTTCCATCTAGACAGTAATTAAAAGAAGAAAAGAAGAAATTTCTAAATACTTTTGCATGGCTGCAGTGAACGGTGAGCTGAAGGAGCTTCCAATCTGATTAATTTTGGAACATCTCAGCTTCTTCTGTAGGTTTCTGATGAGGATTCCACAGAAAATGTTCTCATTTCAAGTTTACACCATGTTTTTAATTAGGCTTCAGGCCAGTATTTTCACACAGAAAACTTAAACTCAGCTTTAGCACTCCTTTGTCTACTTGGTAGAAAGTATAGTTAAAAGTCTTTTTACCAAAACCATCCACTCCTACATGTTTCCCAGCTCAGTCATGACCCAGAACTGTAGACTTCCCAGTTAGATAGCTCTCTTGTGCCATGTTGCAATGCCACAGGTACTTATTTTTAGGTTTGCCTGTAACCCAGCAAAGTGACCTTGAATTAGTAGTTATTTCAGCCTGTAGCACAGCGACAGGTAAGGCTTCTTTAGGCAAGTTTATTAACAAACATTAGTGCAACGACTCCAGAATAAATAAAAAAAAATACTGTATTCTTGACCAACTATATTTACCCCAAGGCCAAGGACTAGCTGCTTTTAGGTAGCTCAAGATAGGGGTCTTGATGGCTAAATGTAGTACATTTTCTTTTTCATTTTAGTAGTGATTCTCAGAAAGTCTCAGCACTCCAAGGTCTTTCCACCATCACCTGTGCCATACACACATAAGCCAAATGACCAGGATTAATACCCTCTCTGTAATAAATGCTATGACCACCACCTTTGTTCTTACTCCTGTAATTTCATCCTGTATTCCATTTGCAAACACGAAGTCCCACCTAATTATACATGCATTATCATCTCAGACAGACATGGGTGAAGCAGGCAACTGTCTGGTGGATGAACAGTAGTAAAAAGAGGATCTACAGTTAAGCAGCAAAGGGTCATAGTTGCATGTTCAGCACCCACCTTGCCACTTGCTCCGGTACAGAGGTGCTCAAGAGAATGCACAGTGCCAGGCAGAGTACACAGACCATCAGATTTCACAAGGCATGCCTGAGACAGGAGAGTTTTGAGGTATTTGAGAGGAGACAGAGCAAGGACTGGAAAAGTAATGGTGAAGACATCAGAGGCAGTAGAAGCGCAGAACCAGGCCTGAGATGTGAAACTAAGTCATGCTGTTACCACAGCTCCCCTTACTTTCACAAGTCCACCTTCATCACAAATAAACCAAGCTGGACTCCAAGCAAGAACATGATAGAGAAGGGTGTGATATTTGTTTTTAGCAGAATTACTGGAGTAATTGCTTTATACCCAAAAGGGGACAGGAGATCGTACTGTACTGTTCCTTAGAAAAAAAGAGCCAGAAGGAAAAAAAGGAAGGCTTTAGAGGCAATTCCTTACCAGTGAATAGATGTGCATGCCTGACTGAAACCTGACTATTAGGAGAAAAAGTGGTGCAGGGAGGAAAATAGAAAGAAGAAAAGGAAGACATTGCAGCCTTTCAGTAACTAGAGAATATTGGAGAAACAAAGCAAGAGGAAGCTCAACTCCAGGATGCATGAGATCAGCACCCCAAAGCCTCCAGTGTGATGGTGGTGGCCACACTGCAGTGTGGTATCAGAGAGACCTACCCACCTGAGACAACAGTGCCTCCTCCACATAACACGTGCTGCAGTCGCAGGGTAAACCTAGAGCAGCAGGCTACAGTCTGGTCCCCAAAAGGCAAGGAATAAGCAGTTTCTGTTCCTTGTTTGCTGTATTCCCTGGTGACTACAGGGGAAGGTATAATGCAGACTAGCTCTTGCTGTTAACTGAACATCTTATGCCTTACAGGCAATCAAACCCACGCAACTGTTTTCAACACTGCCATCTATGCATATTTTATCTCTTAATATATTAATGCCATTGTCAAATTCATTAACCTCTGAGGACAGGGTGTGAAGCCAAAGGGTGGTGGTCAATGGGTCTATGTCCTGGTGGAGGCCGGTGACAAGCAGTGTCCCCCAGGGGTCTGTCTTCGGACCGGTTCTCTTTAACATCTTTATCAATGACATCAATGATGGGATTGAGCGCACCCTCAGCAAGTTTGCGGATGACACCAAGCTGAGTGGTGCGGTCGACACCCTAGAAGGAAAGGAAGGCATCCAGAGGGATCTTGACAGGCTGGAAAAATGGGCCCGGGTGAACCTAATGAGGTTCAACACTGCCAAGTGTAAGGTGCTGCACTTGGGCCGGAAGAATCCCAGACATAGATACAGACTGGGAGAAGAGCTTCTGGAGAGTAGCCCTGCTGAGAAGGCCCTGGGGATTCTGGTGGATGAGAAACTTAACATGAGCCAGCAGTGTGCTCTTGCAGCTCGCAAGGCCAATGTATCCTGGGCTCCATCAGAAGAGGGGTGGCCAGCAGGGACAGGGAGGTGATTGTTCCTCTCTAGTCTGCCCTCGTGAGGCCCCACCTGGAGTACTGTGTCCAGATCTGGGGCCCCCAATACAAGAAAGACGGGGAACTGTTGGAGAGGGTTCAGAGGAGGGCCACAAAGATGATTAGAGGGCTGGAGCATCTCCCCTACAAAGAGAGGCTGAGGGAGCTGGGCTTGTTCAGCCTGGAGAAGAGAAGGCTGCGGGGGGACCTCATTGCAGCCTGCCAGTACCTGAAGGGAGCTTATAAGCAGGAGGGGAATCAACTTTTTAAAAGGATAGACAATGGCAGGACAAGGGGGAATGGATTAAAGCTAAAGGAAACAAGGTTTAGATTCGATATTAGGGGGAAGTTTTTTACAGAAAGAGTGGTGAGGTCCTGGAACAGGCTGCCCAGAGAAGTAGTGGATGCCCCATCCCTGGAAGTGTTCAAGGCCAGGTTGGATGGGGCCCTGGGCATCCTTGTGTAGATCCAGGCCTGAGGTTGGTGGCCCTGCCTGTGGCAGGGGGGTTGGAGCTTTATGATCCTTGGGGTCCCTTCCAACCCATGCCACTCTATGATTCTGTGAAGGGAAAGGAAGGATCAGGAAGTTGTATTCACAGTTTCAGGGAAGTACTCAACTCTTTTGTCTTCATAAAAAAAGGTATTTCCTCTAGAGAGAGGGAAGAATTAGAGACCCTGTATAGGACCTTGGTGAGACCTCTGAGCAAACTGTGCCTGTTACCAGTCATCCAGCTTCAGGGAAGAATGCCATGTGAGCAAGCAGAGAGCAAGGCTGCCAGCACGGGTAAGAGGAAGGAGGCGGCGACCAACCAGGAGGGAACTAGGAGAGCATGACTTGTTTAGCCAGGCAAAATAAGGAGAACTGAGAGGAGGTATGACTGCTCTCTATAAATACATCAGAGCAAAAACAGCAACAAGAGACAATAATTATATTAGCTAGAAGAAAATGTTGGCACAGGAACAAATGGATGCACACTAACCATGAACACATTCAGGCTGGTGAACAGGAGACAGTTTCTAACCATCAGACGACAGAGACTCTGAAACAGCCTCCCAGTGAGGGTTAAGGGGGAGATGGGATTTGATTGCTTTTATGATAAAAGTCGATCAGTTTACAATGCAGTTTAAATGACAGCAATGACCCAGATCATCTCGACTAGTCCTGTGACCCTGAAAGCATTGCAAATTACCTGCTGTGCAAGCAGATTCAATATATAAAACACCCTGACACTCTACTACTTCCCCTAACACACAACAGCACCGCTGCATCTTCCTCCTTATTGCCTTTGCCATGCCTTCAGACTTCAGGAGTCTGGAGCCCTTCCCACATGTCCTCACCTGCCTATATCATAGCAGCAGCTCCACGTATCATGGCACACTGCAGTCATGAGGCTGCCATTAGGCCAGCTGGCACCCCAAGCATTTTGCAGGCAGCACTGTCCTGTTTCCAGCCCCTCTGCACATTCCACTGCCACTTTGCAGCTGTTCAGGGCACTTCCCAGAAGTTCTACTCTCCAGCTATGACATCCATAGTAAGAAGGAGACATGCAGGAGTGGTCCCCAGAAATGGCTGTGACCCATGTACATTATTTGAAGAGAAATAATAATAATTTCTGGTACCCATACCCAGTGCAGGTCAGACGCTGAAGCTGTGGTTCTATCATAAACAGAAAGCTGTAAGAATGAAACAGCTCAGAGTTACAGGCTTTTTGTACAGGTGAAGGATCATTCCACTCTGTCTAAAAAGAGAGGAGCAGGTCTGTCTGGCCTGTACAGAAGACAACTGGAATGGGGAGAGACAAGGTGTGAAAGGAGGAAATTAAATACATGACCAGATACAAGGAAAAAAGTAAAATTTTAAACTAGAATACAGGTAGGGATGAATGACTGATGTTTTATGGGACCAGGGTTGTGAGGAATTATGGTCAGCGAGGTGCCCATGGAGAAGGTATTGAGGGAGAGCTGAAAGCAGTGGCACAGGCCTTGTATGGCTCTGTGAAACTCAGATTAAACCAAATTTACCTCCCTGGCAGGTGGTGAGGAGATCAAAATCAGTGAAAAGAGGCAAAACAAACAGTGACCAGTTCTGGGCATTTAACCTTTCCTTACAGATATCACCCCAGTGCCATCTCTTTACCCACTGCCTAACCACACCCAGGAGCATACTCTTCCTCTCTGGACTCCACTAATCCTGTTGTAACACATGGTATTGTTTCCCCACCAGATGGATGAGGACACCGTTGCCCCACCTCGCCTTACCTCTCATGGGAATACAGAGGGTGCAGCGCTAGGAGCAGGGGGAGAAGGTGTGTGTCCACCGTGACAGACCTATGGTTCTTGGGAATGCTCAGGCTGCTGCACTGATGCTATAAACACACATGCACCCTTGGGTTCTCCTTAATGACTGTATTCCCAGCTGAAGAGGCAAGAAAATCAACGTATCCTGGGAAAAAAAAGTTTAAAAAAGCCATTTAGGTAAATTCCCAACACTGAAAAAAGGCACATAAATCATTTGAAGTTCTGCTTTTCTAAGGAAGTTCTTGTATTCAAACAGGACCCACTACTTTTGTTTATAAATAAAATTAAGGAAATTATACAGCTGAGGTAACTGAAAGGCAAGATCCATCTCACTTAAAGTCCGCTGTAACAGTGCAGTCACTTCCTCCATGTTCATAGCCTTAAGCCTTCTAAAATATATTTATTTTTCATAGAACCTATCCAAATGTAACAAGCCATTCTTCCTTTTTAAGGGTAGTTTGGTAGCTAGTACAAATGGTGTAGTATGCACAGAGAAGAGTAGCACTGCCGATGCAAAACCAAGCAGGCTTTTCCTGGATAGGTGAGGGCTAGAGGTTTAAATCCAGGTCTAATTCCAGGTAAGGGAAAATCATCTTGGAATCCAGATGATTGGGGGTTGGACCCGATGATCTCTTGAGGTCCCTTCCAACCCCTAAGATTCTGTGATTCTGTGAAAAACCCAAACAAACAGATAAAAGGGGTGGGAGTGAAGTGAGATTTTGAAAACTATGACAAACAAGAACAGGCAGGAGAAAACAGTCAGACAAGGACAGGTGGTGAATAAGATGTGGGGAAAGCAAGACCATATCGGGTGGCTTCATGGGCGGTAACCTTCAGCACACAACTAATCTAGCATGAAGCATAAGAAAGTATATACACATGCTAAGATGTTCTGCACTGGCAAGACTACGTCACAGTATGTATCTCACTGCCAAGAAGACATCTGAGGGAACACACCACGTACCTTTTTGCAGTTTCTCTCCCTGGCATGTGGGAGAAAAAAAGCCAACAAGATGCTCTGAAGAAAGGAATAAGCAATATTCTCACAACAGTCTGACTGTCTGAGGCTGCACTTCAGGTCTTAAAAACTAAAGGGACTGTTCAATTTTCTGATTCCCTCACTACAACTTCATGCATTCAAAAGTACAAAGAAACAATTCTGTCAGGTGTTAAGGATTTGAAAGGGTTGTGACTCTCTTAAATTTGCTATCAGCATCCTGACATTTTCTCCACCTGACCCGTATAATCTAGGTATACACTCTACAGGGATCCCTGGATTTTCTAGAAAAGAGAAAGGCTAAGTTTGTTGAAAGCACCCAGTAAATGCCAGTGGTTTGTGCTGGCTGGTTCCCTTTATTAGCTCTGAAGAATGGGAACGATTGGAAAGTTTCTCTAAACGTTTCTGCACCGATGAAAAATGCAGTAGGCAGGAAAACATGTTGTTGTTATTATTCCAATTACTATTATTATTACTATTGCAATTGTTCTGTGGGAGGAGAGGAGCATGGATAGATCTCACCAGGGGAAGTCTGAGTGATTGGTGCTTCAGTGGCTTTATGTGCAAGTATCCTGCTATATACTCATTTTTACAAATTCACCTGCAAATTCACTCTCCCTCCTCCACACACAATCACTGACACAGTCTAATACCTACAAACCATCCACCACTAAAAACATTAAACTGCAGGGGAGCTAGAAGCCTTTCTCATTCTAGGGTACAGAATATTAAACATACCATTCCTACCCATTTACTAGCTACCATTATCAAATGCCTGCCATCATCAAATACCAAGCTAATTTAGACTTTCAATTTTCAAAGCAATCTCTATCCCTGTTCCTTCAGGCTAGGCTATACCTAGCCTCTCCCAACCATGCTAATGGCTTATTTTCACTTGCTTCTGGTTCTGCCTTCACCTCACCCATAGGCAAAATGTTCCCAGGAGTTAACTGATGTTTCCATATGGTCGGTAACACCAGCAAGGAAGCTGCCAGCTGTAAAACCCTGGTGATATAAGCCATGTTTTTGTTGTACTGTGCATTGCTGAATGGGATATGGATCCCTCACTGGCACCCCTACAAACATCATCATGAATCAGAGGAAAAGAGCAGGTCTCAGTGACTTCAACTCTGGCAAGGTCCTGGTCAAAAATTGGCAGAGATGTTTGTCCAACTCAGTAGCTCCTCCCTGGGTCATTGGTTAGAGAGCAAGGAGTGATTTTAGACAGAGTTTTACCAACAGCAGGCACACACATGTACACGTACAAGAAGTCTTCATAGGCCTTGTGTTCAGTCTAAGGGCCAGTGGGTTTTACTATGATGCATTACATGTGCTGCACTTGCAGACATTCATCTGTGCACAGGGGCTGTACTCCCCACTTTGGAGCAAATGATGCAGTCACATAGCATAAGAGACATGGGGCTCTATCATCTTCTAATTCCTCTAGGCCCTGCTGTACCACAAGTAGTCATCATCATTATACACTCATTAAGATACAAAAGCATCATCAGAACCAGAAGGTGGATCTTTAGGCCCCAGGGAATCAGCACATCTGTGATGGGTCAGCTTTTACCTCAGGCATGGCTGGGAACTGTAGTCTGGTGGCAGCACGTAACCCCAGGCAGCCTCTGAGAGGGTCACATGAGTGTCTACTAACATCTAGAGATTCCTGCATCAGTGAAGATAATGTGATTTAAGGACAGAGTTAAACAAAGTCTGTTGAACAGGGACCTCCTGAGCTGTCAGTGAGAAAAAGACTAACCTAGTAGGAAAGCAGCTTTTCTAACCAGGCTGTTTCTTGAGCTTTCTTGTAACCTGTAGAGTAATGAGAGTTCTTTAGAAGATGCTGGGGGTATTCTGCCATTCTCTGGCCTGCTACCTTTAGACAGTAGATTAGAAAGGGTGTGAGGGTTGGATAATGATCTAGAGGCAGGAGCTCCAAGCGTGCTGTTGAGACACTTATTTTGTCTCCGGCTGGTCCCAACTCTCCACCTGTGCAGTACCTCCACTCAATCCCTCCATCAGGCAGGCTTACTAGAGATGAGCCCGTTCACAAGCATGCATGACAGATCTCATGGAAGTGCTGGCCCTGTCACTGCTTAATGACAGGATTTAGAGTGACAGAAGGCAGTAGGTTGGAAAGAACCTTTAAAGGTCACCGAGTCCAACCCCCTGACAAAAAGCAGGGACACCTCTAACTAGATCAGGTTGCTCAGGCCCTCACCACGCCTGACCCTCAGTGCTTCCAGAAATGGGGCCCCCACCACCTCACTAGGCAACCTGTTCCAGCCCCTCACCACCTCCATAGTGAAGAGCCGTTTCACCCGTTCCTACTGACCCACCGCGACCGGCACAAGCAGCCACCAACTAACCCACCTACAAGTCCCACCAGCTCGGGGAAGCGAAGGCACACGGCCCCCCAGGGCGGGGGACGGACGGGCACCCGCTCCGCACCGGGCGGCCGGGGGCAGCGCCGTGGCCGCACGCAGGCACCCGCTCGCGGGCCCGGCGCCTCCGAGGGAGCCCAGGGGACCCCGGGAACCACGCTCGAGGGCACGGTGGGCGGCCCAGTCCCCAGTGCGAGCAGCAGGACGCCACGGCCCCACTCTGGCCTCAGCCCCGTGCGAGTGCACCAGCTGGGCATCCCCCGGGAGAGGAGCTGCCGGGGCCCGCCCAGGTCTCTGGACGGGACCGGTGCACGGGAGGAGCGACGGGCCTGGGCGGGGAAGGCTGAACGTGCGGCTCCCGCCGCCCCAAGGCCGCGCAGCCCGGCCCCTCTCACACACGAGGACCGGCGCGTCCCGCCCAGGCATCGATGCGCTCAGCAATCCCAAACCGCGCTATCTTCCCCGCCCCGCGGGTTCCACACTGGAGGCGCTCGGCGCTCGGCTAGCTGCCTCTGGCCCCGGAGCCGGGCGGATGTCCCTTGTCTCCCTCTCCAAGATGGTGGCCTCGTGCGACGGCGGCGCGGCGGGAAGCGGCAGTGCAGAGTGAGGCTGCCGCGGCGCCCCCGCTCTGCAGCTCCACACCGGCAGCCCTCGTCGCCGCTGGGCGGCCCCGCCGCACGCCCGGGCCTGCTGCAGGGGTGGAGCCGCGATCTGGAGCGAGGCCGGAACCCGCCCGGGTGAGAGGACACGCGGGCGGGAGCGGGGTGGCCGAGCGCGCTTTAAACCGTGGCGGCAGAAGGGGCGCGGGCGGCGGCGGGGCCCGGGTCCTGAGGGCCATGGCGCGCATGCGCCGGGCTGGGGCTGGGGCTCGGGGTGGGCGCAGTTCGTGTCCGCGCGGCGGCCGGCGTCGCCGTTCGCCCCCCCCGCTGCCCTAAGAACTCCCGGCGGGACCCGCCGGCCCCAGCTCTCTGGGAGCGCCGGCGGGACATGGGGCAGGCATCCTGTCCCGGGCTGTTCCCTGCCCCGCAGTTTGCCGCCCTTGGGCAGCGCAGCCCCCCTGGAGGGTCCGGAGTGCGGGGGGCCCGTGGAGGCCGGGGGGCTGCAGAAGGGCAGCGCTGGGCCTGACCCCGCGGCCGCGTTGCGCTGCGGGGCGGGAGACACGAAGTGCAGCGCTGAGCCCGCGCCGTCACTTCTGTAACCGAAGAACTTCGCCACAGGGAAGCCTGGCCGCGGTTTATAAGACGAGATGAGTTATGGGTGCGATTTGTATTTGCAGGGGTAGAGGTGCAGGCAGTTAGCTCCTTCGGGCACTACCTCCCAACCCTTACACCTGTCAGCAGATCATTTTTAAAAAGAGACTAAAAGGTATGCATGCAGCTGTAAAGAAATACCTTTCTCCAAGGCATCCGTTCATGAATGACTGTCTTCAGCTTTGTTTTGCTGAGCAGTGTCTGGATTAGGCCCTTGTCCTCGGGCATACAGTGCTTTAGTATCACGTGTGCTCCCACCGAAGTCGTTATGACAGTTGGACAGCCTGAACTGTCCCCAAGATCTGGTTGAAAATGATGAGCCCACAAGTGGCAGGGTGCTCTTTCTTGTTGTGCACTGCTGGTCGGGTCTGCATGTGCAACGCTCTTGTGTGTACATACATTCTGCCTACCAACTGTGCTTGCTACCAACGCTGTATAGTGGTCAGAACACTGACGTAAAGCGTTTTGTGGCAGACGTTTTCCCAAAACCTGAAGAAATAAAACATACTCCTGTCAATTTGGAAAGAGACATCGCCCATGTAACTGCAAGCTTAAGTGGAACTTTGTTGTTTCACTTAAGTAACCACTGTAGGGTATGTTCCACATTCTCAGCCAATTATTAAATTGAGGTGTGTACAGGGATGTACAAGCAGAAGTTCCCCACTCTCGAGATACCCAAACGTAACTTGAGCATGGCAATATTAATGTGACAGCTAGAATGAACAAGCTGCATGGCATTTGTGGCTGAGTGCTTACACATGTGCACATACGTACAAACATGCAAAATCAGTCAGGTGCAATTGGTTTAATCACTTATGAGGAGGTCAGTCTTTTCATGTTAATCTGAAAAGACTTTGAAGAACAAAAGCTGTTTACTCTGAGAGAACCAGAGTGCTGCTAATCCATGAGAGCCCTGCCCTAATGTATGCCAGCAGCTGCAGATCACAGAATCATAGAATGGCAAGGGTTGGAAGGGACCCCAAGGATCATAAAGCTCCAACCCCCCTGCCACAGGCAGGGCCACCAACCTCAGGCCTGGATCTACACAAGGTTGCCCAGGGCCCCATCCAACCTGGCCTTGAACACTTCAGGGATGGGGCATCCACCACCTATCTGGGCAGCCTGTTCCAAGACCTCACCACTCTTTCCATAAAAAACTTCCCCCAAATATTCAATCTAAACCTTCCCTCCTTCAGCTTTAAACCATTCCCCCTTGTCCTGCCATTATCTGCCCTTTTAAAAAGTTGATTCCCCTCCTGTTTGTATGCTCCCTTCAGGTACTGGAAGGCTGCAATGAGGTCCCCCCGCAGCCTTCTCTTCTCCAGGCTGAACAAGCCCAGCTCCCTCAGCCTCTCCTTGTAAGGCAGCCCTCTAATCATCCTTGTGGCCCTCCTCTGAACCCTCTCCAACAGTTCTACATCCTTCTTGTATTGGGGGCCCCAGATCTGGACACAGTACTCCAGGAGGGGCCTCACGAGGGCAGAGTAGAGAGGGACAATCACCTCCCTGTCCCTGCTGGCCACCCCTCTTCTGATGGAGCCCAGGATACCATTGGCCTTGCGAGATGCAAGAGCACACTGCTGGCTCATGTTAAGTTTCTCACCCACGGTGACACCCAGGTCCTTCTCAGCAGGGCTACTCTCAAGAAGCTCTTCTCCCAGATCTCCCAGTTCTCCTCCAGATCTTGAAAAAACTGAAAACTGGGTGCTGATAGGCACTGGGGTGCTGCAGAAGCCCAGGGGCAAGAAGTGATTTCTTGGGTTCCCTGTCCCACGCCTGCATTCAGAACGGTTGCAGTGGTAGTGAAGGGAAACACAGGAGGAGGATGCACACCTTCACTGCAAATGTGCTGTCCTGTAGTTTAAAAGATTTGAAAGAATTCTTTTGTGGTACAGTGATTCCCACCTGGTTCCTTTTTACCTTCGCTTCATCTGAGATTTGAGGGTTTGGAATCTGTCTTTAAACATCTCACTCTTTGCTACAGAGGGTCCTGACAAAAAATGGTTTTGACACGAGTTTGGGTGCAGTCTGGTGTGTCATGAAAATCAGACTCAGCTGTCTCCTCACCCTCTTTTTATTTTGTAAATAAATTACTTCAGTATTTTGTAGACTTTACAAGGAAGTGGCGGTCTTTTAGATGTTTAAAATAATAGAACGACCTTCAGTTTAATTGAAAAAACCCCAATCTGTCAAGCTTAAGGGGTGAGCATGAACCGACCAGAAAATGGACTCCTTTCCTTACCCACTGTCTTCCAGAGAATCTTCGCTTGGTTCAGAGGAAGTTTCCCATTTTACATGATGAGTTTTCTTTATGGGAGAGTTATTGTCATTTTCTGTTTCTCAGACCTTTTCCTGTAGATGGGAGCGGGGGAAGGAGCCTGGACGTGGCAACACATTCTCAGGCTCTGGAAGGACCACCATGGCTTATGATGACTCCAAGAACAAAGAAGGTATGACTGCTTCCTAATCTCAGAGGAGTTGCCAAAATAAAAAGGGAAAAAAAAAAAAGGGTACCCTCTCCAGGCCATGAAGTCAAAAGTGGGAAAGGAAGCTAGTATGCCACGGAGCCCCTAAATTTAAGATGGTGTCATGATCCACAACCTAGACAAGACTTTCGTTTGGCAGAGGCTAAACCCCCTTGCGTTCCAGCCGAACCTCAGATCGCTCTGGGTGGCTGGGGGCAGCTGGGCTTAACCCCTGAGTGATGTCCAGTCACTAGGTGTTTTGTCGTGATAAGTTCTTAATTCAATTCTCGGAGAGCAGAATTGAGACTCGAAACGGAGTCAAGGTGAAGGTTGTTTTATTTAGAAAGAAACGTGCAGGGAAAGGGGGGAAGAAAGAAAACGGGGGTGAAAAAGAGAGATAGAAAGAGAGAGAGAGTGGAAAAAAGGAAGAGGGGTGAGGGGAGGCTCTATCTACCACCACGAGGCTACGGCATTCCGTCCGATGGCAGAGTATTCTCTGGGTCCGATGGGATGGGAGAGCGCTCCCTTCGTTGTCCCTCCATGACGAAGTATGAAGATAAAGAGAGAGAGAGAGATTTCTCTCGTTGCACCCCTTTTTGTAGGGATACCGCTCCTTTGTCTCACTACAAGCTTCCACCTGTCCTGTGGGAATGCTCCAGGGTGGATGACAGAATGTCCAATGTGTGAATGGCTCCCGGTGTGTGCTCCTGATAGTGGAACAATGGCTCCTGATGTGTGAATGGTTCCTGATGTCTCTCTTCTGGGTGGCTTGTTGAATAGTCATTAGGTTCTCGGAAGCCTGGGCCTGACCAGTGGTGATGTAGTGTTTTAGGAATGAGGTTTGGTAAGGTTAGGAGAAGAGAGGGGGGTCGGTTCTGTTGGCAATTGGTAAGGCATAATTCCGGTACCTTACAGATGGCCAAATTGCTGGAGGGTCCCTTGATTTCCAGGTGTAAAGTACTGGGATTAGAAATTGAGGAGAATGGTTGGTATACTCTGCCATTGCAGCCTTTCTTCTCTCTGCCAGGCCAATGGAACAGGAGACCAGGGATAAGGATGTATTTACTCATGGTAACATTTCTAGGTGCAGTTGTCTTTAGTAATACACAAGGATTAGAAATGAAATCTTGAGTGACTGTGTTACAGCATTAGAGCACCGAGTCTCTTGCCTGTGGCCTGAGAGTACAGACTACTGTCTTCGAGGCCCCCATGCTTCCTGGGATTTGTGCATCACTTTGTGCCCACGTTCACTGTTTTCTTATTTTGTGCATAATCCACATGTCCACATGGGGTATTTATTTTTTTCCTTTTTTCCCATTTCATGTAAAAGAGTTCCTAGAGACCGACCGAAGTGTTGATGGCCTGGGGCTGGCAAGTGGCAGATCACACCGAGAGAAAAAGTCTTCTTACAAGGAACTGCTGCAAGAGGAAGACCAGATAGCAACTCAGGTCAGAAAGCCCTCAGAGAAAAGGTTGAAGGTCTAAGGATATGTGTAAAGACAGCAATAGGATGGGATGGATGGGTTTCTTCTTCTTTATGTAGAAATGCATGTAGAAGACAGCCAAGAGCAGCTCATCATGTCCTGTATTGCTCAGTAACTTTCCTGGGGAAAAGGAGGGGATCAATCCCAATTACAATTGGCCTCAGAACATAGGGTACGTGGAGCTGTTCTAGTTTTGATGTAGAACCTTCTGAGTCAGAGGATAGTTAGTATGAATAACATTTTACACCCAAAAAAAAAAAAAGAAATTAATTTATGGCTGTATAAGTAGCCATCAAAGGATGAAGATAATTAACTGATGCACTGTTGTCTTCCTGATCCTGCAGACAACCTGAAACGATAGCTCTTGTGAGGTATGAACTTGCCCTATTCACCTCTTTGGGGCCTTAACTCTGAAATCATGTAGTGACAACTTAAGTTTCTTCAAAACTTTCCTTTTTGAGCTAAAATTTCTCCTGCTAGCTCAAAGGTGACTATCTTGTGATTGATTTTAATTTGTTTTGCTGTTCTGTTTGTTTGTTTGTTTGTTTTTAATCTGGAAAATCAGTTCTAGTTTAAAATCTTCTACTATTTGGGTGGAATTATGTAGAGGAGTTTCATTTCCTGAGCATCAGTTGGTCAAGAGACAAATAATTAATTAGATGACACGACATATTAGGGTCAGTTTTTTGGCCCATCATTTTAATTGTCATCTTTCCATACCTCCTTTCACTTCTCTTACCTTCTTCAGCATATTAAACATGAACTGCTCACATTGATTTTCAAGGCTTGACAGCCTGGGTATGCCTAGTTATTTCTTAGCTTTATTAAGTGGTAGATGTCTGTCTTTTATCAGCTTATCAGCTGATGTCCAAGTTCTGGCTTTCACTGCCCATTTCTTAACACTATAAAGTGTGCTTTTTCAAGTTTTCTTGTATACTGCTCCTCTCACTTGGGGGCAGCTCCCTACAGAGATGTGTCTTTCAGTTTCCTTGTAGCCCTGTTATGCTGCAGCGCCTACAGAAAGCTTGATGCCAGTTAGGTTACTTGATGCCAGTTAGGTTACTGATGTGCTGAAACCAATCCCAACTAACACCATTTTTTGTATTCTCCCACCTGTTTGAACTATGCTTTTTGCCTCTTACCTGGGCTCTTGGGGACAGAGTATGTTTCCTTTGCTTGTTTCAGCATCTAGAATAATGATTTTGGTTCATACCTAGGGCTCCTTGATGTCACAGTGGGACAAATAACTCTTGATATCTCCTACAAATGATTATCCATGTCAGTAGTTTGCAGGAACCTCATATTATTTCCTTCTTGTTTGTCAGCAACATTTTTCTTCTTATTCTAGGACAGTGAGCCTTTTCCAGGGACAGAGCCCCACAAAAAGAAGAGAAAGCACTCCTCAGATGAGTTCTGCCACAGAGGTAGGGTACTAATGAGGCAGGGGAGGGGGCTAACAGATCATGACTTTTAGGAAAGGATGCTGTTAAACCATTGTCATTGAGCTTTGTGGTTAGCACGTTAGAGGGGGGACATATATCAACCTGTCTTAGGACAGAAACCTGATGATCAGCACCAGACAGCCCCAGATTAGGGAAAGATATTTTCAGAGTCTAGTTTCACAAGTTGCCATTCTTGGGGGTAGAGATTTTTCCACCCTCCTTTAAAGTAACAAGTTGTCATTTTCTATCCCATGCTGTCTCTTTTGGGGTTTGCATTTCTTTTTTTCCCTGTTGTAATTCTTACTTAGTATTACTTTCTCTGAATTTATAAAAGTAGAATGCACCAGGGTGAAAAATAAATGCCTGTGGGTTCAGATTAAATGCAGAAACCTTATTCTCACAATTAATAAGCTGGCCAGAAAATGAAAATGTTGTTCATAAAAGTTTAACAAGTTTAAGATTTATTTTTGGCCCAATGGAAAAAAAAAAGGCCAAGCTGAAATGTTATCCAAATCTGTCTTCAGAATGAGAAATCTTGTATTTTCAATTAATTGGTCTTAGCTAAAATGGCACAATAACTTTGCACTTGGGATGCAGTTTCAGGCTCAATAAGATGTATTTCCATAACTTTTTTTTTTTTTCACAGTGGAATACAGAGTTTGGCAAAACTATCAAGAACTTTCCTACTCTGTCTTCCTGCCTAAAATTATTTGACCAGCTCAGGCATTACAGCTCCTGAATTGTACCACTAAGGCCATGCAGAGATTGTCTGTTTAAACCAGGATGTAAATCACCTTGCTGTACTCCTCAATCTTGCAGGATTCCCACTTCATTTCTTTGGGCTACAATAAAGCTGTCTTTAGGGAAATCAATGTACCCTCGGTGCCATCTCTAGGCATATCAAGGATAAAAGGGTAGTTAGGAGCACTCAACATGGTTTTACCAAGGGGAAGTCATGTTTGACTAATCTAATAGCCTTTTATGAGGATATAACCAGGTGGATAGATGATAGCAGGGCAGTAGATGTGATCTACCTTGACCTCAGTAAAGCATCTGACACCGTCTCCCACAGCATCCTCGTGGCTAAACTGAGGAAGTGTGGTCTGGAAGGTAGAGCAGTGAGGTGGATTGAGAGCTAGTGGAAGGGAAGAAACCATCAAGTTTTGATGAGTGGGACAGAGTCTAGCTGGAGGCCTGTATCTAGTGGAGTCCCTCAGGGGTCAGTACTGGGACCTGTACTATTCAATATATTCATTGATGACCTGGATGAGTGAATAGATTGTACAGTCAGCGAGCTTGCTGACTACACAAAACTGGGAGGAGTGGCTGACACACCAGAGAGTTGTGCTGCCATTCAGTGAAACTTAGACAGGCTGGAGATCTGGGCAGGGAGAAGTTTAATGAGATGTAGCAAGGGCAAGTGTAAGGTCTTGCATCTGGGGAAGAGCAACCCCAGGTACCAGTGTAGGTTGGGAACTGGCCTGTTGGAGAGCAGCGTAGGTGAGAGGGACCTGGGGGTCCTGGTGGACGGCAGGATGACCATGAGCCAGCAATGTGCCCTCCTGGCTAAGAAGGCCAATGGCATCCTGGGGTGAATTAGAAGGGGTGTGAGTGAGACTGCACCTGGAATATTATGTCCAGTTCTGGGCCCCTCAGTGCAAAAAGGACACAGAACTCCTTGGAAGAGTCCAGCGTAGGGCCACCAACATGATGAAGGGAGTAGACCACCTTCCTTATGAGGAGAGGCTGGAGGAGCTTGGCCTGTTTAGTTTTGAGGAGACTGAGGGGTGACCTTATTAATGTTTATAAATATGCAAAGGGTGGAAGTCAGGAGGATGGAGCCAGGCTCTTCTCAGTGATGGCCAGTGATAGGACAAGGGGCAACGGGTGCAAGCTGGAGCAGAGGAAGTTCCATGTGAGCATAAGGAAAAACTTTTTCACTGTGAGGGTGACAGAGCACTGGAACAGACTGCCCAGAGAGGTTGTGGTCACTTTCTCTGGAGACATTCAAAACCCAACTGGATGTGTTCCTGTGCAATTTAGTCTAGGTGATCCCGCTCTGGCAGGGGAGTTGGACTAAATGATCTTTCAAGGTCCCTTCCAACTCCTAACGTTCTGTGATTCTGTGATCTTGATGTACGTTTCCCTTAATCCTTCTCAGGTGTTTCGCCTTTGGATTTACCATCAAAGAAGAAGAAAAAAGCAATTTCTAGCCCATCCTCAGCTGATACAACCATAGATTTGCTCAAGTCTGTCTCCTCACCTTTAGCCACAAGCTCTAAGTCTTCAAAGAAGACCTCTGAAAAATCATCTTACTCTGAAAAATCATCTTACTCTTCCTCTGGCCACTCTGAAAGCAAAAAGGAGCACCACAAGAAGAAGCTGAGTGGGAGCAGTGGGGAGCATTCTGTGGATGATGGCAGCTTCCACAAATCTAAAAAAATGAAGCCTCTGTATGTGAACACAGAGACACTTACTCTTCGTGAACCTGATGGCTTGAAAATGAAGCTCATTCTTTCACCAAAAGAGAAAAGTAGTGCAGCAGATGATGATTCTTTCTCCTACTCTTCAGCACCAGCAGCTGCAAAGAAATCTTCGAAAAAATCATCTCGAGATGAGCAGGGCTCATTCCTTCTGGGTCACGAACTGCAGAGCTTCCAGAAGTCATCCCGGAAGAAGCACAAACCACCTCCAGATTCTCATCCACCTGCAGAGAGTTTTGCTGCTGACACTTCCCATTATTCAGAGAGCCATGGGAGTGAGTGTGAGATTTCAGGTGTGGAGGCACCACCAGAATCTGGTTCCTCTTCTGGTGGAGAGTTGGAGGCTGGAGAGCTAGTGATAGATGACTCCTACCGAGAAATCAAGAAGAAGAAGAAGTCCAAAAAAAGTAAGAAAAAAAAAGACAAGGAGAGACACAGGGAGAAGAAGCACTCTAAGTCTAAAAAGAGTTCTGGGCACAGTCCTGCGGCAGAAGTAACAGTGTCACCACCACCACCTCCTCCCAGTACCCCTTATGTTCCTCCACCTCCTCCTGCTGTTTTTCACTCAGATGGTCAAGGTGAAAAGAGGAGGAAAAGGGAAGACAAGGAGAAGGACAAAGCTGAGAAATGGGAAAAGGAAAGAGAAAAGGACAAGGAAAGAGAAAGAGAAAAGGAAAGAGAAAAAGAAAAGGAAAGGGAAAGAGAAAAAGAAAGAGAAAAGGAAAAAGAAAGAGAAAAGGACAAGGAAAGAGAAAAGGAAAAAGAAAGAGAAAAGGACAAAGAAAGAGAAAAGGACAAGGAAAGAGAAAAGGAAAGAGAAAAGGACAAGGAAAGAGAAAGAGAAAAGGAAAGAGAAAAAGAAAGAGACAGAGAAAAGGTAAGAAAAATGGAGGGAAAATAGAAATTGAGTGATAGTTAATGACAAATCAGGGACTCCATTATAAAAATGCTAAATTGAAACAGATAACTAATACCAGGATTGATGGTTTCACTGAAGCATGTTTGGAAGAACACGTTAGCAACTGTGGTTTCTGTTTGTAGCAAAAGGAATATTTATCATTCTCATTTTGTGGCACAGGCAGACTTTAGCAAATAGACATTCTTTGAAAAGTTTATATTTAAATTGCTTGGTACAGGTTATGTACCAAACAGAGCTGCATAATTTTTTAGGTAACAGGTTCTACCTGTTTCCAGATCCACTTTTGAAGATAGTCCATCATCACAGTTCCTGTGAAAAGGAATTAAGCTTTAACCTGAAAAATGAAGATATTTACCCATTTACTCCTGTACTTAATTCTAATTCTTACAGACTATAGCATTCCCAGTTTTGCCCTGTACCCAGTTTTCCATGGTTACTGTATCAAAATATGAGTAGGAGAAATGGTAGTGAGCATATGAAGGAGTTTACAGGCGATATAACTGTAAGTGTATAAATGGGAAAAGCAGCTTCTGTATCTTCATAGAGACAAAAGTTGCTTTGTGTCAAGAAATGGGCAGATGTAGCCCAAATTTGTTCAGCCATGATTCTGTTCTATTTGGTATGTTTTCTCTGATCATGGCTTGGCAACTGCTTATGCCTCTGCTGTCAGTGTACTTAGACTGGTTGTTTTCCTGCCAGTGTGAAGTGTTTTGTAAGGATGTGAGGAATGGAACAAAACAAGATGAGGACTGAGTTGTTTTGACAGATCGGTGATAGGTACCATGAATCGTCTGACAGATACATTTTTATCATTATTTCAAGTTTTAAAACTGAGATATATTAACAGAATTGTATGTTGATCCTGGATTTAGGATAGCAGGTTGTTGTAACTTGTGAATAAAATGCATTGATAGAGTTGTGAGATAAGCTTTGTACTAAGACTGGTTCAGGCTGGTTCCTTTGCCTGTAATTTCAGCTGGAACAGGTAAAACTACATTTTTTAGGTTCCTGATCTAAGCACCTCATCTTTCTTTTAAGTCTTCAATAAATGCTAAATTCTTACTTAATTTGAGTATCTCTCATTATAATTAATCTTTGTTTCCTTTTCTTCTGACTAGCCAAAGAAGAAAAACATGTCTGCCTATCAAGTGTTCTGTAAGGAATATCGTACAACTATTGTGTCTGAGCACCCTGGAATAGGTGAGAGAATAATCTAGCCTCCTCTTCTCTTGATTACATACCAGCTGGATTAATTAGCAGGACATATCATCTCTGTTTCATACCAATCTCTTAATTTTGACCGAATGCAAAGAATCTGCCGGTTTTCTTTGAGTAAGAGGTGGCAAAGGGGACAGGAGTGGATTTCATTATTTCCTTACACTAAGTTTTAACCAAGCTGTGAATCTGGAATTTCTAGCTCTCTCTGCTTAAAGAGTAACCTTCAGTGTGTCACTTTCCTGTATATACATGTGTGACCCCATAAGAGCTGGTTTTTAAAATTTGAAACAGTAGTGGGAGTTCCAGTTGTAGAATGGGTTGCGTCCTAAAGGTCTATGCAGGCACCAGTGAATTTCCTATGTTCTCTCTGTGATTTTATGATGTCATTTGTTTTAAATTTTTGTTTTAAACATTTTTCTTACTTCCTTCTGCCAGATTTCGGAGAGCTAAGTAAAAAACTGGCAGAAGTATGGAAGCAGCTACCTGAGAAGGATAAACTGGTGAGTGTGTATGACATGTTTTTGTAAAATTATTCCTGTAAATTAAGTGCTTACATCAGAACATACTGGCAGCATTGCTACCTTGAAAAATGCTACTGATGTCCTCAGTGTACGTGAAGATGGCAAGAATGCAAACCTTCCCCTTGTGATTATAAGTGTCCATTTTCTTCTCATGGTAGTGCTTCACCATTTAGCTACATAGCATCATTCTGCCTCCAGGTCCTGGTACCAGGTAACAGAATTACCTAATGTTATGAATCTCTCTTTTCATACCATGGTAACTGCAGATCTGGAAACAGAAAGCTCAGTATCTCCAGCACAAGCAGAATAAAGCAGAGGCCACCACTGTGAAGAGAAAGGCATCGTCTTCAGATGGTACACCAAAAATAAAAGGTAATTGTTGCGATTTATTTGTTCTGGTCTTCTTTCTTGGACAGGGAAGATAGTGTAGCCTGTGGAATAAGGAAGAATGTCCTTTGCTGATTGACAGCCCTACTTGCTTTCTTACAAGTCTTTGACATTTAACTCTTATTACTCAAAAACAGCGTTTCTGTGAGAGTGGGAATGATATCAGCAATTTAAAAAAAATCCTTGTCTAATTTGTAGAATGTTTTTAGAAGTTTAAGGATTGAAATGTAAACCAAGAAGAGGCAATAGGCAAGTTCTAGTGGGATTAGCTTTTTCTTGGCTTGGTATCTCTGGTTACTAAATATCCCAAACCAAATCTCCCAGATTGCATTCAGCTGAGGTAGATCCTTTGCACACATAGAAGGAAAGTTTTGACTTCAAAGACCACAGGACCTGATCCACAGAACTATTTTAAGCGTTTCTTGCCTTTGAGATTTGAACTTTACTAAGTAAATAGTCTTGTAAGTAAAATGAGTAAGAGAGGAAAATATGGAATTAATTTGAGTGTTTCCAGCTTCTCCAACAGGAGTAACATCTCCTCATAAGAAATCCCCCACCAGCACTGTGGCGGTGCCTTCCTCACCAGCCAAAGTCCCTGACACAGATCCTATTGATGTAGCTGCACACTTACAGTTGCTGGGTGAATCCCTAAGCCTCATTGGACACAGGCTGCAGGAAACAGAGGTGAGTCTCTAGCCAGCAATGTCAGAGTGATGGCATGTACACAGGATTTGGGGACATCGGTATTTTATTTTACTTAAAAGTTTAGCCAGTGTTTTTCTGTTAGGAAGAGAATTTAGAGATCATGTGTTTTATTTCTTTGATGTATTTCTGTTTGTTTTAAATGAACTAGAAAGCCTTGTTCTCAGTAAACAGTAGGTATCAAAGACAGACAGGTCCTTTGCAGCTCTAGGTCCATGAAGGTAGTTCTTAGTTCAGTAAACTCTTCGGTCTTCTCTATGCTCATCTTGGATCAGGTACTTCCTTGCTGTCTTTGTCAGTCTCTGTTCCAGTTTCTGTTACTTTCTGACTTTTTGTTTTCCCTACTTTTTTTCCTACACCAGTATGTTGCCTACTGAATTCTTGAATTTTTTGAGCCCACAGTCTCTCTGTGAAGTGCATGGCTTAGTTTTGTTACTGTGTAAATAGTGGAAGTGGACTAGAGGAGCTCAAGAGTGAAGATACTGTATCTGCATGAGAAGCAATACAGTTGTTGTGAACAAACCCTAATTTCCACTAGTCATCCCTATCCATTTTTTTTCTTTCCTTATTTCTAGGGAATGGTGGCTGTTTCAGGAAGTTTATCAGTACTTCTGGATTCAATCATCTGTGCTTTGGGCCCATTAACGTGTCTCACCACACAACTACCAGAGCTGAATGGCTGCCCTAAGCACATTCTGGTGAGTTACTTGTAGTTATTTCCACTGCTCATTTCAGTGGGGTCAAGCTGGAGTTTTTTGATTAATTGGTTTTATGATGTGATTATAATTCCAGTGCAATAAGGAAACTGTCTTAGTCATACACTTTTATAGAGGAATATTTCTTGAAATTCTTTGAGATGTTTCTGTTCTATGGTATTATGCAACTTTTTTTCTCCCAACAGGAACTGACCTCATATTTGTACCATTGATTGCAGTGCATGTAGCTCCTGTTTCAGTGGCTGAATCAATCAATTTGAATCACATAAAAGCACCTTTACACACACCAGTACTTTTGATTATGCTGATTTTCCATAAAAAATAAAAAGCACCTGCTAGCTGTTGTGCATCACACGATCAGTTTTTCATTTAGTAGCATGAAAAATAACTTGTGATCCTAGGATTCCCAATATGATTTATGTGTGGTTGTGACCTCTGAGGAAAGACAAATAGTCTCTGTTTTAAGGAACAAGGTAACTACAGGTTCTTTTCCACTTTAACCTATGTTTTCTATTGAGCCCTGGTTTAGCAACAGCTTGTGGCATATATGTACCGTGAGGTAGACATAGATTAGGATGGCAGCAGCATAAAAGGTATTGGGAGCCATACCTCCAGAGGAAAGCATGAGAAGTAGAGGAGCAAAAAATAATATACTGCCTGCAAAAGTTAAGAGATTAAAAACTAATCTAGAAGACCAACAAAAATGGGATATGAATTGGCATGTTGTAATGAAGCAGGCCAAACATTGATTCATTCTGAGAAAGGACTGTTAACAACAACAACAAAGTTGACAGCTTAGGCTGTGAGCTCCCACAAACAGTCTGACTACACAAAAGCTGAGTCAGCAGGGTGTTCCCATCCTAAGCCATGGAAAAACATCCTATACTTTTTTTCCTTCCGGCTTGCCAAGTGCATTCAGAGCAACGACACCACAAGACTAATGGGGTGTATATTGGAAACTTGAACAACTTATTATTAGGAGCAGTGGAGCTTTAGGTGTATTAAGGCACTTGCCCTTCACCCCTGAGAACCAGTATTCCGACCTGCTAATAAATTACTCTGGCTTTTACTATCGGATGCACAAGGGCAGTGGTGTTTTAAAACACACATAAAGTTGTCATTGCTACATGTGTAGCATGTAGGATGCAATCCATGCTTTCAGTCAGGAGGTGGCACTGTTTAATGCGAGAATGGCAGTTGGTACAGATCTAGCTCCTCTGTCTTCAGCGGTTAAAAGCTGGTTTTCCTGAGGCATCCTTCAGCCATCCAGGCACAGGCTGGAGCTTACTGAAATACTGGATTTGGAGAACATACAGATAATATGCTGCTGGGTCTTTTTTTCTGATGTGCATGAGAAGGATTCTTTCTCAGAATTCTAGTACGATGCACAAGGGAAACTGGAGGGCACTTCTTTTTCCCACCTGACACCCTATTAGTGAGTGTGTTGGGGGGGGGAAAGTTCTCTTTACAGCTACGGTATTTCATAAAGGCCACATGAGTGTAAAGTCAAGTATTTTTTTTAATATGCTACAACTTTGATGGCTTTGCTCAAGTCTTTCATCACTGATCTTTCCTGTGGTTGATGTGATATGGCTGATGTGACTTCTTGTTTCAAATGCCAAGATGGGGATCGTAAGGAGGAGGTCACTTGAGGACAGCCTCAAGAATTGTCATTTTTTTCCCAGGAGCTTACAAATACTAAGGCTACCTTTATATTTAGTTAACTTACTAAGCCTAGCAGCAGTGTTGATGACTACTGTCTTATAAGTTATCACATGCTGACATGTTGGTAACTTGTCATGTGATTGTCTCATTATGTGATAACTTATAAGACAAGTGAACATATTTAGTACCCTCATCTCTTGTTATTTTTTAAGGATTTTGAGTAATTACCTGACACTAAAAAATACTGAATTTCCTTTCCCAGTCAAACACACTAGACAACATCGCCTACATCATGCCTGGACTTTGATGGAAAAGGATCACAGGATGTGCTCGACCTCTGCACAACTGACTTGGGTACATATGTGCTACGCTGGCACTCCCAAAGAGCTCCATGTGTAGGGTTTTAAAGTTTTATATCTGTATAGTATATACATAGGATTGTAACTATTTGACTTCTACTTTATGAAAAGTTGTGAAGTTAAGCTGAGACAAAAACCCTTGTTTGTTGGTGGGTGAAATGTCCTCCAGTCTCAGAAGTATTTTGTGTGAAGAATTTAGAAAGCTTTTGTGATACTCGCCTTAAACTCATATCTTCGAGCGGGTGCAGCAGCCAGAGAATGGGCTTCTCAATGTAAAAACATCACCATGAGAGGGGTCATGGAAATGGGTGGCCCAAGAAGTTGTTGACTCTCCGTCCTTGATACTCAAAAACTGAAAGAACAGCCTGCTCTAGTTGGACTTTAAGCAGGGGGATGGACTGGGTGACCTCCTGATAGCCCTTCTGACCTTAAGTATTCTGATATTCCATGGGCAGGTAGAAATGATACTTTGGACCAAGGAAAAGAACTGAACTCTTCACAAGCCCTATTTCTGTTTTTCAGTTTCAAATCTTCTGCTTGAAGGGAAAGCTGGATAGCTATCAAAGACACAGAGGTCTCTGCCTCTCGGTCACTTTTTCCAACCCACCCTCTTCAGTCAGCATCAGCTGGCTGGTCTGGTAGTTGGCGATTGAAGTCGAGTGGATGGTGACAATGAATTTAATCTTGACTTTCGCCCAAATCGTCATTGGCATCATGTATCAACCAACTGCATTGGCTTGAGAGAATGGACCTCCTGCTGATTTTTCCAGGGCATGGTCAGCCTGCTTGGATGGAGAGAAGCGTGGAAGCAGATAGGAAAAACTTGGATTGCTTCTGCTCATCTCGTGTCTGTTTTGAGGACAGCTTTGATTTCTGAGGTCGCTGATCCCCCATCCCTTTCACCAGCAGTATTGAAAGAGCCACAGTGCTGCTGTGAGGCAGTGACTAATGACCAGTTGGAAGCAGTTACAGCTGAGGAAGACATGTGTGAGTTGATGGGACTGATTCCCCTACCATCTAGCCACATAACTGGTGTTTGGTTTTCCGCTCCTCAGCGAGCCACAGGAGAGCACTTGATTCTCACATAGGCTTTTATGTGGCTGTATGGATGCATATGTGGTGTTTGCATCATATGTATTTAATGTTTACCAGTATCTGTGACAGATTTTAATTTATCCTGTGTATTTCTCTCTGTGTGTATATATATACATATATATACATAACTTAAAAGCAAAATATCCCTTCCTCCAGCAACAGTGTGTGGAAAGTACGAATCAAGTTTGCCTCACCCAGCTTCCTGCAGTAATCTGCTAGGTGTAACCTGCTGGATGTGCAGTAGTAAGCATTGGCATTGTATGGGGAAACACGAGGAAGGTTCTAAGTGTTTGTAGAAACAGGAGATCTTGTGAAGGTAGGCAGAACAGCTGAAATATATAATCTGACTCTTGCCTTTCCAGCCTTGTAACACAACAGTTTCAGAATGACAGAAGTGCACTTTATTGACTTCTGTTTTTCAGGGCAGCTGAAAGTGAGCTGTCCCTTGTTTTGGCTGAGCTCTGAATCATGTTTAAATTACATCCTCACGTGTGCAGGAGGATTTTTCTCCATTTCCCTTTACTGTGTATTCCCCAGCTGTGCCTGTGTGAGGCGCTTTCTCTTATAGAGCTTTTCTCAGTGTAGTGTTTGTTTTGCCCAGTTAGCAGAGAGGGCAGAAGGTTCTCAGACCACCATACCACTTCGCAATGCAAGCGTCAGACCAGAGCATACATGTTTTAATATCCTGCGACTCATCCCTCTGAGCCTGGAACTGAAATGAGAGAATAAATGTAGGTGAACGCATGAAGTGCTCCCAGGAGAGACGCAGCACTAACGCAGGGCAGCATCACCATCTCTTTCCAGCCCTTTGCAATAGCATTGCGGCGGAGGGGTAGATCTGCTTTCGAAGGACCGGAGGGGATCAGCTTTAGCTTTGTTGTCTGTACAGTGGAAAACTCTCGACCAGTTTGAAAAAGACCCACAACCCTGGTGTATTTTATTTCTGTTTAAAATTTGTACACTTTGTATAATCTGTATCTTGTGGCATTTGGTACTAGAGGGGAAACTTTGGCAACACTTCCGAGTTTTTTTACATTTTTGTTATTTCCGTGCTGTTTGATGCAGGTTGCGTTACAGTTATGCACAGAAACCCTTTTGTACCGTACTCAGAATTCAGAATACAGTGTTTTGTTAACGCCTGGCGTGCTGTCCTCCTTCTCTAGCGGGCGCCGAGTGCTCTGAGCCTGCGGTTGCTGCCGGCAGCTCGTGTTGGCCTGCCCTCGGTGGTGTAGCCTCCCTCCCTCCCTCCCTCCCTCCGCCTGCGGGCGGGCTCTGGCGTTCCCCGTGCCTCAGAGGCAGCTGACGGCCCGGGGACGTACCTCTCCCCTCGCCCCAGTTCCCGGCCGTGGTGCTACGGGGCGGGGCGGCGTTAGGGCGGGACCCGCGCGGGCTGTTGTCACATCTCCGCGCTCGGGCTCTGAGCGCGTTGGCCGATCGCTGCCGGCGAGCGGCGGTGTGGGGCCGGCCGGGACTCACGGCAGGGCAGGGCCGGGCCGGGCCGGCTCCAGCGCCCCTCCCGGGCGGCGGCCACTGGCGTCACAGCGCGGCACGGGCGGGGCCGGCCCCGGCCTCGCGCGCGGGTCACGTGAGCGGCGGCAGCGGCGTCAGCTGATCGCGGCGCGGCAGCGATGGACTTTCTCCTGGGGAACCCCTTCAGCTCTCCCGTGGGGCAGCGCATCGGTGAGTCCCGCGCCTCCGCGCCCCTCCCCGCCTGCTCGCTCGCCCTTGCCCCGCGCCCCCGGGGGCGCTCGCCCGCCGGCCGGACCCCTTCCTCAGGGAAGCGGCGGCCCCCGCCTTCGCGGCGGGACGTGTAGGGCGTGGGCCAATGGGAGGAGAGCTGCGCTCTGACTGACGGGTGATGCTGGCCAGTAGCGGGCGCATAGCTCGAGGCGGCTCCGTCGGCGGCCCCGCCAGCCAATCCGGGAGCGAGGGGGTCTTGAGGTGGCGAGGCGAAGTTTCCTTGCTTAAAGGGGCCGCAGACTGGCGGTCCTAGACACGCCCCCTGGTAGAGCCGAGGCCCGTGATTGGCTCGGGGCCATTCCCGCCCGCACCTTTTTGGGGACTGTGTGGGACGAGCAGGGTCCCACCGAGGGGCACAGCGGGGACTGCTGATTGGCTGGGCTCCAGACACGGGGTCTGGACGGGAAGTGGCTCCCCTCTCCCTGAGGTGTCAGGGTGGCTGGGGGCGGCTGCAGGTCTGGGCCCGCTGGGCCCTGGGGTGTTGTGGTTCATCTTGTCGGGTCAGTGCTCCCCGCCTGAAGGACGGAGACCCTGGGCACCTGTCCACCCTGAACCTTCTGGCGCAGAGGTCCGGGGCAACCTGGCCCTGGGGAGACCACCTGCCCTGCACCACAGACCTTCGCACAGGGCTGAGTACCCACTCCAGCAGGGAAATCAGCAGCGTCCGCTCTGACCTGGCAGGCTCATGGACGTACAGTGCCTGTTAGTCCCTGGGCTCGAGTCAGCTAGGTAAACATAGAAAACATAGCCTGAGAAAGTGGAGCAAAGAGATGGCACAGTTAGAAAGAACAAGACCGCCAGCAGCCGCACTAGTCTCAAAACTCAGATGCAGTTCTTAAAATACTTAGAATAAAAATTCTTTTTTTCCCAAGTTGCACTGTCTCAGTGGCTTCTAGTTGTGCTTGGGGTTGATGTTTAACAGATTCACAAAACTGTAGGGGTTGAAGGGACCTCAAGAGATCATCGAGTCCAACCCCCTTGCCAAAGCAGGTTCCCTAGGACAGATTGCCCATTAAAACTCTCCAGTTCACACAAGGGATGTTTGGGAGTGTATGCACTTGCTCAGTCTTGCATTTTGTCACCTGTGCAGAGCTTTGTTCTTCATTGAGGACACCCAGTCCCTTATTCAGTACGTTTTGGTATGCTCGCATGAGTGAACAGGCTGCTGTGGCTGAGGTGGAAAGTAGCAAATAGCTGCTTTTAAGTGATGCTTTTGTAAGTGCTGCTTGTTTTAGAAGCTGCCCAAAGCACTGTCTGAATTATGTGAGTTGGAGCACTGCAATGTGCTGCTCTAGTGTTGGGGGAGTTGCACTACAGCAAGGTGGGGAAAGGATCACCAGGGAAGGCGATCTGTAACAAAAACTCCAGACGATCTTTGGCATTCCCCAGATGAATATCACGTGTTTCATCACACCTCCCAGGAGAAGCCATCTCCTGCCCTTTCCAGAATGAATGTTCTTTGATTCCCTCAGTGAGTACATCAGATACAGTTTTGTGTTTGGGTAGAAGTTATCTTTAGATGTCACAGATCATTTCTTGCCCGCTGGATCTTCTGCTCAGTGTAGCAGCCAGATTGCAAGTGGGTTCCTTCTGGGCTTTGCTTTGATTAAAGAAGAGATGTTCAAGCAACAAACCAACAGCAAACAGGAGGAAAAAAATATTTCAAGAGTGTTGTTAAACAGGAAGTTAGAGTCCTTAGTACCAAAGGTGTGACAGTAGAGAGAGCTTAATCACTGGGGTTGATTTGGGTTATGGGAGTCCAAAGTAGTGGAGGAATTGCAGCATGTAAGTAAGGAATTCAGTGTGGACAACTTGAAAGGGCTGGCAGCTGAAAACATGAATGTCTTCTCCTTTTGAACATTGCTTACCAACATCCTGGGGACATAGATAAATGCTATCTTCCTTGTTTAATTTGAGACATGAACATGATGTACCCAAACTCGTTCAGTAGGTCTGTGGCAGCTGCATGTTGAACCCATGAGCCTGATCATGGCCGCTGCTTTGGGCTATCTGCAGAAGGCTTATGCTGCGTCCTTGTAAATTACTTGAGCAAAGTCACGTATGCCTGATACAGCTTATAAAGCCTAAAATAGCTTTAGGTGAAGGCTATGGAATGAAAAAAAAATCTTCTGTGGCACACTGCAGCAATGTTCTCAAATTCCTTAATTAATTTTAATCTAGTAAATCCCATTTATTTTGCTGACAAGGAAACTGATGCTCGGATAATCTCCATGATCTGTCACAGAATGAGTCAGTTGCAGAGTCGGTTTTCTAGCTTCTCACTCCCAGTCCTGAGATGTAGTCACAAAAGTTCCTTCTGTCCTGCTTTTGGACCATGTTGTCTCTTCCCAAGTAAGATGAATACAGACTTGTTTGATTGGGGGTTTTGGTGGTTTGGTTTTGTCATGGTTTTTTTGGTGGTTTTGTGGGGCTTTTTTAAACACACTACTTCTGACCAGTGGGAAAATTTCTAAAGTGCTGAAGCATTGTAGTTTGTTGTTCCCCCCCCCCCGCCCCCTCAAAAGGGAAATCCTCTGCACCACCTTCTAGGAGCTAAGGGAAACTTCAAATTGGAAAATCTAATTTCAAGGAGGTAAGGGAATGAAGAGGAAACCACCAGTGCTTTCTCCTGACCCTGGGAATCTGGAATAACTAGTAATTATAACAATACTGAAAGGGACAGAGACGGGTTATTTCAGTGAGTGAGGGCAAGCAGAGGAGAGGAGTAACGCTGTAGCAGAGACAAGAGAACATTTTTATGGTTGGGAGTTGATTTAAGCATGAGAACTGGGAAAAGTTGAGACTGTAAAGAGGGAGCAGCTAAGAGAGACCTGTGAGTGAGGAAGAGGGGCAGATACAACACAATACACCAGAAAAATCCCCATTGCCATTCAGATCCCACCTTGCAGGTGTCCCTGCACTCCTCTGTGGGTTGGGACCTTGGGAGCTGGTGGGCAGCAGATATCAGCTGTTGTCAGTAATGTTCTCCTGTTGGAGCCAGATGGGTCTTTGCAGGTAGTGCTTCTCAAAAAGGCATTGCCTTGTCCTCTGTGCCCGCTCAGGAGAAGGGACAAAGGCAGCAGTTGAAGAGATGTTTGATCCATAAGAGTTTGAGTTGATCCACAGGAAAGGAATTCAGAGACCCAAACACCCACACCAATGTGCCAGCAGAAGTCTCTGTCCATCACCATCTTTGAATTAGGTTTGGAGCTGAATCTCTCTGTTCTCTCTAAAAAATGAGTGGTCACCAGCAATACAGCTGAATGGTGGAGTCTGGGCTGAGCTGGTGCTGAAGTTTCCTCAAGGGAAGCAAAAGGCTGAGGCTTAGCAAGGAGACTGCACCAGGTGCTGCTTTGGGTCAGGGATGTTATGGATTGAAGGGAGGTTGGGAGAAACTTCAGACTGTTGCATTGCTTTCTGCAGAAGCTAGCTGTCTCATGCAACAAACTGCCGGTGCCCTCAAATACCTGTTGAAATGCATGAGAAGGTGCTTGGTGCTTTGCTGAGGAATTTAAAGCCAGCAAGACTGAGGGAATGCTAGTTAAGGGCTTGACTTGGAGGAGGGGCACAGAGTCTCTGAGGAGCTGTGGCAAAGCATGTCACGGGCGAAGGGTTTCTGAACGGCACCTGGCTGGTAATGAGTGCTTCAGATCTGTGACAGCAAGCAAAGAGAACAGGAGCCTGCACAGTATCTTCTATCCCCTGCTCCTGTACCTCCCCACCCTGGGTCAGTGTGGGGGTTTGGGGAGGGGGGTTTGTAGCCCTTCGCAGCCTTTTGCTCTGAAAAAACAAGAGTGGCAAAAGTTACAATATTGTTTTTCATTCTTGGCAGATTCAGAACTGTGAGTTTTGAGATGGAGGTTCTGGTGCAGAGAGATGCTTTCCCCTAATTGTTTTAGCAGACCTTAGCATTAGATGGAGGTTTTGTGTGCTGGTTATGTTAGTGATGACGTGAGCTGCAGGTTTTCCTCTCCAAAACAGCAGGGTGTAGGTCTGGCAGCATGCTGCTGGCAGGGACAGCTGGGTGGGATCGCCAGCCCTGCCACGGGCTCTCCCCTGCCACGAGGGCAGAGACGATAAGCTGGAAAAGAAGCAAAGCCACAAACTTCACTCATGACACAAAGCAGTGCCCAGCTCCGTTGTGTCAGTTATAACAACGCGCAGAACTGTTCCTTATCTGACGATTCCAGATAACTTTTATAACCTAGTTACAGTCAGCAGGGGCATATCAAATGCCAAGCAGGGAAAGAGCCACTGTTCTGGTTCAACCCATACCACAGTCCTCAGTGGTTCTGGGTCAATCGGAGCAATTTGTGAGGCAGCAGACTGGAATCAACCCCCAGTGCAGACACACCCGGGGAGCTGGACCGGCTGCCAAAACAATGTGGCTTTGAAGCGGCCCTGTGAAAGGCCTCCAGTATGTTCAACAGCCAGCTGGTTTTGGGCTTGGAGGGAGACAGCATTCACATGCTTGCTGATAACCTCTGCTGGGGGTGGTGGTGGGGGGGAATTTCTCTGCTGCAGGTCAGATTTGGCTCGTTTGCATGCAGAAGTAGAAGCTTCCTGATGAATACTGTGCTTGCAGCCGTGTCCTGCCTCCTGTGCACCATGTTTTTAGGGACTTGTGGATGTCCCCAGCCATCCTGGGCTCAGATTTCATGAGGGGCAGACAGCTCATGTGCTAATTACAGCTCATGAAACTGGGCCAGCCACCCTGATCCTTCATGTGACTAATGAACAGACTTTGTTTTCTTCTCCTCTGCAAGCTTTAGTGAAAGGGTAAAGTTCAGGATTTCAGAAAAAGAAAACCTCCAACATATCTTACTAGGCTTGGACAGTCCCTTAGTGCTTGGAAGCAAGCTAGGAGGATTACAAGGGCATTAGCTCCAGCTCTACCAAGGCCAGCTAGGCCAGGTCTTAATCTGTATTGGGTAAATTCAAGCGCTTTGTCCCTGTACATGCCTCATGGTCAGGTTCCTGTTTGCCATATCCCCTAATACTGCTCTTCAAGATTTGTTTTCTTTGAGACTTTGTTGCAGTTATGACAGGTTTGCTGCTTTCCCACTGTTCTTCATTGACCAGCATGTGAACAGGGGTGCTGGTAGCAAGGTGACCACAGTCTTGTGAGGTAGCAGCGAGGTGATGTGTGTCACTTGTTAAGGAGCTCCATGTTCTCCTGAGTGGCCAGCCAGGTGAAGGAGCAGGCACGGTTTGTTTGCATTTCTGTCTGAAAAGCAAACCTGCTGCCCAACCTCGGCAGGACTGCTGTGTTTGGAGGGAAAGGGGTGGTGGTGTGGACCAAGATAAAGAGTGCCACCAAGCATCAGCAAGTGAGAGGACAGGTATTTGCTGACTCCGCTCCTGTTTGTATACAGTGGCTATGAGAGTGAGTAGAGCTGGGGAGACTTGAACAGCAAGGGCTTGATGGTTAAAGGCAGGTTTTGTTTCAACCTTGGTTTCTTCTGTAACTCAGGGCTTCCCAGCAGGCTCAGTCCTGTGCCTGAGTTGTGGGTTTTTTCCTTCCACGTGCAGTGTTTTTTCTTCAGGGATGAAGAGAGTGGATGTGGACTTCCTTTCAGTAGAGCAATCCCTGTGTGACTGAATTGAGTGCTTCACTGCCAGAGGCAGCAAACAGTGCTGAGAAACTTCTGGCTAGGCTGGGGTTCAAAGCAAAGTGAGTCATGAGCAGAGAGTGCTGGAGGAGAGCGCAAGTGAAGGGTGGCTTTGTGATCACATGTGCCAAATCCATCAGACCGACCTGAGCTTTAATCTGCCTGCCGGCAAGGCTGGCTGTGTCATATCCCAGAGCAGGAGGGAACCGAGTCCTGATCCCTAAGGAGCACTTAGAGAAAACATTTCCCCCTGTGTATTACCACAGCTTCACCCATTTATTGGTATATACCTTGGTGCACCAGACATGCTCACCTTTACCAAACTGCCATGGATATATTCTCCATTATATCACCTAGAGTGATGCTACCTCCTGTGACTCACTGAGGAAGCTTAAATCTGCAACAGACCAGGATTTCTGTATAGACTTAATACTCAAAGTGACAAAAGTGAACCTGAATCAAGGAACCTTCAGGATCACAGAATCACAGAATTGTAGGGGTTGGAAGGGACCTCGAAAGATCATCGGGTCCAACCCCCCTGCCAAAGCAGCTCCCCAGCTCATACTGCACAGATAGGCGTCCAGACGAGTCTTGAATATCTCCAGAGAAGGAGATTCCAGCACCTCCCTGGGCAGCCTGTCCCAGGGCTCTGTCACCCTCACTGTGAAAAAGTTCTTCCGCATGTTGGTGTGGAACTTCCTGTGCTCCAACTTGCAGCCATTGCCCCTTGTCCTGTCCCCACAGACCACTGAAAAGGGGCTGGCCAATTCCCCCTGCACCCCATACTTCAGATATTTATAAACATTGATTAGGTCCCCCTCAGTCTTCTTTTCTCCAGGCTGAACAGACCCAGCTCTCTCAGCCTTTCCTCATAGGATAGAAGTTCCAGGCCCTTAATAATCTCCATAGCCCTTCTCTGCACTCTCTCAAGGAGATCCCTGTCTTTTTTATACCAGGGAGCCCAGAACTGGACACAGTACTCCAGGTGGGGCCTGAAATATTACAGTATATTACAGTAGTAGCCAGACCCTTGGAAAGGTTGAAGAGCATCATGAAGGTTCTGCCACTCTCCTTCCCTTGTTTACTCTCTTCCATCTGGCTGTGGCTACAATGTAATCAGCATAATCACAGTGTAATCAATACATTCCACAGCCAACAGAAAAGGTGGTGGCTGGATTGCAGTCAGATGTGGATAGGTAGCTTCACGCTGTGGTGTGTAATCTGTGGGAGGGACACGTGTGTAGGAGGCTGCATTGCAGAATGCTGCCAACAGCTCTGCCAGATGCTTGAAAACAGGACTCGAAACATGATAGATGTGCTTACCCAGGTAGGAGTTAAAAAACCTATTTCCTGTGCTATGGCCTTATCCCATTCGGGCTTTGTGAATGGGCATTTCATGAATGGTCATTTCATTTCACTCCCACAGAGGCATGGGTAGCTGCTGGGTCAAAAGCAGGAAAAGGCGTCTTGTCACGAGGCGACCCTCTCCAAAGGGGTAGAGGACCCACAGCAGTGAGGACCAGCTCCAGATTTCACAGGCACAAGAGATTTGAAAATGCAGGCACTACCTCATCGGGCCTGAGCTCTTCTGAAGAGCAGCACCTCGTCGGTGCTCAACCGGTCTGGCTAGTTTTAATTCTCTTGCCCCAGCACTAAGTCAGGCATTTTACAGGATGGGATAGCTGAGAAGGCTGGTTCTCTCCCTCTGCTTGCCATCTGCCGCATCTCTGTGTTTTAGCAGTCTGGGGAGTGCCCAAGTCCTGCGTGCCCCACTGGTGGTTCTCTTCCCCCCAGCCCCTAGAGTGTCTCCAGAGGCTCTGCAGGGACCCAGACATGGCTGATTATAGGGTGGAGACTCTGGTACTCTCAGTAATAGCTGCTCATTTCCCAAAGCTCTGCCTTGAATAACATCAAGACTGACTGAGGAATTCCTAATTAAAGGGAACACAGTCAAAGCAATATTCCTTCAACCTCAGCCTGCAGTCCACTTCTGTCCATACTACCCAGAGGCCAGAAGTTCAGGGTAGAAGTGTAAACATTAAACAAGAGAGAGACCTGCTTTGGCTGTTTATATTTGCCTGTTTGGTTTTGTATGGACCATGCAAAAAGAAGAGGATCAATTCTTTTGTCTTGTAGTCCTGGTTCTGGCCCCAAGTCGGGGGGCTCAAAGGTTGGGGTAGTGATAGGGTCATGCGTTTAAGCCCTAAGTTGGGCACTGAAAAGAAGACTGTTGTTATCCCAGAGCTGCACCAAGTCACCTCTCTCTCCAAGCCCCTTTTATGGGGGAGTGATGTCAGGTGGTGTGGAAAACAGCCCGGACTAACTCAGCCACCTGTGCTAACTTAGCTCACCTGTGCTAACTCAGCACACCTGTGCTGATTGCTTGGGAAGGTTAATTCTGGCCTGGCCCGAACCAAGGACACTCCTTAATCTGGTGCAAATTATGTGAGTGCCATTGACATTAGATCCTTGTCCCTGCAAGCAGACCAATCGGCAAAGCAAACAAAGCCCCCTTTTCTCCAGCTGTGGAGCTGAAGTCAGGCTGAGCCCCCTCCCTCCCTGATGTGTAGGACGCTAGAGGTGACTCAGCATGTGTTTGCTTGTTGGTAGCATAAGTGGGCAAAGTTGAGCAACCACCCGTCCCATCGCCAGCCATGTGCTTGGCGGTGGTGACACCTAGTGGGGAGCAGTTGGTAACCCGGACTTTGCAGATGGATTTGCCTCCTTGTACGTTGGGGTGGAAGCCAGGGAGAATGGTGGTTGGGCTCTGAAGTGTCCTGACTTGTGTCTTGGTTTCTGTTTTCCAGAGAGAGCTACCGATGGGTCCCTACGGAGTGAGGACTGGGCTCTCAACATGGAGATCTGTGACATCATTAACGAGACTGAAGAAGGGTAAGGGAGTTGGCAAGGGTACACATCCAATGGCAGGTCCCAGCACATCCTGTAACTCTGCATCCCCAGACTACAGTGGTAGCATGCACTGGTGGAGGTAATAAGCTAGGCTTCCCAGCAGTCCCTTAAATAAGACTCTGCTGGGAGACCTAGAGACACAGCAAAGCTGTCAGAGCATCTGTTAGATGCTTCTCCGTAATCTTTGTGAGCACTGGGAGCCATTCTAACAGGCCTTCAAGGTCCCCAGAGAAACCTTGATTCAAGCCAGGCTGCCTTCCATCTCCCAAAAGCATATCTGCAATTCTTCCATTTCAGTTTATTCCTCTTTCTCTCCTCTGGGACTGTAAAAATCTGCAGGCTGGTGACAGAGGAGAGAGAAGAATTGCAGGCTGCTCTTCAGTCCTCTGACTGTGCAAGTCCTGCTGGGGTTCACTTCTCAGGTGTTTTCATGTGCAGTCACTCGGACATGTGCCATGTAGGTGGGGGAGCCCTTGTGTCCCTCTCACAAGTCTTCCAGACTTGTTAACTTTGGACCTGAGGATTTGCCAGTGAATTCAAGGGACTGCTGGGGGATGACCTGCTGGAGAAGAGCTCTATGGAGAAGGACCTGGGGGTCCTGGTGGATGACAGGTTGGCTATGAGCCAGCAGTGTGCCCTGGTGGCTAAAAGAGCCAATGGGATCCTGGGGTGCATCAGGAGGAGTGTGGCCAGCAGGTCGAAGGAGGTGATCCTCCCCCTCTACTCTGCCCTGGTCAGGCCCCACCTGGAGTATTGTGTCCAGTTCTGGGCTCCCTGGTGTAAGAGGGACAGGGATCTCCTGGATAGAGTCCAAAGAAGGGCTACGGAGATGATTAAGGGCCTGGAGCATCTCCCCTATGAGGAAAGGCTGAATAAGCTGGGACTGTTCAGTCTAGAGAAAAGAAGACTAAGGGGGGACCTAATTGGTGTTTATAATTATCTTAAGCATGGGATGTAGGGGGAATTAGCCAGCCCCTTTTCAGTGGTTAGTGGAGACAGGACAAGGGGCAATGGCTGCAAGTTAGAACACAGGAAGTTCTGCACCAACATGTGGAAAAGCTTTTTCCCAGTGAGGGTGACAGAGCCCTGGGACAGGCTGCCCAGGGAGGTGGTGGAGTCTCCTTCTCTGGAGATATTCAAGACCCGTCTGGACGCCTATCTGTGCAGTATGAGCTAGGGAGATGCTTTGGCAGGGGGGTTGGACCCGATGATCTCCTGAGGTCCCTTCCAACCCCTACAGTTCTGTGATTCTGTGTGACTGCTCCTTCTCACAATGGAGATGTCAAAAGCAGCATGTAAAAAAGAAGGTGCTATGTGGAATAAAAATGTAGGTTTCACTCCTGCTGTCCCACCCCACAGTGATGTTGGCAGAGGACTAGGAAACCCAGTTTTCAGCTTCCCAGTTGTATGAAAACAAAGTCAAACATCTCTGCTGACAGATCTGTCACCACTTCTCTTCCATGCTATCCCCACGGTGCAAATACACCTGTCTCTGCCCACAGTTCTCAGTCCTGAGCTGTGGCAGCTTGGTGTTTCAGTTGTGGGCACCTGCTAACACAGCTGTACCCTCCTGGCATGGCAGGCTCTACCACTGCCCTGCTAATGCCCATCCACTGACCCGTGCTGCTCCACAGGCTGATCCACTCTTGCCCTCGTCATTGTCTCAGTGTCTCCACCTCACTGTTCTCCTCCAGCACGGCTGCTCTTCTAGCCCAGCCCCTCTCCCTGTGCTCTGCCAAAGCATGTTGGTTCATTTGTGCCCTCTCACCAAACCACAGTGGGCTGAGACTGCAGTGCTTCTCCCCTCCAAGGATAGCTAAGGAGAACCTGCTGTGCTGCTGCTCTTTTGTTCACCTGTAATATAGGCAGGATTTCATGACTGCATTTCCCCTGCTGCTTTTTAGCCTCCTTTCCTCCAGGGAAATGTATACACAGGGGTTGCTGCAGCTTGCTCTCTCCTTTCTGTCTGTAACCTATGCCAAGCTTTTTTTGTGATCTCCTTCTTTTCCATTTCTCTGCTGTGGAATTTTGCTCTACCACTGAGTAGTGCATTTCTAGCATTGCTTTAACTTTTTTCTGTCCTGTACACCTTGGATTGTTGCAGACATCAGCACAAAGGCCTCCAGTTTCAGTAACAGCACTTGTTAGCAGGACCCCATTCCTCTTGCAGAACCACCAACAAAAGCTGCTTTACAAATCATCGCTTCAAGCAGCCCTGAAAACATGGTGGGAAAGGTGATCTGCCGAGTATCATAGAATCATAGGGGTTGGAAAGGACCTCAAGAGATCATTGGGTCCAACCCCCCTGCAAAAGCATCTCCCTAGCTCATATTGCACAGATAGGCGTCCAGACAGGTCTTGAATATCTCCAGAGAAGGAGACTCCAGCACCTCCCTGGGCAGCCTGTCCCAGGGCTCTGTCACCCTCACTGTGAAAAAGTTCCTCCGCATGTTGGTGTGGAACTTCCTGTGCTCCGACTTGCAGCCATTGCCCCTTGTCCTATCTCCACTAACCACAGAAAAGGAGCAGGCCATTTCCCCCTACATCACATACTTAAGAGCATGAGGCATCCAGAGGCAGTAGCTGTTTTGCTTTTCCTCTCTGTAGGTAGGTCTCAACCTTCTGACAATCTTTCTGATTTCTTCTGCAGGCCCAAAGATGCCTTCCGAGCCATTAAGAAGAGAATTGTAGGGAATAAGAACTTCCATGAAGTTATGCTGGCTTTGACGGTGAGTAGTCAGGGCTTAGCTCTGTGATACCATGCTATAAAACTGAATCCTTGGCTGAAAAGCCAAGCTCAAGCCAACAAGGCAAACACACATAGACAGAGAAGGCTGTAGCTAATGCTTCATTGCCTTTGAAGGTCCTGGAGACATGTGTCAAAAACTGTGGCCATCGCTTCCATGTCCTTGTGTCCAGCCAGGACTTCGTAGAAGGTGTCCTAGTGAGAACAATCCTGCCGAAGAACAATCCGCCTGCCATAGTGCATGACAAGGTGCTGACCCTCATCCAGGTGAGCCAAGAAGCGTGAGCATCGGCACCAGTTCAGAGAGCATTTGTCTTTAGTACAGCAGACTGCTGTGAGTGATAATGCGCTGTGCTCTCCTCCTCCTCAGTCCTGGGCAGACGCCTTCCGCAGCTCACCGGACTTGACTGGTGTTGTCGCAGTCTATGAAGACCTGAGACGGAAGGGCCTGGAATTCCCCATGACTGATCTGGACATGCTTTCACCCATCCACACACCACAGAGGGTATGGGAGCACTGCTGAAGAGGAGGGTGTTGGGCAGCTGCCATTCTGGAGCTATGAGGGGACATGGGGAACTCTGTCTTGCATTTAGAGGGCTTTTGGAGAGTGAGAAGCTCCAGGACAGCCTCTTTGCTGAAAGAGCTATTGAAAGCAGATGGAGAGTTGCCATCAACATTACTCTCCTAATGGCACTGCCCTGTCTGCTGTGAGTGTCTAACATCTCCTTCCCTCTGTCACTTTTCCCACCTCTGTAGACTGTGTATGGCTCCAACTCCCAGTCCGGACAGAACTCGCCTGTGGTCAACTCCCCTCAGCAGATGGAATCCATCCTTCACCCTGTCACCCTGCCCACTGGGAGAGGCACACCCAGCGACGCACCCATCACACCCACACCAGAGCAGGTGAGCTGGACATGGGCCTGCCGTGGTGCTGCTGACTCTCCCTGTGTTTGGGGGTAGATTCACAAACACTGGTGTGTGACTGCTGTCCTGGCCCTTCCCCAGCCTCTGTCCTCAAGGAGCTGTTCCTCTCAGGTATAGTCCCTCGAGAGCTCCCCAGAGCTTCACTGTGATCACAGTGATGAGCTGGGATACCACAAACATGGTTGTGTTTTCCTAAGACAGGGCTGCTGGCAGGTAGAGGAAATATCCCCCTGCTATAGGGAAGTGGAGAACTGAGGCACAGAAGTTTTGAGTGAGGTCTTTATAGTGCAGTACAGCAAAAGCTTGTTCAGCAGATGCCTCCTTGTCATCTTGCCTCACTGCTGACTTTATATGAACCAATGCCATCTGGCCATGTGGTTTCCAAAGTCCAGGGCTTTCTCACTTGTTTCCCCATCCTCTTTTCTCCTTCCTCAACTTCATATGACACCATGTTCAGCACCAAACTTCCAGTAGGCTGCATCCCCTTATGGAACAGAAGGTAGGAACTGTTCTCAAGAGACTCATAAGCAGCTAGTGAAACCGGTGGGATAAAGTTTCAACTGCACGCTTAGCCAAGGCCTTTTGAGTAGGAATTCTTTTTTTTTCTCCCTCTTACACCACTTTGGAAATGGAATGATTTGAGTGGCTGCCACACAGGAGCTGCTAGGAGCGGAGAGATTTGTATCATAACAGCAGTCTGTGGCTGGCTATTAAAATGAAGGCTAGACTAGTGGCCAAAGATCCCAGGTGAGGGCCTGTCATCTGTTACCAGCAAATTAGCTTGATTTCAAGTAATGGCACTTCTTCTGCTGGGAGCTCCTGAGAGCTAAACTGAGTGGTGACAAATGAGCTCCCCAGTGGCTCTTCCCTCCAGTTCTGTGAACATGCACACCTATGCAGCCCACTACCATTCAGAGCTACCTCAGCTATCTCCCCAGTCTTCCCAGGCAGAGCTGTCACTTTGCCTCCCTTTTGCAGATTGGGAAGCTGCGAAGTGAGCTGGAAGTGGTGAATGGCAACATGAAGGTCATGTCAGAGATGTTGACAGAGCTGGTGCCATCCCAGGCTGAGCCTTCCGACCTGGAGCTGCTGCAAGTAAGGAACGCTGGTGGGGTGGAGGGCTGGCATAGCAGGTTCATTTAGCAATAACTTGGTGCGCTGAGGCATGATCCATGCCAGGCGTAGGAAACAACTGCACTGGACAGTTTAGTGTGGGACTTATCAGGGAGTAATGGGGTAAGGAAGACACAGGGAAGGCGGAGTTTCAATGGCCAGGGTAAGTTGCACTACTGAGGAATCATTTCACATGGGAACCTGTAGTCTCCAAGGACCTCTCTTCCTGGATGATGTGTTAGACAAGAGATGTACAATTACTGTCTGTAAAGCTCACACTCAGCTTAGCTCTCCTACCAATTTTTGTTGCACATCAACCCTTGCTGATAGACCCCAGTAGCCCCTGCAGTCTGTCTGTCCCAGTCAGACTTCCAAATCTGCGAGTGCTCAGCCTTAGCCTGGCCTTTGTGGTAACTTCCCCTTGCTGTGAGCAGGAGCTGAATCGGACATGCAGAGCCATGCAGCAGCGTGTGCTGGAGCTGATTCCCCGTGTTCTCCATGAACAACTCACCGAGGAGCTGCTTCTCATCAATGACAACCTCAACAATGTGTTTCTGCGCCATGAAAGGTACCTCTCTCCTCCCTTCTCTGCCCTGCTCCCCCACAAGAGTGGAAAAGGTGGCCCCTTGGAGGCCTTCTCTCCCACACGTTTGATCCACTCATGAGTATAATGCTCAAGATATATCAGCCTGTATCACCCATCTTTGAGAGCAAAGATAGTTCTCAGCTTTTGCTGGTTTATTTCTGTTCTTCATAGCTGCTGTGTAAGTTATTGCTGGAATATAAAGATGTCTCTGTGGCATAATCCAGAAGAAGGAGGAAACTGCATGGAAAGAGATGGTTTTCTAGCTCTGAGGCAGACAGGGACAGAAGGGACTTGCCCCATGTGGGGTCAACATCCCCTTCTTTTTCTTCCATTTTATCAAACCCATCCCTTAAACGAGGATGAAGTCTGGATAATTGAGTCCCAGTATCTGTTTGAAGAGCTGTGTTTGAACATTTTGGATAGAAGTAGCTCTGGAGGATCCTCACACCACCTCTCAGGAGACATCAAATCTGTGGGCCTTGTAGTGGTGTCTTTGGTCTTGAGGGGTAATCTGGCCCTGAGCCACAAATTCCTTTCCCTAGTGTGTAGCAAAGGGCAGACTGTGACAGGCCTTCTAAGAAATCTCTTGGGCTGTGGGTGAGTAAGCGCATAACTACTGAAATGTATCTGTGCAACCTGCCCTAGGAAACCTGCTTTGGCAGGGTGGTTGGACTCAATGATCTCTGGAGGTCCTTTCCAACCCCTACAGTTCTGTGAATCTCTCATCCTTCTTGCAGGTTTGAGCGTCTTCGGACAGGACAGCCTGTTAAGGTAACTTGGAGCCACTGCCTCTCTGTGCAGCTCAGTTTGCATCCTGCAGGCTTGCGGTGTCCTGCAGAGTTGGAGAGATGTTCAGCCAGCCCCACTTACAAGCTGTGGGCTTTGCTATCCTGGCCCAGCTACACCAGGCCATGCTGGAGTGCAGGACACTCCAGTTCCCACTGCTAGCCTCTCCCTCCCTGCCAGCAGGAACCTTCCTGTCCTCTCCTCTCACCCAAAGAGCAAGAGCAGACAAACCAGCAGTAGTTACAGATTCCTGGTATTTAAAGCTGAGAGGACCAATTCCTATATGAGCTTCCCTTTGTCCTCTGAGCACTATCTCGTCCTCTGAACCAGTACCTACCCTACTTACTGGTGTCCAGCAGAGCCGGGAGGCTGGCTACCAGGGCATATTCTGCTCTGGCACACTATTCTCAGCCAGTTCCCTGATCACTGTCCCACTTCTCCCAAGGAGAGGCTTTGCAGCTGTTATCTATCAATGGGTACAGAAGGGCTTCCTTCTCCAGTGTGAATAAGCTAAGACTGCAGGGATCAGGGTGTCCAAGCTTCAGAAACTCGCCACCATCTTTTCTTTTTTTTTCCCAAAGGCACCAACTGAGGCAGAGAACAGCTTGATTGACCTGGGACCCAAAACTCCCTCCGCAGTGCGAGACCCTGAAGTCACGAAAAACCTCTCCTCTCAGCTGGCTGGAATGAGTATGTTGCCATACAGTGTTCCTCTCAGTCCTTCTGTGCTGCTCAGGGAATCCTTCCATGCCCTTGAATTGCCTCCCAGAATTTTTTAGCCACATTCATAAAGTAACTTAGAAAAATAGGGTGTTTTGTCAGCTAATAACCTCATGAAGAAACCTGCCCCAGGCTGCACAAGCATATGTCTCCACATCCACACCTCACATAGTCCAGAAGGTAGACACGACTTAAGAAGGCCCTCAGCAGAGCGAGACAGAAAGTTCCTGCCCTTCTTATGCCCAGCAGCAGTGTCTCTTGCTGTGCAGCGTCAGGCTGACCACTGAGATCTGCAAGAAGAAAAGCTGTTGAGCTGTGCTGCAAAGGCAGCCATGAGCATCTTGGGCTCAGGACCCAGGATTTGACAAGTCAGAAAGCCAGGACAAGTCAGGACCCAGGATTTGACAAGTCAGTCTCAGAAAGCCTGAGAGATCCTGAGGGGTCTTCAGGACAGAACAACAGCCTGTGTACCACTGCCCAAAGCTCTTCCTTGCTGTGAGCATATTCAGTACAGCTTGGATGCATCTACAGAAAATTGGCAAGATTGTTTTAACAGGCAAGCTAGTTGAGATATTTTTTAAGTCAAGTTTTCTTAGATGATGCCTGAGTCATGAAAATCCACTTGTCTGTCTCAGAGGTGCTTGCCCATGAGCATGGGTTATCCTCTTCCACAGGTTATGGAGCAGTTCCCTCTGAGTTGTCCTAAACGGTCAAGAACATCTAGCCTTCAGCATCAGTGCAGTAAATTGCTGCTGTTGCTGCCTGAGACTGGGCTAAAAATATCTGCTGGGCAGGCAAAGAAATTGCTGTTGTCACTTCACCCACAGCACATAGACTACAGCTGAGGGACAGGACAGATGAGTGGGCCTAGTGCAGTTCAGCCTGTTCTGATGCTACCTACCACCGCAAAGCTCACGGCTCTCCATTTACTGCTGTCTGCTGCCTGCTCACCCTGCTCTCTCTTCCACAGATCTGGGCTCGAGCAGCGTGAGCGCCGGGCTACGTTCCCTCGACACCTCCGGCAAGCTGGAAGAAGAGTTTGACATGTTTGCCCTGACCCGTGGCAGCTCGCTGGCTGAGCAGCGCAGAGAGTGAGTGTAGCAGTCTACTCTGTCCTCTCCTGCCTTCCTGTAAAGCGGGGAGAGCTCAGGGCAGCTGGGCTTGTGACCCCAACCAGCAGCAGTTCCTGGGAGACAGTAGGATGCAACAGAAATGCATTCTTCTGGTGCACAGTGCTTGTAGGATGATCTCTGTGTTCCCAGTCCCTCCTCCTGCTGCTGTTTTCTCCCCTTCGCAGTGTCCTCCTGGGCATGGGGAGAAGGAAGCAGTCTGTGTGGGCGGGACTGCGGTGCTGCATGTGCTGGGGAGACTGGGTGCTGAGAGATGAAGGTGTGAAGTGGGACTGGCTGAGTTTTCTTGTCTGTCTCCGAACTCCTGTGCCCTGACTGGGGTGACGAATATCAGTGCAGGCTAATGGACAGAGTGTGTAACTGGAGTGCAGGAAATAGAGTCAGCTTCGGCTTGCAAGGCAGGGCAGTGCTCCATGCCTCAGTTTCCCTGTTGGTAAGTGGGACTGATGTTTCTTCCACTGTAGTGTGTTTGAGACTTGGTGCAAGGCACTAAGAGTTGGGTCTGCAACTGAACTGAAGAGATCGTTGCTGCAAAGAGTGGATTCCTGGGTCCTTGTTGTGGGAGGAGCTGACAAGAGCTGCACTGACCAGATGCCTTCACTTGAGGCACTGTTTTGCCTGTCAGAGTCAGCCACTGCTCTCCATCTGTTACCAGTCAGTAAAGCCACAGGCATGTAGCTGCCTCCAGCCCTCAAGGACCCATGCAGCTGGGCAGTAGCACCTTAAGGTCTCTTAAGGATGTCTCCTTTAATTCCTCTGCCTCAGACTGCTTCTGGTGAAAGTGGTGGGGAAGCCCGTGGGCTACACACAACTTCATGTGTTTTGCCCATGGGTTTTCCTACCACTTTTACTCTGAGGTGCACTGTCTGTAGACAGAGGCAGTCCAGGACAAAACCAGTGGTTCCATAGCACCCAGTCTGGGTCTGAAATCCAAGCCATTGGTATGTGTTCAGTGCTGGAGGCTGGGGGAGATCTGGGCAGGGCTGGAATCGTATCCTATCCGCAGATATTAACAGGCTGAGGCTTGTGATCTCTGCATAAATAACGAGACATCTTCTATTTATTCCTCACTGCCCTCCGTCTGCACTTGCACTCCTGCCAGGTGGCCTCTGCTCTCACTGGCTCAGGCTTCACATTTCACTCACCAGCATCAGCTCTCAGTGTCTCCCTCTGTCTGAACAGACCCCTTGCCCTGCTGCTGACAGACAGGACGTGGTGGCAGGAGACACAAGCAGGGCCACTGGGGCTTGTTCCTGACCCCCCACCCCCATGCTTCATGTGTGTCTCGGCGAAGCAGTGCTTGAAACACCTCAAGCCTTTCCTGCCGTTCTTCCTCATCAGCGGAATGATAGCAGTGCTCTACTTCATCCTTGATGCCATTGTGCACAGCGGCCCCTTCACTGATGAGCACTTTTTTGAGAAGTTTGAGCGCCGGTGGCCCAAGCCCCTGGCCTCCAACAGAAACAGCTCTACTTGATGGTCTGCTGGATCTGCAAAAGGTGCCTGGGAACAACTGGAGAGAAGACTTGCAGGGAGTTTCTGGGAGAGGCTTCATTCTCCCAGCACGGATGGACTGTTTTCCCCACTCTGCATGGATCAAATGGTGATGTGTGGCATTAGCATGTGTGGCAGCAACCTAGAGGGGACACAGAAATGGGATGAGAGAGATTATGGGTTGGACTTGTCTGTATGTGGAAAGAGGTTGCTGTAATGGTGCATTTGTAGACCTTGAAGCAACACTCAGTCTCACTGGTTTAGTGGTTGGACTTGGCAGTGCTATGTTAACAAGTGGGCTTGATGATCTTAAAGGTCTTTTCCAACCAAACTGATTCTATGATTGTATTATATAGCTTAGTGAGTCTCTGCCTCCATCAGATCCTGAGTGGTATCAGTTAAAGAGATGGTTTTGCTCTGTGTTTGTGTCTCTGAAAGTGGGTGAGTGTATTTGGGCTTGTTGCTGGAATCCTTTCTAAAGCAGTTGTAACATTCTGGTGTCATGGTTGATGCATCTAGCTCTGTCAGTATGTGGTTTAGTCTCCTGGATGGTTGCTTCTATATGCCTTGTCATCCTCCTGTCACGTGCCAGGGCTGTACTGTGGCTGTGATGTTGCAGTGAGTAGATTAGTCTGTTTGTGGTTGGCTACACCTTTGGTAGAGGTTTGCACACATTTCTAGAAGGTCTTAAGAGCAGAATGATGAGGTGTGAAAAGTTACACAGTCAGAAGCCTTGAATATATGTTTAGGAGGTCCTGCTCTTCACTCCTGGCCATCTCATCAGCCTGTGTGTTATCTAATTTAATGCTTTCAGGGTAAAGTATGAAGATCCCCAGGCCTCCAAAGGACTTGCTGGTGCGCTGGATGCCCGACAGCAGAACACAGGAACGGTAAGTGGCCACAGAACTTTGATAGTGCATCACCAGGAGTAAGAGTATCGTCCTTGCTCACCAAAGCAGTAAGTGTCCTGTCTGTTTGTTGGAGTCAAGTACTTAACATGACTGATGATAACTCCCAGTCCCTACCAACCCACATTTTCTTCCTGAGCTCTGTTCCTCATTCTTTAAACCCCAGAGGTAGGGAACTATGGAAAGTCTGGGGCTGACTCAGTCAGTAAAAGGATGGACTCCTTATATCTGTAGGGAAATTTCCACCTGGAAATGTATGTTTTATTCCTCTTCCACAGGTTCCCAAGTCCAGCTGCCTTCTCTCTGCAATCAGAGAAGTAGGCCACCAGTACTAATGTGTCCCTTCCCCCACCCTAAACCCACTGCCTCCCCTCTCTCTCACCCTCTGCTGTAGCAGCTTTAAGTGCAGGCTCTCTCTCAACCAGGGGGAGTCTGGTGCCTCCAGTGATGGAGCCCAACTGACTAAGTGGATGATGCGGCAAGGAATGGTGAGATCATGGAGCAGCAGGAGGGAGGAAGGAAGCTGGGATTGCTAAACTAGAGGTGGCACTGGCACAGCACGTGAGGATTCAAAGCAGACATCAGCAGAGACTGCAAACTGAAATGGAGCAACCCTGGTCTGATCCAAAAGTGAACAGGGTTGAGAAGGAAGCTGGCAGAGCTTCAGTCCTTCTCAAGGAAACAAGTCTATTGATGAAAATCCTAGGAGCTCAGAGACAAAAACAGCAGGTGCCGCTTGTTGACCTAGAGGATGGCCTGTTTTGGGGTGGGTGTCTGGCAGAAGCACTAGCTGGGGGCCATGAGGAAGGCTGACACCCTTCATTCTCCTGCAGCCTCTCCTGCTCACCATGAGCTGCCCCACTTGGAGGAAAATATTCCAGCTTTTACCCTGTTCAAGGCCTCATCCTCTAGCTAAAGTGTTTGAGCCTGATGAATTTAGGCTTTTGGCAGCAGGAATCCCTGCAGTTAGGTCCCCTCAGGCACACTGAGACTTTGACAGTGTCAGGTCTGAAGCTTGTTAGCCTGTCTTCCTGAAACAGTCACTGCCCACACTGGTGTCTGCTCTAGGAAGTTTCTCTACATGCTGTCCAGTTGGCTTGAACGCACTTCTAACCCAAAGAGTTCCTCTCTGGGTAGACAAAGCCAGTTCGCTTTGAAACTCCCCCAATTTCATGCATCCTCTTCCATCCCCATTCATCCACCTGCCAGCTGTGGTAACTATCTGCACTTGCTCCCTGGTTTGAGGGAATCTGCCTGTCATTGGTAAGGAGACATTGCTCTTTTTCTTGGTCGTGCTGTTTCCTGAGAGCAAGGGAACTATACATAACAGGAGACTAACAAACAAGTTCCCACAAATAATCTCTCCTGCTTCTGCTTGGGGAGCCTCTAGCAAGGGCTGCTCCTTGCTCAGGAGCTTGTGAATAGAGAAAAGGATCTGGGGTTTTGAATCAGACTTGGCTTCCTTCAAGGTTATCTCAGTCCACTAGAAAGGTATCTCTTTGCTGCTTACATTGGACAGGGACGTGAAGTATTCTGAACTATCCTTATGCCTACTGGAAGTAAAATTTAATTGTAGAGGACTTTCTGTTTAATGTGTCTGGTTCTGTAGTTTGGTGCTCCATCCTGCTGTGCTCCACCATCCTACCAGGGAATAATCACTTCTTGGCAGGTGCCAAACCTGGCATGCCAAATATCTTTAGCACTGCAGACTTTGACATCGGACTATTGCTGGTCTATAGAAGGGAGGAAGCTTGGAGAAGCACGTCGTCTTGTCCTCTGGCTGCCTGACACAAGCAGCCAACTTCCACCTAGCAAGTCCTCACCAAAATGGAAATCCTGGTCCAAGTCCCAATACCACAAAGCCAAACACCAAACCCCAGATGCTTTTAATGGCAAGTGTCCTGGAAACTATGCGTGTCTGGGTGCGGGTGAGGCAGAAGAAGCAGGTGAATGGTGGCATTTGTGGCTGGGAGAGCTTTGCAGTAGCACTGTCTGGATTTGGAAAGTCTTGAGCCAACTGAACGTCAGAGAAAGTTAGCTTTTGGGTTGGACTTACTTCTGGCAGAGTGAGTTTCCTGCAACATCTTTCCTTTTCTTGACCTCACTGCTCTCTTTCTGTCTGTCCCAGGTGCCAGTTCCCCAAGCCAATTTCATGGAAGACATAGAAAAGTGGCTCTCCACTGACGTGGTAAGTGAGGGGCTGCTTTCCTGGAGCCAGCAGTCCTGCCAGACTTGTCTGCAGGGCTGGATTTTAGGCAGCATGCAGCAGCACTGGCACTGTTGTACGTGTGGCAGCAGGCTGCCCAGAGGGAGCAGAGGAGGAAAAGCCAAGGACACAAGGTTTGGGATGCTTCAGCAGTATGATTAGTTAATAGCATAGCTAATGAACTGAGAAGCAGGACCACTCCAACAAGTCTGTTCTGCCAAAGTGGGGAGAGCACTATCTCCTCCACGTCTCCCTCCATGTAGACGAAGAATCACACCTCTGGAGATGCCTTTGTCTACCTTGCTTCTAACCATGCCCTTCTCCTTCCCTAGGGAGAGTCAGAGGATGCAAAAGGTGTCACCAGCGAAGGTAAGACTTGCCAACCAACACCTTTCTCCAGCTGTTCCTGGCAGCACCTTGGCTCCTCCACAAACCTCCCTCTCTGCCAATGTTCTGCTCTTCTCTCCCCCCAGAGTTTGACAAGTTTCTGGAAGAGCGAGCAAAAGTTGCAGACCGGCTACCCAGTTTGTCCAGCTCCTCAGCAGGGACATCCATCTCCCCTCCGGCTGCCAGCCGTCACCAGAAGCAAGCAAAGGAAGACGATGCGATGTTTGCCTTGTGAATGCTGTATGAACTGGTGTGCTGTGGAGCAAGAGGCTGTGTGTGCTGTTTTGCTAGCCTCCGACCAGGGGCCAGCAGGGGAAGGACTCTGTCCCCTTCCTCCACTCTCTTCCCATTTCCCCTTTGAGTTATTTTTATTTTTAAGCTGCTTTCAGGTTTCAGATACTCTTTGTTGTGTTTAGGGATGTCATACAATAGACTTGTGAAGGGGGTTTTCAAAGCTGCTAGAGAATGTGGGAGTTAAGTGGGCTTTTTATTTTCTTGGTACAGTGTGGGCAAGGTAGAAGCTCCCCATCCTTCTCTCCAGTGAGGCAGTCAGAGGTCTCGCCCAAGAAACAGGGGAGGCTGCAGTCTGCTGATGAAATCCTTCCTGCCTGCCTCTTTGCTTGCCCCATCCCTGGAACGGATCCCTGGCCCTCTGCCCACCACTGTCAGACTGGAAAGCATGGGGATGCAAAGCATTACAGGTGTCAGAGGAGGAACACTAATGGTAGAGGGACCCTGTTGCTCTAGTCTCTCTTGCACAAGTGCTTGTGGTATACAACACCTTCCCACTCACAAACCCATCTCTTCCTCTTCCTTTTTTCCCCCTCCCCATCAGTTTATCCAGAATCCTGCCCCATCCCCGAATGTTTCCATTGTGTGATAGTTACCAAAGCCCTTGGCCACACACAGGTCTCGACCCGCGGCCGGTACCCCAGGCTGAAGGGCCTGTCTGCTGCGGGGTAGGATGTGCCTTCAGCAAGCTCTTCACAGTTAATTTAATTCTCCTGTTATTATCCTTTTGTCCCTGCTTTCCTCGATGCAGTCCCGCCTCCCTCTCTCACTTCTACCCATGCCTTCCACCACAGCGTGCCGCAGAGTCTCTCTGAGCCTCCTCAGGGTAGCTGTGTGTGCTAGGGGCAAAGAGCTGCGATCCCCAAAGCAGGAGGCCCTTAGGTGGGCACTGCCCTACCAGCCAGGGGTAGCTCGTTCAGCTGGTGAGCACAGAAGTGCTCGTGTCACCTCATCCCAGCACATCAGCCCTGCAGCAGCCAGCAGCTCCTTTGCGCATGGGGAAAGAAACCTCTTCTGAGCAAACCGCACATGCTGCCCAGCTGTAAAAGGCAGCCCAGAGAGGAGGGGGCTGAGCCTGGGGCTCCTGCTCCTGGGAATTCTTGTTGAGCGTGGGAGAGTTGCCTTGCCTTTTTTTTATTGCACATTAAAGGAGCAAAATCTCGAGGCTCCCTTGAAGATATGTGTGTGCTGTCAGTGCTGGTGCGGGGAGGCAAGGACCCTGTGGGGTAGAAGGTGGGTGCAACCACACTGCTCTCTGCGAAAAGTTAAGGGTACTGTGGTGCTGAGATGAGGCTCAGTGTGGGGGCAGAGGGTGCTATGAGCTGAGGCAGGTGCTTGCTGCTTTTTAGCACAGTCTCCTGGGGAGGTGACCACATCCCATCTCAAAATAGCAAGAGAGTGAGCTACCTCCTCTCCTTTCCCTCTCTGCCTTGTGCCAGATCCAAATACTCATCTCAGAGCCCATAAATCACTTAAGGACGTGCAAGAAATGGAGTTGCTACAAAAGGGCTCTCTGGAATCTACATGGCATTCTCAGATGTCCCCATGCCACCTCCTGGTACCCAGCTGAGTGGGAGCTAGGGGAAGGAGGCTGAATGGTTTGAAAGTGTCCTCTGAGCCCTAGACCTGTAGGAAGGAATTAGATTAGCTGAAGTTATCCCAACCTCAGCACCTGCCTCTGAGCAGCTGGTGGCAGTGAGGCTGGAAAAAGCAGGGTGCTGGGTTCCCTCCTCTGTAAATACTTGTGGGATGGGAGGATGCTTTGTGCCTTCGTCAGCTTTCTGAGATAGACAGCACACACTATCCTTGGACAGTCTGTCCCTTGGAAAAATGAATCGCTGTTTCCAATTCTGTTGCATTCCCAGTGCTTCTAGGAGGAACCAGGGGAGACCTTCCTCCTTCTGAACATTTAATACAACCCTCTTTGAGCAGTAGTCCTCTCAACAGGGTGTGCATGCTATCTGCTGGAGGTGGGATGAGCCCACGAGCGGCTCTGCTGGAGGTTGCCCAAAGCTAAACAGAGCTTTGCCTCTGAGCTTCTCCCACTCCCACAGCCAGCTCTCAGGCAGGACTTTGCCATGCCACAGGACCCCATGCTCCCCTGCTAAGAAGGGCGTAGATGGAACAAAGTGTCCAAAGTATTTCCCCTCTGAAGAGCGCAGCTGAAGAGCCATGGGTTTCTGCCTTAAAACTCTGTGAGGGCTTCCTGCAGCAAACACAGGTAAACACTGAGGAGTGCCACAGCTGCAGACCTCCACCACACTCACAGCTTCCTGAGATACCTATTTATTTATTTATTTAAAAGCATCCAAAGCATCCTTGTCCCAGCAGATGCTAGAAGAGAAACCTGGGTGGAGAGGCTGGATTGCCCACGCAGTGCTGGGTCTGGCCTCTGCTGTCACCCCTGCAGCAATCTCAGAGCCAAACTCAGCTCCGTGGAGGGCACTGCTCCTCCACCCCAGCCAGGACGTGCAGAGCTTGCACCAAAGGTTCTGTGCTGGGAGTGTGGCCTGCAGGAGGATGCTCAAAGTGAAGGGACTGTGTGAGTCCATAAGCTACAAGCCAGTGCCACATTCCCCAGTACTGCAGCTCTGCAATGGCAGGTGCCTCCTGTGGGACAGGACTGAGCTGAGATGCACTGATCTGAGTGCCCCTGCAGCCTCCCTCCAGCCAGCCTCAACAGGAGAGGAAGCAAGAGCAGAGACACAGGGGAGCCCAGGCTGGCAGGCTTTGCATTTGTGGGGCTAGAAGGGCCCACAGAGCAAGGGGCCTGATGCCCAAACCCTCTTGCCATGCCTGGACTCAGGCTGTCTGTCTCTGCCGGGAAGGGACAGCTTCTGGTCCCCAGTCAGCATTTGCAAAGGACACCAGCCTGTTCACACCAGTGATGTTTTGAACACTGGTGCCTTAGAAAGTGCTTAAAGCACTTGGTACCTTCTGCTCCCTTGTTGCATTGCCTGCAGCTTCCCCTGAAAAAGAAATTAAGCCATCCCTGAACATACACACCAAGCACAGGGAGTTCAAGCTCCTCTGTACTGCCCCTGGGATGCCCTGAGCCCACCTCAGGGTAAGGACGCCTTCTCCACCCTCATCTTATTTCCCTCCTCCCTGGACAGCTGGAACAGGAGCTGGTAAAGCCAAGAGGGGACCATCCCTGGGGATGACCTGAGCGCAGGGCAGTTGGCTTACCACTATTTCCGTCATGGGCACAACAGGTGGGGAGGGCTGTTGGTGGTTGCCAAGTAGGGACAATTTGAATCGATAGCCAACAGGTGACAATTCAGAGTGCTGCTCATAGCCCTCTGGGCGAGCCTGTCTCCTCCCCACCATACAGTCTGCCATGGTCACAGCACTCTGCTGCGGGGCACCCGGAGCAGAGACTTGTCATTCAGGGATGATGTATCTTTTCTTTCAAGCAACATAAAAACATGAAGAATGGGGATGAGGGCACGGAATCTTTCCATGCCCAAATTAATACTGTTGTGCTTGCTATAGAATATACCAGTAATAGCTTGAATCATTTTGCAAGGCTTCTTTTGAGGAAGAACTTCGAAGAAGAACCCTGCCAGGTCTGCAAGGGATCATTTTAAGCAGAGGCTGAGGCTTCTGCGACGGCAGAAACTGCCCTGTGATTGCAAAAACATAAAGCAGCTGCTAGTCTACAGAATTAAACGGCTTTCCCTTTTTTAAAAGTTTCCTAACTTTGCTGTTTTAAAAAGCCGTGATGCTGCCCACTCACTCCTTACCACCAGATGGCTGTGGTCCCTCACATGCTCTGATGGAGCTCCACCAACTGCAGAGGACAACGTCGCCCTGCGCAGCTACCGCTCGTCAGGCTGTGCAACCACTGGAAACCAAACAAAACAAAGGTTTCCCTTCTAAGTATTGTGCCTCAGTCGTTATCTGAGTGCAGACTCACACAGCAACCACTCTGGGACATGCATTCAAGCGTGGTGCCTGCACGGGGCCGCATGCACTGTGCCTAAGCATCCATTAATAACCACACTGGGAACAGGATCCTGACCTGGATGGATCTTTTGCATGACCCAGAACAGTTGTTCCGCTGTACGCAGAAGAAAGGCCTGACTTCCTTGTACTGGGTCAGAGTTGCCCTGCATCTCCAAAAACTAAATACATGCTGAAAATTCATGGGAATTTCCATGATGCTTAGGCTCTGTGGTTCTTGGCATACCAGCATTGTGTTTGTAGAGGCAAAAAGATACACATTCCTCTTTTAGCTACTACAAACCTCCAAACAGTATAGGGTTTGGTTTGTTTTTTTTAAATATTTCCTGATTTCCCACCACATCATCTCACAAATCAGTGCAGAAGTGTCCCTTGCTAGTACGCTGGGAAGGCTGTTCATCCCACAAGGACTTTCATGTTGCTGTGCCGCATCAAAACTTCCTCAAAGTTTTTTTTAATAAGAAAATTCCCCCTTCCTTCAAAAAATGAGAATCAAGCTGCTTCCCCTTCCCTACAGTTCGCTGTTAGTGGCATTGCTTAGGGCAGATGGAGCTACTGGGAAGAGACATAAGGCATGGAGGTAGGCCTGGTGGACAGCAGAGAAAGGTGAAGTGAGGAAGGAGAACACTTCTGTAGGTAACTCATTTATGTCCGTGTGAGGGTACAAGCAAATGGAAGCACACAGAGAAAAGAAATAGACAAAATAAATGGCAGTAGGGTAAGAAAAGGTACAAATGTGAGAAGAAAAGGTGGTGCCCCTAAGCTCAGGAGCAAGGGAGTGAAGCTGGGTGGTGGGCCTGGAGAGGTGCAACACAAGGAGCTATACTGGCAGACAGGCTATTTATATTCTGTTTCTCCTGGAGATACTTCACAAACCATGCAGCCAGAGGTGCCTTCTTGCAGCAGGAGTGATGCCAAGGTGGTTGATAGCCCTCGGGAGGTTTCTCTGTTATTGACTTGCCTGCTCCTACAGTACCTGAGGATCCCAACAGCACTCAGCAGCTCTGCTGTGTGCTGAATGAAGTGTCCTTGTTGCTTTGTGTCAGTGACAAGCAAAACCTGGGATACAGGGAGGCAGGGGCACAGGCTCGTAAGCAGAATCTTCCTCTTTCCTGTCTGCCTTCATCCTTCCAAAGTCTCGTGCGTGTGAGGGTGCACAGAAATCACGGCAGGTTGGGACTGCATGAGGAGGCAGATTCACTTCCCCCTCCCGGTGGGGTTGTCAGCGGTCAGAGGGACCGAGATGGCTGAGGGACGGATGGGATCATTCCTCATGGGTAGGAGAGTTCACTGCAGCGCTGGCTTCTGCGGTGCTTCTGCAGGGACGAACCTCGGTCCTTCCTGGGAGCCCCCGGATGGGGAGATGCAGAGGTATTTCACCCTGCAACAATGAGACTGGGGGCTCAGCCCTGGAGAGAGACCTCCAGGGTGACAGGCTCTGCAGCAGGGGTTTCCTCGGGGAGGAGCTGGGGGGATTAGAAATTCCCTCTCACCCTAGAACAGCCACACGTGCCAGTCTCCAGGCGCTGGGCTTTCCTGGTCAAGCTCAGCAGAAAAGCATGGCCCAGGCGCAAGGTGAATTTGATGGTGGGGTGAGGTGAGGACATGGCTTTCCTACAGCTTTATGGACACCTGTTTGTCCAGCACAGAGCAGCAGGAAAAGCTGTGTTTAGAAAAATTGCTGTGAGGCACTTCAGTGATATTTTTAGCTCCTCCACCAAAAAAAATTTTTTTTAAAGAGCCTTAAATACCAGGGCAGTCTCTGTGGGAGATAGGTGCCAATTTCTGAGCTCCTTTGTGCAATTTCAGTCCAAATAGGAAAGGGGAAAAAAAAAGAAGAAAAATATAAAAGAGAAAACCTGAGGCGTGGGTGGTCACTGCCAGCAGTTCCCCTCTGCCCATCCCTGCTGCCTCAAGGCAGGGACATGTTTTGTGCAGCGATTCACACCATCACCCACTCCCTCCAGCAGAGCTGTAAGGGGGTGGCCCACCCCATGCCAAACACCTTCGGTCCCTTTTGCTTCTGCTGCCAGGCTGCACCCAGCAGCTGAACACGTGAATCCAAACCCAGCGTCCTTGTTAATGATTATCGAGCTTCCGAGCCACAGCCAGGGTCCGGAGCGAGGTCCTGCTGCACAAGGTGAAGGGGATGTCCACCACACAGTGACAACAACCCCAGCAGAGGGGCTGGCTCCTGGGTGCCCAGGATGCTAGGGAAGATCTCCCCAAAAAGAGGGATGTTCCCCCGCTTTCACACCAGCTGCTGAGGTCTGTAAGCAAGGGAGCAAGGGAGCTCTCCAACACTGAGCCCACCCTGCCCCTAAATGAAGGGCTTCGAAGAAATAACTTGCCTGTGATAACCCCTCCCTTCTTATCCCTTCTCCGTAGCCTGTAGCAGCAAGCTTTGAAAGCAAAGCTCTTCCAAGTAACAGCTTGGTCAGGTAAATTCACTCTTCCCTGAGCTGGAGTGATCCTTTGTAATGAGTGAGGACAAAGGGAGAAGGAGACGGTGAGGACACACAGCCTTTGCCACAGACCCCCTGTATGGCCATGGGTAAACCACTCAAATCCCACATGGCCTGCATGCCAGCCTTTAAAATAAACCCCTTCCCCCACCCTGTGTCTCCTGGGCTTGGTGTTCTCTAGCAGCACAGGTGAAGCCAGGTGCCCACCAGCACCCCTGAGAGCAGTGTTCCCATGCCTCCATCCCACACCTGGTATGGAGCAGGGACTGTCCCAGTCCCAGGGCAGATGGTCACTGCATCCTCCATGTCCCCAGGTCAGCGAGGTGGGCAGCTTTCCCAGCCTGGGACACCAGCATTTCTGACCTTTCCTGTCTGACTCCCCTGCCCCCACCTGGGCAGCTGCCAGGGGAGCACAGGGGAACATTTTGCCACCGTCAGGAATGCCACGTGTCCCACCAGGACTCCCTGCTTTTGCATCTGCCCCACAACCCTGCAGCCTGCCTCCAAATAATGCCGATTCACCCTTTGCCCAGCCTGGGCGTTCTGCTGAGTCAAGGTCAGGCTGGATGCCCTGCTATTGCTGAGTAAAGGTTTTGGCTGTGGTGGAGGGACTCTTTTTGCTGAGTCACAGTGGAGCAGGGTCCACATGAGGCTGTTTATGAAGGGGCGGTTTCCTGTGCACCGCCCTGAGATTGCAGCTGCTCTCTTGGCTCCCGTCCCGTTTCTTGGGACAATTGGAGAAATCTCCAGAAACAGCCTCAGCTGCCCACAGCCCCGTGCAGGAGGAGGACGCATTTCCTGTACCCCAGGGGCAGGGGAACACGCAGGGGTGGTTTGGAAACCTTGGGAGGGTGTCTCTGGGTCTCACTCTCTTTGCAAAACTTGGTTTCCAGCTCTGTCTCCTCCCCTCCCCTGAGAAAGGGGGGGTGAGCTGCGGGACAAGGTCCTCCTTGTTGTGATTTTTCAAATCTAGATTTCCACAGCTTGTACTGTCTCACAGCCAGGGCACACTTTGTTTTACAGGGTTGTGGCGCTGAAACAAAGGAGGCAGCACGGACAGAGGTGTGCACAGATGGGATTTTTATTTGCACACTTTGCTCTGCTCCCTTCCATGCCTCCCTTCTGTTCCCAAAGCAAATCCCCAGCAGTGCACAGGGTTGATCCCCACCCGCACCAGGATTCTAAGCAGTGTGGCAGGCTCTGTGCACCCTCCCCCAGAATTTCAGCCCAATGTGCTCTGGAGACCTGCTACATACTTTATGTTACTGCCTGTCCCTGGGTCTCTGGCCACAAAGCTGGAACTTGCCTTGTGGAGAGCTTGCTCTTCTCCCTCTTGCTCCCTGCTCTGATCCCACCAGCCCAGAGCCGTGGCTGGAGACACCCATGCGCTGCAGCACCCACATATCCACATGTCTATCATCTCATCTGCATTTAGTAGTTTTGTCACTCTGGGTCAGTTTTGCTGAGGAATCTGCCTGCACCTCTGTCCACCACCACGCCGGTGCCTGGGCTTCCCATGTGTGGGCTTTGCTATCTATCTAAAGGATGCTCCAGAGGGGACCAGCAGTGCCACTCCAGAGGCCAGCTGCTGCGCCTGTGCTCCCCATGGAGACTTCCAGCTCACTGCACTCCTGATCTCCCTTTCTCCCTGGCCTCCTTTTCCCACCTGTATCTTTGATCTAGACGTGGATTGTTTGATGCTGACGGCAGCGAGCACAGTCAGTTCTGCCAGGGCTGGGCTGGGCTGGGCAATCTCCCTTCAGTAAACACAGATTAACCCACAGAACATCCCCGTATACTCCAGCACCAGCTCCATTCTTCAGCAAGTCATTTCAGGCATTTATCACCATTTTGGGGTTTTTTCTCCCCCTGCCATTACACAGCAAGTCGTGGTTACTGAGTCAGCTGTCTGGGAGCAAGCCAGGCAACTGCATTTTGCTGTGTCATGATCTGAGAAAGCCCATTAACCTCTCAGAGACAACGAAGGATGGTTTTCACAAGGTGTTGCCTTCCCTGTCAAGCTGAGCAGAGGTGCTGGGAGATGCCTGATGGAGCCTAGCATGGAGCAGCAGCACTTCCCACACAGGTTCAGGAGAGCCAACTTCATGCTCCCTACTTCAGCTGCCTGAGTAACTAGATGTTTCTGACAATAAATCTATTGGCAGAAAAGGCTGTGAAGTGTAGGAAGAGGAGAAAATCCCTCACTTCCCCCTCCCTGATAAAAATGCTGACCCCTCAGTCGCTCTCTGCTGTTAACCATCCAACCTGCCTCTTAACTAAGCATTTTCTCAGGGGCTGGGCTGTGCAGATGGAGGTTTTTAAGCCCAGCAGGAACTATTACAAATATCTTGCCCGAGGCTACTTGATTCAACTTTGCTACAAGCCTCCTGGGCAGTTTCTCGGTGCCCGTGCGCATTGCCCTCACAGAGAGCAGCTCTGGCACAACCCAGCTGCTGCTTGCTGGGAGTAGGTGACAGGGCAGGTCTGCTGGCTGGCACAGTGGACACCACAGGTCTCACACTCTGATGAGGTCCAAGGAAAGCCTCCTGGTGCACTGGGTGTGGGCTGGCCTCTGCTTTCCCATGGCCCGCTATGCCCAGGGTGAGATGATCCTGGAGTTTGTTCTTTCTACTAAACACACACACCTCCTTCCCTGTGCATCGCTCCCAAGTGTGGCTTCCCAAGTTCTCTTCTAGGAAGAGAGGGTCCCTTGCAGGTCTCTGCCAGCACACTCAGTGTCATTAACCTCTCCACACTGCTTAGCAAGAGCACAGGGGGAGCAATACAAATCCTCGCTGCAGAGCACTGGATGGGGCCAGAAGTGCCCCAGGCCAGCGACTGCAAAGATGATGACACCCTACTTTCAGTTCTCCTTCCATCACGCCGCGGGGCATGTGGTGCCTTTCCCAAGAGCTGGGCCTGGTCTCACAGTTGCTCCATCTCAAGTAACCTTGATCAGCCAGACACCAGGCAGTATAAATCAGTTACAGAGCACAGTTTGCTTGTCTGCACCTGTGGAAAAGCTCACAGCTGAGGTGAGCTGCAGTTGGGACCTTATCTCTTGTGACCAGCTCTGGTCAAGCCTCATGCTCCAGAAGGAGGTACATAGGCTCCCTGTCGTGGAACAATGTGGCTATGATCCAGGATTTCTTCCTGGGAAGAAGTATTCTACCTGGAATGGTAGTGACATGACTAGGCACCATCCCTCTCTTACCTCTGCCCTCAAATCTGCATCTACCTCAACACTGGATGAAAAGGAAGGAGGAGGACCTTTTGGATGCATCCTTCTGAGCATCTCCAAGCATGCAGCCTCCTGAAAGAAGGCAGGCAAGGGACAAAAGCATTGACCTGAAAGCAACCAGAAAGTCCTGGGGGAGAAACTGGGTGCATTACTAGAGCTATTGAACAGGGGTGAAAGGAGGGACAGGGCTTGAGGATTTGAGTTTTTTCCATATTATTTCATAGTCATAACATTATTAATATTATTCATTTTCATTCTTATATATTCCCTACTTCCCTCCATCAGAACTACAGGTTCATTCTGTGTTCCAGCTTTCTGTGACAGAATAGGACTCACTGAAAAGGACAGAAAACTTCACATGAACTTTAAGGTGCAATGCCAGAGGGAAACCTCAGTTTGTAGCTGTCCCTGTGACAAAACTGCATCAGTGTCTTCAGGACAGCCTGCCATACAGCCCTGTGCTCCCATGGACTCTGCGCAGGAGCCCTTTCTCAGGGGGCTCATGTTTGGGGCTTTGTCACACTTGCTTCAAAGATTCAGGCATCCTGACACATTTATTTTACTGTACAGTAAAAGAAGCAAGCCAGCAGCAAGTCGCCTGCGGTGGCATGGGACTGGAACGCCACGGCTTTTGCTAGCACACACTGTTGCTTTAAAAGACAAAAAGCAAGACAGGAACAGTCTGGCTGAGTCAGGGTGGAAACGCTGAGTAATCCTTCCTGAGCACGAACCGCATGCCAGATGTCTGACCGAGTCAAAAAACAAGTGTGGAAGCCTATGTCCTCCAGCACAGCGTTCTGACTTGAGCCCCAAACCCCTGTGTAGGTGCACTCACAGGGGGACGTGCGAGGTGCATGGCTTGGGACGGCAGCACCCACCAGCAAAGCCCCAGACCAGACTCACTAGAGGGGACAGACGGACAGAAGTTGCTACAGTGCTTCCCCCTCCCCTGCAGGCTCCCTGCCACCCAGACACGCCTGTGGCACGGGGCTTTCTCACCCCCACAGCAGCAGGGGAACGGTGCCTGTAAGTGCCCCGCACCTTGGGTTGAGCACAAAATGTGCACTTATCCAAAGCACAGCTGGCCGATGCATCGTCCGTGCTGGCTAGCCCTGCTCCCCGCACAGCTACAGCTGGAAAAGGGCCCGACTGCATCTCTTGGCTGCCTCACTGACCACCAGACGAAACAGCAGAGCAGCCAGCTACTGGCAGAAGCACCTTGTCCAACTCCCTTTCCCCAAATCAGAGAAATTATTTGCATGGAAAGTCTCTGCAGACTTCCTCAGTTTCCCTGTAACTCTTGTATCACATCTTTTCGGTCTACCAGCCACCCAGCCTCCCGGGAATCTAGGGGATGGAGCACTGTTCTCCATGGCCCTGCATGCAGCTGTGGTTAACAGCAGCAGCCAGCTTGCACAGATCAGACCGTGTTCTACCCGTGCCCAAGGGAGCGTGGAAAGGATTTCTCTGTTCATAGGTGCAGGAACAATGGTGCTGGCCCCATGCAGTGACAGGGTCTGTTGACCAGTGCCCAGCACCGTGTAAGGGCAGTTCTGGCACCTGTAGACCAGACCCAGTGCATTCAAGTGCCACAGCAGCTGGGTTACCAGCCATGCCCAGGACTGGTATGTGCCCCAGGGTCCCTGCTGTGCTCTCTGCCGCAGCGGGGGTATGCTCCTCACCTGCAGCACAGAGCTCCCGATCCCACAGCCGGCAGTCCCCAAGAGACTCTCTGGATGCGCACAGTCATGGGAAATATGACATGTATACCTGAGCTGTGCTGGGGCAGATGAGGACAGAAGGTATCTTAGCTGCCCAGGCAGGCTGCAGCCAGGCAGGGACTGGGGTGGAGGAAAAGGAGGCTGCTTGCCCTGCCCCAGGCACCAGCCCGGTAAATCTACCTCCTTGTCCAACCCTGTCGCCCCCAGCACAGCCAGCACCTCCAGCAGCACTCGGGCTCTGCCCGCCACGGGCGCCAAAAGGGTTTTGGAGCTAGGCACCCTTGAAGGAGAAGTTTCCAGATATCCTCTTGTTTGTGCTTAGTAAGTCAGGACAAAGGGGGTGACTTCCTTCTGGTCCCTTGTGGTGCAGGCGAGGGGCGGGTGACAGCCAGGCTGGGAAGGGAAGTGCAGTTGTGTTGCAAGAAGGTTGTGCTCACACTGAGGTCAGCGGTTTGGCTGCTCACGTGGGCTGCCTGTATAAAGCTGGATGCGGGAGCCCGGCAGCACAGCTCAGAGTCTTCACTGTCCCGGGAGCAGTAGGGAAGGAGGAAAGCACGAGCAAGGGAAAAAAACACCGCCACAACAACAACCTAACAGCAGGGAAGCGGAGCGGCGAAACAGAGAGGAGAATAATGGAAACTTCCCAGGCACGCAGCTCTGAAAGGTGAGAGCGGGATGGCAACGAGAGGGAAATGTCTCACCAGAAAAGCACTGTGTTTCTGCCTTTGTTTTTTTGGCATGCTGTTCCTGTTTCTGCTTTGTAGGGAACAGTATGCTCCTGCTTTCACTTCTGGACCGAGTCTGTCAGTCCTCCGCTTTCAGGATGGAGTTTGGGATGTTGCTGCTCCCCTGTTCCCACTTGTGGCTCTTGGGAAAGCACTGCTCCTTTTCCTGCCATCCCAGGCTCCCCCTTTTTTCCTAGAGAGCTAAGATCTGTTTTGCCAGTGGAGAGGGACAGCACTGACATCTGTTTTGCTGCTCTTCCCCAGCATGTCCAAGGACCTGTCAGAGCTCATGAAGGAAGCCACCAAGGAGGTGCACGAGCAGGCGGAGAACACACCGTTCATGAAGAATTTCCAGAAGGGGCAGGTGTCCCTCCATGAGTTTAAGGTACTTTGCAGCAGCACTGCTTGGGGATGGGATTTCCATGCCAGGAGATACTTTGTTAGATCAGGGTCTGAAGGGGAGGAGGAGAGGGATGGCACTGGGAAGGAGATGTTTTGTATTAACATAACAGCTGTCTGGTGTCAGCACCTCCCATGTAAAACATGCTCTCCATCAAACTCCAGCACCCTAAAGATCTTAGCAGCTCCTCCTGCAGAAGGCAGGGCAGGGCTGTGCATGTCAGGATGGGCAGTCAAGCTGAAGCAGGATAAAAAGACAAAAGGGCTTGAAGGGATTCATGCAACTGCTTTTCTCTTTCTTCATAAATGCCTGCCTGTTAATTATTGGCAGTGATAGTTAACAGAGGTACGACTACATGCGGATACATGAGCAGCTGAAATGCCAAAAAGATGTAGAACACTAAATTTACAACACTAAGCAGCTACATCTGGAAGTGATGATGGAATAGTGAGAAAGGGAGGCTGCGGGATGGTCTCCGGCACTGAACTTGGCAGTGTTTGTGACTTGGGTTACACCAGAGCTGAAATCATAAACAATTAACAACTCAGCAGCAGACTGAGTCGGAGCAAGCCGTGTCTGCTGCAAGCAGGTAGAAGCCTGTTGCTTTTTTTAAGATAAAGGAGAAACATTTGCAGATATTAGTCTGTGCCTAGCCTGGCTAGATACGCGATTCCCGGGATCTGAGCCACATGACAAAGCCATGAGCAAAAACAAAGCACACACCTGGGCCAGAAATTCCTGGGAGGTTATAGGATGTGACGCATGGGCTTGCAAATAACAGCTACCCATCCAACCTGCGGTTTAATTACTTTGTTGTTGAATTGTTCCTTGGCAAATAAATCCACAAGAGTAGGGGAAAAAAGTCTACTTATTTCTGGCAGGTCGCATTCAGGATACTTAGTCAGGTATAAATTTAATCTCAGGTGCTGACTTCCTGCTGTTAGAAATGTGGTGTTGGTCGGGCAGTGAGCTTGGAGACAGGCTGGCAGCAGAGCAGAAAGTCAGGCCTTCAGGAATACCACTCGGTTTCTTAGAAGACATTTACGTGCTGTCAGGGGGAGCGAGACGTGACATGGGTTTTAAATGGTAACAACAGAGGTCAAAAGCCACATTTCCCACCAGCTGCCCCTGAAAACAACCAGTCAAGTTGTATTTTCTTAATTTGTTAGGCAATGTTCCTGCATTTTGTTTCTTTTCCAGTAAGACAGGTAACAGGTTATTGTTTAAAAACCTCTGGTTTTGTTTACTCTCTTGGCAAACCTATATATCTGCCCTGACACGTGACTCCCTAGAATCTGAGTGCTTGTTTCCACAACTGGGCACTGCTTATCAAAGTCCTATTTGCTGGCACAAGGGGAAAAAGTTGAAACAGCAACTTCTTTTTTTCCTCCCCCCGCAGAACTGATAGCTTTGTGGGAGAGGAAACCGCTTCCTTTCCTGTCATCAGCATTATGCTTCCCCCACCCCCACCCCTCCACCTCCAAACCTGACTCACCTGTACTACAATACCTGTTTCACCCTTTGATGCTGATAAGGGATTCCAGTGTACAGAAGGGGTGGTGTGGGTGTAAATACGTGTATAGCCTCTGAAAACAGAGTGCCTGGGGAAGGAAAGAACACAGCTAGCTTGTTTTATGCCACGTGGAAAAGCTGGCAGATGGAAGAAAGTATCGCGTAAGCCGGGAAAAACAACAGCGGTTTCAGAATGGAGAGGAGAACGCATAGCCTCCTTCACAAAGGCATCCTTCAGAGGCAGGCTGGGCTTCCAGCACCCTTTTATCTTGTCTCCTCAAGGCAACCCTGCTTTCAAGCCTGAATGAGGAAGAACTCATCCCGAGGTGGTACCTCGGTTCCCACGACGGTGGGATGCCAACAGGATGAATACACTGAAAAATAAAGGGGATGGGTGCGTCATCATCTCAAAAGGTCCCATAAAGGGAAGCCACATCTTGAAGCATTCAGATCTGAACAATGCCCCAGACAATGTACCTTTGGGAATACCCTCTCTATTGAGCGAGGGAACAGAGAGAACAGACCAGGCAGGATTTCACAGGGCTCTAGTTTCCATTACATGAAGCTGCAAGAACTTTAACTTGAAGGGGAAGGCAGCGGCTTTTTAAGGGCAGGTACAACCAGTATGCTGGAAAAGGGCAAAGGCCTTACCTGCTGCTGCCTCAAGCAGAAAGGGAAGGGCCATACATAGTCTCACCACACCTTGCAGTTTGGTTTTCCATGTGGGAAACCTGCTGTATCACAGACATTCATACTGGGTGTGCACATGAGTAACTTTTTCTTTAGCAGGATCTACCCCCAAAACCTGAAGCAGACAGACAGACAGACACACCTGTAACCTCATCTTCTTCCCTCTGTTTCAGCTGGTTACAGCATCCCTGTACTTCATCTACTCTGCACTGGAGGAGGAGATTGAACGTAACAAGGACAACCCAGTTTATGCCCCTGTGTATTTTCCGGGGGAGCTGCACCGGAAAGCTGCCCTGGAGAAAGACTTGGAGTACTTCTACGGCAGCAACTGGAGGGAAGAGATCCCATGTCCTGAGGCTACTCAGAAATACGTTGCAAGGCTCCACGACGTAGGCAAGAACCACCCAGAGCTCCTGGTGGCCCATGCTTACACTCGGTATTTGGGAGACCTGTCTGGGGGGCAGGTGCTGAAGAAGATTGCCCAAAAGGCCCTCCAGCTGCCCAGCACTGGGGAAGGGCTGGCTTTCTTCACATTCGATGGAGTCTCCAATGCCACCAAGTTCAAGCAGCTCTATCGCTCCCGCATGAATGCCCTTGAGATGGATCTAGCCACTAAGAAGAGAGTCTTGGAGGAAGCCAAGAAAGCATTCCTGCTAAATATACAGGTGAGCAACAACCATCCGGCCCTGTCTGCCCACACCCTCTCTGAAACAAGATAATAGCTACAGGCAAAAGGCAGAGCCAGTATTTCTGCTCTAGAGCTTATGGGAAGTTGTGGATTAGGACATGCTAGTCAGAGTTGGATGGCTACACTTGTCCAACCTGGGAGCCTAGTAAAAAGCTGGTCTCTTAAAAGCTCTTCTTCCTCCCCCAGGGTCTGAACTAATTCAGATATAAATGAGTGCTTACACTGGGATGGGGACCACCATCTAGCTGTCCTACCTCTATAGCAGAGTTCCACAGGAGCTCTATGAATGTTGACTAGTCGCAAAGTTGCCTTGCCTTCCTTCTCCTCAGAAGATGGGCAACAGCCTTCTCCTGAGCTGGAAGCTCCAGAGAGAGCCTGTGAAGTGAACAAGGAGTTTGAATGACATGCTGCTGGTCCCACAAGCAGATTCTTTTCTATGCAAAAAAGTGCCAAGAGATTTGAACTGAAGGCTTGTGTCTTCCTCTAGTTCCTGAGGCAGGGACGAGGGGTCCAGTGAAAGAAGAAGAGGCCACATAATGAGACTGTGTTCCCTCTTCTCAGGTGTTTGAGGCACTGCAGGAGCTGGTGTCTAAGGGCCCAGAGAACGGTCACCTTGTGCAGCCGAAGGCAGAGCTTCGTACAAGGAACACTAACAAGTCACATGAGCACGGTAAGATGCTTGCAAGGGCAGGGGCTTTACATTGTCCCTTGTGGTTTTGTTCTCCTACCTTTGTCTGTTCTTGGCTATAAAAGCCACTGAGAAATGAGCATGAGGTGGTTGCTCCATCTCTTCTCCAGACATCTGCAGGTAGGGCAAGGAGGGGCACTGGTGCACCAAAGCTGCTTCTACATGTGACAGAGCAAGGATGACACATTTGGGCTCTCCAGAAATAGTGTCAGTGAGGGAGTTTTACAAAAAGAGAGTCCCCTCTCCTCCTCTTAGGTTTTAGCAAGTATTAAGGTTCATCCAGCACAAATTTTGACCATGGGAAAACTGGCCTTCAGTTCACGGAAGCCCAGCAGATCAGCCATGGTGCTGTGCTGCTGACAGAAGGTTCCTCCATACACGCAGCAATATCCAACAGCCTATCCATTTGAAATAAATCCTTCTCTGGTCATTCTGCCACCTTCCAGGAGTATTTATTGAAACACTCCTAAGAGCATGCTGGGTTTATAACAAACACTGTTCTGGATAGGAAAGTGTAAGCAGCTGGGAAGGGGGATCTAGAGGCTGCCCATGGGCTTTGCACATCTGGAGAAGCTCCATCTGCTGGCTAGTGCCCATCTGGATCCAGGCAAAGCCTGAACAGTGGCTCCGAGCAAAGCCATCCCTTTTCAGGGAGACAGATTTGAGACTGAGGGGCAGGCTCAGATGTTTGCAGAGGAGAGTGGTTCCCCTGATAACATGTGGTTCAAATAAATAAAACCCTCATGACCTACCCATTCTAAAACTAAAGGGAGGTGGTGTGTTTTTTGGTGCATACTGGATTGAATCACAGTTTTCCCGTGGCAAAGAATGAAAAGCAAATCATCTTCCACATCTCTAGCAAGTAAAGCTTACCAAAGAAGTTGCTCTAAAGGCAGCGAAAGTTCTCTGAGAAGCTTTGCTGCTACTTTCCCAATACACTCTGAAGTAGGATTTTCAGAAAAGTTTGGTGCTGGATGAGGAATCTCACCCTGAATTGGGTACAGGGAAAACGATTTGTCTGGAGTGCTAAGGACTGCCTGTTTAAGGTGACTCAATGCCTAACCAATTAAATCAATAAGATGTCAGAGAGAAACTGCCTTCTAAAACTGTGGCTTAGGTATTTGGCTGTCTTCTGCACCCATCAGGGGTTTGATGGAGCTGGGCAGTGCATTTAATAAGCCTGTAAGGAGACAGGGGAAGAGGCCAGTACTCAAGTATGGGCAGAGAGGTTGTGAGTCTTTGTGAGTCCCAGGTCATGTCTGTTCCTTGTCTTCTTCACCTACCCTGGGACAGCAGAACCTGCTGCTGCTGTTTCCCACACTCCAGCCAGGCTCTGAGCTTCCTCCTTCTCCCCTTGACAGCTCCAGCAGGGTCTGCTTCAGCACTGGGGAGAGTTAAGTGTGGCGTAGCAGCACAGCTTTATGCCACAACTTGTTCTCATCTGCTTATTTTTTTTCTGTCCCATCTAGGTCCAGTGCCTGGGAAAGACAGCAAGACAACAAACAGGGGAAGCACAGGCATGATGCTCACCACTCCCCTGGTGCGATGGATCCTGGCACTCAGCTTCCTTGCCACGACAGTTGCTGTGGGCTTGTTTGCCATGTGAAGAAGAAGGAGCTTCACCTTCTCTTTGTGCCTTCCCTCACCCTGAACTAATCCACCTTCCCCAGTCTTTTTGAGAGAAATCCCCCTTCACTGGGTACTGTGATCTTGGCTCTGCCACTAATACTAGGAGACTTTTCTTCACAGAAATCAAAGGGAGTGCTCTAAGGGGGCTTAGGCAAAGTCCCTACCACGCTTGGTGCGAGTTCTTCTCAGAGACTAACTTTATCACTGAAAACTGAGGGTAGAAAAGGCTAAAAACAATGGCCAAGAACTGTCATTGCTTTACAGAGTGCCTGCAAAAAATCCTATGGGATCAGACAGCTCTGACAGCTGCATCTCCTCAGAAATATGACGCTTCCCGGAGCTCTGTTTGCTCATCATTTTCATACTGCTAGATAATACTGTGATCACTTTTTCTGTGGAGCCACACGGCTCTTGCGGGTTATAGACTGTTTTGTATGACACTAGTAGGTCTTTGTTAATTCTTTTTCCAATAATTTGGGTTTTTTGTGGTTTTTTTTAAAGCAGAAGACGGTTGTTGAAGATACACTGTCATTTTCTTGTCTCGTTATATAATTTATACACATAATAAACTTCAATGTAAAGTCTTCAAGCCTGGTGCTTCCTATTACTAAAGCCTTACCTGGAGGGTAAGGAGGTGTCTGCCTTCCTCACAGTTCTGTGTCTTGGAGCTGCTGCCTCCAGAGACATTACAATAGAGAGAAGTGGGAGCTATCATCAGAGCCAGGCTCTGCTCCCACTCAGTGCTAACAATAACCTGTTACAAGCTGGGGCAGGTTTCTTCAGCTCCTACATGCTGGTCTCTATTTCTAGAAATACCACAAAACTCTGTGAGTGTATGAAGTAACTTTAAGGGGTAGAAGCCATATGTAAGAGCTGGCTGCTCTTCTGTTAAAAGCAAAAAGTTGATGGGACCCTCAGCTGGCCTAAACCAGGACAGCCCTCCCTGACTGCTCAGGGCTCCGTTGCCAGCTTGCCTTTCCAAGAACTTGAATGAGCAAAGCAAGCATGTTTTCACCACCCAGAAATTAAATGCACACAAGGTTTTGATCCTACAACTGCACACCCTCACCTCAGTGACAAACCAATCCACCTTACTGCTGGGACTCTGCATTGCTACAGGTGCTGCCGACAGTCTGCCTCCCCTGCGTCATGCTGAGGCAGGTCCAAGATCTGGCTTTGTGGACAGGAACTATTGTGGCCATAGGCCCCATCCGCTTCAGATGGTTTTCTAACACAGGAGTCACTACAGGAGGGGCTGCAGTTCAGGTGTGGCACAGCAGGGACCTAGAAGGCTGTTAGCAGAGTCCTCTCCTCTCCTGCTACCAGAAAGCCTCTGTGATCAACATGTCGCTATGAGGCTGCCTGCTCCGGCTGTGACCTTAATCCCAAAGACATGCTTTCCTACTGACCTGTTTTAATGACCATCATTGAACCTGCTCAGAGAGCAGGAATCAGAAGGCAGGTCCTGCTGAGAATGAGCAGTGGGAAAGAAGGGCTCTCATTATTCTCAGGCTCTTATCTACCCTCTACCCTTCTGAAATCCCCTTTAATACTTCTCTGTTTGGACCTATTTGCCAACCCCTGGTAGCAAAAGTAAGTTAATTTTTTAAAAAGACAGTCGGATGTTTGAGAAGCATGGATGAGAGTATTATCTTTCTTGAGAGTAGCCCTGCTGAGAAGGACCTGGGTGTCACCGTGGATGAGAAACTTAACATGAGCCAGCAGTGTGCTCTTGCAGCTCGCAAGGCCAATGGGATCCTGGGCTCCATCAGAAGAGGGGTGGCCAGCAGGGACAGGGAGGTGATTGTCCCTCTCTACTCTGCCCTCGTGAGGCCCCACCTGGAATACTGTGTCCAGATCTGGGGCCCCCAATACAAGAAGGATGTAGAACTGTTAGAGAGAGTTCAGAGGAGAGCCACAAGGATGATTAGAGGGCTGGAGCACCTGCCTTACAAGGAGAGGCTGAGGGAGCTGGGCTTGTTCAGCCTGGAGAAGAGAAGGCTGCGGGGGGACCTCATTGCAGCCTGCCAGTACCTGAAGGGAGCATACAAACAGGAGGGGATTCAACTTTTTAAAAGGGCAGATAATGGCAGGACAAGGGGGAATGGATTAAAGATAAAGGAAGGTCGGTTTAGATTGGATATTAGAGGGAAGTTTTTTACGGAAAGAGTGGTGAGGTCCTGGAACAGGCTGCCCAGAGAGGTGGTGAATGCCCCATCCCTGGAAGTGTTCAAGGCCAGGTTGGATGGGGCCCTGGGCAACCTTGTGTAGATCCAGGCCTGAGGTTGGTGGCCCTGCCTGTGGCAGGGGGGTTGGAACTCTATGATCCTTGGGGTCCCTTCCAACCCTTGCCATTCTATGATTCTATGAGGCTTGATAGCTATTGAAATACAAGACTGATTCATTCAGATTTGTATTAGGTTCTACCCATTTAGTCCCTTTAACCCACCCCAACTAAATCATTATGTTCATTCTACCCCACTCAATAACTAATCATCCCAAATAAGCAAATAAACAAGCATGAACTCAGAAATGCACTCTACCACACTCAGCCCCTCTGCATGGCCCAGAGGCTGTTAACTGTCAGCTCAGTTACTAAGCCTGACTTCAGACTGACATCATAACAATAACCTGTTACAAGCTGGGGCAGGTTTCTTCAGCTCCTACATGCTGGTCTCTATTTCTAGAAATACCACAAAACTCTGTGGCCCTCCCTGCTCACAGCAGAAGAGGTATGGAGTATCCCACAGCCACTTGAGGTATCACATGCTGAAGGACTCACAACCAAGCCTGAAGAAGTCTTTGGAGGTGAAGACTAACGCTATACTAGATTGATAGAATCTTTACATCCATTTTCTCTGCACCACGACGCCCTTCATTTGCCAGCTGCCATTTTGAACACCTCCCTCACCCCATACCACACTCCCCAGCTCTGCTGCTGCTCAGGATGCACACTAAAACACGTATGCACCAGCTTCCCCCCATAAAGCCCCTGCTAACCAGGGAAAAGCACCCTTGGAGAGCACACACAGCAAGGCAGCAGTCTGCTTGCAGGCTGCCGTGCTCGCTTCACAGCCACTGCCACCCCCGTGGGGACCCGGCCACACCACCCCACCACCATCTCCCCACTGTACATCCCACCACGGCCAGCAGGCTTCTCCCCTACCTCCCCCTCTTCCCCTCCCCCGCCCTCCCTTGGCACACTGCACTGCCCCTGCCCCGCCAAACCACTAGACCCTGCAACCACAAGCTGCGCGCACCCCCGGAGCCTACACCAGCAATGAATTTTTATTATCGGTCATTAACGCCTCCGCCTCCTCCCCCCACGGCGGCCGAGCCTCGGCTCACAGCCTGGGGGAACTTAATGCGCTGCCCCCGCCCCCTTCCTACAATGGTTTCACCCGCTCTCCCCTCCGCGCTCCCCCTCAATGATCCCGCCCAGCCGCCATTTCTCCTCTCCCCGCCCCCTTCTCGCTCAGATTTCGCGCCAAACTGCGCCCGGCCGGCAGGAGGCGGAGCACCCCGGCCAATCGGCGGCACAGGCGGCGCCGCGCGCTCCCTCTTGGGGCGGGGCGGCAGAGCGCCCGGGATCCAATCAGCGGCGGCGCGCTGCGGGGCGGACCAATCGGAGCGGAGCGGTGGCAGAGCCGGCGCGCCCCGCGCTAGCAGTTTGGTTTCCGGCGCGCGCCGTTTTTGCCGCGAAAAGGCTGGTGGAGGTTGCCCGCGAGCAGCGAGGTGGGGTGGCGCCCCGGGCGGCGGAGGGGCGCCCCGGGGGGGCGGCCGGAGGAGATGGGGGGCGGCCGGGGCCGGTGGGGAGCGGGGGGCGCAGTGCGGCGGGGGGCGCAGTGCGGGCGCGGAGGGTCCCGTGCGGCGGTCGGTGTGGGAGGGCCTGACCGCGCGCTCTCGGCCCGCAGGGGAGCAGCTCTCGCCATGTCCGGCTTCGACGACCCCGGCATTTACTACAGCGACAGCTTCGGGGGCGACGCGCCGGTGGACGAGGGGCAGGTCCGGAAGTCCCAGCTGCAGAAGCGGTTCAAGGAGTTCCTGCGGCAGTTCCGCGTGGGCACGGACCGCACGGGCTTCACCTTCAAATACAGGTGCTGCCCACCCGCCTCCCGCCGCTGCCAGCCGGCCTGCCCCGGCCCTGCGCGCCCCGGGGCGGCCGGGCTTGGGAGAGACCCACCCGTCTGCTCATGAGCCCTGCCCTGCCCTGCCCTGCCCTGCCCTGCCCTGCCCACCTCTAGGCCATCTCTTTAAGGGCTTCGTTTAAATGCCCCTCGGGACAATGACTCCATCGCCTCCCTGGGCCACCTGTTCCGATGCCTGACATCGGAAATCCTTCCTGATATCCCACCTAAATCTCCCCTGTTGCAACTTTAAGCCATTCCCTCTCGTCCTGTCACTTGTCACCCAAGAGACCAACCCTGATGTCTCTGCAGCCGCCTTGCAGGAGGCTGTAGAGAGCGATGAGGTCTCCTCTCAATTTCCTTTGCTCAAGACTAAAGAGCCCCATCTCTCTCATCCATTCCCCATATAACTTGTGCTCCAGACCCTTCACCAGCTTCATCACCCCTCTCTGGACCTGCTCCAGCATCTAAATGACCTTCCTGTAGTGAGTGGCCCAAAACTGGGCACAGCTCTCAAGGTGCTGCCTCACCAGAGCTGAGTACAGGAACACAATCACTTCCCTACTCCTGCTCATTACACTTGTCTGCTTTTCTCTTCCCCTGGACTGCAGGGAGCTCTTTGTCAGTGTAAGAAATGCCATCACTACTGCTCAACCCTCAAGGAAAACAGGGGTGCGGCTGTCTCCCAAATTTTTAGACAGCTGTCCAGTGGCAGAGGTAGCAACAGAGGGATCCACACTGCCAAACTCATTCCTTGTTCTGCATTAAAAGTTCTGTCTTCAGGCTCTTGTGCTATCTATCTGGTCTGTAATTTCTTCTGTACCCATTAAAACCAGTACAACACTGTCCATGTGTGCCTTTTGAGGCTGCAAAGGGCCCTTGGCTGCCTGAGGAACTGCAGGTGTATCATGCAAGAGCTGGGACAGCCTTTCCTTTCATCTCTGAATTTCATGCAGCCTGGCTGTTTTAAGGGCAACATTGCCAGTTATGCTCTTAATTCCTTTTCTAAAATCACATTTAGCTAAAATCATAATATAGCTGTTATTATGCATAGAATTTTCCTAATTGCCTATCTAATTGAGTAACTCTAGTAAGCAATTTGCTTTATATGCTTAATATTGTCATTATAAGCAGTGATGTCCCTGGTCTTATGTCAAATTTCAGAGTGGTTTTGGGTGAAAAATTTGGCCAGGTCCTCGAAGTGCTTCTCCTGGCACCCGCACCATTGTCCCCATTTGTTTTCTAAACCAAGGGCTCCCTGCAGAACCTTCTGTCTCTGCTCCTTGCTTGTCATTAAGGTCACTGTGGGTGACTGATGTTTTCTGCCCCGCAAACCTTCACCCCATGCTGCCTTCCAGGGATGACCTGAAACGACACTACAACCTGAGTCAGTACTGGGTGGAGGTGGAGATGGAAGATCTGGCCAGCTTTGATGAGGATCTCGCTGACTATCTTTACAAGCAACCAACGGAGCACCTGCAGCTGGTGAGAATGGGGAGGTTGGCAGCCTGGTGTGCTGACATTGCCACGTTGTGAGTGCAGCCCTGACCATATACTGCAGTAGACCCATAACAGCCTTGATATTGTCTTTGTAGTTGGAAGAAGCTGCAAAAGAAGTTGCCGATGAGGTCACTCGTCCTCGTCCTTCAGGGGAGGAAACTCTCCAAGACATCCAGGTGATGCTGAGGTCCGATGCCAACTCAGCCAACATCCGCAGCCTGAAGGTGAGGTGAATCTGCTGCCGTGCTGAGTGGTGAGTGGAAGGACTTGGTTATGCAAGGGTGTGATGTCAGGGCAGGTTTCAGTACTCGATCATGGAGTATAGGGTACAACCCATGTCCTGACTTACAAGCAGGGGCACTCTGCAACTTCAATCTGACTGCAAGGGATTCTTAATACCGGTTCCTGCTGCAGAGATGTTATTGCTGTTAGCGATGTTCTGCATGGAGCGTTTTGCCTCTTTCTCCCTTCCTTTGATATCAGCATGGCTTAAGTCATGCAACATCCCTCTGCCACTGTAGAGTGAGCGAGTGACATTGTGCAGGCTTTTTTGTTCTGGCACAGAAGTCCCACGGATGTGGGAAGTGTAGCTGAGTGTTTCTTCAAGTTCTTTAGTTTCCCATCCACCTTCCAGTGACAGCTTTCTCACCTTTTCCTTCACCTTTTCCCTTTCAGTCTGACCAGATGTCCCACCTTGTGAAGATCCCTGGGATTGTCATTGCAGCAACCCCCGTGAGAGCCAAAGCCACCAGAATAGCCATCCAGTGCCGCAGTTGCCGCAACACCATCAGCAACATTGCTGTGCGCCCCGGCCTGGAGGGCTACGCTCTCCCCAGGAAATGCAACACGTAAGGACTGACATGGGGGATGCATGTGGCAGGCAGGTGGGGAAAAGGCTGCATCCCTTCCTCCTGCTCTCCCTCCCATCCCCTGCGCGCTGCATCCGGTCAGCTCTGTGTGTCGTCCATTCGTGCTGCCCTTGCTCCTGCCTGCACCCGTGGCTGGCAGGATTTAGCTCCATTCCTGACCCGTGCTGCAGGCAGTATTGAGCGACCGTGGCTGGGGAGTTCATCGCATCTCCTGACGCTTTGCCCACTGTACCCAAAGGTTCATTCCGGCCTCCAGCTGCACTAAGCTGCCATCTTCACTTCCTATTAAGTTCTCGCTGTATTCAATCAAACTCCTTGCTCCTAGGTTTTCCCTCCCCAGGGGGCTGTTGTATGCTACTTTCTGTAGGGGTACTAACCTTAAAACCCTGCTTTGTAGCTCTTGATGCCCGCGTGAACCCCCAGCACTCGGCTGCCACTGTGCCATAGGTCTTGTGCCAGTAGATCCTGGTCAGTTGTGACTTTGAGCTCGTGCCTGCCAGTGTTTATTGTCTACACCTTATCTCTAATGCAGCTTGAGAGGCCTTTGGGATAGGGATCGCTCTTGCACATGGTCTCTACAGCACCTTGCTCCTAATCCTGGAGTGCACTAGCGCATCTGCACTCTCATGTTACCCTCCCTGTCAGTCCTGCCTGGAGTCAGGCACCAGTAGTGGTGTACTGAGACAGCAGCAGGATGTGGCGCTGCTCCTTGTCTTAGAGAGCTTGTAGTGTAGCAAGGCAGATATGTCTTGAGGGACTGGGAGGTTGATGGCAGCCTTGTCACGTTGCTAATTGCTTTCTCACCAGAAACCACTTAACATTTGCTTCGTGCGTGAGGTTATAAAGAAAAATGCCCTGCCGTGTTGCTGAGTCTATGCTGTTATCTCCTGTGTAATTAATGAATTACCTTCCTCCACGCTTTTAGCTAGCAGGGGAGAGGGGGGAGGCGGACAGAGTGCTCAGACAAGTATCACCCTGTCTTGTACCCACTGCTGCTTGTTGAAGACAAGAGAGAGGGCTTGATGAGGCTTTGGCTCAGCCCTGCGTGACTGCCCCTTCTCAGCTGCTGGGCACCATGCAGAGGAGCAGCTGCTCTGGACTGTGTCACCGCTGTCCCCATCTACAGGGGGGCTCCCAGGGGTGGCTTCCAAGTGCCAGCAGCCTTCCCTGATTGATCTTTCTGCACAGAGAGCAAGCCGGCCGCCCAAAGTGCCCGCTGGACCCCTATTTCATCATGCCAGATAAGTGCAAGTGCGTGGACTTCCAGGTCCTGAAGCTGCAGGAGTCTCCCGACGCTGTGCCACACGGGGAGATGCCCCGGCACTTGCAGCTGTACTGCGACAGGTACCAGCACGGCCTCCCCTCCCTTGCCCCACAGGTGTTGCTGGTGCCATCCTTTTCCCTGCTGCCATCCTCTCCTTTCCCCTTCATCCTCTTAGGTACCTGTGTGACAAAGTTGTCCCAGGAAACAGAGTCACTATCATGGGCATTTACTCCATCAAGAAGTCTGCCCAGAAAAAGAACAGAACCCGTGACAACGTGGGTGTGGGCATCCGAAGTGCTTATATCCGTGTGGTGGGCATCCAGGTCGATGTGGAGGGCTCAGGTGAGGTCTGCTTTTGGTGCCTGTCTGGTCTGTGTTGGGAGCACCCACTTCCTCAGCAAGGACTGCATGAAATGACAGCCTGGGTCCTGCTCTGCTGCTTGTGTGGCAGAGGGCTCAAGCAGGTCCAGAGGTCTCACTCGCCCTGGATGCTGTGTAGTGATGTCCTCTGACATTTTCTCACTGATATTAAATGAGATGGCTTCAGCCTGAGTCTGCCAGGGTATTTAAGTGCTTTTATTTTATTGATCTTAGTGGCAATCTCCTAAGCCATCCCTGAGGAACTGGACTGAAGTCCATGGTTAAAATTGAGCTATGTATTTAAAACATGGTCCTGACTGTAATTCTCCCTCTGGGTCCTCCAGGCCTGTTTGGTCCAAGATCCTTGCTTTTTCCTACCAGGCTTTAAGGATGCAGCCTGCCTTACTGGGATAGCAAACACTCACCCTCTCCGCCCTTGCTACCTGGCAGCACTTGGTGTGACTTTCAAAAAGGGTGGTATTGGGGGCGTGGAGTAGTGTCATTTACTTGAAAGCATCCATTTCTTTGATGTTGCCTCATTCTCTTCATCCCTGTACAGGACACAGCTTTGCTGGCTCAGTGACCCCTCAGGAAGAGGAGGAACTTCGTCGCCTTGCTGCCATGCCCAATATCTATGAGACCATCGCCAAGAGTATCGCGCCCTCCATCTATGGCAGCACCGACATCAAGAAGGCCATTGCCTGCCTCTTATTTGGGGGCTCTCGCAAGAGGTGGGAACAAGTCAGCTTGGTGGAGAGAGGGTGGTGGCAGGGGAGTCATTCACAGAACAGCCTTCTGGTGGTGCTACCAACTGTCTTGTCACTTATCAGCAATGCTTGGTTATCATAATGAAGGCTCACCATCTCTCCTCCCTCTTTTTTTTCCCCACCTTGTCACTCCAGGCTCCCAGATGGACTGACCCGCAGAGGAGACATCAACTTACTGATGTTGGGTGACCCCGGCACGGCCAAGTCCCAGCTGCTGAAGTTTGTTGAGAAGTGTTCACCTATCGGGGTAGGTGGTTTGCAGTGCCCACTCCTAATGCATCTCGCTTGTTCCTTCCGCTCCCTGCATAGCACTCAAGACCAGACTGTGGTCACAGCAGATACCCGCCCAAGTGTCCACAGCTACACTGGCTGGTAGATGTTCAAACTGCTATTTCTGGTGCTAGCCTGGAAGAGATGGGGGTGAGGGAGGGGAAGCAGGTAATGCCTTTCATTATGATAGGAGCCAGGCTATTTGCAGACACCTAAAGATGTGAGTGGTGCTGTTTATTGTTGAGACATCATCAGCAGAGAGGCTGGCTGGTCCGGGCAAATGAAGTTGATCCCTTCTGAGGCACGGACCTCCAGGCTGAACCCAGGCATGAAATTGTATTTTCAGCTGTGTTATCTTGTAGTCTCCACTAAAGTCAGCCTCTGACAGTGTTGTTCCCTCAGGAGGAAAGCAAAGCTAATGCAGCAGCCCACCAAACAATGAATCACTTTCTATTCCGTACTTAATACCTGTATTTGTGTGTCTGCAAGCCCTCCGGTGCATCACAGCTGCTTGGCCCAAGGCCTGGGACTGTGCAGTAGTCTTGCTTTGTACCCAGCAGGTCTGCTTTTGGCATGTGCTGAGGGGTTTTCCTGGATGGCTTTGCCTTTCCTTCTGCAGCTCTGGATTTTGCAGTGGGGGGGGTTGCTTTGTCCGTCAGCTGTGGCAGTGGACTCCTGGGTCCCAGAGTGGCTGACGTGCTGTCCCCTTTCCTTGTCCCACACATTGCTAGGTGTACACCTCTGGGAAAGGCAGCAGCGCTGCCGGCCTGACAGCCTCTGTGATCCGCGACCCATCCTCCAGGAGTTTCTTCATGGAGGGAGGAGCCATGGTGCTGGCCGACGGGGGAGTGGTGTGCATCGATGAGTTCGACAAGGTACCCCTGGGGCTGCCCACACGGGAGTGGGGAAGAGTCCTTGGGCTGCCACGAGAGCCCAGAGCTGCAGAAGACAGGGCTGACTCACCTTCTTTCAAGGAAGGTTGGGAGATGGGGCTGCAGGGAAATTCTGGTTACGTCCTGCACTTGTGAGCAGAGGTCCTCGCAGAGCTTTACCTTGGGAGGGTCAGCATTGGGAGTGGGCGGTGTGTAACTGAGGATCAGTGGAGCTGATTGATGGTGACTTCTTATTTTTTCACTGCACCTAATTTTTCCCACCTCGGATGAGAAGATGCGTGAGGATGACCGTGTGGCCATCCACGAGGCGATGGAGCAGCAGACCATCTCCATTGCTAAGGTGAGATGCAAGTGCTTGTCACCTCAGGGTTGGAGCCCGAGTCTTGATCTCCGAGAGCCTAGCAGCCAGCAGTCACACATCTGTTGTCAGAATCACCCCTTTTTAAGTGGCCTGTCCAAGCAGTGCTTTTGATGGTTACTTGTTTCTCTGATCTGAGACTGGTCAGACCTGCCTGTAGGCTTTGTGTTGTCTTCTCCCAGGCAGCCTGAATTTCAGCAGGGCTGAAACAAACTCCTTCTGCTCCCCTAGCTTCAGTAGCTCTGCTGATACACCTGTGTCACAGCGTGATGTCATTTTTTCTTCCTTCCCACTCCTCTCCACACCCTCAGAAGACCTACAGAAACTGCCTGACATCCTGGGTGCCAGGTCTTCTCTCAAATCAGTTTGTCTTCATTTCCACTGCTCAACCTTTCTTATTTGTAGCACCTCTGCTCCCCCTGCTTGCTCTGGCTCACCCCTTAGCTGTTCAGTTCCTGGTAACAGAGTGCCCACTACTTGTCCTTGCTGGTTGCTCTTGCCCTATTGCTTGCAAACCTGCACCTTGCCCCCAGGGCCTCCCAGAGGAACTTGGCCCCAGACACGCAGTTTCTATCTTGGGTTGCAAATTTGGTGAAAGGCTGTTGTGTGTCCTCGCCTGAGACACGAGCTTTTAAATGAAGTTACATTGCTCAAGTGTCAGCTGAAGTCAGTTGTGCACCAGAAGTACACGTGCATCCAGGCCCCTGTAGCTCCTGTGCTGACCCCTCTCCAGTGTGGAACCATTACAGAGCAGTTAAGTGCTACTTAAGGGGTTTTATTTAAATGCAGACTGGTCTGGACCTTTCAATACAAGATAATAGCCTTCTAACCCTGCTGTGACACATATGTGGTCTTGACCTCATCCATTTCTCCTTCCCACCACAGGCAGGAATCACAACCACGCTCAATTCCCGCTGCTCAGTGCTGGCAGCTGCCAACTCTGTCTTCGGGCGCTGGGACGAGACCAAGGGTGAGGAGAACATTGATTTTATGCCGACCATCCTGTCCCGATTTGACATGATCTTCATTGTCAAGGATGAGCACAACGAGGAGCGAGACATGGTAGGCTGGGTCTCATGGCACTCTGGTTTTTGGGAGTGGGAGGGAGTGGGGTTTCCAGCTGCCTGACTGCCCTCTGCTCTCACAGACACTGGCCAAACATGTGATGTCCCTACACGTGAGCGCCTTGACACAGACCCAGGCTGTGGAGGGTGAGATTGAGCTGAACAAGCTGAAGAAGCTCATCTCCTTCTGTCGGACGTGAGTGAGAGGCGTGACTTTCTGGCAGCACCCCAGCTGCATGGTGGGAGGCAGTGGTGAGAAGCAAACCATGCTCCTAATACTTGCAAGCACCCTGTCTGGGTGACCTTAATTCCTCCCTTGAAAAATGGGAAGTGAGAGCAGCTCGCAGTGGTGCCACAGCATGGCACAGGGATGTGAGTGGTGCTGGGGACTCCGCTGCCTAGGGGGGACCCCCCATCAGCAGCACTGCCTCCAGCTCCTGTTTTCCCCCTTGCAGGAAGTGTGGCCCTCGGCTGTCAGCAGCGGCAGCAGAGAAGCTGAAGAACCGCTACATCCTAATGCGAAGCGGCACTCGCCAGCACGAGCAGGAGAGCAATCGCCGCTCCAGCATCCCCATCACTGTCCGGTGAGCAACCCATTGCTGCCCCCCTCGCCCCACCAAGACCCTCTGGGTTGAAGTTCCATTGCTGGGAGTTGTCTAGGGTAGCCCGGGAAGAGGGGTTAGAGGGGTGCTGGGATATGGGGAGCCCTCTGTGAACGGGGCAACACTGGAGGTGGTAGGGGCACTGGAGTGGAGCAGGAAGCAGGTGCCTGCCATCGTGTAGGTGGGGGTGTCAGGGATGGAGAAGGCCCTTTAGAGCCACAGGAGAAAACAATGAACATCATCTTTGTCAAAAGGCAACTGGAGGCCATCGTACGCATTGCTGAGTCCCTGGGGAAGATGAAGCTTCAGCCGTTCGCCACTGAGGCAGACGTTGAAGAGGCCTTGCGACTCTTCCAGGTCTCCACGCTTGATGCAGCCATGTCAGGCAGCCTGTCAGGTGAGGGGGAGATGCTCTGTGCTGGGGACAGGAGGAACGTGCTGGGCCTCGTTGCTCAGGGCAGAGAGAGAGGCAAACTCTACTTCCAGGACCAGGCTGGCAGGGGCAGGGGGTGCTACCAGTTCCCACCACCATGCAGGTGCTGGACCTTTTGAAGCAGAGGCTAAGCAATGCCTGTGGACCATCATAGCTGTGGGGCTGTGGCTCACAGGGAGGGCAACCACAAATGACACCAAGGATCTCCGCCCATGCTGGCAGGGGAGGGATGGTCTGGCCTCTTGTGGTCCCAAAGGCAGAGCTAGTTCCCAGATGTCCTCCAGAATCTTTCCCTATGGGGCTGGAGGCAATGTTTCATTGGGAGGCACCATGGCACAAAGGGTTTGAGGCAAGCTCCCAGCAGTTAGGACCATGTTCATCTGTGTCTTTGGAGCTCACCTTTGATGGTAAATTTGCTGCTGGGTTCCCTGAAGTCTGAGACATGCAGGTGTGGTGGGAGATACAGGAGATGGGCACTCTGGCTTTGGGAGTGATGTCTGGGCAGCGCAGAGCTCATTGCAGCCTCCGTCTCCAGGGGCAGAAGGCTTCACAACACAGGAGGACCAAGAGATGCTGTCCCGCATTGAGAAGCAGCTCAAGCGCCGCTTTGCCATCGGTTCTCAGGTGTCAGAGCACAGCATCGTCCAGGACTTCATGCGGCAGGTGGGCTGGGGCCCAGCGGAGGGCTGGGCTGTGAAACTGGGCACCTCAGGCTGCTGCTTTGGGGGTGATTGAGGGTTCCTAGTGGGCTCCTGCGAGGTCTAACCCTGCCAGCTTATCTTCTGCTCTTCCCTTCTCCAGAAATACCCAGAACATGCCATCTACAAGGTGCTGCAGCTGATGATGCGGCGGGGCGAGATCCAGCACCGCATGCAGCGCAAAGTCCTCTACCGCATCAAGTGATGTCCCTGTCCTGCGTGTGGGGTGGGAACCGCTGCTGCCTGACCCTGCCTGCACGAGGGCAGCGTGCCCTCGGTCTTGGAGCCTGTCCCTGGAAGAAGCTCTCCTTGGGAAGCCAAACATCCCAGGGCCTCCCTCTTGAACCATTGTTTGGAGTAGTCTGGCTTCGCTTTGGGTGTGCTGTCACCATGTCATATCAATGTTTCTTTGAACTCCAAAAGCTTTTAGTTTGTATTAAAAATAAAAACTGATGTTGATATCCCAGGGTCTTTGGCTGCCTGGAGGGACAGTGGATTCCTTTAAAGGGGGTGGAGGATTTTGGTTGGGGAGGCATCCCCTGCCACTGCCCAGCATCTACCCTTGGGCCTGGCCTTGAAGCAGGATGCAGCCCTGTGGGCATCACCAGCAGCCCTGAAGGCAGAAGCTCATGTGTCACTCAGGTTTTGATGTGTCTATTAAGGCATAAATCCCATCAGCACAGACTGCCACACCGGGCTCAGCCGTGCTGGAGGTACCACACCTGGGCCCTGCAAGCAGGCTGCTGCCACCTTCCCTATCAGCCAGCAGCAGCAAACTAAATGACCTGCCAGTCACGGCTCCAAAGCTGCTCTTTGCTGATCCCTTCTTACCCTCTGCCTGCGCTGTGGCTGTCGGGGTGCAGCACTGTGTACAAGCCTTGCTAGAAGCAGAGCCCCTTGCTTGCCCTCATGGGGATGCAAGGAGTTGTCCAAAAGCTGTGTGCCCTCCTCAAAGCAACCTGTGCCACCTCTTGTGTGCTGATGGCCGTAGGGAGGGTTGTCGGCTCACCGGGAGCCTCAGTCTCAGCCCCAGGGAGGACCTGTGCAGCTTCTCTCCCTTCTCCGTTTCCTGCACGAACTCGTGCTCCTCCAGCGCTGCAGGGCTTTGTCGTTTCCAGCAAAGTAGCCTGGGTTCTCCTGAGCATCCTCCCGCAGACGTAAGGTGTGGGTAGGTCCCTGCCCTCAGCGGCTTGGGGCCAGCTCGGGTGTGCAAGGGTGCCTGTGGGGGACTGCGGACCGTGCAGAGCATCGGTGGGCGTGGAAGATGAGCGAAGCCGCTGCAGGGGCTGGAGAGGCGCTGCCCTGTCTGCGAGTGACCTTCAGGCTGAGCAGCACCCTGAGAGAAGGCTCCGCGGGCAGAACGAGCGCTTAGGGCCAGCAGAGGGTACCAGAGCCCCGAGGATGCTGGGCTGCGGTGCTGCACGGTACTGCCTCCTCTGAGGGGCAAACCAAGGGGTCCCTTTGGGATGTGGTGGGGGGGTTGCAGGGTGTACCCAGCCTGGCAGCTGTCACAAAAGGGCTGAACATTCCTGCGACACGTGGGGGCTGGGCACTATCCCTGTTTCCTTATGTTTGGGTGTTTTGAGAGGTCCACAGCATGCTCTGGACATGGCTTAGTATGGGGCCAGGGGTCCATCTGCAGGGGATGGAGTGGTGATAACCCTGACAAGGCAGACTGCATTTTGGAGAAGCTGCCCCCTGTTCTTCATTCTCTGTTTTTTTCAGATAGGTCCAGCCTTTGTGGTGGGTTGGAGGGTAGGCTGGCACAAAGCATCCCGAGAGGGATGGGTCTCTGGAAAGCTTGCACCAGTGATTTTATTTATTGCCCTGTGTTTTTCCAGGTGCCAGGCACCTTGTGGGGTTTCTTAGATGATGGGGCAATAGCAAGAAGGCTGCTTTTCCTTTTTTTTAAAAAAAAAAGATGCCTTCTCTCCCCACACTGCTCCCTGGCTGGGGAGGCAGCGTCCCTGACCTGCAATTTCATGGAGAGGATCGGCTCCATGGAGGAGAAATTAGTGGAAGTGAAAGTAACAGGACTAGATCTTCACCTGGAGACTGAAGTTGCCAAAACTGCCAGTGTCTGAAAGCATCTCCCCACACACACCCCCCTTGCAGGCTTCCATGCCTCTGGTCGAGCATTCACTCTTTTAGGATCGTGAGGTGGCCCATTAGAGGAGGGTCAACATGTCCCCCGAGCAGCAGCCTGGTGTCATGGCTGTTTCCCTGCCACATTCTGTAGCCCACGGAGCTCTGTAGGAATAGATCCCATGGGGCTCTCAGCCCCGCCACCCTTCCCAGTACCTGTATCCTTGCTCTGGAGATGCTAGCAGTACCTGTCTTATCTATGGTCCTTCTTCCACGGGTGCAATGAGAGCAAAGCGAGCAGAGACATGAGACTGGCACCCACAGCCTGCTCTTAGGACTGCCTCTGAGGAGGCTGCGAGCCTCCATTCCCCAGCTTGGAAAGTGCACCCAGTGATGGAGAAGGGCCAAGTGGGGAGTGCCACAGGAAGGGGATTGGGGAGGAGAACACAGTGTAAAGGGCCCTGTTTGTATCACTCTTTTGTTTTCTTCCTTCATCCTTGCCCCTACCTGTAGACCTCCATCCAGCCTTTCCACATGACTTTTCTCTGTCTGGGAGCAGTAGTGCTTAGCTGGATTTTGGCTGCTGACTGACTTGTCCTCACAGGTTTAAAAGAGCCACCATCTCACGGTACATCAAGCTATGCTGGGCACTGGCAGGTGTGGAGGTTAGAAAGTCTTTTCATTGGGTTTTTTTTTTTCTTGTTTTCATAATGTAATGGGAACAGAGGTATATTTCTGTGACAGGGATCAGAATGATTGATCTCTTCGTGCTATGAGATGTGTTGATTATATGGTATGAGGTTATGTAAGTGTATGTACGACTTGAAACAACATTGTGTAGCAACTAATGTATGCAGCAGAGCTGGAATGTACGCAACTGGCATTATCTTAGAACTTGAGATCATTGATTAGTAACGGCTTGTTTTGATGATCATACTGCAGATGGAAATTTTGGGAGGAAAAGCAGTTCTCAGTTGGGTGGAGTGGTAATGCTTGGCGAAGGGATCAGTGGTCCTGCTAATGAAGATGACCAGATTTTTCGTCAAATAATAGCCACTCAATAAAAGATTGGTCATTCTTCTGGTGAAGGGGACTCTTCTTGGTCATCCCTGGGGCTCTGACACACTGAGACTTGTGACAGAGTCCCTGTCTGGGTGACCAAAAATACTGTTCACAAATCCAAGGCAAAGAGACGAAAACCAGGCAGACATAGCCACTTCACAGCTGAGCAGCAGAGTGTTCCTTCACCTAGCCCACAAAGCTGACCATGCCCTTTCCTTACCTCACTACTGTGTCACTGGCACAGCAGCCTCTTCCCCACTCTTGATTTGTCTCCTTGGGAAGCACTGTTGGGTGAGAGTAACCACCCCAGACCAGGTGGTGCACCTGGGGTGCACAGGTGCCTTTCACACAAAGCTTGGGCTTGGGTAGGAGCTACCCACCTCTTGCCACAGCGAATGACCCCCTGAAGAACTTGCAGATTACATGTAATTCTGCATGACATTATGTTAATCTGTGTGAGCAGAGGGGAGTTTATCACTCCAAAGACACCCAGTGCACTGGGATTTTTCCAGCCTTCTTGGTTTCCCATGGGAGGGACAGGTTGGGATTCATGTGACCAGGAGACATCAAGTAGTAGAGTCTGAGCAAGGCTCTCTCCATGCCAGTGCAGGGGTGTGAGCCCATCCAGACAGCAGCTTGTTTTATCTAAAGCAAATGTTTAAAAGAAACCAGAGAAGCTGTGCCCTAATTGCATTTGTTTTCTCTCTGTTGACTACAAAAGGAGGTCAGGGTAACTAGACCGAGGAGGTATTTTTGCATCATAGGCAGCTCAAACTGGGGAGAGGTGTGCATCCTCCCTCCCTGTGTGCTGCACTGCTGTGTTGGAGGAGAAGGCTTTGTGAAGGCTTGCTTTGGGTGGCTAACTTCGGGGCAGCTTTGCTGGGTTTGAATCTCTTTCTTCTTACACCCAGCTCATCAGAATATCTCCATGTAAATGTCAGTGGAGCTCCACTACTGTAAAATCCAGCAAAGCTGAGTCATCACATCTGCACTGCTCGGCTCTCCTCCATCTCTGTGTAGGATGAGAGCTGTTGCAATGCAGCAACATAACCTCCGAGCATGTTGTGAGTGTCACTTCCTCCATAAAATAAAACAAAACCAAACTGCAGAGTCCTGAGGGCTATTGCTCAAGGATGTGAGATAAATGCTGGCAAGTAGCATATGCTGATATGTGCAGTGTGAGAAATTGCCTGAACTGGTCCACCAAGCACCAACCTCAGACACAGGAACCCAGGGTTCCTCTCCCCTTTCTGCTACTGACTTACTGGGCCAGTTAAGGGTGCAACTCCATATCTTTGTCTGTCTTGGATAATAACCTTTCTTGGAGCACAGACCACCTCTTACACAATTTTGTGTAGTACCTTGCACAACAGTCACTGGATTTCAGTGGCAGAAGCTACATGCTGACATAAATCCACATTCTAGGGCCTCTGCAGCCCTTGCCAGGCTGAGAAGTAATCTTCCAGAGGCAGAGAAATCTCTCTGCTTTGCTCTGGACAGTGACAGAACAGACCAAGAGGCAGCCATGGCATCACCCTGTGGAATAGCACGTGTGACATTGGTCTAGGTGCCTTTGATGGGGTTTTCTAGACAGAGGTGTCCAAATGCTGCATTTCAGTCCTTTAGGAGGTTTGACTAATGGACTGTATCCCCTAATTTGTATCTTTCCCCTCCCTCCTCCACTGATTTGCAATGTACAAATGGCCACTACTGCCCTTCACCCCATTTTTCCCATCCTATTGCAACATCCTTTGCTCTTTCCTGCCCCAGGTCTCTTCCAGACAGTCCATTTTCTCATCCTTCACCCTAATGCATGCCTCATGCCTGCTCTCTCTTCTCTGCATGGTCACAGTGTCCTATTCCCCTTCCTGTCTCTTGCTGTCAGTTCCTGGCCACCTTGCAGAGCATGCAAGCCTTCCACTTCTGTTTTCAAACCTGCTGGCTTCATGGGCAGGCAGAGCATCAGGGTATAACACGCTGAATCAGTTCTCCAGGGGCCTGTTAGGAATGGGACACCAAAGGACATGTGCTAGAGAACGTACCCGGACCATCTGCTGCTGCTTGGCTGTTCCCCCTCTCCCTGACCTTCAGCTTTCATCCAGCCAAGCTGCTCCACCTCTCCCTGTTCTTGATCTTTACCTCATCAACCTTTTTTTTGAATACTTTTTTTTTTTTTCACCTTTTCTCAGACTCCTGTAGGCAATTTGGCCAGAAAGCACATAGACCTTTGGACAGAAAAGCCAGGCAATACTGATTTATATGCCCTTTGCACCACACACTTTTGCACCCTCAGAGTGAAACAGGAGTGTTATCTTGCCTGCCTTGATCAAAGGTACCCCTGAAATGCTTGCTGAGTGGGAAGCAGGTCTATCCACAGCTGGCCACATGCTGTGTGCTCATCAGCATCCAGCACCTCTGCGGTATAAATAGGCATCTATAAATAGATAGATAGGCACCTTTCCTTTTTGGAAATCCTTCACTTGATGGAATCTGTCAGATCTCAAACTGCACCTGCTACTTTGTGGACTCTGTCACAGCTGATCATAAAGATGAACTTCAGTATATCACCAGGACTGCAGAGTTAAACCCACACAGCTTGAAATATTTATAAGGCTTTTAGGGCACTGGTTGACAGGTCATTTAGCATGCAGGTAATACCACCATCCTAGTCCCTCACACCAGAAAAAGGTGCACATTCAACATGAGCAGTTATCTTCTATTTGTGCTTTGTAGTGAGGAGGTGCTTGATGGTCTGACTAGGAGTGCAGAGACTGTCATCAACCTATATGGAGGTTCACCATCCATATGGGCCCAGCAGGTGAAGAGTGAACTTCTGGGTTGGAGAGAGACGAAAGACACAAAGAGGGGAACAATTCTTCCAGTGCCACATGGTTCTCATAAACTAGTCTGGTGCACAGCCCTACACACTTGATGCTCAGTCCAGATCTTTCAGCATCAGAGTTGCTGCAATGGGAGAACTACAGCATCCTATTTACCTGGCTTCTCCTGAATCAGGCAATTAAAATATCATGGTTTCCACAGCAACATCACTACTGCCACACTGTGCCAACGTCACTTTACTGTACCTTATTCACATACAGATGCAACTTACGGTAATAGATACATCACGTGGAAAGAGGGTGAAGCTTCCCCAGTCTTGAGTTGAACTGAAACTTCAGATGTTGAGCTCAGAAGGCTCATTTTTAGTTCAGTTTGCTTGGCCTCCTGCATGACACAGGTCCTAGAGGTTCAGCCAAGGAGCACAGCAATCAAAGCACTCTATGGGCAAATCCTCATTGGCTGCCGTTTTTGATGTAAAATTGGTTTGCTTTCCAAGAGGGTAAAATACTAAGGACTCTAAAAGGACCAATAGAAGTTGATGCCAAAGAGACTCAATGTTTTCCCAGATGGACATCACCGACTGTAGGAAGACAAAGTGCAGAAGCATGTGTCTTCATGGCTGGGACTGTACAGATAAACCACGTCTGGTCCTGCAGAATCAGACAAGACAGACCCACACCTGTATTTCACATGACCTGACAGGCGTGTTGCCCCAGAGCCTTCCCATGCCGTGCCATTTGACTGCTTTCCAAAACCTCAGTGGAGAAACCAGGACTTCTGCTCTTTTGTCTCTTGCACTGGAGAAAAGGGTAACATTAGGTCAGAGAACCAGCTCAGAAGGAGAAGCCCAGAATTCGAGTCCCAGCTCTGTGAGAAAAAACAGAAGACCTATTTGTTTGTGGCTCATGCTGCATGCCCCAAATCCAGAGACACACAATTTACAGTCATGACCTCTTCATCTTTCTTGCTCCTCAGAGGATAAAATGTTTTCCTGTTTATTCCAATGGGCAGCTGTTGTATCCACAGGGGAGAGCAGCACTCATGGTTAATATGGCTGATGTCCAGATACGTTTTGCAGAAGTTGCTTGTTTGTTTGCTGGGCCATCCAGCAGCTGCTGAATGTCCTGCCTTTGGGAGCAGGAGACTCACAGGCAATTCTCAGATGCTCAAGCATGAGAGAAGACTTGCTCCCCCCACTCTGGGATTGGCAGGCAGGAAAGAGGTCCTGGGGGCTTCTTCAACCTCTGCTGTGTGCTGAGTACATCATAGGGTCTCCTTCACCTTCTCCACCCGGTGTCTCTGTGCCCTAAGGACATTCTGTGTCACCCAGAGGAGAGTGGAGGCAGAGGGTACTAAGAGGCCTTAGGGTTTTAGAACCTCAGCAAGCACTGCTAGACACAATGTGGGGTTCCCAAAGCAGTTAGACAGCCAGGGCTGGTGAGGGAAACGTCCATGTAGTCATCGCCCAGGCAAGAGAGGTGTGGGGACATGGGCAATCCCTGGAAAACACCAGAGAAATATTACCACCATGGGAGCCATTCCTCAAACTGCTTTTGTGGTCCCTTAGACACAAGAAAAAGTGTCCCAAGATGTAGAGGATGCAGCTCCCAGGGGCTTCCCTGCTGGAATCACCATAAGCCGTATTTGGTTTCATCCATCAACATGGAAGAAGCAGTTAAAATTCAATGCCCTGGGAAGGAATCATCAAAGACAATCAAATGCAGGAGAAAGACAAAGCCTGCTGCCTCCTGTGTCTGTGTGTTTCTTTTTTGACATCAAGAGCACTTCTCATGTTTGATTTCCTTCTTTGCTTCAGCCTGGCAGGGCGGTGTTGGCTGTTCGTGTTTTTAAATGCCACAGTGACCCAGATTTGGAACAGGCAGGCGGTGATCCAGGCAGTGGGTTTGTATCGGCTCTGCCTATGCAGTCAGCTATGAGTTGCTGAAACGGAAAGAAGTCAAAGTCCAGTCTCCAGTGACCCGTGCATGGGCTTCAGAGTCACCATCAGTTTGGAACTGAGGCAACAAGGCTGCAACGTGGAGATACATAGCAAGCCAGCCTAAAAAATCAATCATGCCCTCTGGCCAAGCAGTAGCTGGCACCAACCCTGTGTCTTCTCAATGGCTTCGTTTTTCAGCAGTGCCCACTGCGCCCATCTCCTAGGTTGGGAAACCTGCTGGAAACCTGCTGGCTCACAGGCAGTGCAGTAGCTGAAGGGTTTGAACAACCCCTATGGAAGTGGTAATTTGTTTTAAGCATGAAACCGCCTGCTTATTATATAAGAAAGGATGTAAGTGGTTCTGTTCTGGATCCCATGGTGAGCAGCTAGAGATAGGTTATTTCCGTATAGCCCAAATTGCTCTAAATGAGCCAGCTTCTCTGATTTTTCTGGCCACTTTTGTGGGTTCCCTCATGTGAAGGTGACAGTGGAGCAAAGGGCTGTTGGTGCAGTTGAAGGCTGCCTGGATGGTGCAGGCAAGGGAAACACAGGCCTAACAGGGGCTGCTGAGAGGCAGGAGGGGAGGGCCTGTGTAAAGTGTACCTGTACAATCTCACTCCTAACTCGCTCCTAGTCTCAGCAGTGACTCGACCCCTGGCAATCAGTAGCACATATATCCTTTCAAACCCTCTAGTGGTAGAGAAGTCCAGTCATCCTTCCTGCAGAGGAAGGAGTTGGGGCACAAGAAAACAGCACATCTTAGCCCAAGGTGCACAAGAGTTAACAGCAAAGAAGGATGGATGAATCCAGCTTCTTCAGTCCCAGGTTCTGCTTGTGGTGATTTCCTTCCTCCTACAGATGCCACATCCACAGTATTTTTTAATCCTGGAGAACTCTCCCCTGCTCTTCAAGAAGCAGAGAAACCTGTTCCATGACTTTTTACCTCCGTAGTGTCCCCCTCCTTCTACCGTTAGCTCTTTTTTTGATTTCCCACGTTTCTTTCATTTCAAGCCTCCCTCTCCTCATAGGCTGAAGCACAGCCCACTGTGTGGAACCCCTCTGCTCCACAGAAGGCCAGTGACGTGTTGAATAAATCCCCTCTGATGAGTTTTGCCTGGCTGATCTGCATTTCCCAATGCCCCATTTATGTCTCCTCGATAGCTTTAATGAAATGAAAGCTGATTTTCTCATTCATACTGATCTGTGGCAGGTGAGCCTTCCCGGTACTCATTTCCCAGGTTTCAGACCCTATGTGAGCAGCCGCCGGGTGCCATGCCCACCTCCACGCTCTCGCCCTCTTGTCTGCGTGTTCTCATCCTGTCTGATGCTCCTCACCCTTGTGCCTGTGACATGAGCACATGCATTTCCTCAGAGCCACGAGCTCCTGCTCAGCACCACCACCACCACCCACCCACCCCTCCGGGGCCTCTTCCACAGCTCTTACTGCTCTTTCTGCTGGATGCAGCATGCCGCTGCTTCCCAAAGCCACTCGCTGTGTTTGTGAGTTGGGTAGAGCCCATAGGCAGCCAAGCAATGGCAGTGCTGTGCCTCTTCCATGCTTTCAGTCCAGAAGAAAGTGGGAATGGCCCCTACTAAAAAGCTGTTGGTGGTGATCATGTGGGTTACAGCAGGATTTCGGGAAGAGCCTGGAAAGAAAGGAGTTCCTGCTTCAGTGCATTTCAGCCAAATACACTGACAAATAGCAGAGGTGAGGACTGCAGTATGTTAGCGAGGGAAAAAGCAACTGCAGTGCTCCCCTGCAGAAGGTTTCTGTTTAAGTGTAAGTTAAATATCAGAGGAGTGATGATCTTATGAATGAAACACAACACATCTAGGGACATAATCCTGTATCAGCCACTAATTTACTGTGTGACCTTCAGTAGTTCCCTCAAGCCCTTTCTGCCTCTGTCACTTCTTGTCTCAAACAAGCCCAGTGACGACAAATCCCTTTTTTGTAGAGGCCTTGCGAGATCTTGCAAGATCTTGTAGAGATCTTCACAAGATCCTCACTGGGTACATCGAAGGCAAAGTGTTTTCTCACTAAGAACGCATTTAATATCTCCAGTGATGTAATGTGGCACATTAGCTCACTGGTGCTAAGCCTGGAGCCTCCCACTCAGAACCCATTCCACCTGCCTCACACAAAGGCGTGTGTTGCCCCTCCGCAGTCACTTCTCAGCACAGTTCCTTCCTCTCCCCCTGCTTCCATGGGGATCTTTTTAGCCTCCCTAACACCTCCTCCCTTGCCGTAGAAGGCCAGTCTTCAAAGAAGAGCCCTTGCTTCAGCACAGATGGGCACAGCCAATCACTTCCCTTCAAAGGGAGATGTTGCCCCAGCAACCAAAGTTTTGAAGTCGGGAAAAGTTCTGAAAAAAAATCCCCAATTGTGATGGGAAATGACACTTGGGAACAAATGTACCACGTTGCCATGGCAGCCTGAATACTTGCATGGAACTTGGTGTTTTGAAAATATAAAAAGACTGTGCTTCAAGCAAGCCCAACTAACTTAATGCCTTTGTCAGGTAGCTGTGCAATGCCAAGTGCCTGATGTTTATATTTTTTACCTGGAGTGTGAGAGACTCCATCACTTCTGAAATAGAAGGAGCTTCTGCTCTTAATCCGACAGAGGACTATTTGAGACTACAGGTTTTTCTGGGCTGCCTGGTCTGGTATTGATCTGTTGGGTTTATTTCTGTCATTTGAAGTCCATCAGTTCTTGGTTGTCTTGGTTTCCACATCTGTGTTTTATCTGTTATTTCATTTGTTGCCTTTTTATGCTACAGTGTCTGGGCTAAAAACAACAGGTGATTTGTTCAAAAACATGGACCCCTTTCCTAGTCCCACAATAATCCATGCCTTACCTTTGAACCATGAGGGGTGTGTGTGCCATCAGGGGCCACAGTCTGTTTCTTTGAGCTCCATGAACTGAACAAGATGTGATTCTTCTCCATCACTTAGGTGCTTTCTCCTAATTATACCGAGGAAGAGGAATAATCAGCCTGAGGTTATTCCTGTGCCTGTTGGACAGACTCTGCAAACCCAAAGGTGACCTGGACTCCTCAGAGTGTCTGTAAAACCATTCAGATCTGGAGTACATCACCATTTCCCCTCAAAAGTCCTGATTCTCATTTGACATAAAGTTGGTAGGGCTCCCTGTGGCCTAGGGAGCTGAAAAGACCAAAAGGAGAGAGAGTGATCTGTTGCTGGTATTCTTCAGTGTCTCGGCCAGCCAGCCCTCTGGTAAAAGCAGTGTGGGTATGAAAAGGGCGGTGAGATACAGAAGGAAAACAGCGTTGGTCCAGTTCTGAGAAGATTAAATCCCAAATGGCTCACAGGGGGAGAGGGATTCTCAGTATTTAACTGAGAAATAACCTTCAGCCCTGACACCACATTTTATTCCTTGCCCGCAAACCGTTACTGAGACCTAAGCTTCAGTTAAGCTCTCCCAGCTGCACAGAAGTAACCAATGCCTTTGGCAAAGCCAACCCTCCTCTGATGACAGGAAAACACCCCAGCTGAGGACCCACCATGCTGTGGGTGCAGTGATGCCAGTGACAGACCCCCATGTGCCAGTCTGGGCTAGATAGATGCACAGAGCATCATGGCATGAAGACTTCCCACCCTAGGCTGGGCCACAGCCCACAATTCCATCGTCATCTGCGAAGACCTTTGTTTTCCCCTCATCCACTGGAGTATATGTTTCAATTGCCCAATCCATCCTTGCATCACATCGTCTGTGGTTGTGCTTCATCTTTGTTAGCCTCCTCCCCACTGCCTTGGGTGGTCTAGTGTTGGCTGATGTTACTTGTAGACTGTGTGGGAATGACCAGATTTGGAGAGACTGTAGAAGTAACATTGGGAAGCCCACAGAGGAGCAGGGATTTCTGTGCTCCTTGGCAGGAGCTCAAGCCATGTACCCAACCCCTGTAGCTCCTGGACTCTCATCCCTGGTTCACCTACTCCCCTGGTCTGCATGTACATCTCACCCCAAACTGTTCCTCTCTAATTAGAGTATCAAGGAGATGTTTTATCTCAAGTGCTTTGGAAAGGGTGTCACTGTTCTTAACTTAATTACTTGGCATTGCAAAGGTTTCTAGTCTCTCTTTTCCCTTTGACAGTTTTATTATGGAAATATTTTTTACTCTGGGCTCTCTCCTTTGTGTTTTTCTGTGGTGTTTACAATAGGGGCTCCTCAGTGCTTGTTCTGAAGCAGCTTAAATGGGAGATTGGCTTTAGACAAAACACACGGCTGGCTCCAAGGACGCAAGCAGAGAACTGTCGACTGTTTCATAAGGTCACACTCTGCTCAGGCCCAGATCCCCAGCCTCCAGTCCCCCCACCTACATTTTCTTCTCTTGGCCTTATCGTTTGCACCAGAGTCGAGGGAGAGGACTGGTCCCATGCCTGGTGCCAGGTTCCTCTTTGCAGTGGTACCCTCCCCACACTATTTGGGACCTCAAAGATGTAAGCTTCATCCCTTACAGGAGTGTTCTCTGCCACTTTGCCTAATTTCTGTTTCCTGTCTACTGTTTGCACAGAGCCATGCCAATGGATGGGAAGGTGTGGTACTTACTGGGCAGATGAAGATAGGATCTGGGGAAGAGTGAAGGAAAAAATGGGAAGGCTGTGAGCTCATTTAAAATATTTACTTGAAATGGAGCTCTTGATCTGAGCTCATTTGACATCTGTGGCTGTTTTTCTGGTGACTAATTCCACAGTTACCTGATTAAAAAACCTTTATAAAATCCATAGTCATCAATACATTTGGGATCATTCTGGTTTACTGGAAGAGCACATGCTTGTGCTCTATCACATGCAGGCAGTCTATTTTGCACCATGAGGGCTAATTATGCTTCTAATACTGAGCCTTAGAGGGACAGAAACCTCTTCTCAGTCTATACCAAAATTAAAGTATTGCCCTCCTTGTGATCCTGCCCACTGCATTTTGTAGTTTTATGTGGAACAGGTAGGTCTTCTGACTACATGCATGGCATAAGGGTATTGTAGTCACTCCACAGGGGACGGGGCATTGGAAGTAGATGGTGTGTACTCCAGCCTGATCAGGTCACCTGGCTCCAGCAGCAGAGTTTTCTGGGAGTAGGATCTGTGTAGGATGTTCAGGTAAGGAGTGAAGGTTGGGTTTTATGTTATGTTACTATTTTCTCTGGGTTTGTAGTTTGTATTAATAGGGATGAGTAAAACTGGATCAGTGGGAATGAAGCAGAAATGGTTTCCTAGAGAAGTCCCAGCAGACCCATGGGGGTTGTTTCCCTCTGTCTGGAGTGGACTGGATCAACATTGCCTGGTATGATCACAGAGCTGGTGACACAGACATTTCCAGGATGGTGAAGACTGCTACATGGCACTACCACTGACAATTCTCACAGGACCTATAAGCAAGGTTTCTGCAGGTAGGAAGTGTTGTGACTATGCAATGCCTGTAGTTTTGGAGCATTTCTTGAGTTTTGCCCCTTTTGATGTGCAAGAGTTCTGGTGTGTGTTTGAGTGTGGCTGCATGCACTCATCTGTAAGTTGTAAATCACATCACCCCTCAGCCAAAGGAAACTGTAGCTCTTTGTTCCCAAAGACCCCTGAGAACTGCCAGCTGAAAACCCTACCAGCATAAATATCCAGGGGAGCATTCCATTTCCCACATCCCAAAATAGGAAAATGGCTGCAATTTCTCTGCATCCTTTTTTTTTTTTTTTTTAAAAGGGGGCTGGGGGGCTCATGGATGAGTGAATCCTGCTTTCTGGTCTCAGCAGCTGGCACAAAACTCTGTTCATAGTGTATGTACAGATGTGCAGAACCAGACCCTATCCTGGGGCCGGATCTGTCCACAGGCTCCTGCCACCCCTGGACTGCTGAGCTACAACTGTGAGAATCAGTTATAAAGTCAGGGAAGGAGGAGAGCAAGGACGGAGCTGAAGGTCACACCGAGTTTTGGCTCTTGTAGGAGGGAGGGGAAGGTGCCATCTCTGACAGTGCCAGAAAAAGGGAGGAAGGGCAAACAAGGGAGGAGAGATGAGGTGCTTGATGTTAGTGGTCACCACAGATGACACAGAATGAAATATGAGAAAGGTCATGGGGAACCTATGTCAAGAAAGAAGATCAGGGAAGGAACATTGCAGAGATGCCAAAGGAAAAGACAGTAGGTAGGAGCTGGACTTGATGATGGGTCCCTTCCAATTCAGTATATTCTTTGGTCAAGAGGGAGTTTGCTGTGGGGGGAAGCAAAGGAGACCCCAGTGAGAGTGGAGAAAGAGGTCAGAAAGGAGGTCCTTAGCAAGGGACCAAAGACTGGTGCGGGTTCTCAGTGTGGACTGAGGCAGGTCCAGCAGACCATGGCTGGGGTCATTAGCACGTGCCACCTATGCTACTTACACCGATGCTGGGGTAAGGTTGTTCCAGCAGTGAACAGTCCAGGAGTCCTAGGAGTGACAGCAGGACAGAGGACCAGTGTAGGCTTTGGAGCTATGGGTCACAGACCACCTTGGCACAGCAGGAGATAGCTGGTGAGGCTTGGTGCCTTGGCTGGGAAGGTAAACCCAGGAGACACAAGCAGTGAGAAAGAAGCAGTGAGCAGGGTTGGGCTGGGGCAAAAACCAGCTTGCAAACACTACCAAAAAAAATGTCTCTGCGCACTCACAGTAAACAGATGGCCAGACACAAGCTTGACCAAATTGGAAAAAGGGCCAGCACACATCAAAATAAGCACACCCTGCCATCTAATAGCATGCTTTCTTCCTGGCTTCCTCCATGTCAAAAGGGCCCCTAGTCCGTAAACACCAGACATTGGTTTCCAGGAGATACAGGCTCCTCCCAGACCTTTGATCTACACCTAAAAGCTATCTGTCCTCCAACAAGGCATGCCTCAGTGTCCCTGGGGTAGTAGGGCTAGATACAGCTCACCTCCTTGCAACCAAGACACAGCCTTTCTTGGGTCAGGAGAGCCCTGCTTCTTGTGTGCATTCGTGAGGGCCAGTAGCTTGGCCCTGCTCTGATCTGGGCTTCACATGTGACCATTTGCTAAGAGCCAGTGTGAGACACCACAGTGTAATGGGTTTTCCAGCAGCTGTTCCCTCAACTGAGCTCTCATCCCTATAGAGAGGAAGGCCAGCATGTCCTCTTGGGAACAGTTTTCACACAACCCCGAGCCAAAAAGCACTGTTGCTTTGCACGGGCGGTGGCAGAGTATCCCCTGTGTCCAGGGTAATGTGCACAACACAGCAGAAAGAAACTCAAGCATGTTGATTAACCCCCAGGAGCACTTGAAATCAGTAGGAGGAGGGAAGGGTTATCTCTTAAGTACCAAGTCCATCAGGATGGACCTGGAGTACAGTGGAGCAGAACAAGCAATGACAGGTATACAAAAATGACTCAGAAAAAAGTCGGTCATACTTGATTTGCCAGGGACAATTTGTGGTGAGCATGTAGGCTGTGACACACAGCGGCGGCCACTTTCAGATGATTCATTTTGAGGCAACTGTGAATCTATTGTCTTGGGAACCATTTCCCTGAGAGCCTTCAGGCAGTGATGTCTAACGCTGAGGAGGGTGGATTTCAGCAGAAGCGGTGTGGTGTGGGGCACAGGCAAGGGTCTTTGCACTGATGGTAGGCAAACCTGGTCAGCATATGGAAAATTTTAGTGAAATTTAAAAAAATTAGGGTGGGTTTTGTGGGTTTTTTCAAACCTTCATGTTCCTAATGTTTGCTTTGTCATAGAGAAGAGAAAAATATTGGGATTCCAGAAGAAAAGCTAATATTTTTACAACAATTTTCAATACTACATTTTCCACCAAAGCCAGGGCTGACAATTGGCAAAGAAGGCAGAAGAAAACAGATCATGTCTATACACATGAGAAAGTCAGGTGGTTTTTCACAACAGTGTTTTGCCATGTTGTGTCCCAGTTCACTCACAGTTTTTGCACAGTCAGTCCATGACTACCCACTTAAGGACAACCTTTGATAACAACAACCTCTCAGCAGGATCATCCTGGGGCAGCCCAGATAGAACAAAACATTTTTTTCTAGAAACAGCTCCCAGACAGTCTGGGTACTTTTGGTCTGGTTATCTAAGTGGCTTCTTGAGTACAAGAGGTGGTTTGGTCATTACAAACCCAACCTTAAATTTACGCTGGCGCTTCACGGGGAATGTTTACTCCTGCTTCCCTGAGCTCCAGCCGTCAAACAAATGGGTTTTGCTTAATGAAAAGCACTCTGCAGGAGTGCTCCCTTAGGTAGGAGATTTGGCATCAGGAAAGGAAATAAATAGGGAAATTTGAGATGTGCCTCTTCTTCTCTTTGAACCGTAGATTTGTCTCAGGATCCCCCATCCTGCAAATTTTTAATACATAGGGTTGTTTGACTTCAGAGTTAAAAACCTACAAAGCAAACTAATTCATTTTAAGGCTCCCACATGGATCTCAAAAAGAACAAGATATTCCTTTGCACTGCAACACAACTGTGAGTCTTTTGTTATTTAATTATTTTTTTTTATTTCTTTCCCTACCCTAGCAGGGTGGCATGGGTTCCTGAAGGCTACTACACCTCTTCCATGCTTGAGCAGGACTGACTTCGTGTTTTGTGGTGGAGAAGAAGGCCACTTGAGATGAGCCAGGACCTTTAGGGAAAAGGGTGGCACCACAGTACAGAAACAGTGGTTCAAACCTCTGCCTCTTCCAGCAGACAGTTTCTCGTGCATAAGGAAGAGTACAGATTGCAGAATAAATCCTGAGGGGCTTTGCCCCAGGAGATCCCTTCCAAAGATTGTTGGTTACAGAATTTCCTCAGCTGGGAGATGCTTCTGGCAGACTATGTCTAATAATCACTGGACACCCAGTTGCAGCTACCACAACACCTTGGCAAGACTTACCACTGTAAAATAATGAGCATTTTTTGCCAAGATTCAGAGAGTTCTTACTGCTGTCATTTTAATTACATTTTTATAGTTGACAGTCTTGAAAACATTGTAAAATCATAGGACAGTGAACTGGATGCAGTTCTGCATGTCTCAGATTGTGAGTTGAGTATGGTGTTTCAGCTTAGCCTCTTTATTGCTAGAGAAATAAATACTCCCAGCAGCCCAGTGATGAGCAAAAAGAGCCTCCCAACCATAAAGAGAGAAAATAAATAACTCTGAACTCTGTTATTATTTATCAGATGAGAAAATTTCCTATTCCTAAGAAATAAAGCGCAAAGTTATTTTCATAGAACAGTTTTGCAGAGCATCTCGGTGCTGAATTCTATGATCAGAAAAGGGTTTCTTGGTGTTTCTGAACTGCTTTTCACAAATCCAGGTAGCACATAGGATTTTTCCATTGATCTTAAATGCTTATTTGGCCAGTGAATATATGTGATGTCACAATGTTCTGGAACCAAGTGATGTTCCTACAATCCTGCCTGGTTCTGTGCTTAGCCATGCACACAGGTGAAGGCTACCATGGAGCTTTTTTTTACCTTATGGAAATGTTATAGAACAGTAGAAGAGGAAGAGTTTTAAATAGCTGTTGAAAAAAGAGGATTATGCAGGAGGGAAATGTTTCAAGAAAACATTTAAAAATAAACCAAACATTAGGAATGGACAAAACAACAGAAAGAAAAATAGAAATCTTTTTAAATGCATCAGTGTGTCCTCATGGAGATGGAGCCCTTTATATTTCCTAGTGCCATTGTGTTTGCTCTCTATTCACCATGTAAGGAGCTCCTTGCATTATCGGAGCATCGTTGCAACATCGATCCTAGTACGCAATGAATTATTGTGTTTGCTTACAGTGAAAAGCTCCAGCCCCCTAGCTTGGTTTCTATAGCCATGTTCTTGTAACCATTCTTGAGATGGTGCCTGATAATGTTCCACTTATTCATAAATAACATGTGTTGTGGCTTCTTATGATGTAAACATTAGCCAGGCTTTCACAAAGTTTTCAATAAACTTCACCACCACCACATACATTAAAATGAAAAACTATCAATGACCCCTTTTGCAAGCCATTAATGATGACCTGCAGCTTGACTGATGAATCACAAGTTTGCTGTAGATTTAGGCTATGTTTGTGTCCGTCTCAGTGGAGTCTGTCCCCTTCTTCTCCATGGTAACTGCTCTGCCTCTGACATCACTAGCCAAAATAGAGCATGGAGGTTATAAAATCCTGAGGGGGTGTGGGATGGGGAATGGTAGAGGCAGAATGAAAGCATAATTCAATAAAGGAAACTTCCTTAACAATTAAGTCAGTGGACAGTGTCCAGTGCATCCATCAGGCAAACAACATCTGAAATCTGAGAAATGGAGATATCAACATTGTGGAGCTGGAAATTTGGGTAAGGTTATTGAGACAACTTGGAAAGCAAAACAGTCTGTGACTTCTTTTTTGACTGAGTCGTGATGCACTTGATCCATATGATTTTCTTTATTGGCACCAGAAATCCTCTGCATCACAGTGAGGTTGAAGGTCCCCATGCTGGGAGTCAAGAAAGCTCTTTGGCAACTAGGGAAGACAACAAGAGGAGCAGAAATCTCAAAGCAAACTAAAGCAGATGCCAGCACTACTCGATCTTTATCACAATCTTTATCTGTGATCTGGGATGCTGCTTTTCTAAAGCCCAGGCCCCAGAAACCATGAGCTAGATGACTTTATTGATTTCAAATAAATTTTTTTAAAAAGCAGGATTTTTGTGTTAGGAGGGACAAATCTGACAAAAAAGGCCAACATACCTTGGAAGTTCAAAATCAGAAGGGAAAGAACATGAACTCTAAGTTTCTCAGCCATTAACATTTTGCAGTTCAAAGTACAATTGGGGATTTCCTAGATCCCAGTTTAAGGCTTTGGAGCATTCAGTCCTGCAGTTTGGATGCCACTGCAAGACAGGAGAGCTTCAAAGTTGCAATGGGGAGGGGGGAGACAGCAGATGCAGGGAAAAGTCAAGGGGATGGGAGGATGTTTAGGTTCATCTCTGTTCATGTGAACACAGCTGTCAGTCTTGGGAGGGTTAAGTGTTTCCAGGGGGATAGAAACTCAGCTCCAGCCTTGTCAGAGCTCTGACGTGACAACACATATAAAATAAACAGAAGTGGAGTGTTAAGATAATGCACATACACCAGGTCTGTGCAATGTCGGGATCATTTTGGTTCACTTCACAAAGCTATTATCCCTTTTTGACTTGCATGGTTAGCCAATTTTAAACGTCCCCTGGACTGTTTCATTTAGAAGAAAAATAGCTAATAATGGAGCCCTGTATTTCCTTACAGCAGCCCTGCTTTATTTACAAAGAAGGTACACAAAACTCTCTTTCCTTGGACAAAACAGGAATAAAACAGCAGGAAACATTTTCTTTGTTCACAATTCTTAGCCAGCATTTAGTCCCAAAATCTTTTTATCTATGTTCTTTCATTCCTGTATTTTCTCTTTCTCACCACTAGCTTTTCTCTCTTTTTTTTCTCCATAAACCAGATGTATGTAGGGGGGTTGGTTATTTTTACTTTAATAAACTGCCTTCTAGGAAATTTGGAAAGCAACTTCACCACTGAACAGCAGAAATAATTCAATCTGAGTTCCTATAAATTTGTACCCACTGTCCCTGTCTCTGTGTCCTCTCAGAGCCCAAACAACACAGTGATCATCTGGCTGACACCCATTTGCAGTTTGGCTTGACAGAACACAAAACTAGAAAAATAACTGTTAAATGTACACCATGGCCTTTCCCTCAGCAAGTTCCTTGCTTGGATATCTTCCCTTGAATGCTGATTTCCATGCAACTTGCAAGAATTTATTATCTTCGTGACTTTCCCTGTAGAAACTAGGGCCACTGATGGCCAGCAATGTCTCATGTGTTATTTACTTAGGACAGAAAGATGAAGGAAAAAAAATCTCCCCTTTTTAAAAAAATTTTTATGAGCTAGAGGAAGAAAAAAGAAAAAGGGAGGAAGAGGTGGAAGAAAGGAAGAAAGAAGGGAACAAGCAATTGATGAGAAATAGAGATGAACAAGGATACTCTACACATAAGATCTAGGTAAAGGAATTTTACTCTGCTTATCTTATAAAATTATTAAAGCTGCCTTGCAAATACTGATGTGATTAAATCACATTTCTCCATTGAAGTCAAACATGAAAGAATAATAAAATTTAGTTACACCATCTGCAGAAACAGCTGTCAAATGTCTGCTGTCTCTGTTTATTTTGGTGGATCTGAGTGAGTTGGGGCCATTGCACGTATGCACAGCATATATATAATTATATTAAGTGTGACATGATGTGGTCCTTTCTTGAGCTAGTTTTAGACAGGTGCTTAAATATACATGTTTCAAAATGCTTTGGCTGAAAGAATGGATATTACTCCATGCTGGGGTTTGGACCACTGTCCAGCAGGACTGAGGATAGTGGTTGTTTCAGCCCAAGCTCTGTGAGGTGTGGGGTCAAGGGCCTTCCAACTACCTCCTTGGCCCCTCGTCTCTTCAAGACCACAGTCTCCAAGGTCCTGCAGAGTATCTACTGTCACATTTTTCAAACTCCAGAGAGAGACATATGGTGTGGTCATAGAATCATAGAATGAATCACAGAAGATGTTAGGTTGGAAGGGACCTTTAAAGGTCCCTTCTGCAGTAAGGAGGGACACCTTGAATTAAATCAGGTTGCTCAGAGCTCCATCAAGCTTGACTGAATGTCTCCAGGGATGGGGCCTCCACCACCTCTCTGGGTGACTTGTTCCAGTGTCTCACCACCCTCATAGTGAAGAACTTCTTCCTAATATCTAATCTAAACCTACCCTGCTCTAGTTTAAAACCATTGCTCGTCCTCCTATTACCACATGCCCATGCAATACAGTGCTTCCCCAGCTTTCCTGCAGGTCCCCTTCAGGTACTGGAAGGCGGCTATAAGGTCTCCCCTGAGCATTCCCTTGTCCAAGCTGAACAAGCCCAACTCTCTCATCCTGTTTTTGTAGGAGAGGTGCTCCAGCCCTCTGATCATCCTTGTGACCCTTCTCTGGACCCATTCCAAGAGATCCATCTCCCTGTGTTGAGGGATCCAGAGCTGGACTTAGTCCACCACCTTCCAAGTCTCCAGCCTTACTCCATGCAGCAAGGAGCTTCCCACCCTGCCATTGCCGCCTCACCATTGCCCCTCCTCGTTCTGCCATGGTGAGCAGACAGATCACACCATACTCTGACGCAAATACTCTGCCTCTAGCTTTCACAGCCCTGCACCTGTTAGACAAAGGCTGAACCAGTGTTAGCAAGGACACCATGGCAGCAGAGGTGCCATACAGGATCACTGGCATGCAACCACGCAGGATTACACCTTCACTTGAGGTGACCAGGTGAGAAACTGGCACAGAGCAGGAAGGGTAATGCAAGCAATCATCATGGGATGATTCAGATGTGAGCAAGGCGAGCCCAGAGGTGCAAACATTAGCTCAGGGGTGATAATATCTCACCATCCCTTTCCAGGTCACTGTATTTCATAGGTGGGCACCTTCAAATCTCAAGCATTAGACTCCCACCGCACCTTCTCCCCTATCTCATGCTTTCACCACGCTATGACGTGTGGACTGAGATGTGCAATTCATCACCACATCCTAACTGCTCTGTGGGGTCACAAAAGGTTGCACCTAGCAAAGAGTAACAGGGCATACAGATATTCTAACATCGGTGAGAAGACAACACACAAATTACAAGAATCTGCCCAAGAGCCCAAACCCCAGCAAACACTGCAGCTGTGATCTAGCTAAAAGAACAGAGAGGGTTTAGGGGTACACTTCTAGGGGTAAAAAGGCAGACTGGATATACTTTTAAGGCAAAGTCCTGGTTTTGGCAGGGATAGAGTTACTTTTCATCCTGGCAGCTGGTATAGTGTGGTGTTTTAGATTTAGGGTGATAATAATGTTGGTAACATGCTGATGATTTTAGCTGTTTCCAAGCGGCCAAGGACTTTTCAGTTTCTCCTACTGCCCTGACAAGGAGAAGGTGGGGGTGCACAAGAAGCTGTGAGGGGGCACAGCCACAGCAGCTAACCCAAACTGGACAAAGGGATATTCCACACCATATGACATCATGCTCAATATATACCTGGGGGGTGTGCCTGGAGACACGACAGCTCAGGAACTAGCTGAGCATCAGCTCTGGGTGGTGGACACTTGTGCTGTGCATCATTGGTTTTGTATATTCTTTTATCCTTATTTTTATTATACCATTATCTTCCTTTTTTCTCCTATTAAACTGTCTTTATCTCAACTTGCAAGGTTTGGGGTTTTTTTTAACCAATTCTCTACCCCATCCCATTGCAGGGGGTGATGAGCAAATGGCTCTGTGGTTGTTGTAGCTGCCTACCGGGTTAAACCATGACAGGTAAAGAACTAACTTGTTTTTCTAGACTGAACAGATAGCATTGCTGCCCATCTCAAAGGTAGTGAAAAGGTGGTTTGGTCTTTGGGCTTAGCTGTCATCTTGCCTCTTCAGTGTGGGCTTGAGATAAAGCTTTTTTGAGGAGGTTTGGTTTTGTGCTGGTGCACTCACTATTACAGAGTTTCCTGGAGGCCTGATCAGCTTCTTCAGCTCCCCATGTACCGTGAGAGCCCCAGAAAAAGGAGCTTCCACCTGCTGCCGACCACAGTGGTATCTCCCTTGTCCTGGGTTAAGCGACAGATCTGCCAAGTGACAACTGTGGGTTTGTTCCAGACATGTGACAGTGAATAAACCCTGCCTGTATGATTCAGATCGTGCAGATGCTGTGTGATCGGAGCGAGGATGCAGGGGCTGACGCGTAGGTCGGAAGAAAGTGGAAGAACCTGCAAACCCATGTCCTCCTCATCAGGCAGGAAGGCAGGTGCTGATTAAAACACAATATTTGCTTTCTCCAGCAGTGGCTTTTCTGCTTCATACTGCCTATGCCCTCGAGTTTGCACTGCTGGAGGAGACATGCAGTGATCCGGGTTTTGCAGCATACATGCTTGATTTCAGCAGTGTGTGCCAGGCGTGTGCCAGTGAGAAAGATGGGGTGGGTTGTGAGTCTTACAAGAACAGCAGATTTAGTTGTAAAAAGGAAATGACAAGGAAGACAGTGAAATTATTTTAACTGTGGAGTTTATGGATTCCCTGGTCATTTTTGGCAGCTGCGCTCAATAGTCCCCAGTAGCAAAAGACATGCTTCTGAGCCTGGGGTGGAAATGCTGTTGCTGCCTGGTTGGGATGAGCACCCAGTCACTGTGGAAGGCCAGGTGCTACAGCTTGTTGCAGAGAAGGTGCTCCAGGAGACAGAGGCAGTCTGCCTGCTGATAGGCAGAGGATGTGATGGGATAGCGTGGCTCGCTGCCATTGGACCCAAGTTGTAGCTATTACTGCAGAAAATTAGAGGTGTTGCAATTTTATCAGCGTGCTTTTTCCAGAACTGTGTATCTTAGCACATTTCAAAAGAAGCAAGGAACCCACAAGAAGCATGCTAATTAGCGAGCAGCACTGATGAGAGACCAAAGAGATGCTGAAGGGAAAAGTGCTGCAAATGGTTCACAGGATCAGCCATTGCAGCCCCAGCCAAGCTCCCGTCCTGCGGTCAGCCTCCTGGCGTTGTGGGGTGATATTTCTAACCTTTGAAGTCACGTTTTCTTTTCACATATTTGCTGAAAACAAACCCACACTGCACTCCTTGGCATTGCAGAAATGAATGCAGATGGGCTAGTACAAATCATACCCACAGCAGAGCCAAGCAGAGCCTGAGAGCCTGCAGCAGACAGGCATCGGCTGGGGACACGGGCAGCCCGGCTGTGCTCCTGTGGCTGTGTGAGAGCCTGACCACGCTTGGGCCGGCTCATTTGGAGGGACAATGTCCTTGGCCAGGCACGTGCTCCACAGAGGATGGAAATCTGACTCCTGGGAATGCCATGAGGTTGCTAGGATGACTCCTGAGTGAAGGAAATGGCACCTCGCTTCCAAAACAAATCACAAAGCCTTCTCTTTCACATTCACATAAACCACAGAAAAATCATCCTTTTTTTCTTTTTCTGGGCTCTCTCCCAAGTGCTTCCTCAGAATTTCCATGAAAACTAACTCGTTCACAGCATAATGTGAACAAAATTAAAAAATAGGTTATATCATTTTTCTTGATGGCCTCGGCTTTTTTGAGGTGAGAATGTCACAGTGGGTGAATGTGGATCTTCATTTCCATTTTAATTTTAAACTGCTATGGAGTGGATCACCCACTTCGTTCTCTGAGTGAGGCACCATGAGCTGAAAGATGCTATCTCTTGGCTTGGCTGTATTAAGAAATGTGTTATGTTAACTCCAGATCTCACGCTGTGTACCTGCTGGGTGGATTTGCAAAGGCTACTGTTAGCCTAGCAAAGCCCATCTCTCTGGAGATGAGCTGCCCCTGTAGCCAAAGATGAAAGAGGCTGGTCAAAATTCTGTTTAAAACAGTGGAAAATAAGGCTCTGACTGGGACTGATTGAAAGAGGGTCTTCTGTAGGATGCCTTTTCAGTGGGGTAAATGCTGTTTTCTTGTGATTTTCTGCAAATATTACCTTTTTTTTTTTTAAATATAAAACCAAAAATGCTTGTCAACAATTCAATCAAAAACCACTGTTTTGAAATTCAGGCATTGGAACGCTGTTTGAAAGTCTGAAGTAATTCTGATAAACTTTGATGCAATTTAGGCTTTTCCAAAATGGAACATCTCTTTTTTTTCACATGTCTAAATGATATTGCATGGCATTTTCAAAATTCCTCCTTCTTTTCACACTTTTCCAGCCAAAATTATTTGCTGATTTTGACCCAATTTTGCAAGTGCTTCCATTTAGTGTTTGTCATAAAATTTTCCAGATGATCTAGTTGTGCTGGGGTGAGATGCCGGAAGAAGACATGGACTGCAGCAGCTGTGTGAGGAAGGAATAGGGGGTGAGGGATGAAAGTGGTTGAGCTAAGGGTTCTGGCCACCATCCTTGTTGGGGATGCTTAAATTCAGCAAATGGGGTGTCACAACAGGTCACTGCTCAGAGAACAAGAAGTGGGAGGAAAGCCTAGAGTGCAGAAGGTGCCAGGAGGAGAACTGAGGGGAAACAGAGAGAGAGTTAACTGGAACAACAAAAATGAACCACAAGTGTGGTGACAGTAAAGCCACACTAATTCATTCCAGCTCAGTGAGGAACTGAACGCAACAAAATTGATTTGAAGCACAGAGTCTATTAAGATGGTCAGGCAGAGGGTAAAATTCAGACAGCTAAGCAATACATGTTTGTCTGAGCTGGCACAAATGGGAATGTGGAGAGGGTGAAGTCCCACTTGCAGGCTCAGGGATGCTTCACAGCTAGGGTCAAAGCTGGCAACCAAATTTTTTGCCCATTAGCGTCCCAGTCCTAAAACCATGAGGTCTCATCCCCACTTGCAATGAGCCAGGCTCTGTTTGCATCCCTATCCTCACACTGGCAGCAGAAGCCAAGTCTCCCCATTGCCCGGACACATTCTGAAGTGGGTGATGAGAAGTGCTGTACCGTGCCAGGTGAACAACACACTAAAAGCACAGACGTACCTTCCAAATTACACCACACCACACCCTCACCTCCCACCTTGGATAACGCCATGCTTCTTCAAGGTAAAGTCTCCATGTTCAGACATTCTTCAGAGCCCAGGGCCTGGGACAGCACCCTGCAGCAAGGTGACAGTGGCAGACACACTGCACGCAGCAGAGCAGACCCATGGAGGGCAATAGGGGATGCCTCTGCTGGCAGTAAAGGAAAGCCAAGGCAGGAGCACACTAAAAGACAAAGATCAGAAAATCTAGGAAAGAGTATCAGGAAACAGCATCTTAAAATTCTGGCAGTCAGTTTTTCCCACTTCCCTTTTTCTGGCTGCCCATCACTCCATGCTGGCTGGGGATGGGAGCATTTGATGAGGCTATGCAGCACTGGGATGTCGCAGCAGTTGGAGACAAGCGGATCCTCTAGTCCCATGGGGACCTGTCCTCCCTCCTGTTATTTACATATTGGGCTCGCTTCCATGGTAAACTACTGTAGCTCTGTTTCTCCTCATGTCTGTGTTGTTCTGTGATATTTAAGCAGAAGAGACTTATCCATGGGAAAGGGGACTTGCCCATAGGGCCGGGGGAAGCCCACATATTTGAAGTATTCCCCAAGGATACAGAAGCCATCCAGAGATGAAGGAAGCCTAGCAGCTTTGGACTTGTGCAAGTAGAGGTAGAGGGAGGCAGAAAAACAGAGCCTGGTGATTAAAATGCAAAACTCATAATTGCCTTATTTTCCTTTGCTGCAGCCATGTATCTCATGTCCTGTGTGTAGGAAATCAAACTCCTTCACCATAACCTCTTGTGCCAGATGGAGCTGGACATCCTGGGTGTCTTCTGGTCCATGGCACCTGGGTGGGGGAGGCACTGCAGCACCACGCTGTGCGGGGAGTACGCCAGCCTCCAGGCTGATGCTTCCTGCTGCAGCCCCTTCTCCATCTTCCCTGATATGCTGGATATGTTTCTCATCACATAACATGATCCCTCAAGCATTGCACAGTAGGAAGCTTGAGAGCTCTGGGCAAGCAAGATAGAGCCTTTTATGGAAAGGAGCAGGGGCGGGGGAATTATACTCATCTCTCATGGGTTAATTGGAGAGTTATTGCAATCTCTTGTTTCTTCTCTGCATAGAGGAACAATGGGGTAGATCCTTGGCTAGAACAAATCAGCATTGTTACACAGCCAAATGAGCATCCCCCACCATGTATGGTAAGTTGTACTCATGCAGTCTCTTCTGCCAGTAAATCCACAGTTGTACATGAGATCAAAATGTTTAAATCTGTGATAGAGGCATTGCTCCGGTAGTTCTCTGTGGCTTTGGTTATAGTCTATATACTCTGCCCTCAGTTCCCTGACTCACAGGTCACTTTTTGTTGTATGAATGCTTTTCCAGTGAAAGTAAGAAAACAGGTAAACAGAGAGCTCATGGGTATGCCCAGAAAGGAAGAACAGCCCCACAGTGAGGACCACAGCATGGCCACACCATGGTCAAATCCCAGTCCTAGGCTCTCCACTTAAATCCCCTAGTTTGGGGGAGGATGAGTGATCAGAGGTCTAATGTACAAAAGCATATTGTATGTGGGGTTTTATTCCACCCAAACACCTCTATCCAGGACCTTCATGTGTATGAAGGACAGACATTCAGGACCCCCTCCCATCCTCACACAAAACTTCTACTGTTCTTCACACATGTCTTCCTTCTCAGCCTACAGTTCCTGGCTTGGTCATGTCCCCTCCCTGCCATCCTGGGATTTTCTGCCACTGCTGTTATGACTGGGCATGAAGTCCTTTTCTCAATGGTAGACTGAACAGTTTTTCTGACTGTCTGTTGTAGACTCAGTATCTCGATGTGGTGCTTTCCATTCCTCCAGCCCATGCATCTCCTTGACAGTCACCCACCTCAGAGTAACAAAGGATGACTTTCCCCTGCTCATTGTGTAGAGCCACTGGAGCTAAATGTCTCAAACAGAAACACCCTTAGAGCGATTGCACAATCTTTTAAAATCCAAGGACAACCTTTCCTTTCTGAAAGGGCTCCAAGGACATCCTATACTTGGCGTAACCATGGATGTTTTCATTCACAATCCCGTAACGATTATCCATTTGAAATGCATCTATTAGTTCTGTTTATTCCATCTGTGTATTTTCCAGCTCCTACAGCAGGAGAACTGTGAGTGGGAGGAGGTGAGGAAAGAAGGGGTTTTGCAGTCATTTTCCCGGTCACAATTAGATGTTTCTCAAGTACCATCTGAGGATACTGTGCTATAAGGGATTTTTCTACCTTTCTCTCCACTGACAGCCACCATCACCTCACTGGTCATGGGACTGGGGCTCATCTAGTCCTTCAGTACACTGGTTTATAGATGAAAAAAGGTGGAGAACTAATAATTATTTTTTTCTTTGACCTAGTCCTGTGCTCTGGGTCATTTCAGGCACAGAAGATCACCAGTGTCAGGGCACGGGAAGGATCAAGAACCCTGGGCTGCGGACAGGGTGCAGGACAATCTTTCCAGAAACAGGTGCCCACTGGATTTGAAACCACACACGTCAGACCATACTGGTCCAGTGGATGGGAAACACTGTTCAAAGACCTTGATGCTGGCCTTGATGCCAAACTGCTAGTGTCTTACATTTGCTTACAACTGCCGAGCCTCCCTGATGCATTTCTTCCCTCACTATAGATATTCACTAAAATTGTCATGCTAAAACTGAAGGTTTGTCTTCAGAAAAGAGTAATAATCAAGCCCTCAGTAACACGAGAGATTGCAGCTTTAAGAGAGTCCTTAGAAAAGGGACTGAAATTAGGGTGTGCAAATACTCTCCTCTGCCACCCACTCATTCAAACCCAGCCTTGGTCATTAGTAACTGGAAGTGGTTCCTGCCTGCTGGATTTTTCATTGAGCTACATAAAAGGAGGTGAAATGGAGAGGATCCTTAACCCAGTGGCCAGATGCCAACATCACAGCCCTCTGGTGCCATTTTCAATGGAATTGAGTGAATCAAATGGATTATGAACAGCACCTTTTTCACTTGGTCTAAGTATTTTCCTCCAGGGTCCTCTCCTGATAGTGAGTAGCTTGCCTTGCTGCTATCCCAGCTGTAGCCTGTTTTTGTGAATAAGCAGAAGAGTTTACTCTTCTGGGCTGCCAATTAGGAGGTTTTCACTTCCAGATAGAGATAGAGGGATGTTTTAAAAAAGTGCAGCCTTTTGTCCTGCACTTTGCAAAAGGAGCTGTCAGCCATTCTGGATGAGAATAGAGATTTCTCCCACCTCTCACTGTCCAAAAGATGGAGTAGAATCATTTTCACAATGTTAGAAATACGTATCGATTTATCGCAATTCTTGTTTCGCATTTAAAGAAACAACTTGTCTTTTTGTGTGACCCCTGGTATTTTAGTGCTTTGCCTTTTCCCTGCTCACAAGCAAAAGTAAAGTGACCAGTTTTAGCCTGGCCTTTACTCACAAAATAGATTTCTTTTCCTGCTACTCGGCATCACTGTACAATTTTATGTTCTTAGAAATGTAATAATGCCTTTAATAGGATATTGACATTCAGGTATGGAAAGACTGTCTGAATTCTGATCAGACAAAACTCAGGCTGCTCACGGTTTATGATCCTTTGCAAACAAAAAACACCTTCACCACCAGCAGCAATCAGACCACTCATGTTCTGGTCAGATCCCACTCTGGTAAACTTTAATTGCAGTTTGGACTGGAATATTATTTTTCATTCCCAAACCTAAACCTTTCTCCAGGCTGTTAAATAGATGCCCCATTTCATACCAGATGTGAATTTCCTAAAGTAATTCCTGATGTATAATAGAGATAACTAATCTAAAGCCTTTGAAGTAAGTAGTAAGACCTGCTGTTGGTTTTGGATCACATATGTCTGGGCTATAAAGATATTTACAAGTTCTTTGGGATAAGAAGACCACATAGATGCAGAACATCACTACAGGCTAGAAGAATCTGTGATTCATTTAAGATGAGAATCTGTTTGTTCTGTTCAATAGAAGATATATTTCTGACTAAATCCGGATAGTAAATGTGTTTTTCCATTCTGAAAAGTTTTTGCAATTGCAAATGTTCTTCTGTTCCTGCACCAATACAAATCTACTGGGAGGTCTCTCTTCAGTTTCAACAACGGCAAAAAACAGACAGTGAGGTGCTGAATGACAACTAACAGGACAGTTTCATCCCAAATGGTATACCCCTGAAAAAAATCCTCAGTGGATGGGTTTCAGTTTCATTTAAAAAAAAAAAAAAAAAAGAAAAAAACAGCTTCTTTGGAAAATTCCTGATCAGGAATTTTGTTACAGACATTTCTAAGCAGAAGCTGCTACTGAGAAGGAGACTCAGAGGTATTTGGCTCCTGCCAGGCATTGTTTCTCAGTTTGATTAAGCTCTTAATCTTGTGTTTCCTCTGTGGGTATCAAGCTCCAGGAAACTGCCTTATTCAGATGCCTAAAGGGAAATAAGATTCAACTTCAAACAAACAACAATCACTGCTCCATTTTTGATCATAATCTGGGGGGAAATGTATCATGAAGCACAGCAGCTCGATACCTCCAAAAATCAACTTTGGGAGTCAGAATTTAAGAATCTGTCAGAGTTAATCACTTCAAATAATGCTGCAATAGAAGATTGGACTCGCCACAAGAAGCAATTGCAGCAGGAGATAAAAAGATTACATGCTGAATGATCTGATGTGAATAGGAAAGATGCTATTCTTAAAGCCCCGAGCTCCCATGATGCAGCATTTCAGCTTTGGGCTGAAATGGTAAAGCTAAACTAGAATTGTGCACTGATAACGTCAGAGCAATCAGCCACTGGGATGGGAGGAGAATTCCTACTTCAAAAACATTTTTTTGTTAAATTGTGATTATTAGTATTTAAAACAGCAGCAACCGGTGCCACTGAATCTGAGGCACGCTGTGCTAGGCTGTATTCCATACGTTATGATACACAGCCATTGCCTTGAGGACTGTAAATGTGTAAACAAAACCAAACAGGCTCATGGTTGCAGGGGACACAGGAGAAACGATCTGCCTAATGCTAAGTATCAAATCAGCGTCAGAGACAAAAATACAATACAGGGTCCTAGCGCTCCACCTGCCTCAGCTAAGCATCCCCCAGAGCTGCGTCCCTCCAAGGATTCACATTTTGCATTAGAGGAATCTCATCTCCATGAGACTTCACCCTGGTGGAAATGGGGAGGCAAATGTGAAAAAGTAAATCCTGTGGGTTAATTACCTGTTCTGCTTCTCACCTCTGAAACAGACTTTCGGAACGAAGCGTGGAAAGACACATTCCTAAGGGAACTGGGATTAAGTCCAGGTCTTGATAGGATACATGTGGGCACCTTTTCAGGGAATTAATAACTACTCCACAGATGCTCAAACATCTTAAGAACAGTGGGTATCAGCAGCAGTGAAACCTAGGCTGGCAGGCTGCACTCAACCCTAGTAAAGCGATATTCAGGAAAGAGTAATTCAGCAGAGACAGGAGTTTATTGGGAAGATTAAGGAAGTGCTGTCACACAAGACCACAAGAGCCTATCTGTTGAGATGGACTCCAAATTAACACACCAGGAGGAAAATACCAGGTTGGGAGAGAAGTTGTCAAAGCTACAGAATGATATTTAAAAAGCAGCAAATGAGCAAAAGTTTCCCACAAATGCATTTAACCTTAGAGCAACCCCACTGATTGGACTAGTGAGGCAAAACGTAGTGATACTTTTAAAACAGAGCTAGGACAGCTTGTGAACTGGATAGTTCAAAGTGCTTCACTATGGAAAAGGAAAAGGAGTTAATTGGTTCTCCCAGGCCTTTGTTCCTATAAAGATACTGCTGTTCTTCAAAAGATAACATTTCTACCAAAAAAAAGAGCTCAGAAATCTTGTAAAGTCTCTTTTCTACTGCAACATCATTAAATACTTCATAAATCTGGGAATATCTGATAGCATCTTGAAGAGGCTTTTGTGATCATTGAGTCATTTAGACTGGGTTGGTTCTTTTTTTCAGCTGAACCTTCACATTTTTAAGAATTACACTAATAAAACCTGAATCTTTTTGGCAAAAAAATCCCAACCAAAACCCAAACAGTCTACCCCCAAAAGGCAGGAAACAGAAAAAACAACTATCCATATCTGAAAAGCAAACCAGTGAACTGCAGTTATCCTAGAGTTCACAACAGATATATTTATAGCGATCTTTTGACCCCCCTCAAGATGATTCATTTTTCAAGAAAGTTTGAAGCCTGCCTTTAAAGGATATCTGCACTACCACATACACCCATATCTGTTGCCTCTCGGGGGAAAAATATTATAATACACTGCGTTGGTATTGGTATATTAATCACACATATGTGATGATTATTCTTGATAATGCAGCATAACAATACAATACAGCATCATTAAGGTAGAGGTCTGATTACATGTCAGTCAGTAAGGGCTGAGCCACTATATTTAGATGCTGACTAATTTGGGAGTTCTGAGGGAGTTCTGAAGCTCCCCTTCCTGAAGTATCTAAAGACTTCACAGCCATCTGGTTGGAAAGTGCTGACCTCCCCTGCCTCTGTTTGCCATGGCAGCTTGCAGGTAGCTCCCTCTCTTCTGGCTCTCAGAAGGGCGGCAAAGCCCTTGCTGCTTCACCCTTACTCCTGGTGTCACCTGGACAGGGCTGAACTGAAGGAACTGCATTGGTGATGGTGAAGACCTGATTTCTCTGGTACAGCATCACCCAGATGTACACTGGCACTATATGTCCTAAAATTCTATTTTGACCTATTTGTGTCTTATTTGTAGTTAAAATTTTTCTCCCACAGTGTATGTAGGAGAGGATTTGTCAAGAGTTCTTGAGTAAGAGTAAATGCTCCCCTTCAAATTCCCCTTACCGGTGTCCCAGAGTGTATCTCCAACCCAGGCAGCTCTAAAGGAACATCCTTACCTTGGGGACACAGTGTCCCCACCTCCACACTGCTGCTGAGACACGTTTGCTAGGAGATAGAAAAAACCCCACTGCTCACATCTTAGATGAGAAGCCACAATTACAGAGCCCTCAGGGGACAGCAGAATTCAACTCATCAGTGGCTCTCTCAGATTGAAAAAGCTCCACATCTGAGACAGACCCAGGGACTTGTAGCCAAAGCCATTTTAGGAGCCTGTGAACTGACCGCACAGGCAGACCCACCTCTGGCAAAAGCCTGAGGAGGCAGCGAAGGGCTGGCAGAGAGGTTGGCAAGGAGAAGCTGCGAGAGTGAAGCTAGCTCAGGAGAGCCAGGAATCACCCATCACTCAGCCCAGAGCTATAGCAACATGGAAAGACAAGACAATCAATCTTTCTCACATACTTGGCTACATGATCAAGGAACATTAAGCACTGCATCATAAGGTTGCTGTACTTGCAAAGGTATTTCAAGTCCACGGTGTACTGAACCAGAGCGTACCGAGCAAGGCTGGATGGGAGGTTATTGATTGATTCTTGCAGAGACAACCGACTCCTTGGTGTGGAAAGAAAGGACCACACATAAAGACTGTGCACATGAGCTGTACAACTCTTATGCTCCTTTAATCAAGCCCCAGGATCCAGGCAATGAAGCACATCTGAATGTCTCTGGCAAGGACGTGATTCCACAAAGCACAAAGACAGCATGTTGCGCACAAGGTTAAGGATGGCTGAGCCAGAGGACACAGGAATTCAATCTCACTTCAGCACAGTGACCTGTCTACCCCTGCTTTGTAACAGGTGGATGACCAAATAACAGGATCGTGTTTGATTGCCCACCTCAGAAATGTCAGGTCGCTCTTGCAAGGGCAGATGGCTGAAATGAATGTGATTTTAAAATCACCGCTGTGATTAAAGCTTAGTGAAAAAAGTGTAATTTATTACTGCTGTTCGGGGGGGTAGGGTAGTGGTATCACATTTTTGCTTTCAAATTGCTTCTCTGGAAAAAGAGAAATGGTTTCTTTTTGGCTATTGGACAGTTGGATTTGCAACTAGGTGTAACCTGATAGAAAGGTAAATTCTAATACCTGATAATAAGGTATTTCTTTTTATTAGTCAAGAGAACAACCTGTGCTCATGCTTAAATATGTTGGTATATGGGAACTGCTATTCACAGTTCTCTAAATAGTAACATTTTTAAAATTCCTAATCTATGTAAAGATCATTTTGGACAAAGATTAGGAAACAGCTGGGAATCCAGAAAACTAACATTTAAACTGATATTATTAGCTAAGTCAAAAAACATTACGTGTGCCTGACACAAGTCATTTATCAAAATATTTTACATTAAAACATATGGGTTGTTCTCTGAAGAAAACATACTAATGGAAATTATTTTCCTTTTGGAGTTCATCAGGATTGTAGAGCTAGTAGATCTGAGCCTGTTAGTCCTGTCTTTGAAGAGAAAAACAAGCTTCCCCTTTTTGATGTCTACTCTGCCTCTTAGCTTTGAGTGGGTTAACTGTTGGACTGATGTAAACTGGAAACAAAAGCAGAGAAAATGTTATTCAGCTGCGAAAGGGATCTCAGTTGTCAAAGTGATCCACCACTTCGGTAAACTCACTCCTGGCAATTAGCCAGTTCAGCCAGTTTTTAAAATACAAAGCAGTTCATCTCTCTTGACAACTGTTATTTTTAAACCTTGGTCCTTCGCCTTTCTTATCCCCCAGAGGCTAATAGCAGCGTCCAAAGCCCGTCCTTTCTGTGTCCTCCTGCTCTTCCCAAGCTGCAAAGGCAGCTGGCTGGGGTACATGCAGGTACAGCTGGCACCTCTTGTAAGGGGAAAGAGGCAGAAGATGCTTCAGGCAGATGCTATAGGAGAGGAAGAGAGAGTTGCTCAGCTGGCCCCCGCTGTGTTAGATGCCTAAGCAATTCCCTGGGACAGTTAGGGTTTGCAGTGGGTTTCCTCATAGACTGTGGCAGTGCCTAAGCTCGCCAATATGTGCCTGAATTATGGCTGTATCTCATCCTTCTCAGGTGCTTTGCTGACTGAGTTGCTGGGCAGGTACTACAAAAGATCAAGATGCTTGAACGCCGCTGCAAAACGCAGATAGGGACTGACTGTGTTTTAAAGCATGTACGTAACCATGACTTATTTTTGTTCTGAAAGCAACTTATGTTCTTCACATATGGGTGTTTTTGAATGTAGCCCCAAAATAACAACCTCCAGTTGGTTGGGAGTGAGAGTGCAGAAGAATGAGCAAAGCTGTAAACAGCCAGATTCTCCAGGGAAATAAGTAGCAGTTAGGAGGCCCTAATCAAAGGCTATTTCATCTCTTTATAGGGATTATTAGATTCCTAAAGGCAGAAGTTTGACTTGGAAACTCCCCACTTCTGCAATTTCCTCTAGATGTCTTGGATGGGAGTTACATGGTGCCTCTCCACCAAGTCTCAGATGCTTGGGGAGCACTGATTAGCAGTTGCTGAGGACATCATCTCAGAAGCAGCTCCCACAGATTTGGAAGGTGCATAAAACTGCTGCAGTTGCTGGGGAGAATGCCCAGGGATCACCCCAAAGCTTACACCAGACAGTCAGTGCTCTGGCACAGAGAAAGAGACAGAAAAATGCCCTTGGCAGAAGGTGGCTATGGCTATACTGTGAAGTTTTCCATGCCAGGGAGACCCCTCCATCCCCTAGCCATGCAGTACAGTGTGGTTTGTACCTGTCTGGCTGATAGCTACATGCATGAGTGGCTGCAACTGCACTGCACAGTGCTTGGCCTTGAGCCTCCTCCAACATTCATGTGCACCAAAGACGTTTATTACTTGTCTTGTGTTTACTCTTCCCCCACACCCCTGAGCTTTCAAATCTGAAATTCTGAGGGCTGTGTTGCAGCCCACCAGAGTGGTTTTTATAGCTCTGTGCCAGGTGTGTATGTTGCATGCATTGGAAAGTAGTATAAGGGATGTGTGAGCATACAGTGCACAATACTAAAGGGCTATACAGGGCTGAGGAAGCCAAGTATGCTGCAGACCCCACCATGCTGCCTGAAGGGCAGAGCTAAATATCTGTAGAAGGACACCCAGCTTTTGTCTCAGAAGCAGCTTATTTATCCATTCCAAAAGGGAGGCCAGGAGTGAGCTAATGTATATGCAGCGTAGATGATCCCATGACCAAGACTAAAGAGGAAAGCTGGAAGATAAGTTACTGTCCATATAGACATTCTCTCCAATGTCCTGTCCCGTGGGGTGGAGACAGCTAATGCAGAACCACAACAGCCCTGTCCTACATCTGGGATGTATGACACAGAGTTCACAGCCAAAGCAGCAGACTGCTCCCCTTTTGAGGCCCTTGAGTCTCTTGAAATGTCTTTTGCTATTAAAAACTTATTTCCCCTCTCCCACACCTCTGATGTTGCCTTGGGTGCTGTTAGGGCATATCCTCAGACTGTTCCCAGCACCGGATGGCTATTAATGCTCTATACCATTGCTGACTGGCTGAATGAGCATCGTTCCACCATCCAGGTGGTAACTGCAGCATAATGCTGTCGTAGCCCATGATTTCCCCACTGTACTCCTCTCCCAAGTAAGCTGCACGCTGAAGCACCCTCTGCACAGAGCCGACGTGTTGTGTGGTGCTTGGGAGATGTCCAGTCCTACCTTCCCCCACATGCACACACAGCTTTCCAAGCTACGCCAGTGCTAAACAGAACTATTCCATCCATCAGCCCCTTGTATTTATTTTCATATGTCAAAAACATAAATTTGAGCCTGAAGGCTCCCAGGAAGATCCTGCAGTCCAGATCCAGGCTTTGATCAGAAGGAATACAAGTTACAGGCATTAATATTAATACATACAGTTTTGTGCATGTGGCAAACATTTTAAGAAAGCCAGAATTATCAAATATACAGCAGATTTTTACTGCATCTTTAATGTTAACTCTACATCCATGTTCATGTTCAGGCTGGCTAATGGGTTTTGCAACCATATGGAGATGTCATATTTTGGTTCTGGAGTAAAAAAATATGGCATCAATAAAATGCCATATTTTAGTAAAAAAAGTATTGAACGAATAGTGTGGTCTGCCAGTACTGAATACAGAGAGAGGAAATGACACCTAACAGGCTTTATCAGTAAGGAAGAGATGGAAACTGGGGAGGACTGCCTGAACCCCATGTCCCATGTAAGACTGGGGTCTTAGTGGATGGTTTGAATCATCTCCAAATTCTGCTTGAGGACCTCCAGTGGTTTCTTTTGTCCATGGCATGTCTGTTCCCACAAGTTTTGTGCTTTAATCCTCCTTTTGAAGGGCAGGGAATTGTAATTTTTTCTGTACAGCTGTAGCGATGCACAGATCGTTCAAGATCCAGGCTCTGACAGCAATGCCAGGCTGCCGTGCAAAGCTTAGGCTATGGGCATGGATTATCCCGATGGAAACCACAGCAATTTTTCACCACTGAGCAGCTAAGTACCCACAACATGTTGAGACACTTTGCAGGTACAAATAGGGAAAGAACTGGCTTCTGTAAGTAAACTGTCTGTGAGTCCTGCATCCTGACTTCAACAGTAGAAAGACACCTCTTAGTCTCTTGCAGTTAAAGGTCTAGCATAAACTGTGAATTGCAAGATTGAATATCTCTTCCTGGGTGGATTAACAGGCTCTGACTTTACCCTCTTCTTTTAACTCAGATGGGGATTTGCAGCTGTGTAAACGAAATGAGAATTGCATCTATATCTGTGCCAGGAAAATGTGCTAAATATACAAATAGGCTGAATTGAATGTGATTTAATCTTCAAAGCAGATATGTTTTGAAGGATTTGATTTCCTTTCCTTTCTGAAAGTCAAACCCTTGCTGTAAGCCTATATCTAGAGAAAGATACTGTTTGCCAGGACCCACTAGACCTTCCTTTGGCTTAGGGAGTAGTGTCCTGCACCAGGTAGGGTAAGGAGCAGCCTCTGTCTCAAGGATCTAATAAAAAGTAGGAAAAGTTCAGAGAACCTTGCTGGGCATTTTTATCACCTATCACCAGGTTGACCTCCAGCTAAGGAAAGACACTTACAAGTGGGCTGAAGTTCCAACAGGTTCCCTCTTGTTAGTCATTATGGCAAAAATTATGGAAGAGGCACAAGCCTACACAGTGTTTGTGAGGATCTGTGTACCCAGTGGTAAACTGATAGTGGCCTGCTATCAAACATTTCTCTGGGGCATGCTAGCAAAGTGAAAATCCACTTGGGCAAGATGAGAGGAGGAAATCCCTTCAGTGGGTGGCAGAATGAGAAGGGATGTGGTCATTTTGGAAGTGGACCCGTAGTCAAAAGCTTTACAAGATAGTGTTTCTCTGATGAATCACACAGAGGGAGGCTTAGGACAAGGTGTTGCCTGCCCAGCCTGCATTGGCTCTGTGGTGAGGACCCTTGTTTCTCTGTGCTATGGCACTTTGCTTTCAAGAAGCCAGAGAGGCTGTGGCTCGGTCAACCATGCACTTGTGGCCTTTGCAGAGAAACATCAGAATTGGGTTTGAGGCCATTCTGGCAGCGTTGGTGGCTTCGGTTAAATCTGCCTATTTATTAAGGTGACATTTGTCCAAACACCCTCCTGAGCTCTGCCATCCCTGTCTACACAGATGGTCTCTTTTAGCCACTGTAGCTCCAGCAGACGGCTCTGCGGCTCTCCTGCTATATAAATTGCCAAAACAAACCTTCCTCACCGGTGATTCTTCAGTCTATATTGCTTAGACTCCAGCTGGTATCACAGCTGTCAATCATCCCTCTCCCCTCCAAGGTGGAGGTGTTTCTGATGAGCTTAGAAAGATTTCAGAGCATAGCCCTGCTTTTTGGAGAGCAGAGGGGTGCCAACTGGGCTTTGGGAATTATTTCTGTATTTTTGCTGGCTAATGAAGGTTTTTGTTCAGGAATGTCCCTGTTTTGTTTTACCATTGCTAAAAATGCACAAGGAATTGCTGCTGACAGACTCATCTAGGCCCCACCAAAGTCATATCCTGTGCTGAATCTCCTCAGTGTGCAGGCAGATGCATGGGTAGGTGTTGGGCAGGGAGAAGTAAGACTGAGAGGAGTGAAGCAGCAAAGGTTATATCTGTACATGGCAACACACACTCTGGGGAGGTGGGATCAGCAGGCAAGAGAGGGCTGTCACCCTCCTCCTGAGGTGAATGGGAGCCCCAGCCCACCCGGGACATGGCATTTAGGGGACTTTCTGTCACGTGTGTGTTTGCCCAGGGACCCTTTCCCATCAGGTATATGGCTTAACGAGAAGGATATACCTTCCCTTGTAAGAGACTAAAGCACTCACTAGCTGGCCTGGGATGACCAGGCTGCAAAGCCGTGGGAAGGCAGACGTTTACTGTGGGCTGCCCAGACCCTGGCATGAGCTGGGGCTCTGGCTGGAGAAAGCAAGTCTGTATTGCTTATGTTAAAGGGAAAAAAAGGAAGCAAGAGAAGAGGTTAATGCTGCTTTCTCTTGGTAAAGCTCTTAGCTGTAAAATGTCACATTCTTCAAAACCCAATCAGCCAGTCATGCTCTAGGCTTTAACAGCTGTAACTCTAATTGGACCAAGAAAACTAGTTGATCTGCAGCATGAAAACACAAAACGCAGCAAAAAAGCTAATCAAGTTCACATGGTGGGAGGGTCTGCGCTGCATGGGTGTTGTCTTGACCCATTTCAATGCCAGTGGGATCTTTCCAGCCTTCCCCAGGTATCAGCCCTGACTCTGAACTCTGCCTCCAAAATGCTTGAGCTCCTAAGATGCAGCAACCACACCAGGTTGCCCCATAAAGAAATGCTGGTTTAATTACCACTATCAATCAGCCTTTGAGCAGCAGAACAACCAGCTCACCCGGATGATTAGCATTCCTGCTGCTGGAAGAGTGTGAGGCCAGCCTTCATAAGGGAGGCAAATGTTGATTGACATCTTCCCACCCTAACCACGCTGCTGTCTCCTTCCCTGGGAGAAGGGCACGCTCCCCTTTGTCCATGTTTGACAGCATCATACATCACCTCTCAGCTTCCTCCAGTATTCATCCAGTGACACCAACAAGAATAGCTCCAGACTTCAGGGCATGGAGGGAGATACACAGAGTCAGTCTTTAGAAGCAAAGAAAATTCTTCCAAGACACAGTGAGATGGGCAGCTTCCAATTATAAGCTGTACATTCCTTATTTATTTATCCACACTGCCTCCCAAATGCTTTTGTAACAAACAGCAAAACTGACTAGACCCGGATTTCTGCTTGTGAGAGTTCCCTGCTGTGCTGGGTCTGAGGTCTGAGATGTGTTGCAGCCTGCTTTGGGAAGGCTCCTGGGACTCCTGTCACAGGGTTGTTTATGAAAGGCAGGGCTGTGCATGCTGCTTCGGTTATTTAGGGGTAAGAAAGGCTAGTGTTCATTGTGATTGTGTGTTCCTGTGGAGTGCTAGAGATGGAAGAGATCTGAGACAGTAACTCCTCGACAGAAGAGGACTGTTCCCTACAGGGCACTTCCCAGCCTCTGAGTCAGTTGAGTTATACAAGCAACAAAAGGCAACGTGGTTTTCACCACTTCCCCTGGAGATGAGTCCAAAGTCAGCCAGATGCCAACATTCAGAGACTGCCATGGCATCAGACTAAATGTTCTGCTCCTCAAACATGCCAAACAGTTCTCTCTTCTCCTTGATGTCTGCATCCTTGGGGTGTCTGTGGACTATAGTCATATCCTCCATTAATCTCCCCGTTTAAAGCGTCTCTCATGTACGGAGGTCTTACCGTTTACAGAGGGATAGATAGACAGCTGCTATCTCTTTCAACCAAAGGGTTATTTTCATCAGGCAAAGAAATTGTTCATGCAGTTGGGGATTTTTTACATGGTCCCATATGATTACCAAGGAGGTATGAAATCCTGCTTCCATAGACACAGCAGACATCAAACTGGCAAGGAGAACTTCTTTCTTCTTGGATCCTAAAATGTTTTAAATACCATATAGCACAGAGGTATCTCCCCAGGCCCTCTTCAGGGCCATACTCCCATGCATTTCCTTCTCCAAATGTTGCTGCCTGTTTTTCACGAGCACCCAGACTTTCACGGAAGAGTAACAGCAAAAGCCTTTCATCTGCTTTTAATTTGGTCAGAAAATTCTATCTATATTTGAGGCAGCAGATGCTCTCGTTTTAGTTACTTCACAAAGAAGCTTATCTACTATCTTATAGGAAAGGCTTTATGGGTATCTCATGCATAAAGCTGCATAATTCCTTGAGTTGCTTAGGTATCACAAAGATAATCATTGTATCAACATGAGCATCTCAAGAGGCCAGAGAGAAGAAATGAAAGGCATTGTTCCAGTGCCCATGGCAGGGCATTGTGGCCATCCCCACTTTCAGCAGTACCATTTTATTTTTTTTTCAAGGACAAGTAGCCCAAGCAGAACTTTGGGGTCCTCAACTCTTGAATCATCAGGGATGTCATCTTCTAGAGGTTTGGCTTCAGTCCCGGCTCTAAATAAGGCAAAACAGAGATGTCAAAAGCAGGTTTCTCCCTTTTTGGTGGGTTCTGGCAGGGTGTGACTAAGAGGACAACGGGATGTGGCCCTCTGGGAAAAGAGGCCGAACTCAGCTGCACTCCAGGCAAGGATCACAGGACACACTCCAATTCCCCAGGATCTTTCTGGTAAAGGACCACACTTGGGCTCATTATTCCCAGAGGCAGCTGGCCAGAGTCACACATACAGTAGGTGTAGCCTTTCACAGCTGTGACAGAAACCAGCACAGGCCTAACTGCATGCATTTAGCTCTCTGGCTGATAGACAGGGCTTGTGCAGCCAAGATCAATTTGTTGCCCACTATTTCTGTCATGTGCCACTTTAGCCACTGTTGCTTTGCATTTCTCCCTCCCAGAGAGATCTGTAGGTTTTGCTGGTTTGGGGCTTTTGGGGTCTGGTTGTTTCTGGGGGGGTTTTTTTGCATTTTACCCAACTTGATTTTGCTGCCTTCTCTACCTGTATGTTCCCTCTTCGGGCTGCTGATGCAACCATGGTTGATGCTTTTAAACCTGGTTTGAACAGGTTACTTGCAACTGCGGGGTGGGTTTCAGAAATTAGTTGCTCTGTTGGGGTCCTTTCCGAGAACTGGAGAAGGGCCAAGTGTGTCCACTTCAGTACACAGCCATCTCCCCAGAGTTTCATAATATCCATCTGTTCTTTAGCTTGCTTACAAGAAAGGATCGTGGGGTTACAATTAACACATCTTGTGTTTAAAAATATTCACTGCCCATCTGTGTGGAAAGAAAAATCCATTTCTGTTAACAAGGTTGCTCTCCATCTGATGCTTACAGACTGCAGTACCCAACCCAATGAGTGCTGGAAGAAGAGGAGAACTTTACAGCAGGTGGACAAGTGTTTAACTTTGAATGGGACTGGCCAGAGTCAACTCTGGAGCATGAGGGAAAAGCTTTGGGTGCAGGAAAGTGGCAGAAAAGCATAAAGCAGGCCAAATATTTGTAATGTGCCCCCTTCCCATGCCGAAATCCCAGTGGAGACAAAGTCTATGATGTTACAGATCTACATTTGGGGTGCACAATGTAACAGGACTCTGTTATTGCATCCTGGCCAGAAAGGGACCACAAAGCGTGGTTGTGCGGAACACAAATACTACCTGGACCACAAATTTGGATCTGACTGTTTTACAGAGGTCCATAAAGGTCTTACAATAAGAGTGCTATCCATTCCCCGCAGCCTCTCAATCCATCAGGCTTGGGTGCTGTATCTGTGGTTGTCTTTTACTCCCCCTGACAGTGGCAGACAACAGAAAACAGCAGAGATGTGAAAGAACTTGGCTGTCCTCACATTTGAGGGCGGTTTTGGTAATCAGGCCAAATTCAAGAAAATGGCTGGCATGGAGTGCTTGTAAATCCCTGCATACACAGAGAGATGAGGGACAGGGGGCGGTGGAGGGGGGGTGGACACAGGACACGACGACGACAGCAGCTAGGGAGGAGAACAATGAGCAGCTCTCTGCCATCCCTCTGCCACCTCCAGCAAAGCGCCCCCTCCAAGAGCCACTTGGCTCATTTTCCCGTGTAATCCCTGCTGACTTCCTTCTCCGAGCTGGCATTCCCCCGGCAGCAGGGAAGCACTGTGGCAGGCAGTAACCGTGTCTCCCACAACTCCCTCGAACACCTGGGATCTGGCTTTCTCACCACATTGCTTGCACTGGGTTAGCCTTGCTGCTGGTGCCACGGCAGTGAGAACCCCAAAGCAGCCATCTGGCTATGGAGACACTTGAGAGAAATGGCAGCAAGTCATGCTGGGCTGTGCGACCCATATGTGATGGCCAGAAAACTAAACGCAAGCTTGGCCCGTGTTATGGACTGGTCTGTGTCACAGCCTCGAGAGGTAATACCTCCTCTTTATAACCCTGTCCTGCTGTGTCAGACTGTCTCTCAGGGCAGATCGTGGTCTGGAGGAAGGTGGTAGCTGTTGGGATGTGGTAGGAAGGTCTGACAGTTTGAATAAAGCTGAGGAATGTCTCTCCATCACCACACACAGATGCAGGTGACATTCCAGGGCATCCCTGCACTACAGCTACAGGACAGTTAGGGAATGCAAAACCTTTAGCTTGAAGTCAGAGATAAAAACTGGGTTGCAACATATTCCTTATGATTTTGTGTGATCTCAGTGAAGTTGGGGCTGACTTGCTGAAGTCTTAGGTCTGCTTAGCTTGCTTCCACAATAACCAGAGGTGAGGTGACAGCACCTGACATTTCATTCTTACAGCCACCCACAATCTTCCCGTAGGTGTCATAACCTGGGGCTGTCAAAAAGGTAGACTAAAGGGAGCATACCGCCCCAAGCTGCTAAAGCTGAGGACATTTCAGTGCAGGCTGGCCTTGGTGCAAGGTTTAGTTTGCACAGGTGCTGGTGAGCAGACCGTAACTTTCTTCCTAATTGTCAGCCCATCAAGCCCAGGCTTGCTCCGGGCAGGCTCTAGCAGGAAAGAGCATTTCCCTCTGGAGGTGATGGTGCAAGGCATGACCATCACAACCCCACGCAGCGCTACAGGCTTGGGGAAGAGTGCCAGGAGGAGAAGGACCTGGCAGTGTTGGTTGACTGCAGATTGAATATGAGCCAGCAGTGTGCCCAGGTGGCCAAGAAGGCCAACGGCATCTTGGCTTGCATCAGAAACAGTGTGTCCAGCAGGTCCAGGGAAGTGATTGTGCCCCTGTACTCAGCACTGGTGAGGCCACACCTCGAGTGCTCTGAGCCCCTCACAACAAGAAGGACATCGAGGCTCTCAAGTGTGTCCAGAGAAGGGCAACCAGGCTGGAAGAACAGATCATATGAGGAGCAGCTGAGGGAGCTGGGGATGTTCAGCCTGGAGAAGAGGATGCTGAGGGGAGACCTTATCACTGCCTGAACTACATGAAAGGAGGTTGTAGAGAGGTGGGCAATGGTCTCTTCAGCCAAGTGACAGTTCATAGGACAAGGGGAAATGGCACTAAGCTGCACCAGGGCAAGTTCAGATTAGATGTCAGGAAACAAATTTTCACTGAAAGAGTTGTGAGGGCCTGGAACAGGCTGCCCAGGGAGGTGGTTGAGTCACCATCCCTGGATGTGTTCAAAAAAAGGATAGATGAGGTACTTAGGGATATGGCTTAGCATAGGACAGGAACAGTTCGACTTGATGATCTCAAAGGTCTTTTCCAACCTAGTGATTCTGTATTTCCTTTGCAGATCCCTTTTCCTGAATCCTGTGGGCCACTCACCAGTCAGCTATGAGACAGGAATTGGGGCAAAGGATTGGAAGAGCTTTAAAAGGACATTCAAGGCAGCTTGTGTAACTGTTCCCTTTCCACAAGATTTATACCATCAGAATAGCTGGGATAGGCTGGCCAACTCCCTCTGTCACCTTCTACTGCTCTTGTCCAGAGGATGAGAAATAGCTGGAAGAACCCAAAAAGAATTTCTAAGTGTTGACTTTGCTTCGACAACCCATATAATAAATGGCCCCAAGCTCAGTGCCTGGACTGCTGGAAAACTGAACCTGGGATGAGATGATTTCTGTAAGGAAAAACCTGTCTGGACACAGAGCAGGTCGTGAACTGGACAAGCTTTGTCCAGCCAAGTGCTCCTCACACCCTCTGATGATCCGTGCTTAAAGGACCTTGGCCATGTTCACTGAGAAACGTAGCAGGACATGTTTGGCAGGTCAAGGCACTGAGGGATATCAAAACGTTAATATCCGGGCAGCCAAGGATTTTCACTTGTGTGGCGGCTGTGCAGGAAGCCCTAGCACCTCCTACTAGGTGCTAATGGGACACTGAAGGTGTTCATAGCACATGTCAATATTGCCTTGCCAAGCATTTTGCAGCATGAGTCACCTCTTCCCAAATCACGAGACCAGATTACAAGTTATTAATATTTATTTCCTGACTGAAAATAGGAATTACCTGCCTTTACTTCCAAACCTTTGAAGCTGTAAGGTTAATTTATGTGATGCCAACTGAATTTTCTTGGCATGCATGAAAACTTTTTGTTGTCTTTGTGCTGCTTTTCCTGCTTTAAAATAAAAACAAAACAGATTTTTTTTAATTGTTTGGGTTCTTTTTTTTTCCCCTCATCACACAGATCCAAATCTGGGAGGACTTGAATGTCATCAGCTGTTAGGAGATTTACCATAAAACCACAAGGATTTGCACTGGTTATTGAGCAGCCATATGCTCGGCTCAGTGCAGTGCCCTTTTGCACCTCTGACCAAACTGCCTATCTGTCCACTTCAAAGCTCTCCCTGCTGGCAAGAGTTTACATTAGCTCAGAGAGAGTGAGGACGTGAGATTTATTCTCTATTTGCCCGTTGCAGTATTCTCAAATAAAATTTGTCTAGCATGATAGATACTGTTGCTAGTGGTCTCTAAAAACCTCATAACTGAGGGTGCAATGAGCCAAGATGAAAGCAGATCTCCAGCCAACCCCATGAACTGCCACATGGAAGAACCTCTTGGAGATTCATTCTGCGAACAAAGCTCCTGGCTTCTCTTCACCTTTCCTCTTTGCTTATAGGGGGAGGACAGGAGAGCCACTTGCCTGTTTACCTGAAAATGTTTAATGCCTAAAAACTCCATATTTCCTATTGGCAATGGGAGCAAAAAGCTGCCATGCGCAATCTTCGTCTTGTCCTTGCACTGCAGGATTACATTTCTGTGGTGCAGAGCAGGAGCACAGGGTTTTGTAAGCCCATCAAGGGCTACAGCACAGCCGTCAGGGGGTCTTAGGTCCTATTTTTAGTGTCACACTGTAAACCTGAAGCACCCTTGGTTGGCTGCTGGTGGTGAGCAAAACTACTGAGCCAGTAGCCTTTCTCAGGACCTGCTCTGATAGGCAATGGATGGTGTGAAGTTTGCTTCAGAGGCTCCTGCCGTTGCCCAAAAGATTATGAAGCCTCCAGAAGGAAATGCAAGGCAAAGTGTGAGGGGGAGACTTTATGGGAAGCACAAAGCTCTGGCAGATCGCTGATTTCTGCTTAACTACCAAGGATGCGAAGTGTTGGCTGACGAGGGAAGTGCCCTTTCACACCTTCCCAACCTGCTTGCCGTTGCATAAGCCTGAAAGCGCAGAGCCTGAGGTTGCTATGCCAACTTGCGTCCCCAATTCCTCCCATCCATCTCCCTGTCTAAACAACAACCTGGGCCCGTGGGAACAAGAGCCCGCCCTGGAACCATTCACCCGCAGCCTTGCTCCGTAAGGATCCCGGGAGGTGTGCGGCAGCCTTTGTGCTGCGGATGAGGGGCCGCACCAGAGCGACAGGGTGGCAGCCCTTCTGTTTCGTTATCCTGCGTGCTTTACCTTTGCTGCTGAATTTGGTTTCCAGTCCTCACTGGCAGCACGGAGCCTGTGCTGTCACTCATCAAAGGAATCACAAGTGTGGCATGAATCTGTGTGCCTGGCTTCCTTGCTGTAGCATTAAAATAGTGTGAAGTGCCTTCCAAAGCCACTGAGGAGGAATCACTAGTTCCGGGTACTTACATAAATTGGTTTTGAGTGCAAAAATGAAAAACATTGAGCTCCTTATGTTCTTCCTCTTCCCCCCCCCCCCCCCCCCTTAAGAAGGGCACTATATAGAATTATACTGTATGTCAAAAGTGTCAAATCTGAGAGAGAGAGAACAAAAATGCAAGGTGGCTTAGGTCTGTACCATGTGGAAGAGGCTGGCAAATGAAGCAGCTGTGAGTTTTTGCATCCTATCCTAATTAGCAGTAATTTCCAGCAATGAATAAATTCTTATGGTTATCCCCTTCCCTTTCTTTGTTCAACCTGTCACATAGATCACAGACCCTTTTCTCTATACTCCAGCACTATCAGGAGTGGGAATCCTGGTGGGTTCATTTGCCAGTAATTAAATTTGTCCCTTCTGTTCATTTCACAGATGCAGTTGCCCTCTGTTTCGAAGCAAAGTGCAGGTCAGAGCCAATGGGAGCCTTTAATAATCTGGTAGTCTCATCTGGCACCGAAGGTGGAAAGTTTTCTTGCTAATTGGACTGTTGTGAGATGATCTGAAGAGGAACAAGCTCCTCTGGACTGAGGGAGGCTGGGAGCATACAGAGTCATGGGGAAGGTAATGGGTAAATTTATACTCACATACACGTCCTCTGAGCCTTCAGCCAGAACAAACACATAGAAAATGCCTCAGGTCTGATTTCCTTTGACTCAGCAGCTTGCTTAGTCATTTATACCAGAGTAAGAGCCACTTTCATAGGCTTTCATGTCAGAACTATAGCTTTCTAGGCTGCTAAAACTGGGGTGCCAGGCTAGCACAGCCTGCAGCCTGAGCAGAGAAAACAGGCTTGAGGTAAGAAAAGGCTGGGGTTGCCCTACGGCTTCTGCTAGGCAGGGTGTCAGGGCAGGGGTTCAAGGCCCAGCCTTGAAATCTTGCCATCAGGAGGAAGGCTGCAGCACTACTGGCCCCATACAAACCAGAAATGCTGGTAGCTGTCACTGAAAAATCTGAATTTTCCTGATTCCTGACCATCAGACAGCTTTGCAGACAGAGGAACTGGGCTGGTTCAGAAAAACTGTTGGATTTCACATTAACTAAAAGGACTCCTTCAGCTTTGGGCTCTGTCAGTAAATACGTGCAAACACAGACGCTTTAGTCAGAGCTATGATTCTTTAGTTGAAAAATAAGATGCTAGTCATTTCTGATGCAGAGAAAAACCTGACCCTGCAGCACCCTGAAGGCTTCTTTCCTCTTAGTTTCTTTTAACCTTACAGTTTTTAAGTCTGGTTCATGATTTTGAGGACCCGACATATATTTGTGGAGAGACTGTAGTGGGCAATGCTGCCTTTTAAAAACTGGGCCAAAGCAGTTTTGAGCTCTGGTTCCTTTCAAGGACGCAGATGAGGTTATGAGTAGGTCCCTTAACTACACTTGCCTGGAAGGTTTTGGTACTCTGCAGCAAGTGTTTGTTATACACATGTCTCTGTGTGCTGTGTCACCTCCTGGCCATACAGCTGATGCCCAGGACTGGGGACGGGGTGATGAGGGCTATTTCCAGTCCTGCATCCTGCAGGCTATTATTTGCGTGGCCCTTTGCAGACAGATGCAACTCATTCTGCTCATGCTTTGAACTGGGCAAAAGCTGTATAGTCTCACAACAGCAGTGATTAACTCATGCTCAAAAGCTCATTAGCGATGGCTGCTCAGTTTCCAGTTAGGTCGGAGTGTGGGCAGAGGGAGCTCATGTCTGGAGATGCTCACCCTGAGTCACCTGGGACTAACTGCTTAAAATCTGTATGCATATCCAGTCTTTCCATTTGTAAACTGCTAAAATATTTATGTTCCTGCTCCATATGAAGGACTGAGACCAGCTTCCTAGATACTTGCAGAACATGTGGAGATACTAACAAAAAACTTACACCAAGAGTTCATAGTATTACCATTATTATTATAATGGATTTCACTTTGGATCTTGAGTACGTGATTGAAGTCCTCTGAGAGGGGGAAACAGAACAAGAACAAAAAGAAATATAAAAGAACAATCTGTCATTCTCACCCGTTCTTCCCTCTGAAACTATTCTCATTCACTGGCTTCCTTTGATTATAAATAAAGGTGTATAATATCTCTCAAATCAAAGGAACGAGGTGTTTTTCAATCCCTGAAATATCTTAATGAAAGGAACATTAAAAAAAAAAGAACAAGTGCTGTAATTTCCCAAGCTCTAGCATAGTACTGGTCCTGTAGGTACAGGAGGGACAGGAACAATTAACCAGAATGAGGACACAGTGCCCTAATTCACACAGATCATCACTGTGCTGTTGCTGTTCTTCTTGCAAGTAACCACAGTGAAACCAAGTGCCAAATAAACCTGTGCAGAATCATGCAGATGTAGAGCCAGAGTCACCATGAAGACTGAGAGTGACGATCCCAGAAGATCCCTTACTAGTGCACAGCTTCAGAGCTCAGGTTCTGGCTCCAGGGAGACAACCAAGGGAATCATCTGAGCGATGAGCTTGAGGTTGCGCAGTTCACTTGCACGGCTTCAGGGATCCATGGATCTAGAGGAACCTGTCTCCCAGATATAAAAAGACAATGGTGTTGATGGAGTTGTGCTAAATGGATGTACCTGTAAAGGTTGCTGGGTTTTACAGGTAAACTAACCTGTTTCCTGGATGCACAGGGGTAGAAGGAAGATGTTGGTGAAGTATGAATGAATGTGAGAAACCAGAGGCTTAGAGAAGCAATTTTTTTTTACTTGTCAGCTTGAAAGGCAAGGAAGGCTTCTGAATGGGAGTTTTCATATGGATCCAGCTGATCCCACACAGAGTGGCCAGATCCAGACTTGTAATTGCCTCCTCTTAATGAAGACTGAAATAGAATAGCAGGTCACAAGAAGCACCATGTGTGCTGCAGAGGGGTCTGGCTTGTCAGTCTCTGTTTCACACATTTTTCATGCATCTCCTCTTGTTCCCATGCCACTTATTTTGTCTCTGCTTTCAGCAGTATCTAATGAGCCTTCATTGTGCTTCTGATCAGAAATTTCTCTGCAAAGACTTACAGGGCTCCCCTCCCCAGTTCTCTTCATATTCTCCCAACTCCTCCTTCTCCCCTGCTTTCCTCCCAAAAGGGACCGTTTCCCTCTTGGAAGCACTGAGATGTCATCAGCCAGCGGAGAGCTTTGGGGAGCTATTGAATGAACCCCTTCCTGTCAGCATCATGCCAGGAGAGATGTACATAGTCTCCTTCCCAGGTGTGCAGTTATCTGCCTGGACATGGGGTTCAGGAGCAGCTAGGGAAATGGGATGCTGATCAGAGACTGAAAATCGTGCTGTATACCTACGCCCACTCCTGACTGAAAGCACTCTGTAGTCACTGTCAGGTGAGCGCATGACTTGTCCTTCAGCTCCAGCAGGATCACAGGCTGCACGGATTGATGTGGTGGGGGTCGCTTTTCCTCCTTCAGGGCCTGGGAGACTGTAAACCATCCCCTCCTGGTATTCACTGAGGATACAGAAATTAATTATACACTTTGGGTTTTACCCCCACACAGCCTGTGTTCTAGCCTGAAGCTTTTTAGAATAACAGGGAGTTTTTTAAAGCTTTAATGTTGTTTCTTAGTAATTTTTCAAAGATGGGGAAAGTTTTAAAAAGTTGCAACAATGGAATGAAAATGAAAGGATGTGTGCATGTCTGGTGAGGAAATCTGGACATGCTGTGTCAGTGGCAAAAGGAAAGGAGGGGCACTAGAAAGGCAGTCTTTTCTCAAAAATATTTAATTAAAGTATAATTAATAAATGATTCACAGCAAATGCAGAAAATAAGGGGAGGCTTAGACATTTTACACAGCAAAGCAATGCTTTTCCATTTTGCAGGGATCTCATTTAATATTAAAACCCCATTTTCCACGCTGGGACACTGAGAAATTGCAGTCATACACAACAAATCCTGTTGCAGGATCAGGAATATAAGTCAGACCACCATTTTCTCTAATGCATGCCTTCTCTAGCTGTATTTTCCCAAGTATTACTGTTCTCACTCAAAGCTGATGATCATGATTTATTTTCCCAGTCACTGTAACACCCCTGGATAGCCCTTCACCCAGTTTAAATGCCCGGGGGGTACAGGTGACGCAGGGGCAGTAATACTTGTGGCTTCTCAACTACTTGCTGTTTAGAACATGATTTGGTGCCTGTGGTTTGCTGACTCCTGAACACTAACTTTTCAGCATTGCTTGAAGGGAGGGGCACCAAGCAGGAGAAATGAATGTGGGAGGGAGGGAGGGAAGGTGAGGGGGTGGAAAAATGAGCCTGCTTTACTGAATAATGAAGGGAATGAAAATGAACGGGAAAAGAGAGAGAAAAGCTGGTTTAAATATTTAATCTCTGTTGCATTTGCTTTTGAAGAGGAGACAAAAGCCTTGGAACATCTTTTGTCTTACACTAATTCTGGCCTGAGCTGAATGGCATGCCATTGTCACTCCTGTCATTTGCCTTAACATGGAGAAAAACAGATTGGTGCTGCTGCATCAGCCCATTACAGCAGTCTTCATCTCTAGCCTGGCCAGTACCTGGAGATGCAGAAGGTAGAAGTGACCCATGAAAGTGAAACCTCTGGCCCATGAGCCCACCCTTCCCAAAATCCTGATGCACCTTTCCTCAGAGAGGAGGAAGCTTCTCTAATGGGTCTGAGGAGCAGTTGCTCACTTGTGTGTCCCACCGTAGAGTACGTCACTTCACTTTAGATCTTAACCACAGTTTGGAGTCAGATCATTAGTGCAACACATGACAGAAGTATTTTTGCCTTGTCTCCCCCCATTCCTCTTGTGCATCTTCTTATACAGTCTCCCCCAGCAATACTTGTCTTCCCCTTCCCATGACTTGCCTGCTCAAGTCCTCCCTCCCTGTTCACCCAGGGTCGAGGCAGAGCCAAAACAAGCTCAGCTGTCATCCACCGGCCGCAGCTGCGGCAGCCCCGTGGATGAGCCAGCAGACCCGCACACCAGCCTCAGAGATGACAGCTATCATCCTGACAAGCCCCTGTGCCAATGAGGCCATTTCCTTTCAGCTAGTCTTATATAAACCATGTTGTTCAGATGTTATAACCTATCTGCCACATCTTCTGTATCTCTCACACTGGACACCCAGACTCAAGGACTGCACCACAAGCCAGGGCCAGTGTCACCCAGCAAGGCAGACACAGACCCTCGTAGCAGTGATGATTTGCTGCAGCCACAGTCTGTTGTCCTCAGAGACAGCCTTAGCCAGATAAAGACCTTTACAGACTGGAGGAGTAGGAGGAAGAAATGCCTCTGGAGAGTAATTAATTGTAAGCCTGGCTTTTAAACTGGTAAATATGTCTAAGCTCTAAGAAAGGCTGATGCTCTTTGACTAACTGGAGGAAACCATTGAGACTGGGAGCTTTTTATCTTGTTTTGGCAGTGGCTTTGTCTCTCTGATCCACTTTTTCACTTTATAACCCTAAAAGCAAAGAGGTACTGCCATACTTCTCAGATGGGGGCAGATACACAGAATTAACGTGACCTCCACCAGAGCCCCACAGGATGTCAGTGTAAAAGCAGGGAATTTTGAGCTCCAGTCTCCTGAGGCATGAAAGCCCAGCTTTTTGTCAACTCCTCATCTGGGAGCACACCAGAAAAAAATAAGGAAAAAAAAATCACCCAAAAAGCTATGGCAGCATCTCTCAGGCCTCTGAAGGCTCACAGTGAGCAATTATTTTTCAAAGGCTTACTTCAAAAGTAATTTATTATTTTATTAGCTGTTTGCTAGGAGATCAAATAAAGCCAAGGTTCCTATTTTATTTTGATATAATTTGAGGAACCTGACTGGCTAGTTTCAATGCTGGAGAAGACAGCTGAGTGGGAGTTTGGGTTTAGTGAAGCCAGCTAGGCAAGAGTTTTGCATTTGGTTTACAAAAGAGCTTGAGTAGGCTGAGATTCCAGGCTGATGAGATGGTCTCCATGATGACTACATGTGTCTCTGTTTTGGCAGAGAATTTGTACACTCGACGTGTGAGCTATAGGGATAAAGGGTAATTTATTCTCCCTTGCACTACAGGACTTGACTTTGCTGATTTTTGCAGCAATTCCTTCCATGGGAATGATACCAGGATGCTGGTTGATCTGTTTGGATCTAACTTATGCAAATAGTTGACCAGACACCAAAGATGGCAGATTTTGGTCCAGGTTTGATCTGAACTAATGACTTAGGAATCGAAAGCATCGTATCTTATTTCAGAAATGTGTCAGTTCCATAGAAATGGTCCTCTACTTTTTGCCAAAGAGAAAACGCTCAGGAGCTGAGAAAGGAGTCCTGGTGTTGTGGTATAAAAAGAGCTCAGTTCAGGTCTTTACCCACTGTCAGTTCACTACTACTATTGCGTTTCAATGGTGTTAGGTGAAGCCATGCCCTTCCTTCCCAGATGTAAAGCTGTCTGCAGCAGCTGCTGCTTCCCAAATCTGAACTATGGTGATTTGCCTTTGTGTTAGCCTGTGATGTGCCTTTGGGATCCCCAAATCCACCTCCTGCTTAGGCCTGGCCTTAGCCCCTGTCTCTCACAGAGGGTTACATAGGACCCATCTCATAACCTGTGTTGTGGCCTTCAAAGTTTGTTGGCACAGAAAGATGTACAGGTGTCTGACCACAAGCCTGCAACAGCCACAGACCCCTTCTCAACGGCCATATACGGCTGCTGTGCAGCACCAGGAACACAGGCAAAGGAGGGAAGCATGAATCTGAGGGTGACAACAGAAACATCCTCGTGCTATGAGGAGCAAGAGTTAAAAAAAGCAAAGCATGTCAGGAATTCCTCAAAAGCTGCAGAAATTGGGGGGGGGGGGGAGCTGGATTTGAAACAGACAATGTAGTTGAAGCAATCTTTCTGTTCAATGAAGAGAAAATTTGCTCAAAGGAAAAGGGAGAGAATTGTGAGAGACCTGAAACTATATCGGATTTGGGAGATTGTGCCTCCCTTACATCTTCCTATTGTCAAAATATCTTGGAAATCTCAAAGTACTTTTCTTCCTCTTTCTTTCCCCCTTTGATTAGGAGTTTAAAGTGGGAAATGCTGAAATGCTTCATTTCAAATGTTTCAAAATCAATCTTTTTGACATCGTTTAATATAGACTTCTAGATCTAAACTATTACTTCAGCTCAGGAAGGAGAAAAAATAGTTGATGAACAGTGAAATAAATTATAAACATGATTTTTTCACTTGGGTTTGAACAAATTTATTGAATTCACCCTCATTTTTCTGTTTCTCTTCTTTTTCTGACCCCCAGCCTCCCCACACTTTCAGCTTGCTTGACCTTTTTTCTATATTTTTATTGCCCATACATTTTTATTACCCAGCTCTATTTTAGTTTTCAATTTATTTAAATATGAATGAAAGAACAGCAATTGCACATTATCCCTATTTCTTAATCAAACCATCTGGAAACCCTAACGTTAACGTGTTTGAGTCTGAGGGAACAGGAGAAAGCGTTCCATACCGCAAAAGAATTACAAGAATTATGGACAGATAGCCCCTACTTGGGAAATGAGTCAGTCTGCTTCTGTCTAGCAGAAAAGATCAGCACGGAAGTCTAGAGCCTTTAGAAACAGCTTATGAATTTACAGCTTGCAAAGTAAGTGAAGTCTCTGTGTCTCCTGTACGCATACACTAACTCTTTCCCCCCCACATGCATACATACAAGTCTCTGGTGGAAAGATGGGGAATGTGCAGTCTGCAATGCATATGAACTTTCTGCTTAGAGAATAAAAGATTTTTTCAATAGGCACAAAATCCCACCCCCTCAGCACCCCTCCCTCCCCTGTGTCTGACACTGACTTCAAGGGAGGAGTTGAGCCAATTATCTGTGAGTTCTACAGAAGGAAAATCTGCAATTTGCCAGTAGTTGCAAGAGTGAGAGGGAGAAAGGCAGGGAGGGAAGAAGAAAGACTAAATTGGCAAATGTAAAGAAAAGCCCCTTCTGTCCTAGACGGAGAATATTTTAAAGCAAATCTCAGACCAGAAGAAAAGCTCAGAGGGGGGGAAGGTTGTGCCAAGCAAGACCTGGGGAAGCGTAGGTTCAACATAGACAACATCCATGCCCTCACTGATTTTTCCCCATAGGGTCTGAGGCAGTGTAGAGAGAGGGTGGGCCAGCTGGATGCACCCACGACCCTGCACAACTTGGTGTCACTCCAGAGACCCTTTCACCCCAGCAGAGCCTACGAAGTGCAACTTGCAAGGAAAGCCAGTGGGAGTGGGAGACACTCAGCCTCTCCTTTTCTCGAACTGAGGCTGTGAGAAGAGCTCATCTCACCAAAGGGAAAAGCTACCGCTGGTTCCGAAACCCATGTCGGTCGCCTGATCCAGTACTTACCATCCATGGGGGAACGCCCTCTGGAGCCCTACAGTCCTTCCCAATCCTGCTAAGTTTCCAGGAAATATTGGTGAAGAACTGAGCCCAGAGCAAGCAACGTGGGAACCACAGAACAGCAGCCTTTTACAGCAGCAGCCGCCTCTGATTAAAATTATCAGCTTCATCAGACTGCACCAAGACCCAGGACTGCTCCTTCAAGGAACGAGGTAAGAAAGTAGCATGGAATTTGAGATGAAAGTAGGAAAGAAACGTCCCATAGGATGGATTGTGAGATGCATGAAAATTATGGGGATAGTAGCAGTGATTAACAAATGACAGGTCTGTTATGCATGATACAGTTTGTGTCTGCCTATGTCCTTTTTAGCTGGGTGTAGTGAATTGCATTGGGATGGCAAAGAGAGACACAAACTACCTGAAGACTGTGGAGTGCAAGAGAGGTAGTTCAGAAGTCTGCTCATGGATAGGGAGCTGTGGGGAGCATACCCCCTGATGGGAGGCTGGAAACCTGAAGTGTCAATGCTCTGAGCAGGTTGAATGAAGAATGCCTTCCCTAGGTATCTGTCTCCAGATGCCCAGGATCAAATTTGTCAGCACCTCACTGGAATTCTGACAAGTGCTCTTCAGAGCGTGCAAAAGCAGGTGCATTGTCCTTCACACCACTGTCTGCCTATGAAACAAGCGGCAGTAGTTGGGGAGGGGGTGGTTACCAGGTAGAAGATAACAGAGGGAGTCAAAAGAAATGGGGCTTAATGTTGATTTTGGACAGCTGTTTCAGCTCTCTCTGGGCATATGAACCTTTCCCTTTATTAAGTGGAGATAACACTCATTGCCTACGCTTCTATGACATTTTGAAATCCCCGTGCCATACCGACATAAAACACTAACGTAAAGTTTCTTCCATCAACCCAGTGCATAAAGCAGAAGGCACAACTGGGAATTAATCTATGCTTAAGCATTTAATAAACTGGAAGGAAAAGATGTAGATTAAAGCCATCTGGAGGTTGTTTCTCTCCTCATTCTCTTCTGATTGATTTTGCTTTATTTAGTACATGAACATGTGGTCTCTTTCTGTTTCCTTTCTTCTGCCTTTTAATCTTTTGAATGTATGACTCCCTGTGTTCTCCCCCCCTCTCCCTTCCCCTGGGGTGTGAAGGCTGAAGTTTCACTCCTTTACTGAGGATGAAATAAGATAAATTGTATTGAACTGGAGAAAAACTCTGTGTGGGGGGGTGGTGATAAAAAGAGAGAGCACAAAACACAAATATAAACTCTGGGTACAATGGCATGCTCTGAGTCAGATTTGCAGGAAAGGTGATGAGATGAATAGCGAGTCCATGAATCAAAGTGCTGAAAAGCACCTTTTGACTTCACTGAAATGAAATGTAGCCAGGAAAGCACAAGAGTCCTCTTGACTGAATCCCTTGAGATATGGAACATCAAAAAGTCACAATTTAATACATTGAAATCTACATGTCCTCACACCCTTTCAGCCCCTTCATCAAATCTAAATCCTCTGGGCAAAGCATCCTGAAATAAGCATGTGTCTGCACATAGGATTTTGCCTTTGATGGGGGTGGGAGGCAGTGTAATTTAATGACCGGAGATGCAACAGTGAGGAAAGGTGGGAGGAGAAAGAGTTTGAAAGGTAGGAGTCCTGGAATCTGTTCACGCTTCCCATTTATTTGACCTTCAGCAGTCACTCAGCTTCCCTGTGCCTTACTCCCCCCATCTGCAGATAGCCATGGCAGCAGTTCCTTCCCCAAGCTGTTTGGTGTACAGTGGCATTCACTGAGGTCCAAAGCAGTGGAATTAATTTTAAGGTGAAGGACAGAAGTGCCTCGGTGCAAAAATAACCATCCAAGCAGCTGCAGTGACACAATCCATGTTCTTTGCCACATGATGGGAGTTTGTCTAATAATCAGCAGCTCGGTGGTTAACTGTCAATCAGTAGTATAAATTGCAGGATTTTGGCTTGTCAAGCTGCTGGCTGGGATCAGGTCCCCCCGTCTGCACATTCTGTACAGGACATATAAGGCATTTTCTTAAAATGTGTAACTGTGCTCGCTCCCAGATGCTGCAGCACCAAGTTGTGCAAAACTGATCTTCAGCGGGTGTGAACCAACACAGTCCACTTGCCCATGTACAGCTACACTGGTCCATCCCAGTCTGAAGAGCTGACTCATTTCTAACTACTGAACCTGGGCTGTAAAGAAGTTTTATCACAAAATCTCTCCCCACTTTTCTCTGACAGCTAAATAAAGCCCAAAAGGGTGACAAAAAGGACCCCAAAGCAGCTCTATCTCTATTTGTCTATCCATGGATGCAAGACAGCATTGACTGGCTATGTAGGAAAGGACTGAGCCAGGGTATGTGACAGTGTTTCAGAGATTGCATCTGGTGTTTCTGCGCTGTTGGAGATGGGTCCTGTTCTAAATAAAGCAGAGCCCAGTCCAAATAGCCTGGTGTGGTCCTTGCTGTCATTCCCACCACAGCAAATCCACCAGTACGATAAAGTCTGCATGTGTGTGTCCATCCAAAGTTGTGTTCTGCCATCACTGTCTGGCTCTAATATTATGCTGTTCTGCCTGCTGAATATAATTCAGAGTGTAAGCTACTCTCAGGAAAGCATTGCACTTCCTTCTAAGCCGTAGATAGGGCTGAATGTGCTGTTGACATGCAGCAAATTATAGCAATAATAATAAATAGTAATATTTTGCTGTAGCCTTGGGCTATAGCACAGCGCTTGTAATGATGCTGAATCAGAATTCCAGAGAGTTCTTTATTTAGCAGTGAGCGTATCTTCCCTGCTGTTTTGGTGCTTAGCAATGTTAAACAAAGTAAAAGATTTTAAGCTTTTGACTGAGATAAGTGTCATCTACATAAAAACTTCAGAGATAAAATTTGCTCGAGGGAAAGATAGGAATCCAGATCTGGACCCAGAAATGGTCTTAGAGTGTACATAAAGTACTCACATTGTAATATTAAATAAACAACACCTAAGTTAAATAAACAGCACAGTGGGAACTTGATTATTCTTTAATAAGTTCCTAGTAACCAAAATAAACTCTGTCAAAAATGTGCCCTCTTTGCTTTAATGGTTACCTTCCCCCACACAGGGGTTATATTTTTCCTTTCAGCACAAAATTCATTTGAACAAGCACATGAAAAATGTCTGAGGAACCCTCTTTTTTCTTTTTTTTTTGCTCCCTATCAAAGTTTTCTGCATCTAACTGCTATGTCAAAATGTGATCTCTGAGGTCTCAAGACTCATTTCAGTTGACAGGGACTGGAAATCTTGTCTAATAGCTATTTAAGATGGCTGTCCCTCATCTTTTCTCCTGCTTGTACTTAGCACCTGCAAAGACTGTGACACCCACAACAGCTGTGTATGTGTGAAGACTGAAACTCCTATGAAACCTATGTTTCCACAGCTCCATCCATTGCCAGCCATCCTGTGGCAATGCTGATAGTTTGTTGACAGGGAGTTCCCACACAACCAATCCGAAGAACAAGATTAAAATCTGGTTTCTGAAAGGTCACCGAAGGCACAGATCTTAGAATTTATCATCAGCCAGTGCTATTTTGTGGATCAATCTGCATCAGCAATGTATGGGGCCAACTATTTAAAGTTACTGAGATGTCTAGACTCCACTGATGTCAACCATGACTCTTGTTTCTGTCTGACTTTTGGTTGATCTCCTAAAAATGAACATTGTGCACAGCTACTATTTAAGCAACCAAAGGAACCAGCCTAGGTCCGAAAGGCAGCTGCAGTGAATGCAGTGTAATGGGAAATCTGACCTCTCTGTCTACGTACCTAAATGAGAACCAAGCTCTATTGAAAAATCTAGTAATGTCTAAATGACACAGATGGTGGGAAAGAACCTGGTATCTAAATTGAAGAACAGCTGATAAAATTAGCCTTTAATGTTTAAACAAAATAGCAAATTACAATTCAAAACCATGCTATTTTCACTGCAGATGCCTTAATTTTTTATGACTTGAAAAGAAAAAAAAGAAAAAAAAAAGAGTGAAAAAACCACCCAAAGCACAAAAAAACCCCACTCCCTGATAATGAGACTGAGAAAATTAGGCATTTTCAATGAAAAGATTTCTCTATGAAATGTTTTGAAATTGCTCTACTAAGCAGGACTGTGCTCCATAGCACTTTATGACAAGCTTGTGGTAAGGAGCTGCCCTACTCCATCCTCTACCTAGTTTCTGGTCTTTCCTCCAACCCCGTCATTTCCTCTTTCAGGACCAAGCAATGATGAAGACCATGTCTGGTGGAAACTGCAACCTGAATGTGCCAGCCAAGAACTCGTACCGCATGGTAGTGCTGGGAGCCTCCAGGGTGGGTAAAAGCTCCATTGTCTCACGCTTTCTCAATGGCCGGTTTGAGGACCAGTACACTCCCACCATTGAGGATTTTCACCGCAAGGTCTACAACATCCGGGGAGACATGTATCAGCTGGACATCCTGGACACCTCTGGGAATCACCCTTTCCCTGCGATGAGGAGGCTTTCCATCCTGACAGGTGAGAAGTGTGGAGAAGTTTGCATGTGGGAAATGGTGGACAAACAATCATAATGATAGACATTAGCTTGAAAACCATAGCTTGGAGATGACTGTTTTTGGGAAGGTACTGAAAGAGACTGCTTGCTTTTGTTGTAAGATGCACTTCTCTAGAGAAGTATTTCCTGGCCAGGATGCTCCAGGGAGTGCTATAGCCACAGAGGAGAAGTGCATTAGGTGAAGGTCTGAAATTGAGATTTCTCCCTAGTTTATGTCCTTCCCCTCCTGCTCCATATTTTTTATTGCAGTCACAAATGAACAGCTGAATAAAATCTCATGGGCATAAAGAGCAGCAAGGGACAAAATAAGCATGCCATTATAAGACACAAGCAGTGAAAAACAAATGTAAAATGCACAGGAAGGGAATTCAAGCCAAAAAAAATCCCAAAGATTTTTTTTTTCCTTAAACTTTCTAGCCTGACTCCCTTGATTTGATATTCCAGTAAAAGAACAGCTCTACTTTCACCCTTTCTCCTTAGACTATGGTTAATCAAATGAAAGAAAAAGGAAAAGGGCAAAATGGTGTGTTCATTTTGTATGTTCTCGCTGTCAAGCAGTTTCTGTTGTGAACCAAGATTATCTGTGAAAGTGACAGTGGAGATATAGTCAACCACAGCTCACAACAAGCCTACTTTCTGTATTTGCTAGGTACTCTTCTAGCTTGCCAGTGAAACATGACATTCACATCTGACCAGGCTAGCATCCATAATCTGTGAGGTCCTAGGGCCAGTTTCTGGGATGGCCCTGAAAGAGCTCTTACCATGTTCCACACAAATGTCATTCAACAGGCAATGATTTGTGTTATTTTATATTTGCAAAAGGAATTGTATGTCAGGAAATGTCAAAAGGAAATTCCAAGGGATCTGTGTCATTTATGGATCTCTTTTTTTTCCATGTCCTGTTTTTCCATGGTCTATTTCTCTTGAAACGACAGCAGAGCACTGCTCATCGGGATACCTCTCATTCCTGACTTAGGCATTCAGGGCTGACTAGCTGTAAATCCCAGGTTCAGGTGTTGTTTCTTGTACTGTCTAATCAAAAGGCCAAGGCTGAGTGGCTACCAGCTCTCCATTCTTCCTGGTGTCAGAACAGGCTCTGTTTTACACTGACATACAAACAAAAGGACAAAAAAAAAAAAAGAGAAAGATAAGCAGTGCAGCAGAACTGAGACAGAAACATGTTTATAAAAGAGGGCACAAATGGGTGATAATTTGCAAGTACAGCACAACCTAGGACCACACAATCAGATATGGCTGAAGTAACATCATAGCCAAAAGTCTTTTCCATAGCACCACAGATAGGAGTGGAGTGTTGAATTAGAAGAATTAGAACTAAAGTACAGCTTAATGAACAGATTCAAAAGGACCAAATGAAAATCTGGGGAAGAGATGGCAAATAAACCTATTGCGTTTTGAAAACTTGCTCCTCTGACACAAGTTGCCACCAAGCTTTACAGTGTCCTTTTTTAATTGCAGGAGATGTTTTCATCCTGGTATTCAGTTTAGACAACAGAGAATCATTTGATGAGGTAAAGAGGCTCCAGAAACAAATCCTTGAGGTCAAATCCTGCCTGAAGAACAAGACCAAGGAATCAGCTGACCTCCCCATGGTGATCTGTGGCAACAAAAATGACCACAGTGAAATCTTCCGCAAGGTACGCTCCGATGAAGGTGAGAACCTTGTCTCCAGTGATGAAAACTGTGCTTATTTTGAAGTTTCAGCCAAGAAGAACACCAATGTGGATGAAATGTTCTATGTCCTCTTCAGCATGGCCAAGCTACCTCATGAGATGAGCCCAGCTCTCCACAGGAAAATCTCTATCCAGTATGGTGACGCCTTCCAACCGAAATCCTTCCGGATGCGCAGAGTCAAGGACATGGATGCCTATGGCATGATCTCTCCCTTTGCTCGCCGGCCAAGTGTCAACAGTGACCTGAAGTATATCAAATCGAAAGTTCTCAGGGAAGGTCAGTCAAGGGAAAGGGAGAAATGCACAATCCAGTGAAGGGGGCTTGCACTTCTATCTGAAGTCATCATCCACATGCAGTGCCTTAAAGAAAAACAGTCTAAGGAAGCACAGAATGGGCTCACAGGGTTCATCAAGAAAACCCATCATGGAGAAAGGATAATTCTTCCTGCAGATTCTGCTGAGTCACAAATGTAAATAACATCATCCTTGTAAATGACTGGGGAAAATCATATGCCTGAGATACGAGTGCATTTCTCTGTAACGTAGTTCCTCTTCATTCCCCTTTCTGTTTAAAGAATACAGACCTGAGAAGTAAAGAAATGTCAACCTCATCCTTACAAAGAAAGCAGGTCAAAAATGCACAGAAGGCATTACCCAGCATGCAGCTCTTGCTAAGACAGAGGAGGCTGTGTCTATGTGTGTGTATATCTCTGCGTGTCTGTGCGCATGCATGTGTGGAGCACTCCTTGACAGAGCAGGACTTCCAACAGTCGTACTAAGGCTTCCCAGGTTGGGACTGGACTCTAAATATGGACACATGGCTCTAACTTGTTTCTGAGGGGACCTGCATTAAGAAGATCTTGATTTTATGTTTGCTGGGACAGTTATAATTCAACATCAACATGAATGTTGTTTTGTATTATAGATTTTATTTGGTTTTTTGGGGTTTTTTTATTGTCTGGGGGTGGGTTCCTAGCAAAATCAGATGGTAAGTGCATTTGATATCAAAATAGTGTCTTTCTAGCCATGAAAGGTGTTTTTCATCTGTAAAACTATATAATATATACATTGATTGGAAGTGAAATTGTTCTGCAAAAGCCAATATATGCTTTGTAAATCTGGTGTGATATTGTCTCGAAGCAGCCACACCAACTCTGAGTATTGCAGTAGAAGTGCCACTCTACCTTGCTGGCCACTGAAGCAATGGTTCCTGCCTCTGCCTGTATCAGCCAGGACTGGCCAGATTCATATGTTGGCTTAGACCATTTCAGAGGCAAGATTGAGTTTTCCTTCAAAATTAAGTACTGAACAGTCATAGGGCCAGTTCCATTGTATTTCTTCTGATAACACGCCTCTAGTAATTTTGTTCATGGCTTTCCCTGTTGTCTGATAAAGGTTGTCTTGCTGGAAAGCTTTGCACTGCAGAAGTCCTTCAGAACAGAAGCTTTGTGCTCGCTGTCCAAACAGGGATACACTGACTGGCCAGATAACTCTGGGACCATCCATCACTTCTTCCTTCTCTCAGCCCAGTCCAGGTTTCCTTGTCTCCAGCTGTCTCCCTGTTCCGCTGCTGGCTTTGTTGTTCGATGTGCTCCTGTATGCCCTCAAAGCCAAATATATTCTTTCAGATGTGAGCTTGCCACTCTGCTGACTGGAATGAGACGTGTGCACACGTAACTGTGGGCAAAGCATGGCCCCAAGTCTGTACACAACAGTAGAGTATATACGTTATACATACCTCAGAATTATCTTCAGACATCTTTTCCCTGCCTCCCTCTCAAATTCTGGTCTTGGCTGTCTCTGCCTTGCTGCGTTCTGGGCAGAGCTGTGAGCTAGTTCATGCTATAATTTGACAGGAAACCAAGAATGATGGTCTGTAAAAATTAGCCTCTGGGACTCGGAATCCCATATTCATTTATCAGCTCCACCCTTCATTGGTACTGTATATTGACTGGTAAAATACACTGTTCTTTTATTCCTGTTGCCAGGGCAGCACCTTTAAGACCATGCTCCCTTCCCTATCTATAATAATGTACATGGTTTATGATTAAACCTGTTTTATTTAATAGCTGTGTCCTCGTCCTTTTTTACTTTCTCAAAGAATAATGAGGAAGGTTCTGTTTCTCTGTTGTGCAGGTGTAGCTAGGCAAGTGAGTTGGGGGTTGAGAGCCTTGATGAGATCTCCAGTAAGTTCTGGAAGAGCCTTTAATGTCCTTCAGACACCAGGGGATACACATTTATGTGTTTGGAACAGAACTGTGTCTATACCTACATATTTCTATCTATCTATCTGGATGTCAACATACCTACAGATATCCCCGCAAGCAGAAGCAGACAGTTACTATTCCTCATGCTGCCTCCAACAAGAGAAAATACCCACTCTCTGCTTCACACACAGGGCTGGTGTGCTCATCCCTGGTGTGATTTATTGTGGTCTCTGCAGAGACATGCTGCCACAGCAGTCTCTCCATCTCACCATCTGGATCTCTCAAATACATGAATCCTGGTTCTCCTGAGCACACGCCTACCTCCCTACATACTCTCCATCCAAGCACATGGCTACTAAATGTATTGGGGGTTGTCCCAGCAGGTTCAAGGAGGTGATCCTCCCCCTCTACTCTGACCTGGTCAGGTCCCACCTGGAGTATTGTGTCCAGTTCTGGGCTCCCTGGTGTAAAAAAGACAGGGATCTCCTTGAGAGAGTCCAGAGAAGGGCTATGAATATGATTAAGGGCCTGGAATATCTATCCTATGAGGACAGCCTGGAGAAAAGAAGACTGAGGGGGGACCTAATCAATGTTTATAAATATCTTAAGTACGGGATGCAGAGGGAATTGGCCAGCCCCTTTTCTGTGGTCTGTGGGGACAGGACAAGGGGCAATGGCTGCAAGTCGGAGCACAGGAAGTTCCGCACCAACATGGGGAGGAACTTTTTCACAGTGAGGGTGACAGAGCCCTGGGACAGGCTGCCCAGGGAGGTGGTGGAGTCTCCTTCTCTGGAGATATTCAAGACTCGTCTGGACGCCAATCTGTGCAGTATGAGCTAGGGAGCTGCTTTGGCAGGGGGGTTGGACCTGATGGTCTCTCAAGGTCCCTTCCAACCTTCCCTACAATTCTGTGATTCTGTGACATCGAGTGGGGGGCTGGGAGGGTGAAGATGGAGTGAGAAGGGCATTTGTTGGATGGAGGGGCTCCGGGAAGCTAAAAAAATCCTTGCACTACGGCTCACGCACTGCATTACTGAGCCTATATCCACCCTCCCTTGCATGTTGGATAAAGCTAAATTTTTTAAGAGCTTCCATAATCGTCAAGTCTCTGCCTTTGTCTTGCAACATTGACCTTCCAATTATTTTGCAAATATACCAGCATTCCTCACCCTTCCACATCCCCCCATCCTGGCTTTTTAACCATGGATATGAAGCCGTGGGGCATGGAAAAACAACACTGCGGTGACAGCAAGGGTACTGGAGTAGGGGGAGCTGAAGACCAAGGAGCAAGTCCTCATGAAGATATACCAGATTCCACAGGAAGGCCACTGAGCCCCAGTTTCTAAGTCCAGCTTGGCCTGGGAATGCTCAGGGTGAAAAGCATCTGAGAAACTGGCTGGGAGTGAAGGTGAAGCAGCATTACAGTCACCCACAGAAACAAATGGCAATAAGCAGGTAATCTTATTAAAGTAATCCTGGTCTTCTCTCTGCATTTTGTTGCTGATGGGAATTGCTTTTGAAGTTAGATTATCATGCTCCTGAGGACATTTATTTTTTTGCTTTTATTATATTGGTACAGTCATTCTATTAATATTCATATATTATTCGGGCTTTGGAAGTGCTTACAGCTCCTAAAACAGACAGTATGTGTCTCAGTTGTTTATTCACAGTTAGCAACCATTATGGTCTGCCAAAAAGGGCTAGGACTGGGAAACGGAGAGCAAGACTGCCTCTGTGCACAGGGGGGCACAAAGTAAAGCAGGAAGAGGGAATTGCTTCTTCCCTGCTAACTGCTGTAAAACAGAGCAGGATTAGCCTTTATGGGAAACTCTTACTATGTGTGAGCAGAAACAGTGCAACGCTGGAAGGAGCAAAGAGCAAACCTACAGCCAGGCCCTGGAGGCAATGGAAAGAGAAACAACTTTTATTTTCCCCCCTGAGATTCAGGGGATCTGCACAGAACTTACCGTAACCCAAAAAAGAAGTCATGAAAACGCACTGGACTAAGGAAAAGTCTGGAGAAAGGGATCAGTCCAGCAAAGGTGCTGTGAGTATGTATACCCTTACTTGGTCTTACCTAGTGAAATTAACTCATTTTATTCCAATATCTATCTGTCCACAGTATATAAAGCCCAGCATTTCTGATACAAAGCCTTGATGATTTTTTTTGTGTACTCGCTTCCAGGACAACAAGCAGGGACATATACTTACCTGGCTTAGGATCACTCACAACCTTGGAACAAGACAGGGCTGAGATTTATTTTGCACACTGCTCTACACAGCAAGAAAATCCTTGTCCTGAAGAAATCACAAGTCAACACATTATAGGAGCTCCTATAAATAATGACAAAAATCTAATTAAGCCACAGGGTCAGTACAAATCAGGAAGGAAATAGTGGTCATGGTGAATTAAGTAAAAAATAAATTGAGGGTGGGAAGGGCAGAGTGAAAGCCTGTTTTGACATCCAGAGGACTAAATTAGGCTTCTGTTCTGAAGGACTGATCCCCAGGAGAACTGGTGCCACCAGGCCAGCCTGATGCTAGAGAGTGATTTTCATGGTGCAGTCTCACAAAGAGCATCCTTGAGACCCCAGGGTGCAATAGGTGTGATTGTCTGGGAGGCTGAAGGGCTTGTTATTATCACAAAGGCAAGTAGGAAATAGTGGGATAATTTTTTAAAAGTGCAGCAGAAAAGAGCCTCAGAGGGGGGCTCATAAAGATAGGATGACAACAGGAGGTTGGGTGGGTAAAGAATCGGCTAGACTGTATGCCACAAAATGTACCTTTCACCTTTATTTCATCCTTCTCTACACACAAGTCAAATCTGAACATATTTTATTTAGCTTTTTTGTCCTTCCTCAAATATTAACCACCACTTACTGCTGTGTAGGACCCACCCCCTACCTCTCATCACACCTTTCACTGCCTTAGATTTACCCTCCTGTCATGTACCATATTGTGGGCTGCCTTGCTAGCCCTGTCCCAGCGTCTTGGCTAAGGCAGAGGTGGTTTTTGAAGTAAGTTAGGATTATTTTACTTGATTTTAAATCCCTATATTGTTATGGGGTTTTATTAGCATTATGGTTTCTGTTAAAAATGCATGGTAGCAGATTCAGATTAAAGGGTCTCCTTGGAAAAATATTTAAAACGTGACATAATGTACATTTTCCCCACTGGTTTCTATAGCAACAGCCTTTTCTTTGTACTCACAAAGAGCTGAGAATTTGCAGGGGGCAGATGAGTAAGAGTGGCTCTGCCCTAGATCTTTCACCTCTGAGTCCTCTCCTCCCTTCAGTTTCTGTAATGTGGAGAAAACTTAGGTTACAGCAGCTAGACCCATCTCATAGACCACTCAAAATGCCTGGTAAAGCTGTGGGATGGATATGCTACCACAGATAAGTAATTTCCACAATGTGATTGTAAACTGGGCACTGCTCCTGGCACAGTACCTGACATGGGGAATACACATTGCAAACTGCTACAAACCCAACTTCCATACTCAGGTATGGTTAGAGACAGCTATGAGCATTGCCCAACTACTTTCTATTCTGTGTCTTTACAGACTGCCATCTGGCATGGTCAGAGCCTGAGACTTCCCAGAGAAACATTTCCTTTTGTTCTCATGAAAACATCAGCCAAAGACCTTTCCTTGCCCCTAGCATCATTGGCCATTGCTAGCAAGCAGAACCGCCCCATGTCCCAGGCATAATGTTCCTAGAAAGTTATTGACAGTTTGGAAGGAGGCCAAGGACTAGCAAAAATCCCACATTTTATGATCCTAGAGGGATTGACTTGTGTAAGCCTTAAGAAAAGTCTGAAAGGGATAATTCTGTGCCATGTATGTAAACAAAGTCTGAGAGAGGCTGTCTGAACCCCCCTAGATGCATTTGAAAGGTGGAAATGGCAACTGAGACAGCACTTTATTTAGAGTTGATCAGTGGGATATCTCAGTGGGAACAAGAGTATTAAGCAGGAAATCGTAGGCGAAAGAGCAGGGCAGAATTTAGAATGGTGGAATCTATTGGAAAATTTTCGTAAAGATACCATGAAACTCCCATTAGGAAAACACTGGGAAAATCATTGAAATCACATAAACAACAGGACTAACTTGGTGTTGGAATTGGGCTAGACTGGCTGAGCCAGCAGGTTATTTTGATCCCCCATACTTGTTTCTGTGATGGAGCCTGGACCCAAGTGTGCTGCAAAGAAATTTCCTCAGACTTCTTGTCCTCACTGCATGCTCCCCACCCCCAGAGTGGAGGGTTGGTAGTTCACTGGTCCCTTCCAGCCAGACCACTAACAATAGAGACAGGATTTCTTACGTCAGACCCTGCTTTTTAGACTTTCCACAAAGAACCCTGGACTGTTTGCAGCAACAGCTTCTTTGGTGAATTGTCCATGAATGGTTTCTTGCGCATTTGTTTATTGTTCAGATGTATTTGACGAATGATTTATGCAAACGTGTCCTGTGCTTTGGCTGGTTTGGATAACTAAGATTAGTTCAGATTAAACATGAAGACAAGGAGATAGGAGGTCACAGTGTTTCAGAACATCTTGTAGCATAGTAAAAGTATATAAATGAAAGAAAAAAATCAACTTGAATATGTCCTCACATCACTCTGACCTAAAGGGAAGCAAATTCCCTCTGTCGAACCCATTCCTTCCCTCCAGGCTCTTGAAGGAGGGATTTCATATGGACTGTGTTTATTCAAGAGTGTTCTCTCACAAAAATTAGGCTTTCAGCAGTTAGTAGAACACTAACTCACACATGACAGCACTGAATATTATAAGTTGATTCTAGCAATATGTGGTGATTCTATATTTCAAAGTAAAAAAAAATAAAAGGGAAGTACAATTGTGATGAAATGGCAGGGGGTCAGGGGTGGGCAAGAAATTTCAAACTCCTAGAAACAATTTGTTCACACACTGAGACCTTATCTGGAAAACCACACAATTCTGTTACACTAGGACTTGTGGTCTGTCTGTGTTAGACTGGGAACCAAAGCAACAGAGGAACTCAAGAGACACATTCCCAGACATGAAGCCGGATCTTGCATTTCAGAGCTCACTGAGACCAGTGCTGTGACAGTTCCCACCTAGTTCCCCATTGTATTTGCAAAGCTCACAGGAGCTTCAGAGTTAAAGTAATTTTAACTTGCTAAAATAACTGGGTGTTAATTATCACATGTTTCTGACTGTTCAGAGACCTAACAGCCCATAGGAGCAACCCCACCAGTTTCCAAACTCTTTGCATAAATCAGCACCTTGATTCCCCATCCCTGAAAGAGGGCAAATAGCACTCACGGGAGAGCTGAGAGAGGATAAACATTGTCTAGATTGTGAGGCACTTGGATACCGCAATGATGGATAAACACGTTAAAAGGTGAAGAGGCAGACCAGAAACAAATATCACCTCAATCAGGAGCTGAGCTGCTGCAGTGCCAGCTACACAGGAGAGAAATTACATTTTGCATAATCCCTGATTTCTGCGCTGCCTGCAGTCCTGTTCTCCTCGGCATCCGCTGAGATGGCGAGTCCCGGGAGCCTCAGGATTAAAATTACACATTGGCTACCCTCTGCTCTTCAATCACTACATGCCCATGTGCTGAAGAGTAGTGTGCTTCAGAAGGGTTTCCACTCAGGGACCTCTGAATGGATGCACAGCACAACCTCTCCTTTCACTCCCTGTGCTAGAGAAATGAGAGCCTCAGGGAAACACAGCCTTGTTAAGCACAACCTGGGGGGCTAGAGGATGGCATAGGGAAGATCAGTGGCATTGCTTTTGGCAGGTCTGGGGCAGAATGTCTCATCTTTTCTGTCACAAAACAGTTTGTTCCTTGCTGGGTGGCTCATTGCCAAGGTAATAAATACAAGTTTCTAAAAGGAAATCATATAAAAAAGGAAAAATAAACACAGTGCAATGACTTCTTCTGCAAATTGAGAGGTGACTTGCCTGAGGGAATGGATAAGGGGTGACAAGGATAACAGCTCTCTCATGGAGCCTTATTAGAGAGCGGACCAGAGCTTTTCTCAGATACTCTATGAGATGCTGCCATTTGGGACAAATCCAGATTGGCAATTATCAGAGAGAACAATTCCAGCTGGCCACAACACTGCCAAAGCAGAAATTATCCCCTTACACAATGGCACTGACTCAGACTGCTTCCAACTTTTGTCAAGTTTGGGGCAGTTACACAAGGTCTGTCATTAGTCATGGTGGTATTTATTTGTATTATGGAGCCCTGCCCACAGAACAGGACCCGATTATACCAGACAAAATACGAATGGACAACAAATAGAAAGTCCCAGTGTACACAAAGACCAGAATAGTTAACTATGTCTGTTAACTAGTTAACAGTAACTATGTCTGCCATATTCAACACGTGCCTCACAGCATCTGTCTTATACTATGGTGGCTACTTGCCTGTTTCTTACCAGTGTCCTCCTATCTGTAACCTAAAGTGAGAAAAAGCTGCCACATGGATCATTATAGACAGGCTTAGAGAGTTGGGCTTGTTTAGCCTGGGGAAGAGAAGGCTCCAGGGAGACCTTATCGCAGCCTTCCAGTAACAAAAGGGGGTACAGGAAAGCTGGAGAGGGACTCTGTATCAGGGAGTGTAGTGATAGGATAAGGGGTAATGGCTTTAAACTAAAAGAGTGTAGATTAACTTAGATATTGTGAAGAAATTCTTTACTGTGAGGGTGGTGAGGCACTGGAACTGGTTGTCCAGAGAAGATGGAGCTGCCCCACACCTGGCAGTGTTCAAGGCCAGGTTGGATGGGGCTTTAGGCAACCTGGGCTAGTGGAGGGTGTCCCTACCCATGGCAGAGGGGTTGGAACTAGACTATCTTTAAGGTCCCTTCCAACCCAAAACTTTCTATGATTACTCTATCACTTTACTGATTAACATCTGAGAGCTAAATAGTTCTGTTGAGACACTGTAGCTACTACATTGTGGTAGTAGCAGCACCAAGACCTAGTATAATTTAATCCATCAGCTGGACTTACTGAAAAGGAGAAAGGAGATTTAAGGGTTATGTGCTGTTTCCGAAATACTCGTGGGATTATTCTTTAAATATTTTTAAATTATCTTTGCACTGGTTCCTTGCAGTGGTTTCTAGCAGTCTTACCAAGGAGAGATTTCTTAGGTAGACAGAGCATCTTTGTGCTGTGCTGGTGCTCCTGTGGTTGTGCAAGCCCCAAGCCAGCTGTGCTCACAGTAGTTTAGACTTAATTTACATACCACTATTGTGAAGCCTGAATCTGGGCAGGGCAAGGAAGTGAGGTAGCCATGCTGGCATTGCCATGTCATGGCAAAGGCCTGCTGACTGCCCCGTCCTTTAGGAACCAGTTGATGCTTTAGGGATGTCTGCTCCTCTTCTGCCTGTGAGCCATGCTGGGACCTCCCATAGCTCTCAGGGGAAAGAAATGGGTCATATCCTGCTGGGACCAGGGTGTCCACCCATCTCTGAAATACAAATCGATGGACCAGAGGACATTTTTTAGCCACTTACAGAATTTTAAGTTGAGGGCAGTGAAAAAGCATGGAGGAGACTGAGATTCTTCTCAGTGGCCCACCTCTTTGTACTTCAGAAGCCCATGGTCTCCCAGAGAGGAATACCTCTGGCACAGGCATTGGCAAAACAGTTCACAGTATTCTAAAACTTTGCTTCCTCCCTCCGCAGCATGATCAATGGAGAAAAGTCTTCCTTCAGATGTGTTGTAGTTTTGCGTGGCTAGGTTCTGGTGGAGGAGTGGGGGCTGCAGGGGTGGGTACTGCAAGAAACTGCTGAAAGCTTTCTGTAGGCCCAACAGGGTAAATACCAGCTGACTCAAGGACAGAGTCATTGTTACCCCAGGTACCAGTATAGGTTGGGGACTGGCCTGTTGGAGAGCAGCATAGGTGAGAGGGACCTGGGGGTCCAGGTGTACAGCAGGATGACTAGGTGTCAGCAATGTGCCCTCGTGGCTAAGAAGGCCAATGGCATCCTGGGGTGTATTAGAAGGGGTGTGGTTAGTAGGTCAAGAGAGGTCCTTCTCCCCCTTTACTCTACCCTGGTGAGACCACACCTGGAATATTGTGTCCAGTTCTGGGTCCCTCAGAAGGACATAGAACTCCTTGGAAGAGTTCAGCACAGGGCCACCAAGATGATTAAGGGAGTGGAACACCTTCCTTATGAGGAAAGGCTGAGGGAGCTGGGCCTGTTTAGCTTGGAGAAAAGGAGACTGAGGAGTGACCTTATTAATGTTTATAAATATGTCAGGAGGATGGAGCCAGGCTCTTCTCAGTTATGGTCAGTGATAGGACAAGGGGCAACGGGTGCAAGCTGGAGCATAGAAAGTTCTATGTGAATATAAGGAGGAACTTTTTAACTGTGACAGTGACAGAGCACTGGAACAGACTGCCCAGAGAGGTTGTGGAGTCTCTTTCTCTGGAGACATTCAAAACCTGCCTGGATGTGATCTGGTGCGATTCAGTCTAGGTGATACTGCTCTGGCAGGGATGATCTTTCAGTCTGGGCCTGAGAGACATTCTGTGATTTATGACTACACCCCATAGCAGTGACCCACTCTGGGGCAGTTGGTGAAGAGTTGAAGCCCTGTGGGAAAGGACTCATGTTGGAGAAGTTCATGGAGGACTGTCTCCCATGGGTGGGACCCCATGGTGCAGCAGGGGAAAGGTGTGAAGAATGCCCCTCCACAGCCAAGAAGGTAAACAATTCATGAGAAACTGACCAAAACCACCATTCTCCCAGTCCCTGCTCCTCCCTGTGCCACCCTCTGGGGGAAGAAGGGAATGAAATCATGATTAAAGTGAAGTCTGCTAAGAAGGGAGGGGTGGGGGGAAGGTGCTTTAAGATCTGGTCACACTTCTCATTACCTGACTCTGGTCTCACTGTGAGCAGTGCAGTGAAATAAATTAGAGAGTTTTCTTTCCTTTGTTCTGTGGTGAGTCTGTTTTGCCCATGACGCTGATTGCGGGATGATCTCTCCCTGTCCTTATCTTGACTCCTATGCCTCTCAATATATATTTTCTCCCATGTCCAGATGAAAAGGGGAGTGATAGAGAGACTTCTGTGGGTATGTGGCCTCCATCCAGAGTCAAACCACCACAAGATGGATGGTAAAACCATCCTAGATGACACAGAGTTCACCTGGTGGAAAGCACCCCAGAAGCAGGAGCAGGACACTACTGTGCTTGACAGTGAGCAGACGCCGAAGAAGTGAATGCCCTTGGTGGAAGGGAGACCCTTAGGGATGTTTTCTATCCCTTCATCTTGGGACTTGACACATGTCCCCCAGCACATTTTCTTGTCGGGCAAGAATTCTGCCAAAGTGTCTGAAAGCACCTCATTAATTAAGAGGCCTTGAGTTTTGTTGATTTTCTATGAGACTTTAGACTCAGAATTGACTTTTTAAAATGAGATGAGCTTAGGCTCACTTACGCACTTTCTCAACTATATCAGGATTGGTTGCCTGAAAAGGGAACATTTAAAGACTGAGATTTATCAAGAGGAAACATTGTTCTGAACTACATTTCCACTGAAAGAGAAAAGCAAAAAAAATAAGATTTTGCATGAGACATGCTTGAGTAGAGGTTTTCTTAGTGAAACAAGAACTTTCTGGGAGGCCCTTCTGCTTTACCACTCATTTACATTAGAAAAAAGGGAAACTTGCTGTTTCTTAGAAGAACCCAAGGAAAGAATGTATTCCAGAGTAAAAAGCTGGTTTTGCATTTTTTCCCCATGGTATTCTTTGTCAACCAGGAATTAAAGCAAAAGACACACTGGAGGCCCAAACATAATCTGTTATCTGTGCCCCCTCCTGGGTTTGGCTGGGTCTGTGTTCCTTAAGTCTAGCTTTTCCCTGACTGGCTAGAGGACAATCTGAAGCAAGGACATAAAAGATTCAGTTTTTGACTAGAGGTATGGGGGGTGCTCCAAGACTTCGAGGCAGTAAGAAGAACAGCATCAGTGAGTGGGAAAATTATCTCTAAATTAGCTCCCAGTCTTGTGTCAGCTGATACTCCTCTTTAGAATGGCCCTTTTCTCTCTCCAGCTTTTCACAAAAAGTCAAGACAGGCAAGGATAGTGGCTGCTATTTCTAGCCTTCCTAAACTTCGGGTAAAAGCTTCCTCTTTTTTCGTCTCTCCCAAAATCAAATTCAAACCAAAGGGCTTTGCTGAACTGTTTCTACACTGCCAGGTACTCCCCATTTTGTATGCCAGCCCTCATGCTCTGTCCTCACCACCGGCATATTGATGCAAACTGCAGTGCTGCGCTGGTGCCTGCTTGATGGCTTGTAGCCTGTGACATTGCACACATGCTCAAGGCTGCTACCAGTGTCTCCATAGATAAGCATATTCCCTTCTAGCCCTGTTAGGGAGATGGCCAAGGAGACAAGGCTTTTTATATCACAGAATCACAAGGTTGGAAAAGACCTTTGAGATCATTGAGTCCAACCGTTCCTGTCCTATGCTAAACCATATCGTTAAGTACCTCATCTACCCTTTTTTTAAACACATATATACACAGCAGTGTGACTGTTCTCTGCACCATGTTGTGTCCCATCTCACAAAGCCATCAGATGTCGTTTCATGTCATGACAATACAGAGAGTGATGACTGCCAAACTGAGGGTCTTCCCCTCGTTTATACTTAACCCAAGTAAGTACTGGTGCCAGGCAAAGCATTAGAAACTGCACTATAAAGAGTAAGCCTAAATTACAAGAGTTTTTCTGAATTTCTGTGCCACAGTGCTGACCCTCTCTGTGTCCCATGTCAGATGTGCTAGTCACCCACACTGTTTTGGCCTACAGAGAAAAGAAACCTGAGTAAATACCTTAAAGGGAGCCTGTGGTGTGCTCCAACAGATGCATGGTGTGCTCCAACAAGTCCATTGTGAGGCATAGCTACAGACCATCCCAGTGTACAGCCAGCTAAAATGACTTCAAAGTCGTAAATGAGAAGTCAAAAAGAGAACAGCGTGGAAGCTCTGCAGTGCTGTGCAAGGTTTACTGAATAAACTGTGCCACGTTCACACAGCTTCATCCTGGGGTGCATACAGAAAAGCACAACTGAGTCCAAAGCTTGGGGTCAGCAGCCTCAAAAGGACCAAAGCATGTTGGCACCACGCTAACAATCTAGCAGGGTAACTTTAGGGACACACTGGTCTTTGACATCATGCCAGCAAGGCCACAACCTCACAAAAGCCTGACGCATGATAACCGGTCCAGCAGTTGTCCGCTGTGACAGGAAACATCAGAGTAGACCATGCCTTGACATGACTCCAGCTGAATACAGGCATTTAGCCAGAATCTGCTCTGTGGTGGGATGTACTGCCTGCCTGTTTGCCAGAAGGGGCAGAGAGGGAGCAGCTGAGTGTATCAAAAAAGGTCAGGCCAAGAGGCAGCAAGAGTCAGTCTTCAGGTTCCCCCAAAACAGCTAGAGTCAATTTACTTTCTGGAGCCTGGAAGAGTGTGCAGAAACTGGGAAAAATGAAGCAGGCACAGTCGTCATCGGGTGAAGTCTGTCCTGTGGACAGGAAATGCTTCTTAGGGATAATTTTAAAAGTACCATTTTCTGCCTCTGCTCCAGAGACAAGAAGCCTGACTATTTATAAAGATAAGTTTGACGCATTATGAAGGAGCTTGTGTGACATGATAGGCTGTTGTGGTCAGGAAACGGACACCCTGACCCAGGAAAGGCATTCCAGTGCTGTACTCCTGCGCTCAAGCTCTGGCCATCTGCAGGCATCTCTCTCTTTCTCAGGAGACAGGAAAAGAAAGCCTTTAGTTTCAACTCAAACAGAAGTAATTCTAAGGAAAACAAGAGATTTGGGGAAGCAAACTCAGATGAAAAAAAAAAAAATCTAAGACGAGTATGCTGATGTCCCCTTAAACTAACTGACCAGCAGTGCTATTCCTGGGGTCTGAGGTTTGACATCAACAAGCAGTAGTAGTTGGGCACCAATGACCTGTGATTTGCTGGATTGATATGAAAGTACCAGCCCTTGTGAGGTATCAGAGACGCCTGTGCCTCCAAATCAGCTGTGAGAGCATGTTGCCTGGGTGAGCCCATACCAGCATGTAATCTGATGCAAAACCAAAAGTTGAAGGTGTCAATCTTGAGTGTTAACTAATCCCAGTGGAAACTAAATACCCCAAAGAAGACTTGTTCTTCTGTATCTGACCAGGAAACTTGAGAAGCTGAACAGCAGTTGAAGTGGCAACTTATGTGTTGGAAGTACAGGTCACATCCTTGGCTAGAAGTCTTGAGTTCCCTCCCCAGACTAGGGAGCACAGCTTCCCAGCTCCTGTCTCCTCACAGAAACAGCAAATGCACATTCAGGCAGAGGGACACTATGAAACAGAAGCCACCACGAAATCTGTGAGGCTTTCCCACTTGGGCAATTAGAGTCTCTGGTGTTTCCCTGCTAGAAGGTGGAGCGACACAAGCCTCTGCCCTGCAGAGGGAGAGATACTGAATGGGAGATTCCTGCTGCTGCTCCTTTTGCTCCCCTCCAGCAGAGCTTAAGCTGCCTCCATCTTCCGTTCTCTGGTCCATTGTCACCTCTCACCCTGACACAGAAGGGCTTTGAGGTGGTAGTTGTGTTAGAGGGTTGACAAAATCAAATAAATGCTCAAAGGCAAGAGGCAATCTTGGCTGTGACTGTATTAATAAATTAAATGATGCCAGGGCATGTTTCCACATTTTAGAACTGAATCACTCACTCTGTTCAACTTTGTACATTCCCTGTCACAGTTGTGGCCCAGATCAAGGCACGTCCTCCCAGACAATTTTCTCAAGCAGTCTGTGCTTTAGGCCAGGCCAGGAACAATTCTCCACTAGGAGTTTGCAGGCAGCCACCCACTTCTAGAGGGTAATGAGGTTTAATGGAGTGAATCTAGACCTTTCCATTCCAGCTGGTTTCAGCACCAGAGAAAGATCCTGCATTTAATTTTCTAGTAAAACTGTACCCCACAGTACCATTCAAGTAAAAGGGTAGAAAAGGTTACAGGGTTGGAAATATCTCTGATGTAACCTGCTCATAGTGTGAAATAAAATAATCTTTCACATATCTTCAACAAACAGAAGATTGTGGCTGTTTCCTCCAGCTCTAACTCTGCTTACAAAATGACCCACTGGCAAACTCATAGAAATAAACTAGTATAGGAATGAAAGTCACCCTTTTGGAAGGTACTGCAGAGAAGCAGCAGTACATTTCTACATCTAGGTCTCCAAAGTGGAAAAAAAAAAAAAGGTGAGAAGGAGGAAAGGAAGACTGATCAAAAATAAAAGGAAATTAAGCGTGAAGGCAGGTCATACATTGCCCTTCTGATGCTATGCAAAAAGCCTAAATGTAGTTGTAAGTGAAGTTACAAACCTTCAGCTCCATTCATCTTTTGCATCAGAAGTACTTGGAGCAAAACAGCAGTAAATTAGTGCCAGCTCTCCTGCTGAGATAATTCAAAGTATCTTTCCCTGCCCAGCAGGGCCTGATTTTTCATGTGAATTACATATTGTGATTAATATGGAGGCATTTGCTCATTTAATGGGGGAAAAAAAAACCCTAAAACCTTTACCAAATAGGGTTTTTGTGAGGAAGACTTGCTTTGCTTATTCTTCTCCACTCAGTGAATTAGTAATTTCAATAAAGAACTGCAGCCAGCAATGGACAATGATACAGAGAGATTGATAGATCCACTCTATTTCACCCTCACATACCTAGTGGGGTACATGTACATTCTGAGTGATGCTTGTCAGTCACCTTGGTGCTTGATATTGTCCCTACCTCCCACACCACTGATTAGTGTCACTCACCGAACCAGCAGAGAGGGCGCGGAGGCAGATTCTGTGAGCAGTAAGAAACGTACTTCAAATCAAACCTGTGAAATACAGCCCAAGATTCATGCCATGTAGGTGGAGGGGAGAGGAGAGGAAAACATCCTTCCCTTGAAGGACTCATGGCTGCTTTTATTTCTTGTAAAAAAAGAAGAAATTATCTAGTTTACTAGAGGAGAAGAGAGAAGCTTAGGTTGATTTTAGGAGCACTGTGTGATATCTTGGTGATGAAATGATTCAGGGTCAGGGGGTGGGGGAATATACTGGGAAATTATGCTACTTGCGGGGGGTCCCTGTGAAGGCCAGCGATCAATATCCATCTGTCAGAGATAGCTAGATTGTCTTTATGGGATTAGCTCCACGTGGCAGAAGCTTAAGATACTCTGCAGTATGATGCAGAGGTAGGGAAGGGGGAGTGAAGTGGGAGGCTGGATTTCATGTCTGCATCTTGACAACCAACATCTTGGAAACTCGATGCAGAAGGTATTTGTTAAAGATTGGTCTAAGGGGACGTGACATGCAGCAGTTGTGCTGAGCTGCAAAGATTTGAACTGGAATCTCTCTGACGCTTGAGCACGCCTGGGAATTGGAGCTGTGGTCACCATCCTGTGAAAGGGTTGGTTTGGATTTTATGGAGTTGGCAGGGGCCTGGGAGGGTCCCTATTTAAATCTGGTTGAAGATGAAGAGCAGAAATGTATGCCTTGGACTGGGGTGTGACAGAAATATCTGTGTTGCTTAGCAGTCAATCAGGAACTTTTGGAACAAGAGGAGGGAAAATCCTGACAGTAAAGGGGCAGAGATTCAACTGTATAGTATCAGTTCCACCTTTTGAAAAACTAGGCTATTAATATTGTCGGGATAGGCTTAGGAATGCTTGAAAAAGGGTACAGGGAAGTCCAAATACCAATCCCAAGAGATACATGAAAGTCAAAATATAGTGGCTATGCCTGCTGCTGAGCACCCACCACTTCCACTGATGGCAGTGAGATCAAGATGTAAGAAGGGAGAGGTTTGTGATCTTGTTCAACTGGGCTTTTAAAAAAAGCCATATCATTAGAGGATCGTGATCTTTGACATCTGTGGGATGAGGAGCATGGAGAGGTGGATTTGCTGTGGGAATGGAATAGTACTGGGGGCAGTAGCTGCTCTTCTATGATCACCCCCCAAACCAACAACTGTCAGGAGCCCCAGCCAGCCTCAAGGCTTCTGGCAGAGGTGAGGTCAGCCGCAGGAGCAGGTCTGCCTTATATCTAACCATCAGAGGCAGCTGCCTGTCCTGCCTCTACCCAGATCCACCTCGACTTGCTTTTCCTGTAAGGCCTGCAAAAGCAACAGATCCTGTACTCTACCAGCCCTATGCAGCACCTAGCACATGGGAATCCAACCCCTCCTTGGGGGGCTAACTACAGCTCACAAAGTCATTGCTACCATTAAAAGGCCATTATGTGATTACATATAATTAGAGGTTATAGCACAACTTGATTCTGCAGCCTCTAAAATTGCTAACAAAGCCCTTCTGGAGAAGGAGTCCTTTTTAAAGCAGGGATGGGGTGTTCCATACAACATTCACACTTTAAGGAGCTGATCACTTCACTGTCAAACAAGAGCCATACAGCTGGATTGCATACACAAATTACTGCGTGCAGAAATAATGTCCAATTAAGGGAAAGTATGTTTTTCAAAAATAATTTTGTTTCCTACAGTTTATAAGCTTGCTTTTTGGTTTTGTTTTGGTTTTTTGGTTGGTTTTTTTTTAAACTGAAAACTATTCATGTCAGTCAGTTTGGGATTGGTCTATTTTTAACTGAGTTAGTAAATTCCTATACACCAAACCCCCATGTAGAAAGAACAGCCTCTGCTATTTGTTTTTGGGGTTTTTTTAATAGCAGAACAACTATCACATTTTCCACTCCATCTTTTGCCTCAAAGCCTTTCATGTCATTGTAATTCAATGGATCTAAGATCTGGTTTTAAGGAAGCTGTAGAGGCTCAGAAGACCTCAAAAACAGGCCCTGTGAGCTTACCAGGGCTGTTAAGGTTGGTAAAGTGTTAAGTTTTAAGATTAGATTAGTGCAATGATCTAGTTTACACCCCTTAAGAAAGTACATCCAGAAGTCCTGGCATCAAATAAATGACCTCTAATGAGGAAAAAAGGCTCAGAGTTCACGAAGTAGATCCTTTTTGCCAGCAGAGATGACTGCACTCATTCCTTGGAGGTAATGAAGACAACAGGACACATGGAAAGAGGAAAGCAAAGTTTCTTGGAGTGTATGCTGGGCAGGTCTGGTTGCTTGGGATGTTCAGGTGCCACATCCTTCTGAGCTTGTCCATCTTTGTTGGCTCAGGGTTACTGTCCTTCAGCGAGTGCTGAGGTCAGATGGAGGTGATGGCCCCTGTCCTTCCTAGTCCTCCTACAGGAACTGTAAATCCTCACAGAAATGTGCTTTGCAAGAGTGCTGCACTTGTGTTGTCCAGTTGTTTTGGCAAAAGGTTCCACTGGGATTTCAAATCTTTCATGTTTCTTTGTTCCACAGTCCTTCAACACAAGACTTCGGTATAGGGCAGTCACAAACACAGGAGAGACCAGTGATGTGGGTGGAGGTGCCTGCCAGAACCAGAGAATGAAGGAGTAGAGGGGAGATTCAGTTCACCTTCACCATGCTTAATATGGATTTGAGCCAGTCTGGATATCAGCCTGCTGACCCTCACTGTGGGTGCTCTCTCCTGGCTGACCACCTTGCAAATACTGCAAGGAAGGTAAGGGAAAAGCACATTGCTGGCAACCTCAGAAATGTTTAGGAGTCTTCAAACTGATAGGAAACCATTACACTAGAGTCAGTCAGCCTCCTAAAATCCTTGCTGGGCTTCTGTTTCACCAGAGGTGCTCCACTGGGGCTGGCATGCAGGAGAGGAGCTCCAGCTGTGGCCAGTAGGGATGTCTAGGCAGCGGAAGGACAGGGCAGTACATTTTCCCCTGCCAGGGGTTGCGCTGAGAGTCTCTCACACACCTCATTGCACCTCCATCACTGCTGGCAGCGCACAACCCCTCCTCCCTTGCTCAGAGACTCCTGCATCGCTCCCCAGAGTGTCTCTGGAAGAGGTTAGGGGGAAAAAAAGAGATTTAAAAAAAGGAGGAAAAAACTCCACAAAAAGCTGTGCTGACAGACCAACAACTGGGAGAATGGTCTGGCTGCTGTGGGTTGGGGGCCTAGCCGGGCCTGGTACCCTCGCGTGCTACGGCTTCTCACCAGGATGGCCGTGGTGGAGCCTCGAGGTGCCAGGACGCCATCTTGTGGCACCTACCCATGACAGTGCAGCCAGGCAGGGACCGGCCTCTGCCTTGTGCCCTCCCAGGCAGGCCCTACGCGCCTCGTCGTCCCTCTGTGGCTGCTGGCTGCCCACCTTGGTGCAGGACAGGGAGGCAGGGCCAGGCCCTGGTGCAACCAAAATGCAAATTTCTTCACTGAAGGACTGGATTATTGGGGAGGAGATAGTTGCAACACCAGTGAAGGGTTCTATCCTTTTAGTGACAACAGAAAAAGTTGTGATCATAACACATCTGGGTTGAAAGTCCTCCCCTGAAATAAAGCACCTCAAGACCGTGTGTAATTCAAGGTGCAAAAGTGCCTTTCTCCTGTCCTTTTCGTGCCCCAAGCCAGGGGAGTGCAGCTCTGCAAACGTGGTGGCTTCTGGGGCATCCCCTCTGCTTGCCAGGACTGCATTTCTTCCCCCAAGGCTAAGCACAGCCCACAGCTCCCAACAGCCTGGCTTTTCCAGTGGACTAGGGAAGAATTTTCTGACAAAAATGGTTCAAATTACCAAATGTCAGTTCGTCAAGCATCATGCATTTCAATTAAAACTGTTTTAACCACTGTGAAGCACAGTGGTATGCTGGTAACCAAAACCCTGAGTAAACAGTCCTTTGCTGTGTATGCCAGGTGGGCAAATTCTCAACTGGGAAATTAGATAGTGGTAAGATCTTTGTCTATGGGCAGCTTGCCTTGCAACTGTTACAGGAAGGTTTCCATGGCCCAGCTTGGAAATTCTAGTCAAAGCAAAAGGGAAGGCAAAATGAAAGTTCCTGTGAGCCATCATTTGGCAGACACTGTCCTCTCTGTTCACCTCGGTCCTCAGCCAGCATTCAGAGAAATTATGAGGATCCCAAAGTTCAGGAGTACAAGATGGTGAAAATGAGTTCTCAAGATTTATTGTAAGGAAAGATCTGAAACTGCAGCAGAACTTTACCTTCATCTTTGAATGAATTGATCCTGACTTTCTTAGTTATTAGACAAAGTGCAATGAGTCACAGAATCACAGAATCGCAAGGTTGGAAAAGACCTTGGAAGCTCATCAAGTCCAACCAATCCCATCCTAAGCTAAACCATATCCCTAAGTACCTCATCTACCCTTTTTTTGAACACATCCAGGGAAGGTGACTCAACCACCTCCCTGGGCAGCCTGTGCCAGGCCCCAGCAACTCTTTCAGAAATTTTTTTTTCCCTAATGTTCAATCTAAACCTGCCCTGACATAGCTTCTTGTCATTTCCCCTTATCCTATCTCCTGTCACCTGGCTGAAGAGACCATCACCCACCTCTCTACAATCTCCTTTCAGGTAGTTGTAGTTAGTGATAAGGTCTCCCCTCAGCCTCCTCTTCTCCAGGCTAAACAGCCCCAGCTCCCTCAGCCATTCCTCATACAATTTGCTCTCCAGCCCCTTCACCAGCCTGGTTGCCCTTCTCTGGACTCGCTCAAGGACCTCAATGTCCTTCTTATGGTGAGGAGCCCAGAACTGGACACAGTACTTGAGGTGTGGCCTCGGCAATGTCGAGTACAGGGGCACAATTACTTCCATAGACCTACTGGCCACACTGTTTTTGATACAAGCCAAGATGCCATTGGCCTTCTTGGCCGCCTGGGCACACTGCTGGCTCATATTCAGTGTCAACCAACACTCCCAGGTCCTTCTCTGCCTGACAGCTCTCCAGCCAGTCTCCCCCAAACCTGTAGCGCTGCATGGGGTTGTTATATCCCATGTGCAGCATTCTACACTTGGCCTTGTTAAACTTCATCCCATCGGTCCAGTCTGTTCAGATCCCTCTGAAGAGCCTCCCTACCCTCAGGCAGATCAACACTTCCTCCCAGTTTAGTGTCATCTGCAAACTTACTGAGGGAGCATTCAATCCCTTCATCGAGGTCATTGAGAAAGATACTGAACAAAACTGGACCCAGGACTGAGCCCTGGGGATGCCACTCATGACCGGCCTCCAGCTGGATTTTGTTCCGTTTACCACCACCTTTTGGGCCCGTCCATCCAGCCAGGTTTTAACCCAGCTGAGAGTCCACCTGTCTAGGCCAGTGGCAGCCAGTTTCTCAGTCAGAATGCTGTGAGAAACTGTGTCAAAGGCTGTACTGAAGTTCAGGTAGACCACATCCATAGCGTTCCCCTTGTCCATTCAGCAGGTGTCAAGGCTGAGAGATTAAGACCACCTACAATTGAAAGTTTCTCTTCCTAACAAGTGGTTTGATGTTGTTTGATGTCATTTGGTTTAACTGCAGATTTGGCAATTCAGTCCATCATAGCTGCTGAGTGGAGTTGCGAGAGCATGAACCAGAACATCGTATGTATGACTCAACATCCATAACAAGACATTTGTGTTTGCCCCAGCACTTTTGCTGTATCTTATGAGTGTAGTTATCTTCTTTGATTTATTTGGGTTTTTTCCTAGCTCTTCTTCTAGAATTTTGTTTCAAATTCTTCAGGAAAGGCAAATGCCCTCCTGCCTGTAGGTTTCCAAGCTGGTACTGCTGCTTCTGCCAAAGAAGAAGATAATTTAGTGCAGAGAGCAGCCTCCTATAAAAGCAGGATCCAAGTATGGTTTGAGCCTCTCTGAGAGGTTACAGTTCTCCTAGCCCAATGTTTTGAGTTGCTGTATGGCATGGCATCAGGTATGATACCCTTTAGAGAAAATATTTGTCCTTCTGTTGTCTCTTCCTATCACAAATTCTTTTTTTTCCCTTAAAATCTGAGAGAATTAAGGAAATTGCAAGATTCAGTCCATAATTCCCTATAGAGGAAGCCTTGGAACTTTCTATTTCTGTTCTTTATTACATCAGTGAAAATGTGCCCTGAACAAGTCCTGGTAAGATCCTTTATAAGGTCTCTTGTGCTCTGTGTCCTACACAGTGATACATAGACATGCATACACACTCTGGCATAGCTAGATTACCTCATGTCGTGGAACATCACAACTTGTTTATTTTCCTGTACCTTGAAATGATCACATCCCATAGTCAGGCACATGTTTTGAAAACATAAGGAGCCGTTCCACATCTCCAGCTTTGTCTGCATCCAGTGCTCTCTTCTCTCCAAGTTAACACAAATGACAGTCACAGCAGTGCTACATATGGCCTCTCTGATATTAAACTAGAAAAATAGGTTGTGAGGGTGTTTTTTCTTTAGAAAGTAGTAAAGATCTTCTGTAACATCTGAGGTCATCTTATCTGTCCTTCAGTAGAGCACAGATAAATAATTTCCCTCCGTATACTTCAAATTGACTTCACAATTGATCTGTTGTTCAGTGTTATACTTTTTATCAGCAACTGAATTGAGGTATGTCTTCATCTCCTTCCCCTGGCTGCTCTGAAATTAAGCCAAGCTGTCTCTTACCCAGACACTTCCTACCTGCTTGAATCAGTCTTTGAAGTCCTTTGTGTCATGGTGCTTATTCCTACAGATACAGTGTGTTGTCTTTCATGATCACTCAAAGGAGTCATGTGGATAACAGGTAGATCCATTCGACTACGTTTTGTGAGTGTATTTTGTGAGTGATGTTGCTTCTGTACAGTTTAAAGCTGTGTTGAGTGTATGAGGTTGTGTAATGAAAAAATGTCACCTTACCTAGTGCAACAGGACATAGCATTTGGAAGCAGAGGAGCCAAAGTCTGTTTTCTGGTGAAGTTAATGGCCTTTCCTGGACCAGGCTACACCTAGAAGAGAAACAGCTGGAGTCAAAACTGCATTTCAGGCAGGCTATGCTTACATGCAGCTTTTCTTGAAGAACATTAGAAGTTGCTCTACAAAACTGCACGTGGTCATCTGTAACAGTTATGTCAGTGCAAAGGTGAGTCTCCAGCAGAAAGTGGGCAGATAGCTTAAGGAATGACAGCCATGCTCATCTAATTGTTTCACATTTGTAGGGAGTGAAGCCCCTGTAACATTACGAGCAGATTACTTTTAACTTATTGATAGTCACAGTGCTACCCTCACTGGCAAGAACAAGCCAGCTCAGCAAGGTTGTCTATCTCTCTGTGGAACAGGGACTATTCATCTTTGGTGTCTTGTGCTTTGTCTAAATGCACTGTCAACCCTCCACCAATTATAATAAAAGCAGATCAAAAGCCCTTCATTGATAAAGAACACTTTTTTCTTTCCTGTTGAGACAAATGATGTTTTGTGGAAGGCTGGGACAGATGCTGCGTAATGAAATTACAAAGCCATCTGAATGTGGAGCTGACATAGCCCATTGCTGTGTCTGTGATCAGGAGGCAGATTGAACCTGAAAATGCAAATGTCCTTCCCCTCACCCCAATTCTCATTCCAGCATCTAACCAGATGTCCAACATCTGGCTAGATGTTGCTGCATGAGCAGCTGCCTCACACCTGGGACATTGGGCAGTAACAGTTATCTGAGCGGGTGAAGGAGTCTGAACCAGTAGTCCCAGCTGAATAACTGTCTTGGTTTGAAAAGAATTTTAGGATTTTGGGAGGGGGAGGGGGCAAATTGGAGGAAGAAGTCCCTATTACTTGGGTCAAACAATATCTCCTCCAGTAATGCAGGTGACAATATCCAAGGAAATAAAGAGAAGAAAAAATAACTAATTAAAGTTCTTCCTTCCTTTGTTTGCATAGGAAGAATTTACTTCTGTTTCTATCCATTCAGAATTCTTAATAGCACTCCATGGTATCCCACCAGGCTATTGTCCAAGCAAAGAAACATTGCACTTGGCCAGCTGTGATACAAATCAGTCTAGTGCAGAGGATGAGAGTTAAAAAGAAATGGTTGGCAACGACAAAAAAACCCCTTGAAAGCATTTCAGCAGTTTCTCCTATGAAACTTCTGAGCTGATCCCCTCTGATTTCCTGCAACACTTACCCACCCATGGAGCCATAAAGTTCATGTTTAACCACCACTTGCTGTACCGAGAATGAATTTACTGCTGTTAACTGAGGATTGAGGCCACATGGACTTAGCCATGACATCTTTGAGGATGCAGAAGTGGGCCATGAGAACAGCAGTGTCTCCTCCTTGCATTCTCCTCCCCTAAAGAGGAGAAATGAAAAAGAGTAAATATGAAGCAGGGAACATACATTGCAGCACGACTTCCCCAGAAACCTAGCATCCCTCCAAGCTCCAAACCACCAAGAAAGGAACCAAAGCCCACCTTCACAGGACAGGATTTGGGTAGCTGTCATTGTTGGGATGGAGGCTGGCCTTTGAGCAGCAATACTGTGAAGTCATGTTGACCCATTTCCATGGATATCTGCTTCTACTACATCTGCTGCAGGGAATTGCAGTTTGAAGACTTAGCACTTTAAATAAATCAGCTATATCCGCAAAAGGGACCAATAAAAGGGGCTCATACTGCAACTGATGAAGAGATACAGACCTGGTTTCTCAGCTTCTACGGCATCATGAGCAGAATTAAATGAGTGGTCCCAAGCCTGTGCTGAAAAATGTTGTGTACGAATCCAGGTCTTTGAGAGGCCTCACGCCCTCTGAAATGAATGAGTGTTGAAAGGCTGTGTACCTTTGGGGCTCCAGAACAAAACATTGAGTGCTGTGTACTAACTATAGGCTTTGTGCTGTACACACATACACACACCCACACACGCTCTCACTCATCACAGACTTAATTGTAAGCTAAACACTCCCAACAGGAATGAAATTAAATGCCTCAAGAAAGGTTATTCCTTAAACTTATTTCGAAGATACTCAATGCTTTACCCTCAGGATATAAGCGATGTATGTTCTCTCTCTCTCTCTCTCTCTCTCAATATGTACTCTCAAGTATGTATTATCTCTTATCTCACCAACACCAGTACTTGAAAGGATGATGTACTCTGCAACACTTACTTAGTCTGTTTTGGTCTATTTCAAATGTTGAGAGGCTCTAACACACTTTTCTTCACAGATACAATTAACCCCTTTTCTGCTGAGGTGGATGCAGTGTTGTCCATCTTCAAACTGATTGTAGGTGGAAATAACAATAATTGCTTCCATTTCTGTTTTTCCCCACTGTATGTTGCTAGAAGGATTAGGACTGAACACTTCTCAGCTCTGAGCCACTATGTGTACAAATGAGGACGCAATGAAATTACAAGAGGAAATGTTTCTCAACCATCATACATGAGGTCTGTAAATTCCTTCTAGTCTGGCACAGCTGCAAGCTATCCTCAGAACAAAGCGATGAGGAAAGCAAACCCTCTTTCTTCTGTTGCACTAGCTCTCTTCCTTAGAGAATTGTGAGTGCGGGTAGATCCAGATGTTGCTGTCAGTGAGGTCAGAGGTGAAGTTGCAAGCACAACTCACAGGAAAAAAACACCCCAAAATCTCTGAACACCATATAGCATGCTCTCACATAGCCTGTTGATCCCAAACAGATCCTTCATGCCTAATGCTAGGCACTGAAGTCTTTTTCTCCCTCCCCTCTCTATTTGACTTTTCAAGAGACTCCTTTTGGGGAAGGAATGATCCCATCAAGATAGTAACAGCCTCTAAGGTGTATAAGGGAGCCTAGACACCCGGGTCAGGCAGGAGTTTTTCATTAGCTACACTGTTGGATGGAACCAAATTGTTTGGAGGTCAGATGTAGGCAAAGTAGGACTGGTTTCTGCCAGATCAGGCAGAGGAAGGCCACTTCGGAGGACTACAAATTCATTTAGGCAGAAGAACAGCCAAGCTGGTGGAAGATCAAGGCATAGCAGAGGCAGAACATCAGAAATCACAGAAGGGGTTATAGATGAAAATGTAAGCATGTAACGAATTACACAGCAAGATTTGAGGTTTGTGCATTCAGATTTAGGGACCTCACTTCTGCCAGTAACCTGTTTTAGATATTTACATCCTTTATAATCTCAGTCCAGGGACATTTTCTTTGGAATTGAGAAGATCATGTCCCAGGTGATACCATTGTTCATTAATCTCCAGAGTACTTCATTCCAAACTCAGCCCAAAGGTCTTAACACTGTTTTGCTTTGTACTCAGCATCTGTAATCTATCTGGGTATTTACACCACACCACTGTTTCAGCTGAACGTCTACATACAGGATGTCCTTTGACAACTGCTGAAATGCAACCACATCAAAGCAAGAGCTGCTTACTGGCAGATGGCACAACTTCACATGTCTTCCTACACAAGAAGCTCACAAATATCCCCTGTCGTGCAGCTGGCAGCCTGGTCTAGTGGATAGGTGAATGACCAAAGCATGAAACCATGGATGTGCTGGCTCTGCCTCAGTTTACCCACTGTAAAATGGGGTTAATTGCATATTACTGTAGGTGGAAAGCACAGACAGGTGTCTAGCTAAGGGCTCAGGTAAAAGCAGTATAGCAAATAACTCAGGCATATTGTAAGAAGACAGAGAGTTTTAAACTGGAAGAAACAGAGTTCATAATTACCATTAAACATCAGAACAGGGCTTGTCCCAGATGACACTCACAGTCAAGAAGTTTATGATCTAAAACAGACAGGGAAGTTACAGCACAACTGAACTAGAAAAATCATAGTAGGGAATATGTTAAAGATTATTTTCTAAACATTCTTCTTGCTATGAGCTAGCAATCTGTGACTGTCACAAAGGAACCCTTTTTCAGACAGAGGATTTTAACTGGAAATTTAAAAAAAAAGATGACTTTATGTACTGAGGGATCATTTCAGCTGTAGAGGGAACATGGCAAAAGACAGGGACAGCAGTTTAAACATGACACGCTGAAATTAGCTGGGGAATTAGCTGGATTAGCAGTATGTGCTATTATCAAGGCAAAACCAAAATGCACACAAAGTTTCTTGTTCATGATTTACGGGCCAGCTTTGTGAAAGCATCACATCCACAGTGCTAATGCCATGAGAAAACTCCAAGTCCATCTTTCTTCCCAGAAAAAAGCAGACAGCTTGTGTTAGGAAACTCCCTTCATCGCATTACAGCAGATTCATTATCAGAATGATGCTGTTGCTCTTCAGAAGGCACTGACAGCAGTAAATACCCTTTGAGGGAAAGCAGTTGTTCCTTCATTTCCAACCTGCTTTTCATTTTTCATTATTCCTTACCAACCCCACAGATTCATCTGCCCTCAGAGAGGGATAAATGCAAGCACGGGACATGGCATCCCCAGCCAGCTGTTCCTCCATCTCTGTACACCAGCTTGTCTGAGCATGTCTCATACAAACCCTTTGCTCAGCGCAGGCTCTCCCACAGGCTCTGCAGGGACACAGTATGGAAAGTTTAGGCAAAGCTCTACTGGGTTTTTTTTCCCTCCTTTCTCCCCAACCAATGCACAGTTAAAGCATGACATACCACATCACAGGGCACCAGACTATTCATCCAGCTGAGAGGTGAGTGAAAAAGTACAGACCCACTTTGACACCATATCAACTAACTCTCCAGATAACCCAAAAGCTCACCGGGAGCCAAGAGGACAAGCCTGCTGTCATGCAGGCCCTGAGCAGAGCTATCTCAGATCTCAGTGAGGGTATCAGCTCCAGGAATTTTCCAGCTCTTCGGTGAGAACTTTGATGCTGGAATTTGGCATGAAGAAGGAAACAGAAAGACATGTTGGGGAGGACAGAAGATAGAAAAACTTCAATGACTAAAAGCACCATTACTTATTCACACTGTGAAACAAGAGATCCACAAGTTAAACATGGAGACATAGAGAATTTAGTGATAATAATCCAAAATGTCTTCTACCCAAAGCTATTCTGTCGCTGGAACACTTGAACCTGATTTAAGGACAATCTAAAATAAGACCAGGCACCCAGCAGGTGCATTCATACCGAGCTCTCCTTGGAGAGGGGAAACAGGAAACAGGCATAATTTTCTTTAAACACTTCTTGAGACATAATGCTGCAGATAAGATATACATACCAGTATGAGTTTTAAAATAGCCTTCTTAGATACTAATAACACCATTTCTGCAGCCCCCTTCTTAGCCCTATGACAGGGGTAAATTCACAAATTTCTATACAAGGATACCTGTGTTGTACTCATTTTTAATACATGACTGGAGACCTTTTTTGGGGTCATGTCTACCCTGGATTGCAGAGTAGCTATACCAGCAACAGGCTGCTCTCTCCAGCCCCACAGCCCCATGACATGTATGCAAGCCAGTGCCTTAAATGAAGTGACCTCACATCCAGCCTGTCCCCACTGACCTCACAGCACTTGCATTTGCACTTTGCAAGCATAACCTAAGTGACCATTTGGCCAGCCCAAAGCTGCTGAACAGTTTCTCTCCACATGAGATGCTTTTCTTGAGACATGGTGGGATGGTTGGAGGCTCCAGTCCCCTCCCCATCCCAAATACACATTCCCTTGTTCACCCAGCTACCAGCAACACTGGTGTGCCCTGCACCAGGGCTTGCCTTGCCCAGCAGAGCCCAGGCCTGATGTAGCTTACCACAGGTGGTCTCTACAGGACTGCAAGGTAAGGTGGAGGCAGCCTGTTCAGTTTGTCTATTTACAGGGGATGAAAGCCAAACTGGGAAAGGATTTTGGTACAGGAGGCAGCCAAGTGACTGTAAAGTACTGCTTTAAAAAGCCACAAGGTCACCTTTACTGACATTTGGATAAAGATTTTATAGAAGTCACATGACCGGGAGATGGGCTGCTTGTGCCTACGATCACAGGGGAGGGAGAGATTTGTGTGCTAGTCAGGAAGGGTGCATTGTTGTGACTCTTGTGTTCATAAATGCTCATTTATTAACCTGTTGGATAAAAGAGGCTGATTGGAATTTCTCTTCTCACTCACTATAGTTCCAGGTGGCTTCCTTGACTCTGCCAAGCACACCTTCATGAAATTTGACAGCCCCCTACTTACCAGTACTCTCCAGGTGCCATGTCCTTCCACAGTCTGTCTTCTCACTTGATTAGACATTAGCAAAACTGGTTTCACAGTCATTCTTCATTTAAGCACAATGTGAGAGCTAGGATGTGTCATCCTCTCAAATGAAGAACCAGCACACAAGCACACTGGAATCTGAAGGATACTGACAGAGGAGCTTTGCTAATGATATAAGTTGTGAACCTGTGTTTGTGTACAGATATGTGTGTGTGTGTGTGTGTGCGCTCAGTATGAGAAGCAGCACAGACTAGGATTGTTAGGCTCTGCACAGCCTGAGCAAGCAAGGCTGAAACCTTAAGCAAACCTGAGAGGAGTGGTCCCAGGAAACAGGACATGCTCTGATGCCATGCACATTCTGGAAAAAATGCTGCAGGCAAGTCAGTCTACATCAAAGAAACACCTGGCTCCATCACTGGTTTCTCTTCCTCAGTGGCATAACATATGGGACAGGTTTTGGCCAGGTGGTAGAAAACAGAAAGATTACGACAAATATAATCCTCATCCGAAAAATGTGGTATAGGGGAGAATCTGAGTTTCCTTGTTAAACTACAGTGCCATATAGACATTACATCCTTTCAGCATTGTCTGTGCTTCAATACCCAGAAACCAGATATATCTGTTCAGTGCCTGTGATGTGGACTGGAAACTTCCCTGTCCTCTCCTCACATTAGCCCTGCAGGGAGATGCAAACATGAAGAATGCCACAGGCTTCATGCTAATGTGTTAAATTTTTAATATAGGCATTGGAGCCCCATCCCTTTCTCCCACTGAGGTCACTCAGAGACAGATCACAGGGTTAATAGTATGGTCCCCAGCACTTACTCCTTGATGTCACTTGATGTTGGCAGATGTACTGGAGCCAGGATCAGCAGTCAGAAGTAAAAACAAGGGCAGCGCAGCCTGCAGTACTGTTGCACCCCCGGCTGGGGCTGACTGGCTCATTTGCACAGCGCCTGGGAAGAGAGGTCCTGCTCCCTGTGTCTGAGATCCTGGTGAGTCGCCAGGTCTGACACCAAAGCCCGAGAGAATGCAGACAGGTCACTGGCTTGGTGCCACGAGTAGCTCTGCTGTGCAATGGAAACCACAGCAGTGGGAGAAGAATAGTGTGTCAAGTGCAGAGTAGCAAGGGTATTTTTCAGCCTAAGGGTGGAGGCAGGTGCATAAGCCATTTGCTGCCAGAAACAGCATTATTAGCATAAAATAAATTGCATGGAAAGCAGAGGAAAACCATAAGCCTGAAGTGGCTGTAGTCAGTGTGTACGTGCTGAAGCATGGAGGCTGGCAGCCACACAGTCTACACCACATCATGTGACCAGGAACGTGTATGTGACACCAAATGGAGCTAATGGGGAAGGGGGCTGGACACAAACCGCTGGGACCCATCGTCCTTAAGTAAAGCTGTTCCTGGAAAGGAGGCAGGAAAATTTCTGGGCTTGCGCTGATACGGTTTATTTCCACTTACAGGACTTTGTCCCATACTTGAACCAGAAAAACTCCATGTGCTAGTAGCACAGTGGAAAGGGTGGCTCCAACATAGATGCTGAATCCATACAGCATGGAGCTGAACGATCTTTTCTCCACCATATCCCTTCCTCTAGGAAACTTCCCCAGTCCCTGAAGCAAGAGCTGTTGCAGGAGCTCTACAGAGTCACTGTGTGGGAATTACATACATCACTACACTATGTCAGGGCTGCAGACAAGAGCAAAATTGGTACCAGAGTAGCAAAGGTGCTGTTTTTTCACCTCCAGCATCCCAACCCACTGAGCCTGCTGGAGATAGCTCCACTGCTCCTGGTAGCTGAACTTGCTGGTTCATCTCGGCTTGCACATTTTAACTGGACAATAGGCACAACTAGGAAACTTACATCAGGCCCGACATCATATCTGACCAGCACAGGTTTAAATACGGTCCTTAGTGCACTGAAGGCAGGCAAAGCAAAGGGTCAACATTTATCCCAAGTACCTAATAACCACTATCTGGGTACAGAGTACATGCAAACCCTTCATCCTACACCACACCACCCTACATAAAAATATCTGGAGATGACTTCAGTCCCTCTCAGACTGACAGAGGCAGCTGCCATAGCAGAGCTTTTAATCCTAAAGAGCCTGTTGTCACTGGCAGGAAATCTTATTGTGTTGCACAGGCAATCCTAGACTTTAATTAAATAGGTTGCCCTCCCCGCAAAGCCAGACAGACTAGACTGGAGTCAGATGAAGCAAGTTGCTTAAGCCAGGGACCACCTGGTTGTAACTTCATCTAGGTGACAGCATATGCTTTTGTGACCCTTTCTGAAAGGTTGAAACCCCAAGCAAGCCCCCAGATGTAAAGTGAGGATTTGTAAAGAGCAAGAAATCAGAGATGCTCTGTTCTGGGAAGGAATTCATTCCTTCTCCTTTCAGAGACTGAAATTTTATGGCCTTTGCCCTGGCTAAAGACACACCAGATCATGCTGGTTCAGGATGGATTTATGAGAGCTGGTGGGTCCTTCTCTGTCTTCATCACATACAGTGTAGCCCAAGTGCTAATCAGACCCTGCTAATAGCTCCTAATATCGAGGACCTTGTTTTTCTTTCTCATGCTTGCCATTGCACTGTCTCTATGAAATAAGGCACATTACTTTCTCCATACCAGAAAAGAGCAGCCACGGTGACTCTGTGTGTATTTCCCCTAGCCAGGACCCAGCTGCTTGCATCTGTAGCATCCCACTGCTCTGCCAAGATGTGACACTGCCGTGAATGCTCCTGACCCTGTGCAGATATACAGAAAGACAGCAAACTGCTCATTCACCTTGCTTCCTGCATGGAGGCAGCTTGAGCATGTATGGCAGCAGAGAGTCTGCAGCACCCTGCTGCTGAGGCCCTGAGTTGGATGATAGGGATGGAGGAATGAGGACCCAAGAGCCTGCTGTGGGGTATAACTGTCCCTCCAACTAGGTCCAGCCAGAGAAACTGCACAGTTCCCAAGGAGTCAGCTAGTCTGCTGTGAATGTGGGTGTCAGGTCAAACGTTTGCGCTCAAAACCCCTTTTCAGGCTCCAAGCATTTCCGACTAGGCCTTGGGCAGCCCTAGGCAAAATGAGTCCTCAGACTCTCACCCACCTTAGCAATGTTAGGTCACTTGTACCTCACTGTGGTACCTGGATGGGGAGGGGGAAATGGGCGGAGGGAAGCACCCTGCCACTGTGTCTGTCTATTAAGCTCCCCCACAGCACATGTAAACTCGGTGCCACAAGACACTCCAGCAAAAATGCTAAACTGGGCAGAGGCTGAAGCCTGGGTCTTCAGCATATATGCTGCCCTTACAAGCTTCCTCCTGGGCTAAAACGCCCTGCTTTCCACTGCCTGGAGGGAGCAGTGCATGCTGCTGCTGCTGGGAGCAGCAAATAAGCAAAGACCCTTCCCTCACTATGTCCCCCCCGCCCCATGCAGCAGTGGCCATGGCCTTTAGTCAGGGAGCTTTTCTTTCAGCTTCAGCAGAGTCAAGGCTGCTGTTTTATCTTGTGAAGTCCAGTAACCAGGCCATGGCCTCACGATGACATCTGAGTGCCCAAAGTCCCCACAGCTCAGACAGACATCACGTGCCGCTCAAGTCATGGGCTGACTCTGCAGGATGCAGTGCAGCCAGATAGGTATGCAAAGCATCTTTCCACTTTCTCTGTCTCCCCACTCCTCACTGGAAAGCCACGAGTGAACACACAACACTGGTGCAGGAAATTTTATTTTCTGAGAAACACATACTTTACTTCCCGGTGTAACAGAACTTGGGACGCATAGCAGCAGCTGCCAGAAACCTACAGATCGCAGGGAGTACTGCTCTTTATAGTTTTGCTAACATGAGTTTAGTAAGTAGTGCAAGTTTCCAAGCTGGTAGACACTGGAGACTGACTGTGTTCACTCCCACAAAGCAAAGTACACGATAAGATTGTGCTGGAAGCTGTCCACAGTCTCACCTGTGGGAAGAATAAGAGACTATGCCTCTTCTTCCCACCCCAACATTCCCTTCATACCATCTGAATCATCCCTTCACCCTCTCCACCACACTCTTCAGTACTCTCCTTATTCCTCCACATCCTTTCATCTCTGGCCATGCCATTTCTCTCTGGGATGAGACTGGGTTTTGGGGAGAGGGAAACAAAAAGAGGATAGGAACAGACAGAAGCTCACATATAGCCCTTACATTATTTTTCCTAAGAAAGCAGATTATTTATTTTGTATACATGAAGCTAGGAAACAATGGTTTATCACAAATATTCTGAGTGCTTCTACACTGCCTGGGGTGACTTTTGGCCTCATCAAAACTTTCCCACACACCTTAGATGCCCAATTGTGAGATGTCCAAAACAGTGCTGAGGAAGCTACTCTAAGATGCATGGCCAGGCCTCCATTGTGGTGTTCCTCTGTGCATACATGCTAACCCTGGAAACCAAACTCCTTGTACTTGCTGGCCATATCATTTCGGAACAGCTCCAGGGCCTTCTTCATGGCAGCCTGGGAATCAGCCCCAAAGTCTGCAGAGTGTTTTTCAGCAATGACCTTGATAATGACTTCAGAAATGAACTGTGAGGAAAGAAAGAGAGAAACACATAAGGAACAGTCAGGGTTTATTTTCAGAAAAACCAGACTAAGAAATAGGTTGCAGAGCCTGGAAATATCTCCAAGCTAATTCAGTAGCCCTTCCTGCAGTCTCTGGAGAGACAGCGAGGTCTAGCTCGCAAGGAGCCTGGGCTGGGCAGAAGAACTGGGCTCTGTTCCTAGCTCTGATGCTGAGCTGCTTCATGACCTTTGGTAGACCATGGCCCTTCCCACTCTTTGTCTGTCTTGTCCATTAAGGGTAAAAATTTCCTGCCCTGTGTTTGCACAACACTTAGTTTTGTGGGTCTTGGTCTCCAGTGGATCCTCCAGGGCTCACTCTAAAATTGTACGTCCCTCGTGTCCAGCCACTGACAGTTGTTACATAACGTTTCCCAGGCATGCAGAGGCAGCACGGGCTGCTTTGTCATTGTCAAGGCCTGCTCAGACTGTATGTAGTGTTTGTAATGGGAAATCTAAACTTGGAGGTTCACATACCATCCACATACCACAAGCCTTTTCTGTGCCTCCTCCTGTTCATAGACCCTAGACTTGAGGGAGATCTCACTGAAGTCCAATCAGCCATCAGTAAATAAAAGTGCAGCTCTCAGTAACCGTCTCACACACATTCCCTACACATTCAGACACCAAAATTCCCAGCCATTTTCCATACCTCCAGGTATTTGACAGGGATTTTGTGCTTGGTGGCATGGGTTTGAGCCAGGGGCTTCAACTCTGACTCATGGTTACCCTTCTGCTTCAGGATTTTGCCCAGCTGGGTAAGGACCGTAACTCCATGTTTCTTCAGATCCTCAGAGCCCTTCATCTGATCAGGGCTTTTCAGGCCTTTGAACTTCTCAAAGCGATCCAGGGTCTCAGGGTGATCCTGAAATAGCCTGTGAACAAAAAGTAGAGAAACTTATGAGACTTGAGAACGCTGTCATCCAGACCAGATTAGAGATCCAAGTGCTCCAGGTATTGCAGAGTATTTGGACAGGCAAAGGTGTGATAACCTACTTCTCTCTCCACAGAAATCTATTGGCTAGTTCCTTCTAGTAGAGGCTACTTTAACCTTAACAGTTCTTATCCAAATTACCACCATTCACAATCACTCCATTTATCATGTGTATGCCAGGGAAGCATCTGATCCTAATCTGAACCTGGTTCCAGTATTTTTTATCTTTCTTCTGGTAAGTTGTTCCCCAGCTAGCCCAGCTGCCAGCACTGTGGTTCCTTCATCAGGAGCTGTGGTACCTCCAAGAGACCTTGGGAGCAAGTGGGTAACAAGAGCGTTGGGCATTCAGGCACGTTGGTGCCATGCCACGCGGTGCTGTCTATACATAGGCATTCTGATCCTGAAATGGAAATGAAATTGAGAAGATGGAAGAGTGGCTAAAAGCCAGGCTAGTGTTGTCCCCCCTGCTTCCTCCCTGTTGCATTTCCTAGGAGACAGGATGCAGACACCACTGGCAACCAAACTAGTAGGAAATTATACTCCTTTCCATACCAGAGTCCTAGACTCAGGGTGAAAAGGGGATGGTGTCTGTCCTGGTTATTAGAAGTTGTCTAATAATTAGGTATTCAGAGACATCAGCTGCCTTGCACAAGTTTATTTTCGTGCATTATACCCTCTGATGGGCATAATCCAACTCGTTAAAGCACCAGCAAAAGCAAAAGCTCTCTTTACAGCCAAGGTCCTACGGATGACATCCATGAGGCAAGCTCACCCAAGTTACCTGCAGCAGTGTCTGGCACTCCAGCCTGGGACCTCAGCCTCAAAACCAGTCTCCCTCTCACAGTACAGTGGTTGTATGCTTGCTCTGCCCTCAGGAGGGTCAGTGGTTGTACATTTGCTCTGCCCTCAGGAGGGTGCTGGAGCTGGGAATAATGGGATTTGTATCCGGCTAGTACCAGACATGGGCTGGATTCTCCACTGTGTGATCCAAGTATAGGTTAAACTACACTAACAAATGCCTCAAGCACATGAAAAATGAAGTGTTTTGTAGCAAAAAGGTGCTACATGAGGGACCACCACCCCCCTGCAAGAGGGACCAACCTTCGCTAGCATTTAATTTCAATGGTCTCCAAAGGATTTCTGTACCCTCCCAGGTGCTGGACACACCACCATCAGCCTTTCCTTTTTTCCTGTATCATTCCATGACGCAGGTTGTGTCCTGCCCAGATAGATGGAAAGCCCTTGCACCTTGAAATGGGATGGAGTTACTTCTAAAAATCTCCCTCCATCGTATCTGTGTCTGGCTATGGCTGAATCGCGTCTGGCAAAGAAGTTACACTCCCAAGAGTCTTGACAATTCTTCCAATAAGTGCTTTTTTATTTCCTTTGGAAAATATCTGGTTGAATCAGTATTTTCTAAACATACTCCCAGGATATGACATCTACCTGAGAAGTCTTTAACAATGCACAGGCAGACACATTTCCAAACCAAGAGCTGCTGGGCTTTGCCCTGCTTCTCTCCTCCCTCAGAAGTGACCCAGCTTGGCTGGAGGGCACAAAGTTGCAAGGGAGAGAGAGGTGTCATTTCTTTATTTAATACCATGCTCTGCCCTACAATACCTGTAAGAAAAATGGTATTACCTTTTTAGTTGGAAACTGCTTTCAGTGCCTTGTGGCACTTCCAGAGCCAAAGTAGCCATCTCACACAGATGGACAGGTGGGGAGGGCTTGGGTACCTACTACCCCTCTAGCATGCCTGCTCTGGACTGCATGAGGAGAAAGCCATCACATCGCCACCTTGCTTCCCCATCCCTCCCTTTCAAATGGCAGCCGAATTAGGCCATGATAAGGAAGAAGGTAAAGCCTCTGCACTGGCTTATCCTTGAAAAGGTTTTGAATGGGCAGTGGCTTTGCCCGATGGTGTGGGCTCCTTCCTTTAGCTGTGCTTTAGTTCCCCCTGGAGCGAGTGCGACATCCCCACTGCCCCCTTCAGCATCCCTACCTTCCAGCACATCATACTGAGCACAGGCTGAGGGGGAGAGCTGGAGAGAGTCTCCTCCAAGTCTCCATCTCTGCTGGGCTCTGACACCAGAATCGTGGAAGAGGGAAGGAGGGTGGGGGATGTGCCTCATTTCACATCCAGACCTGAAGTTCATCATCAGGAACAGGACAAGTGTTACCACCCAGATTGCTGTCAAAAAAAATCAGGATGGGCAAGGCTCTGCCAGGTGAGAGTGGGGAGAGTGAAACACTCAGGTACTTCACAATTAATTTTAGTGAAATCATAGAAAATTGTCACAGCGGTGATTTTCCTGTCCTCTCCTTGCCTGCCTCCCCACATCCTTCCTGCAGAGCATCTGAAGGCCCAGGACACACAGTTTGTTCCAGCATTTCTCACCACAGTGAGGATCCAAAGCAGGGCTTTGCCACCAGAGGCAGAGGGAGTGACCAAGTCCCACCATCTTTTTGAAAGCAGCCTGCTCCTGCACCCGTAGACACATGGAGGGACAGAAGCACAGTCACTTTACACAGTAATTTTTAACCCAGAAACCACAGCAATGGAAAAAGACCACCACAACAAAGAACGCAGCCTGCTGAGATAACCACTGCCAAACATGAGTCCCCATACTAGATATGCACCTTCCTTGGTCTCTTATCAAAAGCGCTCAACTTTACTCTTAGGATGGAAGCTTCTTTCCTACCTCATTAAAACTTCATGGCCATGGCCAGCGAGGTCGGACTCCACCTTTCCCCAGATGGTCAGGACCTGCTGCCATTCCTGATCACTGAGCCCCATGGTTCACTGAAGGCAGGTCCTAAGTGCTCCTTGCAGACGTTTGCTTTCCCCAAAGGGTGGCTGGAGAGCTCAGCCGTGGGATTTATAGCCCCTGCTCACAGACCTACACCTGCTAATCGTCATCTGGACGTCTTGCTTTCTTTCAGGCTTGTCTAACCTAATCAGCCTCCCTATTTTTTTTCTAGGAAGCTATTTTTGGGTCAGATGCTATTGTGAGTGCCACTGATGGCATCATTTCTGCTCTTCGTATTGGACTGGCACATGTCCCACTCTGGACAGAAAGGGCACTGCCGAAACACAGTGCCAGGATCCTGTCCCGGGTTCACAAGGGCACAGAGACAGTGTCAAGCTGTATGGCAGGAGATTCCTGAAGAGCACTGTCATCTGCAACACCACCCCGCCTCCCTCGCCACTGGTCTGCCAAGGGCAGGCAGGAGAAGAGGCGGGGATTGCTGGTAGCATCTGCTCCATTGCTCCAAAGGCCTTTCCTTTCTCCTTTTCGCCTGGAACAATGCACACCACTTAGACTCTTCTAACACTATGCTCTTCTCTATTACTGTCATCTCCTGAAGAGCTAGCCATACCCAAAGTTACCCAGACATCTACCCAGTCTCTGCAGGAGGGAGGAAGGAGGTAAAAGCTACCCAAGACCCAGTTACCCCTCACCAGTCCACTGGGGTCCTTCTGCCTGCCTCTTCAGAGGCTGCTCAGGACTAGCTGCTGGCTGAGCCTGGATATTGGAGCCAACAGTGGTACGGCTGGGCCAGGAGGGTAACTTGCAGCAGGCCAGAGACACAAGGACACAGCAGGGCTACACTCAACACACACCCAGACGGGGGTTAACGTCTCTGGCTACTTCTGTCAAGCCAAATATTAATGTCATGAGGAAAAGTCACCGGGCTGACAAACCACGTGGGTATGCTTTGGGATACCTCCCAGCCTTTCTCCTTCAGCCTCTGTCAGGACTGATAACAGCCTGGAATGCCAATGGGGTGATTAGTCCCTTCCAGGGGTGACTACTGTCGAAGCACAGTCTGATAACAAAGCCCAGCTAGAGCTGCTGTCCAGAATCATGCACCTACCTCTGGATGTTTCCAAAGGGGCACACACCACAACAGGCCTTGGCAGGTGAGAAATGTCATCCATGGCTGGAAGACATCTGCCTTGGGGCTCTGGAGAACAGCATGCAACCCCACAGTCCCCACCACAGTGCTGCAGGACCTGAGGTGCATGCTGCCTTTGCATCCATCCACCTTCTGCAATGCAGGAACAGTATCTCTGCTCCAACCATGCAGGGGTACAGAAGTGTCGGCATACAGGAGTTAGCATGCAGCAAGGAGGACCTGGGCACAGAGCATCATACCCTCTAGAAACAGACAGGTTTAAAGGGGGTAGCTTGGGTAAGTAAGGTGGCAGAAGCCAAATGGATGTGCCTAGGGAGGTATGGGAATTTCATGTTACATGTAGCAAGTGTCTGTCAGCCAAGTCAACCTGTGACCCTGCAGTTCTCTCTCTCCTACATGCTCCAGTTCGCCTCACATCAAAAAATCCACAACCTAAACGTGGATCAAGATTTCATCCTGATTTACCTGCACAAACACCAGGGCACTACCAATTACTTGAACCAAGCCAAACTGATGGTAGAGAGCTTAGGACCCCTCCAGGTCATTCCTCATATTATTCTCCACAGCTCAGGGCTGAGCCAGGAGACATCCCATAGCCAGAGCCCCGCTCCCCCAGGACTTTCAGCAGTAAAGGAGAATCTGCACCATCCCCGGACTGGCCTTGGGTATGATCCCGAACACTGGACCTTACTGTTTTACACGCATTTCAGACACGACAGAAATGCACTCCTGGTACACAGAGCTGCTGCCTATGCACTGAGCTCTGTCATATTCCCCAAGCTGAAGCTACTCCGTTGCCATAATAACTTTGTTTGAAGTTGGTCGACTCTCTGCTCTTTGTAACTTTCCCCAGGGCTATGAAGCCAACAGTCTGGGCATGGGCAGTAATGTTAAACTGTCAGAAGACTTAAAGAGTGCGGGATTCTATATTGCCTTTTTTCTACAAGCAAAGTAGTAATGAAATTAAATTATAAGCTCCTCTCCCTAGAGCCTAAACAGCCTACAGAGCTACTAAAAGCTCTATAGTGCACCAGACCCTGCCTCAACCCCGCAGCTGTGAAAAAGATGGAACATTTTAGTACCTGCAGGCCTCGCCTCTCCCCCTTGGGGCAAAATATATCACTTGTGCAATGACCTCAAAAGACATAAACTACAGACACCCAACACGTTGGCCGTCCCCTTTAAAAAAGTGCAGGGGGCTGAATACACAACCCCTCCCGAACGGCCCTGCTGACCCGGGTGGCCCCGTGCCCACACGTAAGGCACTCCCGTTAGGCGAGGATGAAATGCATCGTGAATATTTTCGGCCGCGTTTTGGGGTGCGTTGCTGACATGGCGCGGGCGCTGTTGCAAATCCCCCCGGGCAGACGGCGACCCTCCCCGCCCCGGTGCCGGCACCTGCCTAGGGGGGCTCTCTCCCCGGCCGGGCAGGAGGCACGGCGGCGGCCCGGCTCCGTCGGCCAGGGCTTGCTACCATCTAGTGGCCACGGGCGACAAAACCACGGCGACCGGAGGCCACGTCCAAGCACCTACTCGGCATTGGAGTATCGGGAAGTTAGCCGACGTGTAGCCCTCAAATTTCGGAGCAGGGCAGCCCAGGACACGTAGGACTGTGCTGTCCCATAGGGCTGGCACCGCGGTTGGGTGGCAGGTGGGAGAACTTCTGTAAGGGACTCGCTTTCAGCGTGGAGCGTAGGAACTGTTCCCCTCCCAGAAGGCCCATGCCAGGGCGGCAGGGCCCTGAGCTGGCTGGGCAGCTTTGCCCCCACGTTGCTGGTGCAGCGAGGGTGCTGCTCATTCCCTCCAACCTCAAGCACTGGAAGAGGGCTGTGGTGGTGGGATCCGGGCAGAGGAAGCTCCTGCAGGACAGCAGCAGAGCCACTTGGATACCTTCGGGATACTGCCCAGGATGAAGGATGCCCTAGGAGCTGTGTGGGGCTCCTTTCTACCCAGACACCCAGAGGTGGTCAGGAAAGGTCTAACGTGCACAGCAGGCAGGGGAAGAGACATTTTTGGCAAAATGGTGGATGCAATCTCACTTCTGCATGGCCCCTCCCGCAACAGATGGCAAATGTTTCTACAGGCATTAATGAATTTAGACCATACCACATCCTTGCAAATGGAAAAGCTGTTTGTTTCCCCCACTTATGAGGGAACAAAGAAGTTCTACGACTTGCTCAAGCCCACAGAGAGCACCAGTGAAAGAGCAAGGACTGGCTCTTGGGTATGGTTTTAGAAACACCAGCTGTTTGGTGGTTATTAATATGGGGTGCAGCCGCCCAGGCAGGGCTGGGAGGCACAGTAGGAATCGAACACCAGTCATAGGGAGGGACCAGCTCCAAGTCTTTTTGGCCACATTAGATTTTTTTTGCTTAGAGTATCGCTGTTGTGAAGAGAGAAATCCATCCCCAGCCTGTAAAGTGGCGACCAGCCACATTGCCCATACAGTCCCCCACATTACCTTGGCAGGTAATACAGCAAATCTCCAATGATTTCTAACCCTGTCTTCCCTGCAGCCAGACATGTTGCAAGTAGGGAAATGTGTACCCAAGAGAAAGACTCTAGCAGAATTATCACAGACCTTATTTTCATTTGAATTTAAGTTTGTGAAATAAACTTTGCATCAAGGGGGAAGAGATGGATGCTCCCTAAAGCAGTCCATTTTCCTGAAAAATCAACACCAACCATCTTGTGTGCTTACACAGCAAACAGATTTTTTTTGTTTTTTGGACCTAATACTATTCAGTGAGCCTTCCCTCCCAAAAAACCAAAACCCAAACAAACACCAAAACAGCTAAAGAACACCTGAGAGCAGCCAAGGGTCCTGCAGCTGGGAGTAGCGGTGGCCCCAGCTCTGCTACGACCCTGGATTGTATAAAGCATGGCATGACGTAAGCGTGGTACACGCTGCTCTGCCAGGGGAGCAGTCGGGGGGAGGCCGGCAGTCCAAAAAAGCCTGGAATATTATATAAGTGCAACTTACATAATTGCCCATTGCATAATGCTGGGGAAAGGCAGTGCCGCCATGGTTTCTATGGCATTTCGCTGATACCCGGCTGCTTCCAAGAGATTCATCTGCGCTTTTGCTTTTTTTGTGTGGGGTTTTTTTCCCCAGGAGCCTGCAGCTCAGTCCTTGCAGACAGATGGGTGATGCTGCACCTTCCCAGCAGCATTAGCTGGAGAGATAGGGGCGATAGTAATGAGATCTTACAGCCATAGAAAGGCAATAAGAGCACTGGGTTTTCTGCAGCTGCAGCACTGAATTCAGCATTCAGAGGATGAGAAGGCTGTCAGATAGGAGTAGTGTGTGAGGCTGCGTGCATTGCACAGCCTCCGCCGCTCGTAGGAAACAAGGTGGAATCTAACTGGTGGTGGCAGTGGCCAGATCCCTTCCTCTCTCGCCCTTTCTCTTAAGCACTATTCTTAGCAGCGCCTCCAGGCAGGGCTCCCGCACGCTGATGGATTTCAGCAGCTGAGGGGTGACCCGAGATGCTTGCTTGAAAGGAAGAGGAAGGATTAGGAGGAGGAGATTTCAGCATCAGAACAAGATTTGGGCTGTGAGTTTGCAGGATTGTGCTCTGTACTTGGCGTGGGGATTGTGCCCTGTGCCATCAAGTCAGAGGCAGCTTTACCTTCGCTTCAGTGCTCACAGTATCCAATCTTTGGTGACTATCAGCCAGGCAACTGTATGACTCAGTCATTTTCTTTTTCCAGAAGGTGCAGAGGGTAACACAGGCATGACCCACAGCTCCCATGCAATCATCAAGGCATTTCACAGTGTACATGACACTGCACAGCACCCGGAAAAAACATTTATCTGGGATAAGCAGGACACTTATCGGAGGCCAGTACCTGGATTCAGTGGGAGAACAAGCAAGAAAGCAGCAGAGCAGTCCAAGGCCAGAATATTTAGGCTCCAATACAGAACCTGAGGCTGTGTCTGAGCCTGCATGAGCACTTTCTGGGAACACAGGCCTCCTCTGAAGGGCTGGGAAATGGGAGCACAGAAGGACTGAGGGTTTCTGTGGGAAAACATGAGTGTAGTCAAAGGAAGGAGGAGTGTGATGAGAAAACAACAGACATTTTAAAGCCTCGCCCATCCCAGGAGAAAAGGGAGGAAATTATTTTTTTGGATTTAAGAACATGGATTATACCAGTGAGACCCTGGAGATCTGCAGGATGCAGTGGGAAGACATACAGTAACTGTGGCAGGCAGTGGTGCCTTCAGGAGGATTAAACTTCCTAACACCGTAATGGCACACAGGGATGAGTGTACTACTTACTGAAATAACAAAGCAAGAGGGGAATTCCTCCCTCATCCCTCACCACCACCGAAATACTGTAACTAAAGCCTGCCAGGGGGCACCTAGAAATGGCAATGGCCACAAAAATATGTATGGGGAAAAAAAGCTGAGTACTCAGCATCCATGCAGTATTCCATGTTTGCCTGACACCCCGAACTCAGTAGCTTGGAGCTGTGTGTAGGAAGCTGTAACAGGGACGCTTGCAGCATGGCTGGGGATGGGGTTTCACAATCAGGTTAGACTGAAATCCAGGCAGATGGAAGAGGTGGCTGTTCCTACACCGTGCCTTATACCAGAACGGGTCCTCATCCCCCTCCTCCTGCTGCCTTGGGACTGTGGGTGCAAGGAGCACCTCCCAAGGTGCCTTGCCCAGCGAAAGCAGGGGGTGCGCTTTGGGCACAGCTGAGTGCTGCTGGAGAGATGTTCACATGCCTGCAAAGGCAGCAGCAATTGCAGCAAGGCCAAGACGAGAGAAGGAGCATCAGAGGTGATAAAGTTGAGGCACTGTGTAAACAAACATGCTTTCTGCAGCCCACCCTTCCTTGGGGGACACATACGCACTCCTCCGGAGTCTGTAAGGAGCTGGCAGTGCCTGGCTGATGGTTAAATTCTCTCAACAATGAAAACTTCATCCTTTCTGAGCTGCTGCTCAAGGAAGAGTAATTAATCAGGCCACAACATCCAGTGCACAGCTCAGCTGTGGGCTCTCAGGCTCACAAAAAAAGGGTGGGAGAACCCATCCCTGCATGCAGATTGCCTTACACAGCCCTCAAGGTACCAGCACTTAATATGAGGCTGTGCATGTTTTAAATTTGGATTTGGAGGCAAAGCCAGCAGAGCCTCCCCCACCCCGTGATGCTTATGCAGCTCTTCATGAAGGCTTGAAATGAACCAGATCAAGGAACTGGGCTGGATATATCCACGTTTGTCTTTCCATGAGTTTATTTTAAAGCCAGGTCAGTTCTGCGCTCTGGTTTGTCACACAGCCTGACTGACACACACTGGCAGGGGGGAAGGGTTAGGCAGTGCTACATATGCAGGCATTGCTTCTGAAAGAGGCACCCATCAAGCCATCCTCCAAAACCCCCAGCAGCACTGTCTACCCAGTGACACGGCGCACACACAGATCAGGGTTTCCCTTTGCCTTTCGGGGTGAAAGGCGAGGAAACAGACACGCTGTTTTATTCCCTTTGCCTGAAAAAAAGGCAAAGAAACCCAGCCTTTCCTTCACACAGCACGGAGCTTCTGCAAGATGAGAGCCCGTGGGGAAGCCAAGCTCTGCCCTTCATTTGTATTGATGCTTACATTTGCCTTTTAATGCGCTCCAACAGGTTCTTGCTTCCAGCCGCATTTGGCCCTTTCCAAAGTTCACCGTCTCACTCTACATTATCGTTTCAACACCGAGTACGCCCCAGGGGAGGAGAGGGACAACCAGGTCTTTCTCTCTCCTGAGAAGGAGCGCCAATTTAATCAGTCCCTAACCCAGCAGTGCTTTCTGTGCTCCACCCGGTCCTACGGGGAGCGCCTGCAGGGAAACAGATCCCTCTGCAAAAAATGCTTAGCAAAAAATAAACGTTTTCTTCAAGTAGATCGACACCGGGTGGCAGTGAGCACCCTGAACTGGTGGCCTGGCCTCCTGAGCAAGGCATTCACCACTGAGTTTGGAATGGGGTCTCTGTTGGGCACCTATTCCCTGTTATTGTCATTCTTGCAATTTCATCTTATTTTTGCTACTGTGCTTGCAGCCAGACCTTTTTATTTGTCCACTTTGGGGTCCTGCTGGCAAGAAAACCACACTGGTGGGGCTTGATACTGTCTGCAAGATGCTGGCCCAAAAAAACCCCAAGTTCTGGAAGATCTGACCTATGCTGAGAATCCTGGTCCTGTGATTGCTTTGGTAGTGCATAAGCATAAGACAGCATACCCACCAAATGCTCAGCCTGGCTAGCCCTCCTGGCTGTGTGGGGTTTAGGATTGCAAGTGCAGATGTTCCAGGCTGGGCACCTTTGGAAAGCTCACTTGTAAGCATCTTACACACAGAGGGTCCATGGACAGCCAGAAGCTCAGCAACCCTCTTCCCCCAACAGCATCCAGAGGCAGATGCCCATGAAAAATGCAAGAAGCCGAAACAGTCCTACTCCATCATAGTAGGTCAAGAGAGGTCCTTCTCCCCCTCTACTCTGCCCTGGTGAGACCACACCTGGAATACTGTGTCCAGTTCTGGGCCCCTCAGTTCAAGAAGGACATAGAACTCCTTGGGAGAGTCCAGCACAGGGCCACCAAGATGATTAAGAGAGTGGAACATCTTCCTTATGAGGAAACGCTGAGGGAGCTGGGCCTGTTTAGCTTGGAGAAGAGGGACTGAGGGGTGAGCTTATTAATGTTTATCAGTATGTAAAGGGCAAGAGTCAGGAGGATGGAACCAGGCTCTTCTCAGTGATGGCCAGCAATAGGACAAGGGGCAATGGGTGCAAGCTGGAGCTTAGGAAGGTCCATGTAAATATAAGGAGGAACTTTTACACTGTGAGGGTGATGGAGCACTGGAACAGACTGACCAGAGAGATTATGGAGTCTCCCCTGGAGAAATTCAAAACCCACCTGGATGCATTCCTGTGTGATTTAGTCCAGGTGATCCTGCTCTGGCAGGAGGGTTGGTATAGATGATCTTTCGAGGTCCCTTCCAACTCCTAACATTCTGTGATTCTGTGATCACAACAGCTTGAGGCTAAAGGACTTCCCAAGATTATATTTCTATTATTGTGCTTAACAGCATTAGGCAGAATTCTGCACAAGTTTATAATTTTTTTATCCTCTTATACATGCTCCCCAAAAAACATACTTCAGACATGGCTGCAGCCTTACTAGGTCACACTGCTAAAAACAATCTGCTGACTGGGTGACTGCGACAGATAAACCACTGTGCAACAACAAAAAAATCTGCTAATCGCTTTTGAACCATTCCTAAACCTCCTCAAGGCGTGCCCATGCAAAACTGGGGGAGGTGAAAGGAAAAAGCCAATAAAAAAGCAGCTCCTTACCTTCAGAGATCAAAGGCCTCTGTGCCACACAGTGGTCACACCTCTGGTGCCTTTTAAGTTGTGAGTTCCCCAGACACCATGCTTTCAGTTTTTGTTCTTCCTCCTTCTGCTAATCACTCCAGCACTGGTGGCTCAGCTGGTTGGATCCAGCTGGTCTGTGGCTGCATCTGCCTGGAAATCACTTACCGTAGCCTGCGGTCCTTTCATTTCCTTCCCCGTCAGCTGCAGCAGAGAGCTGGCTGCACGTGGCAGCTCTCTAAGTGAATCCTTGCTCCTTCTCTGGGTGTTCAGCGTTAATTCTCTGTCTGCCTGTGAGTTTATGGCAGGGGCCAAACCACACTGGACTGATCGTCCTCCTCACCAAAAGGCCAGTCTTTATCTGCTGCTCTTGCAGACCTGCAGCTCATAGAGCTGAGAGGTGTACGTTGGCCATCGCAACAGGGCAGACCCAGCTTCATCTCTTTGTTGGGGCAGAGAGGGTCCAAATCTTTAAAAACATTTGCCAAAACCAGGCAAGAGATAATACTGGGACCACAGATCTAAAAGCCAGGAGAAGAAATGGGGGTCTGTATAGACCAGAAAAAGCAGCTAGACCTTCTATGGGAAAAAAAAGAACCCCAGTTATTACAAACATCTCATCCAGTGAGCATAACCTGGGCTAAGAGGGAGTCTTTGGGGTGAGGGGGAGAGTTCAGGTGGAAATACAGCTGGGAACACGGGCAAGTTTTGTGTTGTTTTTCTGTAAAAAAGACTGTCTTGAGCAACATGAGAGGAGAGTAGGGAAGTGAAGTCCTGGGCAGTCTAGGGAGCAGTGAGCATGGTAAGTCACAGATTCAATATCTGTTCCCTTTTAGGACTATGGGTCCTGCTTTTGGGTGTTTCACTTTACAGAGAGAGATGTGCCCCTTGTCTACTGATCAATGAGCACAATACTGGGGCACTTTTTTCGCTGGCTCTGCAGATCAGCCCTCTGCCTTGGCCTAACTCACAGGGATATGTAATACAGGAGTTATCATGAACTGTCACGTCCAACCACCTCATTACAGCTTACAATAAAGCCCTTGCAGATTCAGAGCTGCTAGGAGCACCAGCAGCTACCAGGCACTACACAAACCATTGGGGAATGTCCACAAGAAGGATTGTTGGTGCCAACCTCAGCGATGGTTCTGTGCAAATGACAACTTTGCTGCCTGGCTATCTGAGAGAGACATTCCCCCCTCTTTCACTTCCCCCAGCAGAAAGGTGTCCTCCTGGTGATTCCCCTTTTTGTGTTATTTTCCTGCCTCTTCCTTTTCCAACCAGATGGTGCTTCATCTTATTTGTGTGGGGTTCACCGAAAGACTGAGCCATACAGGCACTAGACATAGTGCCATCAGAAACGCACAGTGTTTCTTTGCCCTTGCTACTGCTCTGCTCCCCTTTCCTCTCACTTGCATTGTACCATGCTGGAGGGACAAATCCTGCCAGCCCCAGCACAGGCATCCTCTCCTCTCACCCAACCCATCACTTGGAGATGGCACCCCACATCAGCCTCCATGGGCACACATACAAATTACTGGACATTCCTGCTGGGCTTTGTGCCCAGCCTGAACACCCCAGACCCAAATCAGACTCCACTGGGACATGAGATTTTTAATCCATTTTCCAAAAATAGTTGAACAGGCTGCCCAGAGAGGTTGTGGAAGTCCCATCTCTGAAGGTGTTTAAGGCCAGGTTAGATGGGGCTTCCAGAGCTGTCCCTCCCCAGCTGGAGCTGTATTTCTTGCAACCTTCTTTCCATCAGATTCTTCTTCAAATGCTACCCTGTTCAAATAGCCACGCTTAGGAACATTTTTGGGGCCTCAGGCGTTGCAGAATTATTAGGACAGTAATCTTCTATTTCCCCTCATATTTCCTCTACATTTGCTTTTATCTTATTTTCCTTGCTTTGCCCTTTTGATCTCTTCTCTTGATGTCTCTGGTAATGTCTGGAGCTCTGAGTAAATGAGAGTCACAAACAAGGTGAAGGACCAGGCCCTCAAACTGATGACCTTCCTCCAACCCATCCCATCCAGCCTCAGCTTAGTTTCCTCAAGTCAGTGTGGGTTGGGGCACCATAAGCTGCTCTGGCAGCAACTGATCGCTTCCTCTCCTCCTTCCAACCATCCTCACATCAATACAGGGAGGAGGCACCGTCACCCATGTTCAGCAAGGGTGAGCACCTGCCAGCTGCAGGTCCACATGCCTCTCCCTTGCCAGTGTCCATGCACCCTGCACTGCACAGCCTTTCCCAGTGTGAATCCTCCATGCTGAACAGTCAGGCCTCCACACCGGCCTCCACTTATCTCACTCTTCCCTTTTCTTCCCTGCTCTCCCTCACTGGAATTTTGGTGAGACCTTCTGCATGCTCTGCAGCTGGAGGAACTTCTCAGTGCTGGCACATCCCTGAGCCACTGAGTCCAAGAGCTTTCAAGATGCATTTTCATGAGTTGGGTAGTGATTTAGCAGAAACTGTAATGAAGCTCATTGCATTCCTGGGGCAGTTTCCCAACCTGAAAGCTTAGAGAAACGTAGCCAGAGAAGATCCACATCACCAGGATCACCACAAAGACCCCCAGCGTGGCTCCCAACACCTTGGCCACCCTCCAGCCACCACTGTCCCGACTGCCAGAGCTTGCACCCAGCTGGCTGCAGCACGGTGGCAGCCGCAGCCGGGGGTGTTTCTGCAAGCTTGCAGGAGAAAATCAGCTCTCCAGGGTAAAGGAACAAAGCAGGGGAGCTGCTGGCAGCCAGGCCATGCCAGACGGGGCTGCTGGCTCTGCTGGGGAGAGGGAGTTCCAGCCTGAGGAACAAAGCTATGGCTGCCTCCTCCGAAACATGTTGTGCCTGCCGGGCACAACCACTCTGGAAAGAAGCACTGACAGGCAAGCGCATGAGCTGCTGTGTCTGACCGCTGCCCAAGCAGGTCACCACAGCGGTAAGCATGGCCTGTAGCCCAGCTGGGGACATTGGGCAGGCAGGACAAGGAGAGCTCTGTCATGCCCAAAGCATGATGATCCATCACCCCGCCTCCGGGACCAGCCTTGCAGGACATCCACACCGGCATGAGAGACGCTGCTCACTGAGGGCGAGGGAAATGCAAATCTATGGAAAACAGCGTGGGAGCAGAGAGAGATGCTTTGTTCTGAGCCAAAGCCTTGATCGCTCTGCTCCAAGTGATAACTCTAGGACTGGGTGAGGTCATGCACCCAGCTCACCTTTTAGAGCAGCTTATCACCATCCCGTGGGCGCAGACACGCAGAGTGTGAGGAACTGGCGCCTAATCCCAGCTCCTGTGGCTGGTGAGAGCATCTCACTGGGTACCTGCTTGGGTACAGCACCCTGAGCTCTGCAGTATGACACCGGTGTGAGCAGCAGCGTCGCAGATACAGCTAACTGCCACAGCCAGTGTCGTAGCGGAGCTTTAGGCTGACAGGAAATACCGTAACTAGAAGCCATAGGAGGTGAGAAGGTGAAGAAGGGGGAGAAGGGCCACCCCTTGGCAGGGGCGAGACAGCGAGGCTATTTACAAACCAGTCAGTGGATATACATCTTCTTTAGGCAGGGTAAGGGAAATAAAAGCCTCTAGTGCGAGTACAGATTTATCTTCGGGTGAGTGGGATCGTTTAATAAGAATATACAATTACTTCATACAGATTAGGATAGAAGTAATTTAAAGAAAGGTTGTGCTCTGAGACACAGAGTTCCTCTAGCACCAAATTCAGGTCCACGGGGAAGCTCTTACTTGTGGACACTCCCAAAATCAAATCTCCAAACTTCAGACCATTTTCCTGAGCAGCTTAGCTACCTGTTGTGTCCTCTGAAGTAATAGTTTAGGTTTAAATTTAAGTCTTTATTCTCCTTTTTTACCTTTAAGGTTTTCTTACCTTTTTAAGTCTTTATTCTCTTTTCTTACCTTTAGTTCACTATCCACAGGGGTGTGAATTTCGACATTCCCTGCCCTTGTGAACACACAGCCATTACCTGATCCGTGCCAGGCTCTTCTTTACTGGGCAGTGTTTGAAGTCCAGGGGCATCTCCCCGTGTGCATCTCTGAGCGTGGGCTCCTGGGGGCAGGTTCCACACCCCCACCCCGGGGCAGAGAGAGGCAGCCATGGCTTGTGCAGCCTCAGACATCTGTGATGCTTGCTGGTGGCCTGCTCCCTGCCTCAGTACAGCACCTGAAGGCCTGTGTTCAGGGGTATATTAAGGGATGGAAGGAGACCTGCCTTGGGACTGGAGCTGGGAACAAGGTCTCTGAAATGTTTTCATCTGAAAGCAAAATCCATCCATGTCGACCCCTGACTCAGTACACTGCCAGGATGGCACAGGAGGCTTTTGGCTTGCCAGGGACCTAAATGAAAAATTTTCAGTTTGAGTAAGGTTAACATCAACATTTTTCTTCCTCTCCCCACGCCCTCCACAAACTCACAGACAAACCCAAAGCCCCCAGTTTGGCCATCTTGGGAGTGAAATTACAACAGCAGCAAACACTTTCCAAGTGCCTCAGCATCGTACCTGCATCAGGGGACCCAGACAGCATCCTTGGCCCAGGATATCTATGACTCTGCAGGGATGAGAGCCTGGCCAGGGAGACAGCACAGAGAAGCCCAGCCAGGTGGGGAGGGGTTGGGCTGAAGGCCTTTCCCTCACCTCTGCACACACAGCTGCAATATCCCCAGCACGTCGTGGCTTAGAAACTCATAGAGCAGATTTTCCCAGTGATGAACCCAGGGGAAAAAGAAATGGAGGGATATTTGTGAAGGATAAACACCCACACCAGCTTTGCAGAAGTGTTTTGCTCTCTAGCCGCGTGTTCCCATCACGCTGGGCTCAGGCAGCCTGACACTGGCTTCTCCTTCATACTTCTCTGTTTAAAAAAAACCCATTTGAAACAAACAATCTAATTACAGAAGAAATATTTAGCTTGAAATGAGCAGACAGACATCCAAAACCATTTTCCGACATGACAGATGATCTGAAAGGAGCTGCGCTGTGGGCATTGTATGCTGCTCAAACCCAATTTAAAAATACATGGCATAGCAGCAAAAATAGACGTGACCCTGAGCACAAACATCCTCACACAGACAAACGTCCCCTGTAAAATGCCACCGGTGATTTGCACGGCAGCTGAACCCTGCGGCGGTGGAACAGCATCGCCCACCTCTGTGGGTGCTGCCGTGATAAACCCATGCGAAGAGCACTGCAGCACCATGCACATGTTCCCATGGCAGGGTTTGCCCAGCTGCTCCAGTTTCAGGACCCCAGACTGGGTCCCAGCCTTTCCTGAAAGCCAGAACATTTCCAGAGGAATGCCTGCCCCTTACACACATGCCCTGACCTCCAACTCTTGGCATGCTGAGAGAGACCCAAAGCAACTCCTGCCACATCTAAACTGTTGTGACATCCAAATGACAGGTGAGAGCCAGGTAGCATGGGAAAAATAACCTTTTCACCCTTAAACACTGAGCAGCTCACGTCCCAGCGTTCACACCCCAGGGATGCTGAGGAGCAGGGAGATGCAGGAGCAGCATCTTGGCAGCTCCAGCCCTGAGCACTCATAGTGTGCCTGGAGACGGATCAACTCCAAAAGCTTTGTTTCAAACCCTGGTGCTCCTGAGGCAGCCCTGAGCTTGCAGCAGAAGGGCCTGGAAGCAGGAACACAACGCTGGTGGGAGAAGTTAGGAAACGGGAGCTCTGGGGCCACACACCACCCACACCTCTGAGCAGCCAGAGTCTGTGCTGGGTGCCTATCCCAGCATAAAAGGGGTATGACTGGATGTGTGTACGGCTTCATGTGGGAAGCACAGCTACAGGCAGGATGTGGTGCAGTCTAGAGATGAGAGGTGTGAGGGACCTTTGGAGATGCACCTCACTGCCCAGACTCCACACATGGGAAACCAGCAGGGCATTTATGGCGCTAGATAAAGGAGGAGAACCCCAAAGGAGGTAGCTCTGGTGTGGGAAAACAGAAATGAGCAAATCACACAATGCCACTGGGTTCCTGTGCCCACATCCCCAGACAGACGTGCAGCTTCTCCACAAGATCATCCTGACATCTCACAGCCCACATGTTTTCATACCAGAATTATGTAGAATTGCAGCAATGGCAATGAAAACATGAACAGCAATGGATCCCTGCAGAAATGTTCTCTAGAACACAATTATTAATGAAGCCAACATCATGCATGAGGTGCTAGCCCCATTTTTCAAGTGTTGAGCAGGAGACACCATGAAGTCATGGGGGCAGGAGGCAGTGATGCCCCCACCCAGAGGACACTGCCTCTCAATCCAGCCTCCTCCCCTTGGCTGTCAGGGGCCAGCCCTGCCCTTCTATGCCTCAGGTTTGGATGAAATTTCATTGAGCCCCTTCCTTCGGATCCCCCCGGAGGACCCTGTGCCAGGACGCTTCCCCAAGGCTGCCCTGCCAGGCTATGTAGTCCCTTCATCCCTTGGTCCCCCAGATTTCCCACCCAGAGACTGCATAAAGCAGCTGTAATCAGACCACCAGCCTGAGACTGGGTCCTGGGTTGGCTGCTCTTCACTGGTCAATAACTCTTGTGATGTGAGAGAAGAGGAGGAGTCAGACCTGCTCCTACTGTGACCGCAGACCCTCAGCAATGCATCACAGCTCTGGATCTGGAAATGGCCTTCCTGAACAGAGAGCCAGGACATCCCTGGGACACCACAGACCCAGGTGCTTTACGTGGTTTTGGGAGGCAAGGGCTGATAACCCCAGGCTCTGAGGCCTCTCCAGGCTGGTTGCAGAAACACTAGAGAAAGAGAGGTGTTATAACAAGTAAATTGTAAAAAAAGAGTAATAATAGCTGTTCTGGGTAGAGAAATCCCAGAAACATCAAGGCTCTGACTTGTCCCAGTGGGTAAGACACAGCTTTGGGTCTTCAGGGCGCAGCTGAGTCCTGCAGCCATGTCCAGGCAACTCATACACAGAGCAAGTCAAGAGTGGATGCAGCCTAATCACAGCTTCATTGGTTCTGGGTGCTCCTTTTAATTTTATCTGCATGAGCAAACTAGAATCACAGAACCTGCTGAGTTGGAAGGGATCCATAAGGATCATCGAGTCCCACTCCTGGCTCCACACAGGACCAGCCAAATCAGAGCACGTGACTGAGCGCGTCGTCCAGACACTTCTTGAACTCAGTCAAGCTCAGTGCTGTGACCACTTCCCTGGGGAGCCTGTTCCAGTGCCTGACCACCCTCTCAGTAAAGAACTTCTCCCTAATTTCCAGCCTAAACCTCCCCTGTTGGCAGCTTCATACCCTTCCCTCAGGTTCTATCATGATCACCAAAAAGAGGAGATCAGCGCCTACCCCTTTGCTCCCCCCTCATCAGGAACTTTAAAATGTAATAGTTATTAAATTACCACTCAGAATCCACCTTTCTGCTTTTGCTGCCTTGGATCATCCTGTCTGCTTGAGCCTGGTCATTCTCATGGGTCCTTCCTTTGGGCACATTCACCATTCGTGGTTTCTCTGACTTGGATGGTGAGACAGCACTCTTTGGAAGCACTCTTATTTCCCCCAAAGCCTGGAGTGAAATTGAGGCCAGAAACATTTCTGGGCATGAAACTTCACTCTGGGCATGTTGAGATTTTGTTCTGTGGGGATTGCCTGGTTGCCACAGGGCAGGAGCAAAGGGTTTGGGAAAGGTATCTTCGACTCAGCACTCCCCAGGCATCCACCTACCTAAAAGCCAAGCAGCTGGGACAGTGTAGCAGCGCTCAGAGCTTAGGACCTGGTCTTCTGCAAGGCAGAAGAGAGGAGATTCACCCATCACCACTTCTCTCCCTTTGGCAACTCTCACTGGGTTTATGTGCAGATGCTCACACCCATTTCTGGCAACTGGTCTAGAAACGCGTGGCCCCAGGAGACCTACGCAGCTGCAGTTGTGGGGAGGGAATGGGGTGGATGCATGTGGTGAGTGAATCTCCAGGGTTTGCTTCAGGGAGGTTATGTACCAGGACACGGCTGTTTTCCAGACATGCTTTCTGCATGCCTCAGCTTGCTGGGATCTCAGCCTTGGCTGCGCCCAGAAGATGCTCCTCTGTGCCCTTGGGGCCTCTCACCCATGAGCGTCCCCAGTAAGGGGACATGGAGCCACTCAAGGGCATCAGAGAATCAAGTGTCTCACATTTTCCCAAGGACACCCAAGTATAAACCCACCGTGCCTCTGCCCAGCTCCAGCAGGGCCAGGTGCTGCTGCCTCACAGGGACACCCTGGCTCTTGGCTCTGCACCAGACCTGCCTTCCGTGCCATCAGCCGCGGGCGGGGAGAGGTATGCTCAGCCAAGCTGTTTCTCACAGGACCTCCTAAATTTTGCCAAGGTGTTCCATTTCTAGCAGAGAAGCTTGAGGAAAAACAGCTGCCAGAGACTTGTGAGGAGGATGAGAGTGTGCCAAAATCAGGCAAGGCTGAGAGTGCTCGTTTGTTTTCCTGCAAGTGGGTTTATTTCCCACCAGGTAGGGAAGGGGGCTGGTTGGCTTTTCCCAACATGAGAAACTGGGGGAGGGCTTGCCACTCACCCCAGACACAATTCAAATGCTCAAATTGCTTTTTTTACCCCAAAATGAGAAACACACAGGCAATGAAAGTGGTGAAATCCCTATACACCCAGCAGGATTCACCGCCACTGAGAGAAAATCCCCCTGGTTCCCTGCCGTGGCGCCAGGTCATACCTGCCCTACAAGTCACAACGGGTTTTCTGCAGGTGCTGGGATGTCCTGCCAGAGACATCCTCCCTGGGTACTGGTGTAGGTCTAAGCACGTCATGCCATTGCTGTGAGCCATTGGATGGCCGGGGCTCCCACAGTCTGGGCAGCTCCAGCTGGGTGTACATGTGTGTCCCCTGAAGTGAAACTTGGCTTCAGCCTCATTTTCTGTTGTGAGGACACTCCCCCAGTGAAACCCAATGTGCTTGAGAGCTTGAAGGCTCCAGGCTCAGACGGAGCTAAACCCAGAGGTCTGGCATCCTGTCCCAGGGGTTAGTTATGATCCCCCTTGGTGCTAGGGCTGCCTCACAGCCACCTCTCACACACTGCTCCCCAGGGTGGACAACTGGAGCAGGCTCCCTCGGCTCGGTGCGTGGGGATTTTGCCCAGTGTTGGCACTAGAACACTGGCTGACAAGAGGCGGTTGTTTCATGGTGCCCCACAGCTCGCTAGTGGGGACCAGTGACCTGCTGGCACTCGCACTGCTCAGCTGAAAGGTTCCTGGTACTTACTTGTGCTGGTGTTGACAGGTCCCGACTCCATATTGCGAGAGGCATTTAATGTCCCTAACAAGCCTGTGGGAAGGGCACGTTTCACTCAGCCCTGCGGTTAGTTCAGGTATTTGCTCTTTTCAAGTTAAAGCTATTTGAGATCCCAGGGCTGAGAAGATATTTAGCACAGCCACTCAGTGACCTGAATTGCTGAGCTGGGCTCTGCCTGGCCTCGCCGCCAGAGCTGACAGCCCTCTCAACCACAGCAGAACCTGGATCTTAACCAGAGATGAGTCGGCTTCATCACTAGCTGTCATCTCCGCTGCTCCAGGGCTGTGTCTAACCCTGTTTGACCCTGAGGAGTGTGTTAGACTCGTGTCTCTAGACCTCCGGCTACACCGGCTCTCGGCTTGGTGCCAGCGATTAATGGGGAGCAATGGGAGGGTCAGATTCACTCCTGCATCACAAACCCCTCTGCTGGCCTGTGGAGAACTGGGTGTTATCCCCAGGTCACAGCCCTGCAGCCAGCTCAGTCCCTCACCCCAAGGCAAGCGTGCAGTCTCAGGGACCACCGGCTTTTCCTTTTCCCCCCAAACTTTTCCTTCAGCCCCCACGACACTGCCGTGACGCTTCCTACCACCTGCACAAAACTTCGCATGGTTCAGCACCCGTTTTCCCTTTTCCTTTCTCGTCCCCCAAGCCGAGTGGGATGTCAGATCGGGCAGCTCGTGCTGTCCACGGTGAGGTGAGCAGAAAGCCTTCTCCAGCCTCTGTGTTCAAGGCACCAGCGCCTGTGGCCACCCTTCATTAGGGTGAGACCTGCCTCCGTGCTTGGATGGAGCGGGAGACAGCTGGCGGCATCTTGCCCACGTGAGCTGCCCTTGGCCAAGAGCTGGAGCTATTTCTGGAAAGCTGCTTCCCTTGGAGTGGAGGTGACAGAACCGGGGTGCGCTGACCGAAAAGAGAAGCCCTGGTGTTCTGAAGGCAAAGCGAGGTTTCCCAGCCTCCCGCCGGGACAGACGGGCAACAGACGGGCAAAAATAAGGGAGGGCTGCGGTGCTCTGCGGCAGGAGGGGTGAGCGCAAAGGCTCTTTCAGTGAAGCTGTAAACACCCAGATCTACTGTTGTTGCAGAGCTCCGTGAAATCGGTGATTTCTGAGCAGAGTTCAGCTGGAGAGCGCGGGCGCTATAAAAAGCAAAGTGACTTTGGGCTTTGACGCTTCCTCCTGACACACAAAAAGGTGATTTGTGATTTAAAAGATGAAGAATTTATCATCAAAAGGAGCTGGGACAGAGCTCAGTGTTTACACATGGAAGAACAAGACAGGCACCAAAAGCAGATATATTTATACCCATCCATTAATAAAAGATGCCAAGTCAACCATACCTTCGTGCTAAAGTTAGAGCACAGCACTCGGCATGTCCTTAAAAAGGCAAGAAAGTTTCCGCAAACTGGGACAGCTGCTCCTGGTGCCGGCTCTGTGCATCCCCTCCCTGGCACACACGAGGTCCCGGCATCGGCACGCTGCAGCAGGAAAGGAGCCAAACACTGCGAGGTTTCTGACTCCTACAGTCTAGTCATGGGCCATGGCAGCTCAGGAGCCAAGTGGTCCCTGCTCCACCTTCGGAGACCTGCAGCAACCTCTGCCTCTTCACAGCAACGGAAATCTTTGAATTCCAGCACTCTACCTGTTTCCCCATTCTGGAGGACCTCTCCACCTCTGCTGCAGAAGAAACAAGGGCACCCTATTCACAGGACTCTCGCACTGGACCCTGGATGAGGACTTGGCTTGTGGGGCTGTCTCCATTAGTTAGCAGAGGGAAGACAAGCAGCACTCGAGGGGGACAGGCTTAGGCTGCTGCTGACTGGTCAGTGCGAGCCCGGGATGAGCAGATAGCTCATCCCAGTGAGGTTAGTGAGAGAGCTGGCCAGTGAGAGTCAGTGGTTGCTACTGGGTTAGAATTTGGTATTTAGAAATGCTTCAGAAATAACTAATTGCAGCAAATCTCCTAACCCACAGGTGCGGCTGGCATCCAGCTCCACCCCGGGACTGGGATGGGACATAGTGCTGCCAGAAGCCAGGTCTTTGTTCCTTGCCAGATGCTTCTAGAAAGCAATTAATTGTTTGTCCTCTTGACAAACAGATGAGCTCGTGCAGTTGTTTCCCCTCTCTCCCCCCACCAGCTCCAGCCCTCAAACGACGCTGGAAGCTCTTTTCTGAACCGCTCCCAGCTCATCTGGAGCTGCCCGAGCCAGCGCCGGATGTACTATGCCAGAAACGCTCACGCTTCAGGCAGACCGAGAACAACCGCAAACCCCACGTCTTGTCTGAATCCCAACACACTGAGGCTTTTCTTCTCCACGGCCCAGTGAAAGAGCCACAAGTGACAACAAACTCCAGGCTGCACAGGTCAGGAAACGGAGCTGCAGGCGAGCACAGGAGGCTATGGGTCACCTCTTGTGACGTGATCAAGTCATTGGCACTCAAGTGTGTTTCACCTCTGAGCTCATGCTGAAGATGTTAAAGTTTACTTGACTGACCTTTGAGCAAGTGATGGGACCAGACGACCTCCACGTGTCTCTTCCAACCTGACGCTAATTTTTGTATAAAGCCAGAAAGGAAGCATGGAGGTAAGGGTCCCTTCCACACCAGGTGCCAAGCTCTCCACCCAGCGAGACCCCCAGGCCACCATCCCTGAGCCAGAAGTCAGCAGCCGGCCAGCAGCAGACCCCCGGGAACAGGCCAGCCCTGACGCTGGCTGAAGGACCAGGGCTCGAGCCTCCTGACACAGCCTACCAGTGCCAGACATGGCAGCGCAGCCTTAGCAGCTGCACTAGCCGCCCTCTCCAGATCTTCTGCAACCTCAGTGTAAGTTCATAGGTTACTTCAGCACGATCCACTTCCAAGCAAATGCTGCCATTTAGTGACGAGCAGTGCCACGTGGTGCAGGGGTTCATGCTCAGCGACTGTGTTGGTGGGCCTCAGGCTGGCATTGAGCTCCGTGGCCTGGAGCCCACATCCAGGTTGTGACCCAACGCTGCTTCCTGGCATGACAGGAGTACCTTCACACAGTGGATGCTGCCTATGCACATCGTAATGTGCAGCAGTCTGTGATCAGCCATGACTGACTGATGGATTTGTCCACTGTTTGATTATTCACAGCTTACAGAAATGGGTGCTTGCTTACTCAGCGAACTTGCAGCACAAGGAGCCTGCATCCACCTCCTGTTACCAGCTCTGCTTTTGATACACTCCCCCACCTCCCGCCCCATTGAGCAACGCAAAAATATTACACCACTTCTAATGACTTACCAGTGACTCCCAGGATGAGCCATTTTATGGCTTCACCTTGACATGAAGTCAAGCTGAAAACCTACAGCACCCCTGCTTAATTTCTGAAGCATGCTTCCCTGCTCTGCCATTCTCCTGGAGCAGTGGAGCTTCGTTTCTCTTCCAGTCTCACCAATCTGGAGTCCCTTAACCAGCTCTTCCACAGAACAGTCATTCAGCCGATTTCCAGGCATCTAATTTTAGCAGTTACTGTTGAACATCCTCTCGAGTTATTGTTAGAACGAAATGAGGATCATCTGACAGGAACTCAGTGCAGCTCCTCGGTAAATACTGAGCAGGAATGCTTAAGGAGCTCCCATGCCTCCCCGCATCACGATGGGCAAAGCGATCAGCCAGGTACCCAGCTCACCCCAGTCCTCTTGTTCCTGGTACCCTGCATTTCCAAAGCATTGAAATCCTAGGCTGGCCTCAACTATGCTGAACGTATTTCGCTGTATCATTTCGCTCAGCTTCCGTAATTACTTGCAAATTGGCCATGGGGATTTATTATTTGTTATTTTTAGGATCATTTCAGCGGAAAAGGCATCTAATTATATGGATAGACATTAGCATGGCATCTTTCACTTGAGGATCTCTAAGCATGTTGTAGAATATGAATGAATTCCTGCTGGTCTGTGGTGATACTCCTTTTCTAGGCAGGACAACAGGAGCAGTGATTAAAAGACATGTCCAAACTCCCAGAGGAAATTCATGCCAAGCAGAGGAACACCAGCTTCCAGTTGCACTATTAAACCTGTGCTAACAGGGACAGTGGGAGGCAGCTGATACAACGCTGAAGGAAATGCTGACACCGCCATTTGAAATGGTGCTCGCCTGCCACGCTAACAGGCTCAAACACCGATTAGTACTGGAGAGAGAGGGGGGAAAAAAGGCTCCTTATCAAATACCAAACAAACGTCTCTCTTCTGCTAATAAGCAGCGAAGGGAAAGGATGGCAGGGAGAGGCGTGGGGTTACAGAGCTCCACATATGAACAGAGGGCTAGGATTTTGCCAGCACGATGTGCCAAGGCTTTGCCTTTCATGATGGCTGAGAAGATCCTATCTCCCACCGCATCCTTCAAACCAGCTTCCCTTCTCTGCATTGCACCTGCCAGGGAGATGCACCAGCAAAATTCATCCGGAGGCACTGCAAAAGACAACACGGGGAGCCAGCAGACTGGTGTTTCTCTCTTTTATTTAAAAACAGTGCTTCATTACCATTTGCAAAGGGTTAGGAAGGGTTTCCCCCCCTTGCTTAGAGTTTATAAAAGCCAGCAACATGATCAATAATTTATACACATGGATAGTAATACAAAAAAAAAAAAAGGAATAAAAGCTAAAGATCTAACTACTCCGACCTTCACAATTCCAGCTACTTGATAATAATAGGAATAACCCAATGAATACTGTATGGTCTGAAAGCTACTATACAATATGATACTTAACGAGGGAGGGCGGGAAGTTAGAGGCTGTCACAAAGCCCTGGGATGCAGATACTGCTTCTCCAGAGTCAGCAGGGAAATGGGACCCTGGGCAAGCGGCTCGGGCGTCCTAGGAAATGATCCAGGGGAAGGGAACGCATCCCACTCGGGACACGTCCTGTTCCCCGGCGGTACCTGGCAATGGGAGGTGCTGGGGAGACGGCGTGAAGGGGCAAGTCCGTCGCTGCCATTGGAGGTGCTGCGGCACGTCAGCCTTGCACTGAAAAATCTCCAAGTCTCAAGTAGATCAGCCTGTGAGGTCAGTAAAATACTCCACCAGCTCCATATCGCTCTACAACCCTGGTTCGCATTTGCTCTCAGCCCCAGGTTTTAGCTCCAGCTATTTACAAGCAGGATTTATAATAATTTTTTTAAAGAAAAAAAAAAAAGGAAAAAAAAGAAAAAAAATCTTAAAACCAAATCACATCCCCTGGGGAAAAAGAGGATTATTTCGTCACTTGGTAATGCAGCCAAATCAAGCTGCCAAACTACAACACGCACACACACAAAATACTGTGAACAGAAAAAAAAACAGTAATAGAAAAACATGATCAAAACTGAGACTATTATGTGGGAGGCCTGATCTCTGTAAGGAATTCACTCCTTGGGGAAGCAACAAGCCCCTCCCAGCACCAGAGAACTGGGAATCTGGCAAGAGATTTATTGACCCACTTCAGGAAAAAAAGGAAAAAAGAAAAACCATTCCTAAGATTAACGGGCATTTTGCTGCCTGGCAGCCAAACGACTGTTCAGGTGGACGGCTTCAGACACCAGCAATCTCCTGGCAAAATCAGGCAAAGGTTTTGGCCGACGTGTTCTTGCTCTACCGCATGTCAAGAGGCAGCGTGGGATGCTTGTCTCCTGCACAAGCCTGGGCCAGCTGCAGCCCACTACCCAGAAGACAACTGCTGGCAGTGCTTTTGACCACCAGCAAGAAGCTGTCTCACAGGATCAGCAGTGGCAACGGAGATGGGGCTTGGCCAGCCCAAGTCCCACCAAGGCTGCCACCGCTGTGCACTGCAGAGGGACGGTGGGTATCCTGCCAACTCCCGGCTAGAGGAAAGCGTACCGGGGAGAAACCCCAGAGCCTACTTGAAAAGGGCCCCATTTCACGCTCTGGCTATCAGACTCCTGCTTGCCTTGTTGACTGGAGTTTTCATTGTAGAAGAGTTTACCGGGGTTGGAGGACAGAGAGGGCAATCAGTAAGGTGAGGGTGGAGGGAAGGGGCTCTTCAGACATTAACATCACCAAAAATAGTGTTTTATGCAACAAAGAATCAAGTCTCACTGGTGTATACTACAAAATGTTTGACATTTTCCAAGAGCATGACAAAATAAAAACACAAAGAAGTTTACATTGGATGTTCATCTTGTTCACTAGGTTGGGTGGTTTGGTTTCCCCCCCCCTCCTATTTTAAAACAGTGCAAACAGGTAACACACTTTTAAAATCACCCCTCTGCACCAAGGACAGCATTCCCCTGACCCTGCTGGGCTGGAGGGCCTCAGACGGCAGACTGCCTGCCACACTGTCCACGTGCTTTCCCTTTGGAGCTAGACTCAGCAAAAGCACTCCCCAGAGCTGTCATTTGGTTTTCCCTTTATTGAATCCCTAAATGCTCCCCAAACCTGTTCTCCACTTGCCTCCTCTTCGGGGCCAGGATGGGAAGATACAGCTAGGGAGGGATGGGTTGGGGAAAAACGCGGGTAGGAACTGGGAGGCTCTGCGTTACATTCCTCACTGCTGAAGCTCTGGGTGCTGGAACTGAAACCCCAGCAACCAGTACCTCTTTTTCGGGCAAGGAAATGGTTCCATCAACCATTCCACAAGTAGCGCTCAAGCCAGCTATCCAGATAACCCTCCTCAGCTCTTCCTGTGTGCTTCACATCCACAGATCTCAAAATGGTCAAGAACAGGGGATAAACTATCACCTTCACGTTAGGGACGGGGAAGCAAAGTCTGGAGCAGCAACATGACTGCTCCACGATGACCCTTGAGGATCACTGACAGAGCCCTGCCCGAAATACAGGTCTTGGACTCCTGAGCGCTTTCTGGCTGGGCAAGTCTGCTTTCCCTCGGGCACTGGAACAGCCAAGCCACAGCTATTTCAAAATATGGCTTTGTCTATCTGAACTCATGATGCAGGATCCACATACTGCTTAACCTGGGAGTAGCTGGCTATAGCAGGCTCATACCGACCTCCTTGTTGTCTCCAGGTCTCATCCCAGCTTTTCTTAGAAAAGCTAACCCACCACCAACAGTGCAGCATCCCCAGCACAGGGACAGTGACGGCAGTTTGTTAACATGCTGGCCATCATGTAACTTATTCCCAGTTGAGAATATGCTATACTGGTAGTGGTCATCTTTGTACCAGCACAACTGTACCCAAGAGGACAGACAGACCTGCACAGTAAATGAATCTTCAATCCAAAATTTTATCAGTGTATCATCATGTGCTGGCCAGACCTACTGCAAGACAGTACAAACAGCAACACTTAAAGAAACATCTCCTCTACATCAAGAGGAATCCTGGATGCCACCAAACTGAAAGGTGACTAACAGCAAACAATTTGCCAGGCTGCCTGTGTGGTTTCCCTTGGGAAGTGTCAAGCCCTGCTTGGCAAGGGACCCATGACTGCAGACCCACCTCGGGAACAAGCACTAGCTGCCATTGGTAAAATAAGCCAGGGCCCAGTTTAATTCATTAAGCGTAATTCATTTTGCATAGGGAGATATAGGCTTTGTCCTCAACTTCTTCAGAAGATGGATATAGCCACAGCTTGGCTACTCTGAATGCATCTCAAGCCAGTTCATAACACATCTGAGTGAAACCAGAGCTGTTGTTCGCCAAGGGAGAAGGAAGGCTGAATAGCTGTCCTGTCACGGCACAACACTCGAGAAACCTCACTGCAAAATTCCAGCTGGTTTGCAAATTTTTGGGAGGTCTTGTGCTCCAGAGACCCAGAACCAGCGAGTTACCTCCAGCCCCCAGCCATGCAAGGGTCTTGGTATCCCCTCTGCAGAGCTCCCTGCCAAGAGCAGGAAGCTACCCGTGAGCTGGGGATCCTGCAGGCTTAACTACAGAGCGGAGGAGACACCGGCTGGCTAATGCACTGGAGGAGCCTGGCAGGGAGCGACCAGAGCAGGCTGGGCTCGAATACAGGAGGAATCAGGCTGGATGGTCTAGAGCAGGTACTACTCAGAGATCATAAACCAGGGGACCGCGTCCCCACAAAGGTTGGGCGCTTCTGCACTGAACTCCTCACACTCCTAATATCCTCAGGCGGGCTGAAGCTGCCGTGCATAGACTCTGCTCGAGGCAGAAACGGGGCTGTCCTCCCTACTCCTGGAGAGGCTGAGTGGCGGGACAGGGGGTGGGGATTGCAGGTGGCACTGCCAGGGCAGGGGAGGGCACTCAGGGAGGGAGAGCCCAGCTTTTGGGGAGCTGCAGTCAGAACCAGCTGAACTGAAAGGTAGGAAAAGGGGCAGAGGGGCAAGTGGCTGCCCCAGCCAGGCTCTGCAAGCTGCACTCCTCTCACTCGCAGCCTGCACACCTGCTGCATGAGGAACTGCCTGCAGGCAAGGGAACGGACTGGCCTGGCTCAGCCCCTCTGCCCCACAAGTGGGTAGAACAAGTCCAGTAGAGGCTTTTGCTGCATCTCAGCTCCAGAAGTCCCCTGGCTGCCCTGCAGTGGAAATGGCTCCCCTTGAACATGACTATATCTACCACAAGTCCTCCCACCCCTACCCCAACTCTGACAGTAGAAGCCCCGAGCGCCCCTCATTTCCTAGATTTTGTGAAAGCCCCGACACCCTGTTCCCCCCCCTCCCCCCCCAAATTTCAAGCTAACTAAAAATATTTATATACAAACAACAAAAAATTGTCATAACAGCAACAAACCAAACTTTGGCTTGGAAAAAAAACCCCAAACAACTTAAAAACCAACAATAAAACCAGAAAAAAATCCCAAACAATAAAAGGTGGCCAACAGGCTGGCAGTTTGGTGTCCCCTTTATCTAGCTATTCCTCCAGAGGATCGATAGCTTCAGGGTCTCTAGCTTAAATAAGGGCTTCCCCATCCTTCTCATCTGAGGTGCCTCTTCTCTGCTACACTCAAGAGAGGCTCCGTGTTATCACTGGGGAAGAGCAAAAGATGCATGGTTGTGTGTGGCTGGGCCGGGACACCTCCCTGGGAGCTCTGCTTGCTGACATTGCTTAGTGTTACAAAGGCAGGAGGCTTCCTATTCTGGTATCAGTGGTGGATGAAGAAGCAGGTGTACGACAGGAGCTAGAGAGGCTCCACCAACAAACCCACATCCCTTCTGGGGGCGGTGAGCTCCCCCCAGTACCAAATTGAGGGAGCTAAGTCAGCCTAATAAAACTGCGCTTCAGTGTTTCTCTCACAAGCAGTTGGAGACCCTGCCTCTGAGCACTGGGAGTGCTCCAGGAGCCAGCAGCTGAGCGGGGAGGTCTGGAGAGCAGCAACTCCCCAGCACAGCAGAGCTCAGAGTCATCTAAAAACGCAGACTCTTAAACACAGCAAAATGACTGTACGTGAGAGCAGAAGGGAGACGGTCTTGAGAGTCATGGAGCCATCCCCTAAATAGTCTCTCTGCTTCCAAATCTCCTAATGTGTAGTGTCTTGTCTACATGGACTCAGAAGACCAGGTGCGCAACTTTCTATGAGAGGCTGGGCAAACAAGACCCAGGGGCTCCAACGCAGCTACGTTAGGGCCTGAAATAGCTGGTGGTGGGAAGTTCCTATGAATTCAGAGCTTGCACAAACTGCTTCTGCCTCCCCTTAAACTCCTGAGAAACAAAACTGCTTCAGGATCACATTTAGAGACCAAGGACCCTCTTCCCCCACACAAACGCACACGCTTGCCCCTTGCCTCAAGCAGCTTACAGATGACTTGTTTTTCCTCACTCATGTTATTTGAAACAGATTTCTCGCAGAAGTACTTAAGCAGCTCAGGATGAACAGGAGGAGAGACCTCGGAGTGCCCCAGCAGGGCACTGATGCACGGCTCTTCTCTAGCTTTCTTCTTCTGCAAGGCTGCAGGTGCTTCACCTCCACAAGTTTAACCGCTTGCTGTCCGCAGCAGAGGTGCTCTGTGTGACACAGCATTGCATCTGCCACTCCTCAAGGAAAGAAGGGGAAGAAACGGACAGCAAGGGAGAAAGATCTTGAAAAGGAGGAAGGAAAACTAAGATCATTACAGCCACCAGCAACGGACAACAATCAGCTAGAGTAAGTTGTGCGGGGTGAGGAAAGATCATCCTCATCAACAGCTCCTTTCAAAGTCTTGTCCCCTATCCAACAGGCAACAGCCAGCCTCTGGGCAGGTTGACGAAATCTTCTCTTGCCAAATCTAAAATCCTGACACTGCTTAAACTGTCCCAAACCTGTGCATGTCAGGTGGCGATGAAAAACAAGGAAAGTCTTTGCATTCCCCCCATTTTCAAATGTGACTATTTCCCACCAGCAGTCCGAGCCACAGCGTGCTTCCTTCTGCAGACCAGAAACACAGCAGGTGGAGACTTCTCCCTCACATCCTCCTGTCTCACAGGCACCAAGCACCAGACCCAGGGAAATGACTCTGTCTGCGTGTTCCTGATTAATTGCATGATAACAGTTGCTAACGGCTTTCCTCACCGCTAATCGCCTTTTCCGTGATCGGCAGGACAAGCTATGCACCCACATACAGACACGGAAATGCATTAGTTTTACCACAGTTAAAAAAAACCCAAAAAACCAAAAACAAAACCCAAAAAAATGCACAATCTTTGGAACAAAAGAATTAAAGGCAGAAATTTAAAGGAAAAAAAAATACATATTCAAAGAACATAGTGAGGTATAAAAAAGTATTTTTCTCTTTTTTTTTGTTTTTTTTTTGTTTTTGTTTTTCCTCCTTGTCTTGCTATAGAGTTCCTCTACTAGTAAATATTGCAATAGCCAGGCCTCATGAACTGGGGGGGCTGTCCCACTTGCAGGGGGCTCACGTCACTTCAGTAGGGGGCAAATCGGCTGTAGCCACCTCGGTATAAACTCGCCTGTAGAAATTAAATGAGAGAAGAGGTTGTTAGGAGGTGAACTGCAAAGAAACACTCAGGACAACACCGGATTGCTCTCAGAAGGACTAATGGACATGTCCTGCACTGGCCCGCCACCATCAGCGCCTCTAAGCAGCAAGAGAGGAGAGCCTTGCCTGCAAAACCAAAGACATGGCTCAGGAGGACATGCTCGCAGCCAGCCAGAGGTGAAGTTTGGCAAGTCCCGCTCAAAGGGAGTTCAGTACCAGAGATGGGACTCATGAATCCTTATCTCTGAGACAGCTGTCTAGGCTGTCTTTAGAGATAACAGAAACCAGGACTTCTAGGATGCTCTTCACCTCACCTGAAGGTAAAGGTCTAAAATAGACACAGTGACCCGGTATCCTAGAAGCAGCTATTTTTCCTTTATGGACCCTGAAGAGAACCCACATGATGAGCTGAGGCTCAAACAGAGGTGCTACACTGCAGATATCTATATTTAGGTGTCTTTTTCTCTGAACACATTTGCATTCCAGCCTTTGCAACAACACAGATACTGTGCTGGCTAGAGGCAGATGGGCGAGCATGTGTTTCCAGCAAGCTGCTCCATTCCCTTCTGATGCCAGCATACCTCATTCCTGTCCTTGCATAACTACTGCTGGCAGTAGTGGCATCCTTCCATTAGTGGAAGAGGGAACCAAGTGGAGCAGCTTTGCTGCAAGATGTCACGAGAACAACTTATTCCCTTGCTTCTTAGAACTGACTTCTCAATGTGCAACACAAGCCTTTAATGAAAATGGCAAGAAAGGGTGTCTTGCATCTCTAACTATGGCTGATTTTTGCTGTATACATCACCTTGATACACTTACACTGATTCATCAGCAACATTCTGGCTCCTGACATTTCTAATCAGTCTTCTACCATATCCTTTGAACTAGATGATGTGCAAGACCAAGTGATAACTGGTCTCCTACAGCCTGGCTGCCCTCCTAGCGTGCACACACAAACATACGAATGCAGAACAACTGGGAACTTAATGCTGTAGCTAAAGACCTCCTCACTCTACAAAAAAAAACTTTGCAGGTGAAGTTCCATAATCTGATACCCACTGACCAGAGCTGTTCCCCATGCTGGAATGAGAAACAGCACAAGAAAGAAAATCCCACTTACCACAGCGCCAACTCCGTAGCTAGCGGCAGGGGCAAGGGCATGGTAAGGATCTGCTGTGTACACCCTGCCATAACTGAAGAGAGGAAGAAAAGATATAAAAAAAAAAAAAGAAAAAAAAAGAAAAAAAGAGTCACTTCAGGGGGGCAGAGAAACAGGTGTCTGCCCACAGGCAATGGAAGCAGCAGCATGCCCTTCTATACATATGTATGCATACATGCACACACATGCACGCAGGCAGCCCCTCTTTGACGAGATCCTACAGGCATGCTGCCATGCACCATGAGATGGGTGAGAGAATGGCCTGCAAGGAGGAATGTGGCAGAAGCCGTGAGCTCAACCTGTAGGAAAGAGGTCAGGCACCTTTGACATGACAGCTAGTGCATCCCTTACCTCACGTGATGCAATTTGGGGAGGAGAGTGACTGCTAGTGCTCCTGGCATGGTAACAGCTGCTAAATTGAAAGCTGCAAGGGGCTCCCCAGAATGAGAAGGAAGTATAAACCTTAATGGTCTCACATGTGCTGGGACTGGAATACGGCCTCACTGCACAAAAGCATCTTAAGGCGAGCACTCTGATGATGCTAATCCCTTGTATCTTTGTGGAGCAGTAGGAGCTGAGTGATTTTTACTTTTACGGACAGGAGAGAAATGCATCCAGTGATTAAACAACCTGCCCAGCGTCACGGAGCTGGCAAGGCAAGACAAGTTTTTTGACTCTGAGGCCATAACCACACTGCCTCCTTTGTGCAGAGAATCACAAGGAAAGGAAAGAGGCCAGGATTTGTGCCAGCTCACACACATCGGAGGGCAATGCTGCCCGGGAGCAGAGCCACAAACCGTGCATTTGAGCCCTTCCCGTTGAGTTGTGCATGCATGTGCGCGCGTGCGAGTGCAAGTAAGACAGAGAAATGGGGAAAGAAGTAGTCCTGTGATGGATCAATGCTCCTTGAATCCCTGAGCACAGCAAGCTAGCCCCCATGGACTCCTCCCCCTTACATACCCATCGCTGTAAGCTGCTGCAGCGGCTGCAGCGGCTGTGGCTGCTGTTGCAGTAGCAGGCTGTGCATATCTGTAGGCTGCATATCCACCCTGCAGGAGAGAAGAGAACTGACTTTACAGATACCTGTCCTCCCACGCAGAGCACAAAAAACAATAAAGAAATAAAGAAATAAAAATCACACACATCACAAGGAGAGGAAGTGTTTCAAACTGCATCAGCTCCCATGTCATGTCTGTCACAAGCATCGCCCATTAACTCATGTACATTCCTTTCCCCAGAAGGACCAAGGAGGCACTGCCATTACCCTGTTCAGCACAAGGAATCAGCTAAAGCAAGCCCAAGTACGGTTATATCCCTGAAGGAAATTAAATTGGGCATGAAGGAACCGAAAGCCAGAAGAGAGCTGAAATCTTGCATGTAAAAAAAAAAAATTAAATTTTTATGTCCTCTTCCTTTTAGGCTGGAAAAATCAGAGGTGGGCTCTTTCTGAAGTATTTTAAGAAGGGGACCAGAAATTCCTGGGGTTTTTTCCCCTCTTTTTTTTCAGCCTGGGAAACCCAAAAGGCTAGAATTTCATCTGGTCCAGAGGCGTAGAAGTATCAATAGCCAGAGCAGCCAAAAGGCAATCAGGAAAAGACTGTAACAAGGCTGGCAACTAGCAAACTGACACTGAAAAAACATGCTGTTCTTCCTTCCCTCCACATAAGAGCAAACAGGTTTGGAGAAATTAGTCAGAATAGCCCATATTGCTGCTGCATTTCTGCCCATGCTAGACACCTGTAGTAAAGGTCTTTAAAATCCTTAAATCCTCCTTGACAAGAGGCAGTTGCTCAAAACTGACACCTAAGCTGACAAAACAGGAATCCTGATCCAGAGGAAGACCTGTGAGCTCCCACGAGGAGCTGTTGGTGCAGAAGACCCGACTCAGACAGGCAGCTCCACACACCCTGCAGAAAGGAAGGACGGACGCCAGCTACCTTTCAGGCAGGGGCAGAGGCTGTGGGGGAGGCAGCACAGTGGACACTGAAGCCCAGGTTGGTTGGCTATTTTTTTTATTGTATGCTTCTTCCCAGAATTTTTTTAACTTGGGGCAGGGGAAATGGTAGATGAGCCACAGCTTTGATTTGCTAGAAACACAATAAGCCATAAATAATATCAGAAAATTTCAGATTGCTTCTGGTTGGTTGGTGGGTATTTTCATTTCAGTTTTGTTGTTTTTCAATTGACACTTCAGAGTTTAAAGGACCAGAAGGCAGGCTTATGCTCTTCATTTCCAGAATCAGCTCAACATACCTCTAACACTTCTTCCCTATAGAGATCTTTTGTGTTTAACTAAGAGTACAGCTTTACTACAGGACTTGGGTTTGCTCAGCAGCATTGTTTTGGGCAAGGTAGCTTTTACATTAGAAGTAATGATTTTTAATTAATTTTGGTTGCTTTTAAAAGGCCTGTGTCAGCCCCACAAAGGCTAATATGCTATTCCAAACACATCTGGGGACCCTTTCCTACTCTGGAGTAGGACAACTTACAGCCTCTTCAATCTTGTAGTTAACAGAAGAAGGAGTAACACAAACCTACACCTCTTGAAACATCACCGCATTGCATGGATGAGATGTCATGTTACAGTTTTGCCCTTTTAATCTCATCTAGCTGTTACAGTGCCTGCATTTTGGACTGATGGTCTGGGGAGGTTTAGCTTGCACCATCATTACTCCCACCTCCAAACTGTGACAGAGACGAGAGGAATGATGTGCAGCCTTAATCCAAATAAAACTTTCATCAACCTCACTAAATTAAGACAAAACTTACACCAATGTGGCATTCCCTTCTGTTTAGGAGCTTCCTGAACTCCTTGGCTGGGTCTGTTACTCGGGCACAATGTACAAGGTATTTTCACCTGGCACAACCGTCCTCAGGGCAGGCGGCTTCAGCGTACACCCAGATGCCCCACTCTGATCAGGAGCCATTTCAAATGTGCGTGGTGCACACACTGAACATGACAGCGACATGCAGTTTGAAACCAAAAAGGGTTATCATGTAATTCTCTTTTGACTCACGTCTCTCATAAAGGAAAACGAAACCAAACCAAATCAAAACCAAAAAAAGAAAGAAAAAAAAAAAGAAGAAAAGAAAAGAAGGGTTGGAATCAGGTATGGGAGGGGGAATGGCGTAACATTTATTAATCAAAATTAAAAACTAAGCATGCTGACATCTGGAGCTAGAACAACCAGCAAAGTCACCACGTTCAGACTCATATTGGCTAGTTCTATCCATCCCAGCATTCTCTTGGGACAGCAATTCGCCCTAGGCTCTACCACAAGCTCAGTGAAGTACACAGCCTCAAGTACTAGAGCGTGCAGCCACAACAACCTGCTATTACGGAAACAAGTCAGTCACCACTGGAGTTAACATTCCAACCTCAACAACTCCCGCAGCCTCCCGCCCTCACCCCCGAAATGGCTCCCACCCTAGCCCTGTCCCACACCACAATGTTAATAATTATAACAAGCAATAACCCATCTGTTATATCAGAGAAGGGAACAGAGACTCCACTGAGAGATTTAGAGCGGGATGTTAACATTTCTTCAGTCAACTGCACAACAAACAAAAAAAAACAGGAGAAATAATTCATTGGAGAAATGAAGTTAAGAAATAGCTGACATGTGTATTGTTTTTAACCATGCACTGATGCAAAATTGAAGCTACTGTTAATTAAAAAAAGAAAAGTCACAGGCTAGAGGTACACACGCACAGGCAGAGCTGCTCAGTTCAAAGCGGTCTGCAAATACTAACTGTGTGTACTTCAAATAAAACCAAAAATGGGGATTATAATGGCCATGGTACGTTCCTGTCATAGGAGCAATGAGTGTGGACAGCTGGAGGATTTCTGACATGGGGAGGTATTCAGCATGACCAGCAGGTCCAAATGCACCAAAACAGGGCGAGGGAAAGAGCAGGAAAGTTGCGACTACTACTCATTTTGTAAACGCTTTCACCAAGCTCTGGGACCAGTACAGAGCAAAGGAGACACCGTGCAGGTTGCCTTACCCAGCTGATGCTCCGATTCTCAATAACCTGGGATCCACCTATAACTCCATCAGTGCACCTAAAGCCCTGCTCAGCTTGTCCAACGCACCAGGTATTTTCTCCTGCTATTCCTGTTCACACACAACTTTAATTGGTATGCAGAGCTCATCTGTAACCTCAGCTACACGGTCCTACCATCCCTAGTGATTTCTGATGCCGTTCGCTTTGAGTACTCTAGCAAATATAGACTATAACAGAGTACAGCATCTTCAAAAAACATGAACAATTGTGTTTCCTAATAAAATAAATGTAAAAAAAAAAAAAAAAAGGTCCTTGCTAGCTGCACCACACTCCTCCAGTGCCACAGCCAACCTGTAACAGAAGATGCCACTGAATGGCATAGTCCCTGAAAGCCAGGACAGCCGTGCAAACTCCCACTCCATCTATTTCAGTGATGTGATTCCACAGGGACAGGTTTACCCAACTAGGCTCAAGTTATTAAAATCTTCAGCCCTATCTCAAAAGAAATGAGAGTGGATGAGCTTCTGGCGACAACATTAGGTCAGAGACGTTTCCATCAAAGGGCCAGTTTAAACACTGCCTTGACAAGGAAACGGGGGAACTAAGGAAAAGGCTATATACACATTTTTACTGGGCAGTAGCAACCAGAAGGACTGCCTAAATGAAAATTGGTGCTTTCTGGTACAGTCTTCTGGATTGTCTGGGGAACGTGTGAGAAATACAAACACAATCCTATATGTTGCTTATCTTAATTCAAGTTCCCTTTCTCGAGGCCCACTGCTGGCGTTGCTAGGGCTGTGCTAAACCCCTTTCCCCATGTGAATGTGCAGAACTTGAGCCTATAGATCTCAACTGTCAAACAACCGTATTTGCTCAGGTATTCACAAAAGCCCAAACTTCAAATGACTCTTCGGTGATGTTATCATCCTTGGCTCATCAACAAAGCAAGAAAATGTGTTGTTTGGGTTTTGGGTTTTTTAAAATTCATTCTTTAACAGCAGATGATAGCTTTTTCAATATTGTCATATACTCTCCGAAATAACACAAACATGGCAAAACAACACATACAGGAAGCTGCAATCCCAACTAAAGCAGCTTTCCAATTACTGAGGCATGTATGTAAATGTAGATAAGTGAGCATTTTAAGACTATACAGTTCAGCTCAAAAGAAGTCCATCTTCTCTTGCACTCTTCAGGTCCATACTAGATGATCAATCCAACAAGAGCATGAGGAAATCCAAAACTACAGCTTACTATGTCAGTGTATCCTATGGCATAAGCCTCCCCTTTTCCCCTTGCTGCCCTAGATGGAGACACAAAGTGTGTTGCTGTCCCTCTTTATTCCCATGAGCCTTTATGCCCCTAAGATACAGGAGTTCCCATTCCCCTGGAGAAATGTGTAACATGTGGTACCAGTGAGACACGTTTAACCACCTGGCTGGTTTAGGCAGCGAGCCCAATTTTAGGATCTTTTATTTGCCATATCTCAAATATGTCTTCTCCACCCCCAAACTGCCCTATGGCAGAAGTTAAGAAGCAGAAAGGGCTAGAACCGTTTCCAGTGTTTCTGTATTAGAAGGGTGGCATATGTGTACCAGGAATGAGCATGAATGAATTAAAAGAGGTGACAGGACAACGGTGTCCATTGCAGCAGGCGCTTCTACATGGTAATGGGACAAGCATGACCTTGTTAACCCTTCCATTGAATTGATATTATTTCTTTTGGTTTTGAATGAAATGCCACGGTGTGAAATCTGGACACACGCCACCCTGCCGTAGAGCAGGGGCTCTGATCACACGTGAGTCTGTGCTGCCCTAAAAAAGCCTCTGTTCCCATCTCTAATGTGGTGCTGGAATGGTTAGTATAATTCAGTTTTTTCCACTGCAATCCACAATCTGATCGGTTGGCAGGTCACACTGGCACTCCTACCTGAGGTATTTTAGCGCTAATGATTGGTTCCTGTAAGACTATTCTATAACAGAACACAGGAAGAGCAGTTCAAAAAAACACAGCTGTGGAAAGAAACAATCATACAAACAGCCCGCGGCGGGGCTCACCAGCCTTTTCTTTCCAGTGGATGCAAGCACGCTTTTCACAGGCAGGAGCAGTCTTCACACAGGTGGGTTTGTTTGGGTTTCCCCCCCGCCGCCCCGATTGACCCCGTTGTAGAAGAAAGATAACCTTTCTTATGATCCAAAATGAAGCCCTCTGCATCCTGGGGCAGGTTGTTTTATGAATTCAGGTGTCTTGCCAGAGTGGGACGCATCCAACAAGAGATGGAATGCCTTCTTCACAGAAGAAATGGCTAGCAGGATGGTTGCCCCAGGAAAGAAAAAAGGAGTGAGGAAGAGGAGGAGGAGGAAAATGAGAAATTGGTGCATAACATGTATGCAGAAAAAAGCAGCCCAAACTTGGGACACTTCACCTTCATCTTGCCTACCACTAACCACTCCCTGCCAGCTCAGCTTTCCATCCCTCCTTGACACAACCCTACACAGACTGAGAGGACTTAAGGGACCCTCAATTTAATTTCTCCCCCAGTTCTAACTGACATCCCTTCCATAATCTGGACAAGCCTTCCATAGCAACCAGGGAGATGTAAGCACTGCTGGGAAAAGCCCAACTCTTCAGTGGGGCACAGGGACACCAGACTCATTCCACCTGTGCCAAGGAAGGGTAACTTAGAAGGACAAGTTCATGTTTGGATTACAAAAACATTTTCCTGAGCTCTATCGGAGGGCTCCGGCCAGCAATTACATTAGGAAAAAGCATCACCATCTATCTAGATGATTTCCCTCTTCTATCTTCCTGCTTTCTGACAGTGAGACCAGAGTCACCAATGGCAGCTGTGAGAAATCCACCTAATGAGTTCTAACCTGATTTGGGGGCTTGGTTGGTGTTGCGTTACATGATGCTACTGCTCTGCAGCACCGAGTGGTTACAGGGGTTCTTCACTGCTGAAGTCTCTCTGTCCTTAAAACATGCTAAATAAGACTCTCCTCCCCACCTGCAATGGAAGCTCTCAAGGAGCTTTCTCAAAATAAATAGGGAGTAATGCTGGCCAGTCTTCCGTTTCAACACGACAGCCTCTTGTATGCCATTCTCTGAGGGCAGAGGCACTAAGCACTGTTTGTTTGCTTGCTTGCTTGCTGTAGCAAAGCCAGTGGTCTGTAAAGCTCATGTTTTAGGAGTGAGGTGGGAAAACCCAGAACCTCTGTAGTCCTTGACACAGTTTTAAGAAGGAACACTTGAGTAGGCAGATCAATTTTTAAAGGACTGTGCACAAACAGTATACGCAAGAATGAAGAAATGCATCCACTATCTCTAAGCTCAGTGAGCATATCTTCCAGCTGTGTTGGGAAAAATGCCTTTACCCTCTATACAAGCCAACAAAATCCAAAAGCCAATTCCATCCATTACCTTGAGTCTATCCCCAGGGTCCTCTTTATAAATGTCAGGATTGTCACCCTCAAAGGAACAGGGGATGTGAAATGCGTGCCAACAACTGTGCCACTACCCAACACAAAATTCCCCTAGCTCCAAAGAGCTATTACCTGCAATACCATGAAAGGAGACTCTGCTAGAGGTAGCCAGGCCACAAGTTGCAATGGCAGTAGTGGACCCAAACATTTTGGCTTTGAAAGGCATTCCTACCCAACAGCCCTGCTATGGAAACTGCTTTTCTCACAGGCCAGTCAGAACCCCTCCATCCATGACCCACCTACGTATACACAGATGCCCTGGAGCTTTGCAATACAGACTGGCTGGGTAGGACAAAGACAATGACAGGACAAAGTCTCCCGTGATATCAGAGCTAATTCCCAGACAGGAGTCTGCTGACTCTTCTAACTGAACATCTCCACGTATTTGTACTTTACAATTCCCCAAAGAGGCAAGAGAATCTAGCCTATTTAGGTACCATTTCTACCAGCAAAATGAGATGTCAGTTTTCACTCTAGCATCTTGGTCTCCATTTTTAATCAGTCCCAGTGTCTTCCCCAAAGGGACAATCTCCACATCCCAGTGGCACATGAACATTTTTAAACACACGGCTCACTCAGTTTAGTGTGGGCTGCACAAATCAAACCTGAAAGGGCCCCAAGAGAGGAAGAGAAAGGGGAGGGTGGAGGGGGAGAAGGAAAGGGAAAGGTCTGAGGCTAAACCAGTCCTGTTATTTTTATATCCAAATTATGAAAACGAGAGAAGTGTTGAGAGAAATTTTAATTTGCTAATCATCTCTCAGGTTGATTAGTAGCAGTGTGCATGTGGGGGACAGGACACCCAGTAAACTGACCCTGGCAATGATCAGGAAACCCAAAGGCTTAGGTCTTGCACCCAGGGGCAAGCGCAGTGACAGAGAAGCATGCTTGCATTCCTAAATATATAAATATATATATCCACAAGGAAGAAGAAAATTAAAGTAAATGATATCTTAAAAAACCAAACCAAACCAACCAAACAAACCAAAAGAAAAGAAAAGAAAAAAAAAAAAAAAGGCTGGCTTGTCAGGGGTTGGGGACGAGAAGGCTCCGGTGTGTGTACTTACATAGAGGTCAGCACCGTAAAATCCGTCCTGGTAAACCACACTGCAGAAAATCCACACAAAAACAAAAAAACAAAAAACAAAAAACAAAAGAACAGAAAACACATTCCGGTTATTGAGGACGGCAGCATGCACATGCGTTTTACACAGGCAGGTGATGTATGAATCCACAACCTGGGCTTTTGGCAGGAGCAAATCAGCAAGAGAATGTGTGTGCGCACGCACGCTAGACGGCTCCAAGTCATCTTCCATGGCATGCAAAGGGGGAAGGGGTGGGCAGAAGGGGAGACAGTATGCAAAGGAGAGAGGGAGGGGAACCACCATCTTGTACAATAAAAATAGACTCAAAAAGATCTGATATCCTGAAGAAGAGAAACAAGTGTTTAGAGACCTCCACTCTGGTTATTCTCCTGGAATGATTTTAGTTACCCTCTAAACACATGGAAACATTGGCGTCATGAAGTGGGCTTGTGAAATCGTGGAGCCCCTCAGAAGGCATCCCACAGGGGCTGGAGTCACCTATGTCAGAAGCACGTTTGAGTTGTGTATGATTACATATTTCGAGCTTCACAGGGCTGCATGACTTTGTTTCTGACATCCATACATCACCTGCTTTTACCCTGCACATTAGACATGCGATAAGATTTGGCTGATCACACAAGCATGCAAAGTATTATTATTCAGCATCTTAAAGAACCAATGCAACACCTCAGGAAAACAAGTCAATCAATTCTGATCAAAGTAAACACAGAGAAATGTAATTAAAAAGAAAAAACCAAAAATACCCACAATGCATTGCTTTCACAAGCAGAGATAATGAGCTAAAAAGGTTAGGTGACTGGTCCAAGGTCCGAGAATTGAAAGGTGCAGTGGGAGTCCCTGGCAGTAACAACCTATTCCATAGGAGAGGAGCAACTGTGGAAGGGTTTCCATGGGTTGGTGCTTTTTCTGCTTTAAGCCATAGTTTTCTTTCTCTCAGAACTTCAAGCAGGATAACTGTTAAACCAGAGCTGGGATTCCCAAAGAGCCACTCTTACCAAAGCATTTGCTGCTGGGCAGCTTGCTTTGGGGACAGGGGTTGGGGAAGGATGAGGAAGGAGGAGAGGGGATGCCCCCCACCCATTTGAGTTCAGTGTGTGCTTCATACTGAGGAATTTCCTCCTGCTTCGTCTCCTGAATAGCTCCACACAAACTCACTTTAAAAAGCATCAGCCCTACCATCTGTGTTGTCCATGACTTACCAGTAGCATTAAGGAGAAAGAAGGTATGGAGCACTAGCCTTTCTTTTGACTATCAGCTTTTTACTTATCAGATGGAAGGTGAAATGTTGCCAAGAGCCTGCCACCCCTCAGACACCAACCTGTTGTAAGGCACGCACACACAAAAAAGCCCAGCAGATCTTGCCAAAATTCTGCATGCTATTACTAAAAAAATAAAATAAATTAAAAAAAAATATTCTGTTGCAGTGTTAGCTACTGCTTGAATAATTTAGTCTTGCTGTCTTCCCCAGGAAAAGTACACTCCATTCCCAACAGACAGAGTTACTACGGTCTCCAAGAGCTTTGGGAGCAGATATGAAGATAGAGACCCTTGTTAGAGGAAGAGGGGAGCCACTTCAGCAGGGAGAAGCAGGCCATAGATCATGTTTGTCGAAGCTAAATTTTTACAATCACATAACAAAGAATTTGGCTCCTGGGGCAGTGACTTACATTGCTGGGTTCTCTATCTAGGACCAGGAGTGTTTTAGCAGTGATACTCCACCTGCTCCTGCAGGAAAGGCAAACGCATGACAGAGGAAGTGACTGTTGGTTTACGAACAGGTTAGCAGTTTTAACAGTTATTCCAAACACAATCAGTTGGATGAATATAAGCATTACCACATTGGATCAGGCCACTGTTCCTGTAACTTGGAATCCTGTCAGCAACCCATGCTAGCATAAGCTCTCCAGAGAAAACTGCAAGGAAGACTAGTAACAGGTAAGAGCGAGACTTCCTGAGTCCAACCAAGCACACATGCATCCTCTGTCTCCCCTTCATTTAGGACTTGAGAAACACCAACTGCCAGGGCTGAAATTTAGCAAGGTTCATTTATATGCTAGAACATCCATGTCTGTGATTCTTAATATGCTAGAAAAAACCTGAGAGAATTCCTTCATTTGAGAATCACAGTGACTATTCTGGTTATTAGACTGACCAGAAGCATAAAGCAGCTCAGCAAGCCCATCAAATCTCAGTGGCATCTACAAAAGGCTTACTACCTGAGCTAAAATACATTCACAAGAAAGAGAAATATGCTGGTTTTGTTTAACAGCCATTATATCATTTAAGTGTACCAACAGTTGACTTTGCTGTGAAACAAAGGAAAAGCCCACTCCCACCCCCACGGCTCCCTACTGCCTCACAGCTAGTCTGATCTTTACCTACTTTTGGCCCCAAGTCCATGAATCCTCTATATATTTACACTCGTACACTAAATTACTCTTTACTATGGCAAGCCTGCTCTTCATATGGGTACTTAATGACCATGAACAAACAAATGCCCCACCTGCAGTCTGAGAAATAAAACTGGATCAAGCTTATTCAGGTCTGAGAGTTCTACAGTATGCAAGCTGTCTTTCAGACTTTGACTTAATCCTTACAGCTTTTAGTCTGAGGTGTAATTTGTCAGCATTTTTGTTGAGAAAGCATTGCCACCACAAATCAGGGCAATATTCCAGTACAGGTTTTACTCACACTATATATCAGGTTATAATATCTCCTTACTTCTACTGAACGCTGCCTCAGTTATGAATTGAACTTGTATTCTGAGGTCAGGCTCAGGTGACTAACATCCTCTCCGATGTTCTGAGCAATTGTTTTCTAAGGTATGAATAACCTTCCCTGGACAAACGTCCATGTCCATAAGTATGTACATTCCACATATGCATTAGTAAATCTTTCTTTGAGTTCATGAAATAAATGTTAAAACCATGCAGAACAATAAGACTTCTTGCACCTTCCTCTGGAGTATCTAGCACTAGACACTGTCAAAAATTACTCTAACCTAAATGGTCTTCAGGTCTGATCCAGTATGGCAATTCCAATGAGGTTTTATTAATCTGCATTCTGTATTTTTGAGTTCTGCTAGGCTCTCAAATGCAGTGATGCTGTTAAATTTTATAACGGCCACCACCAAAGTCTGTGAAAACCAATTCCTCCTACCTGGTTTGGGTTAACCTGCATCCTACTCTACTATGCTCTTCCACATTACTCACTATGTCTCCATCACTCAGGTGTTGCTGACTGATCCTAAAGTGCCAGCCAGGAAGAAAGCAACATTAGGTGTCAGGAATGTGTGCCTGCCCCTGACTCCATGGAGACCAACAATGCCTACATGGAGCCGTGGCTGTCCTACAGGTTACTGCAATGTGGAACTTTTGTATTATTTCACAAGGAATCGAATTCCCTCTACGGAATGTGTTGAAGAGATTGAGTCTATGATGAATTACACACCTGAATTATGTCATTATGTCCTGGTGGTTGGGACTGGGACAGCTGTGGGCCATTTGTGAACCTGCCTTGCTCACTGCTGCCCCACAGAGGTGTACTGTGGATAGTATGCTGCCCATGAAGACATGGAATCAGCAAGCAGGGTCAGACAAACCCAACATAATGTAAACAAACACAGTCATGAGACAGTATTTGGAAGGGATAATCATTGGAGCCCGGCCCGTATTCCAAATGGAAATAAATCCTTTATATGGGGCTCAGGTTGGATTTACATCAGAGTCCCTCCCAGTGCGCCACTCGTGACAGCCTCTTGCTAGGAATGCTCCAGCCGTTAAGTCCCTGGGACTAAGAGCACATCCCCCTTTCCCGGTGCAAGTATTCCATACTCTGCTAGGCGGCAGCACTCCACTCAGCTCCGCTTCTCTTTCACTGTGAGGCATCTCCTAATAAAACCAGACTGGGTCATTTTTCCAGCAACAGACAGACAAGTTGCGGGTCAGAGGCGATGGTTAGAGGATACAGAATATCAACTAGCAGCCATGGCAAAAAAGAGGTGGATCTGAAAACCCAGACAAAACACACTGTTTGGAGGCCAAGGTGTTCAGACAAGAGGTTTCATTTAAAGTCTCCCAGTGAATTAAATACAAACATTGCCAGATTTGCCAGAGAGCAAAGCTGGACAGATACATGATGACCAGCTTGCTTCCTTGTGCCCCATTTTAAATATCAGACTGGACTCTAAAAATGAAAGGGCCACAGTAGCTCTCACCACTTAAATCTGCTACACTAGAAGGCATTGCAAGCTTATTCAGCACGTATCAGGCCAGCTCCTTGCACTGATGTGTGTGGCTTCCATCTCCCCTTTTAATAAATGATTAGTAATTTATTTTCTTCTTTTTTGGGGCTAGTCTAAAGGAAAAAAGGGATCAGTCAAATTGCCTGTGTTGAAGGATTAATTTCTACAACATTGCCTGGAAAATATGGCAAGTAAAATTCCAGAGACAGATAATATGAATAAAACATCCTCAAAATTAAAAAGAAATTAAAAAAAATAATACCGTTTGGAAGAGATTTGCTAAATTATCTGTCATTTCTTCACACTTAAACAAACAAAAACCAAACCAAACCTCACATACAGACCCAGTTCCCTATACTTCTCAACAGCAGAACACTGACCTTTGTGGCCTCAGCTTTCCGCTGAGGTATAAACCACAACAACTCCTCTGTAATAGCATCTATTCCCCTGCATTACTCGTGAAAAGTCAGAGGGCAAAGAATGCTAAGGCCACGCATTCACCACTGCGTCACACAACAGTCAGAACGTTGCACTTACGTTCTCCCTATATCCCAAACAATCCCAACTTTAAATTAATGGACTTGATTAATCTTTGTTTTAAACCTTTTTAAACCGTCTCCAACAAAGAAAGCAAATCCATTGTGGGTAACTGGCTCTTCTGCGTCCTAATGCTAGATGGTGAGGCATGAAGGTAATGGGTAATATTCCTCATTCCTGGATATAAAAACACAAATGGAATGCAAAGAGCGGAACCTTTTTGGAAATTTTAGACCTTCTCTCTTTGCGTCCTTCTCAGCAGTGCTATAAGGCATCGGGTGAATAGATGACAAATACCATGTAGACAAATTGAGAGTTATGAGAAGGAACCCACCAGCATGTGAAGCTGCTTCATGTACTGAGAATTGTTTCTGTCAAGAACTTAATGAGTTAAAATTTAGATTTGCCCCCACTGGATGCCATTGTGTGCAGAATGCTCTGGCACTAGCAATATCCTGACTCTCACCATCCAGACAATTTTAGTTATTGTTTTGGTTAACCAATTAGCTATTTGACACGTTTGTGCAGAGCACTCTGCTCTCATGACCAGTGCTTACCCTGGGTAGGCAGGGATGGCCGTGGGAGGTACTGCCCGGACTGCCCCATACACTGTCCTTCCTCGGCCCCTCAGATGGGCTCCCCGAAATGCGGCTGCTGTGGTGGCTGCAGTTGGATAGGGGAAGCCTGGAACTGCAAAGACAGACAAGGGGGAGGGTGAAAAGGATCTGAGCTTCCGCCCAGAGAACAACCATCTGCTTCAAACAAAGTGACATAATAGCTCCACAGCGGTGGGACATTTTGCATCAATCCTGCAGAGGGGCATGCTTATAACCCAGCAAGCATCCGGTACATACTTCCTGCTACACCATGGCCTTTGAGGGAAGAGGGGTTGCAGAGAGGTTTGGCATGCAGGAGGTTAATGCTTTGGCATGCCTCACCCACCACAAACAGGGTACAAATCCCCCCGCCTTTCGATACCGCCATGCAGTCTGGTTAGAGTCCGAGAAGCGCAGAGAGTTACTATCAATATAGCAGGCGGCTCTTCCAAAACTGCAGAGGCTCTTTAAAATAATTTGTCAAGAGGCCCTTAAAATCAACCAACTTACATCAGTCTCTTCCCTCCTTTCCCCTCCCACTCTTTGCCACCCAATCCTCTGTATGTTCATTTTAAAGCCTGAAAGACAAGATAGCCCATATAACAGCAGTAGAAATTTCCCATAAAGTGCCAGTTTACTGAGAGCCCACCTTCATTTAACCAGTGTGACCAGTAACTGGCTTTGTGTATAGTGGGGCCTGCTTTATTACGTATTACACTGGAGTAAACTGGCTCATGACAAAATGATGTAAAACCTCAGAGGCATCTGCAAACATGTAATAAACAGATACCAAGAGGGAAGGAGTCCCAGGGCTTAAGTCCAACCCAACGTGCATCCAGGTGCATGCCACTAGAGGCCCTGTAGACTTGCTGTTCAGCAGCTTGTATAATATGTACTTTAGGGATTTGTCTGTTTGGTTTCTTTGATTTTGAAAGGGGGAAGGGGGAAGGGAATGGTCTATTCCTTACACACACCCTCCCCTTGCTCTGCAGCCTCCTCATCGCTCGGAAAGACCCATTCACCAGTACAGAAACACACTGCAGATGAACAAGTTTCAGCCACTGCACAGTATATTATGGCTCACGGGAAACTCATTCCCAGAGAGACCCATCCTTTCAAGTATATATTATACAGACTGGAGAAAAGAAGGGTAACAGGTCATCATTAACTCAAGCACAGTAACAATATAGGGGGCCAATGGGGGCTACTTACTGATTAAAGGAATGTAAGTGTTAATACCCCCCCTTCCTGACAGGGGCACTGCGGCGTCATTGCCCAGCGAGACATCTGCTTGAAAGCTGGACGCTAATTTAATTTTAAAAAGAATAAAGACAAAAAAAACAAAAACAAAAACAAAAAACAAAATATGTAAAAAGGTTATAAAGAAACAACAGATTGAGAACATAAACAAACACCACTGCAGTTAAATGGCAGAAGTGGAAGTGTCTACTTAAGCTCTACCTGCATATAACTCAGGGCCGTACACCGCTCCAACCACAGGACTCAACTTCCAACCTGAAACAACAAAGACCGCAGTGAATGCCAAAATCTACACCAAGAGAAGGAGCGGGCAGTGTGGGTAGGGGGAACGGTCTCTTGCGTGCACCCCAGCTTCACATGCACAGCTCTTTCCAATTTCTGCTTCGCCTCAATCCCCCTTGGTGTAGATGAAGGCCAACTGCCTTTTTCTAATGTCAAATTCTGGGCACAGGTGGCTGTATCAGAGGGAACAGCCAAACATCAGCTGATGCTGCTGAGGGAATGCCAACTACCTTATATGCGTATTCACTACGAGTACCATGCGACCCTTCATGCCCTGTCAGCTCCTCCCTGCTGTCACTGGGATCACTGCGAATCCAAAAGCTCTCTAAAGCCACTGGCCCAGACCGTCATCCCAGGCAAACCAATTTATAGCCTTAAATTATCGAAACACCATTCTGTCTTATTTGCTAGAGATCTGCTCAAAAGCAACAGCGAATCTCCTCACTGACCGAATCACACAACTATGGCGCAGGAAAGCAATTCAAGTCTATCCACTCAGTATTTTCTTCTGTATTATTTTAGAACTTCCTGTCTTCTTCATGCTGCATTTCAGGATGAATACCTTCCCAGATAATTGATTTTAGTATCATCTGGCTAATTGGCAAGAACTGCAAATCAACACAAAACCTATAAGAGACTTGCTTAAAGAAGTCATTCCTGGGTCAGATCTAGAAACATCTCTCTCTTCCCATCACCACCATTCTATCCAGGGTGTAAAGCATCATGATCTGGGCTGGCTTCCACAATGCATTCCTCTCAGGGGAGAGCTCAGCTGTTCAGCTAGCAATCACACAGGTATTTTTAAACAAATCCATACCTTTCCTCTGTCTTCCTGCACTTTAACACCTCTAACCAGCCCAAAAACCGTAGGACCAACTTTGTGACCTGCAGCCCATCAACACCAGATGAAGTCTGCTGGCAGAGCACCAATGAGAGGCACAATGCATGCGCCCTCCACAAGACCAGGCACGCTGCTGCTGCACACCCACCCTGACAGCAAAACCTCAAGTGAGCGGTGCCACTGAAGGGACTAGGATCAACTCTCAAATTTGAAAGCGCGCGTATGACAACTCATCAGTATGCCTTAAGCCTGGCCTAATATGGAATCCCTTTGTATAGCTTAAAGCTGGCTTTAAATTGCTGGCTGCCAAAGTGATGTATTCCTGCCTCTTATCAGGGTTTCACAAGTCTTGGCTATGAAAGCCAAGTTTTATTACAAAATAGTCAGATACATTTTCTGCCCTTGTTTTCAGGACAACGTAACACGGCTGCATTGCCATTTACTACAAAATCTCCTGGTTTCTTTCAGACACCGAGACACAGAATCCCAGCTTTTCTGCCTGCCCCCATTTCCCCAGTTCTATAACCAAAATATTTACTTGCCAAGAGACATGCAACAAGTCAGTAGCAGAGTCACAAACAAAATTTGTACCTTCCGACTTCTGGAGTCTTAAATTGTAATTAAAACAGATTCTCACCCTAGTAACTACCTATGTACAGCTTCCTGCCTTCTTGAAGCGGTTTGGGAACATTTTCAAACCAAAAGGAATTTTTCTGCCTGTTTCAGGATAAAGGCTCAGATTCAAAATCTGTATCAAAGCAGCATTCAGTTCTGTCAGAAGAACGACTTTTTATGCTATATATGCCTATGCAATAAAATTACTGCACAGACAGAGGAACTAAGATATCCCAATGAATCAGGATTCTTCACTAGCCAAACAACTTGGTCTTTCTTTATTCAGGTTCACTGGAAAATGACTGAACACAGACATAGTCTGTAACAAAAAGTGAGCAAACAAGCAGCGCAAAGGCTCTGTTTTCTCGGCTGCTTGGGGACAGCTGTACTCTTACAGTTAGAACCTAAACTTATATATATCCTATTGTGTATCCTAAGCCATGCTTCTGCATTCGTATTGCGGTATCCATGTGATAGCAGTAATGCCCAGGAGTACTGCATATCCCACTGTACAACATTCAGCTTGCAGCAGTGGCAGGCACTCCACCAGTCCTTGGTTTCTTTACCAGCTTGGCCACGTTGGGCATGTCACTACTCCTCTCTGTCCCCAATTCTCCATCTGTAAAATGGTTTTCTTCCGTAAATGTCTACAGGTTATACTGAAGAAAAATGCTATCAAGTAGGGTTTATGGGGTTTTCTTGGTTCTTTTGAGTTGGTTTGGGGTTTTTTCGGTCCTGAGGAGAGGTCATGACTTTTCCCTTTTGTCTTTCAATTTTTCAGCTCATCATTAGCACAAACAGTCTTTCTTACCATTTGCATAAGGTGTGACCATCTTCTTATTGGTCATCACTCGCGCAGTGGCGTTGTTAACCTAGAAGTAAGAAAGGGGAGGGGGAGGAGAGGGAAGGAAGCATACAACATTAGGGAAAACGGTGGAAAACTCAGATACCACACACACACACACACACACAAGTTTTCTGAGCAAAAAAAATTAAACAACTAATTTACAAGAATGCAAACTTTAAATTACTTTTAACAGTTGCCATTTAATTATAAAAATTACAGATAAACGTGGCACTTTTAAATTATGCATTAAACAAAAGGCCAACGAGAGTAAAGTGCAGGTTCTCTGCCACCCTCCCACCCCTTGGCACGTGTGCATTTTCAGCTCACTGATCAAAAGGGTTTTCCAGGTTCTGTTCAAGAGCTGCAATGATTTCTGCTGCTCAGGACTAGGGAACTGAACCAGGCGATGCAGAAGCTGACTTGTTTCTCAAGCTCACCTTTGGGGTTGGGGCCCAGCAGGCTGCTGGCAGATGTACGTTTTAGATAGAAAAAAGTAGCCTGGAGTCCATCAACTTTAGATTTGAACTCACAAGGCTTGGGATTTCTGGAAAGCCACAAGGTATTTGGCCGGTCTATGCTCATGGAGTTCCCTTCCATCATTTTCAATGGTGTTTTTCCAGATCTTTTTTCCCTTGTCACAAATCTCATGGAGCAAAAAAAAAGAAATACATAGCTGTAGACCTGGGTCTTTTTTTGTTGTTTCATTGTGCCCTCCACCCTCTTTACAGAGCTCTGCATAGTTCCAAGCGGTTTGATTGCTCAAGCAAGTGGGGTGTTACCACAGAGATGGTGCTGATAAAGAAAAGATGGACCAGTTTGGAAGCCAAGTTACTGCAGCCCCGTGTCAGACAGCCTCAGAGTTCTTGCAAGGAGGGTGAAGTCTTTATACATCATCAATTATTTATCAAAACCCATGCCAAATGGAAATTGAGGCCATGGTGAAGAAAAAAAAAAGAAAAAAAGGATATAAAAATTAAAAGCTGCCTCAGGCCCTTGAGACTTACGGATGGTGAGCATACACAGGGTGGTGAATCTGGAGCTACATTTACTCTCGTTTCAGCCCCAAAACAATAGAAACATTACACATTTAAAAAGAAAGAATGGGAAACAACAATGATGAGACTGAGAGCATGCAGTTAAACACACACAGATAAAAGAAAGAAAAAAAAAAATCACAATTGATTTAGAGGGTGGGGATGGGAGGAGGGAGGAGATAGGGTCTCACAGACAATCATTAAGATGGAGCGAGTGCCTGAAATCAGCTGCTACAGCAAAGTGCAACACAAGCACTTAAAGGAAAAATTGCCAGAACCGATCAGAAACCACCAGTCAGCAAAGAGACCAACAGCTGCATTTAACCAAGTTAAGAAATAAACTGGGGAGGGGGGAAGAGAGAAAGAAAAAGAGAGAAAACAAACAGTAACAGCTACAAACAGGTCTCAGAAAGAGAGAGCAGCAGAAAGAAGGGGCAGGAGAGAGAGAAGAGGAAATGGGTGCATTAATAAAAACCAGCCAAACTGGAGTTCAGTAACTCTGAGTAAGATGTGCAAGGGGAAATCACCATGAAGTCAGTAATCAAACAGCTCAGACTGCTACAAAACGATATGTACATCCAAAGTCCAGGCGGCATTACTCAACAGCATCGAAAATAAAAGGGGGAGAAGGGGGAAGGAGGTGGGTGGGGACAACAAGTCAAATCACATTTCGTAGTGTTAATGTGAGATGGCAGATGGATTTTTTCTTTCTTATTTAATTTTGGTTTTTTTGTAATTTTAAGAAAAATTAAAAAAAAAAAGCTTCTTCTCTAGCGCTTTTGTTTCACTTACCGCCAACTCGTACCATCGCCAGCATTGTGTATAGTTACCATGGAAAGAGTGAGTCAAGTGAAGGGCCCTAAACGCTAAACCATTGAAAAGGGAAATAAAAAAAAAAAAGCAAAATATGCAGACATCTTACTCAAAAACGGCGGCTTTTTTCTTTTAATATTTGTACTTTTTTTTTTTTTTTTTAAAAGAAAGAGGGAGAGAGGGAAGACGCCAGTTAGCCTTCAGCACAGTGGAACATCAAACTGGTCAACACCAGGCATGCCCAATATACAGCCATGTTGGCTAGCCAACATTAACCCTTCACTCCCCTGTGGTGAGAGCTAGGAAATTTAAGGATTAGCTTTCACCTAGCAAACTCTTGACCACAGGCAGGTCATGAAACTAGTGGTGTGTATAGCACAGCTCACTAGGGGATTCAGCCCCATGTCCCCCTCCCACCACAGGCATCATCTCACACTTGCATGGAGGAGAACTGGCCTCAGAGGAAAGAGAGGATACTGGCTGGCCCCCTGCTTTCTTTTTTGGACACAGAGTTAGAAGTCGGACAGTACTCTTTCAGTTAGTTTTTTTCAGGCCTGGTAACAGGAAATGGGAGCCTTGCAAACTGAAGCAAAGGAAAAATCAAGACAGCAGAAGGGCAAAAATTTGGAGTGGGTGGGAAAAAAACTTAATAAAAGAAGAAAAGAAAAGAAAAAAATACCCAAAACAACAATAAAAATATTCGGTAAGGGGTGTAAACTTTTATACATTTCAGTGCAGGGAGGTGAAGGACACAGACACAAACACACACGCACACACAAGACTGGGATCCAAATGTGAAATAAGTGAGGCAAGACACAAAAAGAAATCAAAAGAATAAATATAAAGAAGAAATTGAATTACTGAAGACATGCACCTCGATTTTACGGCCCTCTACCACGGTGCCGTGTAATTTCTCCCTGGCCCTGTCTGCATCAGCACTATTCTCGAAAGTTACGAACCCGAATCCCTGCATGCAGCGGGAGAAGGGGGGAAAACATGCACATCGTTATATATTGAAATACTGATCTCTAGGTAAATAGAGAAAAAATATCACAGTATGAAATCGACATCAGCACAACTCAGCAATAACCTCCTAGAGTCACATTGTTGGTTCATGCATGTTTCATAAATGAAAGAAATTAAATTCAATAAAATAAAGAAACTGTAATCATAATAAGAATAATTTAAAAAAAAAAAAAAAGAAAACATAAAAGCAATTGAGGCCAGACCAAAAAAGAAGTACAAAGTTACTCGAGACAATTTTGTTTTGTTTTGATTGTTTGCTTAAAACACTAAACCCTGCTTCAACATAGGGAAGCTGATCAAGCCCAAACGGGGCTTCTCTCCCCTCTGATTAACACACACATTTTGTAGGACCCCCCGCCCCCAGACACGGTACAGGACATCAACACTGAGCAGCACTTCATTCTCTTGAGAAACTGCTACAACAGCGAGCAGCGATCTGAGTGGCACCAGGAATTCTGCGAAGCTTTGGGCAAATCAAACACTGAACCTTGCTTTTCCCACCTGCAAAATGGAGACAATAATAATTACCTACCTTGGAAAGCTGTTGAGAGGAAGGACTGTTTGTAAAGCATCACTTGTAAGCTCTTCAGGGCACAGCTCGTGTCTACTCCTATCCCTGTAACTTCCCTAATAGAGCACCGGGCCCTGAAAGTAAGCAGGGCTTCTAGGTAGCACCATCAAAGAAACATTATTCAACGTGAAGATTTAGAGCACCACGTATTCTAGTCTCAGACTTCTCCTATCTACGAGTACTGCGTTGGACTTGAGTGCAAATCTGAATGGCTAAATATCAATTCATTGGTAAAGGCAGGTTTTGTCCAACACTCCTGACCTATGGCTACCTTTCTCCCACCCTGCTACCCATCCTACTTGCCTTTGTTCTGAGATGGCAACCTCCGCGCTGTGGATAGTAACAAGTCCCTGCATAGTTTGACTATGAAGTTTGAGAAAAATTGACATGCCCTGCTTGGAGCAACCACAAAGGCTGGAGGACTACTAAATGTCCTTTTAGTAAGATGAATTTAGGTTTACCACATCCACAAAAGCACGTGCCACGCGCCTGTCCTACATGGCTGCTGCCACCAACTCATGCAGTCACGTAACAGGACAGGGTAAGAGATCATGCTTTCTTCCACAGAGATGAGTACACTGACATTAAAACAGAGCCAATGCGACTAAATTAATTAGGATTTTAACTAGTAACAAATGTTATCTTACTAAAGACAACTGTGATGATGAGATATTCTTCATGCCATTACAGAGAGCGGGGCCAAACAAAAAACCTGTTGATTTCTGGGTTTAGGGTATCTTAAGAACAGGAGAAGAGTAACAGGCTCTTATAGCTTTGTATAAAGCAAATACTGGGTTAATGTACAGAGAATAATCTCTGCTGGCTCAAATAGCCTCAGGAGAAGGAAGAGCACAGCTTCCATTTGATGCAATGGAAACTCTTGATATTAACCGGAGGCGATGTCGGGGATTCTACAGGTACAACCTTGTGGGGAAAATGGCATGCATACCCCATGCAGCTTGGGGCTGATACGTATGGACTAGACCCCCCCTAAAATAGCACTTGACTTCTAAGCACTGTTAGAAGCAAGACACAAGCAAGCCATCACTCTTCAACTGCTTTTTGAAGTACAATACTAATCTTAAAAAGCCCAAGCTGTTTGCACACGCTGGTCTGTATCACCCACAGCTAGGTTTCCAGCACAGAACTGTTACACATTTGTAAAATGCAGCTTGGGTTTTTTTTTTCCTTTTTCTTTTTTCCCCCTGAACAGTAATAATAAAAGAACTTGTCCAAGTGCTGCAATGTGTAAGGTCAACAACAGCGCTCCCCTTTGGGCTCCAACCCAATAATCTAAAGCTTCAGATAATTTCATATCTCCAGCTATAAATAAAAAGCCACATAAATAACAAACTGATGCCTTTTAAAGAACAGTATAAAAGTTTTCTGTTTAAATGAATTAAAAATGGAGCTACAAGAGATCAGGGCTAATAAAACAGCCCAACCGCACATAACTCAAGTACATTGCGGGGAACTGGGGTGGGGGTGTGTGTGCAGGGAGTGTAATAGCAAAGCTGATTACAAAGGACGGGGTATCGTGTCTGCTTCAAAGAACCCCTACAGAGAAAGGCAAGACTGAGGAATAGATCAACACCTTTCCCTCTGGTTCTATATAATGGCGAAAAAGCATCTTTAAAAGGTTGGGGGAGGAGAGGAGGAAAAAGGCTGTAACAGGAATCTCTATTTCCCTCTTCTCTTTTTACATTAAAATTTCTGTTTGTTCTAGACAAGCCTGTGGAGACCGAATGAAATTTATGTCTTCGGTGATGATGTGAACTGAAAGCTGGAGAGTAGAGGGAAGGTAATTTTTTAGACATTAATCTGTGCAGGCTGGAACCAAGCTAAGTCTATTCTAATTCACATTTGTTTGCAATTAATGAAGTCTGTACGGGATTTTAAAAACCCACATTATCATTAAAAATCTTTAAACTGATTAGGAATTTTAAATATTTTTAATAAATTAACTCAAGGTAGAGTACAATCCACATGCAGACTATATGAAAATAATTCACAATGTGAATTAAAACAGAGTTAATCTGATTCTGAGCAACATAACTAATTAACCACATTTTTTTGTTTTATTGGCAGATCAGTTCATAGCCTGTGCAACTCTCTTTGCTGAGAGCCATTTAATGTCAGTGCCGAATTAACGCTTTACATAGTTGGTTATGGCAGAGTCAGCACTTGTGCCCTCTTGGTTTGTCATCTTAATGCATCTGAGACATTCAAATTTTCATCAGGAAAAATAGGTGAGCCATACTTGACATTTTTGTTATTTCTAAGTTTTAAAACTAGCAATTATATATACATATTTTTCAAGTGGGAGAGAAAATAGCACACACATATAATTTTAATTCCTTCTCACAGATGACCTGTAAAGAATAGGGATTAATTTGTACCTAAATATATATATACACACTCCCCCCAAACAATTCTCAGATTTCCCACCCAAGGTTATCTTGCCCTTGAAAAAAAAAAAAAAAAAAAGAAAGAAAGAAAGAAAAAGAGGTGACAGATGTCCAATATTTACTAGCTTAGCTTTACAGAAGGTCCTGGTTTGCTCCACAGTAGTAGGTATGGAGCCAGAGGAAGGGAAGATACAACCCTGGGTAAAAAAAAAACAACTTAAGGTTTCTCAAATTTCTCAAATACCTTGGGTTAAATAAGGCTTACATGATAACAAGGATGAAATTTTCAACAATTCCTCTCCATCAGCAACTGCCAGGAACTCCTCCCAAGCAAAAAGTAAGTTGAAGCCTCAGTGTACCCAGAGAACACTAAATAACCCCAGCAAACATTTTTAGGACCGGTAAGTAATTTGCAGTGCCAGACTAACCCCTTTTTACCCACAGGTTTATTCAAAGGGCCTGAAGAGACCGAGTAACTGCCACCCTTTTAGTCTGGCCTCAGACTCTGCAATAAATAACAAGCAACATGATGAGCAGTGAAAAAAAAAATAATAAATGTATATATATATAGTATTTGAAAGTTTCCATCTCTGAAGAATGAGAAAGAAAATTTACCATGTAACCGTAAAGGGAGAAATCAAAAGCAGACGGTTCTCCTGGGTGTGGCCAGAACACAGAAATTAAACAAAAAACAACAAAAAAGTAAAATAAAAAATAAAATAAAAAAAAGAAAAGAAAACCAAAGGAAACTAAACAGAGCCCCTTGAAATCCATGCATTGTTAACCCTTCATTTGTCACGGTGTTTAGACCAGTCACCTCAGCAGCAGCGTCTTTGCCTTGTACCGCTGGAGCATGCAGCCCGCAACCGGCCCTGCCGGCATCTGCTGCTCTGCTCCTTTTAACCAAGTTTTGGCTTTTTCTTTTCTTTCCCTCCCCTCCCCTCCCTCACGCCCCGCCCCCCTCCCCCCCTCCACCTTTTCAGGAGCCTGACAAAATGGCCAAGGAGACAGCAGTTTGGGCTACCTGTTTCCAAGGCATTTGAGAGTTGGAGGGTTTCAGCTATAATCCACCTGAGATGAGCAGGACTGAGATGAGCAGGACAGAGGCTCAGCATGAAATTCAGAAACATGCTGTGGAAGTTACACACACCAACACGCACTTTAAATTAGTGAGGGAATCAGCATTAACCAAGGTGCCACCATTTCAGCTGCTCTTCCATCTCCTCCCTGCCATTGTGCCACACTCCAAGCGCATTAGGGCACATACATGTGAAGCACCTGTCCGTGTACCTGCCCAATCTGGTGAACCATGTGCAGAAATTAATCTGGCTAAAATCTCATAGATGTATCTTGAAGAAAAAAAAAAACAAATCCCAACCTGCAGGGTTATTTTTAAGCTGGATCATTTCCCCAGTCCACCTTATTATGTTGCTGCACTGCCAATCTCTCTTGCAAAACCAAGGAAGGGGCAGAGGCTGGGAAGGAAGAGAGGGAGCCTGGTCAGGGCTGCTGTGCTGTGAGGGCTTGGGGCTTCAGGGCAGTGCCAGCCAACTTGGGTCAGGAGCTTCATGGCTTCATGCTGTCTGTGGCTGTGTGGTCCTCCTTCCCCTCCCCTCCATCGATCATGGAACTTACTGTATGCTCTGAGAGTTCAACTAGTTAAACTGTGAGAAGACAAGCTCATTTTTCTCTCTCCCTAGTTCATCAGGGGGTTTTTTGCTAATTTAGCACCCTGGATTCAACTCCCCACACAGCGAAAGGCGCACTACTGGGAAGGCACTCCCACAGGAGCAATAAATCAGCTTATACGATCAAGCTGTCAAATTCAGTCTTAATTATCCAAGTTTAAATAAACCAGTTCAGTGTATGGATTAATTTAACTCCTTAGTTTAGTACTGCAGAGCCGAAGGCATAAACCTGCTCTTCACTGAACTAGGACAAAGGGACACAGGTCATGTCTCCTTCATGCCACTGGCCTTACAAAAGGACTGGTGAGCTGAGAAAGCAATGCTGGTCACTGGTACTTGATTTGTTATTAAGCTTCTTTGTGTTAATAACACTGTTTGTATTTCTGGCTTAACTGACTATATCTGAATAGAAATAATAAAAATAGAATATAAATGAAAACAAGACCTCTAGTTTATGTAGTGAGGGGGGGTATCTATTTCACTGAGTGGAAACTTAAGTCCAGAACCAGAGTGGCTCACTCAAAGCACCTGATCTGTTCAAAGAAGAAATAAATGCCCACGGCAAACATACAATCTCTTAAAAGCACAGGTGCCAAACCTACATTTATATTCTTATCTTAACCTGCAGTTAACAGCAAACATTAAAGGTGTTTCCACACAGGTTTCTGCACAAGGTAGCACAGGTTCACTAACAGAACTCTGCTCACCAGCAGATTTAATTTCTTTAGGAAGACAAGATGTAAGGTACTAATCAACCAATTTTTTAATTAAATATGAAGCACCTCTAGACCCTCTGGGTCTCCCAAATGGAAGGCATCAATGGACAAACTTGCACTATCCTGAAACCATGAGCTTGCAATCTGTACTAACATGAACTCTTACTATTTAAAATAATCTAAAATGCTCCCTCTTCAGCCAAGATTTTGCTGTGCGCTTACACACTCTTGGTCTCTGAATGTTACACGGTACGCAGCTGATGAGCAAAGAGCTTGGATCCCCTTCCCTTGCAGCTTTATGAATGCCACAGGGTACTCGTTATGCAGGCTGACTGCATTAATTCTGCAAATATGTCCACTTGTTCGGTTCAGCACAATAGTGCCAAAATACGCATCTCTAGAGGATGTATCTCCACTAATAAAAGGAGCGGGAATCCTTTCTCGCCACTCCCTCTGGAGGTGTTTTATTCACGGTTCAGTAGAGTGCATGGTAAACTGCAACCATGAGCAGAATGCTATTTAAAGGCACTTATACAGGTCAGAAGTAGAAATGCAGTGGTAAACAGGATAAATGAAACAGCTAGTCTGTAAGCAAGCAAAACCCCAAACACATCAAGGGAAGACTGATGTCGTTCTATTAAACAAGAATAAAACACAATGAAATTCAGGGGATGTATAAAGTTTGTATCTTGTTTCTCCTATGCAGCAAAGCAATATCAGTGTGAAGTCTACTAGGGCCCATATAATCCTACTAAACAAATTGAATCTGGGCAGAAATTGAGTTAGGAAACAGGAATTCACATTGCTTTGAGAGGAGAATCAGCAGAGCTAATTATTAACTGCCTCCTACTCCGCTGTGATACAGAAAGTCAACAATAACATTTCCTAAGCCAAATGCAAGAACCTGAGGCGTGAGGTGGCTGTGATGGACACACGCTGCTCTCTATTTGGTCACCAAACTTACAAAATACAGAGAGATCCTGAAGATGCAGCCAATTTGATATAGTTCCCTCAGGCTGTCAAAGAAAACTGCCTGGTCATCTCAGGTGGATTCAAAAGTAAGAACATGAACCACAGACTTCCTCCAGTCCCTCCTACCAACCACCATGGGAGAGATCTCCTGCCACAGCCTGGCAGAGACAAAGCGCTGCTCAACCCCAGCATACACTGGGTGGGGGCAAACCCAGGGCAGTTTGGGGGTAACCACTGTACCTCTTAAATATTTACAAAACATATAGACAAAACTCTATAACCCTTAGGAACCCAGGGAAGGGAAGGGAGCATTGAGAACACAGCAAAAGGCAGGCAGCAGGAGCATCTGCTTTCGGATTCCCAAGAGAGGAGGAGAAGAAGAGAGAGAGGTTTCATATCATTAGATTAGAATGGAAACCATAGGGCAGGAAAATGCATTCAGATTTTTTTTTTCCCTGAGGTGGAGGAAGAACCCAAGAGTGAGTGAGTGGCCTCCAGAAAGATCCATTTCCTTTGCTTCACCATCAGATCACCAAACTGTTGTTTTTCCATTGTTACGTGAATACCAGGTGCTTCGTGCAGCTACACCCCACTCAGACACCGGGGCCTCCCATTTTCATGCTAAGCAGGAATAATCTTGCATTCTTTTTAAAACAGAAATTATTTTGGGTAGAGAAGGATGCAAAGATACCATAAAATGACTCTTTGGGTGTTTTCTCATTCTGTTCAGATTCTGCCCCATCCCTCAATACAGACTCATCAGTTTTGCAACCGCTTTTTGCTGTCAGATGGCAAAAAGCAGTAGAAAACCACATGGTCAAGGACTGGATGAGTATCTCTTTGAATCACTTTCTTTTTTCATAAATTTATTATAAAATTCATCAAGGAACTCTTCAGCAATAACATTTTTGTTTTAGCTGAAAACCAGAAGCTTTAATGACTGCACAAGAAGGTGCTTTTCATAGTCATAAATCAAGTCTTCACAGAAAGCCTCCAATGTTAGTGTTGCCTACAAGGGAAAGGGCAGCCGTGGGCGTTTAATACAGGGCTGCATGGATGGGAGAGAGAGTGAAGTTCATGTGTAGAGAGGAAAACACTGTTCTGGAAAGCACAGGCAGTGGGGGATGAAGAATAGAGCTCACCACTTTGCCAGGCCAGTTATTTTTGTTCTTTCTTTCTTTTGCAATTACATCCAAACAAGTAGGGATTTGATAGAGGCCAGAGGCTATTCCCAAAGCCAAATAGAAATCACTAAAATCAAGCCTAATTCACAGACAGCTCTGGCCTATAAATATCAGAAGAATAGCAGAGAGCAGACTAACTATTTACAAACTCAGCATAGCTGATTATTTTGGTAAAGCTTATAGAGTTCTATCCACACAGAGAAGTAAAACTCTCTGACTAAGCCAGATAGACATTTACTTCTTCAGATTGTCTTATAAAAAAAAATAACCCAAACCAAACCTAAAGCACCCACAAAACCAAACCCACAATATTAATGACAAACAAAGGATGAGGAAAAGGCTAATGCTCAGTTCTTCTGTATGCAGATCAAATGCTTTCTGATTTCCAGCTAATACAGAGCCTGAAGAATTTCCAAATGCATCCTGGGTAGCGTGGGTGGAAATTTGCAGAGGGCTCTGAACATGAACATACCCCAGAATATATGTTGAAGCAAAGAGGCCACCTTAAGACTGTGAACCTCAAATCCAAGCAAAAGGCATAGACTCTAAACCAAAACTGCTTAGCTGAATTGCAACTTCAAAATCTCTTGTGTGCATGCACACATGTGCACACACGTGTGTGTGGGGAGGAGGGAAATTTTGTTTTAATTGAAAATGGGAATCTTAGCATTGATTAAGTCAAGCAGAGTATAGACATGCACTGTGCAAGCTTCCCCCATAGAGCTTTGGCAATGCACCTCGCTCCTGACCTGCAAAACTCCCTGCTATTCCAGTGCTGAACCTCCTGGGCAGAGAGAGAATCACATCAATTTGTCATTGTGGTGATACTGGTTACGTGATGAGAACCAATTGCCAATTAGGACAAAGATCACTGAATCTCTCTGCAGCTGACCTGAGCAACATTTGAAATCTCATCTCCAGAGAAATAAATTACCATTAACCCTCAACAAAACCTCCCTCTTAATGTATCTGTAAGATGAAAATAGGTGCGTGAATGCCAATTCAGTGGAGAGAGGTCCACATGGGACAGGGCACGTGGAATGAGAATGCTCATATTAAACATCAAATATCTCAAACATGAAAGGTCAGTATCTCAGAAGTGCCAAGTAAATCTGAAAATAGAGTAAATAAAAACCTTTCATATATGAGATAACACCATTTTTCTATAGAAGTATTTTAAAACAACAATGATGAGGGAGGCAGGTGGGGTGGGCAGGTTAGCCTTTGTTCTTATAGCCTCCCATCACCCAAAGGTGTTTTACCTTATTCTGCCTTCCCCACAGGGTACCCATTGCTAGTGCAACGGGAATGGGTTGGTATGAAGGCTCAAGTGACTGACTCCCTGTTTGTTCAAAACGCTGGGGAACCTGATCCCACATTCCAGGCAGGAACGTCTAGGAACATTTGTACATGCTGCCCAGAAATGACTGTGCTCAGAGTCTGAAGTCAGAGGGAACAGGAGACAGTCCCCAGAATAGCTTTTCCCTTCCCCCATCACACTAATTCCTGCTGATCTCTACAGAGTATATTCTCTAGGCAATGAACTGCCTTTTACTCTGCAATCAAAACAAAAGAAGCGGGTACAGAAACAGGACTTACCTTCGAGCCACGCTCATTAAAGATTATCTCTACATCAAGGATTTTGCCGAATTGCTGCAGAGAGACAAGGGGATAAAAAAAAAAATTTATTTATGACAATCCATTTTCCTTACCTTTTTGGGGCTGGCTTAGTGCAAGAAGTGAGAATATTTCTATGGCTAGCATACAGGCTAAGGCATAAAATCCCTGTGACGTGACCCAGTTCTCTCAGGTTAGGACATGCGGATCCTCTTGGTCAGAGTGCCCAGGTTTTCTCACTAAAGTCTAAAGGAAGAAAAACAATCTCCAGAAGAGTTTCTTGTTCCCCTTTTCATCCAAACAATTCTTTCTTACCTCACTCTACTACTTAATCTAAGACATAGTCATATGATTTAATCTCAGATATCTAACAATGTTTCTCAATTGCAATTCAGTATTTTATCTTCCTCCTGAAGTGGCTATCACAATGAGAAACTTAATGGTGATGATGTTTCTCCAGAGGGATAGTCACATAAGACTCCTAACCTCAGGGATTCCAAACCCTAAATCTCCTTTCCTCCCCCTCCCTTTATTTTCCAAAACTCCAAGCCTTCAAAAGAATTGATGGCAGATTCAGAAACCAAAAATATAGCCAAATCCCAACTGTTTATTTTTCTGGAAAAAATCATTCAGCTTCAACCTCTGACGTACATCAGGCTGCCCATAACCCATGCAGGTTTTATCACGTACGGTACAATTCTGAACGCTGCCTCAGCCTGGAGACCCCCAATGAAAACAGGCCCCCACTGCTCTACGCTGCTTCAACAACTGGTTAGAGTTCCCTACTTAGCACAGAGCAGAGCTGGGAAACAAGAGCTACCAGACAGAAAGGAGATTTACCACACTCTGTGGAACCATAGATAGGTCACACATTTAATCTCAAAATATTTTTATTCAATCAGCCAGATTCACACTAGTAGCCTATAGGTAAAAGTACCACCACATGAACAGAAACATGCAACCCTCTGTCCTTTAGAAGTGCAAATGTTTTTCCAAAGGGGACGCCTGCACTCCAGAAAGACAGGTGTAAGATCTCATTTTCAGGAGCAAACATACAGAGCAGACTTCATTCTAGAGACACATACTGGGCTCATACAAATGCTGTGTTTGAGCATTTTTCCTACCCCGTTATTTATGAAAGTGACCATCAACACAGTTTTGATTTCACTGCTTGCAGAAGATTTAAACACAGTAGCAGATGAAGGAAGGGTCAACAAGAAAAGAAAGATTGGTTTCACAGTTCAGAAAGATGATGAACACAGCCTCTGGGCACTGGGACCCACCCACTTTCCACAGAGCTCTTAATATACTATTTGCTTCCCCTCCCCCCTCCTTTCTTTTATAAATTAACATTTCTATTCTGAGACAAATTGTTATAATGCTTATTTGTGGGTGCCCTGCTAGAAAGACTTGTGGCCAGATTTGCAAATGCGAAACATTTACAGCAATGAGCTACGAGGGCTATGGAGAAGCTCTGAATATGTAAAGCAATAAAAAGCTATTAAGTCCCTTGAACAAGTATTCCACAACTGCCTTTAAGCAAACAAAAATGCTTCCAACAATTTTAGCTATAGTTGCTGTCTGCTTCCATTCTCCATTCTTAAAAAGGAGATAGTTGTATTCTTTTACAAATGTTAGTTCACAGATGTTGTTTTTACTGTTCTATTGTTTAAGGACAATACTTGATCTTCTATTCATCCCAAGAACAATTGAATTCACAATATCCCACGTTACATGAAGTTTGAATAATGCTAATGTAAACATGCATCTTCCTTCAAACCTCAACATCTCAACAGCCTAGGCTTGATCCATGCTGGATCCTCTTTTGACCACTGCTGTGCCAATCACATCTAAAATGCATTTTCTATTTCTATCCCACGCTTGGTGTGGGCTTGTCTATAAAGGAGATTAGCCGTTGATTGCTTCTTGTTGTCTTTGTTGCATATGGCTTGGGCTCTGCCATGAAAGAAATCAGTCATGATTGCTTTCTTGGTAGACTATTTCAGTGTCGTTACACCACAGGGGCTGAACCAATTTAACAGCTCGCGGGGTCTGAAGGGCTGTCCCTGCTCCCTTGGTCCTTCCTTGTCTGGTCTCCCCAGCTTCCTAAAGCCGGCCCAGTTTTCATTCTCACCTGTAGATAGACTGATACTGTTCACCAATCCTGTGAAAAAAAAAAAAGAGCCCAACAAAAGGAATAAATACAAGGGGTTTTGATGATTAACTGATCTGAATTGGCTCAAAGGGTCAGGTGAGTGTTAGGAACAAAAGGGAGTGGAAAGCATCCCACCCTGCCCAAGAGGAGAGTCCACCCTGACAGATCAGTTCAGCTGCCTAGCCTTGCCACGCTGAAACAGCTGGGCTCTCAATAAATGCAAATACCAAAATGATTTTTGGACTCTTCAAAGCCATTAAAAAAAATATCACCGTTTTCTACCTCATTAGAATCATCTTGAAAGAGAACAAACTGTGCAGCTTCTGGTGCACAATTATGCCATGCCATCTTCCCCTTTCTCCACACCCAGCTGGGCTTGGATCCTTGAGTATGACTGCCATCGCTGCCTGCCAACCGCGTTCAGCTGAGCTCGCTGCGCGAGGTTTCAGCACCGACAGGAAATCCTGTCTTGTGTGTTTAATGTCTTGTGGCTGACAAAAAGCTGGCACTGGTGCTGAATACAAGTGGGATGACTTAGCTCCAGGAGAAGCAGCAGGGCTGCCTTCCTGCCCTGGAGATGATGGAGGTACCTAGTTAACAGACTTAAGATCACCAAATCCTGCAGTTGCAATGAGTACACACTTGACATCTACTGCACACAGTGGGCTACATCCACCCATGCAAACTGCCCCCAACCTCCTTTCTACCAAGGAGCTGTGGGGGGTTGAAGAAGCAGAAGGGAAGAACCTGCTTGGGAGAAGAGGAAGAGAGACAACAGGAGCTAACTGCTGAACTGAGGCTTACTGGGGTGGGTTTTCCGTCTCTGTGAAATTCCATGGAAGAAAGCAGCATGGCTGTGATGTAGGAGGACACATGCTGGACACCTCAAACCCTGCTGCAACCATTGCCACAGATGCTCTGACAGCTACAAACACTCTTGTCCTCGCTGCTGCAACGGTTACAGCAGGTCCAGCACTGGAGGCACTTCTTTTTTTTGGTAGTGTGCCAGAGTTTTCCTGAAGAACCAAAGCAGGGAAAAAGAACTAGTTCATTTTAACAGTTTATATCCCCTTCAAAGCTGAATCTAATTTAGCAGAACATAAAAAGGCACTTTGTTCTCTGATGGTGCTTCCCCTAACAAATGTCAACAGCCTACTGCAAACAATAGAAGTTTAAGAGCTCCTTTTCAAAAGGTCACAATTTTTGTATGGAAAATGCTAGGCTGTCTAAATAAAAGGGTCAACACTAAATGCCCCCATAGTCATTTTTAAAAATATCATGTATACAGGCATGTTTGTATTTTCCAGTAGACAGAGGGTCTGGCCAAATAAAACAAGATCCATGCTTAGGTCATCCGGGAGGACTAGCCCTACAATCCCTAACCTTGAAGACATGAATCACTGTTCTCACAGACCTGATTCGTTCACTCCATGATTACCAAGAGCTTCTACTTACAACCCTGCAGTAGAGGGGGGAAAAAAACCTCAGCAGAGTTCAGCCTCTGTAGAAGACATTGCAGGACTACACAACTCCGATGCTCCCAACCATGACTTCAAAAGCTTACAATGTGACCAAGAAGCCAGCATTCCCCTTCAGTCAGGTTGTAGAAGAGGCCTCCTCCATGAACTGCTCATGCACACGCCATATGACAGATAAATACCCACACATTTCCAGTCACGGAAGCTACAGCATATTGTTCTTAGTCCTCTGTTCCTAGGGGTGACAGCTTTTAGCTATTCTTCTGTAAAGCAGGTAAATGAGAACCATCTCCTCTACCATAGTAGCAGGAACTGTTGGAAATAGTGGTTTTAAGAGACATAAAGACATTAACAGACATCAGCTATGACCAGAACCCAATTTTCTTGCTTGAACATGATGTACCTTATCACAATTGCAAGGGCATTGTGCAAGGAAAGGTATACGCATGCTGTGCGTTCCCTTCCACCCAGATGACATGAAGGCAGCAGATTTTTCCAGCAGAGGCCATAACTACATTACATATAATAAATTTGAGAGATCTGGCACCAGAAAGCTTTTGCCTTCCAAGGCACTGACAGTTTGGTAGGGTCCATTTGTATGCTCTGTTCCAGCTGGCTCTGCCTCCTCTCCCTGTCTAGAGCTTTCAAAATCAGCTCCAAAACGTGCCAGACAAATAACTTAACCCTAAGGATGCAGACATCAGGGAGTACAAGGCATATTCTCCAGAAATCACTGAACAACTGAAGGTAATGTGAGGCACCATAAGACAACCTCACATCCCTAGAAGAGAATGTTGTATGCCCAAGCAGTTTTGTACTGGTCTTACAAAATGCACTTAGAGGTGAGTGCAGTGAACTATCTAAACCTTGAAGGTGTCAAACAGTCCATTCTCAAAGATGGTTGAGATGAAAAACAGCCAGGAAACCAACCTTCTGTACAGGAAACCTCAACAGGTCCCTCAGGCTTGAGTTGCGTGAGCAAGAGTGTTTCATGTGCATGGATAGGTGCATGCTGCAGAGAGCATCCTTCCCCCAGCTCTCAGCTCCATGGGATATATTGAATTTCAGCCGAGAACAGCTGTCTCCATTGTAGCATGTATGTCAGTGCTACTACCAGTACGTGAACTTCCTCATCTAAAGCTGGCTTGCATCTCCAGAAACAGTATAGCTAATCCTGCTACAGCCAACCCTGTTGAGCCAAGCTAGGTCAGCCTTCTTTGCTGAGAGGAAGGCTGAAGCACCAAGGATTTATAAACCAAAGCACTATCTCAGCTGACCAACTGAACAGACAATAAACAAGCACCAAGCCCTTGCTAGGGTTGACCTGCTGCCCGACAAAACACATGTTTTCTAAGAAACCAGACTTTAGAAGAAAGCCACACAAACCCCACATATTTCTAGCAGGATTTACAGACAACAGTCATCCCAGTAAACAGTGATGAAGAACATAGTTTCTCAGTCATTTGTTATCTTCTGACACACAAATAAAAGGTTTTCACACAAAACAGTGAGACGGGGGTGAACAGTACCACATAGTACCCTTTCAGAGATCTTAACAGCAGGCCAGCTTCAAGTCTACACTTCCAGCTGCTTGTTCCTGCCCTGCGCCATCCCCAAGAGGTGTGACTGTGCTGCAACCTGGTACTGTTGCCATGGAAAAGGTACTTGGACCCATGCCCACAAAAGCAGCATACATTCAAAAGTCCATCTGAGAGGACTCAGATGTGCCAACTGAATCCATATACAACTGGGTTATAGAAGACAACTCCATGTAATTTTACACCCAGGCCTTTTATGCAAGTAAATCCAGCTACAGCATTACACTGTTTTCTAAATGACATTCAGCCCAGTCTCACTGCAGACTCTTCTGTAACTCACATAGAAATCTAAACAAGTCTTAGATAAATGTATGATCCAGTCATCACTGTCTTCCACCAGATGGTCACTACACAAGTCTCTGTGTCCTGTGGCATCAGCACACAGCTTCTGCAGAGCACAACTGACAGCACAGTGGCCACTGACAGCTGCAGTGGCACAAGCACCCTTGCCCAGAAGCACTGTGGTCCCCAGCGTAGCCATGCCAAGCGGGATGCTCAGCAAGCACTGAGTGCAAGAGGCCTTTGCAAAAGGTGATTTCTCACAAAGGATTTGTGATTTGTCACAAAGAGGCCACCTTGTGCCTGAATGTTTGTTCTCCAACACCAGCATGTAGGACTCATTACACATGACTGGTGGCCAGTGCTATTTGGACACGGGGGAAAAAAAAGTGTCGTCAGTACTGTTCAGAGGTGAAAAAACCCAAAATACATCTTGATATCCCAGTCCACTCAGAAAGCAGAGCCCCTTTCCATAGCTCTCCTGCTGCTGTACTTCAGGCCTCGACTGCATCAACACCTGCAGGTCTGAGCTGCTTGGTCTGTCACATTATTTACCTACTTCACACCTAACGAGTAGTTTTCTGCCATTGCCAATACTTGTGTGTCATGAATTACTCGTGTATTTAAATTCATTTACTGGCAAATACAGACTTAAAAAGAGCTGTAGTCTAGCCTGTAATTGCTGTAGCCCCAAACTAAAGGCTCATGAAGGTGTTTTGCACTCTTGACACCAGAATGAAGCTGGATGAGAAATTATATCCACCGAGATATTTTAGGAAGTGCAAAGTGCCAAAATGTTTCCCCAGAGGCCAAGATCGAAGGCTACAAGAGCTTCCAAAAATATCTCAGCTCCCAGAGCTGTGCTGCTCAGGTCATACAAAGTGATGGTCTACCACAAACACAAAGAACCTCTCAGTAGAAGTATTAGTTATGCTTAGAGAAAGAAAAGGTTAACAACATTACCTGCCTTAAAATCCAATGTTAAAAAACCAAGTAGCTACTATCCTGTCGCATTTAATAAATGAAGTTGTTAATAATTTCATTACCTGAAAGTTATTAAAGGTGACAGAATGGTCACCTTTCTATGAAACAGCTATGCCTTATTACTGCTGCAGCTGATAGCACACAAAACCTGTTTAATCAACTGGACCAATGATTTTTCCACCAGAAACAGTTAACAGCCTACAAGTAGTAGCCATGGAGTGAGCATGCTTTAAAAAAGGCAGTATTTCCATCTGAAGCCAGACCATGAGAAAATTCACACCCTGTACTGTGCTATTCCACCTTCACCTGCAATCATCATCAACATAGTAGAAGATAAAAATAAGGACTATCTCTTTTTTTTTTAAAAATAGTGGAAGATTCTTGAGCAAAGTTCATTTCACCACAGAATGGATGTTTCTCAGAATTTACTAACTTGTCACACACTGGCTCTCACAATAGGTGAGAGGAATTTAGTGCACTGACGCCTGTATGAACTGCCAAAACAATCCACTCTGCTTGGTTTTGTGGAGGAAATTAATGATTCAGTTTGAGAACAGATGGATTTTCCTCTTGCTGACGGTCCAACCTAGCCTCCATCTAACCCAGAAGACTCAGAAGTCCATCTGACTCTCAAGTCCAGAACTATCCAGAGTATCCCAGCCAGTCTTATATTGGGATAAAAACTCCTTCTTGAAGCACAGGAGGGAAGGACTGAAGCTATCAGCCATGAGGTACAAGCACAGACACTAACAAAGCACATAGTTGACAGGACTGGAACCCTATTTAGGGAAATATGAACTTATCTTCTGTATACATAGGCAGTAAGGAAGGGGACAGGTTACCAGAGGTTAAGGAGAAGACTGCTACCATCATGTTTGAATCCTTATATTAGCCAAAGAATGTCCTTCAGAAACCTGACAGTAAGATTCTGAAGACAGTTGCTAACTATTTTTAAATACTGATGGCAACTATTCTACTCCCTGCTAAGTTAATCCATTGTTTGAATTAGCCTAAATGACTATGAATTTTTCTCTTATTTCAAGGTTAATTGTGTTAAATCTCAGCTTCCAACTGGAAAATCTTATTATGAGCGTAAACAAGACCTAAGCCCCTTATTAGCAGGTATCATCCATGCATAAGCACCTGTACAGAACAGATTTGTCATCTCCCAACCTCTCTTTAGTAAGCAGAGTACATCATGCACCCAACACCTTATACAGTTAAAAAGCTACTCATCTTCCAAGCCCTAGATTATCTTTTTGGCTTTAAACTGATCTCAGATTTGCAGATCTCTGAAAAATTATGCAGTTACAGTCTTTTAAACTTTCAACACGAGCAAGAACACACTCCTCCTTCAACCCATTACCCCCATTTGCATTGTTGAAGCAACTATCTTCAACAACCACTAGTACTCTTGCAAATCAGTGTTTTCCATCCTGTAAGTACAGCCTGGTTCCCACACACTCAGTGATTTGCACTGAACTGCATCAAACACAATTTTACTGGATTTATCATCAGTTAACCAGGCATTTCAAGTCCTTCTCTAACAGTAACCTTATCTCTTTCCTCCTCCTCAAAGGGGTTTTTTAGCTGCAAAACGTACTGGCAAGGTTTTTATAGTGCAGTCTCCATGGGTTGATACAGATACTGAACAGGGCTGTGACTGAAACAGATCCCCAGGGGAAACCAACACTAGAAACAGTTTTCATCACTGCTGTCTCCTAAGTACTACTTTTTATTATTTATCATTAAAGAGGTTTTTAATCCCTCTAATGTCTATTGTATTTATTTGAGATAAAGTATTCCTTTTCTTAAAAATCAACATTGGTCACTTGGATGAATTCAATTGGTTGAGCATGTTCTACTCTATCAGTGTTGCTTTGAATAATCATGTCAAAATAGACATGACGGTATTTACCTGCAGAGATGTGCATTACCTTACACAAAAGCACACTTAATAGATATTAAACTGTTTCTTCTAATTTTTTTCCCAAACTTTCCAAATTTATTATAACCTCAGATCAACAGGTGGATAGATAATTCATAGCTCTTTGGGTCATTCCTTTCAGTTTTTTCCATACTGAATCCCAACGGGCAGCATTCCAGCCTTCTGCAACTCCCCTAGCTTACAAGAATCGGCTCAAAATTAACGTTAACAAATAGAACAGCTCTTTGCTTTGGCACGTACCTTGTCAAACTGCTGGTTTTTAATATTAGCAGTGACTGTATCATCCTCCTTTGTTATAAATTATGCACAAAACCAAATATGGTAAAAATACCTTCAATCACAGACACAGCAACTTGGGCTTTTTTGTCAGTTTTTTTCCTGGTTTTTTTTTTTGTTTTATTGTTACTTGTATTTTTTCCCCAGAACACACAACTATTTCCTAATTTTATATTGTACCCGCACTTAAATCTTTTCTATTGGCATGTAGAAAATTGATGCCTTCTCCTCTGAAGCTACACCATCAATACCTCCATGATTAGCTCATTTCCTTTATCACCTGCTTCTATGCTTAAGTTTGCAATTATATTCACTGCCATTTACTTCCTCCTCCTCTTCATCCTCCCTGCCTAATGTAAAGAATGTTTTGTGTTTTATTAACACAGTTTTGGTGACTGTGGAATCATGCCTTTTTGGCCATCAGTATGATTTTATTGAATACTTTATAGCTTCCATTAACACTTCCCTTTTAAAGGTACCTTCCCAGGCAGTTATCCTGCCAATTGTTTAAACTCGAAGAAACAGACTCTTCTAAAGCTCCTTACATTACTGCCTGATGCCATATTCTGTTTGCACAAAGTAAATACAGACAAATAACAATCACTGGTACCTAGGCAACCGTGGGATTTCAGGTCAGCTGTTAACTCTTCTTTATCTGCTAGAACAAGGTCAACTATTGATTTATTCCACAGTGGGTGCAGAACGGTGTACATTAAAAAATGACCTATTCCTTCTAGAAGCTTTCTGCGAGTCTTTTTATCAGCATCATGAAAAGTCAAGTAAATATTACCTGGTTTTAGGCAGCCTATTTTGCCTCCCTAAGAAGCACATACATAAAGAAATGTTTGCTCCATTCCTGAGGATCTCTCAGGGACCTGTTCGAAACACATAATAGGCAAGAGATGGTTTGAAGCCTGAAAGGCTTGAATTCCTCAGGAAATCCTTCTGTCTGCAGCTCTCAATGGTGAAAGTTTAGAGAGTGTTATGTAATACCCATTTAATCACCCATGGGACAACATGTCTGAAGTCCACCTCTACTCAAGCCTGGACGAAAGCATTAGCTAATGTTCTGCGCCCCAGGACTGGGCTGACCTCTCGCATTGCTGCTCCATCCTCAGGGGACTTCTTTACTCCCTCCCTACCATCACATTTATTTCTTCCTCCACGGCTTTGCTGTCTACCCAATTCCTCTCTTTGTACAGTAGCTTGGGAAAATCACTCCAGGCAAGGATTTTGAGTCTCTCAGATATGACGTTGAGGAGATGTGACCTGACACACAGAAGGGAGAGGGAGAAGATGGGGGTTACAGGCTAGCCACAGCTGAAGACTCAGACAATCATGAGTCCCCTGTAGGAGAAAGGGTTGGTTTCAGTGAGTCACCCAAGGGAAAGCATCCTGATCCTGAAAAATAAATAGGAGCAAGGAGGATTGAGAAAGAGAAAAATGCTCTTGTGCTTGGAGCTCTGAGCATGCCAAGAGAAGCAGCACAGAGAAAAAAGGGAGATGCACAAGGACCACTGATTATTTCCTTGGAAAAGTAGCCAAATTCTCTATTAGAGAAAAACGGCACATGGCCTTTTTGTGCCCCAAAAGATGAATGCTCTTCTAGTAGGAAGAACTCTCTGCAAACACATGGGGCAAGTGAACTAGCAAAGGTTTTATAGGGCACATACCACTTACCCCAGTTAAAATCACATCACTGCTGGAACTTGAGATTACGTTTAAAGAAAAAAATAAACACCAAATAACTCGAGGAAGACCAGAATCCACTCATGTAGCTTATTTCCCCATTCCTTCTACATGCAACAAGTAGCACCATATGGGTCCAAAAAAAAAAAAAAAAAAAAAAAAAAAAAAGATAGGAAACCTTAATGCAAGAAGTTAGGCTGCATTTTCTACAAGTCACTTCTTGGGACAGCAGCTCATTCAACTTGCCTGGGTCTCCCAGTTGGCAAAGCAGAGATCAGAGTCACCAGGACCCACGACAGGGGAGTTCATGTCATGTCCATTTCATTCATGACCCCACATCAGGAGCACAGGGAGGAAACAGCATCAAGGTGAATGAGCACAAAAGGGGCCACTCATCAAACCAAGGGAAGGGACAGCACAACATGGAACAATTTGTGTTAGGCATGCAGCTCCCAGGAGAGGGGAGCAGCAGTAGCATAGAGCAGGACATTCTAAATACAGATTGTAGCAGGTGGTCCAAGAACTGGCTGTGATTTCATCAACCGGTTTATCCAAACCGGACGGAACTGCCTACTGCACAGCCCTGCAAAGCACAGAGCAAGCTGCAAACCACCACAGCCCAACAGGCGACTGAGAAGATCCAGCAATCACAGATTGCCAGGAGATGAGTTTCACCCTGAAAACATTCCCACAGATGTCAAGAGTGTGACAAGCTAATGTATGAGCAACATGGAAGCAAACCCAAGCCTCTTGCAACAGAGTCAGAATTTTGGCTGGGACCTACCTCCAGAGGTCATTCAGTGGAACTAAGGAGATCTGGTTGGCCAGGTTGTATTCAATCAAGTCAAAAATCTTCAAGGATATTTTCCTGCTATCTAATAGAAATTTACCCACATTCCATCTTGTGTTTGCTGTCTCTCACCATTGCACACAACTAAAAAGAATCTGGATGTACCTTTTCTGTATCCTCTGATCAGGTACTTCCAGACAACAAAAATACACACACACACACACCCCCTTGCCTGCTCTTCTCAAAGCTGAACAGGCCCAGGTATCACGTTGTTCACACACAGTGTTCTCCAGCTCCCTGACTATCTTAGTGGTGCCCACTGGGCTTGCTGCTGTATTTCACTTAAATGAAGTGCACTTCTTGCACTGGGGAGCCCAAACTGGACACACTGTTCTAGATGCAGTTTGAAGTGCTGAAGACAGGGAAAGGACTGCTTTCCTGGGCTTACTGGCTAGTGACTAACACAGCCCAGGGTGCAGCTGGCCACCTTTGCTGCAAGAGCATGCTGCTGCTTATGGTTCATTTGTTGTCCATCAGGATCCCCATCCCAAATCTTTTATTGCAGAATATCTTCAGACAAGCAGCCCCCAGACTGTACTGCTGCAGAGGTTATTCCCTCCCAGACAGAAGGCTTGAAACTCACACTCTTGCTGAGCATCTTGAAATTCCTGCCAGCCCATTTCTCCAGCCTGGCCAGGTCCCCCTGAATAGCAGCCTTGCCCTCCTGCATTTTGACCCCTCTTCATTTGGTTTCACTCAGAAAATAGCTTCAAAGGACAGAAAAACCTTCAAGAACAAAGAACAAAGTTTCTCACAATATACAGCAATTGGGACTCTAACTAAAGTGAAATTTTTAACATTTCTGCACATTTTGTTCATTTTGTACTGTCCAACCTATGGTTAAGTCCAATTCTTCACTCATTTAGTGACGTCTAAGCTTGAAGTCCACGAATTTGGCACATTTTGACATGGAGATATTCAAGACCTGTCTGGATGCCTACCTGTGCAATATGAGCTAGGAAGCCTGCTTTGACAGGGGGGTTGGACCCGATGATCTCTTGAGGTCCCTTCCAACCCCTATTATTCTGTGATTCACAATACTGTAACGCTATGGGAGAGTGTTTGTGTGTATGCGTGTGCATACACACCCACGCCAATGCTTTAAGAGATGCAACAACTTCAACAGGAACACTGCAGAACTGGGAGGAATAGCTGTTAAAATCAAGGTACACACACAAAGCCGAGAGCTTTGGACTTTCCTGGTTTGTGTCCTCTGCACTGCATCTTAAACAGGTAGCAACTGTTAATTAAAAATATTTCTTAAGACTTTACAACATGTCATCAGCCATCCTATCACCAAGTCAAATATCACCAATGATGATGATATACAGATAACTTCACTTGAAGGTTAGGTCATGAAGCATTTAGCTCATTTATCTCTGTTCACAGGGAATGAGTCACCACCTATACTCATGTGAACAAACTCTTCCTCAACGAGCTTATAAATGGAGAATGATGAATAGTATACAAAGAGTAGGGAAGACAAACTATTTGGTCAAAAGAAACAGAATGTATATCATACACAATGTAAAATACCATCCGACTTGCACCAGCTTTTCCACATGCAATTGCTAGCTGGCCAATTCCTTGCAGCAATTTTTCATCACAGAAGTGGATCATGAGGAAAGACATAAATATTTCAACAAGTTTCCAAGCAACTGAAAAACAGTGCTTTGCAAGGGATATATTAAGTCTATGTTTAATCCTAGTCTTTACCGGGAAATGAGGTGAAGTTTTTGAGTTTGGTTGGTGATTTCTCCCCCAGAAATCCAGTGTTACATCACACTGAAGGTCTTGATATGAACAACACTGTTACAGTTTTCATGTGTAATTTACCAGCTGAGGTAAATGCTACCAACTGTCCTAGTCCTACAAGTATTTTAGTGTGCTGACTAAATTGAGGAGGAAGGGCTTTTTGTCCCATGAATACACCAGCACCACGTGTCCCACCTATGGGGAAGGAGAATCTGCCATGCCTTAAAAGGTGCTGCAGACTTACCCCAAACATCTGCCGAAGGTCAGGATCTCGAAAGCGGAAGGGAATGTTAGACACATGAAGTCGTTTTGGAGTGGATTTGCTCTCGGTATTCTCACTGCTCTGTGTCTGTGATTGCTGTCCATCTGTCTGTGCCCCTCCTTCTGTTTGCTGAAAGGAGAAAGACAAAAGTGTGCGCATGAATAGAAACCACACAAATTCCTTTCACATGCTTTGTCTATATCTTTTTAGGTATTAGTACTACACTTGCAACTGTGGTATCTAGCTCTTGACAATTACTTTGATAAAGCAAATAACACTTAACAATTGATCTATTGTTCTTCCCCTCCCTTTCCATGAGTAAACAGTAATGAGATCTCAGTCTCCCTCCCCTCATATCAACTCTCAGTTTAGCAGATTTGCCTTTGGTTTTCTTAAATTGCATTTTTCTTTTCGTCTCTTCTTCCTCACTTCAGCTGCCACCACATGAAAGCTCTAATGAAGAGGCAGATCTTTCATATCCTGAAGCAGGGAGGTAGTACCGCCACTCTAATCTCATGTGGCAGGATGTTCGTGCAATCATCAAAATCCCACAGCTGAAGTGGCAGCTCTTCACTGGGCCAATACCAGAAATGCATCCTCAGGCAAAACGGCATCTGCTCTGTCAAGCTCCCTTCAGAGAAACATTACCCCAAAAGATCTATAATTAAATGGCAAAATCCTTATATGAACAGCTTACGGATGTCTTTGATTAACTTTTCTCCTACCTTTAAAAGTCAGCCCAAGGATAGGGAACAGTCATTACAACTGTAGGGTTTATAAACTCAAAGTGCTACTTCCTGCTACCAACTCCGCTGCTCAAACAAGGGAATTTGTTCCAGCAATGACTGGTACAGCAAAACCACGTCAAGGGCTGGGCTGGGGTCCTTATGCACAGGAGTACAGCAAGAAGACAGAAGAGTAAGGGAGACCAACGTGCCAAAGGAGAGACCTAGCACCCCTACAGAGGTGACTGGTAAAGGAGAAGAGAGAACCTCAGCTGCTTGTGTTGGGCTTAGACCAAGAAATGGTAAAATTTGAGCATAGCAATAAATATAAAGGCAAGATGCTTCTGCAAAATGCCTTGATGAGAAAGTAGCATTTTCTGCTTTCTTCATGTTAGTCAGAAAAATTACCTCAAAAACTCAGAGCTACAAAGTAGACTATAATTTGGCTGATTTTATTGCTCTGTCCCTTTCCAAAAGTACGCATTGACAGGCTGAGGCATTGAAAGAGCACCCACTCACTCATTCAAATCTCCTGCTGCTTGCTGCAGCCTTTCCAGAGTCACACTTTGGCCACCTGTGTGATGTACTTTCAAGTGTCATCTCATTTCTTTAGATGCCAACCTGACTTCCTCCTCAACCCATCAAGTGAGAAGAATGTCTACAACAAGGCAGGGACCATGCAATTTCTAGAGTCAGACTTTTTTAGGCACTTTGAAGAACACATGCTGGCCTTAAAAATAAGGATTTAAGGGTAGCGGGTTGTTATTTTTTTTCCTGTTCTGGGCCTCCCCCTTCTCCCCTCCATTTAATACACCATTTGTGTACTAAAGAGAAATCTCAAAGGAGTTGCTCCCAGTGACTCCCCAACCGCTGGCTGGATTACTCTGCACATCATTCAATATACAACACTTCGTGAATGTTTGGATAAAAACATCTCAGATAAACTAAACTGGCAACATTAAGAGACCTTCTTCTGGCCAGAAATGTGTCTTACAGACATGACCTTGAGTTTGCATACTGGTTATAAAGCACTGACAAGAGCAAGCAAATAGTAAGCACTGGGGTCTTGACACACTGAGCAGAACAGTGGCAGCTTTCCATTTTACTTTAGTAGAGCTGCGCAAGCAGTACAAAACATTTTAATCTATTTAATATAAATTAAGCTGCAACAGAAAGAATGAAAATATCACCCTGAGAGCTGTGCAAGTCTCAGGAGAAGCCTAGGAGAATGAAGCATTTTTATTTGGCTAAGACTCATCCATTCTCCAAACATCAAATCTTCAAGGACAACCTCAGAAACTTCCACTTGATTGTATCTAAAAACCTGCCTCCCCCTCTCCAAGTTTTCCCTCTTCTCTTACCCTCATCCCTACGACAAAACGCATCTCCAAACATTCAGAGAGTGCACCCTAAGGGAAGAATCGATGCAGCTGGCTTGCGATTAAATCACATCATGCTATTTGGTGGTTTTATTTTTATGACTCCATCAGAGTCCTTTGCTCCTCAGGGCAAATCTGTCCAAGAAGGACAGAACACAGGAGTAGCCTATCCATCATCACCGTACACAACACCTGCAAGTGAGTGCTCCAAAATAACTCCCAAAAATCATCAACACTCCTGCCAAAAGGGATCTCTGCAATCCCTTTTGGAGCCCTGCTAGTGCAATTTGCAAATCCCATGTATTCTATGGCTTTGAGTGGAATCGGCAAGTGGGCAAATGCCAATGCGCACAGGTGCATCCTCAAACACACTAGTGCATCTTGCACAGTGTGAATGAGGACGGGCAAATTCTGAATGGCGAGGACAAAACTGGCTTAGTCTTTAAAATTCAAACATAGGCTGCACAGGACTGGATCTGCCGCTTCCACAGGGGAGGAAGCCAGGAGGTCGTCTGCACTCCCATCCATTTGTTTGCAGGCAGAGGGCAGAACTCCTTTCTTACCAAGGGTGCCATGTATCATGTAGAGCCGCCTGCTGAAAACCACTCACAGCTGTTCCTGCATATGGCAGAGTGCTGCCACCACGCTGGAGTCATTTTGCTGCACGTGAGATGTATACAGTAAGACAAAGGCTTCAAAGAGGAGAAACAATAGAAGGAACAGGGGATCTCAGTCCACTCTTACCATTTTGACTACACTAAGTTCCCAAATGCTTTTCAGGCTTTCACATACCCTGATTTTTCAGCAGTAGTTTAACACTGAATACCTTCTCTCTCTGGATGCTGTAGCTCCCTCGGTTCTATCGTCTACAGCCCTAAGCTAAGATTTGAACTTTCTGCTACTATAACATTAGCTCAATACATTTGTCTACTGCCACACATTCAGCTACAGCATAAAAGAAAGAAATGGTCTCCTCAGATCCTGCTCCCCCCCCCAGCCCTTTTAAAGTTATTCCTTGTCTTAATTCATTAGGAAGAAGATGAAAGGAAAGGCCTGGAGCCTGTTCTCAGGCAGCATATAATGGAGACTGGCAACAGTGCTACCCTGACCGGGCCGGATGATAAAAGCCTGAATTTCACTGAGCACCCACTCCCCACGCCAACTCCTTCCCCACACCGAGTTTCAGCTCCTTCCTTCTGGCCTCACGTCAGCACTTCACAGCAAAGAACCTGCCCTCTCCCTTCACTACATTCAGCGACTCGGTTTGAAAAGGAGTCCATGTGTGTTCCCCAGGCCTCAGCACAGGCAACACAGAGACAGGCTGCAGAAAAGAGCCTGTGTTTGGAAACAGTAACAGACCCACCTTACTCAGTGGAGTCTGTGTAACATATACTTAGGCAGGTGATAATGCTATTCACTGCTGCACACCCAAGCTTTGAGCTCTGCTCAAGGTCACTGAGAAATGCATCAGAGTTCAGGACACGCACAGTATGTGCTTCACTTTTAACTACTTGCTGGCTGTGACCCTATGCCAGCTCCTCCTTTACACCCATGAGTAGAGTAAGGAAACCCTAAGCAAGAAGGGTCAGCTGCAAAGAGAAGCAGGTTTACCTACACGTAGGCATGTAAAAGGGGAGGACACCTGGCAACATAAGGGTGTTCTGAAAGGTGTGGGGGCAGCTCTACAACCATCTCCTCACCTCCCAACTAGACTCTAAAGCAGCTGGTGAACAAGCAATTGCTGAGCATTTCTCCTCAGCCGGAGGGAAGCAGGGGCTCCATCACCACCTGAGCTCTGAGCAGGTCTCCATCTGCATGGCCAGACAGAGGGCTACCTCCCCAATGAGACAGACAAACACCGATGCGACAGGCCAGCACACAGACTATTAATACCCAGCACATTCTGTTTCCATCTCCTACTTGCTTCTAGAACTGGAACTGCTTCAGGTCCAAGTTATAGAAAAGCAAAAAACAACCCCCCATCCTCTCTCCCAGGAAGCAGGCGGTCCAAAATGTTGTGAATCATAATGAGGAGGTTAAGAGCCATAAATCACTGCAAAGAAAATATTTACAAAATACAAACTGTAACTAATAACTATATTTAAAAGGGGACTTGGGTGGCTTACAAAATCTGGAAGACAGACTGTGCTCACTCCACTGCTTCTAGACCAGTCTTGGAACAAAAAAACCCCATCCCCAACAACCAAACAAAACCCCCCCAACAAAAAACAAGAAAAAACAGACAGACAGACCTTGTTTGGATCAAGAGCTTGAGGAACCATGTGGAGACAAGGACAGAAAGCTATGACTGGCAGAAGGCAATCTTCCCACCACAAAGTAGAGCACAGACAATGTGGGAAGATCGCTGCAACTTCTAGTGAAGAACCGTGTCAAAACAACCAGTCACCCACTAATGAACAGATACCCAGTGAGCAGGCTTGGTGGAAAAACAAGTGAAGAATGAGACACTGGGCACAAAACCCCTTTCCTGCCCCATCACAATCTACCAGAGTAATACTGCTGTCCTACACATCCAAGGGCAAAAGGGGTGGAAACTTCTGTGCTTAAGTGACACTTGTTTAGCAGACTGCAGGGTGAATTAATAATCACCTTTCAACAGCAGTAAATATAATTTTAGAATTATATCCACATAGCTGATTTTTCAGAGATACCAGCAGTGTTATATTGTTTTAAAATAATTTTTAAAAATAGGGTTACATTGCATTCACAACGAACAATGTGCCCAAGTACCCTGCATGCAAAAACCAGGCCAAACAGTTGCAAAGGATGTACCAAATAACTTTCATTACAGTAAGATTAATTTAGGCCTTATTTTTTCTGATTGTTAGTTACCTGTTTTCTGATATACTGAAACTTAATTCATTTTGTTTACTTTCTTCATTAAATAAAGACCTACCCCACCTGAAGTCAGAACCCAAGCTTAACATACGAAAGCACGTAGGGAGCTTTGCTATTTGTCCCGCAAAAACGAAGACATCTCTGATGTGACAGGCAAGGTTTTTCATGTAGTGATGCTTCAAACGACTCTGTTTTTCCCAGCAGTATTTTTTAATAGGATTCTTTGGTGCTTTTTTTCTTTTCTTCCCCTCACCCCTTCAACAAAGCGGTGAAATGAAGCGCCCTGAATGGCCTGCTCTGCTAGGAAGAACGTCAAAGACTTTGTGAGCAGTTCCAGCACATTCCTCACAGAACACAGATGCCCTGACAAGGTGAAGGAAGCAGCATGACTTCCCAAGCTAGTGGTCACCCCTGGACCACTCCATGGACAGTGGCAGAACAGCCACACAATAACAGACTAAGAACCATCCAAGCCCACTATCTTCTTTTGGACAGCGGCCAAATCTGTGGTGCCTGTGAAAGAACAAGAATAGGGCAAACGTTTGGTGATTTTTCTCCAGCACAGTCTCCAGCAAGCTGAGCCAGATGATGTCTCAACTCCCAAAGCATCCTATGGATGAGAATTCCAGTGCTAAATTCTTCAGTATATGTAAAAAAACCCAAGAAACTAACCTTTTTTTCCAAGCATGGCCCTCAATTATTTCCTGCATGCATTCTAGTGAGTGAAAATGGAAAGTTCCCTGTTTTATTTCCCATACCATTCAATATTCTATGTACTTGTTGTATGCCTTCATTCTTGTCAGCTCTTGTCTTAGGTGAAGATTTCATTTATTCTCATAAAGAACCTGCTACATCCCTTTCATCATCACTATTATCCTCCTCTGTACTACCTCCAGATCTGCTATAACCTTTGAGAGATGCAGAAGTACCACAGCTGTATACTCTAACATAATGATATTTGCTGATTTATTTCCCATTTCTCTTTCAAAATCATTTTTAAATCTGCCTCACTAGACACGAGTCTACAAGTGCTGAAGATAATCTGCCTCGTATTCAAAATAATAAAATAATCTGCCTCACACTCAAAGTGAATTCCTGATGTTAAATGTCAGTTTGCTACCTCAAGACAGCAATCTTCAAGCCGAGGTGGCCAAACAATCAGCAGCTAGCTACTTATTTGAAGCTAGTTCTTCCTCATGTCTACCTGCTCAGCAGTATCAAACGACAAGTGAGGATATTCATTAAACATAGTCTTCACCTGAAATACCTCACATGAGCAATTGCTTTAATTACTAAAGTGATGAAAAATAATTACAGAGGAAAATTCTGCAATCTCAGACTAGGCAAAAAATACCCATGGGAAAGTCATCATTAGAACACTATCCATGTGTTACAGGAGTCAGTTGAGGAACCCTTGGTGCTGTTGGCTCTCTTCTTTCCAAACCCTTGCTAAATTTAAGAAATCAGGAGGTCTATATCCCTTTATGGTATAGCAGATGAGTTAAGCATGTTTCAGCATGGCACATCAAGAAGCCAAGAGACATGATGCTCTGTAATTAAATAATGCTTTATATTGGTTCATGACAAGGTAACACCAAGGCGACAGCACCTGCCATTTTCATGCAAAGTAATTTACATAAACTTATTCCTCTACTTCTGCACCTCCAGCTGCATTCCATAATTTATACAGACACACAAATTCTTCCCTCTGACATTAACAAGAGAAACGAGTTGAATAATCAGCTCCCAGTATTAAGTGCATTGCATTTACTATCAAGCAAGCTTTTTTTGTTCAGTGGATGATTAATCTTCCCTCTGCGGGTAGAGTACCAGGAGATGCAGAGAGCTGACAATTGCTCTCGGCTCCTGGCCATGCACTCCATACGCTTACCTTGCAACAACAGCATTTGCTGGATCCCTCCAAGAGCTGCTCTAATTCATTAACCCAGCAAAGGAATTGGACAGCTTTCTGCCAGGTCAGTGAATTAAAGTGGCTCACGTAAGGAATGCCAGAGCCAGCAAACAGGAGTGGGAGTTTGTGCTTAGAGCCAGATCTCTCCTTTCTGACAGCCATGAATCTTTAGATCAGCTCAGCTTCCAGAGGTACTGCAGCCTAATTAGCATCTCCACTGGCAGCTATCTGTGATGAGTGTCTCTGTTAGGGATAAGCACACTGATGTAAACCAAAAAGGGGGAAGTGGGAAGAAACCAGGCGACCCGGCACCATAAGAAGTGAAATGCAGAGCATCAACGGTGTAAGAGACAGGCTGCAACAGGCAGACCAAGTAGGCCAAATATGGTCTGGTACCCTGGTCTATTTTTAATCCAGGTCTTTCAGCTGTGCTTTGGGACAGTATCAAGAGAAAGGACAGATGCTTGGTGATGAAGACTGGGAGATCCACATACCAGGCATGAAACAAAGCCCCACAGATGAGGCTTTATCCTAAGCTAAAAAAAGATTGCAAAATATTAAGCTGTTTGTGTTACACCACCTATTGTGCCAATTTCTTTTCCGTGCCCCTGCTCCGAGAGCTTTGAATGCTTTCCACCTCACTCAGACCTCCAAAATCAAACTCATCCTTAGCTGATGACACCAACCATTCATTCCCCTTCACCCAGGGCTTTTACACTGCATAGGAAGGCACAGACTTTTGACTCTCAAAGTTTCTTTTACTTGAGTTCACTGCTGAGGTTTAACCTCAAGTTAACGGACCACTATTAAGTCAGACACCAGTGCTAATCTCAAGTCATTTGATCTGACTTGCCCACCAGAATCTGCTATGTTTCTATGAAAAGATGCTCCCACCTGTGTGTTAGTGGCCCTGTTACAGACTCTCTACGTTGCTGCATAATATTTTACAACCCAGCTGAAACCCCCCTTTCCATGGGAGCCTTTAAGCCACCCCGTATTTCTGTTGCTTTTGCAGTTTTCATGAAGTCTATCAGTCCAAGAAGCAGGAAAGCCCCTCTACCCAAGCACACATCTTGCTCTGTCCTGCCAACTGGACCAAGCACAGGCCTTGTTCTTGAAAGCAAGGAGAGACCTTATCTGTCTGGCTGAAGGAATTTCTGAATCATCCCATGGGAGCACAGGCTTCAAGTCAGCAGCTAAAAAATCTACCAGCTGTTCGATCTGGGGTATCAGCTTCACACACATGACAGCAGCTGTGCCTGCCAGTCGCAATAATAGGAGGGAAGGATCATACATCACCCGTGACGACTTTTTGCTCTATTAAAAGTAGCTCTGTTGTTTGAGCAAGACAACAAAATGGTGAAAGGAAAAGATGCCTTAAAACATAGCAGTCTAGTTCACGTGGACTGAACACGTGCGTCAAATAATTAATAACCAGCATATGTGATGGACAAGATGCTTGATGTTAGCTGTAGATGTTCAAGGTGAAATAACCAACCCATTCTGCTGTATTTTAATGGCACGCTTTAGCTTGAGTAACTACTGAGCCTTCTTCCTTCCCTTAGTTCCTACATCATTAATCAGCATGCTGAGAAGGAGAAAAGTTACGAGCAATTACATCCCAAGGCAGCCCACAGATTCAAAATAACTTCATACAGAAAAAGTCCTAGACAGAAAGATAAAGGGACTCAGAAGATCCAGGATCCCATGCATGTGAAAGGCTGACATGTGATAAAGGGCCTTGGCTGAGGCACCTTCCCCTCCCCCCTGGATTTCTTCATGTGCCACCATCTGGGATCATCTGGGTTTGATCAGTCCCAGCCATAGCAGCAGGAGCAATGTACTCAACTGCACCCTAACCCTTTCCGGGCTAGCTACGGTCTGCATGCTCAGCTCTCACAACTTTAACCACATCAAATGGTCAGCCCAGGAGTGCCCACCTGTTTCCAACAGCCAGTACAAGTGCTACGTGCTATTCAGTCTGTTACTCTGCTAGCCCCTGCCAGTCAGGCTCCCTCTGCAGCCTCCTGGCAACACCACTGCCTCCCAGCAGTCTCCCAGCAACGCTCCCTCCCGCACAGATGGGCTCCCAGTCCCTCCTTGCAGGCTAGCCAGCCTCCCAGCACAGTGTGGGCTTCTCAGAGCCGGCATTAGTTGATGAAACACAGAGCTCAGCCCTGCAGCGCAACGGAGATGGCTCCTAATATGGAAGAGGAGCAGGAGGGTTGGCAAGAGCTTACATCCAAGGTCAAGGCTCGCATCATTTCCATTAAAAAGAAACACTCTTAAGCTCTGGGCAAGGATGGGAACGGCAAAAATACACAGGGAAAGCCACTGCCCTGTTTTATTCTCTGTTTCCAGCTTTCCCATCCAACTGGCAGTGCTCAAGATAGCTGTTCGCTGGAGACTGGCAGTTCAGATCTTACTGTTGGACCGACTTCGGGCAATCTGGTACTAAAATGATGACTTGCATTTCTGCACACTGCACCAGCTCTAAGTTTCATTTCCAGCCTCATCTCTTAACATCTACATTTGTATTTGCCAAGTAAGGCACCTGAAGCTCCTTTTATGCACTATCAATGTGCTTTAGAGAGTTTGTACTCTTTTACTTCTTTAAGATGCTGAAAGTCGCATTGTTCCCAGGATGAACTCAAGGTTGTTTTATGAAAGTCATAGCCAGCAGTGTCAACTGTGCAGCCGCTGCCCACTGCAGACGGAGCAGCAGCACATGCTGGGAACCACGCACACTCAAGCTGGCACTATTGGTTCTTCTCTCCTTGGCACCGAAATCTCTCAGTACTTACAGGGGGGAAAAAGCCTCTCTGAGCCAAACACCCAACTACAAGTAAAACTGAACGCATTAACAGATTAAATCCGCCCCCAAGCACCAAAGGTTCTCACTGTAAGGCTCTTTATTAGAAAGTTAAGTCTTAACAAGTGGCTTAAGGGGTGGATAAAGCTTTTTCTGGGATAATCTGCCAGCATGTTCCCCAGTGCAAGGTCCAGGCCATAGGAAGAAGCAAGAAAAAAGAAAGAAAAAAGTGAAAATTTTTGGCAAATGGATGCCCAGTAGCTGAGAGGTCCTCTCCCATCTTTGCTCCCCAAAGTTCTCTGCCATCTTCAGAAAGTCAAAGAAAAGATTTCTCTACTCTCTAGCTTCTTAAAAACAAAACCACACTGGGATTACACCTACGGTGCCTGTGCTCATCCTAATCCTTCATACCATCAACCTTCCTGAATTTGCTTCCATCACATTCATTTGAACCATTCGCCAATTAACACAAAGTAATTAACACTTCTGTAAAGGACTGCCTTTGGACAATGCCACCATGGTAAAAATGCCATGATCCCAAATACTACTGCTCTTTACAGACACCTATTTACGACAGGAAAGTGCACAATGGGAAAGACAGGAACCTAGCAATGGAAGGTCAGAAGCAGTTTTGTTTATAGAACTGTCTTTTTCAAGTCTACCGCTGGTTTTGTGTATATTTAAGAAACAAGTCAATCTAATCAGTGGCTGCTTTTCCCCAAAGCACTGCGCTGCTCTCCTGGCTCTGCAGCCTTCTGTACTTACTGCAAGAGATCCGTTCTGCGTGCTGGCCGTGTTCGTGCTCTGCTCTCCATGCGGCTGCGTGCTTCCGTAGAGCGTCAGATTGTGCTCGCTGGTCTGGCCTGCATAGTCCTGAGTGTGTGGCACCCCGTACTCTGTGGGGATCCCGTTCTGTGGGGGTGGCGGAAATGGGATTGTGGTGAATGGCTGCACCATTGCATCAGGAGTTGCTGCTGGCTCCTGGTTACCCTGAAGAAAGGGAAAAGGAGAAGACAGCTTTACACTACAGAAGATGGATTGAAACATTAGCTTGAGAAATTATACATACACACACACGTTCATGTGAATAACCCACCTACTGCCACTATAATATTGCACAGTGTTCTATCATATTCTCTATCAGAAAGAGCGTGTCTTGCTTCTCTGAGCCACGACATTTTCTTCATCTTTTTGGGGTAACATTCACACTACCAGATAGTATATGATGAACAAGTCATGGAGCTTGCAAATTGCATACCCCTGTAATGTTAGGCAAGGTTTTATAGACAACAGCAGGGCATTATTTTGGAAAGGGGAAGAGGCACTGAAACATTGGAACAGAGAAGGAAACACAGACAGAAGTACAAATTTCTTTAATATGCCTAGAAGTATCATATCTGGGTCCATCTCCTCCAGCCTGACCCTCATGACTCTGCTCACCATCAAGCACATATACATGGTTCAGAGCACACTCTTCTTTGTGGCATTACAGCGAGAGAAAAGAAATGCTTATTTTAAAATTGATCTGTGCTGCAGTACCCTCCTTTACTCTGGCAGCACCGAGCACAGAACACAGATGCTCAGGTACCAGATGCTGGAATACCCTGTTTGTTTTGTGCTGACTGTGCAGAAGACACTGAAGAGCTGTGGGACCAGAGTTGAAAATACAACCCTGGAGTATAGATGCCCTCTCCCCAGTCCCAAGCATGACTACCATCGCACAAAGAATTCATTACCCACGCTTCTCTCAGCTTAGGGTATCCCACAGAGATCTCTACACACTAAGACAGTGAGCTTTTAGCACTGCCTTATATGTACACGGCACCAACCAGATGACTCAAAAACCAGACAACATGCAAAAGATAACCCCAAAACCCAGTAAAACCCCCTACCCCACCATGCCTGAAAACCCACCCAAGGCAAACACAAAAGCATGCGGTCCTGCAGCCACTGCAGGGATCTCACCAAAGGGGGAGCAGGGAGCTGCATTCAGCCACCTGAGGCAAAGGAGATCAGCCTTGACATTGAAACCCAACCCTAGGAAGCCCAGGTTGCTGCACTGCTCCTTACTGCTTCCACTGCCACAGCAGAAAAAAAAAAATCCACAGAAGAGATTGATGATAGGAGGGCTGTTTGATTTATGTGCGTGTCAACAGACTAATCCTGATTTTAAATTTTGGCTGCTGTTCTAGCCCTGTGTCCTCCCCCACAAAGCCTGGAGGTGCGCGAGCCTATTCTGACACCAGCATGCTAAAATCAATGGAGTAAAAGAGAGACAGACCTTATCCTGCGGACAGGAAAGGCGGAGTGGGAATTACCAAGCAGCCTTTCAGCAGAGAGCATGCAGGGGCTGACGGACCTCCAGCGAAGTCGGACAAACCTTTCAGTCCCTTTATCAGCCTACCTGCAGCTTTCCCTTCCGGGCGAAGGAAACAATGATAAATGCAGCGCACCTCCAGCCAGCACTGGGTCACTCAGACACTGGCTGAATCCCAAATTTGCTCTGACATAAGTCTATCTGGTCTGCCTCCCCTGGGGGCCACGTGGCCACGCACACCCGCAGCTGGGGAGAAGGAGAGGGAAGGGCATTCAATACCACTTAGCCGAGCTGAGCTGCAGCCTTGGCCCGTGCCAACCCACGGACGGTTTCATTAACTAAAGCCCAGCAAAGCTTTGCTGCCTGCAGAAACACAAAACTCCGCAGCTTTATCAGAGAAAGTCAGGCAAGCGTGCCAGCTCCGGCCGGTGCTCAGGTCCCTGCACGCACTCCCAAGTCACTGCAGCCCTGTGTTGCATGCCAGCAGCTCTGCGGAGGTTTTTTCACACAAGCAGCACACTTTCCAAAAGCAGGACAGGGTTTCCCCCGACCCCAGAAGAAGGGCAGCATCAACAGCCCCCCTCCCCTTCTTGCTCCTTTGCAGTTAGCAGTTCTCAGCTTCAAAGCAGGGAGCTTCTGACTCAACCTAAACCATCATGGAGAGCTGCAGGGCGAGCTTTACAAACGGTAGGGAGGAGGCTGAGCGATGGCTATCCTGCTGCAAACCAGGTACCAGCGACCCCATCGCTCACCTACTTGGAGCATTTATGCCCTGTCACAGCAGCTCCACTCAGTCTGGATAACGCCTCCTTTTCAAGCTCTTCTGCGTACAGTATTTCATTACACCCAATTGACTGTGCGCTTCTGTGCAGCCCACGCTGCCTGCCCATGTCTTCTGTTTAAAACAGGAGCTAAATAGGAAACGGATTTCTCTCTCTCTCTTTTTTTTTCTCCCAAGGCTTTCAAAAATTGGTAGGGTAAACCCCGAAAGCTGCAGTAGCAGAAACTATTTCCAATTTTCTTAGAACAACCTAGATTTACCAGCTGGTGGTACCCCAGATAGGAGGAAGGGAATGCTAATTAGCCACAAACAAAACCCATCCTGCCGTCCTCCACGGTGCAGGGCTGCTCCCCAAAGGACATACTCCAGCATTTTCTTTAATCTCACTCTTAGGCTAATTAGAATGCCAGTCCATAAATCTTATATAATTTTATTTTCAGTGTTTTTGCCCCTCAGTTAATACTGTCCCTTCCAGATAAAACACATTTCAGCCTTTTAAGTATTCTCTTTCCTTTGTCAATTACCTCTGTTCTGTTGCTTGTGGTGTTTTGACAACATACACTCTTGAGCTTACTCACACCCCACAAACTAAAATATCCCAGTAACTTTATTACTTCTCCCTGACCTTCCTACAGTTTTCAAATAAGGGACTTCTAGTGCAAAATGAAATGTTTTTAATACCATTTTTAATGTCACCTTCCCCACCCTCAATCGCACTAACATGCAAAAGTCCTATCTTTTATTACAAATATATCCTTAATTTAATGTGTCAGGTTATCTGCAGATCTATCACCATTATGCTTGTCCAGGTTTCATCATCCCACAGAGTATCTGTATCTCAAATTATTTTTCTCTTGATATGATTATGTACACGTTTCCCACCTGATTTTTTTTTTGTAATTTTAATTTCCTTTGATGCTTTAGAATTACTTTTCTTCTGCTTCCTGTAGTGTCTACAGAAAAGGACTCCCGATGAGATCTCTGCAGGTTTCACAGCATACTGATATCCTCCAAACCCAGAGGAGATGCTACCTCTTCTGTTAATTCTACCAAACTTCAACATTTACACAACACTTCATTTTTTCAAGAACTAACATAGGAAAAAAAAAAAAAGTCCCATTTGTCTTCAAACATAAAGCCTGAACTCCTTTCCCTACTTCTAATCCCCAAGGGACAATTCGACAGCCAGAGGCGCTGCTTTTCCCACTTCTTGGGAGGTACAAAGAACGTGGAGAAACCCCCAAACTTCCCAGTGAGGGAACATACATAGGAGGACAGGCTCAACTGAAAGTATTTTGTCTGCCTGGTTTTGACAATGTACTTCACTGCATTACCAGACTTGTTGCTTTAGCTCATGAAATTCTTTTAAACACTGACTCAAACACAACAGACCAAGACGGATGATGTCCATTCCCAAACACACGGAAGGGTGCCATCACAGCACTAGGAAAGCCCAGATGCAGCTCCCCACCAAAACATTGCCATCTTCAACTTGTGTGATGGCATGAAATAAATCTTAACCAATGTGCAGGAGCAGACAGACACTTCTCTTGGCCACAATGTAGGGTGGCAGGCACTCTCCAGGTTAACAGATACCCTCCATGCATTTGTGCTGCCACGTACCAACTCATGCCAAGTGTCATCCCATGCCCACCAAGCTGGGAAAGGCTGTTCAATACAACTGGAACTCAGTGTCATCAACACACACACCTTTAAAAATAAACAAGTTCAGTGCAACATACAGTAACCTACAGTTCAATGAAAATCAGCAATTCCTGTGGTTTTTATATATCCTGTTGCTCTGCTGCCACAGAAATCTCTCATCCATGTCAGGTAGGAATTCAAAGCAGCTTCTCTCTTGCAAAATGTTGATGTGATTCATCAGCACCCAAAGCCTCAGTGCACAACACGGACACAGGAAATCCATCTGGGATCCCCTTTCAGGTCCCTGCTCTCAGCCCTACAAAGCTCCAGTGTGTACCTGCAAGTGCAAACTTCCTTCCTCAGGTCAGGGTTTTGCCTACACAGGTCAGTACAAACTCATCCCATCTTTTGTTTAAAAAACAAATTAGCTAAACCAGTGAAAAATCCCCAATGGTGACACATTTCTAAGAGCTTACTCAGCTTTAATTTAATTAACAAATACTGTAGCTCCAAGCTAAGTGGAGGAACATTAAGTAACTGCACATAACAGTACCTTGCAGAAAGGTGGGAGCTGGGGACCAGGAGCAACAAGGAGCAACGTGGTTCAGTAAATGCTATGTAGGATGAATTCTTTCAGCAGACAGCAGGTGGTGATCCAAGATCACGGCACTGGAGCGCCAAGAGCGAACACCAGAAACGCACACAAAGGCCTCTGACTTCCGTAAAGCTGTCAAAGATCAGTCTATTTTGTGAAGGGCTGGTTTTGTTTTGCTCGTTAGAGAGACTGGTGTAATAATAGGGATATGATAGCAATGCAGCTCCAGATCTTTTCTGTACTGGTGTGCCATAATATGCATAGATATCAAAGCATAACCAAGCAAATAATTTATAATCCTAGTAAAGGTGAACAGGTACAATTTCTGTGTAGACATTTCCATGCAAATTGCCAGGAAGTAAATGGTCTGTGCTGTCCATAACCTTATTGCGAGTCATAAGCAGAGAAATGCTAGAGCATGTAAACATCAAATAGTAGCTTCAATATGCCTTTCAACTCTGGTAACCCCCAAATCATTGGGCTAAATGTGAGTATATGCCTATTAGTGGCACGAGGTTTCTAATAGTTATGGCTTTGCTGAACTCATTCTATGAAACCTTGAAGCAACTGATTGGCAGCTAACAGAAGGCAATTAACCTGTTTGTGAAGACCAGTGTGTTCCAGGCTACGACTGTTTGCTCTCTGTGCAAACCTAATCCCTTCAGTAAACATCAAAAATGTTTGTAGCTCACATCTGAAGATCCTGGCATGACCACTCAACCTGGAGCCACTGCCCACCCTCAGGTCTCTTCATGAAAGGGATCCTTGTCAGCAAGTGGGAGGCAGGGACTTTGCCATCCCTCCTCTGACCCAGAAGGCAAGCGTGACCCACAGCTCCCACACAGGAGGCCAAGTTCTGCTCCTAGCACACAATCCTGCTGCTGCAGGAGCAAGAAAACAATAAAGAACATGGGCTGTGACACAAATTCAGGTTGCTGTAGCAGGCGCCCCTTCCAAGCCCCTTCTGACACAGGCTCCTCTCCCAGGAGCCCTGGTGGGACTCATGCTCCCACCTCCAGCTGTGCACATATCCCAAGGGGGGTGGCGGGGGTGGAACCACAACACAACTGACTTGCTTTTTATTGTCAGGTTAGTTTTGTTCCCAGTTAAGAGCGTTGAAACAACTGGCAAAGAGCTGGAGGAGAACTGGAGCCAGAGAGAGGGAGCAGAGAAGCCAGGGCAGGAAGGGCCAGTGAACACTTGGATGAGCTTAGGCTGCAGGGGAGCTGCAGTCTTTGGCATGCATTAACCCTCTCCCCAGGCAGTCCCAGAATTTGCCCGCTGATAAGAAACGTACCAGCAAGCAATTTCCTCACAAATGGAAAAAGATACGTAGCACACGAGACCTGCCAGGAACTCAAGCATTATCCCTTCCAGGAAACACTACACCAGAGATAAACCCCAACCTGCGTTGGTAGCTCTCATGGCACATGGAACCTAAGCCTTGATTTTCAAAACTGTGCTTTTGCTCTTAAGGGTCACGAGGGCACTCAAAAACCACAAGGCAGAATGATGCATGGGATGATGAAGCAACGTCTGTCCAGCTCCCCAGTCATGCCAAAAAAGCGACTTGGCCATGCAGGTGCCCACAAACATCATACAAGTTCAAAATGCAGTAGGAACACCTTCCCCATCATAGCCATTTCATTACCAATGAGTTTCTGAGCAATAAGAGTGGGAAAGAAGCCTATGAAAAGGAAGCTTAGAGGTGAAAAGGATATAACCATCTTCTCATATTCTTCATCATCATCCAATTCTTTTCCTGGATTCAAGAGGGGTGCCTGACCCTAACCTGAAACCAATGGTCCTCACTACAAAGGCATTTCTGTTACTCCAGAGAGGGAGACTGGTATGTCTGTCTGGTGACCCAGACTGATAAAAATCAACACTCTTTTCCTTGATGAGGGCTGATCATAAAAGCACCCTGAAGAGGATCACAATAACAAGGGGGTTTGTATTTCATCTGCACATCTGCAGCTTGATCTTCATTTGATCTATGACATAATTGGGGTAACAGAAAAGGATGCTGGATTTTTATTCTAGCACCCTGTGCACAAGAATAGTTCTACCTGAATCCTACAAAAAGCAGCGCCCTACCTAGCAGTTTCACAAACATTTGGTGGAATTTTACACTACTTTTGTTAAAACAGTGGAAGGTTTATATGTAAGCATTCTTTCTTTGGCTTTAGATCAGATGCAATAATTTTAGGAAATAGCTTTTACATGGGGTTAACTTAAGCCTAAATAAGCTAATTTTCCACTGGGAGGGTGGAAGAGGGAATTGAAAAAAAGAAAGATGCCTGCACTCAAGCTCACACCTAGCTAACCATTTAAGGCATGTTTTCTTCAACTTCCTGGTGCAAGCTTGTGCTAGACTATCTAATCTTAACCTTCCTTCTCCTAAAGACGTAAAGCACGGGAAGAACAAGTTATCTTCCATTATACACTATCATTCCAGGCCACTAAAAACTGTTCTGTAAAATAAAACAGCTGGCTGCCTTTTTTTTTTTTTCCTCCTTTCAAACCACATTTAAGGACTGCACGGAGAAGTTGTTCAAGCCCTTCTGTTGTAGGAAAGGATGAAAGAAAATTACAGTCTTATCTTACTCTTATACACAGGAAGCACTCACTCATCCCCATGTTGTCATTATTTCCAGTAGCGGTCAACTTTTGCTCTATCCCAATGCACAAATGCAGGCTCTTGGTGCTGAATGCCTACATGCTTAATTAAGAAGCCCGTGGGCAACCTGCAAAAAGGCTTCCTGTTGGATATAGCCAAACCTTTAAGAGTTATGCAACGTTAATAAGGCTCTGGGCCTTACCAGCCCTACTTACCAGCCTGAAACATACCATCCTGTTGTTTTTAAAGAGCACTGGTTTTCCACTCCTGAAATCTACTTTATCTTCTACCTTATTCTTAAAAAAATGTTGAATGTTACCGGCACAAATGCTTTCAATCAATTCACACTCTCTGGGGTTGATTAGAAAAGAGAATTGTGCTTCAAGAGATGACATTGAGACCTCAACATCTGTTTCCATTCCATATTAGGAATGAAACTACCTCCAAGAATTATTGGGGACAAGGAGGTGGGGTATGGAACAAAGCAAAAAGTCACCAGGATGGATACGTCCTCAGCAGCAAAGCCAGCAAGTAAGAGCTCAGGCTCAATTTTTTGTTGTTGCAGATCAGTTCTTTAGCACCTACCCTGACTGTGTTCTTCCCACCTCTGCAATACTCCAAGTTAATATTTTTCTACTTCTCATCCATAATCAAATGTTCTTGGAGAAAAAAAAAAAAAGAGACTTCCATAAGATGACTAGCTTTCAACAAACCAGTATGAAAATAAAGTCTCAAAATATTATGAATCTAGTCTTACGTTAATCCAGCGGGCACCCAGAGCAGCAGAAACATCTCCTACACAAGCCAGATTACTGTTGGGCAAAGAAGGTTAAATTCCTTCTTTTGGACCAGAATTCAAATGAATCACAGCTAAGAAGCTGTGTGCTGCAGATGTGTCACATATGTTTAATCCAAGCTAACTGCGATTAGCTGCTTTTCAGCGTATCAGCAAACTGAATACACTCACGGCTGCATGACTGTGGATCCTCATGCAGGGAAAGCAGCAAGAGCCAGAAGCTGCTGGTGGTGAAGGAGGGTGGTTAACTGCTCTTTCAGGAATAGTCCGTGGTTGTTGCATCAGGACACCCTGGCACTCATGTATGTACATGACTAAGATGGCACAGAGGACCTGCCTATGTTGGTTTTCTGCCTTGCTCCTAACTGCTTACCAGTGGTTCCTGGTGCTGCAGAACATGGAAATATAACTCTTGACCAGGCTGTCAGGGCAGTGTCACAGCTACTGTCATGTCAGCTAATTCTGCAGTCAGACTGCTCAGTTCAGGTGGCCTGCTTTTACTAAAACAGTAGCTCTCCAGGTGACATCATTTTTCTAAAAAAAAAACAGTATCTGCTGCTCCAACCTCAATCAGGTACCTGAGTTGGACAGATAAGCAATTTTTCATCCAATATTACAACTCTGTGAATGGACTATCTCCCTGTATCTGCAAGCACATCACCAAATCTCAGTGAGTGTGGAGAGTTATTTCTGCAACCTCAAAAATTCAAACGGCTTTCCTGAATGTTTAAATCCTCATGAAGCTCATTCAGCCTCTTAGAAAGATTTGTATCTACTTTAGTCACAGGAATTTTTCAAAGCCCTTACTATGTGAGACAGTTATCTGTAATCGACTCTTCCAGATCTCTCTTCTATCCAGTGCTTTTCTAGGAAGGATTCTTAAGATCATTTTTTGGCATCAGGCTTCCCCGTCCCCCCCTCTCCCCTGCCATGAGAGGAATGAACTGAAAGCAGTACTGAGCTGTCTGGAGGTGCTGCTCGGAGCTGACTTGGCTCGCAGAGGATGGATAACCTCAAAGCCCTATCTGGCAGCTTCACTTATACAGCACTTACGCAGGCACCTTCAACTCCCCCGATTTCAGTGGCCAGCAGGAAAGTCCTCCTGTCTGCATGCACTAATTCCAGCATCTCACAGGGAAAAGCAGCCCTGCCTCCTCTGCCAGTGTAGGAGGAGGAAGGGAGAAAACGCTGGGAAGCAGGCGGGGGGGAGGAAAGGGGAGAGCACATCTGGAATCAATTGGAGAGCACTGAATGCTTCAGAAAGAACTGCAGAGCTGGCAGAAACCATAGCGAGGAGCCGCGCTTTCAGACGTGACTATGGAGCAAAGGTGGGGGACAAGACGTATGCAGCATACTTAAACACAAAACCAGAGCTCCTCTCGAGGCTCTTTTCTTTTTTAAATGCAAGCAGCTAAACGTCTCAGCCTAGTCACACTGCCACCAGCCTATCGCGGGTACAGTCAGAATGCAGCACAGAAGCGGGGATGAGATGTGCACAGCCCCGGCCGAGGAAAATAGGGCTCGTCTGTGACTCGGGGCTCAGGAACACAGCAACAATACTTTATCAAGCTGCTCTTGGGGTGTGGGGCAGAGGAAATCTGTCACTGACTTGGCACACACTCAAGAATAGAAATTTGACAGTCTGAAAACGCAGATTTCTTCCCCCAGTTCCTTTCTATTCAATGCATTCTGCTATCTCCTGCTACTTCCTGGGAAGTGCTGGTTCTGGAAAGAAGAGGGTCATGGAGAAGCAACTCACCCGTGCCACAGGCTGGTACAAAGACTGACTACAGTTATGCAGATCTATTACCAACAAGTAGGGAGCAGGGAGCACTGTGACTCTGACACGCTTGCATGTACAAAATTCAAAAAGGGAATTAAAAAGTCAAAAGAGAACACAAAAGAACTACAAAAATGACTACAAGATTGGAAAAAGCACATGGCTGTACATGGAAAAACTTGAAGAGCCCAATCTATTCTACTTATAATTTAAAAAAAAAATAAATTAAGTGACAACTGATTATTTTGTGAAAGTATATTAATGGTGAGGAGGAAAAAAAAAGTAGGCACTAATAATATTTAATCTAATGAACAAAGGCATCAAGAAAACCAATAGCCAGAAGCTGAGTCTGATAAATTCAGCCCTGGTAAAAGACACCATTTTATTTTGTTTACTGATTTCTAAATGACATTCATTAAGTCAGCTGGTGCAAAGGACTCAGGCCTTTCCATCTCTTCATGCTGAAAACATCATCATTCAAAACAGAGGTACCGGAGTGAGACACGATGGCCTACAATGCAGACATGGCCAGAAGAGATAACCTAAAGCCATATCTGCAGGACAATACTCAGGAAAGCTAAGAAGAGCTGGTGGAAGTCAGTGCACATAAATTAAATTAAGGATTAAATTAAGCAGCAGACACATTTATAAGTAAAATGCCTTCACCTTATGGAGAAGAACAAGCTACTGAAAAGTGTAGGTACACTTTCCTGTATCATCTAATATGATAAACTACCAACTGGCCTCAGAAGCAGCAACTCAGCTTCCCTCCCCGGCTGTTGCGAGATCTAGTCATGCTACGGCTATAGCCAGAAAATTAATCCAAACAATAGTCATCTGTTTGGTCATAAACTGAACTGTCTCGCTTTATATGTGCCTAAGCACGATGCCCAAAGCATTGAGGAGGCTGAACATATGGCCAGGGCAGAGAGATGAGGGGGGGCTATTCTTCTCACAGCAGCCCATAGTTACGCTACATTAAGCACAACTTGAAAATGCACCTGAAAGCCACTTCATCCCAGAACAAGAGGTTACGTGGACATTTAGCGTATGTTATTGCCACTACCTGCTTCGCCTACGCTTAACTTTTTGAGCATCTCGACTGTAAGCCAGCTTAAAGGTGGTTTATGCACAGTGAATTTGTCAGGTATCTCAGGAAAGATTTCCCCTCTGTTATTAAATCCTTTTAAAGCTTCTTTCCCCCAGGCCTTCCAGCTAACGTATGTTTACCAAATTCCTACAGTAACCACTAACCAGCAAAGACTTCTCCCCTAGAGAGGCCACCTGCATGGCTCAAAGGTGAAGCCTGAGGTCAGTAGCACATCTGACCACCTCTCAGATGGCTCCTCTTGGGCTGGGTGTCGTAATTCAGCTCTTGCAGCCCCTGTGCTCAGCAGTATCTTTGGAAGCATTCTGCTTTCCCTTGTCACCACCGCTTTGGTCACCTAAAACGTGTGTGTGGGCTTAACAACCAAATATTCACATTGAAGTATTGCATATTACTGGTAGTCCCACTTTTAAACTATGCTATTTTACTGAAGCTAAATCAATAACCCTTCAAAGCTAAATTGATATAGAGCATCTCATTTTGGCGGCACGCCTGTCAGCATCTGCAGCTCCATAAATACGTTACTGCACGAGTTCCTGTGAAATTTACCCCTCTATAATTCCCAGCAGACCTCTACCTTCCACAGCCAAGTGCATTAAAGGTCCTTTTTTCACCCCTCCTTGCTCTGTCTGCTCACACCTACAGAATGACAAGAGAACAGGCTACCCAAAACTCAAACCCTTTCAGCCAGCCGGTCTCCCCTTTTGTACATCCCCTTTCACACACACAGTGTCAGGCTAAACAAAGCCACTCGCTCCAGGATATAGGCCTAGAAAAAAAGCATTAGCATCTGGCAACCAAGAGCAGCACCCCGGCACACAAGCCTGAGAGCAAACACAAGTCTCTGGCACCAAGAGGAAACACCGAGACATTTGCCTGACTGCTCCTGTCAATCTTGCAGTGGGGGAATGCCCGATTATTTTTTTTTTTTTAAATATATTTTTATCATATTACTGAAAGGAAATGCCAGGGACTGCTGCAGCCCCTGTCCCTTGAGGCTCTGCTGCTGCCATCAGGCTGCACTGCCTTTGCATCGATGAATATTTAAACAGGGCAATAAATATTTCAGAGCACATTCATCCTGATGAGAAGTCTACTAGAATAAGAGAGACGAGACAACCACGCAGGGTCCGGGCCGCTCCCTGTTCTGCCCCTCTGGCTCCCGCACCGCCTGCCCTCCCTCGGCCCTCCTTTCCTCCAGCCTCAAGAGGCACCTGAGCACCTCAAATATTCATGAGAACAGCTCCAGTTACTTTCCAAACAAGCAAAAACACAGCGAAAAAGTAAAAAGGTGCTCTGGTCTCCAGAGAGGTGCTGAACACAGCAACAGTGTGCTCTGCTTTTCCCTCTTCTGGGGCCTCTGGCTTTGGGGTGTAGCACTCACATCCAGGGAGAAAATAATTTGCTTTAAGACCCCACAGGGTCTTAAGACCTTTCTATATCACACCTTGAAAGAGCAGGAAACCAAGGCCACCAAACCCAAAAGCTCAAGTAGGGAAGTGTGAAAGCCTGTCTCTTTTCCCCACAACTCTGCTCCTTAAGTTCAGCCGGGCATTTCCGTGGGTGTTTCTCGGTTGCTAGCAGCTCCACTGGGCTCCCTGTGGGATGCTGACAGATGTACACAACTCTGCCATCTCTGGCACGGATAAAATCAGCCAGGAAATAGGTTTAGGACATAATAGAAAACACATTCATTTACTCAGCTGTCATCCGCATGTCATTCGTGTACTGGGGGCTATTTGGACTTTGGCTTGGGGTTTTAACTGGGACCTTAGCTATGTTCTCATCTACAAACTTTTTATAGACAATTCCAGGCGGTAACTAAATTGTCACAGTAAATTTTTAAGGAAATCAAAATCACATATAAGACACTTGTTCAGGATCAAATTTATAGCGCCATAAAAGCCATGGCCACCCTCAAAAACAGACTTTGAGATCAGCTACCACTGTACATCTCACTAGACTCAAATGACGCTGGTCACACAACACATGGAGAAGCCTTCAGAAAACTTTCAAGTGTGAAGGGAAGCCAAAAAGGCACCCTCACAAAGAGCAGCCAGCAGCCAAAGGGCTATCCTAAATGACAGGCACAAGCTAGCCTGCCCTGGCTAACTGAGCTGTACCAGAGCATTTCCTTTCCAGGAAATGGCTGTAATTAATAGTATATAAAAAGAGAAGCCTCTCTGCCTTCTCAGCGCCCAAGTTTTACAAGATAACTGCAATCTCAGTATGTCGCATGCTCTCAGAGATGCCTCTCAGACCAGGCAAGAAGACACTCCTCACACTGGATCCTGGCCCAGCTATAAGGTACAAGCTGGGCACCAAAAGGATCAGTGCTATCACAGCTAGGGAAGGCCAGCCATGTGCAAAGGGACGCAACAACTCAGCAAGGTCTGCAGATACACAATCTTGGATTAAACTGCTAAATTCCCCTGCAGTCTCACTTCAGCTGCTTTCAGACCCTTGAATGGAAACAGGTCTTTACTACATGCAGAAAGGTCACTGCAGCACATCAAGAGAGAGCACTTCCTACTGCAAGCCAAAGCTCCTGCTATTTCATCCACAGTCCTCCTGCTCAAGGGATGAGACCAATGCATCATCCCAATATTGCACAGCCTGCTTGGGACGGCTGGTTTCCCATTAATGAAATTTTCCCTCGTCCCCTATGACACAAATTGGCTCCAAAGTGAAGTATGGAGTGGTCAAACCTCTCCAAATAGCATTTCAAAGAAGAGGAGCTGCCTACTGAATAGGCGGATCGATCACCTGCCACCTCCCCCTCCATCCCTTCGGACCTAAGGCTCCTAAAAGAGCAGCAGCATCCTTCCTCAAGACTGACCATCAGCTGTGCCACCAAAAAGACGCTGTTTATATTAAATGTCTAAAATTGCAATGACAGCAGTGTAGTTCAGAGAGAGACAATGATCCTGCTGCTTTGCCAGTCCTGGGATCTTATGTCTCTCTCCTAACCACCACCTCAACTGTCCTTCACATATCACTAAAACTTAATGGATTCAGTCAGGAGTCAGACCCAACCTGGCCCAAAAAGCACCTTGTACTTTCCTATCCTGTTAGGAGCTTACACACGGGGGAAGCGAAACATACTAGGAGATGAGCAATTACCTCACCAAGTAATTTAGAGCAGGAGCCACCATTTTGCAGCAGACATCAAAATAATGAGTGTTCCTCTGCTGACTGTGCAGCTCTGCTATTCCCATGATGGGCCACGTACTCAGAGACACATTAACATGGAAAAAAATGGCATCTGATCCCAGGCCAGAATAAAAAGATAATGTTTGCTACAATCCACAAAGTGTTACAAAGGAAAACAACATTTAATCCTGTGGCTCCTGAGGACCTCTCATGAGTCAGAAAATAAATGCAAACAGATGAAAAAGTTAATTTGGATCATATCAGCCCGACTGGCACACAAAGGGCAGAGCAGGCACCCTGGGGAGAGGGAGGGAAAGATTTGCTGTAGATCAGGTTACTATCACTGACAGCTGACCTAAAACACCACAAGATTTCAGATGAGACCGCCATCTCTTCTAATTTTTAAAGGTGCAGCCACCTCCTTCCAGAGATGAGATGTGTGAAATGCATAACACTGAGGACACGGAGGAAGGAGATCCTGTAGAACAAGTATGTAAACAGCCAAGATGACAATCCTCACTGCTTTAGAAAGAGCACAATTAACTGAGAACAAGAAGAAAGCAGAGGTGAATTGTACCTTTAAAGATGTAAAAGTTTTGATCTGAAGCAACAAGAATATAAGGAACCAGAATAATTTCTCATTAGTCTGAAGCCAGTGCATCAAACAGACAGACAAATTCTTCTATCCTACAGACATGCTCTTTCAGAACAGTCCCTCAGTGACCAAACACATTCTCGGCCTGGGGAGCCAGAGGCCCAGCCTGCTGCATGGGCTCCATGCAATCATCCCCCAGATGGGCCCGTGGAGCCCACAGACATACTTCATCACTGTCAAACATGAAAAACGTTCTTCAGCACAAGCCCTCAGCACTTGGTTTTAACATTCTCTTGTTTGAGGGAACCTGAGGTGGCCTTCTCTGTGGGAAGCAAAGGGTGGAGAACACTGAGCGGCTGTAAGACCAACCAGGCACCAAAGGCGAGAACAAATCAGTGCCCTGTAACCTGTTTTTCTGTCCTGAGTGATCCTTTCCTATTTCATGTAGCCAGGTTGGTAAAGCTCATTGCAAACTAAGCGTTATTGGTGTCCAATTAAATTTTTAGGAAGAATTTGAGTTCAAAAGTGGCCAATGACACCAGGAATAGCTGCCCACATCAGCTAACATATTTATTGTTACCTGAAGCGCTTCTGCTTTCTTAGGCCTACAAAATGCACTACAAGATTCACAGGAAGACAGGGCCAGGCTAGATGGAAAAAAGCCTGGGTGTGGTGGTCAAGTTATTGAGGGATGGTGTGCTGGCAATGACCTCTGGTCAACCACCCTAGTTAACCAGTGGGATAGTGTGCTAATTCAGAGTAGAGATGTAATTACTACTGATGGGCTAGGTAACTTAACCAGCTGTCACCTGGGAAGCAAGGCTTCCCTTAGGAGCGTAACAAGATCTATAGACGAGCTGAAGTGCATCTACACCAATGCACGCAGCATTGGCAACAAACAAGAGGAATTAGAAGTCCTTGTAACTAAAGGAGACTATGATGTGATTGCCATCACAGAAACGTGGTGGGATAATTCACATGACTGAAGTGCTGCAATTGCCGGTTATAAAAACATACAGGCGTGACAGGCTGTGTAGGACAGGAGCTGGGGTAGCCCTGTATGTCAGAGAATGCTTTGACAACCTAGAGCTGGAGTATGGTAAAGACAGGGTTGAGTGGGTAAAAATCAGAGGAGCACGAAATCAGGAAGATGTAGTGATGGGAGTCTATAGACCACCTGACCAGGAGGAGGAAGCTGATCAGTTTTTTAAACAACTGGGAGAAGTCTTGTGATCATCAGCCCTCATCCTTATTGGGGACTTCAACTTACCTGAGGTCTCCTGGAGGTACAATACTGCAGGGAGGAAGCAGTCTAGCAGGTTCCTGGAGCGTTTGGAAGACAACTTCCTGGCTCAGCTGGTGAGTGAACCAACCAGGGAAGGTGCCCTGCTGGATTTGTTGTTTGTAAACAGAGAAGGCCTGGTGGGGGATGTGAAGGTTGGAGGACACCTGGGGCACAGTGATCATGAGCTGATAGAATTCCTAGTACTGGGAGAAGTAAGGAAGGAGACAGCAGAACAACCACCTTAGACTTCCATAGGGCTGACTCTGGACTGTTCAGAAAGCTGCTCGACAAGGTTCCACGGGAGGCAGCCCTTGAGGGCAAAGGAGCCCAAGAGGGTTGGTTGTTCCTCAAGAAGGAAATCTTGGTGGCACAAGAACAGGCTGTCCCAGTCTGCCGGAAGAGGAGTCGGCGAGGAAGGAAGCCAGCTTGGCTGAGTAGAGAGATCCAGGAAGATATTCGGGAAAGAGGAGAAAATATGAGCTTTGGAAGAAGGGGCAGGTGACTTGGGACGACTATAGGAATGTGTTGAGATCATGTAGGGAGAATGTCAGAAGGGCTAAAGCTGAACTGGAACTCAGACTGGTCAGTTCCATAAAAGATAATAAAAAGTCCTTCTATAGGTATGTTAACAGTAAAAGGAGGGGCAAGGAGAATCTCCAGCCCTGACTGGATGCAGAGGGAACATTAGTGACAAGGGATGAGGACAAGGCTGAGGTCCTTAATTCCTTCTTTACCTCAGTCTTTAATAGTAAAGATGGATACTCCCTGAGTACTCATCCTCAGGAACTGGCTGACAGGGAGGGGGTGAATAACAAAGTTCCCATGGTTCAAGAGGAAATGATTAGCGACCTACCTGGCCAGTTAGATACCCACAAGTCAATGGGGCCAGATGGGATTTACCCAAGGGTACCGAGAGAGCTGTCAGATGTGCTTGTCAAACCCCTTTCCATCATCTATCAGCAATCCTGGCAGACTGGGGAAGTTCCACTCGACTGGAGGCTGGCAGATGTTACACCCGTATATAAGAAGGGTCAGAAGGAGGATCCGGGGAACTACAGGCCTGTCAGTCTGACCTCAGTCCTGGGGAAGATCATGGAGAGGATCACCTTGGGAGCTATCATGCAGCACATGCGTGATGGCCAGAGGATCAGGCCTAGCCAACATGGGTTTACAAAGGGTAGATCCTGTCAAACTAACCTGATCACCTTCTATGACAAGGTGACCCGCTTAATGGATGAGGGGAAGGCTATGGATGTGATCTACCTGGACTTCAGTAAAGCCTTTGACACAGTTTCTCACAGCATTCTGACTGAGAAACTGGCTGCCACTGGCCTAGACAGGTGGACCCTCTGCTGGGTTAAAAACTGGCAGGATGGCTGGGCCTAAAGAGTGGTGGTAAACGGAACAAACTCCAGCTGGAGGCCGGTCACAAGTGGCATCCCCAGCTCAGTCCTGGGTCCAGTTTTGTTCAGCATCTTTCTCAATGACCTCGATGAAGGGATTGAATGCTCCCTCAGTAAGTTTGCAGATGACACTAAACTGGGAGGAAGTGTTGATCTGCCTGAGGGTAGGGAGGCTCTTCAGAGGGATCTGAACAGACTGGACTGATGGGATGAAGTTTAACAAGGCCAAGTGTAGAGTGCTGCACATGAGACATAACAACCCCATGCAGCGCTACAGGTTTGGGGGAGACTGGCTGGAGAGCTGTCAGGCAGAGAAGGACCTGGGAGTGTTGGTTGACACTGAATATGAGCCAGCAGTGTGCCCAGGCAGCCAAGAAGGCCAATAGCATCCTGGCTTGTATCAAAAACAGTGTGGCCAGTAGGTCTAGGGAAGTAACTGTGCCCCTGTACTCGGCACTGGTGAGGCCACACCTCAAGTACTGTGTCCAGTTCTGTGCTCCTCACCGTAAGAAGGACACTGAGGTCCTTGAGTCCAGAGAAGGGCAACCAGGCTCGTGAAGGGGCTGGAGGGCAAATCATATGAGGAATGACTGAGGGAGCTGGGGCTGTTTAGCCTGGAGAAGAGGAGGCTGAGGGGAGACCTTATCACTAACTACAACTACCTGAAGGTAGGTTGTAGAGAGGTGGGTGATGGTCTCTTCAGCCAGGTGACAGGAGATAGGACAAGGGGAAATGACAAGAAGCTGCACCAGGGCAGGTTTGGATTAGATATTAGAAAAAAAAAAATTTTTTGAAAGAGTTGCTGGGGCCTGGCACAGGCTGCCCAGGGAGGTGGTTGAGTCACCTTCCCTGGATGTGTTCAAAAAAAGGGTAGATGAGGTACTTAGGGATATGGTTTAGCTTAGGATGGGATTGGTTGGACTTGATGATCTTCCAAGGTCTTTTCCAACGTTGTGATTCTGTGAAAAACCTCCTTAAAATCCAGAAATTAACCACCAACATTTAAAAAAGCAGCACCCCAAAAATCTTTTAAAATTAATATGATGACAACTTAAGCTATTGCTCTTATAACTTCACCTAGCAAGTGTCTGAGGCATAAAACCTTTCCAGCACCCTGGAATTCTGTACCACAGGGTAGGAGGAGCTGCTGCATTTTATAGCTATAGCCGATCTTTGGTCACCACAGAGAGAATGGTCTGAGCAACTGTCCATAGCTTTGTGTTCTGCTTCTGCTGCGTACATCATGCTGGGGGAAGCGACGGACTCATCTCCACACCCTTCAGCAGGGCAGATACACCTGACCTTGCACGGGTGCAGAGGAGCAACAGGGGACAGTAACTCCAGCCAGAAAGGTGAGACAGATACAGCTGAGGGCAGTTCCCAAACCACTTCACAGCTAGATGGGTTGCAGGAGGCCTGGATCCCTGCTAAAACTCTTCTGCTAGGACTGCCAGAATAGTAGCTTGGAGGCTCATCACAGCTCTGTATTTCAATCATGTAAATCAAATGTGGTTCTGTTCTGCCACCAACTTCTTCTCTCCTAGTTTTAGGCCAGATTGTATCTCAAAATAATTGTATGGTGACACACAAAGCCTCACAGCTAACCCAGAGTCCTACTGTACTTTTGAAAGCCACTACAGTCCCCTGTAAGTCCCCATGAAGAATAAAGTTTATCTTCCTTTACACTGCTCCAAAACATTAAGAAATTCCTATTACTCAGCTCCAGCTGTTGTTCCCTGTGTTACACATAACATACCTCAGAGTTTCCTACCCGTCCATGGAAAAAAAAGATTAAAAAAAAAAGCTACTTTGGCTTTTTCTGGATACTTCTGCTTTAGGCAGAAGTCTGGCTGGGAGAAGTTAGCCAAGTGGCTGAGCCAGCAGGGAGGACCCCGACCACCCATCAGGCAGGGAGGCTTGTAGTGGGCAGGCAGGAGGCAGGGCAGGCACAGATCTGAACAGAGAAGCTCAAATCTGAAGCCTTGAAACACAGCTTTCTCCAGACTTCTGTGCCATACTTGCAGTAACTCCCAGAGCCCATTGTCAAAGCCAATTAAGAGTATCCCTAACAACAATCAAAAAAGCATTCCTGAGAAATCACATCTGAGCTGAAAGGAACAGTAACTTCACAGCCTCTCTTACCTCTCCCCAGAAGGGCTTGTTTCAGGAGGACCTTCATTTTGTCCATGGCCAAAGCTGCCATCAGGCTGCTCAAATCTACAGTTGGAGACTTGATGGAAAACACAGCTCAGGGATTTTTAATCAGATTTAACCCAATTCATTTAGATTCACAGCACTGAACAAGGCAAGGCATTTAGAAGTCTTGCTGTCTGATGGAGCACTGAGATCCCCACAGTATTTTTTTTACACCTTTCTGAAGTCTACCTTACCAGATAAATTCATTCACACCTCTTGCAACATTTTGAACGAAAGAAGCTTTGAAGATACAGAGTGCCTTGGAAAATTTCTCTGAGGATGAAGGCATGCAACTGCCTTTGGATGACCTAATTTTTTTCTGCCACCAAGAGGGGTCAGTCCCTCCTTGACTACACCTCTTCATCAGTCACACATAGCCTGTGTCACCCATGTCCCTGTGAAGGACACCTGGAACAGAGAACTGTCCCAAGTTCTCACCACAGTCTCCAGTCACCACCTTCCTTCATGCCTGTTTCTCACCACACTACACTCCTTCACCAAAGATTGGCTCCATCACATGGTCTAAAGTGACCCCTCCAAAAAAATCACCAACACCCCCCACTCCCCCCAAACCAAACTTATATAAGGAGGACTCCTAGAAGTCCTTTTCCTCCCCTTCCCACTGCTTCAAGACAGAAGACAGCTTCATCCTGGAACAGGGTGGAGGCAAACCAGAGAATGGCTTTGCAAAGCCAATGTAGCAACATTGAACAGCTTCATCACTCACACAAAGAAAAGCAAAGGGAAAAGTTAAAGCAAACTAATACGCATTAAATATTTGAACACCAAGCAAAGCTAACATACCACACTACCTTACAGTCCAACCAACAGTCAACAAATGGACTAATTCACTGATTTCACCACGTTACCATGAGCTTTCTCCTCTATCTCCTCCTGATACAGGCTGGAAAGGGTTTTTGTAAGGTAACACAGACCTACAGCTCTGCCTGTTGAAACCCTGAAATCCTTTCCCACCCTGTTGCCCTATTTATCTCAACCACACTTTACAAAGCAGGAAGGGACACAAGCTGGAAAACAAAAGCCTTGCTTACTCCGGCTCCCTAATATTCTTAAGTACTTTGCATAATTGTTTGGTTTTGATGACCTCCTTTCATATGCTGCAACTGTAAAAATAAGAAAAGCTACAAAGAACAACAAATCAAGTTAAGGGTTTAACTCTTCATGGAGGGAATAGGAGACAAAGGAGAACTAGCACTACCCAAGAAATCCAAACTCCTCTCTGAGGCATTTCAAAATCGGTCTTTTTCAGTAATTTAAAGCAGGTTTTGCTATTAGGACTGGAGAGAGACCATAGGCTTCAGATAAGGAGCCTCAGTGAGGCCCAATAGGTGAATGAGGGTCTGTGCACTGCATAGGTCAAACTGATTATCTAAGTCTTGGTTAATCAAAAGCAATAATCTGGAAGTCAAATATGCCCAAGTCAGAGAGTTCAGCGAGACCAGGACTTACAAAGCAGAGAAACCCGAAACTCCACAGGACCACAAGTGTAGAGACTATGAATTTTAAGCAGGATAACTGGGAAGACAGTTCAGAGGGTTTTAACTGTACTCAAGACTCCCAGCCCGAGGGCAGTCTTCAGAAGCGGCTAGAAGATTACCCTCACAATTACTCGGGCATTTTTGGTGTCTCCATGCACCCTCAGATTACAGGCTACTGGGAGTCCAATTCCAGTTAGGTATTTAGAGACTACTACTCAGGGTGAAAAATTCCATTACAGGCAGGGCTGGTAGAGCCAGGCTGGCTCATACATCCCATCATAACAACATTGTTTAGAATTCTGAGAAATCATTAAAACTTATGATTTTTTTCACGCTATCTGCATTTGATGATTTTTTTTTTTGCTACTTCAGCTGCATCAATCCAACACGAGAAAGGAGTAGGGGGAATATTTTGTCTTGTTTATGATTAAGGGGGAGGAAAAAAAAGAAACCACACACTTTGAAAAGCCTAGGAGAACTTCATATTTAACAAAATAATTTGCATTTTAGGGAATTATATTTAGCAGCCTCCAAAATCTGACTAAGGTTGTAACAAAACTGTGGAAAACTACACAGTGGTTGTCTTATATTTTATCAAATAAATTTGCTGGTAAAGCCAAAATCATTGGTACAAAAAGCCTAGAAGCAAGAAAAAAAAACCCAACAATGTCCACTTGCTCCCCAGAAACCCAACTGTGTCCTGGTGTGCATCAAAAGCAGCACGACGAGTAGGTTGAGAGAGGTGACTGTGCCTCTCTGCTCTCCTGAAATCCCACTTTCAACCTTGGGGCTGAGGCTCCCAAAATAAGAAGGCAGCCATGGAGCTGTTGGAACAACTCCAGAGGAAGCCACAAAGATGATCAGAGGGCATCTCTGCTATGGAGACAGGCTGAGATAGCTGAGCTTTTTCAGCCTGGAGAAGGCTCAGGGGAGACCTTATTGCAGCCTTCCAGCTGGAAGCTGGAGAGTGGCTGTTTACAAGGGCATGGAGTGATAGGACAAGGGCTAATAGCTTTAAACTAGAAGAGGTGTAGATCTAGATTAGATATAAGGAAAAAAATATTTGCTATGGAACAGGTTGCCCAGAGAAGCTGTGTCTGCCCCCTCCTTGGAGCTGTTCAACACCATGTTGGATGGGGCTTTGGGCAACCTGGGCTAGTGGAGAGTGTCCCTGTCCTTGGAAGAGGGGATGGAACTAGATGATCTGTAAGGTCCCTTCCAACCCAAACCAGTCTGTGATGTCTACAGTATGATAAACCTACCAAAAAGGAAAGAATCCATCCATTCTCCACATTTATGATGGAAAGAACAAATGGTGGCAACCAGCTTTATGTTAAATATTAGGAAAGACTTAGCAATGCTCAGAAAGGACTAAGCTTTTCAAGGGTAGCAGTGGCATCACAGAGGTTTTTAATTCAGGTTGCTTGCCATCAGGAATGGTTTAGTCATAGTTTATTCTAACAGAAGACAGTGATGTTCTTGAGGGTGGCTGGCAGTGCCACTTGCACCCCATTTTCTGTGATTTCATGCTCTCATTCAGGGCTTATCCACAGCTTCACAGGACTTACAGGCTATGTCAGATCCGGGTCTGGAGATCAACAACAGCAGTGAGATGACCCACCTCCTATACTTCACACCATGCCCTTTTTAGGGATCCAGTAACATGGAATAGCAGGTACCCACCTCAAATCCAAAAACCCCCGAGAAACAGAACTGGAAGTATAGCAGAAGGGAAGTAAATTGGGACAAGAAGCTTGAGCGCCAACAGGACAGACTTAGTGGTGAGGGGACAGGGATAGATCAGGCAAGTTGCACTGCAGTAGGAGCAGAAAAGGCAAACTAAACGAGGGATGCAAGGAGTGGGTGGAGAAGTTAAAAAAGCTTATGACAAGGAGACTGTAGTGAAGACAGGGAGGAGGAGGAGAAGCCAAAAAAGAGTAAGTAGGCCTAAAAATCAGCTGAGAAAGAACTCATACAAGAAAGGTAAAGAAGTAGCGTGCCAAAACAGGATGACAATGTAACTGGAGAGGAATGGAGACAGGGACAACATCAACATGGACTTGAATAGGACTATCATGAGAAAAGAGTCAGATGAGGAAAACCCAATCCATCCTTGATAGATGTCAAAAGTAAGACAGGAGAGGTCATGCAGGGATGAAAGAGAGGGGAAAATGTGCCTGTTAGTGTTCACTCCCCAAAACCTAAACCAGAGTGTAATACTGCAGAAAGTCACCGTTCCTCTGCTGTCAGCAAATACACAAAACCAACTGGCAAACAGAGATCAAGCTGGCCTGCACAGAAAATGACAGCTAATTACACATTCAGTGGAAGTGGTAGAGGTCTGTGGGATGCATCTGGGATGGCCAATCCTGCTACTCATACTTGCAGAGGTCATTGTGGTCACACACATACTGGAGCTGATGGGGATGGATGGAAGGTTGTCTTGTTTTTCCTTTCTTTCTTGTGGGGGAAAAAATTAGCATGCAATCACGTGATTAAAAGCCATAATAAACAGACACAGAAATAAAGAGAACAAATGAAGGTTTCTTTCCCAACTTAAAATATGGAAATGCCCTGCAATTGAAGTGCCTTCCCATTACCATCTTGATAACTCTCAATTCAGTTTGTGAATAATATTGCTCAGTGGACAGTTTTGCAAAAAAAAAACCAAAAACCCAGATATTTTAAACAAAGCACAGTGTTGAGCAGGCCCAGCACTTGTTCTGTTTCCTTTTATAAAGGCAAAGCACACTGCTTTTCCAAAAAGCTTTCAGTTGAGCACTAATTGCTCTAGCTTCTGTGGCCCCTGTAAAACCAGCCTATATACCTCTCTAGTTCTCAGTGGTCACCGCACGACCTCCAGAAGCCCAGCAAAAAAATCACCATGCACAGCTCAGAATCATAACTAACTCTGCAGGAGCAAACTATAATACTTCTGGTAGCAAAGTTAAGAGTTCTGTACTCTGATTTCAGGGAACACAGCAGACAGGAAGAATATCTTTTAAATAATATTTGAGAACAGACTGAGGCAAATTCACCATCTCCACCCTGGTACTTAGACCTCCAAGGGCTGCCTGTTAGTGAATTTGGTGACTGCAGCTGGAAGACAACTAAATTAGAGAATTCACTGCAAAGGGGCAGCTAACTGCACACATCTGCTGAAAGTTTATCTAAAATAGGAACATTGAGCTTTTTACCTGAAGCTGTTAGTTAAGACCAGGATCCAGGGCTAAAAAAAAATACCAGCACCTTCTCCCCACCACCCCCTCTTGCCCCGCTGCAGCCCCCTTTTGCAGTGGAGTTAGCATTCTGCAGTAGAAAGGCTGGTCAATACTAATGAAGGATGATGGAGCCATCAAGAATTAATAACCTGCAGGGAAAGATGTTGGTTTTAAGGGCTCCTCTCCTTCTCAACCTTCAGCTTTCAGAATTTTTCGGTAGCTCATTACAACCTTTTCACTAATTCAGATGTCACAAATTAATAGTTCTTAAAATAACAATAAAACAGTATGTTAAATTCACACAGCCTTGTCATCCACATCACCGTGCGTACGGTGGAAAACTCAGGCATCCTCATTTCTCAGTTCCCAGGTACCTGGGGATAGTCACCCTGTCACCTGCAGAAGAAATACGTTAGGGAGCAGTGAGGTGATTTCTAGGACAGGCACTTAAGGAAATGGCACTGCTGTATCAAGTTCCCTGCTATCCTGCCTAGGTAAGGTTGAATGCAGCTTCTGCCATCCCAAGGCTGCTCTGCAAGCTCCTACAGCAGTTCACTTCTACTCCAGCACATCTGAAAGCACTCAGGTAAAGGTGGTGAAAAGGGCTTTAAAAAACACTCACTGGGTTCTGACAAGGCCCACTGATTTTTAAGCCCTTAAGAATTAGTCATTCTCGACCAGTAGTTAAATCTCTTAAGTATCACAACAGTTACAGCCACAACCTAGAGCAATCGTGCCCATACATCAGGGAAAGTGAGCTGCAGTTCCATCTTTCAATTCCCAGTGGAGATTCTCCTGAAAAACAACTGGGCAGATTTCCTCTCACACAAACCTCTGCTGCTGACATGGTGTCTGCAGCGCTAAAACAAAGTCCTACAACAAACAGCAGAAGGGAAGCGAAAACTAGGGAATAGGCACAGAGTCAGGTACTGCTTAGGTACTGCTTTTAAAACAGCAAAGGGAGGAGAAGAGCACAAGGCTGTGGACAGAGAAGAGAGTAATCCCCTTCAGACAGATCACCTAAGTTTTCAAGAGTAACACCAAATCAAGGAGCAAACAGCAAGAATGCCTGGCCCAAAAAAAAAGGAGAAAGAGTGGGAGCTCCTGAGAGAAGTTGGGGCTGGGGGGAGGAAGAAGCAAGCCTTCCACTACTCAAAGAAAAAGCGCTTTTTTTTTTTCCCAATTATTTTTTTTAGGAGGACAGGGGAATCCTGCAGCATCCAGCTTGCCTGGAGGGTAACAGATCCTGAAGAGGATGGGAGTGGGGAGGCGGTTCTGGGACTCGGTCTCCCTTGCAGACAGTTCAAACAAAGGAGGACGGTCTCCTATAATGGGATGCATTGTACATTTTTAGCTAGCACAAGGTGGCTGTCGTGACAAGGCTCCCCATCTCCTGCCTTTTCCCCCCTTCCCCAATATGCACCCCCTGTAAGATCCCACCAGGGAGCACAGACAAAGATCTGCTTTATCACACCATTACTGTAATGGGAGGTAGGGAAAGATAGGGAAAGGGAATGATGCAGAGGAACGAAGAAAAGGAGACAGAGAGGCCTTTAATGAGTCAGCCGCTGCTCTGATTTAAATAAGATCTCCATTTAAGGAGCTCTGCATTTGGGGTTTTTTTTAATTAAAAAAAAAAAAAGAAATCAGACCGAGCAACTTCTGGCTGCACAGGGTTGTCTCACAGCTACACAAGGGGTCTGGGAGGGAAAGGGTTAGGGAAGGGGGAAGGGAAAGGGACGAAAACCTCTGGAAAAAATGAGGCTGCTTGCTGGTTCATTTTAACAAGGACATAAATTAGTCTCAAAGCCACAACCGCCATCACCTCCCTGAGCCCTGGGCAGAGTGTAGCAAGTCAAACACGTGCCAAGATAAACGGCGCTGGCTGGAGCCTCTGAGAGGTGCTGGTGGGGGGGGAAGAGGGGGCACACTGGCAGGCAGGGCAGCAAAGATGCTTCAAACGGTGCCACAAAATGGAGACTGGTGATCCTACAGCTGCACAAAAGGGGACCTTCAGATGTTCCTGCCTACACCCACATCAAAAGCTAGAAACTCAAGACAGAGAAAGAGAGAAAACAGGGTATGCAGTTGGAAAACAGCAGCTCTCCCCGGTCTGGCTTTAATTACCACAAGCAACCCTTCCTCCTCTTCCCATCTTGGAAGAAGGCCCACAGCCCAGGTGAAAGGCTCCATCGCTGGCAGCAGGGAGGGGAGCAGACAATGGCGGGGTGATTCATTACAAAGGCATACATACATACATACACGCACACTGCTCGGCACTGCCGGCTGCCACATGGGCTGGCGGGACTCCTTAAGGAGGCAGCAGCTCCCTTCCCACTCTCCGAGATGCTCGACACCTTCCCCCCTCTCCCAGCCCTGATGGGAAACAGATTCGGAGGAAAACGCCAGCAAGGCACTGGGCTGTCCAAGAAAGGGAGGGCTTTGTGCTCCACGCAAGCCAGAAACCTCACCATGCACAGCACAGAGAAAAGGCCTTTTAGCATATAATTCCCATCCACCCAAAACTCTCTCTTTTATCTGCAATTAGCACATAATGTACTGGGTCTCATTTAACACTCATTTTCACTGATTTAGGATTAAGGGGGATAAGACCAGGGTACTTTCTGTTAATGAATCTGAGCTCTTGCTCTCATTAGTGATTTTGGTCTCCTCTTTTTCAAGCACGTTTCTACCTTCCGGCATCTCCCATTTCTTACCATCACTGTTTCTAGTCTTCCCATCCCACACAGTCCTGTTACTTTGTTTTAGCAGCCCTTCATGCCTATAGAGAAGCTCATCTCCCAGATTTCCAAGGAGGATGGGTGAGCTCACCCCCTCAAACACCACAGAATGCAGACCAGGCAGGCAATGTTTTCTGGAGACTGAACCACACAGAACAAGAGCCACTAGCAATACTGAATTCATTCAGCAGCAGTTACTGCCTTAACATACCATCTACTTCTTATAAATGAGACAAAACCCCAGTGAAATAGGCTCACAGACTGTGAGTAAGGACACTCCACTGCTTCAAACAGCACTGCAGAAGAGGAGTAACGTGAGGATATTGGGGGATGTGCCATGCTCCTTCTGGCCCATGCTCATTCAAACCTGCAGTTAGTACTGCTAAGGATCAGCCTAACAAGCCAAATGCTCCCCCTGCAAGCATCAGCACTACGCTACAGCTGAACTCACCTTCATTGTCTTCCTCAACTTTGCATAAAAGGGTTATGAGCTGTTCATTCAGAAACCCCCAACTGATGAGACTCAGTCCGAGCTCTCCTCCCCTACTGGTTATTTTAATATGCATCTTCTTCAGCATACAGAGATGCAGCACAAATCCTGAAAACCTATCCTAGATAGTACATACCCTTAAGACAGCCATAATTCAAGGTCAACCTATACTAATAATGCATGGTCTTGATGGCTCCTTTCCCACTTCTGTAAATGTTACAATTTTTGTGGAAGACACATAGCCCCGAAGTCTAATAGGATATCCCAAACCTTTAGCTGAGTTCATACCCTCCCCTGCTGTAGCCTGTTTCCAGCAGAATCCCATCCTTTCCAGCCCCACGTGTCTCCAAACCAACCATCTCATACTTCAGGATGCTCAATCCTAGGCACGCACAAACTATACGCACTTGTTTACTGGTGACCCAGGCACCTTTCTGCACCACACAGGCAGGGGCTGTGTCTAACGGTTGTGGCCGAAGGCACATCGCAATGCAAAGCTGTGCGGAACAATCCCTGAAAGTGTGCACACCCATCTGTGGCCCGGGGGCATACACCTCCATCCAACTGTGCATGTTCCGAGCATGCAGCAATACACAAATGGACCCTGACTGCAGAGACACAGCTTTTCAGCATCACTTGCTGAACTAAATATAGATATAGAAAGCCTCAGGAGATTTCTGCCAAGCTCTTCCATCTCAAACAGAAAGCTTTGGTCCAGATAAAAAGGTATCTATCAGTAATGGGACTAAATAGCAGAAGCAGAAGGTGGAGCTTGGGAGCCTGAGAAGATACCTTAAGAGTGGACAGAGACCTATTTTTCAGCCACTGACAATCAAGGCAAGATGAAAGACAGAAAGGGTCAAAGCAGGTGCCACTTCTTGCAGCAAGTTCCTTCCAAGTCAGGCACCCGCGAAAGTGCTGCCCCTTGCAGTGGGACTCACAGAATCTCTGTAGCAGCTAATGAAGGGAGCTTCAGCACGGGCTGAGGAAAACCAAGAAGGCAGCATGCATCTAGTCTAAAACCTGCAAAGCTCCACAGAAAAATAGCACTCGTGAAACCCAGATTTGAAGAAAAGTTCCCTCCGAGAGTCCTTCCCTTCGCCCGCGCTGGGAATATCCCCCAAAGGTTTCCAGCTCCGCAAGGCACTGCGGGGCATTATATAATGCCTAACTCCAAAGGACTCCAGCTTCGCGATGCCGCTCTCCTCTTCCTCCTCCTCCCTTCGCCCCCTCCCTCCGGTGGCGACTTGCAGATGCCATGCCAAGGAAAAAGGAAAAAAAAAAGAAAAGAAAAAAAAAAAAGAAACCCCCTTAAAACCCGCAAGCATACAGCAGCCTTCAAAGGCGAGCAGCACCGTCCGGCAAAACCCCCTCGCGAGGGGGAATCGCGACGGCCCTGGCAGCTGGGAGCGCTCCCCAGGAAACGTCAGCCGCTTTCCCCCGGGAAGACACGGGCAGCCCCACGCCTACAGCTGCCTACAAGGGCTTCCCAGCCCTCACGGGCACCGATCGCAGCCGGATGGAGAAACGGCTGGGGAGGACGTTTACCTTCGTGCTTGGCCGGGATCGGTCGTTCAAAGGCGGGTTTAGCCTAACTCGAGAGCAGAGGCACCCGCGCCCCTCACGAACCTCTCCTCCCTAGGGAGCACTGCGAGGCTGCTCCGGGCAGGGGGACTGCATTGACCCCTTTCCCCCAAAGCGCCCAACCCGGGTTCCCGGTGCGGCGGGGCTCCCTCCCGCCCCGGCGCCGGGCGGGGGCAGCGCGGAGCCACGGCCGCCCCACGGGGAGGCGGCGGGGCAGCCCCGCTGCCGGCCGCTCCGCTCCGCACCGCGCCGGGCCCCCCGCCCAGACAAAGCCGGGCACAGGCAGCCTTCGCGGCGCGGCACCGGCAGCCCGGCCCGCCCGCCAGCCTTACCTGAGTTACCATTTTCTTTTTCTCCATAAACCAAAATGGGGGAGCCCGGCCACAGGGGAGGAGGAGAAATAAAAATTAAAAGGAAAAAAAAAGAAATTTCTTAAAAATAAAAAACGCAGCAGCCCCGTGGAGGCGGGCGGCGGCGGGTGCCTGCGCTGCGCTGCCTCGCCGGCGCGGTGCCCCCCGAGCCCTTTTTCCTCCCTTTCTTCTCCCGTGTTCCTCCCTTTCTTCCCCTTTCCTCCCTCCCCTCCCTCCCTCCCCGGCCGCCGCCCCCCCGGCTCAGCCAGATGGCTGCGGGAAGCGCCGCCCCGAATGCCGAAGGTAATTAATGCGAGCCGGGACCGCCTCCACCGCGCCCCGCCTCGCCCCGCCCGGCTCAGCTCGGCACAGCCGCCCCCCGCGGCAGCACCGAGGCCGCCACGGCGCCCACTGCCTCCAGCGAGGTGCTCCCTCGCCAGCCGGCCGGGAGCTCCTATCGTGCCTCCCCCTCGCCTCCCTCCGGGAGCCAAGGGGCTCGGCCGAGGCCCAGACGCGAGCTGGAAACAAAAGCGAAGGTCTCCCAGCGCTGCGCTGCTCCCGGCCCGGCAGGAGCCCAGGGCCTGCCCGTGCTCCTCCACACCAACCATTCCATTCCCAGCGGCTCCGGTCCAGATGCCTGGCTTCCCCTGCCTGGACCTCACGAGGCAGGAAAGAGCATCTCCCAGCAGGAGGATGCTGGGGAGATAGCTGTCAGTTCTGCACAGACCTCCCTCCTGCCACAAAGGGGAGAATGCGTGGGTGACAGGGGGTGTTGGATGAACCGGAAGCAATATCCATGATCTGCATTTCTTTCATCATAAAAGCTGGAGATCGCTGGACTCCTTCCCAGCCTGCTTTTTTCCTCTCATTTATCTTCAGTAAGCATCTGGCCCTTAACACCTGAGCACTCCACGGTTGGCAGCATTTGTTCTCCCGGTGACCCCATAAAACAGACCAATATACTGCTACCCCATTTGGCAGATGGGATCCGAGACGCTCAGATTGATTTTTCCCAACATCGCACCCACAGAAAACTGGACAGGGCTGAGCACAGGTCTGCCAAAGAGGACTGTGCTGCTGCTCCGGCACTTGTGATGTGATGATAAACCCAGCTCAGGCCAGCTGCCCCTCAGATGGCTCTCTTCTCAACAACTGGTACTCAAGAGCCTCCCCAGGTTTTCTGCAGCAGCAAAGGCAAATTAGGGTGCAGTAACACCCTGCATCCCCATGTGCTCTTCCTTTGCAGGAATATGCCCAGTTACAATCTACACTCACCTCCACACACACACAAAAAAAAAAAACCAAAAACACCTTAGTGTTTTTTCTTAGTGGGCTTCTGCCCCCGTGCTGCTGTCCAGGCAGCTCGTGCTGACCCACGGTGCTTTTCAGTTTCCCAGTTTCACCACTGCAAACTGACCTCTGGCTCTCTCCCTCCTTCCCCTTTCTTTCTGAGGCAGTAAGCAGCCAGTTGGACAGCACAACCCAACCCTGCTCACTCCTCCAGTGAAAAGCCTGCGTCCCAGTCACCAGCGAGCCCTTACATCCCACCAGAGCAGGGAGGCAGAACCATGAGCCAGCCACACTGCGTGACCAAACAGGCCACTGTGGTGGGGGTCCAGTGGAAAAGAGCCAGCCTCCACCACTGCAGCCCACAGCGCTCCAAGTCAGAGTCCCTGTTTTACTGTGTTATCTCAGCCTTCCTGCTAACTTGTATCTTATGATACTACAGGTTTACACACAGCATTGTAAAATCAGGGGAAAGTAGTTAATTTTTTTTTCCTTTCTTTCTCCCCTATTACAAACCTGAGACTCTGGAGCACGATTCTGGGTCAAGTGTAAATTCGATTGCAAAGCAGCAGAAAACACAGTGACCTCCTCATACCTTTGCCATGACAAAGCAGCACGTTTCAGCAACCTGCATCTCATTCACCAGACCTCTTGCAAATCACTCAGGATAATCTCCTTATTCTCTCCACTTAACTGTTGCATTCACTTCATCTCCTCTGTGCCATGAAGCAACAACTTCTTGTGCCACATCTAGGGCATAGACCTTCAGGACAAAGAACCATCATGCTACCATCACTGCTGTTGACCAAGACAGCATCATTTCTAATCCATTTTGGCCTTCACACTAGGAATCTCTAAAAATATTTGCTATCAAAAACAATTCTCTAACAAAAAAAGAAGTACCCAATGGTGTACTGAACCCTCACTTGCACTGCCTCCCACCACCCAGCTGGTACAACTGCTTTGCTCAGGTGCCAATAGAGTGGGAATTCCCTTCAGTGTGATCTACCGCTGGTCTCCCTCTTTCATCTCCACTGTAGACTAGAAAGCATCTCCTCCCCCATGCTTGGAATATATCCACATTTGCTCCTGTTCTGTGAAAGAAAAGCCCCCATTTCCAATGGATGTGCTTGGGCAACACGAAATGCAGGTCCGCAGGAGCCCTGATTGCTGTGAAAACATCTGAAATCAACATCTGACACAAAGTTTCAAAAGCTTCAAGAATACCATGGAAAACGTGATCAGACTTGGTAACACTTGAGGGTCTTTGTTGTCTCCAGCTCTATGGAAGCCCACAAAGGAATACCTGATAATGAACAAGACTAATAAAATTAATTGGTGAATCTCTGCAACTCACCTTTCCTCACTGTGGCCTGGGGGCTCGGATGCTGTCTCATGGCCAAGTGAGAGAAGTTTGGTGGGCATCCCCTCAGATTCTCCTACATGCAAATCATGGAACCGCTGCGCAATTTACCATCACTGCCACCTCTACTGAGGAAAATCAAAGACTCAAACTGCTAAACATGCTGCTGAAAACAATAGAGAACAGGAGAGCTGGAAGCCTGAAGAACGTACAGCTTAGAGCCATGAGATCATCCCTTCCTACTTGCTGCATTTATTCAAAAAGCAACACATTCAGAATGGCTGTAGATGCCAATACTTATAAGTTCTCATGATTTCTCATGCATCACAGGCGCAGATGCATTGAAACTTCATCACCGTGCTGTAGAAGCAGCATTCTGAAATAACTATGGGCCAATTTAACTAGTCTGTCTCTGCAGTGCCAGGGCACAGCTTATCATCTGCAACAACACCAGGCAAAGCTCACTGCTCCCACCTAAGCGGGTCTGGGCACTTCTATATTCTCTTCTATGTTCACCCAGATGTACATGATGGGTTTTGGTTGGCTCCTACCATTTAAATCCTAACGGGAAAAAAACCAGAGAAGGATGTTGAAGCAGTAGGTGATGGGGCAAGGTCACTGTAATCACATTGGTGTCAGCATAGATGAACCTCTAATTTCACCAAAGGGTCTACGTGTACACTTTCAAATGCTTGGGTTAGTTTAGCACTCATAGGACTGCTAGAAATGGAGGGAGAGGAGGAAACCACAAGTAGTCTGGTTTCAGAATGTTAAAGGGTTTGCCTTCCTTTCTCTTTTGCTATACCTATAATTCCACTTTGCTGCTAGGGTGGAAAGAAAGCACAGCCTTCGATTTTAACATCCCATTACCTGCATTTCTGTGCCTGGCTCAAGCTTAGATGGAGCAAACCTGCCAGCTGGATCAAGGCCAGAGGGAAGAAAAAAAAAGTTTCAAGTGCAAAGAACCAATTTATCAGGAACAAATCTTAACAACTGAAAGACACACTTCTGCTGGTGGATTCTATTCATGTGCGTAATAAACACCCCAGTACAAGGTAACCTAACAACATACTCTTTAGTGGCTATCTGAAGTATCTTGGGGTAGATAATCTTCAACCACCAGTCTAAGTTTCAGGTTTTCTGGATAAATTTGGTGCCTGTAAGGACAAGGAATGCTGACACTGAATAGCCAAGGACTGTGCGGAGAACATCATCTTTCACTTGGCTCTGAAAGTATTTGAGCCTGACCCACGGCCTCTGGCTTCTCCAAGACTCCACACATCCAGCCAGAAAATCTCACGTGTGCTCCAAATATAGCCCCCTCCCCGAGCAGAGGCTGCAATACCAGCTTCACTCTGCCCTGAGTGCTGCTCTCAAACTCAACCAATCCTATCACCCTACACACACATCCTGACTGGACCCCCAAAACCAAAAAGGTGACAAACAAGACTTTGTTGGAGGTTTTATAGGTGGTTTACAGAGGAGGGAGGAGGAAAATAGGTGAGCTGCTTCTCCCAGTGGCTTGTCATCCCTGCAGGGCGGACTGCAGTCACACATACAAGTCACATGCGCCCGGACAACGCAGTAAGGCACACAACAACAGAGTAGTTTGCAGAGCATGGCACTGCTGTCAGCTCAAGTCCCCCCTTCCCCCCCAAAAAATTAAGAAAAAAAGCCAAAAATACAAACAAAACCACACAAGTCTCAAACAACAGAGACGTTGGAGTTAGAGGGTCAAACATTACTGTTCACGTGCAAGAGCCTCAAAGCCCTCCAGAGAGCCTCTGGGCTGCCAAGGCCTGGCACGCACTAAGCCAAGGAGCCCAGCATGGAAGCAGTGTCCTTCTATAAAACCAGCATGTGAGCTCCAGTTTTGCCCAAGAACATACAGAGCAAAAACCAAGACTCCATAAAGTCGCTGCTGCCCTTTTGCTTACCTGGACAACTGGGTATTGGTAATCCATACAATACACACCATACATAGCCAAAGATCCTCCAGCTAAAGGCCAAATGGATACAGGACTGGAAGCTTCAAGCCCGAATCTCCGTCTTTCAGCCTTGTGGGAAGGACTCTGGCAGCCCTGCGCAGTGCTTGGCTCGGGCCTCTGGGGCCAGTCAGGTTGACACTAGCTCAGCTGAAAATAAAAAGGAGCTGCCTGGCTCAGCTCAGCTCAGCCCCTCTCTTCTGGGATCCAGCAAGGCAGTGCTCAACCATAGGCGGCAGAGGCTCCTAAAATTAGAAATCCCCTACTGAAAACGGCCCTGCAAGCCTTGACTGAGGAGCGTCCTGCAACTCCCAGGCAGCAAACAGAGCAACTGCCAAGAAGATGGGGACACAGGATCCTCGCAGCCACCGCTGCTGGGGATGGGAGGAAGCAAACAGCATTTAGGATCTGAAAAGAGCATATGTTCTGGGCTCTAGGTGCGTCAGAGGGAACACTCCCAATCCAGGACAGGGAAAAACATATGGGACTGTTCCTCCCCCACCCCCATACCCTTCTTGCTGCCCTCAGCAGGGACAGGTGCTGGGATTAGCATAGTAAAACCCTCTGGTGTTGGGGAGGGAGGGAGAGAGGAGAAGCCACATTGATATCTCGCACTGAAGGGATCTCTTTCATGAGGGAGTACGCACCCGTATCGTTTAACGCCTCTCCCTCCCTCTGCACTTGAGGCGGGCAGAGACAGCTGCCGGAACTGGGGATGGCAGGGGGGAGCTGTGCCCCAAGACAGCCCCCACCATCCTGGCCTCAGTCTGTCAGGTTGTCCCTCTCAGCTGCTCCAGTCAAACTGGGGTTGGGGGGGATTAACTCTTCCACAGGGAAAGGAGAGCAGTGGGGAGAAGGGGGTAAGGCTGGGCAAGGCCAGTTGTTGTGCCCGTTTTAGGAAGCCCAGCCTCCCTATTCCCAGGGAGGAATCTGCTCCCTGACTGACAGGGACAGATGGGGAGCTGCCTGGACAGAGGCCCACAAGCTCACCCCTCCGGCCCTGCATGCCAGGCATGTTACCGGACACCCAAGAGCCCACTGCCGATTCTTAGAAGACACGAAGACACACTGTGGTCAGGGGACATGGGGGGGAAAATGGTAGGGGGGAAGGGAGTCGGGGGGGGTGGGGTGCTGGGGGCCTGATCTCCCATAGCAAATCACATGAGGTTCTACCCATCACTATGCCAAATTGCTCCAGGCTGCCTCTGGCCCAAACCCAGGCTCCCAAGGAGTTAACAGCCCAAACCCACAAACAATTCCCACCAACCTACAATGAAGAGCAGTGAAAAACTGCCCCTATCCAAAGTTTCAAAATCGAAGGTGTTACAGTAACCAAACCCAAGAAGGGCTATCCAAATTCACCCCCGTCTCCAATTTAAATGCATACAGTGAAGAGAGGTTTTGCACTTCCCTTCTTTTACTTTTCTGTAGTGCTGCTGTGCACCACTAAATGGCTACCACAGCCTAGCTCTGGGGCAGCTGCCTTTCCACCATTACTGATCGTTTCCTTCCCCTCAGAAAGAGTTAAGCTTAAGATTTTTATTTTTTTCCCCCAAGAGGTTAAATGAGTGGATCATTATCTAGCATGGTTTGCATGCACGGCACTTTGTAATTTAGGTAAGGGGTGCCTAATTTGTAGCCCTCTGACCCACCCAGCCTGGCAGAACAGCTCTTGGCTTGTCCTCTGCTCCCACTGCCCTTTCCTTCTGAGACGCGTCGGTGAAGGACGACCAGGAGCTGGGTGAGTGGTTACAGCAGCTGCCGCCCACTCTCATCATCTTTCCTGGGGCCACGAGGCCGTTTCTTCCCTACAAAAGGAGCACGGCCAATTTGGGGAGCATAAAGCATGACATTTTCTACTTCAAATATAAAATTATAGAACTTTCTATAGCCATTGTTTCTGTATGAAGATCTGCACAGAGATGGAAAAGAGAGACACATTCCCATAAATGGGAAAGCGGCTATGCTTCTAGAGCTCTTCACTGGAAAAAAAGATGAGGCTCCCACAATCAAGTTCCATCTCATTCTGCCTTTGACCAATTTATTTTGCCCCTGACCAGCTTTCTGGAGCTGACATTGTGTCTCCTCCTCCTCCTCCTCCTCACCTTCAGAGGGCTGTTCAGCCACCTTTCAGCACTCCTCCTGCAAGACCAGCTTTGGAGCACAGATTGCATCTGGCTTCCTCTATAGGGCCAATATTCCCCCCCCCCCTCCTTCTCCTTTCTGTAACTACAAGTTCAATAGGTGCCTGCCCTTCATTCTTTTGCATAGCTCGTTTCTATGCACTCAGGCAATTTAGTATCTCCAATAACATCTTTTTATGAAAAGGCATTCATTTATAAAATATAACCCAAAGTCTCTTCTGCAGCCTGTTTTTGCTACTCCATATTACTGCCCCAGGTTTTAAAACAAAAATCCTTAACTAAGTTAAAGACCTTAGATTCATTTCACAACCCAATTCTTGTCATTTCCAACCAGGCCTCAGGGGAATACAATGTTTCCAAATCCTAGTGCAGATATCTTACTATCTATAAATAACTATCAAATGGGCAAAACAAGGAGGGGGAACCGGGCATATCACCTAAACTCCTCTGTTGTTTAAACTACAAATGCAGGGGGGACGACCATGCTGTAAAGTTTTGAGGCAGATTTAAGTACTGTGTCTTAACCAGCACTAAGATACTTGGGTGACACTTTGTTACCAAAGTATCACGCTTCCTGTCTCCCACAGGAGATTAAAAGCCAAGAACTAGTTTTAAATTAGAATGTACCGAGATGGATACAACAGGACTAAACAGCCTTTACTGAGTGGGAAGAAACTACTGAATTTTCTTCAGAGCTGCCCATAATGGCTGCTTTACTACTGCGTGTTGACTTGCAACCAGTGTTAGTCAAATGTAAGATGGCACCACGCTCCGTAATTCTATTTTGAGATAAAGTTCCAACTGCCTAACTGTGTAACTTGCTAAGCACATGCTTTTCCAGTAACACAAGTTAGGTAGCTGTTCTAAAATCATTGCCTTGGCCAGCAAAGGCTTACACATATGAATGATTTTAAAATTACAGAAATATGAATATTGGAAAAGACCTCCCAACATGCAGAATGAAATCAATTGCTATCATGCAATGTCATCCCATCTCCTCATAAAATTTATCAGGTTACATCACAGAACTGGGTTTTGCAGCTATGCCACCCGGCTCTAGAGCAGCACTCCCCAGCAGCTGGGAACAGTGTTTGCCTCCAGCTTAACGTTACTCCTGAGCAACTGATATTTGTTCTTTGTTCTTGCGTCGGCACTCTCCTCTGGCTTAACCATATTTTCTCTTTCCTTTACAATTAACCTCCCAGACCATCCCCTCTCTACCCATCTAACAAGCAGCTGTTCCAGCCCCTTGTCACATGACAGGCTTGCTATTCCCCTATCTCTAGAAGCCCTCTCTTGCACCTGATTTAGCCTCTGTGGTTTTATTTTGTTTTTTTTTTTTTTAAAAGAGGTTACCCAAAACAACGTGGTTAGCTCCTAATCCATTTCCAGCACTAAACTGCATCTTCACCAGCTTCGCTAGTACTTTCCCATGTAGCACCATATCAGATGCTGTAGGACTCATCTAAAGAAAGACGCATCATCTCATTAAGAAAAATATATATCAAGTTAAGAAAATTTGCTATCTCAAAGATAAGCTGATATGGTACAATCCTATTCTGATGGATTTGTGTTGCCTATTATCTAATTTTTCATTTTGTCCAAGCCTTTAATTATTATTTTTGTCTCAGATGTTGCATAGAGCTGAGGTTAGACCAACAGGTCTGTATTTACATCCCCCACCGGCAATGGAGCTATTATGCTTCCTGTTCTCCAAATACCTGATAGCACTCCTGATTTGACAGACTTAAACTCCTATCCGATCTACAACTTCACAGACTGGTTTTGTTCACTTTCAGGAACAGCTATCACCATTCCTGAGGCAACCCCACTCCCCAGCCCAGCCTGTGTGCACTAGGGTCTTTGAAACATCCAACATGGTGCTCCAGCAGTAGGTTCATGCCCATTGCCCCTTTGCTTCTATGATCAACTCTGCCTCCAACCACAATGAAAGATTTGTTCACTTTTGTGGTCACAAGACTATGCTCATCCACTGTGTTATCCTTAACACCGAGTGGCCCCACATGTTCCCTTCTTCTAATTCTATTTTGAGAAACTGTCACCTATTTTCTTAGCAGCATTTGCAAGGTAGGACTTTAAAGGCAGAGCAGTGTCTGCCGCCAAGTCCTCCTTCCATCTCTTGTAAATTCTCTTTTTGCACATAATAGCCTTTGTAAGGTGATTATACTTCCAGTTAGGCTGATGCTTCTTCTTACAAGCTTCTTCCCCTTTACTTATGTGAAGAACTTGTATCCAAAGTACTGCTAACAAACACAATTTTAAAAAAACCAAACCACACCCCCCTCGACATTCTAACCTGAGTATTCAGTCACTGACTTCATTAAGTACTTTGTTTCCTGTATCAAAGTTTGCATCATGATCACCCCATCCATAGGTGAGGACATGGAGGCTTCTAAACAGCTTGTTTTCTTGTAATAGGCACAGTAATTCACTCGCTGTCTCAACAGCAGGTGATGACAAAAGACAAAATCTTCTGACCCTATTATTGTTAGCAGCATTTGTTCTCCAAGCTATACCTGAGAAATTAATGTTTCCCATACTAATATTTATCTCTCTAATGGCACTGGGAATATTATCATTTCAGAGCCGTAAATTTGTATCAAATCCAATCCTAGGAGGGATTACAGCAGACTCACAGTACTCCCTCTGGGATCTCTTTTGCCATTCTTCCCAACAGCAATTTTGACCCGAAACATATCCTGTGTTATCAGCATTACTACTCTTTCTTCTTTACAGTCTACTGCATACAATACAGCCTATCACCTTTTACATCTACCCTATCTGAACCACACATAATATTGAATACATGTTAAAGCCATGATTACTATTCTTGCAGATTGATATTACCCCTATAATATCCAGTTTCATGTTCTGCACCAGTAGCTCTGGTTCCTCTACTTGTTATTTCTAATGCCAGGAGTCTGGAAAAAAACCCAACCTGATATGTTTGTGCATCTGCCGACCACACCGCTCACAGCTCCCTCAACTAAGAATATCATACATCAAGTCATTGCTGAATTTTATTATTCTTTTTATAACATTGAATTATATTATTTTCCATCTCCTACCTACCCATCACTTTACCTGGAGATACTGTTTTACATACTACTCTATCAGAATGTATCCAAATTTTCCTTTTTCAGTGTACTAAGCAAGGCATGGAGATTACACAAGGGTTTCCCAACATTCTCAGAAACCACTATTTTGCTTCACATGCACTGTCTTTGATGTCTGCAGGCTGAGGAGCATTTGTGGAAAATGCAAGACCACAGCCCTGTGATTTGCTTTGCCTGCTTTCTTCAGACTGTTTATAGGAATCATGCTAAGTCACAATTACAAGTACAGCTATAAGAACATAAGCTAGCCATAGTCTCCCTATGCCTGAAGTATATCCATAGTAGTTCTAGACAATTTCCATACCTTTTTTTTTTTTAATTGTTAAAAACTGTGGTACTGTGGGGACACAAGAATACAGCATGGAGTCTGAGAGATTTCCGTGCTGCATAGTCATTACACCACATTGATCTTTACTAAGGAAATTACACCAACAGTTTCATTTTATAAACTGAATTTATAAATTCTTTAGTATAATTCTCTGTTCTCCAGACAAATTAATCCAAGTCTTATCTAGTTACTCCCACTAAAGAGCTCTTACCTCCGCTGATTCTAACTCTTCATCGCTAGAAGCCTGGCTGATGCTCTTCCTCTCACCCACCAAAAATGGCATCTTTAACAATTAGCCAATCACTACATCTGCTAAACTGGGTCATCAGGGATCTGATGAGCAGCCTACAATATGTCTCTGCTTTTTAAAGACTGATGTAAATGTAGGAAACATGCCAGCAAGCAAGGATGCATTTTCTGGCTATGTACTGATTTCCATAGCAGCTAAATAGATCAAGCGGCTCAGCCAGCTCATACCGGTGTGAGACAAGCAGCACACGGTACCGAGATTACATCTTCAGGGCTGAAAGAGATTCTCATTTTGCACCAAAGCAAGTCCCATGTCCGGAACATGAAGGTGGCTTTCACTTTTGCCAGGTGAGAATTTATAGTAGAAAGTCATCGTTCCTCTGTAGGGCTAACATTTTCTGGGCAGCATTGCTTGGTTGGTTTGAACAGGTACCATGTTTTTCCAAAAGCTGCATTTTTTTTTTTCCTTCTCTCAGTTTAACATAACTGGCAACTAGAAAAATTACATAGGGTCTACATGTTATTTTGACCCTGAAATCATTACTTTCAAATGGAGACAACGTAGATGTAGGCAGAGTATGCACAGGAAAGCTCAATATTCCAAAGTGGCAATCAGAAGAAAAGATGATGACAAATAGATAACTGCATAAATTGTTCCTCCTCACATTCCAGAAACCTGGCAAGTTTACATTGGCGTCCTGATCTTAAGATCTGGTGGTGGATCAGCTATGCAGGACCACCAATAACTCAGCACTGAGCCAGTGCTCTCTGCCAGCGAAACATGTAAACATGCAGATGCTGAAGATCAGGAATGAGATGCATTAAGCAGCAATGGAACCAGCAGTTCTGGGGGATGTGGAGTAGCAGCAAAAGCAAACGAGAGCATGCTGGATTAGTGCAATAAGGACATCACAGGAAAGAATTTGAACACACTGGTAAAGCCATAGGAACCTGCTTGCCTGAACCCAGTTTGATTAGTTAATGCTACTGATTCCTCGTATTCGTTAGGATTAATGTTCCTAAAACATGTTAGCTCAAATGAAATCACCAAAAATACACTTTGAATCCAACGAAACTAAAATCCCTCTGGCAAAAGCCCACAGCTAGAGAAAGCAGCAAATACGAGGTTACATGTAGCAGAGAAGATAGCCCCACCACACTCGCTGCTTCTGCCAAGTAAAATACTTCAGGCAGACAATGGATCCTCAGTTATTACACATTCCGGTTTTCATGGATAAAATTCATGATTTCAAGAACATTGAAGAGAGAAAAATACCAAAGACAATACTTAATAAAATGGAAGCTGAAATAGCTCCTGCTCATGTCCTTGCCCCTCAAAGCGCTCGACATCTCTCTTTTCAATCTTCCTCTCCATTTGTAATGCAATTTACTTACGAGTGATGGAGTTTGTTTCCATCTGTCTCTATGCTCTAAACACTCCTCAAGCAAGCTCTGTGGTCCTGAAACTGATCTAAAGTGGCTTTACAGCTAGGGACCGTGCATGCTCTAAACTAGGGATATAAGATACCTGCATCCTGTTACCGCCTTCAGCTCCTCACTGCATCATCTACACACAGCTATTAAATATTAATGGTTTGTCTAGACTGGAAAACTAGAACAGCTTTAAAACACAAATACACAGCATAAAAGGATAGGCCAGAATTAAAACAATTATTTCCTAAGTGCCACTTCTTTTCAAAGCCTCAACAAATTCTGCTTTAGGGAAGGATGTGGAAAATGGAGGCAGAGCAAGGATATCATGCCGGTCTCCTAAAGCAGCATATTGCAAGACCTCAGTTTGCTGAACAACTGGGTTTCTTTGTTTTGTTGAGCTTTCTTGCAGCCATCCAAGTACAGCAGTAACATTAACAAACTCCCGAAATTTACAGACCAAAACAGGACTCGTGAAATCACAAGCCTGGTTCTTTCTCAACCAGAAAAGAAGCTCTCTGAATACTACGCGGTCATGGCTGTCAAGAGAGAGACCAAGACTCTTCATGAAATTGCAGGAGAGTAAAGACTCTTGATGCTGAAGTTAGATCTGTGTAGGCAGAGTCTTCCTGAAGTTGGAAGTATTGCCCACACAACTTCAGCTGCCGGACATGGACCCAGAGTCAATTCAGGCAAGACTCAGATTGCCCAAAGTCTGTTTCTGAAATTATTACAAAAGAAAAAATGCAAGGCAGTGATGAACACTCATTTGAAATTTGAAACATCCTCTGTCAAAAGGCTGTGCTCCCAGAACCAATGTTTTATGCACAATACTAGCTAACGAGCTGGCTCCCAGAAAGGCAGCTTTAACAGAACAATAACTCATAAAAATATATTAGTGATTAAGTTGCAAAATAAAGCTGGCAGCAGTCTGGATATACTACCAGCATATAGAAGACACGACTTCAACTTTAATTTCTACCCCAACCCATCGCTTTACATGCACTACAAAACAGGTTTTAATTACTCAATCTTGAGAAAACTCCAGCACACCTGAGTATAACACACGACAAGTCCAAAAGGAGCTTCTAAACCAGACAGGCTCCATCGCCTGCCTTAGTTATTACCAGACACACAGTATGAAGGGGAAAAGAGAGTATACACAGATTTTCCAGGAAAAAAAATATCAGTGTGTTGGGCCTGGGCCTCCTTTCAAGGAGAACTCTAAGTGCTTGGCACTGCTTCAGGAAGAAAATAAGTGTACTTTTGGGCTCAGCCATTTGGCAAAGAAGGTGATTGTAGCACAGCTTTCTTTTGGGACCACTCGTATGTGCACTGATCTTGGTAATGCTGCATGTCCATCAAAATGCTTTTTGCCTGTTACATGAAAAACAAAAAGGTGTCCAGATGTGGAATTTCAGCATCAAAGAAGAGAAGTTTTCTCCTGGTAGCTCAGACATTACACGACAGCAATACAGTGGAGAAAGGGGGCCCAGACAAAAAGAATAGAGCAGCAGCATTTTCCCTTCACTGCAGAAGCTGCTAGATCTATCGGCTAGCTCCAGAAACTCAAACAGAGAAAAAGCTTTGCCCGTTTTGTCTCTCATACTCCCACCTGGCTTTTGACTTAACAAGCAGCAGCAGTTCAATTAGCTGATCCTTAAGGGGACAACTTTTATACCTAGATGGTTAATGGGGAGATGGAAAGGAGAAAGACTTTACTCTTCTACGAAATACAGCAGCTTAAGCCTGACCATTTCTCCACATCTATGCTAAGCCTACGAAATTAAGGTTAATTCCTTAATTAAAAGAACTATCTTCCTAAGAATAAATATTATTAAAAGTCACCAGATGGTAGTATGGTGACTCTCACCAAGTATTTTTAATTGAATGAATCACAAACTAGGGTTGGACGGCACAGGCTATTTCCCCTGTAGTGTAAGTATAGTTATGCTGTTATCTCAGCCCCACCAACAAGTTGCTGTGTGGCAGCTGTGGGGCTGTCGGTGACGCCACCCTCCTTCGAAGTCCCTTGCAAACCACTTTCACTGTGAGTCTGAGCGAACACGTTTTACCTCGCCTTTGCCTGGGGTGAAGGGAGCACATGACCAGCTATCCTGCAGCATTTCAGTACACGTCTGTCTTACTCATCTAGCTGAGCACTTGCTCCCTAACGGAGGTGGTTTTGGTATGGATTTTCCTCCCCACCTCGCCTCCCAGCTTATCAAATTGCTTCCACGTGACAAACTAAAATAGAAAAAGGTACTTGTTCCAAGTTAAAGAGTGTCCACACCATAAATTACACCAGTATCAACATAAATTTATGCCTACCTTCGAGCGGTATGGATTCCCAGTTACACAAACAAAAGCAGAATCTGGAGGAAAGGTTTTCTCAGGCAGCATTTTGTTCTTCTGACACAGGAGTAAAGGCATTCCCTGCCCAGCTTGGTTAAACAAGAATAGAAGGGCAGCTGCCCACACACTGTAACCTTGCAAACAAGAGGCAAAATATGTCAAAAAATATTAAACTAAGTTCTTAATAGACTGGAAATAAAAGAGAAGTGAACAGGCGACAGTCTACTGGGTCTGAGACCACGTTACTGGCAGGAACAAAGGAACTGGAGAACATGCAGGCAGGACCTTTAGCTGCCACCAAGTCACCAAATAAATCTCAGGAAATCATTTGGAAACAGTTCCAGTGTGGCAATATACAGAATATGACACCTTCAGCGTACATCTGCAAAGACAATTTCTTGACAGAAGAATTACATCTGTTCACTAATTTTAAAGACCTAAGTTCAAAATCTTGCTTGACTGCTAATCTTCAGGTGATGAATCCTGCTTTTTTCCCCATTCCCATTTAAAAAAATAATAAATCCCAAACTTAGTCAGCTCAAAAGGGATTCAAGAGGAAAACATGGAAGTGCTGTAGTTAAGAGTTTGGTGCATTTGCTGAGTGCACAGAATGGAGCCAGAAATAGCAAGCAAAGCTGAGGTTTGGCAAGAATGATACAGTTTACCCTGAGAGAGGAAAGTCAGACACACTAAACGAATGGTGACAGCAGCAAGCCATGCTTTAATGTAGGGAGTGACCCCAGGGACTACCTATGTTGGGGCAGAGGTGCTAGTTATTGCTGTGTCCCTCCTCTGGTGGTTTCAGTGGAGAACAGGAGGCGTGTTGAGGCTATGCCAGCTCTTGGGGAAGAAGTAGTCTTCACATCACTTTCTGCCTCAGACTAGGACAAAAATAGGAAAAGGCAGCACACACCTAGATTTTGTTTGGTTGAGATTTTTTTGAAACCTATGTATTCTTGAGAAAGCAGGAACAATCAGAATTCTGGAAATCTTTTTCTTCTCACAAAGTCCCAAGACGTGGGCATGGAGGTCTGCTATGAGCACATCAAGCTACCTGTGCTTCTCCTCAGCAGCCAAGAGGACAGAATAAAGCTCAACACTGCTCAGTCCAAAAGCCTTTCCTGCCCACTAGCCTCAACCCCCAGCAAGTTCTAAAAGAAGCCACAGCAGCTGAAATCCCTGGACAAAAACCACCAAAGGTTTTCTCCAGTCAGACTACTTGCACAGTCAAGTTCTCTGCTCTTTTCAGCAGCTTTCTACGACCTCTACAAAAGCACTCACACATCTTCATTCACCTCAAGTTGCCACTTGCTGCATTCTCTGTCCCAAAACCAGGAAGCCATGAAGATGGGTGGTTTCCTGGCTCCCATAAAACCCCTCATCTCTGTTTTCTGTCACTATCAAGAAATCTCCATCAAAGACTCGGCTCATGTTCTCTGCACACCTCTCCAGTTACTCTGCAGCAGAGTTACTCAGACTTCATGGTAAGAGGACTACCAACACAAAAATTAACTGCAACCCCTCTGCTTTATTGGCTTGAATATTGGCAGCAGTTGAACTTCAGCCTCTGTGGCTTTACAGGTCTCTTAGCATGAATTTAAAAGAACCACTTATCTCAGGCTAGAGATTTGCACGTAGGCCAGAGTTAAAGTAGGGCAATGCTTAAGCTGCATCTCAGGCTCACATAGTAATGAAGCAAAAGCTGCAACTCCAAGCTCTGAAGGGGCACAGCAGGCACACCTCCCTAACTGCTCTGAATTAAGACAGCTTTTGAGAATCTTGTATGAATCTTGAAAATCTAATACAGCTCAGCAATCCGCAACTGCACGGCTTTAGCAGGCAGGTCGAGCTCCAGCATCCTCTTTCACGTACATTACCCGGTCCTCAGTGTGGTGCTGGAAATGAGACCCTTTCATGCAGCAGAGGAATGTGGTAGATGCACAAACTCTGCTGGAAGCAAACTTCACAATGGCAGATTGCCAAAGGCATCTCCTGGCAAAATTAAGAAAAACCATCAGTGCCACCCAACTCCCCAGATTACCTGCAACTGAACAGGAAAATACGTAACCGCCGTCAAGATGAAAACAAAGAAAATGATGGCCACATAAAAAGCCCCACACTTTCTGCACATTCTGTTCCTGACTTACCTTCTTTACAATTATGGGACAGATCTAATAACAGCCCCTAGAAATCCAGCTGTCACATTTTGATAGTTTGCTGACTGCCCACAGAGATCTAATTACCTCGGCTGATCCACATGCCTAAAACCTCACGTGGGCACGGCCATTCCTCAGCCTCACCCGACAGAGGTCTGAAGAGGGGAAACAAGAGCGAAGCTAGGATGATCAGATGATTTTTGAAGCCACCAAGGTCAAAGCATAGGGACAAGAAGAGGGGAAACAGCTGCTCTGGCGCTAGAAACAACAGAATGCTTAAAAAACTAGAAAAATAATTAAATGAACTAATGAGCCATAGTTGGCAAAGGAACCAAAGGTCAAGGAAGATACAATTCCTCAGTGGCAGCAGAGGTGAAGAAGGGAAGAAGCTTTCCCATGTCAGGCCAGAGAGGGACCAAGTTAGCAGCTCCACAGTGGAGATGTGACAAGGAGGGTGGGGAGAAAGGGACCTATCAGGAGGAGAGGTGATTTATGCTGGAGTTTCAGGGCTGGACTAAGCAGTAGAGGATGGCCAAAAGCGAGTATCTGTGGTAGATCCAAACAGCAGACAGGGGTGGGATGGCAATGCCACAGGGTTTGTTTTCTATTGGGTTGGTTTGTTTGAAAAGGAAGTTAATAGAAAAACACAAGCAGCTTAGAATGCTCCAAGCACACAGCCTGCCACTTCTCCTAGGTTATGACAAAAATTCCCGCCCCGTAATGAGACGGGCTTCTTGGGATCCATCAGCCCTCTGACTCTTCACCCACGGTTGGGGGGCGGAGGGGGTTCCCCTATCAGCGGCTCGGCAGCACGGAGCTCCCCATGCTGGCACCGTCCGCCTGCCCAATTCAGACCTGTAATCTCCCTCGACTTTGATTTAATGCAGCAATTACTGGTAATGTGGTTTGAAGGAGATAAATGCCCAGTACAGGGCTGGCTGGCACTGACGCTCATTCCGCTCATGATGCGAGAACAGTTTTAATTAAAATCCCCTTTATGATAAAGGAGCTGCTTGACTGGATGTTTCTGTGCAGCCCTGATACGGAGCCTCCTCCAAAGCGGATTAGAAATCAAAGTTTCCCCCTTCTTGCTACTGGCAACACACAAAAATAGGGAACACAGTCACCATGTCACCCCCTCTGCAATTTCCTTAACCCTAGAACTGCTGGGAAAATGCCCACGTATGCTTAAAAGCAATCACTGCCTCTTGTTACAGCTCTACATGTTTCCCAAAAGCTGAGCGCCAGGGCTGCTTTAATTACAATAAACATAACCAGAGAGCCCTTCCTCCATGATCCAAAACTGGTTTCCCTTCTATCTGGTTTAAAAGGGAATCAGCTTGGCTATTCTATGGCAGACCTGTCCCTACGGCCTGCATTCTGGCAGGGAGAGAAATCAGACCCACGGTGCTCTGACAAGATGGTAGGAAGTCGGGATCTGGCCAAAAGGATGGAAAAAGCAGAAGCCTCTGCTGGATGAGGCAAAGCAGCATGGACAGGGAAGAGCAGCACTGCAAGATAAAGGCACAGAATTTGGCAAAGCAGTCAGGATCCCAGCACAGACATGTTCCAGAAATGATCTGTCAGCTCTTGATCGAGTTACAGCAAATGTAGGTGCAATTTTGGGTTGGTTTTCTTCTTTACAGTATAGGAAATACCAGAGATGAATACATTAAGCACAGCTAGTTTCTATTATTGCAAGTGCCAGGAGCAGATTGTCACAGTGAGAAATTGGCCTTGTGCATTACACAGAAAAGGCAGCACTGGGTTCGGAGTCCTGCAGACAGTGCAAAAGGAAGATAAAGAGCCTCAAGTCTGAATGCGCATTATTCCTCTCCTTAAGCCACCAAACACACACAAACATTAAAAGACTGATTTAAGCAGCTGAATTTCTCTGTGACCTTCAAAACATATCTCTGTACCATGGGACTGTCCAAGCCCTCTCCTGGGAACCCAGTCTTTGCCTCATCACTCCAGGAGTGCTCCTTATTCCCTGAAATTGTCCTCTCCCCCAAAGCCCTCAATGTCAGTCAACAGGATTCTGTTCTGAAAAACCTTTTACTTCCAAATTTATTTCTTACTCCAACATGGGTCTCATTTTCCACAATTCCCCACCCCTCTCAGACATATCAATAATGTCAAACAACAGATTTTATAATTTTTTTAGAATCCTGAACAGAACCAGGAGGGATTTGGTGCCACCACATGACTAGATGACTCCATGGGATTCTGAAGCACCAGACACCAGACCACCAAAGGCTGATGTGACCTCACTGTAATGGTTAAACCAGCCTTCAGGAGCACCTTGCTCCTCAGCAGGATGAACAAAGGGTAAAAACACCAGAGACTGCAATGTGAAGATTTAATGCGGTTTTGTTCATCCACAAGGGAAAAAAAACCAAACCAAAAAAGGCCTGGTATAATTAACAAGATTAAAGGGGGATTTAGGATCAGGACAGAAAAGCAACAGGCCAGATTGATCCTTACAGGATTAAAGCTGGAATCCTACTAAGAGTCCAGTGGTTGAGAGATCAACGCTATGTAATGGGATTAAATCAACATCAGCTTTTGTTTTTACACAACTGAACCCCCAGCACCAGCACTTTCACTGCTTTGGATAAGCGGTGGATGAGTTGACTGGTACCTACAGAGAGCCAATGTGCAGGTCAGCCAGGCACTTCCCCCTTCTGTCCTCTCACAGCAGAAGAGCAATAGGTACTGCTGCTTTCAGAAACAAAGGGCCAAAAAAATCTGGTTATAATCAATTGTCCAAAGACCCAAAAAAGCTGAGGATTGACCCAAGTCCATGTTCCAGCCAGCTCTAAATTAACTGGTATCAAGTGGGATGGTGATGGGATCACCTCAGGACTGAGGGATGGGAAAGTCAGGACGGTCCCAGCTGCATGCAGACATGCTGCCAACGGGCAATTGGATTTTGATATTGTCTCTTGCCGGCGAGGAACAAAGGACACCGTATACTCTGCGGAACATATCAGCAAACACATTTAAGACAAATTGTCGCATGTCCCCGTTGCACAACAATATCCAAGAATTACAAAAGTGAGAAAAGCCTCTTTCAGAATGTATCATTTGCATTACAGCTGGTGCAACACATGCAGGCCAGCTGCACCTCTATTCCCCTGCCCAAGTTTCCAGAGCTTGCCGGTAATTTGAGTTGGTAGCGGGGGGAAGGAAAGAGAGAAAGAGGACAAGGGATTTGGTTCTTTCTAGATATGCATACTATTTTTAAAGTTTTTGTTCTTGTAGGAGAGAAGAAAGATGCATGCTTAAGCGAGAGGGTATCCATCATCATCCTGTTCAGCTGAAGAGAGAAGGGGTGTTTATCCCACACCTGTTCGCAACAGCTAAACAGCTGCATTGAAGAGCAATGCTCCCCATGCAAGGAAAAAGCATTAAAGGATCTCGTATTTCTGCACTTCTGAGTCCTAAAGATGTTTAAAACCAGCAGTTACACATACACTACATGCACTCCAGTAAAGTTTTTGCTGCAGAAGAAAAATTTCACTAATACTAAAATTTTAAAATGCAAATACTGCCCGTTTCGTAAAAAATGGTGCAATCAATAGCCTTACCTATGCCTAGATGGGCTTCTCCTTTTCAGATGCTTGGATTAAAAGAAAAAAAGTAATTGGCATTCACTGCTCCTCCTCACTCAACCAGCAGCCAAAATCTCAGTGTAATAAATTTGGGTTGGGGGGAAATAGCTGAAACCACTGCTGGTTCCAAGAGGCCTGTGAGCAAAGCTACTCTGCAGCACTACTGAGACAGTCCTGATGGAGCTACGTACCCCTCTTACACTGCCAAAAGGCTCTGCCACCTTCCTGAGAGACACTTCCTCTTTACTCGGAAGGGTTCTCCATCTAAAAGGTAATGTCATGGATGCAAACAGGTATCACTGCAGCAATTGAGTGTAGGATGAAGAAGGAGGCCATTACGACAGAAATGAAAAGTTAAAAAATAGCAACAGGCAGATCACGTTGCACTTTTTCTGTTTTCCAGCCACGTATACGTATTTGAACTTCTGCATTTTTCTGCATTAAAACTTTGTTTCACACTGGATGATTTATAAATAATTTTAAAAGTACAGAGGAGAGTTCCAGTATCATCCTATGCCAGCTCCACAAAGTAGGATGAATAATAACCCCTACAAATATCAAAAAAAGTTGTCATCTGGTCAAAATATTTTCACTTCATCATTGTATTAATGTCCAAGATTCAATTAAAGCATTGTGTGGGGGACAGCATGTTTTATTTGAGGCGGGAGAAAAACTAACTGCCTTTGCCCTGGATTCAGCTACAGCCCCGAGAACCATCTGGTAAAAAATCAGCCAGAGCATTGTGCAGGCAGTATATTAGTCATGAGATGTAGGACTCTGAGAACAATGAAACCTAAATTTAAGGGACAGACAAGGGAAACTTAATTACTTGCTTAAGCTTCTTCACAGCTTTGAGGAATCTTTTAACACTTTCAGCAAAAGAATTTAGCACCAAAGGACCCAAAGCACATCCTTGATTAATTTTGTTTTCTGCAAGCCTGTTTTCACTTCCAGCATGGAACTATCTGCACTGGTCCATCAGCACAGTCTGTCCCTCCGACGCACGGCCACAGGATGCATCACATTGCCCTTGGTACACACTACCATCCAGAGCTGCAGTACTGCAGGTACAAATCGGAGATCCTCCTCCAAACTCACACTCTCAACTCCCTGAAGAAAACATTTTGTCTGACCCCAGAACCTGACTCCAACCCCTGCTGTACCCAGTAGCCCCCGGTGAAGGATGAAGGGATCTCTTCCAGCCAGTCGCACAAGCCACCCCATCATAGTTTTGGCTAAGCATGCAGACATATGCAGTGACTGCTGAGAGCTGTGGCAGAAAAAAAAAGCAAATTCAGATCCACTCAAAGACCTTTTCTATACCATCACCATGACCTTGGGGGGTAGGACAAGGGTAAAGTTCTGGTGCTGCTGGAATTGAGATTTGCAAATAAGCACCATGGGAAGTGCAGGAAACACAGATGTTCAGTCTCAAATCACTATTATCTGTGCTCTTCCTCAAGATTTCAGCTGGAAACCAGGAAGGCTGAGGCTTATTCTCCTCTTATTCTCTTACAGTTTATTCTCTTCCTTCCAAGATAAACAGGCTGTTTGGTGAAAAACTAACTTAAACAGGACCCGGTCCCTGTCAGTCTCCCAAGACTTGGACAGGCTTAGAGCAAACAGAGTCCCCCGTGCTCATCCCTGTTTGGACAGGTGGGAATAGAGCAGACAGGCAGAAGAGCTGCTGGAGAAATTCACACATACTCAGCCAGCCTACATCCCTCTAATTCTTTTGTTTAAACTCATCAGGGAAGGAAATTCCTGAACATGATGGCAATATGCTGGGCAGTGATTTTACCTGGTTTTATAATAATTAAGTGTAGCCTAGAGAATACATCCTCCTGATCCCGACTCGCTCTTCTCTGAAGCCAGCACCTTAATTTAAAATGCCTTCTCTTTTTGAACTGCACTGGGCTTTCTTATCTCAGGAGTGACCTTGGCATCTTCCAGGATTACAGGCTTGAAGGAACCCAGAACTGGAAAAGATCACCTGGATTATCACCTCCAGTCCTCTAATAACACAGGTGGTCACATTATATAATCTCTTTCATAAACTCCTCTTTCTCCATTTCCCAAATTTCCAAAGCCTGTAAAAAAACCTAGATGCAAATAGATGCAAGTTGCTTTGTCACACTAACCCCCAGGGGAATGCAATGCAGACATCCCCAAACCAGCTGTGCATGGAGCAGCTTGGGTGTGGAAGCAGTATAACCATGCTCACAAGGTGCTGCACCAAAGCTAATAAACCTTATCGAGCAGCAGAACTCATTATCTCAGTTGCCGTGCTGGACAAACATACCTATATTACTTCTGGATTCAAGCTGCTACATATACATGCCACAGTATGGCACCACAGGGACCTGCAAGCTGGGGAATCAGTTTACAAGCTACTAGTAGCTTGGGAATCTTTGTGTGAGCTCCATTTTATGATTTTCCAGGGCTTTTCTACTTTGGGGCAAGAATCAGTATTTATATTAACATGAAGTACCTTTTACCATAATCACAAAAATTCACCCATACCTGACCTCTAACACGCATTCAGGAAAACCTTCCTGCACCCTCACAGCCACAGTCTCTCAGAGGCTACCTCATCCTAACCTCTCTTAGCACTGACCACACCGTGCACGCACCTTTCTCACACAGCAACTGCATGTTCTCCATCCTCCCAGAACTGCAGTTGATGGTGTTTATTTGCCACTCCTACCAAACAGGTTCCAGCCAAGGGCCTACAGGCACAGTCAGACTTCCCCAGCAATAGCTGCCCCAGGCTCAGAGGGAGAGCAGGGAGGCCTTTTTTCGCTGGATAGCCACTTCCTCTGCTGCTATCAAACACAAGCTTTGAAAGCCACACTATAATGACCATGCTTTTCGCTGGCAGTAGCTACCTCTCATGAAGAAAACAACCAAATTACAGAAAGAGGTCGTGTGTGAGGAACAGCATGCTGCTAAGACCCAAGTTTGGCAACAGAGTTGGGTTTCCAATCCCTTGGTGGTAAAGCTGATGAGCTCGGAGCCTAGAGGGCAGAATTATTCTGGTGAATGAAAAAAGAGGCTTTTAAGTGACAAAAAGGCAAGTAAAAGGCGGGTCAAGAAAAAACCCAACAAAAAACACTTCCAAATTAGGTTGGCAACCTCACTAGCACTATTCTTCCTTGTATGGTAGGTAATTAGTAGGTCTAGGTAAGATCTTCACTTCCACGGGGCTCTAGAGAAAGAAATCATTTCTAGTTGCAATAGGCAGCCAGCCCTCTCACAAACACTCAGCATGTACTCTGTACACGGCTGCGAGAAATGAGGAAATTATCTATATCCACTATAATCTGAGATCAGAGCGATGAATCCAGTGCTTTCCTACCAGAAGCCTAGCAACAGCATGGACCTCCCCTACCTTGGTCCCTCCTGCCTTTGATAGTTTCAGCTGTCTTTGAGCACAGGAGAAGGATGGTTGATAAATTGCTTGCTAGGGCCGCTGCCCCTTCCTTTCAACCTTTCTTGTAACAACAGACCTCCAACAAGGCAACATTCATACATGCAACTCTCAGAACACATCATGCTCTTTACAAAATACTTGGAATGAAATGACTCTAGATTGTATCTTATGACTCACAGTACACAAAGATTCATCTGCTCATAAATGAAAAAATGGACTTTCTTTTCCAGAAAAGGGATGAACACGTTTCCCACACTCAAAACCACTCTGCTCCTGGCTGTCACCAGCAGCATACCTGCCCCTGTGCTGACAGTATACACCTCTTTCAAAGCAAAGACTCACCCGCCTTCGTAGCCCCAATTAGCCCACCCAGAGAACTGGAGACTAGCAACCCTCTCGAGCAAGTCAGGAACCCAGACAGCTGCAGGCAGAGGGGTAAGAGAAGAGGCAGAGGTTGATCTAGACGGACCCCTATGAACAAAACATCCGCGAAGTCAGAGCTCTTATACACACCTCCTGTACATGAGGCAAAGCACCCACCTTGACTTCCAGCACTGACAGTCAGACGCACGTACTCGAACAGTCTGCAACATCAGAAAGACTATCATACTGTCTATGCTTCAGAAAGACTTTATACAACTACATCCTACACAATAAAAGTGTTAAGATAAATAGTCCCTCTCAATATTTAATGTCACAGCTAGTCTGCAGGCTTCATTTCATAGAATCCCAGAATGTTAGGGGTTGGAAGGGACCTCAGAGATCATCTAATCCAACCCCCCTGCCAAAGCAGGATCACCATCAGCATATCCCTCACAATGCCAAGCATTAGGTCATCATGACAGATATTTTAAGTTTCCCACTCTCTAGCTCTCCACAGCCCATAGTTCCCTGCAGTCTACAAGGCCCTTATTTAAGAGTACCCTGCAACAAGTTTCACCCAAGGAAACACAGTTCAGCAAGCAGGAATGTCAGCTGAACTGAGGTTACACCATCACTTAACTTCAGATAAAGAGTGTTACAATCAGGGATATGGATGTGTAGCCTGTACTTCTGGATCCAGTATCCACTCCATACTACAGAGAGGAAGGCACGTTCTCCTTTTTATTTTATTATTTGTCAAATGTGACAGCATTCAATATCACACAATCTCTTCAAAAGAAGATAATTCTGTAACGTGCACCCCCGGGCGGGGGGCAACATTGTGGTTGCTGTGGGAACCTTAATTCTGGATCTCAGGACTTGCATATTTAAAACCTCAAATTTAACATTGCATTAATGTAGCTTCATGCATTGAATTAAGGAATGACTCAGTACAAATCTCCATGCATCTACTGAAGTCCTGATGTTCCAAGGACAAGAGGCACAGAGCAGAAAAACCACAGCACAGGGAACAAGGAGGGAACAGGGGGGCGGGGGCAATCTGTGAGCAGGGAAGCAAGAAACCGGCACAGTTGAGGCACAGCAAACCACACACCAAACCAGATCTGTCACTCGGGGCTCCTTGTTCTCACTGTGAAAGGTTACATAGCCCACTGGGATAAAAAGAGCCTAAAGCTGAAACACAAACAGGCACGGAGGAAAAGGTTCCTGAAAAAATCAAGGAGGGGAAGATTCCCCGAAAGTAATAGGGTAACCTATACTGAGAAGGGAAAGATCACATCCAGATAAGCACAAATTCACTAATTTTTTTTTAATTATCATGGCATGATGCCTAGTTGCCCTTAAAACCCCTTCAGCTATCCAAGCATTTAACACTTATTTACCCCGCTCCTCTGAAGTTTAACTGCAATGCAAGAACAGCAACAGTGATGTCAAAAGTTTAGGGTGCAGGTGGAAGCAGCAGCCCACAGAAGTGTAATACTGGTCTCCATCCATTGGAAAATCACCCCAGAACTCAATCCTCACACAATCTGGGACAGTGCTTCCCCTTTCGGGCTGAAGCTGGTCTTCATAAAGGCTGACACCTCTTCTTTTCCTCTGAACCCCTCACCAGCAGGAGCAGAGTCAGTGGGGCAGTTCTCCTCAGCTCCCACACTCACCAGCATCCCCCACGTTTCAGCTGGGTAAGGAACATCTCCATTGTTTACTGCTTATCTGAAATCAGCAGCAGCATGGCTGAATTACTTCTACTCTTACCCCACCCACCAAACCAAGCACAATCTTTGCTGAGCCATGGGGCCTGCCCAACCTTTCTCACTAAACACCAGCATCCTGACTGTGGGTCCCACATGCAGGGCTGTGGCAGGGGAAGAGCAGAGGAGGACGTGCCTGCCAGCGAGGCCTGCTGGACAAAACCAGGCAAGTGTGCATACCCCAGCGTAGAATCAAGTTACCCTGCAACAAAGATAGTGTGTGTATGTGCAAAGCAGGGAAGTCAAATCCTCCTGCTTGGGTTCCAAGGCTCGCTTTGTTGCTAAAATAAACCAGTGTTTGTTCCTGGGAGTGATGGGGAGCCAGACTCTAAAAGCAGTGGCAGTGAGAGCCCCCACCTTTGGAGTCATGAACGTGTTTTTTTAAAACACAAAACCAAAAAAACAAACTTGGGAACTGATTCCTCTTCACCTCATGTATCTAGGTAAGGAACCCAAGGGCAAGCTGCTGTTCTCAAGGGTGCCCAGGAGCAGACAAAACTACACGTAGATGACTGAGCAGCCTAACAGCTGACTGCTCCAGAGGAAATTCCAGTCCTTGCTCAAAGGCCGAAAATATATATGCTTTTATATATGCTTTTACTTTGCTTGCTGGATCTATATAACACTTTACAGATGTTTTTCCTAACATTATTTTCCATACTCCACCAGAAACTTGAGTACTGTGCCACTTCTGGAAAAACAACCTTGCATCCAACTTTTGTGGAAACAGCTTCCCCCCCCCAAACCCTAAAGCCCCAAACCGCAAAACTATCTATTCCCTCCCTATTCTTCTCTTAACCTTCTGCGACTACAAACCCCTTTCAGCAGCAGTCCTCCACTACATGGGATGTCTCTCAGTAACACCAAAATCCCATAAAGCAGAGGCACATGGGAACAGTCTAATACATTAAAATATATATATATTTATATACAAGGTCTCACAGATGGCAGACAGTGAGCAGCAGCCTTATACCAAAAATTCTGTCTCCAAGGCACCTGCCCAGAACTGGTCTCTCCAGAGGAACTTACAAGCACAGGAAAAGCCTGCTCAATACCCAGTTAACAGTACTTGATCTAAATAGTATTTTTTACAAGGGAAAACTACAGCCCACTGTGTGTAGAGGCTGCAGAGAGCTAAGCCCAACGGTGAAGGCCGCTCACATTAGTGCAGAGTCCTTCAGCTTTCCATTCCTTATATGTGCAAAGTGTGCAAGCCCTCACACACACTTCTCTACTCACCCAGAGGTACATCATGTTAGTCTGGGTCCTTCAAACCCAGCAGTGAGATGATCCGGCAACACAAGAGGCACTTCAGTAAGATTGTCGACACTGAGGTTGGTTGAGGGTTGTTTTGTGGGTTTAAAAAAAAAAAAAAAAAGAAAAAGAAAAAGAAAAAAAATCCAAACGTCTCAGTTTGAGGCTTAGAAAGCGTCTCGCCTCCTCCACCCCCCTCCTCCAGCTCTGGCTGCTCTGCGCTCTTCTCTCGCACTTAATCTCTCCCTGGGAGTTCCCAGCCCCGTGTGTCTGTACTGGCGTGCACAGCACACACTCTGCATTCGCCTCCAGGGAATTTCTCTCTGTCATTCTGCTTCTAAAAACACAATCTCGGCCTCACAGGATTCTTGCAAGAGGCAGGGATGGGTGGGGTTAGTAATAAATGCAGCCTGGCTCCCAGCACCGGAGCATGCTTACTTTAAAAGAGGGATCTCTTTAGACATGAATGAGGGAAAGCCTTGTCCTCCAAGGTCACTGGGGGTGAGGACCCATCTCCCTCCCCACCCCACCCCCCCCAACCCTACTAATTGCTTCTTCAGGAATTATTTGCGGATGCAGGAGCCGTGCACCATGCCATAGGCAGGTTCTACACGTCTTCATTTACCCCATTAGTCAACACCCAAAATTCAGTTACGATTCAGTAGCTGTATTTAATCATTAACCACTGACAGGCACCAAGGAGCTCAACTACAGGAATCCTGACGCTAAGGAGGAAATCTGTGGAGTGCCAGCCACCCCAGAGCTCCCTCAGGAAAAACAACCACCACCGGCATAAGCTGGGGAAGAGAAGCGACTCACAGATAAAGAGGGTTAATCTGCTTTTGCAGGTGGCTCTGTGTGAGTATTTTACAGACTTGCATATTGCTAAAAGGAAAGCAGCAGCTGGCTCAGGCTCCTCCGAGTGTATCAGGTTCCCACTTGCCCAGAGGCAGGTTCCCCCCAAGTCTGACTGGGGCAAGCGCCCGTTCGCAGCCTTGCGCTCCCAGCCCACTCTCCGATTGCAGGGTTGCGAAGCTCTGCCGATGGGGCGGCAGCCCCAGCAAGAGCACACCGAGCAAAAGGCACTCTCGCCCCAGCTACCCCGACAAGCTCCAGCAAGCCCTTCCCCGCACAAGCGAATCCTCGTCCCATCCCCCATGCCCGATGCCACAGGACAAGTGTCACCTCTCATCTCATTAATCAGTTAAACTGCTCTTCCAAACTAGGAAAACGGGTTTCTCGCCCCCTTCCCTTCCCACCTCAGAAAGGACTGACTTCCCTCGCCGGCTCCAAACGCCCAGTTAAAACTGGCCTCTTCTCAAACGGGGGAGAGAAGAAAAAATTTTTTTAAATCCTGCTTTCATTGAGGCACTGGTCTCCTTGGAAATGAGTTTTGAAGAAATATTTTTATCTCAGCTAAAGATACAGAAATGGTGCTTTCACGTACCACCTCTACTCTCTTTCCTTACAGATTACTTATAGATTCCAGCAGGCTGGGAGCAACGCAAGCAGCCATGGGGCCTGCCCCGCTCCACCCACCAGTCAAGCCCGAGCTACGTGGGGCAACAAACTGACGTACCTGGTACCTGCCCTTGCAGCAAGTACAGACACCCCAGCTGACATCCCTGGCACACTCCACGCTCCACATGCCTTCAGCAAGCCACAAACACACCCCAGGCAGACACATCCCAGGTACAGGCACAAACACCGGGGATGCTGATGGGCTCTAAGGAAACACACCACTACCATCATGGTCCCACATACTGACCTAGAGAAAAGGCCTATCATCCTGACCAGAGCAGAGCAGCCATGGGACATGCTCATTAGAAGAAGGCAGGAAGCCACGTAGCTTTCCAGTCAGGAAAACCCAAGTCCTCCTGCTCAGGGGAAGGAGTGGGAGCCCCAATTCAGAAAGCTCAGATGTCACAGGGTTGTTTAACAGCAGCATCTCTCGGGACTCCCATCTGCTCTCACCTTGTGGCATGATAGGTCAGGTCAAGAGGGTGTTCCTAAAAATCCCTCACTGTATCAAAGCCTGTGCACCAGTCTCCAAAGAGCAAAGCATGTGATCCAAAACCTGTTCTCAAATGTTCAGAGGAGCAGAACAGTGACAATGCTGACATTTGCATCACAGTTAGACACTTCAGTCAACATTTCAGCAGCAGGGTCACACCAGTGGTAGCTACTAGTTCAGCCAGACTGCAGATTCAGGCAGACACTTCTGCACCAAATGACATTGGTGGCTTTTTCAAGATTTTCTTCTGACCCAGAATTCTGTTCCCTTACTATGATTTTAATGAAAGCTAAGATTCTTTATATGCAGAGCAGAAAGTGAGAAGACATGTGGACTGGTGAGCAAATGCAAATAAATCCTATTTCATATATATATTTCCATTAGACTTGAAAAAAGATGAGTGCTTAAAACTAAGCTGAGTGACCAACAAGCTCCAAATAAAAAAATTAAAAGGAAAAAAACCTCCCCTCCTGCTTCCCCAGGCTCTCTCATCCTTTAGGCTACTCTTCCATAGAAAAGAATAACTTTCAGATTAAGGCTTTTCTTTAATTTCAACAACTGAGACTTGTTACAAATCACCTCAGGAACTCCACAGCTGGACAGGTCACATTGAACATCCAAAGCAAAACAAGACCTCTGAACCCTCGTCAAATCATCCAAATAATGGCTTGAAATTCATCTACCACTGTTGCTACTAGGCCACCATCTCTCCATTAAAGGTATATGGGGAGATTACAGAGAGCAGCAGATTGCTGGTGATGAAATACCCTCAGCCTGGAGCACTTTTTGATGAACTGCAAGAGCAGGTTTCTCAATGCTCAATATTCTCAAGCAGCAAGTGGAGTACCTGATCAGTCAGAAAGTGCTGCTGGCTGGGTGCCTCTAGAGGAACTGCCACTGATTCAACAGAGCTGCTGCTGCTGCCCAGAGGGTCAAACCAACATGAAGAATATGAAGTGTAGCCCAAGACTCCCCACAGTTGCAGACTGGTGGCTGTGGGGTAACCACATTAGCCTCAGGTAAAAGCAAGAAAGAGAGTTACTTGGGTGATATACTTCCATGGGGAGAAAAAAACCCAGATGATCTATTAGGCCTTTTTGGAACTTTTATTTGGATTATATAGATTTTCAACTACATTGGCTGGTACATAGACATTATTCTTTCTGGAAAATTTATCCTATGAAAAATAAAATATTCTGTAAGTAGCAAAAGGACAGCGGTATGTTAATGAGCCTAATTCCAGAAAAACAAAGACAGACATGTCTAAGACAAGCTTCTGAAACAGGTAGCTAGGATCCTTTGCAAATGCTTTGTCTTAATCCTAACAACAGTGCTTTACAGGATGTTATGTCAGGGAACTTGGAAGGCTGCTGAATGTAGAAATACACATGATCTCTTAGGGATCTTTCCTGTTTGAAAGGATTAAGAGCAGAAGGGGGAAAAATACATAGCAGGCTGCGAGAAAAATGTTCAGAGTTGTAGCCTAGTGAAACATCAGGCCCTCTTCTCTGATGGGGGGCTGTTGTAGAAACCAAAGTGAAAGGAGAAGAAAGCAGTCTGCAAAGCTATTAGTGCTTCTTAGAGAGGTAAAGAAGTTGCTAGCAAGTAACAAAAGGAGAGACAGAAAAAAGGGAACAAGTTATCACTTAGTATTATATCAAGGTATTTTGCAAACAAGAGGCACTGGTAAAAGAGGGGGGGAAAAAATTCTATCTGCTTCTGTACCAGTATCAAGGATTTAGTTTGTAAGACTTGTGGCTGCTCATTTGAGTGCATACATTCAAACCAAAAATACTGCTGGTATATAAGTTTCAAATAAGCTAAATGCTTAATAATTTACAAAAAATTCTAACCTATTTAGGAAAGATCTGAGTAGGCAAAGAGGGAGTAGGTATGGCACAGTTTCAAACCGACATTATCTGTTTCTAGCTGATTGTGTCTCAGAGGCATATGATTTCCAATGCTCATGGATTAACATTCTAGCAGATAAAGCTCAAGACAGGGTACGAGCTGGTGTGTCTGCTACGCACTACTGAAATCACATTAGATAGCAGGCAGGATGAGTGGCTAGCTAAGCACCTCTTCAGAACGGAGGAAAAACCCCCTCTGATCGCCAGGAATTCCAACCGGAGCGACACTCGCGGGAGGCGTCGGGGGGCTAATGCCAAAGAACACCCTCCAAATTTCTAAATTACAGAAAACAATTTCTTAGTTCAAGAAGTGTTCCACTGAAAACAGGCAATTCATATTAGATTCCATCTTGAGAGAAAAGAGCAATCAGTCATAAAAATAGAAATTGGCGGTAGCTAAGGTAAAAATGATTGTGGCAATCACATTTGGATATAGGGAAGGAGAACAGAAACCAAACTGTGTATCCACATACAACCTCAGCACGTGAGTGGAACCAGAGGTACACTGGCATAATTTTCCTGGACAGAGAGACTGCTCATTGTGCTTCCCTGTCCCATCCCCACACCAAAGCTGAGAACGCTGAGAAAAGGAAACAGGGAATTAGAAAGGAGGGGGAGTGGGGGGGGGGGGGTGTGTAACAGGACACGGGGACAGTACAAGGGAATCCTAACAACAGGAGGAAAAATGCACAGCCAGAGCTGGAAAATGATAATGACTTCTCCAAAGCTTCTCAAGAATAGTAACCCCAGTAATCATGTTGACCAGCTACCTGTGGGGAAAAGGTAAAAACATTCCCCAAAACTCAAGAGCCCAAGCATTCAATACACATTTCTGTTCTATATTTGGAGAAAAGTCAGCTGTTGCAGCCTGTGATAACAAAATGCTTTCCATTCCAGCAGTAACTAAGGAAGATGTTCCAACAGCTACCCAACAAACAGCGCTGTAGTCCTCTCTTATCTAGCTTGAACTTACAAACAGAAGGGATGTAACCAGATAGCAAGTGGGTTTAACCAAACTACAGCTGTGAATATCATACTCAGACGTAGCCACTCGGAATGGCATGCAGTTTGATGCAAGCTGCATGACCCACATGTGCAGCTCTCACAAGCCCAAACTACGGTAACTCAGATTAAACCTGCCACAGGGCCAAAAGTGCAACTGTGATGCAGTGACATTCCCAGATGCAGGTGTTTGTTGGAGCTCATATCATTAAAGCCCTGCTGCTCTTAGCTAAGCTCAGACAACAGATTATACCTCTGTCAACACCAAAAGACATCAGGAAAGCGCTGCTACTGGTGAAGCCACCAATAGTTAATTTTTGCAGCATCTGAATTTTCCTGGAAGCATCCAGGTTGGAATTCTTCCACTAATGATAGAGAAAATAACATCTAGATGCTGAGCAAAGCAAAAAATGAAGTGAGGTTTGATAATGGGAAGTTTGCAGAACAAACATACAGGTAAAAGGCCTTGGGTAGGGGAGTGCAAATTAAACTGTGCACCTGGACACGTCTGGGAGAGGGTTCAGATACATGAATGAGAAATAGTGATCATAAAAATATCTACTCCTGATGTTTAATAAGGCTTCCTGGCAACATCTCCTCTAAAACAAAACCATAAAATATTTTTAAAACCAGCTTGAAGTCTAAAATAAGATGAAATTATTTTACTGTTAATAAGTCCTACTAAATCTACATGGTCCTCTTCACTGTACAGTTTTCCTTGGCAGGAAAGAATGAAGGGAGGTACTCTGAGGTTTAGGTAGGTGGAAGAAGGAAATTTCACTTCAAACCAGGGGAAAACAGTTGCTCTTGCAGCCAAGAGCCAGACCAAACTCTCCCATCCAGCAGAAGCTGGATTCTGACTAAGGATGAAGACTCGACCATTGTCCCATCACAATAAACACTTCCATAACCACCTACAAAAGGTCTGCCTGAAGATGGGAAGGTAGTTGTGCTCTGCAGCACAAAGTTTCTCCAAATCAGCGACTGTTTTCTGACATCAGCAGAACATCCCATCCAGCAAGAGAATATGGGGATCAGACTCCTGCTAGTTTTGGCGCTTGGGTATGCCTTGTGTCTTGTAGGTTTTATTTGGTTTGTTCAGTTGATTCTTGTTTTGTTTGGGGCTTTTTTGTTTGTTTGGGGTTTGTTTTGGTTTCTTAAGAAGATTAGAGATGAGGCTGGGAGCTATCTGGGGAGAGGCAAAGGCGGAAGCCCTGAGCACACATGCAGTTCCTATGGAGATAAGAGGATCTTCTTTGAGGTTGTTTTACTCCTTTGGGTGCCACTGGAGACTACCCCAGTGGCAGAACATTGCTTATTTCCAAAAACTCCCTCCACTCAGGATCCTGGCATTATCTCTGATTATCAGAATTTCTGAACCACAAGGTAGATTTCCTCTCAACATCCAAAAGGACTCCAGGAAGCCTCTTTCTGCATTATCCTGTCTGTGAAAGGAAGCAAGAACACAAACTACATACAATAAATCACCCAGAAAAACACCACAATCCCTTTTAGATGTTTTGCCAAGCAAATAAGCCAAACATTGGCATATTACAAGGGAGAAAAAAAAAAAGCAAGCCATTTTGTTACAGAGCAACCCATTTCATTACTGGAAAACTGGACTCCCCATTGTCTCTTCTACAGGTATAGTTCGGCTGTGCAGCAAGAGGTTTCTGAAGAGAGATTAGTTATTTAAAAGCAAACTATCAAGGGCCAGCTTGTCTTCCATAAAAAGCAGAAAGCCTGAAACAATAAAACACCTTGACATGCAAACAAAAATAAAAATTTTCAGGGACTGTCCTGCTACTGACTTCACATAGTAATTAAATTTAAGTCCTTAAATAAACTTCATGTCTCAATTCACAGGCTAATTGTTCAAGTACAATTGAACTTGAACAAGAGAGTGTGGGGGGATGTAAAAAAGGTAAATGGGTACCAAGAAAGGATTTTTAGACTTTGTTTTGGATTTTCCTCTCCTCACAAGTACACTCAAGAGCAGTATTTTGGAAGGCTCAGTCACTAGGAGAGGTACTTTGCTGAAGATGTGCTCCCAGACAAAAATCGGCTTTACATTAAAACCAAGAACACCCACATCAACAAAACTAAATTGTGCAGCGAGAGAATTCCAAGCTAAACATTCAGGAGCCTGCAAAAAGTTAGGTGGAAGGAATTCTTACAGCTGCTGCATACTGGTTTGGGCATTCATTTGCAGACGCGAAGTGGCGATGCAGCTGCTCCCAGGATATGGCAAACAGGAGTGTGGGTATCCAAGTGGGAATAATTTCCATGATACACCTGTCAGGCTTACTATGGCCGAACAAGAGTGAAGTTTCCAATCCTCCAACACCTTCTGAGACGCTAGCAAGCTTAAGGTCTGATGACAAAAAAAGCATCTCTGCAGATGTGTTGCCACACCAGGCTTGATTTTCAAGCTGTATCTATTCTAGTCTGGTCCATATTAAAGTAGTACATAGCAAATATATTTAGGTGCTTGTAAGAGGGGATCAGAATAAGTTCTGATTTAAATCTAATAGCTGCCTTAATATCTTCACTAGCAATGTCCAGAGTACAAAGTTTGATCCCCCTTTTACCACTATGTAGCAGGAAGTGTTACAGAGCAAATGCCAGCAAAACTCAATTTGTAGTGTCAAACCAGGAGTACAATATCCAACTGAACCAATAAAAGGGCAGAAAGATTCTCTATGCCCTAACCTTATTTGTTAGTGCTAAAGAGCCTATTTATTTGGTTGTGGATTTTTAAGAGGAAGTCACAAATAGAAGAATGAAGCTCAGCTCCTACCTCAACAAATCATTTCCTGTACAGATACGCAGAAGGAAAGCTGTACCAAAGGATGAAGTGATGGCATACTAGTGTTATCCTATTCAAGGTGTAAGACTTCAGGTAGCAAGAAAGGAACTGCTTCAGATACTTCACTGATGGAGCCACAGCATCATTAAACCATTTTTTGTCTCCATGCTTACCATGTCAAGTGGCTACACCGCATCAACGATTCATCAGCATGGCAACAACCCAGCAAATTATGAAAGAATATGAAGATGAGAGTGTTGCAGCAGCAGGGAAAGGAGAAGGCAGCATAGCTTTATTCCCTGGACCGCACAGGGGTGTATTAATATGGTTAAACTGTGACTTAGGCCTGCCACTGATAAAGAAGAATACAGGCAGAAGAAAGTATCATCCTGCAGAAAGGGGTTCCTTCTGGCTTGTTTGTGCAAAGGAAGGTTAACAATGTTAGCGAGTTATTCAGGAAGTAATGGATACCCTCTTGCCCTGAGCAAATTCCTTTTCAGTAACAGTAGTAATTTCCTAGGCAATACAACTATATCAAAGCATAATGGCTACTATATTTATCTACATAGGCCCTGTACTATTGGGATCTAACTTACTACAGTGTAGAAAGCAGTTTACAAATCCTAGGATAGTAAATTTTCTAGAGATAGGAATAATATTCTATCCTGTATCACTTGGTTTGAAGCTTGGGTTTTAACATCCTTTCTAAGAGTATAAAATGCATTCTCTCCAAATTAGAAAAACTCAAAGACTAATAAACCCCAGAAGCAGACTGCAAATTCACCTATGAGAGGGAAGAAATCAGCTTAACAAATACTACACTGTGCACATCTTTTTATCCTTATCATCACAGCTGCTTTATTTCTTCTTTTATTCAAATAACATTCTTTCATTTGACCTGCTGAGAAGAAAAATAATCTGCAACATCACCTAGAAGCCTTATGTACTTAATGAAGACAAAATATCTTGGAGTCTGTGATGAGTTTTGTTAGCTGAATGCCTGAAATATGGCCTCAGTACGGGAAACAGCATAAGTATATAATCAGCAAAGAAGAAAGAAATGACTCCAGCTAATGAAAAGGTAACACTAACAAACAGCAAAAGACATCTCCTGAGAAACAATGAAAACTAAATTGCTAAAAGACTTTGGTGGAACAGACATCAACGTGTGATAAGTAAGGGTGGGTGGAAAGAGACCAAGCGCACGTGTCAGGGGATTGCAGATCCTCCCGTTACGTAATGGTAGTAAAATCCAGGTGAAATCACCATTAATGGAACTAAAAGCAAAATATTTCATCAGGGGTATTGGCAGTTGTCAAACCACATAAAGGAACAGCAGGCTGTTCAAATGTAAAATGCATTAATAAAGCATAAGATGAGGCATAAATAGATATAAAATATAGAGGAAGATTTCTAGAGGATAGAAATGCTACTGGAAAAATTTAGTTATAAAATACAGTATCCCCAACTTCAATTCACAATCATCAGCAAAGGTCAGCTGTCAGAAAAGCAATTCTTCTTCTGGTCTCATTCTGAGTAAAGCAGTCCTTAACCATACCTGCACCACTACCATCTAACTGGATTATTCTCATGGCTGCAGCAAACGGCTCCCTCCATCTGACTGGATCCTCAGGGAATTACAGCATAGGGCAATTTAGAAAAGTGCATGTATGTAAAGACTAGCAGCACAACGTGTATCCTGTCTGATAAGCATGAGATACTCCGTTCTTCAAAGTCTTTTCAGTGTATATATTTAGCACAGGACCTCCAAGAAGGCATGTGGATAGATACCTGCCTGTATCATTTTTAATAGGGATTTTGCCATTCTGGAGATCTCGCATAGTGCGAGTCCTGGAAACACCCAGAGTTTGTTTGTTATGTAGGACATTCTAACCAACTGAGTTGTATTTCTTGGCACTTGTGTCAACTGGCGTACTCAAATCAGGGAGGTTTGGGCTCTTAGAGGAGCAGATCAACTACAGATTTGCACCATCACTGCAGTCTGTGGGGTACAAACATACTGTGACCCTCAAACACCTTCAGCTGAGCTCATATTAAGGCCATTCCACCTTCCCTTCTTTCCGCCACACGCTGCCATGACAGAAAAAAACCCAAACCACAAACCAACCCATCCCAACACCCCTGAAAAAACACCAACACACACACACCCCTACTATAAATTCCATTTTGATGCCTTTTCTGATTCTGACAAAATTAGCTCTTCCCTTAGACATCAACTGCAACTTCTTTACTTTTCCAATCCCTTTCTAAGATAAACTGGATGAGTAGCAGCTCCCTCACATTCATTCTAGATGAGATGAGTGGTATGAAGGAACTGTGGCCACTCAACACGTGCAGTTATTGTATTGCATAGGACATAGGGCACATTCTCATCTTATCTTAATCCAAATTTAAACTCTGAAGTGTAGTCATACTGACAACTACTGTAAGTGCTAGAGAAGCTACTCACTCTGATAACAAAGCAACCAGCAACAACAATACATGAAATCCCTCCCCACTCCCAAATTCCCAGAAAGCAACAATGACCAGAACAATCTTTTTTCATCCTTGTGTGACCTACAGAATGCGTGTTTCCTTCCAGATAAAGGCCTCACTATGGTTATCTAATGCTAATGTCACTACAAACTGGATTAGAGACGCCCAGAAACGTCAAAATATGTACATGGATAGTCAGCTGTATCCTAATTCTAAGTCTGAAGGAAATCAAATGCTCCAAATTGTGCCTAACATAGTTAAGTTTGCCCTTTAGGTAGGATAGACCAGTAAGAACATATTACACAGTGATCAGATTAATTCTTGAGAGGAATTCAGAGGGCTGGCTCTATCTGTCTATTATACCAGTATATTTCAAATTATTTCAGAGACTAACACTCTTCCCATGCTCTGCTCCACAGCAGCAGCTGCTCAAGAAATACAGCAGTTCTCTGTCTGGGGTGAAGTTGGCAGCAACTGGAGACAACACTGCTGTCAGAGTTCAGCTCCCAGTTCTGAAATGCTATTCTACTGGAAATACCAAAGAGCCTATATCCAGATACATAGACCAGGGGATCTCTATGTCAGCTTTCAACACAAAGCTCCAGAATCTCATGACATTTACTCCTTCGGGCCCCTATCAGTCTTTCTCCAGACCCTGTAAAGGATTGGAGCTGGCTGCCATAAATGGTTGGAAAACAAGATGTTTTCCAAGCAGTTGGAATTGAGGAGCCCTGTTTTAGTTTAGGGAGACCATGGCGAGGAGCCAGCGTGACAGGTGCCCCAGAAATAGAGATGGTGATCAAACTGTTGCCAACATTAACCATCGCTGTCATTCTGACCTGTAAAAAAGGGTAGCCTGTGATCTCCAGGTGTATTGGGAATGACAGACCAGAAAAGGCAAGGATGTGTTTGCTGTCAGTATCTGAAGTCTCCCCTCAATAAAATCCAGCCATGAAGGAATTTCAATAGGTCTCATCAGATACAATCCTATTGGTAAACTTTTACTCGACCTGGCAGCAAGCACAGCTCAGTGCTGCCATGACATCACAGCACGGCTCGTCACAACCCACAGGCACCAGAAGAGTTAAAACCACAGATTCCTGCTAAAACTGTCCAGAGCTGCAAACCTTCTCCTCTGTGGGCAGCAGCAGCAACTAAATCCATTCCCCAACAATTGGCTGACTTGTGGAAGGAGCATCGGGAAGACATAGGTCATGGGGAACAACCTCCCCTTCCCCCTCCCTGCCCCCCCGCCAAGTAAATAGCAGCACAGCATCTGCTCAGGTTCTCAGCTAAAATTGGTGAGACAGTTCGCTTCATTTTATCACCAGTCTCTCGAGACAGCAGCCTCTGACCTTTATCAGGAAGAGCACCCTTGTCCTCTAATCACAGACTTCCTGGAAAATGCAATCTAGCCAGCAATTAATACAGAATGGAGAAAGGAAAAAAAAAAAAAAAAAAAGAAAGAAAAAGAAAAAACTTCCAAACATCAAATCACCACTGTAAGATTTTTAAATGCATCCCCTATCAAAATGGCAGAAGAATTCAAGCGTGTTCTCACAAGCCATGTCGCTCCCACTAGAGTTATTTAACAGTACTTTTTAAAAAGATTTTCTCCCACAAAAAAAAAAAAAAGCCCTTGCCCTGCTCCCAAGCCTTGTTTTGCAGATGTTGCCTGTAGCAGCACAGCTTCTTCCCGTGAAAGCTTCAACACAGGTGTGCAGAGTGTGACCTGGGCAGAATTACATGTGCCATTTCCACTGGGAAATCTAAGAGACTTATTAAGCCAGGACAGTGCCGATTAATCTACTAATGGAATGAATCAAAAGTGTGTTCCTGGCCCTTTCCCTTTCACATCCCAAAGCCTCGGGGGAGCTGAAACCATCTGGCAAATGCCTGCTCCAAGCAACATTAGGCCACTGCTAGAAACACCTCTCCTTCAATACAGAGAAGAATGGAATCATATTCTATCCACCAGCTACTCTCGGGAGCATCTGCGTAGCTTGCTGAGGTAGTCTGCTTGCACACAGCATCCTTCCCCAGCCAATGCAGAGCTGCTCACTCACCAGAACGAGATCCCATTCATTTACTCAGGGTCCTACTGAAGCAGGCGGCACGAGCGGGGCGGTGAAGCAGTTGCTGTAGTCTGCGTAGCGCGCAGGGGCTGCCCTCCCACACCGGATCCCAGCTGCAGGCAGGCAGAAACACGCTACCTGCCCAGACTGAGGAAACACTCCTGCTGAATTCCCTCAGTCCTTTCTTCATGCAAGGGGAGTTCCAGGTATGGTAGCAAAAAGGTGCTTTACGTTAATTTTTTTTTCTAAACCTCTCCTCTAAGCATGTTCAAAATGGAGATCTGGCCAGAGAACTTAAAGGGAACTCAAGACATCAAACAGCTCCACGGTTCATACGTGATACATGTTACTACTGTGAGACAGAGGGAAGGGCTGACTCAGAGATGCTCAACACCCTGCACCCTTTTGAGTAATAAACTCAGGAAGAAACAGAGCTATGAGGCAGCTGTCACAAAGAAAGGATCTCTGGCACTTTTAAGATCATAAAGGAACAGAGAAGCCTCCTAGCTTACAATTTAGGCAGACAAAAAAAGAGAAAGGCTCAAAACAACAGCAATCACATGGCTGTGGAATTATGTAAATGGCAACAACAATGTCACAAAATAACACAAGTACAAGGCAGGGGAGACAAGAGGACCTCCATGCTTAGAGCCCACACAGAGCATGTTTAGACAAACATCCATCAGGAATTGCCCAACTTGTTATTACAGACTCCAAGAAACAGGATCTCCGGTCCCCTAAATTACCATTCCAGTGCTTCACTACCCTGAATCAGAAAATTCTGGTTTACCCTGTAATATCCAATTTAAGCTTTCCCTGATGCAAGTTAATCTGCCTTCACTGGACATAGTAAATAACCAACCCCCATTCCCCATACTTCTCTACTCTTTTTTTTTTCTTTTTTTTTTTTTTTTTAAAGAAAGAACAAGCTCAGTATTTTCCTCCTACGTCAGGCTCTCTGAGACCCCTTTTCTTGTTCTTCCACAGACTTTTTCCAGATGCTGTTGGTATCTTTCCTGAACTGCCTATACCTAGGTACAGTGCTCAGCCCACCGTGCTGAGCTCTGAAGAGTAACTACCTTCTGCAGTTACTCGACACACCTGGAAATGTATTACAGGTTTTCCAGATCACAAAAACAGCACCATGTACTCAGTTTGATATCTCCTATTACCCCAGATCTTTCTTTCAGTACTACTGCTCAGCCAGCTATTTTCCCTTTTACATTGCATATACAATTCCTTTTGTTAATACAGTTTGATTTTTGTTAAATTTCAGGCCATTTCTGCACTTTAATGGATATGACATTGAATCCTACCTTCTAAAGGCTGCCAGCCCCTCCACACACATATGTTCACTCCCTATTTCATTACTCTGATGTTTGATGAACAGTACAGAAGAGCAAAGCAACCAGGGCAGACCATGTTAAGACTGCAGATCACACACACAGAGAAAAGCATGACATAATTACTCCAAATACTGTTTTCCAATGATGTACTCAGCCCCTTCTTAATTTCACCTTTCATCCTCCTAGTTTATGTAAAGGTCATGAAGCATTAGGTCCAAAGCCAGTAGCTTGCTCCATCTGCCAGGCCTGCTGCCATGTCAGAGGAGAAAATTAAATTGATCTGATGTGATTGGTCCTTAAAAATTAGCAATGTATGTCTGTTCTTGCCTTAATTTCCTTTAGCAAAGGATCTGTCTATAAGCATCTGATCTTTTTCATCATCTTCCCAGGTTCTGTAACCATACTGACCGACTCTAACCACTTTTAAGAGAAAAATAAAACAAAGAAATGGAAGAATTATTTTTATTCCCACAAACACACTCCCTTCACTCACTTGAAAGCTGTGAGATTTTGTGATATGCAGAATACACACTGGAGACAACTGATCACTCAATGCACAGCCTCTACGGACCTGAAGGTCAACCCCAACCCGTCACCATAAGAGTGTGTCCATCTTGCTCTGCTCTCTAAGCAGCACCACTGCTCTGCAGCACACGTGCCTTTCAGTGAAATGAGCTGGGGTTGGGAGCCTGATCAAGCTGGGAAAGCACTAGAAAGTTCAGGCTCCCCTCTAAAAGCAATTCTCTGTTACCAGCACTCCTCAGACATCCCTCATAGATTTCCACACTGCTCACCCCCGAGACATTTTGGAACAGAGCAAGACTTGCATTGCAAAAACCTTTTCCTTCAGCTTCTTCAAAAAGCAGGCCCTGGGAAGGGATACCAAGGCTGGTCTCAGCCCTCCCTGAACATTCCCTGTGCTGTGTTGAAGCAGAGACACATCCTTTCCCCAGCCCCCTAAACAAAACTTCCCTTACCGAAGGGGTCGCTCCAGAAACTTAAGTCACCCCCCAAAACGCTTGCGGGGCGCAAGAGGCAGAACTCGCTTCCATCCCCCTCCCTGCGGCTTCAGCCTTTCCCGCCCCACACTGACGGCCTGAGGCTTGTACCGGGGGACAACCTCAGAGGCGCGCTGCGCGGAGTAAGGAGAAGCGGCCGCCCCGGGCCGGGCCCCTGAGCCGGCGGGGCGGGGCAGCGAGCGCTGGCCGTGCGCCGGCTGCCCTCTCCTGGCAGCCCGCCGCCAGAGCGGCCCCGGCGGGGCCGCCCCGCGCAGCCACGCTACCCCGGCACCCCTCCTCCTCTCCGAGCTCTCCCGGGTGCGCGGAGGCCAAACCCCAAAGCTGAGCCCCCAGCCACGCCGTGCAGCGCGTTTCGAACTCTCGCTACGCCCATCAGCAACACGCACGCTCATCGACGGGCACCCAGAAGTAACTTTTGTAAAAGGATCATAATCCTTAAAGAAAAAAGACACTAAATGCACGCAAACAATTACATTTTCTTCTGGCTTTCTGGTTGGTTTTGTTGGGTTTTTTCCAGTTAAAGACAAAAATTCCTTGCCCATGCAGTGACAGGGCAGCTGTGCAAGCTGAGGACCCCAAGACCCTCTCAAGAGCTTTAAAACCACTCCAGTTCCAAGTGCAGAGAACTTTCTTCCCCTTAAAAACACACCTAAAGAGGAAGACTCATTGCCACAGGATGCGGTGGATGCCAGAGATTTAGACAGGCCCCAGAAACCATTCAGACAAATTCAATAAACAAAAACCTGTCAGGGTTTTACTTAAAAAATAAAAATCCATGGCCAGGAAATCCCACAGCCACGGGATTGCTTCAGGAGTAAGGAGGAGGGGAAGTATCACCAAATCTTGGCGCCGCTCCCTCTGCTTTAAGTACTTGCTATCAGACACTGTCGGAGCCAGAACTCTGGAAGGCAGAGACCTGTCAGACCCAGAATAGTCACTTTCATGCCCTCAGTAGGATACAATATCCATCAACAGGCTGTTTTCTCTACACTGCTTGGTTTTGGTCCTCCAAATTTTACAGACTCTCTCTAACACACGTGCCATGCTCCCTTAGCATTACTATGATCAGTCAGAACAGGAAATCTGAACAAGATGATGTCCCCTCATGCCAAAATAACAGAGGGGCCTGGGAGTCTCCATGACTCTTGCAGACCTTGAGTAACACTTCAACGGTCAAAAAGTACATCGCAGGAGAAAAAGTGGTCTCCTGGTCCTCTCCCAAGAAGGATGACTCACTTCTCCGCTCTTTAACCCCAAGCATAGATGAGAAATTGCTTGAATCAAACATGAAAGGAATTTGTATTACATCACCCAGCCCATTTCCTGCCAACGCCTCACAACCCCGGAGCTTTGGACGGACTATTCATCAGCAAGGTAATCGTTACTTCCCTTGAGAAGCTCTTTATAGAGCTGAAGGAGCTTATTGTCAGGAAGTCTTCCCACAAATCTGAATTAGCCACGCTCCTCCTTAACTTCGTCTCATCCAACTTTTCTCCACGTGGTTATTTTGTTTCTCTCTTGTTACTGAGTAACAGCGAGGGCACCCACTGGTATGGAGCTTGCCAAAGGTGTTCAGGAAAGGTATTCAAGGTTCTGTGAGGAAAGGATTCAGGGAAGCTGGAAAGACAGCCAGCAGGAGGGAAGATACAAATAAATACACAGCCAGAGCAAACTGTGTTCAAGACTTGTGTCAACTGCAAGATACTGTGCTCTATTTAAGTGTTTTGATGGTAGGAAAGAAGCTGAACAGAAAGGCAACGAGAGATTTTTGGGAAAACATGGCCAGTATTAGCACAATGACTTAGTTCGGAGTGAAATTTCAGAAAGCAAATTAGCTCAGTATCTAGTTGTGGGTGAGTTACTTTTTTTTTTTTTCTAATACCAATTCCTGAATCTTTGCTGCAGTTTTAGGGGGGATGTAGTTTGGGCTTCAGAAAGCAAGGAACCACTTCTTCACACTTCAATTGATCAACCAAGTGTTCTAACAAGACAGTTCTGGATTCAAAGAGTATTACTAGATTAGTCTCAGTGGATCTTTCCTCTTCTAATTCAACCCCAGTGGTTTGAACTTCAGCCTGTAACCACCTCCTCCTTCAATTTTTAGCTAAACACTCTGCTCTCCATTTTCCCTCTCGGATTAACATTGCTTTCAACTCAACTCAACTCTCTCCACTCTATCTTACCTTCTGAATGCTCCTGAGTTATAAACAGTATTGGATACAATCTGGCAAAGGATTTCTCAAACTCCTCCCCTCCTCCAATGTTAAATGCCCGTCTGTAACACGTCTCAACTGTCCCACATCCTTCACTGCTTAGGTGCTAACCAGACTACCTACCCCTGCAGCTATCCCCCTACACATCCTTGAACCCCTCTGCCTGCAACCACCTCGGAGATGCTTCCCATCTCCTGAACATTTTTGCCCAGACTGCATTCTCTAAAGCAGTCTGGTTACATTGGACAGGACACGGCAATTGGGTCAGTAACAGAATATCCCTTTGGTCCTGCCTAGCGCAGAGTGGAAACATTCCATGTCTTGCCTGAAGAGGGGCTGTGGAACCCAGGAAACACTAGACTTGGCAGTTTTAAACCCTAGTTCACTGCATTTTAATCATAAGGAAGATGTTTAGAACAGCCACCCCTCATTAGCTTTGTCCCATCCCAAATTTTGGGTTGTTTGCTCTCAAGCAAAGAGGCACTCCTCAGAAGCACCAGGAACACAGAGCCTGGTCCTCTCTGTTTTATATGGAAGACCTCAGGCACTTCCTGTCTGGAGTAAGGTGTTAGAACTTTGAGGCCTTTCTCCCTCCCTCTGTCCCTCAGTGTAAGCATGTGCATTAAGTACACTCAATTCAAACAAAAAGTGTAAGCAACAAACAACTCTCCTTTCTAACTCCTGAACAACTTAACAGTTCCACTGCCACAATCTCACTGGCTACTGAGCCAGTTCGCATGCACACAGCAGAGTGTATTTTCATGGGCAGTTACAAGTAGGAAAACCAATTAAAATCCAAAACACTTTTCAGGAACACTACTTACAGATTTAAATTCTTGAGACAGGGAGTCTTTGTTCTGAGACTGACAAAGTAGGGCACTGGAGAGACTGTGGCTGGTGCTATCACGGTGCAAATAAAAGCAAATGGCCAAACTGTTTTTCTCTATGTCACTTTTTCTTTATGAAAAGAGCATCCCGGTCTGTTAATGCTAAGCCAAAATATATTTGTGGATACTCTAATCCATACTGAACCACTTGGCTGCTAATCAAGTTATGGCAATATCTCCAAATTCATGCTTCATCCACATGATGGAGAAAATGATGATGGGTGAGAGAGCCACAGACCACACAGATGAGAAGACGGCGGTTTCCACCTCTGAACTCTGCAGAGAGACCACCGATAGAGCAGCCACCAACAGGATCAGCAGTGCCTCTGTGCAGCCAGCTCCAACAGGAAGCCCAGTGACCTCCAGTCCTGCCTCCCCACAGGAGCTCACACACACCCTTCACATCTCAGGATGAAGGGCTTCCTTGCTGAACTCCCCACATCAGGGGGGACACACGGGGACTGGGCAAAGACAACAAACGGGGAGAAAAATCAACAGGGGAGGCTTCCTGTTCTCACAGACTGACACTGCTGCCCATCATCCAGACCAGCTTGCAGCCCTGGGGAGGGGAGCACACACAGCCTGCTGCTGCCAACATAGGCCCAACAGATACTCCAGCAAGTGAGTAAAGACCCAGGGGAACAGGCTTACAATAGGAGAGGATTTAACAGCATTTCACCTTAAGCCTGAACTCAAACCGAGAGAATAGTGATAAAGCTGTTCCTAGCAGTTGCCATGGGCACCCACAGCTACCTTGGGCTGCAGTCTCATCTACATACAGAAGAACAACAGGTCAGGCCTGGCGAGTGCTCAGATGGAAAAACATCCACTGAAATTAAGCTGTTCAAGGAAATGTCACTTACTGTAATGTTGTTGTAATGTCAACTTGTAATGTTGTTTCGACCACAACAGTACTAAGCCAATGGCCTGGTCTGATTTAAGAACTGTACTCATACAAGTACAAGCTTTTAGAAGATTCTTCAAAAAACCATCCCAACCCATTGTGATAGCTGAGGATCACTTTCCATAACAGAAGAGGTGTAATAGCTCTAACATCCTGACCCAGTTCTGGTGTGTGCAATTACCTCCTGCTTCCATAAATTCTCTCCTCCTCTCTTCCCTTCAGTGGCAGCTAAACAAGGTGTTCTTGCTCATTTTGCTTCCTGTTGGGAAACAAAATTATTCTGTGCAGCTGCCAAATTCTGCCACAGACGTGCCAGCATTCGGCACTCAAACAAATTTCAGATATCATGTCTAATACGTTTCAATGTGAAAAGCACTAAAGCAGTATGACATAGGCCTTGGCTATATATATAGCCAGCTGCCAAAGTCAGCATGGATTAGCTTTCTAAAAGCAGAGTGTTTATTTTTTATGAGTTTGTCTATATGTAGAAGTTACATCAGTATAGATGTACCCGTCATTTTCCATGTTGGGACCAGCTCAGAGTACCTCGGAGCTGTTTGTCACAGCTTGGGAAGTGAAGCAAAGAAGTCTTGGTTCACTGCATTTTAGGCAGGCGATCATGTTACAAAAAAAGAAATACCATTTTGTTGGCAGGCCCAACAGAGGGATGAAGAACTGAATGGTCCCCAGAGAATAAGCTCTCTCCACCAAAAGACTTGGTTCTCATCTTGGTTAACAATGTTATACTAACACTTCCCATATTTCCCCTTTACTGAGGGCTTCATTCCTGCCATCTGCATAGCTCTAGGGAAAAGGAGGGGTATCCCACCATTCCTGTACACACACAACATCCACAGAGCAAACTTTGACTACTTGAGAACAGTCCCAGAGTGCTGCCCAGCCCCCTGTACAGCAGTAACATAGCCCCAGCAATGCAACACTTCACCAACAGAAAGCCTTTTCTTTTTAGGCAAACTTACACCACAGTGTGTAAGTACACATGCTCACTGAGCCCAGTCACCACAAAAAGCCCAGTAAGACAGTACTCTGGCAGGGCAGGTAAGGAACTGGGAAGTGGGCAGGGGCCATGCAACAACCCAAAGCTCTGGGTTATCACAAAGCAATCACACAGCACCAGAATTAAGACAGAGCCTCCACATGAACCCATCTCATTTGCCTCAGCGCTACTGCCCATGCATGAAAGAATACTTAAATATTTGGGAAAGGACACAAAATAAACATCATACCGTAGACCTCAACATTCTCAAACGGCCCAAGGAAGGGCTCGAATCAATCACGTATTTCCACTGGCGGGAAGAAAACCCGCAGTAACCCGGACACGTGGGTGTGATTTAGCCACTAGAGGGTGTAAAAACAGCACAGTGGAAGCTCTGCGGCCAGCAAGTAACGCGGCCCGCAGGAGGAACAGGATATACCAACGAACCAAGGGGTGGGATGCTACCTAAGGCGAGAGAAACAGCAAGTTATATTCACAGAATTTCTATCAGGGCTACCGTGGTCGCACAACGAGATGCCCTGAAAAAAGGTCTGCTTTGGTACTTGGGCTAAGGGAAACTTTGTGGTAAAAAGCAGAGACATGTATTCAGGATAAGGAACTGCATTGGGAAAGAACAAAATACAGAGATTTACACTCACCAGCTCAAATCAAGTTCCTAATCTGAGGAAATCTGACACAATTGCTCCTAAATGTCATCATCACTTTCTTTCAAGGTTGAGATTGCTACACTTAACTCCCATACTACTTCCTTCTTCCCTCCCCAGTGGAGAAAAGTAGGTGATGGATCAGCAGCCATTGCTGCATCTCCCACACCAGCCCCAGTCTGTGGCAATAGAGGACTTCTTTCTCTGCTGGTATCATGTTAGAGGCTCCAAATGAGATTAGCTAAAAGCCTTGAAACCTCATTAGTGAAAACCAGACCCGAATCTAAGCTGCTTCAGGGCCAAAAGCAAGACAGAAGGACAAACACATCATAGGTCAAGATGTTACTGACAGCAGAAAAAACAACCCAGCCAAAAAGGATTTTTACAAGCATTTGCTAAAATGAAAATACCCAAGTTAAACTGAAGCTGTTTATTGACTAAGAAACTTTCACAAAGCTACCTGCTGTGTGAAATACACATGCACACTGGCACTGTACATGACTTCCTGTGCTCACCCATACAGAGTCCTCCAGGGCTGGCCAGGACGTGATTCTCATTTCACACCCTGGCTGTTGTACAGCTTCCCCTGTCCACCTCTGCTGACCTGGTGACCTGCTAGCAACTGCAGTTCTGGACTTTCAAATCAGAAGAGTTACTAAGGGACAAGGGAGAGGAAACCTGTGAAGCGGGACATACTGGCAGTCACCAAACCGAAACATCTGAAGACAACTAAAACCAACCCTAAATAGGTGGGTATGATGAAGCACAAAACAGGGTGCAGAGGGTACCACCAGAATCGAAAAGCCAGAACAGCTTTAAGGATCTGGAACTGGCTCTGCCTCACCCTATCATACCTTACTTAGCCTAGAGTAGGAACACAACTCCCCCAGCATCCCAGAGTGTAATCTTTATTTGTTTAATGTATCTCAGTAGACATTCTGAATAGTTTTCTCCTATATGGAAATCCATACACACATCACAAGCACCAAAGATTTGAGCTCTTCAATTGCTGAGGCTGCACTACGCTGCACTTCCTTCATAAAAACATCTCTCATTAAGCTGTTGCTGCATATACCCAGGCCTCATCAAGACGTGATGAAAATCGCTTTCTTTATATAGCAGTACCTGAGACTATTAAAGAATTTGATTTTGGTTTTGTTATTTGCTCATTACTGAAATGTGCTGCATTATTGATTTTCCGTGCATATTAATTTCCTGTTATGCTGCAGAACACTGAACAAAACTTCACCCTAAGAAAGGAGATTTAATGTGTGACGGCTGTATCTTACAACCCATTAAATTTCATTTGTTCCAAAGCATCTCCTCCTTCCGTCGTGCAAATCCATCATCTGGGATTTCTCTGTCTTCTGCTAGGAGGCAAGAGAATGCTCGCAGACACAATACACTGACCAGTATCATTTCTCTTGCTGTAGGAGAACATCCTGAATAAGGCCAAGGGGCAGAGGCCCTGCAGGACTTGAAAGGAAGGCAAGACAAATGTCACTCCCTACTCCATGACCAAAGCAGACAAACCTTCAATGTTGCTTCGTTCCCCAGATGCCAGAATTACAGCAGCAAGTATAAAACAAAGCCAAGCATGCACTGGCTCTGAACATCTACACTGATTAACACTGAGGAGACACAGTGGGGGCTTAGGACAGGGATTTTAAGTTACATTTTCAAGAATAAAGAATTTCCTAAGCCTTTGGTAATGTGGATCTCTAACCCCTTACCAGGCATGTTGCCACATACTGCTGGAGGCCGTAAAAAACCCTATTCAATTTACCACATATATCTCCACAAGCATTCCACAATAGAACAAAACAATTTCCACTCCATAATGAGACAGCCAGGAAGCTGTCGGACAAAACATCCATAAGTGTAGAGAGACGCACACACACACGTTTACTGCAATCAGACTCTTACTTGATTGTCTCTTGCTGGGTATCCATGATAACCTGAAGTCAGAGGCTCGTTCTGCAAGACAAGAAAACAAAGAATGAATGTAGTGGTTACAAGGAATAGAAACCAAGGAGTTATACATCTGTCTTAACTCAGCTGACAACAAGAACCTGCATGAAATGGATGAAGAATGAGCTAAGATTAAAGCATGCTGTTAACTTCCTGTTTTCCACGTAAGCCAATATACCCAAGATTCATTTTCAACAGCAAATGTCAAATTGTACATAAAAAATGTACATTAAAAAAACAAATCAGAGCCACAAAACAAGCATAAATTAATCCTACCTTACCCCCTGTAATTTTAGTTGCGTATAATTTTTGTAATTTTCACAAAGAATTTTTTGTATTCAAACTTCATTTGCCAGCATGAAAAATGTACAAAACAGAGCATAAAAGTACAGAAGCTACTACCCACCTTGCTCAGTCTTGAAGAAATGTTTCCCTAAACATTAGCCATAAAAGTGTCATTTTTCTCCTTTTCGAAACTATACTAACAGTTTAAGATGTACTTAAGAAGCAGTCAGTACAACTTCCATCACCCCAGAAAGCCAGAGCAATACCTCACACACTCCCAATGAGAAATCAATGCCCCGGAGTTTCTTCCTTCACCCCAGAAGGGACTGAGCCTGTGTGTTTTGTGTTATTGGCAGCCGCATCACCCCACTTTCTGGGAATATATGACCCTCCTCCAACACTTTTGGAATTTCTCCAAGAAATTCCCAGGCTTGTCTATATTTTAGCAGCACAGTAGGGATTAAGCTAACATACTTCATTATACTTCCTAAATCTTTATTTCTGTTGCTTACTGTGTTCTCTGTTGCTTCCTCCCAAAGATCTCCTATTCAAAATGGGGTGAGGGCACTCACACGCGCCCCACATGTACATCTTTCTCCCTGGGTGGAGGGTAAACTAAATTAGGCAAAACCTGTATCAATTCCACCCAGGTATCCTCATGCATTCACGAGCAACTCCTGGAAGAATGCTAGGAAGAGGAAAGGAGGCAGCCACCGTCCACAATCAGTTCTAAGTCTGTTTCTATCTCTTGCTATGACTTGTGAGAAGAAACTCCTAAGCCAGCCCTGCACTTTCCTCAGCAGCCCTTAGGGAAGGGAGGGGTAGAAAGAGGCCCAAGGGGAAGACCCTGACGAAACAATCCTAAATTGTGAAAAGCAAAAATATTCTGGGCATGAGACTGACCAAGATGTATGATCACTGACAGCAAGAGTTTTTCTTGAGATGTTTTGGGGTTTGTGTTGCGATATTTGGGTCAAACAGGCCAGCTCATACCAGTGAGGTCTTCTGCCCTACACAGGGTGTGTGGTCGCTGGCCCAATCTTGTAGTTTATACAAGAATACTTTAACAACTTCTGCTAAAAAGCAAGGTGCTACTAATTCAATACAGGGACCAGCAATGCTATTTTAAGTTCGTATTCTTCCTCCCTCTCTTCCTCTTTACCTCAAACCTGCCCAGGGGATTCTCCATGGAAACTTGCCAGGAAACATCCAGCCTCTCCTTGGGCTCTCACACTAAAGCTACAGTAACACGCACAGTATGAGAGCTTCAAGGACAACAAAACTTCTGGCAGCCAGTTTTGGGGATTAGCAGTAATTAATTAGGTCGACCGCCCAATGAGCACATTCTTCTCAAATACTAATAGACTGCAAACAGGTAAAGCACAAAACTCCACAAATAATACGGAAACAGAAGGAAAGACACAGAAGTTGGAAGAACCAAGCAGAGACTGACAGCTACAGCACCACCCAAAGCTTTTGAATTTTAGCTGCTAACTTCATCAAAAGCCAAGCAACCTTACAATGAGAACACAGATAGTACTCTTCTCCCCCAACAGAAGTACACATTATAAGAAAGTTTAATTGTGTTAACTGCATAAACATTACAGTTCACCAACTTTATATATAAAGTGCATTGTATCAGAAATACAGTCTTCTGAAAGACCATTCCAGGTATGCTTTTAACAGTACCTGTACACACACCTGCGAGGTCAGTACCTCAAGCATGCTTGTGTGTCAGACACCTTGGAAACCAAAAAGATTTCCATTCAGACAACAAGGAATAAATGGAGAGGTTGCCCCTACAGATATGGGTAGATGAATGCACACATAAAGCTATAATGAACAAAGCAGAAAGCATTATTTGAGGAGGAGGATGTTCACATCAAGGACTCACAAAAGGGACTGTCACCACAAGGCTGTGGCAGAAAAGAGACAAAACCAAACTTTGTGGGATTTCCAGAAGTTCAAGAACCTGTAACCACCTCTCACACCCAGAAACCACCTCTAGAAACACAACAGTTTCCTGAGTAGAAGCAAATAATGAGAAAGTGAGAAGAGACACTTAGAGATACCGAAAGGCAGCCCACAGTACGTAAGAGTCAGAAAGAAAGAAAGAAAAATTGAGCGAAGGAAAAAAAAAAGCCCCACCCTACTAACCACAGCCCACAGTCCCCACTCTGCATTCTGAAAGACAAAGCCCACAAATCACAGACTAAAAGCATTTGAGGAACATGACTGCACCAAAAGGTAAAAGAGGTGAAAGAAAGCTACATTAGGAAAGCGATAGTTTGAAGGAAGCAGAGGTTAGAAAGAGGGTAGCAGCTGGAGCATTAAGGTCACAGAAAGCCAAAGATATCTCGGCCTTTCATACAACAACGCTACCACCAAGCACTGAACTCTGCAAAATCCCCGCTGTGCATATCATTGCTCTAATTGAACTTAACTCTCCAAGAGAAGGCTGGAAGCGCCTAGGGAAACCATCTCCCGTCAATAATCTCCAGTGCTGCCAATTTTACAGGTCACTAATGGTGTATCAGGGGCCTGCTGCATGATTATTCCATACAGAGTTTGCTTTTGTTGAAAACTAAACAGAGCAAGAAGTGAAAGCGTTAAAACTCCTGCGTCTGGAACAGGACAGTCCAGCAGCCTCCAGACAGAAAACCCTGTTAGTTAGTGGGTGATCTGAGGCAGCAGAGGCTGGGGATACAGCTCAATTTCCTCCTCTGCCTGTACATGCACAAAACTAATCTCACAAAATGGGAATGAAAAGAGAAAGAGGGAAGGTTTAACATGGATAAATGCCCTGCCCACAAATGCACAGGGCCACTGCCTTCTGGCGGCAGCCTTGTGGGAGAGGGAACCCCCAGATAACTCCATCTCTCTCAGCTCCCTCCTGTCAACTACATTTCACTTTTGATACCAACACGCAACCAGACATTCGTAACGAAATTGAGTTAGGCAGCGCTAGCCTGCAAAATCAAATCAAACTGCCACTGGGATGTTTCACTGCTTTGTTTACCACCAAAAGGCATTTCTCAGGTACTTGCAATTTGCTTTAGAGGGGAAAGAAAAAAATAATAAAATAGAGGATAATACAACACATAAGCTTTCTGCAAGCCCTACTGTAATTTTATCCAAACCCTACTGACAATCTTGTGCATGGGCTTCCACATTTCTGTAGGATGTGTGAGCATTCTGGTTGTACCCAGTAACAGTCTTTGTGTCAGGCAATTGGATTCAACAACTCAGTCACTAAACATTTCCCTCCCCCACTCCTTACTCAAATTTTCTCCCTCCTTTAATCTCCCAGCCTTGCTAACACAAGCTCCTTAGCGCTGGCATTTGCAAGCCACAGGTACTGTCATAATGCAAACATGGTACAGCCATCTACAGAGGGCTGAAGGACAAAGGGGACGCTCCTGCACTAGCAGAAAAGTCAGGCTTTGGGGTTGTTGGGTTTTTGACACCTCTCAATTTTTAAAGTTGCTGAATTAAGGCACATCTTGAAAACACAAGGAATGGTCAGTAAATCAGCACACCAGTAAAGATGATCAACTCTGCAGGTGCTATTAACTAATGAAAGGCCACATAGGACTGCAGTAGAGTCAGTCCTCTGGAGGAAATGTCACAGCTGTAACACATCATGGAAGGTCTGAAAGTCCTCTCACTCTGTTCTTAAGAAGGCAATAATTCTCTCTGACCCAACTTGATTCCAGAGCAAATTAATTTTACATCACAGGCTCATCATTTTGACATACACAACAGTCAATAAGGCCTGATTAGCAATTGTTTCTTGACATCCAAACTAAACCCAAAGTCTGCAAATTGAAACTCCACTGGTAAGGAACTGTTAGCTTAGTGAGTTCATCCATATTTCCCCAGCCAGAGAATCAAGTCCTGCTGAATCCAAGCTTCAATTTAAAGTGTCGAGTCCTTTTGGTTGCAAAGATTACCTCAGAAACACAACCAAGCAATCTTTCTTCTCTGAGTCTGCATCGTGCCTGCTTTCCTGGCGATGCTGGGGAAAGTGAAGTTAATGCAATTGTTCAGAGTTTCACAACCGTCTCCCTGTTTCTGAGTAAAAGCAGCAAAGCCAGCATCTGCCTCTGGCTCCAGCTGCTCCCAATCATTACAAGCAGTACAGCAGCCTGGTGACTTGGAGAGAAGTGGTGAGAGAGGGAGGGAGACCACCAGCTCTTGAAAGCCAGAAACCCCTAGACTACACAGAACAACAAAGTAAAAGCAACAAGAAGTTTCTTGTTCCTCCCAAAAGCAAAATCGGATTTTTGAAGTGGTGAAATACACATTTTATCAGACTTGTGCTAGATAAGAAGCCATCGCTTTCCTAAACTAGAGAGAATAAAGAGTTTAAAGAAGAAGAAAAAAAATGCCCCAAATGAAAAAGACTGGAAACTAGGCTATTAATATGAAAGCAACAGTTGTGAAAAAATAAAGCTACGGAGCCAGGCAGAAATCCCAGCACTGCTCACCACAGCCCAGTGGTTTCACCATATTTTTTGATAGCAAAGACAGAAACCCTGTGTTTGAAAAAGTCATTCCAGTACTTTAACTGTGGCAGAACACTGTAAATTACTTGACCTTATTATCAACTACCAAGAAAATAGGTAATTCATCAGACCCTTACTTGTACAAGTTACTGCAAATAAACAAAAGGAAGTACCTGGGTTTTTTTGGTCACAGTGTAATCTGATGCATCTAGTCTGCCTTCTCAGTTGTGTGTGCCACCTCCTACCCCAAACTGTCTGTGGATAAAATTAATGGGAAATGCAGCATCTAAGGCTGAATTACCTATTATTAATGAAAAACTGAACTACAGTAGTTTTTAAATGGATCGTAATGTCACCCTTCTCCCTTGATACCTACCCTAATTTGATATATAGCTCTTGCTAATCACTCTGCAGTTCCAATAACTGAATCTATACGGTGGGTCGCTTCCCCTCAGCTGTCTTCACTTTCAATTAAACTTGCTTCACAGCTTTGGCCAGTTTCCAGAAACACAGTTGTGGTTTAGCAAAGGACTTCTATTTATTTGCTTCTGTGTTAGTGTCCTGACATCAACAACCTGCACCGTTTTCCAGACAGAAGTAACAGGACTTACGTTTTATTTTTACCCATCCCTTACTGAGAGACTAAAATTCCAGGATTTTGATATAAGGTGCCACATCAAGTACATTGCAGGACATTGCCCTTGATGGCTGGGAAGACATATGCCAGCTGGCTTCCCATGCCCACCCAAATTACTGAGGCCACTTCTTGTGGGACGGAAAACCAGAGGTGCCTTTGCTAGCGCAGCACTCTGAAGCCAGCAGCTGTCCAGGCAGGAGCAGGGAAACACTTATGGCCTCCCTGCTGGAGGGCCTGGAGGCCAGGGCCTAGCGCAGGCCAGGATGGAGGCCCATCCGGCCCCTCTTCCTTCCTGGAATTCTGGCCCTGTTGCCACAGTGACAGCAGCCTCCAGCACAGCCCTCCCTTACAGCCCGCTCCAGGCTTCCCCTGCTCCTAAAAATGTCAAGTTTTCAGCAGGAGCTGGCATGATGTCAGACACATGGGATGGGAGAGGTCCTGTACCAGGCCAATTACCTCCTCACAGGACCCTGGATTCCTGGGAGGGCAGCAGATGAGGGCTCCCCATTACTGGCCACACATGTGCAGTGACCTCCAGCACGAGGGGGCCCCTTGTCCCAGATGCCCACACCCACCCCAAAACTTTGCCATTCCTCAAAGCCAAACGTGTGCCTCTGTAGCAGGGACATGGTCCCCCACTGCCCCAAGCAGCCTGTGACCTGCTGTGGGGCCTGTATGCTCTCCTTGCCTAACGGGCAAGGACTCAGGCAGGGCCCAGCCAAAGGGAGGCCAGGCCTGCCAGAGGCTCTCTGGGCGGGAAGCCCAGTGACACAGTAAAGACGAGAAAGGAAGGTGATGTCAGATTAATAAAAATAGCTTTCTGCCCAGACAAGAGTTTGAATAGCTTGGAGCAATTAGCCAGGCACGCCCATGAGGTGGCCAGGAAGACAGACCTGGGTGACTTTGGGGGAAGCAGCATCCCCATCAAACAGCCCCAATGAAACTGCACAAACATGCTGGTGTGATTTTTCTGTATCTGAAATACATTATTTTGTCCAACCTGCTGGCACTTCTGCTCAGAGAAACCCTTCAATATACTACACAAACAATAATTAGTTGAAACAGCAGAAGTTACAGAACTGTATACACAGGAGTATATATGTCTGACCAAACCACAGAGAAAGATGGCATTTAAGCTTTCAGGTCTGTTAAAAAATTCACTATGCAACAAGTTTACAAACATGCTCACGTTTAAAGCTGACAGCATCTGTATGAAGTTACAATACAGAGAGAGAGAGAAGGGGGCTTTCATACACAAAATGCACTTCCACAGCTAAAATGGAAGAGCTAAAATGAAAATATTTTACAGAGATTCTTTATAACAATGCAGATTCTTCCTTTACACTCTTAAAAATAAAAAAATAATGAAAGCAGCTTTCTGGAGGCCAGAAGCAGCTTTCCACCAACTGGGTTTTTAATTTTCTGGATCAGCCAAAACCCCTTTCAGCTTCTCAGAGGGATGAGATTTCATTAATTTAGTGAAATTTAAATGTGTAAAACATACACTATTTTTTTGACTCAACATGGCAGCATCCTCATACTGCTCCAAGCATAAAGGAAATACAGCCTGCCTCTGCTGGTCCATGACCTATGCTGGCAACAATAGATCCGGTGTAAGTTAAAGCCTCTGGGAATACTGTGCACAGCGTGACGTCTATGATCCAGCAAATACAAGGACACTCCGCATGCACAGAAGTCAATAGCACAGAATATTGATTTCCCTCCTCTTTTAGCAGGCAGAAGCATTTTAAAATGGCAGCTCATCTTCACTTACACTCTTACTCAACAGGAACAGGAAAGGGCTCATAACAAGGCTTTAAAATCCAGTACTGGGGGCACCTTCAGATGCTCTGTTACATGGGGCTGAGGAAGTATTTCACATGTAATTCACACTAAACCACTCATTACAGGGCAACGTGCTCATGGCCTGAAAATCAAGCTTGCTCAAACACAATGACTACAAGCTTTCACAAGGTGAAGAGAACTAAATAGTTCTGCCATACTAGATGGCTTCATTGCATTTGCTTTCTTGCTAAACAGGATGGAGAATATGGAGGGAAAAGGGCAAGGGAGATAGTAGACCTCAGATCCAGAAGGGAAGTCACTTGATCACAAGCTTCTTGGCTGATTGTACAGATATTCTGAGGCTGTTGCTCAAAGGTGAAAAGGAAAGAAGAGTACTTCTACTTACCAAAACAAAATCACAGTTGCTATATTACCTACCAAAAAGAAAGCTGAAACTAATTTGTTGGTTGGGTGTGAAGAAGCTGTGATATAAAATTAAACCTGCCTTGCTTTTAGGGAAATTGGCACAAAAAAGAAAAAGGCAACAACAGCACATGATTCAGATGAAATCATGCTGTATACCAAGTGCTGTAGGCAAATAGGTGCAAGAGAAATTTTCTGTGCCCTGGACATGCTGGCCTGATTGCATAAGCTGCCCTAGATAGCTACAGAAATTATTTTTCCAAGGTTCACCTTACAGACCAGCTTTCCTTTCCCCGAAGATATAATTTCTTTGAGCAGTTTAGCCCAATGCAGTTCCATCTCTGGGGCACTACAAGGGTCCACAGCCAGCCTGGAGAAAGGAGGGAAGCAAGGCAGGCTGGCTGAGGGGCAGGAGCTGTAATGGCAAGGGGTTAAAAGACTCAGAGGAGGGAAGAAGCACAGGGCTTGGGGTGCAGGGTGAAGCAAAGGCAGGCTTCAGGAGCGCCTCAGCAGCCAGGACTGGTTCTGATTAAGCCTGCAGGATCGTGGAGCTGCACAGGAAGCGCCAGGGGGGGCTGGGGGTCTCGGCCATCACCATCCCAAACACACTAGAAATCTTTGTGTTCCAGCAGCACCATCTGGAAATAGTTAAGAGAGAAACAACTCCCAGGCCTTCCCTCCCAAAATATAAAAAAAAAGTAAATCCACTCTTAAGACCATTAAGTCTGGCCTCTTTGTCCCCCTCCTCAAAGTTCGTCTCCCTGCAATAGGGGGGAAACAAAAGGGCATCTAGAAAAGAAAACAAACCCCCAAGTACTGCAGGGGCAACTTTCACAGCATGGCAACTCCCTCCACTCACAATGGGTATCCCTAAGAGGCACCGAAAGGGGAAGACCAAGCCTTCCATCTCCCAGGCAGCATACTGCTTCAGAAGCAGCCCCGATCAAAGAGCATCTAGGGCACTATTTGCACCTAGTAAGACCAACATGGAGAAAACATGGACAGCAAGCCCATCCACAGCTAGAATGTCCCCAGATGGGAGCCATGCACGTTGAGGGTTCACCCTGAATTTTGGCCCCTTGGAAGCTCTCATTTCTGTGCCATAAATAGCACATGATGTCAGAGAACCCACTCCTTCAGAAACGAATATTCCAGACACACGCAAAAGACTTAATGCTGTTCTGAAGAAGATGGAAAGACCGAATGCAAAGCTCATCGTCATAACTATGCTCCCCTGAAGCCTCAAAGTACCAAGAATCAGAAGGGTGACAGAGATTTATCCAGCCACGTTCAACCCCCAAGGGGCTCCTTCTGAAAAGGACTGGGACAGACGAAGAGGGTATCTATCTCCAAAATTCCAATAAGTAGTATTTTAAAGGAGAAAAGGAGACTGTTAAATTTTACCAGAATAAATCCCCATGTAACAGTTTATTAGAGTGGTACTCCCCTTGCAAGGGTTACCATCTCCATGACGAAGTAAAGCCTGCTGGGCTTTTACCCTCCTATCCTTGCCTTTACCTTTATTCACTTCTCCCACACACATCAGTATTTTTCAGGGTTTTTCTTCTAATTAGACACCCAAGTGCTACACACTTGCCTACAAAAATGTAGAAACATATCAAAACAAAATCAAAGCTACCCTTTCAACATCCCAATTAAGCAATTACATATGAAAAGTAACACGATTGATCCCTGCTATAACACAATGCACTACAGAAAACATGCCTTTGCTTCTTACATCCCACCCTGTAACTGAGTGCCATCTCTTTACGGGGTCACACACAGGCTGGACGGGATGTGGCTACATGCCAAGGCCCTCTATAACTGGAGTGCAATCTGTAAAAACAAACAAAAAAAAGTCTTAAAGTAACAGGTTTCCTCACCCATTAACCAAAGACTTCTTGGGATACCACTTCTGGTCCTTACTGCTCCTGCAAAGCTAACTTGCTAAACATGAATGCCCTAAGATGCCAGCTGTGGTCACACCTCTCTACCAAGTATATGACAGAGAGAAATCCTGCCTAAGTGACCAGAAATACTTCCCTAGATAAGCTGACCAGTATGGCAGGCTATAGCTGACACCTCAACCTAGCTAAGTATCTTAAGATGGAGGAATGAGGAATCCACATACAGGCTAGAAAGGGGTTAAAACAGGGAGGAAGGGAGCCCTAATCAAAGAATCTCTTTCCCTCCCAAAGGAGGACTACCTCCTTTCTGGGATAGTTCTGAGAGGAGTTTCAGTACGTTCTTCGTTTTAAAATTTTAAGAGAAAGACAGACAGACCTGCCCTTCATTTGGAAGGCTCCATCCAAAAAGTCAGGAGAGCACGCCACAATGAGAGGAAGAGTCAAAACAAACCACCACCCAACCCAGCTTTCAGGACAAAATGTGGCATTTACAGTAAGTCAGCTTCCATTTCATATCACACAGAAGCAAGGCAAGCCACTCTGAAGGCGTTTCTAAGAAAGATCGTGTTACTGTGGAGAGCAAAATTACCCAGCGAGGTATCTCTAAGTGGTTTGAATTCTTCAGTTTGGTCCAGATGGGAGTGCTAGCCGTGCTTATAAGGGAAAAGCTGCTGCTGCTGCTGCTGCTGCCTGTATTCTACCCAGAAGGGCCAAGAACTTTAGGTATTAATGGAAAAATGAAGTGAGAGACTGCCAGCAGCCTCAGGCATTGGATATTCTTACACTATTCTACATCCCGTGTTTTAAATAACGGCTGTCAACCGCAAAAATAAGATTGCAATTAAACAGCAAGAGGTCATAGGAACAACTCTGGCCTGTTAAAGGTCAAGATAGGTGCCAGAGATCTTTGCGGTGACAGCAGCATTAAAGCACCAGGCTACTGCACCCCAGACACGGGTCTGCAGAACAGGCAGGAGATAGAGACAGTTCTTGCCTGCAGCATCCCACAAGCCTGTAGTGCATTTCACTCCTTCAACCAGCCCTAGGTTTAGTTAGGCCCAGGAAGTCCTCAGAAACAGCAGAAAACCTCCTTACGGAGCTGCAGTTCCACCCTATTGTCTTTACGGGTAGTCTGAAGCCACTGGAAACACACACACACACCCCCAGGGAGGTCTCCAAACCCCCAGACTGCACATTCCTGACAGCACCACACAAAAGCATCAAAGCCCCCTCCCTTCCCAGCCTGCAAAACAATGTCATAAACAAGGCACTCTACCAGTGGTGGAGCTAACCCAAACTAGTTCCTTGCAGATTTGTACTCTCTGCCCCCCGGGCTGCTTTCCATCCCAGTCTCCCACAGCTATAACCACAGTCCACCTCACCCTGTCCCCTGCCATGGTCCCTCCAGGCAGAAGGGAGCACATGCCATGCCAGACCAATCCACTCACATGCTCCATATGGAGTCCATAATCCACAAGTCCTGAGCACCTTGCCCTCCGTGGGGCACTTGTCTGCCTCTCACCCTTCCCCACCTTATCTCCATTTTTCACAGTTTTTTGGACAGCAATAGCATTACAATTCTACCAACCTGCAAATGCAATCGAAATCACCACTTAGTTTGTAGGTACGCACGCGTGGGAAGGGACTGTCACAGCACATTCACCTAAAGCTTGTTTCCTTCACAATTTAGTCTGAAAACCTCTTCTGTGTGCAATCTCTGGAGATTTCTTTGCATGAAAAAGTTACATTTCCCACCATGAGCCTACAGATGAAATTCAGAGGAGCATTAAAAACACTCAGCTTCTGAAATTACAGCATCGTGTATCTACCTGTGCAGCATGCTCAGATGAAGGTAACAAAAAAAGGGAGCCACCCTCCCACTGAACACACAAACAGCTTAAACTAGGTACAGAGAAACTGGCAGTATAGCAAAGTCCTGAACTGGAGAAGACAGAAGGCACTGTGGCAAACAACAGATGAGAGGGTCAAAGCTTCAAATCATGCCAAAGCACCACTTGCCTTTTGTATTTCTCAAAGTTCCTTTGTAAATATAGCCAGCATTTTTATTCAAAGCTGTGGAGTGTTGCAGCCCTGTAAATTCAGTCCTACTTGCTCCTTCTGCACACTTGGTAAGAACTGCTCCATCCAAGTGTAAGAGATGAAAACTCTCTTGAGCTACACAGTGATAGAAACCCTCTAAGCACACGGTTTTTACTGTCAGATTAAGCCAACCTCAAAAAAAAAAAAGAAAAAAAAAGTCACCCCGCCAACAAAGGGAATCTCCCCGGTTTCTTCCCTTGTCCCCAAGTGCACATACCTACCTCATCTCTTGCATGTACAGCAAGGATCACAGAAGAACATAGCAAGTCAGATCAGCTTGCTGATCCTCCTGGAAACTAATCCCTCAAAAAAGGAGGAAGATTAGCTTTATGAACAAAGGTGGTCACTGCAGGCCACATAATCCCTAACACCTGTACATGGGAGGGTGTAGCACCACGTCCCTGGAGTCAGAGAGAAGGCAGAGCTCCTCTTTCAATGTCCTAGTCTTCTATCAAACCAATGATGAAACTGCAACAGCATAAGCTTTGCTGACAAACCTCCTGCTTACAAACTACCAATCCTTGACTTCCCTACATTTCAGAGCCTTTTAAACAGTTATCTTTAACGCTGCTTTAAGATTCAGAGTTTTTACTCCATTGAAAAATTATCATAAGAAACATCAAGCAGTCATCTAAAGCAGCAGAAAAAAAAGTTAAAAGAAGTCTTATTTCTGATCACAGCTTCTCTTCCTCGTGCCAAAACATCTCCACTACTGTATGGCCTAACCAGTGATGTTTGCTTGTACTTCTTTCTTCATCCTTCAGAAGCCCAGAGCAACTCAAGTCTGCCGCTGCTCTCCCAAAGACTGGAGCCCCTTAAGCGAGTTTTCATGAGCTACTATCTATCGTAGCTGTCGTGGTTGGTCTGCTAATTCCTTACAGAGTTGTAACAATCCAGGAGAAAAATAAGGCGTTTTTATCAATTAAGTCTACCCATGCTAGGTAGCTAGTTTTCAGATTAGTCATTGGGGAGGACCTATAAAAACAGATGCTAATATTTTTCCCTGCAAAAAACACATTGTTTTCCATGCTAGGGATTCATGACCTCCATGACTTTTGGACAAAAACCACAGCTCTTTGCTAAAGACCCATAAACCACTGTCACAAAGAGATCACAGTATCATAGAATATACTGAGTTGGAAGGGACCCATAAGGATCATCAAGTCCAACTCATAAGGATCATCACGTCCATCAATGCCAAGGATTTGACAGGACCAACTGCAGAAATACTGGCTGACATGGATTCTGGGGAGGATACTGATGAAACACACATAAGACTATTTAATACAGGCACCCTCTGCCATCAGAACTATCTGTATTTTAGAGATGTTCCTGCTTCTCAGCCTCAAACTACAGCCTTCAATAACAAGATCTGCAGACATCCAGGAGCCACACACAATCAAGAGCCAAGAGATTCTACCCCAGCTTGGTATATTGACCTGGATTTAGTGATTAATGCTTTCATTACCTCTCAGCTGGACTACAGCATAGTGACAGCGACAGCACAAGTCTTCAGCTTTTAGAAAACTGACAGTTTCATGCCTTGAATCACTGCAGTTCTCCACACAAACGGCTAAGCAGATCTTGGGGTGAACATTTACACAGGTCCTACTGAAAAACACGCTTCTCTTGAAGCCAAGGAGCACTGCAACCTTCATCACCTTCCAGGAGTGGTAGGCACATAATTACTTCAAATCCTCTCAAACATAAATATTTTTAAAAATCCAACAGAAAAACAAAATGACAAAAAAACCACAACAAAACAAAACCCCACCCACCATTATTTTATTCAAAAAGTGAACAGAGATTTTCAAAATCTAATCTTGAAAGAACATATACTGCTTTTCCAAAAAAGGAGAGGAAAGAACAATCTCGTATCAGTCACACCGCAAGAAAGCGCCCAAACTATGACCAAAGGAGATAACATGTTGTGTGTATATAAAAGCATACATTTGTGCACATATACTATGCATCTATGTATGAGCCCAACCAAAACTGAAACTCAACAGACCCTAAACTTTCTAGGCAACAACCAACACCAGTGAGGATTTTGCAGCACTAGAACGGTCACAGAAAGGAAGAAAATCCTTGGGAAAGTTGCTGGATTTGCAGTGCATCTTCCTAATGCCAAAAATCAAGCCTTGAGACACCAACACTACCACCTGCGGTGTATAAATGTTTGTGTCAAAATGAAGCTTGTAATCCTCCTACGTGAAAACCCGAACCTCCTGAATTCCATCCCATATAAATACAGCATTGCACCAGTCAGAGCCTAGTGAAAGATAGTGCTGGCGTCTGAAGGATTACTTCCAGTTTTAGAGCAGCAGCAGAAAAATAAATAAATAAATTCAGAGATGCTGGAGTTTCAGACAGATGCTGCTGCTGTATGAAAGCTGTTATCAGCTGCACAGAAAGGGACTGCACAGATTCAGGACAGAAGGGCTGAACACATGTAAATCACAGATTGAATGAGATTGCTTCTGTCCCCGACTGCTCTTCAATCGGATCAGGAAGATGAGGGAAGGAGCTGGAAATCTGCTCTCCTCTGGAAACGGTTAAAAAGCTCCTGGGGACGAAAAGAGAGGGAAGGGGAAGAACAAGATTTCCCCTTTCTCTTGCTGCCATTACTAAAGCTAAAATAGGCATAAATCAGAAGCTCCAAAACTTAAAAACTCCACTACCCAAAAATTATATAAATGAGTACTGCCCCAAACTCTGGTGACGGCAATTCTAGCTCTCCTCTCCATCCTAGAAGCCACGTATTACACTGAGGCTCAGCCTCTCAACTGCGTACACATAGGCCTCTCCATTCACGAGTCCCAGTCCATCTGCTTTTCAACTTCTGGAGGAGCTGAATGCTTTTTGCTCACATCAAACATGCACTGCAAGCCCTGTGTGCTAACAGGGAAGTGCAGCCCCAGCCCTTCGCGCGGTTGCTGCATGAACACTACTGCAGGCTTCACACCTTTGCAACTCCTTGTTTCCCTTCCACTCGCCTGACTTTAAAAGCAATAGGATGGAGGAAGTTTGTTTCAGTCATATTTCTCTCCTCTGTTGACAGGGAACACTACACCTTCATTACTGCCTGTATAAAAGACAAAACAGGTAACCTGACCCTCTGTTGCCTCTCTTCTAGCCTGGTTAATTCAATAACCAGTCAATGCACGTGGACACATGCAATGATCTAGGTTTTCCTGGAGTTTGTTTTGCTTCTCTCTCTATTGCATCATTTCAAGTCACTTCTGACGCTTGCTGTGGAGAAATCACAACAAGCAGCATTGTAGCCATCACTTCAGGGGTAACACTGCTCCACGTACAAGAGTTAAAGTTGGAGGGAAAAGAGACAAGCATCCCCCAGCTCCACACAAACTGAGGCAGGGGAGGCAGCAGTGACTCTGAAAGAATAGGCCTTTGATTGAGAGGACAAAGTTAATCAGAAAAAGGCTCACACTGGCCAGCAGAAAGGTGCAACCTTCAGTATCCTGCATTTGCTCTGGAGTGGGACTGGGCTTCTCTGGAAGGAGCTCCATTTTCTCCAGCATCTGTCACGCCCAAGGGACCCCAAAGCACTTTATCAAGAGGGCTCCAACAGCACAGGATTAAAAAAAAAAGAAAGCCCCTCCACTTCATACTCAATCATTTACTGATTGCCCCTACTATAGAAATGAGTTTTTGAGGGAAATTATTAGTCACAATTTTATCAGCCCTATTTTGCTCATCAGATACATTAAGTTTTAAATATCAACTACTAAACAAAAATTCAATCCAGAGTCAAGGCTGATTTATTCATCAAAATCACCAGAAGGAGATTCTGGACAAAGAGGACAAGACAAAGAGCTGATTTACATGATCCAATTAGAGGTGGAAAAAAAAAACCCACTCCTCTGTGCAGGCAGAAGGACCTGAAACTCCATCCGACCCTGTCAACCGGGACCAGAGAGCACACTGGTCAAAGGAAGCTTCCCCAGGGACCAGCCACCTGCTGTAATTGCTTAAAAAAAAAAAAAGAAAATACAGAGGAACAAAGCAGAGCTGGGATCAACACAATGAAGATGGTACAAAGCACAGTCCCTGAAGTTCTTGCGAAGAGAAGCGATAACCTCTGAAGTATAAAACATGCCTTCTGTAGCTTTTATGAGTTGTGATAATGTGAACAGTAGAGATCTTTTAAACGTTTAACAACAAAATTATTCAGATTAGTAAGACTAAGATCATAGGCAAATGGGAAATGGTTTCCATTAAGGACATTAAACGAAGCTTCTCAGAAAGTGTGACGTGATTGCTTTTTCGCACAGCCAGCCCTGATCACCCAAGCTGCAGAAAGGAGGAGAACCTCAAACTGTACGTAAAAAATAAGGGCGCACCTTAGCAAGAAATTCATGCCATGAAGACGAAAAACAGCTAGGACACAATACAGATACTGCATATGGAGAGACAGTAGAAACAGATTAGGACCTGGGAGCCGGGGCAGACCTCAGCGTGGCTGCAAGGCAGATGCAGATATAAACAAACACATGCAAACCTGCCAACAACCCTTCAAGCAGGAAAAGGACCAGCGCCCACCTACGCCACGAAAGGAAAGAACCCAATCTCACCAACCCAGGGCTACAAAACTCCAGGGCTACAAAACTCCAGGGCTAGGCTGGTGCGGGCAGCTGCACCGCTCCCTCCCCAGTCCCACTGCCCCGAACACACAAGGCGCGGGGTGCCCCAGGGCAGGCACAGCAATGAATTCATCACCCGGTGCTGGCAGGGTGCCCCGACACGGGGAATTCAATAGGAACAGCAGGCCGAGGAGGAGTGAATAATGCAGGCACTCCGCTCGCTTACACCTCGTCGAGGAAAGATGAAGCCGGCTTGCATCGCCTTCAGCCACCCCGTGTGCTTACACTGGGGGTCAAAACAGGAAGCCAGCGTTCGAGCGGCACATGGGTGGGCAAGCATCACGCTGCCTGGGAAAGCTGCCGGCTCGCCGAACCGTGCCACGCTGGCAGCAGCCGGCCAGCCCTGCCTGCCCTTGCCACCAGCGGGAGCGGAGCGCCGATGCGCCACACAGCACTGCTTGTTCCCCGCGCACACAGCTCCCTGTGTCCCGCCGGGAAGGAAAAGCCACTGCGAGGGTCATGTGTTCTCCATCAGCCCCGCTCACGAAGCTTAAAGCAGAAGAGGATGGAGGCTAATCTCCTCTCACAGCCACCGCTTTGCCCTAGGAAAGGCTAGCATTAGATTAGTCTATCAAAAATAGGAAAAGCTGGAGAGGAGAAAGAGGGATAAGGCAAGACAATAAAAAAGTGTTGGGGATATGAGAAATGTTAACCTTCAAAGTGGCAGGGTTACTGACTCAACATTGCATCATGCACCAGAGGAAACAGCTTTTGGAAAAAAACGTCTGTGCTGGTCAGCAACATCTACAGATGACTAGGAGCACTCAGAAACACTGGGCAAATCTCCACCCCCCCTCCACCCCTGAGAACTGATGCCGATTACAACTCAACACACTCCAGAAACATAATTTCTTCTTGTCACCACTACAAAGGGCCTCAAGAAGGGCAGAAAGTATCTCTGGATTTCTTTCCCTGCCTTTCCACAAAAACATACCTGATACTGGAACTGTTCTGCCAGACCTTGGGTCTTCAGGCCAGAAGAGACCTGGCAGATCAACTCGATCTTCTGGGTGCTTCCACTTTTAAAGCATGCCTTTCCCAGCACCTGCCACAACATGGCAAAAATGCCTCCAGCACATAAAGAACATACTCCCTCCTCCTCCAGCTCAGCAGCCAGCTTTGCCCCAAGACCAGATACCCCACGTTATCCCACCAGCTGTAACAAAAGCACACCAAATCGGCAAGGGCATGAACAAACAGCAGTTACCGCAGCCGACGGCAAGATGCAGAGCCTCACCGCAAACCAGGCGGCTGATAACAGCACTGAGTCAGTCTCCACCATGAGGAGCAATCCCCACCGTTTCTGCTGTCAAGGACTTTCCAACTAAGTAATTCAGGGCCGAGCAGTTCACACTGCAGCAGTGCCAGCATTGTCCCAGCGAGCCGTGCTTACCCAGCATCATGCTATGGCTTGCGGACACTGTACAAGGCTAAGCAGATGGAGGTAAATCAGGTCCACTGTGCTCAGCAGGAGCCCCAGGGACAAAAGAAGGGAAAAAGGGAAGAAAAAAAAAATGGAAGAAAAAAAAAAGAAATTATCTCATTTTCTACCTACTCCTTTTTCCTGCACAGGCAGACGGACAGGGCAAGGCATCTTAAGCACAGATGTCTGTACCATTACAGATTTCCCTGGGGCCTGCCAGGAGTTAGACTGCAGTTCAGCACACAAAGAATCCCAAACTGAATGAGGAGCCCAAAGTAAATCCTCACAAGCCTGAGCTCCAGCAGCACCTTGGACCCGATGATCTCTTGAGGTCCTTTCCAACCCCTACAATTCTGTGATTTACCACATTTTTTTAAAATACGTTTTAAATTTTTTGGGGCACTCTGTAGACTGTGACAGAGGTAATGTTTAGGATGTACAAATCTGCACCAAAATCTGTGCATAGAGGGAAAACTTTACCACTATATTTTAGGTGAATACAAACTTAGTACACAGCATATTTTAGATCAAGTCTTTAAACACTTCGGATCATACTCTACAAACCCCTGCAAACCAGTAGCCCTTCCTTTCTAAACAGAGATGGGACGAGAGATGGGGTAGAAGAGTACAAAGTCCCTCTCAGTCTGAATCTCTCATTCCGTTTAGCAAAAAGGAATTACTGCATCATTAGATTTAGTGGCACTACTTAAAAACAAATCAGATTTGGCAAGAGGAAAATAAAGCTATTGACTCCTGACATTTGCAAGTTCAAGTATATTAGACCAGCTCCTCCATTTATATTTAGTACACTGCTAAAGAAAGCAGCAGTCGCTAATTAAACAGATGCAGCATAATCTTTACTAAGGGATCAAACATAACAGAAACCTTCCCCTTCCTGGTGCCACAGCTTCCTGGGAAGCCAGGCTCTCACAAGCTGCGGAAACCATCCAAGCCGGGTGAGTCACCACTGCTATCCCAACGAGGCATGATCCATGGGGCAGTTGGAAACAGCTGCTGGGAGACCAACCAAAACAGGGGGAGAAATTCAGACAAGGTCCCAATCTTGCCAGCTCCAAGAGCATTATTTTATTCTTCTCACTTCATCTGGACCACAAGCCTCCCTCCAAACCCACTGGGACTGTCTTCCCATCAAAGGGGACCACAACCATCATTTTAGCTCCACTGACACCATGATGGACTCTAAAAGCTAAAAGAAACTTAAGTGATGTGCCTCTTCCTGCCCAGGGAAGGCCTCCTGGAAGAGCTCCTCTGCAGTGAGGTCTCAGGCCATTTCCTAGTACACGGGAAAAGGAAAGCAGCATGAATTGGAGGTGCAATGCTCTGTCAAACACTGCTAAAGGAATTTTTGGTATCCCTTAGTTTTTACAGAAGCTGCAGATTTATAGCTCTCACCTAGTTCCCCAATTCAAACCTTTCAAGGAATTTATTGATTTTCTACAAGCTCCTCACTTTAAAACGTTCCCTACTTTCCTAATGTTTGCATTGGGCCCAAACAGTGCTGGCACTGCTTGGGCACATGCTGCCCGAATTCAATGAAAAAAGATGAAGCGCTTTCTGCTTAGCTTTAAATTCACTATGAAAAGCACAAAAGCCCAGCATCTGCCATATGACTACACACCACCTACAGATACACAGAGGGCTATACACAGGTCCATAATCAAAACATTTTGGCCTTCCACTGATACAGCAGCACACAAGAAGCAGTGAAGCATCCTGAAATATAACTGACCTCAGTTTCCATAACTGATCTTCCTTGCTCCAAGAAAACTGAAGTTATTTTATATCATGACCTTCAACCTACAGGAAACGGCAAAGAGCCAAGGAGGAATATTTACAGAGAGGAAACAGCTGGAAAGGGGCCAGATGAGTTTCTTCAACGTGTATAAAGTTTTCCAGCTCCCTGTTTCAATTTCTCGGCCAGCTGAGAGTCACCAAGCAGCACCGCACTGCGCCCAGCTGCAAACGTGAATCTCAATTCTGCAGCTCCCCTTGACAATCAAAGGAAGAGTGGGAATCTCTCAATGAGCCTGCCCAGGAGGTGGAAATACGACACATTTGGCCAAACCTCATCACAGGGCATCTCCAGCCTTCTCTGCTGCTAGCTCGCTGTGACAGCCAATCCATCAGTCATACAGCTCATCAGCACACAGTCGCCTGTCCCCCCTGCCCACACTCTCCCCGTACGCTCCCCAGCATGCAGCAGTAATTGCCTTTCCTATTAGCCCACAGCGACAACAGCTGCCATAGCAACTAGCAATGATTTTAATAAGTTTGGTCTGTTTTCAAGGGCAGCAGGCGCGTGCCGGCACATGAGCACGTTGCGGATGCGCGCGGAGGGGAAGGAGGGCCTGCCATCAGCTGCAGAGCTGAAAATGCAGTTAAATCTGAGGAACCACAGCCGAACAAATGTTATCCCCTGCACTACAGGAGCAGAGGACAACCACTCACTCCCGAAGCAGTGTGGATGTGAGAGAGGCCCACAGCAGCGTAGCAGAACTAAACATGCAAAGGGGTGTCCATGCAAGAGCTACAGATGCTGCCAGGTGACAGAAGTGACGTGCAGCTGCACTGTGGGTCTGGTGTACCATGTCAGCACACGTACTGATGCTCTCGGCACTGGAGAGCCAGGCACAGCAAGCACTCAACACCACCTTCCCTCTCAAATGGACAGCAGAGGCAACTCAGCTTCTTCAACAGCTTTTCTTTCTACAATGCTACCAGAGTCTCCTCTCAGATGATTCCCCGAGTCTCCAAAGCTCCAGAAAGTCAACATGCAGGTACTGGTTTTTAAAAATCAGTTTTAAGGAGAAAACTTCTGCCATCATTGTTGTGCATACACACTGAAACATCCTGCTGATTTACTGCTTTACTTCAGCCCCTCTATGTCTGGGGTTACCTGTCACGGCGTCAGCTACACATATCCCGTCCTCCCAACTGCACCCCCACACAGGTCCTTCCTGACGCCTGCATCCTTACAGCATGCCACAGGCCCTCAGGACACCCCAACTGCCCCAGCCTGTGTCCCAGTGCCCTGTGTCCCTTGACACCAGCACCACAGCAGAGGTCAGGCCTTCAGTTCCTCCAGCTAATCTGCAGATCAGTTTGAACTACCGTGGAAGATGCAGCTGCAGCATCTGAGAGTGAAGGGCATCACGGACAAACTACCCCAACACCTGGCAGGATCCGAAAGGCACAGTCCCACACCCTTCCCCAAACAAACAATGGGTTCACAATCCATCCCCTCTTTTAAAACACGACCTTCAGGCAAACAGCCACACAGCATCAGTCACAGTGGAGTGCACTGAATTTAGTGACAAACTCCTCCTCTTTGGCATTACTCATTTTCTATGTGATCATGAAAAAGAAGCTCTGAGCCACATGGAGAACAGAATGATCACTTCTTTCAGCAGCTGTTTACAATCAGATCAGCTGAACCTCAGGGTAAGGTTTCACACCATGCACCCCAACACACAGAATCGCTACACAGGGGGGCTCTGTGGACTGTAGATACCAGGCAGACACAAGCCCTTGGTGGCCCAGACCCAAGCTACACCAGGTGGCCTAACACCACTTAACCCAGTAGTACTGATAAAACATTTGCAAAACATAAATTTAATACTACTCTTTTTTTCCAAAAGCCTTTTGGAAGTTTGGCTTAATTATCTGCTTGTTATCCATCCACCCGTCAGCTGCTAGAAAGGGACATTTCCTGCTATGCCAACAGAACAAGTGTCTGTAAACTCATAAAAAACTTGAGGCAAACAGACAAGAGCAAGCGTGGCATGGTGAAGCTCAGATTTCCAAATCAGCTACAAGGCTAAGCACAGAGTATCATCCCAGTCCCACAAGCTAAAATGACTGATGGGAGATGGGATTAAAAAGTAAAAAAGAAAAGATAAAGCTGTACAGCCTTTTCCACCATGTCACATATTTTGCACATGCGTAACGAAAATATGAAACATGTCTAACAACAGGATGTAGATCCATATATGTAATTAATTTTAAGTTAATTTTGGAGCTAGGGAAAGATGCTGTAGTTAAAATGCTGCAGAGCATACCTTCTGTTAACACAGCAAGCTGATGCAGCACAAGATGGTAGCAGTGTGCAGTTAACTATACGTTCCAAACACCCTCCAAGGGCCATCCTTAGATGGAGTGGGCAGCAATTATGCGAGGAGGCCACCTAGTTCAAACTAGGGGAGGACGGATGGCCCACTGAACCCAGGGCTCTGAGATATTTGCTCCTCCACAGGTGATCTGGTGGAGTTATTTCATTCCTCTGCACATTACCTCACACCGCACCTTTCTTTCCTAACATGAATGCTGTGCAATTATATGCATTAGGATTTAAGAAGGGTTCAAATCCATGATAATGGAGGCTAGGCTAAAGAATACAGGGATATTTAACTGCTAAAACCAAAGGATTACATCTGTGAACAGGAACCAAGAGATCTGTTTTGATTCCTGTAATGCTATCTGCCTTGAACAAACTCTGTGGACACATCAGTATCTGGTTAGCCCATACATGACAAAAAAACCCCTCACGCTATCTAAATCACTCAAGTTCCTCCAGACTGGAAAGGGGGTAGGAAAACAGATTTCTGGGAACCTTCCTTATTACCTTTGTCTGACATCTGAGTGAGGACTTCGAACCTCTCCCCCAAGCAATAACACTACTACCTTTTGCTGTACATCCTCCCTTTCCAAGCAGCATGTGAAAATGATGCTCCTCCATCCTTGCCAGATTCATGGCTGCCCAGGGGGTTAAATACAGCAGCAATGAATTGACCAGTCTTGTTAATTTAATTCAGCTACATGGGAAATCTGTAAACAGAAGCAGAAGCCATGACAATACTATCAGAGGGCTCTGAGCAGAGCATTGCATAATTTGCTTTTGGTTATCTCTGCTACCCATGCAAGGAAGAAGATATTTTCCTACTGGACATTTACATTTTTACTCTTTAAGCTGCTCCAGGTAAGAAGAAAGTTTCCTACTGGCACATCGGGCTTTTTCCTACCCTGCCAATTAGCTTCATGTGTAACATGCAGAACTGGCATTTGACAAGACAAATTTCCAGCAACTCCAAGCCAGGGCTGATTCAACAGTAGCCAGAGGTGTCACTGGGAAGTCAGCACCACCTGCCCTGGCTCTGCTGGAGAGGAGCTGCCTTCAGGGGATGAGTGGCACCACATCCCATCCTTCCTTCCCACTGCAGTCTTATTGCCACAGTGCATCTGTTTGAACATAACCTGTATGAAATTCAGCATTATGTTTTCCAGCAACTTCAGGGAGATTGCTGCCTCCACTACGAGCACTATGCAGTAACTATGTGTAAATAAGATTGTCTGGAGAGTGAAGCTAACCATCCAACAGACACTGCACTCCAAGATAATCCATACAAGAACACCCAAGAATTTTATCATTATCTTGAGAAGTGACCTATTAAGAAGTTCTCCAGTACTTAGTGTGGCTGTATTCATCCTCAAAATCCTGCCCAGGAAGTCAGAGGCAGAGAAAGCCTTACAATGGTAGGAATTCACCCATGGAAGGGAAACAATGCCACATGTTTACTCCTGCCCCAAGGGCCCAGAGATTTAGGGATTGTCTTTAAAATCCTGTTCTGGAAACAAAAGTAAAAATTGCTAATTCCAAAATCAACCAAACCACCTCTGAATCATAATTGCAAATTCCCAAGAATTCAGGCACTGCAAAACTTGTGACCTAGAATAAGAAACTGCTCAAGAGAATGGACATAAAAACTGTATTTTAGACTAACCCCAATGACCAAGTAAGCCACACAAGCCAAATAAAACACTTGACACTTCTATCAGGGCTGGTCAGTTTGTACTACACCTTTTCCAGAGTATTTGTATCATCTCTTTATCAAGCACCAAGTCCAAGAGAGGCAAATCCACATAGTGCCTTACAATAGATATGAGAGCCCAAGCATAAAGACATCATGCTTATTTAGAGACAGAGTTCACAGAGGAGCTTGCCAACGCCTCACCAGCAGCAGAGACAAAATAGCAGAGACCAGGCGTCTTGGAAAATCTCAGTGCACACAGGAGAAAAACCCCCACCCATCTCCTGCTAAACCTTCTAAGGATGGTCTGGGGCAGGCACTACTTTGGGCAGATGGTCACCACATTCACATATAGCCAAAGGACAAGGACCACCCTCCCCAATTTGCCTGCACTCCCCCACACACCAACAAATATTAAAACCCAACAGAGTCAGGAACATTTTTATCATAGGATTAACCAGACCTAGTGAAGCACTATCCATTCTCCATCTCCATGTTAAAATATGCAGACTGGCTAGTCCTTCCCCTGTACATAGAGATGTCTCAGATTTTTGGATGCCAGCATGATAAGTAAGGAGAACCAGATCACCAAAGGTGAAAAACAGCCCCTGGTACAGAAAGGATGGAACAAATACAGAAAGAATGAACAAATGCTGTATCAAATGCTGTACTGCAAAGCAAGCCAATCTCTCTGTCCAACTTCAACAGAGCTGCCAAACCCTGCCCCACAAAGCTACCAAGGCTGTAAGCTACTTCTATGGTAAATGCTTGCAGTAATCATGAGTTCCAAAAATGAAACAAACGCCAAGCTCAAAAAAAAAAAAGAAAAAAAAAGAAACCACCAACCCACCACACAACACTAAAACTATCTTCCTGTTTTCACTGGAAAGGTCATGCCTATTTAAGGAAACCTTCCCAAGCAACATGGACATGGTCCATCTACATCCATCAACTAACAGCCCAGAGTTAAGTGTAATCACTCATCAAAAAATTCCTAGTCCTTAAAGGAGTTGTGGTCCAAGCTACAAATCCAACCCACTGCTGCTCCCGGCATGCAAAGCAGTCACAAATACCTGATTCCACTCAAGATGAAAACATAATTCATTGACCAGCCAAGGAGGAATCCTTACTCATCTCTAAGCACTGAATAATAGGAAGAAAACACACACACACACACACACACACACACTGAAGTCTCACAGCACCTCCATCTAGTCTAGTCAACAGCTTCCCCAGGGGAAACACCCGTTCTCAGGAGAACCTATACACTGGTCACAGTTTGGCTGAAAGAGATACACTCAGGTACATTCTCAACCTGAAAGACACAGAGATATCAGGATGGCACATAAAGCATCAAGATCTTTTAGTCATGTTGATTTGTGATTTATTGACAGAGGAAAGTTATTTTTCTGAATCTGCAGAATTTGGCACTAACAACATGATGCTCCTGTTGAAAGAAGGGAGAAGAGAACGGGCAAGATGATGAAATGCAGCAACTTCTTTTCTTGAAGGATGCAATCAGTGGACAGAGGCACACATGAAAAACCCAGACCTAATTACAAGCATCATCTCAAGTTCCCGGCATAGCCACACAGACATATAAATACACACATATACCAGATAATTTGTCAGACAACATATACTCAAATGCCAGTCTTAGTCTCATTTGCCACATCCATGTCCATCACAACAGGTCTCAGACAAGGCTAACTCACTGGCCAGAAGTGGGCACTGGAGGAGGAGGAATGGACAGATCAAAACACTGCAAAGGCTTAAGTCCCACTGTAACACTCTGTATTTGAAAAATTAAAATCCACAGTCAGTCCATTTCCTTTTTTCTTCCCTTCTCTTCTCAGAAGCTTTCTCCAGGCTATGGCTGACATTTAACCATCACACAGACAGCACAGTTCATAAATGCCATTATCACCTTCTGCTGAATCCATCCCACTCTGGCAAAGGATAGCCTTGCCTCCGCTGTTTGTGACTGTGACCTCTCAGCCCAGCTCTCAAAACACGAGGCACTTGGCATGCAGACCACCACTTTTAGGGAAATCTAACTAGCCCAGCAAGTCAGAAGTTTCCAAGAAGTGCTTAGGTATAAAGGTCATATAGAGAAAAAGCTGTTAGATCCAGCTGGTGACATTAGCAGATGCCAGGTCTCCACTGGATTCATGTAAGCACTGGAGAGACCTCCAGCCTCATCTCCTTCCCTCACTTCAAGGCAACAAGAATTCCTAAAAACCATGCCAAGGCACAAATAAGACACTACCAGGTTGGTCTTTATCTTCTCTTGAGGAAAAAGCAGTGAGATGAGGTGGGTTTTTTACCTTCCCTGCAGCCTTATACGCCTTCCAGTGTCACAGACAATTCTGTTGACAAGATAGGACATCCAGTCCAAAATCCTCCAAGGCTCTCTGCAGATAAGAGAGCCCCTAGCAGTACAGCACATTTCTGGTCCCCCCTCCCCACCTTTGCCAGTACTGTACTTAGTTGAAAAGAGGAAAACAGAGCCAAATCGCCATGCAGAAGCAATGCGGGCAGTGATGGGATACATCAGGGACACATTACTCAACAAGCAAAAGGAAGGAGATACCAAGTCCATGATCACCCAAGTACTTGTCACCCAAGACACCTGAATCCCAAGTAGCCAGGATTGTTTTGCAGCCCAAATGTGTTAGAAAGCCTATCCAGCAAAGCATGCATTAGCTTGCCTCCCTCTTCCCCCTGCTACCCCACAAGTCGTCATGCTTAGATGTGTGTCCCCAGGAAGGAGGAGAGCTGACAGCCCCCCAGGCAGCCACCACAGGAGTCAGGAGCTGGTTCCCAACTTTCCTGTCCACCCAGCAGCTTTCTGTTTGCCAATAAACCAAAACATGCTTTTAACATAAAAGGCAAGGTAGATACATTCTCCTAAAACAGCATTTCAACTGCAAAAGTGAAGCGCCATGGATTAAAAAACACCAGTTGCAGCTACCCATGCACCTTCCATTCTGTTTCCTCACACACAGGGATGTTACAACAAATCAGGCTGATGTGCTGGTTTCTTCCCACCTCCCACTTCATTCAAGCCACCTTCTTCAGGTGCTGCATTCTGAGCAGGGAGAATGGTGGCAGAAACCGAGGTACGTGGGTTTGCATTTAAGCAAAAACCCTTCTACCTTTAAAGTCAGATTCCAAGTGTTGTTACAACGATGATCAAATCACTTAACTCAAGCTCTTCCACTGTTTTCTAAGATTAAGACAACACCACTTTATGTTTGCCCAACGTAACTCACTTAAGAGTCAGCCTGTGGAAGAGGTAGGTATTCATGTACACATGGAAGGCGTAAGGAGCGGTATGTAGCTCAAGGATTCAAACATTACCAAAACCCCACCAGCTACAATAAAAAACCAAACAAATAAAAAATAAATCAGGTTACAGGTGTCAATAGGATTTTTGCAAAACTGGTGTTATTACGAGTACTTCAACTCTCCATTTCTACAGTAAGAGATAATATATCTTTTTCACCTCTCAGGAAAACTGCAAAAATAAGATCATTAGTATCTGTGAAGCACCCACACTACAGTGATGAGTACCACAGAAGAGACCATTAAAAATTAATACTTCTGTATTCAGCACAAGATTTAGATTATCTGCAGTAAATTCGGATCAGGGTCACGCAGGAGATGAAAACTGAAATAGCTCTCAGTCCAAAGCCTGACCTCGCACCATTTTAACTGGTAACAAAACTCCCACTCCACGTAATAGCATCTCACTGAGCATTAGCCTTTTGATGTACTTATGAGGGTGAAGTTGTCTCTAAAAAGATAAAATGTATGACCATATATTAAGGCCTCACATGGTGCCTTCTTGTCCCATCCTCCTGCTGGGTACTTGCTGGGTACATGCCCTGACCCCTGCCACACTGGATGTACCTTGTCACTAAATCTCCGTGGCCACAGCCCACCACAGCGCTGGATCTCACTCTGCCATGTTGTGTCTCCTTGTCCCTTTGAATTGAGGAAACAGTGACCAGCAGCCTCAGACCTCACAGAACAAACACCAGCTCCCATGGCAGCACCATAGGGTTGCACACCTCTTCCGACAACTGGAGCATTGAGGGCATTCTACTGCCAGACAACTACTGCTGGACAGAACAAGGACAGCAGGAGCTTCAGAATTCAACTGATTTCTCCTGCAGGCTGCCCTAGAGACATCAAGATCTCAGCAAACTGGCAGAAGTGATGTATATACTTTACTGCCTCAGTTTCCTCCACAATCCAGGTTATTCCAACATCAAACAAAGTCCTGCTTTACACTTTTGTACATTCCATCAGCCCCAGGACATCTACCCATGCCACGTTGACAGCTTCCACCTCCTTCAGTATGCCCCATGGCTCAATCTGCTGCAGCCTATGTTTCCTTCCCTCAACAAACCTTTTGGATTTCCCAAGGTTGTACCCAAGGTTGGTCCCACTAGAAGCCTAACAGAGAAAGAGGTCCTTAATCCCAGGTCACTCCAAAGATACGCTTTGAGAAGAACTGATGCTCACAGGCAAGAAGCCTCTAAAAAACTTACTCCGTTCCACTACGATGCTACACAGGGCTTTTAACATGAAACAAGCATTAACGAAGAGGCCTTTTTGATGGACCTTCAGGACACCAAAGTATGAAGGGTAACGTAAAAGCCCTTTAATGCACAGCTTCCCTTAATTTCTTCTTCCCACAAAAAGGAAGCAAAGCCACAAAACATAATAAAAGCAAGAAGTCAGGCAGAGATGGATCAGAAGCACCATCCCTCAGCAGCTGCTCTGAGATCCACGCCTGGCTATGCTGCCTGCAGAACCGTGGGCCCAGGGTGAAGGTGCCCAGCCTTCCCCACCGCTTCACCTGCCCAAGGGACAAACAGGATAGACAAAAGGCTGCCTTCCCAACCCTCTCCAGGTATGGGAACAGCAACTGCAACCAGCAAATTATAGATGTAGGATGTCAGCTAGAGCCTCTCCTCAGCCCACGCAGCACTAAATCAAGGCTTTTAAGTGATGCCTTGGTGGGGTTTTCTTCCCTGGTCATCGCCCCCATGTTGACAGCCACCCCAAGCGTCTACAAGAATCCTCTTCAGAAATAGCAGAGGAAAAAGCTGTGCAGAAATCCTCAGATAAAAGAGAACATTCTGGTCCCTTGAAGACACCTGAGCTAGATCCAAATCCCAGGACCTCAAAGGCCTCTGGGGAGAATATTTTGATACTTGCAACACACAGAAATGCCACATAAGGTTTCTTCTTTAGCCTCTCCATTAAAGGAAAATTAGCTACATACAGCCAGAAGGTAAAAAGCGCTGACACGTTGGGAGAGGGGGTGTTCCCCCCTTAAATAGCACAGGTTCTTCCCCATCTCTATGCTAATACTTGCATTATTACTGAAGCGATTATGAGCAGATAAGAGAAAGTCATACAAGAAATTCGCACAGAAAAAACAATTGCTTCTAACCCACACTCTCTGAAGCAAACATCCCATTTTCTCCGCACAATGAACCCTCCTAGACAAAGGCAAACACAAGCAACAACCCCAGGAACGCACAGCCACTTCACCAACATACCAGACCAAATCCCACTGTCCTACCCAAGAGATGCAAGTGAAAGTTGTCATTACATCTTTTTTTTAATCACCAGCACACTCTGTCCGCGCTCCAAAGGTTAGGTAGTGGCAATAGTGTACCTGATTGAACACCGATGCTGCACCAGCCAAGCTGGCAGACATTGCCAGTTTCCTGCTCTGCCCAAACAGATGCTGGATCCAGCTCAAGTTCAGCTGTTGTCCCTCGTTAAACAATGGGCTTTTGTATACAACCTTTCTTATTTTGTTGCTTCTTAAATATATCATATCATCGCCAAGGAGTTAGCATCCCATTTCCTTCAGTCCAGCAAGATAGCTGCTAAGGGTACTACCTACACATGACCAGAGACTGGAACAGTTCAAAATCCCCTTCCCAAACACCCCGGAAATCCTCCAGAACCAATACAGGTTACAAACTTTGACCTACAACAGGTCCTACTCAGAGAAGCCCAGCAGACAGCAAAGGTCTCCTGCAGTCTCGGTGGGACAGCTCAGCAGAGCTCTGACAGGGAGCGCTGTGCATCAGGAGGGTGGCATGGTCCAAGTCTGTTTCATGCAGCCCCTGCCATCGTTGAGCTTGGCTCCTACAAATGTCTCAGATTCAACCAGGAAAAAAGGGCGTACACTCCTAAAGTAAGGCAAAAGGAGGAAGCATTCTGGGGAGAATACACAACTTTCAAACCAGCATTTTCTTAAGTTAAGAAAAGATTGCTGGCAAAATTAAATTTAGTAGAGAGCAAAGGGAGTTAAGGCCCAAAATGCAGTCAAGCAGCTCTAATCCCTAAACATTGGGATTATCTCATGACAGCTACACTCCAGCATCCACTCAATACCACTGTAAAATGTAGATCAACAGAATGCTTCAATGAACTGGAACTCGTTACCTCTAATTGCTTCTCTCACTTCACTTCTGGATGTTCCTCTGATCCCTCAACCACTGCATTTCAAAAGCACGCACACACGCAGAAGGTCAAGCAATATCCAAGATGGGCAAATTAAAAACAAGAGGTTTCCAGCTGACCAAAACACCTGCCCTTCTTTTTCCCTTCGTACAAAAACTGAAGTCTGCCCCACGTCACAAGGCAAGCCAGCAGCAGAGTGACAGGTTTTAAAACATCTTCAACTGCTGCAACCCCTTCCATTTTCCAAAGGGGCAGAGGGTGCTGCACAGGAAGCCAAAGGTTGCTGGAGACTAGCTTTATTTTTCCAAGTTACCAGGGGTGTGTATGTCCTTCAGCAGCAGTCTTCAGGGAGCTGCGGACCACACACAGAATCCAGCGCAGGTCCATCCTGACTTCAATTAGGCTTCCCTACCATTACTGAAAACGAAGCTGTTAATGCTTTTTTAAATTTATTTTATTTTACTACTGCCTCCTTTGCATCTCCTGTGTCCTGGTATTCCTGCTGCCACCAGCCTCACTGCAGCAGAACCGCTGAAAGTCCTCAGTGCAGCCACAATAAAACACAAAAAGTCAGGCACAGTAACACAGCTGCTAACCTCCAGTAACCAGCACTTCTCTAAGACAGTCTTGAAACAGAGGCGTGAACCCCTGATGTAAAAGGGCAAGGTGGGAACCCTGCTTGCCAGGTCACTGAGAGGAAAAGCTAACAGAGGGTATTTCACAAGACATGCTGGGGAGAGAGGTAGGGTGCTCCAAACTCAACCAGGTGGGCAACCTTTTCAAAATGCAAGGAAGAGGTCAGGCTTTCTGCAAAATGCCAGCGTGCTCATGCTTCTAAATGGGAATTGAAAAGGAAAAATAAAAAAGCATATGTCTACAGCTGGTACACATACGCAGAAGGAAACCATCTCCAGTAAAGCCAGACATCTGTTCAGCTTCCAGCCTCACAACTGCAGCCACACCACCTTTAAACCCAAACCTCTGAAATCCAAAAAGAAATACCAACAGAGCCTGGAGGGGCACTAAGGCATCCAGAATGCTTTACTTGGGCTTTCCATTTTCCTGAACATAGCAAGAAAAGAGCCAACATTAAAGTGTTCTCAACATCTCTAAAATCCCAACTTTCAGTCTGTTTGCCAAGCGTTTTCTTTGAACTGGAACCTTTTTAAGTCTTCCCAGACTGAGTCAGGTCTAACTCATAGCACTCAAGAATTTATTAACACTCAAATATTAAACAAAAAGCAACAAAGGACAAAAGCAAACAGAGAAAATAACAACAAACTTAAGAGTGATTCATTATGCCCCATCACATCAGCAACAACAGTCTGTTCAAACAGCATCCTGGATCTGAGGCAGGGATCAGCTTCTAAAAATTGGAACTTAGTTTCTTTTCTAGAATATCTTCTATCCCCTGTATTACCCTGCATCTCTTTACCAAGATGGCCATGTCATGAATAATAAGAGGGAGAAAAAAAAAATCTAACCGGATTACACAGCTTTTCCATGATTTACTAGAACTAGATGTTCTCTTCTGCAAGATTTAAAAATACAGGTATCTCGTCTACTGGGTCCCCCATGGCACAAAAGCTGTTACTCTCAAAAGCTGCCCCTTCTCAGTTCTTAGTTGCAAACCTGTCTTTGGAAATTATCAGCAGATTAATTTCTAGCCCTCCTCTGGAGCACCACAAACTGGTGTGAAAGGAGACACTGGTTGTCATGAAGCACAGGCAATATCCCCAATCTCTCCTTTCTGTGCCACACTGCCATTCAAGTTTCCCAGTCTTTGTGCTGGAAGGAGTCAAGCTGTAACACCATCTTCTCACTCCTGGTAGAGAGTAACCATGGACTTTCTTGCAGATCAAAGACTTATCATCTGTAATGTCATTATTTAGTCATAGGAGACTGATTTCAACACCACTAGTCATCTTTATGAACCCCACGCCTGGATGACAACACAAAGTCAGCACACTCATCGCTACTGTTAAAAGTTTACGTGGACTAAGTCATACACCACAGCTGCATTAACTCTCTCCCCTGACCAGTCAGACATGGCCACGGTTGCAGAAGAGCAATTCTCCCCAAATACTCAGGGGTACCAAGCACACAAGTCGTTCATGGAAGAGGAACAAGGATCAGCTCTGTTCACACTTCTCACCTAATTCTAACCACATATTGCCCCTAGGTGTAATTTTAATTCACTAGCCAGCCTAGCTCCCATAAAAAAAGTTAAACCACAATTCAACTTGGGGACCAAATGAGGAATTAAATCGTTCAGCACCATGCAGAGCAACCAAAAGATATTTTAGTAACTTTCTTGAGCAGCGTAAGCCAGTGGGTATACCCCCAGTACCTCAATGGGGAAGACAAACACAGCACCCTGTAATTACACCCCAGTCTGCAGCTCCAAAGAAGAGACACTTCCCAGCTAGCCACAACATTTCTCTTGCCTCCTCCTTTCCTCATGTGATGGAAGATGAGATAATTGCAAGAGTACTTGCTCTTCCACCTGTGCAGCAAATGCAGCTGCATCAACAACTGCATTTCAGTGCAGTTCCACAAATGACTTAGGCCAATATAACTTTTTCCCCCCTCCCCTGTTAGATATTACCTTCACCCAGATTAGCAAACTGATCTAAACGATTCAACCCATCAAAGCCAGCAAACAGAAAGCAACTAGCTCCTAGCTATTATTTATACAGTTAAAAAGGAGCTGGAACTTCGGGGCCCTCCAGTTCCAAAGCTTACAAACATATCCAGATACCTCCAGGAGGCATTCCTGTCTGGCAGCGTTTGATTTTTGCCACTTATGGACCAAAGGGAGCTAAAAAGCAAGAGTTTGTGCTGAACCTTTTCCTCCCACGCCACGATTAACTGAAATATGTCCCAGAAGCAGATAGCAGCCATGATCCGATTTGTCCCAATCCCAACTCAAGCAGCTTTACACCACCCTCCTAACAAGATCAGCACTGGCCAAACACCGTTTATCCGGCCTGATCAGAGATGGATTAGATAATGAAACCCTAACTGCATAAGCTGTCTGAGCATGCTGGCCTGAGACAGCAGAAAACAAGAAGCCCAGTAAATTTAAGGCACTGCTTTAAGGAATACTTTGACCCAGGTTCTTAATAACTAGCTATTATCTTATCTTCCTGTAGACTAGTTTTCATATTTCATGTAAATGGACCCATAAAAAAGCTATTAGTTTTACAGTTGCAATAGTAAACTCTATAGCTATATTATGTATTTCAGCATTACAAGCCTCATTCATATCCTGAACCATTGGTAGGTAGGGGTTCTGCAAAGAAGAAATGGTGGCAAGCATGACACCCCAGGATTCCTCACTATCAGCCTGGAGACATGAGGTCACCAGGTTTGCACAGCAACAGCCTGTGGCTCTGGAACAGGAAGTAGAAAATTGACAGGATCTGCAGGAAAAACAAGGTACAGCAGTTGCTGGTGTTATTTCCAGCTTCCAGAAAGCTTCTAGTACATATGAGAGGGAGGGAAAAAAAAAAAAAAGGAAAAAAAAACCCCAACTTAAAGAATAGGCTCTTTATTCCTCTTGTGAGCATTACGTAGAGTCAAACATAGCAAATGTACTAAAAAGAACCCGTTATTCTAAAATAAGGTACTTCAAAAGAATGCACTATCTGAACAGAAATCCTCACGAAAGGCAATCCTGTGTTTTGACTTTTAGGTAAGAAGGTATCAAATTTCCCAAATATTAAAGAACACATTTTTTTCCTGGCTCTGATATTATTTGTAAGTTTGGCTTCAAATTTGGCATTTCTTGCTAACAAACAGGAGAAGATTCTCCAAATAAACAAACCATGCTCTTTAAGAATACAAACAGTCAAGGGAAACTTTCTGGACATAATGGTATGTGTGTGTGCATAGACACATACAGTTATAAATATTTTTTCATCTTATATATTGGAAAGACTGAAAAAAATCTTTTCCATGTATATATACACACATATAGGAAGATTAAAGTTACGCTTAGAATACCAAGTAGCTACAATATAGGGGGTGGAGGGTGTTCCAGAACAGACTATAAACACGCTTAACTTTAAAACTGGACTCTAACAATTGCACTTCACCTAATATCTCCACTGTTTGCCAGCGTTAGGTATAGAAACAAACCTCGATTCTCCACTAAGATCCACAATTAATCCCTACTACCATTATCACCAACGTTACACACTGCTGTGACCGCAGCTGTCGTAGCCCCACGGTTGAATGTTGCAATCTCAGTATCTTGTACTATTCATTGAACAGATAACAAAACTCTATCCTTGACATAAACACAGAGAGGAGCCTTTTACATATATAGAAATTGCACTTGTTTGCAATAAAAAAGCCCAACATTTTAAGACTAAACCAGTTCAAGTCCCTTTCTGGGCAATTTTCACTTGATTTACCACTGGTGTACATCAACACCAACCAGTTTAACTGTAGGTAAACCGATGCATCTCCTATACGTCCATACAACCTGTGCCTGAGACCAACTCCAAAGAGCTGGAAGAATTTCACGTCACCATGTTCACGTACTCATTCATAATTCCTAGCAAGACACAACGTATAAGCACTACTTCAATGCTAAGCATCTTTCTCCTTGCAATTATACACATTGTCTGAGTCACACTTGACACCTACGTGTGGGAGAAGATACTACTTCAAGGAATAAAAGAGCACGGCATGGGTTTTGTTGGCCCTTGCAGAAGCACGAGGGACAGCACTCGGGTGTGAAGCTCCAGCCTATGTTCAGACCACACCATCACGCTTGGGAAAAAGCAATGTGAGAGAGGGATAGACCACCATGAAAGGCTGAACATCAAGCAGGCACACAAACAAACCCCTCCTGATGCAAGCTACTTTAAAAAAGGCAAACCAACCTTAAGTGGGCAAACTGGGGACATCCTGGAAACAAAAAGGGAAGATCATTGGCCAGCATCTGGCATTTAGATGAGAAGCACGTTGGAGAGGACAGGATGCTCCCCTTGGAAACAATCAACAGCGCTCAACAACCCAAGCAAAGGTTGAGAAGAGAAACAAGTTCAGATGAATAAATCACGCTGCTTACAAAGGACTCCGACACAATCCTCGCAAGGCACAGGAGCGAAAAAGGCCAGTGCAGCTGCGAGAAGAAAACCACCCCGTGCGACCCCCAGACAAAGGGAAGCAGGAATACCTTCACGGCGTCGCCTCACAAACACAAAAGCGAGTGCACCTGGAAAGAGCAACGTTTCAGGGCAATCAAAACGTGAGGGCAGATGACGGCAGGACGGGAACATTTTGCTGGCAGCCCCCGTGCTAAGCTGCCAGGCGCCCACCCGACGCCCCACGACCCCTTTCCCCCTTCCCAGGCAGCACCTGGGATTCCTCCGGATGCTTCACAAGACCCAAAGGCGACGCGGGTAAACCACCGCCAGCCCCCAGCCCCCGAGTGCCGCCAGTACCCCGCGCCCAGCCTCGCCTTCCGCCGCTTCCCAAGGGTCCCCGGCGAGGCAGCGAGCAGGGAACCGCGGGCCCCGGAGCCAGCAGCGGCTCCCCGAGGGCCACAGCCCCGCGCCGCTGCCGCCCACGTGCTGGGCTGCGCCCCGGGAGCCGCCCGCCTCGGGCCGGGGAGCCCCGGGCGGGAGACCCGCTCCGCTTCCCAGCTGCTCCCGGCCGCTGCCGGCGGGGGACAGGGCCGCTCGCCCATGAGCGACGCGCTGAATCCCGCAAAGCGAAATTAAACGCTTCCCGGTGACCCCTCCCGCGGAACCCCGGTGCGCAGACCTGGCGAGGGCCCGCCGATACCCGGCCCTGCCCGCTACCTGCATGCCGCCGCCGTCGGCCTCCGCCTCCGTCCGCAGCCGCTTGCTGTGGCCACCCTCGGCACCGTCCCCGCCGGGCATGGGCTGCTCCAGCTCCGGCTCCCGCTTCACGCCGCGGGCGGCCCCCCCGCCACCGCCGGCCAGGAGCTGCGGCTGTGGCTGCTGCTGCTGCTGCGGGGGCTGGCCGCCCTCCGCCATCCGCGCCGCCGGAGCCCCGGCCGCCCCCCGCCGCGATCGCCCCGCTCTGTCACCGCGACGCCCGGCGCTGCCGGAGAGGAGGAGGGCGAACCCCGCACCGCGACCAGAACAGCGGGCACGGTGGGCTCCGACCCACCGGAGCGACTCGGTCACGGGCTCGGCGGCGGCCGAGGAGGGGCCGAAGCCCCTCGGCAATCTCCGGAAGAACCGGCCAGGCCGCCCGAGCCGCGCGACCCCCGCTCGGCAACCTTCGGCGGCGGCGGGCGGAGCGGCGCGGGGGCGGGGCTCGGCAAGGGGCGGGCGGGGCGGGGCGGGGCCGCCGCGGGGCACAGGACGCTCGGGCCCGCCGTGGCCGAGCCGCGCGGGGTGGCGGGAAATGGCCGCTCGCCCGTCCGGCCCTGGCGATACACCTACCGCCCGCCTCAGGCGGCGCACGCCCAGCCCCGCACCGCTTCGTCCCCAGCGCCCTGGGCCGAGCCCGGAGAGCGGCTCGGCGAGCGGGAGGTGTCCGCAGGGTTGAGGCGCGAAGGCGGCCTAGTCCCTGCCTGCTCCCGACGACGTCTTTCTTCCAGCGGGGCTGGCCCGAGGACGTTGTGGGTCGGGCCGGTGCGTTTTCCTGTGGGCCCGCGGGGGCTGCAGAGCCCTCCGCAGGGCGGGGGCCGCAGGGGTGCAGAGCGCCCGCCCCAAGGGCAGAGACACGTCCCCGAGCCCCTGCCAGACACGGCTGTGTCCTGTCCCCGCTCCTGCAGGGCTGCCTTTCCGGGGAACACGAGCACAGCTCTGCGTGTACGGAGTGGTGCAGAACTGAGGTGAATCTGGGGTGAGGGGTGCTGCTTTGACCCCCTGCTTCAGGAGCATCCAGCTTCTGGGGATGCGCTGCCCCTGCTCAGGGCAGCCTCGCATTGCCACTGGCATGTGTCTCTTCCGGCCTTTCCCAGGCTTCCTCCACGCTGTTGTGGGCAGCTCGCCCTGGGCTCGCCTCACAGCGCTGTTCCATGTCTGATCTCCTGAGAAAGGGGCCATTCCTAATGGCCTCCATGGGTTTCCTCTCCTGCATTTTATGTGTAACTCCTCATTCCTTCTGCTGCAGGTGGCTTCCAGCCTGGTGGATTCACTAGCCTTCAAAAACCTGAAGCCCATTCATCAGCCCTGTCGTATGTCTCCATCTTTTTGATCATGAGAAGCGAATCTGGGAATCCTCAGCAGAAGCATGAAGTTGATGTTATTGCTGTCTGGTAGCACCAAGGACAATGTCTGCTCTAGAATAAGGAATGCACGGGCAGCCTCTACTCTCCTGAACGTAGTCTGGAAGCCATGGCAACTTGTTGGAGAACTAATCTGCAGATGGTAATACAAATCTGCAGTTGGCTCTATTATGGGATGGGAATGGCACTCTTCCTTTGCCTGCCAATGCTATGGAGGAAAAGGAGAAAACCAGGAATGTAGGTGGTCGTTGTGAGTCAGCACACACAGGAGGAAGCCCTTCTTAACTTGTTGAAATACCGCCATGTGTAACGAAGCCTGTGGACAAGTTAGGTTGTCTTGGTGTCTCTCTACACATCTGCTGATCTTTGTGAAATGATAGAGCCGTTGGTTTTGAGTGACAGTTACAATGCACAACTCCAGTCTTCCCTTACACCACATTTTTCCTGATCCAAAAATAGTTTTCAGGGCCACGTTAAAAGCTATTTTAAGTGGTGTGTTTTGTGCTGAGGTGCCAGCTTGTCTCCTCCAATGACGGGGAAAATCTCTTTTTTTCAAAATGATTACAAACCCCATGGAGTGGCAGGCACCCAGAGGAGAATTACGTGCAGCTTTTGTCTGCTCACCCACCAAGGGTAAACACATGTCTCGTTCATCTTGACCGGGTTTGATAAAACGTGCCAGACTGTCAAACAACATTGAAGGAACATGTCCAGTCCCCTCTTGGCTTGAAAAGAAGCTGAGATTCTTATGACTGGGATGGTGCTTGTTCAGAGAAAAGCAGCCCCTCTGTGTTTGTCATCCTAATTTTAATGAGTGGTTCTAGATGAAGGATACAGATTAAGATACTGATTGTGAAATGCTTGCAGGAGGCTTCAACCTGAAGACAAGCAGTTTGGAGACAAATCTGTGTGCTTGGGACTGCTCCTTTCACTGTGGTCTAGGCATCTGTCTGATACTCCCTTTGAGGGATATCAAAAGAAGAAGTTGCTCTACAGTGCCCAGCCTCTGTTTTTCTCTTCATCTTCCCCTAACCCCATTCCCACCATCTCCAGTCATGTAGGTGCCAAAGCTGCAACTAGTTCCCCCTCGTGTCCTGCATTGACGTGAGCTGTACCTCAGAGCAAGACCCTGGAGAGCTGGCGGTGCCACAGACAGGTCCCTTGGCAAGGCATTTTCAGCTGGCAGCCTGCCAGGACCACCACAGAGCGCCCTCAGTTATGGAGCTGAGGCAGGGTACGCAGCCTCCCTACTGACTGACCTGCAGTTACTGCTGCTATGCTCTGTGCTGTCATTGGCTTGCTGTCATTACTGCCATGATATTGCACATGATTATTATTTCTCTGGCTCTTTCAATTTCCACTTTAAAAAAGATTAATGAATTAATTTTCACAGTATGCTTGTGGAATAGGTATTATCTCAATTTAGCAGAAGACATATGAGGCATTCCTAAAGTCACAAAAAAGCTTTTGAGCTGGGACTACAATCTTAATCCGTTGATTTCCTTTCACACAACCCAGCTGCCTTTTAGGTATTTGTATGTGACATCTGAGACATACTAAAGAGACAGCTGACTCCTCTGTTAACCCTGTCACTGCTGCACAGTGCTCTTGCCTACACGCTGTGACTTTATGGGCAGGTTTGCAGAGCACTCACCAGTGCTTCATCTTTAACAGAGCAGCGAGAGGCAAATGCTTCCAGAGAGCTCTCAGGAGCTGGTATGAAGAATATATCTTTCTGAACAGATTCATACTGGTTTAGGGTAAAGTTAGGGTGGTAACCCCAAGAAACGCACCCTCTGAAGGGATTCCTTGAAGGAATACTGCCAGTGCTCCCACTGGACTAGGGATCAGGGGGCACTGGGATGTCAGGTGCAAAAGGTCTCTGGAAGTACAAAGGGCTGGGCTCCATGACACAATGACTCACGTTGGCTGTAAGGCACAGGCACAAAGTGAGGCACAAAGTCAGCTATTAGTCTGTGACCTGAAGGCACAGAAATCATTAGCAGACCAAAGCAAATCTCTCCACCACCACAACTGAGAACGGTTTCTTGCTGCTTCCATCCTCTAGACACAACGCCTAATCCTGCTGACGAGCCCCCTCTTGCCTTCTCAGCCTTCTCCAACTTCACCCCTCGCCTTGCTGGTGGATTTGGTGTCTCTGTTAAGTGGGTCAGGGGAGGTTCAGTGGCTTGCCCAACCCTGCTCATTCCTGCTGTTACTATCCTGCCAGCCAAGCTCCTGGAGCCAAACGCTCTTCCTCCCCACAGCAGTACTCCCACAGGTAATGAAGTGCTGCCAAGGTAAAGTTTCAGCCTGCACTTTGGTCCTGGTTTCACAGGAAGCGGCGATGGCGCTTTCCGTAGCAACGAGCATGGGTAAATGTTTCTCCTTGCTTATCTCAGGCCAGCTCTTTGCCTCAAAATTTTATGAACAGAAGCTGCCTTTTCTTGTCACCAATTAGCGTGCAGCCCAAAATACCTAACTTATGTCCACAAAATCCAAAGGCCTCGTCACCTGACTTAAACCGTCTGCCGGAAGGATGCCAGTCCCCAGGCAGTGGCAGAAAGCCAGCGTCAATGTGTCACTCTGATGTAAGGGTGCTGGCAGCTGTCAGTCAGTGGGTCAACACCCACAGTGCACCTGGTCTTTTCCGGGTGCCACCTCTTGCAGCAAGGACACCTGTCTTCAGCAAACCCCACCGAGCACCTCAGCTCTCCAGCAAAGCATCAGTGTCAAAACTGGTGAGCTCAGAGCAAAACTTTCCTGACCCATTTTCCTGCTGACCTCACACGTTGGTGCAGCACATCCATCGTTGCTAAAATCTGCTTGGTCTGTGGCTCTGCGGAGTATTGTCATGTACAAAAGTTGTGCTCTTTCAGGTACACCAACGCTGCTGCAGCCACCTGACACCTGCAGTGCAGATGCAGTTATCTGCATGCATGCCGTTAGCATAAAAATGCTGTCTGCCTGCACCACTTCTGCCTGCAAGGACCGGGAATGAAGTAGGTCCTTCAGCACTTCTGATATGAAGGGGCCCCCCACTATATCCCTGACATTTTATATAAAAATAAAATCAAAGGAAAACGTGTGAAGAGCATGTCTGGGATAAATGAAAGGTTGTTTGCTTTCTTGTTGAGACGGTGGGGCTGGCTGGCTCAAGACAAATAGCGTGAGCCATGGAGGTACCGCAGTAAGTGCATGGGGATGCAGACCAGGAGAAAGACATTGGGTCTCCCCAACCCTCTGGGCACCAGAGATCAAGAAGCGGGGAAATACCTGGTATTTATTCCCCTTGCCTGTCTGTCATGAGCAAATCAGAGGTTGTTGGAGTCTGGAGTCAACGGCAAGGGTCCAGCAGTGATGGCTATCGATACGGCCTCCGTTAGCCTCGCTGGAGCCACAGCCCCAGCACGAGAACATCCCTGGCCCTGTCTCTGACGTACCTCAGGGCTGTGCCACCCTCTCCTCTCTCAGACATGAGTCCATAGCAGACGAGTGACCGTGACATTATTAAGCAGCCTACATGGGCACGCAGGCAGACAGACGGGACAAATCATTACTCGCAACTGCTTGTTTCCAAATAGGCTGGAGGCTGCGCAGCTCCAGAAGGGCAAATGCCCCGCCGGAGGCAGCGTTCATTCCCGGTGTAACAGGCAGACGGAGCGAAGGACAAAGCAAAACACCCGCTGTGGCGGCTGGGGACATGGTGCAAACAGAACGGGTGTTATCACGCAACTCCTCTTCATTTTCAGCCAGGCACCCTGTTTATTAGGGCCCCTTAGCTACAATTCAATTTACTACATGGCTGAGCTCTGGAGTCAAGGCGGATTCTTTCTCCGTAATCGGTTCCTTGAAAAGCATCTGAAAGTGCATTGTTATACACAAAACGCCGAACTAAGCTGGTCCTTAGCACGACTCAACGAGCAAGGGGAGCCATCTCCCAGGGTAGAGAATAGCTTGCAGATATTTTCTACAGCAAGCCCTGTATCACCTTTCACGTCTGTGACTGATGCAGGGATAAAGAAAGGGTCTGCGGTTGAAGCGGGCCCACACCCTGATGTTTCCCAGCTGTTCGAGCCTTCCCTCGAGACGGCAGCCGTCTGTGCAAATTACAACACCATGAATTATGCTTCAGGATCCAAGCCACAGGAGTGTTTCCAGGATTGCTCCAGCTTTTCGCTATTCCAAACATTTTGCAGGCCCCTCCTCTTCTGCTGCTAAAGTTTTAGCTCTTTGCATCCTTCCCACTCGCAGAGTTTTCCAGCTCCATTCCTCATATTTTCCTTGGTCTCAACTTCCAACTGAAATCTCCATGCGTCCGGCTGCGCCTCACGCCACTTTCCCCATCACAGTCCATGTATTATGGATGACTCCGCCTGCTGGCTACTCAGTGGTCCGGGCTGCTCAGAGAAATCCCACCGAATCACACCCTGGGATCGTGCGTTTGCTGCAAAAGATCATTGGTTTCTCTTTGGCAGGGAAAAGCGCCGTGTGGATTTATGGTAACACTGTACCAGTAAGCACTGGGAATCTGATTTTGCCCTTTCATGATGCTGCTTGGCGCTGACGCAGCACACGTTTCAAATGAGTTTTGAAAACATGCTACTTTTTCTTTTTTTTTTTTCCTCTTTTAATGTGGTTTCTCTGCTCTAGAAATAGTCACTGCCTCGGTGGCTTCAGATCCAATTCAGAAAGTGGCAATAAAGCACAGTAAATACTGTGTGTATGAGCCAAGAGGATACCATTAAAGTTAGGCAAACCGCGGGTTATAAAGAAAATCCCCTGTACACGCTACATCTGGTAAACACAGAGTCTGCACAGGCACCCGATGGGTGCACAAGCCCAGCGCCAGCTAGGTCAGGAGAACTGACTCCACGAGCGCGAAGAAATCCTTCTCTTGTGATTCAGCGTGACATTTAAGCACTCGCTTAACTGTAGGGATGAGAAATATCAGTGCACTCAATGTGGTTATTGACATGTTTCTGGACAAGGCTCTGGTGCCAGGCCGAATCAGGGCCATGCCTTGTGTGTGCAGCCAGAGCGCCCGTGCAACGGGCGGGTAGGGGAAGCGGCCTGCATCTGCCTTGGGACATGTCTGCTCTGCCAATTGCCAGTGCTCTTATCTCCAAGAAAACAAAATTATTTCAAATGCAATTTATAGCACTCCCCCTCTCCCCCCCCTCCCCCTGAATCATCCAAAATCCAGACGACACATAATCCACTACAGGAAATATAAACGCCTAATGCAATTTTATAGCTGGCTGGAGGGTGCCAAGTTTGCTAGCCCAGACAATGGATTGCAGATTTCTCCGTGAAAACAAAAAAAAAAGAGAAAGGGGGGGGGGGAGGGGAGGGGGGAGGGCAGGACTGCAGCTCTTCTCGGTGCTCCTCAAACCTTGGGAGCTTCAGCTGTGGCTGCTGGCAAGAAGGGGTCGCTAATCCCGTGGTCTGTAGCAATCAGAAACACAGCCATATTTAGTCATGTTTTCCAGCCCCTTCTCCTGTTCTTGCCTGCCCAACAGCCGGTTCCAAGGCGAGCAGCACTACCCAAACGAAACGCTACTGGCCCGTGCAAAATTCAGAAGGGGGTATCTACAGCCCTGTAAGGCCGACGGTAAAACCCACGCTGGAAATCCCTGCCTGACACTGGAGCTGGCTGGGGACACCAGCCCTGCGCCGCAGGGGCCGACCCACCCAGAAATCGGCTGTGTGACGAGGGATCACAGGCGCTGTACTGACCCCACTCCCTCCAGGGGCTCGCCTCAGGTTTTATTAATACCACTTACCTTCACACGGGTTGGGCCCAGATGGAGTTAAAGTGCTTTGGGTAAAGTGGGTTAAAGGTGGAATGGGGAAATTGCCGTTGTCTCCCAAGTTAAGTGCTGTAAATTCAGGCAATTTAGGGCAGAGGGGAAAGCTGGAAGCAATCGGAGTGTGTTCGTCAGCAGTGGGAAGGTGCAGGTAGGGCATTAAATAAATGTACTTTCAGCAGGAGGCTATAGCCTGTTATCCTGGAGGAGTCACTTCAGTTTTACCCCCCGGACTCACTTATGGTGATTTTTAAAGACACAGTGTCTTCTGTCCTTGGTCCCCATTCCGCAGCCTTCAGCCTGTGTGGGGGCCTCAGCTCTGTAGCTCTCACCCTCATACACTTACCAAAGACACCTTGTGTTTGACCTCAGCACTGAGCTTCCTCGGCTTGCAGTGTGTACTCAGAGGTTAATTAGAATCTTCAGGTGAAGGACGTTACCCTGGGTAGCATCCACATTCTACCTCACGCAGACTTACATGCATTTCATCTGTTTACACCCATATATAGGCTTATCTGTACACGTGTGCATGCCCCCAGGCACGCAAGGATTCCAGAAAGCCTCTGCACTGATTTTTGCTACTCCTTCAAGGGGGGCTGCTTTGTGCATGTAGGCTGTGTGCCCCTCTCCCGTGCCTCTGCCACAGCCTCCATCTCCTCCAGCTGCCTGTCCCACCAGGAGGGGGATGCTCTGTTCCCCCACCCCCCAATGCATGGTGCCAGATGCTGGGTCGCAAGGCTGCTCCTGGGCTCCTGCTGTTAGAAGGTCTCTGGGGACTTGGGGGCTTGTTCTAGATTTGCACCTTCCTCTGCAGGTCCCTGCTAGCCTGGGCCGGTGGAAACCCAAGTATGCATGCATGGCAGAAGTGTGTGAGGGGGTGGGTGTCCACCCCCACTGCGGCTCCCTCACCAACATCCCTCCAGCGGGACAGCCCCTTGGAGGTTGCAGCCCCCCTGCATCCCTGAGCCATCCATTTCTGTTGGTTTTCTCTTCCTCCCCTTTCCTGCAGTGAGAACCTTCCCTTGGGAGCTGTGAGGAGAGGAAGGGAGGGGAGGAGAAATGAGAGCCAGAGGTTCAGATCGTAAACCAGCACAAACTCATGAAATCCACTGCCAAAACCTTGCTGAAGGCTCCGGAGCCTCCAGGAGCATGAGCCTACACGCTGAGGGCTTGCTGCCCTGCCTCTGCACAGCCCTCTTCTTCCCCTGCACCCACCGAGGTCTCTGCAGCATACCCAAAATCACCCCACAGCACGCCCAGAATCCCTGCTCACGCTGCCTGTGGCCATCCTGTGTCACCAAATCCATACCCCTGCTAGCACTGACATCACACGAGGTAACCCCCTGCTCGAGCACCACCTAAAAGCGCCGTTAAAGCAGTTTTCAGCTCCTCCACTTGTGTGGGGCAGCTGCATTAGGGTTAGTTTATAGTGAAGCTCTGCATTTAATACGAAGCAGTTGTCAAGCTGTAGCTTGGGTTTAAGAAGACCACCTCATGCTACCAGCTCTGTGCTGTGAGGAAACACCAGCTTGGGCATCACAGCTCCAAAACAGTCTAGAAACGATTAAAAAAAATACAGACAATACCGGGCTGAAAGGAGCTTCCCCGTGTGCCTCAGCACTCCTGGGCTGGCCGGGAGGCACGGGCTCCCCGACTCAGGAACAAGCCCCTGCTGCCGTGTGCAGCTGGGAACCACGTTTCACCCCGGCGCCAACAAATTCCGCGTGCGCTTCCTCCGAGCTGCCCAGCCCAGCTCAGCCCAGCCCAGCCCAGCCTGCCTGGGACAGCGGGGTATAATCAAGCTCAGCAGGGCCCGTAATCAGCATGGGTAAGTACACACCGTGTCTCGCTGTGGTTCAGGAGTAAACAGGGCGACCCCTTCTCCCCTGAGGCATTGTTGATAATTCATCCCCTTCCTCCATTTTTCAACCCATGAGAAATTTCTTTGGCTGCAGTTATCCTCTCTTAGTTTTCTGAGGTACTTTTTAAACACATCCCAGTCCATCAGCCACAGCAGGATTCTCCATCCACATCACCTCCTAAGGCTGTAGTTTAGCAGTTGGACCCTACCAGATCCACATATCCCCAAATTTTACTTGACAGCTTCCCCATAAGCCCGTGCTCTGCTGTGGGGACAGGTGTGAGCACTTGCTAGAGGCAGGGTTTAGATTTTCACCATGGGTCTTTCTCCCATCAATGTTTGTATCCATTTTTTGGAGGGTGTTTTTGAAGAGAAGTTCGAATTGCAGAGCAGGGATTGCCACCAGCACGTCTCACTTGCTGCGAAGCGCTGTGCTACAAGCGGCTCTGCCATCAAAGCATTTGCTGGATCATTCAGAGAGGAGAGGAAGGGAGAAAAAAGGGGAGGAAAAAAAATAAGGAAAGAGCCTGCAAGAGCTGAGCAGGATTGTTTCCTGCCTCTGGATACACCCATCCCAGAGACACCAGCACAGGGCTCAGCCCCATGCCCTGGCACACTGGGCTGCGGCCATGAGCGCCCCATGGGCTTGCAAACCCCTGTGGGATTGCACCCAGGCACCTCTCACCCTCCTGCAGCACAGCCCTGGCTCTGCTGTGGCCCAGAGCAGAGCACCAGCCTGTCCAGCCCTGGCTCTTCCCACCACAGTGCCTGCTCTAGGATGTGTCCTCCTGACGCATCAGCAGTCAGGAAAGACTTCCTTCCATGGGGAAATGGAGTCAGCTGTCCACGGCCACGCTCCTGCCCACACACTGCTCACCAATGGAGAAATGGGTCTGGGGAGCTCCTGCCAGCATCGCCCCAATGCCTCCCAGCCTCAAGGCATCTTCCGTGCCTGCAAATACAGATTCTCTTCCCTGGGAGATGAAGAAGCCCAGCTCACGCTTTTTGTTTGGTGTGAATGCCCCGTGACAGTTTATTTTGATCATGTTGTGGCTTTTAATAGATTGCAGTGGCGTCATGAGGCAGCTTCCCTGATGGGTGAGCTGGAGGTACCGCAGCCCTACGGTGAGCAGGTGTCCTGTAGCACAGCTAGTAGAGGTGCTGGGGGGATGCCAAGGGAAGATTTGGGCCTGGAGGCAAAGCAGGGAATGGGTGCTCTGTCCACCCAGGGCACCAAGACATTGAAATCTGGCTTTGGAGAGAGACAATTTCCAGGGTATGCTGCATGATAATCCTAGACGCAGCTCCATCCACACCCCGTGTCCATGTAGGGGCTGCCTGCCTCCTCTCTCCATCACATACCTGTCTGCTCCTGGAGAGAGGAACCATGAAGCATCTAGGATCTGGTCTTCTTCCGTGATTTTCTCCCTAACCTTCCTTCATCCACTGCCTGAAGTAAACAAGTCAGGTCCCTTCATGGGGACATGGTGCCAGGCTCTACTCATGCTCAGTGTCCCCCCAGAGCTGCACTGCTCCCATGGAGCATGCTGCACAAGGCGGCTGTGCAGTCCCATCCATGTCATGATGCCCCAGGGGTGGCAGCAGGGACACGTGCCCTGCACCAGTCAGCCCTACAAATTCAGGTGCTTGTGCCCAGCCACGCAGCCAGATTCAAACAGCTCCAGTTTCTTCACCTTCTGCCCAGGAAGTGGTGCAGGCAAACAGCCCCTGGGGTGGCTGAGGTTTTACTCCTGGTGTAAGGAGTAAAATTTCTGCTGCAGGGTAGCGGACGGGCCTGCCAGCTGTGCTGGCCGTCTCTCCTCCGAACCAGACTCTCTGGCTGAGCACTTTCCTTAGCAAAGAGGGGGGATGCGGTGCAGACAAACTGCCTCCAGCGTCACAACGAGGGCCTGAGTAAGCACAGACAGTACAAACCTGGCACCTCTCCTTGTGTGGGGTCCCACCACCGGTTCCTTACTGCAGATCCTGGCTGGTGCATAAGCCATGTCCTTGAAGCCACCTCTCAGAAACTTCCCAAGGTGAGAAGGAAACAGTGAGCTGGACCTCAAGCAAAAGCTGATCAAGAGCTTTATCCGTGCCTTACCCACAAGGACACATCAGGAGGGTGAGACAGCTGGGTGCCTCGTGCTTCCGAAAATGATGAGCCGGCTCTGCTCGCTGCAAGCTGCACGGCTCGCAGTTACATCGGCAGCAGAAGGGATCAAAAGCCTGCACAGCAAATTGGGCTGCTCGTTAAAACCTGTTTTGGTTGTGCCGATGCCTCTACTTCAAAGCCTGCCACAGTTCCTGGTGACAACATTAGCACTTCTTACACAAGCCAAGAGCCTTGGCTGAGACCGGAGCCCGTCTTTTCTCCAGGGGTGAGCTCCTGGCACCTGCACTGGCTGCTGGGTAGGTTCTGCTAGGCAGAAACAGGGTCTGAAAGAGCTGACTCCAACCCAGGATACACTTAGCAGCATGGTCACAGTGCACGCAGCCCCCATGCCCCTCTCAGTCCCCGGTGGGGAAGTGTTGAGAAGGAAACGAAACAAGCAGCTTTCGACACATGCCTGCTGGCTGTGGGGCAGCCTGAGGAGGTGGCGTCCATCCAGCAGTCTGTGGGCCTGGGAGGTTTTGCCAGGGTCTTCTCTATTCCCAGGGACACCCCAGCATTGTGAAGAGTAGTCCAGGAGGAGAGAGGCAGCCAAAGCTGGCTCAGTGATCTCGTGCCTGGGTCAAGAGGAAGGGTGCTTCCCTTGCCCCTACAGCAGGAGCGCTCAGTGCCAGGAGTTCAGGAGAGGAAAAGTGAAAGGTGGGCTCGGTTCTGGTGCAACACTGTTCTTCATAAGGCAACACAGGGAGATGTTTCCCTGGATACAGTGGGAATGAAGAGCAGGAAGCAAATGTTTTTGATCATAGCTCCAAGGGTCGATATTTTTCTTTTCCCCTCTATCCAGTCATCCCCTCACCTACAATCCCAGTGTACACTGCCCTGTGGGGCCAGGTCAGCACAGCTCTTGGGCATACAAGTCAGCGTCTTGCTGCTTCCCAGCAAACCTCTCAGCTGCCCACCACCAGTCCCCTCCACTAGCACTCTGTCTCCAGAGAGACTTTTTCTGGACACAGGGCCCCACTCTAGCCTCAGCCTTAGACGAGGTCAGGGATTTGAGTGATGGCTTTTCCCTAAAAAGAAGCCTAGGGAAGCAATCCATTTATCCTGAGCGATTCACCATGCAGTAAAACCCTTTTCCATGAGGTTCTGCGCAACTTCCATCAAAAATCAATTAAAGCTGTAGTGAATGAAACCATCCACAGTGTAATTCCATATTAATTAGCAGCGCACAACTGCATGATGAGTAACACAGCGTTGCGAGGCCAGCTCCTCCATCATCGTCAGTTCCCGATTGCCTCCTTCATTCTTCCTTCGCGCTGGGGTGTGGAGCAACAGCAGAACCTTGGGGCAGATCCCTCCACATGTGTGCCCAGGCAGCACCACAGCCTGCAGCCTTCTGCTGCCTGCACACCGCAGGTAAGTGGGGAAGGCAGCCAGCCTAAGTCCTCCTCATGCACAGCCAGGTGACCGCCCAGTCCAGAGGGTGACTGCACTTCTACCCAAGCAACTTTCAGAAGTCCTTCCCTGCTCATTTCACCCAAGCTGAAAGGATTGCAGGCCAGTCTTCCCCACTCTGGTTGAGGGAAGACACCTCTCTGGCAGAGGTGTCTCTCTGGTCTTCTCTCTGACAAGAAAAGGGACTCCAATACCTCTCCTCTCACCTGCCAGACCATTGGTGCTGAGGCTGCTTCATGTTTTTTCTTTTGCTCTTGCTGCACAGTGCTGCTCAGCTGCTTGTGGCTCAGAGCTGGAGCAAGGATGGGAGAGTCACAAATTTAGGACCAGAAGATTTTTTTTTTGTTTGGGGTTTGTTCGGGGTTTTTTTTTTTTTTCTTTTTTCTCTTTTTCCTTCTGCTTTCACTCCCACTGCAAGAAGACTAGGGGAAGGAAAAACTGGGCCCAGACTGACAGCAAACTTTCATCTCCTTGTATTAGCTATCTGTCCTGGAACTGGGAATGCTGTCTCCATCTGTGCTTGGAGGTTCCGAAGGACATGCCCTTGGGAAAGCTCAGATCCAGGCTCTTCTGGGCCTCCCCTGCAGGGCTGGGGCAAAGCCTCTCCAGCACCATCTGGGCAGCTCTCAGGCTGGGCTGGGCTTCCAGACAAACCCCAGCTCCAAACCTTATGTTCCACAGCAACCACCACGCACCAGGCTGTGCCTCTGCACACATAAGCGCTCCTGGACAGTACAGGACAATAATTGATGCTTTAAATGCTGCTCACTGATCCCTGGTTGGGCAGCAGCCGGCACTGCAGCTTTGGATCACCCAAACCAACACTCTGAGGAAACAGGAGAGGGCTAAATCCCTGGCTTAAACCTGGTGCCTGGCCCCCAGCTGGAACTGGCTCTAACAGCCACTGTCTTTGCTCCGCCCTGGGGGAAGGAACAAGCTGAGAGCCCAGCTGCTCTCCAGGCAGGAAGGCTCCCCACAAGCAGGACTCAATACTGTGGGTTCAGCAATTTGCCTCCACCTCCCCAAGGCTCTGAGGGCCAGTTGCTCAGGCCCTCGGTTCTGAGCTGTGAGTGCTGGCCTATTTTTTATTTTTTTTTTAGCTCGGGTTATTCTATTTAACGATGGGATTTGCAGATCCTTTGTGCCAGCATAGGAATGTTTGTAGTAAAATTTACCTCCAGCTCTTCTGAATCCACATCCACACGTGCCCCCTCTCCTTCGGGCCCTTCTGATGCCCACTGCAGTCAGCTCTGAGGTGGGAGCTTGCAGGGAACAGGCAGATCTCATGCAAACCTGTGAGGCACGTAGCAACCCTGGAGGACCCACAGAGGAGCTAACCTGGAGCCACGAGAAGTAAGCGCCACCCACCCACCCACTCCTTGTTCACCAGCACCAGCTTTGGCAGTCATGCCCTGCACCATACCCCTCGTGGTGCACACCAGAGTTCCTTCCCCACCTGGCCACCCAGGGCTGGATGCAGCCACAGCTGCCACTTCTAACTCAGACTTTCTCATCAGGGTTTCAGTCTCTGCCAGCCTTGGGACAGGAGGGACGAGGTTACAGTTGCCAGGTGCTGGTGTTGCGGTCCAGCTTTTTGTGCCACGGCAGCGGAATACAGGCGCAGCCGGGGTATCCTGAGAGGCCACGGACAACAAGATGAATACACCACGAGTTCCTTATTCTCTTTCTTGCAAAAAAGTTACAAAACTTAATTTTCTGGAAGACAATGGAAGACGAGCGGGAGGCAGTTTTGCCAATGCATCGATAAAACACTTGTCTATTCACCTCCCCTGCCAGCCCCCTTTCCAGGGACTGCAGAGACTGGGAACACAGGTGAAGATGAGCAGCAGTTATTAGTCACCGACTCCCAAGTACCATCTTCAGGCGAGGAACAGAACCAGCTCAGCTCAAACAGCCTCCTGTTTTGAGTGGTGACAAAGCGCACACACAAGGTGCTGATACCTTACTCCGAAATCCCCGGTGTTGGCCCCTGCCAGCTGTGCCAGTGATACGCCACGGTACCGCGACACCCGACTTCAGCCACAGAGAGTCACTTGGCCTCAGGGGAGGTTTGTGGATCTGCTGGCAGCCAGGCCGATACTCTGACATCACAGGCGTGACGACCTCTGGAAGCGGCAGGTACGGTCTTCACTGTGCTGAGACAAGGAGGGAATGGCAACACACGCACACGGAATGCAGCACATGGATAATCTTTATTGGTAACATCAGTGGAGCACCAGTAAACCATTACTGACTGTAGTGGTGACACACAGCTGAGGCACATGCTAAGGCACTTGTATTATATAAAAAAAAAATTAGATTTCTGTGTGACAGCGATGGGGACACGAGGCTCCTGCACTCAGAGTGCTTCAGGCAGACAGCACGGCGCTTCATATTGAATTACTCTTTACTTCGCTCATAAGTAGGTCTAAATGCAGCATATACAATATGGTTAAGAATACAGGTAAATCCAGCAACCAGTGTATGGTGTAGAAAAGTAAAGACTATCTATATATAACCATGGTCCCGATAGAAAGGCAGTGATAGACCTTTATTTTTTTTCTTAATTACTTATTATGAGAGATACAAAGGCCTTACATATATCTGTGCAGATTAAAGGGTTTTTAATATACTCTTAGTCAATGGTGCACAATAACTAACCCCGACCCCCAGTTACAGAGCAGGTGCACATCCACAGACAGGATTCCCCTCCCCTTATCCCACCCTCTGCCCACTACCCTGTGAAACTCCCCAGATTCTGTCTATTACCGTTAAATACATTTGGTCCCCCAGAGATTCGCAGACAAGCACGAGGACGTTGTTCTGCTTCCCCAGCCTGTCGTTAACTCCTGGTCCACGCTACCTTAGATGAAACCGCTCGGAGGCAGAGATACAAACAGGACATCATTGCACTTCAGAGAGCTGTCCAAACAGTAAAAATAAGAAGAAAAAAAACCAAACCAAAACAAACCAGACAACTTTGGCAAGTCCTCCAGGTAACTGGTCCCAAGAGGAGCTTCCCCTCTTCACCCCTCCCTGGAAACATGTGAAAGCAGAAAGGGCAAACTGCCACAGCCAAAGCACACCGTTTTCCTGAAACTGCTCCCAAACCATGTGGGTGTGCAGATTATGAGAAGCAAAAGTCTGAGGTCACTGAACATGATTGCCGAAAGCAAACAAAGAGGGAAGGGAAAGAACACAGGAAGGAGCTTCCCTGCAGCAAGAATCGAAGACAAAAGGAGATTTACAGCAAAAATAATCTTTCCCTAACCCCACTCCCTCCAAACTGTGTTAAGGATTCACCAGCAGACATGGCACGGACAGTTCTACAGGCCTTTGTAGTGGCCAGGCTGCTGGTCAGATTTCAGAACCCAGACTCTTTGGCATTAAATACAAAGAGGATTAGGAAACCGGAAAGAGGAGGAAACTAGGAACACAGATGCCCGATGGCTCCAGATACAAAGCTGGGGTTGCTCTGCAGATCCCTGGCCAATTTAGGAGAAGAGGGTTTGCTGAAAGTCCAATGGAAGAGGGGAGGGCGGATGGGTCACTCCAAGTGTAACCTGGGTCAAATGGGAGGACTTATTCAGTAGCTTTGGCATCACCGGCATCAGGCTTGCCATCCACTTCCTCATCGGAGCATTCTCCTGTACCCTTCCTGACAAGTCGACGTGTCACGACAAATGGCAGGTCCCCGCGCCTAGGGAAGGACAGAGAGGGTGTCAGCAACACAAGGCTTCACAGGACTCACCAGATGGAGCAGGATCAGGGAGGAGATAAGGAAGTACCTGGCCACACTGTGCGCGGCCGTCGCTAAGGGCAGTTACTGCAAGGCTACACCGCACTGGCTGCCAGGGTACCCGACAAAGTGCTCCCCCTTACCTGAGTTTGCTCTTCAGGGAACTGACTTCTCTGTTCATTGCATCAGCTGTTTCAGTGGCATCCTCCAGCTCACGCTGGAGCTTCCTACGGGATGCATTGGCTCGCTGGGCCTCCTCTTCTGCTTCCTCAAGCTGGCGTTTCAGCTGCTTCATGCGCATGTTTGCCTTGTCAGCCTGAGTGTGTATGGGGGAGAGAGAGATCAGTGTTTCCCCAGGGTTACAGTGCAGAGCAGCTCCCAAAGGCCCCTCTTCCCTTCCTGAAGGGAACTGCCTAGGACTTGGCAGCTCTGAGCTCTTCCTTAAAAGCCAAACATTTTCCCCTGTATTATCTTGGAATTATCATTATGAAAGAAGAGAAATCCATAGGAAGGTTAGCGCTGTATAGCCCTCTTAGATGGAGTCAGTGCCTTGGTCAGAGAAGGAAAATTCCACACAGCCCCCCGCCAACCCCCCCCCCCCCCCAAATACTGCTGCTGCAGGTAACTATACACACCTGGTCCTTGAACTGCTCAGCATTACGCCTCTCATCATCCACCTGCAGCAAGATATCCTTCAGCTTCTTCTCGGCACGGCGCACCTGCTTGCTGGCAGCCTGGCGCTCCCTACACAGAAATACCATCACGGTCAGGTAAGACTGCCCCCAAGGCTTGACATGGGCAAGTTAGAAACAGAGTTAGCACAAGTCCTCCTAGCTTATAAGACAAAAAAGGGATGAGAGGACACATTTCCCAGAAATTACTACAAGGCACCCATGTCACACAGATATAAAGTTACAGAGGGGCAGCCAGCGTATCACAGGGGCAGTTTTAGGAGCGGTTACATCTGGAAGAAGCTAGAAGTCTGTACAGTGAAAAACGAGGAAGGTTCACCAAGACCATCCTTCTGTACCCCTCAGTATACCTAAGGTGAAGCCCTCACTCAGACAAATCAGACTTTGTTCAGAAAAGCTGGAAATCCCAGAGTGGGTGGAGGCTCCTGAAGCAGACAGAGGTTCTACTCAGACATACTTTGTCTCCATGTCCAACTGCTCTTCCAGTTGGGCTATCTTTGCTTCCAAGGCAGTAATGGTAGCCTTGTACTTGGACTTCACAGCACTCTCCATCTCCTGCAGTTTAAGCTTAAGCTCCTTGTTCTGGCGCTCCATCTGCTGGCGAGCGTTCTCATTCTTCTGCGCGTTGCTACGCTCAGCATTCAGGTCGGCATTCATCTGATCAATCTGCAGAGAGAAGGAACCTATCGAGTGCTCCAGCCTGAAAAGCTGATTTGTTTCTCAGACACACGCTGACACGAAAAGAAAAAGGACCCTCAGGGTGAGCTGAATACCTGGAATAACTCTGATGCAGGGGGAGCTGTCTGTAGGCAGGCACTTCTTAAAATATCTTAGTTTACCTAGATTTTCAAAGTAATTCCTTGAATAACAGGTTTATCAACCTCCTCTCAGGGCTACATTTGCCAATCACGTACACTGCTCTCTGGGGCAAAGGCCATGGCTTGGCACTTAACACAGTAATTATCAGTCTCAGTGAATTACAAAAATCCTGAGGCAAGTGGATCCAATCCGTGTGCTTTACTGATTTATCATTTATTTGCTGTCTGCCTACTTCCACTGAGAAGCAGCAGCTTAAAAATGCTGACTTTGGCAGGTGAGAGGGTAAGAAGCCAGCCCACATCCAAGCCAGGGCTCTGGCTGACAGTCAACTGAGTACTGAGCTCTCACTCACCAGAGAGGACAAGCCATTTGGACAACCATCAACCTAACTCCTTGGCTTTGGGGCGGTAAGAAAACAACGTGCTCGACTCTCAAAATTGGGCAGATAAAATATGGCAGAGAACAGGAAGATTAGGATCATGGTTTCTATAGCAGCCTAACAAATTCCATATGGTGAGTCCATTTCAAAAGCACAGAACTGGCAGAAAAATCATTTTCCAAACACATTGTGGCACTGTTCAGCATGCCAAGTTGGAGCTGCATGCTGCAGATCTTCTTTCTCATAATCCCTTAATACAGAAAAAAGGGACTGGGAATTGTTTGGGTTGGTTTTGTTTGGTGTTTTTAAATAAACTTGGGGGATTGTTCCAGCTCCCCAGTGATTTAAATGATCAAACCCAGCAAATTGACGTCAGCTCTGCCTGCCCACCCTTATTTTCTGCCTTGCAGTATTTGGGTGTTTCATCTTGCTCGTGCCTCAGGCTCCCCAGGGCCTGTACTGTACACCAAGCGGCAGCTGGCATCGCTCCGTGCGGCCTGACGATGTACACAGGCCACAGAGCCCCCGCTGGCACCTGTGGCCTGGACAGGTACCTGAAGATTGGCCTTCTTGAGCCGGTCATTGATGATCTCTGTGTTGCCCTGTTCTTCTTCTAACTCCTCCTCCAGCTGAGCTATCCGGGCTTCCAGGCGTCTCTTCTCCTCCATGGCCAGTGCTCTACAGGACACAATCATTAAAGGAGTGTTGGTGGCATTAATCCCCTCGGGATAACTAACCACTTACAACTTGACAAAATAAGCTTTCAAGAGCAGAGGTGATACAGTGCATGCTGCAACCTACCTAAAAATAACAGCCTGCAAAGTATTTTCTCAAACCAGCTCCTCCACCCTTCACCAGGGAACATTACTCACCCTTTACCACTGTTGTTGGCAATCTCATCAGCCAGCTCATCCCTTTCTTGCTGGGCCTGGCGCTTGGCACGCTCGGCAGCTGCAAGTTCCTGGAATGAAAACGAGACGGTCAGCAATCCAATGGGAAGCTACCAATTAACACAGGATAGGAAAAATGAGTTACTGGTAATGGGCAGAATGGTCTCCAGCTAGATCCAGAACTGTAAGACACAGTCTGTTCCCCACCCGCCCCACAGCTTCCTTTGTTTTGCAGGCTCCTATCACAGCTGTCAAGGAACAGCCAAATTCTGCATTTTGAAGTGGACCTCACATTTCAGCAGAGAAAAAAGTACAAAAGAAAGGAAATAACTACTCCAGCTTAGGCTGCTGCACCTAGTTCTAGGCCAAAGAAAACGGAACAAACCCTTGACTTGCATGCACATTCCATTACCTCCTGCAACTGGATCATCTCTGCCTCCATGCTCTTCAACTTCTTCTCGTTTTCTTTGGCCTGTGCCAAGATCTCTTCTCTGGAAGTACGTGTGTCCTCCAGTTCCCGCATGTAATCCTTCATCTGTGCCTGAAGAGGGAGAACAGAAAAGGATCAATTTCAGAGCATCCACATTAGGAAACTGGGTTTGTTTGTCTTACAGGAAACACAGAGGAAAACAAAAACAGGGGTTCATTTATCTTCATCTACCAAAAAGGTTTCTGTAAAACAAAAAGGAATCATCCTTCTCCCCTTTCAAGGAGGATTAGTAATGGAAGCAAACAGGGGTGGGAGAGAAAATCTCTTCAGACATAGGGAGGGGGGAAGGAGGGAATGGGAAGCTTTCTAGTGAAGCAGAGGAATGGGCAGTCTAGGGAGAACTTGGAGTTTTTCTTAACAGAACTGTCTTGGGCAGGACAAGGCCTAAAAGACATTTAAGTCTGTCTAGTTTTGCAGCTCCATAATCCCTTCCAAAAACACTGACATGAGGCAGGCATTAGAGCGGACTTTACCCACAGCTTGTCTCCCAGGGAGCTAAACAGGCAGATTGGGGTTAGAAGGATGCTTGAAATGCCAATAAATTTGTTGCTCCACTGCTCTTGTGACACTGATGCATGGTTCTCCTGAAGTGAAGTATTGTATTCTGTTTCCCTGGGTAAATGCTCTACCCTGACAGCTGCAGTAGTTGCAGCTTCTCACCTGCAGTTTGCGGAGTTGCTTGATGGCTTCTTCACGATTCTTGTTAGCAGTGTCTATATGGCTTTCCAAATCCTTCAGGTCCATCTCTAGCTTCTTCCTGGCTGCCACAGCAATAGAGCGCTGTTTTCGTTCGTCATCCAATTCCACCTCCATCTCCCTCACCTGTAAGGAGAAACACAGGCATCAGCGTCCCAGCTCCTCAATTTCCCAAGAGCTACTTTTCACATCCCCCTTTCAAACCATACCTAAGTGTAAGCATGTGACTTGCTTTCCTTCTTCCTGGCAGGGGGATGGGGCAAACATTCCTCACTAATAAAGCTACATGGGTTCCTTTGCTATACAAAGGCTGTTTGAACAATCGTGTACAAGGGGCAAAGTCTCTCACAGCTTTGCAGTGCTGCCCATTAACAAGAATCTGTAGACTGGTGCTGTCTGTCTAAGCGACCTTGGACACAAGTGCCTTTGTGTACAGAATGCTGTCAGGATTTACAGAGCAATTCTTACTTGTCTAATCAGCTGTTTCTTCTTCTCTTCATTCTGTTCATCACGTCCCTGGAGGTCCCGGTCAAACTGTGCCTTCATGGCCTGCTGGTTCACTTCTAGCCGCAGTTTAGCATCCTCTGTGGCCTGCAGTTCATCCTCCAGCTCTTCCAGCTGTGTCTTCATCTCTTCCACCTGCTGCTCCAGGGCTCGCTTAGCCTTCTCCAGCTCATGGACCTACAGCACAGTACCACACATGAGTTTTCCTCAAAGAGTGCAGACAATTTCACCTATGCTAAGAGCAAAAAAGTCCAAGAACACTGTCTCTGTCCCTTTTATTTGGGCAGAGAAGGCACTCAAAGCCAGCTGTTCACATAAATGTAAGCCACTAGCGTGAATCACTATTACGTCTTAGTTCTGGTCACGTATGTGTGGTGGTGGTGGTGAGATAAAGTAATTTTTTAGCCCAGTCCTGACCTGCAGACTTAGCAGAGCTCTGGACACCTCTGGCTCTGACAGAATTCAATAAAAACATTTTTGTCTTGGTTTCAAGCTGGGATAGAGTTAATTTCTTCCTAGCAGCTGGTGCAGTGCTGTGGTTTTAGATTTAGGATAAGAATAATGCAGATAACACACTGATTTTTTGGTTCTTTCCAACCAATCAAGGACTTTTTGGCAGGGCAGTACGAGAAGCAGAAGAGAAGATGGGAGTGCCCAAGAAGCTGTGAGGGGGCACAGCCAAGACGGCTGACCCAAACTGGCCAAAGGGATGCACCACACCATAACGACATCACACTCCGTATATACCGGGGGATAAGCTGGCAGGTGGCACGGCTCAGGAACTAGCTGAGCAACGGCTCTATGTGGTGAGCAGTTGTGCTGTGCATCACTGGTTGTGTATATTCTTTTATCATCATCAGTATTATTATTATTCTCTTCCCTTTTTGTCCTATTAAACTGCCTTTATCTCAACCTACAGGTTTTACCTTATTTTTCCAGTTCTCTCCCCCATCCCACAGGGTGGAGTGGGGGAGTAAATGAATAGCTGTGTCGTTTTAGCTGCCTGCTGGATAAAACCACACAACCTTTTAGCCTTAGAATTTCTTTCCTTTCCGTCCTACTTATCTTAACATTTATCATTTTGAAATCTTGGGGTTACTGTCTTCCATCCCCTGGCCAATGCTGCCATTGTACATATCAGGCTCGTATCATGCCTCCATCTCAGCAACAACAATACAACTAATTTTCAGTTTGCCACTACCTCATTTGGGTAAGTTCCAGGCTCTTCCAACCCATCTCACTTATTAATACAATAGAAACATAACATCCACAAACTGTGTCCACTATTCTCTGCTACATGCCTCTATGTCCACACCAGTGGAAGCTTTTTGTGGTATTAACCTATCACCTGTGTGATACTTCCTGCCCAGGTATTTTAACTCCATACTTACACTCTTCCCAACGTCATCCTTGGAACTCATAAGATCTTCCATCTCCGCACGGAACTGCTTATTGACGCGTTCCAGCTCAGCTTTCTGCTCTATGGCTTCTTCCAGGGCTCTGGCCAGGGAGAGGGCCTTAGTCTCCTTCTCACGAGCTTCTGCCTCAGCACGGTCCCGTTCTTCTGCGTACTTGGCAGAGATGCTCTTCTCCTCTGCCAACAGCTACAAGAGCACAGCATCAGTGTTCTGAGAAATTACCAATGGTCTTCTAACAAGGTAAACACACATCTTTCTGTTACTGCCTTCTCACTAGTGTTCTGCCACAGATAGAAAGGAGCCAAGGAAATGCAGCTTCACGAATGAAGCATGTCATCCCACCTTTGCTGACCCCAAATGAACAAGCTTCTGATTCCCTAGGCCTCCAGCCTATTACTTACAACTTCCTCTCAAAGTTGATTTGCCAACAACACTTTGAACTTGATCTTGATAAGAACGTTATCCCTTTGGGGAAAAGAGCCTCACTAAACTTCTTAGGGATGTAACAGAATTCATTTGCTTCTATTACACCTTATTTCTTCACTTCGCATGCTATGCCTTAGTTCAGAAATAAATCTGCATTCTCCAAACAGTATCACTTAGATATTCTTAAGGCAGACCTGTAGGTAAGACACACCTACTGAATGCCCAGTGACTGAAGTCATACCTGATCAAACTTCTTCTGCTTCTTCTCTAGGTTAGAAACAATCTGTCGCTGATGATCCAGGTCCACAGCGAGGTCATCCAGCTCTTGCTGCAGGCGAGTCTTTGTTTTTTCCAGCTTGTCATATGCAGCTGTCTTCTCTTCAAAGCGCTGGCTCAAGCCCTCCAAGTCCTTCTGCAGCTTTTTCCTGGCTTCCTCTGCTGATTCAAGGCAGCCCAGGCCATCATCCATCTTTTTCTTTGCATCTATTGCCTGAAGGACAGAAGAGATCACACACAAAGCCATACCACAGGTAAGGTTATATGTATTTTACTGCCACCAGAAGCTGAGGAAGTAAGTCTGCTCATTTCTGAAGGTATTATTACACACACACACACACAGAGAAATAATATATGACTGAATTCCCAAAGGAATTCCTGGATAGAAATCTACAAGCAGTTTGTACGATTATCAGAGAGTTTCATTTCCCCCCTTCCCACCCAAATCAGCAGGATCATCCCTTTCCCAAGAAAGGTTCCATTACTAGAAGTCAATTCTGCCTTTACATCTTACTTTGAGACAGATCTGCATTAACATTTCCCCTCAAAAGTCACTGGTTTATGGGATGCAGACTCTGTACCTGTTGCTGAAGAATAGAGATCTGTTTCTCCAGGTTCCTCTTTGTCTCCTCTTCTTCTTCCAGTTGCTCCTTGAAACTGTTCTTCTCATCCTCCATTTGCTTCAGCTTAGTGCTGAGGCTCAGTTTTAAGCGAGTCTCCTCCTGCAGCAGCTCCTACAAAGCAAATACCCCAGTGGAATTCAGCACTACTCCTTGGCTTTAAAGGCTCACACTCCTCACCCACTCTCTCCAGAATGAGTACTTCTGAAGTTGAGTTTAAGTATGCAACTAATTTCATGGATAAGACACCTGAAGACAAAATTTAAATAGCTGTCTTCCAGTGAGTCAGTATAGACACAAAATACTCAGAAGGGTCCTACTCTCTCATACATTCTAATGATTAAAGGATACTACTTCACTACACAAGCCATCTAGAGCCCTTTCTGGAGTCCTCCAAGTCACTGACAAAGCATTAAAACCCAACAACAGTGTGGCTGTACTCTGCTATGTGACTTTCTCATACTCAAGTATCAAAGAAGTGGATAACAGGCTGTTAAGAACAACACGAGTCTTAGTGGAACTGTAAGACACCAGTCATTTACCATCAACATTTACTGACTTACACTGCCTGTGCTTGATCTGAAGGGTCTGTAGAGATACGACCAGTCTTCAAACTAGTGCATAATTTTTGTGTTGGGCTCTAGTCTGGTTTTCAGAGAGAGTCATAAGTAGACAGAATGTAAATGACTGTTCAAGGTTACTTAGTATCTGAAGTTTGGCATGCTCTTCCTTTCCTTTCCAACTTTCAGCTTGGTACTTTACCTGAAAAGTCCTATTCTATTAACTGCAAATGGTTGTTTTATCCCAAAGTATAAGAGTAAACATGATTTTTCCCTGACAGAATATCACATCATTCAAATCCATCATTTTCCCAACATGCACTGGGAAATAATTTTTTCTGCTCAACAAATTTACCAAACTCACTACCCCCCAAACCTCCTGTCAAACACTGACTATGAAGGTCTCTAAACAAGAGCCTAGTATTCCAGTGCAGTTCTGGCATTAAAGAGCTCTCAAGCAGAAAGGGAATAATGTTCCACATACTGAGAAAGCAGAAGCTTGTTTCTGTAAGAATGCTCTCAATACCATGCACTATAAGCCCTTAGCAAAAGGCAGTCAAACCTATTCCTTTGATGTGTTGTATGTCCAGTATTTAATGGTGTCTAGAGTGATGTTTTAGTTTTAAGAATTTGGAACAGACACTGGCTGCACCACATGCAGATGCCTTGGCTTCCAACGCTCTCACCTGTGTATCCTGTAGCTGCGATTCCAGAGCAGAGAAGTCCTTTGCTAGTTTGATTGATTTGCTGTCAGACTGGTTTAGAAGACCTGTGACGTTGTCCAACTCAACCTGAAGGAGGGATCAGAGTATCAGTTATTAAATACATCATTGAAATCAAAGCCACAAAGAGGTGAGCACAAGACCCAGAAGTGAAAACTGAGGTACCTCTCTCAGCAGTAAGGCACATATGTGTATGATCTCTTGGGGAAATGAATACTAAAGTCTCAGGGATTAAATACAAGACACAAAGATTTTCACTTGCTGTCACCTCTGTTGCAATAGCCTACTCTTTTGGTTGGTTTGGTTTTTTAAGGCCTATATGACATTTTAGACAGTCTGGCAAGAATTTTAAAAGCTTCTACTAAGCTCTCCTTTATTTATGCTACCTGGTTCAGGCCTGCATCTACAGTCTCCACATTACATTTTCACACTCCAAAAGACAGTGCATACGCATGAGCAATGCTCAATTTCTAGTAGCCCTCCATAAAGGAGAAGGCAGAAGACAATGCTCTGTGTGAATCAAAGGGACTTACTATTCCCTTGAAGAAAGAGGGGAAAACCCCTAAATTTCCACATCACTCTTGAGCCACCCCTCCTCACCATTCATTACAGAATCATAGGTCTGTTTGTGCCACTCTAGGCTCACAAGCAGCTGAATGGTTACAGAACGTGCTGTGCAAACCGCTGCATGCTGAGGGGGGAAGCAGACACACTGATACTTTCAGGCTTACAAAGCTCAAGTGGCAACTAGTTACTTCACTTTCTCAGGGCTGCTCTGATAAGTGACATCAGTACAAATTTCCTGCCCTGGCAATAGGTAAAAGAGCTTGCATAGTCCTTGGGAAGCAAACTGTAGATTTGCTTTTTGTAGGAACTTTACCCTCAGGAGGAACAAGATTTTTGAACTAGCTATGGGGAGGTACCATCCTATGACCCTCACTCTCCATTCCTGGGCTAAATTGGAAGGTAAGGAAAACCCATGCCACTCACCTGCAATTTGTTAACCCTCTCTGCCAGTTCAGCCTTCACTCTTTCACCTTCTGTAAATTTCACCTGCAGTTCTTGGAACTGAGCATCTACTTTTTTCCTCTTGTGCTCAGCATCCCCTTTGCCCTGCAGAAGAACCTTCACCTCGTTGGACAGTTCTGCCCTCTCACTTTCCAGAGCTTGTTTTGCTTTTTCAAGATTCGCTTTCACCTGAAGAAGGAAAAAAAACCCAAAAACAGAGAAACCCCTCAGAGTTCAGGTATGGCAGGATCCTTCCACTGAGTACCTCTTCTTTTCCTAAGAAGTAAGCTAATGTTGCATATTTAGCAGCTAAATTGTAGGCTGCTTACTTAGGAAAAAGCCAACAATTTAGCAGCCTGCCACCAATAAGCATGGAATAATCTAACAATCAGAGAAGACAGCAACACAGGAGATAGTTTCACACCATCAGATTTCCAAATTAAAGGTTGTACAGGTCAACAAGCACTAGCAGTGAAAAGAATGTCTTGGCTATGTGGTACAATGTGCCTGATGAGAAAAAGGAACGAATGCAACTAATTAAGCCAACTTCACATATGCTTCACAGTGAAAAAGTTATCTACCAAAGGAGGAAGAGCACATGTATCAGAAGCCTGGTGTCATGAACACTTCATGTTCTTCTGCAGCTTTAAGACACTGTCACAGAGCAGCTATCATTTTAGGGAGCTTTGGGCTTGCATTTTCTGTTCCACATACCCGTTTGGTTTGTTCTAACTGCTCTGCCAGCTCCTCAATAGCTTGTGAATGCTTCTGTCTCATCTCTTGGATTTGAGCCTCGTGAGTCTTTGCCTCATCTTCAAGGGTCTTCTTCAAAACCGTTACTTCTTGTTCCCTCTTCGACCTGTAAAATTCAAGAATTCCATTTAGATGTCAAGCAGAGAACCAAACAGATGGGTATATTCACCAACAACATCTCTCAGGTAGAAAAATGCCAAAGTCTGCTTAGCCCTACAAGCTATAAAGACATCTCTCAAAGTTAGAACTTAGCATTGCACCCTTCTTAAGCACAAGCTGGCAGCACTACTTTCAGCCTAAGAAGCAATACCCCTGAAACTTCCATACACGCTGGGTCAGGAGCAAGTTAGCTTTCTTACTTCAAGTGAAGTAATGCAGTCTTGGCTACAGCTTGCACACTACCACTGTCTGTAATCACCAAGGCTGCTAACCAGCCTACCCTGATAAAGGCAAACACTTGCTTTCATCAGAGACTGGAAGTGGCAGCTTCTATTTAAAAAGACAAAACCAAGTAAGACAACACAGCTACATGTTGTAGTTACCTGAGCTCTTGCTGAGCAGCTGTAGAATCTAGCGTGTCCTCTAGTTCTGTTTTCAATGCTTCCAGCTCTTCTCCCAGGTCCCGTTTCTGCTTTTCAGCTTTATTCCTGAATGCTCTCTCTGATTCCAGGTCTTCCTGAAGCTCAGTGATCTGGGATTCAAGTTCCCTGATCTTTTTCAGGGCCATGTTCTTCTGAGCTGCCTCTTCTTCCACCCTGCATTCAACATAGGGGTCTGGTCAGAGCCAAATTTAAACCATATGCAAATTAAAACCACCTGTCCTACCAAGAATAATCAAGAGAAAAAGCCAGTATTGGTCAGCTCTACAATATTACATTCAAACTTTGATCCATATATAATCTACAAACTCTAAGCTCTATTTCCCAATACTTGAGAGAGCACGAGTACTTACCTTAAAGAAGGGGACAGAGAGAGACTGACAACAGAAGAAAGCAGAAGAGAAAGCACCATTTTACATTGGAAATTGGACACTTCACTGAACAGATGAATATAGCAAGTACCAGAGAGATAGTGTGCTGCCACTACTTTCTAACCCCCTCTGAAACCTTACTGCGCCAGTGAAACGTGTGCAGTGCACACTACATTCATATTCTAGCTCTGAACAGAGAACATGGCAGTGAGCAGCAGCCAAAAGAACTCTGATGCTGAGGCCGTGGATCCACAGGCTGAAATAGGACAGCCACAGATAACATTCAGTCCCTATTCCAGAGTGACATAACACAAGAAATACTTCCCAACCTGGTGATCCCTGAACCCCACAGGTCAGGTTCTCACCTCGCTAAGGCTGCCTGCAGCTCCTCTTCCTTCTTGGCCAGCTGCATTTTGAGCTCTGCAATCTGAGCCTGCAGCTCAGCAATCTGGTCATGCAGATCAGTGGAGTCCCCTTCAAGCTTTCGACGAGTCTTTTCCAACTCTTGCCTCTGCTTTTCTTCACGCCGCAGACGTTCTGGTGGAGATGGGGACACATTAAGTCACACAAATGCCACATACTCAAAGACCATTGTATGAGCAGAGAAAATAAAGCTATTTAAAAGAACAGCTTCTTTCCTCACAATACAACTGCCCAAACTATAGCTGGAGGGCATTATTCTGTCAGGACCTATACGTGCAACTCCCCTCCTATTTTACCCTCAAAACATACCTGGACAATTTTCCTTTCCCTCACCTGACAGCCAACCTCCTTCCCCCTTTCACTATAATAACCAGTCCCAACACACTGCCAGTCTCTCCCAACACCCACACTGCACAGGCAGTAGTGCTAATTAAGTGATGCTGAAGCCAAGGTCTGCTCCCCCTTTACTGAAATGAAATAGGCTGGCTCCTGCTGCGTTAACACGGGCAGTTTCCAGATGAAATGCCTTCTAGCCTGAACTCTGAAGAACTCGTGTAAATGGGATATCAGGAACAACACTAACCCTGACAGATTGATGCTGCTGGAAGTAGAAAAGAGGAGACACTTCCACAGCAGGAGAAGAAAGAGAACCAGCCTCTCTTCTCCATTGGCCTGCTGCTTTGGAGAGGATTTTTATTTAGATCAAGGGCTCAGCTGACAAGGCACATAACCTTCAGCCAGCCACTGAACAGCTCTATCAAACCGATCAATGGCATAAACACTATAGGCTAATTTTTAACCCCTCAGAAACTGGAGAGGGCTAAAACTCTAGCAATGAAACTGGTTCAACAAATTTTAACAGGAAAACACCTAAAACTAAACAGACAAGTCAAAAAAACCCAAAACCAAAACCACCTTCAAGGTCTGTGATCATGGCCTCATGCTTGTTCTTGAGTTTGGCTAAACTCTTAGATTTCTCTTCTTCCTCTGTCAGGTTCGTTGTAAATTCAGACATTCTGTCTTCCAACAGTTTCTTCTCCTACAGAATTGAGAAGGAAGTGTCAAAGCACTTGTTGGAATTACAGGAGATTTTTCCAGAGTGGTCTGTGCTTAAAGATGTCAATGTTCTAAGTGCCTACTTCTTCTACAAGGAAATTTGGAATAAAAGAAATCCTTCTAGGATTACAAATAGTATTCAAATAAATGGTTACTTCAAGATTTGTATTTACTAGCTCTTTCAAAGCTATTCCCTAAAGAAAGGGAAGTCTGCTTATGAAATAATTGGATTCAGTTTGGTCTAACACTGTATCAGAGAAGTTGTTCATGGATCATTATTTCATCAGGGCTATTCAGACATCACACAATACTGACTTATAAAGAACACAGCCAGGCAGCTAATTACAAAACTTCAGGTGTCAAAGACAAGACAAATTCCCTGCAATATGGGAAAGGCCAGCCTTTGGTGGGTGGCTCCAGGAGAAACACCCTGTGCATCTTTAGCCTGAGTTGGAAGCTGCAGGAGAAGTCTTACCTTAGCCAGTTTGAGATTCTGATCTTCCAGAACTATCAAATCTTCTTCCAGCTTCTTCAATTTGGCCTCTGTGGTCACTTTTTCTAGCTGCAACTTCTGCCGTGCGCTTTCCTCTTCTTCAAGCTGCTCCTCTAGTTCCTTCACAACACCCACAGAAAAGCAAAGCATTTGTCAGTGCTGTTCATTAACCAGTGTAACAGCACAGCAGCAGTAACAGAACTTGGAAGGTTTCTTTACCCTTCCCTCAAGGTATTATTTTAGTACTTTCCAGAAGTGACATCTCTGTCATGACTTAAATATAACATACTGAATTCTAACAAACAAGTTTTCCAACAGAATAAACAATGCTATTTTACAAAGCAGGGTGCTGCCATTCCTAAAACACTTGGGCAAAAGAAACACTCTAACCCTTACTGTCCTCTTTGCTGACAAGAGAAAGCATTCCTAAGGCATTACCTGGATGTTCTGCTGCATTTTCTTCTTTTCAGCCTGGAGATGTTGACACCGTTCTTCCTCTTCCTCCACCCTTGCTTCCAAGTCATGACAAATCTCCTCCAATTCTTGCTTCTTGGCTGTCAGGCGGGCTCTTATCTCCTCGGCCTCAGCACAGAGTTCAGTTTCTGCTTGCAACTGTTCCTGCAGCTGCATCTTTTCTGCCATTAGCTACATTGGACACAAAACAAGAAATAAGAGAAGCTCCAATTTACCCAAGCACTTAGCAATCTGTGCTAAGAGAGTTATGTGCTCCTGCATTGCACAGTTAACTATCAAAACATAGTTTTCCAGTGTTTGTTTTCCTTCAAAAACCACGTACTGCAACCACGTATTACATGAGCATTAACAAATTTCTCAAGACCAAGAGGAGATTGGCTAGTTTTCCCCTGCAAAAGTAACACAAAACCAACTCTACAGAAAAACAATCCTGCTGCCACCTTAGGTGCTTAAAAAATAATAATTCCATTAATTACAAGGTTGAATTCAACCAGTTTGTTATAATACTCAGCCAGCCAAAGGAGTTTTCTTCACATAATGGCTACAGAAGGGCAGTAGGTGTCACTATACAAAAAAAAACCTCCTAGAGAAACTGAGTGGGGAAGTAAGGGCAAAGGAACAAGATGACAGCCAAGTCACAATTTAACAAGTTGAAGTCCTGCAATTCGTACAGCAGATGAATAAAACAAAGGATTAACTATCAAGTAGTTGGCCAGATAGAAGGAAAACAACTTTTACACATGAGATTTGCAAACTCACCTGGGCCTGGAAGGTCTCCATCTCACTCAGTCTATTCTCTGCAGCTAACTGCTTCTCCTTGACCTTTATTAGTTCTTCTTCCTTGGCCATCATCTCCTCTTCCTGCCTGCTTACTTGCAGAAGGGGTTTCACCTGAAAGGGACACCAAGGGAACAAGACATTTATAAGGAACAAGGAAAACCATGAAGAAATGCTCTTGTACTTGATAGGCATTGAATTGAATAAAACTCATTTTAGATAAGCGTAATATTTGAAGGGCTGACCGATTCTTTTGTTGTGAACACAGGGAGTATCATAGATGGCTAGGTATCAGCTACTCAGTATGTGTTAATAACACACTTTCTACCTGCCCTGCTTCTCCTTCAGGATGGGATGCAACAAGAAAGGGTTGGGTAAATTCCAGACACACAAGGGCTAAGTGGCAATAGCAGAAGAATAAGAAAGTTGCCATACAGTGGGGAAATTAAATTCACAGGTAGGTCACTATGAAGCAAAACCAAACACAACCCATCTCTGTGCTCCCCATCAAAACCCCTTGGAAGGCATTTCATAGGAAAGAGCAGACAAGTTTAAACTCTGCTCTCAACTCTCATTTGCTGAAAAGTCTCATGGCTAAAAAGCAAGAAATTCCTTGCTTTTTTTAGAAGAGAGACCATTTCTTCGTGTATATATTGTCTTCATAAAAGGTAAAATATCTACAAATCTAACAAGAAGATCAGAACTCAGTGATTTCCTTTACTTTTACAACCCAGGGGAAAGAGATGGCAAGCCATTCCTGTATTAATAATTTTACTCTAGCTAAATTGATTAGCCATGTAGCAAGTGACTCTGAAGCGTCATACCACCAAAGCAAGCAATCCTCTTACTCTTCTTAGGAATAAAGCATTAGAAGATGACGACTTCTTTTCCACAGCATTACTTGGATATAGCCTGGCACTTGGTTTATGCAGGCATATTACAGAGATATGAAATAATGCTATAATATTCTCTGCCTATATGAATCAAGGTATAGTTGCAAGACAGCCCAGTGGTAGAGGAAGTGAGTTTTGTGCTGTGGTTCAACTTGAGAAGCTGAAATCACAACTAAACTGTCAAAATTGCAAAGGGAAAAACAATACCTTGGTGAACAACCTCCACCATTGCCAGTTCCGCAGTTTCAAATAGGCAGCACAGTTCCTCTGAAGTACTTTCATTGCTGTCAATTGCTGCTGGCGCTTGGCAAAGGCTCTGAAAGGTAAGTGGAGATCAGAGAAAGGAACCCTCAGCACCACACACTTCTCTCTGCCAAGCCCTTTCTTAGATACCTCTACATTTTTACTTCAGAAGATTCCTTCCTAAAGAAGTCCAGCAAAACTTCCAGTTAGCTTCCTCTCTCTTTCAAAGTTTGGTTTGTTTTTCCCATCTGCCCCCTCAGGTAAGAGTGGTTATCCTTTCTTTTATTCAATTTCCTATTTAATGAAGTTTTTCCCTAATGTCTTCTAATCCAAAAAGCCTCACTATTTTCACTTCAAAACAAGGAGATCTAAACCAGATGTGTTTTCCTGCCAATCTGACAGATACTGCTTTTTATTTTAGAACTGTACTATCTGCATCCTACCTAATAGCTTAAGAGAAATCCTACAACTCCTGGATCAGTACTGCAGGAAGAGCTTTTCATTTTTACATTTGCAGTTTGCAGCAAAGTCAAAAACTTTGCCAGCTGTGTAGTATTCCTATAGGGACGAACAGACTTTGCTGCTCTGGTAGGGTGTGGGGTAGCTGCACACTGAGCTAGGTTTCTTGCAGGTACCAGAAGTCGAGCAGTACAGAGATCAGAAAACTAAAACCACCATCAGCTATTGCATACAACAAATAAATCATGGTACTTCTGACAAAAAATAATTTCTAGTCAGCTTTTTTTAAAAAAAAAAACAAACAACCCTGTACCTGAATGGGATAAATACATTTTTATAAGGTACTTTACAAAATATGGTTGGTCCTTACTTTCTGGCTAGGTAGCCTCTGCAGCATGCTTGGAAGCCAATAATGACATCTGTGATCTTCAGGTCCCTCTCTTCTTCAAGATGAGCAAGGACTCCAGCTCTGAAAAACACTTTACTCTGTCCAATTCGATAAAGGTTGGAATCCAGCTCCAGTGCTTTGATCTAAAATGAAGGAGAGAAGGCTTAATCTCCTGCAAAGACTGCTTCACATGAAACATCACCAAAAATGTTTGTGTCTCATGGCTGTAGGATACCCCTTCCCTACAACTGAACTACTCAGGCCAGCCAAAGTTGCTAGCTCCAAGTAAAGTCCTGTCTCAGAGGAGCTGGAGCTCAGCCAAGTCCAGCATGAAATGAAGGTAACAGAGACAGAACACAGCAGAGTGTGCATTGTTTAATACAAAGCTACATCAAATAGCCAGAACAAAAAGGATACTGAGGAACATATGCCTTGTCCCAAGAGTCCTCTGCTTCCTCAAGGAAATACATCTATTGATCTTTCCTACTGATGTTTTTCCCAGTCATCTTTGTCAGAAAACAGCACCCCCACAACTTTCCTGTCTTATAAAGCATTTGCTGTCAACCCTTGTACTAGTTAAGAGGAATAAAGTATACTCCTTTGAGAGAAAAAAGGAATCCTTTACAGCTAAATTCAGTCTCTCCCAGTCTTCAAAGGTACAGAGACAAAGCTTTCTTTCCATCTGAACCAGGCAATTCTGCAGAAATTAACTGGAGCCTTCAGTGAAAGCATTTGTCATAAGCAGACCATTACAAAAAGTTTGTTCAAGCTCACACTCTAAGCATGTGCTGGAGATAACATTAATGCTTCTAAGTATTTTGATTCCATGAATATTGTTGCATCTCAAAGTACATGCTTCTGTAGAACCAGAGAGATCCTTTTGCCTAGGTTTACTGAACCTCATGCTAGTCAAGAGCTTTGATTTGCACAGCCAAGAGAAAGCTTTTTGCACCCTCCTTCTCTTGGAGAAAATAACTGACCTTGGAATTTTGGTCTGCAAGTACAATACATATTTAACATGAACAAGTCTGATTTCTAAGCAACACTCAAAGTTTATTCTGTTCAAGTTGAGTTTCTGGGACGTCTTACCATCAGTACACACGCCTGCTTTCCATCCATAAATCCTTTGGGAATTGCATTTGGTGTTAAGATTTCGTATCTGGTAAGGAGAAAGCATTAGACTAGTTACACAAGTGTACTGAAAACATTAATAAAAAAAATAGTCAATAATGCATTCCTATGCCATTGTGGCCTTGCCAGTTTATGATCTTGTCAGAAGAAAAAAACTGCATCTCTAGACAACAAAGGATGATGCAGCAGTCTTAGATGGGGTCCTCTATGCCTCACCTTAACCACACACTTACTAGAGAAGTCAAAGATGCTTTTGGGAGGCTTTGTGCTAAGGAATACACCAAGAGACAGATGCACCATCTTTGAGAACAGTGGCAATCTTGTTGCATGAAAATAGTTCAAGTTTTGCACTCATGTCTTAACCTTGCCAAGGTAAAGACTGCTTCAGATTCTTTTCTAGCCTTACCTTTGTCTGAACTCCTGGAACACGACTCTGTTGGGGAAACCCTGACGACAAATACGGATTCCCTCCAGCACTCCATTACAGCGAAGCTGGTCGAGGACCAAGTGGGGATCTAGTTTTCCAGCCTAGTGAGGAAAAAGTGTATTTCATTAATTCCACAAAGTTTTTGCAAAGGAGGCTTACCCCACACACACACACACCTTGCCTCCCCATCTCTTTTGTATAGCAGGCAGTTCTCTCAAGCAACCAAAAGCTTTTATGCCATCTTAAGAATCACCACAAAGATCTGTCTCACAAATCTTCATAAGTATACAGTTATTTAGGATGACTTTAAAAGATATCCTGAGAAAACAGGACCTCTAAGATTTCTTGCAAAACCAGACAAAAGACAGCAACCCAATGGTAAGCCCTAGGAAGCCCACATAAGACTGCATGGGCTATACTGTTATAACTGCCTTACCTTTTTCTCATGGTTGGGGATAATGCAACGAACGAAGTTGGGGTTGGTGTTCCTCAATGTAGCCATGAGTTTAGCCAGCTGTTCTTTATAGAGCTGCCCCACTGTTCGGAACATACCCTTCCTGGTTTTAAAGGCCCCTGGCAGTGCTGTGTCTGACATACCAGCTACTTGATCCAGCCCAACAATACGGTCAACTAGAGAGAGCAAAGGAGAGAGCGTTAAAATTCTGCCACAAACAGAGGAAGCACGGGGATATACAAAGAACATCTGGGTAGAACAGGATAAATGAGAGGAGCTGCAGGATCCTTTTTGCTTCATCTCTACACAGATGTCAACTCCTGTACAGAATTTGTGCAGGGATAGGAGCGTGAAGGAAAAAAGAAGCAACAGCTCACTACAGGAAGTTTGAGTGATGGAGTCAAACTTACTCCCCAACATGTTCTACTGATGCTCTGGAAGAGCAATCTAGAAGTGAGTTTCAGATGTTTCTACTTGCTTAGGTCACAAGGAAAAACAACAAACCAAGAGTTCTAGCTGCCAGCCCAGCAGAGTCAACTATTAGTTAACTCTGACCCAGAAGGGGCCACAGTTAGAGAAAAAGCCCAGCTTCACTCTTGCATTACAGGCAGAGCTGCCATGTCTGGGAATCAGAAAAGCCATATCTACTTGTAAACTGTGCAAACATGGTAAAAGGCATGATAGAAACCAAACCTCAAGATACCACTGTTTGAGTTATTTTTAGAGTACAAGTATGCTGTGACAGACATGAGCAATACCACTAGGAGAAAGTCAGAACTCCCTGCCCCAACAGTTTCTCCACTATGCCACAGTGATGTCCAAGCACTGATGAAGCTCTCACATTGATGGGTGGACTCCACAAACCCTATTTTTTTATAGAAGAGAAGCCAGCTACATCTGAGAGCACTGGGGCAAGAAGAAGTTAAAGCATCACTTTTTTCTATTGCTCTTCTACATGGAGATAAAAATTTGCCCATTCAGCCTAAACCAACTGAATCACTATAAACTTCCACAACCCCAGTACATTTTTTAAGGGCTTCAAGTAACCAATTTACTTTATCTTTACTGGCTGACTGATTTAGTGTCTGACTGATGCCTGAACTCAGGCTCCCAATCTTCACTTCAGAAAATACATCAACTTGTGCTGAACCAGCTTCTGATAAAAAAAAAAAAAACCAACAAAGAACCCTTCTAAAAGAAACTCATACAAAAGAAGAAACAAGAAAGGATAGTCTGATTTACAGCTAATGCTAGTTTAGAACTGTTCACTTCTAGAGCAGCTGTTAGAATAGGGTCAAGGTTGTCTTATAAGAAAGAAAAGAAGGTTATGTTACTAGGTGACATCACAGGGAAATCCACAGAAGAGTGTCCCAGATTGCAGCTGGAACAATCCTCTTAAAAATCTTGAGCCCTGCAATCTACATCAAGACAGCAAAAAGGACAGTCACTTGCAGCAGAAGATCCAGCTAAGAACAGTAAATGAGAACTGATTAGCTGTGGTTCAGTTGACATTTCAAGTCCAAAAGGAGCCTCACACAGCAAAGGCCTCGTTAGGCACAAGTTGCTGGCGGCCATTTTTCATGCAGGACGAGTTCCTTTGCCAAACGAGCTCTTTTAAAAAAGATCAGCAGCTGAAGTCAAATCCCAACACTGGAATCAACGTTCAACTGGATTTAAGTTTAAATGCAGTCTTAGAAATCTTTCTTCCAAACCTTGCAAGAAATACAGCCTTGCTAGCTCCAGGTTCAAACAGTGGACAGGGATTTGCCTTGAGCTGTTCCTATGCAAGACCAACCTTCAGCACCTGAACATGTCCTGATTTTTCTTGTCTCCACTTGCAAGGTGGGAGTTTTGCGTTTGATTTAAAGTCCGTGAGGAGCTACTAGCACAAAGCAGAGGAAATGAACGAGAAAGACAAGCAGGTATGACAAAGGGACAAGAGAAGTTAACGGAAGCATTTCTTGCATGGCTCTAGGATGCATTACACACATGACACAACAGCTGGGTTTCTCAGTCACCTGGTTCTAGATGAAGAATAGGAAAGTGTTGATAGAAATAGGCTCTCTGAACGTTCTGCATCTCTGCAACAGACAGAGACGTCAAAGAAAACCCACCACAGAAAAGTGACAGCAACAGTAAGACTCAAAAAGCAGATAAATCCAGAGAAGGAAGAGTAAAATACTGACCAACACTGCAGAAAGAACAGACCAGTTGCAGGACTGAAAACATAGATTCAACCTCAGATCTTGAGTTTGAGTGTTGCAGCTGCGCAAGCTGCTGGGACATAATGGTGCATTCAGATTTCATCCCAGCATTCTTGGTTTTAAGAAATGATTGTTATATATGCAGCAAGCTTAATAAAAGTTGATGCAAGTGAACCTTTCTTGTGAGTTACAGTGAACTTTTAATGCAATACCATGATCTAAGCAAAGGATGTTCCAGATAATGCTCATCTTAGTGGTTTAGTCTTCAGGGAAAAAAGCAACACAGCTCATTACAAACTTTTGATGATCAAACAAACTCTTCCATATAAAACAAGAGAAAACAAATGAGATTAAGGTTAATTACATACCATCTTTCCACAGCTCAGACACAAATTTATCTGATGACTGGTGGAGAAGAGTAGCAATATTGTCATTCAGTGGATCCATGTTCTTCATCAGCCACTCATCTGCTTTATAATCCACCTGGAGAAGATAAACATATCAAGAAACGTATGGGGGAAATTTCTGCAGCACAAGATGCAACAAGATCCTGTGAAGTCTATAAAAAAAAAGCACTGAGGTTTGCACAATCAACAGATTACCTAATTGTTCTTGGAACTGCCATCTAAGCAAGCATACCTACAAATTTCAAACTCTAATAAACAGCTCCATGTTCTGTTCTGGAAAAGGACTGGCAATGCTAGTTAGCACCACCCAGAGTGTGACACACAAAAACCCTGCATCATCATTTTTGGTGATGAAGTCTCTTGATGTAAGGTTCCTGAGCAGTACCTCCAATCTTACCAAGTCAGAGAACACATTTAAATTGGTCTGTTTGACGTATCTTCAACTAAACATGTATAATTTACAAATTCCCCTTAGGAAGGGGAATTACCCCTTGTAAGGTCCACACAATGAAACAACTTTGTGAAATCTTCCTCTGGTTTCCCACAGGCAGCCATTTCTAAGAAGCAGTGGTTATGCATTAGAAATACAGCAGACATTCCAATGTTCAAATATTTGCTGCTGATTCTTTACCTTGCCAGCATAATGTATGATACAGAAGTCCGCTTTGTCCTTCAGCTGTTTCGGCTTCTGAAATTTGGGGTGGGTCCCTTGTTCTTGTACAACTTTCTCCACAAAGCTTTTGTCTGTAGCTTTTGGGAACCAGCACTCTTCATCCAGCAGAGCCAGTATACCAGGAGGCCCAGCCTTAAAGGGAAACATCAAAACATCATTAAATACATGACTACACCAATAATTTTTAGGTGGCTAGGGGGAGAGGGGGGAAGATACTTAAGTCTGATCCCCATCACATTCACCTGTTGTGTGATAGCAATTCAACTATTTCCACTGAATTCTAAACGTTTTTAATGAGAAAGTGTATTCCATGGCATTTGCCTAGGTTGTTTTAAATACAAAAAAAGAATGGAAGGAACACTATTGCACTGTTCTGCAAACATCCAGCTGTCTAAATGCAGAAGGCCATAGCAGAACATTTCACAAACTAGTCCTTATTACTGAACATCTACTGTGAAATTTATAAATTTTTAAGTTTCATTAGAGCGGAATGAAAGCAAGAGATTCACAGCTTCTCATCACACTTATAGTTAAGTAAGAAAGTTCACACTCCTTATGGCAAACCACACATACATCTAGCACCATGTAGATCTACACAAAGACAATTTTGTGAGAGGAAAAAGTGTCTGACTAGATCTATTTTCATCCAATACTTCCTACAGAACTCATACTAACAGATTTATCAGTGACATACTTTCAAGGAAGAAACTGTTCACTTCTGCTTCACAGCATGCCACGGTATCAGTACAGAGGATTACAAAAGCTGGACAGCTAGTATCCAATCTAAAGACAGAGGTTATGTGTTCAAGGACAAAATTCACGCTGCCTGACAGCAGAACAAGCTTACCGGCTTCTCTATGAGGTCAATGCAGGGCTGTAGATCCAGGCCAAAGTCAATGAAATTCCACTCAATGCCCTCCCTCTGGTACTCCTCTTGCTCCAGAATGAACATGGTATGGTTAAAGAGCTGCTGCAACTTTTCATTTGTGTAGTTAATACACAGCTGCTCAAAGGAGTTCAGCTAATCAAGAAAAAGGTAGAAATATGTTTGAACAGTTGCTTTTTGAAGACCATCTACGATTCTGTTAGCTCAAAAGATCACATCTGTAATTCATGAGTTTAAGCTATTGTTCTGTGTGGGGTGGAGAGTCCTTTGTCAATAACCCAATTTGGTTATGAACTGCCTCCCTATCATGTGCCACTGCATCACTGCTGCAATCCCTAGGGAAGTTCATGAACACTGTTCCTCAGACTTTGTGAAAGAATGTTTAGTTGTAAACAGCAGAAGAATTACTGTAGCTCCTTAACCCCGGGAACAGAAAAGACTGCAAGTTTCTCACAAACTCAGGGCTGGCAGATCCTCTTCATAGGAAGAAGCAGCAACAGAAGCCCGAAGACAAATTCCTAAAGGCACATGGTCTGGAAAGTCCCTTTTAAACCCTCATATATAAAAATCAGAACAGGGAAAGCGAGGGGAATTTCTCCAACATCTCCTGATTTCTTCAAATTGTGAGGACAAAGTTCACAACCAAGGGTGCATTTTCATGCTAGATCACACTATGCGTAACGCAGTTGCTGAAGAGAACTTTTATGTGGCTTATTTTTCCATTTCATGAGAAAGTTGGTTCAACTCAACCTACAGCTGCACATGAGCTAGATCCAGCATAACAGAGGTTGATAGGAGCTGCCTGACTGCGATAAGGGGAGCAGCAGGGTACTGTTTAACTGATGGCAGCATGTGGTTGTTTCAGACTAAGCATAATGCAAAGCCACATACCAACATTGTTGTTTCATAGACAATGGCTTGGCCTAAGAGTTCACCGCTACCTATGGAGGGAGCTCCCACTTCCCCTCTTTTCCATCACTCCCTCATCCTTCCTTCAGCTCTTCCTTTCCTACATTTATCATGCATCATATTTTATGCTCAGATCCCCTCTTGCAGACTGATTAAATTATAAAACTCCCTAAGAAAATATTTTTAGCAAACAGTACAAGCAGATGCAGCCAGGAGCAGCAGAGAGGAAAAGGAGCAAGTTCACCCCTTTTCTGCATCAAGGAGCTGCTTGAGCAGTTTAGCTGTACACAGAACCACACTCTGATCCTTGTTTTTTGTGCTTCCTGCAGAAAGGAACATATGCAGGGCAGAACACATGTTGGTGTTGATTTGGTCTGCCCTGTCTTTGTCTTTTCCAAAACTCATCAAGAGGAAGAAAAAACATTTCTAACCTTTTTTAATGATGCTAACAGGTTTCAATGGACTATCCTTTAAATGTTTCGGGATAGATTAATGGGACATAAAATTTTAAGTCTAGTGCTGATCCATAACTCTAGACGACATTTTTAAAGATTTTTTTGTAGGTTAGCAAACTTAAGCTGTGAGCTATAAGGAATCAAGAACATCTGGAACTGTGAAATCAAAGTAATCCTGATGCACATGCCAAAACTGATACAACCAGCAGAATATACAGCAACGAGATAAAACATTTTCAGAATACATAACATACTAAAGAATTAACTGCTTACATTATTTAATAACCTATCTGACAGTTCACATCAACAGGGATCTCAAATAGCAGACTTGGAATACACATCCTTTCCAAAACTTTTCCAGTTTTAAAGTGATGTCCTTTAGTGGTCTTTGCTCCATGGTAAACTGTGCTGAGTGCAAGGACCCGATGTCTTCTTACCTCAAAAATCTCAAAGCCAGCAATGTCAAGGATTCCAATGAAGGATGCACCCTGTCGCTTGGTCTTATCCAATGCCTTGTTGATACGCATAACCAACCACCGGAACATACGCTCATAAGTGGCTTTAGCCAGCGCTTCAATGGCAAAGTCAGCCTAGATAAAAAAAGACAAAGATCAGGAGTTACAGTACAATGCAAAGGAAAGCATGAGTTGCTCTGCTTTGGCATCTGACAGTCAACTGTAGTCTGAGACTTTTCACTGAACAAGGCTCATTTCAGAGGTTATTCTCAATGAAAATTAGATGGCACAGTGATACTCTATAAACAAGAGCAAATAATGTGTCTTACTACATGTGTCAAAGAAGGATTCTGCCTGTTGGAAAAACCAATGCTTGCTATTCAAGAACGAAAAATTATGGCCACTCACCTCCAAAGATTATAGTAGCATAGCAGGCCCAAAGAAAAACATTTAAATTCTTTTTAGCTTAGGATCTGTGAAGCCAAATCCCTCTCTCCCATGCCAGTTCCCTATCTGTGACTGACACAAATACTATGCACAGTGAGAAATTAAATACCAAAATGGAAAGGTAGCCTGCGACTATTTCTAGACTTCACTCCTTAATCCCTTCCATGTTACGGGGGCGTGTTTGTTTACACTGAGAATAAGGATACATTCATAAAGAAGCCATGCAGTGAGTAAATATAGGGGCTTGCATTCAGGAGGCCGTTATCCACTAGGTCAGGTTTCATTTACAGCACATCCTGTTTCAAGAACGTTACAAAACTTACAATCAGTTTCAAGGGTGAGGGGCAAATTCTTCCACCCTAGTAGGTCAGCTACACAAAAATGGTGCTTTCCATATTACAGCAACATCAAAATGTCATCCTTGCGCACAGCACTGAAGGAACTTACTCCCCTGAGACAGCCAGTCACCAAAATTAGGAGATGCTTTCTTTTTTTCTTCTTTTCCTCAAATGAAGAAAAGTGCTTACAGGAACAGAATGATTTCTATCTTTATACAGATCAAGGGAGCAAATACTAGAAGCAATTTGTATGCTCCATTATTTAAGTGTGGTTGCCACACACTGCCGTCATAAAGATGGTTATTAAATGTTACAGAAGCCTCTTATACATTTGTTAGCTTTGTGGTGGCAAGATTAAAGACTAAAGTACATGCTAATTTTTAGAGAATGCATACCTGCTCTTTGGTCTGAGCTTTCTGGACATAATCTCGTCCGACTTTGATGCGAGGAGTCAGGATACCTCTAGTGAAATCCGTCACATTGATACCCAAAAGGTGAGAGACTTTCTGAGCAGCTAAAGATGGTAAAATGAAACAACAGAGCTGAATGTTACTTCGTTTTTCTCAAAGAAAGCAAGAGAAAAAGAAAAACACATTCCTGCAACTGCCTTCCCAAGAGAGTCATGAAACTGTTTATAAAAAACATTAAATGAAACACAGAACAGTATTTAAAAAAAAAAAAATCCCTAAAAACCTCTTGCAATGAATACTACAGGTTACTGAGTTTCTCTGGAAGCCACAACCGTAAGTTTGAAGCAATACTCTCATGCCACTACGTCATAACACAGAAGCTTTAGAAGGTTCATAACCTGTAATCAATTTAAGGATACGTCAAGGAATGGATTTGCTAATCCAGCTAATTGATCTGTCTTCATCTACTGATTAGTCTTTGAGGTAACTCTGTATTTCAGATTCCAGATCTAAAACCCAAACAGTTTACTCTCCTCTCCGAAACACCATTTAGAGCATATTTTCCATAATAATAGCTCAAAATATGAACACTGAAAGATAAACTAGCAGCCTCTTATGTTTCTGCCAGCCTAGGAGATAAGCCTTCTGACAGAGAGTTCTCTATCATGTGCAATACTGAACTGTTTACTCATGCAACATTGGGCAGCACAATTAAATTACATACACATACTTTATACCTACCGGAAAACTATCTGCCTTAATCTTACAGTTACAAGCCTATCTACAAAGTCAGCAAAGAACATTCCTTAAAGCCTGATAATACAGGTTTGCAGGAGCAATCTTTCCCAGCTTGGTTAAGACACAGACCTACACTACATACTCCAGCAGAGTAATCCTTTTCATCTGGTCATCACGTGCCTAGCCCTCCCCAGAGCAGAGCCACATTCCTGCCCATGGGTGGCTGCAGACACACCCCTGGCAGAACAGTGTGCCTATTTGTACGAAGGAGCACGTCAGCTCCTTTGACAAATAATTCACCTTATAGAAAACAGGGCTCCAGCATTCCTACATACTGTGACATATTCTCCCATTTGCAAGAAGTCCCTCCAGGCTTTTTTTTTCCCCCTGCATTTTTTCTTGGGGGAGAGATTGGTTACCTGTATTGTCTGGCATAGAGGCTTGGTCTGTATTACGCTCCTTCTTGAAGACTATGTTGCCAAGTTGAAGAACACCTGAGATAACCTTCAGCAGACCTTTTAAAATAATAACAACAACTTAGTATCAGACATCACCAAAAGCCCTGATATGACCCAGTTAACTTCTCCTGACATGGTTAAGAGCCCCTTCTCAATGTCCCAAAGACCTTTCTGGAATTTAGGGGAAAAACACCATAGGTAATCCCTCCAAATGACTCTCATTCAGAACACAGACCTCTCCCTGTTGCTCCTATGGCAAGACTACACAGCCTGTAAATTTGCCCATTCTCAACATCACTGCAGTGAAGTGGGAGATAAGTGAGGGTAATGCACCACTCTACATCATCTTTATTTTTTGATAACATTTGTTCTCTGTTAAAGGGCCAAACTGGCTGTTTTCCCCAGTGACTACTGTTAAAACACAGGAAAGAGACAGTTAAGAGTCCAAACCAGTTAAGACAAGGAAGATTTTGTTCCTTTAACTCTCTATTGCTTTCAGCTCCCTGACCAAGGTCCATAGTCCATATAAACATAGTAAAATGCAGGAGGATGCGGGCAAAATGCCTGTACCGTAACTACTATTAATTACATGCTGAAGCACCCCACCTATTGCTAATGAGGTATTTGTACACTTTGAATGCTGCATATCACAAAATCAGCATCAGATGCTAGAACAGGAAAGACTTCCATGCCATAGCATCAATTTAATTTTTACTGTGTATCAATCAAAGCTCACTGCATAGCTTCTAGTTGCCTTGAGCAAAGTAAACTGCCAGTCACTTGCAAAGGAGATCTTCTACCAAATTTTTTTTAATTTCCCAATTTCTACCTGCAACATTTGTTTTAAAACAATATCCTTTTGACTGTAGAGCAAACAAAGGCTCCATGTATGTTACATTAGGACTAAGAGAAAAAAAACACAGATGTTTCTAGTAGCATGTTATGAAATTCAGGGATTTGACAGCCGAATCGGAGTCTTGGCACTTGGACAGATTATTTTGATGTTGGCTCACAAATGAAGATAGTTAGTGTTTACACTTTACATCAAAACTAAGTAGACCTACCATCCAGCCAGGCACCATATGTATTACTCTAAGCCTATAAGTAACATTAATGCACTTCTCACTTTGAACAGGAAGTGCAAAACACTAAAGCTATCTTTGCTGTAGTGGCTGGAACCAGCAGCTCATCTACGTGACAGCAAAGACATGCCCTAGAGCATACATTAAAAACCCAGATCAAAAAAATTATCATAATAGGAAGCCTGACAATAAATTAGACTGCCAAATTGCATTTATTTATTTATTTAGGCACATTTCTCTTCACCTCCAGCAGTTTCTGTCTTAGGATGATTCAGGATATCAAGAAACGTATTAAACAGTGGATAACAACAGTGTGGGTTTATAGCAGGCTGGACTGTGAAGAGCGATAGTTAAGGCACCTCAAAGCCTGAACTGCTGCAGCCTCCAGCAAAGGAGCTGGTGTACTCAAACCACCACAGAAGCTTGCTTCATTGCAGAGAAAAAAAGCCAACAAACCAGTCCTAGTTTTAGAAGGCCTTTTACATTTAGAAACTGAAATTCTGCAGAACACTGGTTACCAACCAGTGAGGCAGATCATGAATGAGATAGCACAGAGCTCTGGTGAATATGTATCACTGCATTTTGTGCTGGCTTCATGCAATTCGAGCTTCGCTGTCATGGTACTGTGCTCCCAGAATCAGACAATATTAATTTCTGATCAGCAGTTCAGTGTTAAGCTGGAAAGAAAGGCATGATGACCAGGCCATTCTCAAAGGACTAATCCAGCAGTGGTTGGATTAGATACTTTAAAACCACTGCTTAGGGTCAGGGGGAGCACACAAGCTGTGCACTGCACAAGTGCATGAGGGGATTCTTGTATCTTGGATATGTTATTCACAGACTGGATATACAGCCCTCAGATCAGAACAAAAACATCAAGCAGAAGTATGTTTTCATTAGCTGCTTGACTTCTGAACTTAACTGTATAAACTGAAACTGTGCTGGTACATCCTGAGGTGGGTGACTCCAAAGCCACTAAGTTTATTACTTGCACGCTTCTCACTTGGAGGGGGGAAATGGACACCAGAGAAGTCAAACCAACAAAACCCCCCAAAACAAACAAAGAATCCCAGAACAAAAAAGCTCTAGAGATATATGATCTGTTCTGTCTTTCATTTCTTTGTATTTTCAAGCCCTTCAGAGGATTCATACCTATCTGCTCTTCATCTGGGATGCCCATGATCCTCATTGCCTCCATGGTCTCCTGAAACATATCTTTGTCTTGCTGGCCCGGGATGGTAACGTGGCCATTGGAGAGGAAGCGGTATTTGTTGTAAGGCTCCAGCAGCAGATCAGCTTAGGAGAGAATTGAGAAAAAAAGTTACCATGACTATTTTTTTTTAATTTTTTTTTGTAGTAGACAAGAAGTTACCACTGAGATTAAATTTCTGACTTGCATATGGTAGCAGGTACCGGATGAATTTGAGACTAACCCCAGTTTTAATGCAGGCTGAACATTTACTGTATTTTATATAAAATTTGAGGTTTTCTGCCTTATTTCTTTCTATTCCCTCCTCTGGACTACTCCACCAAAGCTGTGTCAATCATCCTTATGCCCTAAATTTATATGAAGCAGGGATTAACTCAAAAGTAAACTAGCCCTTAATTTCAGACACCACGTTTATTTCAAGTCACATGAAGGTTAATCCACAGATCTTGAAATAGTAGCAACTATGAGAAAAGTCCTCTCCTGTCCTTCCTCCAGATGAACTTGCAGCTCTTGCACAACATGGACCCTGATTACTAGACTGAACTAGGTGCACTAGGATCCTAGACTTCTAGAGCTGCTTAGGTGCCAGCAGCTTTGCTCTGCTCAGTTGAAACACTGAGCACATCACAGTAGGACCATTCCTGCACTATAAGGGTTTACATCATGCAAGACGAGACTAAACACGGAACCGCGGTTTAGATAAGGAAGGGCGTAGAGTCACTGCTGGCAAGGAGACAAGTGCAGGAAGGAACTAGAGAAGCAAGTTTTCAGGAACTGAGAAGTGCAGGGGGAGGGCAGAGGGATGTGTGAGTGTACGGAAGAAGTGGAGGAGGGGTGACCATATCTAAAAGGCAGAGCCAAGAAACTATGAAGGGACAGGTCCTAGCCTGCAAATGTTTTGGATCCTCTGTCATAGTGATGAGGGAACCCCACAGCTAAAAAGAAATAATAAAATGAATCATACTCACTCTTCAAATGCTCGCCTGCCCCAGACAGCAGGTAGTAAAAGATGTGGAAGGTTCTCTCCTCTTTGGCTTGACGAATTGCACGTGATTTCTCCAGCAGATCTTCAGAGAGTCAAGGCATATGACAGGACATAAAAATAGTTTTCTATTTCACAGCAGGAGAAAAAAACCCCTCATACTACCTGATGTTCTCCTCACACTCATTAACAGGGGTATTGATTTAGCAATCATTATCAGTCAACAGCCCACTGAGCTTCTGGTCTCAGTTCTGCCTCTGAATGACGGCTCTGACATGAGAGACTTAACTGATAAAACCCAGAAAAACAGTGGCCATCCATCCCTAGTTTCCTTAGGCAGAAGTGAGAATGGCTTATGAATTTCCAAAGCTATTAATCTTATTGCAGTTTATGCTTCCATTTCAGCATCCTAAGATTAGAATTCACTTCTTCAGAAGAGATGTCCACCGTGATCACAAAGGTCAAAATACTACATGGAGAAGCAGGAGACTACAGCAGTAATCTTGCTAGCATAAATTAAAGTGCTCCCTACCACTTTCTCAACCTGACACAGAAAGTTAGCTGTGAAGAGATTGCTAGGTACTATTACTGCCATCTCTCTAGCTTTTAGCTTCTCCTTTTAAGAGGTTACATAAAGGATACAGGTCTCAATATTGGCACCAACAATGTAGCCGTTGACATCAAAGTTGATTCTGATGAACTTGCCCTAAGAGGAGGATAACAGCATTAAAATTAGTATTCATTCTATCTGGTAACAGCAGTAAACAGTAAAGGTAAGCCTTCTGTTTTTAATGCAGGAAAGGAAATTCAGAACAGGTCAGGCAGGTTTTAGGCAAAACATAAGGTCAGCCAATAGGCAGTGCCTGCTGATCGTAACAGTGATGTAACAAAAAAGAAAGACACCAAACACTTTCGGACATTTTGACAGCCTATAATTCACATCATTACATTTCACCACAACCAGAGTCCCTTCACTTTCATGTTCTCTATGGTCTGGACAGTTCTGCCTCCCCCAATGTTAGCTTCAACAATTTTGCAGTTAGTTCTGGCTCTAGCTCCCCCATCTGCCTCTCAGATGTCCACTGCCCACCGCTCTCTAGAGCAAGTAAAACAGGGCCAGTATTTGCTCTCCAGCATAAAACTGACTGTAAGAAATTTACAATAAAAACCGGCACAGATGATTTTGGCAGGGGGACAAGCTCCTTCATTCCAGAGATCTATCAGGTCTATTCTGGATAATTCACTGAATTAAATTCACTTCCCAGATTAATTTGAGGGAAGTCACTCTCAGACAGTTGTGCCAGTCCTGTCCTACTGATGGTAGACTGACCCAAAAGCAGATTGAGTCTGCCCTCTGGGAAATGTAGAGCACTGGCACCCACACTGCATACTCACAAATCTTGAGGAGTTGTCATTCTTTACTGTCTTGGCATTTCCAAAGGCCTCCAGGATGGGATTAGCCTGGAGCAACTGTCTCTCCAGTTCTCCCTAGAGAGAGATCAGAAATTAATAAAGTAGGTAGCAGTTTACTACATTAACCTTGGGTCAAACCAGCGCTGAAGTTTCAATTCACACTAGCTTAGCATCTGTTGTAGAGAAGCCATATTAAACCTTAGGAGGCGATCCCTTAAACCTTCAAAGGAGACTCATTAGTTATCTAGGTAAAACAGAACCATTCACAAATATGCCTTATTACCTTCTTCAACACAGGGACATCTCAGTGCTGTCTTTCTGGTAACAAGAAGCACTTCAATGCCATTTGGACATAACATCCCATAGACTTTCCAGGATCAAAGCAAAACACTGTACCATCCAAGCAAGGTCAGGCCCTCATCTCAGAAGTGTCTTGGCATCTAGGCTGGAAGACTGAGGAAAATCCTGTCTTGTTACTGCAAGATAAATTACTACTAGCAGAGCTCATGGCTAAGAAACTAGTCTGAAAAGGTCTTAAGTTTTTGGTTGTGGGTTGCTTTTTTTAAAGAAAACAAAACAAAGCTTACACTAGGAGTCTACATCTTCCAAAATACAAAAAGCAAAAACCTCCTTTGTAAGGAGGCATACAAAAAAGAGAATTAGTAGTATCCCACAAAGTGCACGATCACTTCCATTCTACTGCCAGATTTACACAGTCACTCCCTTGAGGAACACAAAGTGCTGGAGCTGTAGGGAAAGAAAATTCAGGACCTTCACTCCTGCCAAGCAGCAGATCACTGGAGCATACACACCTTTCCCTGTAGGCTCTAGATATATCCCTGGATGGTTTTAAAAATTACTTGTCCTCTGTGCTAAAAGCATGAAGTTCTATATATTTCCAAATTACCTAAAATGCTTCTAGAGACAGAAAAGGACAGTTTAGATGAATGTTTCCCTTTTCAGCAGTTATCAATAATACTCAAGATTTCCTGTGCATAACAGATGAAAATGAAGTTTGATTCACAAGAACTGTTTGTGGACAAATTATTTAAGGGCACTTCTAATGGAAAACTGTTCCCATTCATTCTCAAAGTGCATTATAAAACAGATTAGTCCTTACACAGTCTCTCTAAAAATACATGCAATTAAAAAAAAAAAAAAAGAGGAGTAAGATAAAAATGAAAATCTATGCAAAGAACTAGAATCTTTATTTTTACTTCCACAATCACCTTACTTCATGCTTGAAAAGTGCAAGGCCAAACAAGACCCTCAGTCCCTGTAGAACTGCACATACACAGAAGGGGCAGCTGCTGCAAACACTTTCATTGACTGTCAAGTATATTTAACAAGGGGGAGAGTCCTAGGAAGGGAACCTGAGCTGGGACATCTGCTCTTTCACAACAGAGTCGGCATATGGCTTTGTAAGGAGAAAACCTTGAAACTGTCACATTTTCCCTCCTATACTGGCTCATGAAGTTGGAACACTCTTTCCTCACCCCAGTCCTCCTTCCCCATCCTGCAGTGAAGTCCTAGGCCTTTGTGACTGCAATTCATTACTATGCAAGTAAGAGATGCCACCAAAACAGCATTTCAATCCAACTATGTAACAGAGTGAAGGGAGGAAAAAAAGGCTGTTTTTTCTTCTGAACAGAAGTCAGGCTTTGACACCAAATCTACTTTAATTATTTGGCTAAAAATAAAACTAGGGTCATGCTTAGCTACACAAAGATCAAAAGTTTCTAAAAATTCATACTACAGTCCCTCCTGTTATTTAGTACCTCAGGAATAAAGAGTCATTTAATGTCAAGTAGGTGTTGGTAAACTGCAGTTTAGAAGCAGTTAGGTCTTTTGACCCACCAAGGTAGCAATATAGAGCTGTGGAGAAAGAAGACTGTAGAGTTGGTTGAGTCAGTCAGCTCTCATGACTTGCCTTAGCACCACGATACAGTGGGAGGGGCAAGTTCTCAGCATGCCATAACAGTGGCCCAAAAGATGAAGTGGCAGTGATTACTGAACGTTTCCATTCACCACTGGCATGCACTGTGCACCACCTCTGTTTAAAAAGACAATCCTTTTATCATGGGATTTTTTGGGGTTTGTTTGGTCTTTTTACCCTAAATTTTGACAGTCACCTCTCACCGGGGGAAGAGACTTCATTATTATACAATTGGTGGTTTTGCAGCTGTCACAGGCTTTCTAGAAATTCTAATTCTATAATTAAGATTCTGCCAATTCTCTGACACCTCTAACTGCCATTCCTTGACCTGAAACAAACTTGTTCAATGTTTGGCATGTATTTGAAGTAAGTACACTATTCCTCATGAAACCAGGAGCAGCAGCAGCCACCGTTTCTGTCAGCCCATGGCTGGGCAACACACACTCCTCAGTACACTCTCTACTACTTTGAAGTTACAACACCAACTTAAAAAAACTAAAATCCTTGACATGACCTTATACTCCAGTTTTTGTTGGGGTTTTTTTTTGCATCTCATATGCTTTTGGGAATGATTTCTATGCAAGGTAGAAGTTCTGTCAGCCATTTATTCTTCAGGAAGTATACAGAAAGGCATCTACTGCTAGCTTTAACAGAATGCAATTTTTAAAAAATAAGATATGAGGAATGGTGTTTGGGTTTGGGGGGGGGGTTTTTGTTTGTTTTTTCATTACAGGTTTGCTTTTCTATTCTTCTCTGCAGTCATGTGAGAGACTCACAAATAACCGAGTCCCAACAACAACAGCAGGTTGGACAGGAAAAGGAGAAAAAAATCATCAATAACCTAAACTTCATTACAAATATGTAAGCAACTATTACCCATGAATTTCTGATTAGAAACATCCTCATCTTGAAAAAACCCCAATGATATGATTTAGAACATCAGTAGAGAAGCAGAGACTAAACATGGGAAAACATCAATCTCAACTTCCACAAATAAAATTTCACGAAATGAGAAAAGTGTTTATATACTGAGGCTTATAGTAGTCACACCATGCAGCTAGAAGCTATTAAGTTGAATATACTAATAAACTGGGATTAGTGGAAGCTGCCACTACTTCCAGAACAGGAGCGTGAGAGTTGAAGAATATTCTTCATAAATCTGACTTTGCTCTGATACTTAAAATCCCCAGGGGTTTACACACAAAACTCCTAATAAGAGACACTGTCAATAAGCCTTTTCAGTAGATAAAGCACCCCTACTTTCTATATTAACATGAGTTAAGTTCCATACCTCATCTTCCAGTATAAAGGTTCGACACTGTCATATTCAACCCTACAGAATAAATCTGCTGCGACCAGTACACCCAAGAACCCTAAAAAATATATCCTATTCATCTTCCTAAACTCTTCTAATCTGCTTCCAAGTTTAAGGTTTGTTAAGGATTGTTGCATGGACTACTCGTTACCAATAAACATTCAAAGACTCCAGTTCTAAATCCTTTCTGGGAAGGCCAGTGCCACTATTTAGTCACAAAAGGGGAGCAAAACGTGAGGTGTAGGACTTCTCAGAGGAGCCAGAACTGATGGTGGGGAAAGAAAAAAAAAAACCAAACCACCCAAAACAACAACAAAACCCAGCCTTGGGCAAAGCACCGACCAGTCCAACTTCAGACTGTTTTATTCTCCTAAGCAGACTGTCTGTCCTGCTTCAGTGGCTGAAATTTTGCTCAAGGATAAGCAGTGGAAGAATACTTAACTCAACCCCATGATTCTATTTTCCACACTTAGAAGAAAAAAAGTAGAATGTTTCTAAATACAACTACTGACAGACCATGGAAAAAGCCTTCATATGTCTGAAAGTTTGGCACGTAGTAACCTTTTTTTTGGTTGAATTCCAGAAGTTACTTATTACTATGTGTATATACACACATATAGTATGCCTGCATGCAGAGATGCCTTGTTATTCATACACTCTACGCACATCAGACATCTCTACACATTGAGCTACTATGGGAAAACCCTTAGATAGGGACACAGTGGACACACTTGGCATCTGGCACTCATTACACAGCTCACCAGTGAACATTTCCAACTTGTTCAGCTCTAACAAGCTCACAGTCCTGGAACACCCTGTCTGCAGGGCAGCCTTCCCTCCAACCTTGCTTTGCAACCTGCAGCCACATCTCACTGCAGGGAACAGAAAGCTAACCACCTAACCACACACACTAGATACTTATGGGTACTAGGAAAGCCTGGTCCCATTCTATTGCCCTGGAGGAATGCTTCTTGAATGGTGTATCTGGAAAAAACCTGCAAGAAAAACCTTTAATGCAAACTAGCATTGAGCACAGAACACGAGTATTCTTGATATTACTTTAGTCTCCAACTGAACATCCTCAAAAAAAGATTACTGTGCACCACACAAAAAAAAAATAAAATTGTGAATTGTCTATGGATTTGTTTTAGCTGCAGAAAGTGATATTGGTGTGGAGTGAAAAGCTGCTCAAAAAAATCACACAATGGGACAGAAAACGCATTCCTGGTGCAGAACGTGCAGTAAACGTGCAGCTCACCTACGAGGATACAACTGACGAATTCGGCAATAGTCCATCGGGGGAGAGGGAGGGGAAAAAAATATAAGTAAGACAACTTTTAAAGGCCTCCCACCATCACCACCACCCTCTTTTCATGTGCTGTTACCACTTGACTGTTTTCCACCCTTTTAATGTTCTCCTAGAGCTATAACGTTTTCAGCTGATGTCCACTAGGCTATCACTGCATTCTCTAGTTCTGAGACAGTATATAATAGCCAGACCTAATCTGTAAAGGTTTTACACTTCCTGGGCTGGTTATGAGCAATACATATGTGCAAAAAGAACAGTATGGGTGATGCTTCGTTTACAGCGGTTCTTGCCCATGCAGCCAAGAGGTTGTGGATGAGTTTATCCCCACTGTAGTTTCACTGAATTCAAAGGAGTCACGACTTAAAACATTGGTCCCTGGCTTGGAATTTTTGACAAACTTATTGCTTCATAGTTCACTGTCCTCCTCAGTCCCCTGATAAATGCATCTAGGCTTTTATTGAGCAATATGGCTTTTACCAACATCAGCCAATATATATTTATTGTGCAGAGTTGGCACAGCAATAAAGCATCATTAAACCCAAGTCTTACCTGGTCTTTTTTAGACTTGTGTGAGGAAGCAACATGAGCCAGATACTGAATGACCTTCTTGGTGTTCTCTGTCTTACCAGCTCCTGATTCACCTCTGTAAAAAAAATCTGCAATTTATTGACAAACAAGACACAGAGGGACATATTTCTAACCTCAAAAGGACTACAGATCTTCTTGATTACATTATGGTCATTACGACACCTCCCTTAAAATCAAGAGAAAACAAGTTGTACTGGCAAGTGGTGGCTGGGTGCAGGTTGTGTACACATGCACAGAGGAGGGAAGTCAATAGAGAACTATGCTTTCTAGTCACTTGGGCACAAAGAATAATCCAGAGGCTGAAGAAGAGCTAGGGCTGAAAGGGTAATGAAAGAATCTTCCAAAAAGAAGACTGCAAGAAACATACCAATTTCTTAAGCAGTACTGGAGGCCAACAAACTTTGCTGTGTCTAGTAGAGAAACTGCTGTATCAAGAGTATTTGTTACTGTATCAGCCTAATCAGTATGAGTTTACTTAAACACAACAGCTGCATCTGTTGTGTTTAAACATCAAATCTGAAGGACTTCTCCAAGCCTTTTCCACTGCCAGAGCTGTATTTCTTAAGGAGTTTGAGCACAGGAGCTGTTTCAAAACCTCCTCCAATTCTAAAGAAAAATGTTCTGCAGAAAGAATTAGGTATATTGGAGGAACTGTAGTGGGACCTTCCCCAACTCTCCACTATTACTTGATTTATTGAGCCCACCCCCAGCTTTTACAACTAATGAGATTTTTAACACAGATTTTGAAATCCAGACAAGCTGACAACTGTAATACTCACGTGCAAAGGATGGACTGATCCTCTCGATCTAAAATAAAATTTTTAAAAAGTAGTTAGACTGAGACTGTAAAATTAAATTTCTGTGACAAAATTAAATCAACACTAAAGAGAAAAACAGGAACTAGCAAACTCTGCCAAGTATCTTCAGAAATGTGGCCTGGTAACCCCTTTTCTGGCAATAGATGCCAACCTCTCACCATCTGCCAGAGTATAACACCATCATCGTAATTTCATTTTCTTTGTCCAGAAAGAGTATTGTTTGCATTACAATACAGAACTCTCCAACTGAATGTTTAACACAGACTGATTTTGATGTACATCTACTTGCTCTTCAGCCCCCTTGCCCCATTATACTGGGCCCATTCCAACTTACAGAAGTTATCAGCAGAGCAGCAGAAATGGAAGGAGGACACAAACAGTTACAAATCCCAAAGTGCCAAAACCTCACAGAGGCTTTTACCTCCAAAGTAAACACTGGAGGCTCAGCGAGACATGTTTGTTACTTATTTTGTACAGAGTGGACTTGAAAGCTCCAATGCTCAGCAGCAGCCTAAGTCCTGTACAGCTGATTTATTTGCGGCACCATCCGCTGGTATATTAATGGAGCAGTTGCTAACAGTAGAAGATGTTTCTTTTTCTTGTTAACATACCAGTAGACATACTAATTCCTGTGTTCGATTCTCAGCCATGGATATTTCCAGTTACAGGAGTTACTTCACTCAACCTATCTACCACTATCCAGCATCTTTAATCTCCTTTTAGCTCTCACCTATGATTCTGCTTCCTCACACACAGCCCTGACTAGTCCTTCCACAACTTCATCCCAGTGCTCCTCCACCATTTCTATGTGAGCACATTCCCCTGCTTCTGCCTTTGTTTCATCTTTTGTCCACCCCGTGCATTATTCCCACCCCATGGAAGTCCCAGTCCTCCCTCATACCACCAGGAGCCAGCTGGGAGCACTGGGCTAACTGCAGAGTGCCTGTGCCTACACCACAACAGCCTGAGTAGCTTGTTATAGTCGTCACAGGGGCAGCAGGACCTGTTCAGACATGGACCAGACTTAGGCACAGCAAGTAGCTGCAGAGAGTCCACAAGAGGTATTGTGGCACTCACAAAACAAACTGTGCCACCGAACTCAAAGTCACAATTAGTTTGAAGGTTATCCATTTGGCTGTGAGTTCTTTTTGGTTTTGTTTTATTTTTGTTTATTTTAGGTTTGTGATTTTTTCCTTTTCTTAAGATCAAGACCAGGGGACAATCAAATCACTCAGAAACACAGCAGTTCGATTTCATCCAGTTCTTATCATTCTTTCCTTTTTCCCACACTGACCCCAAATTTTGTGTTAGACTGAAGAGAAAGGAAGCCTCAAACATTCATGAGTATAAAATTCATGGGATTGCTCTAATAATTTATTTCAGCAATTGGTAACTTTTATCAGTACATTTATGGATGTAACTGCCTCCATATTTTAGCTACTGGTTCTTTCTATTCCTTTCTCCAGTAGCTCAGAAGTGCATTCAGTATTCTCCCCACCAGAGAATACTTAAGACAATGTAACTGAGTCACCATTTAAGTTGTTTTGTGCAAGATAAAGAGATTGAGCTGCAATTAGAGAAGGCTTTATAGTCAGATACCAAGTTCAAATACCTGAAACCACTCTCTATATACCCTTAAACACTGCTACCTCAGGTGAACTTAGTGCTTCAGTCCTAACGTCACGAATGCCATTTTCATCAAGAAAAAGCTCCTATAAACTCAGTTTATAAAGAGAAGTATATCTAGACTTAGGACACACTTTCATGGAATAAGGAAAGCAGATAAACCTACCAAATTTGAGATTATTTTTTAAAAATTACTCTGAAAGCAGTAATGGAAACATCAGGTTCATACCCTATGGATAGGCACCTCCTGCTTTTAAGCTTCTTTGCTGGAAATCAATTGTATGCATATGAGCACAAAAATTTAGAGGAAAATAACCTGTTTTATTCTCACTAACACTACTGTCAGAAAGAGCTCATCAGCTGTAAAACTGGAAGAAAGCAAGCAGAAGAAGAAAGTCATTACTCATTTGTTTAGGTCTAGCAAATTCTTAGGCTTTCAAAACCAAATACTGCAGCTTTACCAGCACTGCATATTCACTTTTTCAAGTGCTGAATTGTACTCATTGCCTTTAAGATGTGCACCCCTTTTGCTGAGGGACAGGCAGCGCAGGTGTTAGCCGGCTCCAAAGGCCCCACCCATTCAAGGTTCCCAGTGGGTCAAGGGCTCAGCAGGCACACGCCAGCCCTCTGCCTGACTGGGCACTTTGAGGGTGGATCAGGGGAATAACTAATGACTCATTTATGGATTGCCTAAGGAAATGTATTCCTCGGCAGTGCGACACCTGGGTGCAGTTCTCAATCACAAAGCAGCTACGTGGAAGGGAAAGATAGTGCCTCTGAATACCATCTGCCTTTTGAAAGCTTGACTGTGAACACACAGCCCACTTGTCCACTGCGAGGTTATACTGGCAATTAGGTGTTACAGGGGCTTTTCTGAGAAACCAATCTGAGCCTTAAGGAAGGTGCTCTTTGCTGCCAGTAGCCAATTCGTGTTGGAATTATGACCTGAAGCTCCTCAGTGGTAATGGAGCCCTACACACTTGAAAAGAGCAGGCCTTTCCCTTCCCTCCTCCTGGAGGAGATCCTTACTCCAGCAAAAAACCCACTGGTAGGCAGACAGGTAAATAACTGCCCAAGAGAAAAAGATGACCAACAGTGGGTAAGCTTGCTGGCACTAACACTTTTTGATCATGACAAGTTTTGTTGTGCTTAGTTCAGAAGCTCTTTTCAAGCCTGATTCCAATGAGGCAAGGTAACAACAGCACCCTGGCTGGCATGACCCCAGGGAGTCCCAAAGGGGCAAGGACCGGATTTTTCCCTGCCTTAACACAAAGCAAGGTGTTGAAAGGCGCTCAAGCAGGAAAAGTCACAGACTGTTCAAAGTCATCTCGGCCACATTTTCCTCCCCCAACATACTTTCCTAGAGGCCTGCTGCAGCTGCGTCAGTCACCTCTGCTTTAAGCCAACAGGAACGTACCTGCGAGTGCAGGCAAGTCACCGGTGGCAATCAGACACTACCATAAAAGGCAACATTCCTGTTTGCAATCAGGGGGAAATTCTTTCCCAGGGCTGGATAACTGGAATTCTTCTAATTGTGTACAGACAGACAACTCAAATAATGTGTTGAGCAACAGGAAACTGGAGCCGACCAAAGGGCCAAAGAGCTAACGCATACAAAGGCGTAAAACTCCAACACACTTCCAATTCTAATTGCTTTAAGTGCCAGCATTCATTCTCCCACAACACTGACTTGTGCCATCACGAAACAGAATTGAGTTGCCCAGACAATAGGCCACCTATATACTTTTTTAAAGGATCATTCAACATGGGTGTACTGCACAACTTCAGTCAGCACTTGCCTTTACTCCATTGTCAGTTGTGCAAGCAACCTACTCAGCAAAAGAGAATGTGCTGGGTACCATAAACTCAGTTGCTTATAATAACACAATCAAGAAATGCCTGATTAAAGGAAATCTGCATCTGCTTTTCAAACCTAAACAGAGTTACTTATTAAAAACAATCCAGAATAACAACTCATTAGTTAATTATAGCAACAGTTCTGTATTTCAGACCAGCTGGCAAGGAAAGCTTTTTATCTAGGCTCTTCTTTAGCTCTCATCACCATAGTACTCAAGTGAGCATAAGAAGCAGCAGCCTCAAGCATCCAGAAATTCAGGAAGCAAAACATCCTTCAAATTTAAACTATACAGCAGTATGGTATAATGAGATCAGTAGATTATTTTTACCATATTAAAAAAAACCCCTAACTCACTCTTTACTTACTTCCATCCAAAAACAGAAGACTGCATTTTAGACTGCTTCCAGAACCTTCAGCATACATTACAATTAATTAAACCAAAACTTGTTTTCACAAGATAGATATCTTGTACATAGAAAGTCCTCAGCCAAATATTCTACTGCAAACCAATAAATCTGAATGAATGCTGAACTGCTGTGGTCAAACATTGGCATAATTGATAAAGTTCCAAACTCCTGAATTATTTGTTTTAGACATTTTGGGATGGGAGAAGAAAAACATTAGGAGGCTAGAAGTGAATGTGCAATTTAAGCTCCACATCAGTTACCGAACGTCCTAGCAGGCCTTTATCTCTCACTTCCTCTGCATGACTGACTTCAGTTTCATGCCTGTTCATCTCCATAAAAGGAGAAGTAATATAGCGTTCACACAATGGTGACATCATCTCCCCAGCTAAGAGGAAGTTATAGCTGAAAGGCAAAGGCTTGGCTTGCAGTCCCCTGCCTATAGCTGACTCATTAAGGCTAAAAGCTTAACCATAGCGAGATGGTACCACCCACCCCCTCAGCGCCGAGCGTCTGGCAGGACTGAGCGGTATGGCCTCTGGGTTTCCGTTACTACACCGCTCCCCTCGCACCCGCAGTGAACGCTTGTAGCCCAAGTCCTGCAACTGCCTACCTGACCAAGTTAGAGAGGTGATCTAAAGCAAGAGTTAAGTCTTAAACGCATGAAGTGCTTCAACCGTGCAGTAGCCCACTTGCTCAGTCCCCCTTCAAACTTCCCACCTGACTGACATGTAATCTTACAACTAACATCCTTTCCTCAGGGCTCCAACACAAGAGGACCCCAGGCACTTGACACTCTGCTTCTTGGAACAACCCCAGCGGCATAAAAATCTAATCAAAACTGTTCACTGTGGTGCTTTAACCTACATGCTGGTTGAGTAGATCAAAAACACAGCAGGGGTACAGCAGAATAGAGACTGAGAGCCTGCTTTTGCATTATCATTTAAGAAATGTATTAAAGACAAGTTTCAGAACATCAATAATCTATCATCATGTACACAGACCACCCCACTTCCCCCCCGTGCCCCCCCCCAAAAAAGGGAAGGAAATAAATCAAGTGAAGATCAAGCATAGCATATCCAAGACTGCTTTCAACAACAGAACTTCAAGACATAACAGAGAAAAATCACTTGAGTTGACAGAACACTGCAGTGCCAAGATTCAGCTTTGCAGTATCTGAAAACTGAGGACAGTCACATGGGGAAAAGCAAGTTTCACTTCAAAAAATGAAATATATCCTACTGGGTCAAATGCAAATATTTATTTCCCCAAGCCACTTTGGACTAGTGCCCATACCCCTTTCTCTAGCATTCCTTAACTGAATCTGGAGATTGCAAAACAGGAAAACAAGTTAGGCTGCAATTTTAGGTCATACAAATGTTTATGAAGTTCTGACAGAAAAGAAAAACTGGTATACAGCCTGCAAAAGCTCAGGCAGCTTGTGATACTAAAACAGCAAACTGCAGGGAGACTGACAGCAAGGGCTGAACCATTGCATAAGCGACTGCCAGACAGCTCCTGCTCTGGTTTACAGGAATGAAGCAAAAAGGGTGTGGTAACTTCTAAAAAGCAAGTGGGCAACATATTCTTTTTTAGCTCCTTGTTCTACTGAAAACCACACTGAGACACAGATTTTTAAGAGCTGCATTCAGAAATCTCAAGTCATTCAAAGCATGTAAAACATCTCTTAAGGAAATCAGAAGCTATGTACATCTTTACTTGCCATTTGTATACAAGCACCATCCAAAAACCCATCTCCGTAATTAGTACCCAAACTTAACATTACCCTTTGCATCAAAAATGTGGACAAATCTTGGAAACAAACTAGTGAAAGCACAGGCTATATTCTTTTGGGATTAGTGGAAACAGAACTTGACCTTTACATGCAACTTCAGAAAGACATCTGTGCCTCTACATAATCTGAACAATTTTGTCCATCAAGTATCCCTGAATTGGTAAGCACACACAGAGTATTAAATTAAAATCAAGATGCACTTTGGGACAGTACAATACACATTGTAGCACAGCAAACGGCTGCTAAGAAGCAAGCTGAGAAAGAAGACTTGAGACCAAGGAAGTTAAAACCACAAGAGTTCCACTAGCTTGGGAAAAACTTGGAAATATGTAAGACTTAAAGAATTACAAGTAAAGTACTTCAAAGTCATGTTCTGTAGAAGACAACATAGAAGACTTTCTTGTGAGAATGACAACTGGGCCTGAGGTGCATGTGGAGATCTACAACTGCAAGTGATCTGTCTACAACAACCAATGCAAGTTTCTCCATTAATGTAACGAGGCCAATAAAATCATGAAGTTACTCTGCCTCAGGATTCTTTCTTTTAAGCACCAAACCCAGAGACTACTTAACTCCCAAGAGAATACATCGTGGGCTGAACCTGGCTGGAGACCAGATACCCACCAAAGCCACTCTATCACTCCCCTTCTCAGCTGGACCAGGGAGAAAATACACAGAGAGGCTTAGGAGTCAAGATAAGGACAGGAAGAAATCATTCAGCAGCTAACAATACAGGCAAAACAGACTCAACACAGAACAAAATGCATCCAGTTTATTACCTAATCAAACCAGAGTAGGATAATGAGAAATAAAACCAATTTTCAAAACACTTCTCCCCCACCCCTCCCTTCTTCCCAGGCTCAACTTTATTCCTGATTTCTCTACCTCCACCTCCCCTCCCCACCAAAGAGCACAGGGTAATGGGGGTTACAGTCAGTTCATCACGAGTTGTCTCTGTTGCTCCTTCTTCTTCAGCAGGACGACTCCTCACTCTTCCCCTGCTCCAGCATGGGATCCCTCTCATGGGAGACCATCCTCCACAAAATTCTTCATTGCAAGTCCTTTCCCACAGGCCTTCAGCTCTTCACCAACTGCCTCAGTGCAGCTTCCATGGGGTGCAGACCTTCAGGAACAGACTGCACCAGCACGGTCCCCCCCAGGGTCACAATTTCCCCCAGCAAACCTGTTCCAGCATGGGCCCCCTCTCCATGGGCTGCAGGCCCTGCCAGGAGCTTGCTCCAGGGCAGGCTTCCCATCAGGTCACAGCCTTCCACCTGCTCCAGCGAAGGGTCCTCCACAGGCTGCAGGTGGGATCTCCACATCATCTTCCACAGGCTGCAGGCAGACAAGCTGCTCCACCATGGTCTCCTCCATGGGCTGCAAGGAAACCTTTCTCTCCAGCACCTGGAGCGCCTCCTCCCTCTCCTTCTTCACTGACCTCTGTGTCTTCAAAGTTCCTCACTCCTTTCTCTGGCAGCAAAGAGCTGACACTTGGATTTTTTTCCTTCTTAGACACATTATCATAGAGGCACTACCACCATTGCTGATTTTCTCAGCCTTGGTCAGTGATGGGTCTATCCTTGAGTGGGCTGGTATTGGCTCTCAGACCTGGGGAAAGCTTCAAGCAGCTTCTTGCAGAAGCCACCACCACAGCACATACACACACACACACCCCCTCAAACTTTGCCACACAAACCCAAAACAGAATGCCAGCAAGGTGCTGGCTGCACAGGCTCCTTTTCCAGGCTAATCTATCAAGGTCAAGGAGGGTTTAATCACTGAACAATTAGTTTAAGGGTATTCAGTGAATTGTTAGAAGCTCTACACTAATATGTACAGAAACTAGATGAGAAAGGAGATGGAGAACATTCATTAGCAATGACCTGTCTATTCCCTCTTCTACTTAACTCTTAGTTGAGCAGCTTGAACTTTGGAGACCAGAATAACCATACTGATCTAACTTATTACAAAAGTTTCAGGAACTGGCATTAAAAGGGCATTAATGTTCCAATGAAATTTCTAGCTTCTGTAAGTATTTGTCATCATAAATGGCTTATCTGCGTTCCAAATAGACAAGTAGGTACTATTAAACAGCTTTAAACTATGTTTTTCTAAATAGATCCCCTGGAGACTGTGAATTGAGGTAAAGAATGTACCCCTTCAGTGTATATCTGCTGCATTAGAGTGATGATTTGTTTGCTCAGGACAGCACTCCACTTGCTGGCACTGTGCATCAGTCATCAGCATCAGAAGAGCAATTCTGAAAGTAGTCAGACCTGAGGCTTCTGGTATCCAGGTTACCCAGGGAACAGAAACATTAAGAGAAATGGTTGTTTTCCCCCAAAACAAAAGTGTTATACTTTTTTCAGAGTTCTGTTCTTGAAGCATAGAAAATCTCTCCAAGTGCCAGGCAGCAAAACAATGTTTTCATTTTGTTTCTGAGGTTTAATGTCTCAGGACAGAAAAAGGAAGGAGAAAGAAAAACCAAATTGCTTTGAACATGTTCTCCACCCTGCTACAGTTTCAAAGATGTACTTCTGGTGATATTTAATAAAAAGCCATTTAACCTCTTGGAATATATAAATACTGCAACACTTCTGTGATTGGAGTAACCAGAGTAGACAAAAAGAGAGCCAAGCTCACCCACAGTGCATCAGCATAGATGTCTGAAGAGGGTGAAACAGTTTCTGGATTAGCAGAGGTTGGGAATAAAGCTCTCCTCTTCCTCTCTCTTCCCAATTCCTTTCCTGACAAACATGCCTCTGAATGGCCTGATTATTAGAATACCATAAATTGACTGAAAACAAAGCAAAACCCAATTCAGGGTCCAAATCAATTAACATGCAAGGCTTTTGTGCTCCGTCATTTTAAGAGATAACCATACCCCATGCTGACAGATGTCAGAGTCAACCCCTTGCCATCCTTCTCCAAACCATGAAGGATTCCCAGTCTTCAGGGACGGCAGCCTAATCCTAAATGCCTCTGGCTCACGTGGAGCACTGGACCCTTTCATCTTCTATTCTCTGTACAGATTCCTGCCATACCACTGGCTGCTGCACGAACCTCCCCCACTGCTAAGCAAAACTGAGAAAGCAGGATAGGAATGCTGCTTCCATTGCTTTAGAGGCTGGCTGGGACCTGAGACACTGCAACAACCTCTTCACCTTCACTCCCAATGGCAAATACCAGAATGCTACTGTTACCCTTTGCAATAGGGACATATGGCAGCAAATATATAACCCTTAAAGGATCTCTAGAGTTCTTGCTACATGTGAAGCAATAGACACAAAACCTACTTAAACAGGTCAAAGCAGGCTAATTCAAAAGCTAACTGGGAATGTTACTTGCACCCAACAACTGTTCCAAAAACTCAGTGACAAGATCTTTCAAATCATGCAAAGAGCTGGGGTGAAGCTCTAGACTGTCAGTACCACTGAGAATATTGCATAGCTAGAATTGTTCTGGGAAAGGTAAACGCTCCAGGAGAGCTCACAGCAAGAAAGGAAAGGAGGCAGGACTGTCATTCTTTAGCTTTGTAGACCAAAGCAACTCAAGTCTGGGATTTTAGAGTTTTAGACATCACTCAAGCAACATTTTGACACCTTCTCTTTCCAAGAGGAAAGAAAATAGCCATTTTATTAATTAATTAAGAGATTAATCACTAGCTCTGAACCACCATCAGACCAGGGAAGGGCACTTGTCCCTTGTTACAGAATTGCAGCCGTACTTATAAACCTGGCATGAATTTTAAATTTTCCGCAAAATTTGTGGAAAATTTCATCAAATGATCAATTTTTTCCTCAATTTTTCAGCATTTTTATATCTGTATCTGTATCTGCAGTTCCAAATGGTTTAACTGTTGTCTGTAGAGGGGAAAAGGACTCCTTCAGCCTCCTTACAATAATGCCAATTAAATGATTTTGATTCTACGTAGAAAATATTTCTTTTCAGAGAACAACAACTCTGGTAGTGTTAAGTCAATAGCTTGTTTAAGAAAAATATATCTTGGTACTTGAGCTGACAAGGAGTGGTCAAGGAAGAGAAGGAAGTAATAAAGGAAGCGAAACAGTGATAAGAGGTTTGTGGACAACCATGCTGCCACGTACAATAAAAGCCATACATCTGTCCTTCATGGCAGATCCAGTCTTTGCTGGAGGGAAGTGAGATCCTATATAGGTCCAAGTTTACAAGTTTTCTTCCTCTGGTCACAGTAACACATCAGTAGTAGTGCAGCATTTCTTTAACTAACCATCAGTACCCTGCCACCAGTCCACTATAGCTCGTCTATATGGCTCACTCTTCCCCATCTAAGGCTTCTACAAATACAGCTTAATCAATCCACCATGTTAGCTCTCCTATGTGCTCTGCGTGGCACCACGCTTCAGCAATCCTCCTCAGCATTCTTCACACATGAAGTTTGTATAAAGCCATTAATTCAGATAAGTTGAAGGAGATTTTCTTGCTCCCCTTCCACTCCAGGCAACCATATCGTTACAGTCCTCCTATGCTTAGGAGTGCAAGTGGTAGTGAGAGCAGGAGAACAGCAGAACTCTTTAAAACCAAGTCTAATGCAAATTTTAAAGGGTGATTTTATCTGTGGCCTTTATTAAAAAAAGTGAGGCTAATGACAACACCTAGGAGAGACAGACATCTTAATCACTGCTAGTCATCAGAAAATAAAGGACTAATCAAATTTATACAAGCCATGCCAAACCTGTCCATTATATCATACCCTTTAAATCTGACAAAGCATGTCTCTTCATAGAAACCAACTACAAACAGGAAGAAAAGCATGAAATACCTCTACACCTGAACGCTCTCTGAGCATGCCAAACACAAGCACTGACTCTGTGCAAGACCTCTTCTCAGAAGGGGAGACATGCACAGGATATTCAAAGTTCACATTTAAAAGTCCTCAAGTGACAGACAACTTTCACTTTATGAAAAGCCAACAGACATTTAGTATTGCCTGATAGTAAGTTGTAAGTTTTATTCTTAACAGAATAAAAATGTAACCAAACAAATCCTGATCAGTAAAACTACCACTGATCATCTCACTTCAAAATACAGGTTGCACTAAACTTGTTTCACCTAACCAGACTGCTTGACTAGATTATAAAGGCTTAAAAGCCTCCAGCAACCATATCCACATACTTGCCCACCTACAGCTATCTTTTCATAGTTTCAGTGATGAAAGCTCACTACCTCAGTTCTCCTTGCCTGCTTCTCTGAACACCGTGCATTTATACCAGTTAGTTCTCCATATCAAGTTTAGCTCTTGACAGACTCTTTGTAAGGTTCTTCAATCCACTTGAGCAGGAGAAAGCTGTTCACCTGAACACAAAGCCTGGTACCAAGTAGATGTCTGGTGTCTGTAAGCAAGGGCAGAGCAGGCAACAATGCCTTCTGACAGCAGTAAGGTGTTGTTCTCATACATTGTTTTGACTGCAACCTTGATTTGTGACTTTTGTTAACAAGAGTCATTATCTCAGTCAGCACTCACCTTGCATCATACTCCTGTAGGCTGTGTCTGTGATGGCATAGATATGAGGGGGCATCTCATGTCTTTTTTTGCCTTTGTACATCTCCACTATTTCTTCTGAGTAGATGGGCAGGTTCTTGTAAGGATTGATTACCACACAGAACAGGCCTGAGTAGGTCTGGAAAGAAAACACCCAGCAAATCAATACAGGAATTACAAGTGTTGTACTACTTTCACATTTTACTGGTATATTACTTAAAAAAAAAATATTTAAAAAAAGCAGTCCTTTTTTAACTGCTTCTTCCAGTGGTGCCATGTGGCATGCATTGCACTAAGCAATATTAGAATCTGAGCAACAGCTAAAAAACACAGCAACTTGACTAGTACTCAGCCTTTCCAACCATGCACAGAGCATCAACTGACACATTAGTCACACTGATATCAAGCCAGCCTGCTCCCTGGCTAATTTACAGTCCACTGGGACTGGTTTTTCTTCTTTTTAAAATTCCTACATTCATCCTATATTCATACAATGGAGTTAAGCTCCATTTCATTATATAAGGTAGGTGCTTAGCTCCTAGAAATAGGCTTGCTATTACATTCTGCTTCATATTTGCTATGGATTTATCCAGTAACTGATCAACTACAACGTAATAAAACTACAATCCAAGCTACTTACTAAAAGAAAAATAAGACCAGTGTACTCCTTAGAGGTTTTCAAGGCCCCAGGACTACGCTGAATTCAGTGTTGACCTGCTCTCAACAGGAAGTTGGATGAGACAGCCTGAACACACTATAACAAGTATAACTAGAGCTAGATTCAAAACCCTAAGGTCATTAATGTAGTATACTTTCGAACTATCAGTATAGGAAACAATTCCAAAATATTCCATCCTCAGAGAGTCATCAACATTTGACAAAGTTTACTTCTAATTCATCTCAAAATGGGTAATTTGTTGTTTTGTGACAGTAAACTTCCATTTCTCAATTAGTTTCCACTAACTTAAGTTCTACAGTTCTAAGAGAAGACAACTGTTAAAATACTTACAGTGAAAATACTGAGCTTCTAAAAACAAAAATAAATATATCTTTGAGATCTGAATACCCAAAAAAACCCAAAACCAAACCAGCTAACAAATATTTTACTTGCAATGGGAATAGGAGGAGCAGAGGATTCTTAGATATTTCCTAGACATTCTAAGAATAGCATTCCAAGCCTTGCTCCTGGGGTTTAGAGCTACTGTAGTTCTCTGACAATTTTAAGGGCAGTTGTTTGAAACATCTGGAAAGGAGCAGCTTTCTACAGCAACCAGAAAAGAGTACACTTGGCACTTTTTATTTCTATTGCTACCATCTCTTCTATTGTTTGCTCAGTGAAGAGTGCTTTGGAGTGGTAAAGCATTCCCCATTATGAGCTCAGAAAGTACTTAATCAGATTTAGCCTCCTTAGCTAGATAGAGGTAAGGATTAGAGTACAGTGATCAGAAGGGTGAAAAAAAAATAGCATCTACTACACAGTTTATTGTCTTATGTAAAATTTTCTACACTCATATGCAGCAGATTCAGAGACAGTTTTCACCCTACGTCCCCCAAAACCAAAAAAATTTATAGGTACTTAAGGTTCCTTTTCCATACCCTGGTATAAACCAATAGGATACATTTCCAGATCTACTTTTTGTAAATAATTGAGGGATACTTCAATAGCTTACAGAAAATGCTAAATCTCTTTCCAAAGTGGAAAACTACACTGATTAAGTGTACACATTTGAGTGCTGGAAGCTAAGCTTCAGTGAGACATTCTAGTCAGGTGAGGTGTGAGGCAGTGCTTGAAAGGACCAGTTTAAGGAGTTTGCAGAAACCATCTGGGCAATGCTAGTTCCTTTTGCCTCAACCTTAGGTCTCCATCACATCAGACAGTACTTGTACAGCATAGAATAGCAGCAGAAAGACTGGGTCATACTTCCTAGACCTTTGACTACACCAGTGGAAGACAGAACAGACCAAGAGGTAGAAAGGAGACGACTCAAGAGCAGCGTGTTCACAGGACACGCAATGCACCTATTTTGATATACTGGCATGGAAATTATTTGCATTAGAATCAACAGAACTGTTGGAAGAGCTGTAATTTTATCTGAGTTCTGGAAAACAAGTAAGGAAAACCCTCTAGACTTCCAGTTCCAGCTGCCTGCACTAGCAACCATCTTGCCTTGAATCCCACAGGAGCAGCAGCAACATAGCAAAGAAAAGAAGATGCCCTATACAGTCCCTGTTCTCTCCTGCAACAAAAATAATGTCACAGACCAAACCTACCTCTCCTTTGGAGATGTTAACAAAGGTAAATGCCTATGTTCTGCTCTTGGGGGATTAGAAGTAAGAGTAGAAGAAAAGTGGTAGCAAGCATTGTGTAATATTCCACAAGGAATGTAAAGTTTTCTTGTCTGTATTTCAGTGACTTTTTATGGCATGTTTGCTGACAAATTAGAACTGTCACTTCTCAAGTAAGAGTACTGTAAAGGTCTACAGCCAGACTGAAACATCTTACAGATAGGTAACAGCAGCAATTTAGAAAACAGAAGACGTTTGTTTCAATTAGAGTGATGAAGCCATTAAGTGGGTCTGCAGGTAGAAGCCATCGCCTTCTTCCAGCATCCTGGCTCCCAGCAGAAATACCGACGGGATGTTTCCTTGCAGCATAATCATCTCAGAGGTGTGAAGTGATATTTTTGTCTAAGAGAAGCAACTAATCACAGCTGGAAGAGGCAACTGAACGACACCACCAAGTCATGACTGCTGGTCAAGCACACTGATAGAGTTTTACGTAGGAAGCAAGCTGAAACATGTTTAACAGAAGCTTCCAGCACTACCACAAGACAAGAGTCATCTTCATCTTATTTAAGTACAAGTACACTCACATGCATAAATCCCTGAATTGAACCCAAAGCTCCAACTGAAAGGCTAAATCTATTATACCTGGCTTGGAAATGTGCACTTTGTTTCAGACATTACTATCTCAAAATAGAATTCTGGCATTGCCTTTTGCTAACTATTTCAAATGACATTTGGGCCAAACTGGAACTAGTTTTATTTTTCTAACTGCTAAACTAGCTCTGAAGACTGGAAAGGACCATCTGCAGCATGGCACAAAGCTGACAGCAGCAGAAAGTTTATTTTCCAGCAAAACTTTGGTGAAATAAATGGAATATTTAAGGTTGAGTTCTGAGGTTCATACTGAATACAAACAAGGCAGTTCAGCTACACAGAAGCAACACAGAAGCTGAAAACAATCTTCTGATAAAGCATTTTAAATAGAAAGGGCTAATAGGCTGGGTTTCATATTAACAAGCCACCTCAGTGCAGAGTCAATCAGCACTCAGAAACAGGAAACTGGTCTCAGACTCAGGCTCTTAGTTCTTGAAATGTCTGATGCTCCCTGCTCAAAATCTGTCTGCACCAGCCATAGGATGGGTACACAGAAAAATAAAGGTGTTGTTTGGTTGGGCTTTTTTTTTTAAATAAAAAAAAAAGGCAAAACTCCCACATAGCCCTGCTGGCAAAGAGAGAAAGGACAAGAACAGAACTAAACTACATTCACAAGCTTTCCAAAGACATTTATGTTTGAGATACATTGCGTGTATTCTCTTTCTTCAAGAGGATTAATGATCAACTAAAAGCCACTCCAATGAAAGTATTTTAAGCCTTCCCATTAATCTCCTGACTAGCTGAGAACTGCTGACAGGTGAGATCAGTCCATTTCACAAGTGCTCAGAAACACAGTTTTGGCAAGACTGAGATTCTGTAACAGTGAATTACTATGCTAAGTTTACTTGGGTGAAGGGTGTGGGGATTTTTTAATACTTCTTACAATCCAATTAGAAGACTTCAATTTATTACAGTCACAGACTAGGTCTGAAATTTCAGGGGGTATCTTGCAAGATATGTGAAACAGCCATTGCACAGCATGTAACACACTTTGTGATGCTACTGAACTTTTCTCAACTTACTACAGAAGTTAGCAATGTGTCCTGTTCCAAAAGTGTTACACATCATCTTGCACATACTACTTCATCTCAATACAAAGATTCTTCCCTTTGAGAGATTCTGACCAATAGTCAAAGGAGTTATTGACTAATCAGAAAAAATAACTGCATCAGCCTCCAACCAGATCAGCTCTCAAATTTTTGAGATCAGACAGTGGGAGTCAGACTAAATTTATCAGCTTTGCATCCTTCAGATGTGAAGGATGATTTGTGCAGCAGTTAGCTACATGCCTTCATGCCACTCAGCTCACAAAGGTTTCTGCCCAAGATGGATAGCTAGGGTGAACTCCTACTATGTGGTGTCTTAGATATCACCAGTCCCTGTTAGGGCAGGAGAGATCATCTACAGCTTGCCACATAAGATGACTACATAAAAGATTATAGCCCTGTGGGTATGATGAAGTAGTAAGCATTCAAAACCACTCCAAACCATACAGATAGATACTGCAGAGAGCTTTTACTTATGTTGTCTTCTGCATATGACAACAGAGGCAGCTTTGGGGGTTTGGCTGAAAAAAAAAAAAAGAAAAAAAAAAGGTGGGGTGAAAGAAGGAAAATATAGGCATGCTTTCTTCAAGGGCTGTATTAATATACATGTTTATATAGTGAATTTATTCTTTAATACCTTTTAATAGATTTTCTAATCTACTATGAACAAGATTTCATAATGCCTAAAACTACTGAACATTCAGCACTTCTACATCCCTCAGGGCTCCATCTCAGGCAGTCCTACTTTAATTCTGTAAGCAGAGACCAGTCTGAGAATAATCAAACTAAGAAACACTAGTTCTTGTTTTAATTAGCCACTGCACCCAAATTTTACATTACTGCCAAGTTTAATGATTTATTTTACGCTTACAGAACATTAATAAAGTAGAGGCAATCACAACAAACATCTGCTGGCCAAACAGAGGCCACAGGAAGAGGAAAACCTGAAGGGAACTGAAGAACCAGGTCAAGGTTCCAAATTCTCCTCCACCTCCCCTCATTTATTCCTCTTGGTATTTAGTGAAGTAGTTGCTGCATGGGTTCACTGGGTATGACCACATGTCCCATAAATGGTATCTTTGTCATTTCCACAGCAGCAAGAATCTCTATTCTTGCCCGTTTTGGGGTAGAAAGAAAAGGAAATATTTACTATCCATAAGCACACGCAGGCACATAGGCCTTCTCCAGTAAGACACTCCAAGATACAAATTTTTTGTAACACAAAAAGCTTGGCATTAGCAGTCTTTCTCAGTGAAGCTCCAGACTTGGGAAAAAGCAATTCAGATGTCAGGGATATTAAGACTGAGTTTATTATTATTTGGTTCAGATCAGACTCCCTGTTTACCACTTTCCAACTGCTCTCGCTTCTTGCTAAAAGGAAGTTACATGGCATTCAAAACATCCTATAATGAAGACATTAAAATGGTAAAGACAGATTTACCACAGCATTCCTTGAAAGCTTCAATATTAACTAAAGAGGGATTGGCATACTTTAGTGAAATGATTTTAAGTACAGGGAAGAAGCTAAGTCATGAGAGCTGTATATAGGGGCAATGAAAGGTTAACACGTGTTTTAGAAGCAAAATTATTACAGTAAGTTCACATACTATGTAGTCAAGGACTCTTACCCCAACAGACAAGATTACTTACATAGATCAGTCCTGAGTAGTATCTCTCCTTCAAGTTGTGAAGCACAGAAGCCTCATTCAGGCATGTCAGCTCTGCCATATCTTCCACTTTAGAGAACTTGGGAGGGTTCATCTTCTGGATGTCATCCTTATTTACTTTCACTTTCTTCCCATTCTCAGCCAGTTCCACAATGGCCTCATCTCCTACTTCTTCCTTGAGGCTCGCTGCCTCAAACCCATTCTTCTCTGAGGGAACCCATACCAGCTTCTTAGCTGCCCAGTCAGCCTGAGTCAAGGGGTTATTAATGATGTTTTTGTCCACATAAAGGTACTTATCTGCATCTCTTTGTGACATTGTGCTGTAGAATTGGGGACCTGCAAAAAGAGAAGGAGGGAGGGAGAAAGAAGATATTTTTAAAACCTCAAGTTGTTCTGCAAATTCTTAGAGGCAGACAGGCACATGCTAAGCAGCTCAGAGTCCCTGCCTCCCCCTCCTTTAGTTTCATGTTAGTAATCACTGGTAAGCTGTCAAACTTCCAATAAGGTCAAGGTTTCGCTTGCCAAGAGAATGGGAAAAACACCAAATTCACAAGCAGCTAAAAAAAACCCAAAGCCTACAATAAAAGAGTGACCATTAAGCATTTGGAAGCCATTACTTGGCAGAAAAGAGAAAGGACATTAGAGTGACAAGCATCAAACAATTTGTAAGATGCACCGATACTTGTAGCAACAGATGCTATGTCACTAACGTTCAGGTCAAGATTAGCCCTTCACTGCTCCACTTGGTAGAGATATTAGCTCAGAAATATAAGGGTTCAATCAACACTTCACTTCCTATCTCCTTGTTCTGATAAGCAATGACTCAAATACAACTTCTTAGAAATTCTACATACCAATCTAAACTACAGGAGACACACTTTGCTTCTGCAAGACATAATAAATGGAGGGCATATTAGATACTTTCTGTTGCCAGCTTAGGGCAATACACACCCCACCAGTTTGTATCCTAACGATCAGTAGCAAAATGCCTCCAAGAAAATGACAGAATAAACCTGTGGTCAGGAAATTTTACAGCCAAAAAAGCCTCCACTGGGATACTTTATGATGCTGTGGTCAGGCAGAAACGAGAGTAATACCCCTACAAGACAGAAATGTAGGCAGCACGCTCAGAAAATGGCACCCTAGTTTTCATGTTTCATCAAAACCAGAACACTACTGCCTGGGATTTTCCAGTTTATAAGGCAGCAATTTTATTGGTGCCATTTAGAAATCCTTTCAATCAGAAGAAAGGCCTGCATGCGTCAAGGCTCATTAACCATGTAACAGCAGCCTCTTTACAAGGTCCCATAAACATTACATCTTGGATCCTGCCTCACAAAGATACCAGTGTCCTCACTATATGTTTTTCATAACTTGGACAGAAGCTACAGCTCTTTACCACCACAAGAACAGGAAATTAAAATATCAATATTCACATCATGGAAGGCTGTCAGGATCTACAAGGATAACTTTTCTACAGAACATACACTTACTTACAAACCAGCCTGAAAATCAAACAGGTGAAGTCTTACTACAGGTAAAGCAGACAAAAAGGTATTGAGAGCAGGACAGAAGCGGTTCAACTCCCAAAATATGCATGAGAGCAAAAATAGATGTTGAGTCCCAGCATTAGCAAGCAGTGAATGAAGCCAGAAAAACATCAGCTATAATAATGATGGGTACAAATGCCCACACCAGTCATTTGTAAGCACATAGGGAAATTCCTTTCGACAAATGTATCGCTGTAGGTGGTATGCCAACTTTATGCCAGAGACTGTATGGATAGCTGTATATCCAGAGACAAAAATTCTTCAGCAAACAGGGAAAATTACTCTATAAATAATCATTTCCTTTAGCTTGAGTTTAAGAATCTTTGTCTTAAGCATTACAGGATATGTCAAGCAGCCATCCCACACTTTACCTCACATCTTTCCTTTCCCACAGGGCCACTGACACTTCCACATCAATCACCACAATGGTGATTCTCAGAGCAACTCCTCCTCCTCCTCCCTGGCTTTCTGTATTTTTATTGAAAATTCAGATTTTAATGAGTACACACAACGAAGAGATTTGTTGGAGAGATGTAGCAATCAGGGGATCACCACAAAAAGTTTGAGCCATCAAGTGAGCTCCAAGAACACACTACAACAGTTAGCCTGACAGACTATGTAGGAAAGAGAGAAATCCAGGAATTAAACAAAAGATACTGAGACTCTGACACTGCAGAATATCATCTGCAGGTTGTGGTCAAAGGCTTGAGAAAAGGGAGTGGAGGGAAGGAGGGGAAAAAGGAAAAAAAAATAAAATTCAATTGTGTTCAGAGTTGTATCAGGTTTGGCAAGGCAACAGCTGTGTTCTACCCTCCATTACACAGTTTCCTGCCTATGCAACTCCCAGAATCTAACCAGTTGCCTTTTTTGGCTATAATCAGGCAGGACACAGGCAGTATGCTGCAGCTAATTTCAGTTTCATCATTTCCTGAGGAATCCTAAGTAAACAGTGATCTGAAGTGTCCTACACTATGCTGAAACATACTCCTCCCTTACTGTTAGAGCACATAAACTCAATATGCCCCAGAGACTAATTCTTTTTGGATAAGAAATGCAATAGACCACAAGAAATTTTTCAAGGGGTATCCACAGTCAGTTCCAGATCTAAAGAGAACTAAGGAAAGAAGAGAGCTACAGAGAGATTAATCAAATTCCTCACAGGAGCAGAACCCCAAATTATCCAGCATACAGGAAGACTGCATTCTTCAGCCAGTAAGGGGTCATTCTGTACCATCAATTCCTTTTATTCCCAGGACTGAAAACAACAGCTGTCACAGTAAGAAGAGAAATAGCCTAACACAGCTATTCTAAAATGTCACCAAACACACAAGATTTTTGTGCCAGTGCTACCAAATAAGTGAGGAAATTCAAAGATGGTCCTCACCTCAAACTTTAAACAGACTTGAAAATTGGCCTATTGCATGGCAGCAGCAAACAGTCTTCTTATTGCTCTGAGGCTGGTTTTCCTATGCTCCACAGAGAACCATCAGCTACCAGAACTAGAAAACTGGAGGATCATACTAAGATAACCTGGTATTAATGCTATTCTCAAGGCTGACTTCTAACCCACAGGGCCTCTAAACTAGCAATACCACAAACCAACCTTTAATTTGCCTTCTCCACAAGAACAGTACCAGAGGAATCAAATTCAGCATGTTCCATCTCATAGGCTCCAGGATCGCTGCATTTCACTGAGTATTCCTAAAAACCCCTTAAGTGGTCAAGGAATTAAAGCCCTGTAAGATCTTGCAGCCTTGCAACTAACTACAATTGCAAGTCATTACCATTTTAGGAACAAATTAGGAAGCAATTTGTTTGCCTAGTAGTTTGCATTTCGGGTGTAGATAATTATGTGGGGCAAGGACATTTATCTCTACATGGCTACTGTGCAACTGTCTGATGAGATACTGTTAACAATACTCTTTTTGATGCAACACAAGCCCATAGGTAAGAAAACAAAAAAGAATACAGACCATCCTTGTTTTGAGTTTAAATGCCTCCTTCCTAGTATTGTTTCCAAAAATGAAATAGTATGGTCACTTTCCAGTTAACCCAGTATGTTCCCTTATTGTGGTTGACAGTGCAAGGAACAGGCTGGTCAAGAGTTACTTGTTTTTCATTATTTCAGGTGCTAAAAAACATTCTTTTGCCATTTAACTAACTACATAGTTGCCACAAACATGCCATACAGTTACAGATAGAGGCAAGGCAATCTCTACAATCACCAGTAAGACAGGGCCAAGACATTAATAATATGTAGTTCAACCTTAAGAAAAAAAATAAAATCAAGAACATGCATATTTCTCTGCAGATTCTTTTAGCTGAATTAAACACAGGCTTTAAGCTAAGATGCCGTGCATTCCCTTTGAACTAGGCTGAATTAACCAAAACCCTAATTTGAATACAATCATATGGAGCCTTAGCCTCCTACATTTTCATAGTGTTCAGGCTTGAATTATGAAACACTTCACACACTCTTCTCCCTATTCAAAGGATCAAGTGCTTCCCAAAACCCTCCATGCAAACACCTTGTTTGGCTTGGAAAGGTCTAAAAGCTGCCTCTGCTGTAAGGTGCCTTCCTTTGGATTACAGTGTTTTTCAACTGTAAGCAGAGAACACCGGCATTATCTGTTTGCAATTTAATTTTCCAGAACTATTTGTATTATTCCCTCCCCCCCCAGTGTTTGCTCTTAACATAGAGCTGTTTCTGGGACTGAGCCACTGCTCAATAAGATGAGCTTGAGCTATGCTCAACAGCGGAAAGTAGAAACAGAATTAATATATTCAGAAGAGCAGTTTGAGTTATCTGAACTGCCATCCCTTTCAAGCTTCAGCCTCATTATTACAAATATTCATTACTATATTGGAATAGACAGCTTTAATCACAAACCATTTCCCTACTGTAATGAATTATGAAAGTCTGTGAAATATGGGGCTACAGGGAATACAGAACAGCCACATATGTGTACTGTACCCTCGCAGATTCAGATCATCATTTCAGAACTTTGCTGTAAGACTGAGTCTGCATGAAAAGGAACATAAGTGAGTAATTACTAAAAGTTTTCTTCTGCTTCATATCCACCAGTAAGGCAACATTATAAAAACTTCTTGGGATTTCACACTAAATATGATTCCCCCCACATGGCTTGTCTAGTGGCTGTTACACTATCAATGCAAGAGGAACTACCCTAAAGATGAGGGTGACAAAATGCACAAATAGCAAGAACATTTAGACTAAAACAAGGCCATTCCATTTGTTTATACACTTCACATTTTAGAATTATTTCAGGAACACAACTCTCATGCCATTTTCAAAACTGGGAGAATGGCACACAAGATAAGAAGCCTTTTCACAGGGCAAAAGGAGTGTACACCATTTCTACAGGCAAGCCTTTTACCCTAGAAAATCACAGCACTACCAGTCACTTACAGTCCCATTTCAGATACAACTAAGTTGTCCTCACTGAAGAGGTTAAATTCTTTGTTAACACAGTATTTTAAAGTAACCTGGCTTTGAGAAGAAGATAATGATTAAAAGTTTGGCCAGTAACACTCATATGATGGGAACCCTTGCTAAATGTACAATTTGAACAGCTAATACTCAAATTATTTTTGCAAACTCAACTATTTCACTTTCCCCAGCCAGCTGAATACAGTTCCTCAAGTCAACAGAAACAGTTTCATTAAGTGCAGCTAGACAGCACAGTAAGTAGACTTTAGTAGTCAGGCTGTCTACAGTGACTGTGAACAACTGACAGCGTTAAAACCCAAAACCTAAGCCACAAAAAAACCCTTCCTGTAATTCCCTTGTATTCAAACTGCTCCCATCTCATCCATTTAGGATAGAGTAGGCTGATACTTTGCAGTTCTCTTTCCCGTAAACATCCTGGCGTGGGGAGCTGTGAAGTTCGTTAGCACAAACTGCTCCGATTTGTAAGTAACACCTATATAAAACCTGGAAGTCTGAATCACTCAGGGTGAGAACTGAATCACAGGGGGGGGAAGGGGAAAAGCTGGCAGGACGCTGAGCTGATGGATTGGTTGTATCTGCTTGTTTCTCAAGTTCAGCATATTGTGACGCACAAGTGGCTGGTGCTTCAGACTGAACTCGAGACTCATGAGCTTCAGTTATCCCACTAGAGAATACAACATCAGGCAAGTACAGGAGTTTGCAATTTGTAGTCCTTCATAGATACCCCCTGAGCTGAAGGCATTCAGCTACACTTGCCCTTTTTGTTCAGAGCCCATGCTGCCACACAGGCTCATTTATTCTAGTTCAGCTTTATTTGGCATCCATAATGATTGCTATTAGGGCTACTAGGCTTACTGTACTTCACTGCTTTCCTCTCCAGTCAGTCTGACGCACACAATACATTGTTGAAAGATTTATTTCACAACTGGAATGCAGATTGCCGGCAATTATTGTTGCATATTCAGTTTGACTGTAGTTCTGCCCAGACTTGCCAGCTACTGTGTTTATTACTGTAAGTTAAATTCAAGGTAAAGCACTAAAATACCTTCTCCGTATGCATACTGTTCCAAGAAGGAAGAGTATCTACTGTAACAAATATATCTGTCTTACACACAAGTGATCTATTGACCAAACTACACAAAGGACACAAGAAGAATGTTGAGTGGAATTTTGTATCTCTCAGGCTGCCTGAAGATCTCTGGAATGTAACCTCAGAGCAACCAGCATGGAAGATGAGTTTCTCAGCTTCTGCATGTCCAGCTCTCTTCTTCAGCTGTCAAACACCCCTTTTTGGTACGTGTCAAGCAGCACTTGCGTACTCTACTGCATCAGCTGACACAGGAGGTTTGATTCTGTGAAGCCAGGACGTTCTATGGCAAATTGCAAAGGCCACAAAACCACAGAGAAGTAAGACACTGTCCTTGTATGCCACTAAGCAGTCACCTTTCCTCTCCACTGCATCCAAATGAATGGCAGGATCAGGAGAACAGAAGTTACAAGTACAGCATGTGTAGATGTAACATAAATTAATATCCATCTGAAGATGCTATTTTTGGGTACCAAAGAGTGAAGAGGGGATAGTGCAGTCTTCACCACAGGCTACACAACCACGGAAATGACCTTGGGCAAGTGTACTGCCAACTGTGAAGAAATTAACCACTGCCGTTTATGGGCAAATATGGCCAGACATTGTTTCCCTAAGTTACTGCTAGGGAGGGTACTCTTACCCTCATTTTAATTGCACCTTCTCAGTTCAGTGGGACACAAAGACACATTACCATGTACATGGCACCAATAAAGTTAATCAGTTCTATGAAGCCAGTGCACATTGTTTAAACACACCAAACGCTGGTTTAGGGAGGGGGAGGGTAGCCTTCTGTTGATTTCAAGTCCAGTCTTTAGCATGACAAAGCTAGGCTGGCTGCCACCCAGCCCCATTCACTTTGAATAAATATTCAAAGTTTACAATCCTGCATAATACACTTTCTGCAACTGTTGTTTCTCATTAGTGCACGTACAGTACATGCCTTCTCAGCAGAGTAGAGAATTCCTCTTCCAGAGACAGTGTGCCCACAAGGAAAACATTCCAGGGGGAGAACACATTCTTCGTGACCACTCAGCAAAGTAATCCCACTTAAGGAGACAGCTGTAGTTCAGAAAACTGCAGCCCATCCCTGCTGTTCAAGCTGTTTTGCTGGAGGACTTGTTTTCAGGAGACATAATGGACTGCGAAAGTTCTGATCAGGCATGCAGAATTCCCTAGGGACGTTGCATGAGGGAGGGAGGAAGTAGCTTGGAAAGTTTCAGCCTGTCCTTGTTATCTCAGGGTCACTTTTCATCCCTTCTCTAATATTCTGATTTAAGGCTCAAAAGATATCTGCCAAGAACTCTCTGGGGCACTGAAGTGTAAGACAGCTCTTCCAGGACACACTTCTATGTCAATTAGCACTCCCTATCATCTTTGGCTACTCCAGGTTTCATTTCATCACAAGAGGAAACAAGGAATAAAACAATTATACCTAACTACAGAGAAGAAAAATACGATTCTGGTTCACTCCTTCAGAGATAAATATTTAGCACGTATGGGGCTAAGACAAAGCCACCTTACAGGAGCAATTATTCTTGCTTACATTAACAGAGAACTTGCTTTGATGTCAGCATAAATACCAGTTTTCTTCCAGCTCACATTGGAAAGAACCAAGAATCAGTGCAAATACATCTGGCAAACCATTTTAAAAAATAAATTGTATTTTTACACTGCAGCAGGGAACCAAATTTCTCTAAACACTTTAGCTCAACTTACTGCATCTACCACCTTTCCAAGGTCCAAGTTTGATTCCCAACTCTTCTAGCTATATATAAGGATTCATTAGAGGACCTATCTCTGTTTATGAAGGTGATCTTAGAGGTGAGGGACAGGAGGAGAGTGACTTTTTCTGGATAGGAGAACAGCAGCAACTCTACACTGAAAGAAAAGCTGCATAACCACAAAGCTCCACAATGTACAAGGAGGACAGGTTGAACACATCCTTTCACAGCATAAATACTGATTTCAAGATGGTCTGAAAAACTTTGAAGCATTCCAATTGCAACATTTCCCTTTTGTATTCAAGGTCTTGCACAGCTTTATGGGTGCTTACTTCACTATCCATTACAACCAATGTTCTAGAGAAGCCGCCTGACGCAACAGAGCGCAGAAGGAACGCTCACCTGGTCTGCAGACCTCAGCTTCGCTTGCTGGTTAGCTTGTTCCTTTCCTGACCTACGCTCTCATCCCTAAATGTCAAATATATCCATCTTTGAAAAGCAACAGCATTAAGCATCTCTTTTTAGAATTCATCCAACCATGCTCTTCTGTCTGGATCTCCTGAAGCACTGATTTTTGTATTCAAGGAGAAGAAAGGTCTCACCTTTCATTTTACTGAAAGAGTAAAACCAAGGGCACTTGAGGTTGGAATTAGTCTGAACTGTTAGAATCATGGCTATGTGGCATATAAAATTTTCTCTATTCTAGCATTATGGTAAATACTTTTTTGAAAAAAAAAAAATTATCCCCTTTTGATAGGCGACTGCCATACTATGACATTCCATGGTTCTAGTAAGAGGAGGCAAATACAGTTTGAAAGTTTCCAATAAAGTTTTGCTTTCTGGCATAGAAGGATAAAAAACAACCTGAAGAAACACTGACCAGAGAACAGCATAACTGATTAATGTATTTCCACCATAGTTAACGTGATCCAAAACTGTACAGTGCTGTGGTGGTGAGGTACTGGCACAGAGAAGCTGTGGATGCCCTCACCCTGGCAGTGTTCGAGGGCAGGTTGGATGAGGCTTTGGGCAACCTGATCTAGTGGAGGGTGTCCCTTCCCACGGTGGGGGCTTGGAACTAGACATTCTTTGAGGTCCCCTCCAACCTCAGTCTGTGATTGTATGATACGCTGTTCTTAATTACATGAGCAAGAGCTGAACCATTACTGCAGCTGTACTTTTTCTTGACAGAATTGGTATAATACAGTGTGGATCTACATTAAGTTTTTAGAGCATTAAAGAACTAAATCTCCTAAAATCTAATAGGATTAGGAAAAATCTTAGAATTTGCTATGTAAAAATACTAACTCCCACTGCATGGAGGAAGAAGACACACTGACTATGCAGAAGTATTGTCTGCAGAGCACTGGCATATACGTAGTTGTCTGTACAGCACTGGCATATATGTAGATATTCCATTTTTAAAGTTATATCAGTTTGTCTAATGAATCAGAAATACCTTTTTTAAAAGAAAAGGTATAACTTATACATTCTCCTCACCACATCTGTGTGTCCTCATTTTACATTTCCCATCATACACTCCATTAAACTGCAAGCTCAAGTTCATCTACACAAAACTTTGACTTGAGGAGAGCCATTAAAACAATTCAGACTAATTTACTGCATAATAAAAGGTCAAAGACTTCAGTGTCTTCTATAAACATTCATACTGCACCATAACCCAGATGATAAAAACTAAGTGAACTGGTCTAAGTCACAAATCTTAAGTCACAGTTTGAAGAGGTTGTGTGCCTGTGGAGAAATCTTATTCTGTATTTGCATGCCTCTAACAAAGAAAATTCCCTTTGTCAGTAAGCAGACATGTCCATTTAAAACACAACAGTTTCCAGCATCCAATTACCTAATTTTTGCAAATAGTCTATCATTTACCTGTATCCCTATTCTCATATCCATTTATATTAACAATTCTGTAAAGTCTGATATTTTACTCGATGCCAAAGTCAGAGAAAAGCATCTCTATCTCTGAATAACAGAAGCAGACATCTGAACAACATCTATGAAGAACAATATATATAAAGTGGCATTCTGCTAAAAAACCCAAAGTCCCATTAATACAAAAAAAAAAGAAGGTTTTCCTGGACTACTACAGAGGCAAACAAAGCTTAAGCTAAGTTTTCAAACCTAAGCAAAGATACAAGCAAAAAATAACTACAACTGTTTTCCAGACAGTTATCTGCCATCAGCTGTTTATGAATTAAATTGCCTTTTTCTTGATACCTTAATCTCAGATTCACCTGTTCTGACCCGTTCCACTAACCAAACACAGAGGAAAATACAGCCAGCCACTCAAAAAGAAAAAAAAAAAAGAAAACCAAAGAAAAAAGTCAATACCTTCCTCTACATTTTAAACTATGAATGACATGGTCAAAATGAAAGCCAGAGAGTATTTATCTTCACCTACATAAAAATAAACCCCAACCTGTCAAAAGACAATTTACTTCATCAACAACTAGTTCCAAGTGCTCTTAGCCAGGAGCTCTCTCATGCAGTTCACTAGTTTGAGATTTACATTCAGTATTTGTTACCAACTTTTCCTATTTAAGCATTTTATATTTGTTCAAATATGCCTAAGTCCTAGACAGGCTACCAAATTAAGAAAAAGAAACACTACTTTTCTCAGAAAAACATATTATTGATTCAGAGCACAGCAAGACTGGAATATCTGGCACTAAATGCAAGCAGACCTACGGATGACAGTTACTGCCAAAAAGAGCTTACTGACTTAAAATTTACCTACAACCTGATACAACTGCTGTTTTAAACCACAGCTGGGGAAAAAGAAACAACAGAATTTTAAAAATTATTGATATTTTGCTGTAGAGTTTTTTCCCCCCTTGGGTTTTTAAATCAACTCTGAGTATGTCAGTAAAACTGGCTGGATTGAGTGCTGGCCACAACCAACCCAAGTAAAATTTACTGCACCTCCAACATTGATTAAAAGTGCTTAAATTCAAGCAAACTGGTTAAGTCTTGACCTTAAAAGAAACACACAGATGAATGTACTCTCATCTCTACAAACAATAAAAAGGGAAGTAAACTATTACAAGAGCATGCTTGAGATCTTAGATTTTAAACAGGAAGCTGCTCAACAGGGGAAAAAAAATTGACTGCACAAGACTGTCAAAGTTGAGCTGTAAAACTCCTCTAAACCTTCTTTTCTTACAAGTTTTAATGCCTACTTTGCTTTCATTCAAATCAGAACTCTAGTTCTGTGTTGAGGCATATATCACAATGGATTTCCTGCCAAGACTCATTAAAATGGTAGCTCTTGATGAATACAAGTATTCATCAGTTAAGAAGACTTTATGATACAGATTTCTAAGTTAAGTTTCCCTCAACATATATTAATTATTAGCTTGAGTTTCCTGAAATCACTCATCCATGTGGTTTTATTTACTAGTCTCAGTAGAGTCCACATACAAGCATTAGGAGAAGTTAAATTTCTAGTTGTGAAGACAAGCAGAATCCAAACCCTATGTACAAAACTCTGGAGGAATACATTTTATTAAGAGTTCATGGAGTCAAACCACAGTATGTAGAGTTATATTTCATTATACCTCTCTGCATCCAGCAGCAATACATCTGTAGTACCACTCTAAGAAATAATTTGCAGTAGACAAGTATGCTAGATCAATTTTACAGTTTCCACTTCCCCATGTTTAAAAAGGACATGACATAGCAGTACTAACTCCCAAAGTATCGTACAATGAAATTCATTCCAGTTCCAGCACTGGAAAATTGTAGACACTACTATTTCTTTAGACTTATTGGGATGCTCAGCAAGGCAATGTACTGTGCTGAGCAGTAACAGTCCAAAGGGACATCAACTGAAAACAGGGATGAGTCCATTCTGCTGAACATGACTGGGCTGGAGTGAGGTCAGATGTTAAGCTACTACAGTAGCCTAGGATTACAAGCAAATTCAGTGTTGAGATTATTATTTCAAGCTTTCAGAACAAGTTCTCACAGCCGCTAAAGGAGAAAGCGAAGCGGATAAACCATAATTAAGATGAACTTGTAAATGGATGCATTTAATTAAGTTGGACAACACCCATTTGCATTAGCTTCCAGGGCAGAAGTTGCATTTGTGTTTTTGTCTCATCATACTCTATTTAAATCAGGTTGCTAGTTTCCATCTCTTTCTACACGAAGAAACTCAATTAGAACCATGGTGTGCTTAAACTGAAAAGAAATTCAAGGTACAAGGTCACCAAGCCACCATTAGGCTAGAGCAATTGCCAACAAAAACAATGCTGCTGTAGGCAATTCTATGCTATTATAGTTTTGTTCCAACCCACAGAAGACTTAACATCAGGCACACAAATTCTCTACTTAACATGCAAACAGCTGTGCCTCAATTATAAACTAAGAACACAAGGACTAATAAGATATCTATATGAGAAATCGATGATAAAAATGCATGTTAGAGGGCACTGCGTGCATTGAGTCAAACAATCAAAGCCTTATTAAACTGTACACTTGGGATTAAAGTTTTGGACATTTTTAGTAGACATGTGCACTAACTCTGGGCATCTAAAATATACTTTAGTCATCAGTTAGCTTCAGCATGTTACCCAATAACTTGAAGTTACCATGCAAGAAAGCGGATGCAGTACACAGGGGTGGGGTATAAGACAACCTAAAACCTGAATTCCCCTTTTGGTAAACCTTGTGTTAACTAGATGGGTTCCTGTACCTCCAGTGGGTCCACTTATAATCTCACCCCATCAGAAGCACACCAATTCCTAAGTGACATAAATCTGGGCAAGACATGGCCCTAGGGATGGGGGCAGAAACAGAAGATTCAGCACAATCAGCTTGCAAATTCCAATGCCTCTGACATGTGTCCTGTCCCATCTATTCAGTACCCTGGAGATTAATAGAACAAAATCTGAATTTTTGGGTACAGACAGACTACTTTGTTCTTCAGTTGTATTGAGAGATTACTTTCATGCAGTTAGCAGCCAGGCCAATATACACACACTGTCTTGTACCTGCATGTGAATACTCAGTGAGGACTAGCCTGTGAATTATTAGTTATTTAAAAATAACCTACTGAATGTTTAAAGACCTGCCAAGATAATAATGTTTCACATTTTCAGGATAGTTTGTTGCATTGGTAAATGTCTCAGCATTTGTAAATGTCTCAGCATTTGTAGCAGAAATATTTGTAGCAGAGATTTAAGTACCTGTGGCATCCAACTCCACCAGTTTTCATCTCAGAGTATTAGAGCTACCACCCACTACACAGTTTGAACACCCTCCAACATTTTTCATAATACCAATGTAATGTGCTGGACAACACAGACTGTTTCATCTGCCCAAGTGAAAAAGCCTTCTAATCCCTTTCCTACAACTTTACTGGACAAGTAATTTTATTCTTTTATTATTATCATTATTACTCATTTGTTACTGATTCACTTAAAAGATTATGGTGTAGCTCTCACAACCTATTTGTCATCTTAAAACTTTCTGAAGCATATAAAAATCCATGTAGAGGAAATGATGAGGGGAAAAAAAAGCTTATTCTTCCTTTTCTATCTTCAGATAACAATATCATCCTGGTAATTTTTTCTTATGAAAATAACTTGAAAGAAAAAAAAAAAAAGGAATACCAAAACAATGTCAGGAATATCCTAACAATCTATGCAAACAAAGCCCAATAAAAGGCTTTCAGTTTCTACACTCATTCTTCTGGGACAGACAGAACCTGACTATTTAGTTCTCCTGTTTATACAGAAACAGCCACATGCTACATGGCAGAGCAGAACTTGAGGTCAAAGTCTATTCTCTAGAGGCTTTCCAAAATCAGATCTTGGCTATACCAGTCAAGTATGCAAGAGATGACACCATATTACAAAAAGAACCAACAGTTCCCCAGCTTGGTACTACTCATAATCACTCTGGGGTTCCAGGTCAGTAAGTATATTTCTATCCACTAGTAGCAATGTTGCAGCTACTTTAGAGCTACTGAAAAAACTGCCAGTCCACTTCCAGAAAGACAGTGCACCACTGTGAGTAAGTGGAACAAATAAAGCTATCAAGGAGAACACGTCAATTTAAACAGTTCCACCTGACATGGAGTTTCACGGGCCTGTTGTGTGATTTCACTCTAGTTATTTTTACAAGGTCAGATTAAGCAGCACAATCTTGTGTTTATAGTTTACAAGTTGCTAATCACAATTGCCAAAACTCCTTTGTGCTAAAGGCAGCTTCACTTCTATCTATCAATTGCTTCCTCCACATTACAACTTTCTAGTTAACAAAAATATTTGCTTATCTCATTTAAGCTTCAGGAGAGAGCGCTGCAGTTGCGGGCTGCATCTATGAGTCAATCCATATCTGCACTGTGATTTGCCATTTTTACTGGAATGCTATGGATAAGTGAATTTCATCACATCATTACCTGATGACTCATGTCAAAAGCATCTTTACACAAGCAGTAACTGATTAGAGCACCATTACTTTGGGGTTAAAACTTTACTGCATCTAGGCCTATGGAGAGGAGATGCATACGGGTTAAGGATGTGCAACTTAATATTTCAAGCCATGCAAATTAACCTGTGTCTCTACAGTGTAGGGCAGGGGCACAGATATCATGGTCTGCAGCAAGTCCATCTACTACAATACCTCTTCAAGTTTGAAGCACAAACTTTTTATGCAGCAGTTAGGAGATTACTCTGTTTAGGACAGGCCTGCTGGCTTAGAAAAAAGCTTAGGCTCCTGGTCCACCTTGATGGAGGGCAGCACAGGACAACACGACATAGCATACAGAGGAAATGCCTATGGAAGAAGAGAGATGAAGAGCGCAAACGGTGTTTCAAGAGAGAAGAAAAAGAAAGAAGGAGGAAGGAAAGGAACCTTAAGGAGGCATAGAGAAAAGGAAATTAACAGCCACTGCGTTAAGGGCTTCCCTTCCCAACTCTGAAGAATTTCGCGTTATTAGCAAAAGCCTGACAGTGCTTTAAAACTCCTTTCAGCCTGCGTGTAGGCAAATTAGGAGCAGCCCTTATGAAACCCACTGGGTGGGCACCACCCTCGGGGGCTGTGAAACTTGCTGCCTTCCACGCCTACCGCAGACAGGTCTGTAACGCTGCCGCTAACAGTCGGCGAACTTCTCCTCCTCGGTTGGAGGTGATGCCTGAAAGCACAAGCCACCGGCAGGAGCTTTTCCTGCAAGCTTCGTCTTGCCCTGTCACTCCCTCCTCCCGGCTTCAGCGCACAGACCAAACCGAACGAGGAAGTGGAGCTCCGAGGGCGGAAGCCAAGCCCATCGCGATGTCTGCAGGAGGATTGTCAGCCCGTGACTCAGGCTGCAGCCCTGACAGCTGCCAAGCGGTCCGGGCTTCCCCTGCCCGTTACTTCCAAACGACGGACACTTAAGACGCGAGGGGGGGAAGCGGGGGACCGCGCCGGGGGAAGAGGGGAGAGGGCGACCGGGTGAAAAAGAGCGCGAATAACGCCACCCCGCCGCCGAGGCGGCCAGCTCGCAGGGCGTGGAGGCAGGAGAGAGGCAACTCCCTGGGCGTAATGCAACCGCGCGGAGCTCGGCGCGGCGGCACGCACGCCCCCAGCCCGGGGGGGGGCGGGAAGGACGGGGAGCACCCTAGGCACGGAAGGTCGGCACCCAGAGGAGCTGCCTCCCGCCTGGCGAAGCCGAAGCGGCAGAGCGGCACCCGCTCGCCCGGCCGGACAAAGACGCGCGAAAGGCGCCGGGGGGGACAAACCGGGGCCGCCCGCGCCCACCACCTCACCCGACCAGCTTCACCTGAGCCCGGCTACGGCGGAGGGAGGGGAAACGCCGCGGCGGCAGCTGCGCTCGTCGCAGCGAGAGAGTGGTGTCCTCACGCTGCCGGCTCCTCCCGCAGGCACCGCGACTAACTCTCGCTCACCGGCACTGAGAGGAGCGAGGCCGGGAGGAGCCGCCGCGGCCCAGCAACGCCGCGGCCCCGCCCTCTCCCCGCCCACCGGGGCATTGTCAGCCAATAGCGAAACGGCCTGGCAAGAAATGACAGCCACCGCCGCCAATAGGAGCCGGCCGCAGGGCGGAGGCGAGCCGTTGAGAAAGCGGCCGGTGGTTGAGGGGGACGGTTATCAGTGCCCGGGCGCGCAGGAGGCTCCGCCCCTGGGCGAACGAGCCGGACCCTGCGGCCATACGGGCGGGGCTCGGCGCGGGCCGGTATCGGCGGTCCCTGTCAAGGGGCTTGGTAAAGGCGAGCGGCGAAACCCGGCTTCCCCAGCCGGCCGCGGAGCCTAACCGAGCTGCCCGCTCTCTTCTCCCCCCCGCGTGGGGTTGAGCCGTGCCAAGCTGCTCCCACAACCCCCCGCGCCGGCCCGGGCCGTGCCAGCCCCACAATGCCCCGCGCCGGGCAGGCACGGTCGGCGCGCGCCAGCCTCTGCCCGTCCGGAAGCGGTGCCTCGTTGGCACTCCGGAGGGCCTCGGTGCGCCGGTCCCAGTGCGCCCCGAGCCTGGGAGGAGGAAACTCGGGGTCAGCCTCCGGCGGCAGGGTGATGGGCTGCAGCCCCGTCCTCCGGAGGCCGTGCCAGAAAGCCTGGGAAAGGGGGGGCGGGGAGGGCATCCCCCATCCCCCCGGTCGAAAGGCCCCCCCCATCCTGTTGTCTTGTAGCGCCAGATAACTCGATAGGAGGATGCAAACCAGAGATGCGCTTCGTCCGATAAAGGAACAGAACTGAGGCAGGCAGAAGTACCGGCATGGGCAGCCGCTGCGGTGCGTGTGGCACAGGAGGCTCAAAGTGCATGAGAAAGGCATGCTGGAACGGCAGGGCCTGGGAAGGGCAGAAGCGATGTGATTCTGCCTCTTCACTGCAGTGCTCTTCAAGGCTGAGCTTCAGGACAAGTAAAAGGAGGAAGCAGTAACCGAGACACCAGGCAAAAGTCCTTCCGAAAAGAGTGCAGCGTGTATCAGTCAGACCCAGCTATGCAGATGAGGTTTATTGTGCACTGTACGAGTGTGCAGAAACTTCGGGCGCACCCCCTTTGGGGCTTTCTGTGAGGGGCAGATGTGCCAGCCACAGAAAGTGCAAGGTGGAAGTTACTGCTGGCAATATAAGAGTTAAAAGTGGAAGAGGCAAATGAAGTGTAGGAGTAAAGAGAGGAGTTAGAAGTGTCTCGTCCATTGTCCAAGTGAAACACTTCAGGCTGAAAAAGATTCACTGCAGCGGTTTGAAAACAATGCAAGACCTTTGTATCTCAAGACACAAAAAGGCAGTGGGAGAAATCACTGAAAGGTTTGTACAGATGAGTATCGGTGGTACAGAGGTGTCATTGTTAAAGGCAGAGATGAGAAATGTGAATCCAAGTACAAAATAGAAATGAGAATTTAATTTGGCAGTGAGAAGGGAACATGTGGGGTGGTCTTCACCAGCACGTCAAGGCAGAAGATGAAAGGAAGCTGTAACTGTGACAACCAAAGGTACCTACATAACCGGATACCTTAGATGGTGAAACAATCATCAGTATCCAGTGACTCACTTTGATCCATGAAAAAAGTGACCAACATATGATTATTATATTGGTTCAACAAGAGACTTTTAAATTTTCCCATGAAACTGAAGTGGAATGAAAATAGTGGATGTGACTACATATATCAAAAGCCTTTTAAGAACAGGAGAGGCTGCCTCTTCAAGCCAAGGGACTGAGAAAGGAAAGCTGCCACAGAGCCGGTTTTGAATGGCATATTATGAACCTGCACCTGGGTCAGGGCAATCCTCGTCATCAATACAGGCAGGGAGATGATGTGCTAGATAGCAGCCCTGCAGAGAAGGACTTAGGGGTGCTGGTGGATGAGAAGCTCAACATGAGACGAAAGTGCACGCTCGCATCCCAGAAGGCCAACTGTATCCTGGGCTGCATCAAAAGGAGCATGGCCAGCAGGTGCTCCTCTACTCTGCTTTTATGAGACCCCACCTGACGTACTCTGTCCAGTTCTGGAGCGCCCAATATATGAAGGTGATATGGAACAGTTGGAACGGGTCCAGATGAGGGCTATGAAGATGATTAGAGGGCTGGAGCACCCCTCCTATGAAGACAGGCTGAGAGAGTTTGGGTTGTTCAGCCTGGAGAAGAGAAGGCTCCAGGGAGGTCTTATAGCCACCTTCTAATACTTGAAGGGGGCCTACAAGAAAGCTGGGGAGGGACTTTTTAGAAGGGCGTGTAGTGATAGGATGAGGGGGGAGCTAGTTTAAAATTGGAAGGGGATAGATTTAGATTGTATATTAGGAAGAAATTCTTCACTATGTGTGTGGTGAGGCACTGGAACAGGTTTCCCAGGGAGGTGGTTGCTGCCGCCTCCCTGGAAGTGTTCAAGGCCAGGTTGGATGGGGCCTTGAGCAGCCTGGTCTAGAGAGAGGTGTCCCTGCCCATGGCAGGGAGTTGGAACTTGATCTTTGAGGTCCCTTCCAACCCAAACCATTCTGTGATTCTATGATGCTGAGCATTTTACATTTTTTTACTCTTTCCTGACTCTCATACTTTCATACTTACTCAGCTTTTCCTGATTTAAGTCTAAGGTCAGTCTGGACTGCCTTATGGTTTGGATTTTCCTTTTTTTTTTTGACATTCCCTCCCCCTCCCCTCCTTTTAAAAAAAAAAATTGAGAACTTGGTCTCACTCCTGTTTAAACAACATCAAAACTTTCTTGATGACTTCAGAAATAAAGCATCAAAACTAAGCTCAAAACAAAGACTGCTGCAGGTTTACACCACCCTTTTCCTTAACAAAAAATGTATCCCACCCCTTTTGAAAACTCCATTTATGTTCCTCATGGTCAGATGTGTAGATATGTGGTAGTCTGTTTTCCATAGCTTGATTACTTTGAAAATAAGGCCAGCAAGTTTTCGTGTTGGTCTGGTGGCAGGAAGTTACCCAGGAGAGAGACCTCAGACAGAAACAAATGTGACTAAAAAAAACCTTTCATATTGATTTCATACATCTGTTAATTTCTACATATTTACAAGATGTTTGTTTGGATCCATCTGATTAACTTCACTCACATTTTCCATCCATGTTCAAAAGCCAGCACCTGAAAAATATAATCTGAAGAGCAGAGAGATTGGTGGGAGTAAATTAATGGTACCATAGTATTTCTAGAGGGGAAAAAAAAATTATTAAGCAGTGAGCATCCAGAGATGCCTCTTCAATTTGCCAGCCTTAACTGGAGACCAAACAAATGCCTGCTTTGCTGAACTACAGTGTTTTCCCCTACACTGGTCTGACCCAAGACAATTTGGTCTAGGTTTGTTGGCAAACAGCAAGCCCTAGGAGAAGCCTGCACTCCTGTGATCAACAGTAAATTCAGGGACATTTGATTTCTCTATCTGACAAACAGGTAAAGGGGCTGAATGAATTTTGGTGAATAATTTCCAGTGCTTTGAAAGGCAGAGGTAATCTCTTTCAAAACTAGTTTCTTACTGACAGCCTCAAGAGAGGAAAACAAGCAGGGTGAAGAGATGAAAGGTGTTCATTGGAGAAGTGGTGTTTCTCAAGGCTAACCGCACTGCTTTAGACGGAAACCACGTGTGCGCCGAGTGTCACAATCTGGTGTTGCTCTGAGCGCTGCTTTGCGAAAGCCTGAAACACCAGTAGCTTTGGTGCAGATTCATAATTAGAATTTCTCAAAAAGCATCTCAGAAGCACCTTTAATAGGTACACCCATAAATGCAAATGAGAACGTGAAGGGTTTTCGTGTACCGTAACGAAATGGCTGGGTGGGTGTGGGTCTGTAGAAGAAAGCCACGCGTGTCTGCGGGTGTCACGCCTATGTCCTGTGAACAAATTTGTTTGCAATTTACCCACTATGTCTTAGCACATAACTTCCTTTTCCCCTTACACCAATTCTTCATTGTTCTGTGCCCACAACAAATGCCAAGTCCAAACTATGAGAGTGCAGTAGGTGGAAAACCATGAACTTAAGATGCGGAAGGAGTGAAGACAACTGATGTTTCCACTGGGGGGGTCAGAGCTTACAAATTTAGTGATTAACAATTTAAACTCTGTTCATCCCAATTGTACCAGGAGCATCTGACTTAAAAGAGATGTACTGCACCATCCTAAGGGAAATGTGGCCTGGTAACCTGTCTCAGAAGGAGCCAGTGGCAGATGTTAGGAAGAGAGTAACCCTTTTCTTACAGGATGATTTTACCCTTGGCATGGCTACCCAACTTCTGACATGGCTGTGGAAAATGTCTGGCTTAATTGGCTTGTTTTCACATCAAGGTATGATTCCATCATGCCCACTTCAAGAGAAGCTGGTTTAAGATGTTATCTATTCTCCCACTAGCCATTCATTCCTGCTGCTGTGTCACAGCTTACCACTGCTCCAGCGGTGCTGATGCAGATGTTTCAAAAGCCAAATTTTAATTTGTATCACTGAAGTAGAGTTAAAAAAGAAGGTTAAGAAAAAATATCAGTTCACTGATCTAGTTTATAGGCCCAGAGGGGGATGCATCAGCACAACTGAAGGGATTAAACTGAGACACTGTGACAGGAGTTTTTCAAATTGACTTTGCAGATAGAGAAAATTTAAGTGGGTGCTATACTTGCACCCCCAAAATTATTCTACTTTTCACCTCTGCTTAACCAGCCACCCACAGAGCCTCATGTGAACAACCTGCTGAACTCCTGGTCCCTTGTGGTTCTTGCTTCAGCAGAAAAGGAACTTTTTTTTTCACTTTCTTAACACAGTAATGACAAGATCTGCAGCTGAACAATGAAGTGTTTATATACAGCATCTCTGCTCATTCGGGATACCATTCAGAGCCCTAAGTCTCTACCCATCAGTTATATAGTATATTAAGTATATTTATCTAGGGTCAGAGTCCGTCCTTCCAATAAAAGGGGAGTGACACCATCTTTAGAGGGAACCTTTATTGGGGAAGTAGGTTATCGAACAGCTGCGCTCTGAATGAAGGCATGGAAGTGTACTCAGAAACACACCTAAAGGAAAACTCCATTCTGGGAGCTGGTGAGTTCCTCCAAACCCCAGAAGAGATTACAGCTCCATTATACATGGTTAGAGACACCACATTCCTGATCTAACATACTAAGAGTAATGTCCCAGAGCTCTTTACCTCTAAGGAATTTGAATATAATCATCTCTGCCATCTAAGTATAAGCACAATTCAAAGCAACAGGCAGTTTCTAGTTCAGTATATCCCCTTCCTAACCTTGTTTCCTCTGGCCCTGTTCTCCTGCTGCTCGCTATTATCTGTTCAGCTTTAAATTTGGAGGAAGATGACATTCAGCATTTTACAGAAGGGCCAACAGGAATTCAACCATCCAACAAAAGTATCTTTACCCCAAATCCGACATTTTGGAATCTGAATTTTCTGGCTTGGGCCTACCCAGACTTGTCCAGAATGCCAGCAGAGCACATCTTTTTCCCTGCCATAAATAAGCACAGCGACTCTTTGCTGCAGAAAACACACCGAGCATTTTCACACAATCCCTTATGGCTCAGCTCCTGCAGTGATAATCCAGCCAGTACCATGCATGTCATTTTAGGCTTGTCTGTCCTGGCTTCACAGCTCCCCGGTTCAACAACTGCTAAGGATCCCTTATTAACATCTCAAATACCTTCTCTTCCTTCTCGCTTTCTCTGAGGGGGTAAGAAATGCTTCAGATTCCTGAGTGTAGAAGGGCTTGGAGGCATTCTTCTTACTCAGCATAGGATAAGCTGTAAGGAGAATACCATCCCTCCCCAGGCCCTCTGTCACCCTGCAGCTGTCATCCATGTGACACACGGGTAGCAAACATACTTGCCGGGCAGGCCGGGGCCAGATATTGATAAGGAAAAAATACTTTGCTGACAAATCCATCTAAATGCTGTTTAATTTGTTCTGATAAGGTAGGGCTGTGGGGAGCTTTATGCCACCTTTGCTTCTCTTTTACATCTTTTCTCAGGCTGGGCCATGTTTTCACAGAACCGAGAAATCAGTAGCAGGGTGAGTATGTGATTTGGAAAGCAGGACTAAGTTCAGAGGATACATGAAGGTGATGGTGGTTAGCTACTTTGCTTTTTTTCCCCCTTCGTTATTTTAATTGCTTTTCAGCATCAGTCACCTATATGGACCTCTAAACAAAAGGTGTCTAACCGGGTGTCCGCTTCCCTCTTCCTCTCCCCAAGCATCTTCCAATAGCAGAAATTCAGTCTCCCCTCATTTTTTTCCTCCCTACAAAAACATGAGAGCACCCCTACTTTTCAGCTTGCTGCCTTTCCTGAGGTTACTGCGTGAGCTTGTGCTCCATTAATGGTGCCTCTCAGCTTACTTCATGTTTGCTCTTTGGTTTTGGGCTCAGCCTGCAATAGTAATCAAGGCCAAATATTTGCTCAAATGAAGTGGCTCTGTGGTTCTCATTCCAGGGAGCTGGCTGAGGACAAAGTGAAACTAGCTTGAAATATTCTAGTATGCCCAAGAGATGCTAGGAACAAGGGATTTTTCCAGTGCTGTAGAAAGTCATCCAGATTCTCATTGCAGCTTTGTTGTGGGAACTGTAGGGGAACTAACTCGTTTATAGCCTGCCACAATTAAAGACACCACTTTTGACTGCCAGAAGCCAAAGTCAGTCCGGTCAAAGCCAAACTTTGGGACCGTTCTTTTGGGCTACAACCAGAAAGAAGACTCAACATGAAGTTACACAAACATTCTCCTTCTTCTGCAAGAATGAAGCCCACATTTTTTTGATAAGAGAAGGCGACATCCTTTGTGCTTGCAAGTCAGCGGCAGGTCTTATAAACACACCCACAGATTCTTAGCGTAACATATTGCAAGCTCTGTGCGTCTGGAGCCAGTGCATGCTTTGCTCAACAACCCCCCTTTCATTTCTGCCAAGATTCCCTCCCACATTTGGGACTTCTTCCTTGTTCCCTTGAGAGCTGCCTCAATTCTCCCAGCTCCTCTGGCCTCCCACTGTCAGCATGGACTGTTCTGTACAGCCGTGCCCATCTGCTCGGCCTTTGGAAACATACGGACAGTCCAAGAAGCTGTGCACAAAGATCCGTGCGTTGTCCTTATTCTCAGCCCTCTGTTTGGGTCGGGGGGGGGGATGGACCAGGAGACTGAATGAGTGCTGGTACAGGAGGCAGAAAATTCACTGGGACTTGCTGTGATGTTAGGTCTGTAGATGTGAGAAAATACCGACAGAGATACACGAGGTGCCATCACTGTTGGAAACCAGGTTTTAGCAGAGGCAAGACAAGAGCTCCATTTAACACAGCCATCTTCTTCACCATTTATCAGAGCATAGTTTCTTGGGATTTTTCTGGAACAAAACAAGCAACTCACTGGGCATCCTGTGTGTTCGCATGACACACGATTCTTGTCAAAAATCAGTACCTTGCTGAGGAATAGCAGGCTACTGGGCTGTCTGACTGCAGGCTAGCACCCGCTTTGCAATATTTCTCACCTACCAAGCAAAAGAGAAGTGTTGGAGGAACCAAACCCACAGGACAGAGGGGCTCAGGGGTTTCTTCTGAAATTCCTTATGCAAGGTAGCAGCTTGTGTTAGACTGGGATGGAAGGAGTCCCACAGGTGCTGCTGCCTTCTGCACCGGCTCGGAAAGAAAGGAAACAAAAAAAAAAAAAGTAAAGAAAGTTAAAGGGTTTTTTTAATGGAAAAGAACATTTGAACTTTGAGTTACAGACCCAAGTGTGATATGAATCTAAAGCATGAAATAAGAGTATAGCTCTGCTGTCTTCTACTTAATGGGTCAAGCCAGTCAACCCATGGTAAATCCTGCCCACTCCCTCCTTGTCTTTTCTGTTTACACAGAGTAAAAGCATCCTTAAACCTCTTGCTACTCTGTCATTCTCCTGATTACAGCTGCATCTAACACTGAGCTTGAAACACTCACCTGCACATAAGTCTGTGGCTAACTGTGAGACAGCTCAGAAGCCTGTAATTCTTTGAATCTTTGTAGAGGAATGTACATGTATAAAAGCCTCGAGATTTTTCCCCTTAGATGTGGGATAACAAAACACAAAAAGATGAAAACAAGATGCTCACCCCATGATTCAGATTTCCTGCGAAGTTTCTTCTAGCAACCATCACAACCCTCAAAATCGTCACCCCGGCCCCTTTTTCCTGTGGGCTAAGAGCACATCAGCCATGAGGATCGTAATTTTAAGGGGTTTATTCCCACAAAGAATCCGTGAGAAAGACCTTTACATTACATGGAGAAAAAAAGAATCATCTGCAGGAAAATAAGGTATGTGCATGTTGGGTTTTTTTACTTAAGGAATGCTAAACCAGGTTTGGCTTTGCTAGGGGACATACCAGCTGTCTCCAAGCTCATTTTATTATGATCTCTCTTGTACCTTAATTGAGAAATCAGGGTGTGGAAGTTTCAACAAAGGCTCCCCTTTGTAGTGTGTTAATTAGGCACAGGAGTTAACAAAACCCCTCAGTTATAAACAATTACCTTTCCCCAGGCTTACTTTCATTTTCATGCTACTGCATTTTTACTAATTTTATATTAGTTTTCCAGAGTGGACAAGGCTAATTTCTAAAATTAGTCATCTAATTAGTAAAGAAAAGAAAAGGAAGAAAAAAAAACCCACCCACAACCTTAAAAAAAACCCAAGCACGAAAATATGTAAGGGGGCGGGTGGGGGGGGAAGAAAAAGTTATAATTAGAAGCACTTAAAGAGGCCTTTTTTTGTGCCTTTTCAGGATACAGGAGCCCAAGGTCTTTCCAGATCACTCCTTTAAAACCGAAAATGTAGATTATGGTCTCCTGGAAATGAGTCTGGGTGTAAACGCCTGGGGATGGGAAAGAATTTCGTCTGGGTTTGTGTGCCCTGAAAGGAGTGCTACCTTCATCCCCGCAGAAGGAGGAAATGCAGGAAAGGGAGAGGAGTGGTGAGCTGCAATTCCTCCAGTCCCTCTCCACCCATTCCATTTGCAAAGCAAAATCTGCTGTAAGAGAGCCCTGCTCAGCCCACAGGCCGTATTTTTGCCTGCTGCTGGCCTAGCTGGTTGCTCAGCATGTGCCCAGACCCAGGAACACACAACAGCTGGGAAGGGAGAAGCCTCTGCCCTCCTCCCTGCCAACACTGCGCTTCCTCCTGATGGCGATGACCTCACCTCTTGGCTCCCAGCTGCCTGAAAGGGGAGCAACTGGTACCCCTCCTCCTTCACCTCCCAGGAAGGGAATGAAAAATCCCTTGGGACAGTCCTGCCTCAAAAAAGAGGCAATCCCACGGATGGAAAACCATGCCATAAGGACAACTGCCCTCTTCATGCTATGTAACTACTGCCCTGCATTGGCATGGCCCTTCTCTGTTTCTGGAGAAAGGCCGAGTGAGGCACTGTGGCCCAGGGAGAAGCACGCTGTAAGTCAGTCTCCGGTGTCACACTTCTTTTACCAACCGTGATTGTGCTGGCTGTCCAAGACCTTCACAATGTAGAACACACCCAGATATTTATGCATAGATGAGAGGGTACTTCTGTGTTCCCTGAAGTTTGCCTTTGTGTCCAGAGAGCTGCCCAGAAAGCAGGTGAGCAGTGGCTATGTGGGACTGGGGAAAAGAGTAGCTCGAGCTACAGTCCCAACAGGGTCTGTGTCTCCTGGCCTGCCAACAGACCTGGAAAAGACTATTTAGGGGAAAATGCGTAATTCTCAGTGGCAGGTTCCCAAGAACAGCAGTTATCCTTGGGAACAACCTTGCCTTTCCTCTCTGGAACAGACTGAAGATAGTCTAGTGAAGATGCCTAGTGACAATAAGCATTCTCCCCTTTATTGCTGCACATCAAAGCACAGTCCTGCTCTCTCACTGTGTTGCAGTAGCACAGACTGATTCTCAAGCCAAGATCAGCTCCTGTTGCTTTTCCTGAAGAGCTTTCAAGCGCAAATGAACCAGACAAACTCAGTGTGAGAACAATCAGAAGTGAGGAAAAGCTGGGAATGGCCCCAGTGCTTGCAGCAGGTTCCAGGCAGGGACTGGGTACAGGATACTACCCCGATTAACCGGGCAAGTCAGGGACCCGAGGACCCCAAGCCAGTGCAGAGCTGCTTCATGCACGATGGAAAATGTTTAAAATGCTGTAGATGGGGCCCACAGGAAACTTTTGGGAAGTGTGTGCTGGGTCTAAGACAGAAACCAATAAAGTGTTTAAAATTGGCACTGACAGTGAATTAGAATAATTGAATATACTGAGTTGGAAGGGACCCATAAGGGTCATCGAGATAGAATTATCAAGGTTGGAAAAGACCTTCAAGATCATCAAGTTCAGACATTAGCCCTGCACCAACGAATCACTAAACCATCCTCTGAAGCATCTCGTCTACCTGTTCTGTAAACATTACCAGGACAGACACCACCTCCCTGGGCAGCCTGTTCCAATGCTCACCACTCTTCCAGTGAAGAAATTTTTCCTAATATCCGGTCTGAACCTCCTCTGGAACAACTGGAGACCATTTCCTCTTGTTCTGTCACTAGGGCCAACCTCGACCTCACTACTTTCAGGTAGTCATAGAGCGTGAAATTGCTTCATTAGAGAAAGAATGGGAAGAGAGGAAGGAGCCAAACTCACCTGCATCAGGAAACAGGCAAATAATTGTCTGATGGATACAACAGGTCTGCTGTTTGCTGGTCAAGGAGTGCTGCTCAGCCTATAGTGTCTTCCTCATCATGATAAGCTTCTCCCAGGAGTCAGAAGGGTCTCCTCTATGTTTAGGTATTCCCCATGGGAATTCACTGCATCTCAGAAAGGGCAGCATACCCTCAGATCATTTTCCTAGAGAGGAAAGATGGGGGAAGGTGCCCATTGGAAAGCTCACCTGCTGAACATAAGACCCTGAGGATAGCTTCCTCCTCACCACCAGCAGCAGGGATGGATCGCACAGCTGAGCCTCCCCCACCACGTGCCCCCATGGGCCTCAGATCCCCAAGGGCTGCATTGGGCACACAGGACCCTGCAAGAGAAGTGCCACAGTCATGCTATGGGATCAGATCCAATCTCAGTGAGGTGACGCAATCCCTGCCTGCATGCTGGTCACCACAGCTCCTTCCCTGTCATGCAGTCCTCTGCCTGGGCACATCCTCTCCCGCAGGATCTCACACCCTGGAAAAAGAAGCAAGCAGAAACATCTCGCGTAGGGCTGCTTACTATCTCTGCTAGTGCCTTGTTTTGCCTCACTGTACTGTTTTTCTTTCTCCTCCTCCACTTTCCCCTGTGCATATACTCTCAATTGAAGAATGAAAGTGCCACCCTTCAAACAAAGGAAATTGTTGGCCCATGAGCCACTGAAGGAAGGTGTGGGGACACAGGAGCTGCAGCCCCCCTCCCGCAGCACTTTGTAAAGCAAGTGAATAGTCTCAGGCAGGAGGCTTTCTACACTTAGAACAGTCCAAAATAAGAAGTTGTGCAGGGCAAAGTACCTGCAGAAATTGTACCTCGTGGCCTGGGCTTGCACATCTGTGAGCAGAGACATGGGAACTGCTGTCTTCCCGGAGCTGGAGTGGGGAGGGGAGCCCTGGAAGCCTTGGGCAGGAAGAGTGACTTGGGAAGATGCCCAGTCTCGCACAGAGCAAGGCAGGTAATGATCATACATCTATTTCTGTCCCTTTTTTTTTCTGTTGGGACAACCGCAGCCTTATATGGGCAAGAGCAAGCAGCAGAGCTGCGGAGGTGGAGCCTCATGGGGCAACTCCTCGTGCTTCTCCCAGGCTAGCTGCCTGCACAAGCCGCTGACCTCCTTCCCGGGAAAAACCCTGGGAACCCTCGCTCAATCCAGCTGTTTCAATTTCCAACTACAAAATGACCAGGCTCCCCTCCCTTTCTCCCCCACACCTCCTACTAGCCGGAGATGTGGTGGAGCAGAAGTGCCTGCATTTGTAATGTTGTGGGCATCTGGGAGCGCTGGGTTGAAGAGTCGCCCCGCATCCAACGTGGGAAACCTATTCCCATCTGGTGGTGACAGCACTGAGAACTGGAAATAAAAAAAGGAAGGAAAAACAAACAACCCTCCCCTCGGCCCCCCAGTGCTGCTTGTCAGGCACTGGCGGGTGTGTGAAAGGCTGCAGATGGCCAATCTGGTGCACAAACTCCGCTGCAGATCCTTTTGCCTCTGGATGTGCTATGGGGGCTTCCTCTCTGCACCCCCCTCCCAGTATCCCTGGCCTAGCTGCCATTTCAACCCTGGCCCATCCACCCCGCTGAACTATGCTGGAAACTGACTACAAATGAACCCAGACATAAACATGTGAGAAGCCTCACTGTCATCAGATAAGGCTGCTCTGCACAAAAAAATGCCTGACACAAGATCATTAAACCAAGGACGTGAAAAGTTGAGCAGCATGCGTGCGATGGCTGGGCTGGGGAGGGCGTACAGTGAGCAGGGATTCAGGCTGGAGGTCTGTGTTGGGGCCTGCTGCCAGCCCATGGGACATCACTCCGGTATGACACGATTTCTCCCAGTGGCAGGTGGGGGGAAAAAACCCCCAAAACTCACAGCACCCAGCTCTTTCTGCAAATACTGGCATATTTTGGGAGGGAGCAGCAGGCAGGGATTAGCCACGCCACGTGTGAGCTGCAGAAGGCTGGCCTTCCAGAGAGCAAAGCACATGCTGACCACCAGCCCTCCAATATCTTTACCAAAACCAGTCATATTTAGCACTCCAGGAGGCAGTTATGTCTGTTTGACAAGAGAGGAAACAGGCGCCCAAGCTTCCTCTACAACACCCCACTCGTCGTGGTGACATTCCAGTTGCAGAAGTGTGGGGCTGAGTGGGGCAGGTGCTGCCCCATGGGCTTACCAGTTCTCAGACAACCAGATTTGCACAGAGGTACATGAGTGTTCCCTACCATGTACTGAGTGTTTATAGTTCTCAAGCCACGTATTTGAAGAGCCAAGGGGACAGGAGCTGTGGGAGTGGTTTGCAGGTAGGAGTGACTTCAGCTGACACACCCCCAGCCCCCCACACACGTCCCCCCCACCCCCCCAGCTTACCACAACAGCCACCCCTTAGTTGCTTGCAGGCTGTCTGTGGCTCAAGAAAGAGAAGCAGTGCACCCTCTCCCCCGGGGTGAATGATGTGGATTTGGTTGACCTACAAGGGTGGAACATCATGTTCCTCCTCAGCTTCACAAGGGCCAGGATTGGGGCTTGACAACTGCATGAAGCTAACCCAAATCTGAGCAGCCCCCGAAGGAAAAATTCCTGGTCTCCTCTCTCCTCTGACCTTCCCACTCCTACTGCCAGTCCCAGATGACACAGACAGCTGGTTCAGCTGGAAACGAACCAAGAGAAAGGGAGATGTTTCCAGTTTGATCATTTTCTTGGTCCATGTGACTATCTAAGTGTTAGAGGAGCACTGGAAATGCCAGGTCATGGGCAGCCAGACATAAGCTGGTCAGAAACTGGGAGGGCACTGCAGTCCAGGAGAGGCCAGAGAGCCTCCTTCCCAGTGACACCCAGTGACAATTTACTGCGTGGCTGCCTGGTCACAGGGGCTGTTGTAGCATCCCACATGGAAGTGGCTGCAATCAGTATCTGAATTAAGGAACATCTATCGCCAAGCTTGTAGGATTACAAAAATCACAGCATCATGTAGTGTAGGAGACAACTCTGGAGGTCTCCAGTCCAACCACCTGCTTGGAGCAGGACCGGCCTTAAGGTTCAAGCAGGATGCTCAGGGCCACATCTACCTGGGTTTTGAACACTTCTGGGGATGGCAAATCCACAATCTCTGTTCTTGCTTCTTGTCTTTTCACCAAGCACCTCTGACAACCTGACTCTACCTTCTGCATAGTCTCCATTTGGACACTAGAAGACTAACTACCCTCTAAGAAGCGATCTCCTCTCTTTGCAAACCAATCCAGCTCCATCAGCCTCTGCTCATGTGTCAGATGCTCCAGCTCCCTGGCCAGCTTCATACTCCTCCAGTGGAATGGCTCTGGTTTGTGAATGCAAATGCAAACAACCATCCTGAAGCAGCCTGAGGAGCTGTCCATCTCACCTTCTGGAGGAGAACAGATGTCTCTGCCTACTAGTCAAAAAGGTGAGGCTGCGAGTACGTTTATTGAGGTGTGCATGTGCAGTATGAGCCTGCGTTAGGACATGCACAGCATCACACAGAAGGTTGGTGCATCTGCCTAGCACGTAAAAATGGGTGCAGATTCAAGTCTGGAGAGTTGTGCTGGTGTCTGTGAGCAGAGCTGTACTGCACACATACTGTGTGAATGCCGCCCGTATGCGCACCCAGGGGTGCCTGTGCACCATCCTTCTCCTTGAGTGGCTCTCTGCACCTTAGCAGGCAAGATCCTCCCTCCCATGGTTATCGGAGAAGATGTTTACAGTCAGGTCTGAATCTGGTCAGGTAGCTTCTCGATTACTCACGTCTCAGTTATTACTCTGCTTCAGTAACCCTGAAGCTTGGGGAGACAAGGTGTACTAGGCAGTAGCCAGGTCTGGAAGACAACAGAAATCATGTTCTGCTCCAGTGATGTTGCCTGAGGGCACTGCATCATTGCCATGATGTCATAACTATGAAACACAACCTTCAGTGTGTAAGACAGAACGCCCATTACTCAGTGGGCTGGCAGGTGCTAGGAAATGAGGCAGGCAAGAGGGGAAATCCTGCAAGACCTTTTACCTGCTGGGTGTCTGGGGATAACAGTAGGCAGAACGATCTGTGTGACTGCAGGTCAGCAGTGCCGTGTCTGTGATGAGCAATCCCTCTGAAGTCATCATAAAAGGTGGGAAATGGGGAAAGCTGAGATGAGCTGCAGGCAGGGAGGGAAGAGGGAGGCAGGGACAGGACATCTCTGCACTGTCAGCTGGGTGTGCAGCCCAGTTCCCCACAGGCCACCTTACACAGCTGAAAGCCCTATCAGAAGGAATCCCTGGAGAGAGGGCTTGGGGCACATCAGAGCAGTCCACATGCTGGTTTCTATGGCGTGGGTGGGCCAGGCAGGGGAAGGCCAAGGCTGGACCAGTGGCTGCCCCAAGATATGGAGGCTGCAGCGGAATGAAGAAGCCCGAGAGCGCTGGTTCTCAGCTGGTCACATCCACTCCTCGTTTTGCAGCAAGAACTGCCATTGGGCCTCTCTCACAAGGAGCTGCAGCCCAGGGTGCGTGGACAAAGGGTGCCTGGACAAAAGACCTCCATGGTGTTCAGCTCCAGGCCGGAGCTGTGGGCTTACGAAGAAGAGGAAGCGAATCAACGCAGTCTGCTGTAGGGAACAGAGATGTAAATCTGGGTTAACGTAGGGTGAGGTGCTCCAAAGGCCTGGCCTAGTCCTGAGCTGGGCAAAGTTTCCCCTCCAGCTATAGTAAATTATTACAGAAATGCAATAAATCAAGTTTTTACTACAAACCAAGGACAGGAATCACCAGCTGTTCATGCCACCCAGCTCCCTTTAGTCTGAAACAACTGGAGGACTGCTCTTGGTGGCAGGAACAAAAGGTGGTCCGGTCAGGTGTGAAACAGAGAGTTCGTTCCAGGGATCAGCATCTCCTTTTGGGACCTTTTGGGCAATCCCAAAGGAAGGCAAGGAGGTAAAATACAAACTCAGCTCACCTTCCCCATTAGGAAGGTAGACCAACAGGGCCCAGATGGGATGGGATGCCATGTCTGTGCCACCACCACAACTGGATGTAGGCTACATGCCAAGCCACTATAAACTATGGGACTTTGTTCACTGCCCAGACCTGTCCCGCCCAGCTCTGCAACCAGGTGTATGTCACCAGGCTTATCTGGTCGTGTGCCCTCCTCCCTCCCAAGCCATACGCCCAGGGCCAGGTTTTCCTGCTTCATCCCAAACGCTTGTTTTTATTATTTTAGAACAAACAGAGTTGTGTCTGTTTTGATTCCCAGAAGAAGGTTAGAGGGAGGTCAGAGCTGACATCTGGGCTGGAGATAACATTCCCGTCTAATTAGCAAGGCCTGAATAACGAGGTCCTTCCTGTCCCATCCCCCTGTCCTGGCACAGGAGAGGGCAGAGCTAGTGGAGGCTGGGAAGGAAATGGGGCAGGAGAACAGGCCCATTAGGCAGTGTTTCGTTTCCCAGTGTCCCCAGACTACACTTGAGGGGTTGCTGAGAAGCTCCCATGGGTGATGGTCAGAAGCTGTCCCTCCTTCATCTCCACAAGCATTGTTTTGCAGCTGCCCATGGCCCCTTTTTCCAGGTGTTCAGCCATAGCATTCCAAAGCCATTCCCCCCACTCCCACCCCCAGACCCCATTGCCTGGGGAGAGCCTGTTTGCCCTTCGTGCGATGCAGAGTTTGGAATTAAACACCCTGGGCACTACCTGTACTGCTGTACTCAGGGCAAGAAAAGACACCCAGATGCATGACATTGGTGGGAGACACAGACGAGATGCACAGTGGAGTGTGTGCTGAGCCATCCGCTGCCCTCCCCTCAGCCTAGGGAACCCTACACGGGCAGTTCTGTCCCTGCTCTCAGGGATCAGGTCATTATCAGGGTGGCGCAGCCCGCCGAGCTGACATGATGCAGCTGTTTGCGGGCAGCAGCACAGCAAAGAGGAAGCAGCCATGGCAGGAGCTGGGGGAGGTGGGGGGGAGCTGCAGTGCCGGGGAGACACAGTTTGGGGGGCTGTGCCAGTTCCTAGCAGCAGGGCACAGAGACCCAGGCATAAAGCCTGACTCAGCCAGGAGAGAGGCTCCCCAGCTGAATCACCCCACACTCTGCGCCCTCCCTGCAGCTCCCCAACCGTGGGCCTGCTGTGCCCAGCGAGCGCTTGCAAAACCCCATGAGATCACGGGCGCAGGCAAGCGTGGCAGGGGCTGAACCGCAGCCAGGTGCTCTCCAGGCTGAGATTACAACACCAGGCACATCCGCTCCATGCAAAGCCCTGGCTGACACCCCTCGGCAGAGCTGGTGACACACCAGCCCGCCTGCCCCATCAGCCCTGCGGTGGGGGGGATGTTGCCAGCGGCTTCCAGCGCACGGCTATCCTTGCCAGAAAATGTCACAGCCTGTGGATTCCTTGGAGGGGAAGTGACCTCATTCCTGGCCTCAGGATAAAGGCCCACAGAGGAAAAGAAAAAGGAGGCAGGGGAACGAGGCTTGGGATTTAAAACCAGCAGAGCTCAGCCATCATGTCCCGGCTGCAGAGGATAAGGCTGGAAACGGTGCCCTTGGGTTGGCCATGTACCACCATCTGCCATGGGCTGGGTGAGGTGTCACTGGAGGGTCACCACTTCTCAGGGGAGCAGCAGGACAGGTAGATGACAGTAACCTACAGAGTTGACTTGGGGACATGGCCACATGCTGCCAGTTTTCATGCTACAGGCTCCAGTGAGACCAGCAGTGATGGGTTCCTCATGTTCCCTCATCCTTTAATCTCAAGGGTGCTGTCAGCTTCTGCCTTCCCCAGCAGTGCCAGAAAGCTTGAGAAAACCCCACATGTGGTTCCTCTGAGTGTCACCAAGAAAACCCAGACTGAGAACAGAACTTGAGACCAAGGCCAAGGAAATGGGAACTGAACAGGGCCCAGACAGGTACAAGAGGGTTGGAGTGGTTGCTATGTGGTTGGGCAACAGCATAGTTTAGCATTAGAAATGCAGGGGCAGGCACAGCTGCAGCATTGCCTGAGCTCTATGAAGAGTCTTCATGCTGCAGCCAGGATCTTAGGTGAAGCCCATGGGACTTGACCTAACCAGGAAGGGGAAGCTGGACCTCTTCAGGTGGTGAGCTAAGCTGAAGGAGCTGAGCCGAAGGATCAGCCCCTTGAGAGCAAACCCAACAAGCAAGAAAGAACGTGAGGGTTTTGTCTTGTTGCTTCCTGCCCAAAGCTGGCATGGCTGTAAACACCAGCGCAGAACAATACAGTCTCCTGTCCCAGCAGCTGCTAAAGCTGTCACCTGGGGAGCTTCCTGCAGTCGGCCCATGGAAGGACAAAAAGGAGCTCCCGCATGCCTTCCTGCAATTTGTCACAGGCCAGACCTCTGCTCTGCTCCCTCCCAGCCACCATCCCTTCCCCCAGAGCCGCCTGTCTCATGCTCCAAGAAGAGGATGTGGTTATGAAGACCAGCCTCTGGCAAGGAGCAAGCTCATCGCTCAGCCTTACTTCTCCAAGCAGCAAGAAGTGCTTTTCTGTACAACTTCCGAGTCACCCAACAGCCTCCCCCTGGAGAGAACTTCCCCACGGCTGGTTCTGCACTCTGGCTTCCCCTGTACCTGGGTGCAGGTGGCCCAGGGAGACCAACAGCATCTGCAGGTCCCCTCTGCCTGCCACGCACTGCAGCTCCAGCTCTTGCAGTGCCCAAAGAGCTGGCACGTTGCTGCCACCAGCTTCTCTTCAGACCACCGCGCCTCTCTAAGGCGTTAATCTCTGGGTCTGAACGCTGCCATGCTGGATCTCTCCTCACGGGTGAGTATTTTTAGAAAGTTTGAGCTCAGACTATGCAGTCACTCCTGAGCTATGCCAGGATGAAAAGAAAACAACCACTTCTGCCTGAACAATACAGGCACGGAAAAAAAAGTCTCTGCAAATGGGTTTTTTCACCATCACTCAAAACTAGCTGAGCTTTGAAAGGCGAAACTCACAGTCAAAGAAAAAAAAAAGGGGGGGGGGGGGAAAGGCTCCCTGTGAACAGAAAGGGCTTTGACAATGTGCTTAAAGAGCCAGATTAAAGCAAAACGATGTTATATAAATACTGGCGGGCGTGCCGGAGCTTGCATGCAGTACAGCGCCCGCCACTGTGCTAGCCAGACCCAGGGCTTTCCTTGCCTGCTACAGCACAGCCCTGCAAGGAAAGGAGCTCTGCAGTCCCTGCACCCTGTGTGGAAGTGTTATGGCCTCATGGTGAAGCAAGAAAGGAAGCTCAGGGCATGCAGATCCTCTCCTTTCCATTCCCAGGCCATGAAGCTACCACAGCTGGCCAGGAGAAACACCCTCTCTCTGCCAGTTGCGTGGGACCAGCACAGAGGAGTTGTAGCCATGAGGGTGTCTGGAGGTCACCACCATCTCTGGAAACCACCAAAACCCCTGGTGTATTTTGTACTCTATGGACAGCTTGAAGTGAATGTTTGAGGACTCTCACTGTAGCAACTTCCTGTTTTTCACTGTTGCTCAACCATGACTCCACTCATAGGAGACACAGAGCTGGGGTGCCTTCAGCAGCAGAGGAATGAGTAGTGTGTACCAAGATGGGTACCAGGAGCTCAGCCTTTGCCCAAGCTGGAGAGCAAGCAGCACGGCTCCTGTCCTCTTCCATCAGCAGCTACATCTCTGAGCCCCAGAAGCTCCTGGCAGTCTGCACAACATAGAACAAGAATACATGAGCGGATCAACACATACGTGTGTGTGTGGTGACTTCACTGCACAATAGCTGCAGGCCATGGAGAGGAAACAGCCAACTTTATTGCATTTTTCTCCCAACTGTTTGGATTCCAAGTGCCTTGGAAGTCAACATGGGCAGGAAGGAGGTTGGGTACTGCCCTGCTGCCCACAGCTGCGAGTTCTCCCCCACCCACAGGGATGAGCAGCTCTCACATCCCACTCTGGCCTCTTTTCAGAGGACTGGTATCCCCATAGCAGGGACCTGCTGCCACCAGGAAGGCAGCCACAGGGTTTCTCTTCTCTCCATCCCTATGAGGATGCAGGGTGCCACATTTTCAAGCCCTCCAGTTTCCACTCATTTGGCTCCTCTAAGAAATTCAGTGACTGTCCCCAGCTCCTACCCTGTGCCATTGCAGAGGCTTCCCCTGCTGCTCCTGCCTCCATCTTTCCCTGAATGCTAGGGCATAGCTCAGGGGGAAAAAAGCAAGCAGGCAGGGCTCAGCACAGCAGCCTGCTCTGTCTTTGCAACCAGCCCGTGGTTACCACTCACAGCGAGTCGCAGCCTCCGTCTTTTGCCTGGGCAAGGTTTTGAAAGGGAAAGTGTTGCTGAAAATAAGAAGTTGCCAAGAAGCCACAGAGCTCACAGGTGCACCCCACGTCCTTGAGAAGAGGGCCAGGAACGTATTGGACTTGAGCCTGGGTAGTTCCTTTTGGTCTATAAGGCAAGCTGATGAGAGTTTTATCCTAAGCAATAAAAAGATAAGATATATGGCTGTGCAATTGTTACTCGTGAACTTGCAGAAAGAAGAAACTCCCAGCAAACATGTGACACCACCCATCAAAAGCCTTGCAGGGACGGAGGTTTTAATTGCTGATTCTGCCCAAATCCTCTAATTACTTTACTGAAAGAGAACTTTTTTTTGAAAAAAGACTAAGAAAAGATAAAAAAATAAGAATAAAGTAAAAGCCCAAAGAGAGGAACAAACTGCTAAGGGAAAGAGCCTGGCTGGGCTGGCGAAAGGCCCTGCCTAGGGCAGCGCTAGTGGCAGCTCTCTCCCTGCTGACATGGAGCTGGTCTTTGTTTTGTTCTTTGCAAGGGAGGAATCATATAATCTGTTGATAAAGCAAAGGATTTACTGTCAATACTGGGTGATTGGGCAGGTGTGGCCAGATCTCACTGGAGCCAAACACGACCAAAACTACCTCCCCTCAGAGCTGTTGGGGACCACACACGCACAGCCCCATGCGTGCTGCAAACCAGCAACCTTCATTTTCCATCCTCTACCAGCACTTGAAGCTGCTCTCAGCGTGGCACCATAGCAGAGGAGGTAACGCAGCTCTCCCTCCTTGCAGGTGTTCGCTGGGGCGTGGGGCAGGCGGAGGTTAACACGGGGTTTAGCAGGCAGACACAAACACCTCGGGAAAAGGAGCAGCTGCTTTAGGGCTCAATGTAACTGGAACACCAACAAAATTGAATGCAAAACCTCTGCTTGCCTTGGATGAGGCTGTGGGGACAGAGGCATCTTGCCTGACTTTTGGCGAGGGATCTCAGGGTTGTGTTCAAAAGGTACCCATGGTAGGAGAAGTGGGTTTAGCTCAGCTTTGCTCCCCTTGGAAAGGCACTGACCACCATGTCCTCAGAACAGCTACCAGGAACATTAGAAACTGAGAAAGCTGCAGAGGAGAGCAAATGCTCAACAGATCAGAGGAGCTTTTTCTATGTTTAACTCCAAAAAGGAAGACCAATTGCATCTTTGCTGGAGTGAGAAGAGGAAACATTTTCTGAGCTGCAATGGGAAAAGCACCTGCTCCTGAGAAACTGCCTATTACTTGGGCTCTCAACTCTCAGGGAAGACTGACATCACTTTCAGGCAGCATGAAAACTGCTGCACAACCCCTCTCCTGCCCACAACGTAAATACACTGCAGGTAGAGCTTCCAGCTTCCACCTCCCTTACAGCAGCTGGAGGAACCCCTGAAGGAGCCAGCAAACAGGGAGCTAATTATAAGATTCCTGCCACAGAAAATGTCCTCGTGCTTCGAGTGCTTTCCTGGGATGAAAACTGTGCAAAGCACTTGGGGAATCTCAAGGTATCCCCAAACCGCTCCTACACTATCTCAGAAGGATTTCCACAGGGCACCATGGGTGTGGGGCGTCAGCATTTATCAGAAACAGTTGTGGCCTCCACATAACGCACCCTAAAGTGTGCTGGCGCTTTAATAGCTGAATGGCACCTTAACTCCACTTTTCCTTAGAAGGAAGTGATAAAATAGCTAATTTATACTGCCCCTTAATTACACAATGCAAAGTCACTGTGTTTTTTCCTGTTCTGTAGGACGGTGAAGCATGAAAGTTGACTATTGTCGGGTACATGACGCTGTTCCCCTACTTTTCCTGCTCCCGCAGGAAAATGGAGATGAGTTTTACTAGAAGTGTTTACAGAGCAGGAACACCGAAACTGCAGGGCATACTGCCCAGCCTGAAACACGAGCAGGACACGAGCAGCATTGCTTCTGTGGCCTCCCACATCACATAAACCACTGGGTTTTACCAACTGGAACTGACCAACGGTTCTTTACCAAATTACATCCAAGTGACATCAGCTCTAGCAACACGCTGAGGGTGAGATCAGCCCAGCCCGGATGGGGAGGTGCCCATCAAAGTGGGCCAGTACCACCCCGTGCTGTCACCCTGGGGTGATGGAAGCGGGTAGCACCAGGAATGCTTGCAGCACTGCACGTTCGGCAGGACACACGGGACTTTGATCTCCACTCCCCTGCTCCTTCAGAGGTCACAAGCTGTTATTGCAAAGGTGCAGAGGAAAATCGCCTCATTGCTCATAACAACCTGTGCCAGGGAGAAGAGATGGAGCAAGGCCAAAGCAGAGTTAAGACTGATTGAAAGAAACAGAAGCTGGGAAGGCAAAAGGAAAAAAAAAGAGCAGCTTGTATATGGTTATTAAGCACTTACAATGTTCTCATGCAGCTTAGATAAGCAAACAGGAATTAAGCATTACACGGGTATCAGCCCTGGCGCTGTACTCTGCTGCCAAGCGCACGACGAGGCAGGGAGCACTTAGAAGCCAGGTTAGCTGGAAACAGGTGTACGTGGGGAGGAGGAGGAAGAGATGGGAAGGGCTGAAGGCTGCTCGTGATAGGAACACACAACCACCTCCCTTTGCCCTGACCTTTAGACTATTATAAAGTTGAAAGCCTGCCCTTCTGGCAAGGCTCACCCGCGGGAGCTGATTTAATCATTCACGCGAGGGAGTGAAGCGCGCTCAGCTCCTGGGGCAGGAGAGGAGCGAGCAAAGCCCGGGGGGAGCCAAGCCCCGGGGGAGCCAAGGCCCGGGGGGAGCCAGTGTGGCTCAGATTCCCCATGCACAGTCACCTGCTCTCACTCTGCACATGGGAGGCGACTCCTTCCGGCATCCCGGATCCAGCAGCACCCAGAGGGGGTCCTAGAAGCAGCACCAAAAGCCCTGTGAAAGCAATCCACTTGTTTGTTTTCCAGCACATCACCTTTCAGTAAGGATCGAGCAGTAACCCGCGCACTCTCAACCCACTGTAAGGAGCACCACTGTGCTGATGCTCCCTCTCCTCTCTCCAGACAGACAAGGGACTTCCCCGTGATTTTCAAAAATCAAGTTTTATTCTCCAGCTAGACAGCAGTGACCAATAAAGTTCTCTTTATTACAGACCTACAAAAAGAGATCCATAAAATACTTCTATTTTATCTTATAAAATTATAATGGGAGCCCATGGGTTTGCAGAGGAGTTGTACCTATCCCAGCAACACGAGGACAGAGGGACAAAGAGATAGGTTTCACAGACAGGCAGAGGCATTCTCAGCTTTAAACAAACCCACCCAAGGCAGGTATGTACCCACATCTTGCAGGGAGTAGCTGCCCTCTGCTCTGGGCTGTCAGATGCTAGGCAAAGAGAAAAACATTCCTTCTCAACTCAGCAGCAGCAGCTCTGCACGTCAGCTCTGCTGATAAACACAGGCTCCTAGCTCCGGCCGCATTCCCCGTTTTGAGAATAAGCAGCCCTGCTCCTCAGTGCCTTTTACAACTACTGCTGCCAAGAGAAGGGGGAGTGGGAAGGAAAGGTTATGACACTGTGCATCTCCAAAAAAAAAAAACCACAACCCTACCCCAACCAGAAGAAAACCCCAGGTTGTACAAGGCAGGTAGTTTATGCGCCCCTCGGCTCTTCCTGGCAAGGAACGCACAGCATGGATGTGTCCAGAGGCAGAGGCACAGCCACCCTTTTGCTTCAGGCTCCAATGAGTTTCTTAAGAAATGCCTCCAGCTGATCCTCATCCTTTATCCCAACAAACTTATCCACGACATCTCCATTCTTCATAGCCAGGACGGTTGGCACTGCCGACACCTAGGGGCAACAGAAACAGGGAGATGCAGGTGAGCAGAGGCTGTGGGAGCCCAGCTGCACCCAGACCCTGAGCAGAGCTCTACAGAGGAGGTGGCTTCAAGGCAGCTGAGCATGTGCTGCTCAAAGGTAACACGTCCACTGGCAAAACACAGGCCAGCCGCATTCCAAGTTCCTCCTCTCCCTGGGGCCTCATCTCTGCAACCAGCTTACACTGCACTGCTTACATCAAGGTTTTTTGAGTTTAAGTAAGACCTAAATTTAAAAGAGAAACTCAAAGCTCATATAAAGACAAACAGGTAAGGCTTCCCTTCTACCCAGAACAAATTCCTCCTCTAGTTCCCCTTTGTCCTATCACAAGCAAACAAACCCGGTTTACCAGGACGCCTCTCAGACATGATGACCTTTGTCCACTGTATAGCCAGGGTGATATCAGACCAAACCTGTGTTCTCCAGACAGGGCTGGAGCTGAAGGAGGGTTCCACACCCATCACTGCACAGGCAGATTTCCTGCTTCATCTTACCGTGGTACTGGCAGCCCCCTCTAACCCATCTTTCCCTTTCTGCTCCTGTTTTCAGTGGTTTAGCTGGTCACACACCAGCGACCATCCACTGCAGGCCCATGAGGATTAGGTAAGAAGTGGAAAAAGTCCCTCTGACCAGAGCCAACAGGCAGCTGTGCTGCTCCAGGCACAGCTTTTATAGCCCAGAACAAAGTTTTCTGAGAATTATCCACGAGAACACCAATGGAAATGACAACGCTCCCAAGGGACTTGCCAACTGACTGGTGACAAAAGAGACCCTGGGGACACAAGTGAGAGGAGCAACTGAAGCTCAGAGAGCTGTGGCAGCAGAGAGATCCGTTTGTGTTTCTTTGGTGCACTTATCTCTGCAAAGCCTCCCCCAAAACACATCCTGTCCTTATCTTGCCAGCTGCCTCTCAGCCTGTGGGGCCTTCCCCCATGTGCTACCCAGTGAGATCTGCAAACCCTTCCTCGGGAAACCTGCCAGGGGGCTGGTTTTTCTCCAATCGGGAGCCCGAGATGAGAGAGACATCTTGTGCTTCCCTTCCCACCCCACCAGTCTAGGGCAGCTCCCAGCAGTCTGTGAATTACAGGGGTTGTGCAGCCTCATCTCAAGGGGTGGGAGCACTGGGGCTGCTGCAACACGCAACCTTCAGCTCCTCCTAGCGACTGGCAGGAGCAGATCTGGCAGGCTCGGGCCTCAGCACTGGTTAGGGTGCCACCAACGTGCTCCCCTGTGGTTTTAGGGGTGAGGAAAGCAGTACCAGCACTGCACTCCCTCACAGAGGGTTTCTCCCTCTTTGCCCTCCAAGAACGACAAAGCTCTGCCGAGCCTCCCTCTGCTTTGCAAAGTGGGTTAATAATGAGCAGAGTTACCCCAGCTCCATCCACAAAACCCAGTGCACCCAACCAGTGCCACACCATTATGTCCTGGTTGAGGAAAGGACGACTCTTCAAAGCACAAGAGCAGATAAACCCATGATACAGGGCTCTACATGCTCATCAGCACATTCATGAGCTTCATGCAGCCCTAATCCCCTCATCTCCTCCCCTTTCACGGCAGTGAGCAAACCCCAACAACAGGTGGCAGGTCCAGGGCTGAAGCTGCAGAGCTGGGTAAGAATTTGGGGCAATGAGCAACTTGGCCCAGAAAACACAGTGCTTTTGACAGCTTCCCTCCTGTAGGCTGCAGCAGGGGCAGCCCATTATTGGAGCACGTACGTTGTTTTGCTGTTTGAGAAACACGGAAATTTCTAGAAGGCAAAGTTGGGGCCCTTTTTCTTTCCTTTTTCTTCTTTCTTTTGGGTCCCATCTGCACTGAGCCTAAACAAATCCTCCTCCTCCTCCTCCCTCAAGAGCATTTGTGGAGGAAAAGTCAGGCTGCTTTTGATCAGCACTGGACCACACAGATAAATAAACGCGTGCCGGCTATTCCCGGCAGCACCCATACTAAGGCAGTGCTCTCCCACTGGAAACTAGGGCTTTTACACAAGCGTGGGCACCACACAACGCAGCAGGGGGAAGGATTTCATTCAAGCTTCAGAACGAGGTGTAACGCAGAGCCAAGCTCCCCTGACGAACAGCCACCCCTGTATCCAGCAGCTCTCCGGGGCTGCCCACCCGCAGTGGCCAGAGAAGGGGCTGCCCTTTCCCAGTGGACAGGCGTGTGGGCACCAGGCCAAGGCAAGAGACGCATCTCAGGAATTCAAGAGACAGCAGATTAAACAAAAGCATTCCTCTGCCTTTCTGCTCTCAGGGCGAGAGGTCAGGAGCAGGCTGGAGCAGCAGAGAAAGGCCACAACCAGAGATGAAAGGTGTCAGATAAAAGGAAGAATCCCCAGGGAAAGAGCTTCTGTGCTGGGCATAACCGGATGGGGAAGGGCGTCGGGATGTTTCTAGCTGTAGGAAATACATCCCTGCTTCGTGCTATGCCAGGACAGCTGGGAACCAAGGGCAGACTGCAGCAGAGTGAAGGAATGCACCAGCATTCCTCAGCTCTTCCAGGGGGTCACTCTCCACCCCCCACCCCCAAGGAGGCTGCTGAAGAGGATGTTGCACAATTGGGCAGCAAGCCAGGGGCTGCGTGCGTGGGTAAGGGAATAAACATGGATGGAAGGACACTTCCTGGCAGCTATGAGAGGAGTTGTAGGGGTAGCATGGACCCTGGAACATGAACTTTCTCAGCCAGCAGACATCTGATTCCCAATGGAATTACTTTAAACCAAATCTTTCCTGATCCCTCCCAAATTCCACCCTTGGTTCTCCTGATCTCCCCCAAACACTGCCTTCAGTCCCCCTCTGATCTCAACTTGGTGTATTCTCATCAGCCCTGATGCTCACATCTCCTTAACCAAGCATGAGCTCAGCACACGAACCAAGCTTCTGCCTTGAAAAAGATGGCAAAAAACTACTCCTTCACTCCACCTGCTTGCAGCTGTCCTACTCACAGACATTGCTTGGGGATGGGCTCTTAGCCACAGGGATGATGGTCAAAACCAGCTAACACACATCACTCAGGGCAGGGATGCAGCAATGATCCACAGGCCCTGCTGCAGAACAAAGGCTTCAGCAGGTTTATCTGTAAGGCTCCAGAAGGAACTGCAGGCAGGCAGCCGGCCTGCAGGCCAAACCCTGACTGCTTCTATGCCACCAGGGCTGCAAGACAGACAGACAGACCCTGCAGACAAACGGGTGTCTGTGTGGGAGGAGCAGCTGCTCACTCACTGCCCGTCAGGACAGCGTGGGCAGCGTGTCAAACCTGCACCACCCTGGAACTTTCAGCCTCTTTCTGCAGATCTTTCTTCGCACACGCACGCTCTGCCATGTTCCAGTCATCTGAGGTTATCCTCCTGTAATCCCAGCTCATTTCATCTACTGGAAGGCTTGGAACACTACAAGAGTTAAGCTAATAAACTCTGTTCTCTTCTCCTGAGGGTGGTTGCTACCAGAGGCTCATGTCCATCTACACACTTTCTGACTACCACTGAAACAACCCCTTCACCTTGTCACCAGCACCCCGGATCTATGCAGCCCTGTGACATGCAGCCCTGCTCAGGACTTCTGTGCCACCCTCCTCAGCCAGGGGCACGTCTGTGTGCCCATCCCACTGCAGAGAGCACTGGAGGTTCTCGTGCTCAGCTTCTGGAAGCTGCTTGTCATGTCTGTGGGCACCAGCTGGGTGGACACACCACCATGGCACATGCAGAAAGGTCTCCTTGGGAAGGAGTGGGAGGGAACAAGCTGTTCCCACTTCCTTCTCCTCCTGGCTTGGCAGGGTGTGGGAACTACACAGTGTCTCCTCCAGGCTCATGACAGCTTGCTCAGGAGATGGTTCTCACTTTGCTGAGCAACTCAAGGAGCTTCCTGTGCTAACCTCCACCCTGGGAGTGGGACCTCATCCGTGCAGGAGAAGCAGCTCCATCTGCGTGACATGCAAGTGAAAATGAAGTACCTTCTTCCCTGCAAAACACAGCAGCAGGACGCCCTGACTCCACAGACCGCCCTGTTGTTTACAAGGAGAGACAACAGGGGCGAGCACAGTCGTCAGAGGGCTTTCTGCATTTCTTAAACTACCTAATCACTGACACAGGGAAAAGATAAATAAAATAAATCACATAAACCAAGGCCATGGCTGTCTCCAGTCGCTCTGCTCCTTCCTGGGACTGAGGCAGCAGAGGGAACGCACACAACAGGCATGTGAAACAAGTGTAAGCACCAAGATCTGTGCTTGTCAAGAGCTGGACACAAGGTCCTGTTGCCTGTGTGTGTCCTCTGACCTGGCTTCCACCTTTCCAAACAAGATCCCTGGTTTCTCCATGTGCTGCAGCTGAAGGATGGGACATTACACTCTGCCCCAAGCAAGAAATCCCAAACAAGGAAGGGAAAGAGGGCAGGCTGGCTGCACAAAGAATGGTGCTCAAGTGTGGAACAGACTGGGGCCTGGTACTTCACATTTCTGCGCTGTGCCCGAGCAGCCCATGCATGCAGCCCATGCGGGCTCCTCGGGGCAGGCAAGCAGCTACACTGAGAAACACCTGCAAGACTCAGAGGACATGTTCCTGCAGAATTGGAGGTGGGGATGCTGAGCGCAAGCTGAAGAGCTGGAGGAGAGCCAAGCAGCGAAATCCACCAGGGATCAGGAACTTGTAGGCACTGGGCTTCCCCTCCCCACTAGTGCTGCTGCCACGCGGGCACACCTCTCCCTAGGGAGGGGCCTTCTTCCCACCTCCAGCAAAGGAAAGCCTGTGCTCTTCTGGCTCCTACCTCGTACTCAATAGCAAGGTCTGTGTGGTCGTCAATGTCCACTTTGGCCATCAGCACCTTCCCCTCCTGCTTGGCCACCATCTTCTCCAACCTGGGGCCTAGGATCTTGCATGGGCCACACCACCTGATGGAGAAAGAGGAAAGGAGACATTAGAGGTGGCAAGCACAGCAGCAGAAGGCTTGCTGGTACACTAGTGCCTTATACCACTCAAGACCCAGGCTGGAAACACCATTCCCAAACCACAGCTTCAAAAATGTTTCTTTCACAAAGGGGTGGTCAGAGAGGAATGTTGGGGGGGTGTGGGGATTTGGGGAATGTTTCTGTGTATGTGGTGGCATGTGAACATCTTGCACTCACCATAAGAGGTCACCATTCAGCATTCATGCCATTTTGGACATCATTTCTATCACACTGCAGTCCACTCTGCCAGCCTTGGTGGTCCTCCTGCCCCCTCTTGTCAGCCATTGACCCCTGCTCTGCCTTGCATCCTCGCTGGCACATACGTGCAGAGCTGTGACCCTGCTGACCACACAGCTGCCCTAGAGCGAGTGTCACTGGCAGGTGTGTGGGTCACAGCCCAACTAAAATCAGTTTATGACAGTTATCAGAATGTTGACTTCCCATTCACACTCACTGCAGGATTTACATAAAGTCTCCTTCAGCTGCAGAGCTCCCAAAAATGTGGCATCTCTTCAAAAAGGGATCCCCTATTCCAAACCAAAGTGTAGCAGCAGCAGTTTGTGAGGTGTGATACACAGGAAACACTCCCTGCATCCTTTATCTAAGCTGAAGGAGGGAAGGTTTAGATTGGATATTAGGGGGAGGTTTTTTACAGAAAGAGTGGTGAGGTGCTGGAACAGGCTGCCCAGAGAGGTGGTGGATGCCCCATCCCTGGAAGTGTTCAAGGCCAGGTTGGATGGGGCCCTGGGCAACCTTGTGTAGATCCAGGCCTGAGGCTGGTGGCCCTGCCTGTGGCAGGGGGGTTGGAGCTCTATGATCCTTGGGGTCCCTTCCAACCCTTGCCATTCTATGATTCTATCTGCCCCAGTTAGGATGCTGTAAACATACTCAGTTCAAGGAAAACAGGAGTTAAAGCTCTGTATGCCCGTTTATTTTAAAACTGAAACTCTAGTAAACTTTGCTCCTCTCCAGCTACCCTCTGTACCAGGTTTCAGGCTAGCAATTATTTGCTTTCTCCTCCCTGGATGATCCCAATTAACACTCATTTTGGGTTGTCAGTTTGGTCTATTTAAAGCAGAAGTTTTCAGGCTGTTTCATACTCTGCTTGCCCAGAACCAGCCACAACAGGCTCACATGACAGCACCACATGGTTATGAAAATACTCAAGAAAACAGAAATAATCTGTGTCATTAATCCAGCAGATAACATCTGGGAGTATTTCTACTGGCAAGAGAATGACAACATTTTTCTTAATGACAAATGCTGCCACTGGTATCACGTGGCTGTTGTTAATACATGAAGGCACTTGCTGTCAGAAGCCCCACCTCAAGCACACGTGGCATAAGAAAACTGGAAAGACTCAACATGATGGTGCAGCAGTATAGCAAATGTGCTGTTCTTTCATGGCTGCTTATATAATTTAGAGTTTTTAAATAGGACAGTTAAATGATAAAGCTAAAAAAAGGGAAATTAAGAGTTGTTTCTTAAGGTGTCTTTTACAGGATGATGCAATGGCAGGGCCAGGGTGACACCCAAGCACTTGGGAGGTGCAGCTATGCCGCCCCAGGGAATGCCTTCCCAACGCTTTATCTTTATGCTCCTGCAGGGTGTAGCTATGCCAACAGCAGTACAACCTGATGGGCAAAACCTGCAGGGTGTAGCTATGCCAACAGCAGTACAACCTGACGGGCAAAACCTCAATGGATTGTGCTGAAGGGGCGGAAGCACCTTTTAACACCAGATGCTCAGCAGGACGGTTGGCAGCTCTGCAGGCGCTCAGGCATACTTACACCCCAGTGTGCACTGTGTCAGAGCAGCAGCAGGGACACAGCTGCATGTGTGATGGCAGTGAGGGGCACAAGAACCGTGGAGGGAACTTACTGTGCATGGAAGTCCACCACAACGGGTTTGGGGTTGTTCACCACTCGGTCCTGGAAGTCGCTGCCATCTTGCACGTTGAAGGTGCTCCTGCAGCATGCTGAGGTGCCAAGGGCCCTGCTGTGTGCTGCCAGGGGGACAGGGAGCATCTGTTGCCTCTGTGGGGGCAATGTCCTGGGGGTAAGGGACAGCAGCCGCTGGATCACCAGCCTCTGGGCCATCTGTGGGGAGAGGAAAAGGCACGTGGGGTAGGTGCTGGGTGCACCCCAGAGCCGGTCCCACTGCAGGAGGGCTCTGCTCAGACTCTCGTTGGCAGGGCAGCCCCCAAGCCAGCAGGAGCCCAAGCCAGAGACACACAGGGCACCACAGTGGAGTGTCTACTGCCCTTTGCACAGCCCCTGACACACCACTGCAGCTCCAGCCCCGCAGCCGCGGGGTCCCACCCATCACAGGACCCCAGCTACAGACCCCAGTTTGCCCCCGTTTCCACGGGGCAGGGCCCTACCCCAAGCGAACGGAGCCCGCCCCGTTCCGCCCCACGCACGGAGCAGCCGCCCCTCTCCCGCACAGCCACAGCACCCTCGCTCCCCTGACACCACGGGGCACGGCTCCTTCAGCTACAGGCCCTCAGCAGCTCCTACCGGCGGGACAGGGCCGCGGCCGGCCCCTCAGCCCCGCCGCCCCGCGGGGAAGGCCGCCGCCACGCACCCCACGGGGCCCCGCCATCCCCTCCAGACGGGACCCCCATCGCTAGCGGGCCTCGCTCCCTACTCCAACCCCGCAGGGCAGAACTCCTAAACGGGCCCCCCCCGCTCCCTCCGCAGCCACGGGACGCCCCAGGCCCGCGGGGGGACCCGACCCCCCGAGACACAGCGCCCACCCCGCACCTTCCCGGGCCCGGAGGTCACCCGCGCCTAGACAAGCTTCCGCTTAGCGCCCCGCCCGCTCGGGCCCTCATTGGCCGCCGACGCAGGAAGATTGCGAAGGACGGGGCGGGCACTCTCCCAGCCGATTGGCCGTCGTCCCAAAAGCCGATCCCTGATTGGCCGATGGGGCCGTCCTTTAAGCCCCTTCCCGTCCTGGAGAGGCCGGTGGGCTGCGTCACGCGAGGTGAGCCCTGAGTGCCGATTGGCGGCGCCGCCCTCCAATGGGCGCCGCGAGAGCGGCCGAGAGCGTGGCGCGCCCTCCACACGCGGCGCAGGCCCGGTCCCGCCCCCCCGCGGCGGCTGCTCAGGCCCGGCGAAAGGCGGCGCTGCCGCCGCAGTCTCCGCCGGCTGTCCTGGGAAGGCCCGGCCCTGCGGCACCCCCGGCCCTGCGGCACCCCCGGCCCTGCGGCCAGAGAGTAAATCCATCTCGGCGCAACGGGGCAGGGCAGCGGGTCCAGCCCCACTCCCACGGGTGACTGCACCCAGCGGGGCCCATCGCCCCCCGCGGGGGTCTGTAACCACAGCCCGATGGAAAGGGAGGTGGAGCCGGCACTCCCGGCCCCTGCCAGCTCCAGCGGCACCAGGAGTGCCAAGGCTGGGCGCTTAGATCCCCGCCCCGAATCCACGGGAAGGGAGCGGCAGCAAAACCCCATCCCACGATCCAACCCTGGGCTGCTCCAGGCACACAGCACACCAAAGGGTCAGTGGGTGCTGGGTGGTTTCAGGCTGTTGCTTTTCTAAGGGGAATCACAGTTTAAGGCAACACGTACACTGAGACCTCTCTGCAGCTCTCTTGGGGGAAGTTGCAGATGGCTGAGGAAACATCTGAAGAGGGTGCTTGCCCCTACCTACGCCCCTTGTCAGCACACAGAGGGACAGAACAGATAGGGTGTGTTCTTTGAGATGCTCGGGATGAAGACACGCCTCTGTTTGCTAGAAATCAAAGGGACAGTGTAAGGTCAAGCTCAAAACTGCTCCTGCTTTGCAACTCCAGGGCTGCAGAACGTGCCCACAGGGAGGGGACAGACAAATTCATGTGGGTGCAGAGGAAGCAGGAAAGGCAGACAGCCTCCCAGTCAATCCCCATAAGATCACAAGATGAGTGAAAGGGAATAAAAGAAACAGAGGACTAGTATTTTAACAACATCAAAGTTCACCCAAAACTTTCTTGATGGGACATAGTGCAAATAGGAGAAACATTGGTCATGCTTTATAAAAGACAGGGCTAACCTTTCAGGCTGCTTGGTGCAGGAGAAGAAAAATGTGAGGACAGCGGAGGTGTGTCCCAGGCACTCCAGGCAAGCTACTCCTCTTCTACAGAGGGAAGGGTCACTTGTGGTGTTCTCCGGGAAACACCAAATTCTCTGACCTACCATGGTAACTAAAAAGACCACTCCTCTCCACTCAAGCTACACGACCGCCCTAACTCATATGCTAGAAGAGTACCATGAAGTTTGCCTGGAGTCCTGCTTTGGGATTTGTCACACAAACAAATCTTCAACTCCAGGCAGCGTATGGTGTCCAGGGCACAGAGAGCCTGCACCGGCTGCCACGGGGTGTGAGCAGGTCGCCTCAGAAGAGGGATGGTAAGTTCCCCAGGTGTTCCTGCATTCTCTCTTCTCGACCCCTGGACATTGCTGCAGATACTGGTCTGCGAGACAAACACAAACACCATCTTCAGGCAACTCCAAAACTCTGCAAGGACAATGTAGAAGCCTCAGCATCACTGGGGTTTTGGCCTCTCGCTTGTCCTTCAGAGCACTCTGGTCCTCTTTGTAACAGCAAGATCTGAGCAGGTCTTTGGCAACTCACGATGGGTGGAAGGCATGGGGATGAAGGGGCGCCTGGGAAAGGGCAGAATCCTGCTGCGGATCTCTGTTACAGTACTGCCACAGCAGCACCTACGGGTTCAGCGTGGGGCGAGGAAGGTTAAAGCTCATCCTTGGCATTAACAAGATGCTGTAGCGGACGAACTGGTATCGCATGGTCTCTCAGCAGCTGGTCCTGTGCCCCTTCATGACTGTCAGGGGGTCTGCTGCCTGAAAAGTCTGTGAGAGTGTAATCCTCTAGCAGGCCGGCTTCTATGGCATGGCGCCGGAGCCCCTCGCTCCCCACAAGCCCTTGCATTCTGACGTACCCCTGCTGACAGAAGGGGGGCAGCTTCTGACGGGTGAAGGCAAACAGGAAACAGGACTCTGCGGGGGAAAGGATTAACACAAAATAACTAATCAGACTCTGCAGAGAATAACTGCCACAAGCTCTTGAGGACTCACTTGGAACAAAAGGCAGGGAGGACGAGGGAAGGTGACTGGTTTCCCACCTGACACCCTGTCCTGCAGAGCTCAGGAGATGCAGGGTGGCATCTCTGGTCTGCACTCTGAGAGGAAAAGAGGCTGGATTTCAACTTGCAGCCCTCTGGCACCTTCTTCCAGTGGCAGGATTGCTTCCCTCCATGTGCCATGTGGGGTTCCTGCAGGAGGTTCCCACACCAGGAAGGGAGACCAGGTCTCACATGCCAGTGCTCCCATTTCCTATGGGAAAGCAACCCCATCATCCATACCTGAAAACAGGTCTGGGACCCAATGGCACAAGGGAATATTCAGATAATGGAGGAGGAAAGAGAGAGCTGCAGCTAGAAGTGGGATTGAACCAAACTTCATGCGCCTTTCCCTAAATCTGTGTGTGCCTGGGGCAGTCTCTGGTGGTGAGCCAGAGCAAAGGCTATTTGGGAACAGACACAGCACCTTTTACCCTCTGGGGGAGTGCATCACAGAGGTGTGACTGATGGTGAGACCACCAGCTCACCACAGGGAGGGCTCAGGCATTTGCCAGAAGAGATTGCATCCTGTTGTATGTCCCATGTCACATGTCCCTCACATCCCCCCTCCTCCTCCTGGGCCCTGTGCTCGAATTACCTGCAAAGAAGTTGCGCAGGTCAGTGCTGAGGCAGTTCTCCAAAAACCGCCTCAGCGGCAGGATGTGAGCGTTTGGGGCCGTCCAGTCTGTCAGAAAGTCCTCCACAATGTGATGGACAGCATCTGGGCGGGGGAGAGGCCAGTCTGGGGGGCGAAGTCTCATCTCATGCTCTGCAGAGAACGTTAGGGGAAACTCTCAGAATCAAAATGGCATTAAAAAGAGCTTGGGGAGTGGAAAGCAGCTATGACAGCTGTTCCAGCTTTTGTCCTGACCTTCTTAATCCCTGGCTTACTTTCATTTGCTATCCCCTATGCTAGCTCTGTCCTCAACAACCCTGCCATTGCACAGCTGCCCCTTGTCCCTGCCCGAAGTATTTTCCTGTCAGTTCACTGGTTCCCCCTGGGCAGAGACTGCCAGACAGGCTGAGCTGCATTCCAAGTTTTAGTGCTGCTACCCATCACCCTTCTTTCCATGCAAGGCAGGCCAGACCCTGACCTTAGGTTTCTGGAGACCAAGATCCAGCACACTCATTTCCCAAGGAAATCTATTCTGAGCGTGTTTGCTGGATGGAACAGTCACCTCCAAACCCTTGCCTTTGGCTGCTCCATCTCTGTGTGACCTCTCAGACCTGGGCCAGATGCAGAGAGCAGGTTTCTTTTGGCAGTAACACTGAACAGCCTAGCTCCATCTGCAGGGACCCTGCAAAATACATGCAGGCTGCCAAAGGGAAGCAGTGCTGCTCTTTTTAGGAATGGGGAAGTTCCCAGTGCCCTTGTTTGTTCTTGTTCTCAAATGTGAGGTCCCTGGTACAACCCTCCCCATCCTGTATCGATTTCACCAATGGAAACTTCTTGCCAACTCCCAGTTTTTTGTTCAGCTTATGCTTTGGTGGTAGGAGCCCCAGAGGATGGACATGAAGGAAGTGGAAGAGGAGGTTGTGCAATGCCTTCAGACTCCCCCTGCTTTGGATGTGAAGTATCTTCATCCCTCTCTGTTTTCCTTGTATCAGATAATTAGCCAGGAGAGACAAGAAAGCTTACCTGTCGGGAGGCGTTTGTAATAGTAAATAACAGGGTGCAAAAAGTTGGACTGCCAAGCATGCTGTGCCTCTCCCACAGCTCGGTTGTAGTAGAAGACATCCTTGTCAGCACCAGAGAAATTCCTCCCATACTCCATGATGATGACAAACAGCCCACTGGGAGCCTTCCTCCCCGTCTGCGTTTCCAGCTCGGCCAGGATTCCAACTGGATACTCCTCCAGGTACTCAAATGCTGTGGCATTCCTGCAAATTGCAACCACGACTCTCAGACTTTTCTGACAGCTGGGATCCAACACCCACTCAGCTGGCCAGGGCTGAGGCCAGAAAGCCATCTGATAATAATTATTTTTGGTCATTATAGATCTGGGCTGAACTTGATGTAGATTATATGAAGGCTGCAGATACTGTTACAAGACTCCATTATTTTCCTAGACTGTGGGATTCATCTTTACATGTGCACAGGCTTTTCCCTGGGGACAGCACAAAGGTACTCTGAGCACAGAGGGAAGGTGTGGACCATTTCAGCCCTTTGAGAGACGGGTAATTGGCAGAACTGGGCACAGTGGCACCTGTCGTGGCAGTGATACATGTTTTGAGGTGACTGCCTACGTGATGGCAACACCCTTATACAGCAACAGAGCAGTTTGTATGGTGGCACCACGGAAAGCAATGGTAAAGAAAAAGGAACAAAACGATAGAGTGCAGTGCTGGGAGTAACTACTCACTCACTCTCTCAGCAGTATGATGTCAGCCAGGACACTGAACATCTGGTAGAGGCCCGAGGCCTCGTTCACCCGCTTGATGATGGAATTGGTCAGCTGTGTAATCGGGTAGGCTGTGGATGGCCAGGGGACACCGTGGTGACGGTTTTCCAATAGGCGGTGAACGGCACGAGCTAAGGCATTGGGAGAAACAAAGCCAGCTTATTTGAAAATCCAAGCTCACCCTCTGAAGAAATCCTGTCGCTGTGCTGTGGCACACACAGGTGAAGGCAGGGCACACTAAATAAGCTTTACAGCTCATCCATGCTCAGGATCTCCCACCCCAGTCTCTGGTAACTGCAGTGGAGATGCCTTCTGAAAGCTGATGTGATGCTAAGCGGTTGCTGAGGGGGTGGGGGGCATCCTTGGGGACATTTCATTACTTCTGAGCAGTCCTTTAATGATAAGGATGGGCACACACACACAAAGGCAGAAATTCTCTCTACTGCCCAAAGCTGCTGTGTTTTAAGTCTGCAGCGCAGACCTCTCACCCACAGCCTGTCATGAGGCAAAGCATCTGGCAGGCAGAAATCTACTGTGTTACATAAATAAGAGACAATGGGCAAGAGAAACAGAAGACAAAACAAAGACAGACAACCAAAAACTTCAGATATGACCCCAAGTAACTTCTCCTCTACTTCAGATGCTACAGCTGCAGTTTGGCTGTGTTTTGTCGTTCTTCTTAATGCCAGTGCAAAACTAAGGGTGATTTCCTTCCAGCAGTAAGCTATGAATTGCTCGTTCTAAGGGAGGAACAATTCCCACCTCTGCCTTTCTGTACACCCCAGTACTCACTTGTATACCGGAATCCATGGACAAAGCCGCCGGCAGACTTCCTGAAGTCAACAGAGTGGCTAGCAGTGCCGAGAACAAAAAGCCCCCGCGTGCCTCTGGACTCGTAACTAGGTTTGATCTGAGGATACTTCCTTTTATCCCCTTTTCCTGGCATCATTTTAAGGGATCTGATGTGCAAGAGAGAGGAGCAGGCTGTCAGGAAGGGCAGGGGTGAAAAACCAAAGCATTTCTGATAAGGCACACGTTATATTGCAGCCACTGCGAGACTCTGCTTCATGCTCCCACTGCCTTCAGTGGGATTTACTGCTTTCCCAAGAGCACTAAGTCAACAAGGATCTTCCAGAAGACATGGGTGCTCTTCTCAAAGCAGCTCTGGTCAACATCAAATGCCAGCCTGAGCCACCAAGTGTACTTTGGAAGACTGTGATGTTAGATGTATCATTTAAAACTGCAGGATGTACTAGGAGACAAACCAAGGTAGAGTGAAGGTTGCATCCTCAGGAGAAAAAAAAAAAAAGCAGAGGAAACCTTTCTATAGCGATCTCTGCCTGTACCATCCTCATTCAAAAAACAAGCCCAAACTCAAATCAAAACAAAACACACTGCTAGCCTTTTCCATGTGATGTGGTAGGTCAGAACATTAAGTTCTAAAAGCACAAGCTTTTTCTGTCACTCAGGTCCCAACACTGCCATTTGCTCAGCTCTGCAGCCTGATCAGAGGGCAGGGGCACATATATTCCCACCGGGACACAGTCGTAGCTGCAGGGTAAACAAAGGACTCTGCAGAACCAGGTAGCTCAGAGCACCTGGAGGTCCAGGCAATGCTGCCAGGAGAAGGCCTGCCCTTCCCTTTCATCCTGAATCAGGCCCATCAGTGTCTCTCACTCTAAATACCTGCTTTCCCTGCAGATCCTGGTTCCCCCTCACCTGTTGTAGATAGAGAAGTCAAACTTCCAGCCCAGGCAGCGGATGACACGGTCGTAAGGTGCGCGGGTGGCAAAGTTATCCAGTTCGTCCTGCGGAAGGGTGATGGAGTTGATGCCTGCACTGGTGTTCCTGTTCTCCAGGTAGAACCGGAGCGTGATGTGCAGCTTCCCTTTCTTGTCCTTGACAATAGCCAGATCTTCAAGGTCGCCCTCCAGAAGCCCATCCAGAGATTTCAGCTGGTAGGTGTCCAGCAGACCGTTGTTAATTGCTCTACGAAAACCAGGAAATGGAAGAAGGACTAAAAACAGGGCAAGAGGTGGGATCCGTGCTTCAGTGTCAGGTGCTGGAAATGGGACACATTTACCCAGCATCCCACACTCCCCTTAAGTGCAAAGGTTATCCACAGAGCCTCAGGCTTCACAGAAAAGCACAGGTGGGACAGCCTTGCTGACCTTGCAGGGTGTAGTCGACCCATGAGCTCTCCTCTGTAATTGCACTCAAGGAAACAAAGTGGCTTTGGAGCCCGCACTTTTTAATGATACAGTTTCCAAGGGGACATTTCCCTATTTCACACAGACCCCAGGGAGCTCTCATCAATCTCTGGCATTCAGCAACTGCAACCTGGACTGCTTTAAACCAACGACCTACAGATAGAAGGCCCCATGTTTCCTCTGTGACCCTCAGGACCACAGCACCTCCTGTGCCACCCCAGTTTGTCAAGAAGTGCTTCTCCTTGTTCGTACTCCAGTTGCTTTAGAAAGAGGAAGAAGAGTGGTTTCCTACCTCAGATCCCCGACGTAGTGGGTGGCCCATGAGAGGCGCACGCGGGACCGGCTCACCATGTGAATGAAATTCGTGACGCCCAGAATGTTCTCTGCCGTCTCAAAGGCCGAGTTCCCCCGGCCCAAGATCAACACGGTTTGGCCAGCAAAATCCTCTGGGTTGATGGACACAGTCTCGTAACCTTCAACGTACTCCGAGCCGGGGAAGTTTACCACATTGGGGACCCACGTGCCAGTGGCGACCAATAAAGAGCTGCAAAAACAGGGGCAGGAATGCAGGAATTACAGGTATGGGGATTCTGCTCCATCTCATCACTTCTCCCTCCCCCCGCAGTGGAAGACAGCTGTGATGTGCCGCTGATCCAGCATGGCTGGAAGGGGCACAGGTCATGGTTTCAATACAAAACTCTCCCCAGCTTCCTCTAATGACCTGCTCCTCTCCTCAGGCCAAAGATAACTAGGAACGTCGTTACATGTAGCACAAGTCAATGCAGATGCTGTGCATGTAAGCTCAGTTTATCTCCTAAGACTCCCTCAGTTTTTTGTGAGCATGCAAGTGCTGCTCATACACATTCACACACTGTAACACCAAAGCCTTTCAGGAGTCGATAATAACCTGTGTAAAAAATACTTGGTTTAAAGTGCACTGACTTCTAACACAGCAGAGAAAGTAACAGAAAATATTTTCAATATTTTAAAACTTAACTCCTAGCCTTAAAAACACATTAGCAAATACTTTTAGTGCTAAGAATTACTCTAAGTACAGTAATCTTTTTTATCTCTCTCCCCAAGAGCTTTTACTTGAATCTTAGGGGAGTTTTTGTCACATACATGGAAACAGCAGGCAGCCCAGGCTCATGGCACCGTCTGCTGTCCCAGCCTTCCTCACATGGCTCCCAAGAGCAACTGGCTCATGGTGCGTGGGTGCCTGGGACTGCCTTCTGTCCCCCCCCAGAGCTTGCCAGCCAGCACAACTCCAAGTGACAGCCAGCATGACCTGCTATCGTAGAGCTGAGGTTCTCCAGAGAGGTGAGAAATATACTCCGTATGTTCACATGAACAACTTCTAGATGGTTTTTAGGAATGTAGCTCAGTGGCAGTACGAGATACACAGGCGTGAGAATGATAGTGGGAAGGGGAATCAGGGACCAGCAACCTTGAGGATCTGTTCCTCACACTCAGTTCCCTCTATTGCAACAGCCCCACTTGTCTCTGTTCCCTCCTGATGGCTCTGTGCTAATCCAGGAATTCATTTGGCTGGGATGTACAACTTCTAAGCACACGTGGGTTACCAGAGGTGAGGTGCTGCTGCACTGTCTCACCTGAGTTTGCAATAAAAGGAGCATCTGCTACAAGTGCAACTAAGGTAGAGTTCTATTCTACAGAGGGCAATTACATAGTGATAAAATCCATCAAGCATGGAAACCACAGCGATGGCAATCCTAGTTTGTTTCTACCCTGCCAGCTCCTCAGCTGTCCAAGGGATAATGTGGCTCACAAAAGACAATGCCTTCCCAAGAGCAGTTAGTTCTCCCGCCCCACTGATCCCTGCAAAATGTTTCATCCCATGATGGTGGTGGTGAAGCCCCAGTGATGGCGACCGAATCTCTAAGAGGCCACCACTGGAGATGCCCACGCCTCAGTTACGCGAGGCTCTGAGTTACCTGATGTCACTGGCCCGGCTTCAGACAGGGGGCTTGGATAAAATGATCTTCAGAGGTATCTTCCAACCTAGTTTCCTCTATGATTTTGCGGCTTCAAAGACGCAGTGTGGCTAGCCCCGGGTACGCCCATTACCTGCACTTGTAGTTCTGCTTGTCTTGGTCGGTCAGGAGAAAGTAGTGCCCGTTCCAGGCCTGCTGATCCCTCTCCAGCGTCACGTGGACAATGGCCGTGTCGTACTGAACCTGCAGCTTCAGCACGGAAGCAAAGTCCTCCAGGTAACGCACCATCGCGTCGGCACTGGGGAAGAAGTCGCGGGAGTAGCGGCGGAAGAGCAGGCGGCGGTCATGGCTGAGGAGGGAGTTCCAGTCGTGGCGCAGGTTGAACTCGCCGTTGGATTTGCCCGTGTACCGCTTGTTGATGCTGATCAGCTTGCGGTGGCGAGGGTAGAGGGCAAAGAAGCTGCCGGGAGCATGGCTGCGCTCGAAGACAAGGTAATCCCGGCCAGCCCGCTGGAGGAAATAGGCCGCCTGCAAGCCCGAGGGGCCGGCCCCGATCACGCAGTAGTCGTGGTAGAGGAAAGCAGCGCCGCAGGCCGCACGCAGGCTGCCGGCGTACAGGGCCAGCCCCAGGAGCGCCCCGCAGACCGCTGGGGCCATGGCCAGGCCGCCACAGCCGCCCCTGCGGGGGAGAGGACCAGAGAGGCATCACCAAGGGGGCGAGCGGCTCTGGCCGGCGGAGGCCCCGCTACAAGGCCCGACCGCCCTGACACCGCAGCATCCCTCGGGGCCCCAAGCCCCGGTGAGGGCGTTGGGGTGAGGCCCTGCTCCTTGCCAGCCAATAGCAAAAGGGGTCCCAGGTGCTCCAGCCAATGGGGACACCCCCCCCCCCCCCGGCAATCGCGAGCGGCGTGGGGACGCTGGGCGGGAAGGTGGGGCACTACCTGCGGGCTACGGCCGAGAGCTCCCGCAGTGCCTCCGCGCTCCAACAGCCAATGGGAAAGCGAGGCGCAAGCCCCTCAGCCAATGGAGGTGGCGTGCCCCGCGCTGCCCTCGCTGCCCCGCCAATAGAGACCGGTCTCGGCCCTGCTGCCCCCGCCCAACGGCGTGCGGCACGTGGCCGCCGCCTACGAGGCGCCACGCGTGACGCGCGGCGCACCTGGCGCGCGGGGCCGCCGCGAGCCGGCCAGTTGCCCACCCCGCCTACGGCCGCACCTGCACCATAGAGCTCGCGCCGCTCCGCTCCTCCCGCGCGGCGCCCGGCGGCTGCCGCGCGCGCCGAAAGGGGCGGGGCGGCGGGGCCGCGCGGGTGAGGGGGGAGGCACCGCACCCCGCGTCACGTGACGCCGCCGCCGCTTCCCGCCGCCATGGCGGCGCCGCGCGCGCGCACTACGCGTGCGGGGGCGGAGCGGGACACTTAAAGGGACAGGCCCCCGACTTCCCCCCCCACCCCACCTCCGCGACCGTGCCCCCGGGCCGGCCTGCTCTCGCCCCCCGCCCCGTGCCACACGCATCACAGCCACGTCACTGAACGAAAGCAACTTTATTCCACGGCCTCGGCCCTGGCGCTCCTCGCAGCACGGGCTGAGGCTCCGTGAGGCGCTCAGCTCTCTTCCTCTGAAAGAGAAGGGACAGCGCGATGAGACAGCACCGGGCAAGGCCTCTGCCCTAAGCACCCCCCCTCCCCGCTGCCCCTCGCCCACGGCCCCATGCACAGCCTGTGGAGTTAACACAGTTTACAGCCTTGCACAAATTAACAGGCCTGAAGTTTCCATGTAAAATCCAGATCCTGGGGGAAAAAATAGTGTTTTCCCAGGTCAAAGGGTTCCCCCCGTTGCCAGAGCACAAGGTTGTCAGGTCGGGGAGCGCAGAGGGGTTTAGGCAACACAGCCAGACAGCAGGAGCCCGCCCCGGCACCACCCAACTCTGCAGCTCCCAGACTGACCCAGCGGCACTGGCTCAGCTGCACCACTCCCCTCGCAGAGCCCCCAGGGTGGGTCAACGCAGTTTAACAGTTCCACTCTTTCTGCTTCTGGCCAAGTACTCACACTCACACCTTCTCCACCAGCAACTCCCACCCTCAGGTCCACCCAACCTACAGCCTCTCTTCTCTCCCGCCGTTACAGGGGTCAGATCTCACCCTTTAAACCCACTCTTTGGCACAGGTTGCCCCGTTTCATCCAAGCCAGTAGATCACTTAAAACCACAGATCACTGAGAATGCTACAAACCTTCCTCTTCCTCTTCTTCCTCCTCATCCTCCTCATCTTCATCAGAGCTGAAGGTGCCATCAGGCAAGCTGTAGATCCGTATCACCTGCTTGTTGGGGTCTTTGAGGATGAGGTACTTCCCCTCATCAAGTTTCATGCAGATGTCGATGACGCATCGCAGGATGCCCCAGGCGTTCTCTATGCTCAGGTTGATCTGGCTGGCAAACTCATTTGGCTTGAACTGCTGCGTGCCCAGGATCACATGGCGGGCAGAGTCCTTCACATGGTAACGGGACACATACCTGGTGGGGGGAGAAGAAACCAGCGGGGTGCCAGGAGACTAATCAGCAAAAGAGCGACACTAAGAAAAGCAGCGCAATGGTCTTCAGTTTTGGGGTTTTGGCCTGAAAGTCCCAATACTCCAGCACTGCGAGCTAAGAGGAGCTCCTGGCTACGAGCTGTCAATCAGTAATGTACCACTCCCCCAAGTCAGATGGGGTGCCGCAAGAGACAGAGAAGAATTAGTCTGACAGGTAAGAACTAAGCCAATGGCATGGTTAGCAGGGAGCCTGGACCTATCTGGAGGCAAATGCATCAGTAAATGCCTCTTGTTCACTACCCACAGCACAGACTGATTTTAAATGACAGTACAAGAAGGGCTATGGGAATACTCCCCTCCACCCCATCTCCCAGCAACAGGGCACTGAGGATCTCAATCAAATTCCTGACAGTCAACAGTCACTGCATTTATCTCCCTTGCTGGCAATCTCAGCAAGTGAGCAAAGAGTCGTGGAAGCTGCCCCCCCATCACACCCACAAGGTCAGTCACAGCAGGGGAACACTGGCCGGACGGTGAGGGGAAGCAGCTTCCAGCAAGGCTGCTGTGCTCACCACGCAAGTCTTCCCCTCTTCACCACTCAAAGCACAGGGTGATTTTCCAATTACTTGTTCCACAAATGGTTCACTTGGAAACATCCTGTCCTAAATCATGGAAAATGCACCTGGGAGATGTTTGGTGTGAAAACCCCATCTTACCCGAGCTTAAGATACTCCGATCCAGCCAGCAGTGCGCAACAGGTCCAGCGGGCTAATTTGTAGCTGTTGTTTTTCAGCTCTGTGGCAATCACAGCTCCTCTCTGGGAGTCAAGCTTCTGACGCCAGTCTACTCCATTGCAATACTGAAAGGGGAATCACAACTAGCTTAACAACCCAGAGGCTGTCATCTCTTCAGCTATCTTGTCAGCACATAGGGAAGTTTCTTGTCTACTTCATGATCCTGTACGGGGGGATGTGAACAGCAACCTGCAGAAAATGCCCTTGCGCTGGAAAGGGAGAAGCGTGAGGGTTTGGCCAGTATTTGTGGCACTGGTTAGGAAGGAAAGTTTGTGAGGGAAGAGTTCAGGAGGGAAGCAGGGGAACAGGTCTGGGGACAAGAATATGGTTTAAACCAGCTACCTCACACCTGGGGTTTAATCCCATCAGCACCACTTGGGCACCCAGTTGGTGGAATGTAAGCCCGAGGGGGACACTGCCAGATGTTTGTCTCATCTTGCCTGCTGTACCTGGCAGTGCCTGTCAGGCAGCCTGCTGTGCCTGTCAGGCAGCAGTGAAGCAGTGAGAGCTAGTTTCCTCACCCTGGAATCCCATTCGTTCAGTGTTTTGATGTTGATGAATGACACTTCTCCATTGGCTCCTGTCATCACACCATCGTGTTCGCAGCGGACAATGAGATCTATATCATCTCCCAGCTTCCACCTTCGGTATCTGCCAACAAATAATCCAGCGGCTTATTTTTGACCCTTGCTCTCTTCTAGACCCATGTAAGTACTCAGCAAAACCCTTTCCCCCTCTGCTAACTGTGAGGATATCCAAAAACCCCTCTCGTGGTAAAGCATCTATCAATAACACTCCTGCCTTGTCTCGCATCACGCTGACATCCTGCCCCCTTGCCAATCCTGGGAATCAGGGAGATCAACATACCTGTATGCAACAGAGGCTACTTCGTTTTTATCCATGTCATCCTCCACAAAGGGGTTTGGATTGGGAAACTTGTATTTCTCCTTTCCCTGCAGAAGAAAACAAAGGGTATGTTAGGAGACAAAGCTGAGGGATAAATAATCCCTCAGCAATTCACTACTGGATAAATAATTCCCTACTGGATAAATAATCTCTTACAGTGACAATAGTTACTTTCCCCTATACCAAAAAAAAAATTAGGACAGCTTTCACCTTTATTCCACAGTCACACCGCTTACCAGTAGTTCTACCTCTCAAAACTGAAAGAACCTCAGTGTGAAGTACCTCTGTCATTTAAAACACTTCTGTACTGCACTAAAGCAGCCTTAATGAAGTCTCTTCTTGAGGATTTCCAAACCACAGACCCTACTACCCAGGACTACGCAACCTTACCATCCTCAGGCACTGCTGGGAGAAGTTATGATTGATGTAGGTAGCCTCCATTGCAAGGTTGCGTGGAGAATTAAAGGAGTTGCCCTCTTCCTGCGGTGGTTCATTGGCAGTTTCGCTCACTGTCAGAAGGTCTGGGAAGAAAACCAGACACAAATGGTTACATTCAGGGAGTAACTGCATCAGCTTCACTGAGTCTCCTGTCCCCACGCTGGAGCAGATCGAGATGAAGTTCCCCACAGACAGTTTGCAGTTGTTGTGGGGGTCTCGGTCTGGACACCGAGAAACAGAATGAACTCAAAAAAGAGCACAGGTAAAATCAGACTCTTTAGCTATTGTAAAAGAGATTTCTTTCAGGCTTTTTCCTCACCAAAATCCGAATTGTCTCTCTTGTCAAAGAAGAGCTTGGATCCAACTCTCTGGACAATGATGTCCCAGGAATAGACGGAGCGAGTGCAGCTCATCAGTGTGGCCAGGATGGCATCTGTGGCAAATACATTCCCTTGGGTCTTTGCCAGCTACAGATACAGGAGAGAACTGTGTTTTAGCAACAAGAACTGACACCCCTTCCCTTCCCCAGCCAAGTGCAGAAGTGTTAGCAAACACAATCCTGAATTTCTTCTCCCACGCCGAGGAAGCCAGACTGGCAGGTACATCACCAACTGCTAGTCACAGCGCGAGGTACTACCCACCCTCAGTCAAAGAAGGAAAATGTAAGAAACATGCAGTCCGTTGGGAAAGATCTGGCTCCTTATTGCTGATCTGCTCAGAGAGAGGAATCTCTGAGCCTTCACATCTCCAAAAGCAGAAACCTCAAGAACCACCTCCCTGGACATTGCAGTTTCTTTCCCAACAAAGCTTAAGACTGGTCTGCCTGCCCTTCCAGAATTACAGCTTTCCCTCAGCCAGCACACCTGGTTTTGCATGAATCTAACTGTGCCTTGGATCAAAAAAAATCATGACACCAGATAGGTTTTTTTTTGGTTTTTCTTTCTTTGCACACATAGGGATCTGTAATTTATCTGCCCTTAACTTTGGTCTGACCATGACAGCGGGTCTAACAACAGCACAGACAGAAGCACACTATTGGACTTGATAAGCCAGCAGACATACCTTTCGGATAACTGGGTCATCAGTAGTAGTGACAGTGTGGAAGATGCGCTTAATGCTCCTCAGTAGCTTCTCATTCCTTGTTGTAATGCGGTCAAAGGCTTTGTCATAGTATTCTAGGGCTCCACAGCACTCTCTGCAGAGGTAAGAGGACCATCTTCATAACCGCCCTATAGATAACACCACCCGTACTTGAGCTGTCTGCTGGGTGTTCCATTACCTCCCCCTGCTTTAGCTACCTCACACCAGGGCTGGCCGAGAGACCCTTGCCCTCCTGCTTTCCAAAAATCTGGTCAGCTCAGTATGCAAACTAATGTCTGTTTTAGGGACTCACATGTCCTGTGGCTCTGACACCTCCAGGTAGCGCATCTTCATCAGCCGAGGGAAATCCATCTCCTCTTTCACCTCCCAGTCACTGCGAACTTCAACAGAGGAGTCACGGGGCTTCTGCTGTGCGGCCACAGGCAGGACAGAGAGAGAAAGAGACACAGCACATCAGGACTGGTGCAGGAGGAGCTGCCTTGTGAGCACAGCCAGAGAAACCAAACCATCACAGGAGCAGAGAGCTTGTTACCTGTGATTTTTGGTCCCATTTCTGCCTTACTCCAAACTGCTTCTGAAACTTCTTTTGTAGGCGCAAGCGATCTCTAAAATGACAAATACATGAAAAGCCATGAACAGGAGTTCCTGATCCCTGTGTGCCACGACTGCTCCTACACTTCCAAACTACCACCAGAGGAGCAATGCTTTTAGGCACCGAGCCACTGAAACATTTGCTGAGCTGTCTGCTGATCAAGATGCTCTAGGAATTAAAAGTTCTGCTCTCTGCTCTGAGCAGCTCTTTAAATATTTTCATCTCCAAAGACCACAACACAGCGTTCAGAAATGACATGCTCTGCTTCAATACATCACATTTGCTCTCTAACCACAATTCAGAAACCCTTCTGAATTCTTAAGACAGCCGTTTGAAACCCATGCTTGCAACTACTGGTGACATCAGCTGAACATCAGACTTGAAATATCCTCAAGTTCTTTGCTGGCTGTTCCCTCTGGCAGGTTCTGTTACAGTAACTTAACAAATTTATCAGCAGTATGTTCACACACTCCAACCCAAGTACGGTGTGCTCGTATCTGCTGCCTCACCTCTCCTTCTGCTTGGCACTCTTTGGCAGTGTCTGCATGCTGAACTGCAGCATGTTCCGACGGTCCTTGTCTCTCCGAAGGTTCCTCTGCAGAAATTAAGAGGGAAAAAGAAAAAAAAAACCCCACCACGTTTTAATGTTGTTCTCATTTTAAGAGTAATTCTGTGCTGCTGAAGCTCTCCTCTGAGCCTGTTCAAAACATGTTACCTGTGCAAATCGCATACGATTCCTCTGGTATGCAGTTTTCTGCGTTCGTGCTGTATCCACCAGCTGGAAGCTTGTCTCATCCTCCTCATGGAAATAAGCATATTGACTTCCACCACCAAACTGTGATGAGTACTTATCTGAAAATAAACCACAGCATCTCAACACCAAGCTTCCAGGAAAAAAAACACACAAACGTGGACACTTTGCCCCATTTCCCCCCAAATTCCCTTCAACTGCCTTCACCTAAGTCTGACCCAAAAACTGGGACTGTTGTCTCACTCCAGTGTGTTTTCTCCTCCCTCCACGTATCCCTGAGAAGCCCAAGTCACAGGACAGTACAAAACTCAGGAGTTTGCCCTAAGGATAGGGAGAGCCCCATGGAGCTTTGCAACAGAAGCAGCTTCCCTGGCTGAGGGTGCAGGTCACACCAGAGCAGGTGTGACACATAAAGGCAGGAATGACGCTTGAAGAAGACTTTGTAGGAAAGAAGCCAGGGAGCAGCCACCAGACAACACCTACTTGTGTATCTTTTATCCTGATACGTGGCTCCCGTCCAATCGGCCACCTGAGGACAAGCAGAAAGAGTCAAAATCAGTGACTTTTAACCTGACAGGTGTGTGTGTGTGTCCCCACTCCTCCCACCTCTGACTTTGAAAAGGCAGGGTTTCAAAGAGCAAAAGCAAGTAGTGCTGTGCACTCCAGAAGTCACCCTTTCAACTCCCACCTCCGTTTCCCTGCCCTAATTGCTCACAAATGTGCCAAGTGTTAGGATACGCTGCAAAGGGTGCTGGAAAAGCCGCCATGGCAGTGAGAAGCAAAACCCAGCAGCTGGCAGTGGTGGGAAGCCAGAAGGGCTGGCTCAGCAGCAGCCCACCGCGCCGTGGCACGACCAAGTACCTTTCCCAGGCGGTCTCCTTTACTGAAGGGCTGGTAGGGCATATCCTTGAACTGCTCGGGCACGGCGCAAGGGCCCCAGCCGGACGGGTTGTCCTGGATCACGGGTGTCACAAACTTCGCCATTTCCTAAACTTCTAGGCGCGTAGGAAGAAAAGGAGAAATAAAGCCCCGGGCCTCGCCTGCCGCGCGGGGAGCCCCGCCGCGCACCGCGACGCCTGCTGCCGGGCGGCACCGGGAATGGCGGCCTGGGAGCCCGGCACCGGGCACCACGGCGAAAGGAGGGGAAGGTGGGGAGGTCACCTCCGCCGGACGGGCCCGCAGCGAAGGGAGCGGCCGGCGTGGGGTGAAGGGGGCGCGGGGAGCCGCCGCCGCCGTGTGTGTGTGCGGGGAGGGGCCGGGACCCGGCCCCACCGGAACCGGTGGCAGCGCCGGGGCGGGGCCGGGGGTCGCACTGCCCGCGAGGGGGTGCTGGCAGGAGGCGGGCCCGGCGCGGCGGGGCCCCGACACCCCTCTCACCTGCACGACGCCGTTACGGCCCCGATGGCGGCGGATGCGGCGGCGGCGGCGGCGGCGGGCGAGGAAGGAGGCCTCGCGCAGCCCCGGCCCGCCTTTTGCGCGTCAGCGCAGCGCGACAGCGGCACCGCCGCGCGCCACTGTCGTAAAATAAAAAAAAAAAAAAGGAAGCAAAAGATCGCCGCGCAGCAGCGGAGCGTGGCTGCCGTAAAGCGCCGCCGCCGCCACAGAGCGCGCAGAACGTCACGGCCATAGAGTGCAGCCGCGCCGGGCTAGAAGGGCCGCGGCGCGCGCCCTAGGAGCGAGTGGCCGCGCGCGCCCCGGTGGCGCGTTCCGCCGGCGGGCTGGGGCGCGGCGCGCGGCGGCTGCGGCCGGGGGCGCTCGAGGCCGCCGGGGCCGGGGGGCCGCGGGGGGGCTGCGCCACGGGCGGCCTGCGCCCGGGTCGGCACCCGCGCCGCCCTGCCTTGACACCGCCCCGCCCCGCCGTGCCCCCCGCCCCGCCGTGCCCTCCCCCGGCCGTGTCCCCCGCCCCGCCGTGCCCCCCCCCGCCCCGCCGTGCCCCCCCCGCCCCGCCGTGTCCCGCCCCGCCGTGCCCCCCGCCCCGCCGTGCCCTCCCCCCGCCGTGCCCCCCGCCCCGCCGTGGCGGCGGCGCTTTCCGGAGCCTCGCTCCTTCGCAGCGAGCGGCCGATGCCAAGCCGAGCAGGAGCGGGGCGGCGCGGTGCCAGTGCCGGCCGGTTCGCTCTGCCGAACGCTCGGGTTTTTGGAGCAGGAGACGCGGGGTGACGTACGGCAGAGCCGCCCCGTCGGTGCGCGGCTGTCACACCGTTTTCCGTGTCTGCCGAGAGCGGGGAGCGCACACGGCCACAGCGGGGTGTCAGAAGCACCCCCCAGCCGTAAGGGTGACGGAACTTTCTGGAAACGTGGGAGGCCCCCAGCGCGCATCCCTCAGCGCCTGGCGGGTGGCTCCGGCTGGGAGTGGTTTTGGTGTAACTGACCTGCCCGGCAGCGGTGGGACAGAATCACAGAGTTGTAGGGGTTGGAAGGGACCTCGAGAGACCATCGGGTCCAACCCCCCTGCCAAAGCAGCTCCCTAGCTCATATTGGACGGATTGGCGTCCAGACGAGTCTTGAATATCTCCAGAGAAGGAGACTCCACCACCTCCCTGGGCAGCCTGTCCCAGGGCTCTGTCACCCTCACTGGGAAAAAGTTCCTCCCCATGTTGGTGCGGAACTTCCTGTGCTCCAACTTGCAGCCATTGCCCCTTGTCCTGTCTCCACAGACCAAAGAAAAGGGGCTGGCTGATTCCCCCTGCACCCCATACTTAAGATATTTATAAACATTGATTAGGTCCCCCCTCAGTCTTCTTTTCTCCAGGCTGAACAGCCCCAGCTCACTCAGCCTTTCCTCATAGGATAGATGTTCCAGACCCCTAATCAACTTTGTCGCCCTTCTCTGGACTCTCTCCAGGAGATCCCTGTCCTTTTTACACCAGGGAGCCCAGAACTGGACACAATACTCCAGGTGGGGCCTGACCAGGGCAGAGTAGAGGGGGAGGATCACCTCCTTTGACCTGTTGGACACACTCCTCCTGATGCACCCCAGGATCCCATTGTCTCTCTCAGCCCCCAGGGTACACTGCTGGCTCATGGCCAACCTGTCATCCACCAGGACCCCCAGGTCCTTCTCCACAGAGCTCTTCTCCAACAGGTCATCCCCCAGCCTGTACTGATACATGTGGTTGTTCCTCCCCAGGTGCAAGACTTTACACTTGCTTTTGTTGAATTTCATCTGGTCTCTCCCTGCCCAGCTCTCCAGCCTGTCCAGGTCTGGCTGAATGGCAGCGCAGTGTTCCTGCGTGTCAGCCACCCCTCCCAGCTTTGGATCATAGGCACTTGCTGAGGGTGGATGCTATTCCCTCATCAAGGTCGTCAATGAAGATATTGAACAGGACTGGACCCAACACCGAGCCCTGGGGAACACCGCTAGTCACAGGCCTATCCAGGGACGGGATAACTTGTCCAACAAACTTTCTCCCCGGGTTTATTTGCTGATGTCATGAAGATAATCTGGGGGTTATGACCACACATGGGACTGTCCCAATCTTGAGAATTTTTATTGGGGTTTTTTTCCTTTGGAAGAACTTGAATTCAAATTATTTGGCCTGAAATCAAGTGCTGGAAGAACACCTTTCCTCAGCTTAGTCAAATGATGACTTCAATCACTAGCGCGCGGTCACCCACCTGGTTGTGCCAGGTTGTTCTACACATATGAGATGAGAGTACTGTGAAGACTGGTAGGTAAATTCCTGTTCTCACAGGTAAAAAACAGAGATGGAAGTTGATTTATGACTTCGATAGAGAACAGACTTACAGGGCTCTGGGCAAGAGGTATGTCAATAATGCCACGTGTCATGACAGGAATCATGACTTAATGCTGTGCCTCTTAATTTTCTCTCATATGCAACCACCTGAAATGAAAATATATTCCAAACTATGCAATGGTTTTGTAGAAAAGCAGGTATTTTTCAGGCTGCAGTTCTGTGATCATTGAACTGGCTTTGTGGTTTAGCAGTTGTTATGAAACACTTGACCCAGAGAGGTAAAGACGTGCAAAGAATGGGAATTGCAGTTGCCTTTGATGTATTCACAGTGGGGTGCTCAGTGTTTTACATTGCCCCCGATGGTTTTCCTTGACCTCTTGGAGGGGAGACCTAGGGCTGGACGTTTGGATTCAGCTGTATGGCCTTTCTGGGAGCCCGCAAGCCAGTCATTTAACACAACTTGTGCCTTGGATCCCTGTCTCTGCAGTTGGGATAATGTTTCTTCTCAGGGAGTGAGGGCAATAAATCATTAAATCTCAGATGTTCACATGCCAGAGTGATTGAAATTTTCTCTACCCCCAAAAAGAGCTGGGTCCAGTTTATGGATCTCTTCAGCTCACAAGCTAAAAACTCTTTAGAGAATTTTACTGGACATCTTTCACCTAAGAAGAGTCCAGATCGATATTTTCCAGGCAGAGAGGTGTGCATTTTCTCCTTTATTTACCACTTGTAATTCCTCCTTGAGAAAGAACTGAAGCTGCAGCAGTCTCTGCTTTGCCAAGACACCCTGCCATTAATCAGAAGTGGGATTATTAAAGCGCTTTTCCCTGCTAGCGAAAAAATCCACTTATAGAAATACAGTTTATAAAATACAATTTGTAACTGTCTCACCTAAACAGCCTTTTTGGAGACAAACATCATTAGTGCTGGAACAGCCTCACCGGTCGCTGGCGGTGGCTGAGTGTGATCCCAGCTCCAGGTAACCCCTGCAGCACCCATCCCTCGCCTTCCCCCGCTGGGGCAATGGGCCAAACGGGCTCAGAGGGGTAACTGGTGGAAGGAGCTGCTATGGTGGTGGTAAAAGGAGCAAGAGACCCTGAACACTGGACTGAGGAATGAAGAGAAGCAATGATAAATGGATCGAACACCTGAAAGCCCTTCCTTTCCATGGCTTCCTCTTTGCTCCCAAGCCTGGTAAGGTGCTTAAAAGAGAATGCTGCTGTCTCCTAGAGCTGACAGATGATGTGCAGTTTGGGCTTAGTGCATCAGGCTACCTTTTCTGGAGAGAGAGGTGGGAATAGGTGTGGGTTAGGTGAGAGAGCGGACATGGGGAGTGCCCTTTGCGGGATAAATGCTCTTCTGGGCATGGACGGAACCTTCCCGTTTCTCACCAAGGGGAAGAAAGGTTCCAAGAAAGACATCCAGTCTGGAAGTGGGTGTGATTTGCTGCCCCATTTAGCTCAGATTTGCAAGGAGAGGGGAGGGAGTGGGTCCCGTCTCACTTTCCCCTTTGTGCCAGGCACTGCATGTCCCGTCTCCTGTGCTGTGGTGTGCCCAGTGCCCCGCGGCTGCGTGCGCCTCTCCATCCTGTCCCGCTGAGCCCCTGCACTGCTGCTGCGCGGGGCTCAGCGCCTGCCTGGCCTCGAGCCTGCGTTACCGGCACGTGAGAGACGTCGCTTCCCGGAAATGTGCTCGAAATACACTTGCTTGCAATCATGTGAGCCTTGATCCGTAATTTCAGTTCATCAGTTAATTAATCACTTAATCAGTTAATAAGGCTAATCATTCTTCCCTGGAAGATGCTCATGAGAACAGCCAGGATAAATTGCTCCCATCTGTTTTTTCATTCTTGTTTCCAGCTTCTCCATATTTGGGCTGTGTGCTGGTGTTAGCAGATCCATAAAAGAGAGGTTCGCTCCAGCACCGTGAGTGCTCCAACCCAAAACCTTCACCGCCATCACCCTCCACCGCTTTTTGGGCCTTGTCGGAGAGCTGTTGCTCTGTGAGCTGGCTCTGTGTTGAGCAGCAGCCTCCTTCTGCTGAGCGAGGACAAGAGGCAGCTCAGGCAGTCCTACCAGAGGTTTGCCAGGTTTAAATGAAGGAAAACAAGTCCAAGCGCCCAACCCATTAGGGGCCTTTCCTAGAAAATAGATCACCTCTCCCTTGACTGAAGATGCCTTGGAAAGCCTTATGACAGGGGTTGCTTTCCAGCTTGTGTGACTGTACTTCCACTCAAAGAGGCAGCTGAGGATTGGAAGACTAATGTTCATATTAAAACACTATTTTCCAGCAGTTCCTTTTCTCATTCTTGTAATGAATGCATTGCAAATAGCCAGTTGGGGTTTTTTTTCCTCACTGAACACCAAACACACCATATGCCTGTGCCATATGCTGAGGATCCGCTGCCCCACACTTCTTGACAAACCCAGGAACTGAGGGACACCGTCTCTAGCCTTAATGGCTTCTCCCTGTGGAAAAGCTTGATATTTACTCACCTTTTCAGGTCAGACTATTCTTCTGAAGTCTTCAATGTGGTCTCTAACACAGCAAAACTCACTTTTGGCTCCTGGGCTCTCATTGCAACCAACCTTGAGCATCCATGAACTGGCTCCTGCCACAGGCCAATCTTCACAGCCTGGAAAGCTCGCTGTCCTCCCCTGGCTGCCTTCTTCACATCCCATCTTTCCCATTGCACTTTTAATCTTTCTTCCCAGTCTGTGTTCTCTGAGGCCAGGCCCTTTGCTGCGACGCGTGGCCTCCTTTTCAGCACCGTCATCCCTCTCTCGGGTGCCCTCCTGGAGGCTGAACTGTAAACATGCCCTCCTCACATGGCAGTTGCTCACCAGCTTTTTCAGGGAAATGCTTGATCGGGTTTTTAGGAACCCTAGAAAAACGTCCATAAAGCAACTTTACTGTGCACGTGCTGCGATTCCCATTTTTAATTTGCTGCCTGTGCGATCTAGCAGGGCTGGGAGCAGGTGGCACCTGGCAAATCTGCTGTGTGTGTTCAGACCAGCCATGTCCGTACAGTAAGGTCCATACAGGGAATGTGCTGAGTTTATTATTCTTGGTAGCCGATACTACTTTCACTGTGAAGCTTTCTTCCTCTTCCTCCTCCTGCCATGCTGAGCTCTCCCTGCAGCTGCTGGGCTGGACCGTCTTGCCCTCAAGGACAGACAGAAACCTGGCATGGGCAGGGCTTCCCCTTCTTAAGCCACATTGCTTCTGTAGGCTGGGCTCAGAGCCTGGCCTTGCACTCTCTGCTCCCTCCATGTTACCGGGAAAAGCCACAAATATACGGTGCACTCAAAAACTGTCATTCTCCGAATTCGTGCTGTCTCTCATCCAGCTTTGCCTGGTTTTATTGCTGGTGTCAGATCTCTCCCAAAGCCTCTATAACTTGGACCATCAGGGCCTGGATCTGCAAGAGGTAGCATATATCACACTGCGTCCTCATCCTTGGCTGCTAAATGCTGCCCGTCCCAGAGCTGTAGCAGGAGCCCGGATCTGGCTGTCTCCGCACAAACTATCAGTGAGATCGCCTCCTTTGATCAGCACTCAGCGCTGGATTTTATCCCAGCAGCCAACAGGCTAATTCCACAAGTTTATTCTACAAAGCTCAATTAGAGCAGCTGGCGCCGGCAGCGTCCCTGCTGGCTCTGAGCCTGCAGAAGGAGAGGAAGGCTGGTGCAGTGGCTGGGGTATGAGCTTGGGAGTCCACAGGCTGGTCTGCAAATTCCCGCTCTGCAGCTGCCCTTGGGGCCACCCCAGTCTGCCTTCCTGGTGGGAGTTTGGCACCTCCAGTCTGTGCAGGGAGGGACAACATTTCTCCACCTCACTGGAGGAAAAAGACGTTAGATACAAGCTATTGTGGTGATAGGGAACCATGTCAGCAGAAGCAGATCACAGCTGCTGCATCTGGGAAATGCTGCATAGGTCCAGCTGGACCAACAAGGAGGAAGAGGATGTGCCCCCGGTTTCAGGGGGTGCAAGGCACACCATGCCTTCTCACCACTGAGTTAGCAGTTCACTTTTCAGCTGCAGAAGCCTCACTCCGTATCCTGCAGTTCTCCAGTGCCTGAGTTACATTCAGCACTGCCCTGAAAAGAAGCCTAGTGTGTGTGAGCCAAACTGCAGGCAACATGGGCTTTATTTACAAGGGCCCTTCCCCAGCACAGAGGCACCCACAGTTACTTCCTTCAACATCATCACTGTTATGTTTATCTCTGTGAAAAATCAGAATCTCCTGGAGCTAACCATGCTCTGCGTGTTTATACAGATGCTCCTGGTCTGGCTGGTCCCTCCTCTGGAAAGCTAATTGTTTATGCCATCCAGGCAAAGAGGACAGGACATCAGGAGGTAAAAAGAGAGTGCAAGTGATTTCTGCTAGGGAGCAGAGTTGAACCCCATTTGTGCAAGACCTAGTTATCAAGGCAGTAAGGAGTCAAATGCAGATGCTACTTATGTGTAACGTGCTGTTCCCCTCCCAGGGACTCTGAGGGAAGTCCCCACAAAAGAGGACAGTGGCAAGGGACATGCAGCAGCTCAGCAAGCCCACAGTTGCCATTCTTTTCCCTGCCCTTAGTAGGTCAGAGACAGGGCTGGCCGACACGCTTGGCCAGGGACAAATGTCCCTCTCAGGGTACAGGGAGTGCAGAGCCTCGGGGCTATTCCTTCCTCTCCTCTTGAGCAGATTTCAGTGCCATCTGCTCTCTTCTGTCTTTGGAGGAGTCAGCCGGGTGCTTTTGTCCCTTCTGGCAAAGCCGTGCTGCGTTCGTCCCCCATCAGGCACCCCAAGGCAGCTGGGAAAGGATGCAGTCTCAGCCCTGCTCCAGAAAGCTCCCACTGCAGCAGCCCAAGGTCTTTCTTTCTCTCCTCTTCCCTGTCTGCAGCTTGTCCCTCTGGATGAGGCACTTCCCAAGGTCACAGCTGATTCCCAAGGTCAGGTCCAGGCTTTGTTCTGGCCTGTGCAGGAGAGAATGGGAAGGGTCTGGGTCTGGGAAGGGATCTTCCCTGCACTGATCACTCCCCAGAAGGGCCCATGAGCAGCGCTGAGCCCTCAGGGGAGAGCACCAAGGGCAGGAGGAGACATGGAGCAGCCATGGGACTCCCTGACCTGGGAACTGCTCTGTGGGATTGCTCTTTTCTCTGCATGCCTGAAGTGCCTCCCTGCTAAGCACTCCTGGATGATACCTGGCCTGGCACCAGCTGGAGACCAGAGGAGCTGCAAAATTTAGGGGTTGAGAGGTAGTGAGTCTGGCTGATGGCACGCAACTTGCTGGAACATGCTGCCTGAAACCTCACAACCACACTAAGCTCAGGGTAAGAGCTTTGTTGTCTTCCTTCCTCTCCTAAAATCATACCTGCTCCTGGGCTGGCTGGAGCCTGTCTGGGGTGGGAGTGAGCCGAATGCCCATGTCCAGGTGAGTTATGTTATTGTGTGCCCTCCAAGGTTTCCTGCTGGGAGGGGGAATGAAGAGAAGCAGGTAGGAGCCCTGGCACACTGGAAAGGGTCCCCCTACCACCCCTATGCACCAGTGGGACACCTGGCAAGGGTCCCACTGCTGCATCTCCTGCCAGAGCTGTGAGGATGCTCAGGCTGCCGCACAGTGCGGCTCTGAGACTCCGCTGCTGTGCTGTGCTCGTCCCACGGGATGGCACTGCCTGCTCAGGAACAGGCAGCCAGGCCAGCGCTCCTGGCAGGCATAAATTCAGCAAATTAAACGGTGGTGGCAGATTCTGATTGACAGGTCCCTAGAGAACAAAGTCCCTTGTTTTCTCCATCCCCGAGGGGATCAGGAGCAGCAGGAGGAGCAGCAGCGATGAAAACTCTCTCCCAAGCACAGCGCTTTGCCCTTGAAGATCTGTTTCTGGGACTCAGCCCATACCCGTAGATCTTGACCCCTTTCTGAAGCTGCGGGTGCTGGGCCGGCTGGCTCCTTCACTGTGGACTTTCCGCAATGTCAAGAGCCAGCCACTGCGGAGGATGCCTGGTCCCAGCCCTCAGCCCTCGTTGCACACACCAGCCTGTTCACCCGTGGCACTCCATGCCTGGGGCGCGAGGCCCGGGGGTTTCAGCAAAGGGCAAGCGAAAGGAGGCCAGCAGGGTTTGGCGTCATTCGCGCGTTCTCCTCTGCGGTGTAAAACTGGCACAAATGACAACACTCTGCCAGAATGGCTCACGTCTGCGTTGGCTCTGCCAGAGCCAGGTCAAAGCTGGGATTTGTAGCCTGGGAGGAGGAGGGCTGGGCCAGCACCCAGCCACCAGTCCCTGCCCCTGCTGCTGTGCCTGGGGGAAGCAGCACGGCCCGTTGGGGTCCTGGCTCCTCATTGGGGTCCTCACTGCAGCTCCATGCCTAGCAGGTCCTCAGGACTCCTCTACTAGACGTTGGTTGACAGTTCTAGGATGGAGTATCTACCATAGACACTGGGATATCACAGATGCTTGCCCTAACCTTGTGGGCACAGATCCCCAGAAAGAGGTCTTTTCCCTGTCCCCTCTCCTAGGCTAGAGGTGAGTTTCTGCTCTCTATGGGGCATTTTGGCTGCCCGGCTGCTCTGGAGCTCTGCAGAGCCCCCAAAATGTGGTGTGGGCGCACTCTTTTGGGTCAGGACTTCTTATAAATGCCCTGTCTGGGTGAGCAGCAGCATACTGAGCAGCAGCTCCCATAGGGGCCAGCTCCGTACCTCAGCTTAGCAAGAGGGGTGACTTGTTCTCTGCTTTTGGATTGAAAACTCAGGCTGATGGCATTTTAATTCATATCCCTATTAAACTGCATAGGTCATTGGCTACTCTTAAAATTTACCCTTCCTCTGCCTTGTTTCCTTAGCAAAACTGTTGCCTCTTCTTTCTGTGTCTCCATGGGGTGTCCAGAAGGGTCTGGGAAGAGGAGAGGAGCAGCCCCAGCAGCTGGAAGGCACCCGGGAAAGGGATCCTGAGTCATCTGAAGCCACCTCTACCCTCAAGCAGACCTCTGGGGTATTCAGCTGGCCTGCCTTTGGCTAGCCTTTCTCACCTACGGGCTTTCCTTAGGTTTACTCTACCTCCTCAGAGACCCCCTTTTTCCATCAGCTTTCCTTCTTGAGCCTCTCTCCATCCTTGGCCTCAGTCCATGGCTTTTGAAAGGTGAGATATGTGACTGTCTTCCTCCACTGTGTCAGTCCTCACACGCAAGCAAAACAGTAGGCCTGTGTGCCTGACACTTGGCCTCTCTCTGTAGTCACTTGGCACTAAAAATTATCTGCAGAGAAAAGTACTGGGCTCCATACCTGGGTCTTAATTTCCTCCCTCACCAAACCATTATTGCTAATTACCGCTCCTAGGTGTTTAAACCATTTCAGTGATGCTGTTAGAAGCCCGGTGTTAATTTAATAACCAAGTATCTGGGTTTCCCCACATGAGGAGCTTCATGTCTCCCACAGAAGCAAAACCCAGCCAGCCCTGGATGTGGTCCATACAAGAGAGGCAGCAGAGGAGCGGTGAGCACACATTTAACAGCAGACCCACCAGTGCCAGGAGCTAGGCATTACTCAGCAGGAAGTGCTCCCTTGCCCCATACTGTCCCCCAAAGGGAGTCCTCTCTTCATCCATGCTGCCTCCATGGCGAAGGAAGACCTGGCACCACTGCCGGTGCTGGCCAGCATCCTTTGGGCAGACCATGCCCTCTCAAGCCAGAGGCCATTCTTTGCCAGAGCTATCCTAGGGGTTTGCTTAGTCTGAGTGGGGCAGCATTGTCCCTGGCCCATGCCCTGCCTGCCTTTCACCCATCCCTGGCCAGTGTTGGCAAGTGTCCCCTCAGATTTGAAGGTGTGTGTGTGGGGCTGTCAGAAATCAGCCCCATGCAGGACTGGGCACTGCTGTCCTCTGGCACCTGGAAGCAGGGAATGGCCAGTGCCTTCAGAGAGGTCCCAGAGCTGAGGTGCAACAGGGGTCTGGCTGAAGGCATCAGACCAGATGTTGCCTGCTGCATCCCTACTCTGGCTGCACTGCAAAAGGCCTGCTGGCTCTCCTTCCCCACTGCTGGGGCTTGGGACTGGGCAGGGGGACTCTTCCAACCCAAACATTTTAACTGACCTCTTGGTCACAAGTCTTCACTTCCCCAGAATATCAGTGGCTTGGTGCTGTGGAGAGGAAGACCCTAGTGCTCTGCTCACAGAGTATACCAAGAGCCCTCTGGATCACATAGCCAGCCCTGGGAGAGGCAAGCAAGTGGCATGGGGAGCACTGAGACCCAGGAGGGGCACAGGGTAATATTTCAGGGGCTCGTACACACCCCAGCACTAATGTGCCATGAGAAAGAGGGGGAATGAGGGCTCCCGCCCACACACAGGCAAACACAGGCCCTTTGCTTTCAATACCACCCCTTTAAGACATCATTTAATATGACAGATTAATTAGTTAATGTTTGTAAAGTGCTTTGAACATGAAAAGTGCTGTATAAGTGCTGAGTATTAGTATTAATTATTATGACATGGAGGTTGGCCCTGTCTGAGCAGCATTCTGCACGCCTAATACCAGGTCGAACTGTTCCCCTGCCTCTCCCCTTCTGTGTCCCCATCCTGTAAAAGCCAGGAGAAAGGGAGAAGCAGAGGGGGAAAAGGAAGACCATCTATTCCCTGTGAGGAAGGAGCACCTCATGGAGTTATCTAGGGGGGCTGAGCAATGCACCCCTTCTGCTCTGGGCAGTGCACCATGTGGGAAGTGGAGCTGCATCTCCCCAGTGCCCCACTGGCACAGGAGGGGATGAGGGAGCACACGCTTGCCCCCAGCTCTGCAGCAGGCTGGGGTTGGAAACATTGCAGAGAAGATGGTGAAGATGTTCTTCAGCTCATCCCACCATGCCTGGTTGGGGGCACTCAGCACTGGTGTCTGCTTCAGAGCCAGGCAAAAGGGAGAGGAGGGGGTGAAGAGGTTTTGGGGTCTGTGAACTAGACAAGATGGGGAGGTGATGGCACCCTAGATGTGTGTGTGGCAGGGCTGGGAGCTCCCTGGTGTGCCCCGGATCCAGTGCCTGTCCTGCTTTACTGCCTCTCCCCTCCTCATGCCCTCTTTCTTGACTGGTCCCTGGAGGAGAAGCAGAAATGGGGCGACAGGCAGACCCAATTACTTTGGCAGTGAAGCGTCCCACCGGCTGGCCCAGGAAATTTTATGTCTAACTGCCTGTTGGGGAGACATGGGGTGGGTGTGAAGTGCTACCGGAGGCCCAGAGGATAAGGATGAGCCGGAAGGGGTTGTGCTGGATGGGCTGGGAGGGCTGGAGTGGGGACCCACAGATGCCAGCCAGGGCATCTGGATGCTGAGCCCTGGATGGCAGGGAAGGACTGTGATGCCATGATCGGACTGCAACCCATCAATGTCTGCCAGGACACCTGGAGCCAGGTGTGCCTTCACTCTGCTGCCCACCTCTGCTGCTGCTGAATTATCCTCTCTGGTCTCACTTGCTTATTCAGCTCATAGTCTCACTCACCTGACACTGGTCAGACCCTGGCTGTACTTCAGAGGGGATTTGTCACTCGGGTGGATGCCCTTCTCTGTCATACTTCCAAGTTGGCGATGATGGGGTCTGGGGGTGGTCCTGGTCTACTCCAGAAAGCCACAGAAGGTTCCAAAGCAAGCAGGAGCCCATCAGAGAGTGAAGGGAGTGGGAGGTGAGTGGACTTGCGAGGTCCCCAGTCCCCTTTGTAGGGTTCTCACTCCCTCCCCTGCTGCCACCTCACCCATTTCTGCGTGAGTAAGTAACCCCCCACTCCAGGCTCCGACCCTGAGCATTTCCACCAGGCAGCCACCACCAACAGCTACTGAGGAGATTGCCAGAAATGCCACGAGTGGCTGAACAAAACCCCAAACCCACGTCAGGCCCTCTTTCCCTTTCTGGGCCCTCAGCCCTGGGTGAGTTCTGATCTTGCCGTCAGTTCTTGGCTGCCACAAGAGCTGCTGCATTTGAGTGGGAGTTGGGGTATCATCCCTTGGGGTAACATCACCCTAGGAGGAATGGGACAGGAGGGGTGATGCTGGGGGTTAAACGGGTGCTGGAGCAGATGTTTTTGGGGGAAGCAGGGAAAGCCCACACATGTGACTTGAGTTTATCCGCACTTACTTCAAAAACAGTTGTGGCAAAGCCCTCTTCTCTTGCCATGTCTTTCCTCCTTGTATCTCAAAGACTTGCTTGAGAAGAGCAATTGAAGCAAGACCATCCACTGTATCACTAGAGGACAAAACTGTCTGCCAAAGTTGGTTACCTTGCTGGCTTTCCAGGTACTCCTCCAGGACAGCAGGACAGTAAAACCCCTTCCCAGTAAATCCACATAAACGAGGACCAAGTTATAAAAAAAAAAATCTTTATTTCATGTACCAGGATTTTTTTTTTTTGTCATTTTCTCTTTTTAAAATTTTTTTCTTTTTAACAGTCTGAAAAAAACCACAAAATAAAGAAAATGGAGGTTTGTTTCTTGTACTGGTTTGAGCTGGACATGAGCAACACCCTCAGAAAAAAGCTTCCTGGCCAGCTCTTGCTCCCACTCTCCCCTTCCCACCTGGCCCCGGGGACGTGCTCCGCCCTGTGAATGCTCCCCAGCTCTGTGCCACATCGGGTGGCTGGGGATGGAGACCCCAACACTGCCCTCCCTCTATGCTGTGGTCCAGGAAGCTGGCTTTAACTTACTTATTGGGGGCAAGGGCATGGGGGTGGGAGGGTTCCCTGTGAATAATTTTTAAAGGGTTGAGGGGGTCATGGGAGGAGATTTCAGCAGGAGGGAGTGGGGGGGGGTCTGAACACCCACTTGAGCTGCTTACGTGTTTTTGCCCTGTGATGCCGGTTTTGGGGGTGATCCTCTCTCACTGCGGTCCCCCATCCTGCCCTAGAGCAGGGAAGGGGTTGGTTAAAGCAGCTGGAGGGGGGTGGTGGTGCAGGGAGAATCAGACTGCTTTTGAGCAGAAACCCTGCTGGGACCCGAAGCAGGAGACTGCACGGCTCCTAAAACTGGAGCAGCAGGAATGGGGACGGAAAAAAGTCAAAAAGTGGGTCTGAGCTGCCAAAGGGCTCAGCGGCCCCATCCAGACAACTCTCGGCCTAGAGCACGGCCACTTCTGGGGAGCAGCCCCCAAAGGGGCCCCGTCCTTGCCCCAAGCTGGCCAGCGGCTCATGGGGTGTCACAGAGGCACTACGTCCCGTGTTCCCCTGTTGGCACCTCCCCTCCCGCCTGTATCCGCAGCAGCCATCATGGCAGGAGCTGGATTAAAAGTGGTTCCTGCCCTGTTCCCCTGACACAGCAGGGAGAGAGGGGGCACCAGGTCCCGGGGAGGGATGGCGGGGGCCCAGCTCTCCTCACTGTTGTGGTTCAGACCACAGCAGTCTGGGGACCCCTCAGAGACGGGGATGAGAACAAAACGCAGCAGGTGTGGAGACACCCAATGGCTTTGCACCTCTCCCTGGCATGGCCACCAGGACTCAGGGGCCTCAGGTCTGGAGTGGGGGGCTGCCTGAGTTGGGGGCTGGGGGGATACATGTGTCAAGGCCAAGCAGATAGGGATAGAAGAAATTTCAGGGAGTGGCTAGGTGGGCCTTGCCATGCCCCCACATGGCTACAGCCCCACTGGTGGGACCTAAGGGGGCATCCGGGCAGATTTGGGAGCTCACAGCTGCCCCAGGGAGCCTCTGGAGCATTCACAGGAGAGGGTACACATGCCTGGGCACACGCGTGCAAGCACAAGCACGCATGTGCACGAGTGTTGCCCTGCCCCCCCCATCAGCATGCTGCCTTCGGCTTTGCCCTCCTGTTCCCCCACCACACGGGAAGGGATGGGAGCCCTGGTTCCCTCTACCAGCCCCTCGCCCTCTGCCTGCACCTCCCACACCACACCCTGCTGTCTTTTCCTTTTTTTTTTTCACAGTTTAAAGCTGGAGAAAACAAAAATGAAAAGAAAAAAAAAATACTATCTGTTTTTCTTGCAAGTAAATCCACTTATTAATATTTACATTTATTTATATCTGTTGTTTTATTAAAAAATTGCCACTTTTTTTTTTAAGAAACCTTTTTTTGTCCTCTTTTTTTTTGTTCTGTTTGTTTTTTGTCTCTGTGTGTGTGTCTTTATTTACTGTGTCTGTTTGCTTTTTGCACTGTCACCGTTAACCCCAGGGTCCCCAGGGCTGGGGAAGCAGGAACAATCCCCCTCACCCCGGGGATGCTGCAGAGGGGTGACTGCATCAGCTCCTGCACTCCCTAGGGACAGGAGTCACTCGTAACCCCTATGAACTCATGGGGGACAAAGGGCTCCCCACAGATTCCAGGGGAATGGAGCAGGTCGCGGTTGATCCCGGCACCCCAAGATCCTCCATAACCAGCCCAAGGACACCAAAGTTGCTGCTGGCCAAACCCCCCATCCCTTGTTCCCCGAAGAGCCTGTGCTGGGTTAAAGGTAGTGAGAAACAAAGCATAAAATTAAAGAATAAACCCCCCCAAATCCAAAGAGCTGCCTCCTCCTCCTCCCACTTGATTTATTGTCATTTGTTATTTCTTGGTTCCCTTTTATTATTTTTTTTTAAGTCTGTTTTTATTAAATGTTAAAATAATGGTACATGGGAAATCATGCATTTTCTTTTAAATTTATTTCTATTTTTTAAATCTCTCTCAGTTTTAAAGTTTTTCTTTTTTTTCTTTTTTCTTTTTCTTTTTTTTTAAAGAATTTTTTCACTGTTGTCTCTTTCCTCGCGTTTCCTTTTCGTTTGTTTGTTTGTTCGCTCGCTTGTTTGTCTGCTTATCTGCTTGTTCCTTGTTTTTTTGTTGGTTTTTTTTGTTGGTTTTTGTAGTTTTTTGTGGATTTTTTTTTTTTTTTTTGCGTTGGGAAGGTCCCCACTCCCCCCAAGGGGCACTTCCACCTCCTCCTTCCCCCTCCCACCGCTGCCCCCAGCCCCCTTCCACCCTCCCCACCCCGCAGCCCACCCCATCTCCTCCTGCCCACTCCTGCCCCATTTTCAGCTCCTGGCAACGGCTTCATACCGGGGTGGTCCGGCGGTTGGCTGTGTTGGTGTGGATAGAGTCCTTGTTCTCTTTCTGGATACAGTTGTGAACCTGGAGGAAACTGTTATCCCTGTCAGAGTTGTAGGTGGCGGTGGGGGTGGTGGTTGCCTTCAGCGGGTCCCTGGTCAGGGTGTACATCGAGATCTCTGTTGATGGGAGGGTGTTGAACCCTTTGATCCCGACGGGAGAGGCATCCCTGGAGTGTGAAGGCTCAGTGGAGCGGGAGCTGGAGCGGCTGCGTCTCTGATAGCGGTACCGGTAGCTGGGGATGCGGGTGATGGCGGAGGACTGGAGGTAGTCCGTGGCACGAGCGTTGGCGCGCAGCTGTTTGTGCCGGTCTATGAACATGTGGACAGCCAGCACTCCCACCATCTCGGCTATAATGAAGGACAGGGCCCCGAAGTAGAAGGACCAGCCGTAGGAGTAGCTGTTCTTCTTGGAGTCACTCTTGGAGGGGTCTCCAGCGTTGGCTGATATGTATACGATGATGCCAATTATATTACTCAGACCTGCCAGTCAGCCAATGGGGAAGAGAGAGGGAGATGTCAGGAGAGTCACACATGGCAGTGGTGGGGACTGTGGAGTTGAATCCCTGCCCCCAGGAGGGGAAAGAGGAGGATCCCCCAGCCACCCATCCCTCCCATGGGCAGCTTTCCCTGGGAAACCTGGGCAAGACCCTGCATGCCTGCTTGCATCCCCGGACTGCACTCCTAGCTGGTCCCTGAGAGACATTGAATGTAGGGAAACCCCCTGCCTCCAGCAGCCCCCTCTCAGTGGGAAAGCCCCTGCCTGCTGGGTGCTGCTGCCCGCCTCTGGCAGGTGAGCAGGCAGGGTGGAGAGGCATCCTTGGGAGGCTGGTTTCACGTCGAATAAGGCTCATCGGGTCTGGGAAACACACACTCTCCTGCCTAGGCAACCGTGTCCCTGCAGGATGCTCCAGCTGGGCAGACACATCCCCCCACCCCTGCAGTCCCAAGCCCTCTTCAGGGCATCAGGCCCTGCATATCCCTTTACCTGCAGACACGAAGAAGATGCCGGCACTAAGGATGATGTTGTGTCGGGTTTTGTAGAACTCGCTGGCTGCAATGCAGAGTCCACCCATGAAAAGCAGAATCACACTCAGGATCGGGAAAATACTAGAGGCTCTAACAGCCCCTGTGGAGGAGAGAGGGAGGGGGGCAGAAAGAACAGCGCCGGTGTGAGAGAGAGGAAAAAGGGGCATGGAAACAGCAACGGGGCAACGGGGACACGCGAACACATTTTGTGGGTGGGGACAAAGAGGAGAGAGAGAGACACAGAGGGCAGCGTGCAGGCAGGGAGTAATTCAGGGAAGGATAGAGGTGTTGGGGGACGGAGAGAGGGAGAGAGAAACAAAGTGTGTCAGAAGAAGAGTGGTCCAAAGTAGCTCTCCTGTGCCCTGGCTGCTAATGCGGCCATAAAGCCAGTTGCCTGGTGCAGAGATGTGGAAGGGGCTGCAGGGCTGGTGCCTGAGCTGGGAACCTGCCTATCCCTGCTCCGCTGTCTTTTCCTCTACTTTATGGGGGACTGTGGGCTGGAGGGGGAGCCCCAGATCTATCCAGCTTCTGTGGGGTGCTGCCGCTCAAGCCTGCTCTTCAAAGAGCAGCAACCCAAATGCTTCCTGCAGAGCTGCTCATTCTTGAGTCCTCCCCAAAGGGCACAAGCATCTCAAGGAGACGTTTATTTTTCTTTCAGAGCTGGGGAAGAGCTAAGAAGCTCCTGGTGCTGTGCAGAGCCCTGCGGCTGCAGTGGGGACCGAAAAGTGAAAGTCCCAGCCCTGTGCGTCAAAACGGAAGGCTCATCCTAGTGATTAAACATCTGGGCTCCTTTCAGAGGGCAGTGAGGGGTTTGGATGTGCCAGCTCCCACACACGCACGCTCTCCATCGGTCGATACGGAGGAGCTCAGCCAGCAGAGGGCAATGGCACAGACGCACGTGTGCTCATACGCGCATGCAAAACGTACCCCGGAGCCTCTGGGGGGGGACACTGGACTTTCTCGTATTCGTGCAGTGAGAGGCCAGGACTGTGTATGCACACACCCGTGCACACATGCACACACACACACACACTGCTTGTGGGCTGTTCAGTGGGTACCAGTGGTCTGCCTGAGTTTCTGTTGCCAGTATCCATGTTTTTTTAACCAGGACAGCCTTCCCTCCTTCCTTTCCCAGGAGAAAATAAGTTGTTAAAGTGTGAAATGAAGCCTTGCTTGATAAAGACAGGTATCAAATAGGCTGGTGCAATTCTGCTTGTGGAGCAAAGACCTGGAAGGGGGCTGAAATATAATCCTTTCTTGCCTGCAAGGATGAACCCAACTAAAACAAGCACGGGTCTTTTTCTGAAGTGGGCAGAGACCATGCTTCAAAGACCCTGCTGGCTTCAGGATCCTACCCCGCATCAGCAGCTAGCTGCTCTTTGAGGGGGGCCCTAGACCACTGCCTCTGCATGAAGAATGCAAAAGGCATAGAGGAACCTCTCTTGCTTGCTTTCCAGTTCTGCCTGGCTGTGTTTCAGGGAACAGGATAGTGATAATAACCATCTTAATAGCTTCTGGAAAGCAAGGCAGGATTTGACAATGTGAAGCTTAAATGGCAGTAAGCAAACATCAAGCAGACACCCGCTGTTAAGAGGGTTTCTAGAGAGATGCTTGGTCAGTCCCACAGCCTGGCCCTGACCACATCAGTTTTATCTGGGTCTTAATTTTGAAATTCACATATGTTGGGAGAACATAAAGCTGCTGGCTGACACGAGAGCTGTGGACATTATACGATGAGGAGGACAGCAGCCAGCTCAGCCCCTGCTTTTGCCCCTCAGAAGGACCATGCCAGCAAAAGAGGGGCAGAATCTCATCCAGTTTTCCTGGGTTGAGAGACTTTGATCTGAAGAGAAGGGGACTCATGATGGTGTTCAGGTGCTCCCATGTTTCATCTGTCTACCCTCCAGCCCTAGTGTCTTCTAGCAAAGAAACGTGGGGGTGCTTCTGCTTCCTCTCTGACAATAGGCATTTGGTTTCAAAAAGCCGAAGACACCTTATGTGGACAGCTGACAGAATTAAAGTCCAAACCCTTCTAGCAAGACCACTGACACTTCCCCACAATCCTCAGATCCCCGAATGAGGGAATCACCTAGTACTGGTACTAATGAACAACTTCTTCCTAGCTGTTCTTGCCAGCACCTCCAGGCAAAGCACCCAGGGACTCTGGTTTGGCAGAATTCCTGGGAAGAAGCTGTTCAGTGGGGTCCCTCTCCAGTCAGGTCTAAGCCAGCAGAAATCCCACTTCCCTCAGGAGTGACCTGTGTAGTCCTTTATTGACTTGCCAAATCCCTCTTTGAACCTGGTTCTTTCTTAAAAGGGGCTCTACTCTGGGAACACTGTCAGGCCCTGACGCTGGGCCAATTTTTGTCTTAAGATCTTGTTCCCTCTGAGGGAACAGACCCAAGATGTTCGCCCCCTTCCCCCAAGTCTTCTTTCTGAAGCGCAGCTGAGGTTGCCAGCAGCCTCCTCACTCCCAAACAACTCTGCGAGAGCTGGTTTGCCCTCAGAGTCGGCCTGCACAGTCACTGTGCAACAAACACCGCATCAAACCCCAGTATTCAGCTCTGCCATTCAGGGGCCATCCAGCGATTCAGAGCCTGATGCTGCAGAAAGGCAACTGAATGAAGCAATTTCCCTGGGTTATTTACAGTTTACAGTGGATGAAGAACTGTTTGGGAAACCAAGAGGAAGCAGCATAAGATCCACCTCTTTTCACATACAAATGAGCCTCACAGAGCCTAAATTATCACTCTCATCCCTGCCGCAGGGCTGGGTCTCCACATCTGGCTTGGAGCACGCCAGGATAACAAGGAGCTATTCTGAAAGACTCCCAGCCTTTGGAGACCTGTGATGCTTAACCTTGGGAGGTCAAAAGCTCTTATCTCAGATTTCTGAAGGGAGAAGATGTCTTCTCTTGATGTCAAAAGGCATTGGGCTTGTGGAGGGAGGGCAGGATAGCAAGGTGGGGACCTAAGAGGAATGAGCCCTGTTCAGCTGTGCTAAAGAAAGAGCAATCTCCTGCTTCTGGAACAGGTGAAAGTGCTGACTTGTGATCAGGGAGGGTAAGGCATGATGTGGACCTGCTTGTTGCCCAGGCTGCCTTCCTTGTCCCCATGTGCAAAGCAGTGGGAGCTTCACCTGCATGTTCCAGGCTGGACTCAGAGTTCAGCTTAGGTTTCTTTACAGAGCAGGAAGAGTACAGCTTCTCTCCAATGGGCTCTTGGTGAGCGCCAGGTCTTTCCTTCAAAGGGCTCTGACTGTCCTTATTCCTGCTTCCTGTTCCCATCACTAAAATCGCTAAACCCAGCAAAGATCAGATCTGCAGCCTCTGTAGGCAAGTGGTGTTTTGGGAAGGGTAAAGATATACATAGGTGCTCCGCAGACACAGTCCAGATAATTTCTTAAGTATGATACAACTGGCATTAGAGGTAAGGAAATATAAACTTTCTCTGCTTTAGGAGGATACACACCCACCCACCCACACCCACACACCCACACACACCACACGCATGCTGCCCCAGCTAGCCCAGTCCTGACCTTATGCCCACCCAGCTGCTGACAATGGATTTGAATTAACACTCTGTGTTCGTATTGTAATTAATTGCCATTAAAGAAAAATGCCACTGGCTGTTACTGTGAGTTCAAAACTCACACTGTCTTGTAGGCATGGCCCCAGGAAAATGAGAGTGGGTTTTGGGGGGTGGCGACGTTCTGGGGTCGCCTCCCCTGTCCCGCTGAGCCTCATAAGACATATCTCCACCACCCTACCTTTGGAAAGCAAAAGGCATCCAATGCTAGAACCTACAAGCCATTGCAAGGAGAAGAGCCTGCGGACTTACGGAGGAAATATTCTGCTGTATCGGCTTCATAATCTGCATCCTCAGGGAAGTGATCGATTTGCTTACACAGACCTTTAAAATTCCCTAGGGAACAAGAGAAAAAAAAAGAACAAATGAGAACACCAAAACCTGCCTCGCAGGAACAGCTGCCCTCTGTGTTGCCCTTTGTGCCCGCCCTGCCTTCCAGGCAGCATGCCCGCTCATGTATGGATGCCCATTAAGTGCCCGTGTACTCTCCTCACACACTCACACACGTATCTCCCTCTTGCACACATATCTCCCTCTTATTTGCACAGGAACGTGGGATTATTTGCCTCCTGGATCCAGCCTGATGCCCACCTAGCCCAGTGCCCCTCACTCAATGGTGGAGTTGAGTTTGAGCCAAAGCCATGCTTTGGCTGGCATGAATGACTCCTGCTGCAGACAGACAGGAGAGCACTGCCAGCCTCTGAGGGTGGGATGGGAAGAGGAGCCAGAGTCTGGGTGATGCTGTGAAGCGTGAGGGTCAGGGCCCTTCCATCAGCACGGAGCAGCATAACTGTGGGTGTTTGTCTTTCTCCTGCCATGGCCTCAGTGGATCTCCGCAGTGCTGTATACAGTAAGGTGATCAGGTTTGGGTGGAAAAGCATCTGTTTCTCTCAGCTCTGAATTTGCTGCCTATTCATTTCATGGGCAGGATACACCCCCTGGTTACAGTGTGGTACGAGAAGAACAAAAGCTCCTAATTTACTTTCTCTGCATGACCGCTCACTTTTTCATACCTGTATCAGGTCTCCTCTTGTGTCCTCTCACAGACTAAAGCTACAAGAAGCTTGGTGCAAGTGTCTGTATGCAGCTCAGCAGCAAAACACCCTTTGCACCACCAGCAAATCTTCTGCCATAAGTGAGAGAAGCTGTTTCGTCATGCTGGTTTACACACAGGGCCTTCTGCTCACTTTAGTTACAGGGTACCCTTTTTCACATGCTCCATGACCAGCTCCCCAGCAGGAGGCCAGTGTTATCGTCCCAGGTTTTTGTCATCTGGGATGTCTATCAGGCTCTTGTTTTCATCATTCATGTCTCTTGCCTCTTGAAATCGGGAATACCACTACAGAGAGGTAATCCTCAAGCCATGTCATCATCATGACCACTGGTTGACTAGTATCTCAAAGGATCAGGTTGTTCATGCTTGTTAAAGGGTGGCTGCGTGGAAGGCAATTTCATTATACCTCCTGGGGTTCCCCCAAACCTTTTCCCTTGTCTTGCCTTGTATTTGCCTCTGGACTCTTGCACAGGAAGAATAATATATTGCACAGGAAGAATAATAACACAGAATGGAGGGACTGTCCAGAAGGGAGGAATGCAGTGTCCACATGAGTAGCATGGATAGGCACAGTGATCCCACGGGCCCCCTCACCAAAGTGCCAAAGTGGCTCAGGCTGGCTGATCCCTCAGCAGAAGAGTTTAGAGTTGAAGTGTGGAAAGTGACAAATGCTGTGGCAACCTGGGAAAGCCACCTGCCACCCTGGTCCTGAACCCAACCATTAGACCAGCTGGGTGTGCAAGGTGAGGGGACAATGAAGCCACCAGACTTATGGTTGTTACCTCTGGGAGGGGTAGCTTGTGAGGAACCCAGAGCTCTTCCAGGCCAACCCTACCCAGGCTGAGACCTGCAAGGACCCTGTCCAGTAATCTTTCAGGTATTTAGGAATAGCTGGAAGCGTGACCGAGCTCAGATGTTTCCCCCTGAGTTTTGTCTGAAGGCCAGGCATTGCTGGAGCAAGGTTTGGAATGATTTGGGAGGCAGTGCTGAGCAAAAAGCTGTAGAATGCAGGTAGGTGGGTTCTTCTAGGTCAATCCCTAAGCGTAGCTCCTTCTGCATCCAGTCAGCTTGTGTTTGATGCTTCTGAGATACCTATTGCCTTTAAGTACTAGTTCAAAGAGCTTCCATGAAGAAGCTAGAGAGGAGCGTGTGTGCATGTAAGAGGTAAGTAATAGGAGAAGAAAGTAGGAACAAAGCCTCTCCATGTACCTCTGAAGTGTTATTCCTACATTGAAACTGTGGATTATGAAAGGGGGTTTTTAATCACCCATTCCCAATCCAGTTACCTTATTCAAGAAGTGCTTGCTTTTCAGCCATGCCTCTTCAAGCAAACTGCCTTGCCATACTCCTTCCTACCCTGCTACTTGCCCACTAAAATACCTGTGAGGGCAGATATGGCATAAAGGGGGTCCTTTCCCTTGCTTGCCCTGACTCCCTGGGTCCCTCTGCTCACAGCAGATGAGCAGCCCAGTACCCTGGTTCTTTGGCTGTTGTCACTGCTGTACAGCGCAGGTGAACGCTGCCACTCTCCGAGGCACCAGGGAAGCCTGCAGCCTCAGATTTCAGCTCCTTGCCCAGCACATCCTGAATGCTGAGTGTCTCCTGCCCGTGCACACTGAGGGAGCAGGCAGAGCCTGCGTGCACCTCCCTGGCGAGGCTCCCAGTGCGCAGCCAGAGCCCCGCATTTGGAATCAGCCAGGGAGGGAAGAGGCACTGCATCTCAGAAAACCCTTCACTCTGTGCCATCCTTTCCCTGCTTCCTCTCTCCTCCCTCTCCCCCGCTCTATTTCTTGCTGTATTTGAGCCTGATTAATTCCAATGTGCAGAATCAAGCTGCTTGGGAAAGATGCTGCATCTTGTGCAGAGTCTTTTATAAGGACTCATATCGGGTAACTAGGTTCAGCTGCTAAGGCAGGGTGAGGGGACATGCAGGCTCTTTGGAAACCTGCTCCTGGTGCTGAGTGTCCAAAACCACATTGCTGATCTGGCTGAGCAGGGCGCTTGGCTGTTGGGGTGTCCAGCCTTGGCTTGCTTAAAATGTTGTGGGATCAAGGAGCTGCCCATCACCACAGGCTGATACACTGCTCCAGGCTGATCCCCCTCCCTGGCTCATCCCTGCTGGGGTTCATGAGGGCAGGGTGGGCAGTGTTGGTCCCACTTTAGTCCCTTCTTTGTCTGTGCTCAGCATGAAGCGCTGTGACTCTGGATGCTGACTGTTTGCCCATGCTGCCACACCTTCTCCTCCAACACCTCTTAGCTCCTCTGGGCAATGGATGGGGAAAGGATGTAGAATTTAGGTCATTAATGCTCTAACTGGGAATATAAAAGAACAAGATTCAGCTTTTTCTCTGCCACAGGCATGCTGTTAAAACCACTTCTTCTCTCTGCCTTAGAGTCCCACCCTGTAAAATGGGGGTGACAGCACTCCTCTGCCTCGTGCTGCACAGAGACGTGTTAAAGAGGGCATGGTGTGGGTGCGCTGGTGCCAGCGGCTGTGCAAGCGCTTGGCGTAGGTGAGCCACGGATGGCGGCGGTTCAGAAACCTGCTCCTTGAGGGGAAGGCCTCGATGTCACTTCTTGCGCCAAGGTCACTCAGCAATTCTCTGACAGACATCTGTGGCCTGCTGAGATGGTGCAGCAGCCTCCCTGGCACCTGCACTGGTGGAAGTGCCATGGCCACACGCGGGGAGGGGGATGGAGCAGCTCAGTGGCGCTGCTGAGGTCTGACACAACAACCTTTTCCTGTGCTGCACGTGTGGTTTGTGGAGCCAGGGAGGGAAGAGCCATGAGCCACCCTGTAGTTAATACTCCCGAATGCCTGAGCAAGAGCAAATCATTATTTGGGAGGGTGTGCAGGGGTCTGAGAGCCCCTTAAAGCAGTAAGAGCAAAGTCTCCTTTGTAGCTGTGTCCCTTTGCCCTTCCCATTCTTCCTGATTTGAGCTATTTCATGCTGTGAACCTTGAAACAGGCAGGTGTTGAGCTTTCTGGCTTCTCCTGCATGCCTTGCTGAGAAACTTAAGCTGCGCGCTTCCACCTCTTCCCTGCAGCTCCCCTAGCACAGTCCGGGCTCTCCCCTCGTCCTCTTTTTTCATGCTCACCCACCAGATCTTCCTCCTGTTTCTCAGTCTCTCTCTCTCATTCATCACAGCCACCTCCCTCTCCCTGGTGTGGGCATCCTTTGAGCAGCCTGCTTTGGGATGTGCAAAGGAGGAGGGAAGGAGCTCGGATTTGTCTCTCAGCAGAAGGGCTGGGGATGCCCAGGTCCGTGGAAAATCACAGAGCAGCCCCCAAGTCCCCTGCGCATTACCGGGAGCCCTGAGATGAGATCCCCACCCTTTGCTTGTCATCTGCCCAAGCTTTGGAAAATGCAGTCTGGAGGAGCTAGGACTCTTACGACTCCTACCCCCCTCCCTGTACCCAAACCTGGACAGACACGGCCCCGCTGGGGTATTAAGAGCAGAGATAACCTGCCATATTGCCAAGAGAGACCAAATGTCTACGATGCATGAAAATCAACGTTAACTGCTCAGAGACCTCCTCCAGTGTGGCCAGGTCATCGTTTTGGTACATGCTGTCTATCCAGGACAGCTGGCAGCCATCAGCTCTGCTGCAGCAAGAGTCAGACCAAGTTACCCCCGATGAGAACCTGGCTCAGTATTGTCGGTGATACGGTTTATTTTTGTGCCGCTTTGTGCAGCCCTGTCTCTTTCAGAAGTCTCGCTTGCCTGCAGAGTGCAATCCATTGCAAAATAGTTAAGTTCCAAAGAATGAAAAGCTACTCCCTTCCTGCAGGGTAGGAACACTTTTAAATGGTCAGGACTGTACATCTGAAAACTGGGAGCCAGAGGCAGAGGAAAAGACGTCCAAAAGGAGAGATGCAGACAAAGAGGGACGAGAACAGAAAGACCTGTTTTCCCAGAATGATTTGTGGTATTTCCATTTATGGAAAAAAGCAATCCACTGAAAGCTTTCCTTCAGTCTCACTCTCTAATTTAGCAGAGGTTTTGGCTTGATGGCTTCTAGAGAAATAAATAAAGGGGGCTGGATATAGCTGTTGTCTCTAAAAGCTTGGAAAGATGGTTTGGTGTTGGCTGAGGATTCGGTACCTCATTCTGCTACACGCTCCCTGTATCATTTTAGGCAAGCCACTTAACCCTCCTCTTCTTTCACTCACAGTGGGAGTAGCGGTATTTCCCCGCCTTCGGGAAATGGCCTGAGGATATTTATATTAAAATATGAAAGTGATCAGACACTGGACCGTGACCGTCTCCCAGATAAATCCGAAGGTTCCGCAGACGTGAAAGCTCTCCCAGATTCACACTTGTGATTTCTGCCTTGGAGGTAATCTTCATTGTGGATTAAACTAATATTTGCCTTCTACCCATGACAGAAATGCAAGAAATGTTTCATGAAGGGTGGGAAGTCAGACACAAACACATTTCTTTCTGCTTCAGGATCCTGTTTCTGAGCAGTCTGCTCGGTACCAGGTGGTAAAGTGGGGCTCACATCCAGCCACTGGGCTGGGAAGACAAATTCCACAGCTATGTGGCAGATGTATTGGCAAAGAACTTCCAGCCCAGGAGAGTAGGTCTGCTGTCCCTGTGAACAATGACACTAGTGACACTGAGTTGTTAATGCCCAACCTGACATGACTGCAAGAGAAAGGAGTGAGATTTCATGAAGCTCTAAGGGAAGCACTGGAAAAGCCCTTCCAAGGCATTTTGATAGCTCTCCACCCTTCCAAGAATGAAGCACTTGAAAACACTCATCATATTGGGGGATTTGGAGCTGAAGCATGCAGTGACAGGGAGCACAGGCAACGCTCAAGGGCATCTGCTTCCCCCCCCCTGTGCTGATGTGCCAAAAGAAAGGCTGTTTTTTCAAAAGCACTCATTATCCCTCCCAGGGAATCTCTCCATGGATAGCACCTTACAAAAATTAGGCCACCTTTTCATGTGCCTCACAATGCATATAGAGGCCTGTGTTACAGGGTGTGGGGTTATACAGCAAACCCAAGCCACTGTGACACAAGGGACGGCCACTGTGGGGCTCGAGAAGGTGTTGCTCTAGCAGCTCTCACCCTGCACAGTGGCAGGGGATGCTGTGCCAGTGGCAATATCTTTTTGGCTCATGTGGGTTATTTGAAGACCAAGTAGTCCACAGCTCTCCTTCAGGACAGAGGAACTTTTCACTACAAGGTAAAGCTCAGTGGGGCAGCAGATGGGGTCTGCAGGGGTGAACCTGGGACAATAGCAGAGATCCTGGGAACAAAGGGCCACCTTGCTGTCCAAAAGCGATGTGCCTGCTTTGATGTGGTCTTCTCCAACACAAGCGTGCAGCAGTGCACATGTTAAAAAAAACCCAAACAAAACCCTAGCAACATAACCAGAATGTTGCATACATAATTCTCTCCCTGGGGAGAGGATAAAAGAACAAACCACATGTGACTGATATCAGGCCCCATCACTTAATGTGCCACTGGAAATCATTCAGATATTGTGGTGAAGGAGCCTGTAAAAGAACTGATGTAAAATAGAAATTGATCTTATAGTTATGAAAGAATATCCCCCCTGCCTACAAGGTAGAGCCATTGTATCAGCTCTCCTCACCTTATTATTAATAATCATGTTTATTACAGCTGTTGCCAAGGAAGATAAAGGGAATTTACTGCAGTAACAATGGCACAAACACTGCCTCACGGACCATTGCTGCCTAGAGAGCACAACGGAAGGGGTATATCATAGCACATTAGCAATGACCAAAGCTGCAGCAGTAAAATGGCCTGACAATACCGATGTCAGTGAGACGAGTTTAGTCAGGAGGTAGTTAATAAATACAGAAACACACACAGATGTAGATGGGCAGGGGAGAAAAAACTGGGAGAAGCCAGTTTGGGGTAGCACTGAGGAGGAGGAAGTGATGAGGGGCACGGAGAAAGGCAGAGTGAACGGCCACTGAGCCCCGGGGAGAGAAGTCCCATCCAAACCCACATGAGGCTCCTCTCCTGCCTTTTTCAGCCGTTACTCCTCGCTTTCCCTCCGCAGCCCTCCCTGGCAGTCACCCGGGGGCCAGTGGCAGAAGACACCATGTGTGTCACTGGAGGCAGCTTGGGTTCCCCCCGGGTAGAGCCTCGTCGGTGTGGGAGCGCAGAAGAGCCCACCGGGTCCCGGCGCTGCCCGCCCGGTCCCCTGCAGCGCTCCGCCTGCCTGGCGCTGCAGCTGCGGCGAGCGGGGATCGCGCTGCATCACGGCCGGACCCTGCGCCTGCTCTCAAACCTGGAGTCGCTTGGCATCTTTCCTTGGAGGCGGCAGGCTCCTCGCCTTCCCACCCCGCTCCGTAGCGCTGCTGCATGCTGCTAAGTAGCCGATAGACTCTGCCTCGGAGCTGGCTATAGCTGTTCCTTGTACGTGGGTGGAGATGCAGCGGTAGCAAAACCTATTATTAAGATTATATGAAGGTTTCCATTTATAAACACCCTCTTTTTACAGGGTTGTAACTTTCGAAAATATCCTCGCTGTGGCTTGAAATTTCCTGTGCTTTGTCCCAGGCAGGGAGTGAGATTGGCTGGGAAAATTGGGCAAAAAGGCTCTGGAATGCGTTTTGGTGCAAACACCAACCCGGCACGTTGGAGCTTTACAAGCTGAAACCTCGCGGGCGGCTGGTTTTCAGGGGCTGCTAGACATCTGCCCAAGTCACAAAGGAAAAGCCTCAACTACAGCAACGATAGAAATCATTCCAAAAATCCTTCTTGCATACATCCCGTGCAAACATAGTCCCTGGTAAAAAAAAAAAATAAAAATTGCCTCTATTTTCTAGACTTTGCCAGAATTTCTTCTGAAAATAGTACTAAACTCAAAAATGGATTAGGCTCATCTCAGTCGTTCAAAGCTGTGGATAACTTTGCTCCTCCCAATGCTGTGTTTCTTGTATTTCCCTGCTGTGCTGGCATTTTGGAATTGAAAATATTTTTATAGATACATATAAAACAAATGTATGTTATGAGATCATACATATGTGTCCAAGGAACAGTGAGTGCTCAGGGCCAGGTTGGATGGGGCTTTGGGCAGCCTGGTCTAGTGGAGGGTGCCCCTGCCCATGGTGGGGAGGGTGGGACTAGGTGATGTTTAAGGTCCTTTCCAACCCAAACCAGTCTGTGATTCTATTATATATGTCAATGAAATAATGTGTTTTTTCCTGACTGATGTTTTCCTGTGTGATTCAGCAAATGTGTAAAGCATTTGCAATACCTCTGATTCCTCAGCAGAGAGAGGTTAGAAACTATTTCTTTAATTATAGAGTGACTAGTGTCACTCTACGTAGGAAAACCACATGGACATTCCGGCATGTGACCTCTGTTGTTTTCAGGGTATATCAGCTGAGTTGGTAAACACTATTGCCTTTGCCTTGTAAGAAGAGGCAGAAGTGGTCTTAAATGAGACTGGAACCAGTAAAAAATGTTGAGAAAAGCTTTTGTAAATAGCTGTGCTCAGATTTTGGACTGTGTTGTCGGGTTTAAAACCACAGGAGCAAAACTTGAGTGCTGGAGCTGCTGAGGCAGAGGATGGAAAAGTGAAGGCAGAAGTTGATTAGAACATGGAGAGAAGTCCAAGCAAATCAGAAAGGGCAAGGAAAACAAATCAAGATATTACAGAAGATTAAAAAAAAAAATCTGGCAATTTGTAGCAAGAACATTTGTGTGTGTGTGTAACGAGTCAAATGTGACACTACAACTGTGAGTCAAGTGACAGGAAGGGTGATGCAATTATCTGCAGTGAGAGAGAAATGATGTGCATAAGGTGTGGGAGGAGAAGAGATGCTCCATAGCTACCACAGGCAATCCCAATCCACGGCTGCACATCCAGGTGTCAGAGGAAGGGAGACACAAATGTAAGCCTGAAGGGAATGGGGTGGATAAGATGAAGGGACTATTTAAGAGCTGTTGCTTCTCTCCTCTTTTCTGTGTTTTTTGGGTTGGTTTTTTTGGGTTTTTTTGGGTGGTTTTTTTGGTTTGTGGTGATGGGTTTGGGTTTTTTTCCCCTATTACAGCAACAATATTGTAACTAGGCCAGGTTTTGCATATAGGACTACAACATCAAACTCTCAGAAAACAGAGCATGTAAACAACATCCTAGCTGGATGAGGACATAGGGACTGAACCGTCTCAAACTCAGAGACCCAGAGCCTGTCTCCAGAAGTACATAGAAAAAATTCATGAGACAGAAAATGTATTACTCAGCTCATTCTATTGGGTTGCATTTTTCTCCTCAGATAGAACTGTGCTGCTGTACATGCATGACAGGACAGAGCCTGCATGACAGAAGAGAGCCAGGCTCACCTAGTAGAGTAGGTCATGTTTTGGATCAGCAGTAAGGTGATTGGAAGTTACCGTGCACAGGCACGGATTTACCAAGCAAGAATAGATGGGAAAACAGCCCTCTGTATGCTGTGGTCCTGTATGTCCTGTGCAGCCTGACGCAGCCAGACGCATCCACAAGCTGTACAGCACCTTGGTTCAGATGTGAGCTGAGCCCCTACACCAGTGGGAATATGGACTTGGCTATTCCCAAACTCCAGATATTGAATCCTGCAATTGTAATGCTGTGTTCACAAGGCTTTTTGAACACAACCTCCTTAGTCATTTTTAAATTACGAAGGAGGAGAAAAGGCAATTCAAATCTTTCATCTCCAACTCCACACTGCATTTGTCTCTGACATATCCAGCTGGATCTATAGGGAGAGGCTGTCCTCAGTTAAACTGGTGTAAATCTAGTGTGACTCTGAGCTGCTCCTTCAGCAGATGTGGTCACAACCAAGAGAGGAATTAGGCTCGCAGCTGGTAATTAGCTTATGAAGTATGTGGTGTGCTTTAGGGTCCTTCAGGATGCAAAGCACTATATAAAAATTATTATTAGTTATTAATAATAAAAATACCCAAGAACCCCAGGGAAATAATCCAAAGAATGGAGCAAGTCAATGACAGAGGCAGCTTTCAGTCCATCCTCCCTCTTCTGCACCACTTAAGCTCTCCTCCCCCTTTCCCTCCAAGGCTTAGACTCATGGAGGAAGGGAGAGATCCCCATCGCACGCGTTTAGCAATTTGGCAGTCTCAGCAAGCCTCCTGTGTTCTCCCACACAACATCATCAGCGTGCAGTAGGAATTGTCAAATCTGTAATGTAATTGACAGCCAGCAGTAGAAATTTTGGGGAACATCAGGGCGTGGGAATTCCTCAGCTTGCTTCCCATGGGAAAACTGAAACCCTGTCCCAGTGGTCCTCAGGGCCTTTCATCTCATTGCCCTCCCTTCCCCTGGGAAAAGGACTGGGCAGGTAGGCACCGCTTGCTTTCTTTAATGATCTCTGGCTGAGAGCTGGGGGTCCAGATGTGGTTGCCTGCGTTGGGATGAGCAGGTCCATAGGGGATGCACAACCTGTTTTGGCTATTCCAGCTCAGCAGATGAGTGTGAAGTTTATTTTAGGCAAGGAAATAGAACAAGGGAAGGGCTGGGTTTTCTCTAGCACTTTTTATACCCCAGGGAGCCCAAAGCCCTTCATGCAACACTGAGAAAGATCCCCCAGCGTGGTGGCTCTGCAGACGAGCATGGCAGCCATTACGCGCTCACTGAGCTCGCACAGGCTTGCCCTCAGAGAGCGGAGGCGGCTCTACCCAGGCAGGGAATATTGGTTATCCCTTACTCCGTTCAGAAAGCACATTGGGATTTTTGCTGTCCCTTCAGGCAGCCCACCAGAGATGGCCAGGAGGGAACTTCGTGTAGGATTTCCTTGGCACAAAGCCCTGCTGCTGACTGCAGCGCTTCAGGTTGAGCAGCAACCAACATGCAGGGCTGTGATCTTGTGGAGTCTTTTTTGCCACGTGCCCTTTATGCCCTGAAATGCACCACCTCCAATCAGAAAATAAAACCCCTGAGGAAGAGGGCAGACTTTCTGTTTTTGCAATTTCCTGTAGTTTTGCAATTTCCTTCCTTCCCTTCTTGCCCTAATATTCTGTGTTTCAGGAGAAGCCCAACACAGTGCATCTCCCCACCCGGACCAGGGCTACCCATCTGGGATGAAGGGAACAGGAATGTGCCATAGAATCATAAAATCATCTGGGTTGGAAGACACCCTTTAGATCATCGAGTCCAAACACAGCCTAAACCTGACTAGTCCACCTCTAGATCATGTCCTTAAGGACTTAATCTACATGCCTTTTAAATACCTCCAGGGATGGTGACTCCACCGCCACCCTAGGCAGCCTGTTCCAATGCCTGACAACCCTTTCAGTAAAGAAATTCTGCCTGATATCTAACCTAAATCTCCCCTGGTGCAATTTTAAGCCATTCCCTCTCGTCCTATCGCCTGTCACCAAACTCTTGCCAGCATCCCTGGAGTGGGGACAGCCTTTGCTGCAGCTCCTTCACAATCAGCCTGAATCAAAACATGGTTTACTATTGCTTCTTGCATTTCCCATCCAAACTGAGATTTGGGTTTTGAAGAGCTGTTTGGGTTGTGTATGTGGGTCCCAAACAAGTTTAGGCTCACAATTCCCTGAGATTATTTTGGTGTAGTTGCTGGCAGGGCAAATATCCATAGTCACAACTGGAATGGAGTGTGAAAGCTGTAGGAGAGCAGTACCCTTGGTGCTGAAAGAGTCAGAGTTTGCTTTGATGTGCACAAAACAAACATCATGCTTCTTTTTGACTTGGGTCGCTGGAGTGCAGGAAGTGTTGGTAAACACAGTCTGTATCCCACAGGGCCAAACAGGGTAGCTGGCCTGCCTGACTGTGATCAGACTGCGTGAGCGCAGCGATGCTGTGGCTCTCAATGCCTCCAGACGAGCTGCTGCTGTTTCAACTTGCTGCTTTTCTCATAATCCACATCAAACATTGGGTGTTAAAGTAGATATTGCACAGATTTGATTTTAGGTCCCTTTTATGCAGCTGAGCAAAAAAACAAATGCCAAGCCTTGCGAGCAGTGTTAGCTTTTAGAGGCTGGTATTAGAACATTAATAATTTTATTATTGTTATTTCCTCTGGGTGGCAGGTACCCCAGTGATTTACAAGGAAACAAAAGTGACTTGGCCCTTTCCTGAAGCGCTTACAACAGAAGTTAGACTTAAGCACAGCACTGGGCTTATTTAACTAGCAAACATTGCCAGCAGGGTGTTTGGAGGAGGGAGGTTTATAGCAGCACAGGATTGTGAGACATTTATGGTTGTATGTGCGTGTGTGTCCCCTTAGTTTATGCTGGCTTTTAAAATGAGAGCCATGGAGGGGAAAAGTGTGCTAGATTTAGGGATGATGCCTGCAAGAAAGGTGAGTGGAGGTCAGAAAGGGAAGGATGATTTGGAAAAGGGGGAGTTGAAGGAAAGGCTGCAAAGGGGAAGTGTGAAACTACCTGTGGCACAGCCAGTGAAGGCATACTGGGAGCAGGGACTGCTGCTCAGTCATAATAACCCCTTTGAAGCTTGACTGCAAGCCGTGCTGCTGCACCAATATTTTTTCATCCATTGAGCACGCTAATTTATTACAGAAGAGTCTGTAGGTGTGAGCTATGTGCTAGGGCTAATCTCTGAAGCGTTTTCAGCTACTCTACACGTAACATTACTCTTGCGTCCTGGGGAGGAGGCTATTCATAATGGAATAAAATTTACTCACAATACTAGACTAGGAAATATTATTTCTAATGTGATCTGGTCCAGTCACACTCAGTTAGAAACTTGAAAGGCCGTTTCAGGTCTTTGAATCGTGTCCAAACCAGGTACCAAGCCACCCTCTGTGTCCAGGATTGTATTACCTGGAGACAGGACCATCAGAGCTTCTTACACCAAACCAGATCTCCCCACCTACCCCAGCCATGGTGTAACATAAGTTTCAGAACAGACATTTCCCTGCTTTAAAGTCTATAAAACAACATCGTGTCTTGCAAAGACTGTCAAAACACAAACTCCTTCTGGATTTGCCCAAATTTTCCTTGAAAAAAATTATTACTTCTCCACTGGAATCACTAGTCTGAAATTCCAGCCCCTTCCTCAGTTCCTGATTTAGTGCTATAGGTACAGCAGTCTGTGAAGCAACAACAAATGTTGTGCTGCACCTTAGATCTCAACCTCATTATCTTACCTTCGAACTGGAGTTGCCAGTCAGGAAATGTGCCGAGATCAAAGAACAGCAGCATTTCAGCCTCACTGCATGTCTGTCTCTCCATGAGTAACTCCCCCCTTTTGTTTTTTCTTTTTCCTTCCCATGCTACAGCCACTGCTGAAAGTCTTTCTCTCTTGAAATTGGTCAGTTTTTCAATTAAAATTTCTCACAGAGATTCAGAGACTTTCACCCGAGCACCTAAATAAAGGTGAATGAAGTGAATACCTGAGCTATCGGCTTACTGACAATTTCAGCGCATTTAACTCATGGTTTTGGTTTAAAAAAATAGTTTTTAAAACCCATCTTTTCCCCACCTCAGCATAGAACAGGAAGATATATAATTTCAGTTTTCTTGGGACAGGAAAGACAGTTCTCCAGCCTGGTCTCTGCATCTACCTGACTTCCTGTCAGGTACCATACACCTTAATTAGCAAATGTTTGCAGCTTCACTTTGAGTTCTGCTGGGACAGCTGTGGGTGCTGAAGGCACTTGTCCACTTAGCTCTACTCACAGTTGCTACATCTCAGTCTATGCCTGTTTCTTCAAAACCAACCTCTGAGATACATTGCACGCCAAGACCTTGTCCTCTTGGTCCTCCTGAGCAGCAAAGCCTTGGAAGGCTGTGGCCTTGGTTTTGCCAAGCCAACATTAGATTCATGTCAGCCTCAAACATGATATTATGTCTATGCGTTAGTCTCTGCTCCAAACTGTCTCTCCTGGAGCCACTTCTAGTGAACACCAAAATGAGTTTGGCCAAGCTAGAACCAAAACCGTGCAGATTTTCCTCTCGCTTCCTCTGTGACCTGACATCATAAATGCTCTGTGTAAACGCCTCTTTGGGGCTGCCCTCCATTCCTGCTGAAGCGCTCCCTTTTTCCTGCAGTGCACTTCATGGTGTGCTGCGCACGTCAGAGCAAGAATGAATGACTTTACCTAACCACTGGGATCCTGTAACAACCCCGGCACTCGGAGATTCCCCTGCAGGGGGGAGAAGAGAGAGCATTTCTTGACTAGCTGGAAGCCCTGTGTACAGAATACCTGTGGAGACTGGCAGGGAAAGCGAGTGAGCTGGGACTGGATGCCTTCCAAGCATCAGAGCAAAACTGAGTCTCTCAGTGGAGGATGCTAAATTTTGACAACGGGAAAGAAACAGATAGACAAAGGGTGAGTAGGAGGGGAAAGCCTTTCCCTGCTAATGCTGTCGGCTTGTAGCGTTAAGCATTATTATGCATTTCCACATGCCATCATGTGTACAGGGTGTTTTACTGGCAGCTAAAAAGGCAGCATCTTGCCCCCAGGATTTTGTAGTACAAAGACCCCAGTCTTCGGGGCACTAGCGAGGATGCTCAGCTCTTCAGAAGAGGCGCTCGGCAGCTGTTAGGCAGCAACTATGAGGGCTGGATCCTGCCTCTGGTGAGGTCGGTGGGAAAACAGCGGGGATAAGATGAGATCTGAGACATGCCGGCTGAAATGAGGGAAGGAGGTGCCTGAGAAAGGTCACAAACTGGGCTATAGCATGTTCGTATCTTGTTTGCTCTTGGCTTTGGCTGGGTATCTCTGAATCATTTCTTATTCTAAAGATGTAATGTAGTAAACAAAGTTAATAGTCAGAAGGGGCAAAGCTTGCCAGGGGCGTAGGAGAAGTGGAAGTCATTAACACAGGAAAACTAGCTGCAGTAAATGAGTCCTGAGGCAGTAACGAGGGAGGCGAATAAAGTTGTGCGGTGAAAGGTGGGGAGAGGGCAGCAGGATAGAAGGAGCAGAGTCATTACTGCAGGGAGATGGAGGGGGGCTGGGGTGGTGGAGAGGTGCTGAGTGAACTCTGAGTAGGGTGGGAGAGGAAGGAAGGAGCAAGCTCTGACAGAGCCACGTGAGGCCTTGAAGATGAAATGAGGAACTGAACTTTGATGTAGAAGGAGACTGGAAGTCAGCACGGGGATTCGAGAAGAGGGAGTGACACAAGTGGAACAGCAGGTAAGGAAAAGATAATGTAGCTGCTGCACGCTGGGTGTTTTAGTGTGAGTATTAAGCCTCCCCTATAGTCCTGCTGGGCCTCTCTGGCTCTGAGAATTGAGTGGCTTTGTGCTTCTGTGATCTGGTCTAAATGGCTTGGTAAAGCATTGTCTCTATATTGCTTCTGCCTAATCAATCAGCCATTCATCAGAAGTGTTAATTTGTAAGGGAAGGCAGTTGCAGGGAAAAGGTTGTCTGTGAGCAGTGGGATGGGTGTCATCACAGCCTCAGAACATGATGCTGAGGGGTCGAGGATCTCCCATCCCAGCCCACGGACTGTAGGGTGCAGAGCACTTCTACAGAGAAGAAAGCAGTGGGATCGCCTTCAACCTCAGGACCTCCCCAAAACGCAACCAAAGGGATAATCCCAGCAGTAGAGCATTTCCCATACTCTGCAAGTTCCCAAGGAGATCGATACCACTGTCTCTGTTATTTATTGCAGCTTCCCTAGATCATGTCCTGCCAAGGGTAGTTCCTGCAGGACAGAACTGCCAGCACGAGCAAGAAACATTCTGTTCCTGTGGGCCCCTCCTGGGAGAACCCCCATCTCCCATCTCTGAAACTCTAAATACATCCTATGTATTTTTTATTTATCTTTTTTTTAAACAGCCTATCTCTCCTCTCAGAAGCAATTTTCTACAAGTGAATTTCTTCTATTCTCTTACCTTCTGTGATCTTTCAGACTTCTTACAGTCTTTACTTTATTACTCCAACTGTGTCAACTCTTTCTTCATGCTGCCCCTTCCTCTTTTTTCTTCTTTCCCAACTATTGGCATACAGTTTCTCACCTTCAGCTTCCTGATCTCTGGCACTCATAATGAAACCAATTTTGCTTAATTTGCTCCAACCTCTGTTGTCTCTTCATCTCAGGATTAGACTAAACCTTTGGTTTCCTTTAAGCATTCTCCCCACATGCTTTTTAGTGCTCATCTGCAGTTTGTCTGGCTGCCTCCATCCCTCTCTCAGCCCATTATGGCAATATCTGCAGAGCTGTGTGCATCTCCCCTTCTGTCCAATACTGTCCACATTAAAAACCAAAACCCAAACCAAACAAAATCTGGAAATTCAAGATCCAAACAAAAATGAAGATCTTCAGGGTACTTTGTCCAGTCTCTGATTTTTCAATAATTTGGGTTATACTTTCAGAAACAGCAGTACCAATCCTTCCTTCATATCCAGCAGGAGACTTAGGGCAGTTTATTATGGATAGTCTTGTTCCTACTCCTTCTTCAATTCTCAAGCTGTTATTAGCCCTTCCTCCTTCTTTCTCTGACACTGGTATTCTTCCTATCACACCCATGTTGTTCTCACCTCCTAACCCTTTTCCAGACAAGTACAATATATTTTTTCATCTTTCAATCACAGATAGTCCTGATTTATCTCACTTAGACTTAACACCCACCCCCACCCCCCTTCCTCCCTTTCCTGAACCTTTCTCATGCCTCTCCTCCTACTCTCTTTGCAGTCCTGGAAACATCTGACATAATTCAGTCGCTCAAGAAAACAACTACTTCTCTTGACCCTGGTACCTCTCATCATTTAGGCCTATCTCCTTACTCTGGCTTTTTACTTTACTCCTGTTTCCAGTAATTCCTTAGCTTCTGGTACTCTGCTCGACTCTTTGAAAATAAGCCATTATCTGCTGTGTCCTCGGGCTTCTCCATCGACACCGCCGTTCCATTTAACAAGCACCCAGAGCCTCCTTATTCTTCATAGAGCGCTTAAGAGAGTCACTCCCTCTTATCTCTCCTACATGACTGTCCTCATCCACATTCGCTGTAGGTTCATGCAGACCGTAGTGCAGAAATCTAATGATCTCCCTTCTGCTAATGACGACTGGTCCCATTTCTTTTTTACCTCGTGGCAGCCTTGTGAAATGGTTGCCCACTCCATCTGCCTGCCGATACTCATTGCGATGAGGGTACTCTGGTGTCTTAGCAACTGCTCAACTTTCAAGCACTCCTTCGGACAGGGTTGCCTCTTCCCTGCTGGTATCTCTTCTCCAGGGATAAATGATCCTTCAAATCTTTTTCTAATAAAAATTATAATCATGCTTAACATTCATACTACTTTTCCTCCGTAGACCATTTTGCAAAATCGGTAAGCATCACTTTCTCCATTGTAGAGATGGAAAAGCTGAGTCACAGAGATATTAGGGCCAATATTTTCATGTGTTCATTCATTTTATGCGTCTTCATTTCTGGGAACCCAGTCTGAAATAACTTAACCTAATTGCTTTGCTGTAGGACTTGAAAGGGAGCAGTAGGTCTTCAGCACCTTTGAACAATACAGAATGGAACAGTAGGTGCAAAATATCTCAGATGAGGCACTGAGAAATGAATACCTGTGAAAATGTAGTTGTATACCATCTGATCAAGACCACACAGAGCTCAGTTACTTCTGGCATCAGAGCCAGAGGCCTCCATTCATGAGGATACTGCTGCTTCGGGGTCTTCTTTCTGCCTTCAGTGGTGGAGAGATGTGATGGTATAAAGCATCAGGGTATTTTAGAAGTTTCAGAATAAATCTTCAGCTCATACTGTGACATATCTATACCTCCTCAGCTGTTTTCTGTGAGGAAGGAAGAAAACAACCCAGCCCTAGAAGAACTAGTGGTTTAGTATCTAGGTTACTATTGAAATGGTGGAAGTTGGTTCCAAATTCTTCTTCCCACCCAGCAAAGATTTCACTCTGGATTTCCCGTATTCTAGATGAGTTAATTAATTATTTGGCTCCTCTGATTGCCTCTTCTCTTTCTCTCCTTCTGACTAGTGATCCCATCTGAGATCTAAGCAACCTTTTCTGCTGAGACTAGAAAGTATGTTCCTGCAGAGTGTCAGCTTCAACAAACTGACATTCACAGACAAAAAAGGTGTTTAAGTAAAAAATTCCTGAGAGCATTACCAACTACTTTAATGCCAATAGTATTGAAACACACATACCTTTTAAAACTGCACTGGCTCTTCCCTGCTTAGTTGCAGCCTCTCCTGTCTAGGAAAGCTTCTGGGTTTGTAGCAACTTTTCTCAGTTAACTCCTTCGTAGGTAAAATAGTTCCTCTTAAGCGAAAATGCTTCAAATAATCCATATTAGTTTTCTGTCTGTCTATGAAACCCATTCTGCATATGCTAGGCATAGCCTGCACATTTTTTGTGGATTTTTAACTCATCTTCTCTCCCTAGGTACGTCACAACAGCAAATCTACCAGTCATAATGTCTACAGCATGGTCTGACCTTTGAAATGTTCTTACTCAGGGCTTTCCCGAATTTGTTTGCACAACTAAGCACAACTGGTAGTACAACTTTGCCTTTTCACCTGAAACTGCTGGTTTCCCTTTTGTTTCAAGGCATATTTTCAAATTCCTCTCCATTATTTTTCAAGTTGATTTGCCCCAGTCTGTGCCATTACTCACATTTCTCTGCCAGCACTGGTTTCCTCACTGTCCTACAGCTCCAGTTGTTGACGTATCTTTTGCAATACTGCTTCCTTGGCCTGGACTAACATTTCCGTCTCTCTGCTTTTTGGGCTGTCTCGCTCCCTTTCCCCTGTGTCTTGATTTCAATTGATCTCAGATTTGTTTTCAATTGTTTTTTAAAAGTTTAGTCTTGTGTTTTTCCACTGTGAACCCAGGCCAGCCTGCATTCTCCTAGCACACAGTACAAATGTTCCAGAAGATGGTATTGAAAAGCAATGTGAAAATACAATTCCATGCCTGATCAACAGAGAGCCCTTCTCTCTTTTGAAGAACCTGGGAGATATATGCTCCATCAAAAATATTAGCTCTCACTCCCATCTGTTTTCATATAATTCTTGGAGGAAAAGAATAATTTCCCTTAATTTGTTTGTTGATTGACATTTTTTGACAACACGAGGGCAATTCAACCTCTGATTTGTTTGCTAATCCATTTCTGCCAACACTGCTTTAGGTATAGAGGTCTGAAATTCAGTTCTTTTCTGACTGGACACATAGACTAAATGACTTTTCTCCTATGCCATCAACTGGGAATGGAAAATGTTTTCATTTCCATTGCCCTCCCCAAAGAAAGAACATTTTAAAAATATGCCTGGAAAACCAGATATTTTGCAGCTCTTGTCTTTGCATGTAAATTCTAAGTTTCCCTCACACTAGAAATTCCCTGCAATGATTCGGTAGCAGCTTTAACTCATTAATAGTAACGCCTCATCAGAGTGAATACTTTTTGATTATAGATTCAACATTTGCCTTTTGCAAACATGTTCACTTAAATGTTGCTGTTTGAGTGAAAATCCGTGCCAGTAAATATGTTGCTGGAACAGACACAGAAGGCAGACAAATGGAGTGGGAACACAATTGAAGCAAATTTGTTTAAAGTAAACTGAATGATCACACACACAAATATTTTAAGTGATATTTACTAAAACCTATGTCCTTGCCCATCTGACAACCACCACACAATTTTTTTCCGAAGTAAGATACAAAATCCTGACAACAGACCCATCGGTACGTAACCCGTCCCTTCAAATGGCAGGAGCTAACCAACACTGGGGGATGTAGCATGCTGAGTTTTCATTAAAAGGCTAGTCTGAGAGGTTAGTCTAAAATTCAGGTCACATCCACTTTTCACTCCAAACACATGTATCCGCTCAGTCCCAGTTTGACTGCAACCACAGAATCCCTCCTTGATGAAATAAGCCATTTAACAAAGAAAATGTGACTGGAGAATCAATACTTAAGGATAATGACAGGTAGAGAGTATGAATTGCTACTTTCTCCTGGTAGAAATACATCAGCTTTCTCAATTACTGGCCTGCTCAGCTATGTTTCTTTTCTTGGCTGCTCCAGGAGCGCCACTGTTGTAGTACCAGTTAGCCTTACAGGTGCTATTAAGAGGACCACATCACTATCCTGTTTATTGGGCAGCAAGGGACAAGTGCGGGGGAGTCCAGCGGTAGTTAAGATAGTTAAAGTTGTGTGAGTTACGTGCTGGCAGGACAGAGAAAATGACACATTACAGCTGCTCGCGCTGCCTCCAATTCACTCAGCTCAAGCTGTGATTGCAGCCAAATGTATACGATTTGCTGGCATTTTTATTAGTTATAAACTTCCATCTTCTCCGGCCGAGGCAGTGAAACCACTCTTGCAGCTCACTGTATGAAAGGCCTTTGCTCCTGAATGAAGACGTCCTGAATTTAAACCCCAGATGTTGTGTGCAGTGAAATAGTTGCAGTGCAGAGTAATGGCTGTGGGTGAATAAAGTTGGCGTTGGAAACTTATATTGCAAACATCTGATGAGCTGTTTAAAAGAGAGATGACAGGGATGACAGTGTCACTGCATCAAGCTCTGGATCAATCGTGCTACTGTGCACCATTACATGCCTAACGTATGGATTATAAGCCAGCTATAAAACCAATAAGCAGCCCTGGGAATCACACACATTTCAAACCTAACAAAACACCAACATCTACCATATGTAGCACAGTGACACTCTGTGCCATGGGGGGTATTAGTGAATATGAGCAAGCAAATTTGGGGCTGTTTGCAAAGTCATTTGACTGGGTTCCCCTGGCTGCACAGCATTAAATTGGGAGTACGGCATCTCTCTAAGAGCCCCATCTCTGAGCTGGCCTAGGCAGTCAGCTCACAGAAAGCAGGATTAACAGTGACATGTATGTGCAAGGAATTACTGGAGGTGACAGTAAAGAGGAGATGCCCGAGGCCAGTGCAGCCACTGCTACAGCAAAGGGGGAAGCTTCTGATCATACAAGATACCCAAGCTGTTACCAGGGGTCTGCACAAAGCTGTTTGTAGCCCCATGGCTGATGTCTCTGGAGCATCAGTGTGCAGTACCACTTAGAGCTGCAGCCTCCCCCAGGAGCCCAGAGCTTGGGAAAGCACTTCTGGGTGCAGGTTTGACTGCCCTGACTGGACGAGATCCAGTGGGCCAGCCTAAAGCCTTTTTTCGGTATTTGTCTCACATGTATCACAGTAGGGAATGTTGCATAATGAAATACTTACTGTTTCTAATTACTACCCAGGGTTTTCCAGAATGGTGGCATTGGCTGACAGAGGTTCACGTGGTCTCAGATTGCCTTTTACTGTGTTTCTGATCCTCTCATTTGTCCAATAGACCATTGAACTATTGAGCAGCTCCGGCTGGCACAGTTTTGCAGCTCTGAGACCTACAGCAGTAGATCCTCAACACATGAGGACTGTGATACCTCAGCATGTTTAGGGGGAAAAGAAGAAAAGTAGACTTTATGCAAATAACTAAATTGGTTGGTGTTGCTGCTAAAACTTTCCTGCCTACTTTGCACTGAATGAGAGTAGTATACTCCCTGAGCTGTTGTACAACTTCCTGAATAAGTAGCCAGATAAATGGTTTTTCAGAGGGATATATTTCTCCTTGTCTCTCCTGACAGGGCAGGAACCCAACTCCAGTAACATCCATGCTGACCAGAGACACTGAGTTTGTAATCCCACTCCTGTTCTCAGGACTCTGAGGATGGTCTGGATGGGTTATGATATGGTGATTTCTCCAGACTAACCCTTTGTCAGCAGAAGGGCATACATTCCTGTTAGGTGCACAGAAGCCTGTGAGAGTTGGCTCACAAAGAGGAGTCCACTCATCCCCAGGACAAAGGAGAGCCCCATGTGCATTTGACTGCAGAGACCAGAAATAGGGTGTGTGTGATTTCACCTACTGGTGCAGAGAAGCATCAGAGATGGGTTCACAGCCATGGGTTCATGTACAGACAGTGAGCTCCCAAGGAACTTGATACTGAAGCTCACATTTTCCTACATCTCTTACTCTCTGGCTACTCTCTACTTATTGTAATAAGGTAGATGAAGCGCAGTTTTCTCTCTACTTGTGTGTACCACCTAAGAAAACTCAAACAAAGTTTCCTTTGGCTTTTCTACAAGTATATGGCCCAAGCAGGGCTTGCAGTTAATATTGATCTCCTATCTAAGATGGGCTGTTTTCAGTTCTTGATCAGTACCTGCTGAGGACTGTGAGACTGAGGTGCTGGGATAAGTTTCAAAGGTGTGATGAACAAACCAGTAAGACCAAAGTATTAATTTTTAAAAAGCTAAATGCCTATGGAAGTTTGGGCACAGCTGTTCTTCAGTGATATACTGCATTCATTTGCAGTTCTACTGGGATATGATCTCAAACCTGACCCCAGCTGGATAAAGTCCTGGCCTCACAGTTGGCCCTGCTTTGAGCAGTAGCTGGGACTAGAGACTTTGTGAGTTCCTTTCCCACCTGAATGCTTTGGTTACCCTGTGATTCAAACTTAACTAACACAACTTTCTGAACAACCCCCCCTGCCCTGTGATTGGAGGGTATATAAACAAACACAACTGGAGGCAAAAGCCAGTGCTATGTAATTGCAGAGCCTGACAAGCCGGTGCTAAAATACATACACAGCACGATAATGACCAGGCTATAAATACCTACAGAGCAACTGCAAAATTTCATCCTACCACAGGACTGAGATTCTGAAACTGGTGTTATAACTAGAACTTAGAAGGAGAAAAGGAATCAGACTGAAAAACATATATAGGAAAAAACAGGCTTTCCCAGATTGGGAACATATTGACAGACTTCTGTCAGTGCATCATATATTAAAGTAAAAGAACCATCCATGCTAGTCTAAACATTGGGAAAGGATGAGTGCTCCAGTGGATCCAGCCCATTGGGTGGTCATGTTGTTCTTCATAACTGGTAAGTTTCAGAGAACATTTTTGGGATGGAAACTTCACCTAAGTTTTGTGGTGCATTATTATTTCCAACTTACTGGTGACACAGAATCAGAGAGAAAAGACTGCTACTGAACTCTAACTCAGGCCAGGGGTGTTTTATTTAGCTTGGAGTGACCATGGGTCCTACCACATTTGAGAAGCACCATGGGCAGAGCAGGAAGATTGGAATCCTAAAATCCCAAAGAAGAGTCTCAACAGCCAAAGAGCAGTGCACATCACTGCATGTTGCTGCATTCTGGTGGAAAGTAAAGAATCAGCTTGTAGTTCACAAGAAATTGCAAGAATTCAAAATCCACTGACTCTTAAAACTATCAGTAAATCCCAGTTCCTTCCCTCTCCAGCCCTGGGCATAAAGTTTCCTCAGAGGCATGCCAGGTCATTTCTGGGCATGCACTTGCTGTAGAGGAGAGGATCAGGATTATTAGTTTTGTCCCTTCTCCAGTGGGGCTTGTACAAGTTCATCCCATTACTGCAGTGATGAGACTGGTGCAGGCAATGAGGTCATGACTGCAGTTACCTTGGACCTTCGAGGGTCTCTGGGGAATTGTAGCCCTTTTCTCTAGGAATGCAGCTGCACGCTTTCAACCTGCATTTATCTTACAAAGCAGCGTGTCTCGAGTCGAAGTGCTGCACAACAGGATTCTTCATAATGGACTTGACAAATCTGGGGCAGTGCATAGAAAATCTCCCTGCAAGGGAACAGGTTCGGGTGCACCGACACTGATTTTCACTCTTCAGCAGATGGAAGGCTATTTAGAGGTGGAACACTGAAGATGGCGTTATTGCCAAGACTTGCACCCTGGGATTGAAGGGAAGGGAGCTGTCAAACAGAGAGGTCATGGCTGGTAAGAAACGCCCAGACCACCTCAACTCCACTGCAGCAGGAGGATCGAATGATCAGTGACCTCGAGCAGATACTTCTTTTATGGGGGTAGAGGGCTTTGTAAGGAATTGTTGTCCCTGTGGAATGAGATATGAGAGATATGAGATGTGTCTGAGGAAAGGATCAAAGATGAAACGAGAAGCGTACAGCCATCCAGGCAGATGGAAAGTGGTAGCACTGACTGGCCTGACAGACTCGTTTGTATGTGCATGGTGTAGCCTGGAGATGAGCTGCCAGGGATGGCTGAGTGCGTTCTCTCCCTGAGGACCTCTGGATGGGATCCTTAGACTGGTATCTCCCTGTGAACTCAATGAAGCATACACCAGTCACAGACTGTGTTGCTCAATAGCTTGTGGTAGAGGAGTACCATAAAGGCAGTCATGCCTCTCTGGACTTCAGGGGTTTACTCTGGTGGGGGTCAGGATCTTCACTTCTCTGCTGTAATGAAAGAAATGTCCCAGGCAGAATAGAGTCCCGGGGGGTCATGCAGAGCAAAGCTAAGATAGTCATGCTTCAGTTTCTGATGAATGGCAAAAGGAGAAGGATGAATAGCCTTTTCCTTTTCCTTGCCGCATCCTGCCAATAGCTATTGGACTCTGTAAGACTGCTGAGGTACTGCTAACTCACTGTGACAGAATCTGCTTGCTAAATCCCCATGGATATAAGAGAGGAGTGAGGACTCATTTGGGAAAAGGCAGAAAGAGAGGGAGTATGGAAAAGATCTTGGAAGGAAAGCCAAGGACAGTCAGATGTAGTCATGATGCTTTGGCTGGGTTGTATATTGAATAATACTTCTGAGTTGCCCATAAAGTCAAAATCCTGGCAGAAGATGAATCTGGATGCTAACTCAGCATTTATATGCTGTGGTGAGAATACCATGGGGGCTCAGTCCATTTTCTTCATCGAAATGATCAACTCAAGTGGACTAATTTGGTTTCCACCTCACCTGACCTACCACACCCTCTTTTGAAGTTCTCCATCCTCACTCATGGTATGCTTTTGCCCTGTATGTATAAAATCCAATGTGTCCCCAAAGCAGCTGCAGTAGAAAACACAGAAGGGACACAGAGGTCTTTCATCCAAAACAGACCTACATAGAAAATTAATCCTGGTTTTGGACATGGTAACAGCTCTCAGGTTAGAGGCTCAGAAGAAGGTAGCACAGCTGGACTGTATCTATGCTTGGTGCCCTTGAAAGGGACTGATTCAGGGCACTTTGCTCACCCACACTAAAACACTTGGTGAGTTAGAGGAAGGTGGAAAACCTTGTGCTGATATTACATAAGCACATAGTGTAATCTAAACTGAGGGATCAGTTCAACTCTGTAACTCTGAGCAGGCACAGCTGTAGTGAAGTAAAACTGCTATAAGAAGGAGTGAGAAGGGGTTTAGGGATTGGCTTTTCTGTCATATCCCTCAGGGACAAAATCTCAGTGAAAGCCACCAGTATTAATGGAAGCCAATTGGAACTTGATAGGAATTATTTTGCTATTTTGTCAGCGTTGGTTGGAACACAGGGATTTAGGAAGATTTCATTTGTAGAAGCACATTGAGGAACGCTGTGCTGTCTCCTCTGAGCCATGAGATGCACAAGCCTTTGGGAATTTGTATTTCTCTCAGGATCTGGTTTGTATTCAGCCTTTCAGATTTTTATGGGAGACCAACAAACCCACTTTACTGGCACGCGTTAACTGGATGAGAACACATGAGTGCAGGCACAAATCCTACCTATGTGCTGGGAGGGAACCAGAGGGATGGAAGGGAAGTTCAGGTTGCCAGCTGTAGTAATTGCACCTCTTCTAAAAATCACCCTGCGAGCTAACGAGAGGAGAGCCAGGATGGATAAACAAATACCTTTCACAGTAAACTGCCAAGCCCCAAAGAATGGGCTTCAAGAAAGTCCCTCTCAAATCATTAAACAGGTCATATCAAAGAAATGGTACGTAAGAAAGTGGTCTCTGCTGCCCACTGCCATAATGGGTCCAGGAAATGGAGTGGGAAGGGGGTGCAGCAAGTGGGGACCAGCACAGCATGTAGAGATCCCAGGGAAAGGCGCATGCTACAGCTGAGACATTTCCTAACTGCATTTTCTGGTATTGCACTCGGCTCTGAGCAGAGCCATTTGTGGCTCTTTTGCTGGGGCACACAACCATTCCCTCCCTTTTAAAAAGGAAGGAGTAGGAAGAGCTCAGCTGCAGGGGAGAACAGAGAAATCAGAGCGCGAGGAAGGGAGCAACGAAGGAAAGAGCAGGTGTAGTGCACGTCCGATGATGTCCATCTGTTCCTCATTAACCAGATGTCCCCCACCCACCTCCTGAAGTGCCATTGACTGTATATTGTCAGGACAAGAAGGGGATAACAATGCCACCATGGCGCAGACATTCATACACCAACAGGAGTCCTGCCATGCAGCCATCCCTCCCTCTACTACCCTTCCAGATTGGATGCCAAGTCCCTCTTTTTCCTAATCAGCTTTTAAACAGTTACATCCTCATAAAGCTTCTTGCATTATAATTGCCATGTGTTTCATCCTGCTCTGAAAATGGCAAGTTTTTGCAGCCCGGTTTACCAGAATCAGACCTTACTTCCTGTAAGTGTGTCACAACTTCCTGCAGTATTTAAATGAGAGGAGAATGAATCCTTGATTTAAAAAGTGATTTCTGCTTGCCAAACTTCATCATTTTAAGAGTCAGAGAGTCCTTGGATTCACACCTCTATCCAAAGAACAGCAATAGATTTATGGACAATTCAACCTACTAAAGATTATTCAGAAATGCAGGAAGAGCCATAAATTACTTTGCCCATGTTGTTAGCCAAGGATCATTTATAATAAAAGCCCATCGAGTCATCCTTACTTGGTCTGTGTGTGGGCATGTCAGTGCAGGAAGACTCTGTCTCATACCCTAAGCTGTATGCACAGCCCGTTCATGGAAAGTCTTCCCTTACCCCAACGCCCCTGTTGAAACCAAAGCAATCTGTCCTCTACCCTCTAAATCATACCACAGCACAGTCCTTAAACTGTAGGGTGCGAATGGAGCATCTACTGAGCTGCAGTCGCTGACAACCTGATGCTTCCACCTATTTCCCTTTATAAAAACACGCAGGTGATGCTGTGCACTGGGTCCCCGAGTAACAGCTATACGTAACAGCTATAGAAGTTAATCTCTCCTGTTCTTATATTTTTGCTCCAAGCTCCCATACAGGAATCTCAGATGGGTGGAGAAGATCCAGGAGGACCGGTGTCCTCCAGAACCAGCAGCTCTGAACACTTGCCAGATGAGCAGCTGAAGGCCCCAATCATTTGTTGAGATAAGTATCTCTACCTCTTTCAAAGTCACTGTACTTATTTAGCCCCCAGTGCTACTAGAATAGCATTAGGTTTAAATGCCTCTTGCCTGGGTGCCAGCTGTTAAACAGCTGGTCCCGAGCCTCATGTTGATGTGAGACCTCTGCATGAGGTGTGCGCTCTCCTTGATGCCATGGTGTTATTACATAGGTGTAACTGTGAGGATAGCTTCAGTGTGAATGCTTGCTCACTTTTAGGCTGAAGAGTCCTTCATACATCAATGACAGTAGTTGGTCCTTGAATCCTGGTGGGTGATGGCTGAGATTTGACACAGGGGTGGTGGGATTGCCGAGCACTATGCACATTACAAAAAGCTGAGGCAAAGAACAAATCAGGAAACTTCATCAAGAGTCAGGAGAGAATGGATGACAGAGAGGGGAGTGGATGGTTTTTGAAAGAAAAAAAGCCTAATGTAATGAAGGGGATAACCATGTTCAGAAAAGACAGTTATGAACTGGCGATCTGAAGGCAGGCGATCCCACACTGAGTCAAAGGGAGAGGGAGCAGTGGGTAGCGACACCATGTTTGTGGTTTTTTCATGACCTGTATTTTCTGAGAGATGCTGGGTGTGGATATTATGTGCAAAATTCACCTTTATCACACGTGTTACATCTAGCAGTGCCTGATGAATTAAAGTGTAAACCAGAAGGCTCATGCCTCATGATAGGATTGTGTATAAAGCTGCACTGAAGCTACCTGGGGAAGTCTCACAAACCTGCAGGGAGAAGCAACTGCAGTAGGAGGTTGAGCTCTCAGGAAGGGAGGGTCGATGGAGGCTCTGTGCCCCTCAAACATCCCTGGAGATGCCCAGTCAGGTGTGGTGCTTTTGTCTCTCTTTACGCTCCAGAGGCTAAAAACACATTGGAAATTCAGCAGCTGGATTCTGCGGCAGCAATTTGATGAGTGTCCAACAAATGGCTCCCAGCCAGGTTTGTGACAACCTGATCAATCAAATTCAGAAAATCCCTTTTTAGCTCCACAGCTGACATTGGAAAAGATTTGGGAACATGTTTGGGAATTGAAGGCACCTGCTGAACATGAATTAAAAAAACCCCAAAACACAGACAAGCAGGTAGAGAAAGAAATTAATGGAAGATGGTGAGATGATTACTTGTGCTGGTGTTTGGAAGAAAACAAGCAACATGAGGTGCCAAACTGTGTCATTGCCTGCATCACGTAGCGCACATGAAGCTGTGCTGCAGTGCAGGTTACTGTGGATGAATTTCCTTGCAGTAGAAAAGCACACCTGAAAATTTCTCTGGGTGAGCTACAACTGACATGGAAAGCCCAAGGAGAAAGCTGGAATCCAGCAAGATGTGGAAAAGCACACCCACAGTGACTGTTGTTGCTATTAAACACCATCTGTTGCAGAGGTACACAGCAACTCAGTGTTGGATCCTTTGTACATGGCAAAGGCTAAATGAGATAATCCATGTCTCAGCCTCACACGCGTCACCGCTGAAAGTAAGAATCAGTCGTTTATGCTCGCTTGTAGTAACTGTGGATTTGACCCAACATGTCAAGTTCAGGCCTTACTTCCTTGACACTGCCTGAGACCTCAACAGCATGCATTTGCTTTTTCTTTTTTCCTTTCCTGTTTTCTTCCTTTTACTCAAAGCATTGTAGAGTTGGTTTGTTTTTTAATAAAACCTTTTTTAGGTACCAAGTAAGTCTGCGATTGCAGCAAGAACAATAAGCCGGTGTTCTCTCTTTCCCCTTTGGTTCGAACAACCCCTGAGTATCAAACGGCCTTTGCTTTGGAGAGAAAAAATAATAATGAATGGCTTAAAATAGTGCTGCTGAGGAAAAGATGAGTTTGATTTCAATTGCAGAGGGAATAACTTTTTTCCTGGATCATTCACTGACTCCAACAGAAGACCAGCAAGATCTGATGCGGCTCCTGCAGAGACCTCCCATGTTCAAAGAATTTGGGAGCTTGCAAGAAGTACTGTGAAGCTTGAATCAGCTCTAATACGTTACTGATTGCAATTCATGACATTTCCATGGTGCTTTAGAGATCATCTATGTACTTCACACTTGGGAAACAGGCAATACCCTTCTGTGGCGTGATAGGCAATGGGGCCAGGTAAATGGCACTATGGAAGGATGATGGATACAGACTTAGGACTTGGTGAAAAGTGAGTTCAGGTCTGCCACAGTCTTTGTGTATACTTGGGTAACCACTTAACCTTCCTGTGTCCAAACTTTTCCCCTATAGAATGGGCATGGGAGCATTTTCTTATGTTCCGGGGACACTGGGTGATCAAATGCATCAAGGAGTGAAAAACCATGCACTAACAGAATGACTTGTGTTGCTGTGAGCAGAAGACAGGAATTGCATGTATAGAAGGCACAAGCTGAAACCTCACCAGCAGTGTTGGTTTTGCTGACGAAAAATGGGACGTTGCCTTCAGTAAAGCATCTTTCAGTCTTTGTTTACCTGACCAGCGATGGCACTGGTGGATTGGGAATGACATCCTGATTGGTACCAGTAAAACTTTCATACCACAATCTGCTGCTCTCTATTCTGGAGGTGCCATGTGTGTCATGGAAAATAAATTTATTCTGAGAGGTTTAAAAATGTTATTGAAGCTATTCTTATGTTCATTTTCTGTGAAAAAAAAGCATCAGTTACTTCTCAACACAGACCTCATAGGAGGCCATAATGATTTTAAAAAAAATCTTAGAATAGTATTTCTATACACAAAAATGTCAATATTTTAAACTCTTGACATTCAAAGTTACTTCTGTAGTGACGCTGTGGATTTCCAGCTTTCTCAGCAGTATCTGAAACAGGATGGATGGTGTGGGGGGTTAAAGGTGGCTTTATGCTGCATTTGTATTTTTCTGACCGTCAGACCAGAAGAGATTGGCTTAGTCTCTGATGCGAGTTAGAGTCACCTCAGGGCTGTTCCAACATATACCTGACAGAGACATAACATAAAGCAAGCCACCGCCGAAGCAAGGGATTCCTGGAATATGATGTCATGTTACTTGCATTATTCGTCCTTTGGCCACATCCCCTAATTGAGGGGAGGTTTATGCAGTCATTGGCTGTGTGAGGGTTTCCCTATAACAAGGAACTTCCCCCAGCAATGTGCAGCAGTGTTAGCAGAGGGCAGGTTCTCTTCCTGTCTCTATGGATATACAACATGATTAACTGAAATAGCATGATGTTTTCTGTCCTGAAAAAAAAGAAGCCACTGCCTCAAGACTAGATCTTGCCAGTTTTGGGCCTTGGGCAGGTGTTGTTTTGGAGGGAACAAATCACAAAAGTCACAGGGTCTGTTTAAACTAATAAACGAGACAGATACATGATTTCATTTGCACTTCAGCCATGAGAAGAGGCCGTAACAGGCACACTAGAAGGCTGTGTAGCGAACCCTTCTCATCATTCCCCTGACATACTCCAGCAGGGCTCCTGGTGAGTTCAAGAGATGGTATCTGAGGAACCCAGCGTGACCCCATGACCCAGCAAAATGCTCTATGACACAGCAGTACCTGATATAACCAGTGCAGAATCACCACGATAACCTAGCATGACCCAGAAGATTGACCCTGTGACAACGTTTGATTTATTACAAATGACATGGATTTAATCACTCAACGGAGAATGCCGAATGACGCAGCACAGCGTTGCTCACTGTGACTCTACTGAACTGGCACGCTCTGATTGGCTTCGGGAACACACCCTTTGGGTGATTCATCCAATTAAAGAGCAGCCAATCGTCCCAACACTAATGAAATACATCTCTATTTTATGTGCAGCACTTTCTAGCAACCTATTTAGGCTTTTCTGCTGCTCTCATCACCCTAAGGTATGAACGCTTCATAATTGATGGACAGCTAGTTTGCAGCTAAGGTTAAAAGGAAAACCTGGCTCCTAATAGGATAAAGTTGAATAATTTGGGAGTTTATAATAGAATGCAAATGTTCAGCCAGCTAATTAATTACTATCCCAACTTAGCACAGATTGGATGATGTCCCGCACCCCAATACTATTAACTTAGAGCCGTTAAGGACTGTATGTACTACTCAAACCAGTCTTAAAACATGGTTGTAAAGTGTGTAAGCTGTATGTCAAATATGGTGTGAGATTTCCTGCAGACCATGAGAAAGACATCGTAGTTCTTCTCCACTGGAAGGAAAAGTAAAGGTAGCTTCAAAGTGCATAGCAAACTGCCCACTAAGATCACTAATGTATTAGCATATATCAGCCAGACCTTAGGCATAGGGCTCGATCCTCAAATTTATTAATTCCAGTTATTTCACCCAATTTAATAGCACAAAGCAGCCAAGAATTGTGCTTAAATTCCATCTGAAGATGTCCTGTACATAGGTGAAATCCGGGACATACTACGTTCAAACACATGTGAATGTGAAGGTAATTTAAGACTCTTTTTTCCTCCTCTGTCACTTGGGACTGAGTACAATCCAGCCGCACTGGAAGATCTAGTCCACATGTGAAGAACAGCCAGTAGAGTCTGTCATGAACTAAACCGGTTCAATGGTACTGTCTCAACACTCATAATACACCTAATGTTTTCCTGTTAGAGCCTCAGTTTCCCTTAGTCCTTTGGCATGTCCCTTGATCTAACATCCATAAGGTCCCAGCTCACTTCCTTCCCTCCACTGAAATTCAGTCTCCCCCTCAGCTGTGAGCTCTGCCCCGGTGCTCTACTCATTTTGCTGCTGCACAACCACAAAAGCAGATTCCCCCTCATTTGCTCTCACCATCCCTCTAATCTAATGCTCTGGTGTTATTCTCATAACATCTTGTAGAGATGTGAACTGATCTGCCTCCCATCTTGTCATCTTCTCTCACATATCCAACCCAGTTCCCAGGGTCTGATTCTGTACAACTATGAACATGTATTCCTGAAAATTGATCACTGGCCCAGAGGCTAAATGTTTGTTATCCGGAAGGAAAAAAGAGAAAAGATGACATTACAATTATTCTTATTTTAGGTCCTGAAAAGGGCAGTAAGTCCTACCACATTAGCAGTGAAAGGAACAAGGGTGACTCAAGAGGGTCTTGGCAGGTTCATAAAGTCCCAACATTTGAAAGCAAAGTCCACATTTGATCACCTATCAACAATATATCAATAGCTCAGTGATTAAAAACAAAGGTCTTTCACTTCATTAAACACATTCAGTGCTGTTTGCTCTACATTCCAAATGGCTGAACTGATGTTCCAGTGCAGCCTATTTTTAGTATTTCTGATTAGTTCATTATTTAGGAAAAGCTACTGACTGTGTATCTGTTGCAGAGATCTAATCAAATTCTTCGTGTGGATCCCAGAGAAGAGCAGGGCTTCGTATAGGTCTTAAGGGTTTGTTTGGATGTGGGCTGAACCTCTGTTTCAGTGGTGGTGCAGCCTGGTGAAGTGACTGCCACGGAGCTTTCCTCTCCTTGAGTCTTTTCCATTATTTGTATTGTGGGGAAGAAGCCATGTAACATATTACACCTTTTCCCAAGAAAACTAAGATCAAGAATGACAGAAAACTAGCAGTCTCAGTGAGAATTAAACAAGATACTCAAAATAAGTGATCTCTTGGGTGTCTGAGTAAATTACCACCTCCAGATCAGATTTTATTTATTTTCAGAACAAACTATTTCTTCGCTAGTAAATCCTGAAGTTTTGTCATGAATCCAATGAATTTTCACTGGTAAGTGACAACCCTAGAGATGGAAGTAGCCACATATCCCCAGGGCAGATACCACACGGGCAAAAGCATTCCAGCATTGCTCTTCAGCAAGCTTCAGCCCTCATGTGAAAGGACAGGATCTGCAGGTCACATGGAAATTAGTCTCTGTCCTTCATCCTTGCCCTGCTAAAATTACAAAGGAGAAATCCAGCTGTGATGGCATCTTCTGGCCTCAGATTTCTCAAGCACTTGGAGGAGTGTCTGGGACCAAGCTCCCTCTCAGAACCCCAGATAATACTATATCCCTCCCATGGGAATCAAGGGAAATGTGATTCATTCTCTTCAGACCACCTCTGCTTACGAAGCATGACGAAAAAAACCTTCCAACCACACAGGCATGCCCGTACGGGGATACGGGAATTAAATTTGGATTAAGAGCTAAGAGAGGCTCTTTACTATAAGTCTCCATGGCACAATGTAATGTGACCTTGCACAGGTCTTGGAAGCGGCACACCTGAGTAAGCTCTGCATCCTGACAGCTCTCAGACACGCTGCTAATTTGCCTGTGCAGCGTGCCATGCTTGGGCAGCCATCAGGGCTTGAAATACCTAAACTAGCTTGCTTGGAGTTATTCGGATATCTCCTTCTGGCACTGCCTGGAACTGGGCAGATGTGACCTGTTCTGTGTTCTGCTCTGCCTAGAGAAGGAGGTGAAGCCAGTCCTAGGTGTGATACCCTCTTACTGATGTCAAAAGCAACAATGCAGAAATAAGTTCTACACGTTTGCTGTCTTCTGCTTTGCTGCCTCTCATATGTCATTTGTCATCTTAGATTGTCACTTCTTTGATGTAGGGACGACAGCTTTTGTGTATGCACAGTGCCTAGCATAAGGTGTTTCCACCCTATGTGAAGCTTTGGTGCAGCCGCAATGGTGCAATGGCAGTAAGAGGTGGAACACACAGAAACATTCTGCTGAAGAGCAGCAGTCTGAGAGGAGCATTAAATTTTTGTTCCCTTGATTTACCAAAAATAATCTGGCCAAGCCTTGGGTTCTCTGCCACAGAAACTGTACCCCAGGACTCCAGAAGAAGGACAAATTGATGTGCTTACAGCACAGGAGGTGGCCATGCCTGCCTTAAGTTGCTTACATAGATAAATTTCCTGGCAATATCAAGTTGGGACAACAATTTTATAGTCCAGCTCCTTTGATTCTTCCCTTCCCCAGATTTACTTTTTCAGACTTTACTGCATGGAGCTGCAACCACTGGTTACACCTTCCAAATTGCTGCAGGTCCATGCCTGGTTGGTTTGTGTGATTGATCCTGTCCTGCCTATACGTGCCTAAACCCTTCTTTCTCCCATGGGTTGGAGCAGTGAGGAGAGGAAGAAAAGGCCTTTAGGGGTGGAAGATGCTGGCATCAAAACAGACAAAATATGCTCCATTCCACAAGGCAGAGAAGATGGATAAGGAAGTCTGTATCTCCATCCATCATCTTCAGCTAATATTCCTGGTTCTCTCCGCAGTTCAAGCCTCTCCTACCTCTGAGTCCCAGGGTTGCTCCTGACTCATCCTCCTCTTTGAGACCATATTTCTGAATTACCTCCTTCTAGCACTCACACTGCATTCCTGTTGCCACCTCCACATGCCGTGCTGTGGCCAAGTCCTGGTTGCCCTCTTGCCTAGTCATTCCTTCTGGCCAGTTGTGCTTTGCAGCTGCCACAGACCCTTCCAACCCCATGCTTCCAGCATGCAGAGATACTTTCTTCCTCAGTTGACTCAGTCTACTCCCAGAAACAAACCATCCCCTCAGGTTCTGCAGAAGAGTGTAAATGCTGCTTGGCCCTGGCGCCTTTGCATCCTCACAGTGCTCTTCCTCGCAGTCTTGCTTTGCTCTGAATGCTTTCCCCCTTGCTGTTCCTGTAAATGTGGGCCAAGCTGTAATGATGCAGCACGCAGAAAAACACCTTTCTCTTGTGATCTTAGACAGCCCCTGGAATTAATTCCTGGAAAGCCGCTCTTGGCCTTTCTGAGTTACGCTTTCCTGTGAACACACACGGGCAAAGTGATGACTGGAGAGGGGAAGAGTGAAGCGATGATTGGGGAAGAGTGGTGCAATGACTAGGCAGTCACCTGAAATTTAGGAAAATTGTGGATCCTGTGCTTTTCCTGCATGCTCTGCTGCTGTTTGCGTTGCAGTGCACTCGGCAGGGTAGACATATTCGTTTCTCTGTTGCTCCCTTTCCCAACAGCAAAACAGCTGCACTGCTCTGCTCTCGGCAGTTGTTTCCTTCGAGTCTATTGAGTGCAGTTGCAATGGAGGTGTCTCAGCTGGAGGACACTGTGCAACATTCAGCTCCAATTAATCTCCAACACCAAGCCTGTCCACAGCTGCTCTGTTACCCCAAACCCTTGCACTTCATGACAGACTCTGTCATCCTCCCTGATTTCCTTTGAAACCCCCTATTGAATTTTTCTGTGTATTTTGTCTTCCTTGAAAAGGAATACGTGACTCCTACTTTTGGAGACACAAGAGGAGCAAATTTAAACAAGTCCATGACTGGAAGACTTAGTGATCTGTCCCACTGTGCAGTCTCCCCTACCCTGGAAGATATGAAGGAACCCAGCCCTGGTTATTTCTTGAGGAAGCCGCTACATGTCTCTACTTCTGTTGTTTTACAGGTCAACTTACAATTGCTCTTTGTGCTGCATACACTGAGATGATAGGGCTCCAGGCAGGCAAATTATTTGAGGAGTATCTGGGACAGAGGCTTCTACACCAAACTGTAGCACACAAACACACACATACACACACACCCCCTCCCCATCCCAAATCACACACTGCAGGGGTGCTCTGCAGCAAGCTGGAGGAGCTGGGAGCCCAGAGATAGCTATTCATGGACCTTTCCTCTCTCCCAGCTGCATCTCTACAGTGCCTTAGGGATATTTGTCCCTCACTCAGTTGTTTCATCTGGACACCTGCCCCTCTTGCTGTCCCCAAAATACTCTGAACCATCTCTTTACCCTGCCTACAATGTTCCCACTGTCTGTGGCCAAATATGAACACAAGGATACACCATTCATCCCACAGCCGTGCCATTCAGTAAAACATCACTGCTGCTTCTACCTAATCCCTATTCTTTATTTGACCTCACAAACACCATTCCTTTGTCTCTGAATATTTGATTTCTGTCTCCCCCCTTCCCTTCTGCTTTCACGCAGGATGACATTCTTTTCTGCTCAAGTCCTTTCAGGCGCTACTGATCTTGAAGTTCCCCAATTACAACCACTTTTCTTGTGATGGTGACACCTTAAGAGACAACAGCAGCTGCCTATAAAGGGCCTCTGCCATCTGTTTCCTCTGCCACTTCTTTGAGACAGCTCTAGCTATATACAGAAAAAATATTTATCACAGTTCATTCACTCCCTCACTCAGAAATGAGCAAGAGAAAAAAGCCTTCTTTCATGATTCTGCCACTGTCCTTCAAAAACCCGTGACCCTCAGCCTAAGGAAAAGGGCAATGCTTGAATCTAAAACGAAGCAGCAGATTTTCTTGATGATTGATCCCTTGAGACCCTGTACTCTGAAGGCATTTCTAGGGGGCATCTGCATTTGGAAATGACTCCTCATGGCTGTCTGAAAGGCAAAAGTCAGAGCCAGGCCACTTCATCTCAACCACCAAGCTTTCCTGCCGACCGTATGTGGAAGGAGATACACATGAGCACAAATGTGCAAACACATGCACACACACTTGGACATGCTTAGTTGTCAATGCTTTTCCATTCTGGAGAAGCTGGATGGGATGGGATCAAGGGGAGTAGTTCTTACCCGAGAGAAATATGGGCCAGAAGTTTAAAGAGAAGAGAAGAAATGTCTTCAGAAGTGAGGGCTGGAGGAGAAAATGGCAGATGTGAAAGATGATGTGGAGAAATAGGGAAGAAAAGAAGAAACAGTGAATTCCAAATGGGTCTGGTGGAGACAATGAAGAAAAATCAGAACCAAGAATGAAAAAAAAATTGAAACTACGAAATAACATTATTAGGTAACATCTTCAGGAGGAAATAAAGCTCCAGGAAGAGGTTCTCAGAAATGTAGTCGTTATAATGGACACGTCACAGTAAGATTTCAGGAAGACAGCAAAGAGGGTTGGATCAAAAGTGTTTTGATTGACAGTGCTTGATCTGTGTGAATGTACATGACCATAAACCTGAGAAATATTCAGTGTTCAGTTGTGATCCATCGCATTGCAGCTACACTGGTGGTATAAACAAGACCTGAAGTAAGAGAGTTCTCTGAGTGATAGCAAATTTAAGAATGAAATATAGTTATGGAGGAGTGGGAGGAGAAAAATAAAGCAGACACTAAAAAAAAAAAAAAATCATGTTCAGGAGGAGAATGAAAACTGAGAAATAGGAAGAGAAAAATCAGAAAGGGATAGAAAATCCAGGGGACGGAGGTGGATAGTGTTATTCTTTATTTGACAGAATGTATACTTTACACAACAAGCTAAATCAGAAATTTAGAGTTGTTTGCTTCTAGCAAAAACACACACATCAGAAGTATTCCTACCCATGGATAGGATGGCATTGCATTCTCAAGTTTTTGTATACCATCCTCATTTTCTGTTTTTCACAGCTAGCAGGTAGGAGTATATGCTCTGGGGGAATAGGAGGTGCAGGACAAAGTCCATATTCTTCTCTGGGGAGTTATAGATTTGATAGGAAGCTGGTATAAAAACTTCAGCAGCCTGTGCAACAGAAACAGAAGCGGGTTTCACCTATCCTGCAGGGATTGTTATGAAAACTCCAATTGGGTTGGTTGGGATTTTATGGGAGAGCTTTTCTGTAACACAAAGAGGATAAATGGGGCTGGGAGACAGAAAGCTGTCAGTAAAGAAAACAGATTCAATGTAAGATAGAAATGCAGAAAGAAGAAAAAGGGAAAGGTGAGTGCCAGGGTGTTTGCGGCCACCTCTGCCATTCCAAAGGCTCACCGATCCAAGGTGAAGAGTCTGTGGGAGGATTTTTGCCCCACAGGGAGGGCAGCCAGGTTGAATTTTTCTAAGGAGGGTGAAAGATGATGCAAAAAGAAGTAGTCAAAAAGGAAATGCTGGAGTGGGTGAGCAGCTGGCATAAATAAGTGTGGAATCTCATTAACTTTGGGGCTGTTGCACTCACTTGCACTGGAAGTGAATTTAGCCCCTGGTTTGTCAGGTATGGCACTGGCAAAGCAGGGGCACACGGCAACCTTGGGGGCACAGCTGGTTTTAAAGCACACACAGCCCTTCCTCAGCCTCACTCTCCCCTTGCCTACATGGACAGTGTAAGCAGCGTGCCTCCATCCGAGTCAGCAGGGTTGCATCAGTGCAATCAAGGGGAGAATCGGGCCTTCATCTCTTGTGGATAGAAGCACTACAGTATTGTACGTCATCAGATGCCAGTTCAGTAATCATTTCCACAGATACAAGAGAAAAGAGACAACCTCGTTTCTAATTTAGTCACGATAGCATCAAAGAGACCCAAAGCCTATTGCTTTCTGGGAAGCAGGGACTTCAACAATAATAATTCTTCGCACATATATAGCACCTTCATTGCTAACTACTTACTTTATACCCTGGGGTGTGAAGAAAAAGGACTCCACTTAATTCCCTATGCTCTTAATTGCTCTCTATCCCAGATCCTTCCTAAAAAAATATAATAGAAATACCTAAACTCGCTGTTAATTTGTCAAATTAGGACAGTCATTGACACCAGCAGAAACGCAGGCCTAGTTTGCATCTTATGTTGCAACTGCAGAGCATAGCATCTAGAAACAAAAGAAATGCCAGACTAAGTAAATCTGAGCTCCGTTTAATCCCTGACAAATGTTTCAGGGAAGAGGCAAGAACCACATGGCAGTCAGATAGGGGATAGACTGCCCTTGTGAAATGTTATCCTAGTTTTTATGGCGACTGGCTTAATTGCTGAATTACGAAACACCCAAAATGCTGTTCACATCCATTAGGAGGATGCTTAATTTTCGTGAACTCTGTCGTAAATGCCCACTTGCTTGCTAAATGTTGTTAAAATCTTGGCCACGGGAGCTCCGGTGGCAATGAGCTCCACAGCCCTGATACACATCAAATGAGAAAGCTTTAACTGGGTCTCCGGTGACTCACGTCAGGTCCTCTTGTCTGTGTGTTACAAAATGGGGAAATCAAGAGCTACTGATCCATCTTCTCTAGCCCATTCATTATTCAATACAATCCAATCACTTTCCCTCTCATTCACCTCCTTTTCCAGGCAAGCATGTCTAGCCTTGCAGGCTGCTTTCATACACACAGACTTTTCTACTCCTCCTTGTCCCTGTCCTCCTTTTACAAAGCTTCCTCTGACTTTGAAACCCCATCCCTTGCATGGACCTTGCTCCTGCACTCTCTGCTATCCTCCCTGTTCCACTCTTTACGCTTGGGGACTTGCTGGTGGTGGGTTTTGTGTCTCAGCTATGCACTGCACCGGGCTGCTAGCAGCAATATCCCTGGGTTTGGCATCCAGTGAGCTGCCGTGGTTCATGCAAAGCCCTGCACGGTACGTGATCCCCCATTTCCCACAAGCCAGCCCAACCCTCTGACCTGACTCACCAAAGTTCATTTAGCTGATTATTGAGATCCAGCAGGCCTGGAGACCCCAGCCCCATTCACATCACCCCTCTTAGGTATTCCTGAGAATCTCAGAGAAAATCATCCCCCTGTAAACAGCTTGAAAAGGACGACTGCATGCTGAGACACTTCTTCCTGACAACCAGAGATCCTTCACTCTAGTGCACAACAACTTCCCTAGGGTTATGGCTACAGAGACCCTTATTTTCCATTTGGATCCTGGCCTGATCTGTGTCTGAGGGTTGCCAGGGAGGGTTTTTAGGGCTGCTGTGTGCTCCTTCCAGCCCAGTTGCTGGCTGCATGCAGATGAGCCAGCTCATCAGCTGAGCTGCCAGTGAGCCCTCCGGCCACGGGAGTTTGGAGGCAGCAAAGTGGAAGGCTGTTGGCTTGACCATAGGCAATGAGCAATGAGGGGAGCAGAAGGAGGGGCTTGGGTCTCACCCCCCTCAGAGATAGCCAGACTGCCCTGGGGGCAAGAGAAGACAGTGAGAGCAACTAGTGTCGAATGCTGCTTTGAGGAGGGGGGACACTGGCCAGAGAAAGGAGGATGGGGTAGCTGGAGAGGGGTTGGGTAAGAGTTGCTTTAGAGCATAGAGGCAGCACAACTCTGAATGAATGGAGTCCTTCAGCTGGGGGTGGGAGGTGGGTGGGGTGGTGACTATATATGAGATGGGGGAAAACCAGGGGGGAAATGATGGCAGGGAAAGGAGGAAAGAGGACAGATAGATGAGATGGCAGGAGCAAAGGGGACAGAGCAGAGCAAGGACAAAATAATATAACAGAGGAAAGAGCAAGGGGGATGGGCCTCTGAGAACTTGGAGAGAAACAGGGAGAAATAATGAAGGAGAAGCTGCTTTTGAGAGGAAGCACAGAAGAGACATGAAGATGAAAGAGAAAAATAAAGAGGAAAAGCAGGAGAGGGAAACGAGAACAAATTAAAATGGAGATGGATAGAATGAGTCAAAGATGGAGGGCAAGGAAACAGCTGGGGTCATACAGGCAAGGGGAAAATAACTTTTAGGTGTATTGTATTCACAGTACGTTCTGTGTATGCCTACCGTGCTCTCTGATCTGCCTTTCCCCTCCCGGGAAGCTGTCACCCTGCGATGAGGGCTGCGGGCTGGGGGAGTGATACAGAGCAAGAGCCCCGCTGCTAACCCATCCCCCGGCAGCATCTCCCTTCCCACCCCGAGAGCCCCCTGCAAGGGGGAAGGTTTCATGCCCGTGAAAGGCAGCAGCACATCCCCCGACAACGAGTGCAATATGGAAGGGAAAAGCAGCGCAGAACCGAGCAGCGAGGGCTCCCTCTGGGATAAACCGGGTATGCTTGATTGGGAATCTGCTCTTAAAACAGGGGCAGGGGGCAGAGCCATCTGAGAGCCTGAAATGTTCCCTGCTCCCCCCGGCAACCTCCTTGCTACTGCTTTTAAATTAAATAAATATGGAGATTCTGCTGTCAAACCTCAGCAGTCCTCCTCCCCCAAAACTCTTGTTTAGATCATACCAAACCGCAGCGGAGTGAGACGGGGGCTCAGAGCGCTGCATAGAGAAAGGGATGGGTTAAAAGGGAAACATCAGATAGGAATAGCTCCTGGTCTCCCTGGCAAAGAGACATTTGTTCTATCTCTGTGTAATTTCTTTATACATTACTGCTGCCACACTGCATCTCCACGTCCCTCCCACTGCATTTCGCTCTCACTCTCTTCAGCAAGACAATTTCTGGTGCATTTCAGGACAATATTAACCCGTTCCTCTTTCTCTGCCAGTAGGAAGATTCATAATTTAGAAGTAATTTAAAAGATGGTTCTAGCAGCTCACTGGTGTGGAACAGCATTTCCTTGTCAAATCTTACAAAGGCATTGAGCTTGCAGGTCTCAGCCTCTCAAATCCTGTCCTTCTCAGTGGCTTACAGTCAGGTGTGAATTTAAGCTGAGAGGAGAACCAAACCCACCCAAGTCTGGGATCCCAAGTAATTCTCCCTCACCATCTACCATCCCACTTTTTTTACATCCTTTGTCTTCCTCTTCATTCAAGGCTCATCCAGCTCTGCATCCTCCTTCTTCCTGGCAGATGCAATGCCAGCAGCAATCAGCTATGTGTCGGACCATTGCCTCCTGCTTCATCTCTGGGTTGTGCTAGACTGGTTCTGGTCCTGAACCGTGAAGACATGGAGACCCTGTCTCAGCCTACTCCTATTTTCACTGTGTGTTCAGGGAAGCCCCTGGATTGGGACAGCAAGAGTCAGGGGAAAGGACTCTGGTAGATTTGTGGATCCTTGGAATTAGGACGGCAGGCAATTTTGCAGCGTAAAACTAGGGACACTGACAGAAACAAAGGGTAAAAGAAAAGAAATCAGGAAAGGTACGAGGGAAGGTAAGGAAAAAGCCCACTTGTAAGATGGGTGTGAAAAGAAAGAGGTGGCTTAGGAGCAAGCAGCAGTGGGAGAAGGCAGTGTGAGGGAGCGACGCAGCACCGGAATTGTCTGGCAGAAGCTTGCCCACAGCCTGTGCCCTGCCTCACTTTGCTGTCAGCTCTTCGTTTTTGCAAACACTGAAACTGCACTTAACTCTCATATGCTGTTCAGACATAACAAGCTGGAAAGGGAACAGATCAGCTCATTAATTTTCCTTGGGAAGGGTCTCTAGGCAGGAATTATTTTCTGCACCAGCATCCATTCAATTATTTGCCTTCACACCAGTCAGATCTACAGGGATGTCTAACCCCATGCGCATCACTCATGCCTGCCTGCCCTGGACTCTTCTCTCCCTCCTTCTTCGTACAAAAGCCTCCCAGACCTATCCCTTTCCTAATAATAATGACAACATGACAAAACCAATAACCTACAGATATAAAATACATTTCATTTGCTTGCTTCATAAGACCCTGATAAGGCATCGTCACTCACTTTTTGAGATCCTGTAGGAGATCTACAGGAGCTGATGAAAGAATTAGACAAGGCATCACTCATAATAAAAAGTGGTTTTAAAACATTCGGTGCCAAGAAGGAATTAGGCTGGAAGATCCGCAGCCATTTTGAAGTTGTAAGAGGTGCAGTATCCATGTGTGGCATGAGCTTGCAGATCTCAGTTGCTTGGTGTAAGTGTGTTTTGTGCCTGTGCAGTTAAAGCGCTGAGAAAAGCCATTTTTCTCAAAGGGCAAAGCTTTTTGAATAGCCCAGGGACACATGTGCGCAACCCCAAAGCCTGAGAAAGAATTATCTCAAGGAAGATCAGGGCACAAATCAGAAGTGTGATCTGCAGTAATGTGAACTGACACCACCTTTTTGCTTTAGCCACACCATGAACCAAGGGCTCACTGTGGGAAACAAGGAAGGGGGAAAAGAAATCCCAAATAGAGGAGGAATGTCCCAAATGACACTCCTCTTTGGAGAAATACTAAGTTATAAAAATGCTGACTGAAAGTCTGCTGTGGGTAACAGAATGAATGAAGAGAGGGGAACCTGAAAATTGAAAGCCCAGGGAGAAAATTCTCCAAGAGGCACTTGCAGTTTTGACCGCAGCATACCTGAGTGTACAGCCCAAGACTGAGTCTCCACATCCATATTTGCTACTGGATGTCTTGGCCAAGATGAGGAAAGACAATTTGCCACAATATTTTGAAGACAAGGAGTCCACCATCTCTAACAGCCTACACTGTTGACTAATGCCAGGATTCCCCCATATCCCCAGAAATTAAGGCAACCTCGTTGGAGGTTTTCCACCAGTAGCAGGAGGCAGTTTGGACTCCTTCTTTGACTATTTTCTTGTTACAAAACCTCCTGGCCTCCTCTTCTCTCCATCTCCTTGCCCCGTAGAGCTGCCCTGAGGCCCATCCCAGGCAGCAGAAACATGTCTGTCCCGAGCTCTATGTCAGGTGCCTCTGCACACCGTTGGCAGGGTGTGAACAGAGTCCAAGGGTTTTGCTCTTTTTGGAGCCTCCTGGGACCAAGACCTTCCCTCCACAAATCTGCTCACCCTCTGCATCATGGGAGGAAGGAACCTTTGCTGCAACCCTTCTCTCCTGCTCACCGGCAAGCCACTTTCACTGGGGAGAGCGAGTCAACCAGGGACACCTTTCGGATTCCTTCTGCCAAGAAAGAAGAAACCTTACCCCTAAGGTGATCAGATGTGACAGTAAGAGACCTGCCATGCAAGTGCTGGTGGTGATATTTAGCTGTGCTGTCCTGGGAGCAAGAGAGTGCCAGGCACCAGCCGGTGCAGGCCGTAAGGCTGCAGGAAGCCAAGCAGAGGCACCCCGGCAGCAGCGGTGCCAGGCCTGTGCCGTGCCACCCCCTGAGGCAAACCGGCTCCCAGGCCCTGCTTGGCATGTGGCCATAGGGATGGTTTTAGCCTCCTACTGAGATGATCTTGCTACTCAGCCTTTATCCAAGTTTTGGTGCAACCTGTGCCCTGAGTCCCTGAGGCTTGGGACTCAGAGCTGGGCTCGGCACCTGTGTGGTGCATTGCACCCTCCTACCCCACTCATCACTTCTACCCAGCATCCAGGGGCTGGGGAAATGTCCTGTCCCTACCCTCAAATGGTTGTGCAACTTGTGCTCAGTCTAAATTTCACACCCCTTGAGCAGGGCTGCAGCTCGAGCTGACTGGAGAGCATCAGTTAGGGAGGGCAGGGGGACTGGGCTGGTAGCGCAGCGCTGGGTGGGGGGGCTGGGGGCACTTCAGAGCTTTTAATTGGAAACATCCTGGCACTTTCCTTTGCCATGCAAGCCACTTCTCCACAGTGCCTGTGGGGTCCTGTCAGATGTAAAGGAGAAGGAGCCCTGAGCTGCTCCGATCTGACAAACCTCACCCGCCCCTTCCTCCTCCCCCTCAGACCGCGTCCCTCTGGGTACCGCGCTGTGGGCAGATAGACATGATCTGAATTCACTGCCTCTCCCAGCCGGGGTCCTCATACCTCCTGTCTCCACCCCAGCCTCCCTCCACCCTCCAGCTTGGGGACACGGCTCAGAAAGGGAGTTCTTCCCTGCAGCCTCCCTTTCCCGCATGGCTTTGCATTTGGGCATCCTTTCGCGCTTGGCTTTTTTTTTTTTTCCCTCTCTCATTAATTTTTAATTAAGGAGATGTCTCCTTCCCCAGTTGTAATGAATAGCTGAGTGAAAGGCTTTTCATTTTTATTAATACATACCTCTATATATTTATCTGTTTGGAGGAAATATGTGCGTGTATGAGAGCGAGTGTGTTTAAAACATCCCCCATTAATTTACTGCTATTGATTTTCTGGCGTGGAGACAGCATATAGTATTCAGCATAGAGCTCCTCTGCAGGATATGTTAAAAGGCAGCAGTTTGGGTTGACAAAGGGCACTAAATGCAGTATGCGTCAAATAGACCATCGCTCAATGAAGTCACTTAGCTATTCAAAACATGTCCAGCCATCACTCAACCGTTTGCACCAAGAACGGGGGGGAAATTCGCGCTTCTTCCCGGACACAACCATTTCCAAACAGAAGCTTTAGCTTGCTTTGGTGAGAGACATCAGGATGTACATAGTTTATTCCCCCCTCCCCCCACTGCCTTCCATCTCCCAGTGCCGGTCTTAGAAAATCAGTCCTGCGGTACCCACTCCCAGCTCTCTCCCATCGGGGAGCTCCAGGCACACCCAGCTCTGGTGGACTCCGGCACACACAGACATTATCCCTGGATGTCCATAAACCCCCGACAGCCCACCCTCCAGCTGGGAGCTGATTCATAAACAGGGCTTTTACAATGGGCTGCAATGTGCGCTCCTGTGCTCTCGCCCTCTCCTTCTCGCTACGTGTGTAACATAAACCACGCATTTACATCGGTTGCCCCTATCCTTCCAGCACAGGCTGAAGACCACCTCCCCAGCCCACACGTACACCAATAGCAGTACTGAGCAACACATATTTAAAAGCGAATCACTGTCCCCTCTTTTCTTTCCCCCTCCCTTAGGAACGTCTGATTCCAGAAGTTGGCTGCGGCGGTGTCTCTTCTGCCATCAGACATGTCACTGAGTTGCTGTTCAGTTTCACCACATCAGACTTAGGCTGATTTTTCCATTCAGAGACTTGTTTATTTTTAGCCTTTACCATAAACCTTAAATAAGGGGAAAGAAAAAAAAAAAAAGTCCCAAACAAAATAACACCACCCCCCCAACAACAACAAACAAGTGGGGGAAAAATCCCAGCCCCAAAGGAAACCAATCAGCCGCCAACTAGACCCCTCTGCATCCAGCCCAGTGAGATGTGGCTGCTTACAGACATTACGAAATGCTCTGAACTCTGACTGGAATCGTTAGATTCACTGTACGAGGCATTTTGGACATAACAGGGTTGTTTCCCTTCCTCTCTTTTTCCCTCCTAAAGTGAACCAACAACTGCATCCGGAGTGCTTTGCAGTCACCCCCTCCCCACATTGCCCCTCACTCCCAGTCTTGTCTTTGCAAATAAGCCATATGCAAAGAGAGCAATTATTTCACTCTGTGGTTACAGACGGAGAGCAGCAATAATACAGCATTTTGGCATCGCTTTCCCAGGCAATACAAACAAGCTGAAGACAGGCAGACTGCATGGCTGCTTTTGCAAAGGGTCTCTCGGTGTTTTTTGTAACACATTATTCCAGGCAGAGTGGGAAAGTGAATTTTTGGGGAAGGTCGGGAGGGGGGGGTGGGAGGGTGGAGAAAAGGAAGGGAGACATGAGCAGAGCAGAGAATGTTTTGCCTGTCTTCTTGCCTCTGTGCCCTGAGTAACCGAGCCCACCGCTCTCAATTCGTGGTGAAAGGAATGAAGTGAGAAAATGGTGGAATGTGGAGGGATTTGGGGGGGGGTGGGGGGGTGGGGTGGGGGGAGAGACATGGGGTGGTGGGAGAGGAAAAGGGGTGGTGTGTGGAGGTCCAGAATCAAATACCTTCCAGGCAGCAGGTTCTCCATAATCCAGAATGGGTCATGACTTCCTCGTTCTTTTTGCTGGTTTCGTTCTCACTGACAGTTTTAGTCTTGCAAACCCCTCTGGAGTAAAGCCAGTAGTCGGTCCCCACAGCTATGGTCATCAGGCTGAAGGCAGCGAAAGCACCAACGGTGGTTAAAAGCATCTGAACACCTCTGTCAAAGAGCCCCATAATTCTTCATTATACAAATACCCAACCGCCTTCTGATTCTTGGGGTGTGTGTGTTTAATAAAATAAAAGAATAATAATTCCGACTAATAATATAATGGGTATATATAGAGAGATAGATATCAAAAAAGGGAGGTAAGAAAGCCCACGGAAAAGAGTGTAAATTAGAAAGACCACACGGGAAGAGGCTTGCCTTTTAAATCGGAAACGTTCTGGTTGTAATATAAAAAAAGGAAAAAGGAAAAAGAAAAAGAAAAGAGAGAAAAGAACCAAGAAAAACCAAACAAATAAAGAGAGAAACCCCCCCCAAAACGAGACGCCTTAATCCCTTTTTCTAAAATTCTGGTCTCCAGTTTCCATATGTAATGGCTAATTTGGAGATGGCTTCCACAGTGAACAGGGGAGCAGCAGCAGCATCCTCAACACAATCTCTCATTATCTGGACCTAGACAGTTAGAGACTGTAAGAGCAGAGATGCAACCTTCAGTCTTCTTGCTTAGCTCTGCAGCCTGCGCCATGAAAATCCTTTTCCTTCCCAGTTATCTTCCTTGGGTTTTTATTTTTTTTTCCCGGCAGTGGCAGTCGCTCCAATCCTCTCTCACTTTTCCTTGCTTGCTTCTCCTTCCTTTCTCTCGCTCCTACCACCAAGCCAGACTGCCCAGTATACTGTAAGCCCTTGATTTCAGCTGAACAGGTGCCGAGGTCTTGCCTCCCATGGCTTTTCCGCACAGCCGCGGCGCTCGCTCCCGGCGGAGGTGGGCGAGAAGAGAGGGGGGCTCCTGGTGACGGGGGGCGGGGGAGGGAGGAGGGGGACAGGCGCGGCGCCCCTCCCGGGCGGGGGGCGCGGAGCGGAGCCCGGCTACGGCACCCCCTGCCCCGCGGCGGCCCCCGGCGACTCCCGGGCCCCGCTACTGCATCAAGGCGGCGGCGGCGGCGGCGGCGGCGGCGGCGGCGCTGGACGGCTCCCCCGCGGCGGCGGCCGGCGGTGCTGAAGGACAGCTCCCCGGCCGGAGGCGCGGGAGGAGCGCTCCCGGGCCCCCGGTGCTGCAGGACAGCTCCCCGGGCGGCGATGCGGGAGGAGCGCTCCCGGGCCCCCGGTGCTGCAGGACAGCTCCCCGGGCGGCGGTGCGGGAGGAGCGCTCCGCGGCCCGCGGTGCTGAAGGACAGCTCCCCTGCCCGCGCCGCCCGCCCTGCCCGCGCCGCCCGCGCCCCAGCATCCGCGGGCGGCAGCCGCCCTCCTCCGCTCTGCGCGGGCAGGCAGGCAGGCAGGCAGGGAGGGGCGGAGGGGGCAACCTCCCCCCTCCCTGCGCCTAGCCCGCTGCTGCCAGCCCCGGGAAGGGTTGCTCCCCCAGGCTGCCGCGGAGCCCAGAGGAAGGCGTAGCTGGGGCTCTCCCTGTTTCTCGCTTTCTGCCTTTCTTCCCCCACCTTCCCCCCGGCATCCCCCAACCCCCCGCCCCCCAACCCCCCCGGCCCCGCTCAGCCTCCCTCACATCCCCGCCGTACGTGCCCAGAGCTGCAAGTGCAACCCGCACACCGCAGTTAGACCTGCACGAAACTTCAGCCGGCCGTTTCCCTCCCTAGGAGAAGGGTGAAAGGTTTAGGCAGAAGGGTAGTTTTAAAAATAAGCATTTATTACTGCAATCACTGCTGCTGGTACGATTTCTAAGCGCTTGCTCTTCCACTCTTCTCGGGTTCACTGCAAGTTGCATGTGTTTTGGTGTTGCTCCTTTTCCGTCCCTCTGTCTCCCCCTGACCAGCCTTGCGTGAATCCCTGCGCTCTGACTTTGTCTTTATAGCTTTCTGTAAAATCCCAATGCCTGCTCCAAGAAGCAGACATTTTGGGAAGATTCTTCACGAGAAAGGATGATTTATTGTTATTAATATTATTTTGTTAAGAAAGCACCACAATGAATCCCTCCCCCCCTTTCCCTCCCCCCCCCCCCCCCACTTCCCCAGCACCAACCCCAGAAAGCAATCCACCTTTCATATCCTCATTTTACACAGAAAGATGCATGAGCTGAATGGATGAAGACTGAAATCTATCACTGCTTAAGTTTCCCGTGTCAGACACAACCCAATAGGACCGGGAACATATACAAAATTGTGCAATACTGACATCTAAGTATGTCATAATCCTCTCTCTCTTCCTCGGCGGTGTCATTACACCAGGTTAATTACATTAGTCACCTCCTGGTTCTATACATGTAGCTGCTCATTAATGCAACAATCGTAAAGAAAAGAAATAATCTAATTCTTGATGGTACCGATTTTGTTTCGCTCTGATCGGATTCATTGTTCAGCGAAAGAGAGACCAGAAGAGCTGCTTTGGGTTCACTGCTGCTCTGTGCGGGGGAGCGGGGCTGAGGGAAGGGGGTGCTGGGAAGTTGAACTAGTTGGAGGGCTTCAGCTGCATTGCAATGTTGTAACTCCACTTATTTCTCCTCCTTTCTCCCACTCTGGGTGCAGGCTGGGCCTGCCCTTTCAGGACAACCTCCCACAGGACTATAGGACATGGAGGGCTCTACAGCAAGCTGCAGAGGGGCTGCTGGCTGCTGGCTGCCCTACAAACCGCTGATCATTTCCCCAGTTTGGAGGGCACAGAGGCCTCCAAATTTGGAGGCTGCAGTCCAATCACAGCCCCTTGCCTCACCTCGGGAACTCCTGGCCTTGTCCTCTGTCATAGGAGCTGAGGTTCATTTTCTGCACTCACTGAGCTGCCAAAGAGCTGAGGATGGGAAAGGGGGGAGGTGGCCCAAATCCACCCTTATAACTCTGAGTACAGCCTGCTGCAAGAGTGTGGAGGATGTTCACTGTAGACAGGTTCTCTGAACTGTTGTTCTTGGTTCAAAGGAATTTGAGAGGGAGCAAAATGCAGAGAACACCCCTAAGCTGGTAGGAGATATGGCTCTACAGGGATGGCCTGTGGAGGATCTGTGAAGTTCCTAACTGGGAAAGCTAGAGAAGATCACTTGAGGACCTCTCCTTCCCATTTCAGACATTTCCCTTGAAAGATGGAAGGTGCCTTTAAGAGGGAAGGCATAAGGGAGGAATAAGTAGGTTTTGAGACCGAGTCATTTTCTTCTTGTGTTGGTGATTGTGCCCCTCTAACCCCACCTCAGTACTCAAGTCTTCCTGTTCTTTAAAGGAGGGTAGAAAAGTTGGCTGAGGAGCATGAAAGACCCTGAAGAGGAAAAAAGGCTAAGCTGGCTATTCTGGCACTCAAATCCACCAGGCACCAATATCACATGTATGGATGCAAAAGGCACTCTGGAAAACTGTGGAGCTCATAGCTCCAAGGAAGGTGGACTCCTCAGTTGCTCTGTACTCTCAAAACAGCATAGCACAGCAAGCAACCTGGCTGGAGTGGAAGCAAAAAGGCCTCAGGCGCTTTGAAAGCTCACCCATGCTTACACAGCAGGGTCTGTTAAAGAGGAGAGGGAGAGAAGGGGTGATGCTGTGTGTGTTCACTTGGGGCTCACCCGTGCAGTCCATGTGGTTTCTTTTACTGCCACAAATGGTAGTGACATTTTGGGTCAAGGGTACGGTGGGCTGCAGAGGCAGGGCTTGTCTGGGGGAATTTGAATCTAGTGAGGCTAGTAGGGTGAGCAAGCAGCCACTGCAGAGGTTTGTGGTTTGGGGCTTGCAGGGGACCCCAATGCTGTGAGAGATGACAGATTTCCTCTATAACAAGAAAAATAATGCTGAAATGTCAGGATTACTTATCTTTACATTTAACAAATCCAATCAGATACAGAAGATAAAGTAGCAGCTGGACCAAAACAAAGACCCTCAAACCAGTCCAGAACTGCTGTCTTTATTAGATATTTCTACAGCTTTGATAAGTATAGTTTCAAGTGACTACAGCAACAAGAGAGGGGCATGTTCTCCCCAGAGAAACTGCCAGTGTAAGAAGGCCAGGTTTGAAGCATGGGGAGTTCTTTAATCTCTGGTTAAGAGGAGTGAGACCTATGAGGGCTCAGTACATCTCAGGATCAGGACCAAACACAGCTTCCTGCCTCACACTTCCCAATTTCCAGAAATAAATCTCTTCCTGCTACCCTACTTATATACTCTTAGACCATTCACAATAATCCCTTTACGGTTCTAAATGCCACAGGAGAAGAATGGAACAAAGGCAATGCAAATGCCAGAATGTCCTGTGTGACTGCTTGTGCTGTGGCTAGATGCTGTGCTGAGATTTCATCTTTCCTACAAAGAATCATTAAAAATGATAATACAAAACAAGAATACAGAATAAAAACACTGTGGCAGATTTTTACAACAGTCGCATCTTACTGAATAGCGCAAGACAGAATGACATCTATAGAAGAGTAAGGAGAGAGAAATTAATAGTCTGGAGGAAATAGAGAGATTTTAAATTACATTTTAAATTACTTGAAATGAGAAGCTGATGAGACAGGGAGCTGCAGGAAGTCTGCTTCCAATGGCAAACCAAGAGTGCTGCTATTTGTGGAGAGAAGGGGCTGTGCTGTAGGAAAAAAAGGGGCACAGGAAAGATGCAGGAAGGGAGATGAAGGGCACGAAGTCGGAAGCAACTCCATGGGATGGTAATGAAACTGAATAGTGTGTTTGTGCATTGAGTGCTGCAGTGGAGATTTTCAGCACGTAGGACAAAATCAGACACAATAGTATGTGAAAACTGATGTCTAGGAATCTTCATCCTAGGGAGGCCAGCTCGGAAGGAGCTTCTGTAATGAGATGTAAAAGAGATGGAGTTGATGCAGCCGTATTCGCAGGCAGAGCAGAGGTGTTAATAGACAGATGCACCAGCAGAGGAGATGTTAGGAAAAATAAATTTGGGTTAGGGTGATGATTACAGAACTGGAAGCCAATGGGGCAGAGAAGATGCAAGTGAGATATGATGCATAAAGAGAAGTAATATATAAGAGATTTCACTGGAGAAAGTTGAGAAAAGTCACTTATCGGTATGGTTAGGCAAGCGCAGGGGCAATCAGAGCAGTCACCACTGGCATCCAAAGCTGAGGGTCCCAAAGCTCTTGGGAAACATTATTCATCATACATCTGCATGCTGGTGGTTTTCTCAGACCAATTTAACAAACTAGCAAGCTGAGGAAAGAAGATTTGTGGCTTTGCCAGAGAATCACAGGTGGAGATGATAGAGATAGAGACAGAGACAGAGATAGAGATGGAGATGAGATAAAGATAGAGATAGGGAGATAAATACAGATGGAAAAAGCTCTGGTCCTTTCTTCTCGTCTTCAGGTTCATAGAACTTGAGGATCAATGTAAAAGGCAGTTTAAACATCAAATATTCAAATACTACAGATTAATTTCTAGTGTAACACTGTGACAGGAAAGGAATAAAAAATAGAAGGGACATATAGGGTACAGAGGTCTAACAATCAAAACGAGTAGTTTGCCATGCAAAAGCAGTGCTGGTGCTGCCCTGAGAGTGCATTAAAACCTCCTGTGTTAGACCACAGTGGAATTCTGGCAGAGACTATATATGAGGTTATAAGGCTGCAATACGTAACTCCCTTAGTTTCTGACCTATATCCTTTTCCAAGCTAAATGTTGCACAAACAGCTCATTTAGCCTCCTAACACCCTTACAAAACAATGTTCACTCCTTTGTGGAGGCACCGAGGCACTGAAAAATTCAGAACACAAACACAAAGCCCACCGAAGGGAAAAGATTTGCACTGATTTTAGTGGGACCTGGGCACTGTTATAATTGAGTTGGGTACCTATGAATACCCAAGAAATATATTCCAGCTTGAGTCTTGAAGCTATAGGTCCTGTTCTCTCCATGAAAGACTCCCTTTTCTCTCCCAACCTTTTCTTCCACTGAATGATAACCTTTGAAACGTTCCCTAATTGAGGATGGTTGGGATGAAAAAAAAGAAAAAGAAAAAGCAAGTGACAGGTCACAAGCCCCATGGGTTGATTTCTTTAAAAAGATAAAGGCTTCTTTCTTTACTTGAAAGAGATGGTGGGAAAAGACTAGGATTCCCAGGATTAGTTTTCCACCATGATGAATTGCTGGGATGTGAACTGTTTTGCCTCTCTTTCTCCTTCCATGCTGTGCTGAGATTTGTATGTACAGCAGCCTCCTGATCAATAGGAATAGAAAAAAAAAATCAATGCCTGCAACCCATTAGCTCTATCAGAGGGCAGACTGCTAACAAGTCACTCCAGCTGGAATTCCAGTATTTGGTAAAGTATCCTCAGTGAGGATATATACAGGCATATAGACACAAGCTTACTGAGTAAGATTAGCAGAGAAAATCTCCATCCCACCAACATGTCTATCCCCATGTATGTGAGCAGTTGCAGAATCACAGAGTGGTTTTGGCTGGAATGGACCTCTAAGCTCATCTACTTCCAAACCTGCTGCCATGAGCAGGGACACACTCCACTAGCCCAGGTTGCCCAAAGCCCCATCTAACCTGGCCTTGAACACTGCCAGGAATGGGACAGCCAAAGCTTCTATGGGCAGCCTGTGCCAGGGCCTCACCACCCTCACGGTCAGGAAATTCTTCCTGATATGTAACTGATATCTGCCCTCTTTCAGTTTAAACCCACTACTCTTTTACCTCTCACTACACTCCTGATAAACAGTCCCTCACTAGCTTTCCTGTAGTCCCTTTAGGTACTGGAAGGAAAGCACCTCCCTCAACCTGCTGATCATGCTGTTTATATTGCAGCCCAGGATGCAGTCGGCTTTCTGGGCTGCAAGCACACATTGCCGGCTTACACTGAGCTTCTCATCCACCAACAACTCCAAGTAGTTCTCCTCAGGGCTACTTTCAATCCATTCTCCACCCAGCCTGTAGTTGTGCTTGGGATTGCCCCAACCTATGCTCAGGACCTTCCACTTGGCCTTATTGAACTTCATGAGGTTCACACAGGCCCACCCCTCCAGCCTGTCAAGGTCCCTCTGGATGGCATCCCTTCCCTCCAGCATGTTGACCGCACCACACAGCTTGGTGTCATCGGAGAACCTGCTGAGGATGCACTTGATCCCAGTGTCCATGTTGCTGACAAAGACATTAAGCAGTGCTGGTTCCAAACTGACCCTTGAGGAACAACACTCTTGCTGATCTCCACTTGGACATTCAGGTGTTGAGAACAACTCTTTGAGGGCAACTATCCAGCCAATTCCTTATCCACTGAGTGTTCCATAGTTCCCATCAGCATCCATACACACCTAACCCTGGAAGCATATTCAAAGAAACAAAAGATTGGTGAAAAGGTTATGGCATGGGTTTTGCAATCGGAATTTGCTGTTGGGTCAGGGCACAGGGAAAGAATACCTCAAAGAAGCAATGGGACTCACTGGCCATTGTGCATGAACTATGGGCACAGGTCTTCCTCCCAGTAAAGTCTTGACCATCCACTCATTGACTGTAACTAGAACAGACGCCTGATTTGTTCCTCATGGTAAGAAATTGTGTCTCCTGGTCAACTTCAGAACCTGTGAGTTAAAGTCATCATTTCTTGACAAACAAGTTTATGAAATTCCAGTTAGGAAATGTGCAGCAGCTGTGGTTTGGTTCTTAAAGAAGTAAAAAGACTTTTCATGTAAGCACAGCAGTAATCAGAGAATTGCAAAGCATAAGGCAAGGAATAGAAAGGCCTTGTTTGTTGGTTGTTTTGTTGGGTTTTTTTTCCTGAACTAAGGGTTTTCAGAATCTTCCTGGAAGCATCAGCACAATGACAAATGCTGAGGGAAAGGTGAGGCCTACGGTGAGGATGGTTCATGTTGACGCTGATCAATATTCTGTGATACCAGGCTTTCTTCCAGTGTAAAGGGCACAGGTTGGGACAGAGAAGAGGATTCTGTGCAGCCTCATCTATTCAGTATCATCATTTAAAGCCACAATCCAGCCCAAACATGGGCTTTTACCATCTGATCTTCAGCAGCCACAGAGGTATTACAGAGCCTTCCTGTATGGGGCAGACTCCTGGGTCTGGTGGTACTGACGCAGGTAACCCTTCTGCAAGCCAGCTGTATGAACTTTTGTCTTCTTTAGGACATCTCTAGCTCTTCTTTTGTCAGATGGTTTAGGGTATCAGGGGAGAAATATTGAACTTTTATTTTTTTCTCATGCTCCATAATAAATCAGGAGTATCTTTTGATTCCTGAAGGAACATACTAAGCAAAGCAGAAGAAACGGTTAGTGTCTGGGATAGGTTATTTTGTCATTCTAACTTTTCAGAGGGACAAAGTGAGGGATGCACACATCCTAATGCACACTCAGGAGCTCAGTGAGAGAAAAATCACCAGATGGCCACTGATGGCTACTGATAGCAGTAGCCATCAGTAACAGGACTGATAACAGGCTACTGATTTTAACATGAGAAGGGTTTCTTGCTGTAGTCCCACATAGTCAGGGAGACACCCCACAAGATGCGCATGTACTTTACACACTGTTTCAGGGAAAGCCAGCCAGCATATTATGTCCACAGAGTTATTATATGAATTTATTGGATTTGGTTTTATATTACCATTGTAGTAGTTTAGGATCCCCATTGTGAATTCCTATAGAGGAAGTAGGTTAAATACATCAGATTAAGCCAGTCAGATGCTAGACTGGAGCATTACAGTGATGCACAGAAGAGTGTACCATGGATAGAAATCATAGAGAGGTGATATTCTCTGCCTGGGGAATAGAGGCCTATTTTAAAAAGAAAGCAAAACACATACGTCTATTTAGGCTTCTAACTCCGTGTTTAGACATTGAAAAACTGTCCTGATTTTCAGTTGTAGTAGGCTGTCAGCGTCTCACATTGATTTTGCAGAGATGTGGAGGGTCCAAATACCTCTGATAATCTGGGTATCTTTTTTGATGTCTAAATGCAATTTTAGCAGATTAAATTTGACCGTGTAAAACAAGAAAATTCTTAACAGAAATTAAATCAGAAGTCCCAAGGCCAAATGCTGGGCTCACTGGGGTTCATCACTTTCAGTCATTCACTGCAGCTACTGACCAGTACAAATTTCCAGGAATAGACTGAAAACAGAGTTTACTTATACTGTGGCAAATCATGGGAAGCGTGGAATCTACTGCAGAGCAAAGCAATTCCCAGAAGAGCAATTGGCTCATCCAGCTCCACCAGCACAGGCTCAGGGCCTTAACAATGCCTCTCCACTGGCTACGTGGGCCTCCTTGGCAGCACAGACTGCAGCAGAGGTTGGCCAAACACTCCAACCCATCTTCCAAGGGTGTGGGGATAGGGGTCTCCTTTACGCTTCTCCGATTTCTTTGTGCTCTACTTTGGCAGAGTGAGCAAGTTGGCAATGGGGCACAAGGAAGCGTAGCTCAGCCATGGTCCTCCCTTTATGTCAGGAGCACAGGACTGTGCAAGGGAGAAGACAGCTCAGAGCAGGAAAAGGGAGTCTCAGGCTGGTTATTCCCATGGCTAAGGGGGTGGCTGGGAGTTGAGCAGTCCCCTGTGCAGTGCTGGTCCTCCTCCCATGCTCACCACTATTGCATTCTTTGACAGGACACTTTTCCAGGTTCCTTGCATCTTCTAGATAAAACTACTCAGTTGCCATCTTTTCAGTAGCCAGTCTGAAGTGACAAACCACTTCTCCATTTCACACACCATTGGGACTCTTCTCTGCAACTGACCTATATTAGTTAGAAACTTCATTCGTTCTGGCCTGCGCTCCTCTCTCTTCTCCCACATGGAGTACATGCACTGCTCCTCCCCCTCAAACAAACACCTTTACACATCCAAGGACATTGTAAAAATAAAATGATCACAACCTGGCCCTCCGGGAACCTCGGTTTTACAGTTTGTCCCGCTCCGATGCCAACAGAATTCACAACCCAGTTCAAGAGAGACAGACAGTGAGTGAGAGAAAGCAGGCAGACGGGCACAGACAGAAGGAGACGGAGGAATTGGGGAGAGATAAAAAGGAGCAGAAGAAAAGAAACAGGGCAACCAGAAGGGATGAGCTGCAACGACAAGGGAAGGCATGTAAACTAGGAGCCTACAACACAACAGGGAAAGGGGGATGGAGCTGCAGGGAAGGGTAGAAATTTAAAATTACAGAAAGTTGAAGGAAGAGAGAGAAAGGAGGAGATTTAAAAAGAGAGAAGAAAGGACAGAAATGAAAATAAATGGTCAAAGGGAAGGGGGGGGTGAAGTCAATCAGGCAGCAAAGCAAGATGGTGTCTATGACACGAGGTGGAAGAATTAAGAAGGTGCCTGTGAATTTGGGCACTGTTTTTCCCTGTCTCCTTTTTCCCCTGAGGGTAACCTGTGAGGAAAAGGGCAAGAGAAAGGGGAAGAAAAGGATAAATAAATGCCTGAGCTGCCATCTTAAAGAGCCTCTAGCAGTCAAGCAGGTACACTGGAAACAGCCAGTCTACAGGTTGGAAACAGTCAGGTACACACTGCAGTTCAGCAGGCAGGAAAGAGTCTCCACTAGCACAGTGGCATTTACACTCCGCGGTCCACTGGGTCTCTCTGTGTACTGGCAGTGAGCCCTGCATACATAAAACGCTTCTGTTAGTGCGGGGGAATTGTGCTCTGATCTCTGCCCTGCATCTTCTCTCAGGTTCCAATGAGAAAACCGCAGCCCCGCACGCCGGTGCTCTCGGTCTCCCTTCTCATTCCTCCCCGCTGCCTGATCTCAGTTTATGCTAGCCTCACCTTCCTTCCCAGACCTCTCTTTTCCCCACAGTTCATCTCTAGCCTTGTTCTTTTGTTCCTCTGCTTTCACTCACTCCTCTTCCCTTATGGCTCTTCTTCCTTCTTGTCTTTCATTCACCTTGCACAGGCCTATATAACACACGCACAACAAGCCCCCCCTCAACACACTCTTTATCTCTATCTCTGTAGTTATCCACTTACCTATTACTGGAGTGCCTAGCTGACACACATCTCTCTCCCACAGGCAATCCATCCATCTCCACACCACACACCTGCCAAATCTGCCTGTCTTTCCTTCCTCTGCAGCCTTTCTCTCGCTGTCCCTCAGCCAGTCCAGTTTTTGTCTCCCCCCACCCAGTTCTTCTCTTTCCCTCTCTGAAATCTATTCTTCTTTCCTTCTCCCCTACTCTGCCCATCTGTCTGTCCCTTCTTCCACAGTTCTCTCCTGCCAACACACATGTGCCCCAGTCCATGTCTTTCCCCTTCGTCCCCTCCCACCCTCCCCGCACATTTCGTCTCTTTGTGTCTCCTACACACCCATGCCCACGCTCGCTCTCTCCCATACTGAGAGGAGGCGGCGGCAAAGAATTTGCTGCTGACCGCTGCATTGCTAGGAGGCAAACACATGGCCGGCCTTGTGCAGGCCAGTTTCTGCCTGAGTGCCCCAAGTCACATATCCCCAGCATCATCTCCAGCACTGGGAAAACAGATGGTATAATAAATGAGCACAGTCTGATAAAAGGAGGAAAGGGTGCCTGCCTCGGATGCCCCTCACCCGCACGGAGACACACATCCAACGTGGGCACAGCTCTCTTGCTGCTATACCAGTCCAGTTTCATGCCAGAACTAGCCAGCTGAACAAGGCACAAGCTCAATCCTAGGATCAGATGGAAAGGAGAAGGATAGATGGTGATAGTGGATAGAAAGAGAAGGGATTTTTTTCCTGAAAGCAGCTTATATCCCCAGAAAAAAGAGTACATGGAAGGACTTCAGTGCTTGTAGGATAATGGAGAGGGTTGTTGGCATGGAAGGTTTATCAGAATCTGGGGATATATAGCTACAAGACATCCATGTGCAGGGACAGTTGTGAGGAAAAAGGCAAGAGGCGTAGACAGTATAGAGGAATCAGATCTCAAAACGGTTGTGGACTGAGGTTGCATTCACTTCTGTCTTAGTGGAAAGCCCCCTTGCTAGCAGCCCCAGCTGTGAAGGCCATCAAGAGCAATGACTTCATCCACTTACAGGAAATATCCCCAGGTCTCATTAGTCACAGAAACAGGAGGACGGAGACTGCATTACTCTGCTTTTGCTCACTCCAGAACCATCCTCCTGCCCTTACCCAGTTTCATGACATTGTCTCCTTTACTTCCTCCATTACCTCCCAGATATCTGCATCCACAAAGACTTGCAGCAGCCTTTCCTCTGCATTTACCTTAGCTACAAGAAACCCACGCTTGCTACCCATTCCCAAACCCACCAGCATTCCTTCTCCGTCTAACATTTCCACGTTCATTGTGGCCTGATCTCTCTCTGCTGACAATAGCACTGAAAAGCATTATCTTAACCCTGTAAGACATCTCCCCTGGATACTCTGTTCTGCTGTCCTTACAAGCTGATTTTATGCCTGATGCTTCAGCTGCAACCTGAATTTCAAAACTTCCAGTTTCACAGTCCCCAAACTGAAGTCACTCAACATCACAAAAACGGAGCCCTAGAAATAGCACACAATGGCCACGCACAACTGTTAGACTAAGAGAAAGCGATGCTCCACAGGAATCGAAATAAATTAGTTAAAAGCAGAGAAGGAAAACAAATAAAGTAAGAAAAAAGTAAAAAAAAGAGCCTCCTCCCATGCAGAGCTGAAGACATTTTTTATTGTCAGTAATTTTATTCATGACCAGAGTGATTTCTATCTGCTTTACATTGACCTCACACACATTGCCTTTTTCTATTTGTTGATGTTAAATATTGATATTTTGGGGAGGTCTTCTGCTGTATGAACTGGTCACAAAGTTTTTGTTGTGATATGTCAATGCTTGAGTTGTAGGGGTACTTCTGCTTGTTCAGGTGAGGTGGAGGTTGTCTTTCTGTTCTCTGAATAGATGAACATAACACATTCAGGATGCTGCAGCTCAATTAGGGATAACTTTTTATTGTTCCCTCCCCCACTTCAGGGAAAAAAAAAAGAAAAAATAAAAAAGAAGTTAAGCAAATAGATCACTCCACTTTCTAGCAAAAGAAAACAGAGATAGTGCTGGAATTAATCTGCATTTTAAATGATACAAAGATGTGTGGGTACCAAATGTAGGCGTCTATTTCCCTCCACTTAGAAATTCCCTCAGAAGAACTGTACTCAGTCTGAATTTCCAACATCTCTTCACACTCTTCCATGCTTTTACTCTGAGAGTGTCCTTAGTTTACCTACTCTTATTTTTTTCCAGTCTTACCTGGATATGCTGTCTCCAGCCACTGCTCCTCACAGCACGTTGTTCTTAACTCCACACACTACTCCTAGGCTTATCACTGTGGATTCTCACTATTGTCCTATAAAATCCCAGTGTCAACCCTGTTATGCAGACTTTAACTCATTCTGTGCCATTCTAACACAGGGCCTACATCATGGACTGAAATTAGTGGCTACCACTGAACTTACTCATCATGGCTCTGAATTCCCTGAACTGACTATGGCCCCGAGATCTTGGCCCTGAAAAATCTCTGTTCAGTTATTTGTTCTTTCCACCTGCCCTCCCACCTGCAGTGTCATCCAGCTCTACTCTGTATCCTCATTTCCCCTCAACGGCTCATGCAAAAATTACTTTTCTTCCCACTTTATTTCCATACATCACTCTACAAGCCAGGAAAAGCCTCAAGTCTTCCCACCCATAATCCCTGCCCTCCCACTCTGCCTCAGCACATACTTTGGGCTCTTCATGCAGGGATATAAACCCCATTCTTCCCAACATATATCCTACTCCCCTTCTGCTCCTGCATTTCCCCTGTTTGGGACACAGCAGCTGGTCAGTTCTGCCTATATACCTACTCTGCTCACAGTCCTTAACTCAAAGTCCTCGTATTGTGTATTTTTCCAGTACTTGAGCAGAAAGATTGCAGGCTCCACATTCGTCCAACCGATGCACATCTGGCTGGAGGGAAACTCATCAAACTGACCCCATCCCTGACCCCAGCTTGACATGTAGGGTCTGTCACATCTCCCTTTTAAACATTGCCAGATTTGGATTCGATCTCAGAGATCAGGGAGGAGAGCAATTCCAGGCTTCTCTTGACAAACAGCTCTAGGGGAGGAAATATGTGAAGCTGTGACAGAAGAATGAGAGAAAGACCCCCAAGGAGTGAAAGAAACAAAACCATTCACACACACACACACACACACACACAAACCCAACCCTAAACCAGAACTCAAAGTCAGAATGAGAGCAGCCAGTGTCTGAAAGGTACACTGTGGCAAGCTCTGAAGAGCCAAGATGAGGCTGCCAGGACTCAGCTGGGAGGGGGTTTAGGGGTGTGTGTCTCCTGCCAGGAAATCACCCTGGAGGCTGAGCAACATTCCCATGTTTCAGGTGACTTTGGCGGGGTTCACAACACCTAAAAAGAGCCCTGAAAAGACTAGAGACTGAGTAGCTGTCTTTTTTTCTCCCCCCCCCATAAGCATTGCTGTTCCGGGTCAGCAGAGCCAAGGGCAACTGGCACAGAAGACATTGTTCTCAAGGCAAAATGACAGCAGGAGGAGGAAATAGGATGCGAGAAGCAGAGAGATGACGTGCCCTTAGGCTGAGACGTTATGAGGGCCAACATGGCCCTTGAAGAGCTCCTGCTTGGACTCCACCTCTGCTGCAGAAGGTCCTAGAAGTCCCTTAACCCCAGATTCCACAGAGTGCCAACTGTAAGATGGAAAAATTACTTGCTAAGAACAAGCAGAGGTGGATATTATCCATCAAGAATTGCATATGAAATAGAAGAACTGAGAATGCATGGGGAGATGGGGATCCCATCATGGATGATGTCAAGAATAGGAATGTCTGCCAGCTACTGGCAGATAATCTGCCATCACACTGCTGGCTTTATACAGGCCGATGAGAACAACTGCAAGCAGTTGCCACCCAAACATCAGAGATACAGTAACTATTATAAGCAGAACAGTGGAGAGCGGGGTATGGACCCCCATGGATCTGTGCAAGCACCAGTAGAAAGCAGTTGCTGCCTGCAGAACAGAAATGCAGTGTTTTCCCTGCTGTCAGCACCTGCGTCAGGCTCCTGGTTTCTCTTGAGATACAGCTCTTAATTGGGATAGATTGTACGTTTTCTGCTGTAGCCCAGCCTAGCTCCCAGTTTAATTGCTAGTTTATGACTTAGCCTGTTTTGTGCTTTCTATGCTACTTCTTTCCCCACTTAATCTAACAGAATTATAGAAAGTATTGCTGGGAGGACCTCAGGAGGCCACACAGTTTATCCTTCTGCCCCAAGGCAGTATTTCATTTTCAACAACATCATGTGTCTTTTGCTATCAGGTCAGATCGGTCCAAGATGTATAGCAGGCAAAGAAATGAAGCTTACCCAGGGGAGTCAATTGGCATAAAAGACTAAATCCAGCCCTTTAAGTCACTGAAGTTATATCAGAAATAACCCTGGACCAAATGGTGTCATTTATCAGATCAGTTTTCTGAAAGATGTCCTTTCTTAAGTTTTAAGTCTCTAAAGTGAACAAATCTCTAGAAGAAACTGTTCTGACAGCCCCATTTCAGTATATTTAATGCTTTATTATGAGCAGCAGTGACCATTCCATTGTTAAGACTGAACAGATCTTATCACAGTACGATCAGCTTTGAAACTCTTATTAACTTCCACAATAAAACCCGATCTTTCTGGAATTTTGCATCCTGCATTTCACTCCACAGTGGAATATGGCTGGCAAGACAAAATAAAACCATTAAAGCATCTTTAATATGACAACTTTACACAGATGAATTTCCAGTAAATTTCAGAATGTCAGTCAGCTTCTTAAAGTTCTTTCTTCCAACACAATTTGACTAAAAATTCCACTTTTGTTGTCTTTAGTCTATTAATCTCTCTAGGAAGAGATGTCTTGCAGTCTTGGGAATAGATAATGCAGAAATTAGAAGGATAAAAAAAAAATCAGAGGGTGATGTATCAAGCTAAGTAAAGCAGGGCACAAATGTAACAGGGATTCTGTGCAGCAGAACCATGAAGACCAAATGATGGGTGAGAAGGAGAGACTCTGAGGAGGAAATAGTATTTTTGCCTAATCAAACAAGCAAGCAGGAAAAAGGACTGCATATCTCTTAAAAATTGTTAAAGGCATGTTTGTTTCCTCCTCCTTTCAAAATTTTAGTTCTGGTTGAGCTGGGTCTCTTCTGGTTTGTGAACACCCATGCTGAGCAGCTACAGCACTGCACAGCTGGACAAAGTAGGGGAGCTGAAGGAAGGCAACCAACTTCCTGGTCAGCAGACAGGCTTTCTGCCTTCCTCCCACTGTGTCTGTAATTCAGAGTGATGCTAAGGCTGTAAGCAGCAAATACGCATCCTCACCCTACTGATGTGACAGCAGCAGTTACTGAATGCACTAAGAGAAACTTAATAATGGCTTCAGTCTCTTACTCATCCTGCTTGTCCAACACACCTACTCACTACCCTAAACTCCCTCACACAGACACACAACTGTTTTCCACAGCCTCCCTATATCTGGCTCCCGTGTTTTTCCTCGCTCTTCACTACTAGCTTCTACAACCAAGGTCGCAAATCAGCTAGGAAAATAGCAACAAGCACCCCCTGCTTCATGCTGGCATTGTATAGCACATTAGCCAGGAAAGACAGTATATTATGCTTTTAAAATGCATTCAGAAGTGCTGAGAATGGTTATTGTCAAACAACCCATTTTGAAGGGCATTAAATTAGTGCTTGAAATAGTCCTGTAAAAAGCAAGTTGGGCAACATGCTTTAGACACAACCTCTTTTCTAATTCTAGTCATGGCCTGTGGAAAGAGGGAAAGGGGCAGTGGGTGAATCCCTACTGCTAGCTAATTAGATCATACATTTCCTCTCTCAGGCAATATATCTTTCCCTGCATGGGATGCATTTTTCTTCACTAACCTCTCAAAAGCAGCTTCCCTATAAATCACAAATCACCACTGCAAGCATTCCCTTAATGAGATCCTCCAGCTTTTGCATTCATTTAATAAAACAGCGTTCACCAATCTTCATCTTACTGGTGCATTTAGACTGTTTATTTGAAGTTACAGGAGGTCCTTCTGGATTGAACTTCTTGGTTAAAGATCGCATAGGATTCATTCTATCACCTATTCCCAAGGCATTCATCCCTGCTATATACCACGTCACAGGTGGCACACACACCTGGCATGCTATTTTCAATATGAAAAAATATCTGTCTAGTGTTGTAATCACATCATCAATGGAACCGGGGGAAATGAGCTACCAAATCAAAACAAACCTTCTTCAATTCTTTAACTAGATCAGCACAGCATCCAAAATAACTTTTATTCTTAATAGTCAGAGGTACCAGCACCTGCAGGCAAGACACTACTCAGCCCATGTAAATCTAAGACACCTCCCCAGGATTAACAAGACAACCCATGTAAGATAAAAATGCCTTAATGCTAATCCAATTCAAAAAAGAGTGAGTCTTCTAGATACGCTAAGCCCATGGAGGAGCGCTTCTTTCTTTGGAGGAAGCAAGAGCTTTCCCAGCTGGTTCTGTCATTTTGTGAGGTGACTTCTAGCAAAAGAACCTATTGATTCTCTTTTCTTGTGGGCTGAGCTCCTACTTAACCTCTTTGTCTGGTATTCATGCTCCCTAGCTAATTCCCAGCATCAACACACTGTTGCCAGTGAAATACACCCAGCTGCTTCTCCAGATTCTTGAAGTGCTTCATAAACTCAGCTACAACATCTGCAGCTATATTTCTTATGTTCAATCCAATGTACTTTTTCTAGCTCTGGACATAAAAATGGTTATAAAACCCACGTATAAAAGTCTTGAAACACAGATTCCTGAAAAGCCTGCCTGAAAAATCACTGAGTGCTTATTGTCTACAAAATTCAGCTTCCCTTGCCCAAGGGAGGCTAGCATAATCTGGGAGAAGAGAACGGTTACAGTTTTGAGCTCCTTGATGTTAGGCTTAGTTACAAGGCAGTACTTTACCATGGGTGCTTTCACATACTGCTGTAGCAAATACGTTCTCACACATGCAACATCAGTACTCCACACAAAAGAGCAGATCTCTCTAGGCTTTTACCTTTTCCAATACAAAACTTCCAGCCAGACACGGCTGAGTCAGAGTAGCTCAGCCAGGCTGTCTTTCATTTCCTGACTCCTGTTTCCACTAGCGACATCAGAACTGTGGTCTTTAATCCAAAATTCAGGGACAAGCAAAGAAAGTTTAACAACAAAGAGGACTTTGATTCTAGCAAGGGATTGAGAATTGAACCTAATGAGAACGCGGTATTGCCAAGTTCAGCTGCCAAAAAGAAAAATGACATAAAACCACCTAAGATGACAACGACACGAAGAAGAAAAGATGATTTGTTTTAAATTTTGGACTCGTCTTTAGAATAAAAGAGGTATTCTTGCTATCTGACCCCGTTTTGCAGAAAAGCCAATTTGGATGTGCCTGTAGGAAGTCCGGCTCGCTTCAGGAGGCAGGTTCTTGAGAAGCCTTGTGACCTGGGACCAGCAGAGGGCACTGCGTTACCAAGTGACAGCAGCACAGACGCAAGACAAGGCAGCTCCTATCAGGCAGCGAAGTGAGCCACATTGAAGAAAAGAACCAGATTCTAGAAGTCAGAAACACATATTAGTCATCAGCATATCAGTCCTACAACTGATAAGGGTAACGGTGTTAAAACACACGTCAGCTCTGGGCACTCCTAGAAACACAACTAAATCCAGCTCGGTCCCCACACCTCTCAGTCTCCGTGTGTTGATTTTAGGGCATAGGCCTCCTACTGAAAATGCTTTTCAAGTGGCAGGGCCAAATCAGCCCCGCCCTGCAACATATGTATCAAGACTCGGCTGCTTAAGGTGAAAAATACCCTGTCAGCTTCCCGTCTCCTTTTCCAAACCTCTAAGTCCGTGCTTGTAGCAGCAGGAAGTCTGTTCAGACAAGAGACAAGACAATATCAAAGCAAAGAGCTGGCAATTTCCATCCTGCCCTCCCCTTTTACTCCCCGCCTCCTCCAACCTAGCAGACTTTCAGTGAGCAGAGAACCAAGTTAGAGGACATGAGAGGAATGCTGAGGTAGCAACTTCAGAAGAGTGTCTTTCCACTGGCTTATTTCTAGTTTATTTTGAATTACCAGAAGATGACCATGAAGAAGCAAACAGCTCATATTTTTTCCTTCTCTCTGTATTCCATCCTGCAGGACTCTGGGCACTGGAAGAAGCTTAGAGGATAAATAAGTCATCCCAGTCACGGACCTCAAGCTAGTGAGTGAAAAGTTTCCACTTTCTCTTTGTACAGTTGGTGGAATGACTTAGCCAGGATGTGGAAAGGGGCCTCAAAATTTTTCATCTCCTTCTGCAAAGAAATAAGAAAGTTGTGAATGGCAGATGGAATAACATTTGACTATTTCTGCTCTAACTGCTTCACAAAAGACATAGTAAAAGTGAGGGTGAGTTAGGTGACAAACACATGGAAGAGAGCCCCACATTATCTTTACCTGAAAGAAATGATAACATTACAAACACTCACTTCCACAGATGCTGAAAGAAGCAGATACTCACCACTGACGTCTCACAGTATTCCAGGCCATGTTTCTCAGCCCACTCCTGTGCTTCCTTCTGCTCCACAACTCGACGACCAAACAGGTCAGTTTTATTCCCCACTAAGACACCTACAGAAAAACAAAAAACCCCCCACACAAATGAAAAACAACAAACCAGAAATGCTTACTTGTTAGCAATAAAGGCTGGGACATTCATATAAGTAGCTGAAAAAATTGGAGGTGTGGACAACAGTCTACAACTACCTAGAAAAGGTTCCACAAAGGAAACATATTCATGCCTTATCTGCTTTGTGATAAAAGCAAATGAGTTGGTGGAAGCCATGCCTGTCCCTGGCTTAAAATAAATGCTCTATGCTACATCTCAACAGGAACAACTCCTGTCATATAAGAGAGGAGCAGATTACAAGAACTTCACCCATCACTTACCAGGGATGTGCACTCCAACTGCTTGAGCCTTCAGCTTCTCCAACCACTTCGCACAGTTGTTGAAGGATTGCTCATTAGTGACATCATAGACAAGGCACAAGACGTTGGGTTGCTCCCACTGCACAGCAAGAAAGGAACATTGTCAGCTCTAATGAAACTGACGTGGTCAACAGCCAGTCTGTAAACACAGCAAACACAGATGCTAAGACAAAAATAAAAGGCCTAACATACAGGAATCCTATGCCCTGGCTGAGGTTTCACATTTCGTTTGAGCTGACTAAATGGATAGCTGGCACTGGGAAAGATGGTCTTGCTCTCCTTCCCCATTCCTGTCTGCATACTCCTGCTCCTTTTCTTGTATCAGCTTTGGCTTTCATCTGATCCCTGGGGAAAACGATTCTTCATGCTGAATTAGCACAAAATTAATCCTAGAGAAAAAGTAGAAAGGTTTTCTTCCAGTTTCAGGAGCTGAGGCAGCTTCTAGAGGGGTCCTGTGCAAACCAGACCTGGTGCCAGGGCAAAAGTGGAATTGCCTCTTGTGGAACAATGAACCATTGACTCAGCCATCTTATGAAACCTCACATCAATTAATTCATCCTATGTCTTAAAATGAGATAACACAGCGGAGAACTGTACGGGGAAGGACACAAATGCATGAAGGAAAAAATCAAGGGCAGTATTAAGCTCAAGGACAAGAATGAGCCCTGTTGGATCTAACATATCACCATAACATAAAAAATCCCCAACCCCATAGTTGGAGTATCAGCAAAATAGATGTTTTTCTAGGAAATAAAAATAGTCAACAGTACACAGTGATTCTCAGTTATACATCTCTATTTATCTTGAAAGAAAACTGAATGACTATCTGACTTACTTCCTCTGGAGAGTATTTCTTCTAGTACAGGTTTTAGAGAGGTAGAACAGGATGCATTGGCAACTGAGGTAATTGTTCCCATTTACACTAAAGACAAAGTTTGCTACATCTGCCAGACCGGGGAGTTTAGATCTTCAAAGCAAACGCACTTCTTTGGAAGAAGAGGACTGTTACATAAGACTTACCAGTTTCTCCAGCATTTCAGAAAATAGATCTTTTCCTGCAGAGTCAAAAATGAAGAATTCCTGAAAGCAGAAACAGAAAGAAGGCTCTTACCAGGAAAAATGCAGTGCAGGGCAAAGTTTTTGAAGTGAATACTGGAATCAGTGACTCCTGCAGCACTGTTGTGTCCCTAAGGGACCAGTTTCCTGCACTGAGAATATTTCAGGTAGTATGAGAAAAGAAACAGCTATTTTTCACGTATAACCAATAAAAGCATTACCTCCAAGGCCCCAGGTCTGCTTTCTACCCCTACTAGAAACAGAGTATATAGACTGAGAAAGAAACCTGCAGTATTTATACAAAATCATACACATATTCCACATTCCACTATTGGGAGTACAGGGCATTAAGGAAAAATAAGAGATAAGTTCCAGATTCTGTACTTCTATGAAACTACACCTGAGTGCCCTAAAGGACAGAACAGAATCCTAACAAAGCTGGCATCAGCTTTCGTTTAAGATGTCATGTTGGATACACGTAAGTAAAACCTACATTTTTAAGATTAAACTACCCCTGGAGTATCAGCAATTGTACATGATCAGCCTCATTTCCTTAATGCAACTTAATGGCCTTACGAACATGTAGAGCAATATTCCACCAGAATGAGACTGAAGTGAGGTTTGAGCTCTGGATGTCTCTTTCTGACCCAATTTATGTCACAGAAAAACTCACCACACTATCACTTGTCTCTGGAACTGATACAGCCTTCACCAACAGTTCTATGCCCGCTGTCTGTCAAGAAGAATCAGGAAAACAAGGATCAGAAGAGTTTTTAAGAGCCTGTCCGACTGCGTACCAACTATGCATCGGATTGAGGCAATTCTTGTGAATCATTACAATCCTATCAAACAATGACAGCCAGGAACTCCTCATAGCTCTCCTAACAGACTCCCACCTACATGTCAAAGCCAGGTAGATTTGTTCTGATAGGGAAAAAAGACAGAGAAGAACCAATGTCCAGAGATTTGCTTATACACATCTAAGGGTAATAGCTTAAATCTGCAGGGCTACATTCACTATCACATTGCTGCTCCAAAGCACGCCTTAGAACGTTTTGCACCAACCATGTGATCTGCTAACATATGGGACTGAGGTTATTTGCGCCTCTTCCACCTTTTATCTCATTCTGCTTTGTAGCTTGTTTGTTCTATTTCTATGCTTAACTTCTGGTTTCCATCTTTATTTCAATGAATAAACATATTTCAGGGTTTTTTTTTCTCCACACTCATATTTTCCTTTTTTTACTTTACTTATATTTACTTTTATTTTTATCCTGCTTCTGATTAGTCATCACCATTGATTCTCACACTGAAAGACTGCAAACTGTATCCTCTTCATCTGGGAACAGTTTCTCTAGATTATAATTATCTTGGGGCTATGCAGCACATCTTCGTGTTTGCATAGTGATAAGCGCACTGTCCGCACGCACATTTAATAGCTGGAATTAAAAGCTTTCTCCTTCAGCAATGCTTTTTCATAGAGCACTCCCTAAAGGGGGAAGCTCTCCAACACCACAAAAGCTTGTAAAAACATTGGTTCAGCAGGAAAATTATAACATTAAGTAAATTACTCTGCATTAAGTTTCAAAATCAGCACCCACATAATGTAAAGCCTTACAGAATATTAAATGGTTTCTATTCAGAATCTAGTGTCTAAGAGAAAGAAAACCCTGTAAGACCTCATCTTGAATGTCTCAAATAATAGTCTTCTCATGCAACTAGGAAAAAAGTCAAATATCAGTTTAAGCCTGTTGTATGCTTACCAGTGTGTAGTTCTTCTGAAAATGAGCCCCATCATTGCGGAACATCTGAGCTAAAGCACTCTTCCCCACAGCTGGATCTCCTGCCAAACCAAAACCATAAAAAGATTTTTGTCTCATCTTAAGAGAATTTTATTTTCACTCAGTTCTATTACTATCACATTCCACAGGAGCCTGGATAACTGTCCCAAGAAGCACAACACAATTTAAAAGGTAATACCCATGTGAAGAAACAAATACTGCCATTATGTATACTGGGGATGAGATCAGATTTCTGCTCTTCTTCCATCCAGAGCAGGGTGGAACAGTTGTTTATTTGAAATTCAGGTCTACCCAGTAGTCTTTACCTAAGAATTAAAATTTCCCAGATAGGTTATCAGGTAGAGAAAACCACAGTGTGACCAGGGAGACTGGGCTGCATAGGAGACTATTTGCTCTTTGATTACCTGCATCCCCAGATTCAAATCCTTGTTGCATACTGACTTTAGTGAAGAGACAAGTCATTTATATTCTACCAAATTGCTTAATCTGGTAACATTCCTCGATGAACTCTTCTTTCTGACCCTGCTAAGAGAGCAACTCTTTGTGACTCAATGCTGCTGGTGGCTCATTAGTTGCATCCTGGGCATAACAGAAGCAAATGCCACTTGGCTGGAGAGAAAGAGCCTGCTGATTCATCCCTAAATGGAAGGAAAACCAAGGGGCTTTATTTTTTGCTTTTCTAGAGCCAAGGCTTTCTGGTATGGCTTGCAGAACACTTCAGGCAAACCTGGCAGCTGCCTGCTTTGACTTGCTGTTACAAAACTCCATAAGATCCAGAGCAATCACAAGTAACTGCAGAATTCACATATGCCCATATCACTCCATGAAAAGTATCTTAATCCTCGAAAAACAAAGATTTACCTTAATGTTCCCAAAGAGCTTATCCTCTCTTCACACACTGTCTTACTAGCCTGAATAGTTCAAAGAACAGGAACCAGGAATTAAATACCTCACTGGTTCTACCTTTACCCTACCATAAAGAAAGGTAAGGTGATTCATGACATCCAAGTCTGGAATACCAGTCATGCTGTAAATAAATAAACCAAGAAGGGGTATATTTTGACCCTATTACAGCTTCCTAGATGGTGTTTTGAAGGAAACTGGGAAAGCTAACTGCTCACATAGTATCATAGAGGAGGAAGGGTGTTTTGGATGGTGACAATTGCTCCTAGATACATTAAACAAATGTAGTTCTTGTTTAAACATTTTTAGCATGCTTGCTTACTTTGAGATGAGTTGGGTTCATAATATTTAGACAGGAAAATCTGGTAAGTCAGCTTGTTTGTTCCCTGATCAGTTCAAGCTTGTGCTGAAGACAACACTCTGTTCTGAGTGCAAGCTATTCTGTATTTCAATAGACAATTAGATCTGTCTTTGTAAAATGAGACAGAAAAGCATACATTGCTCCAAACTGCACAGGCAGCATCCGGTGCAAATTCTTAACTAATGTGTTGCCTTTCTTCAGTTTGACAGCGCCTGTTGTTCTCTCCCTTGTCTTATTCTTTGCCATCCTCTTAGCCCATTACATCACTACTCTTTCTCAAAATAAGTTTCCTTGCCCTTTCCATTTAGTTTGGTCTCATCTGCCAGTACTGCATCCACAGTATTTATTCCATCCATATTTTTGTTACTCTGCCAGAATCTGAAGTGTGTCTCTAAAACACCAGCTACTGCCAACTGTCTCTACAACATGGAAACCTTTTCGTGGTGTCTCCATAGTAAGCTCAAGCCACAATAGCTTTCACCCCTGTGTCTGTAAATTACCCTTGAGATAACACAGGAATCGCTTTCAACTGTCAAGTTAATAGTCTCTCTTGCTAATAAAAGCCCTTTTCCCCTGTTGTTCTCTTTGACCTTGGTGCAGTTCCCAATACTGTGAGCCACTCTATTCTTCATAGCCATTTCCTTAGGTACACAAGAGTTCCCTGATCCATCTCCGATGTTTTCACTCCTACCTATGAAACTGCATTGTGTTGTTCCCTTTTGGTTGTTGTGGTTACTCATCTCTTATATATCTTTCACTATATTGGTTTCTTCTACAAGTTATTTTGCCTGGTCTGCTTCATTAATTTATTATTTTTAATAATACATGGATATTATTTTAGGACCTAGGACTTATTGCAACCTTCCTGTTGTTTCGATCATGCACAGAACTGAAAAGGCAGCTCCAGACTCAATTAGGATTAAGCACACAACTGGGTCATCCACCCATGTGAATTTTAAAAGGCCATGGAATTGCTCTTTGGTAAAGCTAAACAAAAAATTTAAAAATTTAAGCAAAGCCTACACACTGGGACTTGGAAACTTCCAAACTGGAAACAATATGACAGTTTCAAATCTAGAAGACACACAAGATACTCATGCTGTTCAACAGTGTGAGTGTCATACTACCAACAGAGGCACAAGGCAGATTAATTCTTTTGCATTTGCCAAAGATCACACCTGGCTTTGTGTGAGTTGATGGTTAGCTGCTGCTGAGGTTAAAAAAATGCAAAGATTTTATTCTGGATGCAAGCAAACAGGTTTGGAGCAAAGAATTAAACTTGGGAGTTGGCTGCACACAAAGGTTTTACAGGTTTATGCTTCTTGCTGAGGCTGCACAGAGCTTCATTGTAGAAGAAGGGAGGAAAGGAAAAAACAACCCACCTTTGTACAGTGTTAAGAGTCAGCTGTACTTACTTCCAACACCACCTCCACAATCCATCCTGACTAAATAAACTGGTGTACCCCGCTCACCTCTTTTTTCAGTTTAACCTTCAGTTTGTTTGGGGAAAAAGATGACTCTGTCAAGTGCATATGCTTTGACCTTCTACTCATTTCTAAGGCTCTACCCTTTCATCAGGATGTCGGGATCATCCAATTTTTTGGCATGCCTGTTCCCTCCAGCACAAAGGGTGCCTCCCACAAGAGGCAGGCCCCGGTTGCCTGCCCTGCTCCCTTCGCACGTTCCCTTTCTCAGCCCACCTTTCACACTGTAGAAACACTCTTTTTCTTCAGATCCTGCCCTTGCAGTCGAGCTGGTCCCACCCCGCCTCACAGCCTCCCTGAACACAGCCCTGGAGTCTCCACATGCCGCAGGAGGGCGAGGATAAGGGGTAGGTAACCACAAACGTGATTGCTACCCTTTCCGTCCCGAGGGAGCTGCGGCGTCCACCCCTCTCCTGCTGCCTCTCTCCCCACCTCTTCTCCGCCGGGGCGGCCGCCTGATGAGGGGCTGAGAGCAGCCAGGCCGCCTCCCGGCGCGGCCTGCCGTCACCCGCCCAGGGCTCCCTCCTCGCTGAGGGGGGCTGGGTGTCCCCTGGTCCCCTGTGCTGCCCCGCTACGGGCCTCGCCCCATCCCACGGAACCCGCTCTAAGTCCCTACCGCCTGTGGGGCGGCCGGGGCCGGCCGGGCCGGACTCACCTGCCAGCAGGCACTTGGCGGCGAGCTTCACCATCGCCCCGGCCCGGGGGGAGGCGGCGGCGGGCCGAAAAGGCAGCGGCTCCCGCTGCCGCCCTCTGCCGCGGCCCTTAGCAACAGCGCGGCCCTAGCAACCGAGGGCCCCGCCTCCTTCGGGGAAGGGACCGCCCGCCCAGTTCAATTGGCTGTGAGCCCTGCTCATTAATGCTACCCGGCATATCATTGGTTTGCTTGTCTTTTCCCGCCCACTAAGTCCCGTCATTCAAATCATCCTCCCCGCTCCTTCTAGTACCTAAGGCTGGGCAGCGCGCTCAGCGGGCGGCGCCGCGATGTTACAGGGACGAAGGTGTAGTTTCTGCCTAGCAGCTAAGCACGTCGTCGAGATCCATTTTGTTATTGGTAGAGCACAGGGGACCGTACCACGTAGTCGAAATTAGCCCACTGGAGACAGGGCAGAGAATTATAACGTTACAGGCAAATATCTAAGCAATAAGGGCTCGGCAGCACCAAGGAGGGAAAAGACAAGTGAGATCAAGGGAAGAAGCCTCCATTTCCTGCCTTATGATCCCACGGAATGGCATCCTCTGTAGAGAAGCGCCCTCCCCCGCACGCGCGGCTGAGTGCCTTTCTGCGCATGCGCAGAAGCCGGGCACTCATCGTTCTCCTCCTCCCGCTGCTTCCCAGGCTCTCCCGTCCTGTGGCGCTGGGACGCGCTGTTCCGCTCACCCGCCGCTCTGCGCAGGCGCGGGCGGTTAGCGCTGGGGCGCGCTCTGGGCCGTTAGCAGCGGGTTGGTGCCTGCCACACGGGCTGGGGAGCTGGCCTCGCCGTGGGGCGGGAGGTGAGGGGGCAGTGTTCTGCCACCGGCTGCGGGAGTCCTGTGACTGGGGGCAGTTTTCCCTCAGGGCTCAGAGCTGGAGTCAGTTCGGAGCGGGATGTGCGAGCGCCCAGCCCCTGTCTGCACCCCGCTTTGTTCTTCGCTGCCGCTGCTTTGAAGTCGGCCACAACCCTCCTGAATTCCACACTGTTGGTTGGGGTTAGGTCAGAGTATCTAAAATAGACCTTTTATGAGCCTTGTGTGTCCAGTGTGGCAATCGAGGAACATTTCTTCACAACCTGGCTCAACATTTGTACTGTTCCCCCAGCTCACGCTTTTTCTTTGGTTATGCTACTGTTCTCCCAGAGAGGATTCTCCCCTTGCACAATTTTTAGTTCCTTTCTTCTTAGTATCTCAGAGTATTGTTCCTTTCCCTGCTCTGTTAGTTTGTGATCCTTCACACTGCGGTAGGTTGCTTCCTTTATTTTGTTTTTCTTCTCTGTCAATTCTACTAAGATTTTCCTTGCTTGCTCTTAAACTACTTCTATGCTGCCTTCTTCAGCTGTAAACTGGTTTTCTGTCTTCTTCAAGCAGTACAAGTCAGACGTAATGTGTTTGGGTTGGACCCGAAAGAGCTGAAGGTACAGCTTTGTGTTTTCTCCCCTCCTTCCAATCTCTTTGAAAGATCCTATGCTGCTAGAAAGCACGTCATCAATAGCAAACAATACTTTTTTTTTCAGGGTATAAATTTTATGCATGAGGTGGTTTACTGTGGAGCACAGAACTTGCCTCCTGTGAAAAGCACCAAGTAAGCTGGGAAGGAAAGAATAATATTGCATCTGTATTTGGGTTATAAGATTGAACATTCCAAGAGCAGAATTGATTGAAAAGAAATTTTTCCAAGGTGTTTGGGTGGGTTTTTTTCCCCACTACCTCAAGGTAATGCCTGCCTAGAAGGCAGCTTTGTTTGGTCTTTCTAGTATCAGTGAACCCTTTTAGATGTTTGGTACCACATGACATATATGCCAGACAAGCAAATAATGTAAATAAGTACCTATAGCAAAATGAAAGGAGTCTTCTATATGCATATAAACTCCATTGTTTCTGTGATAATACAAAGGGGGCTTCTCTAGCCTGGCTGGGCAGAGGCTTTAATTACAGATGATAACTGTAGTGAAGTGTAGTGGTGGAGCGACTACTAGGGGCTCCTTTAAAACAGCAAAGAAAAATTAACCCCAGGTCTTATCATTGCTTTCACTTTTTTCTCTTCCATCCCTGAATCCTCCATCACATAAAGCAGGTGTGTGGTTATTGATGTTCTCCATCACTTATGTCTAAATAGCTTGCCTCCCTTTTCATCTTTTCTGCCTTCCGCTCCATGCTCCAAGAAATTCACTCGTCTCTGTGTTGTTCCATTTTTGCAATCTTTGCATTATCCTTTGTTGTCTATTTGTAATATTGTCCCAGTTTACTGACAGGTCTGTATGTGAAGGCTTTGAGGCTCCATTATGATGTACTTGAGATTTATTGATCGTGGCTGTAATGTAGCAGTATTCATCAGCATTTACTGAGGGCTCAAACACCCCTACCATTTTACACTAGGATCAGTGTAATAGAAGTCATAGATTATGTTGGAAGTGAGATTTTCATTGCTATTAAAAATTCTGCTTGGGATCTGTCTATCTCCCATTCTGTTTGCTGCTTTTCTATTAGCACCCTGCTCCTTCATCCCATTCCTTCATTTCCTACTTACCTCCAAATGCACTTGCCCATGTAGCTCTTAATGGACTTGTGTCTTCTCTATTTTTGCTGTCCTTTTGCCCCATGCTTTTTTCCCCCCCAGTCCCAATCTTTTCCTCTGCCTGACTTCTCACAGGTAAAAGTTGTTCCCTTACCGGCATTGACAGTGATAGATTAAGGATGCAATTACTTATCTACACCTTGTAATCCAAGCAGAATCACAGTCTGCTTTTAGCAGTCCACAGGGGTTGCTGTTGAATAAATTGGAATACTGGTAGCTGTGCTCACTGAAGCTTCTCTCATCTTGAATACATGAAAAGAAGAGGGGGAGAGGAAACCTCTGTGGATTTAAAAAACCAACAAGCAACAAAACAACAACAGAAGATGATGCCCTTACCCTAGAGAAGTGTTTATTAGGTTAAATCTACGAAGAAATAAAGCACCCTTTTTATTCATGCATAAAAATTTAAAAAATAAATTAGAAATTTAAAAATAATCTTCCCCAAATAAAGCGAGATTGCTGTGAGTGGGAATCATCCCTTCTCTGATGTGAGCAGGATAAGTTGCCCTGACAGCCACAGCACCCTGAAATTTGAAGTCATGTTCCTGTAGACAGTGGTCATGCAATGGCAGATAAACTGCACGTGTCCACGTGCATCTCGCATTTCATCAGGCTACATAAGGCATCACCGGTGGAACTGCAGCTCCAGTAGTGTGGGGAGGAATTTCAGAAGCAAGGTAGGGCTTTACAATGAGGACTAAACCAAGGTCATGGAGTCTTTTAGACTGATGTATGGCTTGAGCTTCAGCTTCAGTTGAACTCTATTCTAGTCACTTCCTTGTCTTCTTTGCAACATGCACCTCTTAAAAAGTTATTTTTCTGTGAGGCAGAATTCACTAATATTCCTAGGACTTGTTTTTACAGTTCTTCATGTATAGATGCAAACATGCTGGGTATCTGCTCATTTGAGCGGGTCACAACCTGTAACTTGGAACGTGCTGCCTAATATAAGCTACTGAGGAACTCATGTAGCTTTCCTTGGAGTAAGCAATGCTTCTCAGGAGGGCATTAAGGAAAGGAATTAGTAGATCTTTCTGTAAGAAATCTCTCAAATACAAAGTGTTTCATCAGTTCTTTTTTAAATTTTATGTTGCTAAAAGGAAACAGTGTGACAAAACAACATCAGATATATCTTGCATATGGATGAATATTCAGGCTTCATGCAGATTCTTACAGAATAGACTAGAAGTATTTATGGATGTGTAAATGTCATTGAGGATTTCCGTTCACTACACTTTTCCCAAGTAGTAGAATAAATATAAACTTCATCTATTTTGAGGGCTACTTCATTTGGCATCCCCCAGAATTGCCTTTTGTTTCTCTTCAGAGTAGGGCTGTTAGCACAGAAGTATGAATTTGGATGCTCTCTATATCACTGTTGATAACAGCATTATAATTCCAGGTCTTCAGATTTTGCTCTTTTGTGGTAGGGACTGAGGCACGGATATGAAGGCTCTTTGGCTCGCTGCACTGAAATGTAAGATGATTATGAAATGGTTGGATCAGCCAAAGGATTTGTTGGCAGTTACAACAGCACTTCTAACTGATCTGGCGTATCTGTCATTTGTTTCTGATCTACTATGTTGGGAAAGTGGAGGTTAGGAATGAATGGTGGTTGTGGCATCACTGAAAAGTGGTAAATGATTAGATGTAGGGTAGGTACCTCAACAAGCCTATAAAATGGCTTCAAGTATGCTAATTCTAACTGCTCTGTCCTTTCTTCTGATGAATATGGAATGAGGGACAAATTTTTCAGGGATGCATTCAAATCCACAAGGATAAAGATAAGGAGAATTTTGTTGGAATAATTATTCTGCATATGTCTGGGAAACTTCCAGCTTGAATCTTTATGGGTTTGCTGTTGCACATGGAAGCTAGGAGAAGTGCTGAGAACAAAATCTAAAATCTTTGTTTAGTTTTTAGCAATATACCCCAAAGCATTAGACATGGGTAGGTGGTCTAGGGTCTGGAACTTCATACAGAAGGTCTTAATGCTGTACAGATCTCTGCATGGGGGAGTATTATGACAGTCTGAGGACTTGCTGTGGCATTGTGTTGTGGCCTGAACCTTTGTCAGGTGTGAGTTTGCTGCTGTTGGAGCAGTGATTGTGCTCTTCTTGCGCAGAGTTGTGCATAGGGTGACTGATGCAGATCAGTGAGCATTGAGTATGCTTCTGCATCATGGGGAAGGGGTTAATCTGTCGAATACAGAATATATGAATATATGATATCTTTAAATGAGCTACCCGTAATTCCAGCATGCCAGTCATTATGTGGTGGTGGTGATGATGATGATAATATCAGCTGGGAATCTTTTTTTGGATCTCTAGCTGCTCTCCGCTTAGAAAGCAGCTGCTAGGTTTACACTAATGCTATATCTTATGTTAAAAGCTGTAAGACAGACTACATTCAAATAATGAGATTTATGAAGAAAAAAAAGAAGGTTATGTTTTGGTTTATATTCTATTTATACCTTTAGAGTTTGAATGTTCAAGGGTTTTTTTCTGAAGGCGTGACAGCTAGAATTTTTTCCCCTTGCTGAAAACTGAGAGTCAACCATGTGACTCCAGGACCTGGAGTTTTAATGGAGGAAAGAGAAGAGAAATATTTGAGACTCCTAATTAAATTTTTAAGAGTTTACAGCACTCTGTTTTCTATCTTCTCCGTTTTTCTAACAGACCAATTTTTCGGCATAAATTTTCCCACCTTATTAATGTCCTTTCTTTTCAAGGTCAATTTATTAGAATGTATTTATAATAAAACTCTTCTGCTCTAAGCTTTTCAAATCTTCCCTCTAATCATCTCCTTCCTGCTCTGGATTTCTCTTTCCCCAAATTCCTGACCCTGAATTTCTGTGTTGTTCACTCTCTGGCCTCTATCTCAGAGCTCTCTGTCCATGTCTTGTTGTTCTCTCATACTTTAAAAGCAAGGTTCCTCCTCTTGCTTTTTGCAGTAGCTGTTCACACCAGCTGTTTCCTTCCTATATGCTGCTGAGCCTTGAGCCTTAATGGTCAGAGTCTTTGTGGCTTTTTTCCTACAGATGTAGGGCCTTGGTTCCTTCTTCTGATGAAATCTTAAACATCTGGGCTACACAGTGAACTTAACAATTCCGAACGCGAAGGATCCTGAGCCTGTAAAAACAGGATACAGACAGGGAAAAAATGTTCATTGTTATGTGCTGTGTGTTTTGTATTCAATAGACTAGATGAAATTCCAGGTTAATTTTGACCTATCAAGCCTTCGGTGAGAAATAATTTAAACTATATTATATCAGTTATCTTCCTTTGGAGCATTCAAAATGAAGATACATTTGAACACTAGAGTCCTCAACAAAGATGTAGGCTCATTAAATCTATGGACAAATGCCTCTTAAGACTCCTCTGCTTTGCTAAGAAGGCTATCACGTGTGAACAAGAAAGTTAATGCATGCAGAGAGGAATAGAAAAACACTGGCTCTAGTAATGGAGATTGTTACAGAACATAATTGAACACTGACTGCAGCAAAGCTAAAAGGAGACTTGCATTACAATGACATAAAATCTTTATTTTTTCCCCTAACCTCTGATTTCAGCTGTCTGACTAAGAGCAGGTGCTGGGCAATAGCTCAATTTCAACAACCCATTGCAGCTGAAAGAGTAGATGCAATTGTGCTGTATCCAGCAAAATTGAAAATTACTTTAAGGGGGGGAATGCAAATGGTTTAGGACAGAAAATATTCATTCATCTGCAGAAGGAAGCATAAAATTAGCACAGTCACATAATTCTTATTCCACTTTATATTAAAGCAGGAATAAGTGCTTGATAATTTGCTGTTACCTATATATTTTAGTATCTTTTTAAACTGCATTGCATTTTGAAAATGAAGGAAGTGAGCTTTGTTAACAATTAAAATGTTAGCATTTTAAAAAATCCTTCCAGGCAGTTTCCAAAACCTGAAAATGTCTCTTAATGATTTGGCTGTTCACCAACCCATGCCCCTTCCCTCCAGTAATCAATGGTTAGGCAGTTGACCTCTTGTCCTACACCTCTTCTGACCTGTCCGGAAGTGCTGGTGGCACAGTTGGAATTAATAGAGAGTTACAGTGTTGTTGCCACCTGAAGGCTTGAGTATCAGTTAATGCCAGTGTTGTACCACTCTAACACCAGTGAAACCATCTGGGTTTTTGTACATAAACCATTAATTGCTCAGAGTAGCATCTCCTAGAATTAAAAACTGGGTTGTCAATAAGAATTGGACATTCTAATTCAGACACTGACAAGATCTTTTCACTTAGATTTTCCTAGGTGGAAGATTGAATGAGTTTATGAAAAAAAACCTATCTAGTTGTGTGTTCCTTGGGCTTATTAAGTGCCTTCCAGTATTTTATTAGGATGTTGACTCATTTATTGTAGCTCATGCAGTCCCCACTATTTTTCTGATGTCTGGCAAAGGGACTCTAGTTTCTGTCTTTAGGAGTGTATCAACTTTTGTTAAGCTTTGTTTCTTTAGTAACCAGAAAAAGCACTTCCTCCCTTGTGAATCAGTTATCCCACATTAGGAGATCCTACAGTATGGGACTCCTACAGATCCTACAATCTTAAGATATATTTGGCTTTGCGCTCTCTTGTTGAGAGAGAAGTTGTTTTAAATGTTGGAGCTCTAGAGAGCCTTGGGATTTCTAAATGGAGGAGGTGATCTTCCCCCTCTACTCTGCCCTGGTCAGGCCCCACCTGGAGTATTGTGTCCAGTTCTGGGCTCCCTGATATAAAAAGGACAGGGATCTCCTGGAGAGAGTGCAGAGAAGGACTACAAAGATGATTAAGGGCCTGGAACATCTCCCCTATGAGGAAAGGCTGAGAGAGCTGGGGCTGTTCAGCCTGGAGAAAAGAAGACTGAGGGGGGACCTAATCAATGTTTATAAATATCTTAAGTATGGGGTGCAGGGGGAATTGGCCTGCCACTTTTCTTTGGTCTGTGGAGACAGGACAAGGGGCAATGGCTGCAAGTTGGAGCACAGGAAGTTCCGCACCAACATGGGGAGGAACTTTTTCACAGTGAGGGTGACAGAGCCCTGGGACAGGCTGCCCAGGGAGGTGGTGGAGTCTCCTTCCCTGGAGATATTCAAGACCCGTCTGGACGCCAATCTGTGCAGTATGAGCTGGGGAGCTGCTTTGGCAGGGGGGTTGGACCCGATGGTCTCTCGAGGTCCCTTCCAACCCGTACAATTCTGTGATTCTGTTTGGAAAAGAGGATCTGCCAAAATAATCTCTCAGAATGAAGGTGCAGCAGCTCAGGTACAAGCAGGCATTAGCAATGAGACAGTCCAGGATCTAGAAGAGATATTTTAACCACTGGCATCTTCTAAAGACTGTGCTCTTATGTTTGTGTTACCCATGGTTCCTGGGTGGTGTTACAAGAATGTCAGCACCACAGCTGAATTTTGGTGTGTTGATGCATGCCATATAACTCTTCTTTCATTTGAAATTGATTAATAAATAAAATAACGTGTTCTCTATCCTCTGACCACTTGAATCTCTTGTGGGCTAATTGTGTCTTCAGTTAAGCTTGTAATAACTCACAGCCTTTGTTGTTATTTTGTTGAGGCAGAATTTGTTGCAAATATTGTGCAATGTCATGGTTTTTAATTCAATAACAATATTAACTCTGTTTTGGACAGAATATTGTTAATGTTTAGATACTACAGCACAGAGGCTTTGATAAAATGATGTGTGTGCTGCTGGAAAGGAGAACATGAACTGCATTTCCAATCTTCAGAAGTATGCAGAAACTGAGGAACAGTGTCCTTACTTACCCCCCAAAGATGCAATCTCAGAAAAGGCAAAAGAAGCAAACAAGCAAGGATTACTTTGATGAATTGAACAAAGAGTGTATGCAATCATAGGACATTAGGCAGTAATGAGCTCAGGACTGGTGGATAGACAGTAAATATAAATCCTAGCTCAGCTTCTGCTAAGTGAACAGGTGTTATGGCCTTCAGTCCATTGATTCCCAAAATAAGACATGTGGGAAAACTGCTGATCCATGAAACTCCATTAAGAGCTTGGCAAGACCCTTAAAGCATAAACAATTATGAATTTGTAGGTTTAAGAGTTTGGTAATGGTGAAGTGTGATCTGAGAAATGAGTTGGTGGTGACCTGTTGGTACAACCCCTTTTTGTTAAATGCTAATGTCATTTGTCAGGAAATGGTGGTTTGTCTGTGACTTGAGGTTTTGGCTCTTCTTCCTTTGAGTTGCAGCTGAGAGGTGTATTTCTTTCCCAGCAATATATAATTCTAAAGTGAACAAGTAGTGTCTTTTTTTGTATATGTAGACACAATTTACATATCCTCAACATGATGGCTGGAGTTGTTTCTTTTCATAACTTCTTCTGTGTTATAGCAGGGGAGAAAATTGTGGAATACTTACTGTTCAGGACAAAGAAGATGTATGATGTCAATTAAGAAATTTATGTTTCTTGAAGGAAATTAATTTTGATACTTTTTATGCATGTGAAAATGAAAACAGCTTTCTTAATGAAATACTACATTGCAGGGTATGTGGATTTTTTTGGTATTTGTTATGTACTGTAATCCACACTCTGCTGCAAGCCTGATTAAATTTTGTAGCTAATTCTGCTTTCTTTAGTCTTTACAGTAGTTTCTATGATAGTCTTAGAGACATTAAAATGAGAGTGCTAAGAAAGTGAATGCTTTAACACGTCATGTTTTCTTTTATATTTTATTGTAACTTAAAATTTTGCATTTGTTTGCTGTATTTTGAGCCACAGCTAGATAACCTCCACTTAAGAGGAAAATTCTGAGAATTTTTGTTAATTGGAAAAGGAACAGTTAAGCATTTGGGATGACTTAGAATGAATTTGAGTGGGAAAAGTAAGCCTCAAGATCAGTATTGAAGAGCCAGCAGTGAAAACCAGTAATAACTTGGTGATAATTGATAAAACAGTCATTCTACGTTTGGGCAGAACTTTATTTACATTGCATACATGTTTAAATTTTTTTTATGTCTACATCAGTGATAGAGACAAATTTTAACTTTTGAACTTTGAATTTAAAATGCAGTTAGGAAAAACAGTGGTTTAAACCAGATTTGATGAGAATTCTGATTACTTAGGTTGTTGGTATACCAGTTGCATATTTGGATAAACTGACCAAAAGTGTGCCTAGAATATCAGGTACCGTCACCATGTGATGGCAGTTACCATCATGGGATTTTGGAGATGTCTCTACCCATTATAAGTGGTATTCATACTGTAGCTCTTTCAGTTTGAAGGTAAAAGGATATTTCTTTTAATCTTATCCGTTACTATGTAACTGAAAAATTTCAGGCCAAATGAGGCACTCAGTGTTGCTTGTTCAGGAGTGATTGAGGGAATAATGTGAAGAAAGACTGACATAGGGATCATTGGGGTCTTCAGACTTTTATGCCAGGAAACCATTCCCATTAATACTTCTGTAACTTACTTTATTGCACATAATGTACTGCAAATAAGTTTTAGACTCATAAATGGCTGTGTTTATTTCCTATTTGTTCTATTGTGCTTTTTTGGTGCTTTAAAGCCCTGGATAAAATTTCAGCTTTTGTGCCACCCAGTGAAGCATTAAAATATAAATCCTTGCAGGTTCAAACAAGAGAAACTATAAAGGGCTTTGTTTATATAGTGATTTTTGTGTTGATTCTCTGAATCCATAGATCTGCATTCGTGATTCTTCAATACATGGGGTCCTATTCTTTATGTAGCTCTGTATATCCTTGTAATTAGCTTTATTGCCACTTGAGGTCAGCAGCGCCGAGAAAAAGAAGTAAATAAACTGTCTCATTGCTTCATTGCAATCCGTTTTCATTTGCTTTATTTAGAATACTTAAAAATCAATACATACTTGAGATCCGTATATACATTGTGCAAAACCAAAGGATTTCTTTTGAACACACAGCAGCTTCAGCAAAAAAGTCTTCTTTCTAAGTTACTACAGAGAGAAAACCTAGAATGGCTTTAGGGAGCGTTTATTGGCTGCCCAAGTAGCATTGAGTAATAGCTGTGGCAGAGAACGGTGTACTGTACAACGCGATGGTGACAGGGTTTCAGCCTTATGCTTTTGTTTATACTAAATTAGTGATACTAAATCTGGATAGAATAAGGTATTATTGCTGCAGGGAATAGTTTGGAATAAAGAAACAGCAAATAGCCTTCCTTCTTATTGCAGTAGTAATCAATGTTCTGTCAGGATGTGGGGAGATGTTGCCTAAAAGTGAATTCCCTCCTGCTTTAATCTTTGCGTAAGTAAAGGAAGATAAAAAGCAAGATCTTGGTGCCAAAGATGCTAGTTACTGAACAGGATTCAGGAAACTGGTGTTTAGTTCTTAGCTCTGTCATAGGCTTACAGTTGGCCAGCCATTTCTTTAGCTTGAGTCTCAGTTACCCATATGTAACACAAAGAAAGATATTCACTTCTCTGGTAAAGATTTAAATTTTTTTTTTTAATAGGACTTTTTAATATTATATTTTAAGAGTGGGAATGTCAGCAGTAGCATCACACCTGAATCTTTGTGCCCCCTTTCCTGAAATTCGTGCTGTTGTTTCTAGTGAGTATTCCATTCTTCCTGTCCTAGTTGGTTGTGTAACACTGCTAGTAAACATATCCTGTGTTTCAGAAGTGACCGCTTTTTAATAGCTTACCAAGTTATCCCCATGCATGATTGGCACCAACTGATATTCCTGTCAAGCCTTTTATCCAAAAATCCCCCAGCACCAGGCAAATTTAACAAATGGTACAGACAGGATCAATTTACTGATCACCAATATGCAGCAGGGGAGATGTAGGTTAAATATTAGGAAATACTTTTTAGCTGTAACACTGATTAAGTCAAAAGAACAAACTGCCAAATGAAGTTGGGTAATTGCCATCACTAGATTTTCCAGGCTATGAGTATCCATCCATTTAAAAGGGATGGCTTAAAAATAATGCAGTCAGTATTGCCACAGTTCAGAAATTGGACTCAATGACTCATTATATGCATATTTTATCCCAAATATATATATTTTTAAAATTTCTTCCCACTTTACCCTAGCTGGGAATAAAGCAGCAGGGATGTCAGCAAAAAAAGGAGTAAAATTTTCTCTCAGTGTGTGCCAAGCCTCCATGAAATAAGAAACAAGTTATAGTGAGAGAGAATAAAGCCCAGATTGATGTGACCTTTATTATTTTAACAGTGTCTTTCAGCACAATTACAGAGTTGCAGGATTGGAGAGAACAGAGCCGGAGTATAAAATAACATAAATAAATAGAACAGGAGCCAAAGCAGTCAGCAGGAGGTGGTTGGAATTGGGCAGTGAAGGGTGGGTGAAGGGTTTGCATTGGTCAAAGCCTTTATGATTCAGCCACCAGAGTTGCAAATTCTGGAGAAGGGAAAAAATTTTTGAAAATATTAAAAAAGGAAAATGTAAAGAAGGAGGAAACATATTACAGTGATTACAGAGTCACTGGTGTAGGAGAAATATCACAATAACAGAAGAACAAAGAAATCCAAGTTAATTAAAGGGAAGGTTTGACTTGGGAAATCTTACAGTGAAATGAAAGGATTTTTTGAGGGTAAGGGAGAAATGCTATACACGCCAGACTGTCAAGGCTGTCCACCACTATTCATCTGAAGAACTTGATTAGTTCCCTGTTATTCCTTTGTAATTCTCAATGGGATGAAGGCAAGAACCAGAAATTTAATTTCGCAGTGAGATAAATTTCCTTTCTATCACAGTTTGGCAAAGAGACTCATTAATGAGTCTTGCAGAGTATGCGTGTCTCTATATTATAAATATATTACATTTAAACTCAGTTCTGTAATAGCAAAGTGACTGAAAATGACAGATCACAAAACCAGAAGGTTGACACAAACCTACCTAAAAATTCTGACCACACTGGGGGTAACGTGAAACATTCCTGTGATCTCAGAGGGTCCAGGATTTTACCCTGTGGTTTTTATTAGTGTTATGTCCATGGTATTTACATAAATGTATCTATCTGCAGTTCGGGGTTATTTTGTGCTGCTTTGGTATATATTATGCCTTTCAGCTGGGTGATAAAGCATGTGCAAGACACATTTGTATCCCAGTGAATAGCTGCCTGGCATACTGCACTCCGAATTCTGTATTACCCAAGGAGGTTATAATTCCTAACTCCATCTAACCTTGGAACAGTTACACAGGAGAATACTGTGCACAGTGGTGTGTGCCTCAGAGCATTAAAAATGACGGACTGGAGGGAATCCCAAGAAGGGCAACAAAGATGATAAAGGGATTAGAGGGTATACAGAGAGAGTGGTTTATGGGTTTAACATAATCAGCTGAGAGGAAAATGACGAATTGGGAAGGCAGTCATCTGTAGAGGCTCAAGAGAAAATTATTGAAGTTCGACATAATGAAGAGTAATGTCTTGCAACTAAAAAAGAAGATGAAAATTAGGTGGTTGTAAGAACATTCTGAGGTTTGGTTGAAAAATGCTGAAAACTCTGAACGAGTGACCGGTGTGGACGAGCAGCGCTTTTGATGATGTGTCCAAAAAACCACACTGCCAAATGTGGACAGACCTGACTGAGGAATAAAAGTGTCAGAGGGTTTAAATTAAATCCAAATTTATCCATCATTCTGAAAGATGTAAATCCAAATTAGGATTAGTGATGCAGATTATGTAACACAAAATGTGTGTAAATCCTGTACACATGGGTGCATAGATTGAAAGTGTTGCAAACGGAATTTAGGAGATAACATAAAGTACTCGTGATAGAAACCCAGACTGTTCTGGGGAGAAAACTAAAAGGCTATGATTATTACATCACTGTGTGAATAAATCCTGCAGAGAGAAACATGAACTGCAATGGATGAAGCCTTTCCGAAAGGGAAAACTAACTATGCATATTTTATTAGAGCAAGTTGTCATACTTGCTACAGCTAAATTAAATCCTTTTTATAATAATTTGTTTCTATGGAATATATTTGGGAAAGGTTATTCAGACTTGCAGCCACATATTTTCTATAAAACATTCTGATAGTGATATTATCACTTAATGGTAATGTATTTCATGGGTACTTTCTGATAGCCAGCAAACCATAAAATACTCCTTTGTGAATTACTGCTATATGCTTTATACTTTTGGGAAGGATTTTCAATATACCTTAAATATTTTAAAGATGTTCCAGCTGAATAATCCTGTAAACTAGTTCACTGTTTATTTTCATATGAAGGTTAGCCCAACCTCAGGCAGCTTGTGGAGGCATTGTTGCAAAGTGTATTAACGTATGCAAAACTTCTGAGATAAGGGACTGTGAGTTAGCCCCTGCCTAATGGTCATTCTTATCAATGTTTATTGCCTCTGTCTGTTAGTGTGAGAATCCTTAAGACTGATACATCCTCTTTTCCAATTGTAATTCTTCCCAACAAAAGCATGTCTTTCTTTGCACAAGTAAGAGTTTTCAATTACAAGGATTTAGACTATTTTGTCAAGTAACGTCCTAGCTGTCCTGTGTCAAAATTTAAAATGAGAAGATTGATTCAGTGCTCAGTATAGTTCAGTAGTTTATACCAGCCTAATGCAGCCCTGTAGTATTTTACTGAAATGACAGATGTAAATATATAGAATGTGTTGAAAGTTAATGATTTCTCTCATCAGAATGTGTTTTTTACATTAGTTGTACAATATCAAATTTGTTTAGGAAACTTCATAAGTAATGATTTAGACTAATTAATTTTAGGAAATACAAAAGCACAAAGAGGGATAAGAAAAGGACTTGGAAAATATTTTTCTTTTCTGTCTTGACTGTTACCTGTGGCAAAGACATAACTTATCAGTTGTAATTCTGAATGCTTGATGTCTCATTTTTACAATGTCTAAAGAAATAATTGAAACATTTTAAAATATTTGCAGAAGTTGAGCTGTATCAAGGAAAATATTTTGAGTTACTGGGATAAAAATTTGTATTTGCTTTGTCTACTGTGCAAAATCTTTAAATTCTCTATTTACTTTCTCAGGTTTATTCATATCAAGAAACTGAAAGGCATTATCTGCATGTCCAGTGCTAATATACAAACTAGATTTAAAAAAAAAAACATTATGAGCAGAAATCCCAATTTTCTTTCTTATAAACGTTCTCCTGAAGCTGACAGAGCTGCTTCAACATCCTTCCCAATCCAATCTGGAAGCTAATGTTTGTAGAGATGTTTGAGGGTTTTTTTTAGGTAACCTGGCCTTGACCTGCAATTTCTGTTCCAATTGATCATCTTCTCTTCACATCTGTGGAAGATGGAGGGGGTCTTGCATGACCAGGCTGCAGTTTTGCAACCATTTGAAACTGGCAGATCAGCCAGAAATTTAAAATTTTGATGGGACAAGAGATAAGGTGGTGGAACTATTTCTGAGAAATGATAAAAGGTTGAAAGCAGGAGACCTAAGAGAAATATTGTAGTGTGAGGCCTCTAGCTGGAAGAAGGCTGATTAGGTCACGATTAACATTTGTGATGATGTGAGAAAGATGGTGTTAAAAATCCATGAAGATTGGTTCTTAGAGCAGCCTATGGGCTCCTGAGGGACAGCCTTCAAGGTCTGCCTGGTGAATTAACATTAAGCCCTGTGAAAGGCTGCATGTTTGTGATCATTTAGTGATGTATGAATCTGATGTTTGAAACAAGGGGTAAAGCTGAGGCCTGACAATTCAAGTTAGGGGGAAACAAACAAATGGTTTGCAACAGAAATGCAACATTGCAATACTGAATATGAGTGTGATGTACATTTGTGCCTTTACATTTTATTTACATAGGCAGTTAGAATCTAAGATTGGATTTATGGCCTACGTGAAAATCTGAAAAATATCTGTCATCCTCATCCTTTGGTCACAGCCCCAGCTGTGTTTGCATGTATTTCATGCCCTTCTCATCTAACAATTTGCTTTTGGAGTCAAATTTAAGAAATGGAAAAGAAACCAATAGTGTTGTATAGAATGAGGATATGGCCAGAAGCAGCAAAAGGAGAAAGCCTTCTTGTTATTATGTATAAATTCAGAGTAATTCCAGTTCAGGGTTAAGGAAGGGTAAAAGTTGTGGAAGAAAGTTAAGAAGAGGTGTTTCATATTGCTTTGTTACAACAAACTGGCTTTCAGACATCTCTTCAAGTATAAAAAAAAAAAGCCATGGTCAACCTTAAATAGTTTATGCTGTATTCCCTGGTATTAGTCAAAATGATCCTACAATGGACTTCTTTTATTCCATTTGATACTGCTTTTATTTTGCAACCTTCCAGGAATAACTGAGAATGTATCTGAGATGTGATGTTGGCAGATCAGCTGTAACTTACCTGAATCAACTTTTCTTCTGGAAATCTTGTGCATTGATTTTAGTACCATTGACGCTAATTTTGAAGCATGCGAAATCTCAAAAGATTTCACTCCTCAGGTTTAGGGCTACTAAAATGTAGCTGGAACTTCCCCTTGGTGCTTCATAAGTGCTCCTCTGCAACCGTAATATAACCATGATTTGAGAAATGGAGAGGTTTTAGTCTAGAAACAGGCGTGTAACCAGTGATATGCTCACGTGTTACAGGCAGGCAGTTTAGCTAATGTATCACCTAATATGTCATCGCATGATTTTTTTAGCTTCTGAACTGAGAAACTACATTAGTTAACCTTATTTTGCCTTTTATTCCTCTTTTAATAGCTTTTTATTTAGAGACAATTTTTTTTTTACAAACCCTGGAGATGAGATAACACAGAGACATGTCAGGTTTCTTAGATTTCCCCCCATCGTATGACTTGTCAATACACTGAGAACTTTGCAATTGCCTGCTGTCCGGGTGATTTGGTGCTCCTGCCACCAATGGCTCCTCCAGTGAGGAAAGATTTAATTCAGAAATGCATCTCTTAATGTCTCTTCCAATAGATCTCCAGGATACAGAAGAAAGAGGAAAAAGGATACATTTTTATGTGGGCTAATTTGATTCATCCCAAGAGGGAAGAGAAAATAGCAGTATTTTTTAAGCAGAGAGAAAAAGTTGTTCTTTTCTTGTAGTTTTCATATTTAGTAAAAGGGAGTAACAGGCTTTCTTAGCTGTGAAGACCCACATAAGCAAGCACTAGCAAAAGCTGGATAGACAGTTATTGTTTAGAAATTCTGCAACAAGCCGACTATACTTTGAATTTTAAGAGCGTTGTTTTGCTAAGTCATGCATTATTTTCCTATTTACTAATAATCGAGCAGAGAGACTCTGGTACTCGGGGTTTTTTTCTTTCTCTATGTTTTATAGTCAAGCCCGGGTCTTTGAACTGTCAGTGTGCCTTACTCCACTGAAATCAACGGAAAATTGAAAGTATTTTGAAATAGAATTTGGATGGGTACTTTGCCCTGTGCTGTGTTGTGCCTGAACTACGTCTTTTTTTCTGTAAACTCGTGCCCCCTCTAGTGTCAGAATTCGGCTGTTTGCCCTGAAGCCGGCGAGCAAGGTATAGCAAGTGTGGCAGGACTTGGCATTTCATTAAATCCAAACTGTGTCCTTCAGAAGGTCACAGCTCCCAGTGATTCCTAGAGTGCCTCAGTTCTTGTATGTAAGAGTAATATTCGTTCGTTACTGTCAAAGTTTACTGCTCTAATCACATACCATCAGCTCCAATTTTACCATCACCGTCCTTATCTCCAGCAGCCAGAAGAGCCTTCGTTTCTTTGTCTGATAGGTCTCTTCCATCGGGGGTAAAACCCTTCAGTACAAACCTAAACAGGAGCCACGGGAAAAAGGAAAGTTGGTGGGTTCTGTCCAGAACAGTTTCATTTTGTATTTACTCCTACCACTATTTCAACCCTGGAGTTGGAATCCAGGGTTGCATCTTCTGTTGCTGACTTCTAGCACTCAGGAAGAGTGCTTTACCCTGAAACTGCATTTGACTGAAGAGCTATCTGTAAGGTATCAAGCATTTGTGTGTTTCAGGGTCCTGCAGTAAAATCTACAGCCAGCTCCCCCCAACTCACTTTAGATCGTACGGTCAGGAGGCAAGTGACCATTGCACATGAGTACTACTTAAGAGATTGAGTTGTACTAGAGTCTTGTAAAAAAGAAAACAGGAAATTAGACTATTAAGGGGAGTTTATTTGAGAGAACACTGATCTTTACTTACTTTAATTCTTCCTCTTCGATGAAGCCACTTCGATCTTTATCAAGAATATGGAAAACCTTCTTCACATCTTCTGGGCTCTTCTTTTTCAGTCCTACCATCTCGAAAAACTTCTTGTAGTTAAAAGATTCAGCCGCTGTAGGAGATGAAAAGCCAGAGAACTGCTCAGAAAAGTGATTGAAACACACACATACCCGTGGGTTTCTTCCTTGCTGCTGTATGTCCTACCTGGGGAGGCACAGCTGAACCCAGCCGTAGTAGAAGCTAGATGTGCATGCTGTAATTGTCCATGTTACACTGACACTAATTGAAATAAGCAAAGGGGGAGAGGGGCACTGGCTCTGTCTCTGTTTTTCGGATGAAGAGCTGAGCTACAGAGGGATGAAGACTTGCCCAAGGTCACACAGGAAGTCTGTGAGTTGAGAGCTGAAGTCTAACCTGCTTGGTCTCATTTCAGTGCCTGAAACCTTTTTTATTTCTTTTCTTTGCTAAGTTTTATACTGAACAGTCACCTGAAAGCAGACTCTATGACAGATGGCTGTCACTTTTTGACATTTCCACCCCTGAAAAAAACCCTCTCTTGCTCAACCGCGGAGCCCAGCGTTGGCGAGAAGTGTTTGGGAGCACATGGCTATGTCAGTTCTGTTTCCCCTCAAGACTTACTAGAAATCAGTGTTGCATTTCGACCGCTAAAGGTATGTGCAATCGCGTTTGTAAGCGCGGAGGCTGCAAGGGAGTGCTGTACCGTGTGCTGCCTGCAAGACCTTGTGAGGCAGGATCGCGATACCTGCAGCCCTTGAAACCGGAGCCCAGATACATGAGTTTACCTGCCCCACCTCTCCTGTCCTTTAGCCGCACCCGCCTTTGTCCCACCCAAGTATCCTAACGACTGTGGTGTGGGTTAGAAATCCAATCCAGTGACCTCCAAAATGTGCTGTGGACTTTCCACACACACACACACACACACACACACACACACCCCGCCCCCTCCGATGCATCCTTCTTCCCGCCGCAGCTTTTCCTATTACATAAAATTAAGGAGGCTCAGTCTTTCGGGATCTGCTTGACTGAGGTCTGTCATTAGTTGCTGCTAATTGCATCTGCTCCGGGACATGGAGATGGCCCTGGAACAATGAAGTTAATGAGAAAAAGAGCTGCTGGATCCAGCAAAGCAGTTTGCTGATCCCTTCGACTCTCCGGCTGCCGAGCTTATTCGGGCTCTCAGCGGGGTTTACGCTTCTGCCTGCTCGGGAAGGTGACCGCAGGGAGCAGGGCAGAAAGAGGCAGCTGGGCTGGGTGGGGAGGCCAGCCAGGTACTTTGGGGGAGGGGGGAGATACGAGGTGTGCATCCCGGAGCACTATATCTGGCGTTTCTTTGAGAGCAACCTTAACTCCCGGAATCTGTGTGAGCACGAAGAGGGTTTGCTGTCGGTTTAGGAGTCGCGATGAATTAGAGGGGTAGGGAATATCTGAAACCTGGAGGAGTCTGAGAGGGAAGTATGTACCGCTGCAGCCATTCGTCCTGCAGAAAGCTTCTGCAGTCGAGCGGTGCACACGCTCGCTTTACTATTGCCTTCTGCTCCATCCCGAAAAGCAAAGCCCACCCGGGGATTCCTCATAGGAAGCAAGAGAAGAGCGGTCTCTTGTCTCCTTGAAGGGAGGAACGGCGGTTCTGTAATACCTAAGATGAATTTCGGGGGCGAGTGGGAAGCTGCCAACATCCACGGCTGAGTTCCCTATCCCACACCAAGGTACAATCCACCCCGGCTCACCGGGGGTTTTGTTCCCTTTGAAAGTACGCTCTCGGTAGAAGCAAAGTCTGTCCACAGTTACACGCTTGTATTCCTTTAGAATAAATATTTCACCTCTGTAATGTGCAGGGCAAGTTCGCTGAGGATGCAGCTCTGCACTTGATAAACCTGTCACGCCTTCACTGCACTTCTGAAGACACATCCTTATTTGATATTTTGTCTAGCCGGATGCTCTGATCTTCCTCGAGTTTAAATAAATGCACTGCTATCCTAAGCTGAAGAGAAGAAAGGGAGGAAAGGATGGTAAAAGGCAAGAAAAAAAAAAAAGCACTCACCTGAAAAGGCTCCCACAGCCTTCTTGATATCCTCAGCGCTGAGCACGTCAGTCATAGCCATCCTGCAACTGTTTGAACAGGGAAGCAAGTGCGAAAAGATTAAAAAGTGCTTTTCTCATCATTTCTGCTCATATGACCAAAGCTGCAGTGCTGTGTGGGGATGGCACACCGGGGAAGGCTGGAGCCGTGCCAGCTATATAGCTCTGCGTGGATAAGTGCCGTGGGCTGTCGCTCTCCAGTTTGCAGAGCACCAAGTAGTCCACAGACGCGAGGGTTCGGCTAAAGAGAGGGATCGGGGATGCCTTTGCGGGGACCGGGGTGGGGGAGGACGCGAATGGGGGTCGCTCCCTGGCAGATCCAGAGCCTAAGCCTTACTGGAGCGGTGCCAGAGTCTGTCGTGGTACCGGCAGGAGAAAGAGTTGTGCCAAGGTCAAGTTCTCGGGTGCGGTGGAAGAGCTAGTGGTGCAGAGCAGAGCCCTTTCCTTCAGTAAGTCAGGACGAGCTTTACCAGTTATATTCGGTGATGAGTAAGGAACTGCAGCATATGCCAAGCTTCAAGCTGCTCTTGAGGTCGGGAAGCAAATGTAATGTAGCTTTTGAACATTTGCCTTATCGTTCAAACACTTTAAACATCTCCCTCATCTCCCTCCCCCCTCCCCTTCACACACACTCCTTTTAGACCTCGTTTCTTTCGGGCCAGTCCATATTAAGCATCATCCTCGCTGCATTAATTATCACATCCCTGCGAGTCCTACAGATCCCGTTTGTAATGCACAATATGCTGCGGAATCTTCCCCGACATGATACGGCGAAACGAGATGCGAGGTGGCAACGTGCTCGTGCGGAGCTCCCGTGCGATGATGGGCTTCTCGGGCGGGATCGGGCGCTCCCCGACATCGCCAAAGAAGGCTTAGGAATTGCAATGCGCTTCCCAGGGTTTCGGTTTGGTTGGGTTTTGTGGTATTTTTGTTGTCTGGTTTGTTGGTTGGGGTTTTTGTTTTCTCCCAAAGAGCCCGTGCCCATATGGCAAGTAGTCCAGCTCGCCCTCGGAGTCTGGGCAGGAGCCATTAGGCTGAGATAGCCAAGGTTAGGGCCCTGTAGTAGGGCAGATCTCTGCAGGAGTATTGGCATCTCTGCTCCAGCTCAGGCGGGGGAGGGCAGAGCCGTGGCAGCGAGATCCCCACGCTGCCATCAGCGGGTACAGCCCGATCCCGCTGACGCAATTGCACCCTCGACCTGAACGGGACCGCGAAGAGAGCGGCCTTAAAGAGGAGGCGGCTGCTGCGAAAAGCTCGGGTCGCTGTCAGTAATTCCTCGGTGCTTTTAAAAGGATGAGCCCCCATCCTTTTTCTCTCTCTCTTTTGTTTTTTAAATCGTTCTCCGCGGCCCAAGTTCAGCTGTCGCGGGTGAGTCATTAGCATGCCACTGAGCGCAGAAGGACGGAGGAGGAGGTGACATTGGGGTCCCCTCCTTCTATTTTCCCCCTATTTTTAAATAGCGAGTCTTAGTTGTAGGAGGGACTGCCGCTTTTCTCTCGTCGGAACTTTTTCCCCCCGTTTCCCTGTATTTCCCGAGATACAAGAGAGGTTTGGTTTTCTCCAAGGACACACAAGGAGACGGATGGGGGAACCGAGTCCCTCTTCCCAAGGCTGAACGCATCTGTCCCTGATCCGGAGGGAAAGCGGAGCTGTGCGCTAGGATGTTGACCCGAAATTAACCGCAGCCCCACAGAAGGGCTCCGCACACCTCCCCGCGCCAGAATTTCTTGCTCAGCTGCCCCCGTTGTTTCGAAGCCGAGAGATGAAAGGTGCGATACAGGCAATACCAGGGTTACTCGGGTCTCTTGCTTTAGCGGCGGTCAGCTCGGACAACGGACTTGGAAAGGCCTCGTGTAGCACAGCTTAAACTCGCCAATCGTTAGCGTGCTTTACACTCGCGTAAAGTGTAGATCCATCAATATACGGCTGTTTACAAGAGGAATCAGTGAGCAGCATCTTCTGTAATTGGTGTTCCTTCACTTTTCCTGAACCGGCGGAAGAGAGAGGAGCCCCCTCGTGTTTCCAGTGCAGCCGCCTCCGGCGGGGTCCGACATCCCTGCCGGCTTCCCTGCTTCGCTGCAAAGGAGCTGGGCCTCAGGCTGCACAGTTTCCAGTTTCTCTCTCTTTTTTCGCTCCTTACGAATCTTTTGCAAAGCCGTTGCTGAGGTCTCCTCGTCCTCGGAGCCACAAACCTTCCCTCTAGGTCCCTACAGAAGAACGCTCCCGACCATCCGCCGGTGAAGATGCTCTCGTTGCGGGTGACTCGTGTTTCGGTGTCAACCCTCTGCTGACAACGCAGAGCACCTTTGGAGGGCTGCCCTCGCAAGTAACTCAAGTCGGTAGCTGGCAGAGGCGACGGGCAGCGCTGCCTGCTGTGCTGGCAGACACCAAGCAGGTTAACTAGCCTCCTGCCATGCAAACCGGCCAGAGGCGTGCAGCTCCCCGCCGTCCGAGGCGCATTCCGTGACCGTGTCCTGGGGATGGGAGCCCGGCAGCTCCCTCCGCATCCCTAACGATGCGCGAATCGCCCCGCTTCCCCCCGTCACCGGATCTGTCAGGCCGCTACGGCATAATAGTGCTGTGAAGGCGAAAAGTGAGAGGTGCCAGAAAAATGAAGCTTCAGATCAGGTGGAGCCATTGGTGTAGCGTAAATAACGTTTCCCCCAGCTCCCTGTCCCCTGATCCGAAATCGAGGGGCTGAACCGTACCCTCCGCGGCCTGGAACGTGAAAGCCGCCACACACAGGGGCTCCGAAGCCGTCAGAGGGGACTCGACAGGGAGGAGTGGCCGAGGCCCGTCTCTAATCTCAGCATTGCTTCCGCTTTAAGGACAGCTAGCAAATTTCTAGAGGCTTTTAACCATCGAGCCTCAGTCAAAACTGTTATGTTATTCTAATATAAAAGGCGTTTCACGAATTGGCAGTTTCATAGCCGACCCTTCACCTTCCCCTCATCATCCCTGAGAGGTGAATGACGCCTTTCTTTATTTCTGAGACGTTGCCAATTCTCCTGCCCGAACTATCTGCAGAAACCACACCGTGGATTTCCAGGTGGTCTGCACAGAAGCTTTCGTATAGATCAACTCTCCCTTCCACAAGCGCCAAAACGATGATATTCCTACCAAGTAAACGACCGAGTAAATGAAGTAATTTATCAACCCACCCTTGGCAAAAGCAAACAGTTCAGGGAGAAGGTAGTGAACCTCAAGACCCTCCCTCCCCACCCCCCCCCAAAGCCAAGAGTTGAAGCAGAAAGCCGGAGGGTCCTTTGCATGTCCTTTATCTTCCTAATGACCGCCCCGAAGGGAGCAGCCTCATCCCTTCGCTTACGACCATCTGTGCAGAAAGAGAGATTTTCGCCACGTGTTTTGGACGGGGGTTCGCCTCTGGTTCACGACTGAGCAGTCTGTTCGCCGTGCCCTCGCTGGGCTGGCGTTCTCCTTCACTTTCTCCCCTTCCCTGTTCCGTTATTTTCAGGTTTTCACTTTCTCCCCTCTTTTTCTTCTCGCCCCCCCCCCCGCCCCTCAACTTGTTCACCCATTTCCTTCTTTAAACGGCCCTTTCTTCTCGCTCGGAGTCTTCTCTGCGGGGAGCCATTCCTCAGCGCTTGGAGGGTTCGCACCTCTTTGTCTCTGGGTTTTTGTTTGTGGGAAGGGGGATAGGATCGCAGGGATGGAAGGAAGATGCCCTTATCTGCTTTCCTTCGGGCGAAGGTCCTGGCTTCCTGCCGGGAGCGGGAGAATTTTGCTGTGGAAGTTTGAACGTTTTCTTGCTACTTACCTTTTGGGTCTCTCCTAAGCACGCTTGGAAGGGGTGTGAGATATGGAGGTGGTTCAAAAAGAGGTGGAACTCGGGGTAGGAACCCCACTTATATAATCTCTCTTGCTCTTTCTATTTTTGGCAGGTGATACCCACTCATCGCTGGTATCAGATATTCGGGGATTTTGGTGACGGTGTCACATTTATCTTTCCCTTAACTAATCAAGAAACGCTATTAATAATCCTTGGCACGCGCCTTTCCCTGGCTGTGAAAACTTATTACCTCGGCAAACTGGCTTGAAACTTTATTGTTCAGGGGAGAGGCAGGCGGTACGAATATTTAGGGGCAAACAGGTCCTTCATCTGCCACCAGATGAGAGAGGCGTCGGGGAGATCACCGTCAATCAGGAGGTTCAGTTCGGGAGACGGGACTCTGCCCACAAGGAGGGCAATAGGAAGATGCAACCTCCCCATCAGAGAGGATACGGAGGCACACTGTCCCTTTCTCTCTTTAGCCCTGGCAGATACTGCTCGAAACGAGAGAGGACAGCCCTAAGCAGCCTTCTGCACTTAAAGCTGCAACATTCGCCTTTACCTTGATGACCTCTTCTCAACCTCTTGGTTTTAAAGGAAAGCAGAAACATTTATTCCTGCAGGCAGCAGCACACTCAGTTGTGCAGTTCTGGTTGCTCTCACTTACAGGGGCATCCAAAATCTCAATTTTGGGACCCACTGGGCCAGATGCCATAGAAGTCTGAAAAATTTACATCCTGAGCATTCTTGAGAGAGGTGGGACATTGTAAATGAAGAGACACTGTATATACATTGTCACAATACATTGTCCTCAACCTTTTCAGCATATAAATTCTCTTGATGCTGAGCTGCTCATTCCAGGGAAAGACACCTTTGAAGACACCTCTATTTTCCCTCTGTCAGGCAATAACAACAACAGTAAAAACACCATTGAGACTTATGTGCTATTCTGTAATCCATCTGGGGACACTTTTCCTGATATTTAATGTTTTTTTCTGGCAAGGGGAATAATTTTATAATGGACTATGAATCACATTTATCTGGACTATATTTGTGAGTAAAATAAAATAAGATCTTTCCTGTTTCAGGACTGAAACCCAAGAGTTCTTAAGTTAAAAATCAACCAAGGTTGCTGTGATACAACTGAAATTACCTTTTGGAAAAGGCAGGCGCTGCAAAAATGAGATTTTATTTTTTTCTGGGTTGATTAATTGATCCTAGAAGGGAGGAAAGTTAATCGAGGTATGTAAGGGATAAGAATATTTTGAAGTATTTCCCTACTGCCAGTATCATTTAGATGCTGAGTTCCGTGATAAACTGGAAATTCTCCAGCAGCCTTAGATAATTTCTAGAGAGGAAGCTTTATTGAATCAAACGTGACAAAGGTTAATTCAATCAGTTTAATGTTCTCTCTCTTATTTATTTTTATTACACTTCCTGTAGTAATTTTTGAATTTTCAGTTTGCTACAGTAGTATGGGAAGTAATATTACCTTTCAGGTAACCCCCTTTGCTTCTCACAAACACTGTGTCAGTGCCCTGGCTCAGAGCAGGTAAGCCTGTATTTAATTACAATGTGAGATACCTCACTCTTGTGGGTCCAAACGTTTCACCCGACTGGTGTGTTGCCTTTGGAGCAGGATGGTTCATAGTAAGCTATTCACTAAACTCGGTGATGTGGGGGTTGCATTACCCTTTCGTGTGTTACATACCCTTGATGTAGTACCAAGATTAGATTCTGGTTTAGAGATACCAATATCTCATGGTTGTTAGCTGGATGCTCTATTTCCATTTGGTAGCTGGCAGAACAGCTCTCCTCTCTTACCTTTCCTTTTTTTTTTTTTTTTGGCAGAGGATCCTTGGGGAGGATTAGGATTGTAGGACAGTCTTTTTGGCTACTGGAGTGAGAATTCCAGTTCTGTCTGCTCCATTGGAATGAGTGCATCTGTCCAGTGGTGAAAGGAGAGCAAGCGCAGGGCTAGTCATTGTGATTCCTCTGTTTAATGCAGCTATGTGAAGGCAATCCTGATTAGTGGAAATCCTTTCTTATCCTTTTAGCTAGTTCCTACTAAAGCTTATTTACAAAGAGAAGCAGATTTATGACCTCATCGGGCACATAGTGAGGTCTTTGTAACATGTCGAGTATTTAATTAATTAAAAGGGGCTTTGTTGTTGGGATTTTTTTTTCTTTTCTTTTTCTGTTCTGCTAAGAAGAGCACAATATGAATATGACACTTCTAAGTTATTTGTACAAATCTTCCTGAAGCTGAAAGACAGAGAGTTGTGGCAACAAGATCACAGAGAGTTCACCTGCGGGAAATGATATAATTTAGGGAGGAATTTTGTGTTACTGCAGTCATCAGTTTCAGTAATGTGGCTACATATTTACTATCATCTCAATAAAGTTCATTCAGGAAAAGATTAGGACTGGGATTCCCCTTCAGGGTACATATAAACCACAGAGTTAATTGGGATGCTCATCCATTATAATTTCTTTTTCCCACAACACATAAATAACTGTAATCTGAATAATAAGCTGCTCCAGGTCCATATCAGCCAACGTGCCTGAAATTTTTGATGTTATCATCATAGTGCTGGCAGAGCTCTTTAAAAATGAATCTTGTCCTGCTGCTATCTCCCATGTCTAGTACATGTGTTGTGACAAGCAACTTCAGTCTTCAGGGGTACCAGTCAGGCATCTTTCATTCCCACTGCATTTCCTTTCCTACTTATTTGTTAATGACATGTCCCACCAGGCAGGCAAACCAGGGAGATTCTGACCTGTCTGTCTGGTCCCAGCTGATAGGTACGTGCAGAGTTAACTTCCCATGAAATGGCATTTGGAACAATACAGTTAAAAAACCCATATGACTTCTTTTATTTGAAAACATACTCTAAAATGTAGAGGTTTCATTGATAAGAAATGTTTCTTGATTGCCATTTAAAATTTACCTTATGTATTTATGTCTTATCAAGATCATGTAAGTCTCTGGATCAGCCTTCTTTTTCACTGTCTTCTTGGTGCTTATGCCTTTCATTTGATTTTGCAAACAGTTATAATATACTTCAGTCCTTGGGTTACCCAAGCTATAAAGAATTATTTATTTTACTTCTTTTCTCATGAATCAGCCTCTCTAGACCTGTAATAATTATTTTTACTTGCTTTTTGGTACTCCTCTGGTTTGGTTGGCATCTTCTTGGGATTGTGATGCCCAGGAAAATATAGTTACTTTGCTGTTTGAGCTGTGTCAAGAGGCAGGATAGGAATCCTTACAATGGCAGTATTCTCTTTGGTGTTTTCCCTGTAAGTTATGACTGAAATGTATGTTTCTTCCTCCTACGCCTGCTGTCAAACTTGCTCTTTCTCATAAGGTCCTAGGTGTATAACTTGTAGCTTTTTCAAAAGATAAATTTATGCAGTAAAGCAAGTAGCAATGATTAAATATAGTCTGCCATGGATGTAGTGATGTTGAGATAGTTATGTGTTGGTGATGAGAAATGGGCAGATTCATGGAAGAGAGATTCACTGGAGGTTACCCAACTCATAAGACCACATCTGGCTTGTGAAGTTCCTGAGCTATAGTGGTTGGGATTTGGGACAGGGTTAGGGGAAAGTGTAATGATGTGACTGCCTTGTGTTTACATTCCTCCAAAGGCTTTTGTCTATGTCCACTGTTGGGGACAGGATACTGTCCTCTGAAGGAAACTGATTTTGACCCAGTATGGCTTTCTTAATTTATTTTCCTCATTGTGATTTATAATGCCACACACATGTGAAAAGTGGGAAGATAAGGTGGACAGATTTATTTTCCTCATTGTGATTTATAATGCCACACACATGTGAAAAGTGGGAAGATAAGGTGGACAGAATGTTTATGAAAAATAAGTAAGTTAAAAGAATGACTCACAACACCTATAAACCCCCCCCCCCAACCTGTTTCTTTGCTAATACAAAAGAGGAAACTTCAGCCCATCTTTATTGTCACTTTTCACTTATATGCTGCTCTTGAGCTCATATATGCCCTCCCTAGGCTGCAGGTGGGCATATTTCTTCAGATATGTATATTTTACGCTGCTACTTATTACTCTGTGACCGAGAAGGTCGGTTGATTTGTATACTAATTATAATTCGATTTGCACACTAATTATTTAATTAATTACTAATTGTTTAATTAATAATATTTGTATTATAATTTGATTTGTATACTAATTATAATTTCCTTTTGCCAGGTAGACTATATCAATCCGGTTTTAGGTTCCAATACTTCTTACTGGTCCATGCTATTTCCATACTAGTCCAGACTATTCCTCAGTTTGTTTGAGAGAAGTCATCTGTTCCTAGGATCAAAGCTTAGTGGTTCCATTTTTACAAGTATGTCTCCTCTGCTAACTGGCTCAAAAGCTGGAAATAGCAAATGGCTACAAAAGATGCCCCAGAGGCTAGAAGTAGGTCACTAATAGTCCATGCTACCAGTGGGCTTTGGGGACTCTCCAGCTTGTATTGCGAATGGTGTGGAAAAGAAAGTGAAAAGGCTTTGAACAGTATCACCCAAAGGAGATAATACATATGAAAAACCATGATAGATGTTTCTGTGTAAATCCCTGGGGAGAGTTAGGCTCAGATTACCAAACAGGAAAAAAAGCTAGTGTTGAAAGAGTAGGTCTGTATATCATCACACCTCCTCGCAAATCTCAAATGGATACTTAGGGCAGGAAAAAAAGCTGTTAGTCCCGGTGGGAAACCCTGACCCTGAGGTTCAGAGAATGGAAACAGTTGGCTTTCTTTACAACCGACACTTTTGAGTATCAGTCGTTTGTCATCATTGACACTCTGGTGGTGTTCACACTGGGGTGGATAAGCCCATGTAATTATTACCGCAGGGGTTATATTCCAGAAAAACTAGCACAGCAGAAAGATGGCTTCATTAGTTATTCTCATTTATGCTGGGCTGCTGGTAGGAGAGCACTCAGAGCATTTAGATCAGGGTAAACAGCTTTTGGGGAAATTTGACTTCACTTTTAGCAGTTGGAATCCTGTGGTAACCCGTATTTTGGTAGTTATTCTTTAATGAATCTGATTGATTTTGGTTTTTTCTTATGCTCTTACAATTGTTTCAGAGCTGCTCGTGCTCATAGGAGATGGAGTTAAAAGTCAGAGGTTTGTAAATGAGTCATATGTTTCTGGGTAAACAGCAAATGGGTAGAACTTTATAGCAGTGATGCTCAAATGGCAAGTTGGGACTTTTCCTGCCACCCCCCTCAAGTGCAAACTGCTGGCTAAGAAAGGCTATAACTAGTAGCAGAAAGGGAGCGGGGTTGTATCAGCTATTTGTTTATTGTCCATATTTCACTAGAATACAATTCTTACATGATTGGTAAATGAGATATCTTTTAAGGTCATAATTTGAATGCAGCCAAGGAGAGTATCAGCAAATAAAAGGCATTATGCTGTAATACTGTTTCAGTCATCCTGATGAAATTACTTGAACAGCCCAGTTGTTAATGAACACATGCAGACAAAACAAACTTATTTGCACTACAGTAATCTCTCTGTATAGTTCACAGCCTGAATCATACCCAAACACTGAATTCAGTACTTTCTCTTTATATCTTTTGGTTGCCTAAAGGGAGGGCTGCAGGAAGGAATTCCCTACTCCCTGTGCTAAACTTAAGAAAATGGACGGACATTCTCAAGTGCCAGCTTGTCCAGCAGCATTCACTTCTGCTGTATCTGGGATTCCCTCAGGTAAATGTCAAATTTAGAATTTGACTTTATCTTTTGTAACATCCTTATCCTCTGCCTTATGCAGGAAATCTTGCTTAAAAAAGACTCACTGGCATACTCCTAAGGGAAGTACATTTTCCCTGCCATTACCAGTGTACCACAACTTCTTACAATACCCTCTTGATATTCCTTCTGATAATCACCTTATCACCTTGTTCATAATCTTATATAGAGGGATTTTTTTTCCCCCTGGGCAGTGTAAAAAAGTTTATTCTTATGCTTTAAAACATTATTTGAAAAAAAAGTTTTACTGGACTAACGCATTTTATAGAAACTTATATTACATTTTTTATATGCTGCACATCTGAATTGATGCTCATTTTGGGTATGCTTTTTTCTTGGATGTTTGCATTGTTTCTCCTTCCTGTCAATCTCTTACATAAATCACCTTATTGCCAGGCCTTTTAGCAGCCCTCCTTTAAAAACTTTGATAAAATTCCTTGTGTAGGTAAAAGAAATACTGTCATCTAGAAGTGGATCATCAAAGTCGCACATAGCACAGATCTGAATGATTTGCAACAGCCCTTTCAGCTCATGCTATGGTGTTTTGACAGTTATTTGTAAGAGGCAGTAGCTCCCAGGCCCTTTGAGTTTTGATCTCAGTGGGACACAGAAACTGCTGTCTTGAAGAAGAATGAGATATTTCAGTAAATTGATCGTTAATATCTTGCTTTTGGATGAAGCAGAGACTGGCAAGATACAAGTGATGTGCTGATTGGCAGCCTCTTTGAAATGTGTCGTCTCTGTTATTTTTCAGTGCTTCTGTTGACATTTCTACCCTCTAATTCAGGACAGAAAAAACAAGTAGCAGAGCATACTAAAAACCTCATTGATCTCTGAGGTAGCGTATCTCCATGTCTGCCATTGCTATCGCCTGACTGCCTTGGGATTTATTTTTTCAACAACACTTTCTCCTGTGAAATGGCAGACAACTGAAACATGAGCAAATCAACTGATGGCATGAGACTATGCAAGGTACTGGCACAAATAACTGCATCCTGTCCTGGGATAGTGTCTTCCAAAATGAGCCAATGTTTTCTTTTTGTTGGTCTAGATCTTGGTTGTGAGAAGCATAGCTTATGGCAGCAGTTTCACTTGGGAAGAGCAAAGATATCATCCCTTCCACGGAGAGGATCTATTTGTTACTTGACCTCTTCTTCGCCACCAGGTTTACCCCATGTATTGCACAGAATGTTGTGTCTTCTCAACTGGGCTTTTCTTAGCCTTTCCTAACAGAGCTGGATTTTTTCCTAATTATTAATATTACTCATAAGCATGTATATTATAATGATGCTTAAAGCTGTAATTGCAAGACACGGGGGAAGGAGAGTGGCTCTTCCTCCTCTCAGGGAGGGAAAGTTTGCTAATGCCCTCTGAGGGAATGACAGATGATTTCTCTCTCAGGTTACATATGCTCTAAATCCTCTTCACCATTTCTCTCCAGCAATGAGGAGACAGATGCTACTGTAACAGTGCAGAACTTGTGTGAATCCCTTACAAGGACCGTTTATTACTGCCATAAGTGAAAACAAGTGACTTGCTTAGCCTTTCATCCTATTTTTAGACATTTACATTTCTGAAGGACATCCTTGATTCTCTTACACGGCTTTGGCTAGTTTTCCGCTGTTGACTTTGTTCCCCCTTTTCTTTCAGTGTGATATGGGAGGATGAAGGTGGGAGAAAGCAAGCGTCTGTTTCTCTGAGTTGTTGTGTTGGAATTTGTTAACCTGACATTTTGTGTGCTGTGATGTGTCCAATTCCCTTTCTGGCTGTTTCTAGTAGCCATGGGGATACAGACAGCTGAAATCACACTTCTCACACACACTTTCTTTCTTGGGAAAAAAAAGCTGGTGAAAATGATAGACAATTTATTTTGGAAGCAAATCTTTGATGTGTCCTCAGAGTAAATGTTATGAAGTCTTTGGAGAGCAAGTTTGGTTTTATTTCATCAGTATTACTGTAACCTGGTTTGCAATAACTGCTTTTACATCCAGAGAGCTGTAGTCTCAACTCAGTTGTTTTTTAGGACCCAAGCCATCTCCCAGTTCTTATCTGGACTCTTCTTAGTGCTTTTAGTGGAGATTTCACTGTGTCCCTCTTCTGGAGATTTTTACAGAAACTACAAGGAGACAGGGATCAGTTAGTACCAGTGAGTAATTACTTTGTAGAGAGAAGACAAATCTGTTAGGAATATGATACTACCAGTCTATGTGGCTGCTGATCTCTAGTTAGTTATCAGTGACTTCTGAAGACTACTGATGGTTTAGATTGCAATTAGTGGCCCACGGGTAAAAAGTCCGTATCTCATGCCATTTCCTCTTAATGATCCATATTTTTTCTGTGTGCTTTTTTCTTTTAAAGAGAGGGTGCATACGGGACTGTCCCTCTTTATGTTCTGTTTTGTGTGGGATTTTTTATGTGTATGTGTGTGATAAGGGATTATCATATATTGTCATCAAAATTAACCAACTATTGACGTTGGCATGCAAATTATTTACCACACTATATATTTTGCTACTTACTAAGAGCAGGAGTGAAACCAGGAGGGATGTTTGTTCTGATAATTACTTATGAGTGTGAGTGCAAGAACTGAACAAGGGGAACGATTGTGTGAGGACAAGGACCGGGAAACACATACATACATGTGCACACACATATATATGTGTGTATGTGATTGATAGATGTGTGTATATATATATGTGTAGGTAAATGCCTTTTCACTACACGTGTCAGTTGGAATTAACGTCTCAAGCATGCACGCAGCCTTAACATAAGTGTATGTGCACACATACCTCCTCCATATATAATATACACACTTGTAGATACGTGCCTGTGTGCAAATGTATGCAAATATATACATGCACACACCTAATATGGAGTTAAATGACAGATTGTTTCAGTATTTGAGTCCTTGCTCTTATAAAATCAGGGAAACTGTGGTAATCTTGAAAAATGCGGGGAAGCTTTGAGAAACCTTTTAGAAAAAACACGGTTCTCCTACCTCTCTGTAAGTGGAACACTTGGAGTTTTCTGCTCCACCTCCCCTACCAGAAGTGCATCTGATACTGTACAGGGATTTCAAAGTTTAATTTAGCTTAACTCTTGGCTGAAATCAACTGCTGATAAATTTAGTTGGGGGATTAGGGAACCTTAAAGCCTAATAGCTCCTTAAAAGGAGACTGAAGATGAGACAGCAAAACAAAAACATCTGCTAGAGTCTCCCTTAGAATGGTGGCATACAATACAGTCATAATTTAGAGAACAACCTATGCTGGTTTTCAGTGAGAAGGGATTTTTGAAGATACATACACTTGGAGAAAGAAAACCAGATGAGTAAGTATTGAAGTGAGTTGTTCCCTTTACAAAGTGAAGGAAAGGATATCCTGATTGGAACCAATAGCACATAGAAAACAACCTTCTTCTGTAGTTCTAGATAGTTTGCTAGTCCACAAAAAGTAGCTATTTTAACTCCGTTTCCCCCTTACATCTTTTTTATAGACTGCCATGTTTAGATAAAGTGTTTGCCTCTATGGCAGAATTAAGTGTGAATTCCTAAGCAGGGCTACCATATCTTCTTAACACTGTGGATAGTAAAGTAGATGTTGAGCAGTACTACATATGTGCAGTGAAAAATGGAGACAGTTCAATACAAGAAAACTCAGTCAGATATTTATTTGGAGAATAGACTTACTGGAAGTTTCTAGACGTTTCTTTTCCTAGTTGCTTCTTTCTCACTTGTTTTCATATTGCATCAGATCTTGCAGATCCAACTGTAACTAGGGCCTTTCATAAGTATTGTGCTGATCTGTCTCATAGCGTGAATCAATTTTTGTACCAAAGGCACTGTGATCTTGCACAGCCTTCTGCTTCATGCTTAATATTTAAACTATGAATAGTCCCTCTGAAGCCAGATTTGGAGCCTAAATGAGAACCCAATAACTATTTCATGCCTTTTTTGCCTTGCTGCCTTCTTCTATAGCACAGTTGTATTTTTAGTTTTTCTATTGCTCAAGGGCCCAATAAAGGATTTAGGTGAGAAAAGGTTAAAAAGAAAAAAAGTATTTGAATAATTATTATTCATATGAAGATGAAGTAATAATCTGATAAAACTTAAATCTGCTTAAAATGTCCTTTCACACAATGTTTAATTATCTTGTGGGTTTAGCAGCGGGGTCACTATTATTTCAACCATAGTTTATTGAGATTTGAAGAAGGATTATATGTAAAAGTAGAGTATCTGCTGTTAGCCTAGCTAAATCTGATAGACTTTGAAAGCATGAGACAATCATCAGTAGGAGTAAGAATGTGAACTGTGTTGCTAAGGCAAGTGTGTTTTGTATTCAAATATTTTTTCTGCAACACATAGAATAAATCACTATTGGAGAGAAAGTATTCAGAGTAGGAATACAGGTCTGTTCTGATGAATCAAAATATGGATTCAAGATTGAGAGAAACTAACTATTTTTTCTGCTGTAAAGATTTCTGATATGCATAAACACTTTGTGCAGTTACATCATGACATAGGTGGACTGGTAGTTATGTTTGGTATTCAAACATGCATGAATGGTGACTTTTCTGTAACTGAGAGCAAAATTACTTCAAATTTTCAAATTATATCTCTGAAATGCCAGTTGGACTTACGAAGTTTTGTGGTGAAAGTGATTCTGAACCAGGTATGTTTGTAGCCTGTCTGATTGCTCACTAGTTCCTGGTCTTCAGAAGTCCAATTTCAGGTTTTGCAAATTTTTCCTCACCTTTTTTTATATCGAGCTAGACATATAGCCAGGCATGATAGGTTTCTATAACACTTTTATTTCTTACTGTAAGAATCTTCATGTGAAAAGGCAACAGGTCTGACAAGAATAAAGAGACTGAGCATAATGGGAGTCAGGCTACTAAGGCAAAAGAAAACCTGAAGAACTGTATTTGTTGCTAATAAAATTAGTGCAGCTCTAGTTCTTGTGTGCTGCATACATTTATTCTCTTTATTAATTTGTGTGGTACCCGTATTTCCCTCTGCCCTCCATTTCAAGCACTGGCTACTTGCTGTGTCATGAAACATTTGAGGAAGGCTGCTCTAAGGTACTTTAGGCATCAAACTCTCTTACTTATTTTACAAGAATCAGTAGTGCAGAACAGGTTTCCCTGGGATTATCAGGTCAGTTATGGGTTTCTTGCTCATTCCGAAGTTTCCCCACACACTTGATAGACCTGTTACAAGAGACTGCTGACAAACATGAGCAGGCCCAAAGCCAAATGATTAGCTGCTGCTTTTGAGGGGAGGTGTCTTGAACAATTCTTTCCCAACTCAAGATCAGAGATTTGGGACTAGGAGAATAAAGGGTGAGATAGGAATCAAAACAGGAGAGAGTAAAGTAAGTTGAGGAGGAAGAAGATGGGCCTGGAGAGGGAGTAGTGCTACAAGGGGAAAATGGTGAGGAAGGAAAAGTTCGTGTTCAAAGAGAAAATAATTTGCAGATGAGGTAGGTAATATAAGCAAGGCACAGAGGTCAGTTGATTGTTTCTTATTTAATCCAATCTGGGAATATCCATCAACATGTTTTGCTATAAAGTTACTAAAGGAGGATTTGTGCTTCTTCCCATTCTGTTTTTCTTTTAATACAGGAAATTTAATTTTACAGCATGGTACAGTAGACTTTCTGAAATGTTCACAGTTGTCAAATGCATGTGAGATTTTAATTTGGGTCAAGCAGATTGTCTTGGATAAGGTGACCAGTAATTCTGATGGAGACTATGGTTAGCTGAAGGTAGCATCTGGTATGTGAACATAAACTAAAGAAGGTAGAAGGGGCCATTGCATGTCATCTAAGCAGTACCTTGCTCAAAGTTGGGTTAATATAAAAGACTGACTAGCTAAGATTGATCTAAGTTTGCAAATCTATCCAGATGGACATCCCATAACCTTTCTGGGTCCCTGTTCCAGTATCATATTGAATTATTCTCATATCCAATGACATTTTTCTCTTGTTGCAACTTGTGATTCTTGTCTCCTGACATTTCACTGTCCACTTACAAGAAGAGTCTAGCTATGTCTTTCCTTTAATCCCATTTTGTTTAGTTGGATTAGCAATTAGACCTCCCTCCCAGTCATCTTCTGGGCTTCCCCAGTTCAAGAAAGACAAGGAACTACTGCAGAGTGTCCAGCGCAGGGCTGCAATGATGATTAGGGCACTGGAGCATGTCTCATATGAGGACAGGCTGAGAGAGCTGGGGCTGTTTAGCCTGGAGCAGAGACAACTGAGAGGGGATCTCATCAGTACTTACAAATATCTAAGGGGGGCATGTCCAGAGGATAGGGCCAGACTCTTTTCAGTTGTGCCCAGTGACAGGACAAGGCAGAAACAATGGGCACAAACTGGTACAAGGGAAGTTCCATCTGAACGTGAGGGAAAACTTCTTCCCTTTGAAGGTGACAGAACACTGGAAGAGGCTGACAGAGAGGTTGTGGAGTCTCCTTCTCTGGTGATACTCAGAAACTACCTGGATGCGATCCTGTGTGATCTGTTCTAGTTGATCTTGCTTTAGCAGGGGGGGTTGGTCTAGCAGATCTTCAGAAGTTCCTTCCAACCCCTGCATTTCTGTGATTCTTTTATTCTGTGATTCTCTTCTCTAAGCTAAAGAAACCCATTTACTTCAGCCTTTCCTCATATGTCATGTGCTCCAGCCTTATTTGTTCTCTGTGGAACTGCCTGGGTTGTCATTATTTCTCTTGTTTTGGGGGATGCAAAAGTAGTGATACTTTACCTGATACAGCCTTATAAGCATTTAGTAGAGAAGAAAAATAATTTCTCTTTACCTACCAGCTACTGAAAAAACAGTTTAAAGAAAGTGCAGATGTAGAGAGACAAACAGTGGAAGAAGAAGAAAAAGCAGGGGTTTGAGCAAAGTATTGTGGATCTGAAAGTGTGGTTGTGTTAGGTAGCTATGCTGTCAGGTAGTGGAAAAAAGGTTTTGATCTGTTAGCTTTTATAATGGAGAGATCTTGGCAAAGAATATTGCCACCCCAGGACACCTGCAGATTTTTAGGTGCCAACAGGGTGTATCCCAGCCAGTGCCCTGGAGGGCAAGATTTTTATTCATCACTTTCCCCTTCCTCTTTCTGAATGTAAATCATCTTGGCTTATCTAGGAGGTATAATTTATGGTCAGCCTGCTGGCTGGTCAGCTTCATGTCTCTCATAAATTAGATAGCCAGACACATGTGGGTCAAGTTTGGAAATGCAATGCATGTCTTTAGAGGAAGGTTGGATTCTTCCCAATCATTCTTTACATTTGTGTTTCCCACACATCCCTATTTTTTCCTTTTGTTAACTGTGCATTGTTCCTATTTTTCCTCTCATTCTCTTATTCTCCAGTTGAGCACGTTGATGGCTATACCAGATCACTATATGAACTTTGCCCACTTTTATACCTGATTTGTTTACCCCACACCCTGACACAGAATAAAGGACTATGTTCCTCTTCCCAGTCTTTCTCCCATTGTTCTCTTTACATAGGCACATATTTCATGATGAGAGGAACTGTGAAGAAAGTTCTCTGGATGTCAAAGTTCACAATGTCCTGTTGCAGCTGAACAGCAGCAGTTAAAGTCCCAGCTCTTCACAAATTCTCAAGAAAGATTTTATTTAGTCACAGACATGTCTGTAGGCTATAATAGCACATGCTGTACAGCAAGGCCTGAGATCTAATATTTTTTTTCAGACCAGGTCTATGCTTAATGCTGCTAATAATATAAGAGAGGAAACATTAGTCAGGAGGGCACTGTACCATACCAAGAAGTGTTCAGGCTTCACAGTTCATTTTGTTCTGGTGCAAAGTGTTTGCGGTAGGGGAAGTTATTGAACAATTCTGTTACCAAAGTTCTTTTTTCCTTTTTAACCTGTAGTTGCCTCACTGTCTGTTGGCTGATACAGTCAAGAGAAAGAGAAGTTGGAGCTAGGAGAAGACAGTGATATGGAGTGTTCTCTTTCTGGCATTATCAGCACCAGGGTAGAAGTAAGTAGTATTATTTGAAAATGGGTCTCATCCAATACTTTCTCTACTGTAGAAAGTGATGATTCCACTGAAAGTCTTCAGCAAAAATTGGTCCAGTTAGCTGGAAGCAGAGAGGGGTGCCTGGTTTTATTATTCAGTTAGTGGGGATACATCTGATCCAATCCCCTTTCGAGTTAAGATCAGGCCAGGTTTTGAAGGCTACTTGTCTATTCTCATTTTAGTGGAATACATTACAGTGCAGACCATCTCAGTGAGATGCAGAGATGTCATCCAAGGTGGGGGAAAAGAGATGACAGGTTCTTTTTTGAATCCTTGAATATAATCTTGCAGAAATCCCTTTTTATTCTGTCTCAGGGCAGTATTAAAGGAGCCTTGTTGCCAGAAGCCTGATGTAGTATTAGTCAGATAGACTCTAATACAGGAAAAAGAGGGGGAAAGTGAGTGCCTTAAATTGACTGAGTCTTTGTAATTGCTGGCAAATCCCCTGGATTGGTCTGTTGACAAACACGACGGAGAGCTGGAGACAGATCCCTGGTAGATCTGAGAGCAAAAAATCAGCCAAACATCTTGGACAAGTTTGGAAGCTTGTTTCTTGTTTGGCGCATTTCCTTCTCCCATCCCCCATTCCTCTGCAGCAGGAGCAGCGTTTAAGGGTGCGCACTGTGTCTGGCAGGCTGGTGGAGGAGTCTCTGGCCTCAAATTACACAGCATGAGAACTCTGTGCATAAAATTAGCAGCAGAGTTCTGTGGATTAGGCGCCAGGGAAAAATGTCACATTCAGCAGAACTCAGAGGCGAGAGGTGGGACAGAAAGAACTGGAACGGGACATCAACTGCCCTCCACCTTTTACTGTTTTGCAGCAGACATATCTGAGGCATATCTGAGTGTCACAGTCAGCTAGCTTGGAGCAAAGATTATTTAGGTAGTGAACTGATTTTGCTGTGCGTCTTAGTAACACGGATGTTTCATTTTTTCCCTTTTTTTCTCCTTCACTTACTCTTTTTCCTTTACTCTGAAGGTTTCTTACTTTTGTCTTAAGGAAATCGCTTTTCACTCGTGAAGAAGTGCTGTTGACATACAGCTTTCTGCTGTCCTTTCCACCTTCCTGTGGTCTGCTTTCTGGTGAGCAACCCACTGTAATGGCACAGTTGTGCAACAGTTTATGCAAGTTGTTTGTAGTGAAATCTGGAAAACTAAATAAACTGCTGGCAAACAGGGCAAAGGTACTAAAGCAGAGAAAGGCAGCTATTCAAGGACTGGCTTCTTTAGATACTATCTCAGTAGCAGCTGTCTCATTCAGAAAAATTTACAGAAAAGGTCATGGTTTGGGGGTGTGTTTTGGCACCTTCATTACATCGTAAAAGCGGTAAAATCCTTGCCTCACCAGTGTTAGATTGCCCCGAGGCATATTTTTGAGAGAGGCTGCATTAGCATCTGTATGTGGAGATGGAGTGCCAAGAGACATAAAGGCACACTTACCTGAATTGTTTGGGGATGTACATATGCACAGCTACACTGTGTTGTCAGAACACTTCCGTAAGACAAAGTTATCAGGCAGCAACGCTGTTTTAATGTGTTCCTTCCCCTTTGTTCTTCATATTGATGGCTGTGCTGTGAGCTGGGCTGGGAAATTGATCTGTGGCTTAAAAAAAAAGTGGATTAGTTAGCCGATGTATTTCGCAGCACAGCCTCAGATGTGCCATTCTGTGGGGAAGGAAAAAGCAGGAGTATAGGAGGACAGGGAATTTCCTAAAATGATATTATCACCATATTCTAATTTCTTGAAATTACAACTTCCAAGTCCCTCATTACCTTTGTTCGGCTCAGATTATTGGAACAATCCATGAGCAGGATGATGCATCCCAGATTAGATAGCGCTCTGGGGCAGAAAGCTGTTCTTCACTTTGTTTCCTTGTTCTTTTCCATGGCAGGGCAAGCCTGCTGGGCACTGTTGTTCAACATATGTGATAGTTTACCAATTCCATCCCTTTCTAAGGGTTTGGGAATCAGTTCTAAGAGCTGGCATTGGAGCATTAGTGGCACATTTTTAAAGGGCTACATTTTGATATTGTTTTCGATTTGCACTGTTGGTGATTTTGAGAGCAGATGGGTTTTTAAGGTTCTTGGTTTGACTGGGATAGGGTTAATTTTCTTCATAGTAGCTTGTATGGGGCCATGTTTTGGATTTGTACTGAAAACAGCATTGATAATTTAGAAATGTTTTTGATGATGCTGAGCAGTGCTTACAGCCAAGACCTTTGCTGCTTCTCACTCCACCACATCAGTGAGTAGGTTGGGGGTATGCAAGAAGCTGGGAGGGGACACAGCCGGGACAGCTGACTCCAACTGACCAAAGGGATATTCTATACCACATGACATCATGCTCAGCATATAAAGCTGGAGGAAGAAGGAAGAAGGGGATGTGGTGGCATTTGTCTTCCCACCTAACCGTTGCACATGATGGAGCCCTGTTCTTTTGGAAATGGCTGGACACCAGCCGGCCCATGGGGAGTGGTGAATGAATTCCTTGTTTTGCTTTGCTTGCACGTGTGGCTTTTGTGTTACCTCTTAAACTGTTCTTATCTCAACCCATGAGTTTTCTCACTTCCACTCTTCTGATTCTCTCCCCCATACTGCCACAGGAGAGTGAATGAGTAGCTGTGCGGTACTTAGCTGACGCTGGGGCAAAACCACAACAGTCAGGATAATGATTGTAGTTTCTCACTTTTCACTTGACTTTCCCAATGAATTATACCTCTATTGAGCATTTTTCCTCCTCGCTCTCCCCCAGTGAGAAAAGTATTACTGTCAGCCCCATTTTACAGATGGCAAATCTGAGTCATAAGGAATCACTCAGCAAGCCAGTGGCTGAGCTGCATGCAGTTGATTGAGAGGTCTATTACTTAGAATGGCCATCACATAACAAGGCAGCCTTCTGCCTACTGAAGTATAGAAGGCACAAACTCCAGCCTTCCACACTTGAAATGGCTAAACTGGCAGCTGGCTTGTGATCAGATTGCTTATTGATATGGTAATTGGTGGGCTCATTCCCAAAGTTTATCTTTCAAGGAGTAAGGGCTGAAGTAATACAAGGCCAGTAGATGAGGCAGCAGGTGTAGCAGGTTGGAAGTGTATGCTGTGAGGAATACTGGTAGTACAGAATTCTGAAAATTACAGGATCTTGAAACTTACTGCTTCTATATTTGCCACTTGTCTGCTTATCCTGATGCCTATCCCCTTTGCCCCCAGTTCTATTAGGGAATATTGTCCCAATTTATGAACCATTAGAAAATGAGCCATAAAGTCTCTGTAATAAGCAAACTGGGTATGTCTGCACCAGAAAATTCTGTTTCTTTGACTAGATCAGTGTGGCTTAAGTAGTACAACTCCCCTAGGGTAAAGACAATTATACCAGTGTAAAAGTGCATATCCAAATATAGCTGAGTCCCAAATGGGAAGGTACCTTTATACCACTAGTAACTAGGTCCACAGTAAGGCACAGATTTATTTCCTTAACTTTAGGAACCTGAGGTGACAGAACTGGGAATATAGTTACTTTATAATTCATGTATATTCCAAAGAGACAGATTAAACCTTCAGAGGGGAAGTTATCCCACTTCAGGTCTGATTTACTGATCAGTGGTGCCTGTCTCTCTTCACTGTCTGTTCAGAGAACTTCCACATAACTAAAGGTATGTAACTGGAGTTATAAATTGAGTATGAGGCATTTGGTCACAGGGTTTAATCAAATGGATGGGGAAAATAAACTCTTAACACTGCAGGATGGTTTGAAAGCTGTACCACATGAATTTTAGCAAACACCAACTCTATTGAAAATTCATTTAAAAATTTTTTTGAGTAATTCTGACACGTCTTTTGAACTTGTGAAACAGATGAAGCAGGATTTTCTTTGCCTTGAGTAGCAATAACTCCCAACAGATTTTTGACTCCCAAGATGATGAGGAGACAAACACAGAAACTCCTGCTGCAAAGGGTCACTGCTGCAAAGTGCTTAAAACTAAGTTTTAAACTTCTGGATGACTGGTTGTACATCCTTTTTCAGGAGTTCTTGGGTGGAGCTATCCAACGTTTTTGTCTGCATTGGCCAGTGACCAGATTTTGACACTGGTAGTTGACTGGAGCATATGGGTCCACCTCCAGCCCATGTCTGTCATACACAGTTCCAGGGGCAATCTCTGCCCTGTGTCTTCCCTGTTTGCCTCTTTTATTCTGGAAATGATATGCTATCTGGATAATGAAATGTTTTGTTGCTGTTTCTGAGCTTCCATTTTTCTAATGTAGCCTGGTCTTGGGCATCAATATCCAAATCCCAGTATTTTCCCAATATCCAGCATCAATATCCAATCCATCCATGTGGGATTGTTTAGTTGTATTTATCTCATCAGGGCATGACCAGTCCTTTTCTGCAAAGGTGTACTAGTTACTTTTCCCTAAACAAGCTCATTAAGGAGAATTTACTACTGTTCTGGTTAGACTTCCTTTAACTCTTCCAATTTTAAGTGATCCTGCTGTATCAGAGAGAAATCCTATATCTTTAAAAAGATTGTTAAAGGAAGCAGGCTTATTGTAAAGGAAGAGTGTTTTTCCATGGAGAGGAAGATCATAATACTGCTTGTGATATTGCTCTGCATTAGAAAGGCTGGCAAGATCTGGCTGAAGCATCATGAACTAATAAAACCCATAAATAAATTGATGCTGTTGAATGCATGTTTACAAAATAGCTGATAATGACTAAAGAAAAACCTCACCTTTTGGGGTATATTTTTTCCTGCAATACTTACTCCTTGTTTTGCTCAAGGAATTGAGGTGCAAATGTCAAAATTCAGTTATGGCATTTAGTTTGATGTTCCAAGAAAAACATAATTTAAAAAAAAAAAAAAAAGCTGCTGTTCCTTTAATATTTGATTTTGTCAAGCCCTTTCATGTTGAGTAGTAATTTATTCTGGAAATGGCACCATGAAATTCCCTGTCAGGAGCAGTGGTAGATGCTGACCTTTAAATTTCTTGTAGTCATGGTGGATTGCTTAGTTTATTTATATCAGCAGGGCATGATCATAGGTCTTTTCTGCAAATGCCTACTAGTTACTTTTCACCCTAAACAACAGTCATGGAAACTGTGTCCAGTTTAAAATCAAAACAATTTTCCAAAATTGTATTTCAACTCCTGTGCCTCTTTTCCTCCCAGCACAACATGCGTCAGGCAGAGTACCGATGCTCTCAGCCCAAATGGATTTTGTAGCACTACCTGAAGAAGAGCACTGATGTTTACAGGGCAGCTATGACTAGCTTATCTTATGTAACTTCTGTCCAAAAATTTTGCAGAGCTGTAATTCATTACTCATGTACTATTACAATAATGATAATGAGTTTAAAGATAACTGTATTTGAAAATCAATATTGTAAGAATGTATTAATGCATTCTGTAAAACTGATGATATAATGATACAAGCAAAATCTGTACAAGTATGTAGTATGAATGGAAAATGGAATGAAGCCCCAAATCACTTTTCCCAAATCAGTATACCAGTTGTAGCTCTATCTCAAGCAACCACAGAAGACACTCAACTGCCAAGATGTGTCTGATACAGAAAGAAATATTCCACATATCCTTTGAAAACAGAGTTGAATGAAAGTATCTTGCAAGACAACTCTGCTTTGTTTCTACTTGATGTTCAGCTTCCTTGTAGTGACTGTTAAAATGTTATTTCCTTTACAGGTTTATCTGTAATGAGACCAGACATATTTAAAAAATATTATTTTTATTTTACTGTATTCTGTCACTTAAGAAATTTATTCTATGCCTGGTGATTGAACATAACAGTACAGCACTTTTCTAACATGAGGTAAATCACTGAGAAGCCATTATTCCAGCAGCTGCAGATATGCACAGCCAAAATGATACAGTAACTGCTGCCTTAGTAGACACAGGATTTAATGTTGTCATCAGAATTGATTCAGCTGAATAATTTTGCTATGTTCCTTTGATTTACCTTTTATTAGTGGTTCATGTATCCTTTGTGATTTGGGACCACGTTCCCATTTTCTATTAAAATTCTCTGCTTGCTCTAGCTGCTTGGTTATAGCTGATACAGATTTCCAAGGTGCTATGTATCCTTGTACAAGTATTTTCTAACTACTTGTGCATTAGAAAGAAGGACACAATTTCATAGCTCACGGGCTTGTTATTTTGTACATGGCCAAAATAACGTAGGAGGTGCTGAACAGCAAAAAGGTATGTAATAGTGTCAACATATAGAATCATAGAATCATAATGCTTGGAAAAGACCTCCAAGATCATCTATTCCAAATGTCCCCTACTACCTATATTACCAACTAAACCATGTCCCAAGTACCTCATCCAACCTTTCCTTAAACACCCTGAGGGATGGTGGCTCCACCACCTGGCTGGGCAACCTATTCCAATGCCCAACCACTCTTTCTGATAAGAAAGTAATGATTCAGTCATCTGAGGATTTTCTTAGTCATTTCCTTTAATTAATTCATTAGTATTTTTTGCACCTGGATGCCTGCTTTCACAGAATCATAGAATGGCATGTGCTGGAAGGGATCCCAAGGATCATAGAGCTCCAACCCCCCTGCCACAGGCAGGGACACCAACCTCAGGCCTGGATCTACACAAGGTTGCCCAGGGCCCCATCCAACCTGGCCTTGAACACTTCCAGGGACGGGGCATCCACCACCTCTCTGAGCAGCCTGTTCCAGCACCTCACCACTCTCTCTGAAAAACGACCTCTAATATCCAATTTAAACCTTCCTTCCTTTAGCTTTAATCCATTCCCCCTTGCTCTGCCACTGTCTACCCTTTTAAAAAGTTGATTCCCCTCCTGTTTGTATGCTTTCTCTTGCACGTGGATAAGGGTCGGTGTGTAGCGCCATCATGCCCATGCTGCTCATGGTGTATGGGTGAGTTTTCTCAAAATTGAGAGCTGGCCATGTGAGCTGATGAAATTGGATACTTTTCTAGTGCAGATGTGTATCTTCACATTATGGTATCAATATGGACCTTTATTTCATTCATTAATAATAAAATAATTATTTGGGTAGCGAAAGAATGCAAGTTTGGCTGGACCCAGCCCAGTTCCTTAGCCCAAAGAGTAGAAATTTCTATTTCTGCTATTCTACCACAATAGTAGAAATTGAGAGAAAACACCTGGTAGTGTGATTTGGCACAGGGGAACATGACAGAGCAGCGTTTCAAATCTTACTGTCTCACAGCCTCAGTGACCCCTCGAACTAATTAGCTATCCACCTTCTGAGTAGGAATTTGCCTTCTTGTCAGAAAAGATGGCCTTAGTTTTGGTCTGATTCAGAACAAGAAAATACTGTGGAATCAGAAACATTCTTAGCAGGTTTTGTATTATACTGTTATATTAATATTATTGCTGGCTATAATCTCTAGTAGAATAGTGGCATTGAGGAGGGCTCTCAATTTGTTTTACTCGGCTTACAGCAAAGCAGTTGCATGGACAATTTGTCTGTGAGGTTGTCTGTTGACTTGTTCTTGAAAAAACTTGTCTCCAGGTAAACAATGAGCAAGTATTTATGCATTGTGTCATATGGTCTGTCTCTTAAAAGACATATGTGCATTGTATCTCGAATATAATCCATGAATTTAAAAAAAGATTCAAATATCCTTATGATTTTCTTGTCAAAACTATGATATGCATCAAATATAAACTACTTTTGAAAGCACCCCTCCAGCCTTTCCCTTCCATTTCTATTGAAGCTTGCACAGTTCTCGTGCTTTCTGCAATGTTTTTGCATGTGTCAGGAGGGCCCTTTTGAATTTTCATGAGTTCATATATATTGATTTGTGATTAAGAGTTCTGGTCAAGGTGATCTGTTCCTATTTCCTTCTGAATGTCAGGAGAAAGCAAGAGTATTGCAGTTAGAAAACCTGATTATTGTCTCTCTCACTCATGGCAAGGGTAACAGAATAAAGAGCCTGATTTCAGGTTACCTGAGGACTGCACGTTTAGCAGGCTTAACCAGGAAAATGGAATACAATTCGGAGTCTGAAGGTCTGGGCCAACACTCAAAACGACTCTGCGAAGTCTGTGTTGGCAGCACAGAGTAGTGGATCACTCAGAAAATACAGGTCAGAAATTTGTGGCTTCTCCTTGTCCTTTCTGACAAAAACACATTATATCCGCTCTCAGATTCTTTAATGGTGCCTTCAGTTATCCACAGGAAAGAGTTAGGTGAACAATTTACTTCATTAAAGTGCAGTGAAATGCAGTTTACTCTCAAGGCAGATGATTACAGCTGCAAATAGAGCTTTATTTTGAAAAGATGCAGGTTGACTTTTGCTCTGTTCAGATAAGAGTTTTTGTGCTTGACAGCAGAAGGAGGAAAAGGAACCAAATATGTATTGAACATGAAAATGGAAGAGAGTCGAAGACTGAAATGCTCAGGCAAAGGTACTGCATATGATAGATTTTGAGTAAGGCAGATAAGCTATGCTGCAACTTATCCCCTGTGTTAGGAAATTTTGGTTTCTTCATGATTGTCTTCCTTTTATTTTCTTTATGGAAGACTGATGACTGATTTTATACAAATGCTATATCACTGCCCTTTGTGTACAAGGAGGGCAGTCAGGATTCTCCTTGGGTGAGCCTGTCTTTGTAGGTGGCAAGTGTAGATTGTTTTGAGCACATGAAGCTGAAAAGATCTCTGCTCTTTCAAGGACTCATGTCTTACTTGTATTGATCCATCCTTCAAAGATCATTTCCTAATCTTCCTTGCCTGGTACTCATATGTTTGACAAGGTTGAATTTCCTAACCATACATTCTGATCCCACTTGAAAATTTACTCTTTAGCTCCACCTCCTGGCTCTTGTTCCATGGAAAGGAGGATTCTCGGGAATCGCAGAACGTCGAGAAGGGATCAGAAGTATTCATCTTAGTTTACAAGCGTTAGCGTAGAGGTACATATGGGAACGTTTTAGCTGGGGCAAACCAGAATTTGTTGGATCCCCTCATACTGGCTTTCTGCAGACGCAGATGTTTCTGTGAAGAAGTGGACAGCAGAGTCTGTGGCTCATAGCTTCTGCTTTTTGTTGGGTTTCTTTTGGTTTCTCAACTGTGGGAGTTTCGATACATAACAGACATCACAAAGCAGTCTTTATTACTGTTTTTTTCTCTAGGACTTCCTCAATCTCATGGGGGTGGGGAGGTACAGAAGAAATTGTCTGACACTGAAACATTCAAAAAAAAGATCTCTGGGGCCTTGCAAAGGAGTCCTAATTCATGGAGGGATAACTGCTTTGACTGTGTCTGACTGGTTCAACCACAAACTGCCCAAGAAGTGGAGGAATAGAGCTTAGTCATCTGGATTTAAGAAGCTGAAAACCATGTCCCTTCCCCGACAGCTGCGAGAAAAGAGGTAACATGTCTCTTCCTGCTCCCATGACCCCACAAACCTCCATGTCACTGCTATGATCTGTTAATTTCATTTGGATGCAAGCTTCTTGATGATTCTAAAAGGATTCTTGTTACTGTAGCTTCCAAAATATTAGGCTGCTTAGACCATTTCTTAAATCGGAGTGGATTTTTTTCTTTTCATGGGGAATATTCACCACTTAGGACAGTAGCAGGTCACTGTCCTCTTTATAAGCTGCAAACAGTTTCCCTTTTACTGGGGTTTGTGATATGAGTGCATGCGATATGACTAATTACATCTCTTGGTCTCCATAACCACATCCCTCTTCACAGTAAGTGGTAGTACTTACACTGCCGTGGGTGGTGCTGATTCACGTCATTTTCCTTGTACAGCAAGCTATTGCAAGACTTTGCATCATCACCTTTGCCTTCCAGATGGGCCTCACATTGTGGAAGCCCCTGCTTAGGATATTCTCCTAGCAGAATAAATGGAGCCAACAGTCATGTTTTTTATTTTATCATAACTTTTAACATTATCATAATATTTAGCATTTCTTAGATGATCCTTTAAATAAAAATTCCTTTCTCTCTACCCCATTTGTTATCCTTTCTCCCTCATTTTTGATCCTTTCTACTTAAGTATTAATATAAATACCATTCTAACAATATTCAGGTGTAAGACTGAAGCATAGGGGAATTTGTCTTCTCTTGTCAAAAGATGTTGTACAAAGGAGAAGGTCCCAGAGGAAAAAGCACCATGCTGTTTTACTGTGTGGACAATATAATCAAGAAACATGAAAATGTGGTCATATGGCTGCTCCTTAGGTGTTTCTGCAGGGATCCTTCCTTCTGTCTTGCTTCAAATCCAATACTTTCCAGAATCTGCAAAGCTTTTTCTAACCTTTCCCACTATCTTGTGTTCCTGCACATATTTTTGACATTTTCAAATATCTTTGTGCCTGCTTCAGGTTGTCTGCTGTGACTGGGAGGTTTCCCTGCAAAGATTCGCTAGGCTACGCGTTCTTTTGTAAAGCCTCTCCATGAGTCTGCTTTGCTGTCACATTTACAACAAAACTTAAACAACGTTTTGACAGCTGGTGCAGGCACCACAAATTATTATATAGAATGACACTATGTCTTTATTTCTTCGGGGTTTTTTCTTTTAATGTTTGTGTTTATCCTTCTGTTGTTTATCAGATGTGTAAGGTAGATTGTATGCATCTTACACATAGAGCGTAAGGTTTTTAGGAATTAGCTTTGTGCTGTCAGTTTCCACAACAAGCTCTTTCCTCAGAACTGTTCCCTATTCCCTGCAGTAATGCAGTAATAATAACAACATACATCACGGTATATAATCATCTTCTTAGAATAAGAGATACTGCTGCAGACTTATGATTGTAAATCTACTAGATGCTGTAGGAAGGATTAAGATTGCATCCACAGCTGATCACATTTCTCAGGAAAAGCTTACCAGCTCAAGTGTTTCTTTTGTAGTCATACTCTAGCAAGCCAAGGAATAATAGGGATGTTTTCTAGGCTTGATGAATCTTCAGTGATCTTGATGGTCGCTGACTTGTGCTGAATTTAAAGAAACTTGGCATCTCAAGATCAGACCTCCAGAGGAAGAGAATAACACGAGTTTTTAACTTCTTGGCTTTGACACTAGATAATGTGACGTTGACAACTATTTTTGTTCTGTATGGCATAGAGAGCTCCAAAGGTTAATGACAGTATGAATAACCTAAATCTTTTGTTCTTGCTTCACAGCGATTTTGACCAGCTTCCAGATGATGTACCGGTTTCGGCTAACATTGCAGATATTGAAGAGAAGAAAGGCTTTACTAATTATTATGTAAGAAAGGAAATTTATCCTGCCTCTACATACCCTCATCTGTGACTAGTTTGGTTGGGGGGAAGCAAAATGCAGTTTATCTGGGGTAGTTGCTTTTTTGGCATGAATAGTTCCACACAGAGAGCTTCTTGGTGTTTCTTTTTTCTGGAATAGGGGTTAGTCTATCATAGATTTGTTCTACAAATGTACTGTCTAGGTGAAATGTGACAGAGGTATCCTCTATCATTGCTTGTTTTCTAAATGCTTATCTAATTTCTGTTTAATTTCCTGTTAGAGCTTTGTTGAAGAAAGTGGAAAAGGAATTAAAAGGGTAGTGTCTTCATGAAAGACCATGCAGGAAAGGAATAGCAAGGAAAAGCACTATGAGATTTTTCTAAAGAAGGGTTTGGGAAAAGACCAGTTCAGTGACTTCTGCAGGGTATACGGTTGTTGCTGGAGACATTGTTCATAAAACCTTCCCACTGCAGGATGCAGGTTTTAATCTGGAGTATAGTGGCATTTGATTGCTCTGTCTTTATGCTTTTTGAAGGATATGGCTGCAATGTGACTCAGAGGTCAGTGAATGGAAATCATGGGCTTCTTTAGAGCAAAGCAATTTTGGCAAGAGATAAGAAATAAGATAGTGGTTGGAGAAGGTCAGACCATAATTTCTGAAACTGTGTACTTTTTGAGTGAAAAAGAAGTATGAATGCCTTCAACTCTGAAAATCAATTAATTTAGATGTCTGTCTATAGATTTAGATATTCAAAGGATCCTATTTGTATTTACCTCCCTTTTATGTTTTGCTTATCACTGAAGGATGTTGTGTAAGCATGAAATGGCATCTCATAATTTCAGGTTTCCTTTAAAGATTATGTAATAGCAAGCAGCCATGGGGACATGATCCCTGGGAAAGTTGGACCCACACATCTATCACAGGTGCTAAGTTGTTATTTAGTAGTACTTGAATCTGCAGATGCATAACTGAAGGCTTGCATTCCACTCTACCCCTAAGATGATATTCCCATTACTGGAGCACATACACATTCCTGTTTTATGCCCCACTTATATTTAGTAAGTATTTGTAAGTATGAACATCAGCCTGAATGCCCTTTCCCTGTTTCAGATGTTTGTCATTGAAGTAAAGATTAAAGGTGGTGGCAGATACCTGATTTTCCGACGCTATCGTCAGTTCTATGCCCTGCACACCAAACTAGAGGAGAAATATGGGGCAGAGAGCAAAAATGAACCTTTTACCTGCATACTCCCCATGTTGCCAGGTAAGCTTTCAGTACCAAACCTGTGCATGATTAGGAGCTTTATTAACCCCAGGCTGTTCTAAAGTGGAGTGCGTTGTAGAGAAGTAGTTGTGATAAGGATCTAATTCCCAGTTGTGGATGCTGTAGAAGTCACGTTCCATTAGCAGTCCCTCTATTTAGGGTAAAGGCCAATGGTATCTCAGAGTGTATTTAAGAGTGTGGCTAGTTGGTCACGGGAGGCCTTCCTCCCTCTCCACTCTGCCATGGTGAGGCCACATCTGAAGTACTCTGTCCAGCTCTGGGCTTCCCAGTTTAAGAAGGACAAGGAACTACTGCAGAGAGTCCAGCGCAGGGCTGCAATGATGATTAGGGCACTGGAGCATGTCTCATATGAGGACAGGCTGAGAGAGCTGGGGCTGTTTAGCCTGGAGCAGAGACAACTGAGAGTGGATCTCATCAGTACTTACAAATATCTAAGGGGGGCATGTCCAGAGGATAGGGCCAGATTCTTTTCAGTTGTGCCCAGTGACAGGACAAGGCAGAAACAATGGGCACAAACTGGTACAAGGGAAGTTCCATCTGAACATGAGGGAAAACTTCTTCCCTTTGAAGGTGACAGAACACTGGAAGAGGCTGCCAGAGAGGTTGTGGAGTCTCCTTCTCTGGTGATACTCAAAAACTACCTGGATGCAATCCCATGTGACCTGGTCTAGTTGATCTTGCTTTAGCAGTGGGGTTTGACTAGATGATCTTCAGAGGTCCCTTCCAACCCCTGGCCTTCTGTGATTCCATAAAGTTCATTTAGAAAATTAAAATCCTTTAGAAAATATGTTTTTGTTTGAGATCCTACTTTCTCCTGATTAATTAATTTCTCTGACAGCATTCTTTTTTTTTCCTTTTCCTTTTCCCCTTTTTCTTAATTTTTTTTCTCCCAGTAATTTTCATGGATTTAATATTTTCCAGGAAAAGTTTATGTTGGATCCAAGAAGGAAATTGCCGAGAACAGAATTCCTATCCTAAACATATACATGAAGGTAAAACTTAATTTCAGGGTAGACACTGAACTAAGCACGGCAGATACTGGCCCATTGAAATCAGTGAAGAGAGACAGTACTGTTGTAGTCTCGGTATCTCTGAAGGCACAGTGTCCATACTGTGGGGGCAACCTACAGTCTTATTCCCCAGATTGCTCAGACCGTAGGGTCTACTGGATTATGCAGTTCAGAATGGTTCAGTCCCTGATTTCATATATAGATTAAAAAAACCAAACCAAGATGTATGAGAAAATGACAAATCTCCAGGTGTGGTGTGAATATGAGTTGGGTAAGGGTGGTCTTCAGGGTGTACCTGCTATACAGCGACGACACAGCCAGTAACATCAAGGAGAGAATTTTCTGGTGTGCAGGTTAACTGAAGACCTGACTTTAAATCAGTAAAAGGCTGAAGCACTGGCCAAGACTTCCAGTACTTAAGATTGCCTTCTTTCCACAGTTATTCATGTTCTGATGGGAAACACAAAGAGCAATTTACTCCTCCTGCAATAAATCAGGCACAAAAGGAGTGAAGCAATACATTGGCTAACTCCAGGAGTAAACAGGAGAAACTGTCAGCTGTTCAGCCATGTCCTGCTGAGTGAGAAGGGAGAGGAGGGAGATTTCTGGCAGTAATGAATATCCTTCATGATCCTGTAGGTCAGAGAGGCATATTTGTTACATGTAAATAAATAGAGAATTGGTCTTTCCCACTGCTACACTCTGCATCCTACTTGCTCTTGGCACAGAACCTACTCTGCCTACCCATTTGGGTGTTGATGGATGAAGAGGTGCGGCTGTTCTTCTACCACTCAACCTTTGATAGTGAACAGGTGCCTCACAGACTGAGACGGCTTCGCCCACGGACACGCCGAGTGTAAGTGATTGACATGTTTTTTTCAGCATTGCTTGATGTAGGAGATGCTGTCCGGATTGGGGGGCTGGGGAGGAGAGATAAGGATCACCACTGAGTTTCCCAAGTGATTCCAGGAAGTCCAAATATGAGGATCTTTGTGGTAGATTGAACAAAGGGTATTTTTTGTTTTCAGTAATCTCAGATTTTCAAAGTGGGTGTAGCACTTCCATTAAAGGAAAATTCCAAAATCAGAGTATAGCTTGCTTTCAAAAACATGCTGCTCAGCTCTATCTGTTGATAATTCTTTAATGGTAATATCTATTATAGTGTGCAGAATATACAGGCCAAGCTTAAAGACATAGGCTTGCACCACTGAAGTCAGTGTGAGTTTTGGCACTGAATTCAGTGAGATCTGGTTCAGACACTAAATGAAACTGAATACTGAATTTGTTCCTGTCCTTTGTCTAAACAGGGGCCTGTCCTACATAGCAGCATTGACATCCCTTTGGCGAACTGCTAAGTAGATGTCATACGTCATTACCCTTCAGACAAATTAATTCTCCTTTCAACATGGAGATGGACCCACTTCCTTTTCCCTTACCTCAAATGGTGCAAAACCTGCACGTGTGCACGCGTTCCTGGATGCATGTACGATGGCAGAATTTGAATTGAATGCCATAAATGCTAGAAACAGGGATGCCCAGAAGGCAGAGTACGGGGGCTGAGCAGTGCTGTGGAAGAGAGGTCCAGGATACTGACTGTATTGAAAATTCCATCTGTTCTCAGCAGCAGACATCATCAGATTGCTGCTGCTCTGCACTGAAACTGAGAGAACTAGGGCACTGTTGTTGCATCCATATTTTTTTATTTCAGCGCTGCACACAGATTCTCATGCAGTTTCTCCAGTGATCTATGGCTTGCCTGCCTCTTAAATAATGAAAATGCAGACCCTGTACTACTGATCATGTAGTATTTTTAATTAATAGAAAGACAGGTTTACCTCCCTGTTGCCTCCTTTCTTTGCAGTAAAAGCATTTCACCTCAAGTACCTATCCCCGACCGTATGGCAGCTCCACGGGCTGAGGTGAGTACTCTGCACAATCTGTCACAGGAGATTAAACTCTGTTTAACTTTGGTATCTCATCAGTCAAGTTGCCTTTTCCAATTAGAGCTCAGAGAAAGAAGGAAAAGTGCAATTGACACAGGAAAACAATTGGTTTTAACAACAGGGAATGAAACAAAGGATGGAAAGAAGCGTTATGTTCTTCCTTACTTGAGTAATAAGAAGGTCCATTGTAAAGTCAGAATGGCAGGAGGTTAAAAATTGGGAGACATGTACAGCTTACTGCCAAGTGGTCCACATTTACACAGTGATACCCACAAATCAAATTGAAAACAAGCACAAGCTTCAGTCTCACTGACTTCAGCGTGTGTTTGAAAGCTTTGCAGGTAAGGCATCTTACAATTTTCTGTGACATAAGTGTTCTACTTGTTGATTATCCCTTTGTCTTGTGCTGTACACTGTCTTGGTATTAAACACATGGAATGGCTTTGCAACCAATACTTGTCCAAGCAAGGTCTTGCTTCCTGGAACATGTGACTTTGCCATGTAAGATTAGGGAAAAAACCCATGGAAATGCTTTGAGATGTGTTGGTTTGGGTTCTTTTACACTGAGCATGGCTTGAGTTTTATCTATTAATTTATTAATATTGGATATACCGACCAAAACTTCCAGTAGGTGACAAAGGCTTTTTAAAGAGCTATTGAGTAGACATATTGAGTACCAGCACAAAAATAGCCATTGTCTTCTTTTCATTTGGAAAACTTTTGGCACTAACTAGACCAAAAGAGCCACCTCAAATCTGAAGAAAGAACACCTTTTTAGTTTTCCTTCTCTAAGAGTATTTAAATGGCTACCATGTTCTCTAAAGACAATGGGGGACATGTGCATTTTTGATAACTTTAATTATTTGAGAACAGCTTGCTAAAGTGATAGCATATGCTTACCTTTTTTTTTTTTCCCTCTTTATTTTTTTCTGTGAAGGGGGCATCTGAGTTCCACTTTAACTACATGACAATTTCCCAGACTTTCCAAATCTCTGTTTAGCATAGAGGGCTGAAAGCTAGATGTAAACCTAACATTCAGTTACCCTTAAGTCAGGACACAAGGCTTCTGCAGTTTTTAAGGCTCTTTATGAGAGCAAATCTGAAAGCTCTAAAACTGCAACTGGGAGTAATATACATATTTTTCAATTCTCAGGATTTGAAATTTTCAAGTTGTCAGTTCTCTTCAGCTCTGTTGACTTCCTCTTAAGAGTTTTCAATCTCTTTATATTATCTCTTTGGTCCTCAGTGTCTTGACACTTTAAGAAGTAGCATGTACCTCTCTCAGTGCAGTGTTTGTCCTCGTGTTTTCACTGTTTTTTCAGAGAATTTTAATGTGTACTGAGTAGGAGAAGAAATTGTGAGAATTGCAGACTATGGTCATGTATATGACCTTACCTCAGAAATAAATTTCTGATAGTACTGCCCAAAGACAGAACAGAAAGAAAGAACGACTTTTTTAATTATGTGAATTAATAATTTCTCTGTTATTACTTTCCATAGGCACTGTTTGATTTTTCTGGCACCAATAAACTGGAACTCAGCTTCAAGAAAGGAGACCTGATCTATTTACTCAGCAGAGTAAACAAAGACTGGTTGGAGGTAAAACTGCAATAGTGGCACTGAATTATTAGCATACCTTGAAATATATGAGTAGAAAGGGCTTTCCTAGTCCTTGGGACCTGTCTCCTCCCTTCAAGGAGAAACTGTATCATAGTCAGGTCTTACTGTCAAGAATAAATCCTTGACTCTAAATCTGAAATAGCTTCCTTCCTTGATGGTTTTTAGCTTACAAATTTCCTGCCCTCTAAACTTCAGTTTTCATTTGCATTTGGTTCTGCTGGAATGCTTTTAAATTCTTTGGAAGTGATTAGAACACAAAAAGGCCACAGAAAGGAGATGGAAACTCCATTTCAGTGATTAATTGGTTTATTGCCTCAGGGCGAGTTGCTGTATACTTCATGCTTCATACCACAACACACGTCAGCCTGATTAGAGAGAACTTGGGCAATGCAGCAGTGTTCTGAAAAAGGATGAGGAGAACATACTGTGTGTTTGCTGATACGATATCTCTGCTTGCTGAAACACCACAGCCTTCCTTGGTAACCATCTGACTTTCATTTTTTACACACTATTTCACTCCCCCGCATTGTATTTGACTACACAATTATATAATGTTTTTGTGGGATTGTCATCAGGTCACTTCCATAGCTTTGCTTTTCTTGATTATAGTAGAAAAAATTCTTACTGTTGTTTCCATGGAAATTACTTGAATTCCAGAACTACTGTATGTGGCCAAAATGGCATGTTTTTCTTCATTTTAACACTTCCTATCATTCCAGGGAACAGTTGATCATACCACTGGGATTTTCCCATGTGCTTTTGTGAAGATTATAAAAGATTTACCCCAGCAGGAAGACACAGTTAATAAGGTTCGCTGTTATTACCATGATGAGAGTGTGAGCACTATCAGGTACTAAGAAAATACTCTTCCAGTTTACTGCTGAGGAAATGAAAACAGTTATCTTTTCATGATATGTAATGATTAGATGTGTTCTTGTTACAGGGATATCTCAGTGGAAGAGGATCTCAGCAGCATTCCATTGTTCAAAGATCTCATGGAATTGATAAGGTACAATGCAAGCAGTGAGTTATATGTTTAATATCATTTAAACATTTGTCAAGTTTCTTCAAGTCCTGGATTTTCCACATATTACTTGGTCATAACCCTGTTTTGGGTGTGAGATACTTTCCAAGTGTTCTGAAGAACTTGGACTCTGACTTGGCCTAGGGCCATCTGTTTGGACACTAGTCTGCCTTGGGACTGTAAATACGGAATGCCACACACTTCTAATTCAAGTTTCCATTTCTTGCTCTCTGATGAGAGCCATACCCCCATGAAAAGATCCTTTGTCTAATATGCTTCTTTGGGATGCAGGACCCCACCTTCTAACAGCTATTAAACTAGTGTTAAAAGAGGTTAATCTACTGTTGAACCTCAAAACATTAGAACTTTAAATATTAAATAGAACATCTGTGCTGATTTTCTTACATTCTTTAACCTGCTCTCTCCTCAAAAAAAGCAACCATAAGTATGCAAAAGTGTGTAAAAACTACAGGCTACTCTTATGTATGGGAACTTGATCAAATTCACGGTTTATTTGTGCTATGCATGTGGTGTTACAGGAAATGTTCTTGGTTCTGGCAGACTTCTTAGCTTAAACACAACACAGCATAAGTGTGGCTGTGTGATTTCTTGTACTAGCAGAATCAAAACACCCAAGGCTTTCTGTGGCTTTTAGCAGACTGAATTATATTGCCAGCTCCTCCCTGGCATTCCTTCATTCCTGGGGATCAATCCACTTCTTTTCTACCAGGAAGGAGTTTGACCAAGACGACATTGTTTTGAATTACCGGGACCTTGATGGTGATTTGATCCGGTTGCTCTCCGATCAGGATGTTGAACTCATGGTGTCTCAGAGCAGGACAAGGCCATCTGAGAAGCATTTCTTCCCTTGGAAGTTGCACATCACTTACAAAGACGACCTTGGTGTCTATAACACTAGCCCAGGAATAGGTGCTACTCAAACAGTAAGAGCAACATAAATGCTATATAGAGATGTTCCACTAGTTAGCTGTAAGGTCTTTCCATAATCCCTCCCTGCAGACAGTTTCCTTTAATAAGCCTTTGAAGTGAGCTTGAAAAGAGTAAATTTTAGTAATAGATTACCTTTCAATGTCATATTTGTACTTGGTTAGCTTCTTCAGCTTTTTAGCACTCTTCTGTAATAGAGACCAGGAAAGTGAAGAACAGAAAAATAAAATCACTGGCCATATTCATAAAGCAAGTATTAGCTTGCATTAGACGTTTAGTGACTCAAGTCCCAGGACCTCCTCTAATCTCTGTTGTCATTCCCAGAGCTAATTATTCGTCCAGAATGTCTTCATAAGCCTTTTTTTTAGACTGCCATAATTTTCTCTTCACTTGTTGATATGAAGGTTTGTGTGCCAGTGCTTATGAATAGGTAATTATTTCTGTCTCATGAGTCTGGTTGGGTATTCAGAGTTTGTTCTGGGAGCATCAAGGAACACCTTTCCATATTTCATCAAAGAAATTGCATCCCACCTTTGCCACACCTTTTTTCTTTCCACTGGCTGATATTTTGAATTCAAACCTAGTACACCTGTGTGTTCTTCATAGACCTTTTTGTAATTGTACAGACTACTTATTTCTGCATTTTGGGAAGATTGGTGTGATGCCTATTCAAATAGCAATTTCTTCTCTGTCTACCTTCTTTCTGATATCTCATGGCAAAGTAGAACTAACAAGAAATGACTGTATCAGATTATTCAACAAATAAAGTTACATATATTTTATCAGTTTCTATTAAAAAGGTGGGCTTTTTTTTTTGGGAGGGAGGATGAAATAGCTCTGCACTTTTTCTTTCTCTTGAAAGTGAGATAATTATGAAGAAGAATTTGAATGTTTGCTATTTAGCTTTCCTTAAGGAGAAACTGATTTTTTTGGGGAAAAAAAAGTAAAATGAAAACATCTTGCAACAATTTCTTTAATTGTCATGCAATTAAAATATTTTCTTCTTGAACAAATTTGCTGCTGCTTGTAAGAATCACAAGTTGTGTATGTTTTACATAAACTGATACCTAAAGTATGTATTTTAAAAATACCATGCAGTCATGGTGTTAAAAAGATACCTCCAAGTAGAAATAAATTCTGTAAGAAATGAGAAGTTAAATAGTTTCCAAGCACTGTAGTTAACTTCTGGGGCATTAAGCTACAATTCCTCATTTTAAGCAATCTTTGTCCTTGACCTGCTGTTAAAATTTCTATGGACAAATACAAGTGTCTGAAGGTACCAAGAAACAGTTCACCAAGGATGAATGAATAACCTGCCCCTCCCCAAACCAGCACAATAATACTTTCTCTTTTTCTTAGATGCTACCTGCAATGTTATCAGGTAACAAGATCTTCAACAACAACAACAAAAGCACTTATGGTGACTTATGCTTTAAACTTGGTGGTTTTTTCTTCCTGATGTGGACACATAAACTTATATACATAAGCTTTAATATTCTATTATCTGTAGCCCTGCATTTATAGCATTTAAGTGTATTGGAAATGAAGGAAAGAGTTCATATTTAAAGATAAGCATATTGTTTGCTATATTAGGATCCATAAAACCTTTCTTACTTGACACTTTATACATAGTCCTAGCAGGATACCAATTCTGTGCAGCCTTCATAAGAAAATGCATTCTCCACAGCCTCCAATGACAGCTAGGACCTCTGATGTAACCGGCAAGTCAGCAAATCTGCTTGAAGATGAAGGATCTGCTTGAATGAGGAAGGAAAGGGTGATGAAAAGGTCTGCTGGGAAGCAAGACAGCTCTTTTCTAAGGGTGGGGGGAGAACATAAGTGAACTTACTGGCCTCTGAAAATAATAGAATTCCTTTCTGTCTTTTTACTTTAGTGCAAAGGAGATTCTGCCCATCCAGCAGAATCAAACATTCCTCTCCGTGTCTGCATGTTTTATATGCACACCTCCTGTAGTCCCAATGGCTTGGAATTTCACAGAATGGTTTGGGTTGGAAGGGACCTTAAATATCATCCAGACACCTTCCAGTAGATCACGTTGCCCAAAGCCCCATCTGACTTGGCTTTGAACACTGCCAGGGAGGGGCATTCACACCTTCTCTGGGCAACCTGTGCCAGTGTCTCACCACCCTCACAGTCAAGATTTTTTTCCTTATGTCTAATCTAAATCTAAATCTAAATCTCTTTTAGTTTAAACCCATTACCTCTTGTCCTATCACTGCACTCCCTGATAAAGAGCCCCTGTCTAGCTTTTCTGAAGGCCCCCTTTAAGTGCTGCAATAACATCTCCCCTGAACCTTTTCCAGGCTGAAAAAACCCCAATTCTCTCAGCCTGTCTTCATAGCAGAGGTGCTCCAACCCTCTGATCATCTTTGTGGCCTCCTCTGCACTGACTTCCACAGTTCCATGTCTCTTGTACTGGGGACCCCAGAGCTGAAGTGGGAGTCTCCCAGACACCACTTCGCAGAGTTCCAAGTGGGGTCTCACAAGACCAGAGTAGAAGCACAGAATCACCTCTCTTGACCTGCTGGTCAGGCTTCTTTTCATGCAGCCCAAGATATGGTTGGTTTTCTGGGCTGCAAGTATGCATTGCTGGCTCATGTTGAGATTCTCATCTGCCAACACTCTCAAGTCCTTCTCCTGAGGGCTGCTCGCAATTTATTCCTCACCCAGTCTGTAGTTGTGCTTGGGATTGCCCCAACCTATGTATAGGACCTTCCACTTGGCCTTATTGAACTTCATGAGGTTCACACAGGCCCACCTCTGCAGCCTGTCAAGGTCCCTCAGGATGGCATCCCTTCCCTCCAGCATGTTGACCGCACCACACAGCTTGGTGTCATCGGAGAACCTGCTGAGGGTGCACTTGATCCCAGTGTCCATGTTGCTGACAAAGACATTAAATAGTGCCAGTTCCAAACCAAGCCCTGAGGATCTCCACTTCTCAGTGATCTCCACGTGGACATTGAGCCATTGACAACAACTCTTACAGTGGAAATGTCCAGCCAATTCCTTATCCACTGAGTGTTCCACCTGTCAATTTTATGTTGCTCCAATTTAAAGACAAGGATATCATGTGGGATACTGTCAAATGCTTTGCACCAGTCCAGGTAGATGATGCCAGTCCCTTTCCCCTTACTGACCAATGCTGTAACACCATTGTAGAAAGTCACTGGGTTTGTCAACCATGACTTGCTCTTAGTGAAGCCATGCTGGCTGTCACCAATCACTTCCTCAGATTTCCTCAGATACACTCATACTCTTCCCACTCTGCACATTTCCTTTCTCCAGAGTATACTTTTTTCTTTTCCTTGTACATTAATGTAGTCCTTGTGAGAGCCAAACTGTGCTAACTATGGCTTTGCTCAGTACTACAGGGATTTAGAGAAGGTGTAGTAGCAGAGCAGGTCAAACACTGGCAGTTATATTCTGTATCTGGGGACTCAGTCCCCTGTAGTTTACACTGAGAGTGCAGACCTGAGTGTATTTTTCCCTTATAGCTACCTAACTTTCTTACAGATCTTATTAATGAAGGCTGCTGGGCTAAGGCTTAAAGCTGGATTTAAAGCAGTGTGGCTGCCTTGGATGTAGGATAACATCATATCAACTCTTCTCAACAGTTTTCTTTGGTTTCCTCTATGTACTATAATACTTACAATTTATTATTAATTGTTGAAAACAGTAAAACTTACTTCTAAAAATTACTTCAAGGGTTACAGGGATAAAGGTAGTTCTTTTCCCTCTCCCTCCAATATATATATATAGAAACATAGTACAAAATGATGCTTTAAAGATTGTCTAGCTTAGAGTAAGCAAGAAATAGAACTGAAGTAAAAACCAGAGAATTGTTAGCCTTCCTCACTTCTGCTGCAGTCAAACCTTTTTTGCTTGTTTGTTACTTTTGGTGTTTGAGTTTTGTTTTGTTTTGGGTTTTTTTCTGAAAATACATTAGTCCCACAATCTGGTAATTGTTATCAGGCAATGACAAACTTCCTTCCCCTCCCATTTAACAGTCACATTGAAGCGCGTGCTTTTGGGGGCTAAAATAGGAAGTGCAGACTTCCCATTTTACAGGCAGTTACACAGGCTTTCCTTGAAAGGGTGTGATCTGCTTCTTTGAATGTGGAATTTGAGGCACACAGCAGTTACTTTAAAGTCTTACTTGCCAAGAAAACCCTGTGGTTCATTTCTATCTTCAGTCTCCAGTTCAAGGGAAGTATGGTTTAGCTGGTTCTACACCAGAGGATTCTGATGCCGTAGGGGGAGGCTGGACAGGGAGAGTTACCTCTCAAGTTGAATCATCTGCGTCACAGAGAGCTCTGGGTCCAGGTAAGGGAACAGCTTCTTTTCTGGGGAAAGCAAGAGAGTTTGCTCTCATACAAGGAGCTTGTGAGTCATTAAGAGATTCCTTTGCTGTAATGATTATTCAAGGCCTTAGCCAGCTGTTTTTGATGAAAACAGGTGGCATTCAGGAATCTGAAAGTCAATAGGATTTTAAAGGAGTTTTTTCCATGCTGACTTAAAATAGAAAAGAGTCTCAGCTCTGTAATGTATTTGAGCAGGTGAGTTTGAGAGAGCAATGAGAGATGGCCAAAAGGACTTGGATTCCAGTATTGAACAACATGGTCCATGGTCTTTGAATGACTCAATCTACTCTCAAATATTAACAAATAAATAAATAGTAAATGTAAAAATAGTTTCTTTAGTCTTATTTATACAATTGAAGCTTGTTTGGTGAGCAGCTGGAAAAGTAACAGAGAAATCTTCAAGTGAATGAATATGGAACTTCAATTCCTGTAGCTCCTGGGAGCTATGTGGTTTGAGATCATATTTTTAAGGGAAGGTAAAAAACCAGACCTCCACTGTGGTTCATGAGAAAGGCTTTGAGCATAAAGAGAAGAAGGAAGAATGGATTTGAAGGCTGAGTCCTCTTCACAGTTTAGGATTGTTTCTTACTGCTATTCAGCTGAGAGAATCTCTGCACTTCCTTGGAAATGTGCATTTACTTTACTTCTTTGCTCATGTTACTCAATAAGATGACATGGATTTTATCCCACAATAAACTTCTACTTGGTAGAAGTTCTTTTCTTAATGCCACTCCAGCACAAAACCTGAAGAAGTTCCCTAATTCAGTTTTACTTCTCTTTATGTGAAGTGAAAACAAGAACCTCTACAATAGGCAGAGCTAGAGATCAGCCAGTGTATCCAGCAGCAAGATCATTTCTTCAGAATTAGGATCAAGCTTGTGCACAAAGGACAGTATGAACATGAGAGAGCTTTTCATCTTTTTGCTGAATCTGCATTTGGCCTTCAGTGTCCAAGCCATTCAAGGTGAGTTTCAAAAATTTGGATTCTATTTTATCATTCCATTCTTAACTTTCTTTTTGTATCTGTCTCCTTCTTTCAGCTAATGCTCTTCCTCATTTTCTGCTTGCTTTTCTGCTTCCTTCTGCCACCATCTTCTGTGTTGTAGGAGAACAGACATCTTGATCAAAATCCGTGCGTAGAAGAAATGTGCAGACAAATCAGTTCTATGTTGGAATGGACTGATGAAATACTGGACAAATGGATGAGATGAACAAGCTGACTAGTTAATGAGTGAAGAGAAAGGAATAGGCCCTGGAAACAAAGGAAAATGAAGGGCTGTGTGATTCAGATCATAGCGTATGGGGTAGAGACAAGTGGACAGACACAAGATGGGGGTGTGTGGCAGGGCTACCAACAGCAACATCCAGATCACCTGATTTTCTTCTTGTGGAATTGCTGACAGATAAAGAGACCATCCGTCATAGCCATTGCTTGTGTTTCTGAGTTTAATATTTTTCCTCTTCTGATGTAATGAGAGCTTCTTTCTTTTAAGTGATACCTTGGGTAGAATTATGTGTCTTTCAGGCACAAAGATCTCATTTTACTGTTGTTACTTTGTGATGGTTTAGGCCTGGCTGGAGAACAGACGCCCACCAAAGTCAGTCTATCACTCCCCTTTTCAGTTGGACAGGGGAGAAAATAGATATTGAGAGGCTTAGAAGTCAAGATAAGGACAGGGAGAGATCATCCTGCAATCAACATCATGGGCAAAACAGACTCAACACAGTGAAGGAAAGAAAACTCTCTGATTTATTATACTACACACTCAGTGAAACCAGAGTCAGATAATAAGAAGTGCAACCAGATCTTAAAGCACCTCCCCCCACCTCTCCCTTCTTAGCAGACTTCACTTTAGTCATGATTTCACTCCCTTCTCCTCCATTGTGGCAGAGGGAGGGGCAGGGACTAGGAAAATGGGGGCTTTGGTCAGTTCCTTCCAAGTTGGTTTCCTTCTTGGCCGGGGGGAGGCATTCATTCTACACCCTCCCTCTGCTGCACCATGGGGTCCCACCCACGGGAGACAATCCACGACGGACTTCTCCAATGTGAGTCCTTTCCCACGGGGCTTTCTCTCTTCATCAGCTGCCCTGTCGTGGATCACTGCTATGGCAGGCAGTAATAAATCACAGTGTCTCTCAATCCCAGTCGTCCACGGAATCACCAGCCTCCCCCCAGCAAACCTGCTCTGACGCAAATGTCTCCCTTGCTCATCTTTGTGTCTCTGCCTCTCTCCATGGGCTGCAGATGCTGTCAGGGGCTTGCTCCAATGCAGGTCACAGCATCTCCTATATGTCTCTACCTGCTCCAGCATGGAGCCTCTCCACAGGCTGCAGGTGGGGTCTCGGCCTTTTCTATGGGCTACGGGGGTACACCCGCTCTACCATGGGTTTCTCCACGGGCATCTTTCTCTCCAGCACTCAGGGCGCTTCCTCCCCACCCTCACCGGCCTGGGTGTCTGCACAGCTTGTTACATCTTCTCACTCCCTTCTCTGCTGGCAAAATGCAGCTGCCTGCAGTTTATTTCTCCTATTTGTGATTCACAGAGGTGCTGTGACCATCGCTGATTAGCTTGGCCTTGGCTAGCAGCAACTCTGGCCTTGAATCAGTCAATGTTTACAGTCTGGGGCCTTCAGAGAGCTTCTAGCTGCTGCTTGCAGAAGCCATTTCTGCAGACCCCCCCCTTCTCCATCAGAATCCAGCTACACAAAACTGCGACATACTTGTAGCTTGGTTTGGGCACTTGTGTGTTGTCAAGATATGCAGAGTGGCTACAAGTCTACATATTTTCACCAAGAGTCATTTTGTTGTGCCATGAGGAGAGTATTCCTATCAGTGCCTTCCCCATCCTCCTGGAAAAATCACTGTCCCTCCTGCTTTCTCTCACTATTTACATTTGTAATCATTGCATTTTTTTTTTCTGAATTCCATTCTCAGAGAGTATCCCTATGAAGACCTTGAGCTGCCACAATGACTACAGCTCACAAGTGACCTGCACGTGGTGGGAGCATTCAGAGGCTCATGCCCTTGTTGGTATGACTCTTTACCAAAGGGATAGTATTGCAGTGTAAGTACCTGAAATGTACTGTGCTGGAAAAAATTCCAAAGGGAAATTTTCCAAAGGGAAACTTGTAATCCCAGGGACCAGCAGTCAGGTTCTCAGAAAGCATGGCCACCTCTTTCTGTCATTGGGTTAAAGTTGTGTCTGCTTCTGAGGCCTCTTCTAAGAAGGGAGGAATTAATAGGCTAGTGAAGTTATTTTTGTTGCCTTTACAATTATTTTACCACAATTTTGTTGTGGGATCATAGATAAGAAATAAGATAGGGCATATAGGATGCTTTTAGTGGGGTGGAGAAGATGGTGTCAGAGTAAGTGTGAACCTGAGTGTTGTTTATGAACCTAAAAGGGAGGAGACATTCCCTGTGTTATGTGCCCATTTAGGACCATCACTGAGCATATGGTTTTGATTGCTTCTGAGAAACATGTATAGACTGTGTGTTTGTGAGATAGAGAACACTGGTAAGTTCATCTGTGCTATCACTTTTCCTCACAGAGATACTGGTCTGTTATGACAGTATCTCTCTGTTACTTCTGTTTCCTTATGAAAAGGGAACAGAATCAGAAGACTTGATCAATTGTGAGGACAGATAGGGAGGAATAGCCAAGGGAAAGAGACAGAGATAAAAGATATAGATGGAAAGCTGAGAAGAAAATTAAATGGAGTCTGGAGAAGGGAAGGGAAGGGAAGGGAAGGGAAGGGAAGGGAAGGGAAGGGAAGGGAAGGGAAGGGAAGGGAAGGGAAGGGAAGGGAAGGGAAGGGAAGGGAAGGGAAGGGAAGGGAAGGGAAGGGAAGGGAAGGGAAGGGAAGGGAAGGGAAGGGAAGGGAAGGGAAGGGAAGGGAAGGGAAGGGAAGGGAAGGGAAGGGAAGGGAAGGGAAGGGAAGGGAAGGGAAGGGAAGGGAAGGGAAGGGAAGGGAAGGGAAGGGAAAAAAAAGACTTCATTCTATTTTATCGTAGAGAAGAGAGAAATATTAGACCTAAAAGTGACTGAAATCAGTGAAAGGTCTTGGGAACAAAACCTTGAAGCTAATATTTATGGGAAAAGATTATATAAAATTACTCGGGCCTTTGGAGGATTTTCTGGAACGTTGCCACATGATGGAGTGTGCGGATCACACAGGAAACATGACTGAAGTGAACTAATCAGTGATTACTTAGTGTAGACAGTCATACAGTTGAAATAAAAATTTCCAGTGACTAAACAAGGTCAGTTTATAGGTGAAGAATAGCTGACTAAATCCCAAACTGTAAGGTAATGCTGGTGAGTAGATAGAAATAACTTCAGGACTTCACAACCCACCCTTGGTCTGACTCTTTTGTTTAAGGGTATGCACACGTACGGTCAGCCTCACCCATATACTTCATGAATATCCCTGGTTTCCTTGCTAATACCCAACTTTTAAAAATAGCAACAGCGCTGACATAAAGTTGGCTAGGAGTCTTCATCCAATCCTGGAAAACAGTATTTGGCCTTAGATATTCACAATTTACTCTTTTTCATCTGAACTGGAGCAATATAATATACTGGGCATGAAGCCATAAGCACAAACAAAAGTCCAGAGGGTACTAAAAAGGCAACACATCTCTCCAACAGTTCAGGCTATGGCAAGCACAAAAAGCTTTTCCTCTCCTGTCTAGTTTAAAATATTATTTCTCATTTTCATGATACTCCTTGGCTTGGAAAAAGGCTATCTAAAAGGATGATTAACATTCCAGATGAAATCTTTAATAAATACATAAGGTCCCTTGCCAGAACAGAACTAGTGAGGATAAAAAAGTACAGTTTGGTTGGAGAATTTTTTTTCTATCTTCCTGGGACTGCAAAACGAATGTCTTCAAGAAGATAATGATCATCAGAAACTTTACTGCCTTTCACTCTGAGTAAAAGGTGCATTTCCATGACATTATTTTTCATTATACTATTTCTCACATAAAAAATACGGCATTATATAAAGTTAGGCTAAAACCTGACAAGAATGAACTGGTATCAAAGTATAAAGTCCTGCTGCACAGCTTTGAAATGAGAAGGCATTTGACAAAAATCCTAGTGTTAAAAATGTTTGTCATATTGGCTGATGCAAAACAGGACTAGTCGGTACAATGAGAAGAGGATATAAGCACCTGAGTAAATTATGACAACAGAATGGGATGGAATTAGTTTCAGGCACTAACTTTTGCAATAGCTACAGGTCTGCAAATCAGATCTTTATAGATCATTTTTTCTATACACAGGAAGAACAGAGAGATGTTTTGCACGAAACAGACAGAAAATAACTCCTATATCCAGTGGGTTTGTCACAACACTACAAACAATTTTGGAATAGGGGTAGAATATCTTTATAGCTTCAAGCCTAACAAGATGCTTCAAGCAGAACTGGATGTTGATCTTTTCAAAAATGGTAAGGATTAACTGTAAATTCTCATTTTTCAAGTGAATATTATGTCTATTTGAGAATATGTTTGCCATTCATTCAGGAAGTTTATTGTCTTTCCATTGTGAAAACTGTCAAAGAGTTCCACGTTGAGAGGATGGGGCATGGAAGATAGAGGGCAAGTTTATGGGAGCAACTAAACCTGGAAGGGGGACTCAAGCAGGAGCTACTTGGTGTAGCAGTAATATGACACTCTGGAAATGAGAATGCTTACATAGGTGTTTTCATCCCCGCTTTATGTCCCTGTCTTCACTACCTCCTCTCATGGATTGTACCTTTGCTTTCCAGTTCAGACCCTCCCACCTCAAAACCTCTCAGCCAGCTTGATGGGATCAGAAGCCATCTTGCTGACCTGGAAAGCAGCTGATGGAAGCCAAGTGCTGGGCAATGCCCTGGACTATGAAGTCACTTACAAGCGGGACTGGGAGTCCTGGGAGGTAAGAGCGGAGGAGCTGTGCTGCCCTGGTTCGGGCTCACCCTTTTGAGTGGTTGGGAGCCTCTGGTAAATGTTGTGCAACTAAATGGCCTTTCCATTCTTGGGCACTCTCAGGAGATGCAACAAATGCTGCTAAAGTTCAGGAGGAAGGGGCTGTCTCTCTGCTTGCAAGTGATTTTCCCCTGAAAAGCCATTTGTCCTGAACTGAATGCAAAGATCTGTTCTTCACTGCAAAAAGCCTTGCACTTGGTTTTGAGTGGGAATTGATCCCTCTCTAATGGAACTAAAGCATGTTCCAACAGGAGCCTGTGGCTTCATTCCCTCCCTTTCTGCTCTCTCTCCTTTCCCCCAACAACAGAAAGCTGCCTCGCTCTTGCTCTCCAACACCACACATTGCAACCTGAGCTGTGAGGACCTTGTCCCAGGGAGCAGCTACGTTGCCCGTGTGCGAGCCAGACCAGGGCAGGCCAGCGGCTCCTCTGGGCAGTACAGCGAGTGGAGCACGGAGGTGTCGTGGCACACCCCTGAAGGTAGTGTGGGATGGAGCAGGGCCATGCAGAGGTGGAAGCGCTGGCTGAGAAGCCAGACCTTTCCTGTCACTTAGCTTGCTCTCCTCTTCTTTGAAGGTGGCCTCGATCCCAGGAACCTTCTCTGCCTCTTCAATGGTGCAGACCGCCTGACGTGCAGCTGGGAAGTGAAGAAAGCAATCACCACCTCTGTCCTCTTTGGCTTGTTCTTCAAGGCCACTCCTGCATCAGCGTATGTGCTCTACCCATGGCAGCATGTCTGCACCACTGCCACAGTATTTCTGCTCTGTCCCGTTCCTTCTGACCTCTGCACAACTTCTTTTTCTCCCCTCAGAGAAGAGGAGTGCTCTCCTGTGCATGAGAAGGCTTTGCCCCACATCCCATATGTGCTCCAGAGCTGTGAGATCCCTGTTAGCAGCCCCAGCAGTCAGAGCCAGTATCATGTGTCTGTCCGAGCCAAGACAGAGGAGAAAATGATTGAAAGCTACAAGAACAGTGAGTTGCTGTGTTGTTTCTTGCTTCTCCTGGTTGGTTCTTGGACAGAGACCAGGCTGCACCAGTGCAGCTGAGGAGAGCAGTGGTGAGGAAAAGTGTGTGGGAAGGGGAAGAGATCAGAACTGATGTCAAAAGGAAGGTCAACCATGTAAGGTCAGAGGTCTGGGAGAGGTGGCTTGTAGGTGTGGAGGTCCTCAGTGCCACTTATTACTGTGAGGAAGGCAGCAGTAGTGGAAACTCCCGTGAAGAGTTCCATTTTGTGACCCAGGTTTCTTGCTAAGCAATTGTCACCCTGCTGACTTCTCTGTGATTGACCTCCATGAGTGTCCCAGGTGACGGGGATCTGTGGTGAGAAGTGTCTGTGGGAAATGTGTCACTCTGTGATGTGTCAAGAAGCCACTGGAGCTCTTGTGGGTTTGTGCAGTGGCCTCTGGAGTACTGAAGGAGGTAGGACTGCTTTGCTGAGTAAAGTGTGCATGGTGGATCATCTCTGCTTGTGTCTATCTGGAGGCAATGGTGCTACTTTTCAGAGAGTAAGACCAGGAGACCTCCTGCAGTGGGTGAAAACAGCAGGTAGTAGCTCAAAGACAGACAAAAATCCCTGGAATTGTGGTGGACCAGTAGAGATGGTTCACATAACACTTTACTGCGTTTCTGTATGCAGACAGTACTGTCAGTATGGATAATGGATGATGTCAGTATGGATATGGATTTTCTGTTAGTTCATGGTCAGCTGATTTATTGTATTTGACTGGAAAATGAAGATGTGGGGAATGACAAAGTGTTTAAAAGCTGAGACTTCCTACATGGCATAAACCAACATTGTTTTCAGTCTCTGGAAACCACTCACAGTGGGGAAAGGGGCTGCTGGACCAGTATGTTGATAAGTACTCTGATATGTTCCAGTTAAGGTGCTGCCACCTACAAATGTGTCAGTAATCCTGACAGAGAACCAGGAGTATGAACTGAGGTGGATAAAACACACTTTGGGATATAACTTCATAAAACAGAGATACCAATTTGAGTACTGGAAAAACAACCAATATGAAAAGGTAAGTAAGTCTTAGAAAGTGCAGGATGTCTGGGACTTCTCTTTGCTGGACAAATGGGAAAGACAGTTCCTCTCACTTTGTCATTTTTTCTTCCTTCTTCTCTCTAGACTCATCAGACATTAAATATCAGCAATGATGAACCTCCTTTCATCCTCACCCTGCAGATGTTTGCATCATCTACAGAATACAGGGGGAAAATGCGTGCAAGGGTGAATACGCCTCTGGATTACGAGGGGCCTTGGAGTGAATGGAGTGAGGAGTTTGCATGGAAGACTGAGAATGGTACTTTTCATGAAGGCTACTATAAGGTGTATGCTCTTAATGGCTGAAATGCCATGTAGTGGTGTAAGACAGTAGGAAAATTTTGATGAGTGAACTCATGAAGAAATTGGTATATTGTTGATGATCACTGATGCCATGAGCAAAGGAAGCTTTTTCTTAGAAAGTCTCTGTGGTCCTGTCTCTTAAGGATTGTACAGATTGAGGCAGACCTGAGATGCTTGAAGACTTGCCCATAGTTCATGGTGGACTTAAGTACCTAATCATCTTTTTATTAGCATTCAATGTTCAATCTGATGTCAGTAAAACCCAGGAAAATATTTATGCAGGAAATGGCAAATTTCCTTCAGCCATATTTGGTCTGTCACACTGTGGAGGTGTGGTGATTTGACCCTGTCTGGAGGCCAGATGGCCCCCAAAGTCAGTCTATCACTCTCCTTTTCAGTTTGACAGGGATGAAAATATATATTAATTATATATAAAAATATTATATATTATAATATACAATATTAGTTCCGCACCAATATGTGGAAGAACTTTCTCACAGTAAGGGTGTCAGCACACTGGAACAGGGAGGTTGTGGAGTCTCCTTCTCTGGAGATATTCAAGACCCGTCTGGATGCCGACCTGTGTGACCTGTCCTAGGGAACCTGCTCTAGTAGTGGGGTTGGACTCGACGATCTCTTGAGGTCCCTTCCAACCTCTACAATTCTGTGAATGTGTGAATCTCTGAATATCGAGGGGCTTAGGAGTCAAGATAAGGACAGGGTGAGATTATTCCACATTAGTGTCACAGGCAGAACAGACTCAACATAGAATTAAAAAAAAAAATCTAATGTATTACACTACACACACAGAAAACAGAGTCCAATATTGAGAAGTACAACCAAATCTTAAAACACCTCCCCCCCGACCCCCCCCCCCCCCACCTTCTTCGTGGACTCAACTTCATTAATTATTTCTCTCCCTTCTCCCTCCTCTCTGGGTGTCCAGGGGAAGACAAGAATGGGTGTTTCAGTCAGTTCCTCACAAGTTGTTTTCCTTCTTAACCAGGAAGGGGGAGGGGATATTCCTCACACTCTTCCCCTTCTCCAATGTGGGATCCCACCCATGGGAGACAGTCCTCCACAAACGTCTCCAACGTGAGTCCTTTCCCTTGGGGCTTCAGTTCTTCACCAACTGCCCCAATGTGGGTCACTTCTATGAGGACCGGACTCCCAGGCACAGACTACTTAAGCCTTGTCCCCCATGGAGTCACAAGTCCCCCCAGCAAACCTCTGGCATGGGCATCTCTCTCCACAGGGTGCAGGTCCTGCCAGGAGCTTGTTCTAACATGGGTCACAGTGTCTTCTATATGTCTCCACCCACTCCAGCTGGGGCCTCTCCATGGGCTGCAGTGGGATCTCTGCTCCCCATCAACTTCTATGGGCTGCAGGGGTGAATAACCTGCTCCACTATGATCTTCTCCATTGGGCTGCAGGGGAATCTTTCTCTCTGGTGCCTGCGGCACCTCCTCCCCTCCCTTCTTCACTGACCTTGGTGTCTGCAAAGTTTCCAACATCTTCTTGCTCCCTTCTCTGGTGTCAAGAAGCAGTGACTTGCAGTTTTTTCCTCTTCAGTATAACTGAAAAGGCGGTATGACTGTTGCTGATGGGCTCGGCCTTGGTCAGAGGCAGGTCCAGCCTTGACCCAGCTGGTGTTTACTCTGTGGGGCCTAGGGGAAGCTTCTTACTGCTTCTTGCAGAAGCCACCCCTGCAGACCCCCATTCACCACCAGAACCTTGCCACACAAAACCATAACAGGAGGGCATCCCAACAGCTTGAAGGCCTTATGATCCTATCCCTTGCCATGCCTCCCATAGTTCTCTGATCCGCTTGCATGAAGACTGACCAGAGGGAAAAGCCTGCAGCCACTCTGTTTCTCTCTTCTTTGTTTCAGTGCTGCCAACAGTGGTTCTGCCAGTGATGCTGTCAGCCCTCATCATCCCTTTCCTCATCGTTACTTATTGCAGCTACAAGTGTTTCCTCAGGTAGGCTTGCACTGCCACTAGATGTAGCAGTGTGTGGGCCATGAGGGTGGCATCAAGACTGAGCACAGCGCTGCTTGTTGCCTGTGAGAGATGGAGTCTTGGTGTGCAGTGGGCAGCCTTGAGCACATCTGTGCAAGGGTGAGAGTTGGGCCTTGGTGGTACCTGTCTGTGCAGAGCAGCACAGCGTTGGGGGTGCAGGCTTCCCTGTTTGCAGCAGCGTTGTGAGGGAAATCTGGAAAGCTCTGTTGCTGTTGTTCTTGCAGGAAGAAGAAAATGTGGGAGGAAAAGATTCCAAACCCTGGCAAGAGTCTCCTGATCCAGAACTACCAGGTGGTAAGAGGGAACTGTACCCTATTTCTCTATTTTTCTGGGACTTCCACTAATTGCCCATTGTCCCTTGTGGTGCTGGAAAATAGTAGACACTGCAAAAAACAGCAGCTTTGACGGCTTTTTTGGTAGGATTCTGTGGCATTTCTTTGAGCTCTTTAAGGGAGCAGCTACTCTTCCATATGCTATGTAAGGTTAGAAGAGAATGCATTCATAGAATAGAATAGAATAGAACAGAACAGAACAGAATAGAAAGAACAGTTGCTTTGGAAGGGACCTAAAATGATCATTTCATCCAACTGCCTGACCAAATGTTACAACATACTATTAAGGGAATTTTCCAAATGTATCAACCACCTCTCTAGGAAGCCTGTTCCAGGTTTTGACCACCATCTCAGTAAAGAAATGATTGATAATACCCAGTCTAAACTGCCCCCAGTGCAGCTTTGAACCTTTCCTATGCACCCTATAACTGAATATACAGGAGAAGAAATCAGCTCTTCCATCTCTGCTTCCCCTCCCCAGGAAGATGTAGAGAGCAATGAGGTTGTCCCTCAGCCTCTTTTTCTCCAAACTAGACAAACCCAAATTCCTTAGGTGCTCCTCACAGGACATTTCTTCCACCTAGGACATTTTCATAGGACATTTCTTTCACCAGCTTTGTTGCCTTCCTCTGGATGCATTCAAGTGCATTAAAATTCTTAAATTGTGGCATCCAGAACTGCACACAATACTCAACAATGGTGAGACAAAACCACTGTTAAATGCAGCGGGTTAATAATCTCTTTTGACTGGTGGCTTTTACTATGTTAGATGCACCCTAGGATGGGTATCCCAAGGTCTATCAGTATCAGTAAAGACTAAGGCAAAAAATGCATCAATGCCTCTGCTTTTCCTTCATCCCTATTAGTCAGGTGACCATCATCAACAAATATTGGTCTAATGTTTTCTTTAGACCTCCTCTTGCTATTAACCTATTTAAAATGCTCTTCTTATTGTCTGATACAACACTGGCCAGCTTCAACTCTAATTGAGCTTTGGCCTTTCACGTCCTCTCCCTACATATCCAAACCACAATCTTCCTTCGAAGCCTGACCTTGATTCTAGAGGTCATACAATTTCTTTTTCCCATTGAGCTCCAGAAAGAGCTGTACTATGTTCAGCCAAGCAGGTTGTCTCCCCGCTTGCTTGACTTACAACACACTGTAATTGCTTCTAAAAGATTCCTAAAAACTGAATTTGTGGATTCCCAAGACATCAAAAACAGATTCCCAAGGGACACTGTTAAGTGGCTCCCTGAGTAGCGTAAATTTTGCTTTCTTGATATCCATGGTAGCAACTCTGCTGTCCTTTTTTCTCATTACTCTGAAAATTTTAAACTCAATCATTTCATGATCACTGTAGCCAAGACAGCCACCTACCATCACATCTCTCATGTGTCCTTCTCTATTCACATATAGCAAGTCCAGGAGACAATCCTTCCTAGTTGGCTGACTGCGTACTTGTAGTTAGGTCAGTGGTAAGGCAATACAAGTTTGAAGTAATTTTCTTCTGGAGAACAGAACACACCTTCTAGCCATCTTAGTTGCATCCCTATTGCCAGATGCTGTAGGTTCTCCAATTTGTTTTCTTTGACTACTGACAGTGAGACACTGATCTTTAGACATGTCTCCTTTTTAATTTTCAGAAAGTACACTTAGGAAACTGGTCAACAAGCAGCCAGCTGGATTTCAACAAATACAGTCTTTCAGAGAAGATGGAGCAGGCTAGCTTCCTTCAAATTGTGCACAAGTAAGTGAACAGCACATTATAGAGATACCGTGGATGATAGTCTCAAAGAGCTCCCTAAGTCATGGCAGGATTTAATCAAATGTTCTGCCATTAAAAAGCCATTAAAAAGCCTATACAAGTTGTTTTTGAGGATGGGATACAATTTTTTTGCTACCTGGATTAGCCTGCTTATTCAAAACAGATTTTTTTCTAACCCTATGTATAGCTATGTGTGTTTTCACCTAAGGTTATCTTAGATTTAATGTTTATCCCAACAATATCTCTCATGAGCAACTTTTAACTTTTCCACATTCAGGGAGTCGAAGACTTTGGCAGAATCCCCTGAAGGGCAGGCAAAAAAGACAGATGCTTCCCATGTTGCACTGGACCTACAGAACTCATACCATGCTTTAAATGAGCCAGAGCATGCCCCAGTTATCTGCTCAAGTCAGTCTGCTGGTGATTCCTTTCCTGTTTCAAGGAGAAACAGTGCTGATGCAAATATTGCTTCCCAGACAGCAACCCCTTGCTTTGCTTTCAATGGCCCATACTTGTACAGCCCAGTGATGTCCTCCCAGCCTAATTTGCATCAGGCCCTGCAAGTGGACCCTGTGCGAGTCCGTGAGAAATCAGGTTCTCTTCAGTATGTGACCCTCCCAAAGGAAGACTGTGCTCAGGCTCCACAGAGGCAAGAACAGCCTGGAGCAGGTCCTGCACAGCCCTTCCTGCTCCCCAACCAGAAGGAAACAACACAGCACCTCAACAATGAGAAAGAAGTCTCACCAACCCCACCGGCCTGTGGGGAGGGCACAAACATCAGACCTGAGGAGCACAAGTCTGGGAAGGCTCTTAGCTGTATCACACCTCCTCAGCAGTGCCCCTTGGAGTACATCACCACAGACAGCCTGTTGCTGCCATCAGCCAGCGACTCCAGCCCTCTACCACTTGTCACTGCTGAGGAGTTGCCTTGTGATGCACAGGAGCCCCAGCCCCCTCGCAACCACCACTCCTTCCATGAGAAAACTGGTGTCATGGTCCCAGTTGCAGGTCAAGCACCAACCTCTTCTCCTGAATTGCATCTGGATACATTTGGAGACTATCTTACTGTCCCTTTAGGTTTCCATGAACATTCAGAACCCACAAAGATTTCTTTGCCTGTCTTACAGAAGGGCAATGATCTTCCTAGAAAGCAGCCCTTGTCAGAGGGTAATTTGGTGGTATTAAACCCTGACAGCACTGAGCCAGTTTTCCTTTGCCAGGTTGGTGACTATTGCTTCCACAGCCTAAAAACCAATGTGAAAATGGATACTAATCAGGAAGACCACCAAGTCAAGAAACCACCTGAAGGCAAGACAACACCTGAGAAGCCTTTATCTGATGATGAATCCATCACTGGCAAGAAAAAGGATGTATCAAAAATGCAGGCTATTCAGCTTTTCAAAAACTTGAAATCAGATGATTACTTTTCTTGGCAGCAATCTTTGAGGATCACAGAAATCTGTTAAATGGGCAAATATTAATGAATGCCAAAGCTCCAGGTAACTGAAAGAGGTTGCAACGATCTCATGAAAATGAACCTTCAAACCTAGGAACGAATAAGCTCCAATACCCTTTTCCAGTTTCCAGTCCAATCCCGAAAGCCTTGAAGTAGCTTAAAATCCTTCTCAATGGCCTTCCCAGAATTGGCATGAAAGGCAATCCAAATATTGCCCTTGTTGATATTCAAACTTTTGGGTTATCCACAATGAACAATTAAGCTTCTTCACAATCTTGTGACAGATCACAGTCATCTTTCAATAATACCAGATTGTCTGAGGCAAAATTTGTGGCAGGAAATTTCAAATTAACAGCATGAAATGCTATCAGAAGAAGACAGGCTTGGAAACCTAGGAAAGAGAACTCATATTTTTTAAGAGCAACTTTGTTGAACTTTGGGGTGTGTGTGTAAAATAGATATAAGAGTCACTAAAGAGTTTTCCTTTCTCTACCTTTCCATTACTGGCATGCTATAGGTATTGTCTAAGATGAAAAAAACCCTGATGGTTATAGAAGGAGAAATAAAAAAAATGAGACAAATTTGTTGAAATCCAGGAAACCTTTCTTATGTCAAGGTGCAGTGCATCACAGTGTATTCTAAGAGTAAGAAGGGGACATTACTGGGATACATAAAGCAAGCTGTAGAAATCCGTGGAGAAGAAGATAAGTAACTGAAAGAAAATCCAAGGACTCATAAGATGCAGTGAGAGAAAGGAAGTAGGGCAAGTAACAGAAAATTACATGCAAGAAAGGTTGTGAAGGTGCATAAGCCTGTATCATCTGCTGGGGTTTTTCTATTTCTAAGTTTTAAAGTACTATATGATTTTCTTTGAAGTTCATTGGCTGTTTATGTATCATATAATTAACTATGTGCTTTAATATGTTTTTTCTGAGTAATAAACAGCATTTAGAAAGAGGAGACATTTTTTCCCAGTTCTGCTGTAAAGAAAGTGGCGCAAGGTCAGAGCATTTGTTCAGAGCTGCCACTCTGATCAGTAAAAGGCTTTGGTTTCAGACCTGAAGTTGGGCTTGCATTAAAAAAATAGTTCTTTTTTCAAATATAAAATTTGTACTAATAAAAAATATATTTATTCCTATGAATCTTTCTTTTCATATGTTATTAGCGTTGTGGCTACAATAACATTGCTGTTAGCTCATGTCATCAGGCCTCACAAAATTCTATAGGTTCAACTAGTCACCTGTGAGGTAGGATGTTTCCTCCTGACTTTGCTATATTACTTGACAGAGATAATGAGAAGGAGTTTTGTGTTTGTGCCAGCTGATTCCTCCTGCTGGGTTAATGGGACAGTGCTGATTCAGAAATTGCAGTGAAATGCATTGGTGTTTTTTCAGAATTCAAACACTTGTAAGTACCATTTTAAATATGAAAGGTATGCCAGGTGCATTTGGTGTTTTTGACAGCAGAAAGCAGGCAGTTTCAGCCTCTGATAAAGAGTATTCACAAACACTTTAGGGAGGGGGTTTTTCAATTTAGTTCTTTTCTAATCAATGGATTAATTTTGTTAGTCTCTTCCTTGGCTTTGTATTAGTAACACAGTTTTCTTCCAGGCTGTTACGATTGTCCTGTATCTGGGCTTGTACTTGTGGTGGGTTCACCCTTGCTGGAGGCCAATATATATTGAGAGGCTTAGGAGTCGAGATAAGGACAGGGAGAGATCATCCCGCAATCAGCATCATGGGCAAAACAGACTCAACACAGAACAAAGGAAAGAAAACTCTCTAATTTATTACACTGCACTGCTCACAGTGAGACCAGAGTGGGGTAATGAGAAGTGCGACCAGACCTTAAAGCACCTTCCCCCCACCCCTCCCTTCTTAGCAGACTTCACTTTAGCCATTAATTTGCTCCATTCTTCCCCTCTCCCCACTGTGGCACAGGGAGGGGAAGACAGGAATGGGGTTTTCAGTCAGTTGTTTTCCTTCTTAGCCAGGAAGGGGGGTAGGGGTGTGCATTCCTCACACTCTTCCCCTGCTGCACCATGGGGTCCTACCCATGGGAGACAATCCTCCATGAACTTCTCCAGTGTGAATTTTTTCACACGGGGCTTCAGCTCTAAACCAACTGCCCCAGTGTGGGTCACCTCTATGGGGTGCAGTCTCTCAGGTGCCGACTACTTAAGCCTCGTCTCCCATGGAGTCACTAGTCCCTCCACAAACCTGCTCTGGCATGGGCATCTTTCTCAATGGGGTGCAGGTCCTGCCAGGAGCTTGCTCCAACACAGGTCACAGTGTCTTCTATATGTCTCCAGTTGCTCCAGCATGGGGCCTCTCCATGGGCTGCAGGTGGGATCTCGGCCTTTTCCATGGGCTGCAGGGGGTGTCTGCAGAGTTTCTTACATCTTCTTGCCCCTTTCTCTAGTGGAAAAAGGCGGCTGATAGCATTTTTTTCCTCCTAAATGTGATTCCCAAAGGTGCAATGACCATTGCTGATGGGCTTGGCCTTGGTGAAAAACTCTGGCCTTCAGTCAGCTGGTGTTCACTACGCCGGGCACTACAGAAAGCTCCTAGCTGCTTCTTGCAGAAGCCAGCAGCACCTACTCCACTCCCAGAACCTTCCATGCAAAACTACAACAGTACTAAAAGGAGATGTTCAAATTCACATGAAAATATGGTATCTGGATACACATTCTTGATATGCACCACCCTGCTGGGCTTCCAATTGCTGTAGTTTTAGTAACAAAGAATAGTGAGTGGGAAAACGTTTACTCAGCTCAGTGGCTTTTGGATGAAGCACATTTGCATTGTGATCAGGACTCTTAAGAGCTACCTGTTCATCCTATCCTTCTCCATTTCACCAGGCATTTGCAAAGGCTGCTTTTGGAGACAGATACAAGAATATTTTTTATGACCCCACAGAGCAGATATTGTGATCTGAAGATCGTTTTAGGAGCCTAGAACATGCAGAATAACACATCTTTGCCAGGCTAGGGAAAATGGACAGTGTTTTTCTTCTGCAACTGTAACAGTTGTTTTAGGGCAGAATGAGTTTCTGCTCTTGGGACTCATTCAATATCCACCTAAGCATTATTAAATAAAATATAGAACGAACATTAGGTTGTGACCTCTGTTTCTACATCTATGCTGTGCCAGAGAAATCCACTTCTTACTGGGTTAAAGAATTAAACTTCAATAAACTTCATCTGTTGCCAGTCCTGTGAATCTTCCATTCTCTTCTGTGTGAGGTCCAGGTGCAGTAGACTACATTTTACAGTCCTGTAGCTTGGTGATTCAGGACTTTGGAGCTGTTGTGTGTCTCAGGTCTTCAACCTTCTGATTATTAGCTTGAGCCACAAAGTTACTGTGTAAAAGGAGGTTGCTGCTACCTTCCTCAGTGCTAGGTACTGATACGCAAGAGAGGAGTCATCATACTGATGATTCAGGAGCCAATTATGGCATGCTCTTCTCTGTAGGGCTTCCCACTAAGTAGTTCCAGCCCCCGAGCCTGTATATCTGAGTGATGATTCACCAGTGTTTCCTATATAGTCAAGAGAGGATAGGTAGGCATCTCAATTAATATTGTAAATCACATTTTACAACTCTCTATTTACAATGAATATACAGTTATGAAATCATTGCAACCCTTTCCTTACTGCATGCTCAAAGATTCTGCCTACATTTTAACAGCAGGCATTTTTTTTTCTCCATTGCTCTGAAGTAATCAGTTTATTATTCCCTTATCATAATCTTTCTCAACCAGAAATATATTACCTGAACTTGCATGAGATTAGGGTAGCAAGTATATTGTGACCTCAATCGTTCTAATTAAGATCCATGCTGAACTAGTCTGTTGTTATGGTTCTGCTAGCCTGGAGGTTGTCTTTTATGTAAGGAAGGAAAATGAGGCTGAATGGTTTGCTAGAAAAGGAAGCCTGCAGTGGAAAGCCCTCCAAGGCCTCAAGGAACAATAGCTGGAGAGCTTCTGAGAATCCTCTATCTCTGCAGGGTAATGGAAAACAAGCTCAAACCATCCTACCAGTCCCTGTATAGTTTGTTATTCAATCAAACACACTCATACACACAATCTTATTCCCATGCAACACTAATGAATGATCTCTGCCTCTTCCTCTCACTCTCTACGTGCTCCCTTTGCTCTCACTACTGAGCTGATATTTCCATGAAAAGAAACCCTGCGTATCGTGTTTTGTAAATAGCGAATAAGTAACACAATGACTTCATGCCTAGTTTGGCCCTTTTAAAGTCCTTCTCAGCACCTGCCAGGATTCTGTATGCTCCAACCAGCAACTCCTGATGTGACATGATGGATGCTTTACCATGGTGTTTGTTAGGTGGGTGGTCCCAGGCCCCTCTGCAAACTTTCTCAATGTGGGTCAGTTTTAGATCAAAAGCTTGTGGATTCATTGTGTCCCTTTCCAGTTTGTTGGTAGCGGAGCGCATGGTCCTTGTTGAAGACTCATTTTTTGTCTAGAAAAGTAGATGTAAAGCTATCTGAAACAATTGGATGTCTTTTCCTATTCTCTTTTTCCAATTTTTCCCACTCCTTGTTCACAGCTTGTGCATCCTAATTGCAAGCTCCTGAGATGAGTAGTTTTGCATGTGCTGTAAATTTGCAGTGTGCTTGTAACCTGTTTGTCCTGCTGTGTTCAGAGATAGGTAGGATGTTGATGCATATTTCCAAGGTCAATTAATCCACTGAAGATTCATGATGGATTAATTATGCTGCTTCAGCATCTAAATACACCCTTTTCTTCCCTTCTACTTGCAGCAGAGACTGTAATATAGGAACATAAGCCTAATGGGTCTAAATGGTCATTCCGTTTTGCCCAGTATTGTGTCTCTGCCAAATCTGCAGTAGATGCTTAAAGACAGGGTGTAGCAAACATGGAAAAGTAAATAATTAAATCATTAAGTGATATATTTACCTGGTATCTGGCCCAGAGCTTTCCTGAGTCAGAGGTGACATATAAGCTGTTGTAGATAATATGTACTGAAGAGCTCTGGCCTTTAGAGATTCAACTAATCCCTTCCTAAAAACCACTTAATTTTTGGCTTCATAATGTCCATTTTAAGAAGTTGTTCCTTTGCTCTCATTCTAGAACTGATGAATCATCATTGGGGTTGGACCGGATGATCTCTTGAGGTCCCCTCCAACCCCTATGATTCTATGATTCTGTGATTCTATGATCATTCCTTCTTTACCATCTCCTGCTTGAGATGCTACAAACTTCTGTCAAATAATCCCTCGGTTCTTTCCTTTTCCAAGCTGAAGATTTCCATAGTAATTAATCTCTTTTCCTACAGATCTCACATTTCAGATAACATTTCTATACTTTTTCTGTTCTACAGTATTCCATCAGAGATGAGCTGACAAGAACTGAATATGGTATTCAAGAAACATGCTATTTAGTGAGCCTATGATAATTTGACTCTGCCATTACTATTATTATTTGTTTGGTCTCACAGGTTCTTTGATACCTAAGTATTTATTAGCACTATGTATTATCTATGTATTTATTAACACTGAATTGATCAATTGATTAAAAGCAGCCCTGCAGAGAAAGACTTGGGAATAATGGTGGGTAAAAATTTAGGTATGAGCCAGTCATGTGAGCTGGCAGCCCAGAAAGCCAATCATATCCAGGGCTGCTTAAAAGAAGTGTGTCCAGCAGGTCAGGGGAGGTGATTCTCTCCTTCTGCTCTTGTGAGACTCCAACTGGCGTACACTGTGTCCCGGTCTGCGGTCCCCAGTATAAGAAGGACATGGAGCTGTTGGAGTGAGTCCAGAGGAGGCCACGAGGATGACCAGTGGGCTGGAGCACCTCTCCTATGGAGACAGGCTGGGAGAGTTGGGCTTGTTCAGTCTGGAGAACAGAAGGCTCTGGGGGGACCTTATTGCAGCCTTTCAGTATATAAAGGGTGCTTATAAGATAAAGAAAGGCTTGTAGTAACAAGACAAGGGGCAATGGTTTTAAACTGAAAGAGGATAGATTTAAACTGGATATAAGGAAGAAAAATTTTACAGTAAGTCTGTTGATACATGGAAGCTGGTTGCCAAGAGAAGTTGTGGATGCCCCATCATTGGAAGTCTTTGAAGTGACGTTGGAATGGGCTTTAAGCAAGCTGATCCAGAGAAAGGTTTCCCTGCCTGTTCCAGGGAACCATTCTATTAATCTATAGTTCTGTGCTTCTCATTTCATACCCCATTTATACCCAGTAACTTAGCTTTTTCTCCATTATCATTAGATTGGAGTACTCTAGATAAAATTTTGTCTTTCTCAGGCACACAGATCTTGCAGGTGAGCGATTTCTTATAACTCAATCTTCTAGATAGTGTATAATTATGTTGGAGATTATAAACGCCTGGGAGAACTCAAAGTTTTCCTCCAACATGAAAACTATCCATTATTTTATCTAATTTGTTTTCTTTAACTGACTTTAAGCTACATAAGAACCTTCCTTTTATCTCTTAGTTTCTTGGCACTGCATTTTTGAGGGACTTGATCAAGGTTTTTAGATATCTGGGCATAGTACAATAATTGGATAACTTGGTATCTGTTTGCTTCTGGAGTTCTTCCAAGAATATACTAGTTTTACCAAACATGACTACTCCCAACACAAGCTACATTAACTCTTCCCCAATATATTTCTCTCTTCTATTTCTATTTTTCACAGAATCACAAGGTTGTAAAAGACCTTTGAAGTCCAACCAATCCCATCCTAAGCTAAACCATATCCCTAAGTACCTCATCTACCCTTTTTTTAAACACATCCAGGGATGGTGGCTCAACCCCCTCCCTGGGCAGCCTGTTCCAGTGCCTGATAACCTTTACCATGAAGAACTTCTTCCTAATGTCTAATCTGACCCTGCCCTAGCACAGCTTGAGGCCATTCCCCCTCATCCTATCACCTGTCACTTGGGTGAAGAGACCAACACCTGCCTCTCTACAACCTCCTTTCAGGTAATTGTAGGTGGTGATAAGGTCTCCCCTCAGCCTCCTCTTCTCCAGGCTAGACATCCCTAGCTCCCTCAGCTTCTTCTCATAAGGTTTGCTCTTTAGCTCCTTCACCAGCCTGGCTGCCCTTCTCTGGACACACTGCAGGACCTCAATGTCTTTCTTGTAGTGAGGGGCCCATACTGAACACAGTAGTTGAGGTGCAGTCTCACCAATGCTGAGTACAGGGGCACAATCATTTCCCTGGACCTGCTGGCCACACTGTTTCTGATACAAGCCAAGATGCTATTGGCCTTCTTGGCCTTCTGGGCACACTACTGGCTCATATTCAGTCAGCAGTCAACCAACACCCCCAGGTCCTTCTCCACCAGGCAGCTTTCTAGCTACTCTTCCCCAAGCCTGAAGCGCTGCATGGGGTTGTTATGTCCCATGTGCACGACTCTGCACTTGGCCTTGTGGAACCTCATCCCATTAATCTCAGCCCATTGATCCAGCCTATCCAGATCCCTCTGAAGAGCCTCCCTACCCTCAGGCAGATCAACACTTCCTCCCAGTTTAGTGTCATCTGCAAACTTACTGAGGGAGCATTCAATCCCTTCATCGAGGTCATTGAGAAAGATGCTGAACAAAACTGGACCCAGGACTGAGCTGGGGACGCCACTCATGACCGGCCTCCAGCTGGATTTTGTTCCGTTTACCACCACTCTTTAGGCCCAGCCATCCAGCCAGTTTTTAACCCAGCAGAGGGTCCACCTGTCTAGGCCAGTGGCAGACAGTTTTTCAGTCAGAATGCTGTGAGAAATTGTGTCAAAGGCTTTACTGAAGTCCAGGTAGACCACATCCACAGCCTTCCCCTCATCCATTAAGCGGGTCACCTTGTCATAGAAGGTGATCAGGTTAGTTTGACAGGATCTACCCTTTGTAAACCCATGTTGGCTAGGCCTGATCCTCTGGCCATCACACATGTGCTGCATGATAGCTCCCAAGGTTATCCTCTCCATGATCTTCCCCAGGACTGAGGTCAGACTGACAGGCCTGTAGTTCCCCGGATCCTCCTTCTGACCCTTCTTATATACGGGTGTAACATCTGCCAGCCTCCAGTCGAGTGGAACTTCCCCAGTCTGCCAGGATTGCTGATAGATGATGGAAAGGGGTTTGACAAGCACATCTGACAGCTCTCTCGGTACCCTTGGGTAAATCCCATCTGGCCCCATTGACTTGTGGGTATCTAACTGGCCAGGTAGGTCGCTAATCATTTCCTCTTGAACCATGGGAACTTTGTTATTCACCCCCTCCCTGTCAACCAGTTCCTGAGGATGAGTACTCAGGGAGTATCCATCTTTACTATTAAAGACTGAGGTAAAGAAGGAATTAAGGACCTCAGCCTTGTCCTCATCCCTTGTCACTAATGTTCCTTCTGCATCCAATCAGGGCTGGAGATTCTCCTTGCCCCTCCTTTTACTGTTAACATACCTATAGAAGGACTTTTTATTATCTTTTATGGAACTGACCAGTCTGAGTTCCAGTTCAGCTTTAGCACTTCTGACGTTCTCCCTACATGATCTCAACACATTCCTATAGTCGTCCCAAGTCACCTGCCCCTTCTTCCAAAGCTCATATTTTCCCCTCTTTCCCGAATATCTTCCTGGATCTCTCTACTCAGCCAAGCTGGCTTCCTTCCTCGCCGACTCCTCTTCCGGCAGACTGGGACAGCCTGTTCTTGTGCCACCAAGATTTCCTTCTTGAGGAACAACCAAACCTCTTGGGCTCCTTTGCCCTCAAGGGCTGCCTCCCATGGAATCTTGTCGAGCAGCTTTCTGAACAGTCCAGAGTCAGCCCAATGAAAGTCTAAGGTGGTTGTTCTGCTGTCTCACTTCCTTACTTCTCCCAGTACTAGGAATTCTATCAGCTCATGATCACTATGCCCCAGGCCTGCTCCAACCTTCACATCCCCCACCAGGCCTTCTCTGTTTACAAACAACAAATCCAGCAGGGCACTTTCCCTGGTTGGTTTACTCACCAGCTGGGTCAGGAAGTTGTCTTCCAAACACTCAAACCTGCTAGACTGCTTCCTGGAGTGTTTTGTTTCATTATAGTTTGTATTGTCCATCCCGTACGGAAGCCTGATTGATCAGTAGTCTCCTGGATTCTTTTCTATGTACTCCTCAAAAACTTGCATTTGATGCTTCTTTTTCTCTGATACAGATGCCTGTTAAAGCCTTTGATCGTTTACTACAGTTACTTGTTCCAATTGAATTTTTACGTTCCTTTACAGATTCTATTATAAGAAAGCAATTGAGTAAGAAGTAGGTTATGCAGAGCTTGTAAAGTAAGTAAGTATATTTTATTAAACTGATTTAGTTGGAAAAGATCATTATAATTTTTATCTATATGTCTTGCCCCATTTCCTTTTTCAGAACATTAAGGCTGCAATAACCTTGCCTTTATAGTGTGGTAGACTTACAAAAGGCCTAAGTTTACTTTTGAGTTTTAAATGATGAGTGCCCCCTTGGCACTGCAAACATTTGACCCTTTTCACAGATTCTTGGGCTTATTTGTCCCAGTCTTGTTATTTTTATGCACACCCTTAAAACATCAGTGTAGTAAATCTTTGTCTTTTATCGTTTCAACTTGTACTATGTCTTGTATATTATTCAGGATTAAATCTTTTCTTGTGAGTGTTTTCACAAATAGCTCCAAGAAGCAATTGTTTATAGTGGTTAAAAAAGTAGAATCTGTAACTAGATCCATATGAGAAAAAAAAAAAAATTAAGACCAAGGTCCATTTCTGGCTGTAAGAGCAACTGACACAGAGCAGTCATGGAAGATTTGTGTATGCAAGCTCTTTCTCCTACAGTAGAAGGTAGCCTCTTCCAATGAGCAAGTCCCTGGCTTGCTCATTAACAGACAGCATGTCAAAGCATTCACTAACAATTGCACAGAGTCTATGATCTCATTTCAAAGCTCAAACCTTTGCCTTGTTCCAGTTTGGTCTACCAGAGCAGACATAGCCTCATCACGGTTCACTGTGATATTTAGTATGATTGAATTGTCTCATTGCTACTGTTTGTATGCCCTTCAGAGTTTCTGGTCATCATTAGCCTTCCACTCACCTCCTTTTGGTCAGGTGATTGACAGCATACTGTTCCTTTTAGTGTGGAATGAAGTTCTGCAGCCATTGAAGTTCTGTAGTACAACACAACTGTTGACAGCTTGACACTATACTATCTTTAGCATTTGTGTGTAAATGCAAACTACTCTTGCACAAAATATACATGAATGTATTAGTGCTCAGCTGAATATCTTTTCACCAAATTTGCATAACATCTATTACATTTTTTTAAAGACATTTGCCAATATTTCTGCCATTTAAACCATATTTTAAAAGGAAAGAATTTGTACGGACATATTTAGTCATTTGTCTTGATTTGGTTGCCAAGTTTTATATGCGCTGCTTACCTGGGATATTGTTTTTCTTTGGTTTTTCTTACCCTTTATTTTGTCACATTTTCTAAGTCATGGACTTTCTATGATTCCAGGCCGCACAGATTTATCAGTCTAAACAATTTACTTTCCATGTTTGGCACGATTTCCTTAGTTTTCATTTTCAAATTGCCTCATAGTGTTTCTAATCTTAAATGTCAGCAGCACTGATTCTGTTTTGATTAGGTGGAACCCATCTTACATAATCTACCTCAAAAATTTACCACATACTAATAAATATTATCCCCTTTTCCCTACACAGTTTAATCAATCATGCACTGAGCTTCGGTAAGTTGACACATTATATAAAACAAGGGCCACTGAACAATGCTATTATGCCTGACCACACTTTTAGGCTCCTGGTTTAAATGCTGCTTTCAGGACCTCTCACCTGCTGTTTCTTTGTTAGTAGTGGGCATATAGGCCATAACCATTGGGTCTTTCTAAGCATGTACTAACAGAATGTCCAGATTCCCCATGATATGTGCAATCTTTTCACATGATATGTGTCTTTTCTGGTAAAATATTTATCTGTGTTTTATTTGCTTGGTCATGATCTTAATTTTATTGGAAATGAAGTAGATATCTTCCTTTTTCTGCTCCTGAAGGAAACCCATCTTGCTTAAGACACTGCCAGCCTTCGCTGCACATGGTACCTGTTGAGTAACTCACGGCACAATGTTGGCTGGAGTTCACATCACTTTTTGGGAGGTGAACTCCAGCAGATGAGAGATGAGATCCACTTGGCTCACCCAGGAATAGCTGGCTACTGTTATATCAATCTGTGACATCACATGCCAGACAGAACTTCCACTGAGAGCAAGAGAGGCAGCTATGGATAGCATATACAAATATGACAAGACCCAGACAGTCCCTGAAGGATGATTTGGCTTCTTCTTCATCTCCTGTCTTGGACCTGGAAGGGTTGACTTGTCCATCCATTTGGTCAAGTTCTCACTTTGGGATAAAAGATTTTAACTGTCTAACAAACAGCCTTTCGGTGTCTTGTCAATTCATGATGCTGTGTTTTCTGAAAAGATTAATTAAAGTCTTTCTGGTGAAAAGCCCATTCCAGTAGTCCTGAAGGGATTACTACTGAATTTATGACAATCTTCTCACTGCTTTTTGTATATACCTGTGAAAGCTGCTTTCACTGTGTCTCAGCAAAACAGAGCAGGAGAAATCCAGGGATTTAGACTCATCCTTTCTACCCAGTCTTTGTGTCAGAAGAGTTTTCTTGAACCTCTACCCTAAGATGCTGTTGAATGTTGTTAGTGCATTTCACTTTAGAAAGGGAACTAACATGCCAGTTACCTTCCTTTGTGAGGCCTTTAAAAAGAAAGGCAACACTTCACAGGCTCATTATGAAGTGACTTTCACTTTTCTGAAACCAAAGCTCTTCAGATCTTTGCGGCATAGGTATGTCTCGGCACAGAGATTTCTGTGCAAACTAGCAAGGTAACTGATGCTGTCAGACTCTGCTATGAAAGTAGTATGCTCAATTTGCTATCATGGATCCAGTCACACTCCATGCAAGCTCAAATTACTACACCAGCTTCACTGATGGGGCATGGCTCAATTCCATCCAAGGGAACTTTAATCTCATGTTCAGCAAGCACTGCTCTACTTCAGAAGCACTCCATCTGATAGGTAGATCCTTTGTGGCGAGGGATGCCAAGACTTAATTGGAGTAAATTAAGTGAGAAGAGTAACAGAGTGTTGCTTGGAACAACACACAGTATGAGTGTGCTTAACAAGCATGAAAAGAAAAAAGCAATTACTTATGAATGACTGAAGTTTCAAGAAACACAGTACATGGGTATTCACTACCAGTCCTCATTTTCCTCTACTGAGATCTCTGCTTGTAAGTGGGATAATTCATCTGCCTGCTAAGAAGCAACAGAAAAGATAAACTCCTTTATCTCTGAAAGAAGCATGAAGAGAAGGAGTGTGCTTATGTGCCCTTTGTGGAGTGCAAAGACAAAAAGTCTCTACTCTCAAGCTCATGTCCATGCATTGTGTGCAACGTCCACTTTTACAGCATACCCTGAAAATTACAGAATTATAGAATCACAGAATGTGTTAGGTTGGAAGGGACCTCTAATGGTCATCTAGCCCAGCCCCTCTGCAGAAAGCAGGGACATCTTGAACTAGATCAAGTTGCTTAGAGCTTCATCAAACCTGGGCTTGAATGTCTGCAGGGATGGCGCCTCCACCATCTCTCCGGGCAACCTCTGCCAGTGTCTCACCACCCTCATAGAGAAAAACTTCTTCCTAATGTCTAATCTAAACCTACCCTGCTCTAGTTTAAAACCACCGCTATCATTACATGCCTATGCAAACAGTCCTTCCACAGCTTTCCTTTAGGTCCCTTTCAAGTACTGGCAGGCCACTATAAGGTCTTCCCTGAGCCTTCTCTTCTCCAGGCTGAACAGGCCCAACTCTCTCAGCCTGTCTTCATAGGAGAGGTGCTCCAGCCCTCTGTTCATCCTCATGGCCCTCCTCTGGACCCGTTCCAAGAGGTCAATGTCCTTCTTGTTTTGAGGGCTCCAGACCTGGATGCAGTACTCCAGGTGAGGTCTCATCAGAGCAGAGTAGAGGGGGAGAATCACCTCTCTCAGTCTGCAAGCCACGATGTTTGACGCAACCCAGGATGCGATTGGCCTTCAGGGCTGCGAGTGCACATTGTTGGCTCATGTCCAGGTTTTCATCCATTCGTACCTCCAAGTCCTTTTCTGCAGGGCTTAGTAGCTTTCCTTTCTTCTTCCTCTCTTTGGCTTACTCTGATTTTCTTTTAGCTTTCTAATAATTTTTCTAATGCACTTACAGCTGCCACTGATTCACACGAAATACTATATGATGCAGAGGATATAATCCAAAGTTGCCTGGACTCTGGTATTTTTAAACCATAGTAGTCTCTTCACAGAGATTGCAGTCTAGGTTAGAGAAAGCAGTTAAGAAGCTTCACTGCCTCTCACTTCTTTAGATGCCACCACTCCGCCTCCTTTTTTTCCTAAGATTAAATAAAAATTCTAAATGTATTTTAAATTACCCTGTCTCCATCTGAGTGTATTTTCTTCACTTCTACTGATGCAGAGTGATATTATAATTTAAATTAAAATATATAATCAGAGTGTTGCTTGAATTTTAATCCCTTAACAGTGTGGGTTTAGTTTAAGCAGAATCCACACTTCTAGTGCTACTGTTTGGATGGAGAATTTTATACAGATCATACTTAGCAACAGTAATGTGTCTTTAAGATAACATGCACAGTGCAAACTAATGTTTTATTTGATGACCATTTAACTTCATGGCAACGAATTTTCCTTTCAGAAAACATTGCATGCAAGGAGAATGATGATTTAAAGGACAGGCTTTGAGTGCAAATCAGCAGAAGAAAAAGCAAGCAGCAAAGTTCAGCCTCTGTTAAGAGATAAACACATCTTATTTGCAGAAAAATTAGTTGCATTTCTTGGAAATTGTTTAAGCAAAATGTTGCAGTGAACAGTACTTCCCTCTTCTTCGTAACTGCTTGACATCTGATCAGGAGCCCAGAGGCTGGACCTGTGCTGTAAACAGGAAAGCCAGAGAGAACATACCAAACATGCCTGTGATGCTGAAGACTACAGCAGCATGATTGAAAGGGAAATAGAGCTCAGGCTCATTTGAAGGGGAAGGGCTGAGGGTGCCCCATTATCAGTTCCATTTGCACTGACTCTGTGTGATTGATAAATGAGAAAGTTGAATACCCAACCACTTGCTGTGCAGCACCAGCCCTGAAGACCATTCAGAATTCAGGTAAGGCAAATGTGTGGTTACTGTGAGGAGGGAATTGGCAAGAAGCCCTCTCTCCTCAAGCACAGGGACAGGCTGCCCAGGGGGGTGTGGAGTCTCCTTCTCTGGAGATATTCAGGACCTGTCTGGATGCCTCCCTGTGCAACCTGTCCTAGGGAACCTGCTCTAGCAGGGGGGGTTGGACTCAATGATCTCTGGACATCCCTTTCAACCCCTAAAGTGCTGTGATTCTGTGACTTAAAAGTCTTGTGAATTCGGTCTTAAAGTGAAGAAATAGGAGGACTGGATCTCTCAATTCACCAGAAGTACATTTTTGTGAGTAGAAGTGATAAGAGAAGCAAGGAAGTGTTTCTTTTTGGACAGGCTCATGATTCAATGAAACAGCAGAGTGTACTTTGTATGGATCAGATGGGTGAATCAACACAGATAATTAATTCCTTCACATAACTTAGGGTTATTTCTTACTCTCAAGATGAAGGAAGGAGGTGGAAAATCCTATCGTTAGTTACAAAGAGCAATTTTTCTCCTTGACTTTTGGTGAAGAAGGAGAAAGTTTTCCTGATAATAAATCATCTTCATATGAAGCTACTCTAAGAGATCATGTCAGTGTTGATGGAAGAGAGGTTTGGGGCCTACAGAAGACCCAAGATTCTCTGAGCTAACAACATGAGTTTTGCTTCCAGATAGAACTGGTGACAAAGAAGGAAGAACAGTGGCTGTTGAACAACAGTGATGCAGAAAGCTGTTGCCAGACATAAGATCATGCTTGTGTGCAAAGGTGTGAAGGTGAGAGAGCTCATCAGTCTTCTTCTAGCTCCATGCATGGTTTTGGGGGTTGGAACTATTCAAGGTGAGTTTCAGACTCTTTCCCTCTATTTTCTCCTCCTTTCTTTTATATGTATTTTATATTATTATTCCTTTTCTTTTCACCTGCTATTTCTTTGTCCTCTCTTTATTTTCTACTTTCATCTTGGCAACAAAAAGAGGGGACTCTGTGAGCATACACGTATGTAGTTACCAGGGCTATGCCAAACACTCCAGATGTATGTAAATGGAATAGCTGTGAATGCTATTTAGGAAAGACCTCAGACTTCATGGGCTAGGCAATATTCAAATGCTGTTTGTGTATTTATTTAAATTGACCAGTCATGACTATTACCAGCATGAGCTGTGGTTTTGCCTGCCCCCTTGTTCGATATCATTTTGATTTATAGCGAAGGAAAAAAATTTTCCAACCTGCATTTTTTCCTGAACAGGTGTCTCTTCATTATGTCTGTTGACTTGTCCTGCCTCCAAATGATACCCTCTATTTCTTTAGAGTGAGGGCTGGATGCCTCCTAAAAGACAGGATGCTGAGAGATGGCTGGTAATAGCTGGCAGAGTAGAGACACAGCATCTGTGCAAGCGAGGAGCTTAGTCATTATGCTTATGTGTTGGAGGCTCGGAGGTACTCAACAAAAGTTACAGAAATAAAAGGTGTTGGTAAACATACCCACTGCACACCTATCTTTCCAGAGATAGACAAGTATCTCTGGTACTTGGGAGGATTATGCTCCCTTGCCTAACATGTGATTGGCAGTATGAATGCCATGGACTCTGTGGTGTCTCAAGCAATAATCCTGTGATGACTGAAACAGCCTTGGTTTTGCTGTATATTTCAGTTTTTGGACCTGAAAGTGACTAGGCTTGGGCACAGGTGTTTCTTGAAAGATTAGGTATCAGCTGCCCTAGGCCTGCTAGAAATGTTCTGAAGAACAGAGCTCTCAAATGGTCAGTAGTTCCCATGATGGCAGAGACAACTCCAGTGCTTGTTCTTGGAGTTTGAATTCTCAAGGAAGGGCACATGCGTTTTCCCAGGTTAAGAGTGACCTTTCCTCAACACAGCTCCTCCTTGTCCAGAACTTTTCCACAAAAGAAAAAGGAACAGCAGGTTCTCTGCAAATCCACCTGTGAGGTATGTTTGTTTACTGATAGATGGACACAATTTTTTCAGCCACTAGATTTTTGAAATGCATTTTCCACGTCAGAAAGCCTTCTATTTCCTGTGACTTAAATCTCATTGTAGCTAACCAGAGTGGGTGTCTCTCACTTTTACACATGACTTCCAGAGGCATAACTTTGGCTAAGGCAAGTGGGCTTACTTGGTAGGCACGTGAATGTATTCACCACCATGACAACAACCCACAAAGGCAAAGCTGAATGTCCTGCTTAATGCAGTATCTGGTTTTCTGTCTTAAAAAAGTAATCACTCAACCATATCTTGCACTTACTGCCCTTCTACTGAAACATCTCGTCACTGCTAGAAGAGCACTGAATTGAGGGCATTTGTTTGGCTTTTTAAAAAAATCTATAGTTTTGTTCTTAGAAGTTGTTTATCTAAATGTGTCTCAGATTCTTTATGTTGTTAAAGGGGTACAGAGGTGAACACTACACTGCCTATGTCCTGGGGAGGGGGGGGTCTTCCCATTTGGCTTGGACCCTTGTTTATGGCAAAACTATATAGAGATTTAACCAGGACTCAGAACTCTGTGGATCCTGGGACACTGATGCTGATGTGAGTGCTCATCTAAATAAATACTCATTCAGCATTGCCCAGTTGGTCTTGGTATTTCAATTTCCTCCTTCTAGGAATATTAAAAGATCATTCACAGTAGAGAACAGGCTTTTCACTGGGGAAAGCTGTCCTTTTAGGCTTTCTGTGTTATACTCACACTAGCTTGATGAGCTTTCCATCCATATTGGAGTTTCATGGAGCATCAAGGCCTCTGTAATTCAGGAAGAGAAACAGAGGTACAATGTGAAGTCTTAGAATCATAGAATCATAGAATGGAAGGGGTTGGAAGGGATTCCAAGGATCATAGAGCTCCAGCCCCCCTGCCACAGGCTGGGCCACCAACCTCAGGCCTGGATCTACAAAAGGTTGCCCAGGGCCCCATCCAACCTGGCCTTGAACACTTCCAGGGACGGGGCATCCACTACTTCTCTGGGCAGCCTGTTCCAGCACCTCACCACTCTTTCCGTAAAAAACTTCCCCCTAATATCTAATCTAAACCTTCCCTCCTTTAGCTTTAATCCATTCCCCCTTGTCCTGCCTTTGTCTATCCTTTTAAAAAGTTGAATCCCCTCCTGTTTATAAGCTCCCCTCAGGTACTGGAAGGCTGCAATGAGGTCCCCCCGCAGCCTTCTCTTCTCCAGGCTGAACAAGCCCAGCTCCCTCAGCCTCTCTTTGTAGGGCAGGTGCTTCAGCGCCCCTGGGAATGGGGAACAGAAAGGGGAAGATGTGTTTGAAGTTTTAGCCAGTATTATGAGGCTCTTTTGCTTCAAAAGCATAAAGTCCAATTAGGCTTAAAAACACTAAGCTTAACTGTTTGGACTTATATTTTATACTAGATTTTTTTCTTGAAAATTAATTTTACCTAGTACAAAATGATTCCAGCCTTTTTTTCACAGGTTGTAGACCAGAATCATACTTTTTTTGCATGACCATTTTGATTTACAAATACAGGCAAAAAGTTGAGGCTTTCTCAGTCTGAAGGCTCACAATAAAATTCTGATAGATAGCAACATAATGACGGTGTAGCCTACTCTAAGAGCAGCAGCTGCTGCGGGAGACTTCTTGCCTTCAGGCTCTCCCATGAAGTGCCAAATTTTATTTGTGAAATCCCTGCAGCATGAGCTGAACTACTCTGGGGATGTTCCCAGCAGATCTCATCATTATGATCCTCACTTCTCTGTCTTCTCCAGTACAATTGCAGAGCTTGTGCTCATTTTACCATTTCCCACTACCTCCTTATCCCCATCCATCTCCTCTTTTCAGAGAGCATCCCCATGCAGTCCCTACAGTGTTACAGCAACCACACATCTGTTACAACTTGCACATGGATGGAGTGTTCAGAGGCTCATCAGTTTGTGAATGCTACTGTGAACTGTTGTGAAAAGTAAGTGTCTGGCTGGTGTTCTGTGAAGGGTCTAAAGGGGGGTCTAAAGGCTGATGAACCAAAGAGATGGAGCTGGGCAAAACGACAGTGGACAGTGGACAGGGCTTGCAGCCAGCATAGTATCTAGCTTGCAGACACCCATGTTATATCCCTGCTTGGCAGAAAGCTGGTTCCATGCAGGATGAGGAAAAACAGTAAATGGAGCATGCTAATCAAGTTGTTTTCATTATCTGTTCAATCACTCTTCCCTGCTTTTGCCGTGAGACCACACACACAAAATACGGCAGGACATGGTAACTGTTATACCCAAATAGAGAAGGATGCAGTGGTGATAATAACTAATCAGAAGAGCAAAGAAGGCTTCTTCCTGATATCAGTAAGAGCATAGCTATGTTGAAAGAATTTCTGCAGAACAAACTGTGAGAAAGACAGAAGTTGTATGGGGTTTTTTGACGCATTTGGTTTCCTTTCAGAGATACTAGTCTGTGTCTTGCACTATCATTTTGCTACTTCTGGTTCCTTTCAAGAAGAAAATAGAACAGTCAAATTGGAGATGATTAGGGAAGGGAAGGGACAGAGAAGATGAAAGAGATAGGGGAAGGAGAAAAAGAATGATAGTAGAAGCAGGAGGTGGAGGGGCAAACAGCAGAGAGTCTGGGGGGGTGGGAAGAAAATGTGAAATAAGAACAAGAAGAAGTTATCTTTGTTTTACTTTTGAGACAGTTTGATAAGTTGACCTGACAGCTGTTAGTCAGTGGTAAAGTTGCCTCTTACAGCCCCTAGAGCACTGAATAACATTCCAAATGTTATCAGTTTGCTGAGGATTGAAGTGTACCTGTGGTATGAAGGAGTCCACAGTCTGCATTGAAATAAATAGGGTTTTTTTTCTGTAGGATGACTGTGTAGTCCTCATAGTCCCCACAAAACTTCTGTCCCATCTGCTAGATGCATTTCTTTGGCTTACCTTCTTTGACTTCTCTAGCGTAAGCATAATGCATATGCGTGCATGTAAACTGCCAACTGACAATGGCATAATCCCACAGTACCAAAGTAACAAGAAAAGCAGAACAGCGAGAGTCAGTTGTCAGCCATCAGTCCAGATTCCCAAGGGAAACCCTATCCTGTAGCCAGGCTTAAGGTCAAGTTAGGAAGTCAGTTCCACAGATCACAATCAGCAACATGTATTTCTGGGCATAGATATGGCTGTGTCATAGCTCAGGCAAGGACCAAAGGCAAAGGCCTGAAATTAAAAGCAGCTTCTGAGTGAAGGTGGGGACGTCCTCAGTCAGGCTGATTCCAGCTTAGACAGCCTTGAGCATGGGTAGCCAAGCCCCTGGCTGGGGGCAGGGAGGGGCAGGCATTAAAGAGGTTGAGCTCAGGACCTACCCACCTAAAATAATTATTGTGAGTGCATCTTCCTTTGAGGAAATGGAGAGAGAATAAAGCAGATTTGTTTAATAGTAGAAAATTTATTCATGTCACTTAATGAACAGTAGAATATGCCAGCATAATGCAGAGATAAACACTGACTTCGGAGCAGAATAAAACGTATAGGGAAGGTTTCAGAAAACACACTTTGGGTCATCTACTCATACTTTTTTCTGTGTAACCAGGAACAAAGAAATGACTTGCAGGTCCCAGAACAATGAAAACCACACTGACTGCCAGAACTGCACAATGCACTGGGTGTGTCACATCCATGGAAATGATTCAAAAATCTGCAGCTTCAAATTTGACCTGGCACTGCAGGCAGAGCTAAATGTCTACTTGTTTCACAATGGTAAAGGTGAACCTCTATGTCTTGTCTCTGTTCTTGAGTGTAAGGTTTTTCAGATTAATGTATTGAATATATAATCCTAAAAAGATGTTTAGACCAGAGTTTAAACTGAAATACAAGCAGGAGTGAAGTCAAATGGCTACAAGGCTATACTAGCACCTTCAACTTCAGTGCATTCAGGACTGACAAAAACGAATCTACCTTCAATGATTACAAAGGACAAAATGGGGGTAGACCTGTCAACTAACCAGCGGCTTGACTGTGACTGGGAGTAGATTTCAAAAAAGCCTTCTCTTTCAGAACTATGCTCTCCATGCACTACAGCATAGTCTTTGACAGGGCAAGTTGGCCAGCCCCTTTTCAGTGATCTGTGGAGACAGGAAAAGGGGCAATGGCTGCAAGTTAGAGCACAGGAAGTTCCACACCAACATGTGGAAAAGCTTTTTCACAGTGAGGGTGACAGAGCCCTGGGACAGGCTGCCCAGGGAGGTGCTGGAGTCTCCTTCTCTGGAGATATTCAAGACCCGTCTGGATGCCTATCTGTGCAGTATGAGCTGGGGAGCTGCTTTGGCAGGGGGGTTGGACCCGATGATATCCTGAGGTCCCTTCCAACCCCTACAATTCTGTGATTCTGTGAAAGGTGCAAAACAGCATCTCTCTCCCTACATTACTCTTCTGTTCATGGCTGTATCAGCCAACTTGTAAAGTTTGCACGCTGCAAAGAGAAACAAGCATAGATTATTTGTAGCAAAACAGGGAAATTGTTAAATATCCAGGTTCTCTCATGTGTTGAAAATCAGCTAGACATTTTCTTCCCTTCTTTATGCCCCTGTCCTCACTACATGGGTTGTACCTTTGCTTTCCAGTTCAGACCCTCCCACCTCAAAACCTCTCAGCCAGCTTGATGGGATCAGAAGCCATCTTGCTGACCTGGAAAGCAGCTGATGGAAGCCAAGTGCTGGGCAATGCCCTGGACTATGAAGTCACTTACAAGCGGGACTGGGAGTCCTGGGAGGTAAGAGCGGAGGTGCTGTGCTGCCCTGGTTCGGGCTCACCCTTTTGAGCGGTTGGGAGCCTCTGGTAAATGTTGTGCAACTAAATGGCCTTTCCATTCTTGGGCACTCTCAGGAGATGCAACAAATGCTGTTTCAGTTCAGGAGGAAGGGGCTGTCTGCTTGCAAGTGATTTTCCCCTGAAAAGCCATTTGTCCTGAACTGAATGCAAAGATCTGTTCTTCACTGCAAAAGCCTTGCACTTGGTTTTGAGTGGGAATTGATCCCTCTCTAATGGAACTAAAGTGTGTTCCAACAGGAGCCTGTGGCTTCATTCCCTCCCTTTCTGCTCTCTCTCCTTTCCCCCAACAACAGAAAGCTGCCTCGCTCTTGCTCTCCAACACCACACATTGCAACCTGAGCTGTGAGGACCTTGTCCCAGGGAGCAGCTACGTTGCCCGTGTGCGAGCCAGACCAGGGCAGGCCAGCGGCTCCTCTGGGCAGTACAGCGAGTGGAGCATGGAGGTGTCGTGGCACACCCCTGAAGGTAGTGTGGGATGGAGCAGGGCCATGCAGAGGTGGAAGCGCTGGCTGAGAAGCCAGACCTTTCCTGTCACTTAGCTTGCTCTCCTCTTCTTTGAAGGTGGCCTCGATCCCAGGAACCTTCTCTGCCTCTTCAATGGTGCAGACCGCCTGACGTGCAGCTGGGAAGTGAAGAAAGCAATCACCACCTCTGTCCTCTTTGGCTTGTTCTTCAAGGCCACTCCTGCATCAGCGTATGTGCTCTACCCATGGCAGCATGTCTGCACCACTGCCACAGTATTTCTGCTCTGTCCCATTCCTTCTGACCTCTGCACAACTTCTTTTTCTCCCCTCAGAGAAGAGGAGTGCTCTCCTGTGCATGAGAAGGCTTTGCACCACATCCCATATGTGCTCCAGAGCTGTGAGATCCCTGTTAGCAGCCCCAGCAGTCAGAGCCAGTATCATGTGTCTGTCCGGGCCAAGACAGAGGAGAAAATGATTAAACACTACAAGAACAGTGAGTTGCTGTGAGAGGCTGAGAAAAGTGTGTGGGAAGGGGAAGAGACCATAACTGATGTCAAAAGGAAGGACACCATGTAAGGTGTTTCAAATATTGCTTTACAGCTTTTCTGTGCACAAAGACTACTGTCAATATTAGTATGGATATGGATTTTCTGTTAGTTCATGGTCAGCTGGTTTATTGTATTTGACTGGAAAATGAAGATGTGGGGAATGACAAAGTGTTTAAAAGCTGAGACTTCCTACATGGCATAAACCAACATTGTTTTCAGTCTCTGGAAACCACTCACAGTGGGGAAAGGGGCTACTGGACCAGTACGTTGATAAGTACTCTGATGTGTTCCAGTTAAGGTGCTGCCACCTACAAATGTGTCAGTAATCCTGACAGAGAACCAGGAGTATGAACTGAGGTGGATAAAACACAATTTGGGGTATAACTTCATAAAACAGAGATACCAATTTGAGTACTGGAAAAACAACCAAAATGAAAAGGTAAGTAAGTCTTAGAAAGTGCAGGATGTCTGGGATTTCTCTTTGCTGGGCAAATGGGAAAGACAGTTCCTCTTGCTTTGTAATTTTTTCTTCCTTCTTTTCCCCAGGCTCATCAGACATTAAATATCAACAATGAGGATCCTCCTTTCATCCTCACCCTGCAGATGTTGGCATCATCTACAGAATACAGGGGGAAAATGCGTGCAAGGGTGCATACGCCTCTGAATTTACAGGGACCTTGGAGTGAATGGAGTGAGGAGTTTGCATGGAAGACTGGGAATGGTACTTGTCATGAAGGCTAGTTCTATATGCTGTTGTGGACTCTTAATCCTGAAATGCCTCTACAGAAAAATACGTTCTTGCCATTGTGGTTCAAGTTAGGTCCAGCCATGGGGTCCCTTATCAGGGTAGCTGTCATTTCTGCATCCTTGCAGTACAGCAGCAATACTAATGAGGGAAGTGTGCAGGAATCACCTCATTTTAAGCTTCTTTCTTAGTCTCCTTCTCAAGGTGAGTACAACCAACTGTAAAGTTTTCCACATGGAGACTCAAGAAAAGATCTTCCTCATACAGCCACTCATGTTTCCTGATCCCATTAGAACACTCTGCTATCAGTTCCCAAAGTGTCTTTGCCTTCATGAGGCCACTACTCTTTGCAGAATGACTATGAGGTTGCATAAAACATACAGTGTAGCCTGCTGGAGATAGGATCCTTTACATGATTTTGATGTTTCTAGACTTAGATGCAGAATGTCTGCCCCCAGTATGGTCTTGTGCCCAAAGCAATAGGATCTTGCATGATTTTTCCTGAGGAAGCTTGTCATGATGTAAGAGAGTAATAAAATTTTGATGAGAGTAAGCAGGAAGAAATTGGTATGTTGTTGATGAACATCAATGGCCATGAGCAGAGGAAGCTCTTAGAAAATCTCTGAGGCCCTATCTCTTCAGGACTGTACAGAGTGAGGCAGACCTGAGATGCCTGAAGACTTGCTCATTGTCCATGGTGGAGTTAGGCACCTAATCATCTTTTTATTACTATGAAAAGTTTACGGTGATGTCAGTAAAAAACCAAGAAAGTATTCATGCAGGAAATGACTAATTTCTTTGGTCAGTAAGCCATTCAGGCCATGTGTGGTCTATCCTGATGTAGAGGTTATCCCAACAGCTTGAAGGCCTTATGATCCTATCCCTTGCCATGCCTCCCATAGTTCTCTGATCCGCTTGCATGAAGACTGACCAGAGGGAAAAGCCTGCAGAAACTCTGTTTCTCTCTTCTTTGTTTCAGTGCTGCCAACGATGGTTCTGCCAGTGATGCTGTCAGCCCTCATCATCCCTCTCCTCATCGTTACTTATTGCAGCTACAAGTGTTTCCTCAGGTAGGCTTGCACTGCCACTAGATGTAGCAGTGTGTGGGCCATGAGGGTGGCACCAAGACTGAGCACAGCGCTGCTTGTTGCCCGTGAGAGATGGAGCCTTGGTGTGCATTGGGCAGCCTTGAGCACATCTGTGCAAGGGTGAGAGTTGGGCCTTGGTGGTACCTGTCTGTGCAGAGCAGCACAGTGTTGGGGTGCAGGCTTCCCTGTTTGCAGCCACATTGTGAGGGAAATCTGGAAAGCTCTGTTGTTGTTGTTCTTGCAGGAAGAAGAAAATGTGGGAGGAAAAGATTCCAAACCCTGGCAAGAGTCTCCTGATCCAGAGCTACCAGGTGGTAAGAGGGAACTGTATCTTGAAATCTGTTCCTGGAGTAGTACAACATGGAGTTATCCCAGGGTGAAAAGAAAGGATATGTCTGGTTGAGGGGGAGCTGCCAACTCAGGATCTTGACTGTCACTGAAAAGACTGCTGTCCTGTCCAGGAGGATTACTGAGCCTGGCTGAGTCTTATGAAACCCTTCACTAAAGACTTTGGTCTTCTACCTGTTTTCCTACCTTAGTATCCAGGACCTGAGAGTTGAAAAATTAAACCAACTTTTCTCTCTGACACATCTGGTCAATTTTGCCATCTCTTGCCTCCAAAATGCCTCTGAAGCTCCTTAGAAATTAAACCTGTTGCTTCTATTTTCCTCCATGTAAAAAAAGGAGAGGGCAAAGAAAAGCAAATGTGTAGTTTGCGCAGTTGTATCTTAGGAGGCATTTTTGAAAGCAAGTGGCTTTGGTTTTCTTCCATCTGTCTCCCTCATCCATTTCATGATTTCATCTGCAAGAGCCACACAAATCTTGTGAGTCAAAAAAATTCTCCCCCAGTAGGTGGGTATCACCAAAAGAGGCCCTACATGGAGCTTACTTTGAGTTTTATGAAAACAGTGTTTTCACACTCGTGTGTTTCAGTTTCTCGCCGTTGTACTTCCAGAACCTTATCTGTCTGCAAGTCTGCCCTGAAACCACTGGATTTGTATTTGATCTCACATCTCTAATGTCTTTATCTCCTTAAGGCAATGCTGCTAATCTCAATTCTACAGACAGAGAGCTCATGCTATTTTTGCCACTGTGTTCTATCTTCTGCTTAAGCTAAATGACTTCCACCTCATTTCTAGCTCCCTGCAGTGCAAGTCAGTGATGTACAACTTCAGGGAAGAGTGGTCTTTACAAAGATTAAGTTAACAGTTCTCCAATTACAACATTTTTAGCATTCCACCTCTGTCTTGTCTATCAGCTGCACCCCCTGCTTTGCAAGTCATTTTGTCCCAGCTGTTATTTTCACCTTAAGTGGAATGCCTGATTTTAGCATTCCTCTGGAGGGTTCTGCACATGGTGGGCTGTCATGGTCCTCAGCTAACTGTTTATTTGGCAACCACTATTTCTCAGCCCCTTAGTCCATCAGCAAGCAATGTCTTTCAGGCATGCATCCAGTCAGCAGTTGGTATAGGGGAAGTGTGGTACATTAGACTGTTCTGTATGGTGCATATCTGCATGTTTTGCAGGCTCTGATAAATCCTCCTCGCAGATCAGTCATTGTTCTAAAGTTCCTGCTGATTAATTTGGTGGTAGACAGACGTCATCAACTCTGTTTCCATGCACAATAATCAATGCCTGTACAAGGCCATCCACCACCCTAAAAATCATACAGCAGTCTTGTTACCTGTTTCATACCCAGCTCTACATCCACAAGTGGTGTCTGTTAGTCTTGTGGGATTGCAAGTTTTCATTCCTAAAGTTTGTAAAGATCCTGGGTGATCCCATGTCTCTGGTCAGTCAGCAGGGAAGGACTGTCATTTTAGCTCTACAGGTGAAATGCTGCCCAGAGCGTCCTTGTGTGCTGCTGAATCAGAGGAGGCATTGCACAAAACAGTGGATTTGAGGTTTATGGTGACAGGAACCTGCAGCTGTGGCAGCCCCTGACTCCGATGCTGCGTAAAGATGGGTCAGGGATAGCCAGTGAGGAAGTGAAGGAATAGTCTTCTGGAGGACAGGACATAATCTATAGCCATAGTAGTGGGATTGCTTCCACATTGCCATCCACTTGAAGATTCAAGAGGAACAGATCTCATCTTGTTCTAGTTAAAGAAGGTTGAAATGTGAAGAGGGTCTGCACACTGGAGCAAGGACAAAGGAGGGAAAAGCTGATGGAATCTGTTAGAAGAAATCAAAGGGGTATAAAGGCGCCAGGAACACTTTCCGATTGGCAGTTCTTTAACCTGCATCAATGTGTTAAAGATTGCCTGTGGCAATGCTTCTGCTGTGCTTCTGCTGTGCTTAGGTAGGGAAACAGCATTGCCCTAAAAATGAAAACAGCAAAGTTGTCAGGAAAAAGTTATTTAGAAAAGATTACTCATAAAACACAGGTTGACAAACTCTTAAACTGATTATATGATGTGAATGCCTGGAAGCTTATTCTTGTCCTAAGTGTCTCTCGCAAATGTGCTGCCAGTGTTCTTGTGCCCATGGCTCCTGGCTCCTCCTGGCCTTAACATGATTTCTCTTTTCTCAGAATTGTTAACAATCTTTCTTTTCTTTCTCCAGAAAGCAGCCAGCCAATGGCCAGCCAGCCTCGTGCAGAACACTTCTGAGAAGGTGGAGTCGATTAACTGCCTTCAAGTGCTGGATGGGTAAGCAAACAGCCTGCTCCCTATTCCTTTCTTGAAAAGTTCCCTACTAACTCTGGTGTAAGAGCTATGAATGGGTATCACCCATTGCAATGGGAAGGACCAAGCATTTTCTCCTGTGTATCTCCTAAGTCTGCATACACCTTACAAACATCTACAGAAATTGTAATGGATTGATGCAGCAGCAGAACTTGACTTCTGCAGCTGGAAGTCTGAGGATAGAAACCTGCTCCATTTCTTCCTCTGCATTTCCTTTGGAAATAGGTTTGAATAAAAGGCATTGATGTAACAGGGTGGAAATCTTGTTGGCAGATTTCTTCCCAACCCACCTGAACACAACCTTCCTCTCATGAAAATACACATACTCCTTACCTCTTCATCCTATAGAGATGACATTCTTTCTGCTCCTTGAAGCAAAGTCTGACTTTGAAATTCGAATGTGAACAACAAAAAGCTGCAGAGGTTCTGGCCAGTGTGCAGTTGATCAGAAATAGCTCAAAATTGTCCATAAAGCCTCAAATTTGTGTCCAGTCTTTAAAGACTTCTGTAACTTATGTGACAGAAAGATGGATTATGTTTGTTACTCCTTTGAAATCTTGGTCTTCTCCCTTTATCTAACTCCCCATTCAATGCTTGTAAGAGACAGGGTTGCTTTATTTTGAAGAAGTAACTGTAAGGTATCACTGAAAGCTCAAGAGCGGCATAAACGCTGATGCTAGCAGTCACGTTGGCGGAGTATATACTGCTAAATAAATCAGGGCAAAGATGTAGTATCAAGTCCTGCCTTGTAACTGCTTGCACTGCTTTGTTGTCAGCACTCTGCCTGTGCCAAAGAGTGTTCTCCAAGATAACATCCTGGTACAGTCTGGGAAATAGCACAGGGTAGCTACCATTCCCTGTGGACAACGTGGGCACAGCTGTACCAAGTTAAGGCTGTGTCCAGTGTCTTTCAACAGTGTTTGAGCAGGCTTCGAACCTAGGTGGTGTGGCACACATCCTGTTTCACACTATGAATACAGCTGTAACACAGCTGCACAGTGTGCTGTGCGCTTGGAACTGAAACACAGACACAAAACCTTTAGTTGTGTTTTAAACTGCAGGCACTGTGGGAGAAGCAGAAGACTATGGTGCCTCTACAGTGTGGACACAGGCTTTTAACCAGAGAGCCAAAGAATGGTCCTTGGCTGTGTTTTATTTACAGCAAAAACATCACTTTCTCAAAAGCTGATTTGTGCTTTCACATCTTGGCGGGAGAGAGTTGATCTCTTGCTGTGGCACAGAAAAGGCTGAGGTTTGCATCTGCTAAGGAAGGTATGAGAGATGTGCCCAAAGGTTCCTTCTGGTTTCCTGGAAGACAGCATATCCACTTAGAGCATACCATTTATATGCAGTTATCACCTTAGAGAGCTGTCAGTTAAGAGAGCTGTCAATAGCAGCTAAATCCTGTGTTTTTTCACCTGAACAGGACAACTAAGAGTCCAGCAGAGTACCATGGAGCTGAGGCAAAGGCAGTGCAGTCTTCCCATGCTACACTGACTTCACAAATCTCCTGTCAAACTTCTGGAGTGCCACATAAAACCTCACTTTCATTGTCCACACTTGTCTGCCCACTGAATCAGACTGCTGATCCATCCTGCCTGATTGCCAGGCATCCATGCAAGAGTGCTGCTGATGCAAGTATCTCTTCCCAGACTTGCTTTGCTTTCAATGGCCCATACTTGTACAGCCCAGTGATGTCCTCCCAGCCTAATTTGCATCAGGCCCTGCAAGTGGACCCTGTGCGAGTCCGTAAGAAATCAGGTTCCCGTCAGGATGTGACCCTCCCAAAGGAAGACTGTCCTCAGGCTCCACAGAGGCAAGAACAGCCTGGAGCAGGTCCTGCACAGCCCTTCCTGCTCCCCAACCAGAAAGAAACGACACAGCACCTCAACAATGAGAAAGAAGTCTCACCAACCCCATCGGCCTGTGGGGAGGGCACAAACATCAGACCTGAGGAGCACAAGTCTGGGAAGGCTCTTAGCTGTATCACACCTCCTCAGCAGTGCCCCTTGGAGTACATCACCACAGACAGCCTGTTGCCTCCATCAGCCAGTGACTCCAGCCCTCTACCACTTGTCACTGCTGAGGAGTTGCCTTGTGATGCACAGGAGCCCCAGCTCCCCCCACAGCCACCACTCCTTCCATGAGTTTTCTCCTGAGAAAACTGGTGTCATGGTCCCAGTTGCAGGTCAAGCACCAACCTCTTCTCCTGAATTGCACCATGGAGACTTCAGATCCCATTCAGAACCCACAAAAATATCCTTACACATTTTTTGAAAAGGAGTACTTTCCCCCCCCAAAACCCCATGTTGGAGAATAGAACTACACTGATACATTTAATCTGGGCAGTACCATAACAACTTTCCTCCACTATGGCAATTGCTACCCTGTCCCAACCTAAAGCCCAGTGAGAAGGTACAGATGAGTCAGAAAGATCCCAAAGAGTACTGGGTTTGTGTGGCAAGGTTTTGGTAGTGGGAAAGCAACAGGGGTGGCTTCTGTGAGAAGATGCTAGAAACTTCACCTGGCATCTGTCTGACAGAGCCTGTCTGGCAGAGCCAGTTCCAGCTAGCTCAAAGACAGATCTGCTGCTGCCAAATCTAAGCCCATCAATGACATTGCTAGCACCTCTGAGAGAGGTATATATATATTTATATATATAAAGCACCTATCACTGTATTGATAAACACTCCTTGGAACCGCTCTGACAGTTTAAGGGTAAAAACTGCTGCATCACAGCTGCTGGGAGAGAGGAGTGAGAATAACTCTGCAGGCACCAAGGTCACTGAAGAAGGAGGGGAAGGAGGCAGGGGAGCAGAGATACCCCTGCAGCCAATGGAGAAGACCATGGTGAGGCAGACTGTCCCCCTGCAGTCCATGGAGGTTGATGGATGAGCAGATACTCATCTGCAGCCCGTGGAGAACCCAATGCCAGAGGAGGTGGAGGTGCTTCAAAGGAGGCTGTGATCCCTGTGGGAAGCCCACACTAGAGCAGGCTCTTGGCAGGATCTGTGGCCCTGAGGAAAGGAGTCTGCACTGCAGCAAGTCTTCTGGTAGGACCTGTGACTCTATGGGGGACCCATGATGGAGCAGTCTGGTCCTGAAGGTCTGCACCCCATGGAAGGGACCCACACTGTAGCAGCTGTGAAGAACTGCAGCCTGGGGGAAGGACTCACATTGGATAAATTCATGTCCTGTGGTTGGGATGCCATGCTGGACCAGGGGAAGAGTGTAAGGAGGAAAGAGCAGCAGAGACAGTGTGTGATGAGTTGACTGCAACCCCCATTCCCCATCCCCCTGTGCTGCTCAGGGGGAGGAGGTAGAGAAATTGGGAATGACATTGAACCTGTGAACAAAGGAGTGGTGGGGGAAGCTGGTTTAAGATTTGCTTTTTTATGCCTCATTATCCTACCTTGATCTGATTTGCAATAAATAAAATTCATTTTGTTGAGTTTGTTCCTTGTGATGGTAATTGGTGAGTGATCTCCCTGTCCTCATCTCGACCCACAAGCCTCCCATCACGTTGTTCTCCCCATGTCTAGGTGAGAAGGGAAGTGATAGAGCTGCTTTGGTGGGACCTGATGGCCAGCCAAACCCACCCCACCCCACCAAGTAAATACATTTTGGAAATCCATTAAGATTATCAGAAAGCCTGCACATGATGAGGGTTCCATGAGTGGCAAGGGAGACAATGCCCAGGATATTGAGGTGATTCAGATACTCAGAATACTAGAGAAATCCATTGCAGAAAGGAAAGGAGTCAGCTTTGAGATGCAGAAAGCTCTTAGATAACCAGATAAAAATCTGAAAAATTTAAAAATTTGTGAAAAACTAGAAAAAATTTTAGTTCCTTTGCTCTACCACCATTATAATCCCATTTTTGTGCCCCAAATACCACCTCTCCCCTCCAGCTTCTAGTCCAACATGATGAAAGGTACCAACTGACCCTACCCCTTCGTTAGTGACATGAATGTATTTGGTAAAAGGGATAGTCCATAATCCCCATGTACCTGCACCTGACAGGGTCACAGTCCCCTGATAGGTGTGACTGGCAGAGGAAGAAGACAGATTTAGCTAGGGCTCCTTTCTAAAAATAGGTGATCAATTTCAGCACAAGGCCCTCGGGCTACAGGAAAATTATTTTGCTTGGACACATAATGAGCTTGGATAATCACTTTTCCTGCTCAAGAGCAGTGAATCTAAGGCTTTAAAAGAAAAGGAAATTTATTAAAAGGGTTAAAATGCAAGTCAGCATAAACACTGGTCGGCCTGTTTACTAAAATCAGCAATACAACCTGAAAGCTTCCCAGTAATGTAGCCTGTTCCCCTGCTTTGCCCAGGACTGAGAGACTCCATTGTCCACCTGAATGGAAATATTCTTCTTAAACCTCTCTTACTGTTTCCAAGTGCTGTGATCCCACCTCAGATACTGGTCTCTGCTCTTGGCAGCTTCAGCCAACAAAGCCTTGGTTCTGACTACAGTCCCACACTGCTCCCCAACTTTTCAGATCCTCAGAGGATCTGTGGCAAATAAAACCCAAAGAGAACCCCAAGGAATATCCTTTTTTTTTCTTTTTTTTTTTAATTACTTTCTTGCTCCATGGCTCCTTTGCTCTACCACTGTCAAGGGGAACACCCCAGGTAATTCCTAACCCTCAAAACACCACTGTCTCTTGATGTATAATAGCATTTTAAATACCTTCAGACTTAAGACACAATTGTATTTCAACCTGAGTGGCCAAGAGTGAAATCCACTGAAGTCAATTCACTTGCTGCCTCTTTGTTGTGATCTCTAGACATTTCAAGCAGCGCTGGATTTCTCTTTTATCCCTTTATAGGCAGGATCAGCAGTAAGTACTCCATTCTTTTAGGAGTACCAGGCTTACCTCAGGATAGATGTAGCTCTGAATTTAAGTTTTATTTCAGTGTAAGCTTCACAGCATAAAGGATTGATTTTAATAGGGGGCTGAAGACTCTGGTAGGAGTTTTTGCAATGACTATCTCCTGTTCCTAGAGTTGCTATCATTTCTTTAATGAGCCATTAGAAATAATGCTAGCAGCCTGGGAGCGGAGATTCCAAAGCTTGGGATCACCCAGGATAGTGTAAGATAGGCAGAAGACAGAGAGTTAAATAAAAAAGGTAAGAAAAACAAGAGGGGGAAAAAAAAGGAAAAAGATTGGCTGGAGAACAGGAAATTTTTATTAAAAGTTATTTCCTGCAGAATAATCTGTGCCTCAACTTCAGGGACAAATAAGCCTAAACTGGGAAATGGCCATTTCTGCAAGAAATACTAGAAGGTATGAGGAGAGTGTTGCAGAAGCTTGGATTTCAACATTTCAATTTTCTTCTATTGCTACATACTGCTTCTTCTATAGCTTTCTCAAATTGCTGTGGTATGATTATCTGTTTTTCAAGTGCATTGACTGTTTATAAGTAACCGAAACAGCTCCTAAATAGCTATTTTGGTGGATGGTGTAGCTAAACCAGAGAAGAACCCAGTTTTTCCCCACCAAGTCCTGTCCTACCAGATAGAAACTTTGGCTCAGAGCTGCCACCCAATGATCAGACCTTGTAAAACCATTTAAATACAGGCTACCGGCCTGGCCAAGTACTGAGTCCAATGAGGCTACATAGCAGAAGCCAACCAGTTTCTCACTGCACAAAAAAAAAAAGGCAATGAAAAGCTCCTTCCCCCTCCACTCCCTTTCCACTCCTCTTCCCCAACATCTGCCTACCCCATCACCCATTGCCTTGCCTGCAGCAAGGCCCTTTGCTCAGAAAATTTAATTAATTTGTTACCTCCCCCTCTCTGCCCCCGTATTGATTTTCTGCTGGTTTATCACATAGAACCAGTTCAAAGTGGAGGAAGTGTCAGCACCCACACAAAACAAGTGAGAAGGAACAAACTGCAGAGGGACAGGCAGAAAGGAGGTTTCAGGTACCATGAGCACTTACTTCAGCCCTGGTCTTGTCTAACTGCACCCGACATGCTATTTGGAGATTCCAAAGCTAGCTTTAAATATCCATGTTTGGGTACCCAGAGCAACGTAATCAACACAGAGTGCCACGCAAGGTAAGGCTTCCTTGCCAAGGTTCTGGCTGAGTTACTCTGCTCAGCACTCAGAGCCTTCAGGTATTGATCGTTCTCAGTAGCTGTGCCGACTCGCTGGAAGTCATCTCAGGTACCTCTGCAGCTTTCAGTGTGTCTGTCACCCATCAGAAAGCCTCTGCCCTGGCTGAGCTGTTTGGTAAAGCAATGAAAATGAAGGGGAACTGCTGCATGTATGTTCACTTGGCACCAGACAGCTGTCACCCTTTTGAGCACAGTGTACAATGCCAACTATTCTGTACCATTTCCGTGCTTGTAACCACATTTTACGTTGTAAAAGTGTCCAGAAGTGTGCACAGTAACTTTTCTCCACTGCAGGAGGCAAGCCATGCAGTCGTGTTGTTCAGAGCGCGCTGGTGTGCTAAAACCTTTCAGATCACTTCCCTTCTGATCCAGTCTCTTCAGGAGCCTGTCATGGGTAGCAAAGGATGTTTGCTTAGAGCAGTGCCATAATCCTGCAGCCTGCCTGTCCTAATGCCTATTTCTAATGCCCATTAGAAAGGGGTCTGTAAATCTGTGTCCTGATTCAGCCCACATTATGGCTTCTGCATCAGGTAATTGTGCCCTGAACCGCCTGCGTCCAGCACGCCAAACAGCACCAGTGGATTTCAGCTCAGCTCCATGTTTTCTGGATTAGGCCCTGCTGCTGTCCCAGAAGAAGGCATTTATCACGTTCCTGGGGTTGTGTTGGTCAGCAGTGCTGGATGCAAGACAGAGAACCAGGTGTTCCTACAGAGTTGCGCTGTCCTGCTGAAGCCGGAGCAGTGTGCGCTCGGGCAGGAGCCACTTGGTACAGATGTGCAAGGAAAACCTGCTGGGAGGTTTCTACAAGCTGCCATCTGGCCAGTCTCCTTAATTTGAAAGATTTGGACAAGTGCCTGGAACTACCCGGATTCCAAATGGTTAATAATTGCTGGTGGAAAATGGTTATCGCTTGATTATCATCAGTTACATTTTAACCTCCTTCACTACTTCTGTGAAGTCAGCATGTTGCTATCTAATCCCCAACTGCCAAAGGGTGAAATAAGTGTCCTAATTTTGGCCCCAAACAGTTCATATCAGGATGCCAAGCATCAATCTTTTCAAATAGCAGAAGTTTGGGACCAGACAGGGAAGATGGGGGCATCGCTATTCCTGGGCATGAGCTTTGTGATCACTGCACCAAACTGCTATGCCATTAAATACAGTGAGAAAAACCTCTCATGAAGCCCTGAAGACCTGCATGTCCTGCATCATTCAAGCCCTTGGGTGGCCCTTGGTAACTCTCCAGATACACTCTGAAGTTGAGATTGTGCAGATGGCTGGATGCATGTGCATCTCTCTGAGGGAAAGCTGAGTTAGGGAAAGACCTGACGGAAGATTTTGGTTTATGAGAGCTTCAGTAAGGGTCCAGTCACATTATGGGCTCATTTGTAGATTGAAGAAGTCCTGGGACTTCTTGCAGCTTTGCTGCTCCCTTTAGGTGGGATAAACTGAAGGTTATTTTGCATTGGCTTGGGCTTTAACAAATACCCTGATGACTCCCTTTCTCAGGTGAGCCTGTGTCTGTTTTCACACAAGGTTAAGAGCTTTCCTGAAACCCCCCAAGTAGCAGGTAGAAGGACAAAAAGATAGTGGTTCTGAACACCCCCACTAGAGTGGTGGGCAGAGAATCCTCTTTTCCTACCCCACATAGGCACCTGGTGCCAATCATATGGAGCTGAGCCCAGGTTTTTGAGAGGACACTTCTTGGTGCTTTGCTGGCAAGAAGTCTGGATTCACCTGAATTCTGTCTGGCCGCCTCTCACCACCAGCACACCTTGGCAAGGGTGGGTGCCTCACACACTGACCAGGCCCACTTTACCTGTGCCCAGCAAAGTGATTTTTTTTTGGACTCACATTTATCTTGCATTTTTCTCCCCAAAGCCACTGTAACTGAGAGGGGCTGAGAGCACAACCAACAAGTCTGCTGTAGACAACTAGCAAGTAATGGGTTCATGCTTCACATAGGGAGGTTTATTAGATGGCAGAAGGTGATCCCTTGCTGAATGCACTCCAGTCCTCAACCTTCATCTTCTACGGCTTGCCTTTTTTCTTCCCATATTTGTCCTCCAATGCTTTCTGCAGGTTGATATTTAGGGCATTTTTCTGATGCCATTTCCCTGTAAAGAAGGCAAATTGCAGTTGAGTTGCAGCCTCCCTTCTAATGCTATTATCCCTCAAGGATTTTTCTAACTGTAGAGCTCCTCTCTTCTGAAAATGCCAATTTCCAGTCCCCCCATGCCTCTGCCCAAACCCATCCATTGTCCTTGGCAGAAGCAACACACATCTTAGGAATTGACCAGGCAGGTAGCCATACCTAGCTCATCAATTGTCCTTCCGTGCCAGTTCTTGGGGTCCCTGATTGCCTTCTGAATTATATCAGGGCTGTAGGAATCTTTCATCAGGCTTTGGGTCTCCAGTGGGCCACCTGCAAAGAACAGCAAATAAGGAACATTACACAGATATCACCCTCTAGCAGTCCTGGGATTGAGAAGGGGAGCTACACCAGCGGTGCCAAGGGCTCAAGGAAAGACATATGCTGGCTGCAGTACCTATCAGGTGTGCGGCTGGGTGCTGAAGAGCTTCCTCATTACCCGGGGAGTGGACTTGTGTTTGCCAATTTATCCTCACTTATGAGACACACACAGAGGGTGCCAAGGTATCACCTTTATTTGTATCCCAGTACCCTTTCTTTAGTCAAGTGTCCACTTATCTCCTGTTGAATCCCCTCATTCAAGTCAGTTAACTTCCTATTCAGCAGCACAGCTCCACAAAAAGCACCATCTTATCACTCCAGGCCTTCTTGAGCTCCTTTTCTTCCACAATACTTACAAATAATCCACAATTGTGACTACTCTTTTCATCCCCTCTTGATTTTTAGCCATTTGAGGTGGCTTTATTTTAATCTCTCATCCTTTCCTCTTCACTTTCCTTTTTATTGTACCTTTTCCTTGATAATACTGATTTTGAGCCCCCTGGGAAAAGATGTCCTTCCTTTCTGTGTGACTGCACAGACTCAGGACAATGAGGTCTTCAAGACATAGCAAGGTCTCGTCATGGAATGTACTGTGTAAGGAAAAGGAATCTGTCTCATGATGGTACATGAGAAACTGGAATTGGAGACATCCATTTCAATTTCTTGGATATGATGGTAATAAGCATGGGATGAGTACTGAGTTTGCAATGTTCGTTTAGATGAAGGGATCCCTGGGGACCTTGAAAACAGAGGTTTGGGGAACACATTTCAGAGACCCATATTTCTAAAGGTCTGGAAGAGAAGTAATGTCAGTATTGGAAGTGGATGTAACTTGGGACAGATGACAGGGGATGTTTCATTACAAATGGTGTCCATTTAAACAGCTCTGAACAGGGATGAGAGGGGTCACGGCGCACCCTCGCTTTTCACACCATGGGAAAAAATGGTGAAAGATACAGACTACTTAGAAAGGGAGGCTCTGGCTTTCATTTCCTCAAGCACCACAGCCTGGAAACACAGTGAGGGTGGATAGAAGGAATTAGAGGGGAAAGTGAAGGTCACCTACACTCAGATCTCTATCCAAAAGCAGTGTGGCTGCCCTGAGCTCAGACAAAATGTAGATGGACCCGGTTTTGAAGGTCAAGCAATGGTATATGTGTCTCCTCACCTTGGAAGATATTTGATCTCAGGTTAAACCCCAGCTGGTTGAAATCAGTGAAAGATGTAGAGCTCATAGAGGTTTTTAGCAGTTTGTAACGATCGCTGAGTCTTTTCTGCCCCATGATTAATGCTGCCTCGCACAGAGCTCGACGCTGCTGAGAACATGAACAACAAGGAACCAGTGTCATTCCACATGTCTTAAATGCAACAAACTCCTGACATTTCCACCCTGCACAGGTCTTTGAGCTCTGACTAATCCTTGAGATCTGGGTTTGTCCTTGAGTCTCCCTCAGAGGCTTCTGTAGGCATCGTAATTGCATGGTACAACTAAGACTGGTAAAAGGGGGTGGGGGGAGGATTAGAAAGGGGCAATGATGTAATGTCCTGGCCTGAGTCCTGGTACCACATTGTTTTGCCTCACTGAGTTGGGACTCTGGCTACAGAAATCTGCAAGGGGGATGGAAATACTAAATTAAAAAAGACACAGGAAAGGCCGTCTGTGGAATGTGTCACTACCCTGTAGTGTGAAGTCCAAATCCATCCCTCTACATGTCTTCTAGAAACTGCAGATACACTAGTAATATCCCACCCACTCAGTCCCCTACGACACCATAAACCAGCCTTTAACTTGACACAAAAGATACATGACATGGCTTCCATCAATACCTCGTCACTGCAGGCATGGTGATCTGCATGGACAAATTTGCATTTGCTGTTAGCAGAGGTCAAGCTGTTCCTGTTCTCCAGAAGAAGCTTCCTTTCTGCTTTCATATCTGGCCCTAATGATGGAAAGGATTCTTTGACACTTAATTTGCTGCAGGTTTTCTTGGCTTTCCTGTAGCTGGCTTTGATGGACTTGTGGGAAGATCCAGACCCTCCAGACATCAGAGTTTGGTGCTGATATGGTGCTGGTTCTTTGGCATTTGAGACAGATTTGGTGTCTTTTGCCTCTCTCCTGCTGGATAATGCAGACAGGTGGTAAGTGCCATCCCTCCGTCTTGGCTCATGCCCCACTACTGGGTCTTCAGTAGCAGAAGTATCTTCTCTGCTCTCTTTGAGTCTTCTTGAATGAAGACCCTGCATGGGGGGAGTTTTGGCCTGGAGATTACCTTTGCTCTGTTTTTCAGTCTGAACACACTCTGCAGAAAGAGATGCCTGGGATTTAATATATGTGGATTTCTTTGCTGTTGCCTGGGCCATTAGGCCTTCGGACATCTTCCAGTAGGCTTTGCTCCTTTGGGGTGTTTTCTGTCTTCTGGGAGATAAGCCTTCTAGATGTTCTTCCTTTTTCTCTTCCTCAGGTTCCACTTAAAGGCAAAAACAATAGCTCAATGAATTTGACATTGTTTTGATGATAGGTGGTCCCATAAATGGAGCTGGAAACAACTGGACATGTCATTGTGCCATTGTCAGACAACAACAACACAAAAAGAAGGTCTCAAGAAGGAAGAGAGAAAGAATCCAACAACCTAGCAGCATTCTACTGACTTTCCTGCTGCACCAGTGAAAGTACCTGAGGAATTTTGGATGAACATGCACAAAAGTATGGAAGTAAAAATTTTGTGGTCAAACATTTATCTCCCCTATGAGGATAGGCTGAGTAAGTTGGGACTCTTCAGCCTTGAGAAGAGAAGACTAAGGGGGGACCTAATTAAAGTCTATAATTATCTGAAGCAGGGGATGCAGAGGGAATCAGCCAGCCCCTTTTCAGTGGTCTGTGGGGATAGGACAAGGGGCAACGGCTGCAAGTTGGAGCATAGGAAGTTCCGCACCAACATGGGGAGGAAGTTTTTCACAGTGAGGGTGACAGAGCCCTGGGACAGGCTGCCCAGGGAGGTGGTGGAGTCTCCTTCTCTGGAGATATTCAAGACCTGTCTGGACGCCTATCTGAGTGACATGTCCTAGGGAGCCTGCTTTGGCAGGGGGGTTGGACCCGATGATCTCTTGAGGTTCCTTCCAACCCCTACAATTCTATGATTCTGTGATTCTGTGCACAAAGGTCTGTATTTTCTTATGTGTAGGGGCCCCTTCAACCCACAATCACTCTCACTCTTACAAACAGGCATAGTCTTCGTGGCTCATCAGTATTTGCTGATTAAAGCACGTCCGTGGCTGACTGCGCTTGTGCAGGAAGGTAGTGAGGTAAGTCCACCAATGGAGGAAGACACGCTTAGGGTGGGGGGAATTTTATCCACCAGACCATAGCACAGGGGATCCCAGTCCAAGTAGTTTTCACTCACAAAGCATGGGCATGAAAGAGGGAGGGAATGACATACAGCCTCACAAGGTGTTCTGCACCGCAAGCTCTAAAGGAGGGACAGCTTCTCTGTCATCTTGCTTACCTGAAGTACTGTGGGCAACCACTGTATCACTTTCTGTCACATCAGATGTAGGGGAAGTTGGAACCTCGAGCACCCCCTTGGGAGAGAAACAAAGGCTGAGTCAGGCTTAGAGACAGGAAGGACGGGGATGGTGGCCCTGCTCATCTTTAGATGACATAGATCATTCTCACACAGTGTATTATAAGCTTTCCCAGACCAAGACAGATCTGTCCCTGCCTGTGCAATTGGTCCTATAACCCATTAAAAAAGCGCTGAAGTCCTGCAGGACTTCACATTAGCAGCTCACATGGGACAGCCTGCCTAGGACATAACCAGCCAGTGCTTCCAGGAATACTGAGCTGCAAGAGTTTTCACAGACAGTCATGCAGACACGAGCCAAACCAGAGAAAAACCCCAAAACACCCCAGTGAAAATGTAGCTTTAAAATTCTGAAGCACCTAGAGATGTCAGACCTGCCACGTGCTGTACAACAGTTCCTTCCTTTGGTGCATTAAGGTAAGACCAGAAAAAAATGGGGAGAGGAAGTGATAATCACAAAGTGCCTGTGCAACACTTGCTACACAAAGGCAGACAGACAGACAGGCTGGAGACAGGGTTTCTTTCCCGAGTCTGGCACAGACTATCCCGTTTTGCTTTGCTAGTCCAACACCCAGCCTTTGCAAACTGCCTCCCGCACTAGGAAGAGACTCCTGTCTTTACAGAGGGAATGTCTGTGTAACCCTCAGTCGTGTCCTGCTGATGGGCTGAGTTCCTTGCCCCAGCGGGACCCTACAGGACCCGTGTGGAAGCAGCAGCAGGTTATGGCCCTTGGTGGCGCACAGGGTACTTGTGAGCCTGCTGGCATTAGCAGCTGCGCAGGCGGATCTGGATCAGGAAGGGGTGTATGTTTGCAATCATCAAGTTGGTTCACTACATGATATATATGCCTGCCTTCTGCTCTGGAGGCTAGTTTTTGGAATAAAGACACCAACCAATGGGACAGGAAGCCTACTGCCTCCAAGTTAACTCACTGGGACTGACTTGAACCAGCGCCAGCGCTCTGCAGCAGCATGTCTGGTGCAATACCGGCACCCTGAAGCCTAAGTTAGTGTCTCAATCACCCCCCAGGAGCCGGGGCCGTGTGCTCTGCAAGTGTATTAAGGCACAGCACCTCTTCCACACAAAGAACAGGGCCACCAGAGACGAGGAGAGGAACCCAGTGTTGGCTCACAGGGCAGGATTTTCTGTAACACTCTTCATTCTTTTTAAGGAAGAGCCAAACATTTAAACATGATCAAAGTGCAGGAATCTGTGTTGCTAAATAAACTCGTGTGTTAACTCCCACCTCCTACTTAAAGCAGAAACATGTCTGTCTGCTATTCTACATTCAGTGAAAAGAACTTTCCAGTCTGCTGTTGTAGAAATTCCTCCTCTGCCATTTCTTCCAACAAAGCAGATTGTTTGTGTAGTGATTCAACGTGCTCATTTCCCAAATCCCAAATCCCGCTCATTGATAACTCTCAGTTCCCCAGTTCCTCCTGGACAAAACGACACTGAAGCCTGCAACTCTTCCTACCTTCTAGTTGGCAAATGTCTGTGTTACCATTGTTATTGTTCATTCTACTAGAAGTCACAGAACTACGTCTACTTAATCTTTTGTTAATCCAATTCTATGAGGGACAGAAGACATAGCAGAAAAGATGTACCTTGATCAAAGAGCTAAAATTTGGTAAACTTTTTCTTTCTGGAAAAAAAAATTAAAAATGGAAACAAAGGTGTGTGTTTAGAATAGCCAAACACTGGTTTTGCTGACATGCAGCCTTGGCAGGAGCTGGCTTTGCCAGGCAGAAAATTAACCTCCTCGTACAGGTGTCAAAGTTGGTATGCCGTTCTCACCAGCCATCACACGCGGTCAAGATTTGTCCCATATGCCTTTCATCTCTGTCTGGGCCTCCAAAATACAAGGAGTTTAAGTGACTTTCCAGACCTGAGAAGCTCCATTCGTGTCAAAATGACACTAGATTTTTCATTTACTTTTTCTTTTTTTCTTTCTTTTTTTAAAAAAGAGGCAAAACCTCTTCCATAACTACTTCTCTCACCTTGTCCATGATCCCTTGTGGGGTGCCACAGTGATTTATACAAGCAGACAGGTTCTGATGGTGTCCAGGAATGGAGGTTGGATGAAGACTGTAGAGCAGATGCAGTTGCTAAGGAACAACCCTCCCTCTGTCTATGAGCTGTGGTCTCCATGGGAACCAGAAACATGTCAGAGATCAGGGTCATCTTTGCTGATTGAAAAAACCAAACAGGCAGGAGAGTAAAAGGCCCATGTCTCATGAGAAACCTGTGTCCTGAAGTTCTCATGACATCCACAGGATCTCATGGAGACTTCTGTAACACTGTAACAATAATCAACAAGTCTCTGCCTCAGCAGAACTGGAACTTCTAGAGTCTCTAAATGCTTCACAGGAGCTCACTGACCCTCATCAGGTAGGAAGGGGAAGGTGCCCCTGTTTTCCACATTAGAAAAGGGGAGACTGCAGGCTGGGAAAACGTCAGTGACAGAACCACAGCTTGTCCTTCCTGCGTCCAGCACCCAGGGCTGTGTGTTAGCCCCAGACTTTTCAACCATTCTGCTCCACCACGGACGTGAGCTCTCACCAGGTCACTGGAATTCCTGCAACTCTCCTTCATGCTGCAAAGCTGCTTTTCCCACCCAGCACAAACAGGTCACCAGCAACAGAGAAGAATTAGAAATATTCACATATGCATCATCTTAGATTTTATTCACTGTGAGAAATGAATTGTGAGAAATGGAAAGATCAATAGAAATCTACTGATCACTCTTAGAAAAAGTGGCAAAATATAAATCACATGTTTTTTCTTCACTTCCACCTCCTCCCTTTCCTGGTACCCTGGGCTGGAGAGAGCTGCTAGATCTCATTGCCCAAGAAACAAGCCTCCTTCTAGGCCTTGCTGCGCTTCAACTCCGAGACCTTGTAGCGAGGCGGGGCACGGTGGAACCACTCTGACCAGGAACCATCATAAACAGCCACATCACGCTTGCCACAGAGGTAGGCTGCCAAGGCAATGTGACAGGCCGTGACACCTTTGCGGCAGGTGGCCGCCAGTGGCTTTGAGAGATCAATTTTCTTCTCGCGGAATATTTGTTGGATCTCCTCAATACTCTTCTCATGGCCACTTTCTGTTAGGAATGAGGAGAAAGGTATGTTCACAGCACCAGGGATATGACCAGATTCCAGCCCTGCAAGAGTGAACAGGAAACAGAAACGTGAGCAAGGAGACATCAGCATAGGTGATGAAAGACATCTACAAGAGACATTAAAGAGACATCACTGCAGATGGTCCCACTCTCTCCAAGATAACTGACTTGTTTCAGGTGATGATGAAGATGGAAAGAGGTAGGGGGCTAAAAAGAGGAGGACTGAGATCATTTAACTTTGGTGAAGTCAAATATTTCAGAAAATTTAGCAAACTATTTCCTCCCTGAAAGCAATGAGAGGTAGGAACCTGAAAAAGCCCTAGATGTGACAAGAACCATAGAACCACCACAGAAAAGATCCTAACAAAGGCATTAAAGGGACCTGAGTAAAGAGAAATGCAGCAGTGCATTTCTGACCTTCCACAAATACGCCAGCAGCGGGTAGTGACATGGCTTTCAGAAGCAGGAAGTGTGGTTTGTATGTGGAATTTGTGAAAGTAGCTATCTGTTCGCAGTTTATTCCTGTGTAACTTTAAAATCATGCTTCAGAAAGGTAAAGCAGCCTTAAAGCCAGCACATTACTGCTGAGGCAGCTATCCTGGGGCAATGGGGTCAGAGAAGTGAATATTTAGATTTCCTTCACTTTTTATCTGCTCCTTGGACAAAATCAGCATGGGTTCTGCTTCTCTACTGCTATAACTGACCACTTCAGTCATGACAAGGTCTTCAGAGAGAAGCAGATATAAAAATATGATGGGTAAGATTTTCATTATGCCCTTGAAATTAAAACTCTGTCACTTACAGGCTTAATAAGAGTCCATTACACTCAATGGAAGCTCTCCCACTGACTTCGAGAGGCTTTGGATCGAGCATTGTTGGAGTAGGAAACATTACATATCACACTGAAAATTCATTTCAGGGAGTGGTTCCTTGCTAGGTTTGAACTTCCAATGAGACAGCTCTGGGAAAATCACATAAACAGTACCCTGTTTCACAGACAGATTTCCACCTGCCTAAATCATCGGGGTAACCGATCTGGGCAGATGGGAGAGACTGGGGCAGGGATTGAAGTAGCCAAATGATTAAAGTATACCCAGTCAGAAATTGACATCACACATCATAATAACACTGCAGTTTCATTGCCTATGGAGAGCAATGTCACGACATGACAAGATGTAAGGGGGAAACAGGGGATTAGCAGGGTATTGAGGAGGGTATTTTTGCACTGCTGGGCAAAGAGTGAGAGCCTAAGGACAACCAAAGCTGTCCTGAGTCAGCTTCACAATAACTCTCCCTGTACCAGATGGACCCTCTTCATCTCTTGATTCATCCTCCCTGAGTGCCTCAGAGGTTTGGCACTGTTGCCTACTAGTCACCTCACGCATCCTTCAGAAGTGTTTAGCATTGCAGGGAGAAGTTGGGAGAAAAACTGCTGACTTCTGGAAATGACAAACATTAAACCACGTCCCCACACCACCCCCCTCCAACACCCAGTGTTTTGGATGGATGTTTTCACCACATTCTCTGCAGAAACCAAGAGTTGATCAGTACAGAGAGCTGCAAACCCCATGCTCATTCAAATAGTGACTCTATGACAGAAGGGAAATATAATACAAAAAAATGAGGGTGAGAAAACCTTCTTTGTTCTCAGACTGCAGAGCTTTTTACTGGAGAGGGGTACATGCCTGGGTTAGGCTACTACTTTCCCACAGAGTGAATGGTGCTGACCCTGTCACTTGGCAAGGGATTTCAGCAAGGCTCTGCTACTGCACTGGTGACAACCCCAATACAGATAAGTATGTGAGCCACAGAACACATCTCTCTCAACACCCTACAACACTAGGAAGTGTCCTGAGATCAAGAAGTCCTGGAGACTGAAGTAGAAGGGTCAGCTCTTTCTCAAAGAAGCTTCCTGGCCTAATGATTCAGTTCTTAGGCATCCCAAGCCCCATCGTTATGATGGCTTTTCTAGACAGTTCACACAAAATAAGTAGGTCTGTACCCCTCTCTTACTGGGGACTACTGTGACATACACTCACCACCTGTAAACAACTCTTCAGTTAGGATCTAAGCAAATCTGAAAAGATGGGTCTCATTTTAGAGCATTTTTCACTTTGATCTGTTGGGAGACTTCCTTGCTCCAGAGATTGATCAGTCTGTTGGAGTCAGAGACAAGTACTTGCACTCTGTGAGTGAAAGATGGGGAATTCTGTAGAAGCTGCATTTAGTCATGTATGTTGGTGTTCAGCTGGAAGATTGAGCTGACATTGCACAACCACAATCTCTTGGACTGCCTAAGAAGTGTTCTTGAGTGACTGAGAAAGTTTTTACCAGCTCACTCGCTGCTAGGACAAGAGCAGAGGAATACAGGACTGGAAGGCAAGGCTGGATACAGCATACTCCATACCAGATCCATGCAGTCACCCTTAGAAATTCCAGGAAGGAACCCTAGGACTGCAGAGTCTGGCTCAGCAGCTACTACAGTGATCACTTTATACACTCCTCTCATAAAAGCATCAACCTCAGAACCAGTTTAGATTCTTGCTATGAAACTTCCTGCTGAGGCACCTCCTTGCTCACATGAGGGGGAGTACTAATTTGCAACACTGTGTGTTACAGTCAGTCCATACAGCATTTATCCTTGAGCTATCATTGACCTGCGACTGAAATAATATTTCTCCCTTTCTGCTATAGCTCCAACATCCTGATGGCAAGCACTCAGTACTCCCCAGAGCCTCATGTCCTTAGCCTAAACCCCTCATAGCTCACTGGGTACACTTTTCACCACCTTGGCCACCCTAGAAATAGTTCTAGATGACCACCGGGCTTCTGGATAAGGAAACAGCATTTCCTAGCATCTCAACTGGTAGGTAGACAAGTGGTTAATAACTGCTGCTGTCAAGGCCAAATTGCAACTGAGGTTCTTGCACCCAACTAATTGATCCAAGCCTTATTCTCTTCTATTGCTTCCAAATGTGGCTCTTCAGCTTGTAAGAGAAACATGAGCAATTGTTTCAGGCTACTAAGCATCCAACCTTGCTCTCTGTAGCGTTATGCTTCCCACCACTTCTATCACTGCAGCTGGTACCTCACATAATACTCCCCATGTGACCATTTAAACCTTCCCCAGGCTGTGCCAGCAGCTCATTTAAGCAGCAACTCCCTTTTTTCAGGGCCTCGATGATTCAGAAAAATCTGAAATAAACCACAGAAGCATAATGATGGCACCATGCTGGCAACTTCCAGCCCCACAGATCTGCTTTCAGCACAAGCTATTCTTATCTCCCTTATAGTCAGGTTTTTTAGGAATCTAACAGTACCCATGCTATTTGCCCTCTTCTCACATTGAGCTAATAACTGCCCCTCTAATATTATGCCCAAAGCATTAATAAAGTCCAACTGGAACACGTCTACCTCACCGATGCTTCCAATGGCTGGAAGAAAACATCAGGCATAACTTCCAGAGATGAACATTCCCATTTCTCTTATCTGGCAAATCAATTTCCATTGGAAAGGAAATAAGAGCCCTTAGCTGCAGTGCAAGTTTACCAAGGTATTTTATACAATTTTGCTGTTATTTCAAATAATTATTCCTGAAGAGTTTTTTTGAAAGCCACCCAGTCTGTCCATGTTATGATAAAGGGTCAGCAGCTGCCCAGGTTGTGCTGTGCCTCCTATATACGAATGCAAACTTTGCTAGTGTGTCTGTCCTATAGAACCATGCTCTGATGAAGTTTACTAAATTCTCACCTCATGGAGTTGCAATGCCACATTACTCATTTTTGACAAACATTTGGATGGAAATCACCTGGCTCACAGGTCTGAGCCCATGGGTATCTTTTAGATAGACTCCCTCTTTAGAAATTATAATTGCCACTTCTTTCCCCTCCTCCTTGCTCCCCCTCCCCCTACTCTGCAGACTTAACCTCAGGAGGAAAAAAAAAAAAGACAGTAGCACAGACTCAGTATAATTCTGAGGCTGTGCACAAATAATCTTTCATCTGGAACCCTGCTAACTGCATAGCAACCCTATTTACTCTTTCTCTCCTTGTTCTCTTTCTATTCACTTTGCTCCAGCAGTTTTTGTTATTTGTTTTAATTCCTTTTGCCAAGCCTCACTCAGCTTGGCTTCTGGCAATCCTCCCTCACAATTTGTAACCTGTAATATGTTATCTTCTACACTGCTTAATCCCCTTTTCCACATCTGTTAAGATTCTCTGCTTAAATATATTTTTTGTTGGCTATTTATCTAGCTAAGACTACAGACCCTTCTCTCTAGCTTTTCCCTTTGTGAAAGCTCCAGATGGAATTTCTAAACATCAAAAAGATAAAAGATGTGCCTTGTCCACATTTAACTCCCTGTGGTCTTGGAGTTGGCTGGCTGTAGACAGCTGTTCCTTTCCAAATGATTCCTCTGTTGCCTCCTTTTTATCTCTCTCTTCCATTCAATTCATATGCCTTAGAAAGGACTGTTAGTAATCTCACCTAACCTACCACAAATTCATTGGAAGGAATGCTTTAAGCTTGGTCCTGGCCAGCTCCCTGAGAAGTCTTCATAGTCAGATAAATAGGCCTTTGCCACTGATATCAAAATACCATGGGCCTATACAGCCAGAGGAGTCAGCTCCAAGAACTAGCAGGGCCATGGGTGCTAATTCTGGCACCCTCATCATGTGAATGGACAACTTTGCATTGTAGGTTGCCCTGGGCTGAAACACACTGATAAAGGCTCTCCTCGCTTTCCACATTGTACCTTGAATATTACTTTGTGGTTGAATTATAGCCAGCCCAGTCCCAGCTGCTCCCCCCACACACCTTGGAGAAGAGAGGGAAGAAGCAGCAACATTTTATTCATTCCCACTGCCACCAAACATTCCAGATGAGCTTTGTGTTTGGGGCAGGGAGGACTGAACACTGGGAAAATGGGTAAAACCTTAAGAGTTGGGGGTGCACAAGGGAGACAAAGACTACCCAAGGGGCAAGAATGAGAGGGAAAACAGTTGGACGATCAAGAAATGACTTTGGGTTTGCCTTCTTATAGTTCTCAATCATTGGAAAGGGCTGCTCAGGGAAGTGGCTGAGTCACCATCCCTAGAGGTATTTAAAACACACACAGATGTGATGTTTAGGGCCATGGTTTAGTGGTTGGACTTGACAGTGCTACGTTAACGGTTGGACTTCATGATCTTGAAGGTCTTTTCCAACCAAAATGATCCTGTGCTGCTTTTTTAGATGACAGATTTCTTGTCTAGCAGCTTTCCACTCTTTTCTCAGTTGTCTGCAAAAGAATTCATAAATTCACAACTCTTCTCCTATAATTCTTGTGCCTCAGTTTTCAGTGCCCAACACTCACAGAAAGTCAGCACTAGTAACCATTGTGTCATTAGTTTTATAACCTGCCCCTGGACTGCCTGGGATTGTCTCAGCTCAAGGCTGGTTCCACAGACCTGCACCATACAGTGCCTGAGGATGTGGGCCCTTGCAGAATCTGGTTGGGCTGAATCATAGCTAGGGAGCAGGACCCAGCATCTACTTCCTCCAGAAACCCAGCACTGAGCTGGGACACCTTTAACCACATCGTGCACACGTCCGAGCTGCACATCCCATGGGCTCGTGCTGCATGAACATCCAAGCCTTTTCATCCAAATCAATACCAGCATTTCAGACCCATTAAACCTGGCTTACAGAAACACTGCTCATTTTTCTCCACCCTGGTAACCTGGACAAACCTCTCCCAGCAACTAAAAATTAGCCATGTATTATGACTTATCTTAAATGCTAGAGGTCTAAATCCCAGCAAGGTAGTTGCTGCATCAAAATAAAACAGAGACAACTGATTCTTACCACAAGGAACTGAGAAACTAAAGAGGCAAAAGAGTCAGCTGAAATTAGCCTCTTCTAGAGATGGAGTTCATGGAACTGGAGAGATTAATTGACTTAATTAGGAAGTCAAGAGCTGAGGCAATAATTAAACTGAAATCACCTGAGAACACTGCAAGTTCCTTAACCTCAAGACCATTCTTCTTCTCTAAATTGCAGGCAACGTTTCTCCTCCCTGATTGGATGACCCTGGTAATTAATCAGCATTGATTTCAAATTGCTCTTTTAGGTGTAAGCACTGCCTTTTACCTACTGCTGGCTGTAGCGCAGCTATGGCTGGCCTGGTTCAGAAGGCTGTCAAGCTCCTGTGGAATGAGCAGCTGCAGCTGGAGTGCTTATCCTGTTGGATCTGCTGTGGGAAGCAAAACTGGACCACCACAAATAAACTGTTCCATGCTGACTCATTTCAAAGGGAAAAAAAAAAATCTGTTTTCAAGATGCTGTCAGGGGCTGCGGTGTTTTGTCACCTGCTGACAACTCCCACTTCAAGAAGCCAAACGCAAAGTCCACCAGCTCCCAGAGCATTTTATTCACATCTTGAGGTTAAAATTCAACCTTCACTTTAATGGGCAGCAGTAGGTGAAGAAACAGAATGAGTGATAAGCCTAATTCCTGCTCTCCCTCTGTCACTTGTTACCTTTGCCACCTTCCGTATTGTCTTGCGCAGGTTGAATGTGTTTGGGGGGGCTCACAGTAGACACATCCATGAGCCCACAAGTACAGAGCTGCTTACAGCCAAATGCTCCTGAGGTTTGGAAATTTATTTCAGGACACGGTGTCACACTCAGTGGCTGTGCAGCCGCATGCACATAAGGAAACAGCCAGAAGAGAATTACAGCCTGCACGTGAGGCAGGTGCACAACACTGTCTCAGGACTGCAAAAGCCTGCCACATGCCCACTCCTGCAGCAGCTGTTGCCTTGCTTCTCTGTGCTGTTTCTGAAACTCTGCATTTCTCTTCTAAACAACTTATGTGATTCCCTTTTGGATGAAAGGTTATTCTGGAATATACCAAGGCTTAAATTACACATTAAGGGCCTCCTTTAACAACCAACTGGAATTTCATTATAGCCACACTTCTGTACCCCACCACACAGAACTTCTCCCACCCCTGCTGCTTGTGGGTCCAGTGTTTGACCAAGGCAAAAACTCACAATTTTTGTTCCTGTTACTTGGAACATTGAAAAGAAAAAGGTTGACAGCCCATATATTTGGCAAGGTTCTTGGTCTATTCTTACTTAAGCATGTTAGATTTAATGGCAGAAAGCAAAAGGACAAAGATCAGCACAAGCAAGTTCTTTACTTGCTGGGAAACAGAGCAAGAAGGAAAATGTCCCTTGGGTTACTGTATTGCTGAAAGCCTGAGCTTTTGCTGTGTATTCATTATAGTGAGAGGTGCTTGTATGAATACTGATATTTCACACATGTCTGCTAGTGCTAGATAGGGCCCTGAACAAACCCCTGGGAGCTCTCACCTCCTGTGTTTGCATTCTGTCTGATTAACTTCTGCAGAGTGTACGACCGGGGATCCTGGAGCCAACGGACTGCAGACCTCTTCTGCTACTTCCTCCTGCAGTTTTACAACCAACTACAATAAAAGTGACCTGTGAGGGCACTGGGATACAAATGCTCAAGTGTAAAGCCCTGAAAGCAAATCAGTGAGTTAGGCTGTGTGTTAGGAGAATCTGTTTGCTGGCTGGTTGGACCTGCTATGCCTGGACTATTATCAACACTGCAGTTGATAATAATGTTGATAATCTATTATCACCACTATTGCTGATAAACTATTACCACCACTCTGGTGCTGGGGGCGGGTGCCATGCCCATCTCCATTACCTTGGTCCAGCTCAGTCCCCCGGAACCGGCCCTCAGGGCGGGAATCCACCACCTGGAACCGCAGGGACCCCACGTTCTGTATCATCTCCTCAAAGGTCTTCAGCAGGATCGTATTCAGCTTGGCCTTAAAGACAGCAGGACTGGGCTGGCTGACCTCCGCCGTGACAGGGTGGCCCTCCTTCACCCAGTTCATGAAGCCGCCGTTCAACACGGAGACCTCCCTATGCCCGAAAGCCCGGAACATCCACCAGGCACGGGGGGCATAGAAGGTGCCCAGCTTGTCCCCATCATACACCACCACGTGGGTGTCATTGCTGACCCCCAAGCGCCCCACGTAGTCAGCGAAGTGGGACTCGGTAGGCAGCATGAAGTCATACGGGGAGGTCTGGTCCCGGCACTCCTCGATGTCAAAGAAGGACGCCCCAGGGATGTGCCTCTCCTTGAACTCCTGCCGAGCATTTCGCTCCTGCGGCGGGTACCAGGAGGCATCCAGTATCCGCAGGCTCGGCCCTACCCGCCCGGCCTGCACGGCCTCTGAGAGCCACTTAGCGGTGACCAGCGCCCTGCCGAGCACCTGGGGCGCCATCTCGGAGGGCCGAAACTGGGAGAGGGTAACGCCGGCAGGGACACACACATACACACACACACAAAATGGCGGCAGCAGGGGGACGCGGGGCGGGCGGCGCGGCCCGAGGAGGCGGGGCGGCCGGCACCGCCCGAGAGCTGCCCGCTGGGAGGGTCCTAGCTCCCGCCCCCCGGTGGCGGCCATGGCTGGCGGGGACTGAGGGTGGATACTGCTAGGTTGAGGCCCAGCACGGAGGTACGGTACGGTACGGTACGGTACGGTACGGTACGGTACGGTACGAGGCGGGGCGGGGCGGGGCGGGGCGGTGTGGGGCAGTGGGCTGGCTGGCCGACCGGCCTGGACGCAGAGGGATCCTCAGCCCCGCCGGAGCGGGGGGTTCCGGGGTGGGAGGGCTCTCAGCGGGAGGCGGAGAGGGTCTGGCTTGTGCGAGGAATGGTAGAGCCCTGGTAAGGCCTCGGCTGGAGGTGGGCTCCAGGGTGGTGGGGCAGAGCCATGTCTCGTCCCGGGGCAATCGGTCCGCTCCGGGTCCCTGGGACTGCCCCGCTCCCCTCCTGCTGCTGTCAGCGCTGTCTGGTGGACGTTGGAGGTGGAGGGGCGTGTTGGGCTACCGGGACTCGGTGCGGGGCAGGACTGTGTCACGGCTGTCCCACTCGGGGCAGGGTTTGGGGTGGGCTCCGTGAAACTTTCTCTTTAGGGCCGGAACATTTTAAACCCCGTGCTGTAGGCTGAGCCAGCACCTCAGAGCAAATGCAGGTCTTTCATCCCGAAATGAGTCTCGGTCCAGTTGCTTCTTGTAAGGCTGGTCTCTAATTTGTGACTTTTCTTCCTTTTGCAGACAGGTGGATTCAGGGAGATCTCAGGAGCCAGGTAGTCTCTGCCAGACCTCAGCAGCAATGTCGCAACAACTTCTCTACCGTGCTCTGGTGTCTGCAAAATGGCTTTCAGAAGCCATTAAGTCCCAGCAAGCTGGTCTGGCCTTGAGAATCGTGGATGCATCCTGGTATTTGCCGAAGATGAAGCGTGACCCAAAGCGGGAATTTGAGGAGCGCCACATCCCTGGTGCGGTTTTCTTTGACATTGACCAGTGCAGTGACCGTACCTCACCTTATGATCACATGCTGCCCAAGGCTGATGACTTTGCTGAGTATGTGGGGAAGCTGGGTGTGGGGAATGATTCTCATGTTGTGGTGTATGATGGCAGCGACCAAGGTCTCTTCTCAGCACCCCGGGTGTGGTGGATGTTCCGAGCCTTTGGGCATGAAGCGGTATCCCTTCTGGATGGTGGCCTGAAGAACTGGCTGCGAGAGGGGAATGCACTGAGTTCTGGGAAAAGCCAAGTAGCTCCCTCAGAGTTCCATGCCTCCTTGGACAAGTCTCTGGTGAAAACATATGAGGATGTGATAGATAACTTGGATTCCCACCGCTTCCAACTAGTGGATGCACGTGCTGCAGGACGGTTCCGGGGAGTAGAGCCAGAGCCCCGAGATGGTAATGTGCCTCCTGAGACATTGGCATAATAAAGAGGGGCTTCATTTAAAGTGCCCATCAGTTTGACTCTTGTAGAGGAAATTAAGGGAAATATGGTTGTCTTTTATGAGATGGGACTTGAAGTACCTGTCCTCCACCTGTTCTCCTTTCCTTTTAACTAGCAAGTGCTGGAAAATTCAGGAGTGGGGAAGCCGTGTGCTTTTTTTTTCTCAGTGGCTGGGGGAGACGGCAAAGAATGTAGCTTTCACACATCTCAAAGATATTAGTTGGTCTCTCGGTGTACTGGTGCTGCTCTTGCCCTCAGAATGGCCTGTGGAGGTCTTTCAGTCAGTGCCTCATCAGAGTGGGCAGCTATTATGCTGGGAGGAAACACAGAACTTGATAGGATTGTGTCCATGTTGTGACCTGAAGGTTAAAGCCATCTTTCCTGAGTAATCACTAATCTAGTAAAGCAAAATTGTTAAATACATTTTTTGTTGTTGTTGTTAAAAATAGACTAAGCAATAAGTTATTGTCCCAGTGAAACAGAGAACAGGTTTTGTGATGAATTTGTTCCAGACAGTAGAGGTTAATTCTTATCTGTATTGTTTTTCTTCCAGGAATTGAGCCTGGTCATGTCCCTGGGTCAAGGAACATCCCCTTCACTGATTTCCTCACAGAGTCTGGCTTAGAGAAGACCCCTGAGCAGATCCGCAGCTTGTTCCAGGAGAAGAAGGTGGACCTGTTAAAGCCCGTGGTAGCCACGTGTGGCTCTGGGGTCACTGCCTGCCATGTGGCTCTGGGGGCATACCTCTGCGGCAAACCAGATGTCGCTGTGTACGATGGAGCCTGGGTGGAATGGTACATGCGGGCACAGCCTGAAAATATTATTTCTGAGGGAAAGGGGAAGACAGTGTAACAAGCTGCTTCATCTCCCACTGGTGCAGATAATTTGCCTTGAAACAGGATTTGGAAAAGATGGGTTTAGCATTCCTGGTTAAGTGTTGTGAGGTTGAAGGTGTTGGGTGACAAGTACACATGGTGCTTGTAGATGCTTTCTCCTTACTCTACTGCTGCTGCTTAGGAGCAGAAAGCTGACCTGGGCAGCCAGCTTTAGGTGGTCCTACTTGAGGTGAACCAGGTGCCTTCCTGAGGTCACTTCCAGTCTCGGCCGTTCTGTGAGTCTGTGATCTTTTTACAGTACCTGATTGAAGGGAGAGAGAGTGCTGATGGCAGCTTGGGGAAGTGATTGAGTCAAGCCAAGCTCGTGACTCAGGACGTTATACTGTGTTTGCTCAAAGGGTGGTCATACCTGTATAACTGTGCCTCATGATCTTGCTCACTGCCTCTCTCCTAGAAGCCATTGATGCATTTTACAGCCAAATTGAGTGCAAAACTTAGGGGGAAAATATAGCTGTTAAAGGAGTAAACATGGCTTCCAGGTTAGCATTTAGGTTAGAGACTTGGTTTGGATTTCTTCTTGTGCTTGGACTCTAACTGCAATGTATACTTAGCCAGTTTTGTACTCCCATGGTACAAAATTCCCCATGGGGAAAAAAATATTTTGGGATTAAAAATGAGCAAATAAACATGTGTTTCAAGGTCTTTCTACTGAATTAAATTTATGTGAGTGTTGCTTGGGTCATTTCAGGAAATCCAGAAGTTTTTATGGGATCACTGTCTTGATGATACAAATTAAATCCTTCCTTCTTTTCATCAGTTGAACTACTTCTCTTACCCTCAGCAAGCTTTTTGACTCAGGAAAGACAATGATATGCTTCTCACTTAGGACATCTCACCGTGTTCCTCCTTTCAGTTCTTATCCATTTGCTTTTTGGCCTAAAACTTCATGTTAGTCAGTCACAGCTCTGTTCTTCAAAGGCTGGATGTCAGTTCACATGGTGAAAATTTGACTGCAGGGGTGTTTCCATTTTTTCTGTGAGACTTGCCATGTAACCTTTAAAAATGTAGGGGAACTGCAACCTACAGAGGAATAGCCCACAATGGCAAGTATTCTTCCCCAGTGCCATTTTTTTATATCTGTGAGAGTTGAAATCCCCCTGGGTATTTCTGACTATGTTCAATAATTTGTTCTCTCTAGGATTTTTCTCCTCTCAATGCACCCTCCCCCCCCCAACCCTGGCAAAACCAACCCCACAAATCCCAAAACAATAAAAATCCCCAACCCTCCATCTGCTCAGTATCACTGGTAACTTTGACAGCTAATGAAACAGTTTTTGCTCTTGGGCTTGCAGTAACAAGACACCTGGGGATGATGGAGTCATCCTTTCTAGGGAATGCTGTGGGTGCTTGTGGTCGCAGATTTGCAGGGTCCCCTCCCAGCCACTGAATATGAGGGCTGGATCCTCTCCTCTTGGAGAGTGTTTATTCTTTGCATTGCCTTTGGCCTCCGATTGCACCCCTGCCTTCTCCCTGGGCTTGGCTTGCACACACACAGGCTCTGTTTCTGTTCACCTCCTGTGGAGCCAGAGTCTTCCTGAACGGATGATTTCTTCCTCTGTCCCCCAGCCCGTACAGCCTGACCTTTCTTTCCACCCATTTCTGGTGACTGAAGCCCTCTGTTTCCCTACTTGCATCCAGTCTAACCACCTAGCTCTACAGGGACTTGGGTTGGCATTACAGCACGTGCTGAATGCACAGAGTCTTAAACAAGTGACCCTTCAGTAGGCAGTGCAAGGCACAGATCTAGCTAAAGGAATAAACCTTTGCATTTGCCAGGTGCATTTAGTTCTTTGGACTCAGACTTCCCAAAAGGGTTTCCTTTGCAGGTAACAGCACGCCCTTGCAAATTGTTGAGACTCTTCAGTTCTGGATCTAATTGGCAGCTTGTTTAATTTTCTTCTCCTTCCTGGTAGGGAAAGGTTCTTCTACTCTCATGCTTTATGGATTTCCCCACCCAGGGAGACACCGTGTCTTTAAAGGCTGGTAGCAGCACCTTCCTTTATCCCAAGTGGGGTGATTTTCTAGCAGCAGTTTTCTGCAGGGGAAAGGGAAGAACTAGTCAGCATGACATGCAGGACATCTGATTGCAGTCTGAGGGCAGTAAAAAAAAAAACCAAAACCCAACAAAAACCACAAACTTTTTCAGCTGAAATACAGTGTGGATGTGAAAACAAAAGATTAGCACTGACTGGGAGCAGCAAGTAGTGCTAAACTGCAGAGGGGCAACAAAGGTGCTGCTTTTTCTGACACTTGATGTTAAAGGTATTTGAACATTTTGGTCTAGCATTGGATCTTATAGCAGGGTATGGCTTGTGATGTCTTTTCAGTTTAGAATTTCTAGCTTGTCCTACCATTAATCAAGGTAAGAGGTTTTCACAAGTGGGTCCTTAAGGTTTAACACCCAGGGGGTGGCTGGGAGGTAGGGCTGGTGTTTTCAATGTGTAGCCAGGCCAGGCTCCTGTGTACAGAGAGAGAGGACTGCTGTGCCTGCTCTGTTTCTCCAGGAAAGTGTAGTTAGTAGAGAAAACTGACAAATTCTTTCAGACTTTGTTAATCATTCTCATGGGTGCAGGGAACTGCTTTTGCTCTTGTCCTTCCAGAAGATTTGGCAGTGCAGCTTAAGCACTGTATTTCTTTTTTCCCACTGACCCCCATCAGTCCCTCGAGTCAGTGAGAGTCTCTCTGCTTCCTCTTGAGACTGAGCTGCTTTTGTCTGTCCTGTGTGTCATGGGGAGCTGCCTGGTGCAGCCCAGCCACCCACCTGAAGATTGCAAACTGCGCACAAGACTTACATCTCCCCTTGCCCTGCATCTTGACTGTGTGGCTCAATGACATCCAGCAGGACCCTTCCCCCTCTCTGGAATGCGTGCTAAGGTTGGCAGTACTTAACTGTCCTTCTCCCAGGCAGGATTTTTTTCAGCTATAAAGATCTCAATGGTTCTGTTTTCCAGCTTTTGGCCAGATGCATGGCTTTGCCTTGATTTCCTCACAAAGGAGAACTGGGGAACTTTCTCCCCATGACAAAACACTTTGTATTTCTGGGGTATGCCCTGTTACATCATGTATCACAGATCTGTCCAAGAGCCTCTTCTGATACTCTCTGAGTTGAGATCTGTTCTCATGCTGCAGGCAAAGCACTGGGAACCTTGTGGAGACTGAGACAATGTTTCAAAGCCTAGAAACTGTAAAATCCTATTTTGAGCTGTAACAGATGCTACTGGACATATGGAACATCTGAGGGGACTTGCACTGTGTCTATAAATGTTCTGCAGATCTTTATGTCCCTGACTTGGTGTGTTTCCTGTGGGAACTGGAAACTGGGAAGGGGAGAAGCAGATATGAATGCAAATCACCAATGTTCATGACTCTCCTGTGGGAAATTTGCCACAGGGAAAGGGGTATAGCATATCTTTGGTGGAATAGGGCTTATGGTGGCCAAAAAGTAGCTTAAAAAACAGCCCTGATGAAGGAATAGGGTCACATTGACTTGTGACCCTCGTGGCTAATGTGAGACTAGAGCTTTTACAGCATTCTCTATAAATTTGAAAATCCCAGCCCAGCATGTAACTCCTTTATGGCTGTGTTTTACTATCTGTAATGCTTTTGTCCTGAAGCAGTTTTGGACTTTATGGAAACAATCTGGTCAATGGTTCTCCAACAGTAATCCCACAGTCCTTTGTTCCTCAGATGTTGTCTTCGTCCCCTGCCTTCCTCTTCCTTCCCCACTGCTGCCTAGCAGTCAGGTTGCACTATTTCACACTTTGTTTCCCAGCAAACATTTTGTTCCCCTGCAAACTTTCCCTAGTCAGCTCTTCTTCTGCCAGCACTGATGTCCCTTCCCACTAATGACCACTGTGTGAGCCCTGGTAATCACCCTTATCTGCAGGGCCTGTTCTCGTTCCTCCCATCTGTGCTGGTGCCACCTCACAACTGGGTGCTATGGGGCTGCTTTCTGTCCTCCTCCCAGCAAAGGTGCTAAGGGTTGTACAAACACACTCAGACTTTACACGCTATTTTGAATGCAGGTACATTGCTTGCAGACCACAAGGAGCTGGAGAAAGGATAGCTCACCTGCGTGCTGTGGGATCTTTCTCTTCAGCTCTGCTAGGCCTGGCTCAGCCAGCCGTCAAGCTGGGCTCTGTTGATTACAAGTGGATTGTCTTCCACCCCCAAGTCCAGTGTAGGGAGCTTTCCTTTCCCCGTTTACTGTTGGCTTAATGGCAAATGTCAGAGCATTACTTGTCCTCCCCTCCCCATTTCCTATAGAGAAGAGCGAGGAGACAGTTTCTCCTCTGATGCTTCGTGCCACAGTGTTCATTAACTAAATGATCACGCCAGTTCAATCCCAGATGTGTGCCTGCAGCCTGCCACAGCAGCCAACACGTGGTGATCCCTGCTCCCACTGATGCTCCACGATGCAAAACTTCCCTAAGAGCAGCTCTACAGTGCCAGTGACGCACTGAACACCGTGTGCCCAGCTGACTCGTCGGGCTGCAATGCATGTACGGAGCGCTGCAGTGTGCACAGCTTTATGCAGGTTTGCCCTGCTGGCTACTGAACCAAGCAGCACTCAGTTTGACTTCTGCTCTGTTTTCCTCAGCTCTTCCCATCACCAATTTACTCTTGTGTTTATCTTGCTTTTCCTGTGTATCTGTGCAGTTGTCCCCATGATTAACTGGGTGTTCAGTGGGGCTGTACGGCATTGCAGCATCACACTGCCCTGCCTGTGCTTGCTGCTGTGCCTCCTTCAGTGCATGTGCTTTATGTACAGCTACCACCAAAGCAGGAGGAACAACCGTGGGATTCCTTACATTTGTTTCTCCTCTGTTCTGTTGCTTAGTTTTAATGGGCCTTAACAAGGGCACGCTCCTTGCGTCTCAGAACTGTGTCTGGTGATGGTGTGCAAACCTGGTCTGTGTTTAGCCCATACCACTGACTCATCATAGCATTTCAGTTGGTAACTCACCCCAGCCTGATTTCTTCCTAAAGAGCATTTTCATGTACTGTGGGGAACTCCCTGGCCTCGGGGAGGGGGGAGGGCGGGGGTCCAGTAAAGTTTGTGCAGTGTGTTGCGGAAAAGGCAGCTCTGGGGATGGGTGTGCTATGCCCTGACCTCTTTCCTTACTCACAGCACACCTCTTTAGATACAAAGATGCAAAACTACAACAACCAAGTAACCTTTCACGCCATGGTGGTGGGGTGAGAAAGACTTGAATGCTGGCCACAGATGGAGGCTGGCATTGCTGGAAGGAGGTGTGCTCTGAATACAGATTATCCCTGACCTGAGAGCAGCATTGGCATGGGAGAGGTTGGGGAGTAAGGTATTATAAACAGGATATTTGACCTAAAAAAGAGCAAGAGAGGCTGAGAGGTTGTGAGGGGAGGAAAGTGAGACCCTGATAGAAGACAGAAGAAAACAAAGGAAGGGTGGATTTCTTGGAGCAGGAGATAAGGGGCTATAGGCTGCCACCCAAATGCTGCATTCGTATCAGAGAGCCACAGTCCTCACTCTAATTCTCTGCTGGAGCTGCAGCCAGTACAGACAGGCTCCTGCATCCCTTGTATACCAGAGTGCAGGGCAAAGGTCTCAGATTTGCTATGGCTTGACTCGGAGGCAGAAGTAGGAGGGCAACAGTCCCGTAGCCCAGAGCTGTGCTGCACGGTGATGCTTCAGCTCAGGCCAGTCTTAGCACCACAGTTCAGTGGAGACTGATCTAAGGGCTGGTACTGATTTGAGCCAAAGTCTGCTCCATATAGGTAGGCAAAAATAATTTTTCATCCACTCCTTTTTATCAGTCAGGCTAGTGCTGGCCAGCTCCTGATATAAATTAAAGGACATCCAGAGTTACTTGGATTTACAACCTGCAGCAATTGAATTGTTCCTGTGCTTAAATTAGTTGGAGATCAGCAATCTTGAAACCTTTTCTGTGTTACCTTCTCTTCCCCTCCTCCCCTTTGCAGTCCTCCACAGAAGGAGCAAAGAGCACACTTAGAACACCTTTGTGAAGGAAGTCCCAGGCCTTGAGGGAAGGGTGATGCTGCTTTCCTGTCCTGTAGTGGTAAAAGGGAGGGATTTTAAGTAAAAGAAGAGGGAAGGGCAAAAATAAAAGGAATATAAGCCTAAAACATAACATTTCTCTTTATCCACCCTCTTCCCCCAGTAAACCCCCACCTCAAAAGACACAGAGATCTGGGTGCAAGAACAATAAAGTGTATGCAAGGCACCACGCTGTTCTCTGCAGTGCTGCATTGCCCTGGCAAGGAAGAGCCAGAAAGTTGCTTAGGTGAAAGAAGACTTTGGGCCACGTTCAGGTGAAACATCAGCCTTTCTTTTCTGCTCCTAATATGCTTGAGCTGCTGGCAAGCACGGCTGTGCTTATGTGGGAGTGGGAAAAGCAGATCTGCTGGAGGGAGAGCTCGTTTGGGTTGTGTCTGTGCCAAGGAGTGCATTTGACCAGAGTCCCGTGGGGTAGGAGTTGCTGAGCTCCAGGCTGTGCCTGGCAGGAGCCAGTGGCAGAGGCAGAGGCAGGGCTGGATTCCCCACAGCAGGCTTGGCACATCCGCCTGAGCGGGTGATACGTACCCAGGGCAGAGGTAAAACCCCACACAGAGCTGAGTTAAAATGTCAGCTCTCCGTTGCCCAGGCACAAACAGGGATGGCAGGAGCACGCTGAAGAACACAGGGGGTCTCTGGCATGGTTTGTGCTGGTGAGGGGGGAGTTTGCTGAGTCAGTGACTCTTCCAAGCTGGAAGAGAAATGATTCCTGTCCCCTGCCAGCACTTCATGCAGATCCAGGGTACAGTTCCCAGAAGTGACCTGACGTATGTTAGCAAGAAGGCAACAGTCTGCACATTTTGCAGCAAGAACAGGGTGGCAGCTGATGCAGTGCTGAGCTGTGAGCTGGTGGTAATGGGTGTCCTGAAGGGAAGGCTGTAGAGCACAACGCTGACAGGCTTAATCTGCTGACTGCTGGGGAGCAGGTTGTTCTTCCTGACTCCAAGGAAGCTTGCAGCCAGGAACCAGGCTGGAAGAAGGCAGACTACGCGTCGCAGGGCTGAGGTCATGTAATACAGTGCAGCCCCCTTTATTAAGGTATCCTCATTGCAGGGGCAGTGAGCTGGGAAAACTACAGTTCCCAGCACCCTTTTGTGCATGTCCCTGCAAACTACAGTTCCCAGAACCTTTTAAAGAGCTGGAGAGGATGTCTATGGAAATAAATGCTGACAAGTTTTGCATAACACCCTGCATTTCCGAAATGCTGGCTGGTCCTTTGTTACTGGAAATAGGAACAGGGGAAAAGCCAGTGAGACACAGTGCTGTGGAGCTGTGCTTTTGCCCACTCCTAATCGCCGCAGTGATATCCTCCAGCACAGAGCATCCCTCCTGCCCCTGAGAACCCCTTGACTGCCGCAGGGAGGACCCCAGCCCCTGTAAAACAAAGCTGATGCTGAGGGAGAGGCAGATAAACTACAGATCCCGGCATTCCCCAGCAGGCAGCACCTGCGGCAGAGTCCCTGCACGCCGGGGGAGGGGGTGAAGATGAGGATGGAGGGCGGGGAGGAGATGCAGGGTGCCGTGGGGCTATGCTGCGCCTGGGACATCCCGCCACCGGCTGGCACCCAGGCTAAGTGGGTGAAGCTCAATGTGGGGGGCACCGTCTTCCTCACCACCAGGCAGACCCTGTGTCGGGAGCAGAAATCTTTCCTGTGTCGCTTGTGCCAGGGCGAGGAGCTGCAGTCGGACCGGGTAAGGCAGCTGGGTTGCCTCCCGCAGCGTGCCCCACCGAGCACGGGGAGGGCTGGAGAGATGCAGGGATGGAGCCGCACCCTGACAGCTGCAGGAGTCGCTGAGTGAAAAATGTCTCTTTCTCCCCTCTCCCCTGGGAAGGGTTTCCCCTGGCCAGATCCCGTCTTGCTGTGCTGTAGCCTGGCGACTGTCTTCCCAAGCTGGGGAAAAAGAGAGGTCATCCTCCCCCCCCCTACTCCCCCATCCCTGCTCTCCCACCTCCCTATCACCCCACAATTCCTGGGTCTAACTCCCAGCTATATCTGCCTGACTTAGCCTTCTCCCTTATGAGGGATCTCCCTGTTCTCTCACACCAGGCCTGTACACATAGTTGCAGAAAGGGCCTGAGACCTATTTTTGGTTTTCTGAGCTGGGTTGGTCCATCCTGAGATGGGCATAGTAATACAGGAGTTAAAATCCAATCTGGGCTGACTTGGCTAGGGGCTCCCTGTAGCCCATTTTAGGAGAGTAAATTACTGAGGTTGATTCCGTTTGCCACGGGTGTGAAGCCTGTGGAAAGTCAGAGTTCAGCCACAACTTCAAAAAAAATCTGTGGTTCTTTCCCCAGAATTCTGCAGTGCTGTGGTGCACGTCACAAAAAGGTCTGCTCTCTCCCTCACCTGTGGGTGCAGGGCAAGATGTCCCCTTTGTGGCTAGCTGCTAGTTACAGTCCTCTGTAACTGCCTGGCCTGTGTGTGCTTTGGGTTCCTTATGCTTGAGTTAATCCTCGTCCTCAGGATCTTCTCACAAAGGAGTGGCAGTGGCATCTTTGTATTTTCTTTTAGTCTGGAGCATTTCTGGGAAGGTGATACATTTCCTATGGGCATTTTCTTCTCATCATCTATCTGTTTCTAGGATGAGACTGGTGCATACCTAATAGACCGGGACCCCACTTATTTTGGACCCATCCTGAACTTCCTCCGTCATGGGAAGCTGGTTCTGAATAAGAATATGGCTGAAGAGGGTGAGTCTTGGAGCTCAGAATCTTCCCACTTAACATTGCTGCTGTATCCAGGACACAGTAGGATTTGTTATTGACCTTGTTGTCTCTCATTCTCCTTCTGGAGGTTAGTGAGGTGGGATTTGAGAAGTCTATCCTTGCATGCAGCTCTTGGAAAGCATACTGATGTTTCCTTTACTAAGGAGGTTTGGAGGAGGTGGGGAAGGCATCCTACATGTGTTGTGGCTTCATGACTCTTAGTTCAGCAGAGATGTTACCAAGATAAAAGTAAGCAAGGTCTCTCAGTCTCAACAAACCATTTTATTATTTGTTCCTGATCCACCTTTAACCAGGCTTTGTTGACTGAGTTTTCTGTTAATAACTGAGTGGTTCTAATTAGGAATGAAACCCCACAAGACCAAACAAGACTAACCTCATCTCTTCTACTGACTGTTAAAAACCACCATTGATCAGGGATGTGTAATGTATGCTACAAGTGCTTTTGGTTGTGGACTGCAGCAATTCCAGTGGACCCAGCCAGACAAACCAATCCCTTGTTTGAGGTTGATGGGAGGGGGGTCCAACAAGAGAACTCAGTAACATCATCATGGTTTTACCAGCCAACAATCCCTAATGCCTTGTAATTTTTGGATGCTAGATTCTAACAAGCAGCCAATGCCAAAGACAGGCTGTGCTGTCCAGCACTTGCCAAGCATGTTCATTAGTCTTCTTCCCTCTCACTTTTTTTACCTAATGCAAGGAAAGTTTTCTTCAGAAGTGTCTTGTGAATTATAATTCCAAAAATATATGTGAGTGATGGTACAGAACTGGGATAAACAGGACTGTGAGGTGTTTACAGATGCAATTCTGAGGTCAGGCAGAGTTTATCCACAGGTTTTAGCATCATATCTGAAGCATAAACAAGAGTCCTGTTGGCAGCCTAACATTGCATTTGGTTCCTGCTGCAGACTCTCAGGCTGGCATAAAACTAACCCGTTAGACAATTCACGGCTGAGTCTGGCTCTGGAGGGGTCTGAATGTGTCAGGTAGTGAAAGCCCAATCCTCCTCCCTGTGTTGTCTGTGTACTGCCCTGGGGACATGTGAGTGTTGGTTCCTAGCCTCCTTCCTCTCACCCACCCTCTGGGAACCCACCTCCTGCTTCCCTGAAGGGCTGTTAACGACCTATGAGTCTCAGGGTGGCTAATGGATGCAGACATCGAGAAAAACAAGCAAAACACTTCTCTGTTTACCTGCTTGGAGGTGAAGCACGGGGGAGAGAGCCAAAGATCCTCTGAAGTCATATGGGGCTGCAAGGTAGGTGCAACTCCAACTGCCCCAGAGGGCAAGCTGGGATTTTTTATGGTCTTTTGGTGATTAGCTCAGAACTAGTTGTGGTTCTCTGCCTTCTGAAGAGAGCCTGAAAAGGTGACCACTGAGAGAGGCTGCAGCCTACATTTATTCTCCTCTGCCAGTAGTCTGGGAAAGGTGTTAACAGTCCTCAGCACAACCCTTCATGGCTGTGCCTGTTTCTGCAGTAGCAGGCAGCATAAGGAAACTGGGATAAGCATTAGGAATGCAATGCAGAGAGCCAGGGTTCAGTTCTCTGCATGGAGAGTTTCAAGCATCAGAAACTTTTAAAAAGTGAGACCGGAGTGCAATTTCTCCTTATGGACCTTGGGAAATTCAGAGTTGATCTTTTCCAAGCCAAAACCCAGAGATGGGCTGTTAACTTTCTGCCTTTGTGGTCCTTCTCTCTTTCTTTCTCAGGGGTCCTAGAAGAAGCCGAGTTCTATAACATTGGTCCTTTAATCCAGATAATCAAGGATCGGTTGGAGGAGAAGGACTACACAGTAACTCAGGTATGGAAAGAAAGGGTGAGGAAAGATGAGTGTGGTGGGCAAAGGAGGGAGAGAGGTGGAAAGAGAGAGGTGAGTCTAGAGGGAGAGCACTCATGGAAGAAGCAGCAAGGATTGGAAAGAAGCAACTAATTAGAATTTATGTGCTAACATCTGCATAGCAACATCTTGCAGGAGGCAGACTACCACCATTCTATTTACAATAAAGAAGTTACAGGCTTGTTTTGCATCCCCAGAAGTAATATTGGATGTAGCCCCTGAAAGCAAATCATCTCCTCTAGCTTTTGGAAGAAGCCAGCTGGTTGCTGTGGGATATGAAATGATGTTTGTGAGGAGAGTGGAGGCATGGGGAGGAGGCATCTGGTGTGGAGAGTTCTGGGAATGTTATCACATAGGGATACCTGTAGAGAAACACAGTGTGGACAGGTGAAGAGATGTCTGTGGAAGAGTTAAATGCAGAAATTGATGCACAGGGAATCAATCATGCCTTATCTTGGCCAGTAACTTTTTAAAATCTGTCTTCTGGGGGTGTTGGCTGATGTCTCACTTTTCATCACATCTGCTTCAGGTTTTAAGCCTCCAGCAACAGTTGCTTTGCACTCCCAAAACCCCATCAGGATTTGTATAAACGACTTTGTAATGACAAATGCAAACTCCCCATCGAAAGAGCCCAGTATTTTCTGGGAACAATGCAGGAAGCTCTTAGCTCAGTTCCTGCTCTCCAGAAGAGATACCATTTTTCTTGCTCTCCATGACAGCATAGAACATTGGGCTGTGGTTTCCACTCCCCTTTAGCCTGGGACACGTGGAAGAGGTCTACTGCTTTCTTCTGTGGGAGGGCAACAGCCTTTAGTACTTGACCATTGCCAACATGCTCTGCAATTTTGCTATCAGGTGCCTCCTAAGCATGTCTACCGTGTGCTACAGTGTCAGGAAGAGGAGCTCACTCAGATGGTTTCCACTATGTCGGATGGATGGTGCTTTGAGCAGGTATGGAGAAGGTAGAAGAGGCTGGACAGGAGTTGTCTTTTGGGAAGAGATCATGGATACCATAGAGTCTGCAGGCAAAGCACCTTCTCTCTCTGAGAATGTTGGGTGCTATCACACTGGCTCTCTCTGCCCCTTCACTAGAGGTTTAGAGGATGCTGTATGAAGCTAAGGTGTTTTGCATCCTGGCTGACTCCTCTCCTGGTTCTCTGTGCTGTCCCCTCAGCTTAGTTGGGAGGCCTTTCTACTGGGGGTATGCATAGAACTCCTAGCTACATGGTGGGCTTTCTGCCTTGCTCCCCAGGTGGAGCAGATGTTTGCAGTAGCCTGTGCTTGTTGTTCTTACTCATCTCTTCTAGCTTGTAAACATTGGCTCATCCTATAACTACGGGAATGAGGATCAAACAGAGTTCTTGTGTGTGGTCTCCAAAGAGTTGTACAACTCCTCCAGTGGCCTGAGCTCTGAGCCCTGCCACAAAACCAAGGTGAGACCAACTTTCCTATGGCCCTGCTCCTGTCCCCTATGAGACCCTTTGCTTGTTTGCTCCCTCTTTTTTTCCTCTCTCCACTGTGACTTTGGGTTGTACCTCAGTGGTGAAACACGGCAACTTGTTCTGGTGTTCAGCACCATGGCATTGCACCTGTTTCCCAAACAGAGGAGTGTGTGTGCTGAGAGTGGTGGTGTCCAGCTCTGTGTTGCAAACAGCCTTAGCAAGTGACCCTAGCACTTCTCATCCCACTCATGACCGTGCTGTGTGTGTCACTGCTGTTAGGGTGTGATTTCCCTGAAGGTTTTGCAGCATTCTCTTTCCTTTTGCTGAGCCCCAGCCTAAGAGGACGGAGATCACCTGCTCCCCTTTTGAGGGGAGGGCAGAAATGTGTGGCAGTGCATGGCACTCTGTAGACACCTAGGATACAAGAAGGAGCACTAGCAACTGATGGCTGTTGTTGGTCAGTGAGATCACAGCACGTGTAAACGGCTTAGCCCTGACCTGATGCTCTGGCAGAAGACAAGTCTCTTTGCACCCTGACTCAGGGCTGTCTTGTCTATGAGGAAAGGTCCCTTTTTCATTGCGCTGTCATGACCATTGCTTCATTCCCTGGTGTGTCAGAAAGAACTGCCATGGCTCATCTTGCAAGTATCTCCACTCTCTCTTCTCTTTGTCCTACATGCTGGGCCACAGAGCACACAGGATGACCTGGAGGAGGAAGAGCAGGAGGTGGAGGAGAAGGCAGAAGCAGAAGCAGAGGAGAAAGGTGCAACAAATCCTTGAGGAAAAGATTTAAAAAAACCCAGCCCAAGCACAGACCCATCCACCTTCCTGGTGAGAGCTCACAGCTAGCAGCAGGGGAAGGACAAGGGCAGGTGGGGATGTGGGAGGGGTCCTCTCCAGGAGCAGAAGTCTCTCTGGAGATAAAGCTCACAGGGGAGAGTTGTTACAGTGGCTGCTGCTTTATATTCCAAACTGTTTGGTTTATTTATGGTTATATTTTTATTTGCAGACTGACTGTCTGTTTGGGATAGCACTCTTTCTGCCTCAGTCCCACTCCCCTCCATGTCTGTCCTGCACTGTCACTTGCCTCCCACCCTGCCCCACTCCCCAGCCTGTAGCATCCTTCCCTCAGCTGTCTTTGCCCCCCTCCCCCGGGGCTCAGAGCAGTCCCTGCCTGAGCCCCTGTGTCTCTCTCTGCTCCTCACTTTTCCTCCTCTGCAGGTACGTTACCTGTCCACACTCTCAGCTCCAGCCAGCCTGAGCTCTGCATGAGTGACTCACTTCCCTCTTGTGGGTACGGCCCCGGTTTGTAGAGCTTGGGGAGGGGGAGGGAGGGAGGGGAGGCTGACTCATTCCTAAGGCGGTTTTTCTGATCCTTACCCTACCTGTGCCTTTACCCACCAAGCAGAACCTCCTGCTCCAGACCAGAGGCTCTGGCAGCAGGAAGCAGAGTGCAGCTGGGAGAGATGAAGCGGAGTGGAAATGAATGCGAAGCAGGCAGGGGTGGCAGGGGAAGGGGGGATGTCTGCCACGTGTCTGCCTGACACGCATGCCAGATCGTGTCTCCAGGCTGCCGGCCGCAGCTCCTTTGCCTGCCAGCCCCAGAGCACTTTGCAGGAGGCAGCCTGGGATTCAGTTTTTATTCCCCTCCCTGCTCTCGCTTCCCGGGGCTTTCACCCCCACCGCCTCTGCCAGGGTGAGGCGAAGGGAGAGAGGGTGGTGAAGGCAGAGCGGATGTGGCCGGTCCCTGCTCCAGATGTTCCTGCAGCTGTGTGGAAAGGAGCCTCTGTGCTCTGCTTGCTGCTCAGGCTGCCCGGCCAGGCTGCGTGGGGCTGAGTACAGAAAGCCTCAGAAGGAGGATTCCTCTCTCATACTGGAAAACAGGCTCTTGCTAAACCAGAGGCGCCCCGTGCCAGCCCCTGTCACGGCGGGGTGTGCTTGCTAGTGGCTGGCATTTCTGTCCCTCTGTTCGAGAGCCTCCTTGTCCATGGCAGTGGGACCAGAGCGTTACTCTCTTACAAGTCAGTGTATGTTAATCATGCAGACTTTTTCTTCCTTTTTCTCTGTTCTGACTCCACAAGTCTTCTCTTTTCTTCTGTTCTCATTTCCCCTATCGTTTCCCTTCTCCTGTTTTTCACTCTCCCTTCCCCTCCATGCTCAATCACTTTTCTTTTTCCCCTGCAATTTACTTCGTTTCTCTTCTCCTCTCTCCTTCTCCAGCTGTTACAAGCCCGAGGTCTGAAGATGTGTTCCTGACACTCCATTCCAGCCTTTCAATTTCTGGTTTATATCTTTATTTATGTAGCACAGTGTTCGGCACCCCACTGCCCCACGGTGACACTCCCCAGCCCCTTCACTCCCCCCGTGCAGCCATTCTTTCTTACAAATTCTCCTCGGAGGCTTGAGCTCCGGCCCCGGAGGGAGGCAGAGGCTCCAAGGAGCCCCTGGGCTGCTTGCTGCAGGGGCTGCAGCCCACGGCCCCTGCCATGCCTGGCAGGCCGGCTTTCCTTAATGTCACAGTGGCCCCTGCTGGGGACATCGGTGATCAGCCGCTGCGGTCCCTTCCTCAGCACCCTGGATGTGGCTGGGGCCCCGAAGCGGTGGCAGCTGCTGAGCCTGGGACCAGTCCTTGCCTGTTGCAGGCAACGGGTCTGGGCTTGTGGTCAGAGGGCAAATGCGGAGCCAGTGCCCAGTTCTAGGCCACCTGCACTGCTGTCAGGGTGTCCCTGTGCTGGGTGTCATGCTCCTTGGTGCCTCCCTCCCTGTCAGCCAGAGCAGCCCTCTGTGGGCAGGGTGAGGGGGGAACAGGCATGCTCCCTGGGTACCAGGGCCATGCTGACACCTGATGTCAAGTCTTGCAAGCACAAGGAGATCCCAGCCTCAGGGAGCAGGGCATTTACTTCACTGTTCTGTCTGAGGACACAAGGTTGTAACTCCTGAATAAAATTCACAGTCTGTTCCTCCTTGTTGCCTCTCATTTCAAGTGGCAGAAATTCAGTGCTAGTAGAAGGGGCTGGGAGCTGGAGGAGTTTGGATTCATCACCTGGAGCCACCAGAAGCTGCTTGTGCTGCACCTGTCTCCTGGAAGTTGGAAGTCCTTCCCACTGGATCGGTGCTGCATCTCCACTGCAGGCAGCTGGGATAGAGAGCAGGTTTGGTTACCTGCACCCCATGATGATAACAAGGACATGTCTAGCCAGTGTATTGACACCACTGTGCCTGGGACACAGCTGAGAGGGAGAGCAGGGGGGTGGAAACTTTTTCTAGTGCCAGGATTGGAGTTTGGTCAAAAAGATACAAGCCCCAAGATAATTTTTAACAGAATAAGGCAAACTGGAGACAAAAACACCCCTCAAATTAATTTTATTTCTAATTCCAGAGAGTGGCCCACTGTGTATATGCACACACACACACAAACACACACACACACACCTGTATATCTTCAGTAAAAAACCCCAAACCCATAGCGGTCACTGTTGAAACACTTTGCCCTTCACCTTCACCTCCTGGATTATCTGAATTAGGAGATGGAAGCAGTTCAGAGCCCTCATGTTGAAAGTGTTCAGTAGGGCTGAGGGAAGGGGGTGGGGGGCTGCTACAGTGTTTTTACTGAGTGGCTGGGGGTCCTTTCCCTGAGGAAAGTGCAGGGGAGGAGGCTGGGTGCTGCTCCAGCAGGGAGGCAGGACACGCTCTCCGGGGTGTGATGCTGGACTCATGCCTGGGAGTCAGTGAGACGTGAAGAGCTGCCTGGCTGAGCTGAGCAGCACATGCCAGCTAAGAAAAGAAGCAATTAGGGAGATGGAAGAGGAGGAGTGATGGGAGGGGAAGGGGGAAGAAGGATAAGCAGCAGGAAGGAAGAGGGAGGCAGATTGATTTCACAGTTACTGGAATCTCTTAACTATATCAGTCACATTTTCTTTCAGCAAATGTTCCAGCATAAGATTGTGGCTGAATCACATGGTTCATGGGAAGTTCAACACCCCTTATTCCTTTTCTCAGAAACAATCAACTTGGGACTCTTGCTGTGTCGTGTCACCCATGTCCTCCTCCATCCTGCCTCACTGCCAACTTTTTTGGATGGATGACCTAAAAACACCTGGGGACACTCCCTGGGAAGTACTGAGGGGGAAGAGGGTTTGCCTGAGCTTCTCTGCAATCCCCAGTACAGGCTTTTTTTACCCTGCTCAGAAGAGCATCCTGGGTCTGACAACATCCCACACAGCAACTCTCTTTGAGAGGCAAGTGAGCAAGATTGGGAACAAGTGCCATGTGAGCGTAGGTCTGACAGGGAGAAGGCAGAGATGCACTTTTCTCAGCTCATGGTTTGGTTTAGCCAGCCCAGCACTTGAGTGATCCTGGTGTATACTCCATAGTGATTTGGACGTGCACATCCCATTCCCCAGCTCACCAAACCCGCCAGAAACCACCTGCCACTGGGTTCCTTGCAGGCCAGCGGACCTCCAGAATCACCCTAGAGAAAGGGAAAGAAAAATAGGGTGGTGGTTATCCACCAGTTTCTCCTGTTGGATGATTACAGTAGCTTTGAGTCCTTCTGTCTGGAGATTCCTGTATCCCCTCAACTTAGGCCTGGGACACATGCTACATCCCTTATACCTTAGGCAGATGTCAAAGACAGCCTCCAGAGCAAACATCCAACCCATTGTTGCATTCCTTCATCAAGCAAATTCCTCCCCCTTTGCCAGCTCCCAAGAAGCTGACAGCTCCATTGTTTCCTTCTGCTCTGTGTGGCATTTCCAAATATACAGAGAGCAAGGCAGCTGGTGGAATTTAACTGGATACCCAGAGGGATGGGAGACAAAGGATTTCCTTGAGATTGATAGTGAGGAGGGGACGGACAGGTTACTGTGTGTGAGAGATGCTAATGAGGCTGAGGGGGAAAGAGGCTGATGTAGACTCAGAAGTGGGAGGTAAAGAGTGGAGAATGGGCTTAAAAGAGAAGAATAGTTTAAGCATATTTGGATCCTGTCTAAGGAAAAAATGCCGGGAAGAAATGGTCATCAGAGCTGTATTTGCCACTTAGACCAGAAGAAGGGTTGAGGGAGTCAGGATATGGAATGCATTTGGGAGACTCGGGAGACACCCCACCTCCAGTAGTCAACCCTGATCCCACAACTCCTCTGTCACCTGGCAGGCATCTTTCTTGCCCTTGTGGTACCCAGCACACAGCATCCTGGGAGAAATCATGTAGTGATAGGCCTCACTGCAGGCGTCCTGCTGGATGAGCTGCACATCCACCTTCTGCAGAACGTTGCTGATGTGACCTGAGGGGTAGAGAACCAAAAGCAGTGCAAGTGAGCAGTGGTGGAGTCGAGTCCTCCTCCATTTACTGTGATCTCCCAGCCCATGCCCACCTCACTGCATGCTGAAAGCTGCCATCTGAATTACTGTTCTGCTCTCCACTGGCATTGCAGCCTCTGACTGTCAGCACAGCACTTCACCTGCATGGAAGGAGTAACATTCCCTTGCAGTATCTTTCCCACAGGGATATGCTGTAAGAACATCAGCTTTTGGGATGAGGGGAATTTGGTTTGGGGAAACATCTGGGATATCAGAGTTTTGGGTGCTGTCACCCAGCAGTGTGTGTGTACTATGTGATTAAAATGGTCAAATAGTACCAAGGCACAGCAACAATTACAGTGTGTCATCCTCAGGGGACCCTGAAGTTACCAGCGTAGGTGTTGCTGGGGGGACCCAGGTACTAGGATCTTTAAAACAGGGAAAATATTGCTGCAGGGACAACAAACAAGTGTCCTCAGGACTCAGTCCTGGTTTGATGAAAAGCAGCTTTTTAATCTCAATTAACTCTGGTCAGCTCCCTGGGGAATGACCCAAAAGGAGCCTTCATGTCTGTGTAAGGATGGGGTCAGGTTTGGCACTGCTCCATGCTGTGACAATGGCTGAATAGCCTGTCAGACCTCTCTCTACTTCCTGAAAGGCTATTCTAGTCTTTGGATTAAGGAACATATAAGCTGTCTCCATATAGTTTATCTGACTTTCACACCTGACTTTCCAAATGAGGCTTCAAGTCCCTCAACAAGTGTCTTTGGCTAACCTGTGACCCAAAATCAAAGGGGATGAAGGAAGCATAATGTTCTGGGGAGAATGGAAGCCTGTTCTTCCTACCCTACATCTGAACCTGTTTCCACCTTGGCTTGGCTACAGTAGGAAAGATCTTGCACCTACCGCCTTCCTTGAGGGCTCCCCAGCCAGTGATCCAGCAATGAAGGCCAGGCTCAAAGAGGTGAGAAGGAGCAGGCAAGCAGATGGGCTGGATTAAGGGTGATATGATCACAGGATGGTCCAGCTGGAGCAGGGCCACATCATAATCATGGCTGTCCTCCTCGTAATAAGGGTGAAGGAAGAGGCGGATCACCTTGAAGGACACCTCTGTGTGGCTGGTGGCATTTTGCAGATATTTACCTAAGTAAACAGTCCAGATGGAAGCAGAGGCCAGTCTGTAGGGCACAGCAGAGAAGATAAGTCATCACATGAACTGAGAAGGATGGGGTGAAAGGTGTATATAGGTTAAATAAACAAATGGGGATGTTATTTGCCAGTGAATACCATTTAAATTCTCTCCCTGGTAGGCACACACATCTAGCACCCTCCATCCTGCATTTGGACACCTCAAAATGGCCAAATTTAGCCCACATAGACCACTTGAAAGTCTGGCTCCCAGTTCTGGTGGGCTTTCTTGCAGGGTTGTAGGACATGGGTAGGAATATGGCAGGAGAAGGGTGAGGTGAGGTGAGAAGTACAACTGCAAGGCAGTCCAAATCCTGCCTAGGCAGGTGTCACCCTACCGAGAATGATCAGCAGCTCCTCCACCTCCCTGAGCTCACATAGCCTCAGGAGGAAAGGGCAGACAGAAAAGTCCAGCAGCAGTAGCTGAGGAAGTGGGGGATTCCCACTGCTCACTGGTAGAGGAAAAGGGGAGTTTGGATGAGGTGGAGACTGGGCCTAAGGGTGCACACTCCTTCCTCTATCCAGCCCTGTCACCCAGCACAGCTACCGACCTTCCTCCTCGCATCTTCCCAGTTTGAAAGAATGAGTGAACCCCTCTGATCTGTACGTTACCACCCCTGTTCTGGTACGTACATGAGGTGCAAGGAAATGGGGGAGAGACTGTGCTTCCTCCTGAAAGGACAGGTCTTGAAGGCAGGCAGCATGAGACCCAAACAACTTCCTCCCCAGGTAATGCTATCCTGGTGCTGTCCTAACAAATGCTGATGCCTCCATGGTTATAATATCATGGGGACAACTCAGATCAAAGCAAAAGCAGAGCTGTGAAGTGCCTTCCACTACCACTGCCCTCTCAAAGCTGCTCTGTGAACTGCATGCCCACATATTAGTATGTGTATCCATACCCCTTTCCAGCTCCAAGTCACAGGGGAGCATGCCACAGGTGAGAGATGGAGGGTACAGCTGCCCCATGACATTTTCACAAGCCAGATGATCTTTCAATCACGTGTGACATGAAGAGCAATGCAAGTCCTTCTCCTGCCCAGCACTTCCTCCTTTTACCTCTCATCCTGGAAGCAGTGTGCGGCTGAGACCACCCAGCGGTCAGCAATGAGCGTTCCCCCGCAAATGTGGCGTCCCCGAACTTGCAGGCTGGCCTGCCATGGCCATTCCCCTTCCACAGAGTTTGCACCACCCACGATCCTGCTGAGAGAGGCTTGCAGCCCACAGTCTGAGGAGGAGAAGACACAGCAGGTACTTCAGGGAAGGAGTGGAACATGATATACTGTGCCTGCCCTTCCTTTCTTACCTAATTGACTGAAGAGTTTGACCTCTAATCTGTTGCCTTACGCAGACAGCAGATGTTATATGTACTTCCCAGGACAGGTATACGGAGCACTCCTTCCAAGCCCCAGCTGATGCCTGCACAGCCTTACCCACCTCCAGAGGCAGTCTGGGGATGCCTTCAGGGCAGCACCTTGCCTGTGCTCCCTGCTATCCTGTCAGGGAACCCTTGCAGCCATTCGGTTTCACTGCCCATCAAAGTTCCAGAAAAAACAAGCAGGGAAATCAGAGCAAGAGCTCTCTCCCTGCCAGTGACCATGCAGTCACGGGTGATTTCCCTGGCTGGAGCCTTGTAGGATGGCACTACTTCACATAAGCCAACACAGTAGTCCAACAGGCAGCCTGTGGGTAGAACCTGGCGTGTGAGACACATCTCTCTGGCCTGATGCCTCTGCCTGAGGGAGATGGGGAGCTGCTGTCCAAAGAGCAGACAGTGCCTCCTGGCAGCTCAGCATGGAGCTGGCTCATTGCTGCTGCCACCACCACTGCAGGATGGAGCTGTGACACTGCTGCCATGGGGCTAGGGTAGGGAGAAGGTGGTGGAACAAGAGATGGTGGGTGCTTATGCTGGGGCAATGGGGGGAAAAGAGGGTGACTTGAAGCTACGTGACATCCTGAACCTGCCTGGCTGACGTGTGACTGAACATTTTCTCACCACAGCGCTTCTCATCAGACAGGTCCTTGCAGTCTACAGTGGTATCACACAGAGGGTTGGGTTTCTTCACACAGGTCCCATCTTCACAGCGGTAGGTGAAAGGACCACAGGGGACCCCTGCGAAGAAGAAGAAGATGAAGGGGAGCCAGGGCTGATGCAAACATCAGCAGGTTGCAAACACAGCCTGAAGGCCTTTCAGTGGAGGAAAGAAGGCAACAGAGAGCTCAGGGGAACTCCATAAATGACGACAGGGAATTTCCTGAGCAGGCTTGCAGCTACAAAGCACACATTGAGCAGGGTGGGCACATTAGCTCCTAGCTGGTGCCCTTCCTCATAAGAGGGAAGTATCCTACCTACAGCCTTGCCTCGAGCACTGGAGAAAGCACTGGCCAGCCGAGCACCATCCCCCCCCTCCCTACCTTCGCTGCACTGCTCCTCATCGCTCCCGTTGGCGCAGTCCAGCTGCCGATCGCAGACCCTGCTGAACTCGATGCAGGTGCTGTCCTCACGGCACTGGAACTTTGCAGGGCACACTGCAGGGGGGAAGGAAGCGCCCGGGAATTAGGGTTGCAAGACAAGGCATCAGGTGTGAGGTTGGGGCCATAAGTGCACCAGCAGGCTCTGCAACCCCCTCCCCCACCTCATAAGGATTTCACAGCCTGTTCTTAAGACCAGCTCTGGTATAGTGCAACTGTGTGGCTTTGAAACAGATTGCCATGCAGAGCAGGAGCCTAATCCCCTTTCTCAGGAACTTAATTTAATCCGAGGTTCTTGCTATTGTTCTTTGCCTTATCTATGTAGTAGACATACCTGCACCCTGTCTTGTACCTTCCTGATGCTGACTTAACTTTCCTTGACTTCTTGGCTCAGCCTCAGACTTGCCTTATCACTATGGACTTGTCTTGTGGTCACTGGGCTCTTGGTTGACCCCAGGTTGCTGTCACCAGACCTGGACTCTGAGTCTTTCAGAATTGGCCACTGTCTCCAGTGGTTCAGGGATTTTTCTGTCTGTGAATAAACAGCTGTAGAGGATAACTAGTGAAAAATTCGTGGTGGCAGCAATGTAGTGACCCCCCACACACCTCTGAAACCAGGGATGGGAGAATAGCTGTTCCTATGAGAACGGGGTTTTGCAGGAGTCCTGGGATGCTGCAGATGGTGCCTGTGTCAGCACTAACTGCTGTTGGCATGAAGAGCTGTTCAAGGACTTTCATGGTCCCAAACTAGGGAACAATGTATGGGGTGAGGATTTGTACAGATCAAGTGTCACAAAAGCCCTGGGGGGAACAGGGAAAGAGCAGGGCAGTAGGTGGGTTTGGGGAGGTGCGGGCAGGGTGGGAGCGGGATGCTGAGTGGTATGACAGCAGAGGGGGCTGTAGGGAAGGGCTGAGGTTAATTGTCCAGCCTTGGTGGGGATATGCAGGACAAGGTGGGGCACAGCCTGGGCAGGGAGTTTCTTGCAAGCTGCATAGAGCTCTTGGCACATGGGTATTGGGGGTTCTCCCAGGACGACTATGCTGTGCACAGGAGCAAGAAGCACTGCTGCTCCTTTCCAAGAGGGCTGAAGCCATGAACCTGTGGGATGAGGCCTTAATGGATGCAGAGTTTTAAGCTTCTGGAGAGAAGGTAGAAGTCTGTACCTAGGCAAAATGAATCCCCCTCATCTCTGCCTACCTTTGGAGGGGCAAGGGGTTGTGTCCTGCTGAGGCCAGGTACCATCAGGGGGAAGAAACCACTCACCACAATTTCTCTCATCCAGCCCATTGGGGCAATCTTTGATTCCGTCACAGGCTGGCACGCACAAGCCATTCACCGAGCACAGGAACTCCCCGGGGCATGCTGTGAAACCACCAGAGAGTAGTTAGTCCCTAGTGACTGGAAACCTTGCAGAGGAGCACTGTGGCTTGAAAGTGGAGCGTGGAGTTGCACACCTTCCTGACCACATGTGTGCTGCAGCAACGTGCCACCTGCACATGCTGACTGTGCTCCGCAGAATCTGCCGCATCTTCTGCTCCAAAAAAGGGCAAATGGAGCCAGGCTACGTACCAGGGGAAGGGGGGGGATCTTTCCCTGCTTCCTCTGGCACCAACAGGCAAGAGCCAAGACAACCACCTGCCTGGTGTGCTGTACCTTTGGTTTAACACTGCTTCATGACTCCTGAATGCTGCAGGAAAGCTGAAATAGGTTCTTTGGAGTCGCTGTTAAAACCTGGTCAAGGCCTTGAAGGGGTCAATGAGACATGTGTTGGCAGGGGCATGCATTCAGGGACTGGTAAGCACTACAGGCATCTTTTAGGAGGGAGATGGAGAAACCTTGGAAAGATGAGTGTGGGTGTGCATTTTTATATGTATGCACATTTGTGTGAGGTTTTATTTGTCTCTCACGGATTCTAAGATGAGCAGGAAACATCTCTCTCTGAGAGCCCTTATAATTGAAATGGAAGTCACTTCAAGTCAGAGATAGTCTCTCTCATTGAATTCCCAAGGCTAATCTCTGATGGGGGTACAGGGGTGAGCCTGTAAGCAGTTCTCTGAAGTTGGGCTTTGGCACATGGATGCTCTGGCAAAATGAGGCAGGGCCACATGTGCAGAAGCAGCTTCACATATAAATGCCTCTTCAGGAGATCAGTGGTGTGTGCATCACTTGTAAGCAGGTGCCTGAAGGGCAGATGGCAGTTAGGGCTCAGGGGATGTATCTTGTGTTTCTTATAACACAAGCAAACTGCACAGGGGCTGTTGGAAGCCACCACAACACTAAGGAGCAGGAAGGAGCTAGAACTCACGGTCAGAAAGGTTATACAGGCTGTAAGCTGCCTGTACACCAGGGCCAGTCAAGGAGATCTGGGAGGCGAAGGTAATGGTGATGTTAGTAGAGGACATAACTGGGATCCGCTCAGCATAGGCTTGCAGGGTCCGCAGGCCACACAACCTGAGGAGTAAACACAAGCTGAGTGTCTCAGGCAGGGAGGGAGGAGAAGACAACAAGTAGAGCAACGGGACTTGGTGGGGTGGGAAGGGTGACACACAGACTGTGTGTGGGGGAAGCCCAGAAAGGAAAAATGCCTTTAATATGTCATGCAATCCAGAGTCTAGAGTGATCATACTATCTTTTGACATCTCCCATTTTCTGGGAAAGTGCTGAATTCACACCACACAAAGCAATTAACTTCTTAAATTTATCTTCCCGAAGCAGCCATCTTGTAGAAACTGTGCCACTGGCAATTTGAGAAAGGCAGGAAGAGAAAAAGTGGGGGAAAAAAAGGTAGGGGAACATAGCTTCTGGAAAAACCAGATGAAATTCAACAAAAGCAAGTGTAAAGTCTTGCACCTGAGAAGGAACAACCACATGTATCAGTACAGGCTGGGGGATGACCTGCTGGAGAAGAGCTCTGCGGAGAAGGACCTGGGGGTCCTGGTGGATGACAAGTTGGCTATGAGTCAGCAGTGTGCCCTGGTGGCCAAGAAAGCCAATGGGATCCTGGGGTGCATCAGGAGGAGTGTGTCCAGCAGGTCGAAGGAGGTGATCCTCCCCTTCTACTCTGCGTTGGTCAGGCCCCACCTGGAGTATTGTGTCCAGTTCTGGGCTCCCTGATATAAAAAGGACAGGGACCTTCTGGAGAGAGTCCAGAGAAGGGCTACGAAGATGATTAAGGGCCTGGAACATCTATCCTGTGAGGAAAGGCTGAGAATGCTGGGGCTGTTCAGCCTGGAGAAAAGAAGACTGAGGGGGGACCTAATCAATGTTTATAAATATCTTAAGTATGGGGTGCAGGGGGAATTGGCCTGCCCCTTTTCAGTGGTCTGTGGAGACAGGACAAGGGGCAATGGCTGCAAGTTGGAGCACAGGAAGTTCCGCACCAACATGTGGACAAGCTTTTTCACAGTGAGGGTGACAGAGCCCTGGGACAGGCTGCCCAGGGAGGTGGTGGAGTCTCCTTCTCTGGAGATATTCAAGACCTGTCTGGACGCCTATCTGTGCAGTATGAGCTGGGGAGCTGCTTTGGCAGGGGGGTTGGACCCGATGATCTTTCGAGGTCCCTTCCAACCCCTACAATTCTGTGATTCTGTGATTCTGTGATCAGACCTTTAGAGGAAAAGAAGTTCCCACACAGGACCAGTGGAGAGGAAGTTAATGAGATGGGCTGAGGGAAGTTTTGGAGGAAAAGGGCAATTTTGCAGTAAATGGGAGGAAAACCAGAAGCCATAGCTCCATCATCTTGGAGCCGGCTCTGAGGAGGTGGGAGCACAGCTCTTGGTCCTTTGCATCTGGGCAGTAGTGTGCAGCAGCCCCACCTATGTATGGGTACAAATTTTGGGAAGTCCTGCAGGGGGAAAAGTGGTTGTAGTCAAAGCAGGAGGTTATGAAGCTAGGCAGGAGATCTGTATGGAGGTGGATGCAAGGCAATGGCACACTCAGATAATATTGAAGAGGTGGTGACAGGCAGATTTGCAAACAAATCTGATGTAAAGGAGACGTAGGAGGACACCAAGGTTACACACACAGGAGAAAACTAGGAAGCCTGATGCAAACAGCAAGACAGAGAAGGCAGGCTTATAGCTCGAAGCAAATATGTGATAAATGTGCTCACTGGGGAACCTGTGAACAAGAGAGGCTGAAGAGGTAGTAGAAAGCAGACATCAGCACCAACAGTGGCCACTGGGTGTGGTGGTAGGCTCTCCTTCCTTAGACCTGCTGGCTGGAGGAGGGAACCTGCAGAGGTTTAATCCCAGTTTAGTCCCAGGTGGGAAGTGAGAGACAGAAACCAGGACCCAAGCACACACCTTCTGCTCTGAATTATCCACTGGCCTTGGGTACAGGGCAGGTCGTGCTTCTGTCTGCTGAGTGCGTAGGCGTCGAACCACAGGGTCACCCCATAGTCGTGGGATGGTACCTGTAGGCAAGGGGGTCCAGAGTAGAGTGTAGATGGCTCCTATGAGTGCTGCAGCCCACTCCATGTGACAGAAACAAGCAGGGTACACATGAGGGGGAGAGCTGCCGATTCACACATGGCAGGCCAGAAAGAAGCACCCTCTGAACAGAGGCCAGGCCACAGGCTGGGGTGTGTCTGCTGCTGGTCTCAAGGCATGGTAATTCCTAGGAATTTCTAGCAATCTGCTTCTGCCTTGAAAAACTGCTCTGGATACCGGATTTCAGATTCCCCCTTAGCTACAGCATCTCTGTGCCAGCATGCAACATTAGACTCTTTCTCCTTCAGAAACACACATTATGTGGACGCTAGACAGGCTGCCCGCCTCTGCTCACTTCTCATGATGATCTGACTGAGAGCATTGCCTGTACTGCCCCTCAGTCCCCAATGTGGAGAGTACCACATGGGTTTCATGGATGGAATGGATGCTCGTGTGGAAACTGGCTCTTACCGTCATGTGCCAGGTGCACTGCGTGTTGGGCGAGTAGTAACTGGGGTAGTGTGGGGTGCCAATCTTCCCCTGCAGCTCCAGGCCCTCCTGCAGAGTAATATTCACTTCACAGTCTGTGAATACACACATAGAAAGCCCTGGTAACTGTCTGCTCAACATAAGCCTGGAGAAGCCATGTACTCGTCCCATTGTTGGAAGGGAGAAAAGGGGTTCTAAGGCCTGATTATAGAGGTGACTGGGATCTTGCACCATCTCCCTTCAGGGGGTCATTTCTACCTGGCAAGAATTCTAGCCTCCTCATCTTTTTCAGAGAAGGGTAGTGGTAATGTACATTGCTGCTTTAGTCTCTTATATTGAATGGCATTTATCTGCGTGTGCCTCTGGATGTGATGCCCAGGCCACATCTGGCTGCCCATCTATAAGAATGATCACTCAGGCTCTGTTTGCCAGAGCCTGGGTTGTAAAATATCAGGTTAATGTGCAAGTCCAGGTAAGGGAGCAAAATCTAACCTGCTTTTCACTGAGCACTTCTGCCTCTGCCCTTGCAATCTAGAGTGAATTCTGCCCCCAGAGAGGATGGAGCTGTGATGTTGTATGATATAACCCATCTCCTTCCTTCATATATCTATGGCCTCCCTCTTCCAGCCTTCGTCACCTTTGAGGAGCACCGCCTGCGCTGAGAGGATGAAGGGGTCATAGTAGCTGTACATGGCTTTCTTCCACACGATGGACATGACAGGGCCAGATGAAAGGACTTCCACAACAGGCTCCTGCCGGCTGCAGCCATAGATCCTCAGGGGAAAGAGATAAAAAGATGGGAGTGAAGCAAGGAACAAACAAACAAAAGAGAAGAACAAGAAAGAGAGACAATGGAGGTCTGTGTTAACCACAGCACATGCCTGCTGCGAGACACTAACTGAATCAAATAAAGGGCCACCATAGAGACAGCTCGTGCTGCCGTAATCTCTCAGACTGCACGGCTGGCTGTGTGATATCCCACATCAGTGACTTGAGCTGATCAGTGAGAGGCAGGTTCTGCATCAAAGAGAATTTCCTCTGATGTAGTCTAACACTTTCCCCTGCTGTGGTGTTTCGTGCCATCCTGCCTGGCTTCCCTGCTGTGCTCGCCCTGCTCAGGAGCTACCTACGAGGTGATGAGGTGTTTCTCCAGGGGCCCAGCTGCATCGTACATAGCCAGGCGGTCCCTGCAGTCCGGGAGAGTCCACTCCAGGTGTAGCTTGATCATGTAGCCCTTGAGGCTGTGGAGGTGCCAAAGACAACTGGAGGCCAAGTAGTCAGGGCCCTCCAGCCGTAGGACATCATCCTCCTGGACATAGCTGTACCTGTAGCAACCTAAAGCCAGGGAAAAGATACAGTGATTTGAATCTCAGGGTGATGTAAATGGAGACAAAGGAGGGCTTACTAAGTGGTTCTAAGGGAAATTAAGATATTGTCCCTTGGGATATCAGCATGAGCTCTATTTTGGGGTAAAACTGACTCATACCCATAATCTCAGTTTACTCTTGTGGCAGTGGCTCCAGTTCCCCTGTACCAATGCCCCAGTTTCTGTCTATAAGGATTGCCCCCTCTTCCTTGGTTAAGCCAATACTACCTTAGACTTTAAACACCAGCACAATGTAGTTATCTGCCACTGGATTAATTTTCTTTTTAATCTCTTTCACGCCTCATCTCCACATTCTTCCTGGATTTACACCCCCACCACCCATCAGATTTCCAGGTTTCAGCAGGCTTCCAATCCAGGATTTTTGAGTAAAAATCAGCTTAAATGTGAGTTCCCAATCGTATATCAAATGCAAGCTGCCAGACACAGCACTTACAACGCTGCCTGAAATTACTAAAAGCACCTTCAAGTATTGCTAAGACAACAACTCTTAAATGACTGAAACCACATCCAGTGCAGAGTCACATAGAGAAACCCCCTCCCCTGCTCAGTAGGGTTCCATGGGGTTGGGAATTAGCACTGTTCTACCAGCACACCAAAGCTATATGATGGGACTCATCAGGACAGGGACAAGACTAAGGTGGCTGCACTGCCCCTGGAAGCTGGTATCTCTGCACAGTGGTGTGTTTCTGGGATAGAGATGACGGATGCTCAGAGCAGTTGCACACTGTCAGGAAGTTTGGGTCTAGCCAAGCAGAAGCACTGATGCTCCCTTGCTGCTGTTCTCATCTCCCCTTCCCAGAATTTACAACTCCAACAAGCCAGCACACTTTCTGTCCCCTGTAAATATCCCTCCCACAAAGTCACAAACTCAAAAGGAAAGGAAAAAATAGCCTACCCAGAGTGGATTTCAGCACTACTATGTCTTTCATACTGGATTCTGTTAGAAAGGAAATATATTAAGGGAGATAAACAAAAAGAGACACTGGCAGTATGTGAATGCTAGCATGGCAGGTGATGACTCCCCTCCTTCCTACATAAATGGCTCAGAGCTTTGGCATGGGGCATGCTGCAGGTCTTTCTCTGTCTGCTCTCAGGGGCCTGTTTCAGTCATGCTTTCCCAACCTCATCCCTCTGGGAAATCTCTCTAGCCTCTGCCCCAATTCCAACAGCCCTGACTCATGCTGTCCAGCCCACCACGAGGTTCTCTGTGTTTATTCCTTGCTTGTTTTTGTGCACTATTCCAGGACCTCTTTTCCTTCCCAGAAGGGCTGAGCGTCACCTCAGGTAGCCACCCTTGTCCTCTGCCAGCCACACCACAAGGTACAACCCCACTTCCCAAGACCTTTACTGTCTACTTACCCCTCCCTTGCTCTCCCAGTTTAAATAACCCTCACTGAAATGCATGGGAGTTACTGAGGATGGGGAAGGAGGAGGGCTCTTTTGATGACCACTGGTTGATGAGCATCTCAACGTCCTTATAGCGTTCACCTCTGGAGAAAGGAGATGCAGAGAAATCCACCACCAAGAACTACAAGTCTGTGCAAAACAGAGTCACAGGGTGGACAACACTTTAAGGAGAGCTGGGCTTTGCTCCAGCCTCCCAGCTGAACTGGAAGTGACCAGAGGTCAGGTGCTACTGAGAATAATTGCCAAAATAAAAGGCACCATGAGGTCAGTTGGGTGTAAGCTTGGTTGTTGGGGGTTTGTCTAGGTTGGGGCTTCTGTAATCTCTAAGCAGAGCTTGATATTCTGTGGGGAGAGCTAATTATTTTTGTCATGGTAAAAACAGATGTTGTGGAAAAGATGATCCTGCAGGCATAAGGCAGGCTCACAGAGTTCACATGCTCTAGGGAAAGATATATGCTGGGCTGATATTAACTACTGTTTTAGCTGAAGGTAATAAAACTGAGAAGAACGAAGTCCTAAAGCCCTCTGGGGGAAATGGGAGGCTAGTGTCCTGGTGTGGGTGTAGCTGTCAGTAAAAATAATGCATTGGAGATGCTGGAGAGGTTCCTCCACTAGTCAGTAGTTTGCTGCTCTGTGTCTTAAGTCAGGCTGCAAGACTTAATGTTCAAAGCTAAGCAGAACAGCAAATGAGTCTGTCAGAAAGCAAAGGAGTGATAATGACTTGCTACTAGCTAGCTATTTTTTCAGTCCAATTTTACAGAGTAAAATGAAGCCAGAGGTTAAGTCACTGTCTTGAGGTCATCCTGGCCCACACACGTAAGAGGTTTCTGGCTTTTGCCACAGTTTCTAGCAGGTGCTTCTGACTAGGGAAAGCAGAAGGAACTGGAGAAACTACAAGCAGTGTGTTAATTCTAAAACAGAAAGAAGTGCGGTGTGCTGGAACGAATAAACCAGTGAAACAGATGTGAAGGGAATAAGAGGGAACTGGAAACTGCTAAAAAGAATGTCACCATCGTTTCTATTTGTTTATGAGTTATGTTATGAAGTGAGTAAATAAAGGGAAAATGCTAGATGGGCTGACTTGGAAGCATTTAGCATATTGTCTTACGATATCTTTCTTAAGAATGTTAAATTAAATCTGCTACGCATAAGGTTTAGTATGCTGGAAAAAGATCATAAGTGAAAGACTGATGGTGACTGAGGGAGGATATGTCTTCATGAGATTCTAATGCAGCTCCAGAATAACATCTTGACACAATGGTCTGGGTGAGGGAGTGAAAAACATTTTGAAGAAACAATTTTTTCTCTGGGGACACACACAAAAAAATGACCCCCAAATCAAAGCAATTGAGTTGCAGAGGGAAAAATTAAAGAAAATATGGGTGAGGTATGAAAATAAGATTCACCTTAGAAAAATGCAAGATAACGTGTCTGGGGAAAAAAACCCTTAGAGACATAACATTTCATGGGAAGAAGAGACTTGGAAATGAGAGTCACAAAGGGAGGGAAGAAACACAAAGTATTTTATGACCTGTGAGGTTTGGGGCCCTGTAGCAGGGATCAGATCAGGCTGAGAAGTTAAGTCTTGTTATAAAGACCAAATACAAATTCCATTTGACTTGGGTGCACTGAATAGAGACACTCTCCCTAGTCCTTTATCTAACACCTATTTTAGAGCAGTTCTGTAGGGGCAGCTTTTTAAACAGGCTGTGATCTTCACTTTGAGCAACAATAAATAATCCCTAAAATCATATGTCAGGAATTGAAGTGGCAACAATGCTTTGTCTCAGAGTAAGACTAGTGGGGTACATTGCCTTTGTTATCTCAAGTAGCCTGGAATAATCTCCTAAAGGAAAGCAGGAAACCTAATTGCTTGCTATTTTTGAGCTGAGCTGATCAAAGTGATAACCCATGTAAGGTCTCACTCTTCAGAAGCCAAAGCTTATGGGAAAATGAAAAAAAAAAAAAGGTTACCTAGCTGCTCATGGTCAACTGTACCTCAAACAATCTTCAGTCCTTCAAAGGAAGGATGCTTTTTTAATGTCAAACTTTAGTTCTCTATGAAGAAGAAACACATGTAATTGTATTTCTTGATCCTCACTTATTCCCTATCGTCTTCAAATTTCCTCTATCCCCTCAGTAGCAATTCCTGGCCTCTCCTTGTAACCTCACATCAGCCTCTAATAAACCTTGGAGCATTTCTGACTTCTCAGGCCATAGCTGAACAGGTGGTACTTACCCAGCAGAACCAGCGAGTCTGGGTTGACCTTGTACTCCGCCTGGTAGGATAGGCTGTCTGAGCTGTTGAAGGTGGTGGAGAGCTCTTGGTGGAGCATTGTGTTTACCCTCTCAGCAGTCAACTCCTTCTGCTGACTCTCAGGGATTTGAAGGGCAAACCAGAAGAAGAAGGTCAGAGCCTCCTCCCTAACAAAGAAACAGCATGTGAAATAGCCTTTTTCAGCGATCCTCTCCAGAATCGCTGGAGAGACAAACCCCAGAGATTAACCCCCACACTGTTTGCCCACAAATCATACATATCTGTGTGGACATTCCAGCTCACTGCTATGCCCCAGAATAATGACTTTGAGTGGGGCAGAAGATCTGCAATGTCTATGGTGCTAGTTAATGCTCACTCCATTGGGGAAGGAAGATGTTTTATGCCATCTGGCTTTAGTGATGACCATACATGGTCAAATTAATGTGATAATTAATCAAGACTGGTCTAATGAGTAGGCTCATTTCAGGCAGAAACGACCTTTAGTTACTACTGACCAGAGGTTGAAAACAAACACTCAGGAGTCCGTTGTCTCAGCTCCCAGTGGTGACAAGAGTGACTCAGTACCTTACCACAAGCCATTAATGCTGGGCAGGCTCAAGCTGCAGGAGACTGTGACTGGGAAAGCTCTGTTCAACCAACTGGTAGAGAAAATTGGCTGAGGGAGGGGGAGGATATGTTGAAACAAACCTTTGTTCAGTAAAAGGTTAGAGGAAGAACTGCAAGTGAAACTTTTCCTTCCCTGGTTGGAAATGGAGTTGCATCAAAATGGGAATTTTCCTTAGCTGAAGGACAAATTTAGGGGTGTAAAAAACCAGAAGCAAATGAATACATCACTTTGGAACTTATTCCTGCTTTCTTGATCTACTGTGATGACCTGCAAAGCTGTAGTCCCACATTTGTACCATTCCACTGATACCCTATTCCCAGGTGGACCATGTTTCTTGGCTGGAATATCCTTTCCATGCTGCATTCTGGCCTCTCCCTTCTGGTCCCTAGAATCAGGCCATAAAATGACTTTCTTGAATTAGAGAAATTAATTTCCAGCTGCTTAGCCCAGATTTTTTTTTCAGTTCTTAGTAATTTTTTTCTCAGTTCTTCCCAGTAATTTTTTTTCATGTCTTGAACTTTTGACTCTGAAAAATTTCACAGTTTTGGCTTTTCGTCGTGACCTTGGGTGAATATCAAAATATCTCCAACTCTGTCATGCTGTAACCATTCTGGGTCTGGATACACCAGCCTAGTCTAAAGCTCACGTCGGGGAATGCAGCAGTTTATCATGGCCAGATTTCAGTGAAACCACAGTACAGATGACTAGAAGCTTTCGTTCACGAACAAGCGAAAATGCTCTGGGTGCTACTCACCCAAAGGCATACACTGTGCTCGAGTTGTAATAGCGACCCAGCTCTGTGGCACGAATCAGTTCCTTCAGCTGCAACGAGAATGTTGTCTTATAACTATTGTGCAAAGTAACAGTGGCAGAGGACCTATGGCTAAGCCTACATTTCATCCCTCTTGCTGTACAGACCCACCAGGTCTGTCACTTGCATGGGGGTACCTGATCCCTTCCTCTTTCTACTCACTGAACTGCCTCAGGGTCAGCTCTGGTCATGAAATTGCCCTCACCATCTTCTGGAGCTTAGCTGACTCCAACCAGAAGGCTCTGGATTCCACCTTCCCAAGGTCTGGGAAGTATTGGCGATTGAGGACCTGGAGGCTGCCAGAGTAAAACTGCAGGATGGCCGGTTCCAGGTGCCATGGTCTGTAGTCTGCCAACAGAAGACACTACAGGATTAACTTTCTTATATGTAGGAGAGAGTGGTTTACTTCTATGTATGAGTCTGTAAAGACCACCCAGATTCGCTAACACACTTTGGCCTGGGCATTGCCTTGACTACACCCCATCCACCTCCTGCATGAGGACAAAACATCTTGGATTTTTACCTAGGAAATACCAGGTTGCTGCAGCAGCTCCAACCAACAAAACAAATGCTATCCCAAGGGGCACATAGCGGCGGCAGTCATGGGAGTTAGTCTCTGATCCATCCTTTGAGAGGGAGTTGGAATCTTCCTCCTGTTCCTCCGCCTCCATCAGTGGCATCTAGTGACACAGCACACCATGGTCAGGCTGGGTTTTCTGCATCCCTTTACACACGTCTCTGGAGGTCCTCTGCCATCTCTGTGCTACTCTCCCAAGACCTATAATCTCAAGAGATCTGTGTGCTAACCATAAAAGACTTGCTCAGTGCAAATGTGAGTAAAACACCTAATTCAGTGGGACACAAGCTTCCAAAGCACTGTCCTGTCTATGCCTCCTGGGTAATCTCTCAATTTTTAAAGGCCTTCCCTGGGTTTTGCTTCTGCCAAAATCACGACTGAGTACAATAATTAATTTCTCCAGAGACAAAAATATGTCCTCCCATGCTGGGAATGGTTTTAAAACTGGTATTGTATTGACCTAGAAACCAATGCAAATGAAATTTCATGACCTCAAATACACACAGAAGTTGCACAAAACAGCCACAGCCTGGGAGTTGCACTTTGCCTGCTGTGCCATTTTATTCTTGGTCCCTGAAAGTAAGCAAACCTCGCAATTCCCACCAGACTGTGCATCCCAGGGCTAAGTTCATGCCGGCACTGAATCACTAGCTGACCTAGTGAGGAAAGAACACCTGAACAATATTCATCCCTCCACCACCCTCTGCTTGTGCCAGGGGACACCTTCTGTCCTCCTTTGCCCCTCATCTATCCCAGGCTGTTTATTTTGTTTCTTCCTGACTGCTTCCCTTCTGCCAGACTCTAGGGTAAGAAACACCATTTCCCAAGAGAGCCAAGTTGATCTTGGTTATCTCACCCATCTGCCTTCTCCTTTCCTCTGCCATCACACAGTGCACAGCTTCCCCCAAAGGCTTTGGGGTTTCTGTGACTGGAGAGGAATGGGATATGAATGCATCTGTGTGGGAGGTCACAGAGCCTTTGGGAATGCCAGTGCCCTGTCTAAGTGTCTGTGACTTCTCTTCACACCCAGTGGTGTGTGTGATTGTGCAAGCACAGGAGGGACTTGTTGCAGATGTGGAAGGAGATGGTTGGCCTCACACCCATTTTAACCCATGAGGATACCCTGGCTTGTTCCCACAACTGGGGAGATGGGGCCCTCCAGGCTGCCTTGCAAAATGGAAACATGCTTGCAGAATGTAAACACCAGGTAACTCACTCTGAAAAATCAAACCCAGCTTGCTGAATATCACCAGTACTCAGACACTCAGCTGAACATCTTTCTTGCTCTAATGCACCCTTCCAGAGAGGCACATGGTACAAGTGGCCAGCACAGGTTGCCTTCCCTTGCTTCTGGTGGGTAATGTTTCTGGGCAACCCCTGGGAAGGATGTCCTCCCAACTGAACCAGGCTGGGCAGCCCAGGAGAGGGAGAGCAAAGGCACTTCTCTGCTACCACATCATCCCTTCAGAAACAGGAGGCACAAGCAACGAACCGCAGAAGGAGGGGTGGGGGAAGGAGGGCAGGAAGCAGCAGCAGAAGAGCCTCTTTTTTAGAAAATTTAAAGGTAGGCACTGGGGTTTCCCCCAGAGCTGCAGACCTACCTTTGAAGCCTGCTGCCGCCTGTGAGGCCTGGCCCACACCCCCTACGCAAGCCAGCTCACACATGCATGGATGGGAAGAGAGAGGAGGACATCTATTTACCCAAGCTCAAGGTCTGTCAGTGATCAATAACCTGATGCCATGTCCCTTCAGCCCGGCCTTTGTCCTGCACCGTCCTGCCACGATGGGTCAGCACACCCTGCACAGTGCCTTCTTTCTTTTCTGAAATGGAAGTTTCCGAGGCTTTCAGAGGGAGAAGATCCACAGGCTGAGCGGGGGGAGCCTGGAAAAGCTTGGGGTAGGAGTACCTGCAGCTCTGCAGAGAAGAACCCAGGAGGCTGCTGCAGATAGCTCACGTTGTTCTCCTCAGGGGACAGAGAGTTGCTGAGCAACTGCTGTATTTCTTAGCTACCCTCCCATTGAGGGGAGAGGCAGAATGCAGGGTGTTTGTCCCCAGCACACCGATGGAGCAGACACTGGCTGGCTGGTGTAGAGCACTTGAAAGAGGATTGGTGGCAGCAGGCAGCAAGTCCAGTTCCCACAGTGGTCATGCAGACGAAAGCAAAGCGCAGTGTCTCTCAGTCCTGACCTGCCAGACTCCGTCTGGTCCTCTGGACCTTCCCACTGCCGAGTCTCCTGGCACTGGGCTGCCTGCACTCCGTTGCACTGCCACTCACTCCTCCCTGCAGCATCGGCTTCTCTTATAGCCCTGGGCCCTCCTCACCTACCTCACTGGCACCACGTTCTGCTTGCAGCCTCACAGCTCCATACGTGCCTCTTGATTTTTCACAAAAAGCAACCACGGTCCAGATAGAGCAGAGTAAATAGAGTTATTCTGTCAATAAATGGGGGAAGGGATGGGGACATGGACGACTCTTGACCTGGGTCTGAGCTCCAGCCAGTGGCATTGACCCGGGGCAGAGCTCATTTTGGCTCATTTAGGCATCTGGGTAGGGATATCTGCTTTCAGCTCTGCCACTGGTTTGTGACTTCAAATCTGGGACTGTGTGAAGACCAAAAGCTATTGCTGTATTTGCCTCATGGTGGATTATAGTAGATAAAAGTTAAATGTGGATGTAAAGCTGTGGTGTTGACTGAGGATGTGTCGGTGTAGTTATCCTGACTAACTCGTTGCTGTACATAAGGAAAACTGAGTCATGCAAGAACAATAAGTAATGCTCTCAGAAGTGCTCAAGAGTTTTAAGAGACCAGATTTCACTCTTAAAAGTTTCTTTGAGCCAAAATTTCCCCAGATAACAGGAGACTAGCTGCATCTTTAGGCAGATAATTATTTCTATATGGTTTTCCCAAGCTTATGCTATGAGGGCTTGCCAGAGTGTCAGAACCCAGCTGAGGGTATTTCCCAGTGCCAGACAACTTACTTTTTTGTATCCAACTTTCCTGGAAAGAAGCATCCTCCTTCTCTGGTGTTTTCAGCAGAACAAAAAATATAGAATCTCAATCTGATCTATCTAAGCAAGCATACCACATCTATCACCGCAGGCTTTTGAATCAACCAAGGACCCAAAACCTTGATCAGATTTGACTTCAGAGGAATTCCTTTGCTGCAAGTACCCTTAACTTTTTGCTTATCCACAGTAAAAAAACCAAAAACTAAGGGATGTGGGAGGGGGATGAGAGTGGTGTTGCCTATTTACAAACAAGGTATCTTGAAAAGAGAGGAGAGAGGTGACAGCTATCTTTGCTGCCTCTGGGCTAAAGATAAAGAGAGGACCATGCCTGTGGCTGTTAGCTCAGTATTTTCCACACAGTGCTGGTGTTCAGCTTTGGTTTGTCTATGGTACCGATGGATACCGTCATAGCATATTTCTGTGGTTTTATGAACCACACAGAGTGTTTGCATCAGCTTGAGAGGGTACCGCTCCTCTTGGGACATTTCCGAAGCGCTGCTAGCAACCCAGCAGAGAAAGGGCCCCGTACCACTGAGGGCGTTCTGTCTCTGGTATTCACAACCTGGGTTACTCACATATGAGACCACATGATCTTGTCTTCCTGGAAGAAAGGTCCAGTTATCACTAGATCTGATGTTGAGCACTTCCTGCCGCAGTGTGTCACACATTCACACCCAGCATGGCTGTGAACGCAGTACTAACAGCTTGCCAGCTTGAAAGCTATCAGCATTTTCATAAGGGGTGGGGGGAAGAAATAACTGAGCCAGCAGGATGGTCCTCAGGGGCTTGCAGCAGGATCCCTTCCAACTCTATTTTATGGTTTTGGAGGCTGAGTCCCTTGGAGAAAGGAGTAGGAAGGAGAGCTAATAGTGTATGGGTCAGAGCAAAGCTTTGCCTAGTTGCCTATTTAGAAAACCTGTTAATCCACACCCACCCACCCACCAAAGGACAGAAAAAACAATGTAGATTCATTAATATTTATTTACAAAGAGGCTTTTTTTTTTTCTCTTGTACTCATCTTAGCAGCAAGAATAATTGAAAAGCTTATGAAGACCTATCTTGGGACAGGATAACCATCAGTACAACTGGGGTGCTTGGCTTATATAGAATAGAAAATAGCCCATCAGGGGCAAGGGAATCAGTGTCTCTTTTTTAAGTCCATCTGGGAAAATTTCTGAAGTACAGCAAACAGCTGAGCAAGCCTTGTCTTCCCTATCTGGGAAGCTATGGGATCTTCTTCACCTGCTATCTCCCCAAGACAATGGAGCAGTCCACATCTTGATGCAGGTGGTGAGGAAGCTGATGAGAGGAGAGGTACAGCTCCCTCAGCCCTCTAAGCTACAGGCAGGCTCAACTCCTTTGAGCAGCTCTTCTGAGGTGAAATCCAAGCCAGTGGGTGACCCCATAGCTGGGACTCATAATGATATTCAGACCACATAATGCAAGGTCAGGTAACAGTGTGGGACCAGGACAAAGGAGAAGCTCGACACCAGTACAGACAGAGGTAAGGAAGAATTAGTTCCGGGGGATACTCACAGGGGAGACAGAAGTACCAAGAAGTTTGATATCTTTGACCTTTTTGATAAAAAAATTCTTTGAAGGAAGATTTTTTAGCACAGGGTTGGTATTTTCCCACTGCTGAATAGTCTAGAAATATGGCAAGAAAGCATACAGAAAGTACAGATGTTGAATGCAAGGATGGATGTAGCCAGAACAGTCTGTTTTCCTTTGCCTTGCCACTGTTCTTCTTTGGTGTGCTACTTTTTCTCAACCCAGATCAGCAAATGCAGAGTGAAAAGAAAAAAAAATCCCAACACCCCGTAGTTTTTGCTATCCTCATTCTTTGTAGAGTGGAATGAGGTTTTTCTTTTCAGCAAAGGTGCTGAGTTGTGGGTTAGTTTTCTGGACTCATTCACTATATCTTTGCTGCTAATTAGGCAATGGTTTCCTTTGAGCAATGGAAGGAATAGGCAGCACCGTTGCGATGTTTTCCACTAATACAGGATGTGGGATGAACTATTCTGCAATCAGCTTATCATAGTCAAATAACTGTCTTTTGCCAGCAGGGCAGAGAGGCTTTCGATTTCATGAAAAATAGCGCAGCAAGAATGGGAAACCGTGTGCGTTCTTTTTACTGCCATCATCAGACCTGGGGGAAAGAAGGGGGAGGAGGAAGGGGGGGATTTCCCCAGTATTTTTAACCCAACAATGGGGATTTCTTTTTGCGCTGCACTGCTTACACAGCTGACACAGTTGTGGCTCTGAGAGGACTGTAGAGACTTGAGTCTAAAGTTGGACCAAGTAGTTCAGAGAATCAATTACACCCTTAGTCAGGAGGAGATATTTTCAGCCATTTCATTATTGGCCCCAGCACTGACTGGCACTGCTACTGTCCCTTGTACAAAATCCCATATCCACCTCTTTAGTAGTTTCTTCTCCCATTAGAGGTCTTTCAGCTGGGATAAGGCAAATGAACCATGTGTGTGCTCAGCCTCAAAGCTGAGTGCTATTTTACACCAAGATGCAGAGCATGCAAGTGCTGGCACAACCTCCTACTGGGAGCTGGGAAGGAAAAAAAACAAGCTGGTGAGGTTCAGGATGGCACTTGAGCAGTGTGGGAAGGGGTTTCTATGCCATTTTGATCCAGTAATAACAGAAACAGGTTCAGTTATGAAGGCGAGTCCTTGCTTGCCTGTATGCCTAAGAATCAAGTCTTCTATGTCTCCATTAGCTGTGTAGCCACTGAGGAGCCTTTATCATTATCCGCTCTCCATGCAAAATGGCCTCTCATTTCCAGTGGTCTGTATCATTAACACTTTGCCTTGGGAAGGAGTGCTATCCATGTAGCCATCCTTGTCCATCCTATCCCTTTTCTGGTTTTGGAGCCCTCTAGAGAAGCTGTGTTCTCCAGCCTCAATGAAGAACAGTCTCAGTGGGTTTGATACTGGAGTCACATTCATGTCATGAATAGAAAATCTGTCCACCTAGCCTTTCTTGCAGAGAACTTTCCCACCTGTGGTTTTCTGCAGGCACAACCTAGACAGAGCAATGGCTGTACTGGCTTTGGAGGTCCCTCAGAGAAAGGTAGGCACCAGTGTTTATGACCTGGCTGGAGAAGGCTGTTCTGCATGGATCTTCCTCCTGGCTTTGCCTTAAAGGTGGATCCTGAGAGAAAGAAGAGGTGGCACATGCTGCTGGAGTATGGGGGCCAGACGGAGTACCCACCTTTCCACTCTCCTCCATTACATCGGTAGTATCACTGTCATTCAGGTCCGGTGGGTCAGGAAAGTCAGTGTCTAGCTGGCAAAAGGCCTCAGCAGGTTGTAAATCTGTTTTGTCCATCACCTTCTCACCTTGTTTCAGAACTGGTGTGGGTGAGGTGCCCTCATTTGACTGGAGAACCCCAGAAATAACTATGGCCTGCTGGCTACCTTCTGTCTCTCCCATGAAGGAGTTGTTTTGGAAGCCCTCAGTTGCTTTGATACAGTGAGGGAAATTGTGGGACAACATGGGCATGTTCTCTGTCAGTGTGCAGAGGTCTGGGGAGGGGAGACCATGGTAAGACTCGCCATCCTCATTGCCACTGCCCTCCTGGGTGAAAGGCTCATAGGTGAAGTAGACCTGACAGGGCTCGATCTCAAAGGAGTTGGGAAGGTGGAAGAAGAAGTAGCCTTGGTTGGTGAAGCAGCTGGATACAGAGTGCCCACTGGTTTCTAAGGGAGGATCAGGAGTCAGGGTTCCCTTGGACAGCAGAAACTGGGATTCATGGTCATTCTTCTGCATCACCTCAAGTATGGAGATCTCCGGGGTTGTGCTGTTCACACAGTAGGAAGATGTGGAAAATGGGGACGAGAGCCATTTCTGATGAAGAAACACAGGAGAGAGATTGTTACATCCCAAGTACAACTCTCAGTCAGAAACCAAAGGTTTCTTCTCTTGACTACCCACAGCAACCAAATGACCGTTTCTCCATCCAAGCAAGAGTTGCTGGAGGTAGTGGGGTGTGAAATTCACATTCATGATGTCTCATCTGCAGGATTTTCAGAGACAGTATATCTTTCTGTCTCTTTGAAACCATGAGCAGATCTTGCAAGCCTATGTTTTGTGATTTCTGAAGGGGGGAAAGGAAGATGGAGAATTAAAGGAAGAAAAAAATTTACAAGATGAAGTGAGTGTGGAAGCACAAAAAGTGATACTGTGATGCATGTCATGCAATCTATTCCTAGGTGCTGAACCAGTTCCTGATAAATCTGTGTGGCCCTATGCAGATTTCTTGTTTGAAGTGCTCTTCCAGGCCCCTTTTGCCTAGATTTTCACACTTAGCATGAGTGATATCCTGCAGTGCATCGTTCTCCTTAAAAATAAACCAGCTTTGATAACATCCAACTTAATTGTCTTTATGACCAGTAAAGCCAGTTTTTCTATTTCTTTCTGCACTGAGAAAGTGTCTCCAGTGCCCATTGCACACCTTCACCCCCTACTCCACACTCTGCCCCTGTAGCTTTCTATGGCTTTTTGCACTTACGCTTTTCCAAAACTTTGCTGTCCTCTGGACCCTCTGCCATTTGTTTCCCCCCTTCTTAAAGTGAGATGTCCCTTGAGATCACCTCCCACATCTTGCATCTGACACTCCCTTCAGTACTGCACAGAATGGTGTCTCCTTGCAGCTGCCTATACTCAGGGAGAGATTAGGGGAAAGGAGAAAGTGAGCCTGGAGAATAAAGGGAAAGGGAACAAGAATGCAGAAGCCGGCTAAGTGCCAACCAGGATGACAGCAGTTCACATTAGGAGCAGAGGAAAGGCTCCTCCAAGAGGAGGGAATCGCAGCAGTAACTCTGGGGAAGAGCTGGGCAGCCTAAGGCAGTCAGGGAGGGGCAGAAGTGGAGTGGAAGGAGATCTGAGGTCCCCTGTGCTGAGGTTTGCGTAGTTTCTCAGTTCTGTAATTAGAGAGGCCTCAGCCCAGTGTCAGGTTTTAGAAGGTTAGAATATAAAACTTGAGCAGAGACCATGGCAGCTGGTGTTACAGGCACATGTGTTGTGTGTGCACATGTAGGTCCATCAACCAGCTATTTTCCCCAGACATGTGCAGTTGGATCCTCCTTTCCCTCATTTCTCCCTCATACCCATGTGGCTCCATCCCCAGTCCCATACCTGAATGTCACCTCCATGAACTGAAACAAGTGGGGGAAAGAACTTCTCGGGGTCTGGGATATGAATCTTCAGGATCTTCTTAAACCTTGAAGAAAGAACATGAGAAGGAGGAATGAAGCAGGGTCTGATGCTGGCACTGTGGTGAGGCTAGAGCATCACAGCTCACAGGTACTACCCTGGCATGGGGAGAGGTCAAATACAATGCTCTTAAGTGGAATAAGATGCAGTAGCTGAAGGATGAGGTGTCTAGAGATGAGGCAGTTAAACCTGGCAGTACGCTCCCCTCAGCCTTCTCTCAAGGGGAGCACAACTAGCAGTTCACTGGTTTCTTCCCTGACTTGACCAGTCACCTTAACTTCTCCACCTGGCCCCTTAGCCCTTTGTTCTGATGACAAGCTGGACAGGTGTCCCTCATTTCCAAGCTCTACCTGCTGTGAGTTGCCCTGTCTTTCCTTTGCTGCTACTACAGTGACTCAGAGGACCATGTGGCCTGAATGATACCATCACAGGCAAAGCTGCGCCACAGCTGTCTGTCTGTCCTGTTAGCAGGACACTGTGGCATAAGTAGGACACGCTGGCCGTGCAAACCATCTGAGCATGCCTTGCACCAGCCCAGTGGCCTCTACTTTACTGGATACAGTATGTTGTCATCCTGAGGCAGCATGAAGTGATCTGATCTGCTCCTCGATCCCTCAGAGAGGCTGGCTGATCCTGTCAGCAATTTGCTGAAGCTTTGGTGTGGGATGCTCTGAGGAAAAACACTCCTGACCTCTGGAGGCAATCAGTGTACTCTCTGAAGCATCAGAATTTGCTAGTTCTTGCATATAAACTACCTTACATCACTGCAGATGCTATTTTTATTCATGCATGTCTAATCCTTCCTTGGATCTTACCTCAGCATTATCTTCCACCCAATTCCCTCAGGTTAATTATACTCTGGTGAAAGGAGGATTTTTTCTCTCTCTATGCCGTATAGCTAACACTTCCTCACCCTTCTATTATGACCAGCGACTTTCTTAATACCCATCTTCCTTCCATATGCACCTTCTTCTTTCCTTACAGAAGAACCATCCCAGCCTCTGCTGCCGTGTCCCTGGGGATGTTTCTCCCTGCTCTCCGCCACAAACATCAGCATCCTGTTTCTCTGCCCCTGTCCTGAGATTAGAAAATCTGAGGGCATTTCTAACCTTGCCATGCTGACACATCACTCTCCATATTATTGCACAGAGTAACCTAGTGAGATACTTTCAGTCCTGCATAAAAACAGTGCCTGGGTAGAAGGACTGGTAAACAGATCTTTAAAGTATCATGTAGATGTTTACCAGAGTGTGATGAGACACTTGAGGACTGCACAGGGAGAAGAATTGTAGTCATTTTGACTGCAGACTGAATGTCACCATGTCCTGCCTGAGCTCTGGCCAGAGTGTTAAACGAAGCAAGAAGGTAGCGGTACCTAGGGTTGCTTCGTCCTCTCTGCTGAGGGAGTGCTCAGCCCAGTGGCCTGCATTTTAAGAGTCAGTTTTGGTGCATCCCTGCCAGGTAACGCCATTCTAACCCGTAGACAACAGAAGTGTTGAGGCAGCTATTTTGGATTCAGCCAGGGCATGGCACAAGGTCACGGGAGTGCGGCACAATATGATGACGGTGGTGAACCAGCATCATCTTGGGCAGTGATATATCTCTCCCCAGGCAAATGTCAGCCTCAAAAGGTTGGGTTGTAAACCGTATTTTTAAGTGACTCTCTATCTTGAATTATGCCAAATGAAAAACAGCCATGGTTTTGAGAAGACACACAAAATATAGGAGGGGAACAGAGAAGAAAACTTGATTCTCATTTACCATTTCAGGGTCCGGAAGTTAACAAGGAGGAGAGTCACGATGATCACAATAGCACAAGTGCTTGCTATAAGAGCTGGCAAGAACGGCCGGGTTGTTTCTGCAAAATGAGAGAGAATGGGGGAGCTGCTGTGAAAAGTTAGCCAGGATTCTGGAAGTAGGAACTGCATGGCTGCTCAAGCTGATCAAAGTGGGCCTTTATTATAATTTCATGTAATATATAAAACATTGTATTAGTAAAAAATATGATACAGGTCAGATAAATGAGTTCTGCTGTGTTGTGTAGGATGCCTTTGAGCTGAAATAGGTTTCAGAGTCTACTTGGCATGCCTAATAGATAATTTGTGCTGAACAGGTTAAACCCCCTGTTCATAACACCACAGATGAGGTACCACAGTCTACTGGTTGAAGTGTCCATCCACCTGTCTATTTTGTTGCAAAGGAAAGCAGAAAGTCCTAAAATCAGCGTGGGGTTGGGCACTTGAAACACCATTATCAGTCAGTGGGGGAGTGTAGTCATGGGGTTCACAGACTTTTGTGAAGGAAGGAGACCCAAGGGTGGAGAAGGTTAGATGTCAAGGGGCTGGCTTCTGTCTTTGGACAGGTCTAGGAAAGCTTTAAGAGGCTAGGAACTTTATACCACATGATGATTTTGGTATTTGGATTGTAGGGTTAAAGACTGAGTTCCCACATTACCAATGGTGCCAGCCCTCCTCAGGCTTGTCTGGCATTATCCCCGACTTCTCTTAATCTGCCTCTTACACACACATCTCCTCAATGCACTTTTGCTTTGTCTTGCTATTCTGACGCCTGTCCCCTCTGCCTTCCACCCTAGAACCCCTTGGTCTGGACCTGCTGAGCTCCTCTGGAGTAGCTGTGAGGAAGCAGAGAAAAATAAAATAGGGAGGAGACATTTTTAGGACATTCTTTCTTTGCCTGTCCTTGAGATGCTACTTAGATCACTTCGTCTCCTCTGCCTCTGGTACCCTGGTTATCTTTGGGTCTTGGTTGCTATGACAACTGGTTGCGGCTGTATCCTATTCATTGACATCACACACTGTCAAAATTTGATCGCCACAGCAACACAGTGCCCTTTCTAAACATAGCTCTTCTGTTTATACCAGTACCAGGCACAACAGGGAGGGGCTGAGCAGGGGTAGGGTGGAGGCGACACGAGTGGGAATAACCTCTATCTGCTTATTTTTTGGAAAATAAATGACAGAGACCACAGCCAGTGACTCACTGAAGAGACTTGCTCAGGGCATTATCTTTCAAGACTGGAGCTGTTCTCCATGCTGTGGCTCATGGTAATGACTGGTGCAAGTCTCAGCAGACCATTTTGGAAGGGACTTACATGCATGTAAGTCTCTTTGATTCTTCATGAGACTTTGCTTCCTTGGCTCAGGTCTCCTTTGGTTCAATAGCTCAGCGCTCCGTTTCATTGCATTTCACAGATCAATGGCTCCAGTGAAGCGGGCCCTTTTAGAAAGCTGGATTTATGTTCCTAGGTCACAAGAGCACTTGGGAAAATGCCAGTCCTCACCACTGCTTCTGCAGACCAGACATCTGGCCTTGCTGCTCTGAAGAAGCAGTCCCTGATTTACATCTTGTGGACTCTGCCTGGTTCCTTTAAGTCAGAGTGGCTATTTGGGGTCATGGGGTCTTTGCCCCAAAGCCCTGTTGAGCCAGTCTGATCTAACAGATGAGGAGGGACAGATTGTTTCCTACCTTTCTATTGCTTTTTGATTAACACAGTCCTTCCTATCCATCTTCCTCCAGCTTCTCAGCCTGCTTGTCCCTTCTAGTTTGTTTTCCCCTTTTTCCCTCCAAGCCAGACTGCCTGACTCCGATCCTTACGGTCAGCGTCTGTCGTCCACAGTACGGTCTCACTCCAGTCGCTCCACACGCCTTTCAAGGTACTTGAGGCACTTGGCCTTGCACGGACAGCTGCCTCATATTTCATGTCAGGGGAGAGGCTCTCAAACATCACCCACATCTGGTCCTGCATAATGGTGAAGTTCCTGGCCTCCTGGGAGTAGGGCAAAATTAGAGCATTTATCAGCACCCTGGCTTACAGCCTCATGTACACATCTCTTCCAAGGCCCTCAGAAAGGACCTGTTTCAGCTCCCTATGCCTTGTGCACCACTTGTTCACCCCGGAGTACGAGTCTTTGCTTTGCTTCTTTCATCCCTTTCAGATCTGTCCTGGAGCTGTCTGGATTTCTTTGTGACAGCACTAAGTAAAATAGGATTCCTGTCTGCCTCACTGTTATGACCAAACTCTTGGCAGCAGGTGACACAGATAGGTGTCATCCGTTCTCCAGGTTCACTAAAACTGGTTTCATCCTGAGGAGAAGCCCAGGAGCAAGTCCTCTGTGACGTAAAGAAGATCAAGATATGTATGATGACAGGTCCCAGTGCCCCACTCCATACTCACCTCCCAGGACTGACTCGTGGTTCGGTACCGCACTTGATATTCCCGCTCCCCATGCAAATAGTGAGAGGAAATATTCAGGCTCCACGTTATGTTGCAGGTGTTTTCAGTTTTGCTAACCACGTGAAGATTTCCTGGAGGCCTCAGCTTTACTGAAAACAGAAGAAGCAGGGCTGATACCTCCACACTGTCCATAACAGGGACCACAAACCCCACTGCAGCAGGGTTGGTCTCTTGGCCATGCTCACAGACTCCAGCCAGCAATGGCCACGGCCACGTGAGATGGCTAGTGTATTCCCTCTCTCCGTTCCTCCTTTAGCCCTGCTGTCACTGCAGGCAAAAGTCTCCGGACTAGATTAACGACAGCTCCTCCTGTGAGCCTGTGAAAGTGTCCCCTGTGGTCAGTGCAACCAACCCCATGCAGCTACACATCCTACCTTGCAGGGGTGGTCCGCGGGGCAATTGTACAGACAGGAATGGACCATGGTTGAGCAGAATCCCAACTGCTCTTTCAGAGAGATGAAGCCACATAGGATAGAGTTACACAGACTGTCTGTGCTGATCCTTCATATTCCCTGACTCCAGCCATCCCTCCCTATGACTCAACTTGCAGCAGCTCTATTGGACTTCCCCTTGAGCTAGGTACACTCACACATCCAGGGGAAAAAAATAAAAATTACCCAAGCAGATGTCTTTCTGCTGGATTAGTGAGTGGAATCCTTTCAGCAAAGACTGATGCATGCCATACTACCTTAAAGGAGGGTAGAAGCACATATCTGGTAAGAGGGGAAGGAGAAGAGTAGCAACATTTTCCCTCCTCCTTGCAACGTGCATTTTTCAGGTCAGCTGAGCTGTCATTGCCTGTTGGAAGCCAGAACTCCCAGTGCAAGGCATTACCATTCAACAGTGTCCCAGGCACAGGACAAGCAGCAGCTGGCATAATGCTGCATGTTAGAGATGCACGTGGCAGGAGTCAATGCTGTTCATTGGTGCTAGTTGCAGCAAGGGACAAGGAAAAGATACAAGTCTAAAATCAGCTCTGGATGTTGCATAGGGGTGGATGGGGAATAGGAATTAGCTATCGTTTCATGTGGGAGCTTCAAAGACTGCAAGAAAGATGAGTACTCACTATTTGCAAGCGGACTGAAACCTTCTATTCGCACGGGTGTAGAACTGTTCTCTCCAGTGTGGCAATAGACAGAGATGGTAAGACGGTCTGCAACGGTGAAGATTTGACTCTGCCAGGGAAATTTACCATTGATGATACTGAGGCCTCATCAATAAGCATTCCTATTTTTAAGCATTGCCTTCATAGAAGAGGTTTAAGAATGCTTTACAATAATTATGGAGGTTATATGTGGCTGAAAGGCATGAGTTTCAGAGGTGAGTGAAGAACCAAACATTTATACCTGATGTGATTGGATGGTTTTTGTTCATTAGTGAGAAGGGCACAAAATGTTGTGATATGCTGGTTTGCTAGGATTGCTGCATGTGCTGACTAAGCAGGAAAAAAGTTACTTTCTGTGAGTGACATTTATTGAGGAAAAATATTTTCACTAAAACATTTTGTATTCATTGGTAAGGTTAAGATGACATTAGTATTAAATATTACTCTTGAAATACAATGATACTAAAGGTCCACATACATCATACAGTATTAAATAAGCAGCAGGGAAATTAGCTTGATTAGAAATAAAATGTTTTGGAGCTGTTTACCAGCCCTGCAATTTGTCTTTGCAGATGATGTACCAATGTAAGAAAGCTTGTCTGTCATTTGAATTGATTGTGACTTTATCAGTAAGGAGAATTAGCTCATATTTGGGTGGGTTGTTTTCTGAAAACACAAGGACTACAGTAGTTCTGGATATGACAAGGAAATACATAATGAGTCTTAAAAAAAGACTGATTTAAATAAAGAATAATAGCTAGAGGATTTTCATCGCCATTAGTTCCAGTGATGTGTTGCTGTTTCATCTTGCATTTGACATATCTCATCAGGCTTCACATTAGTTAATGGTCTGGAAAATGGTACTGACCCCTTCAGGGAAAATGAGGTCAGGAGGTGACCTCAGAGCTGGTGGTGATGTCCATCCCTCCTCAGAGGAAGAGATTAGGACCAAACACAGGTAACTGAGACTGGAACATTGCATGTGATCTGTCTGCCCCACATCTCCTCTACATGTGTCTGGTCAGCATGGCCTAGCTCACGGTGAATCCAGAAGGAACCACAAGGGCAATGCATTATCAACAGCATACAACTTCAGGCCCAACCTCAGAACTGGAGTCAAGGATTAGGTGTGGGTTTTTTATACCACTCTTGGGTATCACAATGTTTATGCACCCAAAATCCACATACAAGTTCTTAGCTGGGACATCCCAGATTAATTACTCACATTACTGTTTTCGCTGAAGGTCTTGATGCATCTCCTCAGTCCTGTCATGTGTTCTGTTCTGGGTAATTCACAGGACTCTCTGGACTTACTGGATTTTTCAGAAAACAAAAGTAACCTGGGTTTTAATCAAGAGGCTGTATTTGGCCTAATTTTATGTAACACTAAAGGCCTCTCACAGCATTTTGTATCCTGCCATATTTGCTGAAGGGGTTACAGTAAAGATGCAATCCCACTTTCTCTCCCCACTGCATCACTCAAAAATTTTATGTGTTGGTACTTGGAGAGTCAATGCATCCCAGTTATTTCAAGCCAAAGATAACAGTAGGTTTCCAGTTTCCAAGCCTTCACAAAACCATCTTGCTATTTCCTCTGCTTCTTACTGATAACAGAGGGCATACAGAGCCTAAACACAACTGCTGCCCACAACTGTGCCAGCATGGTCCTTGCAGGCAGGTCCCTGTTTCAGCCCCTTTAGGATTTACAGGTCTCCTTCAAGCCACTGGCAGTCCTAGAGCATTTCAGATGCTGCATGAGACATAACTTCTGAACCAGGTCACATCCTAGTCAGCCAGGACCATGGCTCTCACTTGACAGTGTTACACTGTGACCTGTCTTCTGCTCTGACAGGTGTGGCTGGACAGCCCAAGCTGAGCTATAACACAAGGGGTGACAGTGTAGGAGAGGATCCATGGGGTTGCAGCTGAGGAAGTATCAGACTGAGCTGGCTGCTCCAGCTGTAAGGTCAGACAGATCAAGCCCAGGACTTGCTGATGGTGAGAAGAGGTGGTGTCCTAGAGCAATGGCATAGTTCCAAATCCAGCCCCACACTGTGGTTCACACCAATGAAGCAACATAAATGTTCTGGCTTTCTAGGTGCATGCACCTGGCCCCAGAATATATTTACCAATCTCACCCTGTTAGGGGTGTCTCTATGCTAGTCATGAGCAACCCACCCACTGCAAGGATCACACTGATCCTCTCCTTATGACAGGCACCCAGGGAAGCCCTGGGGTAGGCTGCTCAGTCTCTTGGCTGGAGATGTCATACTTGGAGACCACAGTCAGCCCCTATTGCAGTACTGGCCACATACCTACTCCTCTGCTCTCAGATATGTGGGAGAGGAAAACATCATGAACTGAGAGAGATGAAAGGGCCAGGGGAGATAAGGGAAACAATATTTTCCTTCATTTATTGTTCCTAAGGGTGCAACATCCCATCTCATCCTGGTGATGGGCAAATGGCCCCTAGATAATTTAAATTCCACCCTCCTCTGCCCCCATCTCTACACATCCTCATTTCCTGTTGAAAATTCCTTTCAGTTCAGAGGGTGGCTACCAAGAAAGAGGGATTTTCTTGAAAATGAAACACAGCTATGGAGCTGGAACTTGGACTGGGCTAGACAGTCTGGGACCATCAGATGATAAACACTGATCAGTGTCCAGCACTTCAGACCACATGGGATTAGAGACAGAGTCCAAGATGAAGCCCCTCAGCTCTGTGACTGTGACTTCACTACACCTGGTCTGGGGAGGAGAAGCCTATATTTTTGTTAAGTGATAAACTTTCCAAGACACTTTTAATTCAAAGCATTGGCTTTCCTCAGCCTCTCCAGTCACCCACCTGTGAGAAAAACCTAACTTTGATATAAACTCCAGCTGGCATGGTGCTTCAACCAGGTCCCTGCCTGGGTTCCAGTCACAGAACAGAGCTGCCCGTGAGTCATACAAACAAGTCAGGCTGGAGGTACCTGCCAGCAAAGAAGAGATAGACAGCAGCATGACTGAATTAGCAATGATGTTGGGCATTAACCATCACCACAGACAATTCTGCCCCATCCAGACTGACTCCTCTGCTGGATATCTGTCTCCAAGTAAGAAAGGCAGAGACACTCATTTCACTGTCCGTGGAGGTTGATGTGCTCTTAAGAGACCTTTAACTACTGCAACCTCGTCTGGCTGTATGTTACAATACAAGCACTGCACAGCAAAACACACTGCTCTAGCTGACACCCCTCCCTGCTCACCCAGCTAGCACAGGTGAAGAGAAGCACTTCTTACCTTGTGTCAGGTCTGATGCCTGTGAGAGGGGCGTGAGGTTGAACAGCCAGAGGTGACACATAAGCAGCAAAGAGGGCTTCATCTGTACTGGTGGCACACTGGAAGACAGAAGACACCCCCCCAACATATCTCAGCAATGCAAATTAGAAAGATGTCATCTCACAGGAGGCATCCTCTGTCCATGGGCAGGACTCAAAGCCAGTGCTGATCTTCCAGGCTCAGAAACTCACACCCTTTCCACACTGGAGTCTGCGCTTTTCCCTCAGCACCTCATCTTTTTCCTGGCTTGGGTGCTTTGCTCAGCAGTGAAACCCTTTTCAGTGCAACACAGAAAGGTTGTTTGCAGGAGTAAAGCCTTCTGGAAATGTGTGTGAGTGCACAGCAGTCTGCCTGTGTTGTTTCAGGCTGCTTGCTGACTCAGGAGGAGAGTGCTGCCTTGGCTGCACATGGCTTGCGTTTTGAAGAGCTCTTCTTTTTGGTAAGCACTACGACTGATATAACTAGGTGCTTGCTGAGTAAGAGGGGTCTCTGGCTGCAACTGACAAAAGTTAGTTGCAGAGCTCATGGCTTAGGAGGTAGGTTTTGCATGGCTTCTTTGGGACAGGGGAGGAAATCAGGGAGAATAAGGAGTTCACCAAGTTCTGGAAAGTCAAGGTTTTTCCATATCACAATATAGTACATAATCACACACAAACTATGCACCCCCTTCATGAAGTAGACCCTGTGCTACCTTGGAAAGAGCCATAATTTTAGGAGTAGCAGAACATTTGGGCTTTGTAATTAGGAAACTCTTCAGTACCCCTCATCCACCTCTGGCACTGAGGGAGACACCTTGTCTTACAAAGCCTGTACAGCCATGCCCCATATTGGACAGACTGGGTTACAAGCTTCTCATCCAAGCCTCCCCCTCTCCCCATCCACCTGGACACTCATACCTTGAGATCTGTCTCTGTCCACAGGAGAAGGGATTACCCTCAGCTCTCAGCAAACCTGGAGCCCAGGCAGAGTTCAGTGAAACAAGACGAGTCCCACTGGGACTGCCAAGGGAGCAGGAATAGAGGGCTTATAAAGGGCTGGCATGAGGCATAATATTGATTCCCGTTGTGATAAAAGATTAGGTTCAGAGGAAGAAAACATGACGACAACACATTCACAGACAAAGGGAGGGAAAGAAAGCAAGCCAGAAGCGTGGTTGTGAGATGTGGTGTATGATTTGAGAGAACTGTGGAGAGACAGAGAGATAAATATGTGCTCACCCCTCCCCAACAGTGAGATTCAGTTTGTCAGACTGAAACTCTTTCCAAGACGCTTTTCAGATCAACCATCCCCACGTGGGAGAGAGCTGGCATTGCCCCCCTTACTTTCTAGCTCCAAGCACCTGGTGGTCCAGACAAAGGGAATCCCCAGGGACTGGGGTTGGATGGAAGCAAGTGCTGGACATCAAACTGTGAGGGGAGTGGGGGAAAGGGAGAGGGATGGAGGCAGATATCCTACCTACCTCAATACATGTCCAACTGTCAGCCAATGCTGCTGGAGTGAGAGAGATGCCTCCAGCCCAGCAATTCTGCTGTGGAGCTGTTCCTCTTATACGTACGCAGTGTGTCTTTGTCTCACCTTTGCACAGGAAGCTGCTGCTTGCTTGCTTGCCTTGTCAGACAGAGATGAGGCCTGCAGTATCGAAAAGGCTAGCGAGGCCGAGAATAAAAAGCCCCAAACCACGTCCTACTTCCTGCTGGTAAAGCAATAAGGTGCAGAAACAAGGGTGGAGAGATCAGGTGTTAGCTAGCAGTGCTCAGATATACTGGGACCAGTTTGTAACTCTTGCTGGGAAGCAAAAGAGAGAGAGAAGAACAGTCTTCTCGGGACACTGGCAAGAGACCCATAGCTTCCCTTTTCAGATATCCAGAACAACCACTCATACTGCTTTCAGGGTCTGCACATGTGCACAAATCAATTTGAAACTGGGGATGGGAGTAAATCTGCATAGAAATGCCATGGACTGTTTTATGAAAAGTAACTCGAGTCATCAACCTAAGAAACACCATAATGAAACCATCCTCCCCACCAGTGCCCCAGTTTCAGGGGATCCATCCTGGGTCAGAGCGGGAGTGGAACGAGGGCAGTGCTGAGTGTGAGCAGGCTTGCGGCACAGCTCTCACACTTGCAGATGATGTGGCACCATAGGAACACCCATTCTATGGCCTCCTTAACCAACCAAGCACACCACTCACTCCACAGAGGGAGGAATCACCCCCTCCTCACACCTTCACCTCACAGCTAGTCCTGACAGGCAATGCTGCCCTGCAGCAGCTGTCGTGCCTGTTTGGCATTGTTTGTCCTTTCAACAGGACAGAAAGGGATGCAAAAAATATGTCCACTTTCTTCCAGAGCTTCATGCCCCCTCACCTTCACAGGTGAATGACCCCTTTAGGCCCCGCCGGCCACGTTTAGTTTAAAAGATCCATTTGCCACACGCAGACATCTCCCCCAGCACACACTGCCCTCACCTCAAAAGCCAAGAGAGCCGCACAAACAAAGGCAAATCCGCTGCCCAAACGGTTTCCCAGTTCACAGATAGGCATGCACATGCATACGTGTCCCCGCACACCTCTCTTTTTCCATACACAAATCTAATTCTCTGAAGTGAAGCACATCACATTTCCTGTCTGGTCTGGGTTGCACAAAGATGGCTGCTGGTCTGGGGCCAGATGATGAAAATCTCCTTTTAGACACACAGTGGTCACCACACTCTGAGCTCCTCACCTTTCTCTCCAAGACCAGCTCAAGGCCCAAGTTCAGGTCCAGCAAGGAGGTTTTGCTGATAAAAGGTTACCAGAGGCTAATCTCAAGTCTCTGGGCAGTTCCTTTTTGAGGACTATATAAAGCAGGATGATGGGGCCTCCTTTAACAGCAAAGGGATCTTGGTTTCAGGTAGTGGAAAATGAGTGTGGGAGGATGAGTTTTTAGTCACAGGCAGCCCAGCCTAGAGACTGGATCTCAGAAGATATCAGACTTCAAAAAGAAAGAATGTTGGAGCAAAACAGTGATTGGAAGGCATGGACAGAGCCACTTTGAAGGAGGTAGCAATAGCATGGTCATTTCTAGAAGAATTGCGGAATAGTTGCGGTTCATAGAATCATAGAATGTGTTAGCTTGGAAGGGATCTTTAAAGTTCATCCAGTCCAACCCCCATGCAGTAAGCAGGAACACCTTTAACTAGATCAAGCTGCTCAGAGATTCATCAAACCTGATCTTGAATGCTGACAGGGATGGGGCCTTCACCATCACTCTGGGCCACCTGTTCCAGTGTCTCACCACTCTGATAGAGAATAATTTTCTCCTAATGTGCAATCTAAATCTACCCTCTTTTAGTTCAAAACCTTAATCCTTGTCCTATCACAACAGGCACTACTAAAAAGTCTGTCCCCATCTGTCTTGTTATTCCACTTTAAGTATTGAAAGGCTGCAGTCAGGTCAGCATGAAGCCTTCTTTACTCCAGGCTGAACAAGACCAACTCTCTCAACCCTTCCTCAAAGCAGAGGTGCTCCAATCCTCTGATCATTCTGTCCTCCTCCAGACCTGCTCCAACAGATACATGCCTTTTCTGTACTGAGGACTCCAGAGCTGGACACATTAGTCCAGTTGAGGTCCCACCAGAGTGGAGTAGAAGGGTAGAATCACCTCCCTTGACCTGCTGGCTACACTTCTTTGCAGCAGCTTGGGATACAGTTGGCTTTCTGGGCTGCAAGCACACATTGCCAAGTCATGTCCACTTTTTGATCCACCAGTACCCCTCCATGGTACTGTCACCAATCTTTCTCTGCATGGCTGGTCTCAGAATACTGCAGTTCAAACTCCACTCCAGCATCAAGCACACTTAAGCAGTGGTCTGGAGTGTAACACCTCTTTCCTCACAATGCACAACATGGACCAGGAGTGAGAGGTGTTACTTGGATGGTCTTGCTAGTCATCTGAAGGCTCCTGTTATGGCCACCTCTTGCAAATGCAACTGGGGAATCTGACCAGCCAGCCTCTCTCTGTTGAAGGGGAGCAGGGAAGAGTATGGTCTTTGGTTCTCCTGTTCTGATAATCACTGAATGTGGTAGTTCCACCATGGAGGGTCACACTGGGTTGGAGTTGTAATGACATGTATCTCCAGAGCACAGCCTGCCTTTCCCAAGAACTCTTAAAATGAAAGCAGATTACTCTGGTACATAAGTCCTTGGCTGAAGCAATGAAGTGCTCTGTGAGTAACCTCTTGGTATCACCAGCTATGCAGCTGCAATGCAGCGTTCATGTTAACCATCATTTTCCCCATTTCTCCTTCAGACTGAGAAATCTGCACCTTCCTTCAAACCAGAGACCACTTTGGGAAAATAAGATCACAAAGCACCTAGTAATCATTCAGCTTATCAAGGAAGAACCCCCTCCCAAATTCTATCTTTTTTTTTTTCCTCCTTTTTCCCCCCCCAGTGTGTAAGAATCAAGTCAGGTTAGTATTGCACTGTGGTACCTGAAATAGTGGAAGAGGAAAACTTAACATGTAGTTAGTCCCTAGAGAAGGTGAGTGCCTGCTACAATTGAAAACAAGGATTCACCCAGTCAGCCAATTCACTGGAGACTGTTCTTTTCTAGGTCTCTATGATAGATTCTCATGCAGGTTTTTTTATATCTGGTAAGGACTGATGTCACATTGAAGAGTTTTCCAACAAGAATTGTAACAGAGAGCCAGCTCTCCTCTATCCAGCCACCTTTGTTTAACAGTAGCAAGGGATATACCTCTTGGTCAAGTGTGACTGGAATTTACTGACATTTCCAGATTTGTGGAGGGAGAGGGAATGATTCAGCTATCAGACAGCCAAAAACCAATGCATGGAGACACAGACTGCCTCAGCATGTTTAACTTCCATTGGAAGCACAGGTTAGAATGTAGTACAACGACAACTGTGTGGTGTAATTAAGAAAGGATTTCCTACACAGGCGAGATACCATGATTGTGTCCAGACTCCATCTGATGCAGATAAATGCACTTGCTGTCAGCACACTTTTCAGACTTGATTGTCCACGATGTCATGCTACTGAGAATTTGGCACTTTTACTCTCCTTTACAGCGACATTGTTAGGAATGTAGTGCCATTTGCAATGTGAGAAGCCAAACAAAACCACATTGTCAGCAACACATGTGAGGTGTTCTTGTACCTTCCTGTCCCCATAATGGTGGCTGAGACGGGTGAACTCACCAGCCAGTGTTGTTGTTCAGTGTTAAAGCAGCAGGTAAAAGTGTGGTGTTGGAGGTTTGGTTAAAGGTGTTGCTTGGGCCAGATCGGTGTTTCACAAGCAATCTAAGTTTTGAAAATCCTCAAGGCTGGGGCAGGTGCTTATGCACAGGCTCATCTTTCTCTCCTCTTCCCCCCCTGCCCCCCCCACTCCACCCCAACTCTGTCTTCGTTAGAGAAGAGCAGTGCTGCTGAAACTTCTCATTTTCAGTCGCGTGTCCACTGAGAGTCTCCGCAGATGGGCAGAGGTTAACAGAGCAACAGAGTGAAGTGTGAAAGGCAAAAGTATCGCGTGGTGTCAAATGCTCCCACAATTCATCAGCTCATTAGCTGCGGTTAACTTAGGTACATCCCTTCCCTTTGCTGAGACTGGAGTCCCAGGTTAACTGGGATGCCTTGCCTGCAGTTTCCACACCATCCAGTTCACAGGAGGGCTCAGTAGATCCATCTGGTGTCCTGTCCTCATGGTACTGTGGAATGGAGCAGCAGGAAGGGTGCAGAGCCATCATGAGGTGAGGGGATTAGAGCAGAGGTGTCCTAATGGCCACCAAAGTTCGCTTCCTGACAGGATATACTATGAAGATCTCTAGATGTTCTGTAGGTTATTTTTGGTACTTTCCAAATAATGTTGTTTTAACTATAACCTTTACATTGAATTTCCTGCCATTCATATATGTGCACTTCTCAAAACTACAGCGTTGTTCTACATCTGCTGTTATTTTCCCCTAAATTGTGGTTCTACTCCGAAAAAAGTCTGTTAAAATGGCACCATGGGGAACCACTGTTTTGTGTATCAGTGTGCTCTTTATTTAATTTGTCCACATTACCAGTCTAAAAGAAGCTTTGCTTTGTATCAAATTGGCAACCTTGGGCCGACATTAGAGAGTCAAGCTGGTTTTTCCCCTCCTGCTCCATCATCCCTAGGGATACAGCTGCTATTGGCTAAACACTGCCCTCAGGTTAATCTCCATCACCGTGTTTAAGTGGAGAGACATTTAAGCGATGGAGTTTAAGTTCTGAGACCAGGTACCACAGTGGGGTAACCAAGCCAAGCAGCAAGCATTAAGCTCATCCAAACAGCAGATGACATTCCTGAGTTTCTTCCCTTGCAACTTGTGTCCCACAGCATTTCTGCATCCCTCAGAACTACAAAAAATCTTCAGAAGTAGAGAACCCTTAGACCTGCAGGCTATGACAGAACATGGATAAAAGTGGTAGGAAGCTGAGGCATTTGCAGGCACTTTCACCCGTGGCAAGTCTGGGGCCACGGGTGGGAGGGGATGGAGGAGGTGTTCACTTTCACTACCTGCCAGTGATGGTCACAGGCCCAGAGAAGTGGGGAAACAAGGGTGGGAGGAGATGCATGCTACTTTCACTCAGCCTGCCTGGCTGTGATGGAACGCATCACTATGAACTCACGAGCAATAGTTCATGGGACAGTCACGAGATGGCCCCTCTCAGAACCTGAGCCCTGGTTCCTCATTATGTTTGGGTAGAACCAGACAGTCTCAGGACTTTGGTCTGAAGCGCTGGAGCCCACGCAGCAGACTCAAGGTTTAAGAGAGCTCCTAGGTGTGGATGTCTGCCTCCTCAGTGTTTGTGGTGCCATGAGGGCTGCTCCGACCTGGAGCCCCTCCCTAAACACACTCATTGAAGGCCTGGTCTCTCACCTTGTGCTTGTCACTCTATGGTCCTCAGTACCTTTGGGCTCAGCAACATGAAGGAAGGTCAGTACTCATGCCCTTGTCTGGGCCTGTGGAAACTGTGTGTGTGGCACACCATGTGTTTGAGCCAAAGGAGTGTGGCAAGTGATTTCTGTCAGCTGAACTGTGCCACTTGTGTATGCAGATGGTCCTGGCCTCCACACCTGCTATGGAAAACTCACCAGTGTGAACTGGAAGGAAGGTGATGCACCCGTGGGACTATTGACGTATTTGTACAGCTCTCACATCCTCTTTGCATCTCAATTTCCACAGCAAATAAAGAGGCATAGAGGACATCTTCCCATCTTCTTCAAGAACCGAGATCTGCAGATCAGCCACCAGATCCTGCATCACACCAGGCATTCACCGCCCAGATCTGCTGGGACATGATTGATTTCTAGTATTAAAATGTGCCTGTGCAAGTCCCTGAGGGTTCTCCTGGCACGGAAGGCTGAAGATGCATGGGCAGACTGCCTACTGAACTTGCTCACAGACCTGTACTGAGGAGAGAGTGCCTGAGAAAGTTACATGATCTATGGGAGGGCAGCATTGAATGCAGAAACCAGCTTTACAGCAGGTCTGTGCCTGAGCAAGATAGTAAGCTGAACACTGGCTGATTTGCTATTCAACAGCAGCGTGCTCTCATCCTTGAGGGAAATTATTACCTTGTTACCTGGGCAGGCTTGGAAAGATAAAGCCCCACTCTGTTTTGCAGCCTGCCAATATGTTACATCTCTATTTAAAGTTAGAGGGGTTTGTGTGCAAATGCTTGACAAGCCTGATAGGAAGCAATGATGGCTTCCAGACCTAATAAATTGAGAAGAATTCAGAGATTTATTGTACATTCAAAATTGCTTGAAGGCAAGACATGACACTGCAAGGAGATTCTTGGGAATAAACCCTCAGGTGCTTTGATTAGCAAGACTTGCTCCCAATTTAATCACATTTCCCTTTCTTCTCTGGAGGCAAAAATCATTACAACAACCACCCCCACTCTCTTCAAAGCTCTCCTTGCTCCTTCTCCATTTTCTTCATCTCTGTGCCTAAGCAGTTTCTAGAAAAGGAATTAATTAGATTGATGATTTTGTTTTAAAACATGCTTGATGATGTCATGCTTATCTAAAAGCCAAACCCTTGCTCCCCCTTAAGCCCTTCCAGGGGTTACTGATTTGTGACTATGGCAATTATTATCTTTCATGTCATTAAAATGCCTGAACAGAAATGTCTTGTTTGGATGCAGCTGCCTGTCCCCCACAGCTCGGTGCTCAGGAATTGTGCTGCTGTCTCTCTCCTGGGCTCAGTCAGGAGATGCAAATTTTTCCCTGAGGTTTCACAGGTTCATCTCGCTCTCCCCCTGCACACACACACCACTCCCCCCCCATCCCTCTCACATTGCTGCTCATGACCCAGGGACTTGAGAGCACTTCACTCCCCCCCAAAAGTGATGCATCACCAAGTCAGCCCAAAGGACTCATCATCCCACCTGAGAGCCCACCTCTGTCAAGGTTTCAGCTCTAGCCTTGCCCCTCTGAAGACCTTTCCTCCTGAGAAGCCCTCCTCTGAGGTCAAGTGCCTGTAGCAGAGCGGCTCTGCAGCTTGACAAGGTTTTTGGGTATGGCTGCACACAACTGAAGAGAATGTTTTCTGGATGGGAGGGCTGGAGTAGGAAAGGCTGCTTGTTACTGGAGACTACTAACCAGATCCCAGTGAACTCTGCAAGACCATTTGGAGAAATGACGGTGTGGAAATTACTATTTTCACCACTGACCTCTGAGCAACCTAAGGTACTCCTTGAGAAACACACACAGAGCCTCTAATGTGTGTGACATTTCAGGTTCATTGCTACAAACACAAAGCCCAAGCCACATCTCACCACATCTGCCCCCTTGACAGTGCCTACATTTGGGAAACGTGACGCAGAGTTCTCAAGGAAACGAGATTTGGTTCCTTGAGAGAAAGACAAAGAAAGGTTGTCACTTTCCTCCTCTTCTGCTCCCAAGAGTGGTATGCATGGACAGGGAGGGAATGCCTTTCTCAGTATCACCATTCCCTCTTGCTCTGGCACCTTCTGCATAAGAAGCAGAAAAGGGCACAGAGCACTGAAGCAGTTCATCATCTCATCCTCTCTCTGCAGCTCAAAAGAGCAACTGCAGCCCTTGCAGCCCGCATGGGGCTAGGAGGGCTATTTTAGGCAGGGTGCAGTGCCCCACGGTTGGGAGCAGGCTGTGGAGAAGGTCTGGGGGGAATGTCCTCTGCCTGCACCTGTGCACACATTTGCACACACGCAGGCACATACAGCTGCAGCCCGGTGGGGAAACATGGAGAGGATCAAGTGTTTGGCTCCTCTTGAATGCTTACCCTGGACACAGGCCAAGGACAACACGTGTCCAGAGGCACGAGGGTCCCTTCCCTTAGCCATGATCTGCCCAGGTGAGACCTTAAAGCTAAGGGGAAATTTGCACTGTTGCTTTTGTGTTTCAAGGACAAGGCTATCAGTACTGTTCTGCAGCGCTGACCTTCCCTGCACCCCAAAAGAAAGGATCCCCCCTGCCTTCCTATTGTCCCCATCTCCTTTTGTTGGCAGCAGGTTCCTTCATCCCCCCAGTGCCCAGCGGGAAGGTGGCTGTTGAAAAGGACTGCTCGGGTTTTGGGTTTTTTCCCCCTTTGGTCTTGGAAATTATGCTGGCAGCCTGGTGCAGTCTCTCTCCCTCCTTCCCCCCTCCCCTGCCTCAGCCCCCGTGAGGGGGGGAGGAAGAGCGTGGGCGGTGGAAGGAGCTGTGGTCCCCAAATGTGTGAATTGTTAGCGAGTAGAAATAGCGCACCACGGACAAACAGCGAAGCAGCGCAGCAGAGAGCCATCGCTTTGGGCTTGCGTCACTGACCTTTTCCTCTCGCCCTTCTCAGTCCTCACCTGACCCTCCCACCGCTTCCCCTGCACTTTGCACTCAGACAGCTCTCTGCACAGTACTTCACAATGGTGAGGAGGGCTTGAGGGGGTGAGGGGGGGGAGACAGAAAAAACCCCCAGCCCTGCAGCAAAGACAAGGCAATGCAGTGATCCTCTCTCCATTTCCCCAGAGCTCAGGTTGCCACCTTGCAGGACTAGAGAGTCTTGAGCTGACCCAACACACTGCTGTCCCTGCCTCATCTAGCCATTGCAATGAAGGGAAAGCTCTTCTGTCTCCAGAGCTGGCAAGGCTGGGGATGGGGGAGGAGAACCAAGACTATCTCAGGGTCAGGGGAGAGCTTCAGAATCTGACAATCATGAACAAATTGAATTTAAAACAAACATTGCAAAGCCTTGCAGGACCAAGCTTGAAGTGTGGTACAGCTGTAAAAGCCTCCATAAGTCTTCTAAAGAGTCCACCAGCATACTGCATGGGGAAAAGTAGGAGTCATGCGAAACAAGGGCTTGTGAGGTGTTTGGGGATGTGGTAATGGTAATTCTGTGGGGCCTTGGCCCACAGGATCTGCTGAGCTGCTGCAGGGGACAGGGCTTGGTGGCCTGGGAAGCCCTTTTTAATACTCTGCTTTTTTTCACTACTTTAGGGAAGAATTTAGGATGCATGGGAGGATGAAAAGTGTGTGTGTCGGGGGAAGTGAGAGAATGCAACGAGCCCAGAAAAGTATTGTTGGGTAAGGAGGAGAATGCAGTGAGCCTCAGGCACCCCATGGAACACATTTGCACGAGAACATTGTTATGTTAAACACCTGGAGAGGGGTCAGGACTTTAAAACAGAGAACTGGAACAGTGAAAACTATGTCTGCAGGATGGGTGTCAGAGAGGAGACCTGTCGTCTTCTGTCCTTCCCCTGGCTACTCTGAAGCACTGCAACTGTCCTCAGTAGCAAGCAGTGGTGCTTGGATGCAACTCCCACCTCAGAGATGCATTGCAGTTTGCGTTGCCTGGGCTCCTTGGCAGCTGAGGCACCTCATCAGCCTTGAGGTTGATGCAGATCAGCCTCACTTCTGGAAGGCATGGATTAGGTTAAAGAGGATCAAGAAACAGCCCAGCCACCCAGCTCCCACTCACCCTTGTGGCTGGATTCCCAGCCTTCACAGGTGGATGGGGTTGTCCCTACCCCTTAGCTTCTCCAGCCCAAGAGCTCTCCTTCATGCTCTCTCCCACAGTAGTCATTTCAAACAGAGACTGGAAAAGGTGTGAGATTTTATGATAATTCTCTGGTCAGCTGTGAGTTAAGTGACACAAACTCAAGAGATGGGACTGGTCTGCGGGTGGAGAAATGGACTGAAGCCGTTGATTTAAACCTTCTGCCCTGGCACTCACTGTGGTATATTTGTGGGCAGAGAGATTACAGAGGGCTTGTGGGAGAAGGGGGGAGGCCAAGGGAGCTGTGCTTGTACCAAAGAGGCCTGGAGCCTCAGCCCCCCTCTACCCACCTTCTGATAGCATCTTCAGAGCGAGCCAGGCTTGCAAAGGGCAACAGTTTCCGTTGGCAGGAAGGTGAAAGGTGTCCATATGGGGCTGGTAAGTATGTGTACATACATGTGTGGGTGTCACTGCAGAACGACGCACTGAGCTGGCCTCTGAAGCCCAGCATGGCTCACCACATGCCAGTTTTCCCACTGTGGTTAGAAGAGGGCCATGCCATGAGAGGCAATGGAACAATGACCCTCAGCAACGCAGCTGTGTCCCATCACCCATGCAGTTATGGTCAGGGTCTGCATCCAGACCTTTGGGTCCAATGGCAGCTCCCAGCCAGCAATAGGAAAGGGGAGGTGAGAAATAGAGGATTTGGGGCAGGTTCAGCCAACCTAATGCAAACAGCTGCGATGCACAGGATGGGCCTCTGCTGGAGTCTGCTGGCAACACCCTTGACAAATGGCCAGGGAAGATGCAGACCCAGGTCCTGCCATGCTGCATCCCTGCCCTTTCTGGAGCTTTGGGTGCAGGAATATGCACCTGTGTTCACCTGAGTGCCCACAGCAGGGCCAAAGGTCTCCTTTTATACCCTTTTTCTTGCCCTGCTCCTTTCTTTCCCTTTTCCACAGCTATCACAGGGCCTTCAGCTTCTCCTCAGCTGGCCCTGATGCTTCCTTCCCCAGAGACAGCACCGTAACCCGCTGTTTACCTCCTTTCCCACTATCCCCCCTCCCCCCTCCCACTTTCATACCTGCAAGACCACAAACCCGCAGGAAGCCAGTTCAAAGGCCCAAACCCTTGGCACATACCTCGAAAAAACTTGAGACTCGGCCACAGAACCCTTTGCAGCAGAGCTTATACCTGTCTTTTAGGGGAAAAGAGAGACACAGACCAAGGAATAGTGCTGTAGCTGTCCACTCTAGGCCATGCTTCTTCCTTTGCCCAGGAGAGAGGTGGTGGCTATCACAAACCCCAGGCTCACACATCACAGGCAGCCCCATTGCATGGAAAAGGACCCAGCCATGGAGTGAAAGAGGTACCTGGAGGTCTCATGGCTGTCAGGGCACAGCTTCACCCACTGGCAGTACCAGTGGTCTGATCCAGTGTAGCCCACATTGCTTCAACAGCACTGCAGGGTCCACTTGAGCTGAGCCTATGGCAACTTCCCAGCCGGCCATCCATGATGAGATGGGTGGCACCAGCTCTAGGTTCCATTTGTCACACATGCATTTTAGCCACAAGGGATTTGGCTGAAGAGGCTCTTCAGGTGGTATTCTCCTCTCCAAGTGGGACACTGAAGGATTCAATCTTAGGAAACTCTTCTAAAAGGTTCGACACATTTCCGCTCCTCCCTCCTCACCTTTTCTAAGTGTGACAAAGGCACCTCCAATCTACCAGCATCTCACCTCATGGGGCCAGGAACACACACAAGCACAACCCTTGCACTTCCTGAGGATACGATTCTCTCTGCTTCCTCAGAAGTAAGTATAAAACCCAAAGGAGGCTGGGCTAACGATCTGACAGTATTGCATTTACTAGGATATATATAGCCCCAGCTCTGGGCCTGACACAGGACCAAAGAGGCCTGTAAGGATGCATATGATTATGTTTTCCACCTCTTGCCAAATGTCTGGTACATGTCAAACCACAGGAGAAACTATGTGAATGTGAATTAAACTCAAAACAGAAGGTCCTATATGGGCATCTCCTCTTGTTTTCTTGTTCATTCCTCCACTTCAGCCGGAGTAACCTCAGTCCAAACCCCAAAGACACTACAAAAATATCCAAACACCACTTACCTCTTTGATGTGCACTGAGACCTTGATAGCCATCTCTTTGTCCTTAGCCCCTCTTAGATCTTCCATTCAAGCCTCCAAGTCTCCACTCCCCCCTTTTTTCCCAACTTCACAGGCAATCACCATCTGCCTTTCCACTTCTGACCTGAACTTCAATTCTCCAATAACACACAGGTCTTCCAAAAATGTGTGTCTGGAATGGCCACCTACCCCAAGCAGGAGTGTCTAGTCAACATCTTGAAGTCCCTCTTATGTCTGTACTTCCTGGATTTTACCTCTTGGCAGAGAAAGAGGAAAACATAAAACACACATGCTTACCAAGTACCTGACAGAAGACTGCTAAAATTTCACAAGAGAGATGCTCTGACCCCCCTTAAGAGAAGTCCAGCATTAGCCCAGCCCTCCTCAATAAAATTAGTTAAGCATTTGAAGTCTAATCCTACAATGCATTATGTTGTCCTGGTTTTGGGGTTGGTTTTTTTTTTAATTTTTCACAGAAGCCTCCCTTGAATTTGCTTAAAGCTTTCCCATCGATGTTGTCATAATTAGAAGTGTCAAAGTAGTAAACAGCTTATGATTGTCCATGAAGGAAACAGACAGAAGCTTGCCAAGAACTGCCCAGGGAAGTTTCAGACCTGAGTTAGATTTTTCACCTCTCTTTCAGGTCAGTGCCTTTTCTATTGCACCAGGGCAATAACCAGAGCTAGAAGGAATAAGTTGGGAGGGAAAAGCAGATCTAAGTGCAAAACAACCAGGGAAAAAAGTTTAATACCACTGGAAAAAAAAATATATATACACAAAAGTTCTTGGAGTTTGTTTGGTTTTGTAACATAAAGCACCATTAATTCCACAGTACATTACAACTCAGCCTACTGCACTTTCCAGAAAGCACCCAATACTCCTGAAATATGATTTAGCACCAAGCAATTGCCATCTTGTTTAGCACCAAGAAGCCTGTTAAACATACCCTTTGGTCTCCCTGCCCTCCTCTGTCATGTGCATCAGGCATCATCTGGCCACTCACAGGTAGCACATGAGACCTATCACTGGCATTCAAACAGCAAGTAGGAAAGGAGGAAGAAGGAAGATTGTTTCTGGAGATACTCAGTGTTAGAGAGGTTTGCTTCTCTTAATGGAGACACAGGGGTGCTATACACTGTAGACAGACAATATCTGAGTTTGCAGCCTGTTGAGGAAGAGAGAAAGGGATTCGGTCCTGAGCATCACCTCCAGCATGCTGCTTGCTCTCTACTGCCTGGAATCTTGTCTGTGGGCAATTCCACATGCTAGACCTGATAAGGGAGGGGAAGAAACTCACAGTCTCCTTTAGTTCCCATGATCCCATCATCACATTTCCCTGGGATAAAACCCAGCTTTGCCTCAGTGAAACCTTGTTTTTTCACCCACTGACGCAGTAACAGTGGTGGGGAGGATTCAGGGCAGAAAATGCCTGAAACTCATTCCAGTCTGCACAGCTTCCTTAGCAAAGCAAGGAGAGCAAGTAATCAGGGCAAGTGAGAAAATGTCCTGCAATTCTCTCAATTATTATTAATTTTTACTATTTAGCTTGGGTCCCTGTGCCTCTGCCATCCCAGGCTGAGTCTATGAGACCTAGTCCTGTAAAATGACACATATCTCCTATGGGAGAGCTCTGGTGGCCCCAGGTTTTATAGGCAGGGACCATGGCTAATCATGAGACTGCAGAAGCTAGATAAGTCAGAATACTTCATTAACAGTGATGGGCAGAGGAGAAATACAGTTTCTCCTGCTTGTCCTGTCCTGAGACTCAATAAAGAGACAACTCTTGGTGCTGCTGTTTACAGGAACATTACAACATGTGGAAGTAGGTTTTCCAAAGTGCTAAGTCAGCTTCACCTGCTCCTCCCAGAACCGTGGCAACCACAGAGGGATGTGAGAGCAGTGTGAAACCAGTACAAATGGTACTATAAAACCCTACTGCTGCCATTCCTTTCCCACTGCAACATCTCCAACCTGACAAGAAGAATGAGGCCTTTAGCCACATGCTTTTCTCAATTGCTTTGATGAGATTGTCAGAAAAAGGCACAGAGCATGTGGCAGGGTCCACCTGAGCTGAACCTCACCTATGGCAACTTTCCATCCATCCATCCATCCATGTGTGATGGGTGGCACCAGCTATAATCTGCATTTGTCACACGTGCATCTTAGCCCCAAGAGATTTGGCTAAAGAGGTCCTTCAGGTGCCACTTTTCACTCCAAGTGGCATGCTGAAGCATTCAATCATAGGAAACTTGTCGTAGAAAGACTTTAACCCTGAGGTGAGGTGGTGTTGTCTCACCTGTCCATCACAGAGGCAAAGAGGTGCCAACCTGCCCAGGTTTGGAACTAATTTAATTGCAATTGCCTTTACTGCCTCCAGCACAGGTCCTGAAGCAGTCATCTCTAAATATCAATGTGGGATAACCACCTTTAGGAGGGCAATGTAATGACATGCAAGCCAGGGTCTGATGCCCCTCACATCAGCAAGGGTTAGGGATTACTGCTGATACCAATGAAGGGCATGGGCACACCTCTGCCAAAGGAAAGAGCAGAGCTGGGTTCACTGGACTAGTTTCCCACAGCCAGGGAACCAAGACTGAGTAGCACCCCACGGGAGGTTTATGAGGGATGTATGGTAGGATTGTTTCATTCTGTACTTATGATCCAAAGTGGGAATAGAGTGATGGGCTCTACTGAGTCAATAGCAGATGCCTCTGAAGGGTCTGGCTGAGGGTCTGGCTCTTCATCTCTTCAAAGAGCTAGAGCCTGCACAGAGGTGAACAATCCCAGCAGGCCTATATTTTACAGCCAAACTGGACTCTGTGCTCCAGAATGGTGTCTAAGGAAAGCCAATGACATCATTCAGAAAGTCAACAGACCCCTTTTTGGAAAGACAGTACCATCTCTCACCTCTCCAACATCTTATCTGTGTTACAGAAAGCCATCAGACCCCACTCTGCTTTCCAGACTACAGGTGTGAGAGGTCACATTAAGGCCATGTTTCAGGCTGCAAAACTAGCATGTCTAGTGAGGACAGAGAGGAGACAGGATATACCTGGGCAGTGGGGACTTTCTAGCCCTTTCTACAGGAGTCCTTTGTGTATGAAGCCCCAAGGAGGGATACATTCCCAGGACCAGCTTTCCTCCTGCTCTAGGACCCTAAGTGCCAGACACAGCTTGCTGGCAGATTTAGAAGAAGCCAACAACCTAAGTCGGGGTCATGAGGTGAGGGGGCGAGAGATAGTATTGTCATGCTGTAAGTGGACAAACACAGGTCTGGCTACAAGAGAGCATGAGGTGGGAGCCAGTGCGGCAAGTTTCACGCTCAGCGCCTGAGACTTGACAGGCCCATTTCCAAGTGATTTGCAGTGGTTGCGGGCAGTAAAGGGACAGAGAAAGTAAGAAGGAAAAGGCCAAAGAGGCCTCAAGGAGGAGGAGAGGCAGTTAGTCAAGGCTAGGCTTGACCAGGTACCCACTGAAGGTGATGTACACATCAACATCATCACTGTAAATGGCATTCTCCCGCTCCCGCTTGTAGAGCCTCACCCAGATCTCATCATTTTCCTGAAGCTCCAGCATGAGGCTCTGGCTCTGCATGATGCTGCGGTCGCTGGGCTGGGCATACAAGATGACTGCCTCTTCTTCATTGTGCATGATGTGCATGTAGGTCTCCTTGAAGTTCCAGGTGTGAACGTTGAGGCTGAAATAGTAAAGTCCACCCACAGAGCAGTAGAATTTGCCATTGAACATGTCGAAGTGGCTGTAGAGGTTGACGAAAACGGTGTCAAAGATCAAGACCTGGAAGCCCTCGCTGCTGTGCAGCGCTTTCTTGCGACCAACGGAGAATGCAGCGTACTGATGCTTGCAGGGGTCTCCTGCTGCACCCATCTGTCCTTTACTGCCTTTCTGGCCCTGGGCACCCCGCTCACCTCGTGGTCCTTCTTTGCCCCATTTCCCTGGCATCCCAGGGTCTCCTCGGTCTCCTTTCTCCCCTACAAGAGGAAGCAGAGGACACAACTCCTGTGTGATACTGAAAGGTGAGATGGAAGTGGCTGTGAGAAAGCCTAACGAGGTGGCAGAGGATTGCTCAAGGATTGGACAATGCCAGAAGAAGGAACATTCCTGAGGATCACAATATAATTATGTTTCATGGGAAAGCAGCAAGCTGAGCTCTCAACGTGACTGGGGTCTCTTCTCTCACAAACCTCCTGCTCACCACATGATATGACCTTTCCGGAGACAATAGGACCTGTACCTAGGAGACTAGCCTGAGAGGGAGCCCAGCAGTGCAAAGTACCACTGGGGCTCTTGACCTCTTCTTCCTCTTCCACACACACTCTTCTATTATCTCCACCACAGCCCCATCCCTCCTAGACACCTCTCCTATGACCCAGTTATCCACATAGTGTGCACACTATTCTTGCTGTAGGCTGGAGAAGGGGAGGAAGGGCTAATGCCTATAGAAGAATATGACTAGAGAAGGATGAGGTGGTTCAGAGGGAAAAGATCCAAGCTAGACTTGGTGGATGGTATAGTGCATGTTAGAGGGCTTTGACAATACTGGCATCCTTTGGGCCTGCTGTATAATTAATACTGCAGTTCTACCCTGGGCTTTGTGCACTGCAGGTCAAACACTTGGTCAGGGACAGGGAGAAGAGATAGGGGTCAGAGCAACCTCCAGCACAAGTGACGGCATCCCAAATTTGTGCCTTGTTCTTTTCCTCCTCTCCAGCTGCTACATGGTATTGCAGGTCCCCCTGAACACCATGCTCTAGTCTAGTCCTCTATCTGTTCTGGACATGCTTCTGAGCTTTGATGGGCTGCAGCTATTTCCAGGCTGGGCAGGGAAGGGGGAGCATCTGCCCAGCTAGCCCAGAGGAACCACAGAGCAACAATAAGCAAGTGGAGCAGGATCCAGCTGGGAACAGGCTTTTGCCCGCAGTAAAGGCTAAAAGGGGAACCCTGAAGGGAGGAGCTGATCTAAAACAGGGAGCCTTTTCCAGACAAACAAGCCATCCACAGCAGTGTGGAAGGAGCTGGGGATCATTGCCTGGAGGCTCTTGCAAATAGCTTCTGCTCCCCTTGCCCCCCTCCCAGTCCAGAATGCATGGAGCTGGAAAATGTTTCCCCACAGCCTTCCTAGGTGTCAACGCCTGCCCTCCAAACTTGCTTACTTTGCAGCAGGATAGAGACTGCTCCTTCCCTCAGGGGCTACAGGACTCTGGAAGTCTGAGGCAAGGAATGTGTCCTCCTAGCCTGACAAGAGGCTGCCTCTGCCACCCCTGGGCTAGCAGGAAGACCTGGTAGCAGGCAACATCCTGCAATACACACACATCACACCACAGAGAGCCACTTTCTTCCCTCCCCCCAGGCTACTCTTGATCACAGCACAACACATCTAAACCCTGGGCACAGTTTGAGTGGGTACATGCCCTTCATGATGGCATCTGGCAGTCTGTTAGGACAACCAGCATGCCAGTAACCCAGCTGTCACTTCCACCACAGTGCCACCAGTCCCTGAGCAGGCCTTGGCATCCCAGGTCCAAGGTGGGCACTTACCCTTCAGTATGGTGATGTTGATGTAGGGACGGACCTCCGGCATTAGGTAGGGCAAGTGGTGGTGGCTGGGGGGACGTGGTGGGACATCCGTGGAAGAATCCAATGGGTCACAACAGCGCTTGCAAGCACCAGGGGGTGGCTCTGTGAGGTTGGGTTCATCAGTGGGTGCTCCAAACACAACAAGAGGGAGAAGAAGGAAGGCCAGGGGTACACATAGGTGAATTATGTCCATGCTGACCTGGGAAGATACAAGGAAGTGCCAGAGTGAGGTATAAAAAGGGCAGGACATGGGGGCTGGAGCAGAGATCACCACAAAACATCTTTCTGTGGCTAGAGACAGGGGTGGAGCAAAATGACATTGTCCTGTGCAGGGAGTTTACATGCCTGAAGTCCCTGGAGGCTCAAGGCTGCAATCTGAATAGAAGACACATGGCCCAAAAGGATGCCCCACACCCTTCTGCCCAGACCAATGAAGACTAAGTGCTAACCCTGAAAGAAGACTCAACCCTCACTAGGCAAACCACTGGAGCCACTATTAGATTCAGTCCCTAGCCTGGAATTGAAGGAAACCACACACCCCCTTTAGCAAAAGCATGCTCTGGTAGGCTGCAGAATCTGTGGGGAGGGCTGTAAAAATCTTCTCCAGCCCTCCAGTCACCAGGTATCAACTCACTACACAAGTCTAACCCAAAAACCACTCTGTCCCTGATGGACTCTGGGAGAAGCCCCTTTGCCTGTGGGCTGGGAACTTAACCTCAGCCCCCTCCTTCACTCCACCAAATCCCATCCCTCTCTGTGCCTCAGCCCCTTCCTAACAATGCTCAGCTGTCTTCTCAGCCAAAGCCCAGCACCTTCTCAAAGGGATGGACAGCTTCTCCGAGAGCAGCAGGCAGTGCCAGGCCTTTTTGAGAAGACTAGAGGGGAGCTGTTTTGCTGCAGAGGGTGAAGGAGGCAAAGCTCGGAGCAGGCAGCCTGCAGAGAAGCACACTTAGAAAAGACAGACATGCAAGCAAGCTGAAAAAGCCCCCCTCCCAGCCTCTGTGTGTGTGTGTGTGTCCCCGTCCTTCTGCCTGCACCCCAGCACAGCGTGGCAGCTCACCCCGGAGGCTGAGGGGTCCCCTCTGTGCTTCCCAGCCCCTGCTCCAAGGCTCCCCTCCGCCTGCAAAGCCGGCCCCGCAGCCCATGGCTTTAAGGAAGCTGGCTCTTGGCACAGGCACTGCGGAGTGCTGGCTGAGTGTGCAAGCTGGGCTTGGACCTGCTCCCTCCCCTCCCCTCTCCTCTCCCTCCCTGGCTTTGGGCGCTCTCTATTGCAAACCGGCTTGGGTTTCATCGGTGCCTTTTAACTCTTTCCTAGGTAGTTCCTTTGCCTTTATGCATGTTGGTTTGGCTTTTTTTCCTCTGTCTTTTCACTCCCAAACAGCAAAGCGCAGGGGGCACGGATTGCACCCTGTGCAAGGGGTGGGCAGGCAGCAGGGCAGTGTCCCATCCTGAGCATCTCAGGGTGGGCAAGCTGTGATAGATCAGTGCAAGAGACAGACCTGCCTTCAGGTGGGGTGGTGCAGGACTCTGCCCTCTCTCCCCTGCCTCGGTCCCTCATCCCATGCATTAGCCTGTTCACTCAGCTGGCCATGCTCTCCCCCCAGCTGTGCCTGTCCCACTCAAAGACCCCAACCTTATTCCTCTTTCTCTCCTGTGTCATTTCTTCTGCACATCACTGCAGACTTTTGCCCCAGGCATGGTATTCCTAGCAGGCTCATCTGCCAGCTGGAGAGGCATCCATTTTTCCCCTCTGGTCATCCCCTCTCCCTGGGCGGCTCCCTGAGCCTTGCACTCTGCCCTGTGTCATCCCGCGGTCAGGCCCCAGGCTGAGCAGTCCCAATGTGGGGGTGTGCCTGGCCTGAAGCACAGCCCTGCTGCAGGGAGCTGCCTGCCAGCAACACTGAGGATCTGGAGCAAACTCTGGCCATGATCTTTGCCCCCAGCCTGGGGCCAAGCTGATGTGCTTGTGCTGTTGGGGTGAGCACTATGTGGCTGCACCAGAACTTGGGAATGAAGGGTGCTTTTGTGGTGGGGTTTTATTTTGGGGGGTGTGGTATTGTGGTGGAGTGTGAGAGGTGGGGAACAGGGGATGGGAGACTTTTCTTACACTGCAGAATTGGTTGGGAAGCGGATTTTGGGTGTTCCTACCCTGCAGGAAAAATGGATTTCGGAACTTCTATCCGGTGAGGCTGCACGTATGTATCTTTGGGAGGCACACAGATAGATGGGCAACAGCTCTCTTCTGCGGGGCCAGAAACGCCAAGTCAGCACTGAGCTTCCTGCAGTTTCTGAGAGAAGCTGGAGAAGGCTCTAAGGTTTCTGAGGGGGAAAGGGTTTTGTGCGTGTCTATGTGTGCTTGGACTATTTTTTTGTTTTATTTTCTTTCTCCCATTTGTTTGGTTTGGGAATGGGAGGCCCCACTTCCCAAAGCGTGGCTGGCGTTTGGCAGGACCCCAGCACCACTGGAGAAGCAAGCAGAAAACTCTGGGAAAATATGTGCTGTAAGCTGGGGGGAAGGGAAGCTGGAAGGCCTGGAGATATTCTCAGGCTGCCTGTCAGCCCAGAGCTCAATGAACACAGAGTGAACATGCCTCCCAGACAGGGCAGAAAGAGGGCCAATAAATTTGCTGTTGTGCTCGTGAGTTCCTAGATGGGCTCCAGCACTGACATGCAATGAGACCCGTTGCAAGTCTCCCATATCTGCCAGTGTCTCAGTTTCCCCTTTTGGAAAATGAGAGAGGGAAAGGTTAGGGCAACACTTCTTGCTAGTGGGGCCATGACAGCTGACAGAAGTGGGCTTTTGTGATCAGTTGTGTATGCTCTGGCCTGCTACTGGTGGGGATTTCAGCAGCTGACAGTGCTACTGTTGAAAGCAAATAAATCATCTGGGATACAAGAAAAATGAGACTGACACTGAAGGCAAAGTTCCTCTCTGTCCCATCAAAGGTATTGCACTGGCTCACTCTCTCATGTTTTCCTGCCTGGCTTATTTCCAAGCATCAAATCACCACCTTTTGCATGCTTCCTTGCCTTATGTCTGGCCTCTTCTACCTTTCCAAGGGAAGCAAGCAGCAAGGAAGGCCATTACCTTCATTTCCATCCCATCTTTCCATTTGCACTCTCACATTGCTCCCAACCAAGCAAAAGCTCTTTGTGGAGGACCTGATCAGCTGCAGCCTTTGCCTTTGTTTCACCTGACTGCAGGAACAACATGCAGCAGGCAGTGAGCAGGACTTTGTATTTAATGTCTCATCTGAGCTGAACAGGGGCCAGCAGACAAAGACCTGCACTAGTGGTGTTGCCCAGCTTGGGCAGCGCTCTGTGCCAGTATAGACGCTTTTGCCAGGGTATTATTGCCCAGCTCCCTGAAGGGAACTGGCTGTACCAGCCACATTTTGCCAGAGCAGCCACATTTGCTGGAGGTTTTGGCTTTGTATGGCTGAACGCTCAAAGAGATGAGTTTTGAGAATGCTATCCAATAACCCCGTGCCAGCCACGCTTTTAAGTGTAACCCAAGCCTGAAGGCACCTGGTGTGCTCAACAATCTTCCTTCTCCCTCATCACACACTCTACCTTGGAGGCAGCCCAGGGCAGCTCTGGCCAGATTGGACTGCAACAATCCCTGCTCAAAAGCAGCTGCTTCATCTTCCTTCTACATTTCCTCTCTTCTCCTACAACCCCCCACGATGTGGGTGATGTAGGGGGATAAAGCCTGGCTCTCCCCCAGTGACTGCCTCCATCCTTGTAACGCTCTTTACCGCAGGTATGGAAGGAAGGAGATGACTTTGATGTTTTCCCTCCTTTCCAGCCCCTGCACACAGATCCGCTCCCCTGCTAAGCATGTAGATTCCCTGCCCTGCTACACATACAGAGACATTTGCACCCACCCACAAACACCCACACGCTCACCCTTGACGGCTCCTCCCTCACCAAAACCTCCAGAGCAAATGTATCTTCCGCACCCAGAGGCATAGAAACAGCCCATTCACTTCACCCCTTCTCTTCCCCTTCCTGGCGGCTGCTTCTCCTCCACCGCCACCGCCTTCCCTTTCCCCACCCCCTCTGTCCCCACTCTCTAAGAGTGTCAGAAGCCCAAAGGGGAATCAGAGGACCTCTTACCTCCGCTCCCCTGCGGAGGGGTCCCGCGCTGAGTTATCCGTATCCTCAGCTGCTCCTGGTTAGCAGCACGGGGAGGGAGAGCCGACGGGGCCCAGCTGACTCCAGCCAGATGCTCGCCAAGTGCTCTTATGTAATTACTGTCTTTTCCATCCTGCCTCCGAGGCCTTTGTTAGTGCCTCCCCCCTTAACTCTGGCCCGTGTCGGTCTTGGCTCTCCCTCCCTCCTTCCGCCCACCCCACACAGCATCACGATTTGCTTAGCTCAACAGCTGATTCCTTCTGGAAGCGAAGTTCGGGCTGTTCGCTACTGCCTCTGCTACCCTTGGAAAGAGAGCTCACACGTTTAGAGAGCAATGGGCAGCACTGCTCTGCACCCACCTCCTCTCTGTCACTGACTGACCACTGCTGGGTACCTTTGCCTTGCCCTTTCATAGTGCTTGCAAACAGGGATGGGGACACCTGAGTCAAAGGAAAGGTGGCACTGTGTTTTTATGGGTCACTACTTTGGGGTGCACTCGGGTTACTCTGTAGCAGCAGCTGGCCCTCTGATGTATCGGGATCACTGGTCATCTCTGGCCAGGCTGCAGAGGGGGTTGGGAAGACCTTTATAAAGGCCCCTTCCAACCCAAGCTATTCTATGATGCTATGATAAGACAAATCTTTTCCAGCCTGTGGACTCCACGGCTGTGCACGAGGCTTGTGTAACAGCCAGCCCTTGTTACCCAAGAGCACCAACACGGCGTGAAATTACTGGCTTAGAGTATGCTCTACGTCTCTGAGGATGGGCAGGCCGGTTGGACGTCAGCTGCGTGGCTGCGTTTCTCTCATAACTTCTGCCCATGTGGGGCCTGGACCAACCAGGAACAACACGTTTCCTGGCTTCACTCAGGCTGACGCCGAGTCTAAGGGCACTTCTGCCAGCAGGGAATTCTGCTGCTTGGCAGCCTGGACTGTCTCACACAGAGATCAAGGCCTGGAAAAACTGCTGCTTTCTTTTTTTTTGCTGTGCGTTGCTGAAATGCCACGTGGCTGAGGAGCAGCTGGAAGAGCCGTTCACCTGTACTTGTTGCTAGAGCAAAGCTCTTGCTAGACCTGGCAAGTCTCCAGCACTAAGCATGAAAGTGTGAGCTTGTCTCCCACTTCCCACTGCCCCCACAGTTAGTCCGAGACACCGCATGTCTGCCAGATGCAACTGAATGGTGTATCAGAGACCAGCTGACAAGCTGCATCAGCTGGGGATGCATTGCAGCTAAGGCATATTGCCCAGGATGTCTCTCTTCCCACAGGTAGCTTTTCCAGCTTGAGTGTCCCATTTCTTACCCCCACCTTCTGAGCCCACCTGTGGGTCCATTGAGACAAGAAACTCTGCCAGTATCCACCCCAAATTCTGGCATGTGACCACAAACACTAACCCTACTGCAGCCAGCAAGACTTTTCTTCCTTGTGAACATCCAGGCCCAACAGCTTGGCTGGATTGGAGACACCGGGTAACATTGCAGCCTGTTTGAACCAGTTCTTCAGAATAACCTTCAGCCAAGCCTGCAGCCTTCTACTTCTCTGCATCTGAATACATCTGAATACCTCCTCCTCCCATCCACTCCTACATGGACCCAGGAGTTCTTACCCCTGTGCTGTCCTCTCCTAGCCCTGCCCTGAGCAGTTATGAATGGTAGATCAGTACCAGGGGCATGTCAACTCTCACAAGTAGTGCTGAGAAAGACAGACAATTGTTAGGGCAGTAATTTTTTTCTTCAGAGGACCCATGAGCTTTCTCACCAAAGAAACAAACACTGTGAAACAAAGTGGGGGGGAAGGATGGGCAGGGGGAAGCTCATGTTTAAGAGCTCACAGAAACTTTTAGATTTTTGACAGGTACTTCCCCTGACAGCAGGGCAGTTTGAAACAGAGAGGTTTCACTATCGCTTGGTAGCACTGTCCAGAGTCTGCTCCTAAAGCCACTCAACAGCAGCACAAGAGTCCTGCCCTGTTCTCTGGCCATTTGATCCAGCATGAGCATCTTCACTGCTCTGTCTTTAAGACATAGGGCACAGACGCTGTTTGATACCATTGTGGTAAATTTTGATGCTTTTCACAGCAACAGATCTCCACCAGAATTGTGGGAGTCCTTGCAGCAGCTACACCACCTCTGAAGGTCTAACAGAGGGCTCTGCATGGATCTGCAGGCCCACACCCAGCCTGCCGAATACATGGGACTTCAGAGAAAACAGTGGTGTCAGAGGGGAGGTCCCGGTGGCAGTCACAGAATCGTAGGGGTTGGGAGGGACCTCAAGAGATTATGGGGTCCAACCCCCAACAGTATCCCTTGTTCCTGTGGTCAGCACAGGGCGAGGTGTGCCAAGGGTGCTGGGACCAGCCATTCCTGCAGCACCGCCGCGGGGCACAGCCCTGCTTCAAACCCCACAGGGTTCCTAGGAGGCAGAAGGGCGGGCGTGTGGCAAGCGGGCGCGGCCCGGCAACCCGCTCTCCGTCCCTGCCCGCTCCCCCTCCGTGCCCGCTCCCCCTCCGTGCCCGCTCCCCCTCCGCGCCCGCTCCCCCGCCCTGCCTCCCTGCCCGCCTCCCAGCCCGCACGGCGGCTGCCGACCCCCCCCTGCAGGACGCGCCGCGCAGCGCCCCGCGCCGCCGCCTCCCCGGCCCGGCTGCCCGCGGCCTGCAGCAACCGGCGGGCAGCACCCTCGTCCTGCCCACACCTGTGGCCAAGGGCAGGTAGAGACTGGGGTGGGCCCAGCTCCCTTCGTCCTCTCTGCAACCCCCCGCCGGCAGCTTAACAGCTGCCCCGAGTACAGACTGCTGAAGGAAACAGTGTTGGGGCACAGTCCGTGAGCCAAGGCACACACACACATATATATATATACATATTTCCTTCCCACACGGTGCTGTTTGTCATGTGTAGAAGGACATGCTGCAGCCCAGGCACATGTCTCCAGCCGGCTGCACTGACGTGGGGGGTGTGTGCGTGTGCGTGACGTGGTGTGAGCTCTGAGCGAGCAGGCTCTGCTCGGCACGGCGTTTGCATATTTTATGCTTGGGAAGGCAAAGAACAACAAATTTTTTTATGAGCAAATATTTGCATATTTTCCACTTATTCGAGCAGATAAAGCATTTCAATTCCTTGTTGGATCCTCAGGAAAGCCAGGGACATCTTCTTTCCAAGGGTGTTTCCCTTTCGTGTATCTCCCTGTCTCTTATCTACTGGATACTCTATCTCAACAATTGATTAATTGCCTCCTGCCCCCTCCCCTCACTCCGAGTTCCATGGACCTGTAACAGTAGCTGAAGCAGAACATGGCCCTGACAGTTTTGCTGTTGCCAGACCTGAGCTGCTGTGTTTCCCAGCTGATGACAAACACAACGGCTCCCTAAAAACAGCTTCAAATATTGTTAAGTGTGGGTGGTGTTAGTAACAGCCTGGAAATGCTCCTCCATGCTGGAACCCCTCCCTGATCACCACCCCCCGCCCTTCTAGCTTCTCTCGTGAAGATCCACCGCAGAGCAGAAGCGTCAAACTGAAGCTGCCCCAGGGCCACCAGTGGGCAGGCAGAAATGTGCCTGGGTGTGCATGTGTGGTGTGTCCATGTGTGGGATGGATCATTTGCAAGGTCCAGCTGTCACCTCCCGGTTTTAGCCCGTGCCTGGGCTGTGTGTATGAAGGTGTATGGGTGGTGTCCTTGTGCTCACGCTCAGGCCAGGAGGTACGTGCGCGTCTGGTTAAGTGTGCATCTGTGTGGGTGGCCACAGATGGTCTCAGGCATGTGTAGATATACCTGAATCAAAGCACCCACAGACATGAAGATGTATATATATATTTATACACATCCGCAGAGTCACATGTACCCACACATACACACATGCAGTCGCATAAATCCTCATTTGTATGCATGTATCCGCATCACATACATGTGCCTCTGTATCTGCTCTTGCACACTTTGACACGTGTGTTTAAACTCCCTGAGCAGCTGGCAGAATGGGCTCTCCGTGCCTCCAACACCCCGCCTGTGATCAACCGTTTGCTGGGAAGAGGCATTGCACAACGCTGCTGAAATCATTGCGGCCTTTTCGAGTCTTGCAGCTCTGATCTCTACGTGATGAGAATAAAACCTTTTGTGCAGCGCAGGGCTTGATGGAGCCCTTATCTCTGTGTCTCTGCAGCCAGAATAGAAAAATCTGTTTCCACATCTGACTGGAATATATCCCCCTGAACATGGACAGAATTTCACTGAGACACTGAGCAACCCTGGTAGCTTCTGGGTTGCCCAGTGTTAACCACGCCGTCATTAGGAGGGGGATCGCAAGGGCAGTCAGATTAGTGCTATTATGACAGAGAAAGCTGGGGATTCACCAGGAGGGAGGCAGAGCTAAGGGCAGCAGCAGAGGTCAGGAAGCAACGAGCTATTGTCTGTCATTCAACGCCTCTGTTCCTATGAAAAAGTCTTTTAATCAAAGGTGACACCTTGCAGAATTCTGTAGCACTTATTTTCTCATGAATTTCAGACCACAAAAAAATTTAAAAAACCCAACACCCCAAACCTTTTATTTTCTTTCCCCCAGTCTTATTTTCAGTTCACCTCCATTTTTTTTCTCCAATTTATCACTGAAAAATAGGATGTGGCATAGAGAAGAAAGCACAAGAGAAAAGAATATGATTCTTGAGACCCAATTCTTTTCAACTCCTGTTTAAGCTAAAGACCTCCAATTTTCTTCAGGTCTCCCTGGAAAACATTTTGTTTTCCCCAGCAGGCTGCCCTGCAGAGCTGCTTTGCTAGTGGTCTCTGACTGCATGTATCCAAACAGTGTCTCCTCGGTGCAATTACTCAGTGCTGGCATTGCAGTGCTTGGGCTCTTCAGGGATGTAGGTATTTTAAGAAGCCAACCAGTCAGTGGAGTTTCTTGCGTGGTGGCTTGCAGCATATGGAGCTGCAAAGGCATGCAAAATGAAATCTCAGCTCAATTCTGCAGTGGAGAGCATCTCTGTTAAGCTTGTTGGCAGCCAGGGAACTCCCTCGTTTCCCCACAGCAGCTGGGCAGCCACTCTGTGGAGAAGGAAACCCTTCCTATATATCTGCCCCCTTCCCACCCACCCATCTGAGTGGCCTCCTGCAAGGTCTTCATTCACTGTCACATACCTTCTTCAGTGTCTGGTCATCAGCCACAAACATGCTCCCCAGCTAATAGAATTTCTCCTCTGTCTTATAGTGATTGCCATGCCAGAGGTGCTCAGCATTCACCTCACCCTGCTTCTCACTGCAAGAGGAGCAACGCAGACCCCCATTTAAAGTGCTGTGTTGTCCATCTACTTGACCACTTGGTAGCCAGACCTTTCAGTCTTCCTACTGTTTGTTGCCCCATAAAGGTGCAGGAGCTTTGTCAGCTGATCTTCATTCTGCTAGCTATGATTTCTTGGCTGTGCTCTGTCCAGTGGATGCTGTGGGAGCTCCCCAAGAGAGAAAAAGATGCTTTTTTTAGTCCAACAGACTGTGTATCCCACACCCATGAATAGTTTAGCTGCTTTTCTCATTGGAGCCCATGGTGTGGGCAGCTGGTGCATGGATAGAAGGAGGAGGAGATGTGTAGAGGTAGCAGAGGATAGAAACTGGCTAACAAGCACTTTCTTTTCCCCATGAGTTGAGACAGCACTCCTGAGTGTCTTATTACCCACACTCAGGGTAGGGAGGGGAGAAAGCACACTTTGTAAGAGGAGCAAAGCAATAGCTGTGTGATGTTGCTGGTGGCTCAGATCCTGAGGCTCAGTCTACAGACATGGATGGCTTGGCACCAGCATCCTAGACTCAAAGACAAAACAAGAAGATGGAGGATTCATTGGGACAAATGTCACCTCTGTCAGAGAGGTAACAGCTGTACCAGTGGCTGAGACACACGTCTTATGCTCAGCCATGTTTGCAGTTCCTTCCCACACTTCCTCTGCTCTCTGGCCTTGCTAGGACATGTCTCCTTACCTGATGTTCTGCTTTGGTCTTTTCCTGAACTCAGGTGTTCTGCACTCCAGTTTTCCTGGTGCCTACTGGGTCTTCACTTCCTCTCACATCGCCTTCAGGTGACCTTGTCTCTTGCTTCCTCACAAAGTGATTCTGTTCCCATCATCCTCAGCCACTGCAGATTGTTCTGCTTCCCAGTCCAGGGCTTTTGTCTTCTGTCCCAGCACACCTGGCCTCATACCATCCCTTCCCACCTTAGGCCTTCTCTCAAGTCACCTATGAGACACTTTTCCATCACCTCTCGTCACTGAACCTCCACAGACTGCCTTGCTCCAAAATCTCCTGACCTCAGGGAGGCATGTCTCCTCCTGGTTCATCCCTCCTTCCCATCTGTTAAAATAGAGTGAAGCCAAAGTGGAGGGAGAGACCTTCATCCCACCCACCCTTGTACACTGCTGCTCCTTTAGCCCGCACGCTCAGTCCCACCCACAACTTCCCTCCAACAGCCAATGCACAGAAGGAAACACTCGTCCACCACTCACAGCAACACGCACGCTCTCCCACTCACCCAGGCACTCACCTGCACACACCTGGATGCCTGCACAAGCGTATCTACACTCAAACATCCCACAGCTACACCAGCACACTTCTTCACCTGCATTTGCTGACACATACACACACAAGTGTACCCCTTATCTACCTCTGCACACATTTATACACACCCCATGGCCACGCACCACCACTGCCCAACCCACACACATCTCCCACCAGCACTGCCTCCTCGATCTCTGACCCTGCCTGGCCACTCTCACACAGGTACTGTCCAGCAATCAAACTTTGGCACACAGCCACCTTTGTACACGTGCAGATGCACCACATCTTCTCCATCCTGAGCCGAATACCTTACCATTTCCCATACAACAGATCACTTCACACACTGGAGAAGCCATGGTCTCGCTCTGCTTCCTGCCCCCATCCTGTACTGATATATGCCCTGATCTCCCGTACCAGCCAAACTTTTCTCCATACAAAGACCAAATCATCTCAAAGACATGGTGTATTGTCAGGACAGCCAAATTTATACCACCCCTCCCTCCCCTAAAGACACAGGATGGTTCTGCCCAGTTGACCTATTAAGTCCAAAGGCTTTTTGTTTATTTACAGTAAGGCTTAAAGAGATGAAAAGGGGAAGGGCATTTCAGCTCATAAGAAATACTGCCTCCAACCTATGCCTCATTGTCCTCTACCCTTGTTACATCTTTCACCAGGTGCAGAGGCACCAGGAAAACCTCAAAGAATGTGAGATTCAGAAAAGAACTGTCCCATTTGTTCTCCCAGGTAAGTCTCATCAACCTGCCCAGAGTCCGTGAGAGACCTGGAAAGAAAAAGCAGTCAGAGTTGTCTCCAGCCAGGACCAGGCTAGGAAAACTGTCCCCAAGACTTATCGAAGAGCTAGAGAAAGGTCAGCAGCTGGTATGTCTTTGCTGCAGACGTTTTTCTTCCTGTTCTTCCTTTAGGGTAAACCACTTCTCCAGTTTGTAAGGAAGATAACCAAAGCCCTGGACATGTGATATATAACAAAGCTTTGGTCATGTCATATATGCCATTTTGAGGACTTCCTCGAGGTGCCATAGTCAGGTGGCAGCTGATGCTTTTCACAGCTGGATGATCTGAGGATACATCGTGCAGTCTAGGGCTAGCCTTCCTCTCTCCATCACCTCTTCGAGCCTGCCTGGATCCAGTCCTTCCTTTACCTGGTACCACACAAACCTCTGGCATCCCTTCCAAAGCCAATAATGCCTTGTTTCTTCCAGAAGCTCATGGAGCCCTCTTCATCCTTAAGTAGAATCCTGGTCTTAAATATTCCCTTGTATCAACCTTTCCCATTGCCTTTGAGATGGAAAAGCGCAGAGGGTGAAGGGGATCCCATGTCTCAATATCTCTTTCCCCTGCACCATCCCTTTCATCATAAATAACTGACATGCAACTTGTTGCTCTTTTCACATCCCACAGGCTCCTCAGGGAGTGGTTTTTGCTCATTGCTTTCTCCTTCCCCACTGCCTAGAGGGTGTTCCTGCCTGTCATTACCATTCTGGGTGATCTTGCTGATCTCACCGTCTTCCCCTTCATCATCAGTCTTCTCTGGGGGACATGCTGGCACTTCCTGGCTCTGGACTCGGCGAGACGGCCGGAGGATGGCTCTGCGGAAGCCCTGCTTGAAGCGGTAGGAGAGGAAGCCATAGATGATGGGATTGGCACAGCTGTTGGCGTATGGCAGCACCACCACGAGGAAGTAGACACCAAAGAGGGATGGCTCCTCTGGCAGTGGGCAGACGACATTGATTATGTTAAGGACATAGAAAGGGAGCCAGCAAAGGATGAAGACAGCCACAACAGCCACCACCATGCGGGTCACCCTGCGCTCTGAAAGCTTGTGCTTGGAGGACAGAGCCCTCACTCGTCGGCCAGAAGAACGGACCTTCACAACGATAAGAAGGTAGCAGAGACAGATCACCAGCAGTGGTCCAAAGAATCCCAGGGTGGCGGTGTAGACGATGAAGCCAGCTCTCCACACTGAAGCAGGCTCTGGCCACTGAATGTGACATGTGCTCATCCCTAAGGGGACATCTGAGAAGACCACCACGGGCAGCACCACCACGGAAGACAGCACCCACACAGTTGCGCTCACAGCCTTGGCCACCCGTGCTGTCCGCCATTTGGAGGACTTCCCTGGGTGGACCACGGCCAAGTAGCGGTCAACACTCATCACTGTCAGGCAGAAGATGCTGGTGAACTGGTTGATGGCATCCACTGCCATCACCAGGCGGCACATGAAAGACCCAAATGGCCAGTAGGACAGGGCATTTTGTGCGGCCAGGAACGGCAGGCCCAGCATGAACAGCTCATCAGCGAGGGCCAGATTCAAGATGTAGACGTTGGTCACCGACTCGCTCACAGAGTGCCGTAGGACCACATAAATGACCAGAGAATTCCCAATGAGCCCCACCACACAGACAATGAGGTAGACCAGGGGAATGAGAACACCACTGACAACAACACCAGGGCTGGTGGTGGTGGAGCTGTTGGGTGTGGTGAAGCCTGCCCAGCTGCCAGAGGCATTCCCCTCCTCTGACACTGCCGGTGTGGGGAGGCTGAAAGCAGAAGTGTCCATAGCAGAGGCAAGGAAGAGGCAGGGGGCAGCGTCCTTGCAGGATCAGTTAGCAATCTGGAGGTGAGACGGGGAAAAAACAGCCATTGATACTGGGGACATGACAGCTGAACAAGCCACAGATAAAATCACCGCATTTACTGTGTGTAGGTATGGACAGGCGTGGGAAGTGGAGTTGAGTGTGGATGCTGGCAGATGCTGGAAGATGCAGAACAGAAACTCATCTAGTCCTGGGAGGCACAGTGGGCATGGAGGGACAAACTGGGACATGGCTTAGTGTGGAACAATGGATCCTCTCCCCTAGAGAAAGATCCCATGGGGAAGGAACCACAGACTAGGACAGGAACAGGGAAATTTAATATTTTCTGCTAATGGTTCCAATACAGAGGACATAGTCACCAGGAGCCTGATTCTCATTTATGAGTGGCAGGTGCCTTAGAAACAGAAGAGGGAAGAGTGTCCAGTGACAAAATGCCATTCCACCTCTAGTATCCCCCTGCTTGCTGAGGTTCTTTTTGGACTGGCCAGGTTATGGTGGGGTTGTTAGCCTCACCAGCAACAAAAGCACCTCCACTCTCAATCCAAGCCCCAAGGCCAATCTCAGCACCTGAGCTGGGAGGCAGCCAGCTTGTGTTATGCCAGTATGAGAGTAAAGGAAGAGCCAGATTATTTTGGGAACACCAAGATCAGTCCAGATCTCCCTTGACACTCTCTCTCCTGTTTTCTCTCCCTCTCTCCTTCTGCACCCTGCAACACACTGCTAATGGAAGAGGTTCTGCCTGCCCCAGCTGTTTGCAACACCAAAGCAGTGTCCCAGCCCTCCTAATCTGAGGTGCCCAATTGCCCGTCACATCAGGGTTTGGCATGGAAACAGCACTCAGCTCACTCAGAGAGAGCTCTGAACAAACAAGCTCTCCACCAGCTCTCTGATGGCACTGGGTGAGAAGCTGCAGGGAGAGAAGAGACAGATAAGGGAAGGACGTGCCCTTTGTCATTTGTCAGGACTCCAAATATGTGAGTGACAGAGCCCAGAGCATGCACCAGACAAGAGACACTCTGGCAAACCTAATGCAAGGGAGATTTGCGATGCTTTCAGGATTGCTTTTCTGGAATTGTGGACTGGTAGGGCCACTCTCTCCATGAACTAGCTCCTTGGAAGTGAGGATGACTTGGTGGAAGAGAACAGGGATCCTGAGGCTCGCCTTTATCCATCCCTACAAATCTCTTAGGGCTCTGAAGCTCCTTTGTTATTGAAATGAAAACTGGGGATCTCAAAGGAAAGGACTCCCAATATTAACTACTTTCAGGAGGCCAGGAACACTCCAGAGACTTTTCTCCTAGATGGGATTCTCTGTAGCAACACAACTTTGTGCACACATGTCTTGGTACTACAGCTTTTATTCAGTTTTGTGGCTGTCATTCCAAATTCTGGAAACCTTAGGGAAGGCCTGAGCTCTGGGTGGTTACCTTGGACATCAGACAGGAAAACCCAACAGATTCCACATAAGTATCAAATGGTATGCAGGTTTGATTCCACATATGTATTAAACCTTATGTAGGTTTAATGCAATTAATGCAATGCAATTGGGCAACTATGTCTTAGGCAATTTCTACAAGCTATTGCATAAACGTTTCCTCCCATATTTAAATGAGCTTTGAAAGACTGGAATTGTTTAAGCTTTATTTGCAGGTGCTTTGGGCTGTAACACACTGTCCTGATAGAAGCCAATCTGTCGGGGTCCTGCAGTACTGTGCTGTCCCACACATCATGAGTGACTGCAATGAATGGGATGAGTAAGAAGTGATTTGAAACTCTATTTCTAAGCCTGAGGTTCCTTCCTCTGATAAATTTTTTTTCTCCGGTGCTGTTCCAGTGACAGAAGTCACCTGTTGGATAAAAGGGGAGGGCAGTGGCTGCTCTGGGAACAAAGATTCCTGGAAGGCATGACAGAGACCAGAACACTATGTTCATAAAATAATGAACCTCTGAAAGGTGGGAACAGAGTTAAGAATCCCTTTGGACATTCCTCCCACATGCAATGGAATTTTAAAAAAGAAGCATTTGGAGACAGAGCCCTACAAATATGAAATATGGATAGGGACACTCATCCTGCAGCTGAAGAGAACATGGGGAAGTGTCTGGGGTCCAGACCTCAAAGCTGGTGGCTCAACCTGAGGTTTAGCAATACAACAAACCCAGCTTCAAAGCTTCGAAAGCCCTGTAAAAAATGCCATAGCATACAACAAAGCACTGAATTGCTATAAACTCATTCTCCTGCTCAGACAGCTGCAGTGGAGAAACTTTGTCTTTAAGGAGGCATGGTCTGTCTGTGCCATTCTAACTTTGTCAAGTACCACCTACCAGCCCAAGTGCCATATCACATTTTCTGGCTAGTTTGGCAGAAAAACCACTGGACACCAGTGCCTCATCTGGACTGGATTCACCCTGCTGCCTGCCTTGGCAGCACCCACATTGATGAGGAACCTTGTCCTCTGAGTGACAATGTGTTGGCATCTGCTTGGGGTCTGTCCCTAGCGCCATGGACTGGACCTGTTGCGAGAGGCTTGGGAACCCCAAGCAGGTGCTGCCAGAAGATACCTGGTCCGTAGATCTGGAGAGTGGGGGAAGGCAGAGAGGCAGGAGGTGGATTGGTGCCACTGTTGTCTTTGTGAAAACATGTCTCTATATTTCTGCACAGAATGAGAGGAGGAGGTGGATGCTAAACGCTGAGCCTAGACCTGGTTACAGAGCAGGCATCAAAGCTGGGAGGGACTACAGAGTCCAGCAACCTGCAACCCTCTTACAAGCTTTCCCTCCTGTCCACCTTGTTTCCCACAGCCCAGTTCCAGCCGGGGACCCCCCTGCCTCACCGCGGGGCTGAGCTCTCTGGCAGGGACCAGGCTGGGCTGGCAGAGTTCGGAGGGGGTGGTGGGGGTGGGGGGTGCGGTCAGGAGCCGGGGTAAAGGGTGTGGGTAGGTTTCCTTCCCTGGGACTGCAGAGTTAACTTCTGCATGGACTCATGCCCGCGGGAGACATCTGGGAAGAGCGGGCAGAGCCGCCTGGTACTTACGTGTCGCTGAGATGTACATTTTCCTCTGCTTCGCCGGGAGAATCCGTGTCATCTCCTTCCCCTTCCCCTTTCTTAAAAGCGATGGAGCAAAGCGGTCCCACCAGCCACTACCGGAGACGCAAGTCCTCCTTCCTGGACCTGCCCATCGCCCCCTCCGTGACCGGTGTGGGACTGGGGCCCACTCCCGTGCCCGCTGGTGGGTGGCCGGGCTGGCGGTCCCTCGGGGGATGCGCGGTCCCCCGCCCTCAGGCCAGCGGGTCTCTCTCCCGCGCTCCCCTCGCCATCTGCGGGAAAAGGGGGCTCGTCTGCCGGGCTGGGGAGGACGGCGTGGAACGGCGGCTACCGGGGGACGGATGCCGGCAGCCAATGGGCGCCAGGCAGGGAAATACCGGCAGGAGAAGAAGGAGGGGATGGACGATAGGGCAGGAGAACGGAGAGAAGCGGGGAGAAGAGACCGGGATGGAGAGAGAAAGCGGGAGGGGGAGGGGAAGGGGCAGGAGAGGGACGAAGGGACAGGGGGAGCGCAGAGGGGCGGATGGAGGAGTGGGGGGTACGCTGAAAGGAGCTGGGGACAGCGGAGGGGAGAAGGAAAGAATGAAGGGAGGGATGCAGAGAGCAGCAGCGAGGTGGGAGAGTGGCGTGGCGGGATGGGGGGGCTCCGCTCAGATCGTCTCCCCTCGGCAGAGGAGTTGTGGCAGTGCAGAGTGCCCTGTAAATGCCCGGGGCACGCAGGAGAGGGGCACGCAGGAGAGGGGCTCGCTGTTCCGGCAGAGCAGCTTGCGGGCACTGTGACCAGCGCTGCTCAGAGCTGCAGGGACGTGGCAAAGCCTTCTGGCTGGCAAGATACTCAGAGACCGGGGTGGATGGTGAGTGCCTAAACCCTTCTCCATTCTGCTCTGCCCTGCGAGCACCTCCAGATGGACAGAGCTGGGTGCAAATGGGCAAATAGGGGGGCTGTGTGTCTCAGGTGTGTCTCTCCTGGCTCCAGCCACGATCTCATGTCTTTGAAAAAAGTCCCAGTTCACCAGCCCCAAACAATCCTACCAGGTTCCATCTCTGCTGCAAGGAGCGGACCCAGAAGAAATGGGTCAAGGCAAGAAATTAAGCTTATTGTGTGAGCAGTTCTCCCTGGAAGGAAATCAGGATTTCCCCATCCGATTGCCCACATGAAGTCCTCACCCCCTTCCCTGCACTGCAGCCAACAGCAATGACTTCTTGTGCAGTGCAGTCACCCACCTCTTAACATTTGGCACTGCTTTAACAAGCATTTGAGCTCCTAGGGCCAATTCCAGCTTTAACAGAAGCAGGGAGCATCCCTGAGAGCAGATCCCAGCAGGGTTTAAAACCTGTGTTCCAAAGCTGCTCAAGCAATTTCATGTCCAGACACTGCTGCTCCAGGTGAGCAGCTGAAGGCAGTGCAGGGCTTTCAAGTTGTCAGGATGCCTTAGCCACAGTGGCCTTGGTCACAATGCTCTCTGGAGACACCCAGGAGATACAAGGCCTCACCAGGGAAGGAATGGCATGGGCAGCACCCAGTGGCTATCTTTGTCATGGCAAGGCAGGTGTCTGCAGCACCATGCTGAGAGACCATGAGCCAGCGTGGCGTGAAGAAACAAAGCCATGCAACAGCAGAGCTCTACCCGGGCCAGCTAACCCTGGCAGGACTCTTTATCATAAACACAGTCACAGGATCACAACTTCCAGATCTCTAACTTGCTTCCTCAATGCGAAGAGTCCTGCCCCATTCCCTGCCTCAGCTCCAGTGGGGCTGTGCAGGCTGCCTGAATGGTGTCAGAAGGAGAGAGCTCAGCCTGTGCACCTCACGGGGAGGCAGAGGCATGAGTTTGGTGTCGTGCATATGGTGACCCTCCCCTCTCTGCATTGCTGTATGTGGCAAAGGGACAGGACAGACTGAGAAGATAAAAACCAAAGCTTGGAAACTGGAGGGGAAGTAATAACCCACCAGGAATTCATTAGTTTGAGTAATGTTTAGGATGGTTAATGGAGGCTAGGTCCAAATCTCAGGGGCTTTGCTCTTCAACAGGTACATGCCCACACCAGAGACCTTATTTCTGCTCCTCTGGACTTAACGTTGATACAATCTACATTACCTATAGATAGGGCTTGGGCAATTCATCCAGCAGCCCATGGGCAGTGCAGACATTCGTGGAGCTCGCTGCCACAGGATGCCCTCCAGGGTTGCTCTGGACATTGTCAGTGAATTAACTGCCTTACTCAGATCTGACCATGAATTGAATTTGCAGAAGTTTCCCTGGCAGCAAGGTACCCCAGACGTCACCATGGCAGGTTGTTGCTGACATTGCCCATGCACCTCTTTGGCGCAGGAAGCAGCCTTTAAACTCAGCAGTGCTGCATCGGGGAGTGGGAAGCTGGCTCAACTCCACAGTTTCCCTGTGCCCTCCAAGGACTGCAGGATTTTGTGCTGCCAATCATTGCACCCTGAGCCCTCCTCCCACCCCCAAGCAGTGGCAGTAGCAGCCACCCTGTAACACTTCTTACTCTTAAGGCCCTGCAATGCATCAGGAAGGCAGATGCTCACTGCTGCCAGATCCATAGTACCGCTGGGACCACTCTCTTCAGCTTAATTTTAGTGACTTGGAGGCAATTTGTCTGGACTGGTGACTCATTCCTCCCTTTTTTCTTTTTTTTTCCTGCCCTCCCCCTTCCTGTTCTCTCCCTGCCTGTGCCTGGCAGTGTGAGTGAGTGAGTGCTGGTACAGATATGACTCGGGGTGACGTGAGCTTGGGAGCATTAATGCAGAAATGTTTTGTTGAAAGGGTGTCCCCAGCAACCCACAGGGGCAGTTTCCACAGAGATGAGTCTGGGCCAGGCTGTCCCCTCCCAAAGCCTACATCTCACACCCTCTGTGTCCCTGCAGGGAGACAACTTTTACCTTTGAAAACCAGGAGGCTGAGAAGGGGAAGGGCAAAAGCTGAGGTGTGACCACCCCGTTGCCTTTGGCTGGCACATGAGGAATGCAATGTGCAGGGCTCAGCTGAGAACGCAGCATCTCAGTGCATGAATCAGACCTCATCGCTTCATCCCTTAGCAGCCAGGGCTCACCAAGTTCAGTGTGATGCTGCCTGGGTTGTCACTGACAAAGCTGGAAGATGCCTCCACCCTAGCTGACCCACTGCTCACTGCTTAAGGGCTGTGTGGTCCCCAGGGTGCAACACATCACAGACATGGTAGGAACGTAGAGTCACTTTATTCGGTCTTATTCTTTACCTTGTAACCTTGGGGGTGGGTGGGGGAGCACGGGGCAGCCGGGGTGGGGCGAGTGTGGGGAAGTTGTGCAAACGGAGAAACCAGGGCTACAAACCCACAAGTCTTTCAAGAGAGCAGAGGTGAAAAGCGCAGCGAACGCCACAAGGTACTGAGCTCCAGGGCGCTGGAACCGTCACTGTCCGGAGAGCGGGGCAGGGCCTGGGATCAGGACGGGGACGGGATCTATAGCCAGAAACACAACAGACCTCATGAAATCAGACCAGGTATTTTCCTGCTCTCCCTCCCTCCTGTGGTGGTGGTGGGAGAATGAAGGGGCAGGGAGAGCTAGAAAGCTAGAAAGCTCTCCCTGCTCCTCTCTCTCCTCGAGCTCCAATGAGCTCTGCATCTCACTCTGAAGCCTCTCTTCTCCCTCTGCTGCCTTGCATTGAAGGGAAAGGGCACGTGGGGATGGTACTAGGCATAAAGGAGTCCTGGGGGAGAAGCTGCTGTCTGCCAATGGACAGCAACACAAAAACCCCCTTGAGGTGAGCAGGGCCTGGTAAGAGGAAGGGCTGTTGGTCAACTGTCATGAATAAGGAACAACGTTTTTTTGCTTGCCTTTTTTTTTTTTTTTTTAAGCATAGGCAAAGGCTGTGTCTTCACAGCTCTCACAGCAGGTCATCGCTGGGGCAGCCTGGACAGTTTCCTCTCTGACAGAGGGTGACACACCTTCTCTGTGAGGACAACCGTGGAAAATCTCGAGCTGCTCCATACCCATGGACAGGCAGCAGATAGGGAGAAGTGGTTTGAGGGTGCATGTCCTCCATCATACTGTGTCCTGTCTTTTCCCCAAGCAAGACTGCTGTCTCCCTCTCTGCGAGGGTAACCCATCCCACCAGGCACAGCAGGTGGCAGGAACCCTGCAGCCCCGACCTTTTGGGAGCAGGAAGGGACCACTGGTGTCATTCCCAGGGATCCTTTCAAACTTACTCGCTTAGAGGAGGCTGCAGGCTCGCTTCTTCGTCCGGGTGGGCTGCGGACAGAGCACTGCTCTGATGGCCTCATCAAACACTGTCTTGAGGCCGCGCTGCGTCAAAGCTGAGCATTCGAGGTATTTCACAGAGTCTGTTGGTAGAAAAGGAAGTACTGTAATGGGGGGGAGGAGACCTGGGGTAGGTGGTGGAGGTACCCAGAAATCTGCTCAGAGGGGTCCTCAGAAGAGAACCCCGCAGGAGGAATACTACAGATCATGTCAAGCGGAAAGACGTGTGTGCCTGTTATCACGGATATATTTCCATCTCCCATCACCTCACAGCCACAATACCATCCTCCCTCAGTGCCCATTTTACTGTGTCCTGGGGCACATACACACCACCTAAACACCCCCTGAGTCTCATCATGAGAAGATGTCTCAAGTCTCCTCAGGCTTCAAGTTTCATTCAGACTTCCTAGTCTCAAGCACTCCTGGTGGCATCACAAAATCATGTGGTACCTCCCTTTTGGGACTCTGTACCTCCAAATTCCCAGAGACTTGTGCTGGAGAGCAAGGCACCTGGATCTTGCCCAGACTGAACAAACACAGCTCAGGTCATCAAAGCCATTAAGCATTGTCACCACACACTTCACTCAGGCAGTTTTGTCTTCAGGGCAAAGCTTTTCAGCCGTACAACACTAGGGTTTCCCCTATTCTCCACCCTGGTAGCCAGAACAGAGCCATGATGTGAGTCTGGCTATGTTATCCTGACTGGACACTCCTCCAAAATCCTGGTTGAAAACTTCTCCCTCAGGCTGTGTTTCCCACCCTCTCTGCTGCATCTGCCTGCTGCATCTCAGCAGAGAGGTTACCCAGAACAGGCATTTGTGCATGCCCTGAGATACAGGAGGGGGATGATGTACCTGCAGTGAATGGTGAGGTGGTACACACATGCCCAGAGTTGCATGTATAACTGCTGGTAGTCAGAGGCAGGGACAGGAAGCTGCAGTTGCAAGTCTTCCTGAGTGACGTCAAAAACTCACCCTTCCACCCCTTTACGGATGTGGAGGAGAGGCCTCTGCCCCCACAGCTGTGGCTTTCACAGGAAAATAGTGGCCCAGATAGAAATAGTAGAGTAAAAGGGGAGGGGGGTTTTCAAATGTATATTTGTGTGTGTGTGTGCATTGTGTATGTGTGTAGGATAGTGACCAGAGGGAGGCAGAAAACAGAGCACTGAGGAAGTGAGACTTCCTCAGGGGGTCAGATCTCCTTCCTGAGCCTCCCGAAACATTTTGTCCCATGAGCCTGGATGTGTCTCCCTGTGTGCCTCAGAGATACCATTGTGAGATGCCTCCAAGGAAGCCTCATTAGGTTGAGGGGAAGCCCTTATCTTCTTTCTGTCTCTTGTCAGTAGGTCCCAGATGTTGCCCCAAGGACATACCTATTTCCTTGGCCAGAGCAAGGCCCTGTGGATATGTGATGGGGGACAGCTTCTTCTCCTTCAGCTTCTCAATAGTATCCTTGTCATCACGAAGGTCCAGCTTTGTGCCCACAAGGATGATGGGAGTGCTAGGGCAGTGGTGCCTCACCTCAGGAAACCACTACCAAGGGAGTAAAATAGCAAATATGTAAGAAGTTCACACATAGGGGCATGCACAAAGGAAACAGAGAGGTATCCCTAAACAAATGTCATCAAGACAGCTAACACCTCACAGCTCTTCCACACAGTGTTGGGCACTATATCCAGGCACAGACAAGCCTGTTTCTGACTACACAGGCAAAATTCCTGTCCTGGAGCTCAATTTTTTTTAAGCAAAAGCACAAGCTGCTTTCGACCCTTCATAGCTCCATGAAGCAGGGAGAAACCTGGAAGTGGCAAGAAAGAAATACTATATTGTTCTCTTTTCCACCCATCTTTCCCTTTTTCCCTCACTTCCCATCCAAAGGCTGTGGGTACCTGCTTCCTATGACCTATAGGCTGGTCCTGTATCTGTGCTTGGACAGCCTTGGCTGAAAGATGCCATCAGAATATCAGCCTGTGGTCTCACAGCTGAATAGCCCAGAAAGATTAATATTAGCCCTTAAATAGGATTGGCTGTCTTCTTTGAGATGACTCAGAAAAGATATCTGAAGGAGGCTGGTATTTTAGTTCCTTCTGACTGACACAAAAAAGATAGTACCTTTCTGAATCTAGACATCCTACTAGCAGCCTCCACCCACAGTCACTCTCTTGGCAAGACCACCACCAATCTCACCCTTTCCACCCCTTGATGGACCAGGACACTCTGCCTCACCTTAGCACGGACGTTTTCGTAAGATGCTGGGCTGACAAGGGAGAAGCAGATCAGGAAGACATCCTGTGGGCACACAACCACGGCGCAGCGTTAGGATGAGAGTGTGGGACTGCATGACAAGAAGCGGGGTGGTAAGGCTGGGCAGGGGGCAGGAGTAAAGAGCTGGGTGGACAGCATCCTCCCTCTGCAGCAAGGAGGGTCATGCTAGGGAAAGCTGTCTTTCACAGCGTAACAGTCCTGACTGCTGCTAATTGCCTCTAGAGGAGAGAAGGATATTTGCTCCCTTGACTCTTGGTAACCATAGCCACCATTATCAGAAGAGCCAAACGTTTAACTATGAGGATGGGGTTTTTGTGGTAGGCACACTCATCCTCGAGGGAAATGGCCTGGCAATGTCCTGCTTCTCTCTCACAGTACACCAGAGACGAAGAGGCAGAGCTAGGCTCACCCCAGAAAAGTGCACATGCAGGGCACAAATGAGTCTTGGTTATTCACGAGTGCTTCTCCTAGGCATGGCAGAATTTAGACTTCCATTAAACAGAACAAACCAAACAAAACCAGCTCTTCAGCATTATATTTCTTTCATCCAACTTTCCTTAGCTAAAACAAGGATATCAGGCCTAATCTATCCATTTTCATACTTCTACAACTGCCAGAGGCAACCTTGGAGCACATACAACTACCTGTCCTTGGTATGTGTCCCAGGGTGAGTGCAATCATGTTGGGAAAGGCACCAGCTTGCACAGGCTTCAGAAGGGGCCTAAGCAGGCACCTCACTAAAAGTATCCAACCTTCAGGTGACTGAACCTAGCTGAAACACATACTGCCCTCAATTCCGAGCCCTTTCAGTTGCAAGGGCAACCTTCAGATCAGCGCCTGAGGCAGCAGGGTCTTTCTGATCTTGCCAAGAGACTGCTTGGAACAACATCCTCCAGGGAAGGTGACCTTAAAACCCTGAAATCACTCTGTCGACATGGTGAAAAACTGGTGAACACAGTATCTGAGGAGAGGCATCCACTTGTTCTGTTAGATGCTTGGGTTTATTTGAAGCATCGGCATATCAAATGCATCTGTCCACACGTCAGGTCTCTTTTAAATGGCAGGAGCCAGAATAGTGAGGTTCACAGAACTATGAAAAGCTCTTGCCTCAGCTCCTAAATTCCCTGAGCCACTTGAATTTCACAAAAGGAGGGGTTTTTCTACCAGGATTGTGTAAGGCATCTGTCCCACATTGAAATCGGTGCCAGCTGGACCTGTGTCTTTGAAGATCTTAATTTTCTTGTTAAGTTATTCCAATAATAAAGTTAATCTAAAAGCTCAAAAATGCCCTTAGCTCTCTTTTACCTTTAGGGTTTTGAGACACTTCTATGTCAACAGAGGTGTTCCCAGAAAATGACAGAGATGGGAGCAGTCCCGTCTCTGTGTTACAGCAAATGTTGATTTTTGCAGCAGGGGACAGAGGGAGTGGCAAGGGATGAGGGGCATGCAGTGTGACACACCGTCTGTGGGTGAGGGAGTGCAAGGGATGAGGGGCATGGAGTGTGACACACCGTCTGTGGGTAAGAGAGTGGCCTCAGCCTGTCATAATCCTCTTGTCCAGCAGTATCCCAAAGCCCCAGGTTTACAGGCTTGCTGTCAACCATCACATTGGCAGAATAGTTATCGAACCTGAAACACAGAGATGTAGACCATGCTTCAAACAGGAGAAGAGGGAGCCCTTCCAGTAGCATAGGTGGGTTTCATTAGGTGCACCCCAGAGCAAAGGGTAGTGATTCCTCTTCTCAGTTTCCCTGGGTGATGCTGGTTTCTTGTGAACCTCTACCTTATGAACTTCTCACTCAGCATCAACCTCTTCTCTCTCACCCATCTGTCCTGGACAGATCCACCTTTGCCACCAGGCATACAGATCCATAAACTCTTCCATTTCCCACTTCCTTCCCCAGTATCCTTCCCACGACTACATCTGCTATAGCCACCCTTGTCTTTCTTTTGTGCTTTAAAACACCACTTTCTTCTTAAAAGTGAAGAAGAAAAACCTGCCTCTGTAGCTCCTCCAGAGCCTTGCACTCCTCAACAGCCCTGCTGGAACTGCTGTGTCAAGGTGGATCTCCTTACTCTTAGAAATATTCAAGAACAGCTGTCAGGACTGTATGCTTGGGACCAAAGACTTATTGGAGGAAAAAAAATGCCACTAAATCAATAGATACATTCCTCCCCTGAGTTCCTAGAAAATTTTCTTTCCTGTTGCTTTTTGGTTTTGTTGCTTTTTTCAAGTTCAGATTGAGGGAAACCAGGAAAGAGACAACACACCGACCTTGTGAACATGTTCATTGCACATGCACAGTTGTAAGCTCAGCTGTCCTGCCCAGGAGCACAAAATGGCCTTCCTCTCACATCTCCAGACATGAGCCTCAGGCGTGGGGAGAACTGATGTGTGACACACAAAATGCATGGCGAGTTCATGGCTACATGCTAGGAAGGGATGGTGCCCTCCCACAAACCCGTTGCTGGGGGGGGTTTCTTTCTACCACAGCCATTGTTCACATCTGTTGCAAACTGGTCTGGAGAAAAAATTGAGGCCCTGAGGTTCCTTCCCAAGGAGTCTGCACCTGAGCTGTGAGTTTGACACACTGTGCCTAGCTCCTTTACCCACTTCAGGGAGGTCATTCTCCACTTCCCAGGGCTGTGGTGTGAGTACATGTGGTGTGCATCCCCAAACATATGCCATGCACCATGGCGAGACAAATGCATTGGACCACTCAGCCTAAGACAGCCCTCTCCTTGCTCCCTATTCCAATACATCTGCTGGTCTGTCCCAGCCTCACACATACACCAGATAGATTGCATAGGGCTTCTACCCTGGAATGGATCTGAATCCTGCACTCTTACCATCAGGGTTATCAGTTTCTGCTCCAATGACAGTGGGTGCCTTGGACAAGGAGGGAAGTGGGAACCCCTGTCCAGCCAAACACCTTCTCTTGGGTCTGGCCCAATTTTGTATCTTGGTGCCTGAGTGTTTTGCCTGTCAGGACCCCATCTATTACTTGTAAACTTAGCAGGCAGATAGCCCCTTGTGTTTGTGTCTCCCAAATACCCCATTTATACCAGGGGTACAAGGCCACCTGTGCTTCTTGTGAAAGGTGACAGATGCTTTGCTTTGCAGCCCTTCCTCTGCTGGCATGGAGATTTCCTTCAGAGTACACAACAAGGGGTTTCTTCATGCCTTTGCATCCTGCTTCCCATGCCTCCCACCCACACCAGTACCTGTTTATGTATCACTCACACAGTGGGGATGTATTCTCCTGGGAAGGCATTGGTGGTGTAGCTGATAAGGAGACAGGTTTTCCCCACAGCTCTGGAAGAAAAAGAAAAAGACAGCAGGAAGTCACGGTAGTGCAGGCAGTCTTGCTTGGGTGAGATGGGGATGGGGCAATCCTTCCACGATGCTGAGCTAGCCCTGTCAGGAGCCCCTGGAAGTAGAAAAACATGTACGGGACCAGACAGTGCGTAACCATTGGTCAGACAACCAGCAGGAAGAAAGACAGGATGTCACCCAGAAATGTTTGTTGTCTTCAAGCACTAAAGGCTTGTTTTTACAGTCTGGTACAGAGATCACTCAGCTCGAACGCATCCATCCTGAGATGGAGGTGAGAGCCCATTTTCCATTGCATGCACCATGCTGTGCGCTTGCAGCCAGCGTAGGTGAATTGGTTCGCTGCAGGAGTGCCATGACAAAGCTGCCCAGCCAGCTACAGCCCCTGAACATGGGCACTCCTGCCAGGCTGATGGCACCTCTTCTTGACTTAGCCACATCACCTTCCAGTCTTGCCTGTCTGCAGTAAGCTGCAGCATCACTTACAGAGAGAGCCGTAAGCAGCCAGCAACGTGCATCTCCCTGCAGCTAATGGAGGCTGCTGGTGCTGTTTTTGAGCAAGAAGATGGTACTTCCTCTCTCCCCAGCTACCCCCACATCCTTGCTGCAGCAGGGTGAAGTGTGAATAAGGGTAATACCACAGTCCAGATTGGGTGAAAGCATTGGTGTGAAGGTGGTGGGAAAGGGAAAAGTAAGGCTATCAAGGGGAGGAGAAGGTGTGGTGGGCAAGAAGAAGCCTGTGGTGAGGGAAAGAAGAAGAGGAGAGAAACTGGAAGCCAGTAAAACAACTACGACAGGTGTGGACAGGAGAATCCTTCTCCTGACAGGCTGATATTTCTCAGGTCTGTGTGGCCTGTGAAAGTCTGGCCATGCATCAGTTGCAGCAGGTATGAAATGGAGGTGGTGAGAGCAACTTGCCTCCACAGCCTATGAGCACAGCTGCAGGGTGAAGGAGACACCTTTCCTGTGGGGAGACTGGAGTCCCACTGCTAGGGATGCTCTCACCATCTCAGTTGTACCTGCAAAGTCTGCTGTGGAAGTGCTACAGCCCTGCCTTTTAGTGTGCTCTGGACAGGCACAGCTGGCATCTTCACCCTGGTCACAGGTCACTTGCCTTGGCCACCACACTGTGGGGCAGCTTGGGAAGAAACTGAGCACTTCTTCATGCTCTGATATTTGTTCCTTCCGTCTACCACGTCTCTTTCTTAGATCCTACTCTCTCAGTCCATTCTCTTTCCACAGCTCTCTTGCTTCCCTCTTACCATAGAGATACAGAGGAAATGCCATGGAGGCTTCCTGCAGCCCTACAGGGAGTGGCCGAGGAGATCCTTGGGAAGGGGGACACTTCTGAATTTGTGTGGTTGAACAGAGAGGAGCACAACAGGTCAGTGAAGGTGTGAAGGTTACAACAAAGCCATTGAGAGAAGAGGTGAGGTTAGCAGCACCTGCACATTCCTGGGACTGAACTCAGGGAGTATTAAGAGGCCAGTGCTGTGTGATGGAGAGACCTTTGGGGCCAGAACAGCTATGGGGCAATGTAAAGGGCTTAGCTGAGTGACAGCAGAAGGTCCTGTGGTTCATAAGGATGAGCCAAGCAAGGGTGACACGGCTGGTATGCCTGGGAAGTAAGTGAAGGGGGGGTGAACGGGAGCTCAGAGCAATGTTGGGACGTCTGGACTACTCCTGTGTTACAAGATAGTAATGAGAGGGAGGTGCAATGTACAGAGAAGCAAAACAGCAGGACAGAGACATTTAAGGAGAGGACTTGCGGTCAGAGGGCTTGAGAGCCGGATGTGTTGCAGGGTTAGCCACAATATGAGGGGAATGCTGTCCTGAGGGATGTTTTAGAGCTGGTGCAATATGTGAGGGGGAAGTTGGGGCATTAACAGGCCAACAATATAAATGCCCTGTAGAGTTGTTCATTCAGCTCTAGCCTGGAGCCTTCAGAGGACTTTTCTTAGTTGTAACTGTGTTTACATGGGGCTCTGTACTTGACCCTTCTTTCTGTCCTCTCGCCCCAGCCCCTGAGAATATGCCTGACATGTACTGTTGTTTGCAGACATCTTCTTCCTCAGGCAAGTTTTGAAGGAGGAAGTGACTGTGGGGAGCAAGGCTGCTGCAAATGTCTCTTCATCTGCTACCTGATAGCTGCCCCAGATAACATTCTGGCCAGCTCCTAGCTGGGAAATGAATTAACCTACTCTGTGCCAAATGTGGACTCTCCTCCCATCCCTCCCCTGCATCCACTCATCCCACAGGGCAAGAAGAGGCCCATCCACCCCATGCTTCCCGCCCCCAGCAGTACTGACAGCTTCCCTTGATGGCTTTGACTGGGCCATGTCCAAGGATCATGGGACACAGGCAGTCATTCCATCATGCTGTGAAGGCAAGGTTGTGTTACCTCCCACTCTCAAAGTGCCATATGCTTATGCCTACCTCAGTAGAAAGAGCTCCTCCTCCTTGTGCCCACAGAAACCCCTTGTCAAACAGTCCCCCCCACATCCTGATAACAGAGATAATGTGCTGAGAAAAGCTGAACACAGAGATATGAGAGGACATGTCCTCAGGAACATAGTGCTGTGCCCTCTCAGTCAGCCCCAGTGAGCAGATGGCTTTCAAGGAGCCTTTCACCTGCAGTGCTTGGATCTCTTGGGTTTTAAATCTAACTCCTGCCTACAGGTTGAATCTGGCAGCCATACCACCACCTCCTGCGCATGGGACAGACATGTTCCACTTTTCATGCCCCTTTTGCAGATGTCCTTCAAAATGCGCTCTTCCACACCCTCCCTGGAGGAAGATCCCTTGCCCTGCGGAGGGAAGAGTGAGCGAGAGAGGGAACGCAGTCTACAGGAGGTCAGAAGCAAAGCCGGGGAAGTTTTACCAAGCAGCCACCTTCTTTCTCACCCCTTGTCACTGCCCCTCCCTCCCACATCCACAGCAAGCCCGCCAGGTACCTACCCGTCTCCCACCACGACACACTTGATGGCTTGCATGTCTCTTGACCCGTGGCGGAGGAGAGCGCTCAGGGAAAAGGGAAATCAGGCCAGGGCAGACAGCAGGGAGAGGTGGGAAAATGTGGGTATCAGCCCTTGCGCTGCAGCAAGCGGCAGGTTGCAGGGAGGGAGGAAGTGGAAGAGGGAACTTTACTCAAGATCACCCTCCCGGTCGGTCCCTCCTCCCCTCCCACCACAGCAGAGCACTGCGCACTGCGTCGGGGCGGTTAGCTGAAGGCGGGGCATGCCTGATTTCGTGGCTGGGGCTGCTGTCATTTTTTTTATTTTCTTCCCCACGTGTCTCACCCACTCCCTTCCCACCCCATCCTCGTGAATGGCTAAGGGCACCAAACTTACAGGGGAGCTGAACAAGCATTAGAGGCAGAGCGAGAAAGCAGGGGGGTGGATTTCCTCATCCTTCCTTTATCATCCAAATTTTGGAGGAGGTGTAAGTAGGGAAGGGAATCTGAAGTGGGAATTAGTGGGGTGATGTGAGACAATGAAGATTTTTTTTGGTCTCCGCAGTGCCCCTGAGTGTCAACGGTGAAACGTCACAAGGAACCATGTTTTCTGTGAAGGCTGAGAAAGGAAGTTAAGCAGCATCTAGGAAGCAGAAGCCACCCCTTGACTGCTGTACCCATCCTCTCCTGTGGTGATAAGGTCCTTCGACACTCACACATCTGCCTGGGTTACAAATACAAAGAAGTATCGCGTAAACCTGAGTGTTCACCATGAAGAAGAGCAAATACATCAATGCATGCAATGATTATGCAATGATCTGTCTTCTTTCCCCTGACAGTGTTATGAGAACCAAGACTGGTGGATGAGAGGACCCCCTGCAAACCAGCTTCTCGCTATCCACACTCTTTCCCACTTCAGTGCAAAAACACTCAGTGGGAGCTCCTGTCAGACCTCTTCCAACTTGCCATCGAATCATGGATTAGTTTGAGTTGGAAAGGGCCTTTAAAGGTCATCTAGTCTGAGCATCCTGCAATGAGCAGGGACATCTTCAACTACAGCGGGCTGTTCAGAGCCCTGTCCAAACTGACCTTGAATGTTTCCAGGGATGGGACATCTACCACCTCTCTGGGCAACGTTTTCCAGTGTTTCACCACCCTCACCATAAAAGAAAAATAAAAAAGATCATTTTGCTTATATCTAGTCTGAATCTACCCTCTTTTAGTTTAAATCGATTACTCCTTGTCCTATCGCTACAGGCCCTACTAAAAAGTCTGTCCTTATCTTTCTTATAAGCTCCTTTTATGTATTGAAAGGTTGCAATAAGGTGTCCCCTGATCCTTCTCTTCTCCAGATTAAATGACCCAACTCTCTCAGACCTGTCTGCATTGTCCTCAGAAAAGAATTTTAGGGCAAAGTAGCAAGGAGGAGAAGGAAGCAATCACCCTAAGAAAGAAGAGACAAGGAACAGAAAGATCCCAGGAGGCTCCTTTCTCTTCTCAAAATGAGAGTCTGTCTCCTCTTTCTTCCTTCTCCTCACATATAATGCTAAGCCTTGAAAATGTGTATGTGTATGTGTGGGCATCTGTGTGCTTCAGCCTGATCTGATGAGTGGATGGGCAGGAGATGCGTTTTATAGAAGGGATGTGGTGACACAGAATTAATTGGAGTTTCCAGGCTTTGCCTGGAGACCAGTTAGACCAAGAATAGTGGGTTTTCGGCTGGGATGTTTCTGAAGGAAGAAACTCTGAGGGAAAGTGTTTCTCCAAAGGATCAGTGACCTTTGTACTGCTGTAGCCATGGGAGGCTGTTGCAACTGACCTGCTCAGGAGGAGAGCTCTCCCATTCATCACTTAGCACTGGCCACAACCCAGAAACCTTCAAAACTGTGGAAGGTTTTCAAGTTCTGCAGCTATTTCAGAAGCACAAAGCAACCAGCTGTACTAGGTGTTCCCTCTGTGGGTGGTAGAGAAAGGGGAAGAAGAAAACCCACTGGCTCCTCTGCAAATGAGAGCAGAACTGGCTGTTGGAATACAGGTCAGAGGAGGACAGAAGGGAGAGTGACAAAGACTGTTACAGGGAGAGCAGCAGCAGGAGCTGGGAAGGGCAGGCAGGTGCAGAAATACAGTGGGCCAGGAAATGGGGACTCAGTCAGAGGAGATGGCAGGTATATCAGTACAGGCTGGGGATTGACCTGCTGGAGAAGAGCTCTTTGGAGAAGGACCTGGGGGTCCTGGTTGACGACAGGTTGGCCATGAGCCAGCAGTGTGCCCTGGTGGCTGAGAGAGCCAATGGGATACTGGGGTGCATCAGGAGAAGTGTGGCCAGCGGGTCAAAGGAGGTGATCCTCCCCCTCTACTCTGCCCTGGTCAGGCCCCACCTGGAGTATTGTGTCCAGTTCTGGGCTCCCTGGTATAAAAAAGACAGGGATCTCCTGGAGAGAGTGCAGAGAAGGGCTATGAAGATGATTAAGGGCCTGGAACATCTCCCCTATGAGGAAAGGCTGAGAGAGCTGGGGCTGTTCAGCCTGGAGAAAAGAAGACTGAGGGGGGACCTCATCAATGTTTATAAATATCTTAAGTATGGGGTGCAGGGGGAATTGGCCAGCCCCTTTTCAGTGGTCTGTGGGGACAGGACAAGGGGCAATGGCTGCAAGTTGGAACACAGGAAGTTCCGCACCAACATGCGGAGGAACTTTTTCCCAGTGAGGGTGACAGAGCCCTGGGACAGGCTGCCCAGGGAGGTGGTGGAGTCTCCTTCTCTGGAGATATTCAAGTCTCGTCTGGACGCCTATCTGTGCAGTATGAGCTGGGGAGCTGCTTTGGCAGGGGGGTTGGACCTGATGATCTCTCGAGGTCCCTTCCAACCCCTACAACTCTGTGATTCTGTGATATCTGGTTCCAGAGAATGCTACTGGCAGAAGGAAATAAACACTTGCTTGAATTAGGCCAAGAATCCTCAAATGAAGCATCACTAGTAGAGCCGACAGCGTGTCACATCTTACTTCCTGATCCTAGCCCAGCAAGTATCACTGTGTATCTTCAAGCCATGGAAAGAGGACTACAGCTAGCCAGCAAGGAAGTGCAACCCATGGGCAGTTTGTTAGCACGAGGGACATAATTATCCATGAAAAAATCTGAGCTTTGACAGCAGTCCCTTTCCCAAAAAGGTTTGGTGAGCTCTGTGACATCTCAGATGGAAAGTTTTAGAACATGGGAATTTGCTTCCTGGGCAACTGAATGCACTGAGAGCTCTCTGGGAGACATCTGGGTCACAACTGGGAGCCCAGAGAGATGGGGATGGTGGAGTCCCAGGCAGCTCTAGGTCTGAGAGGATGGGAACTGAGGAGAAAAGGGCTGGAGTGAGCTGGAAAATACATTAAGACTTACCTGGGACACAGTAACAGTCCGACACTGTGGCGAGGGATGGGATTCATGCTAAGGGATTCAGGACAGAAAACTGGCCAGTGACACAGCAGAATCCGGTGGTAGGGAAGAACAAAGATCACTGCCCTGCTGACTACAAAGCATGTGCTTTTGTCCTTGTAGTCCAGCATGTGGGCCTGTGGACTGGAAGCACGGAGGAAGGAGGTAATTTAAAATCAGTCAGGGAGGAGGGACTGCTGTTGAGACCCCAAGTCCAGGTAAGTGCCCCATGTCAAAGACATCATAGTTCTGCATGGCCAACAATGAGCTGTGGAAGTCCTGATGAGAAGATACATTTCCATCCCCCCTTATTTTTGGAAGATAATTTCCTGCTATTGATATGGATAGTCAGTTCTCATCCAAGTCAGAGATCTGTGCTGTGAATCTATAAACACCCCTCCTCTGCCAATGCCTCTGTAAAGGCTTTTAGGGGTTTTATTTCCATCACATTTAAATTATTAAAAATGGGATATTACATTCAAATAACATGTTATAATCACTCTGAGAACAACTGGCACCTGCTACATCAAAACCTCCCGGTTCTGCGTGCCAGAGAAAAGGGAGGGTAACTGCAGGAAATGGGCCCGCAGCCCCTAACTGAGCACATACAGATCAGTTGCTGCTTTGATGTCCTCTCTCACCACAAAGAGGTGCTCTTGCCATGAGTTTCCTTCTGCATGCGCAGCGGGGCTGAGGGAAAGCAGTCACCCATGTGTGGTTTCTTGTTCCATTTGCTGAGTTTGAGGAAGACACTAAAGGGAAACAATTGCTCAGTGAGACAGTTTTGCTCTGAGAGATTTCCAGGGTCCTGGGTTGGGTCACTCAGGAGTGGTGGGTTTGTGCAGCAATCACGTGGAAGAGCAGGCAAGGGAGGAAAGGCATGATACCACTTTTCCCCCCACTAGGATCCAAACCAGCAAAGAATTTGGGTGCCTCCATCTTTTCCCCTCCTTCAGTGGGGCTATGCTCCCTCAGGAGGGTGGGAAAAGGGTCTTTCAGAAATGATGCCTGCACTTCACAGCCCTGCACAGGAGGGCAGGAGCTGAGCAGAAGGCTGGTCCTTCAGCACAGTGTTGCAGGAGGAATCAATCCTCTCATGGGGGAAACACAAGGCTTATTTCTTTGCATACACAGGGCATGGCCACAGCAGGCACTCTCATTACCCTGGGCTCTGCCTGATAGGATTTATTTTATGTGAGATATTGCTCAGGTAATCTCAAGTGGTCATGAGAGCTTTTTCTGTGTGGGCCTCCACTGGGAAAGAGAGTAATGTACTTCAGCCACCAGAGCTGCAAATTGCCCCTGCTTGCTATATTCCCCTTTTGCACCTTCCCACTTCCCCATTCACACAGCTTCATACCATCTGCCTCTTGCTTTTAGTTCTTGCTTTGCTGGATCTCTTCTCCAAAATTCCTGCCCCTTCCGGTGGCTGCCCCCCTCTCCCCTCACTGCTGTAGCTACTCACCGACTGTTGCTCTGGTCTGAAAAAACCGCTCTAAATTCAGAGCTCAGGTTATAACTGAAGTGGGGTGATGCACCTCAGGCCATGATGTTCCTCAGTCTCTGTTAGACAGGTTGCAGAGCTGCTTCATAGAATTATAGAATGCGTTAGGCTGGAAGGAGCCTTTAAAGGTCATCTAGTCCGAGCCCCCTGCTGTAAGCAGGGACAACCCTCTCTACTCTGCCCTCGTGAGGCCCCACCTGGAGTACTGTGTCCAGATCTGGGGCCCTCAATACAAGAAAGATGGGGAACTGTTGGAGAGGGTTCAGAGGAGGGCCACAAAGATGATTAGAGGGCTGGAGCACCTGCCCTACAAAGAGAGGCTGAGGGAGCTGAGCTTGTTCAGCCTGGAGAAGAGAAGGCTGCAGGGGAACCTCATTGCAGCCTTCCGGTACCTGAAGGGAGATTAGAAACAAGAGGGGAATCAACTTTTTTAAAGGGTAGACAATGGCAGGACAAGGGGAATGGATTAAAGCTGAAGGAGGGAAGGTTTAGATTGGATATTAGGGGGAAGTTTTTTACGGAAAGAGTGGTGAGGGGCTGGAACAGGCTGCCCAGAGAGGGGGTGGGTGCCCCGTCCCTGGGGGTGTTCAAGGCCAGGTAGCTCCAGGCCTGAGGTTGGTGTCCCTGCCTGTGGCAGGGGGGTTGGAGCTCTATGATCCTTGGGGTCCCTTCCAACCCATGCCATTCTATGATTCTATGATCTTCACTAGATCAGATTGCTCAGAGCTTTATCAAGCCTGACTTTGAATGTGTCCAGGGATGGCACTTCCACCACTTCTTTGGGCAGCCTGTTCCAGTGTCTCACCACCCTGATAGTAGAGAACTTCTTCCTAATGTCTAATCTAAACCTACCCTGCTCTAGTTTAAAACCATTGGCCCACATCCTATCGCTACATGCCCTTAAAAAGAGTCTTTCCTAGCTTTCCCTTAGGTCCCCGTCAAGTACTGGAAGGCCACTAGATGGTCTCTCCCAAGCCTTCTCTTCTCCAGGCTGAACAAGCCAAACTCTCTCAGCGTGTATTTTTAGGAGAGGTACTCCAGCCCTCTGATGATCCTTGTGTCCCTCCTCTGAACCCACTCCAAGAGGTCCATGTCCTTCTTGTTTTGAGGGCTCCAGACCTCCAGGTGAGGTCTCATCAGAGCAGAGTAGAGTGGAATAATCACCTCTCTTGGACTGCTGGCCACACTTCTTTTGATATAATTCAGGATGCAATTGGCCTTGTGGGCTGCAAGTGCACATTGTTGGCTCATATCCAGCTTTTCATCCATCAGTATCCCCAAGTCTTTTTCCACAGGTCTGCTCTCTATCACATCATCCCCCAGCCTATAGTCATAATGACTCCCAACCCAAGTGCAGGACTTTGCACTTGTCCTTGTTGAACTTCATGAGGTTTGCACAGACCCACCTCTCTTGCTTGTCCAGCTTCCCCCAGATGACATCCTGTCCCTCTGGTGTGTTGACTACACCACTCAGCTTGGTGTCATCTGCAAACTTGCTGAAGGTGCATTCGATACCACTGGCTATGTCATTGATGATGATGTCACTGATGAAGATATTAAACAACACTGGTCCCAGTATGGATCCCTGAGGGACACTACTTGGATGTGACCATTCAGCCAATTCTTTATCTACTAGACAGTCCACCCATCAAATCCTTATTTCTTCAACTTAGAGAGAAGGATGTTGTGGGGACCGTGTCAAAGGCCTTGCAGAAGTCCAAATAGATGACATCCATAAATAGATAGCTGAACCTTCATACCAGGTCTTTTTCTAATGTGTGTAATGTTTTCATACAAAGGGCTTTTCTAGCTTCAATTTACTTTGTCAAGCAAAAGATGGGGAAGAAAAAAAGTTCCCAGTCCAGACTCACTGAACACAAACTACCCTTACAAGGTAACTCAAAAGCAACTCAATTTGTAAATGGTGTTTACTTAGTCTTAGACCTGTCTGGGTCATGGGCTTTTCTAGAAACCATCCCTACTGCAGTCAGGGGTAGGCAGCTCATTCCTAAAACACTGTGTCATAGAGGCTTATCTATTTTCAGACTGTGACTACTGTCAGCCTATCCAACTTTGGGCAAAATAGCTTGTCAGTTGTCATGCTCCTATCTGGAGAACTGAAACAAGTTCACCTCCTCCACCTTTTTCCCACTATGAACCTGGCTAAGCAGAAGATCATGGCACAGACCTTCGGGCACCAAGTTCTTTGTGATGGCTGATTCACACTTGCACTTGAGAAGTGCTGAGAAGTTGTTCACAGACTCTAAATCATACTGGTATTGTATGGCTTGGCCTTATCTGCTTCTCTGTACTTCTGCATGTCACCAGTTGTTCTGATATCAGTCATTCTTACAGACATTTTGCTTTCAGGCAGTGACAATCCCCATCTCGCTGATACCACTCTGTTAATGATGATAAATACAGATCAATATCTGACTGTGCATCCCTTCCCACTTAGGTGCTCAGATGGTTCAACAACATTTTTCACCTGCCTATTGTAAAGGGGAGGTAACAGGGACTCAAGATTATGTGTGCAAATTCTGAATTGAGTATCAAATGCTTGACTTGGTTCCCTGCCTGCTAACAGTCTTCATACCTTATCAGATGTTAGATATACAATGTTTTATAAAAGCAGATCTAATATATATCTTTTCATGGTATGTTTTGTTATCTTCTAGGAAGGCTGCATCAGGGAAGTGAAAAGAGCTCTTTAGAATACTAAGAAAATCTTCATCTACTCTGTTTTGCAAGACTAATACTTCCTGAACTACAAAAATAAAATCTTTAATGACTTCAACATTTTTTTTCAAAAGTATAAAGCTTCAATCTTGCCACACTTCTGAGTCCAACCAAAAAAAAAAAAAATAATAATTCAAGTTTGTCAGACTCGAAGTGACCCTCCTGTAATCTTTATAATAGGTTTGGGTGGTTTCTTTTTTCCTGTTGCCTTTTATAATCACCATCTTTCTACTTCTAAAACGGACTCTAGTTCCTTGAATTAGTAAAAGCAGTTGCGAATAGGCTATTCCAAGTACTCCACCCTAGTAGCTTTACTTTGCCTGCACGTCTGCATCCTGAGCTACTGCTCTGGCTGTCACAGCCTGTGTTGCTCCTCACACTGGACAACGATTATCTTATTGCAATTGTTATAAGAAAAAAAATCTGCTATTGTCTTTGCTTTAGTGCTGTTTTACCCTGCATCAAAATACCGTCGTTGCATCTTATAATCCCCACAATATCATGCAAGAAGTGTTACACTCTCTCCTGACATACTGCAATCCCTAAACCCAGCCCGAACCTCCTGAAGGAGCTATGGAGTTTGTGCAAACCTGCTCTTTGTCTGCCTGACCTGTTCAGCACAGAGAAATATTTGTCATTGGCTTTGTCACTCTCTTTATTCTCTTTAAAGTAGGAAGAAATGTTTATATTTTCTTTGTATTTACGCAATTATTTTAAGCCTGTATCGAGCAGTAGAAAAAGGTACACCCACACTGTTGGTTTGATATTTTCTTTTGTGGCCACCAAACCAACAGGGTGTTCCAGCTCCAGTTTAAATCTCTGTGTACAGTCAGGGAGCATCCTGAAAGTAAAAAACAGTTTGTGGCACATGAGGCAGAGGGAGCAGCCTTGGAGTATCGATTTGCAGCAATCTGCCTAATCTGTCCATGCTTGATGAGGTGAGAACTGCTGGTCTAGCCTGGATTCCCCCATTCACACTTGCCTGCACAACCCCAGCCTGAACTAACCACAGCTAGGAAGGATGTGCTGTGGCAGTAGCAGTTACCAGACCTAACTCCACTCCTGTGTCAGAAGCATTGAATTTCAGAGTTCTGCTGTTCCTTGTCCCTGTTCCCAAGAGCTCTGGAGGCACCGGAGAAGAAATGGATTACCTGTAGGGTGCTGGATGTGAAGAGGAGAGATAGGAGGGGCAAAAATAGCCAAATCTGGCCCAAATCCAACCTGACATATATGATCTCCTCTAGTGCCCTTTACTTACCCTGATGTAACGTAGGCCCCTCAATACCTCCTACCCAGTCCTCTTGTTCTTTCCTTCACACATTTAAGATAACTTTGTTTGCACCTCTAAGACAGATATGTCTTGGACCAAGGAGTGGATATCTCCATCTCTTTACCTTGTTGAAATAATCCCTATCATCTGCAAAACGTTCTTCCTTCAGCCTCCTGCTTTTCCAAGGTGTGTGTTCCTTGGTGAGACATGCCCTTGATCTAATCTGGGTTGCTCTTTGCCCAGAAGTTCCTGCAGTCATTGTGGTGTTTTTTAATGTATATGCCACAAGTTTCTCTAGAAGGAGGAAGATGCCAGAACCAGTGCCCAATGTCAGCCCCATGAATGTGGGTATCTTTCAGCACAAGTTGATTTTTGTTGCATGAAAAATTCTCCTTGCTTAGTTAGTATTTGACCTAGGATGTACCTCTGCTGGCCTTGTTGACAACTCCAGTGGGGGCACCTATGTGCTCTGAAACTATCAGCCAGCTCTGACCACACTACAGCATTTAACTCTCATCTCCCCTAGGATCCATTTGATGTTACTATGCCTCTGGGGCATAATTAATTTTTATGTGTTCTTTCTTCCTTGCTTTTGGGCTTGCTAGCTTTCCTTGTTTCTTGCTCTCATTTTTGCCCCTTCTTGCTTCCCCTCCCTGCCTCCCTCCCTCATCCTCGTTTGTTCTCCTTCATTTTCTCTGGTTTTCCACTTGAAATAACGCAAGGGTTGTGTTGTAGCCCTTTCATGGTACTATCATGCCATGACCACAGAACATGTGTTATTTAGCTTGAGGGCATTTCCAGACACATTATTGACTGAGAGAGTGTTGGTATCCACCTGAGTTCACTACAAATCCATATTGTCTGTCTGAGATGCTCAAGCCTCTCATACAGGTCTAGGTTTCCTCAAGAAAGGATCTGTTTGTTTTTCTCCTGGAACCAAACCAGTTTGTGCACTATGTGAATGAACAGGGGACTAAGGGAGAGGAAGACATAAATACCCTGCACTTTGGAAAGAACGGGAGATGCTCTAAGCTTAGTTTAGTCATATCAAGCTGTCTCACTTCTTATGTACCCTCAATAAGAAAAAAACTAACCTCACAGATGTCTCATTTTTACATGGAATAGACTTTAGGCAGTTTTTAAATGGTGCATTTCCCACTGTGGTGGGTTAACCCAAGCTGGAGGCCACCAAGCTCCTCCATCACTCCCCTTGTTCGTTTGGACAGGAGAAAGAAGATGTAATGCCAGGCTCACAGGTTGAGATGAGGATGAGAACAAGGAGAGATCATTCAGCAATTAATGTCATGAGCAAAACAGACTCAACTAGGAAAAAAAAATAATCTATTTTATTACTCAATCAAAACAGAGTAGGATCATGAGAAATAAAACCAAATCTTAAAACACCTCCCCTCAGCCCTCCCTTCTTCCCAGGCTCAATTTCATTCCTGATTTCTCTACCTCCTCCCCTCAATCAGCACAAGGGGATGGGGAATGGAGGTTGTGATCAGTCCCTCACACATTATCTCGGCTGCTCCTTCTTCTTCAAGGGAGATCTCTCCACACTCTTCCACTGCTCCAGTGTCAGGGATCCTTCTTATGGGAGACAGTCTTCCATGAACTTCTCCAATGTGAGTCCTTCCCATGAGCTGCAGTTCTTCACAAACTGCGCCAGCATGGGTCCTTTCCATGGGGTGCAGCCCTTCTGGAACAGACTGTTTCATCATGATCCCTCATGGGATCACAAGTCCTGTCAGCAAACCAGCTACAACATGGACTTCTACCACCATGGACCACAGATCCTGCCAGAAGCCTGCTACAGCATGGGCTTCCCACCAGGTCAAAGCCTCCTTTGGATGTCCACCTGCTTCACTGAGGGGTCCTCCACCTGCTTCATGTGGTTCCTCCACTCCCCATCATCCTCTGTGGGTTGCAGGGGAATCTCTGTTCCAGGTCCTGGAGCATCTTCTCTTTCTCTTTCTTTATTGACCTTGATGTCAGCAAAGTTTCTCACATCTTCTCAGTCCTTTCTCTGGCAGCAAAAAACTGCAGCTAAGTATTTTTCCTTCTTAAATATGTTATCACAGAGGTGCTACCACCATTGCTGATGGGCTCAGCCTTGGCTAGCAGTGGATCCATCTTGGAACCACCTAATATTGGTTCTATCAGACACGGAAGCCACTCCTGCAGGGCCCACTCCCCACTACCCAAACCTTGCCATGCAAACCCAAACACCCATTCAGACTCTTCTGGCTGAAGTAAATGAAATAATTTAAAGTGCATCAGGGCCAACCACTGGTAAATGCAAGGCTACCAGAACTAGGAGAATGCAAGTAGTGGAGGTCATCGTTGAACTGAATTTGTAGGTAAGGCCTCAAAGCAGGGCAGTGAAGAATTCCAAAAGGCAGGCAGGAAAACTTCTGCTAAGAAGGAAGCATCAAGGAGCTAAGAGCTGAACCAAGTATGACTTAGAGACTCAGGTATAGGTTTTGCACGGCTGTCTGTTGGAGTGGGTGACAGTACTTTTGCAGTGCACAGAAGCATCCACTTTAGTGTCTGCAGGGTGTTTGTGGTTTGACCTGCCCACAGATACATATAGAATAACAGTCCCGATCAAGCTACCTATATATGTCAGCCACCCTTGAGGCAGACAAGATCAGATCTTTCAAGGAAGACCTTTAGGTTGATGCTTGATGTCAGCTGCAGTACTGCTGAAATGTATTTTTTTGTGGAAAACAAAGATGGAAGTGTTGAAGGTGGCAGCACTCACTGTGCTGGACTGTGAGGCAGAGAGTTGTCCTCTGATGTGGCCCAAAATCTCAAGACAGAAACTGAGTTCAGAGGGGGTAATTTGTGACCAGAAGGCAGGCATCTGATAAACTTTAAGAGTGGACATTGGATGTGATTAAGGTCAGGTTAGACATGTGTGTCATGGTTTTAAATCAGTTTGCACTAATAAATCTCATTGTCTTCTCCTTTCTTTTGCCCCTCTGTTGTAATTTTGTGTGGCTGGGTTCTGGTGTAGGTGGGGGTGGGGTGTGGGGGTTGCAGAGGTGGCTTCTGCAAGAAGCAGCTAGAAGCTTTCTGCAGGCCCAAGGGAGAAAACACCAGCCAACTCAAGGCTGAAGTCATTGTTGACCAAAGCCAAGCCAATCAGCGATGGTCATAGTGCCTCTGGGAATGACATTTAAGTAGAAAAAAAAAAATGCAGGCAGCTGCTTTTTGCTACCAGAGAAGGGAGTGAGAAGATGTAAGAAACTGTGAAGACACCAAAGCCAGTGAAGAACAGGGGGAGGAAGTGCTCCAGTTGCCAGAAAGAGATTTCCCTGCAGCCTGTGGAAAGGCCATGGTGAAGCAGGCTGTCCCCCCTGCAGCCCATGGATAATGAAGGGGAGCAGAGATCCCATCTATTGCCTGTGGAGGACCCCACGCCAGAGCGGGTGGCGACCCCTGAAGCATGCTGTGACCCTGTGGGAAGCCTGCGCTGGAGCAAGCTCCTGGCAGCAAAACCTGCAGCCTGTGGAGAGACCAACCCACACTGGAGCAGATTTGCTGGGGAACTTGTGACTCTGGGGGACCAGGCTGGAGCAGTCTGTGCCTGAAGATTGGCACCCTGTGGAAGGGAGCTGTGCTGAGGCAGTTGATGAGGAGTTGAAGCCCCAACAAAAAGGACTCTTGGAGAAGTTCATGGAGGACTGTCCTCCGTGGGTGGTACCCCACACTGGAGCAGGGGAAGAGTGTGAGAAGTGCCTCCCCCCCCAGCCAAGAAAGAAAACTACTTGTGGGGAACTGACTGAAACCCCCATTCCCCGCCCCTCCCTGTGCCACCGTGGGGGAGAAGTAGGGAGCGAAATCATGACTAAAGTGAAGTCTGCTAAGAAGGGAGGGGTGGGGGGAGGTGCTTTAAGATCTGGTTGCACTTCTCATTACCCAACTCTGGTTTCACTGTGTGTAGTGTATTGTAATATATTAGTTTTCTTTCCTTTATTCTGTGTTGAGTCTGTTTTGCCCATGACGCTAATTGTGAATGATCTCTCCCTGTCCTTATCTCAACTCCTAAGCCTCTCAATATATATTTTCTCCCTTGTCCAGCTAAAAAGGGTGATAGAGTTATAGAATGACTTTGGTGGGCATCTGGCCTCCAGCCAGGGTCAAACCACCACATCCTCCCAAACAGTATCCTAGCTTCTTCATGGGAAGTGAGTGGTGAGTATTTGCCACCAGCTCTTCCTAAGGATCATAGGTCATTAGTGATCCTGCCTAGAGCTTTTCTGTGTGGATCTGGTCTGGTAGATTTCTGCCACCCCTTGACATCTTTAAGGTTGGGATATCGACCTCTCTTCGTTGGAGGTTCATTTGAGCACATGTCCTCTCCAATAACAGCACTGAACCTATAGCATAACCACAGCTAACAGCAAATACAAGAGACTGAGAGGAAGCGGGGGACATCTGCATCTTTCTTTGTGAGGGAAAGAGCCTTGTTTGGCATCACACCTGGTTGAATTTTATCTTCACCTATTTATTCCCAGTCACAGTTCTTCTGGATCTGACATGGTGGTCTCCTGCGTACTACTTATTTCCCAGCATTGCCTACATCAGAGATCTATCACACAGCAACCAAATACAACTAACTCAAAGGGCACTGTCCAGCCTGCTGGGGCTGTGTGAAGGGGACAGAGGGGAAAAAAAAACCCAACAAAGTTCTCTGCCTCACAGATGAAGAGACCACCACAAGTTCCTTCAAATCTGTCCTGATAATGCCAGCTCTCCTACTAGCAGGAATATTGCTAAAACTTGAGAGACAACTTTTTTCCTCAGTGGATTTAAGTTTCCCAGTAAGACAGTTTGTTAGTGGGGAGAAAAAGGAGGAAGACTTAGAGTTCAAGTCACTTAGTGGGCAGTGAGGGGGAGGAAAGAATGGAAAGACTCTCTTCTCACCTACGTTAATTGCTCCTAGTTTCGGAGTGTACGCATACACCCTCCTGCAAAATTAAGGGAGGAAAAATCTTTCCTTTGAAATGAAGCCACTTCCCAAATCAGATGGGTTTTCTGAATCCAGAACTTCCTTTTTTTTCCCCCTCTCTCCTTGGCGTTATCTCCAACAAAAGCCGGGAGCACTGTCAGCCTCTCACTGCTCATTTCAGTCCCCTCAAACATAGATGTGTGCTCAGGCTGGATTTCCATTTCAGAAATAGCCCAGGGAGCCCCTGCAGCTCACAGCAGTGTGCACCTACAGTTTCCTTTACTGCTGCAAGCTCCTGAGATGTGTTTGGAGGGCCAAAGCAAAGGGCGGAGTCACAGGGCAACCCGCCCCCCCCAATGCTGCTACGATCTTGGTCACTGGCTCCAAGTTGTTTCAGTTCTGTGAAGCCTCTGAAGAAGTAGGAGGCAGAGTAACAACATTTTTTTGAAAAGACTTTGTGCTCTTCAGGATGGACTTTTGTCCCGCTGGTAAGCCTTGACTGTCTTTTGTCTTCTTTGCTTGAGGGCTTTGCATTCGGTTTGACAGGGCAAAGCAAACCCTAAAATCCCAGGAGCCAGAGTGGATGCTGCAGCTTGTGGTTGGAGGAATGAGATGGTGGAAGATCCCTGGTGGTGCAATTAAGTGCTTGTCAGCCTTGAGCATTAGGAATTATTTCATTTCTACTTGCTTTCCTGTAAAAAACAAACCCCTTCTTTTACACTAGAACTTTTCCAGCTGATTTGAATAGCCTTTGTGCTGAGAGTGCCTGTTACTGTGATGCTTTGTGCTGGTGATGCTGAGCTGAGCTGGGAACTGACTCAGGGGTATCAAGGATATTTGTGACACGTGGGATGAGCACTATAGGTTCTGGCTTCTCTTCATGCAGCTCTGGAGCTGGTTTACCTTTGTGGAGCCTCTCATGCAGTCAGCTATTCCAGTACAGCATGCTTGCAAGGGTTTTGATACTGGGGCTTCTCTTGCTTGTGTCCAGGTGAAAGATAAATGACTGTATTAGGGTTCTACCAACTCCAGGTGACCTGCAGGTGGGCCTGCCTGATTTGAAATTATCTCAAAAGGCAGATGTGGGTGTGGGGAAATAAACCACATCTGAGGAACTGAGAGAGTGATCTCAGGTTTTATTTCCTAGTTTGGCAGGTGGTGGATGAAGTGGTTGGGATTCAGTAGGGAAAGGCATACTGCCAGATAGAACATTTCCAGCCTCTGGCTGAGGAAGCTGTGAGTGTCTGTGCAGAGGCAGCAGACAGAATTAAGTGGGAACAGGCTGAACAAAGGCCAGGAAGAAAACAGATCATCTTGCAGTGGCCCTGCTGCATCTGACTGTCCTTGTGGGCTTTTGCATCTAGGATGTAGAGCACTGAGTGAAGGGGAAAAGCAGTGCCCAGTTTCAATGGCTGTTCTGTGCTTCTTAGCTCCTAGGTGGGTCGCCAAGGAAAGGGCATGCTCAAACCACACACCGGCCTTGCTTGTCCAGGAAATTGGTGGGACCTATGGGAGCTGAGCTCTTGCCAGCATCTGGCAGTGGGATGATGGTGAAGGCCTGTTGGTGAAGGGAGGTGTCTTCAGGTCACTCATCCCTCAGCACCTGGAAGCCGCTCTGTAGAAAGCTCCTGCAGGACAAACTAAGCAGGAAGAGGGGGTTTACCTCATGTTTTGCTACTTAGTTTGATGATGTGATGACTCTGGATGTGATGATGTCAGGCTCTCGTGACCAACAGTCTGACAAAGTCATTCACTGATGTTTTGTGTTACTGAGCTAATTATGTCTTAAAAGTTACGCACTGAGGTGGCACAATGAGATCCTGCTCAGGGATAATGTGGCTTTGCTCAGAGCCCAGAGACAGGCTATGCCTGAAGGAATATGCTGGTTCTGTCTGATGTCTTTGCTCAGTCCCAGCCTGTCACTTCACAGCTGGGTGGGAAAATGGGTTTGTTTGTTGCTGGTCTACCTTGGGAGCCAAGGCTGCCACCAGATGCAGTTTTCCAGTAAGCTTTAGAGCACTGGACATATTTAAAGTTGCTTGTTTGTGGCATGATTTTCCTGAAGGTCAGAGGTATACATACGTCTTTTCCTGGAGTTGCTCCTACCTGGAGACACAGTGGCCCTGCAGCTGAGACATATGTCTGTGGGGAGGGATCTCCCTGCAGCAGATGTCCTCTTCCACCTTCCTTCAGGACCCTCTGGTGACTCTCTGGGTAAGGCCACAGTGCCTGTATGCCAAATCCTTGAGCTGTGTGTGTGAGACATGGGAGAGCAGACTGGTACCCTGGTATCATGTGCTAGAATGGGTCGGGTGAAGCCCACAGGCAAAAGTGGCTGGAAATTGCCCTGATTGCTTTGTCATGTGATATAAGTGGACGAGGACATAACATAAACTCTTCTTCACACATTTTCCCCCATAGCTGCAATGTGCAAATTAAACCTGTGTGAGTTCCATGTTGAATTTCTTCTGACACAAGCTGGAAGAGTGGAGTGGCTGCAGGAGGGACACAGATTGGGTTGGAGGGAATTGAGGAGCTGGAAGGCTCTCTGTTATCTGCCTGGTACCTGGCTGGAGAGGTGACAGTCTGTTCTGGATGTGACACAGCAGCCATATCAAAAGGAATTTCAGGTGAAATTCTTCCACCAGACAGCCTCATCCCAGGTGGAAAATTACCATCAGGCTGCTTTGCTTCTGTGTTACTATGGGTGGAGGTGCCCAAACCCTTTAGTAGCTACACTCAGAAGCCTACATTGCCTTGCAAATGTGCCAGCTGAATCTCTGCTGTTATACTGTGGGTGGGTAGCACGTGGATGGTACCTAACTGCCACAGACATGGTCATTTTTCATAACCTTCCCCTGTTGTTGCTGCGCTCCATCCTTCCAGCTCTCCTGGGTAGTCACTTCATACCTGTCTCTGTGCTCCAAAAGCCTACCTTGGCAACTGGAAGGCTCTGCACATCCACATGAGTGCCCACACTTTTGGGTAACTCCAACTTGCTGTCCAGATGGGGAGGTTGAGGGCTTAAGTCATCACAACTGGGTTTGAAGTCTGTGTTCTATTTTGAGTGACAGCACTGAAAATACAAGCCCGGGTAATTCATGAAGAACTGATAGGTCTTTGTATCTGGGTCTGCCCTGAGAGTGGGGAAACAACCTCAAGAGTAGGTGTAAACCCCAAAAATGTGATGCTGATGTGTTTTACTTTCAGCATTTGGCCTGAAAATAAATTCCACAGAGCAGCTTTATGTCATCTTTGGAGAGAATGAAAAGTCAGGTCTTTAGGTTGTCTGTCCGCATTGGAAGATTTCAGCTCTGGTTTGTCTGACAGCATCCATCTGAAACCTGTGGGTGTTTTCATGAGGTGTTCTTCATCAGGGTGAAATTTCCCCCTGTGCAGAGAACCCTGACCAGAGCTATGCTTCATCTGTGTCCTGACCTAGACCTAGAGGGAAGTGGAACTTGGTGATGCTGAAGACTCTGGGGAGGCTGAAGCCATTCCTTAGTCCCCGGTGCAGGGATGAATTCCCTCTGCCATTGCAAGCATCTGGAGCAAGCCAGGCAGTGCTTCACTCAGAGGATCCTTGCCCTGGCAGCTCTGCTCTTTCTCAGTGTGGAGAGGGATGGAAAGTCAAAGCAGCCTGCTCTCTTTATCTCATCTGCTGCTTGTCCAGCTGCCTCTGCAGTCTTCTCTGCTGTTCTGTGGATGGTTCCCCAAACAAACCCTGTGTGTTCACTTCCCCTAACAGTAGACCCCAATGTGTGCAATGACATTGATGAATGGCCTCAATACAGCCTTCAGCAGAGCATGAGGCCTTCTGTTTTTAAGGGCACGTAGCAATAAGCTGAGGGCCAATGGTTTTAAACTAGAGCAGGGTAGGTTTAGATTAGACATTAGGAAGAAGTTCTTTACTATCAGAGTGGTGAGACACTGGAACAGGCTGCCCAGAGAGATGGTGGAGGTGCCATCCCTGGACACATTCAAGGTCAGGCTTGATAAAGCTCTGAGCAATCTGATCTAGTGAAGATGTCCCTGCTTACTGCAGGGGGTTGGACTAGATGACCTTTAAAGGTCCTTTCCAACCTAACGCATTCCATGTTAGGGAAGCAGAGTAATGTGCAGACACTGATCTCAGTATTATTTTCCCAGGCAATCAGGGTCTTAAGCTGTTTAGGAAACTTAGGAAACCTTAGAAGGACAGCCTCTGCAGCTCAATCTAAATTGCTCTGAAAGTTTGATCCATCCATTTTTTTTTCTTACAACGTTAGCCTTTCCTGGTTTTTTTATCCCTTGATTCCCTCCCCTTTTCCATGACTCCTATGCCATGACTCCTATGCGCTCCCCCCCCCCCCCCCCCCCAGTCCTTCCCACACTTCTCATTCTGACAAACTGGATGGGCAAATCCCTTGGGAGTTGGGTTTTCAGATGTTCAAGAGGAAGCAGGACTGAGTTATTTACAGTCTCAGTGGGGATCATGGGGGGTGAGATGGGTGTCCTCTGGGAGCCTCACATCTCTTTCAGATGCTTCAGATTGTTTCAGTAGACATAGAACAACTGAAGCAAAGCAGCCAGCCACACCACAGGCTTTGCTGATGGGGTGAGGAGAGGGGGAGGTTCCTCAGGTATGTCCTGCTACTGTGCTTTTGTGGAAAAGGGTCTTAGTGGTACTTTGACAAGGAATCATCCCTTGTTTGAAATTACCAGCCCCCCCCTGTAGGTAGTGAGAGAGAGAAAGCTGAGGAGATGGAGAGTCTGGCCTCTCCTTCTGGGAGACATAAAGCAAGCTGAAAGTCACAGGCACCACTCATAAGCTCAGGGCTGACATTCAAGGGGAAGTCAGCAGCCTGCCTAACGAGCATCAAAGCCACTGCTTGTGGGTTTTTGTTGTTTCTTTTTGTTTGGTTGGTTTTTGTTTGCTTGCTTGCATGCTTGCTTGTTTGTTTTCCCCTGCCACATAGATCTGGCTGTTGCAAGCTGCTGGATGCCACAGGTTTTCTTCCCATCTTGACTGGCTTCAGCAATCAGTCAGCTGCTTTCAGCTCTCCACCAGAGGTGCTTGCAGAGCTGTAAGAAGTGGGTGCTTCCCAGCCTTGGCTTCATACCTTGCCCATTGCTTTCCTCCTGGAGGCTCAGCAGCCTGTCCCCAGGGAATGCAGTGCTTGCAAACAGCAGAAGGAGTGATAGAAGAGAAGCTACAGCCTGAGAAAAGTCACAGGACAGACTTAGCACATGGAAATCCAACCAGCCAGGAGTATGGGGGAAAGATTAGGATGGGGGAAGGCAGGTCTCTCTGAGCTGTTGTGGCTGTGACAGCAAAGAAGCATATGGGCTCTGAGATGACTGCCTTTGTCCTCTTTTCCTTCTGTCTGTCTTGGCTGGTTCCTTCCCCTTTTTCCCCTTCATATTTATAGCAGTTGTTCTGCATGAGATACTGAGATAATTTCCAAGGCAGCTGGCACCACTTCCCCTTTTTCCAGGAAGACAGGAGGCCCGGGGGATTTTGGTTTCTGAAACAGTGGAGCAGGGCATCCAGTGACCTGATGTGGCTTCCTGGGGAAGCTTTGTCTCGCAGTGTTTAGGTGCAGCAAGGACCCTGTCTGCAAGTTCTGCAGTGATCTCTCAGGAGCCCCAGTGCTCTCAGGCTTGTGTAAACCCCACTTTTCTCCCCGGGCTCACCATCTGCTTTGCCTCTCCAGGACTGCAGCCTTGTCTTTCTTCTTTCTGAAAGAGTCTGTGCTTCACCTGGATTATATTTAGCATGAAGACTGTCACCCCAGTTCTACATCTTTTCTGAATCATGTTGTGGTCGCCTTGGCTCTGCTGGTATCTGTTTAACTTCCTGTATATTACAAGGAAGCCTACCCATATTTCTGCATTGTCTGTAGTCCACAGCTCAGCAGCCTCCCACAGATGCTTCTTCTCCAGGAAGGCTTTCATCCCACCCCAGATCCTGCCCTCAGACTTAAAAAACCTCCATTCTCCTCTTAAGCCATTTCTGATCAGCTGTGGTGGATCAATCCATGAAGCCAGTGGCTCTTCATGGGAGGCTTGGATGCAGATGAAGTATTTAGGTCATAGCTTTTCAGTACAAAAAGAGGACTGACATAAAAACCACCAAAGAGCATTTGGTAAGACCTCTTCATTGTGTTCATGGTGAGCAAAATCAGTTGAGTTGGCAGGGTGCATTGCTGCAGGGTTAGATCAGAGGGCTACCAGCACAGCAGCTGGCTGCTAGGAGGCATATATGGGTCTGTGCTGTTCACTTGGGGCTGAGAACCACTTGCAGGGCGAAGCTGAGGCGCCTTGACTGCAATAGCAAGGAACACAGATGCTGAAACACAGAAAAAGAGTTGCTGTGAAATGAGGATTGCTGCTTAAGTGTTATGCTCATGGGCACCTTCATTCTTCCAGGGTCATCTGACTTGAGTGAGGCTGAAGAGGCTGAAATAGAGACAATCAAGCAGCACAGACAGGAGCTGTTGGAAGACATTAAGGTAAGGGCCATCCTCTTCCTCCTGTATGCCTAGCTTTCTCAAAACTATCTTCACTAAGGAATGTCTACACATAGCACTCCAGGCCACAAAGAATTGCTCGTGCACAGGAGACATTTGCTCTATAACAATCCAACTTGAATTCAGAACTTAAATTCTGCTTTGGCATATCTACCACCAGTGCCCATCCAACCTGTGGTACTCCCTGCTGCAGGAGTCACCAACAACCCTCCTGGGACATCTGTGAAAGGCTGGTCAGCCAAGCTGGGATTGCATGTGTAGGATTAAGAAAATGAATATGACTTTACTGAGTCATACTGGCAGGGGCTGGTGCAGCATTTATGACTATTTTTAATTATTGATCACCTAAGTACTGATCACGTATCAGTCCTAGTTACCTGCTGCATCCCCCTGTGTTTATCAGACTTTTGTTCATGGACCTCTAGCACGTTGTCTGTGAAGGATCCTGTCTCTTTAGAGAGGTGTGATGGCAGGACCTTCCACAGAAGTTTCCGTGGTTGAACTTGGTTTTCTTCTTTTCATTTGGCAGACCCAAACATTTCTCTGCTGACTCCTAAAATGTTTTAAAGTGATAGATTCAGAATCAGTCAGTAATAGCACATCACAGTCATGCACAGTGCTGTACATTTGCTATCCTGTTCTGCCTCCACCACCATGGAATGTGGTTTCCTATTTGACAACTTACTGCACTGAATCATTGGACTCACAGTGATTTTCTAGAATATGAAGATGTCCAGATGCCCAGGGAATAGGTTCAATATTTCCTTGCATAGAGCAAAGGACTACGCCAAACTACTTATTACTTCTCAGCCTTCCAGACTCACCATCTCTGCTGCAAATCAGAATGGTGCCTTGACCCTTCTTGCAAAGCAGGCTATGAATGTGTGTGCATCTGGTTTGCTTGTGTGTGGTTCTTGCCACTTCAGTTTTCAGAATAGGCAGTGGGCAGCATAGGAGGCATGATATTTGAACAGGAATATTGTGGGTTTTATCCACTATGGACTGAGAAAAGCTGCTAGACGACACAGGCCTGTTCTCTAAATCCCAAAGCTGTTAACCAACGGGGTATGCATTGCCCAATGGAGCAGGAAGAGTTTAGGTGAAAGAGTACCTAGAATCAGAGACATTCTTTCAGATTAATTTCTTCAGAAAGTGGCCAGCAATACCCTTTGACACAAAGACTTGGAGGTCTCTCTTGGAGAGGGAGGAGGGATGAGGATAGGTCTAGACTTGCCAGTTACACTGCCAAAAGACAGCAGTCAATAAAATAACAGAACTTAAATTAATTTGAAATTCAGGAGCAAGGATCACAACTTTGTTACATTTATGCAATACCTAAAGTTTAGTGAGGAATACTCCCAGCTCTGGAGTTTGATGAAGAACAACAGCATGAAGGCCAGAGAAAAAATGAATTCCAGAAGCTCTTTTAAATTATGGGATACTGGAGAACTTCAGTTTCTCTATCTGTGTGCATACAATGGCCGTATCCTCACATCTTGTTGAGACAAGATCTGTCCTAAAACCGCCCTTCTTTGCCTGCCTATTCTGGATTGCATGGGGAAGAATTTGAGTGATTCCTGGAAGAGAGCTGTGATGCACTTGGGCTCTAAGGAAGAATTTAACTGCAGGATGGAAGCAAGGAGATATAGACATCTTTGTTTCCTTGGTAACGCAGAATATCCAGCCAAGGAGGACATGGTCTGTCATGGGCCTAATGGAAACTGAATTCTACAATTGATTTTTTTTTAATTTGGCAGTGGTTACTCTTCTTTTACTCCTCTTCTAAAGACAGGTATCTTACCAATGGTATTTAAATGATAGGTACAATAAAACTCTGTGTGGCACAATGTGGCCACTTCAGGTCCACGTTTACCTCACAGTTCCTGGTTCCACTTCCCCTCAGAGCAGGGCTATGCAAAGTAAACGCTAGAAGGAAATGGGCATGATGGAAGGAGTCTCACATCTGGCATTGTTTGAGGAACTGAAATCAACACTGGGGTGAGTTTTCTGACATTCTCCACACTGGCTAAGCTTGACTTTCCAGCCTTGATTTTCAACAGACACGAGAACATTGTCCTGTCCCTCTCTCCCATCATTTTTATCTGGAATCTGGAAGGGTGACCCCAGAGCAGTGCCCGTTTCATAGACATCCTTGTCTGGTCACGACCATCTGACAGGTCCTTTTCAAATGACTGAGGGAAAAAGTAAGATGTGCTCTATATGCATCCACTGGTTTTTCCTCCATTGCTTTCATCCTCCTGATACTTCTTTTGCAGAAACTGAAGGAAGAGATTGCTGAAGTGTTTGCAGAGATTGAGTGCTTCCAAAATGCAGAGGAGAGGCAAGAAGCTGACAGTAATTTTGGGGAGCAGAGCAGGCAAGTGGGACAAGATAGCTATTCCTTTGTTTACAAAATTTCTCTCTTGATGTTGAGAAAACAGAAACACTGATAGGATTTGGATCACAAAAGGACAGGGAAATGAGGCCATTGAGTGCCTTTCTCTCCTCTGAGATTTCTCTTTATTCCTGGATAGTCACACACTTGTCCTTGTTCTATCTGATTTACCTTGTGAGTGAATTGAAACATGGCCCTTTATTCTAAGTTTGACCTTCCTTCTTTGTGTTTGTAGCAAACTATCACAGAGGGATAAGCTTCTGTCCTTGGGTCGCAAGAAATTCAACATAGACCCTGCAAAGGTAGGATTTCCACATTCCACCTATGAGGAGAAAGCTGTGAGGAAAAGCTTCTGTTGGTTACTGGTCAATGTGTCAAAAGAACTATGGCATGGGACTGTTGGGCTGGTTTCTTACCTCACTAAGGCTGCAGTTAGTAGCACACTCCACTTTGTCCCTGAATAAGGTCTTCTGATGTGATCAGTTTGTGTTGCCTCCCCTCATCATATGTCTGTAGGATATCTCATCAGATGCAATCCAAAACTAAAAGAAATAAAGGGAAGATGGCTTAGCATTGCCAATGTGTTAAGAGGGATATATCTTCAGTGTAATTCTTATTGTCTGTGAGATGCTAAAAATTGGCCATTGTGTGATGAAGAGGATGAAGTTCGAAAAAGTTAGAAGTTTTGAGTGTGTGTTATATTCCTCAGTTCATTCACAACAGAAGAGGACAAGCTGCCTCTGTCATTTTGGAAGTAACTTTGGTTTTGGTAATACTGGTTGGAATGTGGAATGAATCCAGGTTTGCCACTTCTGGGACTCTGACCAATAGGGTCCAGAATCCATAGCCTTCAGCCCTCTGCAGAAGGCTTAAAAATAGCCATGATTAAATAGAAAAGATGTGAGAAAGATAGTTTCCTCTTCCTGTCTCCTCGCTAGAACATTTCTTTAGCCCTGAAAACCACGGGCTGCTAACCACCACAGCTAGTATCTTGGGTAGGTGCATACCAGTGACAACTTTTCATGCCCCCTTCTCTGCCCTGCTGAGACCTTCAAGATGCTTTCCCCAGTGTCCACACCACAGCTGGAGTGCTTGCCAGTCCCATGGACATCCTCCTGACAGTGGGAGCTGTCTCAGGGCAATGATATCAGCAATCACAGCCTATTCAAGAGCAGGTTTCATTTTGTCTTTCTGCCTGCCTTTGGTTTGAGGCCCCAGAGACATCTCCATGACACTGTGCCATGTTGTGAAGAAATACCTGACCTAGTTCTGACCCCAAACCAGTTCAGCTGTATTAGTTCAGTGCAAATCAGCCTGGTCAAAGTGTTATGCTATATGCCTATATGATGCAGATGTCTATTTATTGCTTCCTTTTTGCCACGTGCCATAGGCTGAGAGGTGCTGCAATGCCAGGAACTTTCTTTGCCCCTCCATGCTAAGGTTGCTTCATCCATGCAATGCTGATAATTTAAATGATTTTTCAATCTCCAAGTTCTCAGGACAAGTTCCTGAGTCTAGAGGAGGTAAATGTGAGGAATCTAGCTTAAAAAAAAATCCAACCTTTTGGGAGGAACATTTTCTTCTGGAAAATGGAGCCACATCAGCACTGCAATGCTTTGCAAAATTAAATTGATATTACAGAAATTCCATCTGGGGAAAAAGAAAGTAAAATAGTGTGGAAAAATCTCACAAACATTTCAATTTCTTCTTTTGTAGCTGCTTTTTCTTTGGGGTGCTTTAGAAATAGTTTCTTATATATTACAAGGCAAAGTGAATTGATTCTGTTGAAGCAGAACATTTTGATGGATCTAAAACAATTTTCATTCCTTTATTGTATTTTGTGAGGAAAATTGCAATGTGGTCTGGAGGGTTGCAATGGGTTTAGATATTGTTAAGCATCTGAACAAAACCTCAGCTTTATGTGACTTTGAAAATTGTTAAATTCCCTGTAAAATAGGATGTTGACTCTTTGCATAGCCTAACTCAGACCCTCTGTATTCCTTAAAAAAAAATATTCCAGCTTTACTGGCTGGAGAGGATGGAGCTGAAAAGATTGCAGACTTCTCCATTCAGTGACATAGAAGAAAATTTAGGAAAAAATAATTCTAAGTTGCATCAAGCCCATGTTTTTGTCTGAGCACCTTTTTTATTATGTTTTCTTTTAAACAAACACTTCTAAGTTAATTCAGAAAAAATCAATTTAGGTACAGAAATGTAAGATATTTTGATTGAAAATGTTGCAATGAACCGTTTTGACTTTGCCTTTCTGGACTTTAAACATGCATTGTCCTTTTTGTTTGCTTTGGTTTCCATCCCAGTGAAACATTTATCTGAATCTAGGAAGGAAATGGAAATGGAATGGGGCTGGGGAGTAACAGTGGAGGCAACGTCATCAAAGCCAAGGAAGGCTGATATCAAGTATCCTAATTTCTCATCAGCCTACAGAGCTGTCTTACTTCACAGTCTTTCTTCCCTTCCCCCAGGGGATCCAGTACCTGATAGAACATGAGGTCTTGTCCTCAGACCTTCAGGAGATCGCCAAATTCCTCCACAAGGGTGAAGGCCTGAACAAGACAGCCATTGGGGATTACCTGGGTGGGAGGTGAGCAACCCAGGCAGGATGAGAAGGCCCTTTGGAGACCCTGTCCTGCTTGGCCCCTCTCAGCTACCATTTTGGATGACCCCTGACAGGGGTCTTGGCATCTCAGTCAGGTGCCAAGACTGAACATAGCTCAGACTGCAGTGGGCTGGGTGGGCAGCACACCTCAAGGGGGTCTTTGGCATGTGGATAAGGCTGGCTGTATGGGATACCTTTCCTCATGACTGTAATGGGGTCGGTCTTGCCAGACAAGAGTGCGCATCTTGGCTTCTTATCAGTCAGAGGGGAAGTGGAGGCTGAGATGGAGCCAGGTGCATGTTGTCACACTAAGGGGTATCCAAACTGAGCAGGGTCAAAGCTGTCTTCTGACCTTTTCCCTCTATCATCTCCTAGGGATTCCATAAACATTCAGATCCTCCAAGCCTTTGTGGAATGTCACCAGTTTGCTAATCTCAATTTGGTGCAGGCACTGAGGTGAGTGAGGATGCAGAACACAGGGAGTGGAGCAGGAGGCTGCTCAGCTACTTGGACTTACCAACCAGGAAGGCTGTGAAGTCCTCTGGGCTGACATGGGGCTTCTCAAGGCCCTGCTGCACATGTTGGCTTCACTGTTGCTCTGTGAGGTGTTAACACTTTTTCCTGGGGGAATTCATTCATGGCCCTTTGACTGTACTGGCCACATACAGAGTAGATGGAGAAATAAAGATGGGCCATCATGGCTTCAATGTTTGGGGGGATGGGGCAAGTTATTTTTTGCACCAGGGAACATGTCTGTCCTCAGTGCCCACTATGTCAGTGACAAAGTGACTCTTTGAGTATCTTGTTAGGCACCAGCCTGCTGGAAGGACAGTTTCTCTTGAGGTGTCACCTACCTTGCATGTCACTCATTAGGGAAGAGGAGCTATGATTTCCAGGATGCTTAGCTCTGCTCCCTCTTAGTGAGTTTGAGGCTGATGAGTCCAGGTAATTTCTAGACAGAGGAGGAGACCTCCTGCTTCACGCAGTATGTTGTCTCCCCAGTGTGATGGGATCACTTCTTTTATTTTCATGGTATCCCGTGGGTTGAGAGGAGGGATTTATCCCTTGTACACAATCTAACTCTCTGGCATGCTGTTCCTGACAGACAGTTCCTGTGGAGCTTCCGGCTGCCTGGAGAAGCACAGAAGATTGACCGGATGATGGAGGCCTTTGCCAACTGGTACTGCAAGTGTAACCCAGGAGTATTCCACTCCACAGGTAGTTATGGGGAGAAAGCAGGCTGTAAAACTGAGCTGTGCTGCTTGCAAGAGAGAGGAGCCTTCCTGTTCTGTTCACAAAGCGTAGACGGATGACTTGTGTGAAGTGTGGATGTTTCCCCTTAAGGTGAAGGAGGCAGCCCAGTTCCTCTGAAGCTTTTCAATAGGTTGAGGGTCTTCAGTCCTCCGTATGCTACTGTGCTCCAATCCATCTCCATGGACAAGAGACTTGAGAAGTGCTCCCAGCCCCACATGAGGGATGCCTCATTGTAGCAAGGATAGCACTGACAGACATGGGCCTGTAGAAGATTTCTTGCTGGTAGAGCTATTATTGGAGCAGATCTACCCAACTTGTCCCATTACCCTGAGGGAATGGAATCACCTCCATGATCATGATCAGCTCTGTCCCTCTTACTCCTAGCAAAGGGGACGTCTCCCTTGTCCTCCTGTTGCTGAGAGGATGATGCTGTTCTCCAGTGACTGAAAGCCAAGCACTTGTTAGGGTGTGGGCTGACCTGCCCTCTAAGACAAGCGTCACCCATCCTGGTTTTCTCTCTCATTGACAGATACCTGCTATATACTTTCCTTCTCTGTCATCATGCTTAACACCAGCCTGCACAACCCCAATGTGAAAGATAAACCGCCCTTTGAAAGGTTTGTATCCATCAACAGAGGCATTGACAATGGAGGTGACCTGCCAGAAGAGCTCTTAAAGGTAAGAAGACTTACCATTTTCTCATCAGTCCCTCTGTTCTCTCTGGTTTGGGGTCCAGTGAAAATCAAAGGTCCACAGGTCTCAGTGTAATATAGAATACAGGCCTACTGACCTTCTGTTGTACAAGGGGAAGGGCTGCAGTAAGAAAGAAGGCAGAAAAGGGGAAACAGAGAGATGAACCTAGGAGGGTTGTGTACAAGCTTTGTCAGAAATCTGTCTCTCTCTCTCTTGTTCCCTCTCACTTTCCCCCACCAATGCTTTTGGGTAGAATCTGTTTGAGAGCATCAAGAACGAGCCTTTCTCAATACCAGAGGATGATGGAAACGACCTCACTCATACTTTCTTCAACCCTAGCCGTGAGGGATGGCTCCTGAAACTAGGTAAGGGGGTGGATGCGCCTACTTCCTCTAAATTCCATTCCTCCCTGCCTCCCACCACGAATCTACCCCAGGAACCCACCAGCATCTCTGCTGCCTTTCCCTCTGGTCTGCTGTGGTGGGGTGAGGCTGACACCTGCTGTTGAAACCAGCCGCTTGCTCTCTCCTCCCAACCTGCTTCTGCAGGCTTCTATCTGCTCAAAAGGGGACTTAGAAGTGATATCCCTCACCTCTCCCCATTCCCAGTCTCATCAGAGAAAAATTGGCTCCCTGCATGTGTGTGTGCCTGTCCACCACACAGCATCACAACAGTGGTGAGCACCACGGTTGCCTCCTTGGGGCTGACCTACAGGGAGAGCTGGGAGGGTATGCCTGAGAGTGTGTGTCTGGGGCTTGGTGGGGGGCAGGAGGGCTGGCAGAGTGTGTGACTAACGGCTTTTGAACCTCACTGACTTTAGGAGGACGTGTGAAAACTTGGAAGCGCCGCTGGTTCATTCTGACTGATAACTGCCTGTACTACTTTGAATATACCACGGTAAAAGCTTAACACATGGGTGGGAAACTGTCCTGGGGGGTTATGAGCTACAGAGGGGCCAGGGAGGAGCAAAGGGTAAGGGAAAACCCTTCCCCTCGACCCTGTGCTCCCAGACTGAACTCAGACTTCCCTTTTCTCCTGTGCTGTTTCCCTACCTCTGGCCTTGAGGAGAGAGGCTGGACACTGCAGATATTCCTGTGGTCTCCTGTTAACTAAGCTCCTCATCATGTAAATGGAGGGGGCATCCCCAGGCATATATACGTTGCCTGTGCTACCCTCACAAAGGCACATGTCTGGGGAATCAGAGGCTGTAAATAGTGGCAGAGCTGTGTGGAGCATGTTGGGTCCTAATTCATGTTTCCTTGCCTTTAGGACAAAGAGCCTCTTGGCATTATCCCCCTGGAGAACCTGTCAGTCCGGAAGGTGGATGATCCCAAAAAGCCAGTAAGTCTCCATTGCTCAGCGCTCTGCCAACCAGGCTGTCAGGTGGTCAGAGGGAAGAGAGGGTGCACGCACCCTGTTCTTACTGTGCTGCTCAGGGGGAAGGTGTTGTTCCAAACTGCCTTGTCCACTTGTCTAAACGTGCTTGTGTTTTACCAGGGAAGATGTGATGTGAATGGAAACCTATCCTTTGGGTGGCTGCATTGTACGTGTGCAGGGGGGCAGAGGTGAATGCATGCAGCTGACTCTGGAGATCTGGGTTCAGTTTCTCTCCCTGGGTCTCCATAATGACTTACAGCACATGTAGACTATACAGTTGTGTGGCATTAGAAAACTTACCCAGAAAGTCACACTCGTTGTACATGTATGGATGTGGAGAGTACACTGTGATGTGACTTGACTCAGGCAAGTGCCTTCGGCCTGTATGGTGGCAGGCAGAAGAGAGAATGCTGCCCTTAAAAGTGGAAGAGATCTTCAGGAGTGGAGCAGAGAGTGACAGAACCCAAAAGGTGTTTTCTGATAACTGTAGATGCTCTATTCCTCCATAATGCCTGTTTTAGCGCCCAGCCCTTCACTGGAGAGGAGCGTTTACCTAAAAGGGGTGGCCTAAGTGAATTCCCTTAGGGAATTCTTGGGTGGGGAAAGAAAGGGTCTATTGCATTTCAGAGACAGAATGCTCTCCTCCCCTTGGGAAGCTTTCTGAACCTGTCATCCTTGGTTGAAGGCAGCATAGTTTCCTTGGTCCACCCTGTCCTCCCCTACTGCTCCATTTTATTCCCTTTCTGACAGAACTGCTTTGAGCTCTTCAATCCCAACTGCAAAGGGCAGAAAATCAAAGCCTGCAAAACAGATGGGGATGGGAAGGTAGTTGAAGGCAAGCATCAGTCCTACAAGATCTCAGCAGCCACACCAGCAGAACGTGATGAATGGATTGAGGCAATACGGTGAGGAGACCAGAACTGGAGACCTGAGCTGGCCTTTGTTCAGCCCAAGGGACAAATGGCCATGCAGTTTATTTGGCTGCCAGAGCTTGAAAACGGGGGTGGATTGAAATGTTTGCAGTCTAGCAACTGTGGTACCTCTTGACTTCAAAGAGTTTCAAGGCTCCTTCTGAAAAATCTCTAGCCACAGTCAAATCCTCTGCTGTGGGTCTGCAGATCTCCAGTCATACATACAGTGAGTGGTCTCTCTGTGCAAGTTCAGTTAGGTTGCCTGTGCCACTGTCCAGCATCAAATCTCTTACTTTTGCTCTAATTTCCTCTTATTTCCAGGACCAGCATCACACAGGATCCTTTCTATGATCTGGTCTCTGCCCGTAAGAAAAAGATTGCCAGCAAAAACTGAACCCTGACCTGGTCACCAGCAGCATGAAGATGTAGTTGCTGGACAACTTCCCTCTCATGCTGGGCTATTCCAGTGAAGAAATTTGGGAGCATTGGTTCTCTCTGTCTCCCACTTGGCAGGAAGATGACTAACAGACTACTTGCCAGATTTCCTTCTTTCCTTTTCAAACTGAAGGCAGAGGCACAAGGTGCAATCCACTGAAGACTGTTGGAACCATGGACATAACTTTTCCCATGTCATCTAAGGCTCATGTAGAGGCTCAACAGCCTCTGGCTTTTGGGTTCTCCCGTAGACCCCCTGGTAGGTAGGACTGAAAGGAGAAAAGAATGTCTCCAGCCCCTCCCACCATCAAACCAGGTCTGGGTAGGAAACATCTGGGTGCTCTCGGAGCACCAAAGCATGGTCCAGTCAGTTGCAGAGTAGAAAAACACCAGTGGTTTCTCCCATGAACAGAGGTGCAGTGGTTGTGGAGAAGAGGCCACTGATATTTAACAACCTCACTGTGATACCAGAGGGCAAGGGAAGATAAGAAGCCCTCTGTTCAGAAGAGAGCCCTGTCTATCTCTCCCTGTAGCCATGAATCCGGGGAAGTCCCTGCTCTATGGTTAGGTCATAGGCTTTAGAAAGCTAAAGATGTCAGATGGGGAGATAGGTAACTGACTGTAGAAAGGCTGTGGGACCAGGGAGATGAATCTGGGTCTTCTGTCTCTCTTTTGAGACTTGGGGACCACCACAGTCTCCCTAGGGAAGAAACCCAAACACTAGGTCTCCTCCTGGGTGATGACATCCCACAAAGGTTGCTTCCCCAGAGGCCTGGGCTTTGTATCTGAAGGCCTGCAGCCAGAAGGCATGAAAAGCCAGAGGTACACACGCAGCACACACACAAAGGCTTTCCCATCTCCACACACTGGTTTCAGCTGGAGCCTGGGGGGTTTTGTCTCTTGTGTAAAGGAAGAACCGAAACTGCTTGAAACAAGCCCCAAACTCGGGGTAGCATGACCATTCGATGATAAAGGCGGGGGGGGGGGTGAGATAGAAGTGTCATGTTCCATTGCCTCGCAAAGCAGCCTGAGCACCACTGCGGCTCCGCAGTGCACCCAAAATGCGGGCAGGCTGAGCGCGTGGCACGGGCAGGCAGCTGCTGGGCAGCGTGAGAGGGAGGGAGGCAGGGAGGGAGGGATGGATGGCTGGCTGACGGGGCAGGAGGAAAGGGGCAGGGAGCTGCAACGCTGGGAACGGGAAACACAGCACGGGAGCACGTACCGGAGACTCTCTGGAGACAGTTCCACCCGCAGGGTTAAAGGATTTAATAAATTATTGCTTTTTCATCGGTTGCCTTTGGGGTGTCTTCCTGTTAAACGCGGTTCTCTTGCCATCGTGTTTCCTGCAGAGGGCTCTATCCACCAGGCAATCCGCAGCAGCGCCAGCCCATTACTCATCCCGGTTATTTTTGCCCGAGCCACAGGAATGTTGAATTAATTTCGAGAGGCAGGGAGTGTACCTCGGGGTTGAGGCACGCGCTCACCCCGGAGAAGGAACGTGAAGGTTTTCCTCTGCTCGTGCCTGCAAATGTCTCCGGCGTTGAATCTCCTCGTCACTGATGTGATACGGAGCGAGTGCCCTGCCCGCTGCTCTACAGCACGTCTGCTCGCACACACATTCGCTCCAGCTCTGGGGTCGATGTGGGGAGGCAGGGTCGTGTCCGGAGGTGGAAGGAGAAGTCAGGATAGAGCCCCTTATCTCGGCAACATCTACAATGTATGTAAAAGAAATATAAAGATGTGCTTGGTTGGTGAAAGATGTCCCAGAGCCTAGGATTTGGGTAAAAAAAATGTCTGTTCCAGTGCCTCTCAGGCTTATGCTCTGTGCCACAAAAAACATCAAAATGTAGCCTAGAGTCTATCTTCTACCCACTGCCTCATCTTGGGTGAAGGAATCCAGGCTGAGCCCTCCTGTGGTGGTTTACCTGGATCATTCATGTGGCAACAGGGTCTATCCAAGCTCTTTCCAGTCCTTCCTCATCCCAAATCTTCTTGGGTGTTCTCTTCAGGCTGCCTATGTCCTCTCCCTTCCTTCTTCCCCCAGATAGCCATGCACTGCAGAGCAGAGCTATTCCTAGCAGGGGCAGCGGGGGGAAGGACAGCTTGTGAGGGGCAAAACGATGCACAGAATCAGGCAACTGTGTAATTTCCATCCATCAAACTAACCACAAGAGTCAGAGGGAGATGGACCAGGTTTCTTCTCTCCCAGAGACTGAAGTAAGTGAAGAAACAGTAAGTTTGACTTTGTTTCCTTTCCTTGGCTCCAGCACAGAAAATTAATTTCCAAACTCCTTGCTGGGCGATGCCCTAGTCTCCCCAGTGCCATGAATAGGGTGATCCCTGACGTTGCCCACCAGCAATGTGCGTGCTCTGAGCAGTACCCCTGGCCTCACACCTTCGGAATGCCCATGCGTTTGGTATTGGCCAGGCTGTCTCAGGACAGTTGTATAAAGCTGGACCATCCCTGGGGAAGGCGCTGCTGGCTCCATCGCATATTCCCTTTGCTGAGGGCAACTGCAGCACCACACACATGAATGCAGACACGTAGACACACACACAGAGCCCTTCAGGTACTAAGTCTGACAGATTGCTATCTGGTAGATGTGTTCCTCTTTCTCATCATAAGCAGTGTTTGTGGCTCACACAGAAGACTGACATTTATTCCCTGCCTGCCTGAGGACTCCTGTGCACAACCAGTAATTCGTTCTCATAATAAATGTCCATCTATTCTAATAAAAGGGCTGGGAGGAGAACACTGCAGATGTGTAGAATAATCCGCATCCTGCCTCCTCCCCCTTTCTTCCCTTCCTCCTGTCCCGTTTATCAGCTCCTTTTTGGAAGGCTGATACATTTTAAAGAGGCTTTCTAGAAATTGTTTGCAGCAACAGAGATGGAGCAGCTGTGAGGAGAGCCAGCAGTCTCATTCAGTACAGCTTAGGTATCCAGCAAGGGGCAGAGAAAAACCTCTGGGAGGTGGAGTGGAAGAACTGTATGAACGGAGATGGACTGGACTGAATTATGGATTCAGAGCTGATCAAAGGGCAAGAGTTGAGTCTGTCTTTTTCAGTGGGTGAATGCCCTTGGTGATGGGAGCTCAAGAGCAAATGGAAGCCCATAGGAAAGCAAGACATTGCAAGCAAGTTGGCCAGGAGAAGTTCACAGTGGTGGGGTGAGAGGACCCATTAGAGATATGATCCGTTCCTGGCAGACCTGAAACTGCTCAGCTTTCAGTGCAAAAGGAAAATCAAGCAGCTCTTTTCTGCTAGCTAAATGGAGTTATCTGGAGTGGGACTGCCAGCCTTTCAACTAACTCTGTGATACTCCATGTGAGCCCTCACCCCGCCACAGCAGTGCAGGGATTGCCTCCAAGAGGGGTCAAGAGGTTTATCAGCTTGTCCCATAAACCTGGAGGAACAGAAGGCTGTTACAAGGGCCTCAGAGGGATGGGAGCCAACCTTCACACCCCCTGGGATCAGTCACTTGTATGGAAAGGAGCACAGCCCTGCTGTATTTGAGCTGGCTTGAATGGGCCACAGAAGCAGTTCTTCCTGCCTCTCATCCGTTACGTTTGGTGTCTGGAAAACAATTTGCTAGCTGGGGGTGGGGGGCTCCTTGCTGTACTTCCTCCCTCTTAAAACTTCCTTTGAAAACATGTTCCACACAGAAAGACCAGAGCGCAAAGCTAAAGGGCAGGGTGACTCTCAAAGGCCACGTGCCCTCTCTGCTGTGACTTGTTCTGGCTCCCTTCTATTTCCAGCCCGATGGAGGGCCAGTCTGGGTGCCTAGAGGAAGCCCAGGCAGATTGGGGTTGAGACCTGGCCAGGGTTTCTTGGAGTGTCATTGCTATCACATCTGCAGTGGATCTGCTCTAAGTGCCTGTGACAAGGGCGTGCAGCAATCTCATCTTGCCACGCCATTTCCAATCCTGCTGCTCCTCTGCGATGAAGATGAATGTGGCCTGTCCGGGTTATCACGTTCCTCTCTCTGTGTGTGAGCCTGTATACAGACATCAGTTTGCTCCTGAAGGCTGATGCTATTGAGCTAACTGCAAGGAGGCTGTGTATGGTGGGCCAGACAGAGGGGACTACAGGGAAAGAGTTGGGGAGGGTGGAGGAGCCTGGGTCTTGTGTGGGTAGCTGATGAAGAAGGGCTTGCAGTGACAAGAACACAGCTTTCGCCTCCACTCCAGAGCAGGGGCAGCATGAGGGTCAGGAACAAGGTTATGACATCCTTTGAACAGCCTGCAACCTTTGCTGCAGCCACTGTGTCACACCACCAAGGAGCTCTCCATAACTCAACAGCTTTCCTCTTTCTGTGCTGCCACTAGACCTCACAGCCCAACACTTCAGGGACAGAGTGGAGGTGGTGGAAGGTGACCATCACATCTGAACCCTCAAGGGCACAGCATGTTCAGGGAAAGGACCATATTCCCTACTTGCTCAGCATATCTTTGCTCCTTTACCCTGCTGAACAGGTAGGGTTACATGTCCCTGGTCTGTGTGACACAGGTATAGACATGTGTGAGCGTGCTGTGTCCTACACACAGTCACACATACCCAAGTACATCTGTGCACACACAGGCAGACACACAGTCCACATGCATCCCCTCCCAGGGCTTTTCCTGGCACTCTCCTTGCAGAAGGGCTCTGGAAAAACAGCCTGTGAGGGAAGGACAGAACTCACAAGGGCAGTCCTTGTGGCACTGGACAGCAAGCAGCATGTGGGGAGAGGGAGGCTGGACAGACTGCAGTGAGGTCTGCAGAAACTCCTGCCTCAAGGGGTCTACACAGCCCTGGGACAGAATCTGAGGAAGGACTGTGGTGTCTACTTTAAGGGACATTGCAAGGTGAGGTATTTAACAGTCTTGTCTTCCTTCTGAGTACTAGGATGACCTTAAGGCACCTACAGAAAAGACATTTTTGGCTGCCTCTTTAACTATGGTGGGTAGCAACAAGGTTCCTGGGGTTGGCTGAAGAGGTGGTGATTTGTGCAATTAATGTCTAATCAGTTCTATGAATATTTATTACTAGTCAGCAAGCTCCTGAGTGACAGTGTAGCCCCATCTGATTGGAATAACATTCACAGCTAAACCAGAGCCTCATTTGGGGTTCACAGACCTCCAATGGGGGCAAAACCCCCCAAATTCATAACCATCCTGCTGCACATGGGAGGCACAGGAACCACTGGAAAATGTTACAGAATCCTTTTTTGGGGGAGGAAAAACTGAGCTTTTCAATTTGGCAGAGGAGAGACACCTTGAAATAGTCTGATACATTAAGAAACTTAACTCATGGCTGAGTTTGAGCTTGTTCTTTGGTTTTGTTGGGTTGGTTTTTTTCTCATTTATCTTCTATTGCAACATGGGAGAGCAAATAGAAGGGAGAAAAATATAAACTCCTGCAACTGCTTGAAGAGTCGTATAATAGTCAGGAATTTCTTGTGATTTGTAATTGACCCTTCCTCCAACACGGCATGAAGTGTACAGAAAGCTAGCATTTTATTTCCCCAAGAAATACTGCTAGTGTGACTTTCTGTCATCATCAGAATTGGGATGCTTCTCAATTTTGCCTGTATTTCTTATGCTCCTTTCCAGAATCACCCATTCCCCCCGCCCAAGCTTTAATCCTTTCACCTCTGTCTCTCATGTCTCCTCTTTCCCATGGTGCTTTCTGCCCTCTGTGCTTTGCTCACCCCTCCCCATAGAACCACAACCGTCCTCTCACCTTCAACAGATCCCCCTTTCCCTGAGGAGCAATGCTGCCTCTCCTGTTCCCCGGACAGACTCCATTGTGGGAGCTCGGCCTGCCTTGGCAGAGCTCTGGGAAAAAAACCCTATTTTCAGTGGAAAGTGAGTTGCTAAACCTGAGCCAAACTCCTCAGCTCTTGCTGCTCACCTGCAGCTTGGGTTTGTGCTGGATGCACTGCCAAAAGCCTGTTATTACCTAAATGAAAAAGATACACAGCCCTCCCTGAGAAGGAAGAGACACGGATAACAGTGATTTGCCCATTGCCCGCTGCCTTCTGACTGGGAAAAACACCCCAGATTCCAGCAGGGCTTCCAGGGACAGCCTTTAGTGGAGGGAGAAGGACAGACAGCTCTGCACTACGATGGACATATTTTCTCTTTCTGCAGGCAGGATCTGCAGCTTCTGGTGGCAGGGGGAGAGAAGATCCTCTGAATTTGCACCGCAGATCCCCCCTTCCTCTTGTGTGATTATGCTTGGTTTTGAGCCAAGGCAGGACTGGGAAAATACAAAAATGGGAGCCAATAATAGACCCAGAATAAACGACAAGGTATCTGGGGAGGGAAGAGAAGGGAGGGTTGGCAAGTCTGAAATCATCATCACACTGTACAAGGGCTCTGTTCTGCAGAGCTGCTTTGCTTGCTGCAGCCCTCGACTTTCCTCAGCAGCTGCACAACTGTGTTCCGGAGCTGAGATTTCGATGTTCAGGAGGTGATGGGCTCCTTGGCCCCCCTCCCCAGAAGGTCTTCAGCTAGAAATTGTGTTTCCCACACAGAGGGTAGGGGGACTTCAGGGGAGGCAGTGGGAAGGGACAGGCAGAGCAAGCAGCTCAGAGCCATGGTCTGCAAAGCAGAAGTTCAATCAAAGGTTCCTGGAAATCCCATCCAGCCCCAAAGCCCAGACATGCACAGCTTCACCTCACAGGGCTTGGTGCCCATACAGTGACACCTTTACCCTGATACAGTTAAAATTCATGTCTGTTATGGTAGCCAACCTGTTGGCATGTGTAGACAACCAGTAGTCAACCAGTGGTAGGCAACGAGTAATGAGTGGTCAAGTAGTATCCCTGTCTAGGGGCAACTTCACTAATGACATAGATAATGGGATTGAGTGTACCCTCAGCAAGTCTGTGGATGATAGCAAGCTGAACCTGGACATGTTCCTATGTGACCTGCTCTAGGTGATCCTGCTCTGGCAGGGGGGGTGGACTAGGAGATTTTTTGAGGTCCCTTCCAACTCCTAAAATTCTGTGACTCTGTAATTCTGTGAGTGGTGTATTCAATACACTAGTAGGAAGGGATGACATCCAGGGGACCTTGACAGGTGGGACCATCATGAAGTGGGACCATCATGAAGTTCAACAGGGCCAAGTGAAAGGTCTTGTGCCTGAATTGGGACAATTGCCTATATGAATACTGACTGGGTGATGAATGGATTGAGAGCCACACTGCAGAGAAGGACTTGAAGATACTGGTGGGTCAAAAGTTAGACACGAGCCAGCAATGTGAACTTACAGCCTAGAAAATCGGTCATATCCTGTGCTGCATAAAAAGCAGCATGGCCAGCAGGTCAGGGGAGGGGATTGTTTCTACTCCACTCCTGTAAGACCGTACCTAGGGTACTGCATCCAGCTCTGGGGTCCTCAGAACAAGACAGACAGGGACCTGTTAGAATGAGTCCAGAGGAGGGCCATGAAAATGATCAGAGGACTGAAGCACTTCTTCTGTGAAGAAAGGCTGAGAGAGTTGGCGTTATTTAGTCTGGAGAAGGCTTCAAAGAGACCTTACTGTGGCCTTTCAATACTTCAAGAGGTTGCCATGTCTTGTAGTTACAGGACAAGGGGCAAGTATTTTAAATTTCAAGAAGGCAGATTTAGATTGGACACAGGGAAGACATTTTTTTATGGTGAGGGTGGTGAGACACTGGAACTGGTTGCCCAGGCCAGTTGTGGATGCCCCATCACTGGAAATGTTGAAGGTCAGACAGGCTGGATCAGCAAACTGATGTAGTGGAGAGTGTCCCTCCCTATGGCAGGGGTGTTTGACTAGATGATCTTTGAAGGTCACTTCCAACTGAAACCTTTCTGTGTTTCTATGAACACACGCACATACAGACAAGTTCCTTTTCCACTAGCATGCCTCCTTACACACAGTTACCATTTGACCACATCTCATCTTTCCCAAGCGCAACCAAAATACCCCAACTTCCCCAAACATAACACTGGACTTAAAAAAAATCACAAGCTTTTATGTGAATGTCCAAGGGACACTTGCCTGGGTATATTTTGAAGACATTTAGTCCCTCTGGAGAAGAGAAACGAACATACTTTGGTAAGAGAATTAAAATTGCCATTTGACTTCAGGTGCTGGGGCTTCAAGGAACTTACTAAATGTCATCATGCTTAGGTCAAAATGGTGAGAGTTTGCATCATTTCCATGCACTCCTTTTATCAGACACCCCTCTCCTGCTTCAAGGCATGCTCTTCCACTCAGATGTTTTCCCACATGCTTGCCCTCCTGTGTTCCCTTGCACCGGATCTATGCACCAGATGCAGTTCTGGAGAGTCCTTTGGAATCATGCACAGAAATACTCTTTGGTTTTTGGGGTGGGGCTTTTTCTTCGTTTTGGGGAGGGTTGTTGCTTTGTTTTGTTTTTCTTAAGGAAAGGACAATGTGTATCTTGCAAGATGCAGAGTCTCTTCCCAGCTCTCTCACAGACACCTCCATGACTCCCAGCTTTGTTGCAGACTCCTCCATGATACCTCCCCATGCCTATTTCCTGAATTAATCAGGGAAGCAGCTATAGCATGTACTCTGAGGAAAATCAAGAACTCAGAAAGTGTTAGAAAGTGTTCAGCATGCTGCTAAAAGATCCCACATCATTCAGTCTGATTAGGAGAAAACAAGGCTACCACTTTCCTGTCAAATCCCTACTCTAGCACAGCCCACAGACTAACTGCTTCCCAAAGACCTCCAGCCCTTCAGTGGTGGGTTACTGCCCAACTACACTGGTGCACTCTGGGCAGCTCTCCTCCATCCAGAGCCAGAGTCGTTGGCCTGAGCAGCCAGCACCAAGAGCTGCAGGTGACCCCATGGCAGCTCTGGTAACCCTTAGCAAAGCCATGGGGTCTTTGCTGTGGCAAAGGAATGAAAACCTGTCCTCTAGGCAGTTTTGGGAGCTGCTGCATGTCTCCTCTCCCCTTCCCCAAGCAGGCAGGCTGCTCCTGTGAGCTTGGAATTGCTAAGAGATTGAAAACCTGCTTCTGTGAATTTCAGAGATGCCTGGCAGGGGCAGCTGGAGCAATGAAGGGTTCAGAGTGTTAAACTCACCATAGTAAAGCCGTAATGGGATTTTGCATGCTGCTGCAACCAGAATACCCAAACCAGCTCAGCATCCCGCCTCATCAACATGCTCTCAATACCTTCCTCTTGCTCCAGTCATAGAATCAGTCACAGAATCATAGAATTGCCTAGGTTGGAAGACACCCTTCAGCTCATCGAGTCCAACCATAGCCTAACTCTGCCCAGCCCACCTCTAGATCATGTCCTTAAGGACTTCATTTAAATACCCCCAGGGATGGTGGCTCCACCACCTCCCTGGGCAGCCTGTTCCAATGCCTGACAACCCTTTCAGTGAAGAAATTCTTCCTGATATCCAACCTACATCTTCCCTGGTGCAATTTTAAACCATCCCCTCTCATCCTATCGCTTGTCACCCGAGAGAAGAGACCAACCCCAACATCTCTGCAACCACCTTTCAGATAGTTGTAGGGAGTGATAAGGTCTCCCCTCTGCCTCCTTTTCTCAAGACTAAAGAGCCCCAGCTCCCTCAGCTGTTCCCCACAGGACCTGTGCTCCAGACCCTTCCCCAGCTTCATCTCCCTCCTCTGGACCTGCTCCAGCATCTCATTGTCCTTCCTGTAGTGAGGGGGCCAAAACTGAACTCAGTACTCAAGTCCCTCTCCCCCCACCTGCAGTGTGTGTCCCAGCCCTAAGGCTTCACAAAGATGTGTATCTATCTCTACAGAAGGAAGTTGTGCTTTGCTGCTCGGGCCCCTCACATCCTATAGGCTCATTGGCTTTATCCTCTGCTCCCTTTAGGAATGTGATAAGCATCATTTATAGGTGCAAATGCGCCAGTGGTGAAGGGGACAGGGCAGAATCGCTCCCGAGGAAGGAGGAGCGAGACAGTGAGTTTCTGTGGAGGTGGATCAGATGTCTGTGGAAAGGGGGCTTGGAAAGAGGCAGGTCAAATGACAAATGGGGCATGAAGGAAGGGCATGGAGTGAAACTGGGAGGTGGGATGCTCCAGGGAAAGAGATGGGAATGGTTTGGTTGGGGGCGAATGCCTTCAAAAGGAGGAGGGTGTGGACACAGGTGCCAGGGGAAGGGTACATGGGAAATGGGGCTGAAATAAGATCTGAACAGAGGATTTCCTTCTGCAGTCAGGAGAGTTCAGGGGGTTGCTTGCACATTTAGCAGGGATATCTGTACTATTCCCAGACAGTAAATTTCTCTCAGAAAAAGCCATTTTGTAGCCAGGAAGCTGGGATTTTCTCTACTGGATCTGCCTCTCCTCTGCAAACTATGTAAGAGAGTTCATCTTGTTGAATCCCCTGTGCTGGAAAAGGTGAAGTCAAGTGCCTTCTGAGGGATAGACACTTAGCAAAGATGTTTCCCCACTGTTGCAGAGACCCTACACCACCACTAGACACCACCTCCCTACACCCAGTTCAGGCTGGAATACTTAAAAGGAAGAAAACAAGATGAGAAATAAGGGTGGATGTGAGAGTGAACCCGCCTTCTATCTTGCACAGGACTCCAAGGCTGTGTGCTGCCTTGTGCTGCCAAGGTTATGCTGCCCAGAAGGGGTGAGGGCAGGGAAGGTCTGGGGCTCCCTCCCAGACCCATGTCCTGGTTAACCCACAAGCCCCCAAATCTGTTTCAAGGTCCCCAGGCTTTGCAGCAGGGGGCACATATAAGGGCAAGGGCCTGAGATACCTACACATCAGGGCGACAGGGCTTGCACAACTGAGGAGAAGCCTGGTTAGTACATCTGTTCCTGCCTCACTTTCTCAGTGTGTTTTGGATCAGTTCTTCACTTCAGGCACTGCAGTGGTCTCTGCCCCACAAAGCTGACTCTGGGGTGCAGCTCAAGGGTTAGGGAACCTGCTTAGACCTGGAGTATGTGTCTGCTGGGAGCCCAGGATGGGAAGGAGGAATATGGACAAGATTAAGACTGAAAATTAGTGAGGACAAACAAATGAAGGGAAAAGTGAGAAGAAAGCAGGCAGGTCATAGACAGAGGCACCAGGGCAGCCTGTGTTTAGTGGTGCTGCTGTGGACTCCCCCCCGCCTGATCATTTTACCCTGAACATGTATTGGCCACTCACCAGAGCACAGACTGTGAGGCAGGAGGAAGGGAGGTTTTGACTGCCAGGGTTTTGACTAGGGCCTAACAGCCCCTTCAGATACTCTTTTAAAAGCAAGAAGGATTTTTCATGCCCTTACCCCTTGAGGACCTGAAAGCCAAGACTTCATCTTGAATTAGAAGGCAATAAATTCACCTGTGGAGAGCTGAACCTCAGACTTCTGGTGTTTCTGGGGACTAGCTGTTTTGTCTTTACTTTCTCCTTATGTTGCATCTATAAAATGAGACATTATACTCAAATAACCCTTTCACTTCTCCATGGGTTTCCTCATCCACTGAGCTGCAAGCCTTACTCCCTCTCCAGCCCCCTCATCCCAAAATATAAGCCTGAGTAGAAGCGAAAGAGATGTGAGTTAGAGAAGATTTCTCAGTCTCAATAATTTAGTAATTTGGAGTATTTAGAGTGGCCACCTCTGACATGGTAAGCATTAGCAACTAGGAAGATGAGAGGCATTTGCATGCACACTGTTTCTTTCTAGCCCAGAGGAAGCCAGGGAGGTACCTGAAGGTTCACCCTTCAGCTGTGAGGAAGCTTGCAAGGAAAACCACTTTGCTTGGGTCACTGATAACTTGACTGGCCAGAGCCCCAGGGTCAATGCTCCCTAACTGGCTGGGTAACAAGAGCATCCATCTCCAGTGCTGTCAGTGTGGCAGTCAGCCACTTGGCCAAAAGATGGATCAAATCATAACACAGCCAAGGAAAACCTGGGAGGGAGATGGAATCCAGCTCAGTCAGGCCAGGCTGTGGCTGCTTAGCAGTAAAAGGACAAAATTCAATTGGTCTTTTCTTTGGCACCCAGGTCTGGGCATGGATAGACAGGTGAATCCTAGTGCTGCTATGAGCAGGAGAGAGTTGGGGCATCATACTTACCCCTTCATCATCCTTCCCTCTCAGCAACCAAATCAGACACCAGATGCCAACCCTGCTGTACCAAACCCCCTTCCCCCCAAACACCACAGACACGAGGGGAGGGCAAAGAAGATTGAGAGCAGCGGGTGGAACTAGAAAAGAGTACATTGGTCCATCTCTCCATAAATGCTGTCTTCCCCTCTTTCTTTTATGTACCCCATGGGCAGTGGTCTCCCATCTGTCCAGTGAGGAAAGGTAGGTGAATCCCTTTCTTTCACCATCTCTCTACAGAAGGTCACCAAGGGCTGGGGAATGGCAATATCTCATTTGCCAGTGCTCTGTCCCAAAGCAGAGAGGGACGTTATACTTGACTGAGGATGGTACTGCCACCAGACCATGGAGGAAAGACTCAACCCACAGGGCTCCACCAGCAGCCAGCCACTCCTGCCATGCTTTCACGTCACTCCACTCCACAGGGCAGGGGGAGATGGCTCAATATCCAAGCTTCCTCCTTTCCTTTGAGGGGTGGACTTATCTCCCTTTGTTCTTCTCAAGGGCAAAGTACCATTGGGCATAGAAGAGGAGAGCAGATCTGCATGGGTATGGGAGAATGGCTTCCCACCTAGAAACAGGCATGCTGTTAGCAAACAGCCCTGCACACGATTGTCATCATGAGATGCGCAGTCACAGGAGTGAGCTCCCTGACAAAGGGAAAGGGCAACCCCATACTCAGCACGTACAGTCTGCTGGACCTAATTTCTCCTCTGCTCTGGGCTCTGTGTGCCAGGATGAGATGCATCAGGAGAGGTACCATTTTGCTAAATCTTGAAGCTGACACTTTTAATATCCATTAGCGTTGCTACTCTGCCAGAGAGTATTAGCTGAGATACGTGGACTGTTCCCTCCTTCATCTCTAGCCCCAGCTCCTACCATCCCTCCTTTTATCTACCCAGCCCAGCCTGACTGCTATTTCCAGTATTGAAAGCATCATTTATCACAGGTTCAGTGCCCCTCCTCAACAAATCTATTATTATTGCCTTTCACTCCATTTCTTTTCAAGAATTTTTGTGTCTCAATGAAAGCGTCTCTTCATGCAATGCACACGGACCCAGACCTAGACACACACCTAGCAAAGGACAGAAGGCAAGACTTGCTTTCTTCTGCCTCCAAGAGATAGATATGAAGCACTAAATGGAGCAAAGGAAGGAGAAAGTTTGAAATACAGAGTCTGGCATTCCCTCTTGGCTGCATTGCAGGGGTCAGCAGAATCCTCTGCCAAGATTTCTTTTTGAGACACTGTGCAAATGAGTTGTCAAAGCCATCCCTGCCATCCCTTCACTAGCTTGGACTACTGAGCATCCACATACAGGATGGTTGATATTCCTCTGCAGGGGATGAACAGAGGTGAGGAGGGTGAGCAGGACTTGCTCTGGATGTCTGTGACAATGTTAGAAGATGGAGCTGGCCCTCTATGCATTGGTCAAATCCAGCATGTTACTTGACAAATCCAAGTGATATGAAACAGCTTATACCCATATAAATTAAACTCTACTCTCCTCTGCCTGAACAAGGGGACATGGCCCTTGTCATTGATTCTCCCTCAAACCAGGCATGAACCTGGTATAGCAGATTGCTGCTTTGCACAAGCTTCAGCCATGCTCAGGAGTGGCCAAATAATTGCAGCATGGACATCATGAGAACAGTGCTCAGACTGTCTTGGGTGTGTTTGGTATTGATGTAACCCCAATGGGCTATGTCAATGGGCCTTTGGAGTCTTCTAGGCATTGAACAGTCTTTGGGAAAGAGACGAGAAGAACAAGCAAAAGAAGTGCTTTCTGCAAAGGACTTTCTGGGAAGATGCAAAGAAAGGGAATGATTTTGGGAGCAGTTTGGTTTGTTCTGCGCTGTTTGACAATACAGCTGTCAAACATCAGAGACAGGAGGAAGTTTATATAGGGATTCCCATTTTGTCTGTCTGAGTATGAGCACCAATGCATGTGTGTAACCAAGAAATGGAAAAGGCTGCTACAGACCCATGTGTCTTCACACCTGGTCATTTTTCTTTACCTCCTAGTCTTGATATCAGGATCCATCTTCTTCCCACCCCACCCCCAAGGTTCAGAAAAAGAGGAAAAACAAGGCAATAGTTACTCACTACACATGGCAAGCCAAGATCAGCTCAGTGCACAGTAAGTATTATTTTACCTTGGGGGAAAGTATGGGAGAATATTTGTGATCAAATGCTTAATGATGGATAAAGGATTTGATGGGAGCACTTGTATCGTGTACTTACGGGTTTTTTGTGTTGATAAAGAATAAATACCCACATGTTTGCAGTAAAGCAAGTATAAATGTGTTTCTAGTCATCCTGTAATACTGATAGTTTCCACTCTTATTTTCAGGTGACACAGAAAGTCAGAGAGGCAAATATGTATTTGTTATAGCTAGATAAAAAGACAAATGCCAATTGTCAGGCACCAAAAAGAGCGGGACTGCTCAATGAAAAAGGTTGAGTCAGGACTCAAAAATAATGTTAGCATGGGTAAGGCAGTGACCCCACAGACTGGCATGAAATACCACACTACCTAAGCAGGGGTAGTGATAGAAACAAGATCTGCTAACAAACTTAGGTAAAGCAAGATGATAAATCAACTCTCAGGTCCATTCAAGAGCAACACAACTACAACAGACCAGAAGATGGTGCCTTGGCCTGAGCTTAAACTGACCTCTTGGGCTTAAATAGACTTTATGGGTCTCAACCCTGGGTTGAGGATGTATACGTAGAAGCCCAAGGTGAGACTGGTCAGGTCATTAGCTGACAACGGTGCCTCCATCTACTCACCCAGTAACTTGGTCTGCTTGTAAAAGCATAGGTGATACATTTTTACCTTTGTTCTTCTCAGGAACAATGTGGCAATATCATCTGTCTGCAGGGAGGACATTTTTATTAAGAAGTATGTACAAAGAAAAGAAGCCAACAGGTGTTATCAACTTCTGTCTGAGCAGAAGCCTGAAGGGATCACAGGCACAGAAGAATAACAATTGGTTGGAAGCTTGAATAAAGGAGGTGTTTATCAAGGCACCTACTAACAGCTTTTAAAGACTCTGTCTTTCTATGTAAAAATAATTCTGTAACAAAGCATAGGTGTAGAACGCCATTACCTCACACAGAGATCTCTTGGCAGGGCAGACAGTGCATTAGTAGCTCCAACCCAGCCCGACACAATACCAACTCTAGAGTCTCTCTTGTGATGAACCCTAACCCTACTTAGTTTAGGACTTAGCTCAGGTTGACACTAAGACCCCACCTCTGGCCCACACCACAGTGTTCCTCTCAGCATAGATCTCTTGGCAGCACATGTTACATTCTGGCTTCCCTGATTTAGACCCATTCCAACCTTAACATTCCAACCTAGTCCATACATTTATACCATCTCTAATGGTTTTTATCTTACAGGATGTAATAGTTTCTCACAGGCAAAGCTTTTAGGCACAGTCTTTAAAGTGCTAAGTTCATCTTGAATCCTCAGATAGTTTTCTTTAAACATCTGAAATTGCAATTTGATGTCTCTGTTTTACCCTGTCTATTGTTTTTCAAGGCAGAATGCAGCTATTTATCTTGGAAGAATGAGACAGTATTTGGAACGTTTCCTGTTAACATAGTGTTCAGGCACCAAGCAGAGAAGTCCCTGGGATTGCAAAAAACCTGGAACTGCTTCTTCTGGATACAGATATGTTCAAGTCCTCTGGGACAGGCCAAAAATTTTCTTCCTCCAAGTCACAGCCTACCCAAGGAACAGCAGGTTAAGCTTGAGTTTTGAGGGCAGAGAAGGATGGTGAGTGGTGTAAAGACTGTGGCTACCTGTCCTCTTTGTCCCCTTGTTTTGTTGTCAGTGCTAAGAGACAATCTCATTTTGTCTGGATGTTCTCTTTCCTCATTCCATCCCTTGTAACGTCACTCTTCTGACACTTTTGATGGAAGGAGGAGGCAGGGAATGTTGTGGAGTCCTGTTAGATCCCTGTGACAATACTGGGTGGGGCAAGGGGGGGTCACGATGGATCCAGAAGAAAATGGGCAAGAAGGGATTGAGGCCTTCATCTAAGCCAAAGAATGGCAAAAGCACCAGCCTGCAAGACCTTTATGGTGGGCATGCCACACAAATCACAGGAAAAGGGAGAGCTCTGGAGCCAAGCATGCCACTAAGTGCCTAATTATTATATAGGCACCTAAATTCCCATTGATTGAAAGGGCCTGTGAGTGTGAATACTAGAGTCATTTGTCATTCTCTCACTGCAGTTTGTAAAGGCCAGATTAGCACAGAGACAGACAGACTGAATGAATGAATGAATGAATGAAGCAGCTCTGAATTAATCTCCAGTTTAGCAACATGTTCCTTTTGTTGTCAGGATGGTTTAGATAGACAGCACCTTGGCGCTGACCTCTAAGCTCTACCTGCTGCTACTCCAGGTAGCCCAAGGTTGATTTGCCTTGGGTTTGAAGCAACCACTGTCAATAATATAAACCTCAAGAGGTGACTAACAGGCCTCCTCATGGGATCTTTTTTTTTTTCCCAGGCACCCTGTCTGCTCCTGCAGCTTTAAACTCAACCAAGGAATGAGTAATTTTTTTCTAATGATTGAAAGAAGGCAGATAAGAGGTAGGTCTTCAAATTAAGAATCCAAGACTTGATTGCAGCTCTTATCATATTTTTCCATTTTTCCCTCTTCTTCCCAACAGAAAATAAATTGCTTCAATAAATTACATCTTTAATCTGCATAGGGGACCAGCAGGCTGGGCTCTCCTTTTAATATGTTCTATTGCAAGATAATCAACCCCTTCCTCGCACTGCATGGAGCAAACTAATAGATTTTAAACAATTCCGTTATTTGATGATTTTTACTATTATTAATACAAATTGCCTCCACTCACTTTCAATTAGAGCATTTTTATTTTCTAATAAATCCCAATCAGTTTCTCTCAAACACTACCTAAACATGGGGAGATTAACACACTTTCCATTTAAACAAAGAACCCAGTACACTCACATACCTCAACTTCCTCCATTTCTCATGACTTCCCTTCTTCCAAACTCTTCTTCAGTTTTCCCTCCCTCTCTCTTAGCAAAACCTTTCCCCTACTGCTTTCTCCTAAATCTAATTCTATGTCCCTGTCGCTGGTGGTGAGGTCAATAAGCCCCCCCTCCCCATTAGTGTGATTGATTTATGCTCTCCCCCAGTATACTGCCTGCATTCCCAAGAGTGACACAGACCACAACTGGTTCAGATCCTCTCTCCAGGGCCTCCTTGCTCTGTCCTGACACATGAAAGTCTGCTAGCCTTCAAGTGAGGAATGCCTCTGTCCCAGTGGCAGCTCTGAGGGCAAGTTCAGTGACCAGATGTTTGTGACCTCCACTCTGGAAACAGAACTCTTTTGGTTATTCAAAGTGGAGGGAGTATCTAATCTGTGGCCAGTTGTAAGAAGGGTTGCAGGACACTTTGCTGCTGGTGTTACCATTGGTTGTGCCCAACAGCCTGCTCTCCCATATGGTCTCTTGACCAGACTTGACGCTGGAGGTTTTCACTCACCTTTTTGGATCACTAACCACGGATAATATTAACCCAGCCTTGAGCACTGACTAGACACTACACTTATTTCTTTGTTGTCTGTCTCCAACAGCACCAAGACACTACCATCAGGTGGTGGAGGGAGGAACTGAGTGCATGCAATATAATAATATATAATAATACCCTATCCACAAGCTTGAAACCCTGAGGGTAGCGGATGGAGAGCCAGCATTGACACTCTTGTCTTGAAGCTGAAGAAGAAGGGTATGTTTTGCCCTACAGGACTATGACAGAGCTAGGATCTCCCAAATCCCACAGGTCTGTGATGCTTCTTAATCTGAAGGTCTTGTGGGGGGTTTTTTTGTTGGAGGTGGAGAGTTGTGAGATTTGGGGTGGGGGGGGCAGGTCAGGGAAGCATGCTGTGTGAAGGCCTTGAGGCCATTTCAGTTTTTGAGTGAAAAAGGCTTGAGAAGGTGCACCAGAAGATGATGACACAGTAAAAAATAAGAATAGCTATCTCAGGGTGGATCAAAGATCTAGAATCTTGTCCTAAAGAAGGAATGCTTGAAAACATCAAAATATAAAATATTATCCCCAAAATGGATCTTTTCAGAGAAGGCAAACTGTTGTACAACTCTCTTACTGCTACCAGTCAAGAGCATTCCCTAAATGATGCTGCTTAGAGCAGACAGGGGTGGCATTCAGCTCACCTTTTAATGCATCTGCTTCTGGGGTGGAACCTGATGCCCTGCTTGCTTCTGCAGTGCAGCATCATGTTCAAATGAGGAGTGAAGATTCGTGAAGAGGTGTGATTCAGCATGGAGGATGTCTGCTTTCCTTTATTTAACGTTGTCATAGTGCAGTTTAGCTTTCAGAAGGGGAGACCAGTGAATCCAGCCCAGTAGCTGGTCAAGACTGGGTGGTGGTGAGGTGCATCACGCATGCCCAATACACTAGCAGCTCTCCATCAGTGTGGTATTTGGTTGCTCTGAGGGGACTACCACCAGTCTCAGAAGGCTACCAAAGGAGTCCCAGCTGTGGTTCCCAAGAGACAAGGATATAAACAGGCCTCCTACAATCCATTTATTTTACTACTGCTACCTGTCCTCCAGAGAGGTAGGACAGAGGATGCTGTCAGCTGCTATGGTAACCCTGCCTTGTCTGGCGAGGAGCAAGGAAGGATGAGAGTGAGGGCAGCAGTGACGGGAAAGGGTGTAGGGATAGAAGATCTCAGTGGCCTCATTCAAGGTAATCAGTATGCAGAGGTCATTAGCCTTCACCATCATTGCAGCATGACTGGGGCTGCACGGCTGAGTATCAGAAGGAGGAGACTGCTATGGGATGGACAGGCATAAGGATGGGAAGACTGAGTGCCTGCACGTTGATGGGTTGAAGATAAACTCCATATGCATGGCCTTCAGCTCCCTTAGCACTTTGGCCTCACAGCATGTGTCACACAGCACCTCCCTCCCACAGGCTCACACCTCCCCCTTGCCTCTCCCAGCCGGGTGGGCGGCACACTGCTGTTCCCTTCCTACAGATGGTCTCCACGAGTGTCATTTCACTGCTCCTCCTGGACATGCACAAACACACACCTGTGCCCCCACCTGCGCTGAGTGGCCCTGCCATGCATGGTCTGCAGCTGCAGAGCTCTGGAGGCGTGGTCTCTCAACCTGGTGGAACTCCCACCCTGTTGCCCGTGATCCTAGACTCCCAGACACGTGCACACACACACAAAATGCACAGCCCCCCACTCCCACCCCCCTGCCCACCACCCCACACACACTCACAGGCTTGGTCTCTGCCCCATATGTTTGCATACATTGCCACAGCCAACTTTTTTCCTCCTCTTCCAAGCAAATTTGCTCAAAGTGACTGAGCTCCCCAGCATACACACATCCTCCCCTCCGCCCCAACACTCCCTCCTGCCACGCCAGCCAGCGCCAGCCACCCACACAAAAACACACGCATGCAGATTGAGAGCGACGGTGGAGCCCTCAGTGAGCTGCTGGAGCAGAACAGATGGCTTAGCAACCAAAAAAACAGTCATTCGCTCCACAAGTTTCTTCCTCAATGTTCTGTTTGTTTTCAGAACACGTTCATCACCAGAATAAAATCCAGGCAAGATGAGCTGATATAAACACCCCAGCCTTAGTCCCATGCGGTGTGAAGTCCCACCTCATTTTTGCACCCTTTTTTTCACAGATCCCAACTAACTCTTCCTGAGGCACCCCCCCCCCCTCCTTTTTCCACTTGCAAATTCCAACACACACGCACACCCCCCTCCCATTGTCATACAGATTAACTTCATCTTCCTTGGGAGACAATGCCCCCACAACTTACCTCCTCATCCTCAGCTGGCAGGCCCCCTCCATACTTTGCAATGCTCATTTTACTGTTTCATGTGTGCAGCTGACCCAAAAGAATGCTTTTTGTCACTTACCCCGCATTGGAGTCACCTCCCTGAAAAGCATCTGCTAAAGGTTTGAGGAAGCTGCATGGTGGATGGGGAACTGCCAGATCTGCTGCCATGGACATAGTGCCCATCAGGTAGCACATGATGCTAACAGGAAGGTTTAGGGGTATGTTGCAGCTTTTTTCCCCTACATTGAATTCCTGACTGGGATTTGGGATAGCAGATAAAGGGGGTTTCATATGAGTGAGGTGAAACTGTGTCCCCCATAGGCGGGAAGGAAGCTGTCATAACCGCTTGATGCCCTGCATCACAGCCAAGGGGGAGCAGCATCTATTCCTGAACACACAGGTCAGTCATCAGGGCTGTCTTTATCCAGGACCTAAGGCGAGGGAAGGATAGTCTTAAATCCTGCCCTGCCACAGGTCCCTGCTCTCTGTGGAGGTTGAGGGTTCCCTATACCTGCCATACACCAACCACTGGGCAGTCCCACTCATCATCAGAGGCTTCCAGGTCAAGCTGGGCTGCAGCAGGCAGCCAATCTTTGACTCCTAAGTGATGTATCAGGAACAGGGCCTCAGAGACACATGCACCCCCCACAACTTCACCAAAAGCTGGTACTCAAGATGCAGGGTCCAACCTCCCCTGCCAGCTGAAACCAGGCTATTTATACAAGCAAGCCAATTAATAGCTCCCATGTTCGTTCCCACATTGACACTTAATGATGATGCCTACTGGGAGAGCTCACCAGATGCATGCGGTGGGAGGGGGAAAGCCCCTGGAAGGCAAACAGCTGGCTCTGGTGCAGTAGAAGGAGAAGGGAACTGGCTTGGGTTGGGGTTACTCTATGCCTTCTGGACAAATTGTCTCAAACCTTGCCTCTCCCCCCCCTGCCCTTTAAATGGGACTCTGCCCTTGCAATGTTCTCCGCTGTGAGGGAGCTGCACATCTCTGTTTCATCACTGAGGACAGGCCCTGAAGTCCCAGAGTGCAGCCAATTAAGAGCCCTGCCGTGCACAAGCTGCCTTTGTATTCCTAGCAGTAGCTGGGGTAGTGCCCTCCCCGCACACCATCTCTCTCTACTCCCCTCCCCGGGAAGAAAATAAAACATAAAAAGCTTCTGCAAGATGAAAAAGAATTTTTAAAAAGAAAGGCTAGATGAAGAGGTAATTGACAAACACAGTGTGAGGAGAGGCAGGGAGAGGGGTGGGGAGTCCACGGGCATGGAAAGGCAAAGGGTTGTGCCGATGATTCCTGAGGAGGAAGTGCTCCTGCAGGCTGGAGGCTGGTGTCCTCATGAACAGCTATGCAGGCCAGGGCAGCAAAGAGGGGAGGGTGTCAGAGCACAGCTCGCTTCATGTCAAAGCAAAGTCCAGGCAGGCAGAAAGAGTGATGAGATGGGCATCTGGGCAAAGGAGGGATGGAATGATTGGAAAGAGGAACTGGTCCTCTCTGGGAGATGTATGGGAGCTAAGGAGTGTAAAGTGCAGAGGTAGAGTCTCTTAACCCTAGAGAAAATTTGTGCTCCTACATGATTATGCTAGACTGTGCTTAGCTCTGACTAAGCCATCTCTGTTTTACTTAGGGGATCATACTTACAGCCCAGCTTACACTAAATGACATTATCCATGCTGTGTCCAGCTTACTGGACAGAAAGTTTTTGTCTGAAGGCAGGGACAGGGCCCCTCCTGTCTGCAAAAGTGTGGCATGTGTTTGTGCATCACCAGCCTCTGTTGAAGGCCTGCAGTTGTCTCCTCTGTGAGACTCAGTTCTGCTCCTGCAAAGGCTACATCTGGAGTGGGCTGCAAAGACAGGTTGCAATGTACATTGGCATTCTCCTCCCACATCAGTGAAGTCAAGGAGACTGTAGCATGGCACAGCATCCTGCCCACCTGCGCCACATCCCTGCCACGTTAGGCAGGCACAGGTGATGTGGTGTCACCACACATGGGCTCAGCACAAGACAGGGGTAAGCTTCAGAGCAGTTGCCAGCCATAGCTGAGAAATGTTCTGAAGTGCTGAAGCTCAAGCACAGCCTAAAAGAGCTTTTCCTTTGTTCCCAAGGGCATTTCTAAGGGAGGAGGGCATGAGCACCAGCCTTGCCACCACCGTGAAATTGTGAGCAGTTGTGCTACGCAGCACAGCAACAACTGTGAAATCCCGAGGGGAGCCACAGATTCAGTACACTGTAATGTATCTGGGTCAAAACAGGCCAGGCAAGGGGAAGTGACAGGACGAGGAGAGCTGAAATCCTTTGTCCCAGGCTGCCTCCCTGTGAACAAGAACAAGCACCCACGATGTCAAGCAGGCTCTTGTCACAACCTGCTGCTGGAGCTGTCTGTGGCTTTTGCTGAAGATGAGGAGAGGTGACCCTCTTTGAGACATACCTCCCTCCTTCCCCTACAGTACCTGCATCCCTTCTCGGACTTCCAGGAGGTTTTTCTGAGCTATGTTTTTTTCCCAAAGCACTGACAAGGGACTGTTTCTCCATATTGGATAAACCTTTCTCAAAAAAGGTGCCACTGGCCATGCATTACTGGGTCTGTGGTCCCCAGTGACTAACCACAGCATCACCCTGTTGCTAGGTCACCTCACCAGCTGCCAGGCTGAAAGACCAGGGAAAAGAATGGGTTCCCTTGCAAAGTAAGTGGGTGCCCAAGATGCCCAGAAAGGGTCCTGATCCTTTAATGTCCGATCCCATGCATGACCAGCCATATATCTCTCGTCCAGTGACAACCAGCATTCCCCCTGCCTCCTGCTTACACCCAGAGCAGTCCTCCCACTCCCAGCCCTGCTCCCTGCCTCTGTGGAGCACGGTCATCTCCTTCCTCCATCATGGTGGAAGATACCAGCCGGCTGTGAGAGTGGGTCCTGGGCAGGGGGGGAAGGCTGCATTTCCTGGCAAAGTCAGTCAAGGTTTGGCACAGCAGATCAGCCCTTGGGCCTCCCATGTGTTTCGCCCACCCTTAGTCTTACGCTGTTTTCTCCTAACAGGCTTCCCACACACCACCCAACACACTGCACAGCTGGTGTTTCTACCGCCCCAGGGCCATCTTCATTTTTGCTGCCTTTTCCTTCTCGATGCCCCCATAAACAAAAATTTATTATCATAGAGGGCCATTGTAGATAAATGATCTCCTGACAGCTCTATTTACCAGGGCACGGGGAGGAAGCAGGAGCTCGTGTGTGTGGAGGTGGGGGAGGCTGGAGCTACGCTCCAGCTGACAGCAGCATTCATCCACAGAACTGTGCAGGACCTAATTAACGTGCAGCAATGCTGCCTGTGGCAGGTAGTGACATAGCAGGACATCAGCAGGGAGGCAAACAGACCGGGAAGGAAAAGAGGAAAGGGTAGAGAGGTAAGTTGAAGAAGAGGGAGGGCAGGAGAAGAGAGGACAGGTGGAAGGAAGGCAGGGCAATAAGGGCAGCCCACTGCCTCTCTACCACCCTAAGGGTGCTGCCTCCCCCTAGTTTCCCTAATAAATTCCTAATTGCAGAGACTTATTGTTTTTTCCAGGCCTGCTGTGAAGTGACAACCCTTTTTGTAATGTTAAAAATTTCTTCAAAGCCCAGAGCAGCAGTCAGACCCCATGAGGGATGGTGAGAGATGCAGGGGCGTGGGGCGGGCAGAGGAGCAGAGCACACAAGGATATTTTTACCCTTTCAGATGAATTCAGTAATCAGGCTTTTGGTTAACACAGAGTAACAACCACACTCCAGGTCTGGGGAGCCAGACCTTGGCACCCATGAGCACACATCTGGATAGTGGGAATGAGGAGCACGGAAGGGGAATGGAGACATATACATGGGCATACAGAAGTGGCAGAAGGTTTCGGTGTGAGGAGGCCAAATCAGCCCATTTTGTGCAATTGAGTGTGTGGGTGATAAAATCCATGCTGTGGCTGGGGGAGATACGATGTCATACAACAGAAAACAAACTCTACCCACAGTAACTGGAGGACAGGAGTGGCAAAGACACTTTGAGATGTGCCTATGCATGCTTGTTCACTGCATGCACACTATGTGGTGCCCACATGCCCCTGTACATACAGCCATCTCATCACCCATGTGCTCAGGCTGTGTGTGTTTGCAGGTCCACCCACCCTGTGTCCCCAGTTGCTCAGTTTCAGCCTGCAAAAGCCTAACTGGCAGCTCAGATTTGTGCCTGCAAGGTGCTAGCCCGGGCTGCCATTGCACTGCTGTGCAGCTAAGCATGCGTGTGTGTGTGTGTGTGTGTGTGTGTGTGCACGCCTGCACAGGTCTGTGCTGCTTCCCTTCTGTACCAGCTGAGTGCCCGAGAAGCTGCAGGGCATGAGATGCCCGGACAGCAGCTCTGTGCTCATGGATGCTATGAGTGATACAGGCTAGCTGTGGCAGTTCTCAGCAGCTCAGGAGAAGGCTCTTAACTCGCACAGACAGCCGGTGCTGGGGGCAGCTGGCAAGGGGCTGGAAGCCAATCCATTGTGACAGCTACTCTGCCAGGGTGGTTGGGGGCTTCTCTCTTCTTGTTTTCACCACAAACTGGTTACCTAGTGTGAGGCTAGCAGGGCCACTGCTAAATCCAACAGAAATGGGATCTAAGGGGACAAGCAGAATGCATCAAGCAGAAGAGCATCAGGAAAGAAAAGCATTCAAAAGCTGCATCCTTCCTGGTTCACACATTACTGACACAAACTCTTATCTCATGCTTGCTGCTTTTCTAGGGGTTCCTCTTCTGTTCTATCTTCCACTGCTCCTCCTCTTCCTCCCCAACTCCACCACATTCTTCTTGTCTATCCTCCATGGTCCTATTGAGCACTGAGTCAGGATACTGTGAAAGCTGGAGCTTCCATCGTGGCTGGGACTGGTCCTTTGGACGCTTTTTGGCAAAGAAGTCTGAGAGTCATCCCCTACTGTTGCCCCACTTTGTTCACCATCCCTAGCCTCAGCATCTTTGGGAGCCCCAGAGCCAGACAGTTTGCCAGCTAACACAGAAAACTTCTGGGCTTCTGCTTCCCAATAGGCTCCTGACAGCAACAGTGAGCCTCATGCTATCAATAAGGGAGAAAACAGTAACAGCTCTGAGTTCATTGAGGAGGTCCAAAGGGGATGTGATGCCTCAGCATATAGTTCATCCTTGTGCATAGGCAACAGGTAACAGGAGGGCTTGAGAGGAAGCACAGAAAACCTAGTGTTCTGGTTTATTCTTGAAAACCACTCTGAGTCTTTCTGCACCCCTCACTCTTCACGCTGACCCCCTCTCTGCAGCCTCCCTCTTTTCCTTCTAATGCAGGCATGCTGGTCCTTTCTCCAGCCTCACAAACCAGTTGGAGGAGCCAATGAGGACCCAATTTTCTACTTCCACCAAGACTGGGAAGGAAAGAAAGAGAGCCCGATGTGTGACTTGGCAGAGGAAGCAGCCCTGTTGCACATCACACCATAAATCTCACGCCTGACAGAGTTTCTAATGCTGGAGTCACTTAAAACCACGGCATTGTATTGGGTTAAATTGATGAATGGCACCGGGAGAGGGGACAGCCTAAAGCACCAAGCGGGGACCCGGCTGATAGCAAGGCTCCCTCCCTCCTTCACATTCTGCTCCCTCTCTCCACTAATGGAGCCTCACCTCTTTAATCAGAAAGTAAGTGCTCTCCAGGTTACTGCCTGAAATGTTCAGAGACAGGAGACACTCTTTAGGGAGACCCGGAAACAGCAACGCTCAGCTTGGAGTCTCTTCAATCAGGAAAGGACAAAAGAAGGGGAAAGAGAAGGAGGCTCAGAGCATTCACACATGAAGGGTTGTGCCTCCTCAAGTTATCAGTGGTGCCCACAACAGCCTGTCAAATTGTTGGAGAAGCTCAATGCCAAGCTGGAAAACGCCGCCACTGAAATGAATGAAGAGAAATTACAGGGCAGTAACCTTCTGTCTTCCAGGAGACAGGAGGGGACTTCTGGGGCAGTGCAGTGGGGACCACAGGAGATCATTTCAAAGCAGGGGTCTGGCCTTGCCGCAGCCAGTGCTGGAGGTCGCGTTGCTGGGATCAGGCTAACCCTTTCTCAGAGCCTTTCTTTGACTTATGGCTTCATCCCTTCCCAGCCTAGTCTGCTGTCTCTTAGCGTAAAGGAGAAAAGGTTTCTAAAGGTATCTGCCCGATCTGGTGTGATTTCCTATCCTGTGGTGACCTAAGTGCAAAACAATGTCGGAACATGCCAGAGTCCTGTGAAAACCCACGTGTGTGCTTCAGGCTCCACCCTGCACCTGTGACTGCACAGTGCCAAACCTGGAAACTCTGAGTTGCCTCACACCCTCTGTTGACCTTCTCTCCTTCACTCCTCCCTTCTGCCCCATCCTCCTTTCCTTGCAGTCCCAGAACCGTGTCCCCTGCTCTGCCACTGCTGCTCCATGGCTGCCTTCCCCCATTACCTTCTGTTCCCAATCTTGGCAGATTTCCCCTGTGAGGCACTGTATTTTTTCCAGTTTGTTCCCACTGCAGTTTTTCCTCATGATGTTCCCCAGGGAAATCCCATTCTGCTCTCTGCATTGTTTCTCCTCCAGGTGCAGGACTCATTAAGTACTGAGTTTACTCATTGAGTTACTCATTAAGTCAAGTTTTTCTCGTCACCTCTTCTGGGCTGGGGACACAAGATATTTGGGGGTACCCCAGCCATAGAGTGAGGTTAACCACCCCCTGCAGATCTCAGCCCAGGCTCCAGGAATAACACAGAGATCGCAACCAGGCTTTAATCAAGAACTGAGCCAAAGAAAACCCACCCAAGGACTGCTGGAAAAGCTGCACACCTAGTTTAGATAGCTATGTCCCACGTGGCTGAACACACCTTCATGTTGCTGTACTTCTGCAGCGAGCAGGTACAAGTTCCCTTGTATAAGAGTAGCTTTGGAGTATGGAAGGATAGGGACAATAGATGTTATGGAGCTCTGGATGATAGTTGCATGCCTTTTGAATTAATGGTGGTTCACCAGGTTTGGTGTGTGCAGATGGGATCCCTCACACACACACCCCCACACACACACCCCGAGCCTCCAATGCCCCAGTATATGTGATGCAGTCACGTATCCCACTGTTTGCATCATGATGACACTCTCTGCATCTTTAGCATTTTTCAAGTATACCCTTCAGGGTCAGGGAGGTGAGGTAAGGATGCAGAGTGACAGATGAACTCTGCATGGAGGATGTCAGGAATTTCATGTTACTCCTGTATAAAATCTTTGGAAACAAGGCAGTTGTGGAGAAGTCTGTAATAAAATGCCCCCTTCAGAATTACAGAAGTGTTTTGTCCAAGTCTTTCAAAAGAAGCCCTCTGTGATTTAGGTATCCAGCTCCCTACATGGCCACCAGTCCTCTCACTTTCAGCTTCCTGCCTCTGACTCAGCCTTGTCCTGTGCAACAGAAGCTCTGGGCAGCCTCCTGCTCCCTCTTTTGCTCCCTGCGGACATCACAAAGTCAGCACTCAGCATCTTTACCACATAGCTCCCACAGCTGCTGCCCTCCACCACCCCTGGGCTGCAAACATGAGGGTAGCAGGGAGACTCCTAAGGTGTTGGTGGGGGTGGGGGAACCACTGGAATATAACTTGTACCACAAGTGCGTCAAGGGAGGTCTGCTGAAAAGGCAACAGGGAACATGTAAGACTCCCAGAGAGCTCACAGTGGATAGGCTAAATAAAGCAAGGAGGTGTGCTAGATACTGAAAGGCAGAGGGAGGAGGGCTGGAGCAGGGAGGGATGTGGAAGAGGTACCTGGGGAGGGCACCTTCCCTGCTTGGCTGCTGGCAGGCACAGTGACGTCAGGCCTCCTATGAAGCGACCTGACAACAGGATAATTTCAGCTGTGGCATTTTCTAAACGCTGGCTGTGCTGATGAGCAGGGCTGCTGCGATGGGCTTACCCTCCAGAGAGAGTGCACACAGGGCTGGATGGGGAAAATGGAGGGAGGACCACATTTGGGACAGGAGGAAGAGAAACTTTGCAGACTTCAATTTCCTCTGCTTGGGTGGCTGCTGTGAAGGATAGAGGTACACATAGAGGCAGAGCCAGGAGGAAACACTGCCATGCATGACCCCTGCAGGTAGATCTTCTCATAGCCAAATGTCTCCCTCTAAGAGCTGGGACCGCCTCCTGAGGCAAAGGAAGCCTTTCCATCCAGGGATAAAGCATCTGTGACAAGTGTCTGCCACTGTGCCATGCTCCATCTTCTCTGAAATTTTCCAAGCACCCCAGGTTTCCTAAGATGTTGGTCCCTGATGTCCTCATTTTTGCTTTGTTTTTGCTGGTTATTCTCCCTCCTTTACATCAGCATGAGCCCTACCTGACCCTTAAGCAGAAAGGGACTCTTAGAGCCTCCTGATGTATCATTTGCCTTGCTATGGGGTACCTTAGATGGCTTCTAAGCTGCATCCTGAGATGCAGAGACGAGGGTAGGAGCACTGTCTCTGTGTGCATCAGGGGACAGCTGGAAGGGGACCAGGCAGAAGCACTGGCTTAGTAACTGCAGGGGTTGTGTGGGAACACTACTGGAGAAGGATGGATGGGCAGAGATGGCAAGTGGTGTGCCTGATGCAGAGGCCCCTGCTCCCCCCAGCTGTTGAAGGTGCTGCCACACTTGCCCCACATGCACCAGCCTGTGTGGGAACTCTGTGTCCTTTGAGGTCAGTGCATCCGCTTTGGCCACGTGTAGCTGGTGCCACACTCAGATGGCATAGCCTGATTCACCCCTCTGCATCCCAAGCCTCTGCCTGCCTGTGCTGTTAGCCCCTCTGATCCCGATGAAGAGAAAGGCAGGGCAGGAAGTCCCCACCCCTTCCCAAAACCAAGATCATTTTCCCTGTTGACTGCAAGTACATTTGCCTTCTGCTTCCCTTCCCCCCTCTCTCCTCCCTTTATCTGTGTGCTACATTTTCTTTTCTAATGAGGGCAACACCTGCTTCCCAGAATCATTTTAATCCCTGAGCATCCTTCCCCAGTGAGTCCAGCAGGCATTTGGTGAAGGGCTGGAAGGACAGGCAGTCACCACTGGAGAGTGGTTTGCCTGCCCACATGTTGAGTGGAGACGGTGAAGCACTGCAACAGCTCTCTTGGCTGTGAGTGAGAGCAGGGCTGCTTGTGCAGGAGTCTTGCAAACTCTGTCCCCCCGATCTCCAGATGTTTGGGATCCAATGTTCAGGTTGTCATACTAATCTTCCGGAGACTATTTCATAGGCTGTGCACTTCAAGAGCCCATGGGACCATTGGCCTGCCCAGCCTATTTAATCTAGGGGGGACAGATTCACGGAAATGCAGGGGTTGGAAGGTTCATCTGGAGAGCATCTAGTCCAAGCCCCCTGCTAAATCAGGATCACCTAGAGCACATTGCATGGGATTGTATCCAGACAAGTGTTGAATATCTTGAGAGAAGGAGACTCCACACTTCTCTGGGCAGCCTCTTCCAGTGGCCAGCCCTAGACTGAAGGTTTTTTTCTCATGTTCGGGAGAAACTTCCTGTGTTCCAGATGGTGGCCATTGCCCCTTGTCCTGTCACTGGGCACCACTGAGAAGAATCTGGCCCCATCCTCTAGACATCCACCCTTTAGATACTTCTAAGCATTAATCAGATCCCATCTGTCTTCTCTGCTCCAGGCTAAACAGATGCAGTGCACTCAGCCTTTCCGCATACGAGAGATGCTCCGATCCACTAATCATCCTTGTAGCTCTATGCTGGACTCACTCCAGCAGTTCCCTGTCTTTCTTGAACTGGGGAGCCCAGAACTGGACACAGTACTCCAGATGAAGCCTCACCAGGGCAGACTAGAGGAGAGGATGACCTCCCTTGACCTGTTGGCCACACTCTTCTTAATGTACCCCAGGACACCATTGTTCTTGGCCACGGGGGCACACTGCTGGCTCATGGACAGCTTGATGTCCACCAGGACTCCTGGGATCTTCTCTGCAGAGCTACTTCCCAGCAGGTCCACCCCTAACCTGCACAGGTACCTGGGATAATTCCTCCCTTGGTGCAGAACCCTACACTTGCCCTTGTTAAACTATGTATTGCTCCTCTTTGCCCAGTTCTCCAGTCTGTTGGCATCTCACCGAATGGCAGTGCAGCCTTCTGCTGTGTCAGTCACTCCTCACAGTTTTGTATCATCAGCAAATTTCTAGACACCTACATGTCTTAAGGCTCTCTGGGGGATCCCCTGCCCCTCCAATTACTTAGCCAGACAGCCCGAGCAAGGGACGCCCAATGCGTCAGCTTCTAGCTACATGGGACAGACTTTCTGGGGGGAGCTGTGAATAGGAAGGTGGGGGGTCGCTCTACCTGTTGGTGATCCCTAGGAGGCTGGGCTATGGCTTGTTCACTGAGAGGCAAGACCAAAGGCTGAGAATTTGTGAGCGTGGCCCCAGGTTCCAGAGAGCCCATAGGCAGTTTTGCTCTGAAGCAGAAATCCCCATCTTTTCATCGTGCAGACTTGGATGCGCCAGCTGCCCAGCTAAACCTGGCAACTGCTAATTGGGAGCACAGGGAGAGGGGCTGAGACGTGTCAGGGAAAGATGGAGTGACTGAGAGAGCAGACGTCAGCAGCGGCATGGGGGGGGGGGGGTGGTCGGGGGGGGTGTTTGAGGATTGCATGGGGGGGTGAGGAATGGCAGAGAGCCTGAGGAGAAGGAGGGGCCGAGCGAAGCAGAGCGTTTGGGAGAGCAGGCGAGCGCACGTCAGAGCTGCAGGGACTCAGGGGCTGTGTCACAGGCAAGGCTGAAATATAAATGGAAATTCTCACTGAGCCGGATCAATGCCATATTGGTGAATGAAAAGGAGAAGCTGGAGGAGTGAAGGAAAACAACGCAGCCAGGACAGTCCATCCAGCACCTTCCCAGGCACCCTCAGCAGTGTTGTCCCACCCCACCAGTGGAGACTGCTGAGCAGAGGGCTAGGCACTCAGCAAACTGGATGGGGAGAGGGACACCAAATCATTAGTTTGTCATTAATAAACCAAATAAGAGAATAAACAAAACGACACCTTTTGTTGTTGTTTCTTTCTTGCCTTTTCCTTGATTTCCTCACCCCCGTTCTTCCCTAATCCCTGCCCAGACAGCTCTGGTACCCATGGCAATCAGCTAGCCCTCCTTCCTCCAACACCCTTACCCCCAGCCTCTGCCTCATACAGGGTCTGTTTTCTGTACTGGTGTTTCTCCTTAGGGCTCCAAGAATCCACTAAGCATGGGTCTTTTACATCCCCAGGTGCTAATCCACGTATCTATTCCTTCCCTCCATCTGATCCTAGATGGAGAGGCTTGGCTTGAATAAGTGTTCTGCTCTTGAATTGTAGGCAGTCAGGTTAAGGTGAGAAGGAGGTAGGCTAGTGAAGGGCATGATCCCTTAAGCCAAGGGAACGGTGGTCTCTGTCGCTGGACTGGCTGGTCTCTCACTCCCCTAGCTTTTGCTTCTTCATGGTCATGTTTCATTTAATTTTATTTTCTGCTTGACCACAGCTCCACACACCTACCAGCTCAAGTCCTACAGTCACCCCTAGCCCCTGACAGACCTGCCTTCGTCTACCGCCTTTAGCCATGCTGCCTCCCCCACCCCCGCAAAATTCTCCTTTCTCTTTACCTAACACCTTATTTCTTCTCTCACCTCTCCATATGCTGCATTTCATGGCACTGGAGAGGAGCCTTAGAAAAGTCAAGGTGGAACAGTGCAAATTAGCCCCAAGGTCTGCTCTTTCCAACCATCTGGTTTTACCCACTGCTCATTCCCCTGTGTTCCAGGAAGAAAGCTTCCTCCAGAGCACGGGGGAAAATCTAAGTGCTGACAGTATAAGTCACATCACTGGGTCCTGCAGGTTGAAGACCCTAAGGACTGAGCTGCCAAAATAAAATGACAGATGGGTGTATCAGTGGCCTCAATCTGGATCTGCTGTGGCCTCCTAATGACACTGTCCTGATCTTTCCTATTCACCAGGAGCGAGATGGTGAACCTCTGGCTTTGAAAGTGCCAAAGCAAAAGGGATGCCACACTGGGACAAACGAGAGCACTTCATTGCAGTACATTTATTCACATTGAGAATGTTGTGCATTTATGGTGGCTGCACAGGGGCTACATGAATAGAAGAGTAAGCAGAGATATTTGCATCTAGAATTGTTTTGGTTGGAAAAAAAACCCTTTTAAGATTATCAAATCCAACCATTAATGCAGCACCAACAAGTCCACCACTAAATCATATCCCTGAGCACCACATCTACGTGTATTTCAAATACCTCCATGGATGGAGGTATAAATACCTCCTGGGTAGCCTGTTCCAATGCCTGATAGCCCTTTTGGTGAAGAATTTTTTCCTATTATCCAATCTAAACCTCCCCTGAGGCCATTTCCTCTTTCTGTTGCTCCTTATTTGGGAGAAGAAACCAACACCCACCTGGCTACAACCTTCTTTCAGGTAGTTGTAGAGAGCAATGAGAGCCTCCTTTTATCCAGGCTAAACAATCCCATTTCCCTCAGCCACTTCTCATAAGACTTGTGCTCTAGACCCTTCACCAGCTTTGTTGCCCTTTTTTGGACACCCTCCAGCACCTCAATGTCTTTCCTGTAGTGAGAGGCTCAAAACTGAACACAGTACTCAGGGTGCAGCCTCACCAGTCCCAAGTACAGATCACTTCCCTAGTCCTGCTGGCGACAGTATTTCTGGAGCAAGCCAGGATGCTGTTGGTCTTCTTGGCCACCTGGGCACACTGCCAGCTCATATTCAGCCAGCTGTCAGCCAATACCCCCAGGTCTTTTTCTGCCTGGCAGATTCCCAGCCACTCTTCCCCAAGCCAGTAGCATTGAAATGGGTTGTTGTGATCCAAGTGGAGGACTTGGCACTCAGCCTTGTTGGACCTCATACAGTTGTCCTTGGCCAACATTTGGACCTGTCTGGGTCACTCTGTAGAGACTTCTTACCCTCCAATAGATCAACACTCCCACCAAACTTAGTATCACCTGCAAACTGACTGAGGGTGCACTTGATCCCCTCATCCAGATCACTGATAAAGATATTAGAGAGAACCAGTCACAGTACTGAGCCCTGGGGAACACAGCTTGTGACTGGCCACCAACTGGATTTAACTCCATTTATCACAACTCTTTGGGCCCAGCCATCCAGACAGTTTTTTAACCAGCAAAGCATATGCTGGTTAAAACCAGCAAAGCATATGCCTGTCGAAGCCATGAGGAGCCAACCAAAGCATTTAAATTCTTTGTTAATAGCAGTGAGGCTCACTGTGGCATACCATCAGACCTAGATCCTCTGTCTGACACTAATGCCTGACAGAAGTTCTCCCTGGAGAGCAGGGAGCATCAGAGAGTCCCTGTGTCATTGCCATGACTGCTTTTGTGAGCACCACTGTGCCATGAAACCCAAAGGGCTCCCACTTTGTGTAAACAGCACTGGCTCAGCTCCTGCAAGATAGAAGGAAGGAACATACTATATGCCCACATTTCCTTAGAGGAAGAGAGCATGAGCCCTGTCGGAGGGTAACCCTGCCCAAGTCAGTCCTATGAACATGAACCAGGTTCCCTTACTGTCCACATCAGAGCCATGCATGCAGGTGAGTTCCTGAGAGGTTCCTGGTGCTCTGTGGAAGGAATGTCACCTGTATGGGGACACCTTAGCACAGTTTGGATAGAGCAGGGTCTGTCCAAATGCTTGCTTCAACTTGGTATACTAGCAGCACTGAAGTGGGGCTCTGGCTAAGTTCATTGTGGGCACATTAATTCAAGCTATGAGCCAGCAGTATGCACATGGCCTGCTCTGCATCCCACAATGCAGTCACTCCTCCACATGGCTCTCCAGTATACCTTTTCCCCTTGACTTGAAGCTCAAAACCCAGTTTCCCCTGGCAGGGCAAAGCTCAGAAAATGCATTCCAGTTTTCTCATTTGGATCAAAACTGTCCAAGGAAGATATTTCCCGTTTGCCCCAAATCTGTTCAGTATCTTTGTCTCACACACACACAGACACACACACCCTCCCCATTCTTCCCATCCCAATAAGTGAAACAAGAACATCTCCCCTCCCTGCACAGCACCCTCCCACTCCTCACCCTGCCTGCCATCAGTCCTCAGGAACATCACAGCCAGTTTCTGTGCTCTTGGAGCTGTTTGTTTCTCTCTTGATTTTTCACAAGTGATTATCGAAGTCAGAATTTGTCACCCACAGAATGAAAGGAAAATGAACCTTCAATCACAGATGCAGATCTACCTGCTGAGAAAGAAGGGGGTGGTGGGGAAGAGAGAGATGGGCAAGGGAAAGGCAAAACAAGAAGAAGGGCATGTGAAACAGGGGGAAGAACCCATGAACAAAGCGAGCAAGAATAATGACAGGAAACACAGAGACGGGGGCGGGGGCGGAAAGTGAAGAGGCCGAGTTGGGGAGACTAAGTAAGGCAGGGCAACTCAACACAAAAGGGTAAAAGATAGCATGAGAAACGGAGGGGCAGTGTAGGAGAGACCACTATATCTAGAGATGGAGACATGAGATTGCCCCCTTCTCCATTCCACTGCATCTATCAACTGATCAAAACCCACTAATCCTGCCTCTTCTGACTCCCAGCAGGACTGGTCCCTCTGTGGTGCTGTGAGGCGATGCTGCCTGCCCTTGAGCCTGTGCAGGGGCAATGTGAGCGCTGCGGTCTGGCTCTTCCGCAGTGCCTTGTCCCCATCATGCCCTAAAGCATACCCACACGTATTTGCACACAGTTATTCATGTCTCTCAGATGGGAAGATGGTTATCATACATCCTCTTAGTCATCACTTAGCAAAGCTAAACACATTTAGTGCTTAATCTCCACTCATCAGTCAGGCCTTCCTTTGCCCCTCTATCTGCTGCTCTGCCCTGAATCTTCTCCATTTTCTCTCCATTTCAGTTAATAAGCTGCCCAGCCAAGCAGAGCCCTCCAGAGAGGGGCCAGCAGCTCCCTGTTGCATGACTTCAGGTTTCTTTCAGGACAAACATATCCCTCTCCCTACTCCACTCCACCCACCTCCTCCAAACAGCGGCTGTGGATATTATTTTGTAATCTTCTCTACCCTTCCCCTCTCTACCTCCCTTGCCTAGTAATTTGCTTCCAGGTCTCTCAAGGGCTATTCTCCTTTAAAGAACCAGTTATTGGTGTCAGATGAAGAGGGGGCAATTTTGACTTCTTGAGAATTATGCATAGAAGTATATGTGCTATTCTAAAATAAAAGGCTGTGGGTTAGAAAAATGTGGCAATACGAAGTCCACAAAGTCCATGTACAAACAAAGCTCAAAGACAAAAACTATTAAGTATTCCAATTATCATTTAAAATTAATTATAGTAAGTATATCTCAGCTGCACGAACCCAAAGATCTTCCAATATTTGTGATGTCACATGCTTCACAAGGTGTTTATCCATCTATGCCTTCCAGGAACTTTCAGAAATCTGGTGTTAGAGCAGTGCTACCAAACTCCTCCAGCAGCTGAGGTTGCAGCTCAGAAGTACCAAAGCCCTGCAGAGGCTTCCCTATTGGCCATGTATCTGCAACACTTGTCCTTCTTGCAGCCTGTATGTGTCCAAAGTGACCTGAGAGGTAGGGGTAGCAGGGTGAAGGCAGCTCACTGTACACCTTGCCTCAAAAGCTGCAATGGGAGCAAGGGTATCCCAGACATATCATAGCAAGAGCTGTGGGAAAAAAACCCACTTACTCATTGTGCTACATTAGCAGTGTAACAATTGCCTCAAAGGGCTCCAGCACACAAGCACAGAGAGACGCTCAACTGTACAGTCACACGCACATCCCCACTGGGAAAGCAGGGGGGAATCCAGGACAGGCTGTGCATGTCTCACATGGATGAATAAAAAAGATGCTGCAGGTTTAATGATTGCCAGGGAGCCTGCATTTGCTCATGGATAAGGGTGAAGGATCTGACTGGATTTTGAATAAGTTCTGCTACAAACTGACAGAATGTCCTTTAATAAGATGGATTTGGCCGCTGCCTTCCTTTAACACCATTCCAGGACACAATTAACCTCCTGTATGCAGCACTGGTGGTCATCACATACACATGGGTATACATCTCTTCCCAAAACAGAGGTGTGTGAGAGAAGTGTTGTGTTTGAAAGAGGGCTAAAGAAAGGAGTGCAGTTCAATAAAAGAATGAGTTAACAGACAGGAAGTCAAAAAAAGCACTAAGACCAGCCTGAAGAAAAGTTCTTGGGCAGAAAAAAGCTTGCCTCCTAGTTTTTGACTTATCAAGGCTGCATTTTACACTTCCTTGGGAAACAGGGTGTCCCCAAAGAACTTCCTAAATCCATCATTAATTTGCCTCCTTAAGGGAAAACAAAATACAGGAATTTGAACATCAGTCAATAACTTGAATCAAAAACATGCAACACATTTTCTCACATAAGTCTAGAGCAAGGATCATAGAAACACAGAACAGTTTGGGTTGGAGGGGACTTTAAATATCATCCAGTTCCACCCTCACCCCCCATCATGGGCAAGGACACCTTCCACTAGCCCAGGTTGCCCAAAGCCCCATACAACCTGGCCTGCAACACTTCCAGGGAGGGGACGTCCACGGGTTCTCTGGGCAACCTGTTCCAATGCCCCACCACCCTCATAGAGAAGATTTTTTCCCCCACCTTCAATCTATATATACCATCTTTTAGTTCTAAACCATTATCCTTGTCCTAGCACAATAGGCACTACTAAAAAGTCTGTCCCTGTCTTTCTTGTTAGCCCCCTTTATGTATTGAAAGGCTACAATTAGGTGTCCCTGAAGCTTTCTCTTCTCCAGGCTGAGGTGCTCTGATGCCTCTGATCATTTTTGTAGCTCTTCTCTGGACCTGCTCCAACAGCTCCATGTCTTTCTTATGCTGGGCATACCAGATCCAGATTTAGTACTCCAGATGGGATCTCATGAGAGGTGAATGAAGGGGCAGAATCACCTCTTGACCTGCTGGTTACACTTCTTTTGGATACTGTTGTTTTTCTGAGGAGCACACACACATTGCCAGATCATGCTGAGCTTACTGTCCACCGACACTGAGTCCTTCTCCTCAGGGCTGCTCTCAATACATTCTCCACCCAGCTTATAGTTGTGTTTAGGATTGCCCCAACCCATGTCCAGGACCTTGCCTTGGCTTTGTTGAACTTCATGAGATTCACACAGGCCCACCTCTCAAGCCTGTCACAGTCCCTCTGGATCCTGTACTGTACATCTTCTTACTATACAATACATCTCCCATTAGGTTCACCTCTCCTCAGCACTTAGCCAGCCCCATGCAAGTGGCCTGGGTGGGGTCTCTGTTCTCTCTCTCTCCCCTGCAACAGCATCACGTGTGTGCACAACAGGTCAGCAGTAACCAGGGAGCAAGGATAGAGCTGCCTACACATCCATCCCTGTCTTTGGACGTGCAGAGGAAAAAGAGAAAAGGAGATGACAGTTGTATTTGGAAAGGATGGGAAGGAACGTACCAGACCTTTGCCATTTCACTGTACACTGATTTTCCCATCCTCTACCTCCCACTCCACTGCAGCCAGAGGAATGTTTTCCCTGTTGACTTCAGAAGCAGCGGGAGCCAGCCACTAATTAGGATCCAGTATGACAAAGCACAGAGTAGCCTGACGCTGCTAGACCACAAGCGCCTGGAGGCAAAGGAGGCAGCGCCTGCCTGAGGATCAGTTTCATTAAGATGAAGAACATCAAACAGCTTTCCCTGAACTGACATCCATCTGTCAAAGGAGCCTGCAAAGAAAGGCAGAGCTGACAGGGGCCCTAAGGAGAATCTCATTAGGATAGTTTTAGAGGGGTTTCTTGATGAGAGAGCTGTGGGGACTATCTTCTCCCTCCTATCAGGAATGGCTTGTGCCTGTCAGTTTGTTGTCTCTCTTCTCAGAGGCTGATGGGGATGGACAGGTGATACTGATGGGGGTCACGAGCATGGGAACGTGACCACAGAGGAGCCACTGGACTGAGGGAGAAGTAGTGGAGCTGGGCACCGCAGAGCGATGGCACAGAGGGAAAATTCAAGGCTCACATTTTGGCTCTGAAGCCAGGGAGCCACTTTGAAGGGCAGACTGCTACAGCAAGCACCCTTGGCAGTGCTGGGCTGCCCAAGGGAGGCCTGGTGGGAGTGAGAGCAGCATTTCACCTCCTTGTGCACGTGTGCACGCTATGCAGGATTGAACACAGACGGCTATCTTGCTTTTTGCTCATAGGATTTGGGCACAGCGGTCCCTCCAGACACATCTGCACATCCCCAGAGGGTCATCAAGATCTCAGCCCAGCTGAATTAACCCACAGCCCAGCCTGGCAGGTAGGGACACACATCCTCTCTCATGGGAGCAGTGATGAGGAAAGACCCCTTCACTCCCCAGACAACAGCAACATGAATGTTTAGATGGACGAGCTCTAACCCCGGGCACATATGGCTCTCTGTGTCTGACCTACAGCCACATGGCTCTAACGTAGACCAGTGATTTCTGGAAGGCTTAAAATCAAGCATTTATCTAGCACCATAACTCTCTCCGGAGGCACTCAGGCTGGTAACTGCATTCAGACACTTGCCCTGCAGTACAATGAGAAAGCATGTGCTCACATTCCCCAGCCAGCTCTGATTCACTAATCACAAGTGTTCGTTAGTGCCTGCAGGGACATCCTACTTATTAGGAGTGGTCAGCTGGGCATTACCCCGTGCTCAAGTGGTTCACCAGTCTTTAGCCTCTAGAATTGACCTTGCAATTTACTGCTACACCAGTCGATGACATCATTCTGTGTCTCTAGAGTATCACATGGATGACATCATTGTGTTTTTTTAAAAGCTGCTACTCTCAGTCTCTTAATGTAGAATGAAAACATGATGTTTTAATTTCCTTGGAAAGCTCATGCTGATTGTCTGTCTTCACAGTCTTCCTTGGGGCTGCCACACATGACTTCATTGTTCTGCCTAAAGCAAGGGTGGGTGACCTAATGCTCACCTGCAAGACCTCATGAGTCTGGAACATATCACACTAGACATGCCTAAAAAACCTCCACATGGGCAACATAAAAGATGCCCCCGGCACAGGCCAAGGTCTCTGCATATGTCATCACAATCTCACATCAAATATAGAGCTCACAGACCATATTTCCAAACAGCAGTGAAAGCCACATGATATTCTCACCTTGTGTCATTGCTGTGCAGTGCTAAGATATGTGTGAATGCAACCAGCTATAAGGCATTGGAAAGACCTGCACTGTCCCCAGGAAAGAACAGGCTCATCAGCCCTGCACCAGGACTTTGCAGTGATGACATCACCCAGGCTTTGAAGAGCTCTGACGGATGATGTCACATGGTACCTCTGAAAATCTGCAGTGCTGATGCTGTCCCTGGTTTTAAGGGTTAGCAGAGATGATGTCAGTCAAGGAGTGAGTCAGAGGCCCAAACACTGGTCTTCAGTGCAAGGTCACACACCTGTCTACAGCTTCTCCTCCATAACATCTCCCACTGGTCCTGTGTGGTATTTGTCAGCACTGAGCAAATACTTTGAATACCCCAGCACACCAAAACCAGCTCTGGAACCAGAATCTGACCCTTTAGATCTCTGAGGGCCTGCAGCAATGGTGCTATCTCCAGATCCTTGCTGGGATGCCTTTCTTCCAGCTTTTTCTCTCTTCTGAGGACAGCCTTTTAAAAGTGGAGGGCTGTTTGCATCATGTGGTTCCTGCTGCTGTCCTTTTGTCATTTCATAATGCATGAGCACTGCAGAAACCCTTGTTTTGCCACCACACCTCTGTTTACCTTACCTGTGCAGGGCTTGGAAAGGATCCATCACTGAGTCCAAGGGATCTCTGAACATCAGCTAGCAGACAATCCTCTCAGCAGAAGCAGCAGTAGCAGGACAGCTGATGTGTTTAGGCCAAGCAGGTACTAGGGAGGGACAAGATCTTGGGACTGGGGGTTTGCTGTGGCGCAGGGCTGAGTCTGGCCAGCTGCAGGATCTGGCTGTTCTGCACTGGCCATTTGGCTATGTAGAGATGTAGAGAAGCTTCCTGCAAGCAAGAGGAAGGCTGTCTGCCTCCTGCTCTGGTTACAAACAGCATAAACACAGAGGCCAAAGAACTAGCTATATGAGCAGGACTGCAGCTGATGCCTGTCACGGTCTTTAGACTCTCTTTGGCTTCCTAGTGTACATGGGGAGGAAAAGGTTTATTTGTCCATCCCATCCTCCCTTGCTCCCATCCTCACCATCACAGGCCAGGCAGGCATGGCAGGGATGGAGGACAAGCAGCATAGCAGAGACAATATGTGTATATACAGGAAGCTGCTGCAACACCTCAGCTCCCCCGGCATCCATTACATGAGCCAGAAGGTTCAGCACATGGCTCTTAGGACTCCCCATACCCACCTGAAACACGATAACCCCTGAAACTCCAGATCCTCGACATGACCTCCCAGGCAGAAAGGGGGTTGGAGAGGCTCTGCTTCAGCTCACCCCTCCCCTTCTGCCTGCCTCTCACGCTCCCACTCACATGGATGCTGTAGCCATCTTGGGCTCTCTCACACGGTCTGTCTCTCACACACACAAGCTCTAACAGAAACACGAAGTATATAGGATACATGTCTCTCACGCATTGTATAGGATCCCTCTCCCTCACAGTGTCTGTTTCTCACACAGTCTCTCTCCCTCACACTCGTGCTTGCATACACCTCTTTCTCTTCTGCCTCTTTCTCTTTCTGGCACTGGTGGGAGTTGCAGGGAACAAGGCTCTGTCTTATTCACTCTGTTCACAGTATCTCGCTCCCCGCTAGTCGGTACCGTTTGTTTTGCTATATTATCACTATTTTCTTTGCTCAGGGCTCGGTTCCCTCTCCTCAAGGAGGAGCTTAAACCATTATGGCTTAGCAAGAAACATGTCCCAGTTCCTAGGATTCACCAGATATACCTCCATTTCCAGGTGCAAAATGGTTCTGCTTTAGCCCCTGCTCTGTTTGGCTGTATTGCCTGTCAGTGATGCTTCCAGCATAGAGAAGTTTCCCATTAGCCAACCTGAACACCAGGTGAAAACAAGCTATATGGTACTGAAGACCAGCTCTGAAAGACTAACTGTTGAATGGCAGCTGAAGAGCAGCTGATCTTTTTCCTCCTTATTCCAAGTGTGTATTGTCACAGTGCACACCCATATGCAAATGGATCATCAACCAATTCATTAATCTTCCGTTTCCTTTTCTTCCCAGCTCAATCAGTGTAGGGTACATTGTTTTTACAGCTGTGTCTTTGTGAAAATAAGAATTCCTACTTTAACAGCAGTGCTGTTCTAAGTGTGAGGTTTGAAGACTGTAAGAATGGCAAAGTTTGTAGAGAGTGATTGGCTACGATGCAAGGGTATGGATATGGATATGGACAGGGTGTCAGGTACGCAAGCACGTCTGGAGGAGATAAACACAGCAGGCCTTAAGAAGACTTTCTCCATTTTAATTTGATTTGTCCAAACAAAGATACTTATCTCCCTCACCTTGTCTCACCAGCATTGCTCCAACTAGGCAGGAATCAGAATTGAATTGATTCCTCACAGCAGCATCACTCTAAGACTCTTAGAAGTGCATGTCCCTAAGAAGACAGAGGAATTTCAGTTCCACCCTTCCCAGTTGCCATGAACCTTCCCATGAATTCATATAGATTTAGACCTTTTGTAGTAACATTTACATTCCTCCAGTTCTCAAGCACTTCTCCCAGCGTTCAAAAATTATTTAGAGTGACCTTGAAATTACATCAGCCAGCTTCCTTAGCGCTGCTGTGCGTATCACATCAGAGCCCATGGACTTACATATGTCCAATTTAAGTATTCTCTGATCCTCTTCCACCAAGATTAAGTTGCTACACTTTTTTCCCTGCTCTCAAGGGCCTGGCATTGCTGAAGGCCAGCCTTGCTAGGAAAGGCTGAGCTGAAGAAGGCATTGAATACTTCAGTCTTTTCCATGCCCATCTCACCAGGGCACCTGCCCCATATAGCAGTAGGCCCACATTTCCCCAAGTCCTCCTTTTGCCACTTAAATACTTAAGCATTTTTGTCAGCTTTAAGGTTCTGGACAGTCCTGGGTAACTCACCTGGAGGTTTACCCAGAGACACTCAGTACTGTGTCCCACAGGCAAGTAGTGCAGAGTGTACCTGCCATCTGCTCAAAAGAGGATGTGGAGCTGACTGCAAACAAGGTCATTAGCACATCTAGCATAGACCTACCTCTCCCAGGATCAATCCCACAGGGATTTTCTGGTCTCAAGACCTATCTTGGTTCAGAAGGGACTTTAGGTCACAAAGCCATATGTTTCAGCTTGTTCCTTGCCTATTTGCACCAATAAAATTCTGATTCCTTCTGTTCTACCACTCCCCACCCACAGTCCTGAGCCAGCAATTGCTGACATCAGTGTTTTCATCACAAGGCAAATTTTGCTGCTAGAATTCCACTGCCCTGGTACCATGCGTCTCCCTCTCTCACATTATCTGATGTGCCTGGCCTTGCTGAAAACGCCAGCCAAGGTGTTGACCAGTGTAATTGTGAAGACTCACAGCCCAAGGCAAGCATGTCTCCAGGGCCATCCCAACTTCCACAGTTTTACTTGATAAGAAGCCAAATCTAAATGCAGTTCTTTCTCCTGTTCATTTGTCTGATTTCTGATGTGTACATTTAATCTTTTTATCCACCTGAGCATCCCACTTTCCCTTTCAATCCATGACAAATAGTTACAAGGCCTGAATTCTATGCAAGCACTTGCTGAGAGCTGGGAGAGTCATTGACTGTTCTGAAACCATGAGTCTCACTGCTGCAATGTTGGGAAGCTTCAGATGCAGCTATTTTCCCATCACGTCTGTCAGATGACCTTAGCATCAGACTAAGAGTTATCTGGGATTTCAGACCACTGCAGCAGCCTTGCTGGGTAGACCTTGGCACAAGGTCAACAGAGGTTAAATAAGATGTGCAAAAATGCAAAAGAATGGACATACAGGATTAGCATGAAGGTCCATCTGTTCCAGTGTTCTGCCTCTGACAGTGTCTAGGGCTGTCTGGCTAGGCAAGAGCAGGGCATGAGCCTTCCCTCTTTTCTTTTCCCTGATACTGTCCATCAGTGGTTTAAAGACTTCCAGAGATTTGGTTTAAACTCTTTGGCAAAAAGTTTCACAAGTTATTTCTGTACTCTGACATGATGTTTCCTTGGATTTTTCTCATTTCAAGGATACTTGGTGTTCTCACATCACAAGGAATAGTCAATATTTTTTCCATGCTTGCCTTCTTCAGACCATTTGTGATTTTAGGATCCTCGGTGGAGGAGAAGATGCAGACAGCTCTGATTCATGCCAACGTGGCAACTTTTCTGCTGCTGTTCCACAAAATATTTCCTTGATCTGGAAAAGAGGTCATGTTCCCTGAGCAGATATCTTTTCCACTGCCATCTGCCTAGTGGACACCAGGTAGTGGAGACCAGAAAACATGTGCTTTATTCCACTGTGCCTTTTTCTTGCTCAAGATGCTAGCAATGGAGGAGGAGCTATGAGGTCTGCCCTATCTGGAGGATGAGAAACCCTGACATCATGGCTTTCTGAAGGGAGTGTTTCTGGTAAGAGCCTCCCAGATATGCACTGTCCAAGGAACTTTGATGCAGATCCAAAGAATCTCTTCTGTCCAGATTGTTCCAGGTGGTGTCATCAGAAAATGGGAGAAGGAGCTGACCCATAAGGTAAATCTTTTCCTGTCCACCACCCCACTTCATTTCTAACAACACATGCTCTCCATCACGCACCAGAACAACCCTGCTGCAGCTACAGAGCCTGATCATAGTAGGACCTGACTCCAGAACATCACATCACAAGTTGGCAGCATAGCCACTGCCTCTACATTGCTTGGAGGCTCTATGTCCCAGACCATACCATGCAGCTTGGGCTGTGATAACCTGGTAAAGGAGCGAGATCTGGTGCCCTGCAGAGCAAGAGCATACACTCACAAGGGCACTGAGAGGAGGCATGCTCCATTGCTACCACTCTGCCATTGTCCCTCCCCCAAACTCCTGTATGCAGCCTCAGTCCACTTAAAAGCCCAACACCATCCATGAAGTGCTGTCAAGCACTGACAAAGCAGGTCTTTGCATCTCCACCTTCTATTCTACTTCATGGGTCCCAACAGACACACAGGGAATTATCTGAGGACCCAGATGTAGAACAGCTGGTTCAGCGAGATTCCAAGATATTTTTCTTTCATCTGGACACCTTGTGTGTCTAACTGCTGCACTAAGAGACTTGATTTTCACCTGAGATCTTCCTACTTACTAGAAATCTTTGGAATTTGGCTTCTGGGCTTCTATGAGTGAATTAAAAAAAGTCCCAGCTACCCTATCCATGAACAAGGTGCTAAAAATACTGGAATCACATGGGATGAAGTCTGTGCTTGCTGTACACAGAGATATGGTTTGTTTAATAGATGCAATGCAAAGGACTCAGAGATTCATTGAGATTTTCTTTCTCTGACCACCAAAGCTTCTCTTTGACTGATCTATTATGTGTGAGTCAAATTCTTCTTTGCCCTGCTTAGAACTTATGGTGGTGCTGGGTCTCAATATGTCACTTTGTCACTTCTGAGGTGACACCCCTACCCAAATCTATTGGACTTCCTCTGTACTGTGGTCTTTGTTAAGAAATTCCAGCCTGTGAGTGATGCCCAGACACTGCAATATGTCATCTCTGGAATCAAGGTGTGGGAGAAGTTGGTTACAGATAGAAGATTCAATGAGGAACTGGGAGAGTCATGGCATACAGACCTGGCAGGACTGTATGGCTGATCCCTCATGGACACGCTTTTACAGGGACACTTTGAGAGCTCACCAGGTTCATAATTCTGAGGTATGGGACTGGAAGAACATTCATCTTCCCCTACCCTCCCTACCTCATAATTAAAGCCATTTCTGGAAGACTCATAAGGAGTAATTTGGACAGAGGCATCACCTCAGAAGTGACTGAACCTAAGAATATCCAATTGCTTGGTGGGTTGAATTTCCCTTTTCCTTTCCTCATTATGAAGAGCTTTTCCTTTTAACCTAAAGGTATCTCAGCCCAGAAGGTTGCAGCTGTAGGACTGGGGAGAAGGTAGGACAGGAGAGAAAGGGTGTGCATCTCTGTGTGTGTGTTTGTTTTTACTCACTGACTGTAACCTGGCTGCATCCCAGATTCCACCTTCTGCCAACCCCAGTGCAGTTGAGGTTAGCCTCAGTGCAGTGCATGGCTGGCTGAGAATCTTGGTAGGACTTTCAGTGACACACTGGTGCAGGAATGCTCAAAGCCCAGTGGTGCACACTTGCTCAGACAAGTTTTGCTTTTCTTCATCTCTTTCTGAGCAACGAGGTGGCTTTAGTTTTTTGCCTGGTTTGTTGGGGATTTTCCACCCCATATGGCCAATGTTTAATTTTTGGTGAACAAAGATAATTTTCACATTCTGTTTCCCTGCGGGAAACCACCTTCTTGCAGGTTTGGATGACTCAAGATGTGAGGATTTATATTAGATATTATATGAGAGAGGAAAATATGTGGACACAGGAGGAGACAGAAGGGGTTGAATAGAGAGAACAAAATGGAGAAAGGGAAAAAGGAAAGCACATGCAAGGTGGTGAATGAAAGCATCAGTGGCCTGGTTTGTGGCTGAGATACAGTTAATTTTCTTTCTAGTAGGATGAGAGTGTTGATAACACACTGATGGTTTTAGCTGTTGCTCAGTAGTTGTAGCGTCTACACGAAATCAAGGACATCTCAGCTCCTTATACCCTGCCAGGTGCACAAGAAGCTGGGACAGCACAGCCAGGACAGCCGACCCAGACTGGCCAAAGGGGTATTCCCTGACATACAGTGTCATGCTCCAGATATAACTGGGAAAGCTGTCTGGGAGGCAGATTCCCTGCTCAAAACCAGGCTGGGCATTAGTTTGGGTTTTTTCCCTCTACATGTAGTGAGATACTGCATTTGTGCACCACTTGTTTTACTGTGAATGTTGTTATTATTCATGTTGTTGTTGTTAATATTAATAATAACAATAATAATAATATCCATTGTTATCTATCAAACTGTCTTTATTTCAACCTATGAGGGCTTTTTCATTCTACTCCAGATCCCCTTGATGTGTGAGCAAGTGGCTACTTGGTGTTTAGCTGTCAGCTGGGGCAAAACCATGACAATCAAGAAAGTGAAGAAGCAGAGAGGTGGAGGAAGTCATGATTCCCCAAAGAACAGGGATGTGAGGGACACTGAAGGAGACAGAGAACAGAAAAAACAGAAACAGGAAAAAAAAGGAACATATGAAGGAAGTGGTGGGTGGCAATTGTGAGGAGAACACAGTATGCAGGAAAGGAGGAGAGACACAATGGACTAGGATAAAGCAGAAAAGAGAGAAACTGTGTCCTGTTCTGACAGTGCTTCAGATGGCTGTCTGCATCTCACAGGTAAGCCCCTAGGCAGAAGAGGCCCAGAGGTCTGGTTGCCATCATGCGTTGCCTCCTTCCATCTGCCATGCTGATTAGACCTGGGACCTTGTGATGTGGAGAGGAGATGTGTGAGGGATACAAATCTCACCCATTTCCCAAAGAGACTTTATCAACTCTATCTAAGGGATAAAGGATGTGACTTTCCAAGAGACCCAGAAAAGTCCCAGCCCCTCTGCAGAGCCAGAAGGGAGTTCTTCAGTTTCTTCAGACTCAGAAGGTCTATAACAGTGTAAATTCAGAGGTGTAGCAACACTGAAGTCTAAACTTTTCAGTGGAAATGACCCATAACATGCTGGAGGGATCATTTCAAGGCCTTCTAGCAACAGGACATGTTTTTTATTCCTCTGAGGGTGTATGGGGGTGTGAAGAGTCTGTGCTGGAAAAGGCAACCTCTTCAAAGCATCCCTACATAGAAACAATTGCAAGCAGGAAGGAGAGCTGCCATCTAAACCTCCTCACAGGCTGGCTAACCTGCCTCAGGCAGTCTCACCTTCAGGGACACTGCCTGTAGGACAGGGCAGGCAGGGGAAAAAGTAGTGCCCTCTTCTTCCTTGAGGATCTGAGTGGGTGTCAGTGAGCAAACAGCCCAGCACTGGCAGAGTGGAGACAGGTACAAGCAGAGAGGTTCTGAGATAACTGGGACAGGAAAACCTGGAGAATCAGCTCTCTCCTGCTCAGTCCTCCCACTGGACTGGTGCCCTCCTCCACTGCACACTCAGTCACAGGCAGCCTGAACTTCTCAGAGAAGCAGAAAGGCCCCACAATGCCTTCTTACAGAAGCAAGCTATGCATGCCAGAGTTATCACCTGGTAGTTGTGGGTGTCTTGCAGAGCCTTGCAGAGATCACTCGAGTTTGTATGGAAGTTGCCCTAAAATGTTCTACCTTCTAGCTCCTCTGCTCCCTGCAGCAGTGGAAGGAGGAATGAGGACCAGTGAAGGACCTACCACCCAGCTCCCCTTCCAACATCAGACCACAACTCCATAGGAGTTTAAAAGCCCACCACCTCCACCACATCAGTCATTAAACCCAGGACCAGCTCAGGCTGATCTGCCCTTCAGGGCCTCCTTTTACCTGTTAGGTTCACTGCTTTTACTGCAGCAAAAGCCAAACTCCCATCAGCTGGGGCCGAGAACTGACTCTCCCTTCAGTTGCATTTCCTCCACCATCATGTCCCCACACTGCCCCACTCCGGGCTGTGCCCAGCCGTGCTTCTCACTCTTCTGAGCAGCCTGCTCCACACCAGCATCCCCGGTGCAGATAAGGAGCTGAAACACCCTTTTCCTGGCCATCATGCTCAATGCTCCCTTAACTCCTCCCTTCTGCCCCAAAGGCGCTGTTTGCTACCATGGCCCTGAAAGGAGGGCACTGTCCTCATGGAGTATGGTAACATAGCCCTGGAAAGCCTCTAATTAACCCTAATTATCTAATTCATGGCTTTATCTTGGCAGCCCCTGCCACTGAGCGCTCAACAGACAGTGTCAAAAATACCAATTATCTCCCTGGCTACCACTTGAGAAGCAGAGAGAAAGAGAAACGGGTGTCACGGGCAGGAAGCCTCCATGGTGGTACAAGACAGAGGCAGAAAATGTATGGCAAATAAATACAGGCCACAGCACTCTCTCCACTTTACCAGGAGAGCATGAGAAGCTGGGATTTGATGTGTCTTGTGGTCCAAAGCCCAATCTCAGCAAAGTCCAGAATGAAACCCCTTTTTCCTCCATGCAAGCCGGTATCACAACACTAAGCATCCACTTTGCTTTGACTAAAGGCATTCATAAACAACAGGTATGGCTACTTCATCCTTTATAGCTTTAGCCTGCTCGGCCTACCACCTCCTTACCCTGATGAATCTACCCTATGACAAAGCTTTCCTTGGCTTGGGAATTTTAGTCAGCGGCATCACTGTGCTGCAGCTCAGGACCTTGGTCCAACAGCGCATGGGTTATTTTCAGCTGTTAGGAATCCCTAGTCACCCCCACCCTTAAATTAATCCCTGGATAAACTCCAGATATTCAAGCAGGGACAGAAGAGAGTATGAAGGAAATCCTCAGGCATGTGTGAGCAGGTAACAGCAGGCAGCCAGGGCAGTCTAGTGCCTATTTCCTCACAAGTCTGCGGGCAAGCCTGGCTCTTCCTCGTGCTCCCTGCCTGGCTCTGCTTCTTCCTTCAGCCACTTCATGCCAGAGGTCCTCAGCTCTCCCCCCGCCCCTTCTTCAAGCTTCATCTTGTTATTCCATTCCCGTTTGTCCCTCGATACTCATGGCAGAGCCTCCACTGTCTTTGGAGCTGGAGCAAGACAAGCGGGACAAGGCACTGGGCCGGAAAATTGGGTGCAGAAGTTGCAATGAATTCTTAATGATGCCCTTTCTGGTGACATATACAGAGAGAGATGGAGCTGAATGCTCTTCTTTTTTAAAGTGTTTCTTATTTAAAAAGTGATGAGACTTTTGATCCATTTTTCACAGTAGCATTGGCTGGACCCCTGCTTACTTCTGCCCTGCTAACAGGAGTTACCAGTTCAACTCCTCAGGCTCCCTTTCAATGGCTGTTCCCTTCCCCTTTGAGGATGTATATTAACTATCAGTCCCTGAGTAGTCTGGCAATCCCACTGCAAGAGGTATCACATAAACACATGTTCCAGAGAGTGACGAGTGAAAGGAAGACACAGATCACTGTTGGATACTTGGGAAGCCAGGGAATGGAACAGTTATTCACCTTGCTATACTCCCACCAAGCCTGTGGCAGGACCTTGAGTCTGGCTGTAGAGTGCAGCACTAGCGATACTAATCCATCCATCATCTTAACTATGCATGTGAACCTGTCCCTTGTGTATTTGAGTCTTCCTTCTATCTCTCTCATCCTTTCACTCCCAAATCTTTCACTCTCAGGCTGTTCAGGTTTTCCTTCTCTCAGTGTTTTCTCCAAGGATGAGAAGGGAGGTATACAGGTTGCTCAGTGACATCCAGCTACGGATGGTCATGCACTTACACTCCCAAATCCCCCTGGATTCTGTGTACTTCTCAGCCTGTTCTCCAGCTCTACATGACATACACCTTTGTGTTTTAAATGTGACTGCATCCAAGATCTGGGAAAAGATGTTGGCCTGACCATTAAGAGCACAGGATTTTCCGCACCAACATGCAGAAGAGCTTTTACACAGTGAGGGTGACAGAGCCCTGGGACAGGCTGCCCAGGGAGGTGGTGGAGTCTCCTTCTCTGGAGATATTCAAGACCCATCTGGATGCCTATCTGTGCAATATGAGCTAGGGAGCCTGCTTTGGCAGGGGGGTTGGACCCAATGACCTCTTGAGGTCCCTTCCAACCCCTATGATTCTATGATTCCCTAGCCTGGGACAGCCCTTGGGACAAATGACAACAGTGTGACCTTCACGCACTCAACTGTTTGCTCACTGCCCTTCAGAACTGTTGGGTACTGGTTCCATTGAAGCCAACTTTATCTGCAGCAGAGAGATTCCTCACTCTGATCTCTTCCGCTTGGCCTGACCCTGAGGAGTCATGATTACTCAGGGGCTCCAGGCACTGGAGCTCCAGAGAGCAGTAGAATCCTCTAATGTGACCTGGATATTTAAAAAGTCACCGGGATTTGAATGGGAAATCAAGGATCAGTAAGGATGTTACCTTTGCAGCGTAAGCAGGATTTATCTGCTAGGCTGCTCTACCAATCCTGACAGTCAGTCCAGAAGAGGGCAATGTTGCCCACTTGCCTGTCCATTTCATAACAAATACACACATGTGCACACATACACAGAGAGATCTCAGCTGTCCCAAATGACTTCCAGCAAATGGCTCTGTGGCCAGGTCAGGCCTTCCTGTGCTGTGGCAAATGATGGCTTGGATAAGTTACTGAACTTCATGGGGAAGGAAAAGGACCACGTCAGCATGAACCAACTACAAGGCAACACATAATGGTCTTCCTGAGTCTGCAGCCAGCCTGAAACAGAAGGTTATGTAAAGCAGCATTGTTCTTCTCAAAGATGGGTTTGATTAGCAGGCCAGCTCACACCAGCTACCCAGGTGACTCCCTCCCTCACATCATTGACTACAGCCACTTCACAACACTGCGCTGGGCCTTTCTTCCACTCCATGCTACAATTGTCATGGTCTAGCAAACAGGTTCTGGAGGCAGAGGTCAGTGTGATTTGCGGCAGGAACCGTATCAGTTGGACACAGTCATATTCAGAAGCACTTAAGAAAACAACACAGACTCACAAATGCAGCTCACACCTCATCCCTGGACACACACCAGCTCACAAAACCCTGTGCAGACTAGAGGCCTGCCAAGGTCTTTGACTGGATTCAGGCAAAGGCTGCTTAAATACAAGCACAGATCATTCTTTTCATCACAGATTATTTTGGCCCAGTGGACTGACTACAGTGCCCCCATGTCCCCCAGCCCAAAAGTCCTGACCTGGCTTTTGATTACTTCAGCCCTGACAGTGTTCCCTTCACAAGGCTTCCTGCTCCCTCTAGACAGCATTTGCAAATACAGGTTGTCCTTTCTCATCCCTGTGGTAGAGCAACCAGATGAAACGCAGGGACTGTGGAGACAAAATTGAATTTAGCAACAAAATAAACAGCATGGGGGCACTCTACTGATTAAATTACACCTCTTCATAATTTATGGATTAATTCTTCCCAAGGTTTGAGATTCCCTGTTTCAGAAAGCCCATATCCTTGCATTGCAGAGATACAGATGTCAGACATGCCACCTTGACCCAAAGATCCATCTTTTCATCAAGCACACCAAACTCTGACTAGCCCCAGCAGAGCTCCTCTTTGTTGTGCAGCATTATCCATCCCTCAGACATGCGCAGCCCAACACCATTCATTCCCACACTCAATCATTCTTCCCAAGTCCAAGGGAGAAAGCGTCAGACTGTGAAGCATCTGCCTGTAGTAGTGTCTGCCCCCAAGGCTGCTCTAAATTCAATTTAAGCATTAATAAGAATCGTCAGCTACTGCAGCATATATATGCAGGAGCTGAAAGTCACTGTTGCGTCCATATTCACAACCTCCTAGGACTGTTTGTTCCTCATTCTTCTTAAACTAGGGGCAAAGACTGTGAGCTCAGCAGACCCAAGAAGGAAGCTTAGAAATCATGGTTAGAGCTGCCTGATCAAAGCTGGATGTGGAAAGAAAAAGAAGAAACTCTCTGAGCCAAGCAGCATTACCAGTCATGGAGAAACCTGAAATGAGACAAAACAGGAGGTGAAGAAGAGACAAGACATGCAAGAGAATGGCTGCTATGTCACCGTGCACAAATTGGCCTAATTATGTGTATAAATGCACCAATAGCCACGGATTTGCTGGCTCTATTCTTGACTTTAAATATTGATGCTTAGGAAGAGCTGAGATCAGGATATCTGCTGGTGGATTAAGCTACAGATTGCTCAGTCATTACCCATAGCCAAATCACCCAGCCTGGATTCCACTCCTACAGAGAGCTCTAGAGCTTGGTCAGAAGATGCCTTTCATGGCCAGCTGAGGATTTGTTGTGTAGATGATGGGTGAGGAAGCACTGCCCTGCACCCAAGCAGTGCTGTATGTATCCCCAGAATGGGCACGAACTGGGTGTTGATCAGTGCAGTAAGGGAATCATGTCATGGCAGAACTGAGGACTCCGTAAAAGTGAAGACGTGTCCAAACAAGGCGATATCCCAGGGCAGAGAAACAGTGTGTTTGAGGGGAGCAGATGATCACCAGGTTCCTGGGAGAATCCACAATCCTTCTCCCAAGCCCTGTCCCAGCTTTTGCAGGTTCTCCCTTTCCACATTCCCTCCCATCCCCTCCCACCTTCTCTACAAGACAAGGCTGGGACAAATGGAGTCAGAAGCAGCTTTTCATATTTTTGTTTGTTGGTTTTTTTGGGTTTTTTGTTGATTTTTTTTTTAAATAAGAAATTTATTGCAAATATAGAAATTGATTTTCTCCATACAGGAATCTCCGAGTTGAGGAAAAACGATTTCGTGCCATTCAGTTTTAAAACAAGAAAAGAAAGAGAAAGAAAAAAAAAAGAGAGAGAGAGAAAGAAATAAAATCTAAAAGAAGAAGAAGAAAAGAAGAAAAAAAATAACGTAACTCCAACTCAAATTTGTCCATACACAACCAGGGGGGTCACAGGGTTGTTACAGAAGGAGGAACACCAAAGAGGCCACAAGGAGCCAGTCCCAGCAGCTGCCTCCCAGGCCCTTCCTTACATTCAAGGGCTTACACCCCCGGCTCTGTGCCCGGCAGCTGCCCGCCCCTTCCCACCCCCTCACCCCAGGTGCTGTGCTTGTGGATGGACCAGCCGTACCAGCCCTGGAGGGTCTGGCCTGACCCAGCCTGCCTCTTCCTCTTCCCCTTGGGGAAGGTGGAGAGCAGGCGATGGGGACAGGCCACCCAAGAGCAAGGCCTCACAGTGGCGGTGGTAGTTACAGGGGAGGCAAAGGCCAAGCCGAACGCACGAGGATAGGGCAGGCGGAGAGGGTACCGTAAGGGGGAGAAGGGGTGATTGACCTCCCAGAGGGGCAAGGAGGAGAGGTGTGCACCCAGTGGGAGAAGGAGAAGCCAGGCAGAGACTGCCCTCTTTCCACCCTGGGACAGAGGGGTCGGTTGGGGTGGCCCTGCAGAGAGCTGCCCTGGTGAGACTGCGCGTGGAGAGACATAGAGACATCTCCCCAGGGCGCGCGGCGGGGGAAGTCGAGGGGAGGCGGACCGAGAACGCCCCTCACAGTACAAGGCCAAAGCGGCTGGAGGGACGGGTGCGGGAGTGCGTGCGTGTGTAGGGGGGAGGCAACAGACACTCCCCTCTGACTCTTTTTCGGGGAAAGACCCAAAAACACCTGCTTCAGCCAGAGTGGGCAGGGGGCAACTGGGTTGCAGCAGCCTCTGCCAGCCCTACAAGAGACCCCCCGCAGCCCAGTGGAGGGTGGCACTCAGTGTCTGTCCCACACCGAGCCACCCTGAAGATGCTCCCTCCTCCTCAGGTGGTGGGATAGCAGCAGGCTGGCTCCAGCAAGAGGAAGCGGCTCCATGAGGCTCTTCTTGCGTGCAGCTTGGGCTGAAGGAGGTGGTAGCGGTGGAGGGGGCATTCTCCAAGTTCCTGGTGGCTTGTGTCCTTCCAGGCGCAGCTGAGCTTTCTGATCAGCAAGAAGCATGGCAAATGTGCTTTTGGGGCCCCGGGTCCAGCTCCTGTGGCAACTGCCCACCTTGTAGTGCTGAGTGCTGCCCTACAGAGAGGGGCCTCAGCTCATCAAGAAGTCTGCCCAGCTTTTTTCTTCAGGCACCACTGGCTCACTCACCACCTCCTCTCAGAGGACCTCCACCCCTGCACTCAATCCTTTCTTTTGCGAGTCCCTTTCTCCCTTTATCTTCCCACTGTTGCCAGAGCAGTCTCTTCCCCTGGTCCTTCCAGACTGTCCCTCTTCCCCTCCATCTCCCTCTACCTGTCCCCTGTTTGCCTCCCCATTCTTGGTTCCACCACACATTGCTCATCCTTCTGTGTCTGCCCTTCCTTGCACTTCCTCAAATCCTTTTCCCCCTTCCCTCCTGTATCTCCCCCTCCTTCCCCCAAGCCTGCCTGGCAGAGCCTCCTCCAGGAAGGCAGCCTGATTAGCATTGCAAACACACAGAGGCCTCCTCAGCCCGACATAAATCTTCATTTGTCAGTCATGAATATTTCACACCTGCCTCAGGAGGGATTTATTCAGCATGGAAGAGTGAAGTGGGGGAGAGGGGAACGTGTCTCCCCAGCATAAGCTGGGGCAGCACCAGCAGGGATGTGGAAGAGCTCTGCCCCACGGGAAGAGCACATCTAGGATCTCACCTTTGCTTCTCTGGGGCCAGGAACCCAGCCCAGGCTTGCCCCTGAGCCTGTCCTAGAGAAAGAGGGCAGGTCAGCACCCAACCCCATTCTTCACCCTCCACACTTTCCAGTGAGGTGAACTACACCCGTTTCCCCTGCCAAGAGTCACTAACCCAGAAAAAAGAGTGTGAAAGGGCCTGGTCCTGGTTCTGCCCCATGGATCCACTTTGCCCTGGGAAAAAGCAGGGAAGAGAGACTCTTGCCAAAGCCAAGCCATAGAGGACTTAGAAACTCCAGGAAGTCTCTCCATGCTTTTTCCCACCACAAAGGCCTTAAAGGTTTCATTGTGCCCTGCTCTCTGCCAGGGCCACCCACATGAGAGGAGGGGTAGGACAGACCTAATCCAGAGCTCCCTGAAATCATTGAGAGGAAGATGGTGGGAGGTCTGCTAAGTGATTGCAACCAGCTCCACATCAAACTTTCACTGTATCAGAGGCTTCCCTGCACCTGAGGCACTCCTTGTTTCCTCAAGAAGTGTCTTGTTGGGAAAGTTGCTTGCTTGCCTTGATCTGGGACAGTAATGAGGGCATGGGTATGGTAGCGACCATTTATCTTAAGAGATCTATCTTGATGGGCCTGACTCCTGCTTCTAAATAATTAGGAGAAACAATGACCCCTAGAAAGAGCAGGCCTTTGGTATACAATACATTCCTCCTTCACGCACACGACCCTGAAAAGCAGCTGAGAGACCACATTTGGGGCAAGGAGAGGGAGACACTGGAAAGAAGAAGGAATGTTTTTTATGGGGCTGATTGGATTGGGTTCTCTCTGAGGTGTGTTCCCTCCCAAACTGGTAGGAGTCTCTCATAAAATCACATCAGGGATGAATGAAAGGAGCAGGGAAAACAGGGACAAGAACGGGAAAGACCTTGGGGGAGGAGGTTAAATTCCAACAAACTGGCACATACACAACAGGTGTTTGCTCAGAAAAATACAGTAAAATTGTCATGCAAATAGAACGTTAAATCTGCTTTCCTCCAACAGGGCTGGCATCACTTTGCGAGCCCTCATCCCTGGGGAGGGAGCAGGACAAGGAAAAAAGGAGGAAGAAGGAAGGTGAGACACTTTGTTCCCCTTCCTTGCCCTCTTCCTCCCACAGAACAGTCCATCTTGTGCAAACTTCACCCACTGGTTTGGAGTGGGGGGCTACAGTAGGGAGAGAAATGGCTTGTCCCTCTTACCCAGCCTTATCCCCACCACAGGCAAAAGAAGGGCCTTATGATAGCTGTATCCCTGACCTTTCTTTTCTGCCTCATTAGGGTGATGGGGGGAAGGAGCAGAAACCATTACAGGTTAATGCTCCCCCCAAAGTATAGACTGAGCGGAACTGACTGCAAGACCACACAGCAGAGAAGCACAGGGGGGAAAGAGGTGGAGAGAGGAACAGAACTCCATCTCCCCATGCCTCTTCTTGTCCCTGCTTCATGTCATCCCCCTTTTCTTGTCCAGTTCTGTGCCCCAGCCATTAGTCTTTCTTGCATGGATGGTCACCATGCTATAAGACCACTGGGCCTGCCCCATGTGGTAGCTGGAGAGGTCTCTGCTGTGCCTAAGCATCTCTCTCAGCATTTACCTGTCTTGATTTGCTGCATTGTCCTAGAATGGAAGGATACCTGGCAGCAGTTATGTGACTTTCCTTCATCCTCCTGCACATACACACATGCACGAAATAGTGTGTGTGTCCACACAGCCCCCTTCCTCTGGGTTGGACTGGCTCTTACAGTGTGGAGTTAGTCCCATGAATACCTCTGGACTAGAGGCAAAGTGATGCTTGGACTGTGGGGAAGCAGGCTGACAGTGAAGGAGACTGAAGCAATGGGATCAGGGCCTGGCTTAGGATTGCTACCATCAGCATCTCTACAAGGAAGGAAGCCCGTGAATCTTCACAGGTTTAGATCTTGGGGATCTCCCCTCTAGGTTTTGCACACCAGGCTCTGCCTACTGCTGCTCATCACTTACAGAAGATGAAGTCATGTCACATGTGGCATAGAAACCAGCTGGCAGTGCTCCCACCTGACAGGTAGTGGGCAGGTTCTCTGCAGGCAACATGTAAATACCTCCCAGAGAAGCTCCTACACCCTCATCCTTCTCCCAGGGTCCCCCAAAACACTGAGGCTTCTGAGGAGTGCCTCAAAAAGGAAATAGCCACTTAGGAAAGGCCAACACAGCACAGGCCCTCACTCTCATCTGGATAGAGGTGAACGATTGTCAAGAATTGGAGTGTGCAGCTCATGGAGAGGAGGCCCACTGTGCTGCATAGAGATGCACTCAGCTGGCAGCACCCCTGCCTGACAAGAGAAATTTGTGAGAGGTGGTGCCAAGATTGTGCTTTGTTGGGCTGCTTAGAAATGGGATAAAGTGGAGAAGGCAGTAGGCTTATTTCCAGCTCTGTGGCAGATCTTCCATCCAAGGGACAGAGGTTAGGACAGAGCAAGTGAAACCAGGTTTTGACAAGGCATTAAAGGATCCCTATGAAAAGTTTGTCACAGCTAACTGTGAGGAGGTGGAGGATTACAGGGTGATATGTTGCTCTGTCTCTCATGAGGGCCTCCAAGTATTCAAAGGAACACTGCCATCCAGAGCCTGGTATTCTCTTCTATTCCAGATGTGTATGGTGTGGAGGACCTCTGATCTGTGACACTCATGGGGAGATGGGAACTCTTTACACCTCTGAGACACCAGACCTTCCTGCCTTTTCCTCCACCACCCTTTGGAGACCTGGCTTGCCATGTCAAAGAGCCCAATAGTACCCTCTCCCACTCTGAGCAGGCCTGGAGAATGCCCATCACTCCAGAATTGCTGGTGTTCATCAGCAACAACACAGCAGGAGAAAGGAAGGAGGGAGGAAGAGGAGCAAGGGCACAGAACCTGTTCTACACCAGGTCCTACCTCCCTTGGTCCTTCACAACTCCTCTCCTTCCTCTGAAGAGGATAGAGGTTCGTGAAGTATCTAGACAGAAAGTGCAAGCCTAGAGAGCCTTAACAGAAAAAGGGTAGGGAAGGTCAAAGGAAAAGAAGTGAGAGAACTTCTTCCAACAAATCCCACCTATCTTGGAAGGGGACAGAACAGAGAGAAAAGCCTTCACTGCCAAAGGAAATTAGGAGAAAATTAGTAATGGAAGATTTGGAAAAGCAGGTGTATCAGGTGGTCAGAGCTTTCTAAATCAAAGTCCTCCCCTCCTACCCAAAAGAAAAATCAGCCCTCAACAGATCAGAAAGAGCAATAGTTCACAGCTGTTTCGTGCCCAGTGGGTGTCCATCCCTGCCCTTCCCCTGCTACCACTGCCACCCCCTCCCAAGCCGTTCCCACCCACCCGCAGTTGTTGTTACCACAGTGTCAGAGCAGGATGCTCCTCCCAACCATCTGCAGGCAGAACTATGGTCCCCGTAACACAGTAGAGACAATTTGGCGTGTGTGTGTGTGTCTGTGTGTGTCTGTGTGTGTGAGAGTTTGCTGTTGTTGTTGTAAACTTTAAGAAACAATTTTGTCAGTTTTGTATTTGTTGGGAGTATTTTGTTGTTGGTTTATTTTTCACAGTCAAGTGGCATATTTTTCAGGTTTGGGGTGGGGGGGTCTTGTTTTGTATTGTTTCCTTGGTAAGAGCGAGGGAGAGTCACAGCTTCTGCTGAGCAGAGACTCCTTTCCAGTAATCCAGAATGTCATGCAGATCCTCATCCTTGGCAAACTGAACTTTCTTCCGCAGGGCATGCCCAGCTGCCATGTAAACCTCCTCCCTGTGGTGCTTCTTGTAAGGCCGGAATCGCTCCCAGATCTTGTGGGTGCTCTCTGATGAGTACTCAGGGCTGGAGGAGTAGCCCGAGAAGTAGTGTCTGGGGGAGAGCTGGGAGTAGGTGGAGTCTCGCTTGGACCGGGAGAGTGGCTTGAGGAATGACACCCGCTGGCTCAAGGTATCAGCGCTTTCCTCATAGTACAGGGCCGGGAAGGAGTGACGGTGCTCACTGCAGTGGTAAGAAGGCTTGACCTCCAAGTGGTGGATGGCGCCCGGGGACACCAAGGGAAGACGATCCAAAGGGCTGTTGAGTGGGCTGCCCTTCTCAATGTATTTGGAGTCAGACTTGCTGAGTGGTGGGTGGTCAGGCACATCCAAGCTGAAGACCTTGGCGCTCTTGATGGAGCCACTAGAGGAGACGCTGCAGGTCTTTCTGGCCACAGCAGCATCAGCACTGAGCTGGCGCTGCAAAGGGTGGTGGGAGCTTTCTTTGTAGGGTGGGGAAAGAAAGCTGGGCCGCTCTAGCCCACCCGAGGAACTGGCTGGGATGGACTGGCACTCAAAGGCCATGTCTGAGTCAACCCCAGTCCCACCACCCAAGAAGGAGGCTGTGTCCAGCTTGAGGGCATCAATGCAGTTGTTTATGATCTGGTTGACCTTGTCTACCTCCTTGGCTATAGTAGAGATCTCAGCAGCTGAGCCTTGACCATTGTCAAGTTCCCTCAGGTCCTCATCCCTCTGGGTTCGCTCCAGTCCATCCCCACCACCAGTCCGCACCTCAATGTAGTTGCCTTTAGTGGTGACTTTAGGAGTCTCCATTCCAGCCTCCATTGACTTTGATGGGGGCAACTTCTCCCCAATCATGGAAGGGATGGAGGACATCCGTGAGACAGGAATGACTGGTGGCTCACCCAGTTTCTGGGAAGGATGGACCATGCTACTGGTATCAATATCTGATCCATAACGCATTTCTAGAATGGTCTTTTTGACGTTGAGGGACTTCTGTTTCTCCTCCTGCATCCTCCGCTTCCGCAGACAGTAGTACACCACCCCCAGGACAATGACCATGCCAAAGAGGCAACCCAGGGTGGTCATGATATAGTGGGTGGTGGTGGAAGTACTGGAAATAGGGTCCTCTCTGCCTTTGCTACGGGTTGCAAAGGTCAGGCAAGTGTGGTTGTAGCGCCTGTTGTTGCGGATGGAGGCCACACAAAAAGTATAATCAGTGTGGGCCTTCAACTTGTTGACAGTGACATATTCCTTCTTGCTCTTCAGTGTTGCTATGTCAGAAACGTAGCTGTTGTTGTATTGGACCAGCACATACATTTTACTGTAGGGCATGGGGATGGTTACCATCAGGATGGCTGAGGTGATGGTGACATCATGAAGCTTGATGCTGGGACTGAACGAGGAGTCAGTGGTGGAAGAAGCTGGAGGCTTGACTGAGAGGAAGTCCCCAGGGCTGATGGCTGAGCCTTCATCCAGGTCTCGCTGTGAGTCAGGAGTATAAGGGGTGGGGTTGACCCTGGAGAGGGAGGGGATGGTGCCACCTCTGCACATGGACTGGAAGATGGTGATGGCATTTCGGTTGTGGTGAGGCCGAGGTACCAGGAGCGGGTACCCAGCAAACTCCCGTGGAGTCTCACACTGGAGCCGGTCATAGTTCTTGGTGACATTGTTGAAGAGTGCCAGCCAGTTAAGAAAGCTGTAGAGGCTACAGTCGCAGTTGAAGGGGTTGCCAGCCAGCTCGCACACCATCAGATTGCTCAAGCTGGTGAAAGTGTTGCCTTCCAGGCGACTGAGACGGTTAGATGACAGGTCAATGCTAATCAAGCTGGGGCACTCAGAGAAGGCAGTAGGGGTGACCAGCTCAATTAGGTTGTGCTGCACGAAGAGGAACTGGAGACGGGCCATGCCCCGCAACATGCCCTCTGTCAGGTTGGTGAGTTTGTTGTAGCCCAGCTGTAAGACCTGGAGGTTTGACTGGCCCATGAAAGCCCCATCCTCGATGTAGGAGATCTCATTCTTGGTCAGGTTCAAATCAGTCAGGTTGCCGAAGCGGTTGAGGGAGGAGTACAGCACCACTTTGAGCTTATTTTCGTTCAGACGCAAGTCATGCACCGTGCTGTTGATATGCTGGGGAATGGTCTCATATGGGGGCTGGTTCTGGCTGCAGATGGCCAGCCACACGTAACCTTTGTCCCCCTCAATCAGCCAGCAGTCACCTCGCACGGTGCCAGGGGAAAACAAGCAGAGCAAGGCAGCTGCCCACAATCCCAGGCACATCATGGTCTGTAGTGGTGCCCTCATCAGGATGGAAATAAAACCCAAAAATAACCCCAAACCTCAGGACCTCAGCAAAAGGAAACTAAGGGGCAGAGGGAAGAGAAAGGGGCAGTAACCGGTGTTTAGCAATGGAAGGGTATGAGCATCCCAGTCCTACTGGGTGCCTTCACCATTATTTCTTCTTGTCCTCTGGGTGAAGCCAGGAGCATGGAGCAGGGGGAATATGTGCAGTCTGCTTCCAACACAACAAAAGGTCTGACCGTGGATGGTTGGTCTGGAAGGGAAGTACCTTGTGCTTCTTTTCTAAACAAAAATTCAGACCGAGGATAACGAATCTTCTTTGATGCTCATGAGCGACTTGCCCACCTTTTCCACTTTTCTCCCTCCCACCCACCCCCCACCCACACCAAACCCACCCCAAAACAAACCCAAGTCCTCCCCCCTCTAGTCTTCCCCCGCCCCTCCACGGCGTGATTTGGAAGAACAAGGCAGGGCTGCCTCCTCTGTCGCTCACACACTCCCTCGGTTCCTCCTCCTTCTCTTCCTTCTCTCCCAGGTTCCCTCTGAGAAGCTTCAGGGCCTCAGATCAAACATGTCGAAAACAAAAATACAGAGAAGGAAAGTGCAAGTGTGCACAAGTGAGATCCATCTGTCAGCTGGAATCTGGAAAAGAAAGCACACGGGAGACAAGAAGAGGCATCAGTTGGAGGGGTCTTTGAAATAAGAATATAGACAGCAAGGTTTCATGAGACAAGGGAGATGGGGAAGAAACAGCATCATGGGGAGTACAAGCAAGAGAGGAGCAGTACTGCCTGCCATGCTGATAAGCCTTTGAGAAGGGAACCCTCACGATGTTTAATCTCATATCAGGGATATGCGGAAGGGTACCTGGGATCCCTTAAGTAACGTGATCAGCCAGGGACCTGGGGGAAGGCAGCAGCGTGAGGGGTAGAAGGGGAAGGGGGAGGGAGAGTCAGAAACATAAAGCTGTTCTTGCAGGCAGCTCAAGAACTACTCACGTAAACAAAGGCAAGCCCCAAGCATAGCCAAAGCTACAGATTTTCAGCTGCCTGAAAATGATGTACACAATGCATGAAATGGGGAAATGCAGGCAAGCCTCCCCCCGACAAAAACCCAAACAAAACACACTTCTGCGTTTGTTTCTTTCCTTCCTTGATGCAAGAGGGATAAATAATTCAAGCCACGTGTAACCACTTGTGCTCTGAAATTTTTTCCTGCCTCTTGATGCAGGGACAAGGCTGTTGAAGTGAGCCAGCCCGGCTCGAGCATGCTGAGGGGAGGAAGGTGGGCAGGGTGTAGGCAGTGTGTCAAATACCAGCCTCTAGTCTCTCACCCAGCAACCCCAGCAGTCCTGAGCCAAAGCACATCACCCACCTACCCCCCACCAAAGAGAAGTGCACAGTTTCCACCTTCCTACTTTGCCACCTTTTGCTGGGGGCTCCCTTTGTGGGAAGGGACACCTTGCAGGAATCAGAGACAAAGTGACATTTGCTTCAGTGTCTTTCTGGGCTCTGGGTAAGCGCCTGGTCCTGACTGGGAAGGGCAGCCTGGAGCACCCTTCCCTCCCACTGCAGCTTCAGCCCTTCTCCCACTGTGCTGAGACAGGAGCCCAGCAGGGGTGTCCTCAGGGAGCGCAGAGGAAATCATTTCATACAGCAGAGAAAAACATGTGGGCATTGCACTTTTTTATATATATAAATTTGGAGGAGAAATAAAACAATAAAGAAAACAGAGAAAAAATGTTCTTTCTTACTGAAAAATAAGCATCTCCTCTTGCCCCTTCTATTTTTTGGGGAGGCTGCTCACTAAAAATACTGCTGAAGCTTTTGCTGCAAAAGCTGAACCAATTTCTAGCAGAGACACAAAGGGCAGAAATAAAATGAAGGAAGATAAATGGAGGAGGAGTGAACCCTCGAGGAACAAGGCTTACGTCTGCGGAGAAATCTGAGCTGATTTGGGTCTGTGGAATTACCAGGCCAGCTGGATTAAAGGATCAGAGATAGTGTCACAGAGAAACACTTAAATATTCAATAATCCAAAAAGTAAAGCCAAGATGGAGAAGGGGAGGGGGAGAAGAGCTAGACCAATGGAAAAAACAGAGGAAGCCTCTGTTCCCCACAGCTCATCATCTGAGGCCACCAAACTCATGTCATTTATGGTTGTCATATTATGGCCTCCAGCTGCTGCCTCATCTTTGCATCAGCCAGCACTGAAGCAGAAGGCAGAGGTTTTTACAGTCTGCTGCTTTGTTTCTCAGCCTTATAATCCAGTGAGAAATAATTTCCTGACACTGCCTACCCAGATGCATCAGATAGGAGGCACATCTGGCTCTCCAGTCCCCTGCTTTGTCCCGCCTCTGGAAGAGCTGGCTCCATGCAGAGATACAGCCAATCCTCCTTACCATCTCTGTCCCTATACCTTCTTCTCTAACGCTTCTTCAATTTTCCCAGTGTCTTCCACTGAACAAGATTGGCAGATATCATTACTTTTCATACACTGGTGCCCAAAGGATGTCCACCCTGGGAGAACCTGGGGCTGCCCCTAAGCAAGCAGTGAAAAACTTAGCCCACATTTCTCTAGCATCCTTCTAACCAGCATCTCCTCATTATGTCTTGGTCTTTCTCCTCTCACCAAACACCCTGCACAATATCCAGTTCCACAGAACAACCCAGCCCCCCTTGCTTTGACCCCTTCTAGTGATGCAAGCTGCTCCAAATGCTGTGCTGAAGTCATAATTGTCTGCTGTAACTCATTTGTGGTGCACAGAGAGAAACTGAGGCCAGAATCACATTCCTCTGCAGCAGTCCAACCAATTGCTGAGAGTCCCCCCGATTCCACTGAAGGAGCTGTGCTCCGGCAGCACAGAGAAGGCTTGGAAGAAGAGATTGCCTAGCAGTCTGGAAAGAAAAGCGGTGTCTGGGTTAGGGGGAGGATGGAAATGAAGGTGTTTTTTATCCCTGCTGTGTGTCAAAAAGAAGGGGACCATGCAGGGAAGACTTGCTTTGTGTTCACCTCCCATCATGGCTGTGCAACCTTGTCTCACCCACAGGCCAAAGGAAGGGACAAACCATTCTTCAAGCCAGGCTTATTGGTTCCCTTGGGTCCCCAAGATGAGTGTGTAGAAAAACCACACAAACTCTGTCAGTCTTCCCCTTCTCCTGCCCTCCCACTACTGCAGTGGTTTTAAGGGCCCGGAGGGAAGTCTTAATTAGCCCTGCCCAGCCCAATGCAGGGCCTCTTCACCCCTGCCCATGGCACAAGACCTCATTTCAGCTCAGCCCAGTGCCATCAGTCCCCACTGCAGCAACATGGTCTCCACTGCAACCCTGACCTGCCTTTTAGGGAGCAGCTGGTCCTCACTGCTCCCTGACACTGGTACTCACATGCAGGGAGAGGTCAGGAAGGGGGTCAGCACCATGCCCTCCCTCAAATGTCCAGAGCCACATGAACATAAACCAGACAGCACTGGAGTCCAACAACACAAGGAAGCAATACTTTGTCCTTGCTGCTGCCCCAAGAGGTGCTGACAGTGGAGCTGGCTGCTTCCCTCCCTTGCTTCTCACATGATAAACCAAGAAGACACAAAGATGGAAGGCAGGCAGGAAGAGCAGGGACAAGCATCTCCAGCCAAGAGGAGAGCTGAGGAAGGGGGGTGCATGAGTTTTGGTGACCCTGGTTTGGAGGGAAGCTGTGGTTAGAGGTGAGGGGAAAAGTTGGGACACGGAATCTGTTTTATAGGTCAGGTGCAAGGTCACCACTCCCATGTACTGGGCCCACCCATGTTCAACACTGCTTGGTGTAATCCAAGACAGCTCTTACAACATGCTCTTGGTTCTTGGCCATCCTCACGTATGCAAGAGCATCAAGGAACAGTGGTGGCACTGTGCCCATGAATGGCTGCACCCTCCTTGGCTGGCACAAAGTCAATCCATCAGCTCCAAGCTCCCTAGGATTTCCCTCTGGTTTGTTTCCTGCTAATGGGTATCTCACTGTTATTGGCATTTCCTTGCACCAGAGCATTTGGAGAAAGCAGAAGGCCACGAAGTTGGTTCCCCTGTTCAGAAGAGAGAGCAGGGAGGGCAAAATGGAGGGAGGAGAGCCCCAAATCTAAGTCAGAAGCTGGAGGTCCTGATAGTCACAGACAACTCTTTGACTCAGGGATCAAGGTAGCACAGAGGGTGACCTGGGTGTGAGATCAGTAGTTAGATGGCCGGATATGAGGGCAGGTTAAAAAAACAGCTGCTGAAAGTGTGGACAGGCATGAGATGAGGGACAGAGCCAAGCCAGGGGCTGAGGCAGTGGAAGGACCACAACTGCAGGAAGACACAAGTTCTAGGGGGAATGGTGTGGAAAGGCAACCAAAAAACCCTTGTACCACAGCAACTTGAGCCTGAAATCCTGACTTTGTCAACCTTGTCCTCCTGGGGCCCAGTGCACTGGAAAAGCCAGCACTTAATTCTACCATTGCTTAAACGGTGCTAAGAGCCTCCCATTTGAAATGCATGCATTAAAAACCTGCCAAGCGCTCTTGGCTCCTCTGGGGACACCCCGAAACCAGGCCAAAGCTCCTGCTGCTTTCTTATGCTTTGTGCTGCAGTTGGGCATCAGCCCTCTTCCCCGCTCAGTGCGCTGCCTGCTGCAGGCAGGCCTCAGGGCACAAACACCATCTCCAAGGGGCTTTGCCTCCCCCCTCTTGGCTTCAGCATCCTTCCAAAATTTCTCTAACCACTTTCCAAAAAAGGGGAGCTGCCTTTCTCAGGGGCACATGGTAGTGGGTGTGGGTGCCTTACTTGAGGGGACTCTCCACACCGGCTGGATAGTTTCTGTAATACACGCTGGTCTGTTGGCACCCTTGCAGCTGCTTCAAATCAGCACCCAGGGATGGTCCTTTCTTTTGCCCCTGGCTATAGTGAAAGGATAGCGCCATGGGAGAAGCCTACAGCAACAGTGTGGCACTTACACAACAGGAAGCCCTTCCTTCTCAGCCTCACTGATGGTGCTCCCATCTATGCAGGAGTTACCATCAAGTCATGCAACAAAGAACCTGTGGCTGGGCCCAGGGATGCTCCAAAAGCCATGAGATGTTTAGGACCAAGAGAGGAGGGAGCAGGAAGTCTGATGACTTTGTGACATGGAAGACCATTATGTGCATGTGTGTGTGAAAGAGACTGTCTTCTACTGCAGCTTCTCTGATGTCCACCATGGGTTGAGTTCACACAACACTCCTTCCTTTAATGGCGCTCTGTGAAAGTTTCTTCCTTGCTTTCTCTCTCTAATTTATCCCCCTATTTCTATGAAATGCATAAATTTTGTAGATCTCTGAGATCCACCCCAATGTTACATTTGTTTGAAATTGGCCATGTAGCTTCAAAATTCTACAGGACAGAGGAGCTGGCTTAGGCAGAAACACTTTAAAAATCCACAAAAATAGAACAAAAAAAAACCTCCACCAACCAAACAAAAAAACCAAACAACCCCCCCACATACACACACATATACAACCAAAACTGTAGAGCCACCCTAGAAACTCATGCAAAAAAAAAGATGTTTACATGTTGCTGACTAGACGGAGCCTTCATCCCTTATAGGGACTGAAATGGTATCAACACGCCCTACTGAAGGGTGGCCACTCAATATTAGAGGCTCTGAGAGTTTTGGCAGAGTACTGTGAGAAGAGAAACCTCCTGGCTCAGCTCTGGGCAGGTTCATTTCACCTGTGCCTGCTAGGAGAGAAACCATCTCTCTGAAAGCGGGGCTGACCCTGCCATGTGTGAGGAGGAAGCTCACAGCTCCCAAACTCCAGCTGTCCCTGACATGAGGAAGCCCAAATCACTAGGATCCCAGGAGGACACTGAGGTGAGAAAGCCCACAAAACCACACAGCATCTCTGCTACTTCTCAAAGGACACTGCCTTGAGGAAGCTCACATTGCTCAAAGTCCAGCCAGCAGCAATGGGGGCCTGCACAGAGAAAGGGCAGAGGGCTGAGGTACAGGCTACAGGACTGCCCCAAGGACGTGCTGCTCAGCAGATTTGCCCTTTGGCCAGTCTGGTGCATGGGAAGAGCTCAGGTGGTAACCTGAAGTTACCATCTGCCATACCCATGCACCCAGGCGTGAGCAAATGCACAGCCATTGACCCCAAACCTTTGCTGGGCCAAACAGCTTAAAGCCTAACCATGAAAAAACCCCAACATGATGCTGTATATAAACCTGCTGCTCTCCCATCGCGCCTCCCCAGCAGCGATTAGATGCCTAATTTGTTAGGCAGCAAGAAAGAGAGAATAGCAAAGCTCAGGGGAGAAAAATGAAGCAGCTCAGAAGCATGAAAGAAAAGAGAGAGCTTTAGAAGCATAAATCTTATTTTAGAGTGATAAATACTAGCAGAAAGGTCTTTCATATGCCAGGGGTTCCCTGGCAGGCCAGAGAGCCACCTTTGTTTTCCAAAGTGAAATGGTTACCTTTTATATTAATATGATTATTGAAGATTAAGGGGGATTTGCATCAAGCCAGCTCCACCCAGACTGCCCGTGGTGGCAGCCCACAGGAGTGTGTTCACGGGGGTATGCTCAGGGAGCAGCCTTCTCCAAGTAGAAGAGGATGTCAAGAGATTACAGGTTCCATAAAAAACTTCAGCAGCAGCAATAAAGCTGCTTCATGGCTCTCCCTCCAGGGGAGAGGGGGCCTGGGAAACATCACTCCCCTTGGTGTCATCCCATGAGCCCTGACATGAGGCAGTAGAAAGGCTCAGAAATAATTCCTTTGGCAACGGGGAGGGAGTGTGGGCTCTGCTCTCTGTAGGGACTTGCCATCGGGAGTGCAACAGCAAGACTGGCTCTGCCTGGGCATGTGCACAGGTGTGAGTCACTGGAGAGAAAGGGGTGGCAGTGTTGGCTCTGGGGGTGCGAGGCGGAGGGGGTATCTATGCGGAGGAGTTGCTATAGGTGATGGGGTGGATGTATGGGCTGGGGGTGTATGAGATTTCATTCATCACCCTGTGAAGCTGAGAAGGAGTGCTGACTCCTGGGGGGAAGAACTGCCATGGGAAACAGGCGAAGTGCTGGCTCTGTGTGTGTGCATGTGTGTTTGCATGAAGCAGTCACTGTGGAGAAAGGGGTGGGAGTGTTGGCTGTGTGTGAGGAGCCGTAGGGAGTGGGGTGGGAGCGTGGGCTGCACGTGGGTGTGCGTGGATCATGGGAGACAACCATGGTTGTGCAAGCATGTGCATGGGAGAAGGCCTTAGGAAAAGGGGTGGGAGCATTGCTTCTCTGTGACCCCTGCCATGAATCACTGTAGGGAGCAGGGTGTGAGGGCTGGCTCTGTGCATGTGAGTGTGGGAGGAAGCTGCTGAAGGGGACAGGGAATGACCTCTGCTCTTTGCAAGCTACTGGGGGGGAAGAGGACAGGAGCAACAGCTCGGCACAAGCGTGCATGTGAGCTGCTGCAGGTCACAAGGGAGCTCTGGGTACATGGGTGGGAGTCACTGCAGGGAGCAGGGTGGGAGCATGGGCTCTGTGTGGGGGGCATTGCTGCAGAATCTCCTGCATGAGGCCAGGAGAAAGTCTTGGGCCATACGTGATATCACTGTGAAGACCCCCATCGGGGTCACTGTGATGCCTCTGCCATCCTGTGCTGGGCATGCTGCCCTGTTTCATGCAACAGCAGCTCCTGGCTTTCACCAAACTGGCTGTGAACAGCAGGTCTGCAAGCTATCTGAGAGATACCCTCACACAAACCAAGTATAGCTCCAGTATTTCTGGATGCTAAATACATCTCCAGCAACCCAGCAGGACCAGTTTGGAGTGCCTCCAAACATGCTTCCCTGCAGGTGGGGCAGGGAAGGACATGGAGTGGGTTAGTCCTTGCATTAGAGCTTACTACTGACTCTTGCTGGGTGGAACTCAGAGCCTTCACAAGGTGTACTGGCAGCCAGTCATCCTGTGGAGAATACCTCCAGGCACGTAGATTACCATGGGGCACAACATCCTTTAACATGCTCTCGGCTTCCAGCCAGCCTTCCCCTGGATAGCTATCTGAGAGAGGTTCCCTCACTGGCAGTAAGACCTCTCTTCATGTAGGATGAGGAGCCACCCCTGTACAACTCCAACAGGAAAACTCCAGAGGTCAAGCCACCAGTCCAGTGAGGGAAGAGACTGCCCTTCCATGCATGGCCTTCCCAACCAGGGTGTCTCTGACAGTCATGTGTCATTACTCCAAGTCATTAGCCTGGAAGATGTCAAAAGATGGGCAGCCCCTCTGCTCAGGTTTCCCGCAAATGGAGAGTCAACTAGAATCAGAAACTGCTACAGATAGTGGCTCAAATACAGCAGATGCACTCTGGATCTGCTGTAGCAGCAGAGTAAAGGTATGGGGGGCATGGAGAAACCGTTTCATATGACCCAAGAGTGAAACACTGCAGTAGGGTGGGCTACAGCCCCTCAGAGCTCTTCCTCTGGTCTATGAACCCATGGATTCAGCAAGAGGAGCAGCCCCACACTGGACAGGACATAAGTTTTCCACATGGCTGCTTCCACCTTCCTTCCATCCTCCACCCCCAGGCAGTGGCACAGCACAGCCCCGCTGGGGAGGGACCCTCCTCCTGGCCAGCTCGCCCACCTATATTTCAAGCTAGCATCTGACATGCATTTTGACACAGCCGTGCCTCCCCTCTCTTTTCCCCACTACCTTGCCTTGTTTAGAGCCTGTTTTTTTCTTCCATTGCCAAAACACAATGACTGTTATAATTAACAGATTATCTCAGTGCGACAGCTGCAGTCCTTTGAAAATTAGGTTGAATAACAGGATCCTGCCGTATGGTAATTTCTTTTCATCTCTCAAATATTTTCTCTCTCACACACTCGTTTCTACCCCATTTCTTTTTTTTTTTCTTTTCTTTCTTTTCTCTCTCCCCTCTCCTACCTTCACCAGCTCCCTGGCCTCACGAGTGATATGTTTGGGGTGAGACAGGCTGTCAGGCTCTCTCTACCTTCATCAGCTGTTTTCATTCCTCTTCTTTTACTGCCACCCCTCAGAGAGAGGCAGTGTTTGCAAGTAAGATCATAAACATGTCAGGAAAAAATGCGCCTTGCTTTGGCCCACCAGAGGCCATGGTGAGAGGCTCCTGTCTGAGGCCCCACTGGCTCAGAAAGGCAGCCAGGGAATTGCATGGGCAGGGGAGATAGAGGGGATGCTGTAGCCTGAACCACTGTCTGAATCTTTCTCACAGGGACAGGAGGAGCCAAGAGCAACGGTGTGGCTGAGTGGTTAGTACTGAGCTAGCCAGGGTGCTCTACCCACCCACCTCCCCCTCCGCCTTCTTGCTGACTCAGTACCTGCCCCTGACTCACCACTGAATGGGGACTGGCAGTACTTATACGGCATCCTTCCCTCTCACTAAGGCAATAGCTCTGCCACTTACCACCCCCTCTCCCCATTATCCACCTACATCTGTCTCTCTACCGACTCAATCAACCCAAGCCAGCCAAAAAAGCAGCTTGCTGGAAATTCAGGGTTTCAAAACCAAAATAAGAACTGGTGCTGCTCCCAGCTGGACCCAAACTAAAGGCTCTGGAAATCTCCTCCAGGACTGGAGATCCCCTGGCTCCTGCTGCAGACCGGACTGATCCATTCACTGGAGTGCCTGGACTCCCCGGCCCCTGCTTGGGCAGATGTACCAGCACACAGTGTTTCAGGCTGCAAGGATGACCAGCCAGACAGTTGGAATGGGTCTGTTGGAATGGTGTCCTGAATTCGGCAACCAAAAGGTTTCAAGTTAAACATGTTCTGGACTCAAGAAACCTGCAACTTTGCTGTCAAATGTACCAAGAGCATTAGTCAATTCTCTACTCCTAGCTGGAATTCACGTAAAATGCCTTGGTCCTCCACTGCTCATTCAAACACGTCTGTAATCTATAGAACACTGTCTGTTAGAATTAAGCACTGCTTTTTCCTCTTGCAAAACAGGGCAGTATTCCTCCATGCCACTCATCCATTGCAGCCTAACCCACCTCTACAGAAGCTAGCTCAAGTTGAGTCCTTGGTCTCCTCCTGCCCGCTCAGCACAGCCATTTCCTCTCCTCCCATGAAGTTCCACCTCATTTATTTCCTTAATCCCAACTCACTAGAACAGAAGCACTTTGTCACCATTATTCTGCCAAAACCCAAGTAGAGTCTTTTAACAAACATTCATCCGTTCCATTGTATTTCAGCAGTCTGCAGCAATGCTCCTCCTCATGGTCCATGATCTCTCTCTTTTCATCCTTCGCCACCCTCACCCGGCATTCTGCCTTTGCTTTCACTCCAGGCCCTGTGTTGGCTCGTGGCACTTACAGCAAATCTCCTCATTCATTCACTGTCACTTATCTAAATGCTACCTTCACTTATTAATTCTCCTTTTTTCTAGTAGCATCCCTCCTCTGAGTGCTTTGTACAGTCCTACTTACGTATCCAATAATAGTATTTTCCCAATGAGTGAGTCATATACCCCTTTGCTGACATTTAGAATTCTCCTTGTTCTTTGAAACACGTTTATTCATTCCCCCTCTCTACAATTATATATGTCTACTCATGGTGTTGCATTTCCTACAGCAGCCCTGCAACAAACAGATGATCCTTGCAAATAACCCAACAAAATAATTGTCTCTGCTGGTACCTTGTCATCCTCCATTTTAAATATGTAGGCCAAAGCTAAATTAAGCTACGAAGCAATCAAAAAGAGGGGACAGATTAATTTTAAAAACACCCCATCCCTTTCCTTTGTTCTTGCTTGGTCCAGATTTCAGTCTTTTTTTTCCACTTACTCACTGCTCTGCCCCTTTCGGTGCTGTTAGTAGCAAAGTACACGGAGGCTGCAGGTGATATTGGGCCTCTGGTTTCCTAGGTGCTGCAAATATGTTCAGTGAGAAACAAACTTTGCTCCAGACTGTTTCCAATCTGAAAGGACAGGGAAAAAAAAAAAGTAGTATCACTCAGCTAATAGGGATACTTAAATGTCTTACCCACTAACCCAGGTAATATACACTCCATGGCCAGCAATTGATGCCACATCCCCCTAAATCTCTCTCCAGAGGCTTTGACAGGTACTCCTAGCAAGTAATTCATCTGGCAGTCCCTCCTCCCTGCACACCGGGGCCCTTACTCCTTCCCCCACACTGTTCTTTGCTTCTTTTCCAGTCCTTAGTCACCCTTGCATATGCCATACTTTATTTATTCCTTACTACTCCTCTTAATCTACATAGGCCAAACCCTAAGCTCTGTAGTCACCCTGACTCATTTCCTACCCAGGAAAAGCAACGATTTAAATCAGTGGGAAAGCCTATGATGTCAATCTGGACAGAGACTGATACTGCATGGGGACTCCCGCATGATTATTTCTTGTTCTCACTCATTCAGGTCTCCATTTAGCAACACACTTAAGCATGCACCCAACTGTAAACCTATGCAAGCCCCATTCAGATTCTCAGTTGCTTTCTTCTGCAACATCTGTGTTGATGGTTCCCACATCTTCCAAACACAACAGATTCTCCTTCTGTGCTTCCTCTTCCTAGCCTCTTTGTTACCCACCCACCAAGATCCTTTCTCTCACTTTAGGAAATTTAGATTTCTTTTTCTTTCCCTTTTTTCCCGTTTGCTTGTTTGGATTGTCTTATTTTCACCACTGCTCAGGGACTCCAGCTTGTAATTGCACCTCCCCTTTCCCAAGATTGCTATGTTGAATAAAACACTGATTTCCCCCTCTGCTCTCCAGTATTTTGAAATACCAAATTGGGCCATTGAGGAGAAAAGCTATTGGCCAGGACTGCTGTCTCTGATACTGAAACAGAGCTGGCAGTAATATTTACAGGCTACTTTGAAAGCTCCAGGGATGGCTTGTGGCCAAAAATGAAGATATCCACCCCCTCTTTTTTTTTAATGATGTCTTCCTATGACTCAGTCTGGTCCATAAGTCAAAATGAGATTTTTATTTTTATTTTTTTTAAGCATGCTCCCTTTAAGCAATGAGAACAAGAGACTAAGAACAGAACACCGTAGCATCACGGATAGGACGGGTTACGTCACAAATAGTGTAACTTGGGGTGTCCTTGGTGGCTTTAAAAGAAACAGAACAAAAGGCACATGTCCTCTTTCTGGAGAAATGAGTTTTGGCAGAGTTAAACTGGCAACTGCTTGAGTTTTCTAAACTTAGTTTTATCTGTAAGCAGAGCAAGAAACACGCAGGAAGCAGAGACACCGTGACCTCAGGGACTCATGACTTCCTGGGCTCAGCAAGGAGCTACGGCGCCCTTTATTATCTGCCATTGTACAGAGGCAGAGGCTTGAATAAAGGGGACGGTGTAAGGGGAACTGTGACAGCTGTTTCAAAGTGGGACTGTGGCGTACCAACGCAGCCTGCCCACACACTCTTACCTCTGCCTCCAGCTACACAGTCTGCAGCAACAAACAGCCATTCAAATGGTTGATAAACGAGCAGTTCAGCCCAAGACCACTTAATTTGCTCCTTGCCTTCTTTGTCTGCCAGTGGCAAGGGAAAATGCGTGTTTGGAAATTGGCGGTGCTGTGTGTAGCATTACCAGGCTGGAGTTATACTGACTGCTACAGGGGGAAAAAATAAAATAAAATGCAAAAAAAAAAAAAAAAGCCCAGAAGAAGAGGGAAGAAGGCTGAGAGCTGTGGAGAAGGGTGAGGTGGGAGTGAGGAAGAGCCACGCAAGGAAAAAGGGAGAGAAATGAGATGGCATTGTATCCAAGACTAGATACTATGATGATAGGGACATTAAGAATATGATAGATAGGCAGGAAAGGAAGGCAAACAGACAGAGGCAGGCACAGAGAAAGAGACAGAGATGAAGGAGGGGAGGGAGAAGGAAGAGAGAGAGCCAGAATTAATTTAGGAGGAATATACTGAAAACATAATCTTCTCAACAGAGAAAAAAAAAAAAAAGGAGAGAGAATTAAACAAACAGCGACAGGAAACTGGGAAAGAATAACTTTTTTTTATGAGCTTGTTAACATTTGTGAAGTTAAGTAACCCTAAATTTATGCCATTAATTTGCATGTATTACGTTTTTTTTCTCTGCTGCCAGTTTATAGTCTCTGTGAAACCTTTAAAAAGTGGCTTTTTTCCTCCTTTTCCCTTCACTTGTGTTAATTAAGGCTTGTGATATATGTATATTTTTACACTGCCGCTGTGCTCTAGCATTTAATCATCAAATGGCCCTTTTTGCCTCTTCTTTGGGCCGCTCCTGTCTCTTCCCCCACCTCCACAGAAACATGAGGGTCTGCCCATCCATGCTGCTCTGTAAGTTTGCCCAGAGCCAGGCTGGGATCCTACCTACCATCTCCCTGTCAAACAAGGTGGCTCTTGCAACCGGGAGATGTGGGGAGGATCTTCAGCCGCTGAAGAGTTAACAGCTCCAATCCACTGGGCAATCACATTGCCATGCTGAAGCACACTGTATTTACACATTACCAATCACTGGGGAGCCTTAAAATCGGATTCCCAGGGGAAATCCAGCCAAAGAACACAGTGAGATTCCTAATGAAAGTACTCGTGGCCAGAGCCGGGGGAGGCACAAGTGATGGATACACTATAATCGCCTGCTGGCAGAAAAGGGGATGCAGGTCACCCTCCAGGGCTTTAGTAGCACCTAGAAATCTCCAGGATAGGACATGAATAGGAAGAGCTGCTGTAGAAAACGCGAGTCAAGCTTCTTCCTTCTGTCCAGAGGACTGCCCTACACTCATTCCAGGGTCAGCAGTCACTCCTCTCCTCACAAGGACTCTTATTTCTGGGCAGACAGATCTCTCTCCTAAGCGCATTGCCGACTTTGGAAGTGCCCAGGGCCAACACAAAGCGTAGCTGGTGGAGCCCTCTTGGCAGTTGTCCCAGTGAGCATATTTCTGAGCTCAGCTGGACAGGAGTCTTGGTCCTAAATGTGCTTTGATTGCTTTGCTCCTCTCTAAAGGCTCTGTCTCTCCCAGCTGTAAGCAGAGTTTGCTGAAGCAAAAAGCAGGTTGCTAAGCCTGGTTTGGAGGCAGTTTGGTCTCTAGTGGAGCTGACGGGACTCATCTTGTTAAAAGCCAGCTGAGCCGAGACCATGAACGCTGAACACTGATTCAGACCCAAACACCCGCCACAGGAAACACAGAAACTGGAGCGGGGAATAAGGGTGACTGCTGGTCATGGCGAAGATGGTGTTCCCTAAGGAGGAGGCTTGTGATCTCCTTGGGACTCTGACAGGCATGTGACAGGTCTCTGGAGGGTCTCTGCTGAACTGCAGTTGGGAAGGAGAGGTAGGGAAGACAGAGCAGGCTTTCCGCACTGTCACTATTATTTTGCCATATGGGGGTGTTGAGTACCAGAGAGGATATTCTGATTTACTCTCTGGCTTACTGTTGCTGTGGCAACGGGAGAAATACAGGCCAAACCAGGCTGCATCTGCAATGTGGTGGTAATAGGGAGTTTGGGTTCCCATGTGTTTGTTTGTTTGTTTGTTTGGCTGTTTTGCAGGAGCCACATGGTAAAAAAGCACCATTGTGATGAAAAGGGAATGGGGCCCAAATTGTACCCAGACAAATACGCTCTCCTCTCATGCAGCAGCAAAACAGTCATGCATGCAGTCATGTTCACAGTACACAGCCTGAGGAGCACCAGCACATACATGTGTCCTCTCCTCCTACCACAGGTACACCTCTGCAGCCAGAGTTCCCCTGGCTACTCTCCCACTGTCCCAAGGAGATGGACATCTTGGTACATAGACACAAAGTCCCCATATACCATACACTTTCTAGCAGGCCCCTGAAGCACAACCAAGAGTCTGGGGCCCACCAGCTTGTGTCAGCAAGAGAATCTCCTCTGCCATTGGGTCTGCACGTCCCAGTTAGCCGTAATGCTCACAGGTCACAACCCCTCCACTGGCGGCTGAGCAAACATTCCTCCAGCAAATACTCCTCCAGCACGTCAGAGTGACTAGTTCTTACCCCTTGAGCTGATCAACAAGCAAAAACCAAACTCAGGCCTGTCTCAACAGTCATCTTCACAGTTGGAAGAGATAGCCTCCATTCCCAACATCAGAGTGAGTCCTCAGGTCACACAGATCAGCCTGCTGCAGATGCCACACTCCAACCACGACAACACACCTCGGTGTTCCTGGAAATCAGACACCTAATGAGGTTGAGGAGTCCTGTGCCACAACTGTCACAGTGGGGAGAGGCAAAGTCTGTGGCAGAGATGGACAGGCAGTGGGATGCCTCTGTGGGGATGGTGGACATGGGGTCTGAGACACTGCCAAAACAAGGGGTGGCACTGAAAGGGTGGTGATGCCTGTAACCTGCTGACTGCTGCTGTTGCTGGTTGTGGCTTGAAGACACTGAGGTTAAAAAAATGTGGGGGAAACAAAGGGGCTAAACATGAGCGGTGTGAAGGGAGGTGATGGAGTTCAGAGGTTCTGCAGATGTGAAAAGCTTCTCCAGAACACTGGGAAGAGAGAAGTCCAGCTCAATCCCAATGAGGAGAAGACAGCCGCAGGGCACATGTGGTGTCTGCATGAGTGCTACAGGAATGCTGCGAGTCTGCTGAGTGCCTGGCCACCCAGGGCATGTGCATGCAGGAGAGGTGAGATGAGGTGTAGACTCCCCTCCTCTTGACTCCTGGATGCCTTCTCTCCCATCATTACTGAGACTCCATCTGTCTCCACTATTTTTACACACATACACAAAAAAGAAGAGAAAATAAACACTTAATTTCTAACCTAATCAGCCCTTCTCTCACTAATTAGCACCCTCTGAGCACATCCACAGGCTGTGAGAGATACTCTGGGGCTGATAATGACCCCCAACCTGCAGTTACATATGCTGAAGGGTCAGCAGAGCCAAGAGCAAGCCAGGGGGAGGCAGGGAACAGAGACACTTTTGCCATTTGGTTTTTTCCCTCAAATCAGGGATGCTGGGAGGGGAATGTCTTCTCTTTTTTTGGCAGGATCCCTTGTGTGTATGTGTTTTTCTGAGAGAGCAAGTGAGAGAGTGTGTGTGTGTGTGTGTGTGTTCATGCATGTGTGCCGAGGAGGGGAGAAGCTGCAGAGGTTTGGAGGGAGGGGACTGGAACGAAATTCTGGCACTGAGCCCAAACCTGAAACACATGCCAATTTGTGCCTCTTGCTGGTGGTAATGAAGGGCTCCGTTCAGGACACGCGGGACACTAATTAAGGGGCTTCAAAGGCAGCTTTCTGCAGAGTGCTCTCTAAAGGGGGGTTGAGGGGAGGAAGGAGCACAAGAGGGGGGTGTTCACTCAATGGAAGACTTTCTGGCTCCAAGTGCTGCTGGGGAAGGCACTTTTTCTTTCTCCCTGTCTCCCATAGCAACTCCTACCCATGAGAGCTAAGAAGGTGCAAGCATCTGGCAGCTCCGGGCAAGCCCTGAACGCCTAGCATGCAAGGCAGGCTCCAGTACGGAGCGTGTGCCGCCATGGGGAGGGGGAATCTGCCCTGGAACAGGAGGGACACTGAGCTGGAAACAAGCAAAGGTGGACGTGAGGCATGGCAGGAAGAGGAGAGACAGAGCTGAAAGGGGAGCGGCGGGACTCAGTGTGGTGGGTTTGCAAAGGCAGCACACACACGCACTGGAGTTGCCCTTAAGTCTCCAGGGATTTGCACAGAATAAAGCTCTGAATCACCACAGATCAAAACTCCATGGCAGAGTCTCATCAACTGCATCCCATGAGGTTATTTCTCATTAAATGCTGGATGGGGAAATCTTTGAGAATAGGATGATGGGCCAGGCAGAGGCTGTGCCTCCAAGGTGTCAGTTTGGGCACCAGGCTTTGGCCTTAGTTGGGCACCAAAGACAAGAGCAGCATGGACACCCAGACAGCTCTAGCCCCCTTCCAGCAGCTTTGCAGACCTTGACTCTACAATCTCTGAGACCTGCAGATTCAGTCACAGCAACAGTGTCCTCCTGTGTTCTTCTGCCAAGACACAGAATGGGTGACATGACCCATGGCCACCAAAGAGAGTCCTGCTTCCTACGTGGTACCTTAACCAGACACCTGCTCACCCTCCCTCCATGGGAGGAAGCATGAAACAGCAGCTCTGGTGGAATCCAGGCCTGTGCTAAGATTGATTAAACGGGGACAGAGTGTGGGAGGAAAGAGAAGAATAAATTGGCAGAGCAACAGAGCGTTAGTGAGAGACGGGAAGAAAGGATGAGTGAGAAAGATGGTGAGGAAGAGAAAAGAGAGAATAGAGGGTTATCTATGGATTTTATTCACAGGGCCATGCACCAAGCACAGAGAGAAAGTGAGGGAAAGAAAAGAGAGGTGATATGAGCACATGAGAGGGAGAAGAAGTGAGAAGAGACTCACAAAGAGCAACAGAAGCAGACAGCTTGAGAGAGAAGGAGTGCTTCACTGATCTTGCACGACAGCATGCTCCCTGCCATCACTCATCACCCCACGAGCTGCCGGAGTGCCCCACAGCTCCCCTTAGCTTCAGAGGGAGCTGTCTTCTCTATGCCAGACTGCCTCAACATCATTCAGGGGTCTCCTGGACAAAGGCATTTGGAAGTTAGTCCTGCTATGGCGAGCTGTGGGCACACAGGTGAAGCAAAAGGCTAGCTGAGCTCACCTTTCAGTAGTCCTTTAATGCTCCACCATGATTGTCCAGTTCTGTAGTTTCTCTGACCTTCCTGCCCTCTCCTGTTCACTATCCTCCTGTGCACCAACCCACACTTAAACGTTTATTCCGGATGACCTGCTCCATGTCTCCCATGTTCAGCATCACCCAGCCAAAAGCACGGCCACCTGCAGCCCAGAGCAGTTCAGCAGGGCTGTGACTATTCCTGGAGACAAAGAGGGAGGAGGCTCACGCTGGAAGAAGCACCTGGGGTGAGACTGGCTGAGATGTGACTCAGGCTTGTGACTGCCCAGGGCAGGGCAAATTTTAACAGCAGCTTTTGGGCAAAAGTCTTCACATGCCTATCTGGCAATTCCCTGTCCACTTTCTTACTGCTGCCTAACCATGAAACTTACTGCCCAGCCCAAGAGATTCCTGAGAAAAGGCCATCAGATTCCCTGTCAAAGTCCAAAAGGTTTTGATGAAGAAACACACTGTGGTGCTGGAATTGGCCCCAGAACTGCCTGGGCTGAGGAACATCTGAGGTTTGCTAGAAACTACAGAGAAAAGAGATCAGCCCTGAGGAGGTGCACACACAGTCTGAGATGCAATTGCAAGACACAGCCTTGGAAGGACTTAGCTCCATCACTGATGCTTGTCTTAGGGAAGTCTAACAACCTCAGCACAGTCCAGACAAGCCCAGCACCTTCCACCCCACAGACCACCAAACATTTCCGCTCAGCTGGTAACAGCTGCTGAGCTAAAAAAACCACAAAAAGTCTAAATTGAACGGGACAACAGAGATCACCAACCTTTTCTGACCATGGGAGAAATAGCAGCCATGATTTTCAGGTTCACAGAAAGATAACCAGCCTTAGTTTACACAGAGAGAAGAGGCAGGGACACCCTCCAGCCTCCCCTTTCCTCTTTCAGCTCTTCCTTCTCCCCACCATCTTTCTGCCCTGTGCAATCCGAATTGGATGCCATAGCAAGGATAGACAAACAGACAACTAGTTAATCACTCTTATTATTAAGTTTGAACTGATTATTTTAAAAAGAATAAAAAATCGAGAGGGAGAGAAAATCAAAGCTGGGATTACAGGCTTAGCAGGCATGAGTGCCTATTCAGCCTACACTGTTCTCTTTGTGACTCTGTCACACCGGTAGACTGCTAAGAGAGTTATACTATTACTAACATGACAGCATTGTCCTACCCAGCCTGGATTAGAAATCCCAGTGGCTGTGTGGAGGGGAAAAGTCCCTTGGCAGTGGCAGGCACTTGGCCTCACGATGCCTTCCACTCGCAGCATGCTGGCCAGGCAGGGAGAAGTATTCAATTATCAGACAGGCTCTGCCTTTTCCTAGGCCAGCTTTCCCTTATTGTCTGACTGCTTTCTCCCTGGCCAGTGATGCTTGAGAAGTCTGTCACGCAAGAGGAGCTCAAGATGGTCCAGGCAATTCCTGAATCAGGCAGACTTCTCACAGCTGACCCCCTCCTCCTCCTTGTGAATACACGGTCTTCTCTGAGTACAGATAGGCTGCTCAGTCCACAGGCGGTGAGTATCTCCTTCACCAACAGTGGGCCTCCAACAACAGACTGGAAAACTGGATCTGCAACCCCTGCTGGGCTGGGAACATCATCCTGTTGTGATTCCTTAGTGTTTCTTTGGCCTAAAACCAGCCTGTAGTCACAGAGCTGAGAATGATCGCTCTCATTACTTTCACTTGTCAAGGAGGACACCTGCAGCTTTTAAAAGCAGTAAAGATGTCCTGATGAAATTCTCACACATCTCCTTTGTTGCAGGTAAACCCCCCCTCCTATAAATGTTATGCAAAACATCATGGCAATCAGGTGATCAGCCACACTCCAATACGCTGCTCTTTCCCCTTGTGATGACCCTGGAGACAGTGATCCCTCACTGGGATAGTGCTGTTACAGTGTGTCTGCACAGACTGGCAAAAAAAATAAAAGGCAATAACTGCATCACCCCAGCCAGGATGCAGAAAGTGGAAGGGCCATTGAGTAACGTGCTCCCTTGTTGCCCTGGCAGCAGCCAGCAATCTCTGCTGATGTGGTTACCAAGGATTTGGGGGACCAAGTTTGATACCAGTGAGAGAAAATGAAATGGATGCTGTGTGAATTGGCTGCGTCTGTCCCTGGATCTCCAGAGAAGGAAGGAGGAGTTGGACTTTTGAGTGAGAGAGGCAATGAGCTGAGAAGACGAGAGAATTGGGTATGCAGTGCCTGGAGGGTGAGGGTCAGGACCAAGAGCAGCAGAAGGAGCTGCTTAGGACAGCTGCTCACCCAGATGGTCTCCAGTCTGCATCCTTCAAATCTTGCCTTAGCTCCAGCCTGTGGCTGGTGCTTGTGGCCTCATCTCCCCACATCCCTGTTCTGCAGCCAGGAAAGCCACTGGTGGGGTAGGCTCTGTACCACTGCAGGAACTGGGGCAGGGACCATTCCTCATCCATGGTACTCCAGTACTATTTCATCTGTCACAACCTAAAGAGATAAGGGAATAAACGCTTTTTTTTTTCCTTTCCAGAGCTGTCCCAGGGCTAGGCTGCAATATTTTATGGCCCAGTTCTTAGCCTATTTGCATTTTGTATTTTTACTTCAACTGCTGTTTGTTTCCAGGCATTTGGGATGCCTAATGATTTTCAAAGCACTGTTTATTTTAATCCCTCTAATTTATTAATACATTGGTTGGCCTCGAAGTGCTTGGGAAAGAAGAATAAGGAAGTTGTAACCAGTGCTTTGAATAGTGCATCAAACTGTCATATGATCACATCAAAGCAACAGCAAGCAGCTCACTTTGTTGGCTACATCATGATACAGTCTCACGGGTCCTCCAGCATAGTGTCAGCTTTCCTCATACATGTTACCCTGCAACACTACCAGGCGCACCAATTCCAAGGCTGAAGTAGAAAATAGCAATGCCCAGAGGCACCTCCCCATGAAAAGTGCCCCCTCTCACCTTCCCACGTGTTGTGAGAACACAAGCTGCCACCACAGTGCAGGTAATATAAACCATGCTGACAGCCACGTGGAATTGCAGGCAATGTTGTAATCTTCCAATAAACCCAAGGTGCACTTGGCCTCCACCCTCCACTACACTCTCGCCAGCCCGGTGCTCCGTGATGAGATCCTGAAAAAAGCAGTGAGCATAAACACTGCTAATCGTGCTTCAAATCTCTGCTAGTTGGTCCCAACAGGAAAACGTCAGATTTCCTCGGCACCAGAAAGCAACTGACAGGTCCTGAAAATCCTGGGGGCTGCCCTCAAATAGCTTTTCCCAGCTCCAGGAAAGTGGTGAGTGTGCCCCATCATGTGTCCATGAGCCTGGTCTCATCAAAGCCAAGGCCTGAGGACCACAGTCTTTTGCTGCGGACAGCATCGTGGCTCCCTTACAGCTGAAAAGCCCGTAGGCCCCGCAGCGGTCCCACAGAGGCAAAGAACTCCCTTCTCCCATCACAGGCCTGTAAAGAAAGCTCACAGCAGCACAAGTTGCTGTACTCATTGCTTCTGCTACAGCTCTGATAGCTGGCCTGTCAGCAGTGAACACGTTAGCCATGGACCAGCACTTGCCAGGGACACACCACTTGCAGGAAGCTGAAGCCTCTTTCTGTAGCGGCAGAGCTTCCTGCAAGTGTACAGCTTGTGCTAAAGGGCTGAGGTGGTTCCACAAACAGCTCTCTGAAAGCAGCCTGAAGTTGTTGCTGGTTGTCATGATGAGTTAGTTGTGCTAGATGTCCTCCAGAAGCATGGTTCTGCCTGGGAATAGACAATGACTGCTGTTTACAGGGGGTGAACACATCCTGCCTGAATGAACTTATTACAGCAGCCAGCACAGCTGTCTGGCACCGGGGAGGCACCTGTACCAATCTTCTCTTTGAACTGGTGGCTGGACTGACAGAAACAGAGGTCCCTCAAGAAAGACAATAGTGGGATAGAAGGTCTTCCACACAGGATGCAGGAAGGACAAAAAGCTTTTGCAGTGGCAGTTGTGAAGCTGTTCCTGGAGCAGCTCTTTGCTGAGATACACAGGTTCTGTCAGTGCCAACGCAGCCTACGCAGCAGTGTGCCCCAAGCTGGCTGTGCACCCATCCAAAGGCAGGTGCCTGCATGCCCAGCAGCTCAGATGCAATACATCTGAAGGACAAACATATCCTCAGCAGTGCCAGGTCAGACACCTTCCTGGGATAAGCAGTCACATCAATACATTTACTCCCTTCCCCACCACAGATTAGGCCTGCACCTCAAGTTCCTGCCCAGACATCACTGTTGATTGCTCACCACACATTGACACGTCCTCTAATTAATATTTTTCTTTTTAAATCCCGTGCTTTATTTTTAAAAGCCCCTCTTCTGGCCTAGGTTCATCTCCCAGCTGATGAAGGGGAGCCCAGGGACAAGGGCTGTCTGCCATAGTGCCCTGCTGCAACACAAGGTGCCAGCCTACCAGCAGAGCCTCCCCCTTCCCCGACTCCCCACACTCCCACCACCTCCTGCCAGCACAAGAGGGCCCCCCCCCCCACCCGGGGAGGCACTGAGACTGCTCACCCTCCTTCCCCTCTCCCATCTACTCCTCCTGTGTGGACCCCCGATGGCATCTACCCACTCACTGGGAGGGACATTACAGGCATAGTGCTTGTCCTGCTCCTGGTATTCAGTACCAGTGACCTTGTTTTGAGGGCACTGTCAACCACTCCAGCAGCCGTCCCCTCCCACACAACGCCCCGCTCACACCCCCCTGCCCCCCCTCACCCCCGCTCCCGCCCCCCCCCCAGCCAACAGGAAGAAAAGGGATGTCATGAATCCCAGCCCTCTGCTATATGCTGAAGTCAGGGCTTTATCTTCACCCTACAAAGCAAGGGTAAATTTTGATGTGCTGAGAGAGGTGGTGCTTAGGTGGTAAAGTCAGGTTATTACCTCCCTGCCCTGGCAAAGCACCTTGCTGTCCCTCCTGCCCATCTTCCCCACGGCAGGGAGATCCCTGTTTTAGCAAAGTCTGATCTCCCAACCAGCTCTCCTAGACTGCAGAGGAGATAAAGGTCTTTGAAGCAGGATTTGAATTGAGTCCTCAGCATGATGATGTCCCACTTAAGGAGAAAGACAGGGTGAATTAACCCTGATCCCTGCTCTCAAGAAGATGCACCAACAAGTGATGAGGACTTTGGAGAGAAATAACAAGAGGGACAGCAGACAAATTGGCTCTTAGAGCCCTCCTGAGAGGAGCATAACCAGCTCATGTACTTAAAGCCAAAGCCCTTCTCACTCTCCCTGTAGGTTTCTTGGTGTCTTTTCTTCTTTTGCCTCCGTGATCCCTCAGCAAAGAGCACAGCCTCAGCAACCCAGCCTCAGCAGGGACGTCCAAGAAAGGTCAGACCCTCCAGGACCATGCCTTTCTTATCCAGGAGCACAGGCAAGGGCCACCTGGTCCCAGGATGCTTTCTCTAGCACTGAAGCCTTGGAAAAAGCAGAACCTGGACAACATACAGAGATAGGTCCCCAGGTTACAGAGATTTCATGGGTTGGACATCATCCCTATGAATTTACTAAACATCACAAAATTCCTCCATAAGGATCTTGCCCCGTCTCCCCTTTAATTTATCTGCACTTACTAGTTACACTTCATAGCTACATGCCAGGTGCATCTCTGGTGTGAAGAAAGGGGACGAGAGGCCCATCCCTGAAGGATGAGGCTGTTTTGCAGTGTGTCCCTGTAGGCAGGGAGGGCGGGTCTTCCTCCTCCACACTCCTCTGTAGAAGTGAATGGTAAAGACCACCCCGAGAAAGCCCAGAAGCACCTGGGTGAGGCACATGTGTCTCTGAGTGAGAGCATGTGAGCCAAAATGGAGGGCTGGTTACTGCACACACTGACATCTGATGTGTCCATGAAAGCGGCTGTTGTGACCATCCTCCCGCCGTGAGCGTCCGCACGCGACGGGACTCGCCCTGGGCCCCGGCACGTGTCCCAGCCCCGCAGGGTGTGCCTGTGTGTGCTGCCTGGCTGACAGGGCGCCTGCCCACTGGGGAACTTTCCATCTCAACCAGCTGACAGCTGCTCTACTGAGTTTCCTGGACACCAATAATGTTTTCCCTTTTCTAATCTCCCTGATGTAAATCCATTCACGACGAGTGCCTAGAGACTTTTAATTCCATCGGCATTAAATTCACTAAAACCTCTATTACCAAAAGCTTTTAGGATTTTCCCCAGAATCTACTAGTCAGGTTCATAACATGACAGAACTCCACCTCTCTCGGGTGTCTGAGAAATTAATTTGTGCTTTCTAAATGCCAGGATCGCTGACCAGACACTCAAAGTATCCCCCTTCTTGTCTGTAAGCTCCGGTTGCTGATGCGACATGGGCATTCCCAAGTGCTGAGGTGTCTTCTGAAATATCTGTAACAGCGTGAGAGGAGTCCCCACCCTGCAACAGGCCGAAGCAGATCATCTGTCACAGCAGAGCAGTATCACAGGTTCGCAGATGCTGTATTAAGAGTGGAAATGGTCTATTGCAGTGGTCCCTATTACAGTAGTCCCTACCACACTTGTAGAGCAAAAGGCTAGCAAATGCATCACAATGCCGATGTTCAAAGCAAAAAGGTAGTGAGGCCTCATCTCAGTGCTGCACACAGCCAGACGACGTAAAAGCTTGGGGACAATCCAGCTACACCTCAGCAGAGAAGGTGGCTGGATGCTGAGACAAGTTGAAGGTGGTGGTGGTGAAGGGGGGAAAACAGCTGTGAGTCAGTGAGCAAGGTTTCTAAACGCTATAATACTTCAGAGATGGTGCATTTATCCTTTGGCCCCGGAGGTTCATTGGTTGCTGTAATAGAGCAGAGAGATGCAATCATCTTCCGATCCCAGAGGTCTTTTTAGGTGCTATAATAGTGGTGATCAAGCCGTCTCTGAAGCCTTGGGGTTGCTGGCACACAGCAGGGGTGACGTCAGCGTCTCTCAGCCCCCGCAGTCCCTGGCTCCTGGATTCCAGGAGAGGTGCTGGAGATGTTGTTTCCACCCCAGAGGTTCGAAGGGGCTGTGATGATGTCAGCTTTGAAACACTGCCAAAGTTTCCTCTGGCCATACAGGAGCTTTTAACCCTGTGGAAAGGTGTGATACTGACCCAGGTCTCCAGCACTGGGATGCAAGCCCAGCTGTTCCCACTCTATCCACATCAGCTGCAGTGGGTGTTGCTCTGAGCCACCCTCCAAAACAAATCACAGCTCTAAGAATACCAGAGAGCTCAGAGATCCAGCAAAGAGCGGCACGAGGAGATGAACCTCAGTGTTTGTTTTCCTGGCTTAAAAACATTTCCCTGTGCAAGGAGTCTCTCCACTCACACCTCGTGGGCTGCCCAGGGAGGAGACATACTTACAAGGAGTCTGAGATTTGTCTGTGCTACACACAAATAGCTAGAAATCAACCTCCGTGAACAGGCTCAGTTAGCACCTTACATCATGTATTCAATAAAACATCCCCAAGAGCTGGGACCGTGCTCCTGAGTAGGAAATGCTGTAGGACAGGGAGGAGGTGTTTATAGACTTTGCTCCTTACAATGGGGAGAAGAGGAAATAATCAGATAAAGTTTCACAGTTTCTATAGGCTCAGGGATTTCTCTTCTCCCTTCAGCCCCAACAGATTTTTAATTCTGGGCTCCTGCTTGGCCAGGCAAATGGAAAGACTGCAATACCCTGTTATCCTGGCGCTGGCTACCACATCCATGGGCCATCTCCCAGGAATGTCTGGGAACTATCCAGGGTACGTTTCTGATTTCAGGCAATTCCAAGTGTTTAAGTGGCTTTGCATTTTTCGTGTGCACATGTGTGTGTGTGTGTGTGTGTGTGTGTGTGTGTGTTGTTTGGTTTTCACCAGAACTGAGTTCAGACTCGAAGGACGAACACCATGCTTCCTGCTATTGACTTCAACATGATTGTGCCAGTCTAAAGCATCTGACCTCATTCTTCCCTGAGCTTGAGGATGCTCCTGGACACATGTGATGCTAGGATTGCATTGGGGCATGAATGCAGTTCCACTGCTTATGTCCCAGCAGATGTTACTAAGCTAAGGGGAAACAACCACAGAGATACCCACACTGACTCTCATGAAAGACTTCACCAGATATTTTAGGGGAAAACATAGAAACAAATGAAAGCAGACAAATGCCAAACAATGTGCTCCTATCTTCATTTTCTTCTTGGCTGCTATGAGTTCCAGGTTAATATATGCCCTGAAGATTGAACCTGAAGGTTCAGGCTCCAAACTGGGCTCGTCCTTAGTTAAAGCCCATTTGTGTATTCTTGCTCTCCACAAAAACACACAAGCCTGCTATGAACCCTTCTCAGTTCTTGGTTCTGACAAAATCTCATGACTTGAAAGCTCCACAGTCCAACCTTGTGAACCCTGTGAACCCTTGCATTTTAATTTCACTGTGCATCTCCTCACTCCTGTGTGATGAGGAAAGACAGATGTCTTTGTAACTCACAGAATTTTATTTCCTTCCAACATCTGCTCCCAGTCCCCTGTCTGATACCGGCAACCTGTCTCCTCCGTCTCTTCACTTGGGCATGTTCACAGGCTTTCTGCCTCACCTCAGAGCCTTTTCAGTTCTCCATCATCCCTTCAGATACAGGCTCATCCCAGTTTGGCAACTCAAATGAAGCAGCGCCACAGGTGTACTGAGAACCTCACAGCTCTTCCAGAGCAGCCTCTACCCACAGCCTTCACAGCTAAACAGCTACTTTGCCCGCTCAAGGTTCAGCACAACATCAAGAGAGCTCTGCAAATTGCTCCCTGACCCCCGCCCACACTTTAATCTGGCGGATACCCTTCATTCAGGACCTCTGGGGTATCTGAAGAGTTCAAGTTCGCCCTGCCACACGCATTACTTTGACTGTATCAACAACACTGAATTTCTCTCACCAGAGCACAGCGCATTCATTTAACTTCACTCTCTTTCTCCAGCATTTCTCACAGCCCTTTCTGGCCACAGCCAACTTAATAACTTTGTCTCATCTGCAAATTTTCATATGGCATATCTCTCCTCCCACCTTACCAAGTCATTAAACAATACAGTAAATCACATGGGATTTAGAGGAGAACCTGGAGGCCACATTAACCTTTTGCCATGGTGAAACTTGGCTGTTTAATCCCCTCATTCTTTCAGTCTCCTACTCGGTTTTTGATCTATGTCAATATTTTGTCTCTTACTGACTACTTAGCTTCTTTAGTAGCTCTTGTGTAGGATCTTGCAAAAGCCTTGTGGAAGTCTAAATACATTATATCAACTGGTTCTCCTTTATCCACTGCTTTAATGACACATTCAAAGAGTTGTAGGAGATTAGCAAAACTCAGTTTTCCTCTGTGGAACCCGTGCTGGTTAGGCCCTATCAGACTACAATCTTCCAGATGTCTTCAAGCATCACTTTTTAATTATCATTCCCACCAGTTTCCCAGATACAGATGCAAAGCTTAGTGATCTTTAATTCCCCGGATCATCACTGGAGCCTTTTTTTAAATATAGGTACAACATTTGGTCTTCTCCAATTCCCCAAATCAGTAGCTTTTTTTTTCCCAAGAGATTGCATATTTTTGTTAGCAGCTCAATCATTTAAGCTCCTTCCAAACTCTCGGATTTAACCATCTGGACTTGATAACTTATTGTTCAGGGAAAGTGGGGGGAGGTTTTGTGGTTTTTTCAGTGGGTTTTGGGTTTTTTATGATTGGCTTTGTCCCAGCACCCATTATTCTGCCGGTATGGTTTCCAACAGTTCCTCATCTAAGCAGATATGGGAAAAGAAGCTCACAAACACCGTTGGTAGGGACAGCAGATATAAGATAAATCATAAGAGAATTCAGCTCCCCAGCAACATCCTAAAAATGGAGATACTGAGTCACTTTAAACACAGGAGGTGACTGGAATTGATCAGTGTGAGTTTTCTTGGGTAACTTCTACCCTGTTCTGACCGACCAGGCTAGTTTTGCTCATTTGTTTGGGTCTCTGGCTGAATAGTGATTTCCACCTTGACCTCAGAAGATTCAGGGCAGGAACGGAGCTAGCTTGATTATATACAGCCTAAGGTGCAATAAAAAGAAAGTGACCTCTGTGCTGGGGGATGCATGAACCTGGGAGGAGATGAAACCCAGCGCAGATGAAAAGAAGTAAATCAGAAGGTGAGCAGAACAATGCGGGGCTGTTAGCGCCATTGATTGCCTTTCAACTGAATCAGCCCCAAGACATGAAACGCAATGGGAAATGCTGGGGAACTCAAATAAGTAGCCCCATTATATGAGTGTTTCTCTCTTTGTGCTGGGTTGGTTCTCAATAGCTCTCACCATGCTGGCTGGCTTTAAAAGGCACGGGAGTTCAGATCAGGGCACAGCTGGACAGCCCTGATATGCCACTGACTTCATGCCACACTGGTCCTACAGCTGGGGGATGGGGAGGAAGCTCAAGATGGGCAAGAAGCACCCACAGGTTTGTCTCAGGTTCACCACAGTGACTGCACGATAGGCTGTGGGTACGTGCTCACCTGCAAGACTGTCTGCAAGCCAACACTGGCATTCCAGCTTCTGGAAATCTCCAAACTGCCACACTCCCATCAAAAATCAGAACATCTGTGTGAAATCTACCTACTGTATGACAGACCTGGCACGCCGACCTTACCTGACAGAAATATACTTGAGCGTATTTCATAAAAGACAAAGAGAAACTTCCAGAATTCCCTTGTCTCTAATTGCTGCTATTCAGTTCTTACGGGTCATGTTGATGGGGGAATTGCAGAGAAAGCTCTGTGCATGTAATGTGTTGAATTCATTCTCTGTAGACTTTGCCTATGTGAGGTAACATGGCCATAAGTATTTTTGGGGAGCAGCCTAGAGGCAAGTCTGTGGCTCTTTCTAAGACCTCACCAACATACCTCTAGTACAAAGCAAGGCAATTCCAAACAGTGCTGGAGAGTACACTCACCTCTTCTGGCCCCACAGAGCCAGGGGCAGGAGGACAGAGGACATGGGGAGAGGTTTCTCATCAATGGTCTCTCCTCTGAATCAGGATCAGAGGAACATGCACAGCAGAAGACAGCTCTGAGCTGGAAAAGGGAATCTCAGGCTGGTCATTCCCTGGGTTGAGGAGGTGGATGGAAAATGAGTAGATCCCTGTGCAGAGCTGGTCCTGCCACAGCTTTTCAGACCACATCTGTGCCCAGTACAAACATGGTCAGGTTGAACACTAGCCTTCAATATCTATATAAGAGACTTCCACACCACAAAGTCACCCTGGGGACAGGCTGGTCTCTTCCTGCCTCCCTCTCCACCCTGCTCTTCCTTTGCTGCTCCTGCCCTTTTTCTTCTGAGGCCCTCCCTCTTTCTTACTGTCTCCATGCCCTCCATACCCCTATGTGTCTCGTGATCCCCTTTCCCTCCATGACATGTCCCTCTACTGCCTGTGGGTCCCCACTTCAAAGAAGCAGGCAGGGCTCACACCTGGAGAAGCACAGCAGGGATGACACACAGGAGGAGCTATGGGGAGAAGGAGTTCTTCTTCATCCCCTGAGTTAGCCCAACACAACCCCCCAGCCCGTGAGCCGGCTCCACATAGCGGGCACAACCCTCCTGAAGGTGCCTGCTGGGGCTGGCATGAAGCGGCATGGACACGCGGGCTGAGCCGGGCAGCGAGGTAGCACGCATCCCTTCCAGCTGCTTTTCGAGCGAGGCTTCACTGCTCTCCCTCTCCTCACATACACAGCTCTGCCATGCGTGCGCATCTCGGGCTGTCCTCCGCTGCTCAGCAGTGTCCGTGCAGAGTGTGCGAGGGGAGGTGAAGTGACGGGGGGGGGGGGGCTGAAGATGGCCAGCTGCCAGTCATGGCCTGTACCAGGGTGCCCTGTGCTCCCCTGACACACACACAGACACACAGCGTGGCTGCTCAGGGAGGCCCAGCCAAGAAGCCTGCTCTCTGCCGCTGAATCCCCACTCTGTTTCCCAAGTGACAAGCCACAAACTCCCTTTCTCTTCCCAAACAAACAGAGGCTTGAGTGAATCACTGCCTCGGCCCTGGCACACAGCACCCCGGTCATTATGGATTCTCCTCCAGCATCCAGCCCCCTGCGAAGGTCAGCAGGCAGCCGTGCCAGCAGAGCCCGCAGGCTGCACCTCCCTTTGCCCACAGCATCCCTCTGCGCAGCCTGAAGCACCATGCAATAGGTGAGCATGCCTTCACATCCCTCCTCCCCATCCAATTCCTCTCCCACAGCATCTGTGGCTACAGCCTGCCCCACATAAAGTTAGGGGAAACTGAGGCACAGCATAGTGACCAGTGAGAGACGTTGCTGGGATTAGAATTTAGGAATCCTTAGCAACACGGTTTTGTAGGCAGTGTCATATCTTAGATTCAATCCTCAAAACTCATCTTGCTGGGTTTTAAAGTAAAACTGCCTGCCAACTGCAAAACCTGGTCATCAAATGCTCCTCACTATCACCAGGGACTTGCACACATGCACACATAAGCATAAGGCAACTGCCCCCCATCATCTCCCGGCCCCAAACAAAACTACCTCCTGCAGCAACACAAGCACCTGAGTGACAGATCTGGAAAAATGTTCCTGCAGCATAACCCTAAAGGTTGGAGCTCACACTCTATCCCAACTGAGCACCTGCATCTGATGGGGTTGTCACAGCTTCTGGCCACATTGTATCCCTGTTTCCTGCCAACATGATCCTGTGAGGGATGCCTATCCTGGGCCCTATGCACTGACCATGGGGCTGTGGACTACTCAGGGCTGGAGAGCAACATTCTTCTGCTGAGACACTTCCCTCCCCTTCCTCAGTGTGATGACTGCCCTCCTCCCAGACAGCACCATAATTTTGTCCCCACAGACATACTGTCCAGGGCAGTAAGCAGTGTGTGAGACATTGATCAAAACCCTGTGGGGAAAGCCAGGCAGAGATGTGGCCACCAACCAGAGATCATACTTGTCTCTGTAGGATCTCCCTGGACCTCAGGTGGTGCTAGGAGAGATGGAGCTACAGAGACCTGGATTTCTGCCTCACTGTGTATCAATTCTCAAGGCACTCAGAAGACAAGGTCAGTTGTAAGTCCTGAGAGGGCAGCTGCCTGGTGTGGGACATGGCTTGCCCCCTGCTAAGACTGTAATTCAACTCTCTTTCAAACCAGCTTGCCTGACAGGAGGGACTGAACCAGGCTGGCTGCGGCATGCAACTGCATCTGTCAAATTAGCCAGAGCACACATGATCCCCAGTGCGTGCCAGATGTGGAAGGACAAACAACACTTGAGCCAGCATCAAGCAAGAGTGGTGCAGACAGATAATACCCAACGCAACATAAACCTTGCCAGTACAGAGTTAAGCCAACTTGTTTTCTAAACACATCTGAAGCAGCAAAGTGAGTTCATACTAGATCAGCGTTTTCTACCATGTAGCAGCAGCAGTTTTGACCCAGTACCAAGCTCCCTAGAGCTGGATTTATTTTCTTGTCCACCCTCAGCCAGTGCCAAAGCCATGTCCTGAGAGGGCTGAGGAATTTAACCGATGCCAAATGACTTTGGATGCTTCATCTGGGCAGAGCTCGCTTTCTGCAAACTCCCCAGTAACGAAACTGAGTGCGACTGCACGGTCACGCTCCCCACCAGCCCCGGCCAAGAAGAACAGTGACACATCAAGAACACTACAGTCACTCCATCACCTGAACACACACTGAAGAGTGTGAACCACACACACTGTAGAGTGTGAACCACAGGGAAAAAGATCACTTCACAGTATTGTCAGCTGGCAGCTACATCCAGAAATGATCCTGCCAAGGAACACCAGCCCTTTCTGAGGCTGCCCAAAGCTGGTCCTGCCCAGCATGGCATGCAAGGGTCACAAGGGATGGGAAGTGCTGGAGAGGGAGTGGGGAAGGGGTGCTGCTGAAAGAGGGAAAAGCAGGGCCTAGGGGTACCCCAAAAGAGGAAAACAACTGGCACCACCAGGCAGAAGTTGAAGGCAGCAGTTTTGGTGAGGTGAAGGTGTCGGGGCAGCTGGAGAGAGGGACACCAGGGTGGACTGACAGTGTGTTCCAGCAGTGGCAGCAGAGAGATACATTGGAGGATGCATGCTCAGGTGGGACCTGGACAGGAGGGGAGCAACCCATCACCTCCTTCAGGAGACACCACACCAGCACCACTGCCAGGGCTGAGTTGCAGCATGGGCCCTTCCCAGACCCTTCCCCTTGAAGAAATGCAGCACCCCCAAAATCTGACTCAGAAAGCTGCAGTGTCTGCCAGAGTCTGTACAGAGCCTGAAACCACAGCCTGGCAGGTGCAAATCCCCAAACCTCCCCTCCAAAATCCATTCCCCTGAGGTTGCCCTCCTCCCGCTGCCATGCCAGCAGCTCATTGCTTTAGGGTCTCACTCGCGGAAAGGCAACCCCAGCATGACCGTGCTCCCCAAGGGCCAGCAGCATGGCTGGGCCTGCCCAGGCAATGGGAGAAACAGCTGCTCCCCGCTCCCCTCTCCCCTCCCAGCTCCACACCACAGAGGCTCCAGCAGCACAGAGACATGGTGTGGAAATAGTGCAGCTGATCTTCCTGCCTTCCCTGCAGAGGAGATGGGAAAAGGGGCACCGAGGGCAGCCCCAGGCAGCAGGAGGCCCTTTCAGATGCTCCCAAGAGCTCTGCACCCCAAAATGGGTCAGGCTCAGCACAGGGCCCCTCCACTGCCTGTGCAGGGCACACAGCGTTCCCAGCTTATGAAACACACTGTCTCCGGCAGGAAAACATCCCTCCCAGCTGGACAGGAGCACCAAGGGACAGCAGATAAGCAGTGACAAAGAGCATGCCCATCACCCCAAAAGCTGTGCTGGGCCTGGCTGGGTATTCAGAGGACGTACCTGGCTAGGAAATGGAGGCCAGCACCCTCCTCAGGGAATCAGGATGCCCAAAATATCCATGAGATGAGGAGGGAGGGGAAACCCGCCTGCATATCCCACTCCTGGGAGCGTGATGCCCACTCCAGCTCTGCCGCAAGCTACATCCCAGAGGGGACCTAGGCCAGGGCTGCGGAGCCCGGCCATGCTGCTGGCCGAGCCAGCCTGCTGCTCTGCTGCAGCAGCGTCAGCCCAACTGCCCCTTCTCATGAGAAACAGGGGAGGGGGAGCAAAATGCTGTGGGGAGAAAAGCAGACAGGTGTGTGCCAAGGGAGGGGTGGGAAAGGAGGAGAATGCACTCAGGACTGCGTGCAGGCGACCTGCAGCGCTTCCCCTGCCACTCGGCAAACAATCCCTGCCCGCACACACACTCAGAGCTGCAAGGTGGGGGGGCAGCTCTCCATTATGGGGGGGTGCTAATGAAAGCCTAGGCATTTTTCACAACGTAGCAGAAACCACTGCCTTTCCCCTCCCTCGCACCTCTGGGGAACAAGCAACGAGAGGGAGGGAGGGAGGGAGAGAGGGATGGAGAGGCACACAGAGCTGGGTGCCAAGGCTGGCTTACCTCGCGGTGCCTGTGCTGGGGGTGCCCGGGTGCACGGGAGGTAAATCCAGGGCTCTGCTCTCCTCGGTGAGTGCTGAGAAAGGCCTCTCTCTTCAGTCACATCAAGGAGTGGCCTGTGAGTAGGTGCTCCAGCTCACCGCTCGATCGAAGCTGCCATGGATTCATTGCGAACGACTTCGCCTTCTGTGAGAAGGAAAGGGGAGGGAAAGAAAAGAAAAAGGAAAAAAAAAAAGCACCAGCTTAAGTCTTGGAGGGTAGATTCACTTCTTTCTTAGGTTTCCAATGGCAACTGAATATACCACAGATGAAGATCCAGGGTGCGTGTGTGTGTGTGTGTGTGAATGTGTGTGTGTGTGGGAGGGACGGAGAGATGCACAGCTGCTGAGTCCACAGGCAGTGTGGGGTGTGAGCTAGTCAGGGCGTATCAGTGATGATGGGAATAGACAACTGGATATGGGCAGCAGAGCAGACAGACAGACAGATGGAATAAGATTTATAGGATGGAAAGAGGATGGGCTGTATCCTAAGAGCCTCGCTGTCCCACTGCACATGGAAAGGAGACAGAACCTGGCCTAGTGCAAGACAAGGTGCCAGGAGAAGGTGAAGTGTGCCTACACACACACACACAGACACACCACCTCCCAGCCCTGCTCACAACACTCGGGCACAACCCCCGACCAGCACGCTGTTCATACTCAGACTGATACATACACACTGTACACACACTGCACGCACACACTCACCAGCCTCTTTTCATACCCCCATACACCATGTTGCATACATCCCCCAAAAATTCAGAGTTCCTCCAAAAGGTGAGGTGCTTCTCTTCTTCACATAGGTCCTGCACGTGCAAGGCTGCGCAACTGTGTTAGCAAGCATACGTGATGTTTCAGACAGCAATCACACAAGCACATCACCTCCACCCAGCCTGTTCCACCACTCATACCAGTACACTGCGAACACACTTCTGTAAAGCACGGTGAATCCCAACCACCACACAAAAGCATGCTGAATGTCTGAACATTCCAACCACACACAAACTTCTGACCACTTAGACCTAACTGTCACTGCACAAATGCACATCATTTAATAAGCCTGCCTTTGTATCAAAGACCAGAAAAAGTGCCCCTGTACACACGCTCCCCCACCCCCCACATCAGTGCAAACAGCACAGCAGCGTATCAGTGTGCACATCTATAAGAAAACAGAAGTGCATAAAACATCCTCATGTGCTTAGGGGACATAACTCAAGCAAGCACCGCTGGCTGTATATCACACACAAATATACAACGCTTGCAAATTGCCTGCAGCGCACAAGCTGATCACATCAGATACTGTTACCTACCTAACTCAGCCCACACAGTAGCACACCATCCTTCTGGATCCTAAACGCTAGCCCCAGCATCATCAAACACCAGCCATATTCTGTCACATGGAAAACACAAATACTCATCAACATCCAACACAGGCAGACAAACACAAACTACAAATGAAACACAGACAGCCAGCATCACTCACCCAAAAAAAATGACATTCTTGAAAGTTATGAAGCTGGAACTCACTTTGGAGACAGCTGTATTATGCTGTGTACCTGCACATGTGCATGTGCGCACACACACACACACCCCACTGCCACACCAGCTCTGCCTCTGTCTCTGACTTTTTTTTCTCACTTTCTTAGTTCTGCCTATTCTACCATCTCCCAGCAAAGCCCATGAATCTGTCTGCTGACACATGTTGCAGCTCCTGGGGGCAAAATCTCTGGAGCAGAAAGCCTGTAAAAGCATCCAGACTCATCCCTTCTCCTTTCCACCTTTCTTCTGGTGTTAGGTGGGCTTAACTTGCATGCCAAGAAGAGTGCAAGGTCTCACCAGCCCCAAATGCTCTGAAATCGGCTCCTAATAGCATCAGAGGACACAACTGCAAAACCTAAGCACAGTGAAGAAGTACATAAACTCTCAGGGGAAACAGAGATTTGGTCAGGAAGGTGTCAGCTTCTCCCAGGCCCCAGGAGAGACAGAGATTGGTAAAGAGGAGTGAGGGAAGGAGGGGACCACGGACAGCAGGAGAGGACTCTGCCAGGCTTGTTTAACAAGCTCAGTCGTGGCACAGTGTGATCCTGTGAGGGGGCAGCGGGGAGCGATCAGGGTTCGGCATCAGGGCAAGCCATGTGTGCCTCTGTGCCCCTGGGAAACAGGAGAGGTGCAGAAAAGCATGAGGTTTTGACAGGAGAAAAGCAGCTGAGTGTAAGTGCAACTGTAGGCATGTAGCGTGGGGGTCTGTGGCTGTACTGGGATCACAGAAGCAGTGGGTACTGGCACAGGGACAAAACAAAGGACCTGGCATAGAGGTGTCTTGGACACAGGCAACGCAGGGGTTCCAGTGGGGACTGGCCCCAGACAGACTCAGCTTTCCCAGCCCTTCTCTGGACAACTCCTGAGCAAGCAGATCATCCCTGATGCCTAGAGACGTTAGGAAGAAAGGAAGGGGTTCTGCAAGCACTTGTCCTGTGCTGTTGGGACAGGACAGGCACTGCCTTCGAGCGCATACAGACACAGCTTGGTGTTAGCCAGGGTACATCACAATATCCCTCTTCTAGGATCTCCCTGTCGTCCCCCAAACCCCTCGCATGCCCAAGCACCCTGCTTCTGCAGCTCATCACCAAACAGCCCCCAGCCCCCTTCCCAGCAGATGTAAGTACACCTTCCCCACTGTTACTCAGGCATGCAAACTCTCCGCTCCCCAAAGCCACCTACCTCACACCTTCCCCCAGAGCGCTCCCACCTTCTCACGCCTGCACCACACGCGTGTTCGTGTGGCAGCACAAGAGGAGCCAGAAGAAACATGCGGGGAAGCCCCCACCACTACCTCAGCCCCTCAGAACCCATCCTCCCCTCTTCCCCCTCTACCTCCACCGCTGACACCACTCGCTTTTCAGAAGTGCTTTGGAGGAGTAAAAATTCCCTGGGCCTCAGCTGAGCTTGGCCTGTGCACCCAGGCAATTTCAGCTGGCTGGGAGCGTCTGCTCCTCAGCACTATGCTCAATTGTACCTGCCCTGCATGCCTCTTTCCACAAACACTCCTTGTGCATTACAGGAGATGAATAATGCAGGCTGAAAGGGGACAAGTGAACGAGCCTTTCGGTCCTCAGTGAGGCACGTGTACAGAGCAGAGTGGAGATGGAGTTGCCTCGTTTGGTCAAAGTTAACAGATGCTGCTGAACCTGGCAAAGCCACCATGGCCTGAAGTGCTACTTGGGTTAAAGTACAGTCACGAGGGCAATTTAAAGAAGCTTTTGGACTCAGGATTTCTAATAGGTGCTGAGAGGTAACACAGAGGTGCCATGTGTGGGTAGGCAAGGAAGATCTTCATCTCCAAGACACTTAGCCCTGAGCTAAGCAGCTGAAGAGAGGCACTAATGGAAAAGAGAACCATCATCCTAAACTGACCTCCAAACCATCTGCTACTGTGCTTCAGGGGCATGGAAGAAGCACCATGACAGGCTAAACAAGACAAGGGAGAGTGAAAGCAAGGCAAACGGGAGCCAAGGAGGGATGTGTGTGTGCACTTGCACATGTGCATCTGTGTGGTGTTCATCTTGTTCACTTCAAAGGGATGTGTTGGGCCTTACCTTCACGTGTCTGTTTTGTGCTGGCAAGCAAGGAGTCCTGGGAGACACAAAACCACGTGTGTCTGTCAGTGTTGCCATGAGTCTGTCTGCATGGGACAATGCTGAAAGTCAGCAACATGGACAACACAGTGTGATATGTTCACAGGGGTGCTCAACAATGTGTGAGTTCTGGTGAGCATCTGTGTGTTGGTAGTGTGCATGTGCCTGGGACTGCAGGTATCAATGTATGGAGCATGTACATGTACTTGTGTGCATCCAGATGCTGTAGAGTGAGCAGAGCTTATCTGTGTGAGTCTGTTCTTTGCTGAGAAAACTGGTGCATTTGTAAAGTACCACAGGGAGCGATGTGTCCTCTGTGTGTTGTCTTGTGTGTGTCTGGCAGCATTTACTCCTCTGTACAACACCAGTGTGCTACTGCTCACCTGCAGAGTGAGCATCCTTGTGAAAGCAATGCTCTGAGTACAGCAGAAAAGGACAGTAAGTGCACCGATACTGCGTGCACCCAGGATGCGTGCAGGTTTACAGGGATGGGATCCATCTCTGTGTGAAACAGTCTGTCTGGCTCCTGCACTGTCCCTCCTCTTGGTCTCCACTCTTCCTTTCTCGCCTTCCCTCAGTTCCACTCTCCCACTGGCACCAGCGTTCTCTGCCCTGGGAACCAACTGCCACACACCAACACACAGCAAGGGAACTCCTTTCCTTACAGTTCCTGGGTATCTTCCTGTACCAAGAGCCAGAAAATGAAGAAAAACCTCACTGGGCCACCTGAACCAGACCTATTCCCTTTCATGTTCTTGTCACCGATTTCCAACTCCCGGGAACCACATCACAAACCTACAAACTTTCACCCAAACCTACAAACTCCCACTCCCAAACACTAGCACCCCAAACCAGACTTACAGCTCACAAGCCAAAAGCCATGGGCCATCTAAAGCTGAGACAGCTCAGGGAAGGCAGCTCAAGGTAACAGGAGACAGGAGATTCCCTGTAGCCAGGAATACAGAGAGGATCCTGCAGCAACAATGATACCTGTCTGACTGTCGGTTCCCCAGCCAGAATCACCTGTAGCAGGTTTGGGGTAAGAAGACTTTCACACAAAAGTCAGCACAGCTCAAACTCATGCCTCTGGAGCCAAAGGGACACCTCATAGCTGCTCGGTCATTGTCAGATCCTCCATATACCAAGTAACCTCCAAAGCATGAAGCCTGCCCACTTGGACCACCTCCTGGGACAGGGGGACTTGAGCAAGAAGAAGACCCCGAAGCCATTTCTTTATTCCTTCAATCAATTCTGCAGATTGCTACCATCCTCCCAGACACCTCAACCTGTTTGTTCTGGGGCTGATCTAAATTACTCAACTCCTTAAACTGAAACGCAAACAACTGGCCTCCATTTCAGATTTTGCTTTTGCCCTACATCCCAGTCTGCACCTATTCCCTCTGGAGGGCAAAACTAGCACACGGGAGCCAGATATGAAAATACACACACCTCCCCTGGAAGGCTTCATGGGCTGCCAGCAAGACCCAGTTTCACCCAGGCCCAGGATCTCACCATTTTGCCTTGAAAATGAAGTCTAATGATTAAACTTCATCTTTTTTGATTTGACTGCGGCCCTGAACCTGTGACAACCCCAAACATCACCCAAGCCTATACACTGAAAGCCTGCCTCTAAGCTCAATTTTGGCCTCTTTAATTTGACCCCAGTTTTCTTTTGAACAGAGCCATTCTCCTCGTTGCCCACCAGCAAGGCAATGTTCTTTTCACACACACAGAAGCATTCAGCACCAGATCCCTTCTCCAGTGTTTCCCCCACACTGTACAAGACAAGCTGGGAAAGTCCATCTCTCTGATCTGCCATGACCCACGGTGCAGGTCTGTGCGAGCCAGGCCAGAATCTTCCCAGGTTTGATTTGGGTTTGTTTTTTTTCCCAGAGAGAAGCCCTGCTCACAGCTAGCATAGTTTAGGTGACCTTTTCACTGCTGGCAATCACAACCAGGAAAAATAGCACTTTGTGTTAATATTTAAACTCCCACTACAAAGAGCACAGGGACAGCCTCCGTGCCTGGGGCTCCCTTTGCGCAGCATCACTACTCCACTCACCCCAACTCCTCCTTCACCTCAGGGTTTCTCTCCCCAGCCCTGCACCATTCTCTCCCCTGATAGGCTTCCCAGGAAGCTTTCCCAGTGCCTTTCCCATGTCCTGCCCTGCAGCCTCAGCAGCCTTCCCAGCTCTGCTGGGCGTGCAAGAGCGAGCCCCTGATTACCATTCAGGCTGGATTCTCATTAGGCAGAAATGCCCCTCCAGGAGATCCATTAACAGTCCATAAGGTTAACTTAATCCAGCCAGTCTTGTGTGGTCTCTGCCCAAATTCCCTATTACATTAACAATCTTGAGCCTTAATTAGCATGTGAGGCAGAGGTGGCATTATTAATGGAGATAATACGGAGCATTAAGAATAAACAGGCCAGGCTGCCTCTCCCCCACCATGCATGCAAATCCTCTTCTGTGCAGACACGGTGAGAGCTTCCCCCATGGGCAGCACACGCTGAGAGCAGGGGTGCCCTGGACCAAAAACAAGCCCTGAGCTGTGCAGCCAGGCTGGTGCAGGAGGGGAGTAAGGAGGAAAGGGAATCCCAGAGAGACCTTTCACCTGGTCAGCAGAAGGGCTGCTAAAGAGAGGATTTAAGTCCTACAAAAGAAATCCTTGCACTGGGGAGAAGCAGCCACATCCCTGGCTAATCCAGCCACCCCATTTTTCTGGAAGGCTTGGGAAAGCATGGCCAAGGCTGTGTGATTCTCTGTTCCCTTGACTGTTCAATTCACACAGCCATATGCGTGCACATAGGATAAGATGATGGGTATACGCCCTTGTATGCAATGTGCAAGGAGGGGTGCTTGCCAGATGGGGCAGGGGCTGAAGAGGCTGACTGCAGCTGGGGATGATGCTCCTTCTGATCTCAGAGCCCCACGGGAGTGGGGGGCTCAGGTGAAGGAAGGAAGGAAGCAGTTGTGGGTGGGATCAGAGATCAAAGGGACTGGGGCTTCTCCACCTGCAGTGAGGAAGGGACAGGGCCTTCTTGGGACAGGCTGGTGGCTGGGTACACTGTGGCTGGTCAGATCAGCTTGGTTACCACAAGTAAACAGGCAGCATGGTGTAGACCCTCTCCCACCCCAGAGCTGCCCACTTCCTGGGGAGGACACCCCCTCCTTCCTTCCTGCCTTGTCCCAGGTGAAAAGAGGGGAGAACTCGTGCTGCCAGCAGCAGCAAGGCACTGGGGGAACAGAGGTCACCAACGTGTTTGGGATGCACAGTGTGACAGCCAGGCTGTGTGAGGAGAGCTTTGCATATGGCCTGCTGCCCTTCTGTCATCCCGCAAGCCTGACACTTTCTTCTAAAACATGCACTTGCAAAAGCACGAGACAAAACAGGGGAGGAGGGAAGCAGAAGCAGCCAAGCCAAGGTAGTGGAGTCTAATGGCAGTGCCTCTGGACTACTAATCCACACCTCCAGCAGCACCCAGCAGGCTAGGGAGGGAGTGGGCAGCTTGCCATGGGGACCTGCACCTGGGGGAATGGCATCCTGGCTTGCTTCTCAGGCCTGATCCATGCTATTCCAGCTCCACATAGCTCCACTGTGACCAGCACATCGTCCCTCTAGGCTTTGCAGAGAGGCTTGTCCTGGGGGCGATGTTCCCTGAAGCACAGAGCAATATCCCCCATGCCTCAGGCCTAGAGTACCTGGCTGGCGCCAAGCAGCCTTGCTTCACTAAGAGCGGTGCTGCCGGCTGCGGCTGTGCTCTGCCAGGGCACTGTCAGGACCGTGCTCAGCATCAGCCCAGCTGCCTTCACGTGCCCAGAGGTGCAGTGGGCAGCAGGCAGTGATGGGAGCCCTGAGCAGAGCTCAGCTCTCCCACTTTCCAGCACAGTGAGCTCCCACTCCCCCAGGCCCACCAGCTAGACCCTGCCAAATCCATTTGTCCAATCTTGAGCTCTCTGTTAATCCTGTTGAGCCATCCTTTAAGTTGCTCTGAGGCAGAGATAGAAAATACAACCAATGCCTTAAGAAGCTTCCCCTGACCTTGCTAAATTCAAGATAAAGGGCTTTGATTTAAAAAATTACAGTGGGGGTCTGTCACTGATCCATCACTTGGATTAAAGGAAAACAAACAGAGACACAGGATGCAGACGGTGTTAGGTGAGTAGGCAGGGAAGGGAAGAAAGGTGACAACCAGCATGGGAGAGGAGACAGAGGAAAGGAAAGGACAGAAAGTGAGAGGGGAGGCAGAAAAAATACCTTCTGCCTCTCCATCTCCACACACTTCTGGCAGAAAAGCTTTATGCACACATGGGGTGATAGATGTCCTGCCACCTTCCTTGGTCTATAAGGAAGAGCAAGGCACTGTTCCATGGTGTAACCAGGGTAGGAACAGGCTTCTAGGACTGGAGAAAAGCTCCTTGCCCCATGAGAGACACCCAGTGGGGAGCAGAGATGGAAATCTCGAGGCATAAATGGCTGCTACAGAGATCTCGCCACCACTGTCTCTCCTGATGCTGTTCAGGCTTTTCTACCTTCACTTCTTTCCACTTTCTTCAGCTCAAGCCTCCCTCCTCATTTCCTCCCCTTGCTAACAGCACTGTACCTCACTGTCCCTCTCCTGGCCCTGGCCACATTTGACAGCATCTAAGCAGACTTTGCAACACATACCTCAGTCCCCTGTAGCCCATAATTCAAAGGTTACTCAGAACACGTTTCCTCTGTAGGAAATGCCATGAGGGCTACCAAGGGAACCTTTTTCTTTCCCTATAACATTCAATACCCCTAGGCTGTCACACCCCACCAGGGCTTCCTTCTTCCTGGCATGAGCCTGTTTCCTCCCTCTGAACCTATTCTGTTTGAAGACCACTCACAAGATGGCTGATGTTTCACTTTCACTCATCTTTTCTCTGTCACCTGGCTGAGGGTCTCAGGTAGCCAGGTAATAAGAGAAAATTTTCATTTCAGCGGGTTTGTAGCTTAATCTCTCAATCTGATATAGAAAAGCCTAGTCCTGACCCAGGAGCTGACTCTTGGGGTACATCTTTCAAGTGGGTTAAGATGTCCCTGTGCTGTGCATAGGCCTGAGACCCTCCACATAGGCAGTCCATGTCCTTTTCCCTTTTCCTTCCACTCTTCTCAACTGCCTATCATGCCAGCACAATATCCAAGCCATATCTTCCCAAGACCCTCATGTCTACAGTCTGTCCCACCATCAATCACCTTATCTGAACATCCTTCAATCGGAGATCAAATCAGATATCCATTACCTCTAGCCTTTCAATTCCATCACTCTCTCTTGTATTGACCAACCCCAACTCCTGCCTGTGCTGAGCTCCGCTGCCCACACGTAGAGAAGCTATCCCCTCAACCTGAGGTCCACTTCAAGATTCCCCTCTCTATTTTTTCAAGCCCCCTAGGAACCTGCCCAGTCCTGTCCTGATGGTCAGGGGCATCGCCAATGGATTTGAGAGATTTTTTTCCCAGCTTCTTTACTTCCTCCTACACCATGCCACAGCAGCTGACACAAATATCATCACCTGTGAGGGTCCTGGAACAGTTCATCTTTGCCATGCCACTTCCCACCTAGCAATGCCCCATGTTCTTCTGTCACTACAAAGCTGCGCTGCTGTAGTCAAGAAAGAAGCAGCTAATAGATGCATGAAGATTTAAGGTGGAGGACTACTAAAAAAGATACAATAGAGACCATAAAATGAGAAGGTCTATAGAACCAAAGGTGGCATAGGAAAGGCAGAGGGGACTGGTGTTAACTGTCTCTTCCGACCCAAGGATCAAGGATCAGGAAATTAAACCAGAAGGTAACAGGTTGAAGACAAATGACAGGAGGTCTGGCATTGCACACTGCATGTTTAGGTTGCAGAACTTCCTACTGTGAGATTTTTGTTGATGTTGAAGCTTTACCTGAGTTAAAAAACTGGCTGGACAAATTCAAGGAGGTAATAAATCCATAGAGACGTATGAAGTGTACAACAGGTCTTCTGGCACAAGGTCCCTCAGCCACAGATCCCTGGTGGCTAAAAAGAGTATTCAGAGGAACTGCTCCTACACAATTGTCCTGTCTTCATGCTCTTTCTTCTTTCAGCCACTGTTGGAGATACTGGACTGGAAGGATCTCAGACCTGGCTCCATGGTGTCCTTCATCTATTCCTATGGCATTCCATAGCCAGGCTGACCCAGAAGTCACAGGCAAATAGTAGTTACAACTAACAGTATCATTGTAGAGCATTAGATCATAGTGGAGATGGATGGATAAGGGAGCAAATAACAGAGCCCATTCCAAGAAGGACTATTTTTTGCCTCTGCCCTAAAGCTGGAATGAGGTCTGAGGTGTACAGTCATCCCTGTACAGATCCTTGCTGGGAATAACATCTGTGCTTGAGTGCTATCCCCCTCGATGCCCTGTTCCATACTTTTAAGACCAGATCCCCTTTCCCTGTAGATAAACACAGAGCCCTTTCAGCAGACCATCTGTAACAGGGCCAACCCCCTTGAATTCCCTTCCATTTCCCTGACCTATCACACTATTCACAGCAGCCTCTCCACACTAATCCTTTTATTATGATCTGACTCAATTTTCCTGGCCTGTGACTGCAATGGGAAGGGAAAAGAAAAAAAAAAGAAAAAAAAAAAGAAAGAAAAAAAAAATGGGGTGTTAATCCTTCTGACCTTGTTGTCCCAATTCTGAACCATCTGTGACTAGGAATTCAGAAGAGGGAGGTCTGATCCTCCCAACCCCACTGTCCCCGTGCCAAGCCATCTCCTTCTGGAAAGAGGGAACCACTTGCTTTGGTATGTTCAGCCTGTACCCTTCTATTAAGTTGTCATGGCAAAGCTCCTTTTCATCCACAAGCACATCGGACAGGATCGCCAGGATTGCTTCCTAGACTACCTCTCCAGCCAGACAGGATGGAGAGATGGAGGAAATAATGTCCTCCACCTCCATCATGCTCCCTTTACTCATTCCTCCTGCACCACCTCTCTGTTTCCTCAACAACAACCTCTGCAGGTTCTCCTCAGCCATGAGACAGGGGATCAATAAAAGGTGAAAGGCAATCAAACACCTCTCGGATTATTCCTGGCAATGCTGCATTAGGAGGAGGCCTTGCAGATCAGTCCATCTCCACCACTGACCAAGTCTAGCTTGTCCCCCCACCTCTTTTCACCAGCTGCTCTTTCATAGCTGGTCTGAGCACTCACACCAGGAAGCTTGCATGCATCCTCAGCCAAATATCCCATTTGCTCAGCCTCATCCCATACGTCTCACTTTGTCCATCTTTTGCCACTTTAAATAATCTCTTCCCTTCCTTGGTGTTTGCAGTCCTCAAATACTTGTAAACTGTTATCATATCACCATTTAGCCAAGCTCTACATATTTAGTACTTTTAATCTCTCCTCATAAATAAGCCCCTCCAGCCCTTTCATCATTTTTGTTGCTCTTCCCTGAATTCCTTCCAATGTATCACCCTCCTTCAGCCAGCGTGGCACCTGGGTTTGAACGCCAGCTTTTCCCAACTGGTCTTACTAAAGCCTTGGAAATAACATGAATCCAGCTGCCCTTGTGCTTCAAGGCTTAATCAGAGAATCATAGAATGGCAAGGGTTGGAAGAGACCCCAAGAATCATAGAGCTCCAACCCCCCTGCCACAGGCAGGGCCACCAACCTCAGGCCTGGATCTACACAAGGTTGCCCAGGGCCCCATCCAACCTGGCCTTGAACACTTCCAGGGATGGGGCAAAATGGTTCTGGATCTTGAGCACACAGGCATCAGGAAAGCTAACTCGCTTCACACATGCTGCACCAGGCAATACAACTCAAGACTGTCTCTGTAAGCACAGGTCCTCTCCCCAGGGAGAGGAAGAAGCAGGTTTATGAGAGGTGAGGAGAAGATACATGGGCAGGTAGGATGGATGCCCTCCACCTGAGCATGGCACACAGCTACGAACACTTACATATTTACCCAGAGAAGAGACATCAGCTCCAAGAGATGGGAAAGGTGCATATACACAGTGCTGGCTCCACGAATAAACCCACGTGCGATGACCCGCCTCACGCACAGGCCCCCGCACAATGTGCACAGGCAGGCACACACACGGGTGAGCGGGGGATGATGGATGTGCCCACACAGACTTGGTGCATGCCCAGATGTAACCTGTGCATGCAAGAGGAAAGGACAGACAAAGCCCAGCAGAAAATGGCTCTCCCACACACATGTTCTCATGCATAAACCAGTGTAACCAGAGGAAGGGTAGCTCATGGAGTCCTCATAGTAACCTAAAAATACACAGGCAGCTCTGACCCATCTGGTCTACAGCTTGAGCACACGAGCCACGGAAAGAATGAATACAAGCATATGACACCTTGCCTTAAGGCAACTGGTAGCCTGTACACCACCCTGAGACACAGTCTGCACTTCTACACTGCCATCCATGGTGATTAGCTTATCACCCAAGCCATCCAGAAGTGAGGTGAGTGCTGAGTAGTACAGAGGGGAAGGAAGGCACTTCTCAAAAGGTGAGCTGTGACAGAGCCAGGGATCCCTCGTGCTACTTCTGACCCCCTCCCCAAGTCAGCAGGGGTGATCTTTCCTCACAACAGTGTTTGCTTCATCTCTCTGCTATCAGGATGACACCCACAAGAGTCCAAAGCACCCAACGTTTCTTGCAAATAGCCCTTCCCCTACAGATTACCAAAACCTGACAGGTGTTAACCTTGTGTGTGGATGTTCCTGTGTAGGAAAGAACATGGGTTCTTAGCCTCCAGACACACATTCTTACCTCTGTGAAACTTCTGTTGCGCCATCACCCCCCCCCCCCCCAAAGCATTGCCTGGAACAAAATTCTACACTGAAGGGTTGACAGGCTGGAGGTGCACTCTCCAGGGTGACTGCAGATGGGAAGGAACGGCCCCAGCACATCAGCTGGGTCAGCACAGGGGAATGGATGGGCCTCACCTTCAACAGCAGGACAGATTCTCATATGGGGATTTGATCCCATGCCTATGTCCATAGTGTCTGGTTCTATGCTATGAGATACCATGTAGCCACTATGTCATTCACCTCAACCTGGCTCCTAACAGCTTGTTCCTTACCCCTTATAATGCCATGGAAAGAGTGACAACTGCCCTTCCCTCCTTCTGTAGCTCAGCTGGTCAGCTGGAACTGGGTTTCCTCTTGGCTTATGAGCATTGAGCAAATGAGGTCATTTCTCCTCAGTGATAGAAAATTATTTGGTCAGTCCTGTCCATGAGGAAAGCGGTTCATCTCAGGCAATGGCTAGGTACCACTGAGCTCCCAGGAGACCCAAAGACCTGCTATAATCCCTTAAGGACGAGGTCAGAGAATGGCAAGGGACAAAGCTAACACGGGCTTAGGAGTGCAGGAAAGCCAGGACACAAATGCAGCTCTGCTGAAGTGAAGCTGTAACTGCTGCCAGACTCTCTCACCACGGAAGCAAACACAACAGCAGTTCCACAGTCATTGTCACCTCCAAAGTGCCAAGCTTGATTCATCTGGGGCTTTAAATACAACCTTCATCTGCTTCACAGCTGCAGGAAACCCACCCTGACCCAGCAGAGAGAAAGAGATGGAGGTGGATCACAGCCCTTTGGTCTGCTCCCTGAGCTTCACACTCTCCCCTTCCAGCCCCAAAAGAGGGTTTTGCTCCACCCCATCACAGGAGGTGACTCCCATGGGTTCAGCCTGCCTCCCTTCAGTGGCTCAGTTCCATGTCCTTCTTCAGCCCCGTTCCCACACTAGAAAGGCATCGGGGACACTGAGAAGAACCCCCAAAAAGAGTTCAAGCACCTGCTGTAACTCACCCCCAGGACCAGCCTGGACAATCCCTACCAGCAGAACCCAGAGTGCTACCAGGGAGGCACCAGCTTTCTCCATACCTGCCAGCAGCCTGGGATCCCTCACTGTTCAGGACAGCTCAGCTCTTCCATGGAGGTGAAAAACAGAAAAGGGGGTATTTTCCTGGAGCATGCTTGCTCTGCACCTAAGCTGCTCCTATCCTTCTCCGGTGCATGGGCGTGGATAAGGTCTGCAAGCATGTTTGGGAAACATCACATCCCCTTCCCAGGGCAGGACACCTCTCAGCATCTCAAGAATGTGAGGGCAGAGGTGTTCCCTGCACGTCCTCTGCCCTCCCTCACACTCAAAACCAACTTAGCCCAGGCCCACACTTACAGGGGACTGAGGGACAAAGCACAGTATTTGGGATGAGGGAGAGAGCAGCCGGGTCTCTCTCTCTCTCTCAGCAAATGTGCTGATATTTTCTGACAGAGCTGCTGACAGCACTGGGAGGTTTCAACAGGCCCTGATGTGACCACCAGCTTTTTTCCCAGGTGGGCAGTGCTCTCTACCACTCTTCAACAGGGTCAGATGAGGCAGCTGCACTCCGCCTGGAGCTGCATCTGGCTTCTGACACGACCCAGGTAGGAACAAACATCACAGACATCATCACAGCTATGCTTCCCCCCCTCCTACCTTCCTCCCCTGGCTCGTGATTTTTACCTTCCCGATTTTAACCGCCAGCTGCTCCCCCCAGCAAAAGCTACACCTCCCTGTGCCCCCCTTTCCCAAACGCCCTCTCTACCCTCCAAGCAGCTTCTGCTCCACAGCTTAGCTTTGCAGCGGCGCAGTGGCTCAGACAGCCTATTCCCAAATACCTACTTTGCCTGGAGCTGGGTAAAGCGAGGCAAAGGCCACGCAGCCAGGGTTCTTCCCTCGGTGTGGTAGTTTTTGATGGGGGAAGAGCAACGAAAGTAGCCAGCTTCATACCGACAAATCTGCGTGACTGTGGGTTGGATGCTCTGAAGCCAAACACCTCCCAAAGGAAAATAATGGGGTGAGGAAGGTGGCAGGTGGGGAAGGGGCTGGCGGGGGATGGGAGGGGAGGTTTCTAGGCTGGAGGAATCAGTGGGATTAAAGTGGCTGTTTCTCACCCCCAGCACCGCATCCGCACCCCTCCACTCCCTGCAGCTCCCTCACTGCTGCTGGTAGAGTCTGCACAGAGGCGGGAGGCAGGAGGGGGGCTGTATTTAAATATATTAATAATGCATACTCAATGCAAATTAAGCTTCCTTTGAATATTACATTAGTGATGCTGCCAGGCTGCGCTTCCCAGGACCCAGGAGTGATGGTGTGTGTGTGGGGACCTGGTTGGGGGGGGAAAGGGGGGTGCAGGTCACCAGAAATACCCCGGCACAGCTCCCTTTCTCCCCCTTCACCCCAGCTCCCCCCACACCACACACACTCCCGCTACCTCCCACCTCCTGGTGCATGACAAATTCCTTGGCTCACAGCATGCAATGCAGCCAGGCTCCCCAGTCCTCTAGGCCCCCTCCAGGGACATGGAGCCCCCCCCCCCTCCCTTCCCCCTCCATAATCTTTGTCCGTGTTGTGCCCCCTCCCCCGCCAATCTCAGCAATCTTCTCCCTGCTCCATAGTTTAGCTCCCTACCTCCAAGGTGGGGAGAAGGGTTGTCCTGTCCAGCCCTTAGAGGAAAAGGAGACGGAGCAGCTCCTAAGCCTGGCCTGCACATGTGCACCCACTTGGTGTGCGCGCACGGGCCCCCAGCAGCAAATGCTCGCAGGAGCCCGGAGTGGTGGCAAATGGGCCTCGGGCTGTGCATGGCTGCAAGATGCATGCGCCCGCAGCGCACGAGCAGCGCTCTCCTCCCTGTCTCAGACCCCTCTCTCCCTGGGTTCTGGCGAGGGTGCCTGCAAGCACATCGCCTGTGCACAGCCACACACACGCGCACACACATACATGTGTGCTGGGATGCATGCGTGCAGAGGTAGGGGGGAGCCACGCCAGCGCACACACAAGAGGGCATTACGCACAGCAGCTCCCGAATATGCTGCCTGCTGCAGCATGAGCAGATTTATGCTGCCTTTCCCCAGCCAGATCCAAGCTCTGGAATGGGAACAGCAGCAGCTGTGCACTCCTGCCTGTCCTGGGATGAGAATAGGATGCGTCTGTTCGTCTTTCTCCCCCCACGCCTCCCCCTTCCCCCTCCTCTTGCTCCCATTCATTCATTCAGCTTCTCCTCCCCCCCCCATCCCATGCCCCAAAGCAGGTGGATCTTTATGCATAAAAATGTGGGCACGCTTTTCTCTGGTTTCTCTGGTGGAATAGATGGGCACGCAGGCACCCTGGAAGCAATGTTTATACACATACGTGTGCATTCAAGTAGCTGTCCCGGGCCCCTACATAAATACCCAGCTCCCACCACTACACACACACACTCACACACCCGACAGACACCACGCAATGACTTTTCTGCAGCCAGTCAGCCTCCCAGCAGAGCGGTGTGAAAACAGAGCAGCGATTTACTCACTCCCCTGCACCCAAGCCAGGCAAATGTTCACGCACCACACACACACACACACACACACACACACACACAGACACCCCACTGTCTGCAAAGGCTCACCGACAAAGTTTGCAAAGAGGCAGGGAGCAGGGGGGTGTTTGATGGAGAAGGCTGTCTCCTTCCTCCCAGAGCTACAGGCAATACACATACATGTCTGTGTATGTGCACATGCACGTATGTGTGGGGGTATAGGCATATACCTATAGCTATACCTATATGCATGTACGTATACAGGCACAAAGACTCACACATATATACATACATATGTATGCATCCCCTCCTCTTGTGAGGTCTGAATAGAAGCAGACCAGTTAAACCCAGCTGCGTGCAGCAAACCCGGGACCTATTCAGCATGCCGATCCCAAGCAAGTGCACACACACACACACACACACACACAGAGAAAGGGAGACCTGTCTCCAAGCCTCCCTCCCTCCCATCACCCCATGTGGGTATTACCCCCCTCCCTGCCCCCCCCCCTCCTGCCCCGGCCGCTTCCCCATCTCCCTCGCACTCACCCCTCGCCTTCATCCTCAGATCAGAGACATACACCCCCCAGGGAGTGCATGCATGGGCTGGAGGATAAAGGCAATCCATCCATCCTGCCCTTCTCCCCCGCCTCGGTCCTGCCCCCTCCAACCTCAGCCGCTTCTCCGAGCGGCGACACGGATGACTACGGGGAGCCGAGGACACGCGAGGCAGCGGCACAAGGGCTGCACACGCAAACGTGTCACACACACACGCACGGGCGCGGGCACATACCTGCTTCTGGAGGGGCGATTGCTCCCAGCTTCCATACGGGGCATGGCAGGGAGGGCGTGGAGGCACAAAAGACCCCTGTCTTCCAGCAACTTGCAGCCCTGCGGATGTGTGATGGGGGGGGGGGGGGGTGGAGGGGGGGTATCCCCCACCTAGTGTCACCCCTTGGAGCTGTGCTGTCCCCTGCCCCACAGCTGTCTCATTCCCGTCTGCACCTAGGCAGCTCTCCCAGCCACGCACACACGCGAGCGCGGCAGGCGGGGACGGAGCGGCAGTCCGGGGAGGGCACGCACAGCCGGAGGATTTGCTGCCTTCGCCGCATCCGCATCACTGGGGGAAGAAGGCAGAAAGGGCTGTATTGGCATTTAAAACGCGAGTGATTAATTCGCCACGGGCTCGGCTGATAGGGCTCTGGGACCGGAGCCGGCACTGCTTCTCCCAGCTGGGAAGGCTGTGACAGGCGAAGGTCCCTCTCCCATGGAGCCAGCTCCGAGCTCTCCTCGCCCGCACAGCCACCGCTCCGGTGCAGGCGGAAAGGGGTGGGCCTCCACCGGAGACATGAGCACGCATGCAACAGCTGCTGGGGAACTGCACGCACACACACACACACACACAATTTCCTTACAACAGCTGCTCAAGAGCTACACACATCAAACAGCAGCTTCCCAGGAACACACACAAGCAACAGCTGCTGGGGAATCGCACACACACACACACACACACACACAAGCTACAGCTTCTCAGAATCAAGTCACCCACGGGAAAATACAACCGCTTCTAGGAATGGAACAGGCACAAGCAACAGCTCCTGAGGAGCTACATGCACACACGTATGCATGCAACAGCCCTACACTGACACGGGTACGAACAACAGCTGTGGGGAAACTACACCTCGATCTGTGGCCCTGCGGCATCTGCTGTGAAAACTGTCACACAAGAACGCAACAGGAGGTGGGGAAACCTTTCATCCACACCTGAACCCATGCGTGTGGCTGCTCCGGGGAGTCTGTCTGTCATACACCTCCTCAGACCACCACAGGCAGCAATGCAACAGCTCCTCAGCAATCACCCAAACAACACAACCCTCACCTGTATGCAACGACTTACCAGAGGAGGTTCCACCGCCCTGTGCCCAAACCCATGGATGCCATCGCTTGACAGAGATCTTGCCCACCACTGGAAACAAACATCCATGTGCACCCGGTGCTGGGGAGCCAGTCACAGCTCAGCTCCCCAATATTGCACGCAGGCAATAGCTGCTAGGAAACCACCTAACCAAACAGAGGGTAACTCTTAAGAAATCACTCCCCAGCCCCTTCCCAGGAAGCCCAAGCATAGGTGACAGCTAGACAGAAATAATCCCTGCAGAGACATGCAGACACAGGGAAGGGACAGGATGCATCCCTGGCACTCACCGCAGCTGGAGGGACTGCCTGTCTCACTCCAATGAGAGCAGACATGCAACAGCTGCAAAGAAACTTAGGAACATAGAACATTGGATGGGAGCTGGCTTCCTGAGATGTGCAATCCAGTCTCCTGCTATTTCAGGCAACCACATCACAAAATCTTGCTCAGAAATGTCTCAGGGTCTATCCTAACCCCGAGAGACTATTTGGTCCCTGCTCAGAGACTGTCCTGCCCCCTGGCTGCTCTGCTGTTAGAAATCTGCCCCAACACCTACATTTACCCATGACCAATTCACACCCACATGTTCCTGTGCCAGTTGACTGTGCCGCACAGAGGTTGACAGAGGCTGCAACAACAAATGAAAACACTCTGAAGCATCCACTTGCAGCTGAACAGGCACCATCTGCACCCCATCCTCACACGAGCATACACACAACAGCTGGGTGAAGACATTCCCCTCATAAATATCAACACACTCGCAACAGCCTCTGAGGAAACAGACACGTGCATGCATATGGGTGCAAACATACCAACGCATGGGACATCGGATGGGAAGCTAATGACAGCCCAAGAACTGTGGAGAAATTACTCTGCTACACCCCCTCCCCCCAAGCAGCTATGCATTATATCGTGATGTCCCCCCTAAAGAAGCACCCATGGCCCACCGCCCCATCCTACTGGTTATTGTACAAGTATGGAACGATGTAATAACCCCACCTAGTTCACACCAGCAGACCTGGGCAGGAGAGTGAGCTCATTTGACCCTCTGCACATTTTTCTCTCTGTTGGATGAGAAATAACCTCATGCAAATCCAAACCCAGGCCAGAGGACTGCTCCTTGCCTTCTCAATACAGACATACAACAGCCTCAAGGGCAAGACAACAAACCCATAAACGCTGCCCTGAGGACAAACATCAGCAGCCTCAGAATTAGTTTTCTCCCTCAAAACACTCGCAACAAGTGCAAAGGACCCATCTACATTCCTCACAGTCAAATCCCAAAGCTGTAGCCAAAGTAGCCCCAGGCATCACACACCACCTTGATGGCATGAAGAAACAAGCTGGTCCATTAGGTACAAACACAAAAGGCCATCACCCCTGTTGAAAATGACAAGTGGGAAGCTTGTTGTATCCTCTTTCACCTCAAGCCTGCAAACCCAAGTGGGAAAAAAGCATAGACTCATACACGGAAACACACACTCCTCAGAGGGACAAGAGGTGAGCAGCTCTGAGGACACTTCTGGATGTTCCCTGGACCGTTTGTAGATGTCTGTTCCTAGTGGATTAAATGCCAAAGATACTAACTCCACTTGGGCTGAGAGAAGGAAGCTTCTTTTGGCAGCTACAGACTTTGATTTCCTTGCTTTTATCACTTACGCCCATGGGAGTTTTTCCTCCAAGCTCTTTTAAAGCTAAAACCTAAAGGAATAGGGACTTGCTTCCATCTTTTTCTATTTCCTCCAAGGACAGACACTGCATCTTAGAGGGAGCTGAAGCTGGAGGAAAAGTTGCCTACTCCAAATCAATGCAGGATTTGTGCCTGTTTGAGTTCCCCCAGAATCATCTTGCAGTCTGTTCAGAACGAGTCTCCCAGAGGCTCTCCTGCTGGCACACATCCATTCTGGACTCAGAAGTGCTGGAGCAGGATCTCTGTGCTGCCAGGGCCCATGGGGGTCAAAGAGACCTCACTCATACTCCCACTGACCGAAGAACAATATTTAAGTCCATCAGAACATCTTCAAGAGACAGAGAGAAGCACAGGCCACATCCCCATCGATGTGGGACATCTGGGTCCTTGATCTGATTGGAAGCCAGCCCCCTGATGCTTGTTCGCTCCTTTGCAGGTGATCATCAGAGGGTACAGAAGCTCACCCCCACGTTTATTTTGCAGAGGCTCTGACCTTGCCAAAAGCCCTGGAAAGACTCTGTTGTTTGTTACTTCACAAGTTTAAAAAAAAAAAAAAAAGAAATCACCAAGGAAAAAAAAAACCCTCCTAAGGACGTCACAGATACTTCCAGTCAGCTGCAGAGGTGCCTCATTCTCTGTGTCTAGCACTACAGAAGAATAATCGCCTTCTAATTCTTCTGTGCTGATGTTCCTGAGACCACCACCCTCCAGCCAGGCCTGACCTCTCTGCCCCCCTAACAGGCACAGAGGCAGCCCCAAGGACCCCCTTGGTTTACACCTTCCTGCTCAGCTGCTGCTCTGTTAGTCTGTGACATCCTCTAAGACTGGAGATGCTGTTAGGGGTGAACAAGGGAGCTGACCTTATTAGAGGAACTCCTCAGTGCTATTCCAACATATGCCAGGGAGCTCTTCAGTCCTGTGCTAGCCCAGAATCTAGGAGTCACAAAGGTGATGATAAAACTGATTTTTAACTTTCTGTGCCCAGACTGGGGAACACTGGAGGTGATGGACTGTACCTCTGGGGAGTGGAGGTGGGAGCGCAGACAGCCATTGCCCCCTCTGCCCCAGCACCTGGCCCTCGTGCCATTTGCCCACGCGAGGAGGGCCAGGGCAGGCAGGGGAGGCAGCCGCCCAGCCTGCCTGCCTGCCTGCCGTGTGTGCTGCCAGGGAAGGGAGTCTCGCTGGGAGCCTTTCCAGCTCACAGAGACGGCAGATCAGCCCTTCTCCCTCTCTGCCTCTTCCCCGGCCCATCTCCCCCAGGGCTAGAACCGGGTCCCACGGCTGGGGAAAACGGGCCCCGGGAGAAGGCTGGGCTCTGCCCTCGCTGCAGTCAGAATCTCTCCGCTGATCTATACTGCGTTGAGCAGTGACAGATTGATTTTACAGCTCTGCCTGGAGCCGGCCGCTGGCCCTGGGCTGTGGATGAATCAGCTTTCTCTGGGCCTTGGCTTTTATTTCATTATTTTCCTGCAACTTCCCTCACAGGCAGCTAAAGAGAGAGCGAGAGGGAGAAAGACAAAGTTGGCAGATTTCCTTCCCTGCTCGTGTGCTCCCAGCCTCCCAGCTTGGCTTTGGGACTCCAGGAGGAGGGCGGAAAGGGATTGTTTTCCAGGGACTGACAGCTGTCAGGAATAAAGACATGAGGCTCCTTCTACATGGGTAGGTACGCATTGCAATGGCTGTGGGAGATGGCAAGGACTGCGTAAGTGCTGTGTAGCATGAACAGCTCCTGCACTGCTATGCTGATGCCTCATTCTTTGCCAAACAGAGGGCGGGCCATTTTTCATTGCAAGGGGCAACATGTTTGGAAATAACATGGACCTGGAGGACCGGACAAGGGCTGCACGCTGCTGTCTGTCAGGCCATGAAGTCTCTGAGCATGCCACAGCTAGGAGGTTCTCCTGGGATAAGGTAGCCCTTCCAGGCATGGAATCAACATTCTCCCCTCTCCTGGCTGTGGATATTGTAGATATTGCCCAGGGAGAGCCAGGCCAAGTCATAACTCTGTTGGTTATTGTGCCACCAAGAAGAGCAACAGTCAAGTTAACCAAGGAGGGAACGGTGAAATTAAAAGGCAGAAAGGCATTAGGTTTTCCAGGCCTGGTCTGGAATCAGAATGGGAAAGTTCAAGCCCTCAAAGGCACCATTAGCAGAAGGTTATCTGAAGTAATTGGTGTCCCATGAAAGAGCAGAGAACAGAGGCACCAACCCAAAGTGCAACAGATATGTTCCTCTCCATGCCCCCAACACCTTGGCAGTGAACAGGAGCAAATCTCTGCTCTATCGCATTTCCTGCTGAAAAATCCCTTTGGCAGAGCTGAAGAACTGCTCAGGGGGTCACTCACTTATGCTGGCACCTGCCCTGCAAGAGGAGGAGTAGCCAAGGGAACCCACTGCCAGTTCGCTCTGCTCCAGCCTTCTTCCCGCACGCTCACCTCCCAAGGGGGGCTTCACATCACCATGTGTGGTACGGCCATCACAATAGGTTCAGGATGCCTTGGAGCTTTTTCCTGTCTTGTCACAGAGCTCTCCAACAATATAGACTGCCTAGGGAAGGAGTGTTTCTCAGAGAAGAAAAACTAGATTTACTGATGATGGACAGATAGGACATTATGTCAGTGGCTCCCCCAGGCTTGCACATATCCTTTCTCTCTCCACCTGCCCTTGGGCAGGGATCAGAGAGTGGTCTTGAAGACGGCCAGAATGGCTAAAATCGTCAGAAAACAAGGCCCTTTTGATCTGTATAGATCAAGAGGTAGGAGGGGAAGGAGGAGGGGGGGAAAGGAGGGGAGAAAAGGAAGAGGAAGATGGAAAAAGCAGGAGAGAGAGGTTTCCCAGAGGTCTGTCCCAGCAAGTGGAAGGGGGGGGAGGAGAAGGGGGAGGTGGAGAGGAAGCAAAGTCCATTTCATCCACTTTGTGTAATCTTTTAATCTCTTGGTTTTTAATCTTTCACATCAGGAATGACAGACATCATTAAGAGTAGAAGAAATCCTTGTTGGAAGGGAGATAAGGACGGTGAAAGAGAGAAAAAGAACTTATTTCTATGCCTTCTGCCTTGTCCCCGTTCTCCAAGTGTCTCTCTCACTCCCCTTTCCTTTTTCCTCTCTGCCTACAAGCAATAATACAGGTAGTGACCTGAGGGACACAGACAGAAACACCCTGTGGGCCTCGGCACCTGGGGGGAGGTCAGTGCCACGGCCTCTGAGCAACGCAGGTCGAGCCCTCCCTTGGTGACAGTCTACCATGGCACAGAGGTACACGGGTCAGTGCACCAAGTCATCTTGAAAGGCTCTTTTGGAGCCAGAGATGAATAGCAAGCATTGCCAGCATTAACTCTTCTTGTTAAAAGTCAAGATTACCTGAGGAAGCCAGCCCACCCCTTACCCAGAGAGGAGAGACAAGTTTTTGGAGGGCAAGGGAGGACCTGGTGGCATCTGGCTGGGTGCTCCTTCATCTCAGCTTCCCGGTCTGTCCAATCCTGTGGATAATAATCCTCACCTGGGAGGGTGATTGTGAGAGGTTAATGAATTAACATTCGTAAAAGCTTTAGATAAAGGGCTAAGGATTATCACTGCTGTTATGCATGGAAACAGCTCCTAACGAGCATTTCCCACCTCCTCCCTCCTGCGAGCCTGGGGGATCATCTGACACAGATCCTGCCACACAGGAACTCCCCCAGAGCTGGAATTACAGGGAGTGTAACAGAGAGGGCTGCAGGCTGCCAGAGACTCAAATCAGGGGAAGACAAATTGGGGGCACTCCATTAACCTGCAACCCATGCCAGGCTGTGGGGCCGATGGCCTGTCCAATCACACTAACCAACAGCGACAGGTCCATCCCACTCCCTTCAAAGCTCAGCGGAAAACTGGCGCTGGTTTCTGACCATGGCAAGCCAGGCTCTTGCCCTGCCCTTTCGAGGCTGTCGACTGACCCGAGACAGTTGCACAAGATGCATGTGCTTTAAGGAAATCTTCACCCCAAAAGGAAACTTCTGGGCTCCTGGTTTGGCTCAGGATTCAGCAACAACCCAGACAGACACTCTCCTCATAGGCATAGGAAAGGCTAGTTGAGATCACATTTTGGTGTCCTAAATCTCATGCAAAATGTTTTCCAGGCTGGGGATGGGAGCTAATTCAAAGCAGGAGTCTTAATATGATACATCCCTCCCTCACACACAAGCGGAAACTCAGGAGAGAAAAGCCCTCCCTAAGTTGCCTACTATAAATACACCAAACCACTTAAAATGGCTCCGTTCAAGAGAGCTGGTAATTTGATAGTGGTGTCCACTTAATTAGATTAGGCTCTTCTTGAACTCAAGGGCTGCAAGCAGCTGATCCTCCTTTCTTTCTTTTTCAGTATTATCCCGTCAGCTGCCGTGCTGCCCTGGCTGTGAGCCTTCCTCCAGCCTCCCTCCGTGCTTGGTCCTCAGGGGATGATGGTGAGAAACCCCAGGAAGACGGAAAGCTCTTGTCAGGCAGTGACCCAGCAGAGTGTTTGAATATGTGTCCCTAACCCTGCACTGAAGTGCCCACTTCATGAAGCAGGGGCAAATTGTTCCCTCCATGATGGAGAAGCTTCAGGGTGTGCCCTACAACTGGGATCCAGGGGGTGCAGCTGGAACGAGCTTTCTGCTGCAACAACAGCTCTTATTCATTGGTTAAGCAACATTCTTCGGGGATTTCCTTGCCATGGTCACATGCCTTTTGCCTTCACTTCCCAAAATCTGTTCTATGGCAAGAAAAAATGTGAACTGGGCTATGAGTATGAAGGTGACAAGGAGACAGAGACCAAGCAATTTTTGGCCAAGGTGACTGGCTGAGGACCTTTACTGAACCACACGTGAACGCACATGTCCATGGCATCCCTTATAATGAAGAGGGAATGGATGGGTTAAGGGCAAATCATGTGGTCACTGATGACTGGAGATGAAATCGTGGTCCTCACCAATGCTCTGGGCAGTTGGATCACCAGACCTGCCACAGACCACATTTGTGCCTCACAGTGCATAGGTCCAGAGCTGGATGGCTGCACCTATACAGTGCCCTGCCTGGGCTGCTGAGCACTGCTGAAAATAGACAGTGCAGAGCACAGCTCGGTGACAAAGTTTTTCAATCACATCTGGGGTAAAAATCAGCCTCTCTGTACTGCAGTGTGTGGCAATTTACACTTGAGCTAGTCAAATAGCAAAGAGCATAGTTAGTCTCCCCTGCAGTGAGAGACCAGAGGGCAGCACTACCTTTGTCTTCCCCTCAGAAGACTAGAGCAGATGTTAATAAACCATAAAAACAGCCAGAAGCTTTTTTAATATATCTTGTTTTGCTGATTTCTCACTTGGAGGTAATTAAGTGACCTGTATGTAGGTGGCTAGTTGACAGAGTCTGTAGCCTGAGCACTGTTTATAACAAGACAAAAAGTCACCTGGAGGGGAGAGGCAAAATTGTTCTGGAGTTAAAGCAGGGGATGGACTTGGTCAACTCTTGAGGGCCTTCTCAAACCTCCCTTGCAATCCAGTCAGCCAGTTAGCACTTTTTGCATGAGTCCAGGTGCTGGTTTCCCCAGAGCCTGATCCAGTTCTCACTCAAATCCAGAATAATTGTGGCACTACTCTTCAACTGCTGGATTGGGCTGACACCCTTGCTACCCAGGTCCTTTGATCCCTGCTCAGTGAGCTTGATTCCGTTCATAGCAGAGCTGGATTAGGCACACGTTGCCCTCTCTACAAAACAACCCCAGATTTGGAGAATTAATATTCCCAGACCTTTTGGTCTCCATCAACAATGGAGGAAGTTGGCTTAAACGACAGACAATTTGCTATTCAATATGTTCTTAATTAATATTAAAATCTATGTCAGGTTATTTTGTTATGGGTTGTGGTTGTGGTTTTTTTTTTTTTTAAATCCTCTATCTCTTTGTTATTTATTCATTTTGATTTTTTATTTTACCTCGTTAATGTAGTGGTGATTTAGATGCAGTTTCCTCTCTCTGCTGCACTTAATGAGTCGTCAGCTTTATTCACTCTCACCCGCGTCCTCATGGGAGCATGCTTTGATTTTCTAGTGGGTGCATGAAAACACAGATTAAAGCAATTAGACAGAAATAATCTTAGGGAAAGGGGAGAGAGATCCAGAGCGCCTAATTATACCATTTTAATCAAGACACAATTATGCAGAGACTTTTATAGATTATAAATTAACCAAACTCCAAAGGCAGAAAAAAATATCATTTTAAATATGGTTCATTATGCTTGTTGTTTCTGCCTTGTGATCTCTCCCAAACTGGACTTCAGGGTTCATTTAAAAAAAAAGTTCTGGATGGGGCTTTGCAGAAATTGAGGAGAAACAGACTCAGGAGACCCTGCTTGCTAGGACCAGGGTCGGGAAATGGCCTCTGGGAGAAGGTAAGGAACTACAGCCACATTTCTCTCCCCCTGATCTCACCAGCCTTTTCCCAATGAACTGAGTAAGTGTGCTCGCTGGTAGGTGAGGCTTGACAGAAGACCTCCAGCTGTCTGCATGGGTCAGGTAAGGAAAGAGACAGTTCCTGAGTCTGGGTTTTGCTCTGCCCTAAGAGGCTCCGCTGAGTTGCCAGCGAAGGACTGTGGGTACTGTAGTCTAAGGAGCAATTTCCCAAGCTACAAACATTCCAATTAGAAACACAGTGAGTGGGCAAACAAAACACATCAGGCTGGATGTGTTTTCTTCTGAACCCTGGAGGAACTTAAGCCAGCTGCTCCAGATTTATAGCTGCTCCAGATTTATTGCAGCAAAACCGCAAGGCACTCAGGCTCTCAGAGCACGTAGGAAGGTGCTCTGCTCCTGCCATCTCTGCCGAGGAGCTAGGGAGACACCACCCCCCCCCCCCCACCCAAGAGCACTAGGGAATCTCTGTTTCCCATACTATTTTATGATGGGGAAGGTGTCCAGAGCTCATGCAGAAACAGGCAGGCCAGTTCAGACACCTCTGATTTTGTGGCTTCAGCCTAGAGATGTCTGTGAGGTATCATGCTCCCTTTTGCTGTGAGCACAGTACTAGCAATCCCTTGTGCACCGGTGTGCAGCACTCCCTGAGCACTTCACAAAGAGCTTCCAGGTGTTAGGGAGACAGGAGAGGGCTTGCCGCAGTGATCCTTGGCTTCTAGCAATGTTTGCCAGCAAGTCTCCTGGAAGGTTTTGCTACACTGTGTCCTGCGCAAAACAGATCCTCTCCAGAAGGTTCTGCTGCCAGGCACCTCTCAAAAGGGTGCTTCAACCCATCAGAACTTCTCCAGGCCCCTCTCCATTGCCATGGCCACCCCATGCCATGAGCAGCAGTGCTGAAGTGGCTGCTATGTTCTCTGTTAAGGGCAATACTCTCATTTGTCCAGCGACCAGCCTCAACCATCTTCCACCTGAAAGTCAGTTCTGGTGACACTCATGCAGGCTGCCAGCAAGGTGGGGATGGCTGCGATGTGCCCAGAGCCAGTTTATACAAGCGAGAAGGATGCCACCAGGACAGGTAGCTGGCTAAACGGGGGCAGTGTCAGCGTTAGGCACGGGGACTGATGGACACGCAGCTGTCCTGCTACTGAGCCTGAGGCTCAGCAGTCCTTCCAAGGAGTAAAAGGCAGTTGCCTTCTCTCAGCTGCCCTGTGCTGGAGCCACGCTGTGCCCATCACCACAGAGGGAAAAACCCTGGGCTGATGCACTGTATCCACAGTTTGTGCCTGGAGCATGGGACTGCCATGAGCTGATGGAGGCAGACATGAGTAGCGGGAAGATCTCTGGGACATCTCTGCCTTGCAGCCCGCTCACCCGTTTGTCGCTTCCCACAGTGAGGAGAGCAGGGTGGCACGCTGCTTCCCTTGATCCGCGTTGCCTCCTACAGCCAGGGACAAGCCTAGAAGGACTTGGGGGGTGGCCCCGTTCCTCATCGAGAGCTCGGTCTGGTGGGTGAGCGGTGGTATCGGAGTGCCCTCTGCTGGCCCCATTTCTGGACTGTGTGGCCTGTCCAAGCCTTGGACACCCCCAAGTACCTCTGGGAAGTTGGGTCTCAGCTTGCCCCCACCAGGCCCTGACACACCCACCATGGTGGACACCACTTCAGCAGCAATAGAAACCAGCCTACAAGCAGCTTGGAGTCCTGTTAGGGCTGGGTCACAGCCCCAGAAGAGCCAGCATGACGGAGAAGCTGGGACAGATGTTAAAGTCAGCATTCAGCTTTGCATATGTGGGTGGATGTGAGGTGCAGGCATCACTCTCACGCTTACCAAGTGTTGCTGCAGAGATGTGGCAGGAACTCACAGGGGCTTTTTGGATATGTTCCCAAATCCAAGGAGGAAAAAGTCCTTCCCTGCTCCTTTGCTCCAAGAGGCAAGCAAATTAGAGGTGTGGTAAAAGGGCCTGAGCAGGAACACAGTCCCTCTCTTGAGGCCTGGTGGCATTCAGGTGGCTGACCCTGTGATGGAAGAGGGTGGTCTGGCCACTTTGAATGAGTAGCACTTAGGGATGTGGGTTGGTGGTGGGCTTGGCAGTGTTAGGTTAGTGGTTGGACCTAAATGATTCTGATCCTATGATTCCACAAAGCTGGGGCAAAACCTCCTGGCCATTCACCTGCCCTGGGTGGCTGGGAACCTTTTCACACCAGGATGTGCATGCCTTCACTCTTCATCCTGAATTTTCCTCCAGAGCTCCCTGTGTTTTGATTGTCCAAATCTGCCATGGTGAAGCCTGCTGAGAAGAATGGGGTCATTCTGCACAGACTCAGAACACCCAGGTTCAGACCTGTCGGTGGATTCCCAGGTTGTGCTAAGAAATCTCCCAGGTCTGTGCACACAGAGCAGAGGTTTGAAGTCCCTGTGGACCCACGCTCATTTACACCAGCAGAAAACCTGACACGCTATCTGTGGGTTCCAGAACCACAGAGATGACCTTCTATTGCTATCAGCAGAGGAGAGAAGGAGAGAGCAAGATTACAATCCAAGGAGTTCAGGTCCCTCTGTGGAGCTGGTCACTTTTTGCATCGGTATCTCAGTCATTCAAGCAGGGATGGCACTGACCTGACAGATAAGATGTGAGCTAATTGGCAGTGCTCTCTCTTCGGGCTCCTTCCATGCTCAAGTGCTGCAGAAATGCTGAACACCAGGTCTGGTTACTGTTCAGGGGAATTTTTAATTGGAAAGAGGTAATGGAAACTGGGTTATCCTGGGAGGCAGCTTGAGTTTGAGACCAGGGTGCTGCATTGAGCTATTTGGGGCCTACAAGGGAGAGTATCAGTGAGGTGCTGGACATGCCAGTACCAGGGGGTGACAGATCAGAGACAAGTCCCAGAAGAGGACTCTCCTGAGGAGAGTTCCTGAACTGACTTTTGTAAATATTACTGAACAATGATAGAAAAAACCCCACAAACAAACAAATAATTTTTTTTTAAAAAATCATAAGCAAGGGAAGCAGTTTGGGTTTGAAGGAGCAAACAAAGGTGTTCTGCAGCCTCAGCAAGTGGGACAGTGCTGTGTCCTATGCTGGAAGAAGAGACTGAAATTGCTTAGACATGCAGTCCATCAAAAGACTTCAGTATGGAACTAACACACAGTGTACCCACCCTCGCTGGGACTGCTTGTGGTCTTGAAATGCCATGCATGGCAGCTCTTTGCCAGGGATGGAGCTATGAGTGGACATCATTCTTCCTTGGCCTTGGTTAGAGTAATGTAAAAAGTAAACTGATAGCATCCAAGATGGAGCAAAAACTTCTCTTTCCCTTTCAGCTTTTCATCAGACACTGCTGAAACCACTGCCCTCTCCCCCCATCTGACAGTCATCTAAATGTCGAGCCACAGACAATGCGGAGCCAGCTTCTGCTTCTATCAACCTCAAGTGCTGGAAGAATTGCAGGCCAAAAAAACTTTGGTAAAAAAATGTAAATGTCACTTTACAGAGGACAGCTCCAGCTTGACAGAAAATCCATTGCCTCTACCAAACAGTTTGTGAGCTCTTCTGGATGCCATGCTGTGGTTTGTTGAGCAAGAAAGGTGCAATACAACTCCCCGTTTTCCAGACCCATCTCCTCAGTCCCCAACTGCTGGAGTCCATTTATCCACTGATGGGCCTGTCACTGCCACAAGGGCTCATGGTTTAAAAACCACCAAAATAGTGAAAGGCAGCCAAGACCTCCTTCCTTTCTCCTCACTACTGAAATCCAGATGCCCAAGGTATAGTCATGGATCTCATTCTCCATGGTCCCCTGGCTAACTCCCAACTAAAGTGGTGTCATGATGGGATTTCCTTTGGTTTCTGTAATGAAAATGATTTTCTGCAACTGAAATTGAGATCCCATTATCCCAAACTGGATCACTTCCAAATAGCACTGAAGCCCTCGGTCTGCTTTTCTGACTGCTACATGCCAGCTCCTACCAAATAAGTCAATCCGTATTCCTGGTGCCCTGCAGCAGTGTTTGAGACATGCTTCAGGGACATCTCAGAGTTTGCAAAGCTCCCAGGAGGAAACCAGGCATTATTCCTGTGCCACCCAGGCTGAATTTTGATGAGAAGAGTGGGGAGAAAGAAGTCTGCACTGGAATCTTGGAATGAGCCCATACCACATCTTTCTGCAAGCCTCTTTCATTCCAAGTCTCTATGGCCTTCCACCTCATTCCATTCTGTGTGGACACAGACTGTGAGGGAAACAAGAGTTCTTCTGAGATGTGGGGAATATTTTTTACCAGCACTCTCCTCAAGCTACCCATCCATCAGCCAGTGACTCCCAGACTGCCTGTAGCTTTAATTCCTTCTCTGTGATTGCTTTCTGCCTCCACCACCCTGGAAGTTCCTCCTCAGATCTGCTGGAAAGCAAGGGGCAGAGCGTAAAACAGTTAAGTCTGCTGCAGAGGATGCCAAGCTCAGGGTAGTGGAGGGTCGTGTCCCCCCCTCAAAAAATGACCTTCCAGGTATTTTGCACCTGATCTCAAGATGCAGAACTCCAGAGCAGAGAGGACTCTCTGATAGACTCACAGCACTGTGGAAATGACCACAGAGAAACAACCAGGAGAGGGAGTGGAAAAAAAAAGAGATAAAGAAAGCAAAGCGATAAAATACATACATTTAGGGGCAGCAGAGACACGAAGAGTAATGTGGAGATGCAGAGCAGCAAAAGGGAGCAGATGAAATGATATTCAGAGAGCTGCCTATAGGGAGAGAAAAGGGGAGGGAGGCATATAGAGGAAGGGCACAGATGCAAGGAAAGAGAACACAGGGCAGGGAAGAGAAGGGGGAAGTCAGACAGGGAGAAAGGGAGGGATCTGGAGGGATTGCCTGATGTCAAATCTGATAGAAAAGAGGATTTATCTGCAAAAAATAACCCAGATCTAAGCCACAGCTTCAGAGCAGCTGTGTGCAGAGCTGCAGCACGCTGTATTTGTTCTTAAGCGAGAGCAAAAAAAAGGCTGGTGCAGGTTGCAAGCCAAAGCAGGGTCGTGCCATACTAGGAGGTTGCCTGCCAGCCTGGACCACGGTGAAAGGAAGGGAAGGGAAGACAAAGCAGGCAGAGGAAGGCAAGATGAGGCAAGGTAGGGAAGGCAAAGCAGGGCAGGGGAAGGCAAAGCAAGGCAAGGGAAGACAAAGACAAGTATGGGAAGGCAAAGAATGGCAGGGACAAGCAAAGACAGGCAGGGGAAGGCAATGCAGGGCCAGAGCGGCAGGTCCGTCCCTGTCCATGGTGCTGACCGGAGCCTGAGCCTCACAGGCCCCACAGCGCCTCTCCTCCTCTTGTCCCCTTCCCGGCACAGAGCAGAGGGGCTATTCAGGGGTCTTCAAACAGTGACAAAAGCAGTGTGCTTCCTGGAGTGAGCAGAGAGGAGAAAAGCAACACATGATGGGCTAGATGTAAAAGATTGGGGGTTTTCCATCCTCTCTCCCATCAATGATTTCAGCAGCAGGGCTGGACTCTCTACAGGCCTGCCTGGATGACAGGCAGTGAAGTGTGTGCTCATGGCTGGGGAGCTGAATGAAACGAGGCATCTCCAGAGTTCTGATTCTGACCTGTCTGGCTAAGTCATTGTAAGGATCAGCCATCCTCTCAGCTTCTCTGTGTGGGACAGAACTCACTCCTCCTTGGGCTAGGCTCTCAGCGCTCCTAGCCTGTGTTCCCTGGGGGTGTGTAGGTGCTCTCTGCACCCATTGCCGCTGGATCGAAGGCTCTCAGCACCCCCACCTGAAGAGCAGAGACTGTGGTGGGAGGATAGACTCAGCTATCCCACCTGCACCTGATCTGCCCAGACTGTATGACCAGGAATTGGCAGTCACACAGGCACTCTGTGTGTGTTGGGCCACATTTGCCACCAGGGAGCTTTTGATGAGGAGATCTCTTTCCATGGCCTCGAGGCTTACAAAAGGCTTAGTCTTGAAAAGTAGTCTTAAAACCAAGATCCACCCACGGGGTGGACAGGTGCTCTGTCTCTACAGCAGCTTAAGCCCCTACTGTGGATTGCCAGGTCATTTTGCAAGATGAAAGGGCTGAAAAGGAGCTGGCCTCCTCTGTCAACAGCTCTAGTATGTGCCTGTGCCTCTGTCTCTTTCCAAACATGTCCTGGCCTCACCAGGTCATTTTCATTCCAGAATTGCAAATCATCTGTCCTGCAGAGGAGAAAACAGTGCCCAAGAGCCTGTCACAGTTGCTCCACAGGCAGCTAAAATTTGGTGTCGGTACAGAGTACCAGAACAAACCTGTCTGTCAGAGGTGAACCTGGTATCAATGCTTTGTTACCAGCAACCTGGATTTCCAACCTGATGCCAACAGTGTGGACCAAAAGAACATGTTTCCAGTTGGAAAAACATCTGACAGAAAGGGTGTACAATGGCTGGCCCTGCTGCAGGACTATGTAACCTCCTGATAGCTCAGTATCACCACCTCTTTAACTCTCTGGGATTCTAGGATGTGACCAAGTCAGAGTGAAAACTCTCCAGTCACACAGACCTTTGTGTTACCAGACTAATAACAACCTATACATTTCCTTCCAACATGAAAATCCAGCAGGAACCCATAGTGAAAGGCAAAAATGCCCTTCAGGGGTGCAGATCCAGGGCACTGGCTGGTCTTCAACTTCTGTCAACAGAGAAAATCAAAAAGCCTTTAATCAACTGGACCCATATTTCACGGGCATGTACTGCCTGCCAGCATGCCAGCCCCATTTCTTGGGATGATTGAAGCAAGAAAAATTCACCAGGAAGAGTCAGAAGAGCACAGTCCCGGGCCAGCCAGGATGAACTACCTGCCTTGTGGCATCTCCCCAGTTCCCATTCTCCTTGGCTGTGCTGTGCCCAGCAGCTGGCTGGCTGAGGAGCCATCCCTCTTCTGTGGGCCAGCATCACGTGTCTAAGTTGGAACATTATTCTCCAGTTCTAGGAAATTGGATTAAGGGTCAGAGAACACCGACCGTTATTTACCTTTGATTAAAACCATCCCTCCTCCCTCCTGGGCTGGAGAGGCCAGTGTTGCTGTTATTTACTCTGCTGCCAAACCTGGAGTTCAAACCCTGCCCTGCAGCACTCAATAAAAGCCAGAGCGGGGGTGGGGGGAGGGGGTGTACAGCAGGCAAGCAGGCAGGGCTGTGTGGGTGGAAGGGGAGTGATTATCCAGGCCACTAAGTCCTGTTCCTTTCTTTTGCAGTCAGGCTCTGGCACGGCAAGGACAGGGGTGCTGGAAGTGCCTGGCCCTGTGGCTCACAGCACTGATGGGGACCCAGCCAGGATAATCCAAAGCAAGCCAGCCATGTTTGCCCCCATGCCAGTCTCTGGTCCTCTCCCTTCACTGCATCCCTGCTTTCACACAGCTCCCTTTTATCTGCACCTCCTTCTCCAGCTCTCCCCTCAGCCTCCCCTTTCACCCTCCTGTCCACACATGATGACCTCCCTGCTTCTCCTTTCTGCCTTTTCCTCTTTTCTGCTCCCCCTCCTTCCCACCCTCTCTCCCACCTCCGTTTCTCATTCCCCTCATCCTCCTCCTTCCCTCTCCCCCCACCCTCCAAGCCGCTATTCCAGGACAATAGAGCAGATGGCAGGCTGTTTGTTTTATATGTCCCTTTGGAAAATCAGCTCAGCTGTTGAATCTGCGACTTTTGCTAAAAACAGACACCGTCCAACACTAGCTGAATGCTGGGGGAAAGGGAGGGGGGTGTGGAGGGGCCCTGCGCTCCCTACCAGCTGCAACAAGACTTTGCCTGTCTGCACCCACACCATACTTTTGGGAAGCAGGCGTGTCCAAGAACCCGCAGAGGAGCATTGCCCCCTGTGCACTAGAAGAAACACCATCACAAAGCAGAGAGAGCTTTGCCAGCTTCTGCAGCGAGCCTCACTCCAGCCAAAGTTGATAGTAACGTGGCAACCTTCTCCTCACCGCTCTTGAGTTGATGGCTTGCAAGATGGGGACCAGGGAGACAGACTCCATCCCACTGTAAGTGAAGATAAGGTTTGTGACCATCTGAGGAACCATTAGTCCATGGGACCTAATGAGATGCATCCCAGAGTCCTGAAGGAATTGGCTGATGTAGTTGCTAAGCCCCTCCCCATGACATTTGAAATGTCATGGCAGTCAGGTGCAGACTGGAAGAGAGGAAAAATCACAGCCATTTTTAAAGGGTAGGAAGGAGGACCCTGGGAACTATTGACCTGTCAGCCTCACCTCTGTGTCAGGGAAGAGCATGGAACAGATCCTCCTAGAAGCTATGCTGAGGCATGTGGAGGACAGGGAGGTGATTCAAGACAGTCAGCATGACTTTACTAGGGGCAAGTCCTGCCTGACCAACCTAGTGGCTTTCTACAATGGAGTAACATCAGTGGATAAGGGAAGAGCTGTGGATGTCATCTATCTGGATTTCTGCAAGGCCTTTGACACAGTCCCCCACAACATCCTTCTCTCTAAGTTAGAGATATATGGATTTTATAGGTGGACTGTTCAGTGGATAAGGAGTTGGCTGGATGGTCACATCCAGAGGGTGATGGTTAATGGCTCCAAGTCCAGATGGAAGACTGTGACAAATGGTGTTTCACAGGAGTCTGTGCTGGGACTGTTGCTGTTTAATATCTTTATTAATGATATTGACAATGGCATTGAGTGCACTCTCAGCAATTTTGATGATGATACCAAGTTGAGTGGTGAGGTTAATGTGCCGGAGGGATGGGTTGCTATCCAGAGGGACCTAGACAGGCTGGAGAAGTGGATCCAGGTGAATTTAATGAGGTTCAACAAAGCCAGGTGCATGGTCCTGATCCTGGGTTGGGACATTCCCCGTTAGTCACACAGGTTAGGAGATGATGTGCTTAAAACCAGCCCTGTGGAAAACGACCTGGGAGTACTCATAGGTGAAAAGTTGGACATGAGCCACCAATGTGCATCTGCAGCCCAGAAGGCCAATCACATCCTGGGCTTCATCAAAAGAAATGTGGCCAGCAGATTGAGAGAGGTGACTGTGCCACTCTGCTCTGGTGTTGAGGGAACACAAGAAGGACGTGACCCATTTGGATCATGTCTAGAGGAGGGCCACAGAAATGATCAGAGCACCTCTCCTATGAAGACAGAAGGAGAGAATTGGGCTTGTTCTGCTTGGAGAAGAGAAGGCTCATGGGGGACCTTAAGGCCTTCCAGTGACTGAAAGGTGCCTATAAGAAAGCTGGGGAAGAGGTGGTCACAAGGACATGTAGGAATAGGAAAAGGGGGTGATGGTTTTAAACTATAAAAAGGTAGATTTGGCTTGGATATTAGGAAAAAAATCTTCAATATGAGAGTGGTGGATCACTGGAACAGGTTGTCCAGAGAGCTGGTGGAAGCCCCACCCCTGGAGATATTCTAGATGAGGCTCGATGGGGCTCTGAATGACCTGATCTAGTGAAGATGTCCCTGCTCACTGCAGGGGGGGTTGGACTAGGTGACTTTTTAAGGTCCTTTCTGATCTAACACATTCTATGATTCTATGATTAAAGGTGGGACAATGAGGAAGGGGCAGGGTCTTTTCAGCTCATCCTTTCTGCTTACTGCCCCAGTCTGCTGCTTCTCTGAGCACTCATGAAAGCTGAGTTATGTGCAGTCTCCCCAGGCAGAAGACACTTGGCACAGAGTAGCAGCTGATGCTCTTTCCAAGCTCCATGTCTCCTCCTATGCTACTGGGGAAGCCATGAGTGAGAAACCACTGGCCAGAGTTGGGTGTATGGGTAGGGGAAGACAGTCCTTACCTTTTTAGCCTTCCCCTCTTTTTGTTGAATCCTTAAGCTCCAAGGTACCAGTCCTCAGGCCAGCATTCATCAGGTGCCAACACAGCAATGAAGTGGATGTAGATTTTGTTCTGGTTCTTATCCAAACCACTTTCTCATCCCTCACCTCTTCCCTTCCAATAAGACCCATGGCTCATATCTGCCATCCTTCAGACCTGTTGCTTTGCAGTATTTCTGGGTGGAGGGAGGTGTTTTTGCTCTTGAATTGTGCCCCTCCCTGTCCCAAAGACCACCTTGTTTCTCCTGCTTAGATGTGACAATGCTGTCTCAACAACCCTGTAAGCCCTCCCTGCATTCCCCGCCCTGCCACTGCTCCTGCATGCTTTAGGGTAGGCAGAGTTTTTCTCTCTGTCCAGCACCAAGCACAAGCTGTCCTTGGCTCACAACTGGGGCTGCTGGATGCTTTTCCAGTGCAAATGCTGGGTATTTCATTGCATGTCCTCCACCTGATACACCACGGTCAAAGGCACCAGCTGCAGATTCTCTATGTGCCCCCACTCCTGGGGGGTGGGATGGGGAAAGCAGGGTTTCAGACAGCAGCATCTCTCCCCATCTAATTGCCCTGTTTAGTTGCACTTCTTTTCCCTACATCACTAAAATCAACAGTCTTCTCAAGCAGTGGCAGAAGGGTCAGGGCCAGCAAATCCATGTACAAAGCACTGTGTTTAATTTGTTCTCAAAGTTCACTGTGAATCAGATGCAGCTTCCAATGAAACCAAGGGAGGCCTGACCGAGGCACAGTCAGGTGTAACATCTGAAGAGGCTCCTTAGCCTTGCAAAATCCTGGAAGGCAATTTAAACATGAGACATAGGCAAGAAGCCCATTCTCAGGGTCTGTAATTAATCACATACAGTTCAAACAGGGAGAGAAAGATGAGTTCCCAGCTTTCTTGGAGTCCAAGACGGATCAAACAGGGAGCAGCAAAAATCTGAGGCTGTCAAGGAACAGCCTTAAAGAAGCAATGCCAGCTGAGCAACAACAGCTCAGCCCTGCACTCCTTTAACCTCCCAGGTAATTGGGCAGAAAGTCTAGAGGAAAAAAATTCCTGCACTGGCCAGTGAGAAGAAACACAATTATTTCTTCTTCTTGGCTTTGCTTATGTCTATGGTATCCTCTTCAGGGGGTAAAGCTGAGCAGTATCTGGGACAGAAGAAAGCCCCAGTTAGGATGAGAGCCCATCTCTGGCACCAGCTGCTAGCAGGTACCTCAAGGAAGAACATAAAGCTGGTCTGTGCCACTCTGTGCCCATGTTACTAAATGGAGCAGTCACCCACCTTCACCACCACCCAGAAATGTGATCAGCTGTGTAAAGCTTTGGTGGTCTGTGGTGCAAAAAGGCAAGCCAGCTGTCTTGTTGGCTTTCTCAGGGATTGAAGGAGAGAGAGAGGAGAGGAGAGGAGAGGAGAGGAGAGGAGAGGAGAGGAGAGGAGAGGAGAGGAGAGGAGAGGAGAGGAGAGGAGAGGAGAGGAGAGGAGAGGAGGAGAGGAGGAGGAGAGGAGAGGAGAGGAGAGGAGAGGAGAGGAGAGGAGAGGAGAGGAGAGGAGAGGAGAGGAGAGGAGAGGAGAGGAGAGGAGAGGAGAGGAGAGGAGAGGAGAGGAGAGGAGAGGAGAGGAGAGGAGAGGAGAAGAGAGGAGAGGAGAAGAGAAGAGAGGAGAAGAGAGAGAAGAGAAGAGAAGAGAAGAGAAGAGAAGAGAAGAGAAGAGGAAGAGAAGAGAAGAGAAGAGAAGAGAAGAGAAGAGAAGAGAAGAGAAGAGAAGAGAAGAGAAGAGAGAGAGAGAAGAGAAGAGAAGAGAAGAGAAGAGAAGAGAAGAGAAGAGAAGAGAAGAGAAGAGAAGAGAAGAGAAGAGAAGAGAAGAGAAGAGAAGAGAAGAGAAGAGAAGAGAAGAGAAGAGAAGAGATAAGAAAAAAGAGAAAAGTAAAAAAAAAAGAAGGTTCAGGGCCAACCAACCCAATCTCCCTTCTTCAAAGACAAACTGACTCAAAGGCTGGCATCCTTTCCTTTGTGGCCCTGGTAGGCTAACACTGTACTGACCACAAAAACATCCAGAGCTGAGGGGGCAGGCAACACCCCCCTTTCCTGCTATTGCTGGGCAGCTCCCAAACAGCATTTTCAATGCACAGCTAGAACTCCCATGCTCTCCTCCAAGGCCCTGCTTGTGGGTTTCTTTCCTTCCAACTTCCTTTTTTCCTGTTCCTATTTCTCACCTTTTGGCTTCTGTCTTCCTCTGCTCATCTTTTGAAGAGAAGCAAGAGGCCTGGGGAGAGAGCAGAGGCAGCAATCCGGGTACAGCTTGGGTGAATCCCACAGTGGCTCAGAAATCTGTTTTCCTTTGGCAGCAGAGCTGTTAAGAGGAGTTGGAACCAGAGGCAGAAGCATTGTCTAGCATTGCTATTCTTCTCTCTCCCCTTCAAGCCTTCAGCAACAACTGCAGTTTCCCACCTATTTCAACTAACTTCTCTTTTCCCCCTAAAGAAAGGATAATTAGCATTTTTTTTGCACTGTCAAATAGGGGTTTCCTTAACAAAAATTCTTCACAGCTAAGGGGGAAAGCAAAGAAAGGATACTGTTAACATTAAAGCCTCACTTAATACTTTACATTTCAAATACTGTAACTGCTTTCCCCCCCCCCCCCCTCCTCCTCCTTCTTCTGAATCTTCAGTATACAGCTTAAACATCATTAATAGTGTTGGTTGCCATGGTGTTGGGCAGGCGGAGGTCTCTGTTCTGGAAACCCTGAACTACACTTAATGTTGTACAACAGCAAGGTCATGCCAACACCTTTGACTTTGACCCAATTTTTCCCCAGTAAAATAAAAAGACCAGGTCTTTATCCCTTTTCATTCTTGGGATAGGTTTTGGTTGGGTTTTTTTTTTTTTTACACTTCCAGCAATGAGAAAAAGGAGTGTGAGAGAGAAGACAGAGGGATACTAAAAAAATGGCAGGAAGAAAGAAAAAATTTAATAGACTCAGTGGAACCTTTTAAAAAAAAAAACAAAACCCCAAACTTTAGAAAAACTTGAACTGTTACATCAGGAAATCATGAAGGATAATAACAAAGACAGTCCCCTGAAAAGTTTCATGTGAGATTGTTTCTCATTTTCCTGAGCAGCTAAACATTTTAATAAACTAGGAAATGAGCCTGTAAAACCACAACATCTGACAGCAAGCCCCAGGGGCAGGACCCATTCCTGAAACTAATTTTAACTCAGGTTTTAACGTTGATCAGATTTCATGTGGTGAATGTCCCCTTAAGCTGTGTCTCTGTTCTTAGAGAAAACCTGGTTTCTTTTGTGGACTCCAAGAAGCTATTTTCTTTCCAGTGCATTGTCGTCACAGGCGTAACAGGACATTTCTGTCACTCGTTTCTCTGCAGCCCAAGAGATGTCCTGCCCCAGACATCCTCACATCTGCTCTCGGTTGCCTTATGAGACAAGACATTTTCCACAGAAGTGGCACTTAGCTGCTCCAGCAGTGAAGCCCAGTCTTAAACCAGTCCCCATGCAGCCACTGAAGGACTCGACCCATTTAACATCTGATCTTCAGCCATGCAAAAGGCACCAGGCCTGTTCAGACCAGCTGAGGCCAGGATCCAAAGCAGGCTTCCAGTTTTCCTGCTTTGCTTTTCCCCATGGAAGTGAAGCTGCTGTATCAGTTCCTTCTCCGGGCACATGAATCGCATTTTGCTTTGATTGTCACCAGGACATCCACAGATAGGACTGGCTTTTTAACTCAAAGTCTCAATTGGCAGCAGCTGAAAGCATGAATGGGGAAAAAAGAAGATATCTTGGGTAGTGTAGATTTCTCTCAAAGATTCCAATTTCTTCTCATAGAAGTATTTTTCTTCTTCTGATTTAGTTCAAACCAAACCATTTGCTCTGTGGGGCAGGACTTCTTTATGCCACACCTGTCTTCCAATAGTCAGGTGTCTCTGAGCCACACAGCCCCTAGGTTTTCATAGCTGTGTGAGCCAAGTGCTCTGCATGATTCAAGGAAGGGTCACTGGCATCAGCTAGCCCCTATCCCTGCTCAGGCTGAATCTCCAGTTCAAAGGCATGTTGTGCAAGAGAGGAAAGCAGGGTGCTCTGCTGCTTCACAAGCAAGTCAAATGCCAGTAAGAATGGCCAGGCTGGAAAACAGCTCTACAGGGTCCTGCTTCCTGCTTCTCCAGAAATTAAAGTGCTCATTTATTTCTAGATCTCCCTTTGTAGAGGTAGAAGGTCTTTCTGAGGCCTTCCCATTAAACCTCATGTGTGCTGTGTAGGAGATGCTGGTGCTTTGTGGGGGGTGGGAGGAGGGAACGAGGTGGCTGTTTTTCTAAATGGTAGAGGCATGGTGATAGTCCCCCTTGGCTCTTCCAGCCCACCAGCAGCAGGCTTAGTCACATCAGCAGCATCAAAGCTGAGCAGCTCTTCGGAGAAAGGGCATTTGTCCTTTCATCTGGAGATTACAGGAATCCTCCACAGATCCCAGCAGTGTGTTTTGAAACACTCTCTAAAGAGAAATACCTGTTTGTGGCACCACCTGACATTTAAAACAGCCTCTTTGCCTTCCAGCTCTCCCTGCAACACTTTCCTCCAGCCACTGAGCCAAGTGTACAGGGAGAAAATTGTGCCCAAGTTCATTGCCCAGCAAGCAGAACTGCCCAGCCTTCATACCAGGCTCTGTATGGAGACAAAGACTCTCCGCTAGCATGCCAGAAAGCTTGTAACCTATTTGGGCCTGTTCCTTCACCCTTTTGTGCTCAGCAGGGACAGCATGGAGGCAGAAAGCTGCTCTTAGCATCTGGAGGAAAGAAACACAGAGATAAAAAGCTCTTTGCCTTGGCTGTTTCCGTTCCTTCATGACTTAATTTTCTTTGGTCAGGGCACAGAGAAGATTATAAAGCTGTAACCTCTAATCCGCTCCTGAGCGCTCCTTCTCCATCTCTTCCTTTCTCCTCTCTTTCAGCCAATTCTAATCCTTTATGTCTCCTCTCTCACAGGTAGGAGTTGGAGTCTAATCTCAAACGACAGGTTGGTAATTAGAGCAAGAGATTATCCTGACCCCATATCAAGAAGGTAAAAAGAGAGGAATAATGCGGGGCCATACAAGATCAAGGCTTCAATGTTCAGTGCAGGAGCCATCCTCATCTCTGATGGATAAATTCCTGATTCTTTGTACATCCTGCCCATTTCCCCTCTGCCAAGAAAGGACTGTGCTTCTCCAGCACTCATTCAGTGAGGAAATGGTCACATTTTCCATTTCTGTAGATGCTGACTAAGAAGAGACTCAGGCAAAGGCCTGTGGCTGGGAAGAGTGGGCAGTAAGGAAAGCACAGGCAGATATGGGGGAAGAGGGCTGCTCAGAGAGGCAGGAGCCATGACATGCTATCAGCCATCCTCAGATGGGCGCTGGTTACCCATACCCAGGGCATTCCTACTCTAGCATGATGAATCCACAGCCTCTTGGAGACATCCCTGTCTCTACCCAGATGTCCAGCAGTCACTGCCCAGTCCTTGATCAGCTCAGGAAGGCATATACTGTTCTCATGGTTTGCACGTATTCCAGCACAGATGGAAAGCCCATCCCTGTGTCCAGCCCATGTTATCCATCTTTGGGACAGATTTTGTCTTTTTTCCTGTGTCACCAGTATTCAGTGAGGACCAAAAAAGCCATCACACAGTCCCAAGACCACCACAGAAAAGGGGAAATCGGGAGCATCAAGCTTCTTCAGTCTCCCAGCTCCTGCATGCACAAGGTGAATGTTTGTCACCAGGATGCACTGTAGCTGAGGCTCAGGAATCACCAGCCAACAGCCTGTAGGCACCAGGAGGTGTCTGGATAGAGATGGCAGTGGAGTGATCTAAACCTGCTGGGGAGAAAGTGAAGGAAGGTCAGGTTACATTTTTTACACCAGTGTGCAGATGGGGAATGGAAGACCTCTCCCTCAAGTCCCATCCCACATCAGGTACCCACCCTGCACTACGGAGCTCCAGGACTGGCTGATCGCCTCAACATGTCTTTTCTCAGCCAAGGGAAGCAGCCAAGCCTCCCTCCAGCACATGAGCCCACATCTGGCTCATAAAGCCTAAGCCCTGATCACAGGCAGGGAGATGGGCACCAGACCAGCCCCAGCTACATGGTTCTGTTGATGCTCTTTTCACCACCTAGCTACTTCCAACCCCTGCTATCTCCAGCCAGATGCTTCCTACCCATGCTCTGCAAATAACAACTTTAGATTTGCTCACTCAAAGCAGAGAAGGTAAATTAAAGGACATTTTTGTTTGCAGTCAGCCTGAAGTGAACCTTTTTCCTTTTTCCCTTCAGTTTTCTCAGCAAAACAAAAAATGAAAAAGCAAGCAGAACTCCCTTTCCTGTGTTTAAAAGAACATCTCTGTTCCTGTCCCAGAGGTAAAAGGTTAGCTTGTTAGGTCTCAAAATGTGAAATAAATGGGAATACTTTTGACTCAGGAGTTGTCCAAATAAAATGTTTTGGTACTCTTTTTCTTCCCACTCATACAAAAGGTTTGCAAAGTTTGTAAGTGTTCACAATTAGATTAATGCTGGTATGTCCCTCACCCAATAAGCCACGTGATTGCAAGGTTTCTGTCCCTCACTCTAGACCTCCTGTACCCCATTTGGCTGTCTCTCCCTCCCAGCAACACCCAGAGCCTGAGGGCTCACACCACAGCAACACCCAGAGCACCCACACCCCGTACCTTGAGGGATCCTCTTGGGGTGAGAAGGGGCCACTGAGTTCAATGACATTGAGCTTGTTCTCAAAGACACCATAGCTGAGGGTGACCTGCAAAGAGGGGTGGTGAGAAAGGAACAGGGAGGGTGAGGTGAGTTCAGGAGCAAGGAACTGGATTTGGTCAACAGAGGCTCCCATTCTGGTTCCTTCTCTGCTAGCTTGGCCTCTGCCTTCCACATCTCTCCTGTCTTCCTACCCATGACAGTCCACTGTGCTAGTGGACTCCCCAAGCCCACTACACCATTTTTTATCTCCTCACACAAGGCAGGCATGCTGTCATGTTAAAGGCCCTTCACCAGTCACTAATAACCTCTGCTTGTCCTTGTGCCATGTTCCCCCCCAGATGTCCTCAGTTCTTCCATCACTCCCCACATATGTGCTCCCCACCCCTGACCCCAGAGGCACTGTGACTGGCATCTGTGTTGCAGGCAACATCTGTTCCTTATTTTGAAGAAGCATTTGTCAGGAAAGCCTCCCCAACAGCACAGATGATTGACTCAGTCCATGTCAGTGCCACCAACGGAGCAATGTGCCTGTAAGCTCCCCTCCACTTCTCCTTCCTCACACCTCCCTCTTGCTCCATTTCCCCTCCTCACCTGCTGGGTGATCCGGGATGGGGGGATGAGCTGCAGGTTCTCCAGGTGGGAGTGGAAGAGTGCATTGGGCAGCAGTCGCCCACCAACTTTGCACTCGATGATGTAACCCACGGTGCAGTCGTCTGGCAGGCGGATAAGCTCTGAGGTGCTCAGGAAGTTCCTGCCACTGGAAGAGAGTAGGGCTGCATGAGTTAGGAAAAGGATGAGGAGGGATGGAGGCATCCACTTGAAGGGAGAGAAATGAAGGACTTAGAGTAAATTTTGAAACTAGGCAAGAAATCCTTGAGTTCCACCTGCAAAGATTTGGGAATGTTTGCTCTTTGACCGCTCCCAGCCCAGCCACCCCATCAATTGTTGGGTGCTGTCCCTGATACGTGTCCAGCTCCTCAGTGAGCTGATGCAGAGAGCTGGCAGCCTTTGCCAAGGCATTTTTCTACCTGTTTGGTGAGTCACACGGAGTCCCTGAGGGGTCAGACAAGCCAGCACAAGAGGAACAGTGGAACCACATACCCAGGACTAGGAGGGAGAAGAAGCTGGACAATCTCACACAGCTTGAAGAAGCCATCCATGGCTCCACTGTAAGGCAATGCCACACATTTGGCCATGCTTTGATGAGAGGCTAAACCAAATTTTAAGGCTCCTGCAACTGGAAGCAGCTACACAGCATGAAGCACTGTATACTATAACACCTCTCAGGTAGTTCAAATGTGTTTTAAGCACTTTAACACAGCAGTGGCACACTGTACACCAGGTTAGGCATTATCTATCTGTGCCACTTTCATTTTACCCTAGATCACAGATCATCATCCTCCTGTCTGGGTCTACCATAAAATGCATATCACAGGCTTCAGCTAAACCAGCCACCTGGTGTGGATCGAATCTGTCTTTCTGAGCATGCAGAGATCTGGTTACAGCTGGCTCAGTCATTGCCTATCTGTGTATGTGCACATAGGCTGTGATATAACCTAGGGCATCATAGAAAAAACATCATCCTACTTCTTGTAGGTTGGGCTAACACAAGATCCTGGGACCTACCTCTGTTCTTTATGCACCAAGCTGAGGAAATAACAGTGGCTGCTGTAAGAAGCTGAAGAGGGTTTGGGGTGGGAGATGGGAAATTAACTCAGAGGGAGGTACAGGAGTTTGGAAAGAGGCAGATTAAGGGGAGAGGAGATAGGCAGACAGGGAAAGTACTTAAGAAAAGCATCAGAGACATCTGAAAGGGACAGGAAGGAGTGTGGGGGAATAACCAAGAGCCGAAAGGAGTTGGGAGAGGGAAGTATGTCATCCTACAATCATATTTGCTGATGTGCCTGCTCTTGCCTCTTTGCAATGAAGTGCCCAGTTGACCCACCACATTCCTCCTCCAGTCCCATGGGCTCGCAGATGTGTAGCATGCAACAGTTGGCACCTTCACCTTGCAAACACCACAGCCACAAATCCAGGTCTGACACTGCCAGGAATTAACGTGCAGCCATGTTCCTTGTCCCCAAAGGCCCCCACCCCACCAGCGTCACAGCTCACCTGGCCCACGGCACCATCTTGCTCGCCAGCTTGTGGCTGATGCAGAACCCAGCCCCTCCTGTGGCAAACCAGAAGCGCACAGCTTTCTGGAGAGAAACAGCAGAGAAAATCAATGTCAGAGGCTCAGATGATACCATACCCCCTGAGATGGAAATGCAGGAAATCCAGCTTTGATGCCAGGATAAGCACAGCTCTATTGTCACTCCAGAACACTGACTGCTGGCCAGAAGAAGGACTTGCCAGAAGTACAGCATGGATTTTGACCTCCTCGTATTTGGAGCAGCCAAGTTCCTGCTGGTAGAAGCAGGTGGGCTGCTCAAGGCAGGCTTATCTCTCAGCAGACAGGTACCCAAAGGTGCAGCAGCAACATGGGACTCTTCCCCTAGTTAGACTGCATTGAGCCAACGCTTACAACCGTGTTCAAACAAGACTGGTGAGTTTTCAGCTGTTGCCTGTTGCTCTTGAGACCTGTCTCTCCTTGGGATATATCTACAGCCAGTGAGCCAGAGCACTAGAAACAGCCCACCGGCCCCCACACCACAGCAGCGGGCTGTACCGTCTGGTTGTTTGGCAGCGTTTCAAAGGCTCGGATGGGTCGGTTCAGGCTGGGTTTCCCCAGGTAAACATCCCGCGTCGCAGAGTAGGAGGACAAGAGCTTCAGGAGGGCCCAAGGGTTCAGGTAGTTGTCATCATCGAAATGGCAAAACCAGCTGGGGAGATACAGGAACAAAGACACAAGAGGTTAAGGAGGGTGCCTCTTGCTGTCAGGGGTCCCTCCATGGAAGCCCTGCCTCACCTCCGGCCGCTGGCCAGGAAGGCATCGAATTCAGCAGCCATCTTGCAGGAGAGGGCCAGGTGACTGTGCTCGGCAGAGCAGTTGGTGACGATTGCATGGTCACCTGCCAGGAGAGAGAAAGCTGTGTCTCAGGACCGGACCACTTTGCACAGTCATAGGGAGGACCCTTGGGTGGGAGGGAAGAAGGTTGTTCACAGCTAACCTACTCATGGCCCCCCAAGACAGGGACCTAATCAATGTTTATAAATATCTTAAGTATGGGGTGCAGGGGGAATTGACCAGCCCCTTTTCAGCGGTCTGCGGAGATAGGACAAGGGGCAATGGCTGCAAGTTGGAGCACAGGAAGTTCCGCACCAACATGGGGAGGAACTTTTTCCCAGTGAGGGTGACAGAGCCCTGGGACAGGCTGCCCAGGGAGGTGGTGGAGTCTCCTTCCCTGGAGATATTCAAGACCCATCTGGACACCTATCTGTGCAGTATGAGCTGGGGAGCTGCTTTGGCAGGGGGGTTGGACCTGATGATCTCTGGAGGTCCCTTCCAACCCCTACAGTGCTGTGATTCTGTGATTCTGTGATCAGAGCCCACAGCAATGCAGGCTCCATCCCTCCCCCACCAGGTGATGAAATCTGGAGAAAGTCAAGCATCTTGGCCAAGGCTAGGACACCTGATAATCACACTTCCACCCTGCTCACTGCCAGCCAGGGTGTGGGGATGAAGTGCTCTCTCACTGTGTGTTTCCACCTGTGGATGCTTTAAGGCAGACAGCACCCTGCCTCCCTGGGGGAAGCCAAATAAACCAAATCATCACAACGCAGCTTGGGGTCGTCCCATGGGACATGGCAAGGGATCTGCTACAAGGGGCAGTGCTAGCCTGCCTTCATGCCAGACCCCATCCCAAGGTTGTGGCAGTTCAGTGGCTGAAGGCGGGGGAAGGCAGTATTATAGGACAGGTCATTACCCATTCTCCTTTTCAGGGCATCATCTTCCTCATCCGTGAAGACGTAGGTCTGGGAAAATGAGGAAAACAGGTCACTCTCAGGGGTGGAGATGGTGCCAGTCCTGACCACCCACCCCTTTATTCCTGAAGCTGGACACGCTCACTACGGTCATCTCACTCCATCCTCTGCTGCCGTGCCCCCTTCCCAGGCAGCAGCTGAGCAGAGGGATGGCTTCTCTCCTGCTTCCTGCACCACACAAGCATCAGCACCTGGGTGGTTTCATATCCCCCCACCCCAGTCCCACCACCTTGGGAACAGGGAGATGGGGACCCCTGAGAGAGGCCTGGCTTAAGTGTCGGTGGTAGGAAAATGAAAGCACCGTGGCTGAATGATGCTTGGGTTAAAAGGAGAACATCTGTTTGTGTGTTAAGTGTGCACAGCCCCCTGCTGCCTCCGCCTCCTCTTCTTCCTCCACCCCCAGGCCTCTCTAATCCTCCCTCATTGCCATTATGTGGCACATCTCCCCCTATTCAGGGCCAGGCGAGGATCAGGGCTGATGGAGAAAAGCTTTCCTCAGGCAGAAAATGAGCTTTCATGAAATCAAAAAGGAGGCTCGAGCAGTAAACAGTCTCTCCACCAGCTGCCCACAAGCTGGTTAAATGCAGCACCTGGTCAGGGACAAAAGGAACAAGGCAGGCAAACAACAGCTCCAGGAGCCGTCATTGCTCTGACAATGAGATGAGATGGGAGCCTCTACGTCTCTCCACACCCACCCAGCATTTGGAAGATATGCCCCTTACCAGGATGACGTCAAGAGAAATGTTCTGCACATGAAAGGAATCATAAAATCACTGAATCACAGAATCTTTAAGGTTGGGAAAGACCATTAAGATCATCAAGTCCAACTGTCTGTCCAACACCATCATGTCAGCTAAACCATGTCCTGGAGTGCCATATCTACACGTTCTTTTAACACTCCACCACCTCTCTGGGGAGCCTGTTCCAATGCCTGACCACTCTTTCGGTGAAGAAATTCTTCCTAATACCCAATCTAAACCTCCCCTGATGCCAGTTGAGACCATTTCCTCTCGTCCTATTGTTAGTTATTTGGGAGACCAACCCCCACCTTACTACAACCTCGTTTCAAGTAGTTGTAGGGAGCAATAAGGTCTCCCCTCAGCCTCCTCTTCCCCAGACTAAAGAACCCCAGTTCCCTCAGCCGCTCCTCAAAAGACTTGTGCTCCAAACCCTTCACCAGCTTTGCTGCCTTTCTCTGGACACGCTCCAGCACCTCAGTGTCCCTCTTGTAGTGAGGGGCCCAAAAAACCAGACACAGTACTCGAAGAAAAGAAGGCAATGCAGGACTCTCAGAGACCACCCGGCTTGAGCAGAGGCAGCAGGATGCTTTCATGGTCCCAAGTGTATGTGTTACAGTGACTTGGCAAAACAGCTACATCTCAGGTAAAGGAGTCGCTCTGGGTCAGGGGACCACATCACAACCTTCAGGCAAGGCAGGGACTGTCAGTGGCATGGGATTCCCCTCGCGAGTGTGTCAGAGCCAGAAATTTCCACCACGACAAATATATCTTCTGAAGAAAAAAGTTCTGAAACTTTCTGACATTTTCAAAAAAAAACCCAGAAATGCTGTTACTGGAAATGACTTGCTTACAGACATAAAAACAGCTAATAAACATCATGTCTGACTTAAAACGGGAGTCTGCATCTTTTCCTGTGAAAGCATTCTGAGGTTCCCCCTCACCTCTTGGTGCGAGGTGGGAAGTGCTTTTTTGCAGATGTCCAACATATTTCTGTGGGAGCCCAGGGATGAAGAATCATTGCCACCCCAGATGCTCCAAAAGGCTTGGGAAAAGGGGCTGTGGGTGTGGGGACTAGGCAAATCTCATTTCTCCATCTCTCCCAAATGCCTATCTGTGTGGTACACCTGGCTGCAGTAGTCTGGACGTGCTGGGGTGTGTGCCTTGGCTCTGTCCTGGAGGAGATCACAAAAGCACAGGCAGCTGCCTGTATCCTCATCTCTCCATCCCTTGTGCCTCTGAGAGCGGGAAACATGGAATGGCAGCTGCTGCCAGAATCCGAGTGGCTACTGTGTGTGTCCCTCCACAAAGCCACACATGACGGGTGGGACACAAAGAGAGACATGGGCTCTGGCTAAAAACCTGCCTGGAGAGCATCTGGCCCAGTTACAGGGGTCTGGTTCAAGGAGACACCAGCTGCAGTTGTCCATACTAATGGATCCTGGAAGAGATTTAGAAGATCTCTCTGACCGTGCCACAGCCAGCCTCCCCAGTGGGGATGTGCAAGCAGAGGAACACCCAGTGTCACTCATGTCTCTGCAGCTGCCCCACTGTATCCACCCTCCTGAATCCACCTGACCATTTATGGGGCAATACAGGATATCCTGTCATGGTCCCTCAGCGCTCACAGACTGCCCACACTGGCAGGCAGCCTGTGGGCTCACAAACACCAGTGAAGCCACAGCTTCCCAGTCCCCCCCTGTGCCACGTCACACCCAACACAGTTCCTCCTTCCAGGGGTAGGGGTGAGTCACAAAGCCCAGCCCTCACCCACACTGAGGGCAGCCCAGGGTGGCTGTCACTGCTGCTGCAGGACAGGTGATGTCCTAGGCTTGAGGGGGATGCAGCATGGAAGGCATTCCTCTGTTCTAGAGCCAAGAAGATGGCTGGGTAGGAAAGAATGTCTGGTGGATGGCAATGCCAGCAGTGATTTGGAGCCCCTGGTGTCTGACAGCTTTGCCTGGCAGTTCTCCATCAACACAAGTGCTCATGCAGTCGATAAACACTGGACTCTGAGGGCCCCTCACCCCAAATTGGGAAAGTGGCCTAGCAAAGCAAAACCAGGAAAAGGGAATAAAGATTTGGAATCTGATAAGCTATGACCACATTCACCTCCCAGGTTCCCAGGGTCTCCCTCCTCCAGGAAGGAACAGCCTCCAAAATTGGAGTGGCTGGGCAGGAAGCTGCTCCCCTGCCTGGAGAAGAGATTCAAAATCTATGGTGTGTTCACAACACTGAAATATGTGAAAGCCAGCTTAGGATGGGTCATTTAAAGGTTTCATTTGGATCAGGTGGATGTTTGGGTTTCTAAAGGGTCAGGAGGTGCTAGAAATAGTTTATATTAGCAAGCAAAATTTCAGATCAGAAACCTAGACCTACCTCCATCAAAACTGCTGGGGCCAAGAATGTAAGCCACTCTAAGATGCTGATCAGCCTAAACAGTCATCAAAACCAACACTTCTGTTTTGATGAAGCCTTTTCCAAGGAAATGACTCTCAAGTCAAGCTCTAGTGAAAAGTTAGTTGTGGATTAGATGACAAGAGGTAGAGCATGGTCCAGTTTCCAGGGAAGAGCACCCACCCCACACTTCCCCTTCCCTCGTTCCCACCAGCTCTATCTCTTTTCTGTTTAAACAGTGCAGTTTCAGGGAAAATTTCTCTCCCTTTTACTGCCTATCCCAACAGAGTTAAACATAAAGGACTTTTGATTTGGCTCCTGTACAGACTGTCCTAGCCATAAAAGCCACAGCTGTTCCTGCCTCCTGTTACAGTCACCTAAGCCTGACCTGTGAGGTCTGGGTTGCTTCCTCTGGGAGGACACCATGCAGGTAATCAGCTCTGAAACCAGGCTTGGCATCAGCAGCATGGCCAGATGCTAAATTTTCCCCTCTGTCCACCTGCAGAGAAGGACCCACTGAATCGGCCTCCAGCCATAAGTAAGGACGAGTGAGACAGCAAGACGATGCGTCAGCCCTAGGAGGAGGCAGTCTCTACACATCAAGGCTTCTGAGACCTGGACCTCTCCAAGACTGGCTTTTAAAGCTTGTGCCTCTCCATAAAGAGTCAACAATAGGAGGTCTGGTGCCTTATCCCCAGCCCCACATCAATTACATGCCCTTTCCAAATGGAGAGCTCTCTTTTTTTAATTTTTGCTAGGTGAGGTTTCTATATTGCCAATTTTTCAAAACTAACCCTTTCCCTTTTCTCCAAAATCCCCCTCCAGCAGTATTTTTTTCAAAAAAAGTCCTTAGACTTTCATGTCCTTCTCTTTACCTCCCACCTCGCCCCCGCTCCCCTACCCTCAGGGCCATTTCATTAAAAAAAAAAAAAACCAAGCAGAAGAAAAACATGGAAAATTGAGTGGGGGAGGAAAACACTGAGCTTGCAACAGAAATTGATAACAATGAAAAAACACAAGGTTTAAAAACGACTGACACTCCTGCTCTACCCTTCCTTCCTATCCTGCTCAGTCTGTGAAGTTTTCCTGGAGGCTGGCAGCAGCATGGAAAATTCAAAACCTCTTCCCAGGTTTGGACATGGTTTGCCTGCCAAACAGAGAGGGCCTGATGAATCTGAGGAGTTATTATCTAATTCCTGCCATAGGCATATGGCCAGGTGCCTGTTTGTTACGTGCACGAGAAGGGAAAGGTGGGCTGCTCCTTAAAAACCCACTCCAAAAGCCCCCAGCCACCGTATCTTAATGCCAGCACAACCACGCGGTTGGGTTCGGTTTTTCCAAAGAACTGCTGGGCTGAGGTTGGGCAAAGAGGAGAAGTACATCTGGAGGAGGAAGCAGGGCATCTCAGAAGCTGAGAGGGACATGCAGACAGGAGAGGAAGCGTGCTCAAAATAGGACGCAGCTTCCTGTGACAACCACAGTAGACCAGACAGTTGCAGCACCGTCAAGTGATGGAACCACCCTTACCCAGAAAGCCCTGCATTGCTTCAAGCACTCTCCTACCAGATACCTCCGCCCCCACCCCCTCCCTCATCGAGGTTTGAATTTGTCTTCTAAGCACCCATCACACACATGGGCAGAGGCAAAAGAAAAACAACCCTTGGGGGGCAGCCATGGGATTTCTTGTCTCTCCAGGAGCAGCTCTGCGAGGGAGGGAGAGAAGTACCCGGGCTCCAGGGAGCACTTCTGCCTACCCATGAGCCAGTCTGCACAGCCCCACCAACGTGGTGCCCCACACCAGTTCCTCTAACGGAAGGAAGCTCTCCAAACTCTGCTTTAGCAAAGGGTGGAAACACCAGACCCCCAGTTAAAAAAAAAATAAATTAAAATTATAAAAAACCCCAGTCAAATATAACCAGGCATCACTTCAAGACCGTGCACGTGGGGGGATCTGCCCAAGAAAGCAAGGCATGGACTGTGCTGATGTGCTGGGGAGAGAATAGGGCTGCAAACACGGCTCCTGCATAGGTGTCCTGCAGCCTTTCTCTCCTGCTGCTGCACCAGGCACGGTGCAGGTGTCCTGGTGGAGGGACAGGGGGAGGCACCTGGCTCAAAACCCAGCAAACTCACAGCACTAAGAGGCAGAAAACCACCATTTCATACAGACAGGCCCTGGACAGCCTGTGCTCTCAGTCTGGTGAGGCCCAGGCAGTCTATGGCCCCTGGTGTTACTGGATAAAAAATGGAAATTCAATCCCCTCCACCTCAAGCTGAAAGAGTCAGGCTCAGGCTAGGGGCAGGTGATGCCTGGCAAGAGCACTCGTCCTCCCAGCCTCCATCAGAAGGGCACACACAAGCTCTTCATCCTCTCTGCCAGCCTTTCCCATGAACCAGCTACTGGTGAAACATTTTGCTGGGTAGCATCCCCCTTTCCCCATGATCAGAAGTGAGAATTAGGGATAACACGGCAAAGCACTGGATGGGACAGTAGTGCCCAGCCTCCCCTCCCTTTGGCCTTTCCCCACACACACTGACACCCTGCCCTGTTACCAAACAGCCCCTCTCTAGCCAAAATCCACACACTTACCTGCTCTCTCACTTGGGAAATCCATGTGTCCAGGAGCAGCTCCATCCTGCTCTGGTGAAATCTCTTGGTTGTCTTCACAGCTATGAAAATGTCCCCAAGGGTCAGGCTTCCCTCAGTCCTGTATCCCTCCAGAGGATGGACCTCCAGGTCTTTCTGCTCCTGCTCCCTGCCACTGCCTCCTGTGGCATCCTCTGGGGTCACTTTGCTCCGTTGCCCTAACTTCTCCGCCATCCCCTCCCTGAGCCCTGGGTACCGAGGTGTTTCTGGAGCCCCACGTTGCCTCACGGAGAGGAGAGCCACACTGACAAGGAAGATTGTGGCTCCAGAGAGTCCACGGATGAGCCGGCGACCCATGGCTCCCAAATCGCGCCCGCTGCAGTCAGTGTCCTACCAAACAAGGTCAACCTCTGCCCATACCTCCACGTGAAGCTGTCCACTCTTCTCAAGGCCTCCGAAGGGGCAAGACAAGCCACGGGTGAGGTCCAAATAGGATGTGGCCAAGGAACAGGGTGAAGGAAGACCAGAAAGCCAGAGAGACAGTAGCGCCAGAGGATACTGGTGCAGCAGGGCAAATGTTCACAGCCTGAGAGGGCTCACGACCCAGCAAGGCAAGGACACGTGATGGCAAAGCACTCCGAGGTGACTGGCAGGTGGCTGGTACAGCCTGCCGGGAGAAAAGCGAGCATCCTCACTCCTGGCTGAGAGGCCGAGGGTCCCAGACTGGGGGCCAAGGGGGCAGCAAAGGAGATCAGAGCCATCGGTTAGGCGTCTGGACAGAAAGCATCAGTCCCACGGGAGACACCAGCCCGCACATCCAAGCCAGGGGCCGCAGGGCAAAGGCGAGTGACCGGCGCTGGGCTGGTGGGAGGGTCCGGGTGCCATGCCCGCAGCACGGCTGCCTCTCCACCTGCTCCCTCCGTGCAGCCCGCTCTTGCTCCCTGCCAGCCCCGGCCCCGGCCCCGGTCCCGCCTCCGGGCACGGGGCGGGGCGCCAGCCCCGGGGGAGGAAGAGGATGAAGGGTGGAGAATGGAGGGGGGGCAGAGCCCCGGGTCTGTCAGTGGGTTTGCCTCACCAGGACGTAGCCAAGCTGGGACATCTCCGAGGTGACAAGCAGCTGATGTAGGAGGGAAAACCTGTTGCTTGGCTGCTTTTCCCGCTGCTCTGCGACAGCCCGGCCCCACCTCTGCAGCCCTGCTCAGCCCTGCTCTGGCAGGAGGGGAAGGTGGCAGGGATGTGGGCGCAGGTGACGTTAAGGCGCGGGGTCCTGTGCTGTTCTTGCGAAGAACAAGGTTTTCCCAGGAGTTCCCCCAGCCCCAGACTTTTCCTGTGGGTCCTGCTCTGAACTGCTGCCCCTCCTCTTCAGCCTCACCCTGCCTGTCTGTCCTCCCTGCCTTCCCAGTGCAGGGCTGTGTGTCCCCTGCTGCCCCCCAGGTATTGCCCAGAGTCTCAAACCCGGGCCTGACACTCGCTGCTGACACCTATCTCTCCAAACCATGACCATGACCTCGTCACTCTTGAAATGTGTCTTTCCTTCTGCCTCCAGCCACAATTCCTGCTCTCCAGTCTGACAATCCTCACCAGGGATGCCCAAGGACAGTCTGCTGCCCAGGCATGTGCAGAGTGAGTGACACTGAAGCAGGTACACCAGCACCAGGGAGTGTGAGGGAGGGCCTGCTGCCTCCCTTTCCATGTCCCTGGCTCAGCATCACCACTGGGTCTGTATCCCACCCCAGCACTTGCCCAGCAGCAGGGCTGAGCTCAGCGACTTGTTCCTTGTGGCTCTGGTGCTGTCCAAGATGATGCTTCCTTTTCCTCTTCCTTCCCCAGGCAATAAAGAGGTGGTGTGTGCTCTGCCTTCTGCCAGAGGGTCCTGCAGGCAGAGGAGGAAATGGCACCTCAAGCCCCTTCCCATCACCACCTGCCACCAGGCATGGCTTAACACCTCCTCCAAGCCACCTTCATCCCAACCCTGCAGCTCCCAACAAGGGCAGGAAGCCCAGGCTGGCAGCCTGGAGCCATGCCACAGAGCGTGCTGTGGGTAGCTGAGTACGTCCTGCATGGAGATGGCTTTCCCCAGAGATAGAGACAACTGAGACCTTCAAAAGGCATGAAAGCCCCTCCCAAGACAGGAAATTTTGGGGTCACCAACACAGATTGTTGCATGCTGCCTCTGGTTCAGCTGGACATGGAGTATTTGGCCATGAAGCCCCCCTTTACGCTACCTCTAGGCGACTTTGCAGAGCAGCTGGGGGGTACAGAGAGGTAACCAGCCCAGGAGAGAGATGATACACACACCCCACCCCAGCTTCCCTGTGGCAGCAAGTGTGGGGACAGCAGGACGGCAGCGTTCTACATAACTGCTGGAATCAGACCGCCTCCTTAGGGAGCTGCAAGCTGTGGGCATCCAATCCCAGCATGACAAGAGAATAAAAAGTAATAAGATGGGGACCCGGGGGAAATGTGGTGGGGACACGGCTCCATGTGGCAAGGGGCTCCCCCAGGGACATGTCAGATCATGGGACCTTAGAAAAGGGGTCAGGGCGGGGATCAGGGTCCCTCTGTTCCACACTCCCACCGTGTGTCCAGACACAGACATGCCCCATTCAGGGAAGACCTCTCTGCTGACACCCATCTCCCCAAACCTGTCTGCTGCTCCCACACACACACTTTTTCACCCCAGCCCTGTACCTGGCTACAACATTTTTCTTCTGTAAGGAAGAAACCACAGAACCTGCTTCTCCCATGTATTTCTCTGAGTCTCCAAGACTCCAAGCCTTCCCCTGAAGCAGGAGCATCTCCAGAGCATTTCCCCTACCCCTTGGAGGGACCCTGCAGGTTTTATTTTTAGCTCCCTCTGAATAGCGACGCTTTCTTACACCGAAATGGGGCAGAGGGGGAGCCATTCACCTTCAGGCCTTACGCCACTGCAGGGATGTGAAGCTGGTGTGACTGATCCGCTGTCTCTGCGCTAAATACTGGGATTGCTCCTGCTTCTGAACCAAAAAGTTAACCTCTCCTGAGTGCTTCAGCCACAAGCCAGCAGCTCCAGGCAGCTGTAAAGCAGCTTCCATGACTCCCAGGCATCCCACAGTACCTCCCAGCCCTGGCCTAAAGGATCATCTGTGAAGGAAAGGGAGACACGAGCAGAGGATCCTTCATGATGTCCCCAAAAGACAAACGGGATGGTGCTGGGCAGAGGAATAGTCAGACCCAACTGTGTACAAACCAGAACACACACAATGCTAGAGGTGAGCACAGCCTGCTTCTTGTGCTGGCAGGGCCCTTTTTCTTCTGGGGTGCCAGGGATGGGGGAGCATTCAGTGTCCAGTCCTGCCCTGGGGTGGGGATGGGTGACCCATCATCAAGGGGATGCATGGGACAGAGACCTCATCCTGGGGCAGCTCTGCCAGGGCAGTGTGGAAAAGGCTGGTGACTTCCCAGGGCGACACACAAACCACCTTGCCCTGGAGGGAGAAACCTTGGCGACTCATTACAGGGGCTTGCACATGGCTGTTACAGCAGGTAATTGGTGCCCAGGGCTGCTAATTGCATTCCTTCCCTAACCCATGACTCATTCCTCTCACCAGGCAGCCACCCCCTCAGAGGTACAAAGAAGGTGGGCAGGGGTGTGCAGGGCACTAGCAGGGTCATTTATGTTTCCCTCTGTGCCCTCTGCCCTTCTTCTCACCCGTGTCCAGAACAAGCAGAAACTGGATTTTTAAAGCCTCAGGGGCAGACAAGACAGATAAAGAGAGGGCCTGGAAGAAGTCTGGGATTCAGCAGGGCAAGGCCTGCTGCTTGGAGAGCTGGGTACTGCCAACCTGCCCCCCAGCAACCTCCTTCGCCTGCCCGTCCCTCCTGCTGGCACCACTGATGGCCTTGGGAGCTGCTGGGAATGTCTGGTTATTTGGGACTGCCCAAAATTGGGAGGCAGGGGGGCTTCCTCCTGAGAACTGACCCTCAGCTGGGGCAGGTTCCAGTGCCAGCAGGGGCAGGAGGAGGGAATCAGGGTGCTTCAAGCAGAGTGTTTTCCCGGGGTACTCAAGTACTGCTTTTCTTCCCTGCAACAATGCGGGCTCTAATCCCCAGTTACAGACTGGGGTGTGGGAGAGCTGGCTTTGGGACTTGTCTTCTCATCAGCTCAACAAAAGTCCCACTTTGTTTGCCTGCAGGGCGAGCACCTTCCCACGGGGCTGGCTGTGCCAGGATGCTTCTGACTGCATCCCCTGGAGTGGATGTCATTTGGGAGCTTTCATCTGGAGCCATGTGTTACACAGGTTCCCCCTGCCCCAGGAGCAGAGCTGCATTGCTCCAGGGCAGATCTGGGACTTTGCTCTACATTTGAGGGACTGCAGGTTAAAATCTTTTCCTTTTCTTCCCTCCCCCCCCCCCCTTCATTCTCGTCCTCATAAAAGACACAGGCAACTGGTTTAGAGCCTGAAATAACACCTCACAGGGGACCCAGTAAGATCAGCAAGTTAATCTTCGCTCAGAGCTTCTAAAGTGCATGGCACTAGCAGTGCCCTAATCACAGGGGCGAGGACATGGAGAGGACTTGACTTTCTGGGACTGGCTTCCCAGCTTCTCCCATTGACCCCAGGGGCAGCAGGCTCAGCCCTCCACCTGGTCTCCTGCCCCACAAAGCCTCCCAGAGCTACAGAGCTCTTGCATGCCCCAGGAAAGACCATCTATCACCACCCCTTAAGTATCCTGGCAGCCTTTCCCATAGTGGGGCTGATAATGCCAATTAGGTGTCAGGACCATGCCGGTGGTGGGTAAGCACAGGTGCTGCTACCCAAACCCTCATCTACCTTCTGCCAGAGCCTGAACCCACACTTGGACCCATGTCAGAGTGAAAACAGCCACTACTGGAAGGGCAAGAGGATCCCCGCTCTCCTGGCAGTCTGGTTGAGCTCAGTCTCACCACTGTCCCCCAGGAGGACAAGGTTGCTGGCTTGTCACTTCCTGATAACCAGGACATGGAGAGAGGTGAAGCTCTAGGTACCTCAGCTAGGCACATGAAGCGACCTTTTCCCTGGCTTTCCCAGAGCAACCTGGCCAACATCAGCACTAGGGAGAGGCAAGGGACTGAAAAACAGGGGGCAAGTAGAAATGGAAGGGAGCTAGATCTGTGGCACGCCTAACCTGTCCTCTCCCCACACCTCTTGCTGCCTTGCAACAGCAAGAGCAGTGTTCCCTCCTTCCCCAGGAGGGCTGGGCAGTTGGGCCTCAGCTAGAGGAGAAATACATTCTGTCACGCATCATCCAAACCCTCTGAGTAACGCACAAGCCCATAGCCTGCCACACACTCCCATTATGAATGGCATTTAATTCTCCTTTATATGAGGTTTGCCAATAAAAGGCTCCATTAATAATTTACAAGCAATAAAGAGTACAGGTCCTATAAAACAAGGGTTTGTTGCAAGTTAGTGTCACTCCAGCCACAGCAAAGCACTGGCACTTGAGCTGTGTGCCCTGTGCCGCGGGGCCAGAGGCGAGGTAGATGGAGGAAGAGAGGATCCGGAGCACACAGTGCCACAGGGCAGGGGAGATGGAGGGCAGGGAAGAAGGGCTTCAAACCTGTAAGAGAGATACTCCTACACAGCCCAATACCACTCTGTTCTTCTGCGTTCCCCATCTGGCAATCTGACCACATAACAGAGACAAAGGCAGCCCAAGGTGATGGGAACAGCCTACAAGGATGGCTACTGCCACGATGGTGGAGGACGTCTCTCCAATAAAACACAGAGAGCTTCAACTAGGGCATCAGCATGTGTTACTCTCCGGTCTTGGCATCCTTGAGAGGACCAGAAAGGCCACCTGTGGGGCCTTTGCTGCCAGCATCCTCTCTGTGAGGAGGGACGTGCTACCTGGAGGAGCTTGGGAAGGCAGGGACCTCCAAGAGCAGCTCCTGGGGACAGCAGCTGGCAGTGCCCACTCCGCTAGCTCCAGCTCAGGCATCGCCCTCCTCAATCCACAGTGGGCGGGCTTGCTCCTGGAAGATGCATCCCCGAACCACTTTGGGCAGCTCCTCGGCGTGGCTCCAGGCGTGGGGCTCCACGCGGGCCCAGGAGCACGGCAGAGCGTGGAGAGCCTGCTCTGCACTGCGGCACACCTTCAGCACCTCTGAGTCACGCTGGCCTGCCTTGCCCAGCAAGCTCCTGGGGACAACAGAGGAATGAGCGTTACCTTTGGTGAAGGGAAGCAGGGTGACACCACCACCCAGGAACTCCCTCACATGTATGCAAAGCTGATTTCCCTGCCCTTTTTCCCCTCACAGCAGCCAACCCCAGCACACACAGAGCAAGTGCTCCCACACCAATCCTTGTTTCTCCCTCTGACAAGGGCTTCTCTCTCCTCCCATGACACCCTCCAACCATGCCACTCTGTCTTTCCTTACCTGAGTCCTCTAACGTTCTTCTCGGTGACCTCGACATGGATAACGATGGGGTATATTTCACTTTTAATTAGATCCCTCACACTCTGAAGTCCCAGCTCTAGCAGGCAGTGTTTATTCTGGAAGGGAAATTGAATAGATTTACTGATTTAAATGGAGAAAAAATAACCCTAGCCACTGACAGTTACATTAAATCAACCCCCATGCTGTGAAATATCATTGCTTTTCCAATAGTAATTCCATTAAACGTGGGATTTATGGACAGGGCCAAGAGGGAAGGGGAGAATTAAAGAGCGGGGTCACCCACTCCATCACTGCCAACTCAACCCAGGAGCCCACCAGACCCCTCGCTCAGACACAGCACACTGTCATCATCACCCACCACCCCACATTTTTCTCTAAGCAGAGCTGTTTCCACTTTGGCAAAAATGAGGAATATGAGAGCAGTGAGGCCACTTGTGCACACAGCATTTCCCACCACCTCCTCCATGGATCCCCAGTTGTTATTTCTTTCACCTGAGCTCAACAGAGACTCAGGAAAAGCTCCGTATCCACTGTTCCAAAACCCTGGACCAAACCCACCCTCCGAATTACACAACTCCCACGTAAACAACTCCTCTATCACCACACTGCCTTCCCTCTTCCCCTGCTCAGCTGTCCCCTCCTCTCCTCCAATCTGAATGGGGTGCCTCATCCCAGCCCTCTCTCCCCACACCAAACAGCTCAGCACCTTCTCAATCACTTCCTGGATCATGCGAATTCGCCCACTCTCCCTCTGGTCCTGAGGGGCACTTCTAGATACAGGGTGCTCCTCAGTCAGGATAGCGCTGGGATCCCCTTCTGCCAGCTTCTCTGCAAGCCAAGAGGAGATACAAAAAGGGAGACATCAGCCCATTCTCCATCTTGAAGGTACTTTCTACCACAGATCCTGCACATTTGCTGCTGTGCTGATGCTTACTGAGTTCACTGTTTATGGATTCTGGAGATTGAGTCTAATTATACAACATTACATGTTGGCATGGATCTCCTGCAGCGTTTTGTGTACAGAACAAGCAAGATATCACAGCCAAAGACAACTTGTGGGGCAAAAGCAGCTCTTGTGTTGCAGTACCGCAGCAGTCTAAGACAGCTCAGAGCCATTATCCTCCCTTCCCCACTGTCACACTGTCCCACCACCTCCCCATAACAGAGTATGGCAGAAAAATAATCACTTGATTTTGTCATGTAGGTTTTCTGCAGGGTTTGTGAGCTGCACAGGCTCACAGGTGGCTCAGGTAAGCAGCAGGGCTGGGGACGCAAGGGGAATGTGCAAGCAAGGGGAAAGGGAGAGTGAGAAGACGGGGAGCAAGCTGAACCTCCTTTTGTTTGTGGCAGCCTGTGCCATCTCTGCTTGCTTGGATGCAGAAGGACAAGCACCCAGCAGCTGAGCTGATGCCAGGCATGACAGCAGCAGAGGTAAGGCCGCAGCAGAGAACTGGGGCAGAGCTGGCAGGCCGGCGTGGCTGAAGCAATGACTGCCAGGTGCCCCCCAGTAACTCCCACCGTAAGACAAGGCAAGGCACGCACAGAGAGCTCGCCTGGGAGTCAGAGGCTTTGCAGCCCAGCGTGGCTGCAACCACTGCAGGGCCCTGCCTGCCAACCACGCTGCCCCAGCAGCTGCCCACACTGCTTCTGGAGCACGAGCAGGGAACCTAACAAGGCCTTTAGGAGCTGCTCCCCCTTAAGACAGAAATAAAGTCATGTCATTTAGGAGAAGGCACGTTTGGAATTGTGTCCAGAGCATGTTCCAGCTCTCTCAAGCCCCTGGCTGGCTGAGCACCCACTGCCACCACTGCCTGGTGGCACAGGTACTTCCCAGGTAGAGCCGGGTCCTGCAAAGCCATCTGCTGCTACCTCTGGGGACAGCAGGTTCCTGTGAAAGGTGGGCTGCCTTATGCTAACTCTGTGCTGGCTGCAGAGCTCTCCAAGGGAAAGTATAGGCAATGATGCAAAGAGAAATGGATCAAAGCTCCCGGGTCACCTCTCTTTCCTCTCACCAGGCAAAGCTGACAGGACAACAGAGGTTTTACTCCCGGCGTTAGGTCCCCAGCCGCAGCAGCAGCTTGGAAGCATGTCCCCGTGCAATGCGAGGAGGTCCCTGCAGAGGGCTCAGCAGGGCAGGAAATATGGCCAAGTCAGTCAGATGAAGAGCCCAGAGGCCAAAATTTGCAGAGCCATCCTTCTTCAGGAAACCAGAGGTTTTTCACTCCCTCCATTACCGCCCCAAAAAGCTACACCCACTCAATTTTTCAGTCCTGCAGTTGGCAAAGGGAGAACTCTAAACACTAGGAAATTGAGAGAGGGAGAAGGGAGGAGGAAAGTGGGAAGAAGTTGTCCCCTGTGAAAATTCCCTAGGGGAAAGGAACCCTTTCCTCACAGCCTTTGCAGCCAGCCGCAGGCTGCTGGCAGAAGGACGACAGCACTAAGGCTGGATCCTCTTGTCCCTTGGGAGGAAGAGCTAGGATGAAGTCAACCTGAAGGTCCCACCTCAGCCAGGGGCTTCATTTCTGGGAAGAGCCACCCAGAGCAGCAAGGCAATGCCACCATCACCCACTCAAGGAAAAAAGGAGGATCCTCATGGCCCAGGAGACCAGAAGTGAGGGCTGGCTTCTTTGTGGGCCAAAGACACAGGATACAGTTTAAAAAAGGAGAGAACATCCTGCAGATGCTCAGCCCAAAAAGGTGACCTCTCTGGGAAGCCTGAGACACCCTACACAGTCACTGGAGAGACACAACACGTCTCTTTCCAAGAGTCCCATGAAACTGCATTTCAAACTTCCAAGACTAAGAGCATCTTTTCCTTGAATTGGGCTGATCAAGGTCTCCACAGAAGTGACCTCTTTGAGCAACATCTTGGCTTCCCATGGTAGAGCGATGAAGTGGCAAGAGATAGAAGGAGAAAGCAGCCCTGGGAAGTAGGAGACTTGTGTACTTTACCTCAGTCAGCAACAGGCTCCTAATACAGCCCTGGACTTGTCAGCCACTCATTACTGCCTACCTGCTGGGCACACGTGGAAGTCCAGGCGAGAGGTGGGCAAATCCAGGAGGTTCCTGATGAGCCGGGGTGCGATGCAGTTAGGTGACAGCACTACAGGACGAGGTGTCTTGACCACCACAGGGCGCACAAGGCTGTAAGGCTTCAGGCTTGTGTCTGGGTCTGGAAGACAGGAACAAAGAAGAGAAAGCCAAAGGTGAGAACATGGGATACCAGCCCGTCACTGGCCCACAAACCATCTCATTCTTTTTATACTATCCCCTCATCCTGACTAAAGGAGGCACCTACCAATCATCTTATGTCCTAAAAAGATCCTAACCTGGTTACAACACTAACTCACAGGCAGATACTCTGGCTGCAGCCCCTCTTCCCCATTTCCTGGGACTCCCTTGAGTTACATGCCAGTTTATTGTCCACAAAAAATTAGATGACCCCAAGAACAGAAGCAGTGGAAAGCCCCAGAAAACTAGAGAAAAGGAACAAGGTCTTTAAATTTGCACAGGCTTCCCAAAATCCCATTAGCGGGGTTATGAGAGGGATCCTGGGCAGAAAGACTGTGACATCCGAGGTGACAATGTCCTTTCAGTGCCCACAGGGGACAAATGGGTCTCCAAGGGTGATAGGGCAGGCACAGAGGTAACAGCTCACCTGAGCAGGGGTCCAGCCACAGTTGCTGAGGGGGCTGCTCTGGGTTTCTCTGCGGTTTGGATTTTACCAGGCGCAGTTGGTCCAAGGCCCGTTTCTTTAGCTGAGGAGAAAGTGGGCACAATAAGGCTGAGACTGTAGATCATTTCACATGCACACAGCTGCAAAGGGGATGGAAGGCATATACAAAAAGCATGGGACTGGGTCTTCTGCCCATCAAGTTAAGTCTGGGAAGTGGGGAGGGAGTGAGAAAGCAGTCACAGAGCAGCGGCTCTGAGCCCTGGCCCAGCTGGCTATCACTGTATGAGTTGGTGTACCAACAGAGAAGGACAGACTGTGTGCAAAGGGGTGGCCACAGGTACACACAGAGCTTTCATTGCTGGCTTTTTTGGCTTACGTTATTTCTGTGGCCCCTCTGTTGCCCAGGCATCTGGCCCTTCTCCTGGATCTTCAAAAGCTGGTGAGCCCTGTAAAGATGGAGAGGTTGTACTCAAGCAGCTTTAGAGCCCTCAGGGTCCACAGCCTACTGTGACCCTCTCCGCCAAACCCCAGAGACCTGCTGAAGCACAGGCATGCCAAAGCCCCCTTTCAGCCTCCCAGTCTCTCAAGGGCACCTAAACACTACCACCCTGGTCCCCCATACAAGGCTTGTGCAGCCCACAGTATCAGAAGGCCAGTCTGCACCCCTCAGGACCCTTAGGGGATGCTCACCAAGGAGAAATGGGGCAGGTACCCCTGCCCTCCTCCTCACCCAAGTTACCTGCTGTAGTTGGGCACTGTCCCCTTATCCAGATCCCGCATGGTCAGGGGATCCACGCGGGAGCAGTACCACTCCAGCCGCCCCTTGTGCATGGTGTCTGTGACGTGGAGGATCTCCCGACACTTGACACACAGCGCGTAAGGGTCTGATGGCTCCAGGAGTGGCAGGTTGGTGCGTACATAGAAGGAGTCTCCAGAAAATTTCTTCCCTTCTTCCAGGGCTTCCCGCAGAGGCTGGTATCCTGGAGCAGGAGATACAGGTCACCGGTGAGGACACAGGAGACAACCATCACTGACAAGACAGACAAGTCCCCAGCACAGCTGTGACGCTACCGATCAGGGTCAGGGGTGCAGAGGAGGGAAACAGACAGAAGGTCTGTACCTCCATCCTGTAACTCAGAGGATGCACATGTCACACCAGACAGGGAAAGCTACCGCAGCTACGGCCAACCCCTGTGTCAGACATGGTGGCCTAGGACCAAACAGGAGAGGAAAGAGAATAACTGAGATAACTCCAGGGCTGGGCAGAAGGTCTGGAAAGGGAGGCAGAGAGCTCAGACTCAAAGGATACCTAACTGCCAGGGCCTTACCTTCCAGGTCCAGCTGAAAGATGAGACTAGAGGGATCTTCCCAATGCAGCAGGCTCAGGTAGGCGACCTCCCGTGTGCAGTTCTCCAGCGAAAGCACTGCTTCCTTCAGCGACGGCACCTTCAGCTAGCAAGGATCCAATGCCATTAGAACAAAGGACTGGAAGAGCAGGCTCCCCCCAAAGCTCCCTCACCCAAGGCAGACACAAGGAAAGCTCTACCTGATGACAAGGCATCCTCAATCTGCCCCTGAAATACCTGCTGCCAGTCACTACCCAGTCCAGATGCCAGGCTATTGTGAAAGCAAACGTGTGTGCATGAATGCATGTGGGAGTGGGGGAGCTGGGTTATTCTCAGCTACAGGTGGGATATGAATTCAAGTAGCATAGATGTATTTCAAGTGGTGTCATTCTTGCCAAAACAAATGCCCTTCCCTCCCTCCAGGAGCTTTCTTCAGAGCAATTATTCTCTGTAGCTCCAGAGGGTCACGAGGGCCTGGAAAATCTCACTCCAGAATTGATCACTTTGCATCATGCATGTGCGGGATGCAGGATGCAGCTGAAATACTGCAAGGTGACATACAACTCCAGGGACAGAGATTCACAGCACTGTAGGGGTTGGAAGGGACCTCCAGAGATCATCGAGTCCAACCCCCCTTGCCAGAGTAGGTTCCCTAGGACAGGTCGCACAGGTCGGCATCCAGACGGGTCTTGAATATCTCCAGAGAAGGAGACTCCACACCCCCCAGGCAGCCTGTCCCAGGGCTCTGTCACCCTCACCGTGAAAAAGCTCTTCTGCATATTTGTGTAGAACTTCCTGTGCTCCAACTTGCAGCCATTGCCCCTTGTCCTGTCCCCACAGACCACTGAGAAGAGGCTGGCCATTTCCCCATGTCCCACACTTCAGATATTTATAAACATTAATCAGATCCCAATTGGTGATATAGCCATCTCGCTGCCTTTATCTGCATGATGACTTTTTGTTCCTCCCCTCCCACAGCCAAAGAAACCGTGTCAGAAGATCTCAGCAGTTTTACACACACAGACCTGGACAGCTGTTTGTGCTGCATAAAGCTCCAGGCAAGGAGCAGTGCTGGGGAACAAGAGAAACAGAGGTGGACTTCAACCTGAGCAGAGGCCAGCTTGTGTTGAGGATCACTCCACATTCTTTGCATCATCCCAGGTGCCTTGTAAACCCACAAAGCGTGCTCTTTCCCAGACTTACCTCAATAAGCCGACACCCTTCCCTGAGTCCCGTGTCCTCAACCTGTGAGCCTGGCTTGACCCACTGGACATAAATCCCTGTCTTGTTCCCTCCAAGGATGGAGATGTCTGCTCCAAGCCTCTTCTCCTGGGGTGAGGGTTTGCTGGGGTGACCCATACTAGTGAGCTGTACCACCAGTGACCTGGGAAGGAGAAATGCCAAGTCCAGCAGCTGAAGTCCGCTGCCTTTTCTAAAAAATAGTCTCCCATGCCTTGGGTCCAGCTGCGAGTTGTTTATTGTCCTGAGCACTGTGCAGTACACAGCCCATGACCCTCAGCCATCACCAGGGCACACACGCTCCCCCCACAGCCCCTTCATCCCACCAGCCCCAACAGTGAAGCCACGCTGGGCTCCCATGGTCCTGTCCCTCCCTAGGCACAGGTATGTCCAGCCCAGGGAAACATTCCCACCCCAGCTCAATTTTTTTGAGTGCAAAAAATTTGGAATCCTGCTAGGAAGCAAGGATGACAGGGTCTTCATTTCTCTCCTCTCCCACTAGCAAAAAAGACCCCGCCATGGGGAAGGCAGAAAGGAAGAGTACCACAAGTATGGTCCCCCAGCATCATGAAACATCCCCCCACAAGCAGTTGGCTCAGAGAGCAGCCCTCACCTTCTGGTGACCTCCTTGCGGCTGGGAAGCATGGACAAGCAGATCTCCGACTTCACCCGGGTGTAGGTGCTGCTGGAAGAAGAGGAGAAGGCCCCAAGCGAGGCACTAGCAAAACCACTGCCTAGGAGAGAGCAAGAGGGAGAAAGGGGGCACATCACCTCTCTGAGCACTGCAGGGAGCTCAAGTTTTCAGGGTGGAAAGGGTCTGTCACCTCCTCCTGCACATTTGCTAGCATCTGACTGGAAAATTGAGACTGCAGGGAGCCTTTGAATGGTTACCCTCCTGAAAAGGCTTTCCCATGTCTCCTGAGAAGAAGCAAATCTTTGCTCTGCATCAGAATTCTGGTCAGAAGGCAGCAGCAGCCAGCGCCACCTGGATATGCCTGGAGATCAGGCACCAGAGCCAACCATTCACCTGCCAACTCTGGATCTCCACTCCAGAACAACTACAACCCACCACCCAAGCAGCAGCAGATGAAGGAAATATTCCATAACACCCCAGGACAAAGGCATTTCTCTTTCTGTTACCTACTCCCCCAACTCCACATCAAGTTTGTTTTCCATCATCGCAGCTCTCTGAGTTAAACAGAGCTGATGTGAATAGCTACATGCTCTGCAGAGGATAAGGCAGCTTTTCCAGCTGCTGTGCTTGGCAAGGTACAAGGAGAGGTGTGGACCCACAGCACCCTGCTATGGGTGCAGAGCTCTCACAGTGAGCTACACAAACCAAAAGCATGAGGGAGGGGCAGCTGTTCAACCCCTCCCCCCATAGCCACCACTTCTTTTTAGCCAAGTACTTTGGGGAAAACCCCTACCCTGGTACCTGTTGCGTCTTCAATGCTGCTAAAGGAGCCACAGGACAAGCTACAAAGGAGACATAAAGGGGAGCTGTAAGGCAGCAGCTTTTCCAAAGCCTGTTGGCATCCTGTTCTGAACCCCCACAGCCCTTCCCCCACACCCCAGAAGGACCCCCTCCCAGCCAGCACACAGCTTACAGGCAGCATTCCCACTCTCAATCCCCAAACCAGGCTCCCTCCTGCCCTGCCAGCCTGCTCCTCCTGCCACCCCTCCCAAGCCCCACAGAGGAGACACAGACTCAATCAGCCCCAGCAATCACCTTTTGTGGGGCATGCACTTCTCTTCGCGCTGCCGCCGGAGGATGGACCCGACGCAGGGGGGGAAGGGGAAGGTGGAAAGGCGGTTGATATCCTTCTCGCTGTCAGGAGTCGCCTCCTTGGGCAGAACAAAAGAGAGACACCTGCTAACACCAACACCCAGCACACCTCTCCCTTCCCTTTGGGCTAGGTTGTAAACAGCTCCTAGGGTACCACGTGCCTCTTCAAGGATGATCCATCTCCCTCTAAACACCCAGGGCCTTTTTGTTTTCCCCAGGAGAGAGCATGGATGGAGATGCATGACATTGCATCCCCATGTTTTTGCAATGTACAAGCTACAGGAGTAGCAGCAGATGAAGAGAATACTCAGCCTTGTCATTGTATCTCACATTTAGCCACCGCACATGCAGAGGTGAGTAACCTGCAGCAGTACCCACTTCAGAAAGCTCTAGGATGAGGGCTCAAAGAGTCAAACTAGTAAGAACCACACTCCATTAAAAGCAATATGATGCTGCTACGGGATTGAAAAGAGATGGGGTTTCTCCTCTAGCATGTGTAGATTGAACAGCTCTTTTGGAGAGGATAATAGCTTACACGGGGCTGTTGATCTCTAGAGTGTCATATGGGAGGCAGAGTTTCACTTCCCCCATCCTTCCCACTGGCCAGTTTGTCAGAGACTGGGAGAAGAAAGCTTCACTCCGTCCCATGCCCAGCCTCCCATCAAGTCACAGTCCTGTGATGAGCCCACACCAATGCCTCTGCATTCTTCTTGAGTGTATGAGTCCCTGCTGCCCTCAGGTGAGGGTCAGTCTCTCATGGTCAAGCACTCACCATGCTCGGAGTTGCCAAATCCACTGGGAAAGGGATAGCAGGAACCCCCGGCACATCCACAAGTCCAGTTGTAAAGCTGGTAGGTTTGTCTATGAGACTCCAGGTGCTACTGAGGTTGGAGCAGAGGGAGTAGGAAGAGCTGCACATCTGGGAGAGAAAGGACTCCATCATCCCAGTGCATCCCCGAAAAATCAGCCCTGACCCCTCCGCCTTCTCTGTTCGCCTTCCTTTCTAGCCACCCTCACCTTGTCCAGGCTGCGTCTGCCCTGGCAGCGCTGCAGCTGTGCCTCCAGCGTGCTGTTCAGCCCTTCTGCCTGGCTGAGTTTGCTTAGGAGCTCGTCCCTCTCCTCCTCCAGGGCCCGCACGCGTTTGCGGTACTGGTCCTTCTCGATCAGGCTCTGGGAATACTGCAGCTGCACCCCATCGCGGCTCTGAATTGCCTGCAAGTGAGAAAAGGTGCAGGATTGCATCCCCACCTCCTGGCAAGGATCGAGAAGATCTACTGGGGAAGGAGAAGGCATCCAGAGCAGAGACCAAAGCCCTGGCCTTGCTAGGAGGGGGAGAGCAACACACCTGGTCCCGCTCCTTTTCGATCTCCTCCAGCTGCAGCAGCACTGTGTTCATCCGATGCTTATAGAGATCACAGTCCTTCTGCAGCGTCCGGTATTTCAGCTGCAGGTCTTCCACCTCCTGAAGGTACTGGCAACGGTGAGCAGAGAGCATTAGCACTCCTGGAAGCAACTGCTGTGTCTTCCCAAACCCCTCCCTTCCCTCTCTCCCAAGTCCTGTTCAGTGTACAGAGACAGGCAATGATGGATGCTCTACCTTATCCCTCAGCTCTTCGGCCCACTGCAGCTCGTTTTGCAGGGAGTTGAGTTTCTGGCAGAGATCCTGCCGGTCGTCTTGGGCTTCCTTCCAGTCATGCTCCAGGATATCCAGGAGAATCTGTTCAGAGCCTGGCACTGGGCCCTCACCAGGTGTCTAGGAGGTGAGAGGGTACCATCACTGCACTGCAAGCACCCAGGGAGCATCAGCCCAGAGCAGTGACAGGCAGGCTGGCACAACTGCCGTCATCACTCCTGAATTAATCAACTGTGTGCTCCAAGGCACAAAAATCACAACTGTCAGCACCTTCAAGAGTCACAGAGCAGGGAACAAGGACCCATCACTGCCCAGACCCAATGGCAGCCACCATGGCTGAGCAATATGCTCAGAGGAAGCGACAGGTCAGCCCAGGACAGCGATTTACCCCATCTTTTCACTGTCTATGTCACCAGCACCGCGGGTTCCCCAGGGCAGGAGATGACCTGGAGCCTGCCCTGCCCCATCAGGTACCTGCAACATGCCCTGCAGCTCCTGCAGCGACGCCACAAGCCGCTGGTTCTCAGCCCACAGCTCAGACATGGCATCAGGGTGGCTCCGGTCTTCTGCCTCTCGCTGGGGCAGTGCAGGCCCCTGCTTCCGCAGCAGGCTGCACTCCTCCTCCAGGCTGGTCACCTTGCATTTCAGCTGGTCCACCTGCAGCCCAGGGAATAAACACAGTTTGGCACACGTGGCCTTAGTAGGAGCAAAGCAGAGAGAACACTGCACAGAAAAAGAGCCTGGAGGCAAGGAAAGCAAGGGCTGGGCACCACACAAAGGGCTGTCCTACCACAAAGGACTGTCCTATGTTGGGCCAAGGTTAGCACAGCTGCACACAAAGCTTTTTCCTGCAGGCAAAGGGAGGAAGATGCACTTGCGTAAGCGCATTCAGTCTCAGGATCCTCTCTTGGCGCAATAACTTTCTTGCTGCCTTGGGGCATCCTCTGTGCAGCTGGCCGTGATCCTGGGTGGATCAGAGACCTCTGCTGTGCTGCCAGAGCCTGCAGATTTGAGTATCTCAAAGGCTTCCTAGCTCCTAGAACAGCTGAGAAAATTCTGCAGCAGAAAAATCCAGGTAGAGGCTATTCAGTGCCTGCCCTCACACTCCTCCACCAACATGTCACTAGAGACAGGGTGGGTCAGTTACTTTTGGGAGTAAGGCTGGTCCTCATAGACCTGTAATGACTGCTGAGGTTGATCAGGGAGCTAGAGTTTCATAGCTAGCCAGGTAAGGCTTTGACAGCAAAATGGGGTAGAGGAAACCTGTGAAAGCCACCAAGCACTAAAAGCAGCACTGCCAAAATTGCGACGGAGGGAGTCAGGAACTGGATTACTTCTGAAAATGCACTCAAAAAGTGGTAGAATTACTTTTGGAGATCGGTCACTTATGGACACTGGAGCCAGGAGAGGAAGGCAGGCTGGGACTTGGTGGCCCACCCTGCTTCCAGGAGGATTTCTCCACCCTACAGTGACTCCCCTGCTCAGAGGAAGCCCAAGGAACGTGGCAGTGGCAGGAATACCATATAAAAGGTGGGGTAGCAGAGCAGAATGAGGAATGAAAGGTAACCACAGGGCTGCACGAGAGGTCCAGGCCCAGGCTGGTGGGGGGAATGCCAGCAGGCAATGGAGCACTAAGGAAGCCAGGTTATTAATAGGTTCAAGGTAGGGCTGCCCTTGTCCAGGCAGGAAATGGGCGCGTCTTTGCTGGAGGTGAGAGCTTGGCAGCTGGAGTGCAGTGTCATGAATTCCTTCAGGTATGTGGTATGAGTCTCCAAAACGTCATGAGATTGAGGAGGAGGAGGAGGTGGGGAGCGGCAGCAGGGGGTGGGGATGGAGTCTGGGCCAAAACGCTCTGATGAGCAGCAGTGCAGGCTGACCAGCTCCAGGCAGCACACATGCACCCAGCAGCAGGGTGCAGGTGGGGCACAGCCACCATCCTCATTAGAAAGAGGAAAGATCTCCTCTCCGGGGGAAGATGTAAATACAAACACTCAGCTTGACAGAGTCAGCTGCCTGCTGTGTGCCTGGGCTGCTCTGACACAGCACAGGCGCCCCTCAGCAGGGCAGGCAGCACAGGCCAGCAAGCGCGTGCAGGAGCAGATGGGGCATCTCATGGTACCAACGGCCAGGCTGAGAGCCAAGAGATGCCAGGGAAGGCATCATCACGGCAGCTCCTCCGAGGAGCAGGTTCTGGCTCCTTCAGGTTCTGGCTCTCCAGCTGCCCCAGGGCAGCTGTGAGTCTCCCATGCCATGCCCATGACTTGGACACTCTGCCCTGCTCAGGGCACGCACCCCAACACACATCCCACCTGCCACCAGCTCCTTCACACTCACAGGCCACCATGCACAGACATCCATGTACACCCCTCTCAGCTGTCATCCCCCACCTCTTTCCACCGCCAGCCCCCACGCTCCCAGAGGCCATACCACCAGCTGCAGGTCCCGGCTCCGCAGCACAGCCATGTTCTTCTCCTCACAGAGCTGTGCGTAGCGCATGGCCATCATGTAGTTCTCATCCTTCAGTCTCAGCAGCTCCACACTGTTGGCATCCCATTCCTCTCTCAGTCGCTGGCAACGCTCCTGTACCTTCAGGAGCTCCTGCAGCTTCTGCTCCAGCTGGGCCTGCTCTTGCTCCAATGCCTGGTTCTTCACCTGGAGCTGGTGCTCCTTCAGTAGGTGCTCCTTCCGTTGAGCCCTCACCTTCTTCACCTCCATCATCAGGAACTGAGTTAGTCCCTCAGGGCCTTCCTCATCTGGGGGAAGACAAAGGAGAATCATGTCCTGGCTGCTGAGACAGAGGTACTCTCCAAAAAAAAGCAATTCTCATTTTTCCATCAAAGGATGCTAAGCTCTCCTGTGGATTTGCAGTCCTTCTTACCCCAGGCTTATGGCACCACAGTCCATCACAGATGTACAAATGTCCCTTCCCTTCTAGACCTAGAGCACAGAGCTGCCAGCGTTCCTCACACACAGTTGGCCTGAACCATGGCTTTATACACACACACACACACACACACACACACACACACACACACAGATTTCTGGCCCTTCAAGACAAAGCTGAAGGGGGGACAGAGGACCAGCCCCTACCCAGGATCATAGAGCAGCGCTGGGCTGGCTCCCTCCCTGTGAGCCTGGTGTAGTGCTCTGGGTAGTAAAACTCCAAAGATTCCAGGAAGGCTTCATAGCCTCTCTTCCCACGGCGCCGGAGGATGTCCATCAGGTAACCTGGAAGAATGAATAAAGAGGATGAATTCCCTGCAAGCCTGATAGAAGAAACCAGCACAGACCAGCTTTGTGACACAAAATACCATCTCCACCAGTTCTGTTTCCACCCACAAGAACCAAAATGGGTGGAGGAGGGAATAAGGTGGGAGCACTGTCCTCATCTGTGTGCACCAGGGAGCAGGCCCACAGAGAATGAGAGGGAGATCTCAGGCCAGGGTAGCACTGCAGTGGGAGGGACTGGGAGGCCACAACACCACATGCTGGGTGGCATCCACAGCCTGTCAAAACCAGGTTGTCCGCCACAAACCAGGCCCATCTAAGGTCAAGCTTGTACTTTCTCTCACCTGTCTGGTTGCTCTTGCAAGGGAATCTGCAGGAATTCAGCACCTCCTCCTCATCCTGCTCGTCTATCACGCGGCACTGGCGCAGGTAGGGGGTGAGCTTTGCAGGGTTCAGGGAGCGGGTCAGCTGGTGCCGTGCACTCTCAATCTTCTCCCAGATGGTATCTTCTTCCTCCTCCTGCTCCGAGAGGCTGCAGGCTTGGAGAGAGGCATTCTCCAGGGCTGGGCAGATGAAAGGAAAGAGAAGGTCAGAGGAATGATGGAGGAGCACCGGGTAAAAGGCATGAGTAGGCATGGGAGAACATGGGTCGAGGTATGATCCTGCAAATGATCCAGCAGTCTTACAAAATGGGACTCGGATACATCAGAAGACATTTTATATATAAATCAGTCCAGCAGGATCCTGAGTGTCCACAAAGGGCCTTAGATAGGCAGGAGAAAGAAGGCAGTGGTGCATAAAGGCCAGTTTCAACTGAGATTGAGTTAATTTTCTTTCTAGCAGCTGTGATTTAGATTTAGGATGGTAGTAATGTTGGTAACACACTGATGTTCCAGTTCCTTCCAAGCAGCCAAGGACTCTTCAGCTTCTCAAACTGCCCTACCAAGGAGAAGGTGGAGGTGCCCAAGAAGCTGGGAGGGGGTGCAGCCAGGACTGCTGGCCCAAACTGGCCAAAGGGATATCCCACACCATATGCCATTGTGCTCCATATGTAACTGGAAGGTAGGTCGGGAGGCAGGCTGGCTCCAGAACTAGCTGAGCACTGGCTTCGGCTGATGAGTAATCATGCTCTGCATCACTTGTCTTGTATATTCTTTTATCATTATTATCTCCCCCTTCCTTTTCTACTAAACTGTCTTTATCTCAACCAGCAAGTTTTACTTTTTTGAGGCTTTCCCCCATGCCACTGCAGGGGTGAGAGTGAGAAAACGGCTGATGTGGTTGTTGTAGCTGCCTGCTGGGTTAAACCACAACAAGGAGTTAAGAGCATATACAGTAGAAAGTCTAAGGAACATGAAGCAGTCTTAAATCCCTCCAACCATCATACATCTTCCCTTTCCCCCCACCCCTGAGAATGGAAAAACCTCAGGACCATGAGTTTTCACAGCCTGGGACATGCCCTGGGGCTGGAAAGGAGGGTTTCCTTGGGGATCCATTTTCCTGGAGCGTGCCTCAAGCATCAGTGACCAAACTGGAAGTTCTCAAGGGCACTGTCCCATGGAGCATCTTGGCTACAGGTCAGAGTCAGGGAGGAATTGTGGAAGGATATCTTCTGTGTATCTTCCACATATCCACCTGGAGCTCTGGAAAGATGTAGCAACAAAGTAATCTCTTTGTCAATCTAATAAAGCAAGAGGGACCCCCTGAAGCCAGTGGACCAAAACCACTTTGAGCAGTGGTGAACCTGCTCCATTAAGTCCTACGGGTATGCATAAGGAGCTCTCTTCCCAGCTGGGTATCAACTCCAGCTGCGTTACCACTTGAGAACTAAAATCCGCTTCACTGGCCAGCACAAGGCACAGCAAAGATCTCCTGAGATGTAGAAGCCACCTCTCCTCCCCAGCCTGCACCACTACCTGCAGCTCTGGTGCTGGCATCAAGTCCATCTTTCCCCAGCCACGCAAACATCCCCAGGGGCAGCGTGGTTCATGTTGCACGAAGGCAAAGGGAAGGAAACCTCCTGCTTTTTTATCTTCTTTGGTTTAGGTTGTTTGCTCTTTTCTCTCTTGTGGTGAGAATGATGCCATGAGATTGCAGTCAGTCAGCACGGGGAGGAGGGCTGCTGGGAGAGCTGTGCACAAGTTCATCCTCCAAACAGCAGCACAGGAGGCTCGGGCTGCTGGGTGAAGGATAACAGGAGACCTGTTGAATCCACAAAAGATACTCAAGTGTCTGATTCCCAACGCCAAAGGGCAGGATACCGATACAGATCTGGATTGTCCCGGGCTGAATAAAGAAAACAAACCGCTCTTCTTGCAGAAACTGGTCTCTCTCCTTGGGACAGGCTCGCTCGCCGCAGGGACACAAGCACGCAGGGGAACGCAGCGGGTCACAGGAGTTCTGAGCTCGGCTCCTCGGCGGCAGATCTACGCCTTTAAACCGGCATGTTTCTCCAAGAAACCCAAACCGGCGGTGCGAGCAGCCGCCGGTCCCTCGGCAGGCAGAGAGGGCGAAGGGGTCCGGGAGCCGGTACCCCTCCTCCTGCCCGCCCCGGCCTCTCCCAGTGCGGTGGGTCCGCGGGGAGGCAGCGCCTGCCCTTCACCCAGCCCAAAAGGCGCTCTTCGAGGAATGGCGAGCCGGAGGCCGGCCCCGAGGAACCGGCTGGGAAACAGGAGGAGGAAACACGCACGGACACACACACCACCCCCTCCCCCAGAGCCCCTGCGAAACCCACCGCCCCGGCCGCCCCGAGGCGATGCCGACGGGAGAAGGGGCACAGGGGGGCTGCGCCGGCCCCGGGCGCTCCGCAAGGCCCGGAGAGAAGCGCCCGTCCCCCGCTCCCGGCCGGGGGCTCGCCCCTTACCCGCCATCGCCGCCGCCGGGCGGGCTGCGCCCCGCTCCGCGCCGCCGCCCGTCTCGCCGCCCCGGCAGGTGTGTCTGAAGCTCTGCCCACCCCGCTGCACCTTCCCTCCCTCCTTCCCTCCCTCCCTCCCTCCTCCAAGCCGGCTGGGAGGGAATTGGTAATCCCCTGGGGAACGGGAAGCCCAGCCCTACCTGCCCGCGGGGGTCGCGCTCAGTGGCGGGGCGGGGGCAGCCCCTTCCCCCCGCAGCCCGTGGCGGTTCCGGAGCCCCTCCAGCTGCTCTTCAGCCGGGGAGGTCTCTCTCTGCGCTTGTCCCGTCTCTCTCCCTCCCCAGCCCCGGCCCGGCGCTGCTGTCCGGAAGGATGTGGCTCCCCAGCCACTTTTCTTCCGAAACCGGCTTCACCTCCGACGGACCAGGGGGCGCGGGGGGGGGGACGGGGTGCCCGGTCTGACCTCCGAGCCGGGGCCCTGCCCGGGCAGAGGGGGAGTCTCTTCGGGCAGGGTACGGCCTCCCTAGCTTCGCCTGCAGAAAGGGGTGCATAAGGAGGATCTCTTCCGTTTCTTTAAGGGCTCCAAAATTGGTGCCTGGCCACCCCGATGTAGAGGTGGCTCTGAACAGAGCGGGGCAGGGAGGATTTGAGCAAGAGCAAATAAGGGTGGTGGAAAGATGGCCGTTCCAGGCCAAGATGAGGTCCTGCAGGCTGAATTTTGGCCCTCGGTCCTCAGTAGTGTCTCTGGGTGGAGCTGGGCGGGGAGGCACCCCCGGGGTAGCGTGGCTGAGCCCTACCCCAGGGCAGGCAGGGGCTTGCACCAGCCAGCCTGAGGAGCACACAGTCCCCAGGGGCTGAGGGCAGGTGCCAGGACGCCTTTCTCCTCTCCTAGCCCAAGTGGGCACAGCGATCCCAGGAATGGGCCTGTGTGTCCACACAGCATCCCAAAGACTCCTGCCACGTATCTAGTGGCCCAGCTCTGTGCGTATCACTGGGAGGGGAGATGGAACTGGGCAGCACTGCTTTGTCCCAACATCATACGCTTCCCCTGCAAGACTAAGGTGGTTTTCATTTTCTCTAGGAGCTCCATTTCACTTTCATCACTTTTCAACCATGTCAAACCTCAGACCTCAGTGGCCAAGTACAGGCTTTGTCCAAGAGATTCCCAATACAATATCAAGCTCATAAGAAATGGGATTTCATCTGATTCCCCCCTCAGCCTCAGGATCAGCCCACAGAGTAGAGCTGTGCATCCCTCCAGGGCTTTGGACACAACATGGAGGAGTCCTGTATTGCTCTGCCCTGCCAACACATTCCCGAAAGGGAGATACCTTTGGCATCCCATTCCTACAGCTTCTAGACCTCACCTCCACAGGGAATCTTTTCTCTCCTCCCTCCCTTTTCCTCGTGAAGAAACCAAAGGGGGGGGGGAGTATGAAACAATCTTGAGCCATGAACTGGGGCTCTGCCCTAAAAGATTCCTACTGTACCCAAAATGAACATCTGTTTCTCCTCAGGGCCCATGGCAGATGCATCCCCTCTGGTCCCTGCAGGGCTCCTGCACCAGCTTCAGCTAAGTGATTTGAGGAAAAGGAGGCTCTGGCGGGATCCTTTCCAGGTGCTTCTATGTTCTTTTCAACATCCATCACAACCTCCATCTGGGAACTGCAACTGGATCTCTGTGATGCAAAATATACACAGGTATTGAGCAAACACCAGGCACACACACACACACTCAGGGCTTTTGGCAAACACCTCCTCCTCTCGCATGGCATCCATCCCACAGCCACCAGTTGACACCCCAAGTGTATGAATTTGCTGCTGACTCACCCTCCCTGCAAAGGGTCCCAACTGCCACCTTCCCCTCCCTTGCAAGTCCCACACTGCACAGGTCCCTCCCAAAAGGTGCGTGCTGAGCCTGGACCACCAGGAGCAGGGCACAGCTCCGGTCTCCAGCCCTTACCTCCAGCCAGAAGCATCCAGTTGAGTGATAAAAAGCAAGTACAAGCAAGGATGCCTGCAGGGAAGGGTTCTGACTCAAGCCATGTCAATTTTTGCCTGCTAGTTACTCTCTCACAAACAACCTGGGTCTCTCTCTCTCTCTAGTGAAAAGATTTCCTGAACAGAATATTATTTAGTGATAGAAGATAAGATCTTCACTGTCATGATAAAAGCCCCAAAACAAGGCTTGGTTTCTCTCATGCACCCAGAGAGAGATGAACTCAAGGCTGATGTCAAGGAAACTTCTCCCTCCACCCGCCCTGACCCCACAGGCAATGGCTGTGGTGCTTTGTGACTCAGAGCACACAGGCATCAGACGGCGCATGTCCCACATCAAGAACCATCAGTCACTCTCCTTCATGGATGGGCTCTTCTGAGTTTAGCAACACCCCAGGAGCAGGCAGACACCGCTGAAGGCTCTGGGCTGTGCAGATGATTCTAACAGGTCAGGCAGACAGCTCCTCAGAGGACGAAGGTGGTCTGTCCCTGGTTTTTAGGCAGGGTATGGCAGCACAGAGACAAGGAGCTCCTTCTTCAGAGGGAAGGTCTGGTGGTACAAGACACCCCCAGTTCATCTGAGATGCGCAGTCCCGCTGGACTGCACATGCTCACAGCCAGGTAGTATTACATTGCCAAAACAGTTGTATAAGTTGCAGCTGCTTTTGTGTTGGCACAACTTGAGGCTCACACTAGGAATGGCACTGGGGTGTTTGGGTGGTGGTGGGGCTTTTATTTATTTGGGCTGTTGGTTGGGTTTTGGGGTTGTGTTTTTTTTTTCCAAATCCTAACCAAAATAGTTGCACTGGTAAAACTTTCCAAGCTCCACCAGCTCACACAGGAAATCTGTGACAGGCCAGCAAAGGGTGAGCCACACGTTGTTTCCACCAGCAGAGGAAGGGCTCAGCACACATGGCCCACAGAGCAGGACAGGCAGCTGAGTCTCTGGCAGGACCTTAGGGTGTGGGGCCAGCCAACAGCACTCAGGAGTCAGAGGGATCTCTCTGAGGTGAGCGAGCCCATGCAGTAGGGAGCAGCGCCCAGCAAAAGCACTGCTTTGTTTGCCTCCTCTTGGAAACAGCTTTAGGAAGGGTTGGGGGAGGGGAGGTAGTCATTAAATTGCTGATGGTGTGGCTAAAACACTGTCAGTGTAAAGCTCAAGCCGTGGTTACAGGTGGTGAGCTTCAATGCTTTGTAAAGCCTTGCCCTGTGTTTTGGGAAGTGCAGTATCTTTACAGACCTGCCCTGAAACCTCCTGCTCACACAGTGTCCGTAATGGGAGCTGGCCAGAACATCCTCAGTAATATATTTCTTGCCTGGTCCTCTTTTTTTCCAATCAAATTTCCCATTTAGTTTTAGGGGCAAGGTTTGCTAAGGTTCAGAGTGGTCTCTTTAGTCAGGTCAAGGAGGAGAGTTTGAAATAACACCCCTAACAATAACTTCCCCCTGCAATAGCTGTCCCATCACATTTTGGTCTTGTGAAAAACCTCTCTACAGTTTTTGTTCCTATGTGGAACAAAAACAAATGCTGAAAACATGAGAGAGGTTGTGAAACAGAATTATCGACTCCAGCCTGATCTAATCAGCTCACAGGCTGGTTCACACCAGATTAGCTCATACACAGAAAAAGAAAAAAAAACACTTTTATTTTCCTAATGACACTCATTAAACTCTGTGTTTATATTAACAACCTTTGCAAGGACTTTGACTACCTGCTCATCTCCCCAACACAGCAAATGTAAAGATGTAAGACTGCCCCCAGAACACTGACAATAGTTTGTTCCCTTCATGGTGGTGGTGATGTCCACAGAAGGGGATGGGAACAAGGGACCCCCCCACCCCCTGTAAAAGGGATGAGTGGCCTTCATGGCAGGAAGGAAATGCTTGTATCTGTGTGTTGGGATTGTAAAACAATCAAATACTTCCTTGGCATTCCTCCCCCTCACAACACACCTATTGCCTGCAGCTACAGGAGGCAAAAGTGTGTGGGATCCTTGCAAGGTATTGGCAAGGCGTCCCCATCCTCATTAGGGCATTGAGGTGTGCAGGGTGGCAAGGAAGACCCGAATTAGAGCAGGCTGACAGGATTCGAGTCACTGGGATGGGCTTCCTCGCTCCAAACTTGCCCAACCGCTCCTGGCAACAAGGCTCCACCTCAACAGGGCCAAGCCTAGAAATCTCCTCAGACTTGGCTCCCACCTCAGCCTTGCTCACAGTTGCCTTATCCTTAAAGCATTATCCCTGTTGATCATTCCTAGCTTTGTTTTCACACAGAATCACACAGAATTGTAGGGGTTGGAAGGGACCTCGAGAGACCATCAGGTCCAACCCCCCTGCCAAAGCAGCTCCCCAGCTCATACTGCACAGATAGGCGTCCAGATGGGTCTTGAATATCTCCAGAGAAGGAGACTCCACCACCTCCCTGGGCAGCCTGTCCCAGGGCTCCGTCACCCTCACTGTGAAAAAGTTCCTCCCCATGTTGGTGCAGAACTTCCTGTGTTCCAACTTGCAGCCATTGCCCCTTGTCCTGTCTCCGCAGACCAAAGAAAAGGGGCTGGCTAATTCCCCCTGCACCCCATACTTAAGATATTTATAAACATTGATTAGGTCCCCCCTCAGTCTTCTTTTCTCCAGGCTGAACAGCCCCAGCTCACTGAGCCTTTCCTTATAGGATAGATGTTCCAGGCCCTTAATCATCTTCGTAGCCCTTCTCTGGACTCTCTCCAGGAGATCCCTGTCCTTCTCATACCAGGGAGCCCAGAACTGGACACAGTACTCCAGGTGGGGCCTGACCAGGGCAGAGTGGAGGGGGAGGATCACCTCCTTTGACCTGCTGTCCACACTCCTCCTGATGCACCCCAGGATCCCATTGTCTCTCTCAGCCCCCAGGGCACACTGCTGGCTCATAGCCAACCTGTCATCAACCAGGACCCCCAGGTCCTTCTCCACAGAGCTTTTCTCCAGCAGGTCATCCCCCAGCCTGTACTGATACATGTGGTTATTCCTCCCCAGGTGCAAGACTTTACACTTGCTTTTGTTGAATTTCATCTGGTTTCTCCCTGCCCAGCTCTCCAGCCTGTCCAGGTCTGGCTGGATGGCAGCGCAGTGTTCCTGCGTGTCAGCCACCCCTCCCAGCTTTGGATCATCAGTTTTCTCCCTTCCCTCTCCAGAAAATGCCCTGAGAGTCCATCTTGCTGCTCATTGTGAATCCAGTTTTGTTGGCTGTTTCTGAATCAGACTTTGCAAAGGGGCTACTGAAGTCTGCCCTCTCCTGAGTAAGGGTCCACACACTGACCCTGCGGAGGTTACAGTGAATTTGGGGGAGCAGTGTCTGCTCTCCCCAGGTATGACCCACTCTATTTCGAAACTGTGAATGAATTCATCCCTCTTGACAAAGGATCCACCTTTCATTTTTATCAGGGTGCATGCAAACAGATTTTGATTCTAAGGGAGGAGAACCACATGGACTGAAGATGTACGTGCAAGGGAGGGGTAGATCTTCCCTGTCCTGCTTTGGGCAGAGAAGAATTGACGGTCCAAGAGGCAAGGTGATGGGGGCTGGAGCCCAGAGAAGGAACAAACCCAACTGCATTTTTATTGCAGCCGGCACCAAACCCATCCACTTTTCCTTCGCGGGTTCCTTGCATGATGAGGCTGCAGCCACCAGAGGTCAATGTGACCACGTCAACCTCAACCAAAGTGTAGGCGCTGCACAGTGCTCCTTTGAACCTCTGGAACAACAGAGATAGGAGTGTTTTCCACCTCTCAGGACATTACTTTGGTGTAGATTTGCATGTAAACCGACACCCAAAGAAGTAATCACATTATGACTTCAGCATTCTCCTGAAAATAATGACAACAACCCCAGTTACCATCCTGCAAACAACCCAGATTGAGACCCTGTCACTCACTCGTGGTCCTTCAGGACCCCACAAGTGCTCCTGCTACTCCAGGTATGTCTCACAGTGCTGGTTTCAGTACCATTCAGGTAATACACACCAGTCCCATGCCTGTCCTATTAGCAACAGGTGGGAATGGGCTACGTCCCCTCCCCTGAGTCCCACTTCTGCTCCCTAGAGCCTAAGGTCTGTCACAGTGAGTGAGGTTTGCAAACAAGTAGCTGACCTGCAGCCAGAGGAAGGCAAATGGGTCAAATGAGCAGGGTCATCAACGTGTATGTGAAGTCAGAGACGGAAGATGTGACTGTGAAGAACAGAAATCTGCACGTCTAGATAGTTTTGTAGCAGCCAGACATTCCTCTGCACTCCCACACATACCAGGTACCTTCTCTCCACCTCACCTATGTCCTCCCATGGACCTCTGCAGTCACCAAGTGGTCCTTTCCATCCTAGTCTCCTAACCTTTTATCAGCTATGTGGACACCCACCTAGTCAGAGCAAACGCTCCTGTTTTCCCTCCAGCAGAGCTCCAGCCTCATCTCCAGCCTTGTGGGATGTCAGGTTTTCCTAGACAAGACATGTCTTCTCCAAGTAGACTCCACTGAACTAAAGGATCATTGGTGGTCCTCTGCCCAAACCACTTCAGAAATACTCTGGTCCCTCATGCAGCTTTGACAGGAAGCAAGTAAGGAGCGTAGCTGGAAAACACCACTTCCATCTTCCCTGCCCCCTCCCTGAAATGATCAAAGTCCCACAGCTTCTCTTCTGAGCTGATACACAAGTATGCCCCAGGGTCTTTAGCAAGCAGAGTCCCTAAGAATCACTGTCAGGCTGAGACTGGCCAGATAAGGATGGAGGAGAGGTAGGAGGGGGTGATATCATCCCATAACACCCATGACACTGAACATGTGTTCAGTGAAAGGGACAGGGTTCATGTGTTGGGAAAGGAAGATGCTGCTCTTTCAGACCTACCAGGAAATTTGCTCCATAAAGCAGCAGGCAATGTAAATTAAATCCCAAAAAACTCCACTCTGCTACAGTAGCTGCAGCTTTGAGGGCACGGGCTGGCGATGTATGTGGGAAGGCATGTTACTTCTCAGCTTGCAACCCATCAAAGCCCCAGCAGCAACTGTCAGAGGACAGATCCTGGTTCTCCTGTGCACCTGGCCTTCCAGTTCATGGTTCGGGCAACAACTCCCAGCTTGGTGGTTCTCCAGCTCCAGGAATACCTGACTGCCCTAGGGAGAACAGCGTCACTGCATGAGAGGGAGGCATGCTGAGTCTTTGCTGGGGTTTCAGCAGGCCAGGACCTGGCCAGGACCTATTCCCTTAGCTGGAAAGAAAACCTGTCCAGCACAAAAATAGAGAAAAGAGCTGAACTTGGTAAAGGGGGCAAAGTCTCTCTGGAGAAGGCAAAGAACTGCCAAGTGCCACCAGCACTTGTAACACTGCTCCAGAGCCATAGGGTGGCACCACCCCACCATCCAACCCCTTGGGGAAGGACATGGCTGGGCAAAGCCCAAAAGCTTTGGGTCAGCATGACCTTATGCCAGAGCCCTTGAAAAGGGACAGATGTGGGGAGCCAAGGGCTGTGCCTGTTCCTGCCACGCAGATTTGCCAGGGCTCCTTGCTCCTGAGTGCTGAGGCTCTTCCCAAGCCTTTCCACTCTGAAGACACTGAACCCACGCCAACATGCACCCAATCCCCTCCACCACTGCCCTGACTGACACCAGGCCCAGCTATTCTCATCCTGATCAGAGATGGCTGCTGCACTGAGCCAGGCAAGACTTACCTCAGGACAGGAAAGGGGCTGTGACTCTCCTCTGCTCTGGTACACGCTGCCTGATGGGGTGTGCCCCAGGGCATCTGTCAGAGGGGGGTTTGCACAGAGCACCTCGCAACCCATGTTCAATGTGGGCCAAGGCCTACAAACAAAAACTGAGACCCAACAAACTTGGTACAGGAGTGACCCAAGCCAGAGTGGGTAGGTGCCAGAGGTGAAGGTAAGAGCAGATCTTGGATCTCATTTCCTTCTCCGCATACCACCACAGCCACACCAGATGCCCCGCAGGATGTGACCCTAGATAACACAGGAGGTCTTGCAGCCCTTCTGCCTCCTGCACAGGCTCTGTGCTGGAGCCATTTTAGCTGAGTGTGGTGTGACTTGTAACTCCCCTAAACACTACTCCATGCCTGGTGTTCCCAGAGCTTCCCATTCCTGTATCCCAAGGGCAATGTACCCAGCTACCTCCTCGGCTTGGCCCGAGTGGCTCTTTGTCCTTCAGACTGTCCTGCTGAGAGCAGCATCTGCCAAAGCCAGACACAACCACGGCAGGAATCAAACCCTGGGGTGCCACGCCTCACTTCCCAGGAAGCAAACTGCAGCCTCCCCACTAGACTGGACCTTTATAACCCCCAGGAATGAGACCCCAGGCCCCCCAGGAGCTGGATGACCATTCCGCTCCGGAAAGGAGCTGTGCCCTGCCCCAGGGATACAATCCCTGGGCTGAGAGCCGCAGACAGACACTAGCTGGAGCCTGCCCAAGAGCAGTGAGCTTTCCAAGTCCTTTCCCTTTCTTGGGGGTCTGGTAGTCACATAAACAGGAAAAGCCTGGCCCTCTTCCCCCTTCTTCCATGGCTCTGCCTCCCTCCCCTCCTCCCTGACGCGCGCCGGCATGATACAAGCCCCAGCGCTGGGCTCTTGGCCCCCACGGGAGGAGCTGCCGGCTGGCCCCTGACCTCCAGGCTCCGCATTTCCTGTGGCAGCCGAGGAGAGAGACGAGGCCCCTTCTTCCAGACGCTGGGGCTGGGCGTAAAGGGGCCTCTGTGGGCCAGCCTGGGGAAGGGGGAAAGGTTGTGGTGGTCCTTTGCCAGCAACCCGAGGTGCAAAGAGGCAAAGATGCCAGCTGCCCTGGGAGAGGTGGGAGCTGCACTGGAACAGGGAGCCTCCAGACGAAATGACAGGGTGAGGGCCACTGTCCCACCCCAGCCTTGCGTCCAGCTCTCCAAACCCTTCTTTATGTCCTGGCACTTATTTTAAAAAGCTTTGTGGCCTTCCCTCCTAAAACCAAAGGCAGCCAAGCTGGGTCAGGCGACTGCCCAGAGTGGGTGCCTGCAGCAGAAGGTGTGGCTCCTCCTCCAGCTCAGAGAGTTGCCCTTGCAGAGTCCAGCACTGTTAACCCTGGGTGAGCTAAGCCTGCTCGCAGGAATACATGCCTATCCTAAGATGAAAAATCTGGGACTAATTCCTAGGAGGGTGTTACCCCTTCCTCTTGGTTGCTTTAGGGAAGGCTAAGATAAGACAGGCATCCCCTGCCTCTCTGCACATCTCCCATGGGTCATCACGTGGAGCGGGACTGAGATCTCCAGCAGTGAGATGGGAGAAGGACCGAGCCTTGCTGTAGGCATTTGGCTTGAGAGGCAGATCCCTGTCCCCAGGGTCCTGGTCCATGCTTAGGCTCCGTGCCAGACCCAGTTTATAAAAGCCCAGGACATGGTCCAAATGTGATGCCCGTTCTTCAGAGCCTGGCAGGAGGTACCGGATGCTCCGGGAGAGAGGGGAGGGGGGATGGCATCCCGGATGGAAACTCTGGCATGCCTCTGTGCTGATCTCCACTCTGCCCTGGAATGCGCCCGCCAGCAGCATGTGGGAAAGTGGAGTCAGCAGAGACCTTGGATGTGTCAGCTCCCCGGCTGAGTAAACAAGCGAAGCCCTGGCAAGCATTTAGCCCCAAGCATCCCAGACCTTGAAAAAAAAGGGGCTGGAAATGGGGACATTCTTCTGTCCTCTCCTTGCTCAACCACAGCAAAATATCTCCTAACATCTCCCCTATATTAGGTGCTAACACCACCTCCCTCGTCGCACCCCTGCCAGTCTGGAGAAGCCTGGGGAGAAACTCTCCCTGAGGCATTTCCATCACCCAGCTGTCAGATCTAACATCCCAGGAGGAAACAGCACCTGGGAGACACACTGCCACAAAAGGAGGGTCTGGAGAAGAAAGAGGTGGGATAAAAGGATTTATCACCCCCTCTGTGCACAGCCATCCACACCCCTTGGGTATCTCCCAGGCACCAAGGAGGACAGAGCATGGAGACAACTTCCACCATGAGTACTGGCACTGCCGGCGAGAGCGGCGATGGCTGGGACAGAGAGCCATGCTACAGCTCCCAGATAACACCTCTGCAGCACAGCCCAGCTGGGGACATTCCCAGCGGGGGTGCCAGCTCCAGCCACCCTCCCTGCAGGTTTCACAGGCTCAAGGAGAGGCTGTGAACGGGTTTCCCTGGGGTCAGTCGGAGACATTCTCCCACTGCTCTTCAGGTTGCCGGTGTTGCCTCCCTTGTCTTCTCCATAAAGTGTGCCCATGCAAGATGGCCCCTCATCCCCTCTCTGCCTGAGCATGAGAGCCTGGTTTGGGGTTTTGGGAAGAGGGATGGGCTGGGGAAGTTACCCCTGCATCCCACTGGTGGTCCCCATCATCTCCTGGGGGTCAAGCTCCTGCTGCAGCAGCGCTGGGAGGCTGTGCCCGCCTTCTGGCCACCATCCCGTGTCCCCTATCGCTCCTCAGCAGACACGGACTCCCAGAGAATGAGCCATTGTTTCCCGCCCGTGGCCTCTTCCTGTCCCCGTAGGGCTGTGAGACAAACAAAAGCCGAGCCAGACTCTGTGGGGAGGAGGCTGGGCCTGCTCCCCTCCTCCAGATCCCGCAGCAACCCCGCAGGCAGGCAGAGAGACGGATGCCTGCCTTGGGGGAATGGGCAGGGACACCCCTATTTTTAGCTGTCTCTGCATCCCCACCCCGTTCCTTCCGTGGGCCAAAAATACATGGGCTGGATGGACAGGCAAAATCATTATGATAAAAGAGTTGTCCAGGCCTTGTGTCCAACCACTCCCCTGGCTTTCACCTCTTCTTTTTGACCAGGACAGGTTCCTTGCTCATGGTGTCCCTCTCCCTGGCCCTGTGGATGATTTCTCTCTTCATCCCCATCCTTTGTTCCCTATATCCCCACATCCTCTCTCTGCACATCGCACCCTCCCTGATCCCTGCACCTCTCTCCCCATCTGCTCCATGGATCCCAACCTCCATCCCTTGACAGTTTGACAGTCCCCTCTCTCATACCACGCCAACTCTGGGGACCTACTCTCTTCTCTTGAGACATCCCAGCTTCTCCTTTCTCCAAAGAACCTCCTCATGCAATTCACTTCCAAAAGGCTCTTTGCCCTCCCCAGAGCTTCCTGTACACCCTTCCTCCCCACTGTATTCCACCTACCCTCACCACCTCCCCCTTTCTCTCCTCACCCCAGCAACCTCCAGCCCAGCTCGCTCCAGCCTGCATAGGCCTTAAACTCCTGCAGATGTGTTCTTCCTCCTTATCTTGCCAAAGGAACATATTTGTGGCAGGCCAAACAGACCCCCAGATGCCCCTGCACACAGCTGCTTATCCAAGCAGCGAATTTGTATCTGAGCACACACACATCCCTCCTGCATCTCCTTAAGGTCTATGAAAAAGAACTGGAAAATCAAGTGGTGTTTGGGGGGGGGGTTGTTCTGGAGACACTTAATGTACGTACATACATATATATATATTTACATCTCCTTTCCCAGTGTGCGGAATCACAGAGGTGTTTCCAGGCCACAGGCAGCTGTTTCTACATTGCTTCTGGTTTATGCAACATCCTCTCTCCCCTCCCAGCCATGTCGCAAACCCCCCTTCCCTCTCCAGCAGTGGGAAGTCAGAAGAGCATGGACTTCGGTCTGCCCCTCCCACAACACCCCCCTCCCCCAAATCCCTATGGCATCCCACTTTCCCAGTCCATGAACAGGACTAGCATATGAGGAGGAAGCCAGGGATGGTGGGAGGAGGAAGAAGGATGAAAACATTTGGGATAGGAAGAGATGGGCAGAGGGAGGGAGGGAGGGAGGGAGGGAGGCAGCCCTTCAGCAAGCCTGGGAACTCTTCCCTACCTCCTCCTGGGCTTTGGCAAACCCTGAGGCTTTAAGCTCCCTGGGGAGAAACATCCCCCTTTGGAAACCCCACAAACAGGTCGTGATCAATCTCATTCCTTCCGCCTCCTGCTGCTCCAGGGAAGGCAGCTGGAGAAGTCAGTGGGGGAAATTAGAAATAGGCTTTTACAGAGGTCAGTCCAACCTCTTCTAGCATGAGTGGGTCTAATCCATTGCTGCTGCCTGCCTGGTGGTGCTCACCACAAGCCACTCACTTTCCTTCCCCAGTGCAGCACAAGGATGCTGGGAACCACACTGGTTGGATCCCTCTCCCCAGTTATCACAAAGACTGTGGGCACAGAGCAGAGGACCTGCAGGAGAGACCCCAGAATTGTCTGAGCCTGGCCTAGCACATCCCTGTGGGTGTTGCAGGAGGAGAGATCATCCCAGTGAAGAAACTACAGAGCATGAGGGGTCCAGTGCCCACAAAACCAGTGCTGGCATCAGACCAGGGGTGCACTGGGCACACGTTGGGCGCCTCACACCTATTGCTCTGGGGTGTCACGTCCTACCACCACCCTGGTTTATTCACCCTAAAACCGGCTCTGCCTCCAGCTCATCCCCAGGGCAGTAAGACACAGACTGGAGGCAGCACCAAGGGCCACAGGCTGGAAGCAGGGAGGAGCAACCGGGAGCTGGTTGAAGCCATGCAGGAATGTGTGGTGGGGCAGGGGGCCCTAGGGAATCCCTTCCCCATCATGGCAAGGGTCCGCTCCCCACTCTGCTGCCGGCAGTAATTCCCTCACAGGCGCTGTGAGGAGAATGGAAACATCTGGAAGTCACCCGCAAACGACCGGCGCTCTCAGTTAATGAGGAAATATGAGCCAGAGACCCTGGGCAGCAACAGGATATCTGCTTCTTGTGTGCTAAGGCACCCCCTTCTCACTGAGCCCCCCGGCTGCCTTCCTTCCCTGGGAAATTTCCAAGGATGGACAGCAACAGGGAAGGCAGTGAACAGAAACACCAGGGATTAGGAACCCAGGGGTAGGCGCCCCATCCCCAAGCTGGGATGCCCCAGTCACCTTCCCTCAGGGACCCCCAGGATCTGGGGAAAGGAAGAAGGGGTATTTTTCTTCTCCAGAGGGAGTACTGCATCAGTCTCCTTCAGGGATCAGGTCTGTGAGCAGCAGGAGCTGCAAAGCGAAATGGAAGGCAGAACTGAGCACCTGGAGGTGTGGGGCAGAGACCTCAGCTCCTCCAGCACCCTCACCCTCCATCCCTGTCACATTCAGCCAGCCATAAGACCTCGTCCCTGTGCCAGAGGGATAAGCACTGGGAAGAAGGGGGACAATTTGCACAGCCCCATCTTTGATGTCACAGGAAACAAAGCAAATCCTCAGCCAGGAAAGCTGTGGGGCCACTTGTCTGCTCCCGCAAGCCCAGTGGCCAGTCTCTCTGTAATGGTGTGACTGGTACCACTGCCTGGGGCACAGGGGGTGTCACATCCTGCCACCTTTTCTGAATAAACGTTTGGGGTGTCTGAAGGTAAATGAGGTAGCTGGGTGTCTGTGGCAATGAGTCTGGGAGGGGTCCAGGTTTTGGTCTTGCCTAGATCACGCTCGGGTGGTATAGTGGCTCTGCAACGCTGTCCAGCCCCACAGCCACCTCTTAGACAGGCTGGGAGGCAGGACTGTATGGGCTCGCTTTCCAGGCAGCTGCATATGAAAGAAGGGGGTCTCTGGAGGGTGCAACCCCTTCTGGGGTACAGCCAGAGGGGCTGCACCACCTCTGCTCATACTCTAGCATCCAGCAACCAGCAGCCAGGATGGGGACTGAGTCCCAGAGCTGACACATACACTGGAGTTCTCCAAAGCACTTCAGTGCTAGCCCCAGAAGGAGAAAAGTCACAGCCCAGCTGGCATGGTCACAAAAGACCACAAGGTTTGGGGAGGGATGCCTAATAGGGGGGATTTCCAGCCACTTTCCAGCCCATCCTGGCCCGGAGTGCAGAGATGCTTGCAGCAGGGGTGAGGAGGAGGTGGTGGAGAGCCGGCCGCCCTGCAAGGAGCGGAGCGTGGCCCCTGTCCCATCTGGAAGAGATTTGTTCTGCATTCCCCAGCGGAGGCGGCTGCCGTCGCCCGGACTCCGCTCCCTGCTGCAGCCCTTGCTGCAGGGCACAGGGATGGCGTGAGGGGAGTGAGGGGGAGCCCCTTGTGCTGGGGGAGGGTGGGGGGTGAGGAGAGAGACCCTAAAAAGCTATGCAGAGGGAAGAGACCCAAAGAAAGGGTCTTTTCCTGCCTCTCCCACCACCCCCACTGGATTGTTCCAAGCACGATATGCGGGAAGAGGTGCCTACTGTACCTCTGGCAAGCAGGGAGGATGCAAATCAGGATTTGTCCTCCTTTCCCCACTGGTCACACACCTTATCCTTCCTGAGACCCGAGCTCCTGTCTCCCTCAGAAACATAGACCCACTAGAAGCACCACCAACATGCACAGCCCATCTGCTCTTAATCCCTTATGGAGAAGACCTCCAGAGAAGGAGGAGCCTGAGACCTGTGCCAAAATCCTTCTGCTGCATAGCACACCTCTGAGCAGTGATTAAGGTGCTCCTGCCCAGGCATCCTGGGCCACCTGATCCTCGTGAGATGCTAGGCTCCATTTTGACATCTCCTCTGCAGACATCTTGTCATCCCTGCAGCCAGGCCTGCTTCATCCCAACAAGTCTCATCTTGCCTTTAGCAGCAGAGACACCTCCCTTCTTCTCCACAGGGCCCTGAATAGGTGCTTGTGCCTGGCCAAGTGCTCCCCAGCAGAGTCTCCAAGTCTCACCTGGAGACCGTGAGGGTTACTGTGATGTTGATGATGCTGTGCCCACCAGCAGGTTTCCCCTCACTGGCACCAATAGGGTATTCTGCTCTGTGACCATCAAGGGTCAAAGCAATGTAGTGCAATGCCAGAGGGATGCAATGTCCCATGTGTGAGCAGAAACCCACCCTAGTGCTGCCAAGGAGCATCTCCTTGAATTTACCCACAGCTACCCCTCACCCTGGTCTGATGCCATGCTGCTGATATGACGCTTGTCCTGACCCCGCAACGCCTGTCTGGTCCATGTGGCCTTCAGTGAGGCTATTGTCCTGCTAACACTCAGCCCAACTCTACCCACAGTCCCTGGCATGATGGTGCACCCCCAGACCCCATTCCTTGTTGCCAACGCTACACCACAGGCACTGGGGACTTCCTATCCACCATGGGGTGGGATGACCCCATCTGATACACACAGGAGTCAAACTCCTTTCTTTTGCCCCCTGCCCAGGCACCCCTAACCAGAATAGCCAGCAGCCTGGGCTTCCCCCTTCCCCCAGGTCCATTGAAGGGAGCACCAGGGAGCAGGAGGCAGCCAATGCCAGAGAACGGGAAATGGCACTGGGGAAGCGGGGGGGGGAGGGAGTGGGGGGGAGCAGCAGAGAAGTTCCTGAAGTTTTCTGTCCTGGATAGTTGGAATAAATCTCATTTTCTCTGGTCTCCTTGCTGAGGCAAGGATTGGCTCAGCCGTGCTGCAGCCCGCCCTCCTCCTTCCCACGTCCCCTCCCCGCCAACTTCGCTCCCTCTCTCCCGTGGCATCGGGGCGTCAGCCTTGGAGAGCCAGCCTTGGGGGGACAGCCGTGGGAAAAGGGGGGGGGGGCACTCCTTCCCTTTCTCCCCCTCCCAGCTCTGGGACACAGCGTCGGTAACCCCCGGAGCAAGTTACGGGGGCCCTCGGGGAGTGTCTCAACTCTTCGGCTGGAGGACAGGGGAAAAAACACCAAGCCCTGGTTCGGAAGAGGTAAAGTCTAAAAGTTTTGCTTCCTCAGTTTGTAGAGCTGGGGGGGGGGGGGGGGAGAGGGGGGAGCGGCGGGGAGGGGTGTCAGGAGAAGAAGGAAAAAGGAGGAGAGGGTGGTAGGAGCGGGGAGAAGCGGGAGGGGTGGCAAGGCGATGGGGACGGGGAGGATGGCGAAAAAGAAAGGGAAAAGAAGGAAGAATGCGACAGGAAACTAAGGAAGGAAAGCAGAGCGAGGAGAGGGGGCTCAGCCTGGAGGGGACCTGGAGGAAGGGAGACAAGGAAGGGGTCCCAAGGATGGGGGAAAGCAGCAGGGTAGCCCCTTCCCACACCCCGTGCTGGATACCCCATGAAGCCCCACAGGCTCTCAGCACTTTGATTTTGGGGGTTTGGAGCAAGAAAAGGAAGTGCTTTTGGGTAAGAGGGCACGGAGAAGTCTGGAACCCCCCCCACCTTTGGAGCCCTGGGCTCCCTCCACATCCCGGCATGTCTGCTTGGAAAAGTACCCTTGTAATACGGAGAGATACAACTATATATAACATAGCAGCCGGCAGCACAGGAGCCAGACTGGGGCTTGTCCGCCTACTGCCCGGCACTGCTTCAGGGGAGCTGGAAGAGACCCAGCCCGGCCAGCTGAACCCCTTTCCCCCTTCCCCAAAAGCCTCTCCCGGACGGCTTTCCCCATTGCAGAACAAAGTGACCCAACGAGGGAGTCTCTGCCTCCCTTCCTCTGGGAAAGGGAGGTTTTTTCTGCACTCAGGAAGGCTGGGAAAGCCTACCCAGCTGCCCACAGCCATTTCCACCCGCTCTTCCCCCTGTTGAGACCACCCCAAACATCTCCTCACCCTTTTTTGGAGTATGCCTCTTTGGGGGGGCGGGGGGAGGGGGGGGGGGGCAAGGAAAGGAGGAGGGAAAAGGCTGCTTTCAGCAGCTCCAGCCAACTAGACATCTGGATTATTTTCCCCCCCTTTCTGGTTTCCGCTCTTCCCAGCAAGCAGAAACGCTCTGGCCATTCCTGGTGAGTGGAAAACCAGTGGAAACCAGCTGAACTCAGGGGGAAACGGGGGAGGCCAGGCTAGGAGGAGGTGCCTGCGGTTGGTCTTTGAGGGCAGGGGTCTTCCCAGAGGAGATGAGGAGGGAGCCAGGGAGAGGATGCCGGGGAAGGGAAGGTCAGGACAGGCTGTGGGCTCACTGTGCTGGAGGCTGATAAATGTGACGGGCTCCCGGACGGAAGCAGTGTCCAGGTGGACGGGTGGCCAGACTGGGAGGGTCCCTTGCCCAGTGGAGGAAGGGAGAGCACATGGGTCACCTTTTGCCTGCAGAATCACAAGTTTCTCTGGCATGGGAGTCTGCTTGGGCAGAAAGGAGGGCTCTAAGGGACACAGCCAGCGGGAGACTCACCAGGGGCAGAGGGAAGGAGGAAAAAGGGGGAGACTGAAGTGAGGAAAAAGCCCAGTAGGCCTGCCAGAAACCTGCTGTCCAGGTAGAGATGGGCACCAGCTGCCTCCCTCCCTCCTTCCCTCCTTCTTGCAATACCTGCTGCCTGCAGGCAGGGAGAGCCAGGGGCCAGGAGGTGATGTCCTGTGTCCCCAAGGTGGCCAAGGGACAAGGAAGGAGAAACACTTTCTTCCTCCCAGCTCCCCACTCCAAAGTTTTCCAGGCAAGGAGCAAGGGGATGCACTCCCCCAGCATTCCCCCTTCCCCTGCCTCTCTACCCTGTCCCCAGGGTGTGCCAGCCCCTCTCCCCTCCCAGGGGTCTGCAGGGCAGCTCTGCTGTGTGAGAGACCTGGGGTGGGGTGGAGAGATGCACCCCTCAGAGTAGCCCTGCTCAATGCAGCATGTGCTGAAGGGCACAGTTCCCACAATGGGTTTCTCAGGGGTTCTAAGTTGCAGAGGGAAAGGGAAATGGGGCTGTAACTTGCCTGATACCCTCTCTCAGGGTCAGGCACCTTCCTTCGGGACTTGGGGAATAGCTCAAAAATGGGGTTGCATCTGTGTGGTCCTGAGGCCCCCCACTGTGTTGCTGGGACCATCCCAGTGGTTTCCTTGCACCCTAGGAGAGCCCTGACCCTGTGGCTCAGGGTGAACTTCTGCTAGAGAGAGGAAATCGCTCCCTGGTTGTCCTCCCAGCCCTAATCTGCCACACGCCAGGCCTGGCCTGGCTGCGAGGCAGCACCACGCAGCGTCTGTGAGCAGGAGGCAGACACGGGCTGTGAGAGCCAGGCAGCCAGGGCCAGCCAGCAGGAAGCCAACCTGCCCCAGTCCCACTGCCACCGGCCACTGCCACCCCAGGAGGCAGCCAATGGTGCTGGGAGCTGCCAGGGGAGGTTTGTTTTCCCTTCCCCAGGCATTAACCCCTGGCAGATAAGAGGGGCCCTGGGTTTGCAAACAAGGCCAGGGCAAGGCAAAAAAACAGTGTAGGCAGCTAGGAAAGCAGCTTCATGGCCAGGGCTCACTCTCACCAGAAGCTCTGCCACCCTGGCACCACCTGACTGCTCCAAGGGGAACTGGGGACAGACAGGGGAAACAAGTCTGTGAGATGGACACAGACACGCAGCAATGGGGGTCCTGGCACAGGGGGCCAGGGGCTGTGAGGCTCCTGCGTCACCTCTTGGCATGCTGCCCTCGGCAGCCAGCCCTGCTGAAGGCACCCAGCGCCATCATGCTCTCCTGGACCCTGAGTGGGGACTGAGCCTAAGGAGGCACATCTCCCCAGGTGGACTAGTCACTTGGACCACTGATGCTCTGAGGTGCCCCGCATCCCGAATCCTTTCCTTTCCCTAATCTCTCTCCCTCTTGCCACACACACCAACGGGAAATCTGCTGATCAGAGTGTCTTCCCCAGATGGGGGAGGTCACTGTCCTGCGGTCGTGCACCCAGCTGCTGCTTCCCCGCCTGCCCCCCCAGCACCTCCAGGAGTCGCCTGAGTGCCAGGACCCTTCCTGCCTTCTCCTCTGACCTTCAGCAATCACCTCCCTTGCTAAGCCTCAGTTTCCCCTGACTACAAAGTAGCTGCACTGCCCACACCCCTGTCTCCCTGCTGCTCCAACATGTCTGCCCACCATGTGGGGACTCAGCCAGAGGAGGACAAACAAGCCAATATACAAATATTGCATTTTTCCTCCCCACCACGCCTCCTCCGCAAAGAACCACGTGGTTCCCAGGCTTTGCTCTCTCCCCAAGGGTTCATCTGAATAGCAAAATGGAGGGAGAGGTTTCTCGCCCTGAGAGCCCAAGTAGCTGGGCAAGGCACTGCTCCAGGAGGACAGACGTGTTGCCTGGGAGGGAAGTCTCAGCCTGCATTGTGGCAAGGGTCTGGTAAAGCTGTTTTGTAGGCAGAGGAACTGAGGCACACTAAGGGAGTTCAGTGGGATGAGGGGGGGGCATGTGTTTTGGGGGGAAAACCTTTTCCTTCCTCCCCAAGTGGAGAGCTAAGTGAGTGGGGACAGCTGGTAGCTCAGTGCACCACCTTTAACTTCCTCAGTCAGTCCCAAGGGTACAGCCAACATGGTTGGGAAAATCCTCTCCAAGGCCTTCACTGTGCCTCTTATCTTGTTTAGGTGGCCGATGAGAGGACCACAGTGCTTGTGCTGCCAGCCCACCCCAAGCTCCCATCACCCGCTGCCCCATCTGTGACCAGCTCCTGCTCTCCCAGCAGTGGCAGAAGACAGTGGATTAACCCCTACTCCCACAGCCAGACGCAGCTTCCAGCAGCCTGCACAGCACCAGGGGTGACCCCAGACATCTCCTGGGGATCCCTCCGCACCACCGCTGCCCTCGTCACTGGGGACGTACTGACTGGGGGGGATTTCATGAGCGAGACATAGTGCAGGGAAGCAGGAGGACAGGCACCCTTCCCACCTGCTGAAAGTCAAGGTGACGTGAGCTGTTCCCCCAAGAGCATTGGAGCAGGAGTCATGGCGAGACCGGGGATGTGACAGGCCACCCCAGTGCTGGAAGCCCTGCAAGGGCTGGTTTTGGGTGCTTTTTCAAAGGCAGGGGCAAGGCCAGGGGTGCAACATGAGCCTGGGGAAGCTGCCAGTGCTCAGCTGGGTGTCAGGCTCCCATGGCAAGCGGCGGTTGAAGTCAGAGCTGACACCAGACATGATCAGCCCGCCGCTGGGGGACTTCCGGCACACCATGCACGTGGGACGTGGTGGGGATGTCTTTGGGGACACCTCTTTCCTCAGCAACCATGGTGGGGCAGACACAGCCAAAGGCAACAACTTCTTCGCCCGGACACTGCGGCACGTCCGCCGGACGCCACTGAGGAGACGGGGCAGTGGGGGTCAAGCAGGGTCATCACCTGCCCCCCCACCCATCTCGCCCATCATCAAGAATGCCATCTCACTGCCACAGCTCAACGAGGGGACGTACGATGGCAGCAGTAGCCGGGGCTTGACCAGCAAGTTCTCCTTCAAAAGTGCCTCCAACAGCTTCTCCAAAACGCACCAGGCCTACGGTAAGTGAAGCGTGGGGCAGTGGCTGCAGCCCAGGCACAGTGCATCCCCTGCAGCCCTTCTTCTTTGCTCCATACCTCAGTTTCCCCACTGAGGGACTTTAGGGTCTCAGCAGAGAGGGGACATTTAAGACTCCCCAGTAATCCCTGCAAGGAGATAACCCTAAACTTGGCTTTCAACCACAGTCCTTGCCCCTCCCCTTGGAAGGTCTCCTACCAGGGTAGGAAACCATTCATGGTTTCTCCTTTTCCCCCTTCCCCATAGCCCCACAAAGCTGTCAGCCTGTGTGGAGTAGTGGTAAAGGGGTATCCCCAGCTCCCCGCAGTTCCACATCTTTCCCATGAGCAGCCTCCTCAAGGAAGCCAAGAGGGTGCTGGGACAATGGGGTAATACCCACACCAAGGTTGTGAGTTCAGGAGGACCCATTGCACGGCCTTCCCCACCTCTACACAAATGCGCCAATCCTGTCCCTCGCTGTGCCAGTCCTTCTATTTCCACGTGCTCCTCAAGGGACTCCATCTCCCCCTTCCCTGGTGCGCCTACATCCCTCCCTGCCAGCCAGGGTCCAGGAGGGAAAGGATGGAAAGGATGGAATGGGACAGCTGAATGGCTCTTCTTCGGCCTCACAGCACTGAACTGTGAGGTGTGGAGCAGAGGATCAGATCAGGCTGATGGGGTGGGAGGAGAGGGGTGTGATCCTGTGGGGCCTGCAGCCGCGGGGAAGGTGGCTGGGCTGGGAGGGAAAGGCAGGCTGAGACAATGCTGCCATCTCCTGGTCCCACCTGCCTGTCTCAGCCCCCACCGGCATTTTAGCAAGCCCAGAGCCCACCTTGGAGCCGCTCCACTGTAACTCTGGGCCTTGCAGATGTCCACGCAGGCACTGGCCTGTCCTTTAGAGGCTAGTACCACCAACAAGAGCGTGACCTGGGATACTTTGGTGGCAGTGTCCCTTGTCCCTCGCAGATGTAAGGCAGGCTTCCTCCCACCTAGCCATCCCCCCCTCACCAGCCATCCCTTCTGCCTCACAGGGCTGGAGTCTGGGTTTTGCACCATCCCTCGTGTCCCTCGTATGGAAAAGGCCCAAGAGAGCACCTTCCCTGCAGAAGCAGAGCTGAAGCGCTCGGACTCCCTGCTCTCCTTCCGCCTGGACCTGGGGCCCTCCCTGATGAGCGAGCTCCTCCAGGTGATGAGCTTCTCCGAAACCAACGGGCATGAGGTGGGGGAGGATCACCCAGATCTCCTCTGCGGTGAGGAGACCAAGGATGAGGTCCCTCCACCATCAGGTGCATCCCACGGAGAGGATAAGGCAGCATCCAGTTTCTGGGACCACTCCGGGCAGAGCAGCCTGTCAGGGGCCAGCTCGCTGCCAGGACTGTCAGTCCATGCCAATGGAGAGGCACACGCCACCGAGGGTGCTGGAGAGGACCCTGCCTGGGCTTCTGGGCCGAGGGCAGCACCCAGAGGGACTCCATGGCACGGGCACTGGAACGACTGCACCATCGAGGCAGGAGAGTTTGACCGGGCAGCCCAGGTCCTGGCCCGCCATTACGGTGGGACCAGCACCCCGCGGAGCCCAGAGAAGGGTGAGGGTCCCCGGCAGGCCCGGACGCAGACCCTGTGGGAGAGCCCCAGCAGCAGCTCGTGGCGGTTGCAAGTGACAGGGGAGAGCCAGTACCCTGAGACCACCTGGAACCAAGGAGAGGAGGAAGAGGAGGAAGAAGCCAAGCTCCCTGGCCTGCAGGAGGGGTACAGTGGTGCTCGGGGGGGGCCGCAGCAATTCCTTTGAATACGCTGATGACGATGATGAGGAGGATGACGATGAAGTCAAGGTGTGAACAGCCATCCCTCCCATCACAGCCCCCCTACCAGAGGTGCTGGTACCTTCGCCCTCCCCATTCCCGCCCTCAGGTGCCAGCATCACCAACAGAACCAGCAGGCAACCTCCTTGCCAAGCTAGGGCCACTGGGGGGACTGGAGTGGTCAGGACAAGAGCCCATCTCCTGGGGGAGCTCCCTGGGGCTGGGCCAGGCTGCTTTGGAGGGCTGGTGAGGGCTGTGCATCACAGCACCGGGCATCACCGCCCTTCCCCAGCCTCACTGCCATTAGATGCCAAAGGAACATTCCCAAATGCCAAAGAAATGCCAAACTCCTTCCTACCCCATCCTGTTCCCCCCACTGTGCCCTCTCTCCCATCCCTCAGACTGGCCCCACCAGCACGTCTAGGGACATGCCCCATCCTTCTGCCAAAGCCCCCAACTGCCTTCTGCACTGGGACAAGTGCCCTCCCAGAGATAGAGAGGGTCCCACCTATAGCTCTGGCATGTAGGGGATGGGGCTCACCCCAGGTCCAACTGATGCAAGACCCTCCTGTACAATACATCTGTCTACCAGGGAAGGTCAGCTGGTGGCTTAAGGGGCAGGAAAACCCCATAGAGTTGAGCTTTCTCTTTTCATTTTCCCCCCAAAAAAGCTGTGAGCTCAGCGTTCAGGAGGTGAGAGCACACAGAGATAATCAAAGGAGTCCTTCCACTTGGCTTCTGCTGCTGAGTGTCACTTTGGACGGTTCCTTTTCTGAGCCTGGCCCCCTCACAGCACAGAGGGGAGAAACTTCTTGGCTGACTGGAAGCAGAGGCATCAGGTCACCAAATTCTGCAGTTAGGGCCCTAAAATTCCCTTCCTTTCCCCCAACCTCAGAACAAGGAGACTCCTACTCTGCAGCAGTTTGGTGTGTGCCACCATTCCATCCTCGCCCCCTCTCCCCATTCCCCACTTGCACACCCCTCTTTCCAGCACACCCCTTTCCCAGGGGTACGTGTGAAGGGTGGCTAATGCCCCTTGCTGAGCAGCCCTGGGCGACACAGCCACCCTGGAACGAGCTGCCCCCCACGCTGCCCCGCATGCAAACTGGCCTGCACAGAAGTGCCTTTGTACTGTGGTGTGGAGCCGAGATGCTCGGGGGCTGAGGTCACTGGAGGGACCCTCACAGGACCCCCCTTGTTCTCTGGGACGGGGGGGGGGGGTGTGTGATGGGGGGAAATGTCAGGCTATGGCCACAAGGCCCCACTCCCACGTAGCTCCCCTGTCGCCTGGCTGCCGCTGGCAGGGAGCAGTTCAGAGCCGAATAAAGAGGCTCCGTGGTGTCCACGTGCTGCACATGGGAGCGCCGCTTGCAGTCAGGCCACCCAGGTTATGGGCAAGACCAGCTCCCCCAGCCTCCCTTGTGCCAGCCGGCAGCAGCTCCAGGGAGTTCCCAGCTCTGGCCTCTGGCACCAACCAGGATCAGCCTTATCACCCCTGCACCCTCCAGGGTGGGGACTCTGGCTCTCAGGACAAGCTCCCCCCTGCCCTCTGCTTTCCAGACCATAAATCAGCTTGAGACCAAAGACCCACATCCGTGGAATACCCCTTCTGCCTCCACTCTGTATCCCGTGCACTTATTATTGTCCTTATTAAAGCAATTTTGATACTAACTTCTCCTCTGGTGCCTTCCCTCAGCTGCAGCAACCTTATCATCTTCCTCCTATGTCTGCTGGTGCCCCAGCCACAAAATTCCATCCTCTCCACCCTTAGCAGGATTTTCCAGCACCTCTGGGATCCCTGGATTAACTAGCCTGGTACTTTGCTGTTCACCATGGACCAGGCTCTCCATAGGATGATCTTCTACTGTTTGCTGTCACACCTCCTCCCTTAAGGCTTAAGACAGTTTTTAATTAGAGGAGTGGCATTAGATAACCAGCACTAATTGCCTGTAGTCCTGTGCTAGGGACAGAGACTGGGAGGTGCTGAGCCAAGTAACCCAATCAAACCTCACTTTCGCTGAGTAGGGTTTGGTATGGAAATGGCAGAGTAATGGGTAACCAGGCTGGTATGTGCCAGCAGATAAGTGAGGTGAGATAAGGGGAGAAGCTGGGGGAGACAACTCCTTATCATCAATGCCAGGAATGCTGGCTCAGGGGCACACCTGTGCTTCCTGCCACTGCTCCAGGTGGTACCACTGTTGCGGGAGGGCAGGGCACCCCTCCCTCCTGCCCCTTGGCTTCCAGAGCAGCCAAGAGGAACCCATCAAACCCATGCCCTGCAGATCCCAGGCCCTGCATTCCATTATGTGCTTTTGTGGCACTGAATGCCACATTGAATGCCAAATCGCTCACGTCAACACTCTTCTTCCCCTTCCTCCCTCTCAAAAACCCGGGTGCAAGAAGAAGTAGTGCATTGTGAAGAGATTACACAACCATTACCTGAGCAATCACACAGTGCACAGTGTCCTCCTCCTGAACCCCACCTGCACCCTGCTTTGCCCTATGTTCTGTCTGTTCAGCCCCACATCCAGGTCCAAGATAGAGGAGCACCTGGCATTACCCAGGAGTTATTTCTACCCAACAAGGGCTCCTTTCCTATTGGTGGAAAAACATTGGGCTTTGTTGGTACCTTGCACAGAGCCACAGAGCCAGAGATCTCACAGAAACCAAAGAAGCTGGAGCAAGCAGTCTCCCACTCTTTGGGATTTTACTAGAGCTAGAAAGTGTCACCCATCAATCCAGCTTGAAAGAGGTGACTCTGAAGCCTCCCTTGACGCTCATGTAGTGGATCTTGTCATAGCTGTGCCGGTTGGGGAACTCCACTTCATGCCCGTCTGGTAGTTTCACTTGGAATTTGTCTGCCAGCATCTCGATGATGATCTGGGAGAAGAAAGAGGGAGGAAGGAGGGACAAGAAGGAGATTAGGAGGTGAGCACCCAAGCAAAAGACCTGACTCTTACATGTGAGGGTCAGACCTGGTGCCTACAGCCTCAAGCAGGTGCTGTGAGTTGAACCGAGGGTGATGCAGAAAATGAAGAGTTGAAACCAAGGGTCTGAGCTGATATATAGAGTATAACCTGGGGACAGAATCTCTCCTGAGGTGGTTTCAGCTACTCAGATTGTAAACTCAGAGCAGTTAAACCCAGGTGTGTCCTTATAACCAGATGGCTTATGTGCCAGATGGCTTATATGTTCGTATAGTCTTTGAACAGGGCGGAATAAACCTGACACCCCAATGTCTTCAGCAGCACACCAGGACCTGGAAAAAGGAGCCTTGCACAAGCATGCACAAGCAGACAGGATGAGAATGCATCGCTGACCACTGCAAATTATAGGCATCCTTCCCCAAAGCCACCACCTCACTATTCCTTCCCCAAGAGCCAGCCATGATTGAGAAAAAGCTCCCTCTCCACAGGAGTAGGAACAGGGCTGCAGCACTGTTAACATCCCGGGACATCAGATGGGGTGAGTCAGCAACTAGGACAGCATCCCTGGCAGGAGGAGAGGGAGGACAGACTGGCAGTGGAGATCCAAGATAGAAGAGCTGAGGGAGAGGTTTTTTGGACATGGCTTCAAACTCTGGTTTGCCTTAAAGCATATGTTTGCATGGGATGGAATTAGGAAGAGAAATAAGGTAGAGAACAGCGGGATTTGGCTTCCTGGAGACCCCTTTTACCTTCATACGTGCCCCTGGTGCACTCACCTGCTGGGCAGGTGTGCAGGGCCAGAAGCACTTACAAAGCCTCAGGCAGGGCCCATGCAAAGTTCCCAGAGGAAGCACTGAGGGTCTGAAGGAGTGGAAACGACTATCAGGACCAACATCCCACAGGATGAGGATGAGGTGTTGCTGAGAGGGAGCTGGAAGCTTGAATGGGACTGAGAGTACTAGGGTACGTTAATCTTCTAACCAGAGGCTTCACACACACACACAACACACACACACACACACCTGCATGCTGGCACAGACCACTCACCTTAGTGCTGGAGCCTTTGGAGAAGCAGAAGTGGTCATCACGTTGCTCTGACTGCCAGGCACTGGAGCACCTGGAGTTGCAGACAATGACAGACTCGTTGAAGCGGGGATTGAAGTGGAATGCCAGATCTGAGGAGCTGGATCCAAGATTGATGCTGAAGCTGTGGGTGGACAGGAGGAAGGTCAGTCACACACACAGGATAGGGTCTTGGAAGACCTGAGATCCAACACACGGCTCCACACTCAATTCCTCCATCAGTGTGGCAGGTACTTAATGCCTCTTGCTTCCCCGTTCTGCTCAGGAACCGGAGGAGTTTGCACAGTGGCTGTTGTAGGGCTCCCCTTTGGAAAACTTTGGAAAGCTTTGGAAAACTAACTCCCTCTGCAGCCCAGCTTCAGTCCCAGCAAGTCAAAGTGGTTTCTTTGGACTTACCTATCAAAATCATCGGATATCTTGCCCTTGATCTTCAGGCTGTCCCCAGTCTTCATATCCAGGTTGAAGATTTCAAATTTTTCCTAAGGTAGGGAGAAAATTAGTCTGCAGGGCTGCCTCAGCCATTTCTCCCCTGCCACCACAAGTGAGAGGGTGCTGCTTGGAGAAGATGGTCCCCCCTCCCCCCCCACCCCTTCCCCACCTCTAAGCTGTGTTCCTCTCATGGCCAAAAACCTTCCATGCTGGAGGTCTTGCATGGACTTCTCACTTATCAAGGGAAGAGTGGGCTGAGTGAAGACAGCAAGTGAGAAAAGACATCAGAGAGAGATGAAAACGGGCTTGTCCTCAGCAGAAGGAAAGGAGAGCATTAGAGCAGAGGTACAAAGAGAGTTGAAGCAGAGGGACACAACCCAGAGTTAGGTGGGCAGCACTGCCTGCAGCCCATGAAATGCAAGTGGTGATCATGGAGGTGGCTGTGGCTTGCCAGTCCCTCACTCAGCCTTGCTGAGCTGGGGACCCTTGGTGACAGATGACAAGAGCAGCAGCACTTACAGACATCTTTCTCAGAGGGCAGAGTAACCAGGCAGGGAGCTACCAGCAGTTTAGTTCAGAAGCTCGTGGCACAGAGGACCTAAAATACCTGTACTTCCTTGTGGCTTAAACATTAACAGCGCCCAACGCCCTCACCCCTGCAAGGCCCCACCAGCTGCTATTGAGCCACCAGACTTTGATACAAAGAAATAGCTTTCCTATGTACACCTCATCCTATTAGGAGATTTAACCAATTCCCGGTCTCCTTGGTAGGCTTCCAGGATCACCACACAGGACACGTGTCTTCCCAGCTGGGAAGATGTGTCTGCCACGTTCACTTCTTTACTGCATGCAACAGCTCAGCCAAAAGAAGCATCCCAGCTCCCCCCCCTGAGTTGCCAGGGGCAATTCCCAAAACACATACCAGCACAAAAAGAGTCCCCACCATCCTTCCTCACAGTGCTCTGAGGAAGGGTTCCAAGGGCTTTGGAGAAGGCAACCAACACAGAATCACAGAATGACAGGGGTTGGAAGGGACCTCTGGAGATCATCTAGACCAACCCCACTGCCAGAGCAGGATCACCTAGAGCAGTTTGCACAGGTGGGTTTGTAATATATCCAGGGATGGAGACTCCACAACCTCTCTGGGCAGTCTGTTCCAATACTCCATCACCCTCACAGTGAAGAAGTTCCTCCTCATGTTTATGTGGAACTTCCTATATTCAAGTGTATGCCCACTGCCTCTTGTCCTGCCACTGGGCACCACCAAAAAACCCACTGAATCCATCCTCCTGACACTCACCCCCTCAAGTGCTTATAAGCATTGATAAGATCCCCCCTCAGCCTTCTCTAGGCTAAAAAGTCCCTAGTCCCTCAGCCTCCCTCGTAAGAGAGATGTTCTAGTCCCCTAACCATCTTTGTAGCCCTTCTTTGCACCCTCTCCAGTAGGTCCCTGTCCTTCTTGAACCACAGCTGCACACAATATTCTAGATGAGGCCTGACCAGAGCAGAGTAGAGGGGGGAAGAATCTCTCTCAACCTGCTGGCCACACTTGCCTTGATACACCCTGGATGCCACTGGCTGTCTTGGCCATGAGCACACATCGCTGGCACATGGTTGGCCTGTTGTCCACCAGGACTCTCAGGTCTTTTTCCACAGAGCTGCTTCTGACAGATCAGCACCCAGCCTGTACTGGTGCAGGACCCTACACCTGCCCTTGCTGAATTTCATATTACCCTCTGCCCAACTCTCCAGCCTGTCCAGATGACAGGAATGCTGTCCTCACATGGAAGCGTGACCCCTGAAGTCCTCTTCCCAGATAAGAGCTAGGAGTCAGGAGACAGCCTCAGACTTGGTTGAACAAAGTGGCAGGCAGTGTTTTGCCAGACCCCAGAAGTTAGTGGGAAAGAGAGGACGGGGGTGGCCAAAGTTCAGGAGTCCAGGAGTCCTTCAGCACCCCTCCCAGGCCCTTCAAGGAGCAGCTGAGTAGAGTCATCCTGCTGCTGCAGTGTCAGCTGGGACACGGCACCTGCCCTTTGAGCACCTCCCTGAAAGCACTCCAGTGACACCACCCAAGTGGCAGAGGGCAGGGACTGGGAGAATGAAGAACAGCCTGCTGTAGGAAAAGGTCAAGTTTGAGAGCATCTAAGGAACCTGAAGGTGCACAAGTCCATGGGACCTGCTGAGATGCATCTGTGGGTCCTGAGGGAACTGTCAGATGACACTGATAGGTCAGTATCCATTACATTTGAGAGGCTGTGGCAATCCAGTGAAGATCCTACTGACTGGAAAAGGGGAAACATAACCATTTAAAAAAAGGGAAAGAAGGAAGACCCAGGGAACTACAAGCCAGTCAGTCTCATCTCTGTACCTGGCATAATCATGGAGCCAAGGTCCTCCTAGAAACCGTGCTCAGGCACATGGAAAATAAGGAGGTGACTGGTGACAGCTAACATAGCTTCACTAAGGGCAAACGGTGCCTGACATTCAGTGGCCTTCTGTGATGGGGTCACAGTGTTGGTGGATAAGGGAAGAGCAACTGATGTCATCAACCCTGACTTGTGCAAAGCATTTGAGGCTTCTACACGACATCCTTGTCTCTAAATTGGAGAGACATGGATTTAAGGGATGGACCAGTTGGTGGATAAGGAATTGGCTGGACGGTCACACTCCAAGAGTTATGGTCAACAGCTCAATGTCCAAGTGGAGACCAGTGACAAGTGGAGGTCCTCAGGGGTCAGTACTGGGACCAGTGCTGTTTAACACCTGTGTTGGTGACATGGACAGTGGAACTGAGTGCACCATCAGCACATCTGCTGATGACACCAAACTGTGCAGTACAGTCAACATGCTGGAGGGAAGGGGTGCCATCCAGGGGGCCTTGACAGGCTGCAGAGGTGGGCCCACACGAACTGCTTGAAGTTCAATAGGGCCAAGTACAAGGACCTGAACGTGGGTTGGGGAATCACAAGCACAACTACAGGCTGGGTGGAAAATGGATTGAGAGCAGCCCTGAGGAGAAGGACTTGAGAGTGTTTGTGGATAAAAAACTCAACATGGCCCAGCAATGTGTGCTTGAAGCCCAAAAGCCAGCTGTATCCTAGGCTGCATCAAAACCAGCGTGACCGTCAGGTCAAGGGAGGTGATTCCATGCTTTTAGTCCATTCTCATGAGACCCCACCTGAAGTACTACATCCAGCTCTGGGGGCCCCAACATAAGAAGCACATGGAGCTGTTAAGCCAAAGAAAGTAGATTTAGGTTAGATATAAGGAAGATATTCTTTACTGTGAGGGTGGTGAGGCCCTGGCACAGGCTGCCCAGAGAAGCTGTGGCTGCCCCCTCCCTGGCAGTGTTCAAAGCCAGGCTGGATGGGGCTTTGGGCAACCTGGTCAAGTGGAGAGCGTCCCTGCCCATGGCAGAGGGGTTGGGAATAGATGACCTTTAAGGTCCCTTCCAATCCAAATTCCTGTAGTTCTGTAATTCCCCAAAACCTCCTGAAGCAAACAGAGGTAAGTGCTGATAAGCACTCCTTCCCCTGAGGTGCTTCCTATTATTAGCAGGGCTCATAAAGCCCAGCAGGCTTGAGAAATTTGTTTGCTGTTGGGGTCACTGAAGCTGTTGGTGAAACCTCCCCAGGCTAAGTGTAGAGCCAAGGAGGAGCAGGTGCTCAGAATGACGGTTTCCAGCATTAGGTCTGTTTCCCAGTACCTCCCACAAACACCCCCTCAGGTCACCATGCTCCCCTGCAGCCAGGTAGCCATCCCAGGGAGAACACAGAGCCCAGAGCCTCCCTCTCAAAACATCAAAGCTGGCTATGAGAGGCTTCTCTTTCCAGGGACTCGCACTGTCCCTTTGCAGGGACACGGGGGGCAGCACAAGGACACGGTTTGCAAAGCCACCATCAGGGTTACTTATCTGAACTCACTCGAAGTGAGAAAAGCTTCTAGGGCTCAAGAGATTACACCCAAGGCAGATCCTAAACTCAGTCAGATAAATCCCATCCCATGCGCCTGGCCGAGGGGACACAGGAATGCTGAGGCAGAGACCAGAGCCAAACCCTGGGTCAGCCTTCCAGCACTTCCCACACAAACCAGCAGAAACATCACCCTCACTGAGGTTTATCCACCCATCCCACTGGCCAAGCGTGAGGCTGCCCAGGAGGGAGAGAGCAGCAGGTGCCTGAGGGATGGGGAAACCACCCAGGCAGGGAATGCTGCGCAGAGCCACAGGTCCCGCGGTGAGAGCGGGGAGGGGGCGAGATGGGCAGGAAGGAGGCACGAGCTGCTCTCAGAGGGGCCGTGAGACGCTGCCACAGCAGCAGTAACCCTGCCCCTGCAGGGCTCCACAGAGGCGTTTACCCCCCCTGTATTTACCACTGGGAACAATAGTGGGAAACTGGGCAGCAACTCTGCTAGTGCAGGCGACTTCCTTTGCCTGGAGAGCTGAGCCTCTGCACGGTCAGACACCAGCCCTGTGCAGATGGCCCCTCTCATGCAGGAGAACCTGCTCCCCACATAGGAAGGGGCTGAGACTTTAGGGACCCCGGAAGAGCCGAAATTCTCTAGCACAATTGGAAGAGATGATTGGTGGGTGATAAAAGCAGGGTGAAGAGGGCAGGTTGAGACTGCCCTGCAGACATTGCAAAGCAGAAGGCCTGGAGAAACAGGGATATGATTGGAATGTAAATCCCAAAGAAAGAGGAAATCAAGAGGACATGAAAAGGAGGTGGATGGTCTGTGCAGTGAGGAAACTGTAAGCAATAGTTAGAGAAGCTGACAGCCACCGGTGCAAGGTATCCAGGAACACTTCACCCCAGAGAGATGACCCTATGACAGGATACCTGCCTGGGAGTGCCTCTCCAGGGTGCCATCCTGGCTAGGTGGCAGTTGGCCTGTACCGGTGTGGGAGGCCCATGTTCACACTGCTGGCAGTGGAGGAGGCTTTGCTGTGTTGCCAGAAGGTGCCTTGGGTCAGCAGAGTCCTGACAAGCACTGCCATGAGGGTGGGGGCCATGCCCAACCCAAGGGCAAAGAGAGCTTCCAACAGGGAGCAGGCAGGCCAGCCATTCTGCATGAAAACAACAAACAAATCATGTTTTAAGGAGGGAAGAGACCAATGCAACCATGATGGGTTTCAACCACAAGGGTGGCAGGACAGGTCCTCTGCAGAGTGCTTTCACCCCATGAAACGTGGCAGTTCCATTTGCAGAGGTGCCATCAGTAAGTTTTGGGGTTAGCAGTCCTTCCCAGCCTTTCTGCTAGTCCTGGAGAAATCCCAGGTCACCAGGAACACCCATGGGATCTCAGAATCCTTAGGGCAGCTCCAGGAAGCAGGACCTCATGTACCGTAGCCTAGAGCCACCATCCCTACCACAGGGCACCCACACAGCTGTTGAGAACAGACTGAATGCCACCCTCCCCAGCAGGCTGTGAAAATCCTCAGCAGCATCATTGCTGGCAGCAGTACTCATGTTTTCTTATTTGGGCAGGAGATAAGCGAGCTAGGTGTGAAACCTTGAGGAAAACCACAGGCTTCTCCACTTGCCAGCCAAGACAGCCTAATCACCCTAGCTGTAAGAGGTTTCTCAGAGATTTTTGTGGCAGGGGCAGACCCCAAAATCCACACCAACACGCCAAAATGGTCCCCACCATCTCTCCCTACAGTGCTCCAAGGAAGGGCTTCAAGGCACTCGGAGAGCAGCCAAGGCATTCACTCTAGATGACACGAGCTAGTTCCTTGCAGAGGTGACATGGGTATTCAGATGTGATGCTCAGCCTAGAAGGGAAGAAGGAGAGAGGATGGGCTTGCCAGCTGCAGGAATGCCTCCCTCAAACCAAGCCCTGTGAGAAGAGGCAAGAGATACTCTTAGAACCTAAAAAAAGCTGTGGCTTCAGCTTGGCGCTAACCAGTGGCACTGGAGGAGGACCCTATGAAGGAGAAGCTGCCTGTCCCATTTTGCACTCAAGGCACCAGGGAGCCAGAGCTGTGGACCAGGCATCAGCATCTGCTCAAGGCAAAGGGAGCTGGAGAGAGCAACCGTGCATTCTTTCTCAGAGCAGCAGCTGCTCACTCTGCTATTATTTCCTACTGCTTCGTATAATTTGTACTCCACAGCAAGCTATTGTCCCTTTCCACTGGCTATTTATTTCCTTGAATAGCCTCTGGGGAAGGATTTCAGTGCAAGAGTAAAGAAAAAAGAAAAACTCCACACAATAAATATCGAGTGGTGACCTGATTTAAACTGTGTTCTCTGACCTCATTTGGGCCCTGCTTGCCATTCCTCCAGGCAGTCGTGATTAAGCCATGTTTCTGACTTGGTCTCCCCTGTTTATGAAGCTCCTTGTTTCAGAGGGCTACGGGGTGGATTTCAAGCAGCTGAGCTCTGGATTTTCAGAGGTCTGGAATCAGGGCAGGACCAAGAAGAGACTTTGGTCACCTCTTGGTGGAGCTGCTCAGTCCTCCGCCCGCCAGTGACAAAAATTCCCAGATAGGTTGGACAGAGCCAGTTTCCCCCCTAGTTGAGAGGTGTTGGGTTTGCTTCTCAGCAGGTAGTGCTGCACCCTTCACCCAACCGATCCCTAAGCCCTGAAAGCCAGCCAGCTTCCTCACGGAGGAGGACCAAGAGAACAAAAAGTACTTGCCTTAGCCAAACACTGAGGTAAGCAGGAGACTGGATAAGCAGGTCTGTGGATCTGGAGGGTGTGTACAGGAGAGGATTGTCCAAGGAGATGCAAGAGAAGCCAAGACAAGGATGAGCACAAGGAAAGTGGTGTTCTAACCTCCCACCTAAGAGGTTAATGAGAGCGGGATGGCTCCTCTAAGGAAGGCATTGGAGTCTCTGCATTCAGACCAAGGAAAATGGGAAAGAACAAAGGACTGGAGGTGAAACCCCTCATGCTCCAGCTCCCTGACAGTGCATCATCCAGAACCCCAGGGGGAAGTATGGAAGTAGGATCTGCGCTCTGAATCTGGTCAAAAGGGATTAGAGGCCGTCAGCCTCTGGTAGGGCCTCCACCAGCATCACCCTCTTCATCTGAAGGGTGCCCCTGAGGACGTGGGAAATGAGGAGGAAGGACAAAGCTAGCAGAAGAGCAAAAAGGTAGAAAAATGCCCACCTTTACTCCAGGTTAGGAGCAGCAGTGGAGGGAACCTGCACTAAGCACTGGAGCTGATCACCAGCACAGGGGAGGGGCACAGCCTCAGACTCCATCTCCCTCCCTCCCCCACCAGAAGGGTGGTGGTGCCGCAGTGACAGCATCTCCCCGGGGACCTCAAACAGGTGCTGATGGGCAGTTTCAATCCCTGGGGCGAAGTTATGTCCTTGTACCCTGACATCTCTCTCAGGAAGCTCTGAAGTGTGTGGCAAGACTTTGGGTGTGATGAGCTGTGCACAGAGAGGGGAGAAAGGTAATTCACGTGCATGGGAGCCAACTCATAAGGCGCCAGGGCCATTTCATCAACCCAAGCAGCCAGATGAGTCATGTTTTATGGATCCTCAGCTTGCTGGAGGGGCAGGAGAGCTGAACTAGCAAAGGTTGGGAAAAGAGGGGCAGAGGACTGATTAGATGCCACCCAGTTCCATATCCAGCCTTCATTTCTCTAATTCTTTCCCTCATGGGGGCATGCCAGGAATGTGGGCTGTGGGAAAGGCTTTAAAAAACATGCCTAGAGATAAAAAACACACTTGTGTTGAAAGCTTCCCTACTAGCAAAGAGAAAATGCATAGAAGGCTCGTGGCTTCCCCCTCTCCTGGACTTCTGGGATCTCCCAGACTTGTAGGATGAGATATTATTAGCTCAATGGTAAAAGGATCTTCCAAAGACCTCTCCACAAAGGATCAGTTTCACGAGGTCTTATGCTCCACTTGCATCTTGCACCAAACCACTAAGATCTCCAACAGCTTTATCTTACCACTGAATAAGGAAGATGGCAGCCCCCTCATCTTGGACAAGGGGAAACTGAGGCACAAATACCCAAGTTCACATAAAAAACCCAACACTCTTCTTGTTTAGCTTCTCATTTTTAAGCCCCCATGGACAGACTTAAAAATAACTAAATAAAAATCCAGCTTTGCAAACCTGTCCTAGAAGCTGAGGTCCCTTGGCTCATTGAAAGCCCTCTCTACTCTGCCCTCGTGAGGCCCCACCTGGAGTACTGTGTCCAGATCTGGGGCCCCCAATACAAGAAAGATGGGGAACTGTTGGAGAGGGTTCAGAGGAGGGCCACAAAGATGATTAGAGGGCTGGAGCAACTGCCCTACAAGGAGAGGCTGAGGGAGCTGGGCTTGTTCAGCCTGGAGAAGAGAAGGCTGCGGGGGGACCTCATTGCAGCCTTCCAGTACCTGAAGGGAGCATAGAAACAGGAGGGGAATCAGCTTTTTAAAAGGGCAGATAATGGCAGGACAAGGGGGAATGGTTTAAAGCTGAAGGAGGGAAGGTTTAGATTGGATATTAGGGGGAAGTTTTTATACAAAGAGAGTGGTGAGGTCCTGGAACAGGCTGCCCGGAGAAGCAGTGGATGCCCCATCCCTGGAAGTGTTCAAGGCCAGGTTGGATGGGGCCCTGGGCAACCTTGTGTAGATCCAGGCCTGAGGTTGGTGGCCCTGCCTGTGGCAGGGGGGTTGGAGCTCGATGATCCTTGGGGTCCCTTCCAACCCATGCCATTCTATGATTCTATGAGAGGTGCTCATCTCTCACCACACTACCTATCTCAGTAGGAGATACCAAGGCATTCAGTGCCTCTGAAAAAAATTAGTCCTTGCATGGGTCCAATTAAGCCTGAAAAGCAGAGGCATTCAAACTGCTGAGATGCCTTCCGACAGTGGGAGCCAGGGGACTTCCGAGACGCCCCAAGCCCAACTCCCCTGACTTCAAGGGGACCATTTCCCACAACAAAGACAGCGTGAGGCCAGCTGGCTGGAACTCCAGTAAGCAAAAGAGAAAGGCAGCGTTGCGCCACACACAGAAGGTCCCTGGGGACCTCCCTCCACTGAGCCCCCAGCAGCCATCCCAGGTTCAACCCCGCAGGACAGCAAGGACACGCAGCAGGAGAGCGACTGGCAAGTCCCCTGCAGAGGGAGAAGAGGGCTGCTGACACTGCATGACTCGCTCCCAGTGTGCTTCTCACGGGCTCCAGCGCTGAGCCCAGGCGGGTTGGACAACTCTGAGGACTTGCAGGAATCCTTCAGACAAGCAGAATCCATCTGAGTCACACACAGGAGGCAGGATGCCAAGGGTGGCTCATCCACTGGAAGGGAAAAAAAAAAAGGAGAAAGAAATGCTAAGGGAGAAATAGCAAGTTTTGAAAAGCCACAAGAATTAACAGCTCATGGGCTGGAAGGAAGGGGAGGGGGAAAACAAAAGTCTGTTCTCCCATGCTCGTGTCACTAAAGCAAATTACCCCTCATTCCCACCAGGAAACTGAAAGCCACCTTACCAACAATCAGCTTTGAGAGGGTCTGAAGGGATGACCCACCCTGGATCTAAGGCCACAGCTGAGGTCTGCAGAGGAAGGGGTTGTGAAGTCAAAACTATCTGTTGCTTCAAAATCATCTTGAACAAACTCCCTTTGATGGCCCTGCAAAATGAAACAGTAAAAACCAAACCAGATGGAAATGGGAAAGAAAAGTTGCCAAAAAAAAGGGAATTCAAATCCCAAAATGACTGACTGTGTGCAGGAAATGAGCATCTTAAGAGGGAACTGCAGGCATCTGAAGGAGACCTAAGAAAAGATCAAGCCCACACAACACTCTCCCTGTTCCTCCCCTCTTTCAGAGGGAAGGGCACCAGAAATACACGAGCCCATGGACCTTCAGGGCAAGCCACAGGGAAAAGAGCTGAGCCCAACTGCTGCCAGAGCTCCAAGGACAACCAGAAGAGGTCCCAACTCTCATTGGTACAAGAGAGCTCAATTTTCCATGCTGCCCAGTGAGGACCTAAAGCCACAGCCCTACTGAGAGTTGCCACCTGGTGAAGGAGCTTTCATAGCCAGCACCTGAACCTGCTGGGTCATGGCACTGCCCAAGAGATGTTTAATCTCCATGTGGCAGTGCAGGGAGCAGGGCTGCTTTGCACTGCTGGGACACCTCATCTCCCTTTCCAGCACCGTACTGGACACTAAGGGAAGCCCTGTGCATTTGAAGATGCCCCTTTTGCCAACCAGTACAGTATGTACATCCTGTCCCTCCTCTGGACTGCTCCTGTGAGTCTCTACTCCTGTTTCTGACCCGTCCCACATAGCCAGCAGTACATAACCCCTCACTTGACCACAGTGGATGTTTATCTTGCATTCCCAGCAGTCACGCTAGGCTGTTTGCTCTCTCTGGCACTCTCTCCCTTCCCTCCAGTTTGTCCCTCTTCCTGCTGTCCTTACTTTCCCTGCCACTGGCAACACACCTTGGCCAGAAACCCTCTGTGTCTCCCCAGCTGCCCCTATGTTTCTTTGCACTGCTCCCCCCAAGAGCCCTGCAGCAGCGACACAGACGCCCAGCTTTAACTGCACCCAGATTTCTGGATGGAGAACGCTTGCTCCTGCGGGTGGACAGGGGTATTACAAAGCAAATGCTTTCAACACGACTCACACCAAACAAATCTTATCGACTCCCAGGCTGAATAGCCCCAAACATGTGTCCATTCACAGTGCAACAGACTTGCCCAGCCAGGAGATCTGATAAGAACAATTCGAGGGGGACCAGTGTCTGCAACTGCCAGGCAAGTTCCCATCCACAGATAGCTTATCTCTTCTGTCAAGATGGGACATGCGTCAACATCTGCTGCACAACAGCAAGGAAGAGCTAGTGGAGACCTGCTCTCTGGTCCTGAACATGCACATAGCACTCCTTACAACACTGTCCCTGAGGAACATCTCTATTACTCACTCGGCCTCATTAGGAAAGGGGTGGGAATCTTTCCTGAACAGCTCCTGCAGAGACACAGCTCCCCAGGGACCTGGCTCAGGATGAGCTGAACAGTGTCTAACGCCAGCTCTGGACACCAGCAAGCATCTGAGCCTCTGCAAGAGCAGCATGTCAGCAAGGATGGTGGGAGGGAAGAGCTCTCCCAGCCCACTCTTAAGCCACACTGCAACACTTGCTTTTAACCCCATCAATTCCCAGCATGTGTCCTTCTCCCAAAATTCATCCAGAGCGCAGCTACGAGGAGACGAACTAGCCACAATGCAAAGCTGCTCTGTGGAGAGAGGAGCAGCCTCTGCTGGGAGCATCTCCTCCTCCTGTGCAGAGAAAGTGGACTTGGTCTGCAAATTGGGGATGGCAAAAGTACACTGTGGTGATAGCGAGACCCAAAATATGGACCCTGCCTTCAAACCCCCCACTGGGCTGAATGGAACAGCAGCGTGCTACTTGAAGGCAGCACCATCAGGCAGCAACAAGGCAGAGGCCATTCAGATGCACCCAGAGGTTCACAACTGACCCTTCTCCTGGCTAGGGGACTCATCTCTCAGCAGCACATTAAATGGGAGATACATGAGCTCTGCCTCTGATCTGCTCTCAGAGTTCCCAAACCTGACATGGCTTGAGATGGCATGGGAAATGGGACAGAGCTCTGTGTGTGTGCATGGGAAGACCTTGCAGAATCATGTGCTCTGTGGGCAATGCAGTGGGCTGCTTCTGCCTGCCCAAGGAAGGAGAGCCAGAGGGATAAATTCAGCGTGCCTGTGCACTCAGGCCATCTTGATCCCTGCATCCAAGACGTGGCCCCCATACCCCCATGACCTCACGCGCTCAGGCAACATTTCCTCATAGCATCTCTCCCACCCCACAGGCAGGAGGCAAAGTACACCCACTGAACATTAACACTGAGTCACATGCCCAGCAGACAGAGCGCTTCCCAGTTTCAGTCTGGCGCACACACTCCCAACCTACACACTCATCTACAACCTGTTGCGTGTCATTTCCCATCTTCAGAGAGGGAAAGAGGTGGAAAATTAGGGGGTAAATGCACAGGCTGCAGGGAACTGCACTTCAAAAAAGCCTGCCTTCAGAGGGGCCTGGGCTTACAGGGTACAGCTGCTCCACTGAAGCAAATACCAAAATACCAAATACCACTGCTCCACTGCCCCAAAAGCAAGGAGCATGGCAAAGCTCCCACCCATGGGGTTAAATGCACAGCGACACCAAGGCTGTGTTTGGAACAGTCCCTAGCCCGCCCTGTCCCGCAGCCATGCCTGGGCACTGCTAGCTGGCACAGCCCAAAACCACACCAGGGAGGGTGCTAACAACCAACCTGTGGCATGAGCCATCACCCTGAGGCAGCGCTCAGGCCCAGCCCTGCTCCTGTTGTGTTTCCTAAGTCAGGTGAGCCAGAGGGACCAGAAAGGAACCCGCAAAAGGCAAGGTCCATTCTTGGGAAACCTGTGTGTGCAGACTCTGCGTCTCCCTCCTCCTCCTGGCTCACAGGTTTCCTTTTATTCCTAGCCCCACGTGCGCCATGCCCCGGCCCCAGGTTCACTCCTCCCTGCTGCTCCTCACCAGCACTGAAAGTGGGGCTGGAGCTGGCTGCAGTGCCAAGCAGCAGAGGCCGAGCAGCCAGGCTGGAGGAACAGAGCTGATGGGCTGCCTCCTCCTGCCATTTCACAGTCTGGACTTAAGACAGCGCTGAAGTTTCCTAGGGAACCCGAGGCAGCTGCAGCCAAAGCGGGATCACTGGCAACGGGGGATTTTCAAGCCTGGGCCAAAAAACATCCATTCAAGCTCACCAGCTGCCAAATCTGAGCCAGCTGCACAGCCGAGAGCACGTGCGCTCGGCACCGGGGCACCCTGCAGCGGGAATGCCTCCTCCCCCTGCCACGCTGTGAAAAGGGGGCTGCACAGGGCTGTGCCTCGGAGCTTCCCAGGCTGCTGCTACGCTGAATACGCCCGGCAAACGCTTCACCGAGTCACACTTGGCTGTCACCGCAATGCAGGGCTGTATTCATCACCCCGGCTCTGCCGCAGCTGGGCTCTGCCATCTGCTCCAGGATGCCTAGCTTCACGTCACCGGTCCCTGCCCAGCTCATGCTTGGATGCGTGTGAAAAATGGCTGTGCGGATGCTGTTCCTTACAGCCAGACTGTACCTCACCAAGCCCAGGCTCTTAAACCACTCTTAAACATGTCCTCGTGCTTTCTAACGACACCCTTCCGCCTGCCAGCAAAGTAACGCCGCGCATCAGGGCACAGCGAGAACAGGTTCACCCCTTCAAGTGCCTCTCTCTCAACACCTGAATCCCAAGCACGCTGCATCACTAGGTCTGTTGCAGTTTGGGGCTGATCTCACCAGCGGCATGCTGAATGACCTCATCAAGGCTCCCTCTTGCGGGCTCAGGGGCTCAGATGCTCGCTTCAGCCCGATAAATTTAAGCAGCACTCTCTAACCTGTCCGGTCCCCCTCTCCCCGTTCTGTTTTTGGCATGCCCAGATGCATAGCCTGTGAGCCCCCAGGACATGGCTATGGCTAGGGCATCTGTCTTGTCAGTTTTCTTTCAGCTTTGCCTGCTGCTGCTACCGCTCCTCAGTAGGAGTGTACTCATGTTCTGAGAGCATCCCCCGGCTGTCCTGGACTTTCTTGGGAAGACGCTATCAGCAACACCCAGACCCAGCTGAGCCTTCCCAGGGGGTGACAAGGCACTGCCCCCCCAACACCGGCCAGGAGGGCACCACCACCCGCTCTGTCCAGGGATCAAGATACCTCTTGAGTTGCCCTGTCTGGAAGGAGGGTTTGAACACAAGCAAGCAGCAGCTGCTCAGCTCCCCTCTGACTGGGGTGTTTGCTCTCCTCGCTCGCTCGCCTCGTTGAGCCGGTTGCTCTAATGACAGAACAAGCACAGAAAGGAAATTTAGTATACAGAGGTCAAGACAATTCCCCAAAGGAAGCAAGTGCAATTATCCCCATGCTAACAACCAGGGAAACTGAGGCAACGAGCATAAATATGCATTCCCTTGAGTCTTGCTCCGAGCCATGCTTAATTGCAGGCATCTAACCAGCAGGTTTTCTGATCCCTTATCCAGCATCCTGTTTCCTCATTCTGCTCCTGCATAGTCGTAGAAGGATGCCTTTGATCATGGTGGGGACAGGCCTTCCTACATGGAAAAGGGAAGCGCTGAAATGGAAGGGAGCGATGCTGGCAGATGACTGCACACCACAAGAAAGCGCTGCACATGAAAGGGAAGGAGACCTTTCCTATTAGATTAAAGGGGCTCAAACCTGCTCTCGCCCCAGAGAAGTACACAACTCTCTACTTGCCTCTAATTGCAACCCTCTGCTGGGAAAGGTGCTTGGAAGTATTGCAAAAGGAAGGAGATGAGCCAAGGTCAGGGAATAGCAGGGCTGCAAATCCAGAGGATTGTGCAAGGGGTGCGTGGTCCGAGGTGATGTCAGGAGAGGTTCCAAAAGAAAATAGCAGAGCTAAAAGCAAGCCAAGAACCTGGGAGCTGGCTGCAGCACTCATCCATAGCAGGAAAACAAGAAAAGGGAACAAAAGACTGCAGCACCGAGGGTCAGGAAAGTGAAAGCTCTCCAGCAGAAGGCCTTGCCAAAGGAAGAGGAACGTGACAGGGGAAAGGGAACCTCACGTCACGGGCCAGAGCCCGTGACCCTGCAGGAAGGCACAGAAGCCGCCTCTGCTGCACACAAGTGCATCCGAAAACCACTGCAGGGTTTGCATAAACACACGAGTCCGATCAAGCAAACAAATCCTGGGACAGAGCAAGGGCGACAGGGCGGTTCTGGCTGGCTGAAGACGACCTGGTGGGTGGAAAACGCTTCTCCCAAGCAACATAGCTGCTCCTGCAAGGCCGCCTTCCCTTCCCAAGCAAGAGGACTTTGCCAGGTCTGAGACAGCGTTTGCTAAGCCCAGGTTGTTGAGGCAGTTCTCCTGCCTGCTGCTGCCCTCTGCCTGGCAAACCTGGGACCCTGTACTCTGTCAGCACAAGCTTTCCTTCCACCAGCTACCCAGGCCTCCAGCTTGCGCGTAATCACTTTCCTCTGCGACTGGCTACCAGCTAATTATAGTTCCAGTACTTTCATTCTGGAGCGGTGTTAATTACAACACAGAGCGTCTCTCCCACTCCATCTAAACCTACTTTGGGATTCCAGCTGTCAGTAAAAAGAAATCGAGGGACAGGAGAAAGGAGGTTTTTTTCCTCACATCATCTAACCGCTGCTACAGGGAGCAAAATTCAGACTTAGATCTCCTTTTGGGTTCTTTTTGTGCCTCTTAGGGTCTTTGTTATATGGAGAGCAGATGTTAACCACAGGGGAAGGAGACTCCTAAACCTACTAGAAATAAAAGCAAGGTTTGAAAGGTCACTGCTGACAGGACCGTCATGCATGAGTTCACTCCTCATTGTTTGCAACCAGCTGCACAGAGGTGCAGCCTTCCTTTCATCCCAGACTTGTTAACCACTGGGTGTTGCCCAAGAGAGGAGAATAAACAACCTTCAGACTCAGGTGGATCGAAACCTGAGCAAAATGAGGCTGTGAAGCACCAGGGTGACAAACTACTCGGTCGGAGGCATCGCTCTGTGGGTCGGGTAGAGGAGACGCATGCCTTCTATGCAGACCATGCAGGGCTGAGGAGAGCAGATCTAGGCCTTGGTGTCCTGAAGATGGCTTAAGGATTCTCAGAAAAATCAAAGAGGTGGTAGTGACAGGCAAGGCTGACTCATTAGATGAAAATAGCTCGTTTAAAACGTGCCTGGACACAGCGGAGGGAAGGATGCGGCGGTTTTCTATTAAAGGGACTTTAAATGAAGTCTTTGTGACACAAGGCAACGAGTTAAGAAAAGAACCACGTCTGAGCGTCAAGAAGCACCTCGTAACGGCCAAAAACCCCCACCGAGACAACGGCTCCCCACGAGGAAAAGCTATCAGGGCAGCTCCCGCGCCCGCCACCGGCGGGATGAGCGCGGTGAAGGAGTAACCCAGCACAGGACCGCTCTGACTCGGACATCTGCCTCCAGGATTAGGCGCTTCCCGGCTGAACAGGCCGTGCGGCGCTCGGGCTCTTATCGCCACGGATCCGGCCGGACCAGGACGCGCCCCAGCCGGCGAGTGCGCGCACGGGCGCTGCTGACTGGGGGCTCTCCAAGCCGGTGGGGCCCTACGCGCCCCAGAGGACATCGGGCTGGCAGCTGTCGCCGGCGTTGTTTTTAAAACTCGGGCGAAATACGAACCAAACCACCTTAGAAAGGGCAAGCGAAGCGGCAGCTCCTCGCCGGGACCGGCACCCCGCTCCCTGCTGCCCGCCAAGCCACAGGGCTGCAGCTGCCCTCCACCACCGCGAGGCTGGGCGAGGAGAGACGGGGTTCATCCCCCTGGAGCCCCCCGTTACCACAGCGCCGCCCCCCGCCTGCCCGGCTCTCCCTCCCCCGCCAGCCCCCCTCCCCCGCCAGCCCCCCGCCCCGCTGCGCAGCCAGGCTCGGTGCCGACCCTGCCCGAGGCCGCGGGACTGCGGCCAGGGCAGCGGAGCGCGCTGACTGGGCTCTGTAACGCCGCCTAAGCCGCCACACCGCCCCCCCCCCGCACGGCCACAGCGCCACCGGGCCCACCGCCCGCAGCGCCGGGCGGGCACCCACCGCGCATGCGCCGGAGCCGGGGGGGGAGGGCGCGTGTCCTTTAAAAGGACACGCCGGTGCCCGCGGGGCGGAAGTGTTCTGTCTTTCGCCGGAAGTGGCCTCGCCTGCCAGTCCCAGGGCCCTTCCGGGAAGGGCTAGGCCCGCCGGCTTTTGGGCCGCAGCTGCGTTCCGGCGCTGCCGCCTGTCTCGCCCTCTCTCTCTCTGTGCCCCTCTCCCGGAGCCCTTCCGCTCCCCTCCCCAGCCGGCGCCTTCCTTCCCCTGCTCAGTGAGCGCCGCGATGGCTCGGGCGGGGGTGCGGTCGGCAGGGGGCGCTGTGGCGGCGGCGCGACGCTCTGCGCCGCCGGCTTCCGGCGCTCGCTGGCCAGGCGCTGGAGAGCAACGCTCTCGACGGTTCGGCGCTCGCTCGCTCTCCCTCTCCATGGGCCGGCGGCGCCGGGCCGGACGGGCGAGCGGCGGCGCCGTGCTGCCCCGCTGAGGGGCCGGCGGGCGGGCGGGGCCCTCCGCCATGGAGCCCGAGACGCTGGAGGCGCGCATCAGTGAGTGCGGCCGGGACCAGCCCCGGCCCTTCCCCCGGCGCGACTCGGCCGGGCCGGGCCGGGCCGCCAGCGGGGCCCGGCGGGGGGGGGGCGGGGGAGCGGGGGGCTTCAGGGCGCCAGGGAGCGGGGGGCGCTGCCGGCGCGGGCCGCTCTGCGCGTGTCGGGCCCGGCCTGAGGGGCGGCCCGGGCCCGGCCTGAGGGGCCCGGCCTGAGGGGGCGGCCCGGGCCCGGCCTGAGGGGCCCGGCCTGAGGGGCCCGGCCTGAGGGGCGGCCCGGGCCCGGCCTGAGGGGCCCGGCCTGAGGGGCCCGGCCTGAGGGGGCGGCCCGGGCCCGGCCTGAGGGGGCGGCCCGGGCCCGGCCTGAGGGGGTGGCCCGGGCCCGACCTGAGGGGCCCGGCTGTGCCGGTCTGCGGATGCGGTCCCCGGGCTGGGCGCGGGGCGGGGGGCGCGTTTCTCCTTCCGAGCCACCCTCCGGTGGTGGCGGCGGAGTGGGAGCAATGCGGCCCCTCGCCTTGGAGCCCGGGGAGCCGGCCTCACTGTCCCCTTTCCCCTCCCGCAGACAAAGCGACCAACCCCCTGAACAAGGACCTGGACTGGGACGGTATCAATGCTTTCTGTGAGCAGCTCAATAAAGAGCTAGAGGGGTAAGCGCTTTCTCCTTTCCCTCGGCTGCCCTGGGGCTGGGCTGTGGTTCCCCACATAATAAGAATCAGTGGGCTTTTCCTAAGAACAGGCACAAAGCCCCTTAGAGTGGAGGGGGGAAGTGGGTGTCATGGTCCACTAACAAAGGTTCCTGCAGGGTTTTGAGGTGTCTTGGTGTCTGATCAATGCCTTAAACTTGCAATATGCTTTTAAACTCTGGATTCCTGGGTAAAAATACAAAACCCAGGCTTTTCATCAATAACTGGCTGGCTTTTTTCCCCCTTCACTCCTTCCAGTCCTCCACTTGCCACCCGACTTCTTGCACACAAGATCCAGTCTCCGCAAGAATGGGAAGCTATCCAGGCCCTCACGGTAAGGGCATCTGTGGGCCAGGGTGTGGGGCTGCTCCAGTTTGACTGGAGGGGCACAGGAAGCTTTCAACTCCCTCTGAGAAAGCCCTGGAGCACCTGAGCCCTTGAGTGTGAGAGGGGGTGAAAGGGATTCCCCAGGAGAGGAGGTATCAGTGGTACAAAAGGTCTTGTTCCTAGGGAGGATTGTAGCCTGTTGCTGTGGAAGTATTTGCAAGCTGTCTTAGGGGTATCCCCTTCTGTGGGCTGTTGAGCCACCTCTGCAAAGATTGACCTCCAAAGGGGAAAGTCTTCTTGCTTCACTTTGGGAGGGTGATTGGCCTCCTGGGAGGGAAAAGGAGTGTCCCTCCATGCTGCTGTGGGGACAGCTACAGGCTCCGTGCCTGCAGAGTGGGGAGGAGGAGGGAGCTGCTCTCCTGACCCAGTGGCTGACCCCACGTGGGGCCTCACCCGGCCCCTCTCCCCAGGTGCTGGAGTCCTGCATGAAGAGCTGTGGCAAACGCTTCCACGATGAGGTGGGCAAGTTCCGCTTCCTCAATGAGCTCATCAAAGTGGTGTCACCCAAGGTGGGTCTCGTGCTGGAGGGCTTTGGGAAGAAGTAGTTGCTAAGCAGAAAGGTCAAACATCCACTGGGATGTGGGGTAAACAGGATGGTGTTAGTAGGAGATTTAGTTCTCATTCCTTGGTGAGTTTTCCAGTGGGAAGGTGAGCTTTCAGCCCTCTGCCCCTGGCTGGTTCTTGATGCAGAAAGCTGAGGGCCAGCTAGACATGATGCAACCAGCACTTCTGAGACTATTGAACTCATCTGCATGCTTGGAATCACCTTCACTGCATCTCTGTTGGCTCCTGTCTGTGCTGCATGTCCTCAGGGACCTCCCTCAGCTTTGACATTGTGACCATGTCTCTCTGGAGTGTCCCAACCTGGTTGAGACACTCTCAGAGGGCAAGCCCAGGCCTGGTCAGTGGTGCTCTGGCAAGTCCCCTGAAGCACCAACTCAGTACCTGCTGCTCTGCTGCTGCTGCTGTTCCTGCAGCGAGCAAGCTGTGTGCAGTCAAGGCGGTTACCACCAGCAAGGATGGAGTTAAGGGAACACAGCCTAAATATGACTAAGGAAAACCTTCATCTGCCAGTCACAGCTCGTGATCAGTGATGATGAATAGTCAGGGATAGTGACAGCAGCACCCTGAAGTCCTCTTGCTAGAGAATGTCCTCTCTCTCTAAGCCAGTGGCCTGTGGTGGCACATGCATCGTTTCTACCACAGGTGCCCAGCAGAAGCAGAGTGAAGGGTGCTTGTATGGCAGGGCAAGATATGTAACATTTGGAGATCGTTTGTAACACTTGGGTGCTGGTCATCTGGGGCTCCCTTAGCTCTAAAGGCTGCTGGACACTGTGCTGGAGGGTGTCCTGGAGAGAAAGGACTGGGCCCTGCCCCAGGGACCCTTACCCACAGCCTTCCCCCTCCCAGCCCTGCTGACCCCTTGTTGCTGAAGGCTGCCTTGCTGAGCAGCTTCTATTAGCAGTAGCTTTTCCTGCACAAGGTGACAGAGACCTGCCTGAGCTTTCCCACCTGCCCCTGTGTGTTGTGGAGGGGCTGCTGGTCTGGCACTTCTACATCTTGTGTTTCCTGTGGTGGAAGCCGAGTGCAGCATAGGACGTGTTGCAAGGGCCTCGTGAGCTTTCCTGCTCGCTTCCCCTTTCCTCCTCCTTGTGCCGTTGGGAGCGGTCTCACTTCTTCTGGGGGAGGGGAGAGCACAGGCCAGGCTTGCAACGGCTCAGTTCAGCTTCCAGCCTCCTCTGCTCTTCCTCCAGTACCTTGGCAGCCGCACACCAGAAAAAGTGAAGTCAAAGATCCTGGAGCTGATGTACAGCTGGACACTGGGGCTGCCTCACGAGGTGAAGATCTCAGAGGCCTATCAGATGCTGAAGAAACAAGGTGAGAGGCAGTGGGCTGGAGGGTGAAGGTGGACAGAGAGTTTGCCTTCCCTCCTTTTTTGTCTGGGCAGAATCTAGACCACTCCCTCCCTTCCCTGTGCCCAGACCCAGCACATCCATCAGCCTGGTTCAGCAGCAGGAGCAGGCAAAGGAGCGGGTGCCTTGGGGCTCTTGGCTGGACAGAAGGAACTGTTGGTGGTCTGAGTTGTGTGATGGGTTGGAGGGGGCATCTGCTTGCTCCCTGCAGGGACGAGCACTGGAAGGAGCTGGGGCTGAAGGGCTGTGAGTGCTCTGGCAGCTGATGTGGGGTTTTTTTCTAGGAGAGGGTGTTTATGGGGTGTGGAGGGTAGTTCTTCCATGAAAGCACAATCCAGTGTCATGGGTAGTGGGGACAGACCGAAAGCCCCTCAGTCTCAGTTGGGTCTGGTGACTTGCTAGATGACCCAGACAGCAGTGTGGTTCCCCTGGGAGTGAGTCCTCCTGACCTCTCCACTGGTCTCTACTGCAGGGATCGTGAAATGTGACCCCAAACTGCCTGACGATGCCCCGCTACCGCCACCTCCCCCTCGGCCCAGGAACATCATCTTTGATGATGAAGAGAAATCCAAGGTAAGGGCTCAGTGCAAGGAGAGGGACACTGAGCAGCATCTTCCCTGGTCCAGGGTCTCCTGTCTTCCTGGGGTAGAGATCCAGAAAGAGTCAAGGCCCCCATTCCACATGCTGTCCTTCAGAAAGTGCATCACAAGAATGCTGAGGGCCCACTCCACGACAGAGGAAACAGTCAGAGGTGGGGAATGTGGGTCTGTTTGACCTTTGGAGCTCTTAACTGCAGGATGGTGCGTAAGGGTGAAGTGCTGACCTTAGCCCAGCAGGTTCTGGGAGGTTTGGTGCTATGCACTTTCTAGGCTTCAGAGTTATTTGGCCATGAGGTTTAAATCCCAGCCCCAGATGCTGCTGCTGTTATCTCTTCCCCACCCCCAGCACTGCAATCTGCTTATTGCCCAACTCCTTATACCCTCCTGGATCCATCCTGTGTTGTCTTCCCATCAGAACTGTGTCACCACTCAGACAAAGCCCTGCTCTATCAAGTGCTTGGCTTCTCTGGGTCGAGTTCTGCAGCAGGGGCGCAGTGCCTGGTTGCTGCAGGGGTTGTGTTTTCCCTCCACAGGCCACAACGTGCAAATCAGGGTTTGTAAGTGGCCAGTGGGATGCTTCTCTGACTGCAGAGGGGGAGAGAAAGTGGGAGCACTCCCTCTCCACCCATTGCACCTGGGAAGAGGTGCATAAAGAGGTCTGAGTAGGAGTCCATTACAACCCCATGGCAGTTCCCTGGGTTAAACCAGGCTGTCTCTCAGTACTGCTGTGCTCCAGGGTCTCCATGGCAGGGGCAGGTTTTGAATGTAGAGGATCTTCAGGGTAAGGCCTGTCATACATAACCAGAAGCACAATGGGAAAAGGGAGACCAGTTGTTTGTCTTCTTTCCCTGGCTCTGATAGCCCACAGTCTCCAGTAGTTGGGCATTCAAAAGGCTGGTGGTACCTGTAGCCTCTGCCAGATACAGGTTTGGGCAGGTGGTGATGCTGACTCAGCTTGGGCTCATAAATTCCTTCTCTTCTGCAGATCCTGGCTCGGCTCCTAAAAAGTTCCCATCCTGAGGACCTCCGGGCTGCCAACAAGCTCATCAAGGAGATGGTTCAGGAGGTATGTCTGAGGGATGGGGAGCTGGGGAGTCACAGTCTGGGTGGCAGTGGTTGCACCAAGGGAGCAGTGGGTCTCTGTTGTCATGTAGACATACAGACCTTCAGCTCAAAAATTTGCAGCAGTGGCTGCTGAAGAGTCCTCATGTGGTTTCTTCCATTGCTTGGTTACTTGGAGGAATGGCTCTGGACAATTTCTGTGGCCCAGGCACTGCTGCAGTGCTACATTTGTGGTGGTTCCAGTCCTGTGAGGTCCTGGAACAGGCTGCCCAGAGAGGTGGTGGATGCCCCATCCCTGGAAGTGTTCAAGGCCAGGTTGGATGGGGCCCTGGGCAACCTTGAGTAGATCCAGGCCTGAGGTTGGTGGCCCTGCCTGTGGCAGGGGGGTTGGAGCTCTGTGATCCTTGGGGTCCCTTCCAACCCTTGCCATTCTATGATTCTATGATTCTGTCTGATCAGTGCTCCAGTGGAGTAGGAGCTCTCTTGAGGGCAGCCCAGGCCAGGGAGTCCAGCCTTCCTCCTCTCCAAGTTGCAGACAAGAGCAAGGACATCCCTTGGTTCTTCCCTCCAGGATCAGAAGCGCATGGAAAAGATCTCCAAGAGGGTGAATGCCATTGAGGAGGTGAACAACAACGTGAAGCTGCTGACAGAGATGGTCACAAACTACAGCAAGGGGGAGACAACAGAGAGCAATGAGGACCTAATGAAGGTGAGGGAAGGCCAGGCCCAGCATCCTCCCTGGGCTTAGCAGAGATGGGTCACCCTTATCCCCCAAGTTCCTCCTGCTGGTTTTGCACCTCAGTCTGAGTGTTCTGCTGGCCACCTCAGCACCCTCCTCTCCTTTCCCCCAGGAGCTGTACCAGCGCTGCGAGCGCATGAGGCCTATGCTTTTCCGACTTGCCAGTGACACAGAAGACAATGATGAAGCTCTGGGTAAGTCTCTCTGCCCTTTCTCATTCTACCTCCTTCTCCTGTTGTCTTTCATGCCCACAGCATGCCTGCCACTCTGTCTGGGGTGGCTGCTCGCCATACGTTCATGAGTCTCTGGTTTGGCACAAAGCAGGGGCACGTGGCAGTAATCAGCAGTGCTACAGGCCACCTCTGCTTCCCAGTGGGAACGATGCTTGAGCTTGTCCTGCTTAGACTGCTGTTGGGGGGATCAGTGTACCCCGATGAATTTGGCAGCAGCGATTGTGAAGACGCTGTCTGCAGTGGGCTGTTACCAGCTCCTTGGGCCCTGCTTTGAGGTGTAGACAGAGTTGGGGCATAAAACTCAACTCTGCCTTGTTCCCCCACGGTTTCCAACCTTCCTTCCCACCTGTTCGTTTCAGCTGAGATCCTGCAAGCCAACGACAATCTGACACAGGTGATCAACCTCTACAAGCAGCTTGTGCAGGGAGAGGAGATCAATGGGGAGATGGTGGCTGGTCCCCTTCGAGGTGAGGAGACTTGGGGAGTGGGAACAGGAAAGCAGAGCAGAAGGGATCCTGCTGCTGCTTTCTTGCAGTGTAAGAGAAGACTGAGGGAGGTGGGAAGGTGAAACCTGCAGGAGGTCAGAGTGGGGCCGGTGAGATGGGGAAATGGCTTGTGGTGATGGCTGATGTATGAAGAGAGGGAACTGGAAGGAAGAGCAGAGGGGGAGTTTTTTCTTCCAGCTGTGAGGAAGGATGGGACCTGGCCTCAACAAGCTGGAAAAGGACTGGATAAGGTTTCTGTCTCAGACTCTACCTTCCTTGCAGGCAGCACCTCAGCGCTTCTGGATCTATCAGGCCTGGATCTTCCAGCAACAGGCCCTTCCTACCCAGCCTTGCCCACTCTTTCAGGCGGCTCAGCAGTCCCTGTGCCTGAGCAGGCTGGCTCTGTCTCCTTGCTGGATGATGAACTCATGTCTTTAGGTGAGAAATAGAGGGATAAAGCTCTTTATTCTCTTCCTGACTCTAGACAGTGCATGGATGATTTTCCTTGTGGCAGGGAGAGCTCTGAGAGAGGTGAATAACAAAAGACTACTAGATGCCTTTCATTTAGTGTGAGGGAGGGGAGAAAGACCCTGCTGTGATTCTGAACTTCACTCCCATGGTGTTTTCCTGACTAGTCAGAAAGAGCCTGCAGGGATGTGCCCTCTGTTTTGCTCTGGGAAAACTGACCTGGCAGGTAAACCAAGAGTGATGCAATGGCCATCCTCAGATGGGATCGTAAGGTTGGGTCACCCTCAGCTCCTCATGTTTACTCCTTGCAGTTGAAGCCATGAGCTGACAACAGATGCATGGGACTCCCAGAACTTTTCACACTGAAGTCTTGTGAGGTGCCAGTCCTAGAAGGTTCTAGAGTCCCACTTTTCCTAACAAGGTGTTTCCTAAGATTGGTCCTTTGAATACAACAGCATGAAGTAGCCAAGATGATCTCGCAGATCCAGGTGTCAGCCCAGTACTACTCACTTTTCTGCCACCTGCAGTGGGAATTAGACCATGAATGAGGATCTCTGGGCAGAAAAACTACTGTTGCCCTCCCTGCTCTCCCCTGTGGAGACTGAGACCTTCTGAGTGGTTGTGCCCTGCTGCTTCTGCGTCTTGTCCAACTGAGGGGTCTCAGTTAGAGGTGCCTTATTCGTGCCCTCTTCAACGTGCTTCCCCCTTGTTTGCTTTTACCCAACAGGCCTGAATGACCCAGCACCACATCCTGCCCAGGCTGGTGACAGCAGTGGCTGGAACAGCTTCCAGGTAACGTGCTGGGAACTGGGACAGAAGGTGGGGAGGGCAGTAGAAGAAAACGAATGGACTGAGCAGGGAAGTGTCCTGGGTCTGACGGTGGGGGCTGATGTACAGCCCTGCTTAGGGGGCTCTCCTCTGCACTCTTTCTACAGTCATCAGATAGCAATGAGCTCGGCATCACCCCTGTCATGGCAACGCAGCCAGTCAAAGCAGATGCTGGTGCATCCTCCCCCAAACCTTCTCCTTTCACCAGTGGCCTGGATGACCTGGACCTCCTGGGCAAGACTCTGCTGCAACAGTCTCTGCCTCCAGAGTCCCAGCAAGTGCGATGGTAAGCAGGGGGAGGTCAATGCATCTGTCCACATCCTCTCCGTTTTTGGGGTGTTGGACGTGGACTTTTCAGTGGCCTGTTCCACTCCTTGCTGTTTCTCCCTACAGGGAGAAGCAGCAGCCCCCTCCCCGGCTCACCCTGAGGGATCTCCAGAACAGGAGCAACTCTGGCAGCACAGCCCACAATCCCAGCACTCTGCCTGTGCTCCAGAGTGGTTCCCCTAACCCCACGCTGCCCCTTACCTCAGAGCTGCCTGCCTCTGCCACGCTTCCAAAAGCTGCCACCGCACCAGTAGGAAGTGCTGCGGTCCCACCACGGCCTCCTGCCACCTCGCTGCCCCAGGAGATCTCGCTGGCCAACATCACTGTGCCTCTGGAGTCAATCAAACCCAGTGAGCTGGGGTGAAAGAGTGGGGGGTGGGGGCATGGACTGTTTGAAGTGAGACAGGAAAAATCAGGGAAGAAGCAACTGGATAGGGTATGAAGAAGGTGGAACAAACCACATGCACATGGAAGGGAAGAATGTGAGGAATCTTCTTGCTTGTTGGACTTGGTGGAGCTTGAGGAGGAGTGGTATCTCTGTCTCTTGTGTGGAGATGGGGGAGTGAGGAAGGGTTGCTGCAGGGCAGATTTGCTGCTGGCTGACTGCCTGTCCCTGCCTTTCCCACAGGCAGCATCCTCCCTGTGACAGTGTATGATCAGCACGGCTTCCGCGTCCTCTTCCACTTCGCTAAGGACGCTCTGCCCGAGAGGCCCGACGTGCTGGTGGTGGTGATCTCCATGCTCAGCACGGCCCCCCAGCCCATCCGCAACATTGTCTTTCAGTCTGCTGTCCCCAAGGTAAGGAAGGTGTCTGCTGGGACTGAGGACCCCAGCTGGGCCCACAGTGCCGTTCCCCTTTAGCAGGAAGGGCAGGGTGGGTGGAGAGAGCTCTGTGGGGCTGAAAGTGTCGGGCTGCCTTCAGATCAGCAGGAACCAGCACAGTGTTCTCTTTGAGACCATGGAATATAAACACAGGAGCAGGGCTCTGGTTGCCAAGTCCCTCTCAAGAATATGGAATGCTCTTCTCTTTCCATAGGTGATGAAGGTGAAGCTACAGCCTCCCTCAGGCATGGAGCTGCCAGCATTCAACCCCATAGTCCACCCCAGTGCCATCACCCAAGTCCTGCTGCTAGCTAACCCACAGAAGGTAACAGCACCATCCTTGGGGCACAAGCATGGGCTTGTCTTGCTGCCTGGGCAAAGCCCGGTTAGCCTGTCCCTCTTCCCTCTGCAGCTTCCTCGTGACTTTTCCTTCCCCCTTTCTGACTGCTTATCCTTTCTCCCCTGTCTGCAGGAGAAAGTGAGGCTACGGTACAAGCTGACTTTCACCATGGGAGAGCAAACCTACAACGAAATGGGGGATGTGGACCAGTTCCCCCCACCGGAGTCCTGGGGAAACCTCTAGGGCTGGGCGTTGCAGGCACTACACTGCAGAGTCCTTGGGAAGCCAGCCCTGCAGGGCTGGAGCAGCCTGAGGAGACAGGGAGGGTGGGTGGGGGGCTGCTGCTCACGCTCTATTCTCCAGATGGCTGGGCAAGGGCCAGAGGGAGCGTGCCTCGAGGAGGAGAGCAGAGATGCCAGGAGATGTTCATCCTGCAAGAGTAGGAGTGGAGTGAAAAGCTTCATGTGGGTGAACAGTTGCCTTCACTGCTCTTCCGAAGGCGTTGCTCCCTCCCCAGTTTGTCCAGCTTCTCTTTGAACCCTGCTTTCCCCTTAGGTGCAGTGGGGAACAAGGATGGGGAACTTAACATCTTCAGCCTGAGGCAAGGCCTAGCACAGGAAGACCCTTTTCCTTGTCCATCCCCTCCACGCTTTCCAGCCCTTCAGCTGCTTCATGTTCTATGGTGCTCCCTCTTTTGTCCCATCCATGGAGCTGGGCCCCCATGGTTCTCTACCTGGGGGAGAGCACTGGAGCCAGCGTGGAATGAGGCTGGACAGAGGGTGTTTCCAGCAAGAGCGCAGGCAGCTGCCCTTTCTTTGGGAAGGGTGGGGAGGGGGGTCTCAGGGGGAGGAGATCTTCCCATATAGCCCTCCTTCCAACAGCTGAAGGGAGGTGGGCCCAGGGGTGGGAGTCTGGGGGCTCGGAAGGGTTTGCTCTGTGCCTTCCCCTCCATCTCCTGGGCTCTGACCCCCCCCTGTGGCCTTTCCACATGCTTTATCTACCACAGCAAGCTTTGGGGGCTGTGGCCGGCCTTCATCCTGTGTTACCAGCCCTGAGTTGTGTGGTGGGGAGGGAAGGGGTGGCAGGGGATGGTGGCTTGGTCCTCCCTGCAACCTCCTGCCCAACGGCGGGAGGAAGCAGTGCATGGTCTTCCTCCCTTTGCCTGGGCCAGAGTGTGGTGGGGCAGGGCGGCTTTCCTAGCTCTTCATCTCCCTCCGGGCTGGGTGTCGAGGCAGGGCTGGAGGCCAGCCCGTCACCTGGGGACTCTGCTCTGCACAGGGAGCACAGCTCTGCACCAGGACGAGGGGTGGGGTACAGGGGTTGGGGGTACAGCTGTGCCTTGTGCCCCTCCACTCGCAGCGGTGGGCAGGCCTGGCTCCCTGCAGTGGGGAGGGGGCTTGTCCCACTGCCTGATCACTGTGACACAAGAGTGGGGATCTGCAGGCGTGGAGGAGACCTGGGGGTGGCACGTCCTGAGTGATCCCCATTCTCCATGGGATTGGCAACCACTGGAGCGGCTTCCCATCTCTAAACTGGCCTTAACAAGGCCTGATTCTAAAAGCAGGGGCAAGCTGTGCCCTGTGGCTTGCTAGAGGCAGGAGGAGGTCTGTGCAGGATCGGGGAGAGCAGGGTGTTGTGTGCTCTCTGCTTGGTGGCAGTAAAGGTAAGGTGTCTTGGAGCTGGGGGCAGCGAGCGATGGAGGAGAGGGGAAGTGGGGTCTTCATGCTGGGGTTCTGCTGTGTCTTACTTCCCTTTCTGGTCTCTTCAGGGTTTTGTATGGGTTTTTTCTTTGCAGATCTTGTTTGGGTCTTGAACAGACTTGTATATATTTTCAATGCAAAATTCTGTAAATTGAAGAAATCAGACACTTAAAACTAAACACCCAGCGCGAAGAATCTGCTGTATTTATGGGAAATAAAGAGTTCTTTCCTGATCCTGGCCATCTACCCTCTGACCTAAGAGATGTATTTTCCCCTTCCCTGGCTGCCCTGGGGCAGGCTCTACCCACCCGGGGCTCATTCCCAGCTCACACCCTGCCCCTGTAAATTCCTCTCCCAGTCACATGGGGCCTTGCTACGATGATTTCCCGTTCCCATGAGCAGGGAGAGGGGATGGTGGAAGTCCCCCAACTGCTCTCAATTCCTGTTTAACACTGGAAGTGACTCTAGACTGAGAGCTGGGCACTGCCTGCTTCCCTCCCTCTCCAGGGAGAGGTGGGGCGCAAGGGTCTGTGCCCCACAGCTTGTGGGGAGCAGTGCTTGAGCTCACCTCTCTGCCCCTTGTAACTGTTTGCAGCTTCACCACCCCCTGTACCAGCACTTCCTCCTCTTCCTCGGGGCTGTGGCTCGGAAGTGGTTGTTGCAGGGGTGCAAGGAGGATGATTTGCTCTGGCAAGCAGCAGCCTGGGGCCGGGAGCACGCCTCTGTCATTGCATGAGAGGAGAGGCCAGGGCTTGGCCTTCCATCACCACCTGATGCAGCCAGCAAGGGGGGAAATGGGTCGGCTTGGGGGATGGGGGCGGGCTTTTGTGTGCCTTAGCCATAGGTGCTTGAAGCCCTTGCCTGCTTTCAGCAGCAGCGCTGCCCCTTAGGCGCACCGCAGGACTTGTGGTTTGGGGGTCAGGCATGCTTGGCCACAGGTTTAGAGCAAGCTCATGTTTGGGTGGGAAGCACAGTGCTTGCTTTTCAGTTCCCCCTTGAAAACACCTTTGCCATGCCCTCACTGGAGGCTTGCCTCCTTTTCTGCCCCCCAAGAAGCCACAGATCCTCCTTTTTGCTCCTCAGGCTTTGGTGCACAGGTGGAGTGGCCCTTCCACCTCTTTTATTTTCCCTTTGCTGCTTGTCTCATCTGCCCACAAACCGACCACTTCCCGTCTGCGCTGGGGTGCTGGTTCCTTTGCCAGCTCTGTAACACTGCCGACAGCAACCTCTGCTCACTCTTGGTGCAGGAGGAGGAAAGTCCCAGCTGCAGGTAGCTGGAGATTAAATATGGTTTACATCTCATACAGCCAGGGGCAGATGTGGTAATGGTGTGAGGGATGTTTTTAGACAAAGAAAACACAACCAACCAACCAACTGAGCCGTGGTGCAGCTCTGCAGAGAGCCAGCAACACCCAAGCCTGAGAACTGTGAGTTTGTGGTCCCCATGCAGCTGCACATGGGTCCTGCTGCTCCGTGCTTGGCCCCACTCGGAGAAGCCCTGACAGCAATGGGGGAGCGGGGAGGAAGGGGACCTCCCCAAGGCGTGAGGCAACAGCCCATGGCTGTGGCTTTGGAGAGCCTCAGCGAGGGCATGGAGAGAAAGTTTTTGGGAAGGGGGGTGGGCACAGAAGGGGTTGCAGGTATGGCTTTGCTGCTCACCCCCCTGCTTTTGTCCTGGTGAGGGGAATACACTGTGGGAAGGAAGAGGTTGGAGCTGCAACCACAAGTGTGGAGAGAGGTGCCCCACAGGGCATTGGCAGAGCTTGGGTGACCAGGTGGGGCGGGAATGGTGGGGTGTACATCGGGGTACCCTGTATGCACCACGCAGACAGCTGGCATGGCCATGGGCTGCCCCAGGGCACAGCTGGCGGTGGGCAAAGCAAGGGGGGAAAGCACCCTGGATGTGACTGACAGCCAGAAACAGAGCGTGGGCCCTTCACTCAGCCTCAGCAGCAGCGTGTGCTTGTCCTGCCTTGTTACGTGTTTGCTGTAATAATATTTCCCCTTTAAGGCTGGGCTGAAGTTATTTATACTTGTGGGGTGGTGACAGGAACACAGAGCGGAGCAGCAGCCCTGAGCTGCTCTTACCTGATCTGCGTCGGAGGGGCGAACAGAGGAGGAAGGAAACTCAGAGAAAAAAAAGAGGGAGCAAGAGGAGTCCAAGGGAGGGGAAGAGAAAGCAGGCAGGGCATCCCCGGGGAGGGACAAGGGAGGGGACCAGCTGGGGAAACAGAAAAAGGGGGAACGAGGGAAGGAGGAAGGAGAGGAGGAAGGAGGGAGAGGTCCTCAGGGAAAAGCAAGGGGCAGAGCAGCTCCAGGGTGTCAAGGGGCTGCTGGCACCCAATGCCAAGTGTCACGGAAGGGTGCTGAGGGTACAGCCGAGTGGAGCAGCTCTCGTGGTCTCCTCCCAGCTCTCAAGATGATGAAGAGGCAGTTTAATCGAATGCGGCAGCAGCTGTCCCATCCCAACATCACCAGCCGGTAAGGACTTTGCTACCTGTGCTAGTAGGGCTGGGAGGGAGGGATACGGGTCCCGGAGGGCTTGTGCTGGGGCTGGACTGACCTCCCGTGGCCGGTGGTGAGGGACAGAGAGGGAACAACCCTGGCTTTAGAGCATCTTCAGCGTGAGCCAAAGGGCTGCGGCTCCCTGTCCCCCTGGCACCCGTGGGGCAGTGGGAAGACTGCACTGGTACTGGGCAGCACAGACATGGCCCCCAAGCCCAGCTAGCTCTTCCATGCTGTGTCCATCTGGAAACAGGCCTTTCCCAAGGTTGCCTTCCCTAGAATGCAAGGGCTATGGGGAGGGACCTCCAAGCCACATGCCCTCAGCTGTGCAGTGAACAGGAGAGTGTTAAGAGCTGGGATGTCCCCTCCCTGCTGAGCCCGGGGTGCCCCACAGGAGGCAGACATCCTGCATAGCTCTAGTCAGCCCGGCAACGCGGGTGTCATGGGATACCCTTCAATGAGAGGACTGGGGATCCTCAGAAGATCCATGGGGGACTTAAAGCTTCACAAAAATCCTTCTGGCCCCATCCTACCTCTACTGCTTCCTTATTTTTCTCTTCAGCTTTCCAAAGCTCTCCCCTTGCAAAACCCAGAACTGAAATTGCAGGGCTGGGCACTCCCTTCCCAGCCCCCTCACTCCCTCTTTTCTACAGCCACCTCTGCATGTTCCTCAGCGCCGGGAGGCTGAGCAGGACAATCCATGTCTCCTAGACCACTGAGGTCCTTCAGCCAGCCCAGCAGACCGGCCAGAGTGAAGCAGCTTGTACATCCTGGTGGCCTCTTGCTCTTCTTGCAGTCCCTGGAGAGCAGCACCCCCCTTTCCCATTCCCCCTCCCTCAAGATGTCTCATCTCCACAGTAGACATGCCTCCCTTTCATTTAATGCCAGGCAGGCAGGAGGTGTAGAGCAGCTCATACAGTCCAAAAGCAAGTTCTTCACCCGCTGCAGAGCCTCTTCTCTGCAGGCCGCAACCTCACGTGATTTTGCTTGCCTTCAACCAAGCCACCCCCGTTTCCTGCAGCTCCACGGCCCCATCTTGCATCGGCTCCAGCGAGCAGTGAAAAGAGAAACGTGAACTGGGGGGAAAACAGCAGAAGGAAAGCAAATGGGAGTCCGCAGGGTGTAGCAATGACAGGAGGCCATGAAGCGGGGGTTTCCTCTGCGCAAGGTGTCAGGCGGGTCTCGTGGTGGTGGCGGTGGCTGGTGGCTTTTTAATTTGGGTTTGAGCAGAATTTGCTGCAAACCAGAAGTTTCCTTTGCCAGGTTCACGCCTAACAACTGCTGCAAAACTAAGCTGAAAGGTGGTTTCACACAGGCACTTCTGGGGAGCTGGTGTCTCGGTCCCCAGCTCCACCACAAAGATATCCTTGCTCTGGCACTGGCGGCCCCGCAGCCCACAGCAGCTAATCTGGCCTGCAAAGATATGCACCAGGCTCCGACAGCACTGCCCTGGATTTGCTTGCGGGGGAGAGGCAGGCAGTGGGGGCAGAAGGTCTCACCAGCAGTTACCCCACCCATGACATGGCCCTGCTAGGCACCCTGTGTCAAAAAAACAGCCACATCTGGGCATTTTGACTGGGGTGCTCTGAACTGGAAGCCCCAGTGGGGTGTCACCACAGCCAGCAAGGTTGGCTGCCTTGTTCTGCTCCTGCTGTTCTACTTCCCCCTGCCCAGAGGCTTCTGTACGGTGGTCTAGGCCACAGTCAGCGTCCCCCGCTCCCAGGTCCCATGAGGACCTGCCTTCCTGAGGAGGCTGGGTGGAGGTCACCCCCACGTGCTGATGGCTCTTCCTCCTTTCTCCGCAGAGTGCAAGAAGCAACCGAGCTGCTGCCGGAAGATCTGCTGCAGGTATGGAGCGGGCTGTGCCGGCGGGCCTGCGCCTGCTTGTGCTTGGGTGTGGGAACCTGCCCTGGCCCTGCCTGCGATTTGCCCTGCCATGCTGGGATCTGCCTGTGTGCCCCAGGGCGACTCCAGGACCGTGATGTTAAGGGAATGGCAGGCTCCTGCCATGGGAGAAGGCTTCCCTGTCTGCTCATAGAGGGACAAATCCTAACCAGGAGCTGTGCTCCCTTTTCCCTGGTCTGGGGATGCTCAGGGCTGTGGCAGGATGTTGGGCAGCTTCACCCATGTCCAGAGCTGAGTGGTGGGAAGACGGCCTCAGGGGTTGGTCCCACGATTGGCAACATGGCTTCCCCAGTCCCACCTTTCCCCCTCAGATCGAGCAGAGGATTGAGCCGGCCAAGCGAGCAGCTCACAGTGTATCCAAGAGGCTGCAAGCTTGCCTGCAGGGTCAGTATGGCTCTGAGATGGAGAAGAGAGTGGTGAGTAGTGTCCTCCCTCCACAGCCTGCGTTTGCCCCAGCTCTGTCCCCTGCCTGCAGAGGGGACATCAGGCCCCTGCTCGGCAGGCTTTGCTGAAGGGCAGCCTAAAGCCCAGTCCAGGTCCCATCTCCAGCAGTGGCCACGAGCAGGTATCTGGGTAGAGCAAAGTAAGTCAGCCCTCTCAACCATCCCTAGCTTGAGGTTTCCTGAGACAGAGAGGGTGTCTTTGCGTTGAACAACCGTCCAAAACCCTGTTGTCCATGTCCCCTCCTGAACCCTTGTGAATCTCTGACAACCACGGTGCCCTGTGGTGAGGAGCATCACAGCGCAGCAGGGCACAGTGGTGCCACCACTTCCTCCTCCTTGGTTTGAACCTGCCAGCTGGTGTTCACTAGCCCTCGTCTGGGAAGCAAACAGTGGATCTTCCTGCACTTCCCTTAGCTCCCCCCATGATTCTGTGGGCTCCACTCTTCTTGTCAGCCTGATTAAGTCCCAGCTTGGCTTAATTATTCTCAAGCCACGGCAGGGCTGGGCCTCCATCAGTGTCGTGGTCCTTCACATGGGATGATTTTAGAGAAGATCGGAGGTTTTCTAAACAACTATGGAGCCTTGGTGCCTTGTTTAGCTAACTGGGTCCTGAATTTGGCTGAAGAGGCATCCAAAGGGCCAACAGGGCTGGGTGGGACAGCAGGAGAGGTGGAGACCCAGCACAGGATTTAGCCACCTGCTCCCATGTCATGGTGGTATGCTTTATGGGGAGGGAACTGCCACACACCAGCTCACCATCCCATTCATGAATCCTTGGCTCTGCAGAAGAAGCTGCCCTTGATGGCACTATCCATGACAATGGCTGAGAGCTTCAAGGAACTGGACACAGAGTCCAGCCTCGGGTAAGTGCCAGTGGGAGAAAGGGCTGGAGGTGACCTTGGGAGATGCCAGACCCTGACAGATCCACTGTCAGACCCTGACAGATCCACTGTCAAACCCCGTCCTTGGAACAAGTGTTGGTGTTACAGGAGAAGGAACAGTCAGAGCCTTCCAATTACAGAGGGGGCTGGGGGCTGGCTCTGGGTCCCATGTGGGTATGGGCATGGTGTTGGGTCAGAGGGTGGCATGGCTCCAGCCCACAGTTATTTCATCTCTGTCCCCTACACAGGAAAGCCCTGGAGATGGGCTGCTGCATACAGAGCTCGCTGGCCAAAATCCTGGCTGAGTATGAGATCACCCTGGAGCACGACGTCCTGCAGCCGCTCAACAAGCTCAGCGAGGTAGCCCTGGCAACCCTCCTGGCTTCACTCTCCCATCGCATCTCCCCTTCCCATATTCCCAAGCCTCTGTTCCCTCTCTCTCATAGGAGGAGCTTCCCATCATCCTGAAGCACAAGAAGACCCTCCAGAAGTTCATCTCTGACTGGAACAACATCAAGAGCCGGTACAGAGCACACCGCAGCTGGGGTGGGCTAGGTGCTGCTGAGATCTCTCCCCCACTCTGACTTTTGCAAGGTAGCCCATGCCAAGTTTCTCTGGAAAAGTGGGGCAGTTGTGGGTCACTGGAGCCTTGTTTCCATGCTGCCCTCCCTTTTGCTGGAGGGAGAAGAGGAGGAAACATCTAAAGAACAGGGATTGGGAAGGGTCCTACAGACCCTGGGTGTTTCAGGTAGCTCCACATCGTGATCATGTCATACCCCTTGGTGCAGCAGCATCTTCCTCTGGGGGACAGAAGTGAGAGGTGCTGTCCAAGGAAACCCACCACAGGGCAGTACTGTGACTGGCCAACCCCCTTGTGGTCCACATACCCCTTCCACGTACCTGTCCCGCCCCGTGTCCCTGGTGCTGAGGCTGCAGGTGTGACTCTTGTCTCCCACCCAAAAGGCTGAACCAAGCTGCCAAGAACTCTTGTAACAGCTCTGCTGCTGGTGCTGGCCCTGGAACATCTGCTGCTGCCAACAAACTGGAGAACTTGAAGGAAGAGGAGGAGGAGGTGAAGAGGAAGGTGGAGCAGTGCAAGGTGAGAACATCACTCTCTCTGCCCCACAGGGAAGCTCCTAGGCTAGAGATCTTCTCCCCCTCCAGCAGCTCCATCCAAGGTGACCCCAGGCCAATACAAATGCAGCCAGCCAGCATGTCCTGCCCTCTGCAAGCAACCAGGTCCCTCAAGGAGTGGAGATAGGGAGATGCCAAATCCCAGGGAAGAAGAGTATAAAAGGATTTGAAGCACAAGCTGCTGCAGAGAGGGTTCCAGGGGCTACAGCAGTGAGCTTATGGGGTCCTCTCATGCTAGGAGCCAGCTAAGCTGGGGTCTGTGCTGGGTGCCATGGGATTTTCACTTCAGCTTTCCCTACCCATGTCCTGTTCCTCTGCAAAACCTAGAACCTTGTCTGGCAGATCTCATGGGTGTGCTGGACCTGCTGGTGTAGGGGTCTCTTGTCTCCGAGCCTCTGATGCCAGATCACTGACACTACCTGAATGTGAGCGATGGGGGCAAGGATGAATGCCCACATGGTCCCAGCCTGCCTCCCTGCTGCACCCCAGAGACCCTGCCCAGGCAAATCATGGCCCAGATGGGGGGCTTTGTGAAGACATCCCCTCTTCCACGGGTGCCAGGGAGGAGGTGGAAAGTTGCTTTTCTCTGTGTGTCCCTTTCCAGGATGAGTACATGGCTGACCTTTACCACTTCTCCACAAAAGAAGACAGCTACGCCAGCTACTTCATCAGAGTAAGTCCCCTATAGCACTCCTTCTCCACATGTGAACATCTCCTATGTGTAACCCCAGCCTTGTCCACACCAAGCCCTGCACCCAGGGCATGGGACAGCCCCAGGCACCAGCAGATGCCCAAAGCTGCCCTTGCTCCATGCACCACTAGCACCAACTGCAAACAGAGCAGCTTGTCCCAGTGACCCAGTGTCTCCAATTTGCCCTCTACCACTATAGCCATGGTTCCATAGACACTGGCAGGGCGGGGAGAGGGGGGGGTTGGTGGGGTGGGGTGTGTCCATGTCCCTCGCAGCTTCCCCTTTGCCCTATCTCCACATGGGTGAAATGTCCTGAAGATGGGGGTCTCTCCAAGAGGAGCCATTGCTGAATTTGAGTGCTGTTTGCATGTTCCCTGTCTGGCAGCTGCTGGAGATCCAAGCCCAGTACCACCAGCAGTCCCTGGGGTCGCTGCAGTCAGCTCTGGCTGAGCTGAAGGAAAGTCAGAGCCAGACAGGTATCAACCAGCTTTCCACACAGCCCGAGGAGAGCCAGAGCAGAGCCTGGGGGATGTGAGAGTGGCTGATGAGGCTGGGAACGGCCTCTCTGTGCCTGCTGCAGCCTCCACATCAGGCTGGTGGGATGGGGACTGCAGCCTGAGGCGGGCTGAGAATGCTGCCTGCCCTGCCTCTGCTTCCACTCGGCCAGCCCCAGCTCAGAGCAAGATGTTGGCATGGCAAGGTGCCAGATGGCCCCAGTGGCCACCATTCCTCTCGACATTCACCTCCTTCTTCCAGAACCCTCCTTCACTGCAGCCACCCCGGTGGTGGGGTACTATGGTGTGCCCCTGGAGACGCACCTCAAGAGCTTGGGCCGGGAGATCGCGCTGCCCATCGAAGCCTGTGTCATGATGCTGCTGGCCTCCGGCATGAGGGAGGAGGTAGGCAGCGCTTCTGACACCCCTGCCACCTTCCTCCCCAGATGCACCACACCACACCCCCCTGCATCCTCTCCCTCTTTGCCCCATCTCCAGGGACTCTTCCGACTGGCAGCTGGCGCCTCGGTGCTGAGGAAGCTGAAGAGCAGCTTGGCCAGTGGCTCCAACGCCCTGGAGGAGTTTTACTCAGATCCTCACGCTGTGGCTGGTGGGTACCAGTGAGGCAGGATGGGGACACAGTTGGGCAGTCCCTGCTGACCCCCAACCATCCTGGCTGCTCCCCCTCCCCTCCCCAGGCGCGCTGAAGTCCTACCTGCGAGAGCTGCCCCAGCCGTTGATGACCTGCGAGCTCTACAACGAATGGGTCAAAGTGGGCAGGTGGGTCTGGGCGCTGGAGTGGAAAAGCCTGGTGGGGCTCAAAAAGCCTCCCCCACCCCACCACTGTCCCTCTGTCCCTCCTGTCACTCAGAGAAGGGCTGTTTGGCCTTGTTTGCCCTGTGGGGAGGTAAGAACAAAGCTCCTGATCTGTCCCATGCTCAGGAGAAACCCTCATGGCCCAAAACCTCAGAGCATAACAATAACTCCCACAGCGGGCAGAGGGAAGGCTGCAGCCTTCTGGATTTTAAAACAAGCCTAGCCTAGGAAGAACTACTTGGCCTCGGTGGCGTGAACCCCATCTCACCCTTGTCTCTTTGCTTTTGGGGTGGGGGAAGTGGCAGGGGAGGCACAGCAAAAAGCCTGGGGGAAAGGGGAGAGCACCTTTCTAAACGATCGGTGCTACTGACCCCCATAGTCCTGGGAGAACAGGGTTGTTGCCTGTGGCAAGGTGGTGCTCGCCCCCAGGCCCACCCATGAGCTATATTCGTATTGCATTAAATCCCTTTGAGGTGCAGTTTACGATGCCCGGGTCCGCTGCCTAGCTCAGCACCTCCATCCCCGCACAGGGCAGCTGCCACTGCCCTTCCTCCCTTGCACACCACGTCCCTCTCAGCCATAGGGAGCAAAACGAGCTCTCTGTGCCTCCTCCTTCTGTCTCGCAGCTTAAAGGACATGGACAGCCGTGTGCAGAGCCTGCGAGACACCTGCAGCCGCCTGCCCCGGGAGAGCTACAACAACCTGAGGTGTTTTACAGGGATGGGGCTTCTTTAGCCCCAAGTGCTCACTGGGGGCAGCTGTTCTCTACCCGAATCTGTACTAATGGCCCCTCATCCTCCTTTTACCCCGCAGGTATCTGATCAAGTTTTTAGCCAAGCTGGCCGAACACCAGGAGGTGAATAAAATGACCCCCAGCAATATCGCCATCGTGCTGGGCCCCAACCTGCTGTGGTCGCAGCGGAGCACGGGGTAAGGCCAGGCTCAGAGGGATAGGAAGCAGCTCCCCAACCCCAGCTGGGGTGCCCTGAGCACAAACACCATGGGAATGGCTGATCTAGCAGTCTTCATGCTGGTCTAAAGCACCCAACCTCTTCCGTCCTCAAATCCCTGCACTCCCTGATGTGGATGACCTCCAACACCATTGGCCTCCAACACCAAACTCTTCTAGGACAGGGAACAAGGCCCATCTCCCACCCTACCACCCCCCTTGGCTGGGCTGCCTTCCCTTTGGGCTCTGCCCCATCAGGAATGAACAACAAAAGGGTTAATGCCCCAAAAACCTTTCGTGATGCCTTCCCCACCCTTGTCTCTTTAGAGACCCTGTGCAACTGGACTTGGCCTCAGTTACCTCCATCCAGGTGGTGGGCGTGGTGGAAGCTCTCATCCAGAATGCAGACACCCTCTTCCCTGGAGGTAGGGCCGGGGTCTTGCTCGGAGGGCCACAGCCCAGGGTGGAGGAAGGGAAAGGGATAGTTCTTCATCCCCAAGAGGGGGAAGTGGGGGGCTGCTCCAGTTCCCCAATGTGGGATCACTGATCACCGGGGGAAGCTCTGGGTGGCAAGACTTTCCTCACAGGGTTCCCTCCTTTCTCTTGACCCAGAGGTGGATTTCAACGTCTCAGGCATGTTCGTGCCACCTGTGAACGGCGGACTTGGCGACACCACCCCGGCTGAAGAGCTATCCCCCAAGTCCCCTCTGTCCAGCAACCCCTCTCCCCTGGATGGAGAGGCGTAAGTTCGGCAGGAGCTGGGAACTGTCCCAGCTGTCCCCATGTCCTCCCCCATCTCACCCCACACCATGGGCTGTACCCTTGCAGGAGGACGTGAGGTGCCTCAGGGCCAGGACTGCCATGCCTGACCAAAGCCTGTCTTGCTCCATTCTCTGTGCAGCACCTCAAGGGACCCTGAGGCCAGGTCCCAGCCAGTAACCCCAGCAGCAACCAAACCATCTCCTGAAGCTGTGGGGCCACCAGATCTGCAGATGACCGATGACACCTCTTGCAAAGGTTAGTGTGCCCCAGATAGCACAGTGCTTGGGAGATGACACCCCTCCAAAGCCATCTCCTCAGGTTTGCTTTCATCCCACCACTCCCCACACAAAAGGGTGCTGGCGATGTCCCTGCAACCAAAGGAGAGGAAAAGCCTCCAGCTGGGGCAGAACAGCCAGGATCTGCCTCTCATTGCATGTTCATGCTCCACCCCCAGTGATGGTGGATGGTGGTGCTCCAGTGTGGGGAGTGAACAGCCCCTCTAAAGAAGTGTCAAACTTCATGGCCTTGGCCATTTGTGAGGAGGGTGGGAAAAGTCTCCAAAAGCTGTTGTGTGCTTGGGTCTGCGCTAGGGGAGCCAGGCAAGGGGCAGTTTGTCCATCAATCTGTCTGTGGCACCCTACCTGACCCATGGCCAGCACTGCAGCCCCCTTTGCCCTAGGGAGAGACCCCAGCAGAGGGGAACCCAGCCCACTGTAGATTTCTTTCCAGGCAAGCGCCCAGCTCCAGGCCCACCCATGATGTTGACACAGCCTGTGGCCCAGCCCCGGAGCACAGCTCCCACCCCAGCAGCCCCTGAGCATGCAGGCAGCCCAAAAGCCCGGCCACGACGGATGGCTGGGTCAACCAGCCGAGCTCCCTCCGTCCCCCCGCCGCTCCCTCCACAGCCCGCACGGCGGCCCAGCCGCGATGCCCTGCCATCCCCCAGGCATCCCCCAGACGAGACCCATGGGACAGCTGCCATGGACTGTTCTCCCAGAGCTGCAGACGAGGAAAGGAGCCCCGTGGCCACATCTCCACCAGGACAGCCCCTGGAGAACTGAGCAGGGTTGGGGGGGTGCAGGGGCGCCGCAAGGCTGGGGAGGTGGGACCTGGTGCCACTCTGGGACCCAGCAGGCACTGTGGAAACGCCAGGGTGGCCTAAGGGACTGTGTGTCCCTTCCAGCTTCTCCATCTTGCTCCCCTGGCTCATGCCAGTGAGCCCCGCTGCCTGCCCCCCCCCCCACCTTCCATGTCCACAGGGCCTCCCTCCCCGCACCACCACGTCCCGCGGGGAAGCCAGCCTGGGGTTCAGGGCCCTGCTACCCCTGCGGGACCCAGCGCGCAGCCCAGGAACCCCCCAGTGGGGTGAGCCACCCCCTCAGGCCGCCCGGGGGCCCTCCTGCACCCAGGGAGGGGCTGGCACCGGCGGGGGGGTGTGGAGTTGGGGTGGGGAGCCGCATCTGGGCGCACGGCCGGGACCGCAGCAGCCCCTTCTGCCCCGTTCTGCCTCAGGATGTGTTGCCTCAGGAGCCGCGGACAGACGTAATACAGAGATATAGATAGATATATATACACGTGTGCGTGCACCTTGCAACGCGGGGGCGCCAAGCGCCGCCCCACGGCCCCGGGCAGGCGTGAGCAGCGCGCGCGTGGCAGCCCGAGGGCTGGAGGCCGCCCGCTCCACCGGCTGCAGCCGGCAGGAGGGGAGGGGAGGGGAGGCGAAAGCGGAGCCGCACGGCTCGGCCCCGGCACGGGCAGCGGGCGGGCAGGCAGCGGGCTCCCCTGGCCCGCCGAGCTACGGCGGCTCCGCCGCCCGTACGCACCGCCGAGCAGCAGGGGGCGCCCCGCCGCCGCCCGTGCGCCCGGGGGAGGAGGTGTGGGGAAGGGCAGCTTTAGCCAATCGGCAGGCGCGTTCGGGCCCTTGCCCCACCTCTTCACCGCCTCGCTGAGCAGCCGATAAGGCGGCGCCGCTGTCACTCTGGGAGCTGGCCTCCCGCCCCTCGGCCCCGCCCCTTACCCTGGAGGGCGACTGGGCAGCGCGGCTGCCGCTCGGTACGCTCCCCGCCTCCTATTGGTGCGGGCGGGGGGCGGTGATGGGGGGCGGGGCACGGCGCGGCAGCCGGCCGGCGGGAGGGCGGGCTGCGGCGGCGGCGGCGGGGCGGGCATGGCGGTCTGCCGGCGGCTGAGCGGCGCGGAGCTGCGGGAGGTGCTGGGCCCGGCGCAGGGGCTGCTCTTCGACTGCGACGGCGTGCTCTGGGCGGGCGAGCGCGCCGTGCCCGGCGCCCCCGAGCTGGTGGAGCGGCTGCGGCGCAGCGGCAAGGCCGCCCTCTTCGTCAGCAACAACAGCCGCCGCTCCGTGGCCGAGCTGGAGCGGCGCTTCAGCCGCCTGGGCTTCCGCGGCGTCCGCGGCGAGCACGTCTTCAGCTCCGCGCTGTGCTCCGCGCTCTTCCTCCGCCAGCGCCTCCTCGGCGGCGGCGGGAACGGGGGCGGGAACGGGGGCGGCCGCGTCTTCGTGCTGGGCGGCGAGGGGCTGCGCGGCGAGGTGCGCGACGCCGGCCTGCGCCTGGCGGGCGAGGCCGAGCCGGTGCCCGGCGTTGCCGAGCCGGTGCGGGCCGTGCTGGTGGGCTACGACGACCAGTTCACCTTCGCCAAGCTGTCGCGGGCCTGCGGCTACCTGCGCGACCCGCAGTGCCTCCTGGTGGCCACCGACCCCGACCCCTGGCACCCGCTCAGCGACGGCCAGCGCACCCCCGGTGAGCCCGGGCCCGCGCCCCCCCTGTCCCCGGGGACGGGAGGTGCTGGGGGCGAGCTCGGTCTCGGTAGGGGGTTCACCTCCCCGAGCCTGGGCAGGGTGTTTCCCTTCAGCATCGGGACGGGCGGGGCTGCCCCCCGGCGTCCCTGGCAGCTCCTGATGCCCTGTGGCCCCGACCTTCGCCCGGTGGGGCCGGGGTGCTGAGCTGCCCGCGGCCCGTGGGCCCGCAGGTGCTTAGCTTTAGCTTTCTCCTCCTTCCTCCCCTTCAGGGACTGGCAGCCTCACCGCCGCGGTGGAAACTGCTTCGGGCCGCAAGGCGCTGGTGGTGGGGAAGCCGAACACCTACATGTTTGATTGCATCGTGGAGCGTTTTGGCGTTGACCCGTCCCGCACCCTCATGGTGGGAGACCGCCTGGAGACAGACATCCTCTTCGGCAAGAACTGCGGGCTCTCCACCATCCTCACCCTGACGGGTGTCTCCCGCCTGGAAGAGGCGCAGGCCTACATGGCCAGCGACAGCGCTGCCGCCAAGGATCTGGTGCCCGATTATTACGTGGACACCATTGCAGACTTGATACCGGGCCTGGATGAGTAGCGCTCTGTACACGTGAGGGCAGAGGGGTCGGGTTCCCCATCCCAGGTCTCCATCTGTTCCCATTTCTCTCTCACTGCCCTATTCCCTCAATTCCTGGTTTCTTCACATTCCAGCGCCCTTCTCTGGGGGCAGAAAGGGGAGTTGGCAGGAGGGGGCAGGGTTAAAGTCTCCTTTTTGCTGAGAGTTATCCATGGTGGATGGAGTCCTTCTCTCCCTCGTATGTCAGCTGCCAGCATCTCTAGGAGAGAGCTGGAGGCCTTGAGGCTGACAGGGAGGTCAGTCAGATCAGTGTGTCTCTGCAGCCCCTTCCCCTGCTGGGGTTAGGGGCTGCCTGTCTTTTCGGTAACCAGTGGCGGCCTTTTACTGCTGTCCCTTCGCCTCTTAACTCCACTTCTTGAGCTGCATCCCAGCAGTCCTTGTGGTAACCCCCTCCTTGCTAGGGGACTGGCTGGTGGTGTCACCCACCCAGTCTCCATCGGTGCTGGTGTGTGGAAGGAGCATGCCAGAGCTCTGAAGTCATGAATGACGGTGTGCTGCTGCCTCCCATGAGCGAAAGGCAGATCACCTCATCTCTTCCCCCATTCCTTAGAGGTGTTTCCCCCTCTGCCCCCTGCCCTGACTCAATTAATAACTGTGCCAATGTTCATCCAAAGGACCGTAGAAAGGGAAGAGACTGGTTTGAGGGGAGTGTTTGTGCCAAACAGACAAGCACAGTGGGTCTGCAGTTGTACCTTGTTTTCATGCACTTTCTGAACGGGGTCAAGAAAGAGAGAGGGCTCCTAGACCATGGCAGCACAGCAGTAGTGAACTATATGACTCTTCCCTTGGTTCCCCTCCTCAGTGGGTTTTGCCATAGTATGGTGAGAGAAAAGGGCTGATGGGGGTCTGTGCTCCAGCTGCCGGTGAGGTGTTGGTGGTATTGTCACTGCTGTGAACATGTTGCAGCCCTCAAAATCATTCCTTGCTGCTTTGTCTTTCTACGTTTTTGGGGTTTTTTTTTTTTAATTTACCAATCTTATTTATCAAACTTAATTTATTGTTCGAATACTGTATGATTTGTATAAACTCTGCTGACTGGTGCACCAAGGGGACAGGGGGCAGTGCCTCTGGGCCTCCCCTGCTGTCCGTGTCCCATGTTGATGTTCTTACACTCACTGTGTCTCTGTATATAATAAAGTGTGAGCGTAGGCTGGAAGTCGCTTGCTTTTTTTTTTCTGCCTGTGGTCCCATCAAAGCGAGAGCAGCCTGGGTACCTCAGCCCTCAAAGATGGGACATGGCAAGAGCTTTTCTCACTCAAGGGGGTGCTGGTGGGTAGGCAAGAGAGGAGTGGACGACATCTTGTGGGCAGTGCCTGTGAGACCTGCTGTTCTTTGCTGCTGTCTCTTACTGGGATCTTGTAGCTGGAGTTGAGGGTGGTGGCCAGTGGGGCTCTGGTGCAGGGCACGGGGTCCAGCAAGGTGAATTGGAGCAGAGCACGATGTGATCTTTGCCAGCTGCCTTTGCATGTCACAGCACAGGGGCTTCCTTGCTGGGGAACGGTGACTTGTGATGTGTCTGAGGTCTGTCTGCTCTAGTCAGGTGGACCCCGATGCAGCAGTGTCTTGTCTTGCTAGGGGGCAGGTGTGATCTGTCACCTGCACTTAGCTTGCAGGAGAAAATAAACACCCACCTTGCAGAGGGCTGAGGACCGCCCAGGTTAGGTTTTCCTGTGACCCTTTTCATCTTCACTAAACTTTTAAGTGAAGGGGAGGTGAGTGTCAGTGTCTCCCAGAGGTGACCTTCACCAGGCTGAGGCTTGCCCTGCCCTGAACCCTCTTCCAGGCTGAAGGAAAAAACCACTGGGTAAAGAAGTGTTTGAAATTGCTTGAATGTACCCTGCACCCTTGTACAGGAGCCGAATCCTTCAACCCCTGCAATAGCAGGTGGTGGTGACCAAGCATCACATCTCCTGCTTGAGAGATCAGCTGTTCAGCTGAATGACCAACCTCAGTGTAAGTTAGTGCTGTGCAGCTCATGTGGCAGAACTTGGTGCAACTTCCTAGCCCTAGAATAATTCCAGGTGCTGAGGGTCTTTTCCCCACCCCACCCCAGTTATTTAGGAAATGGCCATCTAAAACTAAAAGAGGTCTAAAGACTGCCTGTCATCTTAACCAGTCCCCTTTGTGTGCATCTGTCTCTCCCTTTTGTCTGTCCAGTCTCCAATTAGACAACCAGAGGACTGGTGCTCCCTTAATGAGTGCCAGATGAACACTTGCATCATCAAGCAGAGGCAAGATCAAGACCTAATGTGTCCACTCACTCTGGCTGCCTAATTAGCAATACCCAGCCCCTGGCTTATTCTTCAGAGCTCTCAGTTCTTGTATCAGGCTGAAACTGGGACCACTGCTGTTGTGACTTGGGGCCAGAGCTGGGAAAGCTCAGTATGGCTGCAGATTGCACAGGCTGAGCTGGTTATGTGTGTGTGTGTGTACAGAGGAGATGGTGCCCAGCAAGAGCTCCCCCCAGCAGCTGCTCACAATTTCCTCAGGTGCTTTGAGGGTGAGTTCTTCTTGTGCCCTTTGCCTTGTTCACTCTGTGCTTTCCAGCTCCTGCCTCTGCAAGCTGGAGTTCAGGGACTGTGGTATGACAGACTGGCAACCAGGAAACAGAAGGGAATCCACTAGCTAGTAACAGCCTGGGTTTTGGCCATCTCCAAAGACTTTGGAGTTTGGCCTTTGGATCCCAAATGGTGAGCCTGTGGAGTAGGTTTCTTTTTTCACACAGCTGTGCTGAAAACAGCTCAGCAGAGGCAGTGGCTGATGCCTATCTCGTATGACCATGTAATGTCTTCTTATCTGGTGCATCTTTCCCTGAGGGCTGTGGTGGTTTGACCCTGTCTGGAGGCCAGATGCCCACCAAAGTCAGTCTATCACTCCCATTTTCAGCTGGACAGGGGTGAAAATATATATTGAGAGGCTTGGGAGTAAAGATAAGGGCAGGGAGAAACCATTCTGCAATCAGCTTCATGGGCAAAACAGACTCAACACAGAACAAAGGAAAGAAAACTCTCTAATTTATTACATTACACTACACACACAGTGATACCACAGGGTGCTGACCTTCAGGCCCAGACTACTCCAGCCTGGTCTCCCATGGGGTCACAAGGGCCCCCAGCAAACCTGCTGTGGCTGAGTTGGTCTCTTCACAGGCTACAGGTTTTGCTGACAGGGCCTTGCTCTAACATGAGCTTCCCATCACAGCATCCTTCAGGTGTCTCCACCTGCTCCAGCGTGGGGGCTGTAGATGGGATCTCTGCTTCCCATCATCATCCATGGGCTGCAGGGAACAGCCTGCTTCACCGTGGTCTTCTCCATGGGCTGCAGGGGAATCTCTCTTCCCGGCACCTGGAGCGTTTCCTCCCCCCCTTCTTCACTGACCTTGGTCTCTGAAGAGTCTCTTACATCTTCTCACTCCCTTCTCTGGTGTCAAAAAGTGCTTGCAGGGGTTTTTTCTCTTAAGTGTGATTCATGGAGGTGCTGTGACCGTTGCTGGTTGGCTCGGCCTTGGTCAGCAACAAACAAGTTGGATGGTGTTTGCTCTGTCGGGCCTACTGCCCAAAGTCAGGCTTCTAGCTGCTTCTTGCAGAAGCCACCCCTGCAGCCCCCCCTTCTCCCTCAGAACCTTGCCATGTAAAACCACAATAGGGCTTTGCTATGAAGGAGGTCTGGACTTGGAGCAGAAGGGGAATAGGCTTTACGTGGCCTTCCCGTAGCTCTTCATGTAGCTGAGGGCACCAGGCAGGGCGACCTGCATACTGTAAATGCTTCCTCTCCCCAGCAATGGAAGCAGAGGGATAAGTGCTGTGTCTAGTCATGGGGCTGCTCATGCCTTGCACTACAGCAGCATTACAGGGATCCCTCAGGTCTGCCAGGCTTCAGGTTTGTATGGCTTCCTATTATGTGCAGGAGCTACTATTGCTCCTGCAAATAATGAAGGTGAGTGTGAGCAGATCTTGTTAGAAAACTAGACTAGAAGGGTCCCTGAGGGGTAGTGAGGTCTCCATCCAAACCCTTCAGACATCCATTCAACCACTGACATTAAAAGGTCTGTGATCCTCACAGGGATTAGGCCTCAGTTCCCTCTGGTGTGGGGCTGTAGGGGCTGCAGAGCACATCTACGGTGGAAACGGAAGAAAACTGTTGGCTCCTGCCTGGGTAGGCTGATTTCTTCTTGTCTGAAGCACTTTTTCTTCTTGGGTTGAGTGTTGAAGGAAGCAGTGCAGTTGCCAGGGAGCGCAGGGCAGTGGAGAGTGGAGCTGCAGCTGCGCATGGGAGGGTGAATGGGGTGGGAAGCTGGGCTTGGTGTAGTGTAGGGAAGGGTGTTTATTTTCTCACCTTCAGAAAACTCAATCATCCTTCCCTGCTGTGCAATAGAGACAACACCCAGGCTGGTGACAGCGTTCTGTTACCCAGGAACCGGCTATCCTTCCTCCAGAAGTGTGGTTACTGTGGCAACCACTGGCTGCATGATGCTCTGCATCAACCTGGAGAGCATTGCCTGCTCTGGGCAATGCCCAGGGAGAGGCCAGGGATGCCTGAGCTCCCCTGGCTCGGGGAGAGGCAACTTCATCTCACCTCCCAGACTCCAGCCATCCCTAGACACAGATGGGTGGAGGGGATAGAGAGCTGTGATAAGTCTGGGCTTTTGGGAAAATGTGGAAAAGGGACAGATATATGAGTAGATGAGCCTGCTTCCATAGGAAACCATCCCTTGAGCCAGAGTGGTCTGAGCTATACTGCTCCCATTTGTGTGCAGCATTACTGAGTCAGTGGCAGGTAACCTGGAAGCAGTCTGTCTGTGCTTCTCCGTGGCCATCTGCTGCTTTCCTTTACTGCTTGGTCACCTCTGGCTAGGCTGCTCTCACCGGCCTGACTCTGAGGGCACTGGGGATTTGGCCACCTGATGTCCCCTAGTTTGAAATGTTCTTTGTGGGAGCAGCATATTAAGAGGTGCTTCCTGTGTTCCTTCTCAAGCACACTGCTGTCTTCCCTTTCACAGATCACAGAACGGTTGAGGTTGGAAGGGAGGTCATCTGGCTCATCCCTTCTGCTCAAGCACTGCTCCCTGTGCCAGCAGCCAAGGAGGTTGGAAGGGAGCTCATCTGGCCCAATCCTCCTGCTCAAACAGTGCTCCCTGTGCCAGCAGCCCAGGACCATGTCCAGATGGCTTTTCACTATTTCTAAGGATGGAGACTCCACAACCTCTCTGGGTAACTGGGCCAGTGCTCAGTCACCCTCACAGTAAAAAAGCATTTCCAGGTGTTCAGAGGGAACCTCCTGTTTCAGTTTGTGCCTATTGTCTCTGGTGCTGTCACTGGGCACAACTGAGAACTAGTTCTACCTTCTTTGCACCCTCCCTTCAGGTATTTATACATACTGACAGGGTCTCCCCTGAGCCTGCCCTCTCTTCTGCAGGCTGAACAGTCCCAGCACTCTCTGCCTATTCTCACAGAAGAGTTGCTTCTGTCCCTTAATCCTCTTTGTGACTCTTCCCTGGACTCTCTCCAGTATGTTTCTGCCTCTCTTGTACAGGGGACCCCAAGACTGGACACTGTACTCCAAGTGTTGCTTCACTTGTGCTGAGTAGAGAGATCACCTCCCTCAGCCTACTGACAGCTCTCGTCCTAGCATCCCTTGCTGCAAAGGCACATTGCTGGTTCATGTTCAACTTGGTGCCCAACAGGAACATAGGTTCTCTTCTGCCAAGCTGCTTTCCAGATGGGGTCCCCAGCCGGGGCTTTTCATTCCTGGGTGCAGGACTTTGCACTTCTCCTTGTTGAACTTCATGAGGACCCTGCCAGCCCATTTCTCCAGCTCATCAAGGTCTTTCTGGATGGCAGCATGACCCTCTGCTCTATCAACCACTCCTCACAGTTTTGTGTCACCTACAAACTTGCATGATCCAGATCATTAATGAAGATACTAAACAGGATTGGACCTGACATAGACCCCTGGGGTACACCACTAGTTATAATGGCCTCCAGATAGACTTTGTGCCACTGATCACCACCCTCTGGGCCTGGTCATTCAGCAAGCTTTCAGACCACCTCACTGTTTCCTCATCCAGCCCATACTTCCATTGGCTTCTCTATGAGGATATTGCAGAAGACAGTGTCAAATGCCTTACTGAAGGCATGGGAGACAACGGCCACTGCTCTCTACCCATCTACCAAGCTGGTCATTTCACCAGAGAAATTTATGGAGTTGGTCAGAGCGACTGACGCTGCAGGAAGACAACAAATGTGTCTAAAGATATTCATCAGTGAGCAGATGCCTTTAATATGAGGAACTATTGATTGTTGTGGCTGGGAAGCTGTTAGTGTTCAGGCATATGACATGGTAGGAGAACTGGGAGGATCTGGAAGGTGTTTGGACTGGCAGGACTGAGGAAGCATTTTTGGGGCTGGGTTTTTGGGGTTTTTTTTGTATGGGAAAGTGCCTCCTGAGCCAGGAAAGGATCCTGATGCTAGGAACTCGCTCGATACTTGCCCAACCTGATGTGAGAGTTCCCCTTTGCCAAGGCAGGCAGCTCTGGCACCACCCTGTCCTGCAGCAGCTGGAGCAGGGAGGAGGAGGTGGAAGGAGCAGCAGCCTGTTGCTGCCTGCCCTGGGAAGCAGCTAGCATTTGCTCTTCCTCCAGCAGTGATGTGGGCAGCAGTCCCTCCTCCGCAGCACAGCTCCCTTCTCCTCACTCCCCCACCCCAAAACATGAGCTTTCAGGTGCCCCTCTGCCATCCCAGGGTCATTATCCATTGTTTCTTTCCTTAATGCTGCCCTGTGCTCTCTACAGCCTCTGACCCCCAAAAACACGCCTAGCAGTCCAGGAGACTCCCGTGGCTACGCACATCCAGGAGCTGCTTCTGCGCTGTCTGACTTGGCCTGCCTGGGAATTGTGTGTGGACAATGTATTGGAAGTGCTCCTGGCAGGCAAGCTCGTCTGGTGCTCCATGTAATCTCCTGCTGAGAACAATTACAAGCCATTAACAACTCCACCAACTCAGGGAGTTGTACTGGTCTTTGTAGCTTCAGTGTAGCACCACAGTAAAGGACTGTCAGCTCTGTAAGCCTTCAGCACCCAGACGAGGGAAAGAGGATGCCAGAAACATTCCCAGATCACAGGGCAGCTGCCTGTGACCATCTAGATTGTTCTGCCCTGTGATTTAGTCTGCTAGATGTGCAGCTCCAGCAAACAGAACTTTCCATTCTGTACATCGGATACTGCTGAGCACTGAGATGCTTCCTCACTTGTTACGGGGTGAGAGAAACCTGTCCTTTAAATGGGCACTGTTGTCCATCAGGCTGAAAACCAGGTTGCCCAAAGCCCTGTGCCAGCTCACCAGCCTTTGCTGAACCTCTAGCCTGACATGCATGGAAGATGGTAGAGAGAGTGGAACATCGTGAAAATCCAGGGGCAGGAATTGCTTCCCTACTCGACCTGTTTGAAGTAACCTGCAACAGCTCAGACAGAGTTTTCTGTTTCCTTTAGGTGTACCCCCCTGTTGTGCTACAGCTGCCTGTGTGCAAGTTAAGGAGCTGCTCCCTGCAGCACAGATACCAGGCAAAATGTAGTCTTTGTGGGCTATAGATCAGAGATTTCCCACCTGCTAGAACAACACTGCAGCCCTGGCAAGGTACCCTTCCCTCACAGAAGAGAGGTGTTCCTGACTTGGTGTCCTTCTCTGGCCTAGTGTGTGGAGGCTACCGGTTCAGCTAACTTCGAGCAGAGCCCAGGAGTGGTGTGAAGCAGTGCCAGTCCCTACTTTTTCACTCACAGAGTTTGGGGGTGGAGGTGTGAAAAGTGACAATATGTTCCCATTCAACACTCCAGACCCACGTGCTTGCATAGCCTTGGAGATTTATACATCTTATGAGATGGGGTGGCCATACTCCTCCAGTGAGAGCTTAGGCTGTGTTTAGGCTGAGCTTCCTGATGCTCACGGCCTTGTAATGTACCACAGTCTCATTAGTTGCCTTCCCTCAACAATTTCAGGGTGAAAGGACCTGTGACATTGAGCAGTCCCACAGTGTTTGACTCTTGTTTGGCCAAAGGGAACTCCAAATGCTCTTGAGCCAGTGATGCTGGAAATCTACCTGTTGGTGCAGATTTTTGAGGTGCTTTCTTCTGAGTTATCTGTTTGGGCAGCCTGATGTTAAGGATGCTCAGGAAAACTCTACAGAAGTGGTCTTCTTCCTAATGGAGCACGCTTGTTCCTCAGGTCAGTCCAGGGACGGAGGTGGCTGGTCACTGCAAGTAGCACATGGGCCTGTCTGTCCCATCTTTTAAGTGGCAGAACCTGAGGCAGACCCCCAGCCCTGGTTGCCGATGCAGTACAAAACTGCTGTCACTGCTTTAAGTTTGACATACGCTTTCCAGAACAGTCTCCAGCAATGGGACACAAACAGCAGCAGGAAAAGTCTTCTATCTGATCCCTTTCAATGACTGAGGAAGAGACACAACTCCCTGGAAAAGGAGTCCCTGAGTTACCCTGAGAGCACCTCTGGCAGCAAACCTCAGCAACACGGAGGTATCTTGTCCACTACCTACATTTCCTCCTGCCCTGGCAATGTTCTGCAATGCAGAAGAGTAAAGCACCCACAAAGGATCACCCTTATCATCCTTATCTGCTCCTTGCCTCTTGAACTTGGATGCTGTGCCAGGAGCAAGAAGACATCTCTAGTAAGTCATCTGAATGGGGCTCTCATTCTCCCATCTCCTGGACTGTTGTTCTCTGGGCTGAAAATAAATCTGGAAGTAGGAGGTTTCTGCCTTACCTTCCCATTATGCTGCCTGGAGTGCGTTGGCACTCGATTTCTCTTTCATAACATTTATGTCAAATGTTTTCTTTCCTGTTTCTACTGCAGCTACCAGGGGCTCCACTACCTCTCAGTTCCTCAATGCCACTACTCTCCACACCAAGCTTACCCTGTCCCTTAACACACAGCCAGGTGATACCTAGAGGCTTCATTACTAGGCCTGACAAGAGGGGAAATCTGCAATTGGATGGAAAGAAGTGCAGCTGAAATTGTTTTCCATCAGGCCTCACTTTCCCTGTTCTCTGCCTCAGTAGAAGGGGAAGAGTAGGAGGTTCCATGTCAGAGTTGCTCTGCAAACCCAAGGTAAGCTGGTGCTGCCTGCAAAAATCCCAGTTATTTTCACATGGGTCTGATGCTCAGCGAGGAGGAATGCTTTCACTGTGAGAGAGGAGGCTGTGCCAGGCAAAGGCGAACAAAGGAAGGTTGGAGAGTGGGGTGGGAAGATCCAGGGTGTCGTCCTGGCCAATGTGAGCTCACTCATGGAAATGTGGGTTGATAAACAGCAGCTGACTGGGAAAAGAGTGTGAAGTCCTGTGCCTTCACGTATTCAAATCTTGCATTCCTCCGAGCTGTTGAACGAACCCCCTTCCTGAGGGTGTGAAAGGCCAGATTTTTAACCACAGACAATTTTGGCCATTCTTCAGGCATCAGCTTCTTTGTCAACGCTGCAGGGCCCCCAACTACTCCTGTCATACCAGACACCCCACAGCTGCAGCTCTCCGCTCCAGAGCTGTTTCTCATCACAGCTCATCCTTGCTTCCTCCCACAGCTCCGGTCAGTAGCGGTTGGGTCACGCAAGCTTCTGTGCTCAGGAGAGCCTGGGCACTGGTGAGCGAACTCTGTGTCCTGGAGAGCAAACCGTGCACAAGGCGTCTGACAGCCCTGCAGTCTGCAGCCAAGTCACGGCTCCCTTTTGTGCACGCTTAATCAGCTCCTTCTGTGCCGAGCTGTGCTGAGCTGCTGCTTGGCATCTCCTTGTCATGCTTCCAGCTGCTCCTAGCAGGACCACTCTCTCAGTCTGTGCCCCATAGGTTCGGTGCTATAGATGCTTGTTTTCCAGCCTGCACATCGTCCTCCCTTCAGTAGCTGTCTTACACAATTCCCTGTCCTGCCCTGATGAACGCCGGGCTCCCTGCGTGCTGCTTTACTCGCTGCTCCGTTGGCTGCACCGCCACAGGAATTGTGTTTTCTGTTTTCTATCCTGTAGTGCACTTTTTTTCCCTCCCCAAGTCAAAGTGAAGGAGGCCCCGAGCTCTCCAGGCTCTGCTGCAGAGTCCTCAGCAGCAGTTTCAGGTGCCTAAATCTCTACGAGTCAGACTTGAAGTCTGGAGCAGCAGGACAAGGAAAAGAGGCAGAGTGACTCTCCTGAGCTCTACACAACCCCTCCAAGGGGTGCAGCGATCCCAAATCCACACACGGGGTCTGTTTCCAGACCTCTGCAGAGGGCAGTCAATGATCCAGGATGAGTGAGCAGCCAGATTTCACAGCACAGCCAGGCAGTGCCCCTTCTCTTCTGCAACTATGCAAGCCTGGCCATGCAGAGGGAAGGAGGGCACCTGGGACTGTGGTTGCAGAATGCTGGAAAGCTGCACGTACACCGCCTTGCAGCCCTCACCTTCATCCCAGCTCATTCGCTGGTGCCTGGCTAGTCTGACCCCAAGGGATGATGTTTCAACAGGAGGAGACCACAGATGCTCAGTCGGAGCAGGGAAGCCAACCACACTGCAAGGCTGCCACCATGGCAAGAGTCAGGGGTGTGGTCAGATGGCCCACAGACATGTCTGGTGGCAAAGTTGGGCTTGACACCCTGGTGCAACACAGAGAGGGAGCTTTCTGCTCCTCTGTGGGCAGAGCTGAAATAGGCTGGCTGGGGAAAGGTGTGCTGGGGAACTGGGGCCTGTTAGTGCTTGTGCTGGTTGCAGATGGAGGAGGTCAGGGACTCCATCCACCTGCAGCTGGTGTGGTGCTGAGATGCTACCAGTGGTGGGAGTTGGGATAGCCACCTTCAGGCTCCTGGGGCCTTCAGGCACCCCATTTTGCTGTGATAACAGCTGGTGTGCCAGCACTCTGACAAACATCTGCTCAAAACTGCTCCAGGGATCAATGCAGGGGACCCAGAGCTGGGTAGGATGCTGCGGCTACCAAAAAAGGAGTGGTGGGTGTTGGTGTCCTCGGCATCTTTCTCCCTCAGCTCTGTGGAGGCAGGAACAGTGCATTGTGGTGCATCCTCCCCAAGAGAAGAGATGCCTTGAAAGTTCCCAGGATCCCCATTGTCATCCCCAAGCCACCGCTTGCCCACGTACCATTGTCTCTTCCCATGCCAGGCCAGCTCTGACTCTGTCTCTTGTGCCACCTGCCTAAGCCCACGTTCCCGTCGGCGCTGATGGTGCTGCTCAGGCCTGGACTGTGATACTACAGTGCCAGGTGATTCTCTTTAGCAGCCGTCACGGTGTTCCCACAGGCGTGTGCACACAACCAGGAAGACTGAACGACATCCCATTAAGAGAAAAAGCAGTGCGTTTTGTGTTTCAGCCTCTTGGAGGGACCAAAGAGTATCTGCTCTGTAGGAACACCCCAAAAACTTAAAAAGAAAAAAGAAGATAAGCTTGGCTGTGAACCATAGTTCTTGTCCTGCTTTCTGCCTTCCCCTGGGATTCACCCCTCGCTGCATGCTGCAGGCACCTGCACCCTGGCAGGTGCCTGACCTCAGACAGACCTGTACCAGGCCAGAACCACCCCCTCCCAAAAAAGCAAACCTGTCTGAGCCATTTGCAAGTCCCCCCTGAAAAGGGCAAGCATACACACAAATGAACCAGGCCTCCTCTTCTCTGGCAGCTCTTGCCCCTGCCCAGCGAGTGGTGCTGGCATGCTGACAGCCTGCCTTTCTCAGAAAGCATCCCGTTTCCCTGCGGGGAGTAGTGCTCTGAGTCAGCGTCCACCCTCCTGCGTGCAGGAGGGATGGGGGCTCACGGCACAGCCAGGCGTCCTCACCCACTTCTGCTTCTGGGAGCAGCACTGCAGAACAGCACTGCAGAACCCAGCATCTCGCTTTCACTCTGAGGGGTAAACGCATCTGTCCCCCAACCGAGCTGAGACACAGCTGGACACAGCCTGAGCTTTCTGCAGCAGGAAACAGCTGGTTTTCCATAGGGGAAATGGCAATTTGGCAGGGAGCTGGTCAGCATCAGGGGTCAGTCCTCCAGAGTGTCCTCCAAGCAGCTCCTGTCCATCAGCATTGGTCAGTCATGCTCTTCAAGTTGACTGCTTTCAAGAAGGCTGAGCCTGGTGTTTTTGAGGCTGGCCTGACCCAAACCACAGCAGCCCTGTGATCCCCAAGGGTGAGCATGTGTATGGGGCAGTTAGGTGGCCCAGCACCAGGGTGGGGGGCTCAGCCCCACTGTCCAGTAAAAGACAGTGTTGGCACAGGCTTCCAGCACAGCCAGAGAGCAGAGGAGATGGGAGCACAGCAGCAGCAGAGAGGTCTTGCATGAGTCCCCATCTCCTCAACCTGCTGTCTGTGTCACAAGGATGCCACAAGCTCAGTTGATGTGGAGGCTGTAGTGAAGGTCAGTAGCAGGTGTTGTGGCCAGAGAGATTCCTGGGAGGTGCCAGGTGCCGTTTGTGGTTCCCCTGCTGTGAGTGAGGGCTGTGCAGGACTGGGGGAAGGAAGAGAACAGACAGTGATGAAGTGGTGAAGAGTCTGAAAGAAGTCCAACTGAGACACCCTGAGAAACAAAGCAAGTAATAAAATCTGGAGAAAAACAGTGCTCCGCACCCAGCCGAGCCCACTCCTGCAGCTGCCAAACCGGCATCCTTGGCTCAGAGGCAGGCAGTAATAAACCCAGGTAACGACTTCACATGGAGGGAAGGTTTTACCTGTTGAGCAAGTCCCAGAGTACCTTCACCCACCAGCTGGGAGTGTTGAGACCAAGACCAAGGGGAGGTGAGGTGGGCAGTCCTTCCACCACTGCCTTCAGCACAGCAGAAGGAGGAAGAGGAGGAGGAGAGGGGGATCAGCAGCTCTTGTTTCCCTGAGGCATCCAAGCCTAGAGAGTGGCTGAGCCATTTGGAGAGGGGACCAGCCCCAGGGGAAGAGGGGTGGGAGTGTCTGGGCAAAGTGGGGTAACCGCTTATCATGAGTGGGGAGCCAGCTAGGGAAGGCTGATTGCCATTTACGGCAGGCTGCTTGTGGTTTTGGCCACCCCCCTTGGACTCAAACCTTCATGGCTGGAGAAGTGGTTCTGTCCACTTGAAGGTCTGGTCCCCAGCTGCCCTGTCCCACCAGCCTTGATGGGTCTTTCTCCCAGCCACTGCTTCTCCTCCCACACTGCTCATCCCTGCTCACGGGTGTAGGTCCTCATGGACTTGCTCAGCAGGTAAAACCTTCCCTGCCCCAGGCAACTGAATAAAGCACCATGTGGGGCAAGGCTCTGTTCTGTTCTCAACTGTGTTTCCTTCCCTTTCCCCCAGATAAACAGGCCACCACAGAAACAAATGCCTTTGTTTCCAAAGCAGGGAGGACTGTCAGAATGGCATGTTTCCCTGCATCTCATCAGGGGCAAGACAAGTCCCCAAAGGCCACACAGAGCCCTGCCATGCAGCACAAGTCCTCGCTGACAGAGCTATTGTTAAGGGGGACAAGGGGGCTGAGGCTTTTTCTCCTTGCTTGTTTCTTTCCAGGAAAATCAGGGCTGATGCCTGCTTGCCCAAGGAGACTTCATTCCCCAACAGCTCTTATCCTGAACAAACACTAGTTTGGCACTCACCAAGGTGTGTGCTGGGAGGCCCCCCTTTCTGGGCCTCTCCATGTGTACCTGGACTGGCAGGTATCCCATGGGAGCCAAAACTGAGTTTGAAAGAAGTTGCCTTCTCTTGGAGTTGCCCAGCACTTAGCTTATGCCACTCCAACCCAACATCTTGGCTTGCTCCTTCCAAGAGCTCGCTCACTCTGGCTGAGTCGGGGGGCACCTTGCCCTGAACTTGGCTTAGTGTCCGGTCCTGCCTGCCGCCCTCGGGCAGCCTCACAACAGCAGATCCCAGCGGTTCATCGCTTTCCCTCTAACGCTGCCTCCTTATCATGGCTTGACCTGGGGATTGCTCTCATCTCCCCGTCTTCCCTTTGAATGGGAGGAGGTACAGTATATTACACCTTGAACCTGCCTGACTAAATTTAGCTAGTACAGTGGCCAGGAGAACCTCCCTGGTCTTCCCTGTTTGCTTGGTGGGAATGGAAATGACATACCTCAGCTCTCACCTGCTTCTGGAGCAAATGCCTGAGGGCCTGAAGGCCTGAAGACCTCTCAGATGCCCGGAGTTTCTGAAGCTAATCCACCCTGCACAACAAAACTCTCAGACTGTAGGACTTAAGGTCATGGACCTCTGAGGTGAGGGTGACCAAGCACGAACCAGCCCTCTGGAGCACATGGGACCCCACGTGAACCACGACAGTGTGATCTCTAATGTGTTGTCACCAGCCTGGAGCGGGGGGAGGCAGGGGAAGTCAGGCAGGGTTAGCAATCCTCTTGGGTAACCTCTGGAAGCAGCTGGAGCTGAGGGGAAGTGATAACAGGAGAAAGCTTTGCAGGGGTCCCACTTCTGCTCCAAGATGCTTCTGCTTTGTCATGTCCACGGGGATGTGCCCAGCACCTTCTCCGTGCTCAGGCAGCGTCTTCTTCCCCTTCCCCTCTGAGCCGCACTCCCCTGCAGCCATTTACCTTGATTTTTCCCAGAGAGGAGCTGTTCCTGGCTCTGTGTGAGTCTCAGGGATCAGCACCTCTGGGTGTGAAGGGTGAGCCTCCCACTGGAGTAACAGTCCCTGGCCTCACACTATGCCTGCTGAACCTGCTGTGGGCTGAACAGACAGGACTGACCTGCCCCACGGTGCATGCCCCACAAACTGCCTACCTATGGGGTATAGAGGGTACACCAAAAAATACCCAGCTGGCTGATGGGCACTCTCTTACCTTCTATGCTGGGAGAGAAGAGCCAGCTTCACCTTCAGGTGAGCAGCATTTGCCACAAAATTACCAATGCATGGATGCTGCAAGGAACGTCCATCCCACTTCCCCCAGGCTCCTGCCACACAGAGTCTCAGCAGAAGATGATACTATGTCTAACCACCCCCTTGGCCCATCTGTGACCCTACTCCCTACCAAAGTTGCTCTCAACCAACAGTGCATGGCCCAACAATGCTTTGTAAGACCCTCAAAGCTGTCCCACACAAAAGCCCCCCATCTGTGTCCATGGCCAGGCAGTCAGTTGGCATGTCAAAACCTCCCCCTCCAGCCAACGTCAAGAGTTTGTCCATGCTCCCCCTCAATGCCCATCACAACAAGAGTAAGACTTTGATCCCATAGAACAACGCCATGTTGTTTACTTGGGTGCTACATGCATCACCACACTTCCCACCCTGTTCCCAAGCCACTCTGCTCTCCTGGGATGTGAGCTGGTCAGTAACTTTCTTCGGGAAAAGTGAGAAGGTCCTTTAGGAAAAGCTAAGAAGCCCAACCCTGGAGCATAAGGTAGAAGAGAGGGAAGAGTATGTCTGTGCTGCCACTGCTGGGGCAGTGAATCTGTGCTCCTGGTGAAACAGCCTGTGTTACCTCCCCACCCACTGCTGCAATCAGGCAAGGCTCAGCTTTGGACACGGTGGGTGAGGTGCTTCAGCACCTGTTCTCCACATGGGAAGAAGAGCAAGCTGGAGAAGCCAGAGGTGAGGAAGAGTGAGCTCTTGTATGGGACATGGTGATGTCCCATGGTGTGCAAAGGGCTTCCTCAGAGACATCCGCTTGCAAGAACTCCCAAAAGAGCAACACAGGCTTACCACAGCAGTGGTGTGCACGCACCCCCCAGCCCCAGAGGGTGCCTGGGCCCCCTTGCAAGGAGGTGGGAACCAACAGCATTGCGGAGGAAGACACATCCCAGCATTTTCCACTGCCTCCAAACCGAGATAGCATCTGGGAGGAGCACCCTGTGCTTTCCCTCCCCAAATAGTATGAGTCTTGGGGAAGGGAAGGTGCCAAAACACCCTCCCATCTCAGCAGCTGATCCCCCACAGATAAGAGTTTACTATCTGTAATTGTTCCAGCTGGCTCTAGGCTGGCAGGACTGAGTACCACCTAACTTCGTGGGGCACCAAGTGAGGGATGGCACACACAACTGAAACCCCTGAGGGATTTTTGGGAGGCCCCCAGTAAAGAAGTGGAGGGTAGTTCCAGGCTGCGCTGGCTCTGGAGCCAGGAGGATGTGTCCCTGTTGAGGAATGATGAGCGTATTACCTGCAGGACACCAAGAGAGGGCAGAAGTCTGTCTGCCCAAGGCAATCCTCTTTACTCCAGCTCCTGCTGGGCCCTGTTGCCCCTTGGGCAGGTCAAGTTGGCCTTTTGCCTGCCTTGGCTTCAGCTTGGTGGTCCCATGTGCTTTGGAGACTCTCCAAGCATGAGATGTGCCCCTAATGCTGGCTCGTGGGCCGGCTGCAGACAAACGCACTTGCCAAAGCAGATGTGATGGCTCATGCAGGGCACGTCTCTGTGAGACAAACCTGAGGTGCTCCAGGCTCCCTGCCAGCCTCCCCTCCTGAACAGCTCTGATGCCATTTCTGCCATGTATGGAGACTGACATCGCATCTCACACCCCAGGTACCACTTTGCAGGTACAAAAATAAGGGTGTTTCCAGACTTCTTTGCAAAGCCCATTCAAGGCAACCATTTTCTTCAGGATTGTCATTCCAGGCTGGTTTTCACACACGTAACTCTGGAGAACAGCATGCAGCTGAGTTTCGGTCTCAAGGGTGTTGCGGAAGAACGTGCCTGTATTCCATAAACATACTTCTCCTGAGCACTGCTTCTTGGAAAAGCTGAAGCCAGCAGCTGGGCTGCTGTAACATGTTCAAACACAGCATCCACTTACAGTCTGCATATTAAATACGGCAGACAAACCTCTGCTCAAAAGTCTCTCTAACAGACAATAATCTGAGACAAGGAATATGCTTCAGCAGGTCGTTTCTAGGCTTGAAATAGGCTCAGTAAATGGCAGGTTTCTAAGGTACTGCAAGGACACCAATTTGGGTATTGCAGCAGTGAAAAGCCGGTGGCCACAATCAGTTGATAGCCTGCAGCTCTCCTGCTCCAACCCATCGGTGCCAAAGCCTCTGGCCTCCCTGCACAGAGCTGTATTTCCCTGACCTTGAACTCCCAGCACTAACCAGCAGCCCAGGTATACTCCTTAGCACCATATTTTAGAGTAATATTCCCTCTCTCTCCTGCAGCGGTGGCACTGGGCTGACACTGCAGGCCCCCTGGAAGTCATTAGCCAACATCCAGACAAGCGGTGGCAACGTCCCCCCCTCCGCAGTCAGCACTTGCTGAGCTTGTAGCTCTGCTTTCGAAACATGCTTTCTTTTCATTTCTTGATGGCCAGGACTGCAGCCGTGCCTGCGCCTCCTGAACAACGCATGCTGCCCCCCAACTCATTTTCACTTCTACCTTTTCCTTTCTGTTTCTTCAGTTTGGTTTATTTAAAGATAATTGCAAGTTCACACTGCCAGTCAGAAGTCGATTTCTCATTTCTTTAAATGAGAGAAATATTGCCAGTTTCAAACTGTGTGGCAGCCTCATGCAAGGTTCCTACTTTGCCTACCAGAGAACTTACGCCTTGCTCCATTCACCTTCCAGCTCTCCTGGGCCTGCTGTCTCACTCCAGCTTGGCAGAGATTGTCTGACCTGCTGCAAGGCTTCTCTTAACCTGCATTTGCAGCTCTTGGAAATCCTCTATGTGCAGCAACCTCCCAGTCTGGGCTGTGTCATTGCAAGCAACCTGATTGTGTCAAAACCAAGAAGGTGCTTTTCTAAAGCCGCCCCTCCTTGGTTTGCCTTTGCTGTGCCGCCCTGGGCCAAGTGCCCTTAAACTGAAATGCAAATGGCCTGAAGCTTCCCAACCAGTCACTGCCTGGCTGGGATTAAAGATCTGCTAACTCCACTGCTCCAGCCTCACGTCAGGATCCTTCACATCCCAGTTAACCAAAGGCTTGGTGCTGTTTTGCTGTGCTGTCAGTATTTCTAGCACCATCAGGCAAGCAGTTCTCCTGCCTATCATCCAGGCAGAGGAGCTAACCCAGGTCAAGGGATGGCTTCTTGCTGCTCTCCCATGCTAGAAGGGCACTGAGCATCTTGGGCCAACCACCTCTGCGGGCTGAGGCAGGCTGATCCATGCTGCCTGCGACTGTGACCAAGCACCCAGGTTCCTCCCTGCCCTCCCGGCCAGGGCGCTGTGCCTGTCTCACAGCCGCGGGGATACCACCCTGGCTGGCCAACCAGGAGCACTCCCTTCCCTGCTTCTCACCCCAGAGGCATGATGGGGCCCAAGGTGAGCAGCTGGAGGTGTAAGGAGGATTTGAGGAGCTCCCGGGATGCCCTTTGAGGTGTGTCTAATGCATCCCGGTGTCATTAGCGTGAGCAGGAGTCATTCCCCGCTTCCCCAAGCTGTCATTTCAGGCTCACCCAGATAAATCACCTTGTCCAGGTACCCTTTGATAACATTTGTGGGATTATCTATCGGGATTATCTATCTTCACCACTGGGGAACATATTTCCATACTAATTTAATGAAAGCAGAGACTCTGGAGTCAGCAGGAGCCAGAGCCTCATAGACGGCTCCTAATCCAGGAAATTGGATGTGGTTGGAAATGTTTCAGCAGGCAAAGCTTGGGAGATCCTGCTGTGGCTCATTCCTGATGTGAGGCTGTGTCCATGAGATAATAAATCTGAGTTTAGCACAACTAATCCTGAATTTAAAGTACCACAACCCACATAACACAAGGTGGCTGAACAGGTACAAAGACCGTCTCCCAGTGGAAAGATGTTGCAAATCACTGAAGGAGTAATTGCTGCTGAAACAGGCTTTTCCCAGCTGAAGGACAATGTATAGAGGTGGAATTTGGTCACGTAGTCCACGGGCTTTTCAGCTAGGCCCTTTCCCAATCCTCCAAGGCCATGACTCACAATGCCCTGTCTATCACTGCATCTCTCACAAGCAGATTTGGGACAGGTCTTCTTTCTTTTGCTTCAGACACTTGCCTGACTGGGCTATTTCTTTGGTGGCTGCCAAACCGCCTTGGTTAGAGCTACCCAACAGCTCAGCCCAGCAGTTCAACTCAACTCCACAGCATGCAGCATCTGTACTCCAGCCCTCAGCACACAGGACCAGTCTGGGTATGCTGAGGCACACCAGTGCCTACCAGGTAGATCAGAAGGCAGGCTCTATATCAAAGCTACTCGCAATGGTGAAACACCCTTAGCAATCATGTTTTCATCTTAAGATGAATTACAGCTTGGAGGCTGGGAGGGGTGGGGATGTCCACAAGGAAAGCTGGGAGCTCAAGAAACCATGCCATCTCAGCATGGAGAGATCAACATGTGCTCTTTGGGTATCAAGGTGAGTGCAGGAAGAAGGTTAAGGCCCTGGGAGAAGAGCTACAATGAAAATCATGGACAGTCCTAGCAACAGATTGGGATAGCCTAGTCCCTTCTGCAGGAATGATGGGTCACAGCCAGCGTCGGGGGATGAGGTCAGACCCCCAAAGGCAGCAGCAGGTCTTTGAGGACTTTCAGGGACTGCTCACCGTACAAAGGCGAATTACACTTTCCAAGGAGGAGTCAGTGGACAGGGACATTGTGCAAGGAACAGCTGGAGAGAGGGCAGAGAGTCATAACCAGGAACTGGGCTGTCTCTGAAGTACAGGCCACACGGAGGGTGCCCAGGGTCAGGACCTGAGCAAGATGTCTAACCCCTAGCACAGGACATGCTTGGTGGGGCCTTTGCTATGAATCCTGTCCTTGGACATATATGCTGGCTGTGAACTTGGTCTGCCTCTCCTATGGTAGCTGGCTCTGCTGGCCCCATCTGGTCCAGGACACATGATCCCAGTTTGGAGAACGCAAATGCAGATGCAGATGCAAACACCACCTGCCTTGCCCTTATAACCAAAGACAAAGCACTGCTGAAGTCATATCTCACAGACATTATACCCTTCTCCACGCTTGCAGTTCTCTCTGGCCAAGAATTTGGCATGGTCAAGGACACTGTTTGCAGCAACAGCATCAGGTCCACTTGATCCCTTTGGCTTGGAGAAAGATCTTTTGCTTCCCTGGGTACGAGTGAAGAAGAGCCCTATCCCACTGCTGACTTCCCACACAGCAGGATAAGCCTATGCCACCAAGGTCAGCTGCAATCTGTCCTCATCTTCCTTATCACCATCCTTTGCAGATCAGATGGGCTGATAACCTGTTGGCACGTCCCATAGCTGACTGACCCACCACACACTGATAAGGAGTGAGGTGACTGGAGGTGAGGATGGCCAGCTCTAACCAGCTTGGCTCTGCCCCTCTCAGCCACAGTTGCTTTTCCTACACCACATTGCTCTGAAAATAATAGGCAAGCCCCTCTGCATCCTCAGTGTGATGGAGCCCCTGGGGATACCATGCCTGGTGTGTGTGCCATCATGGTGAGCAGGGACATTCCCTCCCTTGAATTCAGCCATACCTTGTGATGAACCTGAGCTTTAGATTTTGTCACCTCATCATGGTGGCTACAGTCCAGAGGTAGGAAGGGAGACATGGCATTGTACTGATGGAGATAGCCGGTGGTCTACAGGCAGTGGGGTACCCCATGGGCCCCCTGCCCACAGTATTAGCTAGCCCTGCTGGTGTTATTTAATTTAGGATGCCTTGAAAGCCAGCAGAGACACCTGGACTTCCAACAGCCAAATATAGGATGCCTGAGGTAGACTGAAGTCTGAAGGCTGAATTTCCTTGATGTGAATAGCCCTTCCAGTGCCTCCTCTGGAACAGTGTTCCCTCCCTTGTTATCACCTGTTATCTGTAAGCTGGTCTCTAATCTTCTCAGCAGCATTTGGAGGAAGGTCCCCGGATAGGTGTGACTTGAGGAGCTGGCAGCTTCTAAGGCTGGGTTACAGTGCCAGCTGCCAGAAACACTGACCTTCTAAATGGCCTCACCCCTCTCCAGCTCTAAGTGAGCAAACATCTACATATTTCCATTCCCTGTCCACCACTTCTTGCAAGGGAGAAGTCCCTTCTAGTCTGCCCCCTGCAACCAGCTAGGCCGTGGCTCCAGCTCATCTCCATGGAGCGATGACTGGGGTCCTTTGCAGGGAGTCACAAAATCTTACAGTTGAAAGGAATTGATTTAACTACACACACACCCTGAGCAGAGGGAAGCTGGGTCTCCTTAATTCTTCTCCCGCTGCTATGGAGCACTCCTCGTCCTGCACCAGATGGAAGGGGCCAGGTTCAAGGGGTGAACCTTGATAAAAGTTTCCAGAGGGAAAAAGAGGGCACTGGCGTGTCAGGGCAAAGAAGTCCCTCATATCATGGGGTGATCAGTGACCTGGCTGAAGGCTGGAGCCTTTCCAGGCTCTCCCTAGCTCCAGCAGGTAAGAGGGCCTCCCTGCTACCTCGTCTGGCGCTGCTGGTACTGACTGGAAATACCCAGAAGCAACAGCCTCTGAGGTTGTGCTTTATGGGGGTAAGAAGCATGGGGACTATCAAGTCCTCAGGAGATGGGGAACTGGGCCTCATGGAAAAGGAAGAAGAAAGTGTTTCAAGGAGTTTCAGTCCAGGGCCTCTTAAGGAAATCACAGAGTGTCTTGTGATTCAGACAAATATGCGAGACAAGGAGAGCTTTAAGCCACAGGCTTGGACCACTGCCTGAATTTTTTCCCTCTTCTTTCAGTGTAATTACAGTTGAGCTGTGTAGTAATTGAGTAACTTTTTCCAAAGGAATCCTTTCACCCGGAGTGAATCATACTTGCTGCAACAAGAACATGGAGGCAGATAAAAGTCATATAGATCCTATGGCTATTTGTGATGGAGTGCTTTGTCCCCATCCCCTCGTTCCTCCATCCCCCCACTGTGCTCAGGGTAGGTGCAAGAGCCAGGCACTGAGCTTACCTGGATAATTCCTCCTCACCCCTCCAAGGCAGCTTCCTTCTGGCTTGTTGTGCCCTACAGCCGAGACAAACTGCATGGTTTGGAGAGCATCTAGGGGTTCCACAGAATAAGGACTATTTTCCCTCCTTTGGTTCCTGCACCTCCAAGAGTGGGTGGTAAGGGCTGGGTCAGTGGTTGGGCAGCCTTTGGGATCAGCAACGCTTGATAGTGTAGCTGGGTGACGTAGCTGGGTGACCCTGGATCCAGCTGCAGTCCTCTGCTCCTGGGGTTTCACCTGGACCACAAAGTTTTTGAGGTACTCTGTGCACTCAGTGATTTGGCCAGAGCTGAAGAACCCAGCCCTCCTCCCAGACCCTTCCAGCAAAGTCTCAATCCATCTGACCATTTTCTGAGTGGGATAAAAGCCTTGGATAGTAAAACACTCATTGTAAAACTATTTTCCATTGGCTTTATGACCACACGCAGCTGGATCTCCTCCTGGAGCAGCCAGCTTGGAAGCTTGAGTTTAGAATGCTGGAGAGAAGACTGAGCGTGGGAGGAGGCAGGTCCCCCTGACAGACCCTCCCTCCAAAACCAACTCCTCCCACCCTTTCCTCAGTCTGATTGGTGGGTGGGGTGGAGAAGGGCTGGGACAACTCAGCTCTCCATCTATTTAAGGGCAAGGGTGGGGTCCCTGGAGCTACTTGCCTGGGACTATTGCACCTTGGTGGAGAGGAGCATTAGCCTGCAGACCAGAACCATGTCTTGCGTGAGTAGAGAAAGGGATGGGGCAGCTGGTGTGTGGTGCTGGAGGTGATGCTGCGTGGAGTGGGACTGGGTGGCATGTGTTATCCTTCTCCATCTGCTCATCAGCCCTTGTGTCAGGGAGGCTGCTAGAGGCGGGTGCCTACTGCTGGGATGGAGGCTCTCTGCTGCACCCATTGCAGGGGAGTGGCTGCTCTTTCTTGCTCTGGCAGGAGTGGTTCTCCTTTATTCTTTCCCCTGTGGGATCCCTTTGGGGAGGTATGTGGGGGGTCCTTGTGGGGTTGGCTTCTGAGCTGGGGTAACCTGTTTCACAGCAGCTCTGCTCTGGGAAAGCAGTGTTGGTGGTAATGTTTATTGCTCTCTGAGCATCTCCTCTCTGGGGCAGCTTTGCTGCTTGTCTTCCTGGCTGAAGCTTTTCATGAGTCACTGAATGATTCTCCTGTTCTTGTAAGGAAGCGCACTGTACAGCAGTGTCCTTCAGTGAGTGTTGGGGGCAGCCAAGGAAGTGCCTGGGAAAGGAGATATTGCACTTTTTGGATTAACTTATCTTTCATTAGACCAAGGGTAATTAATCAGGGAGCCCTGCAATTGGAGGGCTATTTATTAAAGTGGGATAGAGGAAAGATGCCTAGTGTTCTCGGGCCCTTGCCTGTGGTGTGATGGAAACAGAGTACAGATGGGTTTACCAGGGTATTTTAGATCTCCTAGAGAGAAAATGGGGAACAGGGTGTGGGTGGAGCAGGAGAATGTTCTTGCAAATGCTTAATGTACAAAAAACCCAACCCTAAACCACCAAACCTCTGGGTGCTGGGGGGCAATGTGCCTGAGTGCCTGGACTTAGGCAGGGCTTGAAGTTCAAATCCAAGCCAGGGAAAGGGAGTGGAGGCTGTGTTCTTGCACAGCCAAGCCTGTGTGGGATGGTGAGACCCAAGAGGCATGTGGGAGTGTTTGGGACAGGGTGGGCATGATGGGAGCTTGCAGGTTCTTAGGCTTCACCGCTGTGAAATAGCGATATGTTGATGAGAGCAGCAGCAGAAAGGTTGGGAAACTTGGCACATGTGACTGGAATAACTTCTCTGGGATGTCCCTGGTACAGTGCCCTAGGGGAAGGGAGCTTCCCCATCTCTCCAGCAGTCTAGAGCAATGTGGTGTCTTGTAAGGCAAAAGGGAGAGCTGCCAAGTCAGAGCAGGTGAGCCAGCAGGTACTGAGCTAACACCTCTGCCTCCATGTTCCCCAGGGACCAGTGTGCACCAACCTGGGTCTCAAGCCTGGCCAGCGCCTCACTGTCAAGGGGAAAATTGCACCAAATGCTAAGAGGTAGGTTGTGCTGTGCTGACCAGACATGGCTAAGTTAACACAGAGTTGTCTTCTGCTGGTGGGGGGTAGAAGAAACCCTTTCCTTGAGTGAGTGAGGAGCAGCTTTGGAAGGGGTTAACACCAGCAGTGCTTCCCAGTGAGTCACTGCCTAATGCACATAGCAGACAAAGCTACTGCCAAGGGGCTAAGCCAAAGCAGATGTGAAGCTCCAGCTGCACGCACTGGCAGTGACCACATCCTCTCTGGTGCAGGGTGAAGGAAATTGAAGCTGTGTCTGTACTGAGATCTGGGTCAAGAGCTTCCCCATAGTCACATCTTCTTGCCTGCACGAAGATGGCCCAGGAACAGTGACACTATAATAGTGCCTTGCCTCACTTGGCAGGAGGGGATCTTGGCCCAAGCATCTGAGATGTTTTTGGATGCTCTGAGCCACAGCTCCAGCTGATGGTGCAGTGAAGGGTTGCATGTTGCAGTGGGGGGGTCTCCACACAGTGAAGATATCTTCCAGGTGCTAGGGGGAAAGGAAAGGTGGTGAGTGGGCAGGTGGGAGTAAGTAGAGATGTGCTGCTAACTCTATGGGGTCAGGCCAGCTGAGACCCTTTGGGAAGCCTCTGCAGCAGTCCCCAGCCCTTGTGCATGTCTGTGGCTGGTGGGGCCCCTTGGTGGGTAAGGTGGAGCCCATAGTGCTGCACCAGCACTAGTGGTGTTCCAGGAAACATGTCCCAGCTCTTCAGTGCCTTTGAAGTTTGATAGTGTCAGAGTGAAGCCTCCTGAATTTTCTTTTGCCAAATAATATGCCTCCTTTCTTCTCATCTGGGTAAGAGGCCTGGAGGCAAGGTGGACACTGGGCTGGGAAGCTGCTTCCTCCCACTGCCACTGCTTTGGGATAGCTAATGACATGGTAATTAGTTCAGCTGCCTGCAGGGTGGGGAGAAGGCAGTGGCTCTCAGGCAGGGTGCAGCACCAGCTAACTGTTTAGGACTGAAAGTAACCCGTGAAAAGCAACCCAGTCCCTGGGAGCTGGTTTGGGTGCAGGATAACTCCCTGTTCTGGGTTAAAGGCTGCATCTTTCTTGTTAAAAGCTTTGTGGAAATTAAGCCATGTCTCTTCCAAGGATGGCACTGAGCCCTATTGCCAGTACCCCTTGCTGACACAGCCCTGTTTTCTTAAGGAAGCTGTGCAGCTTAGCAAAGAGCTTCTCTTTGGTTCCCCTCAGCTGGGATTGAAACAACAACCCCAGAGAGCTGTTCATGGCAGTGAGCAATGTGCTATCATGGCATACCATAGTATTGATTAAACAAATACTGATGTCTGTCTCTGCAGCTTCGTGATGAACCTGGGGAAGGATGCTACCCACTTAGGGCTTCACTTCAACCCCCGTTTTGATGCTCATGGGGATGTGAACACCATCGTGTGCAACTCCAAGAAAGTGGAAGAGTGGGGTGCAGAGCACAGGGAGACTGTGTTTCCTTTCCAGAAGGGAGGCACAATAGAGGTGAGGTCTGGGGTGGACATTCTGTACCTGCCCTGGTGAAGGGATGTCTGGCACAGGGCATCCAACTGCAAGAAGCTGTCCTGGGACTGTCTATATTGGAGGTGGCTGGCTTCTCTTGCCTGGCCAGAGCCACCATCCAGGGCTCTGAGCAGTGGTGGAGGGTGGGATCAAACATGAGATCCATCTAGCTCAAAGGCATGTTACTGTTGAGCTGAGCAGGGAACAGACATCTCTTGGGAGACCAGAATACTGCTCCTGCTGTTGAAGAGCAGGTTATGCTGCTGATTGTTCACCCTGCCAAAGCAGAGGGTGGCACAGCAGTGCAGTGTGTGGGGGAAAGGCTTGAGGGTACTTTGGTAGAAGCTTTCTTTGACTTTTTCATTTGTCTTGCAGATTGTTTTTGGTGTCAACCAAAATGATGTGACAGTCCACCTGCCAGGCCACCAGTTCACCTTCCCCAACCGGCTTGGTCTCTCTGTCTTTGACTACTTTGATACACAAGGGGACTTCACACTCCAGTCTCTCAGCTGGGAGTAACATCCCCTGGCACCTCTGTCTCAAAGACACAGAAAAAGCAATCAATAAACAAGAGTTTTGGTCTACCCAGTCTCAGTCTAATCTGTTTCATACTGGTAATCTACATGGGTTGGTTGTCTTGGGGTGGGGGGAGGAGGGTATCCAACTTTGCTGACGTATCATATGTGGGTGGCATTGTTCCAGCCTTTGTGCCTGGAGAGGAGGGTGAAGGGTGAAAGTCCAGGAAGGCAGAAGGTGAAAAGCACAAAGAGTCTGGGGAGGAGATACAGGGGCTAGATGTGACTTAGAGGGCAGAGCAGAAGGGTCCCTTAGGCACAGTCACCCACTGCTCTCCTGGGTCTCTTGTCCCTCTTGCCAATGCATGGGGACAGCAGTACAAAAGATGTCTTGCTGGGTGGGTTGGAGCTTGAAGGGGCTTTTCATCCAAATCCTCTTCTCCAGTAACAGCAGCAGTATGAATACTGCTGGGCCATAGCTCCTAAGGACAGTAACCTCGATGTGTCTGACTTTATTCTGCCCCATGTGCCTTGCTAGGTACACCTGGACTTGGGAGAGGTAGTGATGTCCAGCTGGGGTGTGAGGTGCTAAGGATGTGCCCACTATGCTTTTGTGACTTTCACTCATATTAGCCCAAACTGAACCTCAGCCCTTCTCAGTCTAACCTGAGCCTATCCTTTGAGGAGGGTGTGGATTGAGGTATGTTTGTGCCAGTCAGCAGGTGCCTCAGGAGTTCTGTCAGTCTAATGCTACTTTGGCAGCAATGACTGCTGCTACTGGGCAGGCTGTGCCTGATGGGCACAGGAAAGGTAGGAGCTGTCCTTTCCACACTGCACAACAGTTACCAGGTAGGCCTGGGATGGAAGTACTGGGAGCTACATGAATTGATGTCCTACAAGGACTCCCTGCAGGCCTGGCTGGTCTCATTCTTCCCATTAAGTAGCTACAAAGCAGATCAAGAACAGAAGCTTGCTCTCACAGTGGCAGCACCTCCTGCTCTTGCTCCATAATCCATGAGGCTCTGCCAGGTCCCATTTCTCAGCTAACTGTGAAGTGGGAAGCTTGGCTGTTAGGAACTGGGGGACAAGGTGGAGACAAGGGCTCAAGCTTTCGAACTGGGAGGCAGGGACATGTAAGGTGTGCAAGCACTCTGGAGCTTTGCAACAAGATTTCTCTTGAAGTCCTGTGTTGCTCAAAGCCAGTCTGCTTTGGATGACTATGTCCTGCTCTTTAAGGCTGCATCTGTAATAGTAAACATGACCTCTACCACTGCTACCCTGTGCATAGGCACAGCTGGGGGACAGGGTGGCTTTGGGACTCTTCCTGTGGTGTGATATGGATGAGGCCATTCTTTTAAGGAGATGAGAAGAGAGTTTAGCTGTGTGGAGGTGACCCATGCTAAGTTAGACAGCCTCAAGGTGAGAGACCTTGCCCAGTTTATGCAGTGGTGTTGACACAATCTGTCAGACTGGGGTTCACTTTGTAAGCTGGAGAGTTGGGGTTTTCCTCAACTGCAGCAGGGACATGGTGCTGGTGATGGGCCCCCTCCATGAGCTGTGGTGATGGACATGGAGACCTTGCAGCTTTCTGTGCCTGGCTGGCCCTGAAAGCTGAGTAGATGTGCTGACCTCTCTGAGCTGTACTTCAGGCTAATTTCACAATGTCTTTTAAGTGCTTTTTGGGAGTCTTTTTTTAGCAAGACTTGAAATGGAGGGTGGAGGAAGAAAGCTGAGTGTGAGCTTTACCACAAGAGGATGAACCTTATTCAGGTCTCCTGCTAGCGTGGCTGCTTCTTGAAGTGACTCACTGGTCCTGTGAAATCTGTGACTCACTGTTGTCATGACTTTGTTATGGCTTGGCCTGTTGCTAGTGAGGGGTGGTGAAGGTTTCCCACCTGTATAATTAGACATATCAAGGCTGACTGCTCCTTTCCACCCACTCCCCAGCCTTGTGCAAGGTGGAGGCCGGTGTGCAAGGGCTAAAGGACCTCAGGATCCTCAAGATAAACATCCTCCCCCCCACCCTACTGAGGATGGTGAGTGGCCTTGGAACAGGGAAGGCACTGCAATACCAATGATGGAAGACACAGCATACCAGCATGGAAGGTGATGTACTTTATTTCTTGCCTTGATCTCAGCCACGGGCTGGGAGATGTTCCCAACCTGGGGTGCTGCTCACCCCTCACTTTTCCCCACAGACCCCAACGAGTCCCTGAAAGCCAGGGGGATGCCATGGCCTCCCACTGGTCCCTCTGCAGCTTCCTGGGAGGGTGCTGGGGGCTGTGCCATCCCCATCCTGCGGCAGTTGGGACGCTGGCGGTAGCTGCCAGCGAGCAGGGTGTAGAGGAAGGGGTTGACACAGCTGTTGCTATAAGCCAGGCAGGTGATGCCAAAGTTGAGGTAAGCCTGGGTGCTGGGGCTGATGCCCAGCCCCTCGCCCCAGTACAGCCTGGCCAGCTGCCAGGCCCAGAAGGGGAGGAAGCAGGCCCAGTAGGCCACCACGATGGTGGAGATTTTGGAGAAGAGCCGCCGGGTGGGGGCCCGGCCAACCACTGGCAGCCCTGGGCCCCAGGCAGAGGAGCGGTACGCCTGGGCCAGGCAGGTGTAGACAACACCCAGCACCACACCAGGCACCAGGACGCTGGTGGCGAAGAGCACTGTCAGGTAGAGCCGGAAGGTCGCTGGTGTCCATGTGGGGATGCAGATGCGCTTGTGGGGGCCACCCCCTTCCCGCAGCTGGGTCATTGCCATCATGGGGGCTGTAAGCAGGAGTGCAAGAAGCCAGAGGATGGCACTGGCCAGCTTGCGGTACATGTTGCGGGCCCTCCTGGCCTGAAGTGGTCTGGCCACTGCCCAGTACCTCTCCAGGCTCATGGCGGTCAGGAGGAAGATGCTGGCGTGCATGGTGAGGAGGTCCAGGCTCAGCAAAAGCCTGCAGCCCACGTCCCCAAAGAACCAGTCGTGGGCAAAATAAGTGCAGACCACAAAGGGGATGGTGGAGAGGTACAGGAGGTCAGCCAGGGCGAGGTTGATCACATAGACCCCCAAGGAGCCTGCAGAGCGGCCCGCCACCCTGCCAGAGGCCACCACTACCGTGTAGATGTTCCCCACCATCCCAGTGAGACACATGACCAGCAGCACTGCACCCAATGGCCCAGTGACTGGGCTGTCTCCTCCTAGGACACTGTTGCCATCACCCCTGCCACTGCTATCCTCCAAGAAGCTGCCACCCTCAAGATCCTCTCCAGGCCTTGCACTGATGGGAGACAGATCACAAGACATCTTTGGGTAGGGCACACAAAAGCAAGTCAAGATGTCAGAGATCCGTTCCTTCCCTCTGCCTTCCCCCCTTGCTGTATGGGACACGCCTTGCCTTAACACAAGAGAGAATTTCAAGAGGTCAGCAGACATAGAGTGCTCCAGAGAAGTCTGTTCCTCACCTCCAACTGCTCAGTTCATTTCGCTGATCTTGTCCATCACAGGCTCTGTCCAGTAGCTTTCCTTAACCACCAAAAGGCTCAGAAGGTGACACCTCTCTCCCCTTCAAAACCAACAGGTGCAAAATAACCTCTGCCAGCCAGGAGGAAACATCTCTGATCTTCGCCAGCACTTCATCTGTTGCTTCTCCAGCATCCACTGAACCCACAGAAAGCAGCAGACGCAGCAGACAAGTGGATTTCTCTGTCTCCCAGGTCTGTGTCCTCTCAGCTCAGAGAAACTCTGGAGAGGGGGCTCTGCTTCCCCGAACCAGCCCCTGGAGAGTTGCCTTACCCACTACATGGAGGAATGTGTCTGACTCACAGCTTCACACACCGGTGCGAATGCAGTTCCAGTTTATACTGGGCTCTTAGCCACTAACTGAGGAGCCATGCTGGCTTTCTCCTCTTTCTTGCAAACTTACTCCTTCTTCCCTAGTGCCTTCCTCTGGATCCTTTCTTCTTTTTTTCCCCCTTTCTTTTTCACATTTCCTCTTGCAGAGTTTTACCTCCTTTCAGAGGATACAGATGAAACATGTGGCCTCCTAATGTGGCAAGGGGGGAAAGTGTCACATTGTGGCTTTAGAAGGGAAACAAGGGCCAGTCCTGAAAGCACAATAGGCAAGGAGCTGCCACGCTGCACTCCTTGGCCCTTAGCCAAGCCAGGCTGAGAGGACTTATCCCCCACTCCCTTCCAAGGACATCAGGACCCCTTTAGATTCAGACAATGGATGTAGCCTCCAGTTTGCAAGCAGGCCCATCAGATGGTAGGACATCTCACCTTTCCTGTGGTCTGGCCCTGTTCCACCCTTGTCCCCCAGTCAATGGCAAGTTCCCAAAGATTCAAAGGGATGGCTATTTTAGACCCATTCTTTCCTCCCTCTCCCCAAAGACCATCCCCCTTCTCTAAGATTTCCCCCTCCTTCCCTCAAATCGCTGGGGCCTGCTGCCTCACCTCAGGGCAGGGAGCACAAGTTAGGTAGGCACCATTGCCTTCTAGCAGGACATCATGTGTGCCCCCACACTTCTGTGCCCAATGCTACCTGCCCTTTCTTTGCCCACACCTGAGCCTCACTTGTCACAGGGCACAGACACAGCAGGACAGAATTTGCAGGACACAGATGAGCCATCACTAAATGTGCCCTGCTGTTACCTCACAGAGGTTTTCAGGCCACTCCAGCCACTCTTTGGCATCATCAGTGTACGAACTCCATTGTGGCTGAGTCAAATAGCGTCACTCATCTCCAGCAGCAATAACTGCAGCAAACAGAAGCCCCCCCCTCAGCAGTGCCCTCACTGCAGTAGGATCCAAGCACCTTCCCAAGCAACAAGCTGCACACCACAGCAAGAGCTTCAGCATGACTGTGCCACAGGAGTGGATGTACAGCACATAGGGCAGTGATGGAGGTGAGCTGAAAGGTCTCCTTCAGTCAGCTCTGTCAGCTCTTGGCATGCCTGGGTCACTATCCCAATTCCTCCCCCCAGAGGGGAACTGAGTGGGCAGGTTGTTTAGATGAGGCTTGAAGGGTTTTTTGGTTTTCAGTTTTAATGGCCTGCCCCATTTCTGTGTTAGCAGAACCAGAAGGCACTTGGTTTTCAAACAACAGCTTTTGGGGTTTAGGGCAGCAATGTTCCTGAGTGGGACAGATCAGCAAAGTGCAGTGAAAATATACTGCTGGGTGGAATGCTGGGTGGGTTGTGGCATAGCAGCAGGATGAGGGTGATGCTCCCACGTGACTGTGGTGGTCTCAGCAGAGGGAGACTATGACTTTGCCCATTTGAATCTGATGAGAAGATTCACAGTCCATGGACCCCAGGATACAATGGATAGTCACAGCTCCCTGTTCTCAGGATTTGGGTTTTTTTCCCAAGAAATGACCTCATGTCAGCTCAGCTCACTTCTGAAGTTACAATGGGATCTTTAAATTCATTTCTTTAGGAGCTAATTAAAATATTGGTTGCCTCATCAACTGCAGTTAGCTCCCCTTAATACTCGAGATGCTTCCTCTCACACTGCTCACAGAAAACTGCAGACACAACAGATACTGCAGTCAGCAGCAGAGCTCAGCTGGTCTTTCCAGCATGTGAAATGCAACTCTCCCAGGGGAGCTTTGTGATCATCAAGCTATGAATCATGGGTTGACTGGGTGGTTAAGGCTAGCTGTTACTAGAAGGACATGAACATACAGACTCCCCTGTTATACTACTGCATGTGGGATATACAGTATACACATGTGTAATGTATAGGGCATAATGAAAGCACTGGGCTCTTGACATACAGAGAGTAAGAGAGCAGAGATCCATATGTTAGTATCTTCAGACATCAAACCCTAGCCTCTAAAGGCAACAGAGTCTGAACTCTGCATCAGATATGCCATAAGCTGCTCTCCACAGGATCCAACCTCTCTTCCCTGGCTTGACTACAGACTCAGATCTGACAGCAGAACTTCAGCCACACGAGTATCCCTCACAGTATTCCACCTCCCACCACTTGTTGTGTGCACACACACATTATCTACATCCACACAAGTAGACACACACATTTGGTTTGAGTGGAGCTCTTTATCTTCTCTGAAGGAATCAAGAGAAAGGTCATGCAAATGTGGTCTGGTGTTTTCCAGCCCATGCACGGCAGGAGGAAAGAGGCCTTACATGTGGCTGTTAGATTACATCTTTTAAGTGACCTTTCTCAACTACAGCTCCAACTGACAAACATCTAGATGATTTACATCTCTGTCACCAGCAGAGAAACCTTTTCTTGTAAAGGAACAGTCTCTTCTAGTCCAGCAGCCCCTGCAACCCGCTGGGGTGTAGCTCCAGCCAGTCAGCTGTTTTCTTGCATAAAGTAGGTGTCTGTCTGCAGTTCCAGTGCAGGAGTGATGCTAGGCCCCACGTCCAACACAGCAAGTGTCAATCAGGCCTTGGAAACTTGGCAGGCAAGGCCTGCTAGCACCCAGTCAGATCACAGCAATTTAACAGTGACAGGTTGCACCGAAGATTCAGACTCACAAAATCTTGCACTTGCAAGAAAGCAGCTTAATTTGGCCCCCAGAAAAACAGTGGGCCATGTATGGGGAGGGGAAAAAAAGTGCTTCAAAGGGTGCTCCAAGAGCACTGTGTTTCTCTGACAACGATCTCCTCCTGACAGCCCACTCAACAGGACCAGGGAGCATCGAGTCATAGTGAAGTTGTCACGTGGCTTCCTAGGATTTAAACTTGAAGTAGGCTTCAACTGCAGTGAAGGAAAAAGGTGGTGGGTTAGAGAAATACCCTGAACCAGAGTGGCAGGAGAGGAAGGAAATGGCATCCAGACACTTACTTGCATATTCCTGTGGTGTCATGGCCTGGTTGATGATGCTAGTGAAGGCTGCAATCCAGTCCGTCTGGTCAGTCTCCGTCTCGCAGGTGAAGAGGTATTCCCGGTCAGGGGTGACAATGGTGAGGCCGTAGTGCCAAGAGAAGTTGCCCTGTGTCCCTGAAGGCAATCCCTTCTCCACGCTATAGCCATTCTCTCTGCTGCCCACAAATACCTCACCCTTAGCAAATGCATCCTGCACACCAGGAGGGAAAAAGATGGATTTAGAGAATGCCAGAACCCCCAGGATAGAACAGCAGTGCACCTGCAGATGGGAGGAGAGCGTGTGAGATGTAGCAGCAAAAAGGTTTGAAAGTGGGGGATTCCTAAGAGCAGGGTGGCCATGCTCATAGGCAGTGGCAGAAAAGAAAACCTGAGATCATGATCTCGAGTGCTCTGAGAGAGGAACTGCTGCTCCATGTGCCCCCCATGCCACTCTCCTCCCCATCACCACCTTTATACCGCTGCCTTTGCACTGTCTGCAGGCAGTGAAACAAACCCAGAACGCACGGCCTGACCTAAGCAGGATGGAAAGGGGAAGAACCAGGGTCCCTTCAGAGCCCAGACCCCCCTCACTGCAGCGCCCCAGGCCCCCCTCACTGCAGCGCCCCAGGCCCCGAGCCTGCCCTCAGCGCCGGTGCCTGCAGCTGCCAGCTCCCCCCTCACCAAAGGGTCCTTGAAGTACATGAGCCGGCGGTGATCCAGCGTGAACCAGCGCTTCTTAAAAGCCTCTCTCTGCTGTGGGGAGAAAAGGTGACACACGTAAGGGGACAGTGCCCTCTGCCGCCAGCAGTGCGAACGGAGCCCCGGAATTCATCCCGACCGCAGGGACCGAGCCCCTGCCTTAACCGCAGCCTCCTCCTCGCCCTTTCTGAGCCCAGAGTGGGGATCACTAGAGAGCTTTTCTGTCCCAACTGCTCTCCCCAACTCTTGGGCTTCTGCGAGGGACCCCAAAGTTGAGACAGGAGACATCTAGGCGCTAAATACCTGTGAGGACAGGCACACACAGGCACATGCAGAGAGATCTGTTGTTCTGGGAGAAAGCAGGGACTCTGGCTTCATCTACTTTCACATGTGTCCTTCCCCTTCCTTTTATTGTCCCCTCCCTTGGTGCACACACAGTTCCCACGGGTGTCTAAAGAGTTGGGGGGTGTGGACTGGGAAACAGCACGAGAAAAACATTGAAGTAGGAAGGTGAGCAGCACTCTGTCAGGTCCCTGTTAGGTTCTTTTCTCCCACAGCAGCTCACCTTGGGACCAGTCTTCTCCATGTATCCCTCCTTGAGGAAGTTTCTTGTCAGACGATTTTTAATCTGACAAAAAGACAAGAGTAGCACACACTTAGTCATAACTCCTTGCTATTAACTTTCACCTCCTGCCTTCCCTTCTGTCCCCCCAAACTCAGCCACCTCTTAAATTCATGTGTGCAGAACTGCTTAGCCAGGATTCACTTCCATCTCCAAAAGTGCCTGGAAACAGCCAAGCATGGTTCTTCCCTGGCCCTCACAAGCCCTTTTACACTCACTTTTGCACCCCTCTAAGCATGGCAATTCCCACTTCTGTACCTGGGCACCTAACAGTAGCTAATGGGCTCTTTTATGACATAGCTGAGTGCCAGTGGGAGGCTCGGCACCACATCCTCGTGCTGTCTTACCTCATTGTCGCTGGCAATGGGAAATGCTACCTTCAGATAATGGAACTGCACGGAGCGAATGGCATTGAACCAGTCCACTACCTCCTGAGAAGGGAAAAGGTCAGGACAGAAAGCTTAGCCAGAGCAAGAGGGAGCCATCTAAATTCCCCCAGCTGCACCCAACCCTACATTAACTACAAACAGAGCCAGCTCTCTCTCCCCAGCATCTCAGCATCTTCTGCACAGAGACGTAAGCAGCACAGCTGCCCCACTCCCAGGCAGCACATCTGCACATCTTCTAGGGCAGCTCCTCCCATACAACCTGACTCAGACAGTACTCCTGCCCTGCTCCCTGCAGCAAAACTCTCTCACAGACACACAAACACAGAGCCAGAACCCCCACCCTGTCACCTACAGCAACTCACACACATGCTCCCATCCCACCCATGCATCAGACTATTTAATTCCAGCAGCTCCTCAAATCACCTCAATCACTTTGCAGAGCTTGATGTTAAAACAAGGTACCTTTCCACTTTCGTGGTACACAAATATATTCCGGGTCTTGTTGTCTTTGAGACAGGTGATCTGAAGGCCATTGGGGTTCCCAATCTTCACTGGCTGGAATGTAGCATTGATGACATCTATTTTAACACTGATTTTGGGTTCTTTGGCCTGAAAACAGAATGGCATTGGTCACGCATGAGCAATCCCAGTGGGAAACAGCCCTGACTTAGTGGGGTAAGGCAGGGTCTGAGTAAGTAACTGCTGCTTCCCAACAAAACTGTTGTAGCACACACTCCCTTCAGTGTGTGGTATGCTCTAGCCTAAATGATGTCCCAGCCCCTACAACTTAGATCTGAACTATGCCAACTATGGAACTGCCAGTGAGACACCAAGAGTGCATCCAGCTTTACAGCCAAGCCAGCCTAAAGGCTAACTGACCCCAAAAGAAAAGACCCCACACCTGCTCCTCCCCACCCCAAGCCATGCCCTCCCTGGCAACAACATATTAGCACTTGCCCCACTCATTTCAGGGGGGTGAGGAGCAGAGGAGTAGTCCTCCTCAAACCAAATGAAACTGGCTTTTGCCACCTTGGCTCCCTGTTTCCAGGGACTGTGCAGGATTACCACAGCCAGGTACATGCACACGGTTGCAGCACAAGATCAGCCCTTTTATTGGCAATGAGGGAAGGGCATAGGGAAGCACAAAGGGAGGATGTGGGGAAAACATCACTCTCGGAGTAGGAAGGGGACTCCTCTCTTCAGCAACATGTTTCTGCTGCCATCCCTGGCCTAGGATGAGCAAGACAATCTCGGAAACGTGTAGGAAACAGAAATGTTTCTGTGACCCTGCTGCCCTGGGTGGAGTACACACTGAGGTGGGAGTCGAACACCATACTCACATCCTGCTTGGTGAAATACTTCAGACATCCCTCTCTCTCAGACAAGAGGAACTTGCGGGGTAGGAACTGCCCATTGTCTCGGCCCCGCTTCCAGAGGATGCCTTCCTTCACACCTAGGAGCAGAAAGGCCACATTTTAGGAGCATTCCCCCACAGAGATGGTGGGCCTCAGAAAGCGGCATGCAGCCTGGGGTCCTAGCCACACCTCCAGGGTAAAGCACGTGTTTGATTAGTGCTGAGAACAAACACCTGAGAAGGAGAGGTCTCACCTATGACTTAAGAGCTGAAGACAGTGGTGTTCCTGGGTTTGCAGCCCAGGTAAACAGTCACCAAAATACATTCCCAGATGCTTCCCACCTCCTAGTCTGGCTCTCACCACTGCCTCTGACAGTGTGAAAGCGATCTCTCCAGCAAATGCCAGAGTCCTGGCCCATACAGATCCTCATGTGGGACCAGAACTCTTCCCACTTGACTCTGCAGGGCCCCGGGCTCCAGCGCCTCGTATCACAACACTGGTAGTGACATTTCAAAGACAATTGCTGTGGTTGGAGGGGGTGGCATGCAGCAGGACAGCAATTCCTTACAGCAGAGGTCTGGTCTCACTGGGACAGCAAACACCTTTGAAAAATGCCAGCTGACAATACCAAGCTCGGAAGCAATCCGTGGCTGTGCTAACCTACACCCACGAGATAACCCCCCCCCCAAAACAATGCCCTGTAAGTACTAGCTGGGTTCTCAGGAGGATATGTGGGATTTGCAACACTGACACTGTGAGCTTTCTCCTCGTGGTGCTCAAAAGCCTCCAGAGAAGGCAGGATGTTTTGATGCCATGCTCTGCTCTTACCATCAGAATAAGGTAGATGTTTTCCCGGCTCGGTGAACTCTTTGCGTTCATATTTGGCCCGTATCCACTGTTCTCTCAGCACTCTGGGGAGAGAGGTGACAGGTAGCTCAGAAACAAACTAGAGGAACCCAGAACTACCCTTCCCCCTTCTCTTCTGTACGCAGCAACTTACTGGCAGTCATTGTAGGTTGGCTGGTAATAGTAAATAGGGATGTGAGCTTCGTATGTGGCTTTAGTCACAGCATTCCCATGCTTGGCCAGAAACTGCAGAGTTAGACAGAGTGTTAGTGCCTTCCCTTTGATGCACTCACGTTGGCCTTTTTCTTTCCTGGCCCGCTACAGGGCTAGATGCACACTGAGCTCTAATGGAGCATTCTCCTTCCCACCCATTGCACCATCTCAGCAAAGCCTGGCTACAGAACCGTGGGTCTCAAAGGTCTTGTCTACACTGATTGCACCTCAATCAACAGAATGCCATAAATGTCACTTCCGTGGGGCTGGGTGCACACACATTCAGTGGATATGCTGCCATGCCCCACAACTCTGGGGAGACAGACTTCAATACCAGCTTTGCAATGCCATCTGGAAGGACATTCCAAACTTGTTCATCCCTCACCAAAGAGCAGTGAGGTACAGATTATTTTCTTTGGATCTCCAGAAATTTTTCAGTCCCCTGAAGGTTAATGGGTTGAGGGGGGCTGTAACGGGGTGAAGTCAATTTCCCATAAATGCCATTTTTCTCAAGAGAACACCTTATATCTTGAAACTCTTCTTGGAGCATGGAATTGCCCAAGATTTTCCCCTCAGACTGCTGAAACCAGGAGGAGACATTAAGTCCAGGTGGTGCTGGCGAGTGGGAAACAAGTAACGTGGAGCAGCAAAGATTCTGAGCACCGTACACAACAAGAGCTCTGCATTAGTCATAAAGAAACAGGACAGGGAGAGACACATAAGGCAAGTGCATCACCCCTCTCCCAGCAGGTTATGGGGAGATATCCTTGTGTAAGTATCCAAAGCATGAGCATCAAAGGGACTAGGTATCAGATTCAATCTCTAGCTCTGTGAGGTCAAGAGGCCGATCCTCCTAGGACATGTTAGTGCACGGCCTAGACCCAACCCACCTGACATACTCATGGAAATAAAGATCTCACCTGCACCTGAGCATCATCCCAGTGGTCCATCTTCAGGGATTTGACTTTGCTGATGCTAGGGATGTTGCGGTGAATTCCTGAGCAGCTGAGGCATATAAAGACACCCAGTGTAGAGGATGCCCAGTCAGGATCTGAGTGTATTAAAAAAAATAAAGAATATGCCTAGAGGTTTCAAATTCCCCTGGAAGATACACCTCAACTGAGAACATAGTCTGGAGAAAGAGAGGTGACCACAGTTTCAATTAACTTCCAAGGTACAGGTAGGAAAAAGGACAGCTATTAGTCCTTCATTCCTCTGCTTCACTCATTGCATCTGAATCTCTGGTGACCCGAACCATGAAAATTCCAAAGTGCCCTGCAAATTCCCTTTGCATAAAGGGGTACCCCAGATGAAACTGAGACCACTTCTGGGAAAAGATTGGGAGCTGTGTAGGGCAACACAGCAAATCCCCAAAGGATTTAGCTTGGGAAGTGGAAAGCAGCCTTGAATCCAAAATTCTCCAGGGAGAATTACAGAAGATAAAATGGTACTAACCACCCCAGTCTTAATTTGGCAGGGGTGGTACATTCCATGTGCCCCTTTTGGGAGGGGTACAATGGGTGCTTTTAGCAGCCCTTGTAGAGTCTCAAACTGATACCCCTATGGGAGGGCAAGCCCTTCAGTGAAAGAAATCCCTGAGAAGTGCCCGTGGCAGGTTGTCAGTTCAGAGCTGAGTCACAGGGGAGACAATGCCCTCCTGAATCATGCTTCTAGCTGAAGCAGTTAGGATTTCACCAGGAGCTTTCCTGTCAGGTCCTGACTGGGAATGACCTTGATTTGTATTTGAGATCTGGCAAAACTAGAACCCACAGTGCTGCCATTACACCCCCCCTGCTCATCTAGCACTACCCTGACCCTGTCCTTCTTCCCACCAGCACTGTGGCAGCACCTCCTTCCTCCTCCCTTACCAACTCACCTCCAGGGAGAGGAACAAGCATCCAGAGCAATGCCTCTCCTCCCTCTCTGCCCCAGGCTCCTATGCAGTCAGATAGCTGGCACCAGACCGCTGCTACAGACCAGTCCCAGCTCCCTGCTTTGACTCTTCCTCCAGCAGCCCTTGGGTACTCACCTGGCCTCCCGCAGTCTGCACAAAAAGAGTTTTCTGCCCTTCTCCACACCTCCTTCAGGGCCTTCATACTCCTCTCGTTGCCTCCAGCCATCACCTCCAAATGCTATCTCTCTGGGCAGGGCAGCTGCCTGCACCTTCTACACCTGTGGGCCAACCCACTGGGTGGCCCAAGGAAGAAGGAGCCACCAGAAAGCCAGAAGCTCTTGCTGGTGGAAGACAAAAAAGGGGTAAGGCAGTAGAAGCAATGAGATTAGTGGAAAGAGAGTAGAGGCCTGACAGTGCACCTGAGCCGGCCCAGCACAGACAAGGCAGATGGGGCTGGAGGCTGAAGTACACCCAGGCTGAGGGCGGAGAAGGAGAGGACCTGCCCCATGGGCGTGGAGGGAAGTTCAGCAATTAACCACAGAACTGGTTTTTCCGCATTTCTGCTGGTGAAAGGACAGCCCAGGAAAAAAGAACCCACGCTGATAAAGGCGAGGCGGTACTGGAGAGTGGCCGTCAGGCCCTGTCAGGACTTGTCATGCTCTGTGGGCTGGGGAGGTTGGCTTTGGCTGCCCACACAGCGCTTCTGAGCTTCCACCAAAGTCTGCTGGCTGTCACACAAACATTACACACATTTTTAGGATGAGACCTGTAGGGCAAGAGAAGTTTAAGAGTTCAGCCAAAGTCACTCAGGCCAGCAGCCTGGAAAATGTGAGTCCTGATGTCCCCACCTACTCATATCCATTCTTCTCTCCATCACTGACTATGGAAACCATGGCTGTTCAGCCAGATACTGCTGCATCTTGGAGATGCTGAGATGTGTCACCGCACTTGCCTCCCCCAGTGAAAAGCAACAAAGCACCACTGGCACCAAGAAATGACAACAGCTTGAAGTAAACTCTCAGACCTTTATTGAAGAAGCGTAGATCTTCAATATTTGGAGGAATGACCTTTATCAAAGAGATGCAGATGTAAAATACTCAATCGGGTGCTATGCTGGCCACACAAGGCAGCACTGTTAGAGCCTGTTGTGGTTAAACCTGGCAGGCAGCTAAAACATCCCCCACAGCCAGCAGGATGGGGGAGAGAATCAAAAAGTAAAAAGGTGATACTTGTGGGCCTAGATATAAGACAGTTTAGTAGGACAGAAAGGCAGAGAATAATAATAAGCTTAATGGTGATAAAAGAATATACAAAACAGGCGATGCACAGCATAACTGCTCATCACCCACAACCAATGCTCAGCTCATTCCCAAGCCACGCCACCTCCTGGTCAACCCCCCAGGTATATACCAAGCATGACATCATATGGTATGGAATATCCCTTTGGTCAGTTGGATCAGTTGTCCTGACTGTGTCCCCTACAGCTTCCTGCGGCTCTCCCACTTTTCCTTGGCAGGCTGAGAAGGTATGAGAAGCTGAAAAGTCCTTGGCTTGTCTGAAACAACTAACATAATCAGTGTGTTACCAACATTATTGCCATTCTAAACCCAAATCACAGCACTATACTAGCTCCTAGGAAAAAAAATTATCCCAGCTGAAACCAGGCCAGTATTCACCCCTTATTCATTATCATCCACATCATGCCCAGGTCCCACACTTTCCAATACACTGCGATTATTCACTAGCACTGGTAGTGGCTCAGGGTCCCATTTAAAATCATTCTTCTTTTGGCTCACTTGATAGAGAGGGCTGGCAGTCAGCCTGTAATTTGCAATACGCATTCTCCAAGAAGCCCATGATGCCTAAGAAAGCTCATGTTCCCTTTCTGCTTGTCGGCACAGACATAGCTGCCAATTTGTTGATCACATCCATGGGGATCTTATGATGACCTTTGCACCATTTTATTCCTAAAAACTGCATCCCCCATGCAGGTCCCTTGACTTTACTTTGTTTCATGCAAAACTGGCTGTCAGAAGGGTTTAGATTATTTTCTTCCCTTTCTCAAAAGCTCCTGCTGCTGTGTTGCCCCACGCGATGATGTCGCTGATGTCCTGCAGATGTCCTGCCACTTCACCCTGTCTGGATCACGGGAAATCACAGAATCACAGAATCTTAGGGGTTGGAAGGGACCTCGAGAGATCATCGGGTCCAACCCCCCTGCCAAAGCAGCTCCCCAGCTCATATTACATAGATAGGCGTCCAGACGAGACTTGAATATCTCCAGAGAAGGAGACTCCACCACCTCCCTGGGCAGCCTGTCCCAGGGCTCTGTCACCCTCACTGTGAAAAAGTTCCTCCCCATGTTGGTGCGGAACCTCCTGTGCTCCAACTTGCAGCCATTGCCCCTTGTCCTGTCCCCACAGACCACAGAAAAGGGGCTGGCCAATTCCCCCTGCACCCCATACTTAAGATATTTATAAACATTGATTAGGTCCCCCCTCAGTCTTCTTTTCTCCAGGCTGAACAGACCCAGCTCACTCAGCCTTTCCTCACAGGGGAGATGTTCCAGACCCCTGATCATCTTTGTCGCCCTTCTCTGGACTCTCTCCAGAAGGTCCCTGTCTTTTCTATACCAGGGAGCCCAGAACTGGACACAGTATTCCAGGTGGGGCCAGGTGGGGCCTGACCAACGCAGAGTAGGTGGGGCTGTGCTTCCACCCTTGGGGCAGTTGTGTCTCCACCCCTGGGGCAGTTGTGCTTCCACCCTTGGGGCAGTTGTGCTTCCACCCCTGGGGCAGTTGTGCTTCCACCCTTGGGGCAGTTGTGCTTCCACCCTTGGGGCAGTTGTGCTTCCACCCTTGGGGCAGTTGTGTCTCCACCCCTGGGGCAGTTGTGCTTCCACCCTTGGGGCAGTTGTGCTTCCACCCTTGGGGCAGTTGTGCTTCCACCCTTGGGGCAGTTGTGCTTCCACCCTTGGGGCAGCTGACTCCAGGCGTGCCAGACACCTCTCCAAGTGAAAGCACGTTGGTGGGACTGGAGAACCCAATGCCAACTCCACTCTGCTCCTTCAAGCAGCTCCTGCAGCCAAGGCAGTGGCCCCGGAACGCCCTCCCACCGCCGGTGATGCTCGGGGTCCCCCCACAGCACCGGGCCCAACAGCCCCGACTCCCTCCAGCTCCCCGGCGGCACGAAATGGCGGGCGGGTTCGGGGGCCGTCCCTGCCGGCCGGGCGGCGGCGGAAGGGGCGGGCGGAGGCCGTGGCGGGGGCAGCAGCGTGTTACCGGCATGGGCCGCAAGAAGAAGAAGGGGCCGGGCGGCCGCGAGAGGCGGCTGGTGGTGACTTTCGATGAGCAGAGGCGGAGGTGAGGCCGGACGGGGCGCGGGGGTGGGGGGGCATCTCCCCCTGAGGAAGCCGCTAAAAGCCGGGGAGGGGGGTGTCCGTATTGCCGGCTGCAGGGAGTACCTGACCGGCTTCCACAAGCGGAAAGTGGAGCGGAGGAAGGCGGCGCTGGAGGAGATCAAGCGGAAGCTGAAGGAGGAGCAGAGGAAGATGAAGGAGGAGGTACCCCGCGCGCACCCCCCGGCCCTCCGCCGGGTCCCCCCCTCCCGCCGGGGCGGGCCGGGAGCGGGGCGGGCCGCGGCCACCGACCCGCGGGGTAGGGGGGGTCGTCGGGCTTCCCCTGGCCCGCTCGCAGGGGGACGAGGCCCTCCCGGGCTGAGAGCGGCAGAGAGGCCGCAGTGACCTGTTTCCATCCCTCAGCGGCACCAGGAGTACCTGAAGATGCTGAGCGAGAGGGAGGAAGCGCTGGGTACGTGCTGGGCCCCCGGCGGTGGGGCAGGGGCGGGCGGCGGGGGCCCGCGGTCCAGCGCCCTTGGCCAGGTGATGGGAGCGGGAGGGGGAGCAGGGGTGCTCGCGCGTCACCCCGTCTGGTCGGCTCCCCACAGGCCGCCCTGGGAAGCCGGGCAGCGGTCTGAGCGGTGAGCCTCCCAGCCCTCTGTCCCTGGCAGGAAGGGGGTCCGGCGGGCTGCACGGAAGGGAGCGCGCAGGAGGACACCTCCAAAGCACTAACCACTCCGGTTGTGAACCGGAGCCTGGTGCTGGAGCCACCGTCATGCTCGTAGCACCAGTGTTCAAGCCCCCGCTCCCCGCTCTCCAGCCCCGCACGCAGGGGCTGCCTCTCTCAGGGGCAGCGGGGCAATGAGCAGCTGTGAGTTGTGCCAGGCTGGGCGCTTTGCAGTGTGGGATGCCTTGTTTCCCCAGATGAGGCTGATGAACTGGAACGCTTGGTGACATCGCGGACAGAGTCTGTGAACATCGACCACCCAAACCACATTGTCACAGTGACCACCATCAGTGACCTGGACCTCTCAGGGGCCCGCCAGCTGGGGCTGACCACCCCTATGGTAAAGCCTTTTTGGTGCTTCTCTGTATCACTTCACAGAATCACAGAGTTGTAGGGGTTGGAAGGGACCTCGAGAGACCATCGGGTCCAACCCCCCTGCCAAAGCAGCTCCCCAGCTCATACTGCACAGATAGGCGTCCAGATGGGTCTCGAATATCTCCAGAGAAGGAGACTCCACCACCTCCCTGGGCAGCCTGTCCCAGGGCTCTGTCACCCTCACTGGGAAAAAGTTCCTCCCCATGTTGGTGCGGAACTTCCTGTGCTCCAATTTGCAGCCATTGCCCCTTGTCCTATCCCCACAGACCACTGAAAAGGGGCTGGCCAATTCCCCCTGCACCCTATACTTAAGATATTTATAAACATTGATTAGGTCCCCCCCTCAATCATCTTTTCTCCAGGCTGAACAGCCCCAGCTCTCTCAGCCTTTCCTCATAGAAATAGCCTTTCCTCACTTGTAAGCAAGCATTCCTTGGAGTGGCTAGGTAGGGCTGGTACTCCCTGAATGTGCACAAAAATGTGCAGCTGTCTGGGTCCAGGGATGAAAAGGGAACCTCACAACTTTCATATTCTTCCCCAACTTATGTTGGGCATCTAAAGAGGAAGAAAAGTCCTATGTGAACAGCTCGCTCCAGTCCTCTAGAATCCTTTGCTAGTCCCATCTGACCTGGTGTAAATGAAAGGTGCCACAGGGCTGAATGGGGAGAATGTATTATTTGAAAAGCAGATAAAACAGGAGCAGCAAGATTTCAGGTCTTTGCTGTATGGGCTGTCCAGGAAATATTACTGTTAGCATGGGGAAGGATTTCTCTCTCCATGATCCTGTACTTGGACCACAAATAAGGAAACTGTTCAGTTCTGGTTTAGTTGCTTTTATTCTCAAAACTTAAGTTCTTGTATTTGTTTCATGAAGAGTTGATCTGTTTGATTTTCAGGACTCATGGCAGGATTTGAGCTCCTTGGAGAAATGTCTGTGTTAACCTTTTACATTTGCAAGGTCATCTTCTAATCTGATGATCCACTTAGAGGTTTTTAGAGTAACTTAAGAAAAAAGCTGAAACCTTCAATTCATAGTTTAGACTTCAGTTGCATGGCCATTAAGATCATGCTGTAGTTCTTGGATTTTAGGGTGGATTACTCCTCACTGATTGCCCCTTTGAGGTGGGGGGTTGCAATCAGAAACCCTGAGATAGCAAGGGATCTGGAGACTTGAAAAATGTTACTTCATCTGTAACTAAATGGTTCACAAAACAAGATGAAACCAAGGTGGCAGCAGAAACGCTGCAAATGCAAACCTGCCTGTTTTATGTGTCTGTAGGGACTTTTTTCTCTTTTGCTTCATTTTTAAGGGAAAAAGTGATGGATCAGAAGAAGATAAAGGGGAAGAGGTGGTGAACAAGCCTGTGAGAACGATGCCCAAGAAATCCAGAAACCCCTTTCTATCTGAAAAGTATGTTTGAAATCATTCAGCTCTTTGCTGCTGGGACTGCGCAAGCTGATCCGGGGCGGGAGGGGGGTCTTGTGTTCCCAGAGGAGCGGTGGCATTGCAGGGAGGGGATGTGGTGCTGCCAGGGCCCGTGGGCTGGAGCCAGCAGAGGGCACTGGCAGAGCGCAAGCCTGCCCCGGACGCTCCATTCCCATCACAGCGATGCCTCCTGACGGCAGCAGGAGAAGGATGCAGTGCAGGATGGGCTTTGTCCTGAACTGTTTACCTAGTCTTTCTCCAGGTACTGCAGGGAGGGGTGTATTGCAGGGTGCAGAGTTTATTTCTGGGACTGAAGGTCAAAAGAGCCCAAAGCTTTGTCATTCTCCACGTTTTTCAGTATCCAGGATTTACAGCTGCTTTGTGGGTTTGGAGAATTACTTAACTCTCTGGTGTCTGGGCAGGCTGCTGCTTGGGAAATTTGTTTTGGTGGTTACTGCAGATGTAGACTTGCAGTTTTCCTGCCTCGTTGGGATAATGCCCAGCACAGGAATCCCACAGGACTGGTCATGGCTGGTGTCCACTCCTCCAGGGATGTACAGGGGCTCTTGCTGAAGTGTTGTCTTGCTCCTGCAGAGTATGGTCCCCAAACATTTCTCTCTTCCTGCCCTGCACAGGATCTCTTCTCTTACTGCCACGCTGCACACGCACAGCCAGAAGAAGAAGAAGGGAAAGAGATCCCAGGGTGGGCAAGGTGCACACAAGAAAATCCAGAAGTCCAGCACAGGCCGAACCACTAAGAGCCAGCGACGTAAGCTGACTGGCAAAATGGGCCGTGACCAAGACTAATGGAGAAACTACTGCTCAGACCAGCAACTGGGACAGCACTCCACATCTGGCCTGCTGCTCTTTGCTACCCCTTCACTGTGGGCAAGGACCTTGTTCACTTGGCTCTCTGACCAGCAACGAGCCCAGCTCAGCCTTTCTCTTGCCTCCTGAGCACTGGTCAGGGGAACCAGAGATTTATTTCTGCAGCAATCTCCAGCTGAAGTGTCTGGATGCCACAAAGTCTCTATAAAAACTTCTGCTGGAGGTCATATCTGTTTGGAATAACCCTTGTGTCCTTGGGCCTCCATTTCCAGAGCTGATACTTGGCCTTATCAAGGAGAGGCTCTGAGGCTGAGCACAAGAAGCACGTCATCGTGGCAGTTTATGTGACTGGGAAGAGCTCCTCTTCCACTCAGCACCAGTGCCCCAGCATTTCTGCTGTGCAGTAAATCCTTTTCCTTGGAGATGTGATGTCATCTTGTCATGTGTGTTTCTTCTCCAGTGCCACACCTGAGTGCAGGGGTACTTTTTGTTCAGTTCCTGTGCCAGCTGATGAAATTTTGGTACCTTTGTGAATAAATATCAAGTAATTTTGCTAATATTTGTGACTTACTTGAAGCCTAACAGCTACTGTGCTAATGCCCCTACGGTCTAAAAAGAGGGGTGGGGATTCCTGGTGGTGAAAGGATCTTGAAATCCCCCAGTGCTCAGAAAGGGAACAGCTCAGAGCTATTTCTATGGTAATACAGAACCAGCCAGAGCAGGCATGGCTCATTCCATTGTCTGCTCAATGTGCTGATCTTAATTGTGATAGCTCAGAGGAGTATGAAACACCCTGATGCCCTTGCTGCATGTGTGTGGCCCTCTCCGGGCTGGGAGCAGCAGAGGCTGCCCTTTACCTCAGGCTGCCACAGTCATCAGCAGTTAATTGCCTTTCTTGGGACCTCAGTGGTGTGTGGTTTTTAGGATGGGTGCCCTCAGGAAGGTTTGTGAGGAATACTGGTGGTAAAGCCAGGAGTGAATCCGCCGAGGAGAGTGAGCCTAGGCAGTGTGTTGGCCTCTGTTCTGGAGTGTCTGAGGAGGTGGTGGCTATTCTGCCTCTGGCAGCCAGGCTCCCTCTGTGTGTGTGACAAAGGGAGAAAGGCCTGTGTGGCCAAATCCCACCCTAGAAAATTGGCAGCCCGGCAGAGGGCGAGTACATAGATTCCTCATGCCAGGGATGGGAGGGGGAAGAGTAAAACCAGTGCCTGAGGCTTTGTGAACATCGGAGCAATGCTGATGGCCAGCAGCTGCTGAAGCTGAGGGCATCAGCCTGATCTATCTTCTTGTTTCTTGGAGCACAGACAGGCAAACACACAGAAATTCTTCGGCGTTGGGGTGGGGGGTCTGATCTCAATGCTGAGAGCAGCTACATAGTTTCTGCTGGAGTATGTTCCTCTGGAGGGAGCTTGTGGTGAGGAACTGGGTCTGCCTGCACCTCCTTTTCTCCTCCAAAGAAAGTAAAAATGGCAGGGAAGGGGGTACTGCTGCCCCATGTGCCACTGCTGCCTTGTGCTCTTGGACACTTGAGACCTGACCCGGGCTGATGCTCAGCACTCTGGGGCACTACTTCTGAATAACATCATGAAAATGTGGGGTGTGTGGTTTCTCACCTCCAAGGTAGATGTGGTGATCTCTGCTCTTTTACTCCAGAAAGCTCATGGGGTCTAGTGCAGCACCTCACCTGTCTTCCTGTCTTGCCTCTGGGTGTCGGCTGTTTCAGAGCTGCAGAAACACACAACTCAGGGCCTAAACTCTGATGCATCCCAAAGGTGCTGTGTGTGGAGCAGAGTGTGTCTTGGTCTGGTTTGGGAGTTACGTGCTGTTGAGCCGATCTCTGGTGGTTGGACTTGAGGTGGATGTAGGAGGGAAGTTCTGTTAGGAGTGGTGTACCGCATCAAGGGGACTGTGCCTCACAGCTGGAGGACAGCGTGTGATACCCTCGGTCTGCGCTGTACCACAGTTGCTTCTCCCCAGGACATGGTTCCTTGCAGAGTGACCATAGCCATAAGGTGACTTGCACTTCCCAGGCTGCAGGAGTTTGCCCTGGAGCTGGAACAGCCACTGTTAGGAAACACACAGCTGGTGTGTTTGCAAAGGCTGCTGAAGCCTGGGGTCTGAACCGTGGCTGGGCTGCCTTCCACAGGCTGTAGATGGCCTGGCATGCAGTGGATATCATCTACCTTGACTTCAGCAAGGCTTTCGATACTGTCTCCCATGACATCCTGATAGAAAAGCCATGATGAGTGGACAGTGAGGTGGGTTGAGGATTGGCTGTCAGACCGAGCTCAGAGGGTGGTGATCAGTGGAGCAGAGTCTGACTGGAGGCCTGTGACTAGCGGTGTTCCCCAGGGCTCGGTGTTGGGTCCAGTCCTGTTTAATATCTTCACTGGCGACCTTGATGAGGGAATAGCATCCACCCTCAGCAAGTGCCGATGATCCAAAGCTGGGAGGGGTGGCTGACACGCAGGACACTGCACTGCCATCCAGCCAGACCTGGACAGGCTGGAGAGCTGGGCAGGGAGAAACCAGATGAAATTCAACAAGTGCAGTGTAAAGTCTTGCACCTGGGGAGGAACAACCACATGTATCAGTACAGGCTGGGGGTGACCTGCTGGAGAAGAGCTCTGTGGAGAAGGACCTGGGGGTCCTGGTTGATGACAGGTTGGCTATGAGCCAGCAGTGTGCCCTGGTGGCTGAGAGAGCCAATGGGATCCTGGGGGGCATCAGGAGGAGTGTGGCCAGCAGGTCCAAGGAGGTGATCCTCCCCCTCTGCTCTGCCCTGGTCAGGCCCCACCTGGAGTATTGTGTCCAGTTCTGGGCTCCCTGGGATAAAAAGGACAGGGATCTCCTGGAGAGAGTCCAAAGAAGGGCTACAAAGATGATTAAGGGCCTGGAACATCTATCCTATGAGGAAAGGCTGAGAGAGCTGGGGCTGTTCAGCCTGGAGAAAAGATGATTGAGGGGGGGACCTAATCAATGTTTATAAATATCTTAAGTATGGGGTGCAGGGGGAATTAGCCAGCCCCTTTTCTTTGGTCTGCGGAGACAGGACAAGGGGCAACGGCTGCAAGTTGGAGCACAGGAAGTTCCGCACCAACATGGGGAGGAACTTTTTCCCAGTGAGGGTGACAGAGCCCTGGGACAGGCTGCCCAGGGAGGTGGTGGAGTCTCCTTCCCTGGAGATATTCAAGACTCATCTGGACACCTATCTGAGTGATATGTCCTAGGGAGCTGCTTTGGCAGGGGGGTTGGACCCGAAGATCTCTCGAGGTCCCTTCCAACCCCTACAATTCTGTGATTCTGTGATACTGTGATCACCTGTGGGAAAAGTTCTGCACCAAAAGGGCTGTCAGGCACTGGCACAGGCTGCTGGGATGCTAAGAGTGACCTTGAAAGCACATCATTGTTTGTTATTTTGCTGCTAGGTGATTTGTAAGATTCTCTCTTTTAATTTGTTTCCCTGACCTTAAATAACTTCTGAGCCCTTCTCAAGTGTCAGCTGAAATCTCCAACAGCCTCTTCCACACGCTGAAAACATCCAGGTCCTGCTGGAAGTGGCATTTTCCCAATATATATATATAAAAAAAAAGGCATATGGAAAAACTGAGAACAGAACTGCTGCATCCTGTCCAGCGTTAACCATCAGGATTGTTCACTGCACTATTGATTTCTCCATTTGATCGATGAAAGCTTTATTTTGGAATGTGAATTACTGATTCAGCCCTTGCCTGCTGCCTGTGGTACACGCAGGGTGCACGGCCAGGCTACCCTGGGGTGTATTGGATCACGGATGTGAGCCCCACCACGCAAGTTAGCGCATCGAGTGTTCGCCAGACACGGTTCGGCTCATCCCAGACTGCGGCTTAAAATTCTTGTTTGCTGCTTCCCCTTGGTATCAAGTTGGATTTGAGCATTTTTGTTATGGTTCTCCCCCAACCCCCTCCCAAGCTGCTCACAAACAATTTCCAGCTGTTCAGGAGGAAGCTGCTTTCTAAAAATCAACGTGCTAGCGCAGCCACTGCTCCATAAAAGAAGAACAGAAGCCAGAGCTCCCTGTGTGCTCCCCTCTGACCCCCTTCCCCAGCCTGTGCACGCGGTTTTCACGCTTGGCTCTGCAGCGAGGCCACCTGGGGCACCTGTGTGTTACCCACGCTTGTGCCGAGGGCTCTCACGGTGAAATGCAGGGCTCTGGCAGGAGCTGCCACGCCGGGCTTGCCACGCATGACGGCTTCCACCGGCCAGGCTGCCATTCCCCACACATGCGTGCACAAAAATAGAGCTGGGATTACAGAGGATCAGAACCAGAGCTGGAGCCAAATCGCTCAGGTGGCTGGGGAAAAACAGGAGCGCAGGACAAAGGGGGCACGGCTGCTGCGTGTGCAGGAGCTGAGGGACGAGCAGCGCGCTGTATTTATCGCTCTAAAGGAGCATATCCAGCTCAAGGCTGTACCAGTACAGTCCCACTGCTGCTTAGGAACTGGGGAAAAAAGTGCCTGGGAGAGTGACAAGAGCTATTGGGGACTAAAAAGAGACATTGAGGGTCCTGGAGCGTGCCCAGAGAAGGGCAATCAAGCTGGTGAAGAGGCTGGAGAGCAAACCTTATGAGGAGCCGTTGAGGGAACTGGGGTTGTTCAGCCTGGAGAAGAGGAAGCTGAGGGGGGAGACCTTATGACCACCAACAGTTACCTGAAAGGAGGGTGTAGAGAAGTGGGTGTTGGTCTCTTTGCCCAAGTGACAGGACGAGGGAGAACAGCCTCAAGCTGTGCCAGGGCAGGTTTAGATTAGACATTAGGAAAAAGTTCTTCACCAAGAGGGCTGTTGGGCACTGATACAGGCTGCCCAGAGAGGCGGTTGAGTCACCACCCCTGGATGTATTTAAAAGCTGGGCAGACAAGGTGCTCAGGGATATGGTTTAGCAGAGGACAAGTACAGTTGAACTTAATGATCTCGGAGGTCTTTTCCAGCCCAATGATTCTGTGATTCTGTAAAGGAGCTGAATAATTGGGGTCGTTTGGGAGAGACAGGGTTGGGGAGTGATTTGCAGTCTGCCTTTAACTGCTAAACAAAAAGTGACATTAAGCTGCTTTGTTCTTTTTTTTTCCTCCTTTTTGAGTGCTCACCGGGACGAGAAGGGAAGGAAGTGAGAGAAGGAAGTTGAATCATCACAGGGACAGTGGTGGACAGATGCTAAGCCCGTTTCAGCAGGAAGAGTGAGGCTCAGGCAGGGCTTGGGCTTGGCCTGGAGTTAGGCAAACGTCTCTGAAGAGTGCCGTGGGTCGGGGTGACCCCCCGCTGGCGCTGTGCTGGGGACACACGGTGACATTTGTCTGTCTCGGTGCTTGCGGGTGAGTTCACACGTGTTCAGGGTTCGGGTTACCCAGCTCCTGGGGTGATGCCTTGGGGCAGCCCTGGGCCGGGCCCTCGGCAGGCGGTGGGCTGGTCCAGGGGGAAATGCAGCTGAAGGCAGGGAGGAGGCGGGAGGATGAGCTGCAGCCCGGTGCCCCCTCCCCAGGCTCAGCCTTCCCGCAGCCCCGAGGCCGCCTGGCCCGGCCGGGCAGGGTCGATCGAGCGATCGACCGGCCGCCCGCTGCCACCGCCACGTGGGTGCCGGCACCCACGAGCACCAAAACCCCGCGTCCCCGCCGGCCACTCAGAGCGCGATATTCAAATCACTGCTCGGTGAGAGCCAATGAGGGGGGAGAGGCGGGGCCTCGCTCCCCGCGGTTCCCACGGCGAGCTTCATTGAGGGGCAGTGCGGCGGGCGGCGAGGTGCTGGGAGCCATAGGGAAGCCGAGGTACTGTGGGGCGTGGGCAGCCACAGGGCAGCCGTAGGGCAGCCACAGGGCAGCCACAGGGCAGCCGAGGTACCGGGGGGCATGGGCAGCCGTAGGGCAGCCACAGGGCAGCCACAGGGCAGCCGTAGGGCAGCCATAGGGCAGCCATAGGGCAGCCGTAGGGCAGCCGTAGGGCAGCCACAGGGCAGCCACAGGGCAGCCATAGGGCAGCCGAGGTACCGGGGGGCATGGGCAGCCGTAGGGCAGCCACAGGGCAGCCGTAGGGCAGCCATAGGGCAGCCATAGGGCAGCCGTAGGGCAGCCGTAGGGCAGCCACAGGGCAGCCACAGGGCAGCCATAGGGCAGCCGAGGTACCGGGGGGCATGGGCAGCCGTAGGGCAGCCGTAGGGCAGCCACAGGGCAGCCATAGGGCAGCCATAGGGCAGCCGAGGTACCGGGGGGCATGGGCAGCCGTAGGGCAGCCGTAGGGCAGCCGTAGGGCAGCCATAGGGCAGCCATAGGGCAGCCATAGGGCAGCCGAGGTACCGGGGGGCATGGGCAGCCGTAGGGCAGCCGTAGGGCAGCCACAGGGCAGCCGTAGGGCAGCCACAGGGCAGCCATAGGGCAGCCATAGGGCAGCCGAGGTACCGGGGGGCATGGGCAGCCGTAGGGCAGCCGTAGGGCAGCCACAGGGCAGCCACAGGGCAGCCATAGGGCAGCCATAGGGCAGCCGAGGTACCGGGGGGCATGGGCAGCCGTAGGGCAGCCGTAGGGCAGCCGTAGGGCAGCCACAGGGCAGCCACAGGGCAGCCACAGGGCAGCCGAGGTACCGGGGGGCACTGGGAGCCGTAGGGCAGCCTCTGCACACTGGGTGCACTGAGCACGATTGGCATGCACATAGGCCAGAGGCCTTGGGGATCACAGTGCTGTTCTGGCAGCAGGCCCCAAGGCATGTGGGGAGCAGTGGTTTGCCTGTCAAGCAGTAGAGTGCCATGGCTCCGTGCACAGGGGGCAGGGGTGGGCAGGGGTGGTGGGCTGTTTTGTGCTGCACTCCTGGCAGGGGAGTGCGTAGGCTCTTCTCTGCTCTTGGTGTGAAGGAACCAAGAAAACATGCCTGGGTGGGAGGATGGAGGCTGCAAGGCTGCCACTAGTGCAACTTGCTGTGCTGCAAAGGAGTGTGCTGGCAAACAGAAATTGTAGCTTGGTTTTGGCATTGACATGTGGCCCTGGTGGTTTTGGGGAGCACCCATAACCTTCATCAGCTGCTCTGACTCAAGTGTCTGTGTTTAGGGGAGCAGTGGTATGTTCACATCAGGGATGCTGGACTCATCCCACACTGATTTCCTGTCCTCCTGTTGGTGCTTCCTCCGGGCAAATTAAGTGGAGCCCTCAGCATGGACCACATCCTCAAAGGACTCACACTCAAACCCTGCGGGACAGAGGAGGTGATGGTGGCTTGTGAAGAGCCAGGATGGAAGTGTGGAGCCCAGCTGTTGTGCTAGCAGTGCTTTTTGCCCTTCACAGCTTGGCAGTCGACTGTCCTACAGGTCTCAGAAATTTCAGTTGGATCGACAAGTTTAGAAGAAGTCTTGGTGGGTTTCCAAATTTCCTAAGGTCTCTCTAGTTATCCCTTTATAACCAAGTAGTGAAGAAGAAAGGTGGAGGTTTTTTCTCTTTTAAGAGAGCCCAAAGAAAAAAAATTCCCTGCAACAGAATAGCAGGATATGAGCATCATTCTCTGTTTGCAGGGAGTCCCAAATTGGGGGTGTCAGCAGTTATTTGAGGGTGGGGTGCAGTACTCCCTTGTGAAAGAGGTCCCTGCCAGAGCATACCCTTTTGTTTTCTATAGTTATATGGATTGTAGCGATTGTATAGATTGCACCTGGATGCCCTTTGATTCCAGCACTGCCAGCTGAGACCAGCAAAATTCATTCTGGGAATAACATTCCTGCTTCCACAGGAGCCTGACGTCGGGAAACCAAAAGCTGTGGTCTGCTGCTGTTCCTTCCTCCTTTTCCTCCTGGCTGCCCCCTGCCAGCAGCCCGTCAGCCAAAGATCATCATCCCTGCTATGGACAATGTCTGGTCCGGTAGATGATGCGCCCTGCATGAACTTTGAAGCCAACATATTTGCAAAGAGCCTGTGCCAGCATTGTTTCAGAGCTGCAGGGGCTCATCAGCACGCTGCCCAGGTGAGCTCCTCCATCCCACCTGGAGGCTACAAATACTTGATTAAGGGCCCTTTTGTTCCACCTCCGGGCTCCATGTGCCTTTGTGGAGATGGAAATCTCTAACACAAAGGCTTTCCAGGTGTCTTTGGGGAAAGGCTGCATGGGGTGTGAGTCTTCCTAGGAATAGGAATCCATCCTTTGTGCCCAGACCCGAGCTGGGAATAGAGCCTGGAAGGCAAAGCAAGGATGTCCTGGATGCAAACTACGAGGACCAGAGCAAGGATCCACCCTGGATTAATCCCTGCTTGATGCCTCCTGGCATTTACAGCCTGCCTTTCCTACAATATGGTCCTGGGTGTCCCTGTGGCTCCCCCGGGGTTTAGTTTAGGGCTGGGGCTGAGTCCTATCCCTGGAGAGCTGCAGCAAGCTGTCCCTGAAGGGGAAGGCAGGAGGGGGATAAATCTTAGGAGTCTTTGAGCTCTGGATACCTTGATCCAGCACGGTCCTTCGGAACAGGGCTGGATGCCCAAGCCGCTCAGCTGCCTCCGACTGGGCGACAGCCGGTTTCATGTTCACGGAGGGTTTCGTGTTGTTCACCGTCCTCCAGGAGCAACTGGCCTGGGATAATGAAATAGTAATGAGCCTCCCTCTCTTTCTCACCCTCTCCCTCTCTCCCCCTGCCCCCGGGCCCTCTAAGGTTACCTCAGCCCTTCGCTTGTGATCTGCTCAGAGCTGTCACCTCTGAGTGAATCCTGGCGTGGGTGAGATGCTGGAGGGAAAACAGCACGGACAGCCAGCTCCCCGGAGCTTCCCCCACTGCTGCTAATAAGCCCCGCAGGTAACAGGGCCGGGGAGGATGCTACAAGCCCTGATAGGGAGAGGCAGGGGCTGGGCCTACAGCCTTCGATGCAAAAATCTCCTTCCTCCTTGGCTCCATTGTCTCTGCCCAGGCTATCTGGGTGGCAAGGGAGGGCGGCTGCCAACAGCATCAGCACCAGCGTGGTGGGGGTGGTGGTGATTTCCTCAGCCTTCATCCACACACACTGTCTCTGGGATGCTTGCGGAATTCAGCATTAAATAGGAGCGTGCTGGGCCTCTCTGGCCTCCTGAAGCAGGACAAAAACATCAACAGTGGGCTGGGAGAGGCACCAAGAGCTCCAGAGGCCAGGCTGCCCTCAGAGGAGGCAGAAGAAGCAGGCGTTTCTGAAGAGCAGCCTTCCTCCTCATCCTCAACATGTCAGCAGCACCATTGCATCCCCTTCTTCCTCACAGGAGCATGCCGTGGAGGTGGCAGCGCGTGATGCCAGCAGCGACACAGACCCAGGTGGGCCCTGGGACGCCCTCCACATTTTAGCCCCCCAGTGTGAGGTATACGTGTGCGTGGGCCCGGCGGAGGGAACGGAGCGGTGAGTACCAGCCAGGAGCTGTGCTGCTCCAACGAGCCCCCTCGGTGGGAATAATGGAGGTTGGGGGGGTGGGTGGGAAGCCAAGCAGGGCAAGTGAGATGCCTTCTCCCTGATGCTCTGCACACTGGTGCCTGGGAAAAAGGGCTGAGCAGCCCCCACACCATGCCCTCTAACCAGGTTCCTCTTGGTTGTCCTAGGAGAGGTCAGGGGGCCACCAAAAGAGTCTCCTTCCTCCTCACTGCCTCTCAAGCAAGGCTGGTGGTCTCAGGATGGGTTCTGCCATCCCCTGCCCACCCAGTGGAGAGAGAGCTGGTGTGGCTTGGGCTGCCGGCGCTGCCACCTGCCCCTGAGCTCTGCGGGCTGTGCTGACCACCAGCTGTCCTCTCTCCCTGCCCCACAGCTGGCACGAGAGCAGGGGAAATCCCCCGCTCAGCCCCGGAGCTGAGGGTGAGCACAGAGAAACCAGCACCAACCCCAGCGCCTGTGCCGAAGCCAACTCCGCGCTTGCCAGGGTGAGATGGGGATCTCTTGTGGTTTGGGTTATTTTGGTCTCCCCTGCCGTTTTGGCCCTTTGATGCCACTTCTGCTGGCCGCATTCAGAAGGTCCTGAGATGCAGGGGACATAATCAGCTGAGACCCTTAGTCCCCAGAAAGGAGGGTCTCCTCCTAAAGATCACATGAGATTTGCTTGTGGTTTCCCCCACGCAGACTTCCCTACATTGTGTTTTGCCATGACCACTGATGTTGGGCTGGGGTCATCTCATGCTCACCAAGCTCCTCTCCTGCTTCCTTTTTACCAGCAGCTTCGGGCTGAACAAGCTGTAACTTCTTATGTACACTCTTAACTCCTTCCAGCCCACAAAAGCTACTGGTCCCCATTGCAGAGCTCTGCCCTATCTTGTCTCCCAGGATGGGGAAATGACCCGGTTGTGGGACACTACTTTGGGATCTGGCAAACGGGACATGATCAGCTATGCAGGCCACAAGGAGGAGGTGCGGCAGCGAGCCCTGCAGGCAGACAGACCCAGGTGGGCTCAGCCTGTTCCCTCTGGATCCTGGGTGAGAACTGAGGCACAGGGCTTTAGGCAAGAAATCTGCCCACTGAAAGCAGGTACACTTGGTTTACTCCTGTGTGAGATCCTAGTTCTGGTTTGCTTTCCACGCTGGGGTCTCTGAAGTTCATGGCAGATCTCTATTTAGATTTAACATCTCTTTACCCAGTTCTTGTCCCAAGGGTCATTCAGCACCTCTGTGGGCACCATGCGAAGGGATGAGGCCCCAAGTCCAGGAGATGGCATCTCTTGGCATCTCTGTGTGTGCTGACCATGAACTCCTGGGTGCTCCCTGTGTGCATGGTTTGGCATGCCTTTGGCTTGCTGTGCTGTGTCGCAGCGCTCCCACCCTGCCTGGAGGGAGTCTGGGTTTTATCTCTGCCCTCCTGGACCGTTTCTAGCTCTCCTCCGAAGACCTGCTTTGCCGTGGACGTGGTGGCATCCCGCGTCGCTCGTGCCTTCCCCAGTAACGGCCTTCTCCCCGTCCCAGAGCGCCGTCCCGCCAGCCAGAAGCCCAAGGAGAGCTGGCCAAAGCACCGCATAGAGAGCGGCTATTTCTCCCTGGAGCGCCGGAAAACTGACCCTCCTTGGGCATCCACCCCGCCACGTGCTGCCACCGGCTCCACGCCAGCCCGCAGTGACTTGTTGGGTGGCAGTGGGCACCTCGCTGGCTCCCAGATTCGGGAGCCCCGTGGGCACCCCAGCAGCAGTGGTGTGGAGGGGCGGCACGGGCTGGAGAGACAGGAGTACACGGTCCTGGCAGACGTGCCCAAGCCCAGGCGCCTTGGCCAGCGGGATGCTGTCGACCGCTGCAGCTCCCGCACGCTCAGCCCCGGCCGGGTGGAGGTGGAGAGGATTTTTGGCTGCGAACGCAGGTGAGAAGCAACGGGTCTCCTCAGAGGTGGGGGATTGCCCTCCTGTGCTGTCTGTCAGTAGGGGCACCTCATTGTGCCTCAGGGAGAGAACAGGGCTAGATGGCAAAGCTCAGCTTTCAGCCATGCTTAAATTTCCCTTAAAGCAAGGATTGGGTTTAGGCTCAGCGCCTCCTGGCCTGGAGACCTCAACCACTGCAACACACAGGCAGCTGAGGACATTGGAAAGGTGGAGTGAAGCTGCTGGACATAGAGGGAGCAGCCCACCATCCCTATCTACACAGCCACATCCTGGAAGCTGCAGGACGTGCCAAGGAGCAGGGCAAGCCATGTAAGGGGGGAAGGAAAGAGGTGATCCCCACTCCCAGCATCAGTGCTTCCCAAGGGATCCAGAGTCCACTGTAGAAACTGCTCAGGAAAGGATGAGGGCTGACAAGAATTATGCAGTGCTGGTTGGGTCTTGGCTGGAGAAGCAGGAGTGGCTCCAGCATTGGTGGTACAGGTCAGGAGGGAACATAAACAGGGACCAGGGAAGTATCCTGTGCTGGTGGATGTGATGTGATGTGAAGAACCAGATGGAGGGATGCTTAAGGCATAGTGTGAAGAAGGCATGGGTGAGGCAGCAGGACATGGAAGCTGCGGTGGTTGAAGTGATGGGGACAGGGAGAGGCTACAGTGCACACGGTGTTTGGGGCAGGGGGAGGTGTGCAGATCAGGCTCAGGTGGATCAGGGTCTGCAGGGGCTCTGCCTCCGAGCTGAGGCAGCTGGACATATAGTGCATGCCCACAGGAAATCAGAGACCCTGGAGGCCTTCCAGGCCCTGGAGGAAGGTCGCGTGGACCGGCTTGATGGCAAGACCCCAGTGCCACCCAGCAAAGGCTGCCTAGTTCGCAGGCAGTCCAGCCCCAGCCTGCCCAGGGAGGTAAGGCTTGGCTGTGCAGCAGGACCCCATTCCAACTCCCCAAGCTGGGGTGCTTTTCCCTGCTGCATTTTCCTCTACTTCTGCCACATGCTTCTCTTCCTTTCCTTTGCTCCCCCTTCTCTATATTCCCAACCCTACCCTTGATGTGTACTGGGACTCCTGGCACCCTCTGGGTGCAAGAGGCTTCTCTTCAGTTTGAGCTGCCTCTGTGCACGGGGATGCAATTGCCATCCGGGGAGTTATTTAACCCAACCATCCACCAGCCCTGATCCCATCGTGCTTCCTCTTGCCAGTGTTTACTTGTTTCTAAGAGGACTCTCAGCTCTCCCTCCCCTGTGTCCCTAGGGTCAGCGGCTCTCCTGGCACCTTGAGCAGCGCAGCAGAGACCCCAAGGAGCACCTGCGTTCCCCCAGCCCAGCTCGGCTCCCTGAGAAGGTCAGCAGGAGCCGGGGGGACCCCTCGCGCCCTGCCAGCCCAAGCTGGCTGCTGCAGAGGGGCACCCGGAGCCCACGCTCTGCCAGCCCGTCCCGACGGTCAGAGAGGAGGGCAGGGGAGACTGCAAACCCTTCCTGGTGCTCAGAGAAAAGCTGGAGGAGCCGAGGGGAGCCCAGCCACCCCCTGAACTCAGAAAGGGGCCGAGCCACCTGGCAGACTGGGGGTACGGGGCAAGCACCAGAGAAGAAGGGCCGAGGGGACTCCCTGCACCCTGTGGGCCTTGGGAAGGGCTCAGATCACAGCGGGCCAAGCCGGGCAGGGCCACCGCTGCGGTCCCTCAGTCCTGGCAGATGCACAGAGAGCACGTGGAGAAGCCAAAAGGAGATCTCCCCTCCCAGCCCGGTGCGGGGGGCAGAGAGGCAACGGGTGAAGATCGGGGAGCCACTGCATGTTGGGAGGCCCAGAAAGCCATCCGAATGGGGCTGGCAGAGCCTGCGGGAAAAGCTGCCCCCCTCCCATGCTGTGAAGGGCACAGGCAATGACTCAAAGGGCCGAGGCAAGCCCCTGCGCCCCACGAGCCCAACACGACCACTGGAGCAGGACTGGAGGGGTCGGGGCGATGCCCACCAAGCGCAGGCATGGGAGAAAGACTGTAAGCGCCAGGAGAAGCCTGTGTGCCATGCAGACTTGATGCGCCAGCTGGAAAGGGACTGGAAAAGCCCTGCTAGGTGTCTGGACGTAGGACTACGGCCAGATGACAGCTGGAAAAGGCCTGAGAGTCCTGCAAAACAGCTGGAAGATGACTGGAAGGGTCCTGAGCACACCCGAAACACAAACAACCCAGAGAAGCCATTGGAAAGTGACTGGGAGAAGAAGAGGCTTCTCATTTACCATGTGAGTAGGGCAGGAGCCAGAGGTGATGGGGCACCCCACCAGGCATCAAACTAGCAAACACAGAGCGGGTGGGTCCACTGGGTTGCAATTCTGCCCAATCTGTCTCCCCTGGATTCTCTGCTTCTCCAGAGGAGCCATGCTGCCTGCCTGGCAGGGAGAACGCTTCTCCCTCTGACCAGCACTGGGAGGTTGGTGCTCAGATCTGTGAAACTGAGGTGAGGACTGAAATGCCCATGGCTTCAGCTCCTGCTTTCTCCCTCTGCAGCCCCAGCTGGGTGGAGGTGCCTTCCTACCACAAAGCAGCACCAGCTCCTTGGGAAGCCCGCAGACACGTTTGAATGCCAGTGAGAATCGCAACAAGGTAGGCACTGGGCCCTGGGAATAGTGAGGAAGGGCAGCTGCCCTTCTCTGGTGGCTACTGTGGGCAGCATCTGGATCTCCAGTTCTTGATCTGCCATCCTGTGATCCACCCTGGGCACCATGTTCACTCACTAACACCTCCCTTCACTCATTTCTTAGGTGGGGAAACTGAGGCACTGAGCTTTTTTTTTTCTTATTAAAAAAAAAGCCAGAGAGGGACAAGCAGTAGACCTGCTGTAGCTGGTTTCCTTCCCTTTATTATTGCCCAGTGCTATGATGGCACCGAGGGGTTTCCAGGGATGAAGTAGGCTTTAGTGGCATGAAAGAAGATACGGTTGATTGTGTTGGCGTCCTTGGGATACCAAAACTGAGCAGCTTTAGAGGGCTGCAGAAAGTGTCCCTGGAGCCCGTGTAGCTGTGCCAGAGTCCCTGCCTCCATCCTCCTCCATGTGCGTCACTTGTCTTGGCCAGGTTGTTCCCTGCTAGGGCCTGCTTTGTGCTTTACACAAGGACAAGCAGTGGCCGGACAGGAGGCTCCCAGAGGCTTTTAGAACTCAAAATGGGTGACACCTCTTCCCTGCCCCAGGTCACAGAGGAGCCCAAAGCCCCGAGCTCCCCTTGCTTCACCCCCCCGTGCCCGAGGTGTCTTCACACTGAGCTCTGGGCCAGGCACCTTCGCCTGCCTTGTGGCGAGAAGCGTTTCCGGGGGGGCACTGCGCACCGGAGCCCGGCATTTCTCCGTGTGCAGCCCCCTGCCCCGTTTCCTTTGGGACCCTCTAGTAATTCCCCTTCCCGATGCCAGCCGGCTTTCTGGGGCCACCGGGGGCCTCCCCGGACCTCTGCCAAGATTGTCAGTTGTTGCTTTAGGGCTTCATTTGGGCGGCCGGGGGGTTAAAACCTTAGCTGGGCGCACACGCTGCCCAAAGTCCCGTCCCTGCCTGTGAAGAGCCGCCCCTCCCGCCTGAAGGAAACCCCTGCCAGGCTGCGGGCTGGGCTCCCGGCCCGCCCCCTCCTCTGGCAGCTCGTCCCTCCTCCGGCTTCAACTTTACCTGGGACCAGAGGGGAGGGAAGTGGAGGCGGATCAGCCCCACCGCCCTCCCCGGTCCGTCCCGCACCGCCCCTCGCCGGGGGGCTGCCGGCTCCCCGCCCCCGCTCCTCTCCGTGCGGCCCTGCGGCTCCATTGGCTGCGGGCGGCCGGGGCGGCGGCGGCCGGCTGCCATTGGCCTGCCGGGCCCTCCCAGGAAGTTCGGGGGAAGGAAAGAAAAGTTTTTGGGGTGGGTTTTTTTCTTTTTCTTGTTTAATTTTTTTCCTCCTTCCCCCTCCCCCCCCTCCCCCCCCCCCGCCTTTTTTTTTTTTAAAAATTTATTTATTTAATTTGAAGAGAAAAAGGCGAGCGGGGAGCGCGGGGCGGGCGGCGGAGCGGGCATGGTGCGGCCGCGGAAGCCGCCCCGCCGCTGAAGCCGCCCCGCCGCCCTGGCTGCTAGCAGCGCCCGCTCCCGCCGCGACCCCGGCCCCGGCCCCGCCGCCGGCCGCGGCACCCCCGCCATGACGGTGAGTCGGGACCGTCCCGCCGCGTTCGGGATTGGGGGGGGGGGGGGTGGGGGGGCGGAGGTCCTCCGGCCGGTATCTCTTCTCCCCCTCGTCCGGGCTTTGGGGGTGCCCGCCGGGACCCTGTGAGGTTGGGAAGGGACGGAGGGGCCCCCGCAGCTGTCAGACGCCGCCTCCTCGGGGTCTCTCCCCTTCCTGCCCACCGCTGCTGCCCGGGGGACTCTGGCCCTGCTGTGTGTCAGAGGCTGCCTCTGAGGCTCGGTGCCTCCCTGTCTCCCCTGTTGCCCCCTCCCAGGGCTCCCCGGGCCGCTCGGTAGAGCCACTTCGTTTGGGGTGGGCGCCACCCAACCTCGAGAGAAGTGGGTAAGCGGGGACCTGTCTGAGGCCTGCCGAGCTCATTGCATGGATGACCGCAGTCGGATGTGAAATCTGCATCCCCCTGGGCGCGGGGAGCTCCTGCTCCCCGTGGGAAGCAAGATGTGGTTTTTGGGGCAGGGAGCATCCCACCCCTGGGGCGAACCTTCCTCGGTGTGGATGTTTGCCAGCCTCATCCCCGAAAGGAAGGCTGCTGAGCGGATTGGGGTAATGGAGATGACAGGCCGGGCCGGGCCCGCGGGCATTTCACACGGGGGCTGTGGGAAAGGGAGAGCCTGTCAACCGCTTGCTTTGTGTGTACGGATTCAGGAGCTGCATGTGTGCACCAGCCTGGGAGTGGCTTTGCTTCCACCAAACTGCTGGATTGGTTTTGCTTTGCGTTTTGGCCCGGGGCCTGCGCCTTGTGGAGCAGGTTCCCTTTTTCGAGGAGACATTGTGCTTTCTGAGAAGCCGAGCCCCTCGCACCATCTCTTGGACGTGTGAGGAAGCAGTGCTCCAGGATGTGGGATCCTGAGGAGCTTTTAGGACTGGGAAGAGTAGGAGACATGGCAATGGCAGAGGCTAGCATTAGAAGGAGTACGCCTGACCATCCCTTCCCTCAGACGCTGAGCTTTCTTAGCCTGTCCCAGCCTCTTCTCTGCTCCTCCATCCCAGTGCCCCTGTACCACCCAGAAGCCATTCCTTTGCTCCCACCCATCCCCTTTCCTTCTTTGGTGTTTACATTCTTCAGATACTTGCAGGCTGTTATCACCTCCCTTGTTGCCCTCCTTCAGCCAGAGCAGGCAGCCACCTCTCCTTAACCTGCCGTTGTAAACTAGTCCTTCCAGACCTCACCTCTGTCCCCAGGACCCCCTCCCGTGCCTTCCCTGGCCAGCTGTGGGGCTGAACATCTCACTCTGGTGGGTACAGATGCAACAGGGCGGAATTGCTGCTGCCACTTCCCCAGCTGAAGCCTTGCCACCGCAGCTCCAAGCTGTGCTGCAGGGCGGTGCGTTTTGCTGGGGGTGCATCCTGCCGCATCCTTGCATCTCCTGCATCCGGATCTCTCCCAGCGATTTGAATTTCCTGGACATTTCCTCCTCCCACTGCCAGGCCGTTTCCTCTGGACAGGGGCTTCAGTTTGAACCTTGTTCTCTTCTCTGCCAGTCTCCTGAGCTTTTTATTCCAGATGAGGAAGCTGGATTTGGTTGGGGGCAGGGGGAGAAAAGTGGCTTTAACTACTTTGTGCATCAGTTGATGCCTCGTCCTATGGTACCGGCCCTTTTCAAAGCCAATTCCAGAGCTGCAGATCTGGCAGGGGAAACAGGAGCCCTCTGCAATTCTTCTGCTTAGGAGAAGCCCTCCAGGGGTATTTTCCAGCCTTGGCATTGCACTGGGGGCGCTAACAGGCCAGCATGTGCTGGCAGTGGTTCTGGCAGGGCTCTGTGCTGGTTTTCTCAGTAGCATATATTCCCTTAACGTTCCTTATTTCAGCGCCTAATGCTGTGAGATTGCAAATCCTCATAAAGAGGAGCCCCAGCTGATCTGTACAGCAGCCCCAGCTGGGAATCCTTTCACTCCCTCTCTCCCTATAGTGTTTTCTGCCTCCGTGGGGCCTGCCTGGCTCTCTTCTGCCCAGCGCACGTGCGTCCCGGAAGGGGGGAAGGTTGTGCTTTGACGTTTCGCCTCCTTTCCTTCCCTCCTGCCGCTCCCAGTTCAGAGCCGGAGCTGAAGTCACAGGATTGGAAGGGATAACGGGAAAAAGGGTGGAGCTCCTGCCACGGGGAAGGAATTAATTTCAGGGCAGCAGCAGAGCCAGCGGGACGCCCGGGTTCTTAGGGATGGGGATGCGCACATCCCCCTTGTCTCCCAGCCTCCGGCCGCGCCCATCACCTCTGTGGCAGGTGAGGTGTGGGAGCCCCCTGTGCCCTTTTACTCGGGTTTCCCTGCCTGCCTTCCTTCCCGAGCGGCTTGGGGCCACTGTCAGACACTCCTGGCCAGGCCTGAAGCTGTAGCAGCCAGTGACCCTCCCCTTGGCAGGCATCCCCATGCCTGCTCGAACCAGTAGCCAAAGCATTGGGGTGGGCTGGCCCATATTAGGCTCTTGCCACTCCATAACCTTGGGGGTAACCTCAAGAAGATGAAAGCACGCAGGTGGACAGGGACCTGGACTTGTGGGGCAGCCACGGCTGGCCACTAGGCTTGTTCGGGGGTTGTAGAGTGGCTGTTGGCTTGCTGAGTCACCCCATCTTGCCAGCTCAGTCTTGAGTGGTGATTGTGGCACATGGGGACTGCTGGTGGCTTCCCCGGGACTGGAAGAGTGGTGCATACCACTGAGAGGTCCACCTGGCACTGTTGCATCTCCAGCACCATCCCCCCCACCTGGTTCTGCTCCAGAAGAAGAGGCAGATTTGCAAACTCTGGCTTCCTGGGGAGAAGAGGCGTTGGGCTGAATTATTTGGTGGTGCAACTTCTCCAGAGTCAGCAGGGTTGGGAGGAGGGACTGGCTCCAGCCTGTTTTGCTGACAGCAAAGCCAGGGAGAGTGGTTCCCCTGAGTCAGCTCTCCAGCACTTCACCTTGGGAAGGAGATAAACTGGTTGGGATGCCACACTGGTGGCATGAGGTTAGGAGGAGGCAGGGAAAGGGGGAAATTTCTTTCTAGCATGATGTCATCTGGGTGAAACTCTTCCATCTGCATCTTCAGTAGCTGTGGCTGAGGCTGGGCAGAGGGCATGCTCTGCAGCAGGACGGAGCAGAGAAAGAGCTGGGCAGTAAGAAAGGAGCCCCCAGCATCTTGCAGAGGGTTGAGTCTCACGCTGGTTCTGACTATGATTTCATCTCTACCCTGGGGCACATTATTTAAAGGCAGCATGTTTTCACAGCTGTTGAGTTGCCTCCTGTCCGTTTGTGGTGAGGGCTGTTTGGGAGAGAGCTACTTGTGTCTTTAATAAATGATTGGTGGGGGAGTTACCAGAGGGATGTAGCTCTGGGGCATGGACAGCCAGGGTTTGGATGTGTGTCTGGTTCTTTGCAACTTTGCCTTCACCTCTAAGGCAAGCCCCATCGGTTGCAGTGGAGCACTCCAGTCTGCCAGCTCTCCTTGCCTCTTCCTCCCCCCTCTCTGAATAAATACCTCTGAGGCACCTTGTGGAAACCTCCTTGCTGAGTAGTTCCCTTTAATTTTTTTTTTAAACCTTTCCTTATCTCCTGCTCCCTGTTACAGGAACAACTGCCTGCTGTTGAGAGCTAAATCCAGTCCTCCTTCACCACCGGGTCTTACACCTCCATGAGTTTCCTAAAAAAGCAATGCCAGGCTTTCCCACTGTTGTGCGCACAGTGGGGACTCGCCTTCCCCACCCTGGGGTGAAAAGCCTTTTCCTGGGTCACTCCCAGGCAGTAACCCTCTGTTTTGTCCTTTTCTCTCCAGCCGGATCTCCTCAATTTCAAGAAGGGATGGATGTCCATCCTGGACGAGCCGGGAGAGGTAAGGCTGACATGGGCGTCTGCCTCTTCCCCAACCCCTGCTACTAGAGGTCCCCCAGTGAGCAGCTGTCTGAGGTTGCTCCCACTAGGAAAGACAAGTGGGATGACTTTAGTGGAGGTGTCTCGCTCTGCATGGGGGCGTGAAGGTTCTCCCAGTGCCCCTATCCCAGCCCAGGGGTGCATGGGGGAGCTGGAAGGGACGTGGAGAAGGGGGAAGAGAAGGCCAAGAGGTCACAGCACAGAGCATCCCTCCCTGTTCCTATGTTTCCCCTGGTAACTGCCTGTCCATTTCCCCCCTGTCTTTTCCCTTCCCTCCCCTTGCCTGACTGCCTGCAGTGGAAGAAACATTGGTTCGTGCTGACCGACTCGAGCCTGAGGTATTACCGGGACTCGAACGCGGAGGAGGTAAGCACAGCCAGCTGTTCCCCAGCCCTCTCTTCCTTCCTGGCCAGGGAGGAGAGGAGCGTGGGCCTGGCATGACCAGCGCGCTCCAGGGAGAAGCGGCAACATCCTGTCCCAAAAGGCCTTGGAGGTGGCAAGCTGCCCTTGGCCAAGGGGTGCCAAAGGGGACAGGTGTCTGGCAGGGTGGTGGAGCCTTGGGGAGCTGTCAGTGGCAGAAGTTGAGGGACTGGTCCTGTGGCTGGGCATCTCCGATGCTCTCCATCCACACTGCTGGCTGCTCCTCGGATTAAAAGAGTCCACGCTGTGCTGGGGGGCTGAGACGGGCTCCCAGAGAGTGGTGGGGTGAAGGCAGAGGTGGTCTGTGCTTTGGTTAGGGTACTGGCAGGTGACAGGGGTTTTGTCAAAGCTGGGTTTGCACTGATGTCCTGGTGGGTGGCTGTGCTTGCAGGCTGATGACCTTGACGGAGAAATTGACCTCCGGTCCTGCACAGACGTGACGGAGTTCGCGGTGCAGCGCAACTACGGCTTTCAGATACACGTGAGTGTCTGGCACCTCATGGGCATGCAGCGACAGCACCCAGGGACACGGGGTGGGAATGCAGGCTCCCTCCCTGGACTGGGACACTGAGAGGCAAGCCGGGCAAGACTTGTGCCAGTATGGCGGCCTGGCAAGGCTGGTTGGTGACAGGTGGGTGGCAGTGCTCAGGGGCATGAGTGCTGCCTGCCTGTAGAGGAAGGAGGCGAAGGAGGCTTTGCAGGGCTGGGAGAACGCTGTGCTGGAGGCTGCCCAGGAGCAACGCTAAACACTGGGAGCATTTACTTGACCTGCTGGCTGCGGCAGCTTCTCTAAAGCCATAGAGGGAGGTGGCGAGCGCTGCAGATCTCAGCGTAGCCTAGCTGACCGTGCTCTGGGTAACAACCTGCACCTTGGATCTGGCCCCAGTACAATCCTGTCCTCTGCTCCTCACTGTAGCAGTAGGAGGTGGCACAAAATTTGGTGTTTCTGTGGGTGTGCAGGGCTGGGCACTTCACGCTCTGGGTTTCTCCGTGGCCTGCTGCCGTACCCCAGCAGTGATGCCCAGCTCCCAGCAGCGGAATGTTTGGATTGCACTGTCTCATGCCAAGTGCTGACAGAACCTCTGTGTCCTCCTGGGTGTAGACAAAGGATGCTGTCTTCACTCTGTCAGCCATGACCTCGGGCATCCGTCGCAACTGGATTGAGGCCTTGAGGAAGAACGTGCGCCCAGTCAGTGCACCAGACGTCACCAAGTAAGAGCTACTTAGCGCCGCTTCTCCTCTTCCCCCTCTTGCTTACCCTCTCCCCTAGCAGACAGGTACTGGGAAGGTTCCCCCTGAAATGTGTCCACTGTCGGATCATCCCTGTCCTCCTCCTGAATGTGGCCTGGAGACACCCTCCAGTGGCAAGGCTGATGGCTCCTGCTCTTGCACTCGCTCTTTTTTTCCTCCCCACATCAGTTTAGACTGGTTTCTCCACCAGCATAGCTGTAACTGGGGCAAATCCTCCCTGCACATGGAATAACCCATTCCCCTGAGGGGTGGGTTGCTACAGGCCCAGCTCTTCACTCAGGGTGGCATTCTGTAAGGCTGGGCTGAGCAAGAGCTGGGCCTTGGAGGGTTGATGGTGCCTCTGTCAGCATCCTTTCCCACACAATGCCAGTCCTTCACTTGCTGCCGCTCTGGTTTCAGGCTCTCTGACTGCGATAAGGAGAACTCCTTCCGTAACTGTGTCCCCCAGAAGGGCTCACTCCGGACAGAGGATCAGCAACGGCCAGGCTCGGGCTCCGAGGGGAACTCAAAGAGCAGTCACTGGAAGGCGGATGGGCAGCGCCATGCCTTTGACTACGTGGAGCTGTCTCCATTGCCGCAGGACCCCGGGAGTCAGGGCTCCCTGCAGAGGACCAGAGGGAGCTTGAGGATCTCAGACCGAACTCCCAAGCATGAGGAGCTAGAGCGAGATCTGGCCGTCCGTTCAGAGGAGCGGCGGAAGTGGTTCGAGACCCCCGATGGCAGAGTCCCGAATAGTGATGGCCTGGCAGGGGACTCTTCCCGCAAGGCGGGGGAGCAGGACCTCCCCGCTCCCCTGCTTTCAGAGGACCAGAGGATTCAGCTGAATGAGGAGATAGAGAAGAAGTGGCTGGAGCTGGAACGCCTGCCCTTGAAGGAGTCACGGCGGGTGCCCTTAACAGCACTGCTGAACCAGAGCAAAGGGGGACATGGGGACACCAACGAGGCACTGAAAAAGGAGGTAAGAGCATCCCTCTTCTCTGAAACTGGGATTCTGATGGCCCTTTAGTGTGGTCCTTGACAGCAGGAGGCTGCAGAAGAGCAAGGCGGAGGGATGTGCAAGGAGGTGTTTGTGCTTTCTGGCTCCATTTGCCACCCCTTGAGTCCATGGGAGCTTTTGTAACTGGGTAATGGGAGGCTGGAGATCTGCTCTCACACACCTGGAGAGGTTCCTGGGCCATGTTTTGATCCAGGATAAGTTAGTTGGTGGCACTGCTTACATGGAGTCTGCGTTTCCCAGGAGTACCCCTGCAGCCTCTCTGGCTGTTCCCAAGCCTGCAAGCACTACACCTGCCAGTCTTTGAAAGGAGCTGTGCACTTGTGTGTCATCCCATCCCATGCATGCATCACAGCATGCAACAGTGGTTTCTCCAACTTCTCTGGAAGTTGGGATGACTTGTCTGCTCCTTGTCTGCTTACAAGGCTGGGCCTGGCTTTTCTGGTTTGGTCCCTTGGCCCGCTGCCATTCCTGTGGGAAGCAGATATTGCTGTTGGCTGCACCTCATCTTCCACATCTCCAAGCCCCATGTTGAGATGCAGCACGTTGGTCGGGTTGTGGCACTTTCCTACCCCCAGCTGAGCATCTCTCTCCCATCCCTGGCACAGGTCCAGTCGCTGCGGGCGCAGCTGGAGTCCTGCCGGGCCCGAAATGAGAGCCTTCGGGAGGCGGTGAGATCCCAGGGAGACGGCCCCGCGCCCCGGGGCTACATCTCGCAGGTGAGCAAGGCACTGGACACAGGACTCGGGGGTCTCTCCCAGTCCCAAACTGGGAAACGCCAGCACTCGGCTCATTGCCGACCTAATCATTGGGTTGCCATGGTGACCCTAACTGGGCCTGCTGGTAATCAATGTTAATTACATAAAGGGTGGTGTGAGTTGACTGGCCTTAAAAAGGGGCCAGAGTATAAACGAGGAAGAGGAGAGTAAGGGGAGAGGTGCAGGATCTGTGCCCGCTCTGTGGGCACAGTGCTGTCCTGGACTGGAGGTGCTGAGCTGTCCTGACTCAGGAGTGGGTTAGCAGCTTCCTGCCAACATTCCGGGTGGTTTGCAGCTCGCCACACATGGTTCTTGCAAGCAGGGGCTCCCGAATCCCTTGTTGAAAGCTGTCCCTCAGGCCCTGGGGAGCTCCTGTCCCTGCCAGAGCTGCCTGAGTCCTGAAGGTCACTTTGACAGCACAGCCTGTTCGCTTGCTGGGACGGCACGTGGGAAAGCCTGCAGAGCAGTTCGCCTCTTGCTTCTGTATTTATTTTCCTCCCGCATAGACTCCTCTAAAGCAAGCAGGGTCACATCCCACAGGGATTTCCTTGTGGAGAGGCTGCCATTCCGCCACGCTGTGGGGATTTCAGGACGTGGCCTACATGTTGAAAGATGCTGGGGGAGAAGGAAGTCAGGGCTGGTGAAGCCTGTTGCAGCAGGAGACCTAGCCCAGATAAAGAAACCCACAAGCCCAGCCACCCACCAGTCTCTCTGGCATTGTGATTTAATATTTACAGCTCACAGGCCTCTTCATGGGCAAAAAAAGTGAAAGAAGTGGGGAGGAGTAACGCCTTATCTTCCTCATAACTCAGAAGGCCAGCGTTTTTTGCATCGAAGGGCTCCTTCTCTCTCTCTCTGCCAGGGTTCACAGCCAGATCACCAAACTTTTAATCTCCCTTGAACGTTCTGTGAAGCTTCCCAGCTTCCTGGTCTCAGCAGGGAGGAGCAGCCAGCAAGGACTTGTGTTCCAGCAGCACCCTTTATATCAGCCTTTGCCTTAGTACTAGGGCTGGAATGGGACAGCGAGGGGCTGTTGGGGGACATGAGGTCTTCCTGGCTCTCTGCTCGCGTCTTGGGGGCCCTGGTTTTTTACAGTAATGCTCTGATGTGGTTTGATGGGGAACAGATCCTTCCTGAGGGGCCAGGGGCTGGTGCTTCTAGTGTCTGGAGGGAGAGCAGCACTAGCTCCGAGGTGGGAATCGCTCTGCTTTGCTGTAACTCCAGTTAACCACCGCTCTCAGTGTTGAAAGAGCCACCCCCTTGGTCACAGAGCCATCAGAAAGGAGGGCAAGCTGTGTGAGGAGAATCCCTGACCATCAGGCTTTGGGGAGGGCACTTTGGCAGCCTCCACAGGGCAGCGCAGGGTGTCACTTTTCAGGAGAACGGGCTCACTTTTCATTGATTCCAGGGGATGCTGCTTCATTTAAAAGGCAGATGCTGAGCTGCAGTTCCTGCTGTTGATATCCACCAGACAGGCAGTGCAGCCTGGTGGAGGGTCTGGATGGGGGTCTTGGGCACATTATTTCTGGCTCTTGCGCCAAAGAAGGACGTTCCTGTCTTGCTGCTTTCAGTTTTAAGAAGAGCAAGAGGAATGTTTCCTCTTCTGCAAAGCTCGAGGGGGGTTTCAAGGGTATTGTGGCCCTGACAAATGGTTGTGTGTGGTGATAAGAGTGCCACCTTGCTTTCAGAAGGAAAAGACCCTCCTGGGAAGTGGTCTCACATATCTCAGAATGGCCCTGGGCTTGGGTGAGGTTTGGAAGGGCAAACATCAGCCCGGCCAGGTGCCTGTCCCAGCTCAGGCCCTTCTTCCTGCCTTCCTGGTCCCTCACCCCTCCTTTCTGCTGCGTGGCAGGAGGCCTGTGAGCGCAGCCTGGCCGAGATGGAGTCGTCCCACCAGCAAGTGATGGAGGAGCTCCAGAGGCACCACCAGCGGGAGCTGGAACGGCTGCGGCAGGAGAAGGAGCGACTCCTGGCAGAGGAAGCTGCAGCAACGGCAGCAGGTAGGAGCAGTCACCAAGCTGTGCCCCTGCTTGGGAAGGTCCCTCCCACCTCTCCCAAATGTCCCTTATGAGAAATCAGTCATCCCGGTTAGCTGGAGCCACAGTGCTGACCCTGCTTGTGTGATGCTGATGCTTGGCACCTTCTTGTGGACAGGCAGGGCTGACAGACGTGGCAAAGAGCTCCCATGCTGCCCTGTGTTAGTCTCCTTGGAAGTATTTGGTGCATTAAGGTGATGTTGAAGTGAAGAAGGTGGGGGATGCCCCAAGGGCAGAAGGGATGGAGAGGGAACCTGGAAAGAGTGCAGCAGCAGGAGCTTGGCTGGTTCCCTGGCACAGTTTCCCCAGATGTGCCAGAGCTGGCACAACCTGATCCCCTCTCTCCTGTTGTTGCCCTCTGCAGCCATCGAGGCACTAAAGAAAGCCCACCGGGAGGAGATGAATAAGGAACTGGGCAGGACACGAAGCTTCCAGCAGTGCAGCTCCATCTCAGATGCCCTCCAGAAACAGCACCAGTAAGAACCCGTTTCTCCTGCTCCCATTGCCCAATGCTGCTGCCCTGTGCTGGTTACTGCACCTCATCTGCAACCATAGCCCCCAGCTGTCCCTATTGCTGCCTCCCCTGCTCCCTCTTGGGGGTGGTGGGATGCCCAGGGCTGCTGGAGCTGTAGGGCAGGGAGGTTTATCCCCTACGTGGCTATTTTCCCTCTGGCACCTCTGTTTTCTCCCTCACTTCTTCCCTCTGTCATCTTTATGGAAAGCTCCTCTGTTCCTTCTGCATGGCTCGAAGCTCCTAGGAGCACCATGCATGTTTGGGGGAGGCTGGGAACTGAAGCCTTGGTCCCTGGGGGACATTATTCTGTGCTAGTGACTGGCATGGGCAGGGGCTGCCTGTGCCAGGGGGCAAGGAGACGGTGATGCTGGTGGACAGGGGCCGGCGCAGACTGTGGGCAGTGATGAGCTGGTGCCTCTGGCAGGTTGGACGTGGATTCCCTGAAGCGGGAGCTGCAGGTGCTTTCCGAGCAGTACTCCCAAAAATGCCTGGAAATTGAGGAGCTCACCCGGAAGGCAGAGGAGCGGGAGCAGACGCTGCAGCGCTGTCAGCAGGAGGGGAAGGAGCTCCTCCGGAAAAACCAGGCAAGAGAACGTCTTTCCCTGCCAGCAGAGAGCACAGAGCACATTCCTCCCTCACACAGCACACACACCACCCCCCCACCCCTCTGTTAAAACTCCCCTATTTGGTCACATTTCTTTCCCTCTGAGATTTTATCATCAGAAAGGGAAAAAAAAAAGAGGCTGTGGATGGGCCTGTCTTAACTATGCTGGTAAAAATGGCGAGTGTCTTCTCTTCTGCTGGTTGTAGGTGCTGCTGTCACCTATGGGCAGGGGGTTTTGAGAAGATCTCTAAGCTGGAGTAGGGCTGGCACGAAGGTGGAGAGGTCAGGGCAGCAGAGTGGTCTGTGCCGTGGCTACTCTGACGTCACCTGGTTTTCCCTGTAGGAGCTGCAGACTCGCCTCTCGGAGGAGATCGGGAAGCTGCGGAGCTTCATCACATCGCGTAGCGCCGGGGACCGCTCTCCGCACAACAACGAGCGGAGCTCCTGCGAACTAGAGGTATGAGGGTCGCCCCACGCCTGGGGTCTTCTCCTCGTGGCAGTTTTTGGCTTGGAGCACGTAGGAGGGGGGTGCCGGATGGAGCAGCAGGGCTGCTGCAGGAAGGAGGTACGCGCAAGCTTCCCCTCCGCTGCTCTCCCGGGGCGCTCACGCCGCTTCCTGCCCCGGCCCTCCTGGTCCTTCCTTCCTTTACCGCTGCCGCGCTTGCGCCAGGGCCGCCGGCCTTTCCGAGGCGGTGGCTCTTGAGTCACCTCTGGTTCCTCTCCCCCCTGCCTGGCCCAGGTGCTGCTGCGGGTGAAGGAGAACGAGCTCCAGTACCTAAAGAAAGAGGTGCAGTGCCTCCGGGAGGAGCTGCATATGATGCAAAAGGTTGGTGTCTTCTGGGAGCCATTGGGAAAACAGTGGGAGAAAGGAGGGAGGGCAGCACCAGGGCTCCTTGTCAGCAGGGGTTGGCTGGGTTTGGTGGGCCAAGCCCTCTTGTCACCTGTGTTCCTCATCCCTGCTCACTCCTGAGCATGTGGCAGCCGTGTGCTCCGAACAGTGTGGGCTGGTGTTGGCTTGTGCTGTGCAAAGGAAATGTCACAGAGACCTTGCACGGACAGCCAGGAGCCCTTTCCCAGGTGGGAAGCCTGGATGAAGCTTGCCCAGCATTCTACTTCCCCAGCTGCCCTCTGTCCCCTGGTTGTCCCCTCGCTGCATGGACATGTTTCCTTGGGTACAGTTGCTGGGTGTGCTGCTCCCTCCACTGGCAGCAGCTCCTTCAGAGGGATTTTCAGAGATCCCTGCCAAAGGGTAACCTGAAAGAGGCTTTGAGATTCAGTGATGGTCCAGGAGTTTATAACTACCTTTCTCACAAGCTTGTTATGTAAGTGGCTGGGACCAGCCCTTTCAGTGGCCTGCATCTCTGGTGGGGTTTATTTTTCCCCTAAGGCTGACCCAGATGCACACAAGCCATGCTAAAGCCGACATTAAACTCCTCAATTTGATCCCCACTACGGTGGAACCAGTGACTCTGCCTTCCTCCCCATCTCAGGGTTTGGAAAGCAGTATCTTCACACTCTTCTGAATGGTTTCTGCGTGGCCCAGATCGGGATGGGCTTCAAACCTGGGGCTGGCTTCTCGCCTGCTGGCCTTTCTCCTTCCTGCTGGGCTCACTTCGTTGCCCCCCACTCCATCAGTGCCAGCCCTATACCTGCTAACCCCGCTCCCTCCCCTGGCAGGATAAGAGATTTGCCTCAGGGAAATACCAAGACGTCTATGCAGAGCTGAATCACATTAAGGTGCGCTCGGAGCGAGAGATCGAGCAGCTGAAGGAGCACCTGCGCCTGGCCATGGCGGCTCTGCAGGAGAAGGAGTCGCTGTGCAACAGTGTCGGCAAGTAACGGTGAGCACCAGAGCTGCTGCCATGTCCCCTCTGGCTGCAGGTGGTTGAGATCAGTGCCCTGCTCTTCCAGGGGGATGGAAGCTGACAGTTCCTCCTGCTCCATTCGTGCTGAAACTTCAGCCTTAAAGTCTTCCTTCTCTGCTTCTTGCATCCTCTTGTCTTGTGCTGCTGGCCCTCCTGTTGCCCCTGATGTTTTCCCAAGGTCCCCAGCCCCCTTCTCGCCATGCTGCTGTTGATGCTTCTGCAGCCAGCACCACATGCTGCTCATTCAGGCTGGAGGTGAGGGCCAGCCACCTTGCGGCCTTCACCCCGTGCCTCCAATGACAGCACAGGGGGCAGTTACACAGTATCTGCATAGGTGATGGTGCTGCTGCTTTTGCCTTTGAAGTGGTTTCCCTGTTGCAGTGTGGAAACTCTAGTCCTACATCAAAGCAGCCCTGACTAGACCCAGCCGTCCTCCCACGCTCACCCACAGGCATCCTTGCTGTGGCTGGGGAGGGAAGCAGGGTGTCAGGAACGAGGGCATCCCATTGTCTGGAGTGCTCCTGCTGCTTGCTCACGTGCTCTGGCTGTTGGGATTGGGGTCACCCTGCTCTGTGAGTGGGTCTGTGGGTGCTGGACAGCCATCTTGGGGCAGGAGGGGAGTAGGAGGGGGGTGGCATCGCTGCGCTTGGTGTGAGTCTTTCTAAACCATTTCTGGTTTTGTCTCTCTCTAGGTCTGCTCTTCGTTTGTTTATCTGTTCTTGTTTCGTATTTTGCTCCATTCCTCACTCGTGGGGAGGGGGAGGTTGAATCCTGTCCATTACCACCTTGGTGAGGAATCCCACGCACCCCTCAGCCTCCTCCCTCCCCCCTTCCAAAGCTTTTTGATGAACCCCTTTTGTCTGCGTACCTGAGCACGTTGTTTGGACTGGCTCCTTACATGCACCTTCTTCAGGATTTTATATGTGAAAATTATATTTTATAGAGGAATTTTTTCCCCCTTGGAAGAAGGGGAAGAGGACAGGGAAAACTTTTACTACATCACCAGCATTTTCTAACCTGGGAAAGAATCCGGTTTTCCCCCCCTTCCCCATCCCCAACCTCCCCCCCCTCCCCCACTGCTCCCAGCCACACAGCCACCTTCTGCACCTATTCCTTCTCTTCCAACTGTCTCCACGGCCTCCATGGGATGTACGGTGAGGACCACACTCCCCCTCCCTCCCCGTGCCACCCCCAGAGACCTGTGGAGAAGACACGCAAGCCATAGGAGGGAGCCGCCGGGGTAGTCTGCCATGGACACGCTTGCCTGGGCCTTTGGAAAGAGGAGACCTTGGCAAGAGTCTGCATGATCGAGCTCTCTCCGTGACTGTCCTTTGGCTCCTTCATGAACCTCAGCTGGCAGGATCCCAGAGCCACGGGGCTTCTCCTTTCCGGGGAAGAGCTGTGAGGCTGCTACTGCACCCGCCCGAGCCAACCCTCATCCCCTCCCCCTGCCCCAAGGTGGCAGCTGCTGCTGCTCTGCTCCAGCCTTCAACTTTTAACTTAATAAAATCTCCCCCTTTCGCTGAGAAAAAAATGTTTGTTGAGGGGAATGTTTCCATAACCCAGTGTGAAGGGTGGGGGGTGTAGTTTTTCCATGTTCCTGTGTGATTTGGGGGCATCCTGACCCCTCAGTTCCCCTCTGGATTCAGGGAGGAAAAGCAGCCAGGAGCACCTGTGGCTCGAGAGCTAGAGGAGCCCTGCAGTGCCGTTATCCTGCTGTCTGCTGCACCTTGGGCAAGGGGGGAATAATCTGCTTCATGACACTCCGAAAATCCCACGTGGACCCTGACCCCACAGCCTGGGCTGTGTTGGCACTGGGGCTCCACACAGCACAGCAGGTTACTGGACAAGTAAATATATATACCTCCGGGGGGGGGATCAGAGACATCTCAAATGCTTTCCTCCTCCTAGTTTTTCAGTGAAGCATGTTGCTTTTTAGGCAGGATGGAGGACCTGGGGGTGCCCCCTCCTAATTCAGCCCCATCCCAGTGTAAACGTGGCCTATTGGCTCTGCAGAGATACTGCTGACAACTACACAAGAGCCCTAATTGTGGGGTTGTCCCAGGGCTGTCTGAAAAGGGGAAGGTGAAGGGCTCGAGGAGGACCCTCAGGCAGAGGTAATGGATGTGTTGGCTGTGGGAGTGGAGAACTGAGAGACAGGGGGATGTGACAGCCACAAAAAGGAGAGTTACGGCAACATGCCTTCATCTGTGTGTGATAACCTCACTGTGGTCCCAGTGGCCCCAGGGCAAGGGGGGTGCAGGTCAATACAGACCCACTCCTTCATGGGGCATGGCTGCGGGGGCTGCTTTGCTTAGGTAAAGTGAGACACTTTGTAAGCCACAAATTCTGGTGAAAGGGGGTTGCAGGCTTTTGTCACATGCAGCACGCCCTTGGGCAACCCAGCCAGTGATGCAAGAGGCTACACACTGAGCTCAGCAGCCAGATCCCTGTTGCACCACTGCAGAGCTTGGGCTTGGTCTTGCAATGCTTGGCATCCTGCCTCTGGCCTAGAAACCCTCCTGCCCCTGTGCTGCCCAAGGTCTTTTCCCTCTGCTTCCCAGCAGGACATGGCTGTTGCCATGAAATCTGGGATGCGGGTGGGCGATTGGCACACTGGGGCATGAGATGGGAAGGAAGGCAAGAGGTGATGGAGCAGCTCTGGTTGAGTACCTCCAGGCTGCAGGGCTTGGTCTTGCCATGGCAGACTGGCAGAGACCAAGAAAAGAGGAAACAAAAGAGGGGTTTGGGGCACGGTGTTGCAGGCTGGGGTGTGTGCACGTGGGCTTTAGAACAACCACCCACTGAAACAACACCCTGTGTGGTCGTACCTACTCCTGGGAGAGGAGACCCCCAAAAGTGGGACAGTGGAGGGTGTGTGAGGGTTGAACTGCAGACTGCAGGTGCATGTGGCTTGCCAGCCCCTTCCCCAAGGGGTTGGGTGTCTGCTGTTTGTTTGGGTTGTTTTCTCAGCACGGGGGTGTGTTGGGGCGGGTGTTTTTTCCCGCTTCCTGGCTGGGGGCTGCTCACCCCGATAAACACGTCGTGTAAGTGTGGGCAAAATGTGTGGGTGCCTGACAGGCGGTCGAGCTGCCCCTCCTTGAGGCTCTGTGTCTCCAGATCAGCCACTGGCTGGGCAGGACTGTCCCGTCATCCTGGCATGACGGGCGACTGCCACCTCCCACACTGGTACGGCGTTAATCGGGCGGCCCCCATCACCCCTGCAGCGGGGCGATACGGCTGCTCCGTCATCTCTGCCCTGCTATCTCCTGGGTGCAGGGGAGCGGGGCGGGTGGGGAGAGGAGATGACTGAAATGCCTGTGAGTGACTGGAGCAATGGATGGCAGAGCCCAAAAAGCATCTCGAAGCAATGTCTGTGCCCCATCCGCTTGCTCTCAGCCGGGTTGTGATGGCAAGAAATGTCCCAGCCTGCATCACAGGGCAAACCTGCAGCCACGTGGCACCAGCATCCTGGCTCACATAAGGAGCTTGCCTGTAAACAGCTAGGCAACCCTAAAACAGTGGTGACTGGTCCAGCAGCTGGAGGCTGTACCCCTTCTGCTGTGCCCCTTCTGCCATGCCCCTTCTGCCATACCCATACCCCTTCTGCTGTGCCACTTCTGCCATGCCCCTTCTGCCGTACCCATACTCCTTCTGCCATGCCCCTTCTGCCATACCCATACCCCTTCTACTGTGCCCCTTCTGCCATGCCCCTTCTGCCGTACCCATACCCCTTCTGCTGTGCCCATTCTGCCATGCCCCTTCTGCCGTACCCATACTCCTTCTGCTGTGCCCCTTCTGCCATGCCCCTTCTGCCATACCCATACCCCTTCTGCTGTGCCCCTTCTGCTATGCCCCTTCTGCCGTACCCATACTCCTTCTGCTGTGCCCCTTCTGCCATACCCCTTCTGCCGTACCCATACCCCTTCTGCTGTGCCCCTTCTGCCATGCCCCTTCTGCCGTACCCATACCCCTTCTGCTGTGCCCATTCTGTCGTGAGCGGCTGCCAGGCCAAGCAGCTTCATGCCAGGCTGATGGGGCTGCACTGCACACCCTGGGCTCGGGGCTGAAGCTCTCAGGAACACAGCTGGAAAATCGGCCAATTTCCCTGTTTCACCACCAAAACAAGCACTGAAGCACTTGGATCTGACTGTCAGCAGGGCCAAGTGCCACTGCAGGGGATTCTGGGCCTCTCTGGAAAGGGGAATCAGGAAAAATCAAGTGTTGAGCCTGGCCTTATGTGCCAGAAGTGCCCTGGTGCACTCAAACGCCAGTGAACAGCTGTCCACAGCCAGTCTGTAGCACAGCCAGTCTCTAGCACACCCGCGATGGCCGCAGTTTGACCGTGTGAGATGAAATCCGCAGCTGGAAGTGTGTAAATCCCTTTGGGATCTGGATGAACAGTGTCGAGAGGGAGGGAAAGCTAAACGGGTATATGGGTAGGTTCCCTGTCAGGCTCTGGGGTTCACTAGAGAACGATTGTTTTCCAACCTCTGCCACCTAACGCCAGAAATGGGAGGCACAGGAGGCTCAGAGCAGTTAAGCTGCTCTTCTTGAGGAGAAAAGGGGTTGCAGGGGGTAACACACGCCGCCTTGGCCAAAATTATGTGGCCAAAACTACAAGGATGAGCCCAAGCTGGCCACGGCTAACTGGGTGGCCCAGGGGAATAACTTTTATTTCTAGATGATCCCCCCTATGCTGCTTGTGGTGGAGTGCTGGTGGCGCTGGACCCCACTTAGCAGAAGCAGCAGGGCTTGCATTGTCCTGCAGCATCTGTCCCTCACATCCAGCCTCAACAGGGGCAGGAAAACCCTTCTCAGTCCTGGCCAGCATGTGCTAAGGATGCATCAGTGGAACAGGCTGCCCAGGGGGGCTGTGGAGTCTCCTTCTCTGGAGACATCCAAGACACCTGTCCATCTGGACACCTACCTGTGCAACCTGTCCTAGGGAACCTGCTTTGGCAGGGGGCTTGGACCCAATGACCTCTGGAGGTCCCTTCCAACCCCTACAATTCTGTAACACTGCAGGGTTCATGGGGTGCCTTCCAGTATCAAGTGGGGTGCTTTGGGGTTACCTTGACCCATATCCCCCCCTCGCCTCTCCGTCCAAGGCCAGCAGCAGCCTGATGAGCTGGGCCCACCCATATGCCTTCCCTCCACTGAGTTGCTCCCCTGAGGGCACAGGGTCTTCCCCCTATTTTAACTGGCTACAAATTAAGGAGCTATTCCGAACACAAGGGTCAGAACCCCCATGTGTTGGAGGGAGTGCGTTTGCCCACCAGCAGCATCACCCACCAGCGGGGGCTGAGCAGCCCCCCTCAGCTGCAAGAGCTGCCCAGGTGACTGGCTGAGATTAGACCCCTATTTTTCAGCTGGCAAAAGTTAGGTAGAGCTCCAGTCCTCCCCTTTCCTCACCTTCCTCCCACCCACCATTGCCTCCCTGACGCTGCACTGCCCCGATAATCGCTGCCTGGTTTTTAAGGCTGGTGGCTCTGCGGTCAGCCCATGGCGATGTGCCAACTCTGAAGGCTCGGGACGGGTGCTTACACCACCCTCCCCCCCTCCCCCCCCCCCCATTCCCCTACACACACCCTTGTCTACCCTCAGAGCCCGGCGTACAGGCCAGCCACTTCTGACGGTTAAATATTTGGATGCAAAGAAAAACAGATGGTGCCTTATCTGCACCCGCCCGGGTTGCTGACGTGCTGGCAGCCAGCGATGGCGGTTTAGGAGAGCTCCTTTGCCTGGTCCAAGCGTTGTACAGAGACCATCAGCACTCACCCCTGCAAGCTCCATATGGGATGTTTAGTCTTTAAGCAAAAAAAACCCCACCGAGCCCACAACCTCAGGGGAGAGGGGAAGCTGGTTATTCCTCTCTGTAATTAGGATCCCCTTTGATCTTAGTAAAAACAAGTGGTTTGTGGGTGCTGCAAACCTCTCCTGCTCCCCAAAATGGAAGAGCGGCACCAAGGAGAGAGATGCACAAAGGGGTGTCCCCAGTGGGATGTGCTCCTGCCACAGACCTGAGAGTACAAGGGGCTGTGTGTCCTCTCAGGACAGAGGAATAGAATTTGATGAATAGAATAGGAATAGAATTTGATGCCCCCAGAATTTGATGCTGCACCTCAGGTGCAGCATCAAATTCTGGGGGCATCAAATTCTATTCCTATTGCTATTGCTATTGCTATTCCTATTACCATTCCTATTGCTATTGCTATTCCTACTATCTCTTTTTATTTCTTTTAAATTTTTAATTTGAATTCTTTTTCTATTTATCCATTTATATTTATATATGTATATTAATGTATAATTAAGATATATATTAATGCATTTTATTTATATTTTAAAAAAATTTTATATGTATTTGTGTATCTATCTGTGGTTTTCTGTCTCCACTTCTGTGTGTCCCTGGCTGGTGGTTTGCACACCGCTGGGCATCCAGGGCTCGTGGAGGTTGCAGAGAGGGGCTCACCGTGTATTTTCACACCCTGGGGAGATTTGGAGGTGCCAGGGCTCCCCTCCGAGCACCACATAGCGCGTTGGCGGGCGCCAGGCAGCTGCATCCGTGTGTTTTTAAGAAATAAAGGGTAAAAACATCATCTGAAGGGCAAGATTATGATAGCGGCTACATTTAATCTCCCAGGAGCAGCCGACCGCTCCCCCAGCTGGGGAAGGGTGCCGAATTGCTGCCATGCTACGTCCCCGCTCCATCCTCTCACATAGACTCGGGTGCCCCTGCAGAAAGGGGACAGCCTGCTCTTTGTGACCCCCTGCCACACACATGTGAGGGTGAGCTGATGTTCCCAAAGCACCTGGTGGGGAGCAGAAAGGGGCTGGAGAGGGGCAGGGGCATAGGGCAGTGGGGTACTGTTGCTGAGCCTGCTTTGAGGACAGTGCTCCCCCTTTCCTCTTTGGTGTCCTCCTCCAGTGTCCCTCCTTGTCCTCTGATGTTTCTCCCCACGTTCCTTCCTGTGTCCCCCCCAGATGTCCCTCCCTGAGCCTCAGCATCTCCCCCAGCGTCCCTCCATGTGCCCTGACGTTGCTCTGAGTGTCCCTGCCCCATCCCTCCATGTCTTCCCAGTATCTCCAAGTGCTCCTCCTTGTCCCCCCCATGTCCCCCTTGTCCCCCCAGAGTGTCTCCCCAAGCGCTCCTCCTTGTCCCCCAGTGTCCCCACCCGGTGTCCCACTAAACACTCTTCCTCATCCCCCCCCAGTGTCCCTCCTTATCTCCCAGTGCCTTCCCAGTCCGCCGGGCCAGCCGGGGCGGGGGACACACGGGGACACCGGCGGGCGGGCGGGTGGCGCGCGCGGGGCAGTCCTCCCCGCGGTCCGCCCCGCGCCTTTAAAGGGCGCCTGCGGCGGCCGCGGTGCAGCAGCGGCGGCGGAGCAGCAGCAGCAGCACCGGGAGCAGGGGCAGCGCCGGGCTCCGCTGCGGTTGGCATCCCTTTGCCCAGCCTCTCTCCGCCCAGGAGCGGGGGTCCCGGGCCAGGCTTCCCGCCAGGAAGGAGCAGGGAGCGTCACGGGGCGAAGCGCTGACCATGACGGAGAGCCCCATCCCGGCCATGTCTCCGGCCACCAAAGTGAAGCGTGCCCGGGCAGCGCGGCGGCCGGCGGCCCACCCCACCTACTCGGACATGATCAAAGCGGCCATCCGGGCCGAGAAGAGCCGCGGCGGCTCCTCCCGCCAGTCCATCCAGAAGTACGTGAAGAGCCACTACAAGGTGGGCCAGCACGCCGACGTCCAGATCAAGCTCTCCATCCGGCGCCTGCTCGCTGCCGGCGTCCTCAAACAGACCAAAGGGGTCGGTGCCTCTGGCTCTTTCCGCCTGGCCAAGGCCGACAAGGCGAAGAAGTCCCCGGCCAGGAAGAGGAAGAAGGTGGCCAGGAAATCCACGTCGCCCCGGAAAGCGGCCAGGCCCAGGAAAGCCAGGTCGCCGGCAAAGAAGCCCAAATCTGCTGCCAGGAAAGTCAGGAAGAAGTCAAGGGCCAGCCCGAAGAAAGCCAAGACGACAAAGACTTTTAAGTCCAAGTCACTGAAGGCGTCCAAGCCCAAGAAGGCAAAGCGGTCGAAACCCAAAGCCAAGTCCAGCGCCCGGAAATCACCCAAGAAGAAGTGAGAAGTCTAGAGGTCTTTCAGCGCTCTCCCCATTCATTTCTGTAAATAGCTTTAAATGCCTTTATTTTTACCCCTTTCTATTGCATTTTATAAAGAATTCATCTATTCCTGTCTGGAAATACCTAACCCAAAGCAGTTAATGAAACAAAAAAGGAACATCTTTGCTAGGGAGTGTTCCAGTTTGTACGAGTTCCTTGTCTGGGTGTTTATTTCGCTGTCTCAGAAGTCTCTTGCGTGTGTCTGTTGGGTTTTTTAAATGCTGGGCTGCTTGTCGTGTGTTGGGAGTGATGGGGACTCCTCTGTGTGTCTGCTGAGGCCGGGCAGGACTTCAGTTCCTGCTCCTGCCCCAGCTCCTGGGGCAGTTGGGTGATTGTGGGGGCCAGGCAAAGACTGCCTGTGCTGGAGGGAAAGCGGGAACATATGGCAAAAGCTGTAGGCTTCACAGTCCCTCCTCCACCAGCCTGGCTCCCAGCCACCAGGCCGAGGCTTGGTGTGCTGGGTGTGAGGTTGGGCTGGTGCTGGAGATAACCACCCGGCTGGCTGGGTGACATGGCTGCCCGCCTGCCTGCCAAGCACCCTCAGCACAGCTGGGTGGTGTCAGGGACTCTTTGGGCAGGGGTGGGATGGAGGAAGAGGTGGAGCAGGGCCAGAGTCTGTCCACATTTGTTTTCAAGGGGTTGGATGTGTGCAGCAAAGGGTTGATCCCTGGCTAAACGGGGCAAACACAGCTGTGAAGCAGCTTTGCTCCCTGGGGAGGAACAGGCTGGCACAGGGCAGTGGACAGCTCTGCATACAGGCTGGGGTGGGCAGTCAGGGCAGGGTGAGGCAGGATGCTGGCCATCACCAGAAGAGTGGGGGGGATGTGGTGTTAGCAAGACTCCAGAGCATGCCTGGCCCCTACCGGAGCCCCTCCCCAGGCAGGGCTGGGCGGTCCTGACAGCCAAGGCTGGCAGGGAGCCTGTGGGCCATCCCTATTGCTCAGCAGGGTCTGAGCCTCAGGCTGGAGGTGCCTAATTCCCCTCTGTTAGAGACTGTACTCCTTGGGTGTCAGGATCTCCAGCCAGCTGGACCAAGAGCTCCAAAATCCCCAGGACCTGTGGGTGCCCAGTCCCCTTGGGCTTACTATGCTCAAACCCCATGGGCCTGGAGTTTTCACCATCCTGGTCTGATGATCCTAAATAACTTGGGCAGATGGTGCCTGAACCTTTTAAACCATTGAGGATTCCACGCAATGTAGTTCAGGGTACTGAAACCACTGGCCTGGAGGCACCTAATCCCTTTGGACTTTAGTTCTTAAGACCCTTGGACCAAAGGGTCCCAGACCACCTAGGCTGAAGACCCTTTCAAGAGCTCGGTGCCTAACCCTCCTGAACGTGAGGGGTCTAAACCACTCTGGCCACAGGATCCCAAATCAGCTTTAGTGGAAGATGGAGATGCCTGATCCAGCTGGACTCCATGTCTAAGCCTGGTGGGTCTGTCAGTCACAAAGCCCTGTGGCCAAAGACACTCAAATTCCTTGGCCTCAGGTACCCTAATCTCATTCAGCTGGTAGGTCCTAAACCTGCCACACCACAAAATCCTTGGTTACCTCAATGGGATGCACACAGATCCTATAGACACTCAGTTCATTATCCTCTGTCATAGGCATCCACAAACCACCTAGATGTGAGGATCCAGGTCACCTGTACTGAGGACCCCAAATCCCTTAGGTGGGAGCACTTAATGCTCCTGGGCTTGTTGATCTTCAAGTGTGCCTGTTGCTCCAAAATCCCTCTGTCCCTCTGTCCCTCTGTCCCCCAACAGTTCACTTTGGAGAAGAGGAGGCTGAGGGGAGTCCTTATCACCTCCTACAATTACCTGAGAGGTGAATGTTGGACTCTTCACCCAAGCCACATGATAGGATGAGGGGGAATGGCCTCAGGGTGTGCCAGGGCAGGTTGAGATTAGATGTTAGGGACAAGTTCTGCACCGAAAGGGCTGTTGGGCACTGGCACAGGGGAGGGGGTTGAGTCACTGACCCTGGGTGTATCAGATGAGGTGCTCGGGGATGTGGTTTAGTAGAGGACAGGTAGGGTTGGACTCGATCTCAAATGTCATCTCCAACCTAGTGATTCTGATGGGGCTCCCCCAACCCCCTCAGCCCCCAGGGATACCAAATCACCCGCTTCCGGGGCGCCTAAACCCCTCAGGACAGAACCTCGCGTCCCCCCCCAAAAAACCAGACCCGAACCCGTCCTAGAGAAGGTGCCCGGCTCCCCCCACCCTGCAGACACCCGGCGCGGGGTGGGGGCGATGGGGATAACGTGGGCAACGGGGGGGACGCGAGGCTCCGGCGACGCCGCGCTGCCCCAGCCCAGAACCCGTCGAGCAGAAGGCGGGGGCCCCGGCAGCCAATTGGCTTCCCCAAGCCCCGCCCGACGGACAGGGGGCGGGGCCGCGGCAGCTAATTGGCTGCCTGGGCCCCGCCCCCCTGCCCGTCGGGGGCGGGGCTTGGGAGGATGTGGCGCGGGGCGGCGGTGCGGGTGGTGCGGCGATGCGGCGGTGCCGGGATCTCCCGCTCCGCTTCGGGAACGGCGGCGGCTGATCTCCGCCGGCGGCTGGAGAGCGAGTTGGAAGATATCCGAGGCGCCGGCACATGGAAGAGCGAGCGGATCATCGCTTCCCGGCAAGGTCCCCACCTCCGCTTGGCCGGCGGCGGAGCCGGTGAGTACTGGGGAGGGGAGAGGAGGGGAGGGGAGGGGAAGGAGGGGAGAGGAGAGGAGGGGAGGGGAGGGGAGGGGAGGGGAGGGGAGGGGAGGGGAGGGGAGGGGAGGGGAGGGGAGGGGAGGGGAGGGGAGGGGAGGGGGGGGAGGGGAGGGAAGGGAGGGGGGGGGAGGGGAGGGGAGGGGGGGGAGGGGATGGGAGGGGGGGAGGGGAGGGGGGGGGGAGGGGAGGGGGGGGGGAGGGGAGGGAAGGGAGGGGGGGGGGAGGGGGGAGGGGAGGGGGGGGGAGGGGAGGGGTGGGGAGGGGAGGGGAGGGGATGGGGGCTCTTTCCCCGGTGCGATACCCGCGCTGCTCTCTCTCTCCTCCCGCAGGCATCCTCAACTTCTGCGCTAATAACTACCTGGGGCTCTCCAGCCACCCTGAGGTGATCCGCGCTGCAGTGGAAGCCCTCGAGAAGTTCGGTGCCGGGCTCAGCTCTGTCCGCTTCATCTGCGGTACCCAGGTACCAGGCACCGGGGCAGCGTCCAGCACAACAGGCTGGGTGAACTGGGGCTGTTCAGCTTTGGGAAAAGAAGGCTGTGAGGGGATCTGATCGATGTTTATAAATATCTGAAATGTGGGAGAGAGGGGGAAATAGCCAGCCTCTCCTCAGTGGTCTGTGGGGGTAGTGACCTGGGGGGCGATGGCCTCAGGTTGGAGCACAGGAAGTTCTACACAAATATGCAGAACTTTTTCACAGTGAGGGTGACAGAGCCCTGGGACAGGCTGCCCAGGGGGGTGTGGAGTCTCCTTCCCTGGAGATATTCAACACCCATCTGGACGCCGACCTGTGTGACCTGTCCTAGGGAACCTGCTCTAGCAGGGGGGTTGGACTCGATGATCTCTGGAGGTCCCTTCCAACCCCTAGAGTGCTGTGAATCTGTGAATCCCCTGCCCCAGGGTGGCCTTTTTCAGGGGCTCTGCTCAGTCACGTACATGCACAGCGCTGAGGTACACGTGGCCCAGCTGGAAGGGGAAAAAAAAAGGCCTGCTGAATGTCTGATAGCCGAAGCTCTGGAAAGATGCCAGCTTAAACCATTGCAGCTCCTCAGAGAGCAAAGAAATGAAACATCACTCTGAATTCAGACAGTGAATGACTTCTTCACCCCCCATAAGGGGCAGAATTACAGTGAGCCGGACTCGACATAGCTCTGTGAAACCCACCCTGGTTTATCACTACAGGAGCCCTTTCAGAGCCCTGGCTGCTGAAGTGCAGGGAAAACTCAGAGCTGCTCCCCATGGGTGGGGGCTTGGAGTCTCCCTGCTGTGCTTTTGGCCTCCAAACCCATAACCACATTTTAGGGCCGCATCTACCAACACTTTCTGAACACCACTAACTTCCCCCACGCACACACCCCTCCTCCATAGAAACCTGGCTGTCTCTTTGCCTTGCAGTCAGCGCCTGACAGCAGCGGGCAAGCAAGAACTTGTGCTGCCCCACCACTCACGCTCACCCCTCTTTTCTCTTTAGAGCATACACAAGGACCTGGAGGAGAAGATCGCACGCTTCCACCAGAGGGAAGACGCCATTCTCTACGCCAGCTGCTTTGATGCCAACGCGGGTATCTTTGAGGTGCGTTGGGCTTGCCTTGTGTTGTGCGTGGAGGAAAGAGGTGACAGTGACAGCACTCTGATGTGACCTCTGTGACACAGAGAAGATGGCAGTGACTGGTGGGGGAGAACCCTGGTGTGGTGCCCTTGAACTGCGGAACCACACAGAGCTATTTAATCAGCCCGCAGCTCCCTCGTCCCCAGCCAGCTCCAGCTTTTGGGGAGGGCTCCCATTTCCTGGGAGGTCTGTCCTTCCCCTGGAAGTGTAAGTGGGGGGAAGAGGTGATCCCCCAGGCTTGTTAGGGAAGGGAAGGGAGGTTTTGAGCTGAGAAGCCACAGGCAAGAGCTTAGCCTAAGGAACTGGGGGATAAGTTGGCTGGGAAGGAAAGCAGAAAGATTACTGGTGCCAGGAGCGACGTGGCAGCTGCACAGGCAGCCTTGTCCTCCACAAGCAGCTGGAAAGTTTCAGTCAGGCGGCGCCCCAGAGTTAAGGATAATCCTTCCCATTTGGTGTGCCCAGGCCCTGCTGACCCCGGAGGACGCGGTGCTCTCAGATGAGCTGAACCATGCCTCCATCATCGACGGGATCCGCCTGTGCAAGGCCAACAAGTACCGCTACAAGCACATGGACATGCGGGACCTGGAGGCCAAGCTGCAGGATGCGCAGGTACGGAGGGAGGGGGGCTCCACTGCGGCCGGCAACGCGAGGGCGCTCGTTTGGCTGCGCCTTTCCCCTCGCAACAGGCGTCATTTCTGTGTCAGCACAGGCAGGTGCAGGCAGGCAAGGTGGGAAGCAGCAGGCTGCATGTAATCACAGAATCACAGATTTACAAGGTTGGAAAAGACCTTTAAGATCATCAAGTCCAACCGTTCCCATCCTAAGCTAAACCATATCCCTAAGTACCTCATCTACCCTTTTTTTAAACACATCCAGGGATGGTGACTCAACCCCCTGCCTGGGCAGCCTGTTCCAGGCCCTGACAACTCTTTCAGTGAAAATTTTTTTCCTAACATCTAATCTGACCCTACCCTGGGGCAGCTTAATGCCATTTCCCCTTGTCCTATCTCCTGTCACCTGGCTGAAGAGACCATCGCCCACCTCTCTACAACCTCCTTTCAGGTAGTTGTAGGCTGTGATCAGGTCTCCCCTCAGCCTCCTCTTCTCCAGGCTGAACAATCCCAGCTCCCCCAGCTGTTCCTCATAGGATTTGCCCTCCAGCCCCTTCACCAGCCCAGTTGCCTTTCTCTGGACTCACTGGAGGACCTCAATGTCCTTATGGTGAGGAGCCCAGAACTGGACACAGCACTCGAGGTGTGGCCTCACCAGTGCCGAGTACAGGGCCACAATCACTTCCCTAGACCTACTGGCCACACTATTTTTGATACAAGCCAGGATGCTATTGGCCTTCCTGGCCACCTGAGCACACTGCTGACTCACATTCAGTTGACAATGTCCCTTCTTGGTCAGATATATCCACTCCCTATAGGAGCTGGGCCGTGTCCTGGTCTCCTTTGCCAGCCCCTCTCCTCAGGATAAGATCCTCACCTACGGGGATGCTACTCTCCCTCCCACAGAAACATCGTCTGCGACTGGTGGCCACTGATGGTGCCTTCTCCATGGATGGTGACATCGCACCCCTGAGGGAGATCTGCCAGCTGGCCCAGAAGTATGATGCTCTGGTCTTCATTGATGAATGCCATGCCACAGGCTTTCTGGGACCCAACGGCCGGTAAGGGGCTGTTTCACTCCTGCTTCTCCCCTCCCCCAGTCACAGCTACCTCTAAGGCAAAGCCAGAGGTGGCCATGACTGACGTGGATTTGTCCTGAGACTCCTGGAGCCACCATTTCTTGAAGGCTTCGCATTCCACCTTTGGTTCAGCCCTCCCCCCAGTCATGCTCAGCTTTAATATGTTTCAGACCTTGTAACTGTACTGAGATTTCTCAAATTTAAGTCTTCATAAGGAAGGACTCATTGGATGGTCTGTTTGTCTTGTAACTTTCCTTCCTTGGGGTGCTTTGTTTCCTTTGAGGCATCAGTGTAGAGCAGCTTACCTGGTACTTGGTGGCACAGCTGATAACAGACATTCCTTCTTCTACAGGGGGACTGATGAGCTCCTGGGAGTGATGGACAAAGTCACCATCATCAACTCCACCCTGGGAAAAGCTCTTGGAGGAGCTGCAGGTAAAGGCATTTCCCTGTCCAAGGCTCTCCACACTCTGAAGAGCTCCACAGCATTGTTCTGACATTTCTTTCCCCTGCTTCATGACAGAACGACAAATGCATGTTGTCTTTTTCTGCTGGTGGGGTGTGGCTCAGTTTGGGACCCTGTGGCAGGGTCAAGGGAAGTCCTGCCACGTGCTCCTTCAGCTGTCACCTTCCCCATGGATTTGTCTTTGTGGTCAAGAGGGAAACTTTTGGTAGAAGGCATCAGCTGTGATTTTTCTTTTTTAGGCCTGGCTTGTACTGAAATTCCTGCTGTAGGTGACAAGTTGGCTTTATTGAGGGACATCCCTCTGAACAGTCACCCTGGGAGTTTCTTGTCCATCTCTCTGTCCTCCATCTGCAGGAGGGTACACAACCGGCCCCAAGCCCCTCATTGATTTGCTCCGCCAGCGTTCCCGCCCGTACCTCTTCTCCAACAGCCTGCCCCCTGCTGTGGTGGGCTGTGCATCCAAGGCCCTGGACCTCCTCATGGACAGCAATGCCATCGCACAGTCCATGGCTGCCAAGACCCAACGGTGAGTGGGCCGTGCTGGGGCGGGAGCGGAGGGGTTGCTCCCTCTTTGGGAACGAATTGTGCGCCTGTGTTTATTCCCCACCCGCACCCAGTGACAGCTGGGAAGGCAACTGGCAGGTCATGGCCAGGGGGTGCTTGGGGGAAACCACAGGATGTGCCCAAGTGTGACAGAAAGATGTGTCACAACTGGATGCTCTGCACGCTGGGACACATCTGCCCCTCCAGCAGCTGCAGGTCCCTGAAGCTGAGCAGGAAATGTCAGGACATCACTCTGAAAAGAGAAATCCCTTCCCTGCACAGGAGATGAATGGGGCAGAACCACCACCACCACATCCCTCTCATCTCTCCCCCTGCCATGTCCAGGGCTCCCAGGGGAAAGCAAAGAGCAATCCCTAAGGATGGGGGTGGCCAGGTTCCACTCATCCTTCCATTCTCTTCACCAGGTTTAGAAGCAAGATGACTGCAGCTGGTTTCACCATCTCAGGGAAAGACCACCCCATCTGTCCTGTTATGCTCGGGGACGCCCGTCTGGCTGCAGTGATGGCTGAGGACATGCTGAACAGAGGTGAATGGTGGTGGGAGCTCTGGGTGTAGACACATACCTGGAGGGAAGGGACAGTCTGTGGTGGTCCCACCACTGTCCTTTTACTAGAGAACGTTCCTGCATGAAATCTGTTCTTTCTATACCCTCCATCTGCAAATGTCCTGGTCTCCCCAGATGTTTCTGGCTTCACCTCCTTTCTCTTTTGGGGGTGGTGTTTACATCGGCCCTCTTGTCCTGGCCCATCACCGGCCCTAACCCTCATTTCCATGCCTGGGAGCAGAGGCCATTTGAAAGCCCCAAAGCTTGGAAACAGTTATTGAGAGGGGAAGGAGGATCCAAACGCCTTTCTGTGCCCTAGTACCACCTCAGCCTCCTCCCTTCCCAGCCAGTCCCAACTCTCCATGTGTTTCCTCCCCAGGAATTTATGTCATTGGGTTCAGCTACCCCGTGGTTCCCAAGGGAAAGGCCCGCATCCGGGTCCAGATCTCAGCTGTGCACAGCGACGAGGACATCGACCGCTGCGTGGAAGCTTTCACCGAGGTGGGACGGAAACACGGAGCGCTGCCTTGAGAGGCCACCAAACACCTCCAGCACCCTCTCTGCCCACGACCAAGTGCCTGTGCTGGGGGAAAAGGGCTTGAGCAGGACCAGTCCTCAAGACACGGTGGCCTGTAGGAAGCTGTGGCTGTTGCACCGAGCTGGCAGAGGCACTGGCGACCAGCTCTTCTGTCATTAAACGTGTCCTGCAGTGCAGCAGATATCTGTCCAGCTCTTTCTCACCTAGGAGCTGCAGCCCATCCCCATTCTCTCCCGCTGTGGCTGGACACTCTGCTGGGTCTTCTCTGAAGCCTCAGTCTGGGCACTGAAGCGCTGCAGCTCCTGCTTTTCCCCGCCAGTGGTTGTCTGCTTTGTCCACCTCTCCTGTGGGCACAGCAACATCACTGTGGCAGCTCAGTCTCCCCAGTGAGGCAGGAGGAGGTTCCCAAGCCCTTGGCAACCTGTGCCACCAGCAGCTGGTTTGAGAAGGATAGCATGGGCTGGCCTAAGCTCCCGTCTTCCTTTCTCCCCTTCCTACCCTTGGGTGTTGCATATGAGGCTCACTTGGTCCCCAGGGGTGGCTCTAAGGCTTTGCCTGTCACCATGGTGCTCCTGAACCTGCCCTGGGAGCTGTATCATGCCCCAGAAAGGTTGTCAAGCAGCAGGAAGCTAGAGATGGCAGTGGCCAGCAGCATTGTGAGGGCTTGTATCTGCCTGGGGCTGAGGCCAGGAGCAGAGCTGATGATGGAAGCTTGCAATTTCCCTCCATCAACTGCAATTTTCACACACCAGAGAACACACTGCAGACTGGGATGGCTAGATTGGTTCCTCCAAGCTACGCTGGGGTAAAGATTTAGCGCTCAAACAGGAGGAACAAGTGGGTCCCCAGGATTGCTTTGTTTGCATCGGTTTTGCTGAAGATGAGAAATCGTGTGTGTCCTGCTGTCTGTCCATGTTCTGAACCGAGTACCAGCTGCCTGCAGCTAGAGACAGGCTCCAGCTGAAATCATAGAATCATAGAATCATAGAATGTGTTAGGTTGGAAGGGGCTTTTAAGGGTCACCTAGTCCAACCCCCTGCAGTGAGCAGGGACATCTTCACTAGATCAGGTCACTCAGAGTCTCCATCAAGGCTGACCTTGAATATCTTCAGGGATGGGGCCTCCACCATCTCTCTGGGCAACCTGTGCCAGTGACCTACCACCCTCATACTGAAGAACGTTTTCCTAATATCCAACCTCAGTCTCCCCTTTTCTAGTTTAAAACCGTTACCCCCCCATCCTATTGCTACATGAACAGTTGCCTTCCTGAACAGTTCTTCCCCAGCTTTCTTATAGGCACCTTTCAGGTACTGGCAGGCTGCTCTAAGGTCCCCCCAGAGCCTTCTCTTCTCCAAGCTGAACAAGCCCAACTCTCTCAGCCTGTTTTTGTAGGAAAAGTGCCCCAGCCCTTTGGTCATTTTTATGGCCCTCCTCTGGACACACTCCAACAGGTCCATGTCCTCCTTGTGTTGAGGGCTCCAAAGCTGGACTCAGTGCTCCAGGTGGGGATTCTCCAGAGGTAGAATCACCTCTCTCAATCTGTGGTTGGCCTTCTGGGCTGCACATGCACATTGGTGTCATTTCCAGCTTCTCATCCCAAGTCCTTTTCCTCAGGGCTGCCTTCCAGTGCATCATCTTCTAATGAGGGTGTGCAGTGCTTGGCTGCCAGAGCACTGCCGCATGCTGGCAGAGACCTGCCCCAAAAATGCTGCCCTCAGGGAGTGAGCTATGGGGCGATAACATGTCTGACCCAAACCAGAGCTGGCTTTGGGTCAGAAGGACACAGAAGTTAATCGAGGGTTGCAGGGCTTTATGGGATGCAAAGGGCGGGGGAAAATGCATTTCCCATATGGCTGCTGCCTTTTTAGAGCACCCAGCAGTGTAAATGTGCACCAATGTTATTTAATTTTCCATCTCTGCAGGGCCCTGAGCTCAGCCTGCCAGTGAGGATCATATGGAGTCCCCTCTGCCCAGGCCCTCACGCTGCTGCAAGCTCTACCCCCTCCCCACCCCTCCTATTAATGGACAGTATTTTGGGCAGGGGGAAAGGGCAGAGGGTTGTGCTCAGGCCCCTCTTGCAACCTGCAAGAGATGAAGCCTCAGCCAGGTGGGCTCCAATGCAGGTGCACGCACCCCCTTGCTCCCCACCGCTTTCACTCCTCCATTGCACACCAGTCCTCCTGCTGGTGCCCAGCCCAGGCCCCCACCTCTCCCCTGGGCTGCTTCAGGGAGCCCTGCTGATGTCCCTGCTCCGCTCAGGGCAACCAACCCAAGCAGTTTAACCCTGCCCCAGCTTTTAAGTCCCCCGCCTCAATGGGAAAGCAGTCATACAGGCCTCTCCCTGCTCAGCTGCAGCAGCAGACACCCTCCCCCATGAAGCACACACTTGTTCTTGCTTGCACACACACGCTCTCTCCTCCTCTCCTCGCCAGGCACCCTGTCCTCCCTCTCCCCTCCATCTCTCCCAGGCTCCTCAGCAGCCGGCCCCCGGGTTGTCGCTGCCTCTTCACCTGCTTCAAGGCCGAGCTCTGCAGCAGACTGCGGTTTGCACAGTGGCGCCGGGCGTGCGGGAGCCTGGGGAAGGCAGGAGGGTCAGGCGATGGCACGCGGCTGCAGGTGCTGTGTTAATACTGCATTCCCAGGCAAAGCCTCACGCTCTTTATTTCTTCCAGGCTTCCCAACCTTGGGCTGATGTGCAGCTCTTTGCAGCTTTTAGCCCAGGAAGCAGAGGACTTAGCGCTGAGTGGGGTGTAGGGGCCAAAAAAAGGGAGCCTTTTTTTGAGGATGCAGTTCCCACCCCAGACCCACTCCAGATCCTGTGTGGTGATCTGCCAGGTCCCCCGGGTCCCAAGCCACCACACCACATGGGATAGGTGTGGAATTCCCATGTCTTTCCCATTTTACCTCCAAGTAGGGGAGTGTCCCATCCCATCCCTTTTCCATACACACCCATCCCCATGGCTCCTTCCAGTCCCCAGTCACTGTTGCTTCCCCCCAACTTCTTCCTCCCACCTAGCTGAATAACCCTCAGTGGGCCACCCCACTGCAGCCCCAAACCTGCCCCCCTTCCCGCTGACATCCCCCAGCCCCTATCCACACTGCAGTTTCCACCACGAGGTGCAACCTACCTCCCCCTGCCCCTTTCCCACCTGCAGCCCCTGTCCCTTCTCTGTGCCCAAGGCCCTGCTCGAGCACACAGATGCTCCAGCTCAGCCTGAGCCCGCTGGGACTGATGCAAACGGACCTGAACCTGCCATCAGGTGCCAGGATTTTCCTATCCCACATCCTTTGCTGGAGATACACCACCACACAAGGGCCTCTGCTAACGCCTCCCCCGTCGGTGAGTGAGGGGCAAAGCAGAAGCATCCCCCTTATCCCACCACCCAGGGGCTCCGGCAAGAAACAGCAATGCCCGCAGCCTTCCCCGCTTCCTTTCTGGAGGTTTATTTCTCCTAGTTGGGGGCTATCCTAGGGGCTATACCCCCGGCTCCCTGGCCCCAGAGGTGAGTCCGGGCAGCCGCTTGCTTCGTCAGCCCGTTTGGCTACAAAAACAGGAGCTGGCGGGGACGGGGCGGGGGGTACGACACGACATGTCCTCTCCGCAGCCCCCTCCCTCATCGGCAGGAGCACTTGCAGGCAGCCACGACCGGGTATGGGATCTGGCGCCAGGCGCAGTGCGGGGGTCCCGGGGGCCGCGGGGCCCAGCAGTGCCAGGCCAGCAGCTTGATGTGGGTGAGCTGGGCGGGGCGGCAGCTCATGCCGGGGGGCCAGGAGCAGCCGGGGGGGCCGGTCTCGCAGGCGGTGTGGCGCACCCAGCGCGGCCAGAAGACCGGCCCCAGGTCAACCCAGGCGGAGGTGAGGCGGCAAGCAGCCCGGTCCACCAGCCACTGCCGCAGGCGGCGGGCCAGGACCTCCGGCAGCTCGGGAGGCAGCGCCGGGCCGGGGGGCAGCAGGGCCGGCAGCTCCAGCCCCTCCGTCTCCCGCCACAGCTTGCGGCGGTAGCGCCCGGCGGCCTCGGCCAGGTCCCTGCTCAGGGGCTCCAGGTTCTCCTCCGGGACGCTGCCGTTGCGGCCCCGGGGCTCCTCGGTCGCCATCCAGAAGGGGTCGAAGGCTGCGCCAAGCAGCCGGCGCAGCCGCCCGGGCCGCAGGTGCCGGGGCTTGGGCGAGTACCGGTAGTCCTCGGGGGAGAGCGAGAGGCTGTAGGGTCGCACTGGGGCCGAGGGGCGGCCGCGCAGCAGGTGGGCGGCGGGGTCAGAGGTGCCGGACGGCGGCGGCAGCTCCCGGGGTTCCTCCGGAGGCGGCATCGGCGGGCCCAGGGCACCCATCGGTGACAGCAGGCAGAGGAGGAGGAGGATGCGGCAGCCGCGGTGTGGCCCCTGCATGGCGAGCGGCGCAGCGGCGGGCTGTGCCGGGTGGCGGGCTGTGCCGGGCTGCGGGCTGTGCCGGGCTGCGGGCTCCTGCTGTGCCGGGCTGCGGGCTCCTGCTGTGCCGGGCTGCGGGCTGCGGGCTCTGCCGGGCTGCGGGCTCTGCCGGGCTGCGGGCTCTGCCGGGCTGCGGGCTGTGCCGGGCTGCGGGCTGTGCCGGGCTGCGGGCTGTGCCGGGCTGCGGGCTCCTGCTGTGCCGGGCTGCGGGCTGTGCCGGGCTGCGGGCTCTGCCGGGCTGCGGGCTCTGCCGGGCTGCGGGCTCTGCCGGGCTGCGGGCTGTGCCGGGCTGCGGGCTCTGCCGGGCTGCGGGCTCCTGCTGTGCCGGGCTGCGGGCTGTGCCGGGCTGCGGGCTGTGCCGGGCTGCGGGCTCTGCCGGGCTGCGGGCTCCTGCTGTGCCGCATCCCCCGGGTTATCGCCGCGCCCCGAGGCACGGCCTTCCCCTTTCCCCTCGTTACGGCGGCTGATAGCGAGCCGTCGGGGACACCCCGCTCCTCCCGCCGGAGGGGCAGGCGGGGAGGGGAGGCCGCTTCATCCCTCCCGCCAGCCCAAAGGCTGCCGGCAGGGGCACCGGGGCCGCCACGGAGGGGAAGGAGCCAGCGCCTGCACCACCCCATCGATGGAAGAGGCACCCAGGACCTTCCCAGCGAAGGGAAGCTGGCAGCCTTGGGATCTTGCTGGGAAAGGACCGCCAAACCGCACTCGGCCTCTGGACACCTGAAGTCGGCAGGGCACAGGTCCTGACGCCGAGGCGGACCGGTGGCAGGGCAGGAGGGTTGTGCAGCCCGCTGCTGCCCTCTCAGCACATCAGCACGTGGGGCAGCGGTGAGGGGGTTGAACCCCGGGGGGTGGCCTCCCTGGGTGGCTTGTCCTCCCTCCCCACGCTGCAGTGTCCCGGCAGTGGTGGAACTGGGCTGGGTGGGAACCAAAAACTGCTTTCACCTCCTTCCTTCCCCCGGGCCAGAGAGAGCCGTGATCTGCTCTGGGCCATGCTACTAACAAGGAGTAACAGCTACTAATAGCAGTTCATTGCTTGTGCTCCACGGGGGTTAGATTCATATCCCCAAGGACAGGGCAGGGGCCAGGCTCCCCGTGGAGGAACAGTCATGTTTCTGGAGGTGTTGGGCAGCGCATCCCAAACACCCAGTGTCAAGGGGTGCCCACAAGTCCCGCTGGTGTCCCTGGGATTCTGCCTCCCTTCATCTCCCACCAGAGAGCTGCAGGCTTTTGCTCTGCTGTGCCCTTTTGTTGGAGCGGCTGAGCCTGCAGGAAGGCTGGGCAGAGAGGAGTTAACTGCAAACCCAACCTCAGGGAGAGGGGAAAAAAAAAACCAGAGATCAATGGATCAGCAGCAAGAGCAGAGGGAGGGAAAAGGGGGGAGACAGAGAGAGAGAGAGGAGAGGAGCTCCAGAAGGAGGGAGACGAGTGTGGGAGCCAGAAGAGAGAGAAGAGCTGGCGGCAGGCAGGAGGAGGCAGCGGAGCACCAGGCAGGGGTGACAGCACTGCCTGGACAAACTCTTCAGTGGCCTGTGTCCTCCTCGCTGCCAGTGCTCGGGCTGGATCAGAGGTGCCCCTTGAGCAGACGTCCAAGCTCTTCAAGGCCCTTCCACACATAGGTGAGTGCTGGCTTCTGCTGGCTTCCCAAGCGAGGAGCAGCCTCGGGCTCCCTAAGCAGGGACAGGACAGCGCCCAGGGATGCCCTGCTTCAAGTTCATGCATGCCCAGAGGGTGACTGGGGTGCTCTGCTCAAGCAAGGAGATCCCATGGGACAGGATGGAGGAGCCAGATAATTACCAGTAGGACAGAGGGGACTGCAGCGCCGGGGAGGCAGGGATGACCTTACAGGGGCTGCTGGGAAGAAGAGGTGGTGTGAGCCGAGGGATGGGGGAGCATGGGGCAAAGGAGCTCGCACGACCCAAAAACCAGTTAATTGCATGTCAACAGTTGCTAGATAACGGTATCTTTCCCTCTTGGTTGCTGCTCAGCGAAGGACAATTTGTTCTAATGATAGCACAACACAGGGAAGGCTCGTTAGGGGATAGGCTGTTGGCACTGCCCGCCTGGGCGCAGTGCTACTTGGGGCTGGAGGAAGTTTTGCCGCAAATCACAACACCTTGAGCTGCAGTAATAACTACAGTCCTTCATAAGCATCGTCAGGTCGTGTTTCAGGCAGTGCTGAGGGCTCCCCCCATTCTCTCCTAGCTGCCACCATCCAGCTCATGACCATCTCTCTGTGTCAGGAGAAGCTGCCCTCAGCCACCTCTCCCCTGTGGAGCATCATCACTGCCACAGGGGCAAGGGTCAGCCAGCTCTGAGTGGAGGTGGTCCCACCTTAAGGAGCTCCCTTGGGGCCAGACTGTGGTGGGGTGCTGCTGCTGTGGGGTGTCGTCCAGGTGCCAGGTCCCTGCTGCCGGAGGTGGCACAGCCCTGGGGTGAGGGTGCCAGAGCTACTTGCAGTCCCCGTGGCCTCGCGTGCCTCGCTGAGCCTTGCTGAGCACTAACCAGGACTTAGACTTGCAAAGCAAGCGATCCCGAGAGGTTTAGTGGCTTTGGGATTGTAGGAGGAATGTAGGGGAAGTCAGGTGACAGGGCAGGGGGTCCTTCAGGGTGCTGGGAGCACAGGAGGTGCTGTGGTGGGCAGGAGAAAGGGGCTTTGGCTCCACTCGGGCCAGGCGGATGTGGGCTGACTGGTCCCAACAGCATTCTTGCCAGTGATGTCACGAGAATCTTGATGTCACCATTTAACCAGCTGGTTGGGATGGGTGTCTCTGGCAGGAACGGGGGTGTTGGACAAAGACTGGGATCAGACTCCTTGGGGCTAGAGTTTTTGTGGGCACTGTGGCCAATGCCGAGCAGCACCCGCTTGCCTGCGGCCACGCACAAGTGCTGCATCTCCCTTTCTCCCCTCACAGGTCCCCACAGTCAGATGGGGAGATGCCAGCAGGCTGGAACAGCTCTTCTGACAGCCCGGAGCTACGAGCTGCAGGGATTATTGTGCCCGTCATCTTCATCCTCATCTTCCTCCTGGGCACTGTGGGGAACGGGCTGGTGCTGGCCGTGCTGCTGCGAAACAGCCAAGTCAAGTACAATACCACCAACCTCTTCATCCTTAACCTGGCTGTTGCTGACCTGTGCTTCATTGTCTGCTGTGTCCCCTTCCAGGCCACCATTTACACCCTGGATGGGTGGCTCTTTGGGGCCTTTGCCTGCAAGGCTGTGCATTTCCTAATCTACCTCACCATGTATGCCAGCAGCTTCACCCTGGCCGCTGTCTCTGTTGACAGGCAAGTGTCCCCTCCCCTTTGAGTTCCTCAGCTCAGGGGCAACGTGTTTGCCACCCTTGAGCTCAAGAGTGGGAGAGAGGCCAGTCCTGACCCCATTGAGTGTCCTGTGCGGAGCAAGTAGGGTCTCCTTAGAGCCAGGGCTAATAGAACTAGCCTCCCTATCTTCCTGTGGCCTCTTCCAGCACCGAGCCCAGCTCTTGGCCTGGTTACCCAGCCCTTGCTTAGGAAGGAGGAATGTAGACACAGGCTGAGGTTTGGTGTCTACCATGCAAAACCAGGAACTGCAAGACCCGAGGACAGCAATGCACCAGAGAAGGGGGCAGCCCTCTAGGGCCTGCTCCCATCCTTCTCTTCTCCAGTTTAAAGGCATGCTGCCTGCCTTTCCTAAGCTAGCACAGCACAGTGGGCAACAGAGGTCTCAGACCCACTCTTGAGATGACCCTGATCTCTACATGAATTCATTGTAACCCTCAGTGGGGTTACAAGAGGGGAGGGCAAGAGATGGGTGGCTGTCTGGGAAGAGGTCCACAGATGGCAGCTCCTCAGGGCAGGAGGACAATAAGGACAATATCTCACCCATGTTGTGTTTGTTCTCTTCTCTGTCCCCTCCTCACCAGGTACCTGGCCATTCGCTATCCCCTGAAGTCTCGGGACCTCCGTACCTCCCGAAATGCAGGAGTGGCCATTGTAGTGATCTGGTCGCTGTCGCTGCTCTTTGCAGGGCCTTACCTCAGTTACTACCAGATTGTCCATTACCACAGGGTGCCCATCTGTGTCCCCATCTGGGAGGACCAGCGTCGAAAAATTCTGGACATCCTCACTTTTGTCTTTGGATACCTGCTGCCCGTGAGCGTGGTGAGCCTGGCATATGCCAGGACCATCAAGTTCCTCTGGACCTCTGTAGACCCGATAGAAAGGATCTCAGAGTCCCGGAAGGCCAAGCGTAAGGTCACCAAGATGATTGTGGCTGTGGCCATCCTGTTCTGCCTTTGCTGGCTGCCCCACCACCTGGTCATCCTGTGCTTCTGGTTCGGCCACTTCCCCTTCAACCAAGCTACGTACGCTTGCCGCCTGGCTTCGCACTGCCTTTCGTACGCCAACTCCTGCCTCAACCCCATTGTTTACGCCCTCGTCTCCAAGCATTTCCGCAAGCGCTTCAAGCAGGTCTTCACCTGCCTCTTCTTCCAGAACGAGACCAAGAAGAAGAAGAGAGCTGGAAAGAAAGTCCGTGTGGTCAATGTGGGCAAAGGTTTCACCAATGGCGCCAGAGGTTTCTGTGGAGGTAACACTGAAGTGACCCATGTCCCAGAGGAGAACACCAGGAAGAGGGACCCTGAAGGTGCCAGCTGTGATGCCAGAGCATGGACTCACCAGCTACAAGATGCCATGGTCTCTGTGCAGAAGGAGCTGCTAGAGGAGCAAAGTTTGGCACCAGCAGGCCATCCCCTAGCCGTGAGCCCTCCAAGAGGAGCTGAGGAGTTTCTGACTCTTCATTACAGATGAGCAAAGTGAAGAAGCCTGTTTTCCACCCTGTGAGTAATGACTCCATTCCCAAATGGGCAGAATAATGGTGGGGGGGCAGAGGGGAACGGACACAGTAGAGCCAACAAAACCTTCCATGGCACTGGTTAACCCATTGTCCCCACTCACCTTCACTCACTGGGCAGCAGCATTCATGCAGGAGTGGTACAATCCACCATTGCAGGGTGGGGGCACATGTTAATGTGATGCCAGGTGACCTGGGTGTTGTGTTCCTGCAACATGTTTAAGGTCTCCATTTTCCAGCTCCCTAACTCCCTGGCTTTGTGCAGTGCCTTGAAACTCTGAGAGGGAGACAAGCAAAATTCAAAGATCCTGGTAGGAAATCCAGCCTGTTAGGGGCACATTGGACCATGGGTGGGAAGGGTGGAGAGAGTGTGGCAGCCTCTCTCCCTGGCAGTGCTGGGGTGCCATGCCCAGCCCTGCGTGGTAAAACACTGTCCCCTGCCCAACGTTTCCTTTTCCCATGGTCCAGGGGCAGCTCTGGTCCACCTCCATGCCTTTCCCTAGTCCATCCATATCAGAGGGCCTTTGCCACACTGCGTCATGGCAAGGAAGTTGTGTGTCTGTGCCCACAGCTCAATGATGCAAACTTTGTGGCAGTCACTAAGCACATCCAAATGATGTCATGGCAGGTGAAGATTTGAAAGTCCTGTGTGCCAACATCTCTGAGTGCCTCCTCTCTGTACCTGTGGCTTCTCTGAAGTTCAAGAAGGAAAGGACCATCTGTCCAGTCTCTTCCCTCCACCCTGCCCCACCAGAAGTACTCGCTGGAGAATGTCCCTCCTGGGTTTAGCTCTTGCAAGCAGATCCTGCAGGACACTGTCCCACTTCTTAATGCCACTTGCAATTCAGAAGAACTTCCTGATGGCCATCCCCAGTTCTTCCTAAACAAACCTGGTAACTCCTCCTTCTACCACATTGTTCCATCTGACCCACCCCTCTGCTTACTCTCTGTTTGCCTTTTGCAAATTCCTGGGGGATTGCTGCCTCCTCTTTGACCTACCTTGCTCTGCTCAGTTTCATCTCTTCCTTCTCAGGCTGGAGGACCTGTTGCGCTCTGAGCAGTGACATTATTCACTGATATCACACACTGATCCATGTGTGTGGCTTACTGACTTTGCCAGATGTTTTTCTCCACGTGATGGTGAGTGAATTGATGGCTGTCATCAAAGCAGAAGAAAGAAGCCAAGCTGCAAAATAAGCTGTGGAGCCAGGTGACAGTTGTGGTGAGATGAAGAAGAAACAGACCCATGTGCACTTAGTTCGATCCTCTCTCCTCAGTGCTCCCTTCTGCCTGATGGAGAGGGTTTCTAGGAGACTGTGAGGCCAACACCACTCAGAGGGTCAGGACACTTTCCAAGATGGCCACAGCTATAGGATTTGTGTGGGACTGCAGAACTTACCCCTGCTCTGACTCCTGCTGCCCCGAGCAGCCACGGAGAAGCCCTTAGCTGTGGTAGCAGCTCCATGACACCTCTGGGCAGGGCCAGGCACGCCCATAGCCTGGCCAGGCAAGTACGGGAAGTGCCGGGGATGGCGTGGTGGGACACAGATCACGTTCACCAGAAGGTGCTGGAATTTCTCCCCTGATGGATCTGAATAAACACCAGGGAATTAATTTGCCTGCTGTGCTTGCTGTGCGCTGGGTACACTCTCTGCCCAGCATGGGGCTCTGCATTTGGGTGGGGGCTCTATGAGCGGTCTGACCACAGTCTGTTGCTCCCAAGTCCCTAGAAGGGCATCAGTTCTTCTACCTGACTGGGCCGACACTGCAGAAGAAGGCAAAGGCAGCAAAGTGGGAGGGTTCAACTTGGATCCAGTGCTGCTGGATCATTGGAGAGGGGGAGACAGAAGCAGACTGAGGGAAAAGGAGGGGTGGTGAGAGGGTGGATGGGGGGGTAATATAAATGTTAAATGTGTGGTGGAAGCCATCACAGGGACAGAAGATGACAGTGAGAAGGCAGAGTGAAGTGAAGGGCTAGGAGCAGAGGGTACAAGGGAGAACAAGGGGGCATGCAATATGCTGGCAGAACAGAATATTTTGGCAGGAGCCTTCTCCTCACCGCAGGAGTGTCACACTGCTCCAGAGCTGAGGTGAGCAGCACTCAGCACACCAACTTCCTCCAGTATTTTTCTGCGTCATCAGGCTGCTGGAGAAGCCCAGAAAAACAAATGCAAAGCCTTTGATCAGCCTGGTGCTCACAGGAGGATGGATGCAGTGGGGGTTGCGTTGCTGCAACGCCTGGCAGAGCTGGACCCAGGCACATGGCTCACTGCAAACAGCTCCAGTTCTGTCATGTAGTTGTGACATGAGTGGAGAGAGGGGAGGGACAGAGTGGGATACTTGGCTCTGGGGTGAGGAGTCAGTGTGTCACAGGTAATCACAACTGCCTGAGAACATCCTCTGCAGGGGATGAGACAGCTTCACCATGGGAACACAAACTCTTGGTGACATCTATTTTGTGAACACAGGTGGGACAGATCCTGCTGTGTTTGTCAGCACAGGTACAGCATCCACCCTGTGGCCTCGGAGCTTTTGGTGATGCTGTAGGACAAGCCCAGGAATAAGCTGAAGGAAGGGGACAAAGATGAGTCAAGCAAGAGATGGAGGAACGGGACTGATTTTGCTGGCTAGGCAAGCCCCGAGGAAGGAGAGGGACCAGCTCATGGATGGAGCTGGGCGTCCGGGTGGACAGCAGGATGACCCTGAGCCGGCAATGTGCCCTCATGGCTAAGAAGGCCAACGGCATCTGGGGATGTATTAGAAGGGGTGTGGTTAGTAGGCCAACAGAGGTCTTTCTGCCCCTCTGCCCTGGTGAAACTGCACCTGGAATATTGTGTCCAGTCCTGGGCCCCTCACTTCAAGAAGGACGTAGAACTCCTTGAAAGAGCCCAGTGCAGGGCCACCAACATGACTAAGGGAGAGGAACACCTTCCTTATAAGGATAGGCTGAGGGAGCTGGGCCTGTTAAGCTTGGAGAAGAGGAGACTGAGGGGTGACCTTATTAATGTTTATCAGTATGTAAAGGGCAAGAGTCAGGAGGATGGAACCAGGCTCTTCTCAGTGATGGCCAGCAATAGGACAAGGGGCTATGGGTGCAAGGTGGGGCATAGGAAGTTCTATGTGAATATAAGGAGGAACTTTTTCACTGTGAGGGTGACAGAGCACTGGAACAGGCTGCCCAGAGAGGTTGTGGAGTCTCCTTCTCTGGAGACATTCAAAACAGCCTGGATGTGTTCCTGTGTGATTGAGTCTAGGTGATGCTGCTCTGACAGGGGGGTTGGACTAGATGATCTTTGGAGGCCCTTTCCAACTCCTAACAGTCTGTGGTTCTGTGTCACTGGGTGCTACAGCCATCTTCAGAAATCTGAGGGGAGCACACTGCTTGCTTTCTAGCTAATTAGAGCAATGAGGGAGCCAACTCTGGAGACCCTCAGCCAGAAGAGAAGAAGCATTGTCCGCCAGCCCGCTGATTGTTGGGACCTGATTGCCAGTGTGATGCTGCAGCAAACACAAAGCTGTTGGGGGCTGTGCAGTCTTGGTGGTGGTGGTGTCCTGTGCCTTGTGCAGGCTGCGGAAGCTATTGGTGTCTTCACTTGTCCCCATGCACTGTGGGAACTCAGTGAGGCAGCTGGAGGCTGCATCCAAAGCAAAGGGCCTTTGGCCTCTCAGTGCTGTAGGTATTGTAGAGCAGGGTTGGGGACAGTCAGGCAGTAAGGTGCTTGCAGAGCTGCAGTGTGTGTGAGCAGAGCCGTGAGCCCCGCCCCGCTCCCCCCCCCCCCCCCCGCCTTATTTTCTCTTTGTGTCCTGCTTCTGCTTGTGTAAATCTTCCCTCATTGCTTTGTCCTGCCTGCACTTACAATTCCCAGGCGACGTGGTATTTCTAACCCTCGCTGGAGCTGCTGCACACCTCGCCAGAGCTCAGCTCCAAGGACACCTCTTCCCTCACGCAGAGGCCAGCCGAAGTGCTGCGCTGGGAATTATTGTTCTTTTCCCACTCAAGTCTTTGATGTTGCTTTCTGTACCTTGAGCCTCCCTCGTCTCCAAGGCTCGCCTCTGATTTCCCCACCTCCCTTCCTCTGTAGCAGCTGCTGCTCCTCTGCAGCCCATGCCTTTGCCTACCTTCCTGCAGCCCCTTGGACGCGATGCTGCAGGCAGCCGCCGGGTGACGTGGGTATCTTTGTCATTTCAGGGGGCGAGGGCCTGCTTCACAGCTCAAAGCATCGGGGGGAGAAGGGAATGGTGGTCAGGAGCAGTGAAGTGGCACAGCTGGACGCTGCCTGTTCTTCACCACTTATGGCTGGGCTGGTGCTCGCCTCTGATTCCGTTCCTCCTGGTCCCAGCCTGCAAAGAGAGCAGGGTCAGGTCAGGACTGCTGCACGATGAAGCCTAAATAAAACAGGACAGAGAAGACAGCGAGAAAACTGGAGGGAGAAGGTGTGTTTAGCATGGCAAGAACCTGCAGGTCCTGGCTCCCATCCCTAAGCTCTGCCTGGTGTTAAGCCCTGATTTTGTGGAGCATGAGTGGGAAGGGCAGATGCTGAGCCTGGCTTGAAGAGGCTCTGGAGCCCAGAGGGAATTCCTGCCTGCCCAGTAAAAACGTACGTGCCACAACTGGTTTCACAGTTCAAAGGTAGAAGTGAAGAAAGGGTGTTATGTCCTTGATATAAAGCCAGCTTTAATTAAAACTGAAGGAGCTTGATTGCCGCTTTCCACGCAGCCTCCCGTCTAGGCTGATTATCATTCTGCAGTCTCTGCTCTCAGCTTCTCACCTTAATTAATGACTCCTTGCTTATATTTTCTTTCTTATGTGTCATCTCTTGGGCTCCCAAGCTGAGCTTTAACCCTGCAGAGGCCGGTTTGCCACACCTGCTGAGTGCAGATGTGCCGGGAGCTGCCACAGGACAGCGGGAACGGGAGAGGCAAGGGCAGGTCAGGGCTTTATGACTACCGGTTGGCACTGCAAATGTCATGTCAAGCAAGACAGTCTGGCTGGTCAGAGAGGTAATAGTGTGACAGGGTGGTCAGGGCACCTTATTTGTTTTGGGGTTTAGATGCTGGTTCCTAATCAGTGGCCAGTCTTAGCAGGTTGCCAGCTGGTTATTTTAATTCTTCCAACAACAGCATGCTCTCTTCTCCTCTCAGAGCTTTCAGAAAAGCCACATCTCCTTTATCAGCTTCCTAATAAGAACTGCTGGCTTTTCCACCTCTCTGCCCCATGGGCCCTGAGCTGCCCAGAGCTCCTCTCCCACGCTGCCCAGGTGCAGTGCATGAAGGCAGAGTCTTTCTGCAGGTACCTTTCCATGATGCAGGAGATCTGTCTGCTCAGGGAACGAGCGGAGGAAACAGATGAAAGGGTGGGAGGTTTGCCAGAGATGCTTCATGGGGCTTCTTTAGCAGATAATTACAATGATGGATTTGGGTCTGCTAGAAAGGAAAACGTGGAAGAAGTGATGGAATTCAGTGTTGGCTTGATACCCTGGAGTTTAATTATTTCAGCTGCTGAGGAGTGGAACAGATTCTTGATGCTTGCACATACTGCGTGTGCTTTGCGTTCACTTGCATGGGTGAGCAGCCACGTCAGAGAAAAGCCTTTTGAATAGTAACACCCAGCTTTGCTGGGAGGCTTTGTTCAGGGCTGGGGCTTCTGCCACGGGCCCTCAGTGAGACACAAGCAGGTGTTCAATCTTGCCTGGCTTGGATGAGCCACATCCTCAACGTGGCTGGTTTTTGTTGTCTATCTCAGCACAGCACCAGCTGCAGAGCTGAGGAGGTTGCTGCTGGGTTCCATGGCTGGGGATTCAGCACATCACCGTGGAGCTGTGCCTTGAATGAGGAGGGGAACTGGAGTGTATTTGGAGGCCAGGTAGTGGTGAGAGGGAAGCAGGGCCTTGGGTCAAGCCCTGGTTAGCACTATGGCCCTGAGGAAGGGGATGCACAAAAGTACCTGGAAAGTATATTTGACGGTGTTACACAAGGAGAATGAGGAGGCTGGAGTGAGTTTAATGGCAAAATAAATAGCAGAAGGAAATCTGTGCTGTTGTTTCCACTCTCTGTTACTGCAGCAGAATCTCAGCGAGATGCAGGAAGCTGCCACCAGTGTCACACCTACAGGTTGCAAAGGGAAATTCATGGCCCAGGGTGCACGGGCAGGAGGAGAAGCTGCTGAGAGAGGCTGAAGACTCTACGCCAGAAGCATCGGGAAAAACAGACAGTGCCAGTGAGCAGCTCTCAGCCCAGGGTGAAGCAACATTCTCTTCCTTCCCTGGAACCTTTTTGCTTTCCATCTTTCCCGCCCCAGCACCTAACTGCTTTGGGATAGAGCTGCTGAGCTCAGCAGGGTAATCAAGGCTTTGGCATGACAAGCTGGCACAGAGAAACCTAAAACCTTTCTCAGTCCAGTGCCAAGCACATGACATGGCTCTCAGCAGCCCAGTGCTTCAACTCTGAGGCAGGAAAGCAGGACTGACTGTGGCAATTCCTACATGACACTCTCCCCCCGCACCCCTAAGACCAGATCCCCTTTGCTCTTATCTGGTATTATTGCTAAAGCAGCATGAAACTCCCTACAAACCTGCTTGGTTTATTTGCTTGGGCTCATTGCACCGGTCTCCAGGGGATTGCCAGCACATGGAGGGAGCAGTGCTGCGAGAGACGCAAAGCAAACACTCCCGGGTGGCTGTGGCTCCCCCCACCTTTCCACTCGGAGCATACAGCCAGGAGCTGTCATGAGAAGTCCAGCACCAGGCAAGACAAAGGCCTGAGGAGCTGTGGACAGCAATATCATGTGTGCTCAGGCTAAAAGCTTTGCTCCGAGTCCCAGCTAGGTGTATTCCTGGTCTTGAGGAAAGCTTCCACGCTGCATCTAGTTCGCAGACGTCAGCAACCAACTGTGGCAATAAAAAGGGTTTCAGCTGCCTGCTCTTCGGGCACCTTAATGGTCTCCTCAGCAACAAGGCTGTTGAGTGCAGAAGTGGTGACGGACAGATGTACACACACACCAAGATTAGGCTGCAAAGATGGGAAGAAGCAAGATGAGTCAAGACTGGACAAAAAGGTCACCCTCTGTCACACAGGGTCCACCCTGGAAATTCTCCACCCTGCCCAGATGACCCCCACAGCCCCTTGTCCCCTTGCTGTCTCTCACAGCACAGCCATTTTATCTGACATGGGGCAAGGCACAAGGTTAGCTGCCTTCTCCCCACCAGCTCCATGCTCGAGCAGGATTGCAGACTGGGCAAGGCTGCTTCTCCTCTTCACAAAACCTCCCACCTTCCAGCTTGAAGAGACCCCAAGGAGATTCTCTTCCCTCTATTTGTACAGCTTCACCACAACTAACTAGATTTAAAGTTTCCATTTCTTGTCTGTGGGAGTCAAAACCAGAAGGTGAGTCAGCAACTGCGTACTTCGATCTGCAAACAGACTGGCATTTGAAGCCAAACAACTTGGCTTCATCACTTCTAATTTCAGTCCCAGGTTTGGCAGTAGCAGTTACCAAGCCTGGCGCTATGCCTGGGGCCTGGAGTACACATGAAGAAAGAGGAACGAGCCTCTCTGAAAGAAGAGAGAACCTGGTCTGAAAAGGCTGACAGGATTTTATTGAAGTTCAGAATACAAAACGGTCAGATTGTCTCCCCTGCCCTCGGTGTCATTCCCACCCAGCAGATCCTAGCAAAGCATCGGTCTTCACAGTGACAGCTCCAGCCAAGCCACAAGAGCATTAGTCCCAGCCACAGCCTCCAGCATCCCGTGGGTGAACCCATCTAGAAGATACCCTTTGAACATGGAGGTCCACTTAGACTCTTCCTGGACAAGAGGCCAGACATTTAGGAACATGCTGACCTGAAGGTCTTTGAAGAATGGTCCAAACTGTGGCTGTTGCACATTAAGCTGAATCCTATGAATGAACGCTTCCAAAGCAGCACTTCCCAGGCTATGGAATCCTGCTGCCAGTGTACCATGTCACATAGGTGTGGCACATAGGTCGGAATTCAGATTGCTACTGTTCTTGTCACCCTACCAAGAAGATTTATGGATCCCTGCTCCAAAACAAAGCTTTCTACATCTTCATTACTAACCACTGTGGGGCAGAGGCAAGAGATTAGCAAGGGCAGTTCCCTGCATCCTTCATAGCTACATCACTTCAGGCTCCCAGCAGAGGTCGTAACTTGTTCCTCACGCTGCACTCAAGGTCCAGCAGCCACACTTCTCCATGACAAGCAAGAAATAGGATGGGCCAGCTCTGGGCTTGGTGCTGCTGAGGAAGCCATAAACCCACCCCTGCCCTGTCCCAGTAACACGGCTGAATATACAGCACCACTTGTGGCAACTGGACCTCTTGCCTGAGACCGGCAGCCATCAGAAAAGTAAAAGCCAGTTGTGGCAGAGGGGGTTTTTATTGGCAAGGTGTAAATGTCCACCTAAAACCCTGCTAGGACTAAGTCATGCCCCAAACCTTCCCACAGCTCTGACCTGCTCGCTCACCACCCAGTATTTCTGCAAGTATTTAAGCACTAACCTGCAGCAGTGATTTAAAAAACAATGCCAGTAAAAGCTGTTAGTCTAGTGATTAAAAGCTTTGTATCCCATTTGTAACCAGATTCTCTGCCCCTATGGCCACAGGCTCCGGGGAAGGGTTGGATTAAGCCTTGGGTCGTGCTTCTCAAGGCAGTATGTTTGCTCAGCTGCTAAGCATGCAGAATTAAGTGCATGTTCTTCTCACAGCACAAAGCCTTCTGTTGTCTGAGGCATCTGCTTTCTCCCCTGTGAAATCCAGTACTGCGGAGGTGGCAAAAGGTGTCAAGTATTCGTCTGGTACTGGCCAGCTGAGTGCACTAGTCAGGGCTGGTGATTGTGCGTGGCATCAGCCACCACCTACGTGGAGGTGAAGCGCTTAGGAGAAGGCAGATTATCTCTGGAAAGGGTATCCTCTCCAGCACCAGCCCATCCAAAAAAGAGCCAGTGGTCTTTTTTTCCAAATGGCTCAGCTGCAGCACTCTTGTCCAAAGCCTGCTGCTTCCTCAGGAGGCAGCTGTGGCAGCACCCACAGGGACAGTCTGAGCACCACTGGAGTGCAGGTCTGGCAGGAACAGCCACTGGCAGCGATGTTTACTCAGCTATCTGGGAAGCAAGCTTCAGCTTCCTCTTCCTCTCTCCAAGGCTTCTCCTGCTGCATCAGGAAATCGATCTGGAAACCCATTACCTCTTCTCCATCTTCTGCATCTGCAAGCTGAGTGATGTGAAGCTGGCCAGGAGGTCTGTAACCTCATCCACCTGAAAGAATACAGTCGGCTGTTAGGCAGAAGAACACAATAGTGCACAAAACAACCCCTCACACAGCAGGGATCACCCTTGCACCAGGACTGCCAGTAATGCCCACAATCAGCTTCTACTAGGGCAGGATCCATCCCTTTGGTCCCACAATTGCACAGAAGGGCTCCTGTCCCCACAATCAAATAGTCCTAATCTAAGGCAATGGGAACTTCTCCCCATTCAGCTGGGGGTCGATGCTTAACTTCCACCTCATGGGATTTACCCAGTCCTTGCAATACAAGCGTGTTGCTGCATTATCCAGAACTCAACAATGGTATTGCCTGTTTCTAGGGGCCAATCTTTTGTAGAAAAATCCCCAAACAGGCCCTACAGCCCTGTGTGGGTGTGCCTCAAAATGCCTCAGCCTTCCAGTCTATCTGATCTTCAGCTCCTCTGCTGAGCTGCCAGGCACAGAGATGCTGTCTGCATTTTGAATTCCAATCTGGAGGAGTACCACAAGTCATCACATAATGGCCACTTTACCCAGCGTGAGCAAGAACATTTCCCTAACCCTGTCTTCAGCATCATTCTGTTCATGCAGTTGCATTCTCCTAAATACAGAACTCACAACACAAAGAGGTGAGTCACGGTAGCTTGATGCTGCCTACCTGCTCCTTTGTGCTAGTCATCTGTAACCTGGAGCAGAGGTCATCCAGCTGTTCCTTTTGCTCATGCCTCCCAAGACGGTCCAGGTATTCCCGCAGCATCTGGATAATCTGAAACCGACAGGCACAGGAGGCAAACATCAGGTGGCTGCCCCAGGCTGGGAAGTGTTTACAGGGAGCAATAAATGACAGTTAAATTGCCAAGCACACAGAGTTGAACAGGAGAGTGCTAATGGCAGCATCCGAGCCCAGTGAGTCACCAGGGGTGCTGATCAGCCATAGATGAGCTAGTCATGATCCCTGTACTTGATTTAAGAACAGAGAAGAGAGGTAAGCCCAACTGAAGCAACACAGGGTCTAGCCCTGAAAGCATCAACCTTTTCTTCATGGCCAGCTAGCTTCTCTCACTGTGAGGAGCGCGACTTCCCGCTCCAGCAAGATGTGCTTGTTGTGCACTGAGGAAGAAGATCCTTGTGGCTTCTTTACAGGTCCTGGAGAGAGGCCCACACCTCGTGCATTTGTGATGACACCCTCTGACTGCTTTCCTATCCCATCCCACCCCTCCAGAGACGAGCAGGGCAGGCTGCACTAGGAATGCAGAGTATGCCAGCGTTACAGCCCCCTCTCCTGTCACAAGGCCTGTGTCTTACATGGTGGTTGAAGGAAAGACAGCTATAGCCTGACAATTAAGATGTTCATTGCATCCTTGGGCTACCAGATCCAGGACAGGTCCAGGAAAAACTCAGATCAGCAGTTGGGAAAAGAGAAGGTTTCTGAAAATGGAAGGGAAAAGTCGAAGTCTCCCCACAGCACCTAAGAGCTAAAGGCAGGTACTCAAATGAAGAATGCAGGAGACTGCCAGGGGCCTCCCCAGATCACAGGGCTGTTTCTTTTACCTGTTTCACTTCAAGGCGTACAGCCTCCAGGCTGTGGGAAAGTCCTTCCTGCAGGATGTTTAGCTTTGATTTAGCAAGGTGCAGTGGGGTTCTGCCAGCTCGGTCCAAGGCATCAACTCTGGCCCCTGCAAGACACACAAGCAAGGACAGAACGTGAGAACTCTCTTCAAGACTTAGTGTCCCCGGGGAGCACCCAGAGGGCAGGGCAGGAAAGGGACAGGTTGTAACTGTTACAGAGGAAACGTTACCTCCGCGCAGCAGCGTGGTGATGACAGGAACGTGGTTCGTGCAGGCAGCTGGGGAGGGAAACACAGGACACACAACTCAGAGGTAGTAGCAGGCAACAGAGAAGTTTCTGCTCAAGTGTGGAGCTTGCCACTTCCCAAACAGCTCTCTGCCATGAGAAAGAGGAACAGCCCAACTTTTAAAGGTAACCTCATGCTCAAGCCTAAGTATTCTCTCTGCAACAAATGTCATGCTCTGTGGGGCTGGAAGAGGGAAGGATATGGATTTTCTCTACCTCCAACCCTTAAACCTTCATGAAGAGCAAAGCTAACGAAATGCAGTCCCTCCTAAGTCCTTAAAGCTGGGGCTGCATGCTATGATGCACAGGAAAGAGGAAGGTAGAGAGGAAAGAAACAGCAACGCAGTGTTCACCTCGTCTCTCTGCATGCAAAACTAATCTGTGTGGCACTTACCCAAGTGTAAGGGGGTGTTTCCCAGGCCATCTCTCTGGTTCGGGTCAGCCCCATGGTCCAGGAGCAGTTGCACTGGGAACAAGGAAAGAACATCATGTCAGTCCCTTCCCTCCGTCCCACGCGTCAGGCCCACACAGGTGGCAGGCACCAGACTGCCTTAGGGGTGCTTCTGTTCAGCTCATCAGCTTCCTCCCAGAACCAGGGGATGGAGGTTTGCACAGCAAAACAGAAGGACTCAGCACAAAGCCAGGCAGTGCCATTGCCCCTGGGCTCCCTTTAGAGGAAGAACTGCGACTATGGACAACCTTCCTTCTGCACCAGTACAGCCCTAGAGCTGAGAGCTGACACTCCTCCTTCAGCAAAGGGAGAATGACAGGCTCTGGAGCCAGAGTTCTGGCAACTCTGCCAGAATACAGCAACCTCTGCCACGTGCTGAACAAAAATAGTGCCCTTTGAAATGTGTGGCCCAGAGAAGCTGGGTGACACAACTCGCCCTCCCCACTCACCAATGTGATCGTTGCCGTTGCAGGAGGCGAAGTGCAGGGCTGTCCGGCCTTTGTCATCCGCAGCACAGGGGTCAGCGCCGTCCTCCAAGAGTTGCTGCACTGGCAGCCCCAGAGAGAAGAGGAGAGAGCAGGTAAGCTGGAGGGGCACCCCATCAGAATGGGGGAGTGCTACCCACGCTTCTGTGGTTAGATACACGCTCTGCCAGCTGTCACGTCAACTGCATGTGAACCAGCTCCAGCCAGCATCCTGGCTCAGCAGAACCAGCCTAGGCAGAATATCCTCTGCTCTGCTACAGCCCTTGCCAGCTTCCAAGCACTGCCATAAAAGATAAACCAGTAGCTGTAACAGCTAAGGATCCATCTAGCCAAACTTCCAAGTTCCAAAGACAATCAGCAACAAATGCTTACAGAACAGTATAAAAAAGACAGGAGTGATGTGGGGATAACTCCCACAGCCTTTAGCCAGCAGCATCTCAAGCACTTCCCAAGCTAGTGTTAGTATCCTGCACTTAGTGCCCCTGCATGGGCTTTCTCTGTAGATTTGCACAGTCATTTTCTGTACCTGTTTAATCTTTTCACATCAACAGGGTCCTGTGACAAGAAGTTTCACAGCTTAACCACAGGCAGTGAGAAACGCCACCTCTTCACACCAGTTTTGACTATGCCCCTTCCTAGGCTCATCTGTAACTCTTGAGTTTTGCCATGCTAATGCTGGGTACTGTTTGGGAAGCAGGCAGGTGAGTGTAGCAACCTGCCAAGAGCAGTGCAAACACACCCTGAGGAGAGGATGTACTGAAGTGAGCTAGTGAACAGCCCGAGTAGCCACACCATCGTCTAATCACACTTGTTCCCCCTGCTTTGCCACCCAGCTGCTTCTTCAGGGCCACCACTGGCACTTTGTGTTAACCTGCACTACCTAATTTTCTCGTTTAAGGAGGAAAAAACCAGTTCACAGAAAGACAGAGGAACTAGTATGGCTCTCCAGCCTTGGGTGTTACAAAGGCAGAGAGCCCAGCCAAGGCTGGAAAGCCTAGGGATACAAAAGGAGCACCTAGAAACATGCGCAGGGGCAACTATACAGGGTGATACCCCTGTTGTTTGGAGATTATCCTGGTATAGTCATCACTGTGTAAAATAAAGCTGCTAAAAATACTGATGGATTTGCTACACTTTGAAATCTTTAGCAGCATATCCTGCAAGAGTAAAGAAGGGCCAGCACAGAGACAAGAAACTAGCTAGCTCAGACCACGGCAAGTCACCGTTCTCCTCAGCTTCCTGGGCAACCTTGTGTAGATCCAGGCCTGGAGGTTGGTGGCCCTGCCTGTGACAGGGGGGTTGGAACTCTGTGATCCTTGGGATCCCTCCCAGCCCAGCCCATTCTATGATTCTATGGAATTGTAGCCATGTTTTAATTTCTTCTTTGAGTGTTTTAAGGAACACTTTGCCAGGGGAGGTTTAGATTGGGTATTAAGAAAAACTTCTTCACAGAGAGGGTTGTCAGGCATTGGAACGGGCTGCCCAGGGAAGTGGTGGAGTCTCCATCCCTGGAGGGATTTAAACCATGGTTAGGTGTGGTGCTGAGGGACATGGTTTAGTGGTGGATGGCAGGTTAAGGAGATGGTTGGACTTGATGATCTCAAGGGCCCCTTCCAACCAAGACAATTCTATGATTCTATCAAAAGGTGGAAATGGCATTAAGGGGGGATACTTGATACTTGGTAAGATGGGGAGACTGACAGTGTCATTGGTGAGGGAATGCATTGCCTAGTCTTCCCCTGAAGCCAACAGGAAATGACATAACCTCTCCCACCCAGTGCCACCACAGGAAACAGCAAAGATTTTTACTTGTTGAAGAATAAATTCATCATTGGACACTCCCTCACGTTGCAGAGTACAGAAAACACAGCAGGACTGTAACCAGTGTATCAAGTACAGGTGTAAAACTCAAAGGTGGAGCGAAATGAAGGCTTCCACAAAGCATCATTCCTTCATGCTTTCTCTTGGTTTGGTGAATGAAGCCAACCAAGCCTTTCTGTACTGACAGAGCTCACAGAGGAACTTTATCCATCAGTTCATGAAACAAGGTGTACTGTGGAGCCAAAGGGTGAAGCATACCAGACAAACCACTGTCCTAATATACTTGGGAGTTTCTACAAGTCAAACCAGTTTACAATTCTCTTCACAGAATGGCCCAATGAACATTTAGGCCAGCACAGTTGAGGGGACAGTATAATCTATAGAGAGACTATGATAAGGGCCAAAGAACATACACCAATATTGCTGCTGAACACTTCCTATCAATCCCCACCTGATCTACAGTATAGGGAGGTAAAGGGAGTCACAGATAGGCCAGAAGCCTTCTGTGAATCACAGAATCGTAGGGGTTTGAAGGGACCTCCAGAGATCATCCTCAGAGTCCAAGCCCCTTGCCAGAGCAGGTTCCCTAGGACAGGCTGCACAGGTAGGTGTCCAGATGAGTCTTGAATATCTCCAGAGAAGGAGACTCCACAACCGCCCTGGGCAGCCTGTCCCTGTGCTCTGTCACCCTCACTGGGAAAAAGTTCTTCTGCATACTGGTGCAGAACTTCCTGTGCTCCAACTTGAGGCCATCGCCCCTTGTCCTGTCTCCACAGACCATAGAAAAGAGGCTGGCCATTTCCCCCTGTGTCCCAGGGGTATTTATAAACATTAACAAGATCCCCTCTCAGTCTTCTTTTCTCAAGGCTGAACAGCCCCAGTTCATTCAGCCTTTCCTCATATGAGAGATGATCCAGTCCTTTAATCATTTTCATACCCCTCCACTGGACTCCCTCCACTGGATTCTCTCCAGGAGATCCCTGTCTTTTTTATACCAGGGAGCCAAGAATACTGGACACAATACTCCAGGTGGGGCCTGACCAGGGCAGAGCAGAGGTGAAGTCATCGTGAGAGGCAGAGTCCTGGTTCTGATCTACTGGGTCACGCTGTCTTATCACACAGTTTATGGCTTAGATAAGCATAATTTTCCACCTTACAAAAGCACTAGTCTCTTGCAGCTTACAGTTGGCCCAGAGTTGCATACCAAGGCAGAGCAGTGCTGATTTAGCTTGAGGCAGCTGGAAAACTGATACTGTGAACCAGATGTGGTGAAAAAGTAAATGTTATAAGCAGCCTCACTCTGCTCAGAGAATGAAACAAGGCTCCAGAAAAGCAGTTTCTAGACTTGCAGCATCTAAAGCACTGTGCCTGCAAACTGTCTGCACCCTTAAATAAAAACACCCACCCAGGAAAAGGTCCTAAGTAGGGCTGGCAGAAGCCTTACCTGTGTCCATGTCGTTGCTATTGGCAGCGTCCCGCAGCCTTTTCAGAGCTACAGAGAAAGAAAAGCAATCACTGGACAGCACAGAGGGAAAAGGAGTCACTCCCTACCCCGACATCCCATCGTGACGTTCAAGCCCAGGTGCAAGGTCCAACCCACACCGGTGCTGCCTCGGCCCAGAGGAAGCAGGAGATCCAAGGCGCCAAACGGGCTCTCCCTGTCTCCTCCTGAGGTCGGCCATGGGCCCTCCCCCCCTAGCAGAGGGAAGGGTGCCTTCGGAAACCGCCCACCGAGCGGAGCCGGCCTCCATCACGAGTCCCCGTACGCGGGAAAATCGAAGCTCGGCCTCTCCGGCCCGCCCAGGCGTGGCCGGCGGCACGGCTGCTCCCCGAGGGGCGGCGGGCCGTCCCAAGGAGAGGCGCTCCCCATCGCCCTCCGCTCACCGTGGGTCTCCTTGCCCGTAGGCCCCAGCCGGCGGTGGAGGCGGGCGGCCCTGCGCAGGCGTCGGGCCGGGATCTTGCCCGCGGGTTCCTCCCGCTGCCACAGGACGTGCAGGTAGCCCAGAGGGGCGCCCGCCGCCGGCCCCAACATCAGCCCAGCCTCCGGCTCCGGCTCCGACTCCGGCCCCGGCGCCGCTGCGGCCCCGCCGCCGCCCTCCATCCTCTCACGGGCCGGGCCGGGCCGGGCCGCAGCGAAAGAGGGGAGGGGAGAAGATGGTCTCTATGGCAACAGGACGGCCCGTGTCCCCTCGGCCAATCGGAGCTGCCGCGGCCCGGAGGGTGCAGCCAATGGGGACGGAGAGGGAGAGGGAAGGCGAAGGGAGAGGCAGAGAGAGGCAGGGCCCCGGCAGGACTGACGGGCAAACACGCTGTCCAATCAGAGCAGGGGCGGGACATAGGCCGCACCACCCCGTGGCAGCTCAGCAGGCTGCGGACAGGCAGTTGTTTCTACCAGTAGAAGGGCGCAACCCCACTCCGCCACCGTAACATTTCCGGTCCGCCGGCCCCAGCCCCGCCCCTGGTCCCACCCCTTCTTCCTGCGCTCTCCGCGCCGGGCTCACGTTGCCGCCCGGAGGCCTTTCCGCGCCGCGCCGCCGCCATGGCCTACCCCGGGGAGGACTACGACAACGAGGTGGGTGGCGGGGGGCGGCCGGGAGGGTCCCGTCCTGCCTGTTCGCGGTAACTGGCTTCTCCCTCTCTCCACAGGCCGCCTACGACCCCTACGCCTACTCCAACGACTATGATATGCACACGGGTGAGCGCGGGACGCGGCCTCTCGGGCGTTCCGGGCCTGCGGGGCCTCGGCTGCGGCTGTAGCGCCCGGCGGGGCCGTGGGGCAGCCGCCTCACCGCTCCCCTTTCCCTCGCAGGAGACCCGAAGCAGGACCTGGCCTACGAGCGCCAGTACGAGCAGCAGACCTACCAGGTGATCCCCGAAGTGATCAAAAACTTCATTCAGTATTTTCACAAGACGGTGTCAGATCTCATTGACCAGAAGGTGTACGAGCTCCAGGCCAGCCGTGTTTCCAGCGATGTCATCGACCAGAAGGTGTACGAGATCCAGGACATCTATGAAAACAGGTACAAAGCCACCCAGCCACTTGCTCTGGGGTGGGAGGGGAAGGGGGAAAGGAGAAAAAAAACCCCAAAGGCAAACCTTGTGAGTTGGGATATGGACGATTTACTGGGACAGCAGGGAGAGAAATAGAAATAATGGGACTTTTATAGCAAAAATGTATGACACTGGTGACACACAATGCTGTCCCAAAGCTGGACCATCCCCAAAAACTATGTGTCCTGGAGCCATGCACTCCTTACCCCACCAGCACACCCCCAGCCCCTACACCCTTTTATGCTGAGCATGATGTAATTGGTATGGAATACTTTCTTTGACCAGTTTGGGTCACCTGTTTTCCCTCCCAGCTTTCTAGGTGCCTCCCCTCCCTCTCCCCTACCCCCCACCAGCTTCTCATTTGCAAGGCAGTATGAACAACTGAAAAGTTCCTGATTGCTTGTCAACAACTAAAACATCAGGATTGTATCAGGACTGCTCTCATTTTAACTCCCAAACACCATCACACCAGATGCTAGAAAGAAAATTAACACTATCCCAGCCAAAACCAGGACATCCACCCTTAAAAGGAAGGGGTCTCTTGTTCCAAGCTTGGGCTGTCTCTAAAATAAAGCAACTGAGGAAGAAAAGCAGATATTTCCAGGCCTTTAGGCTGATGTAAGTGAAACCTGTCTGAAAGAAAATGTTGAGTTCTGTGCCTGACAGGTATGAAGGCAGCATAAAGCGACCTCAGTAGTGCTAGTTAGGCAGAAAGCTGCAAGGTGTAATTGTGTCTGTTCCCTGCAGATACTCCAACTCCCTCTTATAGCTGTGGCACTAACTATAAAGGGAACGTGAAAGTAACACACTTCAACACTGGACTTACTAAAAGGGGATGGTGGTGGTATTCTACTTTCAGCAAGTCCAAGGCTTCTATATTGTCATCTCTCACCCCAGCTCTCCCATACTGAGAAATGGATTCTAATACCACATGTGTGTGTCTCTTTTTGTTTTCAGCTGGACAAAGCTGACAGAAAGGTTTTTTAAGAATACTCCATGGCCAGAGGCAGAGGCCATTGCCCCTCAGGTTGGAAATGGTAAGTCTTTTTCTTTCTCTTTGCTCATCAGAGAAAGAAGGAGCTAAATTACTTTGGTACACAAATAAGCCAGGTGCATGGACAGTGTTGCTGCCACTTGAGTCAGTCGTAGTTTGCTCTGGCAACACCTTTGGTGGATGCCTGGCAAAGAGTCAAAACAAGGAATAAGTGTCTTTTTGCATTTCCCTTTATTACTGCTGCAGGAGGAGCACTACTGGTGTATCTGATAAATCCAGTTGCCTAGGCCTTGTGGCTTGATGATACCCAGCTCTGTCATCTTTTCCAGATGCTGTTTTCCTCATCCTGTACAAGGAGCTGTACTACAGGCACATCTATGCCAAAGTCAGCGTGAGTGTTTCTCTTCTGTCTTCCTGCTGCTTGCGTGCTGCCTTCACCGTGCTGGGATCCTTGCCAAATTTTGCTGCTACTCCAGCATCTGTGGTTCAGTAATTTCTGCAAGATGGGATTTGATAGGTTCATGTCCTGTAAGTCAAGTTGCTTTAGAGAAGCTTAAAATTCTTGCTTTTTGTTAATTTAATAAGGATTCACCGATTGCCAGAAGGACTCGATTGTCTTTCTGAAGCTCATTAGCTGCCTCCTCAAGTTTGGTTGCAGTGAGTGTGCTGGTTTCCCTGGCAGCTGTGGGACTAAGAAAGCCTGTTCTGAGTTTTCAGGTGGCTATTTTGCAAAAGCTTGTTGCTGACACCACATGTAGTGGTTAGCCAGCTTGGAAAGAAGGAAGGGAGGGTTTTTTGGGAGGGTACTGAATTTTCTTGGTAGAGCTGTCATTGCAAGACTGGCAGGTCAGTTGGTTTTGTGTTTCTTCATGTCTCTTAGTTGGCTTCTCAGATTAGCAGGTTGGGTGAGAGGGGGTGTCCTGGGAGGAGGGTGCATTATAATAATAACAACTGCAGTTTGGTGTGAACTGGGGGTGGAGAAAAGGACACTTTAAAAAGGCTGCTCTATTAGCCTGAATCAAGCTTCAACAGGAGAGACTGGTTTCACAAGCTGTGCTGTTAGTGGTTCTCAGACAGCCCTTGAGCGTCTGTAGGTGATGATGATTCCTGGAAGAGTAATTCCTTGCTGTGTTCCTTGGTCTTTAGAAATACTGACCAGAAGCAGAATTGTTGATCTGTTTAAGGCCTCTCATGAAGGGAGAAGGAATGAAAGCTGTTGAAGGTAATAGGAAGCTCTTGAGCCTGGACAGCAGAGAGGGGGACAAGGAGTGAATGTGTGTTATTCACAGAAGGTTCAAATACTCATTCCTCCTGGGAGAAGTTACCTGCACATGAAAAGTTAGCCCTGGTCCATGGGACAGTAGTGATACAGCAGGGTGATGCCAGTGGGGTGTCTTGGTTGACTTTCAGCTCTAACGTTTCTGAAATAGACCCGCTGTGACTGTTGACTATCCTGTGTGCATTGTCACCCATAAACTCACTCCTGCCATGCTTGAAACTAAGCAGGCTGTACTGACTTGTTGCAGGGGGGGCCCACGCTGGAACAGAGATTTGAGTCCTATTACAACTACTGCAATCTCTTCAACTACATCCTCAGTGAGTTGCTGCAATTAATTTCTGCTCTGTGAGTGTTGGAGGGGGAAGAACTGGAGAAAGGGTCAGAAGAACTGGAGCATGTTCGCTTATCGGGCTCATTGATTGAAGAGCATTTTACATGTGTGCATTTAGCAACACAAAAAGCACAAATAGTTTCCAGTGCTTTCTAAAATAGTGCAAAGAATGAAACTTATTGTAGCTTTCTGTCTTGCTGAGAACTGCTTTACCTATCTTTATTAAAAAGCAAAATTTAAGGTAGAGAAAGCTCGGTGTTTCACAGCTGCTTACATGTTACTGACTCCACTCAGAACTGATCTTTGTGTTTGTGACTCCCTGCTGGAATTCTTGTGGAGAGCAGTTGGGTTAGGCTAAACCCCTGCAATCTGTGTGCAGCTTCTGAGAATCATTGCAGCTGAGCACTCACACTCTGGATATTAACCCCGTGCACACTCCTATGCCTTAAAAGTGAAGGCAGTTGAGGTAGCTAAAGCTCCTTATCCTTGCCACACTGAAAGCTTCATTCAGCTGCTGCTTCATCTCCCATTTGGGGAAATTCTTATGTTCTTTAATTCTTTCAGTTCTGCCACTGTTCTTGCTCAAGATGTTAATGGTCTCATTTGTTACTGATGTTCTTCTGTAGATGCTGATGGCCCGGCTCCTCTGGAGCTGCCCAACCAGTGGCTCTGGGATATCATCGATGAATTCATATACCAGGTATTTGACTGTAAGACTGGGCCATTTTGGGGGGGTGGGGTGTTGCCTCTATTAGTGCTGTACACTTTCCATCTCTTCCTCCTCGCTGATTTTCATAGCTAGGATACCATTGCAGGCCAAAAAACTTCAGTGAGCACTCTTACTCCTGGGTCACCAGGCAGATGAAGTAGTTGTAAACATACGGATTTTTAAATGGACTCCAGATATCTGTTGATATTCCTGTTTCAGTTGCTGTTTAAGGGATTTTTTTTTTTAACCTCCCTTCATTCCTGCCTGATGTATGCAAAGCAGCCTGACTGAAGTCTGCTGTCATCACAAAGGCTGTATGGCCATAGTGTTCTGTGCGATGGCTTTACCTTCGTTCTGTGTCTCTTACCCAGTGGGGCCTTTGCACTCGCACGGAGAGCTGGATGACCTGATTTGAAATAATCTGTGGTCTGTTTTTCTGCTTGCTGCTCTGAGTGCAGCAGTGCAAATCTCAGATGTTGTTTTCTTCTCTGTAGATGCCTTTTTCCTGTAGCTTTTTATTATAAAGCTGCCTGCAATTCCTCAAGTGCAGCCTTGTCAAGCTATAGGATGGAAAGGGGTGTGTGCATGTATAGAAAAAGAAGTGTGTGTGTGTGTATGCAGGTGCATCATATCACTCAGTCGTTCTCTCTACTGACTGTTTAGACAGGAAATTTGTGTTTAGTTGCCTGCTTTAAATTGCCTTAAGAGATCCTTCTCTGCTTTATCCTGTCTTCTGGCCTTTTTTGTCTGCACCGTATCATCTTTTCCCTAGGTGCTTTGTATTTTGTATTTAATTTGCTATTTTGATTGCCACATGATCTCAGATGAAACTTTTTTTCATGTGACTTGTAGCTTATTGTAAAACATTTGTGTGATCAACTTGTAAGCTTAGTGCAGTTGGCTGAATGTCTCCAAACTGGCTGCTCCCCGTTGAACCTTTGCTTTTTCCTGTAGTTCCAGTCTTTCAGCCAGTACCGCTGCAAGACAGCCAAAAAGTCTGAGGAGGAAATTGATTTCCTTCGTTCCAACCCCAAGATCTGGAATGTGCACAGTGTCCTTAATGTGCTGCACTCTCTGGTGGACAAATCCAACATCAACCGGCAGCTGGAGGTCTATACAAGCGGAGGTGAGCTAGCAGAGCCTTGCTGGGCAAGACTGGTGCCCATGCTGACCTGCTTTGATTTGACAGAGCTTTGTCTGTGAGCTGGGTCAGTCCCTAATCAGTGGACAGATTGACTGGGAGAGGATCTGTTGGCCTTATGTGAGGAGTGCTGGTAATTTGAAGTTGAGATCTTGCTCCTTTTGCTTGTAAACATAGAGGTGTTGAAGGGGGAGCTTGCTTCCTTGCAGGAGAGCATCATGGTTCCAGTTTGATTTCTTTTCCTAGGTGACCCTGAAAGCGTGGCTGGTGAATATGGTCGCCACTCTCTCTACAAAATGCTGGGATATTTCAGCCTCGTGGGACTGCTGCGTCTGCACTCTCTGCTGGGGGATTACTACCAAGCAATCAAGGTTCTGGAGAACATTGAGCTCAACAAGAAGGTAATATGACATGTTTTAAACCCTCTGTTACAGTTCTCCAAATGCCTCTGCTCAAATGCGCTGGTGAAAAATCACTGCAAAGAATCTTCCAGCAGTTTGTGGACCTGTTGTTGTTGTCAGGAGTTTGTTGTTGAACACAGCAGCAGCTTTGGCGTTGAATCGAACCCTGTAATGCCTGATGCTGTTGTGGCACAAATGCTTTGGGGTTTTTTAGGTGGTTGCTGTGTTGTGCAAGGTGGTGTTGTTACAGGGAATATTAATTGAGCTGTAAGCTGTAGTGCAGTGGTAGCTAGCTGAACACGTTGTTCCCACCTCAGTCTGTGGCTCCTTCTTTTATTTTTGACTCTTGTCTTCACTGTGCCCACTCCCACCTTGCATGTTTTTGCCCTAGGATTGGGTGGGTGCTGCCTGTAGGAACAGTGGCCAACAAAAGTCCACCTGTGCCACAGGTTTGGCACAGATCTAAGTATGTGCTGTCTGGTATGGGATGTGGAGCAGAGTAGGGGGAAAGGGAACTGAGCAGAGCAATGTTAGGCACAGTGCAGGAGTCCTCTGCTTGCAGGAAGCTGGAAGTGGAAAACATAGGAAATGGGGTGATCTAATAAACAGTGAGGAAGCTGCTGCAGGGATGGGTGGGAAGTGAGGTATCCTGAATTTAACCCTCTTTATATTTGGGATGGGAGTGAAAGTGGAGCTGGCTGGATTCTGGGTAATGACCTGTTTGGATCAAAGGAGATCATCTCTCCTCTAACAGAGCTTGTTGATCCTTCCTTCTCAGAGCATGTACTCCCGAGTGCCTGAGTGCCAGGTCACCACCTATTACTACGTGGGCTTTGCATACCTTATGATGCGGCGCTACCAGGATGCCATCCGTGTCTTTGCCAACATCCTCCTCTATATCCAGAGGACCAAAAGCATGTTTCAGAGGACGACCTACAAGTATGAGATGGTAAGAGATAGAATAGGCCTAGACATCCCAAAAGGCAAAGCTGCTGTCTTCTATCCTGCACCTCCTGTATCACCTGAAAACCTACATCTAATAGTCCAGCCTTATTTTCCTGGACTGCTCTGATGGTGCTGCCTGGGGATCCTTTGAATTCCTTAGCCATGTGTGGCAGTATTTTCGATTAACTGTGTTCCTGGTTCCTTTGCTTGCGCCATACAGTGGCATCAGCTGCATCTGCAGTCTCTAGGCAGTGTTGTTAATGGTATGAGCTGCTAATTATAATCTTGTTAATGCATCTTCAAAGTCGTTCTTGTACCTCTCCAGTCCTATATTTCAGGTTACTGCTGTTATTGGATATATTTCCATTATTAGATAATCATTCACAGACTTCTGATACCTCATGGCTGAAAAAAAGCCCCTTTCTCTTTCCACATAAGAGGTCTCTGGTGCCTCTTTTATTCCCTGCTGCTGCTGTCTCGTTTTTATCCTTATGATTCATTTCTAACTCTGTGTAGGCAAATCCTGCTGTTCTTAATTCCACCACAATTCAAAAACTTAGTATGTGTGTTTCAGCCATGCAGCTGTCCATTTCATCCCACGCTCATGTAAGCTTTCCTTCTCAGTCTTCACTGGCCTCCCTCATAAAAGTCTCCTGACAGGAGATGGTTGTTAACGATCTGCCTTTGCTTCTCTGCACTTTTTTGCACCAGAGCAGTCACACCTGCTTCTGGCCAGTCATGATTCATATCTGTGTGGCTCAGGATACTTTCTCTCTGTACTTTCCTCTTCTCCAGCCCTCATTTCATTGCTGAGAGCATCGATAACAGCATGCATCTCTCTGCTTTGTCTGGAGATGCTGCTGCTTCGTGCTGTCCCTCTTGAGCATGAGGACCATTAGTGCTCTGGGTCTGTCTCTGAAAACCTCAGCTCCTCCTGAGCACATCGACAAGCTAACAGGTTCTCTTCTCTGTCTCAGATTAACAAGCAGAACGAGCAGATGCACGCGCTGCTGGCCATCGCCCTCACCATGTACCCCATGCGCATAGACGAGAGCATCCACCTGCAGCTGCGAGAGAAGTACGGGGACAAGATGCTGCGCATGCAGAAGGGCGACGCGCAGGTGTACGAGGAGCTCTTCAGTTATGCTTGCCCCAAGTTCCTCTCCCCTGTGGTGCCCAATTATGACAACGTGCATCCCAACTACCACAAGGAGCCCTTCCTGCAGCAGCTCAAGGTCTTTGCTGATGAAGTTCAGCAGCAGGCCCAGCTCTCCACCATCCGTAGCTTCCTCAAGCTCTACACCACCATGCCCGTGGCCAAGCTGGCTGGCTTCTTAGACCTCACGGAGCAGGAGTTCCGTATACAGCTGCTTGTCTTCAAGCACAAGATGAAGAACCTGGTATGGACCAGTGGCATATCTGCCCTGGATGGGGAGTTCCAGTCTGCATCTGAGGTCGACTTCTATATTGACAAGGTTGGTATCTGCCCCTTGATGGTTAGGAAATCCCTTCATCTGGGGACTACTGGAAGTGGCAGCAACTGTTTTTGCTTCAGTCTGTGGGAAACGCTGGCTACCTAGAGGGAAGTTGTAGCCCTGCTTAATAGGAATGTCAGTGGATGAACAGTGGTGGGGTGTCACAGGGAGCTTTGGCAGTCATTGTACTCAGAAAACAAAGGTCTGAAAATGTCTTTCCCAGGACAGAGGGAACTGTTTGTCAGTGTTCTCGGGAGGTGGCAGCTGGGTAACACACTGCTGTCAGTGTGGCAGCTGGGATTGTCAGCTTTATAGGTCTCCCCCATGTCTCTCTTTTGACTGACAAAGCAGGGGTCTTGCTTGGTCATGTTACAGGTCCGTTTTTTACTGGAGCAGCATTTAGCTCTGCTCCAGGAGGAATTGAATCACAAGGTATGGTCCTGTCACCATCCTGCCTCTGGAGCTCCGGGCAGCAGGAAGCATAGCGAAGAGTCTTTTAGGACTTAGTTTTCAAAGAAGATGGCAGTAGCCAGTATCTTGCTAGGAAGGAGAACAGGTTGCCCCTTACTGGTTTGTAAAGCAGACCCCGTTCTGCAAGGTCTCATGCTGTCTCAGCCTTGCTCTCCTGGCAGCAGGTGGCATGGCTCATAGCTGCTGTTAGAGGGAAGTGGGGCATGAATTGGGGTTGGGACTGTCAAACTGCTCCAAAGAGAGACAAAAATAAGCAGAATGTGGGAAGTGAACACAGTGTGGATGTGGGACCCATGCCAGGTGAAGGCGTAGGGAAGGCAGCTCATGGGAAAACTGAATGGCTGCTGTGGGACTAGCACAGGGTCAAGTATGGGTGATGCTTCAGGGAGTGAAGCCCCTTAGGGTGTTCCTCACGCTTGTCAGTGCTTGCTGTCTCCCTGCTAGCCAAGTCCTTTTCCTGACTTCATGCTCTTCTCTCCCCAGGATATGATCCATATTGCGGACACAAAGGTTGCTCGACGCTATGGGGACTTCTTCATCCGCCAGATCCACAAATCTGAGGAGGTGAGGCCCAGGAGGGAGAGCTGTGTGGCTCTGTGGGAAGAGCGGGCCAGCACTGCGCTGTGCAGGCCCTGGAGGAGCCATGTTTGTGCGGGACAGCTGTGTGATGCCTTGCTGGGGCGAGCCCTGGCTCTGCAAGGCACTGGGCAAAGGCAGGTGGCTTCAGCAGCAGCTGCTGGCCTCTGAAGAACGGTATGTTTTTGTGTGAGAAGTGCTCATTTGAGCCACAGTGGAAAAAGAGGAGGGTTTTACTGTCCAGGGGCGCTGACTCCATTGTCCTTAGACAATTGTGGTGTTCTGGCCAGTAGCACAACTGAAATCATATCTCTACCCTTGTCACTATGGCTCTTGAAAGTGACCTCAGAGGTTCCCAGAGCACAGATAACTTGAGTGTTGTGCTCAGCCAGGAGGTGACATGCTGTCACTGCTCCACTTTCCCCGTGCGCAGCAGCCTCTGACAGGAAACCTTAGGCAGCAAAATCCTGAGTTGTGGGGACTTGAGCAATACAGGGTTGTGATGCTACTGCTAGGAATTTGCACCCTTTCTTCTCCCCACATCTTCCTCTACTGTCTTGGAGGGGAGGAGGGGGTTTTATTAGTTCCCCTTCTGTTTTGCACACTGATGCACTTGCGCAAGAGCTTTCTGTCAGTGAGTTGGATGGAGGCTGCTGAGGGGAGCAGTAGTGTATGTCAATCACTGTGTATTTTTCTGACCTTTGCTTTCTGTAATTCCAGCTGAATCGAACCCTGAAGAAGATGGGCCAGAGACCCTAAAACTTCTGTGGATGCAGTGATCGGCCTAAGCAGAGAAGTGGGTGGGAGAGATTATTTTCATCATGGTGAGGGAGGAGAGCTCAGGGTTCTGGCGTTTCTGGAATCTGCTGTGGCTCTGAAGGTTTTTATACTTAGAAAGAAGGCCCCTTTGGCTCAAACTATCCTGTGAAGGACAAGACATCTAATAAATTAGTGGAATTTTCCTGGTGAGCATTCAGTATCTGATGTATTCATTTATTTTACCTCTGCAGAGGAATATAATTGCATTTGGAGACATGGGGAGATGCTGTTGCTTTGCGTGGTCTTTGGTCCGTGCTGTTGCAGGTAGCATTGGGGAGCAGATCTCCTTCCATGCTCTGAAGGCCCTGCACACAGTGAACAGGCAAGGCTGTGGAACTGATTAACAGGGAGAAAATCATCTGTTGCACAGTTTCCACAGGAGGTGGAAAAAGATGCAAGCCAATATTTCTAGCTCTTGCCTCATGCGTTGAATAAACCTGAGTTGTAGCTACTGTTCTAGGAGGTTGTGGTTTTGCTTTCTTATCCCCTTTTTCTTTTTTTTTTCTTTTGAGTTGCTGTGAAGTAGAAATGCTCCAGAGTGGATTGACAGGTTTTTAAAGGAAGGTGGAGGACTTGTGTAAACCTTAAACCAATATTAACTTTGGTCATCTGATGAGATGTCCTTGCTGGAGGCTGTGTTTTATTTCAGCACGAGTGATGCCCAAGTCCTGACCCTTAGTGGAGTTTTCTCCAGAAAACTCCCTGAGGGTGTTTAATTAATAAACCCCCCTTTTAAATGCTAATTTTCCCAACCACTTTGGGTTCTTCAAGGTAAACTTGCAGTGCCTTGAAAGAGAAAAATGAGTTGAAAACTAGCCCTTTACAAGGGCCTGTAAATACTGGGGAAGAGAATGCAAAGAATGAAATCGCATCTCATCTGCCCTCCATACCCTCTCTCCTTTTGCTGCCTTTAAATAGTTTGGTCTTTGAGTGGTAGAAACAGGTGCAAGAGGGAAAAAAAACCCAAACCTGTGTGTTGTCATAGGAAAGCCACACAAAGCGTGCGTCATGTATACCACCTGCTTCTCTGATGTACCTCCCTCTCATTCCTTTGCACTGAGAGGGGTCCTGGCATTCAGCCTGGCTTTGTGATCCTGTTCAGAAGTCAGGAATGACCCAGTTTAGCTGGATTGTACACTGTGTTTGAATGAGGGACATATTTTCAGTGTCCTAGAGTCTGGGCAAGAGCAAACTGTGTTGCCCATCACAAAGACACAGGGCTCGCGCGGGCGGGGTACAGGCAGCATGGTGTGGGGTTAAATGGGTAAATGCTATTGGCTGCCTAGCTGCTGCTGTTAGCATTTTGTCACACTAAGATCTTACTACGACTGTTTCTAGAGGGTTTGAGGCAGCCAAATCAAGACATGAAAGGACTAAGATGCTACTGCATTGCAACAGCCCACGGGAGCCAGGCTCATGCCAAGAGAATCTGCTTTTTGTTTTTGGGACTGGTTCTTTTGCTTGTATATATTTACCAACAGCAGCACGGTGAGCATAACTGTCAACAGCAGCTCTCCTCCTACTTCCTTGTTATTCAGAGTCTAAATATTTCCCAGAGCACGTGCCAAGATATATGTGGTATACAACAGGAGACCCTCTGGCAGGGTGGGATCTCAGTCATCAGTTCATAGCATAGCAAAGGAATCCAATGTGCTACTGGGATTTGGTCTAAATCTGTGATTGGCATGTTGGAATTAGATGATACGTATGCTTTAGAAATCTGAAATGTTCCAGCTGTTACAGGCTGTTCTCAGGTATGTGAACACGCTGCTGTTTGTGCTTGTGTTTGCTGGAACAGCTACCAGAGGATGCACAGAGCCCACCTGCCTGGCTCCAGGCCTTGGGTGAGGGGCTGCTGAAGGTTAACTGAGGAGGACTGGTACTTGGTGGAACGAAGCCAGGAAGAGCTTGCAGCTCTCTCGCAGGGTGGAAGGATGGGCTCAGCGAGTCGCGGTGCCTGGCACTGCTTGAAGCTAGAGGAATGCTAGCATCAGCAGCAGCATCAGCAGCAGCATCAACAGAGCCCCGTGGTTGCTGGAGAGATGCTCTGCGGAGAGGCGGGGGCGGGTTTCTTTAGAGCTTGAGCCTGGCCTGTCACAGCAGGGTTTGATTAGTGGAAGTGCTCTCAGGCAATTCTGGTCAAAATGGGTTTTTCAGGGGTTATCTGCTCCATGTCTCTACCTACAGTCATGAAGGGAGTGTGATTATGGACCCTGGAAAAGACTGCTAAGGAAACATTCATGATCCTGCGGTCCCTTAGGATATGTCAGGAAGAAGCTGTCAGGCAGGTCTGGGGGATGCTGAGCAGCCAGCTCTGTCAGCTAAGACAATGCATAATTTCCTCTTCTGTACACAGTAGCTTTTCCAGTGATTTATACATGGCTCGGGCGGGGGGACGTCAGAGAGAATTTGTTTTTCCCTTGTTGCAGCTCTGGGGCCATGGAGTGATAGAATGAAGCAGCAGAATAGCGGAAGGAGGGTGCTAAGCATGAGGTCTGACTGGGGAAGAATGTAGAGACTGTAAAAAAACAAACGGGGAGACTATGCCTACCGATTTGGGACTGCTAGCAGTAAGCTTGCCATCTGTGTGACGGATCAGTATTCCACAGAGGTGTAGCTATTGCCCTTTCCTTTGCCTAACTGCAAATGAAAAAAGTGTTTAGCACAAAACCCTAATGTTTAACAGTGTGCTTCTTCCCCCCTGCCTTGTCAGACCATCAGGCTAGCATGCAAGCCAGCTCTCATGACAATCCATCTTGCTGTTGCGGGTTCCTGAGATTGTATTGTACCCTTCCTCCACTTCTTCCAGGGCTTCCTGTGAAGCGCTGCCTGTGCTTCCACATGTCCTTATCTTCAAAGTCCTCCCTGGCCCCGTGTCTCCCCTGGGAGCCGCCCATACGTACTCCACAGTCTGTTTCCCTGTCCTCTGCTGCCATGATTTCACAGCCCCAGAACTGCTGCTGCCTGACCAGGATCCAGATGTGCGGCTGAAATGGAACTGGAGTTCAGTCCCGAGAAGTGCTGCCGCTCCCACCGCTCCTTCAGGGCCTGAGAGGGGAAAGAAGCTGTAACCTTCCTCCAGCGTTTTCCCTCTGAGAAGAACGGGGGGAACCGGGGGCGGCTCTATTTCCCCAGCCTGCTGGAAGGCCCTGCTCCCGGCAGCGTTCCGCTCCCCTTCCCGGGGTTCCTACCTGCCCCGCCCGCTGCCCAGGGTGCCACCGCCACCCGTTTCCCAGCCCTGCCCGTCTTCTGCGGCCCCCCTCCCTGGCGAGGGCAGCGGGCAGGTACCGACGAGTCACCGTGCGCCGGGCAAGGCGCGGGGGCGTCGGGCTGCCCCGGCCCCGCCCCTCGGAGGCCTCCCCTCCCCTCCCCTCTCCTCCCGGCCCGGCCCCGCCCCGGGATCGCGGCGGCGGCAGCAGTCGGAGTGGCCGCCCCCATGTCGGGCCCGCGGGGCGCCCTGCAAGCCTGGTGCCGCCGGCAGTGCGAGGGGTACCGCGGCGTGGAGATCCGCGACCTCAGCTCTTCCTTCCGCGATGGCCTGGCCTTCTGCGCCATCCTCCACCGGCACCGGCCCGACCTCCTGTGAGTGCGACCGCGGCGGCGGTGCAGGCCGCGCGGCACCGGCCTCGCCTCGCCCGCCGCGCCGGGCGGGCCGTCCTGGGGCCCGGCGCCGGTCCGCGCTCTCCGCGGGTAGGGGGGAAGGAGGGAAGGAAGAGGACTCCGGGAGCCTAGCTGAGCTGTCCGTGCCCCTTTGCCGCTGTTGCGGGGGCTGCCGGGGCGGGCGGGGGTTCGCAGGGAGCTGAGGGTGAAGGGTGTCTGGAGGAGGCGGCTCTGGTCTGGCTGGAGAGGAGGGACGGCGTTTCCCTCTGCGTGGGCGCAGTGGGTGCAGGGGCAGGGAGCGCAGCCGTGGCTCTGTGGCCTTCTGACATAGGTGGGTACGGGGCCGAAGGGTGCTGTGTTTGACTGAGTGACATTCTGACCCTTCAACCCGTCAGGGTTGGCAAGAGTCCGGTGGTTTGAGGCTGGGGAGAGCATGGAAGGGGCTAGCTTTGGTCTTGAGTCACTGCGCTGCTGTATGCCCTGCTGGGAGCTGTGCCTGCCCAGGAGAGGGCATGGCACTGGGCGCAGTGCCTGCCAGGGAGCAGGCATGGTGCTGGGAGCAGGCAAGGCGCTGGGCGTGGAGTGTGGGCAGGGTGCTGGGCACAGTGCCTGCCAGGAGGCAGGCATGGTGTTGGGAGCGAAGTAGGCATGGTGCTGGGAGTGGAGTGAGCATGGCACTGGGAGCAGTGCCTGCCAGGGAGTGGGCATGGTGCTGGGAGCAGCACCTGCCAGGGTGCATGATGCTGGCAGCTAGCTGTGGGGGTGTTACACCTCTGCACCAGGTGGGCATTCCCAGTTCCCAGGGACCAGAGTCCTGCCCAGCACAGGGACATTTCCAGCTGCCAGAGGTGGCCACTCTGAAGCATGCAGACATGGGCCAGGTTGTTTCTTGGGTGATAGAGTGAAAGCAGGAGGTAGCACTTAACAGCAGGGATATCGAGCCCTGCTGACTTCCCTCAGCAAGTGGCTTGGAGTTGGCTGAGTTTCCTCTGTCCACCCCCGTTTTCTAAGGGTGGCTCTGAGGGGGAATATGAGTTTGAGGAGGCTGCCAGTGAGTTTGGGATTGCCTGGGGACATGATGTCAGGCTGGAGAAACTGGCTGAGCTGCTGGAAGGAATCTGCCCCGACCTGCCATGGTAACCCTGCGTGCCCCAGTGCTGCTGGGAATATGCCTGTCTCTGCTCTAATCTTCAGCAGCCCTTGCAGCACAGGTAGGCATCGCCCCAACGCGCTGTGCCTCTGGTGTGCACATACTTCTCACCTGCCAGCAAAGCCTGCTGGTGCATCCATCCCCTGTCACGTTCAGTTTTGGGGCTGGTGGCTCTTCCTCTGAGGTTGCCTGAATTGACCAAATCCTCTTTTCTGAGCTGGTCTTGGTATGGCCTGTTGTCACAGTGATAACCTCTAGCAGGCAGAGGTTTGACAGTGACTCTGCTGTGGAGCCTGAAGTGTTCACGATAGGGCAGAGCAGGCCTGTGTTCTTACGGGCAGAAGCTGAACAGGTAGGTTAGAAACCAAACTGCTGCTTGCTGTGTTTCAGGTGGTTGCTACAAAACCCTCAGTGTGGCGTTTGGGAGCCGAGATGTACAGTGGCTTTGCACCACTCTGGGTTTTGAGGGAGCTGCATGGTCTGACCAGCTAGGGTAGAGCCTCTGAAAACACTTGCAATCACGAGGCTGCTGGGGGGAGGAGTGAGAGACAAATTAAGCCAGGAACACTTGCAATTACTGTGTGACTGAGTTTTTTTACTTTTTATTTTGTAAGCGGCACAATAACTGGGCACTGAAAAGCAGAGGACCAGCAAAAGCTTTAGATAAACACCACTAAAACCACCTGATGCTTTCCCATTAACCATATTTCCCATCCCATTAAGCAGCAGCCATTGTTCTTAAGTTGTCAGCGGGCTTAAATCTGCTCCTGGCAGATGTCCTAACTAAATGCTTCCAGGTCCTCTGCGTGAGCTGAGTTGTAGAGGCAAAGCTCAGGGCCTTACAAGGACATGGCATGTTGTAGAAGGATTTTCAGAGGGTGGTCAGGAGAGTAGCATCATTTCATCTGATTCTAGCTTCTTCAGCCTGTCCCGATTTGGAAGTGGAAAGATCGGATCAGAGGCAGTAAATCTCCTGACAGCAAAGGAAAAGTGGTTGCCCTTCTTTCCTCCTAACGTGCTTTCAGTCAGCCTGGTAATGGGACTTGGCAGGGATCTGCGAGCACGTTTCTGACCTTGCGTGGTCTTCGCTTGTGCCAGGGTCTCCTGGTGCACATGGGATGGCCTTGCTGCTCCCCAAAGGCTGACGTTCTCTGTCCTCAGCTGCTTTTCTGCTTCCTCCTGGCTTCCCCTTGGGATGCAGAGGGGAGGAATGAGCACATCCGTACAAGAGCTGAGCTGGTGCTCTCTCCCTATGTGGCACCCTGATCCTCCGGGCTTTTGGGGTTTTGTGCTGCTGCTGCTGTGGTGAGTGTTGTTCTGTTCCGGCTGTTACCCTGCCCGCCTGCTCTCCTGGAGCCCTGCTGCACTGGTAGGTGACATGCCGGGGGAGAGGCTGTCAGGAAAGGCCTTATGAGTGAGCACAACTGAGGACAGTTTTCTGTGTGATCCCCAATTTGAGCACAATTGCCTTGGGATAAGGCAGGTGACAGGAGTTGCTAGAAAACCTTTCCTAAGCTCTTGCAGAGCTCTTGGAAACATCAGAGGGTTGGGGTTTTGTGTTTTTTTTAATGAAAGTAAACTGACGTGCTCAGTGTGTACTGGATCTGGATAAATCTGTCTTGAACTGACCATTGGGGTGAGGTGCATACCTGCCAGGCCTGTGTGTTGAATCATGAAGCTGAAAGTCCCTGACCATGGCCCCACTACGGTCCACACCTTGCTTGGTTTCACTGCCTGTCTTCCACTGGGGGAACTGAGAAACTTGGATTTAGCCTCTGCCTGCACTGCTGGCTGTGTGATGTTGAGGGGAGACGGTTAATCTCTTCTTTTCCCTTGTCATGTAAGCTGGAAGCATCCAGGGCAACTCGACAGCGGGCTGTGGGGATTAATGAGCTTGTTAGCCCAGTGCTTTAGAAATCTAAAGCATGAAATGAGTGTTTACAAGGCATTTGCTGCAGCTTAGCAAAGCAAAAAGCATCTCTCAGCGTCCCAGGCTGTGTGGCCTCCCCAGAGCTCAGGGGAGGTTCTTGGCATTCGGGGCTGAGAACAAGAGAGCGTGGCACATGCCTTTCGAATGCCGAGAGAGATAGAGGCTTGAGGAAAACAGGCGAGCACCACACGTTAGAAATGCTGTTCTGTGTGGTTTTGAGCTGTGGGTTTGGTTACAGGCAGGCTCACCAACCTCATTCGTTCCTCCCCATGTCCTGCCTGCATTTCCCTGACAGACCTGGATAGCTGAAGGGCTTATTATGCAGCATTGCCATGAAAGTGCTCATGATTTATATTTGAGGCATCCAGGAATTTGCTCTGGTTTTAGCTGCACGGCACACCCTTCCCCCTTCCCTGGGTCTGTCGAGCTCCCTGGCAGCTGCTCTAAACCCTGGAGTGCTCAGTGGCTCTGTATGCATCTAATTAGGTAAGCGCTTGGGATGTTATTTGCATAGAAATCCTGCTCCAGGATATGCTGTGACACTGGGGTTTGCTGAGTCAAGACAGTTGTTCAACAGGGACAGCGAGAGTCTTGCCTGTTCTTATGTCTGATGCCTTGGCCTGCTGTGCTGTCAGGAGGAGCCTGAGGAGGGCTGGGTGAAGGGCTGCTGAGATCAGGGCAAGGAAATAATGTGACATGCAGCCACATCTCCCAGGGCTGTGAGATGGCAAGTCCTGGTCTTTCTACAGAGGAGGCAGCTTATAGAGGGGAAGGGGGTACGTCTGGGGTGACTTTCTCCTGAGCCTAAGAGACTGTGGTCCTTGCATGTTGGTACAGGGAGCTGCAGGGATGCCACACGGCAGAGCGGCATGTGGGAGTGCTCATGTTGAGGGCGATGGGAGATCAGTGTGGTCCTGCCTGGGATTGAGCAAACTGCAATCCCTGGGGCCTCATATGGATGGACTTCAATATCTTGGGTAAAAGCTGAGAGTCAGCCATCCTGCATTAGTGGAAAAAATCTATTCCCTTGCTGCTTGGTGGCCCCCTGTTATCTCTCAAGTTTCACGTCCTCTCTGCTGGCATCTGCCTTCCCAGGCAGATTCACCTTAGTTTGCATAAAGCAGCTTTGGCTTGCTGGGGCAGGGAGCAGAATGGACACGGTGTTTTGTCTGTCAAAAAATACCCTCCCAACCTGGGCCACCAAGGAGCCTTTGAGCTTCCAGCCACAGCACTCCCCTATCCTGAAAGCGAGGGCATTCCCTCACGACCTTCACTTTCTTTGGAGGACAGTTAATACATCAACTTTGCTGTCATCACTTCTGTGTTCCCAAGCTGGTATTTTTCTTTAAAAGGGAAAAAACAGCCCCAAAGCAACAAGGTTAAAGCAGTTCTCTAGGAAAAAATAATAAAGACTTATGGTAGAAGCATCTCCCGGTGGGGACTGGTCATAAATACAAAAAAGGCACTGGTTTTCACATCAAAGCCAAGACCTTTTCCCACCAGTGTGCAGAGATTGGGCCAGTTGCAGTACTTTGCCCAGGCCGAGTTCGGTGCGTGTGTTCGCAGGAGCTTTCGGAAAGGCGCTGAACACCCAGCCCGGCTTCCGTGCACCAGCCGCAGCGAGCGCCGGCAGCCTCGGCTGTAGGGGAGGAAATGGCACCAGCAGCCTCTTGCTTTTGAAGGGAGGAAGTGTAATTTTATGGTGGTGCAGGCAGCTGGGAAAATCTTCCTGAGCACATCCCGGACTTCCTCTGCCGCACTGGGAAAGGCACGCGAGGGGCTTCGAGAAGGGGCTGGTTGCCCTGCGGTACGGCACCGGCACGGGTTGGGTCAGTAGTACAGGAAAAGGCAATAACATCCAAAGAGGGGGTGGAGGAAGAGGAGCTTCCATAGCCCCTCTCTGCCAGCACATGGCCCATCTCGCCTGATTCCTGCACAGTGTGTAATCAGAATTATACTTCTGGTTGGTCTCGCAAGCTTTGGCACCTCTTGTCTGGGCCATTGGGCTTCACCTGACCCTAAACCTCTCAGGGCTGTGTCCCCCTGGGCATCGAGGTCATGGGCGTACCAAGATGCTGCGTTGAGAGCGTTTTTTGGTGACAAAGCTGAGATCCTTGGCAGGAAGAGGCTGTAGTCAGTTTAGCATGATGCTGTTTTCACACATTATACCCACACACACATGCAAAAGGAATAGCTGGCTCCTTCCTCCGTTTCTCCCCCTCTACCAAAAACCTGCAGGCTGTTTTAACCCTCTCCCCACTGTTCCTCTGACAAAGGCTCCTCTGACTCCATCCCCGTGGCTGGGCTGATTCAATCCCCCAGAGGGATCCAGGGGACCTAGTGAAATGCCGCAGTGCGCCAGTTGGGAACTGCTGGGGTTCCTCTCTGTGCCCTGGGCACCTTGCATTCAGGAAGCTGCCTCGCTGTACGGCTGCAGCAGGGGGTGGTTTGCTGTGTACTGTGAGTGTTGGGGGGCAAGCAAGGATGGAAGTGCAGTTCAAAACCTCCTGTGACACCCCAAATCCTGGGGAACTTCTCAAATGGTTTAAGGTGGTGCAGGGAGGTTGGTCTAAGGACTCTGGTAGGTGGGGAAGATCTAGCACAGGCAGTTCTTTCTCTTGAGGTGGGGGACCTGCTTCCCTGTCCTCATCCCGCTGTTGTGCTGGTGACCTTGGAGTGGTAAGTTTGGGGTGATATCATGCACCGTTCAGCACAGCAGTGCACAGTGCTGTTTGGAACATGGCCCTGGCATTTCTGCAGCCTTTAATCACGAGGACAGAGGCAGCAGGTAATGAGAGATGCGAATAACATTTAAATTTCTTGGTCACCACCTGTCAGGGCCTTGGTTTCTTTTTTAAATCGCACTTTCCCTTGGGTTCCTTTGTCCCTTTACAACCTGAAATCTTGTTTATCTAGGGTCTTGCATGTTGAGCTATTTTAAGTTTGTCCTGAGAACTTCTATGCGGTGGCATCGGGGCACTTGTCTTCTGCACCTCATGTGGCTTTTTTTGTGCTTTCTCATTTCAGAGACTTTGATTCTCTCTCCAAGGATGATGTCTATGAGAATAACCGCTTGGTAAGTCCCCATTATGCACGGCACAGGAGGGAAGAGGGATGTGAGAATGACTTGGTGGAGCTCATGTAGGACTCTGTGATGGTAGTGAGGGTGTAAGAAAAAAAATCTCTGTTTGCAAGTAACAGGCAGGAGCTTCTCTGGAAACATAAGGGAGTCTGAAACATCAGCTTCCAGTCTGTACCGAAGAGAAGATGGTTATCCCAGTAGTTGCCAAGACAACATCTAGGGTGAAGATTAAAATGGTGCAATATCTTCTTGCCCTCAGCTGTTCCAGAGGTGCAGGCAGTGGAAGCAGGAAGCTAGTTTTGCTCCAGGCATAAGCAAAGAGGGAGCTCGTGCTGGACCTAGGCTGGTCTGCAGTGCTGCCCTCCTGCTTGGGACAGCTGGAACCAACAGCAGAAGCAGGCAGTGGGGGATGGGGATTTGCCAAACTCCAGGGGTTAGGGGTAGGACAGAGCAGTAATATCCTGGCTTTGGTGTGGTTTTTTTATCACTTTCTGAAACACCTAATTGATGCAGGCTCCATCTAATAGTCTGTGGGGAGACATAGGCCATCACCTTCCCAAGACAAGTTGAGCGAGGTCATTTGGGTTTTCAGGATTAGGGCGCTCTCATCCCCTCCCGATTCTCTTTCTCTTCAGTCCCTGCAGTGTTCTCACATCCCTCCTCCCTTGGAGATTAATGCAGGTGCTCTGCCCTTGCCACAACAGTGGGAGAGCCAGTGTATAGCCAGTGATCCACACACACTGCGAAGTGGGAAGCTCTCAAACAGCTATTTTCCTTCCTCATTCCTTCCTTTCAAGTAGCTCTGTGTGCAGTTGTAGGAGCCATGTGCTACTTGTCACAATGTCCTTGTCATTTCTGCTTGCTGAGATGCAGAGAGGTACTGAAGTGGCTTGTGCATGGCAGGCTGCTGGCTGTTGAGTCAGGAAAGCTACATTAGCTGTGGGGAGGGGAAGATGTGGCACTTAGGAGCATGAAAGGATGGGTAGAGGCAGTGTTTCTGTGGGGCAAGCTTTTGGGGTGGCCAGCGACACTGCTCAGTAGAGCTGGTGTTTGGTTGTGTCACTGGAAGTGTCCGCCAGCCCATGGCACTTCATGGTGCCAGCCAAGGCTCTGCCAGGTTCTTGTGTAAGGGCACTGGTGATGTGCCCATGTCACGGGTTGAAAAAACCCTGGCTTTTTTCTCCAGTGAAAACTGAGACCTGAGAGGTACCCTCCCTGTCCCAGGGCAGCAGCCGAGTGCCAGCACCCCTCAGATGGGAGCTCCAGAGGCACAGGCAGATGAAATGACCTGGAGGAAAGGGCAGCTGCAGCAGCTTGTTCCCTTGCTCCTGATGCTACCTCTCTGGTTAAGCTGTGAGCCTCTCTACATCAGTGATGCCATACAGGGGTCCTTGCAGCTCGATTTCTCTATGTTGTTCAGGCACCTCAGTTTTCAGGCCTTAACGCCTCTCTCACTGTCCTGAAGGCTTTTGAGCTGGCAGAGCGGGAGCTGGGCATCCCGGCCCTGCTGGATCCCAATGACATGGTCTCCATGAAAGTCCCTGACTGCCTCAGCATCATGACCTACGTGTCTCAGTATTACAACCATTTCAACAACCCCAGCCAAGGTGAGTGTCCTCCCACCCTTCTGGCTTCCAGTTTGGCCCCAGTTGAGCACAGGAAACCCAACCTGGTGCTTGCTCCTTCCTGTGGCAAATGGGAACCGTGTGTTTTTGTGGGAGAGAGAAGAGTGGGTAGTACCTGACTGGCTCTTGCTGGTGCCTGCAAGGAAGGCCTGGAACAAGGAGTGGAGTAGGATGAGGTTTCACAAGAGGTGGGGTGTGATTTAACAGCTCAGGCTGCTGCAAGAGGAATGCCTTGTTTCTCCTCCCTCACACGCATTCCTGCTGCTTGGGTTGGGCCACCACCCTGGTGCTCATCAGACCCATTTGTGATCTGCTTTAACCCACTAACATGGGAGAAAGCTAGCCAGGCAGCATGCCTGCTGCAGCATCTGGGAGTGTAGAAACTGTAAAGCCAGTGGAGGATGGAGGCAGGGGAGCTGGAGTGGCCAGTCTCAAATCAGCTCATCTGTCCTCACAGCTGCAACCTGAGCTGAGAGCTGCTCTGAGACAGCTCTTCCAACACTTCCCTCCTGGGAGGGGACCAGGTCTCTGCTCCGCTCTCCAGCCACCACGTCAGATAAATCTCTTCTGTGTGCTCCAGTGATGCTGGCCTCCTCGACGACTCCTCCCGCTGGGTCCTGGTGTGAGTGCCAGCCCTGACAGGCTTCACACATGCTTCACCGACCTGCTGACAGCCCGGACGCCCTGTGGTCCAACGGGTCACAACAATACATCAGCAGCCACGCGGGGTGCTCTGGGCTGTGAGCATTGCTTAGGGAGTTGATTACAAGGAAGCCAAGCAGCATTTGATGAGCAAATCAAATCACAGTGAGAGGCCAGTGTCCCTCAGCCACAGGAAGGGATCCACAGCAGGGACAGGCTCTCTGTCAGCCTCGCAGCCAACCCATTATTAGATTGTGTTTGTCTCTTCCACCTAAAATAGGCACTGAAGTGTTGGGAGCAGCAAGTCCCATCCTATGTCACAAGGCTAGATGATTCTATATTATTTTTCCCCTCCCCTTCCCCCACACGGGTGGTGTGAGTCACCGCTCCTCAGAGCCTGATCTTCCCTTCTGCCTCCAGCCAGAGTCCCTCCGCCTATGAAGCGCCCAGCTGCTGTCTCCTCGCCTCCTTTGCTGTCCCACAAGAAGCCCGTGGCTGCAGCCGAGAGTCCCCCAGCACCACAGGTACCTGATTTCTTAACTCAAAGCCAGCCTGGGGCAGCGGTGCTCCCTGTGCTGTGGGCTAGGAGATGGAAGAGAGCCCGTCACAGTGGGATGGATCTTTGGAGGGGGCTACTTGTGTGTCTTGGGGTGGGAAGGGTGTTTGGGATTTTGGTGCCTTGAGGGACACAGCTGAGAGAATGATTTCTCCTTAGGAGTTTGTGGACTGAAATTTGTCCAGGGATAAATGGGTGCCAGATGCTTCCTTGAGCCATCCAGGGCATGAGCACCCTCCTTCCTATGGGAGGATAACCCTGTAGATGAGGAAAGAGCAGGAATGTGGGACTGAAAGAGCAGGGAAGGTGCTTTTTTTCTTTCTTGTCCCTTTATTTCAGATATTTTGCAGATGTCTGAGGTGGCTTGTTTTCCAAAGAGAGTGGGTTCCTTTTGCAACTCCCTGCTGCCTGGGGTTTAGATTAGTCCCTTCCACAGCTCTTCAGCCCTAGATAGATAGGGGTGTGACACCTTATGGAGTGCCCCCTTCTAATTTGGGAAGAGGCAGCCTGTGTCTGTGTCTGGACTCAGGGGCAGCTGTTCTGTGCGCTGTCAGCCCTTGAGCTGCGCCACAAGCACTCAGCAATGGGTCTTGCACAGGGAGCAGCTGCTCTGGAGGAGCCACGGGCTGGGGAGCAGCTCATGGGCCCCCTCCTAAGCTCCCCATGCATCATGTCTCAGGACGATGCCCCCGCGGACCTGGCGGAGCGGTCCCAGCGCACCACGCTCAGCAGCACCTGCGCAGCCTGCCAGCAGCACGTCCATCTGGTCCAGCGCTATCTGGCCGAGGGCAAGCTCTACCACCGCCAGTGCTTTAGGTATGTCATGGCCAGGCCTGGTGGGGCAGCTGCTCTCCCTGGCAAACTGGAGTTCCGTGGCCAGCTGCACCCTGTCTTTGTGTGTCCGTGTCCTTGGCCAACATGGAGCATCAATGACAGCGTCTCAAATGATACAGAAGAGGGTCTGTTTGCCTGTCAGCCCCCTGTCCTAGAGGTTGTGTCCAGCCCTGTGCTGCTTGCCTCCTCCACTCCATTCCTCCCCTTCTCTCTTGTGCTTTCCTGCTTCACTTATTGGGATCCCAGCCCCTTGTGCTTCTCCTGCATCCATACACCAGGATGCTCTGTTGCCTCTTTACCACCTGCCTGCCCAGAACTGCCCCCCACCCCACTGCTTCCAGTGAGGTCTAAGACAGGAAGGAAATCATTCTACAGGCCTCCTTCCATCTCCACTCAATATCCTTAACTGGATATACAGGCTCCCACGCTGCCTGGGGTGGTGGTGAGCTCTTGGGAGAGCATGTGGAGAGTTGCAGGCTTGCCAGGCTGAGGAATCAGGTTTAGATGTCAGCAGTTCTGTGGTTACTCCCTGGGTGCAGGTTCTTACCTGCAGCACCTGTGAAGTCATTTCCCTTTGCTTTCCCTGCTCCGATGATGAAGGGATGAGATCTCTCCTGTGGGCCACAGGACAAGAGCTGGCAAGTGGGCAGCTGGCATCTGGGGCCAGAAATATTGAGCCACTGGGAAGGTAGGAAAGGCCCCCTGCACCTGTATAAACAGTCCCTGCCGAAGCCAGATGAGATGTGTCATAGAAACAGCGTTACAGGAGGAGAGCTGAGCTGGGGCCAGTCAAGCTTCACATCTGCAGCTGGGGCAAAATCAGGAGCTTTGGGGTACAGGAACAGTACTGTTTATGGGCCAGGAATTGGGAGAGGTGTACATCTGCCTTGGCACAGCTCAGACTGAACAGCGATGTCCTGAGTGTTTTGCCTCCTTACACTTTCTTGTCTTGTTTGTTTTCTTTCCCTGCGGATTCCCGGGTGCTGTTTGATCACGAATGTCCTGTGGCAGTTTTCTGTAGTTTGATGGAGATAAACCCAAAACAAACTTCTTTCTCCTCTTGTCCAGACTTGCCAAGTCTTCATTTCATCATACCCTTTTGCTCTAGAGCTCCTGTGTCTTCATGCTTCTGCTCTAAATTTCAAAGGAAATCCCAGTCAACTGGACACCCAGAGCAGAATTCCTCACCAAAATGATCTCCTTGCTGTGTAGGGCCACCAGCTGCTGCAAGCATCAGGTGTTCAGACAAGAAAGAACAAGCTGGATGTTCATGGGAGTGCTGGATCAGCCCCTTGCCCTTGGCTCTCTTTCATGTATGCTATCTGCCTCCTTTCCCAGGTGGAAAAGGGCTGACTTGTGTGCCAGTGCTGTGCATGACGCTTGCACCTGGAGGGCTTTGTTAGGGAGGTTGGTCCCTTTCTTTGGGCTACCTGTGATCCTGTAGCTCCTTCTCCTTTTCCCTGCCAGCTGCATCTTTTCCAGGAATACTGTGGGTTTCTACTTTCCCAGTAGAAAAATCCACACCGTGTTCCAATGCCAACCAACTGTTGCCCTTCCATATTAATTAAATCTTTTTCGAATTGGAGGAACCCAAATGTGCACAGTATTGGAGTTGTGACCTCCCATGGGTCCATACGGTGGCATGGTGACATTTCTCTGTTCCTTTCCTTAAGACCATGCTAAGATTTAGTAGCAGGGGTGGGAACTAACTCCACGGCCTCCCAAGGATGTCCCAGGTGTGTTGCCTGCCCTGGAGGGCAGGATGGCACTGCCCGTCTCATGGGGCTCTCTGTTCTCCTTGGCAGGTGTAAGGAGTGCTCCAGCACGCTGCTCCCGGGGTCATACAAGCCCGGGTCAGAGGCAGGGACTTTTGTCTGCACGCAGCATCGTGGTAAAATAGCCATGAGTGGGAAGGCAGAGAGGAGGCCCAGCCCAACCCGATTGTCACCAGAGCTGAGAACTGAAGCTGGGGCTGGCAGCGTGGGTGAGGATGCCCTCGCTGCAGGAGCAGAAGTGGGGAAGGACGATGGAGACTCCCTGGAGAGCGTGGCAGAGATCCAGATGCCTGCAGAGGGACTAGCTGGCCCAATGGAGAAGGACAGCACACCCTGCAAAGCAGAGACAGTGATGCCCCCTGCTCACGCAGGCAGCGGAGTGCCTGTCTCCCAAACGCCCCCCAGACCTCCCCTTCCCAGCAAGCCCGCAGTGCTCACCCAGGAGACAGCCGGCTCGCTGGACGGACGGCTGAGAGACACGCGGCCCACCCCTGCGCCAAGGAGGGCCACCGACGCGTCAGCCCTCTCCCCTCCGACATCTCACCCTGTCCCCCGGCCCAGGTCTACTCTCCAGGGAGAGGGCAGCGAGTGTGGGCCTGGCATGGTGAACGGTAAGGCAGCACAGTGGTGGCAGGGATTACCCTCCATCTCCCCACCAGCCAAGGTGGGCGGCTGCAGATTGGATGAGCTTTGTTCCTTCTCTGCAGCTGGACACCTTTGTGCCTTGTCAGGCTCAGGCACCGCACCTTCGATTGCCAGCTGCCCCCATAGCAGGGACAGCAGTGCTAGGTTTCACCCCTGCCAGCTCCCTAATATTTCTCTAGAACTCTCCGGGGAGTGCTGCCAGCGTGGAGGGAAGGTGGTGATGCTAGAGCAGTTTGCAGGTGTGGGGACGAAGGGGTGTGTCAGTTTTCCAGGTGCAGCTCCTAGGTGGGGTGGAGAAAAAGGAAGAGGGGGATGTTTGGAGTTGACTGCACCGACTGTGGGAGAAATGCCATGGGGTCTTCAGAGAGTGGGGATAGCCAGCCTCCCGTGGGGTGACATGTAAGAGGAGCCTCGTGTTGATCTAACCTCTTTCTTCATGTCCTTTTGGTGTTGTGACAGTCTGACCCTGTGTCTTTCTAGGTAGGGTACCTGAACTCAGCCCCCCTGTCCCAAAACCCCGAGGGAGACCCTGCTCCTCTGATCGGTATGTCCTTCTGTTCACAGAACACCTGCAAACCCCACAGCGAGATGGAGCTGTGGGGACAGCTTGGCTGTGTTCTCCTCTCCCACCTCCATCAGCCCCTGCTCCTAGGAGTATGTCCCTTCCCTTCACTCTTGGGTGCCATCCCAGTACAGTCAGGCTCATGGTGTTTGTCCATACCTGATGATAAAGTCCATACCTGACATAAGGTGACAAAGAGCCTTGTGAAGTGTGGGAAGGGAGTGTCACCACAGAGGTATCTGATCTCAACTCCCCCTCCATCCACAGCCTGGGGCCCAGAGCTGGTTGTAGGAACATCGTCAAGGTGGGGAGAGCAGCTGTGCCCCCAAGGCTTGGCCTTTACCCTGCTTAGCGGATGGAGGCTGTGGTATTCAAAACCCAAACTGCTGGGCCCAGTGGGCATCAGGCAGGCTGTGCTTCCCTCAGACCCATAGGTTTGCCCACAGAGAATGCGACTGTTTGTGTCTGGGGAAGACTGACACTGTCCTTGGATGAGAGAGCTCCTTCTACCTCCTGCTCCATCCCTCATTTTCATTGAGGGCTAAGTCCCTCTCACGTGCCTCACCATCCCAGCTTGTCTCTGCTCCCTGCTATGTGGATCTCTCTCTCTCCCAGTGCTGGAGCTGTTGCGAGAGCCAAGGACCCGCCATGGATGGCCTTAGTGCAAGCAGAGCCCAAGAAGAAGCCAGCTCCCCCTCCACCTCTGGGCAGCAGCCATGAGACTCTGAGTAGGACTTCAGAGGAGGAGGATGGAGAGGAGGTGGGGAAAGCTCGGAGCGAGGAAAGCAGAACTGATGCCACAGAGCCCAAATCGTACAACCCCTTTGAAGAGGAAGATGAGGAAGGAGAGGAGAGTGCTGCCACCCAAAAGAGCACACCTGAGCAAGAGCAGGGCGAGACTGCTGCCAAGCCTCTCCACCCCTGGTACGGCATCACTCCCACCAGCAGTCCAAAGGCAAAGAAGCGGCCAGCTCCACGAGCCCCCAGTGCTTCCCCACTCGGTGAGCTTCCCCCAACCCCCTTATCCCTCCCCCACAAACCCTGTGCAGGCCCATGGAGATTTCCCCTTCCCGTGCACCTCTGCATCACCATGGCAGGCCAGACCTTTATGTAGTGATGGTTGTGCTGGGACTTGTACTAGCCTTGTCCTCTCACCCAATGGAGCACAGCATTTGCAGGCAAGACCTTAGTGCTGGATGGTCCCTTTTGTCTTCTCTGAAGACAGACAGACCGACCCTGGTTCCCTTTGCACTTGCCCCTGCCTCCAGTACGTACTGCTCTCCCTTTCTCTCCTGACTGTCCCCCGGTTCCTCCCTGAGCTCTCCCTTTGCTTTGCAGCCCACCACCCCATCTCCAGGCTGTCGCACTCTGAGCCATCATCCTCCACCCCATCTCCAGCCCTCAGCCTCGAGAGCATCAACTCAGAGAGTTCAGCCAAAGCGCTGGGTGACACCGATGAGACCTCAGTGCCTAAAAGCTCCTCTGAGCCCACTGTCCACACACCAACGGCCACCAAGACCTCTACCGCTGACACACCGATGGCCAGTGTCTTACCCAGTGAAAGCCCTGCTGCCCTGGCCAGCCTCTCCACCAACTCCTTCTTCTCCTCCTCCAGCGAGCTGGCCAGCTTCAGTGGGGAGGTGCAGCCCAGCACCCTGCAGGCCAGCAAGAGCATCTCGACCAGCAGCCTAAAGACCAACCCCAGCCGTCTGCCCCCCAAACCTCCTGCTGGGGCTAGCCCTACGCCCATCCTCTTGGCTTCAGATGGGGGTGCAGGAAGCCCTAAGACACCCTCGTCACCCAGACCACAGCCAAAGGTGAGATGGTGACCTTCCTCCCATCCAAATCGGGGCCTTTCTTCCCACTTTGCCACAGTGAGTCCAGGCTTGTACCTTTAGGTAGGTCTGGTGTGTGACCCCATGAAAGCAAACCTCAGGCATGTGCTTGCTTGGTGGTGGCTCTGCTTGTACTCAGCTTACCCTACGTGGGTAGGATGTCATGTGCTCAGAGCAAATAGGAAGGGAACTGTGAAAGAAAATAATTCAGCATGCTTGGTAGAGAAAAGCTGGGGGCTGATGCCAAAGAGGAGCACGGCCCGGTGGCTCGGCTGCCGGTGGAGATCAGCCCTTTGTTCTTCCTCTAGGAGGGTGTGGGGCAGGAGAAACCAGGACAAACCCTAGGGGTGCCCTGTCTGCTCAGTCCCAGCTGTTGAGCTGCTACATCCCTCCCCTTTCCTGGACATTCTTGTATCTGCTTTTGTCCCCACTCTCCAGTCTTCCTGCAAAGAGAATCCCTTCAACCGCAAGCCGTCACCTGCTGCCTCCCCTTCTGCAAAGAAACCTTCCAAGGGCTCCAAGCCAGTGCGTCCTCCTGCACCAGGGCATGGCTTCCCATTGATCAAACGCAAGGTAAAAGTGTCTTGGGGGGCAGGGTGTTGAAGAGCCAGTGCTGTACTATCCCCCAGGACCATGGCTGTATGCATGCACCCTGATGCATGTGGGGGTGTAGGGACTGCAGCAGGGGGCTCTGGTTGGGGAGGATGGTGTCAAGGCAAGACCCCATTGATGGTGGCATCATGGTCTCCCTTGGCTTCAGAGTGGGGTGAGGATTTCAGATCCACACTTAGGTGGAGTGGTCTGTTGTCCCCCCACCCCCATTAGCACTGACCAGCCTTAAGGTTACTTGTGGGAACTGGAGGTTGATGGTAATGGAAGTCTCCGCCTTGCTGCTTGGCAGGTGCAGACAGATCAGTACATCCCTGAGGAAGACATTTATGGGGAGATGGATGCCATTGAGCACCAGCTGGACCAGCTGGAGCACCGTGGGGTGGCTTTGGAGGAAAAACTTCGCAGTGCTGAGAATGGTATGTGGGGTGAGCTCTCTGTGGATGTGGGGCAGGACTGACTCTAGGTAGGGCTGCCCTTTGTCCACCCGAGAAGATAGCAGCATTACTTCCTGCTGATCCTGGGGTTGGAAGAGCACAGGGAACTATGCTGGGTCAAGAATGATCACAGCCCTACCCTGGACATGGAGATGTCCCTAGAGTGGAAACAAGTGGGAGAAGAGCAAGTGGGAGGCCTCTCTGGGGCTCAGGAACAGGCTGAGGTCAGGTTTGCTCTAGGCCAGTGCCCCTCTCCTGGCTTGGTGAGATCCTGCAGGGCCAGGGACAGCTCTGAATTGTCCCTTTGCTTGGCAGACAGCCCTGAGGACAGCCTGCTGGTGGACTGGTTCAAACTCATCCATGAGAAGCACATGCTGGTGCGTCACGAATCAGAGCTCATCTACATGTAAGTGTGTGCAGGCGTGTGGGTAGCACTGACTCTCTTGCCAGGGAGCCATGTCTCAGCCCTCCTGAAGTTGTGCTTCCAGGGGAGAGCCTGGCACGGCCTCCTTGCCTGGAGAAGGGAGGGGAAGAGAGCAAATGGACAAATGTGTCCAAACATGCTTGGACAGACCCACTGCAAGTCACCAGAGCCCATGCAGCAGCTCCTTCAGGAAAACCTGGAGCAGCCAGGGCTGGCCCCTGTTGATGTTTCCTGGCCCTTTGGCTGTGCAGGATAAAACCACCATCTTGGTGGCTCTTCAAACTCACACCATAGCTTGGGATGATGTTCTGCCTCTGTGGAGCTTTGCCCTGGTTCCTGACAGTGCCTTTCTTCCCTTGCAGCTTCAAGCAGCAGAACCTGGAGCAGCGGCAGTCAGACGTGGAGTACGAACTGCGTTGCCTCCTCAACAAGCCAGGTAAAGCATCGCTCTGGGTGTGGTTGGATCCGTTTTTCTCCTGGGTGTCAGTCCCCCTCTGTGTAGGTGGGTCTCAGATGAAGAGAGACAGATCTCTAGGGACGCCAGCATGATCAGCTGGATTTAGAGCTGCTGTCCCATCTCACTGTGTGCCCCAGCCTCGTGCAGGGATTTGCTCCTTTTGTCCCTGTGGGATGGCACCTTCAAGGCTCTGCCTCCACAGCACTGCGAGCCCAACTGCCCTGCAGCATGGCAGGGTAGCAGGGGATCCTGCCTGGGGATCTCTGCCCCAAAGTTCTGATTTTCAGAGCTCCTCCAGCCATTTAATTGCCTGTCCTTCCTTGGGGTTTGGCTGGGTAGAGAAGGACTGGACTGACGAGGACCGAGGGAGGGAGAAGGTGCTGATGCAGGAGCTGGTGACCATCATTGAGCAGAGGAACGCCATTGTGAACTGCCTGGATGAGGACCGGCAGAGGTGAGCAGGGAGTGGGGCGGGCTGGGGAAGAGGGGAAAGGTGCAGCCTGTCTGACTCAGCGCCACACAAACAGCTCGTGGGGGTGTCCCAAGATGTCCCTGCTGCTGAGATATTTCCCAGGCTCCCCAGTTCTTGTCTGTTTGAATGCCCTGTGTGGGAAACATGGGGCAGTACTCACAGCATGTGGGATTTATGCTCACGAGCCAGTGATGGATCTGCCCCTGCATGGCTTAGAAGTAGAAGGCTCTCTAGCCTTAAACAATACAGCAGCTGTTCTCAGGGCTGAATTGCTGACCTATTTCCCACTCTTTCTTTCAGAGAAGAGGAGGAGGATAAAATGTTGGAAGCCATGATTAAAAGGAAAGGTAAGAAACGTTCAGGAAGGTTTTAAGAGTGATGGTTTCTCTGCTGATCCCAGCAAGGGGCAGCATAAGCCAGTTATGAAATGACGTGCAGGGGGAGAGACAGTGTAGACTCTGGAGCCTTTCCTATAAGGCCGTTAGAGTTTGGGACACAGTTACCACAGGAAGAAGGGTGCATGCAGTGGAAAGGCTGTGATTCACAGCTCTCACCCCTGCCTCTGTTGTGGGTTGTGTGTGTGTGTGTGTACGACTGCCAGCATCCTGCAGTAACGACCTCCCTTTCCAACTCCAGAATTTCACAAGGAGACAGAGACCGAGAGCAAGAAGAAAGGCAAATTCAAGCCCATGAAGGTGCTTAAGCTGCTGGGCAACAAGCATGACTCCAAGAGCAAGTCGCCCAAGGAGAAAAGCTAGAGCAGGGGAACACCAGCAGTGGGAGGGGTGTGCTGCCCAAATGCCCTGGCCTCTCTGCAGCTGGCTGGGATGGCTGCCAGGAAGGGGGACTTACCTCTCTCTGCTCCCCTCACCTCTCCCCTGACTCCCTCCCCTGCTGCCTGAGCTGCCGTCCCAGGAGACACCAGCCCTCTGCTCAGAGTGAGGGGGGCTGACCAAAGCGCTTCCCTTCCCAAGGCCGCGGAGGAGCCTGACCGTCCCTGCTGTGAAGCCTTGCTAACAGGGTGGGGAGAAGATGGGTTCGCTTTTTGGATATATTACCCCATTGCATGTTCTCGTTATTAACCGAGAAGCAAGCCAAGGAGTTTGGTGTTTGTGGGAAAACTTGCACTAACTGCCCCCCATCCCTTCTACCACCCTAACTGTGACAATTCCACGTGCCTCTGACCTCTGCCAGGAGGGGACAGGGCCTGCCTGTCCTCTGCCCACCCGCTCTTGTCCCATTTTTAACTTCAGGAGAAAACTTTGGCATTAGAATCAGGATTCTTTGGGTTTTACTGGCCTAAACTAAAATGTTAAGAAAACACTCCTGCATCACAAGGCTCTAGGGCCACAGCCAAAAAAATAACCGGTGCCCTATTTATTTTGAGCTGTCCCCTCCTGTGAGCGCCAGGGCTGGGTGGGCTCCATTACAGGGCTGAGAGGACCCAAGGGGACAGTGTACAGCTGCTAGGACGTAGCTCGCACACCCTACTCAGGACATCTTACCCCCACTGCTGCTAAACACCACTGACTCTGCTGCCTTTCGGGGGGAGGGAGGAACATTCCTTTTCCAGGCAAGGCAGAAAAACTTAAGACTGACTGAGTGCTGGCAAGGGGCACCAAGCTCGTGTCCCTGCTCACCTGTGCCACCCTTGAGCGGCTGGGGAGAGGCACCAGCACAACTGACCTTGATCCAGCTTCACCCCTGTATACTCTAAAATAGAGTCTGGGGGTTGGCTGGTTATTTTTTACAACTCCTTTACTAGATGAGCTCAAACCTGCCCTAAAAGTTTTAAAAGCTCCTTATTTTATTTGTCATGTGTGTGCGTGTGTGTACATTGGAGGAGGGAATGGGGGGGCAGTGTTGTTCCAACCATCCCTTCTTCCTTCCATTTTTGTTTCCTGCCTTCTCCTCCAAGGCGAGGAGCTATTTATTAAATCGTTGGATCGGTCTGAATTAGAGTGTGGTGGGTGTTTGGTTGGTCATCTGTCTGTCATGCCTTCTCCTGAGCAAACTAGCTGTAACCAGCCCCGAGCAAACTGCTGCAGTCCCTCTAAAAACCCAACAGGCTTTAGCCAAACCACTCTCAGAGCAGTGCCTTGCAAGGTGGCGGGCGTAGCATTCTGGAAAGGGATCCTCTTTTTCCAAAACCCGAGGGACTTGAGCGCCCTCCTCAATCCCAGCGCGGCAGGGAGGTGGCAAGCTCAACCCCACGCCAGTCTCGGCGTCTCGCTCTTGCCGTTCCCCAGCAGGCTGATAAGGAGCAGTGGAAGGGGAGATCCTAAAGCACAATTTTTCTCCAGTGAGAAACAAATCTGCTTTAGAGCCTGCTGTCATGTCACTGTTGCCAAAGGCCATCGGGATCGCTGCAGCCTGACACCCCTTGGCCCTGTGCCCGGTCAGAACTCTGACTTGTAAAGGATACCGTACTAACTCCCTGACTTCCATTCACCTGAAAGAAATAAAAGAAACGTTGGATTGAAAAACTGGCTGTGTCTTTGGCTTCTCCTTCTCTTGTGCTGGTGCTGTCCCGGGGCAGGGCGTGCTGGCTGCCTCTGGGCAGCGGCTGACAACTGTTGCTGAGAAGGAGATGAGGAGATGATGGGACTGTAAGGAAACTGGGAGACAGATTTTCTGCTGGGATTTATGAAGCAATAGCAGGGCATTGTGCTCCAGGCTGCTACAGGACAGAGGTTGGGGTATGCATGAGATGCGCGGACAGCTGTTTGTTTCCAGGCTCCGTGGCAAGCCGATGGCCATTGTGCATGCCCTGCTCTCAGGAAACAACAAAACCAGAGCAGAGAGAGCAGCATGTGCTGGGCTGAAATCCCCTCTCCCTTCCCAGCACGGTGGAGCTCCTGAGCGCCTGCCTGCTTCAGCTGCAGCTGTGAAGCTTGCTGCGACGCTCGATCGTGCTGACCCGCAGTAATGCTGGAGGCTCATTTGCAGGCTGCATCTTCCTCCCTGCCATCTGCCAGCACAGCCATTCCCAGGGGTGTGGGGGCAGGAACGGGTCACAGATGTGGGTGGCAACCTGTATGTTCTCACTGTGCAGTCGAGATGTCCTCGGGTGGATGGAAAGGACTGACTTTCTTACTGGTGTGGTGCTGTGCTCCGAGGCACTGCACAGGCAAACCAAGACTCTGCTTCCTCGGGGTAGCTGCTGCTGTGTGTTTTCATCTCTCAGTACTGTGGAATGAGAAGGGATCTGGTGTGTGGGTAGGATTTTACAACAGCTTTCTTCTGTTTCCAGTTAGGTACAAATTGGTTGTGCCTTTTGGCTTTAGGCAACAGGTGGTGCTGCCCCCTCTCCAGGCACGGGCACAGACCAGCCCTTGAGACTCCAGCGCCAAGAGCCTGGGAAGAAGAGGTGGGAACAAACTGCGCTTCTGGTTTTTTTTCCTTTGGCCTAGTCACAGGGATCGGATTTGTTCCCACCAGGGATGTCTTTTGTCATGATCTCTCTCATTTCCTCACTTTTCTTCTTGTCAATGATCTCCATCTCACGCATTTTCTGCAAAACACAAAGGGGAAGGGCCGAGGGGGGACAATGCTGGCAGCTTTTTTTTTCTTCTTTTGCTAACCCTAAGAACGAAGCTTCTCTTTCCCAGGTTAAGTTACATGCAGATACGGGGAAAAAAGGCTGAAAACCTCTATTCCTTTTTCCCTAAATTCATGTCTGTCCCATGCCATGAAGGGAAACACTCTTCCCTTTTTCCTTCCCTGCTCAGGTCATGGAGGGAGACTCTGCTTTAAGGTTTCTGACACTAGGGGTTCCCTCCACTTGCTGCATGGCCAGTGTTGCCAGAGCCCTCACGTACCTGTGAGATTTCAGTGAGGATAATCCTTCGATACTTCTTGCCCTGTCCTAGAGCTTCCATCTCTGCCAGGAACTCCTTCCTCTCCTGAACTTCATTCACCACTGACAGATAAGAGAGAACACTGTGGAAACAGGATTCAGCCAAACGGCAGAGACAGATATTTCTGTTGAGACCTGAACCCCCAATTTTCTAGCTCTGCTTCAACAGCAGTCCTGCCAGGGGAAGGGTGATGTCTGCTGTAACACACATCTTGCACAGATCATCAAAATACCTCCACAGACCCTTACACAACGGGAAATGTCACCCCTGCCCATCTTACCACTCCTCACCCTGCAGGAACTTTCTAGTTTTCTTTGTACAGATGATTCTCTGCCCACAAGCAACAATCTAACATGTCTGTGGATGGAGACAGAGCCTGTCTAAAGCTGCTGAAGTTCATTAGTTGATACATGTGACCCCGTGACTGCAGTCATCTCTGGTCCCAGGGCCAGCACAGGCACAGAATGTTAGGTGCCACCTTGCAGCACAGGCCTGAAGCTGTCTGGTCCAAACCTTGCCACAGTACAAGGTATACGGGTATTTTAAATGTGACAAGGACAACACCCAGCTTGAACCAAGTTTTAAGAGGATATGAAGCATGTGTGAAGCCAGCCACACTGGCTTGCCTGCAGCAGGAACCAAAGCACCCTTTCTGAACACATTATTCTAGCATCGTCCATCTTTGTGCTGCCCTGGCTAGTGAAGGGCTGGCTGGGGTCTTCACACACACTGAAGATTCAAGCACAGAGGGGGATGAGGCAGGGAGTTGCCATGCTGGACTGTTCTGCAGTCCATCAAAGTTTCTGCTCAATGTTTAAGCTTTGCTAGCATAACTGCTCTGATCTTGGAGTGAAAGAAAACAGAGCCCAAAGCGCGGTCAGGCTGGCAAGCCTCCTAGTCTATGTGGAGTTACGCTGGCTGGGAAAAGGACCCACAGTACCTGGGCGTCCTGCCCAGGTCACCCCACGCATCCCTCCGGTATTCCCTTGCCAGCAGAGCTCATTTTGTGCTTCGATCTGCCAGCAACCCTCTGCAGTATAAGCTCTGTGAGGTCGGCTGGATCACAGCAGCAAGACCTTTCTCTTGGAAACTGGGCTTTGTGCCTCTTTCCACAACTGGCTTCAGGTTACCAGCAACATGCTTGCCACCCCAGCCCTTGAGGGAGCCAGCCTGCCTCACTCCGGGGTAGGTAGAGACATACATTCTTCAAACCGGTCAGGCTCAGGTATCTCCTCTTCCTCTGTCTGAACCAACGTCTGCTGCACCTTGTGCTCCACCACATCCTTCCCTGTTGCTAAGATGTTTTGGAGCCTTTGCTTCTCCTTTTCCAAATCCCCTGTGAATGTCAAAGGGGAAAAATACAATTACCAGCCTGTGTCCTCAGGGAAGAGCCTGGCCACATTGCTCACCTGTTAATGATGCTAGGGGAAGTGTGATGTAACGACAGCCCATCTCCAGGCTGAACTGTGCAAGCACTGCACAGGCGAACCCATGGTGAAGAGCCAACCAAATTGACATCAGAAGTTTGAGTCACATTTATAAGCTAGAAAGTCACACAGTGCTCCCTTCTTATGGAGGGACTGTGTTAGTCTCTATCACCTGTCACCCTCCTAAGGGTCAGTGAGCACTTACAGCAGATGTTCCCTCACAGATGGCTTTTTAAATCATCTCTGAAGATGGAAAATGTGAGAATGAAGAGCAATTAAAACGCTGAGATTGCAGGCAGGAGATGGACATAAGGGGAAGAGAGGGATTGGGCAGCATCCCTGATGCCTCAGCAGTGTTTGCTGACTTACGCCTTGCCTGTGGCCTGAATCTCTCTCGGGTGTAGGCGTCTCCTGCCTGGCAGACCTTGGCAGGTCGGAGATGCGGTTTAGCTGAAAGCCTGCTTGGCTGGCAGACTGCTGGGGAGAAAGCAGGCACTGCAGGTGCAGGCTCTTTGCTGGAGGTGGGGTGGCACTGGAGGGGGAGGGTATCTCCTCCTAGAGAACAAATCAAAAATGTTGGTAAGTCAGACAGAAAGGAGCCTGTGTGAATGGTTGCGGGCTCCCACCAGCAGAAGATGTGCCCATTGATCCACTGAAGCACCACAAGTGAAGGCCCCGGGCACTACATATATCTCACCCTGGTTGTTGGACATGAGACAGGCTGTGGTTCAAGTCACACCACTGCGTCTTGTTCCCTGGGTGACCCTTGGGACACCTCGCCCTGTACATTCCCACAAAAAACACTTGCCCACCCAAGCAGGCTGTAGGCAAATGCCCTCATCTCTTGATGAGCAAAACAGCAGCGAGGTTGTGACTCACGATTCACGCAGTCCATCAGGTGTCGCCTCTGGAATCGTGTCAGCTTGGCCTCCTCCATCATCCCTGAAAATCATGGCACGTGGGTGAAGACAGGCTGGGGAAAGTGCCTCGTGTCGCTCCCCACTCCCCCCAACCAAACCCAAAGGGCACGGTGCGGGTTTAGAAGGCTCCAGCCGGGGTGGCACCACCAGCACCGAGCCCGCCCCATTTCCCCGCTCCCGCCCGGGGGAACCGCGGTGGGACGCTGCTCTCCGGGTCCAGGAGGCGGTGGGGTGGGGGGCTCCTCCCACCGGCGGCCGTGAGGGCAGGACGGGACGGATCCCGGCGCTCCGGCGGCGCAGGGGTTACGGGGGGCCGAGCCCCCGCCGCGCTGCCCCGTTACCTCTCAGCAGGTCCCGCGTCCCCGGGCTGTACCGGCCCGGCCCGGCAGCGCGCCCGCCGCCACCTCCCCCGGCCGATCTCCCGCCGCGGCCCGGCACCCCGCCGGGCTCGGCCGCAGCAGGTGATGAGGTCTCCGTGGCGACAGGCGGCGCCCCGGGAGGAGACGGAGGAACGAGGGGAGACCCGGCGCGGCGGCGCGTCGCCCTGGCAACGGCGGCGTCGGGGCACTTCCGCCGGCTGCACGGCGGGCACCCGGAAGTGGTTCCTACTTCCGGCGGGCAGGGAGGCGCCGAGGAGGCAACATGTCTGACAACGAGGACAAGTGAGTGCGGGGCTGGCTGGGGCGGGGGCGTGCCGCGGCCCGGCCCGTAACCTGCGTGTCCCTCCCGCAGCTTTGACGGGGATGACTTCGACGACGTGGAGGAGGATGAGGGCCTGGAGGACCTGGAGAACGCGGAGGAGGTGGGTGCCCCGCGGGCAGGCCCTGCCGGAGCCCGCGGCCGGCGGCGGGTGGGGCGGCCCTGGGGGTTCTCCCAGCGGCCGGGGGCCGCGCAGCGGGGTAGCTCTGCTCTGCTTCTCCCAGGAGGGACAGGAGAACGTGGAGATCCTCCCCTCGGGAGAGCGGCAGCAGGCGAACCAGAAGCGGATCACTACTCCCTACATGACCAAGTACGAGCGAGCCAGAGTCCTGGGCACTCGCGCCCTCCAGATAGCGTGAGTATGTCAGCCCGCACCCCGAGCGCTGCTGCAGCTCTCCCTTCCCAGGGAAAGCTGCTGCCCTCCTTTCTTAAAAACTTCTGGGTTCTCTGTAATCTCCTACATGATTGCTGAGCTTGCAGACCGCTGTTTTGGTCAGCGCTGAAAAGCACGGCACCATGGAGCGCTTAGTTGTGTGAAGTCTCTGTATCTCTCCTTGGCTGAGCCTGTGGTACTTGTGTCTGGAAGAGGGGGGCTTTCAGCAGCTGCAATGAACTTTCCTAGGTCATGGGCAAAAAGGGTAGGGACTGTGACAAGCTGGTTCACAGGTTCACAGGGGTTGGAAGGGACCTCCAGAGATCATCATGTCCAACCTCCCTGCCCAAGCAGGTTCCTTAAGACAGGTCACACAGGTCGGCATCCAGATGGGGCTTGAATATCTCCAGAGAAGGAGACTCCACACCCCCTGAGCAGTCTGTCCCAGGGCTCTGTCACCCTCACCGTGAAAAAGTTCTTCCACATATTGGTGTGGAACTTCCTGTGATCCAGCTTGAGGCCATTAACTTCAGGTTCTGGTTCCTGACTTTCATAAAGGAGCCAGTGCGAGCTGGCAAGCTCAGAACTGGTTTGCAAAAGCCAGTGCTGGAGGGAGGGATGCCCCAGAATGCCTTCAATTGTAGGAGTTGGGAATGGAGTAACCAACCTGAAGTCTTGTTGGAGTGCAGTTGTATCCTGGCACACTGTAAGTTTTGTAAAGTATTTGGAATAATAGGGTCTCACTTACTAATAGGTAATAAAACTTAAATCCTGTTTTAACTGCTGTTAAGGCTGGCTGCTCTCAGCATCATCTATTTAACTGTCTAGACTGGCTTTAATAATACATATCCAAAACTTGTGTGCTTTTAGACAAGCTGCTGTATGAGTGAGATTATTTGGCTGTGGCAAGGGCTGTCTGAAAGCACGTAGCCAAGTTTCACCTTGGTTATACCCACCCTCAAAATAATCTCTCTTCTCCCCCACATAGAAGCTAGAGGTGGTGATCAGATCTTTCCTGAATCATTGCTTTGCTGGCACCATGCTTTGTGGAGTCTTTGCTCTGCAGAGCTACTTTGTGCCCGTTCTTTCAGTTGGTGGAAGGCCAGGAAAAAAGGGGGAGACAAGATGGGCCCGTGCCAGGCCTTTCATCCAAAACTCGCTGGCGCCTGGTTCTGCCTCACCTCCGTGTTCTGCCGTTGGGGCTGAACCCAGGCCAGCAGCAGCCCCCAGTGGCCTTACCTACGCATAACGTGCAACCTCCTTTGGCTGCTGCTGCCTGGTGGGTGGACATCATCACCTCTGTGTCCACTGGGGTTACACCCCCCTGCAAAATGCTGGGGTTTTTTAAATTATTTTGAGTGTTTTTCTTCCTAGAGGTAGAGTGTGTCATAAATCCAGCCCCTTGCTTTCTCCCAGACAAAGCCTGGGGGGTGTGAGCAAATCTGAATGTAAAAGATGCACTGGAGGTGTAGAAGCATGCTCATTTTACAGTGTCTCCACCCTCTCTGTTAGATTAATGTAACCTCCACCCCCTTTTTCTCACATTGAAGTACAGCAGAAGGTGACTAGAAGGGTGTGGGTCTGAGCAGCCCCCAAGCATTAGTTGGTCATCAGAGGGGTGCTCTCCCTCTGCGTTTGCTCAAATGACTGTTGATGTTCTGTCCCAGGATGTGTGCCCCTGTCATGGTGGAGTTGGAAGGAGAGACAGACCCCTTGCTGATTGCCATGAAAGAACTCAAGTAAGTCCCAGGCTTTGGTGGTGAGCCTATGGATTTCCATAAAGCCAGTGGTCCTCTCCTTGTCCCAGCAGCTTATTCCAGAACAACAGTGAGCACTACAGTTGCCTTCCCCTTTTTCACCCTGGGACTTGTCAGCAGTTGCTCATGCAGAGTTCTGATGCTCAGGAGTGCCCTGACAGGTCATGTTCCTGTCAGATTCCAAGCTCAGTCCGAGTCGCTTCTGGTCACTGCCTGAGTGTTAAGCTCACAAAAGTAAGTTGGGGTATGGGAGAGGATAGGGACATCCTGTTCTGTGCCAAAACTCAGTTGTGAGTCTTGGCATGAGGGAGCTGCTTTGCTCCTGGAATAAACTACGTCCTGGCACGTGAGCATTAAAGAAGCTGTATTACCTTTCACGTCTGATAGGGCTGAAACCTGATGCTCCAGTTAGATTCCAGACTGTCTGATTCCATTCTGCTGACTTAAATCAGCTTCCATTAAGTGAAATTGTGTTCAGCACTTTCTTGCTTTCTAATTGGGGCCACTGGTAGCAGATCCACCTCAGCTGTACCACGTTTCAGTACCTGAGTAGCCCCTATTTCACATGTCCTTCTTAAAATGTATCTGATGCTTTCAGGGTGAAAAATGCTCTGTGAATACCAGTTTATCCTTAAGGCTTTCAGAATTCTGCCACTTGTGCTGTGTGGAAAACTCTTGTTCCTTGAGTACCTTGATTCCCTGGCCCTGTATCTGTTGGGAGCTTGGTGGTGTGGCACAGGGGGTTCAGATGGCAGGGCTCAATCCCTGTGGCAATAACAGGGGACTGACCCTCTGTAGGTCTTTGGCTGTTTTGAGTTTAAGAGCCCTCAAGTGCTTTGCACCTACAAGAGATGAGGCTGTTAGGAGTTTCCTGTGCCATATTGCACCAAACCACCTGTGAGTGCTACACAGAACTCTCTGTTAAACCTGCTGAGCTTACTGAAGCCACAGAGCACCTGGGTTCTCATTGCCTGCTGAAGGGGTGCAGTGAAGGCTCTGGCACTTCTGTTCACTTCTCTGTCCTCCTTTCAGAGCACGCAAGATCCCCATAATCATCCGCCGTTACCTACCAGATGGGAGCTATGAAGACTGGGGTGTGGATGAGCTAATTATCACAGACTGATCAGCCTCCAGCCACTGTTTTGCAGCTTTCCTTCTCCAGAGATGTTTCTATTTTTGTGTCTATTCCTGTAAATAAATTATAAACCTCCCCAGTTTAAGTTAAACGTGTTCTTTGTTTTCCTCACACCTCCTTTCTGTCCTACGTGCCCTACAGCCCTACATGACTTTCTTCTCTCTACCAGCTTGGTCATTACTCCTGCTTTCTGTGTCATGGGCTGTATCAGTAAGATCAGGGACCAAGTGACAGGCTTTGCTTGCAGCTCTTTTCCCTCCTGCAAAGGCGCTGCCTTTCGCTTGGCTAAAGAGTGTCGTAATGACCTCCTCCAGTGCTGCTCCTGGCTGTAGGACTGGCAGCCAATTACATGTTCTGCTGTGCAAAAACGCTCTTGCAGGTGCTTTGGCTTCATAAAGACCAGCCCTCCACCCTGTCCCTTCTTAAAATGGGAGTGGTGAGACACCTCCACTGCTTGCCCCCAGACAGTTGGGCCTTTGTGCCCTGAGCAGGTTGCTGTGGAAACCCCCAATTTCCTCTCTGGCTGGGGCTGGCTGTGGGGCTTCTCAGGAGTATCGTAGAGCAGCTCTCATCAAATCACCTATTGTTTCTCTGCCCCTGCTGCTTATCAGAAGTGGGGATCCCCTTTCAGTGGCACTGCCCCAGCCGGAAGCACGACAGCCACTTGCAGTCCCACCAGCTTGGCAGTTATAAGTTGTTGCCGCACTTGCTCCTCCTACAGCTGTTCCTTGGCACACGGCTGGGGAGCACCCACACCCCCACCACCATCAGTCCCACCATCTATCTCACTCATAGGTACTCGTGCTGGTTCTAACCGCACGCAGCAGTAACTAAATCCTGGTGTTCCTTTCATCTGCAGACTGATGAAAGATGGGTCATTTGTCCCCTTTGAGTACCCCCGCTCTCGCCTCCGGAGTGCAGGGGTATGTGCTCAAGTTTAGTGGAGGCATTACAGTCTGTAAGGACTTCTAGCTGGCCACTACCTGCCTTTCACTTCCTGACCTGTGAGCTCCAAGGTGGTTCTGCATAAGGAAGGTCCGAGCTCTTGGGCAGAACACCCCGAGTCTTCTCAATTACCTTGTTAAAAAGTGCTCTTGGGATTTTGGGGTTTGTGGGGGGTTTTATTGGTTTTTATGAGAAGGAGAAAGGTGGACCTCACCTATTGTTTCTGCTTTATGTTTATTTTTTCTCTTCAGGCTGGTCCAGGAAGGTTATTTCCAAGTAGTTTGTCCTAAAGCTTGTGCTTCTCTATGCTCTGTGTGTGGTCGGTGCCTGCATTTGAGTGTCCATGTCCCAAAGGGAGTTTATATCCACCTGCCTGGGAGCTCAGCTCATATAACCAACCATGAATGTCATTCTCTTACTGCTCCCAGGAAAAGCACCAGTCCATCCTCCCTCTGATGGTGTGGACAGGAGGGGCTGGCTTTGGAGCCAAAAATACAAGAGCTGAATGGGTCCCTGGGCAAAATGACAGGTGAAGGGGAACGTGGAGGGAGATGCTTGCAGGTGTAGGAAGGGGGTTGATGGTGAGGAACACAAACGCTTCCTGGTCCAGGCCATCCTTACCAAGAAAAGGTTAATTTGCAGTGCTGTGGCCTTCAGCCTTCTCCCCCCCACCCTCCATGGAATCCTTTAATCACGTTGGTGCGGTGAAATTTCAGCCCTGAAATGGTGCCTTTGTGCAGTCGTTTTGGCGTCCGCCATGGAGCGAGGGAGTCGTTTTCTTGTCCTTTTTTTTTATTTTTTTAAATGGCTTCTTTGTTCCCCACCGGCCTCCCCTCCCCAGCCCTGCATCTGTATCAGATACGATTAAAGGGAGAGGGAAGGATGCTTGGGCTAGCTCTTGCTAGGCTGCAAGAGGAGCGGTTAACCCCTCCGTTACCAGCAGCGTTCTCAGTCCTGTCTTAGTTGTGAGGACCCTCCTAGATGAGAAGAGGCACCCCCTTCCACTAGAGAGTAGTTGAGGCAGAATCCCACTCACTTTCTTAATTTGCTTTTTGAAGAGCTGGAGAAGCCACTTGTGTGTGGTTAAGAACTTTTCCTGCTTCTCTGATCATCTACACCATGTCCCTTCTCTCACCTCGTGATCAGCTCTCCTACCCCTAACTCTACTGTTGTTTCCTTTCTTCCCTGAACATGCTCGTGACATGCTCAGCAGTGCAGTTGTTCCCTTCTGGATTCTTCCCACAGCCTGTAATTTGGGGTAGAGACTTCTCTTCCTCTCCAGGGAATGGCCACTGTCCGGTTCTGCATGGGGCTCTTTAGCTGGCACCACCATCGTTAGATCCATTAAGCCATTCTGCTGCTGATGCTCTTGGCCCTAAATAGGGCTTCATCCAAATAGTGCTGCGAGTTCTAAAAAGCTTTGAACGTGTTTCACAGTCCCTGCTTGCTCTACTCAGCCATAAAGGGTGTAGTGAGCATAAACTCACTGGATCAATCACACGTGTCAGTGCTGAAACCCTTTGGAACCAATTTGTTATGGTGGAGTCTCTGTATTAATTGGGATCCTCACCTGCTACCATTGGCCCTGAGAGATGTTTGGAAGCAGACTGAAATCTGCTGTGTTTTCTTTCCAAACACCTTCAGATAGCCTCTCGGGACCTGACTACACCCAGGATGCCTTGCTACTACAGGATGTCTACTTCAACAGCAGAGAAGGTGTACACATCTCTTTGTGAGTGTACGGTCTGCGTGGGAGTGTTTGCATTTTGGTCCTTGCTTGTGGAAGGCCCAAGTCGGGGGGGCTTGAGTTCCTACAAAGAAACTAGTGGTTGCTTCCAAAATCCAGGGGTTTGTGTATGTGGAGAAGGTTTCTTTCACAAGGTACATCATCTGCCACCTGTTGATGAGGAACTGAGATGAGAAACCCCACACTCCTGTTCTGCAGGGCGCTAACAACCGCACTAAGAAATGCTTGGGTGAAGCCCCTGCAAAACAGCACTGCTTTTAATTACACCTGGAGCTGGGGAGCAGAAACTGGTGTTACTACCCCACTCACCCAAGAAATGATGGAGCTGGGGCGTGAACACGAGGGGAGTGTCATCTGTGTGAAGGGATCCGGTAAGCCCATCTGAGTTCTGTCTGTGTCCTTGTGACAGGCAGAGGAATCCGTGTCATGGTGGTGTGACCCATCTTACTGGGTGTGTGTGGGGGTGGAAACCAAGAGATGTGCAGGAAAAGGGTCAAAAAACCCCAGACACGTGAAAATGAAACTTTAAAGTTTATTATTCCATATATTTAATGCAGAGTTAATGGTGCTAGGGCAGCGTAGAGGCTGGGGAGGGGAGGGAGGGAGGAAGGTGCTACTCGCATAAATAAGAGGACAGGGCTGAAAGAGGTTACATGCGTACAAGGAGCAAACATTCTACATGATCTTTTCAGACACCACAAGGAGAAGTCACCCATAGCTAAGGGAGGCAGGAAAGGCATCTGACAGTCATATCAGCAGAGGGATACAAGGGCACCGATCACAGTCCACGTTTGGCCACAAGTATTTTATCTTTCTAGACTGGAATACCCACTGGAAGGTCCCACAACGTGTCTCTGTGATCCATTGCCTGGACTCATCTTTTCCTGCAGCAACTTTTGTGCCAGTTCACTCCCTGGCATGACAAACCACCCTAGTCCTGGAGGTGAGGAAGAAGTAAGCAGGCTGTCCTCAGGTGTTGGGCTGAAAAGAGGAGGTTGATCTGACTGTGAGAGCTGGTTGCTTCCAGTTTGAAACCCAAAGGGGAAAACAAATTCCTTTGCACCTACATAGGCTTCTTTACACTCACCCAAGACTGAGTGCGTATCTATCTTGCTTTAAACTGCAGGAGTATCTTTCCATCCTCAGCGTGGGTAGGAGGGAGGTGTTGACTGACTGGAAGACATGATGAGCAAACAAACAGGGATGCACACCCCTTCAGCCTGAGCTTGAAGTAGGGCTTCAAAGAGAGTATCGGGATCAACTCCAGATGTTGGCAAGTGCATTGTAGCTTTCTTGGTACCTCAGGCACAGTTTGGACACAGAAGAGCAAGTACCAAGTTTGCTGTTTGGAGTACTGAAGAGGTTAGAAAAGACTGAGATGCCAGAAATGCCAGACATAAATGATCAGTATGGAGTAATTGTAAGAAAGGAGGATTCACCCACAGCACCTAAATGACTCGCTGGTTCTTCCCCACCTCTCCTGCACCTCCATATGCAAACACACATGTGCACACAGGCTGTCGTATGAGTAACACCGAGATGGACAATGCGGTTCCTGAGTCCTATGTGTTGTTCAGGCAAGCCTTAAAATCTCCATGCAGGAAAGAGTGTGGGATTAAACACAGGATGGAGGGAAGAGGCGGGGAGAAAAGCAAGGATGCAGCTGTGGAAATCAGCAGGGAAGCAAGCGCAGGTTGGTCTTCCAGCGGGGTTCAAGATTCATGCACATGAGAATCTTAGGCAGGACCGCTGCACGACGCTGATCACAAAGAAGCCAGCCGTGCCATCCTCTGTACTACCCCTCCCATATCATGTTCACCAAGGCTGAGCAACCACCCTTCACCTGCAGCAGGTGACAAAGCGTTCACCATTGTGGCCTGTTGGAAACACTTGCTAACTACCTGGACCAGTTTGGGGATGGGAGGGGAAGGAATGGGCAGTTTCTCTCATCGTACGGTACAGGGTGCACCCACCATGGACCAGTCACTCCATGTCTAGAATCCTCCTCATCTAGAAGGCCAGTAAGGTCTCGCGAGTCGCGTGGCCTGCGTGGAATTGGTAAAGGGCGAAAGGACAAAAAACCTTCCCGTAGGCGGGTGAGCCAGCGATAGCCGGGGTCAAGAAAGGCACTTCTGTGTACTCAGTGATTTCTGGTGGCTGGATGGCACTGAGTGACCTCGGAGTTCGGAGGCTCTTCTGCCCATGCTGATTCTTTGGAGCCTTTCCATCGCTGCTTCGGTCACCGTTCCCCGTTCCCTATGGTCTGGAGAGAGTCGTATAGACGGGCTGTTCCCAATGTGTGGGGCTATGAGACTGTGGCACGGAGGGTGCAGGGTCAGAGATGGCAGTGTAAAGGGGACGTTGGGAAGGTCCCATATAGGAGAAGGCAGAGTAGAGGCCAGAGGCTTGGGTGGAATGGCTGTAGTAGGGTCCTGAGGGCTGGTGGTCCGGGTAGTCGAACTGTGGCCTGGAGATGGAGGGGAAGGCCGAACCGTAGTGGGGCAGACTCAGGGATGTGTAAGCTATCTGGGAGGTGGAGGGCTGGTCGGTGTAATGACCTCCAGGGGTGGACCCCTCCGTTTTCACCTGGGCCTTGGAGTCCACCACCGATGAGGTAGCAGTGGACAAGGAGACTCCGTGCTGCTTCGAGATCCAGGCAGAGTGTCCACTGGCAGCAGCCAGGGCGCTCCCAAGGCCGTAGCCAGCAGCTGCTGCTGCTGCATAACCCCCAACATGGCCTGGGTGGCCGGCGTGTCCATTGGGTGGCAGGTATTGGTCAAATTCATTCACGTCAAAGGTCTCCATGTTGGACATCACTTCATGGCTGATCTCCCCAATGTCCACGTTGCCAAAGTCAATGTGTGGCTTTCCCCCTTCTCCCAGGGAACGCCCTTCACGTTTGGAGTCGGCTTTGCCGGCCTGCAGCTCGGTCTTAGGGGTGGTGGGAGGTGTGGGGGGCCCGTGGCTCTGACCTGCAATGTGAAAAGTATTTTGAGGAGGAAAGAGAGAAAAGAGGTGAGTTACTGCTGTATGCCTGAGCTTCACACACACGATAGCTCTGCTCTTCCCAGCATGCCAGCAGCTGTCTGGGGGGAGAGAGGAATAACCAGCCAAAACCAAACCTGTCATGTGGAAAAGGAGGGCAAGTGCAACAAGACCTTGCCTGACCAGAGGAATGCATGTGACCCCCCCTCCGTGAACACAGGTATGTCTCTATACTGCTGACTCCAGCAGAGTTTGTTGGGTCAGGAGTAAGGCATGAGCCACATCACTAAAGCTTTCCCTGTGACAGCTGGTCTGTTTTGTGCCTCTGAGTTGGCTGTAACCTGTTGGCAGGTTCTTGGAGACCTGGGACTCACCTGAGGAGTGTTCTGGATGTCCGTCGGACATGGGCGACCCTTCACCAGGATGCCTGTGATCCAGGTGGGCGTTCTTGTAGTGGGCCTGGATGGCGGCAGCCCCACCAGCCTCCCCCTCCACCTGGCCTTCCCCCTCGCCCTGTGTGGCCTTGCCGTTTTTCCGCCGGCGGGGCTGGTACTTGTAATCAGGATGGTCCTTCTTGTGCTGCATCCTCAGCCGCTCCGCCTCTTCGATGAAGGGCCGCTTGTCACTCTCGTTCAACAGCCTGCAGAAGCCAAGGTGGTAAAGGACAGGGGAAGGAGAGGGACAGGTATGTCAGAAAATCAGCCACCAATGCACAGTGTTGTGGGACACGGTGTGTAAATCCAGATGTCAGGGTGGTGCCTCATTGAGGGTATTTCCCAGAACAACGGGGAAATCTTGGAAGTGTTTCAGTGGGGACAGCCATGTTTTTCTCCTCCTTGTTAATAACTAAGCTCTGACACTGGTTGGTGCCAGCTCTGGGTCCCCCTTCCCCAGCTGCGTGATGCTTCTCACCTCAGTAAGTTCTAGACCCTCTCTTAGATTGCCCATGGCCAAAGTGCAGCTTTTCATAGCCATGCAAAACAAGGCTGGACAAGCTGCTTTCAAAGACTTTGGGCAAATTAAGAGCAGTTGGGATCATCCTTCAGATGAGTGCTGTGTGGCACATACCCTTGCTATCTGTAGGGCTGCCTCCTTCATATCTCCTGCTCTTCCCCAGACTCTTGTTTATTCCAGTTTAACCTCCCACCCTTCCATAGGCTCTGCTCCAAGTTCTCCAAGGCTCTGCAAATGGCAGCAGTTGGTGTTGGCGCCACAGCACCCATGTTGCTGCATGGAGCTTGCTGGGCCTTTAAGCATTTCCCAATACCCTAGAAGGGAATTAAAGAAGATTTCAAAGGGGGAAACAATGTATTCTGGTATCCCTGGAGCTCTTGCTCACCTTGGACATGGATAATGCATGAGGCATGAAGCACAAAGGACCAGCCCTTCTTGGACTTAGCCAAGCAGTTGTAAAAAATTTAGCTGCAATGTTGCTATGCTTGTTGAAATAGATGAGCTTTGGTCTCTGGATGAAAGACACTGCAGAAATGTAAGCTCTTTCTCTGTACTCCTGCCAGATCATAGACTGCTGTAGTGAGGACAGGCTCTTCCGAAGAAATCGTGAAATGTGGACAGGGTGGGTCAGAGCGCTTGAGGATGAATCAGCCCCATTGCTCAAGCCTTTCATGGCCTCCCCTCAGTTGGATGCACTTCAGTTTCATTTTATGATTTTCCCCTCAAATATTGCTGTGACTCAAGGTCACTCTGCTGCCAGGCAGAAACCAGGGCTCTCAAAAGTGACCACTGTTCCTGTGACTTGCAGCTCCGGCAGCCATTAGAAACAGCAGGGCTCCCAAATGGCAAAAAAGACTCCATTTTGGGGATGTCTGCACCTTTCCCTCCCAACAGAAGAACTGCCTGGGAATGGGTTGGTGCCAGCACCTTGGTTCCCCTGGAGCCCTTAGCAGTAAAACAGGTCCAGTTCTGTTGAACTGTAGGAAAACACAGGAAAAACCAAGGCCTGAACTGGCCTGAAAAGCCGCAGGTGAGGCATGGCTCGAGTAGGACACAGATGAAACTATGGGGTTGGGGGGGTGGAGAAGGGGTTTCCAGCAAGTAATGGATTGGTTCCTAAGCACCCCCCTTCCCCCTGCTTCTTGTGCTTTCCCCCCAGCCAGCAGCCAGAAGGTGGGCGGAATGGGCTGGAGCCCATTACGGTGCTGACCTGGGTTCACTCCTGGCAGCCTGAGCAGGTCGCAGCCGCACACCGCATTCCTCCACTGCCTTAATCCCGGAGATTAAAGCAACTGAACCACCGTGAATCCAAGACCAGCTTTCCTGTCTCCCTCCCACCGCCATACACCATGCTCACACGTCCCAGAGGGCTCTAATCCCTCAGCCTGTGCTGCTCCAGACAGCCCTCCGAGTGGTTCGAAAGGACAGCCTGGCCAGCCCTCACAGGCATGGACTGGGAGACAACCTTTTCCTGGTAAAAATCTTCATCCTTGCAGTGCGCCCCATCTCCATGGGGATAGCGGCAAACCCTGCAGCCTTGCAACCTGGGACACTTCAGTGCAAGGCAGCCAGGCTCAGGCACCCCTGCACTCCCAGCCCAGATGCTGCTAAAGCTAGTAAGATGCTGTGGTTGGGAATGAAAGGTCTCTTTCTGCACAGGCACCTCTCAGGGGGAAAGGGCTGTAGGCTGCACAGCCAGCTTTGATGTGCCCGGTGTGCTGCACTGGGAGCCTCCTGTGGAGCCCGAAGCTCAGTGCCCTGGATGTATCTTGTAGATGGCGTGACCCAGAGCTGCTTAAGCTGTGCAGAAGTCAGATCCTTGCCCTCTGAGCTATGCCCGAGTGCCTCACTTCCTCTCCCCTTGACAGCAGCCCATGGGCAGTGCCACTGACAGAACAGCAGCAAGTCCACTCCCCACATCTTTGCCTTCTCCTTTCCAAGACCGCCTGCTCCCTCCTCTCTCCCACTGGGATCAGAGCTCAAATCGGCTTTAGCAAAGTGAAACTGGTGCGAGCAGGCAAAGGCCAGGAGATTTGGGGGGATTTGGATTTCACTTGCTTCCTGCCCTCCCCCTCCTGCCCCCCACACTCCCCAGCCATAATGCAAAGGAATCTCGCACGAGCAGAGAAGTTATGGATCACAGAGCAAAGCCTTTCATGGGGCTTAACCGAGCCCTCACCGCCCTCCCAGACACCGAACACCCACCCCCGAGCCAAGGGGAGAGGGGCAAGCATTCAGTGCCCCACTCTGGAAGGAGAAAGATGGGCTAAAATCTTTCTGGCCACCTCTTGCAGCCTCCCCCTGTGCCGCCTGGCATTGTATTGCGCTGTGTGCCAGTGGGCAGAGACCTGACCCAGCACCGGCACTCAGCTGCTGATGAGTCTGTGCAGTGATGGCGTTGGGCATCAGGACTGATGCAAGAGCAGAAAGCAGCTGGGCGGGCTCTCCTACACCTCCACGACCCTGGATTTTTTGGGCATGACCCTGTTCCCTGGGCACTGCCACCCCAGTGCAAAGATCCCCTCCCCTGGGTCCCCTCATTCCTCACTAGCAAGCCTTCCTCCCCTTCTTCCTACGCCTTGCTTGGTTTTGGCCACGGAGGTGGTGCTGGCTGGCATTTTGGCTGAGAGTCATGCCGACATTTTCAGCCAGCAGCTTCCATTTGAGAGCTGCTCCCTGTCCCCTCGCAGGAGAGAAGAACAGCCAAGGCAAGGTTTCATGATGGTCAAGCACAGAAATCCTCCATTTTTAAGTACATCGGTTTGTTGGCTGCTCTCCTTGTGCACCCTTGGTGGGTAGAGACCAGGGAAGGTGGTTGGGGCCATAAGACCCCCAGCTCTGCGCTTGGGACCAGGTAAGTAGTGCAGCACGTCCGCTGCCCTTCCCAACTTGGGAGGGAGGGAGCCTTTCCCAATGGGGGCCTGTGGAGGGACACGGTGGTGGCACAGAGCAAATGTCAAGCTTAAAAAGACAAGCCCCGGCAGAGGAGCACGTGGGATGGCCCAGGGGTTATCGCTCCATCTGCTAGCTGCCTTTCAAGACTTCCCACCATACCCACCCAGTGCTGATCTCCAGGGACATGCTTGGTTTAACGGTGGTCTGCAGGCAGTCTCCCTGCTCACCAGTGTTCCTCTCTGCCTAACGTGCCCTTTACCTGTATAAGCTCAGAGCAGCCCACATGGAAATACAAGTTGTTCATATTTCCCAAAGCAACTAGTGGTTTAGGCTGCAGGGTTTGAGTGGCCCCCTTGCAAGGCGGAGGATGTGTGAACAGTCCCCTGGGTCATCAAATGTTTGAGACTAAGCATCCAGAGCAAAACCTAGCTGCTCACTGCTGCACCTACACATAAGAGGACATCGTAGATGAGGGCAGTGGGAATCTCAATGGAGGGAGACCCAGCCATACTGTGGCTGGAAGGTGAGGCTCGGGCCTACTGTCCTGGCAACCTTTTGGACACTCCCCTGGAGTTTTGTGAGCTGCACACACACCCCCACACACACCTCACAGAAAGGCAGATGCACGTGGTCCTACGCAGGCCAGTCACCTGCTGCTGACCCAGCTTGCTCTGTTGTATGGTCCCGGCAGCCAGCACCTGGTACTCTCAGAGAGGAGACATGTTCAAGCAAAGCCAGTCAGCTGGCAAAACCAGAAGCACACCACAACCCCAGGCCTGATCCTGCAAGCTTCTCTTTCTGGCCACAGGGTGCCCTAAGGAACAACTGGAGACCGTGACCATCATCTAGTGGCAGCGTCCCCCTGCTCCAAGTCCCATGTGGCCAGCAGCCAGAGCCATGCCCTGGCAGCAGAGCGGCAGTTGGGTACATGGATGCGGCCACAGGCTGGGGACTGTCTCCCTGTGCTCCGAATGCGGTGTCTATGGAGGGCTTTATGGCTCTGCTGTGTTTTCAAGGGAAATGCAGTGTCGGAGGGAGGTCATTGCTCTAAAATCTGGCAATATTTTGCAGTAAAGGAACAATAGCTTAAAGTAACACTTTGGGAACAAAAAAGGTGGGTTCCCCCACCCCCACATCCCTTCCAACACAGCTTCACAGTACAAAGGCTGGCAAGCAGAGACCCCGACGGGAGCAAGTGCCGTGGTAAAGGGAAGGGAAGGCAAGGCAGCAGAGAGCAAAGCAGGAAAGACCATCAGGTGGGACATCCAGAGTCGTGATCATACTTCAACTTCCCAAAGAAATCCCCTTGCTGGGGTTACACTAGACACTGACAGGTCAGGGTAAACAAGCTGATGTAGCAGAGGGAGAAGGTAATGCCCAAGGGCTCAGTTTCTTATGAGCAAAGAAGGTTTGAAGCCTGGATGAGACCTTGGCATCAGCTGCTAGACAGGGTGTGTTTTGCTTCTGCTTGGAAAAATGTCTCTTGGCTCACCCAAGGTTGAGGGCTTCCTGCACAAAACATCATCAGGGCAGGTGGGAGAGTGAGAGGGCCTGTTTACACGCACCTTGGGTTGGGTCGGTTGGTGCACGGTGAGGGGGAGGACATTGCTGGGGACCTGTGGCAGCAAGTGTTTATAGCAGGTTGGTGGAGTTACCAGTAGAGACTGTAAGGTGGGAAAGAAGTGGCATGTCCAGCCTGACACACACAGCTTTGGCACAACGGCACTCTGCGCACCCACGGTCAATGGCGGCAGCCTGTTGGTCTGCCTGAGGAAGGAGAAGTGGGTTGGGGAGGGTACATAAGGGACCCAGGGATCTGCACAAGGCCAAAATGAAAATGGGCACAACAAATTGCTGGGGATAGAAGGACAAGTGTGCATGTGCTGGCGAGAACGAAGGGCAAAGGGAGGTGGGGCCAGTCTGAGCCTGCTAAGGCTGGGACTGTTGCAGGTCTCCCTCTTTTGGCTAAGTCTCAGCCCTGCTTTCTAGTGAGGTCTCTCCTTTTCCATATCACTGCACCTGCATGGCCTGATAAAACCAGGACCATCCCAGAAAGGATGGGTGTGGAGCTCCAAACACCCAGTTTCCTTCCTCCTTGGCCTTAACTTGGTTTCCTACTTGCGCTGTAGCACTGCACGGAAAATACTCTCTTGGCACTGGGACCCCAACAGGGTTCAAACAGGCTTGAGGCAGCCACCAGTGAATGGGGCTCAGCCTGGTTCCTGCTCGTGCACTTGGAGAGGAGGCATGTTCAAGTTGGCCCAACAGAGAGGGTGAGCCAAGAAAACAAGATCTCCCCTGGCAGTCAGGCAGGAGACGACCAGGATGAGTCCTGGCCAGGAACATCAGGGCAAGTTAGTGGGAAACATGTGGAAAGGGCTGCTGCCCAGGATGGAGGTGAGCTCTGCTGAGGAAGCCTTCACTATAGCCAACCACCCCAGTCACCAACTGTGACTCCTGCAAGGGGGCTTCCCGCGAGGAAAGAAGTCCCCTCAAGGGACACCACTTCCATCTTGGTATATTCTTCACCCTTCTGCATGACTGCAGAGTCCTCTCCAGGACACCCCCGGACCCCCAGCCCTCACATTCCCCATGTGCCCACCCGCTCTTACCTCCAGAGCTTCCCCAAGGTCTTACTGAGCTCGGCATTGTGGAGGTGTGGGTACTGGTCGGCCAATTTCCTGCGGGCAGCCTGTGCCCAGACCATGAAGGCGTTCATGGGCCGCTTGACATGGGGTTTGCTCTTGTTACTTCCATTGACCCGGACGGGCATGGGTACCAGGGTCCAGTCATAGCCACTCAGCACCTGGCTGACCGCCTCACGGATGCACACCGGGAACTTGTCATCATCCGCCTCTGAGTCTTGCTGTTCCTTCTTGACCTTCCCCATCTCCCCATTCCCGGAGCCAGCAAGGTGTGGGGAGTTATCCGATGCCATGGAGGGTCCTGGCGAGAGGCAGTGGTGGTCTTCAGAGCCCACCGGGCTCATCTCCACCTCCGAAAGATCTTGTTCATCAGCCATTGTCACTTGCGAGTTTTTTCTCCCTCCTTGGTGTCCTTCTTCTCACTGGGGAAGGGAGGGAGGAAGCCAAAAACAAAGGAAAGAAAGGAAAGAGGAGGGGGGGGGGGGAAGAAAAAGAGAAGCAACCACCAAATCTGAGAGGGACTCCAAGATCTCCGAAGAGCTGGCCACGAGACAGGGGCCGCTCGATAAAAGCGCAAGCAAAGCAATTGCCGTGCACACCGCAAAACCCGTGATCGAAGGGGGTGGGGATGGGTCAGGGCCCCTGATTAACTGCGATATTGCTCCCTATCTCTGCAATCGTCTGGAGCTGATGTGCGGAGAGGCTTGTGGCAAGAGGGTAAGGGTGGTTGGGGACCTGAAAGGAGACAGACATGGACCATCCTGTCCAGGTGCAGCTCCCCACAGGAAGAGGGATAGGGATGTCAGCCACAAAACTTGTGCAGGGAAGTGCCCCTTTCTTTTGAAGACATGGGTGAAATGCCAGCATGGCACCCAGGGGAAGGTGTGGGAGGGGGACCGCCGGCACAGTATCGATAAACCAAAACAGGGTGCATCTTCCAGCCACCGGGGAGGCTGAGTGGGTGTCACAGCTGGGCAGGAAACTAGCTCAGAGCCTGGAGCTGCACCCAGACACCCCGATCCTGGCTGTGGGAAAACGTCTCTGCGGGGAGACCCCCATCCCTCTCATTCCTCTTGCAGCTTATGACTTATGCATCCACCCCCCACGCCCCCCCCTCGCTTCCTGCGTAGGTATGCATATGCGTATTCATCTTTGCATTCACATATGTATACACGCAGATGCAAACACACACCAAGTTTAAATCTGAACAGAGCCAAGGCTTTGAGTTGCCTTCCTCACACACTCCTCCTCTCTCCTGTCTGCACTCACCTCTAAAAGTCCCTGTCACCGCACAGCAGTCCCACACTTCGAAAAAGAAAGCCTCTGAAAATAAAGGCCTCCCTATCCCCTCGGCCAGAAATTAAAAAAAAAAAAAAAGAAATAAAGAAATTTAAAAAAAGGGGGGGGAAAATTGCTAGAAAAGCCATCCTCTGGCTTAGCTGAAAAAGAGCCTCCACAGAGCAGAGGCTGCTGTCCGTCCCGTTTCAGAGGGTGGCACAGACCCTCGCTGGGGAAATCCAGACAAGTGAGAGAAAGTAGGGGGGAAGCACGAGCGGACGTGTCTGCGCGCGAGCGAGCTCAGGTAGGAAAACTTACATTGCTGGCCGGTGTGCCGGGCAGATCCTGCGAGGGCTGTGATTTGTATCCCAATAGCCCCCCTGTCTCCCTCCCAGCCCCTGCGGCGTCGGGGCGCACGGTGCGGGGAGGCTCTCAGGCGAGTGCCATTCCTGGAGGGAGGCTTGGTTTTACTAATACCCCGCTGGATGTCTCTAGCTGGATTGCTGCTTAGCACCGGGGGAGGGAAGGGTGGAAGGTGGAGCCAAGCACTCCTCAGAGCCAGAATACGGACGGTCGGGGATGGTGGGGAGGGGACGTGGGCAGCCCCCCACCCCACCTCAGCTGCCGGCACATCCCCTGCTTTTCCCTGGTGCCAGCTTCTTTGTGAGAGCCCCCAGTGTTGGGCTGCTCTTGGGACAGTGTGACCACCCCAGAGATGCTGCTGGAGGATTCAAGCCCAGGGAGTTTGGAGCGGCTGGGGTGGCTTGGGGAGGCGGGGATGCACATTGAGTCTGGGGTCCCCCTCCTTTCTGCAGCTAGTGCAGTTGCTCCTGTGGAGTCTGATGCCCCCCGTGTGCCCAGTGAGTCCCTGGTCTCTGTCACAGTCTCACAGGAACGTCGGTGAGCCGCAACAAGCTGACTGGGGACCACGGGGTCAAGATACTGCCAAAAGGGTACCCTTATTCAGATCTGGGTTTGTGTGTGGGGAAAGGGATGCAGAGGATGCAGGAGGACAGAGGTGTCCTGGTCCAGGGTTATACCACACAGCTGGACAGTGGATACCAGTTTAAACCTTCTTAGGGTTTGCACCCTAGGGATGGACCTGTCACAGAATGTTTGTCTCTGCGAGGTCCTGCCAAGAGAAGAAAGCTCCACTTCCTCCAACATGCTGAGTTTCTCCCCAAGGCAAATGTGGGGTCTCTCATGGGGAAAGAAGGGGTCTCCCGATGAGAAGGACTCTCACACTCATGCTTATTCTTGCTGCTTTTCACTGGGACATGTAGAGGATGTCAGTACTCGATGGGTTATGATGTTCTCCATCACACCTTCCATTTTCTAGCTTGCTTTCCTTCCCAGATGCCTCTGGTAGTTGGTTTCTTCAGTTTCCTTGTCACTGAGGCTGGTATAGACCAACACCAGCCTGTAACCATGAGAGATTGCCCATGAAAAATCTAATGATCCTCCCAGTTCCTCCTCAGTTAGTAATAAAGTAAATCTAGTTCCTGCCCCAGCTCCTCGCTGGAGAGCCAACCTGAAGATGCATCAGTGCTAAGGCAGAAAATACAGAGAGATGAAGGACATGGACCTGTTGGACCGTGTCCAGAGGAGGGCCACAAAAATGATCAGAGGGCTGGAGCACCTCTCCTACAAAGACAGGCTGAGAGAGTTGGGCTTCTTCAGCCTGGAGAAGGGAAGACTCTGAGGGGACCTTATAGCGGCCTTCCAGTACCTGTAAGGTACCTGTAAGAAAGCTGAGGAAGAGCTGTTCATGGGGGTATATAGCATTAGGACAAGGGGAAATGGTTTTAAACTTGAAAATTGGAGATTTAGAGTATCTAAAGGCAGAGAAAACCTCACCAGAGTGCAGTCTTTATTGAATGGAGCTGAGGGGGAATGGCTACATGACATTGGCATCTAAGAGGCAGAGGTACTTAAAGGTGCACCTGTGGCTTGGTCTTGAACCCTTTGAAAAGACCTCTCAAGGAATCGTGTTCAACCTTTATCCTCTTCAGCATTAACTGCTCCAGGAAAAGAAGGGCTCAGATACTCTTCTTCACATGAAACAGAGTGGCTTCCTTTCTTCTGAATGCCAAGAGAACTGTATGGAGATCCTAGCAAACTAGCATTGAGACCCTGCTTCCTCTACCAAAGCAGCAGCTGGTGAACCTCAAGTTTTATATTATGGACAAATTCTGTCACCAAGAGAGATCCTGGGTCCAGAGTAGGGCTATGGTTGTCACAAGAAGGGTCTCGCAGCACAAAGGGGAGCAGTTCAGAAATTTACCTTCCATCCAGCAGAAAACTAATGAAAATGAATGGGGCATGATCACTTCTTTGCTGGGGCCCATAAAAAGATGTCCAACTGAACCAGATACAGGGACATCCTCAAAGGACTGTGCACCAGCCACACAGTTCCTTCAAACTGTAATTTCTGTGTCTCCTCATCTTTAAATGGCAGGGTAGGGTTGGGTTTTTTTCCCTTCCTTCTGCCTTTCTTCAATTCTTGCTTTTCACCTCCTTTGGCCCTGCCTACTGTTGCTAACATCTCTTCCCCTGTTTCCAGCCCCTTCTGACAGCACCCGCTGCAGATGCATGCTCGTGTATCTTTTTCCAAGTCTCTTCTGTCCATGTGTCTTTTCTTCTTTGGTCCTGCAGAGAGGTTGAGGCAAGAGAGAAAACTGTGGAAAATTTACGTCCACTGCAATGGGGCGAGAGGTGATGCGTTCTCTTCAGTTGAGGTGAGAAGGCTGAGGGCAGGAGGAGAGACCACCCCGCTGCAGGAATCACTGAGGCGGCATGTCTCTTTCCCTAGTGTCCAGCAAGACCCCTTTTTAGACACAAGGACCCTCCAAAAGCAACCGCTGGCTGCAGCAGCTAACTAACACTGTAGAAGCTGTCTTTCTAAATGCACATCTTCCCAGTGACTGGTCCCTGGGGAAATGCTCAGACAGCAGGTTCCCACTCCTTCTCCACAGCGTATATTTCTAGGGACACCCATCCTCTGCACCCACGGCAGGGGAGGAGTAAGAGGGGAGTGTGTTCACAGAGAGGAGCAGCAGCATCCCCAGCACAAGAGCCAGGGCCAGCTTTTGTCCCCTGCCCAGCTCGGGGCACAGCACTGGTATTGTCCCAGGACTGCCTGGGAAAATGGGAGGGGTTCCCCGTGAAATCTTTCCATACAGTAAAACAGCGTCAGAGCCAGGGAGTTTTGGGGGGGGGGGGGGGGGGCAGAGGGGGGGGGGGGGCGCCACAGACATTTGAAAAAATACACCCCCCTCCCCAGCCAGACAATAGTGTCAGTGTGCTGAGGGAAAGGGAGACCCATGAATTGGGAGTTTGATAAGGATTTTCTCCCGTGCACGCCCGCTCGCTCAACGGCCCCTTCAGTTTTCCCAGCACCCCCCCTTCCCGTGCCGCCTTTCTTGTTTGGGCCTTAAACAGTGCGCTGCCTTTGTTCGGGTACAGGTGAACGCCAGTCATGTGACTGACGCACAGGCGCGCGCGCGCGTGCACATGAAAAGCTTTTTAAGAGCGTCCCGCTTGCTCCAGACCCGAAGACAGGAGAGGAGACCCAGGCTAAGAAGAGCTGAGGCGGCAGCGGTGGCCTGGATGGGGATGGACGAGCATGTGCCACCGCCTCGCTGCTGGAAGATGCCCCCTTCCCATCGAGGTGGGCTTGCAAGGCAATGAGGGACAGAAGGGGTGGGGGTGTGGGGTAAGGTTTGGGATTTGGGGGTGGGAGGGGGTCTTGCCCCTGCTACCTTCTTACCCAGGCAGGCTGACGTGGGTTTGCAGTAGCCGCAACTCCCCCGTGATGCTGCAGGAAGGACAGGGGTGACCATCCCAACATTGTGCCAGGGAGGGGGATGCAGAAGGATTGCTGAGGAAAAGGGGGGCAGGAACATCCTTCCTGATGGAAAGATGTCTTCCTGCCCAAGATGTGGTGTGGGGAGATCTGAACGGATTTGCTCAATCCCATGGCGGCCCAAAGGGGAGAAAGGGAGAGGACCAGGCAATGCAGGTAGTCATGGGAAGGTAGTGGATGGCAAAAACAGCTGATGCATCCTGGAAGTCCCTCTGCCCCAGTCAGAAAGAGTACATGCAACATCCTCAGTGAGGGCTGCATGTCCCCTTTGGTGTGGAGATAACATGGGGCCCCATCACATCTCATCACTGTGACCATAAAGTACCTGGGAAGCTGGTTACATAGCCCTGGGGGGGAAGTGGAGGGTGGTGAGAGAATGTCCAGGTGACCATTTGAACCATCCACAGAGGAAGTTATGAAAGAAGTGGGGGAAAATAGCAAGGCTTCAAACAACTACTCTTTTTATTTGAAGATTGCTGGAGTGTGATGCTCCAAGGAAAAGCGGGGAGGAGCAAAAGGAGAGGCCACCATAATGCTTGGAAAATCTATGGGTCTACAGCTGATCTCACCCTTGAGACATCATGGGACATGATTGATGGCAGCCTGGGAGAGATCAAGACCAGGCCTTACCCTTTGCCGGAGCACCAAAGCCCAGCCCCGTCTTCACCACTTCCTCATGCCCTTATCTTCAAATTCCTCCTTCATCTGATGTCATGACTGCCCTCCCAGACTCACAGTGCGAAGGTCGTTTTCAAGGCCTTTCCACAATCAAGAGAAGCAGAGGTCGCCCAAAGCCCACGTTTGTGTTACCCCACATGATCCCGTGGCAGCTGTGATCTCCAAAGAGCTCTTCAATTTGCCTTATGCTGTAGGTGTCCTTCCAACAGGGACCTGGGCACAGGAACCACTGCTGGGCTCTGGTCTTCATCACCATTTTTGGCTGAAGCTCCCAATATTCATCCTAGACCTTCCCAGATGCCTCTTTGCTTCCAGTCCTGGGCATCAGCAAACTGGCTACCCATGAGGCAGCTCGAGGAGGAAGAAAGTGATGTGGGTCCCTCATGAAAAGCGAAGAGCTGCCTGCAGCCCTGCCTGGGTTTTGGCAGCACCACACCACGTCTGTGTGGTTACGGGACAGTTAGCTGCAGGGGGTGTGCAGTAATTTTTGTCATGGGGTACCAGAGGAGACAAGAGGCACGCAATGCCTGGAGTTGTTTACTGCATGGCCAAGCTGTTTGTCTCTCTGCCAGACCCAGTGTCCTGCAAAAGAAACGTCTTGATGGTCGCTCTCCTCCAGGGTTATTTCTCCCCATGGAACATAGCTTGGGCCATGATGATTGATGCATGGTCCTGCACTTCTGTCACCCCACGGATGGGATGGAACTCCTTAGGAAGCTCTTTGGGGACTGGGTTGTGGTTGTGGAGTCCCACCCAGCTCTGGAGCAGGAGAAACCCTGTTGCCTCTCCAAAGCACAGTGAGAGCTGTTGCAGGTGCAGGAAACCATGCCATTGCTGCCACTGGTGCATGTGCCTTGATGTGAGTGAGACGGAGACTTCACATGTGGCATTTTTTTCCCCTAGAGCAGTGGATTACAGAGCCAGCTGCTTTGGAAAGGAGGGGTAGGGAAAATCTCACAGAAAGGACAGGGAAGAATCACCTCTGAGCATCACAAAGGCCCTGGGCATCTCCTGGACTGCCATCTTGGTCAGTCCAATGTGTCATGGGCATGAGGAGAACTTGCAGCGGGTAAATAGAACAATTTTCCTGCATTACTCAGCTCCTGGAAGATCAAAGAGGAGTGGGGCAGGCATGTCTGTCTGCTACCTGCTTTGACGGGTGGCACAGAGCCTCAGTGGCTGTTAACCCCCTCATCTCCTGCCACAGAGGCCAGGTGCACATCCAAAAAGCAGACGCCAAAAAGCAAGTGCTAAAGGAGTGGGGAGAAAGGGATCAGTGTTGCCTTTTCTCAGGTGGAGCCTGACATCCAGTGCAATGTAATGGAGGGAGCTAGGTGCTCTTGGTCTGCATGACAGATGTCCAGAGGGAAGAGTGTGGTAATTGTGCAAGACTGGGCAGAACAACCAGAAAAAGGGACTCTCCCAACAGGACCCATGGTTGTAGCAGTGCTGGGTGACCCCAGTGGGCTTGATCAACAGTGGCCGCGGTGGCTCCAGGAGTGATCTTCACCTCTGCCAGTCCTCTGGCTGCAGGGAGGCTCCTGGGGAGCCGGGGGAAGGGTTAAGTCAGGAAGGCTTCAGCCTGCTGCCTTGGCCCCTGTAATTCCTCCAGAGAGTAGGACTGGGAGAACAAGGAGCCCTTTCTGTTCGCAGGAATTAATAGCAAAGAGTCATCTGGGGTGTCATTCAAGCCCTGATCAGCTCCCGGAGGAATGCAAGGGAGAGCGAGAGAGGGAGCACGGCCTGAGGCCGAGGCACCAGAGACAGGGCAGGGGCAGTTCGGCTGGTAACCAGCGTTACAGACTGGTATTTGGGTTGCAGGACCGTCTTCCCCTTCACCCCAACCTCTGTGTCCCCTCTGCCCTGTGCAGGGGCTCACCCAACATACTCAAAGGGCTACCACCAGCTCCTAAGCTTGTGTCTTGCTACCCGTGTCTTTGTCCCAAGGGAAAGATGTCCCAACCTGTCAACATCACTGTCTCCCCTCCGCTGAGCCAGGAGGGAAGGACCAGGCAACCAGGTGCCAGCATAACCCCCTGCCCCCACAGTGGACATGAACTCCAGCAAACAACCCTTTTCCAGGGCTCCCTCACCACCCCCAGTCCTTGATGGCCATGGGGTTTGCTCTCCTAATCAAGAGTGCCGATGGAGACGGTCTCCAGGGACCCCCTCAAGCACAGCCAGGGACATGGGGCTGTAGCTCAAGGGACCACAAAGTTCAGTGCTGAAGCCTTTGCTGCTGCATTGTCTTGCCCAATTGGACTTTGGTCACTATAATTTCAGGTGCAGAAGATCAGGACAGTGAGTTAGCGTGATGGCACTTCCATGTCACTCCATGGCTGCACAGGGAGGCTTCAGAGTGCTGCGCAGTGACACTGCAGCACTGCTGGTAATGGCAATCAGCTCTGGTGAGACAGAGATTTTGGCCATATCTCTACTAGCCTGAAAAGGGGACCTTAGAGTGGCCCATTCTGCCCCATGACCGACCCACCTCCTTGCTGCCCAGCTGCATTGCTGGTGGCCTGTGTGACCACATCTGGTGACACAAGGTCACCCAAGGCTCTGGTGATGCACCACGATCAACTCTACCATATGGACTAAGGAATCTTCAGGGCGACCCTTTGGGTCAGCCTGAGGTGTATGCATGGCTGCAGCACCAACCATGAGCTGAGCTCACCAGCCTGGCAGCGAATGCATGTTGGGCAGACGGTGACCTGTGAAATGGGAACAGAGCACTTCTGGAGCACACAAGTTGCTTTTGGTGGCTGAAGCACATCTCATCAAAGCTTTTCCTCCTCCCTGTACGCACCAGGTCAGTGCAAAGCCAGGTTTAAGCACTAGCTCTGCATCTCAGCATCTTCCGTGAAACACACAGTGCTGCCAGGATGGATTCCTCCACCCCCTCCCCGCTCCCCGTACCGCCGCCACCACCATTGCCACAATGAGCACCCCTTGTCATAGAGGGGTTAATAAATGATGCAAGAAAGGAGCCCTTTAATGCACAGTGACCTTTGGCCTTTCATAAATCACAGTGTTGGGCTGCAAGTGCGCGGGGGGCGCAAGGCAGTGGGGGGAGAGGATGGGAGGGGGTCCATGCAGCTGCGCCACGGAGTTGACATTGTTCCCACCATCACTAAAGTGCAACAAATCCCTCTATTGTGTTCCTGGTTTATCTGGTTCCTCTTGTTTATTAGCAGAGGTTGTTTGGCGCTGGCTCCAGCCCTGGGCGGGTGGAAAGAGTGTTGGCACGCACCAGAGGAGGGGAGGGAGGGAGTGGGGGGGACCGGGATGGGAAGACGAGAGCAGTTTATCAATGGCTGTATTGTCCCATCTTTTTTGTTGCTCCTGTAATGATATGTTCGAAAAAAGGGGATTAAATAAAAAAAAAAAAAAAGAGCTGGGGTGGTTGGGGGGGCTGGGGGGGACCGAGAGAGGGAGAGAAAGACAAACAGCACAGAAGGACTTGGTGAGAATGGCTGGTCGGGGCCTGCAGCGGATGCTCTTGCAGCTGGGGAGGATCGGTCGGGACGGAGCCGCGACGGGGCTGCTCTGTGCCTTTATGCTGCTTATTGAGGCCGGGAGTCGTGAGGCCCAGCGGCTCAGGCTGGGCCCACCCGTGCCAACTCTATTCACGGCAGCGGGGACCATGTGTGCACCATGGGGAGGATGGGGCAGTGGATCTGAGGGGCTGGGGATGAGGGGAAGGGAGAGGAGGTCTATTCTTCATATCCCTCGAGTCTCAACCTGCCTTTGTACAGAAGAGGCAGTTGCAGGGTAACAGCATCTTCTCAAATCAGTGTCCTTCACCCTGGTGGGTCACCATCCCCCAGCCTACCCAGGCATGAGAAGTACCAGGGCCCCATCCAAAATCAGCAGAGATCTTGCTTAATGCTAGGATTTTTTTCCCCTGGAGCTGTCTATGGACCCATGCCCATGGAGAGCTCCACTGGGTTTCACAGGGATCAGTGGGACAGTGCTGGAAGATGATGGCACTTTGATCGCCACCTTGCCTAAAGCTAGGTGACAATGTGAATAAACCCACCAGGGCCCCAGGGGCTTTGCTTGTTATCACTCTGCCTGTTCCTACCCATGGAGCTGAACAGATGCAAGCATCCCTAAATGATGCACATCCCACCATATACAGCCTTACGAGATCACAGTGACATTTATCGAGGGAAGAGTGACATTCTGTCTGGGGTGCTCAAGGGCATTTTCAGGTTCAGCTCAGACCACTGCCTGGCTGGTTTTATCCCAACAGCACCAGCTGTTTCTACTCCAGCTTCAGTGTCACCTCAGAGGTGTTGCTTAGGGGCATGTTGATCTGGACATGCACAGGAGCTCTGCTGAGGAGCTTATTTTACTGGGTTGTTTTTATTATTATTATTTCAAATGGCATAACCCAGAGACTGAAATACTCTGCTGAACTTGAAGCAGTAGGTTTTATTTTGCAGTTATTACGTTCTTATGTTTGACCTCTCATCTTTCAGCCGGGGTCAAATTTTAAATGCAAAATGCTGGTTTGAAGAGAAATGTCAAAAATTCCCTTTGAAAATGTCCATTCACAACATTTTGGCATTTAGAAAACAGAGTAATTCAGGAAGATTGTCTTGAAATGAAATGTGTTGTTATTTTAAAAATCCCCTTCCCACACTTGCTTTCCAGCCAAAAGTATGCGTTGAACTAGAGCTGGATCTGCAACTGGTTTCATTCCCGTGAAGACCCATTTCTTGGCAAGTTATTTATTGATAAATGCTTGCCCAGTACCAGTCATTCCTACCCTCAGATGGTGCCACATCTTTGCCATCCCCAGGAGGGCTTGGGGTCTCCCCAAAGTGCTGGAGTGTGCCTAGATCCTTAGTTTCCCTGAGTCCCACCTTGCCAGGAGTGATCTTAGGATTCATGGCAGGCCTGACATCAATGTGCACCACCCTCTCCCTGAAGGTCAGGCTTAAAACCCAGCATTGGCACAGCTGTAGTTTGGTGGCTTTAAAAGCTAGAGCTTTATCCTCATGTAACATGGCCACACATCTTTGTGAGGCTGCAGCTCAGGGTGTTTCTGAAGGAACACGTGAGGAGTTGAGTGGCAGGGTGGTGAAGCTGCAGAAGTGGAAGGGAGGGGACAGGACGGACTATCCCTTATCCAAGGGGTCTGTGACAATGCAAGCAGAGGGACTTCTTTGAACCTGCCTGGAAAATGAAGTGCACCAAAGCTAAGAAAAATTGCTGAGTTGATTGGAGCTAACACCTTCAGATCTTCTCCCACGTAAGCATACAGTGAGAGCGTGAACCATCCCAGTGGCCACACAGAGATGAGCCAGGTAGTGATCACAAGATTATACAGTTGACAACAACTTCCCATTTCAAGAACGGTTCAGCTCCCCACCTCCTCCTCTGCCCATCACACTCCTTCTCCAACACCAGCCCGATCTGATTCACCACTGTAGGAAATTCTCAAACCTAATGCTAGCTCACTCAAGTCAGACACTGCTCCATATGCAGCAGGGACCTCTACATCCCGTGTCCTTCGAAGTATCTCCATCTATCCTCTGATAAGAAAGAATGAATAATTCACACCAGCAGTCAGCATCACTACTTCTGCAGATAAAACATCCAGGTCCACCAATCCAGTGAGAGGACAGTTTGCAGAACTTCTGAATTACAAACCAGGAAAGTTATAAGGTTTTCCTTTGAAAAATCTGGTCACACAGTCAGTTTAGCAACAGCCTGGAAACAGAATACAGTCTGCCTGTGACAACTTGAACTGGTGGCAACATCAACCCTATGTCTGAGCTGGACAGTCACAGGAATGCATCAAAACCAAACTCCCTCCTGAGTCTCTCATGCATCTCTTCTTTCTTGTGGGCTTTGCCTAACTTAGGGCTACCTACCAATCTCATCAGCTCTTGCAGCAGGTGGCAATGGTGGCTTTGAAGGGGATGTTCTTGTCTGCACAGAGTAGGTCATGTCACATCACAGAAAGGACAAAGCACTGGAACCTGGATTTTTAACAGGCAAGTGCACATCTGAGTGTCCTCAAAGGCAAAATCTAGCCTGAGCTTCTTCGCCTAAGAGCAGCATGTGGATCACACCACAGATGTCTCCTCAAGAGCATTCAGTGGGTGGTTATGAAGAGCAGCCAGATTCCTTCAAGGCCATGCCTGCAAAGGAACTGCAGTCTGCAGCAGGGAGCACCTCACCTTCTGCTCCAGCAGCTAACAGAGAATAAAATAAATTCTTAAAATGCATATGAAGAGGACATAATCTCATCCCAGATATCGTAGGAGCCGCTCCTAGGATACTGGAGGTCTCAGCTGTGCTAATGTTAGGCCTGACTACTCCAGGCGTTTCCTGGGCAGGAACAGGCCTGTGGCACTTGCCATGAACTTCACAGTCTGAGCAGTTGTTGAGAAGTTGCTGGGTTTTGATCTTCAAACCCCAGGGAAGTTCAAGGAATCACTTGTCTGCCAGCAATGGCCTGTGAGTTTTAAAATGAGTACCGCATCAGGCTGGAATTTCGTACCAAGGCCAGCTCAAGTTCCTAATCAGGAGGTTCATTTGGGATGTTTTAACCCCAAGTGCCAGCTCTTGGGAACAGCGTGGGCCCCTCACCTCCCCAGAAGCTGCACCCTGCACGTTTTACTCCAAAGCAGGAGAGGAGTCATTGCCATTGCCAAGCCATTGCCCCCCGGGCCGTGTGACACGGTGACTAGAGGAGCATGGCACAGCTCGCTGAGCATCCCAGCCCAGATGGCACAGCTGAACCTGCCGGGCAGCAGGACTCCCCAGCACTGCCCCTCGCACCAATGCCTGCTCCCGCACTGTCCGGGGCACAGCTGTCTTGTGTCCCCTCTTCTCCCTCCCCCCAGGAGACTGCACAGCATCCATAGTCCCCTGGCCACCAACGTGGCCCCTCTGCCAGGGGTCCCCTCGCTCACTGGTCAGCTCTGTTTGAATCGAGGCATGAGAATTTCTCCCTTATTCGCACAATCATCTTGCCTTCCTCCCCCCAGCCACCAAAATCCTCCTTCCCTGCCTCCCTCCTTCCCGCCGCCTCCCCCTTCTCTCCCTGGAACTTCCCTGCAGCTGCAGAGCTGGCCAGACAATCGGGTGTTTTAGAGAAATACATTTTTGGGCTAATTTGCCATGCATAAGTGTTTCTCTTACCCTTTAAAGGCAGGGAACAAAGAGCACATTCTCCGGGAGCTCTGCCCTGTTGTGAGCAGCCCTGCAGCTGTACAGCGCTGTGCTACCCGCCGCTCTCCTGCTCCACTCTCTGCTAGCTGGGTAAGGAGATGAGGTTCTGCTTCTCCCCCAGACCACACCACCTCCTACCCAGTGCTACACATTTCTTCCTGTTTTTTAAAAGCAGAGGCAGAGCAAGTGGGGAGGGAAGGGATTTGGCAGCACTGTCACCTAGACTGACTTGCCAAATCATCCAGGTAACAGTATTTTATGTTGAGACATCATTTATTTGGAAACAGTCCGAAATTTTCTTTTATTCCAGCTTTATCCCTGTGTCCAAGCTGAGTATTTTATCCCCTCGGTAAGTTCCGCTGTGGCAACGCATTACACACCCTGTATTAGGCTGCACAGCGTTTCGTGCTGTCAGGGAACCTAGTCATTACAAAGCAAGTCACATGTGGGGTTTTGAGGTCCTATTTCCTCCCTTCAAACACCAGTAGCCGTCCCTGGTCAGGGAAGTTCTCAGCCAGGAGGATTTGACTTTTTAAGGCTAGGATGTTGAGTGATGAACAGATTTGACCTGGTGCACCAGATTGGGAAGATGTGCTTGCATGAACCACTTGCAGGCTGTGGGAAAACGAGATGGCCTGGAGCAGCTGGACACTGAGGAACTAAAGGTTTTCACCAGCCTTTTGGGAATTCCATTTCAGCACTTGCTGAATAACCATTTTCCTGTCCATGGGAAGCTGGTCCAGTGAAGGGCAGTGGCAGGTTCTGGTATAAGCAAAACAAGGCTTCTAAACAAGCCACAGTGAAGTCACTCACCTCATTTCAGCAGCAAACTCTTCCCATCAGCCCACTCCCACCCACTGTAAATATCAAATCAGTTGAAACCAGTCCCATTTCCAGCTCCAAATTCAATGGCCCAAGGCAGCTAGCCCAGTCGAGTCTAGCCTACCTAGAACATGCCTCTCCCAGGCTGCCATCTCAAACCTGCATTCAGATTGCACTCAGTCCAGCTAAGTGTGGCTCCAATGGATCAAATCCAGCATAACCCAGCCCAAGCCAGCCACACCCAGGCCATTCTGACCAAATTCAAGCCACGCTCCATTCAGGGACTAGGCATAGTCAAGCTGGTCCCGTTGCACTCAGAGTCTCCTCTGGTCTCTGTGTTGCATCACTTAGGGTGTAATGACTGAGACTCCTCTCCCTTTCAAACCAAAACGTGCAGGGTGTGACTCTGAGGAGATGCAGGGCCTGCACTGTTCCCAACAGGTGGCACTTGGGCTTAAAGCATCCCGAAGTCGTACCCAGTAAGGGGGTGAACCTGGATGTTCCAGCTGCAAGGCAACAGCAGCTCAGCTCTGAGACACTTCAAATGTGTTTTCAGGTAAAAGTGTCAGAAGTCACCATAGCTTTAAGAGCTTGTGGCACTTCATCTCAAACAGGTCAACAGCACTGGTCTCCCTGAAATGCCCTGCAGATCACACCCATACAGATGTGCTCATTCTTCAGTTCTCTCCACACCTTGAGCCCTATTGTTTTGCCTCCAGCAGATCCTCTTGACTACAATCCAGATGGAGCTTGGAAAAAAAAAAAAAAAGAAAGAAAAAAAGACCTTGCTTTAAATTTCTTCTATCTTTAAGAACAGATGGAGAAAGAGAGGAGGGAAGGAAAGGAGAAGAGAGGAGAGATTACAGTCAGCAGCAGCAGAAGTGCATTTGAGGGCATGTGCAATGCAGGAAAAGGTGAAGATCTTGTGGACTGGAGACTAATATCCTGAGCTTCTAAGCTAGGAATGTCCAGCTTGGAAGAAATGATAGTTGGAGGAATGTACCATAGAAGAAGGTGTAATCAGCAACACCACCCAAGTGCTAGGATAGTGGGACAGTTTGAGCCTCACCTGGAACAGCTATCTAAATCCCTCAGCTCCTCCCTGACTCTTTGTGCTCTTTGTACTCCTCAAGGTTGGTGGCCATCCATACCCATGTTAGAACTTGGTTACACTAGGAGGCTGTTAGTGTGGCCAAGGCGCAGAGACATACATTTCCTGATAGCGTGGCGTCAAGTGTTCTACACAGAACACCTCTTGCTCTTAACTTGGCCAAGGTCTTAATGCCCTGAGACTCCTGCTTTGCTGTGCTGCTGTGAATGAGTTGCATGAGGGAGCAGTGGAGAACTTCAAGTTTCTTAGTTTCCAAACTGCATTTCAAGCTCCAGAATTTGCTCTTCTGACCTTACAAGTGACTCCACTAAGTGCCAGTCAGGCATTAAAACTATAGTGCCAAGAAAAAAATTGATTTCTGCTTGGACTCAAGAGCTGCAATACTGAAAATACCATTGAGCAATGGGTTTAACTGTACTTAACGTCTGTGCTGGGCAAATGTCCTTCTATCCCTCTTGGAGCCTGAACTTGAAAATTTCCCTGCTGGGACTGTAGGGGCCATGACACTGCATAGGTAGCCTGAGTGGCACAGGTAGCTTGGGGATCAAGACCAAGTGCCAACAAAAACACCCCAAAGCCCAGGATGAGGTTAGTGGGAACAAAATTCAGCTCCAGCCTTTGTGGTTGCCATCTCAATAAGGCAGAGAGAAGAAAGGGAGAGAGAAGTTTAGGGAGTGGGGGAGGGCCGGGAGCCTGCAGTCTTCTGTTGCCACATGATTTTCCTGGTTGTTTTCAAAGCGCTGCTGGAACACACGCGCACGAGTCCCATGTGACTGCTTATTTACGAAAGCACAGTTGTAATGTTGTGTGCCTCTCGCATCCGCTCAGCAGCCCACCTGACTGCGGGCTCCGTGGGCACCCGCTGCATCCTCCCCATCGAGCCATCGAGCCAAGGGGGATGGGTGACCCATGACGGGTGGACACTGCTCCTGTCCTGCTGAGGCGGGGAAGCTGAAAGGACCTGGGCTCCATCAGAAGAGGGGTGTCCAGCAGGGACAGGGAGGTGGTTGTCCCTCTCTACTCTGCCCTCGTGAGGCCCCACCTGGAGTACTGTGTCCAGATCTGGGATCCCCAATACAAGAAAGATGGGGATCTGTTGGAGAGGGTTCAGAGGAGGGCCACAAAGATGATTAGAGAGCTGGAGCACCTGCCCTACAAAGAGAGGCTGAGGGAGCTGGGCTTGTTCAGCCTGGAGAAGAGAAGGCTGTGGGGGGACCTCATTGCAGCCTTCCAGTACCTGAAGGGAGCTTATAAACAGGAGGGGAATCAACTTTTTAAAAGGGCAGATAATGGCAGGACAAGGGGGGATGGTTTAAAGCTAAAGGAGGGAAGGTTTAGATTGGATATTAGGGGGAAGTTTTTTACAGAAAGACTGGTGAGGTCCTGGAACAGGCTGCCCAGAGAGGTGGTGGATGCCCCATCCCTGGAAGTGTTCAAGGCCAGGTTGGATGCGGCCCTGGGCAACCTTGTGTAGATCCAGGCCTGAGGTTGGTGGCCCTGCCTGTGGCAGGGGGGGTTGGAGCTCGATGATCCTTGGGGTCCCTTCCAACCCTTGCCATTCTATGATTCTATGATTCTATGATTCTATGACCGCCTTTCTATTTCCAAACTGCTCTCTGCTTCCCTTTGCCTGCCTGTGAAGAGGCTCCAGAGGCAGGGTGCTGTCCCTTCTGGACTGTGACAGGGAGAAAAAGCTTTTATTTCAGATCTGGCTGTCTCACTTCTTTTAATTTGTAAAGCACCTGGAAGCAAGCTCAGATACCAACTGACCTGGCATATGCTGATGTCCTATATTTGATCATCAATAGGTACAGATTCTCTTTCTTTGGGTAGAAGTCCTTTTTTACCCAAAGATCCACTCAGTGAAAGGAAGTCTCCTTAGAAAAGGCAAGGAAGAGGCTAAGGGAGAGCTTTTGTAATGAAATAAAGCCTGTTGTTTCTCTGCAGATTTTGGCCTACCTTCAACTCATTTGTACAGATAACCCCTAACTCCAGTAAAATTTTCTTGGACAAAGGAAGGCCTAAGATGTAAGCAAGAGAGATGCAATGTGTGAGAACAGTTTTGAAGACAAACAATAGGAACTGAATTCACAGGTGCTGCGATGGGACAAGATTATGCTGCAGTAAAACATATATTTTGGGGGTTGTGTTTTCCTTTCCTTTCTCTTTACTCAGTCCCAGGTTCCAGCTTCCCTAGAAAAAATGTCAATGGAAAAGAGGCATCACCTCATATGCTGCAAAAAACCCTCCAGTGATCTTTGCCAAACCCAAAGATCCTATGAAGAAAGGACATCTGACATTTTAAGACTGATACGGTCAAACCACCCAACGTCATCCCTACTTCCTCTTCCCAGACAACCAATCCTTGCATTAAACTGACCAAGAGACAGCGCCACCACCTCACCACACAGATTACGCCTCCCATGGCCAAGCCTCTTCCCTACACTCTCAGTAAATCGCCTCCACGAAGGGTTAATTCAACCAGGGCCTTTTACTCCAAGTTGTTTTCCAAGTAGCTGAGAGAATAGGTCTCTTGTTACAAACATGGCTTCTGGGCATTTGGTGATGCTTTCCCTTTTCTCTCTCTCTGTACCACAAAAGAATCTTTTGTTCTTGTCCCTCTGTCTCATTTACTCTCCCCCACCCTGCTCTCGCCTCTTCCCTCCATTGGCTGCCAAGTGACTAAGGAATGGCAAAAAATGACCATAGCGCGGTCATGGCAAATATTTCTTCAGCTATTATTTGATAGAGACCTTGAGCATCTATGTGAAGGGCCCTCTGCCTTCCCTCAGGCTTCTCCTAGAGATGGGGAAAAATGAGTCAGACACAACAGGGCAGGATATAAGTTGAATCAGCCCAACATGCTAATGGAAATGTCTTGTGAATGGAGTCATGGTGCCTGTTTCAGGAAAATCAAATGATAGGGACCCGGAGCTGGCAGGAGTCCAGTGGCAGCTTCAATGGGACTAGATTTTTATAGGATCTCTGCCTTTATTATAAAACACATGGGAAGCACACACAAAAAAAGTCACTTTCTTGCCTCCACATTTACTGATTCAGCTGTTCATGAGCTGGAGACAACACTCTTTGTTGGATTTGTTGTAATGTTGTATAGTCCCTCCGTGCCATTGCTGTAAATCGTCTTGTGCATTATCTCCTACCACAGAAAAGCTGTGGCAAATCTCCACGGACATCGTGTCTTCCCACACCCCACTGAAATGACACCTCAGGCATTCCCACAGTCATCCTTCCAGCTATGGTCTCCTTCCACATGCAGTTTCACTGAGTCACTTTACACGTACATTCATAGATACGTAAAAGTTCACATGATGCCCAAGTCACTGCGATTTCCGCAGTGACCCTTCCGTGACAGAAACCATTCCCCAGCCAAATTACCACTGCCCTACCTCTTACAGCATTGGGATATATGCTTTGGTGATACCGCTTTCTGCAAGAAAATCAAACTCTTCAGTCTCACCTGATGGAAATCTTGCTGCTTCTGCCTTTCCACTCCTCTTCTCCTCTCTACTGACCCTCTTCTCTCCTCCAGCTACCCTGTGCCTCAAGTCCATCTCAATCCGTGTCGTGCTCTAGGTGAACATGGCATATGCTGCTGGCTCCATCTCCCAAGCTTTCTGCACTCTCCTCCTATTCAGTGCCTTAAGTATTTTGGAAGGTCCTTGACAAGAAATCATTACACTTCAGCCTCAGTGACTTCCTGCACACATGCATACAGAGCTGTGGATGTAAGCGTTATCTGGGGAATTTTTATTCCTGTGGATAACGGGAATGGACTATAGAGATAAAAGGGCCATTATATTCCCACATTAGAAGGACTTCTTGTCTGGTGGATTTTAACCAAGCTGGTTAAAACATCATGAAAACGGTGCACTGACCAGCTCTGTGTATTCGTGTGACTGTGCCCACAATAAAGACTTGTGCGAAGTCCATCGTATCTGTTTCGAAACCGCGCGCAGAGCAGCTTGCATTGTAAAGCACCAAACCCATCTCATATGTAACAATTAACGAATATATAATAATCCTCTTCCTGCCTCCTGGCTTGATAATATCTAAATGAATCCCAACAAAACACAGAGGTCCTTACTGCGATCCCAGCTGCGCCCCACCGCTCCCACAGTCGCTCTGTCCTGCCGGTTGCTTGCCAGGACAGTACAGTCAGCTTAGGTAAACATGGATCATGCCCATCACAAAGGACAACTGAAGCACCCCAAGGTGAAGAATTTTACCCTGGTCTCAAAAAAGCAAGCCTCTGGCAGGTCCAGAAAACTGTTGATTCAAATGTGGTGAATCTTATGCTACAAGCACAGAGCTCCCCACCAAGCAGTGCCCCCGATGAAGCGATGTACTGCTGGGTCCCCTTAGAAACCCCCACTTAGCAGCAGTGAATTCCCCTTCACAGGGTGGGACCCCACGGCCCTGCAGCAGAAATGACTGCAGTCAGAGGCTATACACTGCCTGGAGAGCCCTGCCAGGGTCATTCTGCGCCCGGTAAAGACCAAGAGGTCAGCTGTTAAAGTCTCTTTGGAAAAAAGAATCTACCACCATCTCTTTCACAGATGAGATGCCCAAGGATGGATTGTGGATTCTTACTTAGATAATTTTGGATGAATCAAGAAAAGAGAGGAGGGATAGCTGGATGGCTAAATAAAGCCAATGAGATCACATGTTCCGCCTTTTTATCTGCTTTTCTCTTTCTGCTTTTGGACAACAAAGCTTCCTTTGATACAGAAGAAGAGGGGGTAGGGAGGGTGGGGAGAGGGGGTGCCAGAGTCACCCCAATGGCCCCCGGTCACTTATCCACGCTCCTTAATGTGATGTTCCCACTGACAAGAGACAGAAAAAAACAGTGATCTCATGATTCCAGAGACGATTCATGCAAACAACCCTGGGAGATGAAGGGTGAAGGGGACAGGAAAGAGGGGTAAAGGATGACTGAGTAAAGGCAAGAAAGGGAAAGGGCAAGAATGGTAGGAAGGGGGGACATGAGAAGCAGGATCTTGCAGGACAACTAAAGGTCGTAATCCAAAAAAAGGTGTGTAGAGGAATTGTAGGGAAAAGGAAAAGACAGAGGAGTCTTGAGACCAAGGGTAATAGGACTAGGGGAAGAAAGTTAGGTGTGACATTGTATGGTACGGCAGGGGGCAGGGTCAGGGATAAGAGTGGAGTGAGTTTCTGAGGATGTAGGAAAGGGAAGCTTGGCTCAGGGGCAGTGTGGTGGGATGTGGAACAAGGGCTTGGTATGAGTGTGAGAAGGAAAGAAGGGGGGTACCTCTGGGGTTGGAAGCAGAAGGGGTAAGACTTACTGAAACTTGTTTGCTTTTGCATTCTCCTTGCACAAAACCAGGTCAACAAATCTGCCAAGAGAATAGCCTTGGTATCTTGCAGCCTCTGAGCCCATCGATGCCAGGAATGCAATGGGGAGGGAGATTTATTACCTGAGGCATTTGTCCATGTGCAAAGGAGGCAGTGGTTAAGGCTGTGGGGCTGGAGGCAGGCACCTGGCTTCCTGGTTGGGCTGCTATCTCTGCAGGAGACCGTCACGCCTGCACAGAGGAGCACTGTGTGTGTATTACACCTTACCTGCCAGCAGCCACTTACTTCAGCCTTCTTCCTTTCCTTCCCTCCTATCCTTCCTTCCCTCCTATCCTTCCTTCCCTCCTATCCTTCCTCCCTCCCTCCCTCCCTCCCTCCCTCCCTCCCTCCCTTCCTCCCTTCCTTCCTCCCTTCCTCCCTTCCTCCCTTCCTCCCTTCCTCCCTTCCTCCCTTCCTCCCTTCCTCCCTTCCTCCCTTCCTCCCTTCCTCCCTTCCTCCCTTCCTCCCTTCCTCCCTTCCTCCCTTCCTCCCTTCCTCCCTTCCTCCCTTCCTCCCTTCCTCCCTTCCTCCCTTCCTCCCTTCCTCCCTTCCTTCCTTCCTTCCTTCCTTCCTTCCTTCCTTCCTTCCTTCCTTCCTTCCTTCCTTCCTTCCTTCCTTCCTTCCTTCCTTCCTTCCTTCCTTCCTTCCTTCCTTCCTTCCTTCCTTCCTTCCTTCCTTCCTTCCTTCCTTCCTTCTCCATTCCCCCAGGAGACCTGCTAGCCTCTGGCCCTGGCCAGTGAAGCAGTCAGGCCCCAGATGAGGCTTTTGAACCCACAGGGACAAAGAAGGGGACTAAGGACTAGGGGAGCAACTAAAGGAAAAAGTGTCGCCCATTACAAGCTGCCATCCCCATGTCCCACAGATCTCCCGACACTGATCTGTCCCGGGGGCTCATCACGTTTCCCCCCTCTGCTGTCTGCTCCGTGGCAGCTAATCGTTGACCCACTGACAGTCTCTGTCCATCACTCGTCTCTGCACACAATGGGGTAATTAAACCCTGACCCTCTGCTCCTTTCATCCATTTCCTTCTGCACAGTCACTCCCCAAAGCGGCAGAGGGGAGGGCTTGCTGTGGAGGCTTCTGCCCCAGCTTCCAGCTGCAATGAAGATGTAAGGCACAGGAAGGACTTGCAGTGAAAAGAAAGATTCTGAGGGGGCAGCCAAAGAGGTATCGAGTGGCACAAGCCTTCCTACATGCTTCTGAGCTCTGCTGATTTACCTCTGTTATGGACATTTGTAAACCTTCAACTCTTTAGCATCACACACACAGGTTGTCTGGCATTAAGCTTTCCAGAAGCTTCAGTATCTCCAGTCCTGGGCTTGCCCCCCTGCAATACCACCCAGCTTTGTTGATGGGCCCTACTCCAGAGCTTCTGCACTTGCTGATGAGAACCTATCACCTCCACTCGGGCTAAGCCCAGTGCCTCAGGCCTGACACATCAGGCTTTCCTCCTCAAACACCTGCGGAAGGGCAGAGGGAGTTCTTGGAGACAGGGTGTATCCCACGGAGCACAGCACATGGACCCAGGAGCTGGCCAAGGAAAGGTGATGTTGCTCTTGCCTGTATGGCAGGACAAGGGAGGATGTATCCAGTGACAGACAGGAGTTGCACAATGCCAGGAAGTGCCTTTTTTTTTTTTAATTTATTTTTTAAATTTTCTTTTTTCCCCGGTTTTCTGGCACTCCACAACATTTATTACACAGACTGATAAACAGCCAGAAGTGATGCCGAGAAACTCAAACTCCGCTTCCTCCTCCCCACCCCAAGTTGGGGAGCTGCCTCCCTCCCACGCATGAGCAAGAAGAGCTGGGGCCACCCGGGGAAGGGCATGACGGGTAAAGCAGTGCCCCCGAACAATTAAGCACTGTCCCAGGCACTGCACACCCCTGTCCTGGGAACAAAAGAGTCACACACGAGAGACCTGACTGTGAAGCCTCCATCCGCTTTCATCACTGACCCCCGGGGCAGTCAGGGCACAAGGTCAGTCCACTTAAACTCCAAACTCGTCCAGAAATAGAGCTGGGAAGTGGGCAAGGGTGGCCAAGTGCAGGGGTCCCCAACCATTTGAGGGGTTCTTTGACTGAGCCATTTCATTTCATCAAAGACACATTTTTTTCTGGAAGGAAAATGGAGAGCAGCGGGTGTGAAGGGAGTAAGGGGGAGGCAGGGTGTTCACCGTGAATTATGACCACTCTCAACAAGAGTCTTTTACATCTCAGAGGTGAGGAGAGGATGGGGTAATTGGGCATGTTAGACCCACGCATAATGAGGGCAAGTCTCCGCTTGTTTCCCACCCTCCATCCTGCCATTGCTCATGAGATGTGGTCCCTCATATGCTCAGACACCATTCCACCCCAAGGGCTCAACACAAGAACCACAAGGTTTGATAGCACCTCACCAGCCTGTCAGTCGTCCTGGGCTGTGCAATAGCGTGTGGTCATGCCCCGGGTGTGGAAAAGGCTGAAAGTTGCCTTTATAAATTAAAAACAACCAGCCAAGCCAGGGCTCCTGCTTTCCATCTGCAAAAGACACGTTAGGCCTCAGCTGGCTGGGTTTCGCTTTTTTTCAGATTGTAAATACTGCTTTTGCATGTCATGTTTTCATATAGGTTATAGCTGAACCTTCTGGGGCTCAGCACTGAGCAGTATATTAGCGGTAGGTAAGAACAGATGCTCCTGAGATCTATCATCTTGACCAGGAGGAGAAATCTGTGGGGAAAAAGTCAAAGGGGGGATGAAATGTATTTGGTGCAGGGGGAAATACGATGCATCGACCATGGCAGCTGCATCTACCAGTGGCAGAAACACAGAATGTCCGTTTCATTAAGCTTCTTCCCTCTGTATAAGTTTCTGATAATGCTAAATTCAGGAAATTTCAGGGGAAGGGCAAGTAAAACACCCAGTCAAAAAAAAAAAAGTCAAAAAAAAAAAAGTGAAACAAAGCAAAAATTCGTCAATGCACAAAACTACTGCTTTGCAACCCAAAAATGTGACATTTCACCATCTAAACTAAGTCAGCCTGAACTCCAAAGGATAGCAATACCGTGTTCTGCTGAAACTCTATGGGGCAAGCACTCAGGTCTTGGTGCCCCCATGGGGAAATATCTCTCCAGCTTGTCAGCAGAATGAGCTGAAGGTACATCTCATTACGGGAAGAATGTGAATACAGCACTGACAAGACGTACAGGTTGGGAAACAATGCTTCTCACCCCTTCCTCTAGGATTTGGTAGCTCCAGGATGCAGGTGTTAACAGCAAACACCCACCCTGCAGTGTGACAAACCACCCCTGAGTATGACTGTCCCCTATTCTACCTGAGTGGAGTCACCACCACCTCCCTCTCCCACTTGCACCATGTGAAGGAGTCTGGAGCACCCAGGAGAAGTGGGGCAGGGACCGGGTAGGCAGGGTAAGGAGCCATGAGCAGGGAATACATGAGCTGCACCCCCAAAACAGACAATGTAGCTCAAGGGACAGCAATCGGGGAGGATGTTAGCTCAGTGTTAGTCATGTTGACGCTGACAACAGTGGCAGAAATGCAGCCAGAAACACGAGACTCAGCACAGGCCCAGCAGAGAGAACAGCATTTGAGTGCCAAGAAGCTAACCGGTCATGCAACGTGCGATCTGCTTGCAGGCTCCTTATTACACATGATGAAAGACAAGCAGAAGGGAGTTTGACTCTCAGAGCCCAGGCTGAGTTTCCATGGGTTGTCTATCTGGGGGTGGAAAAATGTCTGCACTAGCAAATTGAGCCCTCTTGATCCGAGCTGTATCGGCACATTGGGAGCACTGAGCCCACTTTTTCACATTTCAAATTTTGGCACAGTGAGGAATCAGATCTACTCTTGAAAATGAACAGCTTCCTGAGGTTGCTTTACACATTGGCCAGCTTTTTTAAAAAAAAAACATTTCATCAGTAATTCATTCCTTTTTCCCTTTGGGAGGAGGCGATGGGCTGGATTTCTAATATTAAGACAGACACAGCTTCAGGGCCCATGCAGATATTCCTTCTCCATCTCACGCTGAGAAAACCCAATCAATCTTGGACACGTTGGAGCGACTGTACACAGAAGGCAGGGTCAGTCAGCACACGCATACAAAGACTGATATACTTCAGGGACATACTGAAGGACATACACAATGCACACTCATCGCTGGGGTGGCCCAAAAGCGGGGCACACCGGAGCTACAGGTTTTGGCCTTGACAGGGGCAGCAGGCCTGTTGCTGGTTGGTTTACCCTAAGCCAGTTCTGCCTCACGTCTTTCTTCCTAGTGGCAGGAGCCAACAGGAGAAATTCACCTCCTCCTTTTTCTTCCCTTGCCTCTCTGGCAGCAGCGGTATACCCAGGAGAAATGAGGTCCAGCCATGGACAAGGCTTTGAGCAATGATTTACGTTATGCAAGTGCTGTCCAAGCCATAAAACAGAACTATCCCACCGCTGCAACGCCGGTACGCCTGAACCCAGGCTCCCTGCCTGCAGCAGGAGTTCTCAGCAGCGCCCACACGATGGAGCTCCTCCCTTAGAAACGAAGCCCAGCTGGCCGGTCTGGTGGTCACCTCCCGGGGTGACCCTGCAAAGCCCACGGCCACAAAGCGAGGGACAGCGTGGGAGGCCCACGCCCCTAAGGTCGGGGAGGTTTAGGTGGGGTTTCCTCTGTGTTGGGCAGTGCCCAGCTCACAGGGGGCAATGCCCCTGTATCCCAAATATGGACACCCCCAGTTGTTGGTAGCAAAGTTGTATGCTCTGAGGAGGACAAGGAGACATATATTTATTTTAAAAAAAAAAGCATTTAACAGAATCACAGATTCACAGCACTGCAGGGGTTGGAAGGGACCTCCAGAGATCATCGAGTCCAACCCCCCTGCTAGAGCAGGTTCCCTAGGACAGGTCACACAGGTCGGCATCCAGACAGGTCTTGAATATCTCCAGAGAAGGAGACTCCACATCCCCCTGGGCAGCCTGTCCCAGGGCTCTGTCACCCTCACCGTGAAAAAGTTCTTCTGCATATTGGTACAGAACTTCCTGTGCTCCAACCTGAGGCCACTGCCTCCACAAACAACTGAAAAGAGCCTTATCTTAAGATATTTATAAACATTAATAAGATCCCCTCTCAGTCTTCTTTCCTCAAGGCTGAACAGCCCCAGTTCATTCAGCCTTTCCTCATAGGGGAGATGCTCCAGGCCTTTAATCCTCTTTGTAGCCCTCTGCTGAACTCTTTCCAGGAGATCCCTGTCTTTTTTATACCAGGGAGTATTTCAAAGTATTTAAGAAGGAGAAAGTTATGGGCAGTTGTTTTGATCCAAGAATTTGAAAGAGAATTACCCAAGAAAATGTTTCCAAATGTGGCAGGGTGTCTCTCAGGATCACAGAATCTGTCACATTTTTACCACCTCTCTGGGCTGCTGCAAACAGCACTTCCACACCCTTACAGCATTTTTTTTTTCCTTTTATCTAACTGGACTTTCCATGCTACAACATGTGACCCTTGTCTCTTGCCTTTTGCTGTGCAAAAGCCTTGGGAGGAGACTGGCTCTGTCTTACCTGTATCTTCCTCAGCCACAGTCAAGTGCCATTGTACTGCTGAGCCCCAGCGAGCTCCTCACGTGTAGAGATCAAGGCCTGGCTCATCAATTCTTGGGCCCTACTTGATATAAAACTCTCATCAGCATCCAGGGTCAGGGTGTCAGTCTCTTCAGAGGAAGGCACCTGAAGGACTGCATTTCTCAGTCAGCTTCCCTTTATAAATAAATCACCTCTTAGACCCAGGACTTCAAAGTGATTTCTAACAACACGCTCTTGCCCTTGTACTCCAGCGTGGTGGGTGGCTTCATCCAGCATTTTGATGTGCGCAGTCAAGAGGTTCATGGGGCGGCACACTGCAAACATTAGCCACCCTCCCAGCCAGCAAGAGAGGTCACTGGCATCGGACAGTCCTTGTTCCTGATCACGAAGGAGATTTTAATTCAAAGAGCACAATCTTTTTTTGATCTGCATCAATAAATCAGGTTCGGCAGCCCAGAACTGCTCAGAAGCCGTCAGCGGCTGTAAGAGATGACACATGTAACAGGCGACCACGTTCTTCCAGGAAATGAAAGCGTCCTCCCACTGCCAGTGCTCTTTTGATGGAGGCAGAAAATTCATTTGAACACCCAACCACTACACACCTCCCCCCTGCCACATTAGAGGAGCAAAACGTGCAGAAGCTTGGTGATCCTGACATGCACATGGCAGCACGGTGGTTTTGCATACAGCTGTGCTGACTGGCTTCCAAATCACCACTTCCACAGGCCACCGCTGGTCTGTCAGCAGTACAGGGGATTGTGCCAACCAGTTTCAAGGCTTTTTGTGTCCCTGCTGCCATCTGAATCACCAGCTTGGGATGTGTTCACATTCATAAAATGGCCTTCTGGAACGCTCCCTGCACTGGCTGTGTTTGTACAGGGCACGACACCTTTGTGGATAACGCTGGGGAATGTTGCTTTTGCAAACTGTGGAATGGGTATGGTACTCTTCTATGCTGACTTGGGGAGTGGAGGACTCAGGCTGCCTCATTGCCAGGGACTCAGGTGGTCTTTTGGGAAGCTGGGGCCCAAGCTAAGTCTTATAGGTAAAAGGAAGATAAAGGCCAAGTGTCAATCAGGATATGGAACAGATAGGGCAAAAGATAAGGGGGAACACCACTCAGCTGCCTAGCAGTAAGATAAAACCAAGCCGGAGGGTCCCTATTTGGCTTCAATGGGCCCCGAGAATACAAAAATCAATTAATCTAAAAAGATTAATCTAAATATTAATGCAATTATTAATTACAAATACAGTTAGGGGTATGAACAGTAACTTAGAAAGATGCTGCATTTTGCTTAGTAAGCTCATTAATATTATTTTCTACACCAAGGGGAAGCAGGAACCTGCCAGACATGTAGTGTGCAACGTGTGTTATGTACTGCTGTGAAGAAGGCACCTCATTTGAGCCTGTAAACCTTGGAAGTACCCAATTCATTGATTTTGGACAGGAATAAGGTACAAAATGCTGAGAACTCTGACCAAAGGTGTGCCTATTGCACTTGGACAGCCGCTCTTGCCAGAATGTCTAATAAATCACTGCTGCTTCACTAGTACGCCTACTGCAAGCCCTTTCTTGGGGCTGCTGGTAGTTCTAACGCCTTCCATGGGTAACAGCTCTGGTTTTCCAGGTGCCAAGCCAGCGCCTTTTCCTCGAGGTGGGCATGCTGTGGGTGCCCCTCTTGGTGACTCAAGGGCAGAGAACCACCAGTAACAGCGGCAGGACAAGCCACCTGCTGCTCTTCTGCCAAAACTTTACACCTGTTTGGCTGAGCTGTGCCCCTCCTCTTCCTCAGCTGCAGCCAGCACCCCAAGGCTCTGTCTCCTGGTGCCCCGAGGCACCCCAAAACCCAAGCCTCGCCCCACCACACTGCCCAGCCCTCCCTCTGCGTGCTGGGGTGGCTGGCGGGGTCCGGAGGCCTCAGGGCAGGGAGGGGGGACACGCATGGCACACCCGGAGGGCAATACGTCCCACGGGCAGCTCCCTGAACCGGCGGCACCGGCGGGCCGGGAGCGGGGCGCCTGCGGGGGGAGCGGGGCCCGCCTGCGCCGCGCCGCTCCCAAGATGGCGGCGGGAGCGAACTGACTTCGCCCTGGCGGGTTCCCGTCCCCATGGCGACGCGACGCAGCAGCGGCGCGAGCGGAGGGGGCGGGGTCTCACCGGGCGTTCGGCTGCTGCTTCCGGGTTGGCCCCGGCGGCGACGTGTCGGCGGGTGACAGCGCCGGGCGGCGGGGTCGCGTGCTAGGCGGCCGCTTCCGGTGAGCCACGGGGGCCCCTCGCGTGTCCCCCCCCCCCCTCCGCCCCTCAGAGCCGCTGCCCCGCCCCCCCGGCGGCCTGTCAGGGCCTGCACCCGCTGCCCCCCCCGTCCTCCCCTCCCGGCTTTGAGGCCGCCGAGAGACCCCGCCGCAGGCCGCAACGCGGAGCCTCCCACGTCGAGGCCTCGCCCCCAGGCCCCCGGGCCCAGCCCGGTGAGAGGGTGGGGGAGGCTGGGCGTGTGAGGCCGCCGCCGGCAGGGACACGGCACGCCGGCCGTCGGCGAGGCCCTTCCCGCGTCGGCAGCCGGTGGGGGTGACCCCCGTGGGGCGCTGCCGCTGGGTTAGTGTCTCCGTGCCTGTGGAGCTGCCGAGGGCTGAGGGAAGCCCAGCGTGCCAGGGGCTGCTGGAAATCAAATAGCGGATTGGACAGGAGGGTGGCTGCGGGGGGAATAACGGGGCTTTTCACGAAGGTGGGGTGCAGAAGGCTTCCCGTGGCCTCCCCATGGAAGGTAAATGCCAGAAGGTGCCGTAACGTGTTCCGAAGGACGAAGCAGAGATGCTTAACGGGTGGAGAGAATAGAGCTCAATGCCTCTAGCGGCTGTGGGGCTGGACAGGTCGGTGTGCGCCGGCCCACAATGGACCATGTTCTGCTCCACGCTTTGGGAACCCTGCGCGTCTCATAGAATCAGAGGGGTTGGAATTTGAAACCTGCAGCGTTCAAACTCGAGGGCCTTCTCTTGTCTCCTTCAGAGCAGAGAATCAGAGAGACTTGACATGCTTTTCGTCTTTGATGCAAGAGCAGAGACCACAAAAAACCAAAAACCCAAGGGATTGACAAGGGTGACAGGTCCATTCTCTGCAGCTCTCTAGTGAGATCACTGGTTTATTGGGGTTTATCCTGTTCTTTCTTGCCAGGGAGTCTGGAAAAAGCAGTTTGAGGTGAACAGGCTCCACTTAACCAAAACCATGTTTGCAGATTTGGACTATGATATCGAGGAGGATAAGCTGTGAGTATTTTACTTGGTTTTGCTAATAATAGAAACAGTCTTTGCAGGCAAGACCTAATAGGAGCAGATGAGTTGACCTGCACCTGATGCTGAGTGCTGAGGGGTCAGACTTGCTTCTCATTCCTGATTTCTTGCTCCTTCTGGGGTCTGAGGATGAGGTGTCGCTGGCGAGCAAAGGAGGATGCTTTCTGTTGCTCTCCAGTGGCTGCCCCATGTTCCTGATTACCAAGCAGTGCTGGCAAAGCTTCTGTAAATTAGTGACCTTAGAGAAAAAAAACCCCAAACATTTATGATGGAGGATAGCTAATAAGAGGCAGGAAAAAGTATGGATTGAGAGCAGCCCTGAGGAGTTCTTGGGGGTGTTGGGTGATGAGAAGCTCAACATGACCCAGCAGTGTGCGTTTGCAGTCCATAAAGCCAGCTGTATCCTGGGCCACATCAAAACCAGCGTGACCAGCATACATCAAGGGAGGTGATTCCCCCCCTCTACTCTGTTCTCTTGAGACCTCACCTAGAGTACATCGTGTTCAGCTCAGGGGTCCCCAGCACAAGAAGGACATGGAGCTGTTGGAGCAAGTCCAGAGGAGCACACAAAGATGATCAGAGGGCTGGAGAACCTCTTTATGAAAACAGGCTGAGAGACTTGGGCTTGTTAAGCCTGGAGAAGAAAAGGCTCCAGGGAGACCTTATTGCAGCCTTCCAGTACCTGAAGGGGCCTACAGGAAAGCCGGGAAGGGACTGTTTACAATGTCAGATAGTGATGGGATGAGGGTTAATGGCCTCAAGCTGATGGACGGGAGATTTAGAATAAATAGAAAGGAAAAAAAGTGTTCTCTATGAAGGTGGTGAGGCCCTGGCACAGGCTGCCCAGAGAAGCTGTGGCTGCCCCTTCCCTTGCCAGCGTTCAAGGCCAGGCTGGATGGGGCTTTGGGCAACCTGGGCTAGTGGAGGGTGTCCCTGCCTATGACAGGGGGTTGTAACTTGATATTCTTTGAGGTCACTTCCAGCCCAAACCAGTCTGCAATTCTATGGTAAGTGGAGAGAAAGTCTGGGCTCCTTAGGTCTGTAAGAACAACATTGGCATTTCCTGAGCAGTAAAAGGTTTGATGAGATTAGGAATGGATTTGACATGGGGCACTTATCTTGCACCTCATTTATGCTGTGTAAGTTTTCCTCTTGCTCCAGCAGCAAGAGCAGATAAAACACTCTCTAAAACATGGTAATGTTTCCTCACTACCCAGTGATGGGTGAGGGTGTCTCCCCCACCTCTAATCCTTGCATGCAGTCCCAAAAGAGAGAGCCCAGAAGGTCTTTCTGCTGGCCTGTGCTGATAGACTCTGTGGCAGAGATCATGCCCATTCTGTTTTCAGTTTGTATCAGATACCAGAGTTGTTTCAGACACGTGCAGCTCTGCCCACCCCATTCAGCTGCTCATTCAGCCTTTCCCATTCTAGGGGGATCCCCACTGTACCTGGAACAGTGACCCTGAAGAAGGACTCTCAGAACCTGATTGGGATCAGCATTGGGGGAGGAGCACAGTACTGCCCCTGTCTCTACATTGTCCAGGTGGGCACTCGCGGTGGAAGAGTCATCATCGTAAAACGGTGCTGGCCAGAGAGGTGGGAAGTGTGGAGAGCCCTAAGCTATTTGTTTGTCTCAAAGTGGGAGGGAGGCATCATCATACCTATCAGTGAATATGATTTCCTTATCCTAGTACCTAGGAGGTGTGGGGGAATTTAATTAAGGCTTCTGAAATTATCCTTCTCCTTGGAGGGCAAGTTAGAATTCACAGGAGGACAGAGCGACATTCTCAACATCAAGAAATCCAGTGCGTGAGGAGGTACGTCCTGGAGGCAAGAACTTCCTGAGAGAACAAGGTGATCATCCCACCTCTTAGTTAGAACGAAGGGGAAAAACTGCAGCTTCACCATGGGCAAAAGACAACTGGGTTAAGTAGGAGGAATGTAATTGTGCCTGGTTGTGTTCTTCAGCCCTGCGTTCACCCTTCTCTTCCTCTCGATTCCAGCCCACCTGTGCTTTCTCTCCTCTCCCCCAGGTATTTGATAACACTCCCGCAGCCTTAGACGGCACCGTAGCAGCTGGTGATGAGATCACAGGCGTGAACGGGAAGTCCATCAAAGGGAAGACCAAGGTGGAGGTGGCCAAGATGATACAGATGGTAAAGGTGAGAGGTAGGAGGGGCCACTGGAGCTTCTGGGTCCTGGTTTACATTTTACTGTTCATTGGTAAAGGCAGCCACTGTTACTTGCTCTCAGCACAGCAGTTTTGGATTTGCTCTTTCCACAGGGAGAAGTGACGATTCACTACAACAAGCTTCAGGCTGACCCAAAGCAGGGCAAGTCTTTGGATATCGGTAAGACTGGTTTCTTTCTCCATGGGGTGTTCAAGTGATGTGGAAGGGCGAAAGACTGGTCCTAGCTAACACCAAAGTAAGATTCTGGGTCTGTTGTCCCTCTTAACTCAGTCATTTGCAGATGGACACCGTCAGAGAGAATTACAGGTTTTAAAATCCCTTTTCTGACTTCTTGAAATAGTCTTGGAAGTTAAATTGAAGCTTGACTGTTGTTATGGGAGACTTGTTTTTCTGTGCTACATCTAGCATGGATGATGAATCTCGAACTAGATAATATCTTTAATACACATAAGTTACTCTGATGTATGGAGATTTCCAGCTGTACACAGAAATACCTCTATCAAAACCACTGTTTGCAGTCTCTTGGCTTGGAGAACACTGATGGAACACGTATCTACACTGAGTTTTGTACAACCATAAATTGGACGGGGGGGCTTCATTTCTAAAACAAAGTGTGTTTTGAACTAAGCCTGCAGAGCTGTCTCCATTACATGGTCTACCTTCCTAAAACCCACAAATCTATCCTTTTTGCTTTCATTTCTTTTCATGGTGGTTAAGGTGCTAATGAATTCACAGGGAAATGGTGGAGACTGAGATGGATTTCTGGGGAAATAGAAGTGTGGCGACATCTTCCAGGGATGCTGAACACTGGGGCTCCAGCTGAGCTCTTGGGAGCCGCAGGCACTTGGCATCCCTGCAAGTTCGCCTCTAAATTAATGTAGCTGAGTCATCTGATTCCAAAGAGGGCATAATTGTTCCCAGTAATTTGCAGGGTATGACCACCAACGACAGAAATTCATTCCATCACGGGGTGACAAAAGAGTTTAACTGGGATCCAGAAGATAAAAGTAAGCAAGGGGATAACTGTGAGCATTAAATACTGTTTGTCTTGCTTTCAGCCTCATCTCCTGACTTCAGTTCAAGTAATAGCAGGTTCGGTTTAGACTGGCCAGTTTATTCAATGCCTGAGACAGTGCTGAGGTATGCCAGTGTGCTTTTTGTGCTCATAGAAATGACCCTGATCCCAGTTTGCAACTCTCTCTTGGCCTTTAGTACTGAAGAAGGTAAAGCATCGCCTGGTAGAGAACATGAGCTCCGGGACAGCGGATGCCCTGGGGTTGAGCCGAGCCATACTTTGCAATGGTAAGTATTGTCCAGGAGGATGTTTTCTTAAGGGAACCCTTACTCTCTTGTGCTTCCCAGTGTTTTATAGTTACAGTTTTCCTTCATAATACTTCCCTTCCACTGTACCTCACTGTTGTGATTGCCTCTGCCCTTCCTGAGTCCCTGTCCTGTCACTGGGGCCACTTATGTGTTAGCTACAGACAAATTAATTTGAAGTGGGGACCCACTTAGTGAATGCTGATAGATGGTGACACCACACTGTAAAACTAGTTGGAGTTATTTTAAAAGCTCCCCACGTTGGGCCTAAACCTGGGCATTAAGAGGTGAGAGAAATTTGAAGCAAAAATATGAAACTGGTGTTTTTCCAGGCAGTCAAGTCTTAATGATGTCATGGACTTGACTGTTGTAATTCTGTTTTTTAATTGCTGTTTCCATCTAGATGGACTAGTGAAGAGATTAGAGGAGCTGGAGAGGACCGCGGAGTTATACAAAGGTACACTGTGTCTTCTGTCAGACACCCGATGGGAAGGAAGGAAGGAAGGATGCCCCCATTGTGTTACAATGAAATGACTTCAAGGTTTTTTCTGCCTCCCATCACAGGCTTGACAGAGCACACCAAGAGTCTTCTGAGGGCCTTCTTTGAGCTATCCCAGACACACAGAGGTAAAGAATCTTGAGTGAAGGGAGCAGAAATCTTTGACCTCCAGTTTCAGGAGCTTTAGTCAGTGGTTTGGTGTGTGATTCCCTCACTCAAAGAAAACGAAGCATTGCAGACATGAGCTGGGAAGGGCTGTTCTCCTAGCATAAGCTGTCATGGTGCTGTCACATGAGACATTGAACAAATGCCCTAACAACCTCAGAGGGAATATGTAGGGTAATTCCCCAGCTAACTGCAAGGTTGTCAGAAGGAGTTTTAATGCTAGAGTCAGGATTCTTCTCCAGGGTTAACCTCTTCTTTCCTCTGTTTGTATTTCCCTCACCCAGCATTTGGAGATGTTTTCTCTGTCATTGGTGTACGGGAGCCACAGCCAGCTGCCAGCGAAGCCTTTGTGAAGTTCGCTGATGCCCATCGCAACATTGAGAAGTTTGGGATTCACCTTCTGAAAACAATTAAGCCGGTAAAGAACTGTAACTGTAGGAGTAAAGGGTCTGGAGAGGAGGGGAATCTAGAAAGACAGAAGCGTATCTTTGAGGGTGGCCTTATAAATCAGGGAAGAACTGTCTTTGCTTTCTGTCAGGGAAATCTTCATAAAGAACCTAGGAGGTAAAGTAGTGAATACATCTTGTCCCTTTGGACTTTGGCATATGAGTGTATTCCTCTCCTTTTCCTTTGGGGCTGAAGGGGTAGTTTGGTTGATGCAATCCTTACAGCCCTTTCCCTCATACTGGAACCCACAATTATAAGCTGCCACTAAATTTAAAAGAGTTCAGATAAGCAGTCTGGGAGCAATTTAAGGATTTCAGTCAGTGTATTGGAGTGAGTCCCCAGGGAATCTGTCCACTCATTTAGCAACGAGAGGTTGAAATGTTGATTTGGGCACCACTTTTCAGTGCCGTGTTGGATGGATAACCTTGGGTCATGGGCTTTTGAATCAGGAGAGCAGTTTCCAGGACCAGTTGAAAATGAAGCAAGATGAGTGGAAAGAAGAGGAGTTCAGCTAGAAGTGAGGCATGCACTTCTAACACTGGAACTGCTTGCCAGTGACAAGAACGTTCTAACCACAGCAATTCTGAGTTGAGATCATACATTTCCTTCTGAGTATGCTGTAGTTTAAAAAAAAGGTTTAACTCGAGGCAGTCTCATGACCTGTGCTGGGCAGGAGGTTGCACTGGATGAATTGTGGTCATGCTTTTCGGTCTTACATGCAGCAGCAGGATGTTTCCCTTGCAGATGCTTACTGACCTGAACACGTACCTGAATAAAGCCATTCCTGACACAAGACTGACTATCAAAAAATACCTGGATGTCAAGTTTGAGTATTTGGTGAGCTGCTTGGTTGTTTGGTTTTGTTTTTTTTAGTGCCAGTTGAAACTAAGTTCCACAGAATCAGCCTGAAGGTCTCACAGACCCTGTATGTACCATCCATCCTTCCACAATCCATGTGAGAATGCAGGTTTTTTTCCAGTTATTTTCCTACTGCCAAATTGCTCAGATTCAGACACCTGCTTTTAACCTAGAAAGATTACCCAGAACCAGATGACATATTTTCTACGTGGCAAAATTAATTTCCTGATTTATTAGTAAAGAGTTCCCATGCACCTTAGGCTCTTGATCTCCCCTAAATAGCTCTCCCCACACAGTATTCCCCTGGTAGTTTTGGATAGTCTTTCTTTAGCCAAGTAACCAACTGTCAAGTTGTATTTACTTTCATTGAGACCACCCCTGTGTTTTTCATTCTTTGTTCCACTACTCCTAGTTTGCTGCACTGAAAAGGGTGGGGTTAAGTGCCTCTCTTCTATAGCTGTGGGCATCTATTCCTTTTCACTGGTTCAGAGTTGCAGCCCTACGACAGGTGAATATGGCAGCATCTCTGCCCACATCAATCCTTCCCAAAATTAATTTTTTTTCCTATTTATTTATTCCTTTCTCATACTTTCCTGGTATGGTATGTTCCCAAACAGTAAATGAACACAGCATTTTTCTCTAACTGGGTTATACTTGTCTAAGGTGTTTTACTCTCCCCATCTCTGACCACTGTGCTTTTCCCAGTGTCCCTAGCAGCAGTGTTGGAGTAGAACACCTTCCTTATGAGGAGAGGCTGAGGGAGATGGGCCTGTTAAGCTTGGAGGAGACTGAGGGGTGACCTTATTAATGTTTATAAATATATAAAGGGTGAGGGTCAGGAGGATGGAGCCGGACTCTTCTCAGTCATGGCCAGTGATAGGACAAAGGGCAGTGGGTACAAGGTGGAGCTTAAGAAGCTCCATGTGAATATAAGGAGGAACTTTTTCACTGTGAGGGTGATGGAGCACTGGAACAGACTGCCCAGAGAGGTTGTGGAGTCTCCTCTGGAGACATTCAGAACCCACCTGGATGTGTTCCTGTGTGATGTAGTCTGGGTGATCCTGCTCTGGCAGGGGGTTGGATTAGATGATCATTTGATGTCCTTTCCAACTCCTTATGTTCTGTGATTGAAGAAGGGCTTGAAATGGTACAACCCTGTGGCTGTGGGTGATGATGAAATTGCTTCTGATTGTTAATATTTCCTTCTTGTTTTGCTTTTTTCCTTCCCAATTATTTATTTTAAATCCTGCAAAGTCCTACTGCCTGAAAGTCAAAGAGATGGACGATGAAGAGTACAGCTGCATTGTGAGTACTGGTACTGCAGCAGTGACAACTGCATCCTCTGTTTCTGCAGCTTCTATGCTTGCGTGTATCCAAACTAGTGAATGCATCCCAGGAATTACACACATTTATTCTTAACACTTTAAAAACTGGAGATCCCTAAATGCTACCTAGGAAACAGCTGCCAATAACTGTCATGAATCACTGGTGCTGTGGAATAGCAGAGAGACCGGACACCTCTTCCACAGCTTGTTTGCTCGGTGGTTGCCTGTCTCAGTGTTTAAGTAATATTAGCTTGTGTAAGGAGGATTAAGGTGTTATCTTCACAGATGCCATTTGTGTGTGGTGCTCAGCTTATCATTAATTCTGGAGCTGTTTCTGAGAAACAGAGGTTTAGCTTCTCTAGCAAAATTCACGACTCTCAACAGGTTTTTGGGGTTTGGGCTTGTTTTTTCTTTGGTAAAAATAAGTAATTTAAAATCAAGCCTTTAAAAAAACCCAAACAAACAGCTGGCAGCTTTCTCCTGTAGCAGTTTGCTGTCTTGGGGTTTTATGACTGTAATCCTTAACTGCTCTGTTTAAGACAACTAATAGTGCCCCCTACACGCTGAATGTTCCTGCATAAAATTTAGATCTTGTTTTATCCTGGGTGTGATCTCAGGCAGGGGTTTTGGAAATCTAGCTCTAAGATACCCTTAATCTTTGGAATTCCTAGATCCAAGTCCAGGAAGGAATGGGACTGTCCTAACACAACATTTAATTATATCTTTCCTGCTAAATGGAAGGAAAGCATCCCAGTCTTGTGCAGCAGAGTAGCATCTTTGGGTTTTGGCATGTGCAGCGCACATCACCAAGCCATAGTCAGTAAAATGGATTCTTATATATGTAACATTTAGAGGTGCAAGGGATGAATGCTGTTTTCCTGACAGACTTAATCTCTTTCTCTCAAAACTATTTTGGGGGACAGCGCATAGGTCCATCCATACTGATTTCCAGCATTGTGTTTCAGTGGCTGTAGATGCCATGAGGTTCCCTGTGTTAGATGTATATAATATGTTGTGCAGGCAGCATAGGGTGAAGAAGCTCGCAGAGGAGGGCAGACGTTTTTGTGTGGCTGATAGAAAGTAATATATCCCTCAGATGCTAGACTTGTTGGTACATAGTGCTTGCTGTAATAGCTGAGATTAGAAGCCATTCTGTTTCTCCACGCTGCACTGAAATGTGCCCTTCCTTCTGTCTTTGCTTAGTAGCAGTGGTGGGGGTGTGTTTGGCTTCGGAATGGCACTATTGACTGCCAGTTGTTGATGTGGCTCAGTGTTCCTTGTGTTTTGTGCTTCCTGACTCCAGTTCCAGTGAGCTTGTGAGGGCTGTAATAACTCAAGGTCATTTTGAGTCCACATCGGTGGGGAAACTGTGTACAGGCTCTGTTGTGGGAGTCTAAAATGGGGCCGTGTTTTGCAGGCTCTGGGTGAACCCCTCTACCGGGTCAGCACAGGGAACTACGAGTACCGCCTTATCCTGCGCTGCCGGCAGGAGGCTCGCACACGCTTTGCCAAGATGAGGAAGGATGTGCTAGAGAAAATAGAGCTCCTGGACCAGAAGCATGGTGAGTACTGCTGCTGCATCCAGCAGCTGAAGGGGTCAGGCAGATATGGCTTGGGCCTTCGTGTTTCTCCTTCATCTCAGCATGAAAGTCTTTGCTGAACCCTTCTGTGGCCGTGCCCAAGACATCCCCTCAGGGCCAAGAGGGATTAATGTGTAGGAGACTGTATCTAATTCCGGCGGGGGAGGCTTGGTCACGCTGTTAGGAAAGACGTAGAGCTCTTGGAGCAAGTCCAGAGGAGGCCACAAAGATGATCAAGGGGCTGGAGCACCTCTTCTATGAAGACAGCCTGCAAGAGTTGGGCTTGTTCAGTCTGGAGAAGAGAGGCTCTGGGGTGACCTAATTGTGGTGTGCCGATACTTAAAGGGGTCCTACAGGAAAGTGGGAGAAGGGCTGTTCACCAGGGGGCGTAGTGATAGGACAAGGGGCAATGGCTTTAAGCTGGAAGAGGGAAGGTTTAGGTTAGACATTAGGAAGAAATTCTTTACTCTGAGGATGGTGAGGCACTGGAACAGGTTGCCCAGAGAGGTTGTGGAAGCCCCATCCCTGGAGGTGTTTAAGGCCAGGTTGGATGGGGCTTTGGGCAACCTGGTCTAGTGAGAGTGTCCCTGCCCATGGCAGAGGGGTTGGATAATCTTTGAGGTCCCTTCCAACCCAAAGTATTCTGTGAAAGGGGTTTTAGCCTCTTTTGCTCTCAACTTGTGTCCACTACAGTGCAAGACATCGTGTTCCAGCTCCAGCGTTTTGTCTCCACGATGTCCAAGTACTACGACGACTGCTACGCCGTGCTGCGAGATGCAGACGTCTTCCCCATTGAGGTGGACCTTGCCCGCACCACGTTCAGCTATGGGCAGAAGGACACCTACACGGATGGGGCGGAAGACGAGGAAGGAGGCAGCGAGAGGGAGGGAAGTGGGAAAGAGGATGCCGATGGTGAAAAGCTCATTGACGATGCCTGAGCGTGCCAGCGGGGCCACAGAGACTCTGCAGACTGGGATAAAAACATGTATTTCACGTGGCGATTGATCCTCCGTGACTCTGTGTGTCCAGCCTGGGATTCCTCCTCTGCTTTGGGTGGGGGTGGCTGGTTGGATTGGGACCAACCTCTGCTTTCCTCTCTCTCCCCTTGCGTGTTTGCCTGGATACTCCTTTTTCCTCCAGAGACTTCTGCCCAGCTCAGGTACTGAGGTGTGGGGAGGAACATCTCCTGCTGCACTGCCACGTGACTCTGCGTGCAGACAGGATGCTGCTGAGCGAGTGGGATGCATTGCTCCCCTCTGGCCCAAAGTAGAAGCCAGTTAAGCTTCTGGAGATGTTTGTGAATGACAAGAACAGCCCCTCCTGCCCTCCCCTTGTGCCATGGGAAGGTGTTAGCACCAGCATTGTTTTCTTCACCTCACTGCTCTCTGTCTTCCAGCTTCCTGTTCTGTGGCCTGTTTTAAGCTTCCTCTGTTTCTTCCATCTGGCCCTAAAGGCTGCAGGACCGATTTTTGTAGGATGATTGCTCCCACAGCCCCCAGTTCCCAGCACCACCGTTGTTAAGAAACAGGAGCAAGTCCAAACTGATACCCAGAACCAGTGGTGGTGCCTGTGACATCACCCCCAAGCCAGGGGGGTGGGGGCAGCTCTCAAAGCAGGGGCTGCTGGAAGTAGTTGCCTGGCACAGTGAGCTGCTGCAACTCTGTTGCAAAGATTTGGCAGTCTCTTTCCCTGGCTACCACCCTCTCCTTAGTCCGTGAGCTCTTCTTGCACAGCTCTTGCACACTCCATAGCTATGCCCCGGGGCTAGAATCCTGCAGGAGGTGGCTCTGCCCTTCCCTGTGGGAAGGAGGGACTTGGCACAGGAAGGAGCGGAGCGCTCCTACTCGGCAGAGATGCTGAAGGGAACGTACCTGTCCTGGGCAAACAGCTTCCCAGAGTAACAGCAAAGCTACATGTGTTTCCTTTCCATCGTTCTCCTCTCTTTTGGCTCCTTGCAGTGCACAATAACCAAATGCGCTCCTCGAGGGAGGGTGTGCAGCCAGTCCTGCGCACCCTCCTTGTGCAGGCACCAGGAGGAGCCACTTCAGAACCACAAGGGAGATACCAGTCCTGAAAGGAGAAAGGGGAGAGGAAGCCAAGGGCCAGAGCCAGAGGCTTTCAGATGGTTTTTTTAGTGCAAAGCATGCCACCCCCTGTGTTCCTTTCTACACAGCCGCTTTGGGCTGCCTCTAGGCCAGCCAGAAGCGGCAGCTACATCCCATTTCCCAGCACAAGGGAAGGAGGGGAAGAAAAATCAAGGTAAGTGAGGCCGCTTCTTTCCTCCTTCCTTTTCTCTTCTCCTCCCTCCATCCCTGTGGGCTGACCCCAGATGCAGGTGGCACTTTCTCACTGAGCAGGCAGCACAACAGCTGGGACTTATGTGCTTCTCAGAGGCAAGGGGTCTGACTTTTCTGTCATTACATTCTAGTGGTAGTGAGAGAAGTTATCTGAGGGCATTAATTTATGATTGAGATGTTTGCTTTGTTTTGGTTTTGATTTACTTTTGGAGTTTTGTCATCTCTGTGGGTGCCTGGAAGAAAACCATCCACCGTCAAGCTGCTCAAGACTTAAACAGACTCTGATGTACTGACTGCTGTCTCTAATAAAAACCTGACATTTCATTTCCTGTCCTCCTTGGGTTTTCTTCATTCTCCATTGGTTTTAATCTTAAAATATAATGATGAGGAGATGGGTGTCATGTGCTGGCCTTTTCTTCCCTCGCTCACATTGGTGGATAGTATCTGTGCCAAGCTGCAGTGGTCACTGCAGGATGGGTTTCCAGAGGAGGGAACTTACAAATGCCATAGCAAGACCAAATCCTCCATGTAATGCCAGTTTCTCTGCATCTTCCCAGGGAATACCAGACTTGGAAAGCCACTGGCTGCCTCGGTCCTGCCTGGTGGCATCCTTGTACCCCTCCAGGGCCAGCTTCTCCATACAGCTCAGCTATTGCATCACAAGCTTGAGCTGATGCTTAAGTCCCTGATCCTCTTTCAGAGCTGTTTGTGTGCCAAAATACGGAGCAGTTAAGAGGAACAGAGCAAATGCTTCCTCGGAGGCTTCCTGAAAGCCAGCAACGCAGAGTGGAAGGCAGTGTAGCCAGGTTTTTTGCCACCTGACTGGTGGAGGGGAAGGAAGAGGGCTGGGTATCTTCAGGCTCTTATGTGCTTTTGTGAAAAGAGATTTAAGGGCCAGAGGCTTAGTGGGAAACATTGACGGGTGTCAGGGAAAACAGAGGGGACCTTGTTCTAGCGACCTGCCTGGTGCTGACAAGGGCAGTTGTTTTCACGCTGTGGACCTTGGACCTCTGGAAGGTTGTGAGCTGCTGCTTGGAGGGGGTGTCAGTGGACAATGGAAACCCAGCCCTGGGGGACAGGGGCTTGGGGTTGCTGGGGAAAGAGCTGCAGAGCAACTTGGTGGAGCAGAACAGATACAGTGCTCCTGCCTTGGGGGGGAAGAACAAGTTTATGGAGCAGTGAGTGAATGCCTGCAGGGATCAGTCACCCTTGCTGCTGCTTCTCGTTCTCCCAGAACTTTACATCTGGGGTTTGTCATGGTGCTTAGTCTGATCTGGGATGGGTTTGAATAGGAAAAAGCCCAAAGCCACGGCTATGACTGGCTCACAGAGCTAACAACAGTGGTGTTAGACATGGTGGGACAGGGCACAGCCCCATGGGCTTTACCTTCTCCCCTCCAATTCCCAGTTCTTGTGTGTCCTCTTTAAACCAACATTCTTCAGCATCTTTGCTCATCATTTAGCACTCATTGCTTGAGAGCATCTTGAATGAAACTCTCCTTCAGGTCCCTGCTCCCCTGCAGAGTTAAAAAAGCTTCAAGGGCCCTGCAGGCTTTGCCCATTAGCGGTTAAGTCGTAGTCAATCCAGTCTGGAATGAAACACCTGTTTTGATGGTCCCAGGAGCAGCCTTCCCTGTATCCCTCTGCTTAGTTTCTGATCCCTTGCTATAGTCACAGGTTCCCCCAGGGCCTCTGAGGTGAAGCAGTTCAGGGAAACGGAAGAAAGGGCTTTGGCCAGGGGTGTTTATAAAAGATCCAGCCCTAAAGCAGATTAGGAGTGGTTTAAGCATGCCAGGGAAGGTTGTCCTCTCTCAATCTAGAAATCCACTGCTGCAGCGGGGGTGAGGGGGTCACGCCTGCCTTACCATGTGCTCCGGCACCCTCATCAGTGGCACCCCCGGGCTGCAGCTTGTCCTTCTGCCTTACCTTTGATTCCTTTACGTAAGAAGGTTTTTCCCTGTTCAAAAGGAAAACAGACACGTGTCTGGTGTCATTCCTGCTGACTGGATACTCGCTCGGGACGTGGTTATTTACCTGCACTGAAACTCTCACCCCCATGGGGGCTAAGTTATTCTCTCCACATGTCAGCAGAACTCCCTTCAGCCTAGACAGCTCTCCTGCTGGTGAGGCTCCTCCCAGCCAGCCGCTCACCTAACAGCATTAGTCTTCCTCAGGCTGCTTCTTTTTGCACCCCAGCCCAGTGCTTCACTGCATGTCAAAGCAGAGTCGCATGCCCCAGCCCTGGCTTTACCACCCCCAAAGATGCTTGAGAGGTGGTCAGAGCCAGTGTCCCACCAGTTTGGCAGTGCCCAAGAGGAGGTGTTGCAGGGGACACAGTGTCCACCTGCGTGCTGGCTGCAGCTGGATAGCTATGAATGCCACCACCTCCTAAGCCTACTGCCAGCTAGCCTGGCGCTATCCCGACCACGGAAGTGGGGCGGAGGAAACACTGACACCAGACCAAAGCGTACCAGATCTGATTACAAAGAGTCTCTAATTGTTTGTGTTCTGTATTGAGACAATGCAGAAGGAAAAGGAGAGTTCTTGGCAGCCTCTTCAAAAGATTTTCTCCAGGGCTGGTTTGGAAGTGAGGAAAGAAGATTATTATTTTGTTTCTTTTTGGTGCTTGGGCTGCTCTGAGCTTGCGTCGTACCGGCGTGGGTGCAGGATGCAAGCAGATGTATCACTGGGTAGGTATGTGGATGTATGTACAGAAGGACCAGCTATTCTTATACCTCTTCCTCTTACTCCTTACATCTGTTTCTGTCTCATCTTTCTCCACCCCGTATCCCACCTACCCTCCCACGCTGAGATGCGTACAAACAAGGCCAGTTTTATACATCCCTCTTCCTCTGCCCTGGCTAAAAACTGTCCCTCTCCACCATTTGGTCAGCATTGCAGCTATCTCGTGCCAACACCTCCCCATCCCCCTCGGGACACCCGCCTCCCTCCCCGCTCTGCTCCTCTGACACATGGTTGGCCTCCTCGCTGGCTGCCACCACGGTGTTGTCGGTGCTGTGGGCTGGCTGGTGGTTGTCACTGCTGTGCTCCTCAGCTTCCTGCACATCAGACTCTGCTTCCTCGGTGTCGCTTCCACCACCTGCTGAGAGGTTCTTCTCCGGAGGAGGCTCCTTCTTCTTCCCTCGGTTCAAGCAACAGTAGGTGGCCATGGCCAGGAAAAGAGCAGAGAGCACCACCTCTGAGCCTGCCAGGTAGAAGATCACCTCGTAGTTTTTGAGAGCATCAACCAAACGGCCTGAAGGTTGGAGAAGAAATGAGAACGTTACTCTCAGCCTACATGCTCCTGCATGCACAGGCAGCACCCCAGTGTTTAAAAATCAGCCAGGACAAAAGCCACACTGTGCCACCAGGAAAGTACTGTGACAGTGTGGGTTTGGGGCTTTCCCTTGTTTGGACAGAGCTGAATGTTTGCAATTGATACACTGATGTTAGGGGCTTGCATCATAGTGGACCATCATCTTCTTGCCACAATGAAACTAGCCTCTGAGGACTTGTTTCAGAAAAGAACTAAATTTGAGAAGCCGTTGCTATTTCTTTAGCTATCGTGTCAGGAGAACATTCATAGGGGGACAAGAAACGTTTCTTTGGCAGAGAAACCCTTTTGGCTGTGCTGCACTGATGATTTCTCTCACAAAGAGATGTTCTCACTGCATCTTCTGAATGCAGCAGGGCTGGCGAGGAGGGAGGGTTCCCAGCCTTGGTGCTGGGGAGCCTGAGCAGCCACCCTGCTGCAGTCAGGAAGCCACCCACTGAGCTGGGACGGGGCCGTGATGACTGGAGGCTTCATCTCGGCTCCTGACTGCACAGCCCACGCTGTACGATGGTGGATGGCCTGAGACCAGACTCCAGGCATGCTGAGGCGCCTCCTGGAGCAGTCATGGGAAGCACGTGGTGGATTTCTCAGTAGGTGAATGTGTCCCTGTTCACCCAAGCCGGACGGCAAGTGAGGAGCCTGTGTGCACGCGTGTGCGCGCAGCTTATCCTGTGCCAAACCCCCTCAGCCCCACGGAGGGGGAAGCAGCTCAGGAGGATTACACCAAACAAAGCCACTCTGTTCAACCCCCTTCTCCCAGCCGAGCGCTGCTCCCCCAGCTCCGACCCATTGGGTTTGCCGACACAATCAAGCTTCCTGTATCAGGGGGGGATCCTGCAGCAGCCATGTCCCAGGTGAGGGGGAGGTGGGAACCACAACTTGTCCCCCCCACACACCTCTCGTTCTCTGGTGACCCTGCACTGTCTGCCTGTCTCTGTGTGTGTGCATGGTCTCATGGCACATCTGGAGGGCTAAGGGATATCCCCATCGCCACCCACTGTTAAATCCCCCTCTGCCACCATGATCTCTCTGCAGCTGCCTCCAATACACACATTTCTTGACCCTCCCTGGCCAAGGACTGCTGGCTGCCCCACAGGTTGTAAGGTGGGACATGAACTATTGTTAGCACCAAGAGGGGCTTCTCTTGGCCACTAATTTTTACCTGAGAGCAGGGTGGAGTTGCTGAAGGTAAGTTTTACTCCTAACTGGTGGCATGTACTAAGTGAAAGAGGCTTCACGCAGCGATCATGGATGGGCTTTAGCCCATGTCTTGCAGCTGAAGAAAGGGAGTGTGGAAAGCAACGGAGTGGTTCCTGCCCAGGGATTTGCCCATCATCTGACCCTGACTCCTCCTCGCAAATCACACATGTAGGGACCTCCACTTCGTTTGTAAATAAGCCTAAGGCATGATTTGGTTTTCACAGTCCTGATCAGACACTTAATGGTCACCTACACTGACCTCTTGGGTGAAGGGTCTCTCCCAGTTCAACAGCTTGTTTATGGGCTGTCTGTGGGGCATGGACCAGACAGGTTGAGAAGCTGCAAGTGTCTGAAGGAACAGCAAAGTAACAGCAAACGCATCAGGCAGCTCTACAAACTGTTTTGACATGATTGGCACAAATGCCTGTGCCTTGGGGCCAACACAAATTGAGATCGTTATTCCCAGCACCCATCAAGGGGCCATGGACACCAAGGAGAACTTGAAACCTTGTTCTGCTTTCAAGGGTTTGCCTGCAGCATGTGCCTGACCCTAAATGTAACAGGATTTTATGCAACGTTTGAAGTGAAGGCAGAGACCTGGCTCCTGGCATGAAAGAGAGGGAATTGCCACTGATCAGGGCTGAGGGACAGTGGAAGTCATGCCACTCTGGATAGCTCAGTATGGCTGACATCACTCAGGTCTCTGATCAAAGCAGAGAGAAAAGTATCAGTTTTCATATTCTGCCCCTGCCTAGATTTGGTGTTGTGGTGCATGGAGGGAGACTGGGAGCTCTCACTTGAGAGCTCAGCTTCCTGAAGGAATTTGAAGCTGAGAAATAGGGTCCTCCTTCAAGTACCAAGCCCATGTCCCGCACCTGCAACACCATGGAACAGCAGGCAAATGAATCACCTGTTTTGCAGCTAGAGACCTACCTGCAGAGGGTGGACCAATGAGCACAGCAAAAGCCTCAATAAGTAGGACCAGCCCGATGGCGCTGGAGAACTTCTGGGAGCCAACAATGGCCATCAGAACCTCAAACTGCAGTGCCCCCACCATGCCATAGGAGATGCCAAAAAAGACGCAGAAGATGACCAGCCCTGTATAGTTGCTGGCCCTGGCGCTGCAGATGTCAGTCAGGCCGTTGAAGAGCATAGCAAAGCTGAACAGGTAAGCCACGTGAGGGCGGACCCACTTCAGCCCTGCCACCATGCCGCAGGCAGGGCGGGCAAAGATGTCAATGAAGCCAATGATGGAGAGCAAGAACGCAGCCTCTGTGTCTGGTACACCTGTGTCCTTCGCGTAGTTGACCAGCAATATCGGGGGCACGAAGAGACCCAAGACCAGGATGAACTTCGAAATGGTGTAAATGATAAACCCTCGGTTGGAAAAGATACTAAAATCGAGAAGCTTCTTTCCTTTCTTGGGCTTCTTCTTGGCTTTCTTAGCTTTCTTGGTTCCATCAGCAGTGCTGATTCCCTCCTCTGATTTCCCTCCTATGGGCAGCATCTCCTTGGCTTCGTATTTGTCCTGAGTTTTCTCCATCTTCCGCTTCATGCCCATATCCAGGGGTCTCATGACTGCCCCACAAGTGCAACAGTTAAGCAGAAGGCCCCCCATGATGAGGAACCCTCCTCGCCAACCAAACTTCTCCAGCAGCACTTGCCCCAGTGGAGAGAGGGAGGAAAGGAAGACAGGGCTCCCAGCTGCAGCCAGTCCATTGGCAAGAGGCCGACGCTTGTCGAAGTAGGTGCCCAGCATGATCAGTGAGGGCTGGAAGTTCAACGCCATACCCAGACCTATATGAGGGTGAGAGCCCGGAGGGAGACCGGGAGTGCAAGAACATGAGGTGTGGTTTGCAACAAGCTGAAAACTCCCCTCAGACTACCCTAGTGCTGAAGCCCTATGATGGAATTCAAGTGTTGCTCACAAGCCTCTGGTCCTTTGTGTTGGTGGGTTGTCCCTAGAGAAGAGGAGCTAAACCAGCCTGTCTACCTGAAGTGTATTTGGATCAGGTGACGGTGCCCGTGTTTAGACAGGACCTGTGCCTTAAACAGGAACTTTGCCTATCCCCTCTACTGCTATATACTGATGCCACCCCAGCTGCCATGATCACTGAGCATCACTTATGATTCTTCGGTCCCTCTCCCCTCAACCAGAGGCTCTGCATGTTTAGACCCAGCAGACGCTGGATCCCAGAGGTATGACTTTCAGGACTAGAAGCCTTCTGTGAGCCCGTGCAAATAGGTTAGGGGAGACCTGATGCTAGCATGGCAGTGCCAGAGGGAGATAGAACATGGTCTTGGCTCTTCCCAAGGTAAGCCTGTCCCCCCTCCTCACCCCAACTCCTGGGGCTCTCACCTGTCAGTACACCAGCTGTCAGATAAAGCTCAATGATATTGGTGGTAAAAGATGCCAGGATCATCCCAGAGGAGGCCAGCAGCCCGCCAATGAGCATGACAGGCCGGCAGCCAAACTGGTTCACCATGATGCTGCATACTGGTCCTGGAAGGAAGCAGAGGAGACAGAGTAGGAGACCAGGGGACAGGACAACTGGGAAGGGGCAGCAACCCAAGCAGAGCACCCAGGGAAGATGAAACACTAATGACAGCCCAGCCAAGGGAGAGAGGCTGCAATGTGGAGACCTCTGCTTTGCCCTGCCTTCAGTCCCTTGTTCCCTAGGAACAAGAGGAACTTGCTGTGGTAGAGGCAGCACTTCAGCAGTGGGAGCAAACCTTGTATCAACTGTCTGAGAGGCAGGTGGGGTGACCCCTGAGGTCTCCTGGGGCAGAGGAAACAGGGACATGAAATGCAGGACAGAAGAGACGTAGTGGGACCACTGTACTTGGCATGTTTGTTCATGACTGTGCTAGTGAGCATTAGGAGAGCCCGTGGGAACATGGTCTGGGCCTGTAGCAGGGCAGAGAAAGGTAGAAGTTGAAGAGTGGGAAGCATATCCAAGCCTCACCTGTCCCATAGAGCATGGCCAGCATGATAGAGGAGATCCAGGCTGTGTCACTGTAGCCCACATGGAAATCTTTCATGAGCTCCTTGAAGTAGACACTGACGGCTTTCGGGAAGGCATAGGAGAAGCCAGTGATCACAAAGCAGCCAAAGAGCACGATCCAGCCCCAGCCACCATCTGGGGGCTTCACGGGAGCTGGGAGATGCCCTTCTTCTGGGTCAGCTCTCCCCATTGTCTAGCCTGGGAGGGGAAAGGCAGACCAGGAGCAGTAGGGCAGCAGACAGAGAGAGAAAGAGAGGGAAAAAATAATCTCAAGGCACTTCAAGAAGAGAAGAGCAACAGCAGGCAAACATTTACTACAAGTTTTCTCTCCATGCCCATGTCCAAGCTCTAAGCGCCTCACTGGGGAACAATATAATCTCTCTGCATCTTCACCCTGCCAGACAAGGTGGGACTGCTTTAGGGTGTGAGGTCAAACCATGGCTGGGCAGAGCTTGAAAGGATCCCCTGAGTTTGGGCCACCCCACAGCTCCATAACCCATGGTCAGATGCAACCAAGCACAGTCACAGCTCCCAGCTCGACTTGCTCCATATCCAGCCTTGCCTGCAGGCTGGTGCGAGGTGAGGGCCAGGAACGTGAACCCTGCTTAGCCCCTAAGATCTTCCTTTGTGTGCCTCCCCTTGCTGTCTGCTCCAGCTGGGAGCCCTCCAGGACTTGCCCTGCTATAGAAGCCTCCAGCAGTGGGGCACAGGAGAGCCATTAAGCCCACTGTGCTTTACTCCCGGAGGCCTCTGTGCACAGCCCTCCCCCTTCCTTCCCCTCCCTTCCCTGCCAAGAGGGCCCAGACTTGGAAAATGGGTGAAGGGGGAGAGCCCAGCAAACTGATGGCGGTGGTTATTTGCATGCCAGAGAGATTAGGGCTCTGTACCTGCACAGAGGGTCCAGAACAAAGCCTAAGAGGGGAGAAGGAGGGAATTAGAGGGGCTGTCTTGTGAGTTGTTCTCGGGGCTGTTAAGCTGCCCAGGAATTTTGCTCCAGTTGGCTGCTGTGGGTATGTTTTTCTCATTTCTCCACTAGACACCAGGCCCCTTCCAGTACCACTGGCCTCAGTTTCTTGGTCAGCCTGGCTTCCTTTCACACCTGTATGTGAAAACCTAGCTGCCTTTGCTTATAGATGCGTCCAAGTAGCATCAGACAGGCATCTGAAGGCAGGGGGGGCTTTCTCCATGCCTGAGCAGGGCTTTCCCAGGTCTGGTTTGCCTTATCACCATCCTGTTGGCAGTACACCCCTAATGTGGGTCTTCTCCCAACTCCTTTGACTGAAGGACTAAGAGATGGTGGCAATGTCCCCATTCCTTGGCACTGCCAGTCATGGGAAATGCCTGCAGTCACATGCTGACTGGAGATTGCTGAAGGGATAAGGACACTCCTATGGACAGGACACACTTGGGAGCTTTGGATCTGGGTGTTTCTCAAGAAAGACCCTCTCCTCCATGCCATCCAAGCAATGGGCATGACTTAACCTGATTCTCACAGCGCTACTGTTGTTTTGCAGGTTAAACAAGTGCAAATCCTCCAGGTAAAAGCATGGATGTTACAAGTTATGGCAGAGCCCAGGTAAAGGACCCTTGCTTGGCAAGAGGTGGTCCTACCCTTCCCCTGTATCTTACAGAAAAGGAGAGTGATTGATCTTTCTCAGGCTGCAGGAGATTCAGCATGCAAAGTCAAGGCTGGAAACATGGGTGGGAATTGCTGAGAGAGGCCTGAAACAGTAGTTTAGGGGATGCTGGAAGAGGAACTTTTAAGATAGGTCCACTAGGCCCCTCTGCAAGGGACATGGCACCCACTGCGCACCAACATGAGGAGGTGCAAAATGGTCTTGGCCTGATGGCTTGAGTCAGGTGCCCAAGCCAAGGCTGACCTGTGGAGGGAAGGGTGGAATCAGTCACCAGCCACCCACAGCAGACCCCTTCCTTCTCCTCCCAGGGTGGGCCTTGCTCCTAAAAGACACTGAAGGGTTTGTTCGTGGCAGCACTCAGGTGTCTGCCACTGCCACAGGTCCCTGCAGCAGAGACCCCCAAATGTTCAGGATCCTGCCAGCCATGAAGAAAGGGAGAAGGACCTGGCTCTGAGTGTGAAATGGGGCAGCTCTTCTGGACGGCCATATCCTAACAGGTCCCAGGCTGAACCACTGAGGCCGGCACAGCCTCACCACCCCAGCCAGGTCTTGGGGCCAGAGGTATGAACTGAGAACAGGGTGCCACAAAGACATTTTCAAAGCAAAGAATCAGGGCAAGGAAGAAAGATTCATTACACCTGCTGCTCCTTTCCCACCTTCCCCTGACTGACAAGCTAGGTACAGCTGTGCAAAAGGTGACCCACTGCAAAAGCACAACAGTTTCTCCATCACTGCCCGTGCTTCACTGCTGCACAGAGCTACCTCAAACAAGAGCGACTGACACACGCTGAGCCTTTTTATCCAAGCCCCTTTCCCAACCTCACTTTTCTTCTTCTCATTTTGTACTGCAAATCAAAAGTATCAATCAAAGCAGTGCAAGTCATCTTTTTACGCTTCCAGCTTCCCAGCAAGAAAGCATTTGTCTATCTGTGGCACACTCATTGGAGATTTCCGTAGCATCACCTATCAGTGATGAAACAACAGTGCCTGGTTTTGAACAGCATGTAAGACAAATATCCATTGGTACTGGTTGAGCCCAGGCTGGATGGGTACATCTGCAGGAGCCACTTGCTTGGTGCTACATAACTGTACAGAAAGGCTTGAAGGGACTTGCAGCTAACTGTTGGCTGAAAAACATGAAGCACACCAGAGGAGCACAACTACAGAGACGTCTCCAAGGCCGGTATGTTAGAGCACAGCTCTGGTGGAGATTTATCCTAGCTCTGAGCCAGGCAGTTCAGAGCTGCCTTGTTCCTAACACCACGGCACATAGAGTGGTGCTTCTGCTCATGGCTGCATGCAGTGGACACACCGTGTACCCTTCATCTGCCTCCGCATGCTCTACAGCTTGCTATTATTTTCTCCTCAGCTAAGGAGCTTTATTCACAGGTAAAAATACCACTGGTAAGTTCACATGCACCTAAAAGCTCATCAGCATGGGCACCTGTCCTTCCCCGTGCGTCACACCCAGGTGAACCAGAAGCAGGCACTGCTGTGGTGGCAAGTGCAAGTGAGCACCAGGAGAAGATCTTTGCTGATATGAGAAGTCACAAGCCCAGGCTGGGAGGGTGAAGGCTGCAGCAGGTTCAGCCATGCCTACCAGTCTTTGGACGCACAGAGAGCACAGAGCAGCTGGTGCTGGATGATACCCATCTCAGTCCTGCTGTGCCAGGTGTTAGGTGTCCAGGAGGGTCCACACCAATGCTAGGATGGCTCCTAGTGCCTCCACACAGTAAAGATGGGGAGCAGGGGAGCTGTCTGTTTACTAAATGCAAGGGCCATGACTGGTGCCACCAGCCTCCCCAGCCCACAGACAACACCCTGGGAAAGAATTTGTTAGAGAATTAAACAAGTGCAGGCCCGGGATGAGGTGCCCTGTTGGCAGCTGGTGCCAGGACACAGGCATCCCTCCGTGCCACTGACCTGCGCAATGAAGTGACGACCTCCCGAGCACGCGCTGAGCCTCCGAGGACTGAGCAGACCCGTCCACAGCACTCTCTTCTCCCTCGGGCTGGCACTTCCCGGCTCCGGATGAGGGCACCCGGTTAGATTGTTCTGCTGGCTCTTTGCTCCATGGTGGGCACACCGTCAGCTGGGTGATGCCTGCAGGAACCCAGCACCTGCTGAGCAGTCTCTTGTGCCCTGCTCCTTCTTTTGGGGCAACTATGTCCTCTATAGAGAGCTAATTCCCCTCTCAACCTGTTTTCTCCAGCTCCAGTGCTGCCCAGCAAAGCTGCCCGTGGCTGATCCAGGGGGATGCTCCACACGGGGGACCCCTTTTGCCTCCTGTGGGTGCCAGTAGTGCCCCAAGGCACTCCCAGTGTGGATGTGGGTCAGCAGCTGCTTATGGTTTCAGGTCTGCAGAGACCAGCGGGTGCTGAGCAGGCAGAAAGCACTTCTCCACTTTTAAGAGGCTTTCCCAGCCAATGGGGAGGAGGTGGCTGCCTGCCACGGCCCGAATCCCCCGGTAATCCTGCTGCCTAGGGGCTCCTCAACGTTCCCCCAGCAGAGTGGGGCAGGCTGGCAGGGGGCAGATTTGGAGACCAAGGCAGAAGGGAAGCAGGGTGAGGCTGGGGATGCTGCTGAAGGACACAGCCAGGAGGGATGGTGCCAGGGAGGAGGGCAGTGGAGGATGAAGGCATGGGTCCATGCTTCAGTAAGGGGCACTATGGGAGAAGGGACTGCTTTTGATGCCCTCACACCCCACCCCCACTGCTTCCTCGGCCTCTGGCCAGGACAGAGAAGCACTGGCATGGCTCTGCAGGGCACGTGCCCAAGCAGAGAGGGAAGACGAGGTAGACTGTCCGTTGTCTTCTCACTGCTGTCTGTAGCTCAAAGGACCAGACCCAGCCCACCCCAGCAGCTGACTAACCCAAACCCTCAGAACAAACCCCCTCAGTGGGTCCACCCAGAAGGGGGTCTGGTGGGCATAGGGGATGGGCCAGTCTCTGACTCCTCTGGGGGTGAACCTGTTTGACTTCCAGGGAGGGGGACGGAGCCCACCTCAGGTGGGATTTCAGGGAGTAGGGAGGGAAAGACCCAGGCTGTAAATCCCCAAAGCCCCTCAGCCCCCACTGCTGTGCCTTCCTGGTGGCAGGGCCGGGGGGGTGGGGTGGGGATGTGTGCTGCGGGGGTTTTGCAGCACTCACAGCTAGGGTTTAATTTCTATTAATAAGGCTAATCGGCTAAAGCCCTGGCTGTTGCTCACGTCCCTCCCTCACCACCTCTCTCTTTGGCCCTGGATGGTGGGGCCACGATGGTGGGGCACCCACAGACCCCGGGGGAGTTTGTCCCCCACACATACCGAGCCGCCCTGGGGCGCCCCCAGGGCTCCCAGCCTAGGCGAGTAGATGGCCACCAGTCCTTGTCCTCCCTGGCCATCCCTGCCCTGCATGGCAGACAGGAGATAGGGGCTTGCTGCCCTCCAGTGGCAGGATGGCTGGGGTGGGGGGGAACGGGGGTGGCTGGCAGTGGGTCACGCAGCCCTCCTGGTGCCCTCCATGTCTGCCCTGGCACCCTGGGCAGGTGCCCTCACCAGAGCCACGGCACTCAATACCCCAACCACAGGCAGCCATCATGGCTCCAGTGCTGTCGGGCCCCCCACATCTTCCTTCCCCCCATGCATCCTCTGACCAAGGTGATGTCTCGGCCACTGGGAAGCAGCATTCTCCATTTTATTTAAAAACAAAACAAACCAAATTATTTTTCCACAGGACAGTAGGCAAAGGAGCAGGGCAGGAGCACTGGGCACTGTCACCTGCCCCCACCTTGCCCCAGAGCTGCCCAGCAAGGGAAGCGGCTGCACCGGGGGTGAGAAGGGGCAGATGCTGCTACAAACAGACATAGTTGCCAAAGGGCCTGAGGCCAGAGAGCTGCAGACCCCATGGGCTGCAAGCACATCCCTGGAAGCCTTCTCATGGCCTCCTCCCTTTGGGGTTCATTTTTCAGGTTGCGAAGGGATTGTTCGGTGAGTGTCATTCTCTGCCCGCAGTAGGGCCAGCAAGGCTTCACCCTCCTCATCCTGCTAGCACTGCCCCATGCTGCAGGTGATCTTACCCACCTGTCCCTCCGTCTCCCAGACCGCAGCATCCCCTCTCCTAGGCCACCAGCATCAGTAACACCAGACTTCTCCCACTTAAGTACAGGAACATCACACAGGGAGGGGGGGACAGGGGGCAATCCAAAGAAAGCAGCAAGGATCTGCTATGGGCTAAAGCACGCCAGATAGCCAGGCGAGAGGAGTCCCCGTGACCCGGAGGGAAAGGAGGGGAAAAGTGAGTGATAGCACTAGGTTGCTGCTCAGCTGGGGGTCGCAGCCCATCACTTATATGCCTCCCCCTTCCTGATGAAATTCTCCACCATCTCCATCATCCACTTCATCGGATGATGGGTGCTGAGCGGTCGTTGGTGACTGTGGGACGCAGCTTGACTGTAGCAAAGGGGTTGGTACCTCTGGAAGGAGAAAGGAAACAGGCAGCCATGAGGAAATCAGACCATACGAGGGACTCGCTGACAAAAGGCTATGGAGTCACGCCACACAGCCACCTTTTATGGAAAAGGTTTCTGCTGAGCATGTTTTCTCTCTCCTTATCACACCCTGCTGCAGGTTCCCTGGGGCTCTCCTCAGGGCTTCTCAGCCTCCCTCTTCCATCTGGTGACAAAGGGACACTAGCATAAGGCTGTCCCTTGTGATAGCGCTCTACACTTGTGGTCCCTGACACTCCAAACAAGAAGCCTGGGAGCAGAGGCCACAGCACCACGGCAGAAACATGGAGACACCAACGTGGCTACAGGGGAAAGGAAAGTGAGGATTTATGGCATGTCTCATCTCCCAAGACCTGACTCATCAAAGCTAAAAGCCACATCCCTTATGCCTCAGCTCTTTCCAAGCAGGCAGAGCTGCACAGATCATGTAGCTCCACGCTCAGGCTGCGAGCTGCTATTGTGGTTCTTCCAGGACGGATTAGAAGGAGCACACAGGCCTCGCCATCTGCTCAGGGTGCTCAGGCCCTACCCCATATTACCAGAGGTAGGAGAGAGCCCTCCCAGTTAGCCAGAATAACTCACCTCTGTGGGCCCACCTCCTGCACTGGAAGATGGGTTGTGCATTGCTTTCCTCCAGACACTTCTCCATTCCTCCCCCATTTGATAAACCAAAAGATTAAATAATACCTGTATTATAATAATACCACCCCCCCCCCCACCCATCTGAGGATTCCACAGCACAGCTCCACACCTCACTCACCGTGGGAAGAGTGCAGGGGGCTGGTCAAATACTCCTGATTTCTGCAGTGAAAAGAAAAGCAGCAGTGAGCAGGGTGGGGTGGGGAGGGGAATGGTGAGACAAAAAGTGGAGCAGGAGACACCACACACATGGAGGGAGATTTTACAAAACACTTCAGTGAATTAGAAGTCCAAGCCCTAGTAACGGGGCACCGACTCCTCATTCAGACTTTGCATAAGTCACCACTAAGATAACACCCTGATTTCTGTGGTGGGGGCTGTCCTACAGCTCAGGTTTCCTGTTCCCCTAGCACACCTCCCTTTGTCTCCCGGAAGAACGGAGAAGCCTCAGATCCCCAAAGCGTCATGTCTGAAGAGCACAGCAAACAGCGACAGTTTGAGCTACATTGCACCCTGCCAGCACAGCCAGAGATGCCCCCTCACATTGCCCACACACCCTGGCAAGGAATTTATCACCCCTAAGAGCTGTAGTGTTGCACCCTGCCCTACACCAGATTCTGCTTAAATGTGGAGCAAACCACCCTGTGGTCCTTATCTGTGGCCAGCAGATAACAAAGGATCAGTGACAACTGGCCTGCTGAAGTACACCAGTTTCTGCAGCTGGTGACAGCCCTTAGAAAGCCATCTATGGCTGTCTGTTCTGGCTGGGGAGTCAAACAGGCACCCATTTGCTGCCGGCTCAACTGGAGGATGTCTTGGGCAGAAGTTTAGAGTAAGGCTGAGTCTTCCCAAACTTCCAATGAGGCTCAGTTTCTCTGCCATGGCACTCAAAGTGTTCCACATGCTTCATTGCTCAATTCCAGGTCTATCCTTACACCTTAAACTTGGGACCAGATGGAAACCTGAATGGGGAGGTAGGCTGCAGGGCCTGTTCCCTTGTGCAGCCTGAGGCTCCCTGAAACCACAGGGCAGGACATGAAGGGAAGAAAGAGTAATTAAATGTTACTTTTTCATCCCTTTGAGCCATCCCTTTGCTTGGAACTGTGCACTGGCCTGGAACCAGAGACCAGAAATGTGGTTTCCGAGCTTCCTGTGACTGAGCAAGTAAATGCCCCACAGGCAGCACTGCCCTTCCCTCTCCCAGGTCCTCATCGTAAACTGTTCTCAACAATTCCCCACAGCTGGAAGCAGTGGGTAAGTGGAGCCATAACCATGGGTTTAACACAACTCACCCTAAAGCTCTCCAAAATGGCTGCACCCTCAGCCTTTGCCCCTAGCCTTTCCTCTACCCAGATGTGACTTTTAACCCAACCCTTGCTTGAATTGACAAGAAGAGCCCTACAAAACTCCTCTCCATTCTCTGAAGGGAGAAGAAGGATGGCATCTCTGTTAGCTGGTCACCCACCCTCAGCCCAGCCTGATCACTCCATGGTCCTACTATTAGCAGAAAGAGGTGTTGCCCTGGAGCCACCAGAAATCAGGCTGGGAGGTCATGGAGGAAAGGACTGAACTGAAGGGCCCCTGGTGAGCAAAAAGAGAGAGAAATGACAAGGGCAGTGGCAGAAAAGTAGTCCCTCAAAGGAGGGAAGCCAGGCACTGAGGATCTGCACACACAAGGCCAACTGGCTGGAGTCACCAGGACATGGTGACATGGGAACAGACAGGGTGACAAAGACCAGTGCTAACAAAACCCCTTAGCTCAGGAAGGGAGGAGATCACAGACCAACATGTGGAAGGTGTTTCTCAAGAGGTCAATGCAGAAAAGGCATGCCTTGGAGGATGAAAGTCAGCACTGCCAGAAGGATGTGGCTCACACCACACACACCCTAGTTACTGCTCCTGCACTCACCTTGGAGACAGAACTGACCGGGGTGGCCACCCCACTCTGGTGACTGCTAGCACCCACAGGGAGGGGAGGTGGGTTCGGCAAACTGGGCTGGGCAGCAGCAGGCCAGTAATTGCTAGAGGGAGTGCTGGGACGGTCCAGGATGTCATCCATACTGTGACTGCTTCGCAGTGGGAAGGACCTAAGCAAGAGGAGAGGATAGTGAGATGAAAGAAGAAGGAACAGCCACAATATGTATCTGTGGGATGTCTTCAGGGAAAACTGGACTGGCCCAGTTACAAACTCCTTGGAGAAGATACTGCACAAGTTAGGAGAGCCATCTAGGATAAGACTGTGAGATCTCAGGGCACAGCAAGGCTCTCAGCAGATGGTCCAGCATAGGAGCACTGCAGCTTTCCATGGGGCACACCCCAAACAGGTACCCCACTGGTGTCTGTGACCTATGAGGAGCTGCTCCAGCTCCCGCCTGGCCAAATGCTCTCCTGTTACCTGATGGCTGGCTCCTCCACCTCTCTTGCATCCTCCAGAGGCTTGACATAAGCTTCGGGGAACCAGCCACATCTAGGGCACAGGAACAGAGATGAATTAGCTCCAGGCAGCCATGGTTTGTGGTTCTTCAGATCCAGCTGCCCAGAACCCCTGGTCTACACCCATCCCATACATCAACCAAGCCACTACCACACGTGACAAGCTTTCTGCACATCTTTCACGCCTTGGTGGGGCATGGGGTTATTGCAAGATGGTCTTTGAGCTTGGAGCAGGACTCTCTTATCTCAGAGGCCGTGCAAAATCCCTGCTCCCGGAAGGAATGCTGGTGCAATCCAGACACAAACGCCCTGAGCGCAATCACAAGGAAGCCAAGGCCAGCACACAAAGAAGCTGCAGTAATCCTTTCTCCTCAGGGCAGAGCAGCTCCACCCCAGAAAACCCCCAAAAAGAAAGGCGCCGCTCTTGCTTATCTCACACCTGAGTGGGAGCTGTGCTGCAGAGCCTGGTGCGGCGATGCCCTATGGAACAGGCAGGCTTCACATGCAGGTGTTGGCCAGCACCACCACAGGGAGTAATTCAGTAAGCACAGGGTGCAGCACTTTCCATGCCCTGCATGTGTTGGAGGGTGCGGCGGCAGCTGAGAGACGCCAAGCCTCTCAGGTAACTCCAGCAGTTCACAGCCCCAAGCTGGGTCCCGTAACAGGGGTCACTCAGTCACGCAAGCGGGGATGGGGTCACCGCATTCCCGGCCCTTCCACCAACAGCCTCCCTGGAGCTTTCTCAGGCAAGCTCATCCATGCTCACACTTGCCCCGCCACATCTCCACTTAGAGAGCATCCACACTAAAGGCACAGCGCATGGCTGGGGACATGGTGATGTCCCACCCAGATGGTGGTGAGACACGGTGCCCAGGGCTAACGCAGGAAGGGAAGGAAGAGAGAATTTTGGGCTTAAGCCCCCCAACTCCAGACCCAACGAGCATGCATCAGGCCAGTTCGCAGCACCAGTCACCTACGTGGATGAGCTCTCCAGCTTGCCATACAGCCAGCCGTTCTGTGCGTCCGGCATCAGCACCGTGATGACATCCCCGGGGTCAAACCGTAGGAGGGTCCGGTTGGTGCCGGTTGTGTGGGGCACGATAGCCTGTACTCTCACCGTGCCACCCTTCCTCCTGCCTTCGCTGCTGCTGCTGGCCTCACCAAAAGAACCTGAACGGGATGTACGGCCCGTAGGGAGCAAACCTGCAGGGAGGCATCAGAGAGGTCTGGCTGGAGTCCAGCATCTTCCTGCAACATCCACACTGCCTCAAAGGGACCAGCACTTCCCCAGCCAGGTAGTTATCCTAGAGGAGTAGATGGCCTTCCTCTGCACAGGGAGCAAGGCGTAGCATGGAGAAGGGCAAACCATTCATCTCACCAGGAGAAAAATCACCTCAAGCTGAAAACACTTGCTTTGCTCTGTGTCTTCTTTGGCCAGATGGACAGGGCACAGACACAGCCTGCTAAATGAGTGATTGATGTCCCTCTTTCCAACCCTGCTCGAGCAACTGAAAATTTGGGTCATTTTCCTCTCCTCCTGCCTTTTCCTTTTTTTTTAACACTTGAAGTTTAAATGTTTCAGGACAGAAAAGCAGGTGAGACACGAGGCTGGGGTTTGCAGGGCACAGCAGTATTTAATCTGGTAGTGCAGGGGAAGGTGCCTCATCAAAATGCAAGAACCAGCCCTCATAGCTCAGGAACCTTGAAAAATTGCACAGCTATGGGTTTTCCTTCCCCACGCAGCCAGCCAGGAAACCTAGCCTTGTCCTGGGTGGACTTTGCTCTGGAGGTTGTGTTTACCTGCTGCTTCATTTAGCCTTGCCTGCACCAGCTCCCATATGCATTGTCCTCCCACCATGCTCAGGGATGTGGCTGAGGACCAGTGATCTGATAGAGTGGTGGTCCCTCCCCAAACTTAATCATGTTCCCAGAGGGGCCCAACCACTGTGTTTCTCCACAGTGTTTCTCCCAGACATGGATCATACTGGCGGATGGTGTCCTCCGCAGTGGTCGCCTGGAGGGCTCTGCTTGAGGAGACAGTCTCATTTCTGGAGGCTCCGTAGAGAAGATGCTGGATCTACTCCCAGTCATGGGAGAACCAAAGTCTCCGAGGGGTCTCTGGGGCTGTTGGAAAGAAAGGAGGATGAATCCCCAAGGACTGTGTCAAGCAGGAGATGCTCTGAGATACCAAGTCCCTCTCAGAAAGCCAAACCCAGCACATTCCCCCATTGCAGCCCATAAATATGTTTCCCTTCATCTTGGCCAGGACAGGACACAGCAAATACTGTAGTTAGCCAAGGACTGGCCTTGCCATGCAGCATGAAAGGGACAGCTGCAGCCTTGCCATTGCCAAGGGCTCCTCACCATCTCGAGGTGGGTGGGGGTGAGCCGTCCCGAAGGATACCCCTGGCCATGAGAGGCTGTGAGAAGACCTTGCGAGTGGCTGTTCAAGGGGTTGCGACTGGCCTCCAGCTGCTCCTTCCACTGTGGAGCCTTGTTCTGGATCATGCCCCGGGCCTGAGGAGAGAGAGAAGAAGAGGCAGTGACGGACAGGGTGGAACAGCTACAGAGGGAGCCAAGGGCCGCCACACGCATTTGGCCAGGGACCCAGTCCTCTCACAACTATGTTTGTGGGAATCACTCTGCAGGAGTGAATTTTTAGGATGGCACCCCCCAGCACAGACCCCACGATCCTGCCATGAACACCTACATTGCCCTTCCCTCTCTCACCCCTCAGACACCCAACTAACCCCGTGTTGACACCATCCTCGGCCCCGGCCACACTCTCCCAGCCCAGTCAGCCTGGACCCCACAGCAGGCAATGAAATAGTTCCCTGCCCAGCCCACACACAGCCACTGCCATCTCCCAAGGCATCATCTCAGCCCTGGCTCCCTCCTGCTGGCATGCCCCCCCCTCCAGCCCGGCTGTCCCAGCTCCGTTCCCCGGCACACCGAGGCTGTACCCTGCTGTAAAACTGAAGGAGGGTGTTGTAAAGCATCTGGTGCTTTTCAGCCAGGAAGCGGTAGCGGCGTTTCTCCTCCAGCTCAGCCTCCCTCTGGCTCTCGGAGACGAATGCCTGCATCTCTGAGCGCAGGCGCACCACGTTTTCCTGGGCCACAGGGGAAAGAGGGATTGGAAGGGATCAGTGCAAACCTCATTCACACATGGCAAGGGAAGGGTTAAAAGAGGTCATCATGTCTACCAGCTTCCCAGTGCCCACTTGAAGTGCTAGAGCATTGCAGAGGAGATGAGCAGAGTGCAAGGGTTATTAAGTCCTTGAACGATGAGGCTTGCTAAGTGAGGACAGGGCTTGGCAGGCGCACCACAAGTCAGCCACCCCCTGAAGGAAAGGAGTTTCCTCCTTTCCAGATAAGTCTGTTCCCTTTGAATGTTTGGGTCAACCCCCTGGCTTTTTAGGAAAGACAAGGTGCTGAGCCCTGGCTCCAGAGAAATCATTTGGTTCTTTTTCCAACTCCCCTTCCTGCAATGACTGCTCACCTTCATCTCCCGGGCATTTTTATCACGGGCCCTCTCCATTCTCCACAGCTCTGCCGTGCATTTATCCAGGTTGGTGATTCTGCGCTGGTACTCCAGCTCATACTGCTTCTGGCTCTCCTGACAGGAAGAAACCAGGCTTGGTGAGGACTCAGAGACCCAGTCACACTGTGATGCAGCAGTGGTCCTGCTCTAACGGGTGGTTGAACATCTGAGACCCCCTGAAATCAGGCTTCACCTGGGCTTTTTATAAAAGTCTTTCTTTACCTTTCTCTTCATTTTGAAGGGTCCCAAAGTCCTGATAAACTTCAAGGTCTCAGGAGCAAGAACTGGCACCCAGCTGCCCTGGCACTGCGACCAAGCCCCCAGACCTCCATGTCCCTCTGTGACACTACCCACCAATATGGCCAGCTCAGCTGCAGCGGCACAGGACCCACACAGAAGCTGGGAACTCAGCTTTTGGGATGCCAAGTCTCTGAGCCCCCTTAAAGCATTTGGTGAGTCTCACAGCACAAAGAACAGTAGCCAGCCCTCTTTAGCCCTCCATCATCAGCCAAATTAGGGGTCCGTGATGGGGAAGATGAACCCCCCCCCAACTCCCGCTGAGGAAAGTCAAGGAAACACATGACGTGCTCAAGGAAAAGCCCCTGGGTGGAGGAGACAGGGAAACAAGAGGGGGTGAGGAGAAGGGAGCTCATCACTCACACTGATGAATTGTACATCCATTTTGGTGTTCCTCTCCATGTGCTGCAGCAGGTCCACGTGGAAAGTCTGGGCCTGAAAGAGGTGGAGGAGCCATCACCCTTGTCACTTTGCCACACGGGGTGTTACACGCACTGCAGTGAGGGGCAGCTCATAAACCCCCTGGAGCTAGTGACTCTCTTCACTGGGACCCTATACAGAAATGGGCACATCATGGCTACCGTGGAGCAGCCCTGCAGCTTAGGGGTCAGTCAGACTTCATCATGGGTGCAAACAGCAGTGTTGGGCAGAGCTTGTGTCCTCTCCGCTCCTGTCCCACCACGGCCACCCAGGGAAAGAGAGGGTGGCCTCACTGTATCTTCAGAGCCAGGATCTGCTCAGTCTACCGCACACCAACCACGGCGCTTGTGGAGAGGTGGTGACAGTGCACCAGTGGCATGGAACACTGACCACCAGCCAGGCTCTGGGCATGGCAGCTCTATCACATGCAGCAGGGATAGCAGGGACCTGCCAGCAGGCTGGTGGGAGGGCAAGAGATGGGGAAAATTGGGCAAATGCTGGCAAGCTGTGGTTAAGGAAGTCCCTTTTGTCCCAACTTGCACCAGCCCTGGAGAAAACCACTCACCACAACCTCCAAATCAGAGCTGAGGAGTCTCTGCATGTCGGACATCTGCATCAGAATTTCACCTTCAGGGAAAGAGACAGGAGAGGGTGGAAAAATCCCGTGGCTGTTTCCTCATGTGCCCCAGGAGGCAAACACCAGCAGCGTGCAACTCAGGCTGATGATATATGGGTGTGAAAGTCCAACAGATATCACAACACACTGCTCTCTGCACCCTGAGAAGGGCTGGTAGCCTTCCTCCCCAGAGCTCAGCTCCACCATCACTCCCCAGGCACTGCCAGCACAGGGTTGCTCCAGCCCATGAAGCTGCCAGACCCGTAATCTGGTACAGCCCCAGGTGCCAGCTGGCAGCCTCAGCACTGCCACGGGCTCTGGGTGCTGGGTTTCTGCTCTGCCATAGCCCTTGCAAGCCCATTTCTAACCCCAGCTGCAGGGCATGGTTATGGCTGTCCTATGGAAAAGCAGCTTTGGAACCCGCTGCTGATGCTGCGCACAGTCCAGCTTCACCAGCGTTGGTATTATGGAAGAAGGTAAGGAAAAGCCTGGTGACAGGGAGCAGAGGAGTGAACTGGGTGGTGCACGTGAAGGTAGGACTCTACAGAAGGGACACAGCTGCTGGAAGCTGTTTACTAAACCATTTAGCAGGAGGGCAGTTCCCTGAACATACTTTCAGCAGGTGTCATCAGGCTGCAGAATTACTCGAGCTGCTGAGTGTAAGCCCCTCAGCTCTGAGCTGCCATTGCAGCTGGCTGCAGGCTTGGGAGGACAACACCCCATCAGCTGTGGTCAGACCATGCTCTCCAGCTTTTCCCTCACACCTGCAAGGAGGAGTAAAATGGTGCCTCCAAGATGAAAAGTTCAGGTCTCAGGGCAGGATGCCCCAGCAAGGACTGGTTTCCATGAGAGGTCCATCACTGGAAGACCATCCCAGGAGCTGGGCTCAGTTGTTGATCTCAGAGATACAGGAAAGAGTGCTGGGGCCTCGAGGGATATCCAAGGCCACACAACAAATTTGACTCTTGCAGCCTGGACAGGGCCTGGCACTAAGACACCAGGTGTCTTCCTTCCTCCAGTACCTGGAAAGGGACCAGCCAAGTGGGAAGGCAAAACTCATCACAAGACAGAGGATGGTGAGTGTGAGAGCCTTACCCAGCATGTGTGAGGTAGAACTCTGCAGCGCTTGCTCCCCAATCTTCTCAATTGCCTTAAAATACACTTCAGCTGCTTTGGATAGTGCTGTGAGGAGATGAGAGGAGAGGGGAGGGGAGGTAAGGTAAGGATTCGGCTTGCCTCCTCCTCTCACCAGCCCCAGCAAGCAGGGCACAGGACAGCCACCCCCTGGCACCTCATCTACAGGCAAAGACACCCCATCTCTCCCCACCTGTGCCTAGCAACAGCAGTAGGTCCTGGAGCAGAAGGCTTAAGTGCAGCTCAGGACACATCGGGGGGAGGGGACACCAGCAGCCTTGTCCCAGCAGATGCCCAGGACATTAGAAGCATGGTCTGGAGCCCTGTGGCTGTGGGACCTCACTCACCATGGAAAGCCCGCAGGTAGTTGTTCCCCAGGTACACCAGGTTCTCCAGCGCAGGGTTGAACTGCTCCAGGATACTCTGTGGCCAGGCAGAAGCACGTTAGCACCAGCCTTCCCTATGCTTCTGAGACCTCAGCAGGGTGAGACCCTCCTGCTGCCATTTGGGTGGGTGCAGCAGGGATGCAGAGAGCTCTCCCAGCCACCATACAGGGTGGCTGTGGTGATGCCCCTGCATCCCAGAAAGCCAGGACCTTCAGCCGCTCTGAGCAATGCCAGAGGGCAACATAGCTGGCTGCAGAGCTGAGTGGTCCCCTGAAAATGGCTTCTTCCCAAGGCCCCACACCCACTGCAGACGGGGAACTAACTGCAAGGAGACCTGAGCAGCCTTTTCCCTCAGCCCTGAGCCTGCTAGGGTGAAGGCCAACCCTTATTATTCAGGTGTGAACATGACTGTTTCCTGCCCAGGGAGGTGGTTGAGTCACCACCCCTGAATGTGTTTAAAAGAAAAATAGATGAGATACTTAGAGATACGGTTTAGCACAGGACAGGAACGGTTGGACTCGATGATCTTAAAGGCCTTTTCCAACCTTGTGATTCCGTGATTCTGGCCAGGATTTGGTGCACTGCCAGATTCTGCAGTTTGCTAAGAGAAGGGATGGACTGCTCCTGACCAGCCTCTCACTCTTACCTGCTGTATGCATCAAAGCAATTTACTGCCTACAGCAGAGAAGCACAGAGCCTGAAATAAGCAATTCCTCCTCCTCCCAGCACTCGCTGCCTTGGTGTGGCACCGGTGTGAGTAGGGAAGCGTCCATGAGAGCAGCCCGCTCTTTCTAGCCAAGGAGAAAACAGCTGACAGCTCCAGCTTCCCATCGACCACCAAGGCATGTCATCCTTCCTAAACATGCTCTGTGTACAAGCCACCCTGGTCGCCAAGTTCCTTCTTGGATCTGCCTTAAGATCCACACCACCCCCCGCTCTCCTGCCAGCAACCTGCTTTCAAACACAGCCCAGATCCCATAGGAGCTGCTGCAGTTCAGCCCAGGGATGGATCCAGCCCTTGCTGTCACCCTTCAGTGGAGCCCTTGGCAGAAAACAACTCTTTTCCTCCCACCCAGGCAGACAGGAGCAGCCTCTGCTGTTGGTACTCACCTTATAGATGGAGATGGTGGATCTGTAGGACAGGTCCATCTCCAGAGCTTCTTCACTCTCCCACAGAGAAGCAAGGAGCAAAAGAGAGCACAAGGTGCTATGCTAGCCTGGAGGACTCTGCTTCTGCGCGGCCGGCTGGATGGAAAGAGCCCGTCAGTGGCAAGGCAGGACAGCAGGAAGGCACAGACGTGGTACAAAGGGACTGGAGCGCTGCTGGAGCTTAATAATTCACTAGCCAAGAGGCTGGAACTTGATCTCTGGAAGTAACCGGACTCTGGGGAGAGAGGAATCCTGCAACAGCCAGCAAGGGCATGTGACTGCCTCCTTGAATTATTGATTGCGGCTCGGTACCCAGCTCTGCCTGCTCGGACACCTGCGGAGCCAGCCACCTGCCAGAGCAACCGCCTTATGGCTCGCTGCCTCTGCCACGGCTCGGTGGTGGCTGGCTTGGCCACGCTGCCCTAGCAGAGCATCTTCAGGCCTCTCCACGCAGGCTCCCCATGTCAAGAGACCCCTGGCAGGTTCTGATCGCAGCAGCAAAGAGCAGCGGGGGAAAAAAAACCCCAAAACGTGTCAAGAAAGCTCAAAGAGAGTTTCACCTCTTGGCTGCCACTACTCCCCAGCCCCAGGCCTCAGCCCTCTGGATTTTAGCATCTCCCCCGCAGTGGGACTCCACAGCTTGTGCCCAAACCCTCCTGTTCTCCCTGCCTGTGCGTGCAGTCCAAGCACAGCATCACTGGGAAGACCCTGCACGTGGGACAGGGTTACAGAGGGGGAGAGTGGGAGGCAGGGGCAGAGGAGCACATGTTCTCTCTATCCCAAGGCACAGCCTTTTGCTCTTCCACGGGAAGGTAAGCCCCGCCATTACGCAGGAAAACCTTTACTCCACGTTAAGAAAACCCCAACCCTTAATTCCACACAACTGTTTGTGAAGAGCAGAAGGTGGATAATCCCTTTTCAGCCCTGTTTGTGATGGAGTACCCACGCTCTTGCCAGCAGTGTCCCCTGGGTACCCACTGGCCTCCAGCAGGCCTGCAGCAGTTACTTTGTCCAGGCACCACCTGAGGACACCAAAGCCAAAGCCCATCTCGTGTCCCAAGGGGTTTTAGCATTCCCCTTTTTAGGCCCGACCAGCTCCAAGAGGATTCTCACATGGGAGCAGGCACAAAGTGTCTGCAGTGGCTGCAGCTGGCCAGCTCAGCATGCAGTGCTGTGCTTCATGGGCCAGTGGGCCCCTCAGACCCGCCATGTGCTCCCAGGGATGGCTGCAGGGACAGGCCATTCACCTCTTTAGCCCAAACTAAAGGTGTCACCCCCTATCCACATTTACATGTAACAAACTCGGGGGTTGCAAGCTCAGAAGCCCTCTGGAGCCTTGCAGGACGGCGAGAGAGACAAGGCCACAATGGGCTGCCAAATCCAAACCTCTCTTTATTTCGGTCATGTTAATTTTGTGTAGCAGCACTGTTCACAACAGCAGTCCATCCAGTCAAAAGCAAGTGATACAGAATTCAGTTTTTCAGGTTATTCCTCAAAACTCCTCCAAATTGATTCATAAATACATCAAAAATTACTGCAGAAACACCGAGCAGTATTCACAGTGGCACACTCCCAGCAGCAAAAAAATCCTAATAAAACAAATCCAAATTGTCAGAGGGTCAGCTTCTTTGGTGGGAACTGATCTCAGAGCACTCCAATTCACTGTTAAGAACAAAGAGAAATGATCTCTCTACCAAGCCAAGGCTGGAGTTTGCCACAATTAAAGACAGGCTCCTATGTCTCAGCCCTTGAGCCAAGAGTAGCCTGGCAAGTCAGGGGGCGCAAAAGCAGGGGGGGGTCTGCTCCCACCCAAGTGCAGTCAGTACCTGTGTTGCCAGCCTGTCTTGGAGGAGAAAGGGGAAGGTGCTACAGAAAACAATTGGCTCAAGAAAGGTTCCCTTTTCCCCCAAGGCCAGTCACAACAATTCTGCACCATGTCTACCCTGGAAAGTTGCAGCATTTCTGTTCCTCTTCAAACCGTGTGTGCTGAAGGAAGAATAATCCCTTTTCCCCACACCACAGCCTCTCAAACACCCTGGCCCCAGCAGGCCACATCATCCTTGAGGGTTTCCCTGAAGCTTTCTCTGGCCTTGGCCCATTCTGTTAAACGGGAAGGTGCATGGTGCTTTGTCAGTGCGCGGACAGGAGATGGACTCCAGCTGCTACAGCTCAGAACAGGTAGGTGGGGGCTGGGTTCTGGGAAGGGCTGTACAGCTCTGGACAGGTAGGTGGGGGCTACATTTTGGGAAGGGCTGTACAGGCAGGTAGGAGGGCAGCAAAACCGAGTGCAGCCCTAGAGACTGGGCTGCAGTACAGAGGTATCTGTCAGCATGTCACGGCTGCCCGGGAGTGCCTGGGAGTGCCCTGGAATGCACGTGTATGTGGATTATTGTCTATTAAATAGCACTAATTCCTTGTTAGTAGTAGTAATTGCCCCTCCCCCACCTCAAGAGCTTGGTTGAAGGGCAGATCCGGCCACTCCAGCGCCCACCGCTCCTTGTCACCAGGGTGCTGCACAGGAACCTCTGGGTCAGTCATCGGCAGAGATGCTGCACCAGCTGCTCAAACTGCTCCCGCTGCTGGTAGATGTAGAGCTGAGTGTCCCAGAGCGCGTTCACCAGCACGGCGTCGCTCACCTCATCCAACATCACCTCCGTGTGCAGCTGCGGGCTGAGCCTACGTATGACAAGAGGCATCACCAGCTGAGCACATGCATGAGCACGACAAGGCAGCGAGCGCGCCGAGCACAAGACTCGAGTGAAGTGACTCCCACTGGGCATTCACCTCCCTTCATCTCCCAGGTGTGTGGAGCAGAGACCTTCCCTCTCCTTCAACCACAGCCACACTCAAGGCTGAGACTCAGTTCAGCACCGCACCCCCAAAGGCTCAAAGCACGCTGTGCGTGGTGGCACAAGGCAGGATCCGTATCCCCAAGGACCTTGTTAGACAGCATCCCCTGAGCCCCCGCTAACCACCCCAGACAAGGTGTGCTCGGTGCATCAGCCGACTTCAGCTCCACCATGTCACTGCTGTGTGAAGAGAAGGGGCAGGGGGACAGGTCTGGGCAGGCACGCTGCTGGAGGGGACATGATTTGGGATGACGCATGCCACAGCCAGGTCTGAAGTGAGAGGACCAAAAATAGTCCATGCAGAGAGCGGCAAGGAAGCTCCTACCGGAAATACGGGACATCCGTCATCTCGCACCAGGCCCTGGCACGATCCACAGCTGGGCCATCTGCGTCAGTGCACTGCAGGAGGAACAGGCCTGCAGTTAGAGCCTGTCACACCGAGCTCCCCCTGCCCGCAAGGCTCCCCTGGAACAAAGTTCAGCTTGCACAAGCTGCAGAGAGAAAACCAGGAGCAACTGCATCCTGGATTGCAACGTTCACCATCAAGAGCTGGGGTGGCTTTCTCTTTGGGTTTTTGGGTTGTGTGGTTGGTTGGGGTTTTTTTTTAAATGTAAGAACAGTACTGCTGGATCACAGGGATACAAGGAATTGCACCCTACGGATCCTCCATCCATCACAGCACCAAGTGGAGTCCCTTAAAGAAACCCCTAGGATGATCTGAATCACAGCCTCCTTGGGATTTCATCTCTCTCTGTTTCTGTCCAAGCCCAGTACTAGCAGAGCCTCTGCTTACTGCAGGTCTTCTGGGCTATCCTGGGACAGCTTCCCTGTGAGCACTGAAATAAAACACGGGGGAAGCAAAAGGACCTCTCCAGGGATTTTCTGGCTTTAGGAAGCTAAGAGGAGATAAAGCATCAGAATTAAGATTATAGTAAAAACCTTTCTGATCTTTCTGGCTTTCATTCATCTGGAGCATTTTCACGTCCAACATTTAACGAGCTGCTTTCTGAAGCATCCAAGAGCACCTGCCTGTTGCACACTCCTAACCACAGCTCTGAACTACTGCCTTTGTTAGTGCTACTCCTACTTCTCTGGCATTTCCTCATTTCCCCAGTACGGATAACGACGCTTTTCCAAAGAAAAGTGAACTGCTGTCTTCTGAGGTGTGATTTGTTTGGTCCAGGTTGCTCAGATGGTAATAAACATTGCCTGGAAAGATACTGAGTTTCATGAACTCACATCTGTGAATGTTCCTGACCAGCACCCCATCCCTCAGCTCTTTCACACCATAGCTCCTTACAGCAGCAGGAACTGCACCCCCCTTGGCACTTGAACACCTGAACAGGAGCAGGCTGTGCTCTTCCAGGTTGCCCACTACACTGACTCCTGGAACCAGCCATGTTTGGAGCAGTTACAAGGAAATACAATTTCCCTCCAAAAGGAAGAAGCTAAAGACTAGAAACCTTTGCTCCCTCCCTGGCTCCCTCCCAGCTCCACGGCTCTTCCCCCATTCTCTTCTCCCAGTACTCACACAATCCACTACCATCTTGCCAAGCTCCCTGGCCCCAAAGACAGTCTTTGCCAGCTCCCAAGGGTTGGAGGGGCGGAAAACATCCACAGAGCTCACTGGGACCTGCGGAGGCTTCCCTGTCCCCAGGGAAACCACCAACCCCAGTTTTCTTACTTCCTGCCTCTGACCCTGTGGACAAACAGAATATTCGCTTGTGAGGAACAATGCTTACGGCACAGCCTGGATCTCTCAGCAGCCTTGGGGAAAACTCTGAAAGCCAAGGCTGAAGGCTCAGTAGCCTTTTCCTTCCCCCCTCCTTCCCCCTGCCAGGTACAATCCTTGTGACTCCAACAGTTGCCCTGTTTGGTCCCTTACACCCCTGGCTGCATGCAAACCCATGGGATCATGAGTCCAGTCCTGGGACCGAACGGCTGTGAAATCTCTTATCAGTCATTTTGGAAACACACCTCCCCTTTCCAACTACCAGGAACAGTAGCTGCCAGTAGTTATCTGAGGAACTTTCTACACCACAGGCAGCTTTCACCCTTCTGCCTTGAAGAGTGCCCTACTACTGCCTTCTCCCATTATTTTTGGGCAGAAAAAGGCCCTAAAGAGCCATGTCAAGGGCCACACGCAGCCATCAACTCAACCACTGTTGCTCAAAGTAGCAAGGACAGACTGATGGGGCTGCCTGCTCATCTCATACCCTTGTCAGAAGAGCCACCATTCCCAACCATTCCCAACATGCAGCCCCCTCCCCAGATTTCCTTCTAACTTGTTTACCCAAACCCTCTTCCCCTTCAAGGGAGGCTCAATAGAGCCAGTAAAGCCCCAGTGACCAGTCAGGGCCAGAATTTCACCTTCTTGATCAGCGTCTTGTTGTACTCGTGGATTTCTGCCATGGCATCAAGGGTGGGGTTGTTGGCTAGCAGCCCACCATCCAAAAAGCGTCCTATCGGGCGGAAATAGGTGGGAGCCGCCCCACTGCAGCGAGCAGCACGCCATACAAGTTGGTCTGGAGGGAGAAGAACGCATATGGTATCTTGCAGCAACTGTCCTGTGTGCAAGAGGCACCCCATCTTCACCAACACAGCGCGGGAGGGCTTGCAGTCCCAGGAGACTCTAGAGAGCCCAGGGAAAAGTACTGGCAGGACTGCTCCATCAGATCCCTTCCTCACAAGCCTTGCCACCCACCCCCTGCTCCTGGCACAAGAGAAGCCAATGGAGGAGAGAGGACAAAAGGGAACCATCACTTGGACCAAGCTACAAGTTGAGAACAGGGAAGAACCGTTATTGGCACATCCCAATTCTCAGAGCAAGAGGCAGAAGAACAGGAAATCTGTCTCTGAGGGATGGCCCCCTCCCCTCCAACCAGCTGGGTTGCTGCATGCCAGCATTTACCTTCTGGCTGTGTGAGCGGTTTGAAAGATGCACTTGTCTTGTATTCAGTGGAGGTTTTGGTCTCTGGTACAGGGTAATTCCGGAAAAGGTGGAGCTCTGCTGGCTGCCGGTCGCACAATGTCCCTGTCACCATAACCCTGGGGGAGAGGATGTGACAGGGTAAGAGTGAACAGAAAAACCCCTGTACTTACGGGTACAATAGCCGGTACATCACAGTCCTCCAGGTCTGCTCTAAGGTGAGGCTGAGCATCAACGAGCACAGCACCAGGCAGGACTTACTTGGGTCTCCGAACATCTGTCATTTTGGTGTTTTCCCCAAATTCCTTCTTCAAGAACTCATCCAGGGGTTCCGACTCATAGGGCCGAGACCCCTGGAACACCATGTCCTTCATACGGAAGTACAGGCAGCGCATGTAGTCCATGGACTTCCCTGAGACAGGCAACAGCAGGAGCAGCGGGTGGCAGGAAGGGAAAGCAGAACAAACAGCACATCAGAGCTGGGGAATTCCAGGACCAGAGGGAGATAGGAGGGATCACTCTCAATCCCATCCCCTTCCCAGGATTCCCATCATCTGTTCGGACCTCAGCAGCACTACTGGGATGGATTGAAGAGAAAGGGCAAGCTCAGAGCACAGACTCTCACTACCAGAAAGCACCCATCACCCTGCAGTAAAACCCCACGTGGCATGAGCAGGGAGAAGAAAACCCTGCATTCTGCCACCATGAGCCTCCCAAAACACAGAAAGCTGCTCAAGGCCAGCTCATGCAAGAAGCAAGCGCAGAGCCAAGCCCAGGCTTTCTTCATTAGCAAACATCCCTCCCCTCCTTCGGCAGGGCCCCAGAGAGCCAGCCCCCACCCCACATCCGCTCCCCACAGCGCAGCGCTCAGGGGCCTGTTATTTGCACTGTCCTCACCATGTACAATAGCCAAGGCCAAGATGCCCCCAGTGCTGGTCCCCGCGATCCAGTCAAAAATCTCACGAACAGGACGGCCCGCAGCCTTTTCGATAGCCAGGAGGAGCTGGATGAGCACCAGGCCCCGGATGCCTCCTCCATCCAGGCACAGGAGGTGGTCGTGACTGGAGACAGACACAGGTGACTGGGAGCTGTGGGACACCTTACAAATCGCAGCATGCCATGTGGCGCTGCGGCCCCTGGGATGGGACACTAGGCCAGTAACAAGACCACCACTGCAGACAGTGTAACCAGCAAACATAAATCCAGCGGCGTTTCCTCAGGTGCACATCAGCTCGGACAAGGCCAGATACACCTGTCAGAGCTGGTGCAGCACCGCTTGTTCTTATACCCATCTCTGAGCTCCACAGCCGAAACCGCACCCAGGATCCCGACTAGGCAGCGACATGGGCTGCGCCGTGAATCAAAAGCGGACAGCCCGGAGCTCCCGCTGGCAGCACTGCAGTGCCACCCCTCCCTCTGCTCCAAGCAAGGCAAGGTGCAGGCACTGCCAAGGCAGTGCACAGCCTGGCAAAGGAGCTGGGTGAGCGTCAGGGAAGCGTATGGAGATGGGGAAATCCTAAAGCCAGCAGGTTTGTGCCCAGCAGCAGAAGGGAGGGACACAGCAGGAGTTTCACCTGCTAGTTCGGGGTCAGTGCAGCCCCGGGGCTGCAGGCAGGAACAGGAGGTGGGCGTTTATGGGAACAGATTTGTCAAAGGTTCTGGCAAAAACAGCAACATCAATGGAGAGTAAATAATGTCATCTCTGAGGGTGCAGGCAGAATTCACACACAGATTTCATCTTCCAGATGCATGAAAGCTTCGACAGAAGCCATTCCCCACTTACCTTTTTCCACCCACACTGGGTGAGTCCACAACATCTGGTGCCTTCAACAACTGTCCAAGTGCCGTAGAAACATACAGAAGGTCACTGTACCCTAGAAGGCCATGCACATGCAAAAGGGAAAAAAAATTAAGAGAGCACATTGCTACCAGAACCCTCTGACACATGCCTCAGAGACAGCAGTCAAACAAATTATATTTAATAAATTAGCAAACCTTCAGTGATTCTTCCTCCTTTCTCTCCACCCCCAGCAGGCCTGGCCAGGGCACCCAAACCTCCCACCCCTGCAGCAAACGATTTCCACCATAATCACATGGAGAACAACCAACTCCCCAGCTGACAAAGCTCCCTGCAGGAGACACCAACCATCTCACCCACAGCCACCAGGTTCCCCTCCCAGATGAAATTCCACCAAGGAGGAGAAGCCTCATCCTTTAGAGCAGGCAGCTGGAGACGTGCTGGCAAAGGATTTGTAGAAGCAGATGATGAGGACGGTAAGCGAGAGAGAAGGCAGAGCCTAGCAGCGTGCCCACTACGCAGTTTACTGCAAGCTGTAAGATAAAACCTAAATCTACTCCTGTGAGGTAACCTAGGCAGGACAGTCGTGGGGACAGGGTGGCTTGTCATTACCCCTCAGCTGATGTACACCCAGGCCACCCTGGGTGCGGAGCACTAATCCAGCCTAGGTGAGAAGCCAGCCTGCGAAACCAAAAGAAGAAAGAACATGGGGAGACAAGTTAAAATACTCCACCAGCACCCAGACCACAAGATGCCTGTGGATGACAAGGAATGAGTTTCTTCAAGGGCCAGAGTCCACAACAACAACAAAAAAAGCCTTGCTCTGTTACTGCATCACTGCATCAGAGCCGAAACTGGTGGGAGATGCCTTCACAAGGCCACAGTGAGAAGAAAGTCCTGGTGTCACCAGGCAGTGAGACTTGCAGTGACACAGACTCACCCCACGGTCTGGTGTGGGAGAGGTTCCTCTAGTCCCACGGGATGGTCCTTGCAAAGAAAACCACTAGCGAGGGGAAGTGGCTGTTATCTGCCTGCATGTTCCCTCTTACAAGGGTCAGAGCCTTCCTCCCAGCCAGCTCGCTCACTGCCCTCTCCATAACCCCTCATGCTGTTGCTGCCCAAGTTCCAAAGCTCCCCAGAGGAGGAAAGCCCAGCACTTAGACTGCACCCACAGGCTTATTCACAGAGTCTGGGTAATACAGAGCACGAGCTGCGACACAATCATGTCTTAAGGGAGGTTCTTCCTAAACCCTGTGACCAGCGTTGCTTAGTCTTTGGCTTCATCCCTCTCCTATCCCAGCTGCTGGCCTCCAGGATCTGAACGAGCGATGCTTCCAATTTCCTTGTGCCCAGCACGACACTGGGAGATCCTCAAGGCAGAGCAGAAAGTGGCCAGTGGATAAAGTGCATGCAGGCAATTAAGCCCCGTGCCTCATCCAGAGGGGTGAGGGAATCAGCCTTCCCAGCCCTCCCCACCGAGCTGTGCTGTGTCAGGTGTAAAAAATCAAAGTTTAGAGCACACACACAGGAAAACCAGAAAGGAGACGGGATCCTGCAACAGCCAAGTGAGGACAGAGCCAGCAGAAACGGAGAGCTAGGGACAGTCCCCAGAGCACGGCCCATCTGAAGAGGAGATCTGAGACAGTGCTGTGAAGCAAGAGAGGAGAGTGAGGGAGGGCCAGGGAAGGCTTTACCTAAGCTGTTGAAGCTGCTCCGCGAGGAAGGTTGGCCTTCCAGGAAGGAGGCGGCAGATGGTGCCAGGCTTGGGGAGTCGGGGTTGGGTGGGTGGCAGCGTTCGGTCCCTACAGTTTGCAGCAGGTCTAAGAGCACTTTCCGGTTCGCACCTTAGGTGACGGAGGGGAGGTCACAGATCAGAGAGAGAATCAGCGCACGCACACCCCGGGGGGGGCGGGCTCTGCTCAATCCACAGCAGCCCCAACCCTCACAAAAACTGGGGAATGACCTGGGGGAGGGGAAAGCACATCCGAGGTATCTTTCCCCTGACACCAGGCAGCAGGACTTGTGCACAGCAAGGGCGCCCAACACTGCAGCTTCACACGTGTACGCCATGTGCTTTTCATCACTGAAGAACTGCTGGTGTCTGCTTATGTCTGGGTGGTTCAGCAGCACCACGTCATCCCACTGCAAGCCTGCAGCACCAGGCACGGTGGCTTGAAGGGAGAGTGCGTGCAAGCATGTCCTCTTGCATCTCTGTCTCACAGAGGAGAAATTCATCAAGGGCTATTAATACAAAGCCTATGCCGCTAGCTCAGGAAATCCCTGCCCTAACAGCAACTAGAAGCTGGGAAAGCATGGTGGAGAAGCATCACCCGTGCTTGGTGTGCTTTCACCTCTTCACAGGACACTGTTTTGGCCACCATGGGGAGACAGGATGGCAGGTTCATCCTGTAAAGCTGCTGACATGCTCCCTCACCTTTGCTGCTCCTGGCTGCCAACAGCCCCGGTGTCTCCCCGAAATCATTTGGGATCTCGACATCTCCTCCAAACACGACAATTGCCTTGATCATATCCAGGTGGTCATGCTAGGGGAGAAAGCCCAGTCAAGAGCCACGCTCCTCTTGGCAACATGATCTCTTATTAGCTCTCATGATGTCCCTCATTAGCCAAAGCACCCGCAAGAGATCACCCCATGAGAGACAAGAGAGACAATTTCAAGAAGACCCTCTCTCCTTCCCAGCAGCCTCTGCAGACAACTCACCTTCATGGCCAGGTGCAGCGGCGTGTTGCCATCCTGACCCCGGGCATTGGTGTGTGCGCCGTGTGTCAGCAGCACCATGGCGCAGTCAAAGCGCCCCCTCTTGACCGCGATGTGCAGAGCCATGTCAGCTGTCCGGCTGGTCACATTCACCTCGGAGCCGTACTCAAGCAGGAGCCGTGTCATCTGTGCCGGGTCAAGAAGAGAAAAAGAGACCTTGACGACAAGCGCCTGGGTGCTCAAACTACCCAGTTCTCATGGCAAGCAAAGCAGGGGAAGAGGCAGGACCCTTAGCCTGGACACAGCTCGCTGGCAGATGCCAGCCACATTGTGCCAAGCATTGGAGATGGGGTTTCTCTGTCTTTTACCACAGAACTACTTGGTGGTTTCACAATCTGGCTGGATCTTCTGGATGTTTTGGGACTTACAAGCAAGTGGAGCAACTGGCTGAGAGAAATGGAGGAAAAGCAGTTCCTGCTCAGGCCAGAATCCTCGCTGGCTGGAAGGAGAAAGCTTGCATTTTGATCTCTTTATAAGCCAAGCAGATTTAAATCTGCTCTGAAACTTCACAGGACATTTCTGAGGGGGTTGTGATACTGCCCAAGAGAGAAGTCCTGCCATAGGAACATCCTCTGCTCGCAAGGAGCAGCACTGAGCAGCAAGCCGGTCCTCTGGCACAGCCTATCACACCACTGATCCCTGGCAGAAGATGGGCCATAACACACATACCACCCGCCTCTACCTCACACTCCCCCCAGACCTTTCAAGGCATCAATCTGCTTCGTTCCGTGAAACCGTCAGTAATGAGAGCTCCCCCCAGGGGTAGCGGTGACGCTGCTCCAATTTCCCCAACAAAAAGGGGAAAGGGACAAGCTGGCAGGTTCACAGCCAAGGATGACACACTAGGGATGAACCCGGCAGCTCGTTTCACTGCAAGGCTCCACTGCTCCATCCCCATGGCAAAACAGCCCTGATCAGCACAGGGCAAAGAGAATCAAACACCGGACTGCTGGCTGGGCTCTGGCACTCCCAGGGCTCTGCACATGCACTCGAGAAAGGCAGAGGTCAGCAACAGGAGTAACAACTGGGTGCTGGGTGGCAGAACAGGTCCTTGCCATGGACTGGCCCTGTTTACCTCTGCCTTCTTCGCCCAGTGCAGTGGAGTGGCTTCATAGCGCGGGTCCTTGGAGCGAACCTGGCTGGCATCTGCCTCAAGGATGGCCTGTGCACACCTGGCAAAGAGAAGGAGACAAAGAGATGGGTGGCTGTTGTCTTGACTCAAGCCCTCCACTCACATCAGCACCTGCCTCCCACTCCGGGCCTTTCAGGAAACCCCTCAGCAGCAGCAGGCTCTCTGCAGCACCTGCAAGTTCCTCAGCTGCAGTTTTGTTTTCTCTTTTTAGAGAGGAAGGGTGTAGCAGGAAGCGTACAAGCAGCAGGAGAATCCTTTCCCAATTCCAAGTTGCAGAGCAACACTTGGGTTCTTCCAGAATACACAAATGTGGCATTTCTGGACATTTAAGATCCCAGAGAAATTCTTCTCTTCTCCCTCTCTCTCTGTGGAAATGTGGGGATAAAACTGAAATAATGAAATACTTCCCAAAATGAAGAATCCGTGTGCTTCTCTATGGATGCAAAACCACACCTGTTGGGAACAGACTAGTGCCTACAAAGTGTGGGGGTGTAACTCTGGAAACAAGGGTCCGCTCTCCACTCTGAGACACCACTAGATAAAACACATACAAGAGATTGCACCCCACTGGACCCAAGTGCACTTTTGGCTTGTGAATGTGTTTTGAATGTTGAAAAGCACTTTTCAGAATGCTGACAAATTAGCTAGCAGCAGCTAGCATCGACCTGAGAGCCCTAAGCCTAGAGCTCACGCCAGGAAAATGAAGTATTGTAAATGAAGTAGTATATTGTATATAGAAAGAGAATCAAACTTCTCCAGGAAAACAAAACTGGGCATAAGCACCGTGCCTCTTCTGGTTCAGCTCCAGAGCATGTTTTTACGGGTCAGGAGTGCCTTCAGCTCGCAGCAGATGGGAATAACTATGCTTTGAAACAAGAGCTTATTAGCACCAGAGCAACAACAGAGGTACAGCAATTACCAATACTATTTAAGCATCAGGAAATTGTCTTCCCACAGCTCCTTCTGAGAAAAAGTACTTCACATTTTGTTTTAAAAAAAATAAAGCAACCTGTGTCTTTCTCTTGATGTCTGATACTAAATAATACAGAGAGATAAATTTGGAGGGAAATTACTATTTTTTTTTCCTTTGAAAGTGTTTCTTTTCCACACCAGCACTTACCCAGTCTTTTGCCAACTCAGTGACACAGCAGGGCACATGTTCCTAGCAAGCACTGCCCTGAAAGGGGTCCAGTCTTGGACTGCCCTGAGCAAGCCAACATCCCCAGACTGGAGGAGTGCCCTGTTCTGGCAGCTCAAGCAGTTACTTACCCCTTCTGGGAGAACTTGAGCGCTGTGTGGATGGGGTAGCCCAGTGTCCCCATGATGCTGCAGCTGGCACGGCATTTCAGCAGAGACCGGACCATGTCCTCTTTGCCCAGCTGACAGGCAAGATGCAGAGCTGTCAGCCCTTCGTGGCTCAGATGGTCCAAGCCAGTAGTTGGGGTTCTGCCCAGGACCTGGGAAAAGATAAATAAACAGACAGGGAAGAGCACCGCCTCTCTTCCTGAGCTCTGAGGACAGAATCTGGAGCACCGGGTTCCTAACAATGCTACTGCCTGTCCTTTCCACCCCTGCTTCCAACACAGTAGCTACAGAAGCACTCTTTGTTTTCTCTCCCCAAAGGGTTTATCAGCCTGGTGCTTCCAAGACACCCCTCAGCCAAAAAAGAGCTTGCACCACCTTGAACAACACAACACAGCCCAGTTGACTCCCATAGCCTAAAGCTCAGCCCAATGGAATGACAGCACAAACTGAAAACAGTACTGTCCTCATCTGCTGCAGCCCCACCAGTTACCATGGCTGGTCAGCAGGCAGGAGCTCAACCTCCCCTGCAACTCCAACACTGCTTTCAAATAGGATTCTGCTTGAAATACATACATTTAAAGGAACTTTCTTATTCTCCACATAAATTTTAGGCCTGTTAACCTGCTGACCAGTTTGTTTCACACAAATATCCCACCACTGTGCTGGGGAAACCCTGCAAGCCCTGGTGCACACAAGGGAAGTGAGAATTTAGGATTTCTTTTCTCTGGTTTAGCAAGAAACACAGAGAAAAAAAGAAACAAACAGGAGATGTATCAGACCTGGGAATAGTTCTCTAACAACAAGCCAAGTTGCTGTCATCAGAGAAATAAGGGAAGAGGACATATTTTTAATACAGAGGTCCTATCTGCCTTGCTCCACAGCATGGCAAGCCCTGAACGTCACCTCAGACATTAGGAAACTCCAGCACAGCCTGGCAGGCAGAGGGAATGCTGTCACAACAGGTATTGGGCAAAAGTGGGGCGTGCAGCCACAGGGAAGAGCTGGTCTTGCGCTTGCATTGGGTGCTGGGGAGCAGGCAGACCTGAGAACCACCAAGGTGGAAGGCCACGCACGCCTTTATGAACCCTGTCACTCTGCCCATCACTCGGCAATCGAGGGCACCGCAGGAGGCCTGATGCAAAGAGCAAGAAGGGTGCTTTCTGTGGATACTTGCTATTGCCTTGCTCCACCACAGGTTGGAATCTGGAGCCTGCTTACGGGAAACAGCACCAGTGAAGGGGGAGGAAAGGCAGAAGTCAGTCTCAAGGATTAACTCCACGCTGCAGCAGAGGGAACCGACTTTCTCCTCTCCTACAGGCAGTTAATTTCCCATAGAGGACTCCTTCTAGTCCCAGTCTCCCCCCCCCAGCTTTTAGCTCGTTCCCACCTCAATGATCTGGGGGCTGTTCCCTCGCACAGCATAGTGGAAAACAGTCTCCCCGTTCCTGTCAGTGATGTCCACCCGCGCGTGGCAATCCAGCAGCTCCAGCAGGCACTCCATGTCTCCCTTGCGGCACACCAGGTGCAAGGGGGTGCAGCCATCCTCGCTGTCTGTGCTGTTCACGCATCTGCAAGAGATGAGTCATCGTGAGGCCAAGGAAGGGCTGTGAAGACAAGGACAGGCAGCTGCCCTGGGAGCCGCTACCATCCAAAGTTACCTTCCGCTTCTGCGACAGACCCAGCTGGTGTGAACCAGGAGGTTCACGGAAGCCTGGCCTCCTGCCAGGGAAGAAGTGGAAGGGCCACCAAGCAACCCTGCCATGGACCCTCTCCCTGAGAGGCAGCCCCTTCTCCCCTCAATCTGGGAGCAGCTCCCCCTGCCCAAATGAAGGCAAGGAGACCGGTTACAGTCCACAACCTGGCACTTACTCCCCTGGTCCCTTCCTCCCTAAACACTGTTATCCTAAACAAACCTCCCTATGGAAAGAGAGCAAGGGCTGGTGGCAAAAAATTGTTTCCAGAAAGAGGGTCCTACCACACCTCTTCTCTCATGGCTAAGTCAGCTACAACTCCTTACAAAAAGCAGCTCCACAAAGTTTTTAAGAGCACCTCTAGCAACAGTTCAAGCCTTCAACCACCAGAGCTCTGGGCTTTAACATCCACAGCGGCAGGCTGACACCCCACCAATATGCTTACACAGTGACCACTGGACCCCCTCTGCTACCACATCTGTCAGTCCAAAGACACACCAAGGCCAGCATTTTTAAACTCAACCTTGCCACAGGTGTCAAGGTCCCTCAAGCAGCTGCCCGTTGCTTAACAAGCCAGGATACCCAAATTTGGCCAAGCCTGACCCTCCAAGTTCATTCCCAGCACCAGATCAACTGGAGACCCCTCCCCACCCCTTGCCTCAGAATGTGGTTGTGCCGGAAGTTCTCACGACGGCCGATCTCCACCGCGACGTGTGCTGAGGACCAGGTGGGGTGGCTGCGGAAGCAGTCACTGAGCTGCTGGAGATCCTCCAGCGACAGAGCCTGCAGTGAGCTCTCGTAGAAGGGGCGCAGCTGCCCAGCATACTGCTCAAAATGCGCCAGGGCATCTGCTTCATTGTCGAGTTGGAAGAGCCTGAAGGAAAGGCAAACACAGCGTTGGTCCTGCTCCAAGAAACAACCTCTGGCCCACATATCTGAGAGAGAAACAGCTCCTCTCCAGACGCTAGCGCTGGGGGCTTCCCTATTCCTCCTCATACTTGTTCCAAGGGAAGATGGGAGCCTACTTCACTTAACAGAGGGCATTTTCTCTTCCCAAAGAACGTTAACATTTAGGCTGAAGTATCCTGAGCCCCAGATGATAACGCAGCAGTGGGTATGAGCAGAGGCCCATGTACCTGTGGATGTTCTGCCCCAAGTCCCTGTTTCCCAGCTGGCTGTTTTTGCAGCGATGCAATGGTGACTGAAGGGGATCCTCACATACACAAGGGCCGCCCACTCCCCACGAGCACACCTGCTGACTGAACACACCACCCCGCGCCCGCAGGCACGAAGCACCGCGGTCCCGAGAGGAGAGACCCCCGGCCTCCCGCTCCACTGCCCAGCCGCGGCTGCTGAAGGCCTGTCACTGACCTGAACGCGACGTGGGGGCTCTGGGGGTTCACCAGCAGGCAATCCCAGGAACGAGCCGGGCCGTTCTTATACAGGGCCACCCTGCCTGCCTTCCTCAGACAGGCGTGCGCGGCGTACTCCGCAGCCGGCACCTCCTTCACCCGGTACGGGCTGGCGAACATCTGCGTGACGCTGCTGAGGGTATGCACCAGCCGGCCGAAGAACTGCATCCTTCTGCGAGCGCGGCCGGCCGAGCCGGCTCCTCGTCCGCAGAGAGACCCGGCCGCAGGCTGCGCTCCGTGCGGCCCGGCCCTTCCCTCCGCCCGGCGCCAGGAAAGGGGAACGGAAAGGCGCGGCTGCCGCGCGGCTCGGGAGGAGAGCCCGGCACCTGCGGCCCCTTCCCGGAACAGCCTCCGCTTCCCCTCCGCGCCTCACGCCGCCCTCCGCCCCACGGCGACACTCCCCGCGGCGGAGTCGGCCCTGGCGCCGGGAGGAGCCGGGGGGCGGAGCGAGAGGCGGAGCGGGGCCCAGCGGGCCGGGGCCGGGGTGGGACCGCGGCTTGGCGAGCCCGAGCCCCGAGTGCGGCGGCGCCCGCAAAGCACGACGGGACCCCGGCGTCCTGCGCGCGAGACCTCCCGCCCCGCGCCGCCCCGCCCCGCCCCCCGGGACGGGCCAATCAGCGGCGCCGTACCCGGGGAGGGGCGATTTGGGCGGGGGAGCGCCGCGAGCGCCGCTGCGTCACACCCGCCACCATCCCTGAGGAGGGCGGGAACGAGGGGGCGCCATCTTTGTGAAGGGGCGCTCGCCTTAAAGCGGCAGCGTCCCGTTGCGCTGCGCGCATCCCGCTGCCCGTGCCCCGGGCGCACGGTACCCCCGCCTGCGGGAACACGCGGAGTTCGGAGCCTGTCGGAGTTCGACCTCCGGCGCGTTAAACCCTCTGGCCGTGCGCAGGGCGGGGACGGGACCCCGGCCCCTTTAAGGGCAGCGTCCCCTTTAAGGGCAGGGGCCGCCCCGCGTGGTGGCGGCAGGGGGCGGGGCGGTGACGTCACCGCATGACTGTGTTTTTATGAATGAAAAGAATCCGCGGGTGAGTAATCGGGGAGCGGGGCTGGAGGCGCCGCCCGAGCCGGCAGCGGCCCCGCGGGGATCAGCGCAGCCTCCCGGTAAGCGCCGGCCGGGCTGGGGGGTGAGAGACCCGCTGGGACGCTCCGTCCGCTCTGGCTTCTCCTCCCGTGGCGCGGCCGGGGGAGCGGGGCGGCGGGGCCGGCTCTGGCTGGAGGCCGCTCTGCCGCCGCCGGGCGCGGGGGCCGGGCTGGGGAAGGGGTGGGTGTGCCCGCTGGGCGCCGTCCGCGCTTCCCTCCCGAGCCCCGGCCGCCGCCCGGAGGACGCGCTGCCGCCGCCGCTTCCCCGGCTCCGGCGCGGCTCCCCGGCCTGGATTGCATCAGCTTCCAGCCGCCCCATCTCCACCTTCCCCACCGTCCCCTCCAGCCCGCCGCCAGCCCGCGGGCCTGGCCCCCCTCGCCCCCTGAGGTGGCTCTGCTGATGGGGGAGGGAGGCTGCTCGGCTGCAGCTGGGGCTCCCGGCCCTCCCCCCTCTCCGAGCCCCGGGGCGGGGAGGGACCGGCTGCCTGTGAGGGGACAGGCGCCGCTTCGGTGGCTTCCTCCCCATCGCGGGCTGCTGAATCACGGGGAGGCCGCTTCTTGCCCGCCCGTGCTGTGGGGCCGCTGCCCCGACCCTTCAACCCCCGGCGCTTGAAGGCAGCCGGACCTTGCCCCGGGAGCCGCCATGTCCCCTCTCGCCGGGTGCGGGGCCGGTAGGGCGACCCTTCGGCGCGGGTCCCGGCCGGGCGGCTTCGCCCCGTCCCTGCCCGCCGAGCAGCTGCTTTTACTTTCTGTTCGGCCGCGGGCGGGTCTCGCCCGGGTCCCGTCCCCGGGGAAACGCAGCTAGGGTGTTTTGGGTCCCCGGGGCAGAGCGGCATCCCGGCCAGCCCGGGGTGGGATGAAGGAGGGATGGGAGGCCCAGCCTTCCCTTTGTTGTTATTTTTTGCCGTCATTAATGCTATTATTATCGTTATTATTATTGCTACGTGCTTTTTTAAAGGAGTAGGGATGAGTCAGGCGGCCGGCGGGAGGGACGTGGGCACCGGGCAGGGGGCCAGCAGTAACCGGCTTTTCTCCTGGCTGCTTGGCAGGGCCAGCGTGAGGCAAGAATGGCTGCGGACGGGCTCTCCAGCAAGGCCCTGAAGGTAAGCACCGGCAGGGACCGAGGGGTTCAGGGAGGCAGGGGTGTGGGTTTGGGGGTCTTGGGTGACCACCCCTTTCTCCGACAGGTGAAGCGGGAGCTGGGCGAGAACACGCCACTGCTGTCGGATGAGGAGCTGATGGGGCTGTCGGTACGGGAGCTCAACCATCACCTGCGGGGCCTCTCCAAGGAGGAGGTGGCAAGGCTGAAGCAGCGCCGGCGGACGCTGAAGAACCGGGGTTACGCTGCCAGCTGCCGGGTGAAGCGTGTCTGTCAGAAGGAGGAGCTGCAGAAGCAGAAGATGGAGCTGGAGTGGGAGGTGGACAAGCTGGCCCGGGAGAACGCTGCCATGCGCCTGGAGCTCGATACCCTCCGTGGCAAGTACGAGGCCCTGCAGGGCTTCGCCCGCACTGTGGCTGCCCACGGGCCTTCTGCCAAGGTGGCCACTGCCAGCGTCATCACCATCGTCAAGTCTGGAGCTAACCAGGCCGCCTACTCCTAGTGTCGGCCTCTGTCCCCCGGCTGGGCATGACCTCCCCGGGGTGCCTTTCCCCACGAATCCTTCCTGTACCCTCCTTAACCTCCTTCCCACTGGGACCTGTGCCTGAAATCTTCCATACAGGGAGAGTTGCCACAGTGTAGGTGCTGAGGACAGGACCCCACTGGTGCCCCCCAAAGCCCTGCAGCGCACTCCCCTCTGATTCTTTTCCATCCCCTGCTGCAGCCCCCCTGGCTAGGCACCCCTCACCCTGAGGGATGCAGGCAGGAGAGGGCAAGGCCATGCATCAGCAGTGGAGAAGCATCCCGTGGCTCCAAGCTGGCAGGAAACCCCCAGGAGTGCCTCTCTTTTTTGGGGGAGGGCACAGGAAAGATGAGTGTGGGCCAGGCACTCCCAGGGGCATGTGCCAGGGAGGGCAATGGGGAGAGAGGCTTTGTGGTGAGGAGCAGAAGGGATACAGTAGAGAGGGGGTTGGCATTGGCAACTTGGACCATGGTTGGAGCAGGGAGGGAGGTGGCAGCATGGCTGGAGCCTCTGAGGCTGGAGATGGTGAGGGAAGGTGGCAGGTCAGAGGGTGCAAGAAAGTGGCAGCAGGAGGGTGCGTGGTCAGGGTGAGCGGAATGGGAAGAGTGCTGTGGCAGCCTACAGCACTGGAGAAGTCCAGAGGTGATGGAGGAGGGACCTTCAGGCACAGGGGAGCTGGGGTTTGTGAGCAGGTCAGCCTGGGCTGCCATATGTAAGGGGGAGAAGCAGTGGTGCTGTTTTATCTCTCTCCATCACATGCATCCTTCACGCCTCTTCCTGCCTATGGGACACTCGGGCCTGGCCGGGTGTCTGACATGCAGCAGTGCTGGCAGGAAGGAAGCGGAGGCAGCTGGAGCAGAGATAAACAGTTTTACTCAGTGCAGGCTGGCTTCTACAGCCCCAGCAGGCGTTCCCTGGTGCCCCTCTGCCTACAAGGTCCGGGGAAGGGTGCTCCTGGCCCTGAGAGTCAGCGTTGCAGAGGCAGAGAGAGGGGTGGAGGTGCAGGAGGTGGAAAGCAGGGGTGGAGAGCATCCCTGCTCCTGGGAGCCACCCGGCAGGCAGCTAGGCTCCTCCCCTTTGTTTTTCCTCCAGCTTGGATACCTGTGTGGGACAACTGGCTCTTCAGCAGGCTGAAAAGCGGAGAAGAGTCGATTTTGCTTAACACAGGCAGCACGGGGCAGGTAACAGGAGTCGGACCCCTCTTGGCATCTACTGCTGTAGATGATCCTCCCCCACCCCTCTTCCTCCCCCCCCTTTTCTATCCCTGCCTGGATATTGCCACGCCAGCCACCCTTGGCTGCAGCCTCCACCCCTCCCTGGAGAGAGGTGCCCTGTGCTCATGGAAGGGGTACTGCAGTAAGCATCCCCACCCCCACCCCAAAACTCCTCTTGTGTTTATTTATTGCACGAACATAAGTTATTTTCACGTCCTCTTTGCCATTCCGCCTCTGGGCACAGCCAGGATGTTGGTACAGAGCTGTACTTTATATTTTATATATGCAAATCACATTTTATCTTATACTTATATAGAGCAAAAAAATACTTATTTATTTTCTGACTTACAGTATGTGTCCTACCCGACTCCTCTGTATTTTGTAGACTTTACAAATAAAGCAAGTTCTTTTTTTCCACAGCCAGTGTCTTTGGTCATGCTTCAAGTTCAGGAGAGCCAGGTCTCAGGGAGACCAAGTGTTCAGTTCCCTCTAGCTTTGCTGCAGGACATGTTCAAGAACATGCCCCCAGAAAGCTGGAAGGGGCACAGCTCATGGCTTTCTAGAACCACCAATGTTTGCTTTAATTCCAAGATGAATAGTTAACATCACCCCCCACCCCCACACAAAGCACTTGCTTCTCAGGAGCTGCATGGAGTAGATTTTTCCTAGGAAAGATAATACTTTGTGCTAGGAAATGTCCCTCCAGGCTACCCTCAGACAGGCTCCGGGAGGGGAAGCAGCTTCAATCAGGGTAGCTCTACCCACAAACTTCCCTGCTGAGCAACCTCAGTGCCAGGCTGGGGAACAGTGAGGAGAAATGTGGGGAGCTTGGGGCTATGGGGGGCAGGGTAAGAGGAAAGAAGCAGGGCAGGTGCCTTACCCAGAGGTGCGGTCTGCAGGGAAAAGCCACCCTTCCTTGGAACTGAGGTGGAAGGGATGAGCAGGGCAGGTCCTAGCCTCCCAGCAGCTTGTAGTGCTCCCATTGTGGGGCTGGGTTTAGTATCCACATTCCCTTCTCACTGCTGCAAACTGCCCCAGGCTACGTATGGAAGGAAAGCCCTGAGCAGCTAGGCCCTGTGCCAGTGAAAGCAGCCCCCTTTCTCCCTCAAGATCAGGACTCAATTCTACTCCGGGATGTTGGCAAATAGGTTTTGGTCCTGCCCTGGAGCCTCAGCCATGTCTTGGGCCCAGGCTGCTGTACTGCTGCTTCTTGTCAGCTTTGGCCTACACAGACAGCACGAAGCATTCTTCCCAAGGACTATGTGGCCAAGACCCACTGACCCACAGCAATGAGCAAAACTTCCCAGCAGTTGGGAGAAGTGACGCAGACAGCACCACGCAGAGGCAGCTGAAGTACAATCTATATTATCTCTATATTTTTATTTGTCATCATATTTGCTCATTTCTGCAGAGTATAACGTCACAAAGACCAAAATAGAGAGCGGCGTATCGCTGAGCTCACATCAGTTCAACACGATAGGTACAAAACTAGGTGACTCTGTCTTATTTATCATACATATTTTTTTTCAGTCGTTTATATACAAAGAACTACTCTATGTGGAAAAATAATAAACAAATCCCATGGGTATGTTACATGGTAAACAAAAAGGAAGGAAGGAAGGAGAGGGGAAGCAGGTGAGGGAGAGCAGCTCCAAGGGCCTGCTCCTGGAACCAACATGTTGGCTGGGGCCCTGGGCTACCACAAGCAGACCTGCATGACCACGGATGCCTTGGCCTCCTCGGTCTCAAACTCCAGGTCTCGTATTTGTTTCTCCAAGCCAGAGCAGCTTCAGAGCCAGTCCTTGCTCTGGCACTTACCTGTCGAGGGAGAACAGGAAGCTCAGAGATGATTTTGTGTGGTGTTAAAAATATATATATATAAATATAAAATTGTAACACATGGCAGCTGGCTGTTGTTTGGGCGCTAGTTCTTCATCAGGCTTCTCCAAAGGCAGCTAGTGCAAAAGGATTATACTTTAAACCACTACATACAGGAAGCTTTGAGAATACCCAGATCCTCTGCACAGCGTATATATGCAGCATATAGTTCAGAATAATCTTTAAAAAAACACCTCCCTGATCCTGGACCATCTTTGGGCTCAGCAGAGCAAGCCCAGGGATTTCAGACCTCGGCCACGCAATGCAATGCAGACTGGAGTCAGCCACCAATTAAGTGACACTGGGACACCATCAAGGCCTGCAAATGCAAGGGATCATGTCCTGTGCCCCACTTGCCTAAGAGAGAGGGGAAGCTCAACGTAAATACCCCGAGCTAAAGGGCTATTAATCAAAGCCATAGAAGATGGAAGGAAAGCCCATTCAATCTGCAGTCTGGCGTTCAGGGTGGCTTATCCCATGAAGAAAAAGGAAGCTTTCACACCAAGCCCACACAAAGCCTGGCAGATAGTGTTTGCATGTCCAATTAAGCAGCGACAGATTTAGGGAAAGCAGCAACCAACTGCAGGGCATTGCGGGATGTGCGCAAACAGGGAGATCCAGCTACAGGGACACTGCTGGATCCACTGACCCTGCCTACAGCTCCCTCAAGAGTCAGCACTCTTGCTCCCACCTGCTTTGCCCTCTCCCCTAAAAGCAGGGAGCAACACCACCTCCCTTCAAGCCCTTTTGCCCCCAGGCCTGACCCCCACTTCAGGCAGAGGTGCCGAGGAAATGAGGTGCCCTTCACTCACAGTTGCTCCTGAGCAAAGTGAATGAGCAAGTATGGAGATGAGGATACAAGGTCATCTCCAGGCAGTAAACCAGACCCCAGCTCTCCCAGCAGAGCAACGAGGGGCAATCTGGAAACACACAGGTCTGCTGATGGCAGAGCAGGCATCAAGCGGGGCAGGAAGAGAGAAACTACCACCAAGAGCACAGCAGCTTGCTCCAGCCTCTTCCATCTTGCTTGCTGCTTGGGGGAATTTCATCTGTGGCATTTGAGCATGCTCCCCACTACCCCCTTGGCAATTTTAAGCAAGCAAGAGGCATTTCGTGGTCCCTGGACAGGCCTACAGAGGAATCATTTTTATTTCGGTTCCAGTAAATACCTAGGGGCCAATCCACAATGCACCAAAAGCAAGGGGAAGCTTCTCCCACTCCCATGGCTGCTGGCTCCACCCTTGACAGCATCACAGTTGCTGCTGCCTGGGAAACTGAGGGACAATTTTAACCCGGCATGTTTCAAGTCTGCTCCAGTTTGTCCCAGAACAGCTATGGAGATAAAAAAGAAACCAAAGGAGGGGAGTGCAACATCTCTCCCTGAATGCTCCAGCCCAAGGGCAGAGCCTACGCAGCTGGCAGGGGAAGTCAGAGAGGACAAGCACAGGAGAGCTACCTGCGAGAGACCAGGACCTGTGCTGGCAGCTACCCGGTGCAATCCACACCTTTGGGAGGGGCAGCTGCGTCCGTGGGGGGACAGAAAAAATAGAATTAAACTTTTTTAGTGTCTACATATCTTCCTTTCCCAAAGAGGGGTGAAAGGGTCAGAGCACTACACACTTGCAGCACCTATCACAACCAGTCCTCAGTCTTATTAACAGGAGGCAGATGCTCCAGCGATGCTTCTCGCCACAGGAACGCAGGGGAGATGGGAAGCTCAGACACCTGGTGATTAGGAAACCTCACCCTTGTGGCACAGCAATTCTGTCCCTGCTGAGCTTCAACAAGCATCGGCTTTGATGGGGAGCAGGAGGGATGCAGGGAGCAGAGGAACAGGAACAAAGTCCTGTCCTTTTTCCCCTCGCTCACTCAAGTACAGGACTGCACAACCAGGTGCCTAGGAGCCTGGGGCAGATGTTCTTTACTAAGCATTCAAGGCAATGGCTATAGAGAGACCAGCCTCTGGTCTGGTCCTCAGGAATGCTTATCGCTGCTTCCTAACCCTTCCTAACATCACAGAGATGTTAGTACCAGGGAGCTGGGGGAGAAAACTGTGCCTACATCAACCATTTGGGAAGAGGAATACAGAGCAGTCAACTTGTCCAGTTAGAAAAAACAAACCCCACAACATTTTTGGCCACAACTCCAAGCTCTGGCCAGTCATGCTCCACATCAAACAGAGCAGGTCTGGGAGGCCAGAGCCCCAAACCCTGGAGTTTTGCTTCAATTAATTCCAGTCCATTGTTGCTGTAACGAATGGGTTTGAGGATGGAGTCCTGGCCACCCCCCACCTCTGCACTGCTCATCGTGTCCATACCCACAAAAGCTAGTGAGTGAGAAGTGCCCATTTCTGCAATCTGCACTCTCTAGGGAGCGATATGACTCGAGTGTTTCTGCTTCAATAAATTAAAAAAAAAAATAAAACAAAACCAAAACCACCAAAGGAGGGAAATGAGAGCCTGTGCAGGCAGCCTCCCCTCCTAGAATTCATCGTCAGAGCTCAGCAAGAGGGTCTTCTCATTGTCACGGGCACCCGAGCAGCTGTGAGAGCGTGAGATAACGTGACTGCCGTTGCGCCAGGGTGGACCATGCTCCAGTGTTGACTGCTGGGTGTACTGCTGGTAGGCTGGGGAGAAGTTGTGGATCGCATCTTGGACAATGTCGTGGGGGTTCATGGTCTCCTTGAGGCTGCTGGAGATGCTCTTCATGGGAGCACAGCGCCCTGTTGGGTAGGATGGGGAGGGACAAGTGAGGAATGCCGCTGCCTTCCCCCACACCCCTTGACACGAGGGTAAGGAGAACAGGGAACATGCACTCCTAGGTCCTGTGGAAGTTACTTTACAGACTTCCTTAAGCAGCTGTTGAGGAAATGTCACACAAATGGTGTCAAGTTTTACCAGCAGTGCTGATATCCAGCCACTGATAGCCAAGTGAATCCACCTCAGCACCAAACGGGGGACACGCCAGGAGACTGGGACATACCCACAGTGACAACCTGCAAGACACACTACCTGCACTGGCTGGGCCATGCAAAGGCAGACAGGTAGGGTGCTGCTCCTTCAAAGGGTTTCAGAAGACAAAAATCTAAGGGAATTCTAAAAACACAGGAGAAGTAGCATTTGACATTCCCACTCACGGGGAATTAGACTGACAGGTGGTATGGAAGTGCCCACAGGAAAGAGATCATAGAAATGGGAAGCAAGGCAAAGGAGGGAAAGGAGGGGAACAGGCAGTACAAGAAGCAGAACCACCCCAGGGATGTCACAGTGATACTGTGAAGGAAGCAACAGCTGGAAAACTGTCCCACTCAAGGGCTGAGCACAGGCAGTGGCTGTGTCCCCTTTTAGGAGCTGCCATTTCTCATGGCATCTAAGTCCCAGTTCCAGTGTGGGCTTCTGGCTCTGCTCAGCCCTGGGATGAGCTCACCAAACCACAGCCAAAGCACGCTGACCACCTGCGGCCACTGCAAAAGCCAAGGGAGGCTGGGGTGAGAAACTGGCTCCTTTGAGAGACTGGGCAACTCTGGGGAGAGATTCTCACAGTCCTGACAGAGACACTGAAGCCAGGTGTTACGTCACTGCCACGAGGAGGTTTTACAACCTGCAACCCAGACCACCCTAAAGCAGCTGTGTGAGGCAGCTGACCTACATGGACGGGGCACAAGGGACAGAACAGGCAGCAGGCAGGCTGGGAAGCAGGACAGAACAATATCCCAACCAACGGAGACAAACACACAGAGCATGCTGTACCTACCGTATGGCCCATATGATGGAACAGCTGCATCAGGGACCAGTGGCCAAAGCAAGGGAGAGACAAAAGAGAGAGAAGAGAGAGACAGAGGAAGAAAGAAAGAAAGAAAGAAAGAGAGAGAGGAGAGAGGGGAAATGACAAGAACTGAACAAGGCCCACCACGGAAACACCTCCCACTGTACTGGCCCACAGTTTAACCCTTTCAACACCCACAGATCTTCCCCACTGTGGTCTTTCCAAAATTGGGACTGGCTCAGGTGGAGGGATGATCTATGTGACCACTGACCAAGGGCTATTCTGTCTTCCCACACCTCAGCAGGGACTCCCCCGGAGCACGATGAATCTCCTTTATCTGGAGAACATTGAATGTACTTTATGCATAGACCCAGCATGAGAATCCCCTTTTCCCAGAGGTAACATCCACCTCCCTCTTCCCCAGAATAAGCTTTTTAGGAGCCCAACCCTCACAAAGTCGTTACGGGAAGACCCTCCTCCAAGCCAAACATATTGCCAAAGCACAGCTTCATCCTCCTGAGCCAGACTCAAAACAGAGCCTGTTTCAGGCACTGTCCCTCCTGCCTTCAGTCTGTTGCACAATCTGGAGCAATGGAGTTCCCCTTTGGGGAGACAGGAAGGAGGACAAACCCACTCTACCAAAAGGATGCAACTTCTTGCAGCCCTCAGGTCTGCAACAAGCTGTCGTGGGTGGCATACTGGGGAACTGAAAAGGGAACGATGCAATTCAGGCAAGGTTCCTGCCCTGCAGAGCCATTGCACAATGACTCTGCGCAGACACCACGGAGGAGGGGATGTGATGTTTTCCAAGCATGCAGGTTGGGAGTCATATCAGTGTGTTGGTTGCCACAGGACCAGCCTCCACCCAGTCTCGCTACCAAACAGACACATCATATGTGCTGGTGTATTTCCTACCTTGGGCATCGAGCCTCTTGTCCACATACACCTTGTAGGTGAAGGCATGGCGCAGCGCGACGGCCGCGAAGAACATCTCCACGCAAATGATGAAGTCCTGATACCCGGCAGCTACTGTGCCTTCACCCACAGACACGTTGGCAGAGTGGATTTTGGGGATGGCACCGCACTTTTCCAAGATGGCCAACAGCATCCCTAAACAAAGCAACAAGCTCAGGTAAATGTGCAGAAAACATGATCACATGCTAACTGTAAGGAAGGAAAACAGCTGTGCTGTATAGCCTAGATGCAAACCTGTTTAACACAGGAGCTACAAAGAGCCTGCTGGATATGCCTATCTACACTCACCTGGGTAACAGGGAAAGGAGCAGCAAATGAGACAAATACATTTAAGCAAAGAATGTTCAAACAGTGACCCTCTGCTATTCTCAACTGACACATAATCTGTGGAACTAAAAGCAAGTCCAAAGGGCAAGAGGCAGTCAGATATTTCTGTGATCTCAGCACTTCCACTAGCTAGAGCAAAAGCTGAAGAAACAGAGCTTTTCATTTAAGTGGAAATTGGTTTTGACACACCATTCCAAGGAAGATGTTTCTCCCTGCCCATAGCCAGGTGGCTGAAAAATTCCAGAGAAGGCAGAAAGCGTGTGACCAGATGGCTGAAGATGATAACCCAGACAGCTTATTAGTTTGTCTGTAGACAGGGAGGACGGGCCACACTCCAACAGCCTAAATTCCACCTAAGTTCCTACTCAATTAGTCTTTGAAGTGCAGCTCAGTAAACCTAAGTAGGGCGTTGACCAGGGAAACGCTTAGAGCCAATGAGTAAGAAGCACTGAGCTCAGGTGGAATTTCAGCTTTCTGAATGCGCCTCTGCATCCTGCACACGTATTCCCTGCACACGTATTCTGAATGTCCTTCAGCTCTGGTGGCTCTATGGCAGCACACATGGCTTGCAGCCAGCTTGCTGCTTACATGATTCACAGACATACCATTACAATTTTATTTATAGAACACTGAAAACAACCAAACCAAACCCTGATGTGCCACTTTAATCAATAAGATGGCAGCATGCAGATAAAAAGTTGGCAGTCTGTGCTTTAGGAGTGTTCCAGGAATGCAAAAGACTCTTCATCCAAACCTTGTGCACATGCACATGGACAGTGGGGATTCAGAAGCACAGAAACAAAGGTGAAAACGAGCGAAACAGGTTTCCCAGAGAAAAGCAATGAAAGACTATAAACAAATAAAAATTACACAGAAAGACACTCTGGCTGTTAATCGGCATCTGCTCCATCAACTCTAATGCCTGAGCCCCTACAGAGAGCTTCATGCCTACCAAGGGAAAGGAAAGGCAGCTCACCTTGCCAGAAGGACAGGAAGATGACAGACTTCACCATGAAGAACTTGAGGACTGGACTATAGGGACTGAGCAGGTCGCGTGTGGCGAAGTAGAAAAGGAAAAGGGCGTACAGTGCCAGGCTGACAGAGATGTTGTAGATGATCGTCACATAGAGGTAGCCACTGGTTACGCTGAAAAGAGAAGATATGTATGAATGCCTGAGTTTTCAGCATGATCTTTTCCCCTTGCCATTGTCATGGAGGAGTTCTAAGACTCCGTTTCTTTCCTGTCTCTCTGTCCCATTCCCTCCCCTAAACCAAGGTAGAAGAAACCTGAAACCCACAGCCTTACCCCTGCCCTCTTTTCTCACATGCATATTTAGCCCATGTTGCCCCCCTGTCTATTCCCATGGCCCAGGACACACAGGGACCATAAGCACAGCCAGGCAGAGAAGGGACAGCCAAGACTTGTGTGCTAGAAAAACACACTTACTCAAAGTCACCATCCTGGTACTTGCCAAAGGCCTGAAGGATGACTGTGCTGATCGCCATGAGGGGCTTCACCACACAGAACTGCAAGGTAGCCTACAGGAACAAGAGGGGAGCAATGAGGAGGCAGGAGGTGCAGGAGGTCAAGTTCCCAAACCAGCACCATGATGGAGCATCCACTGGAACAACAAAGTAAGGTAACACAGCCCAGTCACAACGAGGATACTGACCCTGCCATTTGCTCATCAGTTGTGCTTCAGGACTACGGCACCAAAAAAGGAGATAATGGAGATTCAGAGGAAGTGTGCTGTCTACTTGTCCAGAACAGGAAGAAAAACATCTCTGTAGGTTGCTCCTAGAAGCTGTTCAGATACCCTGTTCCAGAGCTCTTTTTCACAGGCTGCACTGCAGCACATATATGCACAGTAACAGCATGACAAACAAACCCCACACTGCACTACAGTGTGGACACAGCAAGTCTAAGAAAGGGATACTGGGAAGGGGAAGCAAACTTCAACCCATAGTTACCATAGAGCTAGGCAAGAAGGTCCCCTGGATAGGAGAGAAAGACAGCTCTCTGTGAATGAACTTTGAGAACTGCCATTATATTAAGGCATTTTGTCTGCACAGCACTGTGTGTTGCCAGACAGAAGCTAAGAGCTGTTCTGTTGTCACTTACAAAATGCTGACTGAACCTCCCCAAAGGCTCTGTGTCGCTTGGGATCAGCTCTAACCATTCTTCCAGTACAAATCACTGATCCTATCAGGATGATTCCTCTCTCAAAACCACCCCATTTGTCCTGTTTCTAGATATGTCCTAAGAGAGGACAGTTGTGACCCCAAAAATGTCTCTCATGTCTCCCTGAAGGAGCCTGGAAGTGCCTGGGCAGGTGCTGACCTGCACACACGTGGCGAGGGTTGTGTATGTAAAGAAGGGAAAACCAAACAGGAATAATTGCTTTGGATACGAAGCAATTTGTTAGTGGTCATAAGACTTCAAGGAGATTAAAAACCCCAGCACATGCCAGTTAGTGAGTCACTGTAAATATGTGAACTGGAAAAGGTCAAGCTAATTGGTAAACAACTGCATCCTCGGAGCTTCCCCTCCTTCCAATCTGGGGATGTTTTAACCATTTCCCTGCAATCCAAACCACCACATCCTATTTTTAGTTGCTTCCCTAGAAGATGCTACTGCACACAGGAAGCACATGGATGGTGTGTGACCCATCTACGAGACAGAGTCTTGATCGAGACATCTGTAAGGAAACAAGCTCTCCAGATTTTACACCACAGCCACCAGCACGTCAGCCGACTGCTGGAGGGCCTCAGGCAACACAGACACACCGACTGACCCACAGAAGGGGCCTGCCTGAGAACAGCTTGGGGTGGGGGTGAAGGTGGAAAGGAGGAATGATTCCTGCAGGATGGAAGGGGCTGTAAAGAGCAGAAAATGGGCACATGGTGGTGGGAGGCAATAGGAGCTGGAGATGCTGAGGGCCGAGATAAAATAGGCAAAGTGCTCCTTCCAGTTTATTCCTCCTCCTAATCATCACAATGGTGGGTACCGTACAGATCAGCACTGAGATCTGCTCTGCTGCCCTTTTGCACCAATCTCCCCATGAATTAGCCTTGAAAGGTCTTCCTCAGCAATCCTGGAAGTACTAGAAAGTGAGTCTCAGTGCCGAAGATTTCTCACCAAGGCAACATTAAAGCTTGAGCCAAGAAGGACGGAAGCCTTTAAACATCCCTTTGCAAGACACCTCCCTCACAATTTCCACAGCAGAGTTAGCAGTTTGCAGAGGGCAGGCCTGCCTAGAACTGCTGCCAGACAGCAGCAAAGCAAAAGCAAAATAGCCACCTAAGCCTGAGTTACCAAGTGAGCTGAGGATTTGTGGAAGCGGTCAGAATCCCTCCCTCACCCCCCCCAGTGTGCTTCTAGTTTTCATTGTTGTGGAAAACCTTCCCAAACACAGACAGGTGCAAACCACCTGGAGTCACCTGCCTGAGGCTGTGGGACATGAGAAAACAAGAGGTCTAAGGGAAATTACTTCTCCAGCACTCATGCCTCTTGATGAGTGTTATGTTTGCTTATGATATATTTAAAAGGTAAAAGGTATCATTAAGACCAGAAAGAATAGATAACACATCGACTCAAACAAGGGGTGTACAAATGAAGACCAAGAGAAACAGGAGAAGCAGCACAGTGGGAGCAGCTTAGAAAATAAAGTCTCAGGGATAAAACAGTAAAGCCATGAAGAAGGAATATAAGACAGAGAGAAACAGAGAAGAAAGATACAGTCCTTTAAAAAGGGCTGATCATGCTGTAGAAGTTAACATAGGATATTACTAGGAGGCTCCACTGTACCTCTGGTGTTTTTGCATAATGCTAAAAAACAGTAGGTGGGGCATGACATGAAAGAGAAGCCAGGGCAGGTATCTAGACCCAGTGACTGGAATTACAGTGAACCCTTTCAAAGAACCAGACCTGCTTCTTGATGTCTCTAGAGAAACCTTATGTGTTCGTTTCAGTAAGTGAGCGAAGCCTCGAAACCCACCTGCTGCTTCATGGCAGCCAGAGGTGACTGATCTGGGAGGAGCAGACGGGAGCCGTATCGAGGTCTCAATCTGCCCCATTCCCCTCACCTCGACATACCCAATTCAGCACAGACACACACACACGATGAGCAACATTCTGCTCCTCCCACGAAACGTTGTGTCACGCTTAACCTCCACCCCCTCCTCAACTCCAAACCACAGCAGCAGCACTGGGAATTCAGGGGGCTGTTACGCAACTGTGGGGTGTCTGCAACAAGAGACAGCCATCAGTTTCTTAAAGTTGTGACCTCTGCAATCCAGAAAGGAAGTAGGAAATCAGAATTTCTTCCCAGGGCTAACATCAGATCCAGGAGATTAATTTGGTCTTCTGCCGAGGCCTTCCTGATGCAAGGTTGAGTAGAAAATGTTACTATCATTCAAAACAAGCAAACAAACCAACCCTGAAACACTCCTCCTTCTCTGGAAGCTTCTCAAAATGATATTGTAAGCCTTCTCAAAGGAGTGCTCATCTCAGAAGTTCAGCAGCAAAGGGCACCATTGCTATCCACACACGCTTCATTCATTTCTAGAGGACAGCACAGTCACAGTTCCTCTAGCCCATACCTGTTTGCAGAACCTCAGGAATCCAATAGAATAGGTCTTTCCCCACAGGCAGCAAGTCCCATATACACAGCTGGACCTGAAAGAGCCATCATAAGATGACAAGGTTGAGAAGTGAGATTTGGGCTAGAGTGCAAGATTCCTACCCTCTTCGTCTACCTCTCTGTAGTAAAGTTGCTGGACCAATGCTTTCTCCAAGCAGTTATGGCCCTACCTTTTCAGAGACATGTTTAAAACAACAACCTGACTCCACACTCCAAACTTTTTTTCCCCTCTCCTAAGTAGCATGGAGAGAAACAGATCCCACAAGAAGCACACACAACTAACCAAAGACAGAAAAGATTTAAAGGAGGAGAAGGGAATTAAAAATAAAACAAAGGAGTAGACAGGTGTCCAGAAAAGATGTGGGTAAGTCCAGCTTGCCTAAGAGGATGTGATCAGCCCAATCTGTCTCAGAGCAGGGTACTGATAAACCATCAACATCCATGCTGCCCAGTCCCAGCAGGCATTTGCAACCTGACACAGTTTTTTGGGGCAGGAAGAGAGGCATGATAGATGGACACAGGAGGAGGAGGAGAGCGTCATGCTGTAAAGCAAAACAAATACTCACTCAATTGTTTTCCCTCTGATCTCAGACATGATGGAGCTCTCTCCTCCCAAGTACTCATAGCAGAGGCTCAGAAAGTTGTATATTACAAAGGCTGCAAAAACATCAGAGTAAAATGACAACCAACTTCAAAACAGGTGCAAGGACCCAGAGTACAGGCAACAGACCAAACATTAGCAGGGACTGCTTACGCAGCATCTTCCCCTTCAAAGCACTCCAGATTATTTTCACTGCATTTATCATCCTACCTCAGCACTCACAAGACCATCTGAACTGGAGTTTGGCCAAGGTCTCAGGCCAGTTCGATGACTCATGCCAAAAGGGTCACAGGACCATTTAAAACCGTGGTGAGTCTGTTTTACTTGGCATCTGTAAGATGCCATTCTTTACTGAGTTCCTGTGCATTATTCCAGGACATTACACCAGTACAAAATTATTTGGAAAAGTTCTCTCTGATCCGTCAACCATATCTTATCTCCCATATTTAACCTTTTAGGTGATGAACCCAGCTTCTCTCTCCAAGGTAACCAGACTATAGACAAAAGAACTGGAGAAACAGAGGGGGTTTAGCAACTGGGGATCTGTGCTTCATTTCCTCAGAAGGCCAAAACATCCTTCATACTGAACAGCCACTCCTTGGACCACCTCCTTTCTGCCTTCGCCCGCAACCTGGCACAGATGACCTCTTCTCTGACTGACTGCTAATACTCATCCCTATTTCAATTCTCCTCAAGGCTCAGTTTGGCCAATACATATGAACCAAGATGAAGACACGGCAGGGAGGACTCTCATCATAACTACAGATGTGTTTCCTTCTCCTAGGACCCAAAACCCACTTAACTGTGCATAGAGTAAGCCTGTACATGCCCTGGCTGCCTGCCACCCTCTTCACTTCTTGTAATCGCTGTCAGACCCTCATGCAGTTGTGAGATTTTTAGGGCAAGGACTGTAGCTCTGTGCTTGCCACTGGGCAAAGCGACAGACAATGGAAGCCTTCTTTCAACATTATTTTCTAGACAGTCTGTACCTGGACATTCCCTGGAATGTCAGCTACCCAAATCCTGGTTTTGGCCCACAGCACTGGTGTAATACAAAGAGGAAATGACTTGGGATGGAAACAGAAGTCTGGAGAAACTTTGAAATAGGAACAAAAGCCTAATAACATACAGTGCTAAGAAGGTGGCCTCTCCGAGCAGCCAGTTATTAGACCAATTTTCCCACATGGATGGACTTCCAAAGTCAGAGACAAAGACCAGCTCTAAATCTTCTACAAGCATCCAAACTACGCCCTGGAAAAGAGGTACTCAACCCTCCCTGAAACACTCAAAGTCTTAAGACACTACATTTATGGGTTGTAAATACACCTAGCTGGCAAGAATGCTACAGCACATAAAAGCCAGTGGTATACCTGCTTCTATGCATGTAATTGGGATATTGTTATTCTATCCATAATCCTTGTTATTGAACAAAGTTAGGTATGTTCACACAGCAATGATTTTGTGAAAGCCTTAATTAGGACAGAAAACACCAATCCCAGAAAACTTATTTAAATAACTGTGGTAGCCTCTTTTGCCTGCAATTTGCCTGCAACTTAGCTGACAGCTCCCAGCATCCTGACGAAGAAAAGCTGAGCTCTTCCTATTGTCCTCCAGTGACCCCTGCCCTCTGATGTGGTTATTACAATACCAGCTGCCCATTCCACAAGCACTAAGGAAGAGATGACATCAGAGGAAAAAAATAAAAGAGGGGGAAAAGAAAAGAGAGGGAGAAATGAAAAGAGAGAAATATCTGGCAGTCCATCCCCAAAAGAAATCAGAGCTTGACAGCTGTCTTGGTTTAACCCAGCAGACAGCTAAAGCAGCCACATAACCACCCGCTCACTCCCTGCCACAGCCAGTGGGATGTTGGGGAGAATTGAAAAGAAAGAGGTAAAACTCATAGGTTGAGATGAAGACTGTTTAATTGACAAAAAAAGGACAGTAATAATGACAATAATAATAATAAAAATATACAAAACAAGTGATGCACAGCACAACTGCTCACCACTCAGAGCCTATGCTAGCACGGCTAGCATCTGAGCTACACAACCTCCCTGCCAACTGCCCCAGGGATATACTGGGCATGACATCATATGGTGTGGAATATCCCTTTGGTCAGTCAGATCAGCTGTCCTGTGTCCCCTCCCAGCTTCTTGGGCACCTCCACCTTCTCACTGGCAGTATGAGAAGCTGAAAAGTCTTTGACTGCTTGGAAACAAGTGAAACATCCACATGTTATCAACATTATTCTCACCCTAAATCCAAACCACAGCACTGCACCAGCTGCTAGGGAGAAAATTTAACAATCCCAGCTGAAACCAGGACACTATCAAAGCTCAACAAGCCAGCAAAAGAATTCTTCTCCTATTTCTGATCCACATTGATGCTCATGACATCAACATAAAAAAAAAGTCTACTTGTGTCAAAGCTGCTGACACCCAGGTTTGTACAGAAGCAGTCCCATGAAAAAGCAATGCCAAAATACGCTCATCCTAATGAGCACTATGAGATGCAGCCCATAAATAGCCCAAGACAGCTTTCAAAACTTATTAACAGGGCCTTCTCCCCCTGTTCCCTAACAGAGCTCCCCCCATTTTGCAACCTAATACCTTCCCAAAAATAAAATTACACTGTGGAAGGGAAGGCAGAGAACAAAAAAGCTGTTTTAAAGTGGTCCCCAGAAAAAGCAGTGGAGAGAACCTGCTGACCGAAGGTGTTTTCACCTCAGCCAGAAGCCTTTCTGCACAGCCCAGTGTGCTGAGGTGAACTCTGGAGCACGGGCCACCTTCCAAGCAGATGCTCAGATGTTTGCAAACTCCCCAAGCAAGGGAGACAGAGGGATGCTGGCTGTTGCTAGGAGAGGAGCTTCACAGAGCAGCAGGCTTCCTGCTAGACCAAGACACACATGCAGGGAGAGGAAGGAAAAAACCCTAGGCCCAAACAAGGACACCTTCTGAATCACGTGCGTGCGTTTGCCATCTGCTGCTGCATCTCAGAGCGTTGTGGTGGATGTGAAGGAGGGCTGCTGGTCCCTTCATCTGATTAACTTGTTCTCATGGCCAGGGCCACCTCTCTGCAATGCAGATCTCACCAAAACAACTGCACCAGCAAGTTAGGATTTAATCAGGATTTTGCAATAAACTGTCCTCAATAATACACTGCTAAAGTGCAGTTTCTCCTGCTGGATGGGTAGAAAAGGCTCCTTCCTGGGTGAGATCAGGAGGGAAATTCAGATAGCAGAGTAACTGTTTCCCTCTCATAAAATGCTGTTGGTATCATCTGTGGCAGAAAAGCTGCAGCAGATAACCAGAAATGAACCAATTAGTAACTCATCTTGAACTTGGCACCCTGTCTCCTGCAGGACTCCAAAGCACTTCACACATCACCAATACCAGCAGGTGGTGGCTGTGCTACCCTGCAAGATCACACAAGTGGCCACAGGATGGGACCACAAGAACAACGACACTAACAAACTGCACCAGGAAAACAAGAAAAAGAAAGTGTCTGGCTGCTAAGGAAGTGTTGTTCCAAGAACCACAACACTAACCTAGGTCTTGCTTTAAACACCCAGCTAGAATCAGATTTTTTGCTTTATGCTTTCCTGAAACAAAGGACCCAAGAAAATCATACACTTGGTCTCTATAGAATTCTGGAAGGAAGGCTCAACAGTTCTTGTCATGCTCAAAAGCCAGGAAGGAAGGCCAGGTTGGATGTGGCTTTGAGCAATCTGATCTGGTGTAAGATGTCCCAGCCCACGGCAGTGAAGTTGGACTAGATAATCTTTAAAGGTCCTTCCCAACCCAAACCATCCTATGACTCTATTGTTTCAGTTAGTGAGCAAGCCATGGTCAACCAGTCAAGCACACCATAAAACTCTGTCTCAGTAGGTGACAGAGATGCTTTCTCCATGTTCTCAGCCAGAAGCAAAAATCTTCTCAGGACAGAGACTTCCCATCTCCCTCATTTTCTGTGTGACCCCTCCTTACCTTCATAGCAGTCCCGCACTGTGCCAAAGTAAACATAGTACTGGTCATTGGTGAAGAACAGCAGGCTGAGCCATGAGTCAAAGGCGTAAATGGGCACAATGAAGAGGATCCGAACAATGTAGCGCTGCTCGTTGGGGCAGCTATAGCAGCGAAGATGCATGTAGATCTGCGAGGACGGAGAGGGGAGACACCAGGATCAGCGGTACATGGAATAGAGAGGAGAAAGTGGAACTGGAGAGGCAACTGGGCCAGGGAAAACAAACTCAGTAAATCATCTCTTGATTGCCTCCAGCAGCCTCGAGGTGACAAGCATTAAAAAACCTCATCAGTTATCTTGTGGCATCTATACAGCATCCCTTAGTTTGCAGAGAGGGCGAAGGAGGAAGAAAAGGAAGGGGTATCATTTCTAATCTACTTTCTTATAGGCAATTAATGTCCTGTTATTATCATCACCTTACCCGTATTCTTTTGTTCAGACCCTTTTCCTGAATTATCATTCCCACATTCCTGCTATCCTGTTTTTAGTAGTTAAGATTCATAACACTGCGGGCTGCTTTTCACTGAAGAGGGAAGGAGCATACACTTAAGCACATGCTCACTGCAAATGTTCTCACTCTCCTGGCAGTTCTGGATGCTTTCAAAACCTGAAACAACCTAAGGGAGTCCTTCACAGCACTGCCAAGAGCTGAGAAGCCACAGCCCATCTGCTCAGAAAGAGCCACCCTGCACATCAGTGACAGCACAGCCAAGAGGCATCAGCCATCAAGCGAGCACCAAGCTCACGCACCGCGTTCAAAGGAACCAGGCAGCCACACTAGTTGCTTTGTCTGACTGCCTGCACACATGCTGATCCCCCAAGTCACTGGCTGAGGGGGCTGCAATGTCTCCACCTTTCCCAACCCCACTGCTCAGTTTGTTAGCTGTCATTAACTCTCACACCTAAGATGCTTTTTCACAGAGTGCCCACCTTCTGGGACAAACACTGACTGCAAGCATCCCCTGAAGATGAGCACCACTCCTGTCATGGCCTAATAACACAGCCAGAGCTTCAGCACGAGCTGCAGGTAGGCTCTGTTGACCACGGAGCCAGCAGAGGGCATGTTCTCCGAAGGCAAGGCCCTGGCCAAGCTGCTGCCCAACTGCTGGGATTAATAACAGCTAGTTTGTTATGTACATGCCTTGTGACTGACCACTTTGGTGCTTTAGGAGGCACAAGCATTCGTCTGATGTTTCACCCTACATTTATTTGGGAGTGCTGTGAGGTTTCTCCAAGGTCTAGCAAAGCATATGTCAGGGAAGACAGCAGGCCTGCTGGCGGCCTAGCTCTCTTCTCCCAAGATTTAGGCCCTGACAATATTCTTCTGTTCCCATGAGACAGGATCTTACTAATCACATTCTCAAAACACAGCATAGGGCATAGCTCTTGTGAGCTATGAGTGTGATGAGGTTCAGTTTAGGCTTGAATGGCTGGCTGGCTTCCTGGTTTCCTGGCTTCACCTAAAATTCATATATTGAATTGTGTGTTGCTCTCTACTGGACGCCACAAGCATACATTGCCGCTCTCACTTCATCAGAAAGGATAGAGGATTGGCCCTGTACAACTGCCTGTTGCTCTTCTCTCTCTGCCTCTTGGCCAGATATGGTCAAAATCGACTGAAGGGCTCAAAACACTTCTGTTTCCACTCACTATCCCACACAGAGTTCACAAAAGCCCCATTTCCGGAGGAGAACAGGTTGAAAATAAGCTAAAAAAACTCAGGGATATTTTTTCCTAGTGACAATCCCAGTGACACACCTCACCCAGCACAGGGACAGCTGACACTGGAGTTCAGATGACTCTAAGCTTTGCCCTTGGGATGTCACAAGAGCCCTACGATCTGTGCACCTACGAGAGCACAGGACTGCTGCCCTGTAACAGGACAACAGTGTATTTCAATCAACAGCGTCTCTCTGGCCCTGACCTCCACTGCTTTCTTTGGAGAAGGCCATTAATGCCTAACTGTGCAATGCTACACTGCAGAGGAAAGATTCCTTCCTACCCCCAGCAGGCAATCAATTTGCGCTCCGAAACAGGAGGATCCTCAGTACTTGTAATTGTTACCCAAGCCAGTGAAACTGCAGGTGTTACTCTTACTCATCGGTGACTAATTCATTTCTGGACTTCACTAGCCCCTGTATTTCATCAATAGGCTGTAGTTTTCTAGATCCTAGTCATCACTCTGGAATCTACAGACCAACAGGTACAAAATACAGGTTGATAAATAACAGGGCTTGCGTTTCCCCACTGTGTTTTCCAGTTCACATGACAACCGCATGAGAGAGAGGTACAGAACAGGATGCAGGGTTTGACTTGTTCTGGCTCCCAGGACACCTGCCCCAGAAAGAGGGGAGGAGAAAAAATGAAAATAAACCATTTCCTGCTACTCCTTTCCGCAGCTGAGTTCGGCCCATGGAATCCACTGGCACAGGAGATCAAAGGAGGTATGTCAAACAACAGATGACTGTGATTATTTAGCTAACAGCCAACACAATAACAAAATGGCTGGATGCAGCTACAAAACCTGGGAAAGGATGGCTTGAGATAACACACCTTTCTGCAAATGCTCAAGAGATGTCCAAATGTTTTACACCTGCTAGCTCTGAAGAGCTTGCTTCCTCTCCGTTCATACTACGGAGGCGGTCTGAACCTGGGCAAAACAAGCCCTTCGTATAAAAGTTGCCACCTTCATCAGCACAATATATTAGACCCCAAAGAAGAGGTCTTGGTACCACTCCAGAGCCTGCAAACCCCCATCCACACAGTTTTATCTGACAGAGATATGCCAGGGAATCACACGTTACTCCATGTGGGGAGAAGAAAAGGATGAGAAGTATGAGTGACAGTGTTTACCTGATGGCAGGTGATGAGCAAAGCTGTCCATACAAAGAAACCTGAGATGGCCTGAGCAGCAGTGGTCATGAGGAATATTGGCTGCTCCACAGCTGTGGGACTGCCATCTTCTGGCATCCAGGAGAAATTGGGAGCCACAGCTGGAGTGGTGGCAGTTGACCCCAATCTGGGGGCTGCAGTGACATCAGTCATCACTATCATGGTGCCTTTTGGTGTGAGGTTCTGGTTTGGATTGCTAAAGAGCTGCCCACAAGCCAAAATCTGTCAAAGAAAAGAATGAAAAAGGAATTGAACACAGCTGAAAGGCCTCAGGAGTGTAACAGTACATTGCATCTCTCACATGCCTTTCACCAGGCTGCTCACATGCTTTACGAACAGGACCTGGATAAGTCTGCCACTGACACCCCTCATGACACAACAAATCATGTGGTACCTGCAAATCTCTACAACTCACAACACAGCCTCCCCAAGATCATGAAACCTCTGCAATAAATATATTTCAAACCAAGCTAAACACAGCATTCACCCAGGCACACCTAAGTTCACAGCTCTTCTTTCCACAGAAGCAGTGGCTCTTCCACAGTGTCACAAAAAGCCAGAGTCTTAAGTCTTTCAGTTTCATCTGGAAGGCAGCAGAACAAGCAGCAGCAGGCAACAAGAACATGCCCCACAAAGTGTCATGGCACAGCAGGGAAGAAGGAAAAGGCATTCTTATTCCTCCAGTGAGCAACCCCCACCTCTTCCACTGCCATTCCGAAAACCACACTCAGCCCAAAGCGCCTTCATTGGAAGGACACCCACTGAAAGCTCTCCTTGCCAGAAAGAAGAGTACAAAAGTGAGGCTTACACCAAACATTGTATGGCATGATACACTTAGTCAGCCTGTCATTAATACTACTAACTTAACATTGGTTTCTACATGATGTGAATTTAACCCAAATGGCTTTTAAAAGCCACCTGACCCATGAAAATACACCCAGAACACAAGAGATGCAACATTTCAAAGCAGCATGATCCTTGGTCATTTTCTAGATGAAAAACTTTTCTTTCTATGGAACAAATTTTTGAAGGTCTAAGACCTAATGGAGTTATTACTTTCAAATTGGTTGTAAGCAGGCTGTAATGTGACCTCTGGACTGGAGGAAGATACTCAAACCAAGATCACAAGCTAGCAACCATTGGTTCTATCCACTAGAAGAGCTGTTTCTGATGTGGCTGTAGCAAAGAAGTGGTTACCAAGGGGAAAAGCATAACAATGCCTCCTTCTGATAACCTCCTACTAGTTTTTGGGACGCCCTGTGGGTAGAAGCAGAAGATGTAGTTCTTACGCAGGCCTTTTAAAATCAGCTGATGGAAAGAGCTATGGAAAGGTCATAGAAGCATAGAGTGCTTTGAGTTAGAAGGGACCTCAAAGATCACCTAGTTCCAACCCCACCCTGCCACAGGCAGGGACACCCTCACTAGACCAGGTTGCCCAAAGCCCCATGTAACCCAGCCCTAAACACCTCCAGGGATGGGGTGTCTCTGGGCAACCCGTTCCAATGCCTCACCACCCTCATAATAAATAACTTCTTCCTAACATCTAACATAAACCTTCCCTCTTCCAGCTTAAAACCACTGACCCTTGTCCTATCACTATATTCCCTGGTGAACGGTCCCTCTCCCACTTTCCTGTAGGACCCCTTTAAGTATTAGTACACTGCAATTAGGTCACCCTGGAGCCTTCTCTTCTCCAGGCTGAACAAGCCCAACTCTCACAGCCTGCCTTCATAGGAGAGGTGCTCCAGGCCCTTGATCATCTTTGTGGCCTCCTCTGGACTCGCTCCAACAGCTCTACATCTTTCCTGTACTGGGGACCCCAGAGCTGGATGTAGTGCTCCAGGTGGGTCTCACAAAACCAGGGTGGAATGATTCTGCCCGAATCACCTCCCTTGACCTGCTGGCCACACTGTTCTTGATGCGCCTCAGGACATGGTTGGCCTTCTAAGCTGCTAGCACACACTGCCAGCTCACATTGAGCTTGTCATCAATGTGATGGGCTGCTCCCAACCTATTCTTCACCCAGCCTGTAGCTGTACTTGGGATTGTGCCGACCCACATACAGGACCTTGCACTTGGCCTTGTTGAACTTCATGTAGTTTGCATGGGCCCATCTCTCCAGTCCATCAAGGTCCTTCTGAATGGCATCCCTTTCCTCCAGTGTGTTGACCTCATCACGCAGCTTGGCATTGTTGGCAAACCTGCTGAGCATCCACTCAATCCCACTGTCCATGTCACCAGCAAAGATAGTGAACAGCGCTGGTCCCAGTGCTGACCCCTGAGGAACACCACTTGTCACAGACCTCCAAATGGACATTGAGCTGTTGACCACAACTCTTTGAGTGCGATCATCCAGCCAGTTCCTTATCCACCAATGCAGATTGTCAAGGATGCATCACCACAGATTACAGCTGGAGCAGAGAAGGACACGTCCGTCGTTTAGTGACAGACCACAGCAGAACATGAAACAGAACACATATCCACAGATAAATGGCCCCAGCCTTGCTTCACCTGAAGCCACAGCACGAATCCAGGAACAAGCTCCAGTAAAAGCTGATGGCCACGAGCAAATCGTTTCCACACGTGCACAAAGGCGTGCAAACTGCTCCTCCAGCACATGCTTTTGCAAACCACTTGCTCGCACCATTGGTGTGCAACCCTCTGATGTTACTTATACCACATCCCCCTGCATTTCTGTTTTATCCACAGGGGGAAGAGAACAAATGCAAATCCTGGGAAATACCCAGATTTGTTTAAGCAGGTATTATCTTACTACAAAGGGAGCTGCACAACTGTTATGGTTTAATTTACTAAATAATCGCTAAATTTGGCTTTTCTTCATCCTTTCCAGTGATTCTTTCTCCAAAACATCCTTGCTCTGAGTTACAGCTTTCTATAAATGCATGTACTGAGAGGTAATTCCTTTCTAGTCCTGCTCAGTACAGGAAATATAGCTGCTAAGGTTTGAGTTTCAAAGGGTACACACACACATTGCATTATCTATACTACACCTACAAATCTGGGGGAGATGAAGGCTGGATGGGGATGTCACAAGGTAGCAAATTTAATATTGCTTTGAGAAGAAATGGATTTCTGTCCAAGTGACTTGTGAAGCAACTGCACACTCGCAGTGCTGAGAGTGCTTCCTCTCAGCTCACAAAGGGCACTTCTAAAATGAAATCAGAGCAGATGCACCTGTGGTTAACCAAGCTCTAAATAAAGTCCAGCCAGCTGAGATCCTGCACATCCCAGTGCACTTTGGAAGCTATGCAAGAGAGGAAGCTGCTAAGCCCTTCCTAAAGTTCAAGGAGTAAAGGATTGTCACTGCAGACCACTAGTGGCAGAAGGGACAGGACCTGGAGCTCCACCCTTGACCTAATCAAATTGCACCAACAGCACAGACCCAAATGTAACACTGGTAACATCAGCAGAACTGGAGATCAGAGAGGGAGTTCCTCCTCTTCTCTGCACTCATTTTAAAAGAAGCTGAAACAGCAAAAAGTGATCAACAGGCACTCTGACGTGTGGAGGGTTACATGTTCAAAAGCAAGGACACTTCCAAGTTCAAGTTGTGTACGTAACCTTAACACTGCCCCCTTGTGATTAAACATCAACTGTCATTAATGACATCATTGCTCATCATTCTTCACCTAATCCCCTTTAACTCAACACAGTCACTGAAATTATTAACTCTTTCCAGCACTGTGTTCTGAGAGAAGATATACAGACTTTCTTAACCAGGGTTCCACTTCTACCCCAACCCATCTCACCCATGAGGGCCCCCCTGCTCCTCAGAGCTGCCCATGATGACAACTTTTTAGGCAGTTTATATTTTTTATTGGTGTAAACATCAGTTTCCAGCACATTCTCCTTACCAATGAAGCAGAAAGGAACACCATACTCCCGAATCTGCAAAATTAACAACATACCTTCCAAATGATCCCTTCTAATCCTCTAGAGTCCCATACACCATTTCTAATGACAGGTAGAGACAGTGCACAAAGCTATTATGGAAGTCTACTGCATGCAAGGAGCTGAAACTGAAAGAGAAATTCTGTGCTATAATTAAGAAATAGATAATAGCCTTAACTAGGGGAGTGGATTTCAGCTCGTGCACTACCACCAGCTCATAGTCCACTCGCTCCTCTTTTGCCTTGTTAAAAACAGCAACATGAGGACCGACTACAGTAACTACCTGCCTTAGCAGGCCTTGTTTCCGAGGTGTCTTTTCCCCACCATGCAATGGGATGCAAGTCCAGCACATCCTCAGAAAGGCTTCCAGCAAAAGTAGTCCCTGGGAACACATCACAGCAGCGAACACGCTGCCTTGGCAAGCTACAGATCGAGCACCCTGGTGTAAGCAGCAAGCCTCTTACCTGGCACAGTGAATGTGTTTCCAGACTTGTTTCTTGGACACCCACCTCCATCACAGCCCACGTCAGGGCCACAATACACACCGTCCTGCCTCCTCTCATGCCCCAGGGAAAGGTTCTTTCCAACAGCCACAAACCTAATTCATAGTCACCTCGATATTCTCTCCACTGTCCCACTTCTGCTCTAGCTGTGCAACGACCTGACGAGGCTCAGGCTGCTGGCCATGATGTCTTTGCCGTGTGCTCCTTTCAGCTGGCCGTAACTCTCTTGTTTCTTGTGCATTTTAAGGTCCTTGGGACAACTATTGTTTTTGTTCCCTGCCCATACAGTTCTCAGCACTGCAAGGCATCCAACCATGAGGAAGACACTTGACATTACCATATGGCAAATCAGGGGCATTCAGAAACCCGAATTACCAACACAATACGGACCAGACTAACCCAACACACTGAAGAGTTTTCTCTCTTCTGCCATCTCCTGTTTCCTCTGCCCATCTCCTTTACCTACACCTCATCACTTCCATTTCAAAGGAGAGTAAAGATACTTGCACACTTAGTCTTCCTCTCTGGAGGGCTCTCCTAAATATATCAAAGGAAACGATTTCAACGCTTCTAGATTTCACTCTTGAAGCTTTACCCATCTCCAGCTGACTATCTTGCTCCCCCCGGAGGTAACCTACAATACAGCACATCCCAAATAGCGCCAGAACAGAGAGCCAAGGAAAACCACCAAACTCTAGAAACTGAAAACACACGTGCAGAAAAGTACATCTGGGTAAATGCTTTTTGGATGTGGGTTTAGGTGTATCTCCACAGGAAACCTGGATCAGCCCTAACAATTCCTGTATGGATTGTACATGAAGCTTTGAGCACTGCTCAAGTCTGCAGCTCACAACCCCGAATGTGAAAGACAGAGATGACAAGCCCATCCTGCTGTTACATGTCACTGCCCAGATGCTATTAGAAGTTACACACACTAGAACAAGACAGGACCTTGCACTGCTAAAGCATTAACTTAAACACCGATCTAGTATCAGCTTAAATTTACCTAACAGTTCTTCTGAAAGCGCCTCAGCACTATCACAGTCTACTCTCAATGCAAGGAGAAGAGAGAATAAAATAAAATAAAGCAAAGCAGGTGCAAGATAACTATCCTGATAAAAACCCAGAGGCACAATGTGCCAGTACTGAGATTCTGTGATAGGGAAGGGGCTCTGAACTGAGTGGGGACTGGCTCTGCTACAAACCCCACACCAGAGCAGAGCTGATGGGGATGTGTCTGCAGGGCCTGCATCCACAGAAAAACAGCAGCACTGTAATTCTCCATCAGGAGCAGATTGCCATTCCTGTATCTTTTGGAAACAGAGGCCTTCTGTCTCTAATGTTATTTTCAGTGGAAGAAGCTGCCATGTTAAACTAGAGCAGTAAACAGAAGGGACATGGCACTTAATTTCTGGCTTGCGTAAAGGCATGGAAAATGTCACCAGCAAGGAGAAGCTTGAAGATAAACATGTAACTCCCATCTCTGACACAGCAAAAGCTGTGTAAAAGGAGGGGAATAATGTTCAGGCTTGGTCTTTCAGTTCCACGGGGTACTTCTGAACACGAATTCAATCACAGAGCCTACTAAAGGAGGAGCGGGCTGTCTGCTCAGAGCAAGACCCGCTCAGCCTGGTGACAGCACAGGCGCTTCGCCCTGATGTCAGTAGGAAAGGAACCCCGAACGACATGACTCTGAAGCCATTCTCTGCCATCTGCAAACACAATCTGTGGTTTTAAAATAGATCATCTCCTCTGAGGCTAAAAGTATTTCATTTCTAAACTGCTGAGAGAGCAAAGAATGATACACAAAGCTATCCCATGAAAGAGTCTTAACTGCTAAGCCTCCTTCCGCTGTACAAGACAATCCAACAAAACAACCATGACCTGGCTGCAAGGTTCTCCCAGAAAGCTACAAGGCAAGAAACTGCTCCTCCTTAAATCCTGCACCACACTCAGTGGAGTTTCAAATATCCACCATGGTGATTTTCGTTGCTGTTAAAATACCACACAACCATGTTCCACTCCCCTTTCACTTCTTATTCCCCCAAGAGTTTCTCTATTAAATTATCCTTATTCTGGACCCAAAGGGACCAAAGCAGAAGTGCCATGTAGCAGGTGATTTAAAGTCTGCATTTTCTGCATCTAACAGGATACAAGCCAGAACTTTACCTTACTGAAAGCAGGAGCTTTATGGTTTTCAGAATGGCCCCTTAGACTTACAAGGTGTACGAGAACACACAAGAAAATGGTTCAAGGTTTATTTTAGACAATTTTAAATTCTAAGAATGCCTAAAATTACCAACTGGGATCAGCTTTTTCCATTGTGCTAGGTGTATACTGCATCACCAGCTGATCTGGCAAAAAGTAGGAAAAGGAGGAGGCAGAGAGTCAGGGCAAAGTAACACAATGCCACACAATAAGAGAGCTGCTGGTGCAGCTCCAATCAGTGATAGCCATTAAAGAAAAAAAATCAAATGCTTTTAAATTTATTACTTCTTAATTTGCCTTTACTCTCTGGGGCAGCATCTAGCTAAGTTAGCTATGTGAGACATGAAAAGGTCCCAACAGAGCATTTTTAAGCTCTCTGGTAGCATTCCTGAAACAGCCTGTCAGTTAAGTATGTGACCTGGCATGCAACTTTGAATGAGCTACACTGGTCAGATTTTACTCTTCATGCTGGGCAAAGCTTTATGAACCTCAAGTCTGTGACAATCACCCCACAGCACACCCTTCATACACAGGCACCCATACATAACCCCAAACACACATGAGCAGTAACACACTCAGCTAGAAGATGGTCATTTGACGAGATTTACAAAAGCATGCAGCGGTCGGATCTACAACTGCTGTGTTTGTACCAGCTGAACGCACGACTCCCCTCTCTGCACAACAAATTCAGATCCAAATACAGCTCTCCAGAGTGTTATTTCTCCAGAGGTGTAAGCAGGCTGAATGCTGAAGAGGTTTTTTGCCTGGTCACAATTTCCCAAACAGCTGTCAGTATGGTCAGTGAAACAAAGAGAGAAGTGTCACTGGGACACACAAAACCAGTAGCATCAGCATGAGTGGAGCAGGAAGACCATTAGCCTCAGAAGCAGAAGGTAGAGGAGTTGGGCACCCCAGAGGACCAAGCTGCAGGGCAGTGATGTACACACCCACTAAGCCATATTCAAGAGATGATCCGACGCCTACACACACGTAAGAGCACACCGCACGCACAATTTAACCTTCAAGAAGGCCATGCAGCTTCTTTTCTTGTTTTAAGGAAGTTAAACATTGAGAACACCACAAAAATCTTCTCCACTTCCAGCTTACACAGCCCCCATCCATTTTGCTAACCCATACAGCCAGAGAGCAGCTTCCTGTCTCCATTTAAAAACTTGGAATCAACAATAAAACCCTTTTACCCTGAACTGTGCACTCTTCTTTCCAGAGTTTTCTTCTGCTCTATTAATTTCTGTTGTCTCGCTGGACTCGTGCAGTCCTCCTCCCCCATCCTCCTCTTTTTTCATGTGTGTGGACTGACCCACGCTGCTATAGGTCAACATCCAACATCCAGTCCCTTTTTTGGAAGGGGACAGGAAAAAGAGAAAGTGGGAGGGAGAGGAGGAGAAGGGATGTTCTGCAACCTTCCAATCTCTCCTTCAAGAGCAGGATCAAGCACACATGCCCTGCGTCCTTTTCCCATATTCCCAGCAGTCCCAATTCCACACGCACCAGTCAAGCTCTCTGCTCCCAGGAGAGAAACACAGAGGAGCTACAAAGATGTTCTGCAACTGGCAGAGGGGAAGGAGATGATGAGAAAAAGGATGTGTTGTAAACACTTGCGTAGGGCACAACAGTGGAAGTTTGCATTTCATTGCCTATCTGTGTAATATGTCCTAGGGAGCCTGCTTTGGCAGGGGGGTTGGACCCGATGACCTCCTGAGGTCCCTTCCAACCCCTACGATGCTCTGATTCTGTGATTTTCCAAATCCTCACTTGCTCTACCACCAGCACTTGCATTCATCCTTCCCCACTTCCAAGTGCCAAGAGATGGAGGAGACAACAGATTTAAAGTTGGCACAGGGTGTACAGTTACTCTAAGTCAAACTCCACAGCGGGATCGAAAGCCACAGAACTTGTAGCAGTCCCACATGAAGGGAGGGGGGTTTTATACCAGAGCATACTTTTCCACACAGAATATAACATACAGAATCTATCAGATCAGATCTGTACTTAAATTTAGCAAGTAAATGTGCTGGAAAAAGCCAGACATCTTATCACAAACCATGCAGTGATGCACATGAGGGAGATGGCACATCTGACTTCCCCAGCAATCATTCTCTCATGCAAATATGCAGCAGTGATGAGCACTGTAGAAGTCAAAACCATGACTCTCAACAAAGCACCCAAAGCCACTCACTATGAAGCCATTCTGTTACTGCCAGAATTACATCTGAACTGTTTAGGCTTGGGTTGTTTTGGTTTCTTGGGGTTTTTTTTAAACCTCTGGACATAAGACACATCCATGCTCTTGTTAATTTCCCAAAATCACCAACTCCTAATTTCATTACTCCTGTTCAACACCGACTCCCTCCACATTTCTCTCCTGCATTGCTATTCCATCAAAAAAATATGAATCCTATGGCTACAGAATTCCAAAAGCAGAATCAGGAGCTTTGAATTTCTGGACTCTTGGGAGAGGAGGGTTCCTCCCCACCCAAAAACACCAAGCTCTGTATACATCAGTGTTACAGCTCTGCTTGATAAAGAATGAGCCAGACACAACACTGGCCTTACAGGAAGGTTACCTCTGGAAGCTCACAGGCAGAGAGGAATGCTGGGGGAAGGCACCATTCTCACCCTTGCTGGCTAAAGTACAGCAAGTAGAGAGGGCATCAGAGGGGAAATCCTTGCCCAGCATCCTCTTCCAAAGGCTACGTACGCCACAGGAGCAGCTAGAAGCTGCTCACCTTTTCCTGACTCGGGCCTGAAGCTGATCATGGAGGTTTGCAGAGATGTTGTTGATACTGTTAGAAGTTGGTGGATGATAACAGCTACTACAGTTCAAGGGGATTCTGAAACCCCTCCTCTCTATCCCAGAAGTCAGCAACAGCAACGCATTTTTTTCTCTATAGAGAAAGGGGCACACCAAGCATCCACCTGAGAGAGTACATACTTAACATGAACAAAACCCAAAACTTCAACCCACAGATTGCAACATTAAATTATCCAGCTGGGTGAAGTTGCCCAAACAGAAATTTGTATGAATAATTTCTAGCTTAAAACTCTACTATAAAATCAGCACCATCACAAAATCATTGGGAGAGGGGAAGAAAAATCTGAAAGTCAGGAGTTTGGAAGAGAAAGGTAACTCCCAGCTCCCACGTGAGAAGTAGCTTCAAAGAGCTTCACCCAACACTTATCCAGCCTTTCCCAGCAAAACTGGCAACAAGGAGACAAGATGGGATGAGCAGTGAAGAGAAACTCAGCCTCTCCTAACCTGCCTCCTCAGGTGACTGGCTTGTCCAGGTTCGTTTTAAGTGACCTGGTCAAGGACACAGCTACTTACACTGCTGCTGCCCAGGCTCTACCTGAGCTGGAGGTGACCAGGCAACTGCAGTCTCCCAAGCAGTCAGCTCAGCAGCCTCCAATACCATCAATGTTATGTTTCACAGCCTGGGGAGGGAACAACAGCCTGCCAAGGTCAGCTTTTAAAGGTATTATTTCATCTCAAAGCTTCACTGCTGCACTAGATAACATGTTGCAAGTAATTTTCTTTGCTGAACCAGAGAGACCTTTTTTTTACCTTTCTGCCAGAGTTGATTGTGGGCCAGATGTACAACGCACCCAGGCAGAGAACACTTGGGTTAGACTCAAAAAAGTCTGAGGCCATGACACATCTTTCTATGCTCCTGGTCACTCTCCATGATATATCGTTTTCAAATAGCTGATCCTTTCAGTATCATCAGTCTCCCAGGCACTGGGACTGTAAGATGATAACAGCAGTATCTCCATCCTTTCAATCCAGAGACAGACTTGATGGTGGGGAGATATGTATCAGGTACTCTGTGAGTTAGAGGACATTCAGTGCTGCAGGTAGAGCACGTAAGTTATTTCCTCTTCTGGTGTGGTGTAAATGATGCCCCGGGGGGAAGTGGGGGGGGTATAACGACCTGGTCACACCCAGGCACAGCACAGTTCCTGCCTGTACGCTGCATTTTCCCTTGACACAGCTTACTCTGCTGCCTTCACAGACACATCACACCATCACAAACCAAAACACCACGGAGACTGAGCTGATTTTTAAAGACTAGAGACGACCTGGCTATAAGCAAGTACTCCAGTACCTTGCCTCTTCTAGAAGGAAGACGACTACGAGGTGAGATTCCTGGAGGGTGTCTGCAGCTCGTTTGCAGACTGTCACCTCTGAAACCTTCCTGGGGAACTGCTGCTCTGAACACAGGTCCAGTTGCTCTCTCCCAAAGAAGTCCGAATAGGGGGAAACGGGAAAAAAACCCCAAACCTACAAAACACCACCAAACACTTTTTCAGAAGGGTGTTTCTAGTCCAAATGCTATCATACTCTACAGTTATGTTGACTACGTGCTTTAATCCATCTTATCACAGCATGAAACAGCTTTCAGAGTCCCAAGTGTTCTGTTAGGGTGTAACACCTTGGCAGGAAACCACTCTTCCACCACAAGAAAGCAAACCCCAAAGAGTTTGGGAAGAAAGGAGAACAGCACACACAACACACACACACTTCAAGCAAACAGACAGGCAAGTCAGCATATAAAACCCAAACGCCACGCTCTTCTCTACACCTCCACTTCCCAAGGCCTCAGCGAGTGCAATCAATCACAAGCTGTAAAGCAGAGAAAAGCTCCTGCCCCCAGCACTGCCTGGACAGTGCCACACAGCAGCTTTGTGAGGCAGAAAGCTAGCAGCGGCTGCGTATGAGGAAAGCTCTGCCGTGCAAAGGTTAAGAGCAATTTCCCTCTGCAGCTGTACTGTTCTCTTGCTTCTGCAGACAGCCCAACCTGTACATTCACCGCTACTTTACAACCTTGGCTTCCTCAATTTTAGCCTGAAAACGTTGCGAAAACTGGTCACAGGCGCAGCCCTTGAGAATCAACAAGTCTGATTTGCAACTTCGTTATTTCACCTCAGCCTTCCACTCTTTGACGAATGCAACACCAGGCTCTCGAAGCAGCCAGGGCCAAATAACAAACATCCCCTGAGAAATTCACTGCTCCCACCAGCCTCTGCTGTGAGAGCTCAAAGATACCCTTCGAGCTGCTGGAAAAAAGAGGAAACGGGCACTTTTGCTAGCAGGAGCAGGCAAGAGCTCATCTCCATCGCTGCAGACATAAGCCAATTAAACACAGACTCAAAACAGGAGGGGAGCAGGGATGAAGGGTAAGTTCCATCACGTGGAAATAAAAAGGTTGTTGTCTTAAGTCAAATCTGGATTCTTAGATGTTTTATTTAACTCAGCAGTAGAACTGGGTAGAGAAAGGGGCTCACGTTGGGCGGGGGGAGGAAGATATAATTAAATTAACTTTCTAAGAGTTAAGAAAAAAAACGCCACCCCAAACAACTCACCCTGCCTTTATCCACGAGAAGAAAAGAGCCCTAATCCCAGGACTGCAAACGCTCATCTCCCAGCCCGCTACCAGCAAACAGGCGAACTACCTGACAGAGAACAAGGCGGATTTCTAGCCAGGTTCTGTCCGATCGTCAGAAACCAGCCAGCTCAGAAGGCTTGCGTTATGCCAAACCACCTAGTCACGCTGAACTTTATTTTCTAGACCAGCTTGTGCATGCCTGAGAACCTTCCCCTTCCAACTGCCACGTGTCCAAAGGAGACAGACAAATAGAAGTACAAAGGATGCCCAAGTGATTAAGAGACCTTCTTCCCCTTGCCCCACATTTCCAAACACAACCCGTTCAGCGCTCCCAACTGGTTGTGGAGACTTGAGCAGAACACAAAGAAACTCATCTCCCCACACCACTGAAGTGGTTAGAAATGCTCACTCCAGCAGCAATGCTTCCCCAATCATTTTACAGCCAGACCACATCACTTTGGCTCCAGATGCAGAGGTAGCCACCTGCTGCAGGCATACATGCTGCTTAAGGTCTGCAGTGCAACCATAACAACGACGGTATTAAGGGCTTAAAAACTGCTCCACTAGACCAGAGCAGATTAGAAGCCCATTTTTCCTGGGGACAATGGTGAAAAAAAGCCTGAAGTAGGCCTTTGTGGAATACCTTCACCACAAGAAAAGCTCCCCCTAAAGCCTTATTGTTTTGAACTTAGGAAACATCCTAAAAGTGAGAGAGTTTATTTTTTCCAAAAGTACCATAAAAATACAAACTTTTAGGATTAGAAACCTAAATAACATGAACATTTCTAGAGAAATCTCCAGTCCCTTTTAGGGAGGCTGCTAAACTCCTAGACTCAAGGGTAGCTTCCAGAAACACAAACTCAAAGGAACAGTTAACTGTTGTGTTTAAAAAAAAACAAACAAGCCTTTGCCAGCGGGATGTATGCTTTATTACATTTTCATTGATTGTTCTCCTTTTCTTGCAGGATAGGAGATAGACATTCTATTCATCTTGTTAGCCTTCGCTCTATTATTGATCAATGCCTTCTATTTTTCCCTTCAACAGAGATAAACAGTCTTCTCTCTGGGGAAGCCTGTCCATGCCTTCAATCATTACTTTTATTTGAGTTCCTTATGTAGCAAGAACAGTTTCAAACTTTCTGTAAGCAGGAACCATCTTCAGTATTTCCTCCAGACGTCCCACTGCTCATCCTCCTTCCACTCTTCACAGATTCACAGTGTTCCAGGCAGCTTTCACAGAGCTGTCCCTGAAACCACTCCAGTCCCCTTCCTGGATCACAGTTCCTCAGAAACCAGTCACACACACATTCTTCCAAAGCCCTCCTTCTGCTACACATTGCCAAGACTGAATTAGCCCTTAATAGAGCAAGTGAAATTTCAAGCCACCGCGAGCATCCAAACAAGACCCATCGTAACCCACCTGAGATACAGGAGCACACAGCCACAGCCTTCCCACGCACCTACAGCATCAGTGCACGCACGTATACGTGGTGCCTGTGTCCATCCAGCCAGCCTGAACCAGAGGAGGCACAGCGAACACAAACCCGGCACCCACCGCCCTGCCGAGGTCTACTGTGGCGGCAGCCTGCCCGGGGCCACACTCGCCCTTGCAGCGTGACACCCACCCGTTGCTGCTGAAAAGCCTAAGAGCCCGGGAGGGGGGAACGGGCTGCGCTGGGGAAACGCGTGTGTGGGACGCGGGGCAGCACCAGGGAGATGTCTGGGGGGGAACTACGTGGGCTATACCGGGGGTGGGGGAGGACTGCGGGGGCTGCACTGGGAGCTTCTGGGAAGGCGCCGGGGATGCGTGCGTGTGCGTGCACGCACGGAGGCCAGGCAGGGGGAGTGTGCGCGGTGGGGCAGGCTGTGCGAGGAGGGGGGACGGCGGGGGCGCGCCAGGGATCGCGCGCGGGCTGCACCGGGGTACAGGGAGAAGGGCTGGGGGGCCGCGCCACGGGCGACCGTGGAAGCCCCGCCAGAGAACAGGCGGAGGAGGAGGAAGAGGAGGAGAGGGGATTAGCGGGGGCGGAAGAAGCGGAGGTCGCGCCCGCGCCCCGCCGCTGCGGAGCGCAGGGGGAGTTAGCGGGACCCTCACCGAGCGGCCCTGCGCCCCCGCCGCCAGCGCGGCCCCCCGGGCCCGCTCCGCGCGCCCACAGCCGCCCCCGCGCCCCCGCCACGTCTTACCTCCCGGCGGGCGGGCCTGGGCTCCGGTCGGCTCGGCCCAGCCCGGTGGGGTGAGGAGGGGAGGGGTCGGGTCGGGCCCTGCCCCGCTGCCCCGCGGGCGGGCGGGCGCCGGCACCGGCGCGGAGGCGCTGAGGGCCTCAGGAGCCCATGGCGACGCCGGGCCCACCCCGGCCCTCCGCGCCTGCGCACGGCAAGGCACGCCCCGCCCACTCCTCGCGCCGGGCGGGCGGGGCAGTGGGGATAGAGGGTGACGTAACCGCCAGGCTCTTAAAGGGGCAGCATCGCGGCGAAGAGAGCGGGGGCCGTGGATACCGCGGTACTGCGGTGCGGCCCGCGGCTGGCGGGAGCTGCTGCCGCAGCTCTGGCCGCGCTCCCTTCAGCTGGGTACCCAGGGCTGTCAGTGCCTCAGGGACTCCCCAACCCACCGCCCCCGCCCCCCGCGGGCCGGTTAAGGGCAGGAGGAGCCCCTGGGCAGGATTCCACCTCTGCCTCCGGGCTGTTCACCCAGAAACGTGGAGGGAAGGAGCATAGGGAGGTGGTGGAAAGCAGGGCCGGGCCTCTATTCAAGCCACGACAAGGGACCGTCGATCTAAAGATAAAAAACCCTCCCAAAACCCACCACACCACCCCACAAAACCAACCCCTGCAACAAACAAAACACCAAAGCCAGGCCCTTCAGTGCACAAGCAAACTGCTCACACCAAGGAGCAAGAGCAACTAACAGCCTACCTGAGAGACCCTCCTCCTTTCAAGGGCCGCTTGGCCTCTTCTTTTGAAACACAGATGTACCCCCAGACCTGCTACCCCCTCTCCCATAGTGGCAAGGCAAAGTGTTTCACTCTTAAAACAGAGCTCCCACCCCAAAACCAGGGAGCTCTCCTGATCCCAGGCAGACCAGGGCTCTGGTGCCTCCCCCCTACCACCAGGAGATACCACATGGAGATGGGTGTTGTCTTCCACAGAGGCAGCACTCCTCTTCCTCCCCGGAAGCAAGATATAGAAGGGAGACAGGGACAGGGCAGGTGGGTTGGGAAGAACCCAATTTCAAGCCAAATCCCTCAAAAAACACACAAAATGGAGGCAGGACAAACACAGGATAGAGGCAACAGGACAACACCCCACACCCCCTGTATTTCTCTTCCCTCCCCTCTTATCTGAGGAGCTGGAAGCCCCATGCATCAGGCAAGCGAAGGAGCAGAACAGGCTTGGAAGGAATTTGCAAAGTCACCAAATCCATCATTTATTCCCAGAAGGAGTTCTTGAAAAATCAATTTCAGGAGTTATATACGGCCTACAAGAAATAGGCCTCTCATCCCTGTAACACAGGGAAGTGTGACTGTGCAGCGATTCATTTCCAAATCAGGAATAAAATGTAGTGATGTATTGCCACAGGTCAGACACCCCAAGGAGGAGAAACCCAAACAAAGCGCACTGCCAGGCACTGAAGCAGCAGGTGCCACCTTAAAGGGAGTTCAGCACATTTGCATCAGGCACAGCATGGCTGACACATGCTCAGAGCTGCTGCTCTGACCCCTCTTCTTTCCCCTTACTGTGGTATTTAAGATCAAGGATAAAAGAAAGCAAGAAAATACAAAACCCAAGGTCCACCTGTGATGCTGAGTACAATGGGGGAAAGGTCCTATCATGCTCCTCCTAAAAGGCCAGATGCACAAGACACTGGAGGCTCAAATCCAGGAACCGAGATCCTCAATTGGATTCCACAAAGCTCTCTGGCTGTTCCAAGGATGCAACTGCAGAGATCAACTCAGATTTATTTTTAGGCACTCCAGCCCTGTGCCTTTTTTTCCCAGTAATTCTGATCAAACTCCTTCCTGGAACTCGGGAACGGGTTTGGCTACAAGACAGCGCTTCCTGCGTGTAAGACATCACTCCCAGCAAGGATGCCAAGGAAGGAAGAAATGACAGATGCTGGCATCACTTTATCATTTTCTACTTTATTACTTCAAATTAACAACCACGATAAAGCTCAAAAAAGTCCAATATTTACACAGGAAAAAAGTACAAAATCCCCCCCCAAAGTTCTTCAGGTTTTTTTTTGTTTTTTTAAATTACAAAGTAATAAAAAGTTTTGCTCTTTAATTAAAAAAAAGAGAGAGACAGTAAGAGGGGTAAATAAATTAGGAAAAAAATAGGGAGGAAAAATAAAGTGTTAAATAGAAAGGATAAAAACAAACAAAACAGAGACTAACCCCACCCTCCCCGCCCTGCCAACAACCCATCGGCTCCACACTACAGTGACAGTGTGTCTGCTACAGGCCATAGGTCGCAGTGGTGATCATTGTGTTTCAAAGCCCCAAGTGCCACAAAGCAGCTTGAGTATTCCTAAATTATATTTAAAAACAACTAAAGTAGGGGGGAGAGGGGGGGGAGACAGAGGGAGAGGGCAGGAAGGGGTTGTGCATGTACGGTGGATCTTACTTGGGGTTGCATGAGGGAAGGAGAGAGCAAGAGCCATCGCTCCGAAAGAACATCAAACTCCAGTTTCTGTGTGTCCCTCTCTTCTCCTCAAGTCCCACACTCTCTCCGCAGGAATTAAAACAAGTTTTAATTAAAAAATAAAAATAAAAAAATAGAAAAACCACGCACAGCCAGATGAGAAAAAGACCCCGCTGCAGGGATAGGAAGGGAGTTCTTATCTCCCAGTATTTCAGCTCCAGCGTTCCCATCCTCCATGGGACCAGGTGCCTCTCCGTAGAGATCCCTCGGTGCGTGATGACCACTCAGATTGGGGAAGTCTGTCACTTCTCCTGACAGCCCAAACAACAACACAAAACCCGCAGAGAAGCCACCCGAGGAAAGGAAGCCCGAGTCAACAATTAGGCCATTGCCACAATCCCCCTCACAGCTTAAAATTCATCTAATGCTTGAGAAAATAAATTCTGTTATAATAATAAAAATCAGACTTCTACCAGCAAACGTGGCTGGAATCTGATTTCCTCCTGGCCCACAAGGCTCCTGAAAAAAAAATAATAAAATAAAACCCCACCAAAAAAACCCTAAACAAAATATCACCCTCCCCCATCCCCTGCCCTCAGAAAAAAAAGGAGAGCGAAGTTTAAGTTTCTATGGCTAGAAACCATCTGATCTGAAAATGAACAAGAAAAAGCAGAAGATATCCAAGAGGAACGGGGAGGAGGGGGGGGAAATAGAGAGAGAGAAACCAAAACCAGGAGCAGGGAGTCAGGAGGGAGCTGGGGGTAGCCAGTGGGGGCAATGGTAGGGCCAGGGTTGGGGGGCAGCGGAGGTGTTCCCGCACAGCTCCCGCGTCGTCAGCTTCTCGGAGGCGCTCACGCTGGGGGACGCAGGTGGCCCTCAGAAACGGCTCACAGCAGCGCAGGGGCACAGCTCGACTCCTCGTCATTGGCAAAAGAAATTCTGTCGGGGTTGGGTGTTTTTTTTTTCTTTTTTTCTTTTTTAAAATCTTTTTTTTTTAGGTTTTTGTTTGGTTTTGGGTTTTTTGTTTTTTAAAAGAAAAATACAGTGAAGACACTGGAAAGAGATAAAAAGAGAACAAGGGACGAGGACATTAGGGAAAAAGGCTCTTCCCAGCACTTCTGATGCCAACTAGAGTGTATCAAAACTAATCAGCCCTTTCTTCGATGCTCCTGACACCCCTTGTCCAGCTACTGTTGTTCCCTCTAGAAGAGGCACTCGACTCTCACACACTGGGTTTCAAGCTCAGCACCCTCCTCCCCAACACTGTCACGCTATCAGAAAAGTATTCTTTAGAGACTAAGGAAATGGCTCCCTGGCCCAGCACCTTCTCCACCTTCCCTACCCTGCTGGAGAAAGGGAAGCTACCTTCACACCCAAGATAATCCATTCCCCTCAGGCTTTGGCAGCCAGCCTTACACTTTTCGCTCTGAAACCAAAACCCCATCCCAAAGTAAAGTGAAGGGAAAGGAAACATACAGATCCCCCACAGCAACATCAGAGCTTTAACCTAATCCCTGATGTTGTCAATTCCCTCCTTGGGGGGTCCGGGTGCAAGGACAAGCTCACCTAAGCAAACACTGGTCCAGTGGCAATTGCTCCTCACTTCCCAAGGTGATCAAATGGCACACTTGTCTACAAAAGAAGGATAGGTAAGGGATAAGGTGGAAGAAAAAGGCACAAAGGACATCAAAACACAGATGACGAGTGTTTCTCTTGGGATATCATCCCTCAGGAGAGTTTACTGTTCCACTTCTCCAACCACTGCAGTCTGGAAGACAACCAGCTGATGGCTTACTCCAAATAAAGCAGAGCTAAGACAACAGTACAGAGCATGGCTTCCAGAAAATATGTAACTGGAGAGCAGAGCCATAATTCAGTATCACTCCCCTCACCACACTACAAGCTTTAGGCTCATGTCAGCTCCAGCAGGTGAGGTAATAACTGCTGTAGGTCCACAGTCCTTCTGGAACATCCAGGCCAAGGCCATGAACATCACAGCAGGGACTCACCTGTGATGCTGAAATCCGTGACACTTCTTGCCGCCCTGTGAGGTCAGATGAGGAGACATTGGCAGGAGCTCCTCGGTGTAACCTCATGCTGACCTTCCGCTCCCTGTCCACTCTTGAGATTGCTCTGGGAGACGTGTTTCCTATCAGGGCAAAGAAACAAGAATATCAGTCAACAGTTTTGGTTTCCAGCCAACAACAGGGATGGCACCCTCCTCCACCTCTCCCACCCCACTCACCGGACTGTTGGATTCGGGAGGTGGGGGTGGAGGCCAAGGGCTCAGTGACATTGCGCAGACGGTTGGCAGTGGCTCCAGCAGGTGGGCCAGGGGGCAGCGCCCGTGTGGCTGACCCCCGGAGTTGCCCCATCCTCTCTTCTCGCTCGTGCTCTCGCCGCTCCCGGTCCATATCCTCAGGGTTTCGGGCTGCTCCCTGAGGGGAGAAACCCCCACATGGAGCATAGTTATCAGGCAGGAGAGACAGCAGCAACCCCGGCCAGAAAACACACAGTGCTCCATCAGCTAAGAAAGCGGAGCTCCACCCTGAAAACATGTTCTCCACCCACCATCTTCCACTCCCCCCAGAGGGGACCTCATTCTCTTCCATGAAGAAAGAGCGAAGAAAGTATGTGGTACTACAGCTGTCACTGCAATCCACATCTGTGTCCCACCTTCAGACATAGGTGTCACTCCTGCAAAATTATCTCTACCTACCTAGAGCTACAAATTCTGTTGACACACATGCTCCATCAGACACACTCGCTAATACAACAGCAGCTAAATCTCCCAGTTAGCACCACCAAACCACTCTGCCTCTTTTCACTCTGCTTGGTCCCCTTTCTCAAGCTGCTCACCATGGCTAAGTACAAATGGCAAGCAGTTTCCAACCTTCCTCCAACATCTGCATGGTAAGAATCAACCCCTGTCCCTCTGGCCCTTTCCCCACACTCACAAATTTAAGCATGTTCCAATCAAAGACATAGTCGTAGGAGAAGCCTTGGCGGTGGAAGAGGTTGCGGAAGAGCTGTCGCAGGTACGAGTAGTCAGGTTTGTCATCAAACCTCAGTGAGCGGCAGAAGTTGAGGTACGTCGAGAACTCAGCTGGAGGGAGCAGAAAAGCAGTTGAGTGAACACCATCTAGCCCCCCTGGTCCCACCACAGAACTGCCACAGCCTTTCAGCAGCAGCATGCTGGACCAGGATGGCACAAATACTGGGCTGTGTAATGAAAACAGAGCCTGACAGTTGCAGTGCTTTGGCCACAGAGACAATCACATCCCTACTGACACCACAGAAAGTGCTCATGCATCTTTTTTTTCTGGCTACTTCACCAAGGAAGAGGTAGCAAGTCAGAGCCTGCTGAAGAGGAGTGAGAATGCAGGCCTAAAGAAAAGATGGAAGTGAGGTTTGGGAAGCCCAGCTCACACCTGAGGTCTTCCTAGTTCAGTAGCCTGTCTGAAACAGTAGCTAGAATTAGACACCTAATGATAAGAAAGACTAGGGCAAGCATGTCTGACACATTCACTGACATCAGCCCAGCCTCCACCTACTGTCAGCTCTAGAACTTCCTGATCTGGATGTGGTTTCTAATTATTTAGTAACCCTCGGTGGATCTCTCTTCCATATAGATGTCCAATCTCTCCTTGAACTCTTGTAAGCTTTAAGTATCCACAACATCATCTGGGAACAAGTTCCACAGGTCTACTACTTGCTATGTAAAGAACCATATTGCTTTGTTTTGAAGCTAGCAGGAACCAGCTTTGTTTCTCTTCCAATACAAGAACTGGGGTCACCAAATAATCAGTTCCCATCCAAGCTTCTGGAGGCATAGCGAAAGCGTAGACTTCTCTCTCCAATAATCTCATTTCCAAGTTCCAGCAAATTCATTGCCTGTATAGAAATCCCCTCACCTCTGATCACCCTCCTGGTGCCCAGTTTTACAACCAGATTTCTGAAATAGTGTGATAGACCAGAGCTGCAGAATGGCATGCAAGATACAAGCAGTTGATAGCTTTAAGGACACTGAGCTTCTTTTCTTTCCTAGTAATTCTAAATACATGGTCCACTTTCCTCAGTAGCCACTAAAAGCAAAGTTGATGCTTTCACAGAACCATCTATTCTAACTGCAACAGCTCACTGTTGAAGGGCACTGCTCAACTCAGTGCCTACTATTCTGCATATAACATGAGGATCAAGCCTACACTCTCCTCTCAGATACATTATTCTACATTTACCTACAAAGGCTACTTCATTGCCTAGTTAGGTCTGGGATTCACCTCAGTTGGCCCTCATCTTTGTTACTTAGTCTCATCAGCACACCTTCTCACTTCAAGGCCCACCCTCTTCCAGATTGTTTCTGAGGTCCTAAAGATCCCTCTGAGCACTCTCATGCCCATACAAACACAAGGATCAACTCTCCACAAAAAACACATTTCCCACTTCTGAACCAGGACTGTATCACCACCGGTCCCTTATCAGCACAGACTGGTCTGGGGGTACGGGGCATTACCCTTCGGGACTCAAGACTCCAGGGGGTTTCAGCAGGAGAGCAAGCTATCAGACAAGACAGCCATCAAGATCAGAGCAACTTACAAGGGTACCCTTTGCAGAGCACCTCAATGGGCGTTGACATCTTTTTCTCGCTGATCCTCTCGTACTTTTGGCGCTTGGTGGCAGCCTTGAGGCCCTGCCAGGGCAGCGAGCCCAGGTTGAAATACATGAGCACGTAGCCCAGGCTCTCCAGGTCATCACGACGACTTTGTTCTGCGAGAAGAAGTTACAAAGGGGCAAGGAGTGAGCAGCAACCAAAACTGCTTTGGCAATCACACAGCTTTGGAGGTGAACATGGAACAAAAGAAACAACTTCTCTCTCTTCTGTGGTAGATTTCTACGGGTAGGCAAACTTGTAGAAGCCATTGCACTACAAATTCCTGTGGGTATGTTCACACTTGAAGAGTTAAAGCATCCCTCCTCTCCCCATACAGCCCAACCCACTTCATAAATGAATAATTACTCTGACTACGTCCTCACTTGGACAAGCCTTAATTCACACAAGAATCCAACAGCTCAAGAAGTGCTGCAGCAACAGAGTCCCAGGGGAAGGGCACCTACACTTCTCCACCCAGAATGATACTTCACCCTGGGGATTAGTCATGACAGAGGTAGTCACAGAAAGACAGAGCTAACAGAATTAAGCTCAACACAACCCTTTCAAGCACATTTTCTTATGAAGCTGCTGATACTCTTTACACACAGCAGAAATGAGGAACTAGTGACCCCTTCCTGCGGTAAACCACTTTGTTGACAGTTTAGAGAAGCCTAACATGTAATACTGTGCAAAGATCTTTCTGGATTGGTGACATTTTTCAAGCTATGGAGGAAAGAAGAATGAATAGAGAGGCAGAGATATACCTTGACCAGAAGGTTTCAGTCCAAATGGGGAACGACTGTGTAACTGGCATCACTACCAACTCTGCTCAGAGTAAGGGTCACCCTTCATATGGCACTGTAAGGGCCTGCTATCAGACACTTATTTACAAACCCCAAAAAATCACTGTTTCCCAAACAAAACCATTCCACACTGAACTTGTTCTCTAGAATGGCCAAGCCATTTTAAGTTTGGGTCAAAGCACATGAAAGGCTATAAAAACACTATGTTCCTCCACAGAAGCAGAGCAGAAAGCAGCCCTGCAGACCCTTGAAGCATCCCACTTTAAGCATGCAGAAATAAAAACTGGTTTGGGTTTTTTTACCTCGCTAACTTACCGCCTCAAATTGCCCACTTTAAAGGGGCTAATGCTTTCTAATCTTATCAGGCTGCTACCAAAGATAACTACACGACTGGCTGAGATATGCTTAGGTGCTATGGAGGGAGCAGCGAGGAGAAACCCCAGAGCTTTGCATTTGGCCTAAGGTTGGGATACGTGTACTCTCAGAGGGACATAATTACACACCATGCATATCAAATAAACAAAACTAAACAATATTTGATAATGACCTATATCCTAAGACAGAAGGCATGTGGAAATGGAGTCAGAATGCAAATCCAGGGCCTGGAAGCACAGGAGGTGAAGGTAACCTCAATCCTGCAATCTGCCAACCCTTGACTTAGCCATGCTGTAGCTTTAAAACCTGTAGCTGTAGGTTCCCTGTCCAGAATGTAGTGATATCACTCAGAGGAGTGAGAAAAGGCAGCGCAGGAACCAGAGAAACCTACTGAACAAGCAAATCAGTCTTTTATGGATAAATTCGGATCTTTCCTCCAAAATATTACTTAAACTCTGCTTAGTGCAGGCTGCACCACACAACTTCCACTTGCACTGAGCACAGCAGCTTTGAGCACAGCCACCAACCCCATCCAGAACAGGAGAGGCAGCAAACATATGCTTAGGCACAGTCCTAGTGATCTGGGGATGGACAGAATTAGAGACTTGAGGTTAGGGAGCCTGAAGTCAGTGGGGGATGCTACAAGCCCTTACCGGAGGCAATGAAAGGGGTTACAAAACTGAACTGGGCAGCTCAGTAGTATCTATTACATGCATGCAAACACTCCTTAACTGTGCCTTAACTCAGCAACATGATCAAGGAAAAACAACTGCAAGCACAACACCTAATTATTAAAATGATGAATGATAAGTGTCTGATTGGATTGCATCCCCAACGTCCAGTATCTCAGGTTCATGTGGTCACTGTAGCCCACTTAAACAATTCCAGTGAGATTCAAATCTATGAGGAGCACGAAGCATGAACTTGATGGGTCACAGTTGTCACGCTACCTTGAAACATTGTGCTACCTCAAAACATTGTACCTGTCTTCCACTTGTAACCCTAGCTTGAAGATCCCAAAGTAAACTTTGGATGATGGTGAAGAACAACAGTTCCTAAATTCTGTTTCATTGTTTCATCTTCAGTTACTATTGCACATCTCCAATTATTCACACACACACCCCAATTTGTTATCTAGTATCCTGAGGATGTTGGTATACAACAGCTTAGCAGACCATAGCAACAGCAGAGTGATTAGAATTAGGAAAATCACCTCTACAGACCAAAGAAAGAGTATTTAATATCACTACGTTCTGCTTTCAGACACTTGACAATCATTAACTCCTGCAGCATCCCTGGGACATGGCGGGGAGCAGGGGAAAGAAATCTCTCCTTACAGTTTGAAAAGACAGGAGAGGAACACAAGTGATGTGACTGTGTGCTAAGAGCAAGTCAGTCCAGAAGCAGGATTACAGTCATGACCTCTGACACCACATCACACTTCCTCTCCATTTTATTTCAGCTTCTCAGCTCTCCTACAGTACATGGGGGACTGCTCCTTTTTTACGAAGCACTCCTCCTTTCCTCCCTCACCCACAGAATCCCTTCCACGAGAAAACGCAAGGTTGCCTTCCCACGCAACCCAGTATGACCTCCCAAGCCCAACCCACTCTGCAAGCAATCTCCTGCCAGTTCCCTCCCACTCCCAGGGAGGTTCCCAGCCAGCCCACATCCTCACTCACTCCCTCCCCAAAGCAGGGTACTCAGAAGGAGGTTAGTCAGGCATGAGTAGCAGCACGGTGAGTTTACCTAGGAAGACATGCTTGGGCAAAGACAGGAGAGTGAGGACTGGTTGCACTGGACACAAGGTTCATGACAAAACTTTCTTTGTGCCTGAAGTGCCCCCTGGTCCCCCAAGACAGTGCTGCCCCTCCACTGTGGTCCTATCAAAACCAAGGCTGCTTCCATGCAAGACTCTGTAGAAATTGACTGTCTTCACTGGAGCCAGCCCAGCTGCAAGCAGCCATAACCAAGCAATGCTTTCTTGATCACACACTGATCTGGTTTTGCACACATTGGGACTACACTTCCCCTTTCTTTCCCCACTGCACAGCAAAAGCCTTTAAAAACACACAAAAATCTGGAAGGGATGACAGAGGGCAGGATGAGCAGAAGAACTTCACCATCTGCACAGGCTACATGATGCCATCTAGGACACATGTCTGGGGAGGAGCTTCCCTCCCTGCCCTCAGCCCGTTGTTATCCAGACGGAGCCCACCAGACTTCTTCCAAGACTGTCTCCTGGGCACCCCTGGGCATCTATTTCAGAATTTACAAGCTCCAAAGGGTGCAAGGGACTCTCATCCCCAGAGTATGTGAAAACTCACTGGAATGCATGAACCAAAGCTTGCACAGTCCATCGAGTCCCCTAAGAGCAAGCCTCCAGCTGTGGAAACCCTTCCCCAATCTCGCCTCCTACTTTCTCTCCCAGTCACTGGGAAAAGAATGCGTTTCCTCCAGACATCGGAATGCCCAACCCTGAGCTTGCACATTCAAATAAAGGCATTTATTCATTTGCTATTCCTGTCACACCAATACCCCAGCACCTGGTTCCTTCCCTCTCCCTAAACCGCATTAATGTAACATTAAGAGAGAGAATTTAGTCTCTGAAAAGTCAAAAAATTCCGAGTGACGGTTCCCATGGCAATGCTGCTAACTCACAAACGTGTCTGTTATACACCCTGTGGCAAGGTCTGGAGAAACTCCAGCTGCAACCCCAACGCCCCCATCCCCTTTCCTCCAGGCAAGTCATGTAACCTTTATGCCATTCAGGGAACTACCTGCAACGTGGAGATAATACACCTGAGCCCTGTTGCGCAGAGTAACACGCCCAGACTTTCCCCAAGCAAAGGGCATGAAGGGAGCAACTGCTGCACTCAGATCGATGGCACATGCAGTTTTGCCCTTGGATTAGTGTTCAGACATTGTTTGTTCACCCTGATAGACAAGACAAGCGCCAGTAGTAAAGGGCTAAGTTGGGATGAGATGAATAATAAATGTCCTTCAAAAAAAACCCCCAACCCAACCCCAACCCAACCACCCACCACCCCACAAGCAGACATTTTAGCCTCCTGTGATCAGTTCAGACAGAGTGGGCACACACAAAAGAATCGACAGACATAGCAGCGTGAATTATTTTGTGCATGTCTCCTCGTGGCAGTTACCATGGCTGTGGAAATCTTGACTGAGAATTCAAGAGAGTCAGTTATATATAAGCAGGTCAAACCAAAATACAGAAGACCAAGTCGGAGAGCTCTACGAGAACTATTTTTACTACATGGAAGAGGTCAGGAGATCACAGCCCACTCTCAACACACAACATCCCCCACTTCAATATAAAGCATTTTCACCCTACAGTTGCAGTATTGAACAAGGAAGACAGTGGGAAACTGCTTTATTTTCTGCAGGTCAAATCTTGACTCCAGATTTCTGAGAAACTATCTGCAAGAAGGGAGAACAGAAAGCTATCCCTTGGAAGAATGAGGACACAAAATCTTGTGGAAGCTGTTAGTTTAAAAGGTTTGAGTTCCCTGCTCTCATTTTCAAACTCCTAGCTAATGCATTTCAGAAGATGATCTCCCAGATACAAACTGAGCTGCAAGCACAGCAGCTGCCTTCCTGGGTCTGCCCGCAGGGCAGCTGTGGTGCTTTCTGCTCCTTGGATTTGCCAACCAGTAACAGGACCACGTCAGCTTGCTGAGAATGGACCCCATGGTAATTATGAAACTCTCACACTGTGAACAGGCCGAGTTTAGCCCAATAAGGGGTGAGAGGTTACAAACTGGAGAGAAGTATCTGGTCAGGGAACAGAAGAGAAAATTGCAAGAGGTTTTCATCTCTATTCCTCAGAAAACGAGGTGCTGTGCATCAAGGGGCCACTCTCTCAGGACAAGAGTTTCTGTGACTTTAGGAGGATACTAACCTGTGCAAGGTATCTACAGAACCTGGGATGCTGCCCATCACCAGTGCAAGACATGGCTGAAGTCTCAGCACTCTTTCCCAGCCTAGTTTTATCCCTAAAGAGACACTAAGGACAGAATCCTACCTCCCTAAAATCTCTCCCAAGGGTAAACAGGGCAGCATGGTTCAAAGACACACACATATTTTGAAGGCCTCTGACAGCATATCCTCAATCACAAAACCTGGATGTCCCAGAAGCAGGAAGCCTCCTCCAGTTTCAGTTTCTTCTATTATTTCCAGCACATGGTTGCCCCTATCCTCAATGGTGGGCAATGACCATAATGCAGTGGGCCTGTATCCTCCAGCTCTCAGCGCTACAGAGTAACAACTGAGGAAGGCGCTCTGGAGTCTGGAAGAGAGCTTCCAATTGTAAGTAACTCCAAAGGCTCAGAGCCTGCAAACATCTCCTTGTCAGGCATCTAATCACCCTGCAAAACTCTGTGCAAGACAGAGTTTAGCAGCAGTAACGCCAGAGAGGGAACAGCCTTTCTGCTGATTTAGGGCCCCACTGTACTGAGCAGCACACACACAGATCAGAAGACAATTTCTGCCTTCAGGAGCTCAGTGCCACAAAAGGCAGGGGAGGGAACACAGGCGTTGACAGTTGTTTGCCCACCATCTCAAGGCGGGTCAGCAGCAGAGCCAGGCAGAGAACCCAAGCCCCGCCTTCTGGGGACACACCACCTCCTCCCAGAAAGCCCCACCAAGGGACCACAGCAGGCTCACCAATTCCCAGGTGGGTGTTGATAGAGGCGTAACGGGCTGTGCCAGTCAGATTCTTGTTTTCCCGGTAAGGGATGTGCTGGTGGGTCCGGGCGTCTCGGTACTTCTTGGCCAAACCAAAATCAATGATGTACACTAGGTTGCCTTTCTTGCCGAGGCCCATAAGGAAGTTGTCTGGCTTTACATCCCGATGGATGAAGTTCTTGGAATGAATGTATTCAATACGGCTGATCTGGAGAGGGGAACGAATAGATAAATAAGTAGCGGGTCAAGCAGGTAGTAAAATAAACATAATTGCATCTGCTACAACCAGTACCCTGTCCAGGACACTGGCCTGTCACAGCAGGGAAAGGGGCACTTTGCAGAGAGTGAGACAGATGACAGCCAATAAGTCACCTTCTAGAAGCAGAGATCTGGAGATGGAATTCAACCCTGCACACCAGCCCAGCCCTCAATCTGGGGAGGTCACCATTAGCACTGTAAGGAAGGATGGGAAGCAAGTTTGCACAGCCTAAAACTTTGAGCTTCAGCACTGACACCAGTCGACTCTCAAACTTAGCCAGACTGGGAAAGGAGAGGGCCCAGAACAGCTCAGAGTCTTAAAACCAGGGCATAGGCAGTTGAGTTGACATAAGTAGCGATGCCAGTCATTCATCACGCAGGCAAAAGCATCCCTGCATGCAACACTAACACAGGGTGAGCAGCAGGGGAAGGAAGGAGATCAGGAAAAGCCAGCAATGCCTGGGCTCCAGGCCTTCAGCTTCATCAAGAAATAAAAACCCAACAGCCCCTTTCTACCAAAGGAAAAAAGCCTGGGATATAACAGTTCTTGAGCAGAAGGGATGGGAGGGGGAGAACAAACAAACAAACAAACAAAAGAGGGCATGGAAAAGGAGAGCAGGCACAAATGCTTCTGAGGAAACTCACCATCTGGTCTGCCAGGAGCAGAACTGTCTTGAGACTAAATTTGCGGGAACAGAAGTTGAAGAGATCTTCCAGGCTGGGCCCCAAGAGTTCCATCACCATCACATTATAGTCCCCCTCTGCTCCGCACCACTTAATGGAGGGGATACCCACTGGGAAAAGAAAGAGATTAAGCCCACAGAACAGAGGAAAACTGCTGCATCCCCTGGTGAGATCATCCCCAAACCCAAATTATTTCCTTTCTAAGGCCCTTCAGAATAATTTCCTTCTTCAACCACCCCCCCAGCCCCATCCTTTCCTCCCCATCTCACCTCCTCCCTGCATCATCTTGTAGAACTTGCTTTCAATGTGGAGCTGAGGATGCTTGGTTTTGACACATTCCAGTTTGATGGCCACTTCTTCACCAGTTGCAATATTGGCTCCTGCATAGAAAGGAGGGTGAAATGTAGACTGTGCAAGATTCCACTGAAGCTAAACACTTTAAACAAGACCTGTACAGATGCCAAGACCTTAAGATTTGCCCTGAAATTTATCCTCCGTGACAGAAATTATATTCAGCCACTTCAACTCCATACAGAGTTTCCAGCACTGCCATTTGCAAAGGCAAGCCCAGAGGAAGGCAGATGAACAGGAAACCAGCTCTGATCTTGCAGACAAGCTGCAACAAAAGCCCTACGATGTGTTAACTGCCTCGTTATCTCAAGAAGTGCCAGACTTTGGGAGGTCAACCTGCATGTCTCAGCAGTACCTAAACTGAGTGGAAGTTTTAGCTGTCCCTGATCACACACCTAGCCCCTGAACCCAAGCCAGTCCCCCAGGCATCGATATGGAGTACCTCTTCCTGAGCAAAATTACCGGTTACCTCAGGTACATCCTTTCAACAGAGACAATTAGTTCAGGAGGAGACATTGCTAACATTCCCAGCTACCTCTGGTTTCTCTACAGCCCTGACCTGCTCAATATGGACAATTCCCAAACCTTCAGCTTCTCCCTCTCCTGAGGGCTTTAATAATACCTTTATCTTTTGCCAACACAGAAACATTTGTTATATCCTAAATTAGAAGCGTGAAGAAATAAACCGAATCCAGTACTGAATTAAGCTGCTCAGGCGCCTTTGTTGAAGGTATTGCTAGATAGTCTGTGAGGACACCAAACCACCGCCCCACGCGCTTCTTTCTGCAAACAACTGAGCTGCCAGCCACGAAAGCCAGCACTCTGGTCCCAAAGCACACTGTCAAAGGCGAAACAGGCTGGTCTTTCCCTTGTACTAGCAAAAAGGATTCCAGATGTTTCACATCATCCTAAAATGGAAAGACTGAAGATCTGTACACAGGTCACGGGAATGACACTCAAGACTTGCTTCTCTCTGCTCCCACTCCCATGCCTGTCTCACATGCAGACAAGCCCTTCCTATCAGGAACTATTAAAAGTTCCACTCAAACACAAATCAGAGAGCAGCTCTAATCATGAGCAGCTTATGAACACCATCATAAAATAAACTACTCCGTAACATGCATGCCAAACATGAGCTGGAGTCAAAGGTGATGTTTTGTAGATATCCCACAGCTAGTTTTGGTAGGTCTAGCTGAACTTGTGTCTCCTGATCCCCATGTTAAGGCTACCAGAGTCCACAAGGACAGCTGCAGACTGATCGTTCCATCCATCTTCTTTCACACACACAGCTCCAGAGCCAGGGACCAAAAAAGAATGAGGAAACATTCCCACAACCTGATCCCTTTCTCCCCCTGGATCCTAAGGAGATCCATCTCCTGTTGAAGAGTTCTGGCTTGTACACAAAGCCAGCCAAGAGCTGCCTGCTAGCAAAAAGATGTCATCTGGATACTACAACATCAGGTCGAGACAGACAAGCTGCTAGGAATTTGTAAGAGTGGAACAAAAACAATCGGGGCCTAGAGGGATTGATTTACTAAGAAAGATTAAAAGAGCTAAATATGTAGCATAGACAAGAGATACAACTAAGAAGGGTGGGGAGGAAGAATGGGACATGACAACAGTCTGCAAATATTTGAAAGCTGTAAACAGTAAGGAGGGAGGGGAATTATTTAGGGTGCTCTGAGGGAGGGGAAGGAGGAACACTGGCATGAATTTAATAAGGGTTTTTGCTCAACAGCCAGGAGACGGGAAAGGGAACAAGCCATCCCAAGATCTAGAGCCATTTGTCCAATGGTTACCTCTGGAAAGATGCTGGCATTTTCCATTTAAAACCGCTGGCCAGCAAACCAAGTCTGTGCGTTCCCTTCACTCCACCACAGGACCCTTCTTACAAGCATCAAGAGCGCAAGGAAGAAAAGATCATGAAAGGGGCCCTGAACTAGTATCCACCTCTTGAATTAGTGTTCAGTCACTGGCCTTCATTCAGCATGGAAACACCCAAGACATCTAAATAGATAAGAATGCTTTCTTCCATTCTCTCTTTCCCCTGCCTTTGTGAAGACTTTACTCCAAATCCTCTGCACCAGCTCTCTTGTCAGTTCCCTGGGGGGATTTTTTTCCCCTCTCCTAGCCCATCTGCTGACACACAAGCCACCATGAGTCTTGCTGACTTCTGGCAGCAGTAGCATTAGCATTTCGAATGAGCCTGACACAGCCCCCCCCCCCAAAGTTGAACAGTGGAAAGATGAATGAGTTCTCATCTCCACATTACCCTGTGTATTTAGGAAGATGATGATGCATCCATCTACTAGGCTGTCGGAGGCGGGGAGTCTTATCTCTGAGCATGCAAAGCAGGAAAAAGCAGAGGGGGTGGAGGGAAGAAGCATTATGAAAACCTAAAGATTCTACAAAATGTGAATATGTCACTGAAAAGATCAGCACAGCCTTCAGCCCCACACACACCACTGCCCCAACACAGGCACTAGTCTCTTAGAAAAAGGAGGAACTACCCTGCGGTGTAGAACAGCAAAAGCAGGACCAATCTGATCTAATGGGGAGGGGAGTCACTCAGCTATTGCTTTGGGATCACCCCCTCTCCAAACCCCCACATGTCTCCCGATTGCTCCCTCCACCATTTTTTGGCTAGACATCTACCCAGAGACTACCACAAGCAAGGGCAGAATGCACAGGAAGGAGTCTCTCTGATCCTTTGTTCCACACTTTAACCACCATCTTTAAAAAAACAAGTACAAAAGCAACAGTTCTTTGCTCCCTCTCCAGACTGGAAAGCACCATGCTTCAGACAAATGCAGCAGAGCCTTGCCTAGCTTCAGCCACTTGAGAGACGTATGTAGGATTGGGGATAATTCCTAACATCCACCCCCAGTCTCGCTTCGCTGTGGGGGCTGCACAAAATTCAACTCATTCATCACGAGCTGCTTGAAACGGGGCCCCGGGGACAGAGGATGTCACTGGCTAAACAGGATCTTTTTGGAGCGGAAGCCTTGCCACATGCCTGATACAATAACCACCACCCTCCCTGTGCATCGGGCAAACCAACAGGCACGGCCCCTCCTGCTCTCCCCAACGCCCACTCCCCTCTCCACAGCTTGGCGGGGGAAGAAAGGAGGGCTAGGAACAGATGGAAGAAGTCAGATAGGGAGAGAGAGAGTTAACAGGCCAGGAAACAAAGGGAAGGCACTCCCCTCCCAACAAGGGAGGAGCCTGCCACCAGGAACTGTCCCCCAGCCAGCGCAGGTCCCAGCATGCTTTGTCTGCCCCACTGTCCCCAGCTCCTGCCGTCCACTGCTCTCCACTGCCAGCATGCCCGCCAGCATGCCCACCAGCACACCCCAGCCCCAACCCTAAAACGTCCAGCAACCCTGCCGTGCCTCTTGGCCAACACCTCTGACAAAGCACCTCTCCTGCAACAGCCCCAAAGTCTGAGGAATTCCTCTGCAAACGGGGCTTTGCTCCTCTGAGTGGCCATTTTTAGGGGCCGGATTGGATAGCAGAGGCCCAGGGCAGCTGGATCTCAAGCCAAGGCCAGGGGAAGCCTCCAACTCACATTCCCTGAGGTAGAGTGTGGAAGCAAGGCATTGTACTTTAAGCCCCAAATGAGGATTAACAAGAGTCCATCCTCTGTGTATGCCCATGTGGAAATTTGAGTTTTCTTCTGACAGAAGACCCAACAATCAAGTCCCCAAAGAGCACAGCACACAGCACCCACTGGTTACAGAGTGGGCGAAGACACAAAGACCCTGATAAGGAGAAGCTGGGTACAAACCAGAGACAGCCAGGGCTTGTCTGTCTGCTCCATCTCCACACCATTTTCAAGAGAGACAACTGCAAGGTGAACTGGTGCAGGAGAGAAGTCCTTGTGAGTGAGTCCCTCTGTCTGCAGAGCAGACCGTGAGAGGATCGCATGAGGGCAAGCGTCCTCCAGACGCACCATCACAGACTACATGCCTGATTCCTCCAGGCTGGGGAGTCACCCAGGCTCCAAGAAGTCTCGCTATCACTGCTTCAAAACACGCTGGCTTGCACCTCAATGAGCATCACAAGGGCTTTGATACTGCATTCAAGTAACTTGGTTGAACTCAGCAGTTGGAGGCATCCTGCTGTGCTCACCACGCTCAGGCACTGGGGGGGCTTCCTCTGCCTCTCATGTTTGGGTATGGACAAGGTGGGCACAACCTCTTCATGACAGCCCATGTTTTCCAGGCCCCCTCTGCACAGATGTATGACCTGTTAAGCGATGCAGAGGTCTCCCCATTCAGTATCTCCTTTCTCCACACTCTTCCCAGATGTTTTGCAAGGTCCTGACTGCTTCTACTGTCCTAGAAAGGGTCTGGAAGGCCTAAAGTCCCAGCATCAGCGGAACACACTATGTCCAGGCTATAAGCAAGCCCTCAACTCCTAGCACCTGGGAACCCAAGGCACTGCCACCTGAGACACTAACTGGCCAGAGTGACACACAGGACCAGGCTGCAGTGAAGGCAGCACACTGTGGAATCAGGATCTCTGATCCATCATTTATCACCCTTGTTCGTGCTCTGGATAAAGGTGGCAACAAAGCCTGTTACTGATGATTCCCACAGGATACTTAATCAAGAGAGGCTGCCAACACTAATCAAGAGAGAATAATAAAGCAAGGGGAAACTGGAGATAAAAGCCAGAGGTAGAAAACAGAAGGTGATTTACAAACATGGGGAAAAGTGATCTGAACTAGAGGCATTCAACTAAAGGAACTCGGGAAGGGATAGGAAGACATTGCAAAACCTAGAAGAGATCTCCTACAATGCAGCTGACAGTGTGCTAAGGCCAATTCTGCAACCGGATACAGTGTTGGTGATTGGGAAAGCCAAGGAGACACAAAGCAGTCTATGCAGAGGCATCATGTTACAGATCACTCAAGGGTAGCCCTTTGCTGCCCAGCACTGGAAACACCACACCTCAAATGCTGTGTAGGCTCCAAGCCGCTCAGCAGATGGACAAACTGGGAAAAACTGAAGGAGCAGCAAGTGCCAGGAGCGGTGTGTGTACTAGAAAGCAAAATACAACTCAACTGAGCAAATTAACAGCCATCTGCAAGTACCCAAAGGGTGCAAACACCAAGAAGGGAAAGGCCAATCACTCTGCTGGCCTGCAGGACTACAGCTAAACAGGTAGGGGTGAGAACTAGATGACAGGTAAAGCCACACCAGTTCTCATGGAGAGATTGATCAGGCCACTGGGTAGTCTCACCAGTCCAGCCCCACATGGCCTGAGCCAATAAAAACATCAGCAGGAAAAGCACCAGGGAACATAGCCACACATCAGTGCGCTGGGCTTGGAAGAACTTCTCCCTGAGTGACATGTTGTGGTAAGCGGAAGCCCAGTGATTCAGGAGCTCTCTTCACTGAGCTCTCAGCTCAGGTCATTCCAGACACTAAATCCTATTACAGATCTAATAGATCTGGGTCCCAGTACTTCAACCAGGCCAGCCTCTCTGACCTGTTCTGTACCTCCTGGACTCAGACCTCTCTCTCACAGGTGCTGGACCACTTCTTCCACTACCAATCTTCTCAAAACTTTAGTCCTTCTACTCCAAAAGAACACCCATTTCTTCCCTTCCCACCGCCCACTCTTTACAGAATTTATACCCACACACACCCAAGATCAAGAAAAGGAAGCAAGCAGGCTGGAGCAGGGTGTATGACAAATACAAATTTGGCCTGAATAGTCCAAATCTAAATTGGTCTGATCAAACATCGCTGTCTTTCCAACACCTGTGAGGCAAAGCTGAGCTCATCCCACTTACTTTGCCATCAGAAGACCAGCAGCAACTATCAGTACTCCTTGAAGCTCTTTTTTTTTTTCCTCCACCACTTTCAACCTTACATGGTGTCCACAAAGATCAACAAAGGAAACCAACCCCAAAACAGTGACGCAACTGAGAAAAACAGCCTCACAGGTGAAGGACAGAGACTCACACTCACCCAGGTAAATGTCTCCAAACGAACCGCTGCCAATCTTTCTGCCCAGCCGGTATTTGTTCCCCACTCGAAGCTCCATGGTTCAGCTGTGCTGAGAAAAGAAGTGTAGAAAGCACAACGTCAGAGCAGAAACAGGAAGTGAAACACGTAAGGCTACAGAGAAAACCTCACCACTTCACCCAGAGGCTGGGTACAGTCTTTCATCTTGAAACACTTCACTATCTGCGTGGCCTCTATCACCTCCCCTGATCTCCTGGATGCCCAGGGACAGCATGAGATAGAAACACTGCAGGAAGATGACCCTTTCAAGCACATTTTCCATATTCCCACTATGGTAATGAAGAAGGATTGAATCTTTTCACCAACATTTTATTCAGAGACTGGGAGAGGGAGAGGAAATCCCTCCTGAGAAGGTTTCAGTGGGTGATCACTTGTCACTGAAGTGAGATGGTACTGCTCCTTGAAACCTACAGGACCTGGCACCAGGACAAGCAGTAACCTCAGGAGGCATCAGAAGGGACAGGCGTAATAAACACTAAGAGAAGGAGCACTTTCTGGCCCAGCCCTAGCCCAGCACCTCCAGTGGCGGTGAAGCACAGGACCCAAGGGCTGCAAGAGACAGACAGACTGCCAGAAGCAAGCTGCTCCATTGCCCCTAGGCAGGGGCCGGCACAGGGGACAGGGAGGAGACATCTCTCTGAACTGAACCCTCCAAGGCACACACTGACTAGGAACACCATTTGCTTATCTCCACACACTTCTGCTGATGGGATCACAGCCTCCTTTGGTCTACCTGAGCCTCTCTGTTGACTACCCAGGTGTGCCAGCTGTTTGTTTTTAGCAGCTGAGGCCTTTCCTCATCCCTTTACCTGAGGTGATTAGCTAACCCTTTGACCTGCTATATCCCATCGACATGCCCAGGCATAGCCTACTCACCTTCCACAGAAAACCAACTAGGTGGAAGGACCACGACCACAGAGTCTGTTCTGCCTGGCAACCTCAGCTTCTACTGCAAACACCTTGGCCAAGCACAGTTACCGAAGTTCCCCTCTTAACAGCCCCTTTTCCCTCACCCCTTCCACAGCCACCAACTTACTCTAGGAACTGTGGCTCTTGGAGACAGCCAGCACGGCTCCTTTTAGAGGGATTTGCCACACTCCTAATTTATGCAATGCCACATTATTAGCGTACAAAATGCAGACACAGAGCCTGTTGGGGACAGGAAAGGTGAGGAATGAATCATGTTTTCACAAGTAGGTGAGAGGAACTTTCCCTTGCTGGAGCTCAGTGGGATGGAAGCATCACTGAAGGAAAGACAGGAGGAACTGCCTTGTGAGACACAGGCGCGCACACACACAAAAAATAATCCCAGCTACAGGATTCTGGGCACACTATAAACCCAGCGCTGCTCCTCCTGCCCCAGGAGATGGGATTACAGAAAGAGGAATGGACGGGCTGCAGAGACATACAGGGAAATAATCCTATCAAGGCATTCAGGGGACATTGTGAACCCTGAAAGCAGAGCTCCAGTCACCAGAAGCCACACACAAAACACTGGGAGGTGGAGTCCCCTCACCTAGTATTTACTTATGCATGTGGGTTTCTGTGCGTGTAAAGACTACAAAACCCTGTGGCTATTTCTGACTTTCTTACTACAAGGAATGTAGGCAGAGCCTTGGGAACCAAACCAGGAGGCAGGCGTACCTGGGTGAGGGCGCAGCAAACAGACATGATTTTTATCCGCTGCCTGCTGTTCTGTATAACCACATTAACATGCATCTGACTTGCCTACACTCCCTACTCCAATAAACGATCAAAGGTCTGTGTCCCCAGGAACTCGTCACACCACTGTCAGGAAGACGGCTCGCCAACCTCCTTCCTTCATGGCCATGTCTACTCAGGCCTGCTAATCCCAAGACTTCCCACTCGAGTCCAACTCCCAGCAGTGACAAGCACGGCCAAACCTGCAGTGGGTTCCCTCCGCATCAGGGCACAGCGGTTACTGCTCTGCAACACCACAGTCCCGAGACTAAATTGGGTCCCACCCCTCCGGGACAGGCAGGAGCCAGGTTAAGAAGGGTTTCTCGGACAACAAGGCAGCAGCCCTTCTAGCTGATTAAGCAACAGGCTCCAAAGGGGAATCTAAAAAATGCTCTGGGGTGAGGGGGTGGAAGCGGGAGGGATAATGGAGTGAAAAATCATGGCCTCGCACAGCTGTCATTTTGCCTTATCTCCCCACCACCACACACACACAAGTGTGCAGAGAAAACCTGGGTGGAGGACAGCCAGAGCAACAGCCTGGATTCATGGTAAGGGGAGTGGGCAGGACACACACTTCCCACCCCCCAGCAACTGCTCCAGGAGTTCAAACATCCACCACATTTGCTTCTACTTCACACGCATACCCCCACCATCTACAGCTTCCGCTCTCATCATCTGATCTTCAGGTCTACTATTACAAGAAGAAAGAAAAATTTACATATCAAATTCGTGTTATTATATATTAAATTTATATTACTCTCTCTGTATTACATTCATAAAATTCAAGCAGCCCTGCACACCCCCCAGCAGATTTAACTCCCCCCTCCCCCCGGGAGCCCTGGCCACCCATCCTGCACTCTCCAGCATTCCCAGGGGCTGCAGGGCGATCATTTAGTTAAACCATTTAGTTTTCCATACGGGATTAACACACATACAACCTCAAAGCAAGCGTGTGCTCTGCATGAGCGCTTGCATACGTGAATATCCAACATTACACAGCCACCTACAACATACTACACAGCCTAAAAAAAAATAAATTAAATCCAAATAATAAAAATTACTATCCAGCCACCAGCGCTGCTTCCCCACACACACCATTTTGCACCGATCCCCTTTTATATAATATAAAATACCCACATACAGGCACAAAGGCCATTATATAAACACACGATAGAGTTGATCTCACTCTGCTGTGCCAGCACCGATGGCGACAGAAGACGCAGGGACCATCTCAGGGTTGGGGGACACACACAGGAATGCCACCTCAGCCCCACCTGAGGGGCTAGGGAGGGGGAAGATGCCCTGGCTAGCAAAGGCCACACAAAACCAAACCCATGGCTCCATAATGGAGGCTGCAGAGCCCAGCACCGCTCTGGCTTTCAGTGGAAGTGTGGGGAGCGGGGACTGCTTTGCCTATAAAGGCTTTACATGGGGTTGGGGGTTTTTGTGTGTGTGTGTGAATAAAGGAAGAGGCTGGCAAAACAAGAATCTGAACTGGCTTAAAAATGGGAAGGAAAACGGGGCGGGGGGGGGGGGGGGGAATATCATACTGATCGAAACACAAAACATCAACACCCCCCAACCCCCCCCCCCCAGACCCTTTCACACTTAGAAAAAGGAGAGGATCTAGCAGCAAATAAGATAGGGGGAGAGAAACCCCACGTACAGAGCACTTGGGCTGTATTTTAGGAACAAATAGCCACAACAGGAAAACAGGAGGAAACAACAATCCCAACAATTATATATATAAAAATATATGTGTGTCCCTTACACCCCCACCCCTCACAGGCAAAGCACTACGCGCAGCCAGCCTTACCCGGGCTGTTATTTTTCCGGGTAGGTAACAAAAACCAGCCACCGCCGGGAACGGCGCTGAACTTCTCGTCCCCGTCCCCCCCTTTCCCAGCCGCGGACCCCCGCCCCCACCGCCCCCCACCCCGCACAAAAGGAAGCGCCGACCCCCACCCCCACACGCAGACCCCTCCGAAGGAGACGATAAGTGGGGCTGGAGAAGGAGACAAGGAGCATCAGTGAAGCGGGAGGGATGGCGGTTAAATCACCCAGGGGGCCGCCTGGCCCCCCCCGGGGACCCCCGCAGCCCCCCACCGAGAGCGGCACAGCACCCACTGCACCTCTTCCTCGCTCGTTCCGGACCCGCTGGCAGGCAGGGCGCCGGCAGGCAGAGAACGGGGAACAGAGGGGAGGCCCCCCCCAAAAAAAATCCGCCGCCCCTGAGGGTGCGACCCCCTCCCAGCGCCCCCACAAAGGGGCTTTTGTCCCCTGCTGCCCCCCCCCGTCCCGGCGCATCGCGCCCTACTCTCCCCTCCCCCGCCCCCTCCCCCTCCCTCCGAGCACACAAAGAGCCGGAGGGGCCGCCTTTCCCCCGGGGTTTGCGCCCCAAGATGGAGGCGGGCGCCCCCCATACCCACCCTGGCGGGAAGGGGACCGTGTGGGGCTGCTGCTCCGCCGGCTGTCAGGGGGCCAGGCGGCCGCGGCGGGAAGGATGACGGAGGATTGGGGAGGGCTGGTGGCGGCCGTGCCCGGCGCGTCCCTCCTTCGCTCGGCTCAGAGCGGCGCGGCGCTGCCTGCCGCCTCCCGCCCGCTCGCCGTCCCCTCCAGCCGGCGTGTGCTCAGCACAGCCCGGCGCTCACCCAGTTTCCATTGAGCCCCGGAGCCAAACCCACTGATGTCACCCAGCGCAGCCCCGGCCCTCCCCCTCCTCCTCCTCCGCCCGCCGTTAAAGGCGCCACCGCCCGTCGCTGTTCTCACCACCCTCCGGCCCGGCGTCCCCCCTCAGCCTCGGCGAGGGGGAGGCCTACCCCCACACACACACCACGGGGAGTGCCTGTGGGGGTCATTTCCTCTCAGCGGCCCCCGGGCTCCCCGCTGAAAGTTTCTGCTCAGCAGGGCACTGTGGGGGAAAGCAGGGCAACAGCCCACCTGTGGCACCCCACTGCAGTGGGGGGGAAAGTGGGGTACCCCCAAAGTGGCACCATCAGCCCTCATCCACCTGAGGATCCTTACCCAAGGGTGCAGGGTCCCATCATGATGGCGGCAGATGCCAAGCAGGAGTGCAACAGGATGGCCCATGAGGCATCAGAGCCACCCCAACCCCACAGAGATGGTCTGAGCTACTCAGTCCATTCCCATCTGGAGTTGGGGACACCCCTTGGGTGAAGCACCTGCTACTCCAGGGGAATGTCAGCACCCATATGTAACCCTAACATGCATGAACAGAGGCCCACTGGGTGCCCACCAGCAGACAAGCGCAAAGCCAGGAGTGTCTGAGACCCAGGAGACCACCATGTGCTGCAGAGAGCCCCAGCCAGCTGGACCTGCTGGGGGAGGCAAATGGGGTGCATCAAACCCGCACAGGGGGGTTAGGAGTAGAGACCAGGTGGGGAAAGTGTTTTGGGGCTCCCAGGATGTGGGTGGTGGGGGCTTAGATGGGAAAAAGGAAGGAGGGGCCATTGTGAGCTCTGGGAGCAGGAGCACAAGGGGAGGCTGGAGGCCAGCGCAGGGAGAGGGGGAAAGGAACATTGGTGGGAACTGTGGAGCAAATGCCAGACACTTCCAAGCTTTGCAGGCACCAGGATGCCTCATTAGGGAGGAGCTGCTTCAGCATAGTCATCACAAAGTTCTGCGGTCAGGCTGAGGGTGGAGGAGATAAGCCTTATGAAGGAGAGTTCAAGAAGCCCCATACCAGGCCAGCCCCTGTGTGCATCTAGGCCAGGACCTCCCATGTCAACTTCCAAATACACAACATAAGTATGGACTGTGGGCACCAAGAGGCTGATGTTGCTGCCCTACCAATGCTGCGTGGTGCAGAAAGCCGTTGTTGCTTTGAGTTGTACCAAGATGGTGGTCCGCAGTGCTCCGAATCCCACTGGCAGTCAGCACCTGTGCTGAATGGATGGGCCATTAAGACTTGGGATTAGTTCCTCCTTTATGTGACCCTTTGGGAAACAGTGCTGTTTCCTTCTCTCACTGCTGGGCTAGTTTTAACACAGAACTTTGTCTCCATTCCGAGAAGTTAAAATTTAATTGAGTTTTTTTGTAGTAATGACATTTCCTTACACATGCTCCACCAAACCTCTGTAGTTTCACATCTTCCGTAACAGCAAACAGATGGGAAGGTAGGTAATAAAGCGTGCAGCCACTGCTGAATTTGGCTGAGGGCTTGCCCTCCTGCCCTGGGTGGGTGCATATCAGCCAAGAGGGAATTTTCTGAAGCCAAACTCTGCTCACAGGTGCAGCAAGAGGCAGGCCTATACAGGGTAGGGTCTGCCAGAGAGAGCTCCTGGAAGGATGGATCCAAATCAGATCCTAAGAGAGTCGGTTCTTGGCATGGCAGATAGGAGCAGAATTTGGGGTGATGCTGTCTGGCAGGTGGGTGCAGGGTCTGAGTGGATGGTGGCCACACCAGCTCTTCTACCTGTGCTGGCTGAAGCAGAGGGAGGGAATTTGAAGAAATTCCGAACATAGACACAGCCCTTGGGGATGAAATCAGAATGTGTGTATGGACACTTCAGCTACCTTTATTTTAATCATTTAGGGCTTAAAATAAGAAGTCTTTAATTAGAAACATTCCCTTAATTGAATTGTAATCAAGCTTTTAGTGCTGTTAGCCTGGCTAACCGTGTGATCTAATAACACCCACCTTCTCTCCAAGCATTGCCTAGTTACACCTCTTCTTATGGAGTGATTTATATGAGGGAGTCTGGGCCAGGGGCTGCTGGTTTTGGTTCTGTGTGTAGCAGCCAGTATTACAAGGACCCTGTCTCCATCAGGATAGGCAGTGCTCTAACTTCTGCCCCAGTGTCTAAAAAAAGGTAGGTCTCATGTATAACAAAAGCAACAGGACCCCAACTAGAGAGGTTGGGGTTAGATTGGGAAGAGAAAAAATTTGACAAGCAGAGTCCATGCTCACAATCTGTACTGGGTCATCTCCATTCCTCTCCAGTTACCAAACTGGTGTGCATCAGTAACCACAAAGCATCTTTTCCTCTTTGTTCACCTGTCCAAATGAACATCCCTCAGGTCTAGCCCTGTAGTAGGCTCCAGAATACAACAACAAAGGCACATTAAGACTTTTTTTAAACTGCGGCACCTGAAAGGCCATCTAACCTCCCAGCCCCTGTAGTGAACCACAGCCACACTCATAACCCCCTGGCAGGATGAGACCCCAGGAGGCCCACCTCATTGCTTCTCACTGGTTTGCCTGGGAAGGATCTTTGGGTGTAGAGCATGGTAGGGATTTATGGTTCCAGCCAATCCCCTTAGCTCTCCAAACGGGGAAGCTACACCTGGGACACCTCATGTCTACTTTTCACTGGGTTCAGACATGGCCACAGCATCCCTAGATGATCCAGGGAGAGCTGCTGTTGAAGGCAGGCAAGCAGAAGATGGATTACACAGTGTAACTCTACTTGCAGGCCCTTTGGCTGCTATCCTGTTCACATAGGAAGGTCCTGGGCAGTCCTCAGTGCCCCCACTGCAGCAGCCATGGCAACATGTCTTGGGCTGAATCTTGTGGGCCAATGTATCCAAGGGGGCATGCCTGCACTGCACATCCATCCAGCCTCACCACTGCCTGCCATGTCATTCCCTGGGGTAGGACAGGATATGAAGGGCTAGAGTTGCCCTGCTTACTCGTGGTGTCACTGCTGGGTGGCCTTCCAATGTCACCATGTATGATATGATATTCATAGCGCCTAGCAAAACTTGTGGGAAAGCTGAGCTCCAGTGACCTAGCAGACCTCAGAGAACTGCCAGGTTGCATTTGGCAGCTCTGCCTGATCCACAGTGTGCAGAATCCTGTTTCACCCACCATCCAGAAAAGAACATGCAGCTTTGAGGACCAAAGCCACCTCTTCACAGACACTTGCCTATGCTAGGAATGTGTGAGGAATTAGGAAAAAAGCAGAAAAAAACCTTCAGCTCTGTGCTGAGGTTCTACTTCTGCAAGGCCAGCGAGAACAAAACAGATGAGAAGTGAAAATAAACACATTTTCCACCTGCATCTCAAGAGCAGAGGCTCCCAAGGATGCAGGTACCTGGGACTTGACACATCCAACAGAGCAGAGCAGAATTGTTCAAAGGATTAACTCACAGTTTATTCAGAACATGCAGCCCCTGCTCAAAAAACAGATTAAAATTCACAGGGTCTTTTTTTATGGAACACATACTCCAGTTTTTCAGTATTTCCCAAATAATAATAGATTTACCTTCTCAATACCCATCCCAAGCAAGGGGGTAACGCTTTAGAGAAGACTCAGAGTTCCTGGAGGAAAGATGAAACCAGCCTGCAAGCTGGAGATGCTGTTCTGAGCCCTTTGCCAGAGCGCTCTGCATTTTAAAACCTTTTCTGTAGCCAAGTGCAAGTCCCCATTCACACGCAGCAGGGAGCAATAAATACTCCTGCAAATGAGACATCAGGATCCCAGGATAGCACAAGGCTTAAAAACAATGCCAAACGCCAAAATAAATAAAACATAGCTAATAGCTACCTCCGAAAAGGTTGCTGTGACTGACTCGCTCAGCATCAGGTAGGAAATCCGGGGCAGGGGCAGGGATCCAGGCCAACACACAACTGTCTCAGCAGTGAGTCACTCCTTTCCCTTCACACTTCCAGGGGAAAAAAAAATACAATAAATATGATGCTGAGGCCCTGCAAAGAGCCTTCCTTCTTCGTGACACAGCCCAGCCTCATCCAGAGCACCATCTAACCTGTGCGCTGCAGGTGTCCTGTGGAAAATAAATCTGCGGCCACATAATTAAAGACTCGACTGTAATTCATATGCATGAGGACAGTGAAGGGCAGTTGTACAGCCAGCCTTGGTGCTGCCACTTCCTGGTGATGAGAAATGTGCGTTCTGATATAACAGATAGCAATAGCGGCCTGTTGTCCTCGGTGAAGAGCAGAGCTGGCGAGAGGTGAGATGTGCTGTCAGGCAGCATCTGGGAGCAGTAGGAGCAGTAGGAAGAAGACTTCAGAGAAGACTATTGTTCAGGCACTGGAGAATTCTCTGGTCCCAGAACCACAAGCTGATATAGCTGTCATCCCTGCTCCCCCTCCAAGCTTTCCCACTTTTGGCTTCCCTTCCTCAGGCTTGGCCATTGCACCCTCCCACCTCACTTGCCCTTCCCTGTCTCTTCCCCACTGCACCCTAGGACCCAGACTCTTGCCTAAACAGTACCAGTCTGGCTCCTTGACCAGTCAACCCCAGCCTTCTCACTGCATATTGTCCCCCCTTCACAGTACAAGCCTTCCTGGGCAGTTGGTTGATAGCAGCTCCTCTCCATCCCCAGTCTCATCTGTCACCAGAACCCCCTGCACTCTCCAAGCAAATCTTGAAGGACTTTTCCAACTGAAATCATTGTATGATTTAAATTGTTTGATTGTTGCCTGCCTTCCCTTCTGCCCCCCCTGCCCATCCCACTGCTGATCACCTCTCCCCTGACCTTGCCATTCCCTGTCTCACTGCTCCGGCCAGCCTTGCTCTCTGCTCCCAGTTCCCCTGCTCAGCCAGTCCAAGTCACTCCAGCAACTCCCGGACAATAGTCCCTTACCCAACCAGCCCTGGCATCTCCCTGCAGCTCCCAGTTTGTTTTTCACCAGATTTTTGGTCCTTTCCCTTTGAGTTTCATCCTTTCCCTATTCAAATCAGGGGTTTTCCTCCGTCAGGCTTCCCAGATGCCAAAAGAGAGGTGGCCAGGAGCACAGTGCAGAGGGAAGCATTGAGGGATTCAGCCTGGTGCCTGACACAGAGCACCAGGATGCAGCCCTAGAAGGGAAAGCCCTCCCATTTTCCCTCAGCCCTGCTCCTCCATGGGAAGGCCCATACACCGTCCCTCTGGCCTCGGAAGTGAAGGGGGAGGTTGGGCAGGTTAGCAGAGGCTGTAGTCTTTGTAGCTGTGAAGCTACAAGTCATCTTCTCATGTTTAACAAAACCATGTAATTTGTCTTCAATGGTGGGGGAGAGCATAGGTGCTTCATGGAACTGGCAAAAACACAGCCTCCATGAGAGAAAAACTCATGTCATGCCCAAGGTGAAGCTCTTGCCTGAAAGCCCAGAAGATATACAGCTTTCATCCCTTGGGCCACATATATTTATATATGTATATATATATGCTTTCAAAAAGCACTAAAGAGATGTGCCCAATTCAAGCTGAGGTGATCATTTTCTATGGAAAGTGACGTTTTCTCTGGAAAATTTCTGGTGCATTGGTGAAAATTTGGCAAAGTTAAAAGCAAGTGAAAACAGGGTCTTAAAAGGGGAAATGTCCTCAGCCTTAATAACAGGAGCCACTTCTGGCCACACCTGTAATTAAGGGCCTTTACTGCTTTTTTCCATACACTTCACCTTTTTTATCCTTGTGGCATTCCCAGCTTCTGCCAGTTTGCAACTGACTCTTTATTACACCCACGCTGGCTTGCTTTGGTTTAAAAAAAAAAAGAAGATGACCAAGTGGAAAAAAGCCAAACAAACAGGACTATTCAGGTGCACCCACACAGCTGTGCTAAGCCAGGGCAGATGTAGCAGAGGACCACAGGACAGGGCAAAGATTCCTTGGGGGGAGCTTGACTCGGGGCTGAATCAGCAGGATCTTGGTTGAAGGCATGTCACCTTGTTCTCCTTGCCTGTGTTAGGAGTGCTCCCTGGGCACCAAAGTATCTGAGTGCCTAGGGGGTGGTGGAAGAACCTGGCCCATCAGCTTAGATAAGATTCAGGGATGCAAAGGTGGCACCACCTCTGCCTTGATAAGTCTTGTGGGTTCCTCACCTTGAAAGAATTTCCCTCTAAGAAACTGCAATCATCCTTTTTTTTGTTTGTTTTTTGAGAAAAGATTCTGAACTCTGATTCTTCATTTGGGCCTCATGGCCACATTGGGCTTTTGCCCCATAGCCATGTTTTGTGGTACATCCATGTCCCATCTTCCTGGAGGGATGGGATCAGGCTCTGGTCTCCTCTCCCTTTCTGCATGACACTAGTAGGCTTTTGGAAGCAGTGTGAGCTTCTCAAAGCTTCTAGTGAGAGGATGTGCAGCCCAAAGAGAAGAGAAACAACCCTGCAGCTCAGAGGCACAGCTTTCCCTCTGTCTCTCTTAGGAAGTGACAGCAAAGAAATGGAGAACTGAGAAGCCACGTTCACCCCTGTTAGGAAGGTTTGCAGGTCAGACCAAATGAAGTACAGGGCAGGTCAGATGAGCCAGCAATTCAGCTGTGGAATGACTCGTGTTTGGGAAGCTGGTTGGAGGAGAGAGTGGATGCAGAAGTGCAGATCAGAGAGTGGACGCAGAAGTGCAGATCAGAGAGTGGATGCAGAAGTGCAGATCAGAGAGTGGATGCAGAAGTGTAGATCAGAGGAGGTCCCCTGTAACTGGAGAAAGGCAAACACCGCATTCTTCTTCAAAAGAGGACAAAAGGTTGATCCTGGGAAATACGGGCTGGTAAGACTTGTCTGAGCCCTGGAATGAGTCCTCTTGGAACACTTTTCTGGGCACGTGAAGGAGGAGAAAGTGACTGGCAACTGTCAGTGTGGATTTACTAAAGGTACATTATGCTTGAACAAGCTGATGGCCTTCTCTGATAAAACAACTGGAGACGTGGGTGAGGGGAGAGCGGTGGAAGTTGTTTATCTCTAATCCAGCCAGACTTTCAACTCTGTTCCACGCGATGTTCCTGCGTCAGGGTGTTGCAGTCTCAATAGGTGGACAAGCAGATGGGTAAAAACCTGGTTGCCGATCAGGCTCGGGGGGTAGTGGTGAACGGGTTGTACTCTGCTGGTTCCCAGCCTGTCCTGGGACCTGTTTAGCATGGTTATTGATGACCTGGAAGAGGTGATGAGGTACACTCCTGCCAGGCTTACAGATGACACCTGGGTGGAAGGGGAAGAAGTCAATGCTCCTGAGAGCAGGGCTGCCTCACAGGGACACAAGCAGGCTAGAGAGTCAGGCCTGCAGGAGCATTGTGAGTCCAGCAAAAGCAAACGCACATGGGAAGGAAGAGACCCTGTCCAGGACATGGGCTGGGGACCTCCCAAATGGAGAAGAACTCTGTGGGAAAGGACCTGGGAGTCTTGGTGTAGGACAGAGCCAAGCTTTTCACAGTGGTGCACCATGGGAGGATGAGACAACAAGGGCAAGTTGGAACAAGAGATGTCCAGCATGCACACGGTGAATATCTTTCTGTTCCCAAGGACAATCAAGCATGGGGAAAATTTGCCCAGACAGGCTGTGTAGTCTTCATCTTTAGAGGTTTACAAGATGAGAAAAAGCTCTGAGTGACCTTGTGTGACCTCTTTGCTGACCCAGCTTTGAGTCAAAGACTAGAGCTGTCCTGAGGTCTCTTCCAACCTGAGCTATGCTACAGCCATGTAATGCGCAGTGCCCAGTTGTGTATGCTGTGTGCTTGGCATGTGCCAGGTACATATGTGCCACACATACGTGTCTGTGGCAAAGGTGAGCTGCAAGTTTGTGTCTCATGTGAAGGATGTAGCTGAAGGAGGAAAAGGTGATGGGCGATGGGTGAGGAGCACACCGTGGCACGGGGGGCAGCTGGGGTAGTATCTCCAAATGCCTGTGACAAGTGTGCCAGTTTTGATGCTCACTGGGCATCCCACGTGTGCAAAGCAGGCTTGCAAGGAGCTGGCAGTGTGAGCGTGCAGTGTGTGTGTGTGTGCCAGGGGAGCAAACATGGGGCCATAGTAGCGGAATGCGTGTGCAGCGTGCAGATACCGTGCATGTGGGAGGGGGAAGAGTGGAGTTTGCGTGGGCTTGTTATTCACAGTGGTGCAAATCAGTGGTAGCTAAAAAGCCTCCCATGTAAGAGCATCTCCCATGTGGACTCGGCGGGGGGGAGGACGGGGAGGGGGGACGGGATGTGGCGCAGGCGGTTATGAAACTGGCTTGCCCAGTCAGGATAATTCACGTACTGCTGTGGGAGGGACACGGGAGATAAACAACGCACAGTGAGCTGGGAGGACAGGCAGAATGGCTTAAAACGCAGCTTCCCAGCATGCCCCGGTGGATTAGTTCAGCATCTCAGCCCAGCTCCTCTTTAATTCTTATGCAAAGGGTTTCTCTGGAAGGGACAGCCTGTCCTCGCCAGCTGAACGCCAGGCACAGGGCACTGATTAACAAAAGGCCATCTCACCACCCGTCCCATGCAGTGAAGGGTGAGAGGCAGCTGGGGACTCATTCCCTGCAAGGACTGATGTGGATTTTCATTTCTGCTTTGCTGTTGCTCATCAGGGACCCCAGAATGTGCTTGGTGGAGCCTGCCGTGACCTCCTGTTCACTTCTGGGTGTGATGTAAAAGTACCGATTTGTGTCTGTAAGGCCCAATGTAGGGCATTTTGGGAGAAGCACTGCAGCCCAGTGGCTCCTGGTTCCCACATCTGCATGTCTGGAGGCCAAGGGTATCCAAGTTGGTCTATCAGAGGTGCATTTGGGGGTCATAGGCAGTGGTGCAAAGGTGATGGGTGTTGTGTACAGGAGGCATGATGGCGCAATGATCCACGGCTTCACTGCAGTGGCGGATGCAGAATGGGCAGACAGCTGTTCTAGGAACCATTTACAGTTCATTTACTGTTCACAACATCCCTGTCCCTGGCTATTCGAAGAGGTGACAGGTTAAACCCATGGTGTCACATTAAATTCCTCCTTGTGAGACTGACTGCTTCATGATCTTGGGCAAGTCATTTTGCCTTGCTCTCAGCTGCTTATGCCCCCCTGGAGACTTTACAAAACAGGATCTGCCTCTTCTCTTGTGACTGCAGGAGTGAGCACAATAGGGCCATGGAAGACTTGGGGGCTCTGAAGGATTCTCCATGGGATAAATTATAAAAACAATACAATTCCTCAGAAATTCCTGTGTTTTTCACAGACTGCGCTTCCATTATAACAGCTGACAATGCATTTTGAGCTAGTGAATTGATCTGAGCACTGCAGGAGAGCTGTTTCACACAGAGCAGCAGGGAGCATGCAGCTTCATCTGGCCAGCACATCTCCACCAACGCACCTTGTACCTCCCCTGCAGCAACCACTGCTGGTTGCTCTCACCCTGACTTCCCTCCTCCAGCAACTTCAGGCTGCTCTGTCCCAGTAGCCCCCACCAGCTTGCAGAGTACTGCTGATTCCTTGGGCACTCCAGGGTTCCCAGTTGCTGACCCCTGGCACCCCTAGTGCAGCCAGGCACCCCGAGTGCAGCCAGTCACCCCGCAGTTGCGCCACTCCGCTCTAGAGCTGTTTCTCATCACAGCTCCCCACTGCTTCCCCCACAGCCTTGTGCAGTGCTAGATGGGTCACATAAGTTTCTCTATTCAAAGCAGCCTGGTTGCTAGTGAGCACAGAACTCTGTCCCAGAGAGCAAAAGGTACATGGTGTAACCCAGCAGCTTTCAGCTAAAGGATGTCCCGGCGTCTCTTACATTTAATCAGCTCCTTCTGTGTTGTACCAAATGTTCTGCTGTAGGTCTGCATCACCTGTCATGTGTTCGCACCCACTCTACAACTGATTCATTATTTCATCCCTGAGAGAAGCACGTGCAGGATGCAGGTCATGAGATAGATAGATAGATAGATAGATAGATAGATAGATAGATAGATAGATAGATAGATAGATAGATAGATAGATAGATATCTTCCAAGTCTTCTCCGGAGTTTCTGCATTGACTCATCCCCCTCTGTTCGATACCCCAGGAGTGCTGTGCAGGCCTGTGTCAGATCCCTGACAGATGTGCAGAGTCTGTTGCTGGGTGAGCATCTATTCACCTGTCAGGAGCAATTTGAAGCTTCTCTCAGTCACACAGGGTCTGCAACAAGGCTTCGTATCGTATGGGGCTTCAGCTGACTCTGTCAGTGACGGTAGCACTGGGACATCCAAACAACTCTATCAATGCACTACAGCCAAGGACCCAAATATTACCAGGCCCCAGGTTTCAAGACGTGCTATTTAAAATCTGGGGCCAGCACCAAAATAATCCAGCTAATTTCAGATACTGAAAAAAACCAACCCACCAACCCCTTTTAAAGCTCAAATATCCAGCGGCTCACAGACTATTTCAGGACGGTGTTTATTGTCCATCCTGAATTTCTTTGAAGGCATCAGGGCAGTGGAATCACATGGCTCATCTTAGCAACATGTGTTTCCTCTTTCTGTGCTGACCTGGCTTTTACAGCCAGTCACTTGGGGTCTGGGTTCCCAGGCTGCCCAGGGAAAGGAGGTAGCTTGGGGTCTGGGTGCCCAGGCTGCCCAGGGAGCAGAGGCATTATCCCAGCAGGATGCCTCTTTCTGCAGGGGACATCTTCAAAGGTAAGCAGATACGCTGATGGCCTGCTGACTGCTCTGCTGGAATGGCTTTCCCCAGGACCTGGAAGAAGCCTAGGAGCTGGGTCTCTATACAGTGTGCAAGCCAGGCTGCCCTTATCTAATGTTGTCAGGGGATGTGAAAAGGTTGGTTCCCAGAAGAGCTCTCTGGGCATTTCAAGCCCACTACCTTAGAGCCCTCATGCTGGCAAGGACACAGTTGAGTGGGGCATTTCTCCACTTCCATGAAGTTTCAGTGCCCCTCTCCTGCCTGGGGAGAGCCCTGGCTGGCCGCCTGTGGTAGGGGACAGGCAGCAGCACCCTGCTACAGCCCTAAGTGTGCCACACCGAGGGACCGAATAGTAAGAAAAGAGGAGTGAATCTGGTACGTTGAGCACAGGTAACTGGGCAGGGTTGTGAAGCATCATCTGAGGAGCAGGCAGGCAGGCAGCAAACAGAAGGGCCTGACTCTGAACCCAGATCGCCCATGCCTGACCTCCCAGGGCAGGAGCAGCTTTGCAAGCTTCTCCCCAAGAAGAAACCAAAGAGGTGGTGGGTAGCTGAACTGCTTCCAAAGCCAGTGGCCGTCCCGTGAAAGCTGTGGTCTGCCGGGTGGGCTGACCTTGGCCGCAGGTTCTGAGTGCGGCGCTGGCAGTGGGTGCCTGTGCTCTCAGAGCCTGCCTTCCCTCAGGACCGAACCTTTCCACCCCCGACCCCCAGCCTCGACGCCCGGCACTGGGAGCCAGCCTCAGCCTCAGCCCTGCGGTGTCACACCAGCAGCGGGGCCGGCGGTAGCCCTCTGGGCCAGCCCGGGGAGCCGGGACCTGTGGGCATGCGGGGACCCGCGGGGATACCGGGACCTGCGGGGATGCCAGCCTTGCTTTCATCTCTAGATGGTGCTCTGAGGCCGGGCAACGGCCGGGTTCCTCTGGTCTGTGCCCTGCCACTCGGCCTCCCCGCGCTACATCCCGCCGGCGGGAGCATACCGAGTCTGGGGAGGGCCGGACCCCCGCCCTTCTGACCACAGCAGGAGGAAAAGCCTGTGTAGCCTCTCCAAGAACCCGCTGCCTCCTTAGCTCCTCCTGTGCTGGCATGCCCCGGCAGCGGGATACCGTGCCGCGAGCAGATGCACCGACAGGCTGCCTCCCCTTCCTCCCCATCCCTTCCCTGTCCCCCTTCCCCCACCCCAGCGGGGCTGCCCCAGCTGCCCCCACACTGCCCCCTGCTTCCAGCATCCCAGCAGCCTCCTCTCCTCCTCTCCCCCTCCTGCGCAGCCAGCAATAGCCCGTCCTGGCTCTGTGGATCGAGCACAAGGCCGGTGCCCGCGGGGTTTTCCAATAGTGATGCTCCATTAGGGCCCAGCTCAGCTCTTACCACAGGCAATGGCAAAAGTCCCATTGACTTCACGGTGGCAAGAGCAAGCCCTTAATGGCCTGGGAAGGTAAGGCTTACTGCCCCCCCCCCCCCCGTATTTTGGTTTTGAGCCTTTTTTTGTGACGTTTGATACCATGGCCACTTCATGCTGCCTGCTCCAAAGCTGGGAGAGACCTCAGGCCCTCCCTGCGAAGGCAAAGAAGGGCTGCTAAAGCTCAAAGTGACCCCAGGAGGCTCTTCGCCACGCAGAGACCACGAGCCTGTACACAGCTGCTGGGGTGGCACCTTGTGCCCTGCTCCACTCCTAGGCAAAACCTGGATGAAGCCAAGCTCTTTGGCAAGGAGCATGTTGTTTTCAGCAGCATGGATGTTCTCAACACCATTTCCTGATCACGGAAATCCAACCCCCTTTTTTTCCCTCCCTGTATGAGATTATCATCGTGTTTCTTGAAAATATTTTTAGGCTCAATGTGTATCAAAATATTTTGCTGAGCGAGTTTTGGGTGAGTTGAAAGGTGCCAACGATGGTTTCTTTTCAAAAGGGTTGTCCAAAAGTGTCACCAAAAATAAAACATGGAACAAGTTTCTCAAGTGCCATTTAAAACAACAGCATCCATCGGAAAGCTGGGAAGAGTGACAGAGGCGTAGTTAGTTGTCATGGGGTGGAGGATCTGAACCAGTGCCTGGATCTTATTCACAGGGAAAAAGTCCTTCCTCTCCCCATTATCCTTCTGCTGTTTGAATAGCTTTCGATAACAAGCCAAGGAAATAGTTCAGAAGTAAGACAGGAAAAAAATATAGGTTGTGGTCAGATAAAGAGAGAAGCCGTGTCTTCCTGCTGAAAAGCAGGCTGCCAGCCCCTCAGGGTTAGGGGCAGGTCTTAGGGAAACTGTCCCTCCATCAGGACAGGAGGAAGAAGTGGATGTTGTGGCCTGATGTGCAACAGAGGTGTCTTCTCTGCCACATATAGTGTGCAAAAGCCAAAATATCGTGTGTGTTTGCAGCTCGAAGAGTCAGTTTGAAGACTCCTTAAAAATATCCCATCTTCTGTACAGCAAACAGCCTTCTGACATGGATTCTCCTGGTGGCCTTTCGTGGGCTGCATAAAGGAGTCCCCAGCCTACAGAGGGAGCGGTGCTTGCTGAGACAGGTGCTGCTGTGGCATGGTACTTGTGTATGTGTTGTTGGGTACTTGTGGGATGAAGCTGTGAGGTAGGATGGGTTATGCCTGCAGTGTGGCATGTGCACATAGGTATGTGCAGTGTGTGCTTGGGCACGAGTACTCTGTAACCTGAGCATGCAGGTACAGAAGGATGATGTACATACCGTTGTGTACTGTCCCGTCAAATGGGCTACGTGAGCCCAAGGAACGTGCTGTTTCGGCAAGACAAGCACAGCTGTGGTAGGAGGTTTACCCATCATGTCTCTACTCTTGCACTGTCTGTTCTTCTCCTTCCCTCTACCCCTTCAGGCTCCTTCTTGAATTGTCCCCTGCCTTTCCCTTGGATCCTACTCTCTCATCTCTAACAGTGTGATGGCATTGCCAGATTTCTTCTGAATGCCAAGGGTTTAACTGGGTTTCCTTCAATGCCTCACTTTCTGCTCCATTATGATGCCAGTTGTGGCTGGAAAAGAGCAGCAGCTTCAAATACGGAGGGAGCTGAGATACCAATGTGGCCACATGTGGCTTGTTACCTTAGCCTTATTGCAACCTTTTCCCATTTCCCCACCAGGAATCACACTGTCTGAAGCATGGAGTGGCAGTGATGACCTGTGTGCCACCCTCACTGCCCCAGCTCTGCACACCCATGTCCCTGATGCACTTCAGCTGCCCCCACCATCCTTGCCTGGGCTCCCTGAGTGTTGGCGCAGTGGAGATGAGCCTCCCAAGAGCTAACAGGCTGTGGGCATTTAATCTCTGCCAAGTGCTGCCATCTGCCTCTGAGGGATGCTGTACCTCTGTGAGGAGGTGCCCACCCATGCGGGTTCCCCTTCTTCTGGGAGCCACCACCCAGTCTGTGTCCTGGATGCCCGTGTCCTCACACAGAGTCCTTCTCTCTCGGTCCATTAGTTTGTTTCCACTGCCATGGCCAGTGGCAGGCACCCGGCTCTGAAAGCTGTATTAAAAGCTGGGTCAATACCAGTCCCTGCTTATTCCCCCTGGGGGAAATAAATAAATAATAAAAGGAAGGAGGGACTTTGTTAATTAGCAGTGGGGAAGAGAGGTGGGACAGGGACCCATGTGAAAAAATGAGGCTGCCTATCAAGTCATACATGGGAAAAGCCAATAGGCACCAGGATCCATGAGCTCCTGCCCCCACTCTGCGCCTGACAGGAGGAGAGTGAGGCATCAGGAGTGATGCCTTTCCTTGCCCCCTGCCTTCTCCTGATGCTCTGTTCTTTGGATGTCACCTGTCTGCTCTTCTCTCATCCTCCCACCAGGTCCTCTTCCCTTCTTGGCAAGGCTTGCCGAAGGTGTCACATCACTGCTTGGGTATGGAGCAAACCCATGCAGGGCAACTGTCTCCCTGCAGAACCCGCATGCTGGGATGAGAAATAACCAAGTCTGGGTCTAGACCCATCTTGTTCGTCTATCCCTGCTCTTTCTCAAACATATTCCCATATTATCTCACTTCCTCATCTTTGTTTTCCCTTCTTCCTCCTCTGCCTGCCTGCCTGCTGTGCCTGCTTCTTCCTCTCCCACTATTTCCCTCCTTCCCATTCTGCTTCAACCCCCTTTCCTCTTGCTTCTTGAACCAATTCCAAATTGATACTGAGATGCTGTTTTTCTGCTTGTAGATCAGGGGTTGGGTGGGACGTCATTTCTTCAGCTATTCCTGCATAGCACAATGGTTGGGTGTCCTGAGCAGCTTCCTGAGCTGCCTGTTTGCCTTTCTGTCCTCACATCATCCACAGTTCTGAAGGAGCGATTCTGCTGCTCCTAAAGGAAAAGGCACCTTCTGCAAAATGACAGCAAAGTGATGTTACAGGTCTAGCTATGGATGATGCCCTCTTTCACTTCCCCTGATTCTTACTTGCCTCTAGAAGAAAAAAAAAGTTTGTGGTTTCTTTATGGTTTTTTGAGCCTTACATCTGGATCAGTGTCTTCCACGTCTCTGCCTCTTCTTCATCAAGCATATCTATACCCATTCCCTTGGCAACACTCTTGGCATCTCCAAAGCAGGATTGCTTGACCCACCCTACTGGTAATTTTAATGCAAATGCTTCCCTCCATACACATATTTTGTATCATCTTCTCCTCAGGCAAATTCTCTGAGCCTCTTACTGTAGGTCTTAACCAGGAAGGCCCAGAACAGGGCAGGGCAGCTCTCGTGGTGGAGCTCCCAGGCACTGATGCCAGCCAGCCAGAAAACACCAGCACTATGAACTCTCATCAGTCTCTATACCAATCAGCCTTGGGGTCTCTCTTTGGCTTCCAAACCTCCCCCTGGGATATTAGCCTTTATTAAAAATAAATAATTACAAATTCAGTTTTACAGCTGATGGCAGCAGGGAGAAGAGCGGAGGAGGTGAAAGGAGAAAGTTGAGGGTCTGCTGTCCAGTCAGGTCACTTGTCTGTCACCCTGGCCATAATATGCCAGGGAGCAGTCTGAGTGTGCAAGCACAGGGTCCTGCCTCCTCTGCCAGGCATCACGGGAGAGGAGCAGGATGTGTTTTTCAGGAGGACTGGGAGAACTGGGTCTGAGTCCATAGAGCCGAACTGAGCTGCTTCTGGAGGTGACAGATGCCAAAAGTCAAGGAGAGTGCAGAGTAGGCTATGTAGAGTGTCCTTGTCTCCTTGTCTGGCATTTGCAGTGGAAGAATATGGATTTCAGTTCTCATTCTGTTTTATATACAGAGTCATGTGCAACAAGCAATAAACATGCAAGTAAACCCCTCCCTTGAGATCCTTCCCCACTCCCTCCAGGAGTCCTAAACATTCCCGTCCATCCTCATCTGGTCAGTGCTTGGGTATCTCTCCTCTCCTTGTGATGGTCATGACAGCCATGGGACCTACCCACCTCAAGAGGGAACAGAAAGTCTGCTGTTGCCTCGGTAGCAGAAATATTTGCTGCAGGTCCCAGTCTTTCCGTTGAGGTCACGGACTCCTGTTGCCTCTCCAGAGATGAGAAACCAGGTGTGCTGCTCTCCTGTCTCTGGGCAGGAAAGGGATCCTAGCACAAGCTGCACACACTGGAAGAGTAGTGTATCCTCACTCCTCTTCCAGGCAGTATGACTTCATGGGAAAGGGAATACATCAGAGCAGCTCCAGGCCTTGTTGTACTCAGGGGCTGAGAGGCAGTCACGGGAGGCATTTTTTGGTGGGCAAGGGACTTATCCAGCTATGTACGGGTACAGAATAGAGGAGGAGACAATGGGCAATGGTTGTGGAATGGGGAGGCCGGAGGAGTTAGATGGCTGACTCCCTTCGGTATGAGATTGTATCTAAGGGTAGAGTTGCCTGGAGTCGCTCCAGATCCAGGTGGCTTCCAAAATCCATCATCTGGATGACGCCTCCTTCTTCTTTAGAACTGCCCCCTAACACCACACCCACTTCATCATCATCTTCATCTTCGTCTTGACTGACAAGAGCCAGCTCGTTCTCATAGCAGAAGGCACTGGGAGGTGGGGGAGAAGGTAAGATAGTCATCTTGCTCTCTTGCAGTTCCCGGGCTGAGCAGCAAGGTGTGCCGGCTACCTCGTAGGTCTTGTGAAAGCGTGAATAATCCACTTTGTAGTGGTTCTTCTCCTCAAACACAACTGGTTCAAAACGGTGACCCCAAAGAATTTCACTGGCGAGGTAAGAGCTACGTGCCTGTGTGGTCATGGCTGTGGCTTCCACCATTCCCTCCAGGATAACAACAATCTCAAAGTTCTCTGTCTCCAACTCCTCCTTGCCAATCCCATAAAGAGGGCTCTCCTCATCAATCTCATGAACAATAATAATGGGTGAGACCAAAAATATACGATCAAGGCCCACGTCATAGCCCACATTGAGGTCCCTCTGGTCCAGGGGGAGGTATTCCCCTTCCTCTGTCATGTAGGGCTTGATGAGCTGGGCTCGAACATGGGCCTCCACAATGTGGCTCCTCCTCAGGTTGCCCACCCGCCACATGAGGCACAGTTTGCCATCCCGGACGGAGATGACTGCGTGATGACTGAAGAGAAGGGTCTGGGCCCGCTTCTTGGGCCTTGCCATCTTGGCCATGATGGTGCCAATCATGAAGGAGTCAATAACACAGCCCACAATGGACTGGACCACAACTGCCATGATAGCCAGTGGGCATTCCTCAGTTACGCAGCGGAAGCCGTACCCAATGGTTGTCTGTGTCTCCACTGAGAAAAGAAAAGCCCCTAGGAAGCTGTTCACGTGCATGATGCAGGGCTTGAGGAGAGAGGGACTACCTCCCACTGCTGGTGCATTGAGATCGCCATGGAAGAAAGCGATGCACCAGAAGAGGAAGCCAAAAAAGAGCCAGGAGACCAGGAAGGCAGCAGAGAAGATCATAAGCATGTACCGCCAGCGTGTGTCCACACAAGTGGTGAAGATGTCAGCCATGTAGCGCTGAGATTTGTTGCTCAGGTTGGCAAAGTAGACGTTGCACTGGCCGTTCTTCTTCACAAAGCGGTTGCGGTGCTTCCTCCGGGGGGCATGGCCCTTCCCATTCCGACTGTGCCCGTTCATGCTGCCCAGAGCAGAGACCTTGTGTCCATCCTCTTCAGTTGAGACAATGCTGTACCTGGAAGAGAAGAAACAGGCATTTCCAGCAGAAATACATGAAGAACAGCAGTAATCACCGAGACAGCATGGGTGGGAGACACGTGGGTGTCTCGCAGGGCTACAATACCACGGTGCTGAATACCACAACAGCACGTTTCTCTGGTTGTTGCACCATGGTGCCACTCTGACCAATTTGGCAGAGCCCAGCTGCAGTACCTGCTGAGTCTTGCTGTCAGGTTGTATCCAGCAAAGTCCTCTCAGGGCAGCAAAGCAGGAGAGGCTTGTAGCCCTGCAGTTCCTTCCAGCCTTTGTGGTGAGGAGGGACCCAAGGCTTCAAAACCTGATGGCAGCTGGGAGAGCCAGGAAGCCTGGGAGCTAGCACCCATGGTCTGGTCGCATTTTGGCCCCAACATTGTATAATGCTGTGAGTTTCTATTTTCTCCTCTACTCTCCTCACTGATTTCATGGTGTGTTGGTGACAGTGTTTATACATTTCCTGCGCTCAGGACAATTCTGTTGCCACAGCAACGTGCGTGGCTCCCAGCATCCCGCATCCAAAGCCAAAGGTGTAATTTGGAGATCAACAGCCAAAGTGTTGGCAGATTTCCCTGGAAGAAGCTCTCCACACACTTTCTAGGAGATGTTTGCCCTTCTGGCTCCCCTCCTTTGCAGGTGGCACTGCTGCTGCCCCATGGGTGCTGCTGGGTCTATGGCTGCAGATACTCCTTATGATGGCACTGAGGAAATCAAAGGAATGTGCAGTTCCACCAAGACCACTCTTCCCCTCATGGCCACTGAGTCCTGGCTTCCCAGGACTTGCCATAGTGTTGACACATCAGCTGGAGCCCTCCAGCATGCGCTTCATGACCCTCATCCTTCTCTCATGAGAAGAGGGAGCAGGGGAAGCAGTCTTGGCTGGAATTGTGACTCCTGGTGATTCCTGGGGACAGTGGGTTTCTGCAGCACTGTTTGAATTTGCAGTTTCTGGTCCAGAACCATGCAGTGCTTTGCTGCTTCTCTATGGCACTCCTCCTCTGAGCACTGTCCCTATATATAGTGTGTCTTGAATTGGAGAAGGAGAGAAGAGCCATAGCTTGGAGCAGAACCCCCCCGGTAGATAATCTGAGAAAAATATACCAAAAGGTGGGCTGAAGGTGGGGTCTGAGAGGCCAGATGAGGAGGAGCAGGCCGCCCTCAGTGGCAGCTGCATCCCTTGAGAAGGGGGTTACTCACCGGTTGACGCGGACACTGCCCATGGCTCGCTGTATCATTGGGTGTCAGGGGGCCGCGGGAGCTGCGAGGACGCGGGATCTCATGCAGCAGCACTCACATGGGACCAGGTGGCTCCGGGTTTCACCTCCAGCGAGCTGGGGGCCGTGCTGCCATTGTGATTGCTCCTGGGCACGTGCCTTGCAAAGAAGGATGAAGCAAAACATAGTCAGAGCCTCCCTTGACAGCACAAGTAGGGGTGGCGCAGGGCTCCCAAACTCTTGCTACAGAGGGGTTGGGAGGTGTCTGTGTGGCACCATGCTGCAGCCTGGCTTGGGCTGAACAGGAGCTGATGGATGCAGAGCAGGTTGCACAGCCCGCAGCCCCCACACTCCCCAGCATCTAATACCCAGAGAGGTGCAAGGCCAGCCAGTCTCCATTCTCCAGACCAAGGGCATGGCGGGTGAAGAGCTTGCCGGGCCCTTGCCCTGAGCCATCATATTAATATCATAGCTTACACTAGGACGAGAGCTCAGCCAGGCTAAATACCTCACACGCAAGGACTAACGAAGCACGGACATGAACGGCAGCCCTCAGGGATCCCCATCAGCCCAGCCTGACCCAGGGGGGATTTAATCCTAGGGCATACAGAACATCGCCCCTGTTTCAAAGAGGAGAAGAAAAGCAATGGGAAGAGACAAAAAGGAGAACTGATGGAAAGGAAGGGCTTAGGGGTAGCCAAGGAGAAGTCAATTAGAGCAAACAGACCTTGCGATGTGCCCTGTGTACAGCATCCAAGGAGCGGCCCAGTAGCAGAGCCCTGGGAAGGATGTCCAGGAGATGTTACGTCCCAACCCTGGTCTTCCCTGAACTGAAGAACAAGGAAACCGAAGACACGAGAGGCGACCTATCCCGCCTGCACAGAGCTGCTGGGAAGTGAAATACAGTGAGGGGGTAATGACTCACAGATTAGGAAGGGCTTTGTACACCCATGCTAATCCTGCACTGTAACCTTTGGATTACAGCAGCTGGTGTGGAGCACAGGGTGCAGACACAGCCAGCTAGTTCATTTCCCCCAGCCTCACCAATGAGCAACTAGTGGCTGCCATATCTGGGATAAATACAAGGATTTTTGGGTCAAATCCAAGGTTTAGAGCTGCTGGCAGTGGTCATGCACAGACAGGAGAGATGAGCAACAGGCGTATGTTGTCAGTAACAGAAAAGCTGGTGAGAACCATCCCGGTCTCATCATCAGTACTGCAGAGTGGGGCATCATGTGGCTAAGAGTGATGACCAGTTTTCCCTGGTTAGGACCACAGACTGGAAAGCAGCAAGTAAGGTTCTCCAGACGTCACTTCTGATGTGCCAGCACCACCATTGTCGTATCTGGAATGAAGATTAACCACCAGTCTCTCCAGAGACCAAGGTTACATGAGGCACTTTAAGCCCTGTGGCAACACAAACATGATCGTTCTGACTAGAGATATTATGGGACCAGGAGAAGACAGCAACCTTGTTGTCCACAACTCACTGCATAGAGGCAAATGTGAACAGCTGCCCCAAAATTCCCATCAGGAAAAGGTGTTTTGGCACTGAACACAGCCAGAACCTATCCCCTCATTGACCTGCAGCATCCAAGTCTTTAAGGAGGGTTGCTTTGGCCAGATATGGGAAATTTTGTTGTTCAGCTGGGTAAACCTACAGCAGAAACTGGGGTTGGTAACCTAAATTCACCAGAAATGTTGAGGGATGACCCAGTGATGAAGAAAGATCACTTCATGCTGAAGAGGGGAATGATAGAATGGCTTTGGCGGACATCTGGCCTCCAGCCAGGGTTAAACCACCATAATGCCCTATGAGGATAAAGCTGAGACCTATCTTCAGTGGTTCAGTTTGGACTGCAAGGTCCCACAGGTTTTTAGGTGACAAAGGTGGGCAATTTAAGTATACCCTTCAGTGCCAGCTCCAGCCAGGATGTGAAGGGCATCCTTTCCAACCATTGCCTCCTTAAATCAGCCCAGGTAAGCCAAGCTCAGCCTCAGCCAGCACTGATGCTGATACCGGAGGAAAGGCACTGCCACAGCTCATGTATAGATACTTCACAGCTTGCTGCAGGTTTCTGACCACCACCTCTTTCCCCAGCTGCAGGATCAGGCGCACGGTTTCTAGAGGCTTTGGATTTCTGGCCCAGGTGGTAGCCAGCTCCGAAGAAAAGGAAGACCAAAGGGCCTTCTGCCCACTGGAACCACATCTAGCAGCACCCAGATCTCTGCTCTCATCTTCCCCAGCTCACCAAGAAGGGGCAAAGGAAGCAGGCAAAAGGCAGGTACTGCAAGGGCTGTGCTCACCTCCACTTCTGGCTGGTACAGTTAGGAGAAGGGATGGGTACACAGAGCTCTGCCTCCCATGCTGCAGTGCTTCCTCCTGGCTCCCACACTGGAGCTCGGGTCAGCCAGAGCCATGACGCAGCATCTTGTACAGAGCCCACCACAGCTGGACCTTGCAAGCCCAGCAAGACTGGGAAGCATTTCCTTCTGGTTCCACAGTACTGGAACAGAGCATCAGTAGCTAAAACTACATCACCACCTGCAAATTGTACTGAGACATGAGTATTTCCATGCCGAATAAAGGCCAACGATTGGAACACACACACTCCAGCTCGTGAGAGCAAATGGTTTTAATACAGGCTGTGATGGGAGCTGGTGGTGTTGGTCCCTATGCCCATCCAGAGTTCAGAGCTCTTTTTCGGCTTCAACTTCATAAATTTTCCCAGTAGATTGAAGGACCTCAGCAACAAAATGGAGGGACTCGGCTCCAGACATGAGCTGTCTGATGGACTGGTCTGCACCCATTATTATCTTGTGGAGGTTCTGCAAGGCAAAGTTTATGTTGTTCTTCGCAGCCCCCAGGTCGGTTCTTTGGCCCGCTCTCAGGTTTTCATTCTCCACCTTGGTGCTTTCCAGCTCTCCCTGGAGAATAAAGATCTCCTGCTTCAGCTTTTCCACGTTGCTTTCTGCCTCCAGAGCCCGCTGGGTCATTAGCTGGAGTCTCCACTCCGCCCGCTGGACAAAGGACTGCAGCTCTTGGGCATCCCTCTCCTCTTTGGCGCGACTGGCCTTCAGCTGCCTCTCCAGCTTCTGCACTGTGCATGCCTCGCTCTCCAAGGATCTCTGCAGGCTCCTGACCACACTCCTGAGCATGGTGTTCTCCTCCCTGAGCTTGTCATAGGTCAGATACAGGGATGGGAATTCCCTGTCCCCGATGGCCTCTTCGCGCAGCATGTGGAGCTCTGCTCCCTCGGTGTGTCCTGGGTATCCTAGATAAGGGTCACTGGCATAGACCCATGGACCAAAAGCATCCATCTCAAAGTGCTTGCCTGCACTACTCTGGAAACAGTCATAGTAGCCACATGGTGCCACACTGGCATTTCGGAGAACACGCGACCTTTGATTCACAGGAAGGTGACAGGTCCAGCTGTGGTCCTCATCTTCAGAAAAGCTGCCAGCTATTTCTGTGTCTTTGTAAAATGGTTCCTGAAACTCCAGAGCTTTCTCCTCAAGCTCCAGTGCATGCTTGGCCACCCCCTGGGCATATATACTATTTTTTACTTCCTCATCTTTCACCATGTAAGAGTGCCTGGGATTTAGGAAAAATGGGATGGGTTTCCCCAGATCCTCCACCTGACTGTCACCAGAGATGTCATGGCTCTTGCATTCGGGTTGAGGGCATGCAGCATGGCAAGGGTACCTGAATTTGTCGCTGTCGTCATCATCATCATTATCATTTTCCAAGGCTTGAGGTTCTGCACAGACCCTCTCCGTTGCCCCAGAGTTGTCAAGCAGCCATGACATTTTTCAGGACGTTTTGGTCTGCAGTAAATTACAGGATCCAAGTTATCTTTCTGGAGACCAGGTCACACAGGCAGATGATGCTGATTAGCAGTGCGCCAACTTCTGCAGCGTTGGTGACAATGTGGGGGAAGAGGTGGTCACCAAAATCCTTCCATTTAGATCACCAGGGTGTTTGGGAGGGACTGACGGGGAGGACCAGGCATCTCTGTGTCTCTGCTGTGTCTCTGCTCTGAGAACAGGAATCACCAAGGTCTGTGATGTCATCGTGTGGCTGTGAGGTCGTGACCAATCAACTGCAAAAGCACTTTTTTTTGGCAGCAGGAGGATAAGACAGGCCTCCATGGCTGCAGAGCCTACCCCAGATCAGGGATGCTGACAGTGGGCAGAAAGGAGCTCACAAAACTACCTGAGACTTCCAGCATGCCTTAGGGACTAGCCAGCCCTGGGCAGGCAGCATGGAGCAGAGGGGACAACCACGAACCATGGGCTACTGAGAGTTAGCTGTGGAAGGGTGAGATATCAGGCAGCAAGATCAAGCCGATGACATTGCCATGCCAGGGCTCACCCTAAGCAGAGGCAGGAGACATCCCCAGCGCTCGGGGCAGAGGCATCGCACCAAGCTGGCTGACCAGCGAGGGGTCTGCGCCACGGGGCTGCCGATCTGATTCATCCCCCCGCTGCCAGCTGGCGCAAGGAAGCGTCAGTAATACCGGGCGCCGCAAACGCAGAGCAGCGAGAGCCAGGAGACGAGCAAAAATAAACCCACTTACCACTTCCACCCCAACACACCCCCACAGCGCGCGGGGACACCGCGGGGAAGACAGACAGGCAGGCAAGAAGCCCTGGGCTGGGGACTGCCATCACATCAGTTCGCATTAAGCCCCCAGAGATGTCATACCGAGGGGGTGATTAGCCACCACCTCGCCTCAGCAGCTGGTGGCCTGGGGCCACCATGGACATCCCTGCCTGCAGAGTGGGTGCCACCAGCTCAGCAAGGCTAGAGGCCAAACCAGGAGCCTGAACCCCATGGAAATGCTGTTCAAATGGCTGTGAAAGGGCCCCATTGCTCCTTGGAACCCTGAAACACAAATGGGATGAAGGGGGAAGACTCAGAGATGCCCCAGAAAATGGGGATGTCATTCCCATCGTGAACAGGCAGCTGCTGGTTGCACAGACCAGGGGGAAGAAAGCCTGGCTGAGGACAGATGTGTGAATCCTGGAGCACTCCCAAAGACCTTTCCTGGAGTTTCCTCTGTTTCTTGGGACCCACATGTGCACAGAGGAAGCTGGGGAGTCAGCACTGACTGCTGGGGAGTGGGATGAAACCCCACCAGTGGGTGCAGCATGGGACACCCTGGGAGATGCTAGGCAGGAGACTGCCGTTCAGAGAGATGCTGCTCCAACCCTCCTCTCCTCAGCATACATGAACACCCACATATATTATGGCCTCAGGAAGCTCCCCCCAACACTTTAGGAAGGTGCTGTCATGTGGCCATTGCAGCCCCTGTCTTGCAGCCCTGTAGCTGTCAGCCAGGTGGTTCTCCAAGGGCCAACAGCTGACTCTTGCCCTGCCTCCTGGGCTGCCCAACCCCCTTCCCAAACACTTTACCCCTCCTGTGCCCCAGATGGAGCAATGCTGTGGACACCGCTGCCATGCTGCTGTCACCCCCACCTTCCTGAGTGACACTGTGCCCCAGTGACACAAGCCATTGCACTGCTGCAGTGCTGCTCTGATCCCGAGCAGATGTGTGGGGCCAGGCTGCTGCCATGCACTTTCTGAGGGATCTGCAGGACAATAATAACATCAGGGCACGTGGTGCTGATGCAATGCCTCCATCGCTCCATCCCAGTACACGGTGCAGTGCCTCACACATCCCAGGCTTTCTCCAGCCCCTGCCAGAGTGGATCATATTTGACAATCCTTCCTTAAATCTGCAGTGGAAGAGTCTCATGAAGCAGAGCAGAGAAGTCCACGCTGAAGCACTCCCCCACTTCTCTTTTTATAACAACCGTATCTGGTGCTCTGGGACGTACACTGTGAACGACGACGATGGAAAAATCCCAGAGTATTTTTACACTCTTAGTCTTTGCTTTATCTGGAGTCATCTGGCACATGCTTCCCTCCTGTCTGTGGTCAATCCTGCAGCCGCTGGCGGTGTCGCGCTTCGTGCCTTTATTCCTCGTACCGACTGGGTAGCGCCTTCTGGTTTTGAGATGAGCATCCACAGACCCATCCTGCCAGCTCGGGCACGGTGACAACACGGCAGACGTTCTCTCACCTCCTGGGAAGTCAGGTTGGGAACACCCCCAGCAGAGCGGGGACCCCTTTGGCTTTTTGCAGAGCCTCGCAGACCCCCACGACATTTGGTTTGCCCTCTCCGTCCTCCTTTGCATCTCCATCTCATATTGCCTTCCTCAGAAAGGCTCCCGGAGCTCCTGCCGGGGCTCAGCGGGCAGCCCGGTGCCGTGGGGCTGTCTCACTGCAGGAAGCAGCGGCCAAGCTCTCTCTGCTCCGTGCCGGCAGGGCTGGGTGCTCGGCGCTGTACGAACACGCGCAAAGGCACAAGTCACCATGCGGGAGAGTTTCACCATATTAAAAAGGCAAGTGACATATGGAAGGTGAGGGGAGGAAGCTGTAATCAACTCCATACCATTTTTATATACACACTTCTGCCTTTTCGTTCAATAATTATAAATAGATCGAGTAAGTGCCAACAGTCCCCATCTGCCCTGCAAGGCACGAGCCGCTGACCAGTTTCTCTCACCGAAAGAGGTTTTTATTAACATGCCTCTGCCCAGTTTATATTCTAGGGTAGAGTGAGAGGGGGGGAATTTTCCCCTCCACACCCCCCCGCCCCCCCCCTGCACCCCCCCGTGAAGCCCTGGAGCCTGGGGATGGGTAATATGAAAACAAAACAAAATGATTTGAAGTTAAACCATCTCAGTGTGTGACTCAGAGCTATTCATAGCTCCCTGAAGCCAGCTGCAGCAACGGAGCCAGAAGGATTCTGCCCGTATTATTATTCCAATTACCATCTGAATTAAAAGTTTGAGCAGTGATCAGCCCACATACTGACTGGGAGGGGGAGACAAGAAAGCGAGAGAGAAGGAGAGAAAGAGAGAGAGGGAGAAAACACAGATAAAAATGGGATCCACACAAAGGTCCCCAGGATGACAAAGTCGGGAAGAGGCACAGAAAGGTGACAGCATCACCTCCTGCCTGCTCCCACACCGCCCCGGCAATCCCTGCTCCGGCTGCACCGGCTAGGCAACCGCACTGCAAGAGCAGCCGTCCGCTCTCGGGGATCCTGGCTGGGAGGAGGGGAACCCCAACAGCAGGGCCAGTAGGACTGGCATGGGTGCTCACCCACTCTCCTCAAGCCAAAATGAGGCTGGGAGTACAAGAGGCGAGGGTTCGGGGGTGGCTGAGCAGGAGTGTAAGGAGAGGATGCTGCTGGGGTGGCCACTGGGGACAAGTCCCCACATTTTCTTGTGGAGTGAGGTAGGTGGGTGTTGTACGTCATGGCTGGCATCTCAGGGAAAATTAAATGCTCAGAAGGCCCCTGGCCTTCCCTGGCCGGTGTTCTTGGCCAAAAAGGACCTGGCCTTCTGTTGCAGCCAGGGCACAAACCATGTCCCATCTGCTCCTGAAGAAACGCAGGGGCTGACGTCCTCCCCAGCAGCCATCCTGCCGAACCACGGACCAGACCCTGAAGGGTGAGTGCAAAACCCACAAGAGCTGAAAAACCTGAAGACACTGGGGTGTTCTTGAGGGCCCCACATCCCAGGAGACTGTGGTGTGCTCAAGTTGCCTCCTCCAGCTTCTCAGCATGACTGCACCAGTGAAAAGGGCATCTCCTCCAACCCCCATCCCTCCCAGGAACTCCTTTCATTGAGGATCATGCCCTGCAGGAGCCTTGCCAAATGGCATCCCCAGCAGCATCCCTGTGCCTCAGTGTCTCTCCAGCACGGACCCCCCCCAGCCCCAAACCCATGCCGGCCTGGCCGGGAAGGCTGCCCATACGTAATGGTTTTGGCCTAATTGGGACAAGGATCGTTATTGGTGTGCAGGAAAAGGGGGTGAGGGTAGCTAGCGTCATCTGCCTGGCTGCTGCGGGCACTCCTGACAGGACAAGGACTATCTGCTGCTGCCTCTGCAAAAGCACCCAGCAAGGCAGGCGCTTCCAGATGGGATACTGGTGAAGGTAACAGTGACAGCAGCAAAGGGCAAGCAGTAGCCAAGGCGAAGCTGCTCTGCGCTGAGCCCTGGCTTAGAGGGGCTGCGGCCACAGCTCCACATCCAGCAGCTCAGTGCTAACCTATCAGCATAGGAAAAAAAACAGATAAAACTGCTCCCCAAACCCTTTGTCACCACTCTAACAAGGAGCCCAGCGGAGCCACCAGCCTCCTGCAGTGGTCCCAGCTTCTCCTCTTTCAGTCATCCCTGCTGGGCTTTGGGACCAGCTGAGGGAGTATCCCAGGTAAGCTGCAAAATGGCACTCCCATGGAGAGTGGGTCGACTGTTTCACTACAAGCCTGCCGACTGCAGCTTTCTCAGACCAGCTAAACAAATGCCCCTGGAAAACACCAAGCCTAAGCACTGCCCAACACCTGTGGAATGGAGGAACACTCCCTCTCCATCTCCCACCCCTGCTCCTCAACACAGCGGGACCTGCCTGCACGGACAGGCTTGTGTGCAGGGGGACAGCGGTGCGAAGCGGGACACAGTAGCTGCATTTGCGTGCTGCTATGGCTGCAGTATCCCCACACGCACACACCCCCTACCCTCCCCCATCCTTATGGGTTGCTGCCATACCCCTGCCCCTCTGGGCTGTGATGCTCGCTCCCACCAGCACCCTGGCTGCTCACCTGCCTCTTGCCCGCTGGCACTCGGTGCTGCCCGTGGCTTCCGCCTGACCGCCTCTACCCAGGCACAAGTCTTTCTTGGTGGTGAGACCAACAGGGACAGGAGAAGAGAGGGCTTCTGAAGCCACTGGGTTTAGTCTGTAGCAGGCACCGCCTCTTCGAAATGCCATCGAGCTTTTCGGAGGGATGCAGCGCCTGCCCGTCCAGCCTCTGGGATCCCCGGTGCCCTTCAGCCACTGAGCTCACCGTGCTGCTGGCAGGGCCGATCTATACAGCCCACATGGGGCTACAGGGCTGCATTACCCTCCTCTATAGCAGACCCACTTACAACATCCTCATTCCCTAAATTTCTTTTCAGCTGGCCCCTCTGTGCTGCCAGCAAGTGCCGAGGCCGGGAGCAGAAAAGGAGCGGGTGAGAAGAGAGGGGAGAGCAAAGATCAAGGCAGGGAAGGGAGAACCAGTGGCAGAGAGGCAGGCGGGATGAGCCCAACAGCTCATTGCACCAGTGCTGGCACTTTTCACTGGAGAGGGAGGGATTGAGGTGAGGAGGGAGGCAGGGGAGGTGGCAGGGTCTTTTCTGCGAGCCTTCTGCAGGGCACAGAGTGGGGGATGCTGCCTCCCTCATTTTTGAACAGCACCAGGCTCCCTCTGAAACGTTTCAGGAGAAATGTTGCCATAGAAATAAAAAAGCTGTCCAGATTGTGAGGGGCAGGCCCGCCACCATGGTGGTAGGGGCTGGCCCTGGCACAGGCACAGCGGCAGCAGGAGTCCCTGGCTGGCAGCATGGGACAGTGCCGGGCCGGAGGATACCTTGTCCTCCACCCTCCACTGCCTCCTCTCCTGTGAGAGCAGCAGCGGTGCTGCTGTGCCAGCACGGCTGTGCCAGGTGGCATCTCCTCCCCAAATGCACCGGCAAGTGCCAGAACCAGCCCTGCAGGCAAGCTGCCTGCCATCAGGGTCCTGAGAGGACAGGCATGGGGGTGCACAGGTCTTTTGGGCAGTGGCCAGGGTCACGCTGTAGCTGGCCCCCATCTCTCACCTAGACAGGCTGCAGCACCCCCTCCATTGCTGGAGAACAAGCCTGAGGGGTCTGAGGGCGAGAACCACCTCAAAGGTGGCCTCTGCCCATCCTCACTCCCCCCCCCCCCCCACTGCCAGAGGATCAGCCTCTCTCCTGAGAAGGGGCTTCAAGACCAACTATCCCTAGTAAATCCACCTTGTTTGGGGAGGAAAACCAGTGCTGGTGCCACTGGGGTCTCCATGTGAGGCCCTTCTGTCCTGGTAAGGCCGTTGAGGAACACAAATTTAGCCCAACACAGTTTGGCAGCGCTGTGCAGCACACGCAGGCGGCTTCGCTCGGTCCTCACCATTCACAGGAAAAGGAGCACTGGGAGGCTGGGCGCCGCGTGTGAGTAAGGGATCGATCGCTAAGACACGAGCATCCATCTATTGATCCCCGGCCGCGCTGTCGGGTTAAGCCAACCCAGAGCAATAACGAGACAGGACAGTGGGAACTTGCTGAGGGCAGATTGCCATTAACTGCTCCGCTCTGCGTCTGCACTGATGTCAGCGCACAGCGGGCACAGGTATCCATCACCGCGCCCTCCTCCCCCTTGCTGGCACCCTCCCGCCAGCAATACCACCCCAGGAGCACAGCTGCTCCCGGGGTGGTGGCCAGCAGCTGAGATTGGAGCAGACAGAGAGGCCAGCAGAGACCTGTCCTAACAGGTAACTCTGTCCTTCCCCAGGCTCCTCCTCACTTCCCAGCTTTCCTTCAAACCATGGCAGAGGGCTGTGTGGGGTAAGGATTGCTGACAGCCCCTTGCCAGCATGGCATGTTGTGGCACTCTGTCTTGGTGCCCAAGGAAGGGGAGAGATGGAAGAGGAGACAGGTGGAGGAGAACGATGCCCATTTCCCTCTGGACCAGCCCTCTCCAGCTCGTCCTGCCTGTCACCATCCTCATCCCTCCTCTTCCTCGCCATCCCTGGGCCCCACCAGGCTCACGTTTCCCACCTAAGGAACTCATTCCCCCTGGACTTATTATTATTGTCAGTGGCTACAAACAGGAGTGGCCACGTGCTAGGGTGACTCAGGCATCTGTGGGTGCCACTTCCGATGGCGAATGGAGAGGGGGTATGTCCCCACATCTTTGGTGAGATGTGGTCCCTGCGCAAGCCCCTGTCCCCTCCTGAGCTCTAGGTGACCCCAAGCCCCAGGGCCCTCTCCACACCTCCCACCTCCCATGAACCTCTCCTCCCAAGAAGCTGAGGAGGGCATGGAACAGGGGTTGAGGGTAGTTTTGGAGCCATGTCACCTCCGCCATGCATCCCCCACATGCGCTGTCACCGTCTGACCTTGACAGTGCACCCCCAACGGGGGCAAAGGAAGGAAAGGGGAAAGGGGTGAAGAGAGAGGCCCTGGAGCCGCTCTTTGTTTTGCCGTGGATGGTGGTTTTGCAGGGTTGGGCAGTGGGGACAGGAGACTCTAATCTCTTGCAGAGGGATTTGGTTGTCTCCAGGTGATTTTCCCAGGGCTGAAGGTGGCACCAGGGTTGTCAGTGGTGACCTGCCCGCACCATGCAAACCTTCCTGTTGGCTCCTGCCCTGGCAGGGACACTGGCCTTGCCAACGAGCAGCAAGGGCAGAGTTTCTCCTGAGCTACTTCACCCACACCAGGTATCCAGAAGACCCTTTGCACCCTGCCTGTCTGGAGGATATTGGCCCACCAATAGCAGGCCCAGGGACTAGAAGAGCTTCAAAGCAAGGGAGATGGGGCAGGTCTAGGACCTGAACAGCTCCATGGGCAGTGGGAGAGCCAACACGGTCACTTTGGCCATGGTCACACCTGAGTGCTTGGAGAGTAGGTATCCAGCTCCATTCTCTTCCAGGCTGCCTTAGGGAAGCAGCCAGGACCCTTGCCCATGCAGAGCAGAAGAAATGAATGGCAAGCAAGACCCAGCCATGGGTGAGGAAGCGCTAAGGAAACACAGGCAGCCAAAAAATGAAGAAGTTACCTGCAACGTGACCGAAGTCAGGGGAAGGGAGGGAAGTTGGAGAGGTTTACAGGGGGGTCACCACCCCTGACCCTGACCCGCAGCCAGCCCAGCAGCCGCATAGGTATATGCCGTGCACACAGGCAACTTTATTATTCACTGGCATGCTCACATGAAGCCACGCATCTCTCCCTAAGTTATATTTATAGCTGTTCCTCAGATCGAGCGCGGATGAAACAGTACATTATTTTCCTAAGGAAAAACCCCCTTCCCGGTCTGATGCCGGAGAGGGGAGCAGCGCGCCCCGGCACCGCCTCTTACCCGGGTCCTGCCGAGGGCTGCCGCCTGCTCCAGCCGTGCCGAGCCAACATCAGAGGAAGGGGAAAGCGGACGGTTTCTCCATCTCACCATGAAACGTCTCAGCCAGACCGGAGGAATCAGGGAGGTCTCTCTGCAGCCCTCACTCGCCTCTGGCTTGGGGTTTGCACCCCCCCGCCCCCGAGGAGATACTTCTCTGCCGCGACCTGCTCCTCTCCTAACTCTGTCCTGCCCACGCCAGCGCTCTCCTCCTGCCTCTGCCTCTCCTCAGCATTTTTTGCTCCCGGGAGTGTCCATCCCACGGAGCACTGATGTGCCTTCGTGGCTCGGCGACAGGTTCAGATCTTCCCCCTCCTGCCTGGCTCCCTCCTTCCCTGTCGTTATTTACCCGTGCCCCTCAATGCCCCCCTACTCTAGTCCCTGAATCTCCCCTTTCCTTTCCACTCTTCCTTTCCTTTGCGCTCCGCTCCCTTTCCCTGGCTGCGTCTCCCCCTCGCTGATTGCTATGCAGTCTGTAGCTGAGAAGTCAGTAACTCTGTGGTAGGATCCAGCAGCTTTCCGCTACTTTAGCCCATCCTCGTTGTGAGCTCAGAGCCACGGAGGCACCGCTGCGGAGCTGCCATGGGGGAGACAAGAGCGCAACCATCGGCAGTGAGAAGGGAATGGTGGGGATGCTGGGTGCCCCCAGGGAGGCAAATCCTCCTGCTGGGCTGGCACAAGGGGATGAAATATCCACTCTCAGGGGGTTTTGTTTCCTCCTCTCTACCCTGCAGAGCTGGGTCTATCCTGCCCAGGGACAGGCGATGCCAGGGATAGAAGTACAGGCAAGGAGAGACCAGACCTCTGGGTTCCAGGATGGTGCACGGCCACCCCAATGAGAAACCTGACCTGGAAACCTCCCTGGGGTCCCCATGGCCAGGAGCATCTCAGGGGCTTTGAAGAGGTTCCTTCTAGGTGGCAAGGCGAGGGATCAGGGGACCCTGCGGCAGCAGAGCCACCCCTTCCATGTGGGAGGGAAGCCAGAGACTAAAGAGAGCCCTGACCCCGCAGGCAGCGCCTGTAGGCACAGGCTCCCAGGGACAACCCTACACCAGGCCCACGGGGTCCATTGGCAGGGTTTCCATCTCAGCAGCATCTCTTCTTCCATCTCCAGCATGAAGGCCTCTGCTGGAAAGCCAAAAAACCCCACTTGACTGCCCTTTGCATCCCAAAGCTGCAGCAGTCACAACCCTCCCTCCCAAAATGCCCCCCCCCAGACCCCCTGGCACATGGCTGCCCCCTCACACAACCCGCTGCAGGGACTGCCAGTGTCAGCAAGCACCGCTGCAGCGCGCACAGTCTGCTCTCACCTGGCAAAGCCACCCCGGGGGGAGCAGAGGGTATTTTTAGCAGCTCTCTGCACAGCTAAGCAGCTGCGAACGGGGAGCACGGCAACCTCCTGCACCAGCCAGCTCACCCCAGCTCCACCACAGCTGTTCCTTGCCGTTCAAAGCAGGGGTCCTGGGGAGCCATGGCACACAGATGGAGCGGGGCCAGCCTCCTTCCTCCACCCTCCCCGCAGCCATCCCTGTGGTGATATGTTCAGGTTTGGGTGGGGGTTTGCTTTCCCCAAAAGACTTGTCCCCAAGGCCTGTGGGGCTGCATCCCAAGAGCCACTGTGTGGGAGCTGCACGGGTGCACCGCCAGGAAGTGTACCAGCCCTCTGGTACCAAAACAGGCCTTTTCCCTCTGTACAATAAAGATATGAAGATGCTGCTGAGACATCTTGCTCCTTCCTGTGGTGGGCAAAGGCACCAGGCACCCCTGCACCCCTGCAGCCCCCTCAACTTCACGTTGGGTTTTACCCTCTCTGCCTTTCGCTGGCCTCCCCAACCCAAGGCTTCATCGTGTCTCACTCCACCTGGGCACCCTGGTGTGGCCAAGAGGCAGCCGGAACAGCCAGAGCCATCACGAGGGACACAAGGATGTTACTTCAAGGATGCCAACAGTCCTTTGCTGTTCCTGCACCCCCAGGGTGCCGCGACCCAGCTGCCCCAGGCCCGCCGGCCGGCCTTGGCAGTGGGGTGGCTCACACTCGCCACCCCCGCCCGTCTCCACCGGCACCGTCTTTAATAAGAAGCGTGGAATATTTTAGCACCTATGGAAAAGCCACCACAGACGGTGGTGGCAGCCGTTGCCAGGGAGACGCTCCCAAAAATAGCCCCACTCCGCCAACCTTTCCCGATGCTGCTGTGGGGATGGGGGAGGCAGAGGGATGGAGGGATGGAAGGGTGGGGGTATGGATCGAGGGATGGAGGAAAGGAGGGAAAGAGGGATGGTGAGATGGATGGAGGAATGTTTGGAGGGATGGATGAAGGGGTGCAGGGGAGGATGGAAGAATGGATGGAGAAGAATGTAGGGGGAAGCAAGAGCTCCTGGGAAGGTGAGCAGGTGCTGCCTGACCTCTCCTGCCTGGGTAAGACAAGCACAACCTCCATGCCAGTAGCCCCTGTTTGAACACATAAGGTCCCACTTTCCTGCAACACCAGCTAAGCCAACAGGAGCCCTCAAGCCATCTCTGCCCTGGGCAGGTCTGACTTTGAGTGCTTTAGTCAAACAATGTTTTTGTGGGCTCCTTAGCACCTGCCAGGCTCCCTCCACCATCCTTCTCCAACCATTCCACCTCTGCCCCACTGCTCCCAGACTGCCCCAGCCAAGCCATGCTGGTCACTGGGGGAGAGGTGGTGAGAGATGGAGGTGGCCCATGATGTTCAACCCCACTGTGTTCCCCCAGCCTTGTTGGGAATACCGAATCACTTCCCTCTCTGAGCCCACTCTGGGATGAATCCTGGGAAACTGGATGTGGCCTGAGCCTAGCCTGCAACAGAAATGAAGGGAGACTTCTGGCCAAGCACCTCCAGGGCTAAAAGCACAAAAGATTTCTTGGTGGCCAGAAACCAATATTTTGGTGAGTAGGAAACCCCCTTCTGCCATCGTCTTGCCCCATTGTCATCACTTTGCAGGACAGGCAGAGGTGGGGAAGGGTCCTCGACAGAGCTGCTGCCAACTGGCCCAGAGACTCTGTGTGGGAGGAGCCTCCCAGACCAGCAGAAGCAGAGAGAGGAACCCAAAAGTAGATTGAAAGGGAAAAAAAAACCAAAACAAAACCCCCCAACAACCCCAAATTCCAGTTTTTAATGCCAAATCCCAGCTCGCTCGCCTCCCTGTCACCCTGGTGACATTCCTTGCAGTCGCCATGGAAACGGGAGGCATGGAGAGAGCATCACCATGTGGGGCGGTGGCAGCGCCCGGCATTATTTCGGGAGGCAGGGAGACACCCGGTGCAAGGCGTTTCGTGTTGTGGCAGGGAGGGAGGAGGGAAGGTTTATTTTTACTTGCTCCCACTTGGTGTGCCAGTTTTCCCTTCTCCAAGCGTCCGGGCGCCCCTCGCCCTCCCAGCAGCCTTCCCGGGGCCCTCCTGCATGCTGCACTGGCATGTCCTATGGGGAGATTCCAGCCCCACAGCTGTGTCCCAGGAGGGTGAGCTCAGCTGGGCTGCTCTCATGAAGTTCGTCTAGTGGTCACCTCACATGGTGGTTCCTGGTACCACAGCAGGAGATATCGCCATGGCTCAGTGCTGATCAGCTCTTCTTGGGAATATGCAAGACCCAGAAAATAAACCTTTGCCACCCACAACGGCCTTACCCCTCTGCAGGTGGCTTCTTTCCTTGCATGGGACAAAAAGCTGTGAAGGGGAGTGGAGGATCTGGAGGATGACCTGCAAGAGGGTCTATTTGCATAGAAGACCCTAAATCTGTTCCTCCAAAATCTTCCACCCCTGCTCCACAGCTCAAACCTCTCTCTGCCCACCTGCGAAAAGACGTGAGACGCCAAGGACCGGATGGGACACTGGTGGCTGTGGTTTAGCTTTAACCAGCACCTGTGTGGAGCTGCAGAGGCCCGATGAAACCCCAGGCAGCTCCTCTCCGATGTCCAGAAACCACATTTCAGCCAGTCTCTACCCCGTCATTGCTTTGCCGACACTCTCCTTGGGTCTAACCTGCTCCCTTCCCACCCCACCAGCCTCTGCCTCGATGCCCTGCCAGGGCCAGGCAGAGCCCTCCCCGGTTTCTCCAGGCTAAGGGGTGTTTTCCAGCCTGGCCTGGGACCTCACTTGGAAAAGCCCGGTGTGGCATGTGCTGGAGTGGCAGAGAGGGAAAACACAGCAGCCAGCCTAATGGGCAGAGAGAAAATGTATGCAAATGTATTCAGAAAGGAAGCCAGTGATGCTAATAGACTTGTTAGTCCTTTCAGTAAGCACCAGGAATAATGTTTTTATGCTTTCATCATTAAGGATTTTACTCTAAGCGAGCCCATGGGGACGTGCTGATGGAGGCAGAGGTGGAGGAGATGCTGGGGACAGGGAGGGCGGCAGCGAGAGCCGGCGGGGCCACCCCACCCTTCAGTAACCAAACTCAACCCACATCCAGATGTGATTTTCTTGGGGATGAGGTGACAAAACATCCATTCGGTTGTGTTAAAGCAGCTTTATATTAGTGATTATTCAATGACTATCTAATGGCCCCATCTCGATGCAGAGGTCCTCTCACACTGCTGTGAGACCTCGCTCTGTAACCGCGGCTGCAAGGGCAAGATGTATCCCAACCAGGGTGCTTGCCCAGTGCTGCTCTGGGGTACTTATAACTTTATAACCATCACTGGCCAAGGGCCTTTCTGCTGAAGCTCTGAACCCAGCAGTAGCTACGTGCTGCTTCACACAAGGCACATATTACGTTACTCGTAAGCCACTTGCAGGAATCCAAGATTAATATTTGCTGCAAAGTTCGTTCCTTCCCTCCCTTGGGAGGAACTTTCTCCTTTCCTCTGGGGTTCTGATCCGGTCCAGGCAGGGTGACTGGTAGGGGGCTGGTGGAGAATGGTCGTGCATGACCCGCTGCGGAAGTGGGCTGTGACATACATCCGCAACAGCCGGATAATTCAGGTCTCTGGGGAGAGCACCGGGGACAAAGATGCTGGAGGCGGGACAGGGCCAGGAAGGGCAGAGAGCAGGAGGCTGCTGGGAGCAGGACAGAGGTTATCGCACCCACAGAGAAAGTCCCTGGAAAGCCCTGCCCCCTCCAGAGGGGACATCCCCAAGGCCAGGGGTTGGGGATCCCTTTCCCTCTGCCTTTCCCACTGTAAGGACACTTCCGTATGTAATTTGAGACAAGTTGGGGAAGAAAAAAGAGGAAGGGAAAAAAAAGGGAAAGGGGAAAATAGCACAGTTATTCCCGCCTCCGCCTCCTCCTCCCTCTCCTCCCCGGCCAGCCAGGAGCCACGTCACCGTCACCCAGCACTGGCTTCGGGGCTGCTCAGCAGGCTCAGCCTGGGGCTCTCCAGGGGACAAACCCCAACTTTTGGCCTGAAGTGGGGAGAAGGCGGACCTGGGGGAGAGAGAAAATCCACCTTGGGGGAAAAGTAAGGAAGGGAAACATCTAGTTTAGTTCCTGGCTGGGAAACAGCGCTTGTGACCAGGGGAGAGGGAGCCTGAACTTTTCTCCACCAGAAGAGAGGGCTCCATACTCGGGAAAAAAGGGAGGTTGAGCCAGAGGAGAGTGTCCGCTCGATCAAGGCTGAAAAACTTGCTGTCCTCGTCCTCCCTGCCTGCAGAAAACACTTTGCTCCCTTCACCCCAGCACCATGAACATCTTCCGCATCCTGGGGGATGTCTCCCACTTGCTGGCCATCATCATCCTCCTACTGAAGATCCAGAAGTCCAAGTCCTGCGCTGGTGAGTGCTCCCACACCCCAGGGAAGGAGGAGGGACCTTCTTGGAGGGTCGGCAAGGGGTGCAAGCAAAATGGGTGCCAAAAAGTCTAGCAGTAGCCCACACATGTCGGCAGACCTTCCCAGTGGGCTTTTTGAGGGAGGTCATCCTCCTCCTCCTGGAGATCTCCCTGCCAGGAGGAGAGGGCTGTGTTGGAAGGATGTGATGTGGCAAGGCGCTCGGCCTCGTGCAGGTGTGGGTCTCAGGGTGGTGAAGCAGAAGGGAGGGGAGCAGAGCTGGAGGGAGGTGGAAAATGAGCACAAGAAGTTGTGATAACACTAAAACCTCAAGAGGAAGCTGCTTTAGGTCGGAGGTCCTGCCAGCCAGCAGGCAGGCACCAGAGGCTGCCCCATCCCTGAGTGAGGAGATAAGGGCAGCTCCTTCCTGCGGGAGGGTTTTGCTCAGAGTTTGCAATTTCTTCCCCAAAAGACTTTGGGGCTGGGCTGCAACACCACGGCTGCTAACACAGGTAGAGAAATGGCTGCATCTCCCCACCAGCGATGACTAAGCTCCATTTGCATCCCTGGGCTGGTCCCTGATCCTACAGCTCTTCCCTGGTGCAGCAGAAGTCATGTCATGCAGCCCCCTGGAGAAGTGGGTGGTCGATGGAGACAAGGGTGGGAGAAGAAGAGACATTTTGATGGCAGTAAGGACCACATGATACAAAGCAGTGAAGGTGCCCACTGAACGCTGATCCCTACAATCTGAGGCAGGGCTGCAGAGCTACCCCAGCGCCTATGCACCCAGCCAGGCTCACAAAGCAAAATCCATGTATACTACCCTTCTAAAGAAGGTGTAAGGGGAAGCCATCATCCTAAGGGTCCTTCCTCTCACCTACCCTACCTTCCTTTCTTCTCCCTGCCATTGCAGGTATCTCTGGGAAGAGTCAGATTCTTTTTGCCCTCGTTTTCACAACCCGGTATCTGGACCTGTTCACCACCTTCATCTCTGTCTATAACACCGTGATGAAGGTAAGGAGGGGGGTGTGTGGAAGCAGAGGTTCTCCTCAGATCACTCTTGCTTTCTTGGGAAGGCAAGGGTACACGGTCACTGAGTTTTTCAGCCAGAGAGAAGAAGAAATTCCATCTTCTTCACTCATTACCAATGCTATAGGGGGTTATACACAGGAAGGGCAGTTAAAAATGCTCCCTTCGGTGTCACTGGCCCTCCATTGACAAAAGAACTCCTTACTGAAGTCAGTGAGCAAGCCTAGCCCATCACAATTTAGTATCACCAAAACAGAAGAGATGCCATGAACCAGGCCTGGGTGCGCTTGCACCTGGCTGCCACTAAGCCAGCCTCTTCACATCGAGCCCTGGAGGGCTCAAGTGTGATCCTCACAGTGGGGCAATCTTTAGTTGATGGCTGGTGGTCTGTCTCCAGCAGAAGTCAATCCACAAGCCAGCACAGAAAAATCATTCACCACCATCTCCCTCTGTCCCAGCCCCACCAGAACTGAGTTAAAAGATCTTGATTTTTGCAAAGCCAACCTCTCTTCAAGCACAGGAGGTGTGATCACAGGTAAGGTCTCATCATTTCTCTTCCCTCCCCCAGGTAATTTTTTTGCTATGTGCCTATGTCACTGTGTACATGATCTACGTGAAATTCCGGAAAACATTTGACAGCGAGAATGACTCCTTTCGCCTCGAGTTCCTGCTGGTCCCTGTCACAGGCCTGTCATTCCTGGAGAACCACAGCTTCACCCCCTTGGAGGTAAGGAAAACCCGAGGGGAGGGTGAGCAGCAGCCTGGCACCAGGCAGCAGGGTTAGCATCATGTGGAGTAGCTGAGATAAATATTTAACAGCAAAAGCAGGTAGGAAAGGCAGGAAAGTCAAGGTTGGCAGGCCTGGAAGGCCATACTATCTACAGAGGAGCCCAGCACTGCCTTCTCTCAGTCCCAGCATAGCTGGCTCATTCCCCCAGCTCCAGTGGTGCTACTCATCCCGCTCACACACTGGTGCTCTGCCAAATGCAAAGTTTTGGCTCTTAACACGTATTAACCAGAACTGAGACTCTCCACTGCCATCATTTTGCATCTTGCAGATACTCTGGACGTTCTCTATCTACCTGGAGTCCGTGGCTATCCTTCCTCAGCTTTTCATGATCAGCAAGACGGGCGAAGCAGAGACCATCACAACACACTACCTTTTCTTCCTGGGCCTCTACCGCGCTCTGTACATTGCCAACTGGGTCTGGCGCTACTACACGGAGAATTTCTATGACCAGATTGCTGTAGTTTCCGGGGTGGTACAAACCATCTTCTACTGTGACTTCTTCTATCTCTACGTTACAAAAGGTAGGTGAAGGGGCTGGTATAAAGCCACAATGTTCGTTTGGTGCTCTGGCAATGTACGGTGGAGCTGCCGTTTGCCACATGTCAATCCTTATGTGTCTTGATTCTTTGCTGTGTTTGTGGTACATGATGCCTGCCTAAAATCCAGCTTAAAACCATGGATCTGTTGAGTGGAATCACGCACCACCACTCACAAGGCTCTACAAGCGCACGCGAAACAGAGTAGAAGTTGAACCAGGGTGAAGCTCGGTTTAAGCTCACCTTGGGAAGTTAACGATCGAGGGGTAGTCAATTCTATGGACACTTTTGAAGGATTATGAATCACGCAAAAATACTTTGAGGGGAGGAAAAAGAAATAGCCGTAGGCAGACAATGTACCTGAGAAAGGAACTGAGACATATGGAGATAGCATTAAGCCCACTTCTACTTTTTCTTTTGATGGAAAAGATGTAACATTCTCAGAAATGATTCTGTAGGAAGACAGGCATCTGCAGGGACAACACGCCCCTTTCTGCTTCCCGAAACCAGATGCCCCTTCCACTTCAGAGCTGGGCTCTGGCGAACGGCTGCGAAGCAAAGCTATGTTCATCAAGGGTGTAAGGCTGGGTAGGACGCACAATGGTTTGCCGAGGCTGAAGTAACACCTTTCTGTTGGGGAGGGTGGAAGTGGATGGAATCTACCTGAGAGAACAAAAGATTGTCCTCCTCCATGTCCCTGGTCTGCTAAAGCCAGCAGCAATGGCATGTGCTTGAGGTCTCAAGGGAGGGATCGCTGGTCGCTTCAGCACAATATACCTGCTGACAGGGAGGTGACAGGAGCGCTCGGTAGGAGGCTGGCCTTGGCAGATGAAGACTTCCTTCTGTCATTAAAGCTTTTTTGGAGCCAGAAAAGTACTTTGTCAAACCACCACCAAGGTGCTCCACATCAATTCCTTTTCTTTCTTTTTTTTTTTTTAAATTTTATTTTAAACTCATTCCCTTTTTAGCTTCCCCCAGTTCATGCGTCCTGTGTCCTTCTGCATTTTGTGACAGATTCGTGCCCTTTGTAGTTGCGGGTGGTGGAACAAAAGGGGTGGGGGAACCACAACTGCTGGCTTTCAGTCTTGCATCACTAGTGCTAAAACTGCAAACCTGAGATGATACAGAAAGCAGAAGAAAAAACTTCTGTCCCTGGGACAACACAGCAGGAAGAGGAATGGGCTTTTTTTCCTTTTTTACAAATGTTCTGGATCAGGGGAGAGAAAAGGTGACAGAAGATATGCAAATGCTTTTGCAGTCCTTTATGAAAGCCCAGCAATATTATAGCAGGTTGCATCTCTCCTCTACTCTTGGGAAAAAAGCATCTTTTCAAACCATTTCTACCACAGAAGAGCTCAGACAAAAGGGCAGCACTGCCACCAGAAAAGCAAAGCTGTGTTATATATAAAGACGCATCTTTAATAGGACCTCAAAGCCCAGCGCTGGAAAGGGGTTTTTATAGAACACAACTTCTTCCTGCCTTGTTTTCAAAACTGGATGTGCTCCTTTCTGCTTCATACGCTGGCCTCAAAGATGCTCTAAGGGAGCTTTTAGCTCCCCAAAGCCTTGGTTTCACAGGAGGGCTGAAGTTGGGAGTAACTGGGAGGAGGAAACCATCTAATCCATCGCACTGCTCACAGCAGGTTGTTCAAGGTCCCGGGTCCTGTCCAGCCAAGTTCTGGGTATCTGCAGGATGGAAGCACCACAGCCTCTCGCAGCAACCTGTGCCCGTGGCTGACCACCCTCACTGTAAAACACTTTCTTCTTATGCTTACATGAAATTTCCCCTCATTGGGCACCATGAGGACAGATCACACTCTGGCTCCCTTACTCCCATCCCGCCTCAGGCATTTACACACATGGAGAAGATCCCCTCAACCGTTTCCAGTCTGAGCAGCCTCTTGCACTGGATGCTCCAGTCCCTTCATCATCCTCATGGTCTTTTTGGACTTGCTCCAGTATATCCCAGTCTCTTAGACTAGGGGGGCTCAGAGTCAGACCCCTCACTCAGGTGGAGGACTGAGCAGAGGGGAAGGACCACCACCTCCCACCTGCCCATGGCACAGCTAAGGAAGCCATTTGCATTCTTTGCCACCAGGGCACAGTGGTGGCTCATGTTCAGCTTGGTGCCCACCACCACACACAGGCCATCTGTCAAGCCGCCTTCCAGATGGACAGCCCGGGCTTGCTCTACCCCAGGAACAGGACATGACACTTGCTAATATCCTCCTCAGCCTATTTCTCCAGCCTGGCACGGTCACTCTGACAGCACCTGGCACATCAGCAGCAACCACCAATGCCATACTCAACCATCCTTCTGGTGCCAGAGATGCTGAGCAGTACCTGTAGCCGTTTCCACCCCCATGATAAACTACCAGGACTGGGCCACCAGCAGGACCCCACACTGCTGACTACCATCTGCCCCATCCAAGGCTGTGGGCGCCAGGTTTGCCCAAGAAGCATTCAGGCGAAGTTTTGAATGGAAGGGGAGGAGTCAGACACAGCTTGGGCAGCCCAGCAGACTCTGCACCACATTGTTCAGTGAAAAAAAGGGGAAAATTAAGCGGCTCCAAGTGCAAGTCACATAGTCACAGCTGAGGACAAGGGGTTGGTACATAATGGGCTCTATCCCATTGCATGGAGGATGCTGCAGGAGGTCACTGTGACTTCATTGCCACCTGTAAGCCCAGCCTTCCCCTACCCTGTGCTCTGAACAGCACATCGAAAAACCAGCATGTGAAAGTGACAGGATTTAATTGCCCCAAGTTCCTTCACCTCCTTCCTTCTCTCTCTCTCTCTCTCTCTCTGTTTCCACAGTGCTCAAAGGAAAGAAGCTGAGCCTTCCCATGCCTGTTTGAAGACCTCTCTGCAGACAAGGAAGTCCTGCCGGTGAAGCTCCTAAGACAGCAGCTTCCCTTTCCTGGCTCTTTTTGACTCGCGGACAGCTCAGCTGAGCTTCCCCTACCCTGTGCCAGGAAGGCAGCAAGGCCTGGGGAGCTGGTCTGCTTTTCAGGTGTCTGAGATTCCCTCCTCCCCCCCAAGTTCTTTACTTGAATTCGGTGCTAGTAAGTAGTGCTGGCCATTGCCGGAGTAGTGCAAACTCTTCTCTTCCCACCTCTTCCCACTATCTACCTCCCAAGTTGCCTCCACCTTGACCTTGAGGCAACACAAGGGAAGGTGTCCCTACCTTTTGTCCCCCTGCCCATTAAGGAGCCCCTGGGGAAAGGGAAGGTGATGCTGTTGGGCCCAAGACTGTATGCAAAGGCCACCGACCCATTTCACAGGTGCCCACATCCACCAGGCAGACCCTACAAACGTATCACTTCAATTCTGTATGAACTAACCTCTGCATGACCCCCTCATTCCACTCAAGTCCTGGAATATACAGGAAAGGTACATTCCCTCCCCATTCCACAGGTATTCTAACACCCTCACCTCTCCCTCACTGTCAGTTCCTCATAGTTCACAAACAGGGGATCTTCCCAACAGGCCTTGTCCAACTCCTTGGGTTTGGCTTTTTCCCAAGAACTGGGAAGAATGGGTGTGAAAATGGTTTTACACTCCAACAATAAAGACAAAGTTCACAATTTATTGACAACAGTGTTTTTATTTATACCTACAAAAGAAAACAAGATGGTATCAAAAGGACAATTTACAAACTAAGAATAGTAACATAGCTCTTAGTATCCTGTGCCTGAACACCACAGATCTATGAATCTCTCAATTCAAGTCTTCATTAATACAACAGGAATGTGTTCAGAGACCAGCAGGTGTGTGAAACAAGGCGCTGATCCCACACAAAGCCACTAACCCTTCCATCGTTCAGAGAAGTCCAAACAGTAAATTGCTTCAGGAAGTGGGAGGGGAGGAGACACCCAACTCATGTGACACTCCCACAAACTCGTACAGATTGCAAACAAACAATACTAGATAGAAGCCAATGCTCTAACCAGCAAGGGCCCTGTGGCTGGGACAGGGACAGAGCAGCAGCACCAGGTGGGACAGGGGCAGCACATGCCACGGTGCACAGTCTGGTTAACACTCTGAACTCAACCCAGACTCTGGACTTCAGCTGACCTCAATGGCAATAAAACAGTTAAAACTTGGCAGAGATTTTTTAAGTGTACCAAGTTTTGCCCCACCCCCCCAAAAAAAGTGAAAGCTGTAGCAAACTCTAAGGCAGCTTTTGGCAGCCCAGAGACCCTTCTTTAAAGCCAGTTGGTGAGATGTCCTACTCCTAACACCCCTCAAAAACATTTCTGCATCAAACTCACAAATATTGAAAAAAACCCCAACAACCCAAAACCAAAAAAAGAACGAAAACCCAACCCCAAGAACCCCTAAAACTCTACATTTGCTTGTGAGGGAGGCCAAAGACAAGTCAGTCAGTGCCTGGACAAGCGAAGTGTTTCTGGCTTTCACTTATCACAAGCAAAGGCACTTCCTGCCCCAAGCACTGGAATTAGAAGATGGGACGAGGGCACCACGTCTCTGGAAGATCTCTCCCTTTCCCATGCCAGCAACCTACCTGTGTACTGCACACAACAAAAATGCACATTCATTGCCCCAAATCTTACTCTGGGAAAAGATTAAAATTAAAAAAAAAAAAATCACTGCCGTTTAAGCAAGCTCTTTTCTTGGGCTGTAAGAAGTTCCACTCTGCTACAGAAGGAGCAGGCTGCCTTGTTCATCCACACACAACAACGCCAATGGAGGGAAATACACCCCAAAAAACCACAACACAACCCCCTGCACTCTCATAATGCAAAGATAACGCCTCACAGACCAGGAGATGTATCCGTTCTTTTGTCGTGTTCTCAGATCAAGAGCAGCCAACTCCTGTTATCATCTACTGTCTCTGAACCGCCTGGTATTAGAAATAACAAGTCAACAGCATGCTTTGCTAAAGGGGAACCCCCCCCACACCCACCTTAGCCTGTAAAATAAACAAGTTTTATTTACGTATTTACTAAAATTTCACTCTTCTCTACCATTTTCTAAAATGCTACCTACCTGCGAGAGCTCAGCTCAAAGGGACCAATGGAGCAGGGAAATGCACTCAAAAGCCAGGAAAAGCAATAGTGAGAGCAAGGTACAAAAGAAATAAAGCTTCAGAATCAAGATGCACTAACCAGCTCACTGCTTACCTCATGAAAAGGAGATTCCAGGCAATCTCCTCCTCTTCCTCCTCCCTTCCTCCCCTTACCCTCCCCACCCACAGCCCACCCTATTTGAATCTTACATGTGGAAAACTCAGTCCCATTTTATTCAGCGTAGGGGTATTCAGAATGTTCCCTGTGGCAAAAGGTATTTGTTTGTGAAGGACAGACAAACGAGATAGGCTGTTCATCATCTCAGTTCTCTTGAGTTTCTGGGCTCTCAAGTAAGAATTCTCTCAATAAGCCCAACATCAGGAACTTGAAAGCAGAAACCAAGTTGAGGATAAAGAGGCTCCAGGTCTTTGTGATGCTGCTACTTAAGATTCGTAGGGAAAGAATTTACAGCAGCAGTACAGACAGTGACTACCTGGTTTTCAGGTATCGAATCCAAGACAGGTTTGGTCTCAGACTCGTCACTTCCCTACTTCAGGCTGCTATGGGTACCAGAAGATGGGGCCACTGCTTTCAGAGCTGCAGAAAATGCCAACAACGTACCCAGTCACCACTCTGAACACCACCCAGCTCACACAAATGAGCAGAGTTTTCATATAGAAAGTCACCTACAATACATTACAAGCAATAATAGTGAGCTATAAAAAAAAAAAAAAAGAAAAAAAAAAGAAGTGAGCATTGCTCCCTTGCATTTATTACTTTAAATGAAGTGCTTTTTTGGCTCCTCAAAGTTTCCCACCTCTCGATACTTCCTGAAATTAAGTTAACATGTTACAGAACAGAAACTTCCTCCCCTCAAAGCAAGTTTTCACACAAACCTTAGACACCAAGATGATCGAGCTGGGACCTATCTGCCTTATACCCATTTCTTTTAGAGAAAATAAAATTTCCAATTTCCTCACATGCAAGACAAAAAATAATAAGTTTTCCAGTCAACTATATATATCTCTTAAAAAAAAAAAAAAAGAAAAAGAACAGGGTCAGTAATGTGGACTAGGGGCCATTTTTGATGGGCTTGAGGGATTTGAATGGTGAATTCTAAGTCTAACCTGCATGAGAGAGACATCACAATGGGAGAGAAAGAAAAGGTTCCTTTAAATGCAAGAGGTCTACACTGGTCACCAGTGGGGAGTGGTCTCATTTGCGGGAGGGGGGAGGGGGTGGGGGAGGGGGTGGATACTGGTAGGTGGCAGTCTGTCCCATATAGCCCATCACATTAGTGGCAGGGGGCTGCGGAAACTGTTGTGACATGAGCGGCTGTGGCTGCTGGCCTGAGCGCCCCACCATCCCTGCATACTGCTGTTGGGTAGTGCTCTGTGAGGTTCTCCCAGCGGTGGCAGCTGTGGTGCTGGCACCATAGCCACTAGCACTGTACTCTGCAGTGCCATAGCCACTCGTGCCATAGGCAGCTGCTGCTCCATAGCTCCCTTGAGTGTAACCATACTGGCTCTGTGCTGCCCCAAAAGCAGAATTTGGGCTCCCGTAGGCACTGCCATAGGTCTTGTTGGCTCCGTTGGCATAACTGTCACCACGCTCACGGTCTCTGAAGCCACCTGAGTCTCTCCGGCCCTCTTTCACTCCCCGGAGCCTCCTGTCACACTCTTCCTGGTACATCAGGTTAGGGTTGTTTACTGAACTGCTCGTTCGGTAACGAGAGCGACCTCCTGGCGATGAATATATTAAGATTTAGTGCCAAAACCAAGTCTTAGACAATGAGCTCTGGTACAATTAACGCCACCCTTTCTCCCCCTTCTACATCCACGTTTTTGCCCAGAAGCAGCAAGTTCCCCCGACTGACTTTAACTTCCCTGCAGAGCTGTGCAAATGTCTGCTTGGTTCAAGGAATAAATACGAAGTTCAAAATGGGTTCTTAATGCACGTGCTCAGACACAAAGAAACAAAAGGAATTAGGACTAATTGGGAAATATAATGGAATTTACTACTTCTTCAGGGAACAGGAGGAAAACAGTCTCAGTCCCTGGGGGTGAAGTCAGTGTACCCCTTTGCTGACTTCAATTTCGCTGTGTACAGACACACATCCTGCTGCCTCACCTTAGGTTGGAAAGTGGAAGGAATTAATCGATCGAAGCAAAACTAGCTCTGTGAGGACCTTATGAGCAGGAGAAAAAAAAGAGGAATTCTACTGCTAAGGCAAAATGGTGGGCTACCTTTTTTAGGACAGAAATACCAGACCTGCGCTATGTGTGGAGACCCTGGGTACAGAACAGCTTTATTACTAATCAGCTGTTACCTTAAACTGATGCTTACTACTTCCCTACCCTCTTTTAATCTTCCCTCCCTCGAAACAGGGAACCCAGTCCCTGTGAAACCCTTTTCCCATGTGCCTTTACCTCCACCACCACCTCCTCCTCCTCTGTGGTCCACAAGCTGCATCAGTTTGGGATTGATGGCTTGATTGGCTTCTTCCAACACTTTGATAAGCTCCCTGGCTTGTTTCAGGTTTCCTGGTGTGAAGAAGGTGTAGGCAGTACCTTTGTTGGTACTACGTGCGGTACGGCCAATACGGTGCACGTAATCTTCAGAGCTGTTCGGATAGTCGTAGTTTATCACAAATTTAACATCTTCCACGTCTTCAAGTGCCCAGGTGCGAAGCACAGTGAAGGGGTGGGGTTGAGGAAAGGGAAGAAGAAGAGAGGACGTGCCAACGAAAGGTGGGGAGCACGAATGCAGGTGACAGTAATAAGAAAAAAAATCACGAAGTTAGTAATTGCATGGAATAAATACAAGACAGACTCATCCCAAAAGAGTAGAAGACGCCAATTTAAGAGCAGAAGACTCCAATTTAAAAGCGTCAGGAATAAAGATCAGCATCCTGAGAAACTGTGGTGATTTGAATGCAGTTTTACCCTGCACTCAAATTCATCCTCCCCAGAATGCATTTCTCTGTCGTCATGTGTCAAAGGTACTGATGCTTATGAACAAGGTAACAGAATTTTTTTTTTTTTTTTTTTTTTAAACACAAAGCCCACAGTCTGTAAAGTGAAAATGCCAGCATCAGACAGAGCAAACTGGGGTGGAAGAAGGGCAGAACCGCCATGGCAAAGCTTTTACTCTGTTGGGAGAAGTCTAACAAATACTAACGGTAATGAGATGACTTACCTTCCACTTGGTAACATGAAATAAAAGCAATCTTAAAAATATTTACTCTTAACAGTCCTAATCAAATACAGCGTACTACTTTCCCTAGCCTAAAGCTTAAGGTACTCCATTACGTTAGTATTATTCAGCCAACTTATTAAAAAAAATATTCAGACCTAGAATATCTTTACCTATCTTTTTTGTTACCACCAGAATGCGTTGCACTAACATTTCACCAAGCTGTTCTGCCCGGTTCTGGCAAGCTTCCATGATTTGGACAATCCTGAATACCGTTCACAATTCCCTACTTCCAGTGACAGATGGAGGCAGGAAATGAAATTATCAGAATTGCTTTATGTGTAAAGTAACATCAGAATTCAGGAGAACTGCACACCTTGTGGAAGTAATTGTTTCGTGCAGACAGAAACGAAGTAAAATGTTAGCGTAACACTTCAGTGAAAGCACCTCGGTACCAAGAGCACCTGTTTGCTATGGTAAACAATACTTTAAAAAGCACAGTATTACAGTAAGCACCCTAACAGCTCATAAAAATATTAAAAATCTGCATTTTAAGAAGAATATTCTGAAAATATCCAAGATAAAACACAGATTTTTGTGACTTCCTTTTTTTTTTGTTTTGTTTCTTTTGTTTTAAAGAGAGAAACATTCTCTGTTTGTTACCAGACCGATGCACACTCCCTCCTCCTGTGGGAAACCGCTGCAGCCGATCCCGTCTCTTTGCCTTTTATTTTTGGCGGCCTCCTTTCGAAAACTCCGCCCTCTGACACGGGACCACTGGAGCGCGGGGAGCATGCATCAAGGGTCCATGGCAGCGAGAAGTCCCCACACACGCTCGCTCTGTGAACTGGCTTAGACGCTTCTCTGTAGCCCCTTTTGGTTGTGAAGCGCCGGAGAACCTGGGTTCAGGTAAAAGTTTCAGGTCCTCCAACGCTTTTTGCCCCCTATTCGGGGTTCTTAGGGGCAATTGTCAAAAAAATGAAGATACAAAAATTACATCCAAAGGGTCAGACTGCATCTATTGCCCAGACTGCATCAATTTCAAAGGGGTTGTAGGAAAAATAAAAACAAGAGGGTTGTAGTGACAAGAGGGGGACTCGATGTCTGTTTCTTATTACAGCAAAGGGGGGGGCTCCTCAGTCTTTGCTGACTCCAAAGTCCTGAATCACACCAAAAAAAGGGAGTGAGAAGGCAGGTTTCACAGGGGGCTGCGCGAGTCTCCAGCTAGGGTCCTTGATGCAACAGGGTTTTGTAAAGGGGGAAAGTGAAGTAAAGAGAGGAGTATGTCTGACAGATTGCATCTTCACAGCCAGGGTCGAGCTAGTTTGACAGGCTGCAGGCTACATGATCCTCAGCCCGTCCTGTTTTGCACATCCATCAGTAGCAAAGCAACTTGAAGTACCACAGAGGATACAAGGACGTGCTTTCCCAGCAGAAAGCACAGGGCACTGTCGCTACCAATGCAGACGGGACTGACTCAAGTGGGGAGGAGCGAGAAGAACGGGCAGGTAGGAAAGAGGAAAATGTGTTTTCCAGGCTAGGAAGTGGTCCTGGTAGAGCACACAGCTCGCTGAAGAGACCAGAGCAAGTTCAAGACTCGGCTTCTCCAGTCTAGCATGCTCCAAAGTTTCTGCACACATCTTCCTGCGTTATTAAATGGTAACGTAGCAGGATCAAGGGTAGAAACCATACATCGTTTCTGACAGCTACTTGGGAAACATTCCCTTTGTCAGACCATCAGAGTACGCTATGGCACAGACAGTCTCTGATAATTAATCAGGAGAGACATAAACTAGCAAACATGCTAGTCTAGAGAGCTGTTTAGACCATTAATGTAGATGTGCCCCCACCCCTGCACTGAAAATCTGCAGCTGAAACCAAAGCTTCTGTTGAAGAAAACAAAACAAAACAAATGCAATGGTTTTAGTTTAATAGACTAAACGAAAGTAAAAAAAAGTAAAAAAATCAGTGCAGAGAGAGGACCTCACTCCAGGGAATTATCACAAAGAAGTCATTACGGGACTCAGAACTTACCTGGAAGAAGCTTTTTTGAAACCAATGTTCCATTAGGAAGAGGGAAAGCCCTGGTGACTCAGCCAAAAGGCGCGCGCCCCTGTTTTATGTTATTTAGGTAGAAGCCTTCACTTTCCAGGATCTTGGAGGAAGTCGTCCAGAAGTTTGCCAGTTAAGTGACTTATTTTAAGAAGCAGCAAACTCAGGGCCCCAAAATAAGCAGAGATGTTGTTCAGTAACAAGAAACAGACTCTGGTACCTTTCCCCCTTAGCTCAGATGAAGTGGAGGATGGGAGTTGGGGAGACTGTTTTCTGAAGTGTTATCCAATTCAGTCGTTTTGGGGAAGTGTTTTTTTGGTTTGTTTTTTTTTTTGAGGGGGGTGAGGCTGTTTTAAATGTCTAGGCAAGATGCACAAAGAAGCTACCAGCACATAGCAAGCCTGTTTAAAAAACGCTGCTAGAGAAAGCAGCTCTCTTTCATACAAACTAGTTTCAGGCCTCAGTCCCTTCTCCCAACAGGCCCAAGTTCTAACTGCACAGGTCCAGACATGACCCTAGAGGGCAGAGACTGAAGTCCATGTAATCACCTCTCCGAGGAAGTGTTGGACATTTTTTTGGGGGGAGGGGAAGGAGGGGTGAAGGCTGTGTGAACAAAGGCTGCCAAGTCTAGTAATGGTCTGCCTGTATGAAGGTGACCATGTGATGCACAGCGCAGCCACCCTTTCAGCATACAAACAATAAACAACTCAGTTACCTGAGCTCTTTTAACAGCTCAAGGTTTTTTTCCTCAGCTTATTTGCAATGATTTTGTCTAGTATTTACTACAATGGGGTATCAACCCCAAGCAGTGTATCTTCTACCAGGCTCAGGGAGAGGGCAACACTCAATGTCCGTTATTAAACTCAGAGCAGCACTTCAGAAGTCATCCTCCTCTTCAAGAGTGGACAGATGCCTAAGGACTGTGCTGAGCACACAAAGCATTTCCCAGTACAAATATGCTTATTAAAAAGGGGGGCACAACTGATGCATCCAGACACATTATGTTCATACCACCAGAATAGAGCTGTGCAATTTTGATTCAATTACACATCTAGGTAACAAGATGTTAAAGGCCATATATGATCTCAGTGGTCCTGCCTAGAAGGAGCACAGAGGAGGGAAGGTTACATTTCAAGACCAAAGATCTGGAGCAGTGCTTTTTCAGATGTGAATACATCTGCGGGGGGTGGGGGCAAACATGCATGTACACTGGGGCTGGGATGTTGCAATCTGTGGTGTGTCATACAGGGAGAATATTAGCTATTTGCTGTTGAAATGCTCTCCCACAACTTCCTACTTGGAACTTTATCTGACACGCTCTGAACTGAGAGCAATCCATCCCTATCATCCAGCAACAAAAGCTGGATTTGGGGAAGAAGTGAGTGTGGTGGAAGGGTTGGGTTGCATAATTGGACGTCTCTTCTCCCTCTTGGCGATCGATTGGTCATGCCTAGGCCTTGCTGCAGACCAAAGCCTGTTCATTAGGAGCAGGAAGAGACTTTGAATATGAAAGAAAAAAAAAAGATTAATGTTAAAAAACGTATTTCACATGTGGGGGAAAATCACGCTTTGAATTTTTTCTTTTTTTTAAAGAAAACATATTTCAGTCCAAAGAAGAAAAATATGCAGCAGTAGGCAAGAGTGGTCTATGTGTACAAACCTAGCCCACGAGATGCAACGTCGGTAGCAATGAGGATAGGAGCCTTTCCAGAACGAAACTCTGTAAAACAAAGCATGCTATGAAGTAAGATTTCTCACAAGGATATAGTTACCTGAACTCGATTTACACTAAATGCTCATTTTCCACAATCTAGGTAAGACAGGTCAATGTCAGAAACCCCAGCAACTCAGGATATATTGTGTCAACAATTTTTCAATATCCAGCTCTCCGGGTTCAACAATTTCTCAATTGTGTTGTGAAAAAGCAAACAAACAAAAAAGTAAATAGAAATGCTGAAATTAACAGTACAAAGGCAAAGGAGGTTCTTTTGAAATGTGCGATTGGGTAAAGAGGCAGGAAAAAAAAAGACTGGAGAAAAGCACATCTTGGTAAATCACGTACACAGCCTGAGTTATTCTCCCCTCAGTGATGGACTCACCATTAAGCACCCAGTCTCTTTCTGGCTGACTCTTGTCTCCATGGATACACATAGCTGGCCAACTGCCAAACAGAGATGCACATTAGTATAGCCATGAATTACATACATTAAAGGCAACAGGAAATATTTTATTCCCTTGTCCTCCTCTGGCCTTTATCTACCTAGCATGTATACTGCTTTATTTCTTGCACGTTAAAGCCACTATCTACATCAACACCATCTGAGTGAAGTCACATTTGCTGTATGGATACCATCCCTTATCAGTACATCAGTATTCTGACTCACTAAAAGCTGCCCACCTGTCCTGGGTTCGGCTGAGATAGAGTTAATTTGCATTCTAGCAGCCAGTAGAATGCTGTGTTTGGGAGTCAGGATTTGAGCAGGGTTGATAACACCCTGATGTTTTTAGTTGTTGCCAAGCAGTCAAGGACTTTTCAGTTGTTCATGCTGCCCTTCTATCAAGAAGGGGCGGGGGGGATTGGGGGGTGCACCCAGAAAGCTGGGAGGGAACACAGACAGGACAGATGACCCAAACTGGGTGAAGAGGGTATTACATGCCAATTACGTCATGCTCAGCATACAAGGGGGTGGAGGTGGAAGGAGCACTCAGCTCCAGGATGCACTCTTTTGGGGGCGGTCCAGTTTCGGAACAGCTCTGAGCTCTAAGGCCTGAGCTGCGCGGTTCGGTGAGAAACTGCTTTGTGTGTCACCAGTTTCATATATACTACTAAAAAGCCCTATTATTCTATCTCTCTGTTATCCCAGTAAACTATCCTCATTCCAACCCATGAGGTTTTGGGGTTTTGTGCTGTCTTTTCCCTCCCTTCCCCCTCCTTCCAATTCCCCCTACTCCCTCTTAGAGAGTGAGCTACATGATGCCTGGCTCTCGGCTGGGGCAAAACCACACCACCACCTTACAAAGATTCTCTCTTGCACTAATGCCTTGATGGACAGAGAACCTTCTGGGAAACTAAGGCTGAATTCAGCCAAGAAAAAGATTGGGTAAGTTGTTCCCAACAATAGCATCGCAAGCATTTAAACCTTGCTGCTTTTGATTACAATTTCTGTATCCCACTAGAAACATCGGGAGGGAGGAGGGAAGCTAATCACCCATCTCTGCGCATTCTTCGAGTGAGATCATCACATCGCCTCTTTGTCTCCACAAAGATGATAGTCTTGTTTTCCTTCTCTGCCATGATTTCTTCCATCAGTTGTATCAGCCTAAAAGCGACAAGAGAGCCAAGATGTATGTCACACAAACAGAATACAGGAGCACTCTCTCAACTTGCACTGAGAACACATGGAACACATCCCCATACATAAGTCAGCATCACATGGATTTAGGTCTGTTACACAACAGTACGGTTGGAATATACGCAATAGACTAATTCATTACAGGACCGACTTACTGTTTAACAGAGGTTAATTAATACAAGTAACTTCACTATTCAGACTGATTTGGCTTTCAAAGCAATGTAGATTTTTAAGCTGAAGTAAAAACACCCAAACAACCCTGAAATCAGCTTACTTGTGGTCCTTCTCGCTTTCCATGCATACATCCACTATCTGCAGGATATTGTGGTTGGCACTCAGCTCCAGGTTGCCCACGTTGATCTGAACATAGTCCTGCAGGAAGTCCTCTGCAAGCTGGCGCACTTCTTTTGGCCAGGTGGCACTCCACATCAGAGTCTGTCTGTCAGGCTAAGAAAAAGGAAATACGGATTTATTTAAGGTGCTGGGCTTTGTATAGGAAACCAAAGGGCACTGTCCTTTTACAAGGCTCACGCACCCTTATCTGGTCAACAATTTTACGAATTTGAGGTTCAAAACCCATGTCCAGCATCCTGTCTGCTTCGTCCAGCACCAGGTACGTACACCGACGAAGGTTGGTCTTTCCTGCCTCAAGGAAGTCAATCAAGCGACCTGGTGTAGCAATGCAGATCTCCACACCTTCAAAACAGAACAAGAAAAAAGAGTAAGGCTCTTCATCTGAATGTCAATTGGTATTTTTAGTCAGAATGAATCACCTTCCAGAGCAAAACTGTTTTAAGAAAAAAGCACCACCCTCATCCATACCCAAGATTGAGTCATTTCAGTAGAAGCCCTAGTTTCTTTTAATATTTTTTTTCCATTCTGAAATTACTGTTACAGTGGCATTAGAATAATAAATGCAGAATAGAAGCTAAAAGCTTACTGTCAGTGAACAGCAGCAAAGAGCTGTCCAAAAATCAGAATAAGCTTCTACTCCAGCCTGACCCACCTTACTCCAGAATTACAGTCTAAAGAGCTCTCTAGAGAAGTAGAAGCGAACTTCAGCTAAGCTCCCCATGTTAAACCAACGTGAAATGCTCCCCTTCCTATACAAGTCAAAGTACTTCCACCTTTTCCTTTTCTTCCTTAATACAAAAAGCCAAAGCATGGGCTTTAATACTGAGCAATTATGCACCAGTAGTGACAGACTAACATCCTGCCTGTATCTGTAGCAGAAAACCAGGATTCAAGTATTCCGAAACTAGTATCAGGTGTAGCAATTTATAAATTCCTTAGAAGGAGGAACTAGTTTCCAGCAATTCCCATGTATTTCAGGTGAGTCCTTGAAGATCACCGGAATGTCTGCAGAAGCCAAGTGTAGGTAAGCAGTGTGGTGAATCAGAACAAATCCCAAACAGCTGCCTTGATACTGCACTTACAGATGCAGAGGGTTCTGTGGCAACCCAGATTATCTTTTGTCTCTGTCAACCTGGACTCCTCAAAGCTCTCAAAACTGGACATACTTCTAGTTTCTATAAAACTCATGCTAGAATTTAATTGCTAATGCAGCCATTAATCAGCCAGAGAGACTGAAGAATCTGCTACCCCCTGTTGTCAATGATGTACTCCTCCACAGTAAATTCACTAAATACAAACAAAAAAATCAAAACTGGGAAAAAAAATTCTAGACTCTTTAGCTATTCAACTAACTTTTCTGCAAAAAATGCTATGTGATCACGCAGAGTGACACCTGAAAGGACTAAAAGCACTGAGCCTGCCCAGGATGCTTTAACCAAACCATTCTTCATAAGCAGAACACCACTTCCACAGCACTCCAGAAGGGCGTGCAAAATCCCACCAAGGTGACCGTCTCAAGATCTTATCATGGAACTTTTGACTCTTCCAGTGAAGATGCTACTTAGGAATTGGAATGCACTACTGTTTTCTTGACCAGAGCTACCCCACAGCCTTCTGCCACACACACTTTATATCCCAATTCTGTGGGTTTTAGACTGCAACTGCAGCAATATGTAAAATGTCCTGATTTCTTGAGTAGGTCTGTTAAGTATAAGCTTACATTGATAATACTTCTTGCATCTTCTCACATAAATCTATTACTCTTTTTTTGGTTGTGGTTTTTTTTGGGAGATGAAAGCCATCAGCACATTCCTGCATTTAAAATTCTATGTAACTAAGCCCGTGACACAAAGGTCAGGTCACCTGAGGACTAACGCATTACAGTGCAGAACTGTGGTTCCTCAGCATTCCCAACTCCAGCTCTTTGCTATCTATGTGTAAGAAGGCAGTTACAGAATGTTACGGGGTTTATGAACAGAAATAGAGCTTGGTGTTTAAGAACAATAAAACTCCCCACAGAACTCACTCTTTAAAGAAGTTTCTATGCATTTAGAATCTGGTTTAAGAAAAGTCACTCTTTAAACTTGCTGCTACTGGATTTCTTCAAAATAACCTGTTTTCTTACTGATAAGTGTCCTTTCCCCTTCTTATATCACAATCATCTCCACAACAGGAAAGTTCTAAGACAGAATGGAAAGGAAATCTAATATCCAAGTAAGTAGCTACACATAAAGATGAAAAATACTTCACACAATATCACTGTAACTGGAAAATGCACAGCTCCCTCCAAACAGGTTTTAAGATAAGAGTTTTATTTTTACAAAGATTTTACAACATCACCTCCTCTACAGCTTGCAAACATCTGCTTTAAAATTACCTCTTTCTAGATCTCTGATTTGGGGACCTTTGGGTGCTCCTCCATATATGCAGGTACTCTTCAGTCTTGAACACTTGCCGTAATCATCAGCCACCTGCTGCACTTGCTGGGCCAACTCTCTAGTAGGTGCTAGAACCAGACACTGCAGAAGGAATGGATTCAGGAGAGTCAAGCTGCACACACATTTCTAACTTAAGGGCTCCACACAAACACTGTAAGCAGAGTTGGACCATCTGCTCTTTATTAGTTAAAACATTTAAATATCTTTAGACTGTCAGCAATTGCACAGAATTTCAACTCACGAGTGGGATGTTCACATTGGGATAGTAAACATTTCTCTACTTGTTATTTTGATATAGCAATTAAATAAAGTACACATCTCATTAACAATGCCATGCCACACACACACAAGAAGGAAGGAAACTGACAAGCACTTACAATTGGGCCATCCCCTCTCTCCAAATACGGCTGGTGGTTGATGTGGACAATTGCAGGCAGCAAGTACTAGAAGAGAAGAACTTTAAGTCAAAAGACAGGGCTTCAATATTTAGTGCCAATGATCACCTACTGTGATCACGGCAACAGCTCGCATAGCCTAAAACCCCTTCAAGAAGCCAAGTCCTGACGTGAGGGACAGCAAGAAACTCTGGCTAAAAGGGCACTGGGATTCTGCAGACCCAGATACTTGTTATCCAACAGAACATACGATTTTCAGACATGCTAAACAACCATACCTGCTTTGACATGAACACAAAGTGTAGTTGCTCAGCACCTCTGAAAGGCAGGTTCATTTAAATTTGGGTCCTAAGTCAGTAGAATCAAGCAAGGCTGGCTCTAACCAATGCTCTTCATAAAGGGTAAAATTCCTTCTTAATCACTGCAGCTTAATTATGCATTGAAGGCTCAACCATATGCTACTTTAACTTGTATTGTTAATAAAACAAATATGCTAAAGAGCACATACTTGTTTTTTAAACCACAATGTAAGCACAGACCAGAGTTGTGACTAAGCATCCGAAAGACGAAACCACACAAAATACAAGCCTGTGAATAAGACAGGCTAGTTGAGACTTAACGTCTCTCACCCATGATGCAATAAAGCAAGCTTTAAAACGCATGCATTCGCATCACTGTATGTTTGTATCACTGACAGGTCCAAAAAGTTGGTACTAACAAGTAGCCAAGGCTAAGTTCTGCAAAGCAACCAGGAAAACTAACCAAACAAGTAAAAAGGAAGAATACATACTGCTAGTGTCTTCCCAGAGCCAGTCTGCGCAATGCCCACCATATCACGACCACTGAGCGCTAGGGGAAAGCCTTGGCACTGAATGGGAGTGGGTTCTGTGAAGTTCTGGTCCATCAAGGCATCCATCACATACTCTAAGTAGTTCAGAAAAGATAAAAGTGTCTTGAAGGATTAACTGAGGCTTCAGAAGACCTTTTAGAAAACAGAACTGGCCAAAACAATTTTTGAGCAATCCTCATTATCTTAAAGAGCAGCAGAATACTTACGTGGAAAGCTACACTGGTGGAAGGCAAACACAGGCTTGGGGCAGCCCTCCATTCCTCGAATTGTTATCTCTTTCTTTCTTCGCAATTCTTCAACTTCATACTGGGGGAACAACAACAACAAATGTCAGCACAGACTTAAATTTTAATGTTTTTAACTACTAACTCACTGACTTCGCACCTCCAGGTAACAGCTTCCTCAGACAACTGAACTGAAACAAGAGGCCTAAATATAACGGTTGTCGTAAAGATTTTGTCTTGAGATTAAGCTATCACACAGCTTCTACAATATTCAGGTATATGAGCTATGTAGTCAAAAGGACTAACATCTCTTCTTCCAACCAGTCCTTTTTTAATGGTGTTAATACAGTAAGAGTTTTGATCTTACAGAGGCCAGAAGTGAGCAACAGCTGCAAAAGTGGTTATAAACACGTTCTGTGTGGCAGTGCTGAGAACTAAGCAGAATTAACAGGCCACAATTTAGTATGAACAAGCAGAAGGCAGGACGGTCCCTCTCCTTCAATTAACACATTCCAGAGGTGGTTAAATACAGAGCTCTTGCTGGACAACCTGCAACTCGGTTATGTTGCTTGCATTGAAGAAGCCCAGGTCAAGTCATAATGAAACCCTAAGACCTCACAATTTTTTTTTAAACTGTGGAACTCATTAAAATATTTCTGAAATGTGTATCTACATATGCATAAACTTAGGATTAGAAAAAGTGGTTTCTCTTTGTCTAGGTTATCTTGCAAATCCAACTGCACTTTGCAACATGCTTCCACAATCTGTGACCTTAATTCTACTGATCATTAAAAATCAACAGAAAGATCTGCATCGACACCAAACGTGTCGGCACTTTGGCCAAAGCAATAAATTTACTACTTGTCAGAATGTGCCATGCTTGAATGAAAAGGTAAAAAAAGGAAAACTAATTCTGGGAAAAAGATGAACATCCGTTTAGTTGGTTAAGGCAAAGACAGCTACAACAGCTAATGCAAACTGTGGGTCAGTAGTTCACGTAGCTGTCCCTTTAAAATGCCAAGGACTCCTTCAGTGCCTTTATGCCGTATACAGGTCTCATTAATATTTCACACAAAGATTTCTAAGTCTATATAACTGGCTAAGAACATTTTGTTTGTTTCCTTGTGTTTAAAATGAGAACTCCTAATTTCTAAATATAAAAAGACATTAAAGAAGAAAAAAAATATTCAAGTGGGGTAGGAAGGGGAGATCACTGAGTTTGTATGTAAATATGAAGTACTGCATCCAGGTTTGAGCCCCCAGTACAAGGAGGGCACTGTTTTAAAAGGACATGTCCAATCACAGGGGGAAACCCAGAGGCAGGAGTACACGTGGTACAAAGACTGTGAGTGCTGGATTTGTTCAGCTTGGGGAAAGGGACATGGGAATGTCCTGCTATTAAACTGCTATTTTCAACTACCCAATGGGCTGTTAGAGAGAGGATGATGTTGCAAATAATTACTGGTGGGGGTGGAATACTGTGAGAAGCAGTATGCCCTGGGACAGACCCCCAGAGAGGGTATCAACTCTCCCAAGCCCTAGGGATACTGAAACTTGTAAGGACAAGGCACAAAGCAACCTGCTCTAGTTTTGTCATTATTCCTGCTCTGAGCAGAGGATTAGACTACGCATCTCCCATGGCCTCTTTCTGGTTGAATTATTATGATAAAATATTCTTTCAACTGCTTTTATTTCTGCCACTCTTAGTTCACTATTTTAGGTCCTTTCAAGGTGTCCCCGGTACTGCCGCTCTCAGGGCCTCAATCTTACCTGTGCTGATGAACAGCCAGTCCAGACAAACACAATGGTGATGAATTACAAATGGCCAAATGCAAAATATCTCATAGAAAACCAGTTGAGAGCAGGAGCACCACCTTTGCTAACGTGTTAAATATTCAAGGCAACTAGAACCGATACCCTGCACATATACACACGCCCCAAACAAGTTTACCAAAAAGACAGCTGTCAGACTCTGTCCCACACTTCCTAGAACAAGTCTGTCCACTCATGACACTTCCTGCTGTAGGCAGAACAGAGCAGACAGGATCTGAAAACTTACTGGAGTAAGCCTGGCCACTTCTGGATGTTCCACGTAAAAATTCTTCTCAAACTTGGGCAGTTCATTTAAATCCCATTTTTTCTTACGCAAACGTTCCCCTGGATTACCAAATTTCTTGGGAGGAAGAGGACCTCCACGACTCGCTCCAAACCTGGGAATATCAATGTTGAAAAACACAAGAGTATTTAATAACTCTGTAATGTGCAGGTTTCCTAAGCTTTTTCTACCTTTTTTTTTTCTCTCAAGTTCAGACATGAGCACAATATTCTAGAAAAAGTCACTCCTCCTCTCCCTCCCCCCCAACCATTGTGATGGCATCCAACTTCCCAAAATAACACCAACCTGTCCTAAGTCAGTTCTACACCCTAAACTATTTTAAGGTTTTGTTCCAGTACAGCTGTTGGTAAGTCACTGTCTTAAAGCTCTTCAGATTTCCACCTCGAGGTTCCCTCCCTGGTGACAACACTAGGGGTACAGCTGGAGCAGTTCTCTTTTCCTGAGACTGACAGTAAGTTTACAACATGGATAGATGAAAGGGGTGAGAGAAAACCCTCTAAGTTCTTTCTATCTCTCTCAAGGTTAGTTTTACATAAAAAATAGCTACTTCACTATCTTGCCCTCTGTCTTCTCTCATATCAAGCAATATCCTTCACATGAAAAACAAGAGTGAACAACAGTAAGAAAGCAAGTCCAGCCAAGCCTCCAAGTCCATCTCTAATTCTGGAACTAAATACATTTTAAAATAAATCAATCTTTTTAAAGCAGAGTCCAATGAGGAGTGGGGGGACAACTACCTGGGAAAAATCAAGTCTTCACCAAAAGCATTTAAGGGAGAATATAAGATGTTAAGAAACTAAGGTTTATTCTACTAAAAATTCTTAAGCTACCAGAACTGCTCAGAAGTTACAAACCACCCTTTTCTCTTCTTCCTAAGTTTTCTCCTCCTAACTCAATATGCCACAGAAGGTTAAGAACTAACCATGACGACTGATGCATTAGAGAAATTATTGCTGGGTCATGTTTTGTAAGAGCAATACAAAACTGAGTGGAATAAAAAGATTTTTTAAAAATGGTAAATATAAAAAATACTGCATTTTAAAATGTCATTAAAAAGTTAAAAGGTCTTTCATTAGTATAATAAAAACACAGCAGAAAGAACTTTTTCAACTGCTATCAGGTCAAATCAAAATTATTTTTATTCCAATTTTGTTTAATAAAGCTACAACTCTTTGCAAAACATTAATTCACAAGAAAGGCCTGTTTAAAACAAGACTTTTATTTAGATAGCAAATCCAAAGTGTCTGCACCTTACCCAGGCAGTCTGCTAGCAAGGAACAAACTGTTAAGGAAGCAAACTGAAAAGAACAAAAATCCCAAAGCAATCTTCTGGCACTAGTACCTGGGGGTGGGAGGGCGTTGCTAAAATGTGAAGAACACCAAAATTAATTTCCAAATGATCATCAGTACAAAACTGTCCATTCAGACATTAACTACATTTTTCTTTAAATCACTTCCCAGTGGAAACTACACATTATAGTGATTAAAAAAAAAATCAGAATTCAGATCAACATATCAGCAGGAAAAAGGGGCTACACTGTGGGAAAAGCTAAGTACAGTACACAGTCCTTAAAATCTGCTAAGATAGTTTTTAAACATTTGCTTTGTTGCAACTTTTCATTAGGCCTACTCCCTCTCCTAGAAATAACCCTTCTTTTCCCATCTGTACGTCTACCATATCCTCCAGCCAGCCTGCAGAATCAGCCATTTTTGCCTTTTTTTGAAGGCTCTTCAAAAATAAATTTAAAAATTTAAATTTTCTTTCATGATCAATTTAAAAGCAGTGGTACAGATTTCCATTCACAGGGACTTTCACCTTTACTGAAGATGTCTGCTACTGATCATGCTACCTTGAGGTCCAAATGACAACTATTTCTGCATCCAAGTAGTTCTAACAAAGCCCATGCTCTCACCTAAGAAAACTGGAGGTCAATGAGTTTCCTTATGAAAGGACATAAATGGAAGAACTGACTGGATGACTGGACACTGGAACAGCTGGGTACTATGAATATTTGCTCCACAGCTATCTAGAGGGAAGAATCGGTGTGTTTTACATAGAAGACATGTAGTTTCAGTTCTCCATTCTTATCGCAATATGGCTGTACGCTGACCTGAAGGAAGCGAGCCCTGCAGCTGTCCTCAAACACTGCCTCTGCTCAAGTTTATCTGCTAAACTGGCAGTAACCAACACTTCACACACTTCAATTCCAGTTAAACTGATTTAAATTTAGGATTATTCCACTGATTTGCCAGGAGTCCTCTTTCTGAGTGTACATTCAGACTGCCCCAAAATATCCTTCTCTAATACTACTGGTGTCATCACTTCTGGGACAGAAATGAGCAAACGTGTTAAATTCCAGAGCAAAACAGTACAACTTCACATTCTAAGAAGTAATCTACAACTCCTTCCCAACAGGAAGAAAACAGAAAGCCTGTATTTATTTAGCTTACAAAGACTCAGCAGTAGGAAGGTGATAACAAACTTTCAAGTGGCACTTAACCAGCAAGCTGGGCGGCCCAGAATTTTATACAGGTTATTTATGCAGCATGATGGGTGTTAGTGGTTACGTCTATCTTTCACACCTTTAAATAGATGTATGTAACTAACTGAATCCTGATGCATTAAAGCTTCCAGGATAATATGCCAAGAAAATGGTTTTCCATGCAAATGTCCAAAAACTTCATAAAGAAGCAAGTAGGTGTTCCTTTTACTTATGCAAAACCCCTGATCTAGAAGGAAACATCTGTCTGTAATCAAAGTCTTTAAAATGAGATCACACAAATTTTAAGGTATGCCAAGTGTTGTGGCAACGCTTTGGACAGTGTTCTTTAAAGTAACTGTATATAAATCTGCATACTCAAACTCGCTCAACTAACTGCCAGAACCAGCTGGGTTCTGAACTATCTCAGGCTTGCCAAAGCATTTACTCCAATGTCCTTGTGTTAAGCTGACCTGGAAATCTCATAGTGGAAAAACACCAGAACCCTCCTCTGTTGTGAAAAAAACAAATGAAAGTATCTCTAATTTCAGAGTGTGAAGTGTGAGTGTTAAGATAAAGCAAGGATGCAACTATCTCTCTCCACAGGCAAGAAACTCAATGTTAAAATGCGCTGCAACATATAAGCAAAATATTCCTGAATCCCCCAGTGGGAAGGAAAAACAAAAAACGGGGGGGAGGGGGGGAAGGAGGGGGGGGAGGGGGGGAGGGAGGGAAGCAAAACAAAACAAGATTAACTGAGATCTAGCCTGCCATATCAAGAATAACAGAACCAACATGGTATGTTTATTGTTAATCCTTGAGAATGAAGGCCTAACTACTTGTGATCTAAAGGACATAAAAACGTCAGTCCTCCAAATTAGTTATAACTTGCTCTTTTAAAAGGCCCGGGATGACTGTCTTAGTACTTTCAACTCTTAAAAAACATCTCAAGTCTCAAACTAGTTATATACACTATAACGCCATTGTATTTATTACTGCCATTCTCAGAAGAAAAAAAAAATATCATCAAACCTGCAAAAAATCTTTTCCAAGCCAAGTTTCCTATAAATGGCAGAACCGAGAGTATCAAGCGCAGGGCCTGTATGGTGCCACACTGACAGAGCTCCTGGCTGACTGCTACGTAAGCTCGGTCATGCTCCCTAAGTATGGTCCAGGGCCATGTTTACTGAGATCAGCCTCCTGAGCACGCAAGTTCCCTGCATGGCAGCAGTTCTCAATCTCATATCCTCTCATGATAAGCCTGGGAGTAGAACTGTTAAAGATCTTTCACCAACTGCCACCTTTCTAAGTCCAGAAGGAGCAATGACAACCCGAAGGGCAAAGTGTCCAACTACCCTTGCCAGGGCCACCAAGACCTTTGTGGCTTACAGGGAGAGGGGGGCGGGGGTAGACCTAGCAGTAAATAAATTAAGGATATGGGAAAAAAGGCAGGCCTTAAAACTGCACGGCACACACAGTCGCACGAGTGATTGAAAAGCTAAATAAAACATTTTAAAGACTCAACTAACCCACCTCACATACACACACCTCCCCGCCGCCCCTTCTCCCTCCCCGCTTGCTGGCAGAATCATACCCATAAAGTCTACAGCTTCCCCCCGACCCATCTGGGGAATAAGACCCCACCCCAACACCGCAAGCAGAACGTGCCCCCCTCGTTCCCACTCCTTCCCGCCTTCCTCCCACCAGCCCCCACAAGGCAGCGGAGACGGTCCCCTCCACCACCCCCCATGCCACGCCGGCCCTCCCCCCCAACCCCCGCCCGGCCTGCCCTCCTTCCCCCCCCTTACCCGCCGCGGTCTCGGTCGCGGCCCCGGTCCCCGAAACCTCTCATCGCACCCGGAGGGGTGGGAGAGAGGCAACGGAACGCCGGCCGTGGGGACGGCGAGGGACTGGGGGTACGAGGAGACGGTCCAGCCAGGGGCGGCTGTGTCTCGGCGGAATCGCTTTGCGCCACCTCGCTTCTTTGGTGGGATACAAAAGGAGAAGAAGTGGTCAGTGGGTCAGAGACCCGCTGGACGTCGGCGGAGGGAACGGCGGGGCTCTCGGTCGACTCCAGGGCCCGTGAAGTGTGGAGACACCAGCGTCTTCTTCCTCCGGGCTCCCGGCACAAAATGGCTGCCGCCGCCCCAACCCGCTTCAGTTACGTTACGAGCGCCCCAGCGCTGCGCAAACTGCGGCCCTCGAAAATACCTACGCCTATTCCCGGAAGCCAACTACACCCTAAACCCGCTTAGCGAAGCAGTGCTCCGCGCGGCAGGCAGGATACGAAAGGCGCGTAGCGTTCTTTCCTTGAGCCGGGTCCCCACGTAAGGAAAGGAAGGTGGGGAGAAACGCTGTCGCTATTCTTCAAAGTCTGCTACGCAAGAAGTAAGCCCAGTAACCCTTTCCGAACGGTAGGGAAAACCTAGGCCGAGCCGTACGTTACGTAAGTACACGGCGTACACGAGTTGCGTAACTCACGCTGGCGTAGGCCAGGAAGTGCCCGTGTATTTTGCGTAAAATTCTTCCGCGGCTTGTGCAGGCAGGGTTGGCGGAGGGTAGGTGGATTGCGTTAATTTTACAGCGTAGTTGGGTTTGGAGAATACGGCCTTTCGCCTACGCGCCCGCTGGCCCCGTTGAGGGTGGCAGCGGGGCTGAGGAGACAATAACGGGACCGCGGGGCGGGGGCCCGGTACGGCACGGCGGGGAGCGGCCCCTCGGGCCTCCGCGACGTCTCTGGAGGGGTCGCACGGCTCCGTCGGGTTTGGGGTTTTTCCTGTGGGTTTTTTGTTTTGGGTTTGTGTGGATCTTTTCCCCCTGGCAGATTGTCTTGGCGCGGCGCTGTGTCAGGAGCGGGAGCAACAGCCGCCATGATGCTTGCGTTTGCCAGAGTGCCAGGAGAAACTGGCTTAACGGACCTCAGCACGGGTCACGCTGGCAACCCCAGTCACGGCCCTTTGCAGCTGCTGGAGAGGTTCTTGGCAGCCTCTCCAGAAAACAAACCAACTCAGCTCACTGCGGCATTATTGCAAACGTCAAAGTATTTGAAGTACTCAAAAGGATGCCGGGCATGGCGTGTTTATGGCCCGATTCTCAAATCAACCATGAAATGAGCTGTGAGGCACCTGTGTGGCCCAGGCCATTGGCCCTGCAGTGCCGTGTGTATATTTCCAGTGCCTACCTACAAGCAGCCAGTTGTGTGGCCTGGCACAAAGAGCTGCAGCTGGTGGGCGATGGGTGTACCCAGCCAAACCAAGCCTTGGTCAGGTAGTGGCGTAAGCTGTTGCCAGTGCTGATGCTTGGTTTGGGAAAAAACTATACATTAGATTAAACAACGATGGCTGATCAATTCGGAGCTCTTTGCAATCAGCCACCCTTCCTGCTTTTATCTCTAGACTTCACGGTGAAAACCAACAATTTACCTCAAGAGAAATATAAAATACATCTTAGGAAACCACTCAAGGAAGTGATTTCCCCTCTAGCTCTGTCATAGTGTAAATCCTGGCTACAGTGCCAGGCTGGTTTTGGGTGAATTTCTGGTCATCACAGCCTTTTTACCTCGTTGACTACTCTTGTATCTGTGAGGACAACTCCCTAGCCAAAGTTAGACCCATTCTAATGATTTTTACACAAAAGGACAAAGTAAAGCCTTCACTTTGAAGTGTCTGATGTATAAATTGTTGAGTTTATTTTAAAGCAAGGAATCCCACGAGCATTGAAGATAATGTAATCTGAATCAGTATTTTGTCCCTTGATCCCGCACTTTCTTATTTATTCCCAGTTTATTTTGTGCCCCCCTGACATACATCACTGGCCAGTTTGGTGCTCTGCCTGTGCTGGCTGGCCTGCAGGCAGCGCTCCCCCAGCAAGCCCAGTCATCAGCATAAGTACCTGTATCGGCCCCTCCCCCCTGTCTAGCCACTGCAGGGTTTTCTTCTTCTGATTTTTAATAACAGTATTTATCACTTAATAACCTTTCATATTCTTACTTATATTAGGAGACAATTGGGCAATTACATAGTTTGTTTCTTTAAAGAACTAGGTTTTAATATGTTGGGTTGCATCTGGTTTATTCCTCTCGTGAAGGATCAGTGAGATTATTGAGAGCGGGTTTTGAGTCAAAGCACTCAGACATAAGCAGAGTGCAGTTCTAATTTGTAGTCTTTATTTTGAATAACAGTTTTAAAGTATCTCAAAAAAGTAGAAGATGATAACTGCAAATATAAAAATTGTCTAGTCAAAATAAAAATGCTTAAAAACATATTAACTATTCCTCTATGGCACATGAGATTTGAAGTTCTCAGCTGTTCCTCCTGCCGCTGCCTTTTCAATCTGTGTCAGTTTTATAACTGAGTTTTTTCCAATTCTGTTCCATTTTGCACTATTAAATTCTATCACACAGACACCCTCTTGGAAAGAAACTAAGTAGTAAATTAATCTCTTGTGGAAGGGAAGCTTTGATTTTCACAAAAATGCAGGAAAAAGACTCTTTGAATGATTCACAAATTTATTCCTTACATCTCTGATGAAAGTTCAAGTGAAAAATTAAGACCCTAAATGAACCAAGTTATATTAAGATCAATAAAACTGAACTGTACAGAGTTCCTCCCAGTATTCTCCCAAAATGTCCCAAATGGTTCCCAAAAGGTGGAAATGCATCCAGGCAGTCGGTGGCCTTGCACAAATCTTCACCCCACCTGCCTGCATGGTTTTCAGCTGTACGTTTACATTGGTTTTCTGCCTATTCTTTGGCATCCCCAATCCCTCCAGCAGTTATTGCAAATGTAGCTTCATTTTCGGGCATCTCAGGGCTGGGGGGGGGGGGAAAAAAGCAGAAACATTGTGGGTTTCACCCCTGTTAAATGCAGTTGTGAAACAGTCCCCAAAATGTAAGCTCCCTGGAATACTTCAACATCTTCATACCTATGGGCAAGCTGTCGAACGTGATCAGTATGATCCAGATCAGAAAATGATCTTGGAAGATGACAGACAGGAGAGAGGGGGATGGGAAAGGTGCAGGAAAGGGAAAGGTTCTGTCTGCAAACTCTTCATTTCAGTTTTTAGTTCCTGGCCAGAAACGGCGCTTCCCCCACGCAGTATCTCTAGTTATTTTTAATGACTTGTGTCTGTCACAGCTTATCAGGTAAAGCACCACTAATTGTGTCAGCAAAACTTAGTAATTGGACAACTCTGGAAGTTTCCAGACAAGGGACCACCAGTGTTACCAAACTATTTGATGGTGGTCTTTAAATGTGAGCACTAGGAAGATTTATGATGAAAGATTATGTAATTTGATTTATGCAATGCATAAGACAACTTTAAGTCTGGCAATTAGTTTGCCCTTTCAGATCTTCTCTCAACTTACATCCAGAAAGGCAGTTAGCTTGCAACCATGAATTGCCAATAAGCTGTTAGGTTTCAATACTGTGAACTTTGTCACTGTACAGTTGCTTTTAACACAGCTTCCTTCCTGTGAAGGAAAGATAACTTACCTGTCATATATCTTTGCAATACGCAGCTCCCCTCTCCCTTTCCTCAAACTAATCCTGGTAGTCGAAGCATGAGCAAGGATATGTCCCCCAATGGGCTTTTTCGGGTCTGCCTGAAAGCTAAATTAGCAAGAAAATTGTGATGGTTGAGCACTGTGCAAATCCCATAGGTTAACACCATGACTGACTGTCAGATGAGGCATACCGAATTCAGTAATGAATAATAAATAGGTAAATAGGTAAAAAAGGACTTTAACACACTTGCCTCAATATATGATGTTCACATGTTTCACACTGGCATAATTTTCCTCATTAAATTCAAGAGGCTCAAGAAATACACATCTTAAACTTCATATATAGGCTGCTCCAAAGCAAAGTGGGGTGCTTTTTCAGTACTATACTTAAGGCTTGTTCTCTTCAAGTCGCAGGGAAAGAAGCCACCGTGCCAGGCAGCAGATAAAACAATCTCATTATGAAAACTGAGAGAAACCTATATAGAGAAACTGGACCAATGACCAGTCTGAACCTTCATTTCATGCCTCTTGCTCCTAACAATCCCAGTTCTCCTCCTCATCTCATATTCAAGAATATTTAATATAAAAGAGAATATTTAAGCCCCCTCCAAAACAGAAGTATCTTACGTCATAGTTGCTCCTGGATCAGCAGTCATCTGGTTGGTCACAAACACAGCCACATTATATTCTGCAGTAGAAAACAATGCAAAGAAGGTGGACTATATCCAATTAGAATTCCTAAATATTCCCCCACCTGTGCTAAAAGCGAGGCCGCTGCTGAAGCACTTCACATTTCAAACAAAAGCAAAGCAAATTTTCTGTCCATCCAATGGCTGGAGTTAATCAGGAGACAGCCTAAATTTGCTCCTGTGTGACTTCAACTTATGCCAAAAATGAGCACTTCTCAGAATTCCACTGAGTAAGTCTTTCTCAGTTCCCATCTTCTCTGTTGGCTCCCTGCCCTCAGCCCTCTCTTCCCCCACCTTTTTCTGCTTGCTCTTTAAATTTTATTTATTTATTTACTGCATGGAAAAAACCATCAACCCAAACATTTACTTTACTCATTCCTCATGAACACTTCTGAGACATTCCAATGAAAAGCAACCCTGTTGGTCCTGTCATCCTCCTTCAGCACTGCTAAGTATTGGGAACGTGGCAGTGGGCATGGCTATTTTACCTCTGTGCTTTGCTCCCTTTTTCTGTTCCTCATGTTTCTTGTGTATTTAGATTGTGAACATTTGGGGAAGACAATTTCTGTTACTGGATATTTGTCCAGCTTTACAACCTATTCCCTCATTTAGGACTTCCCTTGACTGTATTAGAAATACTTTTAATGTGGAAAACTTCTAAAGACCCCTTAATCTGTCACCCTGAAATAATATATCAGTTTGATCTTTGGTATCTGACAGAGGTGTAAAGTGAGGAAAGATTCCTGGACCAGCACCTGACTGGTAATACACTCAGCCTACTAGGTGATTGTGCTACCAACAGCTACTGTTTCAGTAACTCCTGACCACGTTTTCCAAATTCTTCAATGTTTCCTTTACCTTCTGATATTTTTTGGAGCCTTGACAGCATCTGAGCCAGTTTCTGTTGTCGTTCAGCCAGCTCTCCACGACCACTGAAATCCACACGGAAAAGGGCCATTATGGAGTCAATGATCTGCATTGTAATTATGCTAGGTAAGTAAATACAGCAACAGAAAATAGGAAAATGTATTCTAAAAGCAGTTAGCATACAAAAAATACAATGACTCCTGTACCAATAGCTTGAAGATACCAGCTTCCTCATGGAACTTGGCTGCCACATAGTCAAGCAATTCCATCTGATGTTCACCTGGTGGGAAGCAAGGTTGCCAAATGAAATTAGGACCAGGAAGAGTTCAGAGGCAACAAAGGCCTGAATTTTAAAATTCCACTTTAAACATCCACACTCTTTACATTGTCACTGCCAGCGGTTTCAAATCCAGTGCCCAATAACAAGCTACTTCTACAATAACCAGCAGTGTCCATGCTTCTGCAGGTTCCAGTTTCCGTTTGCCCAGCTAGCAAAACTGTGCATGTCTTTTGTTGTGTTAACAATGAAAAGCAATATAAACATTTGAATATAATGTTGAATTATATGATACACAGAAGTTGTATTGATTTTATTCTTTGTGTTCTTATTACACTGTCAAAGTAGGAGTCATATTTAAAACTTCCTTGAAGTTTTAATGCAATGTCTTGTGACTGAGCATGTTGGAGTTGCCCTATAATGTTCAGTTCACGAGATCACACAGAATATCTCAACAGCATTTACTGAGTTAACTCACATTCAGGCCATTGTGATTACATTAATTGATGTTTCTCTTTCTGAGATGCTATGCTGACACACCTCATCTACATGTCAGACTTCACTTAATGTGGCAAACTGCAAAGCGTTACTGGTTATGTGGTGCAGCTGAGCTGCAATACTGAGGCTGAGCAAATCTGCTCAGTGTACAGCAACAGAAACAGGAAATGGAAGCAAGCTTATGACTTCTTTTGTTAACTGGAAAACATTCTTTATGATCCACTGTGGACAATCCCAGTTAATACACTGAGAAGTACTAAAATGGGAGCCTCAGAAAAAACAAGGATACCATGCCAGTTGCAATAATGGTCTTACTAGTATATGCACGTGCATACAGCACGTTGTCAAGTACTGCATCATGGTCAACACTGAAGCGATCGGCGATGTCACGGAGACGGTCTGGCCGGCTGACAGTCACAGTTAAGGACTCCTCTTTGTACAAACCACCCACTGAAAATAATAAAACTCTATTCTGACACAGAACTACAGAAAAACAGAGAATATTTATTTTTGTCCTAGAGAAGACTGAATTTTTCTCTTCACGCTCTCCCACATACCCTAAAGATAGCTTTGGGTTCATGATGGTAATTGTTTTGTGTTTAGGGTTTGAGGTTGGGGGTGACATATGGATATCTGTGCTCTAGGAATTTAGCTGTGAGCAAAACCTATTTATACAGTCTACCACAGATAAGAAGTGTTAAGAACAGTGTTTCTTTTTAAGTAAATAGAAAAGCTGCTATCACCTGTATCATTATTATGAAGGCATATTGGATTAGAAACAAAAAAAAATGCAGTTAAATTAAAATCTGTATCCTAACTCTCATTTTTGCAGGTTGGATTACCCAGATGACAGAGAAAAAAAGTCACTGTCTTGTGGGATGCTACGCACCGTGCTCTCCATCATGTCAGGTTTTACAGGTATGAAGTTATTTGGAGCCTCCTACTTGCTTATAACAGAGTGAGCTGTCTTTGTGGTTCATCATACCTGTAGCTTTTAGCAGTCCAAAAGATACAATGTGTTTTCAGTATCAATGAAGATAATCTTTCCACCTGTGTAGCCGTTTGGTCCTGGAAGCTGAGCCGTCACTACAGTGAATCATGGAGGATCAAAATAAAAAAGCAGGACAAATATTTTCTTACTCCGTCTATTTTTAGTTTTTAAAATAAAATACAACTATTTATCTCTATCACAAAAAAGCACCAGCCTTAATCAATGTGAAAATAAGGAGTACCTGAAGTCTTGCTCTATCTTGAGAAGAAACTCAAGATGCTTTCCTTGACTGCACATCAGATGAGATTTAATTAATGGTCTCAAAATTGTGGTTTATTCAGTACCATCACTACATCTGTGTGTTTTATATTGAAAGTAGGTAAGGATATTATTGGTAAGTTGTTACGCACAAAGTGTCCTCTTAATCCTCTGCCCAAATTAATGGTATTGATTTAGTAGAGCTTTTTCCCAGCTGTAAATCATATGATCAGACATTATTTGGATGTGAATTTTCCTGATGGGTGAGTAGTTGCTGATTGTGGGTTTTGTCTCTTTGGAGTGAATGAGCTGAAATACTCAGTTCATTCAGGCAGAGGGTATGAGGGCTGACCATTAGACTGTACTAAATGGAAGAGACCTTATTTTTCCAGATTGTGCCAAAATTTCATTTATAGTACTGGGTTCATTTAAGGGAATGTTTGTCTACCTGATGTCTAGTTTGTTTAATAGTTAAATTGATTATTACTTACTACTATTTACAAATTGAGAGGGATCACTGGGAAATCAAGAGTTCTGCTCCATTTGGCGCTGCCTGAATATGGTGACTGACAGTCTTTGTTTATCCAGTTACTGTCAGCCAGTGACATCCTTGCAGTGCCCTTTCAGAATGTCGTATTCAGCAAAACCTCTCAAAAGCAGGAAACTCAAAAAGAATCTTGCCTTTGCCCTTTTCTGAGCAGTGCCCCTGCCCACCCTTATTTGTACTCTGCTCTTCCAGGTGGTGTGTTTCACTGGTTTCTCTAAGTCTATTATCTTCTCTCTCCTTATGTCAAAACTGCAATTGATGTGCACAGTATTAAAAAGTAATAATTTATTGAGTTCTCACTCAAATACAATTAATGGCAGTAAGAGTCACCTAGGCCTCTACTACTGTATTTCTAAAGATAAAACATTCTGAGTTGTGTCTCTATGTTTAATTCTGATATAGTTGTAAAGAGTAGAGAAGACATGGCTGGCTACTTTAAGGCTGTACACCTACCACAGAGGGTGTGAGATAGCTGGGTTTTGCCTGTGCGGAACTCTGTTAAATAAAGAAAATAGAGAAAAAACCAAAGGTCAAGGTTTCTTTTTCTGAGTTTCCCAGATTCAGGAGTTACTGCAGTTAGAAACACTCTTACTTTCTAAATTCATGTCTATCTCTACCTTTTTACATCTTTTTACCCAAATTTGCAAATCATATTCTGTGTAGTACAAATATGTTATGTGAAAAGCGAAATCCAAATCACTTAATTAATTTGATCATGCTTAACTGCTAAGGTCATTTATTCTTTTCTGTGGAGAAGTTAAAACCACATGGCACTGGTACAAAAGAGAGGGGAAAAGAAATGGTTCATGCCACTGACCCGGCCTGGTTTCACTTTCAGTATAATTATCAGGGAGAAGCTCAGGAGTTTATTAATCTCATTGTATCCAGTCATTGTATCCAGTCATGTCCTCCTGCAGTTCAGCTTTTCTAGAGTACTATGTATTATGAACTCTCACTGAAGTGTTAACCACTAAGTGATCAAATTTACTATAATAGTATCTTAAATGGGATTTCAGAACCTTCTATGAAACGCGGTGTACCCTAAGCGTGCATCAACAAACTATCTTTTGTGGCAGGTCTGTTACTGGAAAGGAACACAGATTGCATCAGGGACATCTTTCAGGGACACATGAGCAGTAGCATTAATGATGCTACATTGCAGTGAATCAGCCATGTCCCAAGTGTAATGATTACTCAGCTCAAACTTCGTCTGCAAGCAAATGAAGAGGAAAGATGGGAAAACACTAAGTGAATTCTTTCCTCTTACCTCGTGCAGGTACTTGTCTTTATGACTACAGTGTGATATGTTTGAGAGAAGCAATCCAGCTTTGTTTAAAATCTCAACTGAGTTGCAATTCTTTGTCAGTAATAAGCATTTGATGTGGTTTTCTCACCTCCAAAGGCCTCGGTGATTGCCATGCTTTCAATCCCACCGCCCAGAAGTTTACTGGAGAAAGGGAGAGGATTATGATGCAGTTAAATCACAAGAGGAAAGTAAAAAAGAGAAATTTTTGACACTTGAAGGATTATTTTTCTCCTAAAGCCCCTCACTTAATGCATTAAGTGCCGGGCACTAAATGATAATTGATTCATAAAGAATTAACTGTCTCAGCCTTCCTCTCTGTGTGCAAGAAAAACATGTATAGGAATTATTGCCAAAAAGAAAGAAAAAGATTAAATACCTTTGAGAAGATAACATTCCATAAAAATATCTCAAAGGAAGGCTTACAGACTTAGAATTTTGACATAAGACCTGCGGGTTGTTTTGACTAGCTGAAAAATTCAGTTTCAGGACTTCTGGATGCAAACTCTGTTTACCTACAACTGTACAAAGTCCAGCTTCCCCTCAGGAAAGGAATTGGTTTTGTTGCTGGCTGATGCAGGCAACTTTGAGCCAGCACTAGCTCCAAGTGCAAGGTAACCTACGTGTTTGTTCTAAAGACCAGGAGTATGATTATTGGAATAGTTTGGACTAAGGAAGGATTTAAGCAGAGCTTACTCAAATTCCTGGCTGCCAGTAGTAATATGAAATACCATCTTCCGTTTTTCACTGTACTCGAAGGCGGTCAGGAAGCCTGGTTCCTAAGGAAGACCAAAGAGAACCTGAGACCTTTATTGTAGCTTTAACCTGAAGTGCAATATCTGAGAGAAATATTATCTCTCCACCCTAGCCTCATTTACACAGGTTGGGTATGAAAAGCACCACAGCATTTGTCTAGATATTGTAGAGTATGAAGAATTACTCCTTTAGAGTAACAAGCAGAATAGTTTTCAAAATTATCATGAAATTATTTCAAAATTATCATTTCAAAAATCTTACAAGAGAAATGTTGCACTGTGTTTTGGAGAGGCTGGTGTAAGTTTAAACCACCAGGAAAGCAACCAACTTACAATCAGCTTGTTTGCAGCTTCTTTAATCTTGTCCACTTTGGCTTCCGAAAGCCCTTTTACATTGCACAGTGCCCGTCTTGTGGTCATCTGGATTCCTTTGATTGTGCAGATCCCAACTGACTTCAGTTTTTTAATATCTGCTACGTTCTGTGAAGAAAGTTCCCTTCTATGAGTACTTGTGACAGTTAACAACTAGAAGGCAAAGTAAATCTTTTTATCACACATTCGTTATGCATGTGTATTTTCATCAAGAAAGTAACAGATTTACAGTGAACTTTTTGCTATGTAGTTTGTGACACCAGCAACAGAAAATTTTGAGTAACACTGGTGTTGAGGGATCCTGATGCTTTTGAGAGAAAGGCATCTTAGGTCCAGTTGTGTTTAGTTGATCCTGCTCAGTGCCAGTCTTTCTAGATCCAGGCTGGTAGCAAGGAAACAGTACAGATTATTTCAGATAGTGTGGAGCCCAGCGAGAAAAACCCTGTAACACCCAATGTGTCTTTGGTCCCTTAGCAGAGGTAATCTGTAAACCAGATCATCTGATTGTGGATAACTGAGAGCTGGCTCGCAAGGATCGTTAGAAACTGACTCTAACTGCTGTGCTGTTTCTGCATGTTCACAGTATGTCTAGTTAAAACAAGCATATCCTCCAGGTCTGACTGACACTTTGGACTGGAAAGAACTTACTGAGTTTTTAATAAATTGGGTTCAGCAGTGACTTCAAGTCAGAGTCCTACTGACACATTTTACTTCTTTGTCACCTCATTTTATGGTTCTGACATCAGTGGAAACTTAAAGGCAAGCAACAGATTACTCACAAGAAAGCCTACTATGCGAAACGTTTAGGATAATACTTCAATTTAACATTTTGAGCCAAGTTTTTTCTTTGGAAAAAAAAACCAACCTAACTATGAACTGTATGCATCATCTATTTGTCGAGTGTGTGTGGGTGCACAGGACATAAGAATGGAGGGGGACTATGTTAGAAATTAGTCATGTTCATTGGGAAGCTTATTTCTCATCCTGTGATGAGTTTTTTGATTATTCCATTAATAGAGATAGATGAGGTAAAATAATTTACGGGGAAAAAAATGACTCTTCCACCCAAGAGAATAACCAGCAACATAAAAAGGATTGAACTGTTTTACCATGTTTTTCTACTAAGACAACAGACTACAGACACAAAGATCATTTTTCTAGACTGAAACTTTTAAATGCATTATGCTGCTTCTACATTTCTTCAGTGGTTTGTCCTTCTGGTCACATCAAACTTAGGGCTGTTCTACGTAACAGGTCTCAGTGTGGTAGACCCGGTTATGGAAGTTCTTGTTCGCTGCTGCACAGAAAGACTTTTCACCAACAGCTTACGTACCAACCAAGGCCTTAGACTATAGCTCAATGTTATGAAGCGTGCAACAGTACTCCTGGCTACACCCTTACACCTGCCACCTGTCCCGATCCTCTACCTTACGTTGCAGCCCTGTCCCAGCTGCATGCCTCTGAGGTAGAAAAGGGAGAATTTACCAACAAAACCCCCCCCCTAAATTGCCTGGTTTGGTTTTTTTCCCCTTTGATAATTCTTTTACTAATTGATTGATAAATGCAGTTCACGGGGTGTGCCAGAGGAAGGGATAGCGTGCTCCAGGGGCAGGCTGCAGGCTGACAGCACCTTCATTCCTACCAAATGCTTTTGAACATCAAACCAGAGCCTAGGTTGTGCTAATCTGACTCTGTTCTGCTTCGGTAACACTCCATGTAATAGGGTTCCAACCCATGAGCCAGTATCCTGGATAAACATATAATAATGGTAAATCGAATAAATAGGTGGTGTTTATGTGATAATAATAATGATGATGATAACGATTACAGGAATTCATATTTGATGAAGAAAACTAACCATTTATTTCTCTAGCTACTAATATTTTCCTCACGCCCACTCTACTCCGTTCACCAGAATGCTGAAAATAGTATGGCAACAATTGTCACAGTGTAATTTCACAGGCACCAAAAATGCAGGAGTAATTACAAAGATTGGCAGGAACAGGAAGTAATCTATCACACAGTTTTCAAATAAATTAGCAAGTAGTTGGTTTTTCAAGAGTGCTGGGTGCTAAATACTTCGAATATCTTGCCACTCTATTTAGGAATCTGACGGGAATGAGATTTTCTGAAAACCTGTCTTATCACCAACGGCAAAATTTGTCTTCACATGACTGATTCGGAATTTACTGCAAGGAGGAATTTCAGTTATTTTTATCAATGTGTATACGCTGGAAATAACCTTACAATAGCTCTACATGGACAGTTCTGTGTGTAAAGTCATTGCTAATACTTACAATTCCATGCTTTTGTAGCAGGTCAATATCCTGAAAAAAGGATTCCTAAAAAAAAAAGAAAAAATAACAGAAGAAAATAAAAATCTGGTTTGCTTTTTCTCATAATTAAATCTATCTCACTGTCTGTCTGTTTCAAACTTGTAAACATTTAAATAGTTTTCCCTAATAACACATAACTTGTCGGACTACCCAAAAAAGCACAGCCATAGTGAGCCAAGGAGACCTACACATTTCCTATCACCTTCTTCATAGAGTGTATCTTGAAGAGCAAGGCAAGCAATCCTCTGCTGTGCTTCTTGATCCTTTCCATCACAGTTCCTCAGTCTTTTCAGGCTAATGATCATTCCTTGGAAGCATAAAACCAACTGATAGTCCCTTTGCATTTAATACAGAAGTGTAAAATAGAAATAGCGATAAGCCCATTAAACCCTATGAATAGCTTTTGAGAGATTAATGAAGAGTACTTGAAGAGCAAGGCTGTACTGGGCCTGGGAGAATGAGGTTTTCTTGGTATTAGACTGGAACAAAATTCTAAATGCCCTGAACACCCTGATGGTCTTTGAGGGAGCTCCTGTCCCTCTGTGGATTTCTTAACACTATCACAATACCTTCAAACAACATTTGCTGCACGTATTTTTCAATGAAATATAAATTTACCTCATCATCCTGGTATCCAGGTTCTTCTTGGACTACTTGATCCTCCATGGCCTTCATCATCAAAGGGGAGGCAATAAAGTATTGATCGCTACTGGGAAATGCAAACAAAAGTAGTATTGGGGTGGCAGTAAATGAGTAAATGACTGTAAAAGGACTTTTAATAAATCCTTGAACTACAAAACTGTCTCAGTATGCTGTCATGTGTGGATTTAAACTCGTATTCTGCTCCCAACTCTTCATTACCTGGCCTACCAGACCAACAGGAAAAAATTACTGCATTACTCTCTGTTTTGTCTAGAAAGGGTTTAACAGGTATTGGGAAATGAGACCTCAGTCATTCCTTTGTGAGAGTCTTGGGTTAGAGATGAGTTGGGATAATTTTAAATGATCTATTAGTGAAATTTATTTTGGCAAGATAGTTAAAGGCAATCTGTATTTTTATAAGAAAACTCAGCAGTCGCAGACAGAATGGGTCATGGAAAGGCTACATGTCAGTTTCTCCATCCTTATGTGACAGAAAGCCCACAGAAACTGCTTTCTCAGTAGCAGTTTCTGTGAGAAATCTTGAGAGCTGACTATAAAGCTGTATTTTTTTCCAAGTTCTTCCTGGAGTTTAGAATACTTAGTATATGCTAAAGACATGCAGGTAATGCCCGTAAGACTAAAATAAAGTTGTGTAATAAAAATCTGAGGCATTTATTATGCAAAAATGTATACAGAGAGCTTATTTCATAGTTAGCTTGCCATGCCTGTACTCTACTACAGCTTCACTGCCCTCTTTATCTGACATATATAAGCAAGGCCTAAAGCCAGAACAGCGTTTACTTGATAAAACAAAAGTAGTTCCTTAGAAATATGATCTTAAAACCTGCTTTATCATTTTTGTGGATTTGTAAATGGATTGGTTGCTTCTGTCTTAAATGTGAGTTTGCATTCCCTGTTCTAGCTACGGCAGATGAAAAGTTTTGTAAAACACCTCATCCCGTGTGTTTGTTTGCTTGCTCATCCTTGCTACTAAAAATCCATGAAAGGTAAGACAGGCTTGTTATGAAATTACAAGATGGGCCACATCTAACAGAGGATGGGCTAATTTATACTAGATGCCTGCAAATAGCTTTTTTTCAACTTCTAAATGGATATTTAAAATCTGCCTAACTTCCCTGCAAGAATCTTGTGTATATAGAGACTGAGAGAATGAAAAAATAAAATATTATCATTTCAGAATGAGCTTATTTGGCATTGGAGGGACAAATAATTGTATAATGGTGTCACTTTTGTTAGTATTTAATGGAAATACTCCTATAAAATCAGTTGTTTTTATAGTATCAGGATATATTTAATTTCTATTTCAGAACCCTGGCAATTATGGAATGAGAAATTATGCCCTTGCATCATGCCTAATATCAATCAGAAAAGTAATTACAGTAAAACATTAATTAAAAAAATACTTGGAGAGATTTTCAAAGCCCCATAGCTTCAAATATGGAAGGAAGGAAAACAAGTAATGCAAAAGGCTTTAGGGGTATTACAATCCCCTTCTCCATAAAAAGCACATAATCCTGCACTCCAAGCACAGCTGAACAGGTCATGGGTTTGCTCTACTCCCCCCATCCTTAGGCAATTGGCATCTCACAGCAGAAAAACAAGGCAGACCAAGGCCTGTGCCTTCCTGCAGGCTACGAGGGAAAACAAATTACACCACACCCGACTAAAACCTTTAGGGATGAACAAAATCCTCCTGGTTAGTGGAGGGTCTTCCTGTTGCTGGTGTGTTGGCTCAGCTAAGACCCAGAAGATTTCTGCCACCACTGCCTGCAAAGAAGATAAAAGGGTGCGAGTCTGAGATAATGGTGCAAATGAGGACCTTTGTGAGGAAACACATCTTTGTGGCACCTCAGGTGCCCCAACCCTGCCATTACCACCCCTGGAGCTATTAATGAGATGGATATGTGAGGAAGAGCTGCATGCTGCAACCCTTTCATGAGGTAAGAGGCTGTGGTGCCAGGGACCTGGCCCCAGCGCTGAGCAGGTTTTGATCTGACAGAAACATGGCAGCTGACTTGGCTGGTGCAGTTTGTGCCCCGTGTTAGGGGCAGGAGGTGACCCGACTGCCGCAAGGGGCCCCCCGGTGGAATTTCACATCTATTGACTCAGGCAAAAATAAATGATTCATCGTGTATCAACACACGGATTTGTTTGGCTTTTCCTTGCCAGCTGCCTTCTCAGTGGGTGCAAATGTCTGTTCCCAGGGGGTGAGGCGCGGCAGAATTTCCCTCCTCCGTGGAGCACCAAAATTCCCCGTCAAAATTACAACAGTAATTAAAACACAGCTCATCCCCGGGCAGCTCCAGGAGCTATGAGCTTGCGGCTGCTTACAGTATCCCAGGGGTAGGAGGCCGAGCTCCGTACACCCGCCCGGGGCGCTGTGCCCGCCCGCCTCCTGAGCGAACAGCCCCGGCGCTTTTCCCGCCGCAGGGGGAAGCTGCCCTCGCGCCGAAACCAGGCGGCCGTTACCAGCTCGCGCTGAGTTCCCGCCGCCGTGAGGGAGGCGAGCAGGCTCCTGACAGGGGCGGCGAGTGCCCCTTTCCTTATCCCCCTGCGCTGAAATACAGTTGAATTACTGCCTTCAATTACTTTCTCTTCTAAAATTTATCAGCTGCTTTATTTTCTGTCTCTAAGGAATATTGCATTGCCCTTATCTTACAGCCAGCAAAGACAGCCTTAATTAAAAACATGGAGAAGCAGCAGTTTGGGTGATGTTCTTCTGTTCCACACAGCTCAGCTTTATTTTATTGGGGTGCTACATGCCTATCTTCCTAAACAAGGCACACGGCATTTTTGGATTGGATGGTCAAAACCCATCAGAGAGCATCTGTTTCCAAAAGCTGGAAGTGACCTGTGTGCTGTGACAGGATAAGAAAATGAGGCCGAGTCATACACATGACTATCTGCCATTTAAAAAGGATGGAAGAGGTGCTTTTTAGGGTACAAACACTTCTACAAGTTTGCAGTTTTCTTGGAGATGGCATCTGGAAAGCAGTCACCTGCGCTAGCTGGCCTCTGGCTGCACAGTCAGTATGGGATTGCACATAAAGTAGAGGTGGGAATACTCCTGTAAGCGAGAGTTGGTGGCTGTCCCTTGGAGTGTGTGGGGTAGTCGGTGGCAGAAGGGAGAGGAGCAGCATCTCAGGTTCCTTGAAAGTGCTTGTGAAAACTTTCCCGCCCTCTGCATATGGGAGGTTAAAAGCACACACAGGTATTGTCAGTGCTACCAAGCTAACCAACAAAACCCACAGCCCCTAACCACCATCAGCACGCTGCACAGTCCCCAACTGAGACATCAAGTGCTTTATGTAAGTACCTGAAGTCTAACGCTGAGTGCCCAAGGCTTTCCTCTGTGCACAGAGGAACTGCTTGGCACTGCTTTTGAAAACTGCATTATTCCACAAGAGCTATTCCAGAAGAGCACTTAGGCAGACAGTCCTTTAAAGACTAATTCCTTCACAAAGTATGCTTTTATTCCAGAACAGAATGCACACACAGAGAGTGATCCTTTTGGTGCTGCTGAATAGCCCTGCAGCAGCTTATGCCTCTGTAAACTACCTTTCCTCCATTATCCATCAAGTTCACAAAATTTTCTCAGAGGGGTCAATGAATGAACAGAACTCGAACATCTTTTCCCACCCTACAGTGCTACTTTGGGCACTAAATTACATTGTATGTCTTCAAAATGCTGTGTGATCGTTAACTGCTCATTTGTCTTCCAGCTGGCATTGTGCGATAACCCAACATACCTCATCACAGTACACACTAGCCAAGTGAGTCAAGGCATCCCAGAGTCTGCTCCTTCCCTCTTACAGGGAACCTCTGCCCACAGGTCAGGCACCAGCAGCAAGGCACTATGAGGTAGGTTACTTCTCACCTGAGATCTTAACCCCAATTCAGACAAGACCAGACCCAAGTCAAACCACTGCCATAAAAATGCTAAGTATCCAGTTGATTTTTCTCATCCTCACAAACCACTGTAATCCATGGCTGCAGTAGGGAAGTCACATGGGGTTTGTTTTTTTTTTTGGTTGGTTTTTGCTTTGATTCAGATTTATAAGGATCAAATGGACTAAAGTCAAATATAAAAGCTAGTGCCTTCTCTGAACTTTCAAGCTGGCTGGTTGCCTGTTCTTAACCAGGACATAATAATCTGATATTTGGCCTTCCTGAATATAACCCATGTGAGTACTACACATTTATGTCTGAACTGTTTTGGAAGAACTGTGTCTTCTGGTTTCCATAGGAATGCATTCCATTTACAGTTGGTCCTAGACTAAAACTGTGACAGACCTGAAATCTTCCCAGAACCGCAGAGTGCTCCTGGGCAAAGACACAACAATTTCTTCATATTCTTCAGCTCTCCCTCCTCTAGCAGCAATTGCTTGGTTTGGGGTTTTTTCTCCCCTGTAAAGTTGAAAATATATGTTGGGGGAAGAGGGGAAGGGAGAAAGAATATTGAATATGTTAAAGGCAATCCAGGTATCGAGCAGATAAAAACCTGCTTCTGTCTCCTCCAGCGAAGAAATACAGAGTGAGAGTTCAGCACCACTTTGGAAGCTATTACACCCCCAAATTATCCAAATCTGCAAATCATGATAGCCTTGGATTGATGTTTCACTGTAGCTACGCCCTTCAGTCACATGAGAACTGATGATCTCCTCTTCCAAAACAGTCTGACAAAACCTTTCTGCAAAATAGTGCTACGCAAAGAGATTCCCACTCAGTCAGTTCCGGGGAGAGGCCATGCTGCTTTGATGTGCCCATGGAATCCGTATTAACTAACTGCACACATCACAGCTCACTCATCTTTCTGCATGCCTGAAAGCCCTTCTGACAACCACTGTTCGCTAATGGGTTATACCTCTAGCAAAAGAAAGGAATAGCAGAATCAAATTCAGGTTATCAGAACACAGTAGGATGAATCCATACACAATTTTTGTACTTAAGAAATTCTTATCTTTCTGCCACTCCTGGTCCAAATCCTCATTTATGCCTGGTACGCATCTTTGAATGCCGTGTTCATCTTGTGAATATGCCTGAAACTGTCTGTGTATGTCAGGGTAGATTCTAAATTTCACATAAAGGAAGCAACCTTGCCTATAGGTTCCTTTTCTTTGGTCAGAACTAAGACAAACTATAAAAGCTGTACGCATACAATGGCAAAATAGCTGATGAGCCATGTTCACAGTTCAAACTGGAGTAAGAGGGCTATGCTGTTAAAATGGAATTACTGGAAGGAACAGGGATGGTACTGTGAGACTGAGTAACATCTGTGTTGAGATCTTCAGGCAAAGCCTTGAAAAGTGCTTAGTACTACGCTGTTGGGAGTGATCCCGCATCAAAAAGTCACAGATTTTGCCACCTCTAATTTACCTTGTTAATCATTCACATTATGGTGGAGGATTAGACATTCCCTTCTACGCATCAAGAGGTTGTGTCCATGGTCCAGTGTTGTAGCTCTGGAGGAAAATGATGAATTAGAGGGCTGTGCCCACTCATATTAAAAAGTTGCCAGGTCAAATCAGGACCATGACAGGTTGGATGTGACTGGAGAAGAAAAGATGCCAAAGATAACTTAGTGATATCAAAACACAGCCTAGAGAACTCAGGCATGGATATTTTTCTAAATGAAAAATAACCTGTAAATATGTCAACTATACAAATACAGTAAGTGATTGCAGAGCTCAGGACAGCTTGCACCATGAGCTTCATTTTCTTTATAGTAATTTTAATAGGTGGTTGTGAAATAAGTCATTCTTCATATTAAAAAACAGCATGCAGACTGGAATAAACGAGGCAACTTTTAAATTTTGCAAAACCTAAATCCAGGCTTTCTGGAGACACACATCAGTATGTAGAGTCCCTCAAAATGACAAGGAAGTAAGAAAAGCAGCCCCTTTTGAGAATGCATAATGATTTTGTTATTTAAGATAAGAAAAGCAAACTAGTAATACAGAATAGTAGGATGAAAAGGGACATCAAGACATTACCTAGCTCAAAGCAGAATCAGCTAAACTCAGCAGATGTTTATTTTTGCCTGAGGAGGCTGTGAATTTTCTCATAGCAATGGGGTTTTTTTGAAGAAAGAACCTGGCAATTTCGGTGCTCAACTACCCTTGCTCTTGTTTCCCACCATTCACTACATAATGCATTTTTGTTTGTAAGAATATGCAATATATGTTGAGCTAACTTCCAGCTTTAAAAGGTCAACAGTGCTATGACATTCTGGAATTTATCAATCTCTGCACAGAAGCCTCTATTACAAGAAGCAAAATGCAGTTGGGGAAATATGTTTTACACTGAATCATGAAGGGTACACTTTGGGAGATACAGGTCCTTTTTAAACTGGGAGAGCTTTCTAAACAGCTTTTGCAAATTCCAAAATAATTGCTCTTGTCTAACTCTACATACATAGATTTTTGTTCTGGAATAAGTGCATGTTGTTCTACGTTAGATTAATCAACTTTATGATAAACAGGAATAACAGACTTTATGAAAACAGACTACATATCTAGCTAAGTGGGAGTAGTAATTGCAGTTAACTCTATCTTTGTTCATTTGAATTGACCTCCAAGGTCAGATGAACTTCACTACTGCTTTCTTCATCATACTTTTATTTTCTACAAAATTATTCTTAGTTTTCAAAGTCAATGACGTTGCCACTGACAAGCTTACATTTGAATTGAAGCTCAGTCACAGACTCAGTTAAAGTCCACGGGTGAATTATCTTCATTACACTAAGTAAACCAGAAGAATAAATATGACTAAATATTCCTCTACTCACAGATGAGATGGGAAACTGCCACCCAGGGGAATGAAGTACAGCCAGTCAAGCACTAGAGCTAGGCCTGTGCAGACTACAGAGCAGGGCCAGGCTCACATGCTCCCCAGAACTAACATCTGTAGCTCTCAGTTAGCCAGAGCTTTGGTCTGAGCCAGCACGGCATTATGCCCTCCCTTAACTAAATGGCTTTGCTTTTCTCCTATTTGTATTCACTCTGGTGCTCATCTGGACAATAAAGAGAGGATGGGATCAGGCAGGGAATGACTGCCTTAGCAAGGTGCTGGCTGGACCCATTTTGCCATTTGGTGGGCTCTCACCATTCCTGTAGACAGAGGGACTTGTCTGGGACTGAATGTAAATACAGGAGGTAAAATTTACCTGGCAGCAGCTGTACATCTTGGTGCAAGAGACCAGAAACAACTGGGATTAATGCTTCAGGAGGAAGCTGAGGCAGAAAACTAGATTTAACCGCAGTAACTCATGAGAAAGGGAATTAAAACAAGAAAATTGCTAATGGCTGGGTCAACCACACTGCAGTACACAGGACTGTGTGTATTCTTCACACCACAGAAATTCTGACTCCTAATACAAACAAGCTGGAAATACTGCAAATATTGCCTTAACTGGTATAGCTTAAAGAGTCAGAGATTCTCTAACTTATTCTCCCTCTGGCACTGAAAATTAATCTGAAAGAGACACAAAGCAAAGCTGCTTTATCCACAGAATGTATGAGAGCAGAGTTTTCAGTGTTACAGCTAAAAAAGCATAATTCACAGAATGTTTTGGGTTGGTTTTTTCCCTCTGACACATTCCAGCTCACAGAAGCTGAGTGCTTCTGTTGTCAAGTAGGTTGAATAATGACTTTGAGTACACTGCTCTCTTTTGTACTCTGGACAGCATTTTCATTGGCATGCTCCAGAAAGAAGAGTGTATTTAAAGTGCAGCTAGTAGAAAAATTTTCATTTCCAGGTCACAGCAAAATTCACTGGTCACAAAGAATGGCATTTTACAAGAAAAACATTTTAAAATTTGCACTTGGAAGAGGTTCAGCACCAGTATTCAAGACATGCCTTCCTTAAAAACAAGCACACAGACAAAAACCCCAAACTCGGAAGAGCCTGTCCTTGTGGTCTAATTCTGTCCACAGTGTTTTCACATACTCTATGAGTTGGGAAAAGTTAAGGCCTTCTAGCTCAGCCCCTCAGTTGGTAGCAGCTTTTCTTTTCAATCAGCCATGCTGGAGAACTGAACATGCTCTTCTTTTGGCCAGTTTTCTGCTCTTGGCTTTGCCTGCTGCTTCTGCAAGGAAGATTGTATGTAAACCACAGCAAAAAATCCAATCTTGCACCATTTGTATTCCATATGTTTGCCAGGCTAGTGGCCAGAAGAGATCATAAGCCGTTTGTTTTTCAAACCCTAAAACTTGGACAGGCATTGACTGCATCATCACAGAGTTATTCTTAGCTTAGAATAATATTTCATATTCAACTCTCATGAGTTGTGATTAGCTTTAAAATCCTGTGCTTCCTTGATTTTGCTAGGCATAGAACCTTAATTTTCAGTAATGGTCCAGCTAATAAGTTTAATAATTTTCTTCAATCCTGCACCTTTAAAGTTCAGAGGTTCATTAGCCTGATTATTCTGGTTTTATCCCTTGTTCTCCTTTCCTTGCTTTATCATGATTTCTTTACCACATCTATTTCTTAAACATTTCCTCTGCCTGTATCTGAAGAAAGCTTTTACTGTCTCCTGTTACAATCACCAATCCAGCAAAAGCATTAAGTGACACATAGGTGTCTCTGAAGCTCAGCGCAGGTGCACAACTCCCACTCGGTTCGATATATCCCAGTACTTCCTACTGCAGCCTTTCTTCCTGTCCCCACTGTAATTTCTCCACTGGATTATTAAGGCAGTGCTTCCTGCATTAAAGGTCAGGCAATTCTAGACAGAGGAATAGGTCAGAGTTTCTGGGACCAGATTTCACACATGACCTCTGTCCGTTTGGCAGCGAGACAAGTAAGAAACCACATGACACTCCAATCTTTGCTTTCAAAATAGCATTCAGGATTGTAACTGCAGCCATGAGATGTTTCTAACTGACCAGCCACTGTTCCCCACCCCCAGCAATCACAGCAAAACCAAACTGGAGATAAGAAGGTGATGAGAACAACAGCCATCTTTCATCTCAGGCATTTGTAAGGAATGACCAAGTGGCCTTGAAGAAACTGTCTCTGAACTAAAAGCAAAGTAAATCAGGTCAGATGTCTGAAGTATCTGGGTGGAGGACTTTGCCATGTGTGGCTATAAGAGGAATTTGTGTACATTTGAAAGGGGAAAAAAAAGCCAGACACAAGTAGAATGAGTATGCAGTACATGGTTTGTCACCAGCACTGTATTAAAGTTCCTAAACAGCAACTGCTAGAGGAGGCCTGTTGAGAAGCACACCATGCTTCAAGAACTGTCATCATTACAAGGCTAAAAATACACTGAAAGCACTAAGCTTTGGAAGCTATACTTGTCAATAGTTCAACACAACAGAAGTTGTTTCAACTCTCTTAGAGGACTTGCTTCCAGAGAAAGGAGTAAAGTCCTCTCACCCATTCTTCTCAGGAAAATGAAAAGTTTTAATGGGAGACAGGGAAGGGACCTTACTGGCTTAGGGACAGAGCCTGTGCAGAAAAAATGACAAAAAACCCCAACACCAACATGCAAAGCGAGCCCACTTCTACACTCCCTTTACAGGAGCAACTGCCCTTGAGAATCTTTCCTGTATGGCAGGGCAGATGGTGGATACCAACAAGATCAGCTACGTTAGTGGGAGAGAGAAAAATTCACTTAATCTACCACATCATCCTTCCACCCTTCTCCAAACACTGCATCACCTCTCTGAGATAAGGTGCTATTTTAGTCTTCTAGTTTGAAGCATATGTTGACACGGCTTCCAAATTCTTTCTTTCTTGCCCTTCTCAAGCTTTGCATGTTGGGTCTGGAGGTCTGAGATATTTAATATTAGCAGTCCAGATTCCCCTTGCCCAGCACACATCAGTGAATCCAATAACTAAGGAAGTATTTGCACTAATTAGACACACACAAGAAGCTTGAATGGGTTCCAGCTGCTAGCACTGGCAAACATAAACATAAACACATATACACACTCTCCTGCTTCTCATATGGGGAGTGTGCTCCCTACTACAGCACAGCAAAGGCCTTCAGAACAACAAACCTGCAAAGGTTTGGTAAAATAAACAACGTTTTACCTTTTTTCCTCCCAATCTATACCTGGAAAAGTCACTGGGTTATATTTTACCTGTTTGGACATGTAAGACTTTACTTGTCTGATGAGGCTGGTACTTGCTAGCAGCTCGTCCAGCTCTCAGCTCCTTCAAGAAATATGAAAGAAAATCTTTACATAACTTACCATGTTGGTAGGATCAATGCCTTAACTTATATGTATTCCCTTTAAAAAGTCTAACCCATGCACAAGCGAAACATAGCTGTTTCCAGAGCAAAGTACAGCAGCCACTAGTGCTAGCAGCACCACACTGCAGTCATGGAAAAAGGGAATAAAAACATCCTCTCCTGATGAAAGGGCAGGAGAAATTTCAGGGTCATAGAAGGCAATTGTAGGCTTACGAAATAGCTATGACACCAGGGTGTTGCCCTTATCTAGTAAAAAGTAACTGATGGAACTCTTTCATAAAACACCCAGCCAAGTTCAGCTGTCTCTTAACATAAGCAAGCATGGAACATTTTTCCCCTCAAGATTTACTGACTCTGTAAATTGCTTTAACAAAATTAATAAAGTACACTACACTCCTGTGTATTTCAATATGCAGATCAGGGCAAAAAATGCCACCATCATCCTACAGAATCATAGATTGGTCTGAGTTGGAAAGGACCCCAAGGATCATAGAGTTCCAACCCCCCTACCACAGGCAGGGCCACCGACCTCCAGGCCTCCTGGATCTACACAAGGTTGTCCAGGGCCCCATCCAACCTGGCCTTGAACACCCCCAGGGATGGGGCATCCACCAGCTTTCTGGGCAGCCTGTTCCAGCACCTTACCACTCTCTCTGTAAAGAACATCCCCCTAACTTCTGATCTAAACCTTCCCTCCTTTAGCTTTGATCCATTCCCCCTTGTCCTGCCATTGTCTACCCTTTTAAAACGCTGATTCCCCTCCTGTTTCTTTGCTCACTTCAGGTACTGAAAGGCTGCAGTGACGTCCCCCCACAGCCTTCTCTTCTCTAGGCTGAAGAAGCCCAGCTCCCTCAGCCTCTCTTTGTAGGGCAGGTGCTCCAGCCCTCTAATCATCCTTGTGGCCCTCCTCTGAACCCTCTCCAACAGTTCCCCATCTTTCTTGTACTGGGGACCCCAGATCTGGACACAATATTCCAGCTGGGGCCTCACAAGGGCAGAGTTGAGAGGGATAATCCCCTCCCTGTTCCTGCTGGCCACCCCTCTTCTGATGGAGCCCAGGATACCACTGGCCTTCCAAGCTGCAAGAGCACACTGCCGGCTCCCATTGTTTCTCATCCATCAGAACCCCATATGGTTACTGCATTTCTTTAAGCTGGTTTTATAAACAAGCCCAAATATCCACTCCCTGCATAACTGCTCAGTGAAATATGTCTCCCCATGTCATTCCCCAGGGATAAAGCCATGCTGGTAAGGGGTGTCTTTCTAGCAGTCTGTAAGGGCAAGAGCCTGGCTGTGGTGAGACAAATTGATATGCTGGCAGAATGGCAGGATCACTTTGATGATATTTAAATATAAGCAAAGACAGGAATTCCAACGAATAAAAGTGATCTGGAGCCTGGCAGGATAGTGTATTAAAAGAAAAAATACACCAAACTCAATTTAGCTTTGTCAAGAGAGACAGAAATTGTTGCTTACACTTGTTGACAGACATGTGACAGCACAAACTTTCATTATAAAAATATGCAGAAATCAGCAAGATTCTAGCTGAGTAAGTTGTAGACTACACCTAGAGAAGTAAAAGTTTCGGCAATATGAGCAAATATAAAAGAAAATGCTTGATATACATCATTCCAGATTTTAGGGAGAATAATGCTGTCCTGCCAGCTTGCTTTCCAAGGCTTTGGATTTTAACAGCACAGTCCGATCTTATGACTGATCACTTATTTCTTTTTCCCCTCTTCAACGTATAATGCAGGTAAAAACACACCACAAAGGGTATAACAATGCACACACTGTTCTTTAGGAAAAATACAGTTGTTTATTTTCAAAGCATTATTAGAGAAATAAGTAACTGACTCTATCACTGCTGAGTTTGAATGTTCTCACCAGCCTCTGTACCAGGTTCAGCATTCCCAGCCTCCCATTCAATGCAGCCTCTGTGTACATTTACCACTGCCGTTCCTTCCACCACTCATATTTTTTTCCATGCTACTATGCCCAAATATTCTTCTCTGGCTCTGTAACTCCTGCCTGACTTCCTTTGCTCTCTGCACTACAGAACTTTCCCCCTTCTTTCTGTGACAAATAGCAATCTTTTTCCTTCTTCCCAAACCACTAATAAAACCACACCTAATAAAGACCAATTAATTTCTACTAGATGTTTCAAAGTAATTTGCCAAGTTCAGCAGTAATGCTCTTGCATTATTCCATCATCCAGGTCATTCAGGTGCCAAGATTTCAAACCAGAAATTCAATCACAGACCCGGGGTTAAACAGCCAAAGCTTAAGTGCCAGGCACCTGCAGTTCCCAGGGACTGCAAAGCAAATGCTTGTGAGGGAGCACTTTGGAAGATGTCACTACCTGTCTAGGTGACTAAATATCAAACTAGGACATTTGCTTTGGAAATGGCAGGTTTTTATATACTCAAGTCTCTGTACCTGCAGCCCGTTGGACACTGGCTCACCTATCTCAACTTGGACTACAAGCTCTCCTGTGTTCTACACCAGGCTTGACACACTGACATGATCCCTGACAACAAGTTATCAGTACCAGTTGTTTAATCTTGGAACTGAAGTAGCACATTACTTCAGCAGTAAATGAATGAATGAATTGTGCAAACAGCCTGTCTGCTGACCCATGAAAACAATTTAGCTTTCTTTCAGACTGACAAGATTTAAATCTTCAGAGACTCAGATTTTCATCTGCTTTTATTTCCAAGATTAATCCAATTACATAGATGTGTGAGCTGGGAATATTTCTAACTTTGACACCCCTTCACACAAGATTCTTCAGAGTACTTAAGCACTTGCTGCTTAAGTCAAAGTTAAGTGTAATTTTTCCTGCGCCACGTTCTTCACTTACGTGTTTTCTAAAGGAAATGTCAGCTCTGTCTTGGCTGGAGAGTAGAACACAGAGAACTGATGTTGCCTATGGGGTGATGATCTGCAATGAGCAAGAATCTCTAGACAAGGGAAGTAAAGATGCTTGTGGAGCACATGAGTGTAATCAGTAAGATCAAACTTAGAAAGTGAGAAGACTGCTGAAGAATTCCTTGAAGTCATTCTCAACAGTTAAAGAAAAACTGATCAAATAAACCCCCCAAACCAACAAACCTGTCAGTAACAGGAACAAGATGAAGAGCTCAGCAATAGATACTTCTAATGAAAGTCTCAGCTTCTGTGACACAGCCATTTGCTAGCCATGCATCTCTGTAAGCACAGCTCTACCTTACAGTCCTGTACAGAGTGCTTCCCGGTCTTCTCTGAACTGCTTGTCACCTTGAAGAAACCTGGGGAAGGGAGGCAGAACGAAAAATACAATCTGTAAGTTTAGAATCCAAGACTTAAACCCAAGTTTATGCTAAGGGAGCACCTTCATTTTGCCTGGACAATCACTGCAAATTCACCGTTTGTACTTTCAGAGTTCTCTTTGCCTTGTGAGCCAGTGAAGATCCTGCTTCACTGCCACTGAACACACCGATGCCATCCAGCTATTTAAGTGACAGCTGTTGAGCTATAACAACCACCTTCTACCTGGTCCTAGTAGATCTCATATTTCCATCCCTTGCTTCCCCAGGGAACAACACAAAATTAGGACAGGGAAACAAAACGGATGTCCCATTTACTGCACTCATTCACAGCATTCACAGGTCTAGTAGGAAGGCATTCTAAATCTCCTGCTCGTCCCTGGGTAGCTTTTACCCTAGGTAAGCAGTCACCTGTGTTCCCCAAAAACCTGAAAAGCTACCCCATCTGCCTCTGAGCTTGCAGCAGATACTCGGGACTGGAGAAGACTGTTTGGGTCACATACAGTCCCTGCCACTGCCGACACTACTACATCATCTAAAGCCCACATTACTTCCAATTTGTGCCTTTGGTTAAAGGCCATCTCCAGCCATGCCTTTCTAACACGAAGAATTAGGATGAAGTAAGACCTGTAGATCAAGGCATCCCCGGGTGGGGGGGGAAAACAGCCACCTGACTTGGTTACAAAACTGCTGTTTAGATTAATGGGGACTAGGGAAAACTGCCTACACCAGTGTTCCTATGGCTCTCGTTTCCCTTTGGTAACAGCAAACTGTTCATCTTTAATTCCTCCAGTTCCAACTGGGTGTATTCCCAGCTAGTATAGCTTTCCAGGGGTGGTAATGTGCCTAAATGGAGAGAAGGAATGGTGGAAGGACATGGAAAAGAATACTTAACAATTTTCTCCGATCTTCATAGTGCTACGCACGCTGAGCTCCACATGTTCTCATGGTGCAGTATCACTTGTTTGGACTGACAAAGCATTGTTGATGTTCATCTGAAGCACAGGATAAAATAAGCTTAGGAGAAGGCCCTGTTGCCCTCCCTCATAAACACCACATCAGCTCAGCCCAAAGTTTTTGTCTCCAGCAGCTGCCAGCTGTGGAGGATGACAACACAGTATAAGAAACTGGTGGATACTGAGACCTCCTTTCCCTGGCATAGCCTCTCTGCGCCCGCCAGCTTCATTTCATCATTTCCTGCAAAGGACAACATAAGTGATGCACCATCAGATAGCTGTGAAAGAAAGAGACAGAGAGAAGAATGAAAAGACAGGCGTGGAAGCAAGCAAGGACTAGCCAGGCAATAGGAACAAAATGAACTAGATGAGCAGCAGCTTTCACTGCTATGTGGACTTCCCGTGTCCTCTGAACGTTTGGTCTCCTGATCAGCAACAGCCTCATGGCAAACTCTGTCAGGAAGCAATGGATTCTATCCAGAGCATGCGAGTGGCAGAACTGCCTGTACATTTGCTTCAACTCTTTAAGGTAAACAGCATGGCTGGAACGGCAGCCAGTGATTGGCAAACCTCTTCAGAGGCCTGAGGACTTCATATACAGCATTATGGCTTCATACAGAGCAGAGGATACATGGCTTACAACTAGTACGTATAAGGAATGTCTGAGTAAACAAAATGTTTACATGTAGAATGCCTATGTGTGAATTCAGGCAAAGGCAGAAACCGAATTTGAAAGGCAAAGGATAACTCGATTTGCAGGCTACAGCTTTCCCTGACAGGGGCAAAACCACTCTCACCTACCATCCATTCTGAGACTGCACTGCAAAACTGTGTCTTGGACTCATCACTGCTGAAGTGGGATCTTGTCAGCCTGGAACAGCAGCAGAGGTGGGATCCTGTCAGCCCGGAACAGTGGCAGACACACAAGGCTGGACTCAGTAGTGAAGAGAAAAAAAAAAGGGTTTAAGGAAAGAAAAATTACAACTCTCTGGCCTTTTTGGTTAAGAGATCACAGACACACTGTTCTTGCACATAGCAAAGTCTACATTTCAACCAAAACAATGACTGCAGCTTTGAAGAGACAGTGATTAAGAAGTGCACAACTGGGGAGGGGGGAATGAAAACATTTCTCCGTCCCTCCCCTTTCTTAAAAGAAGATCATGACAGCAAAAGGAAAAAAAAAATACAGACAAGTGAAGACATTTAGAACTTTCAGGAGTAAAGAAAAACCTGCTGTGAAAAGTGGAAGAAAATTACAAACCCGGGAATTAAAAAAAAAAAAGAGAGATAAGGCAGAGGCTGATTAGGTGAAGGCACATTCCCTGGGTGAAAGACAGAGGGCAGACACGAGTGCCTTGAAATCAAAACTGTGTTTTACGCCATTTTATTGTTTTACTGATGCTATTAAGAGCTTTACTATCCAGAAGAAAAAGGCAGGAGCTTTCCTGGCTATCACTTGGTGATTCAATGCGGGGCCACCACCCATGACATCCCAATAGCTTCAAAAGCTACAGCACAACGGATAGTTGAATATTAGGATTCCTGTGAAAATCAATTAATAGATGCCTGCACAGCACTGTGAAAAAAAATCCCAACTATTTATAGGACAAGCCTTAGTTTCAGACTACTCCCACGGGGATGGATTTCTCCGTCTCGTTTCACCGCTGTTGTGTGCTCCTTGCCTTGCTGTAAGCACTCCAGTGAGGGCCTCCTGGTGGTACAGCCACGCAGGAGGAAACTGCCACTCCGTGCAACTCGGTGAAACAGCTGCTCCTCCGTCTCCTGAGTCGGCTGTCATGAAAAAGAAACAAATAGAGAAAAAGACATGTTTGCTTTGTCAATAAAATATAGGCGAGATATTTAGTCTGATATCTAGGATACTAAAAGAAGGGACGTAATTAACTGCAGAGCACTGAGGCAACAGGAATTATCTTGCTGCTGAAGAAATTAATTAGGCATGGAATTAATTTCCATATGCAAAAAGAAAGTATTTTGTAGGTTTTCAACTGTTTTATTTAGCCCAGCAATCAACATAGCAAGTTTCAAACAGCAATAATTACAGTAAATATTCTCTTTGACATCAGAGTAAGCCTGGAGTAAATCTACTGAATTCACCAGTCAGTGGGGTTCCCCTGTATTTACTGATATAATGGTGTACAGGAATAATCCCACAGTGCCTGTGAGAAAAGCCATGAGAAGCACCATGGAGTTAAAAGCAGCTCTGAGACCATCTGTAGACCAGCAATAGATTCTGTACCGCCTGTGAGCCGAAAAAGCTGAAGGTGCTCCAAATCAAGCTGCCAAGAACTTGGGTCTACTACTACCTTGGGCCTGCTCCAGAATCTCCCCACAGTCATGTGCTACAGCCCGTCACTCTCTCAGCCTTCCACCAGTGTTCCCTTGGACGTCTTCATATGAAGACACGCAGTTTCCTTACAGTGACTGCAATATCCAGGCTCCTCACCGTTTAATGAGCTTTTGCAGATCCTAAGTGGTATCTCTAGTTATAAAGGGAGAGAGGGAGTGCGAGTCAGGCGTCCCCCCAGAGCGACAAGCAGAGGGATACACAGTGCTACACCACATCACTTAAAATCCTATGTCAAACAGACAGCTGGCAGAACAATGCAGCATACTGAGGCAATGCTAGGAACGGCAATGGTTGGCTCTTGTCTCAAAACCTACCTGATGCAAGTGGAGAAATAACCACCAAAACTACTGCCAGAATAAGCTGGGAGGTTGGTGCAAAGAGGAAATTCCATTTTTCAAGGAAATGGAGCTTAGGAGCAAATGAAATTTAGTAAAACCCATGCAGAGGAAAAAAAAAAAACAATATTCCTGAAGCAAATCACATTGAAAATGAGACACTGAACTTTTCTCTTGCTCTGAAGCTTCTGGAGAAGCCTTCTGAACTCTCATCACAAGCCCTACCAACTGTGAAGCTACTTAGGTGCGTATTAGCATCGGTGCAGAGAGCGGTCAGGCACACGGAAGTGCACGCAGCTCACACGCCAAGGCAGCCGGGATGGGCTGCCCAGCTTTTTCCGAGCCTCTGCCTCTGAGACAGGGGCTGTCAGAGGGTCCTTGACACACTCTGGACACTTTAGTTTTGCAATGATTATGATGTATTACTGCAAAAATCACCTTGCTTGGTGCAAGGAGAGCTCAAGCACACAGCTGTGCTGAAAACGTACAGGTCTTCTCTAGAAAGGTGAACATTGCTACCCCTGGGGTACTGGTGGTATCCTGACCAGAGCTTCTTGATATCTGGTTTTGCTCTGCAGTAACAACCCCCTGAAGCATTTATAAAAGAAACCTATGTGCCTTTGAGTATCTTAGGGAGATGCTTCTCTTATCTACAGCTCTTTAGGTCTGAGCATTTGTTTGGAAATTCAGAATTCTTCGGTACAGATAAAAAAACCCCAAACATCACCAAGTGTTAGGAGCTCCGTTGCTTGCTGTCCTGTATGGGCCTTGAGTCTTATAAACACCTAGGTTAGTTACTGGTTTGGTTTATTTTGGTTCAGAATTGTAATTCTGCATAGTCTCAGCTTTCCTTTCAAGGTTCCTGCCCTCATATTGCTTCTGGCCCTTCATCTTATCATCTTTCTTATCCAGTTTATGCACACATACACATATGGATGTTAAATGTCGATAGGAGTCGCATCTACTCAACAGAGGCCTTGTTCAAAACTGCAAGCTTTTTGTTCTGCTTTCCAGGGTGTTGGGGTGTGTTTATGATCCCTGTAATCCCTTCTTACTTAAAAAAAAAAATAAAGGAAAACCACTAATTTCTGATGCACAGTCTAGCACACAGGGTCAGAAGGCTCCTGTTTCTATACCTCGTGTCTTGGAAGAATCAGATGTTGCTTAACTGGACTATAAGAAGATACTGCTGTACCAGGGATTTTTTCTTGTCTATAGACACAGAATCACTAGGTTGGAAAAAACCTTTGAGATCAAGTCCAATCGTACCTGTCCTCTAATAAACCATATCCCTGAGCACCTCATCTACCTGTCTTTTAAATACATCCAGGGTCAGTGACTCAACTCCCTCCCTGGGCAGCCTGTGCCAGTGCCCAACAGCCCTTTTAGTGAAGAACGTTTTCCTAATGTCTAACCTGACCCTGTCCTGGCACTCCTTGAGGCCGTTCCCCCTTGTCCTGTCACATCACTTGGGTGAAGAGACCAACACCCACCTCTCTACACAATCAGGTAATTGTTGGCGGTGATAAGGTCTCCCCCCTCAGCCTCCTCTTCTCCAGGCTGAACAACCCCAGTTTCCTCAGCTGCTCCTTGTAAGGTTGCTCTCCAGCCCCTTCACCAGCCTGGTTTCCCTTCTCTGGGCACACTCCAGGAACCTCAATGTCTTTCTTGTAATGAGGAGCCCAAAACTGAACACAGCACTTGAGGTGCAGCCTCACCAATGCCAAGTACAGGGGCACAATCACCTCCCATGACCTACTGGCCACACCATTTTTGATACAAGCCATGAAGCCATTAGGGATCTTAGCCACCTGGGCACACTGTTGGCTCATATTCAGTCTGCAGTCAACCAACATCCCCAGGTCCTTCTCTACCATGTAGCTTTCTAGCCACCTTCCCCAAGCCTGTAGCGTAGCACTTGGCCTTGTTGAAGCTCATGCCATTGATCTCAGCCCATGGATCCAGCCTGTCCAGATCCCTTTGAAGAGCCTCCTTACCCTCAAGCAGATTTACACTTTCTCCCAGCTTAGTGTTGTCTGCAAACTTGCTGAGGGATTATTCGATCCCTTCATCCATGTCATTGATAAAGATATTGAATGGGACTGGACCCAGGACTGAGCCCTGGGGAACTTGTGACCAGCTTCCAGCTGAATTTAGCTCTATTTACCACAACTCTTTGGGCCCAGCCATCCAGTTTTTAACCTGCGCCTGTCCAGGTCAGTGGTAGCCAGTTTCTCAAGCAGTCCAAGTATACTATGTCCACAGCCTTTCTCTCATCCACTAAACAGGTCTCCTTGTCAGAGAAGGTGACTAGGTTAGTTGTGGGGCTGGTACAGTGGTATCTTTCCAATTCTTATTCCAAGTGAGCAATTTTCTGGTTCACTTCAGGCAGAGTGCCGGCTAAGCACTCTGGCAATAAGACTGCTAAAGAATGGAGCATTAATACATGTACAAACCAAACCAAAAGGTTGGCAATTCCCTGATTGTTTTCTCCTCTCCTTCCTGGCACTTCTGATTAAATAAAAAGTGGGGGGGGACAGGGGATGGACGGGCGGATGACTTCAGATATTGTACCTCTTTTAAGTGAAATCACAGAACCACAGACTGTTAGGAGTTGGAAGGGATCTCCAAAGATCATCTAGTCCAACCCCCCTGCCAGAGCAGGATCACCTCTAGACTAAATCCCACTGGAACACATCCAGGCTGTTTTGAACGTCTCCAGAGAAGGAAACTCCACAACCTCTCTGGGCAGCCTGTTCCAGTGCTCCATCACCCTCACAGTGAAAAAGTTTATCTTTATATTCATGTGGAACTTCCTGTGCTCCAGCTTGCACCTATTGCCCCTTGTCCTGTTGCTGGCCATCACTGAGAAGAGCCTGGCTCCATCCCCTTTACATACTGATAAACATTAATAAGGTCACCCCTCAGTCTACTCTTCTCCAAGCTAAACAGGCCCAGCTCCCTCAGCCTGTCCTTATAATGAAGGTGTTCCACTCCCTTAAGTGATCTTGATGGCCCTGCGGTGGACCCTTTCAAAGAGTTCTATGGCCTTCTTGAACTGAAGGGCCCTGAACTGGACACAATATTCCAGGTGCAGTTTCACCAGGGCAGAGTAGAGGGGCAGAAGGACCTCTCTTGGCCTACTAACACACCCCTTCTAATACATCCCCAGATGCCATAGGCTTTCTTAGCCACGAGGGCACATTGCTGGCTCAGGGTCATCCTGCTGCCCGCCAGGACCCTCAGGTACCTCTCATTAAAATAAATCAGTGCCCTAATACCTCATTAATCTAAAATTTTCAGGAAAGTCTCACAGAGACCTCAACAGAAGCTTTTCTAACCACAAGGCAAGTCATTTCAGATCACCACATTCTAACAGAGTGGAGAATTAACCTAACATTCAGAGAAGCAGAGGTCTTTTGCCTCTCCAGTATAAAAAACACTGGTGGGACGTGACCCCCCCTGCCATTCATTCACACTCCACACTCACTAGCAAAGCCAGTTCCCACCCAATACAAGCCAGCGAGTAGTACAATAAAACGAGAAGTCTAGTCTCATGTGCTGAGAGGGGAGGACTTCGCAACACGCACAGAAAATCAGGCCAGAGCGGCAGAAGGCAAGACCTGTTCTAGACCTGCCTGCTCCTCTCTCCACCTGCCGCCCTGAGCCTGGGGAGCCCAGGTCCTCGGACCTTCTCCACTCCCGCACGCCGCTTTCCCAGGCAGGAGGCGTCTCTGCACAACGACATCCCATTGCTTAGCTGCAAAATCAATTATATATATATATATTTTTAAAACAACGCCTTCGGACAAGCTGAAGCCTGCGAGGAACCGGCGGGCAGGACACTGCAGGCCTAGCGCAGCCCGGCCGCGGGGGGAACGCGCCTCCGCGGCGCCAGCCCCGCCGCGCTCCCCCTCTCCATCAAGGCCAGCGGGTCCCAGAGGGCGGGCCCAGAGGGGCTACCCGAAGGCCCGTCAGCCAGGCCCTGCCGCGCAGCCTTCTCGGGCTCCCTGGCCCGCTCCCGAGGCGGCAGCCCCGGAGCATCCCCCGCCCGCCCGCGCGCGCCCCTCACAGCGGCCCCGGCCTCGCGCCGCCGGGGCACGACGGGGAGGAGCGGCGGAGCCCCGCCGTCGCCATAGCAACGCAACGGCCGCAAATCGCTCCCGGGGCACGCGGCAGCAACGGCTGAGCCCACCGGCGCGGTGACGGACGGGGAACGCCGGGACCAAGCGCGGCTCGCCGGAGAGGTGCTGCTTCTCATCGGGCCTCCCCCTCTTCCCACCCACCCCTGTAATTAGGCGAACCCCGATGGAACAGCCTGGCCCGGCCGCCCCCGCACCGTGGGGCTGACTCTACCACGCCGGGGTTGGGGGGGGGAGGGTGTTCCTCATCTGCTCCGGTCTCGCCGCGCTCGCTGGTATCCCCAGTGAGACACACCGGGAGGGAGAGCAGAACGAGGGACCGTCCCGGTGGCGACCCCTGCGTGAAATAATAGTGCTCTGCGGTTCCCCACTCGGCGCTCCCGCTGGTGGTACGGCCCGCGCCCCCTCTCACCCCCCCCCCCCCGCGGGGCCGCGTGGCACTGAGGAGAGCTGCCCAGTGCGCCTGCGCGGGGGGCGCGCGCCGGCTTCGCTTCGCGCTCACGGTGGTGTGGGAGGAAGGGGGGTGGGGGGTGGCCTCGCGCTGAGCGCCTCCCCCCGCCCTTCCTCGGGCCGGTCACGTGGCGACGGAGGTGCGAGGGGAGCCGCGTGCCGGCGGCGCCGCCCCCCCCCGGGCGGTGGCGGGTGGGCCAGGCCCCTCTCCCCCTCCCGCTGCCGTTTTGCCCCCTCTGAGAACCGCTGCGGGGTCGGGTTTTAGGTGGGAGCCAGTACACTGGAGAGACCTCATCCTGTCTGCCTGTGACGGCACCCAGCCTCCAGCCGCGTCCCCCTTGCCCCAGCAGCCGGCCGGCGGTGCACCATGCCTCTCTTCGGGAACACCTTCAGCCCCAAGAAGACCCCCCCAAGGAAGTGTGCGTCTCTCTCCAACCTGCACTTGGTGAGTCCCGCCGCCCCTGCCTTGCCTGCGGGAAGGCTCGCGTGGTGAGCAGGGTGCAGCAGCTCCTCCTGGGAGCACCGTATCCCCACTATGCCCCTCTCCTGCGGTGCCTCCTGTTTCTGGTCGCGGGTGACAAGGCATGAAGTTAACAGTGGAATAGCTTGGGGTAGGATCATCGTCACCCCCCCTGCAGCCCAAAACTCTTTCACCTAAAGCTTCTCACCAATGTTCTCCGAGCCAAGACAGGTAAGTTTGGGCAGGAGAAAGAGCAAGAGGACCCAGTCCTCTGCTGCAGCAGTACATGGCTAAAGTAGGGTTTCAGCTTCAGGGCCAGTTGCACCAGCAGCTTCCACCAGAATCATAGAATCATAGAATGGCAGAGGTTGGAAAGGACCCCAAGGATCAGAGAGCTCCAACCCCCCTGCCACAGGCAGGGCCACCAACCTCAGGCCTGGATCTATACAAGGTTGCCCAGGGCCCCATCCAACCTGGCCATGAACACTTCCAGGGATGGGGCATCCACCACCTCTCTGGGCAGCCTGTTCCAGGACCTCACCACTCCTTCTGTAAAAAACTTCCCCCTAATATCTAATCTAAACCTTCCCTCCTTCAGCTTTAATCCATTCTCCCTTGTCCTGCCATTGTCTGCCCTTTTAAAAAGTTGATTCCCCTCCTGTTTGTATGTTCCCTTCAGGTACTGGAAGGCTGCAATGAGGTCCCCCCATAGCCTGCTCTTCTCCAGGCTAAACAAGCCCACCTCTTTCAGCCTCTCCTTGTAGGGCAGGTGCTCCAGCCTAGAAAACCTCTAAGAAATGGGAGAACATGGGAGGCATGGCTTTGGATTTCTGTAAAATGCTGAGTGTGATCTCCTCCCTGCAGCTGGATAGATCCACCCGTGAGATTGAGCTGGGCCTGGAGTATGGCATCCCCACCATGAACCTCGCTGGCCAGAGCCTCAAGTTTGAAAACGGACAGTGGGTGGCAGGTAGAGCTCAGCTAAAGCTTTGATCTGTAGTAGCCATGCTTGGCCGATAGTCTCTATTCTGACCTCTTTCTTTCCTTCCAGAATCAGGAAGCTTCACAGGGGATCACAGGGAAATGCAGCGTTTGCGCAGGCGAAACCAGCAGTTAGAGGAAGAAAACAACCTCCTTCGGCTCAAAGTGGATATTCTGCTGGACATGGTGAGTCTTTGCCCAGATGTCACCAGCGAAGGATGCTGGAAAGTCCAAAGGCAGCTGTTCTTGCCACACCCAACTTCTAACAGCGAAGTGTGGGAGTAGAGTCTGATTTCTCTGAGAAGCAGGGAAGGTTCCCCCTGCAGCAGAGTTGGACCTTCATGAATACTCTGACTGATGAGCCCCTGCAAGTGAGCTCAACACAAGGACATGGACCTGTTTGAGCGTGTCCAGAGAAGTGCCACAAAATGATCAGAGGGCTGGAGCACGTCTCCTATGAAGACAGGCTGAGAGAATTAGGTTTGTTCAACTTGGAGAAGAGAAGGCTCTGGGGGGACCTTATAGCGGCCTGCCAGTACCTGAAAGGTGCCTATAAGAAAGCTGGGGAAGAGCTGGTCACAAGGGCAACTGTTCATGTAGCAGTAGGATAGGGGGTTATGATTTTAAAGTAGAAAAGGGGAGATTGAGGTTGGATATTAGGAAAAAATTCATCAATATGAGGGTGGTAGGTCACTGGCACAGGTTGTGAAGGGAGGTGGTAGAGGCCCCATCCCTGTTCATATTCAAGGTCAGCCTTGACGGGGCTCTGAGTGACCTGATCTAGTGGAGATGTCCCTGCTCACTGCAGGGGGTTGGACTAGATGACCTCTAAAGGTCCCTTCTGACTTAACGCATTCTGTGATTCTAACCACATGTTCTCCCCTCTCCCTTTCTGCACTGAATATGCCTTCTCCTTGCCCCTCTGCCCTCTCCCCTAACTGCGAAACAGCTTCACTTGCAGCCACCTTCCCTGGGCAGAGAAGATTAAAGCTTTTCTTTGCAGTGACAAGTGCTGTGACATCTCTTCTACCTGTAAACCTATGGATCAAAGAATTCCCAAGCCCTAAATAAACCCAAATTCAGCCTTACCCAGAAATCACAGCACTCATGCTGGGAGTCTGGAGACGCTTTCGGTGATGCAGAACACGCGGGTATTCGTAGCCTGTTCAGTGATTTACCCCTGTACATCAGCCCAAACAAACACTTGCTGCTCCATCGTTTTCCTTCCTTCTCTTCTTCCCATGTTTGAAAACTGGCACGTGGCTTTTGTGGCTGGAGCCCCATCCGCTCTCGGGGTGATGTCAGTGAGGTGTGAAACCTCAGCGTCCCTCCTGCTGTGAGGGGAACAAACGCCCTCCCGACAGCGTTGCTGCCTGGCGGCGTCTCTGGAAAGGTTGAGCTCTGAAATCAGAAGAGCTTCCGAGGCACAAATGTCTCGCTGCGTGTGCCCCCAGGACACGAGGTGCGTCTCCAGAGGGAGAGCAATCTCTGATCCCTCTTGGGGGGCTTTCGCGTCCTGTATCCGGCATCGGGCGGTTGGAGGAGTAGCTCACTCTTGTCGTCGTTTGCTGTGCCTTGCAGCTCTCTGAGACCACAGCCGAGTCCCACCTGATGGAGAAGGAGCTGGAGGAGCTGAAGAGCCACAGCCGGAGGAGGAGGTGAAGAAGACGAGGCTGGAGGAGGGGGAAGCGAGGAGCCTGGCCCTGCGTCCTGGCTGGCCCTGCGTCCTGGCTGGCCCTGCGCAGGACTTGGGGGCTGGCTGGGGCGCTCTCTCGGTACTACACATCAGTACTTCATCCCTTGGGAGTAACGAGGTGCCCTCAGTGTTGCGTGGTGCTGTGGGTACCACGTCATGGCTGGCCTGGCACCCCGGCGCATCACACCGCGAGGCTGTTAACACGCACACGCGGCTGGAGCGCTCTGCCTGGCTGCGCTCCCTCGCCGCGGCCCTGACGGAGGTACCCTCCTTCCCAAGGCAGCCTGGGGAGGAGATCTGCCCCCTCCTTGCGCTCGGAGGCGCGGGAGCCCCCTGCACCCCCAGCCTGTCCCCTCGGGGAGCCCAGGGCTCATGCGGGACCCGCCGCCCGCCCAGGGCCGAGCAGGCCCCGCGGGAGCTGGTTCCCGAGGGGCCTGCAGAACCACATAAAGGTTTTACAGCTCGAACCGGCCCTACGGCTGTTTGTTGCGGGAAGGGCCGCGCTGGGAGCCGGGGCGGGAATGGGGGTACGGGGCCGGGACCGACGCTCCTCCCGGCCGCTAGGGGCCGCTGTCTCTCCGGGAGGGCGGGCGGCGGGAGCATCGCACCGCTTCCGGCGGCGCTCCGGCCGCGCTTCCGCTGGCCCGCCGCCCGCTCCGTCCCTGCTGCTGGCCATGGCTGCCGCTGCGTCCCTGGCTCCGGAGGAGCTGCTGCCCAAGGGCGGCTCGGGCAAGCCCGAGGAGCTGGAAGACGAGCTGGAGGAGGACGACGATGACGAGGAGGTAGCGGGGCGCCGGGCCGGGGCGGGGCGGGCGGGCGGGCGGGGTGACCCCGGCGGGCGCGGGCCTGACGCGGCCGGTCGGTGCGTGCCGCCCGCAGCTGGACGAGACGCTGGCGGAGCGGCTGTGGGGGCTGACGGAGATGTTCCCCGAGAGCGTCCGCTCGGCGGCCGGAGCCACCTTCGACCTCTCGCTGACGGTAGCGCAGAAGATGTACAGGTGAGGCAGCGGCGGGCCGGGCGCGCTGCCCGGCTGCGGGCGGGAGCCGGTCTCCGCGGGGGTGCGGCGGCCCCGCCGGCTCCCGCTTGCGGCGAGCCGAGGCCGCGGGCTTTGTCTCGGCGGCGCGGGCAAAGCCGCGCAGAGGGCGAGGGGAAGGCGCGGTGGCTGGGCCGGGCGGGGGCGGGATGGGGGAAGGCCTTTGCCCGAGGCACTGCAGGGAGCCGCGGGAGAAGCCCCGGGCCGCTGGGTCGGGGAAGCGGTTCTTACTCCTGCCGCGCGCTTTCTCCTCGCCAGGTTCTCCAGGGCAGCTCTCTGGATTGGGACCACCTCCTTCATGATTCTGGTTCTTCCTGTCGTCTTTGAGACCGAAAAACTGCAGATGGAGCAACAGCAGCAGCTGCAGCAGCGACAGGTGAGGCAGGAGCACCCCAGCCCTTGCCCCTGGCCCTTCAGGGGCAGCTCAGAGTGCCTGTACCACCCCCTCCTCCCCGCCTCCACTGTTGGTTGGAGATGATGAGGGAACAGAGTGCAGTCTGTTGAGCGCTGTGGCCTTGTTCATCCTGCCAGACGCTCTGGGTGGGTTTTCCAATGGGCTGATCTTGCTGATTCCCAGTAACAGGCTGGTGACAGACTGGCCAAGCACAGAGCGGCTTTCGCTGGCTGGAAACACAGAGTGAGGACTGTGCACAGGCTTGACACAGTGGCACCCAAACACGCCCCTTTTGCCTTTGCCACAGTCCAGCATTAAACTTGGTTGTCATAGCAGGGGAGGAACTGGTACCTTTGTATTGTGGGGGAGGGGAGGGCAGCATGGCGGCTGCCCTGTGTCCCCTAACTGACCATTTTCCTTCCAGATCCTCCTGGGACCCAACACAGGGCTCTCCGGGGGAATGCCAGGGGCCCTGCCTCCACTCTCTGGAAAAATCTAATTTGCAGAAGCTGCGTTGGATTTGTGCAGTGTGGGAAGACCTGGAGATGCTGATGTATTGAACTGTTGATTTGTTGGGTTAGGGCATTTTATTTTATTTCTTTTTTCCTCGGTTGTTTTTATTTCTGTTTCTCCTCTGGGACATTGACCGGTTGGTAACATGGGGGGAGAAGGCCTCCCCTCTGGACCTGATGACACCTCCCGACTGCATCCTTCCCCCCATAGAAGTTGTCTTTCCTTTTATTCAGTGGGTATACTGTCACCAGTTACAGACTTAAACTGGGGGAGCTCCTCTTCCAGGCTCCTAGCCCCCAACACCCCCAACCTGGGGCACAGGTCAGGCTCTGAAAGGTGCCAGTCAAACAAAACAAATCTCCTTACCTGGCTTGCTCCAGCCAACTGCCACCGGTGACAGTAGGAGTGACTTTCCCAGCAGTCGGAGCAAAGGAAGGAGGGGTGGAGGTGGCTGTGCCCCCAGGAAAACTCTCCAGGAAGACACGTGTGCAAAAACACTTTCCCTGGAAGCGCGTGTGCGAGTAGTGAGGGAGCATGGGCCAGGCTGGAGGCGATCACACCCGTGCTGATCCTCAAGTAGAGCTTCGGGTAACGGCTGCATATTTTTTTGTATCAACTATTAAATAAATCCAACCGGAGCAGTGTGGTTTTCATAGATGTCCTTGAGGGAGGCTCAGTTCCTTCGGAGCAGGGGGGAGATGCCTTTCGGGCAGGCTCTGTAGTGGGAGGGAAGGGATTCTCCTGCAGCATTGCTGCCTGATGCATGAGGTTCCTGACTTACAGAAAGACTGCAGGCTCATAACCAAAGGAAAAAACCTTTACTTTCCGGTACATACTTCGTTACAGAACAATCCTGTTGAACGTACAGAAGCAAGAGGACATTTCTATGGAAATTTATTTTTCCTCCGTTTTATATTTGGCTAAACAAAATACATCTCTGTAAACAAACCCAAGGCGAGGCTCCACCAGAACCAATCAGCAAGAAAACAAACCCTGGCCTCCCCACACCCTCGGGTGTGGCAGCCTCACCTCCCACGGGATGTGATCCTGCGCTTTCCCTTTACCTGAGCAGCTGGATCACAGCGGTTTTCCCCCTCCCACCCAGGGAAAAGGTGCCCACATACAAGGAGAGGAAAGTAGCCCCAAAAATATTTAAAACATCTTTGCATATTGTGCACTGAGCCGTTGGCTTGCAGTTCCCATGCAGACAAAGTGCGACTCCAATCAGCATAGAAAAGTGTTGCTGTTGAGATTTGGTTGGGGGGGGTTTTCCCCCTTCTTGAAGAAATGGCTTCAAGTCACAAGCAGAACGCCTGCAGGCTCTGCATCCTGCCAGTCAAGTGTGTAAAAACCTCCACCAGCTGGTATTGGTCAGTGGAATGTGTTACGAAATAGGACTTCTAGAAACATCAGGTCTTTAAAAGGTGAGGGCCATTTGCCCCTGACACGGGCAGGCTGTGCTCACAGGACTGGGAAGTGTGCTTGCCAGACACCCAAGGGCTGGCAAACATCCTCCTCTAATCACGGGGCCTCTGGTCTTTGTTAGAAAGGTGCAAATTTGGTGGTCTCTCAGTTACACCCCCTCTCCCCCATGGGCTTTTCGAGCTCTGGAGAGAAAAGGGACTGAGAAAAAGTAGTTACAGCCCCTCCTTTCACAAGCTCAAACACCTGTAAGGAGACTTCCCGCACGACAGAGCAGGACCCTTCAAGCTCCATCACATCCCAGAGGTTCCCGCTGCCCAACCAAGCCATCCCGCTCGTGAGGAGGGAAGCAAAGGGCAGCTCGGCCAGGAACAGCTAAACGCAGCGACGTCTGTTGAATCCAGCGTTTCCTCCTGCTGCTGTGGAAGGCGTGACGGAGCTGCAGCTCACCCAGGCGACTGGGAAACAGCCGGTGGAGATTCCTCTTAGCAGCCTCCACGCCTAAGGCACTCTTCCCCACAGAAGGGAGGGAAAAGTGCTTTGTCCATTAACGGAATGTTTGTTGGCCAACACTACAAGAGGTTTGGTTGGTTCAACTACCAGGCTGGGGCTGCTAACAGCCTGTGGTCCTGCTGGAGCCTCTGCATCTCCCCATGTTAGCAGCTCGTAACCCTAAAAAGGGCAAAACCCCTCACTGCTACCATGGGTTCCCCTCCCCATTCAGTGTTGCTTTACCTCTTTCTGGGACCTTTGCCACAACACCCACAGCTGTGGGCTAGGCTCTGGGAAAGAGGAAAATAAAAGGCAATGAATTCCTCTCAGAGCCCCTTCTCTGTTTTATTCCTCTTTCCAAGCAGCCCCAAAACTGCTGGCTGACTGTGCAGAAAACCAAAGCAGACGTTCAAGAAGGAAACAATAAAACCCCAATGTAGCAGGAGGAAACCCAAGCAGCCTCTCTCCAGTCCAGAAACTCAATACTCCTCAGTTAGCCTGTGCTTGCTGTTTCCAGGTCACCTTAGCCAGCCATGTGCTGCTGAGCAACTGCTCACCATGCACATAACCCCTCGAGACACAGGAAGATCCCTCCAGATACCTGAAGCTTCCTGGAAGATGACACTGGGTTTATTACTGTTTTCTCACTCCTGACACAGCCCATCCCTAAGCAGCAGCAGGTGGTGACGAGCACCGTACCATTCCTAGTGTTTTGAGAGCGTCCTGAGGGACCCTTGAGAATTGCAAATGTCTTCACAACAACTTGTTTTGGAGGGAGAGACTTGGGAAGAGGCGGCAGCGTGCTCGGGCCCTGCTCCTCCCTGACAAGCCCCGGAGGGAGCAGCGTCCCACCACGCACGGCCTACACAATGCGGAGAAAGGGAAGCCAGAGTCTCCCGGACACCCTACCCCGGTTTTAAAGAGCGCGATGCCTTCTAGCTAGCCGAAGGGCACACAGCTCGCCTGCCTTTGCAATTAAAGTGATTGGCTTCCAGTTTCCTCCATTCTGTCCTCAATTCTTCCCCACCCACCGCCCCCAATGTCCTATGCCATTGCCCTTTTGCACCAAGGAAGGAAGAGAAGAGCCTAACAAAGGAAGTTCCAGACAAGAAGAGTCAGAGCACCCATTACCCAAGTGTCAGGACATCGGGAGTTCAGTAAAGGGGAAGAGCTGTAGTGAGAGGACAGAGTTGGTCCCGGTCACACGTCAGCTCTCCAGCTCTGATGTGCTTCCACTTCCTCTGGCACCACCAGCAGGAGTTCACAGTTCTTCCCTCTCAGCTGGTGTTTCAAAAATTTCCTATCAGAAAAAGAGAAATAAGCGCTGCTGAACGTAGAACCTCTGCTGTCCTCTGTAAGGACGGAATGCAACTGACTACACAAGTGTGTCAAGAAAGGGAAGGAAGCCCCCTCCTCCCCCAGTCTTATTTTCCAATGAATCCCCACGTTGACCTTGCCCTGCAGATTCAACACACCTCTACACAGCACGTTACTGCAGACTCGGATAGATACGATCTTAACCTCAGCAGAGGGAAGCATACATACATGTCACTTCCCAATTCTCCAAGGTGGCAAGAAGGAAACTAAACCCAAGTTCAGTTTCTTCAGATCTGAGGTCAAGAATCCCACTGGATTATTTTAAAATAATTCCAACAAATCTGGAGTACTTATGGGGGAAGCCCCCATCCCTGAGATGTCGGTATCACAGGTCACAGCAGCAGCGTACCACCACCTGACATAGTTCTGCAGCCCCCCTCCCCTGCCCATACGCTTTTTCTAATACACACTTGGATTATCTCAAATAACTATGACAGTCAGTGTTTTCCTTATACCTTTCAGCCCAGATTTCCACAATTCCCTATACTGAAAGCCCTTATTTGCTGCAGAAGGACACCACACCCAGGACAAGCTCCACCACAAGCCCTGTTCAGTAGTTCCAGAACTGTTACTTCACCCAAGAACTCACAGAAAGCTGACATTCACTTTATGGAGACTTGAACAGCCTGTCAGCCTCTGGCAACACCAATTGTGTGTGATACCCACCTCAGGGCTCAGTCAGCTGAGGCAGTGAGGCTGCTGGCAGGCTTTAGCCAGGACAGAAGGGAAGCTGAATAGCAGCTAAGAGCAGGTGGGGCTTCGCAATCCAACTAATTACGGCAACCATCTCGTGCTCAGTTTAAAGAGGGGAGGCAAGTCAAGGAGCACAGCAACTGCTTACATCAGATGTGACTCCTAGCAAGCATCTCTCACTGCTGTCAGGGATAAGGCTGCCCTTCTAGCCTGGAAAGCCTTTCACTGGGATCATGCACATTGATCACTCGTCGAGAGACAAAGAACCACTGATACTCTCAACGTCTGAGGAGACCGCAAGGCATGGCACATCTTGCTGCAGGTGTTACTTGCTAACACCAGGCTTGGCCTCTACCTTCATCACTAGTGACAGAGCCAGCCACCTAAGAGAGGAAGTTGGGCTCTCCTGGGCTCACAGATATGGCTTCCAAGAGCATCTTCCCAGCTTTGTACACCGTGGTGTAAACATAAGTGGAGGCACAAGAACCTTACTACTCTCCAGTCTTTGCTACTGAAAGCCAACCAGAAACATTCCCATTGCTGTACTGCCAACAGGGAAGGATTGAGGACGAATGGGACACCAAGTCCTACCTGAGCTCACTTTCACCTCCAATCCACTCGGGCACCTTGAGTTTGGAGTCGAGGTTGTAGTAGGTGCCTCCGACCTCCCGGACGCAGATCCAGTGCTGTCGCTTGAGGGGAAGCTTCAAGGGGCCCCAGCAAAGGCTGGAGGGCAGATTCATGATGAAGCCCATCACATTAGACAGAGCGATGACATTAACATCCCTGCAAGAGTGCAAAAAACAAGAAAGCAAGACAATTATATCCTGGTACTTTAATTTAACCTCTTTCTCATGTTTACAAACAGCAGGCACTGCTGGAATTACATCACTGCTCAGTACCTGCGCTTGTCCCACCAAACTGCCTCATAGCCTTTGGTCTGAAGCGCTGCCATGATCACGTTCACATCATAGTTTCCATTTCCCAACATGCTCTTCTTGTGGGGTGTCACCATGGTGTTGGGAGACAGCCTGTAAACAGAACAGGAGACAGCTCTACTGGGTGTTTGCTGTAGAACTCAAAGCCTATTTCCAGGGGTTTTATGTTTAAACACCAACTATTCCACTCCCCCTTCTCACTCAGATGAGCCGAGAGGGCTTAATAACGCATTAAGAATAACTTTGATGTACAAAGCCTCCTGAAACCTTCGCTCTGCTGGGAAACAGACTGATCAGGAAGCCTTTTCCCCCCTCCCTCCAAACTGGTGGTTCTTAAGGATACTTCAACTATTCTTTCCTCAATGTCTGGTTGGAGTAAATGCCACTTTGCCATTTAGAACAACAGCTACCATGATTTCTAGAATTCAACAGTCAACAACAGTCTTGGAAATTGGCTGAGAACAAGAGGCAGGGAGGGTTGGCTGCAGAAAAGGTTGCTCTCCCCCACCCCTCCACTGGCAAATGAAAGAATTCAGACACAAAAGCTGTGAAGATACATGGGTCTGGGTGCTTTCTAAAGCTCTGCCATTGCTGGGAGGGATAAGAAAAATTCACATCTGTTTCTGTAAATAGCACAGAATCACTAGGTTGGAAAAAAACCTTTGAGATCAAGTCCAATCGTACCTGTCCTCTAATAAACCATAACCCTGAGCACCTCATCTTCCCACCTCTTAAATACATCCAGGGTCAGTGACTCAACTCCCTCTCCGGGTAGCCTGTGCCAGTACCCAACAGCCCTTTTGGTGAAGAACTTTTTCCTAATATCTAACCTGACCCTGCCCTGGCACAGCTTGAGGCCGTTCCCCCTCGTCCTGTCACTTGGGCAAAGAGACCAACACCCACCTCTCTACACCCTCCTTTCAGGTAATTGTTGGTGGTGATAAGGTCTCCCCCCTCAGCCTCCTCTTCTCCAGGCTGAACAACCCCAGTTCCCTCAGCTGCTCTTTGCAATGTTGCTCTCCAGCCCCTTCACCAGCCTGGTTGCCCTTCTTTGGGCATGCTCCAGGACCTCAATATCTTTCTTGTAGTGAGGGGCCCAAAACTGAAGACAGTATTTGAGGTGTGAATAACTAAACAGCTAACCCTGTTGTAAACAAATCCCTCCAGCTTTAATCCACAGGCTTGCCTAGACACTGCTGGCATTACTGCAGCATCTGGAAATCCAGAATTGCAGTCCAGCACGTTACACAGAGAAATGCCTTTGCAAAAACAGAGGTAACAGATGCATGGCAGCAAACATGTAGACACACAGCAAAAAGTCACTCTTATTTTTGTAGGTTTTCCCCCTCAAGAAGTTTTTTCAGGAGTGGAAATAAAAAGAGGGTGAATTATTCTGAAGGTGCAAGATGGGCTTGGAGGTCAGTTCTGTTGTGATGAGCTGCTCTTTTGGTTGATGAGGACTCCGTTAATTCTGCTGGCACAAGATTCAGATGCTTCGTATCACCCAAATATTCATGTTTCACCTGCCTCTCCCTCATGTCAACTCCATCCTCCAAAACTTTTTCACTTGGCCTTTAGCACAGCACTGGATTTGCAGGCCTATTTTCCTGAGATCCCTCAGTCCTTCTCCCCAACAAGGTAAGGCATTTGACAAGAAGCAGCAAGCAGTGGATTGAGTAAAGAGTTTCAGACCCACGAAGGCCAGAGAGACTACAGAGAGGGAGCTTTTCTGCATCTGCTGTGAATTTCCTTGCAGCAGAACAGCCTGTGAAGAGACCTCACTGCAGAAGGGAGCAGAGTCTGAAACAACATGGGAACAGGAAAAGATACTACCACCCACCATGGGCATTTCCAAGCAAAGCAGTGACAAAGAACCATGATTTCCAGTCTCCAAAGCTCTGCTGCATTTTACTAATCACAGAGGTGCAACTGTAGCCGGCCACAGCCCTTCCAGTACCTTCATAAGGGAAGATCACTTGGCTACAACTAGTTTCTCCAGATCACTGCTTCAACTTATTGACTCTCATGAGCAGCAGCAAGCTGAGGAAACCTTCCGGCTGCACAAGCCCCCTCTTGTGGCACCCTCTTCCAGAGACAAGTTTATTCCAGAGCTGGAAGAACACGTTCCATCTTTGCTCCCTCCCGTTAACTTTCAGAGCCCCAGCAATGAGATGAAGAGATGAGCAGAGGTGTCACACTCAGAGAGCTGGTACCTGTGAGCAAACTGCCACCCAGAGCCACCACAGCATCTCTACTCACACACAAGTGAACAGGGTCCACAATCATCAGCTGAGGATTCTGATTCAACCAGGGATTGAACTTGCCTCCCCAAAGTTTTTTTGTTTTTTAATCTAGACACTAAGCTGAGGAAGACTGACAAAGTTGGACAGAAATTCAGGTAATAATCCTGAGCTTTTCAAGCCAAAGGCTTCCATCAACATGTTGCCTTAACACAACAGGCTCCAAGATTCCAGCACACAATTGTCTTTCCTTATCAGTCTCAATATACAGTAAAGGAAAGAGACATTTGTACCTCCATGCAGCATTTGGAACACGTAACCTTACTTCCTGCAACAAAAGCCAGAGCACCATCAAAAAGATATTTCTTGTGCTAGAGGGAAGAGGAGAGGAAGGACCCCAAAATCAGAGGGGAGCTTGGCCCAAGCTTTGGCATACACTTGAGATGATGATCATCAGACTGCAGTGGGATGCAGCAACGCGGTTCAATCATCCTCCAAGGGATGTGGTAAAAGTGACAGAAAGCTTGAGCTAATTTGTGATTTTGTTACCTTGTCAATACCAGGTTTAAAATATATATATAAAAAACCAAATCACACTTTGTAACAATTTTGTAGCTCATTAAAACATTAATCAGTCCTTCATCAGCTATCAACACACAGAATATGACCTGATGTAGGGAAGACACATGGAAAAGCAATGTATAAAGGACAACTAAACCCACACTTGTTAAAAGGCAAGTCAAAGAGCTAGAAAAAAGTAGTAATCCAACAGAGACTCAAAGACAGCAGCAATCCTTATGTATATCTTGTAGCACATCTATTTCCAAGAGGAATCTCCACACACACTTCCACACTGTCATGGGGCTGAACCAATCTGTGCATCTCAATCCTACTACCAGGATGGAACAGGGGGGAATCAAAGACAAATTCTCCCTTCTAGGGCAAGGGGGCCAACAAAATTAACATCCCAGCTCTTGGAGAGGTTTCATGCTGCACACTAATTCTCCCTCACCAAACCAAATGAAAGCCAACTAATTAGATCATCATACTCCTTCTACCACATGAACGGCCTTTGTTTGCTTCAGGCCAATAGCAATCCATCTGTGATTAAGATCCTGACAATTGCTGCTCTGGAACAAAACCACAGCATCTTTATGCTGGACAAAGGCCGCCTCGAGCCTGGCGTTGACCAGCTCCACTCTACGACAGGAATCTTATCTATGACACTATCATAAATAGTGTTTCAATCTGGTATTTGCCATTGTCCATCACATTTCTTTGGCCAAAGACAGACAGGAATTTGAAGAGTCAAGCAACAGGCAGGGTGCCACATCTGCCTTGTACCTGCGTAACTGCTGCCACGAAGTGGGAACTCCTACCTGTCACAATCACAAAATGCCACCAGCAGCTGGTAAAGGGTATTCCAGTGTAACCTATCAACGAGCACAACATCCACAGATAATCAGAGGAGGTCCCATTTCCTATTTGATGATTCTGCTTCATTAATGAGAGGCCATCACAATTTTCAAAGGCATGCTCAGAACTTCCTCAAAGTGCCAGAACAGCACAAATATTTAGCAAAATACAAGTATTGTCCAGGCCACATCAGTAATTTACTTTTATCCCAGTAAAACTCAAACCCACTTTTACTGTTTGAAGCTGCTGGGAAACATTTAGAAACGCCCCAGAACATGGGGATCTACTGAACTTAAATCCAGTTTGACAGAGTGCACAGGAGAAGAAACTGCATGGGGAAAAAAGCCCCTGTAACATTTGAAGATCTTCACTTAACTGCTTGAATAAGGAGTTACTCATTTGGCAAAGCTTCTCATTTCAAAACCAACCTCCAAACTTCAAAGTGCCGTGGTATTAAATCAAGCGGGTTTTATGATGATCCATTTGTTATTCCTGCTGCCTTTACTCTCCCAAACCAACCCCAAAATCCATTACTGACATCAAGAAAACTATCTACATGAGACAGGGGCAAAAAGACGGGTAGAAGATGCATTAACAAGAAGACAGCAGTCCAGTCACATGACAGCATCTGCAATGAAGCCCTTAGACCCAAAACTGTCAGCCATAATAGTTTAAGAAACTGGTAAAACAAGAGAATTTCTGTAGGGGGGGGTGGGGGGCAGATTTGAAAAATAAGCTACATTCAGTTCAAAGCACCAGCACACTCTGAATCCCTCTTTTGTTTTAGCTTTCCCCCAAGTAAGACCTGAAAATTCCTCCAAGCAACAGAGGACAAGGTAAAGCTAATGTCAGTGCAGAGAGTATCCTACCTCTGAAAAATCTCCTGCAGAGTTTCCCTAGTGAAGGCGTTGCTGTCCTGGAAGACATTGTTGAGGGCATGGAGGGCACACAGCTCCCTACGTTGCTTCTCATGGTAAATATGCAGTGGTGGTGGTAGCTGGGGTGGCTCTGGTGATTCTGTTCTGGTCTTGTCACCTTTCCATGGCATGCAACTCATTTTCTCGTAAGGTGGATGGAGAGTAGGTGGTGAGAAACAAAGGAGGCCGAAGTGTCTTCCTCCACAGTCACAACAGCAGCCCACTGCCCCCTTCTTTTGTAGGCTAACACTGCTTGCAGCTCACAAACCCTCCTCTTGTGCTTCAGTTTATTCAGTAATTGCCTCTGATGGCTGGTTTTAAAAACCACATAAAGGTCTGCAACATATTTTTCCTCCCTCCTCCCATACCCCATAAAATGGATTACTTCCCCCCAGAAGAAAAAAAAAAAATTAAAGGAAAATGTCAAAAGATATGAATCCCCTTAGTCTCAAGGTACCAGCTGGAATTTATCACATCGCTCCTTTTCTTCCATCTCCTTTGGTCTATAGTGCCACTAAAAGGGTACCCAGAGCAGGTAACAAAGAGAGGCCCACCCCCAAAGTACCAAAGTGGAGAAGATGAAGCCAGTTTCTGGTACTGCCTATGGGAGCACAGGGTGGTTAAGGACTTATCAGCTGCATTCCTCCATTCCTTTGGGAGAGGCTGAATCCAGGCAAGAAGATGCCAACAGCTCAGGAGAGGAAACCACTTCTTGCTAGGCCACAAAAAACCCCAGTTCCAGGCTCCGGGGAAGGCAATTCCTCACAAGCCGCCCTATGCTCCGACAAAGGGAAGTCTCCATTAGCAATGAACAGAGGCATCACAAAGCCCCTGGGAGCAAGGGGAGGGCAGGCAGCAGGCGGAACCAGCCCCGAGGCCTGCCCTGCACCTTCCTACCCCAACCCTCCCCAACCCCGCGCCCGCACAACCACCAACCCCTCCACCCCCACCGCGCTCCTCCGGGGCTGCAGCCGCCTCCCACAGCCAAGGCCCAGGCCCAGCCGCCGCCCTGGCAGCCCCGTTCCCCACCGCGCTGATGACAGCACACCCCGCAATCACCCGTTTAGCAGCTTCCCCACCCCTCGGAGCTCGCTGCCGGGCCAAGGCGCCCACCCACCCCCTCAGGAGCGACGTGAAGGGAGCCGCTAGGGCCCGCCGCCGCCTCACCCGTTCCTCGGCCCCGGCCGCCCCACACCGACAGCTTCCCGCGCCTGCGCGCCAGACCCTGCTCTCTCTGCTCTTACACACACCCCCCTCCACCCGTGACCTCCCCCCCGCCCCCCGGCGGCGCGCGTGCCCCGCGGCCCGCCCCGCACACGCCGACGTCGCGCGCGCGCCCCCTCCCCCCCCCCCCCCGACGTCAGCGCGCGGCGGGCGGCCCGAAGAAGGGGAAGAAAAGCGGCGCCGGGGAGGGGGGGCGGGGAGAGGGGAATGGAGATGGGATCGCTGCCGGGGTACGGGGAGCAGCAAAGCGGGGCCGGGAGGAACCGGGCCTGCCTTCAGCAGCGCACCGGGACCGCTTCACCTCTCCCCCCCCCCGCCATTTGCTGCGTGACCTCAGGCGCGTTCGTTTTCCTGAGCTTCAATTTCCCTTCTCGCACGCTTAATTAACGAGAGGGCCGAGACGCCCGCCGCGATAAACGAGCCGGGGCAACTGAAGCGGTTTACCGCCTGCTGAATTAAAGATGAACCCCACCCCAGAGCCGAGCTTCGCGCCAAGCCGGATGGCGCCCGCGGCGGCTGAAAGGCGGGCGCGAGGCCCGGTGGAGGAACAAGGGCGGGCAATCCGCCCGTCGTCTGAGGTGGAGGGGTAAGGGGGGGTCACCTGCCAGCCCGCGGAACCTCTCAGCAACCGGGCTGCTTCTCCTCCTCCGGTGTGGAGGCCGCGGGCTCGCACAGCGACCAGGTGGGGCGGCGGAGGGGCTTTCTGTCAGGGACTTTCCTATCAGGCACGAGGAGGCGGCGAGCCCCCTTTATCGGCGAGACCCATCGCCCGGCTGAAACAGCCGTACCTACCGCTGGAAGGGAGACCTGCTGCTCTTCGCCCCATTGCTTACACAGCTGCCCGTTAAAAATCTCCTCTTGTCATTGGCTGGCCCGAGAGCGTGCCCACCCACAAGGGCGGACCCTGTCCGTCCGTGGCAGTGCCTCAGTCCCACCCAGTCTCTCGAGTCTTCTTTCCTGATTGGCCTTTAGGGTTGTTTGTAACGCAGGTCAGCTCTCCTATTGGGTAGGAAGCGCCGGACACGTCGGACGGGTTCTTGTTGTGAGTGTATATATAGAAAACGAGTCGAGCTGGCAGTGGTTCTCCCATTGGCTTCGCGCGCTTGGCGAGGGCGTGGTCCTCCCTCATGAATAGTGATTACACCGCCTGCCGTCGTCATGGCTACAGGCAAATTACCCCGTTCCTCGGCCAGCGATTGGGCGGCACCGCCTTGGCGGGCCGGGGGCGGGGCCGCCGCGCCTCCCGGGCCGGAGAGGCGGGCGCGGGAAGGGGAGGAGGGCCGGGGTAAGGAAGATGGCGGCGGCGGAGCGGAGCCGATCCCCGATGGGGGGCTCCCCGGTACCGGCCTGTATGTTCGCGCCGGAGCCCGGCTCTCCGGGCGGAGGACCTCGCGTAGCTGCTGCCGCTTGTCCCCTCCGCGCCGCCTTCGACGCCGAGGACGGCGAGGCGCTCAATGGCGAGCCCGAGATCGACCTCACCAGTAAGGTAGGCCCGGCGGGGGGGCGGGCGGTGGCGAGCGCCATCGCCCCGACGGGCCCCGCGCTGTCCTCTCCCCGCCGGCAGCCTTGTCCGCGGGGCCGCCCGGCCTGGCCGGAGCGCGGCGGCTCGTCAGCCGGAGCCGGCCCCACAGCCGGGGCCGGTCCCTCCCCTGGCCGGTCCCCTCCCCTCGGTGAAGCGAGGGGCTGGGGCGGGGGGCGGCGGCCTCAGCCGAGGTGGCGGTGTCGGCCCGGGGCTTCCCCGAGGGTTGAAGTTGGGTCCCGGGGAGGTTCCCCCTCGCTCCGACGTCTGCCGGCCGCGGAGGGCTGCGTGGCAGAGCTCGGCCCGGTGGGGAGGCGGCTGGGAGGAGCGCAGGGAAGTTGAGCTCTGAGGAGCCGAGAGCGAGCTGTGCCACGGCCGGGACAGGAGGGTGCTGGCTCCTCGTACGCCCTGCTCCTTCCCTCCTCGGCTCCCCAGGGCAGTGCTGGCAGCGGGGTGCTGCACCCGCTCGGGGTGTTGCAGGGTCCGAAGCTGACAGCTGCTTTTGCGTCTCGCTAACGTTTTTCCTCTGTGTGGTTCCCTGTAGTTATCTCTGCTGCCAGTCTTACTAGTTCCTGGGGCTTTCTTCACAATCTTAAAAGGAGGTCAGAGCTTGTAACGTTTGAACATAAGGACTCGGTGACGAGGGCGCCGTGCTCTCGTGAGCCGGGTTAAGGCAAGGTTTGTTCACCTTGCACAGTTCCTTTCTAGGATCCAAGTGGCAGAACTGTCTGGAGGTCTTGTTTCTGTCCGAATCCATTCACGCTTCCACCTTGTAGGACAGCACTTCGTAGTAATACGTGTGTGCCAGAGCCTGACACAGCCTATTACTGTTAGCTGCCTTCCCACAGTCTTCTGTTTTCCCAATTGGCCAGTCTCTTTAACTATACAAGTTTTGCTGCCAAGAGTTTGATGTATTGTGATGACATCTCCCAGCCTAAAGCCTCTCAAAAACTCAGTTCAGTCCATTTGTAATTTTGTGATCCAGAAGTCAGCATAGATGATGATTCCTCCTGTTTTTCTGCCATCCCTCCTCTTCATGCTTCCAGCTGGCGTTGTTCCAAAGCCCTGGATATTTCTTGCCCTCTGTGGAGAAATGGAGAGAGAAGAATTGTGAGGTGTGAATGTAGAAACATTTGTTTTGAAGGGGATGACAGGATATTTTACAATGTGGTGCTGTATTAAAGTGAATGTTGTGAAGATGTCTTATAAGAAAGTAAAGGACAGAAATCAAACCTGCGGTATCTATGGAGTCACCTGTTTATGTCTTAATGAGCTGGACAAGATTTTGATGCAGGATGCCAGTATCGATCCGTGCTTTGTCTTGGACATCGCTGATGTAGAAGAGGGCACAGGAGGACACCGAGAGCTGTGTCACTGATTCTTGACAGCTGGAAACCTGACCAAAACTCTGACGAAGAGGGAGTGTTTCTTCTAACAATGTCCATTTGTGTTGTCAGCCTGTCTTCCGTTCCTAGAAATCTGCAGACACAATGGAGGCGATAGGTAAGCATTTTTTTAACCTTTATTACAAGTTATTTTCCACACAGCAGTGTACACCTGCTCTCTTTTCCCTAGACCTTTCATTCACCCCCATCGTGGATGAGAGCTAAGACTATGAGCTCTGCCCCATCTCTCCAAGTTAGTCCTCCGCTGTGTGCTCAAAGCAGCAATCCCATATGGTGAGAATGCAGTAGCTAATCTGCCCCCACCTGCCCCAATCACCCCATCTTTTCTGTCTTCCCACCTGAATTACTGCCCTCCAATTCCTGCTTAAAATGGTGATTCCTGCTGCAGTCAATTTGTTTGCTAGTTGCTACTTACATCCTGGTCTGACCCACCCACTTGCAGTGTTATGTACTGTCCTCCCAGTCCTCCCCCAGTGTGTTCATTGTAAGGTGTGACTTTGTAGAGAAGAACGCTTTGGGATTCAGTTGTCAAGTGCCCCTTGTCAGCTGGTCAAGCACCCAGTTCCGTACCTTGTCAGTCTTCATGGGTGCTTGCTTTTCCTTCAGTGCTAACACGCTGCAGTAGTAATCATCTTTCAGGTCAAAACCATATCACAGCAGGATGATACTTAGATTAGATCTACATGGGCAACAGACCATTAGTGGTGCTTGAACTATCTGTGTCCTGAGGAAATAGAAAGCAAAATACAACACTCCAGAAGGTGCCTTTGCCCTGACTGGCCGGTGGCTGGTGGCTGGTAGTGGCCCTCCAGCCATGTTGCTCTGATAAAGAGCAGCGCTGCGTCCCACGTAGTATTTGGTTTGCCCTTAATCTTTATAGCTTGTCTGCCTCATGGATATGGGATGCTCCTTTTGTAGCACTGTAGCAGTGCTGACTTCACCACAACTCAATCTCATGGGTGTCGTGAAGCCTGCTGCTTGCCACGGGGCAGCACAGAACGTCCCCCTGGAGTGAGCTCAGACAGCTGCAGCCATTGCCCACCTCCTGTGTATGTTAGTCCCACAGCTGATCAGAGGGAAGGTGGGAAAAGCTGCCTTTCCCCAAAGAGTTGGGAAGGGACTTCAGAGATGACATCTAATACTTGAGAGATGTGTTTCCTTCTGCTGTTGTGAGAATAAAGTGATAACTGGGTGTTACTTTTTTGCCCTATAGGAAATCCCAGGTTGCAAGACTTGCATGGCTCCTGCTGTTCAACTGTGCAATGCCTGGCAAAGTGGAAAGGACAGAAGTGGAAGTTTTTGACTTTGTGAAAACCTCTGAAAAACAAGAACACATAATGCAAGCACGGAGTGGGTTGCCCAAAGGTGAAGAGCAAAACCAGCAGAGAAGCCGAGATGAAGTGCCTCTCTCTGACCAAGGAAATGATGAAGAACAGGCTCCCACTGTCCAGGAAGCTAGTTAAAGAGATCTTCAGAACAGCAGAGAAAGTCTTGCAGTGACCTGGGAGCTGCCAAACTGGCTGGGGGCTGCAAGCTGCTGAAGCAGCTGTTGGAAGGACTGAACAGTGTTGGGAAGGTGTGATCTGTGAGAGCTGCTACTTGTTCCACACGTCCTTCTCTTGACGTCCCACTATATTGCATCAGCTGTGAGCTTCACCAGCCCCAGGGTAGGCTTTGGAGGCAGTCTACCACTGGAACACCCTTCTGCAGCGCCTTTGCATGACAAGGAAAGCAGCAGGGTGGGAGAACAGTGAGCTGATGTATGTGGGTACTGCAGTGCTTGAACCCCCAGCCCTTCTGCGTGGCACCATGGTGAAAGGCTGCAGCAGCTGTTCAGCTGAAATGTCCCCATGTACTTTAGACAGCACCCTGCCCATTCACACTGCTGAAGCTCTTGAACTCTTTGAACAATGAAGCTGGTGGTGAGGCTTGAAGAAACCAAAGTTAGCATGCTGCTACACTGGTGGCCTCTGTTACCTTATTGATCTTTATGAGCATAACAGTGTGTTTAGGAGATCTTCCCAAGAGTGCTGGGGCACTAGCCTAAACAGTGACCCTGACTGCTGTGCTTTCAGGAATTCTTGAAAGTGCTCACTGGGCAAAACAAGCCCTGCACATCAGTGCAGTTTCCATTCCTGTCATAGTTGAGCCTCTCAGCAGTTGCAGGTTTCCCTCTCTTACAATTACATCCACTGGTCTCCTTTAAGAAGAAAACGAAACCAAAATAATGACTAGTAAAACCAAACTTAACCCTTTATAGCACGGAGCAGAAAGACTGCCTGGCCTTCCAGATCAGAGTGCTTTGCTGTCCTTTGCAGGCTGTGCCAAGTAGTTCAGAGCCTTAGGTAGGGCACACATCTGAAGTAGGCACAGGAAGGTATTTTCTCTCCTGTAGCTGTCTGGCCCTTGCAGACACAGACGTGCTGTGCGTGACCTTAGCATTTGAGGACAGCGTTGCTTTGGCTGCCAAAACCTTCTAACCAGCACTTCCTGTCTGTGCTTTGGATTTCCAGATGCACACATCACTGCAGTTTTGAAAGCTGCCTAAGAACTAGTTGTGAGCTTTTCGGTTCCTTTGCACCCTGAGTTTCTCATCAAGGTTTTCATCAGATATGCAGCAGTAGTAGTAGTAGTTGGTAAAGGTAATTCCTCCTCAAGTGGATGTCTTGTAGCCATGCTAGCAGGTCAGGCCCTGTTAATGGAGTGTCAGGCAGGCTTGGAGATGTAACCACTGTGAACGACCATAAACCGAATGTTTTAGGCAAAATCTAGCACAGATTTCAAACTGGCCTTAGTGCATAGGGAGAGGCAGTACATCTGTCTGGACCTTGTATGTAAGGACAGCTAGTGGGAGTATGGATTTCACCGAGTCTTGTACTGTGGCACTGGCATGCCTACCCCCAGGGCTATCAGTAGCTGAGAGCCTTTACAACTCATACTTAGAAGTGAGTTTTTAACAGCAATGTGTATCTCATCCACTCTCCAGCTGCTGTGCCAGGCTGCTCAGCTGCCAACAGATGTGTAATCATGGAGGCAGCTAGAGAGCAGGTAGCTGTTCTGTCCTGAATGGGTGATGAAGGTCTCTTTGGTTTGTCACTGCTGTGCCACCGTGGTGACTGCTCTGTGCCAGTGTCTTCAGCTGCACTGTGTGTGTGACACAGGTTTTTGCCAGAAATGGCACTACAGTGTTTGTAGCCACAGCCACACACGCACTGGCTCTACAAAAGGTCCTTCCTCAAGCACAGTCGTCTTGTCCTCATTTTCTGCTTTGTTTCTGTCTACGTTTTCCTTCCTTTGATGCCTCTGCAGGGAAAGGCGAAGGAACTTGTGGTTGTTGCAGTAACTGCAGTCAGAGCTTGTTGGTAACACAGCTGTCAGCTTGCAGAACTGCAGCTCTTCACTGGCAAAATGTCCACATGCGCTCACAGAAACTGCTCTGCATGTCTGCTGCTCAAGTCCCTCAGGTTTTGTTAGGAGTTTGAAAATAATGCTTGCTTGTGTTTTCTCTGCCCCCCTTAGAAAACAAAAGGGGACATCAAGTACACAAAAGGCTTAGGAGGTGCTCTAGGTTTTGATGCCTAGGTGTGCGCTGCAGGGAAGTCTGGCTGTCTCCTGCTGGCTGTCCTGTCGTGCTTTGGAGGAGTGGCAGCACTCTGTGCAGCAGAGACTGTGGAGTACCCAGCTAAGGAATATCTCCTACTTCTCTGTAATAGGCATTTCCATGCAAGGAAAACAGAAAGAGGAGAAAGTGGAGTGTTTGCTTCAATATGGCTTTTAAACATTGGTTACTTCAAAATAAGATGGTTGGTATTCTTTTTAGCTTTGAAGTATATCTTCCAACATAAATACTCAGAGCTCAGAAAAATAACATGCAGTGTCACAAGAAAATTGCTGTCAGTGAAGCTGGTTTAGAAAAAACAACAACCCCAAACCCTAAAACTAAACCACTAGAAAGCGGTCCTTGAAAAGAGCCCTTCTCTTCCAATAAAGCACATGGACTGATTGTCCTTATAAGTGAAGCTGGTTTTGAAACTGCTTGTTTGATGTCTGCAAATGGACATTTAATCTGTTTTCCAGCTGGTGATGGTGAGTCCAACTTCAGAGCAGTATGACAGTTTGCTCCGGCAGATGTCAGAGAGAATTGATGAGGGATGTGGGGAGACCATCTATGTCATTGGTCAAGGATCAGGTGAGTAGAGCTTCATCAGGAAAACAACAAACAACACTGAAATCATAAGAAAAACCTAGTTCATCTAACTGGGCTGCCGCTGCCAAGTTACTTGCTCCTCCAGAGTAACTTGGAAACCTCCATAAAGTATAGCAGAACATGCGGGACAGATTATTGTATTAAAATAAAACTGCCTCATGTCGTGGGGCTGAACATATGTTTTGTATAAAATTGTACAGGTTCTTTTGAAAATAAGGCTTCAGATGGCTGTTCACAGCAGGAAAAGACAAAGGATCTGAAATTAATAGTACCAGTTTTGGTAGAGATGTTCTGTCTGGTTCTGTTCACTTCTCCATTGTAAATAACAATATTTTAATAATGTTTTGAAGATACTTGAGAGAGGGAAAATACACAGTATACACGACTGACTTTCTTTGATGGTGGGTGTCTGGGAGAGAAAGGTTTTCCTCGTCTCAGCCTGAGGCCTTTATCTTCACATTAACTCAGGTGTGACTGCAGTTCTTTGTTTGCCTTTGCAGATTTTAGCAGTTAGCATGGGTTACCTCTGTTCTTTTCCACAGTTTGAACATTTGCATCTGATGCTGGTAAAATAATACTGAATGTGGCCTTGCTTTGAAATTGAAATTAATTTTTTTAGATACGAAAAATCTTGTCTATGGCTATCGTAGGGCTAAAGGCAGATTTCAAATGTAGTAGAGAACTGCTGGCTAGCAAGTTGTTATGGCCAGGCATTCTGCTAGTTACTGCATTTGAGGAAGAATAGGAAACTCGTGTTGTCAGGGTCAGGTGTGGCTGAGATAATGGGGGGTAGGGAGCTGTGTTACCTCAGAGCTGGGTGCTTTTTGGGCTTACTTGGTAAAGCAGCTGACAGAAGTCAGGTTTAAATGACCACTTCTCATGCAGCTGGTATCACAGGGATAGTGCTCTTCTGTGCAGGTGAGTTTCCCATGTGTAGTGTGAATCCTTGGTGTTTGGGATAACCACATCCGCAGGGGACATTAGCTAGACAGGCTTCTAAGATACCTTGTGAGGATGTTAACTGGTAGTTGTTACAACGGCGTACTTAGAAGTAGGCATTCATCTCTTAAAATATGAGCTAAAGGTTCTTTGTTCTGGATGACTGTGTAGTCGAGGGAGATGAGGATCTTTTCTGTAAATCTGAAGCAGTAGCCAACTGAAAATAAACCTGGATCATCCCGCCACCATCCCTCATCTGCTTTGAGTGTCTTATCATTTTGATCATCATGGATACCCAGCTCAGATGACTCAGAGCGAGTGAGGACTGCCAGGTGGCTCACTGCTTCAGTAGTCACCCTTCCCTTTCTCCCTTGGCTCTTATCCTGTCTCCTACTTCTCATTCCCCCTTCTATGCCCCAGGACCCAGACGTGGTGCTTTCTGTTTTCCCCACCATCTCAACAGCTCCTCAGCCAGCTTAGGTTGGAAATCATCCAGCAACTCTACTTGTTGTAGAGCTGTGCAGTAGTTAAAATGCTGATTAGTCCATGCAAATTGCAGTTACTGCTTACCAGCTGATGAGTCAGCCATACATATGAACGCGCACGCAGCCATAGTTTTGGTCATCCCAGTGCTATTTGGCTCTCCACCTTTGTTTGTTGTCTTTCTTTTTTTATCCACAGAGGAGTTTCTAGCTTGAAATCTGTGGGGCTTCTCAGCCCTTGCGTAGGGAGAGAAGCTGAGAGCTGTGGTGGCCTTTAAACTGTCTAGATCATCACCACTGGCTTGCTCTGACTGTCAGGTCTGTGCTTGGGTGGGCTGCTCAGAGGCAGAAGTACCTCCTTGGTTTTTTTCTGGCCTTGTGTGCCGTCAGCATTTCTTCCAAGTGCCAGGATAAAGGCAGCGAGACATGCCAAAACCATTGTTTTAACTGGAGTATGTGGGGGCTAAAGAAACTGCTGCGCAGGCCGGGCTCGCATAAAGTGTGCGCTTGGGACGTGGTTTTATTAAACAAGCTGACTGTTTAAATTGGTCACACATTCACTGGTTAATTGTGGTGATATTTCAGTCAGAGCTTTTGTTCTGTTAATGCTTTTCCCTTTACTGCGGTGAGAGAGGAGTCGCTTTCTCTGACTGAAGGGAATTGCACATGAGGTACCTGCAGCATATGCAGTCAGGGCAGTAGACAGAAATGTGTCTGTCTTGCTGATCTCCAAGTATTTGCTTGTAGAAATTGTGCAGAAAACTCCTCTAGATGAAAGGTGGTGCTTTTCTAGTCTCTTTTAAGAATTAGAGTGAAAAACATACTTTTTTACTTTGGACAAAGGGTGCTTATTCTGTGTAACATGTCTGACATCTCCAGTCCACATAGAAATCCCCATCAGTGGGAAAGTCCCGGGCAGAATGGTGTTGCTGTTGGCTGTTGCAAGGTGGTGCTCACTGACTGTCCTTTGTCTCCTCAACATCACACTAGATGGGACTGAATACGGTCTGAGCGAGGCCGACATGGAAGCGTCCTATGCCACGTTGAAGAGCATGGCCGAGCAGATCGAGGCAGACGTGATCCTCCTGCGGGAGCACCAGGAGGCGGGGGGCAAGGTGCGCGACTACCTCGTTCGGAAACGTGTGGGTGACAACGACTTCCTGGAGGTCAGGTGAGGAGCCGGGTGGAGACAGGGTTAGTCAGCAGCCCAGCTGCATTCTTACCTTGTGAGCAGTCCCTGATGCTGAGCCAGCAACGCTGGTTGGAGTCTGGGTGTTGTAGCTACCCAACAAAGGGAATTGAGCTTGACTGCTCCTTGCTAATTAAATCATCTTTTTGTTGTTGTTGCCGCCGTCTCCTTTGTGAACAAACTGTTTGTGGAGATGTGTCGGTGTTTAGCTGAGGGCTGTTGCTGTCTGGGTGACAGCTTCACAATTTGGGGATCTTTTGTGGGTTGGAATCTCAGTAGAAGAGAGTCACGTGTGCCCAGTGTGTCCATGTGTGTGCAGAAGGGCACGCTGCTGGAACACGATGCTTTTGACTAAGGGTTCAATTCTATTCCAAGACTGTGATGATCCAAGTCACCTTTTAATGGATGTATAATAGCTTGTGTAACATGACTTGAGAGTCTGCCCAGACCTGGATGGAATGGATTTCCAATGTTTGCCAACAGCCACCTTAATCAGAGACAACAGTTTTCTGCATCCCACTCCCTAGAGTCTGGGATCTCTGCTGTTAATTAATAACTGTGAAGGAATCTCTGCTCTGCTTGTGAAAGTCTAACATTTTTGAATCTTTGGTTGAAGGTTAGGCAGAAAAAGCTAGTTATTTGCTATAACGGGTGCTCAGGGGTTTTTTGATTGCTTGCTTGTTTCTTCATGTATCACATTTTACCAGGCTTCTGTTTCCTTTCCCCTCCAGGGTAGCAGTGGTTGGCAATGTGGACGCAGGAAAGAGCACGTTGCTGGGTGTCCTGACACACGGTGAACTAGACAACGGCCGAGGCTTCGCTCGGCAAAAGCTCTTCCGCCATAAGCATGAGATTGAGTCAGGCCGCACCAGCAGCGTGGGCAATGACATTCTGGGCTTCGACAGTGAGGGCAACGTGGTGAACAAGCCCGACAGCCACGGTGGCAGCTTGGAATGGACAAAGATCTGTGAGAAATCCACCAAGGTCATTACGTTCATTGACCTGGCTGGTCATGAAAAGTACCTGAAGACCACCGTCTTTGGCATGACCGGCCATTTACCTGACTTCTGCATGCTTATGGTAGGTGACAAGAGAGATGTATGGTACCAGCAGGAGCAGGGCTGATCGCAGCATTCACAGCCTCAACTTCTTCCCTGTTGCAAAATCCCTGTGGGGTTGCAGAGGGAGGCTGCATCTCCCAGAGGCGGAGAGCAGAAGCCACTGTGGGCATCTCGGAGGCAAGTGCCCTGGGACAGTCAGTCCCAGACAGGCTCAAGGTGTGTGATTCTCAAAAATGGGAAGATTCCTAAGTTCTAGAAAACCTTGTTAAAGCTGAGTAGAAACGAGTCCTTAGCCAGTGGAACAGCATTTGGAATGAGCTGGGTCTGCTCCAACAGGCCCAAGGACGCATCCACAACCTATTCACAGCCTACTGCCTGACTGGCACAAGACCTCTGTAGCCCAGCTCACCGCAGGAGGAACATTTACAACCCCATATCTTGTATCCCTCATGTAGGTTGGCAGTAACGCTGGGATAGTTGGAATGACCAAGGAGCACTTGGGCCTGGCACTTGCACTTAACGTTCCTGTCTTTGTTGTGGTGACCAAGATCGACATGTGCCCTGCCAACATCCTGCAAGGTGAGTCCTACAAGCTCTCTCCAGGGCTGTTTCTTACCTCTGTGTGTGCTACTGTCCTCTGCTTGGGTTGAGGAATTACTGCTGGAGTAAGGCTTCATTATCTGGTTTTGACTGCATCTTCAACACCTTCCAGAAGTCTGTCCTGTTCCCTTGACCACTTTGCTGACTGTTCACTCCTAGACACCGTCTCAAAATTACCCAAGTTGGGGAACTCAGCTGGGCAACCCCAGTGTTGCCTTACAGGGTTTTGCTTAATTGAGCTCTAAAGGGAGAAGCAAACCTTTGGGGTTGTGGCCTTGCTTTCTCTGTGGGGGTTTAAACCTGGAAGTTCTCTTGAAAGCCACTTTCCTCTTAGCCCACAGTTTGTGATCTTAAGCTGCAATCAAAGTTGTTCTTCGGCAGGCGTTAGGTGAAGGGGCGGCTGCTTGTTACATCCTGCTCGCCTGGGCTCTGCTCAGACAACCGTCCATCCCAGCGGCTGGGATAGCTGCAGCAGCTCCTTCCTCTGCCTGAACAACCAACAAGCACTTCATGCATCATGGTTCAGAGCAGCTGCATATGTGGGCTGCTAGAGTAGACACAAGCAGGGGTGGCAGTGAGCAGCAGGGGCGAGTGACTTTTTTTGCTCAGCAGCAGTTAAAGCAGCACCGCTAACCCCAGCAATGTCCCTTTAACCCGTGCTTGATGTTTTCTCAAGCTCTGACCAGCTCTCACCTTTGAAAGCCTTTTGATGTGTTTCTCACACCTTCAGGAACACACTGTGGTTAATTGGAGCAATGATTATTTGTTTCGATAATCAGTCCTGAGAATCAGGAATGCGGATGCTCCCAGTGCTGTCTGTGGTTAGTTCGTTATTGTCAGAAACCTAAATGTGTTTTGGGCAAACAGACGCCTGTGCTCAGAAGGCAATCTCAATGTCTCTATATTAGATGTTTGGCAATGTAAGACCTGACCATAAGATAATCACTGGGAAGGAAGAAAGGAAGGAAAATGTTTGGCTCGGGGTGAGGAGAGAAGAGATGCTCTTGGGAGAAGCCAGTCCTGTGTCATGTTCTGTTTAAATTAAATAGACACAAGATTTGGCTCAAGTGTATCTGTGAAGAGCAGATGGCATGATTAGATGTTTGTGTTTCTGTATCCAAAACATTACTTTCCCATAGGCAATCATTTGTTCACAAAAACCATCTAAATGGATGACAGTTGCAGGATATAAGTTATTTGCTCTTCTAGCCTTTTTTTAAAATTCCCTTAATTTATCATAAGGGACCTTGCAGGAGGCTGATGCTGGTGCATCAGGTAGTGCACCCACTGGCTGATACATACAAGACTTAGAAAACATAGAAGAAGCAAAAGATCAAAGTTGGGAGCCATGAGATTTGTCCCAAAATATTTATTTTTAGATCTGGTCCACCTAGACTGTCCTAGTCTGGTGATCTTTCTCTCTTTCATGCTCCTCTAACTTTGGAGGGCAGGTTAATTGCCAAGGAGAGGCTGTCGAGGTTTGTTTGATCAAAATTGATTTGTCAGTTCCCATATTCTCCAATACTTCAATTCCCAAGTCCTTCTGATTTTCATTTAATTCAGTATGAAAAATCCTTTAAAGGAAGAGGAATACCTTGTACCTGCTTAAATCTACTTCATAGCTATAAGGTCTCAACTTTGCAGCATTGCACTTGCAGATGCAAACGTGTGTTCATACACGATGTCACTTGGCAGCAGGCTAGCTGGCATGAAATGGAAGATGGAAAATGGCTCCTAAGTCCCACCTGGGTTGCAGCAAACTCAGTCTCACTCACGCACCTTTAGCCATCTTCTCCTGTCTATCTGTGGCAAGAGCACCAGTCTCCCTTCGGGGAGAGACCCCACAAAAGCGATTTGTAAAGGCGGGAGATGCTGCCCTAACAATATTCATTTCACCCTTTAAGAAACCCTGAAGCTGTTACAGCGACTGCTGAAGTCCCCAGGGTGCAGGAAGATTCCCGTGCTGGTTCAGAGCAAGGATGATGTCATTGTAACAGCCTCCAACTTCAGCTCAGAGAGGTAACGGGAGTAGAGGAGAGTCGTTTCTCTTTCGGTCCTATTTGGAGACTGGGTGAGAAGATTCAGAAAGAGAGTCCCATTGTCTAGATGTGTGAAGGTTGCATCTGCCATGTGGTGTGTTGATTCCATAAGAATGTGTTGATTCTGAGATTGACCTGCTTGTGTTCCCCTCTCTGAGACAGAAATGAGAGGCTGCTTCTGGGCAGTCTGCAGGAGATAGCAGGGTGTTCGCCTTCCTTCAGGCCCGGAACCTTACACCTATTCCCAAATGTCACTAGAAGGCAGAGGCGATGTTGCAGGCTTTCAAACATGGGGTGTTGTGCATCTGACTGCTTGCCAGGTTCTCCCTTCCTACCACTGTGTATTCAATTCAGTCCCAAGATTTTGGATGTCTCCCTACACGTGGAATTCCAGGCAGGGAGATCAACTGACTCCTTTTTCATCTATATTCCTTCACAGGATGTGCCCGATTTTCCAGATTTCAAATGTCACTGGGGAGAACCTAGATTTGCTGAAGATGTTTCTTAATCTCTTGTCTCCACGGACCAGTTACAGGGAAGAGGAGCCAGCAGAATTCCAGATAGATGATACTTACTCTGTCCCGGTAAGGGGCCTGGTATTTGGAAGAATTTTTTGCTCCCTTTTTCAAGTTGAAGAAGGCATCTTCCCTACAAGAGGGGAGTTCTGGAGCTCTTCTGCTCATATGCTCAAGTAACGCCAGTTATTGTCTTTTCTTTTTTGGTGTAGGGCGTAGGAACAGTTGTGTCTGGGACGACACTGAGAGGCCTGATCAAGCTAAATGACACGCTGCTGCTGGGGCCCGATCCCCTTGGCAACTTCCTACCTATTGCTGTCAAGTCCATCCACCGCAAGAGAATGCCCGTCAAAGAAGTGCGGGGAGGCCAGACTGCCTCCTTTGCTTTGAAAAAGGTGAGGTGTTTTCCTCTAGGTTTCCTCTAGGAACCACCCTGGTAATTTTAGAGCGCTCTTGGAGTTCAGCTGGAATCAGACTGCTTCCGCAACCCTCAGCTGCTTCATCTCACAGCACCTTAAAATCCTATAGAATCTCTCTGGGTCCTACGCTACTCCACCTGGCAGAAATACTGCTGGAGATATGTAACAGAAGCAGAGGTGTTGCAAGAAAAGTCTTCTCTTGTGCTGCAGCTGCATTAGTGGCTTAGGCAGGGTTTTTACACTCTTCTCAACTTGTAGGACCAGCTGTGTGATTTGGGGTTTAAAAGTTACCAGAATTTGATGCAATTCCTCTGGTGAAAGGTTCTTGTCAATAGAAGCTGCACTGATTTTTAAGGGGATACAGTTTAAGCTATACCAGACCTAATATGTTCAGCCTTAAACAGGCATTGTGCTTTTGGAGAGACCCTCTGCTCGGGTAATGTGCAACCAGGATGTGTGTTTTCCTTTCAGAGGATCAGTGAGTTAAAACTTCTGTGTCCATGCCCAGCGTTCCCAGCATGCTAGCTAAAGCTTCCTTAGAAACTTCAGTTGAACTTGCTTTTTGCAGCCTTTGCATGATCCCACTGCATATTGTTAAACAGCTCTGGCTTTGCCTTTTGGTGAGCATGAGCTAGTATCTGTGAAATCCCTGGAAATTCTGGATGAAGTTGGCCAGAGAAGCAAACTTCTTCCCAGGAGAATCACGCCAAGGTTTTTTTGTGTCTCTGCTTTTCAGATCAAGCGTTCTTCCATCCGGAAGGGCATGGTAATGGTGTCACCCCGTCTGAATCCACAAGCATCGTGGGAGTTTGAAGCAGAGATTCTGGTGCTACATCACCCCACCACCATCAGCCCACGATACCAGGCCATGGGTATGTGTGTCGGTGTTGTCTCATCTTTGTTTCTCAGTGGTACAGCTTATATCCACTCTAGCCTGAGATTGTTTTTCCCCTGATGGCTCTGTTGGGCTGGGTATAAGCTGTAGTTGCTGCTTTGACCTTTCCCAGCGATACATTAGAGCGTGGAGAGGGAGCTGACAGAGGAGGGTAGCAAAGGCTGTAAGAGATATGTGGCTCCAGGTGTACTTGGAACGTGCCTGAGCCAGATCTCCATGGTGCAGAGATTCTTCAGCATCAAATGCTGACCAAGAGACTCAGTTTGGGTCCTGTGCTCTGGCCTGCCCGCTTGGTGTGTAGGGCTCTGCTGAGGATGCCTCTGGAAAGTCTCCACTCGTGAGGAGCTGTCCTCGCTACACCTGAGGCCTGAACGAAGGCAGCAATGAGACCCCTGTGGCCTTTGCTACCTGACAGAATTTTACTTTCCAGTCTCGGTGCTGTTTGCTGTAGGGTAGCAAGAGCTGCCTTAGGTGTCTGCCTGAAGCTTACTCTACTAATGGCACCGGCTGTTGAAAGCCTTTGTGCGTTACATTCGCAGTGCATTGTGGCAGCATCCGTCAGACGGCCACGATTCTCAGCATGGACAAGGACTGCCTGCGGACGGGCGACAAGGCCACGGTGCACTTCCGCTTCATTAAAACCCCGGAGTATTTGCATATAGACCAGCGCCTGGTCTTCCGTGAAGGCCGCACCAAAGCTGTGGGTACCATCACTAAGGTAAAGGCTGAAGAGTCCAACTTTATTCTTTTTCCCCCATTAGCTACTTTGGGTGCTGAGAAGCCAGCAGGACAATCCAGGTAGCTCTGGAAAATTGAGGGAAGAGCCTGCCCTTCGATCACAGACGTTAGCCCTGATGTGGGCTGCACATGAGCGATGTGCTTTGTCATGTGCTGGGCCTTAGCTGCTGTGAAAGAGGCCTAGAGCTCTTTGAAGAGCTGCTGCTGCTGCTTGCTTTCCCCGATGGCTGTTGGTGTCAGTTCTCTCAAAGCCTTTTGTTAAAAAGCAACACTGAACCTTGCCATATAGGCCTGGCTATTTCAGTGCTGATTTCGGTCTCTCCCTCTGCCATTTGCAGTTACTCCAGACCACCAATAACTCCCCGATGAACTCCAAGCCACAGCAGATCAAGATGCAGTCGACCAAGAAGGGAGCTGTTACGAAACGAGAGGATGGTGTTCCCCCAGCTGGGGTGGTGGCTGGAGGCCCACCAGCTGGGGACGAAGCCCCCTCAACAGCTGCAGCGCCACTGACACCTACTGCCCTGCAACCATTGGTAAGTGAAGAAGATAATCAGTCTGTCCTAGCTGTTTGCATCCTGGCTTCATCTGTTAGAGGAAAGGTGCTCTGAACCACAAGCATTATCCCCTCCTACTCTTGAACTCTGCTTGGGACTCAGTGTGCAGCAGAAACAAATAGAAATAGAAGTAGTCTCACAGCAGAAATCAGAATTTCCTGATGACTGAATGTCTCCTCTTGGCTGACCTTTCAGCAGCTGACAGCTTAGGGTTCTGGGACACATTGGGTTGCGCTTCAGGAAGTGTCTAGTGTAATCTCGTGCTCTAAGTAGCATTTGCTGAGATGAGACTAGGTTGCTCTGGATTTTATCCAGTCATGTCTTGAAAACCAAGGAGGAGGAAGGCTGCACAACCTCCCTTGGCAAACTCTTTTCACTACTTGAAGATGCTTATGCTGAAGAAATGTCTCCATATATCTGGTAGCTGAACTAGCGAAGGGTCTAATGGGTCTCTGCGCTCTGAGAGGTTGAACATCCCTACATTAGAGAAATTACAACCTAAGTCGTAGGTCTGCCAAGGTGGGAGGATGGAGATGTCCAAAGAGGAGGAAAGACTTATCTCTTTCAGGAGATGTCTATCTCAGTTGTTTTGTTGGTTAGGACCTCTCAGCTCAGCTTGTCCAAGAAGGACACCTTAGCCTTCCTGCTCTGAAAGGGACAGAAACCATTAATAACTGCAGGCTTTGGGAGCTATTTATCAGCTTTATTACATGGGTCTGCATACTTATCTAGTAAGTGACAGGTTCAGGAACTGACTCTGTCATGAGACCTGGTCAGTGTTCCCCATTTTAATTTTAACTGTTTTAATTTTCCTTGGTCAAACCTCTCCCTCTTGAGCCAGGCTGGCTGCTGAAAAGAGGTCCCTCTGGCAGGGGTTCTCTCCCTTTGCATATGCCTGTGGCTTCTTACTGATTCCCCTTGTCTTCCTCATCTTGTTGTAGCATCAGTGTAGTTGTAAGTAGTGCTCCTAGCTTGCTCTTCGTTTCAACCCTCCCCCTGAGAGTGTGTTGCTTTTGTTCTTGCTTACCTCTGCCTCTCTCTCCTTGCTGCTTCCCCTCAGCCTGCGCTGGATGAAGAACCCCACATCCGTGAGGGCAATAAGGTATTTGGCTGCTTTAAAATAGAATGGTGGGCTTGCTGGCCTGAGGCTGGAAACGGAGTCAGGCTTGCAAAAGAGCCCCACAGGGGGGCAGGGGGTTCTCCTTCCATTCTGCACAAAGCCATGGGAGCCTGACGCCTCAGTTCCCCATGTGCCGAGCCCCGTGGCACCTGCTGACTCTCAGGAGAACGCAGCGCTCGGCAAATCGGGTCCTCCCCACCTCGAAGGGCTGAACTTCATGGTGTATCTCTGTCTTTCTTCCTTCATGGTGTGTCTGTCCGCCTTATCTCCTTCCTGCAGCGGGAGGAAGTTATCAGTCACAGCTGCTCTCCCGCTGTCGGGACGTGCGTGTGATCCATCTGAGCTCCCGCTGAGCTGATGCTCTGATTGAGAGGTCACTAAAGCGAATCTTCTTGTTTTACAGTCCAAAGTTGGAGGAGGAGGCCGGCGACGCGGGGGTCAGCGCCATAAAGTGAAGTCTCAGGGAGCCTGTGTGACTCCTGCCAGTGGCTGCTGAATTTCTTATTCCTCCTCCCTGTGAGGAAATCCTCCCCTTCCCTTCATTTCTTATCCAAAAGATCCAGAGCAGCTTAAACCAAACCCATCCCAGCTGATTGGCTGCAGAAGAATTGTCCCTCCTCCCTGAAGGAAGCGATGGAGAGGAGCATAATTTATAAGCTAATGAAGGTGATGAGACACACAGAACTGAGTAACTGACACCTTCCTCTCCCCTGTTGACACATTTTTGTACATCATGGGCTTAGTTTTTATTCTTATTAGTTTTTATTATATTTTGTGTGCATGAAGATGAGAGGAGAGTCTGGATAGAACTGCCAAGAGCCAGTTAGCTGCCTCCCTCCTCCCTCACCCCATTCTGTCCACTGGACTTGCTGCTCTCCTCTCACAGATCCAGGGGTTGTCAAGCACCTGAAATTTCAGACTTGCAAAGGTTAAAACACATTGCTTAGGATGGCTCCGTAGGGCATTGGTGCCTCACCGCTCTGGCCCCGTACCAGATACGTTTCTGGACTCTCTCTATCCCAAACTATCTCTAAGTGGGTTTAATTTGATGTTGTAGTGACTGAAGTTTGAAGGAGATGGTGAGGAGGTTTGTTAGTTGGGAGACCTAAGAGGTAAATGAATCAGAGATCAGGTTTTGGTGCTAAACTGAGGAATCCTATACTAAATATTCTGGTCAAATAATTGACAGCACTTAAGATTTGAATTAGAGACGGGATTAAATGGGCAATCACTTGCCCATCCTGTTCCCCTTCCTATCGTGCTGCTTTTCCTGTGGTGTGTTCATCGGAGCAAGGCTACGTGGCCTTTCGAGGCTGCGGCAGCTCGGCTGACAGTATTATAGCAGGGCAGCACTCACATCGTCCCTCAAGCCAGAGAAACCTGCCTCACCTCCACCGACAGAGAACATGTAATACACCTTTGGAGCAGAGGCACCAGGCAAACAGTGACCTCCCCTTGATGTTGTTTACCTCCAAGATTTCCCAAATTGTTTCTGGAACTCAGCAGCCGAGTTGCGCTGTAGCAGAAGGAGGATTTGATTTCTCCCCTCTTGGCCAAAGAGGGCAATGATGGAGTGGTACCAAACTTACAGAAATGCTTTCAGGTTTGGAAGTAATTTTTCTGACTTTTTGTAAGGTTGTGGGGGGTTTGAAATGACTAATTCTGCCTTCTCCAGGAGGGCCAAGCAAGGACAGTTTGTGAACTAACTTTATTGTTACCATGTTTTTTAACGCTGGGTTGTTCAAGTGATCGATTCCCTACTTATTTTGATCTCTCTTCTAACCCTGCCTCGGGTCGAGTGACAGGAGTTACTCTGCCGGCTTGTGGCAAGCTGTGGGAGTGTGCCAGCATTTGGGAGGAGGAGGTGGCATCCTCAGCAAAGCGTTGTTCTCCCCAGCAGGTGCGGTCAGCCTCGGTTTCTGAGGGCTTCCTCCTCCAATGAAGGACTTTCATTGTAACTAGATGGAGACTGGGAAGTTTCTATCCCTCCTCAGCAGGTTGTTCCTGTTTCTCACTCTATGGGGTTCATTCCTATTCACCCTGTGAGGGGAGGTAGGCTTTTGGGGAAGGGAGAGAGGCTTTTGGGCAGGCTCAGGAAGGGGAGAGTGTGTCTCCTGCTGCCAGCACCAGCACTCCAAGAGCATTAAGCAGCGTGGGAAAGGTGAGGAACGTGGTTTGGAGACGAAGATACTTCGTCTTAGAGACTGCAGGGGCCTGAGCACGGTTGGAAGCGGGGAGGGCAGACAGTCTTTTCCAAGCTATGTGCCTAAATACCAGCACTCTCCTGGTGAGGGAGGAACTATAGGTGGCTACAACACTAATAGCACCCGCATTGTGAGGGGTGTGAAGTGTGGCTAAGCAGGGCACCAGGGCCTGGGTCGTTTGTCTTTGGCCCTGTAGCAGCATCGAACTGCATCTGGTTTCGCTGCCCTCCGCTTCCCAGGGGAGCGGGGAGCTCCAGGCGGTTTTTCTCCATTCCTTGTGCTCCCAATGAAGGAGACTGCCGAGACTGGAAAAGGGTTTATGTCAGTTTTGTGCAAAGGAGGTGGTGTGATCTCTCTAACCAGCATTCAAAGATCACGCGGGCTGCTGTGATCTATAAAATAAATTTTAAAAAAAGTTTGTTCCAAGTTAAAGTGTGTCCTGTTGCTTTTTGTCCCTCCAGAGAACCAGCAGTTGCTGCTTTAACACTGAAAGCCAGACCAAGGGGCTTTGCTTGTCCTTATGCCCCTGGGCTGGCTCCTAGAGGAGACTGCTTGTGTAGCAAGGGCCAGGGAGGCCGTACTATGCTATGCCCAGGGGAGCTGCCGCTGAGCCTCTGCACAGCCCTGACAGCTTTTACCCTGCCTAAGATCTAGTGCTTTTCAATGGCAGCATGGCGCAATGAGAGCGTGTGCATGGCCTGAGCTGCACTGTGGGAGGGTGTGAGGAGCTGCTGCAAAGCCCTTGGGTCCCACTCTTTTTGGAGACATGTTGCTAGAGGTTGCAGTTTAAGCTCAGTGCTTCCAGTGCCTGTGTGAGCTTGTGCTTCCAGTGGCCCTTGCGCCAATTTGCACCTCACCCCTTTCTGTAACTGCAGTGGGACTCTCCTGCCTCCTTGGCTGTTCTCAGAGGTCCAGGAAGGTTTTTCCTGCCTTCCAAAGGGAAGTGTTGGGTTGGGAGCTGGAGATACCTGGAGCCAAAGGCTCACCCAGCCATAGCAGTTTTTCTGGCTGTCAGACATAGGGCGCTTGGGTGTACCCAGCATCCCTGACCTCAGGGAGGGCAGAGACAGCAGAGACCAAGCCCTTCTACCTTCTGCAAGATGCTCAACACAACCTGCCTCAAGCCTGCCCTGCTTAGGCAGACAGCAGTGTGACAACCCCCTGCCCCTGAGCTCAAGGCAGTCCCATTTCCCTCTCTGCAGCCTTTTTTTCTGCTCTAGGTTAACTTCCTCATGCTAAGGCAAATTAAGTATTTCCCTTCTACTTGCTCCTAGCTGCCTGCTGAGTGGTTTACAGCCTGTGTTAAGGAAAGAATGAGCAACATTTACCCTGAATGGTAGTTTATGTCAGGCTTAGCCTCGCTCACCAGCCCTTGGGGCCAAGCTGGGCTCTGCTCAGGGCCAGAACAAGGCAGAGAACGGAGTGATGCCCAGGGCTTCCTGCGAGGTCACTGCAGGATGGACTGAGCACAGAGCCATGGTCTATCCCAGACCTTGGCTGCTAGAAGGACGCAGTACTTTGAGCCTTAAGACACTCCAGTTTTTAAGAATAGGGCTTGTTTTCATCATTGCTCCAAGCAACTTTTGCATCCCCGAGCTTGCTCCCTGACAAAGTGAAACTGCTGCCCCAAGAGTTAGTACATCAGGCTGGAAAATAAGGATTTGCCAAGAGAATACATGGAAGAAGAGCTGCACCATGAGGTTTATGTATTAACTGTGCATCATCCCCACCAGCCCATTCACCTACAAACCATGCAGTGAGCTCGTAGCAGTTTTGATATAATTTATTTGTCTTGGTCTTTATTTTTTTTCTCCTCTTGCATAGGCATAAATTACAATCTGTCAATTAAAAAATAAACCAAACAAAACAGTGCAGCATTTGCAACAGGCTACAGCATCAAATACGAACTCGGCTCCTGCCTGGAACCAGCTGTTTCCACAGGGCAAATTCCTGTCGCAGGTAACAAAGAAGGAGGGAGATCCAAGGAGGGAAATGCAGTAAATAAGGGAAAGGGGCTCTGACGGCTCATTTGCCTTTCTCCTGCCTCACAAGGCTCAGCTCCTGCCTCAGCACTAGCATTAAATACCCTGGGCAGAGATGCACCGTGCTGAAGCAGCAGTTTTATGGGCCCTTTCCTTGTTTTCCCCTTCGCAGCTCAGGACAGCATGGCAGCAATGCTGCAAGCGTGGACGGGTGCAGGAAAGTTACATGTAACCTAAGCATGTCATCTTGGGGAGCTCTATGTAGCCTCTAAAACTAGCAGTACCCTCTAGAGAAGAGACCCACTCAGTCCAACCTGTCCTTTGTGTCTCCAGGGGTTTTACCCCAGAACAACAGGGATTTTTGTCTCCAAAGGAATGGGCAAGCTCACCCTGTAAACCTAAACGCTCCCTGCCCCAGAGCTCATGGTAAACACCCCCAGAGAAGGTGCAGAGCCCCTGCTCTGACTCCTTTATTGGAGCAAGAGGTCCCCCTTTCCCACCTCACCCAGTCCCATGACCCAACCCACAGGTCTGGGAGCCAGAAGGGGTTTTCCAGCCTCGTTTGCTCCAGCAGCCAGAGAGCACCCCACACCCCTCAGGGAACGGGGTTCAACTCTGCTCTCACTATCCTGGAGCTGCTCTCCCAAGCCTGGGACAGGCCTCAACATTTATAAAAGCCCAACTCTGTGCACAGGGCGCTCCCAGACATGGCTCACAGGCAAGCAGGCAGCTGTAGGCAAGTTTAAAATAACTCTGGCTGTGGATGCCAAGAATTAGGACTGCGCTCAATATAGGAGAGAATTTATCGTCACGGGATCGGGCTGCAGGTCTGCCTTCTGCAGGCCGCGAGGCCGCCCGGCTCTGCCGCAGGCCCTACGGGGAGTTTTACACTGGTGGAAATGGGGCTGTGCCCTTGCCTGGAAGAGACCCCGCCAAAAGGGATGTGCTGCCACTGTCCCTACCCCCTGGGGCTGGCACAGAGGCATCAGGGCTCAGCACCTCGCCCCACCAATCACCAGGTTATACAGAAGGAAGATGCTTCCTCAGCCCCTTCCCCTCCTCTATGCCCCACGCCCTAGAGGGCTTCAGGCAGAGCCCAGAGCGAGAAACAATTCTCTGTGCTCCCCCCAGCACTCACAGTGCCAGAAGACAATGATGCCAGCATCAGATGGAGCTGAAACACCAAACAGGAGCCCTTCAGCTTTTCTTACAACAAAACGCAAGACAAATGTGGAGGTTACTGACACCGTCCAAGAACATAAGCTAAACTAAGTGTGCTGCAAGCAGCAGGGTGCCCAGATGGCCCTGGCACTCCTCCGCCTGGGGAAGGTCCCCATGAATCCTTCCTGCAGTCCCCTCTATCACATGATGGGTACAGGAAGGATTTAGGTGCCTGCTGAGCGATGCCAGCAAGGCGAAGGCAAGAAGGAAAGGGAGCCCTTCCAAGGGAAAGGAGGTCAGCCCATGCCAGACATCTGCCATCAGGGACCAGGAGGTGATGGAGGCAGCTCTGAGCAGCACAGGTGCTGAAGCAGCGTGCTGGCACCCACAAGCTCTGGGGAAGGGGGACTCCCCGCTGCCCCCTCTCCCACCCAAGAGACAACCAAGGCACAGAGGGAGTGCCAAGCACTGGGGCATCAGCTCCTGCTCGCTGCAGTCACCTATATACAGCTGTGGCCACAGGCAAGAGGCCAGAGTCATGCACGGCAGTCTCACAGGACATCTTGGGAGCAGGGAGGGCAGGAGCACCTCCAGCACCCTTTCAAGCAGCAGTCCACAGAGGACTCTCCCAGGTCCAGCTACCAAGCCACCGCTGACCCTCATTTTAACCACCTCCACTTCTTTTATTCTAGTCTATCCTACTGCACGTGCTATTCTACTAAGCAAAGCTCTTGTCTTCTCCGTGCCCAAGCCACGCGCTCGAGTGGCACCACACAGCATTTTCTGGTTAAGCAGACAGTGCATGGAAAGTTTTTTTTCTGTTGTTACCACAAAAGAAAAATAAAAATTCCCACCTCCCCCAGTGGAAGATACCCCCCTCCCCACCCCCAGTAAAAAAACCCAACCAAACATAAACCACAGAACAAACCCGGAAGGGGAAGCAGGTGGCAGTTACTCTCAATAGCATCATCAAGCTTAAACACCAGGGAGCCAACCAGCCAGGGCAGCATCGTCAAGACCCAACACGGCCACCAACAGCAGGAGGGCTTGAGCAGATTAATGACAGCACCGATGGCGGCCACGCCACCAGCACGTGCTGAATCTCTCCCCTCCTGCTGCCCCAAACCGTTAGTCTTATGTTAATACTTTGTTAATACTGTCTTATTCCCCCGGCATCAGGGGTCTAGAGATCTTTTGCCTAAACCACCCCAAGACAGGAGAAGTGACTCTCCGTGGAGAGGAGAGACTCGGTGGCCATGACCGGTGGCTCCCACCTACTCAGGCATCACTGAGCCGGTCTCTGTGGCCCTGTACGCCCTATCACGCCCAAGCCCGCGTGAAGCGCATCGCAAAGTTACACCCCCCCCTTGCCAAGCCCCGGCAGCACTAGGCACTATCACTAGGCACACCACCAGAGAGGAACAGGGACATGGGCATGGGGGCCTGCGCAGACCCGATAAAAAATTAGCTTAAAAAGTTAAACTGTCTGATATGCACTGAAAAGAAGCCAGGCTGCGCTAGGATCCACGTGGGATGCTCTTGCCTTACCACCCAGGTCCTTGGAACAGTGAAAGCCTCACCCCTTAAACACCAGCTCTTCTCCCCAGAGGGGAGCAGCTTCCCGGGGCGGCTGCTGACACATCCCAGGATTTCTACGTGCAAAGCAGCAAACCGGATGAGTCCCCTCCTGCCGTCAGCCCAGCAGCATCCTCATCCCATGTGGGAGCCGGGGGTGGCGGGAGGGTCAGTGCACCAGCTCCCCGTGCACGCGGAAGCGGTAGATGCAGGTATATTCAGGGTGGCCCCAGTTACTCAGTATCCGAAGCTCTACCAGCTGATACGTGCTCACGCTGTCACCCTTGGGGGAGAAGGGAGGAAAGATCTGAGGCCATAAAGCTCTTGAGGGCTCAGAGACCCCAGGAACCCCACATTCTTCTCAGGGTTGCATGCTCTGAAGGCAAAGCACTTACCTGCAAGTAAAACGTCTGGATGGGGTCACCATCATGGTTGTACGCGAACTGCCCCAGGAGAAGGCCCTCTTCCTCTCCCTCCTCCTTCAAGCCCTAAGAGGGGGCAGAGGGGCAGAAAGGGAGAACCAGGGGTGATCAGAGTGGGAGAACCAGAGGTGATGAGTGCACCCAGGGTGGAAGAGGGAGATGGAGACACAAGCATGCTTGGCCTCCACTCCTACTCCTCCAGGCAAAAACAGACAACTGGGGACAGAGGCCACTGGGGAAGGATAGGGAAGGGAAGACCAAGAGTTACACCTACTCAATCCTGTCTCACACTGTCTCTCAAAACCCCTCCCAAGCCCTTGTACTACTTCGTTCCAGTCCTGCTTCTTCCGCCTCTTCAGGAGGTCCCTCACCCCCCAGAGCACCCCACAGCCAGGTATGGGGCTCACCAGCCCTCCCCTACCATGCGTTCCACCACCACCACACTTCCCAGTGTCCCTCCACTCCTCCCTCAGGTCCAGTCAAGAGCACTCACATAGACAGCGAAGTCCTTTGGGGCACTGGGGATGGTCCCCTGGGGTGAGAGGGCTTTTGGGATGTGCTCCAGAGTGACAGCTGTGGGGCGGATGACACCAGAGAGGCGGATGACGGCAAAGCCCTGGGACCCACGAAACGCCCAGCAGTTCCCGGGGTTGACATCTGGCTACAGGTGTGAGACAAGACACCAGCAATGTTATTACCCCCAGAGCCGGTTCTCTCTCCCCAACGCCAGCCCAGCCACTTGCTTGGAGCGACAAGAAGAACCCAATAAACCTCACAAAGCCCAGCCACCGCCCTCAGTGGGGTCTCGCCCCGAGGCTGCCCACCTGCAGGATGACGCGGGGGGACTGCGAGTGGTACCACAGCGGGATGCCAAACAAGCTCAGCAGTGCTGTTCGCGTCTCGTAGGTCTCTGAGCAGCGGGTGTTGATGACGCTGGCCCCTAGGACAGAGGGGATGGCAGAAGGTAAGCAGCATGCCAGCACCCCATGGTCCCCTGCCCAGGATGACCTAGTCATCCCAAGGAGGGGGAGAGAGGCCCCGAGCACCTACCCGCTGACTCCAAGGCGTAGTCAACCATCCCCACACGGTCCTCACTGTAGCGCTTCAGGGCCTGTCCCACGATGAGATGCACTTGCTGCAGTGCGAGCAGAGGGCATGAGAAGGATGAAGCAACCAGATGAGCATCCTGGCCCCCACCCACTTCTACCCCATGGGGACAGGGAGGGCATGAGGGCCTTCCCACAAAACAGCCGGGGGATGAATCACCGTGGCAAAAACAAGAGGACACGTATTTGGCTGGGAAGCCTCATTAGAGGTCGCTAAAAATATCTCATCTGAGAGGAGCTGTGCAGTGAAGGGGCAGCACCCAGGTGCACTGGGGTCACCCATTCCAAAAGAGGGGCTAGCCTCAGGGGTGGGTTAGCATATATATCATACACATCCCCCCGACAGATACCAAACAGAACCTGACAACCCACTCAATCCTCCTGTTGGTCCTTCCTGCCCTATCCCCCAGGACTGACAGCAGCTTCCCCCTTCTAGAAAAGGGGCTGTTGGCCAGTGCATCCTTCTGGAGCCAAACCCAAACCAGCAGACAGGGTCCCACAGCACCACTGTGGGCCTAAACTTTATGGCGTGCAGAAAGCTTGCGCAGGCTGCAGGGAGTGCTAATCCCAGCCCAATCCCGCCCTCCGCTACCTCTGAGGAGAGCTGCCAACAACAACCCTTTCCAAAACAAGCCAGCTCATTTTTTCCTTTGGTGTCACTCTGCTGAAATGCTTTGCTCCAGATGACTCTGCAGCACTGCTGAGGGACAGCAGCAAGCAAGACACTTGGCCCATGGAAACCTTGCTGACACCTGCCCGGCTCTGTGGGTCAAAGATGCACAGGCAGAAACTCGGATTTTAAGGCAGGAAGAAGCTTGCAGGCATGCGGGTGTCACTGCCTGTGACCTCTCCTTCCAGGGCATAGGCACAGCCCAGGGGAGGCTGGCAGCAGAGCAGGAATGGAGAAATTTCAGGGATCACAGAATGTTAGGGGTTGGAAGGGACCTCAAAAGATCATCTAGTCCAACTCCATGGGATGCAGTTGCCAGGTAGGATGTGAGCCCAGGACCAATGTCCCAGCTGTAATGGCTGTCTCCATGGCTTTGCCATCTGCCAGGCACATGTGCCACCCCGCCCTGCACCTAGGCAATGGAGCTGTGTCCCTGACCCCACACCTGTGGTTTCCACCATGTCCCTGGGGCTCAGACCAGCACTCACCTCCTCCGTCACCCCTGCATTTCCCCCTTGCTGCAGGGCCACTCCGATACTGCCCTGAGCATCCCTCGCTGACACTCTCTGGTCTTCCAAGACTTTGGCCAGGATCTTGCGCTCCAGGGCCTGGAGCTCCGCTTGCAAGTCTTCCTGCTGGAGGACAAGGCCAGCAGCGCCGTCCTGACGGGACTGCGACAGGAACCGACTGACCCACGCTGGGAACTGTGCTTCCACCTGGAACAGCAGGGCCAGGGCTCAGCCCCACAGCATGGGCCCTCAGGCCTCCCTCTGCCAAACAGGGTGGGGACCAGGGACTCACATCAGCCCGCACAGCCTTCAGCTGCTCCAGCATCCCCTCCACGTGCTTCCCCATCACCTCCTGGTCTGACTTGAGGCTGGCCAGCTCCCTCCTCAGCGATGCCACCTCCTGCTCCAGCTTGCCCACCTCTCGCTGGAAGCTCCCTCGCAGGCCCTCCTGCACTGAGCTGTGCCAAGGAAAAAGGCAATGAAACTGTGCTGACAGTCCTAGCTGCCCTCTACGAACTGGGGGAGGAGGTTTATCCCCCATCAACCCCATCTCTATCCCCAAATGCTTTTAATTCCTCTTCTAATGCCTCTTCTGCTGCATCCTGTGGAAAAGCATCCCCAGTTTGCCCCTCAGCTGAAGGGCCACATCCCTCATGCTGACGCAAGGTGGGAAGGTCATTTGCTGCCGCCTCCCTCTGAACCCTGCTGCCAGCCAGGGCACTTTCATGCTGGCACACCCATGTATCCTCCCCTCCTTTCCACCCAAGACTGTGCCTCACAACATCTCCTTTGCCTGGAGCAAACCAGACCAGGAAACCCCTCCTAAGCCCCACTGCTGTGGGGCTTTCACCCTGCTATCCACCTGCCCCACACAGAGCAGTGCTGCTGCCTGGCCAGCCAGGGTTACCTCTGCCACTCCGCCCTCAGCTCCAGCAGGCGCGTCTCCATTTCCTGCAGGGAGAAGGGGATGGGGTGAGGCCCACGATGCCAGTGGTGAGGACGTCCTGCCCGGGTACCACCACATGCTCGGCCCCTTACCTGAGAGGCTTGTGCCATCTTCCCCAGGTGCCCATCCAAATCCCTCTGCACCTGGGCTCGGAAGGCATCCAGCTCGCCCTGCGGGGTGAAGAATGGTGGGGGAACATCAGAGCCTGGCCCTGCACGCTCCCATCTCCCTGCTCCCATCTCCCCATGGGCCTCCCACCCCCCTCACCTGGAGGTGGCTCATCAAGTCGGTACGGAGGTGCTCCTTCAGCCCTGCGTCCCGGCGGCTCACCAGCCCCTCCAGCATCGTCAGGATGTCCCCTGGGCGTTTCTCTCCTCCCGCCGCCATGGCTGCCGCCCCCCGCTGCAGCTCCCACTGTGACAGCTCAGCCTCCAGCGCCTCAAAGCGCTTTTCCAGGGCCTGGAAGCGAGCCAGGAGCCGGTGCTGCCCCTGCAATGGCACAGGTAGGGCATGATGCAGCCCCCCCGGGAGGCCACCTGCTCAAGGACCCCTGTGAACGGAGACCCATGCCACCCAGTCCCCAGGGTCTGTGGCATTTTATTCATCTGCCACTTCCCAGGAGAGGGTAGATGTTCTCCCGGCCCCATCCCTGGGACACCTTGAGAGCAAGATGGCCACAAGCTGGAGGAGCCATTTCCACCTGCAAGCAGCCATCGTTATACCATCCTCTACCACTTCCCCATCCCCTGGAAGGGCTCCTTCAGCCATCGACCACATTGGCCCAGCTGCCCCTGCAAGGCACCCACCCCACCCAAGCCCCCGCTGCACCTTCACCTTACCTGGTCCAGCGTGGTGAGGCCCCCTGCCGCAGGCATGTTGGAGGAGGAGGAATGTTTCCCAGCTCCCCACCATGGGAATGCACGGAGGCTGAGTGTCGACAGGCCGTATGGGTAGAAGTACCACGCTCCTGGGCGCACAGCAGGGATGGGATGATTAGAACCATGTGTGGTTAATGGACCATAGCAGGGGACAGGGCAGATGTGCCAAGACTCAGCCATCACATCACTTGGGGTTACCAGGAGGCCCCAGCAGAAGGGTGCGGGTGCACCAAGGTACAAGGAAGCACAAGCACCTGAGCTCAGGGCCATCCCACCCCATTCCATCCTGCCTGTGCTGCCCCACATCTCTAGCCAATAGATCCAGCCAGAACAACTCACCGTAGGCAGCAGCAGCAAGAAGCAGGAGGAGCAGCAGCAGGAGCAGGGACCTCTTCAGTTGCGGGTAGCGCCTGGAGTGAGAAGAAAGAGGTGCCGCTAGGACAGCAGCACCTTCCCCCTCCACAGCCCTCCTCTTGATGGGGACCAGGGCCAAAGTAAAGCCCAGCCAGGCTTTGGCACAAGACACCCACCACCTGCATGCCAGGCTCTGCAGGGGTCCTGTGTTTTCCCCATCCTAGTGTCCCACCACCATGCTCACCTTGAGAGGGGGACGCTGCGCAGGTGGGGTGCTGTGCCGGTGAGACGATGCCAAGCAGCTGCCAACCCTGAGAACATCCACCGTACAAACCAAACTACCGGGAGAGAAACCAAACCTCAGGCAGGGGCCCAGCAGGGATGTCCCTTCCATCCGCAAGGATGCTCCCACAGGCGATAGAACCCCTCCCCAATCAGGGAGCAGCACACACGGCATGTGGGGAGTGGAGATACTGGTAGGGATGAAAGGTGCTGTCAGAAACCTCCCCCACAGCCCTCCACTCACCTGGGAAGGTGAGAACCCGCCAGAGGAAGGAGCCCACCCGGGAGGCTGCAGTCCTCAACCCTGACCCAGAGCTGCTCTGGCCTGAGTAAAAGTGACCTAGAAAGGAAGAAGGGAGGCAGTAAGTCACCAAACAGAGCCCACATCCCTGCATATCAGCCAGGGCAAAGGATTTGCACAGGCGGTGGCATGCAGGGGGGGCTCATAGCACTCTGGGCACAGTCAGACCCTGGGCTGGTCTGCTTGAGGATGTCTCCCCCAGCATCCCTGCAACTACAGAAAGGCTGGTGTGTCCCTACCAGCATAATCATCTTCCGAGGAATACCCAGAGGAAGAGGCGTAGGTGTCATACGTCTTGCTTTCCAGCAGCCCGTTGATCTTACTGGACTCGGTGTCCCCTGTACCTCTTCTCCTCCTGGTAGAAAGCTCCCCACCTGATCCGTAAACACAGAGGGCCCCCCCCTGAGAAACCACCCATCATCAACCCCACAGGGGGCAACCCCATCAACCATCATAGTAGGTTGCCCCAACACCCCTCCAGTCCCCAGGGAGGTTCCAGGCCACCGCAGGAGGGAGGGCTCACCCCAATACGTGCTGCTGTCCAAGGCATCGTCCAGCATGGAGTTGCCAAGGGCAGCAAGGCCCCGGCTGCCCCCCAGGTAGGACTCGCTCATCATGGACTCGCTGTAATAGGAGGTTTGGGTGCTGGGGGCAGGAGAGAGGCGCTTCGTGCTGCTGGATTTCCTCCTGATGGTCCTGCCAGGAACAAGAACGGCCTCAAGAGCCACGCGTGGGCACGGGATAGGGGAGCACGGTACACTTGTAGGGGATAAGAGGGGAGTTCCACCTAATCCCTCAGCCAGCATCCCTCTGCCATCTCTCTACGCCACCACCCCACACCCCCCGCAGCGGATGGTGGCAGGTTTCACCGGGTGCAACCGCTGCTTTGCGAAAGGCCTTCTTCCCGCCCGTCTCTAGCCGCTGCCGGCACTGCTTCCGCTCTCACCGCTGCGGTTTTCCGGCCCGGCACTTGCAGCACACCTCCCTCCCTCCCTCCTTCCCTCCCTCCCTCCTTCCCTCCCGCCATCAGCCCGGAGGCAGCCACGGCTGGGAGGAGGCACACAGCCGCGCAGACACCCCACGGCACCCTCCCGCGGGGGCACAGGGAGGCCCAGGGGTGGGGAGCACAGGGCTTTGCTGGAGGCGTGGGGCAGCCGGCGCCAAGCCAGTGGCCATGCCAAAACACAGCGAGCTCTACATCACTCTCCCCTCCGCGCGCCACCCTGATGCCCTCCCACCCCTCCCCGGGAAAGCGGCCAGCCCGTGGTGTGGGACGGAGCACCCTAGCCACATCTGAGAGGGGGACATCCCCGCTCCCCCCCCGACCCCCCACTAACCTGCCGCTGCTCTCCTTGAAGGGGAGCTGCTGGCCCCCCAGCAAGGAGGTGCTGCTGGTCGTAGCATCGTCGTCCCCGGGGTAATAACGCGTGGTGACAAGGCGTTGGCTGCGGCGGGACATGGCGGCGGCGCGGCGGGGGGGTCACAGTCCACCTGCGGGGCCCGGGGAGCCCGGGAAGCGTCAGTGGGTGGGACACCCAACCGGAGGGACGCTGTGCACGGGGGAGCCTGGCCCTGTCGCTGGGGTCCCGGCACACACCGAAACCCCCTCCCGTGCAGGGCTGCGCGGTGCCCGAGGCGTCCGAGGGCGCTCCGAGCCCGCCCGGTGGTACCGGCAGAACAGGGCCGGCAGGGAGCCGGCAGGGAGCCGGCAGGGAGCCGCCCGCCCCGCCACCAGTGCCGCCGCATCCCTTATAGGGTTATAAACCCCCCTCCCTTCCCATCTCTTCCCTTCCCCTTCCTTTCCCCATCCCCTTCCCTCCCACACGGACACCCACCCGCGCCGGGACCCGCTGCCCCGCCGGACCTTCAGCACTCCCCCGGCCCAACACCCGTCGTGCCCAGTTACCCCCGCTATGAATCGACCACCCCCAAAACTCCCCGCACCCCCAAACCCACCATGCCCCACTCCGCCTTCCCTTCGTGTCGCCCCTCCCTACGCAAACCCACCGGCAAGACACGACAAGCGAAGTAAAAAACGAGCCCCCACCGTCCCTCCCGGCTGCCGCCGCTCCGCTCCCTTTTGTTTTGCAGGGGAAGGCGGCCCCGGCCCCCGCCTACCCGCCCCCCCCCACACCCCCCCCGCCGCCGGCCCGGCCCGCCCCGCTGCACCGCGCGCGCGCGACCGCCGCGGGGGGGCCGCCCCGGCCCCTCGGTACCCCGCTAGCGTTAGCCCTGTCAGCATTAGCGCTGTAAGCACTATGAGCTTTTGTTCCATTGTATTGTATTTTGGTTATTTTATTGCCACCATTATTATTCTGGGGGCAGCGAGGCGGGTGCCCATCCCCGCTCCCCGCTGCCCAGAAGAGCTGGTCCCTACACTCCACAGACACGCCCTCCACCACCCATGCCCACCAAGGGCGGCAGGCAGCCCACGCTGCCAGGCAAGGGCAGGTCCCACGGGTGATGCTGCCCAAAATGGGGGCTCCCAGGTGCAGAGCCCTGCCCTGGGCCCGTTTGGGTTTTGCTGGGGCAGCGGGTTTGCCTGTCCCAGTGGGGTGGGAAATACCCAGCACCCCCACACACCTCCCGGCATGGCGGCGCGGCCAAACCTGTCCCCGCGGCGGGGGCAGCCCCGCTCGACGCCCAGGCACCCACGCAGCCTCGACCGGGCAGGCGGGTTCTGCTGCTCCCCAGGCCCATGGCCTCAGACACAACATTTACCCCCATTACCATTCCTCTACCCCCACGGGCACCCAGGCCAGCTCTGCATGAGGGTGCAAGCCAAACCCGCCTGCTCCCGTGGGACCTTGGCCTCGCCATGTTGCAGCCAGGGCCTTGTGCAAACTCGCCGGGCTGAGAAAACAGCCGCCCTCCCACACCGCAGCTTCCAAATCTGACAGTGCCTCAGAAGAAGATTTGGCTGGGGGACCTTGGGGTGAGGAGTGTGTGTGTGTTGCGTGGGGGGGAGATGGCTTCCTATGTCTGGACTTGGTTGTGGGGCTGGACCTGTGGGGTGCAGGGTGGGAACAGCCCCGTGGACTTTGGGTATGGCAACGAAAAGGCATTTGTAGGAAGGGTTACACAGCGCAAAGCGGCAGGAGGGGAGTAACCTGTTGCAAAACAGCCCTGCAACATTTCCCTCCCGTGCCCTGCCCGGCTCGGTGCACAAGCCGGCGCAGTGGTGGGAGGACGTGCTGCCGGCATGGGGGCTGGGGGGGGGGGGCACACATCACAACAAGCCCCGATTCACAGTCCTGGCCCAGTTGTGTAACATGGACAGATCCTCTTTGTCTCTTGGAGCTTTTTTCCCTCCCTTTTGAGCCCATTTTTTTTATTCCGGCCTAAATCTCCGCCTGGCTTTTCCAGGGCAGCCCCACCTCCCGCTGCACCAGCCACCCTTTTTCACGCTGTCCTGTGACTTCCCATGGCTCCTTTGGTGACCAGCCAGGCCCTGGGACATCTCTCCTCCCTGGTGGCACCTTTATCTTCAGCTATACCAACACCAACCCCCTGCCTCATCCCGGGGACACCATAGCAGTGGCACCTGTCTTGGCTGACATAACCCTGCGGTGGATTAACCCCCCTGGGAGGCTCAGGGGATAAGCTGGGTGCTGAGCCACCAAGCACTAAATAGGGTGTGTGGCCCCAGGTCAATCCATTCCCTCCCAAGAGCCCCTATTTCAGTCAGAGAGGGAGCCAGCAGCAGTTCACAGGTGATTTGGGGGGATGTTGGGAAGGAGGGAGCGAGGCTTTCCCCCATTGCTACACCCCATGGGCTGTGGTGGAGTTAGTGATGCTGGAGCTATGGGGTTTTTGGGTGGGTGTGGGAAGAGCAGGGCAGGGATAAGCAGCAAGTGTCTGGGAGCTTGCACCTCTGTTTCCCCACATCAGCAGTGGGGAGCCGCATATCTTTTTGGGGGTCCCCATGGCATCATTGTGCTGGGTGGGTGGGGGGAGTTTGGGGGGAAGGGGGTGTGGCAGAAAGTGCTGGCCAACTGCTTTATTTTGCTGGGGAGAGGCAGGAAAAATCCCTACCCTTTCCTAAAAGGCTTTGGAGGGCTGAAGTGACATGTCCTGGCATGCAAGGACGGGCCAGGGCTGGGAAAGCAGCCCCTGTGCAGGAGATCTCAGCAAGTGTCTTTTCCACCAGGCCAACCTTTTTATTTAAATACCCTCCCTGTCCCAGCTACCCTTACCACCTGCTTCCCTGGTGCATCGCACTGCTGGTTCCAGCTCTGCTGCAAAACCAAAGCTAAATGGAGTGAGAGCAGCATGCCAGTCCCCTTACCGCCCTCAGCACTGCGCCAAAACACCCCAGACCCAACAGGGTACAGAGCTTCCCATCAAACACGTGACCCCACATCATCCACCAGCACCTTGTTCGGGTTGGCCACCCTGGCCAGGCAGTGTCCCACTGCCTCCAACACCTTCCTCAGGCGCCGGTCGAGCGCTTGCAGGTGAGGCTCAGAGAGGACAGGAGCCAGGGGGTCGGTGGCCAGTGCCTCCCGCAGTAGGTCGCTCAGGAGGTAGGGTTGGGTGGCCAGCAGCTGTAGCCGCAGGTAGGTCGATTTCTTGATGCTGCCGAAGATGAGGAGGGAGGGGTCTTAACCTGGGGTGACTCCGCTACCCTTGGGGGGAGGGAGGTGGGGAGCAGTGGGAGCCCCGTACCTACAGCACTGTTGGAGGGGGGCCAAGATGGATGGCTCATCGCGTGAGTGTGTGCCGAAGCTGTGGGGGGAGAAGCCCGACAGTGGGTGTCAGGGTGGTATCACCCCATGGCTCAAAGCCTGATGCAGGACATATTTTGGCAAGACTTGGAGTTTCCCCCACCCAAGCTTTGCCAGGATTGCTTCCCACTCCTCCACTTTACCCACGGCCGTTGTCCAGGTGCAGCAGGAAAGTGTCATTCCCAAACTTCTCAAAGGTCTCGTAGTGGTGCCGATCCATGTTGCCTGTGGTGGGGCAGCAAATTTGCCATCAGGCCAGGAGGTGGGAGCAGGGACATGAAGCACCCTCTTGGTGCGAGACTGAAACCCAGAGGCTGGGATAAGGGCTGGGGGCACCTTGAAGGTGCATGTCTGCTGGCTATGGCCATGGTGGATATGGCCAAGCAGAGCCCCCAGAGCATCCAGGTCCCTTCTCAGCCTGGCAGCCCTGCAGAGGGACAACGGTGGCTCTCCAAGTCAGATGATGGCAGGTGAACAACACAGGGTGGAAGGGGTGACCCTGGGGATGGGAGAGCAGTCACTGGCCCTGGCTCCCCAGGGGCTGCAGGTGGGAGTTTGCTGGGAGGCACATCCCATGCCCAGAGTGTTTAGCTGGGATCTCCCAGGTGGCGTCTCTCATACTTTGGCTTCTGCCCAAGGTGTGCCCTGAGGGTACAGACCTTTGGTCTCCTTTTGGGTAAGAGCACAGTTCTCTGCAGCCTGAGCAATGGTTTGGCCAACAAACCTCACAGGGTGCGGTACTGTGGAACACGGAGCTGTTTGGGCCAAGCACAGCCCCCAGTGGCAGCACAGTGGGGCTCACCCATAAGGAAATCGAGGACTGTCATGTCGATGAGGTCGAGGAGGCGATGGCCCCTGTTGTAGGGTGGTGTTTCTCGCACTTGAGCGCAGTAGTTGGGGTTCAGCTCCCACCTGTGGGCAGAGGCCGGGGCAGGGGGTGGGCCATGAGAACGGCCGTGGGGACAGGCCCCTCCTGTCCCATCTCTCTACTCCCCCGCGCTCCCCATTCCCTCCCGTGTACCCCATGCCCCAGCTCACTCAGCCTTCTTGCTCTTGTGGTAGGACCGGCGCCAAGGGCTGCGCCAGGAGTGGCGTTTGGCCAAGGTCTTGTCGGGCAGCAGGGTGGCCATGGAGCCCTCCAGCTGGTCCGGCTTGCCGCAGAGCGCGTGCTCAGTGGAGCAGTAGTAGGAGCACTCCCCGTAGAAGCAGACGTTGCCCGCTGGCCATGGGGACAAAGCAGATGTTGATGAAGAGCAGGAGGGCAGCCAGCCTCCTGTTACCCACCTGCAGGTGGTCCAACAGGTGGCCAAGCGAGGATGCTCCATGCACCAAGACTACGTGCCACCAGCACAGCAATGTCAAGGAAGGCCTTGAAGAGCAGAGACCCATAGCAGGGGCCCAAGCTGGAGCAGTACCCAAAGGGATGGTTTACCCTGTCACAGGGCGAGCCAGGGCAGAGTAAGCCAGGCTCAGGTGAGCTTCACGCGGATGGCCACAGGAGAGGATGGATGGTATGAAAACTTACCTGGGGAGATGAAGAAAGTCTTGGCCAGTTTCTTATCTGTGGTGATGTCACGAATCTCCTTCGTTATATTGACCAAACGGCCAGAGGCTGGGGGGATACGACGAAAATCCAGGATTCTGAAACACAGAACTTGGAAGTGTTTCTTGCTGACCCCATCTGGTTTTCACAGCAAGTTAACTCAAACTGCCCTGAGCTGGAGGAATCCCCTGCAGCAGGGAGGAAGAGGTGGGATGAAGGAGCGGTTTCTCTGCCACTTCACTGCCACAGGACGGCAGAGTTGGATGCAAAGCTTGTGCTCACCTGTCCAGGTGGAAGGCTGCAATCTCCGCATTGTGCCGCTCAAAGTCTGAGAAGTAGAAGAAATCGATGGGAGTCTCCTGGTCCCTGGTCTGCCTGGGAGGAGAGGGAAAGGTGGGGGCAACAGCCACAGATGAGTGGCCCTTGCCTTGTGCCCCTGGTGCCACCAGAGATGAGGCCAGACCCAGTCACCTCCAGTCACTCCAGGCTGGGTGATGCGGCCACAAATGCCCCAGCCGGACTCCTGCGCGCCCCTGCTCCCAAGCCAAGGGACCCTCTCATTGACTGGATGGTCCTCCTGGACTATCTTCTTCTTTCCACCACTGGAGGTCACTACCCCATCACAAGCTGCGCCCAGCCTGACGCAAGCACCAGCAGGGAAGGCGAGGGGAAAGGAGCCATCCCGCTCACCCCAATTTTGGGGCGGGCAGGGAGCAAAGTCAGGCAGCACGTGAAGCGTTTCTCTCTCCGTGGTCTCCCCCAGAAGCCCCTCACCACCTAAAGGGACTGTGCGGGTGGTGTGAGGGATTGTCCCCAGCTCTACTCACTTCATGGGCTTGAAGAGGGCCTGCCCGTAATTCGGGAACGTCATGATGAGCTTGAGCTGGGTCCCACCGGACTTCTGGACTGAAAGAGGGCACATGGGGATGAGGCAGGCAGTGGGGCAGGAGTGTGGGCAGGGGTGCAGGCAGGGAGGTGCTACCTGAGCTGACAATCTTCTGCGTGGCCAAGTCCTGGAGGAGGGTGGGCATCAGGGGGTCCCGGCGGGGGTACAGCTCGTAGCGGTTGATGCCGACGTGGAATTTGAGCCAGGTGGGGTAGGTGTCATAGGCTGTCTTCCCCGTCGGGAGGAGCGTCTCGGCTTTACTGCTGCTGACCCTGCAGCCCGACAGCCACCACCATCACAACAACAACAGCAGTGTTTAGTTGGGACAGGACAGGTCCCACATCCCCAGGCCCTTCTGGGAGCTGGCACAGGGAGGGTGAGGCAGGGGGAAAGCTCAGCACAAGCCCTGGATGGTGATGAAACCCCCTGCTCCATGCACCTTCCTTGGGGCACCTGGGCAGATCCCACCCATGGCTGGTGTCCAGGAAGACCCACAGGCACAGGGTTTCTCTTGCATCCCCCGTAGAAAAGCAGCTGATTCTGCGCCTCTCCTCCATGCCTTTATTTCCCTGCTGAGCCAGCTCACCTCATCTCATCTCATCTCACCATATTTCCCCAAAGGACTAGCTCCTGGGAATACAACTGGCTACACACACCCATGTGCTCACTGGGGATACACATTTCCCTGTAACGGAGGTGGAAGAGCTTCCCAGACATACTCAGCACTGACCTGAACTCCCACCCTCAATATCCAGCTCCCCTTGGATGTGTTTATTACACACCCTGATTTCCCTGGGTGGGGGCTGAGTTTGGGTTAGCACTACCCTGTCTGTGCCTCCTGAAATTCTGTGGTTTGCTAGCATTCAGGGGGGTCCTGGAGGTCTCTGCCCCTCTCTGAGCCAATGTCCGCCAGCACTGCAATGGGACAGTCCAGCCCAGAGCATCTATAACCCAAATCTACACCTCTCTCTCTCTCTCTCTAGAAAAATGCAGACCGTGCCTCAATTTCATCAAACCAGACCTATGTCCCAGGGTTGTCCATAGGCCAGGTGGCCCTCAGAGACAAGGCCTCTGGTTGTGGAAACCAGCTCTTACACCAGCTTTTATTCTCTCCCAGTTTTAGCTACCACCACACTTGGAAGGTGTGCTTTCTGTAAGGAAGCTGCTACGTGTTATCGACACTAAAGCTTTTAATATCTTCCTTCCTAATTAGAGGTTAGTAGTCCAGTGACAAAAATAGGCTGCTGGCAGTGGTGAGCTCACCGTACAGCCAGGCCTAAAGAGGTCAGGCGATGTCCGGCGAAACGCAGGATGGGAGCAGTCTCACAGAGATAACCTACATTGCAGGCTTTGCATCTCCAACGTGTCAGGAAAGGGGGGTAAAACTGGTTAGAAATCTGGAGTGGGGACTTCCTCATATATAGACACTAAAGGCTAGAGTCTGCATCAGGGAAGGAAAGGAGAGGAGGAGATGACCTAAAAGATACCCTACATAATACTATGAATAACTTAAGAGTCTCCTTTGGCTTTGTCATGTGCTACAGACTCCCAGGAATTCAGGGCTGAGAGAGGATTTGAGGCACAAGAAGAGCACACTCAACAACCTGGGTGGCATGCTAGTCTGTGCAGGGAAACATGTTTGGTCCCTGATGCTTCTCCCCTGAAACCCACGTATGCCCCCAAAAGCAAGCCAGGGCTGAACGTGCTCACCATTCATCACTTCCACTGCTCTGCAGGCTGAACTTCTCCATGGGGTTGACGACAAACAGCTTGTCTTTCTCTGTCACCTCCGGGATCGGGATGTTGTAGAGAGGATGCTCAAAGAGTGCTGCCAGCTTTGATCCCTCACTCTGTCCTGCCTTTCTGTCTCCATGCTGGTGCCAGACCCCCGGCTCCCCAGCCCGTGTGTGCGGCCCTGCTCCCTGCGGCCGGGGGCTTTTCTCCAAGGAGCCGTTGCTGCCGCTGAAATCCTGACGGATTCGCAAGTTCAGCTTTTTGGGGCCGGCCAGCATGGTGCTGTCTGATGGCACATCCGAGGCTTTCAGTGCTTTCACATCACAACTGCAGGACCTGCGGGCTGTGGGGAGAGCCAGATCCATCGCCAGGTGCACCAGGAGGGCCAAGAGTAGGAGAAAGAGGAGGCTGACTTTAAATTTCCTCTGGAAAAGAGTTCGCCTCATCCTTCTTCACCCAAGATGCTCAGCGAGGGGTGGGCATCCACCCTGGAGGCTAAAAGAGAGCTGGTGTGGCCACAGCCTCCGTGCAAAAATAGGAGTGAGGTGTCCTGGATTTAGAGCATCGCAGCAAAAAAGCCACCAGTGCGAGAGTAGAGCCGGGGTAAGGAAGGTCTGTCACCTTGCAGGGTGGCACCGACAGGCCGGCAGTGGGACAGGCAGGAGGTTGCATCGGGGTTTATCAGTGATGATAAGGAGCGAGTTGGCATCACCAAAGTTTGCCTGAACAGGGCAAGTTCCAAATCAATAGCTGCAAAACTGGCTTGGGGACAGAGATGGCTGCAGATAACCCCTGCACCATCCCGTCCCTCCACGCTGTCACCCGCACAGGGCTGTATCCAAGGATATAGGGCATTAAAGCAGGTCCATCATACCAGTGTGATCATAATCCCAGAGAGTATTTCTGCTGCTGCTCAGCCAACTTCATCACCCTCTCTCATACATTCAAATTCTTCTGTACTCAGCTCCCCTTTCAAAACCCACTCAAAGTAGGCAAAATGCAGGGGATGTGAGGATCAGCATCCCTGGGAAGGGAAAAGCTGGGCTGGCAGCGTAAGGAAAGGCTGCCAGCCAGGCAGGTGAGGCTCACGAGCAGGGATGCTCCCAGGGTCTCTGAGGCAGGCAGGAGAGACAGATGGGCAGGCAGCAGCTGCCTCGGGCATCAGTGCAGATGGGCAGCAGGACCCACGGAGCACTGGGGAGGACTGGCAGCTCGTGGAAGGGAAGGGCAGGCCGTTTTTACAAGAAATTAGCTTTTCTAGCAATATCCAGGGACAGAGGACTGGGCTGCATGGGCAAAAGCAGTGACTTGTAGGGAGGGAGTTTTGGATTTGTGAAGGGACAGAGGAGCACAGGACCACCCACAACAAGCTTGGGCACTTGGGTGCAGAGTCTGGAGCAATGTTTTTCCTCATTTTAATTTCCCAAAGGATGCAGAAGACATGTGAAATCCTGTACATCATGCAATCCTTCCTTACTGTGTGATGTATGAGGAGCCAGCTTGGACATCCTTGTTCCAAGCAAAACAGGGCAGGATGGCATATGGTGATATCCCTCTCTTCTGGTGTGTCCCTGCACTACCCTGTCACTCGTGCTGCCCCCTCCACACCATCCCGTGCTGGCTCCATCCGTGCCGGGCTTGGCCCCCTCCCAGGCAGTGCAGCAAGAACATGGCGTTCCCAGTGTTCTCAACTCGACTCGCCGCGTCCCACGGCACGACAGTTGCCTGGAAACCGCCTCCGGCTGACACCATCAGCCGCCCCAGATTCAGCCAGCCCCGTGTTCCCTTCCCCCTGCCTTGCGCTGACAAGATGGCCGAGAGGAGCCGGAGCACGGGGAGGATGATGAGGAGGAGATCTTTCCAGCCTGGCTGGCGAGCTCGAAGCCCTGCAGAAGGAGCCGGGCGGAAGGGAGCAGATGGCTTCCTTGGGGAAGGGAACACAGCGTCTTATTCTGGGAGGTTTGCTGGGTACAGCCTGGACGTAGGGTTTGGAAAGAAGGTGCCTAGGAGGGATTGGAACACGGGATCATTAGGTCATTGCTTAGCAAAATAAAACACCCACCAACAAACCCCATCTGCTAAACACTCACATCAAAGGAGCTGGGCTCACCTCTCACAGCAGGCTCACGGATTTCTTTATTCCAGAGCCAGCTGTGGGAGACTGAGGGAAGAGGGGACCCCTCTCCTTCCAGTGCCCCAGACCAGCTCCAGGTTGGGCTGAGGGAGGGAAAGAAATCTCCCTCCCATGCCTTAGAGCCAGACAGGAACAAGGACCCTATGAGCTGAAGCCCCCACTTCTGACTGGTGGGGTGTCTGTGCAATCTGTGCATTCAGATGCACAGAGTCCCATCTCTGGGCTAGGGGAGCTCACAACCCTTCCCCCTTCCCCAGTTTAGCATCCCTTTGGAAAGCAGAGGCAGGGGGATTAGGTGGACACTTGCCAAATTTAGCACTTCAATGCTGGCATTGAATATTAAACAACAGATTTATCAGGGACTCAGACACGAGCCCACAGAAACGGGGAAGAGCTGGAGAGCTTCAAAGCCTGCCTGGACTGCCTGATAGCATGTTGATGTACCTTGTTGCCATGACATCATCACAGAGAAGCAGCTGAATTTGCACCTCTTTCTTCCCATTTTCCCCCTTCTCAGCTCTTCCACTGTCTTCCCAGGGCCTTTCCCCTCCTTCCCAGCAAGTTTGATTCACCTTTGGGTAGAGGAGGAGCTGTACACATGAGGACATTTCGACTGCTAGTGCCTAGTCAGGACTCCCCAGCAGCTGATAATGATGTCGCCCATCGCCCCTCAGCAGGGAGGGATGAAGTCATGAAGCACAGCCCTCTGAGCTGCTATCACAGCTTTCTGGGGTGGGCAGATAGAAAAGGGTCACTTCGGCTGGCACTGATGCACCACCCTGCATTTTTCATCTCTGTTTCTACATCTGACTCAGCCCAATGCTTTGATGAGTAATGACAGCAAGATGCAGGGGGCACAAAATGAGAGGGAGAGAACACAATGGTGAGCCACCTGTTGCCAACCTCCCCAGCTCTCTGCTGACAACTGGTAAAGTTCTTCAGATATTTCCTCTTCAGGAGATTGCCATTTGATAGTCAAAAGCAGATAGGTCCTAGAAGCTCCACAGCATCAGCTGCAGCTTCTGGGAAAACACGGGATGAGAGACCATCTCTGATCTGTGAACCATGCTCCCCTGTGAATTACAGGCGTGCCTGAAAAACGTGCTGTTTCCACAGCAAAAGGAGGGCGAGTCTTTCTTCTAACACGGGGCCAGCACAGCATGGCTCAACTTGCAACGGGCAGGAACACTGATCTTGCTGAACACTTGCCTCAGAGCAGGGGCTCTGACACACAGAGCTGAATTTTGGGAAGCCGTTTGTGCTTCTGCGTACAGCACCGACGACAGGCATGCGAACCAGCTAAGATGGGTTGGCTTCCTCGCGGTAACCTCTTGTGGGAAAGCTGTTACCCTTAGAAACAAAAATAGCCTGCTGCTCTCCTGTGAGCCACCTTGCGCTTACTTTGGGGGAGTCAATGTGGGAGCTGACTTTCTGCAAAACTCACACCTAGCTCACCTCAATCTGTCTGCACGCTCCTGCTCTGAAAGGGCTGGGGAGCAATTGATGTTCGCTTATTGCCGATGCAGGTCATGGAGACATTAGCTTTGGTCAGCTGGTGGCCAAAGAGATAACATACTGGTAGCGAGGCCAAAAGATTGTGTGCTGAGGTAAGCAGCTCCCTGTGACCATCTGCAGGTCACCACGACCCTGCAGAGATCCCCATGACCAGCATGTCTGTGCATATGCACACAGCAGTTAATTATTCATTAGCGCGAAGGGGGCACGATTAAAGCGAACACAGTACGGCCGGGTGTATCGCTGCGCTCCAGCGTGGGGCTTTACCTTTTCCTCTGGACCTAAAGGAGACAGAAAGTCGTGGAAGAGAAAAGAATCTTCTCCACCCGCCAGCTGCAGAAAGCGCCAGTCAACAGTGCTATCGTCGGGTGAAGGCAGCCAGCTGGATCCAGACAAGAGTAACCACTCCAAGAGACACCTCAAAGGGCTCAGACTCCTCCAAGATGCACAGCGATCCCACCGCTGCGGTTCACTGCATGGAGTGGGTATCACAGTACCAACTACCTCACGACACCAGTTATGTGTGTGCGTGTCTCCACCTTGCGATTCCTTTCCACCTGCTCCATAAGGAATGATGTGAGAAAACATCAGGCCCAGCCAGCAGAGACAGCCCATGTTCACAGTAATTTCTAGGTGTCTTCATATTACTCTAATCCCTGGCTTACAGAAGAGCTCCTGACATGATGGAACGGAGGAAGGACATCTCTAGCGTCACACTGCGGTTCAGAGAAGGAACTGTAAGACCCTCCAGCAGTTTGATCCAAGGCAGGCTCTAACACGGAAAGCTCTTTTGAAACTGAGCTACAGACTAGAATGTGGCCTCTCATAAAACACGAGGTACCAGTGGAACTACTGGTGATATTCAGAGAGGAAAGTCTGAAAAAAATCGAGGAAGTCACAAGTATGAGACCCCAAAGGCTGAGGCAGAGGCACCCTGGCTGAGCAGAGGACACAGGTACACTCTCACTGCTACTACTTCAGCAGCTGCATGGGCTAAGGACTGCGGCCAGCAGCATGGCAGGCCTGGCAACCTTCCTCAGCACTGTGGCTTGCACTGGTGAAAGGAATCAGATGGGTAGGATGAGAGTGAGTCTTAAATACGAGCAACCCAGGAAACACACAGGATGGAGGCCTGTCCCTGTCCTCTGCCAGAGCTACACCACTGCTTACTGACTTTGCGTTTCCTGAGCTTCTTTTCCTTCTTGTCCTCCACTTGGGGATTTTATTTTAGAACACACAGAGAAAAGGACATTTTACTAAATTTTTTATTGTAAAAACAGAGTTCCCCAGATTTATATAAATAAGCCGTATACGCAACATACAATTACGCTCATTCCATCCTCCAACACTGATAGCTTTAAAAAGAAATAACACAGGCTAAAAGAACGCAAGTCCAAAAAGACGTTAGGGTTCTGATGACCAAGTGATATCTCACATGGAGCCTCCTTCCTCTACCAGCCTCCAAACAAGATGCTGAAAGTACACAGCACTTGCAACACCCCCAACAACTGTCAGGGAGGCATTCGTGCCTTATGAAGAGTTCTCACCCACTCCCCAGGCGTCGTCAGCCGCCTGTGTTTTCATGCTATCTCAGTGTGTGGTGGGTGATAAAGGAGGGGGCAGTTTGCATAGCAACCTCCTACACCCAGGCAGCTCAGCTGTTGTACTCTCCCCAAAGACGCAGGGAAGGGAAGGCGAGTCTGCTTCCCTGCGGCTAACACCTCCCCAAGCAGTCCGAAGGGAGACCCTGGGCACTGCCAGTTCTGACATCTCAGAGTGGGGGTTCAAAAGTATTCTCGGCAATCAGAGAGGGAACAGACAGGTGCTGGTCAGAGCCATGCCACAGGGTAGTGGGGAAGGCAGAGAAGAGAGGACATGACATGGAACAAGTGGGAGGAGGAAAAACCCCAGAGGGCTAGATAGCACCTTTGCTCTTTCGCTTCCCCCTCCTAATGCTGCCACAGGGCTCTGCAGCATGTCATGTGAACACCTATTCCCCACCTCCTCCCTGCGCCGCTCAAACACTATGGAAAGAGCCTGAGAGATGAGAAACCCCATGAGCAAGGACAGGACAGCTTAGCAAGTCTATACCCACACACCCCCCAACTATATGTATCCCCCAGAACCGTTATATCAGTACGAAGAGAAAAAAAAAACCCTAAACCTTGATGTTTAACTATTAAAAATAAAGCCCCACCTCCAGATTGTACAAAACCTGTCAAGGGAAGGAAGAAATCTTGTGTGCAGCAAGTCTGGGACCCAGCCAGGTGTCAGGAGCACTTCCAGACACACACGGCCAGGCTGCCACCAAAGAACATGTACAGCAGATTCTTCACCTCGTGAGTGATCTCAAAGCCAAAGCCTTCCCCTATCACCACGTGCCAGGAGGACCCAAATTTCTTGTCCATCATCTCTTTGATCATCTTGGCAGCACTCTGGAGAATGTTAAGAGTGAGACAGAGCAAGCAGTGAGTTTTATGCAAATATCCCCCAAGTGTTCTCCTCCATTTAACAGACTACTCAAGCCACAGGCAACAGGTATAGCAGCTGCATTGCAGGACCAGGGAGCTCCTCAGAGCTATGCCCAAGGGTAAAACCGGACACTCTGTTTTCAGCAGCCTCCGACACAGCAGTTAGGAGAAATTAAAGAACTGCATCTAGCAATCACTTCTCCTCACAGTCTGAAACAAGAGCTCTCATTCAGATGCTGCTGGAGCTATGCTGGGTATGGTAAGTGTGAGAAGAGATTCAGGTCACTAAGCTGAGGCTATTTTTACAGGAGTCCATTTTTTTCTCCAGCTAATTACCAAAACACTGAAACTAGGGTGACTTAAAAGGCTCACTTCCCCCAGATCACACCCTGCTTGATCTAAAAAAAGAGACAGGAAGACTTTTCAGTGACATGTGGTGTCTCTGGCAGGATGGGACAGAAGGAATCTCTGACTTTGTAGCTTTGCCTTGCTCTAACACCAGACTGCCCTGACAACATGCAGTCTGTGCCCTGCCTATGGCCAAACATGCATTTTCCTATATCGTTGGTTCTCAAAGTTAGGGGAAGCCTTTCCAAAGACTGTAACTCCTGTGTCATCCTCAATTAAATGCTCTCATTAATTTCATTCAGGAGACTGAAAACTGAGAGGGAAGACTTAACAAGCTGTACCTAAAGGCTCAAAGACCCCAAAACATGTGTCTCTTCCCAACTCTGGTGGGGATGGCCTTGCCCAGCACTGAAGAACAGACAAGAAGGGCCAATCTCCATGGTCCTGAACCAAGCCCTCAGTACACAGGGCATTTTATCAACAGGATGGAAGCACATCACAGGCAAGGCAGGATCAGGCAGGAGGTACACTTTGGGAGGCAGCATCACTACTACTGTCTGCTTCCTGCAGGAGAGCAAAGTGCTATTACAGATCTTGATGACAAAGTGAATCAAATCCCAAGTTCTAGTCAAGCTCTTTGCCACTTTCTACCCTTGCTCAGTGCAGAAAGCGAGTAATAGGATAGCAGGATCTGAGTCCACCCTGCCCTGACCCTGAGCCCTGCTCTCAGAGTCGCAGCAACCAAAGGCTGGCCATTTTGAGATGTGGCTAGTACCTCGTTGTTGGTGGCGTATTTCTCACATGCCGTGACACACAGCTCCATGGCCTCTACACGCATCTCCTCTGGCATGTCTGTGTGCTGGAAAGAGCAAACAAGAAACAGAAACTAAGCAGAAAAAAATGAAGCTAGATAACAAGACAACAGTGAGTAACCCTTGCTTTTCCCAGGCTACAGAGGGGCAGAGGCTCCTGGGCACAGGCAAAAGGCAGCTCGTGCCCCTGACTGTCAATGCTTGTTTCAAGCTGGGACGCACCACCAGCCACGTGGGCTTGTCCGTACACAAAGCATTTCCACTGTTTCAGAGAACACTATGAAAATGGCTTATTGCATTCCACTGACCCACTGGTCCTCTGTCCCAGCCAATGCAGGATTCTTCTCTAGAATCACAGAATCATTAAGGTTGGAAAAGACCTCCAAGATCATCTAGTCCAACCAGGTCCCTATCACCTATATTAACACCTAACTAAACCATGTCCCTAAATATCCCATCCAACCCTTCCTTGAACATCCAGAGTAGGGTCTTCCCTGAGCCTCCTCTTCTCCAGGCTAAACAGTCCAAATTCCCTCAGCCACCCCTCATAACACTTGTGTTCCAGACCCTTCACCAGCCTTGTTGCCCTCCTCTGGACATGCTCCAGGAGATGTCTTTCTTGTAGTGAGGGGGCCAACGTTAAAACTAGCTCTCAGTAAGCACAGCTTGAAGGAGGAGACAAATGTATTTGTCACTTTTTCTGTTATAAGATGGAGGGAAGGCATGTTAATACCGCTCCAACCACAGTCCTAATTATTGCTATAAGCATAATAAGTGTAAACAACACAGCCTTTTCTTCCTCTTCTGCTATCTGGCTGCCTAGTGAGAACTTTTATTTCAGCTCCTCTAGGAAAAAAGCAAGCTGCATCCAGAACACAGGAGTGGACTCCAAAGGCAGCGTGTTAAATCTGTTAGATGGATCATTGTGCCCCAGACTTTCCCTGGCTGATGGGAAAACAATGGTGCTAATCATTCCCCTGACAGAGGACAGGGAGAAGGCAGCAGTGATGACTGGGATTCTTCCACAGGACCATCAGTACACACAACTCCTCAGTGGGAGAAATTTTCTCTTGGAAGGTTGGCAAGAAAGAAGGTAGAGTTTCATATCAGTAACAGTGGTTAAGCGTGTAATCCTCCCCTCTTCTTACCCTGATCAGTGGAAAGCTGTGAAGTCTTTTATAATCAGCCTCCTCCTTTTTCCCCTCCCCGGTGTCTGCCATGGTCCTTCCACAGTGACCCCAGGAAGGGGCAGAGGGGCTGCCCGGAGCTCAGCAAGGTGCTGAGAGGAACAGAGGCAGGGCAGCTTCAGCAGGAAGGGAAGCTTCTCGGCCCAGAGGATGCTGTTTAATTAAAAAACACAGGAAAGAAAGAAAGAGGGGAAAAAAAGCTTTGAATTGAGATGGACAGCAAATAAAACTATTACAAGAATATTTTCCCATCTCAGTTACTGTTTCTCAGTACCGCCTTCACATGCTGTGCACTTAGAGAGTTACATTACAGGCCACTAATGCAAACAAATTTTTTAAAAGTACCATTTTCCATAAACAAGGCTTCAACAGCACAGCACTTTCCCAGAAGCACCAACTAAGCTTGAGGGAAGAGATGATTCAGGATACAGCTTCCGACAAGGCAGAGGGCAAACAGTAAATCAGCCATTATTTCTATTGATTTAATTCCAAAAGGGTTTTCCCAGGATGTCGTTATCTGTGAGGGTTTCAAACTGCACACAACAAGCAAAGGGTAAGAGTATTTCAGGAACAGGATCAGTGTGTATGCCTGGACGGAAACGCTTAACGGAACAGTTTAGTCTGGTTTGTGCACTTGGTTCTCAGGTCCCCAAGCATTTGCCAGCTGGGGAGAACCATATGGCACCAATGCTGGACCATGTGTCTGGGCCTAATTACCAACCAGCAATTACCTGGGCACTACAGAGGCACAGCAATGGCTGGCTGGCAGATCCAGAACACTTCACTGCGGATTTCCCTCTGGTTCCGTCATCCAGAACAAAGCACCTTCCTCTCCCACCCAGAGGAAACAACGGCGATCCCGTATTAAAGGGGAAACAAACCAAACTCAGTGTCAGGCCACACCACACGGATCAAGTTTGTGGCAGGCGCGAGGAGAGGCTGGGTGCAGTACCCATTCTGACAGACCCCCCGCTTTCACGTGAGGACTGCGGGGCCCAGACACGTCCCTGCCACAAGCTCCGCAGGTCAGCACAGCCACATGGCACGCAGCGGGGCAAACCCCGGGAGCCCCTTCAACGCCTTACTTCTCCCCAAGGCGCGGCCGGAGCCACAGACCGAGGGTGGCCGCCAGAGGCTGCCCCACGGGCCGCCGGCGGCTTCCCCGGGGAGGAGCCGCCGATGGGCGGCTTAGTCGGTTAGAAGTCAGAGCCGGGAGGAGGTCTGTGGGCAGCCCGCCAGCCGTGGGCCAGGAGACGCCCGCCGGAGCGCCGGCAGCGATCAGAAGCGAGAGGCAGGCACCGAAGTCACCGGAGGAGCAGAGGGCTGACCCCCCCTCACCCGCCGCAACACCAAGGGGCGGGGGCCAGGCAGCAGAACGCCGTCCGAGCGGGCCGCGCACCCGAAGCGGGCCCTCTCGACGCCGGTCCGCCGCGCTCAGGCCCGCAGGAGGGAGGAGAAGGAGGGAAGGGCTCAGCGAGCGGCGCTGAGCAGAGCGGGGAGGGAAGGGACGAGAGGGCTCCGGGCGCGGCCTCACCTCCGCCGCCGCGGCCCGCGCCGCCGCTCCCACGCCGGTTGCTAAGGAAGAGCACAGCTTGTCGTAGCAACCGGCGCAGGAAGTCCCACCTACCTCGCCGTCCATTGGCTATGGGCGCGCCGCTCTCTGTATCTGATTGGTGGCCCGCTTTGTCGCCTACCGCGCGAGTGGTTGGGGTGACGGCAACCGGGTGGCTGCGCGCTGCCAGTGTTGCGCCGCCCCAGCCCTGGCTCGGCGCTCCGCGGGGAGGGGGGGCGGATGGGTGGCAGCGTCCGCGGCCGCCTGGCTAAACACCCCCGCCGTGGCCAGCGGAGAGGCCCGCGGCCTTGGCCCTGCGTGGCCGCCAGACCCGCGGCTGTGCCCCGTGGGTGCCAGGCCCGGCGCCGTGCGCTTCGCTTGCGTGGGACGTTGGGGCTGGGCCGGGAGCTGCGGCGAGGGAGGGCTGTGTCTCCCCTGGCCTGAGCTTGGGAAAGGGGCTTCCAGGAGGCGCCCGGCCTTCCCGCCTGGGGGTGTCGGCTGGGCAGGTGACAGCCTGAGACGCAGCCGAGCCGCCTTGGGCCTGGGGTATTCGTGCTTTCCTGACTTCAGACCCTCGTGGGGCCTAGTCCTGCCTTTTGATCCAGACGGCGAGGGTAGATAGGGGAGCAGGGCGGGGCAGTTCAGGTTTTGTGTTCGTTGTACGGGAGGGGTGAGCACTCAGGTGTGCAGGGGGATGCAGCAGGAAAGAGGAGCGTGATGCAGTGAGGGTGCAAACACCTCCAGTCACACCAAGCCCCGTCCCCACCGAGCTCCTCACCCCCCTCCTGCCCTCCATGGCCTTTGTATTTGTAATGTCTGTTTGCTCTGAGGTTTTCCTTGACCCTCACCTTTCTAGGAGGCCTTGGTTGGCTCTCTTATCGTGCTGGCAAAACACCAGTCATATCTAAATTGGGGTTTAAACAGTGTCCTGGAGGTCTAGGATCGTTATTTGTCTGAAATTCATACAGGCGGAGGAGCAGCAAGATCCAGGAGGATACTGAGGGGAAAGATTTGTCCTGTGCAAAGCCCCAGCTGCTGAGCGTGATGCCTGGGTTTCAGTCAGGGCCTGTCTTTGTCTTATGGATTGGCTCACTGGCCAGGTCTTCTGCATGGTTGGCTGGTGAATATTTGAAGCTTCATTATTCGTGGCTGTTTGCAGAGAAATGAATTGCTTTCTGGCTTTGAGAGAAGGAAAAGAGCAGGGGACGAACAAGCTGGGCGTTCTCCTGCCCCTGCCAGCTTGTGAAGAAGTCCTTTTCCCTCACCGCAGTCTCCTGTAGTGGTAGGGAGGACATCTTGTTGCCTCTTTACACTGGCATAACAGTGAATCAGACCTCCTGGTTGTCGTTTGCCTGACAAAACGGTGGTGGGGGCAGCGGTGCTGTGCCTGGGCTCAGAAAGACAAGGCTGCAGTGATCATTTATCTTTCCCTTTGCCTTCGCTGCTGCTGGTGACAGGAATGACGTGCCACCTCCTGTCCCCCCCAGTTCTCCGACTGCTTCTACCTCCTGTGCCGATTCATTCTCCCTCCTTTTCAGCAAGCATCAGCCTCTCGCAGCAAGGCAGGCGCAGCGCTGCGATTGTCAAGAGACAGATAAAAGCTGAGAGGTCACTTTTTTTTTTTCTCTTTCCCCTTTCCAGAGGAGATAATTAGGAATAGAATCTCTGCGAGGAAGAAGATCTTTCCGTCATCGTTACTCTATCTCCAGGCAGCTACTCTAATCTCTCTGGGGACGCAGCGCTTTCAAGCATCGTATTCTTGCTGTGTTTTTTTTAATGCTTTAATCCCTATGTAGTTCACCCACTTTTGCTACTAAGCAGCAAGTGTGTGTTTGTGTGCGTATGCTCCTGCTTCGGGGGGGAGGGAGGGGGCGGCGAGCGCGCATGCGCCTGTGATTCTGGGTTCAATTAAATGTGCCTTGGTTTTGATCAATGTCTCCCCTGGGAGCGTTTCCCTCGGCTAACGCTGGGACTGTTGTAAGGATTATTCATCAGCAGCTCCTAGGTGAAAAGCTAGGGGAAAATGGCCAAGCCCAGCAGAGCTGCGAGGTAGAGATGCCTCCTGAGGAAGGGCAGCACCCCACTGGCCTGTCTCCAGTCGCGATGGCGTAGCAAAATGCAGGGGGCCATTAATTTCTGGACCTTTGAGTGCAGGGTTTCACCAGGCTGCCCCTCTGCAGTGCTGCAAGCCAGCCAAAGTGTTTTTGGGCCAGCACAGCTAACAACGTACTGGTCCCTTAGCTGCTCACCCAAAAGGCAGGTGCACGTCTGGCTCCACGTCACCTGGTCTTTATGTTCTGTATTGAGTGGCCAGATGCCTTTCTGTGGGTGAAGGAGAGAGCACCCTGCCCTGGGACAGCTGGATCCCCTGCTCTGCTGGGCAAGGCAGAGCCCCACGCCTCACTCCGGAGCTACTACCTCTAGTAATGATTGCTGCTGCAGCAGCAGCCACGCAGGGACTGTTCCTGTGCCAGGTGCTCTGGAAGCACCACAGAGCCCCGTGCAAGAGCTGCACGAGTCTTAATGAGCCTTCCTGGGGAGGGAGCGGACGAGGCTCCCGGCAGGACGGAGAGGTGCGGGAAGGCAATTAAGGCAGCACCCCATTGCTAGGGCAGGGCAAGTAATGGGGGCTTCTGAAGCATTGCCTCCAAGGGGTGAAGTACAAGCTGGTTTGACCTGGTTTGAGGGGACTGGGAGGTTGAAAGGCTGCAGGGAGCCATGACCTGCAAACCCAAAGCTGAGGCCTCAGGTGTCAGGGAGCACAGGAGGCCTCCAAAGCCCACCTCAAGGTGGGGGTCCCAGAACTGCCTGTGACCGTGGGCAGGCAGAGCCTGCATGGCTGTTGGTGCCCTCCAGAGAGCAGGGCAGGGGCTGGAGGTGTTGGAGATTTTCAGTTTTGTCTTTTCAAACCTGGCAATTAATAGCTGCCAGACCTGAGGGTTTTCAGTTCCATCTTTGACCTGGTCTTTGCTGCAGGACAAAGCCTTTTGCGGGGGTGGGGGTGTTGAGTCTGGCTAAGCCCTTGGCCTGCACAAAGCCCTGCAGCAGGGAGTCCTGCGGATTAGGAAGGAACGCAGCCGTCCCTTTTCTCCCCTCAATGTGTGTCAACAGCCCCTTGGCAAGGGGATAGAGGAGAGCGTGCAGGTGGTGTCCCTTGTATCCACTGGTCTCCCTTGCCCTCTCCTTTTGTGCCAGCCCACTGATGATGAGGCTCCTGCCTCTGCTCTGCCCACCTCTTGGGCTTCCTCCATTTCTTTGTTCCCCCTCTTAGGTACGTGGACACAACTCAGTGTCCCAGCTGAGTGCACCTACTCCAACTGCAAAACCACCGTGCCACTGCAAAAAATTTCCTCCTTTAACTTCCCCACAAAGGGCGGATTTGTTGTTCCTTGTCCCTTCCACTTGTGATACGTTGTTTTCCAACCAACTACCCTTAGAGAGACGTGGGTCTTCTCCAGAGTGCTCCCGGTTAATTTAGAAGCGAGCAGTCTCTGTAAGTCCTTGTAATCACTCCTTCCAGCCAGCCACGCCATTGATTTGTTGTCTCCTCCACCTTTTAAGCCCTGTCGCAGGTTTGCAGCTCTGGCAAAGCTCAGCTTACCAAAAATAAATGTTCCAGTCTTGCTCTCCTCCTCCCCAGATGGGTGAGAAGCAGCCGCCGCTTCCCGCAGAGCTCCGGGGCAGGATGGAAATCAAATATTTATTCCCACTCTTGATTGTCTGTCTCCCAACCAGTTTCTAATCTCTCCGTAATGCCTTCAGCTCCTGAAGAGCCTTACACGGAGGCTTTGGCTCTAAGCTTTTAAAAGGTCTGGATAAATTATAGCAAGTTTTCCCACGTAACCCCTGGTCTGCCCAGCTGGCTGTGAACCTCAGGGGGTAAGGAGGTTGCCCCGCAGAAGCTATGCTGCCTGGCTGCCCCCTTTCCCCTGTCCCAGCAGTGACAGATCCGCACGTCCCTGGGATGTGGCTGGGGTTGGGATCGTGCCAGCGTTGTCTGGCGGGCAGCCCTGAAGTCCCTGCCCCAGCATCTCCTGGTTTCCCCTTTGTTGCTGCTTTCCTGAGCTGGGCTCGCACAGATTTCAGCGTGGGATGAGTTTCCGGGCTCTGGAGGAGATTGTTGTGTGCCAGTAGCCTACACCAGTGCCTGGCTGTTTCCATCCTCGTGCATCCTCCCGCACGTCTTCTGCCTTGGCCAGCAGCCCCAAAAGCCCCCTCACAGGGCTCCTGCGGTTTTAATGGGGGGTGTGAGTGTGTCTTCTGGACCAGTTCCCCCCCACTCTGTTTCACCTCCTCCGAAGTTTGTGATCCCATCAGTGGTTTTGGACGTTGTCTACTCTGAAAAGCAATGTCCTTCCTCAGTACAGGGCACAGGAGCAGAGGTCACTTGCTGAAGCCCCTCCTGTTAGTGATGGGGGGGAACTTCCAGCTCAACATGGCTCTCATGCGTATGCTCCAGCTGAAGTACGTACTCAAGTTATTTTATTTCTTCAAAAAGCCCCCTCAGCTCCGGGAAAATGTGCTGAGGGGCTGAAAGTGAGAGCCCCAGACTTTGTTTTATGGCATGAAACACCCTCCAGAAGAAGTGGGGTCTGAGGGGATGCTTCTGGCTCAGTGAGGAGACCTCACCAGCAATGGCAGTGCCCTGGGGAAAACTCAGTCGTCCAGGTTTATGCTCTCTTTCCCCCAAGTATCGGTGAAGTTGTGCCTTTGCTAGGAGAGCCAGGACCCACTGAGGGGCAAAAGCATCGCGCAGACCTGGCCACGGGTTGCTCTAGAGTAGCTGGCTCCAAGAGCAGCACTGAGGGGGGAGCAGCTTGTGCCTAGCTAAGTCAGGAGCTCATTACTTGTACTTAACTAAGTTTGTATTTGACATGAGCTCCTCTCCATCCCGGTCTGACCTGGAAGCTGGGATTTCCTGCTGTTTTCTGCTTCCCTGTTTTCAGGATGGGGGTTCCTTCTCTGTGGAGTGGTGCTTCCTTCAGCCCCCCCAGCACTGGCCTGTACCCCATGCTCCTCCATGACAGGCTGGATGAGAGGTGCCCAGACCATGACATGACCCTTCCCCGCAGCAACACAACCCAGGCCCCTGCAGTGGTATTTCCATAACACCAGCTCTGCAGCCACAGGCCCGGGCATCTCCCTCTGGGGATGCCACCCCGAGCATCCCGGAGACGGATACCTCAGCCTGGGCAGGCTGGTCCCCTCCACCCCCCGCAGCGACCATGCACCCCGTGGGAGGCTCGAACAGAAAATGTCACGTTTATTCACAATCAGCTTTACAAAAGAAACGTCCCAACACGGGGCCGTGTCGGGGCCCTTTCACAGACGTGCATGAGGGAAAGCGCGTGAGAGCGAGGAAGCGGGGGCAGCGGGGTGCACGAAGGTCACAGTGTTTCCCACTTGGCACGAGGGCTGCGCCCCATCCCTGCCGCCTCCCCACTGGTGGCCTGAGCCACCCCACTGCTGGCAGGGACCCTGGTGGGGGGGACACGTGGGGCGGTGGGGTCATCCCCTCTGCCCGCTTTGCCTCTGCCGGGCTGGGGGGAAGCCGTCACTGAAAGAGCTGAGTGGGACTTTGGAGACGAGGGGAGCACTGAAAGCTGTACACTGCATTGAGCAATCATGAGACCCCCCCCAAAATAGCCCTCCCACCCCGACACACACACACACACACACACACACTCACACTCATGTATTGAGACACCGGTGACTGCACAGGGTGGAAATAGCATACTCTCAGGCACTCCACAGGGAAAACACCAGCCTGCCCATCACCCCCCACCCCAGTCCCAAGGCGATTGGCGGCCCCATCCCTGGCCAGGAGCAGCTTAAAGCAGGGGACCCAGGTGGAGGCAAGGGCAGCAAGATAATCCAGTGCCCAAAAGGTATGGGGAAGGACAGCAGGGCTCCTCCAGCCACCACCATCCTCCATCTCCCTTATTGTCTTGCATGCTGCTCTGCCTCCCCCTCGGCCAGGGCTGGGGGACATGCTTTGCTCCTGATCTCTCAGTGGGTGACCGACCCCCCACTTGCAGGTGTGGGAGTGCAGGCAGGGGTCCCACTCTGCTTCCCTCTGACTCCCCTTGGGCAGCCCTGCCCAAACAAGCAGCAGGGGCAGGGGAAGAGGTACAGGAGTGGAATGTTGTCCCACAGACCTTCCACCATCCTCCCTCAGCCTCCTCGGGGGTGTGCCTGAAAAACCAGGGCAGCAGGAGCAGAGGGGCTGGGGCTGGTGGGGAAGATGCTCCCAGCCATTTGGAGCAGGGGCTCACAAAACCAGACAGCAGGGCACTGGAAATAAATAAGGAAAGGGATGTGCCCGCACGCTGGCATCCCACCGAGCCTGGACCGTGCTTGGGGTGAATGGAGGTCTCCTTCCTACTCCCCCTTGGCGCTGATAGGGCAGGGACCCTCACTGTACCAGAGACACCTACAGCAAGGTCCTCCCAAAAACACAAGCAGGGCAAGGTGAGACCCAGGGGCAGGGTGCTGGAAGTGGGGACAAGCCGCGCCAACACCATGAGGGCAAGAGGGAGGCTGCCAGGGAGCATCCCCCACCTCCCTCCCTTCTGGGACACTGGTGCCAGGGGCTTGAGCATTGCCCCGGTGCAACAGCAAGGCTTGGTGGTCCGGGAAGGGAGAAAGGGGCTCCCCGCTGTCTCCTTCGGGGCTGCCGTGGGGCTCCTTGGCTCTGGGGAGGGGGTGAGGGGCTGCTCATGCCTTCCTCCCTTCCTCACAGGCAGCAAAGGCCGCCTTGCTAGCACCCCCGAAGACTTCCACCGCCTGGTCATCCCACTGGATCACATTGCCTTGGAGGTGAGAGGTGCAGTTGGCCAAGCCCAGGATCTCCGCTGGCGCCAGCATGTGGTCCCACACGCCAAACTGTGCCAGCTCTCCCACGAAGGCCTGCGTGGCGTCAAAGCGGCCGCCCAGCGTGTCCTGGGAAAGAGCGGGACAGGGGTGGGGCAGGACAGGAGCAAGCAAACATCCACCAAGCACACAGTGGGGAGGAGACGGGGAGAAGCAGAGCGAGATGCTCGAAGGCAAGGAGGGGGAGGGGTGGGCATGTCGGGGAGATGCAAACAGACAAGGCAGGAAGGAAGTGGGGGACAGAGGGATGGGGAGAGGGAAGAAGAGAAGCCCATGAGTACACATGGCCTACCTGGAGGTTGGAAAAGCAGGCAGGAGAGCCCCTCACCCACACTGCCAACAGGCCCTGCCTGCATCGCCTCCTGCCCTTGCGCTTGGGCGCTTCCCCCTCCAGCCAGTGTCACACCTGGGAGATATGAACTGGCAACCTTTGGCAGTGGGCCAGCACATACCTGCTCCTGGCCCAGGATGATGACTCCCTGGGGCTTGATGGCATGCCAGGAAGCCAGGTTCTCACCAGCACCCCGCTGCTCGCCGTCCTGGTACGCTGACCACTTTCCGTCTCGGGTGGTCCAAGCCACACAGACGTGGTGCCAGGCCTTGTCCTTCAGGCTCAGCGGCAGCTGGGCAACCTTCACACAAAAATCAAGAGCTTGGTACTTGGAGGAACTGCTGGAGGGCCCCAGCATCCCTCCAGCCCCTCACAGAGGAAGTGGTGCACCTGCATGGTGGTGGCATCCCAAATTCCACCAAGGGGATGCTCTGCTTCTCCCTTTCAAAACCCACCCTGGCAAGACATCCTCCCCATCTTCTTCATTGTCCTGCCCCTCCCCCCAGCTCCACCCTCAGCCTCTTCCAGCTTTTCCATGCTGGTACCCCCCCAGAGGCATCGTTTCCTAGGAGAGTCAGAGAAGGAATGAGGGCAAGAGCTTTCCTCCTGTCCAACTGGATAAGGTTGGGCTGACCTTATCATTGATGAGCAGCTCCAGGGGGTTGGTGCCCCACTCCAGCAACACAATCTCATTTGCTTGGCTTGGGACAGAGTAGGAGAAGGGGGTGCCGAGCCCCGCCAAGGCCTTGGACTTCAACCACATGCAGATGGTGAAGGCATAGAGCTCTGGCAGGCTCTTCTTCATGCGGGCATACATGTAGTTGTTCTGCACCGGGATGGTCACCTTGAAGGCATCGGGAGGGTTGTAGCCTGGTGGTCCTGAATGCCAAGGATGGGGAGGAGAGAAGACAGTCAGCACCCATTGCTGGGACGAGGATGGCTTGTCCCAGGAATCCCCCATACCACCTCCCTCCCCACTGGGCAGGACTCCAGACTCACTGTGCTCCAGCTCCGTCACCCGGTTCTGGAGGGAGTTCAGCTCCTTCTCGATGCTGTGCTGCTGCTGGCTGCGGTCAGTGTTGGCGGCCTGGCGCTCCTTCTGCAGGGTCAGTATCTTGGAGAGGAGCTGCTCCTCCAGCTGCTCCATCTTGGTGTGCAGGGCATCACGGGCGAGCGCCGGAGCGGTGGGCCCTGAGCCGTTGCTGCGGGCTGGCAGTTCCTGCTGCACTCGGGGGAGAAAGGAGGGACAAAAGAGAAAATTGAGCATGGTGTTACTGTAAGAGGTTAAATAAGGCCAAGCCCAGCCCACACCACCGTGGGGAGTGCTGAGATCACAACCCCACATTCACAGCCAGGTCTTCTCTGAGAGCCTCCAGCTGACTTTGTACCTCCCCTTCTCAGAGCCCCCACTGAGCTCCTGGCTGTAAAACGGAGCTTGGCTGCTCTTAGCCACTTTCTGCCGCTTTAAAGACAGAACAAGGAGGGGCTGCACGGGTGCTTGGGTCATCCCTGGGCTCTGCTCCTGCGGGCAGCCTCTCATGAAGGGGGGCAATAACATAGGAAGTAGCTCAGAGTTCCCACCCCTGCCGCTCCTGAGGCTGCTTCACCATCACATCATGGGGCTGTGATCCTCTTAGCCCGGCTCAGTCGGCACGCGGGGGTGTATGTGCACGTGTGCCACAGGTAGCTCTCCATAACTGTAAGCCAGCCTCTCCCAGGCCACAGAGAAATGGGGCCAGTGGCCAGGCTGTTGTATCTCTGGTCTTTGAGACATGACCAGTCACTTGGGGTCATCAAACATACCTCATCCCATCAAGGTGAAAACCCAGACCAAAGATCTTCCCGTGGCTGATCCAGAACACAATGCCTGATGAGGATGTTCCCAGACACTACTGCACCCTGCAAAAACCCCAGAGCCCACCATGCTGGGAGACCTCATCCCAGCTGGAAGGAAACCAGGCTGGCAGGGAGAAAGTGGCCCTTTGCCATGCTCTTGGGGTTTCTGCATAAATAGCATCCCTCTCCCTTCCCCACATCCTGGGGGCATTAGGCAGTCTGCCATGGTCTGGGAAAGACCACCTCCCCCAATCTGCCAGACCTTCTCCAAAGCTCTGACAGAGGCCAAGGCAGATGTCACCATGGCCACTCCAGCCCCTCCCTGCAGCCTTGGAGCTGGCCTGGAGGAGGTCACCACGCTCATTTCCAGTTCTGGCTTCCACATTTTTCTTCTTCCCTATGTCCCACTCTTCCAGGATGACAGGATTTGATGACCACACACCCAAAGATGCAAGGGACTATATGCCATTCATGTCACCCCCAATCTTTGCGATATCCATCATGAACAAGAGGGGTGGGGAAGGCAGGGAGAGTCTGTACCATTTCCAAATTACACATCCCTGGATTTGGAAGGGTAAAAAAGGAGAGTCTTCCAGGAGAGGCACTCCATGTGCTTGGAGAAGGGTGTTTGGACATGCCGACTCGAAGCCAGAGCCCCCCAGTTCTGGAGCAGCTGCCCATGGATGCTGGGACAGCAGGAGGAGGGTCCTGCTAGGCAAGGTGCCACCTGATCTGTGCCAAAACCCCAAACCCACCCCCTCAGCTCCTTCACTGAAGTAGGATTTTTGCTCTGAAGGGGAGGGGAGTGTTGGGGAGGTGGGAAGCAGGACATCATCAATCTGCTCTTGAAAGCCCCCAGGGTATGGGCTGCAGACCCAGGCACTGCGGGGGAATCACCCTGCTCACGCGTCCCCACAGCTGACAGCCCCCTCTCCAGAGGAAAGCCAGGTTTGTCCGGACAGGATGCAACCTTGGCAGATGGGAACAGCAGGGAGAAGGGAACAGGGAGAGAGAGGGAAGGCGAGAAGATGGTCTTGGTGTGAGCAATCAGCCCTGCACCACGCAGGAACACACTCAGGCTCCAAATAAGAGAGCGGCTCCGAAGCCCCAGGGTCTGGAAGAGCCCCTGGCAGGGTCTGCCAGGACAGACCCACGGGTTTTGTCAGGAAAACCAGTGCAGAGAACCGAAACCCAGCGAGAAAGGAGAGGCCGTGCCAGGGACGTTTGCCAGCCCTGACCAAACGCTCGCTCTCACTGCCGGCTCGCTCCGGCGGCTCCGGGGATGCTCCTGCCAAGAGCAAAACCTCCCTGGGAAGGGAAAAGCGCCCGGCAAAGGGCATCTTACCTTTGGTCTCCATAAACAGGGAGGGATTAGCTGATGGAGAGGGGGCTTTAGCCCTGTTTTGGGGGGTGGGAGGGAAGTGTCTTGCATGCAGCCAGCTGAAAGTCAGGGTAGGGATGGCAGGAGGGAAGGAAAGACAAGCGGGAAGGTTTTCATATCCCAGCAGAGCTGGCTGTGTTGGCATGGGGTGGGAAGGGGGGCAGTGTAGGTGGGGTGAGGGTTTATTTTGCCTCTTTGTCCATGCCCATGTCCCGTGGGCTCCGAGAGCTTTTCTCATCCCTTCAGGCCGCCCGGCTGCAGCGGAGGCTGGCGAGCTCCTGCACACTTTGATTGCTCGAGCTGCGGGTTTGGAGCCTACGTCCCTGCCTTCCTGCACGGCTCCATCTGTTAATGACGAAAAAAGAAAAGGCTGGGAGCTTTTGTCACTCCTGCTAGCCCCCAATAGCCTGCCCTACATTATTCAGGAGTGACTGAATGCTTTTTTTCCCTCCTCCTTTCTCCTGCTCTTCCCCCTGCTGCTATTTTCTTCCCTCTGTAACTTTTCTCCCTGTGGCTTTTTCACGGCTCTGGCTGCAGCACGTCTCCTGATGCTCTGCTCCGTGCACACACATGCCTTTTGTTCAATTTCTTCCCCTTTCCTGAGTTTTTCCTTCTGGGTCCCTCTCTCCAGCTCACCCCAGCCCCTACAGTCCAGCAACGGGGGCACCGCTAGCCAGACCCACGTGGCCGGCCAAACCGTTGCCAACCCTGTGCTCCTCGTGGCAAGGGATGCAGCCAGTACCCTCATCTGGCAGAGTTTGGGGCCATGCCATCAGCATCCCAGGAGCATCACAGCAGACACCATCCCTGCAGCCAGGCTGTGGCTGGACAGGAGACCAGACCTCCTCAGCCCACCCCATGGAGATCTGCTGGGTGATCCCCCCCACTCCAGCTCCGGGCTGGGCTGCATCCCCTAACCATCCTCCCCATCTCCCAGCGGCTGCTCGAGCATCTTTCTCCCTAATCAAATTATTTGCACCATTATTAATGCTGGGTGTGCAGCTGTTCTCTCCCGGTGACCTTTGGGGAGGGGAAGGGGGGGGAAGCGCCTTCTCCCCGGCTGTTCGGCAGGCGCCCGGCTTCCCATCTGCCGCCGCGCAAGCAGCCGGGGAGTGGGCAGCGGGTGCGGGGGAGGCTTGCACGCTTTTTGGCCACCGGAGCCGGCAAAAAAACAGAAGGTTGACTGATGCCAGGTAATATTAATCATGTTAAATGTCAGCGGCTGGCGGGGGAGCGGGAAGAGGGTGGCGGGGGTGGGGGGCTGTGGGATGGGGGCAGCGGCACTGGCGTGTGCTCGCGCAGGCTGCAGCCCTCGATCGCCAAATGCACTTTGATTTATGTAAGGCGATCAGAGCCTCATTTACTAATGCACCGGGAAATCTGGGCCCCGCCACTTCCCCTCGGCCACCGGCACACAGTGCCCACCTTAGCTGCTGGGACAGGATGATACCTGTGGGCTGGTGCCCCGGCACATCCCAGCGATGAGGGTGCTGAGCCGGGTGTGCAGGAGCAGCGGCCCCATCCCCTTCACCAGAACCACAAACCCACCCAGCTGGCCCACAGCTCCTCCATGGGATGGTCACTGCCATGGGATGGCATACTCACTATGTCAGGGTCTTCCAGACCATGTCACCCTTTTTGGACCCATGCAGGAGCTTGTGGGGGTCATTAAACTCCAGGAAGGATTGTGCATAGTAGGAGACAGGCCAGGGTATCTTTCCCCTCTTCCTCCTCACAAGAGGAAAGCTCACTGCTGATCCTGTCCCCCTCGAGCCTCACTTGGGGACGGGGCAGTCACAATTTGGGGAAGACACGGAGGAAGGAGGACACCAGCACAGCCCAGGTGATAATGGTGATTCCCTCCCTGCTCCAAAACCGCTCAGTTTCCATTTGCAGCAGTAAGGCAAGTAATGGCAAGGGAGCACCCAGCCCCCCAGCCCTGCGTGCCAAGATGTGCCTGGGCACATGAACACAAGTGTGTAGGGAGCAGGTGAACCCCTCAAAACCAGGAGGAAGAAGCCTAGCTAGGCTGGGGCACACAGGGAAAGGATGAGCGATGCCTTGCAGGGGGTCAGGATGAGGTGAGGGAAGATGTCCCCATGTGAACGCTGCACCAGCACTTGCCTGGCCCTGCTGTAATGGGAGGGGGCAGAGAGCAAGCACATGGGGGCCCTCCCTGTATACCCCCCCTACCCCCAGAAGCCCTGCTGTCACATCACCAAAATTAAGAATCAAATGGCTTAATAGGTTTTTCAATGCCTCAGTAGATCTTGTTATGCCTTACAGCCAGGGCCAAGAGCACCCAGATTAGGTCAGTGATCTTCAGCCAGCTCCCTCCCCGCAATCCTGGCTCCAGAGCTTCCAGCAGTAATCCCTGCCTTCCCAGGGGGGCCACGGCATTTTGTGTCTTCCCTCTCCAGAGATTAAGCCCCCCTCTGGGCTTTGCCAGTGTTTCCCCTCCTTCCCATGGGTTTTGCAGAGCCTCTGGCACACTGGCAACCACCCTGGGACTGTCCACATCTGGGTCACCTCTCAGGGAGATCACACCTCCCTTCAGAGAGCTGCTGGGGGTGCCCCTCATGCCATGGGGTACCCCAGGAAGGTTCCCAGGGCCAAGGGATGAAGCCATGCAGGATGGAGAGGCACAAGCACCCCGCTGTCATGTTTCAGGGTGTCTGCTCATACACAGGGTGGGTCAAAGGGAAGCCAGGGTGGGGGAACACAGCCAACCATCCCTGCATGAGGGAGGTGCATCCCTAGGGATCGGCTGGATGAGCTGTGGCTGTCTCAGCCGTGCAGAGCCAGGGCAGCCAAAGCCCTGCACACCCACACCCCACTGCCCTATCTCCTGAGCCCACAAGGCTCACTGGGCAGTGGGGTGCTGCATCTCCCCTGCTGAGCACCCTTTGGTCCCCAGCAGCGCGGAAGGGAATGTTTTTGGTGACATGCCTCTCATCTTCCTCATCAGTGTGTGTGCACACATGAGCATCACTTCAGGCTCCCCAGGCACACGAGAACTTCACTCTCCTCCAACCTCAAACCTCCTGAGATCACCAGAAACCCCAGGAGAGGGGCCAGGGCAGCTCTCAGGTGACACAGCCCCCCAGGGAAGGAGGGCAGCATGACCAGAGGGCAGGTAAAGGCCCAATGCACCTCAAGGTCCACACTGCTGTGCCAGGAACTGTCCCACTGTGCACTGCCTGGTCCCCCTGCCCACACAAGGGTGGTTGTGTGTGCACACAAGAGATTAGTTTTTCCCCTCTCCTTTATTTCTGGACAAGCATATCTGCTGCCTGCATGTGCATTTCTTAGCCCAGATGTGTTATCCTGCTTGTGGGAATCAGTTTATTTGGGGACACAGGGGGGGTTCAGGGTGGCTCTGTCCCTCCTTTTGGCTGCAGCAGGTTCCAGGCATCATGTTCAGCCCTGCTGCATGTCCCCCCTCCCCACACATGCCTCTGTGTTTGTTTCCATGTGTGTGTTACCCTGACAGCTTACAGGTGCATCCTCTGGTCTACAGCTCCTTCCTCACGCATGGGCATGGCCTTTCCCCATCCTTCTATCCCTGTTCATTTCCTCATCCGTTGCCGTAACCCTCTCTCCTGGTCTCATTAGTGGCTCTGAATTTTCTGCCCATGACCTGTTGATAATGTGCCTACATGGATGCAGGGAAGGAAGGCTGAAAGGTGAAGCTGGGGAGCAGGACCTCATGGGGTGCTGCATAAGCCCCCTTCGAGCTCAGCAATCCAGGGAGGTGCAGAGAGGGCAACAGGGAACCAAACTGGAAGGTGAGGAGGTTGAAGACTCACAAGGGGCTCCTTGCAGGTTGCTTTGGCCAACAACAGACATCAGGGGACAACACAACCCCCAGAAAAGATGGAACATCTGGAGCAAACCCCCCAGGGAAACCAGACAACTCCTCTCCAGAAGCTCTCATGTGCCCAAATTATTGCTCTGGCCGTATCCTGCAAATTCTGCCAAGGTCTGTACAACTGCTGAGTCCACATCAGCCCAAGGAACCAACTGTGATGAGACCCATCCCTAGCATCACCAGAGATCTTTCAGTGCTGCTGGCTTGCAGCCAGGCTGGGGCTGCATGGATGCTACAGAGCATCATGGACCGAGGGTCAGCATCCCGATGCCACAGTGATAGGCACAGAAAGCTGCTCCAGTTGCCCCCTTCCCTGCAGCTCCCAGGAACTGTGCAGGGAAGGGGTGCTGTGCATGTGGCAGACAGCACCACACTTTACTTTGCACGATGTCCCATCCGTAGCAGCGGTGGCAATGGGTGGCATTCACCTTTCTGCTAACAGACAGGATCTGGCCCTGAGCTGACGTCTGGCTGCCCTCGCCCCAGCAGAAGCCTTGGTGGGTGCTACAGGGATGGCGAGGTGACCTACCAAGGGGCAGGCTGGGGGGAAAGCAGGGCAGCCCTGGCCCCTTGGGACCACCCTGAAGGGGGGTAAGAGGGAGCTGAGGGTGAGCCACTTGTCCCTGGGCAGAGACCTCAGGGAAGAGTGGGGCAAGGCCAGCCTGCCTGAACCCTCATGAGGGGGGCAAGCTGCTTTGGGGCGCGGGTGGCAGCAAGGGCTGGGGAATGGTGTGGCCAGAGCATCCCCTGCCAGGAGCACCCCCCTCCCGCACCCTCCCAGGAGCGTCCCCCCTTCCCCGGGAGCATCCCTCGCACCTCTATCCGGTCGATGCGGTCCTGGAGGGCGCGGACGGCCTCCTCCAGCTCCCGCACGGCGGGCGGCTCGGCTGGGGGGTGGCCCATGGTGCCGGGACGCGGGGCGGCGCGGAGCCCGGCGGCGGCGGCGGGAGGGGCGGCGGCAGAGGGGGTTCGCAGGCCGCCCTCGCAGCGGCTGAGCTTGCCGGTGAGCTCCCGGATGGTCTCCTGGTCCATGCGGATCCGCTCCTTCTGCTCCAGCGCCGTGCGGCGCAGCTGAGCCGCCGCGCTCCGCAGCGCCAGCAGCTCCTCGGGGCCGGGGCCGGTGGCGGGGCCGGTACCGGGGCCGGTGGCCGGGCACTCGTTGCTCAGCGGCGTGCAGACGAAGCGGCTGAAGAGCGGCGGCGGCGGCCCCCCCGGCAGGCGCGGCCCGGCGCTGGCCAGAGCCTCGGCGGGGCCGTGCAGCGCTCCCAGCCCCTTGTCGGCGGCGGGCAGGAGCGCGGCGGCGGCCGAGTCATTGTCGGCGGCGGGCGGGGCGGCGGGGCCGGCGGAGCCGGCCGGGTGGACGCTGGCGATGATGCAGATGATGGCCCCCAGGAAAGCCAGCATGCCCGCCGCCAGCAGCACCGCCAGAAACTTCAGGGTGGCAGCGGCGTGGGGGGCCCGAGCCCGCGGACGGCGAGAAAAGAAAGCGGGAGGGGGACAGGTGAACGGGGCGGGGTGGGGGGGAAGAGGGGGACTGGCGGCCCGAAGAGAGCCGGCGGGGAAGGACAGGACCGGCAACAGCACCGGCGCCGGGGCCTCAGCGCTCCGCGCCGCGCTTATATCTGCCGGGCGGCGCCGCACGCACCGCACCGCACCGCACCGCCCCCGCCGCCGCCGCCGCCCCCGCCCCGGCTCCACCGTGCAGCCCCGCTCGGCCCTGCCCCTCTTAGGGGACACCCCCTCCTGCCTGCCTCTCCCGAGCCGTCCTCCCCGGGCTGCGAGTGCGAGGGTCACGGAGACGAGGAGGAGCGGGAAGGCGGGAGGCACCCCGAGGGCACCCGGGGACGAGGGAGCCGGGGCTCGGCCTCGCTGAAAGCAGCCCCGCGGGAGCCACCGGCAAGGGGATGCTCCTCCGGGACGGCCCAAGGCACGATTTCTCCCCGCGACATGCTTAGGCTGGAAGGAAAGGGCCCCTCGTTACCCTGGGGGTAATCGCCTCGCAACCAGGCGTCCCCCAGGAGGGTCCTTCTGGATGCTGGCGTCCCTTTCCCTCTCTCCGTTTCTCCTGAAAATTAAACCAGCAACCTTCCAGCCCCTGGAAATACCTCCCCGGGGAGGGCGGCAGGGCTGCTGCCCTGCTTTCCCACCCCAGCCACCCATGTTGTAATCAGCAGCCGTGGGATATTTCCCCCTGTGTTCGGCCCACAGCGGCCGTTTGGGAAAGAAATACCTACATTTAATCCTCCCCTGCCATCGCTTCGTCCTAAACTGCTCCTAAAGAAGATCCTTCAGACAGCCGCTTTCTCCTTGCGCCAACAGCACACTCACCCACCCGACAGAAGCCACAACGTGCCCTCTCCCCATCCCAGGCACGCCAGGGCTTCTGCCGCCCAGCCCAGCTGAGCCGAGGGGCACGGATGTAAAAAGCTCGGCTCGGGATGGCAGGAAATCCTTCCCAGCTGGCAGGGAAGTGGCTGTGTGTGTGTTTAACACAGCTCCAGTGCGGGATATGAAACTCACCTACAGATAACAGCTTCCCCCCTGCCCGCCCCAGGCATGTTTGAGTGGAGATCAAGGGAGCTGGACCTGCAAAGGCTCCTCAGGCTTGGCTTCTTGGAAGGTGGGGAGCAGGATGCCACCCTACAGAGTTCATCACAGAGATGGGCATGGAGGGACGCGAGAATGTGGGTACGGAGGGAGCCCAGCAACAGGCACCTGGCCCTGGCAGTGAGGCCAGAGCACCCTAGAGAGATGAGAGCTCAGAGCACTGGGACGAGTGGGTGCTGCTGCAGGATGCGAAGAAAATGTAAACCCACATCCTTGGGGATGAGGGGATGCCACCAGCCTTCGACCCCTTCCTAGTGGCAGCAGGGAATTGCGACCCTCTGCAGCATCCCCTGCCTGCATGTGCCCACCCCTGTCAGCAGCCAGGCAGCAGCAGAGTCAAAACGAACCCATGCGGGTGCAGGAGCAGCCCACCCTCCCCCACTGTGCGCAGCTCAGGGTGGGAAGGGCATCCTTCACCGATATGCCCTGTGAAAGTACGCTTCTGTGAGGCTTTTCTGGTGCCAGGCTGGTGGCAGCGATGCCATGCTGTGGACTTTGCGCTGGCCTGGCTGAGCATCCCTCACGTGCCGTCCAGATTTTATTCCCAAAGGCTGGGGGATCGCCATGGTGAGGTTTATCTCACCGGCTGACACCACTGTGGTGGTGAATGGGGCTGGTGAGACCCTCCACACCAGCCCCAACACACGTGCCCATGCTGGGACTATGGGAGGTTGAAGAGGTCACTGTCTTCAGGATCCCAATGTCTGCCTGTCCCTCAGCAGGGACCACAGCTTCTTCCCAGAGACAAAGAGGTGGCAAAAATAGACTTTTCACAGGGGGTGATGACTCAGACTGGTGAGTAGCCAGAGTGGCCTCCCTGTCCTGTCAGAAACAATTCAAAGCTGCTCAGGGGCAGCAGGCTCTGCAAAGACACGGAGATGCTGAAACTTTGCCCTCCTGTGGGTGACAGGGTGGGGGGAGGCGATGGGGGGGGGTGGGCTTTGAGCAGCCTGGTTTTGAGCAGGACTGGTGGTGGAAACTAGTTTCAATAAGAGCTCATGGATTCAGCCCAGAGGGACAGGGAGCAAGCGATTAAGGGATTTTCTTCCATCTAATTAACGCCCAAACAGTGTCTCTGGCTGGCAGCTGTCCCCAGGGCACAGCCACAGGCAGTGCAAGGCAGGCCAAAGGGCCACCCTGCCACGGCTCCTGGGTGAGAGGGACATTTGGGATGGGCTGCTGGCACCAGGGAGATGATTCACTACACTCAGGGTGGCAAGGGAGAACCTTTTCCCAGAGGAGGGTAACCTGGGACCTCTGGGGTGGGGGATTCACTGCCCCAAGGACTACCACCCAGCTCAGGGGCACACCCAGGGCTGCCCTAATGAGGCAAAGAGGGGTCCTCTGCTGCTGCCACCCCATGGACTCAACTGCACCTTCTCCATCCTTCATTCCTTCTCACTCAGGGATCTGCAGACTCCATGTAGCATGGAAATCCTGGCTTCCTTCATTTCCAGGTCTCACAGCCCCACAGATGTGGTTTGTATCCCCTTCCCCCAGTGATAAGGTCTGCCTGCACCAATACATCCAGGAAGGTCTTGCATGAGTGTATCTAGTGACGGCTGGAATCTACCTCTCCAGCCTTGCTCCACCTCCAGAAAGTGTGGCTCAGAGGTGGCTCCACTTGGTGGACTCAGGTCCAGCCAAAAGCCTGCTCACCTCTCAGCAAATCCAGGGCACAGGGGTGAGGGAGAATGCACTGACTCCACAGGTGTTCTGGTAGCATGGTGGCATGATACAGACAGACAACACAAGTTTGGCCATGGCCAGCTCCCCAGCTCCAGCTGGAAAGGGCCTTCCTGCAGCTTTTCAAGCCCCAGACACTGGAGAGGCATCTCCAGCACCCATAGACTTGGCTGACAGCAACTCCCATGCCAGGAGCCCCACCTCTCCCCCTGGGCATGGCCTGGATCACCACCCCCAAGAGCAGCATGCTTGGGGTGGAGGCAGCTTGCTGGTGGCACCCCACAGCCCTGGTCAACTACAACCCTTTCTACTCCCACACCACACAGCCCAAACCCCATCCCCTTCCCCCAGCACAGCTCCTGCCAGCACCACTCCTCCACCCCAAGTGTGCTGTAACCATTTTGGTACATTTCTAGGAGTAAAGGACTAACAGGGTGAAGCCAGGGTTCTGATTATGCACAGTTAAGAATATTTTTCAGGTGCCCTTAAGGCACACATTTTGGAGTTAGGAAAAGCCTAGAGGATGCTGCAGCCACCAAGTGCTGGGTTGCACTCGGATCTAATGTTACTTTTAAAAGAAAAAGCCCAGGAGAGCCTTGGGAGGTTCTCTGAAGAACATTGGAGGAGAATGTTCAAGTTCTGCCTTCCCCAAGTGCCCCCTCTTCCCTCAGTGTTACAGAAGAAGTCCTGCTTGTCCCTTGTTGGAGCTTCTTGGTGCAAAAAGGTCTGGAGACCCAAACCAAACCGTTCCACAGTGCATGCGAAGGATACTAAGCACATTTGTATGTGGCTGCAGAGGTGGCCACAGCCTACCCAAGGAGGAGAAGACAGCAGGTTTTGGAATGTAACAATTTATTGGGGTTAATTATTTTTTTTAAATTTTTTAACTCCCCATTTCTGGCATTGATACAATATTCAAGAGCAGCAGAAAGAACAAAATGTACAAGAATACAAGAGTAATTAGCACAACCCCCACCCCCAAACCTGGAGCAAACCATTTTCTTGTGGGAAGCACCAGGGGAAGGGGCGATTCAATCGCCCCTCCAGTGGCTACGCCTCCCACCCATCCGCTCTAGACAGAGTTTAGCCAGCTGGGAACTGGATTTAAAAAACAAAAAAACAAACAAAACCAAAAAACTGAACAAACACTATATTTAAAATGAAAATTGCAAGACAAAAAAAAAATATAGATATACAATTCATCCGTGCACAATCCTTAAATGTATTTTTTCAAAATAAAAAAAAATTACAAGATACATATTTAGGTTTATTTTAAATTAAAAAAAAAATTACCACCTTCACTCTGTATTCCAAGTGAGGGGAAATAAAAAGACAAATGGGTTGCACCAGAACCATCAGCACTCTAGGAGTTAGGTCTGACCTCCTCTAAGAGAAAGGGTAAGGCTCTGATGCTGCCAAAGCTCAAGCGCAGGCAGGATCTGAAGCACCCAAGTACCACAGAGCTCAGAGGGGTAACTTGCCTGCTCCACGTTCAGCGTTTGCAGGAGGCTGCAGGATGGAGCCTAAGCTTGGCACAGGGGAAGGTGAAAGGAAGGAACAGGCGAGGCAGGCCCCCATCCTCCACCGCCACCAGACAACTTTCCATCCACAAAGGAAACAAATGGGAGGAAAAAAATACCCCAAAATAGAGTCCTCCGTTCTTGAGAGGTGTACAAGGCTGAACAGCAGGGAGAGGACAGGACAGCATACTGAGTTGATCAGCTTGGGGGATGCACAGGCACAACCCCTTTTTTCTGAAGTAAGCCATCACAACAATATTTCTTACTTGTTTTCACCATCTGAGAACTTGACCTAAGACTATGTCCCCCTTTGCAGCCAGGGGGCTGGAAGCAGCAGGGTCCCTCTGGGACACCTCAAGAGCAACCTGCCTGCTGCGCCGCCCCAAAAGAAACCCCTCAGCACCCCAGCAAGGGGGGCACAGCTGCAGGAGCACATAAGGGCCCTGCTAGTGCTACGAGGCCCTGAAGCCCCGCCAAGTGCTTTAACACACCCAGCCGTGCTCTTAGGGTTTAGTGCAAGCTCCAAGTGCTTGGCTGAACACAGGCCCAAGTCGAGACCTAGGGCCCTGCAATGGGAATTAACACCTCAGCTGCTTGTTCCAACCGTGCCCTTTCCCCCCCCCCAAACAGATTTTCTGAGCCACTGCAGAAGCTGGCATCACCCTGACTGCATCCAGCCACTCTTCTGTCACCTTGATTCTTCCCTACATGGTGCTGGCTGCCTATTTCCCCGCTCCACTCAGCCCGGGAGAGCAGAGGGCATCCCTGCTCCTGCATCCCCAGCACTGCCCTGGCACCCTCTGTGAGGGCACCTGAAGGAGAGGGCTCAAAGCACAGCACCCACCCGAGGTGGAGGGACTCTCATCCCAAGGACCTCGCTGCCAGAGGGTTCTGTAGACATTTTGGTTCACACCACGCAGAAGCTGGAAGGTACAGAAGAGCTGCTGGAGGCAGCCCACCAACAGAGGAAGGGAAAACTGATTGCACCTCCCTCTGTTCCTGAAGGAGAACTTTATAGAAAGGGAGAAAGAAAAACCTGGGTCCCTGTGACACCCTTGCAGGCAAGGCAGGAGGGACATGGGGCACCCCAGACACACCAGGCAGAACCCATGTGAAGCTGCTGGTGCTGCGGCAGTTGACCCTGCACAGACATGGGTGCAATCCACCCCCAGCCATGTCACTCTGACACAGGGCAAAATCCAAAGGGGAGAGAAGTAGAGAACAGAATGGTAAAGGTGAGGACAGAGATAGACCCCAACATCTCCCATCTACACCCCCAAAAAGAAGCCATACACATTGTGCTCTGAGGAAGGACCTAAGAAGTAGAAATAAGGAGAGAAAATAAAGCCACTTATTTGTTCAACCCCAACGCATCGACGAAGTGGAGACAGCTGCTGGAGCTACCAAAGGAAGGAAGCACGGACAGGGAGAGGGGGGATTTTTGAAGCAATACTTGGCACTCCTCTGGCTCTGTGCAAACGCCACAGGAGTTGGGCTGCCAGCACCCTCAGCAGGATGGTCCCCTCCACCCACCCACTGCCCCCTTCGCACGAGGGAGACCGAGGCACAGGGCAGTGACACAGCTGGCAGAAAGGCCACGGCAAACCAAGAAGGAACAGAACCCAGGAGGCACCGAATTCCCAGCCCCAAATCAACCCTCTGCAGCACACCACCTTCAGAGAGGAGATGGGGAAGGCTGCACATGGGGTGGTGGGTGAGACAGGGGGGAAAGAAGGGGAGAGGGGAGGGTTTCTTTTATATTCATATATTTTTATATAAAAAGTAAATAAGATCCCAGCTCTTGCACGATTATTGGGCGATTGAAAAATGCAGCAAAAGCAAGCGACATTGGAGTAAAAGGATGCATCAGGCAAGGAGGAAAAGGTCTTGCTGGAAGGTGGGGAAGGAGGCGAGGGGAGAAGTAAGCACTTAGCCAGACACGCACTCCAGGTTTGTTATGCCTCCCTGGGAAAGAGGGCCTGCTCCCGAGCAGCCCCACTAATGCCACAACCTGGGGTGGGCAGAAGCACGGGGGATTCGGGACGCCACCCTTCAGCATGGCAACCTCTTTGTGCCAGGAGGTCCCCAGGAAGGTGATTACCTCCAAATGCTAAGAGCTGCCAAAACCTCCTCTACAAAGAGGGGCTAGGAGAGGGAGTGAAATCCCTAGGAAGACTCAGCTCAGAGACAGCTCCTACCTCATGAAGAGAAGGATTTTTTATTATTATTATTATTTAATAAAATCTCCCTGGGAACTTCGGTAAGGGGAGATGTGGAGCAAAGCTCCCTTTCCCTTTTGAAAACAGACATTAAGCAGTGGCTCACCCCAACTAGGCGTGCTTGCCACACTGTTTCTGTTTTCCATCCTGAAAGGAGCTCGCATCTCATCAGCTTCATGCCTCCCCAGTCCCACTCTGCTCAGCAAGCAGAGAGCACGAGACAAGAGGCTGACAGCCCAAGCTGACAGCTGTGGGAAGCACAGACAGAGCTCGATGGACAGTGAGAAGTTCCCAAGAGCAGCCCAGGCTACAAGAGGCATGGAGACATCTGTCACCTGCCACTGCAAAGCCAAGGGCACCAGAGAAGTCCAGACAAGAAAAGCTGTCCTAGCATGCCCTGCCTGCCACCTTCTGTTCAGACACAATACACAGAGGCTTGGTGGCTTCCCTATTCCCTGCAGTCACTCACACACCAGATGACCACCCAGCAGAGACATGTTGGATGGGGCAGCCAGCGAGAGCTGCCCTGTCACTCTGAAGAAACATTTGAGGAACTTTTCCCCATCACCCTGTGGGAAGCAGCCCTACTTTGAGCACAGGCCATCGGGATGCTCCTCTCCTCTCCCCACCCCAAAACCTCCAGCATTTGGTGGCCTTAAGAAGAGGGTATGTCGCACTCGGCAACACATTCAGAGCACACAGGGCAGCGCTCTCATCTGCCTCTGAAGATCCAGCTGCTGTCAGAGATGGGACACTGGACTACATATAGATGGGACTCGGTTCTCTGTCCTGATGTGGTTGGTGAATTCTATATGGAAAAATGCTGCTCCCCACCTGATGCTGGAAGAAGCTCAAAGACCCTAAGGAGGGGAGGTGTATCTGCTTCCCGGGAGATAAGCTCACTGTGTTTAATCCTGCTTGGATATGGGGAAGGGAAAAGAGAAGAGACAGTGAATTGGCAGGAAAGGTACATGCCAACCCCAAATCTTAGCAGCTTGCTGTGCATGCAAAGTAAGTCAACTGTTTCCATGTTGGTGGCTCAATCCACGTTCTGGCAGAACGTGACCGGCCATTTCTGAGGGCCGCTCGGCCAGAAAACCACTTGGAGACTCCACCTTAGCTCACAGGAGAGGTATGGGAGGGAAGGGAACTCACTCCAACACTTGGGAGGCAAGGACGGGAAGGGTTTGTAGACAGGGTTCCTCCAACATGCAACTTGCCTTTTCAGCTCAGAGATCGCTGCTTAGTCCCAGAATGCCTTTCCCACCAGTTCAAGCAAGCCAAACACCATCCCAGACACACATGCTTCGATACTACAAAATACTCTTTTCTCTAAGGACCATCACCTAATACCACTACAGTTTGTGCAATCACCGCATTTATTATTCATTTTTAAACTCTCTCTCTCTCTCTCTCTCTCTCCCTGTAGAAATTTTTTTTTAACTTTTCTTTTTTTATGCAAAACTAATCATTTCACTTTGTCCACTCCATCATAAAATCTCCTCTAAAAACACGACAACAAGAGAACAAACATGGCACAGACACAGAGAATATTTCCCTGTTTGGTTTTTTTTTTCCTAGGGGTTATGGGGAAGGGAAGGGGATACTTTCAAATAAACTCCTCCCTCAATCCCACGCCCTTCTTAAAGGGCATGGATGGATCTTCTTTCCCATCTCCATTAAGGAGCAAGGGCAAAAATTCAGAAGGAGGAGTGTAACCCACGTGAATACGAAGGTACATTAGTCAGCCTCACGTGTCTCATCCACATGAGGAAACTTGAGGCTGCTGCTGTGATTAAGTTAAACTTCTAACTCAAACCAGCACAGGATCCTAATTTTGGATCCAGAGGTTCAGGGTTTGGTTCCCACCTGGTGACCAACCCAGGGAGAGATTTGTCACACAAGCAGTCGAGCTGTGTCTGCAAGCCGGATCATATTCCTTTCTTCCTCCACAAAGGATCTACTACACTAGTTCCTCTGCTGCAACAAGTCCCCTCATCACCTCACCACAGGAAGGAGGTCCTCACGGAGTATCCCTACAATGACCCACTGTTTTGCTCTTCACAGACAGTCCCCTTGCTTGTAACTCTGGAGAAAGGCAAAACCCCTTCGATTAAACAATTCCTGCCCCCAAAGAACACCATACAAGAGACACTGGGGAAAGAATTCTGCCAAGCAAACACATCTTGGCCAAAACACATCAAGAGTTTCCTATTAAAGTTCCCTTTTATCTCCCACTTAAATGCTTCATTTTATATTTTTTTTTCCAGAACCTCAATACCACAAAACAAAACACGTCACCACATACACACCAAACAGTAACTTAGCCTAAAGCAACTGGCCAGTTTGCATCCACCCCATAAAGAAGCTCCTCTTATCTTGCAGCCACTGAATAGTTCTTGTTGAGAAGGGGGGGGGGCAGGGGAAGAGAAGAATCTCCTCGCTATTTCCTTAAGAGCCAGCTTTTCCCTATGCCTACAAACTCCTCATCTTTGAAGCTGCAGTCAAATGGATAGGCTATGCTAAAATAAGGGATCCCCGGGTGTACCAGGCACAGGAAAGATGCAAAGGAAAAGAGACACAAAAAATACAGGCAGGTATTGAATACAGACACACACACAAGTCCAACAAGTTATAGGAAGCCTTATCATGGTGAATGGATCGGGGAAGTCTCTTTCTCCCTGCCCCTAGCTTCAGCTGTGAATGCAGACGCATCCCCAAAGAGTCCACTAAGCTCTTTAACCAAGGAAAGAAAAAGAAAGAGGTGCCCAAAGGGTGGTGTTAACAGCACCTGGAATCCCCCTCAGACCATCTGCACAGACGCCCAACTGCAACTGGTGCAAATTCACCGCACCCCATGGCTTTGAACCTGAGGCCAGGCTTGTGGGGAAGGTAGCGAAGGTTTTACTACACCACCCTGGGCGCTGGGGGCAGGGAAAGGCCAGCTCTGGGCACAGAAGCCCTAATTATGGTCGCAAGCTGGTCTATCCCTTTATGGCCCCAGTGAAGACCCTTGGGCAGACAAATACTACCTCTCCCACAAACTGCCTCCCTTCTGCCCTCAGACCACTGCAATCACAAAATCACTACTCCACACGACAGTGCTCCTCAGAGCCAGCAGCTCCTGAGCATCATCATGCGGAAGCACCAGAGGGGTCAATTCCACTCATGTTCCCCCACCCAGGGCAGGTTTGTAAGCAGGTGAACCCCAGCACGGGGAGGTGTTTTTTCCCACCCTTATCACCTCTGCAGCATGTTATGTGGAAGTGACGCTCCTTTGCCCCATCCCAAATACCAGGGACAGGGCTGAGAGGCTGAAGCTCTCCCACTGATGGATCAGCACCTCTTTTCCTTGCCCCTACAGGCAGAGTAGAGTAGGGGAAGAAGGGAGAGCGGAGGAACGGCATCTCGCTGTGGAAATGGAATGAAGGAGCCAGGACCGGCAGGCAAAGAGAGCTTATTCTGGATGCGAACAAGGGCGGTCAGTGAAAGCAGGAGCTGCGAGCAAAGCAGAGCAAGCTGCAGTCCTGCTTGCTCCTACCTGCTAGGAGGGAAGAGATGGGATTTCTAGATCAGCTCCCAGGAGCTCAGGGGAAGAAATCCAGCACACATGCATATAATGTGAGAGAGACAGTTATTACTTATTAGCACCTTTGTTTGACAGTTGTAAGGGCTGTTTCAGATGCTGACAAGACAGAGGGGAACCCTCTTCCAGGCCATCCACCACAGGGAAGGGAGAGCAGGAGAGACAAAAGGAAGCAGGAAGAGCAAAGGACCCACCGTAGCATCCATCCCTCTCCCCTTCCAAGGGAGTGGGGGGAGCAAAAAGGCTTGAGGGAAGTTATGCGCAAGGCAGGAGACCACCCTCACATGTCAGCATATCATCCCCCAAACCGAAGGATGGATGGATGCACGGCCCACTCCCACTTCCACCACAGAAGGGCTGGGGAAGGGCATTTCATGCCCTCTCCCCCAGGCAAGTGCAAGTGATGAACACCAGAGGAAGATCTGGGCCAGAAGCAGACTCCCCTTTTCCTCCCTTCCCCTGCAAAGCTGAGCAACTTGGAAGATGCAGAAGAGGAGGAGGCACCAGGCCACCTGAAAATGCCCATACAACTGCCAAGGTAGCACCAATAGCCCAAGGAAAGGGGAAGCCAATATGGGGTGTATGCTGCATGGGGCACCCCCAACCACCACAGCTTTGTCTCAAGCACCTTCCAGGCATGACACTTCACGTGCCCCTCTCCTTCTTGCTCTGGGGGCATCTGGATCAGCCACTGCCACAAAGTCAGCAGCAGATCCAGGCCACAAGCCAAGAAGGGGAAGAATGGCAGGATGAGCGTCATGGCAAAGGGGAAATCTAGGAATGGGAGAGACTGCATGCACATGGCAGAAGGCCTGGGTGGGAGTGGGTGAGGGCTCCAAATCTCTTCCACCCTCCCCTCAAGGATCTGGAGCTCTTTCTCAGTTTTTGTCAGATGGAATGGGAAGGAGAAGGAAGAACACCTTCCCCACTCCCCCCGACCCTGGCACAGACACACACTCACCCATCCCTCAGCCCCAAAGGCTCCACTGCCCGTTGGACAACACCACATTCAAGGACAAACAACCACTGCCCACAGCCCCACCACAACCCTCCCTACCTCTCCTCCCAGCAGCAGTGACACCCAGGAACGGTGGGTGCCCTTGCTCCCCCCCACTGACGTGCTCCAGCCTTCAGGCAGGAGGGCATGGGCAGGGGAAAAGGAGGAGGAAGGGTGGCAGTGAGGGCAAAGGGACAGCCAAGGGGAGAAGGAGATAACTAAGGACAGCCATTCGCACCACAACTTCTCACAGGTAGAGCTCCCCCCACACCCCTGGAGCAGGGGGATCTGGCTGCTCACTTGCTGCCTCCTCCGCTACCGCTGCCCGCTGCCACCTTCTCGAAATCCTCCGCATTGCAGAACTCCTTGATGGTGACAGTGAGGAGGTTGCTGGTGACATCTGTGACCACCACATTAGAGCAAGGGGACATTTCAGGACGCCAGTCGCTGGCTTCCTGCTCTGGGTCAGAAGAGGAGAGGGACAAAGAGGGCGTCTGCCCCCCGCTGCACCCTCCTGGGGGAGAACGCTTGCTGGTGGCAGCCGACTCAGGCGGGATCGAGAGGTCAAGGACCTCTGACTCACGCCAGTCGGGGATAGCTGGGCTGAGGGTCTCGGGGAGCAGCTTTGGAGGCGAATCATCTGGGTCAGATGAGGAGTGGGGGGCAGGTGATGGGCAGCCAGAGGAACTGGAGCTGGGAGCATCATAGGGAGTGGAACCCATAATGAGCCCACAGGAGGCTGTCTGGGAGCCTCCAGCCTCCCCTTTGCCCTCCAGAGACGGGGCAGGTGCAGCAGAGGGCTTATTGTAGAGCGAAAAGGCGCCGAACTTCATGTGGCGGATCTGCGTGCGGAGGACGCTCTCGCTGAACTTTTTGCTCTTGCCAATGACGCGGTTTCGGGACGGGATCTTGGGCCGAGCCAGGCCCCCGGCCCCGTTGGCTGCCTTCCCACCTTTGTCAATGACTTTGAGGTTGAGGATGATGCGGCTGCGCTTGGGCTCGCGGGGCTTCACCTTACGGTTGATGATGCGGACGGTCTCCGAGAAGGGCGAGACAGGAGGACGGATGCCAGCCCCGCCACCCACACTCCCACCATTCTGGGGGTCTGGACGGGGCAGGGGGCGCCTGGACATGCGGTGGCATCGCCGGATGTCTTTCTTGAGCCGGTGCACTGCGGCGCTGGAGTGGAGCTTGGGAGAGGAGGTGCTGGAACCAGGCTTGACAGAAAAGTGTACATCCCCAATGTGGAGGGCCTCCGCCTGGGCCCGAGCCTGCGGTGGTGGGGAGAGAGAAAAAAAAACAGGGTCAGAGAGGCAACCTAGCTACAGCCACATCTCAAATCGGGTATTGCTCATCTCAGGACAAATGCTTACCAGCAACACTGCATCACACTTATACCCACACTAACAACAAGCACACAGACACACCTAAGGATGGTTACTGTTAGCTATGGCACAGCCCCCATACAAGCACAGAGCACTGTCCACATCCTTCTTGAGCAGCTAGTTACTCCCCGAGTGCTGCCACAGTTGACAGGCAGTTCCCCCAGGAGGAAACTACCACCCTCCCAACACGACTCAGGGTTACAGTTAATGGTTTCCAAGGCTCCCTCTCAGTCATCATCAGCCAACGAGCACAACCCTCCACTCTAGGCCAAACCACTAAGCTGTCTCCTAGGCACTGGGCCTCTAACTGTTGAGTTAGTTCCCAAAATTATGCACTAGTCCCAAGACAGGGAACTGCACCTGATCCTCTATGAAAGGAGCACAAGACAAGGGGGAGAGGAAGAGTGATGTGTCCAGTTCACTCTTCCTCTCTGAAAACCACTCTCAACTGCTTTGAGAAGCATGGTAGGAATGGGGTCTTGAGGAGCACAGATGGAAATAGATGAGGATGGTCCAAAGGAGCTGGTTTAGTCAAGGACAAGAAATGCAGAGACCCAAAGCTTAGTTTTAAACTAGAGACCGCAACCAAGCTGCTTATCCTTGCTCCGCTGTAGGAGCAAGGTCTGGTGTTTAAAGCCAGAAACCAGGCCAGCTAGAACTCAAGTTTAACTGTACCTCCAAAGAAGAGGTTGTTTTGTCCTTTTGAATGCCACACTTGTTTGAAAGCCAATAATGAAACACTGTTTCAACTGCTTGGTGCCAGCCCTCCCCAAGGGGCAGGGGAACTTTTAAGCTCTTGCTCTTCTGGGGTTTGGAAACAGTGTCAAAACCTGCCTGCCCTGGTTCATGCACCAGAGACAGGAACACATTCCAACAGCAAGAAAAACAGTTTCATTGGTAAACTGAAGCTGTATGACCTGCAGACTCTGGGCATAGAAACCCAGAGTGTGTTCTTACATCACGCCCTGCCAAAGCACAGTTGCTCCAACACCCACTCTCCAGCCTTTCCTTCCCTCTCAGCCATGGTCACAGGTAGAAGTCCCTCAGGCCTGGAGGGCCAGATGAGCCCCCCCCCCATCCGACTGTCCATCTAGTGAGCAGCTTCCCCCATCTCGTGGGCACAACAAGAACTGCAGTGCTGGAACACGACAGCTGCTTTTCCTCCCCAACTTTTCCATTCCGTTGCCCCCCTAGCACACGCCAAGATCGGGATGGCTTCCTGCCAGCTAAGAGCTTAAGCACTCCAACACCATCTCCTTTGTCACCCTGCAGGCTGTGCCTCCTACCAGAGAAACGCCTGGGGAAAAAAATGTGCGTGTAAAGGCAAGGACTGAGCAGATCTAAGCGAGGGGCCCAGGGCAGCTCTTGCACAATGAGCTCAAAGCCCTGGCCCTACATCCCCAGAACTCGGCTGTCACCCAGCGCCCCTCTTCTCTTACCGAGATCCCCAGGGGAACTGCAGGAGATCCTGAGCAAGCAGAGGAGAGACATGAAGACATTTTGTTCCTCCTCAGCTGACACTGGGTCTTGCCCTGCAGTACCGCTCGCATCCTGGCTTTAAAAGGGCTGCGGGGACGAGGCCTCCTTCCCCAGCTGCATGTGGAAACAGGCTGCAGGCTCATCTGCACCAGGGACTACAGGCTTTTTATCAGCCGACTGACAAAGAATCATGGACAAGTTAACCCTGGGCTGTACAGGGCTGTTTGACCTAGCTAGGGGGAAGCGTCCCCAGCACAGACACGTCCTGCTGCGGAGGAAGCATCCCAATGTCCAGCCAGTTTCTCTTTGCTCAGCCTCATGTGTACCACATGCTCCAAACTGTTCAGAAAATGTGTGAGCCACAGCTCATGTCCCAGGCATCCTACAGGCTGCAGCACAGCAGCAGTACCAGGCAAACTCCCCACAACAACTCTCCCCCTCCCATGCCAATGACCCAGAAAAGCAAGGACCCCCCTCCCTTGACACTTTCCCCCCACCACCTTCCCCTAGATCCTGTCAGGCTACAGGCACACAGACAGACATGTCCAGGGCTGTGCTTGCTGTCTCTCCACAGGTCTCTCTGAAGCAGATGGCAGGCACCAGGACAAGCTACAGTTTGCTTTCTGACACTGGATACCAGCACAGCCTGGATTAACGATTTTATTCTCCCCCCCCCCCCCCCCCCCAACTTCCCCATCACAGCCACTGCCTTTCCAGCACTGCCACTTTCCCGCTTTGGGCTTCTTGCCAATTTACCACGGTACAAAATGCATGATGGGGAAGCCAGGCTGAGGGTACAGATACTGGGGTAAAAATCCTTGGTCCACAGCTTCAGGGGATAGACACTAACATTTGTCAGGGCCTCTCCTGCTACCAGCACTTCAGGTCTTTAGATTAATTCTCCTGCTCCATAATCATACCTCGAGTGAGTTTTGCAGTCTTTGTGCCCCCCCTGCTCGAGGCTGAGTCTTAACTGCTGCCTTCCATCACCCATGTGAAAGAGAAGCAAACCTCCTCCCCCTGTCATCCCCAAGCCACAGTTGCCTTATTCACATACCAAAATTCCTCATAAAGGTTTCCCATCAACCACATTAAATGAAAAGCAACAATGCTAGGATGGTCACTGTCCAGCCACTTCCCCAGTCTAGATAATTTTATTTTCTCAGCCTATTTACATCCATCAACTCCTGCCCTGCCTTGACAGAGACCTGTCTGGGTTTTGTGCTCACAGTGCCCTGGTCCATAGCTAGGACTTTTCCAGTAAGCCAGAATCACCAGGTGTCCTTTACTTGCTATCTGCCTGTGTTTCCAGTTACTTCGGGGGCACTTCCTTAAGGCTGAAGCTGCTTCCAACTCATGTTTCAGCTCTCTGCATTTATTAAATTCCAGTTTCAGTAGTCTCCAGGTAGACTACATGCACCATCAACCTCTTTCGCCACATTAACAGACAGAGTAAACTGGGATCCTATAGTCCTAACCCCCCGCAACCCCCCCCAAGTGCTGCACTGCTGTCCCCAGTGACCAGCTTCATCACAAATTCCACAGAGCAATATGCAAATACACAGCTTTTCTTGAGCTTGTTTTTCCAGGTAAGGTTTCAAGAAAAAAAATAGTATCAGATGCTTTATCTAAGACCAGCCTCCAGAGCCCTCTCACTTGTGAAGCTCAGTATTCCCACCACAGGATCAGGTTCACTCAGGCATCAACTATACAAACTCAAGACTCTACCCCACAGAGGACAGCACAAATTCCGGGCTCTCCCTCTCCTGCTACCTATGTCACATTAAGTAACTCAGCATTCAGCTTTATCTGTTGGAAATGCACTTCTCCCTGCTATGGGACCATTACACAATCACATGAGTTATATGAGCATAAGGTGCTCTGAAAAACCTATTTAATCTCTTCAGTTCTGCCACCACAGTTTGCTATTTAACTCAGAAGTTTTCCCAAATGGAAACCACCTCTCTGGGTTTTTGCTCTTTCCACTGGCAGGAATGGCTCACTGCTAAAGAGGTACTCAGCATGTCTACGAAGTAATTCACTCTGCTTACAGCTCAGCCTACATCAGGATGCAGCTTCTGGAGACTTGCTGCAGTGCTCGGTCATGAGAGCAAGGCAATTGGTAGGCTTCTCTGCACACACACCGCCCACCCCCCTCCTGTCCTTCCCTTTTGGGACAGGTATCACCTCTATTTAGCTTGTGCAGCTTTCCACCGCTGCCCCTGGGAACTAGTGCATCTCCCTCGCTCCCTACTGTGTCTGAATAAATATCCCTTGAGGCCCAGCAAGCATATTTGTTCATTCATTCCCTTAACCCACTGAGGCACACAAGCACGTACACGGACACGTGCTTAGAAAAGCCTCTCCTACCTGATTTGTATCAAAACCTCTGCAATTTGGAAGGAAAAAAAAAGTAAGAGAGACCTTGTAAAGCAATGGATTTCTAGTTAATTATTTGAAAATCAAGTCATTCCAGTAGCACTGCTGCACCATAGTAGCACTGCTCTCATAAATTACTGGTTCTGCTTTGTCTTTTATTCTCCACCTGCATTCCCACAGTCCTTGCTCCAAACAGCATTCGCAAGAGCTCTTCTTTCCCTTCCTTGGCTGCTATTCTGCCTTTTTATCGCCCTCTTTCTTCTGCAGCCTTCCAAGTGACAAGGCAACAGCAAGCCAGTTCATAGCACAGCTCTCCCAAGCAACACTGCCATAAACTAAAGTTTCCCTACTGGATGGGGAACAAAATGCTACAAAGGGGAACAGTCTGTTTTCAAACCGCTGGGGGATAATTTACGAACAGGGAGGAGATCAAAAGAAACCCAACTCCAACTTCAGAGTTCAAGGAAGGGCGAAGCGACCGAACACCATGCTGCTCAGCCCCTTATTTCCCCCTCTCTCTCCCCCTAGGGCTCTCCCTTACTTCTTCCTCCCCATTAACCTTCTCCAGTCTTTTTGCCTTGGTATTTACAGCCATCCCAATGAGGGGTCTCTGCAAGCCACCCACTGAGCTTGCAGATCAGGCTCTGTCTCTTCATAGCACTTGCTAGACTTTATTAGATCAGTTGGCGAGTTTTGCATTCCTCTCAGTGGAGCACCGAAGAAAAAGCAAAATGGAAGAGCAAACCAAGCAGGGAAAAAAGAGGAAGAGCACCACAGCACATGTTGTCTTGGCCTGTCCTCAAGGATGTTTTCTGCCAGACACCCAAGCACTAAGGTAAGAGCCTTACATACAGCGCTGCCTGATTCAGACCAAGGACTTTGCTTCCCGAACGTTCAGCACAAAGCTTGCAGCATACCAGTAGCCTCCCAAGAATTACAACCTCCCGCCAAGCTTGATCTCAGCTGTGGGAAAGTTTGCCCCTAGTATGCAGAGGATAAAGACCCATTTCCTGCCCAAAACTTTGCAGTTGAAGTTTGCAGGGGTCACTTTCAACACCAGCCATCTTGATAGCAGTATTACAAAGCCCGGACTGTAATTTCCCTTTGCTGTCTGATCGAAAGGGCAAGTGTTAGACAGCTCTCAGCAACAGGAGCCTGGCTTACAAAGGCAGCAGGTGGCCGAAGATGCAGCTTTTCAAAGCTTTTCCAGAGGCGTGGGCCCACTAACCTGCTGGAATGCTTTCTGCAAATCCCCTGAGTGCCTATCTGCAGCTTTTGAGAACTAATCCCAGGCTAAAGCTAGCCCCAACTGCAAGCTGAAACACCCACACAAGCCAGGGGACTGAGCAGTTTATCAAGGCACTTATTTCATTGCCTTACTGGACACTCAGAAGCCCCCATTTAAACGCTGATACACACAAAAAAACCTAACAGGCCATCAAGTCGAGGGCAGGCTGGTCTACTAAAGCAGTCCTACACCAGACTCCTGCTCAAACACCACCGCATCCTGGCCTAATCTGTCCAGTTAACAGATAAAACAGAATATTGTTCTAACTGCCAACTCCAAAAGGTCCCTCTGGGATGCGAGAATCAGATTTCTTCCCCCATTTCCTAAATTCTCAGTGGCAAGAAACTCTGCAGCTGAAAGCACCAAAAACATCATTAGCATCGCACCAAGCAGAATTGAATCCCACTCCTCCCACAGTAGTGCTGGTGCTGCATGGCTAGCAGGGGTCAAGTGCACCTCTTCGGCAGGTCAGGAGAACTGACCACGCTGTACATACCATGCTGGTCTCAGCCATGTTTCTAGCTGCAGTTGTGCTGCTAGTGGTTTGCCCGAACAGAGCTCAAACAAGTTCAGATAGGGCGAACTGAGATAGAGTTACTACTTGCTGCTTGGCCTGGGGGTATTATTTTTAGGGTAGGATCCGAAGTCACAAAAAACCAGCAAGTCAGAGTGTTCAACAGTCCCACCAGCTCCATAAACCAAGTGGCAGCACTCTGCCCTCCTGGCACCAGCGTTGAGGAGTGCTCCCCTCACTCCCTACTTCAACTCATCTTCTACAAAGTACCAACCCAGCTCTGCGAACCTACAGGCTTGCAGTAGCGCGTGAGAAGCTGGCAGAAGGAAGATGTACCACAGAAATGTGTCAGGGATGTGATTCAAAGGATGCTGTTGAATAATTCAGGTACCAAGTTTAGGTGGGTTTTAAAGGGCAAGGGGAGAAGAGGAGGAATGAGTAGGTTTTATTTTTGAGTTTGGGGGGATGGCTTTGTTTTGTGGGTTTTGGTTTTTTTTTAAGGGAGTGAAAAATTGGCAGTGCCTTTTGCAGTATCACATTTGGAATCAAACAGAAAAGAAACCGCTTACACACAGTAGCATTAAGAGCACAGCATAAACACTTCTCTGCTGCTCTGAACAAAGCCAGGTGTTACAAATACCAGTATTTTTTAATTCAAGCAGAGAACTATTTTAGGCTGGCGGTTTCCCTTCAAGCACTCCTCTGCATTGTTGGAAACCTAAACACAAGGGTTTCATTTAATGCATGACTGCCAGAAAGAGAAAACCCAACTAGTCTACTTTCCCTGAGTAAAATGCAAGTAGCAGCGCATACCAGTTACATTTGTAGATCTCAGTCTGCAGATACAGAAAGCTGCAGAAAAACAGGCAGTAAGGGAGAAGGACAGTTCAGTCAGCAGGGCTTGGAGGATTACCACAGTCCCCTGGGTTTTACTCAGGGCATCAGAATACGCCTGTTCCTGCAATTTCTTCTGTGTGCTTCATTATGCCCTCTTAAAGCAGAGGAGAGGCAACACCCTACCCCTCACTGCTCTTTCCGGTGCTCATACAGTTAATGTGCTGCACTGACTTGACTAAAGCTCCTACCGCTGTCAGGCAAAGGAAAGTATTAACCTGTTTCACAGATGGGGAAACATGTACAAAGGCTAAATGATTTGCCCAAAGCCATAGGATGACTTAGTGATAGCGATGCCTTACCACAGGGTCTGCTCCAGCTGTTCCGTGGCTTTATACCTGATCAAAACCAGGGGACCTGTGAACTCTCTCATCTGTCTTAATTGTACAAAGGTGTGTGTTCTGTTTCTACATTCATTTGAAGTCTGAGATCAAGTTAGTTGAACGGAGAGGGAGGGTGAGGGGGGAGTTTTGCCTGTAGACTAGAGAAACCCCAGAGCTCACATAGCAGTCACACCGCTACCGGATTTCTTAATATAAAAAAAATTTAAATAAAAAATTGGGGGAGACTGCATTAGGGACTACCTCATTTATCACTGCAAGTGAACAGAGGTGCTATGGCAGTGCCTCACTGCAGAGACGCTGGGTCTGTCAGAGGGGAACTGGAAACTTCAGCTGCCATCCTACAGTGATGTGAAACACCCCTTCCTCCCCCCCCCCCCCCCCCCAAAAAAATAAAATAAAAGCAAAGCACAACAAGCCTACAGTTCATAGATCAAAACATGAACACTTCATGACACTCATGTGGAGTGCCTACATCCTGAAACACAATTGGAGGAGCACAAGTGGCAGCAGAATTCCCGCCACAGCTGCCCGATCGCTCAGCATACTGCTAAGTTGCAGGGCACGGGCTGAAGGGAATAGGCTGCTGAAGGAAAAAGGAGCGGGGCAGGCTAGGCTAGCTCTCCACTGCGGCAGCAGAAAGCTGTAAAGAGGCAGAGGATATTGGAAAAGAGATTGCAGCCTCACCGTGCACATCTGCATGTGCCGGCCGTCCTGCTGGGGCACCCGTCGCACAGACACACGCTTTCCCCTCACATGCTTCTGCGTCCCTGCCCCCCACTCGCCTTCCGCCGGGTTGTCCCCGCGTTCCCAGAGCTGGGCAGCAGGCACAAGTCACTTGAAAACCCAGCCCTTCCAAGGGCATGAACCAGCTAAGTTTGACACACATTTGGTTAGGCCTAAGTTATTTAAATAAGAGTTACCTTCAGGAGGAAAGTTTTAGGCTTAGGTCCCCTCTTCTTGGGCCCATACAGCTCACGTTCTCGTTCCCTTTGGGGAGTCAAATTTGTCAAGAAGTTAAAACTTTTCCCAAAGGGAGAAACAAAACCCATAAGAATGAAAAAAAAAAAAGCGAAAAAAAAAAAAAGCGAAAAAAAAAAAAAAGCAAAGCAGATTTCAGGCACCCTTTCCCGCTCAGCCACCCAAAGCCAGAGCTGCTGCAGCCCCCCAGCCCGGGAGAAGGACTCACTTCTGCTCAAAGGCGGCGATGAGGCGGGAATCCAGGATGTTCTCCTCGGGCTCCCAGGTGCTGTACCTGCCGGGGGCACGGGTAGTAGGGGGTGGGGGGGAAGCACAAGCAGAGGGGTTAGCGCCGAACCCCCCACCCCCGGCCGCGCGCAGAGGCGGCGGCACCCCCACCCCCCCCCCCATCCCATCCCGCTCCCCCCACCCCCGGCAGCGGCCCCTGCGGGCAGCATCTCCCCCGCCCCCCCAGCGGGATGCACTCACTTGATGGCCCAGCCTTTCCATTTCACCAGGTACTCGATGCGACCCTGCAACACACAGGGGAAAAGAGGGGGGGGGAGGTGAGGCGGGGGGCCCGGTGGGCCGGCGGCCCGCGCGCCCGGAGCCCGGCGGCGGGGAGCAGAGACGCCCCGCGGCCGCCCCCCCCATCCCCCGCGGCTGCCGGCCCCTCACCTTTCGGATGCGCCGCTTAATGATGGACTCGGCGGCGAAGACGCGTTCCCCCACTGCAGACAGCTCCATCTTGCTCCTCGGCGGCGGCGCCCACAGCCCATAATAATCCCGCCCGTCCGCGCCGCCCCGCCCCCTGCTCGCCGCCCCGCCCTCCTCGTGCCGCCGCCGGCTCGCGCACGCCCGCGCGCCCCCTCCCGCCGCGGCCGCGCGTGACCCTCCTCCCCCTCCCCTCCTCCCCCGTGACGGGCGTGGGGGGGGGGGGGGGGGGGCGGTTGCTAAGGGGAGGGGGTCTCGCGCAGGCGCCGGCCATTGAAGGGGCCGCGCGGCGGGTGGTGTGAGGGCGGGGGTCCCGCCACCCTGTCACGCACCCCCCTGAGGGGGGGACCGGTCCTGTCCCGTCACTCACCGCCCCCCTCCGCCCCGGGGACGGCGTTCGAGGCCGGTGGCGGGCGGGGAGCGGGAGGGTTAGCCCGCCCGGGCAGCCCCTCGGAATGGCGGCGGCGGTGCCGCTGCGTCTCCGCCACCTCAGCCCCTTCCCGCCCGAACGGGTCCTTTTGTATTTTCATTTCTTTCTCACTTGAAGCAATGGCGGCAGCGGGGGCTGCGCAGCCGCCGCCTGCTCCTGCACAAGCAGGTGCGCTGTCACCCCGCACCCTCACCCACCGCCCGCGGGGTGTCCCCAGGGGGCAAGCGGGGACGAAGGCAGCCTTGAAGTACCTGGCGAAGCAAAAACTAACAATAAAGGGGCTTAGATCCCCTTTTCTTTCTTTCTTTCCCCCCCCCTCCTCCGTTTTGCCTGGTGGTTGTATGCGCCCTCATTTTTGAGCCGCTGGCGGGTGCCGCACGGTAAATGGGCCAAGCATGCTACGTAAACATTGAGAAAACACAGAAGAATGTTAAGGCACTTAGAGGAATTCCCTGCCCCGAGTGTTACTGCACAATCCTATTTAATTTGCAAGATGCTTTACACTCTCGCAGGTGCTAAAAAGACAGAAAGCAAAAAGCCTCAGTCATAAATCCCTGTCTGATTCAAGATGGAAGCTGGAGGCCCCGCCGCCGCCTTGGCATGGATCACCTGGAGGTGCCACCTGGCACAACAGAACAGCCTGTTCTGCTCTATCACTGTTTTTAGGGTGGGTACGGGGTGCCTTTCAGCATGTCTTCTTTCTCTGGAAGAAGGGGGAGATCTCATGAGGGCCGTGTGCAATGGCCGTCCTGCTTTCACTGCTCTTTCACAACCCACCCCAACCTCAGCAGCTACCTGCATTGCCACCCCTCTGCTGCCCAGTTTTCACCTGGCCTGGCAGGGAGCACCCACAGCCCCTGTGGCCTTTGCTAACCCTTTCTCCATTTGCGGTTCACCCCCCCTTTTCCACTGCTGACTTGGAAGTGCCGTCTAGGAGGAGGATATTCTGGAAATGGCTATATTTATGTGGACTTCCCAAAAACCAAGGCCAGGCGATAGAACTAGTTGTTTCCTCACCGCCTGTGATTCAGGCAAGATCTGTTACAATGTTGTGTTCTTTCTCACCTTAGCAGCTGCGGGGGGGTGGATGGAGAAGTTGCCGAATGCAGACAGAAGAAAGGGCAAATGGGCAGTCACACGGTCCCTGGTTCAGGAGATAGGACTGATGTGGAGAAGAAGGAGTAGGTGTGGTCAGACCCCAAACCGCAACATACTTCATCGCTGATAGTTCTGCATTTAGGTTGTATCACTGCCCTTTCTTGGGTATTTACCATCACGGGCCAACCCAGAACAAAAACCCAGACAGGTCACTTGAGACTGTCACCTAGAACAGGCCAGCACCTTCTTGACTGCCCCCTTCCTCTAGACACCACTTTTAAATATCTCAGTTCTTTAGAGGCTTGAAGGTGACTTCAAAAGAACAAGTCAGTCACACCCCTCGTGTTTTGCCTTTCACTTTTTCAACTGCGTTTAACTTGGCACATTAAGTGTTCATTAACACCACTCATTTAAATTGGTGTATTTGTTACTGTTCACTTTGTTTAAACAATTGCTTTTACACTTGTGGCTGAGCGTCAAATAACTTGAGCTTCCAGCCACTGATATCATCTGCTCTAAAAGCCAGCACCCTTAAATCAAATGGGGGAAGAGTCCTTAGGCAGCAATATGTACGTGCAGCATCTGTGACTCATGATCTTATCCCCAAACAGATGAGCATCACACCTTACCTCAGGGCAGAAGCACAAGGCACCCCTGATCCACGGACCCAGAAGGGACAGTAGCATTTCAGAGAGCTCCATCTGCTCTGTCCTGTTGTCTTCTAGCTGTCAGCAGGACCTTCTTTCCAGCCAAGCGACTGCTCAGATGACTGTGAGCAGCCATCATACAGGTATTGCTCAACCCCAGGTTCTTTCATCCAACTGTTACACTCACCAAGCAAAATAGAAGCAGAACATCCAGCTGTTCAGAGCATTGTTGGGTATTTCCTTTGTTTCATTCACATTTCCAGTAAAACACTTCTAAAAAAAAGCCAGAAGAAAACCCACAACAAGCTGGGAAGGCGGTGCTCCCAGAACAGCTATTGTTCACTACAGACAGTGAAATGAAATATCTTTGTGGTGCTTCGCTGCCCGCAGGACCCCATTGCCACAAGCTGCAGCATAGGCTCTGTGCTAGCACAGAGAACCCTGCACAGGGAAGTGACAGGTTTTGGGGGAGCAACACGACCTTTCTCATCGGCATCCCTGGCAAGCGCTGTACCAGCGTCAGGGAGACAGCAGTAGGTGCAAGAACATTTTTATTTACTTTTTAAATGGCACTTGATAATGGGCAGCTCACCTGCTCGAAGCCGGTAGCTGCTTCTCGGCTCATTTTATGTGGAGAAGCAGCGCTTGTCTCTGTTAGAACAACTCCCAAGGGTTGATTGGCCGATTCAGTTGCTGTTTGCTCCAGATTTCTGTAAAGAAACGGTCATTCCCTCGCCTATGCTGAGCAGCTGCACACACCCCAGCCCCTCAAGCAAACCCTGCAGCGGTTTTTAAGCAAACCCTTGGTGCTGTGGTCATCTGTGTCAACATATGGAGATATTTTCCAGCTACAACTCTGAAACGTGCAAGAGCAAAAACAAGGCCCCTCAGAGCTGAACATGTACCTTCCTGTGCAGCAGTTACGAGCAGCTCAGCGTGGCCGAACAACTGCCCCTTCAGCCCTATGGCTTTCTGATGTCGAGAGAGAAGGCCCATGGGGGGGTCATGCCACACCCACACCTCTGAGGGGACTGCACTACTCCTGGAGCCTGCCTACCAATTCCCAAAGCAGGCCCAACTGCCCAGCCTGCCATCTGGATCAGGGTGACTACACAAGCTCCTGGGTTTCAAGCATCCTTGTTTCAAAAAAAGCAGTCGGTTGGTGAGTATAATACCGGGGAGAGAAGGACAAAGTGGAGGGAAGACAAGTGCTGCTGAACAGTTTCCTGGCAGCACTCACCATTGTAGGGGCCACACATGCTGCTTTTCACTCCATGGTTCTCAGAGTGCCCACACCATGGGGCTTCCCCATTTGGGTGCTGCCTACCGTAGCAGGGCCCCGGGGACACGTCCTGATGCACAGCTGAGTGCCCTTGTTCTCAGGCATCCTGTCGGGAGAGCTGTGCAAGGCAACCCTGCTGCGCTGCACAGATCAGAGGGGGCTGCATAGCAACAGATTACTAAAAAAAAAGGACGAGTACTGTCCAGATTAACCTTTAATCCAGCCAGCACATGCATGCAAAAGGACAAGCCCGCACGAGTTTCTGGTACCAGGCAGCCTCTGCAGCATTGGCAGGGGTAGGAAGAAGCAATCGCCAGAGCAGGCTTTCCCATAACTGCACTGCAGTTCCTTACAACTTCATCTGGCCAGCCGCTGCCAGAAAGTAAGTGGCTGGCTGGAGCCCTGCTCTGATGCCATCACTCAAATCCAGTCTCTCTGGTTGAGGACAAGCGCGCTGGCTGTGCTTTGGTAACGCAGGCAAGACCTAAGCATGCTGCCTCGAGCCATGACTGACTCAGGAAATGCACCCCATCCCCCTCTGCTTCTGCTCCGTGTGCTTTTGTGACTTACGTCATAGCTGCGTTCAGATGCAGGGCTCACCCCCACGTTACATCTACAGACATCTCAGACAGCCCCGTACTCTTGCTGAGGTACCTGGATTAACGGCTAGCCTGCCTCTCCACAGAGGATGGATGGGCACACACACCTTGAGGGAACAAGTCAGGAACCAAAGTGGACTAAATGACACTGTGGGATTCCCTCCACAGAGTAGCTGCAGGCCCAGGATTTGGGCTCCTCAGCTGACTCCACCCAAGTTACCCGCAGTGAATCGGAGGCCAAACTCTACTCAGGAACTGCTGGGCTCCTGAGGAGCCCCTTGAAAGCCTTTGCTTTGGTCTGGAGGAGTGTGAGCTTCCCCACTGGCAGTCAGTACAGCGTGTGTTTGGCAGCCCAGGCTTCGCCTCAGATTTTCTCTGTTCCCACAAGACACCCAGGATATGGGACGCACCAGCACTGTCCTCTGGCTGGTGCTGGCAGAGCTGTCCTGGCAGTGCGACATTGTCTGAGGACATCAATACCCTAAAACTGGAGCAACCGTCACCCTGCCATGGGCACTCTCCTCTTCCAACTCTAATCCATCAAAAACCAACCATCCCAGGTCACCTCTGTACAGCTCTAACTTACCCAGTGGGTTAAAAATTAATAAAAACCTAACTTCTTCGAATCAAAGTAATGAGTAATGTCAGAAAAAGCCTTTTGTAGGCTCCATTCTTCATCGATCCCTCTCTACTGCTCTCTCTCACACACGCACACATGCATTTTCCATTCTTTTTCCAGCCACGCTGCATGTTTATACCAACAGAAGTGACTGGCAGACAATAATTCAGTTGTAGAATTAAAGCAAGGGGAGGTAAATGACCACACAAATAGACCATTAGGTAAATGTCAGTTCTCATATTTAATATTTTAATAATTTTGTTTGCAACATTTACCACATAAATCATCTAAATAAATAGATGCTGTACAGTCTCTTATCCATATCAGTACAAAAATAAAACCACACTTTGTGTCAAATTATACTTGAGCCTGCCCTCCCTTTGCTATTACAATCTCCTTTTACAGCACATACTCGCTCGGAAAAGGCATTATACTCCGATTGGTTTGTTTGGAATTGGTTTACTCCCTATTCCCCCTCCCTCCCCAAATACATTCAATTAGTCTGTACAAAAGCTAGAAACTCATTCTGTGCAAAAGGAAGCTTTCTGTGTGCAAAGACTCAGGTACTCTAGCGTGCTGACAGGAACAACAGCAACAATTGAAGAGACAAGACCAAAAATAATCGGGGACCTTCCCCTCTAACCGACCCCATCCATCTCCCCCCAGCAGAAAGGAAGCATACCAAATTAGATGAGTCAGTGTGCAAATGAGTCCATAGGATGTGCAATGCGCTGAGGGAAAAGGTCGGTGCTGAAAACCCAGAGAACTGGGGATTCCCCCAGCTGTAGAGCTGGCTAGGTGAGGAAAAAAAGATCCTCTCATCTTAGCCTGCTCAAAAGGTCCTCGAGATATGCAGAACAAAAGCTTCATCTAAATGATTTTAGTTCTTTTGTTGCCGTTCATTTGGAGATGAGGTGAGGAAAGGGCCTCTGGAAAAATCCAGCAGCTACTAAAGACCTGGTTGACCCTCCCTTCCCCTCCCCACTCCCTGCAGAAGGACAGATATCTCCCTGTTCCTCAACTAAGCTAATAAGGTGCAATTTTTCAGACAGGAAACTCTCTAAAGACGTCTCCAGAGCTGGAAGAAGCAGTCCTGGTTCCAGACCAGGACTGCTCAAACTGAAACTCAACTTCATTTTTCCCTTTCCTCAGACAAGGGAGGTGGGGAGGAAGGAGGCCACCAGCATCCTGAAGGTGAGCAAGGGACTCTGCATACCTCCTCTCCTCCCTTGGGGAGCCCTCCTTTACTTGGCACAGTGGAGAACATTCCCCCTCCAGCCATGGAAGGGAGGCAAAGGGCTGGGTGGCAGCTCTGGAAAACGATAAGGAGCAGCCAGTGACCCAAAACAGATACATCTTTCACTTTTCAAATGCCACTTTTAGACAGACGATAAGGAGTACTTAGCACTCCTAGTGCTTTGCATTTCCAAAGTGCTTCAAAACATACTTCAGATTTAAAGGAGGAAAAAGAAAAAAAAGCTGCTTAACATTTTGACTGATTTGCAAAAGCTTCTTTGTGCTGACACTACATTTTCTTGGTAAAAAATAATATTAAAAAAAGGCTTTCCATCTCCTCCAAAATCCCCTTCCCAGGCAAAACTCTGCTACCCCAGTAACGAGAGAAGTTGTGACAGAGGTTCTGAACAGTCTCACGAGCTCTCCCCTTCCATGTCCAACTGGCAGCCTCAGCTGTCCCCAATGTTGCGTTTCAGACAAGAACCCCTAACAAACATCTTTGCAGAACAGCCCATGTCAGACAGAAACAATCTCAGCAGCAAAGCTTCTACCCATCCCAACCTGGTAGTAATTCATCTCCTCCCATCAGCCATTACGCTGAGGTCTGCTCCTCTCCACAACTCCTGGTTACCTAGGGACCATCTCCCACCTGCTCCCTGCTAGGCCACTGTACTCTTAAGAAATTCAGGATGGATGGGGAGTTGGAAGAAAAAAGGGGATCATCACCCCAGGAAGTGCTTGTTAAAGCAAAGTATTCAAAGGGTCTGAATTAAATTTGAAGTGATTGCTTTTCTCTCCATCCAATTGACCTGGGGCTGTTTTGTAAGCCTTCTCATTTTACCCAGCTGCCTGGGGGCAATCCAGGTGGTTTCCCTTCGAGCACAGCAAGGCCAGCAGGCAGAAGGCAATATGGTCTCGTGATCATAAGCTACAGTCTCAAAACAAGTTTACCATGCCCTTGAGGACACAGCAAAAGTGACACGTTCCTTTACCTGTATGTGCCAATGCTATACATCCCCACGCAGAATTACCCTAGGCAAGCTGTTAACATACACATCTCCCTTGCTCTTCCAGATGAGACAGATACACAAAGCGCAGCATGGACCACCTACGCAGCCCAGAGCCCACTCAGACCTCAGAGGCGCATCCACCCACTGGAGCAAGGGATGAGCTTCACCACAAGTCATGTCAGACATCTCTCAGCTGCATCACCCAAAAGCTGCCCACAACACCCTGGGAAGAGCAACCCTGAGGAAACTCCTTTCCTAACAAGTAGCTGTCCCAACTACTTTCCTAGAAAGGCCTGCTGCCCTCTTCTTCCTAGGCTGCAGGTGAACAAGGGAGGAGCGGAAGACGGGTGGATACCAATAAGCCTTAGAAAAGGAGGTTTTTGCACTTTCTCTATTTCAGAAAGCAAAAACTTAAAGCTTGAGGGGAGAGGAAGGGGTGGAGAGGTGGTGGTAGATTTAGCTTTGCTCAAGTGCATGGATGTGGCTGACAGCCCTTGCTGCTGTCTTCCGCACCCCAGCCTCTGTTGTGGCTACCACTGAGGGTCCTGCATGAGCTACCCTGCCTATTTTTTGACCTGTGCGAGGCCTCTCTTTTCTATTCCAGTGAAACCATCAAACAGCACTTGCTGGCGTACAGCAGGAAACAGTATTGGGGCCAAGGGCCCCCTGTGAGGTGAACAAACAATTTTATACATTCAGTCACAAACACCAGAAGAACAATTCTGGACAGTTTCACAACACTAACAACAAAAAAAGTCATTCATTTCTCAATAAGCTTCTTTCTGACTGAGGCTCCAACATATGCAAGGGTCAATTCACTAACAAATTAGGGCTTATTTTGGCAAAGGGAACTGCTTTTGAGTGTTCTCACAATATCCTGGTCTCACTTGCAGAAGAAAGAAAACCAACCCAACCACCTTGACCTGACTTCACAAGCAGAAGGGTCCCCAAGCAAATGCAAGACAATAAGGAGCATGCAGGAGCTACGAAGCTACTTAATGCCACTATTTATGTGTTAAAACTTACTGTTCCAAGGCATCACTTATATATCAGAGCAGGAACATCATGTTTAGAGCCATCCAAGACCAGAGGTGGCAAGTCCTTTCCTTTTTTTTTTTTTTTGTTAAAAGCCCAACCCCACAGTGTTAACAGCAGAGGTTTTCCAAACTCATGAAACCCCTCAGTTCTGTTCTATCCTACACAGTGTGTTCACTGTGAAGAGATATAGAAAATCAAAACTTCAGTCCCCAAAATGTGGCTGGTAAATTCTCACATGGAAACATTTCTAAGAAGGACTATTCAAACAGTTCTTCTTTGAGAAGTTTGTTTCTTGCTTACAGTTCAGTAATTTCCACTGGCTGAGGTCTGTTTTTCTTGTTTACAGCCGTGGAGCCAGAGGAGGTATGGGAGAGTTCGCCCACTTCTATTCTCGGCCTGTGCTTCAAATAGAATTATTAAACTCAGCTTCAGCTGGATGCTATTCTGGCTCTTCTAATCAAAGGGAATGTTTAACAAAGCTCCAAGCACACATCTGATTTTCATGATATGTTAGCCCAAGAGGTCTCAATTCAGTTTTCAGATTTTGGGTTGAACTGGCAGATGGACAGGATCAGGGAGAAGAGACAAGGAAACCCAGACACCCTCTCTTGCCATTTTAAGTACAATCCCCATATTATCTCTACACCTGTAGAAGTGAAATAAACCTAATTCTGAAGTCCCTGAAGGCCAGATCTACCAAGGACGTTTGCAACAATAAGTCACCAGACAATATGGAACAGAACCACATTTTAAGAAGACCAAGAGAAAAATCTGCTCAAAAAGATCTTTAAGCAAGAATTCACGAATGTCAAAAAAAGTCCACCCCAACTCAGCAACTGCTTAGTTTCCTACCACAAACTCCTCCACACACACACAAACCAAACCTACGCACATGCAACTGTCTTAACCCGATAAGGGTTAACTCCTCATTGACCTGCACACAAGGCAGCATGGTAGCCAGGTTCTTTGTTCAACACTTCCCGACGCAAGATGATTAGTCACCAGCTAAACACAAGCTAGCCTGATCCCAAAAATGATTAAGAAGATATGAAGCTGTGGGTGGATCTGCTCTAAAAGACCACTACAGGTCTTTGAAAACTCCACTGCGAGAGGAGAAAGGACATTTAAAGAGAAAACAAAACCTTGAGAAGCCTCATCTGGGGAATGGACAGAAAAGCAGAGGATGGAAATCCAGTTTATGAGGCCAAGCTCTTTCCTGCCACAGGATTGGTATTGCTTCTGATTACAGCCAAAACCAAGTAACTCAGTGAATAGGAAACTTTTTTGGTGTGTTTGAACACCTAGATGAAGACAGGGCTAAGGTGGCAGTAGCTGCATTAGAATAAAGAAGCCAGATCCTGTAAGTGCTGTGAAGATTCAGCAGGACCAGCTGGAGTTCAAGACTTTTTGAAAAATAAGCTAAAATATTATGTTTCTGCAGCCATAACTACCTGACGTGCTAGAGCCCTCCAGTGCAGGCTCAGCCATGTGGCGTGTCCACTAGTCACCACAAAAGAGATGTGGGTATCCAGCACATTTGGCAGATGTTGGAGAGAGGGAGTGTGTGTGTGTGGGGTGATGATGACAACACAGTCTGACCTCGCATCCTGCAAACAAGGGTGCAATTCCAGGTACAGAAGCCTTAGTGTGGACACCCACATTCAGCAAACATTCTGAGCCTGTACACTTACCTCATCAATTTGCCCTTGCTAGCTGTTGCAAGCTTCCTTCCCACTCACTCTTCCTCTCACCACTTAATCCCCCTCCCCAGCTTCCACTTCTCACCCTCTCAGATTTCTCCAAAATAAAACTCCCATTCTGCTGCCCTGGGAGACAAAAGGTTAGTCCAGAAATTCAAGATCTTCCCAGTGGTCCAGAAACTGCCGTGACGCAGTGGAAGACAGGCCTGCTCAAACAGCTCTGAGATGGAAGGGGGAAATCCTAAGTCTATACTGAGCTGCCATATCCTATCTGAGGTAAAACCTGCTTTTAATAAAAAAACATAGGAGCGGTCCAAGCACTTTGCAAAAAGTAGATGTCTGGAGGACCAGAAGCCCCAGAGCTCCCAAATTCTGCAGGCAGGCAGCCAAACACTTCCAAAGAACACACTGAGGATTTCCACTAGTGTCTTTACCTTGGAGGCTAGTAGCTTCATTAGAATAAATACAGCAGATAGGAGATACTTCATGTGGGGTAGAGAGAAGGAACAAAGGATTTAAGGACAGTAACCATGACAGTAGCCAGTGTTACCCTGCAGCACTCTGTCCTGCAGTTCCCACCTTAGACTCCAGCTTACTTTTCTTGCTTTCCATAGGAAAAGGTCTATAATAAAAAATGTATTTAAATAAAATTTGCTTTTAAAAAAACAGAAGAGAACATGCATGTGCAAGAACAGATCCTACGCTAAACTACACAGCAATTCTTCCAAAACCTCAAAGTGTCACAGGCAGTCCAGCACGAGGCATTTGTAAGTGCAAGATCAGGCAGGGTCTACCGAAAGGCAGACCGCTTTCCTTGGTAAAGCCTTCCAAGGGGAAGTTCCCACCAGTAAAGTAGTATGGGATCACAGATACTGTGAGGAGACTCGAGTCATGGAAGAATATTACTCAGGCAGTACTATCTAAGAATTGTCATTGCTAAGAATTAAGAACTTTTTCCCCTCCTCAAATCTAATCCATGCCTTCCCTACATGTTGTTTACCTTGGATTTTTCAATGGGATCCAAGAACAGAATTTGCTGCTAATCAGGATCCATTTCTAGCTCAGTTCTGTCCAATTCTTGTGTCCTGGGCCTGTGCCAGTATCTTGGATATCTTTACAGTGCCAGGCAATGCTTTGGTTGTCCTATTACCCCCTCTTCCCAGGGGAGAGGAGTCAGTTTTCAACAAACATATTACTACAGATTCAGGGCAGCATTTGTTACTAATACTGAATTTGGCAAAGGCTAAGAACACCCCGCTTTCCATAACACATTCCTCACACAGCAGAGACGAGCCTGGAAATCCTGTTCAGTGTATACAGAATGGTATGTCTCGACTGCGCCGGGTTTCTGAGCACTTAATGAGGGCAAATTGAATTTACATCGCCAATGTAGATTTCAGAGATGCATTTCAGCCTTTCTGCATGATCAGCAATCAAAGGGAGAAACCTCTGCTGCCTATAGGACCCGTGCTGCAAAGACTGACTTACCACAGACAAGCATATACGGTTCTGAAGTCCTGACAGCAGGCCACAGGGAAAACAGCACTGGAGAGAAAGTCTTAACAGGCTGGAGTTATCTACACAGGTAGGATCCATCGCCTCTCACTGCTGCAGGAAGAGAGGGAGGAGGAAGGTGGGAAGAGCAATGCACAGAGAAGTATCTTTATCCAAAGGATATCAATTGCAGAACAAGGCGGCAGGCTAGAGATCCATCTCTCTTTCCACCTCCACATGCCCTCTCCCCACAAATGCAGCTGCTGCCACTTAGCAGGATAAAAGGCAAATTGTTTGGCTCACTGCTTTCACATCTAGAAGGGGAGTCTGTGCTAGGGAAAGGGCTGTCAGTTTTTGAGATGGACAAAACAACGACAAACACGCTCCCCCCCCCCAACATTGCCCTTTTTTGCGTATCTGAAAGGGGAAAAAGGAGCAGAAAAAAAAAGGGTCTCTGTAAACATTTTAAGAGGAGACATTTTGGATTTTTTTTTTTTCCTTAAGGGGTAAAATAATCCTTCCCTAGCCCCACCCTAAAAGCATTGGTTTTGGGGAGCACTGAAAACAGCAATTCAGAACTGCACACTCCGGTCTCGGAAGAAGCCCTCAGCCACTTGTGCTTCTCTGAAAGTGACGGTAATGGAGTTTGCCGTGATGTCTGTCACTGTCACTTCGCTGGGGGGCACAGTGGGAATCCAAGGGAGACTGCCATCCACATCTGCTGCAGAAGGAGAGACAGATAAGAGTGTGTTAGTGAGGGAGAAAGGGGGTGAGAGAGAAGGAAGACAGAGGGAAGGATGCAAAAGAGGCCTCCTTTCTGACAAATGATGGCTAAATTCAGCCTGTACCAAGTCTGCACCTACAAGGCAAGAAAAAGCATGGTCAAGCCCTCCCCTCGGAGGCTAAGGGAAAAGGGAAGATCACTGCAGAATATAATGGGAAAAGAGAAAACCAGCAAAGATGTTCAGACACACACCAGCATTGAAGTGGTCCACAAAGGGGTCAGAAGACCCTGTACCACCACCCAGCTCATCTAACCATCCAGAATTCCCTGATACCTCTCACCCCTCTCAGCACAGCACACTCATCCCAGGTGTAAGATCACCTGCTTGTAAACACCCTGTCCTGTGAAATGTCAATTATCACATGCTCTTCCACACACTCTTCAGATGCTCCTATGGGAGTCAAAGGGAACCAAAATGGAGGGTCTTACTTGTATTGCACCAGCCACAGAGCTTGGGTGTGATCCTCTCAAAAATCCATCAACATGCTTCATGGAGAGGCTGCACTCCCTTTCTCATATCCTCCTTTTGCTCCTGGATAGCTCCATGCAAGAAACACAAGCATCCCTGCACTTTCTCACGTAAGAACTATTATCAGTCCCTCTGCCACCCAAAGGCTCGCTTCCGTGCAATGCACAGAGGCAGCCACAGCAATACAGAAAGGAGGAAGAAAAATATAACCCCTCTCTGTCACTATACACCTTTGTTCTCCCAACATGGGCAAGGAACAAGGGCTCCTTAAGAGTGTATTTCCCAGCCTCTGTCTCAAATATCTGGGTGCCTACTTCTACCTCAGAGTCCAACCCCCTCCAGCAATAACTGGTGGTGTGTCAAGAAGAGGACATTTTGCATTTCTGTGGTGTCATTCACTCTTCTGATCTCTGAGTACTTTAAAGCCCAGAGGTTCTAGGGGGAAGCAACACCACACATTTGCTCATTGCCAGGATGCAACACCAGGTTCCTCTCTGCTACCTCCATTGCTGCCTCCCTAAATTCTGGGCACCATTCAAGTCCTTCTCAGGAAGGGGGGCATAGTATTGATTCCCAGAAGAGAGCCCTCTCCCAAAAACCTAATCCAGCCTGGCTAACAGCTACTGCTATCAAGGAGTAACAGGATTCCCTTAGCTACTACAAGCAGCACAAGACCTGTTTTTCCACTCCTCAGGAAAGCTACGCCTTCAGAAGCTCTAATAATGCAGGGATAGAGTTTCCCTGGTAACTCAGAGCAACACAGACATCCCACAGCCCTCCTGCACGTGATCCCCCCCCAAAATGCCAGATATGTTTGGACATCTCCCGTGCTTACACTCGTGCTGCCTACTCAGTGGGATCAGGCAGGAGTTACCATCCTTGGTTCATCTCACTCATCCCCCTCTCACACATATCTATAGCAAGAGGCTTTTAGAGGGTGTGGGGTGTGGAGAGGAAAGGGAAGGAGGGGGCCGAGGAATGCGCTGTGGGTTCCTGGTGGCATTCCTGTACGCTCCTCAGAGCAGCGCTATGAGAGGCGTGCTGGTGTCCAAGCTTGTCCGCTGCCAGCCAAGCTCCTTTTACAGAGCAGCAGGCTGAACACAGCTGTGGACAGAGGCAGCACTCATCACTATCACACCTGCATGTCACCTCTGGCGGGAGGAAGCTCTCAGAGGGGACTAACTTGCAGTAACTTCTGCATGTTTTCTAACACTGGGAGGGGTGTCACTGGTAAGGACTACAGAGAGGCAACAGCACCAAAAAAGCAGATTAATCTGTGCCATTCATCCAAGCAGGAAAGGAACTTGCAGACAAGATGGCCACAATGTGAGCCGGTGAGAGCTGCTCTGAGGACCTGACCTAAACCACAATCTCAGGATGAGGAAACATGCAGAGCATCCTTTGCATGCTCTAGAATTTCACAACCAAGAGGTGTCTGGCCTTACCTTCTTTGCTGGTGTGCTGCATGGCCTCCCAGTCCTCAGGGCCCTGTCTGGCCTCTAGGCCCACTGCATCATTCAGGAAGAACTCATGCCTGCAGTTTCGGCTCTCCAGGCTTGCCATGCGGGGGAACTTCTTCCTCGACAGCCGCAGGTACTTCTGGTTTTTGCGTTGCTTCCGGAGAGAGAATGGCAGGACCGCTCCCCCTGTCTTCTCTGAGAACTCTGCCTGCCCTGGCTTGGCCCCTGGCAGGTTACTGTCTCCTCCTCCAAACCTCCGTGCAAGGGAGAAACACAGCTTCTCCTTTCCCTTGTGGGCACTCCTCAAGTCCATGCCATACAGCCGCTGCCAAGACATCAACACAGAGGTCAGAGTGGCAATCTGATAACGCAGTCAAGGCTCTCACCTGGGAGCCACAAAACTATTCTTTGTTCAGTCCCTGAACGTCTAGAGGAGCTAGAAAAAGTTTTGCTGCTTCTACAACACTCTTTCTCTCACCTCTTCAACTGCCATCTAACCTCTTCCTAATATGTTCCTCCTGGGATTGGCTGCTTTGCTGGGCAACAGCCAAAGCATGCTAGAACTCCACTTCCAACCAGAAGCTACCTTTAACTTGATGGAAAGTCCAAGCACAACATTAATTAAAAGAGCACGCAAATCAGGTAACCTGCAACCACCCAAGCCCAAAGTTTATAAAATCCTAGTTCAGAGAGGAAGAGCTGTCGTTGGTTTGGTTGTTTTGCTTTTTTAAAGACAAGTTAGCTGGCTCTTCAGCTAATAGGTTAAAACTATCTGCCTACCCACTGATTTTATGTTGTTGTGTTAGCTTCTATGTCCAATTTTGGCCATGAACAGTAAACAGACAGTTTCCACCCGCCTGTGAGCAGAAGAGCAGCACAGCTCCCAGGCTAGAAATACACAGAAGAGCAAGAGGCTACCTGCAGTAGGAGGCGCTTTGGTTTGGGGCCTCTTTTCCTGTACCCCGATGCACGGTCTCTCTCTTCCCTGTGAAAAAGGAACACCAATCAAACTGTGTACTAAATACCACAGCACAAAAACTAGTCAGGACTTCTACCTTTCACAGCACAGCTCCCCCATTTCCTTCATTAAAACCCAACAGTGACCAGTGTGGGCTTGGAAGACATCCCAGAATTGCTTCTTATAGGAGTGAAAGCCTTGCAATAAGGGAATTTGTCCGACTCAGCTGATCAAGGATGGGTTAGAGAAACTTATCACCTTGCATCACTCCAGTCCAGCCCTGGACCCGATTAAAACTCGAGACTGATTGCTCTTTGGCTCAGCGCTACTTGTGCTTGGCCTCATTTCCTGAACAATGGAAATCAAAGCTGCTTTAACCCTGTTTTGTCCACTTCATCCGACACCAGAGACAGAAATCAAGTAGGATCATGAAGTGGGGACAACAGGGGCACTTTATGCACACTATGAAATAAAAGACACTATTTCCTTTTCCTGCATCCAGGGAGAGAAAGAACATGCGCCCTTACTTTTCTTCATAAGCCACTACCAGGCGAGGGTCCAAGATATGATCCTCTGGCTCCCATGTGCTGTATCTGAAGGAAAACACAAGGAATATAAAGTAAACAATACTTTATTGAAGCATTCTCTCTGCAGGCCTGCTATCAGGCTGCTGCGGCCCTGGATACTGTCTTCACAAGGGTCGGTGGGGTCTGCCACAACATTGCGAGAGTTCTAAAGAATCCCAGCCATTCCCTCCCCACTTCCCGCAGACACCACCTCTCCTTCCCAAAACAGGCAGGGCCAAGCATCGAACAGCTCTTTGCAGGAGAACAGGGAAGACTTTCCTCCCCAGGGCCCCCTCCACGCTGTTTGCAAAGCCTGTGCGGACACTCAGAAACTGATTTTAAGTCATTGCCTCAAAAGGTCTCATCTGCAGCACTCCCTCAAATCCAACAAACCCCGTGGAACAATGACACGTGTCTGATCTGACACAGCTTTCCAAAAAAATAGGTCTCTCTTAATTTAGAGTGCTCAAAGAGTAAGTACGCTTTCTCACCTCATGATTAATTACCTCTAATCACTGGAGCTGAAAGCATTCATTTAAGAAGAGTTTAATTTTTCTCCACTGATGCCATTCAACTAAACATGTTTAGACCTGGGCCCTGAGGCAAGTTGATGGCGACTTTCCAGCTCCTCCTCCGCCTGCCTGACTCCCCTGCAGGTTGGTTCTCTCTAGCACAAGTCACCGGTATTTCTGTACCTGCGCGGGAGGAAACCTAACGGCTCTGTGGTCAGGGCTGTCACAACCACTCAAAATAAGCTCGATGCTCTGAATGTAGCCTGTGAGTGGTATTGCTCACTGCGCCACCTTCCTCCTTGATTGCCAGAGAGCTGTGACAGGAGTCGGATGCTTGGGAAAGGACTGAACCCACCCAGCAGGCAACACTAAAACGGGTTAAGAAAATGGCAGACAGTATCAGGGAGAGGCAGCCAAAAACTCCTGCTGTGGAAGGTGAAAGGATCACAAGGTGGTTCTCATACCATGTTTGCTTCTAAGGGGTCGTGTTTGCCCAGAAGAGGTGGGTGGCATGTCTCTACCATACAAACTCAAAGGCAAGAAGGCAATCTGAAACCCCAGATGCCTCAGAGCATTAATTTTCCTGGTGTGTGAGGTCCAGGGCCTGGAGGAAAAGCCCCTCCCAGTCCTTGGGAAGGAGGGCCAGAGAGAAGTTACATGCAGGTTGGCAAAGGTACATTTGTATTAGTGCCTTTAAACAGGGGGAAACATTTTAGGATGTTTACATCTCTGGATAAAGCACAGGCTGTTCTTGAGGGCACACAATGCATACATATGTAGGTACACAGGGAAGGTGGTTAGGGTGTGCTTTTTCCTTTCATCTCTCCATCAGACAGAAGAAAGGTACTGAAATATAGGAGCGTGCCTGCAGAAGGATTCTAGAAATGAGCAGATAATTATTTAGTAAATGGGAGAAACAAAAATACAAAATTCAGATATCCCATGGTGGTACATCAGAGAGTTAAGAACAGTCATGTCTTCATAACCAGCTGATGATCCCTCCCTCCCTCCTTTGCTGAAGCTTCCTGCAGCAACCTGACTGTGAGCTGTCAAAGCCAAGATGCTGTTTCAACAGAGGAAGGTTTCCTCCCAGCTGCAGGGATTCTGGCACACATTCTACAAATTTAAGAAAAATAACAACACAAGGGGGAAAAAAAGTCATCAAATTCCTTTTCATGGGCAGAAGAAGAAAGGGGATTTGCTTTTTTTAAAAAAAAAATCAAACCCAACTAAACCAAACAACCAGTGGGTGTTGCCTTTTTCTCTGAAGCTCAGTTTCTGGCTTCACTGCAGTGGCAAAACACTGCATATAAAAACCCCCACGGTTCAGTTTGCCACGCGCGCGCACACACGCACACTGAGCTATATATACGGGTACGCACAGCCCAGGCTGCAGCAGAACTGCAGAGAGCAGGCACTCTGGAAAACACAGATCATATGATCTTCCTTCCCCCTCCTTCTACTCCTCCTCTTCCCCCTCCCCTCTTAACTCCAACACAAGTTGTAAACAAGCTTGTAGCTAGAATCAGATTGTAACTCCTCCATTCCCTGACTCCTGCAGTACAATCCAGAAATGGTCTACAGTGCAAAGCACTAAGAATTTTTTATTAAAAAGAAAAAAAAAAACAAAAAAAAGGTGAAATATCAGTTACATGGTAAAGCAGCAAACTACTGACCTATTCTTATTCCCATCCATGAGCCTTCAATGGGAATGATGAGATACTGTACAGAGATTACAAAGGGCAATGCAACAAGGTTCTGGAGGGGAATGAAGACAAATATGACATGGGATGAGAAAAGAGTATGATGGAAGCAAACAGCTTGTGATGCTGCATGCCATTACAGGCACATGTATGTTTAGAAACAAGGAACAGAGGCTGCTTGCAGGATGAAAGTGACTTCAATGCTGAAAGCATCTTGTTTTTAAGCAACTCAAACCATCAAGTGAACGGTTAAAGTGGGTGAGGGAGGAAAAAAAATCAGTGCTCTTCAGATTTGGAGTTTGCAGGAAGAGGGAAGGTGTTTGGACATGTCACAACATGAAAAGAAGGGAACCCTGACATCCCCTTGCTCTCTGGGCACAGGATGCTTTTCATTCCCAAATGAGAGTTCTTGGCTCCTCAAGTTCCAAGGCGCAGAGCAAGGAAAGGCAGCAGCAGGAATAAGGGCTGCTCTGTCCAAGAAAACATTATGCCATGCCTCAGCCCACCTTCTTGGCAAGTGACTTTATGAGAGAAGGTCCTAGATGCATTTTTTTGAAAGGAGAATGGGACAAACATCCTTACTCTGGCCAAAAGGGGATGGTGCCTCAGAGCCTACAAATACATTTTCCCAGTCTTTAGCAGCAATTAAATTAGGCTTGGCTACTTAAGAGGCTGAAGCAGTCCGTGGCAACTGGTGCTCAACAAGTGCACAAGGTGACACTCTGACAGCAGTACTTACAGTTAAGAACAAAGTCACCCTCTCCCACCACCAACTGGGAGAGGAAGCTGCTTATATTCACACATGCCCTATAAGCAAAAGGATTAGGCATGCAGGAGGGCACTTCAACTCCTTGGATGCCAGGTACACCCTAGTGTGTCCCCACTTTCCAACTGCAAGGATGAACCAGTAAAAGCAGACCCCTTTGTGCAGCAACACACAGTGCCACTGCACATGTCAGGTCGTACCCTGTGTACGTACGTATGTGCACTGTGTGCGTACACACAGAGTTACAAACAGAAAACCAAAGGCAGGGCCCTCTGCAGGTTAGCCAGGGGGCTGTTTCACTAGACAGCTAGCTAACAGCTAGCTAACATAGTAACGCTCTCCAGTTACCTAATCTCAACGCATTTTACATACTGTCAAGGCACAGAGCAATCACTCTTCTTCAGAGGCAGCTGCATTTTACTGAGAGCAGGATCTGTACACAGTGCACAGCAACACTACTTTTTTTTTTCCTTCTTTTTGCAACGTAGCAACCAAAGCAAAAGCAGAAAAGGCCCTCAGAATAACAGAGGGTTTAGGACAAGGAAACAAAGGCATGGCGGTAATTTTCAAGGGACAAAGATCACCTGCATTTGGCCACAATCAATAAAGCTGTAACATTGCCCCTTTTTATTTGTGAACTGCAGAGGGAAAGCAGTAGGACAAGACCATCAACTTATTTTCTACTTTAAAAGACTGCATATAGCCCTAAAAATAATGTGGGGCTCTCCTGGTGCCAACTCAGAAAAGCAGACACCATTCTAAGTTCAGAATCACAGACTGGTTTGGGTTGAAAGGGACGTTAAAAGATCACCTAGTTCAAACCCCCTGCCATAGGCAGGGACACCCTCCACTAGATCAGGCTGACCAAAGCCCCATCCAACCTGGCCCTGAGCACTTCCAATGATGGAGCATCCACAACTTCTCTGGGAAATCTGTTCCAGCGCCTCCCCAACCTCACAGTGAATAATTTCCTCCTAATACCCAATTTAATTCTACCCTATTTCAGTAGGCCACTGCCCCTTGTCTTATCACTACTTGCCCTTGTAGACAGGCCCTCCCCAGCTTTCCTGTAGCCCCCTTTAGGTACTGGAAGGCTGCAATTAGGTCTCCATAGAGTCTTCTCTTCTCCAGGCTGAACAAGCCCAGCTCTCTCAACCTGTCTGCACAGCAGAGGTGCTCCAGCCCTCTGATCATCTTTGTGACCCTTCTCAGAACTTGCTCCAACAACTCGTCTTTCTTGTCCTGGGGACTCCAGAGCTTATTGCAACCCAGAAGAATCAAGGTTCCCTGTAGAACTCACCAGGAATTTAAAAACATTTGTATCTAGAAAGCCTCTCAATGGAATATTTCAGTGGTGGCCAAAACCAGTCAGAATAGACTGGCATAGGGTTTGTGTCCCTCAGCTGCCATTCCAGAAACAGAGTTTTGGTTTGTTGCTCTTTGTTTTTGTTTATCGTTGCTGAAATGAGACCCAAAAGGTTACTCATTGAGAATGACATGCTGAGTTGCAAAGCTACAGTGTAAGTGGCTACTGAATATTAAAGAAAAATAGTAAAAGACAAGTAAAATAACAACTTACTTTGGGGGCCATCCTTTCCACTTCACCAGGTATTCTACTTTACCCTAAGGACAGAAAAAGGAAGAAGAAAACTGGTGAACTCCGCAACCAAATAAAGGCTACAGTAAGAGATACAACCAATCATCAGGACTAAAAACTCTGAACTGAAAAGCTCATTTCCCATCACTTTATTTTCAAAACAAAGCCACTTCCGCATTCAGCTGCAATTGCTATACCTTTTTCCCTAGAAAATGGGCACGCAAAGGTATTTAACTATGCTTGAATTGCCAGGACCTTGGAATCATACCTCTGCAGAGGCCTAACAGGCAGAACCCCAAAAAGCTAACCAGGAAGCACAACTGCAACCATTCCTGCCTATACAAGCAATCCTACAAGAAGTCAGCACTCATAAACATGAGAGGGAGATATATGCCAAGAGCAAGTGTCAGAGGGATTTATGTTTTTTTTAAGCAGAGAGAAGAAATACAGTATTTCAGAACCTGTGAAGCATCTCTTTGGCATGTTCCCTGCCAGTCACTACATGCTTTACTCAAATATTGTTCCATTCACCACAGTCATTCAACCTTTTGACCAAAGCAAACAGCAGCTCACAGCTCAAGTTCAGAGTTATCCATTAATTTGAGATTTAAAAAGCAGAAGGGAAAAAAGGAGTTCAGTTGTTAGAAACCTCATTCAAGGGATCCACGAGCAGTGTGTACAACTATTAAAATCTTTAATGTTATACCGAGGGGTTTGTCAAGCACTTCCCAAAGCATGGCAGAAGCTGACCACCCTCCCAAGTGCCCCTGTTGCAGCTGCAGGCACCTTCACATGACAGCAGAGCAAGCAAAACGCTTGGGTGCCAGAGAGCTGGGGTCATTTGCCTCACAGGGGGCTCATCGCCACCTCCCCGGTGCCTGAAAACACCGCCCTACAAGGTACTTCCCACCAGAAGGTCTCCCCACGCTGCGTGTTTACATGTTGTCACCGCCGGGGAAACTGAGTCCCCAACCGTCCCGAACCCGGCTCGCTGCCGCCAGTGCTGATTCGGCAGGAGCAGGGACACCCCACCCCGCTCCCCACCAGCCCCAGAACCCCACTCACGGAAACAACCCCCCCCCTTTCCCACCCGCTCACCTCCCGAGCGGCTCCCCCCAGCACGCGTGTCCCTCCCCCAGCTTGGGGGCCTTCTGCCCCCCCTCCCCCCCACGCGGAGTGACTGGGGCGGCACAGGCCGCCCCAGTCACTCCGCGTGGGGTGAGGGGGGGGGGAAAGCCGAGAGCCACGCTCGCCAGACCACCACGCCCCCCCCCAACCCCCCGCCCGCCGCGCTTGTGCGAGGCAAGAGGGGCGGGTGGTGTCCCGGTGCGGCCCCCACCCCCCCCCCCGCCCGGTGGGGCCCGCCCCGCCGCAGCCCACCTTCCGCACGCGTTTCTTGCGGATGCTCTCCACCGCGAACACCTGCTCCCCGATGGCCGACAGCTCCATGCAGCGGGCGGGACAGCGGCGCTACACCCGCGACAGGGGGAGGCGGCTGGTGCAGAGCGCGGCGGGAGGCCGGGGGGGGGTGTGTGTGCGTGTGCGTGTGTTGTGTGTGGTGTCTGCGGCGGTGTCGTCGGTGGCCCGGCAGCGGCCGTTGCCCACTGGCGGCCGTTGCCCGCCGCTCCCCCTCACACACCCCCTCGCGCGCGACCGCGCCCCCTCCCCCCGCCCCGCTTTAGAACCTGCGCAACGTTTTCCTCGGCGCGCGCGCGCGTGTGGGCGGGGCGCAGCTTGGGCGGGAACTGCCTGAGGGGCCGCCTCCGCCTCTGCCTCCTCTCCGCCTCTGCCTCCTCTCCGCCTCAGCCCCCGCTTGCCGCTGCCGCTGCGCCGCGCCCCACGGCCGGCGCCCGGCCTCCCCTCCCCGAGAGCCAGGCTTCCGCTGGCACCCCCGTTTTCCTCACGGAAAGGGGCCGTCGGTTTCCAACACCGCGGCGCTTACGGGGGCGCCGTGAGGAGGCCTTGCCCGCCGCCGGCGCAGTCCCCAGCCGGCGGCGCTGTCTCTAGCCGCCGCAAAGCAGTAGTATTTACGACCGTTTTCCGTAGCAACGGCCCTCGGCGATCGCGTGCCATCGGCGGCGGGAGGGAAACCAGCAGGTGCCCGAGCCGAGAGGCGGGAGAGGCAGGCGAGGCGGGAGAGGCAGGCGAGGCGGGAGAGGCAGGCGAGGCGGGAGAGGCAGGCGAGGCGGGAGAGGCAGGCGAGGCAGGAGAGGCAGGCTGCATGGGCCAGCGCAGAAGAAACGTGGCGTGGCCAGCACCCGCCTCAAGTGCTTCCTCATGAACTGCATAGGGATAATCTGGCTATAGCACCCACGTAACACCTAGACGTACTGAAAAGGCAGGACCCATGGCCCCTTCCTCAAGCTGGCCAATGCTTGAAAGTATGAACGCTGTGAGCAGGCGTTCGGCACAGAGGTGTCCAGGCTCCTTTCTGCACCGATCTCATACGCAGAAATCTGCTTTTGCTTCCCAACCACTGCACTGAACAACAGATTTTTTTATTTATTTATTTTTTAGATCCCCTAGGACAATTTTTCATCAGAGCAGGGATTTAATTCTACATGTGTATCACCTTTTCTCCCGCAGTCGTGCTCAATGGCTCCTCGACTGTGACTGCATGTCCCTGGATGCTGTTTATATTGCCAAGTCTGAGATGGGATGGACCTTACTCTATGGCAAATATTACACAAAAGTCTACAGTGAGAGCAAGCTAATATATATGTATATATTAGTAATCTAGTTTGTTGATTTTTCACACAACATACCAAATCCATACATGCAGATGCTGTAACTGGCAGGGTGCATGTTCTTGACACAGTCACTTAGGAACCCAAAGTCCACTGTTGAGAATTGTGACAGAAGATAGGACAAGAAGAAACGGCACAAAGCTGTGCCAGGGCAGGTTCAAATCAGATTTTAGGAAAAAAAAATTGTCACTGAAAGAGTTGTCAGGACGTGGAACAGGCTGCCCAGGGAGGGGGTTGAGTCACCATCCCTGGATGAGTTTAAAAAAAGGGTAGGTCAGGTACTTAGGGATATGGTTTAGCATAGGACAGGAACGGTTGGACTTGATGATCTTAGGGTCTTTTCCAACCTTGTGATTCTGTGATTCTATGATTCTTGAGCTAACCATTAAATGAGACCTATCAGGTTATAACCTAGTTTTGGCTCTGTAACAACAAAACTGTTGAATATTCAAGGTTTTAGTACTGTATTGTAACATAATAACAATTAGAAAGGCTTTGATCTTTTTAATCCTTCCTTTCTCATGCTTCTGTGTTTTAGAGCAAATGGAGAAAGGTATGTAAGATAAAATTTACTTTGTATCTCAAAATTAAGAACTTTAGAAAAACTAGAAACAAAAGAAAATCAGAACATTCCTCTGAACCGCAGCAGCCTGGATTTAATCCTTTTCCTTGCACCTGAATCCAATTACTGTAGTGCTGAAATGGAAAATGGAAGAAAATGTTAACCTTTGGATAAAAGAAAAGAAACAAATCCCACAGTCAGGACAAACTTGTGAGCAAATCCATTCCTGATAAACTGTTGCACTTCTTAGTAGAGGGTATTTGCAAATTCTTACTTAATGGGTTTTTTCAAGGTCAAGGGTTTATATTTTAATTAAATGAACCTTGTTAATGAATACAAACCAAATCAACCTGTGTTTTGATGACAAGCTGTAATACTCATAAAAATAATTAAACAACAATAACGCACATGCCTGACATAATAATTTCTGCACTATTATCCTCTTCCTCCTTTCTGCTTTTACCTTTTCTCACACCACAGCAACCGACCCAAATGAAGTTGAAGCAGCATTTGCATCAGTTACGTCACAGCTTTCGAAAATGTGTGGCACTGCTTTGCCTGGAAGGATGAGTGACGAAATCTGTCCACAAGATGACATTCTCATGCCTCAAAGTTCCAGGCAAATCCCATGACATAACAAAATTTCCTTTTTTTTTTTTTTTTTTTTTTTTGATGGGGGATTTTTTCCATGCAGGTCGTCCTTCCCTCACGGGGGCTTTGTTCTGCTACAGCAACAATGCTGCCCTGGTTCTTCAGTACCGAAACGCACTGCTCATGGCTTGTTTTACTTGTCAGAAAGTGCTACCGAGTGTCTCAGGCATGGTCTGCTCAGTTTGGGGATGGTTTGGTTTGGTTATGGGTTTGCATTGTTGGTTTTTAGTTGCAGAGGGTTGGTTGGTTCGGTTTGGTTTGGTTTGGTTTGGTTTGGGGTGGGTATTTTTCAACGTTTTGGACAAAGTTGTTACTTTTTAAAGATGCTACAGCACAGTTACTTTTCATCCTGCTAATGTAATTTGAGTAAGGCAGGGCTTTTCGCATTGACAGCCAAAACCTGAAGAACAAGAAGCTCTCCCTTTATCCCACCCCATCCCAAATTCTGAATTACTGTTAAATGAATGTTATTAAGCCATTTATAGGGACTAGAAATAATTAAGACAAACAATTTAAGCAATCACGGTTCTCAGATCTTGCAGCCTGTTTTAGCAGCGCTTTAAAAGCCATTCTGTGATTAAAAAAAAACCCTTTTCTAAAGTATATCAAGAGCTCGATTACAGCAATCTTTATTTGAGCTGTTCTTGTTACGACTGATTGTACAGTCACACTCATATATTGCAGTGAACTCAATGAGCAGAAAACCAAAGCAAATATTGAACCTTCCTTAGTACAAATTCGGAGAGCCAGATCCAGGAGCCTTTAATCAAAATTCCAATTAACTTCAAAGAGTTTTACTTGAGTAAAATTTGCAAGCAGAATCTAGTACAGAAAAAAAAATTACCATTTTAATTGCTGCTAGCCTGATTAGGCCATTCAGCTTCCAGTTGACACAAGCACTTACATTAACACTAAAAATTTATTAATGGTCATTTATATTCTACCAAGTCGAATCCTGCCAAAATTATGGTGGGGTTTTTTTTGTTTGTTTGTTTGTTTGTGTTCCTGGAGGGGTTTGCATTCTGGGTTGGTGGGGTTTTTTTTGTTGTTGTTTATTTGTTTGTTTGTTGTTTTTCCAGAAGACTGCAGCAAAGATCACAGCTTCGAAACAACCCAGCACATCCCTGAAGAAATGCTGCTTGATGAAGCTTTAAGAAACGACCTTGGGGCAGAGGCAAGCCTTGGCAGCCTACCACACGGCGCTCCGCGACTGCGTAGCGTCACGGGAGCTGGCAGCCATGGAGAATCGTACTGCCGACGCCGTTTGCCGCTGGATCGGTGGGTGAACCTGCCGCTCTTCAGCTGCGGTGCCGTACGTTTAATTATCAGCAGGTGGCACTCATCAGCGCTGCTCGGCAAGCGCAGGGCCATTTGATACGCAGATGCTGGTTTCGCCCCAGAAATAAAGGACAGCGAGTGGGCACGGGCAGTGCTGCCCTGGCCCACGGGAGCGCCCTCCCGCACCGCTGAGCCGGCTGGAAGCACGGCAAGGGACAGGCATCAGGGCCGTTAAGCCCAAAGGCACCAGGCACCGTACCCTGTGGGAATGCCTGTATCAGTTAGTACTTTTAATTGGAGCTTCTTAAAACCCACGGAAGGAATGCAGCTGACCCTGCTGTCAGTTGTCCAGGGTTCACTCAGAGTTCTTGCTCTGATAGCAGCCAGCAAAGAAATGTGCTTAAAGCTGTGCTTCTGCTGTGTGTCCTTCACCTCCCAGCACAGGGGTTTTCTGACGGTGGATTGCCAGTGAGCTACAGTCCCAGCATGAAGTAGTGCTCTGCCTCTGGGGGTTGCACAGCACATACAAAGAAAACAAATGTGGAAGTCCCCTTGGCTTGGCCAAAGGAGCTAGTCCTACAGGGTAAAGATCACCTAGCCTAAGCTTAGGTTCCCCTGGGAGCTCTAGCTGAGGCCTGCCATGAAGAAAAATACCTTCTGTGGGTTCCATGTAATTTCACTTCTATCCTTCACTGCCTTTTGCCCAGCATGGGGTTTCTCCATGCCTTATAAGGCATACATGACAGTTGTTTACTTCAGCCTTTCCTCCGCTTTAGATCAGAGCATACAGCATTTCTCTTTCATGGGGGCCATGACTTGGGTGCAGATCTGAGGCATTTGGAGTACCACCGAACCAGGATGGTAAGCACTAAATCCCAGACTGTGATCCTCTAAAACGTCACACAGCTGGCACTTGTCCCTTAGTGTCACCTCAATTTGGTGGGCAGCTCAGTCTTCCTCTGCACCTTGGATCACAGCTAGGTGTGACTGGGAACCTCCAGGTAGGTGTTTCTTCCCAGGTTTCCTTGAATAGCTCAGCTACTTCCCAGAGCAGAATCAGTGAAGAAAGCAGCAGATACTATTTTTCTTCGGAAATGCTGCTGGAAGAGGATTTTTTGTTTTCTTACCTGTTAAACGATAGCTCAGCAGTTACAGGCACACACCTAGCAGTCCCAGGGATCGAGATCCAGTCCTTCCTTCGTCTTCAGGACTGTGAAATCTCATCTTCTGGGGTGCTGCCTGAAACACCAGCTTAATTTCTATCTCAACAGCAAGAGGAGCACGCATTCACCCACTGAACTTGTCTTGCTTGGTGCAAGACAAATTCAGAGCTCATGGGGCCAGGGAATGTGTGTGACTCAGCTCATCTTCATGGTTATTTTCCTGGGCAAGAGGAGATCTGCATCCTGATTCCAATCCCTAACCATTAACCAGTGCCAAACTCATGCAAAAGACCTAAACTTGACCTAGTGAAGGTGCTGAAACACTGTTCTCTGCTTTCCAAGATAAACACTTAGCTAGAGAATGGCTTTCCTTCTCTCTGGGACACTCTGAGAGCTGAGTCCTTCTGTGTCATAGCACATGTGAAGTTCATGGGTTTGGTTTTCAGATACATTCCTCTGTGGTAGAATTTTCAGTGCTCTGAAGCCTCAACTTGGAGTGTGGGTGGGCAAGGGAAAATAAGTGCTTTTGTGGTTTGGGCTTTTTGAAAAATATTTTTGTGGTTTCAATGAAATTGACTTTTGTTGCTTCAATTAATTTGAGTTTTGTTGTTTTAGTGAAAGCCTGCCCATCTGTGGACATATGATACGTCTGTGAAAAGCCTTGGCTCCCACACGCTCTATAGAAACTTGTCAGCTGTTCATTGCTTAAAACTTCCAGAGACTCCCACTCTCATGTGCGATCCTCTCATGGCACCTTCTGCCCATAGAGCATCCAGCCCTAAAAATGGTTCTTTTTGCAGAGGACTATTTGCATGTGAGACAGTGCGTGTCCCCTGTTCCTTCCACTGTGAAGGCTGCAGAGTTGCTGTTCTTGCTTTCTTCATGACTTAAGTGCTCTGAAAATGTTGAAAAACTTAAAGCCAGGTAAGGAGACAGAGTCTGACACTGAGCTGAGGGTTCAGCATCTGCACAGTCTGTGACGTGATTGGCATTTATGTTCAGATGTGTTTGGTGCTTGAAGTGGGCATCCGACCTTTACAGCAGGATGTGTCCGGGTCATGCTCTTGGGATGCAGAAGCTTGGAGGTGCTCTTCACTCATGTTACAGACATACCATATTAAACCATGTCCTGCCATGCCATGCCATGTGGGATAGAGCAGACTAGACTGGTGGGAAGAGTGCTTCATGGTCCCTCCAGGCTGAGGAGAACACTTAGCTCAGACCTCCCCCTTCTTGGGAGAGGGCTCTGACCACACAGCTACCAGTTACACACTTGCCATGCTTAGCTGCAGCAACTTTATAAGAGGCCTCAGCTCTGGAGGGTGTTTGACCTGAGATCATGACAGAGAAGGTAGATGGAGGAGGAGGAATGCACAGCTCTAACTCCTGAGCTCCGGGGGGGAAACTGGGCTCTCACAGGTTTTCTGCCTGCTGCCTCTGCCCTGGGTGATGATGGTTTGCTTTTTGGGACATCTGCTTTGTCAGGAGAGGCCAGAAGCCTGGACGCAGTCCTGGGATGAACCTCAGTGTCTTGCTCTCTGGATCTGAGAAGGCAGTTGTGATCTACTTTGCGCAGAGCATTCATTCTCTTCCTTTTTGATGACTTCCTATGTAAAAAACAAACACCAGCTCATTTCTTCCTGTGAGATCATCCTTTAGAGCCATTCCTGATCCTCGTGCCTCACCAATGTCCTCACCAAACAAATGGAGCCCAACTTCTACCTCCAAAAAAATGGGAGTTCATGACTTCTTACTCTGATGAGTCCTGTTGGTGCATGGGGAACAAGCTGGTGAGTTCCAGGAGGAGGGTGCTGGTTGCAGCACTGCACCGTGTTGCTTCCCTGCCCTCTCCCTTGGAGGCAGTATTTCCAGAAGTGATGCAAGCTAATTTGTTACTCAACTACTGTTGACTTGTGCTTTTGGCCTTGGCAAAAAGCTGCTCTGTGCCTTGGCCACAGAACAGCATCACCCGTAATCTGCCCAACGGATGGGATGCAAGGATCGAATAAATAATTATGGAAACGCCAGGAGAGGGGCAAAAGGCCTTAGAGAGGGATGAAGTGCCCAAAGGAACCCTTTGCCTGGTTTCCCTGCGCCCGACAGCGTGCCTGCAGGCTCTGAATGGCGCCTGTTCATTAGGTGGCACTACAGGCCCAGGATTTCACGGGCAAGCGCTGTCTCCAGAGGGCTCCTCTGGGACTAAGCCGGGGTCTGTAGGCTCAGATGCTTCATTACCCTATTTGCGTATTATCTTTTTCCTGGGGAAACATGCTGTCCTTACAAATCCTGGAAGAACACAGAAGTGCTATTGCAAAAGCAAAGCAGCAGCAATCAACACTTCCGATACAGTTGCCCAGGCCAGAAGTCTCCAAGAACAGCACAGGGGAGCCTGTAGCTGTGTGGGGTAAATCCTGTGCAAAGGACCTGCAGTCCAGCCACCACAACAAGGCAGTGCAAAGGGCAGAGCTGCAGGGCTGCTGCTTGGCCCTAAACCGGGCAACAGCAGAGCCAGGCTTTTCCAAAATCTTGTAATTTCTCCAGCAGCCTGTGGAGAGGCCTCAAAGGCTGCTGGAGATCTGGAGACACGTGTGCTCTTTCAAGAGAGGACACCATGCCCCTGTGCCTGTGCCTTCTACCTATGCTGTGAGGCTGGCAGCCATGCCCAGCACCTGCCTCAGGGCCTCCTGTGCTTCTGAGCAGGAGACACCCAACACATCTCAGTCAGTGCCTCTTCCACTGAAATGTCCTGAGCTGAACTGGCTTAGGGAAGGCACCTGCATTCTCCTGCAGCCCCACCAGCCACCTTCTTCCTCACCTTGATTTCCTTGGCATTTCCTTGGGTAAATGTTTATACAAGTTTTCAAAGCCAGGGAGTGCACGGGCAAGATCTGGGACTGCTTCCCTTAACCAATTTGGTTTGAGGTGTTTTAACTACCTCCCCTGGCACCACCAGTTATTCCAGGCCCGGCTCAGTCCTTGCAAAAGCCCGGCTCAACTAAAGCACACCTGACTTGGCTGGCAACTGCCACGGCTGTTTCCATCCCTTGCCCCACCAGAGCGGGGCCGGGACTCCTCCGACCCACCTGGCAGCTTAGTCATCCTCCAGTCCTGGACAAGTAAGCCTGCTCAGTGCCCCTCTGTCTGAAGCTGAAAGATAAATGCCCTTGAAATCTGAAGTAACCACGATAATTTTATTTTGAACAGGAAAATGGACTGTTTTTTCCCCTTATCTAATTGATTAGGAATGTCAAATATTCCTTTCTGTACACCGTGCATGCCTCTTATTTATGTAGGAAGCAGCTGGTCTAGGGATCGAGCCAAACACTTTTTGTAACTAGAAAAAATTAAGCTTTCTTTTGGGGCTGAGGGGGGGGGGGGGGGCGTTACTGTATTTCATCGCCAGTTGACAGATAGGATCCATCTCTGCTTTTCCCTCTTCGTCCTGACATGTCTCTGGGAAGCACTCACCACACCCCCACTTCAAAGAAAACTGCAGGTGTCTGGGAGCACAGGGGGCAAGGAGGGAGCTCCGGGACATGGCCAGGCCGACTCGCAGCTCAGGAGCCTCGTCTGGGAGCCTGAATGACATCAGAAAGAAAACATCTTAGCTTTCGTCTGGGTAGGTTTCTGTCCACTGCTATTTCTGCACATTGCTGAGCAGTACTGGATGCAGCAGTTACTATCTAGAGGATGATATTAGCTTTGCGTCCGCGTGACTCTCTAAGTAATTCCTTTTAATGGCCTTAAAATGGAGCATATGTTCCCATTTTTCTCTGCAGGCAGTTACACTTCCCATCTGAAATGGTACAGCCTTAGACTGCATTTCAGAAAGTTTTCTCAAGAGCTGAAATTGCAGCGTAGTTAGATTTGTCGCAGAGGAAGTCTGTTCATTCAGCCTGATTGATGGATACAGCACCGGCTGCTTGTGAAACCCCATCAGAAAGACAGTTTTTGGTACTGTTTAGTTAGAGGGGTAACTGAACCCCACCTGAAAGGTGTAGGACTCTATAGAGCCACTGGTCATCATCACACCTAGAAGTTCATGCAAAGAAAGCTGCCAAGCAATAGGATAAACAAATAAGTAATTTAAACATGAGGAAAAACAGACAATCAATATTATAGGTATCACCACAAAGCAGTCACTATGGATGTGACTCATCCCAAAGCAGCCCGCTGCAGCTCCACCTGACCACAGCCAACAGTTTTGGGAGTGAGTAGTTTCTTAAAGAGGGATTCCTACAAAACAATCAGTAACAGAAACACTGAGTAAGGCTACAAATTGCATGAGAAACATAAAAATGTATCTCCAGTAACACTTCTGTTCACCAAAGGTGAGAGCAGATGGACTGTTGAATTAGCAATCTTCCCAAGGTCAGTGTAGTGTTGGCATCATCTGCAGGAGGTTTATACCTGAGTGGAGAGTGTTGGGAGACACCAAGTCAATGGAGTAGTGTCTTGCATCTCCTTTTAAAAACACATAACTTTTCATCACTCAGCAACAGTTGATGTCACCACTATTGCTTCCACTTTCTATAATGCAGATCAGCTTGGCAGGTTCTCAACCCATGTCACAGATCTGTATCTGACTCCATAATGAGGTTTTGCTGGACTCCATCATTCTAGTGAGCACAGCAGCCACAAATCAGGTTCAGGACACTGGAGCAAACAGAGCCATGGGTGGTCTTTGCTAATCAAAATAGCACACATTCCCTGTGACCAGTTGCTATGGGAAGTGATTGTTTTGATAGTCACCTTGAACATACCTCAGTCTGGTGAGTTGGACAAGCTGGATTGATGGGTCGAGGTCAACCATGTGAGATTTAACAAGGCCAAGTGCTGGGTCCTGCACTTGAGTCACAACAACCCCAGGCAACACTACAGGCTTAGGGAAGAGTGGCTGGAAAGATGCCTGGTAGAAAAGGACCTGGGGATGCTGGTTGACAGCCAGCTGAACATGAGCCAGCAGTGTGCCCAGGTGGCCAAGAAGGCCAACAGCATCCTGGCTTGGATCAGAAATGCTGTGGCCAGCAGCAGTAGGGAAGTGATTGTCTCCCTGTACTCAGCTCTGGTGAGGCTGCACCTTGAGTGCTGTGTTCAGGTTTTGGGCCCCTCACTACATGGACACTGAGGTGCTGGAACGTGACCAAAGAAGGGCAACAAAGCTGGTGAAAGGTCTGGAGCACGAGCCTTAGAAGGAGCAGTTGAGGGAACTGGGGATGTTTAGTCTGGACAAGAGGAGGCTGAGGTGAGACCTTACCACTCTCTCCAACTACCTCACAGGAGGTTGCGGTGAGGTGGGGGTTGGGCTCTTCTCCCAAGTAACAAGCAATAGGACAAGAGGAAATGACACCAAGTTGTGTCAGGGGAGGTTTAGATTGGATATTAGGAAAAAATCTCTTAACTGAAAGGGTTATCAAACATTGGAACAGGCTGCCCAGAGAGGTGGTGGAGTTTCCATCCCTGGAGGTGTTTAAAAAACTTGTAGACATGGTGGTGTTGGGTTGGCGGTTGGACTTGATGATCTTTAAGTTCTTTTCCAACCTCAAAGATTCTATAATTCTGTGAGACTGTAGAGCTTTCAACAGGCTCATACACAAGGTGTCCCATGACCAGCCAACCCCGCCACTTGTCGACACAAGCCTCCAAGCTCAAGTCCTGAGGACTGTTAAAAATAGGTAAATGGTTTGAAGAGCATGTTCACAGCAGCATTGAAACAACCTGGACTATTCTGACGTAACTGTTCCCCTTTCTTTATCCCATTGTGTGGCATTTCCAAGAGCTGTTTCAAAACTGAACTCGTGGCTGTCATTAGGGTTATGGCCAGAACGACACTCCATGCCTCAGCGCTGAATATTCAGCTGTAATGAGCTGCTGAATGCTGCTCAATGAGCTCGTAGGGACAAAGCTGCTGAAAAGGCTTGGCTTCACCTGGTCTGGCAGGAAACCCTGGGATTTGTTTAATCAGCTAGCCAAACAACCTCCAGCACCTGCTCCCTTAGCAGAGGAGGCCAAGCAACAAACATTTTGCTGGATAAAAGTTTCCACCAAGTTCTCACTGGCAGAAGGGAGATCTGCCAGCAGTGCCACTCTCCATCATCCTGTGACCTGTTCACAGGAGTGACCTGGACACAGAGGCAAATGTGGTCAATCTGGTTACTCCCACCAAGCATGAGAATGCATATGCACGGTAATTTTGGCTAAATGTTTGGATTTGGCTATTCCAGGTTTTCACTCATGTTATCAGGAGCTGGTGAATTGCCAAAGGTTTGGCAGCTGATAAAAACAAGTGTCATGCCAGACTCAGGGAAAGCCCCAAGCTCAGAACCAAGTTGTGAGCCCCAGCAACTCCTTCCCACATGTTTCAAGGTCCCCGAGGGACATATTCTTTGACAGAGCCATTGGAGGATGAGGCATGCTCCGTATGTTGAGCAAGCTGGATTTTGCTGAGGCAGTGGTTCCCATGATCAAATTTTAGCACTAACTGGAGTCATTAAACAACCCAAGACGGGAGCTGTGTTCCTGGACTTGCTGCTGCTTGTCATACACTGGCACATTGTTCTGAGGTGGGATTCACTGCGCTTGGTGTCTGCCAGCTGAAAACTAAGCACCTTAAATTGAGCTGACTGAAAATGAAGTAGTCAAACACTAGCAGCCCTTGTCTCCTTCTCTAGACAAAGGAGAGCGTTGAGCACTGCCACAGCATGATTCATCCCGACCTTCAAAAATTTAAGCCAAGGAATTGAGTTGCTTTCTGGACATGCCCATATCACTCAGTTGACTATGGAGACAGCTGAGACTTCAGAGCCAGTGTTATCTCCTGCAAGGTGAGTCCCACTGTTGGCCAAGAAGGGGAGATTTCTGCCCTGGTGAGGCACATGCCCTGTCCACACATGGATGTGTTTGAGTACGTATGGAGGGCACAGTAAGCACAGGGAAAGTACAAGCTCCCAGCCTTCTGTGGGGCTGTAAGCTGCATTCCAGCTCTGCCCCAGTTTCCTTCTTAATGACCTCCCACTAATCCATCTCCAAAACATCTTTGACAGGGCCAACGTTTGCTCAGAAACCTGCTTTCACTGATGAAGAGGTTGTCCTGACTGCTGATGTGACCGACCACCTATGTGCACAGGTTTCTTCTGGGTGGGAGAAGAACAGACCAAAACAATGCTGTGCAGATGTGTTTATTATTACCTAGAGCACAGGTCCGTCACCCAGAGGCAGGACCTGACGTTTGAGCCCAGATGATGCAGATAGGTGGGACCTTGGATCTGCCTTTTCTGGATTGCCTCAGGAATGTCAGTGCACAAAGTCAATGCTCGAAACAAAGGAGTTTGCTCAACTTAGGCGTCAGTGGACATGTACGTCAAAGGCCCACTTACACCTGCCATCCGCTCCTCCACTGCAGAGTCTGGCCCTCTTTGCTGGTGCCAGGACAAGGCTGGTCAGCTGTGCACACCATTGACTGAGCGCTGAGCCTTGTTGCTCACTGAGATGTGCCGTGTCTGCAAACACCCAAGAACTACCAGGTCCGCCTTGCCCAGCAGCCTGTGTCCTTATAAGTAGAAGCCTGGGCAGACACGCACAGAGCTGAAGTAATGGTGCAGTGTGCACAAAGACCCCGCTTTGATGTAAAAAAAAAAGGAAACTCCTTTCTTTCTCACATCTGCTATTTAATCAGAAATCCCGGTATCCTCAGAGAGATATGGATCTGATCAGCCCCTTGGAGACTGTTGATTGACACTGCCAACAAATGAGAGGCGTGGTGTCTCAGATGCTAAATTTCTCAGGAAAGAAGTTAGAATAAACAAAAACAGTTTTACTGGGATTCCTCTGCAACACAGATATTTAAATACAGCCAGTTGGGTGCCAGTGACACTGTCACTGGGAAGAGAAACCCCGAAGAAAAGCAAGCTGAGCACAAGCCAAACGGGAACTGAAAAGCCAAGGTGCAAGTAACAGGGGTTCCCCCCAGCCCCACCCTGGAAGTCTGGCTAGAAATGTCACAAAACCATTCATTCCATCTGTGATGTGTATTTTTATCTTATTCTGTTTTATTTACTATGGCAACAAATTGAGGTACATGAAACAGCTGCCATGATTAGCTTGTAGGATGTCTTCATAGCTTGGATATAGCTAGACAGGGGTGGCTTGGGAGGGAGATGAAGAGATAGTATCTTGCAAAGTGACTAAACCTGGTGGGATAGTTCAGAAGAAGCAGAAGAGCCCCCCACTCCCTTCAGGAAGGCCAAAAGGTGGTAGACAGCCCAACCATAGGGCCCTTGCTCCCCTGCCATGCTGGGAATGGGCGATCCATGGTGGCAGGGATGAACAGTAGCCCCAAAGTGTCAATGCTGCTGTGATGGGAGCCATCCGTACTGACAGACCCCTGCGTGGTGGGGGAGAAAAACAAAAAACAGCCCAGGAGGGCCTTGTTGCGAGAAGGAAGTATTATTTAACGTGCATTGTGTTGGGAAAGGAAAACAAGGGGCCTGGCGTCGCGCCAGGTCCACTGGCCTCTTTTTTTTTTTTTTTCTTTTTTCTTTTCTTCTGGGCAATTGTTCTAGTGAGGCCAGTTTTTTGGGGGTTGTTTTTTTGCTTTGTTTTGTTTTCTTTGGTGTTTTTGGAGTTGACAATGCACGGGGTAATTTCTCGTCGCTCTTCCTGTGTTTTGGCACAGGGGCTGCCCAAGCGCCCGGCCGCACTTCCTGCGGCAGAGACGCCACCGCCACAGTCACCGGCACCGGCACCAGTGAGAGGGTTGCATCACTGGGTGAGCGGGGGCTTCTCGCCTGTCCCAGAGCTGGGGGGCAGGAGGTAGAGGCAAGAGCCTGGGCAGCAGGGTGAGTCAGAGTGGAAAGCAGCGTGCATTTCTGCAGGGTGACTCACCAGCCCTTAGGAAGAAAAAAAATAATAAAAAAAAAAATTCCAGCCAAATTCTTTCAGGGAGGTAAACAAGGTCACGCAGCGCGGCGAGATCCTGTTTACCTGAGACAGGACGTCTTTGCAGAGCCCGTGCTGGAAGCGGGAATGTGTTGACATGACTTGAGGTGGTTGATGTGGGGAGATGAGGCTGGGGGCACTGCTTGTTCCGAGGGTCCTGGCTTCATTGTGGCAAGGAAAGGGTGAACCCCCACCACGGGTCCAGACGCTCCCTTCCACAAAGGATCAACTTGTCACCCCATGGCTTTGCCAGGAGGGAAAGCAGGAGCCAAGGGACCATTGGGTGATGGCAGAGCTGTGCCAGCACTGAGCACTCACCTCCAGCCCTCCTCCACGCTGGCAGCCCCGGCGGCTCTGACCCACTGCTGCCTGCCTGCACGTACCTGTTGCAAGCGGGTGCATTCCCCGCGGCCCCGCGAGGAAGCCTTGGTGGCCACATGGTTAATCAGAGTCCATTCCAGACGCTGACTGAGTGTTTTTTCCTGATAACAAGACGTGTGTGAGTGTATGTCGTTCGCTCGGGTGAATATCCTGTTCTTGCGACGGGCCGGACAAGCAAGGGGCAGCCAGGGAGGGGGGGTGATGGGGCAGCCTGATGGGATTTCGCATTCCTGGCATTCCTGCCTTGGCTGAGGACTGCAAAACAGCCCAGCAGGGAAGAGGGGGACAGGGCACCCACAGGTGGCCACCATGGCAGCAATGGAGGAGAGGCGTGGGTGCACAGGTGGCCGTGGTGGCCACCTGTGCACCCATGCCTCTCCTCCATTGCTGCCACTGCCCTGAACCTGGCCACAGCATCAGGGCGAGGGGTCAGCCTTTGGTGGCCACTAGGTCTCTAGATGGAAGCAGCCTGGCCCCCTCAGTATCTCCTCTTTCCTGAGTGGCCTTGGCCCCTTTTGCGGCGCCTGTCTCTCAGTTTGACCTTCCCAGCTGTGTCCTGGAGGTGCGTTTTCTGGCACGGCCCCCATGGCCCATCCCTGCGGCAGGGCATGCTGGTGTGAACCCATGCATATGCTGCAGGATGAAAGGCTGTGGGGAATCCTCAAGCTCTTGTGTCCTGCCCTTGGGCACCTGCCCAACTGGCAAAGGCCTACTGCAAGGACTGTGAACCTGGACTTGCGGCCCAGGATGAGAATCTTTTCCCCACTGAGGTGTTGTGCTTGGGGAGGACAGGGACATACAGGAGTAGAAGTTACCTTGGTCTGTGCAGGTGAATTTAGTTCTCAGCAAACACGTTTCTCCTGCCCCTTCTTCCACAGTCGCTGGCCCTTCAGCCAGATTTGGCTTCTTGTGGGTTCCAGAGAAGCAAAGGATGCTCAGTGCTTCCCCTGCTCCCAAGCTGCTGTCAGGAACCAGCATGGTGATGGAGCAGCCATTGGTACCACTTTGGCTCTTGGGGGTAGAGGAAGGCACCTGCAGCCCTGCTTCACTCCCAAAGTGCAGAGCTTGGGGATGTCCCTCAGCCAGTTGCCTGGACCTGCTCCCAGCCCCTCTGCCATTGCAGAGGTGAGCCAAGATCTCCAATACAGCTATTTCAAGTGCTGCAGTAAGAACACTTCTTTTCTTTCTTGTTTTTTGGTGGGGTTTTCCCCCTTTTTTTCATTGACGCAACAAACCGAACAAGGCCAACACTGAACCTAGGCCAGCACTGCATCATGATGATTTTTTCTCATGGTCAAATCAAGATCCTTGGGGTCTTGCACAACCAGGTACTTGGGAAAACGCACCCCTCTTCTGCTTTCCCCAGCTTCCTGCTTTCCTCTTTCACAACCTGCCAGGCTCTTTTAACTTATTCAATGAACATGTTGACTGATAAAAAGAAGGAGAAAGAGACTCCCCAGTTCCCATCACCACCAGCCGCACACACATGTGTTGGTGGAAGGGGAAGGGATGGAGAGGAAAGAGGACAGTGCCTTTGGTCACATGCAGGACCCTGTTTTTGAGGAATTGAAAGCATGTCCTATCTGCAAGATTTGAAAAAAAACCAAACCCAAGGGTGCTTCTGCATTTTAGGAAAGGGCCAGCACAGTTATACCCCCGAGGCCTGGCCAGGCTTGCCAGAGGCCTTCGAGGGAGTTCTGGAGATATCCCTCCTCACAGCCATCTGGGAGAAACTTTGAGCATGCTGGGTGCGGGCTCTGCCCAAATCTGGGTGTGCAGTGGGGATCTGAAGCCCCATCCCAGAGCCTGGTGCCTCTGCCCTGGCAGCGGCGGGGTGAGGAGCTGGCGAGAGTTGAGGTTTCTTTGTCACTTGTCTCCTGGCCAGGGGGAATTACCATCAGGCCACTGCGATTTCGGTAGATTGGTGTATTTCTTCTCTGTATTTCTGGTGGGGGGAGCCCCCTCAGCACCGAGTCAGGGTACCTGCGGGACTCAGCCACCACCTGATCAGCTGCCTTAGCTCAGCATGGGGCCGGGTCCTCGCTGTCTCTGCACGGATCTGCCCTGCATCGGTGCCGAGCTTCTTCCCGGCGTGCAGGGCCCTTTTACCCCCCACCATCCAGCCACCCTGCAGACAAGGACCTGGAAAAGGAAAGGCAAAGGGGGTTTCTGCACTGTGACCTGAGCGTCCAGTGCTGAGGGGGGGGAGGTGGGCTCCCTCCGGAGCTCCATTTATTCCTAAATTCCTTAAATTCAGCTTCTTTTCAGACAGTTTTTACGTGTGCAGTTGAGGAGAGCCCCGGTACAGGGGACAGGTGGGAAGATTTTGGGCAATGTGTTGACACATCTGGGTCTGTAGGAAGAAGTGTTGAGGTCTGGTGCTCACTGGCAAAGCTAAGTCTGAAATTTTTTTTGGGAATGGGCTTGAGTGGGTCCTGTGCTGCTCAGAGCAAAACTCCAAAGATCAGGAGCTTAATCTGAGGTATAAAGCTCCAATCACTTGAGGACTTCAGCCCTGCCCAGGACTCCCAAGCAACCCAGTTCTTTGGGAATGGGAAAACCCCAGCGGGGATCCGCTGGACTCCCAGAGGATTACAGTCCAAATGACTAAACCTGTTAGGTCACTCAAATGATCTGCTTCCTTTTATGGTCAAAATCAAGTGTCAGAATCACAGGTTTCCTCTTTCCTTAGAACTGGGCTTTCTCGATACCATAAATCCTTCTTGCAATGCTAAAATTAAATGTCTGAAAGCACATGCAGCATGTTGCAATCTCTCTGCTTTGCTTACTCGTCTGTGTTAATGTATGAGTTGAGTAACAAACAATAGAGGTTGGAAATAGCCGGGACTGAGATTTCCTCTTTCAACTGCAGAATTGTTTCCTTGACTGGTGCGTGCATAAGCCAGGTGGCAAAATGCTTGCCCCAACCAAGTTTCCTGGCAAGCAGGAGGGGGCCTTTGGGTGAAGGGTGGAAAGGGGGGAAAGAAAAAGCTCCCAAAAAACACCTCCTGCCTTTCTTGGGCTTAGCTTCACCCTCCTCCTTTGCAAGTTTCCCTCCTGTGGTTCTCGCAGCTCCTCAGGTCCATTTTCAAACCTGTGGATGGGAAGTATTGCCACCCCACATGAGCGATGGAGACCTGAAGTGCCCATATCCAGAGCAGCTCTGATACTGGCACTATGGCCTCTCCCATCCAGCGACACGTGCCCCAGGCAAGCCACATCCTGCCAGCCCTGGGGAGCAGCTGAGCTTGCTGCTTTCCTGAATTCAAGCACAGTAGTGACCACTTCCACCCCTCCTTAGCCTGCAGTAAGTCCCAGATGGTACCAGCTCAAGCTGAGAGTAGGCATCAAGGTTTCACCACACTCCTGTTTCCCTCTGCTTCAATTCAATAAGACTCATCACATTTGAGTTTTGGGGATGGCTTTCTTACCCAGGGTTTGGCGGGAGGTCTGGCAGGGGGGTTGTCACGTTCTGGTCTTCAGGGGACTCACCAGCCCACTGAAAACAGGTAGGAGTTCGCAGTGGAGTGGCTTTCCCGGGTGCTGTAAAGCCAGCTGGATGCCTCTGGTCCTGGCTGGGCAGGTAGAGTCACCTACACAGAAATGTGTCTGCTTCCGAAAAACCGGACCACTTGTGCCTCCTCCGCACCCGGATGTTTGCACCGTGTCCGGTTACAGCGGCTGTTTCTGCCGTGCTCGACTGTTGTGACCCAAGAGAGGGACCCCAGGCTGGGAAGTGTAAGGTGGCTCCTTGTTAAGCTTGTGACACTTTGGCTTTGAGGCCACAGACACCCATGCCAGGGACCCTGGCAGCAGCAATGACGGCCTTTCCAGGCGAAGCACTTGGTGGGCACAGCAGCACTGTGCTAGCTCCTGCTGTTTGCTGCCCAGGGGGGCCTCCGCTTCCCAGGTGGGTGTTCACATGCACCCAGATTCTTTAGAGCTTTTTTTAATCCATGGTCATGAATATTCATTGTTTCCTGTTGCTGGCTGGCCTTCCTCAGGAACCAGTGGAGTATCAGACCCTGCTCTTCTTCCTCGTGCAGTGGGAAGCCTCCAAGCTCCCAGAGCTTCTACACCCGTCCATACACTCAGCCCTGTTTCCAAAAGGAGAAACAGCTCCTTATCCCAAATCGCTCCAACCAGCTACCCTCTTGTTTGAAAGAAACCCCACACAGGATGAACTCACTTTCTCCCTGTGGGCTGGGTTAAAGCAGAGAGGGATGGGAACGGGGTTTAGCCCTGGGTTTGGGGGCTGCAGCTGGCTCCATGTCTGTGCAGAGTGGGAAACCGGGGCAGGTTTTCTCTCCCGCGCAGTAGCAGCATCTGGTTGCTCCTTCCTGGTTGTGAGCTTTGAAACCATCTACAAAACCTGAGTAAATAAATAAGTACAACAATAGGTCGCAGCGATTACCCGGTGGGACCATCCATGGAAAAGGAAAAATATGTATAATGGGGAAAAAACTGCAGATCCTGTTCAGCTGTCCCTTTCTGTTTCATTTAACGCACTTGGAGGCAGCCATGCTGGGAAAACACTCTGCTCCATTACCGGGGTGGTCACACCAGCCTCTGCTGAGCCGGGACAGCCTCGTCCCTGCCTGGCCTGAACACAAAGAGCAGGTCTCCGTCCCTCTGACAACTGGCTGACAAAGCTCTGATGAGTGGAGCCACCCCCCCATCTCTCCCAGGGGAGAAACCTGCACCACTTGCAGGTGCCAGTCCTGTCCATCACTGGTCTGTACCCCAGCAGGTACCGGTCCTGTCCATCACAGACTGAGAGTCTTATCTGGATTTGTACATCCTTCTGGGAGGGAGCTTCCCTTCTCCCAGCCTGGGATACTCTCAAGTGGAGTCCCCTGCAAGCAAGGGGTGTGCTCCCCCTTCGCTCTGCTGGCCAGCACTGCCTCAAACTTTCCAGGGCAAGGCTATGCTGCAATTGCAGTGTTTTGTCCATGGCCACCGGGTTTATGGGACACCAGGGAGACCCCTCTTTTCCTCCCCTCCCCCTCCCAGCACAAGCATTTTGTTTTTCTTCTTGATTAGCGGAAAAAATTCCTGAACCTGTCAGAGGGAAGGAAGGTCTTTTCTCTCTCTCTCTCTCTCCTCGGTCAATTAGTGAAATACAAACAGTTTCCATCATCATGGTGAAACACTTTTTCCACCTAAATACCACCTCTGCAGGCTTTAAAGGCACAGGTCCCTTTCCACAGCCCCCCTGGCACAGGAGATGCCCCCCGGGGTCACACCAGAGCGAGATGGGGTTGGCTGTTCCCTGTCCTGCTTTACCCGGACATGTGCAGCCAGCCCAGGGCTCAGGACACCACAGGCACCTTGCAGGCACCTTCCTGGGCTTCTCCTCTCAGACATCAAGCCAGTGTGTGCCAGGTCACAGCAAACCTCGTGCCCTCCTTTCTGGAGACACGGTTCACATGTGGCCCCACATGTGTACACTGGGTTGTCTGTGCGACGGACCCTCACGGGGCGATGCCTCACGCCGCTGGGGGAGAAGAGCATGTATGGGCCATCCAGAGCTGCCTGGCCAGCCATCTCCTGGGTGCCCTGGGCTGCAGCTAGCTGTGTGTGTTGGAATAAGGGCTTTGGGAGCACACCTTGCTTGATTTATCACTGCTGTTTTCTGTGCTGGCCTTATTTGCTTTTGCCTCTGCTTGCAGGTAACTCTGCAGTGCAGGGACCAACGGTAGCTAATACCTTCTGTGCTTTTCCCCGGGTCGGCACCAGGATTCATCCTGAAAAACAGCTTCTCCTCACACAGAAAACCCTGGAGCAGGGCCTGGTTTTGGGGAGCAGAGCTGGCCTTCACTGATTGCATCAGCCAGCAGTGGCTAGGACCTAAGGTTGGGCTGTGTGGGAACTTGGGAGTTTCCAGAGCTGTTGGGGCGAGACCTGCAGTAGAGCTGCTTGCCCGGCATCTCTGCACCATCTGTCCTTTTTTTTTTCCAGTACATGCAAAAAACCCCCAACCCAACAAATCACAAACATTTCAAAACATGCATCCAATGTCCAGCCACAAACTCCCCGCTGCTGCCCGTCCCCGCGGCTGTCCTTCCCCACTGCTGCCTGTCCCCGCTGCTGCCCATCCTCGCTGCTGCCTGTCCCCGCTGCTGCCTGACCTCACTGCTGCCTGTCCCCGCTGCTGCCCATCCTCGCTGCTGCCCATCCTCGCTGCTGCCTGTCCCCGCTGCTGCCTGACCTCACTGCTGCCTGTCCCCGCTGCTGCCTGACCTCACTGCTGCCCTTCCCCACTGCTGCCCTTCCCCACTGCTGCCCATCCCCGCGGCTGCCCTTCCCCACTGCTGCCTGTCCCCACTGTTGCCCGACCCCACTGCTGCCTGTCCCCACTGCTGCCCTTCCCCACTGCTGCCTGTCCCCGCATTTGGGTTACTGCTTAATCGCTTGCAAACAGCTTCTTTCATTGAGTCCATAACTCCAAGCGGGTTGTTTCCCTCGAGGCTGCTTTCTGCCACCACCTTTGCTGTGAGCCCCAGGCAGCCCATCATACTGGAGTGTCCCCACTGGTATCCGCCTGCATGGGGGAGGAAAAATGGGAGGAGAGCCCAGCCATAACTTTATGGGTTTGGTCCCTCTGTCCTCCTGGCTGCTCTTCTGAGGGCCCCATGGACCCACTGCTGTGACTGCGGCTCTCATATTAACCTGGTGCCTGCAGTACCTGGAGGGAGGCCCCAGTGTTTGGGTCCTCTCCCTTTCCAACCCTCTTCCTTCTCATTTTCTGGGGGCTCTGTGATCCCTTTAACCCTGCGATGAAAGCCATACACAGCCGAGGCTGCCTGGCTTCTTCACAGCATCTTTTAAGAAATTCCCAAGCCTGCAAGAAGTCCGTTTGGTCACGGGCAGATCACAGCTGGGAGGGCAGCACTCTCTGGTCACAGGCTGAGTGAAAGCGAGTGGGGAACAGCTGCACGCTTGGACAAGGGGGTTTTGTTGGGTTTTTTTCCTAAATGGCTTTTAATTCTTCATATTTTCCTCCCTCTTTGTACCAGGGTTTTCCCTTGGCACAGCTGGCTTCTCTGCCCCCAGGGTCCACAAGGCACTTGTGAGACAGGGCCACCCTCCCACACATCCCTGTCCCACCCCAGGATCCCACAGGATGGCAGTGGCTCCCGCCGAGCCCTCTCCCAGCTGTGTCTGGAGCATGGGCAGGTTGGACAGCGGGACAGGGCAGCTGTTGTGGGGGACACACAGCTTCTGCCAGGGAGGCGCGAGCCGAGTGCGGGGAGGGGAATGCCTGTGTGGGCTTTGTGCCATGCGGCTGGCTTGGAGAAGGCTCTTCCTTTGAGCATCAGCCAGGTGTGGGGGTGAGCTTAAGCCCTTCACATTCCTGACCGCCAATAACATAAGCAAACAGACAAGGGCTTTCCTGAGCCTTGCAAACTGATTTTTTGCTTCATTTGGCCATGCAACAGATTTAGCCAGGCAAACCCTCAATGCTAAAAAGCCTCAAGCCTGGCTTTAAAACATGGAGGTCTTCTTTTTACACCTGACTGCGCCATTGAGCTTGCCCTCCTGCAGGCCTGCTTCTTTCAGGAGCCACGTTCTCACAAAAGGTCCCATTGCCAAAGGCTCTTTGCCTCCTTGAAACCTGGAAAGCTGGATGCATTTCCTCCCACAAAAGCCGAACCTCCTGTTGGAAGACACATCCTGAGGTTAGGCCTTTAGGTAAAGCAGCGGTCGGGCAGTTGAAGCAGAGACAGTCGTCGAGGCTTCCTGGCTCCCCTGAGATCACCTGTAGCGCTGGGTGCGCCCAGCTGGTGCAGAGGAGATACTTCCTGGAAGTGAGCTACAGCCCTCACAGGGCTTCTTTGGGGATTTATTTCCCCAGCTTTGGCTTCACATGATGGATGTAAACCCCCTGCTCCCGCCTTGAGAAGCAGTGTGGGCTCCCACCTTCCCGCACCCCGCGCTGACCTTGCTGACTGTGTGCCAAGGCACTGGAGCGAACGGCGCTGGAGCGGGTGCTGAGCAGCTGCTGCGGGCGGACGGACGCCAGGCACTGCCGAGGTGTGAGCTCCAGGCGCTCAGGCCCGTGGCATCTTTCAGCACCTATTCATTTCAAGCTGTTAAACACAGGCACACACTTGCCATGGCCTCGCGTGCCTCCCCTGGGACCTACATGGCCAGGCAGTGTGCTGGTCCCCCTGGGATGCCCAAGCCCTCCCCTACACCCCCAGCCCAGGCTGATGTACCCATACCCTCCTGTGCCTTGTAACTCTCTTTGCACCCCTTGCTTCCCAAATTCCTTGCTGACAGGGCCTCAAGCCCAAAGAAGTCTCATGCCAAAAATCTTTCTTCTCACCAGATTATCCTGAGGAAATCAGGGCAGGGATGTGATTATTGCCCTCACTGTAATTTTGCCTGTGTTCTCTACCCTTGGGGGCGGATAGAGCTCGCCCCTGCTCTAGCTCCCTTTGGAGAATCAGGGATGGATGTAAACCACCTGCTCCAGCCTTGAGAAGCAGCAGGAAAGATGTGTCCTCACCCCCAAATGAGCCACACTGGAGCGAGACACACATGCTAAGGTGCCGGGCTTGTCCTTCAAGCCTGGACCACAGGCAGCTCCCTGGGTTCACCATCACAGCATGAGTCCCCGCTCAGGTTTGCACTCCTCAGAGCTGAGCCACAGACTGGATATACTGTATGTGTACTGGGAGGGACACCCTAGAACTAAAGCACAGGGCAGCAGCTGCCCTCACTGCCCACAGCCTCACCCCCAAGTGCCAGATGTGTGATACCTCCCGTGCTGGGAGGAAAGGGAAACACAACGGCCTTTCCGACGGAGGGAAGGACCGCCGTCGTCTAGACGATGTGACTAAGGAGGGAAGGGGCCGACTGTTTGTACAGCTTTGGGGAGTGTAAACAGTGCTGACTGTCCCAAGCCCTTCAAAGCAGAGGAATCCAGAGATCAGATGAAAGCACAGGGGAATTCGGGCTGGGTACCCTAACAGAGTGGCTGAGGAGAAGGGACCTCTTCAAGATGGAACCTGCAGTGCCCAAATCGTTTCACACCAGCCCCAGCGTGGGGCAGCCGGTAGGAAGGAGGACCGCAGCTCTGCTGGCCATGGGCAGGGCTGTGTGTGGGCACCCAGGGCTTTGGTCACTGCTCTCTGCAATCTCACAAGAAGTGTCCTGAAGATGAAATTGGAGGCCTTGGGACTCCCCCTCTGCCCCATGGTGAGCTACTTACAGACTTCGCTTTCCATTCAGCTCATGAAAGAAACAGAAAATGTTCATTGAGAGGTTTGGTTTTGGTTTTTCTTTTTTTTCTTTTTTTTTTTTTTTACAACTTTAAATACAGTACTGAGTATAAATTAATCTTACATTAAAAAAAAAAAAGAGCCAAAAAAAAGAAAACCTCACCATCTTTACAAACCAAACAGATTTTGGACCAGGAAAACAAAGGGTCTTAAGACTTGAGGGCTTGGGGAGGGAGGAAGGGCAAGGTGCCACCTTGGCAGGATGCAGGAAGTGCTCTGGGCTTGCAGGAGGCGAAGGCTGAGTCCCTCCAAAACTTGTAACAGCTCCCAGGTTGTGGCTTCACCTCCTTCCCTGGCTCCCTCTGGGCCTTTGCCCCACAGCAGGACTCTGTGTGTGTGTGTGTGTGCGTGTGTGTGCGCGAGGGCCTACGTGGCTGGAGGCAGCAGGGGTGGGGGATGATGACACTGCAATGCTAGCTCTGGGCTGGCATTTTCCTCATGTGCAGTGCCCAGCACGGCACCATCTGAGCATCAGGCTCTGAGGTGACACTGAAAACTGCCATCATATGTAACATTTCTGCTAATGGTGACCGAATATTGGTTGTGCAGAAATAGCCCCTGCACAGAGTTCCCTCCTCCCTCCTCCAGAGCAGGCAGCAGCCCGGGAGGGGCTCTACAACACACGCTCCAGATGTTCTCTGGGACCACCTCACTTAGAAGGGCTCATGTCTGTCTCAGCTGCTGCCAACTGCAAAGACCATCCTCATTTCCTTCTCTATACCTACACAGAGCTGCCCACATCTTGGACCAACTTCCAAGCTAGGTGGGCTTGGAATGGGAAAAATGTGGAAGGAATGTGAGAGAGAAAAGGTGAGGAAAAAAGATGGGAGGTGCAGGGCCACTGGCACGGAGACAGCAGTGAAGGCACAGTATGCATGACGCCATGAAGGGGTTAAAAACCCCCAGGGAAACTTCACAATTCTGCTTTCAGGACCACAGAGCCGGCAAGGACAGCTCAGGGAGATGAGGTCATGCTCCTAAGTTTGGCTGTTGTGGGTGCAACTTCGCCTCCTGCAAGGAAGTTGTGCTGGGGGGTTGGTGGAGAGTGAGAGAACTGGGCAGCAAGACAGAGGGAGAGCAGGCGATGTCTCCGCCTGTCCCGTCCCAGACTTGCAGGCAATAAGGGTGTGCTCTTCTGCCAGCCCCACGAAGCCGATGCACGCACGTGCCTCCGAGCTTCCTGCTGCTGGGGAAGGAAATCCACTTAAGAACATATATATATATATATATATATTTATATACGTATGTATAAATACACATACACACACACGCACACACGTATATATATATATACACACAGCTATACACGCGCACACATACAGAGCCAATTTAAAAAAGAATTTGAGTCTGAGCCTGGAAAGTTGGATTCTCCACCAGCATGTGCAAAAGATGGCTCCCCTTGGTGGGGCCGGGGCATGGGGATCATTCTGCTGCCCTCTGCTCCTTCCCCATGATCCCAACACCTTCCAGTCAGCACCAGGAGCAGGAGGGGAAAGGGAAGCGGGGGGGAATGCATTTGGCTTGTTTCTTTTTTTGTGGTGTTGGTTTTGTTCTGTTCCCCGAGATGCCGTATCTCTCAGTGGTTTGGGTTTTTCTTTTTCTTTTAAAATAAACTATACACACACACATTAAAAATAGATAGATCTGTCCCAGTAGGGCGATAAAAGTCCTTAGTGCATTTTCCATCATCGGTCACCGCTCGCAGTCTGAGATATGCCTGTTTCAAAACGTGGGTCCAGTGCAAGTGCTGCTCTTAGCCGGGCCCCTCAGCCTTGCCAGAAACATGAAGGTAGGGAGGAATGTGCCCCTTCCGCTCTCTGTCCGTCTGTTTTCCTCCTCCTCTTGGACAAAATTGGGCCCGCTTTCCTTTTCACATTTCCCATCCTGTCCTCTGGAGCAGGGAAGGCATTGGCCTGACCTCCTTGCATGTTGTGGCTGTTGGGGTTCGTGGTTTTATCTGTACTTTGTTCTTTTCTCATATATATTTATATATAGGTCATGTTTGTCCATTTTTTTTGTGTCTGAAAAACTTTAAAATTATGCTAATAAATGAAAGAAGGGAGAGGCTTTGGTGGGAGAAGGTCCATTGATGGAAAGGGAAGCACCAATTGCCGTCTGAATCAGACGTCGAGGCAGACGGACAAAGAGGAAAGTTATCACTCCAAGGACCCCATGGGGGCAATACAGCAAATATATTAAATAAACCTGGAAGTGAAACAAAAACAGACACGGCATTAGGATACATAACCCTCTGCCCCTGCAACTGCCCTCCTCTCCCATTTTCTCCTCTGGAAATGTTTGTGTAGAAGCCCAGGAGGGCTTTTGACCTTTTCTGTTTCTTCCCCTGGACAGCTTGAGCCAGAGCTGAGATTTGCATGGGTTTGCATCAGTTATACCCTGGGAACCTTGGGCTGACAAGAGGGATCCTGGGATAAGCAGAGCCCTTGTAGTGCTAAGCATGGGAATACTGATCCCACGACACTGCCTGGTGCCCTTCGTCCCCAGCTCCTGAAACACCAGATGGCAGAAGCCTGGCTCAGGCTCGTTCAAGGGGCTGTAGCAGAGCTGGGACTGCTGAGTCACAGGCCAGGGCTTCTCCCGTTAGGCTGTGCCTCCAAATCCAGCCCCCCAGGTCTGTGCCCTGGTTATTTTTTTTCCTGCACTTTTCCCTCTCTCACGGGGAACCGGGACTTATTCTCCAGTGAAATTCTTCTGATGGCGAGGGAATTACTCCTGTTTACACAAGTCAGGGAGAGAAGAATCAGACCCTGGACTGACAAAGTCCAGATCTCTTGCCAGAGATTCCAGTTCTCCTTTCCCTGGTATGACCTTTCTTATATGCGCAGGCTTCCCACTAAGAGAGAGCCGAACTGAAAGTCTTGCTGCTTTTCAGCCTTTCTGACAGCTCAACTAGCAAAATAAAAGGAAAAGGATTTCCCAGAGCAATGTTCACTTTCTGCTTTCAACAGAGAATCAATAGAGAAAGAACAGGAGTTGTTGCACAGAAGAGATGAATTACATGGACCCCTCAGGTGTCTGAAGAAGCCAGGCTCATTCTTTGCCTGTAAAGGAGGCAGAGAAAGGAGACAGCAGGGCCGCAGAGCTAACAGGGTTACAGCATGATCCTTCCACCCCTGCAAAGAGCCATAAAACCCTAACAAGGATGCACGTGTTGGGTTCCAGCCTAGTCCTTCCCTTGCCTTCAGCCCATGTTTTATCATGCCCAGGCCCTGCAATAGCCCCAACAGCTTCTGTGGGAAGCATCCGAGGGGCACGGGCAGAACTGTGTCCTGGGAGATCTTTTCTCCCAGCTGGAAAAGCAGCTTGCTGTTACCTGCCTTGTGCTCTCTCTCCCCAGCCAGCACTTCTATGCTATGAGGATTTCTTTCAGCACTTTCTTATCGTTGACATGCTTGTACTTCTTATGTTTCCTCTTCTGCGCCGGCGGCCGGCGTACTCGCTGCCTCTGTGAGACAGCGGCTCTGGTGAATGCCGGTGACGAGCCTGCCAAAACAGAGGGGAGAGTGTTTGTACAGCGAGGGACAGCTGGGTCACATTGAAATATCTTTCTCCACACACTATCAACAAAGAGCTCTGCAACTGGAGGGCCACAAGGCTTCCTTCTCCTGTTCTTCTGCCCCTTGTCCTCTGTTCTCTGCAGTCTCTGCCCTCCCCCTTTTCCCACGATGCCCTTCCTCTCACCTCTCACCTTCCCCTCCTTCATCTCCCTGGGTTTCAGCCCCTTGCTGGCAGGCAGACATCCTGGGAAAAGTCCCTCAGCTGGTATAAACCAGCAAAGGCCCATGGGATTCACTGGAGCTAAGCAGATTAAAACCAGTGGAGGGCTCTTCTTTCTCTCCCCAGCCTCTCTTCTCACGCCTCCCTCCGCTCTACTAATGCCAAGATCCTTACGTCTCTGCTCACGTGGCCCTGGCCGGATGTTCCTGGGGGTCTGATGGGACACCGCTTCACACCGACACTGCACGTGGTCCTCCAAAGGCACAATGACTTTTTTGAATTTTGGCTTCCTCTGGACAAACTCGATCTTGTTCACCTGTTTGGAAGAGAGAGGGAAGCAAAAGATGAACACAGCCATAGCTCCCACTCCATAGAAGTAACCAGGGTCAGGATGCTTCAGTTCTGGTGCTCTTCCTGCAGGGTCAGAAGGTGGTTCATAGAACACGGTTTAAATTCAGGAGTGGTGTCTATGGGAGCTAATTCCACACACATCAGCAGAGCAGCCCCAGACCAGGCAGGTTTGGATGTGACTGGTTGTTTCCCCAGTTCCTGACTATCACTGCTGCTTAAGCAGGGTGACTGATCACAAACAGCAGCATGGGACGTGCAGAACATGCTAGCTCACTTCTGACAGCTGTGATGGTGGAGACCTGGGGGCAATCGGAATGAATTCCCACAGGATCCTACTGGAAGGGCAAAAGGAGAAAAACTCGGGCCTGATGCGAGCGAGCGAGCGCAGCTTCCCCAGCTCTGCTGAGGCCTGTCTGAATTTGTCTCAAGCTCTTTAATAACTCACAGGGCTGAAGCCCTCAGCTCTGTTTCACAGGGAAGGCAGTGCTCTGGAAATTCCCTCGGACTCTCCATCAGTGCTGACTCAGAGGGAAGACTCACCGCTCCACATCCCATCACGGGGCACGAGCTTTGTAGGGCGTCCTCCCACTCCAGGAGCAGCCAGGCCTGACCCCACTCAGCTTATCTAACATTACCGCAGGTCCCTGAAGTGCTCCACAAGCTATAAATACTTGTTCTGCCTCACGTCTGGGACTGAATTCCTCTAAACCCACTGCCCCCAGCAGCATCCCTCCGCCAGCCCTGAAGCAGCCAGGCTGTTTATCTTTCCTTGAAAGCCCACTCCACACGCTTAAGACCACACGCTGCTCGCTAGACAAACATTTCCAGCCAAACAATAGGGAGACCTCTGTCCTCAAAGAAACCATTTCCAGGTCACTTTTTCAGGCTGGCTTTTGACCTCTCACTTGTTTTTTCCACAAAAACAACTCCTGTTCCCCCACATTTTTCCCTCATTCAGCCTGGCTTTTCTGAGAAAGGAATTTCCTGATGAAAAGGGCTGTGTGAATACAACTTCTTTCAGCCAACCTCTGCCGCCTGCTTGGGGGAGTCTCTTACAGCTCAGGCAGAAATTAGTATGGGATGAGTATTATTTTTATACAAGCTGTCTGGGAGGAAGCTGTGAGGACACCACTGGTAGCTGTGAGGAGGGCAGGATCAGAGCAAGAGGTTATCTGTCAGGTGTCTGCCTGCTGCTGGAGCAGGTCAGGAGGTAACCATGGGCCTGAGAAAGAGGAGAAGCTGCTCCAGTGTGTGTCTTGGGAAAATGCAGTGGCAGCGGGGAGCTGGAGCGCTGACAACACAAGCCCTCCTCTTTCTGCATCAAAACCACCTCCCACGACGGAAGCGCCCTGTTTCTTCTGCTCCAACACAGCAGATGAGGCAGCCTGCAGCCACAGTGGTAGCTGTGGTGCAGAGCTGCAGCTGGGGACAGTGCCCTGTAGCTCTGCTGTGGTGACAGTCCCCAGCTGCTGGACAGCACTAGCCCACAGAGAAGCTGGCACGGATGTCACCCACGCCAGCGGCTGCAGCGCTGCGTGGCTAATGCAGAAGATGTGACTGTGAAGGGGGTGTGAGGGAGCAGACAGACAGCTGTGTGAGCCTTGCACCTGAGGCCCGCTGTGGATTTGGGGGGGCGGGGATGGAGGTGGGCTGTGGGAGGACAGAGCAGCAGCAGGTGTTTCCCTTACCTGGACGTGCCGGACACGGATCTGTGTGGGGCGGCACTGCACGTTGCGGTTGTTGCAACAGCCGGAGCAGCGCTGCACCTCCACGCAGGGTGGCCACACCACGAAGTTGGCGTTGGTGCTGTCTACCATGTTGCGGGAGATTTCAAAGACCACCGCCCGTGTCTTGCACTCTGCCAGGACAGCTGGTTCTGCTGCTGCCAGAGCATCTACAGAGGGTCCAGAGAAGAAGGGAGGTTAAAACAGGCTTTGCAGCTGTTGCCAACCTGCTGCAGCCACCTCTACGGTAAGAGAAAGCCCCCACACAGTGCACACACACATTCTTTCTCCTTCTCCCATGCTTCCAGCCCCCTCCCTGGACAGAGCCACACACTGCAAAGGAGCCTCCAGCAAATGATGCTCCTCACCACAGTGGCAGTCCTAGGCAGATGACATTTCTTTAGAGCAAATCAGCACCAGGGGATGTAAAGGCTAGTGGCTTGCAGAGCTCCAGACCCCTTTCCTGCCATTCTGGGGTGTGACACCCGGCTCCTATGTGAGGCCCAGATCCTCCTTCTCAGCTGTCTATACATCCACGAGCACTATAAGCTTTTGTCCCACACATGTATCTCACCCACAGCTGCTCAGGTGAGTGTCCCAATGATTGTAAGATGCAACACCCCTGACTCACCTAGGCTTCGTCGCTCTCGGGACAGGGCCACGGACTTTTGACCAGTTGCATTCAGGTCCAGGCTCGAGCTACTCTCCTCTGCAAAAGGAAAGACATGAGCTAATAGCACCGGGTGGAGGCAGGAGAAGACATCAGGTCCTTGTGCTCTGCTTACTAGGTGAAGTGCAGAGATGTTGAGTAAGCCATGGCCCCAGTGCCATGGTGCCATGCTCGGTGTAAATCCACCAGGAAGATCACAGCTGTGCTGCAGCACGGGGACTCTAGCTCTGCTCTTTGCTCAGGCTAGGCAGCTCAAAGCAACTGGGCTATTGTGGAAGAGGGGTCTCAGCCAGGTCTGGAAAACTCCAGCTCAAGAATGACAAGGCCTATGGCAGGGATTTCTGCTGTCAGAGAGGAGCAGCAGAGAGATACAGATCAGCTGGCTGAGACCAGGATATGGCAAGGAGGATCAAACACCAGATGGGACCAGCAGAAAGTTTGGTATATAACACCGAGGTGCCTTGTGGGGGTGGCATGGGACTGGGAGAGTTGAGGTGTGAAGGGGCAAAGGAAAGGGGATGATGGGTGGGAGGTGGGGTGCTCACTTTCCCTCTCCAAACCCACCACAGCCACTCTAGGTTAGAGTCAGTTTTATGACAGAAGAACATGAAACTAAAGTTTAAATTACTTTTCCTCTGTACTACTTTAAGGTAGCAGCTGAATCTGGAGGTAGTTCAGTCAGCGATGGGAGAGGAAGGCAGATAGCATTCAGGCCAGCCCTGAGCGTTCCCTCCCACCCCACTGCTTTTTCCCATAGGAAACGCTGAATAGAGAAATGCCCATAATCCCCATGGAGCACTCCAACACGCAGCCCCTCCTGAGCTCTGGACAATGGCCGTGCTCAGAGATAGCTCCCACCCAGCCACAGCTCTTTCCTTCTCTGACCCACTTTAGCAGCTGAAGGAAGCTGAATGGACGTCAGCATCAAGGGAGCAATTTTCTTAAAGGGAATTTGGGGCTGGTGGAAGATGTCTGTTTATCAGATGTACGGTGGAGCAGACTTCCCTTACCTATCCCTCTTCCTCAGGGACAGGGGAAGTCTGCCCTAGTGCAGCCCTCTTATATGGGGCAGCAGGGACTTAGCCCTCTGCTCAGCTTGGAAGAAACTGCTGAAGGATTTGGGATGGGTGCACAGTGGCTGTATTCACAAGGCAGGAACTGTCCCTCAGCAGTCAACACCTACGCATGAGGTGGACAGATATCTTTTAAGGTGGCTGGAGAAGCATGATCAATTCTAGGACACCATTCATCTCACCCCATGGCAGACACCTAAAATGGGATTCCACGCTCTAGGAGGTGTGAGATCTGAGGGAGTCTGGATGACTGGCTTAGGTGGCCATGCATGCTTTGCAGGCAGCCCCAGTTAAGGTCTAAAGAGGTGTCTAAGGTCAGGAGAGCAGCATCTCAGCTCATCTGCTTCCTGGAGCAGTTTAATCCTGCCTCCCTGTGCAGCAGCAGTGACACATATGTGGGACAAAGGCAGCACAGGGCACAGCCCCAGCCACTTTGGGATTATCTTGCTGATACATTTCTTTGCCAATCACACCGATTCCACACATGGCAAGGAAATGGTGATGCTCCTCAGTCACTGCATTTGAGAGCCACAGGTTGCAGCAAAGAGCCAGCTGCGCAGCACCATTTTCTGTTTCCCTGACCAGGCCTTCCCATCTGGGACCTGAAGTGAAACCAGTGACTCAAAAGCTCTGCAGCCTTCTCCCATATCCCCTGGGCTTCTCAAGCTAAGAAGAGAAGCCCCGTTTTACTTTTGAACCGTGAGGACAGTTAGTAACTGCAACAGAAATGTATCTGCTGCTTAGACACCCAGACATGACAGGCTGCACGCATCTTCTGCTTCCCCACCCCTCCATCCTGCGCCGATGGCGTTTATCAAACAAGGGTGGGGGCTGTCTTTACGCAGAGGTTGAGTTGAGATGAGAGAGAGGGGGAAAGAAAATAGCAACAACTGTTGACTCAAAACAAATCTCCTATTGAAAAACAGGTTCCTCCCTCCCCCAGGTTGCCCTTCTACAACCCGGGTCACCACTGAAGATGGTTGGGGTGGGGTGTGTGTGGGGGGACCAGCCTGAGACAATCCAGCCCAGCTAATTTTGGAAGTTGCCCCATTGTGTGGCTCCTGGACAAGGAGGAGGGAACTGGTGAGGGCAGGGAGTGGCCGTGGCAGTGGTGGGGAGCCTCCTTGCCTCTTTCTAAGGCAAAAACAATAGCTGAACGCAGCTGGTGCCCTCCCCCTCTCTTTTCCCCCCCTGCCCCTCCAGGGCCGTTTTGAAAGGCGGCGGGAATGCTTTTGAGACTGCGCCAGTGGTTGGACTGGCATAGGAAACAAAAGCAGGAAATTCTGTTCCCCCGTAGATAGTGTCTCGGCAAGGATTACAAAGCTCCAAACAGACAAAACACGAGAGAGAAGGCGAGCTGGGGGGGCCGGGGGACGACGGGCGGGAGCAGGGTTAGAATAGAAAGGAATTTGCTCTGAAGAGACCGTTTATAAATAAATTCCTGGGCCAGCCCAGCCGCCGAGGCGCGTGCTCCAATTCCCACACGTGCCGACCCCTCCACACTTTGCCGCTCCTGCCGCTGGCTGTGCTCAGCCCTGGCCAAGTGACCCCGAGGCACTGCAGCCCCCGGAGCTCTTATCTACAGGCAGGAGGTGAAGGGATGCTATCCTGACTTAGCCCCTGTCCCATATGTCACCCACAGACATGTGCTCTGCCGCTCTCAATTCTAAGAGCCTTTGGGAGCCTCTGGCCTTTTGTGGATGCTGAACCTAAGAAGACACTCAGCTCTTTCCTCCTTCTGCTAAAGCAATCCTTAACCGCACCACCTGTGCACCTCCCAGGGTGAAGGTAGGGTTAGCACCTTAACTGCTAACCTCAGTTCCTTGCACTCACCTTGCCCATCTCTTATAATTTCTGGAAGCCAGTGCCCCTCGATAGCCCAGGCAGTTAGGAGGAGATCTAAAAAGGCATCTAGGTTCCTAACGCCCACAGGTTTTGGGGGGACTGGGTGTGTCAATGGCCTGATCTGAATGGTTCCCAAATTTCTATGAGGTCTGTTGTTAGTGTGTCAGCTGGAAACAGAATGTCCCATCCCTCCCTTCCAAAAAGTTAAGAAAAAATAGAGGAGTGTTTGGTAAAGAGGAGATTTACCTACGGAGTCTATCCGCAGAGCACGCTGGAGGTCGCTGATGGAGCGCACTGAGCTGCCACCCAAAATCTCGTAAATGTCTTCAGGTATGGGGTCCCCCTGCCAGATGACAAAAAGAAGAGGGGAGGAACAGGTGTTAGAGAGGTGATCTGCAAATACTGACTGCATCACGGAGCAGGAGCAGGGGCAATCAAAGGAGCATGCATGAGGCATGACAACCACCGAAACGCAGAGACATGCCTGCCCTCATGAAGGCATGAGCCTGAAACCTGGGCAAAAGCCAGAGACCCTCTCTTGCTGCCTCTCACAAAGCAGTTGGAAGACTGATAAAGCCAGAAATCACCCGGGCTGTGCAGCAGAGCCCCGAATGCTATGCAAGCAGCCAGCAAGGCTTCCTCCTCCGGTGCTGTATGACTTCTCCAGGTGGCCTCTCGTTCCTGCTGCCTGCAGTAAAGGCATTTTAACAGACTTCCCTTACGCTATCAGATAAAACCTTCCCAATATTTCCCTCTGTTATGAAACTCCCTCACAGGCTTTGTGAGATATCGTGTGGATGTGCGCGTGCACGCGCGTGTTTTCAAACCACAGCGGTCCAATAATACACACTATTTGCATACTCTTTAAAACAACAACAACAACAAAAAAAAGCAAGGTGGGGGTTGGAGAGGAAGATTGACCTTCGCAGCTGAGGCTGCTCCAGCATGAGCCTGCGGTGAAACCACAAATGCTGCAAGGCAGACATGAAAGGCTGCTCAGGGCTGCGGGCTGAAGAGCTGATATGGATGAAGAAACACATGGGAGTTCGACGATCACTGCATGCCAGTGCCAAAAAAAAACCCTCAAGTAAGCACGTTTACAGACATCAGACGATGGGCCAAACTTGGGGTTTGTGAGGGGGGGTGAAACATCATCGATCTCTTGGGAATTTTATTCCGGCACCGGGCTTGAATGGGTCCCAGTGACAGCCCCAAACCAGACCACAAAGGAGCGGTGTGGGAAAGCAAGCACAGATTAAAACATACTTCGGAAAGACTAGAAAAAGAGATGGAGGAAAGTACTGGCCGAAGTGTTTGCTTAGCTCCTAGCTCTCTTCATTCAGGGCTACTCATGCGGAAAAGCTGCTCTTTGAGACGGGTGCTGGATGCTGCCTGAGCTGCAGTCCCACACATGCCCCTGTAACTGAGAGCTTGGCTTGGATGCTTGTGAAGCGCAGGGATTTTCATGTGGGTTCTTATGGGCAGTTGGTGGCATGTGTGTGGTCCTGGCGTACAGCTATCCCCTCCCCGCTGGCATTCCCTCTGCTCAGAGTGGAGGAAAACTGCCAGGCAGGGGGTTAAATGGCTTTTAAACCTTGAGGGCTTCAGCCTAAACCTGCGGCCACTTTTGCATGGCTGGTTGAGCCTGGCAACCTACTACACATGCAGGTCCCTTGGCCACCTGCCCTTCACCTCTACTAACAGGTAACAGGAGCACTCCCTCCTCAGCCCCACTAGCCCACCAGCTAATACTGTAACTTAAAGCAGGGCACGGTGGGCTTAAAGACTGCTGTGGCCCAAGTCAGGGGGCAGAAACCTCCTGGGATGGCTGCAGAGCAGACTATACTAGCATCTTCAACCTCTGCAGCCAGATCCACCAGAGAGCTCGAGTCAGATCAAGCCTCTTTGCCCCATTCTGTCCCTGTCACTGTCACATCTCACCACAGATCTGGCTGTCTGCCTGCAGCGAAAAGCAGATTTTACATCCCCAGGCAGTACTTCCTCAGTCTCTGAGGGAGAGGGAAGCAGCATCAGCGATGAATGCACAGCAAGAGAGACACTTGTATAATTCAGGGATCACTGAATAGCTGCGAAATGAAGATGCCTTCTGACAACTCCTGCCACGTGAGGAAGAGTGGGACCAACAGCCCAGCGCCAGAAAGGCTGTGCAGCACTTCCCTGCTTTGTGCCACACACGGCGTTTACTGGAAAAGGGATCGTTTGTGATTCCCAGTACTTGGGAGTGCAGAGCCCAGCGCTGGGTGGTGACACCGCAGGCTTTCTAATGTTAGCACCTGTCAGCCATGCGCGAATGCTGCTGTGCATGGATGCCCCTGGTCCTTCCTGACACTTAATACGTGTAGGAAATGGAACTTTTATTTTAAACCCTGGCACTCGCTGGGGGAGAGCGTGGGCAGGTGTTACGAGACTCGGTGACTTTGGAGGCGAGATGGGAGGTGTCACCTTGCTAACTGAGCAGGGGGAACAGCCGCAAATCAGTGCTTGCAAATGCAGGCCCTTGGGAGCTGAACTGCTGGGGATTGCCTGTAGGAATAAGCTCTGCTCCCTGCTCAGAGCAGTAGTTTTAGGTGCCAATTTTTTCTTGTTGCAGATACTATCAGCATGGCTACGGCATATCACCAGCCCACACGGCTCATAATCTTGTTCTCCTCACTGGGGTTCGTCAGGCAGCTCTGCCAGTGACAACAGCAAGCCTGTGAAGCTCCTTCCTTTCTTCTAGCGCTGCAGAACCATGTCCAAGGTTGGCCTAAGAGCAGCCTCACAGACTGGAGCTACATGGCCTGGCCTTGCTCCCTTTGGGGTCTGTGATTTGGAGCAGTCAGGCCTCTGGCCCCCCATCCCAGCTCTATGCCTGGGAGGCTCTGAGATTGAGGCCCTCCACACACTGGGCTCAGGACAATTGGTGGGGATGGTACACAGGGGAACAGAGCTCCATCAGCCACCTCCACTGATCCCATGGGGTGAGAAGGTGGAGAAGTGGTGCAGGAGGTGGGATGCCCAACAGACCAGCCCAAGCAGCTGGTGCTTTTCCTGCTTAGCAGCTCCTCTGGAGTTATTTGTCTAACGCAGGTTAACAATCTCCTTTTCTAACTGTGCGGCAGATCAAAGAAGACTTTTGTCTCAATGGACTCCTGGCTGGCTGTCAAGTGCCCCAAGGCCTGGCCTCGTATTCCTGCGAGGCCCTGAATTCCTAGAAGAAAGTAAGTTTGTTCTTCCCTCCCTCCTTCTGCCCCAGTGCCTGGCTCTACCCCGAACCACAGGGGCACAACCTCACTCTGCCAGTCCCCTGGCAGGGATGTCCCATCCCTTTCTCCTGGCTGCTGGCACTTGGGGGGCTAGAGCCCCTGCACACCTGACACAAGGCAGCAAGCACCTGGGCAGGGGCCCTGCCTGTCTGGCAGCTGCCCTGTGCTGTGGCTGTGACACTGAGGCCTCTCGGCATGCCTGCTCTGCCCCTCTCCTCCCAGACATCAGCAGCGCTGTTTGGCCAGTGCAAACCAATGCACGGGCAGCGATGCCCTGCAAACAGGACATTCCCCTGTCCCTGCTCTCCACCCACATGTTCTCCCAAAATCAGCCTCCTCCCTAACCTCACCACTCTGCCTCTGGAGCTTGCCACCAAAGTATGCTTTTGAGCATCAGGGATGGTGAAAGGCCCCCTTGCCATCAGCCATGGCTGAGCTGGCGCAGGGAATAAGCAGGGCTGTGCTTCAGTCCTCCCTCTGGCTACACACAGGCAAGGGTTTTGCCCAAAGGTGTGTCTCGCTTGGTAGCACAGCAGATACAGAGACAGAGCAGAGATTGTGCAACTGGCTGGGAAGGCAGACCCTCAGGGCTCAAATAAACCAGCCAAGGACACTTCCAAGGTGAGGACTCCTCCAGGCCTCTTTTTTTGGGTGGTGTGACTTCACACCCAAGTATAACTGCACAGGGAAGGATGGAGGAGTAGCAGCACTACTGGCCTAGGGCGGGGAAGCACCCAGCTACCTGCTTCTCTGACGGGGAGAGGAGGACTTTCCTAAGCACCTCTACACTAACTGAGGCAAGGTATCTTGGCAGCAGAGTCACAAGTGATCAGCCAGGCACAAAACCCCAAACAAACAGCATTTTGTAATTCCCTCTGAAGCTAACGTGAGGACCACAAGGGGAGACTCCACCACATTCCCTGGCAGAGAGCGAGACCAGCAGCGCCTGCCACCAGCTCGCTGAGCCCCCAAAGGCTTTTGCTCCCCTGGCACAGGGCTTCCACCCTCTTCCAGCACCACTCCTGGCTACAGGGGAACCCTGACATCTGCCTGCCAGAGGACCACACATGCATCTACCCCCGGCAAGCACAAGTCCCTTCTCACCCAAGTCCCTTCCCTTGTGTTTCCCTCCCTTCAAGGAATCAAACTTAACATTTGATCTAGCCCACGCTCCTAAAATCAGACAGACCAACCCAGCTTTTTCTCATTTCAAGGGGGACTCCACTGCCCCGCCCCACTCCTTCACACTCCCCCCACACCTTCCCTGTGAGGACTGGAGGCATTTTCCCCCCCGGGGCCAGTTGTGTACCGGCAGCACTGGAATCAGTGTAAGAACCACTGTCATTCTCTCCTGCTGCTTCGCGTCAGCTGTCTGTGAGAGAGAGGCAGGGCCCGATCGCCTGGCTCCTTCCACCAGCTCACTCCAGACATGTCATCCATCCCAGCTTCCATTGCTTTGTCCTTGTCACAGCTTCATGCTAGGAAGGCTGAGGAACAGCCCCGGAGCCTTGCAACAGGAAGACTCAATGCAGTGCTGGGCCGAGGTTGTAAGCAAGCGCCCAGCCGCACCCCATTCCTCAGGAATTCCAGAAAGCCCTGCCAGTGGGGCTTCACACCAGCACAACCACGCCAGGCTCAGCCCATCTCTGTAAATGTTGCAAGGCAACTATTACAGCCCTGGGGGCAAATGCAAATGGCTTTAGCATCCTGGCTTCCCAACTGGCGAATACCTTCCTCCTGAGATTTGTACTCTGCTGGAAGATCTCCAGGGCCCTCCAGCTCCAGATGGGTGTGATCGAAGAGGGTGAGGGACTGGCTGATCAGAGGGAGCTACTGTTTCCTCTGCACTTTTCTCTGGCAGGACTGGGGAGGAGGTGCAAGCCCTATTCCGAGGCTGACTATGGTTCAGCACCCTGGCAGGAGTCATGTTATATGCACCTGGTGCAGAGGTGCAACACACTGCTCTCAAAGTAGATGGGGGATCTCACTCCAGGGAGAGGCATGTACCCAAGCAGAAACCTCTTGCTCCTCTGGTCATGAAGTAATGAATAATATGGTTCCTCCTAAGAAACCTAGACCCAGAATTCCCAAACTCTTAACTCTACTAGGCTGTCATGGTGCTGTGCAGTCTTTTACTGTGAACACAGTGCAGAATAACACCCCCTTGGGATGAGACACTTCCATCTTCACCGTTCCCCAGTGCAAACCATAGCTGACGTTTCACATTGCATGGGAGAAAGATCTGAGCCACCCACAGAGGAAATACCATCCTCTGCCCAAAACAAACATAACCACTGGGCAGCCCACAGCTCTAACTGCTTCCCTTTGCGGCTTGGGCAAGGGCAAAATGGGCCCATACGGAGGTGATGTGATGCTTTGCATCCAACCCATTCCCTGCCACCCATGAGAGGGCCTGCCCAAAAATGAGGAAGGAAAAGAAAGAAATGATGCAAAGGGAGGAAAGTTTTGGTGGAAGGGTACTTCCTGCCTCTGAGAACCCCCAAGCTGCAGATACAACCCATGGTTTTGCTGAAGTAGGAACTGAGCACTGTACAGAAATTTTAGGGCTTTCTGATTCCCTTAAACTGAATGGGATCAGATGATGAAACACGGAGGGTCCTGCGACTCCTCTTCCATGACCATGTTTCGGGGTTAGGCTTTGATTTCCACATAGAGGAAACAAGAGGGTTGGGGTGTACGTTCATCTGTCAAACCCACCACCCTGGCTTCCTCCTGAGCACAGCCTACAGAAGGGCTGCAGGGTAAGATGCTTGTATGACTGTGCAAGTGCAGTGGAGACAACTCATCTCCCACCTCTTCCTGTGCTCACACACACCTTCCTGAATAACTGTGCCCCTCCGGCGTCTGTGTCTCTAGCCATGCAGCCCCCTTTCTTGCCCCTTCCAAAGCCCCCCCCTCCCCACCCTTTCTCCATCTGTCAGGTCGGGTCTCACGCTGTGCACTGTTCTGGAGGTGGCAGCCGGGCCTGGGTCCTGCCTTGCGCACAGCACGGCCGCATGACAATGTAACGGGAGGGCGCAAGAGGCGCGGTGGAGCCCCGGGGGTGACAGCCGCTGGGCGAGGCTGCTGGTGAGGCGGGAGGCTGCAGCACCCGAGGCTCCCCAGCAGCACCCCTGCTCCCACCTTAACCAGGGGCTTCTTCAGCTTGGTCTCCCCTTCCCCTCCAGCCTAGTGCTGACTCCAGCGGGACGTGCATTCGCGGGGGTGGGTTTATTGCGAAGTCAAGCCCCCCACTCCCCGCCCCGGAGGGGCCCGTCCTGAGGAGGGGGCAGCCCCCGCCGCCGGGCTGGAAGCCCTCCCCAACGGCCGCTCCGCCTCAGGGCCGGCCGGCTCTGCCCGCCATTAGCGCGCCCGCGCCCCTGCGGAGCCCTTCCCTCAGAAAGGGGTATGAAAGCCGCCGCCCGCCCCAGGCTCCTCTTCCCGCACCGTGCGGCTCGGCTTCCCCCGTGGCCGCCGCCACCGGGCTTAACCCCGCTGCACCTGCGGGGCGGGCGGCGCCGCCGCCACCGGCGTCCCCCCGCGCACACGCCGGGGCCCGCGGCTCGGCAGCACCGCCCGCTGCCGGCGACCGAAACTCACCTCCAGGCGGGCCAGGGGCAGGGAGAGGACGAAGGCGAAGACCACGCCGAAATTCATCCCGACTTCAGACCCCGCCGGCTGCGGGCACATGGACGGCGAACCGCGGGAGGGAAGCGCTTCCCGCAGACAGCTCCGCGGCCGCCCGGCCTCAGGCATCGAGGGCCCCGCGCGTTCCCATTTCCCCTCCGGGCTGCTGGTGGGAGAGTTGCTGGAGCTCTTGGAAGATGAGGTGGTGGTGGTGGTGAGGGGAGACAGAAGTAATTCTTGGTGACTCGCCTGCCGCTCTGCTAGCTCATAAGACCGGTGGAAAAAACCCGTAGCTCCTCAAAATTATAAGCATCCAGAGTCTGTGTCCCCCTCGCTGCAAGGGATGCTTCAGCACTGCCTTCTGCTAGGTGGTCCACATGCTATTTTTCCTCTTGATTGCCTTCCTTTTTAAAATTTAAGTGTAAAATATTTTACATGCAGGTAAGAAGGGCTCAGTGTTCTTAGAAAAAGATGCCCAAAATAATTAAAAAAAAAAAAAACAAACAACAAACCACCCCAAAACCCAACCCAACTTTTCCAAAGTTTGGTACAGGATCCAAAAATAAAATCTCCCTTTAAGGTGTCATTTTCTCAATGTGCTCCTTCTCCTCCTTGTGCCTGCTGGCGCTTCGGCGCAAAGTTGCTTGTGTGCATTAGGATTTCTTCCCCTTGTGTTAGCTTCTGGCTCGGGTGCCTTCTTCGAGGTGTTGGCGGTTCGCTTGGACGTGAGGCTTGCTGTGGGTTTGAAGACAGGTGAGAGCAAACGTTTTCGCGCTGGGTCGTGGTGTGTGTGTGTGCCGAGCCTCGACAAGCCTCAGAGCCGAGCTGCTGCTGCCTCCCGTGCTCTGTTGTGACAAGAAAAAAACCAACTAAAACAGTAGAAAAGGTAAAATTGAAACAGAGGCGAGCGAGCCGATGGGTCTTTATTTTAGCCTGTGAGCTGCAAGAGAGACTAAACTGGCACTTGGGGCTGCTCCTTTTATAAAGGAGAGGAGATGGGTGGAGCATAACTTGCCATCCTCCTCTTGGCTGGGTATCAAGGCAAAAAATCTAGTGAGGGAGTAGCAGTCCATCGCTGACAAAATAAAAAGTGTGTTAATTTAAATGATAAATTAATTAAAAATGACTAATGCCATAACAACCCGTATAATGTGGCTTTAATATTGCGTGAGGAATGGGGACAGAAATTCCTTCCTCCTCGGCCTGAGATAAGAAGAAAGGAGTTCCCAGCACAGTAGTTTGTTATTTTTTTGGCCCTGGGTTCTCACTGTTGCAGTCTGGAGCCCATTTCTCTAAGCTCTGCTCACCTTCTCCCCTGCCCTGCTACACCACTAGCTCCTGGGAGAGAGGCAGCTTTAATATCTTACATCTCTTTGTGTGCAGGGGCAAAAAAAAAAAAAGGAAAAAAAAAAGCGCCAGATAAATTTAAACATTGCTACAAGACAATCTGGTGTTGCTCATGGCACTGGGAGGTATTTTGCTGCATGATTATCTCCGCGATGTAATAAACATCTGAGGGGAAATTAAGCTAACAGATATTTGCTGGGGGAGGGAGGGGGAGAGGGATGGGGAGGGGAAGGCTGCAAACAGGTGAGTTCAAGAAAGAGTCATATCCTATTGAAAAAACACCAGTATGCACGCCCTCTCATGTACATACGAGCCATCTCCTGGTGCGGAGTTGCACACTCGCAGAGCACACTCCAGGCACGACCAGGAGGGGTTTCTACACCATCTTTGTGCAGGCTCGTATCCACCGATACATTCCTGCACCGTCATGCACCGCAGGCGCTCAGCAGGCGTTTGCTCTGAATCCCAAGCATCCTCCCTGCTTTTTCTATGCTACGCACACGCTTCTATTTGAGCCGCTTGCATGCACAGCTACGTGCAAATTTTGTCTCATTCACACATCCCTGAGCATCCATGTGTTCTCCTTCACTCTCCCCCTCTCCTTTCCTTTCTCACATACATACACCCACTGGCATACCAGTGGCCTCATCTCACAGCATCACACATGCTCCCTTAGGTGCCTGCAAGTCTCATGCAGCCAAGCCGCTTTAAAACACACGGTCTCGCACCAGCACTTGTGTATGCACCATCCAAAGTGTCCAGATACAAGGAGCAGCTACCAGAACCGAGCAGCAGGCAGCCCACCAAATGTTCTTCTGTAGTAAGCATCTGACAACACCTCCCAGATTGGCTAGCTACACCCCTGAAACTGACTTTGGTCTCATGGATGTGGATGTTGGTTAGGAAGCACAGGGACACAAGGAGGACTGGGGGTCCTCCATAGCTTCCTTAAAATGACATGGTTCCTCTGCTCCTCCCTTCACAGACAGAGAGAACTCTAACACAAAATGGGAGGTCCTGTGGTAGGGCAGCACGTCATACTTAGGTGGCAAGGGATTAACGACACTTCACGCTGATCCAGAAGAAGGGGGGGCAGATTTCTCTGCACATGGGAAGTTCGTCAGAGCTGCACCAGCTCCAAAGCCTGGGCCATCCGAGGTGCATGAATGCAGACATAAGGAGTGTCCTGGGAGTTCTTCAAACAGAGTCTGAAGTGGTTCAGTCCCCATTTTGGAGCTCAAGTGGGAGGAAGTGGAAATACAACACATATCTTTTCTTGCTTCCACTGTCAGAGACCTTAACAGAACTTCACCTTAGATGCTTTGGCCATGCTAGCCCTGTCCCTCCCCAAATTCCTCAGGACGCTCTTAGAATTCCCCTCATTCTCTGTCCTGGCCTGCCAGCACTGTACCAGCCGTTTCACATGATGACAATTCAGCTTGGATCCCCTGGCAGGGTGGAGCTACTAGCCTAATGTCTACTGGGGTGCTGAAACTCCTGAAATCTGCAGGAGGCTCCCAAAAAAATGTTTTAAAAGGGTCTGGATGTGACTTTGCTCCAAATGGCACCGGCCAAAGGAACACCGTAGCCTTGGGTTCCTTGGCAGTCAGTGGGGTGAGAGCCAAGTTTTCGGGATGGCAAATCCACCTTCTGGAAATCCTTCTGTCTGTGTAGAGGGAGCTGAGGGCAGCTGGGTCCTAAATGTCCATGACTTTACTGTGTTCATACAGTTCATAAGGGGTAAATGGAAGCTCTTGGAGGATCTCTGCCCTCGTATAACCTGAGGTGGCTCCACCACCCCCACTCCACCTTGTTCAAGCTGTGTAGGGGGTCCCCCTTGCTGTAGTGGGACAGGACAGAATAGCCTGCATGCGGGAGGGCTGATTCAACTCCTCAGCAGGGAGAGCTGTCACTGCTGGAGAGGAGAAGGACCCAGCAGCAAGCTCACAGGGACGGCTGCAACTGTCTTGCTCGGTAGCAGCAAGAGCTGCCGCAGGGCCTGGTTTTGGGGGGGCTGTGTGTGATGTGTCGGGGGTTTTTTAAACATCCGGCTATGTTACATGTGAGCTGAGATAGAAATAGAGTTATTTATTTTCATGTGGATGATGCCAGACACTTTTTAGAAGCTTGACATCAGAAACAAAAAGCTAATCCTTGTCGAACCTCCAGACAGCAAGGAAGAGGATGTTTGGAATTTGACTAATCATCTACCTATGACCCTGCCTGGAAATAGAGCAAAATGATATCCAGGCCACTCAGGCTTCAGGTGCTTTTCCTTACTCTTTCTGCTTTTAAGACAGGGGTGGATTTTTCTCTAGTGAGGTCTTTAGACTCACTAAAATCTGTGCCAGTCTCACTGGCGTTGATTTAAAATTGTGCCTTGAGCCAGATGGGTGCTCCTTTGGTTTTGTGAAATTGGCTTGTTGTTTATCCCATGGAGTCCTAAATCCAATGGAGACACTTATCTTCCCCTCATCTGGCCTGTGGGGTGTGTGTGGAGGTCTGTGGGGCTATTGGTGTCCCAGATGTCTCTGGGCAAGGGTTTGAAACCACCACTGCATACGGTGGGAAGGTACTTCAAGGCTACAGGAAGCTGTTGAACCATACAAATGTCTTGTTAGAGCATCGTGACTTGACACAGTCCCATCACAACTGTGCTAGCTGGCTATGGCCCTGCAGACAAACTGTGACAAAACCAGAGATTTTATAAGAGCCTGGAGCAAGATTTCTTATTAAAACACTTTCACCACCACTACAGCTTTCTCACCTACGAACAGCTGAACTCATCTCCGTTATTTTCTTATTACTAGGAAGGAGGGCAACACGTGTCCAAGGACAATAGGCAGTTCCTTATTACGAGGCTGCTCTCTCCTCATCTCATGTTGGTGGAAAAAATGATCTCCTGCCATCCGCAGAGGCATGATGTGAGGGATGATATATTTTTTTTTCTTTACCTTTTTTTAGAGCGGGGGACAGAATTGTGAAACAGCAGAAAGAAAAACAGGGCTTACAATGGAAAGCAAGACTCAGTCTGAACAGCTGAGATGTCTCAGCCTCTCCGTGAGCGTCTCATTTTGAAAAACAATCAATGGAAAGAAATTAGGAGGTGCTGACAGCACATACCTGGTGTAGTCAGACCGCCCACACCAGGTATCTAGCTTAGGTGTTGCTCCCGCTCCGATCTCTAAGTTCAGGAGAACTATGAGCAATCCCTACACCTACTCTGCGGGGCTGCCGAAGTCATCAATGGAGGGGTGCAGCTGTGACACTGAAATGAAGCACCCAGAGTACATTTTAGGCCTAGTTTACACCAGGAGGCCCATTCTGTGGGCGCATCGCTTTTACCCCACATCACCCAGTCATATGAGGTTTATCCTGACCCAAGTGATCAGAATAGAATCATTCTATGATACTGTGAGAGTTGCCTTGAGGTCCTGGTGACTGGGTTCAGACTAATGGAGGAAGAAAGGAGGAAAGGAGAAGAGACACCAAAGGAAGGAGACAGAGACAGGCAGGGAGCCTGGTGTTTGTATTTGGTGCTGGAGAAAGGCAGAGTCTTGGAGTGCCCAGGGCTTGCATAATTTGCCTTCTCGCCCCTGGTGCTGGCAGGGAAAATGCTTTCCAAGGATGAGTAAAGCCCTCACAGAGCAACTGGCTCCAGGGGAAAGGGAAGCTGTCACCTGGAGAGCAGGCGTTTGATGGGACCTGCCAGACTTCCTCTGGGAACCCCCCCTTCTGTGTGTCTCTCCCCGGCAGTGGGATTTCCCCCAGCCCCTCACCACCTCCTTCATCTCACCCATTCCTGGCAGAAACCTGCCAGAGAGGAGAGGATGGGGAAGGGGGATGAGCACACAGATGCATGCCGAGGGCAGAGCACGGCCCCTGACAGCGGCAGAGAGGGAGAAGGTTCACACCGGCGGCGGTTTCCTGCCCCACGCTTTGGGGTGAAGGCGGATGAAAAGGCGTTTCATATCTCTGCGAGTGTGCGGCTCAAGCAGGATTCAAAGAGAGAAGGGCAAAGCTGAGGGACTGATTTCCCAGCGCTTCCCCGTGCGCACACACGTTCCTACACCAGGTGGGGAGGAGGGGATGCTTCCCTGCTCACGCTACCGTATATTTCTCACCCCCAGCCCCCAAGATTAGGGTAGAAGGGAACAATTTCCTTACTCTGGCAACCATCCATTATGTCTATGGATCTGCTCCCCACCCCATTCCCCCTCTCTTTCCTGTTTTGATGAAAGGAAAAAATGTTCTGCTTTCCTTCTTTATTTTTCCAGACTGGTGAATAGCACTCGAAAGGAATTTCTCTCCCTCCCCCCTTCCCCTTTCCCAGTATAATAAATATATACGTACGCATGTGTGTGAATATACCACACATCACAGGTCATCTGTTTTTTTTCAAGAGGCATATACTATTTTTGTTTCCAAATTCATTAGGTGGGCAGCAGTCCCCCTTTCCACTGACACCTCCCCAAACACCACTTCCCCTGCCCATGGCCTCTGCCACTCACCATCTCCCCATCCTTTGCCCCTGGGTCTGCAGCGAGTGGCGGTGGTGGCGGCGAGTGGCAGCAGAGAGAAGGAAGCTTGCTGAGCTGGAGTAAAAATAGCCCCAGCAGTTACTTAGCTCAGAACGTTAACATGACTCATGACGTGAAACGAAGATGAGGGTCGAAAACCAAAAGCAAGCGGCTCTCCTTCCTCTCCCACCTGCTATCACTGCTCACACAGCAGAGCAAAACCCACTTTATATACTGCTTGCGGGGGGTCAGGGCATCAGCTGAGGCTGAAAGCCCCGGATGCGCTACCCGCGAGGGCTGGTCCTCCTGCCCACACCAATTCAGTTGCGCCGACACTGGCGTTGGGCAGATTTGGTGACGCTGTGCCCAACCCTCAGCTTATTTACCTCCCGTAAGCTGCAGGCTCTGAGCAAAGCTGGTATCCCTTTGATACAGTGGGATGAAACACCCTGCGGCACCCTTGTCCCAGGGTAGCCAGCAGCTGGTTTGCGACAGCACAAAGGCAGCTGGGTGCCCCACCTTGCCTGCACTCGTTGTGGCTTGAGCCTGCGATGAGAGAGAGGAATGGGTTCATGCCCATAGCCCGCCCTGCATCCCGTCCCTGGGCCAGTGACCCCCTGCGTGGTGTGTAGGTCACCACACTTGCTCCCCTGGGCATGCAGGAGAGCAGCACCCTGGCATGGCAGGAGGCAGGCTGTTGCTATCTGCTGGCCTGTGTAATAAAGGAGGGAGTTTAAAAATAGACTTTGAGTTGCGGTGCTGGAAAGGCGGCGAGACGCATAGCACAGGTGTGTATTTATCCTACACGCCCTGTGTCTGACGCCCTGCTGGCATGGGGACCTGCCCCAAAGCAAAGGTGCCGCTCGCTGGTCACGGGTGCTTGCCAGGGGGCCCTCATGCCAGCCCGTACTGCCACCTTGACCACAGATGGTGTTGGGTGTGTGGGGTTGAGGGGAGTCCCAAGCTCTGCCTTGAGGTACCAGGGCTGCTCAGAGGCACTTGTCCACCACCTCATCCCAAAGCCATTTGGAGAAGTGGGACATGCACTTCTCACCCACACCAGACTGACCCGATCTGCGACTCCTCCACCCCCGTATACCCAGACAAAGTGGCATCTCTCAGGACAAAGCCTTTCAATAGATCCCCTGCCCTCTGCCCTCTCCTGAACAATGAGAAATCAAGGAATATTGTCCGAGCTGAATAAAAAGTTCTAAATTTAGAGTGTCTGATGTGTTCTTGGTTTCCTGCCATGAGTCCCCTCCTCCTCCCTAGCCTCCCTCTTCATTGCTCGCTAGCCTTGTGCACAGAAAGGTTTCTGACAGGGTGAGATCACCAAGACCCTGTCTCCCCAGTGATGAGACAGAGGGGAATTCCAAGTTCGACTCTAGTCTCTATTTTGTCAGGCAGGGAGGAGAACACACCGTTTTTTGCCTCAGTGGCTTAGATGTGCAGAGGGGAGAGAGAAATCTACAGTCATGAGTGAAACAACTTTCTCTCCCACTTCAGTCTCCTCATGTCTTGTCCCTGGTGTTCCCTAAATACTCAGCCTATGTATTTCCACCTGCTCGTGGTGTCCTCACCTTCAGCTGTGCCACAGCAAGTCCTTGGAGCAGTGCTGCCCCTGTGCTCTTCCAGCCCAGAAGTCCTGGCTTGTGGGACCCTCACTGTCCTCCCACTTTCCCTGAGCAAGTCTGGCAAGAAGCAAACAACTCAGAGCAAATAGAGGCAGAAAAAAGCCTGACCCAGCTGAAAAAAAAAGCCAAGAAGGGAGGGAGAGAAGGGGTGTTATCCAGCAGTGTACTCTTGATGTTTAAACAAGGGACTCCCTTGGGTTCATGCCTGATAAGGCTGGGTGTCAGGGGAATCTATTCATTTGTTTTCCTCTTTAAACAAAAAAGCCTTCCCATAACCACAGTGAGGAGGGAGCCAACACCTCTTGATGAACAGACTTGTCTTAAGTGCACATGCGGAAAGCATTTCTGTCTTGCTCCTGGAGAGGAATAAAACCCTGGACTGTGAGTATTGTCCACACTGCTCAGTGTCAATGGAAAGGGGAGTGTTGGACCAGCATTATTTTCTGCACAAGGATTGACACCAGGAGCTAACTTGAGCTTGCCAGCATGTCTGCAGGGTGTCTGGAGGTGCAGAGGTCCTTTCTGATAAGAAGATCCAAGCAAATGGTCTGGGGAATTAACTCTGAAGCAAGGAAAACTCCTCCTGCGCTCCTTCGGCTTTGAACAGTGTTTCCCAAGAGCCTCCTCCAGCCCTCCCTGGCTTGGTGACCGAGTTGGCGAGAAGGTGGACTGGGGCTTTGCGGCCAGACAGAGTCTCCCACACTTCACTTTCTTCTCCTGGCTGCCTAACCTGGCACAGGGAGGGGGTTGTGGTGGATTGTGAGTATTTTTTTAATTATTATTTTTTCTTTTGCCAGGAGTTTGGGGGCAGGCTCTTTGGAATGACGCCCACATGTGCCAAGGACAACACATGCCAAGAGTGCCAATGCCATCAGTGGGACAGGAGCCGGGAAGGAGCAGCACCAGGGGGAGAGCTGTCACAGCCCCATCTGCCATCATGCAAGCAAGCAGAGCAACCAAGCTGCACCAGACCCACTGGGGCAGAGGGGAATGCCTCCCTTCCTTCCCTCTCAGTCAGGGGGAACAACACCTGGGGCTTGGTCTCAATAAGTGAAAGGGAGATCCAGGAGCCATTTGTTATTGGAGAACGAGTTTAATGCCTGTTCCCAGCTGGGAGGGATTGGCAACACCAGAGGCTGGGGAATGAAAAAGTTCAGGTCTGCTGTTCCACATGCAGCTGCTGCCAGAAAGCATCAGGCTAATGGATGCAGCAGGGTGCGAAGGGAAAAACCAGCATCAAGGCCACTGAGAATGAGGCCAATGGTAGGAGGCCTCATTCTCAGTGGCCTCCTACCATGGTTTGGCTTATCACCAGCATGAGGGAGCAGCAAGAACAGGGCTGCTCTACAAGAGAGGACAAGCCAGGAATGACCCTAGCCCGGATGATGACCCCACTTATCTAAGTACAGGTCTTCAGTACCTGAGCAGAGACATGGGTAGGACTGGAGATGAAGTGACCTATAAAGAGAGTCTAGAGTCCATCACGAAAACCAGTCAATAAGTCAGGAGAGCAAGAGACAGGACCAGGCACGGGTACACCTATAGCATATCTGGGATTAAATGGAGCACCTGCTCCATGAGGGTGTCCAGGGTCCAAGTCCCAGGTGAGGCTGACCAGGAGAGATAAGGTCCAGTAATGCATTCAGAGTCCAGACAACCATCAAGGTGCATTCTCACACCTTGTGGAGTTCAGGACTTGATGGACAGCTCCTTGTGAAGTGCCCTGGCTGCTGTTGGTTGGGTGTCACACAGCCAAGGCAGGAACAAGGAGCTGGGTCAGGATGGTGGCACAAAACCAGGGCAGGGGTGTAGTGGGGGGAAGGGGCACTTGGAGCCAGGTTGGGATCATAATCTGCAAGCAGGGCAGGGACATGAATCTGCTTCAGAGACACAGAGATGAAAAAGGTGTCCCAGAGCAAGGCAGACACGGGGAGGATTGCTAAGCCCCCACTGTGGAGAGGCAGGTGTTACAGGAGAACCAGCATTGAAGAGCTCTAGGAACAGAAGAAGAGACAGAGTAGTGCCCTAGGGTCACTGGGGAAGGAGCGGAGTGCAAGATCTATGGCCTTCACCCAAGGAGGGTGAAGCTTGAGGACCAGGAGGCATTGTGCGCAGCTCAGCACTGGAGAGACCTCAGCTCACAGCCAGAAAGCATCAGGAGTGGGGCTGCCCCACACAGGGGACTGGCCCAGGGCCAAGTGCAATCCTAACAGTGTGGTCCTACAAGTGGTCATCACCGCCAAGGTGATGACAGTGACAAATCCCAGTCACAGCCCTAGATGAGGCAAGGTCCAGTCAGGAGTAGCAGGAGACAAGGCTGGAGACAAGGCTGCAGTGTAGGTCCAGGGTGCATCCTGGAGACAAAACTACCAGACGCTAAGGTCTGGAGTCCATCTGGGACAACCAGTCAGGAAATCAGGACAGCCAGGGTTAAGGCCTGGCACAGATATGCCTACAACATAGCTCAGGTCAGAGTACTGGACCTGAGCTGAAGTGGAACCCCTCAGCAGAGGGTGGTGGCCTTAGGTGAGAGTGGGTGGTGCCATTAAGCCTCATCAGTGTACTCAGGGTGCTGCCAAAAGTCCATGGCAGGACATTCCCAGCTCTTCAGGGTGTGGGGCTGTAAATCTGTCCCTGATGAGGCTCACCATCTGGGCAGGATGTTGATTACCTAAACCAGCCAGAGGGAAAAGAGGCTTGAAAGCCAAGACACACCTGAGCAACACGTAGTCAGGCTCAACTATCCTTTCCTTAGGTCTCATCCTTCTTTTGCTCACTCTCCCTTTTCCTCTGGAATGACAGCACAAGATACTGTCTCCATCTCTGAAATCTATGCCAAGAAACTTTTATTTTTAAATTCACAAACAATGACCTAGCAGCTGCTCCAAGGCTTTTTTTTTTTTTCCTTACTAACAGAGTGGAAATTATATATATATTTAATTAGCTCACTGGAGCTAAATTTCCCTTCCCACTATTCTTCATTAAAGGCAGATGTAAAATGACCCCCGTCTCCAATCTCTATTGAAGGGGGTGTGACCCCTCTCCATCTAACAGAAGTTTCCAGAAAGCCAGTTTCTCCCATCCTGCCTCTTTGCTTTGTCTAATTGTTGGTAGAAGGAGCCAAGAGTTTAAAATGCCATTTCGCCTGCCTCTCCATTATCTTGGACAGAGGGAGGGTTGTGATACCTCAGAGAATGGAAAAATCCAGATAAAGGAGAGGAGTGTGGTACAGATATACCCTCACGTCTTACAGGCACTTAGACCCAGCTGGGATCCAAAGATGCTTTTTTGATGTTGAAAAATACACATTTAAAAAAGAAATTTAAAAAAAAAAATCAGCCCTCTCAAGTTCTTGCTGGGATTGAAGTCAAGCCCAGCCAGCAGGTCTTTGCCATCTGCACCTGAACACTAGCCCTTCCCTGTGCCATGGGTCTCTGCCTTTCCAGGGCAACTTACCTGACCTTGCGTGGGGCCAACTGGTCCCAGAAGATCCCTGCAGTGCCCAGAAGGGGCTGCCCACACTGCACCATGCTGCAGGCAGTGCTGCCAGTGTTGGCAGAAGACCATCATCACCTCTTGAGGACCGTCCAGCACAGTGGGTGCATTCATCTGCCCGAGACATGGCAAGGGGATACAGTCTCTTATTCACACCTCTGATGAGAATGTCATTAAAACATACAAAACATTTTGCTTTCCTTATATTCCCCCTAAATAGGTTTCCTGAAGACATTACTTTTCTTCTCCTGCCCACTTAGGTTTTGAGGAAAGGTGTTGGGCTCACAAACTCAGTTCTTGAGATCCAGAAGTGATGAAGGAACACACATCCCATTTTTCTCTCCCTAACCTGCCAAGACATTTCCTTGAGCAGCAGAAGACACAGTTAATTTCATGCACATCCTGGAGAACCACCACTCCCTGTTTTGAGAAGAGGCATGTTCTCTGAGGTGCAACAATACCTTGTCCTTTCCAGTGAAACAGCCAACCAGCTATACTTGAAATATGGATTCTGTTCCCTTTACTGTGTCTCAGAGCACTCCAATCTTTCTGCCATCTTTCTTGTCATTCTCTCCTCCCTCGATTCTTTATGGCCTGGATCTGAACTTGTCTTATCTAAGCAGAAAATGATGGTATGCTTCATGTTTCTGGCACATTTGTGTGCTTCTGGCATGCTTGTGTGCCACAGCACCTTGGACTTGACTCAAGCCATTGATTGAGGTGGTCAGTTCTTGCTTTGAGAGGTGCTCCATGGGATTTTTGGAGTAATGATCACAGACACACATGCTGTGAGTTCGAGACCTCTGGACACCCCAGCCTCCCAAGTCAATCTGTTTGGCAAATCACAGAATCACAGAATTGTAGGGGTTGGAAGGGACCTCAAGAGATCATCGGGTCCAACCCCCCCTGCCCTAGCTCATACTACACTGATAGGTGTCCAGACGGGTCTTGAATATCTCCAGGGGAGGAGACTCCACCACCTCCCTGGGCAGCCTGTCCCAGGGCTCTGTCACCCTCACTGGGAAAAAGCATGTTGGTGCGGAACTTCCTGTGTTCTAACTTGCAGCCATTGCCCCTTGTCCTGTCCCCACTAACCACTGAAAAGGGGCTGGCTAATTCCCCCTGCATCCCATGCTTAAGATAATTATAAACACCAATTAGGTCACACAGGACACGCCAGGTAGGCTGTTTTGGACCTGACAGTTGTTGCTGAGTCTGGGCTTCTCGTACCATGCCAGCTATGCCTCAAAGTTCGGGAGTTTTTTGATTATTGCCTTAATCTCCTCCAGTGTCTGAGCCACAATAGAAGGTCAAGTCAGACGTAAAGGCCAGCTTCTGCCACTGCTCTGGAGTGCCTGCGAATAGGTCAGACTTATCTTGAGAAAACAGCTCCAGGAATGGTGCAGCCCCTCTTGTCAACCTGGCTGGGCTCTCTTTCTCCTTGGCCCCCTGCTCGCTCAGGCAGGAGCTTCTGCAGGGCTGCAGGAATCTCAGCAATGCCGGTCGAACAAAGCTCTCTCTGATGACAATGGCTCTTTCCTTCCTTTCCCTGTTCCTCCTTCCATCTCTCACACGTTCCCAGAGCTGCACCAGGGCCCTTCCAGAAGGTCCTGAGCAACCCCCCATCCCATCCTCCTCCCCAGCCATTCAGGACAGACAAGTGGGTGTTTTTGGGCAGGAGGGGCGTCCCTGTGATGCGGATATACTTGGGAACAGACATATTTACATCTCTGTCTGTGACTGAGGGTGTGGTTTCAAAATTGGCATGAGTTGCTTGGAAAAAAGCTTCTGGAGAAAGCAGATCTCCTACCTTTTCCCCTCTCCCTCCAGCTGTGCATTCCCTCTTTCTTCTTTCCCCCTGGTTTTGTTCGTTTCGCTGGGATTGTTTTCAGCCGGAGCAGCTCCGGCTTGCCACCCTGCCACCTGCCTTTTGTGGTGACGGAAGCTGTAGAAGGTACAGCCAGCCTTTTTGCTGGCAGCAGAAGCTTAGACCAGCGGAAAACAACCCTGAAACCACCCACTCCTCATCCCTCTCTCTTCATGCTGGGGAGTATCCCCGCGGTTATGTGGGATGTTTATATTGGTGGCTCTGCCTCCACGCAAGGGATGCTCCACGCATCTCCAGGAAGCCACGTAAGCGTGTGCAAGGACATTTTTGCTGTATAATTTCTTGCATGGAATGGATGCCAAGCAAATAGCCTGGAGGTTCCCTGTGGGCTCATGTGTGTCCCCATATCCATGCCTGTGTTTCATACGTGAGATGGCCATGTGCCACGGCACAGCTTTGCCTTGCCCTTGAAGTTTGACGAGCCTGGAGCTGGGATTCAAGCCCACACGAGCCTCTCTGTTCCTCTGAGCCTCGGCTGAGGGAAGCAAGGTTGGAGGAAGCAAGAGGTGATAAAACCCCCTGTCTTCTCCCCCTCCTCCTCAGCCTGTTCCCTGACACAATTCCTATATAGGACAAGTTGCTGTTGCAATCAACTGTTGGGTTAATGAAACCCTGAATTAACCCCCCTCTGCCCCCCCGCCTCTGCAGGGAAACTCTCCCAGCCAGCAAAGCAAACCTTGGGTATCTGTTATCCACTCCAAGGGAGGCACATTCCCAAGGACATGTGTGGGAACTCAGACTGGAGTGGCCTGTGGGGACAGGGCTGGTTGATACAGACCTTTAAACCCCCTTGTGTGTGCAGGGACACTCACCACCTTCACCATGAGATTTGCTTGGTGTTCGCTGGCCCTGGACAGGACAGTGGTCTGGAGGATAACCTGGATATGTGGCTGAGAAGAAATAATTGGATTTGGAGAGCAGCTGCTCCCTTCCTTCAGAAGCTTTTGCACCCAGCAACAGAGCTAGTAGAGGGCCACCCTGACTGCTGGCTCAGCCAGGGGTGCTGAGCACCTATTAATACCTGCTGCTGCCGGACTATATCAGTGTACTTTTTTAATGTGGTGCCTTTCCTTATTCAAAGTTTGCCCTGAGGTTCCTTCCTGTCTCTACATGTTTCCAGAGATGTTTTTTTGCCTTTGGCACTGATGGAAATTACCAATCTAAAGACTTCAGTACATTAATACTATGAATTTTTTTCCTGCCTCTTCTTCTGGACTTAGGGGTTGCAGCTTAGTTCACGGTGGGGCTAGAAGAGCCTTTCCTCCTGTCTTTTGTGTTCAAGCAGGCAGACTTAAGGAGCAGGTGCCCCCCTCATCTCAATCATTACTGCATCCCAGATCTGGAGTGATGCCGGCCTCCTGCTGAGGGACTGGGCTCATCCGGAGCTAGCAGCAGTGGGGTGTTCTCTGCTCCTGCTCTAGTTCTGGGGAGGGATGCAACAATGGGCTCTGATTCATACAGACCTGTGATTTTTACCAAGAGGTGGTGCTGGGTAGAAATGCCAAACTAGGACTGATGTTTCTGTCAAAATGCAGGCAAGCTGGAAGGGGCTGGGGGGAGGGAGCGCGAGTTATACAGAACAGATCATTTAGTGCTGTCTGGCACTAGCAATGATAGCAACAATAGTAATATTCATCATCATCACAGCATTCAGATATCAATTTCCATCTTGCAGTTTCTGTGTGTGCACTGACTCATATATTTTCCCTGGTGAGACAGGGAGGAATTGTTAGCCCATGGCAGATGTGGGAAAGCAGACATCCAGACCCTTGTGGAGAGGGCCAGGAGAGGGGTTTAATCGATAAATTGGGTCCTTCCTTCTAGTCCCAGGTCCACAAGATGTTAGGCGTCTACTAAGATGACTACCCTGTCATGGTACCCCTGCCACAAAGGACTCAGTGAATCAAAGTAACCATCTCTCCGAAACCATTTGAGATTATTTTTTCCCTAGGAAAGCTGTTACGGTGTGTGGGCACATGGGAAGGTATTTACAACCACTGTAAGCTCCTGAGGTCACGTTATGGACTTTAATTTTCAGTGCTGAGGCTCTGGCATCTCACAGTAGGACTAAATCGGCTAAGAAGCGTATCTAACCACGGAGCCATCCGTGTGACGCATGAGCCACCGAGTGCAATGAAAGGCAGGCTCGTGGCTGAGGCCTTTTTCCCAGGCCGGCCTCCCCCGCTCCCAGCTGTGCTGGGCAAGACCCCTTTGCAGCGATGGGACCGCTGCGTCTGCAGCTCCGTGTCATCGCTGGATGTGCCTGCCCAGATTCAATAGCAGCCATTGTCCCGGGGAAAGGTCACCCAAGCCAGGCACGCAGACAGCAGTGAGCGTGGAGGCTGCTGCTGGAACAACTGAGCATGGGGAAGGGAAGCAGGGGCAGAGGGCAGAGGGGACGGAGGGGATGGAAGGGGCGAGGATGTCGGAGGAGGTCTGGGTTGCCTCTTGCTTTGGGGAGATTTTGGGTCTGTAGGTAATGAGGAATCAATTCGCCGATTTCCACGTCGTTAAGCTTGCGTTTGTGTGGGCAGCACCTGAACCCTTGTCGGGAAACATCTAACACCAGAAGGCTCAAGGCTTTCCCAGGCAATCTGCTTTTCCCATAACTGGCTGCGCTTTTCTTCCCATCTCAAGCTCAGCACTTGCAGGTCTTTAATGGCTTTAGCACCACACCTACAACAGACATCATCTAGGCTCCTCTTACATGCCTCAGTCCCAGACAAGTGCTGTGATTTAGTATGTCTGACCTTGGGCTTTGTGACATAATAAAGTCCTCTGTAAGGAATTCCATCGCCGTTATCATTCCAACAAGGTGTTTGCAGTGCTGGGATGTTTACACCTGCTCAGTGAGACCCTCTCTCCCCAGCATTGGGCCATTTTGTGCTTCTTCTTCAAGTTTCACAAAGAAGCAAGGCTGGAGTCCTCCTGGCAGTCATTTCCTTTCCCCTCATCCCCTCTCTCTGGAAAACACACTGGAATTTTGCTAACAAATATTCCTCCAATTTCACGATCAGATGTCTGGGCGGTGAGTCCCACCCTGGTTTTCTACCAGCCCAGGGTGGGCGTCTGACTCCACCAATTCCTGCCTGTGAGAACATCCATGAAACCACTCGCAAAGCCAAAGCAATTGCCAGCATTTTTTCCTAATCTATTCATAGTTCTGTAGAGCTTTAGTCAATGCTCTGGAAGCATGTGCCATTGGGTGATCATCTTGCATTTGAACAGCTGCTAATCTCTGCAAATTTGCATTCTCTGGGGTTTTTAGCCTCCTTGTTAATCTCAGGGCATTTGGTTTTGGGGTTTCAATAGCAAGTATTTTTTAATTTTCTAAAGCAGTTCTCATTATCGGAGGGATCACCCTGGGACAATCATTCTCCAGGGAGAATAGAATGGGGATAAATTAGAGATGCATTTAATTTTAATTCATTTAACATGCCCAGGATGAGCTGGAGGGTGGGCAGGGCAGCAGGGGAGAAAGAAAAGTGAGAGCAGTTTGCCCCCGGGTACCCATTGAGAGAGGCCTGGCTCATTACATTATGAGACATTCTCATTTAGGAAAGATCACAGACCTGGGTTTTTCTCCAGACCCTGTGGAACCTCATTGCGCCCCTGGATATGTTTGCAGATCTCCAGGAGGCTCCTCTGGTTTTGGATCCTTCTTCCTTAACTATCACCTCCTTCTTAACTTCTCTCTGTCCTTCTTTTTAAAGGCAGAGACTAGGTGGGCGAAGGCAGAGCTACTTCTCCAAACTCTGCTCGCAAAAGGAGGTCCCACCAAAGCATGCTGCCAGCAGGAGACCCCAGGAGAGCAGGCTGTGTAGAACTGATTGTACCAAGCTAGTAAAGCTTCCAGAGCCCAATTCCCCTGGCTGAACCTGCTTAAACCTGCCCTTGCGTTCTGCCAGGCTTCTTTATGTTGGCACCGGCTCCTCTTCAGCGAAAAAATAAGGGGACTTTCCCAAGCATCCTACTTTAGTGGTACCAAAATGAGACAGCTCTGAGAATGGGCTGTTCTCAGCTACAAATATCCCTCTGCCTTCACTGGGCTTGAGGCCACAAGGAGCTTTGGTGGCGGCTGCTGCTATTGGGGTCAGAGTTCCTCTCTTAGGCCAATTTCTTCTTCAGACTCCAGTTATGATTTCTGGTCAGTTTTATTCCAAATCAGCACATCAGCCACAGACATTTCTAAATTCCCAAGACTTTCAGAGACATACTTCTATGAGAGACCTCAGTTACCGAGAGAAGAGTCCTTGCAACCTCCAACATGAGAAAACAGAGTAGAAATATTTGAACTTTCTTTGTCTTTGGCTCTACAAAGATTGTGTGCCCCATCCTTTGTGCTGAACAAACACTTTTGTTTTGATTGCCTTATGACCACTTCTTCAGAGGTTTGTTTGCTCTACCTAAAATCTCAAAACCACTATCAGAAAAGGGACGAGCAGAAAAACTAAGTATTTTTTTCAATATATCCATAATCCTGAGATCCACTTGCCAAAATTGAGTTTTTTAGACCCATTTGAGGTGTCTCATGGTATCTGAGGCACATGAAGGGGGCTGGCAGACCTGCCATGGGACTCAGTGGAGACCAACACCTGTCCGGAGCATCAACTGGAGGCCAGGCAGGATATGCTGCTGCATCTAAAACGAAGCTGGATAGCAATATTTGGGCAACTACTTAAAACCACAGCTAAGGGAGTTGTGAGTGCACCCCCAACTTGAACGAAACAACCTCAGGATGAATAAAAATCCAAGAACTGAATAAACATGGCACTACCAAGCCTTGCAAGCACCCTGTCTTCTCTGCCAAATCAAATCCAGTTCTTGCACTAACACTGAATCGAGCTACTTGTCAGTTCTGCAACAAAATAATTTCATCCCCGCTCTGCCTGGCCATCTGTTCACTTTTTGGATTCACAGGATTTTATGCCATAGCTCTGTAACCTGATGATCAATAGCTTCACCATTTCTGGCAGCTGGCACAAGGCATAAAATCTTTCCCAAGTGCTCTTCTTACATGAATGAGTGGAAGGAGCCTTGAGATTTCATGATGATGTTAACAAGCGGTGCCTTCCTGCTGCTGCCAGAATGAAGCACAGGTCTCCTCCATCTCTGCCTCCACTGCATGCAGTGGCACAGACTATCTCAGCTCTTCTGCCTGCCCTTGAGGACCTCGATGCTATAGGTGCCACCTGCGGCTACCTCCTCCCATCCTCAGCCAGGGAGCTACACCTGCCTGGCTGCTGCTGGAGATTTAATTGACTCAGGTCACTGTGTAAGCGTGCTGCGACTTACTGCAGGGCTGATAAGAGCCTGAGTTTTATTTCTTGGCCTCAATTACATGACACCGATCAAGGTTGTGGTGAGTTATATCACTGTCACGTGGCTGGGGCCACCACGTACTGCTCGTGCTGGCGGCCCAGCGTGTGATGGGACCCGCATGGAACTACGGTACCCCCAAAGCAGAGCCAATGGCTTGCTAGTCCCTGGGGGATCTGCAGCCTGTTTGATGAGAGTTGCAAAAGCCAAAGGCACTGTGGTGGGTGCTTAGGTGAGGGTAGAGGTGCAAGTATGGTGGGGAGCATGTGCCTAGGGGTATGGGGCAGCTGCAGGGCTTGGAGCGCTGTGGCCGGGAGCCCCCGGTACATCCCCATGTGGCCAGGGGTAGGGTAGCAGAGGCCCCCTGAGGAACAACAGAGCATTGAGCTGCCATATCTCTCTGGGGCGAGGGAAGCGGAAAGGCGATAAGAGCCCTCTTGGATGAGGAATTCCTTCTCACTTTCCCCTTTCTGTTTGCCTTTCATCAGAGATAACACGAGTCTCAGGCAGCTTACTGGTACGCAAAGTTGCCAGCACAAGAAGGGACAGCTGCAGCCACCCCTGCATCCACCCCTACCCCAGACACATGCCCACACTCTCCTGTGCGCTGCCACAGGAGCAGGCTGACCATGGCCTCCTCTCCTCCCTCTCTGTCTGACCCATGTCCTTGGGTCCCCTTGCATGTTGCCTCATCGTTTACTATCAGGAGCTGTAACCTGAGGAGTGATTCGGAAAAGGGGAGTGAGATTATGTGCAGTAAAGCCAATGCTGATAAAGATGGCAGAATATTTGGGTAGCGTTTCATTGTGGCACTACCTACCTGGATGGAGTGGGGAACATCTGAACACCTGCCCCCACTGTCTCCAGCTTGGGCCATGCATACCATTAGAAGATTAAAGTCCCTCCTGGCTCTCAGTGTCCTTGAGCCCTCTAGCTGGTGGTCTTTCCAGCTACCACCTAGCAGAGGCCCCTGCAAGCTTTGCCTAGCAAGGCCGTGTGCTTAATTCTGAGGCCTTGAGCCCATCTCCTGCCTCCACTGATGTGGTGAGAGCTCTGTGAGAAAAGTCCCAGAGAAGGGGTCCTACCAAACCCTTCCGTAACCACCTCAACCATCTCCAGAAGGAAAGACTCATTTCCAGCAGCTTTTTCTAAATCCAAAGGTGACGAGTCAGACTGCCTAATCTGATCCCCCTTTCCCCTGTCCTGTGTGACACAGTCCAGAAAATCTTGCTTGCCAAGCCTTTTCTCTTGCCAGTGTCACTGTGGCTGCGATGCCTCCAGTGACTGATCCTAGCAATGTAGCACAGCGAGGTGCAAGCACGTTGTCGGCTCAGTGGGAGTCCTCTGGGAGACGGGAGAAGACAGAAAAGTTGCAAGCAGTTGGACCCAGGGAGGCTCAGCCTGTTGCCAGTTTTCTCAGCTGCACAGTGCTCGGGAATCCCAGAGCATGACTGGGCTTGCTGGTTGCCTCCTCAGCAGATGTGACTGACAGACAGTGGGGCTGCAGTGGTGTACCAGCTCCACACCTTCCTGCCTACACCCCTTTGCCCACAGAGGGGAGATTGGCCATTTGCTCTGGCACTCAAGAGGAATAACCTGCCAACTCTTCAAGGTTGGCACAGACAACCAGGCCAGCATGCAACCCTTAGTGTGAAGAAGCAAATGAGACAAAAGCTGAGGAAAAAAAGCTGTATGATGGAGCAAGAAGGCCAAAGTACAGAGCTAGTGTTTTATCCTTGGCCTGGGCAGAAACCCTTGGAGCCGGGGGCCGGGGGGGTATTGTTGCTCTGTCCACAGCAGGATGTGGGAATGTTCCCTTGGTGCTGGAAAAGGCTGTAGCTGAAATTCAGTCCTTTTAGTCACTGGCTCCTTAGTACATCTTCCAGTGAGGTGACTGGGAGATTTCTGTGTGCCCTGGGGTCACCATCCTGTGCAACTCAGCAATGGGCTGTGCCCAGTCCTCTGTGCCGCTGCAGCTGGGACGCACACATTGGGATGCCCGGAGACAGGCTGCTGGTCTCTCAGCCATGCTGGCCTCTGATTCATTCCTGCTGTTTGTTGCCAGCCCTTGCTGAAGGAAGGGATGAGGAGAGCGCAGGAAGAGGGGGTGACTCATCCTCAAAGCCCAGGTGGCTGTCCAAGCCAAGGGACACCTGAGGGCTTCCGGCGTGGCAGGAAAGCTGTAGGAAGGGCAAATGTTCCCAGAGGAGCCATGTGGAATAACTGAAGGAGAACAAGGGTTTCCCTGCAGCATTGTGTGCCTCTGCATCTGGGAATCTCATCAAGCCCATGTGGCAGAGTGAGCTCATAGCCAGGGTGGGAAGAAAAACCCAGGGCTTTGTCAGCACTGAAGTCCCCTGCAGCCACTGCTTTGGCTCCCTGTTGTGCTGTCAGTGCTGGCAGTTGGGTTGCTACCTCCTCGTTCCACCATGACTGGGTTGGGGCAATGCCTCATTGTGTTGGGATGAGGAGGTAGGACGGTCCTCTGCAAGCACGCTCTTGAAGGTACAGGCACACCTTCAATAGCATCAGTCACCACCCTGCCACAGCATACCCCTGTGCCAACAGCTCCAGAGGCCAAGTGCTCAGGGGAAGGTGGAGGGAGGGAGCACTCAGGAGACCAGAAAGAAAGGAGGAGAGAGAAGAAGGTGTGGATGAGGGCAGGGGAGGTGGTGATCCAGCCAAGGGAAGCTGAAGCCAGCCAGGAAAAACCTGGGGCTGGGTTTTTGGAGAAGTAGGTGAGATGGAGGTGGAACCACTGTTAATGAATGTTGTATTCGACATGGCAATAGATTGTACAGCAAGATTAAAGGTCATGGAAAGTGTATTACAAGCCCTGCATTGCTTTTATTCACTGGAGACTGTTTGAAAAACAAGCAGGAAGGCAGCACAATGGGTCCCCCAGCTACGGACATCTCCGTGCATATTTGAAAGACAATGGAGAAAACGATTAATTCCAAGAGTCGTCTATCCTGTCTCCAGTAAGATGCATGTCTTGTTTTGCCTGGCTAGGAACTAGGGATCAGATGGACAATGCCATTTAAAAAAAAAAACAACCTCTTAGAAATTTCTTCAAGGGAAGAAGGGGGTGGGGAAGAGGGGAGAATGATGCAGCTCCAGGATTAAGCGTAGCCTAAATTGGGCCCTCAGCAGATGTTTAATTGCAAGGGAAAGCAAGTTTGCTCATAATCTGGCATGTTTCTGTGGGATACCTTGGCCTAGATAAGGGGTGCTTTGTTTTGAGGACCTGGTTTGGCTACTGGTTCCCAGGATGCCCAGGTGCTGGTGACCAGATGGGCCTGCAGTGGTGTCCCACCTGGCCACTGAGTGCTACAACCCACAGCTTGGTCTGCAAACACCATGTCTCCATCCCAACAGAGGGGAGGGCTAGAAATCCAAGAGCAATGAGGGAGAGGGCCTCAGAAGATCAGAAGTGCCCAGCTTCTGCAGAGCCACAGCCAGCTGCCCATGCTGGGGGGCTGTGTCTCATCTGTCCCCCACACAGACAAGGGCAGCCAGTAGGGTCAGGCAGTGGGGAGCAGCAAGGAGGGTGCTGGGGACTCGCAGCCCCTCTTCTTGCTTTGGCACTTGGTCTTGGCTGAAAGGACAGGGTGACCTGAGCATCCTTGCTTGACGTTTCTCCAAAAGTCTCTCTAGGAGGGAAATTTGCAGCCTGTCACCTGTCTTAATTAGGTAGATTATCTAATTAAATTGTTCTTCCATTGGTATTCCTCTCTCTGGTAACAGATGGTGGCTTCCTTTCCCAGGAACTGGGAAAGCTGTGCATCTCTCCTTGTGTTCTGCCACATCCTCTCTCATGACCACATCCCCCGCTCTTTGGATACCCATCAGCAGTTCACAGGGCTCTACTGAAGATTTTTAAGTTTAGTCAGTCACAATTGTTCATTGGGTGATCAGGGTCCTCTAAGGGGCTGTACCACTTTCCCTGCATGAGGGAACCTGAGTCCTTCAGCTGTGAAGGACTTGTCTGCAAGAGAGAGGCAGGCCAAAAAGTGTGAGTGTTGCAGCCTGAAAGAAGCATTTAGGACAGCCTGCCTCCTCTTGGGACCTATGACCAAGTTCATGATTCTCTTGAACTGAATTAAGGTGAAATGACACCAGCCAGACAGTCTAACAATTAATTAACACGAACACAAGGCAACACAAGGCAAGTGGTTGCAAACAATAACTCAATAACAACTACTTAATTGGATAACAATTTAACTGGGTAAGCAAAGTCCCATGTGGCACAATGTCACAGTTTTGCATAGCTGTGCTGCCAAGATGGCTTCTGCAAGCAGCAGCTAGAAGCTCTCTGCAGGCCCCAGGCTGTAAACATTGGCCAATTCAAGGCCAGAGTTGCTGCTGACCAGGCTGAGCCAATTGGCGACGGTCACAGCACCTCTGTGAATCACATACAGGAGAAATAAACTGCAGACAGATGCATTTTGCCACCAGAGAAAGGAGTGAGAAGATGTAACAAACTGCGTGGACACCAAGGCCAGGCCCGAAGGAGAGGTGGGGAGAAGAATGAGGCTCTCCGAGTGCTAGAAAGAGAGTTTCCCCTGCAGCTCGTGGAGAGGACCATGGTGTGGAGCAGGTGTCCCCCCACTGCCCATGGATAAGGATGGGGAGCAGAGACCTCTACAGCCTGTGAAGAGATTGATTCATGCCTCAGCAGGTTTGCTGGGGGACTTGTGACTCTGTGGGGGACCAGGCCAGAGAAGTCTAGTCCCGAAGGTCAGCACCCATGGAAGGGAGTCCTGCTGAGAGGCCTGTGGTGAGGAGATGACTCCTCGATGGAGAGGACTCACACTGAAGTTCGTGGATACCAATGTCTCGCATGGGTGGGACCCCACCATACCGCAGGGGAAGTGTGTGTGTGTGTGTGTGTGTGTGTGTGTGTAATGCCCCGCTCCCCTGGCCCCCAGTTGAGACAGAAGACAACTTGGGAGGAACTGACTGAAAACCCCCACTCCCCATTCCCTGCCCCTTCCTGCGCCATGATGGGGGGGGAAGAAGGGAGCAAATTTATGATTAAAGTCAAGTCTGTGATGAAGGGAGGGGTGGGGGGGGAAGTAGAAGTGTTAAGATCTGGGGAAAGAAAGAAGCTTGTGAGGAACCACCGGAACCCCACTGCCCATTCCCTGCCCCTCCCCGTGCCATGTTGGGGGGGAGGAAGAAGGGAGTAGAATCGTGGTGAGGTTTAAGTCTGCTAAGAAGTAAGTGGTGGGGGGAAGGTGCTTTAAGACCTGGCTGCGCTTCTCATTACCTGACTCTGGTTCACTGGGTGTATGTAGTTGTAGTAGTAATAAATCACTTTTCTTTCTTTTATTCTGTGCTTAGACTGTTTTGCCCATTGCACTAATTGCAGAGTGATCCCCCTGTCCTTACCTTGAGTCCTAAGCCTCCCAATATATATTTTCTCCCCTTTCCAGCTGAAGATGGAAGTGAGAGCGCGACTTGGTGGGCATTTGGCCTCTAGTCAGGGCCAAACCACCACACACAATCTTAACTGAAAAACAAAAGAAAGGAGAGAGAGAAAGAGAGAGATAGAAAAACAGAGGCAGAGACAAAGATATCACCACCTGTGGATGCAGTGGCATTCTTGTTGGTCTTCATGATCTTGGTGTTGTCTTGGTGGTAGGGGTCCCTGATTCTGGGTGTTGTTTGGTGTACTGTCTTGGTGGCAAGGGTTCAGGGTGTCCCACTTTTGCTCCATTTTTATACAGTTTGAATCTTAGTTCCAATAAATTTTATGCATGTGCTTGGTGGGAGAGCAGCGGTAGGTGTGCACTGTTGGGTGTAGGCTGGGTCTGTGTAGGGTGGTCGCAGGGAGATTGTCCCGGGGGTTGCATCCTGCTCAAGAGCAATGACCAGCACCTTATGCCTGCACAGTTAATTGTTGACAGGTGTTAAAACCACAAGTTCTTACCTAGTTCAGTCCTACTCCTGCAGGGCTTGCAACTGCTGTCTTGCTTCTGCTGATGGTTTTCTTTGTACCAACAAATGTTTGAGGCAAAATGTCTCAAAATCTGTTTTCCACAAGCCCCCCTTGGGACTTCTGATGTCTGTTCATGCTGGCAGGGCTTCGCTATCCCTTCCTAGAAAGCACTGCTGGGATTCATGGCTGACTTGAGCAATGGCCAGCTCCTGCTCAATGGAACTGGGCAGTGGAACTGGACAGGTTGCTGAGCTTGTAAGGTCTCTCAAAGATAAGAAAGGCCTGGAATGATGTTCAGACTGGCCTCTTGCTTGGCTTGCTGCTGCAATACCTGCCTATTTGCTCTTCCAGACATCTCAAAGTCCATTATATCGTCCCCATAACCTCTCCCTGCTCATCAGTCTTGCCCCTTTGCCACTACAGGGGCTCTCTGCTCAGTATTGACCTCCATGCACCCTGTTTGCCTGGACTGGGAAGGTTTCAATTGCTGGTTCTTGGGTCAAAACAAAAATGGGGGGCAGGGGGAAACAAGCGCTATATGCAGAAGAAGGCTAGGAGAAACAGAGGAGGTGGGAAGAAGTGTGGGGCAACCCCTCCTGGGAACACCTGCTGCAAGTGACCGCCTCACCTCCATGGAGCCCTAGGGAGGTACTGTCACATCTTGGCTCTGGAGGAGAGGGGATATCCTTAACATCACTTCTTAAGGTATTTTGGCCAAGCATCCGGTCCCCTCTTCCTCTCCCTGAGTTCCTGTCCTCTGCAATGAGTGGTGACGTCAGCTTGCTCAACAAGTTGTTGAATTCAGAGATATGAGACCTCCCTATGGTCTCTTCTGGGCCAGTGGGCTACTTGGTTAATTTCCTAAGTCTAGAAATAACCTGTTATTTCAGAAGATCCTCCACAGATGTGAAATTAGTCTCCTTGAGAGTGCTATGTTTGCTGCTTTGACTCATATACCTTCTTCCTCCTCCTGCCCCAGCCCGGAAGGGTCTCAGCCCCTAATTTAAATTAGGGTGCTATGAGGTTGCAAAGGACTGGAGACTCTCCAGTTGAAGAGGTCCTCTCTGAAACAAAACAAAGCTTTACACTGGGTGTGGAGGTTTTACCTCTCCCTACCTTCTCAGCTCTCCATGGTGCACCTGAACAATCCATTTCCATTGCCCTCTATCCCTCAAGCTTACTTTTGGGGACAGCTCTGCCCCTGAAGCTACTCTGAGCATCCTCTTTCCTAGCACTGTCCCTGAAAGAAAAACCTTCCCTGATCCCAAACCATCCCCACTCTAACCTCCATTCGGCTCATGCCATTGCCAATCTCCCCTTCCTCTGCATGTCCCTCCATATTTCCTTTCCCTCCTTGCCACATGTCACAGGCATGTTCTGCAGGAAAATGTGCTTCCATCCCTGTCTCCGAGACACACCATTCCTTGGCTGAATCCTAGTCCCTGGGAACACCTTAGCATCATGATTCCCAGCCCTCCTGGCCTTTGCAACCTCAGCCCCACCCCCCACCCCCCACCTGCCCCAGGAAATGCTGTTCAATACGAAGAGCAGCAGTGCTGGATCCTGCTTCCAGATCAGCATTTATCTCATGCCGGGCTCCATCCCTCAGTATCCAACACACATCCTTAAACCTTTTGTATTCTACATAAACATCTTTCCCCAGATCTTCTAAAGGGCTGGGGAAGAGAGGAAGCAATAGCCTACAAAGAGCATGAAACCTTTGCGTCATGGTCTTATCCACTCATCCTTCATGGATGCCGACCAGCCTGGCTGTGCGAGACTGCTGAGGCAGGGGCTGCACAGGGAGCAAACCGAGGTATTTAGGGTCTGAATGGGCTGTAAAAAGGCCAGCATATGTTGGTGATAGATACTGAACCCAAACTTCCTCTTTCCTGAGTCCCCAGTTTCCAAGCTGGGTCCCACAGAGCATCCCACAAGCCACCCCGTATCTGAAGCGTCCTCCCTGTAACTGGAAGCCCATGAACCACCCCACCCACACGGTTTTCCCTGCCTTCCTGAGTCAGCAGAGCCCTGTGTCCATGCCCTGACTGCCAGGAAGAGCTGGGATCCTGAGTCTGTGTACCAGGAACAAACGTGGTCCATTAAGGAGGAAGAGCAGGTGTGGATAAATTTGGAGTGTAAGGAGGTGGAAAAGGACTTGAAGCCTGGCGGAAACCAGCTGCCTGTTCTGGGGCAGCTCAGAGGAGGGGCAGCTACAGCAATATGGCGAAGGGCAGGATCGCAGGAGCTGGGGGAAGGCTTGGATGGGGAAAGGGGGGTGAAGCTGGTGAAGAACATCCGGAGATGTAAGTGAGGTCAGGTAATTCCTCATATAGCAGTTCCTGCATGGCTCTGGGAACAGACAAACAAGGCCTTCCTTCCTCCCAGCTTCCTCCTCCTCTGCAGCTCTCCTTTTCAGGAGAGGTGGCCTACCAGACTGCTCCTCCCACATCCCCGACTGCATCCCTCCAGGTGACTCATCTGGCTTTCGCTGTGCTTCAAAGCTTCACACCTCCCTGTCCCACCACGGGCTCTGTGGGCAGCACGGGCAGAGGGTCCTGTCTGGGACCCACACAGGGCAGTCACCCACTGGTGGTGGCCTGAGGTGGCACCAAGCAGCTGGGCAGCAGCTGGCAGTGCTTTGGGCCGAGGCTGCAAAGCACCTGCTCACCTCCCAGCACAGTGAGGTCATGGCTGTTATTTTAGGCTGGGAATGTGCAGGAGAATGGACCTGAAATCTTCCTGCAAAGCCACCATGGGCCCTTGACCAGGTGGCAGCTCCAGTGCTGGTGAGCCCAAGTGGCAGTGCTATTTTAGGAATGTATTCTTTCCCTCTGCTGGGGCTATTTTTGGAGGCTGAGTGGGTACCAAAAGGACCCGGATATGTTGCAGATAAGGGACCGATGACATTTTGGTGCTTGTGTTCCAGCCACAAACACTGCTCGTGAGGGCAGACCCTGGGAATAGTAGCGCTCCCAGCAGCCGCATCCTGGCCACGCTGCCCTTGCTGCAGGGAGCAGGTTTGGGGTGCTGTGAGCTCTCCCCCATCAGTGCTGCCCTGCGTGGCCCCACAGGCCCCAGATGCTCTCCCAGATGTCAGTGGTGGCCACAGCAGCACTGAGCCTCATGGTGTCACCGAGGGGAAATCACCACCACTGGATCTGGAGCAGGCAGTGAACATGCCATGGGGACAGGGTTATCGACCAAAGGGGTCTGTGTCTGTTGGGACTGAGACGGGCTCTTGCTCCTCAGCCACAGAAGGGTCGGAGATTTGAGTGCTGCCCGCCGTGAGACAGAAAAGGAGAGGCTGTGGTACACATCCTTTTCTTGGAGTTAGAGATATGGGGACTGGATGGGGGTAATTTCCTTGGCACAAGTGTGTCAAGGAGAAGGCTGTGACCACTGTCATTTTCCTCCACTGCTATGAATGAGGCCAGGGTTTTGCAAGATCCCCAGTCCAGCCTGGCTGGGACACCTGCATCCCACAGGGCTGGGAGACAGAAGGGCCTGTGTTGGGAGAATGGGTTCTCTGCCCCAGGGCCATGGAGAAGAGTCCTTGGCACTTGGGATGCAGCACTGCTGACCCACATCTGCAGGAGCAGAAGTGCATTGAGGCTTCCTTGGGACACAATGAGCACAGCAGATGAGGACGGGGATGGAGTGGTTCATGTCTCTGCAAGGCAGAAGCTTGCACGTTCCTCCTGGCCCTGGGTGAGACCAACTGCCAGGCCCTCTGGCCTTTTTACTCAAAGTTTCCATTTGTCCCCATGGGACAGAGAGCCCGTTGTGCATGCAGGGTGTGGGGACAGCCCCCCCCTGCCATTTCAGGGTGGGGGCAGCGCTTTCAGACAGCAGCAAGGCTGGGGCCCACGCCACTGCTGTGTGCTGCTGTATTCCCATGTCTGCCCTCACTCCGCCACACCAGCTGAATCTCCTGCAACAGCTGGGGCCAGGACAGAGGACATCCTCATGGGTCATCCTCCCCAGGGTTTCTCCAAGCGAAAAACACTTGCACTGGCCAACCGCTTCCTCCTCTCCCCACCCTGGGCCCCCCTGAGCTCTCCTTGTACCCCAGAATGCAGCATGGGAGGCTCGGGTGGGGGGCGATGGAGGCGCAGCATGCTGGAGGGATGGGAGGTGTGCCGTAAGCTGGGACTGAGACAACTTGTCTGGGCCGTCTCCAGCACAAGCCTGTGCATAAGCCCTTCTAAATCTCTGTCTTTGTTCCCCTCAGTGGCGTCAGCAGCTCTTCGCTCCCTCCAGGAGATGATTCTGCTTCCGTCGCTGCTGTTTCCTGTGTTTCTCTCGCCCCGCTCGCTCCTGTAGAGCCAGGCAACACCAACACAAAAACAGGATTCAAGCTGCTGGAGAATTACCCTGATAACAATGGCTGAGGAGACAGTCCGCTGCAAGGGACCCTCCCCAGAGCCAGACAGAGTGGGGGCCCTAGCTGGCTCATGCCAAGCTGTGGTACTCCCTATCCCCATCCTCTGGAGCTGCTGGTGCACATGAGGGATCTCAGGCAGGGGAATGAGCAGCCAGAAAGGGGAAATCCTGGGTGACTTGCTGCCCGCTGGCAGGTCCATCCATCCCCACACCTTGGCCATGGTGACCAGGCAAGGCAGTTCCCATCCCCACCCATGGTCAGCAGAACATGAGTGATCATGCCATGACAACCTAGCTCCATTTCCCAGAGAGTGGTTTTGTGGAGCAGCTAAGGGCAGCTGTGATCCAACTTCATCCATGAGCAAAGAAGGCACCTCTGGCTTGCAGGCATGCTGGAGGAATATAATGTCTGCAGACATGCTCCCATGCAGCACTAGTCCTGGACCTGCTCATCCATCCATCTTCTCTGAGCATGCCCTAGGGAGAGCTGGGATTTCTTGGCAACCCATACGGAGATCTGAAATTTGAGGAACACTCACCCATGGCCCAAACTCCTTGCCTGGATTTTCTGAAGGAGGTCTCACCCCTGGCTGCTGGCCACCACTTTCCCCCAAGGAGCTGCCACCCTCCCAGCACAATGGTGGAAGCACTGTCTGCTTCAGTTCATGCAAAGCCAGCCAGTGCAGCTGAGGCAAGGGAAGAAGGGGTCTGAGCAAGCCTGGTTGATATTGCCTGAAGCAAGCCAGGCAACGCATGCATGGGCTGATCTGCTGGCAGGTCTGGAGGCAGTGACAAGCACTGGGAAGGAGCTGCAGAGCAGGAGTGCAGCTGGATCCCAAAGAAGACACGTCTGTAGCCTCGCTGTAGCTTGTTGAACAAGCTGGGTCTGTGCAGACGCGGGAGTCTGTGCCGCCCTCCCCCTCGCAGGTGCTTGCTTACCCCTAACCAAGTGCTTCCTTTGCCTCCTGTGACAGGGACTGCAGCCTGGGGACAGCAAGAACTGACTCTGGGTGACAAAAGCCACCCAAGCAGGGTGTGTGTCCCCACTCCAGCTTTATGGCCTGGAAACCACACCACCATACCCTCCTTTAAAGGGGTATCTGCTTCCCACCAGGGCTGTGGGGGTGTCAGAGGAGGCACAATGTCCTGGAGATAGAGGAGCTCAAAGAAGTCCTGCCAGCTGCAGCGCCCAACAAGCACCAGCCTTACAGAGCGAAGCTGGAGTGGGGCACAATGTCCAGCCTTACTGATCCCTCCAGCCTTACTGAATCCTCCAGCCTTAGCCCTAACCTTGCTGCTCTGAGGGGAGATGGCCAACAAACACCCTGTGCTGTAGGTGCCCAGCAGACGGATGGGACCTCAGAGCAACTGGTAGGACCAAGGCCAATCATAGGCCTGAGCCTGTCCTGCCAAGGCCATGGGTTCGCAATCCCCCGGTTACCAGCGGTGCTGCTGATCTGTAAATTCCCAGTGAGGGGGGGAAAGCTGATTTTTTGCCAACACAGGTCTCTGACCAACAGAGGCAGGAAATAGCTACAGTGAGCGAATAAATAAATGGTGCAACCGTAGCTCTGCCTTACATGGGCTTTGTGGGGAGTTTTCCTTTGTTTTTGAGGTTGGCTATTTATACCGTGGAGTGTGAAAATGATGTCAGCAAAGCCTCTGCTCTTCTCTGCAAAGAAAGCCAGTCCTGAGAGGTTTTTTCAGGATTGAGAGACCCCCTTGAGCAGCGAGTCTCAGAGATGGTTTGCAAGGCTGGCAGGAAACCCCAGCTGCCATGCGATTCCCAAGTAGTCCTCTCCACTTCCCCGCACCCAGCTCTGTGGGGGCCAGTTGTCCCACACCCATCTAGGATATGGCTCTACCCCTGGAAAAGTCCATCTTGTCTCACATAACCCCTCACAGAACATCCCCAACTCCCTCCCAGCCTCCCCTTTCTCACTGTCTTTCTGTTTTGCCTCCTTCTTCTCTCTCCCATTCTCCAACACAGCCCTTAAGGGTCTCAGTCTGTCCATCCCATTGGTGTTGCTCCAGGTCTGGCTTGGGGGCAGTGGAGAAAGTGACAGGGTGTCCTGCTCTTTGTGGGTCTTTGCACCTCCCGTTGGGAATCCCAGGATATATTTTGGATAGCTGAGCTCCCAGACAGGTCATGTTAACACTCACATGAGGTGGGAAAGCACATGTTCAGCCCAGAAAAGGAAGGTTCACCAAGTTCATGCTGAGCCTGGTGGAGGGAGGAAGGTGGTAGTGGCCTGTGTTTGGGAGAGGGGAGGAAGGAATACACCCTCCTTTCCCACTCTGCTTGTCCCCTGCAATTAGGAGCAGTGATGTCGAGCCCACACTAGCTGCTCGGCAGCCAGCAAAGCCTCAACTGTCAGCCCCCAGGGTGGCCAGCGGTGGGAGGGTGGGGAGGGAAAAGCCAATTTGAGTTCAAGGGTTGCTGGTGTACTTGAGACCAGAAAAACTCTTGCTGGTGACACATGCATCAGGTGTTTCCAGACGATAACAAAACCTGCCTGAGGTCATCGATATTTAATTAGCAATGGGCTTGGTTAAACATTATCCCGGGGGCAGGAGGGAGGGGAGGTGTTGAACTGAAGAGAGAGATTAACTCTTTGCAGAGGGAGAGGGAAGGCTGCCTACAAAGAGAAGGGAGATCCGTGGTTGCACCCCATGAGATTCTGACATTAGGCTGGCCAGATGGGACAAAAAGCTTTGGGGTACACAAGAGTCTCAGATCTCCAACAGAAAGAGGGGCTTTGCCCTTTGGAATCATGCTGAGCTAAACTCGGAAGCTTGGTGCTCCTGCACCCCCCAGAGCTGGGACAGCCCAGCACGGCGGCTGGAGCAGAACACGGGTGAGTGGCAAGGCTGGTGGCTCATCTGTTTTCCCCACTGGAGCTCTCAGCTGGGCTGTGACGGCAGCTGGGCCACCACGGTGCTCTCTCTTGGATGGTTGAGTCATGGCCCTGCTACCTGTGTGGGTTCACACCTGAGTTCCTGCTTTGCCCTCTGTCTCTCCCATTTCCTCTGGTGCCTGAGCCCCTGGCACCCATCCCTCACCCCGCCTCCATCCTGGGAAAACCTGGCTCAGCACCCTAGAGAGAGGAGGAGCAAGGAGGCATGGAGGGGCCTTACCTAGGGTTTCCCTTTGGGAAGAAGACTTGGCTTGAAGAAGGAGAGATGCCAAAGGCTGCAAGTGGAGGGGTGGGTGCATTTTCACCCGCCACACACAGCCTGACACCCCCTAGGAGAAGATGCTGTGCAGGTCTGGCTCACTCTGGGGTGCAAGAAGTGAAGCAGCATGTGATGGAGGAGGAAAGATGTGTCACCAAGGGAAGGAAACAGCACTGGAGCTGCAGCTTTTGCATCTTCATGCTCCCTCCCCAGTCCTGGCTGGCTCTGGCTGGGAGCTGCCATGTGCTACAGCACAGGAGGGGGCCAGGCTGTGCACAGGGAGCCACGATTAACAGAGCCGGGTCAGCCCGGTCTCTGCAGGCACTGCACATGGTTGTGGGGGAAAGCTGGGGACCCTGAAACGGGGAGCTGGCTCCTGGCTGCATGGGGCGAAGGGCTGCTCTGGCACCTCGATGCGGAGCAGGGCAGGGCACAGGTGACAGGGGGCTGAAATCACACTAGCACCCACCCCATCTTGTCCTCCCCCAGCCCCTCACCACCCCCCTGCTGCTCCCCGCCACCTCCCCTCTCCAAAAAAATCTCCTTTTGGCTGCCCTGAACCTGACATCCGTAATTATCCCCAAGATCACAGGGGCCTGCTGGAAAAGTGAGCCTGAGCCAGCCTGGAGGGGGACATGAAAAGCTGCCGCAGACCCTGCCCACAGCCGGCCCCCCCCACTGCACCAGCAGCCCCCCGGCACTGGGGACACCTGGGGAAGGCGGCTGCTGGGAGAGGGGAGTGGGAACCTGCTCCGTGACCAGCCGGCATCCCAGGGAAGCCCCTGTCTGAGGGGAGGAGGGTGAAGCTGGGCCAGCATTCAAACTGCCCTCACCACCCTCCTTTGCTTGCTGATGGCTGGATGGTGGTGGTGGGGGGATGCACCCGCTCTGCCCCAGGAAAAACCTGAGGTGACAGTTGACCTTTGCTGGTGCTTGGTGTCACCTCTCCAGCAGTGGCTGTGGTGTCCAGCTGGGAGCTGTCAGACACTGCATGGGTCCTCACTGAGGTCCCTCAGAAGTGGGAGGGGGGAACGAAGGGCAGGGAAGGTGCTGCAGTTCCAGTCCCCCTGTACCACTCACCCACAAACTCTGAAAATGGAGGAGGGTGGGAAAAACAAGCGAATCCCAGATTTGGGTTGTAAGAAACAACAGCAGCGACCCCAACAAGTCTTTGAATAAAGGAAGACACTGCAGCCCTGGGCAGGGCGGAGCAGGGAGGCAGATGCAGGGATTCCATCTGTGAGGAGCAAGGAAACGTCCTGGAGCTGTTTGATCTCATTGTATGGAGGGAAGCGGGAGTGGGCGTCCAGCCTTGCTGGAACCAAACAAAGATTATAAATACCTCCCGCCATCAACAGCTCCTACTTACCCCATCAGGGTAAGTAGGCTGATACCCAAGGGGAAAACTGAACCTTGGTTTCCATCCAGGCCTCAGACGCAGTGATGGAGAGGAGTGGAGCACACAGCAGATGGCTTTGTCTACAAAGCTGTGGGGAGATTGTCCCTGTGGGATTAAGCACGTGGAGAGAGCCTCTCCCACCAGCAGCATGCATGGCCACGCATGGTGGGAAGGTCTCTTATTGGCTTAATTCAGCTTCTACCACCACGGGTGTCAAAAACAAAGTTAAAAAATATCTCTATTTACAAAGCCCCGTGATGTGCCAGCTGGGCCTGAAGCCATGTTGGGGGTTGGACTTGATGATCTCTTGAGGTCCCTTCCAAGCCATACAGTTCTACAATTCTGTGATGCCTGAGCCTGGTGGCCAGATTTGGAGAGGGTACCTGCTTGGATCTGGGGTTACACCTTTTCCTGCTTCAGACTGTGGGTTAAAATTAGTACTGCATGTGCTACCAAGAGTGCCACGTGGCATTGGGGTGCATTGGGACTTGTGGGAAGCTGAGCTCCAGTGCTGCCTCTTGAGCAGCACCTAGAAGTCCTTGGGACCCTGGCACAGCAGCTGCTCCCACCAGGAAGGGAGGGGAGCCCCACATCATGCTTTGGGGAATGTTAGGAGGTAGTAGGGGACAAATTTAGTCTTCCTTGTGGTGCCCAACAGCTGCCACAGAAAAACGTGATTCCCCACCACTGCGCTGGCAGGAGGGAGGTGGGATGAGACTTCCTGAAACTCACGTGGGCTGCCGTAAGTGGTGAGCCAGGGAGCAGTGCTGCACTGAGACCACTGACACCCAAAGGCAGGGAGGCTGTGCTGACCCTGGGGATGGGAGACCTCTGGCTTTGCCTTGGCACAGAGAGCTGCCTGCTGCCCTCGCCCTGCACAGAGGGCCTGACCTCCATTGGGACCCATCTCCCCAACACATCCAACCCCCCCGGGTCCCACATGCACATCTAAGGGTTGATGAGAAGCCAGAGAGCTGTCAGGTAGAAAGCAGTCCCCAGGCCGGCGCGGCTGCAAATCAAACACACGCTGCATTCAGCACAGCCCGACGCTGCTGCTCCGGCAGAAAAGCCGGCGCGCGGCACATGAACCCGGCTGTGGGTCCCCCCGGGCGCCTTCGTCAGCACCTCTCCCCCACCAAGCATACTTGAAGCTCCCCGCCTGTCAGTGGGATCAAAGGCAGGGGCCAGGGCAGGAGGCAGGGGTGTCAGCTGGGCCACTTGTGAAGCCGACTGCTGGAGCCAAGACCTCCAACTTGAACCCACATTTCCCCCCGCTGCCCCCCGGGCGTCCTCACAAGCTTTAACATCTCTGCTCCAGCATCGCAGCTGCATCACGTTTCATCTCCGGTGAGGGAAAGAGGCAACACTAGAGCCAGATGCACCCCAGGAGGGCTGTAAAAGCAGCCCCCCCTCCCCGGGAACACTGGGACCCAGCCCCTGCACTGCTGGCAGCTGGGGAGCAGCGGGTGCCGGGGGTGAAACCCAGCTCCACTTCTCAGCCACAGCCTCCCCCAGCACCAGCTGGGACAGGGCCCTTTCCCACGGTGCCCAGCACTATTTCAGCAGGGTCAGGGCTGTGGGCTGTCCTCCCACAGCTCTTGGGTTGGTCCAAGCATCACCATGGCACAGGATCTTTTCTGAGCAGACAGGGATGGCACTGGCCATTTTCAACAGGTAAGATGCACACAAGCGGTGCCCCACAGCCCTCAGGGGATGGGGGGTGGGGGGCAGGGTGCATGTATGTGAGATGACCATGCCAAGAAGGAAAAGCTCAATATTAAGAGAAAGTGGTTTGTTTTTTTTTTTAAAAAAAACACCCAACCCTAAACCCTCCTAAAAACAGGTTCTGGTCTCTCACAAGCTGCTGGATCTATACATGACCCTCACTGATTGCTGTATCACACTGGGGACTATCCTCAAAAGAGGACAGATGCTCAAGGAAGGCTTGAGGGTACAAGGGTTGCTGAACAGACCAAAAGCCAGCTTGGCTTTTTCCAGTTTCGTACCCCACCCAGCCTATCAGGGACCTCCCAAACCCAGGTTGCTGGAGTTCCCCAGCAAAGGGCACAGGTAGCAACACAGGCCTTCAGGGAGGGGCTGAGAACCATATCCCCCCAACTAAGCAGGGCTTTTCTCCAGGCCAGCCCCACCAGCCAGCCTCTGCAACGTGTCCCACGCACCATCTACAGAGAGAGGAGCGCCACCTCCTGACGTTGGGCATCCTGTTGTCCCCAGGATGGAAAAGGATTGTTTGTGGCTTTCCTCCCATCCAGTTTTATCAGACAACTGCCATCACTTCAAGAACGACACACTCAAGTCTGGCACTACGTCCCAAGCCGAAGCAGCTCCTCCTGCAAGATGCACACTGAGCCTCTTCAACAAGGACCACGTTTCTCCAGAACCACTTCCTCCTTCGGTGCCAATTTGGCTGAAAATTCCCTCCCCAGCCATCACATGGACACTCATCACCAACACCTCACCATTTACCCCAGTAATCCCAGTCTTCTCTGATGCACCTGACTGGTTTGAAGCAGCAGTAGCAGAGGACTGGCCTAGAGCCAGGCACTTGCTGGCCAACAAGAACATATGTGGTTTAAAATGTCCCTCTGGGAGCCAAGCAGAAAGACCACTGAAGGCTCCCTAAGGGGCAGGAAAGCCTCAGCCTGGAGCAGCTGGTTTGAGTCTTGTGGATTACGAATGAAATAATATTAGGGGGCAGGACCTCTCCTCACACACGCCTGAAACCAGGCAGCAGGTTCATGTGTGAAATGAGGCTGACAGCCAGCCAGCTCGAAGAGTCATCCAGTCTGGTTTCCAGGGAAACAAGGTAAATGTTTTTCCTCCTCCTTGCCACCTTTTAACTCTTACAAGGTCCTCGCACATTGCCACAGGAAATGTTGGCTGCAGCCACTCTTCCCCCCTTTCACTTAGACCAAGTAGCATGAAATGGGGTCCTTTTGAAGGCAGCACCACACATTGATGTGCAGACCTGGGGAGTTACTGCCTCAGTCCCCACTACACCAATTACAGGCAGTGAAGGATACACCATCAGTTATCTAAATTTACACCCACCTCAGTCGGGCTACAGCCCCAGGCATGGGTGACCTCACTGTTGCAGCGGAGGCAGAGCGTGCTCGGGGCCACTGCTGCCTTTCTTGGTATAAGGCCTTAGTTCCCGTAACTGGAACGCTTCAGTCGCGACTGGTGCTATAGGCAGAGCTGCTCCTGAGCACAGGCACTGTGTCTGGCCAGCCCTTTGCTGTGGGGCATGGCTGGGAACACTGGCCAAACCGTCTGCCCCTGAGCCAAGGGGAGTATTTTGAGCCAGGCAGTAACACAACACCGGCAGCACTCAGCTCTGGCTCCTCCTTGGAGGGTGGGATGCAGAAGTCACTCCCCACTGGGCCCATTTCCCATCACCAGGCAGAGCCCCAAATGGATTTGGGAACACCCAACTGCTGAGGTAGGAATTCACCTCCCACTGCTCAAGAACAGCAACAAACCGCACTTGTGAACAGTGTGCAGATCACATCTCCTGCCACACAAGAGTGGCAGGGTTTCTACAGCAGCAGCCACCTACCTGATACAGCGATGTTCCAGCAGTCTGCAGGAGTTCAATCTCAAAACCAGTCTGAACCTAGGGAGCTCCACAGCCACCAGGAAGAGGAGCAGCAGGTGGAACGGTATGTCAACTGGGTGCAAGCACATGTAGGACACCCACTGTTTTTTTTTATTTACACCATGAGGAGAAGGGGCCTTGCTTTGCCCCAAGACCTTCATTCCTCCTCTCCCCCAAAAACAGCAATGGAGCCGTTCCTCATTCCAAGGAGCCCTGCTCTGAATTGGATCCTTCTATCTTTGGGCTGGACCTGCAGCCAGAGTGCCAGGCTTAGTACAACTGTGTATGAACCAAGAGACCAAGTTCATTTCTTAAAAGTATTTATTTTGGTCTGAGAGCACAGAAGACAAGACCAACCTGCACACACTAAGCTGTCTCCTCTTTTGCAATTCGATCTTTCTTGAGTGGTCCCTGAAAAAACCAAAAAGACATTACGTTAACAGCAGCCCACACCAAAGACCACATCACACCCCAACTGCAGTGCTGCCATTCCCAAGCCCCATTCCCACAGCTGCAGGTTTTGGGGGAAACTGAACACTGTGCAGCCACACTGCACCACACAGATGACTTCAGATGTAACAGGAGAAATGCTGGTGCCACCTTGTGGGGAAGCTCCAGCACACCTGAACAGCTCTGACCTGCCAGGGCCACCCATCACAGAGCCAGTAAAGAGCTCATCCCACACCTCATCATTGACTTATGCCCAAACACAGCAAGACCCCTGAGGCACCACAGAGGTCACAAGGGAAGGGAGACCCCAGTCTCTTTCTGTGGTTATAACCCAAGCTGGCAGGACGAATCCTTTCTACTAAAGCTACGCTCTTTGTTCCATAGAAATTTTGGCAGCCCAAAGGTCAAGCTGCCAACTATCACTGAAAGACAGGAGATACACAACACAAAGCTGTCAGTTTCAGGAAGCATCCTTACCATGAAAGCTTTCTTCTCTTCAGCTGTCTGGAAGCGACCATGACCGAATTTGGAGGTTGTGTCAATGAACTTCAAGTCAATCTTCTCCAGGGCTCGGCGTTTAGTCTGCACAAGTAGGGACTGCAAGAGACACATCAGGTGAGCATGCAGCAGCAGCAGCCTGCTGGTACGCTGGCTCATTCCTACCATCCCCACAGCCAACAACTCCCAAGTCACTCTGACCTCACACTTCAGCTGCTACCCTGTGTGAGGAGCGCTTGCCAGGGAGCCAGACCACACCTTCTGCCTTCACAAGGCAAGACTGGTCAGCTCACAACTAGGTGAGCCCAAGTGTACCCACCCCTGTCCTTACAGCTCATGAGACTTCTCAGCCCTGAAGTGTGTCCTCCACTACAAACAGCCTGGGACTGATTTAACAGGGGAGATGACCTCATGCTACTCCGATGCCACTTCTATGACATAGGGCTTTTCTTTCTAGCTGGCTGCATTACTCCCCACAGTGACAACCCGTACCAGAGGTGACTTAAGCTGTTCCAGCCCATGTGACAGTAGGCTGCACTACTCACCTTGCGCAGTGTTAGGACCCTCTTCTTGGTGCCAACCACACAGCCTTTCAGCATGATGAAGTCATTGGTCACCTCACCGTAGTGAACAAAACCTCCCTGAGTGAGAACAGAACAAGTCAGTGCTCTGTCTAAAGCAGGACCAGCAACCACATCTGCCTAGAGCCTGATATTCTCACACCACTTCTGGGGCTCCATTATTCCCACATTTCACTGAAATCTCATTTCCAGCGTTACCTTTTTTCAGTCAAGTCTCTTGATATGACAATCTACTGGCTGCTAAGACTTTTGCCAAGAGCAGCAGCAGCAGCAAGAGGCTGGCAAAGCAGCAGAATTGCTCTCCCTGCTAAAGTTATTCCTTATTTCCAAGCATCACTTCCAGGTTTGTAACATCTCTCTATACTACTGCCACACATCAAACACAATTGGCAAGTTACACAAGTCAATACTGAGAATGACTAAGCAACACCACCTCCCACAGCAGCCGAGCTCTATCTCGAGCTCTTCATTCAACCATTTTAGACCATGCCTGTTTGCCTCAAGATCGCAGCTCACACACTTTCTCCACAGAGCTGCAGCAACTCACCAGAGGGTTAATGCTCTTGTCAGACAAGTCGTATTCAGTTGATGCGTTGTTTTTGATCAGCTTTCCATCCTTGATTTGGTAACCTTGGCCAATCTTGTAGATCTGAAAACAAAGAATTTCTACTTAGCAAAAGGTAGGAAAGAGAGCCTGACACCAGCAAAATGCAAGTAATTCTCCGTAGGCATGGAGAACAACGTCTGCTGCACTTTAAAAACACAGGGTAGTAAAAGAATTTGATATCTGACACAGTGGTTACCACTCAAGATGACATTTAGTCAGAGCAAACTGTCCAAAACAAAACTCTCCACTCTTTACTCTCACAGTGAGTGACATACGAGTGGAAGCTTTGACCATCTTGCCTTTCCTCCCAAGCATTCAGGGACACCAACCTTTTTGTTGATTTCAGTCCGGTGGTGATAGCCCTTCTGACCAGCACGGGCCACAGAGAAAGCCACACGAGCAGGGTGCCAGGCACCGATGCAGGCTACTTTGCGCAGACCCCTGTGAGTCTTGCGGGGCAGCTTCTTGGTGTGCCAACGGCTGGTAACACCTGAAAGGAAACAAAAAGCACTGCTGACTATAGTCACCGATGTCACCGATTGTTTAACCAGCGTTTGAGCCACCATTCAAGCTGCTGTCCCCAGGCAACAAAAGGGAAGCCCAAACCCAGCATCCCAGGAACTAGCTGTATTTTGTGGTGAAGCACACACTGCTCCTGAACCTTGTGCCCTGCGCTCCCCTCCCTGCTTGTCCCTGGGTTGTGTTCTCAGAAGGAAGGCAGCATGGAATGACTCCTCATGGATGTCAGGCGCTGTGCCCAGCGCTTATTCCATGGTCTCATCATTGAACTGTGACAGCAGCATGAATTTACCTTCTCAGCTCTTAGCCCACACACTTGCATTAGCCTCAAGGCTAGGATTTCATTAAGTTCCATATCCTGATCATAGAGAACTTCCATGTGTTTACCTTTATATCCCTTGCCCTTGGTGACTCCAATTACATCTATCATCTCATCCTGGCCAAAGACAGTTGACACAGGCACCTGCTGCTCCAGCTTCTCCCGGGCCCAATCCACTTTCTCAGCAACAGTGCCGCCGTTGACCTGGATCTCCATCAGGTGAGACTTCTTCTGTCTCAGGGGAAGCAAACGCATCTGGAAAATAGAAAGGATGAAATTTAGCTCCTGCTCTTCCAAGATCGGCTTTAACATTAACTAGCCCAGTATCCTAGTCCTGGCCTAATCTGTTTGCTAACTAAACATACCCTTTTCCAAGATAAACAGCTTCAAGTGCTGTGTTGTGGTTTTACTGACAAGTTGCAGCATCTGGAAGTTTTATGCCACCCACAGAATTAGCCAGCACTGCTAACTCCACAGCCACCAGCTAAGCTGCACACAAGAAGGGCAGGAAATTATCATGGAGCAGCAGTTTTAAACTGGAAGAGGGCAGATTTAGAAAGGAAGACATTTTATTGTGAAGGGGGTGAGACACTGGCACAGGTTGCCCAGAGAAGTTATGGACACCCTGTCATTGGAAGTGTTCAAGGCCAGGTTGGATGGGGCCTTGGGCAACCTGGGCTAGTAGAGGGTGTCCCTGCCCATGGCAACGGGGGTGGAAACCAGGTGATCTTTAAAGGTCCCTTCCAACCCAAACCAGTCTGTGAATCTTCAATAAAGCCTGCCACACTGAAGGACATTTTGGGCAGGGTCACATTTACAGCTACTTCTATATTTAGCACAGAGTGACTGATTCAAGTATCAGCAGCAGCTGCAATATACCTCTGCTGCCGAGCGTGGAAGTTAATTCTAGTGAATTTAGTCAATTTGTAACTACTTATTTTAACTGCATCTCCCAAGAAAGTCTGGCAGGACCCTGATACCTAAGGAAGACACCACAACACCATTCAGCAGTAAAGCTCCTCCAGCTGAGCAAGAGAATCCACCAACAGGCTCTGCTCAGAGTCACAGAATCACAGAATTGTAGGGGGTGGAAGGGACCTCAAGAGATCATCGGGTCCAACCCCCCTGCTAAAGCAGGCTCACACAGCAGAAAGCAACGCTGACTGCACAAACCCCAAAACTTGTGTGTTCAGCCTGAATTAAGGGAGCCCAGGTTTACCCTGTACCAGGACAGGGCCCAGTCCAAGAAGTCCCTATTATGGCACAGTCTTTTTTGACAACTACTTCAGAAGACTGCCAGCAGTTGCCCTTAAGGCTCCTCAAACATCTTGTAAGCACAGACTTTGTGCAGAAGAATACTAGCTACTGTACACCATGTTTAACAGCATTTGGCTGCAAGGGACAGCAGAGAACTCCCTACAGAGACAGATCAAGCTTTCTGCTTGCTTAGTTGTTTCCACAGTACACCTGAGTCCCACAGACACTTACCTGAGTGTGAGCCATGACTCTAATAACCTGGCAGTATTTCTTCATGCTATTGAAATCTTTCTCCAACTGCTTTTTGCCTTCCTCATCTTGCCATTTCTTGCAGTATTTCGTGAAGGCCTTCTTCTTGGACTTGTGCCTTCAGGAGCAGAGTAGAGACAAGGTTTGGCTAAGCCCTTCATCAATCCCCCTGAGAAGTGGGAACGAGCGGAAGGAGCTGCCACCTCAGCTGGTTTTGGCTCATTGCCAGCTTCTAAGGACTCTTTTCCACTGGCAAGCGGAGCCTGGAGCTCATCAGACAGTGGCAAAGTTGCCAGAGCTGAGCGGAGCTGCCATGAATTCCAAAGCATATTAATATTCACAGTACAGAAGACAAAAGACTGTAGAGAGATGTTGAACAATAACAGAAAAAAACAGATCTTTAAAGCAATGTCAGATGACCACTACCTGCTGCACTAACTTCCCCTCTCACAAGCCCAAGCTATGCCTGACAGCAAGGTCGTTACTGTAACGCCCTTGAGATGGTTACTGCTCTACTCTGACGTCCACAGTGCACAGAAGAGTAATCAGAAGTAACACTTGTCCTGCCTTTCCCAAGAGAGCAGGGCTACATTCAGGACTCGACACTCAACAAGAAGCGCCAGAGGCGATTTCTTTATGTCCGCCCGTCGAAGTATCATCATGCGTAGCCTGTTCGGGGATCCGAGGCAAAACCCAGCACTGCCACCCCCACACCAAGAACAGCATTAACATTATGCTGTCACCCTTCCAAAGCCATCCCCTGCACTCTTGCATACTGGTCATCAAGGCCAAACACTAATTGCTGAAACCCGTCCTTCAACAAGCTGCACTAGCACAATCTGCAACCCATCAGGAAAGCACAAACCACGGTGCAGGATGGAGGCAGCAAGCAGGAGCCCTGCTCTTACCAGTTCTTGTAGAAGCGACGCTTACACTCGTCGCTGATGTGCTCAGAAAAGATGGTCTTGAAGCTGCGGAGACCCCGAGGTGTCTGCACGTAGCCCACGATGCCCACAATCACCATGGGAGGGGTCTCCACTATAGTGACTGCCTCAACCACCTCCTTCTTGTTCACCTCTGGATGAAGACAGAATTAAAGTGTAACAATTAACACCAGTATCACCTCAAACATCATCTCATCTTCCCCACTCTCAAATCCTTCATGAAAAGGTTAGGCGACCCCAATTCTTTTCACAAAGGCAAAGATGATGCACGGCAGCATGGCTAACTGCAACTGGTACACTAACACCTTGCAAACATTTGAGACTGGCTGGGCAGTCATTAAGTCTTGCTGCTGGGACATCACTGACGCTGAAGTGGGAGGTGTTTGGGTGCTTATACCCCACCCACTCGAGGGCTCCGAACAGCGTGAAGTCAAGCTAGGACTAAGATGCAAAGCTACTAATGAACAGATCATCTCCCACCATTTAGAAAGAACTAGTAAAGGAATGTTAATACATACTGGATCCAGGTCTGTCGACTTCACGGACAATGTGGGTCATGCCAGCTTTGTACCCCAAGAAGGCAGTGAGATGAACAGGCTTGCTGGGGTCATCTTTGGGAAAGCTCTTGACCTTGCCCCTGTGCCTGCTACTGCGCTTGCGGGGCAGGAAGCCCAGGGAGCCATGCCTCGGAGCTGAGAACTTGCGGTGAGACTAGAAAGAGAAAACAAACATTTCAGGCTTGCTATAGAGATTCGCTTAGATTCATGGGCCAAGGCCAAATTGCTTTGAAACATGAATACTGCGTATTAAGAAGTCACTTTACATGCTAGAAGCTCTTCTCAGTATCAGCTAGGTGGCTTCTGAATTCCATTATGTTGCTCTAAGAATGCAATCCTCATGCCCAGGCCGTGCTCTTCCTAAATTTCCTCAACACCTCTTCCCTTTCAAACTCATCACTAAGTCCCACTCTAGCGAGGGACCCACACAAGATGTGGCTTGGCCTCAGCATGCCACCAGAAATTTCAATGCACCCCAAAACCCTAGGAAATGCAGCAGCAAAGCTCACAACTTCAGTTTTAAAAGCTACAGTAAAGCAGCATTTCAACCTCCACCAGTCACTTTGGGTGGAAGCGCAGGTTTCTTTCCTAAGCTGTTCCCAACCCGAGGGCCAGGGCGGGGTTCTACCCAGAGAACTCCCGGCCCAGCGGGGAGTCGCCCACCTCCCGACAAGCGCTGCACAGCTGCACGCGGAGCCGACAGCTAAGAAATGGCAGGCGGCACAAGCTGCTTTCGGCAGAGCAAGCCGACCCGCCCCGGGAAGGGGCTCGCTGCTGGGGTTATGAACCCCACGGCAGGGCCCGGCACCCGGCGGCACTACGCTTCCAGGCGGGCAGGAGCGAGGGGTGCCCGCACGCCCCCTCCTCGCGCGAGCGGCACGAGCGAACGCGGCATCCGCTCCCGCAGGCGGCAGGCCGCAGAGGGAGGCCGCCCGCCCGCCAGCTCGCACCCCCAGCGCGGCCTCGCTGCCCCAGGAGGGGCGAAGCAAGGGACCAGGCCGCAATCTGTGCCCGAACTGCCCGGCCACGCTGACCGTGTGGCCCCCGAGGCTCCCCAAAGAGATCCCGAGCCTAAACCGAGGAACAGCGAAACCCGCCGCGGGCAAACCGCCCCTCTGGCGGGGCGGCCCCGGTCTCCCGCGCTACCGAGATCCCGAGCAGCCCCGCCCGGAAATAAACCCTGAGCCGCCCTCCCGCAAAGCCCCGGCGAGGCGCGAGCGGGGCTGGGCAGCCACCGGGGGCGGGATGGCGGCGATACCCGAGGGATAGCGCGACCGGGCCCGGGCGGCGCCGGCGCCAGCAGCACCCACCATCTCGTCCCCGCGCTGGGCCGGAAGGACCGGAAACTGCTGCGCGCGAGGCTTTTATAAGCGCTCCGCCCCCCGGTGACGCGTTGCGCAGGTTGCGTGCGGCTACGCCGGTCTCGCGGGAGCTCCGCGGGGGGGTGCGCGCGTGGCGCTACGGGTGGGGAGCGGGGTCAGAAGTGCGCGCGGGCCGCCGTCCGCGGAGGGAACGAACTCCGCGACGCATCACGTGCTGCGGAATCCCGCCGCCCTGGTGCCGTCGGTGAGGCGCACGCAGCGCCGGGGGGCGTGTCTCGCGGCCGTCCCCATCCCCGGCTCCCAGGCCGGGAGCCAGCGCAGCCTCGCAGGGCCGTGATCATCATCACCGAGAGCCGTAAGGACGTTGCCGGTGCTGATGTCACAGGCGGGAGCCGAGCTGCAGACCAGGCATTCCACGGGAGCTGTTCCCAGTTTGCTGCCTCCGGGGCGGGGGGCGCGCCGCCGGGACCAGCCGTGTCTCTGGGAGGGGGCCCGGCCCGCCTCCTGAACTCACCGGGGCGGGAGCGGGCACTGCGGTGTCGCTGTGGGGTAGGGGCCAGAGCCAAGGTGAAACCTGAACGGGGAGGGAGCTGGAGGACAGGAGGTAAATTATTCACTGGGAAATCGGATAGGGCCTGGCTGAGGCAGCTCCCTTGGGCTTCGCTGGATTGGGAGCTTTGCGAGCGCCCGCAGGACAGCCTGGTGGAAACGGCCCCTAAAGCAGCTTAGGGCCTTGGCCAAAAATCCCACACCTCCTGGCTGACCCCAGTGGATCTAGGGGTGGGAGGAGGCAATGGAGCCAGGCAGAGCTGCCCACTTTGCCCGCCTGGGCTGGGCTGGTAGGGACCAGGTGAGGAGGTACCAAGAAAACCATGCTGTGAGATGCAGTCTCTTGCAGGACCACCATGGGTTAGTGTTGGGACAGGCACCCTCCTGGCCTCGCAAGGCACCCAGTGGCTGGGAGAGCCAAGGGCTTCATCCAGCCCACGCTCCAGCAGCCAAAGGCCAGTCCCTTTGGAGGAGTAACTCCTGGCCACTTGCTCAAAACATTGGGGTGTCATGTTGCCTCTGGGTCAGCCCAGGAGCCTCAGCTGAGGTAGGCAACCCAACTGAATCCAGGCTTTGGATAACTGGCATGGCATCAGGCATCCAGGTGGCAGGTAACTCTCAGAGCCCAGCCAGCTCAGCTGATGGCTATATCCTGCTACCTACAGCCCCTCTCTGGGGTGATGAACAGGACATGAACAAACCAAGGAAGACAACAAAGCCCCTGGATGGTTGAGATTATATTAGATACACCCACAATGTTATCTGTGCAAAATACCCAAATTGCTGAACAGTACGATCCATTCCCACCACATCCAGAGGCTCAATAAATTGGGAATAAGTACATAATTGTGTGTTATTATAAAGAACGTGGGTCTTAATCCCCCACTGCCTGTGGTATGAAAGGGGATGCAAACTCAAGCCTGTGAAGATGGCAGTACCCAGAGCTGACTGGGCTGGAGCTGCCCACATACAAGGCACCTGGAGTTTGCCCTCAGGATCTGCCCAGGGCTCAGAGGGAATGTTGTACCTGACAAAACACCTGGACCAGAGGCCCGTGACACCGTAGGGAGAGAGATGTCCCCCAGGGATGGCTACTGCCCTGCCTCTTCCCTCCCTCCCTCCTTTTCTGCCAGGGACTGCGGTACTGTGTGAAAGCCATCCGAATTCCCACCACAGGGATGCTGACCCATAACACATGATGTAAGTGCTGCACATTATGGTTATATCAAGTTACTGCAAACATTAATTAAACAGTTCAAGCAAACACTACCTATAGAGCCAAATCCTGCTGCCAGCTGTGCAGGTATAAGAGAGCTAAGCCATTCAGTGTGGGGCAGGCTGGTTACACAGCTAGCATGAAATAATTAGGGAGGGTATATCCAAGTGTTAAATCTGCTTTATCAACTCCCAGAGACCTTCCACCTCCCCAACTGCAGTCCCTGCAGGTTAAGTAAAACCCAAGGCTGAAGACTTTGCTGGAGGAACTCTGCCTGCAAACCTGTGTAAAAAAGCAACTAAAGACCAAGAGGTCTTGCATTTGGAGGACATTCCCTTGCCTGCCCTAAAGGGGCAAATAGTGGGGAGGGAAACAGTACAAACTAGAAGGCTGAGGGTCCAGCCACGCTGGCATTGCATTGCTCAAGGCCAAGTTGGACAGGGCCCCAAGTGACCTGAAGATTTCAAGGGGGTTGGACTAGATGACCTTTAAATGTCCCTTCCAACCCAGCCCATCCTGTGATTCTATGGCTGGATGTGATGGATGGGCTAGTGTCCATCTCCTCCAACCTGCCCCTCAGAAGTTCCTCAAAAAGGACAAGGGATGGCTGCTCACTTAAGGGTGCTACTCCTAAAGGAAGCCCAAGGGTGGGCTTTAAATGCTCTTTTATCTCCCCCTCACCTTTGCCTCTAGCTACTGCACTGAGCTCCTGAGTCTCAGATCTGATTCGTAGACTCTGCCAAGAAAATGGATTTGGACTTGGGCAGAAGGAAACGGTGCTAAAGAGGGTTCAAGCATGATCCCTGTCCTGCTGCTCTGTCCTTTGCTCTCGTGCTGCTAACCTGGCTCTCTGCCTAGGTGTGACCTGGAGGTGAGCTGCACGGGAGGTAAGCCATCCAGCCGGTCATTCTTCGTCAGCCCGCCTGCTGATAGGTGGGTGCAGCACCATCACTCTGCCTGAGTCCAAAGCAGAAGCAGCTGGTTTTGTACCAGCTCCATACCTGGCTTGTTTGGCCAGGTCTGAACCTTGTTCATCCAGAACATGGGAGCATTCCAGACACCTCTTCAAACAAAACCCAAAACACTTATCTCCCCTCTTTCATTCACCTCCCCCAGTTCATGGGGATTTATTTTTCATCTCAGGGAGTTTTGTATTTCTGGGCCCTTTGAAGATGTCCTGGCGCTGTAACACCTTACAGAGTGCTCACAGCATTCCCACCTCACCCTTCATCCAGCTGCTTCCAGCAGAGCAGCTGCCTGGTTTGAGTTGAGTACCTCTGAAACGAAGAGCTAGAGATGACCCATGGCACAGCCAGTGGAAACGCGGTGCAGAGTGCCTCTGCTCAGCTGAAGCACTTCAGCAGCTGGGCGTCCGTCCTGCTCAGGCTGAAGCAGACAAGCAAGAGTCAAAACGGTTTTGGCTTCTGCCGCTGAGCTTAGGCAGCCACGTTACAACCCCAGGCCTTGCTTTTAGTTTCGGTCCCACTGATACCGATTACGGGTGACTCTGCAGCCACACTGTGCAAAAGGCACAGGACCCAGAGCTTGAGCCCGCCCCTAAAGCTGTTTGGCTTCTTCCCAGGCATCTCTCCCTGCCTGTGCTGGTGGCCGTAATGGTGCGAGGGGCTTATCTTGTAGTCCCAGAATCAGGGAGTTGCCCTAAAATCTGGACTCTCCATGTATGCAAAGGGCCTTTTTCCTGCTGCCCCCTCCCAGGGACGTGGTGTCTGTCGAGTGAGAGATGTCAGCAATGAGAGCCCGAGGCTTTGCTGCCGTGGAATTTGAGGGTCAACAGGCACCTCTGCCCAGAAACAGGCACCCAGTGAGAGTATAGGCAGCTGCCTGCACCCCATGGACCACCACTGACTGCTCCCTTGGATATCCGGGTCTTGCCCAAGGGGGCCAGCCTAACGCCTCTAGGGGGGCTGCGAGAGCTAAAATACATACACTGTATGTACACTGCAAGGTGGGGGAGCAATGGGGTAAAGGGTGTGAACGGGTTGGTAGTGCTCCCCCCGCACTTCTCCTAGGCCCTACGCAAACAGAGCGGGGCAGCACCCCTGCCTCCCTCTCCCACTGTGGGGAATTGGGTTGCCTTTGTACCAGGGAGGCATTCACAGCCCCCCTTCCCGCCCCATCCCCCGCACACCCCCATGCTGCACCCACCGTGCCCTCCCCCTCCCGCACCCCACACAAGCCGCCCGACACCCCCTCCCCCTTACACTCCTGCCCCACGGACACCCCACGCCTCCTCCCCAGACATACCCACTCCTTCCCCCCCCCCCCCCGCGATGTGGCGCGGGCAGCGGCGAGCAGGGAGGGGGATGGGTGCGCGCTCCCGGCGCGGCCCCGTAGGCGGGAGCGCGCGGCTCGTCGCCGCCGCCGCCGGGCTGCCAGGCACGGCTCGGCGCGGCTCGGCGCGGCTCGGCTCTGCCCGGCGCAGCCCGGCACGGCTCGGCGCAGCCCGGCACCGCCCGCCGAGCCCCCCGCCCGCCTCCCGCCCACCCCCGCGCCGCCATGGACGGGGGCGCCTTCGGAGCGGGGAAAGCCGGCGGCGCCTTCGACCTGCACGCCTTCATCCGGCAGCCGCACACCCTCCTGCGGCTCCTCTCCTGGGTAAGGCCCCGGCCCCCCCCGGGGGCTGCTGCCGCTGCCGGCACCGGGGCGGGGGGGCGTCCCGTCGGGCTGCCGGGGACGGGGGGCTCCCTCCGGGGGGCCGGCCACCACTGACCCCAGCCCCGACCTCCCCACATACCGCGAGTATATATAGATATCTGTATATAATCCTCTGTTATGTATTATTATAATTACATGCTGTTATGTGCTGTGTACTCTGTGTATGCCTGTGTGTGCGTATGTAGCCACATCGATCTGCATATGCCCACTGGTATGGCCCCTGCCTCTAGATCCGTGCACAGCGATGTATGTGTTTATGCCTCCGTAAGCAGTTATGGCTGGATCTCTCTATATGCATGGACGTATGGTTGGATATATGGATCTATCTCTGGGGTTACATGTCTCCATCTGTATATATCTCCATATATATCCACATACGTGTGTGCACACACAGATGTACAGCTGTGTGTACATATATATATATGTGTGGCTATAGAACCATACGGGGTGAGAGCACTCTGGTTTGGGGTTTCTTCCCTGGGGAAGGAAGGGGTGAGCTGGCTTGGGCTGTGACCCTGTCTCCATCTCTGCACTTTTAGGGGCGATGGTGGGGGTCTTTTCATCCCTCCGTGCCGATGGTGGGCACAGGGAGGCAGCGGAGTGTTGGGTGACAAGGGAGCCGAGGGGGCAGGAGCTGGGGGTGATGCTGCATTTCTGGCATTGGCTCCTCAGAAGACAGGGACTTGGGGGTGCTGGGCTCTGGCCATGCCAGGGCGAACTGGGGGGGGAGGGCGATGTGGGGGCTGGTTGTTGCTCTGTGTTTTATCCTCATCCTCTCACCCCCCCACTCTCCTTTCCCTGTAATTTATCGGGAAGGGGGAAAGGGGGGGGGGGGGTCTAATGGGAGCAGTGGGGAGGGTGTAGGGTGCCAGGGGGAATGTCTCTCCCTCTTCCCGTGACGCCAATCCCATGGCTGCCCGTGGGGCTGGCGCGTACGTGCAAGAAGGTCATTGGGATTAAAGGAGCGAGAGCTGCAGCACTGAGCCAGCCGGGAGAGATTGAGGTCTCGGCCAGGAGCGGAGAAGGGAGGGAGAGCGGAGACACATGCGCAGCGGAGCAGGGAGGAGAGGCGTCGGGCTGGCTTTGGGAAAATAAAATAACATAAAAGCAGTGCAGGCAGGCGGAACGAGGAAGGAAAGGGAAGGTGGCCTGGCTGGGTGGCCCAGCTGGCTGGGTGGGTGAGTGATGTCCCCTCTGGGCAGATGGAGAGCCCCAACACAGCTGAGGGGAGATTAATGCAGGCGGTCTGTCCGTCCGTCCATCTGGCCAGGTTTGTTTACGGTACAGCACATCATGCGAGGAGTGGGCTGGCCACACTGTGGCTGCTGCTGAGCACTGGGCAAGGGGGTACTTGTGCCCCCCACTCCTGAGTAGGTGGAGCAGAGCCAGCCTGTGTGTCCACGGATGATGGACATGATGTGACCTACAAAGGCTCTCCCGTTGCTAATCTCTGTGGCAGAAATTCTTCTTTCTCCCTTTCCATCTAGGTCTGGTGGTTGTTTTTTCCCTCCCCTTCATCCAAGCACTGCAGGGTTTTGGCTTCCCAGAGGCATCAGGTGAGGGAGGAAATAAGTTTGTTTTTTTTAACTAGGCACCTACTCTGCTTCAGATTATCTCAGATACTGATGGCTTGCTTGCAGAGCTCAGTTCTGTACCCTGCAAGGTCTCCTCAGGCAGGGAGTGCTTCCTGGGGGCTCACATCTCCTTAGGACCCTGCGTTGTTTCCCTCTGCTCATCTGACCTTGACAGAGGACGTGACAGGATTTACCCCAGGCACTTCACTTGGCCATGGAAATTATTGCAGAAGCTGGAGGTGCTCCAGGTCAGCGGTCCAGCACGAGAGACCAGCATGGCACAGGGCTGTGCATGCATCTCTTTTGTCATGAAATTTGAGTTCCTCCTGCTTTTCCATCAGCTTGGTCCTGGCAGTCCTCATAAGCATCTCTCCCTCCACAAAGACAGGAAGCCACAAGCTTCCCCCCAGATATTTAGTTGTCATTTTGGTCTCTTTTTTTATTCACTTGAGACCAAGAGAGGTCCTCATGGGCACTGAAGTCCTACCTCAGGCTGTCACAAGCATTAGGCCCTTTATGGCCCCTTCCATAAATTGGTTGAACTTTGCTGAAAAAAGGCTAAATTTTTTGCCCTTCTCACTCCCTCTGGGAAAGAGTTCAGTGTCTCCAATGGTCAGGGCCTTCCACTGTAAATCTCTTGGTGGCTGGGGTTTTATCTGTTTGCCTTTGTGCTGTTGTGCTGTTCTGTTTAAATGGTGTTTTCCTCTGTGTATATTTATAGACTGCGATCGCATCTGCACTTTCCCTTTCTATCGTCAGGCTCTACGGGCCAAATTCTTCTGGTGGCAGAGGGCTCTCCCTCCCTGTGGTCTCTGCGAGAGTCCTTCCTTTCACCTGCTCTAGCACACACTGGAAGCGCCCTGCCCACCGCCTCCTGAGATCTCATGTGCTTTTATTCTATTTGTGGTGTGGGTGGTCCATCATCTCCCTAGGGCAAGCTGGGGACTCCTTTCTGGCCGTTTCATGTGATGAGCTTTCACTGAGAGCAGAAATTCTCGTGATCACTTCCTCCAGACAGCGACCTTGTGCTCAGGTCATGCTGCCTTTTAGCAGACTTTGTGATGGCACGGAGGTGCATATGGCTTTCTACCAACAGGCAGCGAAACTGGCTCCTGCCCATGGAGTTTGCAGCCCAGTTGAGATGGAGGCAGAACTCCAGGGAGAGCTGCAGGATCAGGAGCAGATGAGGTGACTGAAGGTTATTTATGTTGCTCCTTGCTGGGGAGGAGATGGGATAGGTTTGACGAGGATGCTAAATGATGGAAAGAGCTTAGCAATTCTGGAGCATCTGCCCACTGTGGTGGTGTTGGGAGGCAGCTCAGGTTTCTTGGGTGCTTTGGAGGTCAGGCACAGCAGAATAAATATGCATCTCCCTACAGAAAGGTTGGCTGGCATGGGTGCTAGCAAGTGGTGATTGTCCTGCAGATCAGGTTTGGATGTTCAACTTCAGCGTGAGCCATTTCTCTGCTGCTACCTGCCCCAGGTACACTTGCTGGGATGAAACAGCACCTTCTGTTGCAGGGAGGCAGCCTTATGGGGCAGTGCCTCCTGAACAGCTCCACTGAGGATGCCTCCAAGGGCATCTGGATCTTGCTGTAAGGGCACTTGTGCAGTCTGGCCATACCGAGGCTTTTGCACAATGGAAGCAATGAGCTGCTGGAAGATCTCAGAGGCTTCCCCACTGCTCTGTGGGGAAGGCCAGAATAGCTCTGTCCCTATTCCCAGCATGGGGAAGAGAAGACAAGCAACTTCCCCTGTTGTGATGTGTGGCTGGGATTTACTAAAAGTCCAGGTCTTTCAAGGCATTGCTCCACGCTGTGTCACATCACTTGCTGCTGGTTGCGACACAGAGGTGTGCCCTGACCTGAGCTGTGTCACGCAAATGATGCCCCACAGCAGACGAGACATGGGTTGTGTGGGTAGGGTTTTTACAACCTCGATGTACAGATCTGTCTTCAGCCTGCTTAGATGACCCAACAGCTGGAGCTAGTAGTGCTACAGCTGGAGCTAGTGGAGCTAGGTTGTGGCGACCGGCAGAGAGCAACACACAATTTGATATGAATTGTAGGTGAAGCCATTTTATTATGTGAAATCACACAGATTATATACCCTTCTTACTGCAAATGTGGCAAGCTAAAAAACTGCTAATTGGTTACAAACACTTCACACCATATTGATTGGTTAGTAACTATAACGAGTTCTGATAAACCTATCTTATAGCTAAACATCCTTAGTTTACCTTTAACACCTAAAAGCATCCACACACCTGCTGGTTTTGACCATCTTGTTATGGTTGGTTCCTGACATGTTCCGTTACTCCCAAATACCTTCCCATAACTGCTTCTTGGTTTAGGGCAGCCTGTACCCCTATCAGCAAGGCCGCTGTGTTTTGAGAATGTGATTATTAGGATCCTCTCAGCATGAGTAACTTTTCCTGTCTCATGGGAACAGAAGAATATTATCAGGGCTTATGTCTTGGGAGAAGAGAGCTAGGCCGCCAGCAGGCCTGCTGTCCTCCCTGACACTAGGTGGTCCACAGTGAGCTGGAGTTGTGCTACGGTGTGTGGCTTCAGGATCATTCCTGAAATAAAGCAGGCAAACGTGGGCACATCCCTGCATAATCCCGCTGTGCCCTGACGCACAGCACTCTGCGCAGCCAGCATGGGGGAGCTGGGAGGCTCCTGCTCCTTTGCGACCCACGGGCGTTGAATGTAGTGCTGACTCCATAAATAAGTAAAATGCTAATTGAAACAGGTTGTTCCAGGCGCTCCTGACTGCTTGGAAACCTGCTTGCTGGAGAAACCAAAGAGCTGCTCAATGTAAAAGCCTAACAAGGCAAAAGTAACTTGCTTCCTGGAAGCAGGCCCAGCTAGGTGGCTTGAGTGAGAACATTTCCAAATGCAGCTGTGCATGCAAAGCAGCCATTAAAGCTTGCCACAAGGATTGAGACACCAAATCTTTCTCTGACACCAAGGGCACTGCGCCTCCGAGCAAGGTTTGGTAAGGAGGGGCGCTGCCTGCCTTCCATCTCCTCCTCCATCACCTGCTGTTCTTCCCACCATGTCATCTGGCTGCTGGAAGCCCACAGACATTTTGAATCAGGATGGGAAGCGCTGTCTTCTGTCTCTGCAGGCACGGCATGTCCCAGGCAGCTTCAGCTGAGTGGACAAGACAGGCTAAGAACAGGAACCATGTTTTGCTGGCCTTACCATGAATAACTGCCGTTTGTGAGCTGGAGGATGGGGCAAGGCCCGGTGAGGCAGGGAGCCTTCCCTCCTGCCTTGCTGTTGGGTCTCTGGCTCACTGTGTTGACATGCTGCTTATGGCACCCCTTGCCTCTTCCCTCTACACCGCCCTTGGCTGTACAGAAAGGACACCCACTGTTGGCCTGCAGTGGCAGTTAAGCCAAGCCTTAGAGCCCAGGGGCCTTGTTGATCTGAAACCATCTACAGCCTCCACCTTCCTCCTGTCCTAGCTAAATTTATCTGAGATGTTCCTTGTGTTTGTGGACCATAGCTGTGCTCTCTGCCTCTGCTTCTCCATGTGGTTTTTGCCCCAGCCACCATGTTTGCTGGCAATGTGCTTGTGAGGTACACTGGCGCATGATGAAACACAGCAATTTGAAGCACATGCTTTGAGACAAGCCCTAGGTACGGTTCTTCGTGAGAACTCTTGCCTGTGTCAGCTTCAAAAGGGTTTTTGGGGGACCACTGTCACTGGGCTTGGGTGGGAGGCCATGTCAGAAGAGGAACAATAGATGTGCACAGCTGCAAGGCTGGATTTGGGTTGGAGGTTGAGGTTGGAAATTCAGGGCTGGATACAGCAGGTCACATTCTTTCCAGCACAGCATTTCCAGGAAAGATCTTGGAGCAGGGAGAAATCTTTCGTTAATGGAATTTGCCAGATAAAAATCTGAGAAGTAGCACACAGGGACCAAAGACAGTCAGAAATATGAGCAAAAAAATAAGGTAATTGTATGTAAACTGCTATTTCAAAACATGAGCAGCACACAGTGAGGACCAAAGAAAGTACATGGCTAAGGGAGATGTTTATGGCCAGAGAAGGCAGTAGAGAGGATCAGGGTGCTGGTGAAAGGAGCGGATGCTGGTGGCAGTGGATGTGGTTCTCCATCCAGGTTGGCACAGTGAAGGAGGAAGACTTGTGTTGCTAGAAAGAGAACTGAATTCTTTCTAATGGGAAAAGACATGACTTGTGGATGGTCACTTTGTTGATCAATGTAGGGACCAGGGACCACCTGGAAAGCACAGGAGGGTCTGGATACCACCAGGGAGATACGGCTGTGGGGAGCTCTCACTGGGAGTGGTGGGACAGCAGATGCTGTTTGACCATGGGAAGAGTGTGAGACTAGCAGGATGGAATAGAGCTTCCTGAAGTCGCTGTCTGGGATACAGCTCCCTGTTACATCAGTGGACATTTTCCCACAGGAAAGCTCTTCCTTCCTCCCTGGGCTGGCAAGTACTGCTGCCCAGCCAGAGCCTGGCTACTGTTGGAGGCTTCCTGGCTTTTGGACCCCAGCATCCCCTGGGGTTTGGGCTGCTGTGGGGAAAAAGAACGAACATGTCTCCCAAAAACGGGTCTGGAGGGAGGTAGAAGGGTTAATGGCCATCTTTTCAGCTGCCAAATCATGTGTGAAAAAAGCCAGCTGGTGAGGAATGCCTGTCCCAGATCCCGTGGCAGGAATTAGGCTTGTGGAGCCTTTCTCCCCTCCATCACCTGCTCCGGCTCAGCCCTGGTTGGAGAGCTGGTGCCACGTGGCTGCTGGCCAGGGAGGGCGAGCTGGGAGGGAGGTGCTGTGTCCCTGTGTTCTTTCTGCATCTCATGCTCAGGGAAATCGGGTACAAATGGGTATGGGGAGTCTGGCCCCCTCCAGCACCAGCTCGGGCTCAGACATGCCATCGAGACCGTGGGCAGGAGTCAATCGCTGCCTGTGTGGTGGCGGTTGGAGGGAATAAATAGAGGCCGCCTGTTTCCAAGCTGCCAGTTCCATGCCTATGAAAAGCTGCATATGTTTGCTTCAAAATGAACTAAACACAAGGAATTTTAATGATGATGATAATAATAATAATCCACGTCTGTGCAGGGATAGCCGAAGCTTTCCAGAGACTCCACCTGTGAGTGGCTGAATGCGAATGAAAGCCAGATCATCTCGGCTAGTGCATCATTTGCACTCTGCCCTGCTCTTCCTTTCCTTTTAAACAGATTTATTCCTGGTCATTACCAGATCAGAAAAGGTTATTGCTTCGTTCTGCCCAAGGTGGATTTGATTTGAAGTCCCACGAGGAATATTATGTCACCAAACTATTTCCTCTCTATAATAGAACGAAAAGGGGGTTTGGGAGAGGGGGAGGCAACATGCAGTGTGACAGAGCCTGTGACCAGAGGGCACCACAGCGAGCCCAAGCAGACAGCTCAACAGAAACCCTCTTCAGCCTCATCCCTGCTATGATGATTGTGAATATTTTAGGGGATGAATTCAGGAGCCAACGTGACAAACTCCTGGGATGAAGTACAGGAAAATCCTAGCGTACTGCCGGAGGCTGCCATGCTGTGCATCCATCACATGATCCTCAGGAGCATCTGATGTGTGGCTGGGGATGGGCAACGTGGTAGAAAGCCTCACATGATGCTCATGAGATTTTGCCTGGTTTTCTGCAGGGCTGAGCCTGCACTGGGGAGGTGGGGAGGTACCAGAGAACCTCTCATCTGAGGGATTATCTCTCACCTTTGCCTCTGGCAAAATCAGATCCCTCGGTTCAGCAAGGGGGCGGGGGAGAAAGGTCTTTTATGGTTGGACGCAGCCTTTTGCTTGTTCTGTGCTTTTACCACTGTAGTGAGCTTTTGCACACCTGTAACAGCCTACATGAACCCCCTGAGAAGCCAGGAGAGGAAACTGTCAGCCTCTCCCCATTTCCTGCCCCCAGTGCACTAAGTTCGTTTTGCTGCATCTTTTGGCAAGTTGCTCTGTGGGCTCTGCAGAGAGCCTAGCTCTGGGTTTCACTTGGTGTCTCGAAGATCTTTGATGAGAACAGAAGTCTAGGAAAACCATTGCAACAACCTGTGTGGGTGTGATGTTTAAGGAGCAATGCAGCTGAGAAAAGCCTGGTCCCAGCAGCAGTGCTAAGTTGGCCAGATCTTCTCTAAATGCTGTTTTCTGCCCTTTTTTTTTCTAGTTGACAGTTTAGCAGAATATATGGCTGCTTATTAAATGCACACCTCCAGACTGGCTGCACGCCTGCCTGGTAACACTGCTCTTGGAGGCTCAAGGAAACCCTCCCAACCTAAAAATCTAGGTTCTTCAAGTCCTGTTAAGCAACTTAAGCAGCCTTGATGAAGAAGTGAGGCTGCTCATGTGCACAAAGCTGGGGATGGCTGGTTGGCTTTTATCGCTGAGCGTTGGAAAGCGGCTAACGGTCTCCCCCTGTGAGTGGCCGGATGGGTTCCTTTGGGAGTGTTGGAATGCAGTGTTTTGTATCTGCCTCCTGTCAGGAGGAGATTCCCACCATCTTCTTCTCATCTTCTCTTTGCAACAACTAGATGTGTATTTTGAACCATTTTATCAGTGCCTGTAGGCAAGGCTTTCTGTGGCGAGGATTTGCTGTGCCAAACAAGAGTAGAAGGAACAAGCAGCAGTAACGGGGGGGTGGGGGGTGGAGTGAGTGGGGCTGAGAGGCTTGTGCCAGTGTTGCTGGGAGCTCGCATTTCTTTAGAAGTCCTGCAGATGTGATGGAAATTTGGAACATATATACTTCATCCTCACAAACTCAGTGCTTTGTTCATAATCCAGGTAGATTTTCATACTGCACCTGCTGCCTGGAGCATCTTCGCACAGGCGCGGGTTGTGACATCACGAAAATACAAAGGATTTGTTCTTTCTGAGATGACTTGCTGTGTCAGTGAGCTTCCACCCACCTGCCCCCCAACCAAAAAGAAGTAGCTACCATGGATTATGTGTGCAACAGGTTCTCCCAAGGGCTGTGAGACCTAGGCTCTCATCATTTTTTTCTAGAAAACTCTTTGTCTGTGCACCTGTTTCTGGGTACAGACATCACAGGGATGAAAAGGATGATGCTGCCTACCAGCAGCAGCAGCGACTGCCTCATCTCCTGCTGCCCATCTCTGCCTGTTGGCCTGAAACCTGTTCGAGCCTGCCTGTTCTTGCCCAGTCCATGTCCTCCAGTCCACTTCAAGGCTTCTGTGCATAGCAGATCTTCACAACGTTTTGCTGTGCCATGAAGACATGGTGATGGTAAAGCCCTCTCCACTACCACTGACTTTGCTATCTCTGCAGTACTGGGTGTGGAGCATGGACCAGAGCTGGTACCAGTGGTGAAGAAAACATAGAGAAGGAGGCATCCCTCAAGCTACTCTGCTTTGGTCCTCAGAAGGCTTTCCCAAGGACGAAGAGTACTTTGAGGTGGCTGTTTTAGGATAAGATGAGCATCTGCAGCAACTTGTTCTGCCAACGAGTGAGAATGCCCTGAGCAGAATCTACCCAGAAAACTCCTCTAAGGTCTCTTTACATCAGATGCTTCCCAGTAATCGTACCTTGGGCACCTCCAGGCTGAGAAACAGGTTTCTCTTCAGAAAAACCACGGTGGCATCTTGGCCAAATGAAGGTGGAGAAAGGAAGTTAGAAATGTCATCTCTACTTAAAAATTAGAGGGGAGTGTCCATCTCATTAGAGAGGGGAGTGTCTCATGACTCTGACCTGGGTCTTTATAGTGTGCCAGCATAAACAGTTACGAAGGAACAAATGCAAAAGTGAATTACTCTGCTTCTTTCACTTGCAGATGAGAGCACTTCCAGGCCAGCAGCAAACCCAAAGATAAGAGCAGAGGGAAGATGTGTATCAGGATATGAGCAGAGTAAACAGAGGTGTCTCTGGGGAGAAACCATTGTAGAAGTTCATTCATCCCAAATGAGTAAGCAGAGACTCACAAGAAAGCTTGCTGCAGCTCTTGTGAACTTTTAGAAAACCCATACAGTCCCTATGCTTAGGAGGATGGGCTTCTAGCATTTTTAGTTTGCTCTAGGGCATCAAAAAATAATCTCAGTAACTCAAGTGTGACCCAATTATGAGTCTTTGGGTGAAAATACTATATTGATGTCAGAAGATACCTGTTAGAGTTTGGCAGCTGAAATGTGGTCAGCACTGTGTTTCTGCCCAGGAGCTGCTGGAGGAGACCATGAGACCTCTGGTTCTTGATGGGCCAAACAGCAGAGGTCTGTGCTGTGGATCTCAGGCATTGGACCCCACTGATGATAGATGGTGTATCAGATTGGTGTTAATCAGCAATTTTCCATGTATTCACAAAGCTGCTTCTCTACTTCCCAGGTTGTCTGGCCTGTGCTTTGGGTGATACTGGGGTCCTGCTGACCTAGCAAATCCTCACACCTACCTTCACTCCCTGCAGGAGACATGGCCACCTCATTTTCTTGTGTTCTGCTTCTCCTTGGTGACTGGGTGGTAATTCCAAGGGTGCCAGGCTCTTGTTGTGCAGAGAGCTTCCAGGCTAGCAGAGTGCTCCAGTGACAACCTAGTGCATATCATATGTATGTTCACACCATGCTTGAGGTTCCATTTCTTGTCTGCCTGGGGCCCTTGCAGGCAGCCTCCAGATGGGCTGTTCCTACTGAGAGTCTCAAGATATCCTGCAAAGAATCTGTAGGCGCGGCCTTAATCTTTCTCCCACGACTGCGAGGGGAGGCTTTTGGTTTGGACCAGGGCTGCTGTAAATAGCTCTGTGATTTGGTGAAGCTGCTGTGTCAAAGAGGGATGGCCCTGTGGCAGGTAACGAAGGCTAAGCCCATGAACGAAGATTAGACCAGCAACTGCGGATTATGGCCTTTCTACCTGGACTCATCTTTAATTCTACCTGGTTTAAAATGACACGTGGCAGCAGTGACGGGTGGGGAGGACTCATGGTGGCCCTGCCAGGGGCACCTGGAAGGGAGATGTTTGGCCTGTGAAATCCTTGGGGAAGGTTGGAGAGTGTCGGTGTATGCATGAGCGGGCGGGAGGGTAAGTGTTGTCATGGGCTGACGGAAAACCAGTGGAGAGGTGCGTGGGGAGGGTGGGAATATGGCAGAACAGAGCCACAGAGCTGTGGACTGCGGGAGGGTGGATGGGGAAAAGAGCATAGTAGCTGGCTAGATAAAATTAGTGAACAAATGTGTGGTAGAAACAATGAATTCCTAGAAGGGAAAGGAGTGGGTGGGAGAATAAGTGCAGACTAAGAGGATTTCCACTGCTTGGAGCCCTTGTACGCAGACACCCGCGCCAAAACCATATCCCAGTTTTCACTCCATGCTGCTGCCCTGTGTGTCTGTGGGAAGTCTCCCTTACTCCAGACTGCAACTGCTTCTCATTCCTTTAGGTCAGATGGATAAAAAGGCACAGTCTGAAAGTGTCCTATTTTAAGTTAATCCTCAGAAATAAAATGAGAGCGTCTCCAGTAAAAGCCCAGGCAAGGCAGCAGGATGGAAGGTCAGCATAGCAGAGTGATGCTTGCAAAGGATGTCTGTCCCCTGCAGAGCTCTGCTCCTTTGTGCTGGTCCAAAGAGATGGGTCTTGGTCTGACATGTCTCCTGCTTCCCTCCCCACCAGGTGTTCGCCATCGTGGTGTTTGGCTCCATTGTCAATGAAGGATACATTAACCAGATCGATAAGACACAAGAGCACTGCATTTTCAACCGCAATCACAATGCCTGCAACTATGGCATTACCGTGGGTGTCCTCGCCTTCCTCAGCTGCCTTCTTTACCTGGCTCTGGATGCCTACTTCCCGCAGATCAGCAGCGTCAAGGACCGCAAGAAGGCAGTGCTCTCAGACATCGGAGTCTCGGGTGAGCTTCCTGACTGGCTGGCCATAGTGTCAGCAAGGGAGAGGAAGGGAGCTTCTGCTGCTTGCAGGCCAGGTCCCTGCTAGCAGGGAGGTCTTTGGGCTTGTTACTTCCTCAGTCCTTCTCTTTCTCTCTCTCTGCTTTTCTTTCCCTTTCTCTTCTCCTCAGCCAATCTGGCTGATGCATCTCAGCTGTTCTCCATAGGTGTAGCTTAGGGAGCCCTTTAGGATGAGCAGGTCTTGCCTCTCTGCAAGCTTATGTTTGCTAAGGCCAAGTGTCGATGCCTCTGGAGATGCTAATTCCTTCTTTCCTTCTTCTCCAGCTCCAGGTGATTAATCACTATAGGGATCCCCTCATATAAAATAATGTTGAGGGTTTCCTGCAGACTGACTGAACCGGTCCTCCTAGGTTATCTGGCATTCCCCATGCGAATAGCTGGACCTCATCCAGCCCCAAGGTTTATTCTAACTTATAGTTGGTCCCTCCATCCCCAGTAGTGTGTTGAAGCAATGCACAGCGTGGTGGTGCGTGTGTATGCGCATGTGTAATGCCAGTCAGCAGCATCAGGGGCTATGAGTGGAGCAAGGGCAGGATGAGTTGCAGCATCTGAATTTGTCTGGAGCTTCTGGCTTGCAAGTTTGGTCACAGTTAGCCCCTTGCCTAGCAGTCCTGTGTACAGCTAATGGAAAGGGGAAAGGGGAAGGGAAGGACTGAGCCCTGCTTTGCCCACATAGGAAAGCCCATTTCCCTTGCTGCCAGGTATCTATCTGCACCTGGCAAAGAGGATGAGTCCCACTCTTCCCCACCAGCTGCCAGTGTGGACTCGGGGCTCGCCCCTACATTCACCCCTTTCCCAAGGGTGCAGCATGTGAAGGATCCTTCAGCACCTTTCCTCGGTGTGAGTTTCTTACCCTGTGCTATCCTGAGCAAAAGCCGGTCTCTGTGCAAATGCAGGCTGGCTGCAGCTTTTCTGCAGCTCCCTTGGAAGGAATTGCTCTTTGCTGGTCCTTGCAGGACAGGCTTGTGAAGCAGTGCCTGCTTCAGAGAGCCCAGGTGATAGCTCCTGTACTGGAAGCCCTTCAGGCTCCCCCTCAAGGCCAATGCGAGTCCTGTCATCCATCCAAACGCAAGCAACTGATCTCTTCTGAGGTGCTTTCTGCAGACACCTATTGTCACCTTGAAAATTTAGTTGTCAGTGAGCCTGCTGCCTTGCTTGGACTTAGACAGGCCTCACAGTCAGAGCTTGGCCCGGTCTGCACTACACTGGTGGGTCTCATAGGGTTGCATGTGCCAGAGAAACATGATGTATTTATGTTTTGTTTACATATACCTTCTTGATGTCTCTTTCCTTCCCCTCTGGCATGCTGGTGGCGGTCCATTCCAGCCTTTTGGGCATTCCTCTGGTTCGTTGGCTTCTGCTTTCTGACCAACCAGTGGCAAGCTTCAAAAGAAGAGGACAACCCATTGAATGAGGGAGGAGATGCAGCCCGAGCAGCCATCACATTCTCGTTCTTCTCCATCTTCACCTGGGTGAGTACAGCAGCCATGACTTTGAATCAAATGTCCTCTGCACTCCATTAGCTTGTAGGGTATGGAAGGTGACCAGCCACGAGTATTCCCCTCTCAGTTCACATGGCTTCTTGGAAGAAGAAGCAGGAGGTAAGGTGGACAGGATGTAAATCTGGGAAACAAGGACTCAAAAACTTACATGGAAGAAGGTGTTAGGGCATTAATGGAAAGAGGGTCCCATATCCCAGTAAGGAGTATCCTTGACAAACCTCTGATATGACCTTGGACAAGCCAGCTCCGCAAACATCATTTTCCCTGTGCGTCAGAGGACTTCAGCAGCGTTTCCACCTCACAGATGCTGAGCAGAGAAGGGAGCTCCAGCCTCGGGGTTGCACCCATCTTCCCTCCCTGCTTTGCTCTCACCATGTGAAATGTCATCAGTGGCCGCAAGAGGCCGCGAGATTGAGATCATGGTCCCTCTGGGCTCTGTCTGCACCCACAACTGCAGTGTCACCTCACTGGGGTTGCCTCAGGAAGGCGATGGTGCTGGCTTTTAAGACTGCCCTTTTTTGGCAGTTCTTTATTGCTAGTTTCCTGGAAAAACGATGGTGCACAATATAAATCTCCTCCACGATTTCCTTCTGACTCCCAAAGCACCAAGCCAGAGTGATTTTTTTTGTCTGAAGTGACAGGATAATGCCGAGCAGGAAAGCAGTTTAGGCCAGTCTCCATGCATAAGTCCTTGTGGCTTTATCTTCTCCTGTCCCTGTAGGCTATAACATTGGTCACCACAAAGCTGTCAGAGAGGAAAGGGGACTAAAAAGGGTTCTGTGGTCAGCACCCTCGCCAAGGTGACACCAAGTAGGGGCAAAGGACAGCAGTGTGTGTCCCCCACCCGAGCTGTGCCTGAACTCGAGTGTTGCTGAAAGGCTCTTGCAGTCTACAGCAAAAAGTGTGACAAGGAGCAAGGCTTTTGCAAAGGGTGTCCCAGGACCCTTTTTGAGAGGGGTGACCTCAGCAGAGGTGCCACTAGTTCCCCCCAGTGCATGGACTAGCGAGTAGGCGTCATCTTCCCCTGGTTCCTTGGGGTTTTTTATTTCAATCACACCCTCTGGTTTGCTCTTCCTTACTGATTCTCCTCCCCACATCCCTCTCTCTCCTCACAGGGCCTCCTCACATTTCTGGCTTTCCGGAGACTCAGAGACATTACTTTTCAGGAAGAATATAACACCCTGTTCCCTAACTCGCCATCCTTGCTGCCTTAGTGCCCCTCACTGATGGGGGAATTTGGTGGAAGGGTAGAGGGCTGCAGTTGGAGGAGGTTACTGAGCACAGACGGTTCCAATGCCCTGACCACAGGTGTGTGGTAACTGCAGGGCATGGGGTGGGAAGAGATGAGCAGCTGAACCTGAGTGGGGTTGTCCACTGAATGGGGGATTTCCCTCAGGGGAGCTGGAACTGGCAACTTCTCCTCCTCCTCCTCCGCCCCCTTCTCTTCTCACCCATACACTAACTAATGCTGCGTAAACTCGCTGTGCCTTTCTCTTGGTGACTGCTCAGGTCTAATACTTCAGCCAGGAGATGTCCTCTGCCCCCACCACTGTATATCTTCCATTTTGCCCATCCCCCATCCCCCAAAACCCTCTAAACCGTCACCTACTAGAGTGCTTACCTCTATCAGGGATGCTTTGGGATGACTGGCCGTGCCTGCTGGGGTCTGTGATGCTGAACCCAATGCCTGGGCTCCCTCGGTTGACCGAAGGGTGCCCTGCCTGCAGTGCCCCGGGCAGAAGGCAGCACTATGCTTGCTAACTGTCCCCTGGTCTGGGAAGCAGCTTCTGTGCCTCCTGTTGCTCCTTCCCAAGGTCTGTGCTGCACTGTGCAGAAGTTGGCTGGTGAAGGGGTGACAGGGGGTGGCCACTACTTTGCTACTCCAGGTCAAATCCTGCTTTCCTTCCTGGCTTCTGCAGGCAAAGTGGCTGCATAGACTCCAGCTCAGCAGACAAACCTCCTGTGGCAGAGCTGAGGCACATTGCCTTTCCCAGGGCAGGAGGGTCTGAGTGGGATAACCGCAGGCTGGCTGAGCCTCTGCTACCTGCGCCACATTGACGAGACCCCACTGCCAGGCAGGAGGTGCCCAGCACATCCCAGAGGCAGCAACAAGCCCTGGCAGCCCGCATGAAGCCAGCTGGGCTCGCAGTCATCCTTGCCCAGCCCTCCTCTTTTGGTGGGCTTCTGCTTTCTGTGGGGCAGCCTGAACCTCCATGTTCTTGAGAGGTTTTCACCAGCGACCTTCCAGGTGGGCTTTGCACACTAATCCGTAACCACTACTAACCCCACTTTTGTTTGTTTCTCTTTCTGGGTACATTTCCTCTCTCTTTCTCCCCTCCTCTCTCTGCTTCCCATCTCTTCCCTCCACCTCCTTCCCTAAAGGTGGGCCAGGCATTCCTGGCGTATCAGCGTTTCCGGCTGGGTGCCGATTCGGCCCTCTTCTCCCAGGACTACATGGACCCAAGCCAGGACTCCGGCATGCCTTATGCTCCCTACACGAACGAGGAAGATGCTACAGATGCGGTGGGGACGTACCAGCAGCCCCCTCCGGCAGATGCTTTCGACACTGAGACACAGGGGTACCAAACGCAGAACTACTGAGCCACCGATGCCCCTTTCCCTTCCCCCTCCCCTTCTGCCCCCTTTCCCACTGCCGGCAGAAAGCCAAGGCACAAACCAGACACATGCAGAGTGGCACAAGAGGTGGCTCTCCAGCCTTCTGGGTCATCTGTTTTTATTTATCGTTTTTAAAAAAGGAAAAAAAAAGAAGAAAAAACAGTTTCCCCATCACCTCTTCCTTCTTCTCCCTCCAAAACTATCCACCAGAACCAAATTCTTCCAAAATCTGTCACTGTGTTGTGACTGGAAGGTCCCCCCTTCCCTCCTCTCCCTCCTGCCTTGCTGCGGAGGGCAGTGTGTGGTTGGTGGGCAGGAGAGAGGTGATGGCATCAGCCTGGCAAGGCAGAGGGTGCTGGAGGCAGAAGGAAAGGGGTGAGGGGGACTGGAGAAGGATGGTGTCACTAGAGGCTGAAGTAGATATAGGAGCATCTGAATCGAGCCAGAAGGCACAGTGGCTCAGGGAGGGGACAGGGTTGGAGTCAGCATGCAGGCGTGCAAGGGTGGAGGGGGGGCTGGAGGGGATTGGGAGTGGCATCTGCTGTGGAAATATTTTGGGGAGGAAGCACATTTCTCTCCCACCCAATAGTGAGGGAGGGGTGCTTTATTTTTAGAGGTTTTGGGGAGAAATGGTATTGGGTAATGGTATTGGGGTGGGGGGGATCACACAGAGATAAATGGGAGGGGAAGGAGGAAGATTTGCAAGTACAATCAAGAACCACAGGCAGATCTGTGGGTTACAGCAAGAGACTGAGCAGAGCAAAGGAGCAGTGCAATGAGAGTCCCTCCTTCCTCAGCCCCCTCGGACTGAGGTGGAGGTGTTTCCCTTCACCTGTGCATCCTGGTCACCATTCAGACAGGTGTTTGGTGAGACAGGAGGGGAGCCATACCCCAGTCCCCAGGTGCAGTCCCTATGGGAGAGAGGATGGAGGAGGGGGGCTTTTAAGGGGCCCCAAGAGTTCTTGTCCCCAGCTGGGCTGGTTTGAGAGGGAGAGGAGAGCTTTGCCATTTCACCCTGGGCAGGTGGAGGAGAAGAAACCCACTTTCTCTCCTCAGGTCCTGCTGAAGTCTCCTCTCTTCCTCTGCTACCCGAGTGCAAAGCCTCTTGCTGACACGGGAATAGAGCAGGGACATCCCTCACCTCCCCAAAAAGAAATGCCGCTGCTGGGATGGCCAGTGTGCAGCTGGTTCTTGCACAGGGGTGCAGCCAGGCAGGGAAGGGCCCTGGTCCCACGGCTGCGCTTTGCCTCCCACTCGGATGGGGAGGAGGTCTTGGTGTGCAAGAGAATTGGTTGGGGACAGATTGAGCTCTATGAAAACTGGTTTTACATACTGTACTTTACGTAGACTATACCTTAGTGCGTCTTCTGCAGCATCTCAGATCCTGGCTGTCTTTAAAGCCTCGCCTAGGTGGCAGTAGTGACTCTCCGATTGAGCTCGTAAGGCCATCATTCCACACACCTCATGATTTTGCTTCTTGTAAAGATATAGCTGTGGAAGCGTGCTCTTTGTTCCAGGACAGAAGTAATGTCTATGTGTGAAGAAGGACCCTAAAGAGACATAATTAATCAGTAGCCACCTGGAAAATTCTCCCCAGCACAGACATCTCTCAGAGCACAAGAAGCAGGGTGTGCCTTGCAGCCGCGAGGAACTCTGGCCCCAGTAGCAGATACCAGGAGGCCAGGTCCAAAATCTGTAGGTGCTCCCTCTGAGCATCCAGCCTATTCCTTGTAGCACCCTTAGGAGTCAGGAGGATGGCCTGTGGTTGTGTGAACATCTCACCTGGAGGACACTGAGGTTACCAGTCCTTCCCCTGCTCCTAGTGCAATCCCAGATGCTCCACAGTGATAGAGAAGGGGTAGAAGCCTTAGAGCTGCATGCCCTAAGAGGGAAGAGGGGGAAGATGTTCTCTGCTGTACATAGGCACTGTTTTATCTGCTCCTACCAGCAGACTCACGCTGCTGGTGGTTGTCCCCACAGCTTGTCCTCCCCATGGCTTGCTCCCCCTTGCTGGTGCTTAACCACCAGTGATGACAGGAGAGGTGCACCAGCTAGCCCTGTGGACGCACCAGGAGGCACTGGGCACACATCCCTTGCTCTGTGGCTACAAGCAAAAGCAATACTGTAAATAGGAGGGGGGTTATTGGAGGGAAGCCCCTTGGGCTTCTTTTTCTGTGGAATTAGCCTAATATTTAGGCTTGAGAGAGGGGGTACTTTATTGAGAGAGGTTTGTTATGACTGTGGCTGTGGGGGGAGCTCCCTTCAGTTCATCTCTCTCACTGAGGGAGAGAAAAAACCAAATGATCAGGTGGAGGAGGATAAAAACTAGTTGTACTCACCCAGACTCATCTGTCATCCTTTGTCCTTTCATTTTTGGTTGTGTGTGGGGTAACTAGGAGGAGGTGGCTGTGAATAACCATCCCTCAGCACAAAAATATGTTGTACTTTTTGGGAGAAACTGCCCATCACTTGTGCCCTCTCCTCAGCAAGGGGGTGAGGGACCAGGCACGTGAGGACAGGTGTGGACCATATGTGAGGGGAGGTGTGTGTGTGTCTCTATGTGGGGCTCTGTTTTGAGGTGTAGCACAGGAGCATCTTAAATGCTCTTTCTCCCACCAGAGTTACATAGATGGGTAAACACCATTTGGGGCTCACTAATGAGAGAACTATTCTTTATCCTTCTTGGTTTGCCTTCCTCATGTAACCAGCTGATGGACTCTGGTGGGCTTGAGGTAGGAATGAGCCTCCCCCTCAAAGCTGGCACTTCAGAGAGGCATGAGCCAAGTGGCTTTATTCTGGGTTATTGCCCATTTCTCTGCCTCCTTCCTCCTTGCTTTGTGTTGTAGGAAAGGCATTGGTGTCGCCGGAGACACTGCATCAGTAGATACTTTACTTGGGCAGCTTCTTGCTTTTGCTCATAGAAGACACACTCTCCTTGGGTTGATGTGCTTTTGGCCTTTGCAGTGTAGTGTTGGTGGTATCAGACCTGGGGGCGGGACTCCCCTTGTTTGCATGTTGCTCTTTAAAATGCAATTTCCAGTGGCATCAGGCTGGTCCGGCAGCTGATAAGAGATAACAGACCTACCCAAGGGTTGGTTATCTTATCTTAGGTGCTTCTGATAAGGCACTATCTATTTCTAGTGATCATAGGCAAGACCTGAGCAGCTAGCTGGAACATGTCCCTTTTAGATCCTAAACGTGGGTGAGACCAGCCCCACTCCAGGGATTAGGAGATCAGAGGGAAGGCTATATAAGCGAAACGATAAGGCGGCTTTCTTCCCCCTCTGCCATTTGTCTGGATTACAGAGGATTACGCACCCCCTGTTGCGAGCAGAGCCCCCTTGATGTCTCCTTACCTTATGGAGCCCGTGAGTGCGGGGCGATTCTGTGGAAGCAGGGGCTGTGAAGGGCAAAAGGATAATGAGTTTTTGCCGCAGTTCTACCCGTGACTTCAGCCTCCTGACGTGTCCCCATCCCTGGCTCACCCACGTCTCCACCATGCTGTTCATCACCTCATCACACACCCTTCCCCTCCGTGTTATTCCTGGCAGTTCCCTCAGGAGAGGAGGCATCTTTGTCCCTGCACCCTTGAAAGCACTTGGGAAGCAGCGAGGACCCAGGGAGACAGCGTTGCAGGGTGGTTCCCACGGGAGTCTTGGCTGGGGTCCCCAGAGTGGGTAAAAGGGAAGGAGCCCGGAGAGGCCACCTCGGGCAGCAAGTCCAAACCATCCATCCAGACAAGTCCCTGCTGCCTGCGTGGCATCTATAACACCACCTGGGCTGCCCTGCCCCTTCCCCCACCGCATTACTGCCTGTGTATAGTATATATATTATATATATATATTAAAAAAGATGTATAATATAAAGCTATACATATATACGTATATACGATGACTCATGGATGGCCTGCCGCATACAGGATCCCCTGAGTGGTCTTGTCTAAGCCTGAGTGTCCCTTCACCCTTCCTCTCCCTCTGCCCCTTGCCCCCATCCATTCCGAAATCCAACTACAGCAAACCCCGCCACCTTGGCACCTGTGTTTACAATGTCCTATATATTTGTGTTTAACAAAGTGAAGGTGGTAACTACTGGTGTCTCAATAAAGTTATGACATTCAAAATAACCAAACTATATGGGAAAAAAAACCCCCAAAATCGTCTGGATTTTGTTCTTCATGGAGGGATGGCTTTTTTAGCGCGGTTTGCCACAACAGCACAGCTCCTGCACAGCCAGCCTGTAGACTTAGTGACAATTGGTGGCTTGACTGGAGGGGAGAGACCTAAAGAACTGCCCTGATTGAGATCTAGATTTCAAAATCCTGTCCCATGCTGATGCCTGGAGAAAGCTTCCTTCTCATTCCCCTTTTAATGAGCCTGTCACCCAAGTACTGCATTTCCCAGCCCCTGTGCAGTTTGAGGACGGTAAGCATGGCGAGCGGGCTCTATCCAGTCCTCCACACCTTATTCCCTCTTGAGGACACAACTGAGCACACACAATCTGTAGTTTAACATCAAGTTGTATGCACAAGTGTTGATAGACCCAATTGTTTTTTGTTTCATCTTTGGTCAAAGATCAATTCTACAGTCCCAGCTTTTGGGGTGGAAGTGTGGTGGAGATACCATGTCAGCAGAAAGGCGAAGGTCTCTGTTGGCAACAGGTGGTGTTAAAAACTGGTGAGACAAAACGTTGCCAAAAGCAAGCATTTAAGATGAGTAAGACTCTAACATTGCTTGTTTGCTTCTTTTAATAATTTCAAATCCCTTTAATTTTGCTTTCTGGTATTTCAAGCTCTATGAGTCATGTTTTGAAGATTCTCCCTGCAGCCATGACATCTAGAAACATAATTTTATTATTAAAGTTTTTTATAAAAAAAACAACAACTCTTCACATAATCCCAGGACTCGAGGAGATGAGACTTTGTTTAGTGTGTCATAGAATTCAATAAAAACAGATGCTTGGGCACAACTGAAACAAGCCCATTTCTCTCCCTCAAAAGCCCAACCGGCCTAAAGCTCTGCACAAACTCCTGCAGCAATATTTGGCTCCCCTCCAAGGGGATCAGCACCCCCTCACTGTTCCCCTGGCAGCAGCTCTCCATGTTGGCTCTCCAACTCTCTGGAGGATACTGGGGGAAGGAAGCTGCAGCCTCCTCCTGTCTCCAGCTCTCCGTTCTCCCTTAATGCTTCTTCTCTCTACTGCTCCACCTCTAATTCTTCACCTTTCCAGCCTGCCTGGAAATAGTGGCCTGTAGAGGAGCCAGGAGCATGAGGGCATCTGCGCCTGTGGAAAACACCGGGCTGAAGTTGGTAGAGATAGCTGAGGAGAATCATAGAATCTTTAAGGTTGGAAAAAACCTCAAAGATGATCAAGTCCAACTGTCAACCCAACACCACTGTGTCTACTAAACCATGTCCTGAAGTGCCACATCTACATGTTTTTGAACACCTTCAGGGATGGAGAGTCCACCACCTCTCTGGGCAGCCTGTTCCAATGCTTGATAACTGGTTTTGTGAAGAATTTTTTCCTAATATCCAATCTAAACCTCCCCTCATGCAACTTGAGGCCATTTCCTCTTGTCCTATCACTTGTTACTTGGGAGAAGAGACCAAACCCCCCTCCCCACAACGTCCTGTGAGGTAGTTGGAGAGAGTGGTAAGGTGTCACCTCAGCCTCCTCTTGTCCAGACTAAACAAGCCCAGTTCCCTCAGCTGCTCCTCCTAAGACTTGAGCTCCAGAACTTTCACCAGCTTTGTTGCCTTTCTCTGGGGACACTCCAGCACCTCGGTGTCCTTCTTGTAGTGAGAGGCCCAAAACTGAACACAGCACCTGAGATGTGGCCTCACTAGAGCTGAGTACAGGGAGACAATCCCTTCCCTAGTCCTGCTGGCCACACTATTCCAGATACAAGCCAGGGTGCTGTTGGCCTTCTTGGCCACCTGGGCGCACTGCTGGATCATGTGCTCAGGGTGGAGCTGCGTGAGGACTTGCAATGCCATTCCCTTCGCCATCCCTTTCTGTAAGGGTCTGCCTTTGGAGCAGAGCAAGCACAGCAGGCTGGCTCTGCCAGGGACCCTTCTTTTGTTCCATGTCGCCTCCTGCAAGCCTTGCCAGAAATCATGGCTTTCCTTTCCAGCCTCTGCCTCCATCAGCATCAAAACAATGCAGGGGGGAAAAAAATCTCCCTAAACTCATCTCATGTGTGGGATGGCTTCTGCTAGTGGTCCTGAATTTGCTTCCCGTTCTGTATGGCTTGCGAGTGCCTACAGGAGGCTGTGCTGGGGCTGCCTCTGCTCCCTGCTCCCCGCGGCACGCTGTACAATCGTGTCGTTCATCTTCAATCCAGCAGCCCTGCAGCGACAGCGCTTGCTTTTGTACAGAGAAGACATCACTAAAACCAGGAAGGCGGTAGCACAGCTTGGCACCAGAAATAATACCATGTGTATAATCCCTACACTGGGGACAAAGAAGCAATGAGAAACAATAAATATACAAAGAGAGAGGGGGAGGGGTGAGAAATGCAGGCGTTTAACAGGAGAGAGGGAGCTGTGGATCTGGTAGTCACTGAGTCATGTAATTTATTCATTGGTGCATGGATGATGAGGTTCAGTGACCAAGACTCTGCATTCCTCGCTGCATGAGAATACGGCGTGGTGACTTCTGAGGGGATTTGCTGGAGGTAAGAAACATAAATGAAACAAAGGATAAAATAAGCTGGATCAATACAACCAACAAAAGCCCTGCTGGAGCTGTATGGCATCTTGCAAGTGGCTGCGCAAGGCTGATGGCTTCTGTGAGGAGATACTCATGAAGCAGCACACCAGCTTCGGCAGTGCTTTCCTTTGGAGGGCTGTAAAATGCTGGGCAAACACTCATTTAGTATTGCATGCAGCTGCATTTGGTAGAGCTTAACTATTCACTTCTTGCAGACCAAGCAGTTAATTGCTTTGTTCAAGGTTAGGGCAGAGGCAGAACCACTGGAATACCCAGACAGAATCTGGCACAAGTATTTTCACCCAGAAAAAACCTGTTTTGCACCAGGTCTGTGTTCCAGCCCAAATGAGCAGCAAAAATATAATCATCATAGAATGGTTTGGGTTGGAAGGGACCTTAAAGATCATAAAGTTCCAACCCCCCTGCCATGGGCAGGGACACTCTCACCAGACCAGGCTGCTCAAGGCCCCATCCAATCTGGCCTTGAACACTGCCAGGGAGTGGGCAGCCACCACCTCCTTGGGAAACCTGTTCCGTTGTTTCACCACCCTCATAGTAAAGAATTTCTTCCTAATATCCAATCTAAATTTACTCCCTTCCAATTTAAAACCATTCCCTGCTCATCCTATCACTACATGCCCTTCTAAAAAGTCCCTCCCCAGCTTCCTTGTAGGCCCTTTCAGGTTCTGGAAGGCTGCTATAAGGTCTCCCCTGAGCCTTCTCCAGGCTGAACAACCCCAACTCTCTCAGCCTGTCCTCATAGAAGACATGCTCCAGCCCTCCAGTCACCTCCGTGGCTCTCCTCTGGACCCATTCCAGTAATGCCAGGTCCTTATGTTGGGGAGTCCAGAACTGGACACAGTACCCCAGGTGGGGTCCCACAAGAGCAGAGTGGAGGGGGAGAATCACCTCCCTCCACCTGCTGGCCAAGGGATTACACCAGAATTACAATGATTAGGGACAATGAGCTGAAGCCAGGAATTTAAATGAAGAACAGGGCACATTCTTCACAGCAAGATGTGAGGAGTCATTGTACAAAGAAGGAAAGCAGCAGCTCTTTTCTAACTCCTATCTTCAGGAAAGTCATTTTGTTCTCTGAGATCACATTCTGCCCCATTGCACCCACACACAGATTCCACTCCTCTTAAGTCTCAGAAGAACTCACTTAAGGATGTCAGACAGAAATGCCTCCTGAATTCCCAGCCCTGTAATGCAAGACACGCCGGCAGTCTCTGAGCTCACCCAAAGCCTTGCGGATTTCAGTGGCGCTCTGAGCAAGGACAGGGTCTGCCTGTGCTCATCAAGGTGCATGACTGCAGCCTTGAATGTCATTAAATAAGCATAAGCTTCTGCTGCAATGCTGAAAAAGTGACATTGTGGTTTAGGGCTGATGAATTCGCTTGTTGGCTCTTTAATGACACGGACAGTGCTGTTCTACGCAGATTTCTGCAGCACCAGGAATTCCTAATGCTGGTACGAAAACTTACTGTTATTAGTACCAAATCTGACCATCATATGAGTTTAGTGCAGACTCAAGATCCACCCCTATAACTGTACACACTCACAGCTTTACAGGAATACTACAAATTACATTGGTGAGCTAAACATGTACCACTTTCTTCTATTTTTGGCTAATTCAACCCTTAAAAACGTTACTCTGCTGTACACCTAAGTCTGCTTGAATGCCTGAATGGCTGAATATTTGTGAGCCTGGCATGAAGGGGAAGGATCTGTAATCTTTGTATATTTGGAAGAAAGAGATGTAACAAAAACAATAGACAAAGGATTTACAGGAAAAGGAGCTGGAATCCTCAGACAGGATCCCCTGCAGCAAGCCCCATCATTCCATAGAATTAGGTTAATTAACTGGCAATTATTTCTGAAGCACAATGGAATCTAATCTATTTATCACAAAGGTGTCACTAAAAGGATATCTAGCCACTGTTGGAAGTCAAGACTGCTTAACACTTCCATCCTCACAACTGCACTGCACACATGACTGAAACTGAAAGTCTCATGCTGGAGCTCCTTCAGCTTTGGTTCACAGTTCCCTCTGTGAATGTGCTCGTCCCCAAGCCCCCCACCTCCGCTGCTGCAGCCTGACTGCTGGCCATTACTCTTTGAGATATGTCACTCACACACCTGGAGGGATCTTCTGCTGACATAAGAAAGCAGCGGGAATGCACCTTCCCTCCTGCTCCAGTGGAAACTGTCCCTTCTGAAACAGCCTACCTCAGCACAGGATGGTTCTTAAAGAAAAACAGAATCAGTTCTCTCTGGTTTTGCCTGTCTCATCCAGGCAGGCACACAAGCACAATTCTACTGTTGCACCTGACACCACATGACCACGGACAGCTCCAAATTGCTGTGGGTATTGAGAATCACCTGTCAGTTGTTCTACACGCTTTTCCATCACTGGCCTGAGAGGTCATGGTCCAGTACATGCAGAGGAGGCTAAGAAGGGGCACCTTGGCAGAAGACGAACTTACAAGTGGTGCCTATGGCACAACGCTGCAGTTAGGAGCTGGTACCTTGGGCACTCCTGGGCTTGGTCTTTCCTACGGGTTACACAGAACGTATTGTGGTGCTAACCCCCCCCCCTGCAGCGCCAGGCTCCCTCAGGGCTCTGAGGTACCCAAGGCAATCCTGCTTCATAGGATCGTTGCAGCCCTGCCGCCCTTCCCTCCACATGCACTTGTGGGGGTGTTCGAAAGGTGCCCCCTCCTCTCACAGCTGAAGGCCTCAAGGCTGCAAACAGGGCTCCCTCCATGGCCGCTAGACAAGGGGGAGGGGGTAGCGACATTTTGGGGTATCGATCGCTTCTGAGGCCCGTCCCGGCTCATCCAGGTGAGCCACCACGCTCTCTCCTCCCTGGGGCACCACCGCAGGGCCCCCGGTACCGCAGGGCCTGCAGAGGTTGTTATCCCTCCCCGGGATAACACTTCGGGAGCCCCAGCGGGCCCGGCAGCAGCGCTCAGGCCACATTTCAAGCCCCGTCTCCGAGCCCCGGCGCCACCGCCAGCACCGTGGGGCCAAACCCGCACGACAGCGCCCCCGAGCGGAGGGGGCGGAGCCAAAGGGCGGGGGCATGTCCGCGCATGCGCCTGGGCTCGAGCACACCCCCCCCTCATTGGGCGGGGAGGGTGGGGTAGGGACGCGGCCATCCCCACACAGGTGGGCGGGGCAAGTCGCAGCCGGAAAGCGAGGGGGACGGGAAAGGCGGGCTTCTGCGGGGAGGCCGCTCTGGCCGCCGGACTCGGCTGCTCTGGAGGAGCAAGGCGGGCGGGAGCGGGAGGAGGAGAGGGAGGAGGTTGCTCCCGCTCCAAGATGGCGGCGCAGAGGAGGAGTCTGCTGCAGAGTGTGAGTGGCACCTTCCCCCCCTCCGTGCACACGCACCCCCCAGGTGGGTGCGAGGGGGGACCCGGGCCTCCTCCTCGCCCGCCTCTCGCAGCGCCGCGTAGGGAAGGGGAGGCCCGGCGCGGGCGGGGAGCGTTCCCCATCGGCGGGGAGGTGGGTTGCTGCCCCCCGGCCCCTGTGTGGCCTCAGGGCGGGGGTCCCGGCTCGGCGGGGGGAGCCCTGCGTGGTACCGTGCCGCTCTGCAGCGCTGTGGGGCTGGGCGGGGGGAGGCAGGTGTCTGGGGGGCCCGTGCCGTGCTGCGGGCCGCGGGGCGCGCCGCTGGGTGAGGGGGCGGCTGGCGCCTGCCGGCCGTGTGTGCCCGGGGAGATGGCGGCCCCGGCGATGCCTCTCTCAGCGCTTGAAGCAGCGGGGCCCCTGGGTGAGCGTACTCCAGCGGGAGCCTGAGCCCGCCTGTGCTCCCTTGGCACGGGTGCCCGAGGGTCTGATCCACCCAGGTAATAACTAGTGCTGTCCTGTGTCGAGTGTAAGACTGGGGTGCGAATTTCACTTCTGGTTTCTTGTTAGCAAGAGCTGGAGGTGCAGCCAGAGCTCAGCTTCGGAGGGAATGGTAAGTGGTCCGGTTCTGCAGTAGGGAATGTGAAGTTACTGCCTGGGGTGGTGTGCTACCCTGATAGCAAAGGGAGAAGGGTGAGAAGAGGGTAGAAAGAGACTTGTAACGCCTACCAGACAGGGATCCTCACTTGAGGCTGTTTGGGGTTTACATGATCTCTTTCCTCTTTCTGTCTCCCAGGAGCAGCAGCCCAGCTGGACAGATGACTTACCATCCTGCCATCTCTCTGGGGTGGGCTCAGCCCCAAACCGTACCTACAGTGCAGATGGCAAGGGGACAGAGGGTCACCCCTTGGAAGACAACTGGTTAAAATTCAGGTAACTAGGTTGCATCTAGGACAGAGATTCCTGCAGACACAAGGGCAGGTAAAAGTGGAATTTGTTGCACAGGACTCAGAAGAAGAGGGTGGGGCAAATGCAGAAGGTGTCTGGAGGAACTTGTTACGTATGTGTCACAGACATCAGTGACCTCTTTACTTCTGCCCTCATTGGCAGGAGCGAGAACAACTGCTACCTCTATGGTGTCTTCAATGGTTATGATGGCAACCGAGTCACCAACTTCGTGGGTCAGAGGCTATCTGCAGAGTTGCTGCTGGGCCAGCTACACGCTGATCACAGCGATGCTGATGTGCGTCGAGTTCTCCTGCAGGTAAAGAAGCTTTGGCTGTGAACAGCTCCTGCTTCTCACGGTTCTCACTCCTCTTCCTGCCACCTGAGGATGCAGCATCTGGTTTCTGTAGGGGTTGGAAACATCTGCCAATGGTTGCAACTGCACTCATCCTGAGCAGCTGTAGTGCTTTGTTTCACTCCCACCTCATACCCATCTGTCCCTTTAGCACATCTTGTCCCCTGTCAGCACAGTGCTGAGAGCTCTCCAGGAAGCTGCAGCTGGTCTTCACTGGACATGTAGGAACAAGTTAGCCTGTGGAGGAGATGGCAAGGAGTGAAAGGGAGAAGTTAATGTGTGGGGACTTGAGTTTGTGAGTGTGCTTTCTTGAGTGATAGGCAAGGTCTTACAAATCAACACCCAAAATCAGATAGGTCTCTGGTGCTGCTGTGAATGCTATTTTAATGGTTTTGTCTTCTGTTTTGAATTGTTGTGGGTTGTTTTTACAAGCTGCTAACTAGTTCTGGTAAAATGATTGTGTTTCGATGTGATACGGTGATCCCTGTACGTACAGACATTCAAGGATCATCCAGTCTTAGGAGCCAGTCTTAGGGGGGTGAGTAGACTTTGGGCATTGGCTAAGAGTTTTGTTTCTCTCTGTGGCCTTTTTTTAGGCTTTTGATGTGGTGGAAAGAAGTTTTCTGGAGTCCATTGATGATGCCTTGGCAGAGAAAGCCAGCCTGCAGTCCCAGCTACCGGAGGTAATGTAGCCTTAAGAACAGAGATTGCTGGAGGTCCCACCTTCCAGAATGCTGGAGAAATCTTGGGCATATTAGTCAGCCTGGTCCACTGGAGGCTGTAACTGAAGATGATTTCTCTGTGTCTCTTCCGGGAGCTTGTGTGAAGTGAAGCAAATGTCTTGGTCCGTTCCCCGGAGTTCCGCCGTTCGTACTGGCACTGCGCAGACCCGTCGTTGGCTGTCTTAGTAAGGAACTCCACACCTGTCGTGGAGAGGAGTTCAGCCAGTCCATGCGGCTCTCCCAGGGCAAAGCCATATGATGTAGATGAGGGGCAGGGCCTCAGATTTGTGTGGCATCTGGACAGATGTGGATTCTTCAGGTGAACTGGACTGTCATCTGTGGGACCTTATCAGAGCTGTGTTATTTGTTAGGATTGAACAAATAATTGTGTCTTGCACCCTCTTGTCGTGAGGCTAAGACCCGCCAAGACAAGCCCGTTCCCTACATAATTTTGATTCCAGATGTGGTTTCTGTGTTGTGGGACTGTGTGTTTAAGTTTCCCTATCATTTTGGGTTCCAGGGTGTCCCTCACCACCAGCTGCCATCTCAGTACCAGAAGATTGTGGAGAGACTGAAAGCTGTAGAGCAGGAGATCTCTGGAGGAGCCATGGCTATTGTGGCTGTTGTTCTCAACAACAAGCTTTATATCGCCAATGTGGGTGAGTTTTATTTTGTCGGTGCCTCTGTCTAGGCTGTTTCTGAGGTTGGCTGTGGTTCTAGGAGTGGAAGAAATTTGCATGTGGGGAACAGTTTCTTTATTCTGTGGCCAAGGAGTGATGTAGTGATAGGCTTATTACAGGAGCACTTGAAATCAGCCTGGCTCTCTATCTCTGCAGATGTTGGCTGATGCAATGTGTGACCAAAGAACAGAGGAAAAATGGGTTTGAGAGGCAGTAGTGCAGGCTCACTGAGAAGTGGAGAGCTTGTGAGGTACCGGCGCAGGCCTGGATGAAGAACTACCTAGCCAGGCCTACTACACTGCTAGCAAGGCTGCTTTTTGGAGATCATGATGAGACAGTACATGAGCCTTTCTCTTCTGTCTTTATTCCCCTCTCCTGTTCCTTTTTGGTTTGGCTGTGTTCTCCCTCTTAATGGCAGAACTGTCTGGTGCCTCATCTCGCTGCTCCCACTGCAGGTACCAATCGGGCACTTTTATGCAAGTCCACAGTGGATGGGCTGCAGGTGACTCAGCTCAACGTGGACCACACGACAGAGAATGAGGATGAACTCTTTCGCTTTTCCCAGCTGGGTGAGTGTTGGGTTTTCTGTTCTTACCTGAGAACATCAACGTGCCTCGATTTACCTGGGGCACCAGGAAGGGCTCAAGCAACTGAAAATGATAAATCACCACAAAAAGAAGCTTGCTGTGGTTTTGAATGACAGGTTTAGTGCCTTCTTTCTTCTGTAGTTCACTGTGAGGCCACAGAGTGAGCAAGCTCAGCTCAACGAACCTGCAGAAAAACTGTCCTCTTCCCACCCCCCCCAAGTTTTGAGAGTTAGTTTCATGTCCAGCTGCCAAACTGCTATTGATTTGCCCTGCGGCCCTGTGATTGCTGGAGTCGATAAGGCGGCAGGAGTGGAAGCACACAGCCGGAGGGTAGAGGCAGGATGGACGCTATATGACTGCTCGTTTGGAGGTGAACCACAGCTATGCTGGGTTAAGTTCTGTGTGATGCCAAGCCCTCGGGATGGTGCGTCTCAATATGCCTTTGTACAAGCTGCTGCAGAAAAAGCAGCTGCACTTCAGAGCCAGGCCAAGCACTGGCATTTACTGTTCTCACATCAGTAACTATTGAACTCCTAATGCTGACATTTTGCTTTAGGCAATTTCCCTTTTCCTTTACAGTGTTTGACATGTTTACTTTCTTTGTCTAGAACTAGCCCAGACCTCTTGCATGACTGCTAGTACCAAATTCCTTTACTGAGATACGTGTGTTCTGCACCTTTGTTTAGGTACATCTACCTTGGCATTCTTCATTAGGTACACCTCATAAGTGTATTCTTACCTGGTGAGGCTGTTGGTGTGCTTATTTTCTCTTGCTGGGTCTCATTTGGTTCCGTTTCTTTTCCATTCCCTCAGTGGTATGTGCTGTGAAACAAGAGACTGTGAGGGTCCAAGGGAGGAGACTCTGCCTGCCTTTCTAATACCAAAATAGCAGGGTTTAGCTGTGGCCCATAGTGGAACACGGATCTGCTGGATATACCAACCTTACCTTGGAGCAGTGGTGACTCTCCTGCTGGTGGAAGGGAGAGCCTGGGGAATGAGCTGGTGTGCACAGGCTGCTTTGGGGACCCCAAGGGAGGTTGTTGTAGGGATAGGTTGAAGCTCAGTGATAAGAGGTAGTGGGGATAGGGTTTGTCATGATGGTGCCTGTGTCGCACCTCTCCTGGGGAAGGGAGGGAGAGGTCTTACTCCTTCATGGCTCTTTACCCAGCACATTGCAGCTTTTTCCAGTGTTCCAGGAGAGCTGCTGTGATTTAGACACAACCTCTCTGGTGCGTTGCGAGCTTCCCTGTGTTTGTGTCTGTCGATAGCGTGTATCCCCCTGCCAGGAGCTGGCGAAAAAGCCAGGCCATGTTGATGAGTCAGCTTTAGTCCACAGCAGATGGTGGAGTGGTGTCTTATGCTGGGGTAGGTGTGGAGCCATCTGTGTAGCGAGGCTGGGTTTGACTCTGAGGGAGAGTTTGAGTTGGAACCTTGCCTTCACCTTGTGCTGAGGACAGTCATGCCTGGATAAAACGGCAAACTGACATTTTCTGCCTGTTAGCTCTGGGTATAACCAGGAAAGGGGAACTGTCGGCACAGACCAGGTAAGTGGCTCAGCTGCTCTGAGTCCCGCCTCAAATAGCAGCTGCACCCCGGTGGTCCCTCTTAGAACCTTCTTCAAGATGGGATTCCTTCCTAACCCCTGCCAGATTTGAGTTGTACACCAAAGCAGAAGTATATCCCCTAAATTTATTTAAATAAATACTGGTTTGGTCATTATCCTTATTTTAGGAGCAGCCAACACTGATTTGAGCACTTGAGAGCAAATTCAGTGCACCTTGTAGATAGATTTCTTTTTCTCCCTCTGCAAATAAGTGCATTAGTGAAGCTGTCACATGAGGTTCAGGAGCAGGGATCAGTGGAAGGAAAAGCAGGATCCCTTACATGTGTTTCCCTCTTCCTCCTCCCATTGCGTGGTCTGGAACTGACAAGCACAGATGTTCCCCTGCCTTTTCAGTGAATGCCTCTGTGCCCAGGCCAGCTGCACCGGTGACTTTGGACCAGGATGTGGGCTTTGTCTTGGGGCCAACCATAGCATTCAGAGTGCGAATGTCGGGCTGTCTGCGTCTTCCCTTTTCCTTCTCTCGGTCACAACTAGCACAAAGGTGTCCCTTGGAACAGAGCAGATTCTTCTCCCCTCCCCTCCTTTCCCCCCCCCTCTCCTCTCCTGATGATTCTTCAGCATCTCGTTTTGTCGTACAGTTCTCTCTTAGCTGTGGATATTTCTTCTCTGGTTCCTGACAGTGTGAACAGAGGAAGTCCTGCAAGTTTCCCAAAGTCAGTTAAACTTGTTTTTTTCTTTCAATCTGGCAGGCTTGGATGCAGGGAAAATAAAACAAGTGGGAACTATTCGTGGGCAGGAAAGCACTCGGCGCATTGGAGATTACAAAGTCAAATACGGCTATACTGATATTGAACTGCTCAGGTCAGAAACACTCAACTTGTTGGTTTCAGGCCCTCTTTCTTCATGACCACTCCATTATCACCTGCTACCTCATCATTAAATACTAAATAACACCGTCTCTTTCCAGTGCTGCTAAATCTAAGCCCATCATAGCGGAGCCTGAAATCCATGGAGGGCACTCGCTGGATGGGGTGACCGGCTTCTTGGTGCTCATGTCTGAAGGGCTCTACAAGGCTCTGGAGGCAGCTCATGGGCCTGGGCAGGCCAACCAGGTGAGCCTTCTCACAGGGGAAGGGTTCCTTTGGCTCCTGACTCACTCCAGCAGTGTCAGCTGCTCTCACACATTTTCCTCCTCATCTGTCCTGTCGGTGTTGGCCACACTGAATGCCCCTGCTGCCCCATTCCAGTCTGTAGTAATACGGGAGCTGCTCTGCCAAGCCAGTTCTTTTGGGCAGCTGCCTGTCCTTTGGGAGTAGCATGTTAAAGGGAATGGGGTGACTCAAGGCACCCAAGATTGGCAAACATCGTAGTCAGATGAGTTGCCACAAAAACTCTGAGGTCAGGTGGCTGGAAAATTTTCCTCCAAAGTCTCCTAAACATCCTTCTTTTTCCCTGTCCCTTCTCTGCTCAGGAAATTGCAGCCATGATAGCCACAGAGTTTGCCAAGCAGACGTCGCTGGATGCTGTCGCGCAAGCCGTAGTGGATCGGGTTAAGCGGATCCACGGCGACACTTTTGCCAGTGGTGGGGAACGGTCCAAGTTCTGTCCCCGGCATGAAGACATGACGCTGCTTGTGAGGAATTTTGGGTACCCCCTGGGTGAGATGAGCCAGCCCACGCTGACGCCAACGCAAGGTATGTTGGGGAGGGAATGAAACAAAACGGAGGGGTGGAAGAGAAGATCTCTTGATCGATTCACCACTGACCTAACCTTGGGAAGGGAGACACTCGGTGTAGAAGGAATTTTCTTACTAAAGGGATTAGTGGCTTCAGAGACATACAGTCTGTGTCAATTTGACAGAATACAGTGAGGCGTCTAGGAAAGGCAGTTTAACTCTTGGGTTCTTCACCCTTTACTTGCTGCTGTGCACCCCCAGTCACCTGTGCCTCAACTGCATTTTACAACTCCTGCTTTCTCTCCGCTCTCAGGAGGCCGTGTCTACCCAGTCTCTGTGCCATATTCCAGCTCCCAAAGCACAAGCAAGACGAGTGTCACACTGTCTCTTGTCATGCCTTCCCAAGGGCAGATGGTCAATGGTGCCCACAGCAGCTCAACTCTGGATGAAGCCACCCCCACCCTCACTAAGTAAGAGCCCGGCTCTCGCGCTACCCGCAGTTCTTCCCTGTGCCTCCCAGCGTGTGAAGTGGTTGAAAAGCAGAGACACCTGTCAGTTACCTGTCAATCATTCCCTTATCTGGAGAGTGGCCCTCCTGACTGCAGCACTGACAGCGTAACGCGTTAGCTGGAAAGAGCTTGTGTGAGGAGTGGGAATGAGTAAAGCGAGCAGCTCTGAAGCCAGCTCTGGGAATGTTCCTTGGAAGTGGCATCTGCTGCTGTTTGCTGGAGGGCACTCTGGCAGTGAGTAGCCCTTCTCTGGATCTTGTGTGCCAAGTGTGTCGGGTGCTGTGTGTGGAGGGAGTGTGGGTGCCTTCCATTTTAAGAAGAAAGAGGGCCTGTGCAGGCCCCCTGTAAGGCTGCGGGAGAAGCTGTGCTGCTCAAGTTGGCTTGCTCTGGGTCAAAAGCTGGGGTAGAAAAAAAAGGATAAAGGTTAGGACTGGATCCTATTTGGATATGCCTTGCAGGATTGTTAGTTAGTGTCTCTGGTTTAGGGTTTAGCCTTCGGCACAGGGTGGTTTGTGTACACACTGCAAAGTGAAGAAGCTCTCTGGTTATTGTGTTCTGGTAGCTCCAGCAACAATGAGGCTGACGCACTAGAGCTGCTTTGGCTGCAGTGCAGGTCACGCAAGAATAGCTTTCCTTGCTGCCAGACTCTTCCCGTAAAGCTCAGGCAGTATGGGTGTGAGGAGGCCAGCAGAGTGCATGCATGCCTTTTGGGGTTTTTTTTCCTTCTCTTTCCTGCTTCCTCTTCTCTGTTCCTCAGATGCCTGGTTGTACTTAAGGTTCTCTAGTTAATGGTGCATCAGATGGTTTTGATGTTCACCAGCTTCAAGCTCTTAACACTTGGAGCGTTCTGATAGAGTGAGAGACTGCAACCTTTTTTTTACCTTTATCAAAGCTGGAACTCATTCTGGCGCTTTTCTTCTCCAAAGCATCAGATGAGGAAAAATAAAGATGCTGAATTTTTCCTCTCCCTCTTTTCCTCTCCATAGCCAAAGCCCAACTGTGACACTCCAGTCCACTAATACTCACACACAGAGTAGCAGCTCCAGTTCAGATGGGGGTCTCTTCCGCTCCCGACCCACCCACTCACTCCAGCCAGATGAAGACGGGCGAGTGGAGCCCTACGTGGATTTTGCTGAGTTTTACCGGCTTTGGAACATGGACCATGGTGAGCAGGGAGCGCTGACTGTGTCCTAATGTGGAAGTGTGCCTCCTCCACACACCCTGCGCTCAGCTGCGTGAGCAAAGACTGAGGCAAGAGGGAGAGTGCTCCACCGAGGGCTGTGTTCTGCCACGCCAAACACTGGGCCGGGGGGCAAGTGCAGCACTCTCTACACACGTTGCCTGTGCCAGCACCCAGGCCTGACTCATCTCCTTCCCTCAGAAGCCCTGTGAATAGGGGAAGGGGTCTGAATGCAACCCTCGCTGCAGGTTTTTGCCAATAAAGTTGCAGAGAGGGCTCCCTCTGGATACTGCGAGAGTTTGGGCCTGTACAGAGGCTCTGTCTGTGTGTGTGTGTGTGTAGGTGTACGCCTGTGTGCCTGGGGGTGTGTGCGTGCTGTCATAATGTTTCCACAACCCGATTCATAATGCTGTGATTCCAGTGTTCAACTCCATAGAAGATACCTCTATTTTGCAGAATAAATAACTTATAGCTACGCTCATTGGCACCAGTGTGGCTTGCTCTCTCCTTACAGTGTCGTGTGTGGGTGTGACAGCTCTTCCCGGTGAAACCCTCTGTTCCTCAGGGAACCCTCTGTTTTAAGAATGGCCTGAGCCCTCGCAGATGACTTCAGATGTGCATGAGGTGCTTTGTCCCATGCTTGCTCATTCGCTGAGCTTTGGCACTGGATGAGGGCTCGAAGTTAAGCCATAAACTCAAGTTGGGGGTTGTAGGTGAAACACGTGTTGTTTCCCTTAGCGTGGGGCTGGCTGCAGGGTTGTAGGGGGCACAAGGAGTTTGTAACACGGTTTTCCTGTACGGGCTCCCGGTAGCGCCCAGCAGGATGTCGTATGGGGAGGGAACTAAATGTACTTGAGGCGATGGGGCTGCCTTGAAGGTGCGGATATCCACCCTGTGTCGAGGAGGGGGCAGGAGGCAGAGAGGACTGGTCAGCTAAGGCCTGGACTAGCTGTCGGAGGCGTCCTGATCACGGCAATCTTCTTCAGTTCAGGCTTCCGACGGCAGGCGGCAAGCGAGCCTCTTCCCTCCCTGCTCCAGCCTGGCTCCCTGGGGAAGGAGCCTTTCCACAGTAAACACGGGGAGGCCTCGGGGGTGACCGCTGTGCTGCAGCGCCGGGTGTCTCCGTGGGGAGATGTGATAAGACGCTGGGCAAAGACGGGAGAGGGCTGGAGATAACGGGAAAGGGCAAATGAGGGGACTGGACTGGGTTCCTTCCCGGATTTATTTTTGCATCCAGGCGGGTTGGGTCACTTCAGGAGAGAAAAAGGTTATAACAGGAAGGAATGAAGGCGCAGAGGATGCTACAGTCAAGGCCAGCGCATAGCCAGGCCCTGGTGCGGGTGGGTTCAAAGCACTTTACCAGCTTAGAAATGAGTGGAGGGGGATTTATCCCCTTGGATAAATCAAATAGCACTGAGTGCCCTGAGGCCAGATCCAAGTTCACTGAGAAATACGTGGGCAGGATCAGAGTGGTGAGAAATCCCTCTTTCCTCAGAAGGTATGACAAGGATCCCTTGTGTGTAGGTGGGTGATTCTCTGCCACTGCCCCTCCAGGTCCCGCTGCCATGGCTTTGGCCTGCAGGGTTTTGTGTCCATGGTGTGGGGCTCTTGGCTGCCAGGCTGTCTGCAGAAGCTCTGATTTCCCTGCCCTCCTGTAATTCCCAGGAAAGCTGGGTGTGCTGAACTTGCTGGCACAGGCACCTCCTGTCATGATCCTTTCAACCCTGCCAGGGAAGTGGCGTTCAGTGACAAGGAAGGAAAAGCGATGGAGCTGTGTGAGGTTTTGTGCCTTGCCCCCAAGGCTGACCAAGGCAGGGGGTGGCAGTCCCCCACCCCTATCTGCTGTGCTTGCCTCTGCCCTGCCAGAAGCAGGGAATTTCAGTGCCTGAGCTCAGCCTGGCCTTGTTGGCCAGGAGTGCTTCCAAACATCGTTTGACCCAAGGATCTTATCCTTTCCTCTAGGTGTTGCTGGGCTATTCAGTAGGATGGTGTGACCCTGCTACAGACCAAAATGGAGTTGAAGAGGTTTTATCCTCTCCTGCGTTCCCTAACCTGGCACAGATTTCAATAGCTGTATAAACAAGTCTGTCTTGCTTATTCCCCCAGCCCATCTATCTATGGTATTTGCTAACTTACACCGCGTACAGTTCCAATGGGAACTATTCCAGCGTGTGGATGCTCCAGATAAAAGTTTGAGAATTGCCAAACGCACTTACATAAAGCAGATCACACAAAACAAACTTCTCCTCTGGCATAATTGCCAGTTTATGAAGTATGAAAAAACACAAGTGGGTAGGAGCGGGTGGATCACTCCGAGCTGTGCCTGTGCAGCCACTGGAAAAAAGACGAGGAGGACGGGTGTCCTGTATGCACTACGTACGCCGTGGCTCAGGGGTCCAGCTCAGACAGGCTGAATGCTGTGTATAGGGGAAGGAGGCTTCTGAGCAGACACCAGTGTTTAATGTCCTTGAGGAGCGATGGGAAAATGGAGGATGTCAAACCTCTGTTCCTCTGCCCCTTTAAAATGAAGGAGCAGATGGAAAAGGACAGAACCAGAGTGATCTGGGGAAACAAGAGCGGGCTGCCTTTCTGCAGTGTAGTGAAATTCAAAACCTCTAGAAACGTGAAGTCCTAGGCGGAAAGAGAGAAAAACATTGCAGCTATGCACCACAGAGCTGCTGGAGAGGAGCTGCCAAATTAACATCAGAATATGCAGAACAAGTCTGCAATAAGGCAGCTAATCTCATTTTTCAAGAGCAAGGGTGGAAATGAGAAGCCCTGTCCCTGGAACGGGAGCAGTGGAGACACTCCACCTGCCCCCAAGCCATGGGAGCTGGCTGAGGGTCCTTTGAGGAGCTCAGGCTGTGGCTGGTGAGAGAGATGGGGAGAAGGTCCCGGTCCCAATGCCCACCAGGGGCAGGCAGCGAGGTGAGCAGGCAGCTAGGCTGAAGCACTGCATGGAGCATTCAGCAGGGCTGAAGGTGACACTATGAACTTCTGATGCTCCTGGTGAGGACTGAAGCCACATGCCCATCACTGTGCACCAGGGGCATAGAGAAAATGGAACAGGCTTTTTAGACTCCCTGGTACCTTTGAGGACCTCCAGGAAGAGCTGAATGAAAGAAGAGGTCGTGTTGGTGCTGGATTTAGTGCAGAGCTGGGGCTTGTGTTGCTCTGGAGTCCAAGTGGTTCCTCCATCCTAAACCATCCCCAAAAGCCTTTTATTGACTTGCACACTTGTTCCTCCCCAAACCACCATTATCACCTCATGGGGGGCATGTGCATGGGTGGGAAACAGGAGATTCCCCATCATCCCTCCCATCCCTAATTTTCTGTCCCTCCTTGCTTCTCCTCCACTGAGAAACCTTTGCAGCAGCTCAATGGGGAGCACCCAGCACTGGTGGAGGGGACTTGGTGAGTGGTGGTGAGATGCCCTTGCTCACAGCTGCCTGCACTTTCTGCCCCCCCTGCCCTCTCATAGTCCCAGGAGAAGCAGCAGGGCCTCTCCAGCATTGGGAAAGGAGGGTTTCACAAAAATGCTCAGTAGGGTCATGTCCACCCCAGGCTGGGGTGGAAATAAACTGTCAGAGGGAGGACTGGAAACTGCCATGGGGGTGGGGATCAGCAGCTATGGGGAGGGCTGAGTCATTCAATGCCCCCAAAAGCTGAGGTCCTCGCTGTCTCTGCTGCTGAAGGATCATGGAAGACTTTTTTATTTTAAGGTCTCTTATTAGCTGAGCAGCACGCCCATTTATAACAAAATCTTTAAACAGCGGTAGGATGGCCACACAGTGTCCCAGGCGGGGCCACTCAGCTCGGACACATGGTCTGTGGGCACCTCGCACAGGGTTTGGGTTTTTGGCAGCAGCCGAAGCATCAGCTGAAGCTAATGTGGGATGGTTTGCTCCCATTCACTTTGCACTTGGTTACTTTCGGCCCAGATGGATTTTCCAATGGGAAAGCAGCACGTGGTGAGCAAGTCCCACTTGGTGCCACCAATGCTCCATGGACCATGCAAAGAAAATGTGGTGTTCTCATCCAGAGTCTCTTCCCCTCCTGGTGCCGTGCTTGTAAGAGGAAGTGATGTGTTCCTCTCCCCTCTTGCTCTTCTCTTTCACCACATTAAGGTTTCGAGAGCGTTAGGAGACAGCAGAGGAGTTTGTGGCGCTACCGAAGAAGACACAGCAATGTGCTTTCTGTTCTCATGGGACAGAAACAGCCATAGCTGAACTGTGAAACTGCCTCAAATAGAGAATTTTTTTTTTATTTGATAGCTAATGGATAGATGTTTGTATATAATAGCCTGTTTTTTCCTTCTCTAGAAATTCTGAGGAAGGGCTTTAGATTAATCCTGTGTAGTTCATTACTGGAGTGACTCTCCTTTCTCCAGTTAAGAGCATCGCTGGCATCCTAAAGCATCAGTGCCGTTCATGTGAGTTGTAAATAACCCCCGAGAGATGAGTTAGGTATTTTAAATCCTATAGGTCTTTCTGTAAGCATAGGAATGCTATTTGGAGTATTACAGCTAAACTTCAGCACGAGTACTTCTATTCTGCCAACTCCAATCCCCTCCTGGAGTTTCAAATGGATACGATATTTATCTTCACTTCCCGTCTTAACTATTGTGTGTTGTCACTGTAGGTTGCTAAACAACTGCTGTCTCATCGGCGGCTGTGTTTTGCTGGCAAATAAAGTGAGCCCCATGTGCATATGAACCATAAAGCTATTTGGAGTCCTTGCATAAGAACCCCAAGATACATGTAAGCTGTTAATATTTATTATGTGGAGCTGAGAACATCACTGAAGATGGAGGGATTAGAGTAACTGAGTTCAGGCTGTTGAACAGCCAGACAGAATGGAAGAGAAAACAGATGCCCTGGAGGAATAAGAGCAAAAAGCATGAGGAATTTTCTGCATGCAGGATTAGACTCCAGCCAAGCATGGAAAGAAAAAGCCTGGGAATGCTCTGGAGAGCCGGGGCAGATAGGACGGGTGCAGCATTACTGCTTCTTGCTTGGAGGTGACTTGTCCCCTCTCCACTTCCCCCAAACCAGCAGCAGCTAGCAGCAGGAGCCCTGTGAGACAGGACCTGACTGCAGCGGGAGGAAGGTTGAATGAGATGTTTCCAAGGCGTGTGAGAGGGGACTCCATTTTCAGGGCCATGCCATGATTGGGCTTGGCTGTGTTTCTGCTAGGTGTTTTGAGAGGCTCCTAACCTGTTTTCTCTTTTTGCCTCATCTCTCAAGAACAGCGTGACCTAGAAACTGTATTTCTTCTGCGGGTTTTCGCTGGGCTGGGCAAAGAGCTTTTCTCTGCTTTACAAAAAAACCAAACAGCAGCAGGTAGGGACACCAGCCCCTTTCTGCAGAGCAAGGTCCTCAGCAAAACACCTGCTTCGACGTCCAAAAGTCTGCTGGCACGGGAAGGACAGCATCGGAGAGCCAGGGGGCTCTGGGAGGGCAGCCAACCCTACACCTCCCCATTGGGGCACTACTGAAACTCTTCTGCCCAAAGTCCTTCTGTTTACCGTGGCACTGAGGTGGCCAACAGCCACCAAAACACCTCAGGAAGCTGCTGCAGTTTGCTTCCAAAGCAGCCACAAGCCCAGTCATCCAAAGCTGAGGTTCCTGAAGGTGGCTGGGTGTTTCTGAACACGCAGCCCAGAGCTCCCAACTGAAGAGAAATCAGGCAAACATGGCTGCTTCCGGCCTCTGATGAGAGTCGGCTGCTTTGGAAAATTCAGGACTCAAAGTACAGGGATCAAAGCCAAGCTGTTAGTGGTATCATGCATCAGCGATTCGGAAAGTCCCTTGCTCCAGCCAGCAGCAGCTGGCAGCCAAAGCAGAACAGGTAGCAGCTCTCATTCCCCTGTGTGCTGTGGGCTCCTCCTGCCCTGGTTGGTGCCTGAGCTGCTTGGCCCCTGTCCTGGCTGCAGACCCGCTCAGCAAAACAGTCAAGGAACTGGTGCATCCATCATGTCTGAGGTGACTGCGCAGCCCCCCCCCCGCCATGACCCAGGTGAGAGAGATTTCACATTGCTGCCATGTTGATGGGGACCGCAGGAGAGAGGGGGAGAGTCCTGGTGCCTTGTCCTGACCAAATATTCATCCCAGGCCTGCTGTGCATCACCAGCTACCTGCATTAGGTGAGGGACACCTCTGTGCCCAGTTTTAGGCAAAGTGGTGCAAACCAGTTGGGTCTCCCAGTTTAGCCTTGGTTAAAGGTTTGCAGTGGGTGCCTGCAGTGGCACAGGTGTGAGGGCAGAAACAAAACCCCATCTTTGAAGGGGCTCGCTGAGGGCTGTGCATCAGCTTGGCATGGCGGCTCACCCCAGCCAGCCCTCCCATGACCCACAGTGGCTTTTACCTGCAGCCATGTGCAGTATGAAAAGGGAAGAGGCTTTTCCCTCTGTTTGATGCAAGAAATATATAAAGAAGCAGCTCCAGAGCTCATCGTTGAAACACTTACAGCTCTTAAATGCAAATGTGAGTCAGGCACTGAGGTGAAATAGCTCTTGGATATGAATTCTTCACCCAGGTAGTTCAATAATTGACTGAACTCTGCCCCTCCTCCCTGCCTCCCGCCATCCCAACATATTCTGGAGCCAACTCTGCTTTCCCTTACTGCTCCTGTCGTTAGCTCTTCCAGGAGTTCTCAGCTGCTGCAGTGAAAAATATCCAAAATAGCTCCACAAGGGACTTCTTGGAGATCTGAAGCCTTGAAAAAACAACAGCGAAAGGAAAAAAAGAAAAAGGCTAGATGGGAAATGGAAAAGGTGAGGAGACAAAACCAACATGCAGTCAATAAAAGCTTTCAGAGAGGAGATAAGAGCAACAAAACACAGGACGGCTTGCTGCTTGCTAAAGGTGTGATGGGAATGAAAAGAGCTTTTGCAAATGTCTGGAGGGGGAAAGAAATTAGAGGAGAAGTGTATCCATTAGTAAATGAGCGTGTGAGTGTATTATTCATGGCTGCAAATATCTGAGCTGCAAACATGCAGCATTTTTATTCCTATCTGCCTTTAGTGCCAAATTTAAGAATTTGGGATAGCAGGGAAGTAATTAAGCCCTAATAAAGCAGCTTGTGCCCACCACTGCAAGCAAGAAACATGGCAGCATGCCTCCCAAACTCCACAGGGCTGTTATTCACCTGGATAAAGTTACTCCGTGTTTGCAGAACCACAGCTTGAGTCAGCATGAAAAAAAAACCCAGACAGACCACCTTGACAGAAATAAAGTACGATATTCAATGATTTAGCTGAGATACCTATCAGCTGGTGCTCTTCACCACAGGATTTTGTTCTCGCCTGGTCACTGAGGTCCTGGAGCCATTTGGCACCAAGGGATGCTGACTGTCATCTCCTTGACCCCCTGCAGTGCACCTCGGAGGGGTACAAGAGGACTACACAAGGTGGGCAGCCCAACATGCCTGCGATTTGCAGCTGACATGGCCAGTCCTACCACAACGGTGCAGTTAATTGTTATGCTTGGCACCTCCAGACAGCCTGGCTGCATCTGGTCGGCCGCCTGCCAAGTGTGTGAGCAAACGCGCAGTTCTGGGGAGACACGCTGCCGCGCTAATGGTCCTACGCTGAGCTTTAAGTAGGCTGGGGACCTGCCATGCTCCAAGCAGAAGCAGCATTTTGCTGTCCTCTAATTAGACCAATTTCTTGAACCAGGGCATTGGAGGGGGGTTGTAGTTCCTGGAGAAAGTGATGGCTCTCCAGGCTGTTTGCCAAGTTTGCTGCGGGCAGCAGGAGGGATGTGCCTTAGCAAGACCCCTCCTCAATGCAGAGGTGCTGGGAGGCATGCTGCCACACTGAGCCCTCCGCTGCCGCCTCTCCCACACCCCACGGCTGGATGTGTGACTGTTCTGTGGTTCTCTGGGAGGCCAATACCCTGTGACACGAACTAAGACACGGGATGAGGGAAAGGTGTGAGGTCCAAGTGTCAGCCAGGCTCCGCGCCCACTGGGAAAGCCGACTCTGTGACCCAGGCATTTCATGCCTGTGGCAGGGGAATGACAGTACTTTCCAGAAGAAGAGCAGCTACAGCTAGCGGAGATCAAGGGATGAGAGAAGAACACGTTGTGACAAACCTGGTTTGGGAGGTGGCTGATGTTGATTGAACCACAGAAGCGTGGCAGCTTCGATCAGAAATTTCAGCAGAGAATAGAAGTATTTCTGTATTTCTGAAAAACAAAGAAATGTGGCATGGCTATAAATACAGCCATGCAAAAGCCTGGAGGACCCAGACTGCGATGATAAATGACTGCTGAGTGCTATTTAGGGCACAGAGGCCTAAGGAAGTGCCAGCAAACTAAAGATCTAGTCAAGTCTTGGCATCTTCACTAATGAGTTCAAAGGAGGATGGCAAAGGGAGCTGCTTCAGACGCCCTCCTCATCTGGGGCTGGTGAAGTCCCCATGCTGGAAAGTAGCTCTGAGAGGCAGAGTGTCACTGCAGAGCTCTCTGGGCAGCAATGTTGGGGTTGTGATGGCCTCCTCATTAGAAGGGATGTGAACTGAACGGCGCTAAGCAGATGATCTGGGGCAGGGACATGGCCAGGAGGTGGCACAAGGGCAGGCTATGCTGTGCGGACTTGGTGGGGACAACCCATCAAAACATTAGAGAAATAGAGTGGAAATCAAAACCAACAGGATTTGGTGGGACACATCATGTTGGACAGCCTGCAGTGAGAAAGCCTGATGGGGCTGGGCTGTCCAAGCAGCCTGGTCCACAGATCACTCCGTGCCCATTTCAGTCCCTCCATTTGCTTCTGCTAGCACGATCAAAAAACCCAAGTCACAGAAGTGTTTTCAAACCAGAATGATTCCCCAGCCAAACACCAACAACATTTTGACATTTTTATCCCTGTCTGGTATGTAAACATGTTTCAAAGGGCTGCAGTGGCAGACAGGAAGGAATCTCCGCTCCAAGCCAGCTCCTGCTAGCCAGGAGCAGCAGCCACGCTCTCTGGGCACTGTCCATTCTGTGGGAAGGTGTCACTCCTGGTCTGTGGGGAAGAGGGGAAGGAAATGGCTCCAGAGTGTGATGCTTCAACTGGCCTCAGACTGCTGACATTGCAGCTTTATTGAAGTGGGCTGAACTTGGTGGCGTCCTTGTCCTCCCACCTTGGGGGAACCAGAGGAAACCAGGTCGAGGAGCTGAGCTGGATTAAAAAGTAACCCAGGGGAAAAAAAGAGATTTAAAAAAAAAGGTCTTTCTTCAGCCAGATCAGTTCCCCAGCTGGGTTTGGCAAACAGACTCTACATGCAGCTGAGCTACCCATGGCTCTCAGTTTTGGAGCCATTTCTGCCATGGGGGTTGTGCTGAGGATGGCTGGAGGGGTGCATGGGGCACCTGGAATACATGAGCAAGACACAGCAAACTCTTCAGCTTTGCTGAGCTGGTACCTTTCAAAGACCACTTGCAGGAGGATGTAGATTGAGAGACACATCTCCAAGGACTGGGGAAACTGGAGAGGAGTTAGAATGAGCAATAGCAGGAGGTGATGTTGGTAAAACTGGGTTTTTCTACCCTGAGGGTAGGAAAGGGCTGAAGAGAGGAGGGTAGGGAGGGATAACTGGGTGCAGACAGCAGAGGAGGCTTGAGTGACTGCCTGTGCTGCTTGCCCTGGTCCTGGCCACTCATGGTGGTGGCCAAGGTGCCCGGAGCTTCCTTACGAGAGCCAGCGCTTGCCAGCAGCTGGGGAGGCCCATGATGTGCTAGCAGAGGTTTGGCAGGTCTAGGACTGTAAACTGGATTCAGTCCCCTCCTAACAGCTGAGGCCTGAGGAAAGACGGGCGGACCACCCCATTACTGACACCCCTGTTTCTGCAGAGCCAAGGACAGGACTCCCTGGTCTTCTGAACTTCTCAGCTCCCATGCACTGGCTGTGTCTGTTTGCAGAGATGTACAGCAAAATCTCACTCATCCCTGACTCCCTAGCTGTCCTCTCCAGTCCCCAAATTCCTCTGGTTTATCACTCCAGCAGCAGTGGCGTTCCCACAAGGGAACAGGGGCCAGTGTTCACTAACCAAGGCACGTCAGAGAGATGTTTTCTTTACCCCTTACTCTGGCTCTGCTGAGCATGCGGACTAGGTGGAAATGAGAAAGACCAGGGGAGACGGCCCCATGGGGAGTGTATCCTCCCCTCAGCATTGACCTGCTGCTCCTGGGGAGGACTGGCAGCGAGGATATTCAATTCTCCATTATCCGCTGCACAGGGAAGGCATCCGGGGCTGGCGGGGAGCTGGCAGGAAGATGGAGGAGCTGAAGGGACGCAGCAGAGTTTACACTATGTTTACAAAATGTGTCTAAACCATGAGGCCAAACCATTTATTTATGGTCTGGCTGATGTGCAAAATTTTGACCACGGTAGCTGCTGCTAGTGAGAGACCAGACACCCTTAGGAGGGCTGCCCAGCACAAGCCCTCAGCTTGCCACATTCCTCCTACACCGGCGCAAATGACTGCTACAGCCTTACATGAGCAGCACCACTGCACGCAGAAGCATGAGGATGCAAGTGCCAGCAAAGGGAAACTGTGCTCAGAGAATTGCTCTCAGCTGCTTTGCAGGAGCATGAGCCTCTGCGCGTGCTGCAGAGAAACATCATCGCTTATTCCCAAATACCTGTGAAACACCAGACCTGGCTGCTGCACTGGGCGGATACCTGAAGGCTGGAGAGGATGTAAGGGCGTATCTGGATAGAATGAGGTTGAGATAAAACTACCACCACCATGAATCTTGCTAATTTAACTAAGCTCCTATATTTATTCACTGATCCATAAGGCCTTGATTAGAGATTGGCTAGGAAGGCATTTGTTTTAGATTATGCACAGGGAAAATCTCGTGCTTCTGAGACGGCCCTGCTGTGTATCACTCCCAGGTGTTCAAACACCATGAATCAGATCCCTTTATATTCCAGTGTTTGGCTTAAAATAAAAAGAAAATAATACCAGCCCCTTTTCATTTGTGTTCTGCTCTTCCAGGCTCTGAGGTGACCTGCGTAGCTTCTCCAGGAGGTTTCTTTGCAACCCTCATGGCAAGAAGCTCTTAGAACAGCGTAAGGGGCAGAGCAGCGGAGGTTGCAGCTGGGGGATCATCACCTCTTCACCCTCCTCCCCAGCTCAGTAATTTCCCCCCTGCCAAAAGCAAATTCACCAGATCCAAGCTTGCTCTGTCCTTAAGGCATCTGTGGTATTTTAGACACATGCATGTTCCTCCTACCCTCCAGTTCCCGTGACCCATTGAAGGGGCTGGGTGGGAGGCAGTAGCTCCCACAGCTGCTGCTTGGCCCCGTGTGGGTGAGCACTTCCCCTTGACACCAGCACATCTGCTTGGTCTTGGGTGCGAGCAACAGGCTTCGCGTGAGCAACCCACCAACCGGGGTTGGGGGGGACCCAAATTAAATCTGAACCATGGAATGTCCCTCAGCATCTTTTAAAGAGAGTCTGCTGATCCATCTTCTGTCTGGAGGAAAGCTCCACCAAAATCTCAAGCCTGCCTCTGTTCACCTCCAAGGATTGTTCGCTACAGGAAAAACAGGTTTAAATAAGGAAAAAGAAAAATAAAAGAGCACTCAAAAGAGAAATAGTTCTGCAAATTGAGACCCAAAGAATCCCGAAAGTATTTGATCCTTGAACAACTGAATGAAATGCCATTCTGCGTGGTGAAGCATTTGCACTAATTTATTTATTTAAATTGGCACCGAGACGCTGCTCAAATTTGCTGCCTGCAGCTATCCATCAGCTGGGATCAGCAGGCGTGGGGGGATGCAGAGCCCTCCTCGCTCAGCACCTCCCTCAGGGGGCTTCCTTCTGCACAGAGGCACAGCAGCAAGGGTGGGTAAAGCAGGGGGCTACATAGCCCCCCCAGCACCCCAGAAATGCATCTCACTCTACTCTAGACATGATTTCCCAAGCTGAAAGCAATCGCACGGGTGGCGCTGGGGTGACCCGTGGGGATGGTACCGTCCTTCACTCCCCCAGGCTATGACATTGCTGATTATCATGTCGGATGGTGTTAGAACAGCTCAACAACAAAAAGAGCGATGATTCATTGAGCAGTTTCACCCGCTGCTGATGGTGCATAGTACAGTGGGGAAACCCAGCTCTGGAGCCTCTGCTAGATGGGGCAGCCCGCGGCAAGGTGAATTTGGGAGGGGGAGTTAGGAAAAGGCAGGAGTGGCCTGTCAAACCAGTCCCTCCCAAAGGTCTTCCAGTGCTGGGAACACCTGTACATGCTGGGACAAGTCCTCAGCAGGCTCCAGGATGGGGTTTAGACCTCATGCAGCGATGTGAGGCTGGGGCTGGTGGCCCAGATGCACTGCTGTCTCCTTGAAGGAGTGCACATAATGTGGATAACTGCTTTTCCCACCCTGTGGCAAGCAGGGACAGAACAGTGCTGCCCTTGCATGGGACAACAGCCAAGGGAAGGAGTCAATATCTCTCCTGAGCATCCTTGTCTCCCAGGCGCAAGACCCCTCTCTGGGCAGGAGGCCTCCCAACACCAGCCTCCAGATAGAAAAGGTGCTGGTTTGGCGATGTGGGTCCTCCAAATACAGGACCCCGCTTGGAGATACCCACCAGCCCCTCTCCTGATCTGTGACCCAAACACAACTGCTGCAGCTGGTGGGGACAAGAGGCTGTCAGGGCAGGAAACAGCAGGAAATGGAAATTAATTACATGAGGTTTGACAGGTACATGTAGAACCAGACCACCTCATTTTTGGCTGTCGGCCTCTTCCTGGCCTCTTGCGGCTCAGGATGTATAAAACAGCCCGGGGGTTACTGCAGCCTGTCAGGACTGACCCGCAGAAGATCAGGCAGCTCGGAAAGCAAGGAGAATCTTGTTTCTCATCTACAGCAGGCCCCAGCTCAGCTGCATTCAGAGGAGAGGTTTGCTGGTTCAAGGTGGAAATAAAGGTGAGCTAAACCCAATCCAGGCTTTGTTTAACCATGTTACACTCCTCTCTCTTGAGCTCTGCTGACATTGTACATTGTTTTCCGGACCAGTGCCAGACATTTTCCGTGGACACATTCCCAGTGGTTTTCCAGATGAAGAGCCGTGATAAAAACCTAACCTGTTACGTTGTAGGGCATTTCCTTGTCACCCTCACACAGTCCAGGAGTGGGATTTATTTGGGATATTTACAGCTGCAAGGGAGCGGCACCTGGGTAGAACATCTCACCAAACGAAAAGGAAAACCCCACAGTTAAAAATCAGCTAAAGAAAACATGTGAAACCTGAGAGACAGAACAAATCCCAGCTTGAATCATCTAGTTCCAAGACCTGTGTGGAGCCCATTGAACCTGAGCTAATACCTATTCACAACATGCAAGAAGCAAAGACAAATGGGAATGGCCCAGAGCTAAAGTTACATGGCACTGCGTCCAAAGATGATACCAGCCCCCTCTTCTGCTGTGACACCCGGTCAGGCCACGTGCCTCTGTGGTGCTGCCACCTTTCTCTCATCAAACCTCACAGCCCTTCTGCAGGGAGGGCAAGGCCACCACCGAGGAGAGCATGTAGCCCTCTGCAAACTCAGGAGGTTTTGTGACAAGACCTCGGGCTTGGAAAGCACCTTGGTGTACCCCTGGCCCTGCAGCAGCGCAGCGGTGCCAGTGCGTGTGGCACCCAGAGGGCTGGGAGTTGTATGGAGCACTTTCTGCTGTCCCAACCCCCAGTTCATCCCCACCAGATCCCAGCAGCTCCTAGCCAGGTATCCCCTCCTTCCGGAGCAAGCCAGAAGGGGAACATGCAGCACCCTCTTAGGTATTGCTACTCCAAGGGTGCCCCCAGGTATGCCATGTAATTCCAGCACCACATCCAGGGGAGGAAGGGGTGAGATGGAGTGAGGAGATAGGACAAGGGGAAATGGCATTAAGCTGTGCCAGGGCAGGTTCAGATCAGATGTTAGGAAAAAAAAATTCACTGAAAGAGTTGTCAGGATGTGGAACAGGCTGCCCAGAGAGGGGATTGTGTCACCATCCCTGGATGTGTTTTAAAAAAGGATAGGTCAAGTACTTAGGGATATGGTTTAGCATAGGACAGGAACGGTTGGACCTGATGATCTTAAAGGTCTTTTCCAACCTTGTAAGTCTGTGATTCTGTGTAGCACTTCGGAGCGTGCACACCTACCAAAGACTCCTCTGCAACCCCAACCAACCTGCAGGACTTGATCTGCTGGCAGCTCTGCCCACACAAAAAGCCACAGCGTCCTCCCATCTCCTACAAAGCCCTAGGCATAGGCAATGGGAGCTGGGGAAGTGAAGCCTGGCTGATGAAATGGTGACAGCTAACCTAAGTCACTTGAGCAGAACAGGTTACAGAGAGGCTGGACCAATCATTTTGAAAGTGGCCATGAGGAGGCTGAGCCTGCTGGTGGTGACAGCAAGTTGGGCTGGGTTACCTTTTGACCCCACTCAGCTGCAGGCAGCTCAGATACCATCAGACCTTCAAGCATCATTTCCAGGTCTCGTTTTGCTTTCAGGATGTTCTAATTTCTGGGCTATCAGGAATCTGTCCTGGCTTGGAAGATGAGTAAATCTCCATGGAGGTCTCATGCCTGCTCGTAGCTCCCCAGTGAGCTGGAGGGGTGTGCAAAGTCCCCGTGCAGGCGTGGATGGTAACTCTTTGCAAGAGCATGCTAGGCTGGGCACAGCGAGCAGCTCGCTGCAGCGTGACCACACTAACCCTGCAATAAGTTGTCACCCTGAGAAGGGTTTAATGGTTTAGCTAGATTAATGAGCCGAGGAGAGACAATCTGATTCACACCCCAGCCGTGTGGTTCAGTCACTGCAGCCAGGGTTAAGCCAATGCAGCCAAATCTTGCCAAATAAGAGGCTGGGCGGGGTGTCAGGGCAGTCCTGCTGATGGTGATCCCACTGGTCTTCCTACCTGCGCTTGTCACCCATCCCAAGATGGTTCTCTCTGGGGTGCCTCTGGATCTCATGGGTACTTCAGAAAGGCCAATAAAATAAGGTGAGGGGCTGACCAGCAGACACACAAGAGGAGAGCAAATGGCGCACGTGTTGGAGTTGCCAGTTCCCACACATAGATGATAGCCCCCACCTTGGAGTCCCCTTTGAAGGGACAGACAGCTGTTGTCCTGTCAGGATGTCACTCTGCTCCATGTCCCCATCTTCTCCTGGGATGGAGAAGCCATAGGTGAATCAATATGACCCAGGTGCAAGCAGGGATGAACCAAGTGGCTCTCCAAGACCTTGTGGGACCGGCTGAGGTCTCCCTGCCTGTCCTGATGCACAGGGCATGGGGCACGGGGCTCCCCTGACTGCTCACTACTCACAAGGGAAGATTTTCAGGTGCTGTAGGCACTTGCTGGTACCTGCCCCCAGCTCCCCTCTGCCAGCAGTGAGAGACATCCCTGTCCAACATCGATAACTTCTCTCCACAATGTTATCAAAGGCCTTATCAACGTATGCAGCTGGTGCTGGTTGCAATGAAATTGGTTTCAAGCCTGTTTTCTTTACAATTCCCTGGCCGGACATGCTTGTATCAGTTGCAGAGGCCGGGGAAATCAATCCAGCCTCAGTCAAAGTGCATTCACTCAGCAGCATTTTAACTCATTCGGCTGCAAATCACACAGTGCCTTTGCCTGTGTTTGGGCTGGATGAGGGAAGGCAGGGGTGGCAGTGCCCACTGTGCTCGCAGGAGTGGTCAGCCACAGCATGAACAAACCATGGCGGGGGTGGGGTGTGTGCTACAGTGCTCCTGGTCCTGCCCTCATCCTCTCCCCAAATCCACTCGCCACGTCTACAGATGGGTGGGTAGGTTAAAGTCCAGCCTGTGGCTTTTCCACAGATGTAATCTTGATTAGACAAGAAAAGATGCTGAAAAAGATGCTGAATTGAGGAAAGCTCAGATCAGCATCAAGGGCTATGAGGGGAGGGAAAGCATCAGGGGTAGCTGGACCAGTGCCTCACCTGAGACTGCCAAGGCAGGGACATGGTGTCAGGGAGGCTGTGGTGAGAATCACTTTATGGGGATTATTTCATAGTAGCCTCTGGAAAATGCCATCCCAGTGGCAATTCTGCAAGTGGATGGGAATGGTTGTGGTTTAATAAGGATCCCCCACCTTTGATTAATGGGAGGAAAAGTTCAGTGGCATTGGGGCCACCCGCATGCAACAGAAAGCAGGAGAAAATCCACTGGCTGAAATGATCCCACCTGGTCTTGTCCAGCAGCCCAAACCCCCGCAGAAAATGCCCAGAATTCCTTCCTTAGTGCCTGATAGCGAATCCCTCCCATGCTCTGCTGCTGATGAGCACTTTAAGCCCATCAGCTAAGTGTGCTTTCTTGTAGCCACAGTGAACTTTCTGTGGTTGGTTGCACTGTGTGCCATCCTTTGCATTCTCACATGCTTGCTCCCCCAGTGACTCCACATCCCTCCAACGGCAGGGGCTGAGAGCGTGTCACTTGTCGTGTGGCTTTGTGGCTAAGCAGCTGAGCTGCAGTTACATGTGAGTGTTTTGCTCTAACTCAGGCTTCATGAAATGGGGAGGATATGGGCTCTGGGATTTGGCCACGTCCGGTCCAATAGCATCTTCCCACATTACCCCAAGTCTCATTCTGCCCCAGTATCTGCCTGCTGTAGTTAACACTGAGATCGGCTCCTGGCCTCAGGTCAGAGTCCAGGGGCTCAGACCTGCACGGCAGCACTGGGGCTTTTCCTCCTCTGCGGGCACTGGACATGGCTGGCATCAGCAGCACTGGGGGCACCCGAGGAGCTGATGGAGGTGAAGATTCATCTGGAGTGAAAGAAAACAACAAAATAAAACAAAACTCTGCAGACCATGGCCACTGGACAAAACACATCAACATGCCATTTTCCTTCACTCCTATGCTGCTAAAGTGACTCTAAGTACAGAGCTGCTGCTGCACTGGATAGGCCTTTGAAAGAAGTTGCTTCTCAACATATCCCTCTTTTGGCTGTGGTTATTGCCTGGGACACTGTTGGGTAGGAATGATGTGCGTGGAGACACTTTATCTGGTCAGTAATGGGACATGAAGATGCTGAAAGTCAGGTCTGGAAGAGGCCCTGGTGTGAATATTGAGGCTGATAAGGCTGGGGACACCACGTGCTGGCCTTGTCTTCCCCGTCAACATCCTTGTGGGACCTTCTCTGAAGTGTAGACACAGCTCTGTTGTAGGGGATTTGGAAACCATACCCAAGTGGCAAATGAGAAAAACCCCTTTGGTGCCCCTGCTTTCCCCACAGTACTTCTCAGCCCTCCCTTGGGAGCTCCCAGCCAGGGCCACAGTAAGGTGAGATGCGAGGGGCTCACACGATGGAGAGGCAGCAGGCTCAGAGAAGCGGGGAGGTGGGTTATTTTGACCTGAGCCTGGTTAAGTGGGGAGAAACACAGCGTGTCTGCAGCAACACAAATTGGGGCTTGAAGCAGGCTGGCAAGTGATAGCCGAGGGGTGTTGTGCGTGAGGAGGAGAGGGAAGTGTGGTTCACTTTCTTTTTCCCCCCTTCGTGTTGTGATAATTATGTCTGCAAGATCAAATTAACACTCTTAAGTGTGAAGAGTAAAGCTCAGCCATGGGAGGAAGGAGCAAATTGCCTCCCTCCTGGAGGACACCCTCTTCTCCTTGACCGCACCAACAGCACTGTGCACCCACAGGGGAGGGCTGCTGCACCCAAATCTGTGCACCCAGCATTCTCCCTGAGTCCTTCCACGCCCCACCGTTGCATCACTCACAGAGATGTGTTCCATTTGATTTCTCCTTTATCTTTCTTTGGGCCAATTCTACACACTGGAAAAAAAAACATTAAAAATTGCCTGGTTTATGTGATTTACAAGGCCAAGTGGTGATGGCTTGTTGGCTCATGCATCCATGACTGGGAAAGCTGGTAGGTACTGACCCCCTGAAATCTGGAGGGTGCAGGCCCACCTAAGCTCAAAAGCTAGTGTCAAGGCAGGTGACATTCTCCCTTGCTGTTTGCCGTTGCTCCTGAGGGGAAGATCTCAGAAAGCTCCTAGCCAGGAGCATACTGAGGCGATCCAGAATAAAAACCCCCAGTGATACCAGGGCTCCCAGTGCCCTCCATTGCTTATATGCAATTGCTGATAGAGACTTTATCTGCCTTGCTGCAGAAATGCCTCTGAAGCCACTTCTCCGTGTGCTTTTTCCTGACCGCATAGTGAGCTTTTTATCAAATGTATCTAGTAACATACTTTGCTGCTGCCAGGTTGAATTTTTTTGCTCAACTTCTCCTTCACCCTTCTGACAAGCCACCACTGACTTGCTGTTATTTATATTTCAGTTGTTCTTAGAGGAAGTGATGGAAACTCCAACACATCCAGTGGTCTGAAACCATGCAGTGAAATACACTCCATGCTTAAGATTTATTTATTTATTTATTTATGTTGCTGGAGAGGCACAGCGATAGCAGCTACAAGTGGGGTGACCTGGGCCAGGCAAAACGCTGGTGGCAGCTGCCACCCTCATCTCTGTGCTCACTGCCTCAGGCAACCATGCCGCGGCTGCCACCCTCCTTTTTCCTCCCAGCTCTGGGAAGATCGGATCTTTCACGCTACCCACAAAGTTTTCCTGCTACCCTCTGCAGTAGGAGATGAGGAGGAAACTCGATCGCTTTTCCTTTAAGACTGTGAACTGAAAAAAAGCCAAACGCATTTCAGCAAATAATCCAAGGAGCCCGGCTGCCAGAAACCCCTAAGTGAGAGCAAACAATCCTTATCTGGCAAAGTTTTATGTTACTTAAGACCAGTGCAAGTTTAAAGGCATTTGTTTGTTGCCGTTAAACACAAGGCATCTTTTCTGGGCGGCTCCTGTTAAATGGTTAGTCCCTAGTATTTGTACCAGCACTTGTAACTTGCTACAGCCTGATTATTGGAAGTGGGGACTGCCAGCAACTGTAATGTATTTTTTTTCCTGGTCTGAGGCCTCAGAGCACTCAAGGAAGGGATAAATATCACTGTCTTACGCCATTTACCTTGTGACTGAGGGTAGAAATGACACTTTGTCACTCTCCTCTCTGCCACCAGCAGTGCAAAATGAACAAGGGCATCGGATTTCAGGACTGGTTGGCTCAAAGGAGGACTTTGTTTGTGGAGTCTGGCTCAAAAGGGTGTTAAAAGGACCGTAATCCCAAAGAGGGGGGGGAAGAGGTGACCTTTTGGTGATCTTCTGGGGAAAGGGCAACAGTGAAAGTTGGGCTCTGTAACCGTTAACTGAGCTCTGTAACTCAGTGCAAGGAAGTTAACCAAATGTCGAATCACTTGCTCGCAAGGAGCCGAGGAATCACTTATCAGCAATAGCCACATGCTGAAAAAAGAGATCACTTCATAGCGACCACGCGGAAGTGTTTACAATGCCTCTTAGGAAAGGGACCTGCAGAGTTACCGCTTTCCCTAGCAGCAAACCCTTAGGCACAACCCCTTGGATGTACATCAGGTTCACCTAGAAGTGATGAAGAAGCACTTTTCCACCCCCTGCCTTTGGCTGGCAGGCTGGAGCTACTCAGCACACGCTTGACACCCTGTGTGGAGGCTCTCGCCCATGCCACCCACAATTTGGTGCTGCCCAAGAGGAAGAAAATAGGGCCACGTCGCAGATCATGTCCACTAAAACCTAAAAACCCACACAGGATACTGGCTTGCTTCAAAGCCTTGCACCTAGCAAGGCAAGTTGCATGGCGTGGGGAGGTGCAAATCATCACCTTGACTTCAGGCTCACACACAGGATTGCCATGGTTTGCAGACAAGGGGTCGGTTGTGGCTGCACAGTGTTTCATCTCGCTTCTTCCATCATAATCCATTTGCACACAGGGGGTTGGATTTTTAGACCATTTAAGGTTAACTCATTGCAATAGATTAATCGGCTGCTGTCCCGGAGAAGCAGCCGGGGGTGGGTTTAGGGAGCGCATGGTGCTCTGTCAGCGGCAGGACCAACAGCCTCTGCCACATTTGTGCCTGGGGTTACTGCACACCCATTACATCACTGCAGCGTGCTCAGCTCCTTCCCAGCCCTGTGTGTCATGCCCTGAGCTCTCTCTCTCTCTCTCACCCCAGAGAGGGGCAGGAAGCTTCACACACCATGCCAGGAGCAGCGTCCGGCGGCCCCACAGCCTGCAGGAACATACTTTGCTTCCTCCCTCTCTTCCCTCTCCTATTTCTGCTCATTGCAGGGCTCCCCCGAATTGCTTTGCTGTAAGATCCCTTTCTTGCTGCTGGGTTCGCTTGAAATTGGCCGGTGGATTCAAACTGTATCGTGGGCGGCTGATAGACAGGCAGATAGACAACGTGATTGCAAGAGCTTCATTCCTATAAGGAATCGGGCTAAAAATGACTCCTTATCCCAAGGGAGCTTGTCCAGCATGTCTCAGACTGAAGTATGCAAAGCAGAGAAGAACCACTACGGAGACAGCAATGGGAGCTAATTCAAGGTCCAGTCAAATTTCTCCCCTATTACAGCCTCTGTTTGGCCTCCAGTAAATCAAATAATTTTTCTAATCCTCTGTTCCTTTTATGTAAAACAGAGCCAAAGGGTTGGGGGGGTGGTGTTACCTTTTGGAGAGGGTATGATAGCTAAGTAAGTCAGAAATCAGGGGGGCTTAGATCCTATGCCTAAGCCTAAATACAGCCTCAGTCTGGTTCCATCACCACACATGATATCATAAAAAAAAAATCTAAAAAGACTTCTGCTGCCTGGGTCCACAAACCCAAAACCACACGCACAGTACAGCTCAGGCTGCGCTGGGTGAGGGAGGTACTAGCCTGCATATTGCATCTGGTAACAGACTGGCACGCGCTGAAACAACAACCTTCTGCATCCTTCTGCTCCGGGGTTGGCTTGGGGACGAAGAGTGGAACCTTGTCTTTCCTCACACAAAGATTGAAAGGTGAAGCTAAAATCCTCCCCCCTAATCTTCGCAGGGCCTAATAGAGGGCAAACACCTCCAGGGAGGCTGTGGGAGCCTGTCTTTCTAGTTAGGAGCGCTCAGCATGGCAAACACTGTTTGTCACAGGACAGGGGAGCTATGGCAGTGCAGCTGCTGCCTGTGTACAGGGATGTTACTCTGCCTCTAGATTTGCGATCTGATGTTCCTGCACATTTGCAATCTCTGGGTGAGCCTGTAAGCTTTTAGTTTTATCACATTAACATGGAAGAGTCCTGGCTGTCTTCAAACTGCCCTGGGGATAATATTTGAAGCAAAGGGATAATGTTTTGCGAGCAAAAGTCCAAAATAGTGATGCTTTCTTCCCATTAGCACCAACCACCGCTTCTGTGATGGGTGTTCACTGGCTGAGGGAAATGAATCTGTGGTTGCTGCCCATACCTAATAGGATTTATACTCCCAGAGCTGAAATCACCCACACAAGCAAGGCTAATGCTGTCACTTGCCAGCCCTCAAAAAAAAAAAAAAAAAAAAAAAAAAGCAGTCGTGGACTTGATGCAAATTGAATCACAGCTGCCAAATTCTCCCTGGGGATGTATGAGCTGCCAGTTTTCTGCTAGGGACCCGTGGCTGTGCTGGAGACCATCATCCTGTGGGTGAGCAACTTCATACCAGACCCACAGAGATGGGGATGCTGTTGTCTTGCCAGTGTGTTCCCACCGATGTGCTACTGCTGTCGTCAAGATGGAGCCTTTTGGTGTCCTCAAGGACTTGTGCTGGTGTGGTAGTGTGTTCTGCCACAAAATGATGTCCCTCATATGGTGAGAACTTCACTTACTGTATCGGGTTTTTCCTCCTCCGTCCTCATTCCTTTCTCTCAGTACTTCTGCAATACTCCTGAGGCATTTCTGAATCCAGCTGACCTCTGGCTGTCTTTAGTGAGCCTTCTAGCTGAGTTTGCAGTGGGGAAAATTCCCCTTTACTAATGCTGTCTCTTCGCCTGAGCTCTGAGACTGTCTCCATCTTGGCCTTAAAACTCAAAATTAGGACAGCCCTTTCCCAAGGAAGCCCTCTCCAGTGCCAGCTAGGTAAGACAAGGGGAGCAGGCAGGAGATCAGTCTGCCGGGCAGACTCTTGTACATCCCCACTGGGCTGCCTCAAGCGCTGCTGGGGAGAACAGGCAGTGGCAGCTCAACAGAGCCGCTTCCTCCCTGCTCCCCAGCAAGCTGCCCACCTCGCCCATCTGATAAATGGCGGGTTGGAGGGGCGTTGGCACCGATGCTTTGTTTTAAATGCTCTGTTTTTCTAATTTCCCATCAAATCACAAGGAAGGGTGTACTCTGGTTCTGCTTCCTTTTGACCTCGCGTTAGCTCTTGGCTGCAAAGGGTGAGGTCCCACGCGTGCGTTTCAGCGTGTTCGTTAGCAGTGCCACTCGAGCAGGGTGGTGGTGGAGGTGTTTCGGGTTGGGTTGGGTTGGGTTGACATGGCTTGGCTTTGTTTTTCTTTCCAAAGATGGGCCTGATGAGGAAGAAGGCAGGGAAAAGTTGAATTAAGAAAGGGCAGTTTTTGCGGTTGGGGCGCAGGATCGGAGTCAGCAGACGCAGGTTCTATTTCTGGCACCGCAGTAAAACTTCCTAGATGTCGCTGGGCATGGCAGCTTATTGCACATCTCCACCTCGCCTTGCCTCCCTCCCGCCAAACGAGGAGGGCTCCAGCCCTCCCGAGCCCGCCGGGGCACGGGGAGGGATGCCGCTGCGCCGGCGGAGGGGGCCGCCTCTGCCGTAGGGCTGCGGGGCGGCACGGTGGCTCTGCCTCGACCCCGCAGCATCCTTGGGGAGGACCGCCTGGCCCAGCGATCGCTACGGCAGCCCGCCCCATTAAAGCGCCCTCGGCCTTGCCACGGACCGCCGGGGTCCCCTCGCCAGCCGGGGTCCCCCTACAAGGCGCTCCTTTGTGCGGGGAGGCGGGGGGGCGGCCGGGCCGTGCCCCGGGGGGGCGGGGGGCGGCGGCCCGCGGCGGCGGCGGCCCGGGGGGGCGGGCGGGCGCGCCGGGGGAGGAGACAGGCGGAGAGGGCGGCACAAAAGGGGCTGCTGCAGCCCAGCCCGCTGCTGCCGGCGGGGCTCGGCTCGCTTCGGCACCGCATCGCATCCTTTCCCGCGGCCGGGAGGAGGGACCGGGCCGCTCCGCGGCGGCGGCTGAGGAGGAGGAGAAGGAAGAGGAAGGCGGCGGGGGGCTGCGGGCTCGCCTCGCCTCGCTTCGCCGCGGCCGGCGCCGAGCCATGCCGGGGGGCGGCGGGCGGGCCGGGGGCGAGCGGCAGCCTCGCCCCGCCGGGGGCCCGGCGGGCACCGACGCTGCGCCGGCCGGGGGTGAGTGAACGAGAGAGCGGGCGGGCGGGCGGCGGGGGCCAGCGCGCACCCGCCCTCCTCGGTGGAGCCACCCGGGGGCGGCGGGCGCTGCGGGCAGCGGCGGCGGGACCCTCTTCTGTCCGTCCCCCCCTTTCTTGCCGCTGCCGCCACCTGCAAGTTGTGCCTCGGCCCGGGGGTGCGGCGTCATCCCCTGCGGGCGCTGCCGGAGAGGCTTCCCCCGCGGAGCCCCCACCTTCCCGCTCCTTATTTATTTATATTACTGTTAATTTTTTTTTTATTCTCTTCCCCCTGCGCCCCCCCCCCCCCCCCCATAATCCCGGCATCCCCTGCTAGGGAGCCTCGGCCTTGGGGAGGAGGGAGGCGATGCTGCCAGCCCCCTGCCCGCTGATGCGGGCTCGCCGGGGATGGAGGCACCCTCTGGCCGGGGCACTGCAGCGAAGGCCCATCTGCTGCCCATGCTCGGCTTGCGAGGAGGGCATGGGCTGGGGATGCGTGCCAAGCCTGCAGCAAGCGAGAAGGAGTAACAGGAGTGTGTGCGTGGGAGGGAAAACATACATACAAATACATGTGTGTGTTCATCATCAAACATCCCCTCTCCTGCTGCTCTGTCTCCATGTCAGATCGCTACAGTCACCCTGTTGGGAGCTGGCTGGGAAGGGATGTGGGCACCCAAGTTCATGCAGTGCTGTTGGGTTGTTTTTGGGCTGGAAGCAGCTGTATGTCCTGCTGGAATGGCACAGGCTGGCATAGCTCTGTCCTTGTGAGAGTTTTGATCCCTGGGGCAAGCGTGACAAGGGTGATGGGGCACACAGCATCTGCTGCAGCTCTAGACTTGCTCAGACAGCTCAGCAAGGGAGGGAGCATGGAGTGGGATGGAGAAAGGCTCCTCTGAGTGCTTCAGCCTGTGGTTTTCCTCCGGGGATTTCCAGAGGCTGTGTTTCCCTGAGCTGTGCCTGGGTTGCTCCGAGCCCTGCCTGTTTCCCAGAGCCAGGTCTAGCACCTCTCTCCTGACCCAAGCTCTGCTCTAGGGTGGAAGGGAGGGTCTGCCCCCGTCTCTAGCATGTGGGTGCTGAGCACCTCCTCTCCCAGAGAATGGCCCTCTAGTTAACTCCAAATCCCTCCCCTTGAGTGGGAAGTTCAAGCCCATGAAAACACTCCGTGGTACCACTGCTAACAACTATGAGTTTAGTCACCAGATTCCCCAGCACTGTGCAAACTGAATTTCAAATTCCTGCCCACTCCTGCCCCTGCCTACCCTGCTGGGACAGGGGAGAAGTCAGGGTGAGCCCTTCAGGCCCTGTCCCCAAAAGGTGGCTCTCATGCTCTGTAGATCCCACCTGCAGAAGCGCTGTTTGAGTCCAGCGGGAGCCCATGATTTGGGGATCACTTGCAAATCCCTCTTGTTGAAGCCCAGTTGCTGTCTGCTCCTCTGTGAAGAGTAGAAATCAAGCAGGACCAGTCATTGTTTCTCTCTCAGACAGCAGAGAGCCATCTCGGAGGGGAGGAAAAACTAATAGGGTCCCTAACCACACCACCACCCCTTCCCCTGGTACCCCTCCAGCTTCCAAACCACCTCTGTAAACACAGCCATAGTCCCTGTGCTGGGTTGGTTTTGGTTTTTTCAGCTTCAGTAGTAGTTCTGGTAACATATTCTTTAAGTTGGGGTGGGAGAAGAATAGTCCTGAGAGTTATTCCTGGGGAGCCTCCAGCCTCCCTGTAGCAATATAAAGCAGACTTTGAGTGAAAGCCATTGCAAACTGCAGAACAGGAGTGAAGCTGTGACGCTGCCACTGCATGTCATAAAAGTCCCTGGAAGATTTATAGTCCCTTTACACCCTCAGGTGATTTTGCAGTAGTGGTGGTAAGAAATCCACTGCAAGGTATAACATTCCCTCCCTGTGAGGACTCTGTTATACCTGCACAGCTTGTTTAGGAATGCCCTGGATATGGCAATTATATCCTTAGGAGAGGAGAGGTATTCTGGCCTGCCGCAGAGGAGTTTTCTTGCCCCCACTCCTAATGCTGTGGCCCAGCTGCTGTCACGCCTCTGGTCTGAGGTGCTACTGATGCTCATTTCCATCGGAGGTGCCCAGAGTCTGGTGGACTGTTCCCAAACCGGGTTCAGGGGCTGAGCTGCTGTCTGCCCCCCTGTGAATGCCACGAATGTTGGAAAAAAGGGCTGTCTGCATGGCACACAGGGGTTGCCATAGCAAGGAGGTCAAGAAGAGGAGGTGGAAAACTGTGTATTTGCACGTATGTTAGCTTCAGGGATGCTCACAACTCAAAACATTTATGTAGAGTACTTGTGCCCAACAGGAGACAGGGATAGCTGGTCTGGAGGGCTGTTGGGGCTGCTGTGTAGTCACAGAGCCTGCTTCACCTCAGCCAGGTGCACGACAGCAGGCCCAGATACAGCTGGGGTGTTTGCTTGGGGTGCATACCTGTGGAGCTTGTGTGCTCACACGTTTCCCATGCACCTTGTGTTTACCTTTCTCCTTGCTCCCACGCACAACTGGTTAAGTACAGTGTGACTTTGTGGCCTGCCAGATTGGTATAACGTGCTTATTGCATGTCTTTAAGGGATGCTTGTGTGACAGATGTGGGTGGGTGTTTGCTGGGTGCGTGTAGAAACACACATGAGTCCCGCTGGGTGCACCAACAGCGGCACACGTGCACGTCTGCAGAGTTAATGCCCGCAGTGAATGGCATGTATGAGCCATTACAGGGACAGCCCCCGCTCGGGACAGCGCACGTAGATGTTATTGTGCATGTTCAGTGTGTGAAGGACACCTTACGACAGACAAGTTTCTCTCTCCGTCCCTCCCTTGCTTTGACCTGTCAGCAAGCAGAGATAAACCCTGTCTCATGGCAAGGTTCATAGCTGTGTTTTCAGCTTGTTGTGTCTGAGCTGCCTCCTAGCTTGAGAATACCATTCTTGAGGTGCGCTTGCTATCACGAATTGACATCTTCCCCTCATCCCCAGCCCCTGCACTGGATCGTAAAGGTGGTGGAAGGAGGGTGGGGAATTTGAAGGATAGATGGGGCAAGCTGGGCCAGCGTTCATTCCTAAAGGCTGATTAGGTTTTAGGTGAGGTTAATTGCTCTAAAACAAGCCCTTTGTACATTGTTGGAATCTGTGACCCAATCAGTGGGATGTAGCTGGAGGAGGTGGTGCTAACGAAGGCTGGTACAGCTGACAATAACTCTGGCAAAGAGGAAGGCGGAGGGGGTACTGACTGGCACAAGAGGCGTCTTCACATCTTTAGGCCAGTATAAGGTGCCTGAAAGGACTGGTTCACGGTGTCAGCCCTGACTGTAGAACTAGAAGAGTGCAGCTAGCTGTCCCCACGTGCTTTTCCCTACTGTCACTGTCACCCGTCAGGTCTACAACAAAAGGTCAGGCAGGACTGTATTTGTGCTGATGACAGGATGGCATCTTGTGGTACTACAATAACGTCTTGCCGTGGGATCTGGAATTTGGAGAAGGTAGGCACATGGGGCAGTGCGATGCAAGGGGACGTGGGGGAACGTCTGAGGAATGCCCACTGCTCCCCATCCTGGATGTTCTTGGAAATGTGGTGGCACATCTGCAGTGGACTGTGCTGTCAAGTCAGTGCTGCAGGCTGGCCTTGAGGAGCCTTGGCAGAGCTGCGTGGAGAGGGCAAGTCTGGGATCATGGGTGGCTCTGGGTCAGGTTTGGGGTTTTTTTTCAGTGAGTCCGTTGCTAAGACTGGGCTGTGCAGGTCAGAGCTGTACTGCAATAGCAGTGCAGTGCTGGGTGTCAGGACCAGGTGTTTGTTGCAGGGCCTTGGGCAGAGCTGTGGTCACAGAGCAGATGAGTTTCACCTTCTTCAGGAAGAGGTGGGAAGGGATGCGTGTGCTGATGCAGCAGCGTAGGGTGCAGGAGAGCTTTGTGCCTCTGTCCCTGTGAAATGGGCTCTGGTTGCAGCTCTTGAAAAGGCAGAAACACAATTTCTTTACCTTCCTTTTCTGACTTCTTTGTGCTCCCTGCAGTGCAAACCCTTTACTTCCCTCAAACTCCTCCTGAAGCACAACAGGTACCTCCTGCTCTTCAAGCCTCTGAACACTTGGAGCAGGGCAGGTATATTTTTGTGCTCAGAAAACTTGCCTGTTAGAGCTGATGGGTGGAAAGGAGTATAGCACTGCGCTCTAAGCTCTCATCAGGCAGGCTGAGGGAAGAAGCAGCATGAAGGGAACTGGCTGCCTTACAAAACACGAGGGCTTGTTCTTGAGCCATGATTTCAACAGTGATTATTCCCCGTTTCAGCATCGCAGAAACTACCTGAGCTGTTCTGTGTGGGGGCCTTGGTCTTTCATACTGAGATAACCCCCCAGTTGAATAGGCAGCTTGATGAGCTCAGTTAATGGTCCCTGTTTCCCCAGCTAGGCCTGTGTCTAAATACGCTGGGTTTTTTTCTCCTTTAAAATATCAGCCACGACTGTGGGGTATGACCAAACTGAGCTCTGACAGCAGCCTATTTATCCTCTGATGCACAGGCTGCAAGTGGCAGCGGAGGTGGATGTGGTTGCCCATAGGAGGGGCGGGGGGGGAGGATGACAGTGAGGGCAACTGTTCTTTCTAAGGATCTTCTCAGTGTGTTGGACTTCATGCCAGGGTTTCTCTCCAAGGGCCTCAAAGCAACCTGCTAAGCTTCTTTTACAGAGGCAAGCCCCTTTACCTGGAGGTAGAAAAGCATCTTTCCCATTTCCCACCCAGGGAAACTGAGGCATGGAGTAGGATTGTGGTGTGCCTAGTGGCATGCACAGGGGTTCAAGAGGAGAGCAGTGATGGAAGCATACTTGCTTTGCTGGCCATTGTGGAAAGCCCAGAGATCAGCTGGGTGTGGGTGCTGAGCCAGAGGTTATCAATAACTTTCTAGTCACTGCTTGGATCCTACTGCCCTTTTCACCACAGATATCACCTCCTCCTTGATCCGCTGCCTAATCTATAATCCCAGCTCCCTGCTGCCTTTCCCTAGGAGTGCTGTTTTCCCCTTGGTGTGTAAATCCTCACAGATTGGGCCAGGGTTAGCGAGCAGAATCGGACTGTCATCTCTTTAAGGCTTTGGGGTAATTTGTATCTCATGATGTTGCTGCATGTGTCTTGCATGATACCAAAGCTGCAGCAAGCAGATTTGAAGCATACTGAAAGACTCATGCAAATTAGACCCGCTGCATAGCGGCTTCGGCAACTGTGAAACCTGTGATCTAAGCGCGGGTATCTGCTACGCTGACTTTATCTGCGTTAGGATCCCCTGTTTCAGCATGCAGACACTGGAACTAAACAGAAAGCATGAGAGGCAGCATGGCAAAGCAAGATGAAAGGGAGTCTCTCCCCTAGATGCTGAGCCCTTTAAGAAAGAAGGGGAAGGTAAGCTGGAGCCCTGAGATTTTTAAGCTGGTTGTGCTGAGGCTGAAGAGACGGCTATGTTAGAGCTTTTGATTCCTCCTTCCCCTGTCATGAATGCTCCTAACAGGGCAGCGGGGAAAGGGAAGAGGATGGAGGCCTCTGCTGACTGAGCATGTTGGGCATGGACAGATCTTGGAGGCTTCAGGAGCTGGGAAAGGTAGGGCTTTGGAAGAAGGGCTTGCTGGTGTAGGGGCTGAGAGTGGATTTGGCTTGCTGCGTATGAGCAAGTCCTATTTTCGTGGAGCTTGTAGCGTGAGGCTGGCCCTCTGGCAGAGCAAAGGGCAGGGTAAATCAGGAGAACAGTGCCCTGGAGTGATCAGCGTGAGCTGTACACTGTTGTTTAATGACCCCATTGCAGATTGGTGGCCCTGGCATTCAGGGAGCCAACAGTTCCTGGAGGCCAAGGAGTGGGGCAGAAAAGCAGACCGTGCCACATTCTTTCAGTTCAGTCTTCCCTGTATGTTATTTGTGCTAGCAGAACTGTCCTTACTGCCTCCAGAGCATTTTCAGTTCCTTTTTCTCCTTCCCACCTGCCCCAGCAGTCCTCTCTGCCCTGCCTTGCTCTATCACCAGTGCTGTCCAGCTGCAGCTTTCACCAGCTAACCACAATTGATGGAGGCAAGATGTACTAAGCAGCCTTGCTTGAAGGGGACGTGATTTTTTTTTTGTGGGGCCATGTGAGGTCTCTGGAGAGGAGGTGGGTTAAAGGAATTGCTATTTCCTCACCAGTCCTGTGTCCCCAAATACCTCCTGTTGTGCCGCTGCTTGGTGTGGGCCTGACTGTTAGCAAGTGGCCGTTGTGCACTCAGATATGTGCTATTGGCACAGAGCCTCTGTGGCCTTGAAATCCCTATCTAACAGCAATTTTTGGAGCAAGGGTTGACCACACCTGTGTTCAGCTTGGCCAGGAGGACGATGGGATTTCTTTTGCATAATTTAGCAGTCTCTTGAATTATTTATAGTGCAGTTGTGCTTTGGAACAGAATCTTCTCGCTTCCCATGAGCACTGGGGGGGAGGGAAAGGGAGTTTGTCAGGCATCCAGAGTCTATCACTTAGCAATGACGAAGTGCTGTGGGTTTCCTTTCTGCCCGCGTCTGTTCACATATGCCTCTGTGCAACAGAACTGCCCTTGAAAATCCAGTTCTAGTTTCCACACCACTCAGGTGCGTGGTACTGCAGTGCATCTCCATGGCTTGGACCTCTTGAGAGGTTCCTGAATTTGGAGCCTCATCTTTGCAATAAAGAGACAGTGTCAAGCTGAAGATGGTGAATCTTGTGCTTGGATTTGGTCCCTGACTCAGTTACAGCGCTGTGAATCTGGGGCAGGGATTATTTGGACTGTTCTCTAAAATACTCTGAAGCTCTGGGGTGATGTGTTTTTTCTTTTCTTTCAAAGGCCCATCTTGTCCTGCCAAAGTGGGTTGTTTTTAAGTTCAGCATGACATGGTCCATTGGACTTTACAAGAGATCATCAGGACCTGAAGACTTGAGAGATCAGGTGGTTGAGCAGCAAACTGTGCAGCTGAAATTCCCATCACTTCTCAGTGATTAAACCCTGAAGAGCATCCAGTTGAGGGCAGAGGGAGACTGGGGCACATTTATTTTTTGCACAGGCTCTTGCAGCAGAGGAGTATTGTGAGCTATGTGTGAGCTTAATGCCCTTTGGCCCTCTGCCTCACTGGGGCAGGTTGCTGTACCATGAAGATGTGCTGTCTTGCTCCTGCCCTGCTTGTTCTGATGATGGCAGCATGACTGGTTTTCCCCCTGCATTGCACACCCTTCTCGTTTGCTGTTAGTTTTCCTGGTGTGCTTATACATTAGTTTTGTCTTCCTCCTCTCCTTCCCTTCTGACCTGGCTGCAGCAGCTGACTTCTGGGGAACAGCTAGAGTTCAATATAAATGTTTGTGTTATAGAAGACCTGGAAAAGAGGGGGGAGTTGAGGGTGGTGAGGGAAAGGGACTTGGCCTGTAATCAAGTGACTGTGGCAGCGAACTGCTCTATCTGCTGTTGGACAGAAATGTTCAGCTTCCCTGTTTTTATCTGCACAATGTCAGTTTGTGGCTTTGCATTTAGTGAAGGGTTGGCCAATCACCACCTGGCCCTGGCTGGGTTCTTCAGCCTGAAACAAAGCCCATCCTTTCATGGAATGGTTTTACCTCCTGTCAGGGATGTTGGCAACTGGCTAAGTGCAAAATTCCTTCTCATCCTTCCCAAGAAAGAAGAATAAGGGAAGAGCGGGATGATGAATCTATCAAAGCCCGTGTGGTATTGAGGATGGCATTCGATAGAACTCATGAAGACAAGCTTTCTCCTTTCCCTGTCACCTGCTCCCAGTCTTTTCCTGCTCCCAGTCTTTTCCTCTTGGTTTAATGAGGAGGTCAGGGTACTGCTTTGCTTAGTGAAAGGGAATGTTTGTACAGAAGAAGTAAACATATTGTTGAGACCCAGGCCTGCTGCAATGCCTGTAAACAAGATCCAGCCGTCTGTGGGAGGCAGAAGAGAGATTTATGTGACCCCAAGTTAAGTGCATTAGGAGGCTTTTGATTTCATTCTGGGAAACTGCCCCTTTTTGTGGTACCATATGCCTGTTGCCGGCATAGAGCCGTTACTGAAGATTTGGTTTGTGTGGATTTAATCCGAGGGGCTGTGATGCTGCAATCAGAAGGATTACATAAGCAGGGGGTTGTCTCTGCAAGCTGGAGCCCGAGGTGCTCTGTAGAGCCCCGAACCCATGCCCTTTGTCCAGCTCGGAGGTGGGAGTCCAGGCTGATTTACTTCTGCCTTGGGGCAAGGCATTGAAGAGTTCTCTGCCTATCAGCGCTTTCTTTCTGGAATAATAACAAAGTGAAGTGGCAGCGGGGATCCAGGCGGCACTGTGTCGAGGTCTTGCCTCAGCCTTGAAAGAGGAAATGAAGAACAAAGGCAGAAGAGACAAGTAAATAAGGGTCTGTTCTTGGTCCAAGAAAAATTCCCATGGGTTCGTGTAACATTCTCAGGAAGACGTGACACTCCCTGGGCTGGAGTTGGTTTTTTGAGAAATAAAATGAAAGGAGAAAGAGGCAAGAGAAGGAGGAGGGGACAGTTGGGGATGGGGAGGAGTGGAGGAGGGAGAGACACTCTAGAGAAACCTCTCAGCATGGAGTCAGGTTTCTTTGGCTGTTCCTGGTGAAGAGGGGTTAATGCTCTTTGCATGGGATTGGCTGGTCACCAGACATTTGGAGAAGAGGGGGATCTGGGGGCTGCCAAGTGGGACCCCTGTGGCCTGAAAGGAGGGGAGGAGGGGAAGGAAGAGGCTGGGAATGCTCTTCCAAACAGTAATAGATCGGCTACTGTGGGAAAGTGAGTGCACTGCCAAACCCCAAGTGGTTGGTGATGGATGGGGGAGGAAGGAGGGCGGGGATGAAGGGCCAGCTCTTCTCTGTGGCCGCTAGGATCTCGCTGCTGTTTCATGGTCTCTCTTTATTTATTATCTTCCTGGGGTTTAATTACTCCCCTCTCCTATCCATCTTGGGGAGCTTTTATCCTGGGGATGCACAAACAACTGCCACCCGCTTCAAAAATAGCTGGAGGCGACGTGGTTTCTGCCTGCCTGCGTGGGTCTGTGCACTCTACCCATCACCATGGCATCAAGTGCTTCTTGCCTCCTCCCTCCTTTAACTGCCTCGCTCTGGGCCCACAGGGCACCCACCTTGCTGCCTTCTAGGTTGTTCAGCCCACATCTCCTCATTGCTTGGGCTGTCACCTGGTCCTCTGGAGCTCTCCTGCTTTCCTTTGCCCAGGACTTATGTGAATGGTCTTGCATGTGTCTCTTCACCCATGGGCCCTCCGAGTAATCATGATGTCCCATTTTGGTACTATTCTCAGGATTTGTGACTTGTACTCTGCTTGCTTGGCACACACAGACAGTCTGCCGGGGTGTGCTTTGAAAGCAGTTGCCTGGATTCTTCCAGATCCCTCCTTGAGACTTGCACCTTCCCTGATCCTGTTGGGAGGGGTTAGTGAGCTTGTGGTTGTGGAGCAGTGCTTAAAGTCCTGTAACTTTGAGCGTCTGAGGATGTATTGACATGGTACAACAGTTCTGGTAAGAAGTGAACTGGTGAAATAATTGAAATAGTTTCTGCTGGTCAGCTGCTCGTTCCCATGCCTAGGCACTTTTTCTTTAAGTTTATTTTTAACCCGGTTGGATCTGCTGCTGATTTGGCTTTACAAAGCAGACTTTCATGCGATTGACAACTTGAATTCATACAACTGACAGCTGAGGGGTGGTGAGCTGTGAAGGTGGTGAGTGAGGGGAGAGAACCTATGTAACAACAGCCTGTGTTACCATGTGTTTCACTTGGGTCTCCAAAAGTGTGATTTCCTTTCATCCTTAGGAAAAAAGGTTTTGTCCTGTCCCCCTCTGCCAGACACTGAGAGTAGTTGGGAGTTCTTGCATACTTCTTTGATTACCCCATGGCCTGTGTGAGGAAGTTGGGTTTTTGTGTAGTTTTGTCCCTTTTTCTTTTCCTTGTCCATCATCTCATGATGGAAGATACCTTCCCTGTAAGACACCAAGGTCAAGAAGCAAAAGAACCAGCCAACTCCATTTTGGTCCGCTGTAACTGCTGCACTCATGAAGCAATGAGCTGCAATAGTACTGTATTTGGCTGGGAGAAAGGCCTTGCATCCTTGGGGATGGGGGGGTGGGTATGTGTGTACAGCAGACTGCAATGAGCAATGCCTCAACTCACCCTCTGATGTCCTGAGAGACTGATCTTGGAGCCAAGTGATGATGCAGTCTCCAGGGCCATCACAGCAGACTTCGTGGAAACAGATGTTTTGAGGAGGCAATAAGCAGGGTTGAAGAAGAGTCCTTGCAGGATATCAGGCGTAAGTGAAGGAGAGAGGAGGATAGCAGAAGTGTAGCTTCTTGAGCTGAAAGAGCACCCTAAACAGTGGTGCTAAGAAACTACAACTGTGGCTTCTGAGAGCGCCTGAGGGATCAGAGTGTGCTGAGGCATCTCTGGACCCATGGAAGTTCCTATGGTGAGACTGGCTTTAGCTGGAGAGAGGAAATTAGTTACAAGGGAGCCCAGTACAGTTGAAGGACACTGAGAGACATTCCAGTGGAGTTGGAAATCCAGCTTGAAGTTTTCTTTAGCTTGCAGTACTGTACCCTTGTGATGTCCAAGTACTTGCTGGATAAAATTAAATTGGTGTTTCATTGGCCATTATTGGATTTCAGTAGAATTTTCTAGTCCTCTCTGAGCAGATCTTCTTTTAAACCGGGGGCTGGATAATTATATAATTATGCTGCTATTAGTATTATGGTAGCTGTAGTAAGAACAATCTGTTCAAGTGGAGGGTTTTATAATGGACTCTGAAAGTGGGGAACACCTTCAGAGATGCTGATCTATTCTGCTGACTTCTGGAAGATCAGTATTGAGCCAAAATCCCATCAACAAAGACTGCTTTATCACCAGGTCCCATGTGTTCTGTATGCAGGACTAAAAGCTGCTTTGTCCCAGAGTGTACAGCTATCTCTGTGGCTGGAGATGTGGCATCTAAAATAACGAGGCTTAGTCCACCAAAGAGCTTGACAAGACACTTGAAAGAACAGCAGCAGTGAAAGCCTGTGGAAAGCATGGAGTCCAGAGGTAGTACTCCAAATGCCAGTACTTCAGTCCTGGCACTTCCAGGAGCTGAAGAGATCAGGGCCCATTGGTACTTAAAAAGCTGAAGGGTTTTTATGGCCTCCATGTTGTTTTCCCCGTGCAGCACTTCTGTTTCCTGCAAGAGTGTGCAGAAGACACCTGTTTTATTTTTGCCCTCAGATGCTTGTGGTCAGCTGGGACTTAGCAAGGCCTTGCACACCATCTTGAAGCTCCATTGCTGACCTGATGCACATCGTGTGTCTGCCTTCAGTGGGAAAGCTTCTCAGCTGCGCTCTCACCTTTCCCTGGCCAACCTCACCTTAGCTTGCACAGAGTCACCCTTTAGCTGTCTCTTTTTCCTCCTTTCAGTTCTTTCTTCCTGGCCTGATGGCACCTGTTAATGGTGTGTGGATAGCAGCTCTAGAAGTCAGTTGGATGCTGTGGTGGCACCCTGTTGAGAGTGGTCACCTTATATCTCTGCTCACCTCCCTGTTGAAAAGGAAGAGAAGATGGTTCGGGCAGAGCTTGGCTCTCCCTCAGCCTCACCATACATCTGAAGACTAACTGCTGGGTGGTTTGCTTCAGCTGGTTGTGCTGGCAGCAGGTCAGTGGCACCTTGCAGTCAGTTGCCTCCATGCTGCAAAGGAAACATGCAGTGTGAGGTATTGCTCTTTAGCATCAGGGCTGTATGAAAGTGGCTCTTGATGAATGTCACAGATGGTGGTTGTATTCTGACCTTGAAATTTAAATGGAAACCGCTAAGAACCTGCTCACGTTCAAATCACCTTGTACTGTGGCTGCTCAAACTTCCTGCTGACATCACCGTAGCTTGCAGTTTGTGAAAAACACCATTGCATCCTTCGCATGAGAGAAATGCTCAGCCCTACCCACCTTCTGGTACACACAACTTCACTTTCCCTGCTGTCCAGCTTTGTAAGATAATCTTCTGCTATCCTTAAGCAAAGTACAATCCTGCTGCCACTCAGATTTATGCTATTTTGTGCTTTCTCCTTCCTTTCTTCTGTAGGTGTTTGCAGAACAAAAGTAATTTGAGAACTTGGGGTGTTTTAAGGTACTGTGACACCGTGTGTGGTGATGCCTGTGCCCTGCAGATGGCAGGTGGGCCTAGTGCTTCAGAAGTGTGGAGCCTGTCCACTTGGCCCTAGCTAGAGCAGAGGGAGACTGGCCCCTAGTGTGGAGTGGGGATGGAAGTCATGCTGGATCTTAATCTGACGCATGGAAGTGATTCTAATTTGAATTGTTGCTTTGTGTTGAAGTTTGAGTGATGGGCAAATATGTTACTGCATGGGTGTTATGGGATAACTTTAGGCAGAGGAGATAAGCGTGTGTGTATCAGGGGAAAACCAGAAGCTTCTACCCTGATTTGTCCTCCACAGCACCTTTTTCTCCTGTAACCACAGGAGAGGTCTAGGGAGTCTTGAGTCCTGTGCCTTAACCAGATGGAGTGTGGGGTATTGTGGCCACATCCATTGGCCTGTTGCATGGCCTCTTGCCAGTGTCCTCCAGAAGAGAACATGAGGGCTGGTGAACTGCCAGCTCTTAGCAGTGCATAACTTTCTGGCTCCTTGAAAATCAGGATATGATTTCAGGATGGTATAAATCAACTGGTCACTTGATATAACAGCAGAGTAAACCAGTAACAGGTGCCTGGGGGTAACTCATATGTATAGCACTTCTAGCTTTCCTCCTTCTCTGAAAGCCCTTCCCCTGCATAACTCCATCTAGCAAGGGAATATCAAAGGGTTCTCTTACAAAAAGAAGCTTTCAGTTTCTCTTGCCGAGACTAAATGTTGCTGAGGTGGCTTATAACTGCATATTCCCTGAAGAGCTTTGTCTTAATGGAGCTGACTGTCCATATTCCTTATGGCTTTTTTTCTTCTGCTTGAACATTAAAGCTTTTCTTGCTGTTGTTTTTAACCTGACAGCAACCTGATCACTCTCCCTGAGATCGAGTTGACTTCTTTTCTCTTCCTCATTCAAAACTGTCAGAAGGGAAATATCTCTTCTTGCTGTTTTCTGTGTTCCTGTTAACTGATGGCTGCTTTGTGACAGAGCAGCTGGGCTCTTTTATGACAAGCTGAGATGTCTCCCTGACTGGTACCTCCTTTCTCATTTCTACTACACGTAAATGTTCTGGATGGAGAAGTTGGGTAATAACATCTTCCTCCCCTGCTGGCCTTTGTCTCCAATTAGCTACCACCCAAAGACACATCTCTCACTGCAGCGCTGATCACAGGATACGGGAGGGGATATGTGACTGATGTTTTTTAGCCTCTCAGTCCACCCAAGGGTGCACGAGCTCTCCCTCTCCACTCCCCAGCAGAGGAATCCCTGGCATGTGAGAATGGAGGTGCCTCTGAGAAGAGGTTTTGATGAGGAGACAGCCATCTGCTTTGCTTCCCTCCCTTTTAGGAGGGGATAGGAAATGGGTTCATGTTCCCACTCCCTAAAAAAGGCAACTGAGAAGTAAGAACTTCCTCCTAGGACATGTCAGCTGCAGAACAGCAGAGGGTACTGCAGGGCCAGCCTGCTCTGACAGAGCTGCAGGGGATAGCTGTGTGCACCAGCCCTGCTCTCCCAGGCACAGACTGTAATAACAGGAGGCAACACAGCCATGCATGGGCAGTGGGTGAAGAGCTGCAGAGCCGTGTGCTGGGCCTGACAGATATTAATGTATGTAATTGTCAAGCGAGGAAAATATGCTTTACTTCCTAAACCCATGTGTCCTGCTATGTTGACATGGCGCACCACCTGCCAGAAAGTTAAGCAGTTTGTATTGACTAATGACCTTTTGTCTGGGAACTTCCTGAGGCATGCAGAGCATCACAACCATCGAGGAAGATGGACATGTGCCTTGTGTGACTCCTTCAGCACCTGTCCACTGTCCTGAGCTGGCCCAGAGAAAGCTGGCAGCCCTGCATTTGTGTGTCCTGTAGGAACTGGAGTGAAAGGAGCATTACATGTCAGCCATCAGGACTGCCTTATTGGAGCAGGCCAGCTGTTCATCTCACCTGTGCTTTAATGTCTGAGAGCAACCTGATGTCTGGAGGTAATGTTTCAGAGAAAGTGTGGGACACCTGACTGGACAAAGCTGTATTGATTTACCAGGGAGGGACGTTTTCTTATGACAGCCAGTTCCTCCTAATTTAGTGTTTCAACTTCCTTGTGCCCTTCCTCCCCATTCTTCAAGACAGAGCAAAAACTTGTGTTCTCCCCTACCTTGCAAGTGATCTCACTGCCTCAGCAAGACATTAACGGAGCTTTAAGGGAAAACAAACAAGCACACCCTAGACACAAAGAGGTGCTCTTGGGGGTTCCTGCAGCACTCTGTTTTGACAACAGTTTTGAAAGAAAGTTTTGACAACAAGTCCCTGGATAGTGCTTTCTGGCTTTGAACAGGAAAACATCTAACCCCTTAATGTCTGGGCCACCACAAAGATGGCGTCCCACCAGTTGGGCTGTGACCAGGTACGTAGGGTCAGGCTGTGAAGCCATGGCAGGTGGATGCAGGAGGTGAAGATATGCCCTGGCATGGTGTTCTGAGGCTACCTGCCATTTCTTCCTTCCCAGTCTGCCTGACAAGATGGCCTCCTGGGGCTGCACAAAGCCACACCCTGCCATTCTGATGACCTCTGTTGTGTCAAATTATATCAAACCCCGTAACAAACACTAACAAATAAGATCATGTTATCTTTTTTCCCCTCCTGTGCCAATGATGTAACTTTTCTGTCGGCTCCAAGCTTGCAGTCCTTCCTCCTTCAGCGCGTGACATGGGACTCCTCACCCTGCTGCCTGAGCATGGGGATGGTGTTGGTGGATGGTGGTTCTCACTAAAAAAGGCAACCGCAAAGTGTCCAGAAACACTTGCCACTGAGCTGTAACGTATGACTGCTGGCAACCCCTCTACCAAAGTCCGTACTAGAGCCATCTGTGGAGAGCCAGATATGTTTTCCTTTGGGCAGTTGCCATCTGTCGACATGCTTTATGGCTTTTCACTTTAATATCAAATTGTCTCCCAAGTTAATCAGTAAACGTGCTTTGCTGTATTTTACTTAATACCCTCTGAAGTGGTGGGAGCAGTCTGGGTGCTTCTTCCCTCCCCTCATGTGAGAAGCCCTGGACCAGGCCCTGTGTGGGGCTGGTTATGTGGGGCAGCCTCCCAGGAGCAGGGGACCGCCTCCAGCAAAGGTGTCGCTGGCCCTATTGCATACTGGGTGAGGGTTTATAAGTGATGGCACAGGATGTGTGTGGAGCCTCAAGAACTTTGCCTCTGGGAGGAGGACAGCGCTGGGGTGGGGAGCCACAATGGGGTAGTGTGCTGTGGAGGGGGCACAGCCATCTGTGGGGCTTTGATGGGGTCTCTGCTGCTTCACTGCTGCGGCACCAAGGGTTTCATGCTCCCGGAAGGAGAAGATAGCGCTGTTTAGAGGGCTTTTGGGTGACTTTGTTCCCTTGCTTACCTTTGAACCAACCTTTCGCTCTATAAAGAGCAGAAGATGAGCACCTTTCCTTAGGTGAGCTTAGTTTTTTCTTTCTTTTATTTTCTTCTTTTTTCTTTTTGGTTTTTCTCCTTTTTCTGGATTGTAGGCAGAGAAGCAAGGGAAGGCTGACAGCAGCTCCATGCTCCCTGCCTGGGCTGGAGGAGGAGGGGAGGGTGGTATAGGGAGAAAAGGAAGGCAGTATTCCATGTTGCTTAGAAGGAAGGGCTGCATGCCACTGGCTTGTTGCTGGCTTGACGTGGATCCGTCATGATGGCACAGTATTACCGTTGGAGACACCCGTGTGTTTATTTTAGCTACCTTGATCCAGATGCAAAAGACCCTTAGCCTCTGGACCACAGAAAGCAAAAGGCAACATCTGGAGATACAGTGAACCTGAGCAGCACAGGAAAAGAATACAAGTAACAGAAAATTTTATTTTTTTCCTGTTCCCCTTGTGAACTTGGGTAGCATTTCCTGGGAACAAGGGTGGTTTTTAGGGTGTGTGTTGAGCAAACACTGAAAAGACCTGATGAGTGTAGGTGTTTTCCTGGCTCTGGCAGCCTAGCTAATGATCTTGGTCCTTTAAAACTGCCTTTCTTACGCCGGCCATGTTTCAACAGTGTACGCCCTCTTCCCTCATGTCGCTCCTACTCTGTCTTCATCCTCCCCCAACCCTCCAGTGATGCAGGGCCTAAAGAGGCTTACGTTCATTTTGTTTCCATCAATGAGTAAGGACAAATCTGCCAAGTGTGGTGAGTTCACTAGATCGTGAATTCCTGTTGTTCTGGATTTCCTGTCTTTCTACCTGTACCAGTGCCTCCCTTGTCTTTGTTAGTTTATAAGACTGTGATTGATCTAGAAGAGGTTCAGCTTGGTATAACCCAGCTGAGGTAAAAGGCCTGCTGAAGATGGTAGCAGGTGTGGGGAGCAGTTCTTGTATTCAAGTCTCAAAAGATGCATGTTGATTTTTTTGGACCAGCTTTCTGCCATCCCCAACTTGTCTTTCTATCAGTGGTAAGCTTTTTGTACCTCAGTAACAACTGATTGTGACTTTTGTTTTCCTGGCTTTTCACAGGATGAAGATGAGACGCCATAAGCTCTTTCTGACTCTCTGCATGGCTGGTCTCTGCCTCATCTCCTTCTTGCACTTCCTCAAGGCCCTTTCCTATGTCACCTTCCCCCGGGAGTTGGCTTCACTTAGTCCCAACCTTGTCTCCAGCTTCTTCTGGAACAATGCCCCCGTCACACCTCAGGTCAGCCCTGAGCCAGGGGGTGCAGAGTTCCTCCGCACACCCCTGTACTCCCATTCCCCTCTGCTCCAGCCCCTGCCTCCCAGCAGAGCCAGCGAAGAGCTGCACAAAGTTGAGTTTGTGCTGCCAGAAGATACAACAGAATATTTTGTCCGTACCAAAGCTGGCGGGATTTGCTTTAAACCAGGCACCAAGGTGTTGGAGAAGCCACCTGTGGGAGGGCGGCCAGAGGAGCGAGCAGATGGCGCGGCCTCGGGGCGGCCGGCTCGCAAGCCGCTGAGCGCCAGCAGGACCAAGCGGCGCAAGTGGGTGGAGTGTGTGTGCTTGCCCGGCTGGCATGGCCCCAGCTGTGGGGTCCCCACTGTGGTCCAGTACTCCAACCTGCCCACCAAGGACCGCCTTGTGCCACGGGAGATCCCCCGACGGGTCATCAATGCTATCAACGTCAACCATGAGTTTGACCTGCTGGACGTCCGCTTCCACGAGCTGGGAGACGTGGTGGATGCCTTTGTGGTGTGTGAGTCGAACTTCACAGCCTATGGAGACCCCCGGCCCCTCAAGTTCCGGGAGATGCTCCTCAATGGCTCCTTCGACTACATCCGCCACAAGGTGCTCTATGTCTTCCTGGACCACTTCCCACCTGGTGGCCGCCAGGATGGCTGGATTGCTGACGATTACCTGCGCACCTTTCTCACTCGGAATGGCATCTCTCGCCTCCGCAACCTGCGCTCGGACGATGTCTTCATCATTGATGATGCTGATGAGATCCCAGCCCGTGATGGTGTGCTCTTCCTCAAGCTCTATGATGGCTGGACGGAGCCCTTTGCCTTTCACATGCGCAAGTCACTCTATGGCTTCTTCTGGAAGCAACCAGGCACCTTGGAGGTGGTCTCAGGCTGCACCATGGGGATGCTCCAGGCTGTCTATGCTACTGATGGGATTCGTCTGCGGCGACGTGAGTACTATACCATGCCTGGCTTCCGGCAGTATGAGAACAGCACAGGACACATCTTGGTGCAGTGGTCACTGGGCAGCCCCCTCCACTTTGCTGGCTGGCACTGCTCCTGGTGTTTCACCCCAGAAGGGATCTACTTCAAACTGGTGTCAGCCCAGAATGGGGACTTCCCCCGTTGGGGTGACTATGAGGATAAACGAGACCTCAATTATATCCGGGAGCTGATCCGGACTGGTGGCTGGTTCGATGGTACTACGCAGGAGTATCCCCCTGCCGACCCCAAGGAGCAGATGTATGCTCCCAAGTACCTGCTCAAGAACTACCAGCGGTTCCGCTACTTGTTGGAGAACCCCTACCGAAAAGTGGAGGGTGCTGGGTGAGGCCACCAGGGCTTGTGTGGGAAATCAGAACTTCACATCAAAGGGAGAGTCGGGTGTTTTCATCTGTTCCTTTCTTTTTTGTTTTATTTGGTTCTGGGTGGGGTGTGCCATTTCACCGGGGTCTCTGCCTTCTGTCCCTCCCTCTTTCCCCTTCTTCCCTTCACCCCAGGGTGATGCCTGAGGACACAAATTCCTATCCTGTGAAGGGCAGGAGGAGAAAAGATGTTTGGGACCTTCTCTGGCAGTAGCATAAAGACTTCTCTGCATCTCCCAGCCCTCCCCTGCTGTCTGGAGAGAATCTCTGCAGCCAGCTGGCAGATCTTCCTCTGGGGGAGGCTGGGAGGGTCCCATGGGGAGAGAGGGCAGCTGTTCCCGTCCACCCTCATCCTTTGTGGATCGGAGCAAGCACAGATGCGAGCCTGGGCTATTCAGTGAGCGTGTGAGTCAGTAGGCACAAACCGAAGCGAGTGGTCACGTGTGCAGATGTGTGTCACAGGCATTTTTTGGATGAGTGAATGTGCAAAAGCATCTCAGTATGTGTTTATTTTTTGTATACCTCTATATTCGAAGAGTATTTTGGGGAAGGGAAATCCTTTGCTTCCAAGGTGTTCTCCCCAAGATGCAGCCTCCTCCCGCAGGCTTAATGCATCTATCCGAGGCTGTATCTTGCCCTGATGCTCTACCAATCCTGGAGCAGGCAGATGGAAAGCAGAGGAGAAAGCAAATCTTTTTATTTTAAAATTTATTTGGCTCCTTTTTCACCCTTGTACCCACAACGCTGTGCTGGCTTGGCCCACAGAAGCTGAAGCAGCTTCCCTGCAGTACGGGCTCGTACTGGAGCTGGGATAAGCTGCAGGGAACTTAATCAGATGTTGGGAGTGTATGTTTACAAGTGCATGGTTTCCTATGTGCATGCGTGCTAACATGCATGGTTTTGGTATGCACGTGGGCGTTTGTTACCAGACTGGGGGGGACGGGGACGTAGTTGAGCTTGGGGGTGTGTGCTTTCAGGAAATGGTGGGATCCAGAAGCTGTGATCTCTGTGTGAGCATGGAGGGCTTTTGGGGGAATTTACAGGAGAGGGCCAGGAAAAGCATTGGCCCTGCACAGCAGTGTGGGACTGTTGTGTGCCTCTCTTGCTGCCCCTGCAACCCCATGCGCTGTGCCTGTTGTGGGGTTGCTGCTTATACGTGCTGGCTGTTCCTTTTGCCATGGATGGAAAAAGGAGAGGGGAAAAAAAGGGAGAGGAAAAGGGCAAAGCTCTGAGTCAGCAAGGGGTGTTGTGGGGAAACACAAAGCCTGTCAAGGCACAGGATCTGTCTTCTCTTAGGGTGTGAGGGAGCTCATGGAGAAATGGGCCATGGACAGGCTGCCCCTGAGGCCAAGAGATTTTTTCAGGACCATCATACAATCCAGACAGTGTGTGTAGCCCACACGTGTGGCCTGGGCCATGCAGACAGGACCATACAGAGGAGAGGGCATCTAGGAGCTCACTAGTTGCAGCTGGTTGGGCTCGTGTCTGCTCAGAATTAGACAGCGATGGGTAATCAGGATACAGCCTGTTGTTGTATTGGATTGATTCAGCTCATTGAGGAGGCAGATCTACATCTCCACCCTTACCACCCTTCCCTAGCAGATGGCTTGACAGGGTGCCCAGAGTCTGGACTGTAGCGGGCTGAGGGTGAAAAACAAACTTGCTCTGTTAGCCTTGCCGTGGAAAGACTGGCTTATGTTCCAAGCAGAGAAGTAAGGATCGTATGGAGGAGGAGGAAAATGTTGACAGTGACCCTGACATCAGGCCAGCTATGCTGAAGCAGGAGGGTTTCACTGTTGTTACCCCATCAGGGCTCCATGTTCCTGTGTTTTCCAGCCCTTTCCCACCCTTACGCCTCATTCCTATCTCTGTATCTGTCTCCTTTTCCTCTCCTATTCCCCTCTCTAGAGAAGAGAAAAGCATCAACAAAAACTACCTGATTGCCTCATAAGACTGAGACTGGAACAGAATGAAGATGAACATCTCTTTCTGATCACACTGAGATGGAGATAATTTCAACTCCTTCCATGTCTCATATGCCATAATGCCTGCTTAGAACAGCTTTTTTTGTTGTTGTTTTTGTTTGGTTTTTAGATCACTGTTTTCACTTCTGTTGTGTTTTCCCCACAGGAAGCAAAGTCCCTTTGGGAACTGAGTGGAGAAAGCAGTTTCGGTGGGCAGAATACTCTTTCCCCAAAGGGAAGCTGTGGCTCACCTAAGTCCAAACTTGTTGATGCAGCAAGAGGGAGTCTTGTCGCAGTCACGGGGTCCTTTTGCTGAGCAGTCGTGTGGAGCTCTTGAGTACAGAGAGGTTACAGAGAAACGGGGACCCAGCTGAGAAAGGAGGAGCCTGCGTTGAGCAAGACGAGAGAGAGCGGTAGCACTGGGGTTGCAGCACAAGGAGAATCTGCTTTCCCTAGGGACAGCCAGAGGAGAGCAGGTGTTAGCTCATGGGATTCAGTAGGATAAATGTGTGGAAGGCAAAAACTATTTCTCATTTTTACTCTTGGAAGGGAGCCCAAGTCCTGCTGTCAGACCTTTGCCTTCTCTCATTGTCAGCTACACAAGTCCAGTGCCAGGGCTTGCTGAAGACAGCTTTGGCAGCACCAGGGCCCTGTGGAGCAGGGACTATAGTGTGTGCATGCTGGGGCTGCACCCCCTCTTCTACAGTGTGAGCAGCCTCTCCTCTGCTACCAGCGCTTTGTGTGCATGGGTATCCTTCGGAGATTTTAGTGCACCACAAGTAGTGTTTACATCCCTGATTTATGTCCCTTGTCTCTTGGGAGGTTCAGATAAGCACATAGTTGCAATATCTGGACCTCCTATTCCTGAAGTACAGCCTGGTGCCTTCTCTCCCCTCTCCTCCATTATTTCCTCCATCATTCTCCACCTCTCCCTCTGAATTGCCTCTGTCTTCCTACCCAAGTGCGTCAGAAGAGAAGGTCCTTCTGGAATAGCAATGCTGGGGCTCTTCTGCAGGACTCTGGCCCTGTCTGCCTCCTGGACTTACTCACTTCCTTATTCTTAGGAAATTAAATTTAAAACAGACTTCTGTTGTGGTGGGAGGAAGGGGCTTTACAGCTGAAATGCATTCCTTTTTGTTTGTCAAGAATCGTTTAAACATTTTTTGATTTAAGGCCAAACCAGTCAATGTTTCTGTCTAATTTGTCTGGCTAACCCTGTGTTTATTATCCTTAGGGAGCCAGAGTGCTTGTCATTAAAAATCTTCCTCCTTGTCTCTGGAGGGGATGGGGACTAGCGAGCTGACTTTTGCACAGTGATTTCTCAAGGCAGTGGCTTGCTCTCTGTCCAGCCTTGCCTGTACTGCTGTGCCTGGGCTTCTGGCCCACACACATTTGGGGACAGTCACCCTCCCAGATAACCCCTCCCCCCAAGAGGGAATCCAAAAGCTTGTAGGTGTGTGGGGTGGTGAGAGAGACAAAGGAGGAGGCAGGTTCATATCAGATCTTAATTTCCCAGTGTTTAACTGAGCTTTGAGGCTCCTTGATCTTGTCTGAACAAGATCCTGAGGTTTGAGAAGGACAAAAAAAACTTTGTCCTGCCCCTGGGCTGGGCCTGGCATCAGACCACCAGAGATTGATGTCTGTTGGCTGTTGCAGCTGCGAGCAGTGAAGCCATGTGCCCGCTGCCTCTCTGGGAGTGAAGCTGTCTGGTGGAGGGAGGGAAAGCATCACCAGCTTTTACCCAGAGCCCTCTTCAGCTCTGGGTTCTTTCTTCCCTGAGACTGTGCTTCAAACTAATTGGTACAAAAAAGGGCCAGGTAGTAGGTGAAGCAATGTGTGGCATCCCCATGCCCTCTTCTCTTTCTGTCTGCTGATACCTGTTCTTGCCTTTATTTGTACTTCCCACCTTAAAAAGGGATTGTGTGCCCATGCATGGCTTTGAAGTGGGGAACTCGTTTTCCTCCTCCTCCCCAAGTAAAGGGAAGGACATGGGCTTTGGTGGACCTGCAGCAGGTGAGCTTGCTAAAGCAGAGGGAATGGGGCAGGTTGGCTGCTTTTGCCCTGCTGGAGTCCTGAGGGTAATGCTGTACCCAAGTGACAGAAGAGCTGTGGTGGTTTTGTGCCTGTGTGGTTGGTATGAAGGATGACACGCTCAAGTGCCCTCTCGCCGTTGCTTCCTCCGATCTGTGTCCTGCTGAGGTGTTTGCTGTCATGCAGCTCCAGCCAGCCTGCTCTTCCCATCTTCTGGCAGGTAAACAAGGGGACCTTGGGGCCTGCAAGTAATGTATGAGTTGGGATGGAGGGAGAGTGTCAGAGCAGACCGGGTATTTGTTCCCACTGCACCCCTTGGTGTATCCTTGTGGGATGGTAGTGTCTTTCTCCTTTCCAAACACCCCCTGGGCTCTGTCCCTGTCTCCCAGCCCCTGCCAGCAATCTCTGCAGCTGCTATGCCTGTGCACTGTGAAGACATGTGTCTGGGATCACTCCTGGTCCGATTGTGAACACTGGTGGTGAAGAGGGGAGGGATGGCCTGTCCTGACTTCACTGGCCTTTCACCTCCTTGGTGAAAAAGGAGGGAAGTGAGTGGGAGAATGGATCCTGAATCCCTCCATCATTGTTCTCCACACCTTCCCAAAACCAACTCTCCCTTCTGATTTCTGAGACATTGGACAAACTCACACTTACTGTGGAAGGAGAGAGGAGCTGGAGGTAAGGGAGTGGCAGGCAGGGCTCAGATCCAGCACCAAGAAAAGCGAGCTGTTTCTAATGCAATACACTGACATGGAAAGTTTTGGGACTACAGATAATGGATTAAGAAGGGATCTGAAGTAGTCTGAGACTAAGAATTAAAACCACTGGTTTTTTTCCTTCCTGTGTGGATGATGATGCTGTTATCATCCTGGAGGTGGTCCAGCAGCACTTCCAAGCCTGGGGTCCACCTGGACCTACTGGTGGTGTTGCCCCTGGGGTGGCCCTGGAACACCCTGCTTTGGCAAAAGGATGCGTGGACTTGCCAAAAATAAAATAAGAAAAAAAAAAAAAAGCATCTGCAAAGCTCCTTTCCACTCTGTAATTTATAAGCAGCAAGTAATAATGAACTTTTTGTAAGAATAAATCAAATGTACATTCTGAAATCATTTTCTCTGTAAATGGTTGGATTTCATTTCACCCTTAAAGGGATGCTTAAAAGGAGGAGATAATAAAAAAAAATTTACAAAGTATGAACGGAAACAGAGGTGTGTGTGTGTCAGCTTTTATTTCTGATCTCCTGGCAGAGAAGCTGCTGGAAGAGAATGTCCCACCCTGGCAGGACTGTGTTCCTGAAAAGGAGATTGAGGGAAAGCCCAACTGGTTTGGGGAATGATTCCTGGTTTTTCTGGGCCCAAGTCAGACCTGATCTACTGTATATCAGGTGAGTGTGGCGACTGGCAGGGAGCAACATGCAAGTCAGTATATGAATTGTAGGTGAAGCCAGGAAGCCATGAAGCCATTTTATTAGGTGAAATCACACAGATTATATACCTTTCTTGCTGCAAACATGGCAAGCTAAAAATCTGCTAATTGGTTACGCACACTGTTCACACCATATTGATTGGTTAGTAATTATAACAAGCTCTGATAAACCTATCTTATAGCTAAACATCCTTAGTTTACCTTTAATACCTAAAAGCATCCACACACCTGCTGGTTTTGACCATCTTGTTATGGTTGGTTCCTAACATGTTCTGTTACTTCCAATCACCTTCCCATAACTGCTTCTTGGTTTAGGGCAGCCTGTACCCCTATCAGCAAGGCCGCTGTGTTTTGAGAATGTGATTATTAGGATCCTCTCAGCATGAGGAACTTTTCCTTTCTCATGGGAACAGAAGAATATTGTCAGGGCTTATGTCTTGGGAGAAGAGAGCTAGGCTGCGGGCAAGCCTGCTGTCCTCCCCAACAGGTGAGTATGAGCATGTACATGCACAGGAGTGGGGAATGATGGCTGCTGAGTGGTGCTCAGAAGAGCTGATGGATGTGGGAAAAGCATTGCCTCCTGTGAAATGGTCCGTCCTCACCACCTCCCCTCCCTTGGATGCATCCACTTTTTCAAGTCAAGCCCCAAATTAAGTCTTTCCCCCTGCAGAAATGTCTCTCTGGTGGCTGACTTTTTGGCAGGCTGTGTGAGAGAACGTGACCTCCTTGTTTTAGCTTATTTTTAAACCCATCTCATGTAATTTTGGCTGTTCCCATTACTTGCTGTCAAAGCCTGGTCCTGCTCTGAATCCTCCTAAGCATCTGGCCCTGGCAGTGCCTTTTGCAAGCTCACGTGCCACCTACAGCCATTCCACTTGTTACCTTTGTAAGTGCCTTGAGCTTCAGGTTTGTTCCCAGTCCCAGTTAGAGACAGTGACTGTAAACAGTGTAGGTTTGTTTCCTCACAATCGTTAACATCAGACACATTCCCTATTCTTTCTCTCTTCCACACCAGCCCAATGTTCTCAATTCTTTTCTTGTGGAAGGGTCTCCATCAAGCCAGAGACGTGTGCTGTGTGTTGCTTAATGCCTTTCTGCTGCTTCTGCCTCCTGAAAAAGGGGCTGGAATAAATATGCCACTCAAAATTAATTATTAAAATTTTCTATTAAGAATTTTCAGCATTCTTAGTGTTTGTTGTGTTTTTGCACCCGAAGGGTTGGGTAATGTAAAAACAGATCATTGCCAGAATGCCTGAACTTTAAATTTTCAAGAGGGGAAGATGAAAACATAGGCTTAGGCCAATGGCAGTTTGGTGAGACAGTTTAAGAAATGAGAGCTGACTAGGTTAAAGGTTCTCCCATGTATTTTTCTTGCCTCCAACACAAAATCTTTTTCTGACATTTATATTATTTTAAGAAGTAATGCAAATGGCATTTTTCAGTTTCTTAGGAGGTTATAAAGGAAGGCATTGACATTCCCAGAAAGCACAAGCTGCTCCTGTGGGAGCTCAAGGTGTCTCCATGAGCAAGGGATTGACTCTTCAGCAAACCAGCAGAGACCCTAGTTTGCAGGAGCAATGCTGACAGACCACCAGGCAGGGTTCCACCACAAGCTTTAAATACTATTTCTCAGAGGGTCCCTTGAGACTTTGTAAGGGATCTGGGTACCTGCAGTGTGCATCCTGGAGACAGATATGGACCCTTAAGCACCATGTTGAACTGGGTGAGTGCAAGTTGTCTGATACCTCCCGTGTGTTTTGCAGTTTCAGTATCCCAACAGGGAGACACCCATCCATCCTTCCCCCACCACGGGGGAGCTCTGGCATGTTCTGCCCAGCAACGAGCCGTTTCCCTAAAGCTCTCACCGTTTTTCAGGGACACCCAGTGCTCATCACTGCACTGTGCAACACTGCTTGGTGGGGACCGAGGCCGCAGCAGACCCTCTGGCTCAAGGAGTGGCTTGCTCTGGCTGGCTTCACATCGGTGCCTGCAGCAGGTTTGCTGGTCAGGGGCTAGACATGCCCTTTCGGAACACCAGGGAGCTTGGAAACAAAGCAACTTCAACATCAACTGACAGCACTGCTTAGAAAGCTGGAAGGGGTGTACCAATAGCCTGGCTTAATGACTGTTTGTTTTTGTTGTGTGGATACATTTGCTCCCTGTGTGAAGGCGCAGCTTAACAAGCCCTTTAGTAGGGACAGCTAATTTTTAATTGTTAGCCCAGATTTTAATTTTTTTTTTTTAAATCCTGGTACTTTAGCAGCTCAGCTGGGGAGGCAGCGAGGTCTCAGCTGGCCGGTGCGCAGCCCGCGGAGCAGCCGGGGAGCGAGTCTCCCTAGCCCTGGCGAGCGTCACCAGCAAATGGCTTCATGTTCACGTGCCCACAGCTGCAGGCAGCAGCTGCCCTGCTTTCCAGAGCACTGGGATGGAGAGAGGATTTGGCCTCAGCCCTGGCAGAAGGGAGGCACATTCTTGCTCCTGGCAGCGGCACATTGTTTCTGCGGCTGACAGACACACACCCTAGCCGTGGCAAAGCTTCACCTGGGACCGAGCTTTTCAGGGCTTTGCTCTGTCGCTACAAATGGCCTCAAAAATCACCCCATCCGGAGCAAGGGCTCTAGTTCACTGAAGTGAAAGGCTGGCATAAGGGATCTAACCCACGGAAGCTTGGGAGGGGAGCTTGGCTTGGGGCCCAGCTGCTATTGCCATTGTGGCTGCAGCAGGGACAAGCACGTCAGCAAAAGGTTAAAGGATCAACCCACTTCAGCTAATGTTTGGGATGTTACTGTAAGCACCTCAGAGAACCCTAAACACAATCCTTACTTGGAACTAAGGGAAATATGACACTCCTGACATTTCCAGCATTTCTGGGTGTGCTTTTTGTTAAGCAAAACGCAAAGAAAATATAGTCCTTATGGTCTGTTGGAACACAAATCTTTCAAGGCCGTTTATCTCCTCACCCTGCCAAACGATATACAAAAGAAAACTGGTTTACTCTTATCTTTCCTGTGCCTTATGGCTTGAACCATGGATCCTCTTGGCTGAAGTCCATCTCAGTAAGGATATAATTTCAGAACCACACTTCACCTTTCTAAAAATAAGGAAAACTGAGAAGAAGAGCAACTAAGCTGTGCTGAATAACGATCTAAAATGACTTCTCCAGGATCTCAAATTAAAGCAAATACGTTACCAGAGAACTTATAAAATCAAGTATTGTAAGCCTGCCTCTATGCAGCAAACTCTTTCCTGGCATTTTAGCCCTGTTCTGTAGCCTGGACCTTTTCCAAAGAGAAAGCAACAAATCATCAGTCATATCTTTTTTTTCCCCCCTCAAACACTTACTAAGAACCAGGCGCACACACAAAAATAAAAGAATGTAGAAAACATCTACCCACTCCTGTTTGGTTCCCTGTGTTTTTAAAGCATTTGACTCAAACTGTTACCCAGAAATGAATGTCAAACTACTGCAAAACCAAAACCAGTTTGCCTCAGATGGGACAGAAATAAATCTAAGGACCCATGACTCAGTGGGACAAGGTGAGCTATAGGCGCCTTCACCTAGACAAAGATGAGAAGCAGCAGGATATCAAAGCTCTGCCCCTCTCAGGTTGTGTGTATGTATATGGGACCAAACCCCACACAATGCTGAGTCCAGACACCCCTTACATGAAGCAAAATCCCATGTTCAGGGTGGGAGGATATCACCACAGAGAGGTAGAAAGAGCTTGGGGTCAACGTGTGCAGCCCTGCTCAGGGGACTGGTGCCACCAGCTGCAAGCTCTCAGCTCTCTGCAGACACGTCTACTGCAGAAAGCCCACGAGGCTGTAGAGTGATGCAAAATTGTGAGGATGACAGTGCTCACAAAAGCAGGGTCTCTGAATGGCTCTGGAAACCTATACAGCATGCAGCTGGTGCAAAGTGAAGGGAGGGTTGAGGGGAAGGAGGAGGCAAATCTTACCAGCCAGGAAATCTGAAAAGTCCCCAAAAACCCAGCCACATGGAAATTCGAAGAAGCATGAGTCATGATGAGAATGAACGTGCACTTACCCCAGTTGCAAAACTACAGCAGCATTGTCAACTGGTTAGGTAATTAAAACTGAGCTTCCTTGCTAAGTGTCAGCGCTGACCCTTGCAGTTGCAGCAGTTCTGCATCACACTCATTGCCCGGGCTGTGGGGCTGGAAGCTGGGGAGCTGAAAAGACCCACTTCAGCAGCAGCTAGGCTAGGAATTTTCCCCTTCTCTGCCCTCCCTAAAACCAAAAGGAAACATTCCCTAAGTATGGCTCCCCCCGGGAGTGGCTGTTTACTTCTCTGTCCCTAAACTGTTTCTCTGCTGTAAAGCCGGAATGCCCCTTGGAAAGCAGCTGCATACTAAGTGTTCTCTGCTTCCTCAGCACCCATCTTCATTCCCAAATGAGCTCAACATCAAAGCTGAAAGTTCCTGGGGGTTTGGGGAAAGAAACCACCTGCGCCACCCATAGCCCTCCACCCCTCCTGGTTCATCAAAGCAAGAGAGTGGGAGCCCAAATGCCACGTACTCCTTGTGGCTGCTCGAGAAGAGTACAGAAATGGGGCTGCAGTGAGAGAAAGAGTTGTTGAATGGTGTTAGACTGCCAAGAGGTCTCTTGCAAGGTCCATTTACTAAGGACATTAAGCCCAAGTTCAGATGACATTGGTGGGTCACTACCCACTTTCCCTCTTGCATTTTGGGATTGTTTTCTGGCTCCCATAAGAGGCCAACTTTCTGTTTCCAATTACGTTGGGTTTTTTCCTGACCCTGCAGAGTCCCTCCAAGATGCCATTTGCAGCTCTGTGGGTCACATTCACCTCCCTGGGAGGGTCTGATGGCTGGTGGTGAGCAGCACAGGGATGTCTTCCTGTCTGGGACTGGTCCTGCCCGTGCAAAATGGGTGGTGGGAAGCTCTGGGGATGGTACATGACTCCCGGGCACAGAGGCTGCAAGCTGGGCTCAGAGCCAGTAGTTCACCACTTTTGGTGGCCATCAGATCTTGTGGCAATGGCCACTTGAGTGGGAGGACTGTCTGCAAGTATGAGAAGACCAGGTGGCTCTGGAGACTCCCAGGGAGAGGGAGGGGATGGAGGGGTAACTCCTGGGTAACAGCAGGGGTTGTTGTGCCCCATCACCTTTGATATTTCGCAAGCTCACTTAATCATTTGGGGAAACAAAGGTCGTTACTGTTCTCCAGGTGCACAGCTAAGGTATGCTCCCTCCTCCCCATCTAGACCTCAACCTGTTGGGGTAAATTCCCTTTCTTGCAGGGACACAGGCTGGAGGCATGGGGGGCATCCCATTCCACTGGGTCCGTGGGAAAGAAGTCACAAGGCAAGAGGGCTTTACAGACAACAGGGCACCGGGGCACCAGGGCCACATCCCATCAGGGCAGCACGAGTCTTTGGGGTGGCTCCCTGCTGGGGCGGTTGCGTGCGGCGGGTCAGCAGAGGAGCCAGCTGGGTTGGGAAACACTGGGAAGAGGGGGGATGTTGCTTCATTATCTCAAGGCAGAGTTCAGGTTTACAACTACTGGCACGTTGCAGGAGGTCTGGTGCTCGCACGGCAACTGGGGAGGCATCAGTCATGGGTCACTGTGCCGTTGCGCTCACCCTTCTCTTTGCAAAACAGAGGTCTAGGCTGAACACTTGTGGCCATGGGCTATGGGTGTGGGGAGCCCATGGCAAGCGGCAGGCACAGTGAGCCAGTGACTGGCCTCCCTGGAGGAGCCAAGGCAGTTTGGAGGCGCGCTGCATGGTGTGGCTGGAGTTCACAACATGCACACGCAGCTGCTGGCGAGGGGCCCGGGAGCTGGCATCAAGCCTGGGGACAAACCAGGAAGAAACACTAAAACAGGCACAACCCAAGGGGGCCAGAGTGGGGAGGGGGTGCCTGTGGAAGCCCACGGGCCTTGTCTGCCATGGTGGGAGGGCAGCAAGGAAAAGCCATAGTTGCACAGCATGATCTGGTAGATCCTGTTTGTACCTCATCAGGGGTTTGCTGCACTTCGCTGTGCGAGGTGTGATCCAGACTTGGGAGTTTTGGAGACTAGACTCACGAGTGCACCTGTGCAGAAGTGGCAGAGCCCTGTGGTGAGGAGTGAAGTATTTCTGTGGATCAGCAACCCAAGGAGGAGGCAGGATGCTGGCATAAAGGTTCAAAGATCAATTTTCGTTCTGGCAGAAGGTTAAGAGTAGGGAATATGAATGCTGCCTGAGAGGTCCCAGATAGCTCAGTGTATGCACTGATGATCTGAAAACACAGCTGAGCAATATACCAAACATTTTTGAGAGATGACTCAAAGCTATTGACTCTTGAGGAGATCAGAAAGGACTGTAAGTAAAATGCAAATGTGGCAAATGGGCAACACCACGTTTGCCAAGGTTTAACTGGGCATGTGCAAAGTCAGAAAAGAGAAAACGATTACAAAGAGAAAAAATTTACCAAGTTCCTGTCTCTGGCAGCTCAGGAAAAGATCTGGGTGTCAAACAAACCCTGGCTCTGTGAGTAGAGGCAGGTTAAAAAAAAAGCACACATAAAATATTAGCATGCAGAAGGAAGAAGGGGAGAATAATATGGAAAATATGATAATGCTATTATGTAAATCAGTAGCGTGGCCTCTCTGGGAACTGTCTGCAGTTCAAGTAAGCATTTCTCAGAAAGGGCTGATTAGGGGCATGGCAAACTCGCTAGCAAAGAGAGATCGAAAAGATTGGAGCTGTTTATCTCAGAAAGGAAATGAACAAGAGGAGATTGTCACAGAGCGAGCCAGGCCGGAGCTTCTGGTTTTCTTCCTGCTCAATTCTATCACTGTCATATCTGGTGTTACTGAGAAGTGCGTGAAGTCATGCGGCTCTCCTCTGTCACACACCGTTTGCTCCTTCTCTCACCCTCTCCCCCATGGGAGGCACGGCACATGCAGTCATATTTTATATTTTGGAAGGATCTGGGGGGAGGACATGGCTAAGAGGAGTAATTACTTCCCAGAGTAGGCATACAGTAGAGAAAGCTAGACTAGAAAAGGGGCATTTTCACCTGGGCAGAGGGACAGAAGGCCCTAGCTTCAGGAGGCTGCTTCCATCTCCTCAGGCAGACCCCGGAGAGGCTGCCAGAAACTGCCCTTCTTTCCAGAGCCCCTGAGACTTCCAGACCAGGCCCCAGGGTTCACCTGGAGATAAAGGAGGTTGAATTTGATAGGTTATTCTTTAAAAAACATCACGGTAGTCAGAGGCACTTTGAAACACACGGCATTAACCCGCTGCTCTCTGCCTACCCCGAAGCGCCGCGGACGCCCCCGTTTGCCCCCGCGTCACCCCGGGCAGCCGGCGCACAGCTGGGCACCGCCACAGCCTGTGCCGTGCGTGGCGGCTCGCCGCGACGTGCCGAACGCCCCGCTTCTCGCACGGAGCCGTTTGTTGCATTTAGGCCTGTCCAAGCCAGCACGACAAAAGGAAGTTGCTGTCAGTGCTCCCGCTGCTCGGGGCCGGAGGGGGGCCCCGGGGGGGGGCCGTGGGGGGGCGGTGGGGCCGGGGGGGGGGACGGTGGGGCCGGGGGGGGGCGGTGGGGCCGGGGGGGGGGGGGGCGGTGGGGCCGTGGGGGGGCGGTGGGGGGGCGGTGAGGCCGCCGGGGCTGTGCACGCGAAGCCCAGGCTGCTGACGAGACCTTCCGCGGCGGGACCAGCCCCGCGTGCCCAGGTGGGCCCAGCGCAGGTGACCAGTCCTGGGGGGAGCGGGACAGTCCCATCCCCACCCTGAGGCTGAGGCGGGAAGGGGCCGCTCCGCGCGGGGCCGCCCCTCAGGCCACGCCGCAGGGTCCCTGCTCGCCCCCTGCCCCCCTCAGCCCTTCAGGGTGGCCCCCGGCCTGCTCTGGCCCCTTCCCCACAGCCGTCTCCGAAGCCGTCACCGGCCCCTCAAACCTCGGACCCGCACCGGGCCCTGTCTCTTCCCCGTCCCGGCGCGGACCGGGAGCAGCCGTGGGCGGCGGTTCCCGTCCCCGCCGGCAGGGGGCAGCCTCCCGGCGCGGACCGGCCCCTCCCGCCGGCCGGCCGTTGGCGGGCGCGGCGCCCCGCCGGCAGGGGGAGACAGAGCCTCGCAGCCGCCACGCCCCGCGCGGCTGCGCCCCAGCCGGAAGTCCTCCGGCGGACGGACGGTTCGGGCCCCGGCGGTCGAGCTCCGTGATTGGCGGCGCCGGGGTCACGACTCGGAAGCGGATCGGCCATGTTGCCGGGTGACCCCGGGAGCGGCGCCGGGAGGGAGGTGGCGGCGGGGACTGCCGAAGGGAAACGCTGGTCGTGAGGCGCCGAGAGCGCTTCTCCTGTTCCCCCTCGGCCAGACGCGGTGAGTGCGAGGCGGCCGGTCCCCGCGGGGCCTCCACGGGCTCGGCCGCGAGCCGGGAGGCGGCAGGGAGCGGGTGCTGCGAGCGGCCCTGGGGCGGCCTCCCCTGGGAAGGGCCAGGCCGGAGGGCGGCTGGTCCCCCTGGAGAGCCCGCTACCCGCCGTGCGCCATGGGGGAGGCAGTTCCCTACCTCCCTCCCTCCCTGGGCCGTGCGGGACGGCGGTCTGCGGGGTCCGGCGTGGAGCGGGAGGCGGCGGCCGGTGCGTCCCTCGGTGGGGGAGAAGCTGACTCAGATCCCCTGCGCTGTCGTCTCTCTCTAGGTCACCCGGCCACGCACCCGTCCCCCATGGCAGCGTGGTCCCGGGAGGCTGTCCTGACCCTCTATCGGGCTCTGCTGCGCCAGGGCCGCGGGCTGCGCTACACCGACCGGGATTTCTACCTTGCTTCCATCCGCCGCGAGTTCCGCAAGAACCAGGGGCTGCAGCAGTTAGAGGACAAGGAAAAGCAGTTGGAGAAGGGTCAGGCTTTCCTGCAGAGCAAACTCGGGGGCCTGGTTTAGAGATTCCCCGTGGCTCCTTTTGGCTCCACTTACTTCCCTCTTTCCAAAATCTCCTTGCCGACTAATAGAGATGGTTAAAGCTCCCTGCCTGCCACTGTCTTGAAGAAGTCTGGAAGCCAAACCAGGAGGGCTCTCTCCTGTTTTCTTTTCAAATGTTGTAGGTTACAGGTAGGTTATTTACAAAGGTGTGCCCATGTTCTTCATGCTGCTATTACAGTTAGCTTTGTAAAAGCTTGGGGTTTATTTCTACCTAGGAATGAAGAGTGACAGGATTCCTGACTCACCGTGGCAGGAACATTCCTCCTGAGGATGTAGCTCTGCCTTAGGAAACCTAAGGGCAGTTTTGAACCACCAAAGTCAGGCAGGCTCTGAACCTTTGAAGCCAAGTTAGAAAACAGATCTCAAGTCAGGTTGGAAGAGTTTCCTGGTGTTTTCATGTAGGTTTGCTGAGGATCCACCTAAGCGTACAGCGCTGGCAAAGCATGTTTTATGTGTGTAGTTGGCCAGCGAGACTCTTTAAATTTAAACATCAAGATCAGTTTAAGTGGGAGTTGGAGGAAACAACACGTGTAAGAAAATACATATGCTCATGCTACACATCACTTGCATGAGAGTCAAACCCACCAGCCTTCAGAGCAGGAATAAATGTCCAGTGAAAGCAAGGGAGCTGTTACTCTTGTGGTCTCTACTCTTTAATTCTTGGATGTCTTTGAAGTATCTGGGACCAGCTGTTGTCCAAAAATGAGTCTGAGTGTGAATGCTCTGAGACTGCCTGTCTGCCCTTGGGGGAATGATTCTGATTTGTTACGGACAAGCAGTTGGCCATCCCTGCATTGCTTTCTCTGTGAGCGAAATGACACACATTAGATTCAGAATAAAGCAATCATGCTTTGGTTGAGAAGCACAAACGAAAAGGAAGAAACTGGAATGATCATAGGTCTGTACATAATATACAGGATTCTATTGCAAAATATACTGAAGTAATGAAGAAGCTTGAATGGTCTTGGGCTGTACATAATATACAGGATCCTATTGCAAAATATTACTGAAGTAGATCTTACTTTCTTACTTAAAAAGCATCAGGTGATTCCACAGTTAAACCTGCTTTGATGGTTAGAAGCCCCATATAAAAATCAGGTATTTTTTTCTTCAGGTAGAGAAGAGCCAGAAGCAAAGAAGTGCTCACATTGCAGGGCATGGTCAGTCTTGGTTTGGCGTGTTTGGGAATAAGTAGTTCCTCGAGGGAAGATAATTAAAGAGACTGCAGGGTTAGGTGGTCTTTTCCTGTGGATCTGTGCTAAGACCCCAAGAGCTGTGAACATGGGGTGGAGGAGAAGAGTGAACCGTTAGGGTTGTGTGTTCTGACCTGTTTAACGCTCCTGCTCTTCCCAGGTGAGATGGCAGGCGCTGGGCAGCGCAAAGGGAAAAAGGATGACAACGGCATCGGCACAGCCATCGACTTCGTGCTGTCCAACGCCCGGCTTGTGCTGGGCGTGGGCGGAGCCGCTATGCTGGGCATCGCCACGCTGGCCGTCAAACGGGTGAGCGCGCGGGGCAGGGGGGGGGCCTGAGCATGGGGGCACTGGAAAGGAGCGGGAAACAAAAGCACCCGGGATGCTGGCACTAGGCTGGGTAAGATGCAAGCGTTGGGCCCTTAACGACTCAAACTGTGCCTGGTGATGTTGCTTTAGATGTACGACCGGGCAATCAGTGCTCCCAGCAGCCCCACTCGCTTGAGCCAGTCAGGAAAGAGAAGCTGGGAAGAGCCAAACTGGCTGGGCGGTTCCTCACGCTTACTGACCCAGGACATGAAGACTAACCTCAGCCGCTCCCTGCAGACCCTTCCCACTGATCCTTCGGCTGCAGACACAGGTAAGGAGCAGGGTGGTACTGTGTTGCAGGATCATCCAGGCCCACGAACCCTGTATTCATTTAAAGGAATGTAGGAAAGAGAATACTCTGTCTAGCCCAGGATTTTGATATTTTTCATTTAAGGAGGTCTGGTAACCTCAAGAATTAGAAGGTAGATTGGGAACTAGTAAATAGTAGTGGTAGTAGTGATCTATTTGTGTTCTTTGTTCCTCATGATGTCATGGTTTTAAGCTCTATTCTCCCTCAGTCTTTGTTTTTTTTTCTTTTCCCAAGCTGAATATTTACCTGCACAATGTATCCTCAGAAAAAGCCATTCCAATTTTTTTAAGGTCTTTGTAACCTTTCTTTGGACTGTTCCAGTTTTCTTGTGTCTAATACAGTAGAATAGAATAACATACTGACTTGGAAGGGACCCATAAGGATCATCAAGTCTGGGCTCTGCACAGGGCCAGACAAATCAGGGCATGCGACCGAGTGCATCATCCAGACGCTTCTTGAACTCATTCAAGCTCGGTGCTGTGACCACTTCCCTGGGGAGCCTGTTCCAGTGCCCGACCGCCCTCTCAGTAGAGAACCTCTTCCTAGTATCCAACCTAAACCTTTCACACTGTTCCCTCGGGTTCTATCACTGGTCACCAAAGAGAGAGGATCAGTGCCTGCCGTTCACTCCCTCTTGTCAGAAAGCCATAGACTGCAATGAGGTCTCCTCTCAGCCTCTTTCTGCAGGCTCAACGAACCAAGGGACTTCGGCCTTTCCTCATAAGACTTCCCCTCCAGACCCTTCCCCATCCTCATTGCCCTCCTCTGGACACTATTCAGTAGTTTTATGTCCCTCTTGTACTGTGGCACCCAAAACTGCACACAGTACTCTAGGTGAGGCTGCACCAGCGCAGTGCAGAGCAGGACAATCACCTCCCTGGACCAGCTGGCCATGCCGTGCTTGATGCACCCCAGGATGTGGTTGGCGCTCCTGGCTACCTGGGCACACTGCTGGCTCATATTTAACTTCCTGTTGAACAAGACCCCCAGATCCCTCTCAGCATGGCTGGCCTCCAGCGTCTGCTCCCTCCAGTCTGTATTTATAGCCAGGGTTGTCCCTTCCTAGGTGCAGAATACAGCACTTGCCCTTGTTAAACTCCATGCAGTTGGTGATTGCCCAGCTCTCTAATCTGTCCAAGTGACCGTATGATTTCTCCGTCCTCAACAGAGTCAACAGCTCCTCCCAATTTGGTGTCATCTACCAAATTACTTAAGGCACCCTCAAGTCCTATGTCCAGGTCATTTATGAAAATGTTAAAAAGAACTGGGCCTAAAATGGAGGGCTGGTATTATTTCTCCCATTTTCCAAATAATTTCTGTAAAGCTGATTGCCTGCTCAGTAGTGCTTACTGCTGAGTTAGTCTTCATCAGACGGTAAAAAGTGACCTGTGCTCTCCTTTCTGAGTGGGGTAAGAAGTAACATGGTCTCCATCAATGTTTGCTCGGTGTGTTTTCTCATTTGATTTGAGTCCCTATCCCTGGTCCCATCAGGAGATGTACACTTGGAGGTTTAAAAGCAAAATCAGGATCAAGCATTTTAACTAGATTTCCAGATTTTCTGCAAGAAGGTCAGCTTCAGGATGACAACGGATTTTCTTCTGAGGAAATGTCAACTAATTAGACAGCTGTGTTAAATGGGATCTAGATCATTTGATGGGAGTCCCCAAAGATGAGGACTGAGGAATAAAACCATTGATTGTGATGCCTTGCATTCTTGGCTTAAAGATAGATTAAATCTGAAGATATCAAAATAAGGGGATTCTTACGAAGTCTGTTTCTCTCTGGTTTTGTGAGCTGTTTCCTGTCCACACAAACCCTCAAATCTGTCCAGAAGACCCCAGTGGGACAAGAGACAGCAGCTGTTGAGCTTGGGTGAGATGGGTGTGTGCCGCTTGGTCAGCTGTTCTGTATGTTGCTGCATGGCCAAACAAATGTACAACAGCTGATTGCTTCAGTGGGGCTGCTGACCTAGGGGTAACTCCTGCACCCATTAAATACCACAGTCCTTCCAAAGATCTTGAAGATCTGTAATTTTTCCCTAATTCTCATTAATAACTTCTGAAAATTTTGGTCCATATTAAAAGAAGTCTGAAAGAGAGATGCATTGGCTTATTTCTTTAGGAAACCAGTCAGGAAAAAAGGGACTTGGGGCATCTGTGCAGGTTAGATATTGCTTAATAATGCAGATGGCAGCATAAAGTGTTGTATTGCTGATATGTGTCTAAGAGTGTTCTCTGTTCCTTGGCCAGTGAAAGTTTGAGGGATGTATTCATTTGATTGCCTGAGTTCTGCCACCCCCAAGATCAGTCAGCTCACCATCTGATAAGCGTTGATCAGAGTCCTGACAACTGTGTCATTTTGAAACAGTATGATCTTCTCAGATCTCATACCCTAGTCAGGGTTTTTTTTTCCCCTGATAATTTGTAAAAATCCATTACAATGTTAAAAACTTAATGAGATAGCAATGGTTGTTTGAGAGTGTTTCATCTGATGGTCTGAGGTGATGTTAAAAGCTTCTGAAGTAGTAACGGTGCTGATTTTTAGATGAAACCAAACCAAGGTACTGCCCACATAGGCATCAAAATGACTTCCTCATACACGATGTTAGTCTTGTTCTGGCTAAACTCCAAATCTAGTAACTTGTTCTCATCTGGTTTGATTCTTGTAGTAGTATCTTTTGAAGTTGCTCAGCACACAGGCTGATACCTGTGTAAGAGCATGCAGAATGTCTGCCGAAAGCTTCTCCGAGACCCAGCAGGCTGCGCTTCGGTGCTGCGGGATTTCTTCTGCGGATCAGTTCGCACACTGCAGACAATCAACAGTTTTCCTTCTGTCTTGCAGACTTTTTCCGACCCACAAAGCCCAAACCATCTGCCAAGAGGAGTCAAGTGGAGCTAAAAAAATCCCGCCTTCGCCTGTCTTTGCAAGAGAAGCTCTTTGCCTATTACCGGCGGAAGGTTGCTATCCCGGCAGACGAGCAGGCCCGGGCCAAGCAAGCAGCTGTGGATATCTGTACCGAGCTGCGCAGCTTCCTACGTGCCAAGCTGCCGGACATGCCCTTGCGTGACATGTACCTCAGCGGCAGCCTGTATGATGATCTGCAGGTAATTCTTGGGGCCGCGTGATGGGTCGTTATTCAGAAGGCTGACTAGGCAGGGGCAGTTCAGGCTTCCCTCTTGGCAGTGCTGGCTCAGCACAACATTCCTCTGTAATAAGGCTCTTGGTGTCGCCTTTCTGACCGTGGAGCCAGGTGTTTATTTCTGCAATACTGTTTGAACAGGCGTGACCAGGTGCCTCTGGCTTTGTCAGTGAGGAATTTGCTTTTTTTGCTGTTTTATTTTTCTGGGTTGTCTCAGCCCTTCTTTCCTTTCCTTTCTGTCTCTCCCTTTAGCTGTGTTTTTCTTGCTGGTTTTCCAGTAGATCTCTTTTTTTTTTTTTTTTTTCTTTCTTCCCCCCCCCGTGTCCCTCCTGTCTCATTCCAAATACGTAATATTCCCTTTAGAGCTTCTGTATTCATGTAGGTCTTCCCTACTCTTTTTTTTTAATGCATGACAGATCTGGATTGGACAGCAGTGCCTGCTGCATATCCCCCTGATGGCAAGATGCCCATGGCTATAGTGAGTGATTCAGAGGCACGCTTTTTTGTTTGAGTCAGAGCTCTGGAACGGAGTGTCCAGTGTCCAGTGAAACTCAGATCTGGGGTCTTAATCGCATTGATGGAAAGGGATCTTTTAATGACCTTTTTCCAAACAATGTGCCAGGCCGGGTGAGGGCAGTACCTAGTTGTAGAGTGGGATGATTAACTATGGCAACTTAAGCTTGTGTAGAAACTTAATATTCTGCCTCCTGTTGTAAATTATCATGTGGTGTTGCTGTGCTTTGGGCCAGTTGCATCTCACATCCAGGGGCTGGATTTAGAGCAATAGGAGACCAAGTTATTTGTCTGTAAGCAGTCTGTGTCAGGCCCTGAAGTATTTAAAGATCTCTAAATAGTAGGTTGTGCATAAGCACTAGCTTGGGTTATACCCTGGAGTTGTCCCACTGACAATGGGCAATAGTCTTTCAGAATGTCTTGTGATTCCAGGAAGCTGTGGATCCCACACAGAGAGGAGAATGAGACAGCTGAGTCCTTATTCTGAGTTTCTTGAGCAGAAGGCTATCTGACAGTGGTGAATAAAACTGAGTGTAGAGAGAGAAAGCTTGTTCTTACTGATTTTTCTCTCTTGTGAAAGGTAGTAACAGCTGACCACATCCAGCTTATTGTGCCTTTGATGCTGGAGCAGAACCTGTGGTCGTGCATTCCCGGGGAGGACACTATCATGAACATTCCTGGCTTCTACTTGGTGCGTCGGGAAAACCCAGAGTACTTTCCCCGTGGGAGCAGCTACTGGGACCGCTGTGTGGTAGGAGGTTACCTTTCCCCCAAAGCTGTAGCAGATACCTTTGAAAAAGTTGTAGCTGGCTCCATCAACTGGCCAGCAATAGGGACTCTCTTGGACTATGTGATCCGTCCAGCAGCTCCCCCAGCAGATTTGACGCTGGAAGTCCAGTATGATCCAGAACGGCATCTTTTTATTGACTTCCTACCATCCCTGACACTGGGTGACATCATCCTTGTGGCCAAACCCCATCGACTGGCCCAGAATGACAATCTCTGGCGCCTGAGCCTGCGGCCAGCAGAAACTGCCCGTCTCCGGGCTCTGGACCAGTGTGATTCTGGCTGCCGTTGCTTGTGCCTGAAGATCTTCAAAGCAGTATGCAAGTTAAATCCAGCCCTGGGTCACCTCACTGCCAGCCAGCTTACCAATGTCATCCTGCACCTGTCCCAAGAGGAGTCTGACTGGTCCCAGGACATGCTGGCTGATCGCTTCTTGCAGGCGCTGAAGGGGTTGATCCGCTACTTGGAGGCTGGTGTCCTCCCTAGTGCTCTGAACCCCAAGGTGAACTTGTTTTCAGAGCTCACGCCCGAAGAAGTGGATGAGTTGGGCTATACCCTCTACTGTTCTCTGTCAGAGCCAGAGGTTTTGCTGCAGACGTAATGGGGCCTTACTGAGGGAAATCTTGATAGGGTTTAGCCAAGGTGGACTTTGATTACTGCGAAATATGTCTCCTCCACTTCTCTCTCTCTGTCTCCTTTTGATTCACTATTATTTCCTGCTGTGGAGTTGGTGCTCCCACTGAGTTTCTTGGTGCTACTGGTCCATTTCCACCATCTCTGCCCCAACAGGTACCCATTGGCTAGGGAAAAGAGGCTAAAACTGCTGCTCTTAACGATCTTCACATAAATTCCACTGATGTTTAAGTGTACCAAAAACCCAGTAAACTAAGCTATGCACTTCTTTCTCCTGCAGTACACTGACTGCAGCGAGTCCATTTCAGTCTGAAGAGGGTGGAACTGGGCTGGTTAAAACCAGTGATGATTCTAGCAGGCTTGCTTTGAGGTCCTTTCCTTTTCTCCAGCCTGACTTTGCCCTGTGTTTCTTTTTCAGTACTGTGCTGTCTCACTTTTCTCTTTTTTTCTTCCTTTTTTTTCCAGTCCCTTTGACCCAGTTGTGCAGGGCAGACTGAGTGAGGTGTGTTGGGTAGGGTTGGTTTTGTATTTTAGGGCTGCAGAGCTTGGAAGAGGAGAACACCCATGCCCATGGGTCCTGTTCCTACAGAGCCTTCCATCCTTCACGAGCTGGGCTCAGGAGTGAGGGCTGAGGCTGATCCAGCCTGCTACAATACCATATCCGGTATGGGCAATTCTCACTAAAGCTGTAGCAGGGGAGGAAGCTTTTGTGGTCTGGCTGTATGTTGAGGCTGAAGGAGCAGGGCTTGCCATTCCTGCCTGGCTAGATCTGCTGGGTGTTGCTGGTGGGAAAGGCTGGGAACGGAGAAGAGGGCAGCTCCTTAGATATCTCTGGCTTAGATGGAAAGAGGCTGATTATGGGGAGGGGTGGGAGATGCACATGGGATTGGGGGCTATGTTTTCATCTTTTCCCTGAGCGCTTGTGGTTGTTCTGTTAGAGGAGGTGGGAGCAAGACTGTGTACCTCAAAGGGCTTTCTAAAAGCACACATAAGCCAGATTCTCACCAGCTGTAAGTCTGTGAAGGTGATAGGACTGGACTGGTGTTATCAGCAAGGTTCTGTCCTGTACACTGATACTAGGGTACATACGCAGAGCTGGCATTTAGAGATACGTTGGCTTTGCCATCTGCTCTCAGTGTGGGCTTCAGTCCCCTCCCCAGCCACCTCAGAACTGAGGCTCTCCTTCCTCATTCCCATGCGCTGACTTTCCAGTGCTCCTAGTTTACAATTACTCTTAGAAAGCTGGTGAGGGCACAGCTTCCCATTCTGTCTGGCCCTGTCAGTAATGCAGTTCTGCCCACTCCTGTTTACGGCTGCTGTCAGGCCATTCTCCCTTGGCTGCCCTCCCATCTGCTGCTGGACTGCAGGATGGCTTTCAGTGGGCAGCTGCCGCACGGTTGCTGTCTCCTACACCAGCCACATGGACTCTGGATACTCTGCATTCAGCCTTCTGGCCTCCTGTCTTCAGAAAGGGGGAGAGAGGGTGTCCTCCCAAGTCTGGGGCTGTCTTCTATCCTTACAGAAACATACTTGCTTCTCCCCAGCTGTAGCACCGTTTTTCCCCTTGCTGTCCAGCCTCCCTACCTGATGGAGAGGGTATGGCAGCAGTAGAATTTGGAGGGAGCAGGAATCCTTTTCTCCTCCCTTCCTCAGGCCTTCCATCCCCTCCATCTTTGACAGAAAAGTGCCAAGGTAAGTTTTGGAAATGGAACCACAGAGGGGAGTCTTTAGCCCTGGTTTTCTTTTCAGAGGCAGCGCTGGGGAGATGAGGGAGGGAACATCTTTCTCAGACAATCCGTCCATTTTACCCTATGTGTCCGATAGTATTCCGTATACAGTGGTAACACAATGTTGCATTTTAAATTATTTAATCCTTAGGGTACTGGTATTTTCTAGACTGCCAGATGTGTAATTTGAATTTTGTGTGTGTATATAAAGTCTGTAGTCTTTAAAAGGTTAACAGAAATCGTATGATTTTGTGTTTTAAAAGTTTTGCAGCAGTCACCGTTGGTCAACTGTTGATTGCTCTTCACTCTGGTTCCCCAATTTTTTCTCCTCTTCCTTTCCCCACTCTCCGCTGCATTTCTGATGTCAGCCTCCCAACCCTAAAAGCAGAGGATGAGACTTGGAGCCTGTAGGCAATTGGGGGAAATTCCCCATTCTTTTAATTACTTGAAGGTCAACAAAAATATTAAAATATCTGGGTTGTCAGGGGTTCCCCTTGAGTTTGTTTCTTCACCACGATCTCACCCCTCACTTTGTGCTGACTCCAATACCGTGGTCTTCACACAGAGTTGAGCAGCCATGTGGTTTGGAATGATCAAAGCTACAGAAACAAGTGAGATATAAACAGGAGGAGGCCAGTCTGAGCTGGACTGAGAACAGTTGCCACATCAGATCTGTATGAAGAATTTTTTACATGAATGCTTTTATTTCTTCCTGGCAACCTAATGAATTAATATTTTATGGCCATTTCTTGCTGCTATTGAGCTCAGTTTATGTATCAAATGGAGACTGAGGCTGCCTTTTTGCCTTTTCTGTAGACCTTGCTCCATTCAATTGAATCACTTCCATCATTTCTGCCCCTCAGTTTTGACCTCCTGTGTGCCAGCCACAAGTTCTGCAGAAGCAAATGCTCCCACCCTACAGGCAACCACCACAGCTGGCAATACCTGTCCTGGCAACGGCGGTCATGGCAAAGGCCAAAGATGTCACAGGGACGCTGCAGCTAGGAGTGTTTCAAGAGCAAGGTCAGGCATAAGGGGCAGCAGAGGCAGGGAAGGAGGAGTAAGGTAAGGATGTGGGGAATTTACACTAATGTTGTACCCAGCCTGTGAGTCTGACTTCCAGAGTCTTTTGAACTGGCACCTTTCAGTATTAACTGCAGTACACATGTTGACATACAGCCCGAAGGGCTGTCTGCACTGTAGGTAGGCCCCTTCTAGTCAAAGCTGTAGCACACAGCTGGAGGACCTAAAGCTGAATGTGAAAAGGGCAGCTCCTGGCCACCTTCTTGGCAGAGCAGCTCAAAGACAAATTGATTGTAAGAGGCCCAAAGCGTGCGTTTGGTTGCTGCCTGGGCTCCAAGAATGCCTCGGTGTGTTCTGCTGTTGCTTAGCTCACGAGCTTCCCACGGGATTGTGGTTCCCTGTAACCACGGGGCGAGGACCAACTTGCTCAGTTGTGAGGTTTCACTGCTGCTGAGCTCCACCACTAATCCTTCAAGTCAAATGTATTTTTTTCCTGTATTTAAAAGCAATTATGGAAACAAGAGGCTGCTTTCTGCCTCTTGGTGAGTTGCTACCAGGGCCCCTGCTCTTAGCATGTGGGTACTCGCAGTGAGAAGTGATGTGGTGATGCCCCATCACAAATCCACAGCCACCAGGTCTGGGAGAAAAGGGGAAAGTCGAAGTGCATGGTCTGTGACAGAGTGTGTGAAATTCTGAAATAAAACGACTTTCCACAGTGACCTGTCTGTCTCTGGTGTGTTTATAAACAAAGGAGTGCCTCTGCTTTTGTCTCCGTGCATCACCTTTATGCTGACATAATTCTGCACCACACCAGCGCTCGGGGACTGAAATGCCCCTTGCTGATTCACTCGCTTTCCCTCTGCGGGTGCTCAGCACTCTGCAGCTTGTCTTGAGAGAGCAATCAGCTCCGTACTGCAGCACGCTGGCTCCTGGCAGCCTTCAGGCCAGTCACAAGATGATGTGTAATTATGGGGCTGTGCCTCCCACCCTTTCCCTGATAGCCCGCGTGCCCGGACAGGCACCTGCTTTTCATGTGGCTTCCCCAAACTTCACAGGCTTCCGTGCCTCTTTCATATTAAACTTTCCAGTGCAGGCTCCCCCACCCTTGCTCAGTCCCACACTGGTTTCTCCTTGCCAATCCTCTCCGCTGCCAAGTGCACTCCTCTTGTCCAAGCCTGGAGGCAGCGAGGAGGCTGCTGTGCCAGGGGCCTGCCTCTGCTCTGCTGAAGCTCTTGGCAGTAGGGCCCGGGTTGAAGTGCCTGCTTGGGAAGGCAGGGCTGGAGTGCTGTATGCTGAGTAAAGCACGAAGTGATGCCGCTTTGGATGGATCCCAGGCTCCTTAGTTCTGGGAGGACATGCTGTGGTGGCAACGTTCTCCTGTGAGAGTTGTTTTAATGAGGACTTGGCAATTAACATGTAACTTTTTTGGAGGTGTGTTGTGATACAAAGGTAGTCTTCATCTCTAACAGGTGTTTTTTGCTGACACCCTTGCCCATGTTGTTTTGGGTTTTTTTTCTTTTTATCTGTTCTGTGGTAGAAACGTGCCAGATATGATCAGGAACATTTCACCTCATACAGAGTCATGGGAACAGCTAAATCACGCTGCTCTGTGGAGCTTGTGCCAGGCACTAACTCCCTTTACCCCCCGCAAGTTAATGCCCCTGGAAAGCCTCAAGCTTGCAAGACATGTTTAATACATGCAGTGGTTTGCACCTTTGCAGAAAAGCTGTCTCGGCATGAACAGGGAGGAAAGATCAAAAGATACAGGGCTGTTTAATGTAGAGAAGAAATAATTGAGGGGAGTCATGATAATTATTTCAAGTATGGAAAAGTTTGCTACAAAGAAGACTGTAAATGGTTCTCCAGGCTGCAAAGACTCAGCATCAGTTTTGTTCTTAGCCTAAGGAGCAAACAGCTTAGGGGCACGGTGAGTTTTGGAAAAAGCAAAATGTTTTGCACACTTTGTTATATAACCAGTCCTGGCCTGGAAATGAATGTAGCCAAGCTTATATTTTACTTACTTATTTTTTGCCACTCTTCATTTGAAAAAAAGTGTGTGCCAGCCTGACTATTCTGTAGCTAATCTTAGGCTGGGGGAGAGCAGGTGACTGCACCCCAAATTTGGGATTACCACGCTAAAGCGTTGAACTGTACAATGAATGTTTCTTTTTTTAACCCCAAATACTTAATCTGGGCCTGGGTTTTTTTTTAAGGTTTAAGATTCTAAGCTGCAGAAAAGCTGCAAACAGCTGCTGCTTTATAAAGTTTGTCTCATGGAAAAAAAGAGGGGTCTCTTCCAAATGAGGAGTTTTCCTTCCTGACAAGATAAACTGCCTTGGCCAACTACCTGCACTAGGTCTGACTCAGTGGCTCCAGCATGGCTCGCTGACTGGGGCTTGAAATGTTGGGCTTTACTCACAGATGCAGCAAGGAAGAAATGGGAGATTTTCCCTCCTACCAGTGAAACCCTGTGTCAGCTTCCAGCCCTAGGAGGGGGCTGTTGCAGTCTGGGCACTCAGGGAACAGGTTGATGTATCTGGCTTTTATCTTCTTTTTCCTTACCAGGCTGAGTTAACGATCGGATTTTATGATCTGAGGGATTCAAGAAAAAACCCTTCCCCTCCATTATTTTTCCTCAAGAATCAACACTTTCTTAAAGAAATGGCTGCCACATAACAAATGTGTCCCCTACACAACTGGGGGACAGCACACTGAAAGTTTTACTTGCAGACTCTGAGAAGTACTTAAGTCTGAAAGTTTACTTGCATAGTCTGTGCATTATTCACAAGTCACAGAACCAGAAATGGGGTGGTGAGCAGGCTACTAATACCTCTATAGTGTGTGATCCCATAGAATAATCTTGCAAATGCTAAGGCAAAAGAGGGTGTTCAGACCAACAGGTACAGCAGGGAAGATCTGAAATCGTTCCCTACATAGAAAATGTTCCTGTTGCTTTTTGAATAGCAGGAGAGTAAGAGACAGCGTTGGGCTCATGGAACTTGAACTTTTCATGATCTTTGGCTTTCCTAAATGCTCACACAGAAGTCAGTTCTGAACAAAAACACTTTAAATGCACTAAAAGTCAGATTGATTTTTATTTTGCTGCCCTGGTTCAATTTCTCTGGCTCCAGTGGCTAAGTAGCTCTTTGTCTATTAACACGCAGTGCTGAGCTTCTCAGGGGAAACAGACCTATCAATTCTAACCATATTCCTCATGAAAAGCCTCCTCTGTGCAAGTAACGAGCAAAAGTCGCTTCCTTGAGTTTTCTGTTTGGTTTTGGATTTTCTTCTTTTAGGCAACCGTTCCCTTGGTTCAGCACAAGCCTGTCCCTTTTCCTGCCACTCACTGGGTTACAACTGTCACAGAAGCACAGGGCTGATACACTGTCCCATCAGATGTTGTACCTCAACGATCCCAGTCCCGTGAGCCTCTCTTGCCTCATTCTGCTCAGTGTTGCAAGGGACAGAGCCTGAACAGGGAACAGACACCAGGGAAGAGATGGGAAATGATGGCCTGTTGGCTCAACCTGTCCCATGACAGGCATTACTTCACAGCTGATGAAGCCCTGGCAGACTCCTTACCCGCTCTGAAAGGCAAGAAGCGATCACTTCTGGAAGCAGTACAGCAGAGAGACAGTTTTGCCTTCAAGTTCTTGAATTTATTTAGCATGGAGGATAGTTACAGCCTTGGACATAATAACTACTGCCACTTATGTAGATAATATAATCTGAATTACCTTCATCTCCTGGCTGTTTATAGCAGTGGTGATACACTGCCAGAGGGCCTGAGATACACTGAAGCAAAGGTAGTACAAGGCGCAGTAATCCCAGAGGCGGCAGAGCTGCAGCTCCCATGCTGCTCATGAGAGAGCACGTTGGCAGGAGTCCCAGCTCCCCGGCATTCAAGTCCAGGGGTTTTTTGCTGAGGCAAGCCCGTGACCAAGGCACAGACCTCCTCTCCCAAATCACTGCCTGTGATGGCAAAAGAGTGTCTAGTCCAGTGCCTTTTCTTGAACAATTTGCTATTGATTTGAATTAGGAAAATTTCTCCTCTCTCTCTCTTGATCTCTCTTTTTTTTTTAATAAATGTTGTCATTTCTTTCTTATATAAGAAGTGAAAGTTAATAAAAAGAAGAAGGAATATGCACTGCAAAGGAAGATGCTAGGTGCCACCAGCAGACAACTCCCAACAGCCTGCCCTGCCTAGGAAAGACCTGTATCTCTGATAAGTGCTCAGCATCCAAACCAGTCTCACTTGAGACTGCATCACTAAGGTGAACGGCTCAAACTTTACCTTCCTGAGTAGTGCCTACATCACCTCAGACCCAGAGAAGATGTCTACTGTCATTGTGAACCCAGGACAAGGTCTCTACGAAGTTTCACTCTCTGAATGCCAAAAGAGTAGGCCAGCAAGACCTCCACAGCAGAGGTGGGTTGCTGTAGATGGTTCCTCAGACAGACCTGGCTTTAGTCTCAAATCAGATTTCTCCATTCTCCAGTATGGAAACCTCCTCCTGCAAAGAGGACTGCAAACCACCAAGCACCAGAGTGGCACATGTCAGAAGGGCAGTGAGTTGAGAAGTATTGTCAATACAAAACTTGGGCCACAAAATTTTTTTGGGGGACTACTGTCCAGCTTGCCCATGGCCAGGAACACATCTGGGGAGGCCTTACTGAGGCCTCCCACAAACCCATGCATGAGTGCAGGGAGCAGAGCAGCCTAAAGTCTCCTGAAAGAACCTTCTTTCCAGCATCCTCTGCCAAATCTTCTAAGAGCTTAAGGGGGAAAATGACCAGTCATTTAGGAAAAAGCCATAAACTCAATGATTTCACAACTGCATCAACATCTGCCAGGGATTTTTCTCCTCCCCTTTAAACAAGTATATATTAAAACCCTACAACTATATTACCACCTACAACTACCTGAAGGGAGGTTGTGGAGAGGTGGGTGATGGTCTGTTCAGCCAGGTGACAGGTGATAGGACAAGGGGAAATGGCAAGAAGCTGTGCCATGGCAGGTTTAGATTAGACATTAGAAAAGAATTTTTTACTGAAAGAGCCGTCAGGGCCTGGAACAGGCTGCCCAGGTTGGTGGTTGAGTCACCTTCCCTGGATGTGTTCAAAAAAAGGGTAGATGAGGTACTTAAGGATATGGTTTAGCTTAGGATGGGATTGGTTGGACTTGATGATCTTCAAAAGTCTTTTTCCACCTTGTGATTCTGTGATTCTGTGAAAACAGATCCATGTCTGATGGTAAATTCTGGCCACCAAGTAGCTGCTGCCTAGGAAGAGCAGGGAAATACTACTAAATAATGTTGACAGTGTTCCTCCCCAGGGACTTGGGGAGCTACAGCCTCAACACTGATTTATCCCCAGGTGAGTTCCAGGGCTTCATCTGAACTACCTGGTTTGTCTGTGCTCCTGCTGAAGCTGCCTGCCAGGAGATCAAAGAGATCCCACACGCAGTATCCCCAGGATCCTGTTTTATTTCATTAATAGGGTATACCCATTCATGGTCTCTCTTCCTAGCTGTACCAACACAGTCTGAAGTTAGGTGAAAACCAAATCCTGATAGGAAGCATGCAGAGCATAGTCTGGTGTCACCAGCCTTCCCTCAGGTATCTCCCCCCTTTCTGAAGAAAGAAGCTGAAATAACTCAAGCTCAGGTAACTTTCCCAAGTGCTTCAGACAATGCTGCCAGGTTCAGGAGCACAGCGTGATGCAGCAAGGTGTCCTCATCCTGCCACTGAGACAGTGAAAGAGAAATCCCCTGGAGTGGTGGCTGTTAACTCACCCGCTGGTGTCTGTACCCCGCTGAGATGCCACAATCTCACAAACCTCTCCCTGCTTGTCAGGCCCCAGCTCTCCTCACTTTGCACTGCTAGAAGGAACGTGCACAGGAAGGACACCTGGCACGTGTGTGACTCCAGCAGATGCTGATAACGTACAGATACATGCATTTTGATAGGCGCTGACTGCACTGGGGGCCTCACAAAGAACATGAGCTGCTGTGAGATATGTTTCAGTTCTTTCACTGTTTGGACAATTGGCAGGCTTCTCTTTGCGTGCTAAACTGCTCCCACATGTGCTAATACACACCAGGGATTATTTTTGACCCCCGAGCCCTTTCACCATGATAAAATAAGGCTGGATGATGAGAAAACAGAAAGAGTCCCCTAATGGTCTGGACAAAAGTCTGCACTCTCTCCCCCTCCCCCCCTCCTCCTCCCCTATATTTTGCTAAACATAATTTTGACCAGTTGTAGCTTTGCTCTAGAAATTCATGCTTGGGCAAGTTACAAGTTAAAACTCTCTTACCAGATTTGTACAATGTTTTTACTTGTGGCAGCTGGCTGCAGCCTGGTTGCTTCCAAGCACCTAAGCCTCTGGAAAGCTGTATTCTGTGAGCCATCTGCACGTGCTTGGCGTGCCCACGTTTGTACAGTAAGAAGAAAGTATGTGGGCAATCAGGATTGCTTCCATATCTGTCTAAAATAATGGAACTGTAAGTTGCAAATGTAAATTGCAGATTTAATCCTTTTTATTAGTCTCATTTCAAATGTCAGTGATATTTACATAACAGGATGGAAACAAGACAGTGAGGGGGTGGGTAAGCAATGAATGATTTATTAGAGATTCCATTTGGTGTCCTAGTCCAAAATAAATGAGGAAGAGCATATGGCTAACTTATTTTCTCTTTGTCTGTAATAAAAGATGGATTCTAATACCTCCCAGCCTGATCTTTAATCACGTATACTTGCTTTTCAATCTTGTTTTAAAATGGAACGTCTGTAAAGCAATCCCTAAAGAGCTTAAGATGAGAATCTGGCAGAAAGGATCCCTCAGATATCTGTTTGTGCCGCATGAGGAGAGAAGCAACCAAGCACTGCCAATTAGCCTGTGCACTAGAGGTTGTAGGTAATTCTCCCACAAGATGGCTCAAACTGTCCAGCTGCTTTGCCTCAGTCCTCTGTTGTGTTTCCCTCAGCATTCTGTCTCCAGGAAAAATTCCCGCTGGAAATGCCTTGCTCATTGAAGTGGGGGGTAAGGCTTCCTGTCTCTTCTCAGGAGAGGTTCAAAGGTTAGAAATGATCACACGAATGCCCTTGGGGACTTCCCCTCACACTCATCCTTCTAAAGCAGGCAGTGTCCCCTCCTTCTCAGTCATGCCATCAGGGCCCAGGACCAGCCAAAAGTCCATCTGTCCCTTCCCGGGGTCACTGAGGCTCAGCAGGGCCCCAAAAAACCCCTGTTGAGTGACACCATGGGGGTCCTACACTGTCTGATGCCTGGCTCTCCCAGTACTCCAGGAAAGAGCAAACATTTCCATCTCTGTTACTTCACTGGTTACCTTTCTGGCCCCAGCAATATGTACCCCCTCCCCCAACACCTTGCTTCCCTGTTACAGAGGCCCATGTGTACTTCCCCCCCCTCCCCCAACAATGACAGTCCCTGAAAGCAGCCTATAGAGACAGTCTAACTGCTCGAGGAGATGTTACTATGGAAACATTTACATCCTCCCTGGCTTTGTGTACTTAATAGGACAGTATTCAGCATGTTTAGCTCCGGCATGCTTGCTGGTAGAAAAAACAAAACCTCTTTTCCTTTGCAATTGCTAACTTCAAAAGAAATAGAAATAAATAAAGCCCCTTGGCTGACCTTCCATCTTAATGAAGGAGGAGGGTGAATGCAGAAGTATTAGTTTTCTACCTCGTGGTGCTGCTGTCTGGCCAGAGGTGGCTTTCTGCAGTGCTGTATTTATCAGGGCAGTTCATCACTTCCCAGCAAGGTCACTTTGGCCTCTATCCTGCAGTGAGCTCTGTACGAGCGGCTCCTTTCGCCTGTGGCTGGGCCCTCGCTTCTGCTTTGGGATGGATCGATCTTGCCACCAGAGCTCCCTTTGCAGAGGTGTGGGACCCAGGGCAGGACAGTAACATCCAGGGTGCTGAAGCTGTTAACATGTCAGCAGCAGTTTGTTGACCATGCCCAATCTTAATTCAGAAACCACCTTTTTGCACTGTGAATACTATCTTCTTCAGAGACTTCTCAGTGTCTGAGCCACAAATATAGCCTGTAATGCTGGAAAGGAATGCTTTTTAGACACTTATGAGTTAGTAGCAGGTGGTTTGTAGTTCTCTGCTTAGAAAATACTTGGATCTTTTAGTACAAAAATTCCCAAGGAACAGTTACTTGGGCTTAAAGAAGCATCTTCTACCTTGGTCAAAAGCTCTAGACACAAAGTAGGAACCTCTAACATAATTTGTGCAGCTACAGAGAGATGATTTATAAGCATATAGCTCATGAAATTATGTAAAAACAGTAACTTTGCAGCCTTTCAGGAAACAGGAGAAAATATGGTGTTCACTAAACGGCTGGCTTCTGATTACTTGACTTCACCTTCTGGATTGGGGATTGTTAAAAAATTTCTGTCTGGAGCTCGTAAGGCTGACAAACTTCCACATAAGTACACACCCAAAAGGAAAACCGGGCAGCTAGGAAACAGGCAGATCTGGGTTAAGTTCCTCATTGAATATTTCATTTTTGCTTGCGTGATTCTTGCTCACACATAACCAGAGTTCTTTCAGTGAAATCTATAATTATCTTTTTTTAAGATGAAGGATTGGGTGTGTACAGCATTTCTTTTTATTTAGCTATGATTACAGCTGTACAATCGCCCTTTTCACTTAAAGGAGGGGCAAGCAGGCATGTGAGAGCTCTCCTTTAGCCAGTGAGGACATGGAGATGTTGTCCACCCAGCCCATCACCCACTTGGCTTCTTTAAAAGTTGCTGTGTCCTCTAAACTTTGCTTTGAAGCGAGATCTGCCTGCTCTGTGGTGTATTTATCGGAGCAGTCATCTTAGATCGCTGCACTGTTTGTAGTGTTTTCTGGCACTGGAGGACATTTTACTTTGCCTCCTCCATTTTAACGAGTCATTCAAAAATCTGTGCTTGCTTTCAGACAGGAAAAAAACCAAAATAACAAACCAACAAAAAATCCCCAACCTCCCAACAGACCATCACGGAGGGGAAAGAGCCTTTTTCATTCAGCAGCTAGCGTGCAGCTTACAGATGTGGAGTGGCACGCTCGGCTTTGCACCGATGGTGGCAACATCAGACTGCTAAAAGCAGAGACTGGGTCACGCCCATCCTCGCAAATCACCGGTCGAGTTGTTTAATAAGTTCCAGGCAGCTACACCTGAGCAAACTGAGCGAAGGCCGTGGCTTTGCACAAATACTGCTGAGGCCTTACCTGGAAAACAGTGAAGTCTTTTGCAGAAGTAGCCAAGAGCAATTTGACCCACAGAATGATGATGTTTGAGCAAGCGAGGACCCACCAACCGCTCACTTACTGATGACGTGCTGCACAGTTGGCAATGTGTAAAAGCAACCGTTTGAAGCTGGATCGCTCTGGCACAGCGAGGAGGCACCCAGGTACCAATTCTCCCAGCACACCAGGGCTGGCCGGCACTTGTCTGACCCAAGTGAAACAATGAAGGGACTGAAGCTGGGAGAAAACTATTGGCTCCTGTTAGTTTGCTGCTGGGTTTAGCTGGCTGAGGACCAAACCAGGTGGTGGGACCGTGTAGCCAGAAATAAGGTGAGAGAGGAGGGCTGCCTTCTCTCCTAGCAGAAAAGTGATTTAGCACACACATAACATAATGTGAAACTGCACTTTTAACACATTCTGAGGTGATGCTGCCCTTTACAGCTGTGAGGCTATGTAGGTGATCCATTCATGCTCCCATCAGTCTGAGTAATGTCTGAACAGAGAAACATCTGTCAGCATGAAACTTCATGGCAGAAGTTCTTGGGTCACAGTAGGGAATGACCAACTTCATTTTCAGCTCCCACATAGGTTTGAGGCACTAATTAGACTCATGCACTTGGCTGCTCAGCAGTACAGCTCTGCAGTGAAGCTCCACGTGAACCACAGCAGGTCAATACCACGCCATGGTTGTTGCAAGGCCGGCAGGCTCTGGTCTGGGACATGGATGCTGTCATGCATGTAAACATGCAGCCTGTGCCCTGAAGCAGCCATAATCTGAGCTCTGCATGCATGGGGCAGGCAGGGAGGGAAGGCCACGCTGCCCTGGGCTGACACGTTATCTGAGGAAGCAGGAGGCCACCACAGTGTCCTGCTGCCTCAGTGCTTCAGGGCAGCCATATCAGCGCCTCGGCCTCTGCAGCAGCCACTGGCTCCCCAGGGAACCTCAACAGGGCTTTGTGTAGAGAACACAAAAGACAAGGGGAAACGGCATTAAGCTGTGCCAGGGCAGGTTCAGGTGTTAGGGAAAAACGTTTCCACTTAAGGAGCTGTCAGGGTCTGGAACAGGCTGCCCAGGGAGGGGGTTGAGTCACCATCCCTTAAAAAAGGGGCAGATAGGTGCTTAGGGATACGGTCTAGCATAGGATGGAAACGGTTGGACTCGATGATCTTAAAGGTCTTTTCCAACCTTGTGATTCTGTGAACAAAAGAGGCGGCTGGAAACGGAGGGGGAACAGCACTTTCAGCAAGGGCGCGGGGCCACGGCCAGGGATGCAGCCCCCGCCCCCGCTGCCCCCCACCACCGGCCGCCATTTCCCAGCCCAGGCGCTCCTTCTCGCCCCCTCCCCCGGCATCTGGCCTCCTCCGTGCCCCGGCCAATAGCCGCTCGCAGTGCATGTGAGCAGCCCCCCCCCCCCCCCCAATGAGCGCACCCTCCTTCCCACGTGGCGATCTGCGTGATGCCCCCCGCGCGAGTCTTTGTTGGCGGTTCCCCCCCCCCCCCTCCGCTCCGCCAACGCTCCCGCCGGGGGGAGGGGCGCGGCCTCAGCTGCTCCGATGACGTGACGCGCTCTCTCCCTTCCCGCCGCGGACCTACACCATGTGGGCATGTAGTCCCTCCGTTGCCGCTCCGTCGTGGAGCGGTGGGTTTCGCTGGTGTCTCTCGCGATTAATCCGCAGCAGAGCGGCGGGAGAGACGCCCAAGGAGGTTACCTACAGGGCGGCGGCCGCGGCGGCGGGCGGCAGGTGACGCCTGGCGGAAGGACACCTCACGCCGGATCTCGTTTTGTTGCCACGTCTCATATATAAAGCCGGCGCGCGGGCGGTGCCACCTCATTGTGTGACTGTCGCTGCGTCGGGCTGTGTTGCTGGTACCAGCCTCCCGCGCCGCTTGGACCGGAGCAGCCTCGCCTCCCCTCCCCTGGCCGCCATGGCTCTTTAAGGGCGGCGGGGCCAGCGGCGGCATCGGCCAGTGCAGCGGGCGCAGCAGCAGCGGCGGCGGCCTCGGCACACCCCCGGCATCTGCAACCATGGCGTGAGTATCGAGTGAGAGGGGCGGGCAGCCCCTCTCCTGGGTAGCGTTAGTCGCCATCGCTTCCCCTTCGAGTGGGCTGCGGGGCCGGCTTGGCACCCGCATGGTGATGGGTGGCATATCCTGGGGAGTGAAGCAGCTGGCCAGTGGAGGGCAGGGAGCATCCCCATGGGGCTTCGCCTCGGGTGCCGGGAATGGCCGTGCCTGCCACCGCCCGGGAAAGGCCGGTGTTCAGAAGCTCGGGGGGCCTTAGTGCCCCTTGTCAAGGGGCTTCCGTGGGAGTAACGGCTAGAGGTGTCTCGGGGAGGGATTCTTTACCCCGACGAGGGGAATGGCTCAGGAGCTGGGAGGAAGCAGGGCTTTGGAGGCGTCGGGAGCGCTTTGTCCCGGGTCGATAGGCGGGACGGTAATCCTTTAATGCGCTAAGTCTGGGATGACCTGGAAGGGCGGGGGGTGACATAACCTTCGGAGAGCTCCGGAGGGGGTGGTGTCAGGCGCGGAATTCGGTTTGTATCCGAGAGGTCCGTTGTCCTTTTCCACCTCGTCTCCAGCGCCGCGTCCTCGCTGCCGAGCAGGACGCCGCCCCGTGAAACGAGGGCGGCGGCCGGCGCTGGAGCCTCGGTGGAAACGTGGCAGGATACAAAATGGCGGCGGGGGCTGGGGAGAGGGACGCGGCGGCATCACGAAATGGCTGCGGCTGCTGGCGTGGGCGTGAGTCACGGGGATGGGGGTGGGGCCGGAGGGAGCAGTGCCCATATTTGGGCAGGAGGAAACGGGGTGGCCCTGGGCGGCCTACTCGTGTCCGGAGCCTGGGGCTGGCTCTGGCCAGCGTTCAGGAACTAAAACGTGGAGACGGCTTGTTGGAGGCGAAGAGCAGTCCCGAAAATGGGGACGGTATACGAGGCTAGAAGGTACTGCCATACGTCTCCAGATGGGATGGGGTTGGAAAAAAAACTAGGGTGCTGGTTGAACAAGTACTGATGAGTTCCAGGTCTCGTTGCAGGTTTTCCAAGGCTTCACACAGCATTTCTGCTGTAGTCGACAGAAAGACCTTCTACTTGTCTACATCCTTCGACATCAAAGCATTAAAAACAGACGAAAATGAGCCTCTTGAACAGCGAGATGCTGTTGGGGGATATGTTATCCCCCTTCAGCCAGCCGTGTTCGGTGGCTGAAGAAAGTCTGGGACTCCTAGATGACTACCTGGAGGTGGCCGAGCCCCTCGGTTCGCATGGGTTCTCCAGCAACAAGGCTAAGGCAGTCTCCTCCAATTGGCTTGCTGTGGACAGTTTAGGCAACACCATAGATAGCAGCCAGGGTAAGATACTCAAAATTTTATGTCCGTAAAGTGCATCAAGTATAGTGGCACATAACATATTTAGGAACATTCTGATTAAACATTAAACCAATAGATCTTCATCAACATGAGGGCAACCTCATACATGTGCCTGTGTGTGGAAAGCGTGTATACTGCACTGCTTACACAGTACAGAACTGCTGGTTACTGGACTGGTGTACAGTGAAGTGACACTTGTTGTCCTTCTAATAACATACCAGCTGTTAGGCTACTGCTCCCTGGCAGAGGTCACAAGAAACAAGCGTGCCTGTTTCAAATGGCCCTGAATTCTTGCAGTCTTACAGTAAGTGGGATGGAATGTGGGAATAGCTGGCAGCTTTCATTGTGTACCATGTGGTCTTCTGCAACTCAATGCTAGGGGATTTTTTTTCTGATGGTTGAATTTTTTCATTCCAGTCTTAAGAGGCAGGGAAGATGTTAAAAAAGGAGTTTCTAGACTGTTTTCAGAAGTGTTGAGTTCCATTGTTCCTGGTTAACCAAAGTGTTTTTTCTGCTGTGCAGAGGATGCCTTCTCAGGCATGGAGTGGATGGTGGAGAAGATGGATCTGAAAGAATTTGATTTTGATGCCCTGTTAGGTATGGAACATCTGGAAGCCACCGTCTCACCAGACGAGCTGATGGCCACGTTGGAAGACACGTGTGATCTCCTATTTAACCCTACCATCCAGGAATTTAACAAAGAACCTCCACTGATTACTGACCTAATCACCCATCTCCCCGAGTCTCCAATTGGAGCAGATCCAATGGCCCCGTTAGCTTCCCTTTGGTCTTTCCCCCTCTCCCCAGGGTCTCTGACTTCCACTCCAGACCATTCGTTCAGTTTAGATCTAGGCAGTGAAGTGGATGTTCTGGAAGGAGAAAGAAAACAGGAGGGCCCCACCTTTGTAGTAGTGATCACTAAGTCCGAGAAAGAGGAGGAGAACCATTCCGATGACAGCGGGATATGCATGAGCCCAGACTCCTACCTGGGAACCCCCCAACACAGTCCCACCAATTCACTGGGATCCCCCAATGACAACCAGTTCCCCACAGATGCCAACTGTGACTCTGTGCGGTCCAAGCCGTACGATCACCCTGCAGAGAAGGTAGTGTCAGCAAAGGTGAAGGGGGAAAAGAAAATAGATAAGAAGCTGAAAAAGATGGAGCAGAATAAAACTGCTGCCACACGTTACCGGCAGAAGAAGAGGGCAGAGCAGGAGGCGCTGTCTGGCGAGTGCAGAGACTTGGAGCAGAAGAATCAGGCCCTGAAGGAGAAAGCAGATTCCCTTAGTAAGGAAATCCAGTACTTAAAAGATCTGATTGAAGAGGTACGCAAGGCCAAGGGTAAAAGAGCTAGAGTCCCCGAGTAGGGTAGTTTGTAGTTTCCATGTGCATGTATATATAAATGTCTGCTAAAGCTGTGTATTGCTGTCTTTAATAAATTATTTTATAGTAAACCTGCAGTTGTGCTGTCTGATCATAACTGGGGGTATGTAAAACTTGCCCAGCTTGCACCATGCCTTGGTGTAAAGACAAATGCCATCGCTGCTGGGCTTGGAGGGGGGTGATGCAGTGTGCAGCTGGGGCTGTGCAATTGCACAAGAAGAGCTTAGTTCCAACTGGTAGTGTGGGTTGTCAGCAGCTGTGGCCTGAGAGTACTGCAGTTGCTGAAATGGGTCCTTAGGGGTGACCTGAGGATTTCTGTATCAGCATTGCCTTCGAAGAAGTTGAATGGGAGTGTGTAAGGCTGGTGGTGGGGGCAGTTAGATACTTGACATGCATGTTCTGGAGAAGGTGAAGGGTGTGAGGTACCATTAAATCAACAGTGAGTGGTGAATTTAAGAAGTCAGCACCTTTGTAGGAGCAAAGGATGGGAGTCTTGCACTGGTGCATCTGGCTTCTACCTGTGAGTGTGTCTGAGGGTGGTTGGTAGGCTTGGAGTAGGTGCTGCTCTTGCACTGCTGTCAACCAGGGCGTGTGGGTGGGGCTACTCAAGGATGTGCTCTCAAGGATGGACAGTTCCAGAAGAGTCCAACTCTGAGGTGTGGACAGTTGGACTGCTGCCAAGGGACTGGATGAGTTGGTCTAAAAAGTTTTGCTGCAGCCCTGAGGCAGTTGGTGAGGTGATGGGGCTGGGGGCTCCTGGCCCCAGTGCTGCTGAGTGAGGCTGCTGTGGGTGACAAAAGAGGCAACACAGGAAGAAAAACCCAACCCTGCTGTGATGGCTTCTCTATTACTGCTGCAGAGGACTTAAGGATGCCGGACAGGAGGAGCCTGTGTAGCAGGGTGGTGTCTGCCTGTAGATGTTAATTAGTGGGGAAGTTTTCAGCCTGGCTGCTCAGTATGAGGAACTTTTCTGGTTGTTTCTAGTTCTGTCAGGTGCTGAACACCAGTGAAGTTCCACATCCAGCATGGCTGTACTCTGCTAACAAGCTTCAGGATTAGGGACATGCCATTTCTAATCATTTGGGGGGAGGGATTTTTCTTTTTGTGGCAGAGCCACCAATACCCAGATTCAGCAGCACTTGGCCTGCTGGAGCCAGCCTTGGCATGTGGACCTGCCCACCCTTCCCCAGGGAGTGAAAATTCCTTCTCATTCGCACTGACACGACCCAGCAAGCTGCCCAGCCCAGGCACCAGCATGTCCCAGCCTGGCTGGTGTGTGCACAAGGCTTCAGGCCTGGCCTTAGCCAGTGCTTGGCTCCAGCCAGTGCTGGAGAGGGGACTTGACCTGTCTCTGCTTAAAGCTGATGCCTGGGTGACACAGATCCTATTTAAATTACAGTAAAAGACTTGTGTCAGGAGTTGGGTGTTCATGCCACATTGAAATCTGTGTGGGTAACTAATGCTCTCACCTTAGGTTTCTTGAGACAGCAAGTTCCCCATTGAGTGTCAGCTTGGTCTCCTCACCTTCACGGGGGCATTCGCCCATCTCTCACCTCCTGGGCCAATGCTTTGACCACTGTGTACTATACAAATGTGAATTGTCAAGGACATGGAGGTCCTGCTTTAAGTGCTGCTTTGTTCTTCAGAATTTATTGGTGACTGCATGCAGGGATGAGGAACTGTTACTCTTTTGGGAAGTAAAGCAACCCAAGAGGTTTCTTTCAGATCGCTTGTACCTGCAAGGCAGGGAATGGGGATAATTGGAGGCAGGAAAGCCCAATGAGCAGGACAGTTTTGCCCTTGATGGATCAAATCTGTACCTGAGGTGACAATGTGCTTGGTCTCTGAGCCACAGAAAACACGGTAACCATTATGAGTGTATGAACTTCTCCGGGCAGGGCAAACCCCGCCTCTTCTCTTTGGACGGATCCCTCTTTGAAAACATGAGGCGACCACCTCCTCTTCCTTCAGAGCCAATGCATCTTCTGCCTAAACCTGGCAGCAGCCTGGGCAGCGGGTGTATTTTACAGCCCTTACTCAGCTCACCCAAAGCCTGGAGATTGTCAGCATGTTTATCCCTCATCCCACCCCATGGCGAGGCTGTCCATGAGCCATGCTTGACTAAAGGCAATTCTCCTTTGAGTCTGCTCTGCAGGCAGATGAGGCAGCGTCTCTGCTGGCTAGTAAATACATGATTCTGGTTTCTACAGCCCTTCAGAGAGTATGTAGCTACAATTTACCAAATTACACTTCAAGGGAGGAAGATCAGAGCTGGAGCAGGAGACAAGGAATGCCTGACGCACCCATGCTGCTTTGCTCTCTGTCCTGTGTCCCTGCGTGTGTTTCATAGGAGGCCTTGCAGGAGAACCAGAAACCTGCCCTTAAAGAGTGGTTGGCCATGTTACTGTCTGCTGCGGCTCCGAGCTTGCAGCCAATATGGCAACCTTACACAACGCCTGCTGAAATGACGCCGTGTTTCCATACTTAGTAACTGAGTTAAGCTTTTACACTGGCTGGAGATTAGGGCTGGCTCTTCCTCTGCATTTTTCCTTTAGCGTTTTCCTCCAGGCTTGTGTTAGGCACAACGCAGCAGCTTGTCCGGCTGCCAGAACACCAAGGACACTCAGGTTACAGATCCCATCCCATGGGAAAAGGACTCTGACAGCCTCCTGCCTGGTGACTGGTTTTATATTTTGCAGCCTGTGGGAGCTGTCTTCTTTTTCTCACAGCCTCTCTGAACAAATCTGCTTCAATCAAATCCTTGCGGCTTGCACACAGCGTGATGCCGTGTCCAGAAATAGATTATAGCGCATGAAATGCAGGCTTTACCTGTCACCAGAGGAGCCCACTTCTAATGCATCCTTGTAAACAGCAGAATTCCTCCCCTCCCCCATCCCAATTCTGCATTATATAAAAGCTATTTGAATCGGAAGCTGGCACAGCTGATGGGATTTCTGTCTTGGTTTTGTCCCTCTGAATTAAGGGCAGTGAAGTGGACCTCACACACACAGCGTGCGTCACCCTCGGGCTGCCCATCGCTTAGCTGATCTTGTACTGCGTTGTCAACCAGAGTCTGGTATTGCAGTACACAACCAACCAACCAACCAACCCCGAGTCGATCACAAAGTTGCCCTGACAACATACGGCCTCTTCTTACAAGCTTGTTTCTGCTGCTATGATGATATTTATAACTACCTTCCTCTTTGCCCTTCCTCTAGAGACCCAGGTGCTCACACTTCTCTCCGCAGATGAGAAGAGGAAACTACCACTGCTGCTCACCACGACTTCCTCGCACGCCTGCACAGAGAACCAGATGCACCTTTGCAGGGTGTTTGCAGAAATAAATCCCCAGCTGCGGCTTTGGAGCATGAAGAAAGAATGATGATAAAAATCTTCTGGATAGCTTTTGCCCTAGCAGCAAGCCCAGAAATAGCTGCAAGGACAGGCTGTCCTTTGGGAGATGAATGCTCCCTCAGCACTGCTGAGCTGGACCAGTAGAAGGAAAAAGTGGGTTATTCTGATTGAAACAGTTTCACACAGTGGTAGTCCAGTCACAGCCCCTTCAGCCCCAAAGCGATGTCCTCTCCAGAGAGGAGTCGTGTTTCTTGAGAAGAATGTCCTCCTTGTCTTGCTTGCATTTCCCACAGCCTCATTAAGTGTTGCCTCACCTTTTTTTCCACGTATGGTTCAGCTCCTGTTCTTAGCACATCCATTTACTTTCCCTGTTTTGAGATGTCCTTTGCTTTCTCAACCCTCACTACCATGGAGCCACCCTTCTTCTCCACTTACTAAACCTGTTTCTAATTCAGAAAGCCTGTTCTGGGGGTGGGAAATCTGTAAGGGTTTGGTCAGAATAATAGCAGTTTACTCTTCTATTGACTTAGGGCTTCAGAAACAGCAGGATCCACTTTGCCCTTCCTATACGCATCATTTCCATCTCATCTATATTGATTTTTTCTCCATACAGTTCAGGTAGCTTCTGGAGGCATCCTACCTTCCTCCATCCTCCTGATGGATTCACAGCCTTGCCATGGAGCCCAGCACGTACATTCCTGTTATATTTCATTTCCAGTGTAAAGACAGTCTTGGGGTCTTAGTATAAGCACCCTTTGCTGTCGTTCCCTCTCCCCCCCAAAAAAACCCCAAATCTCAGTTTTGCTTGCCTATTGAAATGCTTCAAGCTGTTGGACCTTGTGAATTACCAGAGGAGTTTGCTGCTCCAGCCTAGGCAATGCTATTTTGGCTGCTCAGGTATCCCAAGCATGCCATCTTTGCATTACTTCCAGCGCACTCATGCAGTGTCACAAGCCACCAAATGAAGCTGGCTCTACCCACATGCTCCAATTTCCCTATTACACAGCAGCATGTTCTCAAAGTAATGGCTAGCTGCCTCTCATTTCTCCTTCAGCTGCTCGTTTCCTCTCTTTTACATGCACACACCCTCTTATAAAATGGCAGGGGGCAAGTTCCAAGTGCAGCAGACACGTCAGCTTATTTTATATAGGGCAGAGAATCTCCTAGTTCTGTAACTCCTCTGGATCTCCATTGCAGTGCATGGACAGCTGAACAAGGAGACCTAGTCTTTGCGCCCCATTAAAGGAGATAAATGAACTTGCTGGCATGCAGACGGTGCAGCTCAGGACAGACCAGCTTGGCCAGATCACCAGCTAGCCCTGCCAACAGCTAATTCGTTCAGAAGAAGGTGCACGTAACCCTGTAGACAGCTGCTGACCAACCTTCATGCTTTTTATTTCCCCTGCCCCCACCAGTAAGTGGTTGGCACTGTTCACCCTACTTAGTGTGACTATGGATAGATATGCAAACCCTTAATCCGTCTCAAACCCACTAACCCTTCAGCCTGGCTTGGCTGGAGTTCCACATTTTGAGCTGTAAGCTGGCATTAGGCAGCCCGCTGCTTTTCACACGCCTCGTTTTTAATTGAATTGATGGCTCTTCTTGTCTCAAAATGAGAGACTTCCTTTTGCCATAAGTTTCATTTGTGAGCTATTTGGGGTGCTGCTGCTGTGCATCCTTTCTATAATAACCAGTCCCTCACTGCTCAGGAGCCCACCCATGTTGCAGGTGCTGATGTTGGGTTCATCATCGGAGAGACTGGTATGGAAGCCAGTGATGAAAAAGAAAACAGAGACTGAGCTTCCCAAAGGCTTTTAGGACTCTCCCCTCCTGGTTTCCCCCCACAGGCTTTTCAGCATTTTGTCTTGTTTGCCTGAGCAAATTTTACAGTCTGCCTTTCATTCACAGCCAGGTTTATTACTGTTAGGTCATTTCAGAGGCGAGAAGTTGATTAGTGTCATAAGCAAACACATTCTCAGGGTTTACATTAGCAATCCTCCCCTCTCCTGGTACACGTGTAACGCTGGTATCAGCTGTTGTTGCTTTCTACACTGAAAAATTAAAGGCTTGCTGACATGGCAGAGGCTGTATCAGCTTACATTAGCCTGGACCCATCCAGACAAATGTTCCTGCTTGGTTTCTGTGCATATAACGAAGGAGCAATAGGCCATTAACCGGCCTGATGAATCTTATTCACAATGAGCTAGCTCAACACTGAGCATCTGGGAACCATTCTACCTCATCTAAACCATTTCCCTGGAAAGATTCTACCACATTAATAACGCTCTAGAGCTTTAATTTGCATTTATATGAAAGCTGCTGCTGCCTCCTCCCATTCTGACTGCCTGCTGTATGTGGGTGGGGATGCACTGTAAGATGGCATCCTCCTCCTTCTTCCCTAGCTCAGCTGCCTCTATTTTCTGCTGCAGGATGCTCAGCTGGTGTCGCAGAGCTGGGAAGAGAGCCAGCAGCGTGATGAGCTCAGAGAGCATGCAGCCCTCAGCATGCAGCAGTGGGATGCATCCTTGCATTTCTGCTCACAGCTGCGTGGGAGAAAAATGACATCCGGCAAGTCCGAGGGTTGTGGGCTGCAGTGTGTGATCTTCCAGCATGGGAACTGGAGGCCAGGGACCAAGTAGGAAAAGCAGCTACAGGAGCTGCTCCTCCCCTGACCCCTCCTTTGCTCTTTTGTAGGGCAGCAGAATCTGGCTGCAAGGAATGGAGAGATGCACACGCCATGCTATATAGGCACAGCTAGGACCATAACACAGACAGCTGGGAGCATAAGAGAATGCTTAGCTGTAGCTCAACACCAGGGACATGGGACAGGCTGGCACCTATTTATCCTTGGAGCTTAAAGACATTTGCCTCGGGGGTCAACTCCTGCCCTTGTTTACCCAGTGTAGGGAAGGCACTGCTGCTTTATTGTAGGAACTCCAGCCCTGCTAGAGAGGATGAAAAAAAATCAAGGCTAGAACATGTCTGATCTTTGTCCTTGCAAAAGATGATTTATCTAGAGCCACCCATTCCCTTCTCCTTGGTTTTCTTTCCTCTACAAGATTAGCATTTCCTTTATTCAAGGATTCTGTTGGCTGTACAAGCAAGTTTAATTTCAGATGGCAAAGTACAGTCTGCCAGGTACCTTTACCCTCTTAAACAATACAATGCCTCATTGCATACAGCCACGAGAAGTGTGCCAATTACTTCTGTTGGCCCTGATGGTCTTTCCAGCCAATAGTGAGAACTCCCATCCAACTCCTTGGGGAAAACCACTCTGGGCCTCACCTGAAAGTTCCTCATGACCTTTGAGAGAGCAGCTTTCCAGCTTTCCCCTTTGCTTACGCTTGCAGCAAACAAGCCAGGTTTTGTACACTGCAAGTGAACCACATTGCCCTAGTGATCCTCCCTGGAGCAACAAGGGGTGGCTGTGCTTCCCTCAGCCTGCACAAGCAGGGCCCAGGAGCTGAACAACCACAGGAACAAGGAGGAGATGGTAGAGGAAGTGCAGGGGCTGCCACTAAGGACCTCTCTAAGGTGTTCAGCCATCCCCAGGAAATCAGGGCTCCATTGCATGTGACCATTATTTGGGAAGACAAATGCCATCACTCCTGCCCTGCTGTTACTTTTCCCCCTAGCTTTGTATCATAGAATGGCAAGGGTTGGAAGGGACCCCAAGGATCAGAGAGCTCCAACCCCCCTGCCACAGGCAGGGCCACCAACCTCCAGGCCTGGATCTACATAAGGTTGCCCAGGGCCCCATCCAACCTGGCCTGGAACACTTCCAGGGACGGGGCATCCACTACTTCTCTGGGCAGCCTGTTCCAGGACCTCACCACTCTCTCTGAAAAAAACTTCCTCCTAATATCTAATCTAAACCTTCCCTCCTTTAGCTTTAATCCATTCCCCCTTGTCCTGCCATTATCTGCCCTTTTAAAAAGCTGATTCCCCTCCTGTTTGTATGCTTCCTTCAGGTACTGGGAGGCTGCAATGAGGTCCCCCCGCAGCCTTCTCTTCTCCAGGCTGAACAAGCCCAGCTCCCTCAGCCTCTCTTCTATATATGCCAAGCATGACATCATGTGGTATAGAATGTCCTGGCTGCGTCCCTTCCAAACTCCTTGTGCACCCTCAGCCTGCTCACTGCTGGGCTGGTGTGAGCAGAAGAGGCCTTAGCTGTGTGCAAGCAGTGCTCAGCAGTAACATCCCTTTATCATCAACACTGCTTCCAGCACAAATCCAGGTCACAGCCCCATATGAGCTGCTATGAAGAAAAAGAACTCTATCCCAGCCCAAACCAGTTCTATATTTACCAGTTTTGGCTGCAGATAGCTGAACTTGCTGTCGTTACAAGAAATCCCCTCCCACAAGCTATTGCACAAGTACCAGTATGCTCACCCTTTTGGTCATTTCAGTATGTTTGCTATTTCCCCTGTCTGGGCCTTGTACATCTGGGTGACCTTCCCTCTGAGGCAGATAGAGAGGAAAACAACACCACAGAGGAGGTGCAGACTTAAGACTGCACCAGGAATTACAATCAGAGGACAGGGAAAGGATATCAAATACCCTGCAGTGCTGACATCTAAACAGCTATCACTCAGGTCAGCCCAGCCCTTAGTAATCAACTCCTGAGACTAACCAGCTTGGCATTAGTCCTCCTCACCCTTTTTTTTCCCCCAAAGGGAACACACTTCACATCTCCTTGGGTAAGCAGGAGGAAAGGGCAGTGGTAGGAGCTCCCAAAAGACGTATTTACAGTGGTTTAGCAAGGAAGAGTCTGGAACAACACTCCCATCTGCTGGGCCTTTTATTTGTTGCAGCAGTAGCCTAATAGAAAAAAAAATAAAAAATCCCCAACCCAGCACCACAACCTCTAGCTCAAGTTTTTAACTTCATGCCAAGGCTGACATCTGGGTTACAGCCCCTCCTGGCTACAGGAGCTGGCAGCACCCAGCAGCACTGTCCTCTGAGCACCTCACTGGGAAGCTCAGCTGTACAAAGCCAAAGGACAACTTTCTCCATGTAAAAACTCTTCCTTGGAGAGTAAAGACTGAGCTGGCAAAATAGGAGTCATCTCTGTTCCATCCTGTGCTCTTTGAAGGCTTCAGCATGTCAGATTAAGTACATCTGTCAACATGAATCAGCAAGAGGCAAGGCCATTCATACCATTTAGTCATCCTCAGGAGAGGGATGCTTGGATTAGAACAGTGACACGGTTTGTCTTCATCAATCATAGCCTGTCGTAACAATCATTATTACAAAGGCAAAGACAGGCAGTGTCTGCAACAGTCATTTAATCAAACAACACACAAAGTTCTTACAATGACTGAAAAACCTGACACAGGCTGTGATAAGAACAGAAACTGCAGTTCAACAGACTTCTCAAAGCACCCTTCCCTCCCGATGATTTATTGCTGCTGGTCCTAATCATTTCTCTGTTCAGATACAGTAAATTAAATGCTTCCTGCCCAGTAACACAGGTAGCAGAAGCCTTACACCCTGAGGAAGGGTTTGATATTTGGCTCGGTCCACCCTTCTACATCAAGAATGCAAGACATGTTGGCTGGAGATAAGGACGACGCACCTCAGAGCCAAGAGAACCTCCGTGGCTCTCGCTGGCAAGTAACAAGTTCTGCACAGATGCAGAGCTGCTCTGCAAGTGTGACACCAAAATACTTGCTGACAGAGGCACATCTCCTGTGTCTCATCTCAAACATGCTGAGGAAACAGCCAGCCCTGCGTGCTGAACGCTCTGCTGCAGGGAGCCCTTGTCGTGTGGCTTAAGGTCTCCCAAAGTATTCTCTCTCAAATTTACGGAAATCTTCTTCAGTAAAGACAGTGCCCTCAGGTTTCTTCTTTGCCACCTTCTTTGGAGGCAGATCTTTGGATTTCCTCCCTCTGTTCTGAGCAAGAACCTTCAGACAATGAAAAAGGGGAAAAAAAGAAAATCAACAAGGTTGTCCAGAGCAAACCACAAAAGTTAGATTTTCAAGCTCCCCCGCAGCACCCCTAATATTCTGCTGGCACTCTGCTATATCCTGGAATGCCTCCAAAGAAAACGGAGGCAATCACTGGTGTTAGCCAAAGCAGGTCACTGGGACAACAACAAACATCAACCTACTATTTTTGGAGCCAACTATGGAAACTGCTGTCTGGTAACTGTCACAGAGACAGAAACACTTCATCTCAGTTCAGACATTTCTGGAACTGTGACCTTCTTTTATTGCGTCTCCCCTCAAGACAACCTGAGAAAACCCAGCAAGCTGGTGGAATTCCCCCAGCATTTCCTAATACACTACCACCTCCTTTCACAATCTTCAGCCTGAGAAACACTGACCTAAACAACTTGGTTTATTTAAGTTAAAAGCCTGTATCTCATAAAATCATCCCTAGATTTGAGCCCTGTCAGCTATTCCCTTCAAATCCTTGCACAGAACTAACTGTTGGAGAAGACCCCTGGTTAAATTCTCAGTTTATTAGACACAACATTCAAGAGGCTATAAAATTCTGAAGGCATGATGCAGGAGCACATTTTGTTACTTGCTAAAGAGCCTCCAGCTACAGAGAAGGGCAGATGGCTCAACTGTAAGAAGGTCTGAACCAGGGTTTCTTTGCCAGCTGAAGCTATGAAATGTCTCTGGCAATCAGGAAAAGCCAACAGCTGTTAGTAGGCTTTAACTAGCATCAGGGAACATCATATGCACAGCATGTCAACAAAAGCTTAAAGCTTAATAAGTTGCTTTGCCAGTGCACACAGAAGTTTCTCAAGCCTACTTCTAGACAAAAACCTGACTGACCTGCACAGGGTCTAAGCTGGAAGACCTGGGAATGACTCCTATTTACTCGTGTTCTTCAGCAGAAACAGACCCCCAAATAAAGAAGAGACGGTCTTACTTGCTCTGTGATGGCTTTGTTTGCAACACATCGTCCCTTCAGCATGTACCGCAGGTTTGTGCTCAAGTGATTCACGGCCTTTCTCTTGTGGTACTCCTCTAGGTCAGAGCAGAGTGAGATAAAACACATCAGCTGCTCATCCAGGCAGCATGAAAGGAGACATTGGGAGATCGCCAAAGCCCTGGGAGAAAGAGCGTCTGCTGCGGCTCAGGGACAAGGGTGCTTCCACAGATCAGGCTGTGTTTAAGCGTGAGACACCAGAAAGGCATCCAGAAGGATGGGAAGGGATGGATAAGAGCGACCGGGAGGGGGGCTGCGGGACACTACGGGGGGACCCGGTGCGAGAGCTGTGAAGGGCGGCAAAGCTGCCTCCCCTGCCCCCGCAGGCAGGCCGGCACTAACCTATCGCAGACTTAACGACTCTGCCCTTGATCGTGGCCTTGTTCTTGTCGAGCTCCGGCGCCTTCTTCCTCCGCCTCGCAGCTCCCGCCGCCCTGGGGCCGTCCCGCTCCCGCTGGAGCCCCGGCGGGGCCCTTCCCTGGCCTGCAGCGGGAAGAAGAATGGGATTACTCAAACCGCGCGACGGAAATGGCCGCGTCCCGTCCCGTCCCGTCCCGTCGCCCCCGGTCCCCGCGGGCCCACCCGGCGCCTCCAGCAGCTCCAGGCCGCGCCGCAAGAGGGACGCCGACATGGCCACACACCCCCGAGCCGCCGGCCAACTTCCGCCCGCGCGTGACGCCGCTTCCATGAGGCACATCCGGCGCCGTGCGCGGCCCGGCGCGCACGCGCAGAGGGAGAGGCGGCGGGGCTCGGGCGGGAGGGGCTGCGGCGCCATGTTGTGACCAGTCACCGTACACTCGTCCTGGGCGCGGGTTGCGCACGCCGGATGCGCCGTGTTCCTGCCGGTGGCCCTTCCTTATCGCCTCTCTCTCCCCCTTCTGCAGCGTGTGATCCGGCAGCCGGCCTGTGGGCCCTCTGCATTACGCCCTTATGGAGCCACTGTAATGAGCGCTGAGGGGCCCCTGCCATCACAGGCACAGTGATGATTGCAGGCCGGGGGAGAAGGGGACGGCCGGCAGTGGCATTACGTGTTGGCTCAGCAAGGCCCCCAGATCCAGATGTAACTCTGCCAGGCTCCTCAGGCGCAGAGGTTCACTCTGCCATCATAAATTGCATCTATCCTTCAGTATTACTTCAGTCTGCATATTTAAAGCTTTCTGCCCCCATTCTTGCCCCTCTAGAGACTTAATATCTGCTAAATTTAGCTGTGATTGGAATAAAGCATATTCAATTATAGCCAGTGCTGGCAGTAACAAGCTGACACTGGAGGAGAAGAGGTTTATTCTCCCCCAGACATGTCCTGCAGGGAGGCAGCGATACAAGCGGCTCTCATTGTTTCTCATAGTAATGATTTCTAGTGGGGACTGATAATGGTTAAACCTTGGTTCATTAAAAGATATTCATGCTCTGGAAATTGTTCCCCAGCCTCTGCAGATACCACCTCAATGCCTGTCTTTTTATTGTTCTTTCTCTTCTGACTCCCTGGATGGTTCCCAGCATCCCACATCAGTGTCTGCAGGCATGACAGTGCAAATTCATTTTTCTGGACAGGAATTCCTTGGTGCTTGTTCTTGGCTTCAGGGATGGGCAACGTTAACCATTCAGTGCTTGTTGTTAATTTTCCTTTTACAATAATGAAAAGCATTAAAAAAAATTGATTTGGGGGGTAATCACTGGATATGTGACACAGAACACTTCTTTCCTGTTGGTAGGTAATGGTAGATGGAGCTTGCTCAGCTTTTAGTTTCCTGCCAGGCTTGTCCCTCCAGTTGCATGAAAGATAACAAGTTATGAGGAGGTGGCTGTAGTTTTGCAAAGGAGAATCCGAACAGGCAGTGAGCTAATAGCCTACTGCTGGAATTGAAGAGGACATCAAAGAGCATTCTAGGCAGCAGCAGATTTGTTAGCGCTGGTATACTCAGATTAACTTTATCTTGGTTAGAGTGAGATAGACGATAGCTGCCAGTGATCTTACCATGGGGAAAGTGTTTCCAAAAATATCTCATCAGTTAAACACTCTCTTTTAGCCCCTAAAATAGAATTTACAGGTTCTTTGTAAGCTCCCCATGATTACATATTACATAGTATACTCAAGATAGCTTAATCTACTGGTTAAACACTACATTTGCATCATTTAGGATAACCTAATACATTGTTACATGTGCTTAGTGTCAGAATGGTGTAACCTCATAAATGCCTTACGAAAGCACCCCATACAAAAATATCTTCATTACCAATACTGTGAAACATTTAACAAAATAGTGTGGTACAAGCTGCACTGATTTATTATCCTGGTGATGGAAAATACAAGCCCTTACCTCAAAAGGTAAGCCTTTACAAGCCCCTTTACCTCAAAAGTAAACCATTACTGAAGCCCTTTTTTACCTCAAAAGTATACCATTACTGATACTACCCTATTTCTGTTTCTCTTGCTCCAATTAATATAGCTCTCAGTTACTTAGGTCTCTCAGAAAATCTGACTCCCTTCTTATTAAATATCTTCAGTAGCAAGAAACAGTAATACAGGGAACACCTCCTTTGACCAGCAAGGTTGAGCGCAGACTTGCTGTGATTTTAGTCAGCAATTACCTGCAGAATAAAATTTAACGAGCACGGAGGGGTCACTTGCTGAAAGAGAGAAGGCAAGGCGCTTTCTTTAACTGCATTCACAGTCCCCTGCCTCAGAATCTGGTCAGGCTCTTGGAGCTAGTTAGTGCACCAAGAAGTCAAATGGATGCATGCTTCGTGGTGTGACGCATTCCCCAGGTTTGGATCTGTTACTAAAGATCACGGTCCAACATGGGCCATGGATTTTTTAACAGTTTCTGAAGTCATGTACTTATTACTAATACATTATATTTCTTCAGCTCCCTTTAACAGGATCTGGCAGCTTTTCTCAGGGCATGATCATTAATGTTTCTCCTAACTGCATTCTGGCTTCAGCTGCGCTTGGTCTTGCCAGACATGGTGATAATAGTGTCTGTCATGTCTCTGTTCGGGTGACTTTGGTACAACTAATACCTGTCACACTCTTGTAGACACAGGTGCAGAGTCTTCCCTTGCTCTTTGATTTTAATAGAGAATTATGCTTACATCTTTTCCCTGCAGTACTAAACAAGATCAGTTTATTGACTTATATTAGGAATGTCCAGTCGTCTCTGAACTGCATTTTGCCTGTGTATTTTATGTTACTTTAAATCTGTCTATATGGAGAGTTTAGATGTTTCAATCACAGAATCTCTTCTTCTACATGTCATAAACCATAAAATATCCTCTGCTGACCTTAGCTTAAGTCCACTAACCCGTCTTTGATAAATCTGCTTGATGCTGAGTATAGCATATAAAATGTTGTACTTCTCTTTCCAGGAGCTTTATCACTCTCACAGTGATTATGTGCTCCTTACTTCATCATGAGACATACATTTAACTATCAATTTCTTTTACTTGAGTCACTGTGGAAAGCAGTTGAGCAGACTCTACAAATAGCTTTTTCCAGACTAGCATGTACTATTAAAAATTTAATGTTAGGAGACTTTGTGTCTATGTCAGTAAAAAAATAATCAGTATTTCATTTTAGTGTTTGAAAGCCTCTCCTCAAATTAAAATTTCATCCAAGAAAACTTCATCACTTTGTGATATGAACTCAGAAATCAGTGCAGTTAGCTCTTTGACAGAATGAATGCTTAAATGTAAAACATCCAAATAAATGACTCTTTTAGAGCATGATTAAGCTAACTTTGGATGGCAAAAACCACAGGTGCTGCATTTCAGATTGAGAATATCTTTGTTTTGGGGAGTTAATGTCTCTTTGAAAGCTTTCTGCTGCGAGTATTCCTGTTTTACAGCTTTCTTTAAATCCCATGCCTCAGTGGGTACCCATGAGCTAGCCAGCTTTTCAATTACAAATAATTCAGCATACAGATCAGTTCAAGTTTTAAATAACTTCTGTATGTGAATATTATCAGTTCACTTTCTGCTTTATTTCTTATGGGATAGAAAAAATGGAAATTTTCCCTGTGTGAATATGTTGATAAAGTTTCTGGTTCATCTTGGAGTGACTGTTCTTTTCCCTGTTATTCTAGGCTTTGTAAAATGTCTGAGGTTATCGTACATTTGGCCTGTTCTGCCTTATTATTCTTACTGTGTGCGTTCATGGTTAAATCATATTGCTGTCTGTGGCAGTTCATAACAGCTGTTTGCTCTTATTTTATGTTCCAGCTTCTGGACTTGGGGGGTTACTCAGGAGTCTTGGCCTGAAGGAATATTGTGAAGAATATTAGAAACAGAAGCTGAGGGCAGCATTAGAAGTAAATTACAGCAATCACAAGTGTTTATTTACTTTAGAGATTTAAAAAAAAAAAACAGTCTTATGATTTTGGGAAATGGGATCGTGGTGTTTGAACATTTGGTATTTTCCACACTGACACAAAATGAATCAGACCAATTTTTAAGCTGATATATAACAGATTTTCATCTCTGCATGTTTCTTCACGTGTAGATTATGGAACATGCTTTGCTTTAGGCAGCTGTCCAGTTTTGCCACAGCCCACATTCTGTATTTTCTCTTGAACAGCAGCTTTGAAAGCTGCTGTCATTAATATTTAGCTGTGTTTGCCAGCTCGAAGCACTTTGTGTTGTGGTCACTGTTCCTGCAAAGAGCCATGGATCACTGCCTGCCCTGTACCTCAAGTACATAGGAACCTTTGTCCTTTAACTGTGTGACATGCCTTTGAAAAGCAATTTGACTTTCTGGCCTAGTGAATTTGAACAAGGGCTGGACAATGCTTCGATTCATACACTTGCATGGGTGTCTAGTTACTTTAGACTGACAGAAAGTCTTTTATTCTGACTTTTGTGGGTTTTTTTTATGCAGTGCAGATATCTACCTCTCCATGCACTTTTCAGCCTGTTCCAGGTCACAGGAAATCTAGCTCTGCCTAGCATGGCTTCTGCAGATAATGTTGGCACAGGTGAAGATTAAATTGGTTTCCCACTGCACTGGGTGTAGTAGTAGGAAATGAACTCTGCCTCTGATCAAGACAGGAGTTTTTATCCTCCTGTACAGAGATAAGTGACTAACAAAGTACCTGAGATAGGAGGAATGCTCAAACTAGATCTTTTGAACGACTATGTCAAGGTGTAGACCAACATGTATCCATGTTCTCCACTTGCAGTGTTTTGGCTCCAGATGGGAACAGAGCAAGCACCAGGATCTTTGCTGAGGCTGTAAGAGTCTGCTTTGTACAGAGTCCTTCTTCAGGGCTTAGGATACCAGAAGAAAACACTTTGGTAGTAGTATTTTGCATATAATGCAGCTTATTTTGTGTATAATACAAGTCTCACAAGCTTTTTTGCTCAGAAATCATGGGGGTTGTATCCAGACTCACAAAAAAGCCCCAATTTCCAAATACCCTCACACTTTCTATCTTTGCCTGAAAGGAAAAGTCTCTTCAGAGGGGCATCTGCTGCTCTTGTGTGCCTCCTCAAGTGCACACAATTATTCTTAAATGTCAGGAGAGGGAGGAAGTAGTAGAAAGATCCCAGGGCTCAACAGGGTGACTGACTTTTCCCTGTTTCTTCAGTGGGCCATGGAGATGGTTTCTGGCTCCTCATCCTGCCCATCCCAGCTACTTCATTCCTGCAGCATTGACTCTTTGAGAAAGTGGTGGAGCCACTGCCACTGTTTCCTCCAGTCTGGAAGGCCAAAAGATATATCCTACTGTAGTTGCTTTTCCTTTTCCCTAAAAACCTAAGAAAAAAGGATGAAAATCCTTTGGCAGAGCAGCAGTGGGCCTGAGTGAACGAAATGTAGAGGAGGTGTGGACCATGAACTGCTAAATGCTGGAGAACAGGTGTATCAGAGATGGTGGACACAGGAAGGGGGCAAAGCCAGCACTGATACAGGGGTTGGGGCGAGTGCAGTTATAGATGGTCAGACTGAATGAAGGGCATTTTAGGAAGGTGAGTAAAGCCTGGACAACACCTACTGCTGTATGTACACACTGGAGAGATTTGGGCCCTGTGCTTTGGGGATCTGACTTGTGAATTTTTGTGTGTCTCAGTGGCAGCACTGGATTATCCCAGTTTCTGGGAGTTATGACTTGTTTGGTGGAAGCCCTTGAAGAATCTTCCAGGACATCTTCCTGTGTTACTCTGGAAGATTACAGTTAGCAAAGAGCTTGATGAGACACTCCAGTCACCAAGCTGAGCCTCCAAGATTTCCAGGAGCTTTGCTTTACTTTCAAATCAGCTTCAGCCAGCTGGAATGTAACCTGTTGACTTTAGGTTTTTCCCTTTTCTTCCCTCTGGATTTCAGCCTATGCTTTCTTTTTCTTTTTATGCTTCTAGACTTGGTCTGTCCCTTTTCAACTGCAGACTGGCCTCCTTGGCTTGATGCCTGACCTTCTTCTTTTGTTTCACCTTTGGCTTTCAGCTCAACTCTATTTCCTCCTTTGATTGATTTGCTCTTTGTAGCTTTCTTTTGTGTTTTTGTCAGAACTAAGGTATTCTATGCCAGAATCTGAGAAATTCACCCCTAAAAACATTTCCCTGCTGAATACACAGAAAATGGACAGAAATTGAAACAGGGATTTTGAGACAAGGTTCTGAGTGTAATGTTCTTTAACTAGGGGGATTTGTGGTGGTTCTCAGTTCTGGATGTATTGTGGCAGTTGATGAAATAAAGTCTTGTTTCTTCCATGAAGGATGTATTTTTATCCTGATTACAATGGAAATAATGATTTCTCATGTAAAGAGCTCGGTAATACACAGAGAAGAGGCTGCATTAGAGCTGAGAGCTTAAGTATCCTCATGCTGTGCAGATGTGAAACTGGGGGATATCAGTTGTTGTTGAATGTGCCTGCTTTCAAAGCAGTGACAAAGATGTGGGAGGCTCAGTGTTTTCTTCTCAGCCTCTCTGCTCCAGGGCCTTGAAATGTTTACAGACCCCAGAGCTGGCTCTGGATGCAGCAGAGTTTAGCTAGTTATGCTTGTCACCAACCATTAAGGGTTTGGAGACAGGCAGGAGATGGGTTGGGGCTGTCACAGGCTTTTGCTGCCTTAGGCAGGCCTTGCTAGTGGATGCCTCTGCTGCTTGGTGCAGAGCAGAGCTGGGGCAGCATTGCCTGCTGCTGCAGCTCCTGCCTGCTCCATCCTGTGCTGGCACTGGTCCGATATTGCCATGGCTAAAGGTGTGTCACATCCCCTGGTTCAGTGGCTAAAGGTGCATCTTCTGCACGCCTCTGTTACCCAGTTCCTTCAAGCTTGGGAGGGAGCCCTTTGGAGACAGCAGGAAAACCACAGGGAAGTGGAGGAAGGAGGGTTGGGAAGGTGCTGCAGGGCAGGGGACAGCCAGGCCACCACCCTGGCTGTTTCTGATGTGGGAATTGAGAGCAAGGCAGCAGTGGGGATTTAGCTGCAAGCAGCAGGGGCTTGGGTACTTATTGCCACAGTGCACACTTTGTGGTTTCCTGATTCATGGGATTTTTTTTCTTCAGAATTGCCCAGAACCCCACAGAATAGCATGTGAGGCTTGCCCAGATCAAGGAGCTGTCCTGGGGCTGGCATGCTGCATTTATCAACATGGTGCCAGAATTCTTTCCCTGCACTCTTACTTTGCCTTCCTTCCCTCCTCCCTCAGCTGTATTTTGTCTTTCCTTGTCTTAGTCCCTGTTTCTTTGACTGCTGTCTCTCTTTGTAGCCCTTGCTTCTCCAATCAGGATCTGCAGTTTTCAGAGGAAGTGGGAGGGTGATAGTTCAACCTGACCTTTTCACCATTTGTTCTTGACTCCCAGCAGGTGAGTCCCTCTAAATTATACAGTTGGCTCCTCTCCTCTCCTCTCCTCTCCTCTCCTCTCCTCTCCTCTCCTCTCCTCTCCTCTCCTCTCCTCTCCTCTCCTCTCCTCTCCTCTCCTCTCCTCTCCTCTCCTCTCCTCTCCTCTCCTCTCCTCTCCTCTCCTCTCCTCTCCTCTCCTCTCCTCTCCTCTCCTCTCCTCTCCTCTCCTCTCCTCTCCTCTCCTCTCCTCTCCTCTCCTCTCCTCTCCTCTCCTCTCCTCTCCTCCCTCCCCCCTCCCCTCCCCTCCCCTTCCCTCTTTTAAAAATCTGAAAGTGATCAGTATGTGCTTGGGGGACCCCCACTCTCAGGGTGCAGGGTCAGCCCTGGAGGTGCTGGCTACCATGCACACACACACTCACCACACGAGTCCCCCTGGGCCAGGCTGCTTCTCCAGGACTACATGTCCTCCTCTGCCTCTTGTATTCTGAAATCGGAGGAGCAAAATGCCAGTGGGAGAGAAGGCCCGGCTGCCATTTCTAGCGCGGTGTATGGTACCACAGAGGCTCTCCTCACTAGATGTCACTGTGAGGCTGGGTTTTGCCAGCCACAAGCACAGCAGCCAGGAGAGATGGGTGCTGAGATGGGTGCAGAGCATAAAGAAGGCCCTGCCAGGAGCAGGAGGAGGGCACAGAAGAGGTTTGCAGGCCAAGTGTTCTGTTGCTGTAGGTTTTACACAGTCCTGGCAAGTTTTGCACACAAAACCAGCAAGATGCAGGAGGGTTTTGGGGTGCAAGTCCATATCAGTACCTTTGAATACCCCAGCCTGTATCTGGGAGTCATCAGGGCCTTGGTGTGAGTTGGCCACAATGACTTTAGTCTGAGTGGTGCTCATCTCCTGCTGATTGTGATACCAGTTTCGCAGCAAGTCCCTTGCTAATGCTCAGCTCTGGAACACAGTTCACTGTCCCCATCTGCCATCATCCATCTGTAGCCCTGGCCACAGCACACCTCCGTACTGTAAGTGGCCTTGTCGCTGCCTCCCTAGCAGGGCTATGGCAGAGAGAACCCTTGAGGAGGCACAGTGGTAGACCCTAAAGCTGAGGTGGGGGCTCTGGAGCTGTGGTGTGGGGTGTAGGGAGGCTTGACAGAAGCTGGCCTCATCTCTCACCCAGGAAGCTAAGTGACAAGCTGGCCATGTAGTACCTGTTACTAAAGACATGGGAACCGGCAGACCCAAGCACCCATGGAGAGTCTGGCTTGCAGAGGCCTCCCTGTGCAGTAAATGAACAGGCCTTCTGTCCCACAGCCAGCATGCACATTTCTCAACATAGTGGCTGATGCTTTTATCTTTTCTTTTACTTGCTTAATTTTTTGGGGGGGATTTCTTTCTTCCTCCCTCCCCCCGCCCCCACCGCTTCACTCCCCCTCTTTTGATAGCTGTCTTTTGACTTGTGTTGCCTATTTCTCTCTCTCTTTGCTCTTTCTCCTTCTAGCCATTGCTTCTCTAACCAGGGTCAGCAATGTCTGGGATGATGACAGTTCAACCTGACCTTTTAAGTCTCAATTTTGACTTCCAGCACTTCAGTCTCTCTAAATTTTAAGGTAAGCTCTTCTTTCTTCTCTGCCTCCTTTACTCCACTTTTTGTTCCTAAAACTTTGTGTGGTGGCTTGGACCTTGCAATCATGTCACTGTTGTCTGAGATATCCCTACTGTACAGAACCTGTAAGTTGTATCCTAGGCTAGAGGAACTGACTAATACATACCACATGAACCACCATATTTGTGGCATAGATGGTCTTTAGGAGATTGATGTGGGTTTATTTTTAAGTTAATCAGCTGCAAGCCAGAAACAAGGGAACGAGTGTTATGTGAAAAGCCATCTGGGAAACTCTGGGAAAGGGTTTCGGTTTGGTTATGCGTAGGTATACAGCCTCCCGCCTTACTGGGTACACTGTGATTTACATTAGTGTAAGAGCACACTCCATATACGTGTTAGCATCCGTCTGAGTTTCTACCTGGGTGTACTCACATGAATGGAAAGAGCACCATGGGATGTTCAGTGTGTGAGCTCCTCACCATGCCATCCACACTGATTTTGTACAGCTGATTCACTGCACGGCTCTAGGTAAATGTGCATGCTTGTATGCCACTTGGGTATGGGATTTACACAGGTGTGTGCATCAAATGTGAAAGAGATTGGATGTGAACCTCCAGGACATGAAGTCTTTGGGGCTGGCCAGAGTGATGGGGAGCCCCAGAGACTCCTTTGCTGGGCTGGCCCTGCTGTGCTCTACCAGCCATGTGCTGTGCTGGAGGCTGAATCCAGCTCCACTTGATCGCGTGCCAAGGCGTATTAACATTCGCTCCATCACAGCACAGCCCAATTAATATTTGATTCTGGCAAATGAAGGAGGGCAGAGAGATTAAATGGGGTTGTCAGCTGGGATGGTGGGAATGGCAAAGGGGAGGCATGCTCTTTTTGTACAGCCTGGAGGTGTGGGACTAAAAGACTTTCCTGGAGGAGGAATCGGGATCTTCCCTCTGCAAGCAGTAGCTCTGAACAATCTGCCCTGGTGCTTGTTGGATGTGAGGCTGTGCTGACACCTGTCAGTTCTATGGGTGGGGGTATGGAGCTTTTCTGCTGACTGCTGGGCTCACCCCTGGGTGTGATCATGGAGGAGGAGCAGGAGGTGGCCTGAACCCTCTGGGGCCTAAGTGTGCAGATCTAATGGAATGGGCTGGTTAGGTGGTGCTGATAGGAAGCTGCAGCCCTTGAAGGAGGTTGCTTTCCCTTGGAAAGCTCTCTGAAAGAATAAGGGCAGGGTCCAGACCACAGAGGTCCTGGGAGCAGCTTCTGTGTCAATGCATTTGCAGACAGTTGGTGGTGCTGTGTCAGTGGTGCTCAGCTGGAACCGTGGCTTTGCCTCTACATCCCAGGCAGGTGGGATGAGGCAGATGAGCTGAGTTCGATCCCCAGTCCCCCCCTTCTGGGCAGGGCTGCCTATAATCCCTGGAGGGTTGGGAGACCCAGCGGGGTCTACCAGGGCTGGGGAAGCTGGTCTGAGCTGCAGCTACTTTCAGCCTCTCCCAGATGTGATTGCCCCTCCCAAGTGGGCATCATGTCACTTCTCAATTGAAAAGCCAAATGAAATTTCCAGGCAGTTTGCAGCATTTATGATTCACTTGTTTGCTTTCCTCTCTTTCTCTGCTTTTTTATTTTTTAATTTATTTATTTTTCTTTCTCTCTTCTGTCTCTATTCAGTCCAGCCAGCTGCCTGCTTTGAATTTAGTTTGTATCAAGCGCAGGATAAATTCATTTTCTGCTTTCCTATTTGGTGCAGAAGGGGTTCTCCCCCCCCCCCCCCACTCCGTTCTCCTTCTCTGCCCATCATTGAAGTAGAGAGATCTTGGAAACAAATTTCTGCTTTAAAATCTCCTTCTGCCCTCTCATAACTACTTCACCTCTCTGCTGTCACTGTGGGAGAGGTGGTAACACAGTACTCCTTTCCTCATCCAAGAGCTGGAGAATAAACTCTTGGGCATATTGCAGATAACCAAGTGAGAGCACATCTCTACAAATCCAGCTACCAAAGGAAGAAAAAAAAAGGAAAATAAATATTAGGACAGTTGGAGAGGGATGGGTTTTTCATTGTCTCTGGGTAATGATCCTTGCTGCTGAGCCCCTGAGAGCTGCCAGCGTACAGAGCATTTCTGGGTTCAGTGTTGGGACAGCAGATACAGCCTGACCCTGCTTGGACCTGGGAGGGGAGGCATGGTGGGACAGTGACTGGGAGGCCATATGCTCAAATTGCAGTGGGCATCTGGTAAATCTGTTGTTTTAATCTGGAACTCAGAGTTTTGTGCTGTGGACATAAAACTTCCCAGTTAGGGCTAAAGGAACAGCAGGCAGTCTCCCAGCTCCCCCAGCCTAGCGCTGTACAGGCTCCCTGTGGGTGCGTGTCTGCGCAATACTTGCTGGTAGAGCATATTTGTGAGATGTGGCGTTTATGTTACCTTTTAGTGAGGAAGAATCGTTTATCTCAGCATTCTAATTATGTCCCATTAAAATGCAAATTTGGGTTTATGCATTGAAATTGTCAGTACCATTGCCATGGCAACTGGAGCTTGAGGGTGGGGAATTGGAATAGGTGGGACCGCATCTCTCTCTGAATCCCTTTCAGATATCTCCAGGTAATTGAACTCACAGTGTCCTTCCCCAGAAATCGTGGTTCTTCCTCACTGGTGAATTTGGGGCATCACTGAAGTTTTCCTTGGAACTGTTGTAACAGGGTGAGCTACCATGCCTGTGGGCCACTGAGAAAGTGGAAGAGCTTGTGCATAGGCCTTTCAGAAGGAGATGAATCCTATTATTTAACCCCCCATGTCGTGCTTCTTTTGAGTTGTCTGGCTGTGAAGGAAGAAGGAGATCTCTAATGACTTCACAGACTTCCACCTGGAAGCCCTTAGATGCTCCCAGACTTGCTGGAAGATCTAAGTGCCACCTATGCTTTTAAAACCACTCACCTCCAGTTAAACATCCAGTCAAGCTGTCTGCGTTGGCGATGTCCTGCAGCAGTGAGTTCCCCTGGTCAATCATCCTTGGCAGAGTGAGTACAGTCTTCCCCATACCATCTTATTGGAGCCCTGCTCCTTTCTCTGTTTTGCATGGTGAGATGGCATGACTCTGTGTCTTCCTCCTCCTGGAGACTCCTGGAGCTTGTCTCCTTCCTGAGTTTAAGAATCAAGTGGAGGGGTCTTAGGATGCTGGGTGGAAGAAAATGCTGAGAGGGATTGGAGATAAGGCTGAGTACATTTTACAGGAGAAAAAATGTACCTCTCTGTTTTGGCTGTTGACTGAAAATTTTGATGGTAAATAAAGTATGGAGTTAATTCCTGAATCACACTGGCAGCTGGACAAGGAAGACAGGACAAAGCCTGTTTTCTGGCTCCCCACCCCTGTTAAGAGGTTCACAAAATCATCTGATTCCACATCCTGGTGTTGCCAGGGGGTTGTTTTTTCCCTCTGGACCAGGAATACAATTTGCTAATAATAAAATCGAGATACGGTCTTTTGAACCTGATAGTCCAAACTGGTTTCTGTTGAATATCATTGACTTGGGTAGCCTGGAGGCTGTTTACCTCCCATTAAACAGTGAAATAAAGGAAAGAGGAAACATTCCAGCAGCCTTTAGTTCAGTCTTGGGAGGTCCCAAGCAAGGAGAGGTAGAGTCAATCATTACCCACCCACCGCCCAGTACAAGATGGGTGGTGGCAAGCTAGAGTGAGTTTAGTGGAGGGCCAGGAAGAGGATCAGGGAGTTGGAGCACATAACATACGAGGAGATGCTGAGAGCACTAGGAGGAGAGAAATTTAAGGGGGATCTATTTGCTGTTTTCCACAAAGTAATGGGGGGTGGGAGGGCATTGTAGAGAAAATGGAGGTGCACACCAAGGACAATAGGCAGCAGAGACAAGTTGCAGCAGTGGTGGGATTCCAACTCTATACAAAGAAAAAAAATTCATGAGGGTGGTTCAGGTGTGAGATGGTAGCCCAAAGATATGTTGGAGTCTGCACCCTTTGAGGTGATCCAAATTTGAGCAGATGAGGCCCTGAGAAACCATGTCTGGAAGCCTTCTGAGATACCTTTCAACATCAGTTATTCTGTGGACTCCCACTGGGGGCAGGTTCTGTGACTCGCTGCTCTCTCCCCCAGCATGAATCACAGCACAAGTGATCTGTGGACTTCTTTTGCCAGAAAAGGCAGGACTTTACTATTGCCCCTCAGCTTCTGCTCTGGGGAATTTACATCTTTGTGGTGAGCCTGAAAACGAAGGGAATAAGGACTGGGATGAGATCTAGATCCCATGAAGATGAAGAGTAAGTTGCTTACTATTTCCATGCTAGGAAACCCACTAACTTGAGGAGATTGGGTTGCCCAGGAGTGACATCTGACTGGGAACGAGGGATGAGACTAAAATAGGCCATTTTGCATCTCAGGCTTTCTTAAGGAGCAGATTAAAAATATATAAGAGGATGTCCTTCCCTTCCAAGTGAAGAATATAGCGGGAGGGGCAGGGGGGAGGTGATACTGGAGTTTCTGGGTCTGATGTGACAAGGAAAGACATGGGAGGGGCTGGTACCTGAAAGCAGAGCAATGAAGAACTGGCTTTGGTGGGAAAGAAGCTATTTCACCATGTTCAATATTATCATCATTGAGCTGATCAGCTTCACAAGCAAAGATGATGCTGAGAATGAGAGAGCAAATATTGTAAGGGAAGGAGAGGAACACACAGTGAAAATAGCTGTGTTTTGGAGAAAACTTGTGAATAAGTGCTTACAGAGGGAGAGACAGAAAGTGAGACAGAGACCAGAAGAGAAAGTGGAGAACAGAAAATGGCAGGGTGGAGGAGAGTGGGAGAAAATAAATTTTTTATCATTTCCACAAATCTCTCTGTCCTGCTCCCTCACACATGCAAGTACCCTCTCTTCCCTCAGCCATGCTGTGAGACCAGAATTTCCCCTGCACCATTCTGGTGGCACCCTGTTTCATCTGGGGATGAGATGAGTGGCTTCAGGCCAGAACATCTGCCCCACATCCCTGCCTGTGATTTCTGGCTCCTGCCCTCCCCTCTACCTCCCATCCGAGTCATCTTCTTTGGGACAGAGAATTTGTGCCATATCTTCTGTGTGTGTATCTTGCACACTGGAGTGCAGAAGAGGTTTCCTCTCTTACCAGGCTGGAGTTTTACTGACTGAAGTTTTACCCTGTGTCTGCTGATACAGAGGGACTTCTGAAGCTAAGGAGAAGCAACCTAATTTCTATTCCTCCTTCAGTGTGTCCATATTCACTTTGAAAGGAGCAAGACAGGAGCTAAAAAGGGCTCCAGGAGCTGAAGCTAGGGTACAGGATTTGTCTGGAAACTGTTGGTTCAATGTGATCTATGTACCATTGGCTTCAGGAGGTGCCTGAAAAAGCTGGAGTTGCTTATCCTAAGTGAGATTTGAGAGAAAGGAACAGATGGTGGACTTCAGACAAGCAGGACAACATGGTGGAGAGAGTGAAGATGATGTCTTCCTTCTGTCTGTAGTGGGGAAAGAGCAATAGGTTTAGACTGCAGTGAGGGATGTTTAGAGGAGATGTCAGAAAAAGCTACAGGTGGTGAAGCACCACCCTGGATTGCCTAGAGGTGAGTGTGAGCTCTGAGCTGTCAGCTCTTGATGAGGCTTTGCTAACATTTTGAAAGGTTGCTTCTGTCTCATTGATTTGGGGGAAGAGCAAACAGACTAGCTGACCACACATGGTCCCTCACCACCACATACTTCTGTGGCCATGTGTGTGATGCTGTGTGAAAGCAGCCAGTGAGCCTTATTCTTGCCCTGACAGGTTGGCCATGCTAAATCTCCTATCAGAGCTTGCCTTTGGCAGATCAGACGCTCTGGTGGCAACCACAGCAGAGATGGTGAGACCTCTAGCAGAGGTGTCAGAGCCAGGTGATGCTTTCCCCCAGCATGGCACATGCTGCATCCCTTCACCTGCAAGCCCAGGCAGCCTGTGCCCCTGCACCCATTCAAACTGGTGGAGATGGCAACACGCAGACCCACCCACAGCCGTTCCCTCATCCTCCCTTCCCTCCGCTTGCCAGAAACAGATCCCCATGGGCTGCTTCCCTCTCACACCCTTGGCTGTTCTAACATATCCTCAGGGAAGGTGTAAGACCGGCTGTGGTGATGAGATTGTGATCTTTCTCTTTCCTTTTTTATTTTTTTTTTAATTGACAGTGGAGTTTCCCTTACCATTTTCAGCATGTCTAAAATAAATCCCTCTTCATCGAATATTCAGCATCTTCCCGGATCCCCGCGGTAGCCAGCGGGGGCTGTGGGTACGCGCTTGCAGAGGGGATGACTCACAAGCCCGATCTTGTTCTTAGGCCCCCAGAATTCCTCTGCCTCTCTCCCTTTCATAGCAGTGCTGGCTGGAAGAAGCCAGGAGAGAGGTGCCCTGCTCCTTGTAGGCTGCAGGGATGGGATGGGATGGGATGGGATGGGATGGGATGGGATGGGATGGGAGATTTCCATTGGACTATGTGGATAATTGAAGGAGCATGCCTGGAGGCTTAACTCGTAGTGCTGGGAATGGGATGGGGGAGAAATCTGTGCATACAGATTTTTTTTTTGGGAGCCCCTGATTTGAAACATCTTAGCTGCTTCAGGTGTCCTCTGGTCCCCTCTTGGTTCAGGCTCTTTCCTGCTGGAACCTGAACCAACACCGGCTTATTTCACACACCCTCCCCTGTCGCTCAGTCATTGACTAAATTAAATTTCAATTACTTTTGCCTTATTAAAATACAGTGAAAGCATAGTTTTTTAATTGGCAGCAGTTACTTGGCCCGTTGCATCAGGGAACAGTGTGTGTGGGTGGTTTGGTGAGGAGGAGGAGGAGAAGGCAGGGGAAGGTGACATGTCACGAGTGGCACCTTTGCATGGAAATGTGGGAGAGCACAGGAGCAGGCTTCTGGCTGGGTGCCTCACTGGGAGATCTAGGGTGGCATGCTCTGCTCCTTCCCAAAAAAGGAGGCTAAAAATACCAGCTGGTGGGCTCTCACCTTCAGGGTTTCCCATCAGCTGTCAGTCCTGGGGAGGAGGGCCATGCTAAAGGGTGCAAGGGAACAAGTCTTGTTCAAGCAATCCACTGTGGGTCAAACATGGTTGGACATGACCAGCTGGTTTTGATAACCTTGTTCTGATGGGCTGTCAGGTGTGTAGCTTACTTTTTAGGAGACTTGGTGCAGCCTAACGTTACCTTCCAGGAGTGTGTCCTTCACAGCCCCTCAGCAAACTGAGGGAACACAGTGAATATCTTCACTTGTATGTCTGTTGGGATGTGGTGGGGAAGGAGTCTGTCTGCCTGGAGGAACACACCTTTTGGCTGCTACCCTGCCCCTCAGATGAGCGGGACAGGAGCTGGGCAGGCAGCAGAGCTGTCCTACATCCTCCGGGAACACCAGATGTCCTGGAAAGAGCATTGCCTCAATTCTCTGGTTTCTGCTGTTGTTCATTTTTTCTCTTTTCCCCTCTATGCTCCTCAGTGCTTGTCTCCAGGATATGCCACCTGTGACCTCAGCCATCATACCTGTGTCAGCTGTGCAGGCCGGGAGCACCTGGGGCCCCTTTCCTGCTGGTGACATCTCCTGGGTGCACGCTGACAGGTAGTCAGGACTCACTGTCTCTTGAAGAAACCAGGAAAATAGGCTCGTGTTTGAATCCCAGGTGCAGAGAGGGTCTGCCTGTCACAGCCAATTCAGCCGCCGTCTGCCTGGCAGTGTTATTTTCCATTCTACGGGCTCCCATTCACCTTGCTCTTTTCCTTTCCCTCGGTTTCCCCTTTGCTCCTCTCTTTCTCTCTCCTCCCTAAGCTGCCTCCCAGCAGAGATCTGCTATTAAGCCAACTGTGCCGAGGCTCAGAACAAATGACATTGCTTAGGCACTTGCCTCTTCTGGAGCAGTAGGGCAGCAGGATTCTCCATGAGCTGGTCGTGCCAAAGAGCCTGCGTGTGCTGGGAGAGTGTGGGAACAAGGCACATGCAGGAGGTGTGAATACCCATAACTCTTTGATGAGCTGTCCCTGTGATTTGCATCCTGCAAGCCAAGGTGTGAGTCTGTGCTGCTTGAGCTGTCAGTGCATGGGCAGGTGAGTTTCTTGTATGGTCCATGGGGCAAACAGCCACTCTGTGTCCATGTGAGTTACAGACAGACTGGTGGGAATGTGGTTGTGCACTGTGCAGTTGTACAAGAGTCAGTGTAGGGCGGTCCCCAGGGTAAATACTGTGTGTAGTGGTGGAATGATGCATAATAATCCATAATAATGGATAGATTATTATAGATATAGCTGGGTTCCCACCAGCCTGTGGCCAAAATGTAAATTAAGACACATTTGTGGTATCTTCTGGCATCATGGGAGCAGTGGTTGGAAGGGCTGGGAGCAGTGGTGTAGAGGAAGCGCTGTAGGTATGCCTGTGTCTGTCACAGTGCTGAAGGCGCAGAGGGGGGGAAGATTAGAAGTGCTGGAATTCAGGTGGCTTGGAGCAGCCCACTTTGAAGGGGGAGAAGGATGAGAGTCAGGTCTTGGTGTATTCTTTTTTACCCCTTGAAAAGATTATTTTCCTTTCATGATGGCACTTTCATAAGTGTCTGAGTTGTGAAGGATGTGTGGTGGCATCCTTCTGTGCAGTGGTTATGGTGAGAGAAATGCATAAGAGGGGTGAATTTCTGGGCACTGAGCAACCAAACATGGGCATCATCTTGGAGGATTAAAATTTAGGAGAGAAATACATTATCAGAAGAAGAGAGTCCTGTATTCATTTCTGGGGTTCATTTCTGTCTGAATGAAATTAAGTTTATCTTTCTCAGCTAGATAGGCACTGATACTTTGGTCATGGCTCTGTTTACAAACTGTGTTGAAGTGGCTGTGGGTGGAATGGCTTCTCAGTGCAGTGGTACAGGGTGCTTGATAGTGGGCGAGCTGGGGAGAGTGAGATGTCTAGTGCTCAGCAGCCTGTGCTGGTGGCAGCCAGGGTGCCCACGGGCCTTTGCAGAGGCCAGGATCAGCTGAGGGGGAGTCATTCTTCATGCCCTGAAGGGTCAGTGCCTGCTCAGAGCCTGTCTCACTTTATGATTGTTTCTCTTACAGACTGATTCTCCATCTCTGTGACTTGTTTGACTTTCAGGGATTTGCCCAGGAGTGGGTTAAAGTTCCTCATTAATAACCAGACAGATAAAAATCACTGGAAAAGGTAAATGAAATGCTGCTCTGACACATCTGATGCAGTGGGGGAGGCAAATCCTTCAGACTGGAAAGCCGTTGTCTCCCAGGGGTTTTCAGATCTCACATCCTCGATGGCAGCGAATAGGACATGCCCAGCTCCATGAGAGCATCTGGTAATGTAGCGTGGAGGGAAGGGACAGGGACAGATTGGGGCCAACAGTTTTCTGATTTTATTTTGGGAGAGATCTTTATGAGAAGTAGGCGCTGGTTTAATCCCTGAGCTGAAGAATAAAGTGCAAGGGACAGAGGCAAGCTGCATGGCTTCTAGGGGAGTGACAAGCAGTGCAAGGGAGGAGTGAGTCAGCCCTGCATGAAGGGTGGTGGACCAGGGCTTTGGAGAGATCAGCAGTGCCCGGTGCCTGGATTCTGACGCTTCCTTACTGTAGGCAGCACCTCCAGAGACACAGATTCCCAAGAAATAGCCTACAGTGTTTAAAAAAATTTAAATGGTTAGGGAAGTGTTTCAGATGCCTCTTGCTGTTGTCAAGGCAGCTTTGTAGCAGGCAGCGGTGAGAAGAGGCAGGCTGGCTGCTGCTGGGCAGAACATCCCAGCAGGAGATCACACAGATGGAAGTGGTAGGCCAGGGTTTGGAGCAGGGGCTGCTGCTATGAGCACCTCAGTCTTCATTCTAATGCTCACCTTTGCCAGTGGCAACAGGGAAGTCTGTGGCAGATCTCTCCCTTTTTCCTGTACCTCCACTCCAAACCTGTTTGTTTGGAAAAAAAAATAAAAGAAGGTATTGAGGGAGGGATGGTACGGGAAGATGGCCTTGGAAAAACAACTCTGCCTTAATATGGGAAAAGCTGTATCTTATTTTGTTGGAACAGATGCAGTTTAGAAGGAGGAACATTAAAGAACACTTTGGGGAAATCTTTAATCCGGTAGCGGCATCCAAGAGAAATAGTGCTGGAGAAAAAGACCTGAGGGAGATGAAGATACAGAGATGCATTAGCAGATAAATAGCATGTAGCAGGCTCTGGGCACCAGGAGAGCCAGTTGGGTTTTCCTTTTGCCAACTCCAGCTCTCCAGTGGAGGAAGAGAAGGATGTGTGGCCCTTCTCTCCTGATCCTCATCTCAGCAGAGACTTTCCCTTGACCTGGCATATAGTTCTAATATCCAGAGCTTGTTCCTTTAAGTGTTTACACCTCCAATCAGGCTGCCAGTCCCACTGCCATGTGGAGCCATAAACAGGGATAAACAGTAATTAGTATGGTAAATAGCTTGGCCTTGTGTTTTCTGGTTACAGTATCATGGTAATTATTTCCGGCTCCCTGCCTGTGTACTCCTGCTGCCTGATTTTGTGCTCTGCACATCCTTGCCAGCCTGATTATCGCCGGACGCGTTAAAATTGGCAATTGCTCTCTCCTGTCTCCCATCCACTCCTTGGGGGACAACTGGCCTAGGCCTGTTAGGCTGAGGTGATGGGGATGATTGAGGGGTGAGGGGTAAAATCAGACAGCTCTTGGTCTTCTGGGGGATGTACTTAATGGGCAGGACACAGGTCCGTGCTGAGATAACAGAGGACAGCATTTTCAGGGAACCCGCCACTGGTCACTGGGCCTTTGTAAAATAAGGCAAGAGAAATGGCCAGATGAGACAGCTGGGCAGCTCCTACTCACGCATCCCACTGCTGAGGCTTTTTTCTCTCTCCCTTTCGGCTGCCTTGCTGCAACAAACGGCTTCGCCTCTGACAGAGAGTCTGATTTCAGCCTGGATTTTGTCCCAGCAGGGGTGGATGTGCACATGCATGCACACGTGCATGTGGTGGCTTAAGGTCCTGCTCTCTGGGGAGGGACAGATCAAACATGTCTCATCTTGGCCTCTTGGCCAGCATCCCAAGCTTGGATTTTCTTACATGCAGTGTGGATGCTTTGGCATCCGTATACATGGGCTATGGCCAGTTGGGAGCCTATGGGTTTGAGGGCCTGAGACCTTCCTACCAGCTCTGAGACTTGCTCCAACTTGAGATCCAGGGCTCTCCTTTCTTTATAAACTCCCCCCAGCCAAAAGAGTCTCTGTTTTGTGATACCCTGTGCTTTTGTCTTGCCTCTGCTCTTCCCCAGAGTCCCTGACTCACCTTTTCCTCCTGAACATCCCTCCTCAGCCACCCTCCTGCAGACTACAGCAGGTAACTATGTTCAAATAAAATATTGCTTTATTTGCATCTAGCACTTTCTGAAATGTATGCACACATGTTAGAGGCACTGGAGGTGGCTTCTGGAGCTAGGGTAATTGTGCATTCATTCCCTCTCCTCCAGTGGTCAGGATATTAGGGTGAGCAATTTGTTAGAACCCTCTCTCAGGTCCTGTTTTATTCATGGTTTCACCTATGAAATGCCACCAAAATGATTTTGTTTTTCCCAGTTACATATGAGCATTCCTCTCCCTCCCCTCCCACCCCCCGCCCATGAAGATACACTGCCTTATAACCCCTGTGGGCCATGTGGGCTGGATTTTGCAGCACTGTAAGGTCCATGGGCAGGTGCATTGGCTGCTCCTGGTGCACCCCAGCGTGGGCCCTAGCTGACCCATTTTTATTTTATTTTGCTGGAGATATATGAGTGTTATTATTCACAAAGTGTTGCAAGCACATGCTGGGCTCTGTGAGACTCTTAGGAAGACAAAATAAATGGGCATTGTTGGGGAAGGAATGGCCAGGGGAGAGACAGCTGCTGTTTCTCCCCGAAAAGCACCACAATAGCAACACTTGATTGTAGTGGTGGCCACAGGCGTTTGGGATTAGACACCCGCAGAAGACAGGCCTGGCAGCATTGTCTCAAGATGATCAATACATGCATCATTCCCAAGAGGTCTTGGCTGGCCTGGTTTTGAAGGCCTGAAGTGCAGGACACTCCCTCACCTCCTCAGGCAGCCTGTTGTACACCTTGCTCTCCTTATCGCTAAATGTCCCGCACTGCAATGAAAGCCTGACGTTGCTTCTTCTGTCTGCAGCTTTTGTAGCAACCTTTTATGTCTTTGAAGACTGTTATCATGCCCCTTCTCAGTCTGCTGTAGTCTGAACAGTTTCATTTTGCCCAGCGCCTTCTTGGTAGGAGTCTTGCTTTCTGCATCTCAGATCATGGTTTTCCTAGCTATTTGCAGGATTGCTGTGTTTCTCTCCCCCATCACTCTCAAACTGATGGAAGAAAACCTCTCCATCACCCCTGGAACCATAAGTCCTTACAGAGACTCATGCTATCCTTCACTCCTCAAATATGACTTTGACTACATGTCATTTTTCTAGACAACTAAAGTCATTCATCAGATTTTCCTCACAAGACTTGGAGTGTATTGCTGTTCACTAAGGCAATTAATTCTAGCTGAATCTTGGCTTAGGTGCGAGCCAGAAAGGTGTCTAAAGGAAAACTGATTTTGTGTCTGTATGTCTCCTTTAGAAAGTCTCTGTAGTGTTGATCTAAGGGGTGGAGAGCCTTTCAATTCATTCCACGTAGCACCCATGCTGCTTGGAAAACCATCTCAGCAGTGGAAACCAGCTCTACTGCTTGGGGAATTTTGCGGTCAGCAAGCAAGGTGAGCCTTCCCTTGGTGGTTGCCTTTGAACCAGCCCTTGGGTCCCTTCAGCCAACACACCCAGGTGTTGTGATTTTGTTTCCTCTATCCCAGGGTGCAAAATAGCACATGGAAGTGCTTTACCAGGATTCTGCCAATCTCCCCCTTTCCCAGTTTTTATAATCTCTGGCTAGGAATCAGGAAATGTGTCATATAGGTTAGCAGAAGCTCATTGTCCTCTGATTTCTCATTTGCTTCCAGCACCTGTGGCCTGGTCTTTGCTTTAACCTATGGATCCACTTACAAAATCATAGACTGGTTTGTGTTGGAAGGGCCCTTAAAGCTCATCTAGTTCCAACCCCCTGCCATGGGCAGGGACACCCTCCACTAGAGCTGGTTACCCAAAGCTCCATCCAATTTGGCCCTGAACATTCTCAGGGAGGGACAGCCTGCACTAGAGCTGGTTACCCAAAGCTCCATCCAATTTGGCCCTGAACACTCCCAGGAAGGGGGCAGCCCCAGCTTCTCTGGGCAGCCTGTGCCAGGGTCTCCCCACCCTTACAGTGAATAATTTCCTCCTAGTATCCAATCTAACCCTGCCCTATTTCAGTTTAAAACTGACATTCCCCATTTTTCTCTCACTACGCTTCCTGATGAAGAGTCTCTCCCCATCTTTCCTAAAGGCCCCTTCAGGCACTGGAAGGCTGCAATAACATCTCCTCAGAGCCTTCTCTTCTCCAGGCTGAACAAGCCCATCTCTCAGCCTGTCTTCACAGCAGAGGTGCTCCAGCCCTCTGATCATCTTTGTGGCCTCCTCTTGCCCACTTGGCGAGGTTCTTGCCTTTCTTATGCTGGGGACCACAGAGCTGAACACAGCACTCCAGTACATCTGGCTGCATGCTCTGCCTGCCTGCCTCCTGCAACAGCTGAGAAGTTGCCCTGCCTCAATTCCACCCTGGATGAAGTACTCTCAGCCTTGGTGTCCTCTCCTCCAGGCTTCAGTAGCTCTCATACACCCTCTGTGCTTTAAAAATGTTTCCTTCCCTTCTTGCTTTTCCTTCTGCTCCTTTGCTTCCTTGCAATCTCACTGCAGTGGCTGTGAGAGCCCTTGCTGGCACCCACGATTTGGGAGCTGCATGCCCATACCTCTTCACCTCTCCCGCTCCTGCTGAGCGCAGCTGAAATGGCAGCTGTCCTCTCTTCCCTCCCTCATTTCCCTCTCTGCTGAGAGTTCAACTCGTATGCAATGACGCTTGCAGAGACACTAAGCATGTGCTTAAGACATATAATAAGCACTCAGCTCCGACAGGCTCCTCTTCAGCCTTGGGCTCCAAGATGTTCCCCTCTGCGGGTGAAGGGGGAAGGCAGCTCACACAGGAATGCCCAGCCTGCCCACGCCTGTGCTGGGTGGAAAATGCAGGCAGCCTAAACCCTGCCTGATGCTCCCTGCGCCAGACAGCCCTGCCTGTCTCTGTGTGTGTCTGCCTGAGAGACATCCCGCCACCGAGGATGTATGTGCATCGCCTGCTGCTGTGAGGATGTGGATGTGTGGGCACAGGCTGTCCTTGTTCTGGGTGTTAACGCCTGTGCATGCATGTAGGCAGATGTGCGAGCGCCGGGGGGGGCATTTGTAGACACACAGAGGCCTCCTGGCCCCGGTGGCTTTCACAGCAGCTGGGCTTCTGCCTGGCTACTTTTCACACTCCTGCAGTGGCTGGGGAGGGGGGTGATACGGAGGGTCACCAGGGGCTGGTGCCAGCAAGCAGCTGGGAGGGAGCGGGAGATGGAGGCTGCGCCTGCTGTGCCACAGCAGCTCAACAGCTAACGACAGCTCTATCCCAGCTCAGTGCCAGCCCTGATGGCTCTGTGTGGCTTGGAGCAGCCCAGCTTGCTTGGCAGCCAGCCCACTTGGTAGCCACACATAGACCTTTGCCTGGGATCTTGTATGGCAGCCTTTTTGTCCGGGAGGATGGCTTTGCACTGTCCTGATGGCAGATGTGAGGGAGCACTTCTGAAATGCTCCTGGCCAACCCAGGCAGCTGCTTGAGCCCTGCTCCACAGGTGACATCAAGGCAGCTCTTTTTTTGAAGTGATGTCTCTGGACTGCTGGCAGTGACAAGAACCCATGTGTCTTTTCTGCCCACACACAGTGTTTTGTGGGTCTCTTCTTGGTGTATTGTTTGTTGTGTGGAGCTGTTTCACATGGGCCTTTTCCTCCTCTTCATTTCCCAGTTGTAAATGCTGGATTCCTCTCCTCCCTGTCCAACCCACTAGCATCTGCCTGCTCTGCACATTGCCGGGCTTGGCCCCAAGTCTCCCAGGGGGCTGCATGCAAGGTAGGGGAAAGAGAAGGCTCTTCTCCTCAAAGCCTGTACAACACAGGGAGTAGGATGAGGTAACACACAACCTGCTTGTGCTGCAAGCTGGGGATAAGCCCTGCTCTTCTGCCCAGGCTTCCGAGCAGGCTTTGGGGATGCTGCTGCAGTGCTGTGCGGATGCTATCTGGATGGTATCTGGGTACCAGCAATGGTGTAGCTCTACAAGCAGGACAGACTGGTTTGACTGAGCCTGGTAGCTCCATGCATCCCTTTCATCTCCAGCTGTACCGTGCATCCCTGGGTGCCCAGACAGACCCTTCTCCTTGCTCCATCAGCATCAGATGGAGAATTCTTCCTCTTCAGGTTGGGTGTGCTCCAAGTGGCCCCTTCCCACCCTTTGGTGGGGGTGACTAGGGGGAGGGTGGGTGCACCTGGGGAGCGGGTGTGCCGGTGCTGATGGCTAGGTCAGTGGTGTGAAGCTGTGGGAAGAGGCAGGCGCCTTGCATCAAAGTCCCAGCCTGACTCGAAGTGATGGAGCAGAAAGAGTGAGGGATGGGGAGGGAGGGAGTGAGGCAGGATGGGAGTGATGGAGGAGCTGGGGGAGGGGAGCTGGAGACTGGTCTGTAGCCTGGGAGCAGAACAGCAAACTGGCTTATTATTAACCATAACCCCCGTCCCTTCCTAACCTTGCATCGGATAAACTGTTCCCTGATTTTTTTTGTGTGTGTTTCTTTTATCTTTAATTCCCCCTCAGGCATTTCTGTAGCTCAAATTTATTCTCCAATATTTATATCTTTCTGTCTCTTCTATTTTCTTTCTTATTTGGAAAATATACCCAAGCGGACTGGAGGACTTGGGAAGAGATAGAAGCACAGGACATGCCACACTGGATCAGTTGATCTAACCCAAGATCCTCCTTTCTGCCCATACTCTGCCACCATGGAATATTAAATCACCCATCCTGGTGAAAAATACAGCTGTGCAACAGGAAAAAAATCTTCATCACCCTCACCATGACAGACCCCACCTTGATTTGTCAAATTTGGTTTCTATTTGACAAGATTTTGTATCCAGGGAATCTCCCATCTGGGTGCTAGTACAGGACGACCCTCTGCGTGGATGTTCAGCTGGGGCTGGGTAGACCTGGCTTCGCACCCACTCTATGGGGTGATCTTGGATGGGTCATCTTTCTCTGGGCCTCAGTTTCCTCGTCTTTAAGATGACAGCTAATTAGATCTTTTTGTTTCATCAGGTGCTTATGTAACATCTCTACAGCTGAAAAATGCTGGAGGAGATGCCTTGTTTTGTACCTCAGTAACAGAAGAGAACATACATCAGCTGCCTCTGGACCTAGAAAATTCCTCACTGGTAGCATCAAGTACATGGAAGTACATGATGAGGGGGAAACCAGTGTGCACCATGCATCAGATAGAGCTGGAAAGAGATAATGTTGGGGAGATAATGACTGCAGTAGAAAAGGTTCCTCTCAGCTTATGTCCTGGGGATTTGATCATGTTTCATCTTGCTCTGGAGGCCAGAATAAGAGTCGTTGGATGAAACAGATTTTCAGTTATGTTATAAGGCTGGTGAATCTCAAACCTTTTGTGTTGTGCCAGTTTATGTTTTAATTCAGGGTAAGGCATCATCTCATCTACTCCTGTACTGCAGTGGTGAGTCCCACAATGAAAAGCACATTCTCCTTTTCATTCCTATATTGTTTTGAAGCCCACAAGCTTCTCTTCCAAAGGACACAGAAAAAGGTTGGATACATCAGTATTTTAGGTGTCCTCTATCATTTGTGCTGGAAGTTATCTACTACCTTCCCTGGACTTGTGCTGCTCTCAGTGAAAGCAGTGATTGAAAGTTGTGTCTTTCCTGAGCTGTAGCAAATGTGAATGGGTCTCAACTCTTCATAGATCCTACTGCATATGGCCTCCCATCTCAGTCCATTTCCACTTCTGCTTTTGTTCCCAGGAAGGCAGCTGTCTTTGGACCCAGGACTTCTTGGCCCAGGCTATGTTGTGCAAACTCATCACGAGGTGGCACCACAAGATTGCCTTTGTTGTGTTTTTGTGTGTCTCAATTTTTCTTAGTAGCCCCAGCAACCCTCTTGCTTCTCAGCCCATTGCAGCTCTCTGCCTCTCAGCTGAGTGCGGATGCTTGTCTGGTTTACCTTGGAAGCTGCCCTGGGCCCAAAGCCAGGCAAGACCACGGTTCAAGGCCAGCTCAGATAAAGAAACTGTGCTGGACATGGCACAGATCCTCAAAGTGATGGATGGGTGGTAAGAAAGACTATCTGATGTTTGAGATGCAGGTGTGCCATCTTCTCTTTCTTAAGGAGCAGTGAACATGCCTATGTGGACACTGGTCCAAGATGGGGTGTTTGTTAGCCCTTGCTGCTGCCTTCTCTGCTCCCTGGAGTAGCTGCAGATCGAAAGATACATCTTGCCTGCTCTACCTGGCCCCCATCCACATGTATGAGGGCAGACAGGCAGCACAGCTGTGCCAAGAGGGTCATGGGTCTCTTGGGGGCTGTTGATTCGGCCTAGACAGAGCCTGTCCATCTGCAACAGGCAGTTTGGAAGCACTTACACACTTGAGGTCAACTTGCTTACTCTCTGTCCAAATGAAGCACTTTGTTTGGTCCTTCTTGCATAGAGAATGGTTAGACTGCTGTATGTAGGCTCTCTGTGTTGTCCTTTGGGTGATCAGTGGCATGAAACAGGTCAGGACAGCTTAGTTTTGGTGCTTTCCCACCAGTAGGGAAAATAGCTGCCTGGTTTGTGCAGAGACCAGAAGGTTTTGAGCAAGATGACAAATAGGTACTCCATGAGACAGTCCCTTAGAGACAGGTGGAGTTCAGTCTGGCTCTAAACCCATGGGATGTCTTGGGGAAGCTCAGATCCAGGTTTCTCTGTTGGATCCCACAGACCTATGTCTAGAGAAAATTCATCCAGGGGTTTTGAAAACAATGCTCCTCTTCCCAGCAACTGCTTAGCGAACTGTGAGGGTGATCTTCCTTTCCTAGGCTGAGCTGTTGGGTTAAATTGAATGCCATCCCCTGCAAACCTCTCTGTCAAATGCTTTTCCTCTCTGTTGTTGTTTTTCATAAGAAACCACCTTTTCATGAATGGTCTTTGTCTCCTGTCTAAAAACATGTCTGCCATCATAGCTTGGAGCTGACCTTTGGGGGTAGAGAGTCCTTTTTCTCTGGCACTCTGTTTCTCTCCTTTGCTGGAGGGATTAATTTGTATTTTCCCTCTCACCTCTTTCTGAGCTTTTCTCCCTTGTTTCCCCTTCTCCACTTGTCTTGACCTGTTCTGAATGAGGAAGGGTGAGGTGAGGGGGTATCACAGCTTGCAGATGTTATAGATCCAGAAATGGTCTTTGTGTACTCAACTGTCTGTTGCAGCTCTGCTACACCACTCTGGCCGTATAAAAGAGAAGCCCAGGCAGGTTTGTGCATGTGGATATTGATTCCTTGCTGCAATGTGGGCTGCTACTCTCCCCGTCTCAGCCCTTCTCCAGTGTTACACCTCTTGATGGGCTGCTTTTCTAAGAAAAGAAGATGATGTGAAGTAGTGTAAGATGATGCTGTATTTATCAGGTGGTGGGGAGGGATGGTAGCACCCAGCAGGGAGAAGGAAGGGATGTGTGGGACCCCCCTCTGTGAGCCCTCAGACCCTCTGTGCAGCTCCTGATGGACAGCCTGAAGCCATGCCTGGAACATGACAGTTGTTGAAGGGGAGAGCAACTGTGGCACCTTCATGCCATAAATGTGCAAGGGACAGGCACTGATGTGAGGCTGGGTGCTGTGGTGTGCCAGCCATGCACATCCCCTGCTCTGACAGATCTCAGGTGAAAGGAATTGCGGAGGCCTCATCCCGATATCTTTTGCCTACAACAAAGTTCTTTTTCTGGTCACAGAAATGGTGAATAGCTGATGGTGGCTGTCAGCCCTTCCTCCAGAGCCTTGGATGCCCAGATGCCACAACTGGGGGCTGAGGTCTGTTGTCAGAGTGGCATTGTGCCTTGGGGTCTGCCCCGCCAGCCTTGGGATGCTGCAGCTGTAACACTGGGACAAGGGACCCCAGGGAGGGAGCCAGAGGCGACACAGGCTGTGATTGCCGACACCATGGCTGGGAGCGCCGGCCAGGTCTGAACCACACCGTGAGATCCACGTGAGGAGCTGTGCCTAAGAGCCACAACACTGAATCATTTCCCAGAGATCCCCTGTCAGTCTAACCATAAACACCGGTGCGAGTGGAAGGTGGGGAGACATGTGTTTCTTCAATTTCCTACAACAAAGCAAGCGTAAAGGGGATTAAGAAGGCAATGCTGGGGGAAAAAAGAGAGAGAGAGATTTAGAAGGGAAGAGAACATTAAGATTGAGAGGGATAAAATGCAGATTGAAGTTGTTGGGTTAGAACAGAAGAACTCAGTCTATATATTTAGCTCAGTGAGGTATATAAACAGAAACCTACAGCCAGCTCAGCCACTTCTCCCCCAGTGGAGTGAGTCATCAGCCCTTGGATCTAAAGTTAGGTTCACGTCAGAGCTTACACACTCTCTCTCTCTCTCTCTCTCTCATTTTATTTTTCTCTTTCTATTTTGAAGAGTGTGGGAAAATCTGAGCACCGTCTCCTGGAAGCAGCAAACATAAACCCACAAAGGCAACAGATGCTGGACCTGATACCCTACCTGGGAGCACTGTGAAAAAGCCTGCTTTGTGTCTGGCTGTCATTCTTCCTTGCCATGTGCCTGGGGATGAGCTCAGTTTACATGTGTCCATGTCTAATCTGGGCACTCAGTGGACCCAGGTCCGAGGGGTCTGCACGCTGTGCTGATGAGCTGGAGGGTGGGCTGGGCTGCACAGCCGTTCCTGGGGCAACAGCTGTGGGATTTGCAGAAACAGTCAGTGTTTGGCTTCTGTGTGCTGGGCAGGATCTGCCATTGGGGCTGGCAAGAAGGATTGGGGCTGGGGGCCCATAAGACTTGGCTAGAGGAGGCCCTTAAATCCAGTGTAGGCTGCTGCCACAGCCACCCACTCAGTCCACAGCCACCTGCAGAGGAGAGGGATGCACCTCCCAGAGCTAACCCTGGGGCCTCTCTGCTCTGACACAGCTCCCCCTTTCCTGCTTGCTCCCTCTTGCCCGGTGCCCTCTCTGAAGAAGTTGCACTGAATCACATACTTGCCCCACTAACTGTCCCCCCACCAGCCAGCACTGCTGGCTCAGGTAGTGACAAGGACCACATGGACATTCCTCTTCCTCTCAAAAATCACAGAGGGGACAGAGCAGGACCCTAGGAGATGGTTGCATCTGGATGCATCTGTAGGACCAGCTTGTTCCATGCTCAACTCTGGTGTGGCACACTACTCAGAGCTGTGAAATGAGGAGCCCTTTGTCTTCAGACCCTTCTCTTGGGGCTGGTGGAGAAGGAGAGTCTGCTCAGTGAGGGCAGTGGCTTCCCAGCCCAAGCCTTGGTGATAGCACTGGGATTGCCACTGTTGGAGATGCCTTCCCTTTCCCTCTCTCCTCTATGCAAGCCTGTTGCACGTATTTATTTGGAGGGTTTGTTTGAGTGAGAATTTGAACATCTCATAATCCCCATGGTGTAGGTACACTGGAAGGCAGGTACATGATCCTGGAATGTGGATATCAGTGATGGCCCACAGATTAATCTGGGTGTCTGTTAAATGTGCATCTGTTCCCATTGCCTCTCTGTGTGTACCCTTCATCTTCCTTTACTCTTTTGTTTCTTTCACCTCTCCTTGCTGCCATGTTTGTCCCTCCTGTCTCACCCCTCCCTCTTTCTCCTGCCCTCCTCCTCATTCTCCTTTTCTCATTTGATATTCATGCATGAATAAATTCAATTGCATTTTTTCCTTGTTCCCCCTGAAGGGGCTTGTTGGTGAATTGCAGGCATCTGAAATCATATAATGCTCAGATTCATCATTTCGGGGACGGAATTGAAGCCCTTCTTCTCAGGAAGGAATAACAGATGCTTTCTATGAGGGAGGGAGTGGCCAGTGTCTTGCGGTTGGTGAGGAAGAAGCCAAGGGGGTTAACCTTGTCAGCCCAGGGTGGACTTGGGGGGTTGGACCCAATGATCTCTCGAGGTCCCTTCCAACCCCTACGATTCTGTGATTGTGTGACTTGTTAGTACAAGGGGACTAGGAGGTCAGCTGGCCCCTTGGGTGTAAGTAGGAAGGGGGAAGGCATATGTAGGTGTGTGTATACAGGAGTGCGAGTGCCGATGGTTGCTTGCATGTTTGCAGTAAATGGTGCTTTTGGTGTGCTTAGGGAAGAGTAACATCTCTTAGGGGGCTGCCAAGAATTGGTTGGGGCAGGAGCTGACTGAGAAGGTTGCCGGCAGCCTGGCACCTGAGGTCTGACATCTGTCTGGGCACCTGCTTCAGCTGACTTTCAGGATGATTATGTGGCTCTGGTATCACACCAAACTCTGCTGCAGGTCTGGGGACATGCCCAGTGCCACAACACCATCACACTAAGAAGTAGTGCATGTGTGACAAAGTCATGTCCATCCTGCACTTCAAGGGGCTTTCCAATATGGATGGGCACTTGCTGTCTCCCTGCTCCTACATTGGAGCCCTTCAGCTTGTGCAGGACAGTGGCCTCAGGGTAACCACAGTCAATCTTTGGTACCAAAAGTGGCCAGCAGTAGTGTCCTGCACAGCTTCAGTACAAACAAGCTCTCACTACTGATGGGGAGAGGTCAGCCACCACAAATATTTACTGTCCTGGAAGAAAATCTCTTTCTGGCTTGTGGAAGATGCATGGGTTTGCCATATGACTACAGCCCTGGTCAGAAGCTATGAAAAAAGAAGGGCTGTTTTTCACAAGGGTTGTTAAACATGTAACTTTCAATGCTCACAACATTCCTGTCGTTTACAACTCGGCTCTCTTTTCTTTTTTAGCACTCCTGGTGCACCCTGAGGATCCTCTGGAGGCTGAGTTTGCCTTTCAGGAGAGGAAACAAGATTAGACACTTTATAAAACACTAAAGTGTTATGCTAAAAGTGGAAAGAGGCCATCATCTTTGCTCCAAAGACTTTTAAAGGCCTCACAAGAGAAAATGGCAGTGCCAGCCACCTTGCTTAGGCTCCAGGGAGCTTGGTTTATGTGATGGAAATGACCAGGGGCTCCTTGGCTTCTGCCTGATGCCCCTGGCACAGCAGAGCCAGCACAGAGGTGGATGACAGAGGAAAGGGTATCTGCTCCATGACTTTCGCCCTAGATGGTGAATGTGTGTGGGCTACCTTAAGCTAAAACCAGAGATGCTCTGACTTTACTGGAAGGTGGACTTGCTCCATGGCTTTCCCATGGAGATTTAATGTCTGAGGGCCCATTTCACAGTATGATTAAAGTCCTTAGTTTGCCAACCATTTTTAGGTCAGATGCGTTAATTGCCCTGACCCAGCTATTGTAGATGCGCACACAGACTGTGACAGCCGGTGCAGGCATCATCTCAGTGGGGAAGGGCTGGAGAGGGCTTTGTGTAACCCTTGAAGGAAGCAGAGGAGCTACTGGGCTGCAGCACATGTTGTAGCACACCCTGACTGGGAGCTGGGCATTTTAAAACTGCTTATTTAAAACATATGCCCGTGGCAGAAGCAAGAATATCTCTGTCTCTCATAACATCTGGGGTTTTATTGGTTGGAACAGGCAAAAACCCATGAAGAGCCTTGAGGACTGTGATGGCTTCATGTACCATTTCTTTCCCAGAGCTGACTTGGGGACCTTCCAAATGAAACCTGAAGGATGAGGGGCCTGTGCCAGTGTGGGGCTGTGCTGCTGGGCCACAGATGGGTCTGGTGAGGGAGATGCCTGAGCTAGCCCTCTGCTGGAGTGGGCTTGGTGCAGCCTTACTCTTCTAGCCCCTGGATAGCGGGATCCCTGCGTGTTATCCATCCCTTCACAAAACACAGTAGGAAGCTAATTTGCAGCGAGCTGTTCGCTCAGCCTGAGTTCCCATAACAGATTTGGGAGTAGGGTGTGGGGAGAGGAGGGACTGGTTTTGAGGGAGGGGCTTTTTGGGGGAGTTGTTAGGGTTTTTTTAAAGTCTTTCCAAGTGTAATTCTCTAACCTGCTTGGTCTGCAACCTGCGGAGAGACACACGCTCACAAGTTCAGGGCACAGCAAGCACACTGAAGTCGGTGCTCATCAGAAAAGGAAGGATTAGTGGGCTGAAGACAGGGGAAAATTGTCCTGAGACCCTACCATGGATGTGAGTGTGTGACAGTGTGCAAGGAAATCTTCCTTTCCTCTGGTGTTGCTAGAATTCCTGCCTTATGCGCCTCTAATTGTAGGTTTCCCCTAAAGACATTTGGTGTCACTGTAAGGACGGCGTTTCACTCTCCCTCTCTGCCTGTACAGTTACTCTCTCTCTCTCTCTCTCTCTCTCTCACTGTGCAGTTCGCTCCATAAGCCGTTGGTGAACATACCATAAGACAGAGAGAGAGAGAGAGACAGACAGAAACCACACAGCAGCCCTTCCTCCTCGGTTCCCCACTATGGAATAGCTAAACTTGCCCCCACCCACACCTTCATCACCTCCTAGCGCCCTGTGATTATTTTGACCTTCTGGTCTTTTTGGAAGGAAGCTTCTGTCACTTCTTAACACCACCCTCCTGGAAACACACACACACACACAGAGACACACACAGACAAAGCCCCCCAAAGCCTCCCACGAGGGAGGAAGAGGTCCCTTTTTTTTTATTCTTTAACATTTTTCTTTCCTTTCCCCTCTTTCCCTTTGCTCTGACTCCAAAGCTTCAGATTCCAGCCTGAGCAGCCACAATTTCTTACCATGTATTCTCCTTTTAAACCGTCTCCTTCCTGCACACGCTCAGTCCTTGCAGCCACGGATCTAACACAACTCCCCGCTTCTCGCCTGCAGGTTCTTTGCTCCCCGTCACTCAGCTGATCCTCATCTTTTTTTTTCTCCTGTTTCCCCCCCTCCCCGGGCGCTGAGGTGTGTGTGCCTGTGTGACTGTGCCTGTGTGCAAGGGGGGCAGGTGGGGAGGGGGGCTTCTTTTTTCTCTTTTTTCTTTTTTCCTTTCTTTCCCTTGGTGGGGGGAATTTTTTTCAAAGCATCTTCATTATTATTTTATTTTGCTTCTCTGACTTGGACACTTCTCCCTTGGAGATTTCTTTTCCATGCAAAGGTAGGTGAGACGCATGCACACCTGGCTAACCTTATGTCTGTCTCTTTTCGCTTGATTTTGCTGTCCTTTTAATAGGAAACTTGCGCCCACCCGTGTACCTGCATCATTCCTGTTTTGTTTCGTACCTGTTTCCTCTCTGGCAGAAGTAAAGGCTGAGGGTAGACATATCTGTAATGCCAAGAATTCTGTCTTTCCAGAGAGGAAAGTTATTTCTCTGTGCATGTCCAGCTGTACGTGTATGTCCGTCTGCGGTGCCCATGTATGTAAGACTGCCTCTGTTTACCCAACAAGTAGCAATAATTGATTTTTGGTGTGTGTGTTGGGCTGGGGTGGTGGTGGAAAGGGAATGACTGTGTGTCCAGCAGTTCACATCCGCGAGTGATTGCAGCAGGGAATGTGTTTCTCACACATATTCGGCAGCTTTTTATACATGACTATAAATGATACAAGGAGTGTGAATAATCGCAGGGATTTCAAATTTAGCCCTGGTTAGTTTGTACTGTTATGATGAGGAGGGATGGTGGGAAAGAGGAAGGGTTACAAAATCTCCTCCCTGGAGAGGTAACTGTCTGAGACTTGTATATATATAACTTTTCTTAAATACATCTCACTGTTCAAGGGCTTCTTGGGTCTGGGATATTTCTTTCCTTTGCAAAGAGAGAGTTGGATGTTGGATTTAGGTTTCATAAAACGTCCTTCCTTGTTTTGTTTATGATTATTATTGCATTTCAATTGCGTGTGCAACATCCAAAGTGTCTGAGAAAGGGATGTACTTTAATATAGCAAATGCATCATCTTCTGTACATCACTGGCTGGAGTCAGGGAGAAAGGAATAGAAAAGAAGAGAACCAGAAATAATGTTACATGTTGTTGACTGACAATTACTTGGTATATTTTCTGCCAATACTGGTTTTTGTAACACTCTTGATGGATACCTTTTGCTTCTTGGTAACCGCAGCTGTGTGAAAAGTACCAGGGGCTTAAAAAAAAAAAAAAAAGAAAAGAAAGGAAAAAACAACATGCATCATTTCCTTGCAAATTATTACAAAGAAAAATGGTAAACATCAAAAAGCAGAACTTGCTCTGCATTTTCTCTCTGCTAATAGGAAGCGTTTTTCTCATTCATCTGGGGGTTGCCAGTGGTTCTGTATCTCTGTCGCTTGGAAGACTGCTATGTTAATTGTCAGTTGTTTCTGTGTGCTATTGCAGAGCTCTTGGTCTTAAATTTGGGCTGGTGATTGAGGATTTATTATTGCAGAAGAAGGAAGGGGTCTGCTGACCCTCCACTCCCCTTGATGTTTTCACTCCAGCATGTAAACTTCTCTGTCTGTGGAAGGAAATCCGCAAGCTCATTATCTTCTCAACACCTGTACCTGCAAAGAAACTTTTAATTCAAAGCACTGGGAAAGGCTTTGAAATCAAAACCCCTGTTTCTTCCCCTCTTTCCATTTATATTTTAAGGACACCTTCTGAGCATCTCTACCCCAGCCAGCACCTCCCCATCCCTTGGGTCTGGGTAAGAGGGCAGCCTCAGGCAGGAGGCAGCTACCCCTTTCTCCCCCTGTAAGGGCTTATGCTTCTGGATTGAGATAATCTGTTTCTCTCTCCATTAGATAACATAATAGTTCCATGGCATTGCCATCAAACGTGAGCTTCCTAAGAGTGGCAGCAGTGTACGCCCATCGGTGAAGGTCTAGTGCCATGATCCTCTCTCCGGAGGAGCCAGGAGGCAGGCAGGGATTGAATCTGGGCATTATGCTGGATCCCCTGCCCGCTGGCAGGGTGTCTGTGTGGGGCTGGCTGTGTGAGGGTGTAGTATCTGCCTGGGAAAGGTTGGCCCTGGCTCTTGCAGGAAGTTTGGGAAAAGCAGTTTTCCTGCAGATCTCACTGGGAAGTGCATGTCTTGGCACTGACCACCTTGGTGCACCAGCAGATGACTACGTGCCTTGCCAGATCTGGTGGTAGATATTTCAGAGGAAAGCTGGGGGATGAGGAGGGAGCTTTGATCTGCTGGGTCTGAGGGGTTTGCCTTGAGAAACCTGGATCAGTCAAAAAGTGGCTATAATAAAGCCAGGGTGGGGTGGGGGAGGGGTATTTATGCCAATGTGCCTCATGTGTCCCCTCTCAAAAATTTCCCCTTGTTGCTGCTTCAGGAACATTTTCAGGCAGTGGACCTGGCTGGAGCAGGGCCAGTGCAGCCACAGCCATCGAGGGAGCAAGGGGAAACATCACAGGAGGGGGATGCCGACTCACAAGGAGCTCTTAGCTTGCCTGTGAGTGTTTCTGAGTAGTTACAGTGGCCTTGGTTGTGACGTGGTGAGACCACTTGGGCTGCTTTGGGGGTCTGTCCACTCACAATGCTGGGTAAGCTTTCCCATGTCCCCACCCTTGTCCCCACCAAGAGCAGCACCTTCCCTGCTTGTCCAGCATCTTCAAAGTGCTGGTAATGTACTCCTCTAGTCATGAATCAACCTTCCTTCCTTCCTTCCTTCCTTCCTTCCTTCCTTCCTTCCTTCCTTCCTTCCTTCCTTCCTTCCTTCCTTCCTTCCTTCCTTCCTTCCTTCCTTCCTTCCTTCCTTCCTTCCTTCCTTCCTTCCTGCCTGCCTGCCTGCCTGCCTGCCTGCCTGCCTGCCTGCCTGCCTGCCTGCCTGCTTTCCTGCCTTCTTGCCTTCTCCCCTTTCCCTCCTTTCCCTCCTTTCTCTCCTTTCCCTCCTTTCCCTCCTTTCTCTCCTTTCCCTCCTTTCCCTCCTTTCCTCCCTTTCCCTTCTTCCCCCCTTACTCCCTCCCTTCCCCCCTTCCTCCCTTCCCTTTTGGATAACCCATGTGTTCATGCCTGGTGCTCCCTGGTTCCAGCCTACAACACTGCCTTGAGTTACCAGACCTGCCCTGCCCTGTCCCATCCCTTGCAGGGAACACCAGGAAGATATCCCAAACCAGAGTGGCTTAGGCTGAACCCTGGCCACCTTTGATTTTGGGAAAAGCTTGCAATTCCAGGCTCTGCTGCAAAGAAGCCATATGCTCCGTCAGCTTTTTTTCATGGGGAAAAAAGATGTTGAAACCACTTTTTATTCATTTTACTCAAAGAGAGTAAGTATCTACAGCTGGAAACTCATGAAATGCACACACAGAGTTGGGAATCTGTAAAAGAGCTGGCCAATGATTTAAAGTAGATTTGATCTTTTATTAAATCGAAGTCCTAATCCTGAAAATTAAAGCCAGCAAGCAGGTGAAAGGCCACACTTGCACAGATCCTTGCTAAAACCGCAGGGTCCATGCATGGGCTCAGAAATCAAGTGGCACAGGTGGATCTGCCAGATCAGGTAGAACCATTTCTTAGTTGTATTTTTTTTCAGTCTACAAGGTGGGATAATGTAGGGTTGATTTTAAAGTGTTCAAGATCTGCAAAGCCCCAGCCTGTTATTGGAAAGCAAAGGTTTCTTCCCAGTTATGCAGAGGTGCGTAGTTGCTTATGATGACCTAATATAGTCAGCTTATTTAGTTTATTCATCTGTGTCTGAAACGCGTACCTTGAAGCTCCAAGAAATCATGCAGTGGTTTGAAAAATGTCTTATACGGATGCAAAATTTATTTAAGCCCTCTAATCATAACTCAGACTGCATAAATCAGCCCACTAACTTGGTAATAAACTCCTTGCTTTCCCGGTACTCGTCAGGCCACCGTGTTTGGAGCACTGCGGTGTGCCCTGAAGAGCAATCAGCCCAGTGTATCAGGGGCTAATTGCAATGAGGTGATCTCAGAAAATGCCTTGTTGCTTTCCTTGGACTGGAGGTGTGTGCTGCTGCGGTGGCACAGGAGGGAGGTGGGCTCCTGGCTGAGCCGGGCTCAGTCATCAGGGGCTTGGTACCAGTCCTGGCAGCCTGTGGGTGAGTGGACGTGCTGCGGGCTCTTGGTGGGAAGTGCTGCTTGCTGGTGTTTTCTGCAGTGGCTTGTGTTCCTCAGCACCCGCAGAGTGCAGTACAGCAGCCCAAGCTCTCCGTGACCAAGGAGGGGTGACTCCAAAAGCAAAGGTTGTTCTCTTATCAAGTGTGTGTGTCAAAAAAAATAAAAAGGGGCAGCTGGTCTCTGCTTCTGTCTTAACCACTGTCTGCAGTGCTGTTCCATTGTGCCTCGACGGGGGCATCCTGGGGAGGGCTGGCAAGGCATGTTTCCAGGTGAAATCACTGGAGCTTGGGGTTATGGCTGTGTGATTGGGTGGGGTGGAGAGGAGCTGCTGACCTGTGCTGTTGGTAGCTGTTGAAGTGGTGTGTCAGGGGTTTTGCTGCTGTTGTGTGGATGCTGAAGGTGTTTGTATGGTGTGATCATTAGCGGGGGGTGGGGGGCAGTGGGGGGAGGGCTTTTTATTTCCTTTCTCTGAAGTGTCAGGGTTGGATGTGGCTGGAAAAACGGCACTGCGTAGGGAGCAGAGTGGGGTTGGTGCTACTAAACATTCCTCAGGAGATGGGTTAGTGTGTCTCGCTGATGCGCTGCATGAAGTCACGCTCCAGGACAGACATTGGGAATGGATTTTCCTATAGGTTTGGCTGGCAAGGTGGGGTGGGCCCCTGCTTCTGCTGCTGCAGTGCGTGTGGGCATGCACTGGGTGTGCAGTGTGTGTGCCCAGCGTGAGGACTCTTGTCAGAGGTGATGCCCTCGATGGCTTGTCTTCCTTGGGCATTTCACTTTTCCTGTTTGGCCTTTAGAGCTACCCTGAGTTTGCCAGTGGGGATGGTGGGAGATGGTGGTGGGGAACCTGTTCATGGACTCTTTTGGACTGAGATTCCTTGTCTGCTGTGGGGAGGGATTTGACTTGGACTACAGGGGTATGCTTGAAGTCTGTGGTCAGATGTGCTTGCTTTGGTGTCTTTGCTCCTTTTCAGTGATTTCTTTTCAAGCAACCATCCAAGCTTTGATTTCTCATTTTTTTCCCTGGTGGCAGCAGGGAGAGAAGGGGATTTTTCAGGCTTGTATAACGACACTGCTCCTCAGCAATGTCACTGGTCAAATCATGAAGATGCAGGGAACCATCACAAGGTCCTGGTCTGTCTACTGACCTGAGACTGAACAGCCTGTAGCCATTTGCAGAAGAGCCACTAGTGTTGTGTCCTCTCTGCTTCTCAATGATACCCATCTTCATAGCTACATTTCTCTTCCATATCCCCTCTCCTTTGTAGGAGGCATGGATGGGGCATCCCCTCCACATCGCTTAAGCTCCTGATTTTGTTTTTTCCAGGGTTAGTTTGCAGGGGTAGTTTTCCAGGGTTTACGCAGATTAGTTCTTTGGAGGCAGGAGATTGTGGGGGGCAGTAATTCATAGGGAGAGGAGAGATACAAGACATAACTGTTGATTCTACCCAAGCTCCTTAGCATTGTTTTCCCTTTAGATGTGCTCCTTCCTCTCTTGTTTGCCCTCACCTCCCTTTCCACCCCATGGAATGTCCTCTCCAGATGTGAGTGGTGATATGGACTGTGACAAAGACTGGAGGTGGGGTGTGAACATGTATGTCAGGGTGGGAGGTCACATCAAGTGCTGTGCTATGATGGGGAGGGGGTGTCTCTTGGGGTCTCCCTGCTCCTTGTATGCAGCTGTTTTCCTACACCCATTCAGTGCAATGGGTCCTGAAGGGACGCTGGGTCAGGCTGGGCACTGGGACTGGGACAAAAGGAGCAGAGAGGTTGATCCAGAAAGGATGCTGAAGGGCAGAGCTTCTCACTTAGCTCAGGTAGGAGCAACCAGCTCTGCCCCTCAGCTCTGGTCTGCCTTTTTTCATGTTGTCTCAACACAGCTTCAACGCTGGCAGCTGCAGCACTGGGCATCATCTGCCCTGGTGGTGGGCAGGAGCTGCAGCTCTGTTCCCTCATCATGGGCTGTTCCAGGGGACGCAACTGAGGTGTTTGCATGTTTGCAAACACTTCGTATTCTGGCTCAAGGGCTGAGGGTGTGAGGACGGCCCCAAGGCTGTCTGCTGGGAGCCTATGAGACCACATTCTTCCTCTTCATCATCCTCATCAGGCTTGTCTTAGCTGACATCTTCATTGCTGATCTGGAGGAGGGAGTAAATAGCATGTTAATGACTTTCCCGGATGATGATAAAACAGGTTTGTGGCTGCTGAGGGGGACGCAGAAAATAACACGAAGGGAACTAGTGAGGTCAGAAAGATGGGCAGAAAATAACATAATGAGATTCATCTGAGGGAAAATGCAAGCTAATGCATCTGGGGGCAATGTAATCTGAAACACACGGTCTGAGGGCCTGGGGAGGGGTGGGAAGGGGATGCAATGAGACCGAGGTGTGACAGTAGATGGCATATCACACATGGGCTTGCAGTGTGACAGGGCCAGCAACAGAGACATCACGATGGCAGCCCGCCTCTGCGGCCGGCCCAGGCGCCAGCCCTGCGGGAAGGTGGCGTGTGGCACATCATTATCAGCAGAGCATTGGTAGGCGAGGCGCGGTTCTCAGCGTGGATCTGCACGGAATGACCACGGGGCTAGGGAGATTAATTTATGAGCAAGGATTAAGTGCTAAAGATGTATAACTTGGCTAAGCGGTGGTTTAAGTGAGAGGATGCGACAGGAATCCACTCACGTGAAAGGTGCCTGTGTGCCCAAGGAAGAGGAGGCATCGCTAGGAGTGGTGCAGACTGAAGGGGGTCTCAGGGAGCTAGGAGGGCTGTGGGACAGAAGCTCCCCCTAAATAGGTCTGTTTGAGGGGGGGGAGTTGTAGATTGTTGTGTGCCTGTTTATTTGGGACAACAAAAATGAAAATGTTTTGCTGAAAGCAAGCATGTGTAGTCTCCAGAGAGCAATGGGATGAGGCTGAACCCTTCAGTAGTACTAATCTGTGGGTCTCAAACACCCCACATAGTTAAGGCCAGGTAAGGATTTTCCACTGGGAAACTTTTTTCACTTCTGTACCTCCTCAACCCACAGTCACCATGTTGCTCCTGCACCTTTTCTTCTGTCATCATTTACTTTTCCCCCACCTCTCCAACATCACCTTTACTGGTCTCCACAACATCTCCTTCAGGCTTAGCAAAAGGCTTCTTAGCAGCGTGAGCAAGATCCCTTCTTTGCTGTGCCAGGGATGGAGACCAGAGGCATGGTAGAACTTGATAACCTGTGCGGAGATAAGGCACAGCACTCACCCAGCGTGCAGCTGAAAAGCAACAGGTCTGCTGCATTTGTCCAGGCAGGGCATCTGGGAGACCCTGCCTCTGGTACAAGCTACATATAGTGTGTTTCAGGGGTGTGTGGAGACACACCATAAGGTGTGCTATGGATTTTGGGGACATTTGAGACACTTTCTGCTGGATTCTGCCTTATCCTGTTGCATTTGGAGGTGCTGAGGTGCTGGAGATATAAAAACTCCTCTCTCAAATTAGCTGCTGATAAAAGTGACCCTATCTTTTACTCAGACACCTCCACGCAGGTACAGGCAGACAAGAACAGGCGCTGCCTCACACGAACAGGCAGAGGAACATGCCAGTGCCAGATGAACATAAACACAGAGGGAGCTGTGCACCGCTAATGACACCGTACCTCTGCAAACACTTGGAATGTGAAACCTGTGTGACTAACGCGTCCCTACGGCCAGACACATGCATCAAAGATAACACACAACCAGAGCCTGCCGTTTATAGCAACAAACAAACGAACATGGGCTCACAGCTGTGCACAACACACCACCCCGGGGGGCACACCACACACGCAGCTACCCAACGGGGTCACCCACGTGCCTTCACAAACATGCTGTGCAGTCAGAGACGCCCTTAAATACGACTGTGTGTGTGAAGCCGGACACAAGAGCCGTGCCCCAAGATGCTCGTCAACGTTTGGATGGATGTTTGGAGATGATAAATAAATACGTGTGCTGCGGGTGCTGCTCTGATCGATGGGGCCAGCTTGCCCTCCCCTGCGACACCGGCCAGAGGTTGGAAATTTTGTCCCTCTTCCGCACGTGCGTTGCAGGGTGTTAGCAGGACAGAGCGGCTGCTCTGCTTCCTGCTGCTTCTGAGCTACGGGTGAGTGATCATGATGGATGATCTGTAAAGGACTTGTGTCCCCTCAGGATGGGAGGTGCTGTATACGTGTGGGACTAGTCTTAAAGGAAATATATTCTGCATTTTTATCTTGGCTTTAGACCCCGGTGTTGCTGATGCCAACTGTGTGCAGGGAGGAAGGGATGACTCTGGGATGGTGTGGGCTGGTCAGGGGTATGGAGTTAAGGATGGTGGTGGAAAGGTGAACTCTGTGGATATTCCTGTGCAGGAGGGAAGACGTCCTGCTGGGCACTGGGTGGGTCACCTCCAGCACTGGGATGGTGCTCTAGGGACCACTTTCCAGTATTTTCCTCTCCTGTCTGTTTACAAAAGGCTCTTTCACTGGGAAGATGCAGTAGTCTTCCCTATCCTGTCTACATTTAGAGGTTTCCAGGAAAGGCCTGTGTGACTGTTGGGTTGGCTCCCTCACTGCACTTTGGTCAACTGTGTTGTGCCTGGCAGGTTGTGGCATTAACAGCCCTGGGGTGCTAGTTGCAGCTCTGGAGGGGAGCATGTCTCAGCAGAGATCTCTCTGAGCAGTGCACGCCGGGAGGTGACAATGGCTTTTGGGGACAGACAGTCCCAATCTGAAGCACTTTCCCTGAATTGTGACGTCTTTTTTTTTTTCTCTTGTGCAGTCTCCCCTGCTCACTAAGTCCACTATTTCCCTTGCGCTTTCAGAGCATCCTTCTCCCTTCTTCCCAGCGGAGTCCTGTAGGACCAGGTGTTTTCTCTAAAGCAGGAAAGGGCTGAGCCAGAGGCCAGCAGCTTCTCCTGTGCCTGCCAAGTCAATGAGCTCCCTGCCAGACACGTGTCCGGGGCAGGTGTGCATGCTGGATGCAGGACCAGTGCGGGCTCGGCTGGGGATGGCAGTGGTTTTAAATGGCCCGTGGGGACAGATGGTGGGAGGAGGAGTGCAGACTTGAGAGCTGGCTCTGGGGAGGGGTTAGGTTCAGGCTGTACCAGGAGAGAAACAGGAGGAGTTGCCAGCCTACAGATACTTTCCCTTCCCCTGGGAGGGATGTGAACGGGTGTAGCATCACTCCTTCAGTGGTATGCGACTTTTGCAGAGGAATGTTTTTGTGCTTTTGAGGGGTGAAGCCCCTTAAAGGTCAGGGGTGGTGAGGATTTAATTTTCAGCAATGGGTCTGGCCTGTCACCTCCAGCTGGGGATAGGCTTGCCTGAGCAAAAGGGTGAGTGGGAAGAACATGCGTCTGGCCAATCTATAACCATTTAGTTGTCCTCTTGCATTGCCCTTGTCACAGTGAGCAGCACTTGTACAAAAGGTGGGTTAGCAGCATCCCAAAGGTGAATTCTGGAGCCTTATAATCCTGCCTGGTCTTACTATTACTGCCTTTGATCTGGGCAGGGACCCTCTCTGTTGCATGCTTTTCTGTGTATGCAGATATATGTATGTGGGGGGCAACCTTTCCTCTTTCCTCATTTTGGTTTAAATAGGGCCTCTCCTGGGTTGAAATATTGTAGCAGAGAAATGACCCATGTTACACAGTAATGCTACAGTATGGGAAAGCCAGTAACTGAAATCCCAGAGAAAATACCAACATTACATGAGTTGCAGCCCAGCCAAAATAGTGAAAATACCTGATTCCAACTGTCACATCTGATTGTTAGTTGTGAGGCCCCTGGATCTTGTCTCTGGCAGGAAAACCACTCCCTTCCCCTTTGAAGTTGCGACAGGAGGACTGACACTGTAAAGAACTCAGAAGTGCCCCACTGCTTGGGTTTCCCCTCTCCCTTTTTAGACACAGCCTATCAGTCCTGCTTAGTGTAGGAAATATGTGGGATCATAGCCTTGGGACTGGTTTGGGTGGCAGAGCAGGATTCAGTCTCAGGAAGGAAAGGGGTATTACTCACATCTCCAGTGGGGCAACTGTCATTCAAGGACTTAATTTAGCTTCAGGACTCCCAAAGGGATTCACCTAGCTTTGTGTCTGTATGACCTCTAATGAGTCACTGTGGGCTGCACAGATTGGAGCGATAAACTGCCTGTGATGCAGCTGCTACCTACCCCGTTTGTGTGTTTGACATGGGCTGAGCTGCATCCCAAGGTCTCAGCTGCAGTGGTGAGATGGAGAAGAGGCCCTGAATGTTTTCTTGGAGGGAAAGCAGGGAAATGCTGATGAGGTTGTTTCTCTCATTCCTTTGCTCAGTTATATTGTTAATTATGAAGGTTTCTGTGTTGAAGTTTGGAATTATCATGCCCTCATCAGCATGGATGCTCTGAGCACCATAATAAGTCATTCCTCCCGGCTGTCCCTGCTAACCTTTCTCCTCCGTGTTGTTAATGGGGAAGAAGCTAAACTCAGTCACTGCATGCTGATAGCCTGCAAGGGAGCCAGCTCAGAGCTGCAATGGGGAGCTGGTGGGAACAGGGAACGGAAAAGGGGAAAAGGTGGTACAAGGAGTTGTGTGGGTGCTCAGAGTTACAAACCTGGAAAGCGAAAACAGAGGAGCTGGATGATGGGGAGGATGTGCTGCACTTGTCACAAGGGTTAAAAAATTATGAACAGCATCCCAAAGCCAGCCAGGAGACACAATGCCTGTTTCTTTTCAATAGCTACAGGCCTTGGGGGTAATGAATTCCAAGAGTCTCTGTGCTATCCCCAAAGGGACACTATGTCTGCTTTCTAAACCTCTGCGATTGCTGCTCTTTGTTCTGACAAATACCAAGCTGTAAAGAACAAGCAAAGCTTTGGATCAAAGTTCATGTTGGAAGCAGGGGGCTGAGAGAACAGCGTGGATAGGCAAAACTTGCAGCATCTTAGGTGGGGATAACAGGGGACTACAGCTCAGGGTGGTAAGGTTGGCCGGTCCTGGCAGATGAGTGCTGAAGGGAGGACTGGAGATCATGGATCCAGCATTGTGGGCATCAAAAGGATCTTGAACTGAAACATTAATGGTGCAGCATGCCAAGGCAGAGCAGAGACAGTGGAGAGACCTGTGACCTGTGTGCTCCTGAAGTGAAGGGCACCTAGCCGAGTGTCTGGAAGGATAACCTTCAGCCTGGACGCAAGGAGATGAGATCTGTGCAGCGAATCTTGGTGACAGACCCATTTTTTCATGCTGTTGATTGACCCTTTTTGTACTGTTCTGTGTCTGAGGGCTCTTGTGTTGCTTTTAAACCTGTACTGGTAGCACAGGCACTCCGAACACTTCAGCATGCCAAGAGAGTGAAAGGAAGATAGTGCCCATCAGGCCACCATTGGGCAGTCCTTGGGCAAGCTCTCTTTCCTAGGAGTGTCGCTGTAACACCCCTCTAAAGACAGGCCTCGGAGATTATTTCATTCAAGCCACTTCCAATGTGCTGTTCAATGGACAACCTTTGTTTTTGTGCTTTCCTGGAACAAGGCTGCCATTAAGTGCACCCAGCCAGAAAAGTGGCATGAGCATGGTGCTCTGCAGTACTTGGGTGCCACCGAGCATAAGACCTGTTCTGCTCTTCTTGCATCCGCTTGCACTCTCTGACCACTCTGCTTAGTTGAATAAATTTTGCAACCTGTTTTCATGGTGTTTCCACTGCCCTGGCAAAAGAAAGCTCCACAAGCTCCATTATAGGTTGTCTCTGATATTTAATCCCACTTCTACAGCTCTCAGTTTGACTGTTCTGTGTGGGTTTGACATGCACTTGGCAGTGTTGGTCTGAAGGACCTTGCAAACCCAAGGAGCGATGTGGTATGAGGCCAGCCCTGTGTACCCTTGGTAGGGAGAGGGCATGCCTGGAACATCAGAGTTGGAGCTGGGGTTGGTAAGACCATATGAAGGACAGTGAGGGTGGGATGGCTGTGTGGTGTTGGGGTGGGTCCACACTGCTTTGAAGTGCAGTGCTCCACTATGGGGCTCAGGCTGGCTCCAGAGAAGTTAGCAGCATTGCCTGAGATGGTGCAGCACTGCACCCGGGTATCAGGGGCTGCAGGGGTTATTTGAATAGTTGATGATGGGGAGGACTAGCCAGAAGGGTCTTGGTGGAGAAAGGGACTAGCAGAAAAGAGAAATATTGGCAGAAACCATCCCACTCTCACTGCTGGCATAGAGAAACAGCTGTGATGCACCACTGGGGCCAAACCAGAGGGTCTGGCTTAAAATTGCTTCAGCGTGAAGTGTGACTGTAGTTTATCATTGTCAAAACCGTCAGTCCTGCGGCTCTCCCCTGCTTCAAACTCACTGGGAGAGCATGGGCATGCTGTGCTCTTGCTGCTGATTGCTCACGTGGATTTCATTTCTCTTTCTGCCCTCCCCTCCAGAGGCTCTCGCTTGCAGCTGGCATGGCAGAATACATCCCCCAGCCTACCTCCACCTGGCCAGCTGGCCCACAGCCCCCTCACACCTCCGCCGTCTGCCCACTGGAGCCCATGGATCTGGGGGTCTTGGAGCAGCAAATGCCACCGGAGCAGCCACCATCCTCCCCGGAGCTGGGTGAGGACGAGGAAGTCACCTCCCCACCGGACCCCGATGTCCCCTACCCTGACTTGGCCCCAGTTGTCTTCTTCTGCTTGAAGCAGACTACCAGCCCGCGGAACTGGTGTATCAAAATGGTCTGCAACCCATATCCTTTCTGAGCTCTCCCTATCCCTCCCTTCCTCGTGCTCTCTCCTTACCCATCTCTCTCCCTGCCCTCCCAGGGCACCTGCAGGTAAGGAATGACATTTCCTACATATTTAATGAACTGCTTTGTTCCTCACTTGTATTTGAACAGAACCTCATCTGTTTTAGTGTGTGATCAAAATAAGCTGATAATGAAAGAGGGGACTACAAAGAGAGTTGCTGACACCTCCAGTCACAAGGGGCTGGGTGAGGGGAGAGGTGAGGAGAGGTGTTTTAGAAAAACCTGATCTTCCCCCATCCAGCTCCCTTTTTACCTCTGCCCTGGTACAAAGTGGGACTTACTAGCCCAGGAGACTGTCATCCAGCTGCCAGGAATGGCAAAGGTATCTTCTCCCTCTGAACATACAAGCTTCAGCTCATCTTGCCCTTGGTAAGAGAACCATCACTCCTGAACCTTTACTGCAAGGTGACCCATTGCCTTTCCAGCAGGCACACATCACCATCCTGCTGATGTCTTGCTGTGATGCCTAGGCAGGAACGAATGGGAAAATCTGTTCAGAGCTTGATACTCAACCTCATACACCCTGGAGGAGACCTCTGGGATGTGAACATGCATCCTCTGCACAGGAGGTCAGCAATTGCAGGTATATGTCACTGTTCACACTCAGTCCTTGGTTGCGAGGAGGCCTTTGCAACCCACCAGTGCAAATGATGACCACCTGCACCATCAGTTAGCATGGTGCCTGCTAGGATGCAACAGCCTCTGTGGCTCTTGCCTGATGTGATATATAAAACAGGTGGAGAAGGCTTGTTGCTCTTTGGATTGCGGGACCCTTCAGATGGGGAGGAAGTAGAGGAGATGAATCATCAGAGAGGTTGAGCTAAAGTTTTATTTGAACCTTTTTCTGACTAGAAATCTAAAGTGATAGTACTCTCTTCCTGGAAGTTTCTTAGTTCCTAGTTTAGTGGATGTTATCTATAAGAATGCTTGTTATGGTTTTGATGTATTAGCCTCTAGATTAAATCTGAGTGTCTGGGCACACAGCAGAGACTCGCAGAATGTTTCTAAGAGTCTTTTCAGCTTCAAGAGCCAAACCTAGGGTGAAGTCTTGAGGTGCTGTCAGCAATAACAGATGATCCTAGATGGTTGATGAATCTGGAGATCTGTTTCAATTTCAAATGTAGGGAAGTGTTTGCGTTTCAGCTCTGAGCGCTTGTCTTAAAGTTCAGAAGCTCTTAGAAAGTTGCAGTCTCAAGCACAGGTTATGACTGAGAAATTCTTGAAGGCCTAAGCTTTATGCTTTCCTTCCTACTGGTTGCTTCTTAAAATTTTAAAGCTCTGTATTGAATTATGCATTGTTTTTCAATCACTGTGTGTCTGCATGGGTTGCTGTGTCTTGGGAATCTTGTCCCAGCATGTTGTGACCTCAAGAGTAAGGCATGAAAGATTGGTGTCTCAGTGCAAAAGCTGGATTCAGAAAACAAGAGAAGAGCAATAGCCTGGATTTGGGACGAAGGTTTGCTCTTGAATGGGGGAAGGAGGTTGTAGGGGAAGAGGTTCTTCCTATTTCTGGCTAAAAAGTCAGCCAAAACACTCCTTCTAGTTTGGTGCATAGCAAAGAGCTTGTTTTAAGGCATCACATTAATCAATGAACTTGGCACTGTATGTCCATGTTAGTGTTTAAATGTTACTTTTGATTTAACCCTCAGATGTGTTTTGGTATTTAACTCTATAAAGGACTTTTTCATAGTAGAAGCTATAGAAGGAAGGAAAAAGACTCATGTAATCACCTGTTCATGGCATTACACCTGGCTACGTGTGATACAGGGTGAAGGGCAATGGTGGGGCACTTAGAAACCTTTTGGAAGGGTTGTTTCAGATCTGTAATTTCAGCTTGGCTGTGTGAAGTTAGGAGATGGCTTGAAAAACAAATACTGAGTGCAGAGGATTCATCTCCTCCTTCGATTCCAATCTCCCCCCCCCCATCCCCCAGCTCTTGTTTTGAGTGGATCATGCAGTACGCAGTTCCCATAATTTTTTCACTTGAGGGATTGTTTCTGCACCCTGAAAGTTTCTTTCAGGCTCTTGGCATCACTTTTTTTTTCTTCCTCTTATTGATAGCCCCATAGAGATGGTACAGTTCCATGGCCTGATGACGGATCAATCACTGCAATCTTATCTTTGCCTGGAAATTAATCTGTCTGTGAGGGACGGTTCTATGGAAGTCAAATCATGTCATGTGATAATGTATGTGCTTGACTGCTTTTTCTCTGCCTGAAGTTTTTTTTTGTATATTATATTGGGCTATTGGGTTTCCCTCGCACTTGTGCCAAGCAGGGGACAACACCTGTCCTTTCCTGAAGATTCAGCAAAAAAAGATGAGGCGTTAATTAAAAGCCTGTTAATCTTTTCATTGACTTTGTGCTAGGCCAGAGCTTCATGATCAGTGTTATGGAAGCACTGTCAATGAGACTTAAAATGGAAGCTCTGATTGTTAAGGACTATGCTGCAATTTTTGTAAGCACAAGGTCATTAACCACCAAATTTCAATTTAGGTAATTGCATTCTACCTACTTAATCCCCCCTCCCCTGAAGATTATTTTTCCTTCCATGAGCAGTCCTGCAATTCTGTTATGTGCTATTAAACAACTGCCATGTTCCTTTGCTGCACTGCAGTAAGAGGAGAAAGAACTCCTTACATCCTTGCTTTAATGCCCCTTTTGGATACATATCAGTGTATAAGCATGCAATGCTGTTATTGCAAAACAACAGTAGACCCTAACTCCCTATTAAGATGGGAACTGCGTTCCATGTGAAACATGGTGGTTGTCCCCAGGACAAGTATTTACTGTGCTTTTTGTCATCGTGCTGCATGGTGAAGAGTAGCCAGACAGATGCTTTGAGGTTCAGTGATTGCACCTTTCTGGGGTGGCTTTATGTACTGTCTGAATGAATGCTTGAAATCTCCTAGTTTGTTGGTGAGCAGGTTGGTTTTTGTTTAATCCCGATTAACCCTGTTAGGTACAGGTAAGCGCTGCGCAATCAGCTGGGTACGTGGGGTGATGCTCAACTGGAGCCTGACGTGGCTTCTGGTCTGCCTGCTGGAATAGAGTCCGATGTGATGCAGGTGTCAGAAACCTGCCAAACAGCTTGTTTAGGCTGATTTGTGTTTTGATGAACATGTAGAAGGCTAGCTGCTCTGAGTTGCAGACCATGGGGCTGGTGCAGCTACAATGTTAACACAGTCGGTATTGTAGGTTTCATTATGAGAGAGGCTGTAAAAATATTTTTCCCTTTTCATAAAGCCAAAATTCTATGACAAATAGGATTTTAAGTCAGGCTTTGAGGGGAAGTAGGGTGAAAAGTGTGAAAACATGTTTCCAAAACAACGGTGCAGCATTCATCTTATGAATTTATAAAGAGTCTGGGACTATATAAAGGGCATGCCACATGGCGCCTTCCAAATGGATCCTGATGCACTTTGCAAATTATGAGGTTATCAGAGATGCCTGGATGTCTGCATTGCTGTTTGACTTCTTGGGGTTCCATCAAGACTTTACACTTCACCCATCCCTAGGGTTAAATGCAATGGATTTGGTTTGTCCTTTGAGCCTTTCTTTAAAAGAAACTTTCCAGGAGGTCTGGACCTCCCTTTGCTGTCATATCTATAATATTGACATGACAATGAGAGCAAGAGTGAAGTGTGCTATTAAAAAAATCAATGCTAAAACTGTAGCAGCAATGAGATAGGCTCCTCTGTTCACTGATCTGTCATTTTCTTGATTTTTTTGTTCCATACCAGCCCCCTTCCCTCATTTATGTAGGGTATTGGCCATTTGGGTGTCTCTGTGTTCTTAAGCAGTAAAGTGCTGTGTTTCCAGTTGATCTCAGTGGTGTAAGAGCAGCAAGTCAGGTCCTAGTTGTGCAGAATCTTATATATGTCCTTAATTTTTAGGACTGGGTGAAATGTTTCATAGTTGTAGAGCAGGGTAGCTTCTTGAAGCTAGAACATCTGCATGTGAGTACTGAGGAGCTTCCTTGTAGCTCATTAGCTTTTAAGTTCCTCCAATTAGGGGCTTTGCTGTTGTACCTGTCCCTGAAAGTTCTACTACGTTTCTGGTGGTACACAGCTTGGGCTGTGTGCTTGGTGAACAGGGAAATGGAACTGGGCTTGGGCATCCTGATGGGGAGCTGGGAAAGCCTACAGAATTATTCTCCACTCCCTCTCTGCCTGGTGCCACAGACACCATTGTGTACAAGCAGTCAGAGTGTAGGATGGTTGTCAGTGGCAGTGGTGGTGTTTCCTGCTGGCACTGCCCTGTGGGAGTGGAGAATCAAATGCCAGAGGAGCAAAACAAATGATGGGGATAGGTAATTGGTATTTTTCTTGCCAATGCTGAGTGGGTGATGCCATGGTGCATGGGGAGCTAGTGCTGCCAAACTCATCGCTTTTCAGGTGACACACATGGCTGACAAATCTTTTGTTCCTTAAGCAGATTTGGGTGAAGAGGTGTGCTGTTTGTTGCACCCTGGTCAGATACCAGTTTGGGCAATTTATTTTTGTGTGAGTGAAATTTTATGTGCAGATTCTGTAGTATGTTGTACTTGTTTCTGCCTTAAGCTGTTGCCTTGGGTACTGTTAAACCCTGGATGCAGTATTCATAACAACTGGATGTAGTTAATTAATAAGCAAACACCAGCTGCAAATTTATCATGAATCTTGTAATAGTTGATGTCTGTCTTAAGGCCTGAGCTCCTGTAATCCTCTGATGAGGTTTACTTTTCTTTTTACGTGTGTACATTTATTTATATCTGTATATATATGTAAATAAAAAAGAAAGGTTCCTGCCTCTGTAGCAGGTAAAGCTTGGAAATATGTCCAGAAGGTATAATAATACATCAAAAAACTGAGTGGCTAATGCATTTTAAGCAGCATTCATCATTCTTGAGGACCTAGGGATCGTGGCTTTCCACTCTTGGGGTCAGTAGTATCAGCTTTTATGTGCATACCAGGAAAACACTACAATGCCGATGTTATGCCTGACTCTCCATTTTAAAGAGCAAGCTCTCCTGTCTCTCTTTGCAAATCTAGCCCAGAGGACAGGTGAAGAGTCTGGCACTTAGTTGAGGACTTGTGATAGCTTTGTATTGTTCTAGGTAATCAGGCAGATGTTTCCACTGTGCCCTTAGGAAAGGATTGAGTTCTGTTGATTATGCAGCTCTATAGACCTTCCAGTCAACAGAGATATCTGTGTACCTAATCATCTAACAAGTGCAACATTATTTTTTTTTTCCTCTAAGAGGTTATATAACCTCTCTGCACTTCATACTTTTACAGTCACTTTACAGTCACTCCTGTTGCATGGGAAACAGCTGATCCAGGTCTCTCCAGTGGACATGTGTTGTTGATGGCATTTGTGTTCTCTTGGGCATGTGCCGAATGCTTTTCAAATTTAAAAAATTTAGGTTTTTTGCTTTAGATCCTGCTGGGTTTTCTGCTACTCTGCCAAAACTTATCAACTGGAGGAATGAAGTTTGCTATTAGCAAATAGGGGTGACTTTTAATGAGCCAATTGTCCATAAACTTGATTAATATTTGAAGATAGTGTATGCAGCAGGCCAACACAGCTACCTCCCCAGGACCAATCTATCCTCAACTACTCTCCTCCAATTCTGTGTTAAGAGTATAAGTTTTAAAAGCAGTTGTTTCCTATGCTAGTGAACTGCCCCTGAATTTCCCTGATAATTCTTCTCTTGGGAAGATAGCTGGGCTTCATCCCATCTAACTACCTGTCTGAGAACCAGGCATCCAGGCTCTTCCCATCAATATATGACAGACTGCCATCTGTAGCAGGAAATCCAGCTTGCTTTACTTAAACCCTTTCTTCAGAGGGCAAAGTCAATTTCTGGAGGTACCTATTTTTGAGCTCTTTACTAAAGAGCAAGTGTCTGGATAGTGAGCTGCAGGGAGTGCTGGCTGTAGGATTGCTATGCTGTTTGGTTCCCCAGATTCTATAGAGGGGTGCAAAGGGGGATACAGGGAGTAGTTTGGTTTCCTGGTTGTGGTTGGAGAGGGAGCATGATAGGGCTTAGGACCTGCACAAGCATTTGGGAAGGAAACTGCCTGCGCAAAACTAGTGACAAGGCAGAGTCATTAGTGTGGGTCCTTCAATGTGCAGGTTTATGATGGGAAGTTTAGAGGAGTTGTGTCAGTCAGATGTGGCCTAAGTGGAATTTAAATTCGTGTATTGTTATTAGTAGCACACAAGGGATGGGTGTGTTTGAAGGGGATTTTCATGCTTGCAATCTCGGGGGGACAGGGGGAAGCGAGGGGAATAAAATTGTCTGGACTGTGTGTATGCAAGATGTATGCAATTCCAGGCAAGTGGGCAGATGTAAAGGGATGAGGTCTAAATTTGGCTGGCTTGCAAGCTGGCCCTGTATATCTAAACACAAATGCTGAGACAGGATAACTTACTGCCTCCCATCCCTTTAGCTTATTCTCTGGAGGTATTTATAGTGAGAAGTCAAAGACTGTGGTTTGAAAATGAAGTAGGACAACAGCACAAACAAAACCAGAGCTCTGTCTGAAGTTTTAATGTCCATAGGGTCTAACAAAATCAGAAGTGAGGCTAAAAAATCCTTAGTGTATCCTTACTGTTGTCATGCAAAGCTCTGGGCATTTTCCGTGTTACTAAAGGATAGAGTGCTACTGTTGGAGGAAGGGCTAATTGCAAAATATGGAGAGGAGACTCTGATGTAGGAGAGGGGTATTTTCTTCTGTGTGTGTTGGTACTGCCCTGTTTCCCTGATACATGCCAAAAGCTAGAAGAGACCTGCTAATGCTCCATGCTCTGGTGCTTCAGGAAAGTTGGGGCTGTGACTCTGACCTGGTAAAAAGCTGTTGCAGTATCTCTGTGTATTCCCTGGTTTAGTTCCAGTCAATGAACATGGAAGGTGTGGAGAAGCAGGTGGGGAAGAGTAGAGGAATAAAGTAACACTCTTGTCTGGCATAAATCAGTGTTGTGCTGCTATGCCTAATGAAAACAGGACTATTTGTGATAGATGTTGCTTTTTGGGATGGGAAGATTGGTCTTGCCATATAATACGGTGTGGTTTGTGTCAGCCTAGGGTGTAACTGGGTCAGGCCGGAGGAGAGGGATGATGTGTGGGGATGGTAGCAGAGCCTGCTTCGGGGGATTGCCCCATCCCTCTGCAGAGTGTGTTGCTGAACTGAAAGAAACAGTGAAAAATCCTTCTGGAGCATGTTGTGTTTGTTCACTGGAATGTATTTTGCCTCGGAGATGAGGACATTTACTCTCTGAAAAATGGCCAGTTTGCCTTTTCCAGCTTTTGTGAACACTGGAGCAGTGTGTGTGAGGAAGCTGGAGGGGGCTCTTGGAGAAATAGAAAGGGCAATAAAAATACTCATTTGGAGTTTAAGACCTATAAAATACTCTGACCAGACCTCTAATTGCATGTTCTGTCATAACAATGTGAATTAAATAATGCAATTAACCACTAACAAATTGACCAGCTGCCTATTTGAGGACTTGACACTCTTCCCACCCCAGACCAGGGGGAAGAGCCTGCAGCCAGCTAAATTTACTGTATGGTGAGTGTAATACTTGGCAGGAGCTGCTTCAGGTGAGGAATGGTTAACGGAGCTGCAGCTCTTCTGCAGCAAACAATCTGCAGCTGGTCTCAGGGTGGTTAAGAGGAAAGACTCTGTGGAAAAATGTGGCCCATTCCAGACCTATGGAGAGACAAGGAGCAAAGAGTCTGCCAAGCTGTTGGTCTGTAAGCTGGGAAGATCTTAGTATTCCGAGAGAAATGTTGCCTTTAGAAGACGAAAGTGTGGAAAGGCTGCAGCCTGATGGACCAGGCTCAAGCTTGCACCCACTTCTATCCTTCTCTTGCTTTGTCCACTGGCTCTTGTTGGCCCAGCATACCTTGACCAGCGCACTCACTGTCCCTCGTGTTTCTCCATGCCACTGCCTCTCCTATGCTTCACTGCCTGCTGTGGGGCAGGGGCAAATGAGGTCCTGTTTGAATTAGGTTTCTCTGAAACTGGGTTTGCAGCCTCTTGTTGGTGGGGGCACTTAGAGGAGGACTGAACAGTGATGGGAAGTTCCAACAGGCTGTTAAATGGGACAGATCTGGTTGGCAGGTTGAGCTTGTCCTTCTCTTGATTGTTGCTGTTGCTGCCGCCCCTGCTGCCACCCTGGGTTTGTACCATGTTGCTTCACATCAGCTGTGCTTCATCAAGGAAGGGATGATGCAGGTTCCATGGCTTTCCATTTCTGGAGGGGTGCTGTGGTCTCTGCTGCTGAAATGAGCAGGAAACACACTTCAGCCAAAGCTTTGTAGAAGGTCACAGGTTAGCCAAGAGGGATGTTTCTTATTCTGGCTGGAGAGAATAGCAGAGTTGTGACCAGTAGCTAGGGAAGGAGTCTGAGGTGGTGGGGCTGAGATGAGCAAGGAAGGCAGATAAGAGTGCCCCTGGACTTGTAAAGAGATGAAATGTGATTATGAAGATGTAAGACAAACTGATGGGGAGTGATAAGTAGAGGCTATCTAGGCTGAGAACAGCTACTCCAGTGCCATGCTGCAAATCCCTGCTGAGCTTGGCAGGCATCTCAACAAATCCTTGTAATCAATGATATCAAAGGCAGACAATAGATCTGAGAGAATCAGCATGAGCACTTGATCTTTATTGACTGCCATCAAGGACCGGTGAGGTGAATAAGGAGGTGGTGTGATGATGGTGCTAGAAGACCTGCATAGGTGTTTGCATGGGTTGGCTGGTCTAGGGGCTGGAGTTTGTGTGATGCTGTGGTTGTCACAGCTTTCACCTGCACAGCTCTGATAGCAAGGTCAGCTGGTGGGGATGCGTTGCTCAGCCTGACCTTTCTGACTGAAGGAAGACCATCCCTGTCTCTCTTTGCTCCAGCTTTCTCCCTGCTTGATGTATCAGTGCAGACCAGGGGAGGGGAGCAGCTCCCTTGGGTTGGATGGGGGATGCTCAGAGCTTTGATGTGGGTGACAATCTGTCCCCTGAGACAATGGTGCTATTTACACTTACGTACTGCTGCTCATCAGGGAGGAAAGAAAAATCTGTCCTCACTTAGGATACAAAACCACACTCCTTGCTTTTCCTTTCTTCCCTTAGTTTTCTCTCCCCTCGTCATCGCCTACCGTGTTTGAGTCTATAAAAGCTGCAATCGCTCCCCCTCCTTGAGTGTGGCTCAGAGCTGCCGAGTCCCCGCAACTCCTCCAGCAGCCCCTCCTGTCACTAGCTACCCTGTCTCTCCCCTCTCCTGTCTCCATCTGTGGCAGTCTGTCATTTTTCCCTCTCCTTTTTTTTTTTCCCCTTCCCTTGCTGTCATTCCCTGGTTTTGCTGCTATCAGCGTGTCTCTGTTGATTGGGGCCGCCCTTGAATTGTCTCTTTCTGTAGAGTGCCCTTACCCAGTATTGCAGACAACAGGCTTCCTGGGGGGAATGGTCAGGAGCTAAAAGGGAAGGTCTGAAGGTAGGATTTAATTGGGGAGGGGACATAACTCTTTGGCTTAGAAGCAGGGAAAAGACCAGGGCTTAATTGTGAAAAGAGTGGGTTTCCCTTATCTGTGGGTATTCACAGTGCAGGGGCAGTACAGGGCAATGGAAGGGCAGGAAAGGGAGTGGAGTTGGGGGACAGTGAGGAGTGAGGGCAATGGATGGGAAATTGGGTGATCTTGGTGAGAGGCAAGGCTGGTTGGACAGAAGGTGGTGATACCTGAAGCAGTGACCCAAGTTTGGTGCCTGTGCTGTGGTTGGATTGTTGGTTCTTCACCCTCCTCATCCTCACAGCATCTGTCCTCACAGCACAGTTTCTGTCCTCATCTAGAGCATTATTCCCTGACTGGATCAGCACCTATCCTTCTGTTCCCTCTGGTGTGCAAGTGGCATCCCTGATATCCCCACCATGTGCTGTCAGCGTGCAGGAGTGCTGTGCTGATTGCGGTAGGGCTGTGATGGGCAGCAAGGTACAGGGCTCTGCTCTCTGGGACAGAGTGCTGGCATGTGGGCATCCCCTGGACCAGTTCAGGTGGGATTTGCTGCTGGAGCACCTGACCCTGATCCCCTTTGGGAGGTAGCCAGCTCCCTGCTAAAGCCTGCTCACCAGGCTGGCTCCTGTAGGCAGATGCAGACAGATGTGAGTTCAGCATGCTGGCTGGGAGCTGTGTAGCTGTGGTCTCCTGGTCCTGTGCCCCAGCTTGGAAGCTGGGCAAGGTGCTCAAGGGTTTGCTTACAAAAATTGAACCAACCCTTCTGTCTCAGCCTTGTTCCTGACTCCCAAACCTTTGTGAGAGCTGTTTCATCTTACTTGAATAACTTGGTTTTGTTTATTGCTGCCTTGCCAGAGTAGCATGAATACTGAAATACCACAAGGGCTTTCAGGTTGCTTGTAGCTTGAAGTAACTGGATGTCTTGAGAGGCAGAGTGAACCAAATGTACCTCTTGTGGGATTTAAGTTCTTAGAGTCACAGATGAAAAGGGCTAACCTCAGTACAAATTCATCCAAGAGAAAGCTGCTGAATCCAGAGCTTGTAATGCTAGCTATGGAATTTGCCTCCATAGGCAAGAAGGGAAGGAATGTAAAGAAAACACATGGTAAAATATTAACCTCCCTGTTGAAACAGGCTGTTTGTAGCAAACAGCTGCTGTTCTGTTTTGTGGCAAGGAAAAGGCAGGAGCTCAAGGATCGAGAAATATTTTCTTCTGTGCAGAGGCTGATAGTCTCTCAAGTCAGAGCTCTAAAACCTCTGCTTGCCTTCCAAGCTCTGCTTGTTATTTTGTAGCATGCTAGAACACCATGAAGGTGTACTTGGCATCATCATTCACATACCCCAGAAGGATGCTTCCTACATTTACCTGTAGCCTGTGTCTTGCTTCTCAGCCAAGAAATCGTCATTCTAGTGTGGCAATAAGTCCCCCTATGAATACAATGTCCTTATTTTCTACAAAATATACTACAGGTCATTTGCAGGCATTGTTAACAAGCACTCTTATCAATAATTAAGCTAAAGCATATTTGAGAAAAGTATGGTTTGTGGTTTATTGCCTTTTTTTGTGTCATTGTTTTTGTTCATGTATTTACGAACTCAGGATGCAATTTTTGCTTTGAGTAGGTCTCCTGGTTTTATGTGTGGGTTGGGCAGGCTCTACTGTGTACATATGTGAGACTCAGGCCAGGCCTTGAAAGCATTTATGTCATGAGTGAATTATATTAAAGAAGACACGCTCATAGAAGTGCAACAGTAATAATATATTGCCTTTGTGGTACCGCCTGATGTTCAGTGCTGCTGGCCAACTGTGATATTTCTTAATGAAGGATGTTACTTTTTTCCTCAAAGCAATTTTTTCTTTCTTCTTTCCCTGTGACTCCTTTCTGATTCATTTCCTTGATGGAGTAGGATCCTTCACTGATTTGGACTTTGTTCCCCTCTTCCTATCTGAAGCCCCCTCTGAAAATGAGATTTTAACAACTGAAGAGGGGGCAGCCTGCTCATTTTATACCAGAAAAGGCTTTGGAGACAGCAGTCTTCTCATTGTTTTCTTGTAGTATTTTGTCCCATTCTATAGCTTCCTAGTTTCTATTTCATACAGGTTAACCCTGTTGTCTTTCCCTACATGGACAACCTTCTGACAACACACAGTTTCTTCCTTGCTGGGTACTGAGTAATGTTTTTCTTTCATCTCCTGCCCAGCAGGATCTCTGAAGTCACATGGATCATATGAGGGCCATGCACACAAACAGAACCCAAGAAATGGAAGTCTTGGTTTTCATTGTTGTATGAGGTGGTACCATGTTTTTCTAAAGCTGCACAACTTTTCCCAATCAAATGGACTTTTAATCTCTTAATTAAATTTTAATTTGACATCTGGGAGACAGGGACCAGGAAAAATGCTTAGGAAAGATATTGGAATGGGGAACTGAGAAGCTCAGGAGGAATAAAATAAGTCCAGTGGGTCAGATGGTCAGCAGGGAGCTGAGATGGAAAGCTTATGCATCAGAGGGAAGGGTCTGGGGAGTGATGGCAAGGGTGAGCAACCTGGAGAGGGGACTGGGTAGGCTGGCCAAGGCTAATGGAGGGGCAGGTAACCAGGGTGGGAGGGGTAAGGATCACGATGGGAAGAAGCTGGGTGAGAAGGCAAAGGCTTGGGCAGTGAGCCCAAGTGGAGAATGGCTGGCAGGGCTGGAGGGCTCAGGCCGTGGTGAGAAGGGGTAGGATGGGAGCATCACATCTAGGGTTGGTGGGGCCAAGTGATCTCCCTGTCCCACAGCCTGTATATTGCAATTTTGCTTATTTCTGTTTCCCTGCTGTCAGCAAACATCTGTAAGACCCATTGGTTAAACAGGTGTCACACCGCAGTCTCCTCCGAATGCCACCTTTTCCTGTGATGTAGGACTCCTGTGGGGAAAAAATGAACTGAAAATATGCAGTGAAAGATTGTGTTGTACAGGCAATGTAGAGGAAGAAACTGAGGTTCCACATTCAGCCTTTATTCAGTCTTCTTGAATTCAGTCATATCAAAATAATCTCTCCTGAGCATATTTGAAGCACTTTTTTTTTTTTTTTTCCCTCATGGGAGCTGCTGATTTAATTCTGTTTGGATGGGTTGTTACAGGATGAGCAAAGGAGGTCTCAGGCTACCCTGCTGCCCAGTGTGGAAGCAGTGTTTAGGAGCATCCAGCAACAAGTGCTAGTCAAAAAAACCCCTCTTGAATGCTTTTGCACAGAGAAAACATTATTTTTTTGCAGCTGTTGAAATTCAGCTTGGTTTTCCACCCAAAAAAAAGGTAGTCACACCTGCTATGGAAATTTCAGCTCAAGCTACCAGTCAGATGAAGCTCTAAGTACATGAAACTGGATGTTGGAAGGGAGAAGAGTTTGGGGTAGGATTAATTAAAATCAGTGTTATCGGTGTAGCTGCATACTGCCTTTTACCATGTAGTTGAGTTCTTACTGAAGCTTCAAGTTTCCCCTACAATACAATAATTAGCTATTAAAGTAGGTACTTTAATAAAACCTTCCTCCATAACCCAGGATTTTTTTCAAAGCACAGAATTAATTGCATCCCTCCACAGTATCTTTGAGGTGCCGTTATTTCTTTAAAATGCATTTCCCAGCATATTGTGATATGTCACACATCCTTTAAATATCCAATAGCTTTTTAACTTTTAAAAATCTATTTCACACTTAGTGGCATGCCTGTAATGCATTTTTCTGGAATGTGTGGCAGATGTCTGGGGAAACTATGTTTTCTCCCATATGTGGGTTATTTAACTGAAAAATGAAATAAGATTGGCACTTCATTTGATTTCCCTGAGCTGTCACATCAGGGATTCTCTGGCTGGGTGTGAGACATGAATCTAGATCATAGGTAGACTGCAGAAGACAGAGTGTGCTCCCTGCCCTGGGTGAAGGGGAACTTCCCATTGAAGAACATCCTTTCAGGGCTGCAAGTGAAGGAGAATAGGCTGGGGAGGTCTGCTCTAGGATGTCCTGCACTATGGGACTTCCAACACGCTCTGCAGACACAAGAAGTAGCATTGGACCTTTCTCTGAGGAGGAGGAAGGTGGCAGCCCTGAGGTTACTCAAACCTTCAGAGAACTCTTGGGACCCAGGTTCCTGAGGTGTGGGGACCAAGCTAGGATTTAAGGGTTGGGCACTGCTGAATTTGACTCCTAGGAGTCAAAATGCCTGGGTTGCTGTAATTTTGGGTGTGTTGGGTAACAACTGCGTGGCTACAGTTGAGAAACAGAAAGGAATCTGCCGTTGTTGTGTGGGCCTGTGACACCTGTTGCAGGGGCCTGATCTGTATTTTTGTTTCCTCTTCCTCTCTACCCTGTTTGAATATGGGCTTTTGTCCCCTTGTCCTACGGTTGATTGTGTCCCTGGTTTTTTTCTTTTTCCTGTTCCCCATGGATGGGTTGACAGGCAGTGTCAGAGGGAGAGGAGGGGAAGGAGGTAGGGCAGATGAACTGCTGCAAGACCCTGAAGATAGCGCCGGTGCCATTATCTCCCCTTTGCTGAGAAAAACATAGTGGAGATAAATACCAGGTGTCTCTGGAAGAGTAGTTAAATGCACTGACAGTCCCTGTTTTGTCATATTGGGATAGCTGAGTCTTTCTTCCAGCTTTACATTTCAAAAGATTTCCTGCGGCACGTGGCCCACCCCTCTTCTTGTGCTCAACCTGGAAGATATGTTTCTGGGCAGTAAAAATGCCCAAGGCTTATCTGGCTGTGGTGGCAGCCAGCCTGTGTCCTCACCACTGCTGTGGGTGGGCATGGGTGTGCTGCTGTGGAGGCATTTCTGAGCAGAGTTTGAGGGATGGAAGAGCATAGCCCTGGGGGAAGCTGCCATGGAGAGCCCTGCAGCAGGGGAAGCAGGAAGGTGCTGGGTAATCACTTGAAATATTGAAGTGAGAGATGGATGGATAGCTGACCTGAGTTGTTCCCCACAGGAGAGAGGTTGTCTGTGGTCCCATCAGTATGTGCAAAGGTGTCAGGTTAGACAGCTCTAGAAGGAGCGCACAAAAGTGATTATTTCCTTCCCTGGCCACTTGACTTTTGTGGGTACTTTTTGAGTGTGATTAAGCAGATTAGTGTCACACACTTGAGACTTTGTCTTGTACCTATGGCATTTCCTATTCTTGTTTGCACACATGAAGGATTTCCTCATCTGTTGCTGTGACACTTCTCCCCACTATACATGGGATTATTCATTGCTGTTGATTAACGTTTTCCTGGGTCTCCAGCATCTTTTCAGGAACACAAAGAAAAATTCCCAATAGAAAATCTGATGCAAAGTCTTTACTTGCTGGACTTCACAGTTAGACCTGGGATTATTTCATCCCACTGAATGACGACTTCTGAGATCCTGCTGCTTCTCCCAAATAGCAGTGAAGCTTTGCATTTATAGGCTTATTTCTGCATCCCTTCCCCACCAACTGTGCTGCTTACGCTTGGTGCCCTCAGGCACTTCGCTACATCCTTGTGTTTGGAAATTGCATGGAGGCCTCAAATGCGCTGTCATGAGATTGTTATGTCTCAATCTTCCTCCTCCTGCCTCAATGTGTGCACACTGAGATGCAAGCTGGGAGATAACTCTCATGGAGGCAGTGTGACTCCTGGCAAAAAACATGTATGCAAGCAGCAGACTATGAAAATGCACTGAGGACTGGACAGAAGAAAGTATGGGAACTGTTACTGTAATGCAGATACTGGTTTTATATTATCATTGCTCTATTGATGACGCTTCCACACAATAAATATATTTGACTAATAGTGATACAACTATGTAATAAATAATTTAAATGAATTCCTTACTCTAATTTATAGGCATCTGTTTAAATCAGATGTGTACTCGCCATTCTCTTGCCATCCCTGAAAGATACAGGAGGATTAGAAGATATTTGCATTGATGAGGCTTAGGTAAATATTTCACCTATTGCTGTGTTCCCCTGGAATTACCCCAAGGAGTCTCTCCTTGCTGTACCTTCCCCTCTGCATGTGGCTGTGTGATGCCAGAGTGATACAGGGGTAAGGGGGGCCCTTGCATTGATGTTAAAAATCCTGAGGGCACCTGAAAGCTTTTGACTGGAAGGTGAGTGTTGAGAAGACTGTGGAGCTATGGTGAGCACATAGGTCATGGTGGAGGAAATTCAGTGGGCTGCTGTATTTTGGGCTGTCTGGAGACCACTGATAAGGAGGATAGTGACTGAAGTGTGTTAGTTAAAATCACTGGGCTCCCAAACCTAGCTCAGGTGCATTGGGATCATAGTGTAACTGGCCAGTGTGAGGAACTGTGGGTTGATGTTGGGAGCGGAGCTGTCCCAGCTCTTTCTGGGCACCACCCTCTGGGCTGACTTATCCAGGCAGGCACTGAGGGAGGCAGGAGGTGTGGTTCGATTGGAAAATTGAGATGTGCTTCTGGGTCTGGAGAAATCATCTGTGGGCTGGAGATGGGAAGGCCCTGTGGGCATGGGGCTGCCCCTGCCTGCTGGCTGCATGCAAAGTAGGATGAGCCTCCAGAGATGCTGGGCTCAGTGCAGGTAGGTGCTCAAATGTTTGAGCTATATCTACTGTGGTTAATAAATTGGCACTGCTCCATTGGCTTCCAGAGAGCTCTGCTTGTTAACTCTGGTTCAGAGCCTCTTGGGTTTTTCAAACTGGAGTATAAATCTTACAAGAGGGAACAAGCTCCTTATTGCAAGACTTTGGTCACCTTTCTTGTGTTGGTCAGGCTGGATATACCATAAAGGACAGCATTTGTGTCTGTGCTGTTTTCATGCTTCTGTTTGAACCAGGCACTTTGTGAAACAACATGAAATCTGAGCCAGCAAGTTTGGTTTGAGTTTCAGCTTCACTTGGTTTGTGCTTTGTTCAGATTAATTCTCCTTTCCCCAAAATGATTGTACCTCCCACCCTGTCCCCCAGACAGGGAGGCAGCTGTTGAGTTGTCATTTCTCTGCTTTCACGAAGGCCCAGTGGGAAGAGGAAACAAAGCAGAACATCTTCTGCCTTCTCTGACTGCAGGCTGGGAGCTGAGCTCTCAGGAGAGCCTGTGCTTAGCTGCTGCCTGTGCATTGGTGAGATGTTGCTCTGGGGATGCTCACATGGTGGGTGGAGGACAAGAGGGGAAAGGTCCACGAGAAGAAGTGATAGCAAGTCTGAGCATTGTGGCAGTTCCCAGGTTGGCTGCTTCACTGGCCCTCTGTGTATCTGCCCATCTGAAGGAGAATCTCAAGAGGCAGGACCTCTTGAGAAGGCTGGCCAGGCTGGAACATGGAGAAGGTGTGTGAAAGAAGACCTGGGGACTAAGATGAGGTAGTGCATTAGAGCTCCTAGGAGCTAGTATGTCTTTAAGGCTGATGTGTTGCCATGGAGTGTGCCTGGGAATGAAGCTCCCTTGTTGTTTCTCTAATCCCATTCAGGCAAAGAAGAATGATAAGGAGATTAAAAACAATACAGAGTAAAGGCACTCCATCTCCTACTGGTTGTCCTCTCTCCTTGGCCCCTTCATCCTCCACTCTCTGAGCATTTCTACAACTTATAACTCCCCAGAGGCTGGGTAAAACAGCCTCCCTGGTACCTGCCACCCAGTGTGCTACTTTCCCATGTGGTAGGAGCCTGGGGGAGCACCCTGCTGCAGCTTCTGTACACACAACAAAACAGAGTGAGAAAAGGCCTTTCTGGGGATTCAGGAGTGTGGGTACAGGACTGAAGGCAGCAGAACTAATGGCAATACTTCCACTATGGTAAACAGGAGCAGAAATGGGCTAGTGGAGGTCTAGTGATACTTAACATATTGAGTAATGACTGAAGAGGAAGCTAATTGTCCCATGATTGAAATGTCAAATTTCAACCTTCGACTACAGGTAACATGACCTAGAGGGGTAGGACAGAAGATGAACATTTAACCCCATTCTTTTTGTTATGTGGCTCTTCTATAAACTCTTCTCACCATTGTTCATTCCCCATTGCCTTGTGACCCATCCATCTTTGGAGCCCCTACCTGCTGGTGCCTTTGACCCTGACTCAGCCTCTCAGCTGTCTAAGATATGCTCTCCCTCCTTGCAGGGCCTGGGAACTAGCCCCATCAGATGTCACTGACCTCCACCTCTTGCCCTTCACCATCTTGCTCACTCCAATCCTCTGGTTGTGGCCCAGTGTCTTTCCCTGCTGCAGTTTGTCTCTAACAACTGCTGAAGTACAGGAGTCCCTGCACAGCCAGAATGCCTCTTACTCATCTGTACCTAATAATCCTCCTCTGTCTCTGCAAAATCACTTTCACTCCCCTTGTTGGGGTGTTGAGCCACCACCCCCTCAGCATCTAATGGGTGAATAATCTTTAAGGAAGGAATCAAAGGGTCTGTGGAGTTAAAAGGAGAAGCAGCTGCTGCTTATACATGGGGGTGTCCATCCTGTGGTTCATGAGCAGTTTGGGTGAGATCCCTTGAGTGGTGTGTAGCTGCCACAGGGACTCCTGGATGAGCCAAATTTCAGCTCCAAAGTGGTAAAGAAACAAGCCTGTTTCTCAGACTGCAGTATGCTGAGTCTCTATGCTGAATAAGTTGTGACTCTTCAGCTTTGAGAAGAGAAGACTAAAGGGGACCTAATTAAAGTCTATAATTATCTTAAGCAGGGGATGCAGGGGGAATTGGCCAGCCCCTTTTCTTTGGTCTGCGGAGACAGGACAAGGGGCAATGGCTGCAAGTTGGAACACAGGAAGTTCTGCACCAACATGCGGAGGAACTTTTTCACAGTGAGGATGACAGAGCCCTGGGACAGGCTGCCCAGGGAGGTGGTGGAGTCTCCTTCTCTGGAGATATTCAAGTCTCGTCTGGACGCCTATCTGAGTGATATGTCCTAGGGAGCTGCTTTGGCAGGGGGGTTGGACCCAATGTTCTCCCGAGGTCCCTTCCAACCCCTACAATTCTGTGATTCTGTGATTCTATGATTCTTCTTGTTTTAGAAGCCGGTGTTTCTCTATGAAGAGGTTCCCTGGCCCATGCCAGGTCTCCTTTCCACAACAGCCAGAAATGCTCCTGTTTTAGCCAGAGGAGCTTTCAGTGAAAAGAAGCCTCTCCCACGTGTGCTTGCAGGGCTCAGTGCAAACACCCTTCACTTGGGAAAACCAGGGCTCAAGTCTTGCTGCAGGTGACTTGTCCCAGAAGAGGTCTTCTCAGAGATCCCTGCCACCCTCCTGCTCCAGGCTGCCCTCACCTTTGGTCACTGTTGCCCTCCCAGCTGCACATGGGCCTGGGGCTTTGCCAACAGGTCTCCCCCCGTACAGTGGCCTGCCAGTCTCCCCGTGCCAATACTTGTTTACTGATGGATTAACGGCTGTCTCAAGTGTGGGTTATTAATCCTGACCTCAGGCAATGTCTCACTAAGAATGAAAATAAAACAGAAAATGAATAGAAGAGGAAACGAAGAGGCTGATGTCTGAAGAAAGGGGAATCATGATGAAGAAGCATGGAAATGGGGAGGAGAAAATGCAATCTGGAACTTGATTTCTCTGGAAAAGAGAAGGAAAAATTGGAGATTTGGTGGGAAGGTGGACTGCAAGGGAGTGGGGGCGAAGGAGCTCTGGTCTAGGTAGTCTGCCAAGGGTCATGTCCTGCTGAGATTTTGGCAGGACCAGGCTGAAGCAGATGGGGAGAGAAGGATTGAGAGTCTGATGATTGCATGAAATATTTAAGTTGCTCCATCGAACTAACTTCTCAGTAGCTGGGTGAGGAGAAGACAAGAAAAATTTGGTTGATGAAGAAGCTAAAAAAAACCTCTAACCCTAGCGCTCTTCTTTACGTCTTCTTACCTCTTATTTTCTCCTCTGTAGAGGTGGTATGCTGTCTAATTATGCTGAACACAAGGATAGGTTTCTTCATCCTCTTCATCCTCCTCATTTTTTCCTCTTTTCCTCATTCCTCAAAGAGACAGCATCCATCAGACAGTCACCACCTTCAGGCTCACTGGGTCTCACTCCCCTCTTCATACTGCTGGGGTAGGATATAGCTCTGATGGCAAAAGTAGACACAAGAATTTTTCTGACTACCTCAGCTTAGCTGTTAGGGGCAAAGCTCTTGAAGTAATGGTTATCACTGAGTGCCTGGCAGTGGTAGATCCCAGAAGGAACCAGAAAGCTCAACTTCTGTTGCTCATGAGATTTTTTGGACCAATCTGTACTGCACTCTGCCTAGACACAAATACTGCACTCATGGTGAGATACCATCACCTTTTGCTTCTCTCTTCCCTCCATGCAAGCAGCTGAGAGCCATTGCCTTCAGACTGGAAGTGTGTAGTCACCACGACCTAGTTTGAGAGCTAAATGTAGAAGTGGGGAGGGTGGGGGTGGAATCATGCCCATTAAGTCAACAAATACAATAAATGACTAGACTCCCTGGCCAAAATCCATTGTTAAATTCACTTAGCAATTTAGATAAGGTTTTAGTTAGTTAGAAAAAATAAATCTCAACACCTGCAGCAGTGACTGTTTTTAAATGCAGAAACCAACCCAGCCTTAATTCTGAGTCTTTCAGCTCTGCAAACCTCATTTAGAGGTGACAGGTACTGCATCTTGCTTTTGTGATCTTCCTGTGCGTGGTCTGTCCTGCCCTTAGTTTGCTGTTTCTCCCTTCCCACGAACCACGCTAGATTATTTTTTTTTATAAGAGGGTGCAATTGTCTGTTCTTCACACTGATTCAACCAAGATCTGCAGGTGACAGGTCAGCAAGTGCATGTTAGATTTGGTTTTGGGTTTTTTTGAGGGGGAGTGGGAAGGAAGGATGTGAAGTATGTTTGACATGGTTCACAAAGTAAGTGAGCCTGGGTCACTGGTCTCTGGCTTTTCTTGATCGGTCTCTCTCTGTTTGGCACTGGAAAACACCATGAGACACAGTTCAGTAGACAAATATTACTGTTCTTAAGGCAAAATGTGGTACAGGCCTATACCAGCATGAGTTAATAAAAGTGAAGGAGTGAACAAAAAGTAATCTCAGACGACAAAATAACAGGCTTTCATAATGAACTAATATCCTTTCCTGGGATTGATGGCTTCCAATAAGCCTGAGCTGTTTTTTTCCACCCTTTGGTAATCACAGCCAGAAAATGTTGAGAAAATCTTTTGGGTTTTTCTCCCCATCATTTTTGTAATAGGATCCCAGGTACGGAAACGTCTGGTTAGGGCTATTGATAAAACATCTGCGGTACAAGACAGCAGCATATCATCCAATTTCTTCCAAAGATATGAGACATGCATCTGCATTTGCAAGAGCAGTATGGCAGTTCACATCTGAGTAGATTATGTACAGGAAGCCTACATGTTGATGCTGTCTCTCTATTATCCTATATCAAGATTGATATCAAGAATTACCTTAGCTTTCCTCAAGTGTTGTTACTCTTTTTGGCTGTTCCCGTTCCTCCCTCATTAGGAGGAATCCTCGAAGGGGGAGTGAAAAATACAGAAACCTGATTTGACTCAGGAAGCCCATGAGATGAGAATGGTTGGCAGGTGGAAGAATGCCTAAGGGAAGTATTGTGTCTGCTTGTCCCATTTTTACACACTTCCCTGGGCAGCTGTGTTGCAGCCCAGGCTGGACAGATATTTGGTCTGAATTGAGATGTTCATTTATTGTTTTTTGTTATATTCCTCTGTCTGCTCTCTAACTTGTGTAGGGTTTCTGAGAGTCTGCAACCCCTCCAGGTCACATGCTTTAGTAACCATCCTTTCTGCTTAATTCTTATTAGAATTTTCCCTGTCTGTTCCTTTAAAGCTACTTGCACTTTTGATGGGAATTCCTTGCTTGTGATCAGTAGCTATGGGGGTGTGGTTGAAGATTACCATCTCAGCACCTGGTGGTGACAAGCCTGTGTTTACCTGCTGACTAGAGCAGTGAAGGACCATGTCAAGCTTAGGGAAGTGTTCCTGCCCAAACTCTGTAGTACCCTGTTCTCCATGCCTCCTGCATGGTGTAAGGAGTGAGAGCTCCCATAGAGCAGAGAGGACCTCCATGCCTCTCTTCTGCTAGGTAAACAGATGCACCATGGAGATGAGCTGCTTGCTTTAGAAGGCTGGGCCCCCCCAAAGTGGATATTACCTTTACCTTGGTTGGACAGGTCAGCCTGGCTCTGACTAATCTGGGCATAGTGGGTTCTACTTAATGGCTTGCTTTATGTTCATCTTTCTCCCTCTGCCCCTTGAGCGTGTATGTGTCTTTGGTCTAAAAATTTAATTACAGTGACCTTTTCCTTCTAGGCTGCGATACCATCCCTCCTCACAAAGAAAGATCTTGACCAACTTACTGATTAGTTGGAGGCTCAGCCATGTCTTGGAGTTCATCTGGGGACAAACCTGTAGCATAGTAATCAAGCGCATAGGCAATTCAGCAGCCTGAGGCTGCTGTAGAAAAGCACTGGCTGGGTAGAAGTTTTTCCTCTTACTGCACAAAGGCCCAGACCTGTTGCATTACTCTTGTGTGTCCCGCTTGTGGCTTGACACAGCTCAAACTCCCACTGGGTGAGGAGTTCTGACTTAGTCATAACGCTGGTATTTGTCAGCAAGAGAGGCAGGCGATTCAAAGGGAACTGTTTTTGTTTCCACTGTTTGGTGGCTGTCTCTGTGAGGAAACATTTCTTAGTTCTGCTTTTTTTGTGCTCAGAATTAGTTGTTATTTTCTACAAACTGCTGCTGCTACCCTCTCAACCCAAGGCCTCCCTCATTTTTTTTATAATGGGGTTAGCTTTGAGTGCGGTTCTCATGCCCTTTTCTTTACTTGGCACAGTTTGTGGTTTTAAGATCTACTAATCAATCTTCTAGAGTCATGCTTAAATTTCCAGGACTGCACTTAATGAGATACTGCAAGAATGAAGTAGTCTTGAAGGATGGTGACCTGGAAGGGAGGAGTAGGAATACTGAATACAGGCTTCAGTGGGCATCCAAGAGAAAACCTTGTAAAGGACTGGGGGTTGTGCAGTAGTGGTTGCTTCATAATGAAAGGGATGAGAAATGCTTCTTTGTTTGCTTTCAACCCCTGGGAGCTGGTACATGCTCATGGGTGTTACAGTGACAGCCTAATGCTAATTGAGATGAGGATGACCAAAGCTTTGGAGTAGTGGATCATCAGTGAACCCTCTCCACTTTCTTAATAAAAGCAGCCTGTGTGCCTAAAGAGGTAGAAAGGGAAAATGGAAAAAAACCCCATATGGATGCAGCTGATGTTAACAGTCTTTGGAGGGAATTTATGCTGAGGGGCAGGACAGTTGTTGAAGAGATAAATTTATTCAAATTGGGTAAAGTGTCTAATTTGACTAAAAGGTTGCTTAAAGAAAATGACAGCTTGTAAAAATTATTCTCTCTGGTGCTGGACTAAATTTCAGAGGGTGAAAATGACTGTTCAGTAGGGCAGAGGATGTTACAAACCCAGAGGGAAATTTGAGAGATGGTTTGCTTGCCAGTGGGTGGTGTGGCCCGATGAGCAGTGGAGTAGGGTCACAGTGAACTTCTTAGCATCTGTCTGAGCTCTCCCTTGTGGGTTATCCCTGTCTGGGCAGAAGGCAAGATGAGACAGTGTGAGGGAGTCCTGATTAGTAGAGGAAGAAGGATGAATACTGTGCTGCTCAGAGAGTCTTGCAGGCAGAGCACTTAAGTATATGTGCAACTTTGCCTTGAAGTCTTTCTCCTGTAGTATATAAACACATTTGTACTCTTCCCAAATCACACTGTTTAACGTTGTAGGTATCTTGGTCCTTATCTAATGTTTTATCGCTTTGATAGCTCTTACCTTATTGTCTGCTTCTGTCTCTCTAATCTCTTCACATCACCTCCCCAGGGTGTTCTTTTCTTTGTCTCTTACTGTTCTCACTGACTCCATTACCTGTTTTCCCCCCACCCCTCACTGATGCAACCTCGGTTGACATTTCTGGTTTCCCTTGGAGCAGTGATGAGGAAACATTGTCTGGTGGATACAGGAAAGGGATGCAATGTATACAGAGTGCAGCTGCACTGCCCTGGGGAGCTAGAGATCTGGCGTTGGGAACTGACACCTTCAAGCTCCCTACATAACCTGTCTCAACTCTGACCTTTGGTGACATAGACAAACCAGCTGTGAAAGCCTCTTCTCTACATTCATACAAGGAGGGAATTTCATGGTGGTCAGCAGCTGCCCGCCACGTGCAGGTGATGCCCAGAGATATTGCAGTGGGAAGCCTCTTGCTCCTGTGCTGGCTTTCCTGAGACATGTCCTCTGTCCAGGTCCCGGTGCACAAGGACAGTTTGAGTGGCAGCCAAGGGACAGGGAAACAGTCTGCCAAATGGAGAGCAGGCTTGATCACAAGTAGAAGCTAGGGCTTGGAAATAAGCAGGGACTAAAGCAGGCTAAGGGCTGGGGACAGCTCCTTATTTCCAAAGTGGTGTGGCAGGGGCCTGGCCAGAAGTATGTGAAGCTGGGAGGAGGACAACTGATGTTGCTGCTCTGAAGGATGGTTTTCTATCCACCTTCAGCAGCGTTGGCCTGTCGGAGCACCCAGCCTTACCTGAGAGGCAGCAAGTTGCTAGAGACCCACAGATGCCTACAGCCTGTGCAGAGCTGTAGAACGCCCTCCTCATGGGCAACCCCTGGAGAACTGCTAACAAGACATGTTTGTATAAAAAAGGGGTTGTGGTCAGCTGCAACCTCATTGTGGTGTACCTGCATGCTTGGTAGTGTGGGTGTCCTCACCACATTGACATTGCAGTGGCTCTTGAGCTCAGGTGAGCTCAGAGGGAGCCTACTTCCCTGGGACTGGGTTTACTTGGCTGAGAGTTGATTTCTCAAATTCAGACAGGCTTGTCATGGGGCTTGAGATGTGGAGGTGAGCTGTCTAAAAGACACGTCTCTTCTCTAAGCGAGCTGTCTAACTGCTGATGTCCAAGGCAGGTGGGCTGGATGGCTTGTGGAGGTGCCTGTCTCCCATCAATGACTACAAAGGGAGCCTGATTTACTAGCTTAAACTGCATCCCTACCTTCCCATGGGCTCCCTGCCTGCTGGCTGAAGTGACATGACGAGAATCTGAATCAGGGTGTGGGTGTAGGAGGTATCTGCCATTACCCATGCTGAATGTGTATCGTTTGGTTGTCTTTCTCCCGCTTCACAGCAGGCGATTCTGCTCTTACGGACTGTTAATACCAATATCACACCAGATCTCTCTGCACATGGGTAGTGGCACCCTGTCCTCATACTCTGCTCTCATTGGGGATGAGGCTGGCATTTTGAGTGCTGGCAGTCAGGTGCTTTTCCCCCTGGTGCTGGCTCCCAGTAGGTGATGGGGCTGTCAGTGGAGCAACGTGTGTGTGTGTGTGAACGTGTGGCTGCTGCTCAGGCATAGGGACATGAGGAACTCTCTTGGACTCCCAAGCTCTTCCTGCCGCTGCCTTTTCTCTGCCTTCGCTCCCCAGATCCTCTTTTCTTTGCCTTGGCAGGAAGAGGTGTCCCAGTGTGCTCAAGGCTTGAAAAAACACGAGCAAATTTGGAAATGTTTCAGCTTTTTTGTACATGTTTCAATTTTTCCTTGCAGTTTACAGTGCTAGACGCACTGGATCTTATTACATAAAGATGTTGTTTCTTGTCATTAATCCAAGGCACGGTGGCTGTTCTTGGCACTTTCCTTCTAATTTGCTGTTCTCCTTGGTGAATAGCTATCTCATAGCACATACAGCCTTGGTCTACTTTAGTCCTATTGATAGCATTTGCTCCTTAACCCTAGGATCCAGGAAAACATCCTTTCCTGTCTTTTCTTTTTCCTTTTCTAATTTTATTCATTCTATAAAAATAAACTCTGGCTGAAGGAATAGCAGCCCAGTAAGATCCGGACTCCTCTTCCTGAGGAGCAAGACTTTCCAGGCTTGCCTGTTCAGCTCAGGCAAGAGTCACAGCACTGAATTCTGGGTCTGCTGGAATAGGGCATTGGACCTATGGTCTCAGTTGTGTCTGGAAATACCCCTTAAAAATGCTGTGAGGATGGTTTTCCATGGCAAGAAAACAATTATCAATGCTCAGCTGTTCATTCTCTTACGAATTTTACAAGAATATCACTATTAATGTTTCAGCATTTGTCCCTTTTTGCCTAAATTGGGATGCAGAAAGGATAATCATTACAGTTTTTCTATGCCCAAGCATGGTCTTTCCACTGGTTAGTGGATGAGCTGTCCCGCAGCTAAAGTCTAAGGCTGGAATAATCTAAATTCTCCCTTTATTTCCCTCTGAGGTTAATCTTGGGCAAGTTGCTGGACTACGCTGTACTTTCTGCTCATCTGAAAATAAGGTTTAATTTAGCTCCACCACCTGTTGTGATGGCTAGGTAAGGCCTTCTTGAGTAATTGAAGATCCTGGGACAAAGGGGAAGATGAAAACATAAGTAACTCTTGCAAAATCAAATGCTCGACTGTTCAAAAGGGCAGAGTTAAGTTGGCCAGAGCCGCCTCTTATGTATTCAGACTTTTTTTTTAATCTTATTGGTCTCCTACCTCTGTCAGCTGCTCGAAGGATGGTGCTCACTTAATGAGCAGCCAGATTACACTTTGTTTTCCTGTGTTTGTTCAGTGCGTGGCTCTAGGCCTTATTGACAACACACTGTTTAAGTCCTGCTCTGAAGATGGGATTATTGATTTCCTTGTAGTCCTGTTTTATCATGGTAGTATCTGAGTGCTCATCATTATAGAACCCAAGAGCTTCACAAACATTAATTTATCTTTACAACACCCCTGAGAGGAAAGGGCTTCTCTTGGCTCCCCGCTTATACAGATGGGATGGCAGTGGGCACAGACTGAAATCAGAAGCATCCACTAATTTTAAAATCCTAATTAGAGATACCTGGGACTAGTATTTTTCAGATCCTGCGGAGTGTAGCACTACTTCTGTTCTAAGTGTGGAGCATTCAGATGCAGAAGTGAGCTGTCTGTTGTCCCTCAAGCCAGACTTGGGATTTCTGGTCTGTTGTGCCTAATGAAAATAACAGAATTAGTGACTACCTGTTCAAAGTTACTTGTTTTGCCTAGAGATCAGTGCCTTGGGCCAGACACTTTCTGTGCTCAGTTATCTCAGCTATCTGACCCCATGGTGACAGCAACAGCCCCTGGAAGAAAGTCCTTGTGTGCCACTGCTGCAATGGGTTACCAGATGGTGCAATTGCACCATGCTCTCAGGAGACAAGAGGATGCACTGGGTGAGCTAGTACATGTGTGCTGACACAGCAGAGTGACCATATGGTCAACTTCCTAATTGGATTTGTTTTTCCAGCAAGATTACAGAGTAGAGCAGGGAAATCCAAATTTGGTTCAGGCTTCTGGAGTAGCTGCCTTCCCTTCTAGTCAAACTTAGAATGTCTTCCCAGGATGCCCTTTTCATGGTAGTAAAGGCCATTCCCAGGGGACCAAGGACCAAAGGTGCTGTTGGGATTGGGACGCAGGTCCTGATGCTTCACACCACGTTGGGATTATGCTGATGCTTTGCTTCAGGTGATGCCCAAGTGGCTGCTCCTTCAGCTTGCCCTTGGCTGTACAGCTCTTGCTGGATTTCAGTGGAATTGGGGACTGCTGATCAGGGGGACCTTGCCTTGGCACCCGGTGGCAACACCTATCAATCATTTATTTTGGAGCCAAAAACCTGCGCTAAACTCTTGCCAGTTTTTGCAAGTAGGGAAACATGGGTTCTGCTTTTCCCAAATGGGAAATATTTGGGAAATGTGAGAATTTTTCCATATGGGAAATTCCCCATATTATGGGAAATATGGTTCCTCTGAGGGAGCCCCATTTTGGTCTGTCTTCCTGTTTGAATTTCTGTCTGCTTTGTCTTGGGTAATTCAGGTAAGTATTAGTTGTTTACTCTTTTGTACCTTTGTATTTTGAGTTCCTCCAGAGAGCTTCTCATCACAACCATTTTTCAATAGAAAGTTGTTTTTCTCAATTTCATGGAGGCTTTGCTAGAGAAAGCATTTCATTTTCACAGAAAAGGATTATTTGGGGCAACAAGCATAGCGCTGTAGGGCCTGATGCTTGCTCCAAGACCTGAGTATCCAGGTCCTGTGGTATGTTCTGGCTCATTATAACAGAGCAGGTCAGCTGCAGAGTCTGACATCAGCCAGACAGCTTTTCTTACGATGTATTATAGCTGCCTGGCTGTTGGGATTTGCTGCTCCTCATTGCCAGAATAGCCACCCTGCTTCACAAAAGGGATATGAACAGGGAACCCAGTGCAGAGAGAAAAGACTGAATGCTGAGCGAGTGGATAGGAGCCCCATGGAGCAGCATTCTGGAATCCAAACAGTTCATATCTGATATTTTGATTTAATGCCAAAAAGTACAGGTTTTTCTCTGGGGAGGTGAGGAAACATTTTCCTTGACCTGCTGCGTTCTGCAGTAAGTAATTGCATTGCTGTTGCAGGGATAGCAGCTTTACTTTTTGACTTCCAGCTGTCAATGTTTGATCTCAGCCATACTGGTTGATTGTCTAAATTATGGTTTTATATGTCATAGTAAAATTTTGGTTTATTTTCTCTTTCTCCCAGCTGTATTTGCAAGTCTGGTGTTTGCTTGGATTTGGATAACTGATGTCTTGTGGGGAAAAAAGTCCTTGTTTGTCTACTTGTTGGCATCTCTGATAGGAAATCTAATCCTTCCGTTGGTGTGTTTCTAGGATCCAGCAGAGATAGCTGTAGCTCTTTATTGTCAAATTTAGCATCTTTTTAGACCTACATATTTGTGGTTCAATGGGATGTCTGGTTCTCTGTTTGCATCTTGATGAGGAGGTAAAAGGATGAAATTAGCATGTGTTAGTGAAATTCTAAAATTTCCCAGCTGAAGAATTGACTCCTGGGTTTCTAAGTCACTTTACCTGCATTTTTCCAAGATGAGTCTTGGAAATGTCTTGCTCCATTTAACAGAACATTCCTCTCACTGGTTTCTTCCTGCAATGGCCAATGCCATCCCAATTTGCTTCTGCTTCAAGCATCTTTGTGAAACTGCTAATTGCAGCTCATGCAAAATTAGGTGTCTCTTTTTGTCATTCAACTTGAAATGCCACACATTTGGATGTGGAGACAGCTGCTTTGCTAAGGCTGTGACTGTTTCATCATTTGGAGGAAGGCACAAATTTTGCATGCCTGCACTCTGAACTGGCCTGGTATGAGCAAAGTCAAAGCTGTGCAGTTACCTGTGGCACTGAAATAAAGCAATAAATAGTGTTGAAAGCACAGTGTGCTGATGTGGTCACAGCTTCCCACTGGTTCTGGGCACAAGTGTGGTGTGTGCATTGCTTGCAAGACACTGTGTGGACATCACTTCTGTGGGAAACTTCTCAACTTCACAGAATCACAGAATTGTAGGGGTTGGAAGGGACCTTGAGAGATCATTGGGTCCAACCCCCCTGCCAAAGCAGCTCCCCAGCTCATACTACACAGATAGGCATCCAGATGAGTCTTGAATATCTCCAGAGAAGGAGACTCCACCACCTCCCTGGGCAGCCTGTCCCAGGGCTCTGTCACCCTCACTGTGAAAAAGTTCCTCCCCATGTTGGTGCGGAACTTCCTGTGCTCCAACTTGCAGCCATTGCCCCTTGTCCTGTCTCCACAGACCACAGAAAAGGAGCAGGCCAATTCCCCCTGCACCCCATACTTAAGATATTTATAAACATTGATTAGGTCCCCCCTCAGTCGTCTTTTCTCCAGGCTGAGCAGCCCCAGCTCTCTCAGCCTTTCCTTATAGGATAGATGTTCCAGACCCTTCATCACCTTCGTAGCCCTTCTCTGGACTCTCTCCAGGAGATCCCTGTCCTTTTTACACCAGGGAGCCCAGAACTGGACACAATACTCCAGGTGGGGCCTGACCAGGGCAGAGTAGAGGGGGAGGATCACCTCCTTCGACCCGCTGGCCACACTCCTCCTGATGCACCCCAGGATCCCACTGGCTCTCTTAGCCACCAGGGCACACTGTTGACTCAAAACATTGTCCTGGCCTTGGTGAGAACAAGGCCAGGACAGGTTTTTGTCCTCCCAAAGCCATGAAAACATTTACACATGTGCTGTCCACTCCAAGAAAAGTGTAAAGCACTGACGTTGCTCCACACAGGGGGCATGGCCTTAAAACCCAGCTTTCGCTTGGGAGGATACTGGTGAAATCCTTATTCTTTTGCTACAAAGGGCACCAGTTTTCAAGACTCTTCACTGAAATTGCAAGGAGGAGAAACTTGCTTTTGGGTGGCTAGTTTTCAAATGAAAGCTGAGATCGCCAGTTGGAAGACTTGCATGAGAGCTGCAAGTCCAAGTATCGCTGTGAAAAGGGGGCAGAGGCTGCCGAAAATAACCTTTACCTTTCTCCTGTGTGCCTGCAGGAGAAGTTGGTCCTGTGTGACCTCCATGTTTTGGGCTGATCACTCTGAAGCAATGCTGGTGTGGCTATAGGTGTACTCAGTTCTTTTCTCAGTCTGTATTCCACCTGGAAATAAAGGGCAATTTTTCCTGCCCCCTTGCACTACAACATAGTCATTTTTAGAAGTGCAAAGTGGATTTATTGAACTGCAGGTGAAACGAGCTCCATTATCTTCTCAGCTCTGGCATCGTATATTGTAGTCTAGGTGCTGCTCCAAAGCACGCTCTTAAGAGGAGCCTGCAGCCATCTGTTTGATATTTATGAGATTGTAATTTTATATCAGGGAATTTATTATTCTGTATTAAAAGGTAGGCATAAAATAAACCAAGCTAAAGGGCATACAACCTTTTGAAAGGTTCTCAGCCAGTTAAATCTTTCTCTCCCCTATATAATACTATGTTTGAAAGCAAGATAACAGAACACAGACGTAGTTTCTGTTGCCTCTGTGTAGAGATTGCAATCCAAATGCCACTGGCTGATGCTCTTGAGGGGGCAAAATGTCTTCTGTACTTTTTTTTCACTTTCTCACAATGCAGTTGACTTAAATTACAGGATAAAGTTGGCCTGTTGATCTGGGTGTTTAACTGTTCCAGTATCTTTCTATACCCCTCAAACCAGCTGCTGGAGGCCAGCCATGTTCCAGCACTTTCCTGAAGTGGTTTTACTGCTTAATAGTAGATTTGCAATGTTTTTTGTTGAAGCTTTATTACACTCACAAATCCTTGTAGATCCACTTAGGTTCTGGTGCGGCTATTTCCTCTATAGCTTTTATTCTCTTCATTTTTTTTTCTTTTTTTAGCTACCTTTCTTCACTGCAAGTCAAATTCCCCATAAAAAGGGGCTGACCCAGAGCTTGGCTGTTGCTTGGCTCCTAGGTGGACACAAGTGAGGAATCTTCCTCTCTGCTATCTGCCTGGATTTCACTAGGAGCTTATGTGCATGTGATGTAGTCATGAAGTAGCTGGGATCATGAAATTTAAGATGAGTTGTGATTTCTGTGCAGAGATGAAATGTTTGCCCCACAGAGAAGAACCATTTTGGTTTCTAAATCAAGGTGCTGATGGACTTTAACTCTCTGGCATAAATTTAATTTGTTCTGTAAAGCTTTGCATGTAAGTATTTAGCCATTTGTTGTAAGTTTTTTGTGCATGTGCCATATTTATCATGAGGAAGATGTTTCTTCACTTTGTTTTTGCATGGGTGAAGACAGTTGCAATCAGCCCATTGTTTATGGATTTTATGTGGGGGTTACTGGACTTGAACAAAATGCAGGACTTAAATGTCTATATGTGAATATTACAGCACAAAAGGACACACCCAAGCATGCTGAGGCTCTCTACGTTTAATGACACATGAATGCTCATCTAGTTTTTTTTACCCCCAATTTCCCCCCTCCCCCAAGTGAAAGTCCAATGCCTCTTGGTGACTGGAGAATTTTGCCACGCTGCAGTTTGAAGATAGATGGAAAAGTAAAGTATGATAAGCCAAAACCAGGGAGATTTTTTACTGTGGCAGAATACTTTAAAGTCTGTGACTCATCTCAAAAGGTAGGGTTGAGTGATCTTAAAAATCAGTAGGAAACTTGTCTTTGGAAACCTTTATTATGGATCTGATCTGTGGTGTTGGGTGGTTTGCTGAAAGCTGCTTAATCTCTGCCATCTCAACTGTGGAGCACTGGTGCTTTTCTCTACTATAATCATGCTTTTAATACATTTACTAGCTAATGCATGTATATTTGCAGCAAAGCTTGTCTGTAGGGTACTCTTCACCACTTGTTATGTCACATTATTCATGGCAGAACCTTGCAAAAATGGAATAACACATGGGAGAATTAGGCCCTGTTCTCTAATTGTTCTTTTAATGGCTTATCCTAATTAGAAAAGGATTATTTAATAATTAAAACTCACTATTTTGTCATTCTGTAATGATCTAAGTGGAAAGTCTTTGCAAGACCTGAAGAGAGTTCTTAGATGACATCCAAACATTGTATGCACCCTCACTAATTTAAGCTTAACTCTTGGGGTTCTTTTGTCAAAATGCTTGTACGTGCACGTGTATAATCTCCCGTGTCTTTTGGGAACTCAGCTTTCTCTTCAGCAGTGGGTTTACTCAGTGTTCACATGGCTTTTTGTAAATCCCACCCATCACTGGATAGCCACACTTACCTCAGTCTTTCCATAACAGTCACAGATTCTGACTTCACAGGAAGCTTTGCTTTTTCTGCAACTCTCCAGGCTTTCTGTACCATTATGGTTTCTGCACATTAGGAGAAATTAATTTTTTAGCTCTCTAAAGGGAAAGAGCACAGTTGTCTAGACCATCCATCTCTTGACCCCCTTGGTCTTACTTCAATCCCTTTTTACAGGTCTCAATCCAAAGCTGTTGCAAGGAGGGAACCATGTAGACTTAAAAAAACCCAACCAAACAAAAGACAACATACAAAGGTCTCTGCAGCATAAATCCTGCTGTGTGCACTCCCCCTTGTTGGACATCAGAGACTCCACATGGCCATTTAACCTTGATACACACAGGCAGGGGAGATCCTGCTCCTCACAGACCCCTCCTTGTGCCTCAGGAGTCTCTTACTAGTCTGTATTAATGCTGGGTCCTGCCCATGGAGAGAAACCCTCACCCCTAGGCAGCCTATGCAGCCTGGTGAATATTTGACTGCACTGGGAATAAGATTGTTTTCTTTAAAAAAAAAATAATTAAAAATAACTTTTTCCCATGGTGCTCTGCCTCTGAAATGCATCTGATTGCTGACCTTCAGCCTGAACGTTGCTTCTGCCTTCTCTTCCTCCTGCTTGGAGGTTATTTTCCTGTCCCATCTGAATGACTCAGCAGTGATTACCCTCCATCTTAATGCAGCTCACGATGGGAGGGCCACTCTACGGAGGAGCCCTGTGTTTCTCCACAGGGCCTTGGAGACAGCCATGCTGTACGAGAAGACACTTGCAGCTGATCTCATGTTTGGCATTGCAGTGAGGTCTGGCTTGTAGCTACGAAGCATTAATCTGCATGCACTGATGGAAGGTTGTCACTAAGCTACTAGTGGGGTATTTTTTTTTTAAAAATATTTCTTTTTTTCATTTTGAGCAGGGTGTTAATAGTTATTTGCCCTTGTACTTCAAGTTCTGAATAAGCAGCATGCCTTGCCTTATATTTCTGTGCATTTTCCTTAGCTATGCTATTTATTTTCTAGGATTAACACTGCCCAGAGCACTGGTGCCTGGCATAAAAAGATAGAGCTCTGTGTCTATTCAGCTATAGCTGCAAACCTGAGGCAGTTTGTACTGTGGTCACTGCAGTTACCAAAGACATGGATCATTGCCCTGATGCTGCCCAAGCATGCAAGAGGCTTTGGCTTATAGCTGCGATATAACTTTGAAAAAGCATTTCTTGTGTGTAAGCACTGATGACATAATTGACCAAATGCTGAGTGTTTTCTGGCTTTTATTTTCCTGTTTGTGTAAGGCTTGGCACAGCTGCAGTGGAGGCACCACAGGATCTTCCTTGACTGTGACAGGGTGTGGAGTCACCCTTTGTACTTCTGGTCTGAAGATCTGTGATTGTTGCTTTAGTTTTCTGCATCTTTAAGCTCTGGGGATTTCTTTGTCTCTCTTTTAATGATGTCACCTGCAATAGCTGCTTCTGCTGTCTCAAGCCTAAATTTGCATTTCACAGAATTTGAAAAATCTCTGTGGCTTAGGTTAAGGTTAAATCAGCTTCCCACACGAGTCTGACTTGCTCGGTCCTTTTGTATTCTGTGTATGAGCCTAATCTTTTCACTAAAGAACTGTATTTCCTCAGACTGACATATTTGAGCTTTAAGTTTGTCATATGCATCTACTGATTCATCTTTCCATTGATGAAGAATAAAGGAGAAAGGTCCCACACCGGTAACTCTCTGCATGCAAGAGGCTTGTTGCCTCGGCATCTGTCTGCCCGGTACCTTGTCTTCTGTCATCCTCCCCTTTGCCTAAAAGCCATGCATGCTGCTACCCTGGGAGCCAACTGCAAGGAGGGATTGCGTTGCCCACCTGTGGAGGCTGCAAGGGAAGGGCTGCCATCCTCCTCCACCCTAATTTCATATTGCTGCCTCAAATGCCATGGCTGCTGTAGTTCCCTTGGTGGTCTGCGGTGGAGGGAAGAAATTGTCTTGCTGTGTTTTTACTTTGTGAGGTACCTGAAGTACAGGTCCTGATCAGACCAGGGCATGTAAGCACTGCAATTGTGCAAACAATTAGTAGCGCTAATTGCATGCTCTCAGGCATCAGAGGATCACTTCAGAGCCAGCTGGCTGGGCAGAGGAAGGCTTTGCTTTCTTAAGAGAAGCATCCAGGAACAGTGAGTCAGTCCTGTTTTGTGGTGGTGGCATCTTCTTTTTAACTTTGTGTGGACTCCTGGCACTTACCACCTTCATATAGTCTTTGTTATGTGCGGTCACCAAAACTGGTGCTCTCCCACCCTTGGGTCAGGGTGTCCCCAAAGAGGGGATGTGTCTGCTACAGGGGCTGTCTTGAGAGCAGGGTGGCAGCCCAGCACCGTGAGGAGGGTGTTGGTCTCAATGCCAGATGGTGTAGGATAGGACACCCCCCCCAGTCCTTACTGCTTGTCTATCGCTGACTTCAGGTCTCTCCCTGCTGTGATGTTCCACCTAAGTGGTCAGGGATATGCACCAGACCTGGCACACCTTGTAGTCGCACTTGATGCAACCACCTTGGGGACCTACCCAAAGGGGACAGAGCTGTGGAAATAAATTCTTGTATCTGGGTGAGGCCTCTCTTTTTTTTTAATAAATCAAAGACCTCTCCTCCTGCCTCTCTTTCTGACCCCCTTATTTCTTTGCAGTTGTTTGCATCTTTCTGCTTTCAGGCTATCCCCTTCTTTTCAAAGAGAGGGAAAAAATATCACCCCGTAAAACCTTTGCTCATAATAGACAAAGCTCTCTCAGCATCAGGGCCCAGTGAGTGAAAAAACAGTGTTCCTGTTCATCTGAAAAACAAAAGAATGATTTTTCTCTTCTTCACCCCCCCCCGCCCTTCTTTTAATAAGTATATGCATGAAATGAAAAAGAGAAAAAGCAAAACAGAAGAGTTTGAATTCTGCACCAGGGAAGATCTTGGTGTGTTCCAGTCCCTGTGCTGAGTGTATAATTAAACCCAAAATAGAGCAGTGAACCGAGGGAGGGAGGTGGGCTACAGGACCAAGCAGGAGGGGGCAGGGTTACTCACTTCAGAAGCACTATCCAAAAATAAGTCCCTATTTCTTTCTCCTGCTTTGTTTGACAAATGGGCTTGGTCTCATTTAATCCCACTTCTGGTTTTCTCTCCTTCTCCACCTGCCCCCATTCTCTCTGCAATGTCACGATCAGTATTTATTGGAAGTATACTGGGCTGCAATGTCCTCAGCCGAGGGGAGTTGCACCTGCAGCGAAGGAGACCTGTGGCTCTACCTGGGGAGCGGTGGGCTGCAGGAACTGTGTTGACTGGAGCTTTATCTCTTCTAATTAGCTCTTGTGGTGTTCTGTATTTTTTTTCTTGACTGAAGCCTTTTTCTCTCTCGATCCAAATATATTTCAGTACGACTTTTCTTCATACAACTGCACCCCCAGCACCTTTCACTGGCCTTACACACACCCTTTTGTGCTTCTGTGTCTTTCTTAGCTTTAATTTCTCATCTTCATTTTCTTCTCTTTTTTTTGTTCTATTTGCAGATGTTCTGCTTATTCTATTTTTTTTTCCTTTTCATTAATGCTCTCTGTTGCTTTATTTTCCTCACATTGTGTTGCTGTCATCTCTGGGAAGCCAGTGTCTCCTCTGGCATGTGGCTAGCCTAAAGCCTGTGACCAAGTGCCTTGCTTCAGCAGACACCTGCAGAATGGGAGCTGCTTTCCTGATGTGTCAAAGGGTGAAATACTTGTCCCATCACTGAATGTAGGGGCAGATAGAGGGGAAGCACAAAACAAATGATTGTTTTAGTAAAATTTTATTGGGTAAGAAAATACCCCTGATAATTTCCTGTTGCCTGTATTTTTCTGATGCTGCTGCCTTATATTGCTTTTTTCTTCCATACCCATTGCTTTCCTCTCCTGTTCAATTTTTCTGGGGCATCATACTTATAATATAGCCACAAGGTAAAGGCCAACGGGCTTGCGAAGGAAACTGCTTTGCAAGAAAGTGAGAAATTCAGGTTAATTGGATGCAATCAGGTCAAAATTTAGTTAATCTTTGAGTGGGTGGGTGTGTTAGCACAAGGCTGCGTATGCATGCCCGGTCTGGGGGCTGATCCAGGCATATTCGTTTCCAACTTTGTAAGAATATGCACATTCCCTTGGAGATTGGGAGAGTGATGTGCATCTGGGGAAAATGACAGGAATACAAAAGTGACATCTCTTTATGTCACAGCAGAGAAACTTCTTCCTTATCTGGCAAGAGAACAAGGCTGCCAAATTCTAGAGTAAGGGTAGCAGTAGAGCTGCAACCTCATAAACGAAAGTGAAAGAGCAAATGGAGCATCTGCCCTCAGGAAAGGATGCTCTATGTGGAGGGCAGAGAGACATTGCCTGTGTGGATGATGAAGGCAGGGAAAATTCCCTTGGATATCTGTACTGATGTCTTTGTGATTAAGGAACAGGTTTGGCTTTTCAAAGCCATCCCATTTTATTCAGTTACTGACATGACCACTGCACTTGAATGCCTGTCTGGGATTGGAAGTTGATGAAATGGGCACTGTGGTTTTGAGGGGGAAGAAAAATTGTTAAATCTTTCATACTGCAAAGGACGTCAGGATGTCCCTTGGGAATCCAATATCATGCTTAAAGCAATATTGGCACTGAACTTGGGATGGGCTGCTCAGGGCTTTGTCCCATTGGGATCTGAAAACCCCAAAGGATGGAACCTGCACCGCTGTTCTGGACAATGTCTGCTGTAGCTTCACTCTACATATGGCAAACTCTTATGCTCCCCTGTTTCATTTAAAGACTATTGTTTCTTGTTCTCCTGCCACATACTGTAGTAAAAAGCCTGGCTTCATACCCACTTATGTCCTGGATGAAGTCTTATTAGGTCCCTCAAATGTTCTCTCAAGGCTGAAAAAGCCCCAGTCCATCAACTTCTCCTTGCAGGGCAAGTGCTTCAGTGCCCTGAACAACTTGGTAGCCCTTCACTTAATCTGATCCAGTTTATCAGCATCTTTCTTGTACTGGCAGATCCATAGTTGAGCCAAGTATCGGTATATAGCCTAACAAGTACCGTATGAAGGGAAATCACTTTCCTTAACCTACTGGTTAGAATCCTGTGAATACAGCCCTGTATGCTCTGAGCTACTCATGCTACTGGGCAGAGCATGGACTCTGATTTGGCCAGTTTTGGCATCTGAATGGGCATCACCCTGGTTGGCAGTTGACTGTTCCCCATCTTGGTCCTGAATGGAAGGGGATGTGGCTCAGCATCTTTGCTGTGAATTTGGCATGTGGGAGTCAGTCCTTGGAGGGGTGGGGATGCTAAGGATGCTGAAAGTAAACTGGAGCTGCTGATGTCATCAGAGAAAGAAAAGGATTTGATAGTGAGTGGAAGCTATTGAAGAGGGATTTGCTGCTTGGATAAGGACAAGCTTCCTTCTTGTATTTTTGTTGGCTTTCCTTAATTTCTCATAATCATTCAGTTGGAAGTAGTGAAGTTTTGGCACCTATCATTTAGTAGCAGGAGCTAAGACCTATTGGAAACAAAGCACTTTGAGTTTCTATAGCCAGATGCCCCTGTGGCCGAACATGGGCTGCTAGATACCACTAAAACATTGGAATCTCATCTAGGTCTGTGAGGCAACTGTCGAGTCTGTCACATGGGAGGTCAGTTTAAATAATTTCAGTCCTCTCATGGTCTTAGGCCTCTCCAAGTTTGGTCAAGGGCAGAAGACGTTCCTGCAAAACTGCTGATGAAGCAGTCTATTTGGATTTGCTGACAGACTTTAAATTCTGAATCTCAGTGTAGCATGACAGACCTTTGCTATTCTCACAATGGAAGCTTGTCTCTATGCAAGCAGATGTCTTCACCTGTGTGGCCTGGTGTGACCGCTGAGCTATGGGTTCATGAAAATATAATCTGTAGTAGCTGTTCAAAAGCTGTTTTACTTCCAGTGCTGGTTTTATACAGCCATATGATTATGGACTAGAATTATTCACTTGTGCGTGTTTGTTATGTGTGGGTAGCTGAAGTATGATATTAATGAATTGCAGGGCATTTCCTAAGCGGTTTGAATATTCAGAAATGCAGTAGAAAGTCAGCAAGAGGAATAACAGACAATTTGTAGGGAGAAGCCATGCGGAATTGCAAGTTGAGTACCCTTTCTATTGAATGTGGTTATAAATCATTCATGATTAGGGTCTGTAGGAGGATGCTAGAAAATGGAGACGTAGGAAATTCCTAGGAAGCTGGAAAAGAGTGTGCTATCCTGATGTAACCTGAAATGAATAAAACCATTGCCCCAAAACTCAGAGACAGGACTTGCTGAAGCTGTGCTTTGTCCACATTCATCACTGGGGGAATCTCCAATAGAGCCAAGGACTCACTCTTACAACAATAAGAGGCCCCACTAATCATCTAGGCCAACTGGTAGTCCATGAATTGTACAAGTGATTTCTCATTCTGAATCTGTGTTGGAGAGCAAGACTTGGTTGATGGGATGGTTGCTGGGTAATTTGGGGTCTCGGCACAGTAGGTGGTGTAGATCATGATGAATTGGCCCTCCTCCCTCAGCAACATGAGGTACATTGTGGCTCTTGGCTGCATATTGTATGTCTGATGTGGTTGGTTGACTTAGGAGCTTGGAGTTTGTCCATCCCCATGCTGCAAAGCAAACACCCACCAGATACTTCAGGTTTCTGATGGACTTTGCTTTCTAGAGTCTTTTAAAGTTGGCTGAGTGGGGTGGTGGATTGCTATTATCTGCCATTTTGGCAGCACCTTCCAGACCAGAGAGTCCAGCGCAGTGGTACTGAGTGTAAGGAGAAGAGCATCTTGTAGATGGGGCTATGACTGCAGGAAGTAGTGAACTACAGCAGGAGAAGGGAGGGAAGGGGATTGATGCTGGGGTTTCCTCTGCCTTTGGGGTTTTCCTGCTCCTCAGCCTGTTGATGCACTGGGGAGACCTCCTTCATCCAGGAGCAAGGTGACTTTGTCTGTGTGGAGGTAGGAGTTGAGATTTGCTGCTTGAGGAGTGGAGTCCTGGTATTCTGTCCCCTCCTGACAGGGCTCTTGAGCCCCTGAGTGTGGCAGAGCACACAGGTTTACATGATGCCTTGTCAGTGAGGGACTCTGTACCTTTTTTCCTGTAGCTGTATGAAGGCAGCCCACAGCCCCTGGCAGAAACACTTTCAAACATCTTTATCTGTGGCATGCTAAATGCTCGTGATTAGTTTTAATTCCAGCTATTTTCAGCGATTAAAGCACTGCTTCCCTTGCACGGCCTTGTGCTTTTAATTAGCCAAAGCAAACCCATGTGCTACAAAATCCTTTCCTTCATCCAAATGGAGGAGAGTTTTATCATTTCTGCCACAGCTTCTCTTTCAGAAACACAAATCAGGAGCCAGTAGCTGTCAACCCTGAGAGCTGCCAGGAGCCTGCGCTGCTGCTGGCTGTTTCCCTGGCATACGAAGAGAGGGTTGGGAGACCCCTCTTGCTGCAATGTCTGCTCTGCTCCTTGGCGGGCATTGCCTGGGAGAGTGGTGACCAAGAACTTGCAACACACGTGGGCCACCTCCCCTGGGCCGCTTGCTGTCAAGCAGTGTATGCAGAGCCCTGAGGCTGTGCCCACCCCGTGGCTCTAGTCCAGGTACCTTTGCAGAATCCCCCCACCTGCAGTTTCTGCAGGAGCCCTCTCCTCCTTCCTCCTCTGCTGTAAGCACAGATTTTCAGATAAGTGATACAATATCATCTTATTTTGTGTGCTATCTGCCATGCTTGCCATATTCTCTGAGCACAATAGCGCAAATTACTTTACATAACAGAAGTAGGGAATTCAATAATAGCAACGGCAGAGGGAAGGGGGAGAAAATCAACCACTGAAAAAAATGAGATGTTCCCAGCCATGAGCTTTAATATTCATAGGAGTTAAATTCAAGATTGATTTTTGCAGGCCAGTCCTGAGATGACTGAAACACCTTGGCAGAGTATGATATGTGGGGACATCCAGGTGGCTGTTTTGCCCGAAACACTGGAGAAGGTAGGCCACACAAGTATTCCATCTACAAGAACTGTCAGTGTGTTTCCTAAATTGCCGTGGTCATGGCTATGCTTTACACACCCTCCCCTTTTCAGTTTGTTTGGGGTTTTTTTCCCCTTTGAGATGGTGACCCACACTGTGTATAGTAATCTGAGTGTGATCTCACCCCTGAATTAGAGGGCTCAGCACAGTCTTTGTATCATTTCATCCTGTGTTCTGACATCGTGGTTGGGTATTTTTGCCACAGCTGCACAATAAGCTGAGCTCAGCATTCAGCTGTTCCTATTGCCATCTCGGTTCTTTTCTTTGGTAAGACATTTATTTCACAAATCTGAAAGATGTGTGAATAATGTATGGTTTTCCCCTCTTTAGAGGTATTATTTGCATTTGCCAACATTGAATATAACTTATTATCACATTGTCTATTTGCTTAGGTCTCACTCAGGTTCTTCTCTGTTCCTTTTGGTCTTAGCTACCTCAAATAACTTGGTGTTGTCTGTAATTTTGTCACTCACTGGGTGTTCTCAATTCCAGATAATAAGTGTGTTTAAGTACCATATGACACAGCCTAGAAATGAATCTCTATCCATCACAAAATTAATTCACTACCATAGTAAGGATTTTAATCCTGCTGGGGTATAAACATGGACCAATTTCACTTATTCAGTAGCTTGTCATGCTTAAAACATTCAGGGGGTGCTAAGACATGTTTTTTGTTAGTGTGTAGAAAAGAAGTGTGGAGTTTGTCACAGTACGTTCTTCCAGATGTTTAGATACTCTGCTTTTAAAGGTTATTTCATCCCATTTGCGAGACCTAACTTGAAAACTCCCTTGTCTAGAGGTCTCTGTGTTGGCTCTTGAGATGCTTTCTGAATGCAATGTATGGCCTGTTAATTCCCCAATTTGGTTGATGTCACCGAATTTTTAAGTAATGGAGCTGCCTCATATCACAAGTCATTTAGAGATCATTGGTGTAGTATTTGGGAGTAGCAGCTGCTTGTTTTTTACCATATGGGTCTGTTCCTGAGCTGCTTCTCCTCCTGGCCTCTAAATCTTTAGCAGTGTTGTTTCACTTTTAGTGCAGAAAAGGATGGAAAAGAGGCCAGGGAAAGAAAGGGGGGGAGGGGGAAAGTGTTAAACTAGTTTCTTTTAAATGAATCGGAGATTAATGAATCTGTTCAAGTGCAAGACAGATGATTGCTTTTTCCTTGTTCAATATGAACAGTAAGAGAGTGATATTGGGGGTATGTTCAAGTGAAGTGGGACTTGAGGCAAAATAGGGAAATGGGTCAGGATAAGAGGAAATGAAAGTGAGGATGAAGGTTGCGGTGGAAGGGGAGACTCGGGGAAACTGTAACAATGATTAATAAGGATCCCCTACTAAATAACATTTCCCATCTGTACATCTGAAAGCTGTTCAGATGTGCAGCACATGTTTAGAGAGCCCTACAGGTAATAAAGGTAAGTAAATTAGATATGAAGTTACAAATCGATGCATCGGAAGAAAAGTTCCGTGCAGCCTTGGTCTGCACTGTTAATGCTATTACTGCTGCGGCTTTTTTTAGTTCTGTTTCCTAAGGAAATGAAATGCATGTGATTGATGCCACACTATAAGAACCTGTTGGCCAGTTTCAATCTCATAATCTGAGGTGGGTGGATGGAGCAGAGCGGTCCTACTGGTGCCCTTGCTAAAGGAAGGACGGACAGAGCCAAGTCCACATCTATTCTGCTTGGTCCACTAGCCACTGAAAGGCCATGTGTATGTGGCCAGTTGGCCTGCCATGCCAGATGGCCATTCAGCTCTTCTGCAGCACAGGAGCACCTATGGTTGGTAGGGCTTGCTGTGCTGATTAGAGTACAATGGTGGAACCAGGAGTGCACCTAGGCCAGGTGGGTGATAAACTGCTGAGATATTGTCAACATAGGGAGGAAGTAAAGCATTGTGGTGTGATGCCAAGTGTATAGAGTTGCAGAAGAAGTTGACCTGAGACTTGTTGCAAGGTATGAGGGAGATGGGCAAACACAGATGACGAGGAGAATAGTTTTGTGGTCAGCAGAACTAATGATGCCTCATGGTTGTGTCTCACCTCCTGCAACACACTCTGAAGTGAGAAGGGGGACCCTCAGAAGAGCTGGGGCAGAGATTTCTTCCTGAAAAGGGGACTTTTGGAGCATTAAGAGACAAAATATCAAAGCTTCATACATTCTGCAGTTCAGAGCACCTTGCTCTGTGTTACGTAGAAGGATCAGGAACTGGTTGTGGTAGACCCTGTATAAGGTCCTAAAGGGCTTGTCACTTAGGTGTACAGCAAGTCATTGTACTGTAGACCTGTCATGTAGTACTCCTTTTTCCTATGGATTGGGTCCTTACATTGAGTAATATGAAGTCTGGGGGGATTCTGGGAAGAGTGAAAGAGAAAACAAGGAAAATTATGAAGGATATGGAATGATTGAGGGTAACTTTAGCAGGAAAGATTAAAGGTTCCAATTATGAGTTGATTGACTTAGCAACAAGGCAAAGGGGAGCCTGGCAGGAGTTTACAGCACTGGGAAAAGTTTTTGTCCCAGGGATGGAGAGGATTTACTGTAAGACTGTAGAAATGCTGGAGGCTTATGGAGGGGGAAAGGGACAAAATATTTTGAATATTCAAAAGAGCTTTGTGCCTGTGAAGTTGTTAAGCTGATGAATGCCCCATGGCTTGTGACACTTGCAATCCAGCTCAAATGCACCAGAAACTGTGTTGCTAGGATCCTTCTAGTCAGAGCCTAGAGAAAAGGCTGGGCTTCTGCGTGTCTCTCACTGCTGACTTGTGTGTTTCTAGGGAGAGAAACATCAGTGCAAGCACAAAATTAAAAAGGAATCTGGCAATTACTAGTCAGGAAGGCTGGAAGCTGTATCACTGTTTCCTTAACTGTAGCCAGAACCTACATGTCTTAAGAGTACCCTAGTCCTCCCTGGGTAAAGGCTGGGAGCAGCCCCATCTGTGATGGCAGCAGTTTCCAGGTATCGCTGCAGTCCAGGAGGGACCACTTAATGGTTTCATTTTTAAAAAGGGGATCAAAAGGCCACAACAGGCCAGAACAGTACAGAAAAAGAGTTACCTACAGAAGGAGGGAGAGCAGTTGTATCACAACTGAGGAGAAGCTGGGCAGGAGGAAGAGATGTCAATGCTGAATTCCAGGAGGATGCAGCAGCTCAATATTTAAGGCTGTGCTAAGGTCAAAGCGAGTGAGCCAAGAGAAAAGCTCATGGTTTGCAGAAGATGAGATCATTAGCTATCCCAAGCAGCTCCAGTGCTCTGGCTCTGCCAGAGACTGATCTAAAAACAGGCTGGGTTTATGCTGTATATAAAAATGAGAGGTGGCATTCCTACCCCCCCCCCCCAATTGCTGAAGAAGAGAGAGAGAGAGCTGCAACGTGAGAATGTCAGGGCAAAGGTGGGAAAGTGCGGTGGGTGTAAGTAGTGACATCTAGCAAAGTGGCAGGAGAGTAATGGAGGAGAAGTAGTTTGGAATTGCAACACTGGGGCAGGGGAGCTGTGAGGAGAGTGGATGAGGTGGGAAATGGTGCAAAAGGAACAAGAGATGAGGAATACCCTGAGAGATGTGAGAAGGAAGAAACAATATCCTGGGAGCAGTGGAAAGTAACAGCAGGCAGCGAGTGACATTATTGAGATTTAGACTGTTCTTAGATTGAAAAGAAGCGACACAAACTCTATCCACTCATAATACATGTGTGTAAGCTGCAATCCTGCATGCATATGCTTTTTCAATGATAAGGAAATGAGTAGCAAATTAATTAGGAATTGGGAGCACTGTTCAGATTGGCTGGCAATCCATAAAGAAAAGATGGTCAAGTGCCATGACTGAAAAGGAGCTTGGAGCTCAGAGAAGGCTTGGGCATTTGGCACTCAGGCTGAGCTAGATAAAACATTGCAAAAAATTTGGCTGGCCAAGCAATCTACTTATCCTGAAACTGTCTTGTGTCACTGCAGCATCCCAGTGCAATATAATCTTGTAGCTGCATTTTCCCTGGACACTGAGCTAAGTAAACATCCCTCTGCCTATTTATCTTGCAAAAGCTGATGTGAAGAGGATAAGGATGTTGGATGCTTCTAGTGCTGGGCTAAGTCTCAACTGTTAGTCTGGTCTCTCTCTGACAGTAACTGGGGTGGAAAGTGACAGCTGTCTGAAAGGTGTGTCTACATTCTGAGGTATTAACTAGCATGAATCATAGCAGCTGCAACAATACATACAGTTATTTTTACAAATTGAAAATGGGCTGTTAAGCAGGGTTTCCTTGGCCTGATCTGCAAGGGTCTGACTCAAAATGATGAGAGCAAACTGATCCAGAAAGGGGAAAAAATCCTGAAATGGGCATCAGCATTAACTTTTCTGATGCTCATCTGCTGCAACTCATGGCTGCCCTCATATGATGCCTTGCTTGCTTCATGCTCCAGCTCAGGCTCCTGTTGCTTGTCATTCTGACCCCCATATGATCAGCGACTTCAAAAAAATCAAGCAGTAAATGTGATTGCCCTGATTTTAAATATAGTCCATCTCAGATGAAAGTGGAATGGCTGAGCTGGGGCTGGTCCAGAACATTGCTGCTGGTGATTGACCACAGCAGGGAGCACCTCATAAGAAGGTGCCCAGACCTCTGTATGGGTTAGAGATTGGTGTAAGTGCCGGGGCTTTGAGTGTCTCTATTAATGGTAACTCTGGGTATGTTTTTGTTTTCCTATGGATTGCTTGGTCCTGTATCGAATGGTGTGGGGATCCCGGTCTTTCTGCCTTACGGTGGCAGGATTCTGTTGTTCAATCATATAGCAGAAACGTTCTCCCGTTACAGTTTTTGTTCTTTTATGTACACTTCTGTAGCTTTTCCTGTTCAGACGAGCTTGAAACCAGAAGGGATGGCTGGAGTTGCCTTATCCAGCACCCTGCAATCATGAGCCACTACGCTGTTAAATCCAGAATGAGCTGCCAAAAATGTACTTTCACATGTCAGAGGTCATGAAATATTTCTTCATGCTCTACAGCCGATGTAGGACTTAGCAGATAGAAAACCTCAAGCAAGAATGTCCTGGGCGGAATAAAGGGTATTGCTAATGTAACTGGGGAGGAAGGGAGGAATTTCTTGGTAAAAGAGACCAGAAATAGGCCCAAACTATCTTCTCTCCTTGCAGAGGACTGTTCTCAGGTGGTCTGTAATTTCTGCCTTTCTCTGAACCTCCTCCTGCAAAATCCATTGCAACCTGAGGTGAGCAGTCCTGCCTAGTATCTGTGTCATTCATCCTCCCACTTTGGCAGCTAGATACCTTACTTGATGGTGGTGTGCTCAACCAAAGAGCACTGAGCTGGGTGTGGGGATCTCAGTTCCTTCATACAGGTAGTTGCCGCTTGAGATCCTGCAAGATGACTTGGCACAGATTTAATGTAGGCATTCCAAGACAATTGCTTTAGTTTTATTGATGTGGTGTCACTCCAGTATCCAATAGTCCTCTCTGGTCTTGAGAGACTGTTTTGTCCTACCCAAAATAACCTGTATCTTCTGCAGATTCTGTGACCCTACCAAGAGCTCCCTTCACACATCAATTATATATTATTCAAACCATCTGTACAGCACTTGCTTCCTTTACTCTGAACTAATGTCCTCCTGAATGACTCTGGTTGTGCTGTAAATACTTTCCTAAAATGTAGTGTCAGTCGTGTGTCTCTTCATTCACTGCCTCCTTCTAGAACATTGTACTTAATTACATTGTGAACCCTATTACTTAAGGGCTCGGATATTGTCACTTCTTGAATTAGTTCCTGTGTGTTACTGAAAATGAAGTCAGGAATAGCTGCTCTTGCTTGTGGATGCTCAAATTAGCTGTTCCAAGAAGCAATTGCTTAAAGCGCTGAGGAGCTGTTGTATTCTTTGTGCCAGTTTACAGGTGAATTCCCCCATCTTCATTTTGTTTAAATTGTGCCACTGTTTCTTTCAAAACTGCACACCCAGTTGTCTTTATCTTGATGCCTAATGACAACTCTGCAGCATGGGATTATAAACGTATTACAACTCCAGGGGTTGTGAATTCACACAGAGTTGATGGTATGATCATCTGCACTTTAGGTTTTCCCACCCAAGAGTTGTAAGGTTTCTGAGTTAACTCCACGGAGGTACTTAAGACTTCATTATTCCTCCAACCCCTTGGCTTGAACCCACTTTTCTATATAACTTGCAGCCAGGTATTATAATATCCCATTTGCTTTTTAGTGTTCAACCAAGTTTCTGTCATTCATAGTGTATTAGTCATCCTCCATTGCCAGGATTTCTAGTTCACCTTAAAATCAGCCCATTCTGAGGTGTTTAAAGCTAGGCTTGAAGTGGGTTGGGGGGGGGGAGGGGAGTAAAAGAGGAGGAAAAAAAGAGTCAGTAGTAGAAATGCTCCTGTCAAGCATTCCTCCCCTATTTAAGAGTCTGTGTAAGATGTGACTTGATCAGTCCTCCCTGCTCCTGTCTCCTCTGAAGCTGCATGAGTTGCTGAGGGAAAGTGATTTCTGGGCTCGGATTTGCCAACTAACTGGTTTATGTTCTTATCTGCTGTAATGTAAGCAAGCAAGCTGGAGTCAGGCAGGTGAGAAAGGACCTTCAGCAATTCCACTTACTTCACCCTGCTGCGTAACCCTGCTGGATTTTAAGGGGCTGAGTCCTATGCTCTGTGTCCCTGTTAGTGTGGTATGCTGGGATGGGGTCAGGGCTGACAACTCAGGGTGTGGAAAATGAGGGTGCAGTCTCTTGCCCCATCCCACTGTATCCCCTTGTGTCCTTCAAGCCAGACCTTCTCTGAAGGGAATGGTGGGGACTGAAAAGGGGCTAAACCAAAGGAGGAAAACAGGATTAGGCATCCTGGGGTATGGGATAGCTTTCTCCTGAGGAGGGGGCACATGCCATAGGCCGTTAGATTATGCTGGTGCTTTGCTGTAGGGCTCTGCAGGGAAGACACTGATGGGATCTCCCACAGATTAATCTGGTTAAACCGTTCTTCATGGGGCAGATAATCTGTGTGTCAGCATTTGTGAGTTCAGACCCACTGATGAAAGCTCCTCTTCAGTCAGCTGGCAGCTGGATAAATAGGGCAGATCCTGCATAACAAAATGGCAGCTCTGTACAAACCTCTGAAAGTAAACACTCCCTGCCCTGACCCCCCCCAAAAAAACCCCTGCCAAACAAAAAGAACAAGCCCCAAGGAGCTCAGTGTAGTAAAAGGCACCAAGGTTGGGTGTTTGAATCTGTCCAAAGGTGCATGGTGTCTTAGGAGCACACTGGGGACAGTGTGCGAGTTCCCACTGGTGCTTCTGGAGAACTCTGCCCTGAAACTGTTTTCAGTTGGGAATTGCTGATTCAGTGGAATCAGCATAAATTTGTCACCCCTCCACCCCCTGGAAATGATGTGCATGTTTTCATCAGTTTAGTGTGGTTTCTTTTGGCTTTGTATGATAATGTAAATGTCAACATGGTAATGGGTGATAGTCAAAACCCTGAGGTCAAAACAGTGTACTTCAAACAAGTCAAAGAAAAAAGTATTTTTGAATATATTGTTCCAGGCCATTGCAAATTAAAAAGACGCAGGCTTATGGCACATGGTATGACATTTGACTTCCAACATCCTATTGGGAATCCATGGCCTTAATGTCTAAACAAACACACAATAAGGTTCAGTTAGTTTCTTTTTTTTTTAACAGAGTTTACTTTTGATAACGGCTGCAGGGCTGACAGCTCTGAAGAACGAGCCTTAATGCATTTCTCTGACTCGCATCTTTTAAAGCTTGATGTGTCCTGGCAACTCCTCCTCCGTTTCTGAAGCTATCTTTTTCTCTTTATATATATTTTTTTTCTTTCAAGGCTTCTAATGTTTCATAGGTAGATATGAACTACATCCATCAAAGCACAAGTTTAGCTGTGAGGTGGACAGTGGAGTCTGCAGTGCAGCCCATATGGTGTTCCACAGGTTACTGGCTCCAAGTTGACCCCTTGTGCAGGCTTGGAGGGTTTATGGTGTGCTCAGCCTAACTGTGACAGCCCATCCAGACTGCATAAGCAAGATGTAGTGCATGGCCAGGAGTAAAGAGCTTGGGCTGACACAGGAACTTACTGTGACCACTGGGATTTACTGGAGAGGTAAGGATGAAGCCTAGGAGAGAGAGCAGCTTTTGGACCCCTGTTTGACCCACCTGCCCAAGACATTTGCTATTCTCTCAGTTGATTTTGGATAGGAGTCTGCTTGCAAGACTCCTATGTTGTGAGAATGGGACAACTTTGCAGGGAAGAGTCCCATAGGGAAGGCTTCCCACTTGTCCTCCTGCCACCCCTCCAAAAACGGAGAAGGTGAGTGACCTGCAGGGACAAGCCTGAACATATTCAAGTTCTTGCTCTTTCTCTGGCTGCTGTTTCTCAGAGAACAGGTGAGAAAGTGTTGGGCCTGTGTTGGGAACCAGGCGGGACACACGGCTGCTGCCTCCCCCTTCACCCCTCCATCACAGCATGGAGAAAGGGGAGAGAAACAGGACTAACATGTTAAGGGCCCTCATTGGGCACAAGCAAATAAATATCTACTGAGAGATCTCGTCAACGTTGCTTGTTCCCATGGAGCAGTGCCTGTTACACCCCTATTCCCGTATCATTCCCAGTGCTGGTGCAGTGTGGGGCAGCTGGGGGGAGGCAGACCATGAGCTCCCTTCCAGAGCTGGAATGCTGCAGGAGAGGTACAAGTAATGGAAATTGAAATGCAAATTCTTCTTCAGAGTGGAGAAAAGGCCCCCATAAATCAGGAGTGACAGGAACACAAAGACACCATCAGGATACATTTGCACAATCAAGGGATGTTTCGTATATCAGAGAGAACCAAGGCACAGCCTCTGCTCCTGAAATAAACCAAATCCATTTTTTTCTCATCAGTGAAGCAGTCTCTGAAATTCCCTGTTTGAAGAGCAACAGAAAACAGAAAGGAGATTTGAGTTAAATTTTACTCAGACCTGGCATGTTTTCTAATCTAGACAGGAAAACATTTGTTTTAAAGGGTCGGTGAAAAACAAACAATCCCTCCCTACAAACCCAGCAACGTGATAGGGGTCTGCATTTTTTGATTTTTATGTAGATTTGATCATCTCAAATAAATGATACTGCTGCTGAGAATCTTCGTAAATGATCCTTCATAATATAATTGTGTAGTCTAGAAACAGAGTAGCCTCATGGTAAAGCAAAAGAAGAAACACTCAAGCAGAGATCCTGTCCACAGAATACCATCAAAAGGAGCCTACCAATATGGAGGTATTTTTCTGAGGCTTGAACCTATAACCACAATGAAATGTTTCATCAGCTTGTGCAGTAGGGCTGGGCAAGCTGAAGGTGCTGCTCTAGAAAGAGGTGGAAGCTTTAATCTGAAATCAGAAGTGGCAGAGCAAAGTGATTCAATTTACTCTTGCAAGTCCTGTCCTGGATTTTAGCTTCTCTCTTCATTGTGCTGTCACAGGCACCAAAACAATCCAACTTTTTCTGTGGTCACTGGTAAAAACCCCATGTCTCATGTCTCATAACTCGCTATCTTCCATTTCGGAGTTGAGAGAGGACTTTGAGACTTACCACCTGGATTCCCTACTAGACAGCGGGTCTTGTGTGTTTGTCTACTTCCATTTAAACATTCCTAAGCAGCCCAGCTCCCATGGTTGTAAGATCTTTATCCCACAGCTGCCATGACATAGTTCTTCATGTGCAGTTTTCAGCATGTGTCTCAAAACCAGGTCGTGGATGTTCAGTGCTATCTCAATATGGTTATGAATGTGCAAGTGGTCTAATAAACTGACCAGAACAAATTTGGTAGTGGTGGGTTATACTGTCAAGACTGAAGCAGTTGCCATCTTCTGTTCTCCACCCTATTCCTCCAGTAAAGTCCGCCCCACCTTGCCCACCAGCAAGAAGGGTGGGGCAGGATGTGCAGCTGTCAGTGCTGTAGTGGTTCACAGGGTTGTGCATTGTAAGTTGGGGGAGAAATCTACTGAATTGATGGAGTTATGGGGTGTTCCTGCTCAGGTACTGATACGTGACCCTTTTGGAAAGCCATTGAGAGGAAAGCACTGGACTTGTACCGGCTTATATTTTCTCAAGCTGAGACACCATTCTCTGCTATTCCAGCTGTAGAGTAAGGATTAGACAGACAGGCTTTATTGACATGATTTGGTGTGGATTAAAACTTACAATTGAGTTATGCAGGTTCTGTGTTAATAAAACCTTTCCATCACACCACCACATGCACTAAAGTACATTAGAAAGCAACTGCATTATGAAGGGCTTGGGGAATTCACATTTGTTTTCCTGCAGCTGTTTTTCTGTCCCTGCCAGGGTCAGGTGCATAATTTGCCATCAGCTTCACCCTATTGGAGCTGGAGACACCCTTGCTCTTCCTGAGAGATGACCCGTGATAGATTCTCTAATGCTAAAACTGCATTTTTTTCTTCATTGTTTTGGGTAATTTCACAACTAGAAGGGAAGCAGAAGCTCTGGTAGAAAGCAGGAGCCTTCTCCTTTTGGAAAGGTGATTCTCTTTTCTTGGATTGCATAGAAACCAGCTGTGTTTCCCAGGGGATGACGTGTTTTATGGGTTCCTGCTCTCCTCTGTCCTGATTGACTTATCCCAGTCTCGTGTTGTCTCACCAGGCTGTTGGTGGAAGTGTGGGGCCTGTGCTCTGGGATGAGAAACAAAAATCAAAAAACTGCCCCAGAGTGGTCACAGTGACTGTGTGAAAAGGGAATAATTTAGATCTGCTCTTCTCCCAGACAAGCAGATGTATGCATGCATGTCCCCACTCCTCTCTGTTTATGTACTATGCAAAAAATTAAATATGGATCCCTGAAGGATGTGCTATTGAGGTTAGAGGTGTGGTGGCCAAGATTTGATGGAATCTAGAAAAGGGATCTGTAAATGGTTGTCCAGCCCCACCTCAAATTGTCAAGGTCTTCTCTACATTGAGACAAGTTCACTGCCTTTGCTGTGGGCTGAAAGGTGGTTGCTTTACTCAGGACCTTGTCTGTGCAGCCTGTGTGGGTTGGTGACTTGAGTGAGTTTGGTTTGGACGTTGATGTTACAGGGAAGGTGCTAAAGGATCACAGTAGTTCCTTCTGCAGAGCACAGGGTTTCAGGGCAATGAGGATAGGGTATCACCATCTCTTTTACTGCTCTGTTTCTTTTAAATTAGGGTTAATTGGAAAAAAAGTAGGGGAATTCTCAAACACATGAAGAAAAGACTTTCTCAAGAGAAAGATTAGGTTTCCAAATAGGTACGAGTGGCTTAAAATAGAGGACTTTGACCATTTAAAAATAACATGTGCATGTAATGTGTCATCAAAAAGCCTGGGTATGCTACATGAAGATATAAAACACTAGGCAAACCATGAAATCACCTGAATGTGTATGTGTTCCCAATGACAGACCTATATCAGATGATGATTGCGCTATGTATGTTGGCCTATATCTTTGTATATGTTACCCATGCATAGGCATATTTCCTTTGAAAAGCTGTCATGCAGCAGACTGTAACAGGGCCACCGTTAGTCTATCATTTCTTTTTTATACACCTTCAAGCAAAACCCTATAAGGCAGCATCCAGGGAGCTGAAAGGAAGAGTGTGAGAGAAATTTGACTGCTAATGGGGGAGGAAAAAATCAGGTGTGTGTGTGTGAGTATTCTTCATGGAAATAGTCTTAAAGCATGGAGAGATAGATGGGACCAGCAAAGAGCTTGGTACATGACAGTGCAGCCTGGTGTGATTGTCACTTGGAAATTTATGACTCTGTGAGGTTGAAAAGTTATATTTGAAGGGTCACTAGAACTAATTACCATGGAGAAATGAAGCTGGGCTTTAACAAAAAAAAATTATAATAGGGGTCACCATGCACAAAATGTTAGTGCAGACTTGTGATTTTCCTCTGTGCCTCCTCCCCAGTCCTGGTGGCAGGTGGGTGGGATGGGTGTGGAGTGAGGTAGAAGGACAGGAAGGGGAAATTTCCTTATCAGCCCAGTGCAGTGTGCAGGGGTTTGAGCGTGTGGTTGACTCTGGACCTGGCACATGGCGGCTACCCTGGCCCCAAGCCACTGCCTGGCAATGGTCCCTTGCCCCTTCGGGCCACAGGACCTCGGCCACCTGGCTGCTGGCTGGTTATTTGTCATCCTCTCTGATGGTGGAGGGGGCTGGGAGCAGAGCTGGCTTTGGGGACAGGCTGTTCTTTCCGGGAAAGCGATGGGAGCTCTTTTGCGCTCGTTTTTCGAGATTTACTGCAGGTCCTCAGTGGCTGGCTTCTCCAGGCGTGCCAAGTCTGTCTTTACTATCCTGACCTAAGCTCTGTTTTTTCTTTTCCTCATGCTCACTGTCATAAATCACATGCAAGCTCTTTAAACGCAGTGAAGCTAAGAGTGTGCTCAGAGCGTGTCCATGAGGAGCCATGGAGGTGCAGACACCTCCTGCTTCAGCCTCCTGCCGTAGGAACAGGTATGGCAACTTCTTTTCCAGAAAACTGGTGGTGCAGAGGGGTTTTCTCCTCTTCCAAAGGGGTGCTATAGTAGGACCATCCATTCCTTTCTTTCCTGATAAGTGGAGACTGTGTGTGCCTGAGGGAAAATATTTTGGTCCCTTACCTGACTCAGGCAAAAAAAGAAATAGAAATATCCTTTCTGCACAGCACAATGTTCCATGGGAATGGACCTGTGAAGCAACGTGTGTCCTGGTAGTAAAATGGGTGGATGCTTGAGGCACAGTTCACAGCAATGTCATCTCACTCTTCAGGCACCTCTGCCTCCCGACTCTCCAAGAAAACTCTTCTGCATTTTTCTCATGTTCCTTGTCAAGCCCTGTCAGCACTGAGTTCCCACAGATAAGCTGAAGTGGGATAGGTCATGGGTTGTGGTCTACTTTTGCATGGAGAAGTTTGTGTATGTGGTCAGTAGAGTTTTGACATGTGACTAGAGGAGGGGACTCTTTCCAATTCCCGGCTCCCATCAAGCTCAGTAGCACCTTGCTGATGGCAATGATGAGGATGCACTTGCTACTGTGAATTTGTATCTGCAGTGGTTTCCAAGCCAGGTGCCATTCTGGGATTGAGATGCATCATCTTGCACAGGAGCACAGACAGCTTCTGGTTTGGGTTTGATAGTAGCCATATGCATAGGATGTATAATCTGAGTGTATGTGGTGTGCGAGCAGGTTATAGGGAGAGGAGATAATACTGTTGTCTGCCATACAGTCAGCTGTGTGGCTGATGGCCTTGAGACCCGTAAAATAATTTGCCCACTGGATACAAGGGTGTGAAATCTCACAAGGTATGTGAGTATGTTAGACAGCTGTGAAGGAGCCTGTGTCCATGGTGCACCTTAGAATCAGTAATAGAAGAATGTGTAGAAAAGAAGTCTTGAAATATAAGGGTAGATTATTAGGATGAAAGCCTAAAGCTTCTACAGTTGTCTTTTGAATACACTGCTGGCTTAATCTCTGACTGTATCTGGACAGGAAGAAAGATTTTCAGATGAAATAAAAGATTGTATAGGGAAGTGAGCTTTAAGTCACTGCTTAATCTCTTCAGAAAGGGGTATAGTTCTTGTAAGGGGTAGGAGGATAAATTTGCAGAAGGTGATTAGTCCACCAACTGCAGGTATCCCAAGCCTAGTAGTAGCTGGTATGTTATTTTGGGGAACAGCATATGAAGCGTCTGCTCCTTATGGGCCCTGGGTAGGGCTGCACTGGGCAGGAGTCAGATGTCTTACTCCACAAAGAATTAATTTATTGCATATATAGAGTCACTGATGCCCACCGCTGCTAATGTCTTGTCTTGCTGAGCTGGGCAGGTTACCAGTAACTTAGTGCCTCTCTTTGGCGTGGTGATCCAGGAGGTTTCAGAGATGGAACATCTGTATCACAGAAGCATAATCATAGAATGTTAGGGGTTGGAAGGGACCTCGAAGGATCATCTAGTCCAACCCCCATGCCAGAGCAGGATCACTTGGATTAGGTTACACAGGATCATGTCCAGGCAGGTTTTGAATGTCTCTGGAGAAAGAGATTCCAGAACCTCTCTGGGCAGTCTGTTCCACTGCTCTGTCACCCTCAAAGTGAAAATGTTTTTCTTTATGTCAGCATGGACCCTCCTGTGCTCCAGCTTGCACCCATTGCCCCTTGTCACTGAGAAGAGCCTGGCTTTCTTGGTAGTGGTTTTCTGCAGTCTGCTGTGACTCCCCACATGTGCCCTGTCTTCTGGCGCAAGGGAAGATGACTGGATTTTGTACTCTGATCACCAATATCTTGTACTAGCTATATCCTAGCTAAATAATCATCCAAATTCCATTTAAGTCAACTTACTGCTATAAGCAAAAAGGAAGTAGGCTGCTGGAAATGAGGTCGTTAAGTGGGCAGTATTTAAACAGTGTGCTCACTCTGGAGAGGGAGGAAGAATCTGAGGGTAGTTGACTAGTGGAGAAGGCAATGAAGCCTGCATGGGACAAACTCGAGTGATCCTTTGGTGGTCCTCAGTAATTAACATGACAAAAGATGGATGGCTGTGAGATAGTGAAGACTAATCCAATGAGGGAGCAGCTCCTGTAGAATCACACAGAATTGCAGATGGCTGTTAAAAATTGAAACAAAACCAATATGAAGGCTCTGAAAAAGGAATGGGAAATACTTGGCATGGCTGGAATGAATGGGGCAATGAGCTAGGCTGTAACTGGTATGTCCAAAATGAAATGAGATTAATGCACATCCATAGCTTCTGCCTGGAAACTGTACAGGGAAAAATAAGTTAGGCTGTAAATAAGAGGAAGAGGCATATATTTCCAGAGGCTGTCAAAAATGCCAGAATAAATAGAGTGTGAAGTTGACTCTATATGAAAGCAAATAGGTCACAGGAATATGAATGTGGTAATAGCAATGTACTACTAGTCCTAAATCTGAAGAGAGGTGATGAATACAACAGGCAGAAAGACATCAAAGAGGTAGCCGAACTATGCTGTACTGATGATGGAGACTTTAGCCAGCTTGTGTTATTAACAATTTGCAGTGTAGGAACCACCCTTTTTGCAGCTGGCCATTCTGTAGTCAAACATGGCAATAATTTGAACTTATATAGCACACTTTTATTGAAGGGACCTGGAGTGCCCTTGAAAAGCAGCAAATTTTTTGGCAGACTGGAAAAAAGAAAGATGCATGGGTATTAGTTGGACTTAAGACTGTTACACAGCCATAACTATGGGCTGACATTTATCTTGATATCCCAATGAAGGAATTGGTGGAAGACAGAGGTAGAGAGCATAGGTCTTCTGGCTCCAGCTTGTCTGTGTGCTGTCAACTGAACATTCAGAGATCTCTTTAAATGGGTGCAGGGAGCTCTACATTTACGGTAATCTATATGCAGTACGTTACTTGCCTTTATAAAGTGGAACTCAGAGACTTTTCCCATTGTTCTCAGAAAGATTTATGGGGGAACCATTCTCCCTGTGGGCACTGTCCTCATCCAATGCAGTTATAGTTAAGATGGGGAATGATCTTAGATCAAAGATGCTGGAGAACAAATTGGGCGATTCTTGCTCAGTTCCCAGCTGTGCCCCAAGTCTCCTATCTGCCCTTGGGTAAATCCACTCATTTCTCTGTACTCTGGCTTCTTGTGTGCAAAGCAGAGATCGTAATGCATCGTTAGCCTGTCCTGTTTGGTTAGATTAAAAACTCTTTGGAGCAGGCAGCATGTTTTACCGCATGTTTATGTAACATTTTGCATAATTTGAATTTGATCTCAGCTAGTGTCATCTAGGACACGTGGAGATACCTCATAAATAATACTAATAATATTTTAATATTGATAGTGCTTAGCACATTCACAACACTTAACCCCCCCCTAAAACAGCACTCAATACTGTCGGCATCGCAGTGATTGAGCATGAGTCACGTTGGCTCCTTTCCCTGGCATGGTGCAATCTGTCAGCTAGCCAGAGAGCTGAGTGGTTTTGTGAATATGCACTGGGTGTCAGGAACACCTGAATTTTAATGCAGTCCCAGGCAGTGACTTACTGTGGGATCTCTGGGTAATGTTTTTTTCTAAAGGGGACTGATCTTTGGCCGTCTGACTTGAGATGATGGGAGCCAGATGCTCGGAGGCTTGGAGCTTCACAATTTTTGTTGGTTGTGTTAGAAATGACAAGTATTACACATTCCTGGAAACCAGGCTCTAGGAAGCTCATGTACTGGAGAATCCAAATCAGGGGCTGCTAAGGGAAAAAATCCAACCTTGTCTCCTGCATGCTTTATTATCAGTAACCAAGAGGAAGTATTTATGTACCTTAAGAGGTGTCTGTGGAAATTAGTTAAAAAATTATGTTGTGTTTTGAAAGAAGAACTAGATGGCTTAAATTATCTCACTTTTACTGAGCGATCTTTATTGCAGGATGTAAGAGGAGAGATAGAAGATAAAGAGCAGGCATACAAGGAGAGTGCTAACACATCTGCTCACCCACCACAGGGCCCCTTCTCATCCGAGAAGCTTAAATAATGAGCATCTCTCCCACTTCTCACAGGTACCTCTGTCACATGTACATGTCAGGACCTGTGTGCTAACTGGAGTTCCTAGTCTCTGGTTATCTGCTGAGACAGACTGGCTCAGTTATTTGCAAGCAGTCCTGCCTCTTAGGCAGCTGTGCTACAGGCCAGTTCTTCCTGTATACCCTCTGGGAATCAGGACAAAGGGGCCTGGGATGCTTCTGGCTACAAACCTTCAAGAAATATATCAAAAACAATGAGGGGAAAAAATGTGCATTCTAAGTTGGGGTGTGTGTGTGTGTGTGTCATCTTGAAACTCTGAAAATAATGAGTTTTATTTAATTACAACCAGTAATGAAACGAACACCAGGAGCTCATACCCAGCTCTTCCAACTTCCCTGCATTTTGCTTAGACTGTATGCAATTTCTTGTGAGTGACCTTACTCAGCACTCCCTACACTTCTGAATTAATCTTTATTTACTTTGCTGCAAAGCTTTGTCACTGCATGGCTTATTCTGTTCTGAAGCACTTGTCAGAAAAGCCTGCTAAGCTAAGCACCAAGTACATGATTTAGTGATGTTGTACCCACTGAAAGCATCACCTAGCTGGGAGAAGGGAGAAAGGCAAAATGGCTTTATCCAGTCTTCCTTCCTCTCTAATTCAGGACTGGTACTGGAGTCAGAGTACATTCTAAGATCAGTAGTTAGTCTTGGAAACCCTCTCTCTGGAAAAGTGCTCGCTTCTGCATCCTTCAAGTGATGTGCTGGAGTACAGGATGCTGCCCTGGCATCTACAGAGAGCAGAGTCCCTGTACAGAAGGACATGTACTCCTTTGAAACTGTGAGAAGGTCTGTAATCCATCCTCTGTGCTTTCATTGTCATCTCCTCATTCCTGCAAGGCGAGATGGCCTTTTATCAAAGGTGTCCTGAGCTCCCTTCACACATATTTGAGTTGTACATCCTTGTGAGCTCAGCTTGGACTCATATGACCTTTGCTAGCGATGGGTGGGAAGTTGCAAAGAGTGAAAAAGCAATCTGTAACATCTGAAAACTAGGATGGACTGAAGACAACAGTGATGAACAGAGGGACCAGTGCAAGAAAAAGGAGCAGGAACAGGAAGACAGTGACTATTGGATTTTAGACCTTCAGTGCTCATGATGCTTCTACTACCTGGTTTCCTCTTCAGGGAAACAGCTTTTTATTTAAACTCAGATGTTTCCACCTTTGTATTTGCTGTAAAGTAGTAGGGGAGAAAAACAACCCTCCAAAGCAACATCCAGGACCAATGTCTGTGCTGTAGTCCTGGGGAGGCACCCCCCACCCCTCCAAGCATGAGCAGTGACAGGCAGCTGCATAGCAGCACCCATTTCATGAGGTTCTTTTAAATACCTACTTTGTGCCCCACAGACCACTTCTCAAGGCCTTCTAAGCCTAAAACCCACAATAACTTGATACATTCCATGTCTGTAAAGCACCAGAAAAGAATATGGGAAGACATCCCTTTTGACTGGGAAGATGAAAGTTATGCTGGAAATGGAAGTGAGTCAGCCATGCTTTCCTTTGCTTTAGACACTGCTCCACACTTGCAGCCAACTCTCCCCTCTTCACATGCATCATCTTTCTTGCCCATTTGCTTTTGTGAGCTACCAGACAGCTTGCCTTGTAGGCTTGAGGGGAAAGAATGTGGTCTCACCAGAATCAATGGGAGGCAGGGATCTGTACATTGTAAAAGGTACCACAGGATGTTCTTGTGCATTCTTAAAGGCCTACATGTCTTCCAAAACCTGGCCATATCTTCCTGAAGAAATGTTTATTCCTGTCTTTATGCTGTTGCATTCCAAATATTTAACCTTTAGGCTGGGGAAAGGAGGACTCTGGAAAGCAAAAGAGAGAGACCAAAGCAGAAGAAAAAAGCGAACCAAAACGTTAGGAGCAGTAGAGAGGGGGAAAAAGCAATGCCTTCTGGTGGTTTTTTTTAAATTTCTTCTCTTGCTTTCCTTACCCTCCCAAATCCATCACTAGTTATTCCCTTCTCCATTTAATGAAGTTCAGTTACACAGACTGCCATTACTGATTAAATATATATCTCACATGGTCAATGTGTGTAGTGCACCCACTCGAGATAAGAACACTGTTCAAACCTATCATGACATGGAGATGAAAGAAGGGACTGCATACTGCCAAACATGGCAAGACCATTGCATCTCTTTGAAAGGTGCTGCATAAATTTTACACAACTTTGGTATTTCTGTAAGGTGGGGCAATGAAGCTCAGAAGCTAAGAGGGAAGAGTTGGAGAGATTTTGAGTTTTCCTACAAAGCGTTTTTATACTTTGGAAGGAAATTTCCACCAAGTAAGCTTGACCACATCCAGATTGAATCAGATAAAAACCATCAAGAAAACACACTACCATGGGCCTTGTTCTAGTTTGATAATGGTAACTACCACCATTGTGCTAGTCTTCTCACTTCCTGGGATCGTGCATGATGGGGGCCCTTAATCAGACCACTTAGCTGCCCAGGTTAAATTCATATTTTGTTACTCTGGAGGATATTGCTAATTCAAATCACTCTTGGACTGTAAATGCCTTTCTGCCTAGGCCTTCCAAGTTGAGGTCCTCTCTAGAGCAGAGGTCAAACTGAGTGCAAAATCAAAGACTAACTCTTTTAAGATCCTTACTTTGCCACTAATGTCAGTAGGAAATTGCCTTCACAAAATAAGATCTTAAGCAGTAAGAGCTTTACAGTTTGGATCTTGGTTTTATGGTTTAGGGGGTTTCCTCTGGTGGTCCTTCCCTGATTTCTGTTACAGCTGCAGCAAGAAAAGGGTGTTGAACCTGCTACCTGATTTGGAAAAAACTGCCTTATAGCATAATAATGTTCCAAGCTGCAGCCCTATCACCTCATGCTGTGACCTTGTTGAAGGTCCGAATGTGAAGCCAGGTCAGATTTTGGACAGCGATCTCCAGGACAGAGCCAGAATGCTGCAGGAGGCACCATTTGGGAGACAGCAGGAGATACAATTCCTCAAGTCAGTCCTGAACTGATCCCACAGCATGGTGGAGTGTCGCTTTGCTGGCGAGTAAGACATGCAGCCGCAGTCCCAGCCATCTGAGGATATTAAAAAGCTCTTTCTCCAGGAATAGTCATTACCTCTAATACCCTGCTCAAGTTTAAATTTGGCTAATTACTTTCTTCTGACCTAAAAAAAAAATTCTTACATGGCTTTTTTTCCTAGATACTGTATTTTTTCATACTTCCTGTAGTAAACAGATTTGTAGGAATGTTACACATTGTTAAACAGATGCTCTGTTGCACCCTGAAAGCTAGATGCAATTTGGAGGTGGGTCATTATCAGTAGTGAAGCTCTGGGTCCCAGCTGCTACAGGCAGGAGGTAATCATTAACAGTAGGGCTGTGTATCAGCATTGACGAAGATGTATGGTATTTGTGAAATATTTGAATAATTAGCAGTGGGGTCTGAACACCTTTTCTGAAGAAAACACCAGATTGATTTGGAAGATCTATGTATATCTATCCAGGTGGTGTAACTACCAGCCAGAATTCCTAGCATAACTTGTGCTGGCTTTAGGAGTGATGGACTCTCCAATGGTCACTGTTGTGAAGAGCACAGTAAAGAAGTCTTGCTTTCTCTCTGCAGCCTCCCATTTAATCAGCATCTCTTTGTGGCGTGTGAAGGCTCAGCGTTAGGTCAGAGTGCTCTTGTTGGATTCATGTTTCTGGAATATCTGAGGACTTGTCTCATTGTATTAATACCTCTGTCTATTTGCTCTTCAGATTCCTTCTCAGCCTCTTAATCTCCATTATACGTTTTTGTCTGCCCATGGTTAAACTTCTGTTAGTTTTGGTTTTGCTGGACTTGAGAGTTTAATAGATGCAATTAGCAGATCTGAATAAATGATTATGGAAGTTTTAAGAAATGAGAATTTGTTTAATTTTTTTTCCTTAAGAAAAAAATCCAACCACCCTAAACCCTAGCTTTCCAAAAACAGTCTAATATTCCCCTGTGGAGTTAGGTGAGAATTGGATATGGTGGGTGAAATACAACTGACTTAGTTCTCATTAGTCGCTATGCTAAATCTGAATTTGAGCTATGCAACCGAAAGTTTCTGTGGCCTGGTACAGGACCTGCTGTATGAACAGTCCTGGGAAGCTAGACTCACCAGAAAGGTTGACCTATGGTGCTTTTAGTTTATCTGATTTAATGTGGATATCACTGAGTCTTTTTCTAATAAATCTGTTCTTGATGGAAAGTCCTTTCCGAAGGGCAAAAGCATGTGGGTATATTGCCAAGAATCTGAAATCTCTCTACTGCCTCCCTATTCTGTAGTTCTTCCTGTCTCCCAGTAACACCATCACAAGCAGTGTAAGTCTTCCCTACTGCCTCTCAAATCAGTGTAACGGTCCTGCTGTGCTGGGCAGTACTGCAGTCCTTTCCTTGGCATCAGTATTGTGAAAGTCTTGAAGACCTTAGCAATGCACATGTCAGCTGTCTAAAGTTCAGGTACCTGGGAAGAGAGAGGTTCCTCTCTTTCCTGAGAGTACTATGTAAATGATGTGATGAAAACAAACGTGTAGAAGAGATTACATGACATGGGAAGACCTCAAGCCAATTGACCTTGAAGGCTTTTAAAAAGGGTTTATAACTTGGCCTCTGTTGCTTGGCCACCCTGAAATCTCAACATTACAATGCCAAATATTGGCATTTAATTTCCCATTGACTAAAAAAGAAGGAAGAGTTCTAAGTCAGGTCAATAAAACACAAAGTTTTTTCTGTAATGTTGAAACATTTATTTGCACTAAAAAGACAGAGAAGAAATGCTTCAGCCTTTCCAAAATAGGATTTTCAAAGCTTTTTGTTCTGAGAAATGTTTTGATTGTTTTGATGTATTTGAACACAAACGCATTTTGGGATGTATTTTCCTTTTGGTGAATATCAGGTGTTACATTCAACTTCTAGTGGGTTAGTTTAGCAGATTGAGGGTGAAGAACCATTCTGTTGCTTCTGTCCACTTTTTTAGTAGAAAAAGACCAGGAAACTCCTGTTCATCAGCATAGGAAAAAGGACAACAAAAGTGAATTGTGATAAGAAAAGGGTGGGAGAGGAGGAAAATGAGACTTACCTGCAAGAGCATCTGCAAAAGCCAACAGCAACGAGGGAGAGAAAATATTCACTTCTTCCCCTTAGGCTTGTTTCTCTGACCCTTGCAACACAAGTCACTTTCCATTAGAAATGAAGTATTAACTGCCCTACTGCAGTTATAACATCCTACTGGCTTCTTGCAGGAGAATTTCAAAGCAGGGGAGGCATGTAGGAGAGAAGCATAGCACTGTTCTTGGCTTCATTGGGAAGGAAGGAAAGAAAATATAATCATGACAAACTGGAATCACAGGAAGCACCCATTTTAGCTGGTGGGAAGAGAAGGGGGGGTGGAGAGGAACCCAAACAGGAGGCAGAGCGGAGTGATCATGCAGATGTGTCTGACCTACAGGCTGCACATGGATGAGCTCATCATGAAGGTGAGAGGCCATGAGGAGTTGTTTGCGTGGCTAGGGCCAATGTTTGGGATGCATCGTGTGGGGCTTCATGTTTCCAGTTCAGTTACTAACCTGCTTTGCTGGAGCAGGCTCTTCTCTCTGGTTTTGGGTGGAAACAGGTGCTGCCATGACCACCCACACCACAGGACTGGCCTGTTCCCCTTTCTGTAAGTGATTTGTAGCCAAGGCCTTTCTACTGCTGGTTAAACAGGTCTGAGATATCAAAGACTAAATTGGCACCAATCATATCCTAGAAGTGGTTTGGAGATAGCAACAGGAAAGACTTAAGGGATTGTCATGCTTGTAAAGTGTTTTATTTTCTGTGGTGTTAGGAGCACCAGCCACGGTTAGTGCCTGGTGTACTCTTACTCTTCAGCTGATGACGGAGGAGGAAGAGGACAGGCAACCCCAAAGTACTGTTTTACTTTGCTCTGTTGTATTTTTGTCAGTGACAAAAAGCAGAGATTGAGGCTGATCCCAAGAACATCAAGTGGTACCCAGTTCTTGAGGTGCAAGCTATTTACAGCTCAAATACAGCATACCTTGCTTCTGCTATTTGTCATTCGGGAATTGAGCCCAAAAGCTTTGCCTGTATCCCATCACCTGTTTCTAACATGTCACATGATGTATTGTCATGTTATCAAGCACTACTGCAACACCTCCAGCTCCCAGAAACACCTGCACATCTCCTTAACTGTCCTGTAACTTGTGGCTTTCAGCACTGACTCAGTCCTAAATGGTTTGAGGTGGATGATGGTTCTCTCCTGGGGTGTGCTGTTGACACATGTTCCCTCTTGAGCCTTTCCTCATCAGAGTTGCGCTGTCCATTGGATGACATGGTACTGGGTCAGTGAATACATGGTTGTTGCTTTCAGGCAGCAACTGGATGTGCCCTGCTTGGGGTGTAGAGGGATGAAGAGGTGAAGCAAAATGTTTCTGCTGCCGGCAGGCACTAGCTCAAGAACCAGTATAAGAAAATATGTTTTAGGCAAAATATAATTAACCTAGATATGGATCTTGAAGGTATAAGGCAGTGCTGAAGCTGTGAGCTTAACAGGACTTTTATAAGGAAGGAAGAGTTCTGTGGATAATGAGTATAACGTGGTTAAAGGTGTCAGGAAGCCTTTCTCCTTTGACCTTTTCCAAGTGAACATTATGACCCCTTCATCCTCAAGGGCTTGAATCAACACTGGACTGTCACCTTTAGGGAAAAACCTCCCTTTAAGGGCAATGTATTACATAAAGGATGGTGGATTTTCTGGTACCTTATCTCTGACTTACTGTGTGGTGGACAAGGGAGGAGCTGACCTTGGTCAGAAATGCCTGGGTCTCCTTTGAATTTCCAAAATTTGTTGAAGGCCCCAGACCTTTCTGGAAAAGGTGGTGGGAGTGGAGCTGTGGCAAGGGAGAGTACTGGTGAGGAAGGGCTGGGGCAAGGTAGGAGAGCATGTGCATGGGTTTGCTTGTAATTAGGAGATTTGAACTTCGAAAGAAGTTAATTAGTAATGAAACTTTTGACTGAATGATGCAGATTGTGAAGACTGGCTTTGTCAGCAGCTGAAATTAATTACAGGCTCAGGCACAGGGAAAAGGAGGGGGTGAAGGATGCGGGGAGAGGGAGGCATCACTGAAAGAAAGATGATAAACCTGGCTGCAGGCTGTTGCCGTGGTGACGGGAGGCAGTCACCATGGTTGACAGCGGTGACACATTGAAGGCAGCAGGTACTTCTAATTACCCCCTCCATGGACTCAAGCAGGGAGCAACACCTCCCAGCTTGGGGCAGGAGATGCTATGGTTTCCTCCTTGCACTTTCTTCCTCTCTGCTGCAGGTTGGACGTGCCTTTTGAGGGTCCCTGCCTTCTCTGAAAGGAAAACCATAGGCCATCAGGAGGAAAGCTTTTCCTAATGTCACTTTAATAGTCTGGGAACAGCCAGTGATTCAGCAGCATCCTCGAGAACCCTGGGCAATGCTGGCAAACTTTCAGAGAGCTAGTATCCAAAAAGCAGGGGAGGAGAAATTGAGTGTAGCCAGCCATGGCTTTTTGAGCAAGAAGATCAGGCCCTTGTACATCTGGCCCAAACTGCAACATTTTGGGAGTGCTTACTGCAGCTAGCTAGGTTTTGTGGTCTGGATTCTCACCAGCTGCTTGAAGGCACCCTGCCAGGATCTGTGTGGCCTGAGAGGGGACACTGTGAAGGGAGCTAGAAGAGCAAAGGGAGCACAGGGGCATCCCGACCACCCATGTGTTGCTGCTGCTGAAGCACACATGCAAAAGTGTATTTCTGTATGAAATAAACCCTTGACTTTGAGCCCCTTTGCCTGAATTCCCTGAGTTTGGATGCAGTGTACTCCCTGCCGATGGGTCTCATGTCATGTTTTCTGGGTGCTTGCTGAAGAAAACCACTGGGCTTTGAAAACATCTTCTGCTTTTCATTTTTTACATGTGAATTTCATCCAGGACAGTTCTAAGCACCAGCTCTGTCTGTACCTCTCCTGACTATGTTCGTGCTCAGGAAGAAAGACTTTTGCAACTGTTGGCTCAGCCCATGCCAAAAGTCTTGTGGCTCCTGGAAAAGTATCATTCAGCGCTGATCGCTCTGTCAGGCCTTCACTAGCATCACCTTTCCAGTATCTCCTGCAAAATGGAGAGGCTGAGAGTACTGGGACTGCTCAGTCTGGAGAAGGAAAGGCTTAAGGGGATCTTACCCATGTGTGAAAATAACTGATACGGGGAATGAAGGAGACGCTGCTCAGTGGTGCCCAGTGACAGAGCAAGAGGCAATGGGCACAGCCTAAAACATGGGTTATCCCATTTAAATGTAAGAAAACACTTTTTTCACTGTGTCGATAGTCGAACACTGGAGAAGGTTGCCCAGAGAGCTTCTGGTGCTTCTGTTCTTGTTGATATTCAAAACCCAACTGGATGTGACCTTGAGCAATCTGCTGTAGCTGATGCTACTTTGAGTAGGGGACTGGGATGAGATGACCTTTGGAGGCCTCTTCCAACCTCAGCCATTCTATAGTTTTGTAATTCTTTAAAAGATGTTGCAAACCAGATTTTTAGAAGTCCAGAAGAGAATTGGAAACTTACCTAAAAAATCTGTGGGAGCTAATGGAAACCTCTCAAATGCTTTCCTGAGCTTTGGCTCAGATCACTGAAGAAATGTGTAAGGGAGAGAAAAGTAGAAACTTGAAGTTGTGTAGGCCTCCAAGGGCAAACACTTTATCTGTGCTCTTTTGGTATATTTTCTCAGAACAGCCCTCTGTTTTTTGAACCCTACATTGAGGATGGGCTCCATGTGCGTTACTTTGTGCAGCACTTGGGATTAACTTAGTGAGGCATAGTGATAATGCTCTTGAAATCAGCTCATAGCATGATTGGCACAGTACAGAGCTGGTGCCCTACTCTTGTCTGATTTTTCAACTGAAAACCAGGTGGGGGAGAAGAGAAAGAATTAATAATCTTCCAGATCAGATTGCGCGAGTTAGTCATGAATCACTGTCAGAGAACAAGCACAGAAGAGTTGCTCAGAAAGAACCATAGAACTTGAGTGTCTTTCAGAAGTGATCAGATACAGGCCACCATTTTGGATACAGTTCTGCAAGGGCTGAAAATGGGTGCCCTCAGTGGGTTGTATTTTAAATTGATAATTTCTTGGCTCTGTTATTTTAAATTTAAAATACTATGTCTGAAAATGGAAACTGAGCAAGTATGTTTGTGAGGTGTGTCAAAATACCCAAGAAGGATTGCTCTGCCAGAGGTTAAATTCTCATTAGGTCTGTATTACTGCTTCGCAATGTGGGCACTGGAAAGATACCACAGAAACATGCCCACTGTTAGAGCTAAAATACTACATATGAGTTTTTGGATAAGTGTGTGTCAGGTCTTAAGACTCCTTCAGGAGGAGAGGAATAGTGAAGAGGAGACTAGCACAGGTTGTGAGTACAGAGAAGGTCACACGAAGATACCATGTTTATTCTCTTCTGTAATATATTAATGAAACGGCACTTGATGAAATTAAAAGGCAACAAATTAAAAATAAATAGGAGGAAACAATTTAATGTAAAGTATAATTAGCCAGTGTAGCTCACGGCTGCCAACTATTATCGAAGCAGATATTTTAGAAAGATTATCAACAAAGGATTCAAATGAATAAGCAAAGCATCTGCAGGGACACCAGTGTAACTGAGAAAACAATTATAAGGGCTATCAATCCTTATGCTTTAGGGCATAAAGAGATCACCAGCTGGGGTCAGAAATGCAATTTCCCCCCATGGTTGCTGAATAACTTAATTAGGCACATTGTGGAGTTTTATCCAGCATGGGTCACTGCTGGAAGCAGAATAACAGATTAGATGGACCATTGACCTATTCCAATATGGTAGCTCTTTATCTCCAAGTTCCTCTGAAGGAACTAGTCTTGCGTTGTACCCCCTTCCCAGAAGGGCAGTAATCACTCGGCTCACAGAGAGATGAGTCTGTCCATTTTGAATTAGATGGTTAGATCATAGAGCTCTCTGCTACATCTGGGCATAGACCATCACAGAAAGTCTCTTCCATGTATATATAAGATTCAGTAAATCAAGAAGGGAAGGGACTCAGCAAATCAACAGGAAAGGAGTGAGCATGTGGCAATGATTTGACTTGTATAACACCTTAGGCCTTTGTGCTACCTCTGCTTTCCCCTATTCAGTAGAATTTTGGATTAATTAAGAAGTGGAGTAGCGAGGAACTGAGGGTGAAAAAGCATAAGAATGTAATAAATCAGCCTACCAGCAGTTGTTTCCCTTAATCTTCCTATTTTGTCACCCCAAGCCTAGAGCAAGCTTATTTCAGCTATGCTGCTTTTACAGAAGTTTTCCTTGACTCTTTTCCACCTGGTTTGAATGTGTCAGCATGATGGTGATTTTGTTAAACTGCGTTACCCTGGGGATGTACCAGCCGTGTGAGGATATGGACTGTCTTTCTGACAGGTGTAAAATCTTGCAGGTAAGCAGACTTCCTTCTTCTTGTGATGGTGCTTCAGTCCACGTCACAAATTTTCATGCGTGTCGTCTTCAGCATGTGGGCAACACCTTCCCAGACAGGTTGGCAAAGAACGTCCCTAGCAGTAAGCTATTTGTTGTAAAATGGCAAGAACTTGTTTTGAGGAGGGGAATGGGGTGAGAGATGTACATAATGAATGAAGTCTACTTGGGATCGTGCAATACAGGACAGTTGCTAACATTCCTCCTCCTGTGTGTAAGCAAGGGTTTCCTGGTATAGACAGCTATAAGATACATAGCTCAGAGGTAAGCCAGAGAGAAACAACTAACGTTTCAGCATCAATGAAGGAGGTAATAGCAGTCCGCAGTGCATTTGCTACTCTGTTGAGGAAGAAGCATACCATCAAGTCCATAGGTAATGTGGCATTTAGGTTGCCCAAAGAGGGAAGAAACAAGAAGTATGCAAACAATGGCTATGAGTACAATCAGCCTATGAATGCACTAGACATGCTTCACAGAATCACAGAATGTTAGGAGTTGAAAGGTACTTTGAAAGATCATCTAGTCCAACCCCTCGGCTAGAACAGGATCACCTAGACTAAAATCACACAGGAATGTATCCAAGCTTGGTGCTTCCCAAGAGAGAATGTGACAGCAAAGGTTGTAATCTGTAGCATTGTTGAGGCTGAAACATTCATATATCTGAAGCTACCATCTGTGATTGGTATGACCTAAGCTGCATGTGAAGCTGCATGATGTCCTCCATTGAGCCATGTGCAGCAAAGTGATGAGGAATCCTTCATGGGAGACCTTGGAAGGATGGTGTTTCCTTGTCTGGGTTTGGACCTGCTGGTGCTGAGCCAATGCCTCCTTCTAAGTCCATGTAAGGAGTCTCCAAGTTTACATCAATTACTTTGCACTTGGGGGGAGGAGGAGGAACCTCAAAGCCATCTATAAAAGCCTCTTACTTGTGTAACAGGAAGCTGTCATGCCAGGGCTGCATGGAAGAAACTTTAGTCAACCTGCCTCTAACTCGTCAGAAGTGCTGACATTTTGCATTTATCTCACATTCTGCATTTTAAAGTCCAAGGCTGAGAATGCTTATCAAATGTACTCTTGGGTGTCTTTTTGGCAGGTATTTGATGATTTCATTTTCATCTTCTTTGCCATGGAAATGGTCTTAAAGATGGTGGCCCTGGGGATCTTTGGCAAGAAGTGTTATCTTGGAGATACCTGGAATCGCCTGGATTTCTTCATTGTCATGGCTGGGTAGGTTGATAGTTTCTGGGATTATTTGTTCCGTGTCTGAAAGAGTCTTGCATGAAATAGAAATGTTGCAACTGAGGAGAAAGGTTTCTGGTGCTACTCCAGTACATCGGCTGAACTGGAATCAGATGTACTGGGGCTAGCAGTCTATGGAAGATGCAGCAGACAAGGTATCTTAGCTCCCCAGCTGATGTGCAGCCCTCTCTCTCACACAACTTCAGTAGAGGGTGTTAATTTGTACCAGATTAAGAGCTAGCTCAGAAACACTTTTTTCCTTTGCTTTTAAAACATTTGAGTGGAAGAGGCGTAACCTTTACCAGAACCAAGCTAGCTTCCCTGTTTCCAGCAGCAGTGTTTCAAAGGTAAGAATGTCATTTGTGTTACTCTGGGATTTTTGTCTTTGTGTTGCGCTGGCCTTACCCATGGTACTACTGGGACAAGTTGACATTTGATTGCTTTTTCACAACAAAGTTGCTATGGTGAAGCTCTAATTTCCTTTCTGCATGTATGAAGTGGAAAGTCTACCAGGATTTGCCTATTGAACTGCAGCAAAATGTCCATCTCTGATACCAGTGGGCATGTGTTTTTTTGGAATTTGTCCATTTTCAGAAATGTAACAGACATTTCCAGTTTAAAAAAAAAGTCTGAAATAAACATGAAATACTGCTTTTTTTTTTTTTCAGCAACATGTGAATATTATTTCTTAGAGAAATCACCACTTTTCCTTCCAGCAAGGAATTACCTGCACTTGCTGTCACCTGGAAGCGTGTGTATTACTGACTGAGCCAGGAGTGAGTTCAAGCACACTTTGCTGAGTTTTCCCCTGTGGTGCAGAGCAGCATTGTCTTTATATTTGCTTTTGACACAGTTCTTCTACAGCAAGGCTTGAAAGTTATTCCCTCTGGAATGGAGTATAATTGTTTGCTTCTGGGGGGAGCCAAGATTTTCAAACTCAGTTCAGCTGTAAAAGTTTGAAAGCTGATTCTCAGCCAGCTTGTGCATGAAAGGGGGACAGGCAGATGAAAGCTGTAGCTGCTTCTGAATTCATGCAACATGTGTGAGATAGGAAGACCTTTCTTGTGACTGAGCCTGCTGTGATTTGCATCGGATAAAAAAAAATGGGCTGGCATGGGGACTTGAGAGTTCATTAGGAAAGGGTAGGTTAAAGCACCTGATTCATGGTGGTGAGAAAAGCCAGATCACTGTGTGTTCTAACTTGAGTTCCTGGTGGCAAAATTGCTGGTGGCTGGATGCAGGGAACATGTGATGCCACCACAGCAGCCTTTAAGGAGCAAAGGGAAGAACAGGTGTGTTTGAAAGGGGCCCATGGTGTTCTCCTCCATGTGGGTGATGTGCTTGTGGTAATGGTGGGAGGAAGGTTGTGCTCCATGTAGGCACAGAATCACCAGCGTATGGAGGGAAAGGCTTGGGAATTGGGGGTCTCGCTCTGCCTGGTGTCCCTGAAAGCATGGCATGTGAGCAGTGCTCTCTGGAGAGATGAAGAAATCAGTGGGGCAATGCTAAATTAAGGAGGATGAACTCAACTGCTTGGTCCATGCAGGAAACAAGTGAAATCCATGGTCCCTAGATGAGAAGGGAATAAACCCCATTTACTTGTTTCCCTCTAACTCCACTGCTGGCAGAAATTTGAGGAGAGTCTTTTGTGCATCTGATAGCAGTACTAGGGAAAAGGCTCATATCTGAACTTCATTCAATGCCAAGGAGACTTAAAATCAACTCCTTAGATATAAAATAATCAGTGCGGAGGATTTTTCATTTCAGGTCCGAAATGGAAATAAATTTGTTTCCTGATTTCTATACAATTGTCCTCATGAGGTGTCAGGCTGAAATGATAGTAATCTCATTAGAATATCTGATCTCAAAAGACTTCTGCTAAAGAAAGATTTTTCCATTTAGTTATATAGAACTAATGACTATATAATGTATTTCAAGTTATAAAAGCTTGTGGTTATTAATTCATTATTCTTTGAAATTCATTAAAATTGTCTGCACTGTTTAAATCAAATCCAAGGCTCAAGCTTGCCCTTACACATAGACTGTAGGCTTTTATTTAACCTCAATTTTAAGCTCCAAGCTTTATCCTGATTGGTCCCACACTTGGATTGTGGCTTCAGCTTACCCTGGGCGCAGATGCTGCCTTAGCCTTCTAAGAGAAAACATCCTGCATTACGTCTTGTATGTTTTTTCCATGCCAGTGAGTTAGATCCTGATCAGAGGCTAATCAGTTTTCTCTATGGGCCATCTCCTTTTCATGGTCCTGGACTCTTTGGTTATCAAGAAAACATCCTTAATGTTGGGAAGTAATGCACTGTCCAGAAGATGTGCAGCTTCTCTCAGTTTCAGGAATAAGGACTGTACTTTCCAGTCCCTTCTCTCCCCTTCTCCCTTTCCAAATAAATATCAACAAGGCAGCAAAGGTTGGAAGAATAAACTGTAGCATGGAAAAGCAAAGTGCAGGGAAGGGATCATTCTGTTGGGTGTTCCTGGGAAGCTGAGACACCTCCATCTGGCTAGCTGCATGACAGCATGTTTTACCAAGGAGCATAATCATTATTTGCTACTATTGTCCCAGGCAGCATCTTGGTTACATAAGCCACGCATTCAGGCGTTCGTTGTAGTTTTCTCCTCACTTCCTTGGAAAGCCAGAAGCTATCGTTTTAGTTAGCTGAATTCCCTCATGTGCCCCTGCCCTGCTTGCCCCTGCTCCCCACGCAACCCAGCAGCTCAAGGAGGAAGACTCCATTGTCACTAAAAATGTTCAGTTTCCATGGCAATAGGAGCTGACATCACCAGAACTTTCTCCCCTCTTGCACATTCCCTCCCCCAACCACCTTCAACACATTTTTTTTTTCCAGAAAGGATTAGGAAAAAAACCCCAAAACAACAGTCCTGAAACATCACCCTCCTTCATTGTTCCCTTCAGAGCCCCTAAAGCCGACTGAGGTAATTTGTGTTGAAGCATCTCAATGCCCTTGTGTGCACGAGCAACTAGGGCTGCAAATTCAGCTTGCCAATACTCCAGTTTCCAACTGCTCACTGGCAACAGGAGGTTGCAGGTTCCCAGACGTTTCAAGCAGATTGTTCTTGTCACCAGCTGTCCTGGTGGGAGTCCCTCTTCCCCTGCGTTTGTGATTAGGTCTTGTCTGTCGTCATTTGTTTCCCACGGTGATGGGTGCATTTGGAGAACCTGATCTGAGGCAACTTTAAAGGGCAGCTTCTGAAAGTTGTGCGCCTACTAAGTTTTGAAAGTTGAGATGATGCAAACACTAATCATACTAGAAACACAGGCCAGTGTCTCTATGTGAATAAATTTAAGAGAAAAGTCACTAATTGTCTAAGTTAGAACTCATCAGCTTTTCAACCAAAAAGTGTGCAGTTTCTGCTGCTCGCTCTACTCTGTGAAGCAGTTAGGTTTTCTTGTGGTTGGAGATGATGTCACTTTCTGTCTGGGAGGGAGATGTCCCTTTGCATGACTGTTCTAGGGGTCCTTGTGCATGGAGTAAATTCATGCAACCTCCCTGGCCTTGAGGGCGTTAAATCCACTGAGGGTGTATTCGGCCTGCCTCTCTTCAGCCAAGTGCTGTAGTTAGTGATCTGTGGTGGGACTTATGTCTTTCTACCTTCATCTGTGGCATGACCATGACATGTTCTGGTGTGTAATTTACTTGTGTAAATAGGTAAGTAGGTTAAGTGGGAGGGGTCTTCACTATGTGGCTGAGGGATGATTGTGATAACAAGTGTGTGCCCAGAATACGTCCAAACCCTTTCCTTAATTACTTGCTACTTAGAGTTTAATGGATGAGGCCAAGCTGGTGTATATTTGAGAGGATGTCCTATCTTTTGTCTCTCCATTGTCACACTGGAGCTTGCCACGTAGACATCATAAGCTGTGGTCAAATCCCATCTTAACCTGGTCTTTGATGGAACAGCATGACTTTGTACATTTCAGTATGAGTTTTTTCATTTCAGTATGAGTTTGCAGTGTTTTTTAAACAGCTTTTAAAAGTGGTGGATACAGTGCTCTCTGTAGCCACTTCAGTGGTAATACAGTCTCTCTATTCCAGTCTGGAATTTCCCTGTTCCTACAGCTAAGGATCGCTGTTTTCTCCACTGGCTCCAAGCTCAGTTGGGGTTTTTTTCCCTCTGTCTCCTCTTCTGAAGAGAGAAAATCCCTTCCTATTAGTAGGAATAGCAAACTTTGTTCCCAGATGTATGCTGTTACCTTTGTTCATACTGGAATGCATATTATTTGCATTTCCAAAGCAGTTCATACTGTTCTATATTGCTGACTTGTCCTCTTCCTTTTTTCCTCCTGTTCTCCAAAAAATCTGCTTCAACTGCAAAATTCATAATTGATTTTTTTTTTTAATTTTCTGACAGTTTGTGATAAATAAATAAAGAACAGAGTGGCACGAATTGTGCATTACAGAAGTACATCTGCTCACAAATGAATCCCCATTTACTGTTGAATATGAGGTTTATTACTTAGCCAGTTTTTCTCCAGCTAATGTATGTCATGATGATTTCATATCATTCCAGCCATATCAACATAATTACTTGTGTGAACCAGACTTGTAATCTCATAAGAAATTATAGCACATTAGTTTGATGTCTATTTTTCCTTAAACCTGTGTTGATTATGGTTAATTTTATTATCCAACTTTAATCTGTAATCTATCAAAGCTGCATATTGGCGATTTCATTACCGTACTGTGATCAGCATCAGTCCAGTCATCCTTCTGAGATCACTGTTTCTAAAGTACTGGCACAATATCAGAATTTCTTTGACCCTTGGATGCTGTTCCAGTTTTCTGAGACTAAAATCATCAGTAGTGGTCCAAATCTTTTTTTGGCTATCTCTTTTAAAACTCTTGGATATAAATTGTCCCGGCTTGCTTATCTTAGAATATCCCGGTTTTGATAGGCACAGCCTGAAATACTTGATCACAGCTGGAGCTGAAACTAGCTCATTATCATCTATGGTACACATACATCATCTGACCTTCCCCATAGAACTTTCTTTTAATTGAAGTTTTCTGCCTTTTTACACTGTTCGTGACAATCCTGTTTTCTTGTTCCAGTGATTAACTTGTACCATTTTATGTGCTTGTTCAATTCTCTTACAAATTTTCTACAATTTCCATTTCCTAATTTATATTCATTGGTATCGCCTTCCCTTCTCTTGCTTTTACATTGTTGCCTTTGCTTTCATTTATGTTGTACTATCTTTTTAGCCCGTTCAGCTTTCTTGTCTCTACTGAAACTTCTTGGATACCCGATAAATATTCCTAAACACCACTTGATTGTTGTCCACAGTTCATGAATTAAAGTTTTTATCTTGACTGGTTTGATGCATGGCTGTTTCTGTGTGTTCTCAACTTCATGAATATGACCCTTCTCTAATCCACCAAGTATCTCTAGTACTGTTCATGACCCTACTTGATTTGCACATTACACATGTAATCAAGTAGTCCTAGCTTTAAGTTCTATTATACAAAAAAAAGAAAACACTTAATAGTCTGTACCTTCCATCCTTAAATGCAATTTTCTTTGAGCTGTAAAGCACATCACTGTAAATGCTGGGAAATTGCAAGCATGTTTGTGTTCCCAGCAAATTTTGCCCTAATTCATCTCTTGCAGATAGATAAGGGGAGGGTTTTTCCTCCTATGACTTACAGACCAATACAAGGAGAACTGGTCAGCCTGTTTTCTAGCGTGATCTAGAAATATATAATCACGATCATAGGATAATTCATACTAGAAAGGACCTTGTGAAGTCTTCAGTCCAATCTTCGTGTTTAAAGGATGGTACAACAACAAGCTGAAGTTAGGTTGTCCAGAATTATCTGGTAAAGTCTTGAAAACAACTATAGACAGAGACTCTATCACCTCTCTGGGCCCTAGCCCCACTGTTGATTTATCTCTGTAACAAATCTGAACCTCCCTTCCCTACTTGGATTTATGTCTGTTCTATCTCTTTCTCCTGCCACACACCACTGTGTGGAGCCTGGGTTTGTGTCCTTACTGATCTCCCCATGGGTACCAAGGAGTTGCTGTTAGACGCCTCCAAAATAATCTCCTCTCCAGGTTTAAGAATCTTCCATCTCTCAGCTACTCCTCACAGGGCAAGTGTTCCAGCCCCTGACCATCTTGGTGACCCCCTGCTGAACTTGCATCAGTTTATCAGCATGTTTTTTGTACTGGAGGGCCCAAAACTGAATGTGCTGTTATAGATATGGCTTATCAAAGACAAAGCAAAGAGAATAATCCCTTTGTTCATATACTGGCTGGACTCCTGCAGCTTGGTATGCCTTCCTCATGTGGGCCATGTGTTGCCTGCTGTCACCCAGGACCTATAGGTCTTTAGGCAGCAAGTCTATCCAGACCAGGTGCAGGACCTTGCATTTCTCTGCTGAGTTTCATGTCAGCCCATTTCTCCAGCCAGGAGGAATTCTACTTTATATGGCAGAAAATTAATCTATATGTATTCATCTCCAAATTGTCATGGATTTCGTACTAGAAAATGCCATTTTTGACAGTGTGCTGCTCTCTCTCCTTTTCTGTCTACTAGAGCCTCCCTAGCTAGGTTAAAATCATAGATTTTAATATTCCTTTCATGCAGATCTTCCCACCAGGCTTTTTTAATGCCACTTTGGCTGTTTATGCTCATAAAATGAACAATTCCTATTGTCTTTATTACTCAGCCCCCTGGCAGTGGTGTATAGACAATACTGTTTTTCTCCTCTTTACGTCTTTAAGTGCCCTGATTAGTTTTGTTCTTGTTATGGAGGCTCTGTAAAAATTAACTTTTTTCCTAGTTTCATCACTTTCCCCTTTGGTCTTCCCCCAGTCAATCTCCTGACTGGCCTGTCTTTTAGCTCCCTACAAAATAATTCTTTTTCTAATAAAATAGCAGTTAATATTTGTTCTTCTCCAGGGGTAGCCCAGTGCTCTACCTCGTGTCCAGGATGGGCCCACAAGGAGCTCAGCTGAATGTTTCTTGTCCACCTTCTCCAGAAATTTTCTATGACTTATGGCATATCATGACAAGAAAAACAATTAATTTCAAAAATCCATCATCATGGATAAATATTTTCCAGGAAGTTAAAAAACCTTCCTAAATTTGATTTTTAGAAAAATCTTGTTTCAATTATAGTATGGCAGTACATCTCTCCTGAGATCTTAATTTCTTTTCCAAATCATTCTTTCATTTTTGAGTAGTTATGCCGCCTTTGGAGAGGGTTTTCTGGCATCTTTGTACAGCTGGATTCCTTCTTGGGCATGCCTGATAGCCCCTTAGATTGAGCAGAACATTTCTTGTTGCTCCCTATGTTTTTTTGCTAGCTGCTTCTTCAGGAGTTGTTTAGTTTCCCCTCTGGGAGTCTGGAAAGTACTGCTCTCTGTTAAGAGATTATTATTAATCATAGAATCATAGAATGGCATGGGTTGGAAGGGACCCCAAGGGTCATACGGCTCCAACCCCCTGCCACAGGCAGGGCCACCAACCTCAGGCCTGGATCTACACAAGTTTGCCTAGGGCGCCATCCAACCTGGCCTTGAATTAATTATTACCTTCTTGCTCTGATAGTTATCTACTGTCCTTGAACCTGCAGTGATGCTGGTTCCCAAATCCAACCATCTTTCCAAACATATACAGCATCAGTGCATGACCTCTGAACACAGACTCTCTCCTTACCAGGAGGCTACCCGTTTACTCCTACATCCCCAAGTTCTCCCCTCAGTAGTTCAGCCCAGGAAAGGGGTCTGGCAGCTCTCTGAAGGATGGGAGGTATCAGCCCCAAACGCCCACCTGTTCCCAGGAAAAACAGTTGGCACCGTGCAGTGCCCATCCATATTGAGAAGGTGCCGCTTAGCCTGAAACACGCTGGTTGGCCTTAATCTCGCAAGAGGGGGAAGCGTGTTGCCAATCTTCTGTTTTCTCTTTGCTTTTAATTAACTATGATCCTACAGGGACCTGGCCAGAATTTGCATAGTTATGACTTTAAAATCTCAGACAATTAAATACTTATTAGCAGCAGTGTAAACAGCAGAATGCTCAGAAAATCCTAGTTAGCTAATCTTCGATGTCAAATGAAAGTTTCTGTAAAATTACAGCAAGTTAAAGAAAACTGTAATAAATACAGCAATTAGGTGTTTCAAGCAGTGATCAGATAAAGATGGAAACCAGCAAGCAGCAGGCTAAATAGCATCTTAACCAAAGGCAGAGATATTAAAGTGCAGCCCTCCCCCCCAATATGCACTCACTTTTTCCTCTTTAATGATACTAATTATTTCATTTGCTTTCTCCTACTAAAACTATCCATAGATGTGCAGCATATTGAAATGAAAGCAGTCATCAAAACGAAATGAATCACACCAGAGAAGAATCAAAACAGGGGAGGCAGTGGTACCCTGCATGTGTTATGTGTAGTTCTCAATTATTGCCTCTGATTTTCTGCCTCCCTAAAAGCTGATTCCCTACCATGTGAATCTTTAGCATTATTTAAAAAAATTAGAAGGCTACACCAGCAGGCTTGCAGGACCAAAATGGAGATACCCTTTCTCCCCCCGTCCTCCCCTCCCCGAATATTGAAATACAGAGCTTGGAGCCTGTGTTCAGACTCCTGTTTTTTTCAAAAGTGAGGCCCCGTCGCTCGTCTTCAGTCATCTGAGCTTGGCAAGTCCCTCTGGCTTTCTTATCACAGTGTGAAAACCTGCTTATGTCTTTTCGTATCATGTCTCCAAAACTATTAAGAAACTCTGACGTTTTCTCTTAGTACACAGTTTGGAGAGAAATCTGAGTGTTCAGGGGTGTGAAATAATCACATTCCAAGCAGCAAGGGACCAGTCTCACAGGCTCTGGAAGCTTTCAGCAGCTTTTTCTTGCAGAGTAATTAAAAAAAGAAAAAGGTTTGGGGTTTTGGTTTGGTTTGGTTTGGTTTTTTTTTTTACTGGGAGAGGGGCAGGGGGACAATTGCAGTGGTATTTTTTTGGGTTGTTTGGTTTGGTTTTTAAGAATGCTAAGCATTGTAGCTAAGGACCTGACTGTATAATAAGTGATTGGTATATCACTCCCTGAAGTAATGTCTGTCTTTTTACTAACAGAATTATGGTCTCTTTATTTTTTTTTAATAAAGGGGGAAAAGGATGTAATTTTTGCAGTCCTTGTTTTACTGGCAAAGGAATGATTTTTATTTCTCTTTCTTTCAGTTTTTATGTCAGCAGAGAGTTGTCATTTTGCAGCATGATGAGCTCTAACTTTAAAAGAGATAAGCAGGACTACTTAGCTAAGTACACTGTGGTTTACAGAGCAATTGAGAGGCCTACTGTGTAATGTCTGGCCACATCCCGTATGATGGTATTCCATCCTTTCCACAGTAGGTGTTGAAAGGAATTTGGCTCATCTATTTCAGTGCTTTTTGAAGGCTGGTCCCAGAGGCACCAAAGTGTGCAAAATGTGTGCAAATTCCTGCATGGCTTGTTCTTCAAGTGTGTATCAAGCAAGCTGATAGCAAGCTGCTGGGCTTTTCTCCTGCACCACGGAGCAACCTATGTCCCTATAGCAAAATATCAGGTCCAGATAGCCTGTCAGGTGGGACCTGGAGTATCCCTGAAGATGTTCTTCAGGAGGAGTCCATAGGTTACTGCAGCTGTGATGTGACTGGGGGTGGGGTGGGGGGGCTGCATGTTCTTAGCACACCCTACAAGGGCTGGTGCTCCATGCTGCCTGTAGCCCTTGCCCACTCCCAATGCACCGGTAAAGGTTGCGTCGTCTTGCAGCTGTGAGCAGGTAAAGGGGTGTGGGCCGCAACACAGTTCTCTGAACAGGGAAAAGGGGACACCCTGAGTTTTTAGTTTCTGCCATAACCCCTGGGGATTTGGGGGATAAGTAGTAAGACCATGGCTCTGGCTGTAGAGCAAAAGGTCTGGTGTGGGGCACAAATCTTAAAACATAGGTCCTGCCTGAGAGCCCTGCAGTGCCGGGGCTGCAGGAAGCCTGTTGGCGTGTCCTGTGTGTTTTTTCTCTCCGCTGGTATCTGTGTGTCTGGCAGCCGCAGACCTGGGGTGGAAGCAGCAGCCCAGCATCTGGGCAGTCCTTGTCAAAATCTCCTGGTTCTGCTCCTGACATATCCAGATGAGTTTGTGAGAGGTTGGATTAATCCCAGTGCCTGCCTACTTGCAGCTTTCCCTGTGTACAAGCTAGGGCACGTCCAGCCTTAGCAAGGGCTGATAGGAGGCGTCTTGAATGCAATACGAGCCCCACGCTCTAGCTGTACAGCTGTGTGCTCTTCCTCCTTCATTCTTGCTGTTGCTCCAGTGCTGATGATCCCCACTATCCAGGCAGTTGTAGGCAACCAGATAAGTGGAATTTTTTTGCCAGCCCTCCCTTTTTTTGCACACCGTGGATTCAGCTAATAAAGCCCCTGGGGGAGCCTGGCCAGGTAGTCCCCTGCCCACCGCTACTTCTCTGCCCACAGAGGGCCAGGAATGGCTGGATCTAACAATGTACATGCTTTTTATTTTCCTTTCATCAGAACGGCTCATGAATATAAGAGGGGAGATACAGGACCACTGCAGTACATTGTTCAGGGAAAGGACTGGCTTTGCTCCTCCCTTGCAGTGTAGCCACAGTCTTTGAAGTCAGAACAGAGGCAGTGAGACCTTTCTATCATCCTGATGTATACTACAGGGGTAGGTAGGAGGATTTAGGGGTAGGCGGGTTTACCACTCCACAAACAGCAGGTGGAGATTGGAGCTATAAGATGGCTCACACATGGCTCACATATCAGGGGGATGGATGCCTTGGGAGATGGAGATGTGAGCTCCAACTTTTGATGCTGATACCAGAATTAAAAATGTGGATGAGGAAACCGACAGATTTAGTCTTATTTTCCCCATGACCCCTGTTTGAGATCTTTAAAGCAGTAGAAATTGCAGTTTGTGGAATTTAATGGCCAAATGAAGGAGCTGAGGATAAAATGCATATTCATGTACACAGAAAATGTTGGTCAAATCACATCTGGTTATGGTATGGGTACACATCAGGCTTAGGTCCTGACACAGCTGAGAAGCAGAAGGAATTTGGAGCAGAGAGTAACAAATCTTCTGCCTCGGTTGACTCCAGGTGTGCTCATAGATGCAATGACCAAATGTAAAGTCCACAGGCAGGAAAAGCTTCACTTTTCACAGACTCATAGGAAGCCTGAAACTACAACTATGAATTCACAGCCACGAAGATTCTGGCTTCTGTGCCAAACCCAAATTTATATGACAAAAAATATGAATTGATTAGACTGCAGTTAATTAGATTTCAATTGAAAATCCCTATCAGAGAGGGGGAATTAGGCAGCCTTTGAATTTGACAAAAACATATTGGCTTTGTGTCATAAGAAAAATACTGCCTTGGTATTTTTCATGAATGCTTCCAAAATATATTTTAAATATTTCTTGGCTAGTAATTTTCAGCAAATACAAGTTCAGAAGCTAAGATTAGGAAAGCTAAGAAGTATTTAATAAAGGTATAGGGAGATGTAAGTATGAAGAGGTAAGTAGTAATGTTTGAACTGTTTTAATTGTGGATTTCACTGAATGTAATTGCAAGGAAGCTGCTAGCCAGGCACTGCATGAGTACATTATCTTAAGTTATATGTACAGGAAGATAAAGTCTGATTTTTTTGTGACTCCTTATATGTTTTTTATATTCTCACTATGTCTGTTTTAAATAGCCCTAGTTCTTATTCATCTGTCCTGCTGGTCAGTCTGCTCTCCATGCCTGGCATAGAGCCATGTTAGCTAAGCACTTGTGCTGTTGGGTGATGAGCATCATTCTTCGCCAGCAGCAGTAAAACTCAAAGAAGTGGGGAGTGCCAAGGCACAGACAAGCCCACTCTAGAGCTTGCAGGTGCAGAGGAGCAAAAGAAGTGCCAAGCAGTAACTGATGAAGTGATTCTGCTGCTTTTGAGACCATGTGAGTAGTGAAGGTTTGTGATGCTGGTGGTTTGTGTGCCCCCTTGTCCCTGTGTGCTTGCTGTCCACTACAGTGGCTTGGTATGGGATCAAGGTACAGCAGACCAGGTGCTTTAAAGAGGAAAATGGAAAAGGAGAGAAAGCAAAATGGGAAAAGATGAGGGAAAGGTAAGGGGCTGACAGAAAAACTGGAAGTTGAGGAGGAAGATTAAAATGAGAGGAGGAGGTGTTGCAAAAGGGCATGAGTCAGAGGGATGTAAAGAGAAGGGGTAGGGAGGAGGTAGGACACCTTGAGAATGGGGAGGGAGGCAAAGATTGAGCAGAGGCGTTCCATGCCAGGCATCCCACCAGCTTCTGCAGGATGAACCCCATACATGCAGTGCCCATGTTCCCATTGTGAATCAACCTTGAGCTGTACAGCGTGAGGACAGTGCACGCTTCAGTCCCCTCTCCTTCCAGAAGAGTTTCATGTGGAAAGTTTTGAAGAAGAAAATCTCTGGTGAGGGAAGAAGAATTACTGTATAAATTCAATTATCTTGACAGCTCAGTGCTCAAATTCCATCACAGATCAGGAGCTTCTCTCTGATTTAGCATAGTTCCAGCTTCCTAACCTGCCCCTGCACTCGCCCACCCACACCAGAGGCCACAAAATACTTTAGTGGTGCCAGAAGTGATCTGCTGTTTTCCTTAGAGAGATGCCTTCCTCCCTCCCCATCACAATAAGGGAAAAGGACAGTTCACAACCAGGACAAGCTTTTAAAATTTTTCCCCTTCATTTTGTAGGGTCTGTCTGACTGTCCCTGGACCTGAAAGAAACTAAGGCTTTTAGAAAAAAGGCATGCTTAAAGCAACTGAGAAAGAAGGGAGAGCTAGATGAAGGGCAGCCAAGTCGTGGGGGATACCCTTGCTCATGGCACTGCCTTGCTATAAAACAAGAGCAAGAAGACTGGAAAACTCCTGGAATGTAATAATAAAGTGGCAACCATTTTGTACTAGCTTTAACAGCTCCCTGCTCTTGGTTTGTGAATATCCAGCAAACACAAAGTCCCTGGGATGCTGGCATGATAAGAATTTGAGCACTGAAGGTCGAGTGCCTGCCTGGGAGTCCAAATAAGCACTGTGCACCTAATCCACCATTCTAAGGACTTCAGAGACAGACATGGGAAGTCATGAACTTCCTGACATAAATCTGCCAGTTTTTGTCTGATCACTTTTTGTGACATGCCCTTTTCGCTCTCCATGTTAACCTGTCACCACCTCTACACATACATGGCAGTAGGAGATCAGGTACCCCTCAGGTAACAGAGGGGTTACGTTTATAGGGTTTGTAGGCAGTGGGGAGCACAGCTGGCTGCAGACAGATATGATTCAAACCAGCTGGGCTGGCAGTCCCTGAAATGCTGCAGATGCCCAGAGACTCTAGAAGACCTGCTTAGAGGTCCCATTTCATTAGAGAAAAGAGGCCACATTTCACTGGTTTTACCTGCACAGAAAATGTTGGGGTTTGGGTTCTTTCAGAGCTTTTTTTTTTTGTTAGTCAGTGGAATTTCATTTACCCTGATCATCTGTAGTCCATCATGGTATGAGCAACTTTTCTCCAACAAGAAGAATGAACGTAAGATGATGTTAAAGCCATCACCAGGAATAAAAAGGAGGGAACAGGCAGCCCTAATGCAAAATTGCACTGGAATTGTGTTGGAGTTGTTTTGGATATGATTTATATGACTACAATAGGTATAACCCATCTGTGAGGATTTAAGCATCCTGGATGTGTCACTGTTATTACAGTCAAGACCAGGAAGCCTCAGGAAGAGCTGTAGGCAGAGGGGATCTGCTAAGGAAGCGGAAGCCCTGGGGCCTGCTCGGACAGGGCTCATTTTTGTTAGAAGTAGCACTCTGAAAATTTAACAGTGTGTCTTCTCTGACCCGTTCTGGGGCAAAACCTGCTGTTTCCATGGGCAGAGTAATTCTTTCCTGACTAGACTGGGATGTAATCTGTAGCCATTGAGGATCACAGAGGGTTGGCTCACTGCCTGTAGGAACTGTATAGTTGCAGCTATGGTAGCATTCGTCTTGCTCCAAAAGGACCTGTGCTCGCTGCTCTGATTATTACTTTTCCATTGAGATGTGGGCTGTGCCATACAAGTGGGAAGCTCATCCTACCCCGGAGAAGGCAGCAATGTGTATGTGGTGAAGGTGATTCCCATTGAATAGCAACAACATGGCTGTAGCCACAAGAGGGCAAAACTCAAATGGTTGTAAATGGAGATTCTATTAAGTTAATTTTGCATGGTGAAATCTAAGAAAAGATGTCACCTCTGCCCACTGATTCCATCTCAGCCCTACCTCTTGGCCCTGCCCCTGCTCTCAGTTTCTGTGAGGGTCATGGTGTTCTTCAGGACTCCTCACTTGGTTACTTGCTGTTTGGAAAAGACCACTACTTGAAATTAGATGTATTTTGGGGCTATTGGCTTATTTGGCGTCTGGCAGAGTGTGTTTCAGGTTGTTCTGCTGCTGCTCACAAATAACCTCTTGCCTTCAGCGGTCTGACCCCAATGCAGTGCTTTAGGGCATGTGTTTTTGTAGGATACAAGAGGAAAGGATATTCTGTGGGACTTCACCAAGCTTGGAGACATTCTTTTTTCTATGTATATGCCTACCTCCTATAACAAACTGCAATGTCTTCATGTCTCCTTCAGTCATGAAGCTGTCTCTATGCGTCAGGTCGTGCAGTGAAGAGATGTTAAGCCCACATCCTGGGAGCAATGCAATCATGTCTATTTGCTGCATTGTCTGTAATAGTAGGTCCAAAGTTTCAGCACATTTGTCCAATTCTGGAGAAACAATGCACTGATGAGACAATTTTGCTTTATGCTTTTGGAGCAGGGTTACTCAGCACTTACTCAAAGGTCTTTGCACTGTGTTTATCTGCACTGTGCAGTTACATCTCTTGCATGATGCCCTATGTCTCTGCATTTGTATCAGTGTGTGTTTTTCCTCCTTTATGCAGAATTCCCAGTTTCATCCAACTGGATCCTAAGCCTCTGTCTATCACTAATACTTTCTGTAGGCTATCTAAACTTGGTTTTAGGTCGGGGTGGGGTTTTTGTTGTTGTTGCATTATTTGGGGGTGTGAATATCTTGATTATCTGCATGAAATCCCTTCTCTCTTCTTCTGCACTTGGTGTATGTGGAACTGACAGCTTCAGGGAGGTAAATGAATGCCACTGCATTTCAGAGGAAGAATTATTTCATGCAATTACCCTAAAAGTGCATGAGAGAACAGAGTGAAAGGAACGAGGGAGAGAAGGAAAGAGAGCATGAGAGAGAATAATCACAACACTTCGACAGGTTTACCCCATTGTGTTTGAAAATCTATCACTCTGACAAGTCCCTTTTGTGAAAGGTGTAGATAGCTAGCTAGACATTTGCTCTTCAAGGTCCTTTTGAGTCAAGAGGGTGATCAATGGAAGGATCAGTCCGGTTCACTTGAGTTCTCTCCCTAATATTTTGTACAGACTGGCTGTAGTCCATTTCCCTCTCAACATCTCACTTGAGCTCTGTGATCCCCTCCTCAGATTCCCCTGGGCAGAGGGAGTTAGGTGGACTTTAAGATACTGGACTATTGACTTGTGGGTCTCTGTATAAATTGTGATGATTTTGGTTTGAGAAAGGTTGTAGTAACAACAGTCTGTGTCCCCTCTCCCCTTGCTCTTTTGAGTATGTTGGAAGGTCAAGGAAAAGGGACCTTTTTGTAGCTTCATTATACACATCTGAGACTCAGGAGAAGCAGTTCCTGTCCTGACTGCTGCTGTTTCACCTATGTACTTTATTGATCCCGGCTGCACATCAGGATCAACCTAGGGAAGCTGATGACGACAGCCCATGTCTTCCCAGAGGCCTCATGCACCTGTCTTTACTAAAACATGCAAAATGGTTTGAGATCTTCATGTGGAAATTGCTGGCCAGGGTAAATGGCTAGTATGATCCAGTTTCTCTCTGTGCTTTCCAAGAGACAGGTAAATTGCTGGACATTTGCCATACTGGGCTGGAAAGGGAGCACTGGAGTAAAGAATGCTGACTCAGGCCACTCTTTTACACCTGCACCTGCTGCTCCTGCCTCAAAGCCAGTGTGTTAGTCATAGCTATTTGCATTTCGAGGTTATTTAGGGAGCATGCTGCTGGGTTAGGAGAGCTAAGGTCTAGCATATATCCTAAAATTACATTTTCCCCCTATTGGCTGGTATCAAAAAAGAGGTATTCACAGCTGTGGGAGAATCCCTTCCCACCTAGCCAAGGCAGTTACTACTTAAAGCAGAGAATTTGCTGAGGGAAAACAGGTTAGCCGAAGCCACCTCCAGGGACAGCACCCTGCACTGCAAGGTGGGGTGTTACATGGGGAGCACCCCATGGTGCTGCAGGTAATGCTCAACAAAACCTGCTGTGCATCTCCCTCCTCCTCACCTCATGGAAAATGTCCACCCTGCATGCATGTCTGTGCCAGGAGCACATGCTCCTTGTTGGGGCAACTTCTTGCAGCTCTTTTCCCTCCTGATGGTCACAGCAGGTAAGTGTTATCTCAGCTCCAGGCTTGAGTCCTCCCAGAGTGCTTTCATCACTCGCTGCCTTGCTGCTGTCCCACAGCCAGGCTGTGTTTTCTGCACAGGGGGGCCAGGAGCTCCAGGCCTGCTCCTTAGAGGCTTCAGCTTTGCTCACAAAGACTCAGGATTCGTTCCCATGACTTCCAGAAACCCTTCAATGAAGAAATGACAGCTCTGTGACTCAACCAAGATTCTGGATTCTTTTAAACTCTCTTTCTCTCTCTCCCCCTTTCTGCAGGATGGTGGAGTACTCCCTGGATCTCCAGAACATTAACTTGTCTGCAATCCGTACCGTCCGTGTCCTGAGACCCCTGAAAGCTATCAACCGTGTACCCAGTAAGTCATACTTTCCTCTCACACCTCCTTAGCTTGGGTTGCAGGGAATATGTGATCAGTTCCAGGCAGGGTTCAGGTACAAATGGGGTGGAAGCTGTTGTACAGTGTGTGCAGGCTTCTCCCCATCATGGGGCCAAGAGATGTCATTGGATGGGCAGAAAGCTACAGTCTCCCAGCATATCTGCCCTAGTTATCCCTCATGCAGGGCCATACTGATGGTTCAGGAGCTGAAGCCGAACAATGTGCAGTAACAGAAAGGGTTTTTTTCTATTGCTCTTATTGTTGTCACAGGTTTGATAATATCTGCAGCCTCAAAAAGGAATATGTGTGAGGTCTGGAGAGGGGTGAGCTGGCGGAAGCAGGAAGAATTGGTTTGCTCAGGCTTTCACACGCCCTTCCAGATCCTCTCATCTGAAAAATGTTCACGCCATTACAGCTTAGGGGCGTGTCGCACTGGCCATTTTGTTTCTCCTCCTCACTCTGTGCTTTGTATTCCCTCTTTTGTGATGGCTATCCCTGCTGTGAGCTAGCGCCTGTGTGTGAGCCAGGCTGAGCACTGCTGGGCATAGGGCTGCCGGGGCTGTGCATGAGCCTGGATGTGTCAGCAGCCAAACTGCTGCTCGCTGGCGCTGTTCAGGTCTGAGACACGTTCCCCAGCTCGGGTCTGCATACAAACCAGAGAGGTGCCGCAGCCCTGAGCTGTGAGCCACAGCCCTGGGCATGTGCCATGTGCACGTGCTGTTCCCACACGCTCTGTGCTGGTGGTACCTCCACAACCGTGCCTCCTCTCTCCCCAGGGGATGGGAACAAGACTGTCCTCTCTGTGCTTTGCAGCTTTTATTGGTGCTGAACTGTTTCTTCCCTTCTTTTGTCTCTTCTTTTTACTCAAGTCAGCAGTGTTCCTCCTGCAACCCTGGAGCAAGTAGGTTAGGTGTTGCCATTACTGTTTAACTGCAGGAAACATCTATGGAGGTGGCTTGGGCTTCATGGTGGTTGTATCCCATGGATGGAAGTGAACCGTCAGGCTGGTTGCATACTGTTGGGGTTGGGAGATTGCAAGTGCACTGAACTTGGTCCATCGTGTCACCCCAATGTTTCCAGCTATCCCTTCTGCAAAGGTAGTAACTGCCACACACGGATCTGTGAGATTTTAGGCATTTCTTCCACAAGTTTTTCTATCTTGCAGAATGACAGCGAGTCTCTTTGCTCTTTTCCATAATCTCCCTAATCAGTCTGTCTGCAGTGGCTAAGGCTGTGCCAGAGCTCTCCTAATCCTTCCCAAGATCACTGGCTTCTTTTTGTTTTCTGGATCTAAGGAAGCTTGCACAGTTGACCTCCTGGTTCGCATGATATGTTTTTCCTTGTACCAAAGTCACTTTCATGATGTCATCTATTTCTTCAATGTGCTGTGGTGAATTTGAGGGTCTCTGGCTCCATGCAAAATCCTTTTAGAAAGGGATCTAGTCCCTCTCCCTGGGTGTATTTTTATCTCTGGCAATAGCTAGGGACAGGGGGTATTGAAAGGTATGATGGAGGAACTGAGGCACAGTCCTTTGTGCCCGGTGTGCAGGAGGGTGCCAGGCCAAGGAGCAGCTGGTTTGGACACAGAGTGCAGACCAGGCACATAACTGTCTGTTATGGGGTGGTAAAGATGGGAGCCAAGAATAGCTTTTGGCTATTGGCTCTCAGCAGAACAACTTTCCCAGCATGCCTCTATCCCCTTTTTCCAGAGAGGAAAGGGCTGGGAGCCAGCCATGGTCCTGGCTGTGGGCATGCACTGTCCTGGGGTGGAGAGCATCTCTTCTGGAAAGGGAGGTCACCTGGAGGTTGTGCATGGCAAACTTGCCCCTTTGATGAGGTGTAAGGCCAGCTGCATGAGGACTGCAGCATCCTCATGTTATGCAGCTCTTTTCTCCTGCCTTCATAGGGACACCTGTGAGTCTGTGGTCAAAGAACACTTTGAGGCTGATCTCTGTTTTCCAGGGTAGACCTCATCTTGGAGACGAGTGGGAACATATCGAATGACATCCAATTGGCTCCTGCAGATATGGGCCCCATTAATTGTACACTGACGGTCAGGAGCAAAACTTGACTGACAAAAATCGGAGACCTTCTTTTATTCCTATTTTTCAGCTGCAACAGCCAGAGTTGCCCCTTGGCCTTCCACCACCACCACTCTCGCCTCTGTCCCCCACCCCTTCCATCAGGAGTTGCCTCAGGAGGACCGGTCTGAGTGACATCAGAACTGGCCCACCAGGGACCCATTCCATCCATGTGAAGGCACTAGAGACACTTTATATCATCTCACCTGACCTTTGCAGACCGCAGATCATTGAATTTCCCCCTACTGTCCTGACCATGATGCTGTCTATCTGCTCTTTTTATCGGTATAAAACACTACTTGTATAAAATTGATGCTGTTTTAATTTCCACTCTGTGGTTAAACCTTTGTGTATCTTTCTTGCTACATAAATCTGTGGTTATATGCAGAGAACGTTTTGGAAGAAAGACATCCTGCCATTAATTTAAAAAAAAAAAAAGAAAAAAGAGAAAACCTATTCCCTAGGAGAGGAAGCACTGAGTTGAGGGCTGCAAATGCAAGAACAGGCTGTGAACAAAGGCTTGTGATAAATAGGAATGAGCTGTATTGGAAGAAGGTGTCTAGTGGGGTACAGCAAACATAATTAATGGGACCTTTGGCCACAAATCTTTCTTTAATGTGTTTTTAAAGTTCTTCATTACTGATCTGAAGCAAGAGGAAAGTCTATTAGTGAGATGTACTGATGATGCTAAGCCAGAAGAGTTGCAGGTGCTAGCAAAGAAAGTGGGAAATAACACAGCAGGAGGTAGAGGGAGATTGAGGTCTTGGTGGCAGTGTGACATATTTAGGGAGGGGCAAAGTGGTTAATCCCAAAGGCAGATATTTGGCTGTGCTCAGGACGCTGTGGTGGAACAATGTGGCCATCTCAAAAGTTTCAATGTGGGCACCTGGAAAGGGACCAGAGTAGCCCTGCTGAGAAGGGCCTGGGGGTTCTGGTGGATGAGAAACTTCTCATGAGCCGGCAGTGTGCTCTTGCAGCTTGGAAGGCCAATGGTATCCTGGGCTCCATCAGAAGAGGGGTGGCCAGCAGGAACAGGGAGGTGATTGTGCCTCTCTACTCTGCCCTTGTGAGGTCCCATCTAGAGTAATGTGCTGAGATCTGGGGCCCCCAAAACAAGAAAAGTGTGGAACTGATGGAGAGGGTTCAGAGGAGGGCCACAAAGATGATTAGAGAGCCTCCCCTATGAAGAGATGCTGAGGGAGCTGGGCTTGTTCAGCCTAGAGAAGAGGAGGCTGCGGGGGGACCTCACTGCAGTCTTCCAGTACCTGAAGGAAACATAAACAGGAGGGGAATCATCTTTTTAAAAGGGTAGATAATGGCAGGACAAGCAGGAATGGATTAAAGCTAAAGGAGGGAAGGTTTAGATCAGATGTTAGGGAGAAGTTCTTTACAGAGAGAGTGGTGAGGTGCTGGAATGAACTACCCAGAGAGGTGGTGGATGCCCCATCCCTGGAGGTGTTCAGGGCCAGGTTGGATGGGGCCCTGGGCAACCTTGTGTAGTCTATGATTCTGTGATAGGGACTGCTTTTCACAGAGGAGTCTGGCTGTGAGAACCTAATAATGGCAGTTTATTATCAGGAGGCCAAAGTGATTCGGAACCTGAGTGATTACTGCATAAGGGGAAGAGTGCTGAAGTGGTCTGCCTGGGTAGATTATTTAGAGCCCGAAGAACAGTAACGCTCTAATAATCAGCTAGTATTTGGAAAGTCCAGATACTGAAGCTAGAAATTTCTGAAGAAAGTTGAGAGAAATTTTGCACTTCTTGGAGGAAAAAAAAAAGAAAAAAAAGAAAAAAAGAAAAAAAAAGAAGCCGTGCCAGAAAACTGGAAGGGAAGGAAATTCAGAATGGCTCTAAGGAAACAGTAGCGACATGATAGAGGAAAAAGTATCACCCGTTAAGTAAACTTATTTTCTATTTTTGGCAGGGGCAAGGCTGAAGTTTAAATGCCCAAATTGGATTATGTCTCAGTTCTGCTTACCTGTACTCGTACCTAGTGTTATTGAAAGCGGTTCCTTACAGTGAGACTTGTGAGGCTTTGAAATAACATCCTGCAAGGAGCTGGCAAATGCTATTTGCATGTGCCAGCTTTATTTTTCGTGTGTGATTTAGTGTAGGTGATCCTGCTCTGCTGGGGGGCTGGACTAGTTGACTAGAACTCTGTGTGCCGTACTTATTATCTGTAGTGTAAAGGATGCATCAACTCTACCTGAATCATGACATGTGACAAAAAGGACATTCAGCGTAACCAAAAGATGGGGAATGTAAAGTTCATTAAGGAAGCAGTTTTCCAGCCAGTTTGTAATTAGGCTGTAAAACTTAAGACTATGGGAAGTACTTCCAGTCCCAAATCAAGGAAGATATAAGTAGCTATAATGGGATTGTCCAAGGGATGAGAGCTCACATGGAGACACTTTTAGATTTCAAACCTTCTTGCTTCAGGGTTAGAGCTGATCTTTAGCCACTGGTTATCAGCATTGGATTGCATTTCTCACTATTCTCAGCAGCATATGCTACCAACCATTTTGAATCTGACTTCTGGATGAAGAAGTCTGTGACTCTGACCAGCCTGATCTTTACTTCATTCACACGCAATCTTTGAAGTGTACTAGGGAAAACGTGAGGCATCCTAGTTTTGGAATATGTATCATACCTTTCTTAGTATTCCTGCTTATCTTTTGCACGCCTGACTGCAGTCCCAGGAATGCTGCCTTTGGGGTTTTGTCTGAAAAATGCATGAAGCAAAAAATTGTAGATTGTTCTGGTCCTATTACCATGTGATTTGATTCCGAGGCTGTGAGACGGTGTGACAAGCCCTGCAAGTCACCAAACAAGTGTAAAGATGAAAGCAAAATAAAATCCCAAACCCCCAGCTCTATGTCAGAGGTAGTTGCTTTCTGCTCTGGGCATGCCTGTGTCCTGGGCTTGGGGTGGAATTTCACATCCATTTGTTTTTATTGTACTTTCACAACTGTACAGCAGGTTGCTAGGTGAAACGTTGCTGTTTCTGCTAGCTCTTTCATCCCTTCTCGTGGCAAGGAACAAGGTTTGGATGGGGAAGGCTGGTTTTGTTTTATTTCTGCCTGCTTTTCAGCAGGGAGCCTGTGGTTGTTTCTCATCATTTGGATTTCTTTTGCTTCTTTTACTATGTGTGGGTTTTGGGTTTTTTTTTTTACAACGGAGCAGAAAATGTTTCTTCAGTTCATTCTTTTTTGCACAGTGGTCTTATGCAAAGGAGAGTCCTTGCATTGTGTTTGATGTCTTCCACTTTCCACTTACAATTTAGTAACTGATTCATCATTTGGAAGCAGATTACTTCAGTTGAGCACACTGTACGGAAGTGGTCTGTTGCAGAGTGTTGCATAGCAACTTTATTGAATAGAAAGTGTATACATGTGCTAATACTTGGTGTGTAAGCACAGTAATACTTATGTGGAGGGATAAACATTAGAAATATAATATTATATTCTTATTACTGGCTGTGAAGAAAATAGAATTCAGATCCGTGGAAAGTTCTGCTCTTTCTAAGTTCCTTTTTTTTCTCTGAACAAGAATAAGTATTTCACATCCATTTTCATGTGGTTTTATTCTGTTTTTTTGACTTTTTTCCTATGCTTTGTTATGACAAAGAAGTTTAAAACAAAAAAAAAATCCCAACCATGCCATCGTGGAAGTGTTTAAATAGAACTTTTTAACCTTATAAAAATACTCTCCTCTCCTGCTGTCCCCCTTTTCTTTTTGTTAAATGATGTTTCAGTAACTATCGTGATACTGAAGCATTTCCATTTCAATGAAATAGTATTTTTTTACTGGTAAAAGTGCTGTGTAAGAAAATCTTGGTCTAACTCCATTTTCCTTTATTAATTACTGTTAGTATAGTAACTAATTCAAACAGATCCAAATAGACTGGATTTTTCTCCTTTTCTTCTACATATCTGAGAGATGTAAACTGGGATTTGTTAGTTTAATTTCTGCCATGTTTCGGACCAGGTGGGTGAGACTCAGGAATACGTCACACATCTCTTAAGTCTTAGTTCAGCCCAGTGGACTAAAGCATCAATATAAAAATAGTCTGAAACAGTTGAACCTTGGAATGGGAAAAGCAGATGTTTTGTATTTATACTGCCTGCCTTAAATCTGTATTCCACACCAAGCTACCTCTATTTGGTGCTGTAACAGTGCCTAAGACAGAGTGGTCTGGCTATGAACCCCACACTTGGCACAAGGGAAAACTGATGACATTTACTTCTCTAAATGTGTTTTTGAAGAACTAATTTCACTGATGAGCGTGTGTGAAATTAGCTTCTGACTGAGATATATTAGGCTGTAAAACAGTCTCATTTACAGCTAGATTAGACAAAAAAGCAAGCACATTTGATGGCCATTGTACTGCCCTAGCAGTTGGAAATGCAAAGATCTTCTCAGATCTCTTGCCCCACCCAGGATCTTTCCTTCAGATGCCTCAGTCTTTCTCAGAGAGGACTGTCACTTTCTTGTCCTCTTCTAATGTTGATTCACTTTCAAGAACATACTCTGAACATGTGACTGGTTTGGAAGTACACTTTCCCCCCCCCCTCATGGGTTTATTTTGTAAAGCAATAACTGAAACTCAGATATTGTATTTTCCAAATATTTAAACTCAAGCCACCCTTATTCTTCATATAAGCTGCTCTGCAAATATTATCATGTCTCAGTGACACGCAAGCCATGCTTGCAGCCACGTGCAAATATGTACACACAGATTTATCCACACACAGGCACTGTCCTGAGCAGGTTGGTATAGAGACAAGGGTGATGCTGTCTTGCAGCATCCATACACAAAAGGTCAGAGGTTAAAGAGCCCTTTTCATGTCCTAGTCAGGCTGTGTGACTCAAATGCATTCAGAGACAAATCTGCCAGCTTTCTGCAGGCTCTGTCCCAGGCAGGCAGTAAAGTATGCAGAAAAGCCGATGGGGATGTGGGGATGGACTTGACCAATGGGGTGAAGTTCAGTGTGTATCCCCACTTCCCACACAATCTTCTAGCCAAGTGGAGTGAAGCACTGGAGAGACCAATGTGATTTATGCACAGAGCAGGCTATTAAAGGATGCTTTTCCTCAGAGAGAGGGGCAGATCAGAGATGGAGATGTAACTTGAAGATGCACTTTCCTGTATGTGCAGCTCTTTATCAAGTCAGTCGAGCCCCGAATCTGACAGTTTTGTTCAGGATATAGGGAAACAACTCAAGGGGGAGCGAAGCAGCATGAGGATTGATAGAGAGGAGAGTAGAGGAGGAGTGAGGCTCAAAGGAGATGCACACAGGAGGCAAGCAGCAGGGTTTGCTAGGCACAGCATGTGAAGGTGTGATGCACCTCTATGTGTATGATAATGCAGAGAAAGAGAGGGAGAGAAAGAAATAAAAACTAAAATAAGGGCAAGGACCAGTATGGAGTATTGCCTTTCAGATAAATAACTGGATGGGTTTACAAATCAGTGCTGATCTGGGTTTTTTAACAAACTGTAACAGACTCACATCTTGCAGTGCTGGAGGAAGTCTTCAGTTATTGAAGACAGGATCCTATTTTATTTACTTGTCTGATTTCAGTGCTGCTTTTCATGTGCATTCCACGGTGTACAATATGTTGCCACGTGTTTAAATGGGTAATCAAAGTAAATTTGGGAGAAAGAACCAAACAAAATGAAAATTACATCCCTTAGTGTAGTATTGTGGCAGGGACTTGGGGAACACTGAAGTGCAGGAAATGTAGATCTGTTAATGTCTTGTTTAGTACCATACTTTTCTTCCTTTTTTTTTTTTTTTCAGTGCTGGATCATGGGAGAAAGTAATCTCTCCTTCTCTGAACCAGTATTCAAAAGCTGAAAAATGTGTGCTTGTAGGTTTTCAGACAGGTTAAAACCATGGAGTTTGAAAAAGAAAAAAAAATCACAGATTATTATTATTTTTCCTGTGGCTTTCAGCCCTTTAGACCTGTGACTCAGATGTCATAGGGTTTTTTCACCCCCCAGTAGTGAGGAACATAAACTTCTAATTTTTTTTTACTGTGATCCGAGATTGTCAAGTCGTGGCAAGATTTCACACCTGGAAGTTTATGCCGCATATCCCAAGACTCCCAATAAAAAAATCGTAAGAGTTAGCAACAGCACTTTAGAGTTTGTGTTATTCAAAGCAAAGCAAGCCTGGAAAAAAAACCCAACCCCCAAAACCAGTCATAAAGAGACTTCTCCTGGAATCTTTTATTTTCCCCTTATCCTCTCAGGGAACCTGTGCAGCCAGAATTCAAAAAATGCTCAGCACCTCACAGCTCCCATTGTGACAGTTCTTCTGCCTGTTCAAACAAGCTCAGCCTCCAGTGTACACAGCTCTCTCGAAAGCCCAGCCACGTAGTTTGCTGCCTAAATGGGAGATGAGCTATTTTGCAAAATCTGTCCCATGGGATCTATCAAGAAATGGATACCATGGAAATGTGAGCAATAATGACAGTGTATTATGGGGTGAAAGATAATGTCATATTACACTAATGCAAATTACACTTCGTGTGTGTGGGCAGGGCAATTTACAACCATAACCTTAAATTTCTCAATCTTTGTGTATTTCGGGCCCGATTCTCCTCTTCACACACGTTTCACCTAATGTCACGTCACTGCCTGCAGTGGAAAGAAACATGATTCATGCTAATGGCAGCAAGAGGAAATTAGCTCCCTTAAATCTTAACCAGGAGTTGCATTAACACTGTTTTGCATAATATTTTGCATTATTCTGTTCTACTTACACAGCACTAGAGATGTGTAAAGAACTGAAGTGTATGTGTAGACCTGAGGCAAGAGGCTCGCAGCCATGGCACTGGAGTTACTTTTTGTCTCTGGTGTTAGGTGACCCCTCCAAGTCTGAAAGAAAAGGTGGTACTGTATGTTTTTAATAGAGTTTTTATTGAAAGCAAAAGCAGTCGTCATTGCAGTGATAAATGGGGAAAAATGGAGATGATCAGTGAATGAACAACAGCAGCAGGTGGTAGTAGGTGTTGCTTATTAGATGTTCAGTATTAGAAAAAGAACAAAATGACAGAAATCCCCCAGAGACACCTCTCTAAGAAATAATCTGACACCTGGCGTCACTCTCCGAGACAAGGTTACTTAACAGCCCAAATCTTGCAAGGGTTAATGGGCTGGAGAGTGATGAAGGAGGTCCTGACTGAGACCTTTGCCTGCATCTGTTTCTGCTTATGTCACAGATTATGTGGCTACTGACTGTGCTGTGTTGGTGTGTGCTGGATGTGAGTGCCTGTGGTGGATGAGCTCTGTACTGCTATCCACAGACCTGAGCTCGGCTCAGAGCATCACTAATAGGTTGCTCAGAGCATCCCTAGTAGGGTGCAGCCTGCTGCAGAGCTGAGGTGTCACCTTCTGTTTAGATCACAGAAAAGCATGCTCTGAGAACCCTCTTTTTCCAGGAATGTCAGCATTTAGGTTGCAAGGTAAATGCTCTGAATTTTGCCCTTGTTCTTGAGGCTACTGTAACCCTGGGGTTCATGTCTGCAAGTCAAAGGCCTCACCTCTGGACTTACTTCTTCAAAATACATTGCGGCTCCACCTGGCAGGGCTGTGGTTTCAGGTATCTCTGTGGGACTCATGGGGTGAGGCTTCAGCCCATCAGGGTGGAACTATTGTGTGCTGGGTCTTGTGCACCTTTAACAAAGCTGTGGAACATGAGAGTTTGGGATTGATCTGATTCTGCAGGGTCTGTTTATGCCACCTGCCTTCTGTGAAAGGCTTGGAAGGGGAGACAGGAGTCTGACCCTTTGCCTTCCCAATAATTTTTACGTTATTTATGATCTGGTGAGGAGATAATTTTTGCTGACCTTGATGTGCATTTATCTGTGTATTCTTCAAGGTTTTTTGGGGGGAGATTGACATTTTGATATTTTCTAAAAAAAATAAAATATCCTTGATAAAGAGATCTTCATTACCCTGTGATGGAAGCTTGGCCTCTTTCTCTGTAGGCTTTACTGCAGGTCTCCAGCAAAGAAATGAGGCAAGTGACTACTGGTGGTGTGAGCCAGGCCAGGGCTCTGGGGGACTTGTTGCTGTATAACATGTTAAAGGGAATTATAGTTTTCAAGGTTGTTGGCACTTCTATGTGCTAAGTCTCATTAGGAGGGGGTCTATTTCCTTGACGTGTGTATGGCGTTTGAGCAGGTAGGAAGGAAAGCTCTGAGAGATCCAGAATATAGAGATTCAGCCCTGGCATCTAAGCCACTCTGTCCGTGTGCTGAGCATCTTGGCTGTGCAGCGCCCACGCATTTGTGTTCTCACTTACTCCCAAGGAGAACAGCACATCTCAGGTTTCATTTGCACTCTCTTTTTGGTCGTGACTTTAGTAGAGTGCGTGTTGGGGACTGTGGCAAGTGGTGTATTTTTTTTCTCCTCTTCCTTTGCTTTTTGATGTTTGTGTTGCCCTGACCTGATCCATCTAAGGTCTTGCTCTCAGAGGGGAAAGCAGTGAGGTATGTGCTAGTCCCTGGTTCCTGAGGGAATTGCCTTGGAGCAAGCTTGGGAGAGCTCTTCCTATTGCCTCAGTACATGTTAAACCTACTCTGGAGAGCTCTGCTGTCTCAGCAGAGTGAAGCTCTGACCAACAGGGTTTTTTTTCCTGGAACTTTAGTCTCTTTTTTGGCTCCCTTGGACTTAAGCTGAGGAGAACTTGAAGGTAAGGACTGAGGACAGTTATTGCTTGAACTTGATTCAGTATCCTAAGGGAAGTCACTGCACCAAGGTGAGGCTTGATGTACTCATGCTACCGAGAAAATGAGCAACAGCTTTTTCTACCTGCTGAAACATTCTAAGTGCTGGAAATGTCATGATTTGATATTTTCTGTGTCTGTGGTCCGGCTGAGGAGTGACAAAAATTTGGATAATTGGAGGTTAGGTCATCAACAGGCTGAGTGGGATGATTTGTCTGAACCAGTCAGAGATACCAGAAAGCTTTGCGTGTCAGCAAGATTGGGATCGTGGTGAGGAACTGAGTGATGCGTCTAAAATACAGATCATGCCGACAACCTGAGAGTGTAAAACACCTGTACAAGTGCTTTGGGAACCTGACAGTGAGATCAGACTTTGGTTGCCTGTGAATGAAGCCATTGTTACACATCTGTGTCTGGGGCAGGTTTTCCTTAGTAGCGGAACTGTCTTAAGAGCTCTCACTACCAAGTACTGTCAGCTGGACCTGGTTTTCCATAGGGTTCATTTAATCTGGGTCAGGCCAGCCATCTGGACATGCTTTTTCTTGCATTGGTACAAAGCAAGGGGCGATGGTCTGCAATGTGAATGAGTCTGGCTTTCAGCTTGAGGAGAAGGCATCTGGAGCTGCACACCGACTGTTCCAACTGATGTCCTCTTGCTTACATATGTTTGCTGGAGAGGCATCAGATAGGAGGAATGCAGCAAAGCAAAAAAGATCTGGGCGGTGAAGGAAGCTGTGGTTTACAGCAATGATGAACTTGGCAGTGCATCTAGTGTTGCACATGCAGCTGATTGGTTTCTCTTTGCAGTAATTTGGCTCCATGTTTTAGCTAATGTAAATTAATGCAATGTGTGAAATGACAGCTAAGCCTCGGATCAGCAGGAGATCTGGTGTGAAGGGCTTTGAGTTGGAGCACCAGCTTGCACTATGCACACAAAAGGAGATTATTTTAACTACGGGGCTTGGTCACAAAAAAAAGCTGCAGCTCTCCCTGTGTGCTCACTGAACAAATAGCATCTATCTGCTGGAATGGTTCCTCACTTCTGAAAATTCCCATAAAGAAACATGCACAGGAAAATCCTGCCAGCCCTGCGCAAGCTGGGTGGGCTGCCATGCATCCTGGGGCAGGGGAGGAAGGAAAGAAGGCATGCTTGGACAAGCGGCCTGGCTGAGGGACAGGATGATGCCTCAGTCTCTGCACTCGGCAAAATGTCCTGCCAGCTACAGTCACAAATGCTGACGGGGAAGAGATTTGCTTTTGCTCCAGTTAAAATGTCAATTGGTGGCTTGGCCCATGATGCAGATAAGATGGGTGCTGAGAATTATGTTCTCTCCCATCGGGTTTACTCTAAGCAAGTGAACGGTTGCCTTAAACCTCTATCTCTTTTTGACTCCACATGCATCAGCTTTGTCCTTTACTGTAGAGATGGGGAGGACTCGAAAGCCTCAGAGGTGGGTGAGATAAAGGCAACCAGAAAGAATAGAGTTTCTACCCTTTCCCGAGCCAGTTCCCTGTTCAGATCATGGGGTGATTAGTGCTTGGGAAGGAATCAGCTCAGCTGCTGATCCTCATTCTTGGAAAGAGGCAGGTGGAGAAAAGGCAAAGTGACAGAGTGATGCTGAGCAGGAGAAGAGCGAGGTGGTTGTAAGCCTCTGGGCACACCTGCACTGCATGGCTGGTTTGGCTGCCCAGAGCTCACCTCCTCCCCAGCCTTGCCCCGGCTGCTCACCGCCACTGCCATGCTTTCCCCAGGGCTGGCACATGCCGGGTGAGTCTGCTTAGCTGTGACGGTCAGGCTAATCAGGGTTGATGGCAAGTGTCTGGAGGGAGCTACAGTCACTGTAGTGTCTGCAGAGTTTGTCAGGAAGGGCCTCTGGATGCTGCCAGAGCAAGACAGAGGCTTTGCTCTGCCTAAACCCAGGAAGGAGTACAGCGACTTTGCTTTGTGTTTTGGCTTTTCTCGGTCCTGTGCTTCCCTCTGACAGCTCACTCCTTGGCATCCCTCTCACTCTCCTAACCATTCTCATCCCTGTGATGTACTTTCTCCCCCCCAGCATCCACTGCTGTGCTCACTGCTCCAACATATCTCTGTTGTGCTTATGGCTTTGGTCCTGCAGGATACCCTCCCAGGAGTATCCCTGCCTACAAGGTCCTAGCAAGGACCCTTCCCCACCCCTTCCCCAAGGGCACATGTGAGCAGCAGGGAACAGTTATCTGAGCATCATTTCATGAGAATCCTTCCTTGGATGCCCACAGCCCATGCAGTTTCACTTCCCCCTTTCCCCTGGTCTCCTCATGAGGGTAAGTGGGGAAGAGAAAAGGCCTTTCAGAGCCCACACCTGGCACTCATGAATATTTCATGTTTCTAGCTTTTATTCCCCTTGAAGAGAAAACCTTTTCATATTTGATGTCCTGGGAGCCTGTTTGGTTGCTGAATGTCGCTTCATCAATGCTCTCCCTCCCTGCTTTTCCTCCAGACGACCCAGCCCCTCTTTCTTTCTCTTCTTGGGGAACATCTCCTCTTTACAAAGGCTGCTTCAGAAAAGGTCATTGTCCTTTTCATATTCTTCCCTTGCTGTGAGCCAGTGAGGCTTCTGCTCTGCCAATGGTAAAGGACAAACGGGAAAGTGGGGAAAGGCAGCAGTGGGGAGGGAGGACAGAAGACATGTACACATACGCTTGCAGAGCAGTGCAGAGGCAGAGAGACGTAGGCACAGCAAGAGAAGAGTGAAAGGGGCAGGGGGACAGGAAGAGATGGTGATCACAGCAGGACTTTGCCAAAAAACTGGCTTGCCAACACCTTTGAAAAGCTGTCATGAAAGATGCATCAGTATTGCTGTGGACAGGGGCTTGTCCAGTGAAGGTCCCTTGGAAAAGAGAGATGCCTCCGTCCTTCAGGGCCTTGCCTTCTGCCCACTTCCATTGGCCTGTAGCAGCTGTAGAGACCTTGTCATCACAGTCACCAGGGTCAGCAGTAAATCATCACCTTTCATCCTTAGGCCTTTCAGCCTTTCTCCCTCTTCCCCCGCAACACCTCATGACTGCTTGAACATTCAGGGACAGTTTGCATTCTGCTCCCAGTCAGGCTGTACAGACCCCAAAGCACACTGCTCTGGCTACTGCCCGAGTGGGGCTCATCTCCTCTCATGAAAGTATTTAGACCCTTGGCAATGAAGGTTTTTCCTTGGAGACCTGCAGCAGATGCCCTGGCATGGCTGCCAGATCAGCCCGTTCTTTCCTCGGTTCAGGGACTGCAGAGCGCCAGTCATGAACAGGCTGTCAGCTCAGGAGGGGGCAAGGAGGCTTCTCCCTACAGTGCCCATGGGGGTTGGCACAGGTGCAAAAGGGGGACTCTCAAAATGCCAGTGCAGAGGACTGGGCTCAGGGACTCCATCATGACCATTGCAGGTGGCACAGCAGCACAGGCAGCAGGGGAGACCAACAACAGAAAGAACAGAAGTACTGAGCTTGTATTTACACTATACCTTTCATCCATACGAAAGTAATACCTCCACTAACTTGGCAGAGGAGGTCCATTTGGTTTTCTAGTAGAAAAGTGGTGCCTCTAGTGGAAAAAGGTTTCCCAGAGCAGTTGTTTTGTGGTTGGGGCAAGGGAGCAAATGACACTTTGCACAAAGTGAGCGATGGATTTATTTTAGAGGTGGTTGGCCCATAGGAGAATTCCAGTTGATGTTTGGATGGGTGCAGGTTCAGTGTTGTTGCTTTTGGAAGACCCAATCTCATATCCACAGTCAGTGTCATTGGTCAGAGAAGGATGATTATGTTCATCTGGGAGGTATTTTTTAAAAAATCAAAGTTGGGTTTCATTTGGATTTAGAACTGGAACCCACCAATGCTGAAATTCTTTGTGCCGTGGAAAAGATGGCAAGTGCTCAGCCACCTGCCCAGTTCTTCGGCAATAGTCCCAGGTACTCCAGAGGGCCCAATGTGAGGGCAAGTGCTATGATCCTGGAGCTGTGAACAGTACAATCCTGTACTATCAGGCAAATTTTGCAAGTCACTTGTCTTCTCTTGGACAAACTATTTGTAAATTCTGACTCAACAACTATGTTGTCCGTAAACTTCTGGCGGAGTTGTCTGTTCTGTCTCTTCTGTGTTTCAGTGTAATGGCAGCCTCATTCTTCCCAGTATGCCTGCTCTGAGATGGAGATGCTATTGCAGCGTTGCCTGCACAGCTCCCCGTGCTGCTTGGGTCTCCCTTAGGTACTGACCAGGAGAGTCTATGGGAAGAGCTGAGCTTATACTGTGAAGCAACATTAATGCTGGGAAGATGCCACACTGCAGTGAGGGTGCACGGCCTTAAAGCTGAAGTGCTGTGCAAAACCTTGCTCCAAAGCCTGGGCACTGTGGCTTTCATGTTGGACTTTGTGGGGTGACAGATCAGAGAGCTATCAGTGACTCATAGCATGTCCATAATCCCCAGTGAGCTGCTGGATCTCCACCCCTACATTGCTGAGTTACAGTCTAGAAACTGCCTTAACTGGTGTCTAGCAATACAGCTGGGCATCCGAGCAAGGCTTAGCTGCTACTCCACAGCCTGGCCTTAGAGCTAATGCCATCATTCCTTGTTCTTTGTGATCCCATGTAGCTGTCCTTAAACATCATCTCCTTCCTATATATGCAAATATCTACCTGCAAATATTACTGTGGTCTCTCAACCCCATCTGTCCCCAAAACATTCCCTCCTGAGCTAACCCAGTTCAGTGCCCCACACCAGGGTCCCTTTTCCTTCTCCCTTCAGTGTGTGTGCACCCCATGCTTGCTCATGCTCCACAGACACTGCCTCCCTCCCCTCTTCACAGTGTGAGTCACCCCAGGAATAGAGATAGAGCATAATGCACAGCTTCGTGTGGCTAATTACTTGATGCTGGGCACACAAGGGGGATTAACTTGTGCCTCAAAGGGCTGTCAGAGAATCCTAATCTCATCTTCCCCTCCTCTTCCCCTTCCACTGCCATCTGAAGTAATGAACTGGTTATAAATACCTAATTAGCTAATTATTTGCTGGCCTATGTGGAACATCTTCAGTGAAGGAACTCCCTGGGCCTCTGGGGGAGGGACCTCTGTGGAGGCAAGGAGAGACAACTGCATGAGGTGTGCACAGGGTAGAGGCAATACAGTGATGCTTGGAAGGATTTCTAGACTTTTTCCATCCCTGAAGAGCAGAGGAAAAGTCATTAGCTCCATAGAGAAGTGAGCCTATCCTTACCCCTACTTCTGGCCATGTGAGCTGAAAAGCCAGGGACAAATAAAACTACAGATGGAGTTCATTAAGTTATCATGGGGGGTTGTGTGTGAGGATTTTGGAAACATTTGCACTGGCTAGAGGTGCTGTGCTGACAGAATTTTGGACTGTGCCTGCTACCTGTGTGCTCCTGTCCTGTTGGGGTGGAAAGACTAGATGAGAAAGGGAGGGTGTGATCTCCATGACTGTTCCCTGATGAAACTGATGCCAAGACGATCTGTTTATACCAGTTTGTATGTGTGGAGAGGTTCCTCCTATTAGGCAAGCTGACCCTGGGATGTTGATGCAGTTCTCACAGGTTGCAGCATTCACTCTTCAAACTGGGATGTTTGAGGCTGTTGAGCTGCTGTGTGCCTTTTGGACGGAGTTTTCACTCCATTACCCTTCTGTGGGGAAGGGGGAGGGGGGACTGTCAGTAAGATAGCTGATGGTACCGTAAGTGTCATTTCCTTTTGTTCTCGCTGCTGTAGATAGAGGTCTAGGGTTAAGAGATCACGGCATCACAGCACGCTGCTGGCTGCCTGTCAGTAGAGGTTAGGACAAGAAAGAGCAATGATCATAAATCTAGCCTGGTTTGGGTAGTAATTAATTTCTGACACTCTGCTTTTAACTTCATGTGGCACTTTTTTTTCCCCTAAATTTTCTTTTTCCTTTCCTCCTTTTCTTCCTTTTCTCCCTTTTTCCTGTCCCTTCATCCCACACTTGCTCCTTCTGGTTCTCTTCTCCCCTTGCAGGCATGCGCATACTTGTGAACTTACTCCTGGACACCTTGCCCATGCTGGGGAACGTCCTTCTTCTTTGCTTCTTTGTCTTCTTCATCTTCGGCATCATCGGGGTGCAGCTGTGGGCTGGGCTGCTCCGCAACCGCTGCTTCATGGAGGAGAACTTCACAATGTGAGTGCCTGGGAGACCATATCTCCTTTCTTTCTTCCAGGAACTTTTCTCTTTTCCATTCCCTGCTCTCTTGTCTCCTGCTTCCTGGCTCTCTGTACTGCTTACTCCACATGGCTGAAGGGTGATACCATGCAAAGTGTTGGCCACATCTTGAAGTGGAAAGGGAGGGAGGGCAAAGGCAGCTGGTTTTAGCCTGTCATTATGGTCCACAGATGCCTGGGCTCATTTGGATTTGGCCAATGCACAGGTTAGCATAGCTGCCTCCTCTAGCTGTGCCCATGGATTCAAGATGCTGCTCCTCTTCCCAGAAAGAGTAGAAACTCTGAAACACCAGCCATGCCATCCTTTTCCTGAACTTGCTCTCTCTTCAAAAAATAACCAGAGGAGTCTTACAGAAAGCCATATTGGTGCCACATGCTTCCAGGGACATCTTTACAATCTCCAAAGTGGAGCTGAGGTCACTGTTTGGACAGTAGTTTGTTACAGCTGGAGGCTTTGGAGGGACATCGGGAAATTATTGGAAAAATTCAGGAGTAGAATTGCACGTAGGACATGCTGTGGGGAGGGGAGAGAGGACTGTTGACAGAGGTGTCCCACAGTTGGTTTGATAGAGGTGAGAGCATCTGAAAATGAAGAATGGCTGCTTGAATAGGTCAAAAAATATGGGGAGGTGTGGGCACAAGTTTGGCAAAGAGAACCTGAAGCCGCACAGATATCTGTGGCTGAGGTTTATTCTGGGGAGTCTGCAGAGCATGGCTTTCCTCATCCCCATAGGCAGTGGGGATTTTCTAGCCTGCTAGAAAATCTCTGATTACCCTCCTGGGGAGCAGAGCACTAGTTCCAGGACACAGCTTCTCCTGTTGACTTTCTGGCTTTAGCAGATTTTAGGATTTAAAATGTCTTCTTAAAACCATATACTAATCCCAGGCGTCCTATCAGTTTAGACTGCTTAAAAAAAATCTAAAGCTGTAGATCAGTTTAGACTGATTAAACAATTCTGAAGCTTTAGATCATCTCAAATTGGAAAAAAAAATGTGTGAAAATACAATCTGTAGAACAGCAGTGGGGTTGGAGAGTAGGAATTGCTTAAAGCAGCCATTTACTGGGATTATATATTCCTTGGGGAAAAATGAATGTTTAGGATGATTGTTCTTAATGTAAATTAGGGGTAGGACTACTTTAATGAGTGTAATTACATCCATGCAGAGTTGATGTAACTGAGAAGTGAATTGGGGCCACAGCCTGCAAAGTAACAAATACTAGAAAATATTTGGCTGACCATTACTAGAGATATGAAGTCTGCAGGCACCCAGTTCACCAGCGATGTGGATGCGTTACAACAAATCTTTATGGTTTACTCCCAATTAGTTTAGAATCAGTGACTTCCTCTCTTTTCTTTTTCATCAACACCTGTCCTTTACCAACTGCACTTAGTGAAAAAGTCTGCATTCATGCAATGTGGATGGTTGTGTATTGTAGCACTGCAAGGAATGCACCAGATAAAGTTTAACAGAAAATTTCAAATCTCTACCTTTCACTTCCCTGATCATTAGCTCATCTCCAGCTAGGCAAGCATAGATGATTTTAATTATTCATGCATTTGGAAGGTGCTTGCATTATTTGGAAAAAAGCATGTGAACTTGTCATGAACCATTGCACCCATAATGCCAGCTGTCAAGGAGGAGTCAAAGTTAAGGTTCAGTCAATTTTAACTTTGCATTTCCTGACTTTAAGGCTTAGCTGTGCAACCTTAATTATGCATGAACTGGGTTGTTTTTTTTTAAAGTACAGAAGGTTCACTGCCAAATGTTATAAAACATGTCTATCAACGGTTACATACATGAGCACATCACAGTAAAGCCTGATGAACTTCCTTAGCTTTGATGCTAATGGGAAGAGTGATCGGAATGCAAATCTCTCCATTCCAGCTTTACTTCTTCTCAATACAAACAGATTATGTAATTTGGCTTTGGGCAAAGAAAGCTCTGAAAACTGAGGACTCACCCTGGAAATTTCCGGGTTTCCAGGAGCCCTGTCTTACCTTCTCCTGAGGCAACAAACCTGGAAATCCCTTACCCAGTGCAGTCCCAGTGTCAGAAAGGAAGTTCCCAACTCTGCAAGTGTCACTGATGGGAAACTGCCTGTTACAGGAATGTTATGATTGTGATTTTTTTATACTTGCAGACAAGGTGACGTTGTCCTGCCCCCTTATTACCAACCTGAGGAAGATGATGAGATGCCTTTTATCTGCTCACTGTCAGGAGACAACGGAATTATGGGTTGTCACGAAATACCCCCACTAAAAGAGCGAGGCCATGAATGTTGCTTGGACAAGGATGATTATTATTACTACAACTCAGTACGGCAAGAGTTCAACATTAGTGGCATGTGTGTCAACTGGAACCAGTACTACAATGTGTGCCGTACAGGCAACGCCAATCCACACAAGGGTGCCATCAACTTTGACAACATTGGGTATGCCTGGATTGTGATATTCCAGGTAAGACTGTGTTAGTGTCCTAACAAGACTCAAGCTATTTTTCTTGTTTCCAACTCAGTCTTTTTATGCTCCCATGATGGTTTCTGCAGGGTACAATACAGCTGCAGAGAGAAAAGGACCTTGTAACTACTCTGGCAAGAAAGACAGAGTACACACCGTGAATAGTATTCCTGAGGTTGGAGAGGGACATAGAACTGTTACAGGCCCTTGCTGAACTGAGCTACACCTTCAGGCTGTGTTGTACCAGTTTTCCCTTCAATCTAGATCACTGTAGCAAAGGAGTCTATTTTGATTTTTTAAAATTTCACAGCATGCATTGCAGATGGGAGCTAAAATCCATGCCTTCTTTATTTTCTGCTGGCTGTACGCGGTGTCCAGTCCAAGGGGCACAGAAACCTGCTGCGGGTTTTCCCCTGCTGCGATCCAGGGAAATGAACTATTTTAATGGAATATTCCTGCTGTGGGCTAGCATGATCTCACAGGCTTTGACAGTATGCCAGTGTCACCATGCTGATTTCCTGGAATGGGAATTTGGCCTCCTTGAAATGAATTGTTGTTTCTCACCTTCCTTGGGTGGCAACAGCCCTGCCAGTATCTGCCTGTATGCATTGAGGAGTGAACTCTGGAAGCCCGCTTCCCTCCTGTTGTTGTTTGTCTTTGCAGGTGATCACACTGGAAGGATGGGTGGAGATCATGTACTATGTGATGGATGCCCATTCCTTCTACAATTTTATCTACTTTATCTTGCTGATAATTGTAAGTATAAGACTTGGTGACTGTCAGCATTACAAGCTAAGAGTCTACAAAAATAGGCGTTGGGTCAACACAGATAGAGGGGAAGAAAACTGCTTTATGTGGATTTCTTCTAGGAATCTCAGGAACCCAGCTACTTGATTTTCACTATGAGAAGCACATACTTGTCAGCCAGGTTATTCTCTTTCACTCAAAAAAATATGCTCAGGATTGATTTCTAGAGATATGCATACCTAGTGTGGGATAATGTTTTCATCCACAGATCTCTGAAAGTAAATTCCCCAAACCAGTAGCCTCAAAAGCACAGAAATCCGTTTCTGCATCTGCTCTCCTGTTTGGTCTCTTTATATGTTTTAAGCTCTTGAGTAATTTTTGAGCCATGTTTTATGGCCTTTGGCAGCACCTGGATTTCTCAGATTCAGGGTCTCAGATTCAGATGTCAGATTCAGGGTCTGTCATGCTGAATTACTTCCTCACCATGAACAAAAAGGAGCTGCTGCTCCAAAAGTGTCAGCAGTCCAACATAAGCTGGCTGTGTGAGATCACTTGTGGCTGGTGGGGATGGAAAGAGAAAAGTATGTCTGTGATGAGAACTTAAAAACCAGTTTATAAACTCTGTGGATTTATAAAAGTGAAGGTTGAAGGTTGCTTTGCTGTAAGGACATTTGTTGCTGGTACTTGGAGGGAGAGATAAGAAACATGATGCCATTGCTTCTCCCATTCCTCAAGCTTCCTAAATGTAAGTGCATTTTCTTGGAGGGAATATCCTATTTCTAACAAGGAAGAGATTTGTTGTTATGAAGATTCATGCACTTTTCCAGCAATGAGACCAAAGTCAAGACTAGATGGGAAAGACCTAGGATGGATTATAGGAAGTATAAAATCTGTACACAGTAAGTGCAATTTAGTTCTAGGTGACTTAGCCAGTAAAGATTTCCATGTGTATCTCTGAAGCCTTACATACATTTGGATGGGCTGTTCAAAGGACCTGGATACGGCTGTCCTCTGCAAGATCTAGTTTAAATCCAAAGTGACATGAAATGATTTGAGATGAAACAAACCTTAATCCAGTTGGTGGGAGAAATTATGCCACCTGTACATATGGGGAGTGGCACAAAAAAAGTCTGCTGGTCTGCTCAGGTTAGAGAACTTATGAAAAAGCTGAATCTTCATGGTATGCTTGACTTCTCCCTGCCTTTTTGGCCTTCTACCATCACAAGAGAAAGGCAAGGAGAGAAAACCATAAAGACACCCTACCTGTGGGTTGCAGCATAAGTCAGGACAGCAGAGGTGAAAGACACCTTGAGGAATCCTGCTTTTACTTCAAGGCTGAAGAGTCCCAAGGAGAGATGAAGCAGAGGTATGACTGTACAGGATGGGAGGGAAGCTAACCTCAGCTTTGTTCTCAAAGGCACACTGAACATTCACTGCTTTTTTTGAGTTCAGAAAGGAATTGCTTTCTGTAAAGTTTGTTCAGATTTCCCACCATGCCGTGGGTATTTAGCACTTACTTGCATTTTCACGTTGAGCAGCATGGCCAGGAGTCACAGATTTGTACACTGTGCAGTTTGACAGAGATTTTACTCCTGGCGTCAGACTCAGACTCTCCCAGAGCCAAGAATTTGCAGTCAGTGTTTAACCTTTGGGGTGGGCATGCCCATCTCCTGCAGGCCAGTTTCAAAAGCTGCCCCTCACCCACTGCTCCAAACTACATAAATTCTGTCAGCGTATTTTTGGCTTCTAAGCAGGAGCATCCTTCTAGCACTGGTTCACCTCATGTGGATTCCCAATGATTTAAACTTTTGTCTCTGAATTTGCAGGCAGCTGAAAACCCTCAATTAAACACTCCACCTGAGATTTTACTGCAGAGTGTCGTTGACATTTCTAGACACTCCTTCCTCATTTGTAGAAGCCATGTAGGTTTATTTCCATCAAACACAGGAGCCCATGAACCTTAACTTACTCTGGGGACTGCTCAGAACAAAAGAACCATATGCTGGATAGGATATTTCCTTTGCCTTTGGTGGAGTTACACTAAGAACATATTTAGCCTTTCTCTTACCTTCACTGCATGTGTAATACATCTTTTGCAGCACATAGCAACTCCACAGTGTGAACTTGCAATCACTTGGTTTCATTTTCCCACTGAGTTTTGTAGAAATTAAAACCCTTCTTCAAGTCTCATGAAGCACAGTCCTTCCAGATTTTATCCTTCCCTCTTTCTCCCTGGTTGAAAGGCCTGGGGAGGATTTCTCTGACAAGCATACTTCAAATCCTGACTCTTTGTTTTTTCACATACATCCTAGCCTTGGCACAAACTTACTCTTCTAGGACTTCCACCCATGCTTTCTCCTTCCATCAGAAACATATCTTCAAACACATACATAAGGGCATCATCTGCCACCGCTCATCTGGCAGAAAGAAGGATCTACCACCTTCATATATTCCCACCACTGTTAGGACTCCTGTATAGATGTGCTACCCACCAAGGGGAAGACGGCTGGCTGACCTTGGCACTCAGAGTGGCTTTGCAGAGCAACCTGATAAAAACATTTTACATATTCAGCAACTGGTAAATAGCTTCTCCCTCTGCTGAGGATCAGGGAGGTGATGTAAAAGAAGGACTCCTTTTACCTCATGGGTTAGTGTTTCATATAGGTCTTCCTGCTTGAGGTCTCTTTGTCACCTCTCCAGCTACTTGGCCACTGGTGTGGCTCCTGGACTAGAGAAAGCTCGGAACTCCTAGGCTGGCCTCCACATTGCAGCACTTAGTGGCCTCCTTGAAGTGTTCTGTGCTTACATGTGTGGGCTTCAGAAGGGAAGCTGGATATCCAGGCACAAACAATAAAAATAACAGGAAAGTAACTGTGTCCAGAAGCAATCAGATTTTATTAGCCATTGCAGAGACAGGGATCAAACCTTGGGATGACCAAGGCCAGGATACACTTAATCAAAGTACAGCTCAATCTCAGGGATGAACAGGGCTCCTATGCTGGAGCTTTGAGTCAGTGGTCTCCTTCTGCCTCTGTCAGATGCTTTGTCTGACTCTGTCAGACACTTTTGGTCTCCCTGCTCAGCTAGCTGAGATGGATCACTCAATTATGAGCCATCTGGGACCTTTCCTGTCCTTCTGCTATCTGGGAGGCAGAGTCAAGCTTGGCAGATCTATACATTGTATGGACTTGCCTCTCTTCTTAAGGATAAAAAAAGGCCATTTGTTTTGTGTTTGATGTTCCTACCTAAGAGGTTTAAGGATCAGGGGTTAGTTGCCACACCCAGTCCTTGCATTCCTCCCCTTTTTGGTTATCTGGTGGGAGATCACAGCAAGCGGCACCTGTGTGGACAGGAGTTGATGACGTGACAGCTGAACCCCCTCCAGATTCAACCATGGGCTTATAGCATGACTCTGCTGAGGGAATCTTGTTGACCTCAGCTCCTCTGCTTGTAGCCTTGAGAGAAGGTGTTGCAAGTCTTTATCTTTTGCTGTTTGTGAAAATTTTGGAAGTTGCAAAGTACGAGGCAGTGTCACAATTAATGTTCCAGAAATGTGTGTCCAGTTCCCAACCCTGTCTTCCTTGGGGCAAGATGAGAGATAACTGAATGGGCAAGCCTGTGTGGGTGCAGTTGGACTTGATGGTCTTAAAGGTCTTTTCCAACCTTGTGATTCTCTGTCACATGGTGCTGAGGGAGAAGGCAGGAGAGAACATCGGAGAAGAATTTGGATTCTCTCGTCAGTGATAACATGCAAGACATCATGGACTGGGGAAAATCTTGGGGAAAAGTGAAGGAATCTGAATGAGGCATTATTTTAATTTTTAAGGCCAAATAGGAAAGCTGAAGGGAAAATAGGCTGAAATATGTGAGGGAGGATAGGGAAGAGAAGGGTTCAGTGATGAAGGGAAACAGAATTAGAGCAGCTTTTAAGGGTGCTGAGAGAAGAAAAAAACCTCACCTTTTATTTTGAGATCATTTACTGTCCTGATGTTGAATCTGTTTGGGAAGTGCTTTATGTTTCAAAGACTTACTCAGCTGCTAGCAGGGACATCTCCCCTTTGAAATACTGAGAGTCATGGCAGTGAGCCTCCAGCCGGAGCTGTTAGGCACTTGTGTGGAAAAGAAAAGCACAACCAAGGGTGCAGGCTGCTGGTAGAGTGGCAAGGGCTGTGCACTGAGGGGAAGACTGCTTGGATGCATAAATTGAGTTAGGGTTCCTGCTGAAAAACCTCCGCCTTTTCCATGCACAAGGGTTGGGATCCAGGTTATCACCACTTTTTCTTGCTCTCTCCTCTTTGCTGGAAGGGCTATATAGGGGAGGACACTTGTAAAGGTAAGGTCAGGACTGGATCCAGCTCTCTATCAGAGTTCTTTGCTTGTAAAGGAGAGACAGGGAGGTGAGACTGGGTTATGTGTGGATTTGTACAGGAGGACAATGGTGCAAGGACATCCTTTAGCAAGGATGCTCCCTGATCCAGGGGAAGAAGCAGAAATCTCGATGAGCTGGTGTTTCCTCTGCTCCTGGAGGCTGCCCCGCAGAGTCTGTTTCAGAGCGGCACAGACATGTGGTCCTTGTTCAGAGATCAGACTCTGCATTTCACCAGTGCTGTATTGCCACTTACAGCTCCACAGGGTGTAGGCACCAATCAAGGCATCATAACTTTTGAGAATGATTTTGAACACGGTCATAGCCTTTTTATGTATGAAATTCTCATCATAGTGAAGCCTAGGTTTTATCCTAGGTGTAATAGATCTCCTAGTGGAGATTCATCTGTAATTTCATAATACATAATGCTAAGAGTGAGATTTTTACCTCCAGATCTCTCAGCACCAAGAAATATTTGCTCCATTTTACATATAGGAAAACTGAGGCAAACGAAGCTTAAAGGGAATGTGCAAAGATGAATGATAAGCATGACAGACATTTTGATTTCTGTATGGAGACCAGGAAGAACTTCAGTGGTTTGTTTGTTTTGAAGAAATTTGGGGCAGTGGGATGTGGTTGTTTTTGTGTTTGAAATGGAAAGTCTACCTAAGCTGGAGGACAGATAAAATAAGACCTAATATAGCATGTCTAGTATCAGAAGAATTAGAAGAGTAGAAAATAATCAAGGAAGCATTGTTTTGCCAGACTACTTAGTGTCCTTCTCAAAGTCATTAGTTTTTGTAAACTCCTCTTTGATTTCAAGAGCCCATTCATCTCAACAAAGTGTCATCTCCCTGTATGGTGAATTAAGGCATAAATGGTAGAAATAAATAAAATAGTCAGAGAACACTGACATGTCCTCCAAGACTTGAAGGCCATAGATGACAGTGCTTGATTTTTCAAGTAGCAAAGAAGCAAGCAGAAGAGAAAGCAACCAAACTAGTCTTCTATCTCTCACCTTCTGTTTAACACGAAGGACAGGGAAAGAAAAAGTCCAGTTTTCATCAACCCCCTTGCAGGTAACTTCTAAGCGACATGCTAAAGGTCCCAAAAGAGCCAAAAGCAAGGCTTGCATTTTCTGAATTTCAGTTTAGAGTTCTACATTCTTCATGGAAGTGGTACTGACTGAGTTCTCAAAAACAAGCTTAGCCAGCCCTGGCTTTTTCTGGAATTCCATTGGCATATGCAGACTGGTTCCCAGTCCTCCATGCCTCCAGCCACTTTCCCCTCCTCTCTCCTTTTTCCTTCTCTTGCATGTTCTTCCTCCAGCTGACATTGACTGTCCTTCCTTCTCCTTGCTACTAGGTGGGTTCTTTCTTCATGATTAACCTGTGCCTGGTGGTCATTGCCACACAGTTCTCTGAGACCAAGCAGCGGGAACACCAGCTGATGCAGGAGCAGCGGGCCCGTTACCTCTCATCCAGCACTGTTGCCAGCTACATGGAGCCGGGAGACTGCTACGAGGAGATCTTCCAATACGTCTGCCACATCATGCGCAAAGCCAAACGCCGCACCCTTGGGCTGTACAACAGCATACAGAGCCGGCGCCAGGGCCATGTGGAGCCAAGTGATGCCAAGCTAGGCAGGAACAGGAAGAGCCAGAGGCACTACAGTAAGGATTGCCTGGGTAAAGCTAGAACTACCAATGGTGGAAATGTGAGAGTAACTGGGAGCATCCCCATGTGCTGGCTTGTTAAAGGATCTGTGCCTACAAAGCACAGAAATGGAACTGATGTTGGCCATTGAGTATGTGGCCATGACCGGTGCACCTGACTTGCAAGGTGGGGATGACCAACAAGAATGGGGATGAAACAGGGATGATCAGCAGGGAACATGAGAAACCCGGGTCTGAAACCAGATACTGTAGCAAGATAATACTAAAGGCACTGACTGAGGTTTGTAAGGGGCTCTAGGTCTGGTGTAGCAGCGGTATGATAGCACTCTGAGAGAGCTAAGTACTAGGGGAATGTGAGAAAGTGGGACTAAGGACTGGACTGAGTGACACAGCAGATCCCCAAGAACTCTTCTCCCAAACTGAATGGCTGTGGGACCTCAAGAGAGAGGCAATAGGATGTCTCCTGAATCAAGGGAGCAGTACTGCAGACGTCAGTTTGATATGCAAGGGCATTGAAGACAATTTCTCTTGATGGGAGCACATGCTGCTGTGTAAAATTAGATGCGAGATACCATTTAAATTGGATTCCTGGCCTGAAAAGTGCCTGTAAAAATAGTTTTATAGAGTTTGTATTAACTGCCTGCCAATGTCTTTCAGGAGTAATGCTCCCATTAAGAAGGAAAAAGGCAGATTTTTGTTCAGCTGGTCTTACATATTCAGTCTTTCATTTTCTTTACTTGCTAGGAGGAAAGTTTCTGCAGGCCTTATGCACTATATTAATGAATTAATTGGTTCATTCTCTCACTGTCCATTTGATCTTCCAGGCCCGGATGGAGGAACAAAAACTTAGTTTTCTCACTGAAGTTAGATCTGTTCTGATTTAGAGCATATGGGCTATTAGGAAGAACTTTTTGTGTGCTTCTCAATTAAGTCTTTTCTGGCTTCTTGAGATGCTTTGCTAATGTTGGTTCCCTAATTTTGAGAGTTGACCTCAGCATGTGGGTTCTTGGACCCCACCTGTAGCTGTTGAGGCCAAAATCAGTTTTCATTATAATTTTTCCCTTGGTTCCCACGTAACATAAGCTGCTGAGTCTCAAGCTGTGATTCTTGCATCAGATAAAACAGTTCTTCCTCTGATGGACATGAACCCCCATTGAGTCTAATCACTGGCAGCTGGACAGTACTGTCTTCTTTGGTGACACAGTGTAAAGCCCCCTGTGGCAGTGGCTTTTATTGCTGCCCTCAAGATGATGTGCCAGTGCCTAATCATACTTAAAGCTAAAAAGCCAGTTACCCCGTCTAGATACCCAAAAGCCAAACAAGTGTCCAGTTTTGATGCCTTTTTAAAAGCCTTCTCTATTAAGCATGATCATTTTTGGCAGGGGGGTTGGACCCGATGATCTCTCGAGGTCCCTTCCAACCCCTACAATTCTGTGATTCTGTGATTCTGTGATTTCTCTCTCCAGGGCTTTGCCAGCAGCACAACTCTCTTGACTACCCTCCTCAGGGCTTGGTCCAGCCCATTGCAGTGACAACAGCCTCTGATCCCACCAACTGCCCCCGATGCCACAGGGGGGAGCACGAAGCATCACGAAGGCTCTCTGTCCTGGATAGCGCTGACTCAGACCAGGAGGACAGAGGAGCCAGCGAAGAGGAGGGAGAGGGCAGCAGAGATGACCAGGGTGTATCTGCAATGGAGAAGGAGGAGGAGGATGTGGAAGAAGGTGGACGGCTGAAACTTTGCAGTGACATGTGGCGAGAAGTGAGGGTCAAGCTTCGAGGGATTGTGGACAGCAAGTACTTCAACCGTGGGATCATGATTGCAATCCTCGTGAACACAATTAGCATGGGCATTGAGCACCATGAGCAGGTAAGGCACCTCAGGGCACAGGGTGAGCAGCCAGGACAGGTTGGGGTTACAGCCTTGCTATTTGGTGGAGGCAGAGATTGAGCAATTTGGACCCCAGGCTGCAGCACAGATGGTCCCAGCATGGCTTTGGAGAAAGCCTCAGGATATTGCAGGGTCTTTTCTTCCTCATCCCTGCACTTAATCACTTTCAATGTCTCCATGTATTTTTCTTTCACCTCCTTTCAGTCCCTCTCTTTTCTTCCTCCCTGCTCACTTTTGTCTCTCTGTTTCTTTTTTACCCTGCCATTTCTTTCTACCTCCTTCCTTCTCTCTCCTTCACACTATCTTCCATATTCCTCATTTCTCTCTCATTTCTCTCTTCATTAGCTTACTGAGTCCTTGGTCTATTTGGTTAATTTAATGTGCCCTCTGGGGATGTCACAGGCACTTCACCAGCATCTCAATTGAAATCCATCAGCTTGCTACCCTTTCCGGCTTAATTAAGAGATGCCTGAGCACAGCCTATCTATACAAGAAAGCTAGGAAAGGCACCACCTCCCATCTCCAGTCATTTTGGCTTGAGCTTTTCCTTTGCCCTGACAGCAAGAAGTGATAGATAGGTCAGACATAGACAGCAGGTGTGGGCACAGGTTGGATTTTCACGCCAATAGTTTGCAACTCTGAGTCAGCAGTGCACTTTATCCTAATGACAGACTTGTGAGATGGAAAAGGATTGTCTGCCCTCATTTTATAGCTGGGAAACAGACTGTGTCTACTTTGTGATGTGCAGAGCCAGCTTCAGAGGGTGTTAATAATGCCCATGACCTTGCATCTGCATTGCTGGCTACTCTGCTGCACCTTGCACTGGAGTCCATGCTGTACATCCATATCTCAGATCTATGCCACTAGTCTGAATGTGACCATGATTTGCTCCATGTGGCTGCCCAGATCACAAAGATAAGAGATCGCTCCACTACTGAGATGTTGACTGCATCAAAGCTTTGAAGCCATGTTGAAGTCTAGTCCTGAACACAGTCTGAGGCAGCAGAGAGACTGGTAGTTGAGTCTGGTTCAAGGAAGGCATTCAGATTTGTCCTATGCTGTATCAGCATGGAGGTATCTTGAGATGCAGAGTATCTTAAATTCCATATTTGAGGCAACACAGTGTCTGAACCAATATTTGAAGCCCCAGATGGCTGTATCCACCCATGTACCAAGCATTAGACCATTTTTCAAAGCCCAGCTAGTTTCTGATGCAAGGATGGGAAACCTTAATTTGATCCCAAAATGCAAAACTGCACTGTATGCTTCAGTACCAGAAAAATACTGGCAGGAGCTCAGAGGAGAGGAGAACAGAGAAGAGGCTGGAGGGATTGGCTCATGAAAACAGATAAAAAAGAGCGATGTATTTATCACGTAGCAGAGAGATGACTAAGGGTTGAAGCCCAGGACAGTATGAAAACTGCCCACTGATGTTTTAAAGGTGTGAGCACCAAGCAGGGAGAGCCATTGTTCATTTTGGTTTATTTGAGACAGTATGAATTAAGAGTTTAGGAGAAGGATATTTGAGCTGGGAGTAGAGAATTCATTCTCATGTTCTGGCTATTGTATGTGCAGATTTAAGCCTTGCTAGGCTGCCTCTGCTGTGTTTGTACAGCCTGCAGCAGAGTGGGAGCTGCCTGCAGCCTTGTAGTTTCTAGTAGCAGGTTATTAATGACACATCCTTAAAGTTATGCTATCAGTTTTTATCCATAAGTAGCTAGGAAAAACTTATGACCCTGCATGCTGTTTCTACTAGAAAGAGATGTCAGCCAAATTGATCATAACTGAAAAATGCGGCGCAGCCTGTTTATTTAAAATGCGTATACTGAATCCTGTTTCCCTGGCACAAGAAGATTAAAAAAAAGAATTTCAGACCATACCATGAATTCTAGGTCTTTTTCAGTCAGCATTTAACTCAAAAGCAGATAGGCATTTGCACTTCCCTTTGCTCTCTTTCAGTTTTCCTCAAGCCATGCTCTCAGTACATCTCAAATTGGTGCTTCATCACCTCTTTTTTCTCTCCTTCCCTTCTCTCCTTCCTCTTGTTTTTCTCCTTGGAAACACAGTTTTCCACAGAACAATGTCCAGCTAAAACCCTCTACCCTCAGAGACCTATGATTTGCAGGGTGACGCCACTCTATGACTGAAGTAACTTCTGTTCCTTCAGCTACATCATCATATCAATCTCTTCTGGCCCAGAACTTAATGTGATAGAGACCTGTTGAGCTTCTCTTTTCTGGTGCATGGGAGTTCACAACCCCAGCCATTCTCTGGGGACATATCTGGCTGGACAAGAATGTTGTGTGGAGGTGTTGCAGGTTTGAGCAGTTCTGAGAGCAGCTCATGGTACATTTGTCAGCTCCCTGATGCTCGACCTGCTCATGGACTATACCCAGGTGAGCTGACCTGCAGACCAAACGCCTACCATGATGAGAGAGGGATGAGGGAGACTCTGGGAGCCAGGCACAAAGTTCAGGCTCAGAAACACTGGAACATGAGAAAGAGTCCATGTGCAAGTCTCACATTTGATTCCCGAGCCTTGACCAACAGAAAGAAGAATCTGAACTAAAATTATCCATTTGTTACAATTCAGGGTATTTACAATGGTTTTTTGCCAGGAGACAACCTCAGCAGCTCAAACCACTTTGCTCAGATCCAAATCACCTTGTAATCTGGCTTTGTTAACTTATCCATCTAGTCCCTTGTCCTGTCCTGCATGTGTTGCCAAGGAAGCTTCCCATCTCGTTTTACATTTCTTGTGGAAAAAAACCCAGCTCATTTGGGGTCAAACTGCACTGCTATGACTCATTTTTAATCCTTAAACTTATCACAAGCTATCACTTGTAAATAGATACATTTATTTAAATCCATCAGTGTGCACTATACCATCTAATATCATCAGTATTAGGCCTTCAGATATTACTGGGACATTGCACAAGCCCAAATCCGTCGTTTCAAGCTTTGTCCTGCTTGAAATAGATTTTGCAGTTCTTCAGATCTGCTGCTACTTGGAAGTGCCTAAGTTTTTAATCCAGTGTAAAAAATCAAGATATTAGGTGCTTGTGGCTGTCCAAAAGGATCTTTTAAAGAGGCCTACTTTTAAAAAATATTCACAGAGGATCTGTTGCTGCTTACTTTTTCTCCCTTATTCAGCAAGAGGATGAAAGGCTGGTCCCAGATGAATGTCCCAGACTGCCTTTCTTGAATGGTCTGTTGGACTCGGGATTTTTTGCTATTAGTAGCCAATAAGACCATTTCTGAGTAACTTGATTTATCTTCTCCAGTATCTACATACAGTATTCCTTCATATGTCAGATCAATATTTTATGAATTCTGTCTTGTGTGGATCAGGAGATGATCCTGTGTTTCCTAACTAGACCAGCCCCGAGGATCAGTACCTTCATATCCTTTAGTCTGCATGATTTCCCTTTATACCAACATTTATTGCATCCACAAGTTCATATTTTAGAGTTATTGCTTCTCTTTTTGCTATTTGCTGCTTGTCAGAAACATTCAGCAAATGTCCAAGCCAGCTCATCATACTGACATTTAGTAAATGATGGAACAGTCTCCCTGGGGTGGTAGATGAAACCGTGTAACTTCAATCTTGTAAAACTAGGTTATAACAAAACATCACGAAATCCTGCACTGGTTGTGGGGTGGTGATTAGAGTAAGTAAAAGCTAGTTGGTATGTTCCATGGCTGATTTCTATGACTCTTCTGATTATTGTCGAGTGACTTTGAAATGATGAGTGAAAAGGGACAGGCTGGTGATGTATGGAAAATTTCCCTCATGTTCTCAGAGGCAGTGATGTCAAGGTATGGTTTGGTATGGCTGGTTTGCATAGATTGCTTTAATTACTCTGCAGTGTCTAGACAGTTGCCAATTTACTTCTGGTTAGGAAAAATTTCTCCTGCCAGGGACTTCATGGTGGTCTGCATATTCTTAACTTTTCCAATAGTGTAGAAGTTTCTGGCTGCTGTCAGATACCAGACTGATTATGTTTCCAGTCTAATCTAAGATAAAATTTCCAATGTTAGTTGTTAAGACACTGAAAAGGAGAAAAATCTGAGCAGCTTCCCTCTGTTATCTGAGGTCTACTTTCTGATCACTGGGCAGGAGCTCTGAAGTAGACCTGAATCACACACTTCACTCTTGATATTGATCTGTACTAGTAGGGATGAAGGGCTTTGTGCCATGGAGATGCGAATCACATGTTTTCATGGATTTGGAAAGAGATCCTTATTTGGGGTAGGTGAATCAGTCTGGCTAAATCTGTGGCTGTGGGTGTGCTTTGCCTGCTGGGATCTCTCTCCCCTTCAAGCCGCCCTCCTAACCCCAGTATTCAGCTCCCACAGTTTTGTTCAAGGTTCTCTTCTGGTGTGATGAGTAGACGAGTCCATCCTGGTGTGGCAATATGAACAGACTTTCCTGGTGGGGAAATTTCTGGTGTTGCCTGGTTTTGCTTGGGACTTAAAATGGCCTTGAGTTCATACCTTTCCTTGTGGACACTTCAATTTACAGTTTCTAGGTATTCTGGGGTGGCCTGGGAGGAGGAAACCTTGCTAAGGTTTTTGATGGTAAATGCCAGAGTGCTGTGTGAAGGGGAAGCTTTGCAGCTGTGAGATGACACATCTATTGTTGAGTATCCTATGTGTTGTTAAGAAGAAAAGGAGAGAACAAATTTTTTTACCCGTTTATTTGCCCCCTTCATCAAGTCACACTTGCCTGGCCAGAAAGAGTCCCCAGCACCTTGTGCTCCAGCCACCAGCCCTATCCACTGTCCTTCATGGCCATGCTGATCTAGGTGTAAGAGTATCCCCACAGCACCCTGTGGCACCCACCCTGCTGATTTGTACTCTGCTGAATTACCTGTATGTCCAGAAACAGCTTCTACACAGGATCTGCGTTTAGCCTTGGGCTTCTCCAGCTTGTTCTGCTCTTTTTCTCAAGTTCATTCATTTTGTGTTGCACTTCCTTCCCCAGCCTTTACATCTTTCCTATCCCATTAAAAAAACCCTCACCTTCTGTACTTCTTGTTGGTGCCAGCGTTTTCACCATTCTTTTTATAATTCCTCTTTATCTGCCTTTCTGCCCATTTCTCCTTCCTTTCCCTGCCCAGTCCTTCCAGACTCTCTCTCTAGGAAGGGTGCTTTGCTAGGACTGATTGATGGCCCATTAGAAAAAGACTAACAGGTGGAGGCTTGACTAGAGAAACAGATGTCAGGGAGGGAAGGAGAGACGGGGGAACAGGTGACCTTTTCCACAAGCGAGATGCAAGCATGGCTTTTCAAACATCAATTGCTCCCTACGACAGCATGAGAGAGAACGTGTGGACAGCAGAGAGGAGGATAATCCACCATCATAGCCTGTCGCTTTTTTACATTGCTCATTCTCACTGACATAATCATTTGATTCAGGCTGAAATTGGCATCTCTGTTTAGCATATGGACCTCATGTTCCCAGCGAGTGTCATTACTGCCTGGCTCTTCGTGAAGTGATCTCCATCTATCCCTTTCGTATGTGCACTTGCTTGTTCTTTCTCTCCGTTCACTCTTATCTCCCTTCTTCTCCCCCTCATTTTCAGGATGGTTTTGTTATTCAAATGTAATTATGGATGGAAATTGAGCCATCTCCCCTTTTTTGATTTTAAATAAATGGAATATTTCAATAAAAATCCCCTATAAGGAGTGCAAGAGATTAGCAAAGGGCATGGCAAGCCACAGATGTGAGGAGCAATTTCCAGTCCATTTGCTGACGTGCAAGGATCTGGGCCCCTCAAGTCTCAGAGCAGGGGTTAAAGCTGTCCCCAGCTTTGGAGGCAGAGAGTCAGACCCAAAACTGCATTCTTCCCTCACATCCCCTCCCAGTAACAGGAATGGCCAACACAAAAGCTGCCCTTCAGAAAAACAGCAATTTTGCATGTCCTAGGGAGAGATCATGACTCCCCTTCATAGTGGGCACTAATGCTGACTTCAGGGTAAAAATATTTGCTCTGAATTGCAGGCACTCACTTCTTTGTTATCACAGGGTCAGGAAGTGTCTATCCTTTCTTGTCCTGGACACAGGCTTTTGCAGTTTTCTTGTTGCCATCCATTTTAAGTGATGCTTGTCTGAGGTGTAACATACATGCCCCAAGGCAAACGTGGAAACTTGGGATAGAGGAACTCTGAAGAAGTGCCTTGGAGCTACTGTGCCTTGTCCCTCCACTTTGGAAGGTGGCACACCTTCCTCTGGACCATGTTCCCACCAGCTGCTGCTTGTGAAGGTGGTGACCAGCTCTGTGCTACAGTCAGGTGAATTACCTTAGCAGTCTTATGCAGTCTGAAGGTCGTGGGTTGTCTAGCCTGGCCCCAAGAGGCAACCTATTATAGCAGGAGGAAGTTTTTCTCTCACTTTGGAAACATTTCATACCTTGCCATTGCAGGGGTATTCTCCTTGGGCTATGTGTGCCTTCGTCGGAGTATGTGCAAACATGGACAGGCTTGGGCATGTGTTGCCCCTCATGCATCTGACCTTGTTTGACACCTCACCCCTTGCTGTTTGGTTTGGTGCACTCCTGAGTCTATGGGTCAGAGGTGCTTTATGCAGGTGAATCCATCCCAAATCCAGTGTTGGAAATGCCTCCATTTCACAGGGGCTGGCAAGATCCTGGGATACCTCATCAGTGACATTAGTGCAGCCTCTGTCTCCCCCTGAAGCACTGTTTCATCATTCCTGAGGAAATGGCCTAGACCCTTTCCTGACCTTGTCAGTGAAGTTTCCAAGGCTGCACATGCTGAAGAAAAAGTCATTAATTCAGAAAACAAAAGGAGGAATAATTGAATTTGCTCAGACTTGTTCCACTGATGGAGTCATTAAAACACTTTCTCTCACATGCACAAACACATCGGTCTCTGCTAGAGAAGGCTCTATCACAGGGGCTGAAAGATGTGTCAGAAAAAAAATGCCCGAGTCAGGGTCAGATTACATTTCCCGCCCCCCTCTGCCCCTTGGCCCCCCAACAGAGTCATCTTGTGTCATCCCTGGTAGTTTTCATCCTGTGCATCTGCCTTTCTCCTCTCACAGTCCATTCTTCCCTCTTCCTCAGCCTGTCCTAATCTTCCTACCCCTTAGAGGTAGGTGTTAGCAGTGTGCCCTTCCTCACTGTTGTCTTATTCATCCAGTCTGATATTCACTTGGGTAATTATTTAAACTACTCTGAGGATTCAGGTATGAGAAAATATGTTGCTGGAGCAAGATCAAAATACCAATGCGTACCAAGGATTTGGTGGGGAGCAGGGGAGAGAAATTGAGGAAGGGATAAAGTAGAGGAGGAAGGGGCAGAGAAGTGCAGTGGGCAGAGGAGGATGGGGAACTGTGTTTCTGGCACTGAAATGTTTTCAGAATTTCAGCAAAAAGATATGTGGAAACCTGTGGAAACCTCTGGGGAAGATATCTTTGAAGAAAGAGGTTGGACACAGATCAGCCACTTTTGCCCTGCTTCAGAGAATGTTCTTTGCACAAATTAATGCAGCCTTTAGCCAGGTGACCAGGGTATGGAGTAGGATGTAGGAGACACTTGGTCAGCTTTGACTGTGTGAATGGCTGTGCAGCTCCTGACCACCGTTAGTAAAATAATTTGCTGGGGACATAATCTATGATGAAGTCAGTAAATATGCCAAGGGATTGGAATGCAAGTGGCCCTTTCCAGCTCTACTCTAATCTTATCCATGGAAGCTTCACAGCTCCTTACAAACCTGTTCCCTAGGAATGGTGGCACTTTATGTCCCATAATTTCATGGGTGTTTCCATTCTGACTTTCTGAATTTGTATTCTCTCCAGCCAGAGGAATTGACCAACATCTTGGAAATCAGCAACGTCGTTTTTACAAGCATGTTTGCCCTGGAGATGATCCTGAAACTTGCTGCTTTTGGTCTCTTTGATTACCTCCGCAACCCATACAACATCTTTGACAGTATCATCGTCATCATCAGGTGACAAGGGCCTTGGGGATCAACTAAAATACACATAGAAAAAGGGTACCGCAGAGCTTGCACTTTTTCATGTACCTTTTCAAAAAGGGTTTAGCAGCTGTACTGGGAGGAGCTGAGCTGATGCACAAAGCCAAGGATTGGGAGACCAAGATGTCTTTTCCCCATACTTGGTGACTCTTGTCAAGCTGCATGGTGTTTCTGCCCCTCAGTAGAATGGAAGTGATCACAGTTGCCTTGCAAGTCTACAACAACTATTAGCTGTGAAATATTTTGCAAATGTGTAAACGAAGGATGCTGCAGAGGTTTAATATGTGATAGAAGAACTTGTCTTGCTGGAATATAATGCTGCAATCCTTTCCTCATGTTCATATTCTGAAGGGAGAAATGCAGCTTTCTACATATAGCTATAAACCTGTAGTATATACTTATAATTTTATCTTGTTCAAACAGATTTTTCTCTCTAACCCTTACACACATGTTGCCAATGCAGAGGTCAAACTTGGATTAGCATTGTTACACCTCTCTCTTTTTTATTGTTCACTTCTCTCTTATTTTGTCCCTCACACTCCTTGTGCATCTCTGGACCACAGCATCTGGGAGATCATCGGCCAATCAGATGGTGGCCTTTCTGTGCTGAGGACTTTCCGTCTCCTGCGGGTGTTGAAGTTGGTGCGTTTCATGCCTGCACTGCGACGCCAGCTTGTGGTCCTGATGAAGACTATGGACAACGTAGCCACCTTCTGCATGCTCCTTATGCTCTTCATCTTTATATTCAGGTGAGGGGGCAGTTAGTTGCCTTGCAGTGTTGCAGAGAGGCACTGTGTGGTTCATGTAGGCAGCAACTTCAGAGCGTGAGTGCCTGACTTCTCTTGCCCATTTCTCTAGGCTCTGGCAGCGATGACAGACATTCATTTGCTCATGAGGGCTGAGTTTACTGCTGCCCTGAATCAGGTTCAGCAGCTGAAAATTTGGCCTGGATGGGGTGGAGAAATACTGCCACCAAATGCGCATGTTGAGCATAATGTCCCATTGAAGGATAGGTGAAGTCTCTTGATAATCAACACTGGCTGCAGGGACAATTCAGTCTGGAGGCTAGCTCTGACAAAAGGGTGGCATGAAGCTTCCAAGAAAGTTTGTCAGTGTATCCAATGGAGGCATTGGTAGGGAGATGAAGGAAAGGAGAGCAACCAAGAATGATGGAGAGAGCAGGTCTGAAGAACAGGTTGGAAGGAATATGTGAGCTCTGAGGAAGTACAGATGAGAAACAAATTTGGGGCTTTTGTGAACTACAGGAGTGTAATACACAGCTCCTTCACAGATAGGTCCCAGTGCTCTGGCTGTGGTGTTCTACCCCTCACACCTGTGGTGCCACATTGGGTTACTGGGAGGAGAATCACTCTGATGAGTAAATTGTGATGGCAGAGATATTTATACTTGATACCACCTCCTCTTCCTGTCCCAACAGCATCTTAGGAATGCACATCTTTGGTTGCAAGTTCAGCCTTAGGACAGACACAGGAGATACAGTTCCCGACCGAAAGAATTTTGACTCCCTACTGTGGGCCATTGTCACGGTCTTCCAGGTGAGCTCATTTTGCTCTCTACAGATGGGCCAAGGCAAAGTCAAGAGGATCAGGAGGTGCTTAGACTTTTTGCAGAGCATTGCACTTGCAGAGCATTGCACTTGTGTGCACAAAAGTGCACACAAAAGGCTCTGGTGTGTTATGTTTGGATGAAGAACAATTATGTGTCATAACCAAGCGACTGGTGTGCCTGCCAGATAGGGGAGGATTCTTCCTTTCTAGGAGGCACTTTGCAAAGGTCACTTCTGTTGTGGGAACTCCTGTGTTTAGCACCATAACCCCAGCTTGTGGATGCTCTCATGGTAGCTCTTGCTTCTTGCTCAGCTGGGTTGGACTCAATGATCTTTTGAGGTCCCTTCCAACCTCTACAATTCTGTAACTAACGTTATCAGGGCAATATCACAGCTGGATGGTGGCAGTGGGTATGTGGTTATGGGGAATTTAAGAGGCCTGATGTGGTTCTGATTATATCCTTTCACTGTCCTTTGTGTTCTTCTTTCATATTTATGTGGCCTCTGCTCCTGGTTGCAGATACTAACCCAGGAGGACTGGAATGTTGTGCTCTATAATGGCATGGCCTCCACCTCGCCATGGGCATCCCTCTACTTTGTGGCTCTCATGACATTTGGAAACTATGTGCTCTTCAATCTGCTGGTGGCCATTCTTGTGGAGGGGTTCCAGGCTGAGGTAAGTTGCCACCAAGGCTTCATTAGGGAAAGGAGTAGAGGTGCTAAGAAGGGGACCTTTGAGACACTTTGAAGGTATTGGGGTGGAGAACTCCCAAATTATCACACCTCTGTTATTTCCCTCATTAAGTTCAGGGCAGGCTTCATTTTAAAAAAAAAAAAAAAAAAAAAGACAGTGTTAATCCTTGCAAAGAAAGAGACAAGCCTTCTGGAAGGAACTTTGACTTGTGCAACAGATCCTACCACACTAAGGTGAGTTCTTTGTTCCTTTCAAAACAAGAACGCAGTACCTCAGCCATCCCAGGTTTGCAATGATCATCATGATGCCTCACTGCCAAGGAGGATTTTACAAAAAGACACATGATTGTTTCTGTTTATGAGCTCCCAACTTATAAATTTCTATGTTCCAGGGTGATGCCAACCGGTCATACTCAGATGATGATCAGAGTTCATCAAACATGGAGGAAGTAGATCAGTTCCAAGAGGTCCAGGAAGGTTCAGGTACAGTAGCTCAAACAGCCTCATTTGTTCACCTCTGATTGCTGTTTAGTGGGAAATGTGAAAGCAGATTTTGCATAAAATTCACTCCCATCTCCAAGAACTTACTGGTTTTCCTTTTGAACTTAATGCTAGTTTGTGGTGTTATCTTTGGAAAAGTCAGGGCTGTGTTGGCATCCTGAAGAATCTGATAGCTAAGAGGAATGGTTCTTGAATGACCTAAAGCATGGCAAATAAGAGTGAAAAGTAAGAGTGTCTACACTTACATTCAGGAGCACCATTTCAGGAACACTGTGTCCAAATCTGGAACCCACACTTGGATAGGGGATATGAACATATTAAAAAGGACTCAGACAAATCTGGAAGTCTTGCCTCATAGCAAAAGGCTAATGAAGCTTAGAGCAGCCAGAGAAGGAACTTGATCACACACTCTGTAAGCACCGACCATAAGGAGAGATTTCTGATGGTAGATGGCTCTTTAATTGAGCAGAAAAAAGCATAATGAGATTGTAAAGGTTGGAAGCCGTAGCTAGACAAATTCAGACTGAAAAAAGCCACATACTTTTAAGGAAAGATAATTAACTGTTGGAACAGTCTGCCTACAAACTGCCAGGTAAGGTCTCCACCCCTCAAAGTCTTTCCTTGAAGACTGCAAGCCTTTCTACAAGAGATGTTATACCTCAGGCAGGACTTGGTAGCAGGGAGCACAACAGATGGTGAGCCGGGAGCTAAGGAGAAGGGACAGCCAGGCAGGAGGGAAGGGACCACACTGACATAGGCACAGCACTAACACAAGATGAGCAGAGCAGGTCTGCTGATACTAGCAAAGGTCATCCATGGTGATGAGGCAAGCCAAGGAGTCCAGTCAGCAAGACAAGATCAGGATCAACATGGTACAAGTGTATTCACAGCATAACCCAGACAAGCACCACAGGCACAGGTCTGAGCTTGAATGTAGCTTCCACAGTAAGGAGCAGTGCTCCAGTTTTGGCTTGTCAGCTTTTTCCTGCAACTTGGCTGTTTTTACGGCAGTTTGGTCCTGGATTACATGACTGCTGTCAGAGCTTACATTGAATGCACGCATCCAGTCCCTTCAAAGGGCAGATGGGGAAGAGGTTGTTGAGTCTGTTGGTGCACTCACTGACACTGCAACCAGGTGAGGATATGTGACCTTCATTATGCAATAGGTCAAACTAAAATGATTTTATCAGCTCTTTCAGGCATTAAAACCCAGTACTCACCCTCTCCTTCCATCTCGATAAATGCTGATGGTCATCCATAGAACTTAACCTATTCCTCAGTGTTCTGGATCTTCAAGATCAATGACCAGTCATTTGAAGAGGCCCAGTGTAGTAGGATAGACTGGGATGAAGAGTATGGCTGTGGGAATTTAAAGGTGACACCACTACATGCATGGTTGTGGGTCTCTCTAAATCTTAGGCTGAGACACCAAGGAAGAGTCTAACTGCTCGAAATAGCCAGCAGGACAGTCAGTGGTATTTGTTCAGACCTAAGATGCAGATGTCTGTTCTTGGCATGCAGAAGCACACTTTCCTCCTGCTACTGCCAGGGTTTGGCTTCTTGCTCTGCCTGTCAGTCTGAGTCTGCCTGACCAGTACTCTGCTTGTCTGTCTGGCCCCAATGACAGCTGCTGTGAGTTTTGATAACTGAGGAGAATACTTCAAAGTCTTCCCAGCTAGTGCTGTTCTTTCCACCACACCCTGAATCAGAAGGTGTCATTGTTGGTTGATGCTAAACAGCTAGTATTCTGTTAACTACTGCTAACATACTTAACCAGCTTAGACAAAGAAACAGTCACTGAATAGTGAGGAACCCACCTTCTTCTTTTCTCTTTCTTTTTCTCAACATCTTTCCACTCAGATCCAAAGCTCTGTGCAATTCCTGTGACACCTAATGGACACTTTGACCCATCCTTGCCCTCTTCCAATCCACCAGTGGCTGCCGGGGGAGTCACTAACTCTTCACGCAACTCCCTGCAGCCTGACCACATCCGTGTTGCTGTTGGCTCCCGGAAGAGCAGTGTGATGTCCCTGGGGAGAATGACCTATGACCAGCGATCCTTGGTGAGTCAGTGGAAAAGTGTGTAATACCCTTCTTTGAAGCCCGAGTACTCTGTTGTCTTTCTGTCATCATCTGGGGATTGTTGTGGAGGATGGCACTGCTGCTGTAGACTTCTAACACAAGGACATTGCCTGTCTTGAGGAAGCCAGGTCAGTCCACAATATTTATCTAAATTTCTAGATTACTGATGTCTCCTTCCAATTTACTGATCTATATTCCATTGAGTGTGGGCTCCAGCTTTTTTATATCCTACCAATGGGAGAGGAAGAACACCAAGGAGACAGTCTCCCTCTTAGAGTTAAACACATTTTGTCCTCTTGCCCTCTCTTTGTTTTCTCAGAGCACAGGAAATGTGCACTGAGTGAGTTAAGAGAATAGGAATACTTGGGTTATGCCAAAACTGCCAAGTCCTACAACAGGTGGAAGCTTTTGTAGGAAAAAAAGAAAGAAACCTTGACCTGGAGTTCCCCCATAGCAGGTCCTGCTGCTACTTAGCACTTCCACACGCACTGCTGGCTGTCCAGCCAATGCATCTCAGACCTGTCCACCTTGTAACAACTGCTTCTGGGCCTTCTAGCCACTGACATACACAGCTTTGGGGTTTGGATCAGTGCTCAAAGGGTTCATGCCCCTGTTATTTCAAAACAGGGAGAGCTGGCAGCCACGGGCTACATGATAAGTTGCTGATGTTGTTGGACTAGACTCTAACCAACAAGCCTGTTTCTCTCATTTCATCTTTTTATTAAGGCTGTACTCAACAATGGTATGTCAGATTATCCATCACCCCATACCTTGTGTTATCCTTTACCCTAGGGCAGTGTAAAAAGCTGCCAATCAGATTTTTGGAGAGCTTTATTCTTGCTTTGTGCTGGTGTAAGTAACAACATCAGGCACCTGGCCTTTGGCTTTATTATTTAGCTTTCCCATAAGTGCTTTGCACACAGATGGTGCTATGAAGTAATCACAGCCAACACCACTGCTACCTCATTATCAATTTATTGTCAGATTTACAGAGATTGCTGCTAAATTTCCGCTATGCAACTTCTTCAGTGGCTAAAAATGGCAACCTCCTGGCCTAGGAGCCCAGGGAGAAGTCTGTTATCTGAGATAGGACTGCATGCTCGCTCCTGGTGCCCGGAGTTGCTGAGTCCCCATCCTGCTCTCTTACAGTCCAGCTCACGCAGTTCCCACTACGGTGCGTGGGGCCGCAGCGGGGCCTGGGGAAGCCGTCGCTCCAGCTGGAACAGCCTGGCCCGGGGACACAGCCTGAAGCACAAACCTCCCTCCGCTGAGCATGAATCCCTCCTATCTGGGGAGAGGCACAGGGCAGCAGATGGGGAACCGGATGGGACAGCAAGAGTGTTCCATCACCGCCGGACCCTGTCCCTGGACAACAAGGGCTCCTGTGACCTGCTGGAGTTGGCCTCGGTCCCGTCCAGCCACAGAGTGACCTGTAAACTGGGAGCTGGTGCTGGAGAGCATCAAGACTGCAATGGCAAAATGCCCAGTATTGCCAAAGAGATCTTCCCAAAGATGAACAACCGCAAGGAACGGGGAGAGGATGATGAAGAGATAGATTATGTGAGTATTTGATGTAGGGAACCTGGGGTTACACTGTGGTGCTGTTTTAGTCTCCCTGCAAGGTAGACAGGATAAGTGGAAAAGGTGCTTTAAGTACATCTGGAGGACAACATCGAACACAAGTGGGACCTTAAGCATACAAACAGGAGGGGAATCAACTTTTTAAAAGGGTAGATAATGGCAGGACAAGGGGGAATGGATTCAAGCTGAAGGAAGAAAAGTTTAAATTAGATATTATGGGGAAGTTTTTTACAGAGAGAGTGGTGAGGTGCTGGAACAGGCTGCCCAGAGAGATGGTGGATGCCCCATCCCTGGAAGTGTTCAAGGTCAGGTTGGATGGAGCCCTGGGCAACCTTGTGTAGATCCAGGCCTGGAGTTTGGTGGCCCTGCCTGTGGCAGGGGGGTTGGAACTCTATGATCCTTGGAGTCCCTTCCAACCCATGCTATTCTATGATTCTAGACCCAGACAAATCCAAACCACATTTTCAGGGTGCCTGCAAGGCAGTCATAGAGATGGATGGTGGGAGGAAGGCAGATGTGAGGCACATGCACATGGTTGTTCGGGGGCTGTTATTTCAGCACAGTGCAGCCAGTGATTTCTACAGGTTAGGAAAGGTCAGGCTGTGTGACCAGTGAGAGGTTTGCATGGGGAACATTAGCAGATCAGAGCAGGATGCAAAGGCATAAAAGACAAGGCAAGTGAGTTTTGCAGTGCCTGCCTGTGAGACTATAATGGCCTATCTGCAGAAGGATCAAAGGGTAGAAAAAGTGGAGCGAGAGTCAGTAGAAATTTAAACAGACATAAATGCTATATCACTTCCAAGCCCAAGTGCCAACAGAAGACTTTCCTGTCCTGGAGTCTTGTTTAGCTGAGGTAGCGAAGAAACACAGTCCTCCATGTAACAGAACCATTTCAACAGCTCTAAGAAGGCATCATGGACATCATACTCTAGCAGGGACTCCAGCAGTTTTATTTGTAATGATTTAGAGGGGAAACCAGATGACAAGATGTAACTATGCCTTGGCAAAGCAGCTCATGTGTCCTTTTCAGTGGCTTGCTGTTCTTTGAGTCCATTTCCTCATTCAGGGGCTTAAAGAAAGGCAGGTAGTGCACCTGGTAAATTGAAGGTAGTGGTATTTTGGGGTCAGAAGTGAAAAGAAGAGTGCCTCTCTCAAGCAAGTGGGAAGGTAACCAGTAGCACTTGTTTCTGTTATGTTCCTCCAGAGTCTATGCTTTCGCATCCGGAAGATGATGGAAGTCTATAAGCCAGACTGGTGTGAGTTACGGGAAGACTGGTCCATATATCTTTTCTCTCCACAAAACAGGTTTGTGCAGTTTTTGCCATGAGAGGGTTGAGAACATGGGGTAGATTCTGTTGCTGTCCTGGCCACATCCACTGAGCTGCATGTTAGGTTGCAACTTTAAATTTACCAGCTGGGAATATGTTTTGTCTCCTCCAGCTTCCCTTCTACAGCCCAATAACATCTATCTTCCTTGATTCTGGAGATGAAAGGAAGGATGAGAATCCCAAATAGCTATTGTGATTTCCCCTCCCTTTGGAGCATTGCATTTTTCTTCTGTGTAATCATAGGTATTTATAGCAAAGCAAGGCAGGGAATACTAACACTAACCCAAAAAGGAGAAGGAATGTATTATTAACAAGACTATAATACTGATATTTCCTCCCTTGGTACCAGAACAATCTCTCCATTTCAGTATGAACTTATCAGCAGTCATATCACACCTTTTAATGCAAAGCGATAGCAAAGCTGCTACTTCAGAGCTCAGTTTTGGCCAGACCTCTCGATTCACTGTCCTCATAGCTCCTAACCTTGCTCTACCCAAAGCACAGGTGCCTACTGGAACTCTCTTGCAGGTTTCGTCTCCTCTGCCAAACAGTCATTGCTCACAAGCTCTTTGACTACGTCGTGCTGGCCTTCATCTTCCTCAACTGCATCACCATTGCCCTGGAAAGACCACAGATAGAACACAGAAGCACGGTGAGCACCATTTCCTCCCACTTGCTTTTCAGCACAACCTCTGAAAGAGGTTCAAAAGTGTTCCCAGCACTGGTATAACCTCTGGAAGAACTTCTGCATTTAAACACCAGCTCCCACTCATCTATTCAAATGCCCAAGTATTAGTAATTCACACAGTGTGGGCTTCCCCTGCAAGGTCTTATAACAGGGTGACCAACTTTATAGTACAGTAATCCTAGTTTCCTCCCTCTTGGAAAGTGAGGCAGTCCCTCAGGCACCTGCAGTTAAGAGATGACTGGCAAAACCAACAGGGACAGGGAACCGAGAGACAGAAGTAACTTCCATTCCGTAGGAACGGTATGTCATCATTCGCGTACGCTGCTTTTCAGCCTTCTTGGAGATGGCTCCAGCTGGCAAGTGAAATGGTATTTTCTGCACATGTCTGCCTTAGGTGACCCCCAGACTCTACTGCACTTACACTCAGCAGCCCTTTGGGAAGGGGTCCCAGCTCAGTGTGGCAGGTCAGGACAGAGCAAGCACTGGCAGAATGGGGCAGAAAGTGCCCTGAAACCAGATATGCAGGGTACATTGCAAAACCCATCCACTGCACTCTTGTGGAGTTGTGTAGGATCCTGCCCTAGCTGTGGCACAGGGCTGAGCCAAGGTGTATGAGCTAAAAGATGCCCAGCACTGACCTTTGCCAAGGGCATGTCTCTTATTTGCCCAACTTTCAGACCCTTCCCAGGAAAGCAAAAGATACCAAGTTCATCAAAGGGGCTTGACAGAGTAACAAGAAGTCAAGACACATTTAAGGCCTTTCTCTGTTTTTTCTAGGAGAGAATCTTTCTCACTGTGTCCAACTACATTTTCACAGCAATATTTGTAGCTGAGATGACACTGAAGGTAAGTTACTGGAGATGAACAGCTCAGAGCCTTTTCCCTGTCTAGAAACAACATGGGTCTTATTTGCTCAGCCCCCTTCTAAAGTCTCTCCATCTTTTCAGTATGCCAGTCCTTCCCTCTACCTTGGCAAAGGCAGATACTGCCTGGGCTTGAGTCCTCTTTTGTGAGGCATGGAGGGGATGTTTATGCTAGGCTTTAAATCCAAAGGGATCTTAGTATCCAGGAGGAATAGCTGGCCTTCAGATACGGATTTTGTAATGATTTCAAATGTCCATTCCCTTTCTCCTGGAGGAAGAACAGGTGAAACAACAATATTAATAATGTGCTTTTAGTTGAAATAATTATCAGTAGGTGTCTAAATACTTTGCAACAACAGGGAAATCTTGTTATTCCTCTCTTGAGATTGGGAAAGAGTCCTAGAACTGGGCGTCTGAAGTAAAACTTTAAGATTCATACCTGAATTATGGTCATGCTTTGCAGAGAGTTCAGTTCTCCCCAGGGGCAGCAATTTCTGTAGCATCTACTGGTTTTGTGAGAACTGCTGAGAATCAAACCACCCCTTTAAGAGCAAAACGGGGGGGGGGGGTGGGTTGGTGCCAAATTTTTCCTCCCAGGTGATCTCCAGACTGGGAGACTTGCCCCAGATAGATGTTATGGCAGGGAAAAGTTTCCTGTGTGTTTCCTACAGCAGCCTGTTGCTCAGGAAGGCAGAGGAAAGGTGAGAAGACACCATAGCCCTATAATTTCTGGAGTTCTGTGCTACCATTTTCCCCAAAGATGTTTCTCTTCATAGCATTCCATGCTATGAAAAAAGATAATGTGAAAGAAAAAAGATGATGAGATGTCTCTTCAGTGTCATGTGGAGTTGATAAATGTTCCCTATTCTCCCCCTCTCTCCACTGCTACCCTCTACTAGGCAACATGCAGAGGAGCCATTAAAGGCCCTCTTCTCTCTCCTCTCTTGCAGGTGGTCTCTCTAGGCCTGTATTTTGGGGATCAGGCTTATCTCCGCAGCAGCTGGAACATCTTGGACGGCTTCTTGGTCTTCGTGTCTCTCATTGACATTGTGGTCTCAGTGGCCTCTGCTGGTGGTGCCAAAATCCTGGGGGTGCTGCGAGTCCTCCGGCTGCTGCGCACCCTGCGTCCCCTCCGGTCAGAGTCCCACCAAGCCCTGCTAGGTCCCCTCTTCCCACCAGACATGCCTAGGAAGGGTCTCAAACAGATCCCACAGTGCTAGGCAGAGTGTGGCCTTTGACAAGCCCTAAGGCACAGGGAGGTTTCCCTTAGCCATATGACTGGTCACTGCAGTCGCAGGGAGAGCGGGGGTTTGCTGCTGCAGAAAATGTTTAGCTTAGGTCAAACATCCCTGCCCTCTCCCTCTGCCATTCTTCCCCTTCCTTCTCTTCCAGAGTCATCAGTCGAGCCCCTGGCCTGAAGCTGGTGGTGGAGACGCTTATTTCTTCCCTCAAGCCCATAGGAAATATTGTCCTCATCTGCTGTGCTTTCTTTATCATCTTTGGCATCCTGGGTGTGCAGGTAGGTTGTTACTGACCATCAAACAGCCCCTGTGCCCCCACCCCCAGGTGCTACAGCAGGTATAGCTGGAGCAGGAAGGACAGGCAAGCTAGGAAATCTTTTGCACCTGCCCTCTTCCATAAACTGTCTCCCACCATAATGTCCCCACATACTTTGGCAAGGACAGACATGTACTCAGTGAGTGCAGGCATTGCTGGATGTGCAAGACAGAAGTTAATGCTCACTCCTGGAAGGGGCTGGATCAGGATTTGGGTCAGCATTATAGGGAGAACCCAGGGCTGGCACAGCACAGGGCTCACTGGGCGCATCCATGTCGCACCACAAGCAGCTCGGTGCCTGCTTGCACGAACCCTGCCTCTCAGCTCTGCTTCTCCCCCTCACTCTGCACCCTAAATCCACCCACAACCTTCTTTTATTTTTTTTTTTTGTTTAATCCTCTTTATTTTTGGCTGTTGCATTGCAGAGGAGCAAGGGCGTGGGCGTTACTTCCATCTCGGGGAATGCGCTATACTTAGTCTGCTCTGATGCATCTGTACAAATGCACAATCCAGTACCTTCCATATGGGGAAAGGAGCCCTGGGCAGAAAAACCACAGCAGTGCAGTGCAGCTTTGTGAAAAAAAGTATCTGAGAGGGAGGGGACATTTCTTCTGGGTTTTTTTTACCCTCAGATGAGATCTTCTTTTCCCATCAGCTCTCTCAGTAACTGGAAAGCAGGGAGGGAAGATTACTTTTGAGGACGGAATAGGAGACTTTTTTTCCTTTTTGGCCAGTGGCTCTAACTGCACCCAGAAAGGCTGCCCTAAAGGCTGTCAGATGGTAAGAGCTTACAGTCACCTGGGGCAACGGAGGAGGCTGAAAAGCCAGGTGTGGGTCGCCCTGGCTCCTTAGCAATGTTTGAGCCTGTGCTCTATGTCACCTCCCTGCCGTCATGTTCCACCTAGCTTGCAGCCCTGCAGCCTACCTACTGTCTCGGGAGCTTCTGCACATCCCAGGGAGCATGGGGAACCCTGTGGGGAAAGGGGCTGATGGCATCACTCCTCTCCTGCAGCTCTTCAAGGGCAAATTCTACCACTGCCTGGGAGTTGACATCAAGAACATCACCAACCGATCTGACTGCGTGGCCGCGAACTACAAGTGGGTGCACCACAAGTATAATTTCGACAACCTAGGACAGGTGAGTGTGCCCGCAGTTCTCTCATGGGAACCCATCAAAGAGTTTGTCCCCTATACATATGTCTCCCGGGGGCACAGATGCAGTACCTGGAAAGCCTGATACCTGAGCCAGGAGGGGAAGTTATTTCACGGGCATCCATGCAGAAGCTGTATCGCTAGTGGTTTGGTATCAGGATAATGCTTACAGGTTGTGGAGAAAGAAAAGTGGTGGCAGCAGAGAGCTTGATTTTCTTTTTCCTTCTGCTGCAAAGCAGATGTTCTTGACAACCTCTCTCCTCTGGTGTGTCTGGCGGCACATGGCTTCCTGTACCCCCCCACTGTCTCCTCCACAGGGGAAGGAGGAGGTTTTGATGTGTGCAGAGACGCAGGTGGAAAGAGTATTTCTATGTTGTGTGTGCTAGAGCGTAAAGCCACAATGGTTTTTTTTCCTGCCTGCCAAACACACCTGCTCCACATCTGCTTTGCTTTGTATGTTTCAGGCTCTGATGTCCCTCTTTGTTCTGGCTTCCAAGGATGGCTGGGTCAATATTATGTATAATGGACTAGATGCTGTGGCTGTTGACCAGCAGGTATGAAGACTTCCTTGTGAAAGGACCCTTTTCACTTTCCTCAGGCTAGTAAGGCAGAAGCATGCTTTAACATCCTGCCTCATAGACCTCCCTCAAACCAAGAATCCTTTCCAGGGCCCTTCTGAATCTTTGGCTCACCTATTTGCAAGGAGTCAGGGCCATGCCTGATCTATGCAGAGAGGTGCAGTTGTGGCTGTACAGTGGGTTCCTGGGGTTATTCTCATCCTCTGCTCAGTTTGGATCTTACAGCAGGCCTTTTTCTATTTGTAATGATGGAGCAACAGTGACATGTGCTTTTCTGGGCAGGTTGGCCTCCTTCTGGCCCACAGACGGTTATTTTAAAACCCTGTAAAACAAGGCCTGTGGAGCTGCTGCCCACTCTATTTCTCTACTACTAAGACAATGACCTTGATAGTATGCAGTGTAGGCACCTGCCATGGGTTGCAGTACCAGAGGCTTGAACCTTGGGATTGATGCTCCATTTACCTCTGGACCTCTGCAGAAGGTGCACCACTGTTGGCTTTTTTGCAGAAGACATAGCCAAAGTCAGGGCCTCCTTTTTCTCTGAGCACGAATGACACTTCTGGTCTCACTGCTGTTTTAGTGGTGTGTGGATGTGGTCTCTACTTGACCTCAAGCCAAAAGTGTTCCCAGGTGCCTAGAACACCCATTTTACCACATACTGGTGTTGTACTTAACCTGTGGCTGGGGTTGTGTCTGAACTGTAGGTGACTCTGCAGGTGGGCCTTTGCCCTTGACTCCCACCTACTCCATGAATGCCCAGCTGATGCCAAAACACCATTAGCCAATCACAAGATTCTTTGCCTTTAGCTCCAGCTCTTCCCTGACCAATTCTCTGATTTCCATAACCTCTCCCCACCTCCCCAGCAGCCAATCACCATGGCAGGTCCCACTCCTGTCATTTCCATACTACCGTGGATACCCCTGATTGACCATCTCTCTTCTCCCCCCTTCTCCAGCCAGTAACCAACAACAACCCCTGGATGCTCCTCTACTTCATCTCCTTCCTCCTCATTGTCAGCTTCTTTGTGCTCAACATGTTCGTGGGAGTGGTGGTGGAGAACTTCCACAAGTGCCGTCAGCACCAGGAAGCTGAGGAGGCACGCCGGCGGGAGGAGAAGCGCCTGCGCCGCCTGGAGAAGAAGCGAAGGAGTAAGGCACAGCCTAAGTGTTTGGTTGGTTCGTAGGCCAAGGTTTTCTGAGAAAAACCTTCTCCTCTTCTTTTTCTTTCCCAATGGACTGGTCTCCAAAATGCATTGCTTGCAGCTGTGCTCTCAGTCTTCCTCCCCATGCCACTGCCATATTGCTCTGCACCTCGCCGGGGTGGTCTGGGGAAGAGGGGTGGCTGATGAGGTCTGTTGGGACTCTGGGGAAGCCACTGGGGTTTTAGCACCCTGCCCCTTGGGAGGTAACATTTACCAAAAAGTACCCCTGTGCACCTTCTGACATGCACTGTTGACACAGGATGTGCACACATCAGTACGCCTCCTGGGCTTGGGACAGTCCCACCTGAGCTTCCTGCAACCCAGCTGGTGTTTGGAGGAAGACATAGGCCACCTTTGTGTTTAAACTCAAATTTAAAGAACAGGGAGGGGAAAAAAAAGAGGAAGATCCTTGTGTTTTGTTCCTGACTCTTTCCATCAATGTTGTAGTGTCACTCTTTGGGGTCCCAGACCCTCTGGGGTGAAGCAAGCCCTCTTCCTGGTGTTTCTGTCCTCTTCTGTATTATTTTTAGACAAAAATTGCGACAGCATACTCACCCCTAAAAATCATCCCTACTACCCCAGACTGATGGTTTTCTTCCATTCACAGCCTGTTGGGCATGCTTTCCCTTCCTCTGCTCCAGTTTTTTTCCTCTCTTGTGTGACACCCTGGGGCCTCTCCTGTAACCATCTGCTCCCTTTTATCATTTGTGATCTTAATTTGTTGAGGCATGAAATGCTGATTTAGCACCATTTGCACAAACATAGACTAACAGATTTTCTTTCTAGCATTCCTCTCCTTGTCTTTTTTCTACTTAATTTTCCCCACTTGTGCTTTCTTCTTTTTTTTTGCATTTCCCCCCTCCTTCCTTTGTCCCAATCTTTTACCTGTCCTTTTCTGTTCTTTCTCTCTCCTGCTGTCATTCCCTTTTCTTTCTTATGCCTGTTCCCTCCTCAGCGTTTCTTACCCATTTCTCTCTTTCTTCCAATTTCTTCCTAACTCTGCCCATCTCCCTCTTTCCACTGAAGAGGCGCAGCGTTTGCCGTATTATGCTACCTACTGCCCCATACGCCTCCTTATTCATTCGGTCTGCACCAGCCACTATCTGGACATCTTCATCACTTTCATCATCTGCCTCAACGTGGTCACTATGTCCCTGGAGCACTACAACCAACCTGTGGTGAGTGAGATCATGGAGATAAGCCATATCTCTAGTCATTATGTTATTTTGCTACAGCCTTTTGATGACCACTGTGCACCAGAATAGGCAGGACACTTAAGTGTCTTAATGGAAAGAGGTAATGTAGTAGGCAGAATTATGTGAAGAGTTTTCTATACATCCAGAAAGGTAGCTCCTACTCAAACACTAGTTATCCATTAAAATCAATAAAGATATCCAAGTAAGAGTTAGGACCCTTAGAAAGCACAGTGAAATTAAGTCTCTGTGCTTTATATTATTAAGAGGGTATGTGGGTCACCCAAATTTAGCTGCATGGTCTGCTTTGTATGTTCCCCTGGATCCTAACAGAAGGAGTGGTGGAAACAGCCATGTCCTGGGAGCTTCAGGCTTTGCATCAGATTTCCAGAAGTCAATCTAATCCTCCTGCCATATGGCCTGAGCTGAGAGGACTACAGTGACTGTTTGTGTGTCATGGCATGGGATGTCTTTATTGAGCTATCTTTTTTGCATTAGAGAAGCTGGAGGGACAAAGTGCTGAGCAGAGACTTTCTGAGCTGCAGGGGATGATTCCCAGAAAAGGGTCTCAAAGGCCAAATAAGTTTTATACTTTGGTTGGAACACTCTGAGCAAAGGTCTAGCTGCCATTGATGAAAAAAATGTATGCTGCACATATCAAAGGAGTGTTCTGCCTCCATATGTAGACAAAGCATTCATCATGACATCTGCCTCGTGGCATTTCAGTTTTTTCTTCAGGCAACCCTTGATTGAGGTGACAGCTCAACCCTGGTTGACCCTTGGTTGAGGTGCCTGAGCAGGTGCTGTCCAAGGTAACTCAGGCTTTGATCAGGAATGGGATCTGTATCTTCATTCAAGTCCACTGCCAGTTTCCTCTGTTTCTTGCCCATCTTGCCCAGTAGCCCACCTTTTATCTCACCCTTGATGGTGCCCAACTGTACTCTGCAGGACTTCTCAACCTTTATTGTCATCCTCACATCGGGCCTATGTTCCCAAATCAGTTGCTTCCTTACTCCTCAGCTCCTCTCCCTGGACCACAGGTCCAGCCATGTCAGCTTGCTGTCAGGCTCTGCTAAAGAATCTTGCCAAAGTGCTTCAAACCCTTCCAGTTGGCATTATGTATGCCTGCTCCAGACCAAGGCATAGAGGGGTTTCCTCCCATCAGAGCTAACATGTATGCACAACTGGAGCAACCTATGTGCCAGTGTCATTAACATGGTGACAGAGGTGGAGGTGGCTAATGATACTTGGTGGATTATCCTTGCAACAGCAACCTCCTCGCTGATATGCTGAGCAGTACCAGAGAAAGGAGAAATAACTGATTCTGAGAACAGCATGGGCTAGAGGGGCCATCTGATGGTTGCCCTTCATAGATAGCCTCCGTGTTCAAGTAGGTAGGAAACATGGGGCAGCTTTCTCACCTCCTCATAAATTACTGGTACTCAGGAAATGTCCCCCCAGGTTATTTTCTCAGTGTTGCTTTCACCTCAACTCCCTACTCTTTCTTTCTGCTGGCAGTCCTTGGAGACCGCCCTCAAGTACTGCAACTACCTGTTCACCACTGTCTTTGTGTTGGAAGCAGTCCTCAAGCTGGTGGCATTTGGTCTGCGGCGATTCTTCAAAGACAGGTGAGCAGAGGGTTATGTTAATCATGGCTGTGGGGCAACTGGGTTGGGGTTGGAGTGTTTGAGGATGGATCCCTATCTGGAGTATGAGGTGGTAGCAAAGTACCCTAACTGCCTCCTAGTTCTGCACAGCATGAACCTAGCCTCAGCCCATGTAAGCTGCAATGCCTAGGCAATAGTAAGAGTTGTCCAAAACCTGCCTCTTGGTTGGCATCTACTGGTTAGGCTAAAAAGCAAAGGAGGTGGGGTTAGAGAGAGACCTTTTTTTCCCTACCCTTGAGGCAAACTAGGAGCATGCTGAACCAGAACGTATATAAAGAAGCTGATTCGAGGTAGTAAGGCCATAAAAAGCTGAGCCCATTAGTCAAAGCATAGCACCATAGTAACACAGCTCCATGCTTTCAGATCAGGCTGGCTTGCCTCTGGCTGCTCAGGGTGTGTGCAAAGTGAATCTCTGTCTGCAGAAGCCTATATAGGCTGACTCAGAGTGAGGCCTCGGATTCATACATAAAGAAATATTTAGGTTAAAGTGGAGACAATTCACTTTCTTTCTCAGGGAAATGGAAAACCTCCATCTTCCTTTATTCTCTTCAATTTTTCTTCTTAAGGTGGAACCAGCTAGATCTGGCCATTGTGCTGCTGTCTGTCATGGGCATCACATTGGAAGAGATTGAAATCAATGCTGCTCTCCCAATTAACCCCACTATCATCCGGATCATGAGGGTGCTGCGCATTGCCCGGGGTGAGAGAGACACTGGCCAGAGGCAGGGATGTAGGTGGCCACGGAGTGGGAGCTGGTGTGATGACTCATGGAGCTGCAGAGTCATTGGCTCTCCCTGTCCCTAGCCCTGGGAGGGAGGCAGGGGATGTGACAGGAGACAGCCTAGAGGCTAAGACTTTCTGGTTTCCTTAAGCCAGACATTTAGATGCAGTGATTTTAACAGGAGGTGAAGGGCCACGAGAGTGAATAGATGATGTGAGACCTGAAGTTTCCCTCTTATTGTTTTATGGGACAAGTATGGCAGTGGTGGCTGGAGGAGGAGCCACCAAGCAGGTTGAAGTTTGCACAGGGAGGGGATTGAATCTTTCTGGTGGTAGCCACATTGTGCTAAGCTGCCTTAACAAATGATGGCTGGAGGAAGAGGAAATGATGGAATGAAGCGTTAGAGCAGAGAGTGAGATACACAACGGCTCTTGGCCAGGCTGTCTGAGTGATGCAGAAGGCAGCCCGTTAGGCATGGGTGGCCGGAACAGAGTATGTAGTAAGAAGAAGATGCACTGGAGGAGAAGGAAACACTGGGAACGTACAGTCAAAAGAGGCCGAAAGGAGAAGGGGTCCAAGGGGTACAATAGCATTTTTCTAAGACAAGGGGAGACAGGACATCGATCTTGTGCTACTGACATTAGTAAGTCACATAGTATGGACCTTCTGAGCTCAGTTTGAGTGACGCTTCTCTTGTGTTTGTGGTCACAGTTCTGAAGTTACTGAAGATGGCCACGGGAATGCGAGCACTGCTGGATACAGTTGTTCAAGCCCTGCCACAGGTAAAATGACCAGCTAACCCCAAGACCCTTATCACAGAATCACGGAATAATTTGTATTGGAAGGGACCTTTAGAGGTCATCTAGTCCAACTCCCCTGCCATGAACCCTTTTTCCAAAGGGTTGATTCTTGTGGAGTCTCAGACATGGTGTCTATTGTGTTGTGGAGGTAACTGCCTGAAGGTGATGTGCAAATTTTCTTGTCAGCTGTGGGGGTACAGCTTTCCTCAGGTAGGTGTTGTTCAGGTTATCATGTCAATCGCAGGGTATAGCTCACTTCATGTCTCTCTTCTCCAGTGCATGAGTGAAATAAGGCTTGACTCCTGGATAAGGGCAGATTTCTTCCCATCATGCCTAGACAGTGTCTACCATTTACAGCTAGTCCCCAGCTCCTCTCTTCCCTCTCCATAAGAAGAGAAGAGTGACTGGCAGTCATTCCAGGAGGAAAGGAGGTCTTTGCATCTAGGCCCCTCTCACCCTTCCCCTCATGCACCCCTTTTTCCCCTCCTCTCATTCATTCATGCTCTCATATTCACACACAGCCACTCCTTGTCTAAGCCAGTGCCTGCCCATTCCTACTTTCTTTTCTTCTTTTCTCCTTCTGTATCCCTTTGTGTTTCTGAGCCTCTCATGTATGAGAAGCAGTGACACACTCTGTTGTGGCTCACGCAGCCGGCAGTTAAGTGTCTACTACAAGACAGCTAGACAGAAGGATTTCATGAGCTGTGAGCGGCAGCTGTTCCCGAATGAGATGCTGACATGGTGCTTTACACAGGCTTCAAGCCCACTGTGAGGATCCTCCTTGATGGATGAGCAGCCAGGGAGACTGGTCCCCTTCCTTTTGGACCCTCTGGAGAGAATTGTTAAGCAAGGAGTAATGGCACCAAGTGGCTCTACTGATAATGTATCAGAGCGTTCCCCAGAAGGCCCCGAGCAGGCAGCTATCTTGCATGATATCAAAATGCATGGGCATTTGTCAGTTGATTTATCAGCTAATGTGCCAGTCTCCATGAGTGATGTAGAGCTGAGAATCAATCTGAAAACAGCATGAGTAGTTACACAAGGGGTTTACGTCTGATGTTGGTGACAATAAACGTCAATATGAATTAGGGGAATCTTGCGGCACAAAAGCGAGCTGGAAACAGTGTGATCTTTCTCAGGTCCTGTGCTCTGTCTGATCTCTCATGTTTTTCATTATGCAATAATAATTTGTATTTTTTGCTATTGATAATATAGTTTATATATAGTATGTATAATAATATTGTCTCCCAGCATAGTTGGGAGCTGGGATACAATGGAAAGAACAGGAGATTAAGGGTGTTCTTACAGCAGACAGCTTTGGACCAGTAACATTTATTAGTTCTGTCTCTGCTGCCCCAGACTGGCTGATTGCAGCTTTTTTGCACCTTGCTTTTTTCTGTTCCAGGAACTACAACAGCTGATTTGCTCAGGCGAGTACCTGGAATGGAGCAGGTCTCCAGATCCAGCATCTGCATGTCTGTGTCATGCTTATTCTGCAACCCAGATAAATGCATCACACAGATATTAAGAGCTGGCTGAAGTAGTATCCAGAAGGCCCTCAGTAAGGCAGAGGACTCTGCAGTGTAATTGCACTTAAATGGTGACTCTCAACTTCAGTCTCAAAATAAAAAGAATAAATAAGAGAGGGGGAAATGTTCGTATCTCTGTCGTTTAGATGGAGAAACTGAGTCATCAGTATGAAGTGGTTTGCTCATGATAGCAAAAGGCACAGCTGGGACCTCCATTCAAGCCTCTGAGCCCTGCTGGTTCAAGCCTCTGAGCCCTGCTGTTTGGTCCTAGCTACAAATCACAAGTATATTCTTCCGTATTTTATACATTCCTGCTTTTCTCTCTCGCATTCACCTACAGCTCCTTTGCTAACCAAGACAATAGGTCAGGTCTTTTGGAGGTCATCAATATCTGCCACAAAATCCTCACAAGCAGATCTAAAGGTCTGGCCTCTAGTTATTCCCTGCAAGGTAATATCTCATTGTGCTTCATCCTTGCTGCATCAAAGCCTGTGATCAATCCACTTCCAATTGATTAGCTTTTGCTTCCTTCTGTAACAAGTTGGCTTCATTTAATAAAGTTATATAACAGAAGGATCAAAAATCAGTCCATAGTTAAAGTTGTGTAAAAAATCTGCACTTAAAGCAGGGCTAAAATCCCCCAGTTTCACAGCTAAAAGATTGAATTTAGTCTCTATATTTTACACACTGAGTCTTCAGGGGACAATTGAATTATCTGTGATATTATTCTCTAAGATTTATTGGCTTTGCCAAAAGAAGCAGTTTAAAATAAGCTGTCCTTTCCCTTGCACTTCTTCTTCCTCTCGACCTTTCTCTTTATGTTGCTAGAGCACAGACTCACATAAGGGATTTTGGCTTGCTAATGGCATATAAGGCATCTCCAGTTGTCCTGTTTCAATTCCCTTCCTGTCTTTGTTATACTGCAACAGTTCTTAAGAGTGACTAGAGCTTTAATTTTAAAGATCCCTTTGAAAATTTAGCCCTTAGCTAGATTTTATTAACTCTTTTTTCTTAATGCCCTGTAGATGCAGTGTGTTCAGAGCATTTACTATGGTGTCCAATTTAGTCATCAGAAATAATTTCTTCCACTTTGAGTATGTAGGGAGACAGAATCTGGCAGCCCAGGGGAGTGGGTGGGCTGAATCATTCATTTATCTCCTGAGTTTGGATGGCACAGCAGTTGCAATGACTAAATTAGGCTCCTGAAGTGGATGATCCTTACAAAGGCCCAGTGACCCACCCGCATTCAGACCAGACGTTGTTCAGTTTTCCAAAATACAGTTTCCAATATACCAGTTGGGTCCATAATTTTTTCCTGCCTTCTCTTGCTCCGCCAACAGTGTACTTACCATTACTGGCATTTTCTGTTATTGCTTAGCCAACCTTTTTCAAAGCCCCCCACCTGCTCTTCACATATAACCTGACTGCCCCACATGCCAAGAGACAGGAGATTCAGAGGCAAGCAGTGATTTGGAAGAGTGGGGCAGTGCCCATGTTGCTGGTGACACTGCTGCCTTTGTGAACCACAAAACAGCAATCCTTGCACTGGGGGTGGGGGTGGGGCTTCAAAACAGCAGCTTCTGGAGACTCTGAAATCAGGATTTGAGCTATTATACTGTCATCTATAGCTTGTCCTTCACCCAGCCAAACTGGCTTTGCTTTCTGTTCCCATGTGCTTTTCTTCACCTGGTCCAGAAATGGCACACTACAGTTAGTCCTGGATGGACTACAGTCAGAGTTCCTGCCAGAGTGGCAGCAACTGGGAAAAGAGCATCCTTCAAGCCTAGTTGCAACTGGTGCCATTGCTGATATTAAGAAATTGTGTGGTTACATTTGTACACTGGGAATTTGCTGCTGTTCTCTTCAGGCTTTCAAAGACAGAAACATCTGTACAGATGAAATGGTCTTTGGGTAGGCTGACCATGCTGTTTGTTTTCAGGTGGGAAACCTCGGACTTCTTTTCATGCTCCTCTTTTTCATCTATGCTGCTCTAGGAGTTGAGCTCTTCGGAAAACTGGGTAAGTCTCAAGCAGCCCATGCTCCCATGTGAGCTACAGACCTGCTGGGAAGATCAGATTTCTCAAAATAAGTACTCATTCAATAGAGAGACTGAATTACTTGGTGGCCTTTATTCTCCCTTATGTGTAATTGATGTAAGATTCATTTCCCTCTAAATTGTTATTGTCCTAACAGCCCAACAAAATAAAAGCAGTGTCTGGTTTCTCTTTCATTCTTTAACTTTTGCTTTTGTCTGCCCTGCCTACTGTGGTATTGCCTTCAAGATTACAGGAAAAACTCAGGGTAGGCTTATTTACATCTCTTGCCATAGAATATTGATCTAGAAGGGCAGCAGAATGGCACATTGGGAGGATACCCCTGAGCAATACACTGCCTGACAGCCAGGTTCTGAGCCATCAGGGATTTTTCTGTATTGCTGGGCAATAACCAGCTGTTGGGCAAGGTGCTGAGGCCATTACCTGAGGTCTTCAGGCTGTGAGAGGTCCCTTACCCAGTTCCTGCTGTTGATCTCAGGGCCAGCCATGTTCCTCCACTGATAGCTGTGATTCCCTTCTTTTCAGTATGCAATGATGAGAACCCCTGTGAGGGCATGAGCCGCCATGCCACCTTTGAGAACTTTGGGATGGCCTTCCTCACACTCTTCCAGGTGTCCACAGGCGACAATTGGAATGGGATCATGAAGGTAACTGGGCCTCAGTGGTGTGGATGTCCTTATTGTGGGGAAGGAGAAATCTAATCTGTAGTCTGTTCAGCAGTGCTTGCGGTAAAAAAGGGAAGGAGCACAGGATCTCGGTTGCTAGATAAGGTCCTTGCTTGGATGAGAGTATCCCTTCTAACCATGGTAACTCAGACATTTGGCTCACCTAGTCCTGAAGACATATGGCTGAGAAAAGTGTAAATTGGGAGGAACAAGATATCTGTCCAGGCTAAAAGGGAATATCCAATGTCATAAGGCCTGTTATCAAAGCTGAGCATAGGTGAACCTGGGCATGGCACCCATCCATGGGTGAGCTACCCATGCCCTAACCTACCATGGCAATCCAAAAAAAAACCCTTCCTTCCCTCAAAAGACAGGGGGAGAGGAAAGTTCTTTGAACACATACAATGTTTTTGAGTCTGAATGGGAGAAGGTAGTACCAGACCTCTTGGTTTTGTTCTTGCTCATGTGTGTGGCTACAGTGGCAGCAATATGTGATGCGTGTGATGATCTGGAAGTAGTTTGCTCTGTACACTTTTGGATAGCTTTACTCTGAAGCAGAGAGCACATGATCAGACAGTGTCCTTGATTCTTTGAGGACCTCACAATCCCAGAGCGTGTTGGGTGACAGAAATGCTTGCCCTGTTCTTTCCATTGACATCAGTGTTTTGTGACAGAAAGAGCAGCCAAGCTTGTATTCTTACTTTAGTCCTTCCTTCCTTTCATCGTTCCCTTTCAAACCCAACTTCCCCTCAAGGATACCTTGCGTGACTGCAGCCACGATGACCGGAGCTGCCTCAGCAACCTGCAGTTCATCTCCCCACTGTACTTTGTCAGCTTTGTGCTCACAGCCCAGTTTGTCCTCATCAATGTGGTGGTAGCTGTGCTCATGAAACATCTTGACGACAGCAACAAGGAGGCCCAGGAGGATGCAGAAATGGATGCTGAGATTGAGCTGGAAATTGCACACGGGCTGTGCTCCCGCAAGTCAGGCTCCTCGAATTCAAGACAGGAAAAAGGAGCAGGAGCAGGAGGTGGCGGTGGGAGAACAGATCCTGAAGGACGTCTGTGTATGAGATGTTACTCTCCAGCGCAGGTGAGTACACCTTTGAGTTTACCAACCAGACTGCTGCAAGCAGCTGTGGGGGAAGTTGGGCAGCTTAGATGACTGAGGGCTTAGCAGTAGTAGGCAGACTCTTCCACCTCAGGGTGAGAGGTTTGCTGTCAGCGGTAGACTTTTGAGTTCATAGCTTCATGTGAGGGTAAGGCTGTGACAACAGTGAGTCCTGTTCATTGTCATCAGGGTGTAAGAAGAAGAGGGTGTGTAGAAGAGGGATTGAGTAGATGAAATAAAGGTGTGTTAGGAGCAAATTTGAGAGAGAAGCTCAGGAGAAGAGAGCAAGGGAAATGGCAGATCAAGAGTGAGGCACTCCAGCAGAGCTGAAGGGAGGTGTGAGCAGTGCCGTGGTGCGCTGACAGTGAGTGAAGACAGTCCCTTCCTTTCTTTTTCTTTTCTTTCTTTTTTTCTTTTTTGCATTGAACTCTGGCACTTTTACACACCCCAGGGAGCACTGCTCCTCCAGTGACCCTGTGAAGGTACCTGCAGAACAAGGTGCTGCTCCAGATGAGTCAGCCCCAAATTCACATGAAACTTTGAAGCAAAAAATCTCGGCATTCTTAAAATGATCTCTCCCATCCTCCCCCCTTTCTTGTCCCCTAGGAGAACTTATGGCTGGACAGTGTCTCTTTAATTATTAAGGACTCCTTCGACGGGGAGTTAATGATCATCGATAACCTATCGGGCTCCGTCTTCCATCATTACTCCTCGCCGGCCATGTGCGAGAAGTGTAACCATGACAAGCAAGAGGTAACCTGCGTACGAGGATGCGTGAGGGGACTCTCATCCCAAGACCTGCACACTCACACCCACATGCCTGCAGGCCGTCCAGTGTGTGCTCCTGGCTCTAGATTGTGTAGGCAGAGAGCCCATTGACCTGTGTTATGTCATGAACTGTTGATACTGCCTCTAGTACAGGCCTGCCCTCCTTAGCCACAGGGTGATATTTGAGGTGGTGGAAAGATGAGATGTGCCAGGACACAGGTCAGGAGGAACTGAATAAACTATAGAGAAATTACTATGAAGGCATCCTGGCAGCTCTTGTATTCAATTCAGCAAGAAAAACAGAGATTCAAGATCATGTTGTATGGAGGACTCAAAGGATCTAACCCCAATGACAGCACTCAGGAGAAATTCAGTAGGAGATTCAAGCATGTGTTTTGTCTTCATTTTAAGTATGTGCTTGGTTATTCCCCTGTTGAGGTTGATGAATTAAGCACATACTTTAATGCCTTGTTGAATAGTCACCATCTGTGAGCAAGGATTGGTTCGTGGTGAAAACCAGTTAATTAGTTTGAGCAAAAAATAAATAAAAATGGGTCCACTGAGAAAGTTTGAGAGTCTCTTTTCTGATGTAGAACCTGTTAGCTGACAAATGGGTTGTTGCTAAAAGCAGGACACCAAATGGCTTAGACTTGTGCTTCTAGAGTTAGTGGATGCTTTGGAAAACTACTTCCAAAGCAATTAGTCTTTCCAGGTTGTGAAACGTCAGAAGCAAAGTAGTCTGGGAGAAGTTAGATGAGTAGCAGAAATAATTTTGTTTCTGAAATAATTTTATTGTATGTAAGTGCTATGGTCATGGTTAGATGTAGATAGATCTATGTTAGATAGTAGCGTGGCTTATCTGACAGTAAATAAGTATGTCGGTGGCAATCTTCACCATCTCTTCCCCATACCTAACTTGATATATTGCTATTGCCTACAAAGCAACTGGGAAACTTGGGAAGAGAGCACTTATTGGCAGATTACTCTATCCATGTTTGAAGAAAACAATATTTTTGTTTCAGATGCCTAGTTCTGACACTCTAAATTTTTTCAGCCTGTCAGCTATCTACTTGTCCCTATAGCTTGCCTTTCAAAATATCAAAATGTGAGCGCTGCTGTAGTTTATCAGTGCTGCAGCACTCCACAAATGGATGCTGCGTTAATCCAGCTGTATAACCAGTTTCCAATTAACTGTGTTTTCCACTTCTTTACATAAGTCCTTATATATTCAGCAGTTGGTGCTCAGTTTTCTCAGAAATGCAGGTCTTCTAAGGCCTTCTGGAATGATTACCCCAAAATTAAGTCATTTGCAGATAGTTTGCTGCATTTGAAAACCTTCCAGATAGCCTTCAGTATTCTGCCTAAGAATGAAGACAACAGTAACAGATTTTCTTACCTTCCAGCAAGGAAACTAGACAGCAAAATCTTCAAGTGCAACCCACAGCCACAGCAGAGAGTATAACAGATTAATCACAACCAAAGAATTATTCTTAGATCATATTTTCTAGTGGCTGCTACAGAGCCATACATTATTTTTCAAAATTGATATTTCAATACTTCTAAAATGTGGAGTTGAAAATATATATATATGCAGGGATAACTTTAGTAATAAAATGTAGATATTTTATTTCTGATCATATGAATCAAAACTACAGCTCAGGTTTTTATGTTACAGTTGGTTGTGATCTTCTCTTCCTATTTCATAGTATTAAAAACACTGAAGTATATCCAACAGGAATTCACTACGTGGAGTCACAGCTAGACTTGTCCCAGCACTAACACGGGCGATGCCCAGCCATTAAGTAAGAATGTAATCTGATACATCAACATATCTAAACATCCATTGTATGCACAGAATGAATTGTACTACTTCAGAAGAAATTGACGGCAAATTTTATAGGCAGAACAATTCTTATCTAATCCTATTCAATACGTGTGTGTTCGAACAAAGTAGTACACTTGCTGCCTGTCAAATCACCCTTAACTCTGCCCTTGTGACAAAAATCACATATTAGCCAAAAATGCTCACTCCCATTTCACTTGCAGCTTAATCTGTCAAGATCCTGAACACAGAGGATGGCCACAACACAAATATACGCTTGAAGTTATTAGTATGTGCTAAGCTTTTTTTTTGCATTGACTAGAAGTGCTCAGCATCTCTCCCAGTTATGCTGCTGGCATCTTATTTTCAAACCAATTATTTGTATAATTAAGGATTTTTGTAATCATGGGTCTCTTTTGAAGGCAAGTGGTTACTTTCTAAGGGATATGTATGCAAGGTTCACTGTCTCAGGTCGATGCCCCTGGCAGTTTTCATGGATTGTACTCCTAGTGAAGAGCCCCTTCTCCTCCCAATGCAATTAAATTTTTTTTTTGTTCCTCATCTTTGGTCAGAAGAATTTAAATATTCTACGGTTAAGGAAGTTAAAAGAACCAAACATCTTTTTTTCATACCCCTAACCTCTTCTCTTGTCATCGCTGTACCTTCACTCTTGGGCTGGTTGATGGTTAGACATCTGTGTATTGGTGGCCGATAGTGTGTTCAGTGTCGGAGTTTGCCAGTGAGCAGCGCTGAGTCATGTTTCCACACATGCAGTTTATCTATTCATTACTTTGTTGATTATGCTTTTTGTGTAGATCCCAGGGTGGCCAGAATTTGTGAGCAAGCGGTTCAGTGAAGAACAGACTATTCTGGCTTTTGTTGAAACCCTTTTTTATGGATGGAGAAGGTAGTCGCAGATGTTATCACATTTCACGCTCGTGTCTCTACAAGCACAGCTGTAAGGCTGTTCTGGTGTAACAGGCACTTAGGCGAGTAACGGATGAGTACGCACATTAAGTGGGACTGAATGAAGACTGTTTCTTCACACAAGTCGCTGCTGACTGGTGGCTGTGTGGTGTGCTTGATATAACTTCTGTGTGGGCTCTCTGGTGCATCTGTGCTCTGAGCAGCCGTTGTTGATTTTGAGCAATCTTCATGGTTGAATGGCACCATGTTCCTGTGTCAGAATAATATCCCAAGAAGGATGCCATTTGTGCCCATGATTTAAATCTGGCTCTGTTTTTTCATCCTGTTTATTCAAAGTGCATTATCCCTCAAATGGAGACCTCTTCAGTCTCTGGCATTGGCACAAGCCACTAAACTCCCAGCTCGAAGGAGTCATCTCTCAAAATGTTCCACCTGCTCTTGTAGCACAAAAGTGGTACATGTCTCTTGCAAACACAAACACAGGGAAGGTCAAGATAAATGGCCAGGAAGCAAGTTATCTGAGCAAGCAAGACTGAGACAACCCCGATTACAATTCTCAAGAGTCAAGTATGCTGGTGGTGGAAACTGGTAGGACTCTAGTGACAAGTGACAGAAAGTCAAGCACAGGAGGGACAGAGCAGCTGCTTAGGCTACTAGAAAAGGAGATGCTTTTCAGGGTGTGTGGGAGATGTCAGGTAGAGGGGAATTGAAAACTTGGAGGAAAGAACATGAGGTATGAAACAGCCCAAAAGATGAAACCAGGTCAGGCATTGGGGTTGGAGTGAAGCTGAAGCTCAAGGATGAGAAAGACACAGTGATCACACTTGGTTTCAGAAAGCAAGAGAGCACAAGTATAAGTGGGTGGGAAGGATGAATTTAGGGATGGAGAACAGGATGGGAGATGGTGTTAGTTGAGGTCTTGGGTGGGTTAGAGGTGAGAGGAGAGGAAAGATGCAGGGAAGCTGGAGGGAAACAGGGTTTCAGTGATGAAGGTAAGATAATATGTAAAGCATGATATTGGCATGGACTGCAAGAGGCATGACTATCCCTGGAATGAAAGCACTTTCACGTTTAAGCAGGGCTGTCTGTGGCGCCTTCAGAGAGAGAGGTCTACTTAGCCCTCAGCCTTGTCACCGGCCTGAGTGAGCCCTCTCCCCACCTGGCTTTATTTGCAGGGCCTTGTGCCAGCTGTATCCCTGGGACAGATTCAGGACTCCTTCCTCCAATTCTGGCACTAGAGGAGCATGAACCAGTGGTGGGCTGCTTGCAGTTCATATGTTCAACCTTCCTTAAAAAGTGGATTCTTCTGCCCAGCCCAGGTCTGGGTTAGGCAATACCTGACGTATCCAAGGAATATAACCTAAAATTGATCTTGGGTCTACAGGCTCTCACTTATCCACCGTAAACAGTGTGACTGCTTGAAACGTGGATGCCAGGCATGACCCATGACAGCTCCTTTCCCTTCCTGCAGGTCCAGCTGGCTGAAATGGAAGCATTATCCCTCAACTCAGACAAGTCCTCTTCCATCCTTCTAGGAGATGAATCAGACAATCGCAGCACTTCTCAACTGAGCCCTAAGGAGATGAAGGTTAGCCCCAGGCAGTCATGGGCATGTTGCACCGTGTGCTGTATCTCTGCCCCTGCTCATTTGAAGCAGTCTCTATTCACCCAAGTGTTTTTTGCTGAGGAATATAAATTCTGGTCAGTTTTAAAGAGCTTTTTCATAGAGACATATAATGGAGAAGGATTTGAGGAGAAAAAAAAAGTGACGTACGTTTTTTAAAGTTCCCTGCATTCCTGGCAGTAACTTTCTCTGAATGAGCCAACATTTAGGGTATTTGAGCTGGAAACATGAGCATTTTGTAGCTAACTTGACAATATCTTCAGAATCAGCCCTTCTTGAAGGCTTTGACAAGTCTGCTCCGTCATCTGCTGTTAAAGTTCACAAGGATTTGACCTCTTTGTTTGTTTGGTTTTTTTCCAGCAGGATGACCAGGACAGCCCTGACTCCAATGGGGTAGGTGATCTGGGGGAACGCCTGCTGCCAATATCCAGTGCAGATTGCTCCACAAACCCGGACAGCTATCTGTGTGAAATGGAGAAAACTCCTTTCAACTCAGTCCAGTCTTGGCTAAAGCATGAAAATACCAAAGGTGAGCACAGCTCTCATCATTCCCCATGTTTGCTTTAAGTGTGGGTTGGTTCAGCTCATCTGCTTCTCTCCTGCCTCCCCCATGCCAGGAATGGTGTTAGTGTGATATGGGATTACAGTAACCAAGAATTAGCTTTCGTTTTGCCAGTCTTCAAGAATGGGATGAGGAGCAGTTCCTTCTTTTGCTGCTAGATCTTATATCCTCCCTCAGACTTGCCTATGTGAAGTACTGTGAAAGAGCTTATTCCCATTCACAGTAGTGCACACATGCATGGTCAGAGAAGAGTGAGGAGAGACCGGGAATATCCTCTGATGTTTCAGCTGGATGAACTGTGCTTGCTCAGCATGGTGAAGCATTGCTCCCCCTGAGACCAGTCTCCTTGGGTACAGGTTCAGAGTCCAAGTAATAATGCTTGTCATTGGTGGAAGTGTTCCAGTTCTACTCTTGAACAAGCTCTGGCCTCCTGTGGTCCCCAGGTTTCCCAAGCCATAAATTTATCTCCTTTCACCCCTTGCCTTGCAGGATCTGGGATGCAAGTCCTCTGGCAGACAGGAGATGCATGCTGGGCTGTTGCTTTATGGCTCCAAGCCATGTTAGATCTTAGGGTTTTGGTGCAAGTTTTGGTCTGTAGGTAGAAAGCAGGACCCATGTTGTGAACACTAGACTGAGGCTTCTTGTCCAGGTGTGTGTGTGTTACTAAATATCCTTCATATACTGAACTTGCAGAACTGTTGGTGTAACAATAGCAAAGGCACCAAATCAAATCTGAGAACTCTTCAACTTTTTTTTTATTCCTGTTTCTGTTCTCCTCTCCATTTGTTTTGGTCATTCTTTGTCAGTCCCTCCCAGCCCTTTCTCTCCAGGTGCATCTTGCCCTCTGTTACCTGTACCAGCAGAATTTTTCCACCCAGCCATCTCAGCCACACAGACAGGACCTGAGAAACCCTCTTGTCCACACAACCTTCCTAAGATCTCTCTGCAAGGCTCATGGGCATCACTGAGATCTCCAAGTGTGAACTGTTCACTTCTTCATCAGGTGAGGGCCTGACTAGGAAAGCTTGATCTTCACATCACACCCAAATAGTGGGTCTGAACAAGGGTGATGGCAGAAGAAGGAGAGACACAGCTGTGTTCATGGGTTGGGTGACCAGGATCTAACCTGTTTGAGGAGAACAGTGGACTGCAGAGTACAGGAGGGTGGGGGAGGAGAGAGGGCTGTATAGCAAAGGGGTGTTTGACAGCTGCAGCTAGTCCCACATGAAGATGTAATCACATCAACCTTTCACTCACCCCTGGGTCCCCTGCACTGAGTGCTGAATGCGCTGCAGACAACTGCATGCACAGCAGCCACAGAGTGAGCCAGGGAGATGGTAGCTGCACAACCACCTCAGCTCCAATTAGCACCACGACTGGATCGTGCACCTGCTTGGTTGGAACAGGCTTCTCCCACCTACCTCCTCCACAACCCTTCATGCCACATCCACACACAGCATCCCTGAGCTCATTGTTTTCCCCTGCCCACTTAGCTCTTACATCCCAGAAAGATGCTCTCTCTGAAAAGACAGCTATTTCTCACTAATGAAAGAGAAGAATAAAAGTGTTGAGGGAATATCAAGTGTCTCTGAAGAGTAGAGGAGGCAGAGATGAAAGTCCAATAGAGATCCCTGTTACTGTTCTTGGATGATACTCTATGAACAATTCCTGTTTGAGGAGTACAGGGACACTCTATTCCAGACAAACTAAAAAATAAAATCATGTTATCCACTTCTATGTGGCAGACACTGTTGGCACAATACAAATGTGTATAGATTCACCAGGGATAAACTTAGCTTTGAGCTGAGTCCACTGAGTTGTTGAGGTGCTGAAACTTATGGTATAAGTCTAGACATGAAAAGAGCGAGCTCTGGAGCTGGCATACCCCTGGGGCAAAAATATGGAACTGCTGTAAAGGAGAAATTGGTAAACTTCTGATTATGCAATGCAGACTGTCCCGAAGCATAGTTATTGAATAGACTGGTTCTATTCCCAGTACTGTGTCCCAGTGATAATCTCACAGCACAGACCAATTTCCTGAGAACAGCTGAAATGCAGCTTGACTAAAGGAGCCCTGATATAAGGAAATTAAGGATCTTTCCCCTTCCTGTTGGATGAGGACCCTACCTTTCTGTCCCAAATACCAACACTGCCACTAGTGCTGCTCAGAAGAACCAGGCCTCTTTTCTCTCCCCAAACATTACTTAATTTTTTTATGAGGGGCAGTTTATGTGCAGAAGTCTCCTGAGTTCTGTCCATCTGATGATTTTGATGTGTTCACAGCCTGTGTGGCCTGTTTACAGGAAGCCAAGACTGAGGGCCCACAAGGAGCCTCAGCTCCGCTGCCTCCTGGACCACCAGTGGTCAGGGACAGCCCATCGGCAGGAGCTCTAAAGCTCACAGATGCAGCACCTCTTCCCTTTGGTGGACTGTTTCACATGGGAGGAGCAGAATGAAATCAGAGCTCAAAATATTGACCCTTTCCCTCCCCCCTAGAAGGGAATACCCATGACAAGCTGCATGGTTGGGTGCTTTGTAGCATTGCTCAGGTGATTACAGCTGCCTTCCCTTGCAGAGGAGAGCAGGAGAGGAATTGGAGTTTTTCCCGTTCTGTAACTGTGTTTTACTTTCACACCTCAAAGCACTCAAAAAACCCCTAAAAGTCAAAGTCTCTTTCCCCCTCCCATCTTTTTCCCAAGAACTGTTTTCACTCTCCTCTCCCCAGGCCCCTGACAGTGATACCTCGCTGGACAGCCGGAGCAGCAGCTCAGTGGGCAGCCTGCAGACCACTCTGGAGGATAGCCTCAACCTCAGTGACTCTCCCCAGTGCACCCTGGACCTTCCAGTGGCTCTGTGCCCCATGCCAGCTGCTGGCAGCCAAAGACCCCTGCCAGCCCCCCTCTCCCCCACCTCCCGCCGCCGGAGTCTGCGGGGCCGGGGACTCTTCAGTCTGCGAAGCATCTGTCGTCACCAGCGCAGCCACAGCAGTGGTGGGAGCACCAGTCCTGGCTGTACCCACCATGACTCCATGGACCCCTCGGATGAGGAGGGGGCAGGCAGCAGCCTGCGTGGGGGAGGCAACAACAGTGAGCCCTCTGAGACCCTCAGCAGCCTTTCGCTGACCTCCCTCTTCTCGCCCCCACCACCGGGGCTGACGCTGGTGAAGAAGTGCAGCAGCACCAGCAGCCTCCACACCAGTCCCTCGCCCCGCCGCCCTGCTGCCCACCACGCCAAGCCCTTCTACACCGTTGACCCCCGTGGCTTCCTCTCAATGCCTTCCTGGGTGACGGACTTCTGCAAGGACACCCCCTCACCTGGGGAAGGAGATGAGCCAGATGGGCCTGGCAGACTGGGGACAGGGGACTGCAGCTCCCCACTCCCATCTGAGCTGGAGCTGGGTGATGGAGTCAGCAAGAGGAACAGATGAGGGTCCCTGGGGTGCAGGGAGGGAGCGTTCGGCCGCCAGCATGGGGAGCATGTTTCTCTAGCTTCTCCCCAGCAGCAGTTCCAAAGGATTTGCAAGAAAAAGAACCAGGCGAACAAAGATTTATAAATATATATATATACGTAAATATATATATATATATAGAATAAATACTCTGGTACCGTACCTCAGAGGTGTGGGAGAGTGCAAGCAATACGGGAACAGTCCTGCCTGAGGGCAAGACCTCGACCATCACTGCAGAGACTATAGTGACAAGAAAAGGCCATGGGGCTGGGAGGGATGGAACCCTCCAGCCAGGTGGCTGCCGTGTGGCAGCAGTTTAGTTATATACATATACATATATAGAGAGATCGATTTATTTATTTTTTTTACGGAGAGTATATGAATTTCAGGAAGTGCTAAGAAGGAACGAGCAAATGGGCTGCAGAAGGTGCTACACCAACCGAGGGGCGGGGTGAAGGGCAGGGAACACGGGTAAGCAGCAAGGGCAGAGTGTCTGGGGTTTGCCTTGCCTGTTTCTGGGAATTTCCTTACTGTCCATGCTTCCATTTCAAACATTAAAAATTGTGGGCCAGGTCTTCAGGTCAAGCATAAATTGACGACAGTGCGCTTCTGTTGGTGTAAAGCAGCAGAGCTCTGGCTTGAGATGGATTCACGCTGATTTACAGCAGGCAAAAATCTGGCCCCAGCAGCAGGGAAAAGCAAACTGCCATGGAGCAGGGGAAACATTTAGAGGTGAAAAGTCTCTCTTTGAAGGGAAGGTGTGAACACAGTGGGCACACTCATGGGGGGAGGGTATGTGGCAAATTTTTTTGTGCTTCTGTTGGTTTTGTCTTTTTAATTTTCTAAAGAAAGCAAACTGCTAAGGGAAAAAAATTACTGGCTATGTGGGGAAATTTGGAGTGGGAAAGGCAGTATGGAAGGGGAGGCCCAGGAAAAGGGGAGAGGAAATGAACTTTTTCCCCCTTCATTTGCAGTAATTGTGATATATTATTTTAGAAGCCCAAAAGTGCAAAAATCATCTCTAGAGAAACCTATCTGTTATTTTTGTATCTATAGCTATATGTATTGAAAGAAGATAAAACCTAGAATTTTAAAAAAGACAAATAAAAGCAAAGAGGGCTTCCCTGGCCGAGGGCTAACCCTGTTTTAAGTCCCAGCAGGAAGACCCTACAAGAACATTCTCAGCTTGGTGGCAATTCTGCCTCCTCTCCATCATCACCTTCATCTTCTGGTGTTTTCCTGATTTGCATCAGTGTAGTGGGGACAAGCATCCTGCTCAGTGCCAACCACGGACATAGAGAGCAGGGAATATTGGTGTGTAGTGTGTGTGTGTGCGTGCGCGCAAATGTAAGGATGTTTATGTGTGTGTTAACTGTCTCACCAGCTGGAGAGAGGTGGGAGAGGGGGAGGAACTGCAGGGGAGTGTGAGTGGGGAAGGCTGTGGTGTGGAGGATGAGGGCAGTCCAACTCCTTGAACCTTGATCTGCCTCAGGATCCAGGATTTGATCCAGCGCATGAAACCTTCTCTCAGCATGGTTGCAGTGAGGGACCCCTGAGGCTGCATTCCTCCTTGGCTTTCCAGTGGTATGACTGCATGTGTCTCCTTCCTGGACAGGGCCAGCCTGGATCTTCTCCTGCTGCTTCAAGGTTTCATACCCTTCCCAGGGTTGCAGGTGGGTGGGAAAGCCAACCACCTGGGGGTCACAAAGAACTTCTGATGTCATCTACCACCCCTGGGAAGCTCCACTAAGGTGTGACAGAGAAGACAGAGTGCAAAGGGCAGGGGGGGAGAGGATAGCAGCCCGATGGAGGCAGGAAGCTTGGAGACTGGTGTGCTGCTCAGAGAAAGAGCAGGGCTCCCTCAGGCATTTCTGTCCCTTTGTTTCCATTGGATCAAGAGGACCCCTGCAGCCCTCCCAGAGCTCTCCTAGCTGGCATATGAAGCATTGCGAAGTGGGCAGTACAAAACAGATGTTTTGGTTTTATTATAACCTGATTTTTAAGCAGCTGCTGCACCTCACAAACTGGGGCTGTAAACAGCAAATGTGTCAAATGGGACCAACAGCCAGGAGAAAGATAATTACTGTGTGGACTTGATTTATTTGCTGGAAGGAGTGTTTGCTGTGTTGCAAGCGTGCACGCTGACTGCAGGGAGGTCAGGCCTGTGGGAACAGGACAGGAGAACTCAAGTCCTTGTCCTTGCAGAAAGGATGCTGATTCCGATTTATTAAAGCAATAATAAGGGTCTTTAAATGCTTCTTTTGCACTGGTGGTTCTTTGGGTGAGTTGCCCCTGCCAGCTCTCCCATGGACAGAGAGACAAGACACATGCTGTCATGTAGGACTGACTTCCCTCAGGGAAGGAGGGCAGTCAGTCCCCAAATGGCTGAACAGTGAACTTGGGCTGTACAAGGTTTAGACTTAAAGCCAGAGCTGCTTTAAAGCCAGAGGTAGGTCTTACAAAAAAACCCCAACAAAACCCATCCAAAACCCAGACAACTCAGAGATTGGTGCAGTGGTAGAAGCGACCCCAATATTCAGTCACAATAGAAGTATGGCCTACACTTGGGATAGCTGGGAGGAGAGAAGGAGCAAAAGATATGGGAAAGATAGTGGTGGTGACTACACAGGGTGACTTACAGCCCGTATGATAGATGTTCTCTCATCTTATTTTCAGTTGTCCCTGGAAGTGACTTGCAAGGGAAAACTTTGTTTCTCTCGTGGTTTTGGGTTCATGACAGTCCTTTTGCTTTGCTTGATGTCTCCCCTTCACCTCCCAGCTGGGGTCATGCCACCACTCCCTCCTCCCCACAAAAGGGCTTTTACTCTCTGCCATATGACTCTAGTAAAAGGCTTCTGGCTTAGAAAGGAGGTTGCCATGGAAACAGAAGACTAGGTTATCTTTAGAGAATAGTTTGTCTCTCTCTTTTAATTATTTACTAACTGTTTGAAGAAGAAGGAAACATCCATCCTTCCAGAAGAGGAAGAATACTAAAACCCAGCAAATGTCTTGTGTTTTTGCTGGGGATTTCTGCAGCAGGGCAGGTTGTGTGGTTTCTTCTGGCAAGAGCTGCCTTTCCCAGCTATGCCTGGCTGTTGGCACCAGCAAAAACCTCTGTCATCACCCACCCACCTCCCAGATAACACCTGAGGGTAGCCCAGGTTTTGCCCAGGCGTCTTTTCAGCCTCACGTACTCCCCACTTCCCACGGGGGACTATATAGCAGGCAGCTTTTTCCAGGAGGCTCTTTGCTGCCGTTGGCCCTAGATCACCCTGTTTTGTCCCACTGCCATGTTACCTTCATGCCCGGTTCTCCCCCGCGTCTGCCACTGAAAGCAGTCCCTCTCCCTGCTCGATGCTGAGCACCCTCATGTGCTCGCAGACCGCTACTGTGTCCTTCTGCTGCTCCGCCAAGCTAGGCATATTTATTTCCTTTCATCTGGGTTCGCCAGCTGATTCCTCCATGTCTTTTCAACAATCTACATCTTTTTTCCTAAGCCTTCCCTGCACAGGTGCCCCTCTCACCACAGCCTCCAGGGCTGCTGGTGTGGTTTATTGCAGCTGCAGAGCAGACCCTGTCTCTAGTGCTTCCCGCCTTCTCTTATACATGAAATTCTCAGCCACTCTAACCTGCCCATGGAAAACACCCCTATATTTAGTGTTTCTCCTGCACCCAAAGATCCTGTCTTAGAGCTGCCAAAAGAACAAGTTACTAGGTGTTGTTCTTCTCCTCGTGGGATCTCCATATTCATCCGTCTTCCTTAATACTACCAAAAGTTTCCTTATGAAATTATATACAAAGGAAGCAGTCACCAGTGTGATTGCTGTTTTCTTTCATGGGAAGTTGGCAATGTGGTGCAATTTAGTTTAGGTTGGGTTTGTTGGTTGGTTGTTTTTTATGGGATGAGCTCAGCATTGAGCAGGGAGAGGTCCTGTGAAGGACTTAACACCACCAGCTTTCTGTGAAATCAATGTGAGTTGAGCAGCCCTGGGAGGAAAAGAATGAGTGTTATTGAGCAGGAAAATGCTTTCTCAGACAAAAGAAGCTTAAAGCAGAAAACATAGATGTATTCAAGGCACTTTCTACTTTTTCTTTTTGCTGGGAACAAAACAATTCCCGCCAAAAAAGCTCTCATATCCAAAATGCTCCCACAGGGCATCACAGAGGTGGTGTGTCCTGGGCAGTCCCTGGTGACTGTCACCTTGAGATACCAGGTCACTCATCCACCCCATGGGCCACTGAAGATGGGTTCCCAGGCAGTGAGGTGCCAGCAAGGTGCTGCTGGAGTTGTACTCTGCACGTCCATTGTGCAACAAGAGCAAAAGGTGTTGTAGCAGCTGCTCAGGAGCAGAGATTTTATTTTAGCTGACATAACTAAAACCCTCAAAATTTGTTCTGTAAGACATGTAGGTAAACATCTTTGATTTGCACAAGGAAGGGCTTGATACTTTGCAGAGTTAGGCCACTGGATGCATGCTGCCCAGATCAGTTTGTCTGCACGTGATCTGACTTTCCAAATATTCCCCTCTCTGGTCTTGATGAATACTTTATTTTATGTGCTCTGCCTTACTTCTCAGTTTTTTCCCTGTTATTTTTGTTCCTTGCTAGGGACTGTCTTCCAATAGAAACTCAGTATGTCAGTATCTTTGAATTATCTTTCATTTCTTCCATCTCATTTAGACATACGTGTTTCTTCTCTAGCACTTTTTCCTTCTTCTGCATATTTCTGAGCCCCCTGTTTATCTCTGCTAAGATCCTGTCACACTTTGAGCGGGTGCTGGCAATGTGATATTCAATATTTATGCCTCCCAGCCACTTCCACAACAGATGTGCTCAATTGACAAGTAAAGAGCTCTCACCCTCACCAAAACTGGTATCCCACACTCTGTTTTGCAGCGTGCCTCTGCTTTTGCTCCAACAGCAGATGCAGTAATAAAGGCTCTGCCCTTTCTCTTATGCCAGAGATTTAATTGCACAGACAGACCTTATGGCTGAGTACATCCTCAGCATCACTTTGCATGTCAGCAGAGCTGCTGAGCATCTTTCATGTTCATGACATTAGTAGGAGCAGGAGGGACTCTGCACCTCATGAAGATGCTCCCATTAGAAGTTGGGCTGTTGCCATGTAAGCCCCAGCAGGCTCCAGCTCACGTTTCCCCTTTGCAGTGCTGCGCATTGGGCACAGAGGAATACAAATCTTTTTCCTTAGCGGCTTTGTCTGTAGCCACCAAAGTCAGCAGATACAGCTCTCTGTCTCATGGTCCACAGAGCAGAATGATAGAGTGGGAGAGGCACTGTTTTTCCAAGGGTGTTTTCCCGGAGCACTTTAACCCCTCTGGCTATCGTTGTTTTAGTTGTCTGTATAATTTCTGAAAACTTTTAAAGATGCCGTGGCTTGGGTTTTTTTTTTGTGTGTGTGTTTTGTTTTCATTTCTGGTTGCTGGGGCAGGGTTGTTGCACACAGTGCACCATGCAAAGCAGCAGCACCTCCTCCCGCAGCTCTTCCCCTCCCTTTCCTCCAGCTTATTCATCCTAGATGAAATTTGTCACTGTTTGTGCTGACCACAGCGAGGTGGGATTTGCTGCCCGTCATTGCCCTGCCGCCACAACTTACTTTCTTCTCTTATCTTTCTTATGACTGCTGCTAAGAGAATAGCACTGGTCCTTCACAGAACCTGGCAGAGCGTCTCCAAAAAGGGGGCTGGCAACCACCCAGCACAAGCAGGGAGGGCAGCCACCCCTCCTTCAGTCAAACACACATATGGGCTAAGATGCTGTTTCAAAACAAACCATCAGCAATACCGTGGGCCAGGCGGATAGCAATCTGAAGAGAAAGTATTTTTCAATGTAACATCTTTAATCCAAGCTTTTGCTCTTAAACTGCAAAATGCCTTCTTAGGAGAGAGCTACCTACCCACACAGAAGGAGGAGAAACATCATGCAAGAACCCAGGTATGTGGTCGATGCACAGGCAGGCATTTTTATTACCCTGCAAGTCCTTGGTCTAAGTCTTGCATTCAAGCTGCTTTCGCAGTTTTGATTGGGAAGTACTAGGTGGGCTTTCCTCTAAACTACCACCATCACCTTTAGCTGCATCTAGTAATCACTGGGATGATAACAATGAAAGTGGATGACCCCATTTCTCCTTTCTATTACGAACTCACAAGCACACTTAATTTATGTTCCCATTTACATACTTCCCCTACCTCCTTATCTGAGGCGTATGAAAGCTTTGGTTTAAGATATGATCTACCCACAGATATAACTACACATTCTAGATAATATTAGATATTTCTAAGAAGGAGGTGAGAGCCATGTAAATGGAGTGGCGTGGATAAAACACCTACTTTTGTGTGTGTATTCCTTCTACGTGCATACAGCCACACTACCAACCCCCCACCTCCCCCATACACTTACATATTTTGCCACACTCTCTAAAGATTACTTTTCATCGAATGTAGAGTTAATAACACAGGAGAGACTGTTAATCATCATTGACCACTGATTAGTTTCTGCTGTTACAGTAAGCTCAGGCATAGGAAATAAATCAGGAAGGGAAAAAAAAGCCAACAACAAACAACATGGCATTGGATGGGAAGAAAAAAGAGAACAGACTATTCTGAAAATCCCTCGGTGTCTGCTCAATATTTATTCTTATGCTTCCACAGTCACTGCTGTTTCGTGTGTGCATGTGGGCATAGGCATGTACCTGTTTCAGGGGGTCTGTGATTTTATAACCAGGCCTCCCACTGGTCTTTTTTTTTTCCCAAAAATGTGTATTAAAGCAATAAACAGCCCAAACTACTAACACAGTAGTCCCCACAACGCTAATATGGGAATGCCTGGGCAGTACTTCCATCACTGCAACAAGTTGCAGAGATCTGTGCTCACCCCTCAAGAGATCTCACAGGACTGAGCACTCCCCCTCCAGATAAGCACCATAGGTCTGGAGCAAGGAGCAACTTCAAAGTGTTGCATCCTGAGGTGCCAAACACAGCTGGGCTGCCACCCATGGCTTTGCAGCATGTCCATGGCTGTAGCTTGGGAAACTGGTTTCAATGGGGAGGGGAAATAGGGGCGGTAGGGTTGGTGGGGAGCTGTGGCAGACTGCATGGTTGGGCATGCAGGGACCTGGGGCTGCTGGAGCCACACGTGTGTGTGTGCGTGTGGACTTGCACTGTAAGAAATGACCAAGACCCTCCTTGCACCATGTAAATCACTTGCCCGTCTGCAATCCAGGACATGAGCTGTGGCACTTCAGCATCAATGATTACCTCAGGAACCCAAAGAAGTCACAGGTCTGTATCTAAACATGTTGAAATACTCTCCCTTTTGGGCAAGAATGTGCAGGTTCCAACATAGGGGAGGCCAGGGAAACAGCAGAGGTAGAAACCAACAATAAGCAGAGTCCTAGCTGTGGTGGGCAAGCATGGTGGGCACCCCTGTGCTGCTCACAAATTCGGAAGGTTAATTATCATCTACCTGAACATTGCTCCTACATGGGCTTGCACATTAAATAGAAGCAGTGTTGGCAGCCAGAAGGAACCAGGAACCCCTGCTCCAGCCCCTACATCCTGGAGCCTGCTTGAAGACTGACCCATAACTTGGGATTCTATTTTCAGTCCTGGGCACCTCTGATGTGGGCATGGCTGAACAACACAAAATATCAACAAAGCGAGCGTGTTCATGCCACTGACGGTTCTGAGCTTGGAGACAAGCCTGGGGCTCTGGATCCTGCTCCAGAGTGGTTCCTCCGGGTATCATCCATGTATTCATGCTCAATGACCACCACAGAGGCAGAGCCATCAACTTCCATCCTAGTGAACTGTGATGCCCTGATCAAGTGGCACTCACTGGGAGGCCAGGCCCTGGGGCTTAGGGTGCTGACTTCATCCCAGCCTGACTGGTAAACAGCCTTCTTTCCTTCTGTGCTTGGACTGACACAGCATGCTAATGTTTATCCATGTCCAATCAGGCAAAAATACAGCCCAGGTAACAAAGAAGTGAAACAGCCTGAGGGGAATATGCACTAACGAAGGAGAAGGCTAGTTAAGGGTCTGGAGGAGGTGCAGATCTGACTGGAGACATGGATGATTCACCCTGAGGGACACCCTGAGGATTTGGGTTTCTTCCCTCCAGCCTCGTGCTTGCTGCCACTGCATTTTTCTGCTCTGTGAATACTGCAGGAGTCAATGCAGCGGCTAATGTGGCACTTTGACATTTGAGGGAGAATTATCTCAGAAGCGAGTGTATAAATCCGTTAAAGTCCAGAGGCAAAAAGCAGATGTGGGCTCACAGCCCCCTGCCTGCCAGGGGTCCCTGGTGGGAGTCCCACAGGGGCAGGAGCTATGGGGCTATTGCGGCACCTAATGGGTCTGAGCATGCAGGTAGGGAAGGAAAGAGGCAGCCTGGCAGGTTGTGCTGTTTGCTTTGCACTGGTGATGATGCAGTGGTATCATTTTCATGCTAAATGCTAATTTTCTGCTTTGCTGGCCTCAGAATCGCCTACATTCGTATCCTTCATTGCAGCAATTAAAGGGCTGGTTGCTTGAGCTGAGGCACTTGTGATGAGCCCAATTTTAGTCGGCGTGCATGGGAGAGAAAGAGGAATGTGATTGCTTTGCTGTTGCTGTGGGAACATGTCAGAGTCAATCTGGACCCGTGAGGGGTAGGAGAGCCCCTACCCCAGTACATGCATTCATTAGCTCCAGCCCAGCGCTGGGACAGAGAGTGCAGGCTTGCTGCATCTTCCATTTCTCTATTTGGTCAGGGATTCAACCACAACTTCAATGAAGCACTGAAACAAATCACCTGCTCCCCTGCATCATGTTCCTACCTTGTGATACCACCTTCCAAGGTGTCATACATGGCACAAAGGTCTCCAACACATTGTAGGGCGGGCTGAGCATCACTGTGCTGTCCCCTCTGATGGAGAAGAAGGGCAGAGGAAGAGGACCATAGTGTGCCCGTGGGATTTCCAGAAGTGCCTGTAGGCAGGAGGAGGTAATCGCACAGGTCCCTGCTGGGAGGCTGCAGCTGGGGTTGCTCTGCACAGATGGGCAGGAAAGGCCATTTGTGAAAGTGCTACGAAAGACATTAGCGTGTAAGTACTTAAGCATTTACACTGTTTGCCTAAATCATAAAGCTTGTGCTGCTGGATATGCTTGCAGATCCCCTCTGCCTCTCCAGCAGGCTTAAACATCCCTCCAAAGGGGAACAGGGGCCGTGTCTCTTCAATCCTTGCTGTTTTGCTCGGTGTGGCTCAATGCCTGTGTTGGCAGGGAGGGGATCAACCTGCCAGGGTTCCCAGCAGACCTGTAACTCTCCCACGGGGGTCACAGCAGGTGACATGGGAAAAACACCCTGATAGATAGAGTGGGGAGGGAGTCTGGGCCTGCCCCCTGATTTGTGGCCCACGTCAAAGGATTTCTACATGTAGGGACATCTTCAGGAAAGGAACAACATAGGAGAGACCAGACCCATATCAAAACTCCAGGAACCAGCGGGAGGGGAGGGGGGAACAATACTTCTGGGGCTGAGATAAGCTTTCAAAGTAATCTTTTCAGCTCCTCCTTAAAATTACCCTGATTCCTTCCTACACACCCCTCTCTTTTCATCCCTTTCTCTCCTGAGCTCATGTATTTGGCTCTGTGAGGGACACAGGGGAATGTGTCAGTCACAAGCCCCTTTCACCTGACACAGGGATTGCTTGTGCAGGTCTCCTTATACACCTTGAGCCTTTGGGTTCCTCACCATGGGATGTCTTCAACATGAGCTTCCCGAGTATGCATGGGACATGGGACCAGAGAGATCTGTGCCAGGGTAGTTTCACTGCTCCCTGCACAGAGGTTGATGTGAAATTAGTCTGAGACAACTTCACCTACTGAAATTCTACCACTGATGGCCACAGAGACATGTCTTTTACCTGTCTTACTCCTCGATTCTGTTTCTCCATCTGAAGTCCCTGTCTGCCTTGTTTCCCCATTTTGTGGCCCACCCACTTTTTGTGACAGGCAGAGGTGGTAATTTCAGACAACACAGAAATCAGAAGATTTTTGTTTCCTTCACCAGTTTAGAAAAGGTTTTGAATCTTCTCTCCAGATTAGCCACCATATCTCAACACCTGTCTTGATCCCACCACTAAATTTTATCTCAGAGGCATTTGAACACCTTCCATTTTTTCTGGAGGTTTTAGCAAATACCCAGGCATGACGCTGGGTAACCTTGGTAGGCAGTGGGCAATCCTGGGCAAACAGCCACACATACCCATGGCACAGCTCTGCAACGCACACTGCCTCCCTGGCACGCATGGTCTGGGCAGGTGAGAGCACACAGGTCAGTTATAACAGCATGGCTATGGAAGAACTGGCTTTGCTCAGCATGGGCTAGCAGATACACGGACACATCTTTTTCACCTTCTGCTTCCCAGCCAGGGGCTAAGCAGAAGGACAAAGTGGAGAGGAGGATGGGTTCTTCCCTCTGTTGAGCACAGGACTCCAATGCAGCAGGATCCTCTGTCAGGCTCCATCTGACCTCTCTGAGAAGCATCTTTTCTGTCTGGGCCAGCACTTGTGAAGGGAGGACAGACATAATGAGCACAAGTAAGCCAGTGGTGTATGTTCATTATTTCTTTAATTAATTAATCTGTGACCATCAGCATCTGAAGCAAGCTGTTATTTTGCTTTTCATGACAAACAGATGGACTTTCAGGGCTTGGGTACATGGGCAGGAGATGCTCACAGGGTGGAGTGATGGGGCCACATTTGACCTGCTGCACATCCCAAAGGTCCTTGTCAGCCAGGGGTCCCTGCTGCAGGGGAGAGAGTGAGTGAGACTCTGGCCAAGGTGGACCCAGGCTTGGACATAGAAGCAGGGAATTCCCTCTCCTTCCCTTAGAAATATGGGTGAGAAGAGAGATTTTTTGCCCCAGCCTATCTTCCTCCTGCTGTGCAGTAATGACAGTGCAAGGAGAGAAGCTGGAGATTGACAGCCCTGAGGGATTTCTGTCACTTTTCAGGACAAATCTCTCTCCATTTCTTCTGTCTTTTAATTTATTTTTCCTTCTCCTTTTCCCTTCCTCCACCCATTCCCAAGCCCCAAACACCTCCCTCAATCCCAACCCTCCTCCTCTCCCTTTAGTCCTAGTCCTCCTTGCCTTTTCTGTAAGTGAGGAATTACATAAGGCTCAGTAGTAGCTTCTCCCTATGTTCCCTAGCTAGGCTATCAATACAGTTAAAGAAGAGGCACCTCCTAAAAATGCCACATTTATTTTAATATCAAGTCCAGCATGAGTCAGGTCAGGGATTTGTGAGCATCCTTAGACCTGTGTTCAGGCTGGCAATGCAAGAACCCACGGTGAGGTTTCAAAGCCCTTATGTTACAGAGTTCCCTGCTGCCTCAAGTGGCAATAATCACTCTCCCAGTGCTGCCTCACATAGGACCAGGGAAGGTGGGGTCTGACCAGCACCAAGGGCTCCTCATCACTCAGATGAGGCCCACCTGGACACATGGTAATAAAGAAGGGTATAAAATACTAGCCTCAGGGTGTTTGTATTCAGTGGGTTATGAAGAAACCTCAAGGTAGTAGGAGCAAATTAAAAATAAAAAAAAAAATAAAAAGAAAGAGAGAAAGGAAAGGTTTCTTTTCTTTACAGGGCTTTCCTGACTGGGGTTGTCCCTTGGTGCTGCTATCTTGTATCTGTGCAGTCAGAGTAAATAAACTTTCTCTTGTAAATGCTGACCTCAAGCTATGTAGCAAAGTCTGGTGATAGCCAAACCTGTGCTCCATCACTTGCAGCAGTATGTAGCTTCTCAGTGTGATGCTGTTGTATCCCTTGCTCCGCAAGCACCGAGAGGGAGGCTGTGAGATATTTTCCTCTGAGTTCCAATTCCAGGTATGCTTCAGCATCCAGCCAATTTTTTTTTATTGCTTGGTTTCACCATTCATACAAGTACCAAAGTTTTCTGTTACATTTTGTACCATGTTTTTACTTGAGAATTGCATTAATCATGTTTCCCTCTCCCTGTTAATCTCAGGATTAAGAGAAAGTGTGACTTGAGCCTTTAGAAATATTTTCTTCTCTTAAAAAAAAAATATTGAAATTAACCTGCAATGAGCAATGATTTTAATTTAGAACTGAATTCATGAATTTTAACTGAAGGTGGGCATGTTGGGTACTAATATATGTATAATTATGCAAACCCATTGTTATGTCTCTAATGAGAATTAGATTCTACCACTGAGGCTGTGTTTGGCGATAGTGTATATCTTCATTTACGCTGGGTTTGGTTTTTTTTCCCTAGCTGCATGACCTAGGATTACAGTTGCTATGGCGATAAGGCAGTTAGTGAAGGAAGGAGTGAAAGGTAAGTTTGTATGTCTGCTTTGGGGTGGGGGGGAGGAAGTGGGTGCTGACTGTCTCCTTCCCCAGTGCTGCATCTGCCTCCTCCTGTTGCTGGGACTGAAAAGCATTATTGCATGAGCTATGGTATTTTCTGAGTAGCTTGGGTGGATGCTCAAGCAGTGGCAGCAAGGGTTTTTCCCCAGCAGTATGTGTGTGTGAGCAGGCCAAGGGGTTGCTGTGCTGAGACTGCTTTTTAGTGGGGCAGGAGGTGACAGATCCGTTCTGCACATCTCTGCTAGTGGCCTTAGGCGGGGCTAAAGATCGTAGAATCATAGAATGGTCTGGGTTGGAAGGGATTCCAAGGATCATAGAGTTCCAACCCCCCCCCCCCCCCCCCCGCCACAGTCAGGACCACCAACCTCCAGGCCTGGATCTACACAAGGTTTCCCAGGACCCTATCCAACCTGGCCTTGAACACCCCCAGGGACAGGGCATCCACCACATCACTGGGCAGCCTGTTCCAGCACCTCACCACTCTCTCTGTAAAGAATTTCCCCCTAATATCTCATCTAAACCTTCCCTCCTTTAGCTTTAATCCATTCCCCCTTGTCCTGCCATTATCTGCCCTTTTAAAAAGCTGATTCTCCTCCTGTTTCTCTGCTTCCTTCAGGTTCTGGAAGGCTGCAATGAGGTCCCCCCACAGCCTTCTCTTCTCTAGGCTGAAGAAGCCCAGCTCCCTCAGCCTCTCTTCATAAGGGAGATGTTCCAGCCCTGTAATCACCTTTGTGGCCCTCCTCTGAACCCTCACCATGGCTAGGTTGATGAGGCCCTGAGTAAAACCTCCTGACTACTCTTTTGTATTTGTTGGCCTGTGTTTGTGATCCTGTGTAACGTGGCCATGGAGCTGGAGAGGCTGAGCAAAAGCAGCAGCTCCATCTCTCCTGTAGCCTGAGTTATGTCGCCACTCTTTCCCCTTGCTGGGGTTTGCTTCATGGCGTTTGCTGTAGGAGGAAAGGCAGAATTACCCAAAGGCCTTCCAGCAGCCAGTGTCACCTCCAGACCTGAGCAACTAGTTTAAGAGTGCAGGAGTTCAGTAATTGATAGTGGAGGAAAGCCTGTCCTTGGTGCACCTTTACTGCAGTTCCCAAACCTTTATTGGCAGTGAACATACATAGTGGCAATGGGTGCAAGCTGGAGCTTAGGAAGTTCCATGCGAATATAAGGAGGAACTTTTTCACTGTGAGGGTGGTGGAACCCTGGAACAGACTGCCCAGAGGAGTTGTGGAGTCTCCTTCTCTGGAGACATTCAGAACCCACATGGATGTGTTCCTCTGCAATTTAGTCTAGGTGATCCTGCTCTGGCAGAGGGGGTTGGACTAGATAATCTTTTGAGGTCCCTTCCAACTCCTAATGCTCTGTGATACACAAAGTCCTGTTTCCCTCGACACAGCTGCCCAAAAGTCCATGTGCCTCTCCTAGCCTGTGCCCTGCACCAAAGCTCTCACTTAGCTTGCTCTATGTTCCACAGGAAGCATTTCCCTGGCTTCTCACCTGTCTCTTCTGTCCTGCTGCCCCTGCCTTCCTCTGCAGCCCTCTATCAAAACTGCCCTCATCATTTGTTTTAAGCTCCTGGTGGAAACACTTTGCATCGCAACTCAGACTAACCAGTCCCAGCGACTGCAGGACTAATTCAAGCAGGTGTTTTGCAATTGCCTGTTCCAAAATAGCTGAGCTACTTCTTTTTCCCTTTCCTTCTGAAAGAAGTGGCTGCTACCACAAGCAGCTTAAAAATTTTTACCTGATGCCTCCCAGCAGTGATGCTTTTGTAATTCTGTGGAGCTTTGGGTCAGGTGTTTCTCTTGAGTACATTGGAAATTAACATACTAAGGACTGCTGTGTAAGTCTCAGGCCCTTGCCAATTGGTCTCAGTGGCCTTGAATATCTCCTTGGACTTGTTAAAGTTTTTATTAGGTATAGATTTTCCACCAGAGTTCTTATTACTGTGATTATCAAAAGACAAATGATTCTCTCCTGTCCTGTCACACTTTGTGTTTTTCCATGGATGAATCCTTTGCCTGCTTGCAACTTATCAACAGTGCATCTGCTTTAATGTCAGCAGACAGTGCTCTCCTACTCACGTTGACAGGGGTAAGGCAGACAAGCTGGCTGACAGGGACAATCTTGTGCTGGTACCACTCTCTCTCCTTGAGGGAAACTTTCAAGCCACTGAACCTCTGAGAAGAGGTCGTCTTCATGCTCAGCCACCCTCCCACACACAACCATCAGCATCAATCAGTGGCTGCACAAAATGCTTCTGCTCACTGAGGACTCCAGAACTGGGGGAGAAGGTGGAAGATCCTAATGGACAATGCTCAGTGGCAATAAAGAGCAGGAGGAGTTGCTTGTCAGCCTTAAGGTGAGGTTGGGAGCTTGAAGGAGCTGTATTTCAATCTGTTGGAGAGTTGTTGTCACTCCCTCATGGGGGGAGAATGTATCCTTGGGAATAAGGCTTTTCTTGAACTTATCTTCCCCTCACAAACTCGGGATCATGGAAATGACGGAGCAGCTGCTTTACCCACTCCTCCAGTAGATTCTGTCTTCTGAAATATCATGGCAGGTGCTTGGAGCAGAACAAAGCTGTGGTTTTGCTCCCTCCTGTCCACAGGGGACTGTTCAACAAAGTAAACTCGCCTGTGTCTTTTCCAAACCACAGGTCTCAGCAGAGCAAGCTGCCCAGCTTTCCCCTTGAGAACTGTTTCAAAGTGTTGGCAAATGTAGTCTGCAGATCAAGAACGTGCTTCTGTGTGCAAAACCTGAAAAAGCAAGACAGAATAAAGAGCTGTACAAAGGTATGTGCAGCTCAGACAGAACAAACTCCCTCACATTCTTGGCTCATCTTCCTGAGTAGCTTAGAGGTGGGAAAATCAATGCGGGTCATCATGTTGTCCTGTCTGTGTGTGTTGTCCTGTCCCCATTCCACCTCTGCCTCCCCCGTGTCGTTCCCCCCCCACTGCCCTGCCCCGAGAATTCCTTCTGGATGTGTCCTGCTTCAGCTCTGCTGCATCTCATCTGTCAGCTGCGGCTTGCCAAGCTGTGGCCCGTCTTGCAGCCAGTGCCTGGACTAAAGGTGGATGCAAAGTAAAGGCAGAGTCTGGTTAGTGCAGAAAGTTGCTTGGTAGTAGTGAAGGGTCAGGCCATAGCAGCCCTTAGAGGGGAAGCGTTAAGATTCTCAGGCTTAGTTATGCTGAGGGTCCAGCCCAGGTCAACAGCGTACCAAGTCATAAATACCAGGCTGAGGTTTGAGAGTGGTCTAACAGCTTTGGGCTTCAGTTTGGATCTGCCAGTGCAAGGTCATAAAAATCAAGACAGCACTGAGCAGTGTCTTCATCAGCATTTGCCTTCTCTGACCTCCTTCTTTAGTCTTCCCCAGGTCAGTGAGGGGTGTGTGTGTATGTATAAGCTCACAGTGCCTCTGCCAGCTGGGTATGACAGAGGGCTGGAAGCAGCCTGGGTGGCTGTCAGACTGGTCTCTTCTGTGGAAGAAAACCTGCTGAAAAAAAAAGCAGATAATTTCATGATTCTCTCTCTTCCCTTCTGTAAATATTCATCATAAGCAGTTAAAAGGGAGCAGCTGTGGACGATGAATCCTGGCTTGTCATTGTCCTTCATCAGGAGGACAGCCCAGTCAGCACTCCAATATCCTTTCCCTCTCACTGGTGCCCTGCTGTCTCCGTGCACTGCATCCTCATGCTGCTGGACATAGACAGGGATGCAGCAGACACACGCTATGCCTGTGATAGTAATCTCAAATGAGCTAGTCGGGTGCTTAAGAAAGCTACTACCAGGGTAGGAGCAGTTGGGCAGATGCAAGGTCATCATATAGAGGGATTGACACCGCAGATTTTGTCCCTCTCAGAGGGAGTAGTGGATGATGGGGGCAGAAGATGTTACAGACTCATTTTTACATCTTCAGACATTGATGCAGCAGTGTGGTTCCATTGCAGCTCTTGTGTCCTGTCCAGAAGATTACCACCAAATACAGGCATGTCATCTTGAGGGCCAACAAGTAGCTGGGAGCTTTGTGGATGGAGCCATGAGGGTCCTGTGTGCCTGTCAGGAAAATGAGAGATGGCAAATTCTCCTTATTGTAGGACAGAAGGAAATGGTGGTGTGTGGGAGGGATGCAGTTGGCTGATGAATTGCCCACCTGCTTTGGGATCCAATGTAACTGTAGTGTTTGTAGGCAGGTTATCAGCCACAGAGCACAGCAAATAGGCAGCAGCTTGGGGAGTGGGGGTGTTTGGGCATTTTTGTTCTGTTTGTCTCAAGAACCATGAGAAGCCGTGATGTTCCTTGATATCACATACCTATGCCCCCATATTCACCCAGGTCATCAGGTTTCCTCCTAGAGTCTGCTCTGGGACAGCAGAGATGTGTTGTGTCCCTGCCCTCATGGGATGGTGGGGTTCTGAGAGCTGCAGTGGGTCTTCTGTGAGGGTGGGGAGACACAGCTGCATCATATCACAGCGTTGCAAGAGTTATTCTCTCCTGGTGTCACACACAGGATGTGGTGGGAGTGCTCCCTCTTGCAGGAAGGGGTGGGGGGTGTGTGCAGCAAGGCTGTGGCTCTCTGAGGGGAGCACAGGCAGTGTCCTGTTCCCATGCCCTAGCTGGCAGTTTATTTCTGCAGCTTTTTTATTAAATTATGACTTCTCCAAGCTTGCTGCTGAGAGTGCTGGATCACTACCTGGCAATGTTTGCTTCCCCATGCATCTGGTGGGCTCCCCAGGCTCCCTCCTTCAAACCCTTGTCGAAACTGTGCACACACCTTTTTCCCACTAAAGTTTTCTTCTCATGTGCAATAGGATGGAGGGTGTATGTTTTCTGTTCAGTTTGCCTCTTTGGTTGGAGGTAAAGTTTGATGTTATTTTGCCTGGGGTTTCATCTGCAGGGACCAGGCTCCTACTGTGGCTGGGTCCTGGTGTCCTCTAATGGACAGCTCTGACAAGTTGCACTGAGGGATGGAGGCCTTTTAGACAGTGGGTTTTATTGTTATGGTCACTTTTATACATAGTTACTCTGGATGTGGCATTAGAGATGCCTCACACATCTTTAAGTCAGTCCTGTTGCTTATAGTTTGTGTACTTGCTTTTGCATTTCCATTCCTTCTTAGCAGGAAAGAAAATGCAGAAATACCCTAACCTGTTGATCTTCATAGTGCACCCATTTTCCTTGGCATCTGGCAAGTGGGGAGGATGAAAGGGGTGCAGGAGGGAGAGGTGGAAAGTGAGGTCTGTAAACAGATTTTTCGACCCCTTTAAGCTGCGCTTCACCAACTGGGGAGACCACTGTGACTCTCTCCTGAATCCATTTGTGATTTGGACCACACAGATCTCTTTAAGTGCTGCTTTATTTTAAAAAATCTGACTGAAGCTAAATCTATGTGGAAGGTGAGGAGTCTTTCTTATCCCCTAAATTAAGGGATAGAGCTCAAGACTGTTTGACAGCCTACCCAGCAACATACCTGCAACCCATATACTATACATTGCTAGTAAAAGTGTTCAACTGATACCTGCAGAAAGCAAATAATTTGTGCTTACAAGGTGATGAGTGTTGGTAGCATCTGATATCTCTCTTCCTATATCCTCTTAAGGCTCCTTTTTACTTTTTTCTGGTGTCTTGGGGTGAACTCTGGCAGTGGGCCAAAGGTGTGCTTTCTCAAAGGTGGGATAGAAACATACTTCAGCACTCCCTATGTCAGCCTCCTTGAGATGGTTAAAATATAGTCCCTTATTCAAAGGCCATCTGATTAAATTAAGGGATGACAAGCTTGGGAACTAAGCTCTACAGTACTGCTCAGTGAAAGCATGCTGTGACAATGAACTCCCTGCCCCAGAACAGCACCAAAGCAGGAGCTCTGCAAGATTTATTTGGGCTAGGCACGAGAGGTGACTGAGAAAATCCAGAAGTTACAAAATAAATAATATTTACTGATAGTATGCTAAACCTTATGCTTCAGTTCCTCAGCCAATTTCTATTTATTAGGAGCATGGTAAGACTAATGCAGAAGATAAATGGTGCAGAAACATTCACCTTTTCTGTAGCGACTGGAGGTGTCCACAGAGAGACCAAACTGGAGAGGGACTTGACCTGGGACAGCATCCTCTCACTTTACTGGGGACCTGCACATCTCCTTCCATTGCTCCCTCCTTCCTTGTGGCTGCCAGTGATGCTTACAGGAAGATTAAGTGACTGGAGGGTTGGCTGATCCATAGCATCACCTAAGGCTTCCTGTCCCAGTTGAATAAGCAGATGGCATGATGAACAAGGACTGTCATGTAACAAGGACCTCCTGTCGGCTCATCCGTACATCTCCCTTCCTGGGGCAGGTTGAGGAAAGAGGGAACCCTTTTTAGAGGCGATGGCATCCCTCACATCTCTCAGCAGCTGCCATGCTGGGGCACCAGGGGCTATTCTGAGACAAACTCAACCCTATCAGCTCATAAAGCAAATTAAATAGCTGGTGCTTTGGGGTAGAAATAATTCAGCAGGTGAGGCTGAACTAACTAAATATGAATAGCTCTGTCAGGTGGGTCCTGAAAGGCAGCTATAATAATCTCAGGCCAGCGAGGACCACATGAGGTGAGGGATTGGGAGAAAGGGGGGCAGTTGGAGGGGAGGAAGACTGAGGGTGGTGAGAACAGATATAACCCAGAGTAATGACGCGGGGCTGAGCTGGGGAAACAGAGCCTGCAGATCAGCAAGGGATTACTGCTTTATTAGCCTCTGGATTAGTGTCCCAGGGCCAGAGACTGCAGAATAGACTGTATTGAATTATCCTTATCAGCCAGTGCTGACTGACTGACTTGGGTCTGTCCCAGTAAGCTCCCTGGTTTCAGAAAGTACTTTCTGTGTTCAGGCTAGTATGTGACAGTAAAGGGCTTGGAAAGAGATGGCTTTTAGGAACAAAAAAGCCACATGGAGATGGTGAATTATAGGAGGACTTGGGGGTGAGTGTCACACAGTAGTTGCTCAATACTCTTTTTTTTTCTCCCTTAAATTGGAAGGTCTGTTATCTCCCGATCAAGTCTCTCAAGACATAGCTGGAGATTTCCAGTCTTTGATTGCAATAGCTTTGATTCCAAAACCTTTCCATGTTCCTATTTATTCTTCAAAGGTGGATTCAGACTAGTCAAATCTGCTGTGGCTACAGGTCTAAAGTGTCTAGGAATATAATTTTAACCACAGAAAACAGTCACTCTATTGATAGATATATGTGTGAATGAGGAAGAGAAACAGACTGTAAAGAAAAGAGAGTGAGTATGCCTCCAGCCTTCTTGTAATTGTGCTGTGAGGCTGGAAGAAGCAAGGACAGAGACAAAGGTGGTAGAAAGGGATACCATTTCAGCAGGGGATGCACCTTGCTCTGAGCCAGCAGAAGTTTCTTATCACCCTTGCAATGACACTGGTTTTCAGACAAAACACCAGCCCAGGTATCCCATTCACTTCTAAAGACTTTCATGCAACTTTCTCTGGGAAAAGGACACAAACTGGTTTTTTCAGCCATCCTGTAGTTGGGCAGAAGGGTGAATTACTCTCTGAACTTCTACTGTCCTGTGTTTGTGACAACTTGCAAGTCTGCTAGAAGCTTAAAGAGGCATGGGGTTGGCTACAAGACAAGTTCTGGTTCTAGTGCTGTGATGGACCATTAGGAAATACTGTGCATTGTAAGATAAAGGAAATCCCTGTTTCAGGGGTATTATCCTTGATCTATGGAAAAGGTTTAGGCTCTATGGTGTTAATGATGGTGTTACACTAATGTTGCTGACCTTTATTTGCAAAGGAAAGTTTCCAAGCATGAACCCATTATAACTTCATGCACTTAGAGGCTTGAAACAACAAACTAGAATTAAGGCTTTTGAGAAGAGTTGACTCCCCCAGGCGTCTATCACCAGAAATTTCTGAATAAAAATGTGGTCGTTTGAATGTAACATTTGTATGACGCAAACAAGCGAGAGCTGGGCACTCACAGGCACTGAAGAACATGAAGAGCCATATAACAGCAAAGCTCTTGCCTGAAACAAGCATTTAGTAATGGAGAATGCAGCAGTAAGTTTCTATGTGAATAATGATTAAAACTGTAGCTCCTGGATAAGCATGGTGGCCTACCAGCAACCTCTGCACAAATCTCCAAGCTCTAGTAGCTAGGGGGGATCATGTACCTTAACCAGCTAGAGTGGTCCATAGCCATAAATACAGTCCCTCCTTGCTCCATGCAATCACGCTGGCATATGAGTGGCTTAATTTCCATCATGCTGTCAACCACAGCCTTTAAAGTGAGCAGGCGTATCCTGTAGCCTGAGACTGACCTCTCCAGAAGCCATAGTGAGTGTTCACAGAATGATAGGGGCTGGAAAGGTCCTCTGAAGATCACCTAGTCCAACCCCCCTACCAGAGCAGGTTCACGTAGAGTATGTTGCACAGGGCAGTGTCCAGGTGGGTCTTGAATGTTTCCATGGATGGCGACCCCACAACATCTCTGGGTAGCCTGTCCCAGTGCTCTGCCACCCTCACAGTGAAGAGTTTCCCCCTCATGTTTAGGTGGAACTTCCTATATTCAAGTTTGTGCTCGTTACCTCTTTTCCTGCTACTGGGCATCACTGAAAAAACTGACCCCATCCTCCTGACACCCACTCTTCAAGTATTCATAAGTATTGATAACTTATTGATAACTCAGTCTTCTCTAGGCTAAAAAGTTCCAAGTCCATCTGCTCTCCTTGTAAGAGAGATGTTCCAGTCCTGTAATCATCTTTGTAGCCCTCTCCAGTAGCAACCTGCCCTTCTTGAACCGTGGAGCCTAGAACTGCACACAGTATTCCAGATGAGGCCTCACCAGTGCAGAGTGGAGGTGGAAAATAACCTCCCTTGGCCTGCTTGCCATGCTTTTCTTGATACACCCCAGGATGCCATTGTTCCTGGCCTAATAGAAGCATTAGTAGCAGTTTTGTGATGGGCCTATGATCATACTGGCTTTTGAGAAATATTCATCTTAACTGAGCTTCGCTGATTGGTACTCAGCTGGGAGACCTTGAGGAAATGCAGGTGATTCAGAAATGAGTGCTGATGACTCACTGGGTTAATACCTGGGCCCTTTGCAATGCTACAGTAGAGGCATTTTGCTGCTGGAGTTGCTATATTTTCGTTTAGAGGTAAATCCAAAAGCATAGTTGTTAGTGATGCTGTAACGTCTCCCACGCAAATTTGAACGCAATCTTCAGTGTTCCACTAAATTTTACCTAGAGAAAGTAGTATTCTGCTGACTTGGCATTTGTTCTGAAATACAACTAGAACAGTTACCCTTCATTTTCCTCTCCCTGACTCTGCTATATAGTTTTATTATGCGCTGTTATATAACTTAGTTCTGATGTGAAGCCAGCTATATTTCAGAGTTAGATGAAGGATCACTATATAATATGCATATATATGTCTGCAAAGCACCTTGGTAGAAGGCGCTAAGAAATGCAGCTTATTATTTTGCTTTTCCCTGGGTTTTGCTTTGTCACAAGCTATTTAGCAACTTTGTTGTTGTTCTGTCTCAACGCCTTGTTGAATGAAGTGTTCTGAACAGTTTTAGGAGCGCTGGCATATTTTATTAATTGCCATTTACAAGTTGTTTTTCTGTGTCTTTTGCAACTTCCTATTTCACAGACATAATGAAAAATAAATGTTTTAAGCTGAAGTTTTAGCATCCAAAGTAGGGAGAGAAAGCTCAGCAAAATATTTGCCTGATTTTAAGCCAAGTTTTGGGGCTGATGTGATACCAGAGACTCCTGTCAGTATGGTTTTAGGATATGGGAATAATAATAACTGGAAAGGAGGAGAGATGGGTGCATAGTGTTCCAGGCAGGATAAAATAAACCAGCAACCCATCTGGGTTTCTGACGACTTCTCAGAGAGAGGTTTTGTACTCAGAGATTTGTTCTGACAGCAGTGTTTTGAAAATGTTTAGGACTCTTGCCATCACATTTCTTTTAAAGTCTGATTACCTTATGTGACATATCATCCTCGGCTCTTGTAAACTGATGCCGCTTCATCAACTTCAGCAACATCTTGTCAGTGCACATCGGCAGAGGATTAGCCCTCTGCATTCAGACGTGTTGCCTTGAGCTGCGCTGGGATCTCATCATCAGTCATTATGAACCTGATGAGAGAGTGCTGAAGGGAAGAGATAGGTTATGATAGGTCATGGTGAGGACTGACCCAGTAAGTGGAGCTCATTTATTTTTGATTTATTACTAATTCCAGTTTTTCAGTATGATTTTTGGTTCCAAGACACATTATCTTCTGCGATACAAAAACTTGTAGCTACTAAGACCTCTGTGCCATCCTTTATAAGATCGGGGATGATATTGGTTCTGATGTTCTTGCCAGAACCAGTATGAGAAACTGCATTTGCCCCAGCAAAATTCCCCTTGTAGCTGCCTCTGATACTCATCCTTCCTGCTTGTTGTGGGACTAAGTGCTGCGGTGTTTTATCATAACTTAGGTGTAAGACTGTCTCTACAGAAGATGGTTTGAAGTGTCCCTTGCCATCCATTAGTGTGAAATGTTCCATGGAAATTACAATCATGTCACTGGTTGTCAAGAAGCACATGGCCTTCAAAGAGTGTCCTGCCACATTACTGAGGGAGGGGGTGAGGAAGCCAGCATGGCAATACATAGAATCATAAAATTGTCTTGGTTGGAAGGGACCTTTCAGATCATCAAGTCCAACAATCAACCAGACCTGTCAAAACCACCACTAAACCATGTCTCTAAGCACTGCATCTACCTGTCTTTTAATTATCTCCTGGGAGGGCGACTCCATCACCTCCATGGGCAGCCCATTCAAAGGCCTAACAACCCTCTCTGTGAAGAAATTTTTCCTAATATCTGATTTAAACCTACTCTGGCACAACTTGAGGCCATTTCCTCTTGGCCTATCACTTGTCACTAGGGAGGAGAGGTCAGCCCCCACCTCTCTACAACCTCCCTTCAGGCAGTTGTAGAGAGTGATTCGGTCTTTCAGCCTCCCCTTCTCCAGACTAAAGGGATCCTGAAACAGCTGAATCTTTCATTTCACTTAGAGGGCTCTCATCTGCAGGCTAGTATTCAATACCTGCACTGGGACTGGAGCTCCTTGATGTGAGGGCCAGAGTGCTGCTCAGCTGGTGGACGAAGAGCACATACCATTGCCTTCGTTCCTGTGACATGACACAGGCAGTGCTCTGCATCTGATGGGCAGATTATTCTCCCTGTGGGTAATGCTTCCCACAAATACAGAAAAGCTTCACAGTCCTGAGTTGAGCAAGCACTGTCTGGTCTTATGGTTTGGGGCCCTGTCTTCCCCACACTGGTAGCACCAGGGAGCAGAGTGCTGGGCCCCCCAGTCTGGTTCAGTAGGAGTGGACTCAGACACACATGGTGCGCCCAAGCCAAAGATAGGCCAATACATCTCCTGTGATGATCTGAGAGCAGCTCACTGTCAGATAGCTGGTGCTACAAGACAACCACCAAGAGCTTCTGTTTGACAATATTATGACTAATTTTTTGATGCAGCATAGTCAGTTGGTAGGTTGCAAAGGTCATGCTAGGGCATCTTGTAACCTACACCAAAATGCTCTGAGTCTTTCCTGTAATGTCTTAAGTTTGGGTTGGTTTTCTTTAAAGAAAAAACCCAGCATCCAGATGCATCACCTTCATCCATTCTGAACCCCAAACCATGATACCCACTCAAAAAATATTATTACTAAGAAAGTGAGCCCCTTTTTTTAAAAAAAGCTGCATCTTTCACTGAAAGGTATCCTTCACATTCCTTCACTGCTTTTTTTTTGTTTTGTTTTTGTTTTAGTTTGTGGCTGGTAGGTCAGGTTAATTAGCAAAATTAAGATTTGCTTCTTAACTCTTCTTCAAGGATCCCAGTGCAGGTATCAGTTTTGACAATATGAAATGCTGTAGTCTACAGCAAGTCTGCCATCACTGGGAGGACTCTGTGAACTGAGAATATTTGCTGTGTGGTCACAGAAAATAAATACTAATCATCTAGGGTAGTCACAGGCTTCAGCTTGTCCTTGGGCTAAAGGAAACAGATTCAAGTCTTGCTAAATGGAGCGTTTCCCAGTGACATTAGAAAGCAAAGTGGACTACCTTGCCTCTATATCATGTATGTCTTGTACCTACCAATGCATGTATGTCAAACAGATAGTGTGCAGGTCTTAAGGCAAGAATCCTGATTCACTCAGCCTTGCAAATGGTTGCCTAATGGACTTTGCTTGAAGCCATATGACCTTGAAAGCAGGCACTCTTCAGAGCATATTGTTTAATTTCTGTCTAACGGGTAAATTTGTAAAGATGGGCACCAGCGTAGACTGTGTTATGAATGAGGATTGCTCACCCTGTTAAAAGTAAAGCTCACCAGAAAAAGAGCCTTTTTTGCCTTAGCAAAAGGGTTTTGCGCTGGTATTAGGCAGGTCCATCTTATGCAGAGATGACACAGCTGAGAGAAAGAGGATTTGAAAATATTATTCACTCTCGCATATGTGAAGCATGTTGTACAAAGACTTTGCAGCCGTGCATCCGCAATGTTTGCCCATTGATAAAGCTGTACAGATTATTGAGCAATGACTGTCACACTCTTGTTAATACTGTGTATGCTACTAATATGCCAAGTGCTATTAAATAGCTTTGGTGTTGTCAGGGACCAATTTTCATAAGAGCTGCAATATCCGAATTTTTGGTCTAATGAGTGATTCTTAATCATGTATAGTATAACCCCTCCTTGTCAGGAGAACATATTGTGCCTCTGAAGTAGACATTTCTGCAAAAGTGGAATATTTTCTTATCCTTTCCCTTAGCCCCTGTGACTACGCAACTTGTGTTACATGTGCATATAGCGTGGAGAATTGGCAATGTCTATGTGGTAATGATTCTAACTAGCTTTGCATCCAATTTTGAAGCCTTCTAAATTCCCTCAGTAACAAAGTCCATTCTCTTGATTGTTTGTTTGTGTGATCTGTGGCCAATAAACCATATTTCTGGCAATTTAAAGATGTTCTTTTGGAATGAAACTTGAATATCAACTCTACTGTTTGCTTTTTGCAAATATTTCTTTCTCAAGCTCTGTCTCAAAAACAATTTGGCCTAGAAACTCTGTTTCTGCAAGAATCTTTGATGATATGCTGACATAAAGTGTGACTTCATATCAAATTAGGAAATGTTTTTTAAGCATTTGGCAAGGCATCTTTGAATTTTTGCAACACACACTGGCTGCAGACTGTAAAGGTAAAATTTCCCAGAGCATCCAGCACTTATCTGACATTTCTGATCCACACCTGCTTGGATTTCTACAGAGCAAAGGCTGGGAAACAGCAAATCCCACTTCAAGACCTTGATGCTGGGCTGTGGAAGAGGGACTGAGGTTCCCAACCTGCATAAGCCCAGCCATTGGGTAAAGAGCAAGCAGCTGTTTGGACTGTGTTCTTGCAGATAATAGTAAATTTGACTAGCTGAAGCACTCTGGTCCAAGTTGGTTACGTGTTCTCCTCGAGCTGCTTGTGAATTTGCTGAGCTCTGGCTGAGTCCTCCTCCCTTGATACTGATGTGCTCTGCCCAAGAAGCCACTGGAGTTCATAAACTCCCTTCGCCAAGCTGTTTGATTCTTACGTTCAAGAAAAAGCCTTCTGACCCAGTGTGTGCTTTTGCTCATTGCAGTGTGCCAAAATAGTCCTGGCAACTTGAGGTGCTTATTTAAGAAGCTTTTTTCTCTGGAATTTTTTAGACTTTTGGTGAACTTTATAAGATTCATTTATTGCCTCCCGGAGGTTACAACTGCTCGCTCATGCAACAGCTGGGGCTTCTCTTGCCAATTCCTGTAAAACCAAGTAGCCCACACTCTTCTCTGTTAGCCTGCTTGAATTGGATATTCTGATCTGATAGTCAATGAGGGGTTTTTAAAGCATTTTTGTCATCTGAGGTATGAGTAATTCCAGAAAGGCAAACTCAGCTTGCCCTTTCTGTTGATGAAAGCTAGTTACAAGCCTCAGCTTTGATGCAGAGGAGACATGAAGAATGACATGTCTCCTGAGGGTCCCACTGAGGATGTTAGATTGCTGAAAGCTGACCAAGGGCTTATTTGCACCACCTTGAGCCTCTAGCATACCCAGTGTAGAAGGTTTGAGTCAAGTCCACAAGGATTGGGGCCCCCTGTAGCAACAGTGCAGCTCTGCTTAATCTGCTCTTAATCTTTGACATGTCACCAGCTGACCTGGGAATGTGACACTCATACAATAGAAAATTCCCTAACAAAAAGCCCCACCAACAAAACACATTAGTAAGCAAATGCAATTTTGCTTCTTCACTGACAGTCACTTCAAGCTACAGAAAGGTGGGAATTGCCCATCTAAAAGCAACATCAGTTTCCCCTTGTAGAGCCAGACCTGAGGTAATGACTAAAATAGTCAAGGTTTGCTCTGTCCTTTGCATCAAGACTGTAATGGGAATGTTTTTGATGGTGCGCCTGAGAACAGCATCTGCTCTATACCAATTGCAAATCACATCCCCTCTGTGCATAAGATTCAGTTTTAATTAATATCAGTGATCTTTTAAAAGGAAAAATGCAGGTCTATATGCAGACATCTCTAGATCTCTAAAGTAATGTTCTGCGCATAATTTTCCAGCAAAATGGATTCAGGAAAATATTTCTTGTGCTTTAGGAGACTTGGAAATAACTTCAACTCACGTTGTACTTTAAGGGCTAGCACAGGATTTGCAATGGCATGAAAATATTGTCTTTTCCGAAGTGCTACTGATAAGCGTACCTTTTTGATATTGCTAGTCCAAAGGAGCAAAGCTATTTTTAAAAAAGGAAGCTGTACTGGAGGAAATAAATCTCCTCTACCTCTTCTGCATCAGCTTCTAGCCACAAATATATTGGCTAAACTGGAGAGGGTTAGGGGAGTGTAGAAGTGAAAATATGCGGGTCTGCAAGATATATTCTCTCTCTCTTGTGCCTCAGACGCTGCCCTTCACACCACTGTATCCCCTGCAGTCCTTCTCTATGCTGAACCAGAAGCCATGTGAAAGCTGCCCAAAGTACTCTTGCTCTTAACAAGACTTGAGGAGTATCTAGGCTGCTTTTCATAGAATCACAGAATCATAGGGGTTCGAAGGGACCTTGAGAAATCATCAGGTCCAACCCCCCTGCCAAAGCAGCTCCCAACCTCATATTGCACAGATAGGCATCCAAACGGGTCTTGAATATCTCCAGAGATGGAGACTCCATAACCTCCCTGGGCAGCCTGTCCCAGTGCTCTGTCACCCTCTCTGTGTAAAAGTTCTTCAGCATGTTGGTGTGGAACTTCCTGTACTCTAACTTGCAGCCATTGTCCCTTGTCCTGTCTTTTCTCTTGCTTTCCCTACCTCCTCTTCTAACAGAAGAGAAAACATGAAATTGAGCATGTCTGTTTCTCTGAATATTGCCCTGCAGCCTCCGTGGGTCTCACCATTTCACCCACCCACCTCCCAGTGCTGCAGTTTACATGCAGGAACCGTCTCCCCCTTCCCTCAAGTAATAGACCATAATAAAAACCTCTGGCATGAAAATGAACCAAATACAGGGACTGCAGATGGCACCAGGCCAAGAACCATTATCCCCAGCAGCAGTGTCTGTGCTGGCCAATTCTTAATGCTTTTTGCCCACACGCTGCTGCTGGTGGAAGTGGTTGGTGTACTGATATCATTGGTGTCTCTAGCATCGCTGCCTCACACTGTGTCAATTTGCTCACTGTAACATGTACTGTGCAACCTCAGTTAAGGAAGCGAAGCTGCAGTATGTAGAAACATACCCTAGGTAGATTAAGCCACAGATAGGAAATATCTGTGAGAACAGAGGCACAGCCATCTCCGCAGGTGTCATACCATTAGCTGGCCACACACACCCCTGTCTGCGCAGCCTGCCCGCCTGCAGTGGTCATCTCCACCAAAGCTGGCTTGCACGGGCCGCAGTCACATCTCTGCTGCGGGTCGGGCAGACCTGGAGGAACAGGGAGGTGGACAGCCCTGTGTCACACCTGCTGCAGGCTCTCTGCTTCTGCTGCCCTTGGTCATGTCAACAAAAATAGTGTTGGGTGGACCAGGCACACTGAGGCTTTGCTTTCCTCCTCTGTGGTGCTGCTGTCACCCTCTCTGGGGTGGCATTGTCACCACAGACTGGCTGATCACTGAGCTTTTGTTGCAGAAGGGAGCATAATGTGTAGCATAACAGAGTCCTTTGAGCCTGGGCATCAGGAAATGGGTCTGAAGGCAAAGTCACTATTGCTGGCAGAGTTGGGACTTACAGAGTATCAATGGGAGCACTGGCCAAAATGGGGAGGGGTGTGGGGGAAGTGAAATTGCTCTTTGTTCTTTGCCAGGAGATGATGCGGTTCTCCTTGTGCGGGTTGCCCTTCAGGAGAGGGTGATGTCAGGGGCTTGAAGGTCTATACATACTCCTTGTCTTTGCTGAGGGTCATTTACTGCTGTGTTTCTTGGACTTACTCTTGCAGCTCCGTTTGACTCCCTGTGTTTACTATGAGCTGTGCTTCTCTCATGGGAGTGTTTTGTCAGGCTAAATTCAATGAGGTGCCTGGACACAGCGATGACAGAGGATGTTAAAAGGATCTGCTTAAAATTCATCAGAATTTGTGTAGCGCTGGGGAGTTCAAAGGAATGTGCTGGAAAATCATCCTGTCACATTTCTCTCTCATTAGTCTGAATTGCATTCAGAGGAGTATGTTATTGTGGCACAACTGTGTGTGTTTATATATATTTTTATATGTATATATATCAATTATTTCAACAGAGTGGAAAAAGAAATAATGTAGCTGGATATACCTAGTAGCTATATAGATTTTTGTACCTTCTGCAAAGTGAGGACATTTGATTTCTCTTTTTCCCCAGCATGTAACTAGTGGTAATCTTCCTCTTGTCATCTAATCGCAAATACATCTTCTGTTTTGTTTAGTAAATGAAATTGGCATTTTTGCATCTGCTGCTCCTAGGCACTGCACTGCAGGAATCAATATCATATGTGACAGTAGCAATTGATTTCTGAGCAGTGGCACCCACGCTGAGGATTTCAGGCCTCAGGGATCAAATACCTTGAGAGAACAGTAAAGTAATTTTTAAATCCGGAGGGATTATGAGGAAAGGGAGATGATACCCAGGCTAGATCCTGAAGCCTAATACAAGGAACAAATCAAGTCCTTGCTTTGTCATAGATTTTATGTGTGATCAAAGACACATACTGAAAATTATCACAAGTGTAACTTTATTGAGTAGTAAATTTTGCCCCATCCAAAGCAGGACCTTGACTGCTCCATACTTACTGTTTGCATTGGCACTGACAGCTGGGGATTATAGCTAAGGCACATCCTCAGAGTAAATGGGTAAAGCGCAGGCAGTGGTTTTCTGGAGGTGAACCAGAGCTCCTTTCTCAGGGACTTGTACCTGGGTGAGCCTGGAGGGAGAGGACAGCCCAACCTCTCAAGAAAGACTGAATGGAAGACCAAAAGGGTTGAGAAAAAATGTCTTCAGTTGTCCCTTTTTACTGAAACCATATGTGAAGGTCTGTCAGCAAGATGATTCTTACCTATTATAAATGAATGCATGTCAGTGGCAAAGTTTGCAGATGCTTTGGTTCCCTCCTCCTTTGCCCAGGTGGCAGAAGCTTTCTCTGACAGCGTTCAGTATGTGGCTTTTCATTAAATGTCAGATTCTAGTCTCAATGGGATTGCAGCAGGTCACAGCATTTGGTGGTATGCCTTGTGCATCTTTACAGGAGGGGGAATAAATGAGAGGTGTAGAAAGCATGCAACACAACCTTAGATGCCTAGATAAAATCAGGCAGTGTTCTCAGCTGCTCTCAGCACTTCCAGTCTAAGATATTCCTGGCATGCTATTCTTTTTGCATACATTGGTCCTATGAAGCATGGCCTCTTCAGATGAAGAGGCAGGGATTAATGAGCCACATGGAAACACTAATTAGTCTGAGTTAGAGGAGATTAGCTTTGCTTAGACCATTAACATAATTAATCTTGAGACTAAAATGTTCATTCTGTACTGCAGACTCACTGGGGTTTTTCAGAAGCTGTGGTCCAACAACATTAAATGTGAATTTCAAAATACATATTTTAAAATGTGATCTCTGTTCTTTGAAAGCACATAGAGGCTACAGATACGTAGAATAGAGATAATATCTCATTTCTCTAATAATTTATCCCATTATAGTGTCTTGAGGGATCCCAAAGTGGACAGTTCCTCTGGGAGCTTCAAATGAAGGGATGCATATAAGGTTTACTATGCTAAGGGGCAGAAGGAAAGGTAACCGCCCCCCCCCCCAGATAAATTGTGGAACTACAACCCTTGCTTGTGTCTGTGCCCTTCTGCCTGAGGAAACAGACCTGTCTTCCTGCTTTTCCTCTTACCTATTGCTAAGTGTTTTCTCCGCCCTCTTATCAAAAAGGACCTGAAGTCAGGCCATGGGAATAATTTTCAGGTGTCAGAAGAGAGCTGCTAGGAATCCCAGTAGGTTTTCACAGAAAACTACTGCCTTTAGGATAAGCAGCTGCAGAGTACAAGGCTCTTGTCTGGTCAGGAAAAGCCATTTCCTTGCATTTTGTGGAACAGTAACCAGCCTGGAGGAGAAAGTAGAAAAAGAAAAGGAAAATGGCTGATGAGAGTTCATCTCCGCCCCACCAGACTCCTAAGAAGGGTATGAAGTTGAACCTGTTTCTGCAGCTTTGCACCACCAACCACTAAATAGTTTTCTTTCGTTATTTAGTCGAGGGATCGCTGCAGTACAGTTAGCTGCAACCAGCTCGACTTTTAAAATTCTGTTTCAAGATATCCACAGTTACAAGTCTATCTGAAAAAGTATAAAACATTAAGGAACTGGTGCTAAAATGAGTGTGCAGGCTGAAGCTGTTATGAGAAAAGCATTTGTAAAAACGATGCTGGGATACGGCTTGTGTTGTTCTTCAAGTTGGTTTGAGAGAATTCAGAAACTCTTCTGGAAACATTTTTTTAACACAGAGCTGCTAAGTGAACTTGTTCTAGCAGTGTTCCAAAATGGAGCGTTGAGCTTTATAACCTTAGACACGGGGTTTTATTTCCAGCTCTTTGAGAGTGATGGGAGGAGCAGCTTTCCTTCTGACATTTACTTTAATTCATAAAAATTACAGGCATCTGCCAAAATATCCTAAATTGTGGAGGAGGTGGAAATTGGGTCATGGAGAAAGATTAACATTGAACAAAAATATTTGCCAGTAGCTTAAGATGAGAAAGGGAAAACTGTGCTGCAGAAGAACAGGCTGGCTGTGGTTTTTTTGTACAACCACGACTGGCTCATTACTTTAACTGAGAATGAAGAGAGCAGGCTAACATCAGGGTAATTTTCTTTGTGCTTGTTTGCTCTTTATCTTCATCTTTTATACATCATCAGATCCCCTTGTCCCACCCTTTTGATGGGGGTTGCTTGGATTTATTTTGGGCACCATTACGGTTAGGGCGAGGCCAAATTTTCAGTGGACAAACCTTCTGTAGGGGTCATATCTAATAAATGCAAAAAGCTTTAGACAACCTGCTAGCAGCAGCCACAGCAGAAACCTTCTAGTGACTCCTCTGGGTGGAAGGAGGGAGGAAGGCAATGTGCCCACAGTGAATTTTAATATATTCATCAGTGCCAGACAGCTTCTGATTAACAGCAGTTGTCTCTTTCACCGAAGCATGACGATCGGGGCCCATCCATCCTCTCTCTCTCTGCGTGCTGCCTCCAAACAAACCTCACCAGTCACTTATTCTCCCATTAGTCCTTTATCAGACGGTGTTTAAACCGCCACTTGAAATCAGCCACGTTGAGCCTGTTATTGGCATATCCACTCCTATTTCCAGATTTCAGCTTTCCCAGCTGATGAACTTCTGTTATTGTGTGTATTTTTCAGTGCCTCCAATGACATCGACGAATTCTCTTCACACTGTCATGCCAATGCATTAACCCCTTGTTGTTCTCTTTCTCTCCCCTTTTGTTCAAGGCTCCCTTTTGCCTTTCAGGGGTACAGGCAGCACGGTGTGGGCAGACAACCCCAGCCACAGAGAGACCAAGCTGTCCAGGCAGAAGTGCCTGGAGGTATGGCTCCATCCGAGAGCTGCTGCGGGTAAATGTCCGCAGATGCCACTGCACCATGTGTGCAAGGGAAGTGCCACGGCTCTGCTTCCCAGGCTGTTTTGGAGGTGGTATAACAAAGGCTGTGGCCACCTGGGCATGTTACACTGTTTAGTAAGGACAGTCATTAATTTGGTATGGAATAATGTATAACTGATCTACTGTGACAACTTCTGTTTTGTATTGGGTGTAGCTGGCATCTTTATATAAAACAAGTTGTTTATCCAAAGGGACACCTTGGGGTTGAAATCAGTACTAAGTTTTGAGACTGTGGGATGCACGGTCTTCTCTATAAAGGTCCTATGTTTTTGTAATGTTCTTTGTCACACATCGATACACCTTCTCCTAACAGATACTAAAGTGCTTAAGTAGCTACACAAATTGTACTCAAGCCACAGCTGAAACTTCGCTATGTCTGAGGTCAAATTCAGTTGTCCCTCAGCAATAATATACAACAATTCACAACAGGGAATGAAATATACTTTCAGTAGAATTGCAAGGAGGACATTTACGTTAAGTAAAATATACTGGAGTTGTGGTTAAAATGCAGGAAGGGCTTCTTACTTGTGAAGATTTGCCACAGACACGGTTACCACAAGAAAAAATATCAAGTGTTCAGAATTTCTCTCCTGTGCTGTCTCTGCTAGACAGTGTACTTGTTTCCTCTACATCTTCTTGATCAGTTAAATATTAGCTTAAAAGGAAGGATGTCATGTATGAATTATAACCTCTGTTTTCTACAGTGCATGGGTATTTTTAGAGGTCTTTGAGTCAACCATTCAGTTTTGTCCAACCTGAATGAATCATATTGATGGCACTCTTTGATGGAAAGATTCAATTCCTTTCTCTGCTGTAAACTCCCTGACATGAAAAGAACTTTGCGTGGTTTGGAACACCATTGCGTTGGTGGATGCTTTAGTGAAGGTCAGATTGCTTGTGTATGGTTATTGACCTGTCTGAGGTGATGCCTCACGTTCTGGCTAAGACTCTACTGAGACCATGCATATGTGTCTGTCTGGGATATGTTCTAAGAGTGAGAACATCTCAATAACTTTAAGGCACAGTTGTCTGTGTAGTTCACAGGCTTGTTCAAAATATCTCTATGTATCTGGACTGTGCTGGCAGGGTTAAAGTAAACCATCTATTTTAGTTATTAAGTTAGTCTAGTTTATCATTGCTGTGATAGACAGGGAGGCAAAATCTGTTTGGGTCAGTTGCAGTGTGCTGGGTACTGTACAGTTTCTACCAGTGGTCAGCAACCACTCCTGCATCAGTCCTTTGCCCTTGTAACAGGTTCACTCTGAATATAGAGGAAAATTAATCCATTCTGTTTTGGTTTTGTAGCCAGGGAAGAAGGTGCCAGCTATTTTATAAAGGTATGCAGAACATATACTGGCAAGCTGCCAAGAGGAAAATTTCTGATTGCTGTCGAAGGGCAGTGAGGCTGTGGATTGTAAAACACAGTGCTTCAGAGCCTGTTTAGACTGTGGTATGAAAATCAAACTGTAAAATAATGCTTTGAGAAGTCCATCACTTAGAAAAGTAGAGACTTGTTTAGAGTTATTATAAATCAGGTTTTGTATTGCATAGAATATTTCCAAGTTTGGGGTAGTGGTTTCCCTCTTGATGTAATGAAAATTTTCATAGATACTTCACTTGGGTCCTTTTTAGCTTTTGAAACTAAATCTTCCACCTCCTGTCTGCGATTTCCTATAACTGCCCATGGGCATCCTTCATGCTATCTGATTATGTATTTCCCCACCACTATCCTGATGCTTAGCTGATAAGACATCTTTATTTTTCTGTTTATGAGAAGATCAGATTATTGGGAAATGCAGGGACAAGCCAAAGCTGCAAATACAGATGAATGTGCAGATAGCTAAGCAACACCCAGGCAGGTATGAACACACAAATATTTGTCTTGCACACACAGCAAGTTCTTGAGGATTAAACTTTTGAGCAATGGGGACATGATAATGGTTTTGGTAGTGCAAAGGACAAGATGTGGGAAGTTTATTTTCAAGAGAACCGATCAGCTCTCTGTTTCTGATTGTAATTGAACACTATAAATAAAATGTGATGGCCTGTGTGGGTAATGGCACAGCATTGCAAAGGAGCCTGGTGTGGGCATCCTGAGAACTATGAGTAGCTAGAGGTACCCTTAGCACTTGGAGGGCATTGTCCAGAATCAGATCAGATGCTGTATGGCATTAGCCAAGATTACCACCTACCTCTTAATAATTTGCAGTGCTTCAACCATAACACCAATATTGCCTTGGGGCCTCACCCAGCACTTTTCACCTTCAAGATCATGGTGTTCAGTGTAATATCCACATAGAACAGGCCTTCAGCAGAAGACTCTGCAGGGTGCACAACTGCTGTTCTGCAGAGGAAATTTCCTCCAACTCTCATTGGAGATGTGGAAAGCTTTGCTATCAAAACTGTTTGGTTTTTTTAATCAGAATTATGTCCTGAGTTATCTGGAAGGAAATTCAGGATAATGGAGTCTTAATTTTCCTCTTCTGGCATGAGGCAAGAATCAGGGTATGATTCAGGAGGTTATGACTAGTCCTTGAGCTCTTTGCATGAAACAGAAGAGAAGAATCCTTAAGGTGAATGCAAACATGTAGACCTTATGGCAGGGGTAAGGAAAGGATGCTTTGTCTGCTGGAACAACTGAATCATGAGATGAGACAAAGATGTAAAAAGGAGTTGATGCCATGGGGATGGCTGAATCTAAAATACACATAAGGGAGAAATAGAAATCAACATTATATAATTTCATAAAATAAAAGTTTAATTTGTTGAATCCTCATTAGCAGTGAAGATAGAACAAATTAGCCACATTAAAATAGCTCCTCAAGGCCCTAGTTTAAATGCACAGAAGACCAGGTAGCTGGAAAAGTGTGCTGAAACCTCTCTGTACAGGCTTGATTTGAGAATCAACAGACAGAGGTGGTAGAAAATGGCAAAACAGTAAATGACTCTTTATCTACAACTGTACATGTCTTAACCAAAAACTCTGCTAGAAATAGTAATTCTGAATAAGAACACAGTTATTTGCATCAGGTATTTGCTAATGGTTATGCACACATGTATCTGATGCAAATACTTGTTGACCTGATTCCTACTTAAATGAGTGAATTTTAAAGTTTGGACAGTTTAAATAGCAGGGGCAGGACATGTGGGAACAAAAATAAGGAAATCTGTGTCATGTTTTTCTGGGAGGTCTTAGCATACCGTAGCAAAAGTAATTGTAAAAGCTTAATTTAAAACTAGGCAAGGAATTGTATCCTACTATATGCTGGGGTGGGTACTGAACCTCAAATCTCTGGGTAGTGCTATTGTATTAGGTTGTCATGTACTCTGGCCAGTATGGGATTGACCATCACTGTATTTATTTTAGACTAAGAAGATCTTTAAAAAGCCATAAGCTACCTCACCCTAAGTGCTACTCATTTATGTATGATTGTTGTGGGATCACTCAATTCTATAGATTGAGACGGAAAATATTCCACGTGTTTTCTCATTCAACTTTCTCAAAGCATATGGAGGGAAGCTGTGGCAAGACCCAGCCCACCAAATGAGAGGTCAAAAGACACAGTAGGAAAATCATATTTAGTTCTCAAAGAGAAAATACTGAGAAACACTACATCACAAGAGTATTCAAAAATAAGATTGAAGCTTCACAAATACAAAAATATGTTTCTCTAATTCACTTCATGTGCTGCTTCTGTAGCTGTTTATGATTGTTCTTTAGCTGTTTTCCCCCATCCAGGGGAAAAATGTGCTTAAATTATTGACTTTAGAAGCTTGTCTAAACTAGAGTTGAGGTTTTGACATGAAGAATAAATTTATGGAGTCAGCTTTTTTGTTCAAAAGCAATTACTTCATGCTGCAAAAACTAGTAACAGCAGCTGCCAATGCTTCACCTTTCAGGCCCCATCACAAGGAACTGGGGGGGGTGGGGAAAGACAATCTGCAGTAAATAACAGCCAGCTATGTGGCTCCTCTTCTGGAAGGATGAAGCTTGAACTACCTCTGCAATTCACAGGTTCCTGCAGATGGATTTTTGTAACCTGTAGGGTGGAGAATGTGATTTGAGAGAAGTGGAGCTGCTCCACGTACTGGTGACAGCTGTGGGATTGAGGGACTGTCACTGGAGAGCAGTGAAACATCCATCTCTTAGGAAGGGAACCCTGGGGGTATTGGAGTAGGGAAAGCGAATGAGAGTTAAATGTGAGATACTGTCAGCGAAAGCGCCTACAGATTTAACAAGGATTTGGTTTCTGTTTCCCAGAACAGCCATTCACCTACAGAAAAATGCACCCTCAGAAAGTCTGAGTGCAACGCGGTCTTGTCACTCAGAGTGCCATGCTGTCCTTGGCACAGACCAAGCTTAATGTTGGTCTGATCTACGCACCAGAAAGCACTTACCCAGCCCACGGCATACTAAATAGTAGCATATCTATGTGCAGCTTTACAGGCAGAGCAGCTGCTGGTTTCGAAATTCATGTATGCTTTTCTCTCCCCACCTGCAAGTTTTATCTTCTACTGCGTTCCCGTGAGCACTACCTTGCAACCTGATGACAAGATTACACTGAGGACTAACTACACAAGGGGGAATGCCACCTTTATATTCTTCCTCTGCTTCCTAGGGCCAGCTGGGGATGTGCTCAGCCTCTGAGCTAGTTAATTATGCTGGTTTGAAATATCCCTGCAGCCATTTATTACTGTTTGGTATATTCCTTCTTTGGGATGCTGGAGTGTGTCTGGAACTGGCATAATTCCCCATCTGGAGGAATGAGTTGATGTCTCTTTTAGAAAATTTTTATGGCTCCTTTTCACTAGGAGACATGACAAAGAGTCCTTGTGGGCAACAATCTGCCGTTTACTTGTCACATGGTAACGTGCTGATGCGAGATACCAGTGCATAACTAGGCACTGATCCAACTCACATGAGAATGCAGATACGATGCAATCATTTAGTTACATTATATTAAGTATTTTAAAATTATATTATGCTTATGAGAATAACATTAATAATTTAACTAAATAGAAATCAATTCATTAATTTTAAAAATATGCAGATTTGAGCTGTTGTATATCAGCTTTTAGCAACAAGCAATATTGGCTTTCTGTTTACTTCCAAGTGCCAATAACCACGCAGGATGCATTTTTTTAAAATAGTCTATTTGAGACCAAAGCATCTCTGGTCTCTGCTCCCATGGCCATGGCTTCTCTGTTGTTCTAGAAACACTTAGTCCTTCCTTGTTGGCAGCAACGTCTCTATTGGAATAAAGCACATCTTCCAGCATCTTCAGAGCAGTCACTCACTCTAGGATGCTCTGAAACAATTTTCTACATGCTGCAGAACAGCTATGTGCAAAGCTTTTTCTGTCAGAGTGACATCTCCAGCAGAGCAGGTGCTCTGAATGCTACCGCTATCCCCTAGTAGTGAGTGATGCTACGGTGTGGTAAGGTGAAAGCAAGAGTCCCCCTTTCAGCAAAGAAACTGCCTAGAAAATGTTAAAAATTATGGTTTTTAACTTATCAGTTGTTTAACATCTAGAAATAACTGTAAGGTTTTAAATTCTCTCAAGGTCAAGGGATGAACAAAGGGGACTGGGTCAAGGGAAAGCTTGCTGCTTCCCTGATGAAGCTGCTCATGTTGTATGAGTAACTACAGAGTTCTAGTTTGGGGACTGGTAAGCCAGAGCCGCTGGCCAGAGTGATCGAACCATTAAAGTGAATGCGCAGAAACATGTTGCCTGATTTTGGAATACTCTGTTAAAGATGGTTGCAACTGGGTTTTATTATTAGATTTTAGCCTTAGCTAAGAACACCTACTGTTGAATAATGATGATTTAAATTATAGTGATTACTTAAACCCCAGACAACCTGAAGTCTGTTGAAGCAGCTTGGCATATTCGATATCATGCTCACTCGGGGTGATTGTAGGAATTGCCTGCGGCACAAAGGATGATGCTCATAATAGACACTGATCTGTGAAGGGCTGATGTGCTTAGCTAACCTACCAGGGTATTCACATTCTGTGAGCACTAGGAACCAGACTGGGCATGGAGAGGATGAAGAAATCTGAAAATGTGTATTGTGGACTGAGTTAATGCAACTGTTCCTGTAGAAGTCTGGAAACATTTGCTGGCTGCTTGCATCTTGTTCTGAGTGGTAAAGTGTTGGCTTCAGAACTGCATTGCTCACTATGGTGTTTCCCAATGACTGAAAGGCATTGAACATAGAAGTAAGGTAGATGGTCTTCACAGAAGCTTTGGTACTGAGTGGAAAAAGATATGACTTTGTGTTTTGGTGGCTACTTGTGACATCTTTTGGGAATGGCAATCAAGGATCAAACAAGATAGTTTTTGTGGCTTTAGGAGTGTTTGCATCTAACTGCTTCTTGGAAGGAGGTTTCAGGGCAATACAGGAAGCAGGGTAGAGGCAATGTTATTTCCTTTCCTGTTTAAGCCCCCTGTTTATGAAGTAGTTTGGTTCGTCTCTGAAAGGCAGGAAGCAACACCTGCAAGGCAGCAAATTCAAATAATGTCACAGAAAAGGAATGTATGGTAGATGGGGGGAGGAAGAATGTTGTAATCATGTTGGTCAGAGTTTATATGGCTCAGCATAAATGTGATCATGCATTTCAACGTACTCTACAAGTGGGTATGTGCCACAAGAATATCTAAACTGACAAACCAGACAGACTAGCCAGCCTGATTACTGCTCAGGGACTTTATCAGATAGAGGTGATGCTTTAGATGTGATGATATTGAATAGATTATTTCCCATGAATGTGTTTGATCACTTTTTTTACATCTACACACATAAACTTCTGGTGTTTTGAACATCCTTTGGCAAGGAGTTACAGAGTTTGACTACGCCTTACCTACAAAGCTACTGTTTTGTTTATTTTTTTATGTCACCTTTGTTTCTCTGATTTTGTATTCAAAACATTTCCTATCCACTCTATTACAATTGTACCTGTGATTTTTTAGGGCCTCTGTTGCCCATCTCTAACATTCACAGGTCTGGTACATGATTCTGGGGATAGGTTTGGGGAGGGGACACCAGCAATATTCAAAATCTGGGCATACTGCAAGTACCTACAGCTGCATAATGATGATCCACTTTACCGAACTAGTCATGCCTTTCTATTTGCTTTCTGGTCACTGATGAGCAATAAACTGACATTTCCATAGTTCTCTCACACTACTAAGACCTTGTTTCAAAGTAGTGATTGTCACATTAGAACTCATCAGAACACATGTGAAGTTGTTGGTATTCCCCATGGGTAGTGCTTTACCAACACTGTACCCCCTCTACCTTTTTATAACACTTCTGTTTGCTATTTTGGCAACTTTTTGTGGTCAATCTTTGTCTTTAAATACCTGCATAGTCTAGGCGTCTCAGCAAAGTTTGTCATCACATGGCAATGCTCTTTTTCTAGACTGTTTCTGAATTCCACAGCACAAATTCCTAAGGAACTTTATTGGTCACCACCTCCTACTACAGCCTCCCCTTTTTTCCTATCCTTTATGTGTTATATGATCATTTGTAGACCTGTATCCCATGGCAGGTTAATTTGTTTAAGCATCTGAGATGAAGAACTTGTTGAATGCCTTTGTATTTATAGAAAAGGAAGGCTTGGGATTCCCACAGAGGGTAACTGCTCCAGCTGTGCCATGCCACAACTGGGGAAGAACTGGCTGCTATCAAGTAGTTCTTTAGAATAATTTAAGAGAAACTGTGCTGAATATCAAATTGCAATCACTATAGCAAATTGCACATAAGCATAAATTTCTAAATCAAAGTTTCTTTTCTATTAATAGAACGTCAACAATCAAAAGGAGTGTTTCACTCTTGTTACTCTGGTGCTGGAACAGTTGAGGAAAATAAGGGTTGGTATTGGAATTGGTAGGACAGTCCTTCTGATGGACGTAAATGGGCACAGGGGGTTTCTTGTCTGTAAACTGCTAAGCTACTTTAACTGATAAGAAGTACAGAGTTTATAAAGCTATAATCTTAACTTTATGCTTATTCTATGCATTCAGAATGGGCTCTGCATTATAAGATCTTAGACTTGGTGGAGTCTCATTTTCTCACTAACATAATCACTCTGTAATCAAAAAATATGTTGTTGAATCATGAACAGGATGACCAGAGGATAAAGTTTGACCTGCTGCTAAATCATATGGCATTGTATTATACTGTAACAGTCTCTTCTTCCCCCCTACACACACTGCATCTGTTAGACACTCATTTCTTAATGCTAAGTGAACCCAGGTGGCATTGTGAGTGACCCACGTCTCCTCCTTGGGATTCTCTGCTGATGCATGTTAAAATCATTTAGATATTTATGTGGTATGAAATTGTGACTGGGATAAAGCTGCAAGACAGATTGCCAGTCAGAGACACTGACCCCACAGTGAAAAACACAAATATCTTAAATGAGATGAAAATTAATATTTATCCCCCTGTATATTACTGACTTAATGCCACTGTTATCGATGGAAAATTTTGTGCAATTTTGTTAAAAATAAGCAAGTAAATGCATATTGCTGTCTGACAACAGAAAAGGGTATGGCAATAAACCTTCACATATTCAGTAATTTAGGACATTGAAACTTCTGACTTGGCTAGATAAATTACTTGAAGGCCATCTTCTTGCCTAACAAAGGGAAGTCATGTAAGTCTTGTCAGTTATGGTACTGTTCAGCAAAGGTAGAAAGGCTTGAAATGTATTCAGATGCCTGCGTGATCTAAAGAGGCTTGTTTCCAAAAAGTTACCTACAAGTAACAATATTGATGAAGAATAAAAAAAAAATTAAAAATAGTGCAGCAGTGGGACACGTCACTTTCCAACCTGCCTTGGCAATCCATAACAATACGGGAAACATTGTATTCAGGTAATTGCTACAGTTTCTCAAGATAAATCAATTTGGCAAAATTAAGTACTGGTGACATGAAGGCAATAGGAGCAGTTTATCATGCCAACGCTCTTGGTTCTTTCTGAAACAAGGCACTACAGAAAAAAGGCTATTTTCAGTGAATTCTGATGAAGTTGAGAATGACTTAGCATTCCCTGAGATTTTATTACTGAATAAAAGAAAATGCATGATAAAACAGTTGCATTTAAGAGAACTAAATTCTCATTGATTAAAATGTCTTATTCTACTGCTAAATGGACTATGATTACAAAGAGTGGAGATTTCTTTTCTTGTAACTTAGTTACAGTCAGGAAGACCCTGGTGGCTTCATTGCATTTTAGACAGGACAATGCTATGCAAAGCTTACGTCCAGGAGTTCAATGAGGGTCCCTTTGTCATGAGAAAATTGTGAATACAGTTTAGAAGATAGGAATCTCTAAGCATTTTATCTAACTCTCAGTAGTTCAGCAAGAATGGTAATAAATAAATAAAACACAACTATAAAACCTAAGTGGTAGAACACCTCAGAGAAACATGTTGATTTTATGTTTTGATAGCTAGGGGTTTTTTTAATATTTAAAAGTGTTGAAGTTGAATTTAAAATCCAGTATCAGTATGCCACTATCAAGATAAGGAAAACTCTTTATTCATTTATGATGAATTAATATGATCTCAGACAACCTTTTTGATAGGATCAGTGGATGGTTCGATACTAGAAGTTTCTGATCACCAAAACTATGAAAAAGTTTACTTGCAATGGCAGTTGGGGAAGAATATGAAACTTTAATTCATCAATAGAACAGATCCTTTCCACAGGGCTGACAATTTAGTATCCACATGATAACAGCCCTTTATGAATCACACTGCCTTATTTTTTTATTAGCTTTTGAACCTGTATTGCTGTTATGGTGTTCTAATATAGTGCCTGATTAGCTGGAAAAGGATTTCCTTGTGTGTCTCCAAAGGAGGTCTAAATCAGCAAAGATCACAATATGAGAAAAATAAGAATAAGCACTTGCATGTTCTAAGTTCTTTGGGATTTTATGATCAGTGCTGTAGGATGTGAGCTGAAGTGATCAAATTATTGCAAATTAATCTGCAGCTTCTAAACATAGGCCTCACATCTCTTCATGATTCATCATTCTGTGATCTTGTGAACAAACAGGAGAATTAGTCTTGGTCAGACAACAGGGATGACAACTGATTCAATTTTTTTTTTTTTAATATCAGAAAGAGAGCAATGAACTTCTCCAGAAACTTCAGGAAAAATAACTTGGTTGTAAAGTTTAGTGGCACCTATTCTGTGTGTTGGTAACTGACTTAAAGACAGTAGGTCAGCTGAATCCCTGGAGAAGGTGAAAGTCATTGAGAGCTGGTTTTGTCCCCTGAAAACATTCATGATAAGATTTGTATGCACCCACGGGATCACAGAATACGCTTTATATTATTTACTGGAGAAAATATTTTCTGCAGCTCCTCTAGATGATAGCCTTGAACCTTTTTCTGAGAAAATACTTCAATGTGAAGTTCTGACTTATGACACAAGAGGAAGATGATATACCTCTCATGTTTGTTTTGTCCTTTGAGAAGGTAATTCCAAAGCCCTCACTGAAAGCTTTTGAAAAAAGGAGCAATTTTTTTGTCCATCCACAGTTAGCCCTGAACATTGGCTACCATTGCATACGTGGCTTGAGAGAAGTCAGAAGGCTTCCAGAATTAATACATAAACCTCTCATAGGCTTAATGGACCCGTTATTCCTGAAAAATGCAACATACATTTTCTTGCTAATTAATATAATGCACCGTGAAGTGAGAAGGAAACTTTTTGTTGGTTATCTGGCTGCTCTCAATGCTGACTATCAAATTATAAATGCTTTAATACATCATAATACAGGTGATTTACAGAAACATTTGGCATGAAAACAAATGCCCATCTTAGTTTGAAAATAATGAACTGAAATCAACCAGTAAAATTGATTTTGCACAGACTCTTGCAAAGAAGTCATTCTGATGATGATATTGTGGTTCTTAATGGAATGACTCTCATCAATGTGCTAGGTCCCAGTCAGAGTACTGAGGATTATGCATTAACAATGAAGCAAAATGTCAAGATTCAGGATCCTGTTTGTTTATAAACTAAGCCAAAGCTTGAAGTAAAAGAAAATATGTGTGTGTGTATATACAACATATCCTAAACAGTTGACAGAACCACAGATGCACAGAATGTAGTTGAAATGCGTGTGCTGTGAAATCTAATGAGCAATCTTGCTGTTGCTGATGAAGATCTTGTCAAGACTGAACAATTTATTCTTTATCACTGTGGCCGTACCAGTGACAGCACAACTGTTAAAACCACCAGATTAGTTATATTTTCCCATAAAAAGTAAAACAGTGGAAAACATTCCACCCACTCATCCCACATTGATACAGCATATTCACTGAGCAGCCCTAAAAGTTAGCTGCTGGCACCAAATGGTCTTAAATGTGATCATTAGCAAGCTCGGAGCCATGTGGAGAAGGAAAGGTAGAGAGAGATTTCTAGCCTGCATGGAATGCTTTCCCCAAGTAAGAGTCATTGGAAGCTGCTTGCATAAAATGACTAAGAGCTGTACACATATCCAGAGGCTGCCCCGCAGCATTGTCCTGTCTCACCACGATACAGTAAAAAACATGAGGTGCAACTGGTAGGTAGGCAAAAACAGTGTGGTGAATAAAAGCTAGGAGTAAATGTACTTACTTGGTATACGAGGGACATGTGCAAATTTTGTAGGACCTATGAAAAAATTTAGTAAAATCCATTTTTCTCTCAACCATGCAACAGAAGGTACCATCTGCAGAAATCTAAGAGCCGTATAGCATATGGTAAGGGGTTTTTTTGCTTCTTTTAAGTGGTAGGAAAAGTCTGTTAACATGGCTGCTCCCTCTTACTTGTTTCGGTCACTTTTTCATGGCAGGTTTCTGACAACACAGCCACCATAACCGATACAATGTCCTTGGCATGACAGAAGACCCCAGTGCAAGGAGTTTCTCAGAGCTTCCATTGGCAGCTCTGAACCTGGGCCATGCTGTTTCACGGTCTGCACAATTGCAGACACAAAACTGCATCTTCTGTGGTACAGTTTGGTTGCGTTCATGGCATACTCTGACTGCTGAAGTACAAAATGCACATGTGACTTATGGCCCCATTCAAATTAAGGGCACTTTAGTAGTGTGAGAAAGAGATCTATATGGGGAGATTTGTCATGTGAGAGACTCCTCCAGGTGATCCAGGTTGCAGTTTCTTCTAATAGCTACAGTATAATTCTGGGTTGCACAAGGGGGTGTCATGTGAGCCCCTGGACCTGTGGTTTAAACAGATCTGTACTACCGTTTCCTTCTTGACTGTTGATTTGCTTTAGCTTCTCACCGTAGGCATACACGGTGTTGTTCTTCATGCACTGCTAGCCAGAGCTTTCTTTGAGGAAGCCAGATTTTTTCAGCGATTGTCTCTATGAGCAATTTCTCCAGTAGCCTGATATGCCATATCCCATTAGAGATTACAAAGCAGAGTCAGCAAGCATGATAAGAAATTAAAAAAGAAAAAAACCTTTAAATTTATCTCTTGATTTGAGAAAGTGCAAGTGAAAAAAAAATTGCCTTCAATAATTACATTGCTGAAAGAAATAGAGCTCAGAGATAATAGAAAGGCCAGTGTAGTAATTGCTTGTAGTACTAGGCAGTTGATATGGTGGGGAATTTAAAGGTAGACACACTGTGTCCTTTGACAATGACTGCATATGTTCTACCAGACACCTCATCTGAGACAGGTTTTTAATGCTTCTCTCTTATCTTTTCTTTCGCCCTTACACAAAGATGAAGCAATAATATCCCTCAACTAATGGAAATACATTATATGTCTGTACAAATCTACACGTTTTGGAAAAGTTTTAGGCATCTTAAATTTGGGTAGGCACTTTCACTCAGGATCCTCATGCTGCAGCTTCAGCTGAAAACATTTCCAAAGATCTTCCAGTTAGATTGCAATATGTATGCTCTAGTTGATGTCTTCTGGCTTTCTCGCACTGGAACATGGTGTGATGCTGATGAGTATAACCTCTGCGAAGCAGAGCTCCGTCTGAGAAATGTCGTAGGTGCAGATCCTTTCCTTCTCCTGTGTTCTGGGTGGCTCTTGTTCCTCAGTGGACTCTAGTTCTCATGCTAGCACTTTATCACTGTAACGTGCATGCTGGCCACCCACCCAACAGTCTCCTTCCTGCAAAAGGTCTGATACCAGGAAATGTTGCTTTTATAATTCACTTTCACTTAACTCATCTCCTTCCTCTCTGTCCTTCCATCCTCCTTCTCCTCCCCTCAAACACTTGTTTTGGCTGATATCAGTGAACAGCAGAGACAATTAAGCAGGCAAATATGATATCGGACAGGCTTCTGCCGTTCCAAGCAGCTCTATAAACCTCCTGAAAGAAAACCAGATTGTGTATGAAGCACTGGCTTAGAGCTTCCATGTAGGATGCTCCTGAACTTTGTCCACAAAAGGACAGTTGTCCCCTTCTATGAGCAGGCCTGCTATAAAAATATTGAGGTTATTAAAGTTTAAATGCTTTAAAGTTGGGGTGCTAAACTGTCCTGTGGATTTTCAAGGGACTGCATAGCTTTTGAGAGCAATGATGGTGTTTAAATTCAGTACTTTTGTCAAAACTGAGATAGGTGGTCTCCACAGCATATTTTGTAACTGCTTTGTGTGCCCAGACCCCTGTTCCAGCTGCATGTTTGGATGAGAACTTGCCTGCGTGGTCCTTTTGTATGCCCAGGCAGGGAGGGATCCAAGGTCTCTTCTGATATCAACATACAAGGGATCAGATTGTGCAGGACAGCACAGGTTGCACCAGCCTCACTACTGGGAAGCAGCTTGAGACCTGTCCTGCAGAGATGACCGTGGCATGCACATTACACCAGGGTGAGCAGTTGGCTGCGGACTGTTCCTGAAAAGTCAGGGACCGCATACTCCTGGCCTTGTATAAATATTTAGGCATCTCCTTTTAAGGCTCACAGAGCTGGGGTGGGGCTAGGGAGGGAATACACTTGGAGTTTAACTACTGCTCGCTTTGTTTTCCTGTAAACCTTCTCAAAAACAACAAAAGGTGTGTTTTGGTCAGTGGACAAAGTTGAAAGAACTAGGGCTTGGTGCATGTGTCTTGAGTGATTCAGCATTTCGGTAGTAGCTATGGGGACAGCAGGGTATTCTGCCCTCTAATCCTGATTTTGTAGTGAGTTGAGAAGTTTTGGGCCAGCCACCTGAAACAGTTAGGTCACTTTTCTTTTGCAGCAGCTCAGGGTATGCAATTCTAATCAGAAACTCAATGAAGCAGACCTGTATTAGACTTTAAATGATTGCTGAGCAACAATAGTACTAGAAGTTAAGTGACATTTAAAAATACCTCAAATTGAAAAATCGTACAATTAAAAGCTTTATATGAGATGATATTCCTCCCCCCACCCCTCCCGCCCTGCTCCCCAGTGTTATGTAAGACAGTTGGAAAGGATTTAAAGAGAAATTTGTTGCTGCAAGGAATGGATGCCAGGAAAAGGAAGGCCATCAGAACAGGACTTTATTTTCTCTCAATAGCTTGGGCTTCAAGTACTAGATGTATTAAATAATTTTCTGCTAACTGAAATTGTAAAACTCAGTTATGAAACCATGTAACAGAAATTTGAATTACATTTGTACATTTGTACAAAGATGGGAAGTCTGGGAGATCCTAGGATGGGTTGCAAATGGTTTGAAGATGCAAACCACGTTTTCACCTATTTCTTGCTGTCTCCTGATGTCCTTCATGAACAATCAGGCAGTAATAAAGTTTCAAGGCCAAGAAGATGACTGCCCACAGGGAAGCAAAGCTAATTGTTAGGAGGAGAATAATTTGCCAAACAAGTTTGTCAGTCCATACAAAAGCTTATGGAAAATATTCTTGAGATGTTGATTTTTATATGGTTTGAGGGAAGGACCTAGATAGGCTTAAACATATATCTATGGAGCACTGGAGCAAAAACTGCTCCATTACACTCTTTATATAAGCAGTAGGTAGTCATAAAGTTAACATCTTATTGCTAAGAAAAGGTTGGGCATTCCTCTTCTAGAAAATTCATACTGCTGTACGCAAAGGGCAGGTAAAAGCCAGAGTCCACACACAAAAAAAACCCTCCACATACAAAGCTATTTATGTTGTGAAAAACAAAATAAGCCAAGATAATCCCTTGCATTTAGAATAACAACAACAGTGGTTCTTACATATTGCATGGTTTGGCAGGAGTTTAATTTTGGCAAAGTGCACTCAGCATAAACAAAAAATGTGAGAAGTACTATTATCTTGCTGGGACTCGGTGGACAGTGCTGCAGTGGAAGATTAGTGGGCCATCAGATTGAAGTGTGTTTGTTTTCAGTTAAAGGCAGGCACACCAGCCAGGAAAATGGGGCATTCAAAAACCACCATAGGCAGTGAAAGCAATAAAAATAAAAATGGTGTTTGTAGCGTAAGCATACCCTTTTTAACAGAATCTGAGGTATGTAACAAAGCAGGAGGAGTGTAATTTATGGCATCAGGAGAAAATATCTAATGATCTGAAGACATTCAGTCATTGTCCCTGCAAGCAGTATCTTCTTCTGGGACCATGCAGCAAATAACTGAAGGGAGAATATGAAGTTATTTCAAAGGGATGCCAAAGAAGTAAGTTTTGCCCCTCTTGTTAGAAAAGGTCTCTAGGAGGACCAAGGCAGACATGCCGCTCAGCAAGCTGCACAGTGAACGGATGTGCAAACAGAGCAGGTGCTGCCAGAGCCTCGCCGAGTGCTTGCAGCAGGCTTTGGGGCAGAGGCTGTCAGCCTCCCGCTGCACGTGAAGCCTCAGATGCTATTATCAAGTACATTCACATGCTCTCCACTTGTGAGAAACACAGGTTCGTTTGTTTATCACAAGCTGGGAGTGTGAAAGTGCTTGTAAATAGCACTCTGCCATCTTGCCCGCACAGGGTCCTCCCTTCCCTGGGCAAGGACCAGTGTTGCCTCCTTTCCTCTAACTGCTATATTGCCATCACCTACTGCTTCAGTATTGCTCCCCACGTGGGCTCTGAAGGCAGGCACCACCCTCAAACAGCCCTTGTAGTTGTTGCAGGTATAAACACTGGTGGGGCTTCAGCGGAGACTTCTGAAGTGTTCAGAGTTCCCTGTCTGTGCCTCAGCCAACAAAAACATAATCTCTCCACATTGCAATGTTGCAGAAGCTCTTCAGCAACACGCTTTGCATTAACAAAAAGGTCAAAATCATTGTTGATTTGTCTACTTACAAACAAGGAGGGAAGGCAAAGCTCCCTGGGTTGCTGAATGAAGTAGCATTGTGCCCAAATTACCTGCCTGAATCAGCAACCTGACCATGCAAAGCTGTCTGATGGGCAGAGAGTTAGAAACCATAATAAAGTGCTTCCAGTTCTGAGGTAATAAGTGACAAATCAGTTTGTTCGCACCTCTCTGAGCTGAACAGAAGCACAGTCTTTGCAAGAGCGTGGTTAACGTTGGAGATCAGTGCAGTACACATCACAGACGCTAGCAAAACATGAACGTCCGTGTGTTCAAATAAAGCAGAAGTTAGTGACTGTAATCCACAGGAGTAGGAAAAGGTCGCATATTTCTATCAAAGAGATGAGCCCTAGCTGAAACCAACCACAAAGTGTGGATGGTATTGTGATGGGAAAGAGAAGACAGGAATAAAAGTTACACTTTACTATACTAATGCTTTTTGAACATATAGCTTGATGTTTGCTGGCATAGATTGCTGTTTTTCCCACAGGTAACAAAATTAATTTTACCAATAGTATACACTAGAAATGTTAGTTCCTGGATACTTTTCCTCTTTGCTGATGTCTCTTGTTTTCTGGTTAGATCAGAGATAAAGGTTTAGTGACTTGTTGTTCAGTAATTTATTTAGTTTTTTCAAAACAACTTGAGACTTAACATTGAATTCATAAGAAACAGTTTCTTCCATTTTAACCCAGGATCATCCAAGAAATGAAAAATTCCTTTTCCACCCAAGAAGACCTATTTTTCCTACCTAGCAGAACCATAAGGAAATCCTGGATCCGAGGGAGAGGCTCTATGAGGTCTGCACAGAAATCAGAAATTTCAGACATTTCCTGTTGTAGATTTTCTGCTTTGTATGGGGCAATTGATATACTCCTTGAGCCAAAAACTGGGAACGAATTGCTTGGTGCCCCTCTGGGAAGCGGGATACCTGTGTTGTACGTGTGAACACTTAAGTGTTTAATTCAAAGTGAGTAGCATTAATAGAGATAAAGGATTTACATCACAGTCTTCTTGAAGAGGGTACTTGAAGCGTTCTCTAAAAAAAAAAGAAGACATCTTTTCATGATAGATTTAAAAGTACTGCATCTCTCGTTTTTTGGCAAGATGCTGCTTAATATGTGTTTGGTAAAGTTCATAGTTGTTCCTTTGCTTTATTTTTTGTTAAAGAAGCCTGAAACAAGGAAAAAAATCTTGATTCGGATTGAACTTTTTTATTATTTTTTTTTTAATTGAAAAAATTTCATTTGGATCAGACAAAGGAAAGTATTACTGTTCTGTGTGCTCAAACAACTGGGGGAAATTGTGTGCTCAAACAACTGGGGGAAATTGTTCATACAAACCCTAATGCACACAGGGTGGGGGAAAAGAGAGTAGAGAAGGATTTATCCATGTTCAATGATCTAAAGCGTCTGTGATTGTAAGATCCTTAAGCTAGTGGTGACTTGCCATGATCCATAGTGTGAAATATGCTTTAGGAGCCAGGCCTGTTTCAATGGTCTGCCATATTTGTAGTAAAAATTCATTAGAGACAGAGATCACAGAAACAAATCTCACTGGCACTTACATTTGGATTTTATTTACTGTTCAAATTGCTTCCTCAAACCCCGCACTGCATCAGCCAGCTCGTATCCAGAAGAGGCAGGGCTTTGTAGACAGGACAAGGCTGAAAAAGCTGGACGCTTTAGCCCTCAGACAGCTTTCTGTGGATGTGACAGTGCTGGCTCTGGATCCTAACTAGCTTGTTTGCGCACTGTGATGTTGGGCTTGGTGAACTTGCCTTGCCCTGGCAGCAGTTCAGGGCTCCCTGCATCGAGCTCTGATGCAGATACCCAAACGCTCACAGGAAGTCAGCAGGCCAAATGAATGCTTTCTGCAGACCAGATCTGTACGTTTCACAGATCTGTTAATGCTAAACGAAAGCTTGGCTTAGTCTTTGCACTGCAAAGTATTTCCCAACAGTCATTTTAAACTTACTTTTTTTTTTTGAGAAAAGACAAACAGGCTAGCAAAAGGGTTATCTGAGGAGAATCTCTCTCAGAGCACAGCGCTGTAGATGTGATCTGAAAATGCATTTTTGGCCCTGATGCTGAAGATGGAAGAGTTTGGCTGTTTAGACAGGTCTTTCTCAGTTCTGTCTTTCAAAGGTACCTGGAAATTATTCTAAATGCTTCGTAGTGCAAGTTGCGAAGCAGCTCGTTGTGCTCACACTGTCAGGCAGTTAATGTTTAAAAATCACTTATTTTCTCTTTCCATTTCTGTACCTTCAGAAGAAATATATTCTGTTTTATCTAAACAGAAATAGATCTGACTACTTTGCTTGCAAATACTGCCTGTAATGTAGTTCAAGGGTTTGTTACTTGCCTTTTTTCATTTCCAAAATGAAGTTAAAAAAAATTAATTGCTCAGCTGTTACTCTGACATCAAGGAAAATAACCCATGGAAATTGCTCTGACATAGCTTAGAAACGGGCTGGATGCCAGTGAGGGAACATAGAGAAGCTAAAAGCAATAAAATTTTGCTTTATGCACTTCTCTTATTGCTGCATTACTGCAGTACAGAATGCTAGTTAGGACAAGAGTGTCTCAAACTTCTTTTTTTTCTTGCTCCTGAAGCCATGAACAGCTTTGATACATCTTAGGCAAGGGAAAATGAACTTGATATTCACCATCTTCAAAGACTTCAGCATGCTTAATGTCTCATGAGCTGGGAAAATGAATTAAGGAATCGCATACTCAAATCTCTTAGATTGTCCCAATAAAGCCCAAACTTTTAACTGTCTGACAACTTTTAAAACAACAGAAAACCAGAGCATAACCATGTCAAGGAAAATGGTGGGGCAGCAGGTTCATTTAGAACACAAGTTTCAGTAGCCAAATTTGGTTTAAGACAGAGAGAAGTCAAGTTGTTCTAGACATCTCAGAGAAAAAATAAAATCTTACTGTCACTTCCTACGTTGAAGAGAACAGCACTCAAGTATCAAGTTTGTCTACTCTCAGAGAACTCTTAGAAGACTGGGCAAGTGGCCTGACTACTGTAATTTACCTGCGCTGACTCTGAGCAGAATATTACCGGAAAGGCTGTGGATTTCACTTGCTCTCACTTGAACTGGGTAGAAATCCGATACTCAAACACAGAGTTGCTTCTTTAGCGTACTGGTACGTGAAAAAGTCAGATCTATAAATGCAGCTGAGAGAATGACTTCTCACTGCTCCAAGGCCCATGCTTCAAGTCTATTCCTCCCTTCAAAGAGATGCCTACTGGCAAACTCTGGGCTATTTTTACAGAGCAATCACTGAAGATGCTGAAAAAAATTAGAGGCAGTGAAGTCTCCTCTTGAATATAGCCAATCAAAAAATGCCAACTCTTCACCATGCCTGTGGGCTGACTCCAGTGCCCATGGTTTGGTTTTGGGGTTTTTTTAGTGGTGTTTTTTTAGTGTTCATGTGCTCTGCTATGGCTCTTTGAGTATTAAGAGGAACCTGCATCATGGAACACTTTTTGGCTGCAGCTGGTGCCAGAGAAAGGCAAAACTAAGCTGCTAGATCAATTTCAAAAGTTACTGCAGGGAAATATGATGGTCCTGGTTTATAACCCACCTTCTGTTTCATTAAAGAGGCTAGCCTCAAATTTTACTGCAATGCACTGCAGGTAGCCAAGCCTCCAGCATGGGAAATGTGAACAACAAAATTAGTTTTGTTTTAAAAGAAAAGGAAGATGGAGAAAACAAAATTAAGATTTCTTAAGTTTTGTGTGATTGTAGCCATACCTTGCTTACAGGGTATCATGAGAGTCAATTAAATGCTGCAGGTTTTTTGGATGCTCTCCTTATTCTCAGTCATTCTCTCTTTGGGGTTTTAACTGTGGTTTAACTGCTGTAGCTTTATCTAGAACTAAGCAGCTTGCACCAATTTCAGGTTGCTGCTGCTTATTAAAAATTGAACTATACCTTTTCTCTGTTCTTAAGGGATATAGCTGAGGTTCTGAGCAGCTCTGAAATTGAGTTTGTAAGTAGGAAATACACATGGCATTTACTGGACTGCATGAGTAAGACGAGTAAGCATTGGAAGCTGCTTTTGCAAAGCTAGAATGACTTTAACTGAGAGCACTGCTACTTTTGCACCATTTTGTCAGCAGGAAAAATTATACTGAAAAAGAAGTATCCTTGTTCATAGTGATCTCGTTGTTAGAAATGAAATTAAGTACTTGCTGGTAAGCTGCAACTCAGGCAGCCACAGACAATTCTGCTGCTTATTAAGCTAATCAGAATTGTGCCATTTGCTCCCTTCCCTCATTTGTGATTTGTCTGTTACCTTTGCACAAAACAAAATTAGGCTCTTCAAAGGCTGTTTTTTAAATCATGGCTCATAGCAAAATGAAGACCTCATAGGAGTCTTTAAGTGTTACCATAGTTCAAGTAATTATTTTTTTAAAATATATTTCCTAATCGCTGGCCCTTTTTTGACAGTCCTTGCTCTCCTAATGTAATGGTAATCATGAACATAATGTACAGAAAAGAGGTTTACTGCAGATCAGGAGAGAAAGTCAAGACTGTGTTGGTTTGGGCTGGGATAGTTAATTTTCTTCACAGCAGCTAGTATGGGGCTGCGCTTTGGGTTTGTGCTGAAAACAGTGTTGATAGTAGGCCAGAAGAAAGAAGTTTTTCACTGTGAGGGCAGTGAGGCCCTGGCACAGGCTGCCCAGAGAAGCTGTGGCTGCCCCCTCCATGGCAGTGTTCAAGGCCAGGTTGGATGGAGCTCTGGGTAACCTGGGCTAGTGGAGGGTGTCCCTGCCCATGGCAGGGGGATTGGAACAAAACTATGTCTAAGGTCCCTTCCAACAAAAAACATTCTATGATTCCATTAATATAGAGATGCTTTAGCTACTGCTGATCAGGGCTTGCACAGATACAAGGCGTTTTCTGTTTCTCACTTCACCAGCAAGAGGTCTGGGGGTGCGCAAGGAATTGGGAGAGGACACAGTCAGAACAGCTGACCCCAACTGACCAAAGGGCTATCCCAGACTGTATGACATCATGCTCAGCATATAAAGCTGGGGGAAGAAGAAAGAAAGAAGAGATGTTGGGAGCAATGGCATTTGTCTTCCCAAGTAACCATTAACATGTGATGGAGTCCCGCTTTCCCTGGGATGGCTGAACTCCTGCCTGCCCGTGGGAAGTGTTGAACAAATTCCTTGTTTAGTTTTGCTTGCATGAACAGCTTTTGCTTGACTTATTAAACCGTCTTTATCTCAACCCTTGAGTTTTCTCACTTTTGCACTTTTGATTCTCTCCCCCATCTCACTGGAGAGAGGAGTGAGTGAGCAGCTGTGTGGTGCTTAGTTACTGGCTGGGGTTAAACCGTCACAAAGACTGATAGCCTAAATTATAATAACCTGATAAAATAAAAGTCTTTACTCTTCCTCTCCCTATTGCCAGGAACCCAAAAATACTTTTTCAGATTCCAAGTGTGGACATTCCTAAGTCAGCTAAGTTGCCTCAAAATACCATCATCTGCTTAAGCTAATGAGCTGACTTCACACCGAAGCACATATTTTGTTCTACAAGGTTCAAATGTACAGGTCACAATTTCCATCAAAAAGACAGTAACAAACTGTGTAGAGACGATAATATCTTGATCTAATTGAGATTATTTCCAGCTGATTATGTATCTAGCAGTTAGACACAGAGCTTTTTGCTTTCTATATGTTGATAATATAACTGGTAATATATAAGATTGACGATACGTTGTTCAGGTAACACCAAGTGATGACAACATACAGGATTTGGGATGTATGAGGAGAAGCATAATGCAGATGCTCTGCTACTGCTTTGCTTTTTTATTATTTTGTTAGATTGTTTATGTTGAATTCCTTCCTCTGGCTAGATTCTATTTGATGCTTTTCACACATGTGGTGGAAGCAAGAATGTGTATGTGATACCGTTAAATTGACAATAACAGAGATAAGCAAGAATATGGCAATCAGAGTGGCAATTTCCTGCACTGAACTCACTGAGTTATAAGACAGGTGTTTGCTAAGGCCATGTTAAAATGTTTGTGTGCATTATTATTCCAAGGTTTGTGGGACAGCTCCTGTATTCACAGAGCACGAGTCTGTCAAATTTATCCGAGACCTTCCATTATAATATAATGATTATTTCTCTCTTCAGGATAAATGGAAGAGGACTGTGTTCCTATATATAGCCAAGCTTTTCCCATTCTTTTGGCACTTTAATTGTTTTTTACTGCAGCAGCTTTTGTGGTGAACTATTGCATTAACAGGAGTAAAAATGAACCTTCTTGACGTTGCATTACCACTACCACCCCCAGTTTTTTCACAGGCTTTTTAGAAATAAATTTATGGTCTGCTTTATATGCACAATTAGTAGTAACACATTCTCTATATTTTTATAGGCAAAGGCAAGGAATACAATTCAGCAGGATTTCATCTTCTGTATACATTTCTGTATGCCCATCTAAATAGTTTTACAGCTAGAGGAAGTCTTCAGTTTCATGTCTTCAATTCCGTGCCTTCATTATGAATGTACAGAGTTACTGAAATCTCACTGAATGCATAAAATATCTAAACCCGATTCACTTTCTAACCACTGAGATTTCCTTCATCTGACTCCTCATTTTTCATCTCTAAGGAGACAAGCATTGCCATGAAAATAGCCTCTTGGTTCATTTCTTGATAGTTAGCTCATTCCCACTAATGGTTCTTCTTTCACCCCATGCCTTATATTTACTGTTTTAGCCCTCTGCTAGTGACATCAATGGTGACGTTACAGAGGACTCTCATTGGAGGCATGGGAGACAAGACAGCAGAAGGAAGAGGTGGCCTGTCCTCAAAAAAGCTGATTTTAGTCCCAGTGAAATAGAAGGAAGGAAAGCACAGAACATATTGGGGGGAAGTTGAACTGCTCCTACATAAAATGATATTTTAAGCTCATGTCAGCTGTTAGAAATCCATATACAGAAGACACCATTTCAGGGACTGCTTCTATTACACTAGCACTATGCAAAATGGATCTGGAAAACATTAACAATAACTTTTTCTCACTAAACCTAAAAATTTTGCTTTCAGATTTCCTGGCCTTAAATCCCCTTTCATGTCAATTGGCTCCAATCCTCATTTCTATTTTACTGCCTTGTCATCTTCCTTGCCCCCTATACCTGTCTGCTTCCAAAAGACCTCACCTGCTATACATCCTTCCCAAACCATTCTTCAATATGTTTTGTAAATGCCCCCCTTTCAATGCTGAATGTGTCTAGAAGCTGAGGTTGGTACTCTGCTGTATTGTTCTCTGTTATGTAGTATGTGATGTAATGAATGATACGCTTCTGAACATGGGAAGCTGGAAAATGTAAAGATGAAGGATGACTGTGAACAAGAAAAGAGGATAATAATTTGTATGCAATGGAGCTGATGTGGGACTTTAACAGCATGGGATAGAAATTTCAAGAACAAGGAGTTAACATCTGAAGATGCAAAGCGCATCCACACTTGTGAATAGTTGCCTGAATCAAACTAAACCGCTTTTGAAATCCATGTTTATACCATTTCTTCCTGGAGAACTGGACTTTACTTTTAAATAGATATCATAATACATGGGCTAGGACCTGTTTTGCTTTCTGTAGTAATACTTCATTAAACAATAACTTTCGAAGCAGCCTTATTTTGATAAACTTCAGGAAGTTGAAGAGCCTGTGTTAAGCGGTATATAAGCCTTGCTCAAGCCGTATCCATTTTAAACATCATGCTTTTGCTCTAGGCATCACTGACAGCATTGTTAACCACTGGTAGCCATTCATCTGCAAAGCTTCTGACAAACCAGAATGGTGATAAAGTGGCAGTAGAGGGGATCTGCTCATCTTCACTGAACACTATTAAGCCACAATGAAAAAGAAATACAGAAATGATAAATGGAAGAGTGAATGTTCATACCCAAGGCATAGTCTTTGTTATGAGGATGATGTTTTTACATTCCTTATAAGTTGGAGGACGAAGGGAGGCAAGGTTACAAATTGCAACCAGTTTGACTGATACTGGTGTGTAATGAGCCCGTTGGCACAAGTGCCAGTATTTTTCTAAACATTTAAGACAGCAGATGATCTAAGACAGATGATTGCATGTGTAACCATGAGAAATTCCGATGATTAGAAGCAGATATTTAACATCAAAAATTATTGAATGTTCGTTTCTCTCCTCTGCAGTGGGGGAGGGGGGGCGGGGGGAGGGGGGCGGATTGGGGTTGAGGGAGAAGTAGAACATTTTCCCTGATGCAGGTAGTAATATCACCAGTACTTCTGCAACTAGAGCTGTTCCTCCACTATGTTGTTACAATGAGAAGACATAACCCTTCTGTGAGCACCCACAGGCTTCTCTGATCATCTTTAAAACAAAGTAGAGGACCTATTTTCCAGACCTGATCTACTAAAGGGCAACTTTGATGCTTAGACTGAGCTTTGCTAAAAAAACCCAAAACAATTATCTTTGCACAGTATTTCCATAGCTGTTATTGAAAAGATGTTTTAAGGTTTATCTCTTACCCAGCTGACAGTTTTACTTCTGTTGATAGTGTTGCTAATACTTTGTATTTTATCACATCCTTTGTGTTTCCTTTTTGTTAAAGCACTCAAGGACTAAATTAAATGACCCACATGGACTATTGTGTAAAAATAAAAGGACTAGACAAATCTGGAATGGGAGAGGGCACTGTGCTCCACACCCAGAGCATCTCAAGTACCTAAGGAAGGGAATCTAGTCTGTTTGGACAAAGCCCTTATTAGTAAAGTCATACCTGAGAGAGGCCTTATCTCTTAACTCTGTCCAAATGGTAGATCAGGTCTTTGTGTGAAATGAGTGAATAATATTCCAGTGAAGTCAGTCAGTTCATGTCTGTTTTCATAAGGTAAAATTCTAGTTGACTTCTGCTTGAAGTTGGTTTTATTTTTTTAAAGCAGAAATCAAAATTGATAACAGGCTTCTCTGCTTGGACAGTGTCTGATAATCCACAAAACTGTTATCCAAGCATGTAATATTGGAGATGTTTATCTCCCTTTACAGAAAAGTCTTAAAAAGTACAGCAGGACACCAGTTGTTTAAATAGGTTGGGTTTTTCAGTGTGCTGCTGAAAGCAGTTGAACAGGGAACTAAGGCTTTTTTTCTATACCAGAATAAAAATAACTTGCTTAAAGGGGGATGATGAGAAGAAATACAGTTGAAACAATGCTGAATAACATCCAAGAATGTCGGGACAAGGTCCCTTCCAACCCAAACCATTCTATCAGTCTATGTTTCTCTACTGCTAACACCTGTTATTAGCAGAGGATATTTCTGTACTACAGTCATGACGAAAGGCATGAATTCTTACAGCGAGTTAAAGTGATTATGCTCTGATAAAAGATTGACAGCCACCAAGGGTAGACAGGGAGTAATTGTGATTGACATATGACTGGAAGCAGTAACTGTAAGTGACATAAATGAGTATGATCTTATAGGATTGCAATGTGGGTGGGTTAACAGACACAGTGGAAAGCAGTTGCTTGATGATGCACAGCATGCAAGTTTGAACACAAAGCTCTTCAGGAAGCACCCTGAAATTCATACATCTCTTGTCTTTGTTTACCTTTCTTCAAGGCAATTATAACAACAAAAAGAAAAGTAGACAAAACAAAAAAACCAACAGCCCACATCCATGTTTGCTCCTTTTTCTCACAACAAAGTGCATGTCAAAGAAGTCCAAATCCTTTTATACAGCTCAGAGCTGGCACAACTTTAAAGTCTTGGTAGTTTATTTCATGTAAGCATCCAAAAGTTTGGCTGATGTTTGTTTTGCCCCTCCTCATAGACTTGAAATCTAGACTGGAGGGGGGGTGGGGGGGAGAGAGGAGGAGGGGTGGGATGGAATCCTTTCAGCATTTCTGTGTTTTGTATCACATTTAAAAGAAATTAGAGAACTTTGAAATGAAAAATGACTGGAAAAACTGACTTGAGTCTCTGAACATTCTTGAGTCACTAAAACTATTTGTTTAGGTTCAATTCCAAATAAAGACAATGGCTTGGGTTTTTTGTTGTTGTTTCTAAATGAGAATCAGGCTCCACTTGATAGACCTATTATTCCAATAGCCATGCCTGACCATGTCAGGATCAGCTGGAAGAAAAAACGCTAAAGGAGACCTCAACTTTCATGAAAGGCTAAAGAACATCTGGGATCTAAGTAGCACTGTGGTTTCAGGTCTGCTTTGGTGAAGAGCACTTGGGGTTAAACGAGTCAAAAGAACTGATTTAATAACAAAGTGATGGATAGTAGACATTTTCAATTTATATTTTGCCCAATGTCGACTTTTTTTTCTTTTGCTGCATGTTTGCAGTTGCTTAACCTTCGAGATCTTAAACCCAAACTTCCCTCTGACCTGATAAATTTTTAGAAACCAGCAAACGGACTCTTAGAGCTTTTTAAGTACGCAGAAGCTACAAAGCCAGCTACAAAAGTTAACAATGAAGATCAATAGCAATGCTATTTCCCATGTGCAGAAGGACATCTTCCTGCAATTTCAGTTCTCTTTTCCAAGATCTTGTCAAGGAGCAAAATGGCTGTCAAGAGCTGTGGAGTGTACTGTTGTCTGTGAGGTAGCATTGCCCTCATCTAGACTGATGCATTTGGCAGCGATTTAATTGCTTGAGTTCAATACTGCAGTTCGTTTTGCTTAAACTTGTCTGTGTCTGTTGAAAGTCTCTTTCTGCCTGGTCAGTGTTTGCATTTCTCTCTTGTTCTAAAACTTTCCGGAAATTTCTTTTCTCCTGCCTGAAGCCATTCTATTGGTCCACTATGGCATATCTCATTGTCTTCAGGCTATGCCAAAGCTCATGTTCCTACACGTGTCTGTCTTCACTCTAAATCTAGGCGGCACACAGGTCTGTTCTGGTGAATCTGCTACCACTCAAATAACTACAAGCCTATAAATGCTATTTCAGCTTATGTGGCAAAAGATCTTTCTCTTCTGATCTAGTATTCCAGTTCAGTGTGGAGGACAACTCCAGTCAGCTCCTGCGCTGTGTGGTTGAAATGTGTTGCTTCAAAGGTTAATGTTTAAGCTGAAAGATTTGGTTTGCATATCTTTTCTTTTTCCTTTCTTTTTTTCCCCCTTTCTCTCCCAATTTGTTCTCTGAGACCTGCACTTTGTGGGGTGAAGTGGGGGGCTTTATGCTAAATCAGTGAGTATCTCTAAGATATTTCAAAATGTGTGTTTCATGGCTTCATTGTAATTGTGCTCACTCCTGCTCTGCATTGGTTGTATATCATTTTTCCAGTAAAATATGCTTTGGACTTTTTTTCATGCATTAAGCATCAAGAAAAATTGAAGTCTAATGACAGAAGTTAGAATAGCTAATTAAGCAGTCTACCTGGTGCAAATATTTGAAGATACAATATCATGTAAACAATTTGTCCAAAATGTCCTGTGTATTATTTCTTCTTGTAAGAATATCTTCTCTTTCAACCATTTCCACCATGATTTCTTTTTCTTCTCTAGTCTCCCACCTCTGTTCATCATTTTCAGTCCAATCATAAATAGTCTGGAAAGCTAGTCTCCTGTGGTCCATATTACAGTACAAAAACTGTACACCTACAACCAAAAAGTGTTGGTTGCCCCCACAGATTCCCAGTCCCTACCTTTAAAACTGACAAGGACATGGTTTCCATCTCTACTGCTTGGCCCTGTAGCCTGAAACACATATTCAAAAATACTTAGTTGGATCCATGTTTGGCTGATTCACCTGATTCAGATCCAATGCTCACCCATCCCCTTACCGTTTTGCCACAACACAGGAAATCTCCAAGTTTAGTCTATAGCAACTGAGGAGACCATGTAGGAAGATGAGTCATAAGAAATCAAGCCATCTTACTGCAAAATTACCACATTGCTGCTTTTCACTGAATCTGCTAGGATTGTCACAATCCTCCTTCGTTCAGACACTAAGCATCTTTATCTCCTTGGTGTTCTCTGACATTCTGTGACGGGTTCTAAATTAGTTATTAGTGCTTTCAAAAGACATCTTACAATTGTCTTGTATAGGTCTATGAAAACATCAGCTCAGTCTTGCACAGAGGTGAAAAAGGCAAAGGGTATGTTAAGAGTTACAGAGAAAAAGGTAAGACGGAAAGCATCATTGTACTACTGTATATGTATTCCTAGTACATAGTCAACCTTGACTGTTGCAAAGAACTAGAAAGATTATGGAGAAGGAGAGCAAGTGTGATTTAAGGTATACAGTGGTTTATACAGGAGGAAGTGCTAAATGGTCTCATTAGCTTGGGAAAAAAGCAGGAGATATTATGCAGATCTATAAAAGACCTGTGGAGCAGAGAAAGTGAATAGGAAATGACTACTTGTTATTTCTTGCAACAGAAGAACTAAAGGGCACACAGTGAATTTATAAGCTGTAATAAATTAGCTTTAATACAAACTGAAAGCAACACCTTTCCCCACAGTATATAATTGTGAAACTCAGCATCACAGGGTTTTGAGGAAGCCAAGCACAGAAAGGGGTTCAAAACCAGTCTGAACAAATTTAGAGGATAAATACATTTGTGGTTACTGAACATGATGCCCCATGATGCTCCCTTTATGTCAGTTTCTTCAAGGTATTACATGACTTGAATTTACCCTGCTTCTTGTAGCCCTTCCCAAGAATGTGTTATGTTCTCCTATTGCTGAGCAGAGGATACTAAACTAGGGGGAGCTTTGATCTGCTTTTGGAAAACTATTCTTATATTGTCTGCATGATATAATTTTGATAGTAAACACTGTTGAATTGTAGTGAATGATTTATCTCATGGAGATTTGCAATTCATCTTTCTTGACACCATTTGATCATGTTGGACCAAGCATATTTGTCTTGAACAAGGTAGGAGTTGATGGTCTGCAAAGGTTAAGAGTTAAAAGCAGCACATCATAGCTAGTGCCCAGTTTTACAGATTTGTGCAATACTTGCTGCTGTGTTTTATTGTTTTGAAAGGTAGATTTTGGAAGAAAAATGCTTGTCAAGTTGACAGAAGGTAATACTTTACACCTTTGGATTTAAAGACATGTTCAGTGCCAAACCCTGCATCCAGGAGTGCCAGGCAGTGCCGAGGACACTTCACCATGAGCTGCAGGAGTTGTATCTTCCATTCCCTGAAATGAACCAAAGATTTTGTGAAGGATAGTCCTTTGTTACACACTTCAGTTGGAGACAGGAATGAACTACTATATTAGCTTCCATCTACCTGTCTCACTGCAGGCTATTCCATCCCCTTTAACTGACAGAACCAGAAGCAATGGACACAACCTAAATACAGTAGGATCCTTATACTTTTCTACTGTAAGGGTGACTGAGCACTGTCACAGGTTGCACAGACTGTGGACTCTCCCACCTTGTAGATACTCAAAAACTGTATGGACGTGATCCTGGGCAATCAACTCTGGGTGGCCCTGCTTGAGCATATGTTTGGACCAGCTGGTCTCCAGAGGACCCTTCCAATCTCAACAATTTTGTGATAGATGATCACATAATGTTAAGACTGATATTTAGCTTGCCAGCATTGTGTTTTTATAGTTCATTGCTTACAGTATTTCACACATGCTCTGAGCCACACCAGGAAGGACTGTCAGGACACATTAAAATAGGCTGCTCTAGGCACAGTCTGCAATCACATCAGAAGTGTGCTCAGACTTCGTTACAAGAACTTCTAGATTCGGTTCCAGCTGAAGCTCAGAACTGTTCTAACAAGCAAGTGGTTCAGGCAACTGGAGAACATGACAAAGGATACAAAACTGGGAATGAAACTACCTAAAAACCTCTTTCTGTTGACTTACAGCAGAGCTGCCATCAATAAGAATTAGGCCCCTAACCTCAGGAGGAATACCACCTAATGTCATTACTGTTAAAAAGTCAGTGTATCCCCGCTGCTATCACACTGTGAGAAATCACAGCAGTTTCCTATTTTTAGAATAGAAGTGCAAAATATCAGATATTGTGTATTGTGAATATGCCTGAATAACTTTCTTAGGAGAGTTAGTATCTTGCAGTGATATTTAATTAGACAATGAACTGCAATGCTAAATATTAGTATTACAAAGCATGAAAAAGTAGGAAAAGGAAAGCCTTCCACTCCTAAATTCTTGTGGGCTATGCATAGAAATCAGAATGGACTGAAGCAGATTTTATCTCAAACCATTAAAAAAAGAAATGTGCAAGCTTTGCCTGTGCTGACTGAGCAGCCATAGAGATGAACCCTTTACAAAATCCCCTTTTGTAATCAGATTGCATGTCTTCCTTCAGCACTATAGATCACGTACAAGCCCTTGCACAGCACGTGTGGGCATCGCTAATAAGATTTACTCTTTATCCATGCCAAGTTTTATCATCCACTGAGAAGGCAGCTTGCTGAGCAGAGGGAAGAGTTGGATTGTGGTGGATGCTGCTGATACTAATAAGAAACTTGGCAAGAGTATGGTGGAATATTGCCATAGTATAATAATGTTTTTTAAACAAAGAAATGCATAATTTCCAAAGCTCTTTGAAAAGCAGGGGGCACAATTTATAGGAAATTATTTGTATTCAAGAAGGTGGCAAACCAGTTACGGTGGGTCTTTACAGAGCCCACTCAAATAATCATCACAGGCAGGTAGGAATAAGACAGAGATGAGGCTGCCCTCCATTTCCTCATAAGATGTCATAAAATATTTGGGGGCATATTCCTCCTCTTCTGAGTGCACAATGAATTAGTTGCCTTGGCTGAAGAATATGTCCTCAGAGTCATACAGTGTAGAGTTATAACTGGTTACAATTTGTTTAAAAAGTGCTTCTCTGAGGATGGATAAAATCTTTTGGGTTTGAATTTTCTTCCTTTTTTATTTCTCTTTTCTCCTGCTGCTCTGCAATTCAATTGCTGAAAATCTCATTTACCCAGTGGCTGAATTCAGATGCAGACATGGTCTGTATTCTCTGCTGTGAAGTCTAAGGAATGAGCAGTTGCTTGATAATTTTATAGATTTGGGTTTTTTTCAGTTTGCCAGTTTTTATATAGGTCATATCAGTGTCCTTCCCTATTTGTGATGATATGGGAAGAGCACAGGCATGTGTGCCTTATGTTGAAGACTATTGGTTCTTTAGTGCTTTGAAATCTGTCATCACTCAGTCATTATGCACATACCTTGAGTAAAATGGGTGGTATATTTATGTATGATACAGTTTCCAAATAGAACATTTTAACTACCAGGTGAAATATTTCTTACAATTTACAGATGGAAGAGATTGATAACCAGATACTAATTAACTACTTTAAAAATAGTCTTTTTATGGGAAAAACTAGCAGCCAGTTGCCCAGTGCAGCATTAAGGGGGTAAATAATTTTGCCCTGGAATACTGATACAATTTTATAGTTTTATATTATTATGCATTTATTCACTATTAGTAAATGTAGTCCTGCGAATTACAAAACATTTTACATCCCAGGGAGCTTAATTTCTGCTGACTGGTAGCCAGGTACCAGACCAATTTAGTCAACAAGCCTAATCCCCTGTCTATGTTGCTGAGTCAAATTGTGATACTTTTATTCGTATTAGGTAGCACCTGATAGATTTAAACAGGATTACACATGATGTGAGGCAGTATTAGTGAGTGAGTACATGGCACAATTGAAAATGGGCGTCTCACTGGGATCTCAGAGAGCAGTTTCACAATACGAAATAAAATGAACTCTACACTAAGACACCACAATGTCCCAGTAAAAACTATCCTAGAGTATTCTAACTTGCCCATGGTTCTTTGTGGATCCAGCAGAGCAACAGAGGACCCAGAGAATGCTTTTATGCTCACACTGTGGAGTTTTATCTCTAATGTAATTTTTAAATGGCAGTTTGTACATTTGTTGCAGTAGTGGAAACCAGGCAAGAAACTGCTATGGCCCCTTGTATCTGGGAACACGGTAGACATTTGGCAAGACATGGTTAAGTCCAATTTCTTACTTATTTTATACCAGAGGGAAAATATGACAGATAAAATCACTACTTTCATTTCAGTGCATTGGGTCCCACAACTCTGCCACTGAGATAACATCCTCATTTGGAGTATTTGACTGCTAACACCATCTGTTTGCTATTTGTTAGTTACTTTGAAGGTGGGGGAATAGAATGATGATTAAAAATAAATCTGTTAGATATCCATCAACCCTTCCCTTCTAAAATACATCACTGTTACCAATAAAAGAGGCCTCTAGTGATTTCACATTTTGGAAGAACTTGTCTTTCTTGGGCCAAAACTGCCTGCCTGGGTGCTGGAGAAAGCTGGTCTTGATGTGACATAGATGCTGCCTTGCAGAAATGTTCTGCTGAGAATTTTTTCATTATTATTATTGAGAGGGGGGAGGGGGTGATACTTTTTACACAGGTGTTAAATTTCCTGGAGTTAATCAGGTAGAAAAATGCCTCTGAGGCATCGTTCAGTCCATTAACTGCAATGCCAGCTGCCAATGGCTGGAGTTGAATACTAACAGATTTTATAACTCTTTATGATAATTGACAAAGCCAGACAGATTCACAGTTCAGCATAGCCCTCCTGTTCCTACCTGCTGCCTTCTGTGTTTATATCCCCAGTGTCTGAAACATGTTTCCCTTTTTAACAGGGAGACATGAGCATAAGAAGCTGGAATGTTTTGCTCATTTATGTGAAAATTATACAGATGAGCGAGCACCCAGCAAAACAGGATCAGCATCCCCTCACCCACTTCTAGTTACTACTTCAAAAGGAACACTATGGCAGCGTTACGTCAGATATGTGCCCAGTAACACATGGAGCAAAACAGGACAGTAGGGAGCAGTTGAAAAACTGACTTTTAAGATTGCAGTGTCCTGAGACAAATCTTTATTCCCATGGCAAATATGAAAAATTCTAGAAGGAAAATGAAAAGACATTACTATTATTTAGTGTATGTATGTTACTTCATTGGCCACTCCACATTCTGCTGTATGAAACTTTTTGGTTTTTTAACCCTGTATAGACAGTGTCCTGATTCATAGTGTCTTTCCTAGAGAAGGCAGCAAACCCTTGTGGACTTCATTGCAGAATCCAATTCAGCAGAGGGGTTTATAGCAGTGTAGAGCGTTCCCTAAACTGATAGAGGTTGTATGTGCACCCGCTTTGGATTCTTGCCTCTGTATTTCACTTAGACTGTTAGGACCATGCCTTGTTCATTCTCAGCTAGGAGTCTCCAAGTAGAACTTTGTTGAAATGGGTCATGACAATTTTGTATGCAGAACAGTTTGCCAAGCTTCAATTACACCAACATCCATAGAAGATGCTGACCTTGCAACCAACTATGGATGAGATATAAAACCTCAAATCCTCATTACTTGGAGTGGTTAATTATCCCCAATTACACTTAATAGAAGTGGAGGTTAATTTTAGTGTCCTGATCATATTACATTATACACAATTAAAAGCTTCTTCCTGCAGCTTCTGTAGAATATATAGTACTTCTCCCATACTTGCCATGGTGGGGGATCGGATATGATCGTGAAGGTACTATACAGCTAACTATTTAATAGCCTGTTTATCTGTCTGCTATGTGGTATCCCTGCAGCAGTCTTACTTCTTTGTTTGAAGTTTTTTATATGCATACATTTACAAGGCACTTGGGAATGTGAGGATAAAAAGCGGCAAATAAATATGTTTGGAAAGAATATGTTGTACTAAATCAGCAAAGGGTAAAGAGCTCCAAAATGGAGAAAGGGAGGAAATTGGCTCCACCTTAGAAAACTGATGTGAGAGCTGCTGAGTAAAAAAAAAAAAAAAACCAAAAAACCATACAGTCATCCAGCTGGGATTTATTAAGTGGAAAGCTTTTTGGAAAAAAAAAAAGAGCAAAGCTGTGGAAGACCAGAAATCAAAGATCGCTATATATTTAAATATATTTACAGGCTTTTTTGAAGCATCTGCTCTCTAATATCAGTATCTCTCAAAGACTAATCAACTGATCTTCTGAATATCCTTATGATCTTGAGCTGTGTTAGCCTCACTTTCCCTTCGGAGGAATTAAGAGATTATTTGTCCAAAACTACGCAGGAAATCTGTGACAGAAATGATAATGTAGGACTGTATCCAGTGCAGTGACTCAACCATAAAGCCATGCAATCTTCTATCAGGGTAAGAAGGTAATAAGGGAGGGCTGGGGGTATAGTCCATGGCCAGAGGAGAGAAGCTCATCAGAGACCATCCCCAGAACAGATGGAGAGGGCTGTGTCATACTGGTTATGGTGAGGAAAATCTACCTTTATTCTTAGGATTTGGTTAAAGGCATATAGAATGCTATAAATTTAACCCTTGCTGGGCATCTGTGATGGTGGGCCAGTCTAAAAAAGCCAGGATCCTTTACTTGTAATAAAATTTGAGACTGTATTTTGTGCTTTGTCCATATACAGTCATTTTATGAAAAGACTTATAAGTCTGCCAGTGAAGAAAATAACACCTATGTTACAGGAAGTTAAAGGCTTTTAGATTGATAAAATACAGATATAGCTGACATACAAAAGGAAAAAAAAGTCCTCTTTACTGCTCCAAGGGGATTGTAAACTGGAATTTTTATATTTAAAAACAAAGAACAACAAAAATTATGTTATTTTTAAAGGGTTTCACACTTTGTGTTTTTCTTTAGCTTTTAATCATACATTACTAAGACTGTAAAACTAAAAGCATTCTCTCTGGTAAAACTTTTAGTCATTATGTTACTGCCAGTGAGATTGTCTTTATAACCACTCAATCCGGTTAAGCTTTCTTAAGCTAGGACTTCCACATCCATATTGTAACTGTTGTAGAAAATTGAAGAGAGCTGATACAATTTTTATTAGCGATATTAACATATTTGTAATAAAGGGTTCTCAGACTTTCATGCAAATTTTCAACATACATGTATTGATTGCATCATCTGCTTCTAAGGAATCTGAGAGGTCAGAAACACAAGACTACTATCATTATGCTTAGTTTTTCTGTGCAGAAGACTGCAAATTAACAGTACAATTTTTAGGGCTCTATTGATCAAAAAAGTTTAAATTCACTGCCTTCTAGGACTTTTCAGTAAGTAGAATAAAATTGTCCTTATCCCACATATTTTCCACAGAAACAGTTGATCAAAGGAAGCTACAGGTAACTGAATTCAACAGTGAATGTAGGAGGTCTTTTTATTTGCGCTATAGTTTTTCACATAGTTCTGGCAATGTAAAATGTTCTTAGAGTGGATGCAAATGCAGTACAATTTACATACGCTTTCAAGTGTCTCATCATTGCCAGAGTTGTGTAAAAGGATGCGATTTCCTACTACAGCAAGTGTATCCAATGGTTGGCAGTTGCCAAAGTGGGCAATGTCACAAGTTCCCTTCTATTCTCCTCTTCCTCAACATGGATTCCTGCCCACTTTTCCCTAGGCCTTCATCCATGAGATTAAGGGAGCTACACTGCAAAAAAAACCCCCTCAATTAATCTTTCTAAAAGTTATTAGATTGTCCACTGGTGTTGCATGAGTACAACTTCCTGCACAAGTGGTAGCTGAGAGGAAAGCATGGTATTATTCCCTCTGGAAATCTGAATATATATTTGGATTATTACACATAGTCATAGCAATCATAATGGAAAAAAAATAACTCCCTTTGCTCTGTTGTGAAGAGCTTATATAGGTGTATCTTTCAGCATCAATTTGCTCTGAAAAGAAAAAATTATGGGGCTATGAATGAGAGAGATATATTCTTATAGGCATTGTGGAGCACACACTGGAGGCATCTTGATTCTCCAGTTTCTTAGTTTTGGTATGATTATTATCTTTCCCCAGTTAAGTGTAAACAGAATTTAGTGTGGACAAAAAAAATCTAATCCTATCAATGATTTTGGTGATTCCCATGCAAGTCTGTTTGAAGCTAACATTGTAATATGAAACTACTGGAATGTAATAAAACAGACCCAAACAACATAAGCTGTTAGGAATTATTTTTCTATCAGGGTGATTTAATCTTGCATAGAAAATTGATTTCTGAAGTTTCCTCAGTTAGGAGTTATACAGTGTTCCAAATATTAGAGAAACTGATCGTTAAAACTATATGTGTAAAAATTTTTTTTCTGGAACAGGGGGAAGACTACATCTTCTGTCTGGTCAAAAGCAGAAAGCAAGCTTGGGAGGTACAAAGCAAGAATAGATGCAGATTATAGTGGTTTTCTCTGTCCTGCTTTTAAAAAAATGCTAATAGCATAGCATTTTGAGTCTTAGCTGGTTTGTTATCAGCCAACAAATAAATTGTGCTGAAACACTAGACTCTACTCCCATGGTGATTAGATATTACAGTACATATGGTATGGAAACATTAAGCCGTGTTTGAAGACCTTACAACGCCTAAACACAGCATGCCTGCCAACTGTTGACCATACGCTAAAGCTGACATAAACATGGAGTTGCCTCCTGCTATTCTGCACCTGGATTTGCTGCGCTGAAAATCTTAGATGCTATTGCAGAGGAAGTCCTTAGAAGGACTTCGTATACTTTCTCTCCACACTAGCTGCAGCAAGTAGACTATACACCCCCACCAATAAAAGCAGATATAATCTTCCGTCTGTTTGAAATGAGTTTGTCACATCATACAAGATTTGTTGTCACCCTGTCCAAAAATTGCAGCACTTCTATTTTTCTCTTGGTGAAACTAGACAAGATGATATAATTTATGTTATATTGACTGCATCTAAAATGCAAAAATATTTAGGACTGATGGGTGAGGGTGAAAGGTGCAGCAACAAACTAAATGCTGTACATAGTGACTTTGGTTGGTTTGGACGGTATGTCAACTTGAATAGTCATGTCCTGTAACTCTGTATTCAATATCTGGCATTTAAGACTTAGGAAAACAAGCCAAAAATTCTGATTAGATTTTTTCTGATATTAAACACTGTTTTCTTTAGCAAAGTTTCCTCCTGCGACTTCATCTTAAATGAAATTTACAGCATTTTAGAGGATTATCTGAACAAAATTAACTCCTGGCAATATTAATTATTCACAACTTTACCCTCATTTCATTTTATAGTTTAAATGTTATGTAGAATTATTTACTCATGAATAAATAGCCTTGATGTTTTTTAGACCTCTGTAATATCTGATATATGTAAAAGCTGTGCAAAAATAACTGAAAGTATGCTACCAGTGGGCAAATTTCTCTTTGCTTTGTGGCACTGAGCCATACTGACTTAGTTAACACTAGCATTCACTCATTCCCATATTATTTCACAGTGGTTATCATCTGACATTTTATTCTGAAAATAGTGACTCACCTGGAAAGTGCAGGACTTTTTTTGAATTCTGTCTAAACTCCAAATAATTCATTTCTCTTTTTACCTATATATCCTATATAGTTTGTGTCAATACCAGTAGTCTCTGAATTATGCAATACTTCTGTAGCTGGGATGAAGCATAAAGAAAGATCTAGTACAAATCTACTGTAACTACTCTATTGATCTCTAACCACCTATCCATAGCATTTAATCTACAGATTCTGCAGTGTGCCTGTTCTTCTAGTATTGGTCTCTGCACTTTTAAGTCCCAATGTTATTGCATGGCTTGAACAAGAGTCCATCAAACTGATTACCTGTTCCCCTATATGGTTTAACCCTGGCTGGAGGCCAGATGTCCACCAAAGCTGCTCTATCACTCCCTTCCTCAGCAGGACAGGGGAGAGGAAATATAATGAAAGGCTTACAATTCAAGATAAGGACAAGGAGAGACCATTCAGCAATTAATATCATGGGCAAAACAGATTAAACATGGAATAAAATTCATTTAATTTATTACCCAATCAAAATAGAGTAGGATAATGAGAAATAAAACTTAATCTGAAAACACCTTTTCTTTCTTCCCAGGTTTTACTTATTCCTCATTACCTCCCCGCCCTGAGTTGCACGGGGGACTGAGAATGGGGTTTACTGTCAGATCAACATGCACTGTGTATGCCACTCCTTCCTCCTCAGGGGGAGGACTCCTCACACTCCTCTGCTCCATCGTGGGGTTCCTTTCGTGGGAGACAGTCCTCCACAAACTGCTCTGATGTGAGTCCTCCCCACAGGGGCTTCAGTTCTTCACTAACTGCTCCAGTGTAGCTTCCATGGGGTGCAGAACTTCAGGAACTGACTGCTCTAGTGTGGTCTCCCATGAGTTCACAAGTCCTGCCAGCAAACCTGTGCTGACCTGTTCCTCTCTCCAAGATCTGCAGTCCTGCTGGGAGCCTGCTCCCAGCTTCCCACCAGGTCATAGCCTCTTTCAGTTGTCTCCACCTGCTTCACCACATGGTTCTCCATGGGCTGAAGGTAGAATTTCTACTTCCCATCATCTTACATGGGCTACAGGGGGACAGCCTGCTTCACCAGGGTCTGCACAGGCTGCAGGGGAGTCTCTGCTCTGATGCCTGAAGCACTGACTTCAGTGTTTGCAAAGCTTCTTACATCTTCTCACTCCTTCCTCTGTTGGCGAAAGTCTGGCACTCAATGATTTTTTTCACTTCTTAAATATGTTATCAGACAGGTGTTGCCACTGTCACCGATTGGCTTGGCCTTGGTCAGCAGAGGGTTTGTCCTTGACCCAGCTGGTATTGGCTCTGTTGGACCTAGGGGAAGGTTCTAGCAGCGTCTCACAGAAGTCACCGCTACAGTCCCACCACCACTACCAAATCCTTGATAAGCAAACCCAGAACACCCTACTGATGCTCTGTTCCTAGTTCTGCACAGCTACCACAGTCTTGACCCAAAGCAATTCTTTTTTTTCCTGGTTGTGGGATCCCAATGCACTTTCTGACCAGGTATTTTTAAATCAGCTGTCAATAGACCCTGCTATTCCAGTTTTGAATAAAACTTTTGGGTCAAACCAAGTTATACAAAGTAATGACTGAGACAACAGACAAGCAGACTGAGACAGAGAAATGTTTGCTTAACACCCACAATGCAATGATATTTGTCACTACACAAGACAGTACTACAACAAACCCATTACTTCCATTTTCCTTTTCTTCTAAAACCATTGACCTATAGGTTTTATTTCTTGCATTGTATGGATTTTTAACTTTTTTTTCATATCAGGTAGCTTTTTTTAGCATGGATACACTTTTTTTTAATCAACTAAAGTTTTAACACATTCTTAATATTTAAGTTTGATCTGTTTAGGTTGAAGTTTGAACTGGGAAATTCTGGTAGGAGCTGAGAGAAATACAGTGTTGGTGAACAGCCGTTGATAGTAGCCCTCTTAGGGGACAGCAAAACGTAGGAGGTACAATATCTAGCTATGTTTTAGTTATCTTGATGCTTGTTTGTCATATTACTTCTGATGTTGTCTGGAACCACAGGAAAGGAAAGATAAGGCAGAACTTTCCTCTTTTGGGCATGCTGAGCAGGGACGTTAACATATGCAGCAGAATGCCTCAAGAGACAGGTTGCAGACACTGAAATACTTCTGCCTTCCCCCTCTCCTGGGATTAGAAACCTGAAAATTCAGTACTAAGATCCTCTTCTGTCTGTCATCTTCTCTTTCACTCCTTGTCATGCACTGAATGTGATAAAGCCTTTAGTCTCCCCATAGTGTCCTAAATAGACCTGATGGACAAATGAATTGGCCTGGGGTGTCCTAAACAGACCTGGTGGACAAGTGAATTGGAGTTGCAGCTGGTAGTTGAGGTGGTTACTTCTGGTCATTGATGAGTACAGGGCTTTCAAATTACTTTTCAGAAGGCTTTTGAAATTGAGATATTTTACTTCACAAATGGGATGCAGTAAGAATGCATGTATTGTCAGTTATCAGAACTCAGGTGAAGTGCAATAGCTGTTCACCTGAGTGCACACCTCTTAGAACTCAGTGACCAAATGGTATTTGGTTTCCTGACTTGTTCTGAAACCACATTAAACCACATAGTACTTTCAAGTTAAACAGTGACGATATAGAAGACACCCCATCTTTTGCTGAGAGAGGAAATAAAAAGGCATTGAAATGCAAATTCTTATGGTACAGTTAGGAGTTTTCCTTAGTCTAATCTCACAGCCCCCAGATTTTTGTACACACATTGAACAGTCTTGAATTTATCTCATCTATCAATATAAAATCAGGCAAAATCATTATGCACAGCTATACTATAGAAGTGTCACAATGCAATTATTTCATTGCACAGAACAGATGCATGCTGTTGGCACCTCAGAGCCAATAGTTGCTACATGGAGCTTGTATCAGCGGGAATTCACTTTCACATAGATCACTTGGGGACATGAATGCGCGATGTGACAGGCTCATCGCTACCAATAATTCATCTAATTTACTATGGCAAGGCGGATACTTGGTTGTGACTGAAAGCCAACAGGTCACTGGCTTCATCTAGCAGCTCATGCTGTTCCCAGCAGTGCTACATTCCTACTAATAATTTAATCTTGTATTTGAAGTTCAGTTCCTCACAGTTTTAACTCCTCTTTCTCATTTTCTTTCACTTCCACTTAAAAATATAATGGTCCATTTCAGTGAAATTAACTGCAATTTCATGGATCACTACAGCAGGAATAAGTTTTATACATTATACTGTAATCCATCTATTTGTTCCCCAGAATTTAAATTGACTTGATGAGCGATTCTGTGTCCTATGTAAATAACCCTTTGTGCTAATTGCGAGTGCTGTATTTTCAGTGAAGAAGAGGAAGGGAAAAGATTGTTCCTCTGACTTTGACTTTTTGATAATTGCACCAGGGTATTTAAGTTAAAATTTAAAGTCTATCATATAGAAAATGGAGGCAACGGCTACCTTGATTTCTTTTTTAATGAGAATTCCTGTGCTCTGCTTATGCGTGATTCTTTCTTTTCCTTAGAAAAAGTATTTTTCAAAATTTGGATTCTCATATAACATGCCAGATGACAATATCTAAAATACACAATTCCCCTACCTAGTAGATACCAGTTATCACATGGGCAAGAATAGGACATGACTCTTGTTCTTCCATACATGTGTCAGTAATGTTCAAGAACAAACACTCTGCAATAGGATGAACAATAGGGAGTTCACTTTCCATGGCTTCTCTTGCATTCAGGTTCTCTACAGGGATTGCCAGCAGGTGGAATAGTTGATATGAACTGGATAATCGTTTTTGTAGTGTAGATACTTTTCTGCTATGAATTGATTGGCATTTCCATTTATTTTCACTACAAAGATGCTAGTAATTATCAAGGAAGTCTTCCAGGTTCAGAGCTAAAAACAATGTCTGAAGATGATATTGAAAATAAAGGTGATAGCTTTTATATGCTGTTACAGGTTTCCTAAACTATGAAGTTTCTCAACCAATTAGATTAATTATGAAATAGAAGTAGTTACTTAAATGTCAATGGCAAAGATGTTTTAGTAGTAAACACTGAGTCTTTAAATGAAAATTTCATTGGCCTACTGACTTCACATCTGTTAAGTTAGCATAACCTAGCTTCTGCAAGAGGAACAAATCTGTGTTGTCAAAATTACCAGGTAGTAGTTTTAAACAAAAATGAAGGAAATATTCTTCCACACTGTGCATTTAAGTAAATTGTGACATTTATTGCCACTGAGTTTAATGAAGGGCAAAAATAAAAACAGATAAATTTACAGAAAATAAGTGTCTCTTAAATATAATTGTTCAATCTTTGGCTCAACAAGGCCCTAGACTGTTGCAAGGAACAATTTCTGACAGGAATGTCAAGAGAAGGCTCATTTAGTGTCTTTTCTTCCTGCCCATTTTCTGCAAATAAATCATATTGGCACTCTCAGCTAGCGGATACTTTGCCAGATGGGCTTTTTGCCTCTCCCTGTACACTACTGTAGTGCTCTTATGTGCATTATGGCATCTTTAGTATTTCTTAGCAAAATCACACTTGCTTCAAGACCAAGTTTTTTGTACCTTTGGCAACTATTAGAACTGCAGAAGGACCAAACCTGCTGGCACTGCTTCAGCACTTGCTTCCTAGCTGACATACACCTGGGGTACTGCTTAGTAACTTGTCAAGGCTATTATAGCACTGAGCAGCCATGTTAATTACTCTATTCTCATATTAGTACTCATATAACTAGGAATTTGTGTACAGAGATTCTGCCTGTCTTTTCCAGTGCAATTCCCTTCATTAATCTAGAAAAATATAGCAATGAGTGAGCAATATAAACCCCAATCTATTTTAATATGTATTTTAGAGCCAGGAAATATTAGTTTGTCTTGCTTATTTTCAAGCCACTAATTTTCAGAAATACCAAGAGGATGCTAATTTCTTTTCAATTTTTGGCATTTCAGCTCATTTGTCTTTATATTCAAAAACATTTCCACTGATATGTAAGCCTGAAGTCAGCAGAGATGTAATTTTTACTAAGTTCTTACTTATAAAGGCATTGGTACATTTAAGTACCAATAACATGGATTAGTTGGTTTTCCATACTCACTGCTTTATTTGTGTAGCTGTAGTTATTTTCTCTTTTTCCTTGAACAATTAATTTAAACAATCGCCCCCAACTTCCTAACTTGAATTAAGAGGCCTTCTCAAGTCATCCTTGATTCCTTCTAGTGTTATCCAGGTATTGAAAATTCTTCGGTGTCTCAGTGTTGAAGAAACCCTGTTGACAATGGTGTCTGACTTTCTCAAAACCATTATTGATCCAAATAATCCAACCATATGAGGCACTTACATACATGCCTCCAGTTCTTTCTGCAGTCACTCATCCTGTAGCATACCATGCCCACAATCTCAGAAAAAGAAACTGCACTGGTTCAGTAATCTCTCACATTAGTGAACTTGGGTGGTGCCCATTAGAGATTGCTTGTCTGACTTTTACTACGGACTCAGAATAATTTTTCATTAAGTTCTTCATGTGCTTCCTGAGTACCATAGGAAAAAAAAGTTATTTTGCAGCAAGAGTCAGTAAGTGATGCCAGATATTTCTCATGGTGCTTATTCTGTTCTCCAAATCAGAAAACTCAACACAGTTCTGCAAATGTAACAGCTCAAAAATTATATGATTCACTTAAAATTCTGGAGAAAGAGGCAGAGACAGAAATAATTTCATTCTCCATTTCTCATCTGCGTAAGACAGCCAACACTGGGATTCCATGGTAGCAAAATTAAAGAACAGGAAGATAGAAGCTACTGCTTTCTGCAATAACCTTTCGATTCCATTCAACTGTCCTTAACCAAAAATAGAGCAACCATGAAAGAGTCAGGGAATAAATACAGAGAATATGCCTAGCCTCTCTTCTCTTGGAGAGACTACAGTTAGACACAAAACTAGAAGGAAAGTAACATATGCCATGATAATTAGGTGCTTTGAAAGGTATAGGTTAACTCATTTCAGGTATATTCAGGTGTTAAACAATGAAAAGTCTACTAAGAACACGGAGAGCAGGAGCAAGTAAAAGGATAAATGGGTATTTTTATTTTCCAGTAAGCTTGTTTAAAGTTATCCTAACACCTTCTACTATTAAACCACGGATTCAGTTGATTTATTGTGCTACTGTATCTAGCATTTTGATCACACCTCTAACAAGATCCAAATGTAAATGTCAGATCCAGTGAAAGTTATGTTACAGCAAAAGGACAATATCTGCAACTAGGGAGAAGGGAAGGGAATGTCTCATGTCAATCTATTGCAACCCTTCATTCTACAGAATCATTGAAAGGCTCTAAACAAGAGCAGTGAGTTGAAGGAATTAAAAGAAGAGCTTCCATTTGTCTGTGAATTGCTCTGCTAAACTGTAACAACAGTGTTTCCAGGCTGATCAGCTTGGATCTGTCAGCTTTCACAGCTGGCATACTCAATAGGAGGTGCATTTTAGTGAATGCAGTAATAGCATAAAAAGGGAATGCAGCTTCCAAATGATTTAGATTATGCTTATGAATTGTCATTTCACAGCTTTATGAGATGTTCCTGTTCCCCTCCCTTCCTTTTATTAGTTAGCATTAGGCTGGGTAGATTTCTGTGCAATTCCCAGCTGCGACGCCAGAGAAAGATCCGCCTTCATCATGTATCAATTTGATTTCAAGCCCTGAGAAACACCCAGCCTCAAAAAGGAAAACAAATCTGTAATACACGTTCCGAGCACAAAAGGTAAAACACATTGAAATTCATAGTAAATGTTTGGTTTCCATCTGAGCCCCCTCCCACAGCCCCACTTAAAAGCATGCTTTTCCTGTCCTCTAGCTACCACCGTCCAGGCTGAGGAATGTTTTTAATGCAAGGATGGATAGGCATGAATATCAAGCAAAAGATCAAAATGGTACCTTTTTTAATTTTTTAAAGAATAGAGCTAATTAACCTTTTTATCAAACTACACACATCTTCAAATGGCTTAGATTGGAAATATATTGGTTTAATTAAGATTTCACAGTGAGAGACAGTTGCAAATGCTTGGAACTGAGAGAAAGTGGGATCTTTATGAGGAGAGTGCTGTATGTTTTACAACTCCCCGTGTCTCTCCATTGTTTGTGCTTCAGATGGAGTCCATTTTTATCTGTCTCTCTCCTGCTGAGAGAAACTGATTTTATCATGTGTTTCAATGAAGCTATTAAAAACTTCAATCATGAGATTCCTCTTTTGCCTTTGTATGTTTCTCTCTCGCTATGTCAGAGCTGCACAGTGACACTGGTCATACGGCAGCCAACATACACGGATTTGCTTTGTTTTCCAAGTTGATTAAATAACCCTCCTGCAATCACAACTTGCTTTAACAGAAAACTGGGTACTCATAGTTTCCTTAGCTGGGTCCCCGTTTGGTTTGATTTTTGTCAGTCTAAGATTTATTTATTTATTTTTATGAGGTGTGTTCTCAATGACCAGAGCATGCCATGCTTTCTTCTGTTTCTTTGGTTTTAGTAAATAGTGAAAAGTTCAAGAGTAACAATGTGAAGTTCCATCCACGCAGAAAAAGAACACATTGAACAACACTAGTACACACTTCCTCTTCACTTCAGGAGCTCAAGAACATTTCAGAGGTGTAAAATACAGGGATGTGGTATTATAAGAATTTTGGGGCCAATACCACACAAGACTTCTTTATAGACAAATCATATACTTGTAATGCTCAGATGTAGTTATTTATCCAGTACTCTAACACACTAAAATGCTAGGATGTGCTAGGGATAGAATATGTCAATATTGTTGAATCATAACTAAAAAAACCTTTTAGCCTACAATGCTATAAAATGCTGTGTTGTGCTCCAATGAAATAACCAATTAACACCAAAAACACCCCACGGAAACAGAAAAAAACCACAAACCTGAAATGTAAAATTTGGTAGAAGTTCACATTTAAATAATATTCAAACTGAGCCGTTGAGACTATAAAGACCTGAAGCCTGGATGTAGCCATGCATGAATTTCCTGTCTTTTGCTTTTGTTTCTTAGTTAATGTCAGACACATCATGTCATAAAAATGAAGTTGAACACTGTTTAGGTCAAGTACTAGTACACAAGACATCAGCATTTGAATCTTGCTTTCTGTGCCTCTCTTTCTGAGTGAATTCTTGTGTGATTAGTTCTACAATGCCACATATACAACTGATTTTTACCTAGCTTGAAGATTGAATCTCCAAAGCAAAACAAAAATATTTTTGCTGAATAGTTAAGAGTATTTTACCCTAGGCCAGATGGAAAGTTGTGTTTTGCCCCCAATTTTTTTTTTGTTTAAAATGTTTTTACCTTTTAATACAGAGTACCTTTTTTTGAGATAAAAAAATGTTTTAAGCTAAAAATTCACAAAATTTCATATTGGAAGTATTTAAACTATTAAAATGGCAAAAGAGTAATTTAATAGAAATTAAAACAGATTAATCCTTCTCTGTGGCTTTTTGGACAAAAATATCATTAAGAATACTTGTGAAGATTAAAACTTTCAATATTATCAATAAGATTTTGACCAATTCTGGATTTAACACCTGTTCTTTTCAGGGACAAAGATTGAACTTGAGCAATCTTGCTGGTTGTTCTTCAAAGTCAACAGTAATTAGGAGTTAAAACATCTTTCTTCTGCTGTTTTTGAGCATTTGTCTGGAAAAGGCATGGACCGTTTAGCCAGGCTCTCAACCATAGTCAAGGAAACCGAATCCCGTCCAGACCCTCAAACTGGCACAAAGTTAAGAAAAGTAGCTTCAAGAAATCAGGGTACATGGATCTCAATGACTCAAGAATTTGGTACTTTCTAACTCTATTTCACGTGTGGCAAATAGTCCCTTCCTGGCTTACCATCTATATGACAGAATTTAGATTATATTTTTAGGCTATGATTTCAAGTGGTCTTAAAGTGATGGCTGCAGGGAGAAATTTCACTTGATATTAATTCCTTTTTACTTTTCTCCGAAATGCCTGATGCTAACTGCTGCAAGCACAGCACCGGGCAGCCCATGGGCCAGGGCAAAGGCTACATTTCCTAAGGGGACTCTCTGCTCTCCAGTAGCAACCAGTTTCCAATCACCCATGTCTCTTCTCCCACAGTGGCCTGGCTGGCCCTAGCAGCACTCAGGCAGGAAGAAAAACTGGAGCTCTGAGAACAAGGAAGAAACGATAGGAGGAAAACAGCCTTTTGGGAAGCCAAGGCCCCAGCACAGACAGCGTGGGGCAGAGGTGACTCTTGCTCTCCTGTACTTAGTATGGGAGGTTAATTACCAATAGAGTTGACATAGGTAAGGAAACACTGGTGGGCTCATACCACCAGGACCAGCCTTCTTACTCGACCTTCCCGTTCTCTCAGGAAGCCTGAACAGCCACTACTGTTGGGTAACCTTTTCCTGAGGAGATCCAAGCTGCTACCTATCACCTGCAAAAACCCTCCCTCACCTTAATCTCCTAATCCAATCAGAATGCTATCAACCAGGCCTCCCTTCCCCCATAGGGTCCTTGCATTCAAAGGGACTCACCCAGTAGTGTCTTTTCAGCCTTTACTCACCTGAGGAGAAAGCCTTAATTATAAGGGGTTTTTAACAGCATCTATGTGGTCCATAAATATTTTGCCATCTGAAAGAGCCATAGCACAGGTATTGACCAAATAAATCATCACAGCTTTGGATAGATCCAGGCCACCATCCCTGCTAGTGAGTAAACTGATGCAATTGAAGAGACAGATGTGCCTTTTCTGTGTTCCTATAAGAACCAGATTTTCATACTGGTTTTCTCACAGCATGAAGACAGCCCCCAGTTCACACTAATCACAGAATCCGATTAAATCTGGGATTCTTTCTTATACCAACTCCCTCTTGGCCTGTGCCTATATGTGCACAAGACAGTCTTTGTATCTGCCTATGTTTGCTTGTAGAGACAGAAGCATATCTTCACATGTGGTTGCACTGTGCATATGTACCATGGACTCTGTCACGTCAAATGGGATGTATGGTGGGAGAGGTACTCCACAATTTCAAATGCTGATAGCTTATGACCACTGCTGTCACCCTATATTAGAGAAGAGAGCACTTTTCGGGAGACTTTTGATGGCTTGCTCCTAGGGATCGCTGTTTGTGTCCAAAGGGACTAGTGCTTTCCAGATACAAATGTTAAATAACTGAGTTATAGGGTGCCCCAGTGTATGATAGGCAGCTGGAGCAGCAAACAGCTGTAGCATTTAATGAGGCTGCTCTAGAGCAGCTGTAACCCTTGCATTGAGAGAGTAAAACCACACTATGTTGAGTCCCACACCCAGCTCAGCAAGCTTCCGTGCCTGTGAGTTCCTGCGTGGTCTGCGGTTTGCATCCTGCTGGGTTGATTGGCTGTGCTTCACAAGGGAGAGGCAAAGATGCAGTGGCAAAGACTGGTGTGTCTTGCATGGCTCCTCAGACTTCAGCCCTTGCTAAGCATTTGCGCTGAAGACAGGAGGCGAGTTGATTATCTTGTTATGAGACTTGTGCCGTTCCCCACTGCTTGGGCTCAACACAGATCCTGAAACAGCAGAGTGCAGCCACCTGCCTCAAAGGTACAGATCTGCTCAGCTCCTTGCTTCTTTCACTATGGAGTTCTAAGGGTAAATGCTAAATTAGCATCACATTTTCTGCAGAGTTAAACAAGTAAAGTCTTAGATGCAAGGCTCAATATTTAGTGTGTTTTCATTTCCACTGCAGGTGCATCAAGTTTTTCTCCTTGTCAATGGGGGATCATGACTGGGCTCAGAAGGAGGGTATTTTTGGAACAGAGCAAAGAAAATAATGAATGGGTAATTTTTATTTTTTTTTCAGTCAGAAGCACAAAACAAAGATATACCCAGTTTTCCCTGAAACTTCAGGTTGCTCTGACAGAGATCAGACTATTGTGTCTCGAAGACACACAGTGTGATCATACCGACTACGCAAGATGCCTAAAAAGAAAAATGCTTCTGGCAACTGTAGATCTGGCATCATCATTGACCCTCCTTTTGGTGTCTACTGAGGAATTTGGTGGGGTCTCAAGGGACCCGGCATGAATGTAATTTCCCCTCAATTGCTTTTCAGTGTTCTGGTAAAGCTTTTTGATGTACTGTAAGCAAAATATGTAGCATTGTTAGGAGATGTGTTTAGAATGGAGTGCTACAGAGCAGTACGGCAAGGTCTTTGTGTGTTTCACATGTGTTTGTGTGCATAGAGAAAGTTCTTAATGCTTGACTTGTCTTGCAGTTAACTTGTGAGCAAAAGGGCATCAGTATGTAAGACATTATTTAATAACACCCTATCAGAAAAAAAAATCATATAAAAAATAAATGTAAACTCTTCAGCAGCATCAGGAGAAGCTGTCACATTTGTCTTCGTCTGGAGAAGAAAGGTCCATAACATGTCTGAGTTGTTAGTAAATGGACGTGGCAGGAGGAGCTGTGTTTGGGGATGACCAAGAATTACCACCAGTTATGTTTTGGCATAGAAGGCTGACGCAGGTAGCAATGCCACTGCCCATGCTTTAGCCTTTGTTCACAGGCTTCTGAATGGACATAAACCTTGGCTGTGATGTCATGGTGAAATGAGTTGGTGAAAAGACATGGAGAAAACATGTTGCCTTAGTAGTGGCTAGGTGAAAAAAATCCTATGCATGTCCCAGTGAAACAATTCCCTTTACCTTCCTATGTAATGACATTTAGTTCTGTTTCTTTCTTGCATCCAAATTTGTCGATCTCATGGGTAAGAGATTAAACACAAAATAGCACTGCGGGTCAGCCCCATTTTTATCAAGAAAGCAGAATAACCTGGAGATGGATGGATAGGCAATGTGAAATGTATGCATCTAAACTTAGTTTAGTGTCGTTTAGATGGATTTTGAAGTTGTTTTCATCTCTACCACTCCCTTCCACACACATCTAAAATTGTTAAGACTGGGGGATCTGCCTGGCAAAACAAGAATTAGTCTTTCATAAGGTATAATTTTGTACAATTCCCAGTGAATGAGGGCTCTGATATTCCCTGTCCTGATAACTTATATAAGTTTGCAGAAGGTATAGCATGTCTGAGAGCTTGTCTGTTTTTTATAAGTTACAGCCATATTCTAATAACACATCACTTTTCTCTTTAAACATTGTCTTCCTTTACCTGATCACACAGAATTTCTTTTTTTTTCTCCCACACATTTACTTTCTACTCTTGCAACCTTACACCAGTGCCCTCCATTTTCATTGATTCAAGGGCAACAGCAGTGGCAATGTAATGCCTGCTGTACAATGTTCTACTCTGCCATCCCCATCAATTTGCAGCTTGACAGCATCTTTCTGTGGCCACAAGCAATATCTAAAAGTTTGGCAGGCAAAAGGTTATTATTAAGCCACAGGTATGGGACTATTGTAAGCAGTCTCTTTAGGTTTGTTTTTACTGCCTGACATAATTAAAATTATCTTAGTTCCCTTCACAGTGTTTCTACCCTTAACAGTATTTTCACTTGAAATTCTTCTCTTAGTGGAGCTGTAAGATGTATACCATAAAACACACCCACAGACAAGTTCAGTCTCTGGTATTAGTCAGAATGGCCTACCCACTGTGGCTGAGAAAATGCCATGTGTTTTACCAGCAATGAAGTATTGCTATCAACACTTGATGTGCCTGTATCTTTGGGGCTCATTTTAGTTCCTTCAGTTTTTACAATATAATAAGGCCTCATCTTCCACCCCCTTTCTCCTTTTTCTCCAGAGTCTGGTTTTGGTTTAAGAGAAACATAGCTGTTCTGACTTCTTTCAGGTCCTCAAATTGCTATACACGATATAATGATCGTCACTTATTTGATCTGAAGCTCAGGGCTGGCTGCAAGCCATATTCCAGTCAGCACAAATGGTACCCATAAATCCCTTCATATCTTTCAAAACTCCTTATTTTACAGCACTCTTGAAGGAGACTTCTTAGTCTTTTCAGCTTAGATTTCCTACCATTCTTTGTATGTTTGGACAGCAGCAAAGGAAATGTATTACTATCAGTGTTCATATAGCAGTAACTCTGCCTTTCCTCTATAAGCCATTCATCCTAATGTCTACACACATTTTTGCCTACTGATGGGCATTTTACCCATTTGGCCTTGAGACAGGTGTGTATGAACACTCTCACTTTATAATCAGGTCCACGTACACAAATGCATTGACACTGAGATGACACTAAAGCCATACTATCTTAACTGACAATCTGCAAAAGTGAACTGGCCTCCTGAGAATGCAACTTTATGACTTGTGGTACTTCATTCCATTTAAATATCTCTGCATATGGCTACACTGTGCTCTTTAGATATGTCCTGCAGTGGAGAGGTGAAGTGACTTGCCCAGAGACGCACAACAGATCTTTAGCTGAGCTGGGCTTGGAAACCAGATTCTTGATCTTTCTTCATCATTCGACAAGGCTGCCTTGTTTCTGCAATTTATAGTGACAGTTTAGTTTCAAATATGATTTCAAATAAGCACTTTCTTAAAAGAGAGAGGAAGGAGAGAGTCTTTCACAAACGTGAGCAGAACCAGTAGTGATACTAGCTAGGATAACAAGTGTGTGTACTGTAGTCTTCATGCTTCAAGGTACAAATGGATTCCCATGGTAGAGGCATTCTAGTGGGTTCGTGCTGTTACTCAGATGCTTCCAATGTTTGGTCACTACTGTCCCACAGCTGTTGGGTTTACCCAGCTGGGTAATCTGAGTGAGGGGAAGGGCATCTTACTTTTCTTTTGGCTTTAGCCCAGAGCACTGTCTCTGAAGCATAGTTGCAGTAAACACTGCTTCTAAAAGGATTTAAAATAGATGAGAATTTAAAAAAAAAAGTGTTCTTGAAAATATTTGAGTTCTTCCTGTAGCCTTTATTTTTTTTAAATTATTCTGCTGATTAGAGAACCATGTTTAACAGTACCATTTAAATAACATCTAAGCAGGGGAGACTAACCTTTGAGGAATAAGTTTGCTAAGAATGGACACATTATCCTAGCCCTAATATCACAGATCAGTATTGTGAAATATTGTGAGATGAAAGAAAATTACTGGAATGCCTAAATGAGCAACATGCAACAATATATGATGAAACCCTTTTTTCCCTCTCTTGCAAGTCCAAGATCCATCCTTTCTTCCCCTTCTTGACTTTATAACCTTTACTTTATCTTTTTGGAGTGGTGTACTATACTAATTACATGCCATTCATTTCCCTGAGGCACTGTATATTTCACATTTTCTAGACTTTCCTTTCTAAATCTCCAAAATTATTTTTATTATCTCACCATGAAAAATCCAAAACTAGCCCTTAGACAACAAACTTTAACCCACAGCCCTTCCTTTCTTTCTTCTTTAAAAAAACCCATGTTACATAACACTGTGTTTCCAGGTCACAGCTACTCCAAGGTACAGTTGAGTTCTGACACAGGAGAAACAATACATAACCCTGCAATCTAAACAGATATTGTCTTAGGATGTGGAAAACCCTATAAAATTGTTTCTATGCACAACTGTGCCGTGGGAACTGTTTTTCATGCAGAAGTATACACCGTATAAACATAGGATACATTCTCTTTGTACATGGGGTTTGCTGTACACGGGACTTGCTGATCCATCTGTCTCCAGTATGTTACCCAAACAGTGGTCAAAACATAAAGATTCTGAGAAAGGTGACCAAACCCTCTACTGACCAAACATGCAGATCTCTATACAGGGATGGAACAAACACTTTCTAACTCTAATGGAGTGATTAGCCTACAGCTTAAAGTTGTGATATCAAGTTTCAAGCTGCATTATCAGTACACTGGCAGAAATAATGCCATTGTTGAACCATTATATGCTCAGATTCTCCTTCCTTGATAATCCTAATAGTGCAACAGATCTCTGAGATTAAATCCATCGAACCAAGCAAAAATTCTCCTCATTTACTATCAGAGAGAACTGAATCTAGTCTGAAAATACTTTCCTGTCTGGAACAGAAGGTGAATCTTAATTCACTGAAGTCATCAAGTGCTTCGACATTCTTAGTAGAAGGAGATGAATAGACATGCAATATTACATTGCTGAAAATTATATAGGCGTTGTCATAATCATGTCATTACCTTCAGCAGGGGCCGTGTACAGCAGTTGCATCCTTTGCGTACTGATTCGAAATAGTGTATATTACTACCTCCTCTATCCCAAGTAATTACACCTGTACTACATGCCTAAATGGTTTAATGCTATCTTCTCCTTTTGCTGTAATGAGCCCATTCAATAATCAAAGCCTGCGAATGTTTGTGTTGTCAGATTAGCTTTAAATGATGATCAAGAAAATATTTTTCCTTTCCCACGACATCACAACAAGGCAGTTCTCAGTGGGGCTGATACCACTGCTCACAGTTAGAGTTTTGTCATTCAGAGCAGCAGCTGCTTCCCTCTGTTTCCAACAGAAGTGAAGCCAAGTGTGCCTGTTGAAAGATGGTGGAGGCTCTGATGTCTACTGAGAGTCCCAGTGTGAAGTGATGAATATTTTGAAAGGGCCATTCTAGTTGTGGGCATCTCAAGTGTCTTGAAAGCTCCATTTGTAGCATCATCTGAAGGAATAAATTAAACACCATGGGGTTTTTGAAAGGATTTTTTTTTTCATAAGAAGTTTCATAGCAGTAAAAAAATTCTTGGAAAAATATTCACATACTGTCAATGCAAGTTTTTGTGATCTTTAAGTAGAATGAAAATCTGGATTAATCTATTAGTGAGGCTATAGAAACAAACAAAAGATCAAATCCAAAGTGTCAAGTTTCTTAAAGAGCCCATATTTAAGAATATTTTTACTTAATAAATCAGTTAATAGGTTTACTTGTAATTTCTCAGGAAATTCATTATATGCCCTTACAGTTACTCTTAGTATTTGCTGTGCTGCTCATACATAGCAAAACTGCTGAATCCTCATTTTAAATGCAAAACTCAGATCAGCTGTAAGTACACAGACATGACAAGTACCTCCATAGTATATACTAATTTATTTTAATTTTTTTAAAAATCTTTTAACTGTTTTTCAACACTCTTCTGATCTGCTCCCCTTGACTGTTTACTTCACTGTGAGAAATAGGGTTGAAGGAACCACAAGATGGTGTCTGTGGAAATTAATCAGTCTTTAAATAATGCAACTGCAGAATGAGTTTAGAAATATTTTCTTAACCCTACAGGCCTTATGAGGGTCAGCTCTTTAAGCATCCTGAGCTCTATTATTAATCAGGTTTTACAGCAAGGCTTCAATTGACTTTCAGGCATTGCTGACACTAGATGCTCTGCACTGAGAGAGGTTACATCATCATTGTGGAAAACAAGCAATGTTTAATGTTCAAGTGGTTTACTCCAAGTATATTTCTCAGAGTGGAATCAAGGTAGTAATTCCATTAGGAATTTACTATGCAGTAGCTGTCTTAATTAAAAAATAAAAATCCCCCCCAAAAAAAACCCCTAACACATCAATTCTTGAGATGGAGGCAAAGTCACAGCAGAAGAAAGCCAAGGCCTCTGCAAGCTCACATTCTAAAGAGAAGGTGAATGAAGGGTGGGAAGTAGAAGGAAGATGGTACGCTGAGCAGCATTCCCATGTTGTTATACCAAGGCAGTTGTCTTAGGACAATTCTTCAGGTAGTCATTGGCATTCCAGATTAAGTGTCAGTTTCTGGTTTAATATCTGTCTCTTTGGTAGTGCCTCAAAACTGCCTAAGCCTCCTTTTACCTTTATTATACTGTCTCACTGTAATAAATTACCAGGGGTACCACTCTCAACTGTAGGATTTCTTTCCTCTCCATGGCCAGCTAAAGAACTTTTACCTTTCTCTGTATACCACAACTTACAGGAACACTGGCAGTGGTAGCAAACCTGTATGCACTGTTTTGTGTCTTCTAAGCACCTTGTGATTTCAGCTGGTAATTTAGGAGAGATTTCTAAGGAAACTCACAGCCCTTCAGGAGATGGTGTTAGTGACTCAGAAAGAGTCAAGCCCTTTCTCTGAGTCAATACTGAATTATATGCCCTAGAATATCTCTTGCACGAGACCCACAACTCTAGATTGATTGCCTGTGGTTATCAATTATCCTTCAGGTAATTGCATAAGTCTAAAGGTGTTTGCCCTGATAGCCCAGGTGGATTTCAGTTTGCCTTCTGCACATCTGACATTTTGATTTTAATTGGGCAGTTGCTGCTTCTGCTCTTAACCTGCTGTGCACTGCTGAAAAGCACTGGAGGATGGATTTCACTGTTAGGTGGAGGGATAGGTACAGAGTTAGGGAAAACAACAGCCAAACTGGAGGTACCTTCCAGGGTAAACCTGAGGTCAAAGGACACAGTTTTCATAATTTAACATTCAGGCTTACCAGCTCAGCTTAACCCATACTGGAAGTGTCCAGAGAAGGGTTATTCTCAGTGAGACTGCAGCAAAAAAAAAAGAGCTCGTAACAGGGCTTCTTAATTAAAGTGCTGGGTAGTTTTAGCATGAGAAGCCATAGGAGCAGCTGTAATCCTTTAAAACTCACCAGGGAGAAACTACAGCAGTGTGTGGCCCCTGCCCAGCACTGCTGCAGTCCTCTCCAATGAAGCCTGTCAGGATATCAGAAATACAAAGTGAGTCTGAATTTCATTCGTGATTTGTGAAATGCATTGGGAATTTCTTGGGGTGAAAAATGCTTATTTTCTTTATGAATTGCTGCTGTTTTGAACATTTTCTATTCAGGATTTACTATTTACTTTTTTTGTTTGAAATGGTTTTTTACCTTTTGAGCAGGCTGTTCTTTTGAAACGTTCTCCTGTCCAGTCTAAACAATCCTGCCATGAGATTGTTTTAAGGGGAGGTGGGGGCTTTGAATGCATTAATTTCTGCTATGAAGTCTCAGATGCCTAATTGACTTGAGTTTTGGAAGGGCTGATCATCTACCTCTTCCCATGACCAGCTGCATAGACAAGCAAAGTCCAACCACTTTCAGGCAGAGAAACCAGGAAAACAGGATCCCCAAGTTCAGTGAATACTTTGGGAATAAACTTTTTGAAGGGTAAGACCTGCACGGTTCCTCCAGTTTGCATCTCTCAAAACTTCTGTTTGCAGACTTTCTATGGTATGTAGAAAACACCTTCTTGAAGACTGTGTGAGGTACATGGCATACAGCATTTTCCAGTATCTAGCCAAGTAATTTATTTTTCTTCCATTTTGGAATTTTTTCCCCCTTTTTTCTTTTGCCTTTTTTTCTGAATTCTATCTACAAATAATAACTTTTTAGTTACCTAATGAGGGTGCTAAGCCCACAGAAGTCAGGAAATAATGATTGTAATGCTAGCTTCATTTTAGTGTGTGCATTTTGATAGTATGCAGCAGTATAATTGGAGTCTAGCACTTGAAGTCATTATCTTATGAATTTAAATTTTTTTACAATCTTCTAGGATGCATATTGAAAATAAATCTCAAATCATTTAATGCAGATCTTCTACCTAAATGATTTTCCCTATGTCTTTGATCTAGATATGCACATAATTTATATCATTGCCTGAATGAGACTGGTGTTTCATTAGACTAGTCACTGTAGAAAAATCAGGTTACATTCTCATCTTGTATAATCTCAGAGTTAACCCTGCTGTGAGCAGAGGTTTGAACTGGATGATCTCCACAGATCCCTTTTAATCTAATCACTGTATGATTCTATAAACAGTCTTAACCCACTGCTTTTTAAAGTTGCACCACGTGGAAGAAAACCATATGCTTCGAGTAGCTGGCCTTATGAATAGGAAAGATGGTGAAATGAAAAGGAAAAGAGATCTACCACAGAAATGCAATAGCCGTTCCAATAGACTCATTATGAGATCAATTCCCTGATATACTTCTCTTTTTTTTGCCTTCAGCTCTTTATGAGATGATTCTTGTATGACACCACCATTGTCTGCGGTGCATTCTGGAGCATAACTGTAGAACAACTATGCACAATATTTATGCTTATTATGATATGGAAGAAATAGCATGCCGTCATCCCCTCATAAGCCATAATGTAATGTTGAATGCAACAGCTGGCTTCTTTAAAAGTGTACACACCCATATCTCAGCCCAAGAACAAAGCTGAGGTAAAACAATTGTGTGCTTATGGTTATGTGAGCTGGTGGGACCAAAGCCAGTTCTCAGGTTATCAGTGAACTTGTTTGTAGCAGTTGTAGATCATGTTGTGCCTCTGCCCTGATTACTTATGCTGCAGTATCATCAGCACATCCAGAGTTGCCTCCTGTGTTTATCTTCCCACCGCTACTCAAGACCCTCATACAGAGTCCTTTTGTGTAGAGTCTCCCTCATTTCCACTGAAGCCAGAGGACCTGTACTTCAATAAGTGTGCCTTGGAGAGACAGGACTTGCTAATAAAACCTCCTGGTGGCCAAGAGAGCCAATGGGATCCTGGGATGCATCAGGAAGAGTGTGTCCAGCAGGTCGAAGGAAGTGATCCTCCCCCTCTACTCTGCGTTGGTCAGGCCCCACCTGGAATACTGTGTCCAGTTCTGGGCCCCCTGGTATAAAAAAGACAGGGACCTTCTGGAGAGAGGCCAGAGAAGGGCGACAAAGTTGATTAGGGGTCTGGAACATCTCCCCTATGAGGAAAGGCTGAGTGAGCTGGGTCTGTTCAGCCTGGAAAAAAGAAGACTTAGGGGGGAACCTAATTAGTGTTTATAAATATCTTAGATATGGGTTGCAGGGGGAATTGGCCAGCCCCTTTTCAGTGGTCTGTGGGGACAGGACTAGGGGCAATGGCTGTAAGCTGGAGCATAGGAGGTTCCGCACCAACATGCGGAAGAACTTTTTCACAGTGAGGGTGACGGAGCAGTGGAATAGGCTGCCCAGGGAGGTGGTGGAGTCTCCTTCTCTGGAGATATTCAAGTCTCGTCTGGACGCCTATCTATGTAATATGAGATAGGGAGCCAGCTTTGGCAGGGGGGTTGGACCCGATGATCTCTTGAGGTCCCTTCCAACCCCTAAGATTCTGTGATTCTGTGATTTCTCTCTCATTCCTTTTTATCATCTGTACAAAGCTAATGCAAGTGCAGTGGCTAAGTTGGAATTCCAATGATATGCCTGCAGTTGCCATCCAAAGAAATGTAAGAAGACATTTTTCTCTAAACTTTTTGAACCAGAATTTCACTTCCTTCTTCATTTAATAGAACAGAATCTGCATTGACTAAGCCCAATGTTTAGCCTTTCAGATAATGAAGCATGTGAGACTTAATATGAATACAAATGTCATGAATGTGCACTTTTGTTTCCATTAAAGCAATTTTACTTGGAGATTTAAGTACTGCCATTCAGTGGTTTGTATGCAAACTGTGGCACTGAGCAAATCTGACTGAAACGAAGAGAGACAATGTCCATCTTATATTGTCTCACCAAGGTTAATTGAGTGTGGTATCAATAACTTGCAGAATGGAAAGGAGCGGGGGGAGGCATCTGCAGTGCTTTATGCAGTAAGAAAATCTTAATATTTAAAGGACACACAATTTGGATGCTACAAAAAACCTAAAAACTATTACGCAGATCTTGGCAATGCCTTTTACCACTGCGACGTGCTGTGATCTGCTGCTCTGGATCTAAATATATTGTTAGTTCTGTGCAAAACCAAACCTGACTGTTCTTACCTTGAGGTGAGATATCAGAACTCTGCTTGCCCCACCTAACTGATATTTCATCTCCTCAAGAATTAGTTTGTGTGTGGCCCACTGATTCCATTTTCACAGCAAGAATCCTCATCTTCTTGTGACATAGTCCTGAGTATCTCATGAAGTATCATTTGCCTCTTCAGCCTCAGAAAGTATTTCCTGTCAGGCATTTCCCCAGGATCTTTGATTCCTTACTGTTAGCTGTTTTTTCTAAAATGTGAGCTAAGTTAGTGTCTTTGTCCAGAATTTCAAACCCAAATCCTTGGACTGAGGATCCTAAGCCTCACAGGTGAGGATGTCCTTAAAAATGGCTTAATGCTTAAAGTTACCTGATATGTATGGATCAAACAGGCTGGAAATATGATCAGGAGTGAAGAAGCATAATGGTAGGCCAGATCATACTTTAAGAGGTTGTATTTGTTCCACAGCAGTCTTTAAGTAGGTGCCTTATTGCTGATGATGTTTGACTAATGTATAAATCACAGCTTCAACTGACACCTGCTCATGCTTCTGGGTGCTCCTTGTCACCCACATGCACAAACGCACGTACCTACCCCCACGTGTACACAGAACAGCTCATTCACAGTTGATTGGATTTGTATTTGCCAAAGAAAACACAACACTCGCATCACCTGAAGTATGCTCATGGGATCACTGTTCTTCCTACTGCAAATGAACATCCTTCATTTCTAATCAGATCCCCAGCGATATGTGTGTTCAAACACACTTTGCTCAGATGTGTTCAGGCATGCAGAATGCCTGCTCCCACATGAGGGTAGAAAAGGCACTTTACCCAAATAGCCACGCGTGTAATTCCACGTTCTCACACACACACATTGTCTGCTGTTTTCAACGTGTGTATTGTAGCAAATAATTGAAATCTTTTCCTTCCCACCCTGTTTAACATGCAAATGTGGATAGCACATCAAGATTAGAAATAAATGTAGCAGAATGACTTGTCAACCTGAAATGTCGAATGACTCATTCACACCCTATGCGCAGTGTTCCCTTTTTGCCACATGCAATCTATTGAGTAGTCTGAAGGCTGTACAGTTCCCTGCTGCAGAGCAGCAATCGATCACTTGCTCACTGAAGGAGTGGGACTGTGATTATTTTTGCAGGATGTGCAGGGGTTACACAGTGAGGTTCCAGTTAATCTCATTGCCATGGCGGTGCCCACAGTGTAGGAATGGGAAATGTAGGATATCAGGCGCGATCTACCTATAGGAACTTTATGTGTTTAATGAAACCTTAGTCTGCATGTTAGTAGAGTAACCGATATTCCTACATGAAGGTATGACCTGGATATTTTAATTCCAGATGATAACCCATTCCAATTTGATATAGCTTAATTTTGGATTAAGATAAACAAGAACAAGTTGTTCCTACTTCAGAATAAAAATGTCTACATGTTAAATCATTCAGGAACTGCTGCTGCACTTTAATTTCAAAGGTATCATAATCCAAGTGAACTAAAAAATGCATAGACAAACATGAAATATGTTCCACACTTCTACTTAAAATGGTACGATCGCTGTGCAGAGACAAACCCCAGGAATAGCAACAAGCTGGCATTCACATTTACCTTATAATGAGAAGAAAAGTTGGATTGACTGTTGGTGTTGCATCTTTAAACGGATGAATTCTTGTGGCTGATTGCTCTTAAAACTCTTTCAGAAGCATTCACAAATGCAGATGCACAGGGGCTGACTTTAATGTATAGAAAGGCTATTTTGTAGTACTTAGGCCTTGTAAAAGGGGTTCTGTGTTTAAATGGAAGTTGAGCCATGAAGATCCATTAAGCAGAAAAAAGCATAGTTAATACAACACAGAGGCTTAGAAGATAAATATGCAAGTGGTCTCATTATGCAATGAAGGTACCACAGCACTGCTCATTTACCACATGGCAGATACTGCTAGTACCGTTTCCCTTTTTTTGCCCTTAAATGTGAAGCTTTGTATATAAAGTATATCAGATCTTCTTCTCAGAAGATGGCTGTGAGCTGAAATTGTGTATAACGTGTCAAAGATAAGAGAGCTCTGAGAACCTAATTATCAGATTTCCTATGTTAGTGTTTAGATTATCATAGCTAAATGTATGTTGACTTTTATATTTCATTCTTTCATAGAAGCACAAGAGGAAAGGAAAAATATATATGGGAAGGTAATCAAACTTTTCACTAAACACAGCTTGTGCAGTCAGGTGTGATTTTTTACAAAAATAGATTTATTGTTAAAAGGACAAAGAAACGTTACCTTTTCTTACTGAGCTGACTGTAGTTCTACTTTTGTGCAAAATCATATTTGTTGGCACGCAATGTAATTTTATTACTAGAGTCCCAGATTTTGCACAATTATACGTGCTGCCAGGATTAATCTTACACAACAAACACCAAGGAAAATAACATTTTCATCACTGATCTTGCTGCTCTTCCCATTTTACATCAAATTTTATCAGCTGGCCTGAACAAAGGAACATGCAGTAGCTGTTGTGAAATATTAGATTATGTATCCAGAAGTATATACTAGCAGATTTTCATACCATTTTGTTCACATATCCCATTCAAATGTATTGCTATACAGTAGAGTCCAATATAAGATTAAAGCCTATTTTTACCAGATTGGATTAGTGCCTTAATGTAATTAATTATATAGGTTTTGCTGTGCCCAGAAATAAAGAAATTATAGCCTTCTGTGGTATCTTTCATCTTTATATACAAAAAGAGGAGTTTCTTAACTGCTGTGGAAATGACCCAAAGATCTATGGAGAACTACTTTAGCACAAATATTTATGGATTTTTTTCCTGGATGTCCATTTCATGCTACAAAAGGCATGATTGTGCAAAGACAAAGGGAATTTATAATCCACATGCACATCCAGTGTATATTCATATGCAGACCTGCATGAACACCAGAATCACTCGGCTCATAGTTACAGAACAAGAGCTCAGATTTACAGAGCTGTACATTTTTTCTCTCTCTGACGGTCAAAAGCAGAGCTGATGAATCTTGAGTATTCTTTCCTATATAGAGATGCTCAAATAAAAGAAAAGTACCTTGGAGTATCTGGATCTAATTATAGGAGGGTTTTCTTGTCTGTGGTTGGTTGGTTGGTTCTAATTAAGTTTCATAGTACAATATTCTTGATTGTTTTGACTCTTTTGCTTTGGAAGTGACTTTCAGAAAGTCCTTCTGGACAGGAAACATCTCTGGAGTATAACATCACTCCTCATTCCAGACTCTTGTATGATCAATTTGAGAAGTATAATTCTCCAAGCCACTTGCTGCTAGCAGAGTTGTTCCCTGGAGCTCTTCACAGCTGGTGTGATTCAGAGAGACTTTGAAGGTACTTCTAATTATACCAAAGACTAGTTTTAGGATAAGTAGTCCCAGGATTTCACAGAACCCAAACATTGGTCTGATGCCCCCTTGATCCCTTTGACTGCAGTCTTTTACTAAGAGGAGATCTTCCCAGAAGATAAAGATCACAGAGGGCTACACCTGGATGAAAGCATGTACACATGTATAGATTCCAGAACAAAGTGAGGTGTGTGCGTTCCTGCAGTTGTTCTGATCTATATCCATTCATCCTCCAATGAACCTCCAATATTAGTGCAAATATGTCAAACACACATGGTACGTTAATGTATTGTTTTAGTGGTCTGTCGCAGCCCTAAATTCTGTAAACACACAAAATGCAAACTCCCCCTGTACACAAAAGCCCATCCCTTGCATACATCTGTACATGCACAGCAGGATCAGGATTGTTAGTCAGATAACCATACACTTGCCATACAACACATATCAGCCAGTGCTGAAGCTTACCAAGAAAAGATGAGAAAAATTGAGAGGCAGTTAGCTAGATATGGTATGAGGAGGATTTTTTTTTAATGTAACATAGAAGGAAGTGGCTACATTTTTCATACTTTAGTTGTTTGTCTGGAGGGCTTGAGAAGGAGCTGCTCGACAATTGTGCCGAAAGAGACCGTTCGAAGCAACTTCCCATCAGGCGGCATTCCTCAAGTGTCTGCTCTTTAGGAGCAGTCAGGGAAAATTCATTCTGTGGGAAGCAGTTAATGGAGCTGCATTACCGACCCCTTATTGCTCTGTCTGATAGAGAGACAGCAGGATCACTTTGGCAGCGCCAGAGCCCTGATCAGTTCAGATTAGGGGCGCATTGTCTGCCTGGCTTAATCAGGCATGTTTAGATATATTTGTCATGATTAGAGGGGTGTAACACAGGGAGGGGGAAGAAATAAGGAGTGAGATTGCTTTTCTCTATCTTCAAATGGAAGCTTAGCAAATCCCATTGTGTCACTAGGTGCTCATCAGAGGGAGAATTTAAATCCTGGGAAGGAATGTTTTGTTGAACACTCCAGCACTGGATTCAAATCACTGAAGAGTCTCTTTTTCTTTCTCTCGCTTCCTTTCTCCTTTTACCGCTTGCATGCAGCAAAGAAAATCAACAGCTCATGCAGCCCATGTTGATTTTAGTTTGATAGGCATGCAGCCCCTGCTTAGATAACCTGTAGTTCAAATTCTAATAATGTGGTGCCAAAATTAGCTGGTGTCATAATGGGCTAGATGTCTGACTCCTGTATTTTTATCATGTTTATCTTTCAGGGATGCACAGGGTACCATTGCAACAGCCTCTAGGACTTTGATGGTTGTTAGTGTTCAGAAAGAATCATAATAAACAAATTGTGAAGACTGGGAAGAGGCTCCTTTTTCTATCAGTAGCAGCACTTCTCTCTCTGTCTTCACCTAGCTGGTTTTTTGGCTTTGAACGCTGCGAAGAATTAGCTAAATGTATTCTGAAGTCAGATGTGCCAAATTTGCTGCTGGCCTAACTTTGGATAGTACATAGATGATGGCGGGTATCAATTAATTAACTCTTAAGAGTCTCTGAAAGAGGTGGCATTGTCTCCCAAGAGAACAATAAGGAGGAGAAAGGTTTCTTAGATCTGTCTGAGGGTGATCAGAAACTAGTCCTGCTGGGGGGGAAGGCTCCGGGGTAGTAAAAGGCTGCGGGATCAATGGTTTCTTGCCCTGAGTAACTGTCCCTCTTGAGCTCTTAGGTGATATAAATGAAGGAGAGACTTAGCAAAAGTGCTGTTATGAAGAGTATATTCTGTCCTTTCCTGTAGTCTCTGATCTTCTTTGGGCTTGTAGATTCATCCAGATTTCCCAGTGAAGACACAAATTGCTGTGTGGTGAACAGAGGCCTCCTTGACAGTGAGATGGATCTTCTTTGTCCTCATCTGCCAATCCTAAAAAGTAGTTCATGGGCCCAAACTGAAAATCTAAGGCAGAGCACTACACCACAACAACAGGCATGCTTTGGCTATGTGTTCTCAGAGCAGCTGGCAACACAAAAGCCATAAGGCAGTTGCTTCTGTCTGGACTCTTGAGCAGCAATGCAGCAGTTAAAGGAAATCTATGGAAATCCAGGAGAATTGTTTGGTGGTAAACTAAAAGAAGTAAAAACTGTCCTTTCACTGTTGTAGTTTGCTCCTTCCTCCTCTGATAATCCAGTCAATTCCATGATAGTTCAGTTCTTGTAATCCTGTAATTGCTGTCAAGATGATAATCTGGGATGTGAGGAGCATGGCTCAATGCTACAACCCTACAGATGCAGAAGGTGAAGAACCTAACTGATTAGGTACAAAAAACTGCCAGTGAGACACTAGTAATTCAGTGATCAGGAGTTATGGGGTGGGGAATTTAGAGGACAAAGTTAGTAGATTTGGAGGAATTTGAAAATAATACTTAATATCAAGTTTGCCAATAATTCTTTAGACTACGAAACTAGATACCAAAATATTCCCAAAGAAAAAGAAGTGCAGAGATGCTCATCAGTTGGAATGGTAGGGGTGTCTTTGGAGACGAATTATCAGAATGATAGGAAGGGTTGTATGAATCAAATAGCAAAGTAACACTGTTGTTTGGGATTAAAGCCACACATCCTTGGAATAAATGGTGCTACACTGATACCAAGCAGTTACAGTTGTACACTCTCCTAGTGCATGCACAACTGTAGAATTAGAACAGTACTTTTACAGTTAAAGCTTATTCCTGTAAGACAAATGGCTTCACACCTTTAATTGAAATAGTTGTATCACATGTACAAGCACAGTAAGTAGTAGTCATACCAACTGAATGTGGTTTATGAGGGTGATGGTGACAAGACCAGAACTAAGAGTAGCAGTAGCTATGCAGCTGATGCTGTTGACTGAGCTGTTTGAAAATCCTAGGACATGATCAAACAGGACTGCTTCAGGTGAGCAACAAGGTGCAGAGCTTTCAAGACAATCTTTGCTAACAGGAAACATAGCAAATTGGGACAGAGCTCTGCCCAGATCTGTTGACGGAGCTCTGCAGAGAAGCTTTTCTAGTGCTGCCACTCCTGTGCACTTCAGTCCTGAAAAAGTAACTGCCCACTAATGACCTGTCACTGTGGACAGCCTGAGCAACTGTTTGCAGAAAGCAAAGCGGCAAGAGAGGATGAATTGCTGTATGTGGAGCATATCTGAATGTGGGGACAGGAATAGATGGGAAATCGGGAAAGACCAGACAGCTTCCATTCATAACATTCAGCTTTATGTGGATTTACAGCCCTGATGCTCCTGAATCCGCTGATGTTGAGTTATTGCTTACAACAAAATATAGCAATTGAAACCTCCCTTGGTTCCGCACTTTGACTTGTTTTTCCCTTGTTGGCAATGTTACTTTCTGGAGGCAAACTAATTAAGAACGTGGGAAAGTAGTTTACACTGATCACAAGCCAAACCTAGCCATGTAATCTTCTATATATTATTAACCCAAACAATTCAGTGTATACAAAATATTTGATTGCTAAGTTTTATTTTATTTAATTAACCATAACTTTTTGCTCTTTTCTTTCCTCTGCTCCCTTTTTCCTTTTCATGTTTGGTTTTCTCTCTGGCTGCTCCCATTCTTCCCGAATAGAAGCTAAAATAGATAAAAGGTCTTGGAAAAAGTTTTTCTCTCTTGAAGGTTCTATCCCAGCAAGAAATTACTAAAATTTCTGTGAGAGTGTATTCTTAGGCATGTTTGCAGATACGTTTATTTTGGGTCATTCACCTAAGTGTAAAAACAGGTAGGAGCTTTATCTGCATCAAACTTTTAAAATCCAGGTCTTCACAGATTGTATCATAGCCGTAGTTCAGCTGTCCCATGTGGATTGCACCGGCAGTAGATGATGACATAGGAAGGTTGCAGCAGGTAGTTGTGGAATAACCTGTTTGCCTGGGTAGGGCTTTATCCAGTTGTCTAATAGAGAGTGGCTAAATCATGAAAGCATGGAGCCTAACACCCTTCCCATAAGGTTTGTTTCCATTAATTATGGTGGAATTTTCTCCATATTTTTCAACATAGCTGTGATGTGTGTATTCCACATGGTCAAGATATTAACATGCTACCATAACTGTGACAGCAGAGGAGTATATAGAAATGGAAAAGAAAGAAAAAGAGAGTTATTTACTATCTCATCCTATTTCCTATCTCCTCTCATTATTCGGGGCTTGCCTCTAGTGAGTGTTTTGTTTATGATATAGAAAGCCACATCTTTTATGGCTTCACATTAAATAGAATTAATTTTATCAAGGAATACTTCTGGATATCTAACAGAAATCCAGACAGTGTTTTGTGACATTGTCAGGCAGCAAAGATGAGTGACAGCTCACAGCAGCACGCGTGCTGGGGGCCCATTAGATCATATCATGGTAGAAACAGAAAAAATAGGTCATTTTAATGTGAAACATAATGTAGTCTGTCAGGCCATTCACAGAGTGTAAGCTTAAACCCAAGAAGACTGTGAGGTTTGGTGTCCCACCTGCCTGTACAGAGGTTTATATTCCTGATGTGTACAGTGATAGCCACATGTAAAACTTTTCAAAACATAACAAGAGCTAACTGCTGTACTCTTCTTCTGGCCGCCTCCTTTCTGCATCTCTGTATTTTTTTGGCAAAATATATTGGGGTTTATCCTCTGCAGAGAGCCTTCTCATTGTTTCTACCCTTCACTGTTTTGAGTGTTTCATAATTTACCATTTACCTCTGTTTTAATTAACAGGCATTTTTTTTGGGGGGGTGGAGGAGCAGACACAGGGAAGAAGGTGGGACTGCCACTGCTGGACCGACTGTCTTAGACTAGCAGACTGTAGTGCTTTTTGTGAAGTACCATGACCCATAAGAAAGGATGAATCGGGTCAGGTTACAGGTTGACACAGCCCATGATGCTGTGCCCAGCAATAGCAGGTTGGGTAAGAAGGGTAAGAACAGGACAAATACACGGCAAAGCTTCTTTCACTAGGCCCTCCCAGATCCCTGTGCTCTTGAGAATGATTATTTTACAACAAATTATGAATAAAAATTGCCTGTTTGCCTCTTTCATCATTCTCATAATTTTCTACATCGCTTTTGCATTTATCCCTCTGTCAACTGTTTTTTCTAGGGTAAAGGATCCTAGTCTGTTTAATTCTGTCCTTCCTTGTTCAGAAACTTTCTAATCATTTGGTCATACTTAATTACTTTCTCTCTACCATTTCTATTGCTACTGTCACTATTTTCGAGATGGAGAGATGTGAACTAGCTGCCATATTCAAGTTTCAAATATTCAAACAGGTGCCCCAGGGATTTTTGCAGTGACATGATGTTGCTTTCTGTTTTGTTCTCTATCACTTTCCTGATATTTCAACTTCTACTGAGCTGACTCTTTGATAGAACTGTCCACAAAAACTCAAAGGTATCATTCCTGAGTGGTAATTGCTAATTTTAAGTTCATTGATGTGTTAATATAGTTATAGTTGTTTACTCCAATGTCTGTTACTTTACACTCATCAGCACTGAGATTCATCTTGCATTTCAACAGTATGTTGAAAACCATCTGTATGCTTTTGTGATCAGATTTAGTTTGTATTACTCTGATTTTGTTTTCTCATCCATAATCTTTGTCACTTTATTTTTTCCAGATAATTTAGGAATTTGTTGAACAGCTCATTCAAGTTGTTTCCTAACTTTTAACCAGTTGTTAATCCTCTATAGGACCTTCCCTCTTATTCTTTGAGCGCTTAGGAGGCTTTTTAAAAATCTTCAGTGAGAGACTGCTGAAAAGGATTTAGAAATGCAGTTTTATATTGAGTGATCACCCATATCCCATCAGCTCCTTCAAAGAACTCAATCAGATTTGTGCAGTATGACTTCCTTCTACAAAAGTTATGCAGGGGCAATGTAATTTCTCTCTTATGCCCAGTAATTCGTTTCTTCATTATTGTTTTTACAAATTTCAGCCATACAGAAGTTAAACTTCCTGCCCCTTGTATTCCTTCAAAATAATTTTCATACACTGGCATTACGTTTGCTGCTTTTTCTCCTTCTACCCAGATCAGGTTAGGTCTCATGTTGTGTGCCAGTTTAACTGCTCAGCTTTTATTATTTCATGTTCCAGTTAGACTTTATTCAAGATTTCTAAAATACCGAGTTCTTAGATTCACTCTTGTTCATTTAGAGATTTGTCCTACAACCTTTTCTTTGACTCTTTGCAAAGAAAACCTCGGTGTGGGGACCTCCTCACATCCCTATGGAAGATGCATGGATGCGGAAAATTCATTTAGCTTTTGTGCTACATCCTTATCTTCTTTGAGCACTCTTTTTACATCTCAATCATCTGTCAGCCCTCGAGACACTCTGGCAGGCTTCCTGCTTCTGTTGTCTTTGAAAATAATTTTATTACATGTTTTTATGTCTTCAACTACTTGTTCCTCAAGATACGCTTTTCAATGGACCTATTATGATTTCTCATTTAACTTACCAGATCTGCACTCTGTTTTCCTTATTTGGGTAGAACTTGCACTTTTTGAGGGACAGTTCCCTCATTTATTCAGCCGTTAAACCAGACTGGGCTGAGAGATCAGCAAAGGACAGGTCCTTTTGAACGGACACCACCATTTTAAGCATCCAGTATATCAAATATTTCCAATATTAGGAACTGATAATTGTCCGTGCTCCACTCTGTTCTGTGATAGACACTATTCTGTGTCTCTACACACCGTGCCCTCTCTTGACTGCCCTCATCCACACATGTGGACATCCACTGATATGTGGCACACTGTCAATACAGGGAGGAGCCTGATACAGGCTGAGCTCTCCTTCTCTTCCTTCTTTTAGATGGTAACACGCCTCCTGCTTTCTAGCAAAGTGCCAGCGGAGAGAAGAGCTGCTACAAGGTATGGGGCGAGCGCGGCTCTGAGTCTTGGGTCGGGGGAGCTGTGTGGGAAATGTACGAGGGAGGAAAGAGGGGTTTGGGAAGGAAAGGTAAAGTACTGCGTGGTTGGGGAAGAGCATGGGATCCCAGTGCCATCTTGTTCATCAGTTTCCACAACAGGGCAGTGCTTCTGCAGGACAAATCCCTGTGCCTCAGTCAGATCTGACCATCTGGAAACTGAGGGAGTGGGCAAACTGAAGGAGGTCCTTCCCCCTATTTTAGTCCTCTACACCATACCTTCCAGCACAGCGAAGATTTATGATTTCATACTCTCACAATATTGGGTGGTATTGTGTTCCTCTTTGGGGCTGCTGTTGCACAGGCTTCCCATGGTACTTCACAGCTCTACTCCACTGTGACTGGAAGCAGCACAGAAGACGTAGATTCCCCAGGAAGATTAAGTACCATCCTAATCTGGGGCATTTCTTACCAACTGCTGTTGGTTATAGAGTCCTGAAAGTTTGTTTGTTCTGTCAATCTGGTTCCTAAGAGGCTTATTTTGAGAACAGAGACTCGGCCCAAGTATTATGCATTGCTCTGGATGGCAGGATAGCCAATACTTAAATGCGACAGTGCTGAGTGTTTTAATGACTTGTTCTCCCTTATAAATTTTACTCTCTTATCACTGACAGTCAGTGGAGCTGCTCCATTAACTCCGTAGCAAGAGGTTTGTGTTTTTGGAACGAAATATTCCCATGCCACTTGTATGTGGCTTAGCTGGTGAAAACAAAGCTTTTATCTATCACAGCTCTTCAAGATAATGGGTCCCTTCTCCATTGTTTCTGCTGAAATGTCATCTAGAGTTTCTGTACAGATGTTCAGGGTTGAATTCTGTCCCTGGTTGCTCATCAGTCCGATAGGTTGTTCCTGCAGAGCTGAACAAAGACACAGTGGCTTGCACTGTATAACCCAGTGCAAAACCTCACTGGATGGAGTTGCAAGCTGGACATGTGCATGCTGCAGGCATAAAAATAAAACCTTGGGCTCTTACGGCTCCTCTAAGCACGCTCATTGTTGCAACTATGCCCTCCTGTGATGTTAATAGGTGAGATTGAGCAGGGCTAAGCCTGGGTAGTCTCTGAGTTGTAAACTCTTCATAGGTGGTGACCTTCCCTGGCATTGTTATTATTGAATTTTGACACAACTTTGGGTAGGGTAATGATGTTAACCTCTTTGGGATGCTTCTGTCAGATTATGTTGCTTGCTGACATGAATTTAGGCCTTGGCTCTTTTCATCGACAGAGATATTCTTGCTCAGGGAATGGCATTCTGCCAAACTAAAATACCTACCTACAGCTCTCAAAGCCACACCGCTCTTCACTTCTTTTATGAATCTTCTGCTGCACCAGTCCCACAGAATTGCAGTAGCCTCATGCCCTTTCTATCCACCTTATTACAATAGGGAACCACAGAGACAATTCAGCTCCATGCAGAGAGCCAGGACAAAATGTAGGATTCTGGTCAATTCTCACTCAGAACTGAAAAATTCTCCTTTGAACATTCCATAGACGTCATGCTAAACTCTGTACAAAGGTGATTTTCACACAAAACATTATGCACAGTCTAAAATTGGCCTTAGTTACTCGAAAGCTTAAAGGTACCGCACCGGGCAGTTGAAAGCAGAATCTGTCTCTTTGCCTACAAAGCATAGTGCTTGTCCTTTTGGGATAAAAGGTGCTTAAGAAATGTTAAGTTATGACAATAACAAAAACATTCCTGTCTCTGTGTGTCGTGGGGTGGTGCTCAAAGTCACATGCATGCAGAGAGAGAAAGAATAGGCCCCTGGCAGGGGAGTTTTCATGACAGCCCAGCACTGACCCACGCAGAGTGAGGATTCTCGAGTTACAGATGGAGGGAGGAAGGGGATCAGAAAGACAGAACTGGTTTGAAGTTAAGGTGATGAAAAGTGGTAGGCTGAAGTTCAAAGACAGGATTATTGGCTAGTGTTGCTTTAGTAGTTGGTGGGGGGAAGAGCTTAAGGCCACAGCATTACTGCATTGCTGATTTATCAACAGAGCCAACACTGTATGGTATTTGACTCACTTCTAAATCCAGCCGCTGGCAATGAAAAGCACATTTAATCCATGTGTTAGATTGTTTGAAGAGGTATCTGTCTCCTGGTCTCTCCCCAAGGTTGGGATTGCTGAAATCGAAAAGGAGGTGAGAGAGCAGATTTTAACTGTTTCACAAACCCTTATTTTGAGGGGGTCACATCTCCAATAGCATCTTTAATGTTTGGGGTATGGAAAAATGAAAGGCTCTCTCCACTCTTGCCCCCTGCAGAGAGAACCCCCACTGTCTCTTCTGTGACTAAGGGGAAAAAATCAAAGACAGGATTTGTATTTAAACAGTTTATTGTTTTTAAGTGTGGGGTTTTTTTAAGCTGGATTAATGCTCTGCACTTAGGAGTTCCAGGATTCATCTGTACTGTTAGCTCTGATCTCTCCGCATCAGCCCACCGCTGCAAGATAAAACACTGAAAAACATCCCTTATTAAAGTAATTCTCCTTCAGTCTTTTTCTTTGGTTCTCTTCCATGAAATACTATCCTTGCTTAAGTAGTTTCCTCAATGGTTAATTGTTCTCTGATTTAATACCCATACACTCTTTAGCACACAAGGGGCTCACACTGGCCATGAGAGATTATAGATGGATGCTCCAAAACTGTCAGTGCAAGAATAGAGAAGAGGGAACAGATCAGGCCTGAGTTGCATCTGCAGAATTACACCAATGCCTGGAATAAGAGAGGACTGATCAAAGGGTAAACCCAAGCTGCATCTGCAGAAGGTGCCCAAAGTAAGAATTACAACACATCAGTAAGTTGACAGAGGAAAGGGGTGACATTATTAGGAATAGCTGGAAAGCTGAACACTGAGAATAAAGCACATTAGTAAAGCAAGAGGTGTTATAGTTCAGTATTGATGTGTATTGACAAAACCCTAAGGCAGCAGGCTAGAACAGCAGCTGTATAAACCAGATCACAACTGAGCTATGTACTCCAACCTGCATGGGAGACCCCCAACGCTGCAACAGCCCTCGTTGCTATAAGACAGGTTCATGCTGAACGAGCAGCTCTGCCTTTGGACTGGTAAAAAATCTGCCTTGGTGCCGCACAGCTCACATCAGTCACATGAATACAAATTCACCCATAAGCAGCAAAAAGGATGGCAATAACAGAATCCAATAAGGAAGCATGTGAGATCGTTTTATAGGTAGAAATGAGTTGTAACAAAGCACAGAACTAATCTCCAGTGATGTTACAGCCCCTCTTGTAGATTACTTTATCTGGGCATCTTTAGTCAAGTGCAAAGGGACCCTGCAAGTATGAAATACACAACTTAGCCAATAAATAACTGCTTTGTACAGATAACACACACAGAAGCTAGCTAGAATTTAATGCAATATTAGGCTAACCATTGGCATACTCCTCCAGTGTGTAAAGGTTCCCGAAGAGTCTTTACTGGTGAGGTAGGCCTCAATCAGGAGGAAAGGCTGGCCTCCATCACTGCCACCTGCCACCAGCTGGGTCAGGACTGACAGCACTGGCAACTCAGTGATCCCAACGATTCATGACTAGTCCTCAGCTAGACTCATCCCAGCTAAACTTCCGGTGCTTTTGGTTTTTGACTGAGATTTTATATCTGTTTGTGTTGGTGTTTTCCCTCCTGAATCCCTGAGCAACTGCTGGTGCTGTCTCAACAGCCCTACCTCCGTCTATAATTTTTGCCCTGCAGTCTTTCTCCCAGCTTTATCTCAGCAGTTTGAGTCTAGCTGCATGGTATCAGAGCCAGGCCCTGGATCCTTGGTACGCAAGTAGTTAAATCCCTGAGTTGTGTGTCAAAGGGGGAAGCTTACAGCAGGCATTGCAGATGAGTGCTACAGGATCCTGCTGATTTTAAAGTAGCAGAATTTTGGAGCTTGGTCAGTATCAGCAATCTGTATTGTGGGGATGTTGTTTCAGCTCTAACAGGAGGCAGGAAATAGCCCCCCTAACTATGGTAGTCGGTACAGTTTCTTCCTAGGGCTTTCCTGTTAAGAATGTTTTGATCAGGCAAGTTGGCACTTCTTCTCAAGATATAAAATCTGGGTGTTTCTATGAGACGTGAAGTTCAGTAATGGAACCTTTGCCTTCAGGGTTATTGTTCCTAGACAAACCTAGCTTAGTAACCATAAAAGTTACTCTTATATTGGACCTGTCTGATGGTCTTCACAAGCTGTGCTGCAAAAGCATCTACCAGCAATGCAATTCCTTAACATGGCACTGCCTAGCTACTTCTTGTCTTGGCACTGGCAGCCTCACTGCTGGGCTGCAGGGTCCATGAGCCAGCCATGGGAAATGAATCATTCTCTTGACTATAGAAGTGGAACTACTGGGGTACATCAGAGTTACATGAGCAGGAAGTGGTGAAGAAGTGACACACGTGTTACTACTTCCCCTGCCACATCTGCTCTGCTGATGAAAAGCAGGCTTTGGCTTGCAGGCTGTCTGGTACATATGAGGCTTTTGGGTTACCAACACTGAGAGGCAGGGTAAATGCATGCCTTAAACTTGTCAGTGCTATGGCTTCATAGTGTGCCCCCTGCAAAGTAGGGAATGCAGCCTTTCTGCAAACAGTTTTTCCTAGCTGAAAGTCCTGGTCGCCCATGCTGAGCCATCACAGAGAAAAGTCTCTTTCAACCTTCTGTATTGTGGCCTCTGGCCAAGAAAAAACTGTATTTATTGCAGGCTGTTCATTTTGTCCACAATTTGTCTCTCTCTTGAGAGACGGAGTAAGTCACTGCAGAGGGCAAATGCATTCTTTTATTGCATGACAGTCACTTGCTTTATTGGAAACTGTGACAGACTAGTGCTTGGTCTATCCAGAATGTGTTTCCCTGCAACAAGCTGATATGGGTGATGTGTGGAAGCTTCTCCATGAGATTGCTGCAGATAAGAGATTGGTTGGAATGAGCATACAGGATGGGTTGTTTAAACTACTGACTTGAGAGAATTGTAGCCTCTTGGTCATGCCATCTCTGGCATGTGCTGTCTTTCAATGTCAAGTAAGTAATGTATACCAGTGGTTGGTACATGCTCATTCATGTACAAATCATAGCATTACCTTATATATTTCTAGAGGCTAGACTCAGCAGTCCAAGCAGCTCATAGATGTTCACAAGCATGTATTTATTCCAGCTTTGCTCTGCTACCACGACACAATATGGAAGCCATCGCCAAGTTTGATTTCAATGCTTCTGGAGAAGATGAGTTGAGCTTCCAGGCTGGGGATATGTTGAAGGTAAGTGCAGCCCCAGGCTTGAATAAACAGCCTTTCTGAGAGTATTGCCAGATCATCAATGTTCCCATTTGCTTTGACAAAAGAGATGAACACAGGTATCTATAAACTAGGATACAAATACAGGATACTCATCTCCCATAGGACTTGCTATAGGTCAACCAACAATTCCTAGGTTGGATGAGTCTGTGTCCACTCCACTGAATTTTATGTCCCTAAACTATTAATTTAGTTGCCCTACAATCCTCCAGTAGTCACCAGGGGAGGAACAGTATGTTTTCTCTGACAGAGATCCAGGTCTTTCTGAGGGTCCTGTCTGTTTTCATTGACTATATAGGTAGTCTAGGGTGACTACATTTAGGATTACTATGTTTAAAGGGAAGCAGGACAAGTGTAGTCCAGAGAGATTGCTGTTGTCTTTACTTCCAGCTCTTTAATCACCTAAAAGATAGCTATCCTGCATTATAGAACTTAGATACAACTTTTCACAGTAAGTAAGTACTGTTAGTTGCCGTAGGGGTTTTAGGCAATTGCAAATCTAAGACGAAAAGTCCATGAGACAGTCAGTTGCACACATACTGAAAGAGTATAAGAGGTTCTGGACTAATAAGTTATACACACCCTTCCAGGAATTTAGCAGTGGGGGAATTGCAAGACTTGGTCATATTCAATTTAGACCATGTGAGAATCTCAAGTGGATTTGCATGTGTAGAACAGTTCTTGTTCTCCCACAGATGAAAAAACAGGTGGCTCCACCGTAATTATTTATCCACTTCTCAGCCTCCAGCGTAGCTGTAAGGCCTTAACTCCTCCACTGTCCAAAGGGAGGTTGTACAAAATAGGATCTAAATCTTTGTTCTGCCAGGCAGCCTTCACTACCACCCTGTACAGTACCAGCTGTCCCAGTTAACAGCCAGATACAGGGTCTCAGAATTGCCTCTTCCAACACTACCATTGTTTGTGTTACTACACTATTATCATCGCAGCTTAGACAAAGCTGATGACGTTCAGAACTCAATAAGGCCAAACACTGAGTTTTTCCAGACAACTATAAGAAGAGTTTGGGAGAAATCACTGTTTCCTTTCAGTGCAGACAAAAATTCTTATTCCTAATTCATTGGAAGCTACTAGTGAAAAATGTCGAATAACACTCCACATCAATACCATTATTAGCTGTCACAGAGAATTCACTACCAGAAAAGGCAGTCTACCTGTTACTTTAACATCCTTGAGGTAAACAAAGTAACACCTTAGCCACTCAAACAATAGTAGTAGTAAACTAGCCTGAGTAACGACTCTCCTGGCATACACATGCATACATTCATGCCCCATCATGAGCCCCCTCCTGCTGCCTGCACAACCTGCTGGCTGTCTTTTCTGATTTATAAAGGAGATAAGATAAACAGTATTGATGTAGAGATTAGAAAACAGGAAACATGAGGCCTTCAAACAGCAGTGACAGGAGGAAATCCACCCTCTCACTCACCACCACCCCCCCCACATCCTTCTCTGAGAGGATGACACACTGAGAAACCTGCCAGCCCTGCACCCAGAACCAGCAGGTGGGTCTTTCTGGAAACCTTGCTGCTAACAGAGCAGGGCCTGAGGATGAGCAAGGAATATCTATCATCCCCTTCAGTTGGCCACAGCAGCACAAAAGAGCTTTAGTCTGGCACCCAGGGATGAGGGAAGCACTGACTATGCAAACAGAGAACACAGCTTTCTATTCCCTAACCTTTATGTATCCAAATGCATTAAAAAGGTCTATGTGGCAGGCAAGGCAATGGAGAATTGGCCTCAGACACCATAACATCCTGTTGCCAACACCAAGCGTTAGAATGTGTGTAAGGCTCCCAAAAACATGAGATTGGCTTCCAGAACAAATATTATTATTGTTAACAATAGATTTTAAATTAAGTCTTTTCCACTTGCTTTCTCCTTTTAAAACCATCATGGCTTATGCTTTGAGGCTCCTCTCCAAACACAGAGAACAGAAATATGTTCCACTTCATAAAGGGGAATTCAATCTCAGGAGTTCGAATGGAAACACCAAAGACCACAACACTTGCAGTAAAATCACAGCATGATTGTATCCCTGTCCCCACTTCTTTAGGTTAGGGCTATATCTGGACCCATCAGGCAGGGAGCAGTGAATTTGGGCAGTTCCTGGGCAGCAGTGTAATCTCTAAGGACCATTACACTCAATATTAATGTGAGCACACTTGAAGCTGCTCCAGTGTGCGTGGTGGGCTGGCTTCCTTCTACCCTGCATCTCTTAAGTGTAATAGCAGCTTTAAAATACTTTTTGCTTCCTCCTTTTATGTACCTTGGTGAAGCTCAGGGTAGTTGAAGACTTACCCACTAAATAATCTCTTGCAAAATGACATGTAAGAGGACATGGTAACATCTATACAGACATGATGTGCGCACACACAGATATAGCTGCACATCGCTCCATACCCATACATGTCAGGAGAGATCTCACAGACTATTTTCCCTCTTATGAAACAGATGCTCTAGTACAACTATTAAAAGCAGCACAGAGAACTCCTTAAATCCCTATTAAGTCCTTCAGAGCTGAATTTCTCCCTTTCACAGACACCAGAATCATGCAGACAGCATCTCCAGCCACCTCGACAAGCATTCAGATGAAGGGATAAAGTTAACAAGCAACACCTCTAATTCCACTTGGCTGCCTTTATTACTTTGTTTGCTCTGAAGTGGTCATCAGTCACTAACCTTGCTGCATGGTGGGTGGGAAGTAGAGCATATGTGGAGTTCTCTTCTATTCTTACCAGAAATTCTAGGTTTCTGTCAGAATCTTGTGAACTTTGCCTTCCTCAGAAGACATGTTTATTACATCCATCTCTCCATTGCAGGTTTTGAGCTCCCAGGAAGAGTGGTACAAGGCTGAGCTCAGAAGTCAAGAGGGCTACGTTCCAAAGAACTTCATTGATTTTCACGCTCCCCCGTAAGTGTCACTGAAACTGTTTGCACCACCATTGCATTATTTCCACAGAGTGCTGTCAAGAGCATGGGTGCCTACATGCACAAAGTAGGACATGACAGAGGAAACACGGGGTATAGCAGGGGTATACCATGCTACGATGTAAGGCCAGCAAGGATTGCCATAATGCTGTACACATTTCTGCCAGAGCCCCTTATTTCTACCTGGCAGCATCCTCTCTCTGTTCTTTCAGAGCTGAATGGTTCTCAATGCTATCACTCCTAAGTGACTTTTTTGTGGCTGTTGCTCAGAGGGATGTCTCTGGGATGTGGCAAGAACCGCATTTAGACCTCGGACAGAAGGAGAACAGTCATGATGTGAGGTCTTGGCAACAGAGAGAGGCTGAGCACAAAAGGAAGAGCAAGAGATCTCTCTGATAATGAATTATAAACGTGTAATTCCCCTGCCCCGACCCTTTACTACATGAACCCCTTTTTCCTTACCCTGCCACCCGCATTCTCTCTTCTCCCCCGAGTGTGTGTTCCTTCCTCTCGATACACTAGAGGTCAGTGCAATGCTACATGAAGTGTGACAGCTGGTGTTACTCATGGATTCACAGAGATGATAGACCAGACATGCCACCCTGCTCCCACACACACGCAGGCACACACACTCCCCCTTCTTCACGTTTCATGACTGCACACCCAAACATAGATCTGTCAGAGGACGAGCATACCTTCATTCCTCTCTTCGTGCTGAGTAGATGGCACTGCACTTTCAGAAAGGACTGATAGGTGTTTAAATCTATTCTAAATGTGCTCTCCGGCCCTGTGCCATAAATATGACAATGCATGGCATTTTTACTGCCTCTTCCTTTCAGTGGGCAGAAACGCTCCCTGAAGCCCCTCTAATTCTTCTCTTTGGAAAAAGTGCTGCAAGGCTTCAGGAGAGAACAGGACAAAGCACACACAAAGCACACACCAAGCCCAGTACTACTAGATGTAACACACCGGTGCTCTGAGCAGGCAAACTGGGAGTGTACACAGATTTTGTGGGTACAGATGAGCGTCGCTGTTCCCGTTGGAGGTGGCACTTACTGGCCTTTTTGGACATGAGCCAACCTGCTTGGCTGAACTGAAGGACATTATGAGTTTTCTCCGCAAATACGGGCTTGTACTTTTGGGCCTCAGGGGGATGAGATCTCTCCTTCAGTTGCTCCTGTTTGTTCTTTCACTTGGCTGTGGCATCATGCAGGGACACTAGCAGCTTCTTTTCTGACATACATTTTTCTCATGATTCTTTGTGCAAGCGCTGTGAAGAAATATTTCCACTTTGATGCTTTTCTAAGAGTAGCAGGTCTGCACTTTGAAGCAGTGCTGGCCAGATGCTAGAACCAGATGTAAGGAAGAAAGCTGTCTCCTATTTTTGATGGCTGTTTTCCCCCATCTTTGTCACGTCAAGTAATCACTGAGACAGGTTATCAATGCTGATTAAAGTCTGATTTCCCTTTGCTAATGATACGTAGGTAAACTGTGATGATAGCAAGACTCAAAAGTGGAAATGTCAAAGCTTATGAAACTATCAGTCCTTAATTTTAATGCAATACAGGCAATGAAGTATTATGTAAAAGGAGAATACTGCAGACTGAATATCTAATTTGCTGTGGAGTGGCCTTCTATGGATGTACATCATGATTTTATTTTCTTTCTCTACTGAAAAACTGTATTGACGCTGTATTGTTTTACTATTTATGGTGACTTTCTCATTATTAGTCCAGTGCCTTATACTATTGTTTGTTATGCCTGGCTAAATTTACATAAGTATGTTTATGTATTCTGTGTTTCTCCAATTTTGCAGTATTATAACTCTTGCAGGAACCAATTTGTTAGTACTAAAACTTTCATGGCTTGCTTCTGCTAAAAATTTATGCGTGTCCCCTGCAATATATCCATCACAGTCCAGTAATTTTCAATAAGTTTATCAAAAGCAATTTGATATATGTGTCTAAGAATTATGTGTGTCTATATGTATACATTCACATTTATAATTTAAAATTTCTTTGACCAACACCTTTACTGTATTGTGCCTGTAATTACAGTTTCAGCTGAGTGTTGTTTCCTAGCAGGCCAAATCTTACATTGTTCTCTTTGCATCTATGTGCTTTTACTGCTCAAAGAAAATGGTTTGCACCCATCAAAACCCAGCATGTATATGGCCACTGGGAGTAGTCATGCGGGCTCCTCAGATCCTTGTGCTTTGTCTTTTCTCTACCCTGCTTATTCACATTCTCTCTACCCTCAAAGTTTTTGTTCCTTACCTTAATTCACCTTCCTTTATCATGTCTCCATGATTTTTCCCCCGTGACAGTTGGTTTGATGAGAGGATATCCCGTCACGAAGCAGAGAACATCCTCATGAGCAAAGGAGTTGGCTCCTTCATCGTCCGAGCGAGTCAGAACTCTCACGGTGACTTCTCCATCTCTGTCAGGTATCTACTTCTCACAGAATTTTCCTGCCTCTTTTCCTGTTTAATGGTGTCCCTAGCCCCCTCTTGACAGGATTCCTAATGTGACGTAGCCTCTTGGGAAGTGTGCATGCTGCCAGTCATTGGCAGTGCTGCTGTGTTGTGGATGAGAACAAATTAGGCATCTGAATCCCAAATGCTTCTGTTTCTTTTCAAGTGACACAGTGAATGCCCTATTCCAAAGCTGCATCCCTTGGTGACCTGACTCTCTGAAAGAGCTGCAACAAAGCAGAGTGATAGATGGGACATCTCCCACAGTGCAAAACATACGCTTTCCATTTGTTTTATTTCCCTGACAGCTCTGGTTACTGAATCCAAGAATTCCACTACTACCCATTAAGAGATGATTATTACATTGTTAACTTATTTCCCACAGGTCACTAAACAGCCATTGGACAGGAATGGCTTTTAGCTGCTTGCAGCCCAGCTGCATTTCAGCAACTTATTGTAGCCCATCCCTTCTCAGAGCGTTTGCTTTAAAGCTGAACTCTTAAATGGTGCTTGCTTTACCAATTTTCAGTCAAACAATTGATAATCAGTTTTAAATTAGAGTAGTGGTTAGCAATGCCCTTTCCAAGCAGGGTGTACTTTCTGATTCAGGGAGCTCAAAAGAGAACACAGAAAAACATTCTGGCTACATCTATGCCAATAAACTAAGTAAAGACAGGCTCTTTCTCTGGGCCCAAGGTCAAAAAATGTGGTAGAGCTCAGGTCCACAAGGCCAAACCCTCTTCACGCCACAGAATAGCTCTCTGCAACCAATTCCTGGTTCACTCTGTCCCCCTAACCACAGACCAGCACTATCTAGCAGAGGCCTTTTTGTTTTAGATCAAGGTCACACTAACACTTTTAACAGCCTGTGTGCTGCAGCACCCCAGGATAACACTCAGTCCCCACAAATAAACTATTATTTGTGCAGATGTAGCCTCTGAGACAAGTGTTTTGAGTTCCTGGAGTTGCACATAACAAGGAGGTAGGTACCAAAACCAAATCAAATCTGGTGCAAAGAGGAATTGTCCAAGTAAGAGAAGAGGGGAGTTGCAGGAGGGAAGCTAATTTGGTTTGTAGCAGCAGCTATTAATTCCTTTTTTTTTTGGGGGGAGGGGGAGGGAAGCAGGGGAAGGAGGAAGAGAACGACCAATCTTAATTATATTACACTAGATATTATGCAATTATAAAACTCATGTTGGGCTTCATGTGATTATGCACGTAGAGGTGATTCCTGTGGTGTGAAAAGGCCTAATACCTCTCTCACAGTCAGTGCAGACTGGATGTTAACAGGAACCTGCAAAGACTAGTGGGTAGGCTGAAACTGCACCTTTGTCTCTCGTGCAAAGTATGGAATAAAGTTATTAGCTATTTGTGGCCCTGAAAGCTCCTCTGGCCTTTATTCCTAAAGGAGAGGCTGTCAGCCACTGTGCCTTGTTCTGATAGCGCTGTGTGACTGGGCAGCTCTGCAGTGCTCTGTGTTTGTAAGTTGATGAGTCTTTTGAAATACACACCTAGGTCCAGTACACAGAAAGACTGCCATTGCTTTACTTTCCAGAAGCCTAGATTTGGCCAAACAAGAAGCTTTGCTACCCTTCTGGAATATACTTTCTCATAAAAGGCAGAAGTGCGATCTGCTTGATGATCTCTTACTTTTCAAATTGGATCCAGGCATGAAGATGACGTCCAACACTTCAAAGTGATGAGGGATTCAAAGGGTAACTATTACTTGTGGACAGAGAAATTCTACTCGCTAAACAAGCTGGTAGACTACTACAAGACAACTTCCATCTCCAGGCAAAAGCAGATCTTCTTGAGGGACAACAGCCGAGAAGAGAAGGTAAACATAAACTATCCTTGGGATTTTCTTGGTAAGAAATCTTTCTGTGGAAGGAATTCAGCCCATGAGAGTGTCTCAGTGGGAGGTGGGGTCTATCATTGGGAACCCAGTCACATCACTACACTGGTGGGCCCTGCAACAGATTTTTAGTGGATTCAGTGGCATGTATAGTTATATAACTGAGCAGGTACACAGCTGACTGGTAGGTTGTGTCTGAGAAGAATTTGGGTCTCATTGAAAATTTGTTGAAAATTTGCTCAGAAGAATCATACATCTTCTGATACTGAGTGAACATAGTAAGGAGTGTGAAGGAACAGAGCGCAGAACCTGGACTAGTGGCTGGTTGTGTCTGAAAAGTACTGCTGAGAAGAACATAGCAGTTACAGGAACAAGCTGTGCATTCAGGGAAGATGCAGTAGATGTTTGAGAAGGCAGAGAAGTCCCAGTCCAATGAATGACTGGTTTTGTGCCAGGGGAACAAGCAAATGGCATAATAGAGACTGCTGTGTGTTGCACACACAGTACTGGGAGAGAACACACCTCATCGCTGCAGTAACCAAACTTCTGCTTTACTGGGAAACGGATTCTGGTTTTGAATTACCAGGATGTGCAGGTGGAGGCAAAGCAGAAAGTACGTGACTTGCTCACAGCAGCAATAAAGTTTTCTAGGCTGCATGTGGGTCATTCTTGCTGGATCCAGAAGAGATGACTTATTTTGCAGTCTGAAGAAGGGGCATGTGTTGCTGTCTCCTTCTAGACCACATACACAGAGCTTTAAGAATGCATTAGTAAAGTATAAAATAGAGGCTGTGGGACCTATGAGATAGAGATCACAGTGAAGAATTGTCTGGGGAAGGAGAAAGGAAGACTGCATGCATGTATATCAGTAAAACAACCTGTTTGGGATGACTGTGAGCAGGAAGGGAAAGTGAACAGCAGTTGCTCCAAGATGCAGACAGGCAAATGAAAGAACAGGAGTCAAGTTTGCTTTGGCAAATGCTTTGTACATTTGTTATGGTGATGGGCTCAGCAGGGTATATTTAGCACTCATCACAGTGGGGTTTCTGTTCACAGTTCAAATTTCTAGATATGATTCAGCCATATGATAGAATAATAGTAATATACAGATTTCAGTGCAGAAACAAATTAAGTCTAAGGACAGTGTTTACAAAAAGAGTTTGGCTCCTGTTCTGCTCCTCACATCAGTGGCCACACTTACAACCCAGCACCACCCATTACTATCCACTCTTCAGATAGCTAATGGCTATGGAAGAGATACAAAATACAGGATCCCTGATTTATCTTTCTGCTCAGAGGGGCAGGAGATTTCCTTTAGAAGACCTCCAAGGTAAAGGCTACTGGTAGTGATCATTGTGCAATGATTGCTATCCTTCAGTCAAGGATGTGGTGGGAAGCAAAACCTGACCTCATTTTCATGATCTTTCTTCCACCAGGAGAGACGTGGTGGTAGCCTGGAACGGATGGGCCGGGAAGGATTACACCTGGGTGGAGCAGCTGGAGAGGATCATTCTTTTATAGCCAAAAGATATGTAGAGCATCCTACCCCCATAATGCAGCAGCAACAGGTACTACCAGGAATGGGGGGCTAAGAAGTCAAGTCCAGGCACGTGAATCACAGAATCACAAAATCATTAAGGTTGGAAAAGACCTCCAAAAATCATCTAGTCCAACCATCCCTCACCACCTATATTACTAACTAAATCATGTCCCTAAGTACCCCATTTAACCTCTCCTTAAACATCCCTGAGAGATGGTGATTTCACTACCTCCCTGAGCAACCCATTCCAATGCCCAACCACTCTTTCTGAGAAGAAATTTCGCCTCATTTCTAGCCTGAGCCTCCCCTGGCACAACTTGCAGCCGTTTCCTCTTGTCCTATTGCTAGTTATTTGTAAGAAGAGGCTGGCCCCCAGCTCTTTCAGGCAGTTGTAGAGAGCAGTAGGGTCTCCCCTGAGCGTCCTCTTCTCCAAGCTAAACAGTCCCAGTTCCTTCAGCTGCTCCTCGTGAGATTTGTGTTCCAGATCCTTCACCAGCCTTGTTGCCCTTCTCTGCACATGCTCCAGGGCTTTGATGTCTTTCTTGTAGTGAGGGGCTCAAATCTGAACATGGTATTTGATGTGTGGCCTCACCAGAGCTGAGTACAGGGGGTTGATCACCTCCCTGGTTTTGCTGGTTACACATTGGCCTTAATTTCTTTGTAGTGAGTGAGCTGTCACTTCTGACACCCTGAACCTGCTCTAGGAGGCAGAGTCAGTTAGGCCATCACATGGGAGTAGAAGTGATGATGGTGGTGGTCTGGGGAGCTCTTTTGATTTGTCATAAATATGTGGGCTTTTATTTAGTAGTGTGATATATCACTGACTGACAAGCCAGCAAAAAATATAAGTCAGTGTACAGTCACCCTTTCACTAGGAACCTGGGAGTTTTTGGTGTTCCATCCCAAAACTGGAAAACAGGGAATGTGTCCTGGTGTCATGTTCTTGCTTTGCTTAGGAAAGAACATAAAGTATCACCCAGTGAGAGTACAGAAAAGCACTCCCAAATCTTGCATGCACCACTCCCCCCCCCCCCCCCCCCCTCCCCTCCATGTATGGCTTGAAAAATCATAGAATCACAGACTGGTATGGGTTGGAAGGCACCTTAATCTAGTTCCACCCCCCTGCCATGGGCAGGGACACTCTCCACTAGCCCAAGTTGCCCAAAGCCCCATCCAACATGGCCTTGAACACTGCCAGGGAGGGGGCAGCACCAGTGTTTCATCAACCTCACAGTGAACATTTTTTTCTAATGTCTGATCTAAATCTACTCTCTCTTAATTTAAACCCATTACCCTTTGCCCTATCACTAAACTCCCTTCTCTATCTTTCCTGTCAGTTCCCTTTCGGTATTGGAAGGCTGCAGTAAGGTCACCCCAGAACCTGCTCTTCTCCAGGCTGAACAAGCCCAGTTCTCCTAGCCCATCTTCATTGGAGAGGTGCTCCAGCCCTCTATTCTGTTACATGTTTCTTTTTCCTGATTATTTACTGACATTCAGCACCACAAAACACAACACAGTGATGAGAAATGACAATGGGAATCCTAGGAGACTTTGGGTTTATTTTCAGAACATTCCTCCTCCCTATTCTGAGCTCCCTCTAAACTCTTTCATCATGTTGCATCCCTGATACATGACATTTCTTTACTCCTTTGCTTGCATAGGAATGGATAAGACAACAACACTACCTGGTGCTATCTTCAGAGTTCTTCCTGATTAATTTGGGGGGAAATAGTTTTCCTGGAGTTGGCTCTTGTCTCTAGCTAGAGACAGTGTAGCATCATTCAAGGAGAGGACTTTTCCTGCTGAAGGAAAGAACTCCAAAGTGGTGTCCCTTCGGGCATGAGAGTTCCCATATAGCAAGGCCAGGGACAATCATGAAATGGCTGCTCTCTCATCAGACAAGCAGTGTTGCCTGTCAGGGGACTGCTGGTGGAATAATACAGCTTTTGACAAGCTGAGGGCCTGCACTCTTCGGAGCACAGTCTATGCATGAGTCACATGCCATACGGAGCAGAATCATAGGACTGAAGTGTCCATGTGAGTAAGTCTTGCAGCTGCAAAGCCAGCTTGTGTTCGCTCACTTTCTGGCAGGGACAGGTGAGGTGCAAATTGTGCTCCAGTTTCAGGCAGCATCAGCAACTTCTAGGCTGACAAAGACACGAGACCAAGGGAGCTTTTGGAAAAGGTGCAAGGAAGGAAGCAGTAAGAGGGCAAGGATGAAAGCTATTTACAAGCAACAGCAAGCACAAACTGTTGTTCTTCCTCCCCTCTGTTGACCCTGTGTTGCTGAAGCACTGCTGCAACCTGAGCTAACATGATAACAGATTCTGTCACACCGTTATCATAAAAAAAACTCAGTGCATGCACTAAGGGCCTAGAGAGATGGAGACATTCAGCACCTCTCAGCTGTGCAGACAAAAGAGAACTTGCTCCCTCGATGTTGCCTAGTTCTTCTCTCCCTCTGTTTGGACTGATTTGTGTTCATATGGCTTCAGATCTGTGGTTATATGGCTTCTTTCTTTTGAACCTGATTTTTGCTTCTTTCCTCTTTGGTCAACTGGGCTACTGGATTATCAGGATTTCTCCCTGCCCTTTAGAGCATGGTGCAGCCCAAAATAAAAGTAACATTGCGAGTCCTCAGATAACAGTCAGCTGTGTCAGCATTGCTCCCATTCCGCCAGCTTATGGGACAGAGCAAGAGCAAGGAGAGGGGAGGACTTGAGGATAACTCCAGATAGAAAAAGTCCCTTTGGCAAGCATGGCTTTTCACCTGTTAGAACAGCCTTAGGTTGTTTTTTTTCCAAAAGACCCAGAGGTCAATAAAGCCCCTTCCTGACCACTCTTCCCAGCAGTTGTGGAACACAGCAGAAGACTGTGAACTTTCAATTTCTAAAAGGAAAAATCAAAAATAGAACACCATAAGGTAACATCTTCCATGAGAGACATGGCTTGCAGGACTTCAGCACAGGGACTGTATTGGAAGCAGACATCTAAGATGATTTCTGTGAAGACTAAACCCTGACTCTCTGGCTGCCAGTGCCTCTCAAAGCCCCTCATTTATTCATCTTAGCATATTCATGACTTTTTTCTTACTGTTGTCTTTCTAGGATAGATATGGTGGGAGTTTGGACAGGAAAGAAGGACTACATGGACTAAGGGATCATGGTCAAGGAAGTGCAGCAGCTATGCAACGGAGACACACAGACCCACTGCACCAGCAGACATCGGTAGGTGATGGATGTATCTGGAAGTCCCCATTTGCCCAACTCAAGGGGCCAAGCCATTACAATGGTAATGTCACCTGCACAGAGATTGCATTAGGAATAGTGGATTAAGCCCACTGAGACAGTAGAAAACATTTCTTAATCTCAAGACTCTATCCCAGCCACTTGAATCTGCTTTTGGGGTGCTCTGAGGGTAGCACTATGGTGTTAGAGGAGCATAGTTCTAGGACCACTCTCAAGGCCCATCTTACAGAAGCACAGAATGATAGGGGTGGGAAGGGGCCTCTGGAGATCATCTAGTCCAACCCCCCTGCCAGATCAGGTTCACCTAGAGCAGACTACACTGGACAGCATCCAGGTGGGTCTTGAATGTGTCCAGAAATTGAGTCTTTACAACCTCTCTGTGCAGCCTACCTCAGCGCTCTGCTACTCTCACAGTAAAGACCTTCCTCCTGAAGTTTAGGTGGAACTTCCTATATTCAAGTTTGTGTCCATTGCCTCTTGTTCTGTCACTGGGCTATCATGCAGACTTATTAAAATAGAGAATTTAACATGACCTTAACACAATAGGCATCTAGGGGCATTGTGAATCCGCCCAAGCTCACCCATGGGTTTGGATCAAGCATGTGTCCTGTCCAGCAGAAGACATTGCTGAAAACCTATTGATCTTTCCTAGAAGGGCTTCACTGATGCAAGGGATTAGCAAGTATCCTTCCCAACACAGCCACACCTTCCAAATCAGAGTAGCTAGATTACAGTACTCATTTTTAAGTATTATGGAGAGTTGCCTGATGATCTGTGCCATTCTACAGTTCTCCTTCTGTCTTGCAATGCACTTGTAGTCACACTGGCTCTTCCACTACCTTTTGCTTCAATCCTGAGAAGACCTGTCATCACTCAGTTCTACATGTCTGAACCTGGCATGTATTTCAGACCTACTATGTTACAAAAGTGGGATGCATCTACCTATCACCCTTATCTGTCAGAGCCTCTTAACACAGTGTTTTTGGGCAGGATCCAGATAGGTCTCTGCAGACATCTAAGGCTGCTTCCCTACCTGGATCCATACCTGGCAGTTGACCTTAACTAACCATCTGCTCTGCAAATTCCCACTATGTGAATGCCTGCTGGTTTGGGTTTGCATGGCAAGGTCTGTGGTGGGTTGAACCTGGCTGGAGGCTGGTTCATGGAAGACTCTCCTGTGAGAGGAACCCCACATGGGAGCAGGGCAAGAGTGTGAGGAGTCCTCTCCCTGAGGAGAAAGAAGCAGGAGAGATGCTATGTGATGAACTGAACACATCCCCCATTCCTTGTCCCCCTGTGCCTCTGGGTGTGAGGAGGAGGTAGAGAAATTGGGAGGAAAGCTGAGGAGTGCAGGGAGGTGTTTTAAGATTTGGTTTTATTTCTCATTACTTTGTTGTGCTTCGTAATAAAGTAGGTTTTTATTTTGCCTGTGACAGCTAGTGGTGAGTGATCTCTCCCTGTCCTTATCTTGACCCATGAGCCTTTTGTTATATTTTCTCTCCCCTGCCCAGTTGACAATTGAGGGGGATTGACAGAGCAGCTTTGGTGGGCACCTAGCATCTAACTAGGGTCAACCCACCACACATTCATAGAGCATGGTGTCTTTCTTTGCCTCAGCCTGTGATTTCAGTGCCAACTTCAAAGTATTTCTCCATCAGGTCCTAGGATTGAGATCAAAGGCCTTCCCTGAGGAAATGTGCAACTTATCCCAGATCCACCACAGAATCTGAATCCAAGGAGAGCAGAACTTTCTCAAGTGTGAGAGGAAGGACAGATTGTATTAGGAAATTTGGAACGAACTGGGAAACAGGAACATGTGTCCTTTGGGCAAAAGCCCAAAATCTTTATTATAATCCAGCTCAAAATACAATAGCTTTTATCCCTCAGAGGCTATGGCAATGAATAACAACATACCCTTTCCTGCCACACCCAATCAGTGATCCAGAAGCCATCAAATCCAATCATAGGAAGGTTTATATGTCCAGTCAAATAATTAAAAGCCATGTCTAAGCAGGGCCCTGATGGAAGATTTTGCAAAATTAGTCTATCTTCAAACAGATCTCTCCATCTATATCTGCAAAATACACCACCCAAATTTTCCATGCCCCATGGTGTGGGTGCCAACAATTTCCCAGAAAAGAAGCCCATGCTATGTCCTTTAAAATCTGATTTCCAGTCTAAATGGGAGATTGACTGCAAACTCCATTACAATTAAGTTTTCGTAAGAAAAAAATTTGACGATAGTGCTCATCGAAGTACAAACCCAAAAGAAACTGACACACACACAAATCCTTCCTAAATCCTTTAGATGTCAGGGGGCTGACATTGGATAGAGTCCAAAGAAGATTTAAGACTCTCCCCTACCCCCCAGAAGTGCCTGGAAGACAAGTATAATTCTTTACAACATTCACTAGACTCATCTGTGCTGGCTCTCTTGCTGTGTCCCTCACAGTCCTCTGCTGGCCAAAGACACATTTCTGTATCCCTACTAACACCATCCCACTTCCCTAGAGCCATTCACTTACAGCGTACAGCCCATCAAGGACTCGGGCAGGAGTTCTCTGTGGTCCCATAACTGGCTTCAAACATGGTGGAGGAGATAGAACCCCGTAAACGCTATTCTGCTCTCATCCTGACTTTTCACCTTGTGGTGCAAACACCCATAAATATACTGAGGCTGCTGAGAACCCAAGCACCACCCTTTGGGTGTCCCAGTAAATTGGTCCCTTTTTCATGGCCTTTTGGCCTCTTCCTGGTTTAATTGGAAGATGGTCTCAGTTTCAGCACTGCTTAGTGAACATACGTACTGGGGCATAAAAGGGAAGACAAAAGGATGATTTTTAAGAGCTGTGGCTCATTGGTCCCTGTCTCTCTCTATCTCCTTTTCAGCGAACACTATGGGTCCGTGCCTTGTACGACTTTGATGCTGTGGAGCATGATGAGCTGGGCTTTCGCAGTGGAGACATTTTAGAGGTCCTGGACAGCTCCAACCCATCATGGTGGAAAGGACGGCTGCATGGGGAACTGGGTCTCTTCCCTGCCAACTACGTCACACCAGTGCCCCTTTGAGGAGACAGTATGCCCCAGAGGTCCATATTGGAGCTGCTCTTCTGACATGAGGACAGAGAGGGAGTGCATCTTCCCTTGCCCCCAGGACATACAATGTTTTTGGTTTTGTCTTAATTTATTGGCAATTGATCTTTTGAAATGTTGGTATGAAAGGGAACCTTTTGAAGAGGACAGGACTTCTCCCCTTCCCCCTCCCCCCCACCATTTTTCATATCCATGAAATGGAGGGAGCAAAAATCCTGGACTGTCTATTGAAACATTGCTGGGTTCTCCCTGTCTTGTCACTCCTTTGGCTAAGTAGTGATAACTTCCTGAAATTAGGTTAGTTCTGTGGAAATGCACCTCAGACAAGTCAGGCTTCAGTACCCAGGTAGCCCTACCCCTTCCTGTTGGATCTGGAAGCACTCATAGACTCTTCTGGCTCCATTTCACCTTTCTTTCAGAGGAAGAGGAACACCCAGGTGAACTAAATGATCATCAATAATCACATTAAATCCTTCAGGTAGGGAAGGAAAGTGAGGCAGTCTTAGGTTGAGGTGCAAGGGAACTTTGACTTTTTAAAATAGTTTTTTGTTTACTTCTCGTGGTTTCTGTGGGTATGGACTATATGGATATACCAGATGAAGGGAAATCATCTTGTACAAGCAAACCAGTGGAAAAGCTATGGAAGGGTATGATAGTCCTGCTCCTCTTTCTGCACACCGTAACAGCAATTTGTCCCCTTTTCAAGCTGCTACCTACACTTCTGTTAGACATCATGGCTAAAACAGGTCAGGCCCTTCAGCTAAATTAAAATCCACTGGATCAAACAACAGTTACTGTCCCTCACTGGTTCCTTTTGTAAAGCTGAATTGGGGAGGGCTTGGAGAGAAGAGGGGTTTTCTGGTTTGGTGGCAGAAATTCTTTCCCTGAGAATGTGGGGTGTTCAGGATCAGTGTTTACACAACTGTGGCTTGGTAGTGAAATGCCTCACCCAACATGTTAAGCTGTTGCTTTACAATATGCAGAGAATAAAGTTGTGATCATCAAACACTCTGTTCTCTGATCCACTTTCTTTTGGATGAAGTAAGGTAAATTAATAGATTTTTCAAATCATCGCGGAGTGAATGCACAGATGTAATATAAATACACTGCAAATGCACGTTAAAAATGATCCAAGCTGTGTGAAGGAGACACTGCTGCATAACCACTGCTCAGACAAGATGATATTAAACAAGCTGCCTGAATTTTTCAGAACATGTGGGACCTTGGCAGTCAGCAAGGAACTGATGATTTATCATTCTTGGAAAGAAAAAAAAAGGCAAGTGAAAACCTCTAAAAACAAATCAGACCCAGCAAGAAAAATGTTCTTATCTTTTGTTAGTCCCAGTGGGAGAAAAATAATCCAGGAAATAGGTTCTTGGTAAAGTCCAATTCAAGGCAGGTGGTCTAAAAAAAGCTGCCAGCTAGGCAGAGTATTAGCAGAAAGAACCCATTGTTAAATTTTGAGAGAACTCCACAAAAAGCAGATTATTAATAGGTGACGTAAAATGAAAATAATTAACAAGGCATATAAGCTCTAAATAGAATAGAAAACTTTGAAAGACACATTAAGAGCTTATCTCCAGGGTGGTACAGGAAACTGAGAGATACCATATGACTTCCTGGGATGGACTTGGCCCTGTTCTCTTGCAAGAGCTCTGTTCTGGGCCATCTCCTTTTGAAGTGAAGTCCACAAGGCTTCTTTTGGAACAAGCTACCTTATTACTGGGTTGGTGTGAGGGTGTAACCTCGGTGACTCCACAGTTTGAAGAGTATTTTGTTGTGACTTGCTCCTCTTTATTTTTTTCCCTGCTAAGGTAATATAAAATTTGGAAGAGAGAAGGTTAATATTCAGTGAGAGAGAATTAAGACCAGAGGAAGATGGAAACAAAGAAACTAGAGAGCAGCAAAGGCAGAGGAGGGATATGAATGATGAATCTTTCATATTCAGGTCTGGCTGAAACAGAAGAAATAGTATGTTCACCCACATTCCCACCATGTCAAATCATCTTTCAATTAATTCTTCTTTTTTGATTAGTTACTTTTAAAATTAGAAGCAATGTCTCCGTATCCTTTCCTCGGCAATCTAAAGACCCTCTTGATAGTGAATACATAGTTGCACAAAATTAATTGAAGATAATACACTTAGCAGTTTGATAGCTCTTCACACATTTGAAACCCCTTTACAGAGATTAACTAATTAAGCAAGTCTAAGTAGTACATTGTAAGTACCCCCATGTTAACTCATGATTCGTTTGAGGAAGAGGTAAATTTTCACGTGATTTTTTTAATTGATGTTTAAGGAATTAATGCTTAAGATAATTAGCATTAAAGGACTGCACACTAATTATGGACAACATACCAGAACCACAGTCGAATCATGATTTCCCATTATGAGCAGCACCTAATGACACCAAAATTACTAAGAGGTAAAGGTATCATGGCATCTGTGAATAACTATACTAGTGACATGTTTTGCACTGCCTTGTGCAGCTGGCCAAGCTTTGGTCTGCAAGGCCCAGTTTCATTTGCCTCTGCTTTTTTCCCTCTCCAGCTGCCCAGAGTAGAGGCAAGGCTACCTGCAGTCACTGTGTATGCCAGTGGCAGGGGGCACAGGCGTCAGGCTGCATTTTTATACCCTCCCACAATAGAAGTTATTTCATTGCTAGCAAAACAAGAGCCCGGAGAACTGTGGCCCTTCCCAAGTCAATGGAATCTCTAGATACAAGGAGAGGTGTGGGCACATGGGAAGTTTTGGTGGGGTAGAAGGTGCTGTAACCACAAGATGGAGGCGTTTTCCATGTCCCATGCTGTTTTCTGCTGTAGTCTGCCCATGAAACGGTATCTCACTTAGATCAAGTCAGTTAATGAAGAGAGACACCCTTCCACCCGTATATCCTGCCAACCTTCCCGCTCCTTCTTCCTACATGTTTTAATTGTAACACAATCCTTGCTAATATTGTGGTGCTTCACTTAATACCTGTGTGGTGCACTGAGTTTACCTGACATTTGTCAATGTTTCATAAAGATCTTTACCTGTGCGACCTGTCCTAGGGAACGTTTTTTGGCAGGAGGGTGGATTCGATGATCTCTGGAGGTCCCTTCCAACCCCTACAGTTCTGTGAATCTGTGAATTCTCAGAGATTCCACTGTGAAACCAAAATGGGAAGGAACAAAGAGGAACCTAGAGAAGTCTTTTTATTTGGTATTTTTCTTAAGCAAGAAAGACAGTTCATGAGAAAAGAGATTGTAAACAGAGATAAAAGTAGGAAAAGTATGTGGGAAGGCAAACATTATTATAACAAATGAAACAGAGGAAGCTGGACTGCACATGGAAAAATAAGTTTGATGAGCACAGCTGAGCCTACATTCTGCTGCAGATCCATATTTTGTTTATAAATGTCTCTGTGATTAATAAGGCTGAGAGAAAAACAGTAAATGGAAATCTCCTTTCATGCGAAAGCTGTGCAGGCGGTTTTCTGTGCCACAAAATAGAGATGTCTCTGTCTTGGTGTGTACGCTTACTATAACGCTGCACTCGCTGGAGGTCACTGCAGAAACAACAGGAATATGGCTGGTTCCCATCCGACCGCTGAAAGCGTCAGAGCACAAGGGAGACAATCCTACCTGATCAGGCTGCTCAGCCAGTCCCCCTGTACCAAGGATACAAGTTCTTGGGTTACTGTTTTGTTGTGGTTTTGAATAGAAGGTAGTTCTCAATTTCAGTGGGCTGTGCAGAAAATGTGGAGCTTTTCAGAACAGGCACCTGTTCATCATATTTTCTATTCAGCAGCATCTCCCACAGAATCATAGAATATTCTGAGTTGGATGGGACCCATAAGGATCACTGAGTCAAGCTCCTGGCTCCACACAGGACCAGCCAAGTCAGAGCATCCTTCATCCCCGGGGGGATCCTGATGTTGCAGGCTCTTGGAAGGCCATTTTGTCTTCAGCCTTTGTGGAAAGCAACCAAGTAGGGCAGAATCAAAAGATGCAGCAACCAGGACCATGCAGTTGGGAAAAATCAGCCTTGAACAGCAACGAGGTATCAGCTGGGACATTCTGCACTGCAGGAACAGTGCCCTAGTAGCTGTAGTATAGCAGTGAGGTGAAGAATGAGCTCTGTCCTGAGAGCTCAAGTCTTTCGTTATATCAATGTTACATGGGTCAACAACAACATCTGGTGGGCCAGAGATGTGGCCATCTACACTGGTGCTCTGCTCAGGCTCTTGCTCTGCTTCTGCAAATTTCTGCCAAGGAGCCTGGGTTACACCAGACTAGGTGTGAGAACTAATTGGCAACTAATTCCTGCCAATGCTGCACACCCCTGCCCAGTGTGGCCAACAAGCCTATCCACAGCTCCCTGCAGCTGCAGCCCATCACCTCACTGTCCCTGGATGCACTAGAAAGCCCATTGCTCAGCTTTTGCCTCTGTGTTGATATAAGGCCCTCTTCAGACACCTCATTTCATATATTTGTTCAAAGCAATTGGCTTAGCTGCTTTTAAATGAAACCCTATAGAGATCAGTTGAAACCATTAGCGTTCCCTAGATGATCCAGACAGTAACATTTACTAGTTAAAATATATGCATTGATTAAAGAGCTTCTGACACCCAGCCACTCCTTGCTGCTGAAAGCTTTGCATTTCAGTGGAGAACCACGAACTGAGTGCATGATAAAGCCTTTAATAGCACTGAGGAAGAGGGCAGAGCATTGCCAATTTCTCCAATTTTTAGAGGCAGCTTTCATGTGACCCAAATTCAGGGGCCTTAATTTGCATCGAACGCAAAAGAAGTTTCTTACATAAGCAGAACTGACAGTAGAAAACAGCTGAGGACTTATCTGCAAGCTACAGGACAGCATGGGAACAGGCAAGTAAGTAGGAAAAGTTCACTGACCTTTGCACAGAGGGAAAATTCAAAGCACATTGTATGTTGTCATTGTGCAAGTGAGAGCCGCTTGGCAGATGTCCAGCCTGCTAACATGGAAATGCAAAATTTCACAAATGGCAGGCATGCAGGGATCCTTGCAGACATGCAGAAATAAAATTAGCCTAGGCAAAAAAGAGAGGAAGAAGAAACAAACAAATTAAAAGATCTCTAGATATCTTGTGGCTTCTCCCCACTAGTCCAAGCAGGCTCATTTCCACCAGGCTTTATGAAAGATATAGCCACAGCAAGTTTGTCACAAATCAAAACAAGAGCAAATCTGTATGGGAAAACCTGCAGGCTGAGACATGAGTCTTAAAGCTACTGTGCACTTAAAGCTATAAAATGATGACAGTGCCCTGATAGTATGACTGAAGTTCAGTACCTTTTTTAAGAGGCTGTTCTGCAAAACCATTTGGTGATATCCAGTCACAGCTAAAGAAAAGAAAAAAAGAAAAGGAAAAAGAAGAGGCACCTTCTCCACTGATCTAGAGGTCATTTGGATTGTATCTTTTATGTTTGCATTGTACTGAGTGTGTCTGACAAGGGCTGTAGGTTCCCTCTGATACTGGCCAGTCCCCATCTCTTGTCAGATTCCAAGAATGGCACCACTGCAGCGCCAACAGAGAATAACAAACAGCAGGAATGAGACCATGGTGACCCTTTTCATGACTGAATGTTTTCTGCCAGGTTCAGTACGCCTACAGTTTGGTTGCAAAATGCTGAATTCAAAGGAGACTGCATCAGCCCTTTTGTTTGGTTGGGTTTTTTTGGTCTCATCAAAATTTGTGAGGGGCAAAAAAATCAACTAAAAGTTTGCTGCCAGCACTAAGGAGAAGGGAAACTGACTGCCCTGTGCTCTGACCCTTCTAGAATCATTTTCATCAGAGCTGAATGCATGTGTACCACTGAAGGCCCACTCTGAACTAGCAGCTCCTTGCAGACACTTGGTGAAGGTGTGAGTAAGAGGAATATGCAGCAGCAGAGAATCACCTCTCCACAGTTGCATATCCGTACATCTGAGCTTGCCATTGTGATGGCAGCTATTTGCCTGTTATCAGATGAAGATGATCTGCTAATAACAATGGCTGCGATTTCATCAAGGTGAGTCAACCTAACAGGTTGATGCTACCCTGCAGAAAACGATCCACTTGTTTTTTGCCAGGTTAATGAGTTGTGTCAGCTCACCGAGGGCAGTGTAAGGAGGCCCAGAGCCAGTGGAGGGTGAGCGGTGGGAATGCACAGCCAGGAGGGGAAAGGGGAAGACAGAACCTCCCAGTTCTGGCAGCAGGAGTTATTAGATCACCTCAGCCCAGGCTGCCAACTCAGCAAGATGAAAACTTACTAGGCTTTGAGGTTGCCATAATGCCTTTACATGAGTAGGCAATCCCTTCTTTAAAGCTTGTTTGGCACATCAGGGTGGGGACAGGAAAGGGGAAAAGAACTCGGATCTAGAGCTACAAATAGCACATCCTACATCTCCTTTGTAGAAGCTCACAGAAAGTCTTTTCATTTAAGCAGTGAAAGTGTAAATGTTTGTTATTTTTTTAACAGTAAATTAAAGCAGGAAAAAGCAGGAAAAATTCCCAACACGGTCACAACAGTAAAGCTTAGCCATTTGAGCTATTATCAACAGTACCTCTGAGGAGAATGGCCATGCACAAGTTTTCAGGAGAGAAAAAAAATACAGCAAGAGGCACCTTGCTGCCCTGTGAAACAGCCAAATTAGTGCCACATGTTGCTGATGCTCTCTTTCTGGGTGGGGTGCAGCTATCAGTCGTGTTTATCAGGTTGGAGAGCACACCAGTGCTTACAAGTTTCAATCTTCAGCATCAGCTGACTGAAATGATGGCTGCATTTTCTCATTTAAAATGTGCATGACTCGAAGAGCACAGACATTTCACAAGCACTGACACAGCAGAATGTGCCAGGGAGCACCAGGTGTAAGCATCTCAAATTCAGGACTCAAAAAAAAAAATGAGGTAAGGCTTCAAGATATGCAAATATGTGGTTTGTACTAACTTTCTACAAATTCTGACTGAAACTAAAATATGCATATTTAGAAGAGAAAGGTCATAACTACTTGAACACAGCATAGCAAGTTTGCTGTGGTCTCAACCACACAGTTTCCAGTTCAAGGCTGGCAAGAGGGCCAGATACAAGATTTACAGGTTGAAATACTTTGGCTTTGGTTACAGGGAAGCTGGAGAACATGGTCATGACTGAACCTTCGGTCTTCTGAAGCCTTTGGCTCTGTTGATGAGTTGAAGGCCAGCTGCTATAATGAGAGATACCATTGCTAATATAAGAATTTGGTGGTGTTTATAGTCCTTGCAATAAACATTTAAATATGCAGTCTATTTTTCCTGAAGTGTAACCTTTCCAGTGTCTGGAGAAAGCTGTGTCTGAACAGCAGGCTGTTTTAACCTGAGTGTGACTTAGGAAGAGAGGGACACCTGAGAAGACGTCTGAGCAGGCAGTGGGACTGAACTTTGTCACTGTTGTATGTTTAGAGTCCGTGGAGCTATTCTGATTTTTACCAGCTGAGGTTCGGCCTCGTTATTCCAGAAAGAGATCGTAATTTAATCTGATAAGAACTTCATGTAGGGAGCCAAAGGGTGTGGGTAGTGATTTACTCGTCTTTGAAATTAAAGATTCTTTAAATAGATAAATGATAATTATATACTTAACTGTGTAAGGCAGTCTAATATGGTCAAAGCCTCATGATTTTCTTTTCTCATGACTCAGACAAAGCTGACCACAGCTCTAAAGCTCTTCTCAAAATACTTCTCATATTATGCTTTATAGTTTCTACCTTCCTTATTTCTGCAGCCTGCAGCTTATTGAAAAAGCTGCTGCAAAAGTTGGGGGTTTTTCCCACCATGTCTGTGCAGGGAAAAATGTATCATTTGGGAAAAACAGCTGGTTAACTTAGAGCTAGTTCAGCTCAGTAAATAACTCAAGCAGGTGACTGTGGCGTGACTGTTTTGCAGTAGGTGGTGAAGCCAAGCACCTTGCATGGATGCATGCAATCCACGCAACGGAAGCAGAGGACACTGTTTGGTGGAGTCCTATCCAGTGTAGAATAACAGACTTCACAGGGGAGTCAGTGTAGAACAACTGTGCTGTAAATGTACCTAAATGACTATCCCATGCACAGGAGAGCTACCATCTTGAGGAACACAGTGCCCACGGAGGCTGAAGCATCGCATATACAAGACACGTGTTGTGTTCAGAATGCATTAACCAGAACTGACTAACCCATCTTTAATTCAGTCTTTTGTTCATGCAAAATTCAAATTTATGTTGAGCGTCCTGTTACTTAGAGCGTGGGCGAAAAACTCTTTCTAATAGGATGTGCACTGCTAGTATAGACAAGGCTTGGCTGGCTCAGCACTGCAATCACATCAACCTCCTATTTGCATCCCGCCACTGTCTCCCTTTGCACTCCCACATTAGCTGGAAGCTCTTGTCTCCATCATCATAGCGTCTAATTCCTCCGTCCTTCATCCCCAGCTCAAGTGCTTCATTATGATCCTGGAATTCATTCTACAGTGTTCCTAAAGTTCACCATCCCCATCATCTTCTCTCTCAAGAGTGTATAGATTTGCCTTCCAATTCTCTATACCTATCATGGACATTAGTGTGCACTCGCTCTCTCTTTGTACATGTGGATTTCCTTTTTAAGATCGTCTTGTATTATTTTAGTATTTATTCTTACTACTCCTAAGCTGCCATAAGCACTTGGGAATGCTAAATCCAGAACAAGACCATGGCCATGTAGTGCTAGCACTGTGACTGTGCCCCAGAGCACTTGCAGCTTCCAGTCAGTGATAAGAGCTGCATCCAGGCAAGTAGACAGGAGTAGCACAAGGAAGCAGTGAGGTAGGATGGACTGCTCCAATGCCAAAGCAGCAGGTATTTTTGACTCATCTGAGCATTTCAGTGCATGTTGTATGAGTTATTTCTTTTCCTCACTCAAAATCCCTTTTAAGACCTGTTTGTGCTACAGAACCTACAGCAACGGCACTCTGCAAGTAATAACCCCACTGTCAGTGCTCCCTGGTGCTTCTCCCCTCCCTTCTCACAGCTTTGTTCCCACTGAAGCAGTGCGGTTTCCCCACATCTAGTGGATGGGGCAGAGGACAGTGGGACCCCTCCAGACGTGCACAGATGTGGGCAGCCAGTTCATGTGCAGTGTGTCTGGCATGGCCTTGACAGCCCAGGCACAGTGCTAGTGGTCTGATCCTTCACATAGAGAGCACCGAGGAAAGGAGAGTCCTTAAAGCACAGACCATTCATCCACCTTGGACTGCAATTTTTACCTGGAATGATCATTTTGCCTCACTTTGTCAACTTCTTGTCTGTAAGACAGGGCTGGCCTTCCCTCCCTTGTCTGCACAGCACATAGACCCTCAGGTCATGAACTAGTCTGGAAGTTGAGTTGCTCCACTCCAGCAGTACGAATGACTGATTGTAATTAATAAGGGATGAAGCTGAGAGGACCCCTGTGATGCAGGAATCCAGAGTCAGCAGGTTTGGCAGAACTCCGTGAAGTTTCAGCCTTGGCATCAGTGTCTGTGTTTTAGGAAGCAGCAGCCCATGCTGGCTCAGTGGCAAAGCTCAAACAGCAATTAGAAATATAAAAAGTAACATATGCCAACTAGGGGAAAGAAAACAAAAGAAGATACTGCAATTGATCTAAAGCAGAAATTGCGAAATGTATAAAACTGACATGGAAAAACTGAATACATTGAGGACACAACCCTGGCTGGGAAAGCTAAAAACAGCAAAGGATTTTAAGAAAATCTGGAATCAGAAAAATTCTAGCAGTGATACAGTTTCCACAACATTTTTTATTGGTACAGAGAGGACAAGGGGCCCTGAATAAGTATTGCTTGTTCTATAAAACCCAACACATTTTGGCAAACTGTCCTATAGCTTTGTCCCCAGTCCCACCCAAAACACGAGGGGTGAAAGGAAGACAGTATTGAGAACATACCTGTGTTGAGAGAGGATGTGACAGGCTCGGAGATATGACAGGAGGACAGACAAAGGGGGAAGAGGATCTCTTTCACTGAACAATGACTCCCAAGTCAATGAGAGCCTCAGTCCTGAGTGGGGGACAATAAAATGGGAAGTCACAAAGGCCCAAATCCTTACAGAGATGTTTACTTCAAATTTCTTTATGTTAATGGCATCTAATGTCCATTAGTTGCAGTGGAGCACCTTTGCAGAGGTCGGAATTCAATGTTTAACTACGGAGGGTCTGACCCTTCAAAACGGACCCTGCCAGACCCTGCAGAGTCCCTGGAGCCTCTGAGGTGCAAGGGCTACTGTGAGGGAGTACCGCATGGGTGGGAACAGAGCATCCTGTCCCCACAGTGGAGAGGAGTTGCTGCACACAGGATACTCTGGCATGGATTGCTGACATCCTGAATCAAAGTTAATTACTCATGTCTTCATTTTCATTCTCTGGCTTTCCCACTAATGCTTCTTCCATATTTCTATGGGTTTGTGTGTGCAGCTGCCTGCAGTCGAGAAGGTCTATTATCTTCCCATCCTGACATCTTGATAGGCAGTAGAACGAGTTGGATAGAGCACTAAGAGGTAATTAGCATTCAAATAGGTCAGGAGCTCACTTGGGGGTTGTGCATGACTGGGTTTTCCCAACTTCTTGTCAGAAACTAGTGTTGATAGAGTGAGGGTGGTCACCAGTGGTGAAACTGCAAATATGAAATGAAATGAAACCTCAGTGGTGCTTCAGAAAAAGTACATGGGGGCAAGGAGGAGTTCACCTTGCACATTTACTCATCTGCAGGAAAGGGAGGTCATGAAATGCTGCCCAGAAACTACAGAGCATGCTCCAGAGAGCTCACTGCTTGCTTCCTGCACCTCTTCTCTGCTGTCAAAAGCAACCTCATGCTCTGAGAAGTTTTCCTTTTGGTGGATGCCATGCGTCGAGCGCCTCTCTCCTACCCCACAGCAAGCTTGCTGATCCCTTCTTTTGGTGTACGCTAATATGTATGTAGAGTACTGTGTGTATGTGTGCATTTGTAGGAGATATAGTTAGTACCTGTTTGGATTTGTGGGTATGTGTACTTGTTAGGAGTTTCATAATTTCTCCTGGAGTTTCCTTATGTGTAAAATGCAGATAATAACATGTAATTGCCTACCTTGCAGGGCTGTTGTAAGGACAAATTAACCAATGCTTGTGTGGGTGTTTGCAGATGAAAAGCATGATATTAAGACTAAATATAATGATTGAATGTTGCAGAAGAGAGTTTGTATTTATTATGGTGATTGAATGTGAGATTAGAGCACTCTGTGGGTGTTTATTTCTTGTGCAGTACCAAGTATTTGTGGAAGGTGGGAAACTGAGGGAGCTGAGTTTGGGGTAAGTGTCAAAGAGATGGTTAATCTTTAGCCTCATAGCTTACTGACTTTCTTCTTCTCTCAAGTAAAGCTGATGCTGAACAAGGGAGGAGAGAACAGAGGAAGGAAAACAGGGCCAAGCTACAGAGGAAGCGAATGAAAATAAAAATACAATTGAAGATCATGGTTTCAAAGAGCAAAACCATAAAAACTGAACGGGGAAAACAAAAGCTAGGGGAAATGAGGACAGGGAGAAAAAAGGATTCATGGTGTTATATTATCTCAGTACACGGAATTATGAGAAAGTAAACACCAATTTAGAAGAGTCATTAGAAACAACTGATTGAAAGCATGTGCAGGGAGAAAAAGAAGAGTAGAATGGAAAAGAACCAAGAGATGTACTTAATTTTTTGTTTGCTTGTTTCGTTAAGTGCAATGGCATCATTCTTTTATTTCTTTGCAAATCGTAAAGATGACATCAAGCATTTCAAACACTCTTTCCATGTGTTCCATGGGCAGGCTGGTGAGAGTTAAGGTGTGGATGCTTTTGTCAGCCTGAGAATAGCCCTGTCTGGTTTAATTTGGCTTTCACGCTGTCTCTGGAGAATTAATGGAACAAATTCATTTCCACCGACTCCAGTGAAGCTGTACCAGGAGTGAATCAGACTCATTCTCCCTGCTAAATGCAGCTGTTGCCCTGTGAAATCCTAATCCAAAGTCTATTTCAGGTTAAAAACCTGGAATGTTTCATGATTAAACACAAAATAAATAAAATCAAAGCTAAATTGTTATGATGTCTCAGTGAGTATGATATGTTGGCGTGCAAGCTGCCTGAAGGAGTGTCAAGGGGAGATGGACCACAAGAAGGGGGAATGTGTAGATAACCACTACATTGCAGACTATCTTTCTTTGCAAATTGTCCTGGGTTGGAATGAAAATAATTGGGAAGGATCCCTGCAGGGTCCTATGGCCTGTTTGCCTTTGCTGCCTCGTTTGCCCTCTCTCATCCCCACTGTCCCTTTTCAAACATTTCTCCAAATCCACAATGGCTCCAGTTCTCCACCTGGTCCTTATTTTACATCTTTCCTTTGCACCCCAAAACTTACTTTGGGGTTGACTCACCCTCACCTCAACTCACTGGCCTAAATTAATCCTTTGTGCAATCCAAATGACTAAAATTGACGTAAACGGAGTTACATCAGAGCTGAAATTAGCCCAGTCTGACTAAAATAGCACCTGCCTTTTCTACTGAACCATTGCTTGTCTCTTCCCCACCTCCACCCACATATCAAGAATTTAACATTTCTTCCTCTTCATTGCTCTTTCTTTTATCCTGCTGCCATGAGCAAGCTGTGTTCTTGATGACCAGTGTTGCTGTCTCCTCTCCAGCATCCTGTTCTCCTCCATCCCCGCAGCACAGGCTGTCAGTCCCTGTTAACAGACATGCCTTGGTTATGTCCATGTCTATGCAATAACTTTTCATCTTCCATTGGATTTTGTTGTCCTTCACAACAGAGATGCACTGGCTGAGTTTAGGGCCTAGTTGCAGTGGACACTTCTCATGCCTATAGTAATGACAGTCTTACTCCAACAATTTGCAAGTCAGAGTGGCAAGACGTACAAAGCAGAGGAGAGAGGTGAGATGAGAGTGAAACGATTTGCTAAAGGTGGTGTAGCAGGACAGTGGCAGAGCCATGGATGTCAGACTCAAAGCTCCTCTTCCTTTTCCATGACTATGCCAACATAGCATTCCTCATAATCTCTTGCATTGCCTATCTTTAGGCCCTCGTACAGTGGTTAAACATCTCTTTCACTTTCTTTCTCATCCCCTCTGGCTTTCTGCTTTCTTTCTGCTTGCCTTTGGAGCTTGCTCATGTTGGCTAGGCCTTCTTCCCACTCTTGCAAAAACCCTGGCTGTTTGCAGCACACTCTTCTCTGAGCTGTACTCTATGTCTGGCAGTGTGCTCCACCATTCCCATCTGGGTATCTCTTTGGGGCAAGGATTTATTCCGTAATTACCCTAGCTTATTTATTATCGTGGTATATATATCTGCAGTGTTATGCAAACTGTAAAGGCTTCTAGTTGTAAAGGTCACCATGGGCGTACCTTGTGTTTACCTTCCTAACGCAGATGAGCTTGGAACAAAAGGGACTGGCAGGCCACTGACTAGATCAAGGCAGGGAATCACCCTGATCTAATTAATTTGCCAGGGCAGTGTTCATAAAAGTAGGTTACCTAGTGCTGCAGACAAACAACTCAAACCGAACTCGCCCTCTTCCAGCCACCTGAATTAATTCCCCAGCATTGCTGTGTAGTCCCACAGCAGTATGGAGCTACATGTCCAGGACACCCAGAGTAGTAGCCTATCAATTTCCCATACTAAATGTCAGGCCTACCCAGCCTCCTGTGCTGGGACTCATAGTGCTTCATGTTCTCCTTTGGGTATCATGAATGCTTCTCATTCTGCAACGCTGAGTGCCAGCCAGAGCTTTCTGGAAGTGATGGACAGAGGCTGTGACGTTGCTTTGCCATGGATTTGGCCTCATGCTCAAAAGAGCCTTGCTGCAGCTTCAGGTGAAGCCTACCTGGAAAGTCACTGTGCTACCTGGTGACCAAGGCCACAAGTACATCCTTTATGTTGCTTGTCACAGTGTTACCCCAAGCATTGGCATGAGTGATAATTGAGCTATAATTTACCATTCATATTGCTCTGCAATGTTGAAAGAGTATCAGAGGGCAATTACCTTACATGAGGGGATGTAATGACCCCACTACATCCTATATGTCACTTGCAGGAAGAGTGGAAGGATAAATTAAATGTTTGTGAGAAATGCAAAATGCTCAGCAATTAGTTGCAGTCCTTCCCAAGATCATCCACTGTCTAATTGCATTTCCTGCCTCACTGTGGCTTAGGTCAATTATCAGCATGAGGGGGGAAAAAATCATCTCTTCCTCTACTAATTGACAGTGTCAACAAAGTGGAAGTAGAGCCATGAAAACTGGATTCTCTCTCATCCATCTTGTCAGAGCAGAGATAGTCTGGTGGGGATCTACCACAGGCTGCACTTTTCCTCAGGGGAGGCAGCTACTTCTCCAACAAAAGAAAATAAACACAGAAAGGTGGGAAGCAGGTGGGGGGGTCTGACAAGCAGCAACATGTTACTGAGCCAGCCTTGCTGGAAGAGATAAAGAAAAAATGTCACAAAATCCTAGAATGCTTTGGGTTGGAAGGGACCTCGAAGATCATCTAGGTCCACCCCCCTGCCATGGGCAGGAACACCCTCACTAAACCAGGTTGCCCAAAGCCCCATCCAACCTGGCCCTGAACACCACCAGGGATGGGGCTTCCACAACCTATCTGGGCAACCTGTTTCAGTGCCTCACCACCCTCATAATAAATAATTTATTCCTAATGTCTAACCTAAACCTTCCCTCTTTCAACTTAAAACTGTTGCCCCTTGTCCTATCATTACACTCCATGGTGAACAGTCCCTCCCCCACTTTCCTGCAGGACCCCTTCAAGTATTGGTATGCTGCAATTAGGTCACCCCAGAGCTTTCACTTCTCCAGGCTGAACAAGCCCAACTCTCACAGCCTGTCTTCATAGGAGAGGTGCTCCAGCCCCTTGATCATCTTCATGTCCCTCCTCTGGACTTACTCCACAGCTCTACATCTTTCCTGTACTGGGAACCCCAGAGCTTGACACAGAACTCCAGGTGGGGTCTCACAAGAGCAGAATAGAGGGGCAGAATCGCCTCCCTCAACCTTGAGGGATCATGTCCATGGTCACTCTGAAGGGAAGAGTTTTAAAAGATCCTACAGAAGGATGGCAGAGTAAAGAGAAAAGAGCAGGTGAGACAGGTTTAAACACAAGGAGAGATCTATGGCTTCTCCATCATCAAGGAACAAGGGAAAAAGGAACATGGATAAACTCTGAGTTGTGTCTTATTTCTGCTGCAACTCCTCCCCCTCTGTTCCTCCTATGTATTTTGCATAAGAGTGCAGCATGGTAACCCACTGCAGCCTCAAAATAAAGAGTAGTGGGGGACAACCTGTCTGAAAAGTGCCCCTCAGGAGAAAGGAATCTTTTAAATATGATGATCAAAGAGTTCAGATATTAACAGACAAGAATGGTTTATGAATCTGGATTAGCTCAGAATCCATTTCATTATTTTTAAATCTCTAAGACTGAAGCCTTCGTAAGAGAAATGCCACTTGCTTTAAAATGAGCAGTGAGATTTGATTAATTGAGTTGCAAAAGAAATGGATCTAAAAACAGGCACTGTAGGAACATAAGTGCATTATGCATTTGGGTTTTGCTTTTGGAAAAATTCAAGACCAGATCTTTCTGCTGGTCTGAAAAATACGACATTCTAAGCTGAATTCAGCTCTCCATAGACCCAGGGAGGAACAGCCTGGGTCACTGTCCCTGTGACTGTCTCAGGACCAAGACCATCACCATGTCTAAGGCTGGATGATTTAGTTCTTCTCTACTGAAGTCCAAGGTAGGAGTGTCTCCTATATTAAAATGTAGACACCATGCTAGTTTCTCCTTGTGTAGCTTTGGGGTGGCTGGAGTGCAACCCCACTTGGAGCAACATTAAAGCCTGGGATAGGCGCTGCTGTGCAGTGTCTCGGTCAAGCCAAAGGGTGATTTGTCCACAGAAAGAGCAGCTGGAACAGAGATGGGGATATGTCACCTGGTACATTTTTTATGGCCTTAGTTCTGGATCTGTAAGGCAAAAAATTACAAGCATAACTTCCTGTAAGGTTTTGCTTTCACACCTACAACACGTCTCTCTGGAAACAGCCTTTCTAAAGGGAGTTCTGGTTGGTTCCTTTTATTTTTCTGACTCATGGGAGTCGCTTGCACCCACTTCATCTGCCTTCCCTGTGGTGCTCCTGGACAGAAACTCCAGCAAAGCAAAGGTAGGGATCTTCTGAAGCTAGTGGTGCTTCTGGTAAGCTCATGAGCAGCTGGCTTCTCCTTTACATTGCATCCCTGGATATTTTTAGGCTAAATACACATCAGAGGCAAATGTAAGCTGATAAGTAAAGGGCGTCTTCTGTACCCAGTAAACACACTTCTACCACATCTTAAAATCTATCTGTATCTTTATGTTCATGAATCGCAAGTCTCCTTGTTATATCTCCCAGTCTAAGCCTACAATTAAGCCTTCTGAATCTCCTCTCAGAGGATTTCCTTTTTCTTTCCTATGCTGCTCCCTTCACACAGTTTTGCATTTATTGTGGGGATCAAACTGCTTTCTACCTGTTAATTTTTGTAATTTAAGGCCCATTTCCAACTTCTCCTCACAGCAGAGCTGCACAGTTCTATTCTTTGCCCCTCCTTCTAAAAAACAGGGTTTCCCCTTTTTTGCCATGGTTTCTTTTAGCCATCTTCCAGGATGGCTAACTTTGTGTGTGGCAGAGCCTCATGTCAGCTTCTTGCTGTTCTACTTTCCTCCATGGATTATGCAGCTTTTCAAATTACTTTGCTTGCTCCTGGGACATACCATGTCTCTTGCATTCCCTCCACTGGCTCCCTCATATCCACAACGTAGCATTGGGACATCTCATCCTTGTTATCAGTACGTAACTCCATTTCCCACCTCATCTTGCCACACCAACTGGTGGCCTGCTCCACCATATCAAGACTGCCCCATTAATTGCTTCCTGCCAGCCTGCTCATCATCCCTCCCACCTCTGCTGGGGTCACCCACCTCAGCAGTCCCTCTGTGCTCTTTTCCTCTTCCTGTCAACTCTCCCACAAGCATTTTCTTCTCCCAAGAGTCAGTAGCAATGCACACTGACAGGTGGCCAGTACACAGGTAAGAACACCATGCCATGGACTTGTTGCTGCCTTAACTTTTCAGCGCTCCCATTCCTGGTGTTCCTTTGTCTATAAAGCACACTGTGATTTGAGAGCTACATAATTATAGCTGCAATTAAGCATCCTATTCAGAGGCTGTATTGCTTATTTCTCACTGTTTTCTTCAGCGAGAGCTTCCATTCAGGGTTTGGCTCATGTGCAAAGTGACTCTACAGCTGCCTGGTTCTCCTTGCCTTGCAGGAGAAACCGAAGTAGATGTAGGTGATGTTGGTTTGGGTTTTATTTTCTAAGCTCTCCCCTGTAGCAGTCCTGCAAAGTAGAGGAGTACTTTCCTTATTTTACAGGCAGGTACCTGGGGCACAGAAGACAACTTGGCCAAGGTCGTGCAGGGTGGCTCAGATGAATTCTGAACTGCAACCAATTTTGAGTCCTTGCTTATGTGGGAGATGAAAGATTAAGCAAGAGACCTGGGTCAGCACTATTTCTTAAGGAAACTGCCTCAAACTGTTGCCCTATGAATGGGAGCAGCCAGGGAAAACAGCTAAAGGCCTTTCTGTGCGTGCTCAGTCAGCGAATACCTTGCTGCAAGAAATGAGCCCACAAACACAGTTGTTGCTTTCTGCTCTCTCCAGAGGACTCTCTTACCTATTTACTCTCGCATAGAAACAACAGCAGAAAAACTGAGTGGGAGGCCAGAAGCACTTGACTCAGTTGCGGCAATTCTCCAATTCAGCAGCTAGGTTTTCTCCCTGAGGCAGTGTAATATGACAGAAAGGAAGCATCTGAAAGCATTTCTTCATCCTCTGGATTGCAGTCTGTCACTGCTGCTGCAGAAGCAACACGCCTACCTTCCACCGCTGGCATCTCTTTGGGTTGTTGGAGGAAAACGGTGAAGGCAAAAGTTTTCTTCCTCTCCACCCTGAAATCATCTTGTTTCAGGCTTTTTAGCTCTACCAATACTTGGACATGACTAATGCAGCCATTCCTGTGCCACACTGGCAGCCCTCACAATGAAATTTCAGACTCAGGATAAGCGGAGCACAGCTTGCAGCACACATAGTGGTCTTCCTATGAACTCCTGGATCCCAGCTGCAGAGAAGAGGGTGGAGAAGATGTAATCTCCACCAAGTCTGTCTTTGGTGCTAGGGAGGGAGTGCAGTGTTTAATAACAATCATGGCACAGGCACCTATTTATTTACTTTTCCATTTCAAAGCCCCATCACCTCAGGCTAACCTGTAGCTGGGACACTGAGAAGTGGAAAACATTCTCTTGTATCCTCCATCACTTAAGCCATGGTGCTTTTTTTGCAAATCTCATTTTTAACCAGTTGCTGCTTTTGAGGAAGAAAAAAAAACCAAAAAAAACCCCCCACAAACAAAAACCCAACAACAACAAAAAACCCCACTCAAACAGCCTAAAACACAGTATAGTTGATCAGAGATGTTTTGGTAAGTGATGTTGTTCCATTTTGGAGGATACCCGTCCTTAAAGGGTTTCTACTCTACAGCTCTCAACCACTTTATCACACAGTGTTCCTTTCTTTTTAATACCTTCTCCTATTTTGCATGTAGATGCTGACTGCTCTTGGGAGAAGTAAGATGTAAAAGATAAGGTGAGGGGGAAGGCATCAGAATTTTATTCCTAGAGAGCTGAGCATCCAAAGGTTTGTAACAAGAGCTTGTAGCAGTCTGTCACACGAAAACACTTCTGGGAAACTTATCAAAGGCTATATCGTGAGGTGGGCTATTTAGGGACTGAAATTACACAGGAAGGACTGGCAAGGGAGATGTGTGCTCAGGACAAGAGCAGCTAAAATTAATGCTAAATATAAGGTGCCATATCTTTATCTATACACAAACTGCACTGCCTCACAAAGGAAAGTGAAGCAATTAGGCCCAAGTAACCAGAATATATGTGGGAGGTATTTGAAGGCAGAAGATTTAAAACACTGTAATGGGGTTGGGGGAGGGTTACAATAAGAGGTAATATTTCCTGATAGGTTAGTTTACATCCTTTGGAAAATGTCTTGGAACCAGACCAGAAAAGTAAGCAAGACCTCAACCAGGACTTGGCTGGGACACCACCCAAGCAGAGGCGAAAAGCAAAGGCACATGCCGCCCCTCCAGCGAGTAATCCCCAAGAACAAAATAAATCAAAGGCCTGACAGGGTAGGTCTGCATGGATTTTCAGCTGCCTCAGTCCAATTCAAAAGCAGGCTTCCCCTTTCTTCTTCCTCTTTTGAGTCAGTGCTAAGGGCAAAGAGGAAAACCTGAGCTGAAACAATAATGGCTTGTTCTCTTCTAGAGAGGAAACAGGAATTCATTCCTGGATCCCAGAGAGGCAGGATCAGGCACAAGTATTTCCCCCCACCCTGCCTGCCACATTTCTTCTTCTGCAGTCCCAAAGGGTTGGGTTACCTCTGTGATTGTTTGCACAGCTCTTTTTACCAGTCATTGAGGTGAGCTGTCAGCACAGCAGCCTGAGGGTCAGGGTATATGAGAAGGGACTGAATCATCAGACCTTATAAGAACTCCATATAGGAAATACACTTGGTTGGAATGTATTGCTGTGAGAATGGGGAGGGGCAGGAGGAATATGTCAGCCTTGGGAAAGGGTCTCTTTCCGCTTTTGCACAACTCCTTGCCCCTATTTATCATATCAACACACAGACAACACTTTGTCTTTTAGAGTGAGAGATGGGGGCCAAACATTTCATCACAACAAACTGAAAAATCTCTACTGCTTTTACTTGGATGTGGGAATCGTACACTTGCTTTTAAATATAAACCTAAAACATCTATTTGTGAACGTACTGTTGCTTTCATGTGGGAACCTTAGCTGAACACAAAGGATTACATAGTGCAGCTGCAAATGAATAGAGCTCCTAGGATTAAAGAGATTTTATTTAGCCACACATGAAATAGCAGAGCTGAAGGCGACCTCTGGTACAAGGGGGAAAGAAAACCCCAAACTCAACAAGTAGTTTAGTGAGCACTGGAACTAACAAAGCTGCATCTCCTGTGTATTTGTATACTGTGGTTGATTAACTAGGGTGTCTAAGATGGCATAAACTTCATTTGAAGCTTTTCATACAGATGAGGCACTTGCTACGTTTCAGACATTCCATAAAAGTGAAAACACTAATAAGGCATGAACCTATGTGGTAACTTTGCCTGTCAGTGACTGTGATAGGGTCTCATTCTGCTATCAGGCCACTTATTTTCACAAAATCTCAAGGGATGTAATTTTGCTTCTGCCAAACTTGTTTGAAATCAAACAGTGGGTTCAAAAGTTATTAGAGAGATGGACAGACAGGCAGACAGAGGTAGACACCATGACCGCAGAAGCCTCATTTCCATTGGAAACCCAGTTAAAAGAACCTATATCAAAATTAATTTTTAAAGGGAACGTGATAAGCAGAGAAGTAGACCTGTGCAAAGTGCAATTTCAAATTTTAAGTGAATTTTACGCTAGGAAAAGCTATTGATGACAGTCTGGAATATTAAAAGTCACCCTTCTACCTTAAAGGAGAGCAACAGCACAAGATGAGCTGCAGCGCCCCACCTCATGCTTGGATTTTTAAGCTAATTCATGCTTAGCACAGGTGATCACTTATAGAGAAGAGACAAAGAGCAGCTGCAGCAGCCCTGTCCTACAGTTTTTTTGTGCATGGGAGCACTTAGGGCTAATCGCATATGTAAAGTGCTGCAGCTGCCTCTGAACGTTTGTATTTCACCCACTGCCTTGTCTTTATCCACATTTTCTTCCTTATCCCTGTCAGCTCAGTCCCTGGGCTGCAAGAGGGAAGCGCTGATTTTTATCCTTTGTGTATGCACTGCAAACCACTTTCGGGGCCTGACACTTGATTAGGGCCCCCAGAAACTATTGCATACCACGCAAAAATCGTAATTTAACATTACAGCCCCTAGTCTCTCAGCTGGGACACGTGTGTTGAGCCAGGGGTACTTATTCATGCTCCCATTCGGAGACTGGGAGCAGGGCGGGTTTATTCCCAGCTCTGACACTAGCCTGCTGGGCGGCTTCAGGCAAATTGCTCTGGCATCTTCCCATCTGTAAACAGGGTACCCACCTCCTGCTTTTTTAGGAGTCGGTGAGTTTCTACTGCTGCTCTGTGAGAGGATTCGGAGAGGACCGGCTAGCAGCCACCCTGCTTGTGTCCTGCTCGCGTCCCCCTTTTCCCCATGAGCACCCCCAGCTGGCTGCCATGTTAGAAAATGGGGGGAGGGGGGAAGTGTTGTAAATAGGCTTTTGCATTTGCACCCCAAAATCTGGCTGCCACCCAGGCCGGGCTCTCTCCAAGCGCTCTGATCAGGGACCAGGGTCATGCAGAGCGGGCGACCACCCCTGTTCTCCCGAGGACCACGGGCACGTATGGGGCTGGGAGAGGAGTAGTACAGCCGAGATAACCACGTCCCTAGCGATCCAGGGGAGCGTGAGGGGCCGGCGCAGGGCGGTGCGGCCGCTCCACCCGTCGGGGCGGGCTCGGGCAGGCCAGGTGAGGCGGGCCCGGCTCTGCCTTTTCCCTCCTTCCGCAGCTTCCCGGCCGGCCGGCCCTGCAGGTGCCGGCAGTATGGCGGAGTCCCAGGTGGTCCTCCTGGACGATTCGCACGTCAACGAGAAGGTAACGCAGGCCCAGGCCCGCTTCTACTACAGCGAGGAGCAGCGGCGGGCCCTGGAGGCGCTGGTGACCCGGGGGGAGGCAGCCTACCGGGAGGCGCTGAGGAAGGACCAGCTCCGCGACTTTCTGTCCAGCCGGGAGCTGCAGGCCCTGCGGAGCAGCTGGCGGGGTTACGACGACCCCCGGGAGAGCAGCAAGGTAGCCCGGGGGCCCGGCGGCGAGACCCTCTCGCTGGCCTACTGGCCCGAGTGCTCGGACACAGAGGTGCCCCCGCTGGACTTGGGCTGGACCGATAAGACCTTCTACCGGGGCATCAGCCGAGTGGCCCTCTTCACGCACCCGCGCAAGGAGGAGAGCGCGCCCCACCTGAAGGAGGTGGTGCGGGAGATGATCCAGCAGGCGCAGAAGGTAGGGCCTGGCCACCACACAAAGAGGGTGCCCTCAGCGGGCCACCCTTGCCCACCTTCACGCCTGGGTTGGGGCACCTGGGCAGAGCTGGGGCTGTGTGGGGTTGGAGGGATGCAAGAGCCTGCTACAGCCAGGCTTTGCTCGCCAGTTCCCTCTGAGCTGGGAGGAGCATGTTGGTGGGCGTCTGTCAGGTAGGGCTTTCCCTGCAGTTTTTTACTGGTCACATCATGGTTCATCAAAGCCGGTGCCCAGGATGCGGTTAAACCCCTGCACACACCTCCCACCACCCCCCAAATTGCAGCTTTATGCCCACGTTTTCTTTTTTATGGTTCACTGGCTCAGGGAAAGACAGGTTGTGATGGTGTGCCAGCCAGCCCTCCTGTACGTGCAAGTATCCCTAGTTAAACACAGGGCAGTGAGTTTGTTTATGGGGTGGTGGTTTTGGGGTTGGCTTTTTTTGTGGTCTCAACACCATCCAGCCTGGACTGCAAGCAGCCGTGGTCCAGACAATATGCAGCTGCTCCTCCTATTTATCTTTGGCTGGAAAGTACTGCTAATAGTGACAGGGCACCTCTGGCAAGAAAACAAACCAGCTGTGATGCTACTAGGGACTTTTTTAGGAAGTAGGGGGCAGTGACGAAGTTTTTCTATGTCTGGGTGAAGTTTCCAGGTTCGATCACTCAGGAAACGGTCCCCTCCTGAGCTGACATACCCCCCGGAGAAAGTGCAGCTTTCAGTTTCTTCTGCTTTCTAATTCAGCAGTTATTTCCTCCCCCACCCCAGCACGTCACACGCGCAACCTTTGCAGGCTGCTTAAAAATGAATCTGCTGGGAAACACAGAAAACTTTCCAGAGAGGCATTAATCCAGTGGGTGATCTCTTCAGCTCTCTGCTTACAGAAATACATGCAAACCCCATGCTAAGTGACTGCCATGATCAGAAGACCCAGAAGCTGTGGGTGTTTACACTCCCAATTTGGTGCAACTACTGCTCCTCTTTCCACTGCTACAAATGCCTCTACAGACTGCACAAGGACTGGGAAACTTTGCTCTTTTCGATAGCTCTGCCTGACACCTAAAAATAATTAATTCCTTTGTAGATTTTGATTTTGTCACTGAGTGGCTGAACTGTGCCACTCCCAGCTCAAAGTTGGTTTCGTGTTTAACAGCCATTGAAGTGTTTAATGGTCCTTTGCGGAGATAACTCTGCCTGTTGCCTTCAGCTGAGGTGGCCCTAGCAAAAAAAAATCCAGGTAGCAGCTTTACATTCAGCAGATAACAGTAGGTTTTGCTTGTTTTGAGTTGGGGGGCAAGGGGTCTAAACAAGTACTCATAATTTGTGGCACATGTCTGTGGGTGGCTTATCATCAGTGTTTTACAAACATATGTTAATTAAGCTCCCTTGCCGCAATGAGATTGGCAAGTTAATGCTTGCCAATCTGTAAATACCTGTGAAAACCTAGGCACACCTATGGGCCCTGTGGTTGTTATCCATAGGGTAGGCAGAGGAATGGGGAAAACCTCTTGCAGGGGTAGACACTCATGCTCTGACTTGCTGTGTTTGGGAACGCTCCTTGGTAATCTTGACAGATCACCAGCTGCAGCAGGGGTTTGAGAAGACTAACATAACCCACCGCATGTTTTTCTGTCTCGGAGGTGCCATCTGCAAGGCAGCTCATCTGCTTTTTGTACAGGACTGCCCTTTTCTTGGGTTTAGTCCCCAGTCTTGCAAAGAAGCTTGAATTGACCCAGGGCCCTAAAGCCTGGAGGGAACTATCCCTTCACATTGCAAGGCCAACAACTAATGGTCTGTCCAGGACATCTGTGTAATCTGTGTAGTCATTGGATGCGTTGCAAACAGAGGGGATGGAAAGAAAGCACGTTCACACTCTTCCTATCTATTCTTGACCAGTTCCTTATGTGGATGATTTTACTCCAAATGGGTATTTTCTGGCATCCTTGCTCCTAAGTAACTGCATCTATACCACGGTGTGTGGAGGGGAGAAGGAGCGTAACAGCCCTGAATTAATGCATGGACTCTTCAGGCCTTTAATTATAATCTGCCAGTATATGAAGTTGTTCAGGAATAAAGTGGCACAAGTTCACCTTGTTTTAATTTTCAGAAGTTCTAGCAACATTCTCTGCATCTCTCTGCTTTGTGCTGGGAAGTGAGAACCAAGGCAGGGCCTGAAATCCTGTTCTCCCAAGCAGGAGTTATCGGGGGACCTGCTATTAGTTTATAACGTAGTTCCACCATAGTTCGCCTGCATCAGGAACCTACATATTAATGGTGACCATAAACACAATGTCAGCTCTTTTTTTTTTCTTTTTCTAACAAAGAAAAGCTTGTGTAAGCACCGTTGACAGAAGGAGCCTGATGGAGCAATGCGTTGGTTGTTGTTGGCTGTACAAGCAGAGACTCAGCAAACACAACAGGGGACATCTACTATGACATCACTTTCCCAAAAGCAATTTCTTAAAGGGCATTTTTTAAAGGAATGAGGTCTCTGGTGAGAATTATTTTCCATTCCATATGTGACTCCTACAATTTGAGCTATGCCTCTTCCAGACTCAAAGTGAAGGCAGTCCTACTGTTCAGTCCACTCTTCATCTCTGTTCACACCTGTATGTGCCATCCCCAGCACAGCTTGGCTTGTCACTGTCACCCCAGTGTCTGGGAAATTAAAACTCAGAAAACTATTCCCAGGGTACTGCCAAGCATGAGAGTTCTGACCTGGCTAGTAGATGTTTCCCTGCAGGACTAGGAAAACAGTTGTTTCCTCCTTTTTTAGCCTTTCAGGTGTTGGGAGAAATACTCTTTCAGGCAGCAAAGTGAACTGGTATTTCTAATGGTGTAAAAGACACAGAAAGGGAGAGAGAGACAAAACATGCAAGATCAGCATTAAAATTGCCCATAACCTTCTTGGTTTTGTTGTTACTCGTCCTATGAATGTTCAGGCTTGTCTGTCATGTCAATGCAACCTTTTGTTTTTATGTAAAATCCATGCCTGGAAAGAGGGATTAGTTTTATACCAGGCAAAAATGTCCATGTGAAGAGAGGGGGATGATCATTTTACCTCTAAATCTTGAAAACACACACACACGCACTCCAGTCCTTTCCTGACAGCTATGGGGTGTATGTGTTTTAAGACATTCCTTGAAAAGCCAGCCTTGAGAGCAGGATTCTAACAGGGAATTGGGGAAAAGAAGAAAATAAAATTATTCTTGTCTGCACTACACACCGTGGCTGAGGATCTGGGCTCTGATTTCTCTCTATGTTCATCCTTCCAACAGTCACCTTCTGATTAAGTTAGAGCTGTGTTTTCCACTCTTAGTTTTCAATCTATTTTCAGTGTTCCTGTTTGTTTAGGTGGGTCCTTACAGAGTCAATGAAAGTTTCACAATACAGACGAGAAATGAAGTATTTGACTTTGGCAATCCTCAGGCTGCTGAAATAAGCCACCTTCCTCTTGAGGAAGGAGAACCTCAAAGACATTTGTTAAGTTCCTTCCAGAGTGCAGCAGAAGCCAAACCAGAAAATCCCAAGATTATTGATAGTACTTGGGCATGTACATCCCTGTACTTTTGTCTCCCCTATACCCTCCCCCTCCGTATTTTAGTATCAGTGCTCTCTGTTATTTTGCACCAGTGTGATGGGCGCCTTCTTCCATTCCTCACGTTTCATTCAGTTGTCTATCTATTGTTGTCTTGTTTCCAGATTATTGCAGTGGTCATGGATGTATTTACAGACCGGGACATCTTCCGTGACATTGTTGATGCAGCATATAAGCGCTGGATCCCAGTCTATATAATCCTAGATGAGGAGGGTGTGAAGCTCTTCTTGGAAATGTGCAGATGCCTTGACCTCAGTGATTTGCAGATACGGGTAAGATATTCAATACTGAACCATTATCTCCCGAAGGTCAGTGGCCTTTTTTCAGTTGTAATGAATGTTGGAACTCACTTGGACAGGCAAACACATCTCTTCCTCCCTAGAAGTCACATCACAGCACTTAGACAGAGGCTGATGGAACACAACGGGGTAAGAGAGTGGCTTGCTAACTCAGGAGGAACGAGACACAGAAGTTTTGGATTATTTGCCTTTTGTCTGAGATAGAGATCTATGTAGTTTCTTTGCTCTTGTGACGTAAAAATTCCTGTTTGGGAAGAAAATTGTATGAGGAAACTCCCGTGGGTCTCCTATGCAAGGATTCAAACTGGAGTCCGGAGTATCTCTGAGTTGTGGTCTGCATGGATCCCTGTTATAGGGCACAAATAATTGGTGAAATCAAGACTTTCCTGTCCATCAGGGAGTGAATAAGCTTGTAGTTCTCCTTTACCTAAGAACGTAAGGGACTGAGCATAAAAGCTCCCCAGTTTCATATCAGAGTATACTTTCATGTTATATATGCAACACAGCAAGTAGTAAGCCTAGCTTGGCCTCAGTAAGATCTCATTCCATTACATACAGACTGAAATCCTTTGTGTGTTTACAGTCAGTATCGTATTCCTTGCTTTTTTCATAGTTTTTAGTCACTGTCACTGCTACAGACTTGCTCTGAATAGAGAAAGAATTGCTAGGATGGAAACAACCTATGGGATGCCAGACTCGCCCCTTTTGTGATCTAACTGTTCTGAGCAGGGGGGAAGGGAAAGTGCCTTTTTGCCTGGAGGAAGGGCAGAGCTGCCATAAACACTTAATTAATAGTTTAAAAAAAATCAAAAAGCTCTAAAGGTTATAGAGACTTATATTAACCATTTTAGGAGAACCGTCTTAAATCTGGATGAGAATGACTTGCATATATCTGAACAGCGCTCCCGTGAACTGCCACTCTGCTCTGACTTTCTAGACTTCATCAAAAAAGACATCCAGCTGAGCAGCTTTCTCATCTTTCTCCAAAACAGAGATAGAAGTATCTTTCTTCTGGTGTCTTTGAAAGCAAGACAGAGACATCATCATAATAGACCTGTTTCAAGCTTCAGGGGTATTCTGTGGCCTAGGCTCGAATCTCTTTGGTACAAAACTGTGAAATCACAGCAGTAGTTCCATTTGCTCCTGTGCCTCTTTCCCAGGACTTTTCTCACCATGTCACTGTGTGCAGGAATGATGCCTTCAGTACTGCATATTTTAACTCCTGGGGAGAGTGAATGAAAAGATACCCTGGCATTTTCGAAGAAGTTGTGATGCTATTGGAGAGGCAAGTTCCTTTTTGTCTGCCTTCTTCATCTTTAAACAGTAAGCAGTTCCCTTCTGCTCCTCCTCTTAACTTCTTTCCCCGTAGGCATCTACACAGACTTGATAACTCCAAAACCAGTCATCACAGTGACATGCCACGGCAGTGACAAGATCCTGCAGCAGCCCAGTTGCGTTACCCTTTCCAAAGAAGCAGAGTTTGAACCTATGCCATCAGAACCAGGAGAAAACTCTTCAGTGTCCTTTCTGTGCTTCCTTTCTCTCATAGCAGCACTCTGTTTTTCATTAGACTCCTTCAGCTAAAAGTCCCAGTACAAGCTGAGCTGAAGAGGGTCTCCTGAGAAAAACTTTTTAACATCCTTCTTTTACCCAGTTGTTCACCCTTCTGTAGAGCTCCAGCTCACAGAGTGCTCTCCTTCAACTTTTCCCCTTTTCCCAGCTATCTCATGCTGTATCTTTAATTCCCCTTAAGGCTGTTGTATTCCTTTTCCAATATGGACAAGACTTTAGTTAATCTTGTTAAGGTCAATGCAGTTTATTTTTGTCTGTGGTACTATGGAAGGACTTACTTCCGGAAAGGGGAAACAGGTCATTTGCCTCTCATGGAAGATGGCCTCTTAATGACCTGCCCAAGGCTGCCTTGGATGTATCTGCGCTACTGCGTGGGTCGGTATGGCAGAAGTCATCATACGGTGATTCCCCTGACACCGGGCTTTAGATACCTGCAGAAGCTGAGGCAAGGCTAAGGCTTCCCCTTAGAACTCCCCCACCCCCACCTCACTGACACTGTAATGTGTCAAGGGTTGTTTTGAAGGGCAAGAAGGGGAAGCTGGGCCCCTTCAGCCTTGTTCAGGCAGAATCATGTTGTCCAGCATCACCTGATCACCGAGGGTGTTGTAATAGCTGTGGCGTGGTTTAACCCAGCAGGCTGCCGAAACAACATTTGCTCACCCACTCCCTGCCCCCGTGGGGTGGGGGAGGGAATTGAAAAGCAAAAAGGTAAAACTTGTGGGTAGAAATAAAGACAGTTTAATAGGGCAGAAAAGAAATATAATAATAGTAATAATGATAAAATTATATAGAAGTGATGCACGGCACAGTTGCTTACCATCCAAAAGTCATGCTCAGCTAGTTCCTGAGCCATGTGCCTCCTGGCCAATTCTCCCAACTATACATGGACAATGATGTCATGTGGTACGGAACATCCCTTTGGCCAATCTGGGTCAGCTGTCCTTGCTGTGTCCCCTCTCAGCTTCTTGAGAACCTCATGCCTTCTCCTTGGCAGGGCAGTATAGGAACCTGAAAAGTCCCTGACTGCTTGGAAACAACTGAAGCATCAATATGTTATCAAGATTATTCTCATCCCAAATCCAAAACGCAGCACAGCACCAGCCTCTAGGAAGAAAATTTAACTTTATCCCAGCTGAAACCAGGACACTGAGGAAGAACAAGAAACTCCAGTGTAGTTAACTCTTATGGTTCACCCATTTCTTATTTATGTCATGTCTTTCTTCTGAGATCTGCTTTGATGTCTGAGCTTTTTCTACAAATTTTCAGCAGTGGGGAAAACATTGTCTCCTTAGGCTCTCTTTTTGTGTAACCATTTTGCTTCTGAAAGTGGGCCACAGTTTGTCAGCAAAGGAATCACATATTCTTCCTTCTTCCCACCTTGTGCAAGATTTACAGGATGGCTTTTTCTCAGAAAGTTGCAGCAACGTGGGATGTAACTTTAAGTTTTAGAGGCATGTTGTGACACTAGGGAAAGAGAGATGACACACTACCAGGGACTGTCATTGCTGCAGGGTCAGGACGCTTATTCTGTCTTCTATCATCACTGGATGCTCAGATTGCTCTGTGATTCCTGCCCTTTTGTTTCCATTGCCCAGTTCATCCAGTGCAGAGTGAATACTTCAGTGGCCCTGATACAGGGAGATTTACTGTTAACACTGGATTTTGCCCTTTGTCTGCAGACAGTGCTGGGCGTTTCTGCAAAATTCCTGGCTATTGTATCATTTTGAGATGGCAAGGTATCATGGTCTGCTGACGGTCTCACAGGAGGGAGACTGCTGTAGGAAGACAAGACAGTTCCTCACCCTGCACAGACAGAAAGTTCCAAGCTTGAAATGAGAAAACCTCAATTTCTGTCTAAAGGCCAGAGATCACTAGAAATGTGTTTAAACTCAATCATCGACACATTCATCCTGGGATCTTAGTAAGAGCATTTCTTGTGTGTATGAGTCATACGGCTTCCTGAGCCGACAGGACATGGTTTGCCAGAGTTCTGTTATGTTTGACACAAGAGTGTTCTTCATAGATCACAATGAATCAAAGTTCTCATAGATACAACATTCACAGCCCCACAAAAAGGCCTCTTTTTGTTGACCTGAGGGTGAGTGTTGTCACCAGTTTTTTTATGAATTCTGTTTCTCCCTATGTTTCTGCTAACCAAGACCCCAGGAACAGACACTCCTGCTCAAAGACAGGGAGTTCACCTAGAGCTCCAAGCAAGCCCAGGGAATTAATTACTTACAGGAAGTTCACTTTCATGTTAATTTTGTACATTGATTTTCCCATCATGCAGGGAGTTCCTCCTCTCACTCCAGGAATTCTTTGAATTCTCTGCCTAAGAATTTTTTGGAATTTCATCTCAGTATTTGATGTCTTTTCTCATCAATTCCTCACTCAAGTGAGGGGGAAGCTGAATGTGATGTGATACAGTGCTGTTGTAGAGCCTTATTCTAGGTTCCTTTGGACCCTTTGAAAGTGGGGGCTTACAAGACTCTTTTTACAGAGACCCAAATAAATAACACCCAGTAAAGACCTTGGCAGGCCAGGTTCAGCTAGCTGCATTCCATCCTATTCTACTAGAATACCTGCAAGTGTTACTATTTTTTCAACAAGCACACTTTTCCCAAAACACTTCAGGGCAAACACATAGGGGAAGTCCACAGTATTTTCCAGCATTACTTAGTGGCTTCTTCCAGGTTGCAGCTGCTTTTGTGTTCCTATGAGATGAGCACTGTCCACCCATCTCTGACCTGGAGGTCTGATCACTAGAAGTCAGAATCTTGCAGACTAGAAATAAGAAAAAAAAATCCTTCATAATTGTCACTGTGGTGTTGTCCCCATGATTCCCCTATCTGTGTTTCTCTTTCCTCCTTCTGTGGTATTTTCATCTAGGACTTTAGAGTGGGAAATGGTGGGCTTCTGGGGCCTCCCCCTCAGCCCTCTGCTCAGGTGAAGCAGTAGTGCAAGAAAATGAAGGACAGGAGATACCCCAACAGATCTGTTGACTGAAAGGATCTGTTTTTTCCAGGGACAGCAGAAAGGGGCTCTGCACACTTTGAAAAACACAGTCAGTATAAGGGACTGTCCAGTCACGGTCATCTGTCAGCTACTGCTTCTGTCTGTTGCCTCTCCTTAATCTGTTTTACCTCAGTTAGTTTACAGAGGTTGTTCATGCCGTCCATCCCAACTTGAAATAAAGATACCCCTGCTGCTTTGTGACTTTGATATCAGCGGTTGTTGCGAGAGGGAAGGTTCATAGATGATTCCCTGGTGGAAGAACTTCCAGCGCTTCCCTTTAGGTTCTGTCTTGTGTATCCCCCCCCTCCTCACCCCCAGCTGGTGAGCACTAGCGTCCAGGTCTGTCAAGTGTCAACTAAGCATCAGTCACAACACACAACCCATTACTGACTTTCTAAACTGGGTCTAATTTAACTTTCTGTGGATTCAGGGTGAGGTTTAAAAGTGCGTCACAATAAAGTAAGAAAGACTGATTCCTTCACTGCTTGTATTAGGATGCTCTCTCAGGCCTGAGTTTTACCAGTCTGTGTTAAGTTGCTGCCAGGGAGACGTTAGTCACTGCTTGTGATGATGAGTGATGCGAGCCTCTGTAAAGGAAATGTGGAAATTTAATGCAGACTGCAGCCTCTGTACATCAGGCTATGACAAACCTTAAGCAGGCTTCTGCAAGGATGCAGATCTCTAGGAGTCACTTCCATCCAGTGAACTAACCTGTCCTCTACCCAAAATATTTGTTACTGCTGTAACACCAATGCCCCCCAAAATAGCTACAATCTCACCTCATTTATATTTGTCTGTCTCTGTTGTTGTTGTTGTACAGTCTTCAGTACGTGAACCCAGGCTTGTTGCTGCTTGGTACAGCTTGATATATCAGTCTACAAGTGCTCCAAGATCCTTCAAGGCAGAAAATATTATACAAATAACCTGTTAAGTGACTCGATGTTTATATGACTTTGTGCTTGTTTTCTGCATTTCAAGATGTATTTATGCACTCCTGTGCCTACTTTGTTCAAGGAGGTTTATGTGTTCAGCTGTTTGGTTCCATCCCCTCTGCGCCTTTCTAAGTGTTATGCATGGCTCAGTTACTGCAGGAATTCAGATGTGCTTTCTTTCCACCAAAAGAAGGTGATATAACGTACAAACACAATAAAATCCACACTTGTTACATGCTAGGAAGCTTTTGGCTCACACAGGCTGTTATTTCTTGATTCATAAAGGTACATGACATGCCAGAGCTGTTGATTGATTTGAAGAACAGAGGTCCTTCTTGACACTTGCAGTCAATAGTCCATGATTTGGCAAATCCCACATTCAGCTTTACTCAGCAAGGGAAGAAAAAAACTCAAACATTTCAGGTGATCAGCCAGCCAACTACCAATGTTATTCTAAACCCTGGAAAGGGCACCCTTTCTCCTGCACTCTACCCAGCCTGCATTCAGCATCCCACACAAATGACTCAGTGCTAGGCCTTGGGCAAGTCACTTCATCTTTTTCTCTTTCAGGCTCCTCATCTTTAAAACAGGGTAATAATACTTTCAGCAGCGTTGGGAGCATTAATTAGCTAATGCCCACACAGGACTCCAGACAGATCAAGCAATAGATGAATGCAAAATAGCAGTATCATCAGTTACTGTTAGTCAGAATTTGTACTGTCACTGCTTTATTTTAGTGAGGAAAATAGGGGCGGATTCAAAAGGTAACATTCTTTTTTTTTTTCTTTTTAAATAAATCTGCATTCTTATAATCACTCATCCCTGCATGCAGATTTTTATACCCTATCAATATTTAAGCTGTCAGTGAGGTTTATAATAATAGGACTTAGCTCTCTTTGGGATCTGAGGCTGTGTGCGCATTAGCCAAATCCTCATGGTTCTTCTGCTCTGCAGATGGGGGAAGAATGAGGCAAAGGTGAATTGACTTTCCCAGAACATCACAGGGAATGGTGTCAGAACTGTGATTACACTTGGGACTATATGACTCCCAACCCTGTATTTATTACTCCAGATCACAATACCTTTTAGCTTTTCGTTGTTAAAAGAATTCTTACAGAAACAGATGATGGAATGAAGAAAATGGCCTAAATTTGTGTGTCAGAACGACAAGATAATTTGCTCTAAACTTAGGCTGACAGTCAGTGGTTTTGGGGGAGGGGATGTTTCATGTTAGACAGTCTGTAAGTTCAGCTTCGTGCAGCCAGGACCCGTGTGCAGAACAATGCTCAGTCAGTCCAAGGTGCAAGTATTTTCCTGGCGGTCTTCAAGGCCAGGTTGGATAGGGCTTTGGGCAACCTGGGCTAGTGGAAGGTGTCCCTGCCCGTGGTGGGAGCATTGAAAGTAGGTTATCTTTAAGGTGCCTTCCAACTGAAACCAGCCTGTGATTCTGATAGTGAGGGCAGGCATATGTGTGTTGTTGAAAACTTAACCTTACGTCTTTGTTTCCTCTGTGCTTGGTAGAGCTTTGGTTTGTTACTTTTAGGTTTGCTGGCCAAAGGGCGTGAGATGGGAGGTTTGGAGAGAGAGATTCTATTTTTTCTAATTACTTGCATTGATTTAATGAAAAGGTTTTCCTTCCTTTTCTTCAGAAATTCTTCTTTACTGTTCTGCTCAGGACAGAAGAGGAGACACTTGCCCTACTCTCTTAGTTAAAAAAAAGTTCTGTCTTTTTTCACAATCTGTTGACCGGTGAGAAATTTGGGTGGACGCTGTAACTATTTGTGGTTCTTAGAAAAATAACAAAGGTCAGGGCTCCTTTTGTTGTAACAGACAGGAAACATCTACTTTTTGAGCAACAGAGTTGTTCCCTCATGTCTTCTGTGGTAATTAAATTGTTCAGTCTTCTAATTTAACCGGTTTTGTCAAGTCATGTTGTTGGGAATTGGAACACAAGCACAAAAAGAACTTGATGCAGACGTGTGTAGCTGTGTCCTTTGCACTGCACAGTGTTACAGAGTTCCTTGGTTTTGTGATCCTGCTAACATTGTCTGGAAAAAGCTCATGAGTGCTGTGGAATAGGGATCAGGCTGACTCAGAGCTTCCTCTGATTCATTCCTTCAAACTGGGCTGGGTCTTCTGGGCTACAGCACAGGGCTGGAGATGGAGGATTATTTGGTTTTGAAAGCTTTGTCTTGGCAGTGGGCTGAGATGAATAGCTGAAGACAGCAGGCAGGGTTACAAGACGCGGACCCATTGGACAGGGCTGTGAACTGATGGAGGGGAATGAGTTGCATAGACAGGGGATAACAGGTCTTACAGCACTATGCTTTCTTTTCTGCAGCCCTTCTGATTTCTGATGGCTGATACAAAGTGAGCTGTAGTCCCAGAAGTAGTGAGATAATGTGAGTGACATGTTAAGACTTGGAGCTGGCAATTATCTAATTCTCTGCCCTATTTATTGTGACGTTTTGTCTTTCCACCTCCTTGTTAGAATATCCGCATACGTTCTGTGACGGGAGTTGGGTTCTACATGCCAGCAGGGAAGATCAGAGGCACTTTGGCATCCCGATTCCTGATGGTGGATGGTGAAAAGGTGGCCACAGGATCATACAGGTGGGTCACTCTTGACTAAGGCAAAGCTGCATTCTTTGTGTGAAGAATGGCTTGTGACTTTGCTCGAGAGTCTTCTTTCTACATCATTCCCTTTCTTATCCTAGCCTCTGTAATCTGTGTGGCGTCTGTAGATGTTGGGGTGGGATGGCAGAGCAGGTGGTGTAGAGCATAGCTGCTCCTAGGAGAACAGAACATGCCTATGGTAGTGGACCCTTTCAGTGGTCTAAAGATAGTTCCGCACTGCATCAGGTGGTGGTGTGCAAGGACTCCCCACCAGCCCCTCTGCTCAGTTCTCTTTAGGGATGTTTTCAGTCTAGAGACTCCACTTCTTGATGCAGTGTTGCTTTTTTTAAAGGGCTATCTCTCTTCCAGAGTTTTAGGGCCTTTCCTTCTAGATCTGCTCCGCGTGTCTAATGAAGAACAGTAATAAAGAGCTTCGTGTTTCTAATCTGACCCATCTTGGCAAAGACATATGGGCAAAGGGCACAATGCTGCTGATTCCCATGTAGTGTCTTAGATACTGTTAGGTGGGCTGGGGCAAGTGTGCACCAAAAAAACTAATGTCAGTTGTGTTTCCTACTCTTAGCTTCACGTGGAGTTCATCCCACATTGACAGAAACATCCTGCTAGTCTTGACAGGACAGCATGTGGAGATGTTTGACGTTGAGTTTCGTGAGCTTTATGCCATCTCAGAGGAAGTTAATTTCCACAAGGAACTGGGTATTGCTAACCCATTTGCTCTTGGAATTGGGAAGCCAGGCCTTCATTCCTCCACCGTGGCTCGGAAGTTCATTAACCCCAAGTATGGTTTAGTGGCAGGGGCAACTCGTGGTGATATGATGCTCTGGGCTTCACGACACAAGCAGGATAATCAGGGCAACATGGAAAAGGAGGAAAAAAGTGAGTCAAAGAAACGCTTAAATCAGTTTCTGAATGACTTAATCACATTGGAGCAAGAATTCCCAGAAATTGATCCCCCTCTGGAGAACGTGAACAAGCTCAACCGGAGCCCTCAGAAACTGTTCTCCCGGCTCCACGTGGACCTGAAAAATAAATCCAAATCCAGAGAGTCTATTCGAGATGTGAAGAAAGAGGATGCACAAGCCAATTCCAAGCAAGGAAAGCGGTTTGCCAGTGGGCTTTTCAGTCGCAAGGCCAAACGGTCTCCAGGCTCGAGCATTGAGGCCAATTCTTTTGCCAGCGAAGGACATTCAGGAGAAGATCTGGGGAACGTGAAACTGGAATACGAGCGGCTCAGCATCGGCCATGCCAGCATTCGGAGCACTGGAGGTGTCTCAGGTAAAACATCTTCTACCTCTTGTAAGCATATTCTGCTGCAGTGCCCCTTGCTGCAAGTCTGGTTGATTGGTGCAAACGTATTCGATACAGTCACTTGCAAGTATTTCCTCTATATTAAAAGGAGTGGGATCAAAGAAGAGTAGAAGGTCTATCAAGTGATAGAGGCAATTTAGGTTGAAAGCAATTTAATGGCAGTCTCATTGGTACTTCTCATGTAAATGTTTTCTCGTTCTTCTCAGGAACTGTTATGGGGCGAAGGGAGAGAAATGCTGAACATTTCTGTGTGTAAGACAGGTTGTGCTTACAGTTCATGCCCTAATAAACATCAGCACTGTGCACGGTGTTGTAGTGGTTAGCAGGGTGCAGACAGGTTTCCAGTGTAACTTTCCTCATTTGGCTTTAGTCAGGTGCATTTACTGTGACAAGTTACCTGTGGAGAAGATAGGAAAACATGTTTATGTTGGGCTGAGGGGGCAAGGAGTGGGGAAGGTCTGGAAGTCTTACTAATTTGCTACCTTATCGCCACTTGAAATGAGAGAGAAAGCCATTAAATTAGAAACTATGGAGAAGTATTAGAGCTCAACCTTTCTTTCTTTGCTAGTGTGATTGATATTTTCATAAAATCCTTCCAAGTCTTCATCTGGTTTAAGACACAAATGATAAAGATTTCTCCCAATTTCTGAGTTCAGAGCTAACTTCCCAACATTTTCAATGTTTTGTCAGATTGAAGAAAATCTGTGGGCTACAGCCTGCTTGTCTTCCCCTGTCAGTGAGCTGTGCTGGGTGTCAACACATCCTGCACCATCAGAAAAATAAACTAGTTCCAGGGAGGGGTGAAATTTCTCCTTGACTTGTCCAGCCAGAGACTGGTCTGTACTCTGATGAATGTGAAATACAGGCGCACAGAGGCTGGATTCTCTGGAGACTGCCATGATGAGAAGTGACATTCTCCTGAGACCAAAAAGGAAAGCACGGTATTGGAAAGGTCAATAATAGCAATCGATTGGGTTCCTAGAAATATTTCTAGGCTAAATGAAGGAGATATGCAAAAATGCCAAGTGAATATGAGAGAAAGGAGCTGTAAGAAGGCATGGATGGTTTAAGACTAGAGTAGGCCCATTTTAGGATGTGAATTTGGCATTTGGGAAAGCAGAAGTAAACCCTGGTTTAAAGAGGTTCTTTCTCCAGGTCGCTTTATGTCTTGAGCACAGACAGTATGTGCCGCTGGGCCCCATTCCTCAGAGACAGGAGCGACAAAATCTTTGAAGAGCTATGGACATTTCCTCTCCGAGGAATGGACCTGAGGGCTTGCACTACCCTCTAGTGACGCAGTAGAGAATTGCGTAATCTCTGTCAGCACTTGCCAATATCAGATTCCCTACGTTCTGTCAGCTGGTTTTAAAACAGACAGGCCGCCGTTCCCACAATGTCAGACTGAAATTAGACCGGGATTAAGGCACGGGATTGGTGCCTCTAACTGATCCGTGGGGCGCTGCGCCCTTCTGGGACACGGCGCAGTCAGGGCAGCAGGAATGTCCCTGTTCCCTTTTTCACAGTGGATCTGTGCCACACAGTCTGATGCTTGGCCTGGACCATTTCCACAAAGACAGGATCATGCTATTATGTTCAGGTTTTATTTATTTGCACTGCTACTTCCTGAGGGCTGGCACCTCTTTCTATAAAGAGGAAGGAAGGATTGAGAACAGGTGCAGGGAAGGTGCAGAGGTCCAGCAACTCAGCCTTCCTGCTGCTCCTGTCTTTCCAAGGAGTCTGTGCAAGTTTGATTATGTGGTTTGTTGGGTTGGGGTTTTTTTTATAGAAATTGAGAATGCCTGTTCTTGGTGACAGTGGTCACCCATCTTTGTAAAAGGCTGGAGGAAGATCACTGCTTGTGTACCCTTTGAATTGAATCACTGTTCTAGAAAGAAGACTTCTCTAGTCTAGTGATCCCAGTGTGGCATGTGAATAGAGATGGCAGAGGGCACATTAGAAAGATGGAGAGTCATGAGAAGGAAAAAATGAGTTACAACAGAGGATCCTGCAGCGACTTGATCAGTAGCACGTACTTCATTAGGATTTAATAAAAAATATTGAACATAGACATGGAACAGAGTTCCAGCTTCAAGATAAAAATAGGAGGCACTTTATTCTTGGGCAACTGTAGGTCTGACTTAGTTTTGAAAGTTTAAGTTGTCTTTGAGCAGGTCTTGTAAAAACCAATGCTGTGATAGCCTGGGTGACAGAAGTGAGGTAAGAAGTGGAAATGAAGGAGGGAGAAGGTGCTTGGTATGCAGTCAGATTAGGATGCAATTATTCAGAGCTTCACAGTTTGAAATAGCTGCCCTTACCTTTTGTAAAGATTAAACAGCACACTTAAGCCCTGTGGGCCTGCCTGTGCACACATCTTCCAAAGTCACTATTAATTCTGTAGTACCACAGAGACACATCCCACCTTGCAAATGCATAGAGAGACAAGATCGACACCCCAAGTCGCTCACAGAGTAATTGAAAGACATTATTCAAGCAGGCTAAAGGTCAGGTTTAGTCTTGTAAGAGCAAATGATGATGAAGAGAATCTGAACTGGGAAGAGAAGTGATGAAAGTGTGTTCTGCGAGGAGTCTGAAAATCTCACTGGGTATTTACATGCTAAGAAATTATACCTACAACTCAGAATTGAGAGTCTGAATATTGCAAGTGCTACAGATAGTAACATCCTAAACTAAGTGTCCAAATAAACAACCTGAGATGTTGTCCTACCAGACTGCACTGAGACCGTGCTTTGTCTTACAAAGCTTTCTTAAACTGCATCATCAAACTGACACAACTCTTGAATTTCACCGTTGCCTGCTTAGGAACACAACAGCAGCACCTCTGAACCTGACCAGAATCATTTTAAGCTGCTGCTGGCCAGACTGCGATCAGCAAAGATGCTGATGTCTGTGTGAAAGCTGTTTGCCTTTGAAAGGCGCTGCCTTTTGTTTTGTTTTCTCCCCTGCAAGAAGCAAAGCGAACTGAGGGAGCTCAGGAGGGTGAGCCCAGGAGGGTCTGCTGGCCTCAGCTTCTCCGTAAATTGGCCTTCGCTCCTCATGAGCCTTGGTTCCAGAACACACATAATAGCAGGAGTCTGTGTTTCACAAGAAATGAGACTTACACTGGACGCTGCAGTACTGCAGAAATAGCTGCTTAGTTCTCACCAGTGTTTTTCAGCTGAAGTGGGACCGCAGACAGATGGTAACTGGAATTTTCTGGCTCTTTTCCAAAGAGGGGAATGTCATTGGGTGCATCCAGGGAGAATGTTTGCTCTAACTGTAGCAGGATCTGTAGAAAAAGGTCAGACGACAAGAGTAGAAAGTGAGAATAAAGGAGTTGGGAGTTGAGATTAAGCAGAGGGGAACAGACACTTTTGGAAGTAAACACAAGGATCTTGAATGTGATACAGACAGGGAGGGGAACTGGTGGTGAGAAGGCAGGAGTAATGATGGACTTAGTAGTGACATACAGAATGAGTGGGGTCAAAGAGGAGACAGGAGGTAGAATGAAATGCTGTGGGACCATGTGAGGAGGAGGCAGGAGGATACAGAGCAGCCACAAAAGGGAGGGCAGGTTGTAGTGCAGCTTCCCACGTGGATATCAAAATGTTTCGTTGTGGAAGAAGGTGGACAAGGAGAGGGAGAGAGGCCTTCTTTTCCCTATCACCTGCAGGCAAGGAGAACACTGTACAAAAAAAGATGAGGACAGGATGGAGAGGGTCCAGACAAGGGCCACCAGGATGATCAGAGGACTGGGAAGTCTGCCATATGAGGAAAGGCCAAGAGAACTGGGTTTGTTCAGACTTAAGAACACTTAAGGGAGACCTCAGCACCATGTTGCAGTACTTGAAGGGTGGCTACAAAGAAGATGGAGACTCCCTTTCTGAAGGGAGTCACATGGGAAAGACTGGGCATAATTGGTGCAGGTTCCTTCTGGAGAGATTCCAACTGGACACAAGAGGAAAAATTTTCACAGTGAGGACAATCAGCCACTGGAATAATCTCCCCAGGGAAGTGCTGGATTCCCCAACTTTGGACACTTTTAAGATTCGACATGCCCTGGGTTCAGCTAGGCTAGGGTTAATTTTCACTAGAAGTTGGGATGGGAAAGAGCCAGGACAGGTGACCCAAGCTAGCCAAAGGGGGTATTCCATACCATATGATGTCATGCTCAGTATAGAAGGTGGCTAGTCGGGGTGGGGTGGCGTGGCTGCAGAATGTGTGGCTCAGGGATGGTGCAGGCTGTACAGCTGTTGGTGAGACACTGCATCATGTATGGCCAGTTTTGTATATTCTGTTGCAAGTCTTGTTGTTATTTCCCCCTCCCTGTGCTGTCCCAGTAAACTGTCCTTGTCCCAACCCATGAGATCTGCCTTTGTCTCCCTATTCTGCCCCCCATCCCACCAGGACAAGGGTGGGTGTGTGAGCGAGTGGCACATGGTGATGAGCTGCTAGCCAGGGCTAAACCATGACAGGCATCCAAACTAGCAGTTGGCTGAAACAAAGGAGATCAGACAGCAGTGCAGGCATTGAAAAGGGCAGGTACTGTGGAGCAGAAGGAATCCATAGAGAGAACGATGAGAGAAGCCCTAAGATGATACAAAACTGGGGCAGCGTAACTGTGCTATGTAAGTGGAAGACCCTGAGGCCTTGGGATTTCTCTTGCAAAGGAAATGGTAGAAATGCTGGCACTCGAGATATTTAAAACTGGACACAAAAAACATCTGAGAATGTGTGTGGGGATCCAATGGATGACATGATGTGACTCTTTTGTTCCTCCTCCCTATCCCTCACTCATTGGAAAACCTCCCACCCAAGTCATAGCCAGACTGTTTCACAGTGCCAGCTGCGACCTAAGAATACCACTGAAGCTGGCCTGGGTACAGGCCAGAGCCTGGAAATACTCCTCCAGTGGTTTCCTCCACAGTGTACTATGAACTTACTCTTAATTTAGTGACTTTTCATTTCACAGTAGTAGGAAATAAAATCATGAGAGAGTGCAGAGTAATGTAGGTCAAATACAAGGTGTATACAAATAAGGAGCAAGGATCGAGGACTGAGTTTAAACTTTATCCAGGTCTTATTTACTTAACATTACTTTTAACTTCTTTTCATTCCAGGTAACCTGGGTCCAAACTCCGCTACAAGCGATAAAAACAAACAGTCTACCTGTGTGTTATCTTGATTTGGAAGGATTGCCTGGAGAACTGAAGACTGAACAAGCTGGAACAGTAGCCTCTAGACTGATTTTGAACCTACAGCCAAGTCCTTCACGCAGTCACCTTCTCAAGCCACTGCACGGTCCTGGATGCACCTGGCTCCCCAGTTAAAGCACCTTTGCTGGGTGAAGCGTAGGCTTTGGATGGTCAGTCCCTTAAATGAGGGTTAGTGATGAATGTATTAGTTATATATCTGTGTGCACAGTTACTTTATGTATAAAAACAACTGTGATGACTGGTCTCAGAGGTTGCTCTGTGTTCAGATAAATGCAGGAGATACTTCTGACTTACTTGTGCTGCTACTCCAGTCTGTCTAGCTACAGACTCAGAATCACTGTGTTGCATTGTTTACTCTACTGCACTGCAGAAATGTATTGGTCTGACCGGCTGGGAAGCTAAATCCAATCAAAGTGGCAAATTCTGGGTAAAATAAGAATGTTTACAGACAGCATAACAATCCTTTGTCCACAAGGAGTCTTCCTGTAGATTCCTATTGTCACTTATCCACACCAAAATGAGTGGTCTGGGAGAAGAGTTCAGCTAGCAGAGGCCAGCAGATTTATATCTTAACTGTTTCATGTCACAAGTACAGCAGTTAACAGATTTAGCAAGAAAGTAGTAAAGAGAAAAATGGAATATGGGGAATGCTTAATCTGCATTTGAGACTGGAGATTAAGCATTTCTCCTGACACAGGAGAAATGCCTTATAAAGGGGACTGGGCAGGATGTAGGAGGAATAACGCAGCCTTCAGTGGCTGCTACCAAATCCTGTTTGTTGCTAATTCAGCAATACTTCAACCTTTGTAGAAACTGAATTATTAGGGAGCACATCATTGAGGGTTGAAGGAGGAAGCAGAGGAGGCATGCAAGTTTTTCAAATGTTCTTTTTAATATTTTTTTTTTTAACTTAACCTTTCCAAACTCTAAATCATGCCAAAATCGAGAGCTTTGATCCATAAGAAGCACTGCATGCAATCAGAGCAAAGGCCATCTGATCTGCTATCCTGTCTCTGAGGGTGGCCAATAACAGGTGATCACAGAAGCATAACATACAGAGTATGTATACAGAGATTTTTTCTCTGATGCTGTTCCAGCTGTATATGGACTTTCTGAACTGGCAGCTCCTTCTGGACCTCGCCTAAATGAACACATTCAATCCCTCTTTAAAAGTCCTTTTCCACATTTGGTCTCCATAGTGTTCTGTGACACTGAACCCCAAGTTTATTGTGTGGTATGAGGAAGGACTGTTTTCAGGCTGTTTCATGGCTTTCTTGATGACATCATCGAGCGACTCTAATTTCTCCACTGTCAGGTGTAGTGATGACCACTCCTGTTCCTTGTCTCCTTGCCGCTTGTGATTTTACAGACCTATATGATATATGTCCCCTCTCATCACTTTTTCCAAGTTGCAGGTCCATGGTATATGTAGCTCTTCATTGTTTGGGACCTGTTTGACACCACTGACCTCCTGGTCGCTGGCCCCTTTCCAGTTCTACCCACTACCAGAGTGCAGACGCAGTTGGTTTTGTTTCTTCAGTGTGTGGATTGATGTTTCACTCTGCTTTCTTGCCATCTAAATGATGCTCTCTGCTAGAATAAATAAGCCTTCTTTGATACCTAAGAAAAAAATCCAAATTGTAAGGAGGCACCTGAAAACTAACATACCTACTTGAAAAAAAGCCCACAAAAAGCAACTATTCAGACAGCAGAAAAACACAGGCTTAGTTTTCTTTTTGTTAAGAGAAACCATTTGAGTCTTTCACTGCACCAGGAGTTCACAGGAAAGGCAACTGCTGCGCTCCCAACACAGAACAAGCTGTTCCAAAGATTCTACTAGGCCCTGGGTTGCAGTAATAGTAACACTGAAACAGCTGTCTGTAGTTGATGCTAAAATGTAATTGACTGATTTATTAATTTATTAACTGCCTTTCCTGGAAGGGTATTGAACTTGAATGGCAAGCAGGTCTGTTTTTACTCTGAGTTTACCCCATGGAATGTCTTGAGACCCTAAAATACCAAAAGTATTGTGCCCTCTGTTAAGCATTCTCATCCTTGCTCAGGAGGTTAAATGCTTGCTACTCTATAGAGCTCTGTGCAACCTTCTGAGAACAAGGTGGGGGTTTACAGCTGGGTCTCTCAGCTCCTGCTATCAGCAGTGGTTTATAAAATTGTTCCTGGTAATGGGCGAAAAGAGGTGTTAGAAATGACACCGTCACTTGGATGTGGAAGTTACTTAATACATGAGTTAGCCTGTTGGCTTCAGAGGTAGGGCTCCTGTGCCAAAAGCTACTCGCTGTACGTTTGTAGGAGTAAAATGGCTCGGTTTTGCCATGTTTCCGTTATTCTCCAGACGTCTGGGAGGGGTTTTTTTCTCTCCTTGTATTTATTTCATTTTGTTAGCAGAGATCAGAGATAAATTTATCAGGCCAACATTGTTCCACTTTTTGTTTTGATAAGAACATTGTAATCTGGTGCTTCCTTGTTCTCCCAGACTTCTAAAATATTTATTTATTTTTTAATTGTGCAATAGGTTAATTAACTAATTAGTACCATGTTGATATATATGGTCAGGTTTTCCAGGAAGTCCTCTATCTCTTTGTTTTTATGTCTTTGTTGCTTCATCTTGGGTGGAGTGACTTTACAAATTGTCTGAGAGGCTGATTTCCCTTGCCCTTCCTTTTTTTCTGAGCTTGCTTATTAAGAGGCTTTACTTTCTCTTTCCTACCACAGATGTGAGAGCACTTTTCTTTAACCTTGTCAACTAACAGGATCTCATTTCCAGAGCGTGTCTCTCATCTGTTGTCCTGTTTAGTTGCCACACCAGTTCCTGAAAAGCAGTGTTCACTTGTTGTTAAAACCCTTCCCCTGTCACAGAAGTCGAGTTACATGCCTTGACTACTCCAGGGGCTAGAAGAATTCCTTAGGCTTATCACGCATTGTTTAATTACTTAATTTGAGAGAGCAAACTTGCTTTCTTGCATGATATGAATCTGCTCTTTAAACCCAGCGTGACTCTTTGGGGATGCATGCAGCCTTGCTGATCCGGAGTGGATGTTTGAGACGCTGGTGGAACTTGTTTGTCCCTGAAGATAAGATCAGCTGAACTTGGACTATTCGGCTGCTCCTATGGCAACAGATCTGAGCCTGGGTGAGGTGACCGCATTTATTTTGACTAGTTTTGCTAACTGTGGTTCTTGATGAGTGCTAGAAACCTGAGGCTGTGACCTGTAAAACAAATCTGTCGCTCTCCAGATAAAATGTGGTTGGTGGTGCTGGGGGGCAGAGGTGTGAGGAGCAGTGGTTATGGATCTTGTTAGAAGTCTGCTAGCAGAGGCTGAAGGTAGCTCAGTACCTACGGCAGTCTTCGAATAAGCTATCCTTCGGTCCTCGCCCAAGATGCTGCCTCTTGCAGCCAAGACACTAACTTCCCAGGAGGCAGGAAAGATGGGAGACATCTGTTTTTTCTGGTGCTGTTTTAAAGAACAAGATTAGCTCTCTTTGGCATCCTCGTCCTGACCCTGGACAACCCCAAGAGGATGCCTGTTCTCAGGATCCTGTTAACTCTTTGGTTTGTCAGCCTGGATTTGCTGATCTGTGTGGCACACCACGGGGCCTGTGTTTGCTGTCCTGCTTTCGGACAGAGTAACAAAGCTGGGGCTGGCGGCTTTTTTTTTCTCCTGTTGTGAAGTGATGAGTGGCTCTGAATGAGCCTCTGGGCCAAACGTGTGCCTTCTGGGTTTCTTTTGGTATGCATTTGTACATGTAATGTATATGTGTCCAGTGAATTATGCCAGAGACCTTTTCTAAGTCAAACAAATAAAGTTACTGTGTTACCTTTGGATAGTTTGTTCATTGGTGTCACTTCTAATTTCTCAGCTGCAGGTCCTGGTTCTGGGGGATTTTTCTGTTTATTTGTCTGGAACTTGTACTGTCTGGATTAGAGCAGGATTCTGTGTAACACAGGAACATCTTTGGCCAATGTTTGGCAGGCATGTTGAAAGATGTGTGGATAACTAAGTTCCCCACAAGCACAGTGTACTGTGGCTCCCGAGTACCTTGAGAGACTAATTCCTTCCTGCTTTGTCACTGCTGAAGGAGGGCTGGAGCAGATGCTCACTTCAGTTTTTCTTTATTTTTATTTCTTACTACTGCTCTCTTTGCGGCTGAACCATACCTTGTGTACCTATAAATGCATCTGACAAAGTGCCACCTCTGTTTCCCTTTCCATCTTTCTTACATAATTTGTACCCATCAGCAATGACATTTCATTTATGAAACTGAGTCCCGCTGCTACATTTCAGTTTTACCTGGTACATTGTAATCCTTGACATTTAAGTAACTCCCAAGCTCTTGTTTCCCATGCTCCCTTTGTTTGTGTATACAAAAGCCTGCTTTAAAATTCCTGACCATGTTTCAGAATAAATCCAGCCTCTATTTTACTTTTAGGCATTAAGGTACATGAAAAAGTATTTGCAGTAAACAAAATCTTCATCTTTCTTTCAGTGTTTAAAGTCCACACAGCGATTGCGTTCGTCCTGTTTAAGAGGAGTCTGTCTAATCCAAGCTCTTTCCACAGGGTATGTCAGGGCTCCGCTGATCCTGAGCCTCTTTCTTTACAGCATTAGTGCCACCAACACTTTGTGCCTTGCCTTTTTCTGCACTTGTTTTAGGGAGGTTCTCTGAGAAAATAAGATAAACTGGTCCTTCCCCTCACGTCTGCGCTGCTTTTTTTTCTCTGTTTCTTGACACTTTTGCCTGCACTTGTTCAAAACCAGGGAGCAGTCCAGGAATGAATGACCCCTTTGTGTCCCCAGACCTTACATCCCCTGTCCTTAGCCTGCTGGAGAAATGCAAATCTTGGAATCCGCATTAATAAGCCAGGCTTAGGAAAAGCACAGTGACCGGAGGAACCATCTTGGAAGAGAGACCTGAGGACGCAGAGGAAACGGTAAGGCCTTTGTGCATGCAGCAAAGCTGACTGATGTTTACCTAAGTCTTTGCACACCACTGATTTCTGATCTCGCTTGCAAGTCTGGGCACGTGTACCTGGGGAGTCAGGGTACCGAAACCCACAGCGTAACAGACTAGCTACTCCATCCTCACTCCCAGGGGGGGCAAATTTGCCATGCTTTGAGCAAGACAGGGAGGTAAGGGACAGTAGTGTCCGCACAAGGACTTGGGAGCAGAGTAGCTGGTGTATCCTGAAGTCATAACATAACATGTCAATGTCTCAGGTTTTTGGGAGATGTTTCTAATCCTGCTTCTCTCCAGCCTGTCTGTCTGCAGTATCAGCTTCTGCCTTGTCATCTGACTTGTTAGGTTTTGTTTTCTCTTTCTAAAACATTAGATATGTCACTTGTAGAGGAACTGTAACCATAAAACAGCTCTTCTGCCTGCCTCAAGTAGAAAGGAGCAACTTCTAGAGGATGGGGAGTGCTGAAAGCCGTGATTTTATACACACTGGATGTGTGAAATTGCACATAACCAGGAAAATGCAACCAAAAGAGTTTGTGCAGAAAGCAGAGAAGCAAACTACAACATTTGAATAATGAGGATTGTAGCTATTGCAGAGGACCTGAAACCTGGAGCCTAAAGATGAGAGTTGATTTTTAGTACGTACAAGTACAGTAGCATAGGGAAGGATCAGGGTTGTCGGGTTAAGGATATGTTCCATTTGTGAGTATTGACTGTATTCAGGGGTCCTTTGCCTTTTTAATTTATTTAAAGCAAAAAAGCTTCTGAGTAGCAAATTTCCAACATGCAAGGTAGAAAAGTATGTTGCACCAGTAGGCATTTTGCATGGGCTCGGGGGAGGATTTGGCACATGCCTGGTGTGGGCTGAACAAACACCCATGTTTCTTCAGCTATTTGACTTACCAAACTGGAGTGGCTGTTACAGGAAGGATTTTACTTTCTGCAATTGGCCTGATAGCCAGCTAATGGCAAGGTGAAGCGCTGATACCAAGGCTCTCCAGCCTTGGTCCTGGGGCAGGTGTTGTGCCCCTTGCCCAGAGCAGTACTCTCAAGTCCAAAGGCTAAGACATTATGAGCTAAATGAACGTGAGAACACGGGGTGACAAAGACACAGGAATGCTTCTGTGAGATCCACATCCTTGTGCTATGACTGGTGGAATGTGTTGGGTCTGTCCTTCCCCTGAACTGGCTACAGATGTAGTAGGATGGAGAAGGGGGGGCGCTGTGGGGCCGGGGGGGTGGGGGCGCGGAATTGAGCACGCAGGAGAGCAGGCTGCTTGCTCTGGAGCTGGATCCTACACCAAGCAGAAAAAACAAAGGCAATGATGTCTTGCATGCCAACAGGGTGTGGGGGATAGGAATGTCAGCTGTAACTGCAGGGCTGCAGCAGCCCAGGTCTGGGGTCTTGCACACTTGGGATTGTGAGGAATGTAAGTGTTATACCTGAGTGCTGATGCGGGCAGACCCTTGCATCTGAGGTTCCCCCAAGACACAAGAAAAGGTGTAAGTGGAGCTGCTTGGTTATAAAAGGCAGATCTGTACTTGTCCCTTCTTGCATTGTTCAGTGGGTGTTGTGCTTAAGAAATGCAGGGGTGTTTTATTATTATTATGCTCTGGTTTCTCTGAGAAAGCACTAAGGAACATCCAGGTAGCTGGGGTCTAACTTCCGTGAAGGGGACACTTCCACAAAGAAAGATAATTAAAAGAAAAAGCTAGCTCCTGGAGAAACTGCAGTATATTTGGTGAAACTCTGTATGAAATCTCAGGCTAGACAACCTTGGGAAAAGGGCATTTACCTCAAGTGTTTGAAAAGAAAAGCTATTTAAACTTTGAAAGAGCTATTGGTTTTATTGTTGCAATATTTATGATCCTCTTTTTATAGGTCATGCAACCATTTCCTTAGTTATCCTTAATCTCCTACCAGAAATTCTTTCCCTTAGCTGGCAGTCCCCTTGTGCTGAGCACTTGCACTGCAGAGACAGAAAATAGCAAATCTAAACAAAGTGGGATCATTTATAGCCGTCTTGCTAAGTGCACAACACATCTGCGGAAGGATCGGCTGCTCTGATTTAGCATGGCCATTAGTGACATTCTGCTGCCACTGAAAGGAAGAAAATGGCTCTGTTTAGTGTCCTGAGGTGTAACTGCAATAATCGTAGACATTAGAAATGGAAAAGGCCAATAGGTCATCTGGTCCATTGCCCCAGCACACCGCAAAGCAATTCACCAGCGTACTTTTTCTAGGAGTAGGTAAATTATTCTACCACTTGTTTGAGATTCTCCTTCACAGTCTAATAAATCTCATTGGAAGGAAGTTAAAAATTAACTTTTTGGAGAGGTACAGTATGTAGAAGTTCTGACAGGCATTGCACTGGAATAATGACCTGTCTCCTGGTTTATCAAAGCATCTGCCATTGCCTTTCACAATGAGGACACTGGAATATATTCACTTCCTTTGTTCTGTATTTATGACTCCAGCATTCCAATAAATCAAAAGTTTTCTGGAAGGAAAAGTTGGAGCAGTCTCTGCTGGTTTCTCACCAATTTCCAAACCACTTTTAAAGACCTTAATTCACTACAGAGCTAAAGGTATGCTTCTGCAAATCCAGATTAATTTCCCGCACCCAGTGGGATTATGCTGGATTTACGCTGGAGTTACTGACAGCACAGTATGACCAACAGCTTCCTTTTTGCATCCGAGGAGACAGACTCACAAGAACAAAGAGACAGACAAGCACAGGCGCCAGCTACAGATGCTGTACCCTGCAGCCAAAAGGAGGGTGTTGTTCCAAGCAGGCTCCATCTTGTTTCAAAATCTTCCACATAAGTAGTGCTTGGCATAAGTCATTGGGAATTCACCCAGGCACGGCAGCCTCCTTAACGTGAGGACACCCTTGGAAACGCTGTAGGGTCTTTGCATTGAATATTGCTGCAAAAGCAATTGCTGCAACACAAAGTCTTCTGGAGTTGCCCTCCCTTGGTAAACAAAACCTACCTGTCTCGGTGAACACAGCCCTGGTCCAGAATGTCTTGGAAAAGTAGCTTAAATATGCCCTGCCTTGCTCTGAGCACCAGCACTGCCCTGCGGAAGCAGGACCATAGGGCACAATAGATACCAGGGCTGGGTTAGGCTCTGTAGGATCCTAAAGGACCAATCCAGCAGCAGAAATCAAGTGTGGTCCAAGCGGTGGAAGGCTAGAATTGAGCTGCTCAGGGCTCTTGAGAGGAAACACACTTTCTTTTTAGCCAGGACCTTGAAGCCAGAGCAGCAGTCATACAAGAAAGAACATTTTGTGCGCTCTTTCAGAAAAAAAGAAAAAAGCAAGCAAGCCCCAAGGAACCTGACTTTCCTCTAGCAATTCCGGAGTTGCTTTAGGGCAGGATTAAGAAGAAAGCCTTGGAATTTTTGCTTCCTTTTCCTCCAACCGAGGGAGAGAGAACCTGGTGTTTTGAGAAGGGTCGTTTGCGCATGATGAAATCCAGTGGAATCTCGATTACCATACCTCCTTTTCTCCAGGTACCAAAAAGTCTTACAATTGCCCCCAGGAACAGGCTTAAGGACTTTGCCCACACAGCCCCACCTGGAACTCCCAGCAGCTGATCCGGTGGCAGTCACAGGGAAGCTGCTGGCAGACTTCCATCAAGGAGATGACACGGAAAGCTGTGCTCACAAACAAACTGGGGCTGGCTTGGCTGCCAACCCTTGCAGAAGCAGAGCTGGGACAGCAAGTGAGTCATGAGGTTTGTAAGTAGTCAGGTTTGAGTTGTAAGGAAAAAAGAGCTTGGCCCACCCAGCTTTGGTGTTCTTTTCCCATAGCTGCCTGAGGCAAAGTCATGGGAACAGCTGCTGCCACCCCACCTCATGAGAGGTGACCCTGGGCCATTTTCTTCACAGTTCTTCCTCCTGGCACTTATTGCCGTCCATCTCCCTTCTGTCTCTCCACACAGCCACCTCTGCAGGGTCTTTGCCAGGGACTCCTTGCAGCTAATCTGGGGTGATGCAAGGGCGAGGGAAAGACTGCAGCTAATGAGAGCTCTGTGTGAGGGACAAAATACACCCTTCTGTGTGCAATGCTGGCCCAGGATCCAAGAAACCTCCCATATAGCTTCCCACTCCCTCGCACATAACATCTTCACCCCATTTTTCCCACCATCAAGCTCATTCTCCTTTGCACTGAGACTTCCAGTAACTGCATTTTTTGCCAGTCCCAGTTCTATGCTGTCATTCAGCTGGTTTTCTTCTCCATCTTTCTTACTGCTGATGTTCCCTTCCTGCAGTATTCTCCTGTTTTGTCCTCAGGTCCTGCCACGACTGACACTGGGCCCTTTGCAGGTGTCAACAGTCCCGTGAAACACCTAGGCAGGGGGTAAGGTTTCTGTTTTGGGTTTCTTTTTAAAATAAAACTGTAGCTGTTATGCTTCCCCACCAAATACCAGTTTTGGAAACTTCAAGAAGAAAAGGAAGCCTGTGAAAGGGGAATAATATAACCACCATTCAAAGTATGGGAGAGTTAAATTGTACCTCTAAGTCCCTCTAAGTTTTGTTTTTCTCTTTTTCACCCGGGAGGTGAAATTTTCCACACGCTTCTTAGAAAAGGAAACTGATTTCTCCCACACCCAGATTTTCTCCACACTCCACCATCCCATTCTCTGGTGACTCTTCAGTCTATCCCCTTTTCTCCAGGTGCCACTCCTTGTGTTCTCATATGTTTTTCTTGCAGAGCTTTATTCCTGGTCACTGTCTCTGTCCAGCTCACTAGACCAAAGAAGGGCAGCCGCCCTGCCGATGGTTTTGCTTTTGGTCCTGCTGACAGGGGCGGTCGGTGCTGCCCTTTTTTGCTACAGACAGTCTCACTTCCACAGACTAAGGAGAAATGGCAGCTGTTCTGCTTGCTTTGATCTCATTAATAATAAAGGACAACGGGAGCCCTTAAGTTAAAATAAAAAATTAAACTGCATACCCAATTAATTAGAACCACAGCAAAGCCTTGGAAAGCTGCCATCTTAGAGTGCTATACAGCTACAACTCCCAGAAAATAATAACGTTTAAAAAAACCCAAAACAAACCAATTGTATGGCCTTGCTGTCCTAATATGAGTTTGAGATAGAAGAACAAGTGGAGCTTCAGTATTGATGGTACAAGTGTGCTACTACCAGGTGTAGGTTCCTTATTCCCCTCTTCACAAAGTGCCCAGCCCTCTTCTTTCTTCCACACCCGATTAGTCTGCTGTGATGGGGCTGGGTGACATAAACTGGTGCATAAATGGGCATTGCACATGAAACTCACTAACTTGGGAGAAATAAAAACTCCAGCATAGATCTGAACTGTTGAAAATGGAGGGGGAAAGTGGCTGTAGCAGTTACCTTGTGTCCAGCCGAAACATCCCAATGCTGTCCTGATGATGAAAGTGGACCTGTGGCTGTAATTGCTTTCACAGACCTGTGTTTCAGTTTCCATTTAGCTTCAGCTAAAGGTGACTCGAAACAGTTTTGCACAGGCTGCTGCTGGTGTTGAGTATCACAGCTCTAACCGAGCTGGTGGAATGGGGGGTTAAAAGGTAAACAAAATCACTGAAGAGCAGTGTGACCTCCAGCCTCAGTGGAACTGCTCCGGTCTGAGACAATAATTCCTGGTTCACTTTCAGCACTGAAAGCACGAGGCAGGCATCTTCCTCTGCCAACACAGTGACAAAAAAAAAAGAGAGGGGAGGGGGGAGAAGAGACTGCTTAGCTAAAAGAATACAGTATTATTAAAAACATTTTCCTAATTGCCTTTTTTCCATTAAAACCCCCACATGTTAACATTGTTTTGTTGAAAATGGGAATATTTAAAATAGCTTCAAATAATGTTAATGAAGCATTGTTTTAAAGTTGCCTCCAGGAAGAACCCAAACCAAAATACTATTATAAATTATTCTCCATTTAAGAACACTGCCATCGTATTAGTAAGTTTTTCCCCTTTAGCTGTGAGGTGACAACCTCTTCTTTTCCCCTTTTCCTTCCAACAGTATTATGTGAGCGTGACAGCACAACAAATTGAAACTTCTGCTAAGCACTTTGCCCAAGATATACATTAACTGCTCCTGTTTCTATTGCAACTGCATGTCTTTCATGGGTATGACACATAAAAACAGGTAATGTCTAAATAAGCCTATTATATTAAGAACAGTTATAGATGTGGATATGTCTGACTGGGACTTAAGGCTCAGAACCTGAACACTAACAGTCATTTAAGGTACTTTTTTACTACTTTTTTTTTTTTTTTTTGTAAAACAGGAATGTTAGCTCTAACCACCTGACCAACATACAAATTTGAAAATTACATTTGACATTATCTCCCTAATTTCCTCCTGTTATTTCATTTCTAGTATTCATTACCTCTTCGTTTCCTTAAATTGCTCTTTTGTGTTTGTTCTCTGCTGTTTTAGGTTACCTGGAAAGGAAAAAAAATAAATAATTGGGTTGAAATCTGCTCTTCTCTATTTTAAATACAAATTCCTTTTCCTATCCACATTTTTACAGCTCCCAGCGATATGAAGTATTATGTCCTCTCTTGCTCATTACCTGAGAAGCTGTGTGAAGAATGCAGGAGAATGGTTGAGAAACCATGTCACCACTCAAGTAAAGGAACAGGAAATGCTGAATCCTTAGCAGATATCTTTTCTGAAAGTAATTATTAGGATAAATTGTTTTAAATAAGGATAATTAGTATTTTCAACAGTATCAGAATGTTTCAAAATATTGGTACTTTGGTACTTTGATGTCATATGCTTGCTGCAACTTCACTGAAGTCTTCTAGGAAAAGGACAGATAAAAAAGCATCTTCCAGGGGAAAGAATCAAGCAGGAGAATCACCTGAGCAGGTTGCTTTTATATATTATATACAACAAGAGAACATAAATTCTTTTTTTTTTTTTAACAAGTAATCTTTTTAACAACAGCCATCTTCTTTTCTAGTGCTGCCTGCATTTCAGTCACAGATGAAGCACAGCATTATATCATATGTTAAATGCCACATTTCATACCAACACACTTAAACATCAGGTACCATAAACAGCACCAGCATATGCTTTACTGTGGCTTTCCAAACAGTAACCCATCTCTTAATCCCAGCACAGGCACCTAAGCGGTTTCTCTCTCTGCACAGTAGGTAGCTGCTGCTAAAGCACCAGGAGAGGAAAAAAGGCAGGGTATGCAAGTGACTGGTCCTCAGGATCAGTGGCTTCTACTGACTACCCAGAGTTCATTCAGGTACTTTAATTTAAAACCCAGCAGGCCTGTAAAGATGATGTTACAGCACTGTTGGAAATAATAAACCAGAGTCAGATCTAAACCCCCTGGTTTTCAACTCCAACAACTAAAGCTGCTTCTGTGTTTTGTCCCCTCTCATTCCTGTGTCCAGAACTGTCCCAAGCTGGCAGCACTCCTTGAGTGTTTAGCGAAGTCCCTTCCACACAGCCTTTTCCTGTGCTGTATCCCTGCGAGGTGCAGTGTTATTTGTCTCTCTGATATCACAAGTGAAGTTAATTTTAAAAAAGAGGAGGCCATGTATTTTCATGGCATGAGAAGGGGAAGTTGGAATAGTGAAAAGGTTGTGGTGGAATTGACCCCCATCACGAGGTGGTTGTCTCTCAGGCTACAGTCCCTGTAAGATGTTTGCAGGCAGGATCCCAGCCTGCACCTGCAGGAGCCAAAGCGAGCACATTCATACTGCAGTGAGCCCACTTCCCTGAGCTTCAGTGGTCTTTCACATCGCTTGCCCACCACAGAGGTAAGATCTGAAAAGTCCTCATCCCAGACCAGCCCAACCTCTCCTGGCACCTGGAACCGTACCACAGCCGTAGTGTAACACTGACATCCAGTGGAGGAAGAAATGCGAGTTCACCAGCCAACATGGTCCCATTTTTGGACAGGAATGAAAATGGGGGAGGTAGGAAAAAATAGGAATAACTATTTTGTTCATAAATGTTTGGACTTGATTAGAGCCAGAAATTAGCCTGGGAGCTGTGATCCCCCCAAATCCACAGGTGGGAACTTCTGAGTCATCCATTACCATTTCAGACAAACCAACAAACTCTGCTTGCTTTCTAGGGTTCAAATTTGTTCTGTAGCGTGACACTACAGGGGCGATGGAACATGGTATCTTTTGGTCCTCGGAAATGAAGAAGTCTGGCTTTCTAGGCCCACGCAAAACAAATCATACTGCTTCACGTCACTTCCCATGTCCTGCTACAAGCACACAAAAACCCTGAGAAAAGCATATGAAGGAAAACCTCCAAAAGAACACCAGTAAGGAGAAAGGCAACCTAAACAAGGGAATTTTTTTTTCCTTTTTATTTATGGCAAAGACAAGGTCAGCATCTTGGACATCTCTTTCCCAGTGCATGCAGCCTGTACCGTCAGTGTATTAGTGATTTCTGCTTACGTCAACAAAAGGATGTGGGTATAGACAGGATATAGACAGTTCCTACCTCGTGAATAAATCATGAGAAACAAAAGCAAGGTGCATCCCGAATTTATACTAGTTTCATATTGATTTATACAGTGCCTTTTGCATTCCTTAAAGCACTACAGGAACAAGTATGTATATACCCAGTATACAGTCTTATTCACATTAATGGGACCTTCCTCCCACAAATCAATCTAAAAATCAATTACCATCACTGAATGGGGAAGCCATCAGAAGACTCGCCGCTGTTTACTTGTGCATCCTAAGTTCACATGGATCTTGTCTGCTGTCTGTGCCAGCAGCACACATTGTTTTGCCATGCTAGCAGCTGTCCCTTCTGGGGATGACTAACTTGTGAAGGGCTCTATGGCTCCTCCAAACCAGAATGTGTTTTTGCTGAGCACCCACAGACCTGTTCCCTAATATGGCAGGCACTTGACATCGCTATAGTTCTCTCTTCAGCACCAAAATGGTATTTTCAGCTGCCCCGGTATTCTGTTAATCAGGCTGTAACAGGATTCTCCAGAGGAGATCAAATGAAAACATTGCACTGGCATGCAGCCCTGGGTGAGGTCAGGAAGCAACAGCCATTAAGGTAACAGCAGTCTGGATAATACTGGAGAATAAGGATAATAAGACCATAGAAAATTGGCACAAGCAAGGAAGTCTCTCTCCTCCTAGTTTATCCTCCATATTCCATGTATCCCACTCACTGCTTTCTCTGCAAGTTTCAGAGACTTACATGCTTCTCCTGACATGCTTTTCTGCTCTGCTAATCCTAAACTTTTCTAATTGTCCCATAAGGGTCTGGCTTATAAACCTCCAATATTCTTCCTTCCCCAAGATCCAGCGGTGCTGCCACACGCCTGCTCTCCAGATCCTTCCAGCTCCAGGCTAGCTGCACCTCACCCCCGGCCTCACATCACCTCCCAGGAAAGCGTCGCCAGGCCAGCTGAGCCACTGCCCCATCGCCGCAGCCCTGTTTCTGGCTCAGCGCACTTCTCAGATACGGAATTACGTCTAGGAATGATGCTGCAGTCACTGCAAAGCCACATTGGAGAGGTTTTTCTGATTGCTACCCACAGCTTCCATCCCAGCGTTACACCAGTCATTCTCACCCAGAGAGCCACACAGCCCAAGGCCGGCAGATGCCCTGGCCAGAGCTGCCCGGAGTGCTGAGGCCTGCTGAGCCTCAGGCCTTGCTCTCACTGGCTGGCAAAGGGCAAACGCCACGTCAGGGGACCCGCCGGCCACGCTCCACTCAGCCCCAACGAACCCCACGTTTCGCCCGTGAAATGTAACACGCCACGGCCAGGGAGCGAGGCAGGCCCGGGTCACCGGCCACCCACAGGCCGCCCCGAGGCCGCCGGGCACCGGCCTCCGCAGCCGAAGGCCGGCAGGAGAGGGGCGAACCACAGACCTCCCGCGTTCCCGCTCGCTCGCGTGCGGTGACAGACCGCGGCACAGAGGGAGGGACGGGCCGCCGCCATGAGCCGCTCTGACAGGGCCGCTCCCCCTAGAGGCCGCGGCGGCACCTCGCAGGCCGCCGTCACGTGCGTAGCTGCCCGGGCCACGTGGGGCCCGCAGGCACGCAGCGTCGTCCTGCCCTGCCCCACCCCCTTCCCCCAGCGGCACGCGGCCCGGCACCTCCCGCCGCGCCCCGCCTCCGCGCTACAGAGAGACTGACAGTGAAATCAACTAATCAAAGGCATCCCCTTCCCTTCCCCTCCCCTCCCCCACGCAGTCAACTCCCCCCGCCTACGGTTGCTGTGTCATCCGGCGGGTGACATCGGGGGCGATTGCCAGTTGGCTGCGGGGGCGACGGCCTCCGCCAATGGCCTCGTGAGCTGCACGACTGACATCTTCCCTGCCCAATAGTTGCTTCAGGGCGGGGCGGCAGTGGGGTGGTGGGGAGGAAGGGATAAATGTCGTAGGGGACGGTAAGGAGTTGTGGCGTTGTTGCCGTTCCGCAGCGGGGGCCCCTGTGGCCACTGAGCAGCGACAGCCGCGGCGGTACTCGTTATGGCGTGTGCCCGTCGCAGCGCCCCGCCATCGGGGCCGGCAAGTGAAGTCAGCGCACTGATGTAGCTGCCCTCCCCCGGCTGAGGAGAAGCCCAGCGCCGCCCGAAGGGACCGTCAAAGGAAAGCGGCTCGGTGGGCGGGCCTTCGGGCTGTTACGGTGTAATGGGCACATTCCTTCTCCAATGGTGTCCGACACGGCAGCCCCCGACCCAATCCGTAGCGCGGAGGGAGGGGCAAGTCTGGGCGGGCGAGCGGGTGCCCCGGTTAAGGGACAAATCTCGCAGCCAACTGGCAGAAAGGAAGAAGGGGTGGACGCTTGTGAGAGTTGCGGAGGGCGCAATGTTAACAGGTGATAGTCAGCGAGTCCAACCAATCAGTGAGGGAGTAGTGACGCGACAGCCCAATTAGAAGCGCTGAGAGACGGGATTTGAGCTGTGATTGACGTGGGCCGTGGCTAATGGGCGGAGAGATCCCGGAGGCTCTTCCCAATGGGCAGCGTGTAGGGGAGGAAAGGTGAGCGGAGGGAGAAGACGAGCAGGCAGGGCGGCCAATCAGCCTGGGGGTCGGCGGGGCGCCGTCCAATGGGCGGTGCGAGAGGCGGAGCGGGGGCGTGTCTCGGTGTGTTTGGGTTCGTGCTCCTCGGGGGAGGGAGACGGCGGCGAGGAAAGTTTGGTTGTGGTTTTTTTTTTCCCCTCCGGTGGGGTTTCGGAGGGGGGCGGGGGGCGTTTTTCGCAGCTTATTCGCGTTTGTTTCCTGGGTTCGTGTTTCCCGGGCGGGCGGGCGGAGCCGCCCCCGGCACTGAGAAGAAGGGGGTTCAGCGCACCGCGGCGGCGTCTCAGCGGTGAGTGCGGGACAGGCCCCCCCATCTTCCCTCCCCTCCCCCCGGGCGGAGCGGGGGAGGGGGAGGAGGGTGGGCGGGCTGTGGACCTCCCTTAGGGCCCTTCCCGCCCTGAGGACCGTCGCGCCGCCCGTAAGGGGGCCTTTGGCGCCGAACGCGCGCGCGCCCCCTCCCCCCCCGAGCTGCGGTGTCTCGGGAGGGGGGAGAGCGGGAGGGGGAAGAGCCGAGCCGGCGCGGGGGGAGGGGGGTGAGCGGCGGCTCAAGGGCTCTTCCCCAACGGCACCGGGGCCGCTTCTGCTACCCCCTACCCCCCACCCCCGCCGCCTCTCCCACCCTGGCGAACGGCTGTCCCGGGGCAGAGCCGGGCTCGCACCGCCCCCTCCCCGCCACCCGCCTCACGTGCGGCCGTCGCCCGCCGCGGCTCGCCCCGCCCAGGGTGCCCCCCGCCGGCCCCCCCTTCCCCGGTTATCCCGACAGGGCCCGGCGGGATGGCCCTGAGGCCGCTTCTCGGCGCCGCGGTGCGCAGCGCCGTGCGCTCGGCTGGCTGCCGAGCCCGGGGAGAGCCGCCCGGCCGCCGGCTCGCCCAGGCCGGGCAGAATGCGGAGCGGCGGGAGGAGCCCGCGGAGCCTTTTGTGGCTGGGGAGAAAAGTGCTTCTGTGTGGCGTGGGGACAGCCCTGGCTTTGCGCTGGTACCACTACAGCCCGCGCTGGTTGTGCGGAACATGATGCTAGTTAAATATGTGTGTATGTGGGTGGGGGGAGTGGCCGTGCTCAGCCAGAGGTGTGTCCCCGGACGGAGGGGGGTGGGGGGGAAGTTTCCCGAGCTGTTTTGTACCGAAAAGGAGCGAATGTTTGTTTCTGGAGACGCTGCACCGGCTACAGATAACGCTGCTCGTAGCTTGGTATCTTGCGAGCTCAAATCTGCTCCATGAAAGTGCACGCAGGGGTGTCTGCTGCAGCAGAGCCGAGGCTTGTGGAGTACAACCAAGTTTCAACAGAGTGTTTTCCTCGCTGAAGCAGATGTGTTTACTGCTGTAAACGGTGCTTCATGCTTCCATGTTTCGCTGACCTTTGTTAAGCTGTACATTAATAAAATTAACCTTTTTTTAATAATCCGTAATTATTATTCCCAAACCGTGACTTGTTAGGTTCTGCTGTCATCCTCTCTGAGAGGTGTGAATCTTGCTGGGAAATGCTAGGTAGATCTCGGTAGGTTCTGTAGCTCTGTATTTCAAAGGTCCGTTTCGACTCACTGTGTCCCAATTGGATTTTCGCTTACAAGTGTTGCAGAGGTAACAGCTGAGATTCACGTGGTTGTTAAACGCATGCAGCAGTTCAAGCAGGTTTGTTGTTAGTCTACTGAAGTTGCTCAGCAGTTCCTCCCTACTCCCCTACATTGTGTCTTTAATGGCACGGATTCTTTGGAGCACGAGGGCTGTGTGAGCTGAAGCTGCATGAACGCTCTCCTCTGCTGTGTTACCTCAATTCATCCTGAGTTTATAGATAAGGTCAAATTTTTCTGTGCGATCCACGGTTAGTGCAGGGACTGCTGTGTCGATGTACCTCGAGGAGTGGTCTGTAAGGTTGTCTTTTCACCTGTGTTTAAGTTGCAGGTAAAGCTAGTCAGTTCTGCAGTGAAGGAATCGCCCTGCCAGAAGTTGTGTCTGGGGAATGGGGAGCAGAGCCCAGGCTGGTAGTTTAATGTATGTTAGCATTTCTGCTGTGAAGTTCTGGGGGCAGCAAGGCACAGGCACATCTTTCTTTGTAGAAAATAGGTGAGATTATCATTATCTATTCTACTTTCATCTTGGTTAGTTACATTACACTTGAAGGTTTCATGAATATACAATTTCATGTAAAACTATATATACATATAGAGCTAGCTCAGAAGTTTCAGTGTTAATTGGTAAAATTCTAATGTGCATGCTTTGCTTGTGAAGTTGGTCCTGGTTTCTGTTTTCCAATAAAGTTATCAGGACACTTAGTAAAGGGAATCACTTCAATCCTGTAATGTGGAAATTTTGGGGGTAAAAATTAACCTAATTATAAACCAGTCAGTGTCTCTTGATTAGGCAGCCTTATGAGTCAATGCATTTCTGTATAGCTGCAAATTCAGCTGGAAATAACAGCTTTCATTTAAATATTAAGCTCAAACATTTGAAAATAAAAATCTTTTTGACTGTGAATCAAAGAAAAGCTTCATCTACCAGAGTTTGTGTGACTGAATAGTCCAATAAAACATTTAGGTGGAATGTGTGTCATGGCTTTGCTTGGTGATGAGAGATCATTAAAACTTGATGTTGTAGGATGACGTGAAGAGGAGAGAGCTTCAGGAGAGAATCATGCGTGGTTCTGACGTGGTATGTTTTACCTTAGATCTGCCTCCTGTTGTAAGAACCAGAGAATCAGGAATAAGTTTGTTTTCTAGAACTGATGTCTAATATACATCATATGTAGAGATAGCTGCATCTAGACCAATGGGAGGAATAGCTGAGTTCAGAATGATGGAGATAATAGAGAGGACTGCTGTAGCATAAAATATATTTGAATAGGGTTTGTTCTCATGGGGTTTTGAGTGGTTTGGGTGGTTTTTTTTCCCAAACCAAGCTGGTGTGTTTCTGCTTGCAGAAGAGATTGGATTTACAATTAAGCCATATGAACTGCAGATCATGGAACACGTCTAAAGAACTTAGTTATTGACTTGAATGAATTTATTAATAGTCTGCTTAATGGTTCAGTTACTTTACTCTCCATTTTCTGCAGAGTGCTTGGATGCAAGTCTCTTGCCCCAGACACTTATTGCCATTATTATGTTTATTTTCTCAGAATGTCTTTTTATACATAGACATTGTCTGGTTTGTGCAATAATAGTAATAATAACAATTAACAGTCATTTTCCAGCCTCTTTGCAATGGCTTTCCTCAGTAATTGCTCCCTAGTGCTGCTATTAGATTCACAAATGTTGTCTGTACTGAAGATTTACAAATTCTGCAATACTTCTACTTCCAGTGTACCTTGTGGTTTGCTGCTATCCAATTCTTCATTGTTAGATTTTATTTTTCACTCAGTGTTTTTCTGTCTATGATTTCTGGATATCTGAATGTGACATTGTGAAGAACTGGCATTATTTGTTTTTATATGATAAATTAAGCATATTTAGCACATAGATAAGGAGGGAAGTACCCGATATTATCAAATATATACCCGTGAGTTGCTTGTAAGTTAAAAGTTTTCTGTCACCTCAGTGGTTATAAAATGTGTGTGCTTGAATTATCCCTGGAGATGGTTTTGATGATCTATTTGTTTCTCTTTCAGACTTTTTTCCTGTAAAAGGTTACACTATCTTGGGGAAAAAATAGCAAGAAAATGCCATCTTCAGTTCTAACAGCAAGACTTTAGCACAGGGATGTTGAAGAGTTAGTAACATATTTCTAATTGTTTGACCAGATCTGGTAGAATAAGACATGGATTCTTGCTGATAGTCTTCCTTGGCTGAATGTTTACTGTCTTTCTCCCTATTCAGATAAAGTATGTGTGCTAAGTTTGTGTGTTCTTTCAGCAAACAACGTGTGGAATAGGAACTGAAGAATTGCTTTTAATTTCCCGTGAATGCAAATGAAACTTTCTGCTTCTATCTGCTAATAAAACTAGGGGCACTTTTTGTAGTTGAGCCAGCTGTCACTGTCAGACAAGTAAGTTGCCTGTTGGTATTTCTGCTTGTGAGGTGACTAGGGTAATAGAAATCAGGATATTCTAATTGCTCTTCCCTGACACTTGGTGCAGATAGTAAAACTCTTGTAGTTCCTTATGCTTCTCTGCTTTACAGTTCATACATTCGGGTTTTTGTTGTTTTTTTGGGTTTTTTTTTCCCCTGGGAAGTAAGAACACTTTGCTGCAAAGAGTTGTTGTTCTTGGGGTGGTTTCCTCATTCAGAGTAGCAGGCAGTGAGTACGTTAAGTAATTTTTCCCTTTGCTGCCTTATAGCGGTAAGAGGCAGAGGGTGGTTTTGCACTTATTATGGTTTGCATCATGTTGTAGGGGAATGTTCTGAGGTTTTAAAGTTTTCATCAGTGTAAAGGTTGTGGTTGGAGTTTGGATGTTCTCGGTGTTTACCATGCAGTGATCTATGGAGATGACCTTTTCCAGTTTCAGCTAGTTGGTACGGATTGCGTTTCTGCGCCTTGCCAGCTTTAGCAGTTCTGAATTCAGATATTTTTGCCTGTATTTCCTGATTTAATGCCTGTGGATTAGGAAAAAAACCCCAATAGTTTCTCTGAGAAAAAAATCTGGGAAGAAAATAGATGTTGTATCCAAGACTTCCACTGTATGAAAAATTTTTAAGTACCTATTTAAAAGGGGAAAATGGATCTTAAAGTAGCTCTAGCTTCTAGATCTGGGGAGAAACGTACTGCTTGTGAGAAGTGGGCAGTACAGCAAGACAGCAGTCATGCTGCATGTTACAGGGCGCTGGTCAGAATCAACGTGTGAAGTATAAACTAGTAGTTAATATATTTTGACTCGGATGGGCAGAAGATTGAAAGCTCAAAAGCTAATTAGCGGATGAAAGGATAAGAAGCAAAGTTGCAAAACAAAGAGTTGATAATTTTAGATAGCCTGACAGAGGATTAGGCAAAAGGTGATAGATACAATACTATCGTATTGCCTGTGTGAGGGGAAGCCCTCTGACCCATCTAAATGAGTAGCCAAGTAGAGAGTCGGTAATGTTTTTACTTGCATTTAATTTCTATAACTTCATTGTAGCTCTTGAGTGTCATAAAAAGTATTATAGTGAAAAGCAACCTGACAAAGGGGTTTTCAGTAGTGTCATTTTTTTGGTAGGCAAGCTTTTTTCTGTATTGAGTAACTTTCTTTTATGTGGTTTGATTTGCTAGTGGTCTACGAAGAACATCGTTTTCATGAATAGTGTTAAGTTTTCATTAGGTTGCACTTAGTTTTACTGTTTGAAAATGCCTTTTCCTTTTCCTCTGGTAGGGTTGCAGGGTTTTTGCCTTTTTTTCATGCTTGGGTCTCTCTCTTTTTCTTAAAGCAGCCATTGGTTGTGACCTGCAGTTCTCTGCTGTGTTCTTCATGTGGCAAAAGTGCACTTTGTGAGAAAGTTTCACAAGTTAAAGTGAAAGTATGCTTTTAAATCAAGAAGCTAGATGTTTGAGAAGCTGTATGCTGGAAGACTGGTCTATTGAGTCTGCATGTGATCAGAGCTGAGAAGGGTCTGGGCTGCTGTAAGGCAGTTATAAGTGACTTTCCTGGCCTGGTGACCTCTCTGCAAAAACCTCATGGCCACCTATGTGGTGGAGAAGGGGTTCACCCTCCAGAAGACAGAAGTAATTCTCCAGGGAATTGCCAGGCTATGGGCTAAACATGCTTTGGCCCTCGAGCAATCCACCAATGTTAACAGGAGCAGGCACTCTTGTCTTGCTGCTTCTCACAGCCAAGACAAATTACCCAGCAACCCTGTGTCAGCATGGTCTAGTTATAAACTTGGATGTCTTATGAGCTATGTGTGACTGAAGAGACACAGGTTGTCCAGCTCTCTCCGCTTGTATGTTTGAAAACCTTTTACTTTTCTCCTGCAATGTTTTTTTAGTCTTTAGAAATCAGCTCTTTCTGCAGATGATTGAAATGCCAAAGAATACATTTTATTTTCTCACTACAGCCAATGGAAGAATCTGCTTCTTATTGAGCAGTGCCCTAAGTTTTCAATTTCATTTTTTTTCTAGAAGTTAGATGTTGTAGAAGGTTAAATCACTTACACATTGACTTTCTTTACTAATACAGTGAAACACTATTTCAGTTGTCTGAGATTTCTGTTGATTGTACACTGTGACTTGGGAAACTGTAAGTTAATAATACCAGTGGTTGCAACTAGCTTGAGGAATGATGTCTTTAATACAAACTTATAATATTAGCATAAATTTTTGATTAAGAATTTTTGTCTCTGAGATAGAGGAAAGCAATCTGTCCCCTCACCCCAACTTCTTACAGAAACACAGATGTACTTCATTCCAAAAGAATTATAATCCATCCTTGACCTGAAGCAACTGAAAATCAATTTAAGAAAGAAAGCCAGAATAAATGTTGCATGAAATAGTTGCTGTACAGCATTGTCAGCTACTTCTTGGGGGTTTTAGTGTCTTTCTTTGTGACCCTTTTTTATACATTGAGGTTTTCCTGATTATAACAAAATTCGTCAATTGCTGTAAGTACAGGAGTTTAACTCTGCAGGGAACATGCTTATTCTGAAATGAATGCTTAGGGGTTGTGTTTTGTTTATTTTTTTTAAGTTCAATTTAAACTATTTCTAAGTAAGAAGCTAAAAAAACCCTCCACTTTGGAACAAATGTGCATCCACACAGGAAGTCTTACTATTCCAGCCATTGTAATTTAAATGCATATCCTTGCATAGGTATTTGGGATCTGAGAAGAATTTGTTTTGAATTAGCTTTCTAAGTTCTAGCTAAGATTCTGCCTCATCAGATGATAATTGCATTCTACCAGGTGTCAATTCTTGCAGTGAAAAATCAAGCCATAGTCCTTGTTTGGGACTGTTTGTCAAGGTACAGACCATTTTTTATTGATGTTGCAAAACCTCTCAATTTTTAATATTTTTGAAGTCTTTCTTATATTGGAAAGCTTTTAGAGGTGGATACTGCCTTTATACTAGTATTCCCCCACCCTCAAATAAGTGAGGATTTTGTGGTGTATTTCCTAGCCCTTCAAAACAAAGTAGGATGCTAAAGCCTAAATTGATGTTTGGTGGTTTTTTTAATATAGCTGTGCTTTTTGCTTGGAAAAATGTTTGGATGCATCAGGATCTGCTCCCTCTCTTCCTGTTGCTGGTGTGGTGACAGGATGAGGATGACATGCGGATTTTAGTTGTTTCTCAGTGTTTCTATTTAATAAAAGGTATGGGGAGGGTTACTTCTTAATGGTACTTGAAAGAAGACAAAATGGTTTTTACTGCACAGCTGGGCTTTTGCACTTACTTTTTAAACGATGTACCCAGTAAATTAGCTGTCTAGAACTTTCTTTGCTTGGCCTTTTTAATTTTTAGAGTACATGGAGAAGCAGCCTAAACTGGCTGATCATCTTCTCCTTTGTCCGAAGTTAACTCCTCTGGCTCTTTCATATTCAAAGGCCAACTTTCTTTACCCTGTCCTTGGCAATTCATGTATTGCAGAGAATGGATTCAAATTGAGAAAGACTTCCTGTTGATTGAAAACTAAATTAGCTTGTGGAGAAGCTTGGAGGGGGGGAGGTTGAAGTCCCATTGTATCAAATACTTCTAACATTGGCTAATAAGCAATGGAAAATGCTCCTGACAGCATAACATACTGGTGGCCTCAGGGCAAGAATATAGTGTTGTAATTGGTCTGTTCTGTCTCTGGCTCTAACCCTGTACTTACCCAACGCTGGATAATGTTACTTTCACCAGTTTAGGTAACTGGTACTGCCTTTTGTATGGATACTATATATCAACTTAACTTGCCCATGCTTCAGCTGGGTATGTAAATAAAATAAAAAAACCTTTAGTTTTACAAACTTTTAACACAAAAAACCCTGGGAATTTTTATTACTAGAGCTTCATATTGAATAAAAGATGGACAAAAACTAACATATGGAAGTGAAAAACGTTCAAACCTAGGAGCAAATTTAAATTGTTATGGTTCTAGGTACGGTGAGAGAACCTGACTGAAAAGCAATTGTCATGTATTGCGAGCAGGCAGCCTAAAGGCAGACTTACGTCTTTTTGACAGTAGTAATAACGATGGGTTGCTTATCTTTTAAATGCCACTTTCAGAGGAAATTAGTTGTGAATGTTGAATTGTTTTATGCCAAAATCAAAAGACTGAGAATTTTAGGGCCCTGACCTCACACACGCTTGAGCAGGTCCAAAACTGTTCTTGCAGATAGTTCCACACTCAGTAGTTCTGAGCATGTTTATCAGAAATCCTAGTGTTCAGGACTAGGATTGTATCCCTGATAATTTTCACCTTGCTATTAAAAAAAAAAAAAAAGACTTAAAAATTAGTGTATTGCCTCATTTCTTTGAAGATTGAAAAAACACTGTTAATTTGAGACCATATTTTTGAAAATTAACTTCCTGTTCCTTTCTTAGGTGGCAAGATAGCTGAAAAGCACAATGGAGACTGATGTCAAGCTATAAATATTGATGAAGCTGAACTTGGCAGCTGGTTATATTGAAAGTTTGTGTTTTTGCAATTATAGTTTAGAATTATTTTCCTAACAACTCAGTATTTGTTTTCTTTGACAATAACAGTGTTAAGATCTTGGACTTCTCTGCATATATAATCATGTTAGTAGGAAGTCAGAATGTCTTTGTATAAAACAAAGTACTCAGTTGTTAATGATTAGAAATGCAGTAAATACAGAACGTTCATTTGGAAAATTTTGGTGTGTGAACTAGCAGAGAGTGAAATTAAAAAAAAAAAACCCAAACCACAAAAGCAAACTGTGATTTAAGCTTTATTCTCCATCACACACCCCCGGCCCTCCTCCTGGCGCTGTCTCAGCTCAGCCAGGCTATAAACATCTACCCAAAGCTGCATTACACTGGGTGCAGTGCCATGAACTAGAGCTTCTGTATGTGTGGCAGGGTGTGTGTGTGTCTCTGTGCCTTGACTGCTGTAGGGGCTGGCACTGGTATTACCGCACTGGTATTACCACACTGGTGTGAGTTTCTAACAGTGCAAGGCTTGCTGTTAACAAACCCCCCAAAAAAGAAGATGGTTTAATACAGGAAACTTTGATATTCTTCTAATTATAATAAAGATAGTAAGAACTGAAGAATTTGATCACAATCCTGTGACGCAGTCAAATGGTTTTCAGTAGTGCTATCTTTAACTGCTGAATTTGCCATTTAAATGTGTCAGTGGATAAACCACCCCTCCCCCTTTCCTGTGCATATGCCCGCATCCTACATTACCAGTTTTAATAGAGTTACTACCGCTGATTTTGATAAATGCACTCTGGGTTTGATAAGCATACCGTTGTATAGGACTTGGCTGTTACTTGTAGTTTAAAAGGAAACCTTTGATCCCGAGTTGTCTTTCACGGTATGAACAATCTGATGGGATGCTTCTGTTGGGATTATCAACAGTAAAGGAGCTATTTACAGCTTCCAGGTTTAAAGTTGAGCTGTTGAGAAGTAGACAGATTCTGTCTCAGCGTTTTACCGAAGACGGACAAAAATGTTTAAAGTCTCTGATCCAGTATAACATCCTCGCTCCTTTTCTTCACCTGACCTCCTGGAAACTCAAGTCCTCTGCATTCTGAAGACTTCCTGTTGCTTTGCAAATGTTGTGAAATAAAGGCTTGCTGCTGCTGTTCTGGTTTTGCTCCAGCAGTGCTGAAGCATTGGGAGTGATACTATACGTGGATTGCGGGCACTTTGAGCGTGTTTAACTACCTCGGTAGAGTTTGCACCCTCATTTTTGTCACCAGGGCACAATTAAATTTATGTAATCACTGTAATGCTCGTGGTAATGACTGCTTGTATGCCACTAGGATTTGGGTCATTGCTACTGTTGTCAAGCAGAAGCAGTATTAGTGGTGTGAAATAGCCCCTTTTCTGTGTCTGAAAAGCGTTAGTTCGCAAGACTTAAGAGAACAGAAGATGTGCAAGTATATAGAAACATGGAAGTGTATGCTTCAACCACACTTGGAAAGATAGCTGGACCAGTTGGCAGCCTTGGGCTGATTATATTTGGGTTGTAACCCTGATTACAGTTGAGAAGTGATGTGCAATGCCTGATAGGCTGCTGAGGCAGAGACGAATACCTGTTATGTTCACTTAACCTTTAAGGGATTCTTTAGCAAAACCAGTGTGAGCAAGAAAGAAGTGAATTTTTAAGCTGCTTTGTGGAGTAGAAAGTGGCAAAAAGGTGTAAACAAAACATTTTAAAAAATAGACTTTTCAATTTATTTTTCCTTTAGTGGGAGGAGGAACATTTAGCACCTTAATGTTGTTTATGTAAATGTTTTGGAACACTGGGAAGGTGGCAATGCAATGTTCTGTCTTCAGCTCATGTTTCAAGGCTGCCTTCAGATTCCAGAGCTGGAAACAGGTTTTTCTAAGTAGCAAGTCTGAGTTAGGACCATTTTTATACAGACCAGGGCTCCCTTTCCTTAGCCTTCTTTTGAAACTGATGATCTGGTAACCAGGTGATCAAGTGAATAAGGTGGGTCTTCTCTTAGAGTTAAGAAATGTTACTAGGTTGTTTGGGAGAAGTTCCATAAATTTGATCTGAGGAACATCCTTTTGCACTTGTTTCTCATTTCTCCCCTAACAAAAATCTTTAATTGCAGGGAGGGGGGAGATCCCAAATTCAGTAATAATTGTTAGTTCTTTAACAGATCCTGTTGTGTAATTGTCTGTTTAGCAAAAAACACCCTGCCGTGTTCTGGGGTGTTCTATTTTATGACAGTGGTTTGGTAGTTTGCATTTGGGTGAAAAGACTTTTAATTGCTGTGAATTGCGTTCTGTGCATGTAGGTTAATGGCAGAACTTCTGTATAGTCCTTCTGTTCTCATGTTCCCTTAGAAGAGTGCTGCAGACCAGTGTACATGATATCTCTTCCAAGTTGCAGTTCTTTATCTTGTTGAAAGTGGCTGCGTCATATCTGCATTAACAGCTGAACCATTTTCCATATAGTACCAAAAAAAAGTGCAGAGAGGTAAATATTGAACAAAACACGAAGTTGTGCAGCCAGGACTGAATTAAACCTAATGGCTATTATATCCCATCATGTTTTGCTGTAGAACACCACGGTGATTTTGTGGCATTCTCTGCTGCCATTGCTAAATGCTGTTCTCTGGATTTATCTTTTTTTTATGAGAGGTTGAGGATTTCTGAGTTTTCCCATTCCTCCTGGCTGCTTCTTTTAGTTGTATCTTTTAGCTTGTTTCTCCTTGAACTGCTAATCCTTCCTGGATTTCCTTTCACCTAAATAATACAAAGAGATGGCTCTAAGCAGTGTGAAAGAAAGATATTGTAAATGCTCTCTCAAGCACCAGTAGCACCTTTTCTCCCAGTGAATTGTTTTTAATGACATACCCCTCTTCAGTCTTGAAAAGTGAAGTGGAGAAGGGCTACCACAGTGAGACCTGGATTGTCCTAGATAATTTTTACAGTAAATCATGACTGTCAGGGTGATACTGTGCTGTAGATGGGAAGGGGGGGGGGGGGGGAATTCTGTACTGTTATAAAATCATTGAATGACAGTAAGCCAACTTACCAGTATCCTATGTATAGGTATATACATATATATATCCTATGTATAGGGTATGTGATGTTTTTGTGTAGTTAGCAGCTGTTTTTTGTGAGGTGACGTTTTTAGGCAGCTTGAAGCCTTTTGAGGATATCATGTGCTCTCAGTTGCTTTGTCAGAATCACTCCACAGTGTAAGTCAGAACTAAGCTTTAATTTTAAACTTTTACCCACTTAGCAGAGGTACTGTTAAACCACAGCGGCAGCAAATACCCCCTTTTTGTCTCCAAATGTACTGTTGCTAGTCAGAAATTGTTCAAGTGGAAATCATGCCCAGAAAGCTCTAAATGCTAGAAGCTCAAGAAAAAAATACCCAGTTTATGGCAGCACGTCCAATGACAGGAACAGTTTGTTACCAAGTAATGCATGGGCAGTAGCCAGTAAGGTGATGCAGTGAATTTAGAAACATGCCACCTGTTAGTTACCTTCACAACAGTCTGTCTTTTATGGTGCCTAAGTAATGGCAACGGGAACAGCTTAGATTTTAGTGATTTTAACTTGGATGTATAGTGGTAAACCAATAGCTCTGGACCTCTTCATTCCTGGATGTCGGTTATACTTTGCAAAACCAAAACTGAAGTATTTAATTCTAGCTGTGGTTAAGACGGGGTGGTGGATTCTGAATGGTTTCAAATGGGCTTGAGTGTTAGCCAGTACAGTGCTGCTGATATGTTATTCTTTCAAAGTAGGTTTAAGTACTCGGCAATTTGTAAGCAGTTGGATTCGTTTTTACACATAAAGCTTAGAATTCAGGTGTTACTGCAGGATTGTGTAATCACTTTCCTTGAACACACTTGGTTTTATGCAAGGCATTGTAGAATCATAGAACATGTTGAGTTGGAAGGGACCAATAAGGATCATCAAGTCCAACTCATTAGGTTCATCCCATGTTTTTTTCCCCAGTTGTGAGTAGAAATTAGATTTTTAGAGCTTCATGCTGTTCTGTTGTATCTCACAGTCAGTGGGAAATTGTTGCCCATGGTACCAGTGTTTATCTTAAGATTTGGATGGGGTTGGTGGGGGAGAAATTGAAGAAAATATTTTCCTGAAGGCAGCCTGTTCCTTTCAGTTCTGTGCCCCTGAAATATCTCATGTTCCCACAAAAGCAACTTAAGTGAGGTGACCAGAAAGGAGGTATTTGCTATAAGTGAAGAGCTTGTGCAAATGTGGGAAAAGATGTGCATCGCCCTAAAAGTACTCGGGGGAAAAAATGCTAGTCTAGGAGTCCTGACTCTACAGGATATTCTCCTGCTTCACAGATTCCCTAACCCAGCTAAGCAAACTGCTACGGTGAGGGTATTGGAACTAGAAATGCATACAGAGTGTTTGGGGGGTTCCACTGTGTGTGCATACAGCTCTGCTCTGTCAGGGCAGGACTCAATACATAGCACCCAGCAATATGTAGGTATGATGAATTGTTGCTGTAATTGCCAGATAATAGAGACTGAGTCTGATCTTTTAGTGTGCCTGCATTAAGAAACAAGTGTTGTAGTTAGCTGATAAATTCTTGGTTAAAAACTGTCACAGGTCTTGGAGGGAAGGGGGAGTTCCCCAGCTTTGTTCTGTCAGAGGAACAGCACATAAACTGCAGGTGGGTTGGTTGGGTTGTTTTTCTCCTTTGCCTCTCCTCTGACTATGTAATCTAACTGTTGCTGCTCTCCTGGCTAATTTTTTTTCCTGTAGTCCAAGCCAGCAGGTGGATGCATGGTAAAGCTCTGACTGGCCGAAGTAGTACATACACTGAGGATTGAATCAGGAGACGTATGCATGGTATTTAAATTGTGTTCTGACTGTGGTAGACATGGAGGTTCTCCTGGATGTAGTATCTTTGCAGTCCCACTCAGTTACACATCTCACTCTGCCTTGAACCCAAACTGTTTTCACTGGAGTCTACTCTCTTGTGCCACTTTGAGTTTGCTAATTAACACTATGAATGCTCCAGAAACAGAGGCCTAAATTTGTCACTGTAATGGGAGAAGGACAGTCAAGTCTTTCCTTATATCTAGTCAAAGTTAGATACTGACAAGAGCCTTTCTTCAGTTAGGGATAGGAACCCATACTTCACAAATAAGATTCTGTAATTAGATAAAACAGGTTATTGGCATAATTAGTAGCATGTTAGCTCTTTTCCCTTGGAGACATTAGTGGTGCATAAGCATGTGGTGGTTTGGCTGTAACTTTGAAAGCTTTTACTAGATACTAATGCTACGGTGTTTCAGTAGTGTGTTTCTGGCCTGCCACAGCCCCTTTCTGGGAAAAGGTGTTTCTTGGCCAGTTCTTGGAATGTTTCCAGTCCTCTGACTTAAAGATCCTGTGCTGTCAGAAACTTCACAGACATTTCATTAGTCTTGCTCATTGGCTGATATTCAATGGGGGTGTATGTCAGACACGCATGATTAAAACTGCTAAGTCAACAACAGCCTTTGACTCCACCTATAAGGTATTGTGTGCTTGACTCTGTGGATTAATAATAAATGGCATGGCTGAGTATTTCTGAGATGTTTTAGGGAGATGGATGATAGTTTAATGTCTGGTTGAAGAATCATTTTTTTCATGTTTTTCTCTAGGTTTGGAAATTTCTAGGGAAAATTGAAAACTTAGAGGTTACTCTTATCCCCACATGTTATTTTCAATATATTTCAGTAATAGAAGTATTTATTTAATCTACTGTCTCATGAAGCCAGGTAAACACAACTTGCCTTACTTTATTTGCTGAAAACAGTGGGTTTTATTCAATGGAGGAAATTGCAACATGGTAAATGTTGTGACTTCTTACTCATTTTGAACTATGTATTCACTTACTGTAAAAATAATCAAGAGTTTGAGTTCTATTAGACTTCTGTCTCCAGAGCCTTAGTGTCTAGCAAGGATATAAAATGCCTTGCCTGATAAAAACATTCTCAGTTTAGACTTGCACTCTGGTTACTAATACTTCTGGGACACCGTAATGTTAAGGTGATTATGTAGATTTTTCACTTGAAAAACTACTTCAGAGTGATTGAGAAAACTGAGCATGTCGCACCTCCATTTTTGTAGTGCTTTGACTTCATGGTCAGTTCTGCATGAAAAATGAACACTTTGGGTTTTCACCTGTGCATAATAAGTAAACAGGTCAAACTCTTATGAAAAGTATGATATAAACAATGCCAAAATTGTAATTTACTGCCAAACAAATAACATATTCAGCACATAGAAGATTTGCAGTCCCTAATTTAAATGATGGTGTTTATTTTAGGAGGTATTCCTGTTACACCTATGAGGAAATGTTAGCTGGTTTTTTGTTTGGTAGTTGGGTTTTTGTGTGGCTTTTTGTGGTTTTGCTTGGTTTTTGTTCGTGTCTTTTTTTTTTTAAGTGACTCCAGTGTCAAAATTTACAGATACTCTGATAGTGACAGTAAATCCCTGGAAGGGAAACTTCCTGTTGAATATCAGTTTGAAGTTTGTCATGCAGCACTATGCAAGGTACAGTGTCAGGCCTGTATCTGTACTATTTAGCAACGATTCAGAGCAAGCTAGTCAGGTCAACTAGTCAGTATAGATACAGGTATAAAATACTTAGATGATTTAGTGGGTCATGTTATAAGTATTCTTATTCCTTTCTCAAAATGGATGGTTTGTCTGAGTTGTAGGGTGATGGGTGAGTAATAAGTACGTGGAAGCAATAAATAATTTTTTTTTTCAACATTTTTTCTGAGGTGGCATTTCCAACAGTTGTACTTTATTGTATAAAAGCCTACATTTGTTAAGATCTGAGTTTAAATTTGAGCCTAAGGCTCAGCAAGTAAATGCTTTTTGCAGTGCATACATTTCTTGCCTTTGAAGAATGATTTCCTAGATTGATGTGGTAATTGAAGTGGAAGAATAGTGAGAAGAAAGGTACTTCTCTCCTTAACTCTAACCCTAACTCTTTCCCCCCATCTCCCCAATACTGCATAAATTACAGGGAGGAGGGGGAAAGGGAGCTGTATCACTTCTTTCATGATTACAACTTTTTGTTTGCCCTGTGTGACTTTATTAAGACGAATATGGCTTTTTCTAAATGTTTTGTGAGTAAGGGCTGCTGAATTTTGGAGAAAATGGACCTTTTTTTTTTTTTTCAATCTAGTAATGCCTGCAGTTAACTGACCTTTTAATTTGTTTTTGTCTCCTTTTAGGGTTTCATTTTTGCACTGAATGTAGCCAGGACGGATCCTTGTGGGCTTTGGCAGCCCTTGGAAACTGTCAAAGGTAAAAATCAACCAAAATTCAGTATTGCGTTCTTGAAAGCTGGAGGTGAGAACATTAGCCTGTACTAGTTCCTAACCAGCTGGAGAATACATTGCTGTTTTCATATACTTTCTAGTGTGTTACTTCCTGTGGGTTTGGGTGTGAAGGCTTTTTCTGTAACTGTCTGATGGGATTTGTTTTTGTCAGCTAAAGTTAATGCATATGATGGCTTTCTTTGAGAAGTAATTCATTTATGATGAGATTTAAAAGTCACTGGAGTTGTGATTAGTTGCTACAAGCAATTAACATTCAAGTTTTGTTTATCTTCTGGATGCTCTTGCTTTCATCACTGTACCTCTCAACTTTCATTTAAAATGACAAAAAAATAACCTGTTCTTTTTCTCTATTTTAAGTTTTATGGTTTTGTACCTAACAAACGCAATGTAATTTAAAACTGTAGCAATTAGAATAACCATCTGTTAAAAATAAACACTTTTTTATTCACATACCTAGATAGACTAATGTTTGCAGTTGTGTATCAACACGATTGTGTCAGGTAAGTGCCGTCTCATTTAATACACAGTTCAGTACTGTACTGACTTCTAACTGTTTTTTTTTTTCCAAGTATGCCATGTATACAAGATCACCATCTTTGAAGAGCGTTTGTGTGTCTGTTTTGTTTTCTGCTTTTGTGAGAGAGTTTGGGACCTACCCTCACTTTCTTCTTATTTTCTGTAAAGGTGACAGTTTACACAGCCTTACTGTCCTTCAAGGGTTTCTCAGTGGACATGTCCAAATTAGACTTCAGAATTCACATGAACCACAGTTGGATTTACAGTAATAAGTGCTTTTCTTGCAGCTGTACTCTTCAGAAGCTTGAAATCACACTTTTTTTTTTTACTATATCAAATGAAGAACACTTTTCCTCTTTAGTCTGTATGTGATTGCCGCTGGCAGTCTGAACAAGAATTGTTTCTGTGTGAGAGGCCTGTATGTTAGATAAGGTGCTTAGCTCCAGTGATGGTTGTTTGATCAGCACATCTGAAGACATTTGGATTCCAGCCTCCTCTTGCTAATGAGGACCATGTGTTTCTGAACTGTGGACCTTTCTACCTGGGGGAAGGTTAAGCCTGAGGAAGTAACTTGTTCTCTGGTATTGATTTTCAGGGATTTATAAGCATATGGAAATTTGGCTCAGGTTTTACTTGCCAGAGTGTGCTAGAATGCAGGACTGAAGAGATTGTAAGGTGCTCTTCACTGTTCTACTTACACCAAATTTATGACTGATCACTGCATCCATCACCATGATACCACGGAATGAAATGTGTACGTCTTTGCAGAATGAGATGGGACATAAAAAGGACTAAAAATGAAACTAGATTCTCCCAAAGCCATACTGGTTTATGGCAAGACTGTATTGTAACAGGCATGAAAGTTTGTAACAACTGCACCTAATTCATATTAGTGAGTGTTTTACCATTGAGAAGATTCTCATCACTGTATGATATTTTAAGGAGTTAAATAAAAACTGTTTGTTACTTTCGACATGCATCTGCTACATCACATGTGGACATACCTATGCATTACTGTTTGTCAGACTTTGCTTGAAGTGTTAACTGAAGCTACAGTTGGTTAATTTTTCTAAAAGACATCAGGTGAATAAAAAGATAGGATCTGAAATCCTCCAATCTGAAGTGTTGGTGGGTATATGCAAGAACAGAAGAGGATTATCTTTCTTTTGACTTTTTCCAAGAGTGACTTTGATAGATGTTGAATCTGAAAACCTAAATGGACTGTCTGTAAACTTGATGGGGTTTTTTTATCCCCTGGGAACCTGTCATATTATACAGATACTGGAAATAAGCAAATAAACACCATTGGGCTTTTCATCTCCCAGCCCTATAGGATGCTATTACAAATTCTGATTGTCTCTCTGTACTCTGTGTACCAAATAAATTACTGTACATATGACCTTCAGACCTTTACTCAGAATCTAGTGAGCTGAAGAGGTGGTGTCAACAACATGGAGTAACTATGTTATGTCTTTGCGTGCAGTAAGCAGTCACTTTGTCAGCTGGGAAGTCTTCCTCAGTTGTAAATGCCTGCTACAAAAGTCTGCCACAGAAGTAGTTTCCCACAGATTCAGGAATCCCTAAATGCCTGCTTTTGGCAATAAACCAACCTGAAATGCTGCACTCTTGTGACAACAGTGGCCATGGGAATTGAGGGTTCATGTCTATAGAAAGACCATACAGATGTTAGCATCAAATTTGGCTTGTAGTTTGTTGCCAGATGTTTTGTCTCCTGAAAAGAGCTAGAAGCAAATGGGGAAAAATATGTTCTTCGAGACTTCCTCTTGCAACACTTGTATGATCTGTGGCTTAGGGTCTTCCTATACCAGCTGCAAGACTTCTTTTAGTTGATTTTCTTTTCCCCTTGTGAATTCTTCCTTTAAATTATAGGGCCTTTTAAGTTACACCTTCTTGCCATCCCATGTGAGTGAGTTCACTCTGAGCATTGTATGAAATAGTAGATGTTTTGAAAGTTAAAACTGATAAAACATGAATTACAGAACAAATGAGGAGTGAGTGAATAAAAACTTTTCCTTCTCTGCTACATTTGCTTTTTATTGATTTACCTCTGGTTTTCTATTTCTTACTCTGAGCTATGGATAGCTGCAGTGTATTTAATCTGTCCTCTGTGGGAGAGTTTGCATATATTCATTACTGAAGCCTTTCCCTTTTTTTAAAAGTCTTTATTTCCTAGTTCTACTGACTTTTCTTTGAGTTGCACTGATTGTTTGGGTTTTTGCATTCCAGGAGTAATACATAAAAACTGGTGTCAAATATTGTCACGTTCCATTCCCCTGGTAGTGAGGAATATCTCAGATGATCAACATGGTAGTTTTTCAGAGGTTTATATTTGAGTTCTTCCAGCACTCTGAATGAAGTGACCCATCTTTGCAGTGGTCTTGGCCTGACCTGAATGCTCTTGTTTAATTTTATAACCATCTTTAATGCTTCTGTACCTTAAGTACAGTCTTGCTTGTTTCTCTGGTTTGAAGCCAGTTCATTGCCATGGCAATCCTTCTGGCCAAAGCTGTTTTGGCTGTGAGACATCACTGTTTATGGAGCTTTCCCAACTACTTGAATCTAATAGTGCAGAATGATGCTCAGAAACTCCCAGCTCCAGAAGCTCTGCAGTGGCTTTCAGAAACTCGGCGTGGTGAAAGTACCATGGACAGGGCCTGCTCGGCCTGGCCTGCTCCTGCCTGCTGCTGAGCAGAAGATAGCCTGGCAGTGAGAAATAGCTTGTTATATGCCGGAGGATCTTGATGTAGATGTGTGATACAAGTCTTGCTATATGATACATATAATGTTTTATTATCTTCTACAAGTAGAATATTTGGTGAGGAATTGGGTGAAAGTTCTGCTTTATCCTCACCCCTCTTTCCCTGGGAAAGGAAATAACTATGCTCCAAGTCTTTGCAGCTCTCACGCTTTGCATGAGGACATGTGATATTGCTGAACATTATATCTTGTTGGTTATAAGATTTAGGAAGTTGTATGTAACATTTTGTAGCTTCAGAACCTTTATGTTTGTAGAACGTATCCTTCATCCCTTGTGTCAACTCAATAGCCATGAAAGATACTGTCTACCTAGACATAAAATAAAGATGACAGTGGTGATTCAGACATCCTTACCTCATGAACAGGCTTTATTTAATCTGGCAATGGAGGAGGTGCACCCAGATGAACAGTATGAAACTGTGGTGGGGGAGGTTTAGGTTGGTCGTTAGGAAGAGGCTCTTTACTGAGAGGGTGGTCAGGCGCTGGCTGGCACAGGCTCCCCAGGGAAGTGGTCACAGCACCTAGCTTGACTGACCTCAAGAAATATGGATGATTCACTCAGTCACAGCCTCTGACTTGGTTGGTCCTGTGTGGAACAAGGATTTGGACTTGACAGTCCTTGTGGGTCCCTGCCAACTCGGTATATTCTATGATTCTGATTTCCAAGCTTTCTCTTTTTGACCTCATTACTGTTTGCAGTGATAGAACTGCAGAATGGTTTGGGTTAGAAGGAACCTTAAAGATCATCTAGTTCCAACAGCCCCTGCCATGGGCAGGGACACCCTCCACTAGCCAGGTTGCCTAAAGCCCCATCCAACCTGGCCTTGTAACACTGTCAGGAACAGGACATCCACAACGTCTCTGGGCGGCCTGTGCCAGGGTCTCACCACCCTCACAGGGAAGAATTTTTTCTTATATCTAATCTAAATGTACACTCTTTCACCTTCAGGTCATTACCCCTTGTCCTGTCACCCTTATAAACAGGTCCTTTCCAGCTTTCTTGTAGATGCACTCACTTTAGGTACTGGAAGGCTGCAATAAAGTTTGCCTGGAGCCTTCTCTCTCCTGGCTGAGCATGCCCAACTCTCTCAGCCTGTCTTCATAAGAGAGGTGCTCCAGCCCTCTGATCATCTTGGTGACTCTCCTCTTGACTCATTTTAACACCTCTCTGTCCCCTTTATGTTGGGGGCTGAATGCAGTACTCCAGGTAGTGTCTCATGAGAGCAGACTAGATGGGAAGAATCATGTCCCTTGACTTTCTGGTCACACCTCTTGATGCAACTCAGGATATGGGGGATAATCCCAAAGCTGTCAGTTTCCAGGCTTGGAATTGCTGTTATGAAGGTGGCAGTATGGTCAGCAGCTCTGTAGCTGAGGTGGAGAGACTTTTAAGTGCTGGTGTAGTTGAAGAGTGAGAGCATTTTGAGAGTCACAGCTGTTAAAGACCAACAGCTCTTGGTTTCAAGAGAGTTTTTAACTCAGTGTGAGCCCATCCTTGCCACATACCTGGAATGTTAGAGATCCATTGATAGCTTGCATCTTGAATTTTGAGAGCAAGAGATGCCTGCTGGATTTATGCTGGTGTGTTTAGTTGCTTAAATTGATTAATTTGACCCATCACCTCTGAAAGATGACTTATCTTCTAGAGCTGAAGACATACCATACTGTATCTGAAACCTCCCTGACTGTACTGTATTCTTCCATAAGTTACTTTACAATTAAAATAATAGAGTTTGGGATGTAGACTTGTTCAGTTGGAACTGCACTGACACCCTGCACAAACAAATTTAAAAAGTAGTTACCAGTAGTGTTGAATAGTAGAAACACTGAGAGAGCTATTGCCTCGGGTAAGATTGGAAATGTCAGCCTAAAGCTCAATGGCTTTATCAGTTCCCTGAACCATTTCAGTCTAGAATATATTAATTTGTAAAAGAAAGTAAAGGAAAAAGTCTCTAAAGAAAGAATTTAGAGGTACTGTGGGATCACTGGAAGTCAGCAACTTTTCAAACTAATAACCTTTTGATCATTTGTAGCTGAACCCGTGAGATTTCATATTTGCACAAAAGCTGTTTCCTAGGAAGTATGAATTGCTGAGCTCTGGTCTGTGTGATCATTCCTTACTGACTGTAGCTTTACTGAGTAAATACAATGAATATGCTAAATATTCATCAGTTACATATTTTAGAATTAAAAGTAAAGTATGTTCCTGTCAGGTACTTTTTCTTTCTCTTAGTTAATTAGGGATATGTCTTACCCTGGATAGCAGTTGTCTTGTTTGTGTAAAACACAAATTCAGTGAATATGTGCAGATTGCAAAAATTAAATGTTGTAGCCTAGAATTGTTATTTTTGTGCACCACAATCTCACATAACACTGTTAAAAGAAGAAAAACTGTTTTAAAAACATTATCTTTCTTTTTTATCTTTTAGGCAGTATTTTGCATTTCTGCAGAGCTTTGCACAGATCCTGTTCCCATGCAAACTGATGAGGGAGAAATACTGGAGGAAGGCAGTCCCAAGGTCAATGAGGTAAATACCACTGTGTTTTGGAGGAGCAAGAGCTTGCCTGCTGAAATGGGGGATTACAAGGAGTGAACATTGACTGCTGGTGGTATTTTTAATAAATACCTGCATGTAGGTAAATAATACTACCCTGGAAACATTTTAAAATTAAAGTTTTTAAAGGCCTTTCTAAAGATCGGCCGTTTTGCCATCTACAAAGGATTGCAGGGTATGTCTTCAGGTGCTCCCAGGAAGGAAAGAAATACTAACCTTGATTGTACTCCATTTCTTAGAACTGGAAGGGATTGTCAAGGTTTCTGTCCTACCCACTCACCCTCTCAACTGACTTAAAGAATTAGGTATGTGGGCCCTTAGGTTCAGGTGTCAGTGTTTGTGGATTACCCAGTGATCTATATTCAAGGTGGTGTTCTTGTTTCTTTGTACTTGTCAGCATGTACTTTGTTGTGAGACTGAATAATACGTTGCTTTTAAAGGAAGGTACCTTGTTGGGACAAGAGGCTGTAAAGTGTGTTGTTGAATATGTTGTTTGTGTCCTGCTTTTTGCTTGTTTCCTGACGATGAAGATGTTGAGTCACAAATTACCTTGGTTTGTGTAATGACACAGTGATTATCATATTCTTCAAAAGGTTTATAAATTTGCAGTCCTGACTATCTCAGTGAGTTAGTGTTAACTTTGCAGCTGATAGGTGTTTAAATTTCACAAAAATATAAATCATTGTTAGTTTCTTGCAATTTTGTGTAAGAGACTGGCTGACATAGTGCAAAACTTGAGGACTAAAATTAAAATGTGTTGTTTACTAGCTGGACTTTTTTTGAGCAAAGTTCTCATAGTACAAACAATTTTTTAAGCTGTAAGCATCAAGTTAGGGGTGATTAATTATTAGAGAAAAGATTTGGCAATTGTCCTTGGTGTACTTTAGGAATTGTGTTCCTTTGAAGGAAGATTTGCTACGTTAGGCGCTTACAAATGAACATACCTGCAACCATCTAGGGTATTGGATGTACCTCTTTACAGGGATGTGATTGGAAGGTTCAGTGGGGGATAGAGATGAAACATCATGGTGCAATTACTTACTTATATTATTGGTGCTTACTTCTCATCAGACAGAGAGCATCTGCCTGTGTGTGCATTTTTATGTATAAGCACACAGGTGCCTGTATTTATGTGTGTATAGATTTCATGTTTTTCTTGGTGTGGCAGAAAGTAGATTGAAGTAACTACCTTTTGAAACTTAGTTTGTTCTTCCAGTGAAAAGTATGCTTTCCTTCAGAGTTCTTAGTGTTGGGTATAATAGCAAAGATTGTATCTCTCTTGAAAACCTAACACCAAAATGCATTCGGTAAGCTTAAATTTCAAAACAAATGTTTTAGACTGGCCTTGAATGCCTCAGTGCCTTTGCAGTATTGCTTTGAAACCATTGTTTTTTAGAGAACATGGGAGATTTGGAATCCTACATCTGGTATTCAATGTTATTAATTAGAGCACTGTGTAGTATCAGTACATAATAAGTGAGGAAGACTCATGACTACATCTAGTCCTTCTCTATCAGTCTGTGATATACAGGACCACTCATTGAAGTGTGGTTTTTTTCAGTCTTTTCTCTCTAAATGTTTATCTTCTCTTTCCTGGTCTCAGGAGAGTTTTCTAGTTATAACAGTTACAGAATTTGTCCTACAAAATTTAGACAAAGTATATTCCATGATATTGTCCTGTATCCTTACAGTGATGTCTTTAATTTACAAATGTTTATATGATCTAGTGAGACATTTTCATAAAGACTTGTTTTTCTAAGGAATATTTTTAAAGACTTCAGCAGTACAGTTCAGGGTTTTTTTCTTGTTGGGATTCTTTTTTTTTTTTTTAATCCTCTCCCTCCCCTCCCCACCTTCAACTCCTCCAGGCAGATGACATGAGGTTTTTTGGAAGGAGTTGGTTTTGTGCTTTGAAGACACTAATACTGCTACCTAATCATTTGTATAGGATATAGGGGGATGGTTTTAAATTGGAAGAAGGTAGATTTAGAAAATTTGATATTAGGAAAAAATTCCTCACTACAACAGTGTGAGGCACTGGAACATGTTGCCCAGGGAAGAGCTGCTCTGTACGCCACCTCAGAAGTGTTAAAGGCCAGGTTGGATGGGGCCTTGAGCAGCCTGGTCTAATGAGCACCTTGAGCACCCCATGGTGGGGAAGTTGGTGATCTTTAAGATCCCTTCCAACACAAACCATTCATTCTGTGAGTCTGTGATATTTTATTTGGACTTTTTATTTCTCCCCTTTTACCCATTCCATACCACTAATCTGTATATAAAAGCTAAACATGTAATTACTGTTATGCTTCTTGTTCAGATCAGTGGATCATTTCTTCTGTGTTTTTCTAGGTGGGGTTTTATCATTTGTTTGTTTATACCTGTATTTTAGTACCATCAATCCTTTTGGATCTCACTTGGTTTGCACTCTGTTTTCAAAAATCCTGTCATTTATCTATTCTTTTGTCTTCACTATAAAATTTTTTTGAACCTTTAAATGATACATGAAGAAGCTCTCATCTTCTAGCATTTTACTTCCAGTGAACATTTAAGAAGACTTGGGACACTTATTATGTTAGCAGCTCATGTGAAACTCTCCTCCTAAACACTGTAGAAGTTGAGCGTGCAGCTCACAGGTCCTACGAGATTAGTTAATGCCGATTAAGTACATTCCAGCTTCTTTGTGACGATAAGTTTGATTATATCATATATGAGGTCAGATTAAGGCACCATTCTTAGCTTTACTTCTGAGTAATGAATTTCTGGCCAAGAAGAGGTTTTTGTATATGATGCAAAGAATGAAATTACTGTTTCTGGTGATTCATAGCATCTTTTATTGGCTGCCTCAGAATAATTATGAAAGAAAAGCCAGCAAGCTTTCTGTCTTGAAATTATTTCTTTGTCTTGTAGGACTTCAACAATGTTATTAAAACTATTGTTGCAAAAGGTCAAGGAAAAGATTGTAGAAACTTTTTTTTATACTTTTTTTTGTTTGTATCTTCAGATACAAACATAAAATATAAGTTAAAAAACACTTCATGTTCAAAAGACCAAGACCTAGGCCTATGTTCTGGTATGCCTTGATACGAGCTACATTTGGAACATTCTTGTTGGGCAGTAAATGGCCTTGCTGTGATTGTATGTGATACTTGGGTTTGTTTGGTTTTTTTCCTTTTCAGAATGCAAGATGCTAAGGGCTCTAGTAGGTACTTCCCTACAGTTCAGAATTTCTCTCTTACTCAGTTTTGGTCTTGAAAAGAAGTGGGAAATGCACATTTGGGCTTTTTGTAGAATGTTCCTGTTATTACTTCACCTGAATTTGAACTGAAAAGCACTTTTAACAGACATGGAAAATTGTCTTCAGACTCAGTAGCCAAATCCCTTCTGTGCTGCATTATATTTTGTCAAGATGGGTCTTTGCCAAAATGTCACCTAACAATCTCTTTGAACACTGTCTTAAGCTGATCTCAAGTTTAAAATGGATCTGTTTTATTTTCCATAAGTATGCATTGATCTTGAGGGAAAGTAAGTCTGTATACTAACTTGTAGAGATATCTTTGTTATATTGATATCAAGGTGTTTTGTTTTTATTTAGGACCATGGAAAGACACGCTCACAATTTATCTTTACAAAGGCTCACTACATGAAGTTCTGTATCTCCGAGTATTAATAGCTGACTCTTATGACTCCACAAAATGACAGAGCAAGAGGGGTTCCTACTGATACATATTGCAGGAAAGTTGGTGATTAGAATAATAGTCTCACTTATGTGAGACTGCAGATCCCATGACCTGTTATCAGTATTTGTTCCTAGAGTTTTTAGTTAAAAGAATATTTAATTGATTAAAAAAGATGGCACACTGCTTTTTATGTCTTTGCCTATAGCATGGGAAGAGGCAGAACATTAGTGCTGTTAGCAGTCTTAACTGCTAAGAAACCATGGTACTTCTCTTCTGGTATCACAAGGGCACTGACTGAGGACCCAGTTTTATTGTAGATTGAGGTATACTTGAGTGAAGTATTCTGAGGGAGCAGGGATGACATTACAATTGTCTTTCATGGAAATACCATGAACATCAGGATATAAAGATCTGGGTACTGCAGGAATTAACTTATAGTGGCAGTCTATAAAATAACCTAAGAAGTTATACATGAAGACTCTCATACAGTAGAAAACACATGGTATATCATGCTTTATGCCTTGTGAACTGGATTGGTTCTTTAACTTTCAGATTTTCTGACAACCTAGATTGTAGTTTTATGAGATACCAAGTTCCTTGAAGAGGAAATGACATTTATTTATTTATGTCGTTTTTTTAAAACAGAAAATACATCTCATGTAGGTCACTAAATATTTATGTGCTTTGAACTAATTAATGTTACATGAGGTATGATTAGAAAATATAATCCCTGCTGTCAGGCATCATGAAAAATTATAATCTTGCTTGACTTGAATCAGCCCAGTGGCACTGCTACAAAAGTTGGCCTTCCTACTTGCCTTTGCCAGTCTTGAAATGAATGACAGAAACCCAGTGGCAATTTCTTGGTGGTTAAGCTTCAGAAAAGTTCCTGATGTACTCAGTCTCCACTTTATTGTTTGTTTCCCCCACTGTTATTAATGAATATATTTTTATTTCATTTTGTAATGTATTATATTTTGGCAGTTGAGTTGTGCTCGTGTTCTCAATTTTGCTTTCTTGGGAAGTTTCTACAATTCTTCCCTTTAGTTTTTTGGCACTGTATCCTTTTGTCATGTGTTGAATTGCTTTCCAGCAGAGAGTGGGTTTTGCACATGCCCCTTCCCCTTCTCCTCCACACACCCCCTCCCCCCCCCTCCCTCTGCACTCCTCTCTTGGCTGCTTTTGGAGAAATTTACTGTCTTGGTAGTTTTTTTGCTGGGGCTTTTCATCTTAACTGGATCCATTGTTTGATCTCACAGTTTCTCCTTTGTTGTTAGACTGTCAGAAAATACTCTTTCTGTTAAAATGGCATCAGCTTGGTAAAGACAGCTGGCACCTGTCAATAGCACACTCTTGATTCCAATAATTATCTAATATTAGTACCACAAGGAGGGGAAACAACCTGTACAGAAGTAAGATTTTTCAAATGAGTGCAGAGTTTTTAAAAACATAGTTATTTTTGGCAGATGTAGGTTTCTTATTTGACAGGAATATTAGATCTATTTTATCCATATGGTATGCCAGCGAATATCATACAGTGAAGTATCCTTTCACTATATAAAATGTTGGGGGACAGGGTATCTGATTTCTGTTCTTTCAGCATCTCTCTTCTTCCCTTCACACACACAAAAAACCCAACAACAAAAATTCTATTTGGAACCCTACTGTTCCTTGGATTATGGTTTGGGGTTTTTTTTTAATTATATTTTGTGTTAGTTAATTTGCTACTAATGACTGGTAGGCTTTTTGCGTTAACAACCTCAGTGCTCTGAAAATATCAACAAGCACTGAGCTTGTTTGTGGCTGATTTCTTTTCAGCTGTTTTCATCCATCTGTTAAGGATTACTGCAGAGACAACACTTAAACTTTGTTCTCAGTTGTTCCTTTGCTGTAAAATATTGCAAGAGGAAGCTAAAAGTTTAGGCCTGACTTGAAGTATTGTTAGATTTCTTTCAGTATTGCCAGGAGTTTTGAGCTTATGTTGCAAACTACTTTCTCAAAAAATGCAATTAAAATTTTAATGTTAAATTTAAGATTTCTCTCTCCCCCTCCTTGTTCCTTCATCTTTCAAAGTAAAAACCTATGAATTTCACATAAGTAATCTATAGAAAGGTATTTATCAATCATGGGTCTAATGCTGTGTTGTAGAAGGGAAAGGAGGAAAAATAGCTAGTTTACATTAGGAAATGTAGTTACACAAAATTTTGATGAAGAATGTGGCTGCACAGGATTTGTCATAAAGCTCAATTCCTAATAAGTACAGGAAAGGAGAAGAGTTTCTCTATTAGATAAATGGTTTTTTATTCAATATTTTCATTAGTATTTATAGAAAGAATTATTGAACTGAACAGGTAGTCTAGAAATTTTTCCACACTCTGGTGGCTTTTGTAAAAGCAGTGACACAAACATTGAGACTTACCCTGGTTTTCAGTCTCACTGTCCAGTGCCACTTCCCAAGTCTTGAGGTTACTTGTTTATTTCACATTACCCCTGTTTTATCTGTCAGTCTGAATCTTTCCCTTAAATTATTGCCAGCCTGTTCTTATCCTGGCTAATCCTTTTTTTTTCTTTCTTTCCTTTTGGTGTCTAGTTGTAAGCTAGCATTTGCCTGCTGTTTAAAACACCCTTTAGCACAAGCATGACTTTTTTACAACTGGGAACTGATGTCATCTTCATAATGGTCTGCAGGCTTCGGTTTTCTAGCCTGAAATTGTTACAACTCCTTAAGAGAGTGTGCTTTGTGTATTTCAAAATCCATTAATCTCTCAGTAAAGAATTAAATTACTTTAAATCTTAAGTTAAAAGTAGTCCTCCCTTTTAATGACATGTTATTAAGGCTTGTAAAAATGTTATGGCATACTCATCTTGTTTTTAAAATGAATTACTATAGTCCATCAAGGGGAGCAGAAATTTTGGGTTAGTTTTTCTCTTGATCTTTAACACTGTGGCCAGCAAAAGAACCTAATAACTCATTGCTACAAAACACTGCACAGTGGAACCTGTTTGTGATTTTTTTATAACTGAATTTCAAAATTTCAAGGCATTGTAGCAAAAAGCCTTAATTATGGTATGTGGTTTAACCCCAGCCAGCAACTAAGCACCACACAGCTGCTCACTCACTCTCCCCAGGGAGGTGGGGGCTAGAATTGGAAGGGTAAAAGTGAGAAAACGTGTGGGTTGAGGTAAAGACAGTTTAATAATTTTTAGTTTGGTTTTTTTTTTTTTTTAGAGGACAAAAGCTAATAAAGAGAAGAAAATAAAACAAAAAAGCCCCCAAGTGATACAAAATGAAACAATTGCTCACCGCTAACTGACCAATGCCCATCCAGGCCCTGAGCAATGGCAGCCCCTGTCAACCTCTACACACACAGCCACTATCCCGTTGGTTTTAGTGCTAAGCATGACATCATATGGTCTGGAATATCCCTTTGATCAGTTGGGGTCAGCTGTCCCAGCTCTATCCCATCTCAGTTTCTTACACACCACCAGCCTGCTCACTGATGGGGCAGACTGAGGAGCAGAAAGGGCCTTAACTGTGTAACTTAACTGCACAGCAATAACAAAAACATCCCCATGTTATCAACACTGCAGCACAAATCCAAAACACTGCCCCATACCAACTACTGTGAAGAAAATGAACTCTCTCCCAGCCAAAGCCAGCACGGTATGTTATCAGGGTCTACTAGGTTTCTAAAATAACAGTTAGAAACAAGCTAAAATCGGTGAGACTTTGCAGAAAAGAGTTTAGTATTAATTAGACAATGCTACTTGAAATATTAGAAAGGAATGCCATTGATAGCTTAGCTGCTTGGACATTTTAGAAGAAATTCAGGATCAAGTACAAGATTGTGCCAGTCAGGTGTGCTGTTTTCTACAGAGGCAAGATGGGTTACTCATTTGAAACTCATAGTGAAGACTTCTAAAATATACAAAGTGAAAGATGCGGCTGTTTTCTAATCTCAAAATATCCTGAAGTGCTTTTGAAGCACGAAAGAGAAGGTTAACACAATGCTGTATTTTCTTTCCCTCAGAAAATAGCATCATCTGCTAAATTGATGTAAAAACTGTCATCTTACAGTACTTTGATCCAGCCTTTTCATATGTACAGTTCATATAGAGGAAACCTAATGGTATGGAATGTGAACAAGTGTCTGTCTCTGATTTCTGAAGGGAAAAAGTGATTCTATTTTAAATAAAATTCTGTTTAAATTCACCTTTTCCATTCTTTTAAAAGATTTTTTTTTCTTTTTCATAAATGTTTTATCATAGAATCCTGGACAGGTTTGAATTGGAACCGACCTCAAAGCTAGTTCCACCCCCTGCCATGGGCAGGGACAGCTTCCACTAGACCAGGTTGCTCAAAGCCCCAGCCAGCCAGGCTTTGAACACCCCTAGGAATTGGGCATCTGTAACGTCTCATTTTCTCATTGTTTCTTTTTTCTCAACCAATATCATCACTTCTTCAGTTGATTACAGCAGTTCATAATACTTCACAAAACAGACAAAAAAGCAAATTATATTTTGCTCAAAATTTTTTAAAAAGCCATTCTGCATTTGAGAGCTAATATGGTATAGTAGCACTGTAATTTTTGGAGATGGAGACAGGGACATTGCTTTGTGGCTTTGCTTGCTAAGTGTCTCTTCTTATGCTGGGGTCCTACTGACACACAACTCAAGGGGATTCTACCTTTTCATAATACTGCCCTTTGATCTCTTTCCATACCATATATTGGCTTTGCAGTGTTCTTAGCAGTGGTTGTAGTCCATGTTGACGTGACAGAGTCCTATATAATCAGCCACTTAAAATCTTGTAGATATGAAAGCATTGATAAGTATTTTCAATCTTACTCTGTTATGGCAGACTGAGGGCATGTGTATTTGGGGAGAGATTGGAGACACAGATAGTAAAAGCTTTCTTTACCCTTCCAAATAATTTATAGCCTTGAGTAGTTGGGCTGAGTCATTGAAAGGGGTTAAACTTCCTTGTTTTATTAAGTTCGTATATTTGCAAGACTTCATGTGTTTGAATGACCCTACAAAGCTAAATTTGTTCTCAGTTTGTGAACTAGATGGGTATGAGGTGGTTTCAGTTCCTCAGATTTTTTTTCTTCTGTCATTGGGCGTGGAAGAAGTGGATGTGGGGTTTGTGGAGAAGATCTTTGTGGGGTTTTTTTTCTTGACACTCGTAGTAATAGTAATGGTCTGCATCACTACAGTAGATAAGAGAGTGTGTGGATAACTAAGGACTTTTGAACTCTGCAAAAAGGCATTGTGCAATATTGCCTGAGGGTAAAAGCAACACTAAAAGTATGTCAAAATTTCCTGTCACTTGTTTAAGGTTGGTTCACTGGGACATTTGGGTAATAGACAAGGCAATATAATATGAAGCAGAATGTTAAGTTGTCTACAGATGTAGTAAGCATGTGTGGAATTAGGCTCCTAAGAAATGTTATAGAAGATCTTCAAAATCATATTGCTACGTTTCAACAGATAAAGTTTCCATGTGTGATTCCTAGAAAAATAACTTGTTCCTGTGGTGTTTGATTTTTGAGTTTGAGCACAAGTTGTAACATAGGCAAGTGAGAAAAGGCCAGGTTCTGCCCCAGAGATGAGTGGGTGTTTTAATGATTTGGTGATGTGCCAGATATCTAACAATTTTAATAGCACTGAGAAGTTTTGAAAAAAAATATACAAGCAAAAAACATTGTCAGTGGCTCCCTTGTGACTAAAATGAGTTTAGGTTTACAACCTGATAACTGTAGAAACTGGAAAGTAGCTGTAGACTGTGAGCGTAAATAGTCCGTATTGCCTCTTTTTGACTGTGATCAAAAGTAGACGTTAAAGCAGGGTTAATATATAGCTGTAACAGAATTGCTCTCTGCCTCCAGCTGCTTGTTTCTCAGGAACTTTCTGGGCCACTGGCAGTTTCTGTGTCGAATCTACACAACAGATTTCTCTTCTGTGAACACAGGAAAGAAAGTTAAGTTCTTCTTTCTCTTCTTTGCCTGTCTGCTCAGATCTCTCAAAGCAGAATAATTTCAGCACCTCTTTGCAAGTTCCTGGTTTATGTCACTTTCAGTCACTCCTAACAAACAGAAAACAATATTTGTGATAGGGAAGGTGATTGAATTTGTGGTGGTGAAGTGCGATTTAGTTCTCAGTAATTCTGATTATCATCTGCTTTCTTGAGCCATTACAACTTCTTTTCATGGTTTGTGCCTGTTGTCATATTGTGGCAATGCATCACCTAATTTTCCAAATCTAAGTTGAAGAGAGAAGTTAACATGTTTTCTGTCTTCTCTGGAAGAGTGGTTAACAATGTGTATATCAAAATATCTGCCATTTACAGATGTCAGTTTAAACTGCTGTAACTTCTTTACGTGTGTCTGGACCATAAATATTAAATTAAGTGTAAAGTGAGTTTGCTAAATAGAGCCCTTGGGCTGCATAGGAGTGGCTGTTCAAAGCAGTGGTGGTGGGTGAACTGTTCGAGGGGGTTTGGGTCAGATTCTTCCCCTAATGGAAAAAGACTTGTTATGGAAGGGTAAGACGTAAGACATTTATTCAGAGTTGCAGGAGTTTGCAAGAATTCATGGCTTGTGAAATACCAGTGAACTTTAGCTGAAGAGAGAAACAGAAAGTTAGTTAAATAACAAAGATGGGAATTACTTATGTCTTACTAAACTGAGATTTTTCTGAGATTCATACCACGTATGTACAGAACATGCTAAGAAATGGATGGAGTGCATAATCAACTGCGGTGTAGAAAAACATCAGTTTTGCTTATGCTCAGAATATGTTACACATTCTGTGTCTGAGATTGCTGCCTTGGCAGCTTCATAGCTGAAATTTTCAAATGGCATTTCTAGATAGCCTGTCATACCATGACTTGAGTGACTTAAACCATCTTTGGTGGTTGAATATGTTAACAGCAAAACAGAGGCTTGCTGCAAACAACTAGGTAGTTCAAACTGCCTTTGAATCAAGACTCAGATGAAGTATTTATATATATATATACACACACACACTTAAAAGCTGTTGTATTTGAAATACTTGGCAGCTAAGTAATGCATTTAAAATAATTTTAATAAGTAAACTTTCTTATCTGTACAGTGTGAAATGTGGCTGGGGTCATTTCCAAAGTGTGACTGTTGTTTTCATGATATTCATAAAGCTATTTAGCTGGGAAGGCTGCTTGGGTATTTCACAGAATATCAATATAAACATTTTCAAAATTGCCTAGAAAATGGGTCATAGGTTATTTCTGCAGTTGCTGTTGATTAATTAGTGACAGTTGGACACAGAAGCAAAACTTGTAGGCTTTTAACCACTGCTGCAGGTTTGGTGCTTATTTAGGTGAAACATAAATGACGTGTCCCGAGTTACGTATCTTCTCTGTTCTCAGTGACTGAGCCACCATTGATCATCTGCCCCACTGTTCTGCAAGGATGATGCACGTTTTATTGGTGCCATATGTTAACGGGCTGGCATTTATAGTTAATGTTGTAACATTTAATGGCATCAGGAATTAAAATCCCATTAGGCTGCATATACCAAGCATAGGTGTTCGATTAGGGATTTTAAAAAGTCATTACACACGGTTGGAGTGTGTTAGCATTCGGAGTGATTAGCAGGGAGCACTGCATGTGCTGTGTGACTTTAGCAGTAGGATTACGTTAGGAAATTCTCACTTCTCTTTTTACAAAGAGGAAAACCAGTTAGGACTGCAGGGTGGTAGTAACACTGAAACGCTCAGTCTAGATGCTGATGAGAAACTTCAGTAAAATAGTGAGTAGGCTAGGAGATGGCTCATATCTCGTGATGGTATTTTTATATATCAAGATGGTGCTTTGGCAAAATTAGGGCAAGGGGGGAAGGTAGAAATAGATTTAAATGAAAATTTTGTACGATACAACAAAAGAGACCAAAAATTCAGATAACCTTTCGTGCCTATCTTGTCTTTTAAGATTTCCCTCTGTGTGGTTTGGGAAAATATTTTACTCTTTCTCATTTTAAGAAGGGTTTTTTTTTTTTCTAATATTTCTAAATTTGGGGAGATATTTAATGCTTTCATCTGTGCAGTGGAAGTAAGGTTTAATCCAAAAAGCATATTCTGGGACTAGTGTTGAAAACCAATTTGTGCTATTCGATGCATGTTTTGGGACGCTAGCTTGACACTAATCTTAAAAAAATTGCTAAAGTATTTCAACTAAATTGCATTGATTTTTGTTAGAAGATGTTAAATTGAAGATTTAATTATCTGTTGCCAAGTAATTTTTTTCCCCTGTGCAGTTTGTCCAGGGGAGTGCTCAGAGCAAAGCGAGGCAGAAAGGTGACTCAGCTTTAATTTGTAGTAGCGATTAAATTTCTGTTAGACTTAAAATTGTCTCTGAGATTTCTGACAAGCTTTTTTAACTGCTTGGCATTTATGGGGCTTCCACCACTGTTAGCAGTAGTGACTAGTGGCTAATTGCTCGGATTTTTGATGATGAGGTTGTGCAATTCTTCCTGAAGAAAGTATTGGAGAGACAAAAGAAACGCTGATGTCATGTGTACAGTAGCGCTGTTGCTTGATGATGAGGAGGAAGGTGCGCTGGTGTTAACAGCAGTAGCTGTGACAAAACATCACTTTAGCAGTCTTAAGCTGGGCCTCAGTAGGCTATGTTAAAATTAGCAGGTAACATAAAGTGTTGGAGATAAATTGCCGCAACTTGCAGAAAGCCGCTTTTGGCCTTGGCTGGTCCTCACTGGAGTCTAGGTGTGTTTGAGAAGGTTTTCAGTTCATGTGTGCTTGAGATACTAGGGAATGAAAAATCTTAAGAGTCTGCATCTCCTCTTCACTCTGGTGTTGTTACAGGTTCCTAGAAATCAGGAAAAAAACCCAAACAAAAACGAGCATAGCTATAAAAAGGAAACTATAGAATGAGTGTGAAAAGGTGACAATAGTAGCTTTAGTGTGTTTCTATAACTGGTGAAGGAAAAATACTGCTTGAAATTAAGTTTTTAGTAATAAATACAGGGTTTCTTACAAGCGTCTTTTTTCCTGAGAAAACCTCAAGTATGAGGTCCTTCTCCCCCGCTAATTTGCCTTGGTGAGACCACACCTGGAATATTGTGTCCAGTTCAGGGCCCCTCAGTTCAAGAAGGACATAGAACTCCTTGAAAGAGTCCAGTGCAGGGCCACCAAGATGATAAGGGAGTGGAACACCTTCCTTACGAGGACAGGCTGAAGGAGCTGGGCCTCTTTAGCTGGGAGAAGAGGAGACTGAGGGGTGACCTTATTCATGTTTATGAATATGTAAAGGGTGAGAGTCAGAAGGATGGAGCCAGGCTCTTCCCAGTGATGACCAGTGATAGGAAAAGAGGCAGCGGGTGCAAGCTGGAGCACAGGAAGGTCCATGTGAATATAGGGAGAAACTTTTTCCAGTGTGAGTGTGACAGAGCCCTGGAACAGGCTGCTCAGAGAGGCTGTGGAGTCTCCGTCTCTGGAGACATTCAAAACCCGCCTGGATGCGTTCCTGTGTGATTTAGTCTAGAGGTGATCCTGCTCTGACAGGGGGGTTGGACTAGATGATCTTTTGAGGTCCCTTCCAACTCCTAACGGTCTGTGATTCTGTGATCAGTGTTCAGGAAAGATGAGGCTTTTGCCCTTGAAACTTTCGGACCCTTCAAAGTGTGGCTGACTTTATCTAGGAACTCCAGATTAGGTTTACTCATTAATCAAATTTCATTGAAGGTTCTCATTGAAGATATTTTTAGAAAGAGGAGTATAAAACTCTAGTAACAGGTGTTGCACCTCTGGAAAAAGTAGTAGTTTAAAGTCCTTCTGTATATTTCATTTTCTGAAAACTATTGAGTGTCTGTGAATAGCTTTTTAAACTTAAATAAAAAAAATTTGTCTTTTATTATTTAGAACAATCAATGTATAAACTTTTGTGAAAATTTGGATATTCACAGGTGCCTGTCTGGCTTTTTAAGGAAAAACATTTTAAAATAAGAAAATACAGAGTTCAACAACTTGCAGGTTGTCCAGCCCCCACCCCCCTTTTTTTCTTTAAAATGTAAGTCCTGTGTTGACTTCCCACCCCTGCCGTTTAAGGGTCTGTTTCTTGTTCCTGCTTCCAGTTGCCAGAATCTTGAAGCCTTCTCCACCCCTTGCCAAGAGCAGCAGGTGTGGTGGTGCTTCCTTCTATTCCTGCTCCTGGAGTCAATGGCTCCCTCTGCAGTCCTTTAAACAGAAACTGAAGTGACTCTGATCCTCTGCCATTCCGCTTCTTTCCTTGAGAGCAGCAGGACAGGTACCAAGGGCTTTGTCTTACCTCCACCTTCCAGTCTTCTACATGTTCACAACACTTGCGTTTCCTACATACAGTGTAAGTCAAGAGAGACTAGAGATGTAGAATATGCCTTTTCAGAATGCTTGCAGTTAACCAGACCTGTGGGACGTGGTAGGGTGATGATACAGAGTGAAGAGAAGCTGAGAGACTCATGGAGAAGAAATATGCATATAAATTTTGTAAGAACTGCAAATGGAGGTGAAAAAACCAGTATTTTCAGCTAACTGGCGGTAATGTGCTGTTTCTCCTTTCAGTTCATCCTCAGGTAGTCACTTAATCAAAAGCTTAAGATACCATGTTCTCCTCCTTTCTGCAATGGGATGTTACTATATTGGGAAAATAAGACCTAAATATTTTAATTCTTAAGTATTTTTTTGGATCTCAAAGATAACTGTAATGAATAGATTAGCTGGGTCAAGGAAGTAAAGTGATTTTTACTTTTAAATGGCAGGGAATCCTGGAAATGGATATTGCTTTACATTGTAAGCTTCTGCTGGAACTTTTAGAAGCCTAAATAAACCATGTAGCATTTTCTAGCAAAAAAAAAAATAAAATTAAACCTGCAAATTTCAAAGTAAAACATGGGATCACTGATCATTCAATTATTTAAAATATGCAGGCAAGCGAAGTAAAATTTGAGACAAGGCTCTGCAAAAAGAGGAATGCAAAAGTTCCTATAGTAGATCAGACCCGTGGAATGATCTTATATATACATTAGTTCCCCTTTCAGCTTGTGAAAATGATTTCATTGTCAGAAGTGGAATAGTTTGTATTGCTGTTGTTTGTAATCCTTTACGAGACACACAAATCTTCACCCATATATAAAACGTAAAATCTGCAATGACTTGGGAAATTCAGTGTTGCAATTTGTACAACTAATTTTTTGTCTGTTTAGTAGTGTCTTTCCAAATAATTGTATATCCCTTTATATTGTTTTGGTGGGAGTTCTTTTGTGAGTTAGGTTTTATTTGTATTGTGGTAGCAAAGGGGTGATATTTGTTACACCACTGTCCAACTGCTTTTTTGTGTGTGTATCTCAAGTGTCACCTTGCATTAAGGGAACTCTGCAACCCAAATTTTGGATTTATTTTAATTTTTTTTAACCTAAAAATGTTCCCTTTGCCTCAGCCCTTTCTTTATTCTGAGCTCTCACATTTTTGGCATGTTGTGGAGGGGGTTTAAGCCTTCACTGACTGTACTTATGGTACAGTATTCCAAAAGAGGACATACTATGGTTCTGCTACAGTCATTTCAGTATTTCTTTCTGTACTACTGTTTGACATACTTTAGTTTTTCTCTGTAGTTGTTTTATTTTGGGGTTTTTTGATGATCTAACTTTCTAAGATATTTTTATTTATCTTTCCACACTGAAGTGCAGATTATTGCTGATGGGGAATCTGATTGAGTTTTATTTCTCCTGTATAATATCTCTCAACATCAAACTGAATCTCTTCCTGTGTTCGTAGAATTGCTGAGAAATTCAGGTCATGAGGTTTCTAGTCTGACCTCTTGCTTAAAGCAGGGTCAGCTGTGAGGTCAGACCAGGTTACGAGGGATTTTATCCAGTCTGGCCAGCAAAGACACTACATAACTCTGGGTTTATCTGTTCCAGTGCTTGACTGTGAAAATGAGTCATCTTACGTCCAGGCTGGATGTCTCTTGTTTCTTGCCTATTTTCATTGTTTCTTAGTCTGTCACAGTGCTCCACTGTGGTGAGCTTGACTCCTTGCTGACCTCCTTGTAGATACTGACAGGCTGCTGTTAGGTCTCCCCAAAAGCCGTCTTTTCTCCAGGCTGAACAAGCCCAGGTCCCTCAGTCTCTCCTCACAGGGAGGTGCCCTGACTCCCTGACCATCCTAGTGGCCAACTACATCCATAAAGTGGATAAGTTTCTTGTACTGGGGGTCCTAAAACAAGGTGCATTGGATCATATCTGGAATTTATTAATAAGCGCTGAGCAGATGGTAGTAACCAGTTCCCTCATCTACTGGCAAGGCTGCTCTTAATAAAGCCTGGGATACTGTTGACCTTTTCTGCCCGGGCACACTGCTGGCTCATGATCAGCTTGATATCTGCCAAGACCTTTTCCACAGAACTGCTCCCCAGCCAGTCTTCCGTCTGTGTCTTTGCCAAGGCCTCTCAGGTGCAGGGGTTTGTGTTTGTCCTGTCTGAATTCATGCAGTTCCTGTAGGGTCCATTCCTCCAACCTGCTTTAGGTCCATCTGAATGGCAGCCCATGCCTTTGGATGTGTTGACTGAACCTCTTCACCCCCAGTTAAATATCATCTTAAAACTCTGACCAGAGTACACCCTCCTGGCCCTTCAAATCATTGTTAAAGTTGTTTAATGGACTTGTCCTAGGGTAGACCCCTCCAGTCCCCAACTTGATACCAGCCTCCAGGTAGCATAAACAGAGCAACCATTATCCTCTGAGCTTGACCATCCAGCTGTTTCCTACCAGTCCCATTGTTCATCCATTCTACTTTTTTTTTTCCTTCTGGCTCAGTAATATTCAATTTCTTAAAGTTCCCATGTCTTTTTAGTGTCTTTGTGCATGTTACTGTTAGCTGTGTTTTGTCAGTGAAAACATACCAATTAATCTTTGTGTTGTGTGTTGAACAGTTTCTGTGTTCATAAGTACTTTCTCGGTCTGTGGCTAATTTTCTTGGAGAACTTACCAGGAGAAACTTTGTCACTGCCTTTCTCTAAGATACAAGAAATTTTGTGAGCTTACTGTCTGAAGTAGAGCAAGCTTATTAAAGTTTCTTAAAGTAGGTAGGATCTTCAAGTTGCTTTGAAAAACATTGTGCCTGGATGTTTCATCATGTTGTCTCTAGCTCGTGCAATTTATTATTTTTAATTATTCGCCCACTTCTGTTTGAAATGGTAATTTTGATAGATATGCATGCTAAATGATAATGTGTCTGGAACAGCTATGTCACTACCATTCATATTAAAGAAACAGTTTTATGGTCAGTACTTCAGCTATTGCCTTGTCCTGGTGGTGGTCTCCTAGATGTTCCAGTTCTCATTAAAAATTCTTGTTTATGGGCTGATAAAATAATTTCCTATTCCTTTCTAAGGTTTTGTTGGTTTTAAAATCATTCCCATTTTATGCCTCAGTTTTTATCTCCTTTTCTTACAGCTTTATTAAATTTAATTTCTATTTTTGTGGGAACCATGTTAGTTTAGCAGTATATATGCTGTGTGTAGTGCTTCTTCAGGCAAAAATGTCCTATTTCATTTTTATTCCAGTACTGGCCACAAAGTGTTCCCCTGCTTACCATTCATATGAATTGTACTTGTCTCATACCAGCAACACACTAAAATGCCTCCTGACTGCAAGTCATGCAAGAGTAACTCTTAAACATTGACCCTGGCTGAGCCATGCTGCTCTGCTGGGTAGACAGAAATCTGTAGCTTTCTACCAGCCCTCACACTTGTGTTTTTAACATCTGCAACACTAGAATTAGTAGAATGAATACCTTTCTCTTCAGCCAGGCAGTTCTGAGTTCAGATATTAGAGCTCTTGGGCATCATATACGCTCTGAAGTACAGATAGATTTGTATATGTCTGGAAAATCATGGATAAAAGTCCGAGCTATTTGCAAAAATAATGCAACATTTTCTTGCTTTCAAACTTGCTTTTAAGTGAAAATACTGCTTTGACTGTGGGTTGCATGGGTGCATGTTTACAAATGTGAAATTACCTTACGCATATTTGATTTGCTGTCTGTCTTCTGGATGTCATTACTTCCTTATAGTTCATCAGTTTTTCAGTTCGTTGGTGGTTTTGCTTAGGGCTGTGTCTGTGCAGGCAATTAATGTAATTTCTGTTATCCTCGTTAGATGTCAATATACAGATAATGTTTTTTGTCAGTATTTTTGACCTGTCAATGAGATCAAGGTACAAATAAGTAAACTTGATTTTTTTGGGGGGGGGAGGGTAGGGGCACAGTGAAAGTAGCCACTGGATTTTTTGGGGGGGTTGGGTTTAGGTTTTTTGGTTGTTTGGGATTTTTTTTGTTCCTTCAGAGACTGACTAAACTCTGTTATTTCTACTGACTGAATAATGCTTCTCTCCTCTTCTCAGTTTAATGTAGCGGATCCTGGATATTTGTGGGCTTATGTTGTAGTTGGTTTCTGGTGTGGCTTACTGAGTGTTGCAGTGTGGCCTGTTTGCTGGCTTCACATGAAGCGGAGCATCGCTAACTGCGTATCTGGATGTTTATATAAAACACTACGTGTGTGTGTCTGTGTGTTGAAATTTCATTTAGAGAGAATAATATTTTGCTACCTGTGCAAGGAATTCTGGCTGAATGAAGTAATTAAATGAAGAGTGCGTAATTAATTAATGATCAAATATAATGCAGTCCTTTCTGGCCAAAGCAATTACTGAAAAAGTATGCTAAAACTGTATTTTAAAAGCTAACAATTAAACAGAAAACTTCCTTAGTGCCCTTGGAATCTTTTAACATGTGAGCCAAAGGAAATGCCTACCTTATGTTGTCATTGGAACAGCATCTATTTGAGGTTCCCTTAGGCCTCTTTCTTACCCTGCTAACTAAGCTATGCGTGTGCTGCGACGGTCTCTTTTTCATATAAAAGTTATTTTTCACAAGAAGTACTCTGCTTTCACAGCACTTTCTGTCTGGGGTTAATAACTATCTTTGAAAATTCTGTTTTTTCTCCAGAGACGTTGATAGACGTAACTATTTTAATTCCAGCTTTATATGTAAGGAAGAAGTTGCAGAAATGATATTTATTCAAAATGACAAAGGAAGTCAGTAACAGAGCAAAACTTAGATCCTGAATATCCTGACTGATATTTTTCTGCTTTAGCTATTAAATAATTCTTTTTTTCTGGTGAGATTTTTCTGAAAATGGTGCTATAAAATGATACCATAGCAATGGGGTTGGAGATGTACATATGTTGCTAAGAAACTACATAATCTCTTCTGGACCAGCCACTGTGATAAAGTGGCTGTCTTAAATCGTTACGTATGGAATAGGGCCACTTTAGGTGATGTGCGTTTTGCTCCACCAATTTCTGACCTGCAATGCTTGCCTTTGCAGATGGAACATGAGGATTTTGTAATGGAGGGGCATGGCAAGACTCCACCTCCTGGTGAAGAAAACAAACAGTGAGTCACACGTTTATTTAAAAAGGGCCTTACCACAGTAAATGGTGTGAAGCACTCTTTTTTTAAATGTCCTGGGAGCATTGGTTGTTCATTTAGTGCTCGCCCTTTTGGTTCCTTCAATATCCATATATAATAGTGGATGGTGGCTGGAAAAAAAAATAAAAATAGCAGGATGTTGACTTGCCTTAAATTGAAAAGCATAGAAATATGCATTGCAATTTCAGAGGGTAAATCAGAAGTTGTTGTAAAAGGGATAGTCATTCTGGAAGCTTGCACTGAGGTAGTGAGTTTGTATGTGAAGCTTTTATACAGTTCTTCATTGAAACAATGTGAAATATGATAGAACCCAGGGTCTTCCTTTTGGTGTGCATATGGTAGATTAGTCCTCTTTGAAATCTGAGCCTTACCTCTTTAGAAAGCATTTTAATAAAGGAACAGAAATTGTAAACAAAATGGTCTTTCAAGGATGAACAATCTAAGATGTGTGTATGCACTGCTTTAGGGAAAGAAGCTTGATCAGAGAAGAAAATGACAGATTTCTATTAGCAAAAGGCACATTAAAATGGCATTTTCATATCACTTCAAATTCAAATCCAGTAATGTTTGGGGTTTTCTTCTGGGTTTTTGTTCAGATAGGAAGAACAGAGCTTTGGGCTAGAAGCATTGCAGTAATATTTATCTTCCGTAGTCTTTTCTTTAGTTAATGCAATGGTAATTCAGTTTTGATACCACAATTAATTTTTTTTTCTGCTCTACCTTTTGGAGCAAGCAAGAAAAGACAGTCTTTGAGAAATACACAGCAAAGAACTTTTTTCTTTTTTTGCATTCTATGCCTAATTAGATGTCTCCTGATGAGAAGGAGGAAGTACTCATTGATCAGCAGTACACTTGTTGCAGGAGGGCTGGGATCGTACTTGGGGTGAAGGTCTTCCTTACCTTGTAGATAACCTAACAAGCTTATAGATAAACTTCTCACTGCCTCTGTAACAGTGAGAAGCAATTTCTGAGGTAGCCAAGATGAGTTCAGGGAAGTTTTAGTGCTGAACATGCACATTCTTTCCATCGTGGAAGTGAGCCAAACTTATCAAAGTAATTGCTGCTATTTCTTTCTATTCAGACTGCCCAACTTACTGTGGTACCAAGAGATGCAAAGCCTGTTGAAGTAGAAACTTTCAGAAAGTTCCAGAAGAAAAAGTAGTGCAGAAACAAAAAGTTGGGAAGCTAGATTTCTGCTTTGCTGAAATGTTTCTTTAGATATTTAGTAGTATAATGAAAAGCATTATTGTAGTGGATAGTATGAAGGGTGTTGTATGGAATTTATCACAGACTTGTGTTTGCTGTCTTATTTTAGGTACAAGTGGAAGCTAGAATTGCTTTACAGTTGATCTGATTTCTAATTATAGCTTTTCAAGTGCCTTACAACATTATTTCTCTTTTCTCCAAATCTTATTAGAAAGAGACTTTGATAGTGATAGGCAGGATTTTTATTTTGTTAATGAATAAATTTGTCTTCACGTGGCATCTGGTATCTTATACCAATCCTGCTCTAAAGAGTATAATTCCTAATAATATTGTTAATAATATTTTGATAAAATCCTGAAGGTGTAAATTTAGTAATAGGAAATGAAGATACTTTGTTTTGTGCTACTGTAGCATAATGCCAACAAAACACTACTGTGGGTTTTGTTCTTAAATTCAAATAAACCACTGGAATCTTTTTCTACCCACAATCTCAAATTTTCAACTGCCTAAGAAAATTGTCTGCTTTGGTAGAGCTTACCCTTTGCTGTAAGTGACATTCATCTGGTATCTGAGATAAATGATAATCACGCAAAGGACCAGTTATTTGTATTCTTAAGTGACTCCAAAAAGCTGCATTGATTTCAAGTCTCTTGCTGTAGATCTCAAAGGAAAAGAAAAAAGTAGTGTGAAATTGTTTCTTTGTATTAACACTTGCATCAGCAATTAGTTTGGACATCCTGGAGTGGGTCTAGTGAAGGGCCACAGAGAGGGACTGGAGCATCTGACATAAAAGAAACAGAGAGAGCTGGGACTGTTTAGCCTTGAGAAGACTCAGGGTAGGATCATACCTATGTCTAGAGGCCTGATCAGAGGAAGACTGAGTCAAAATCTTAACAGTGGTGCCTGGTGAAAAGGGAATGGGCAGAAACTGAAATACAGGAAACTCAACTCAAACATAAAGAATTTTTTTTTCTTTTTTTTGTGTGAAATGTGGTCAGACCTTTGGAAGAAGTTGCCCAAAAGCTTGTGCCTTATTCAGCCTTTAAGATATTCAAAACTCAGCCGGAAGTAACCCTGAGTAGCCTGCTGTAGTTTAACCATATTTTGAGCAAAAGGGTGGAATTGACAATCTCAGAGATCCCTTCCATCTGCAGTGATACCTGTGTTTACTGTTGTCCTACTCAGTTTGAAATAAAATTGGAGCTTGTTAGTAAAAGCAGATGATAAGTTTGAATGTAGAGTCAGGCATCAGGGATTTCTTCCTTTTTTTTAGTGCTTCTAGTTTTCTTTCCTGAAATGTTGGCTGTGTTCATTTAACTGCCTTTTGTAGGGAGCCTGATCCGGGTGACTGTAGTGAGACTGTTGAGGAAGTAAGTATTCAGAAGACACGGTTTCAGCAGCTGACCTGTGAGGGTGCTAACCTGCACCAGGGTGCTAACCTGCACCAGGGTGCTGGAGCAGTCTGGAAATGTTAACCTCCTAGGCAAGCCCAACAATTTTTCGATATTTAACTGCATTCCAAGGGATGCAAAATTTGAGTGGGCAATGAAAGAAGTAACACCATACTTCTGAGACATTTTCAGTGGTTCTTATCTACCCTGAGTTCCATGTGAAGTTTCCTTTGCTAAAGTACAGCTTCATTGTAGATTACAAGGAGCCAGTATCCATGGATGGCTTCTAGCACTTTATTTCTGAAATGCAACAAAGTTTTTCAAGTCAGTTTGACTCAGGGATAAAAACTTGGCATTGCAAGAGTACCCTTCTAGTATTAAAAAAACCCCAACAAATACAAACCACAACAAAAACCAAAACAGCCCAAAAAACAAACTCTGCTTCTGTCACACAAACCTTTCTTTTGCTGTACTGAGCAGTTCTTTTGTGCAGATTCACTGTACTAAAGTTGCAGCATTTTTAGATTTTTAAAATTGAACTGTAGACGATGCCTGAGAACTGCTGTCTGCTCATATCTCTCAACTTTTGTGGGGGGGAATTATTCCATTAGACTGTACACAAGGTCTTTAGAAATCTTAAAATGATTATTTACACTATGAATATAATTTATTTCAGTTGAAGCTAATTATGAAGAAAAGTTACCCTTTCAAAATACTTAGTACAAGTGAAATATGGAGCGGGCATACTCATCGAAGTCCTGCAGAAGATGTGCTGGTCATGCATGGTGTCTGTGTCACAAAACTGTCATGGTTCTGCAGCAGGTTGGACTGCCACTTACTCGAAATCCCATGCTTCAAAAGGAGCAAGTCTGCCTGGACTGTTGGAGCTGACTATGGCTGTGTTAGACCATGCTTCTGCTCCCACAGAGGACCAATGGACTGCTTGAAATTGTTACTTCTCAGTTTTTTGGTACTCTGTAAATTCCTCCTTCCTCTGAGCTCTCTGATATGTGATTATAACTGTGTTTTACTCTTGACCACATGATTGTGTTATGTGGCTAATAAATTTGGTAAGAAGCCCCTCTACCTTGCTCCCTCCCTCCCAAAGGAAAAGTTTGGAGAAAGATCAGTATTGTTATGTTTAATTGCAGGTAGACATTTTGTTATCACAGAGTTGTAGGGGTTGGAATGGACCTCGAGAGATCTTCGGGTCCAACCCCCCTGCCAAAGCAGCTCCCCAGCTCATACTGCACAGATAGGTGTCCAGACGGGTCTTGAATATCTCCAGAGAAGGAGATATTCACCACCACTTCCCTGGGCAGCCTGTCCCAGGGCTCTGTCATCCTCACTGTGAAAAAGTTCCTCCGCATGTTGGTGTGGAACTTCCTGTGTTCTAACTTGCAGCCATTGCCCCTTGTGCTGTCTCCACAGATGTTACAGGTATTCTCTCATATTTTCATCCATTATGAAGAGGCTGGCCTGAATTGCCATGCTTAGAGAGTAATTACTATCTCCCCCTAAAACACATTTTACCTGGCTTCTTGTTGTCTTACCAATTACAATATGGCTTTCACTTTTTCTCTGCTAGAGCAAAGATTAACAGACAACTTTCATCCAGAAACATCTTTCCAAAACAGTCAAACTTGATAAGCAGAGAGCGGCTTCTCTTTGTACCTTTTTTTAGGTAGGGAAAAAAAAATCAACTCAAGTCCTTAAATTGAGGTTGTAACAGTATCAATTAGCAACTCTGCCTGTGCTAATAAATTATCCCCTGCTGTCACTACCAGAAACTTAGGTGCCTTGATCTATTAGTGAAAGGGATCATGTACTGAAAACTACTTCTTTTTATAAGAAAAATATAAATGTTTTACTATTCCTGACAGACACACAGAAGTCTGTTTGACAGTAGCTCTTCAGACAGAAAGTGAGCCAAGTTCATAAGTCATGTTTGCTAGGAAGGTAAGCCAAGCAATTACTGCTGTCTGAGGAACTCCATTGGCTATTCCCCACCTGCTGTTTTGTAGCAGTGGGACAGAAAAATCTTCAACTATCTTGTCAATCTGTATATCTGGAAGTGATTTATATTGCAAGAAAGATAGCAAAAACCAAGATCATTTCCATAATTTACAAAGTATCATTGGTTAGGCATACTGGGTTCCCCTTTCCCTGGCTTGGTGGTTTAATGTATAGATTCTGAGGCGAGAGTACTTGGTGAGACCCTCTAAAATTTTGCCAATGCCAGGAAGGGATTTCAGCCAGTGAGGATAACAGAATTGTTGTTTTAAATTTTATAATGTTCTTTTACATTATTCTTTGGTGCTTCAGCAGGAGTATTCAACAGGATATTCAAAGGAATATTCAATGTCTTCCTGGATTTGTGTGACACTACAATTAAAGCAAGCAGTAGCTAAAACAGTCTAAGCTGGAAGGGGGAATTGTAGACTAATAAAATAAGTTGGAAAGGACCTCTGAAAGTCGTCTTGTTGAATTCCATGCTCAAATGAGGGCTGGATTTGAAGGTTAGATCTAATTTCTAAGTTGTATCAGGCTTTTCAGGATTATTCTACAGTATTTCTGGGCAGTCTGTTGCAATGTTTGATCATACTCATGGTGGAGAAAATTCCCTAATATTCACTAAAAATTTTCCTTGTTACAGTTTATGTCCATTGCCTTTCATCTTCAGCGTTCATGTCTGAAAGTCTGTCTTAGTCTTCATTAAAATTCACTTCTATCTTTGCTTAAATAGCAGAATTAGCCTCTTCCTCCCCCTCCACTTAGTTTTGTCATTGTAAAACTAAGCAGAACAAGCTCTGTCAGCCTTTCTTTGTACTTCAACTAAGGAGCCAGTTAATAGACTGGGCTTCCTTTGTTTTTAGAGCCTGCCAGTGTTGGGTGCAAGTGTAAATATTGCTGCCACAATAGCATGAAACAACCAACCTTACTCTTTCATTAATGCTTCTGAAAACTAGATAAAGGCTGCAGTGGTATATCCTGTACATGCCGGCGTGGTCAGTGAGAATACCAGACATTGTTATGAAGTACTGCAGACTTCTGAAAGGGTTTCCTTAATGTTAAAATCCCATTAAGGACTCCAGCCATAGCTTGTTTCCATGTAGCATAAAACACTGGTTTTAGCAAATTTAAAGTAAACAGCTAGCTAAATGCTTGCATAACTGGGAGTTTGTCAATGTCTTTAAGATGTTCCACTTCACAGAAGGTATTGAGGTTTGTCTGGAGTAACATTGCAACTTTTTGCTGACTTTACCAACCTAAGCAGATGTGGGCTTTTTGGGTTTTGGTTTTTTCCTGAAGATCTGTGATGGGATTTTTCAAAGTGGCTTCTAAATCCTAATTCAGATTATCAATTCAGATTTGGGATACCTAAATTTGGGTGTTGCCACAGCTCCTGTTGAGATTCATAGCAAGTTAATGTCTTTCCTTGTAAACATTGTTATATTTAAAAGGAAAAATGTAGCTGATTTTTTCCTTGCTGATTGTTCTCTGTGTGGGTGGAATAAGTAGCGGGTTAGAGAAACATCCCCAAACACTGGAGGTGCCTACCTAACAAGGCACCACGGAGACACGTGCTGTGTCTATAGTGGCCATACCAGGCCCTTTTGTGGTAGGGCACTGCAGTTCTGTCTGTGTCAGAATACACTTCCATCCCAGTGATGCTTCAGACTACCTCTGGTGTTGGCATCTGAGTAGGAGAGTTCTAACTTGGAAATTATTTTTTTTTCTTTTATGTTCTTGGAGATTTTAAAAGATATTTGAGGGCGTTGAGACCATTAAAATAAAACAAGATGAGAACTTGCCCAACTATGGTTTCAGGAGTATTTTCATCACCTTCATGTTGTAGAGCTATTTTTATTCCTGCAGTGGGTTGAGTGTCAACAGAAGTTTGCATTCGAAGGCAACTCTACCTGTGTATGTAAGGGGAGCTGGAGATGTAGAGGAAAGAATTGCCTTTTGTTGTGCAACTGAGTGTGTAGAAATGGATGAGATGGGAATGAATCCTCTATCTGTAGAGGTATCTGTGTTTGAGCCCTAAGACCAGAAAGTCAATAGTGTTGCAAAGGTCAGCTTTGCACCCTTTATAATACAGTACAAAATACAATGTAGCAAAAATATGCAGCACTTTAAAGCACCAAAAGTTCCATCCTCTTCCATGTTTCATCAGTTTAATGTTATACTTAAATGTCTTGAAGTTTTTGTACTTGGAATTAGGTGTTTTACCCACAGGAAAACTTGAGTTTGTGCATTCTAAGCAAAAATAGTTTAAAATTAGGCGTTCACTTCTGCAGGTTAGGCTTGAAACTATGTTCAATTGTCATTTCACTGTTTTTAAGATTCCACATTTCATCTACCATAAATTAAGAGAGTGTGTAGCATTGCATGTCTCATCTTCTCATGAACAGATAGAGGGTTTCTGTGTGCATCAGCCTAACCCACACCATTGCTGTATTGTTATTTTGTAAGTATTTTCTCAATATCTGGAAAAACAGAAGCCTAATGACTGCTGAGGAAAAAAATAACTATGAGAAATGGGAGATAGCACAGAAAAAAGTCAACTTTAGAGGTTAAGTTCCCACTTGCTATCCCAATGTATTTAATCTACATGGCTGCTGAATATTGAGAGAGAAGGAGATTTGTGGACAGTGTACATTTTAAGTGTGAACAGTTTGGCATTTCTTTTCCCTGGGATTTATTTCTACTTTCTTCTAGGTGTCTTTTGCTAGTTTGATTGGGGTCCACTCTCCCCCATCCTCCCAAGATCTGAATTTGGAGGAAGAGTACAAAGCCTACTTCTGCGTTTGCAGTCTCATCTGATCTTTACATTTGTTGTCTTTCCAAAACAAGAGAAAAGCTTTTCCAATCCAGCTTATTGATAGATAAATACAATATTGCAAATGCTCAGTAGTAGAAACTACCTTTGTTTCTCTAATCATTGCAGTAAGTAGTAATTCTGGTGGGTAGTGTAAAGGAGAGTATTCTGATTTTCTGCTCTCTAAAAGAAGGAGAGAACATTTGCATACTGATCAAATTTCTAAAATCCCAGAGCCTCTTTATTTTGGATATCACCACCCCCACACCCACCTACTGCCTTCTAGTCCCTTTCTAGGAGGCAGGCTTGTCTACTGGACACTATTGAGATCTCAAATTTGTTCTCCAAGAATTTTTATTTTTTTTTAAGGTCTGGTTAATTAGTGTCTGTTTCCTCTCCCAAGGTGCCACTTCCTCAGGAGCTGCCTGAGGTAACTGCCCTCTGATGTGTCACTTGTATGGATGGTTTGACATGGCTCTCTTTTCAGCATTCCACTGCTATTTAGATGGCAACTGTTGGATGACACCTTACATGGGAGTGAGATAGCAGACAAAGAACAGCAGATGTAAAGAACAGCGAGCAAAATCATTTAAGGGCTGTCAATAATTTTGAGCCCTCTCTAAATGTTTTATCTATAGTATAAGAATGTATTCTAATTTAGAAAATTTTCTGTGGTATCTACACCAAATTAGTGCCACACATCTTGGGTTTGTTAAGGATTCGCTTTTTGGACTGTTAGCACAAGTCTGTGGCATCATAAATGTGTATGAATTACAGTCCTAAAACTTCTTTTTTCCCCTGGTTTTGCATCCAATTTAAATTGATCAGTGTTTTTTCCCCTGTGAATAATAAATACATTCCTCAAGTCTTTGGTATTTTTTGTGCATACACACAGATAGATGGTTGAATCTTCCTTTCAAGGAGATGAAGAAGGCAAAGAAAAAAAGGTGTCATGTTTGTATATTACAGTTTGTGCTGTCTTACTGTTTCCTGTGTCCAAAAAATATAGACTATCCACTATCACTTAGAGGTAGTAGAGTTTAAAGGATAAAATGGTAAATGGTCTTACATGTCCCAAAACTTGGTTTTAAATTGCAGATCCCATAAAGATCCTTCAGGGAGTGATCAGTATTGGCTAAAGAAGGGAAAGGAAGAGAAAAAAAAAAGCAAGCTCTTTACTCCATGTAGAATCATAGAATGGCAAGGGTTGGAAGGGACCTCGAGGATCATAGAGCTCCAACCTCCCTGCCACAGGCAGGGCCACCAACCTCAGGCCTGGATCTACACAAGGTTGCCCAGGGCCCCATCCAACCTGGCCTTGAACACTTCCAGGGATGAGGCATCCACCACCTCTCTGGGCAGCCTGTTCCAGGACCTCACCACTCTTTCCGTAAAAAACTTCCCCCTAATATCCAATCTAAACCTTCCCTCCTTCAGCTTTAATCCATTCCCCCTTGTCCTGCCATTATCTGCCCTTTTAAAAGGCTGGTTCCCCTCCTGTTTGTATGCTCCCTTCAGGTACTGGCAGGCTGCAATGAGGTCCCCCCGCAGCCTTCTCTTCTGTAGGCAGAACAAGCCCAGCTCCCTCAGCCTCTCTTTGCAGGGCAGGTGCTCCAGCCCTCTAATCATCCTTGTGGCCCTCCTCTGAACCCTCTCCAACAGTTCTACATCTTTCTTGTATTGGGGGCCCCAGATCTGGACACAGTACTCCAGGTGGGGCCTCACGAGGGCAGAGTAGAGAGGGACAATCACCTCCCTGTCCCTGCTGGCCACCCCTCTTCTGATGGAGCCCAGGATACCATTGGCCTTGTGAGCTGCAAGAGCACACTGCTGGCTCATGTTAAGTTTCTCATCCACTATGACACCCAGGTCCTTCTCAGCAGGGCTACTCTCAAGGAGCTCTTCTCCCAATCTGTATCTATGTCTGGGATATGACTAAAAATACTGCTCTCTGTGGTCAACATGGTATGAATTAAAAACTTGTTTACAGAGATATTTTGGAGCTCTTAAGCTGCATTGCTCCTCTGGCCTGCTGTGATCTGGAGAGCTACTATGATTTCTTTTACCCTTACCTAGATAGACAGACTTTGCTGAACTGTTTGCCCTTCATCACTGTTGATCGTATCTGAGGGTCATACTGGTTCTAGGTTAGTGCATGCATTTGAATATTTGTGACAGCTACAGCTTGTAGAATTTTCTGCATGGATAACTAGCTGTTTCTTTCCTGACATTTCAAACTGAAGGGCTGTACATGAAGGCAAATTACTTAGGGAAGATGTTCAACTCCCTTGGAAAGATCAGTTTACAGATTTTTTTTTTTCCAGCAATAAATAGTACTTTTATTAGAAAAAGGAGTCAAATGAGGGAAATCTTCTCTTACAGTAATCCACTGAATGTGCATTCCTTTCGTATTCTGCTTTTACTTTGGGGCTTTGTCATTTTTGGGTTTTTTGTTGATTTCCTTTTTTTTTTTTTTTATTTAACTTAGCATATTATGGTTCCTTTAATGAGAACAAAGGAAAATGGGTTGGTGCCAGCTCCGACCAAGATGCCAGAAATTCCTTTGCTCAGAGGTTTCTGGGCCTGTGATTGAACTCCTCATACTAAAACTAAAGGCAAGTCAGAACAATTTGCAGAGAAGCATTGGTCTGTCACACTGTAAATTTAAAAAAAAACCCAACCAAATATCTACGTGCAGTATAGGTTTCTTTTAGGTGAAGGAAAAAAAAAAAAAAGAAAAAGATTGAACTGGAATGAGATTCTTTCAGTCTAAAAATCTTCCTTGTCTTTTGTGAGACTTCCTGTAAGTTTGTAAAAAAAATCTGCTTTGCATGAGCAGACTAAACCAAAATGAGTAGAGTTTGCTGAGTGAGTGAGTCTAAAAGCTGCATATAGAGAAGGGGTCTTGTTATAGTAAAGTGTTTTATAGACATGAAAAGTAAGTTTTTCCTTAAATATTCCTACCTGGGCAGATGTTTTAAAATGATTAAAGCTCCAAGGCTTAAACTTGGGGGAAGGAAGGATTTAACCAACAAGGTTATTGTTCCTTTTGAAAAGCATAGTAACAGCTATTGTTGATGGAAAGTCAGTTGAATCAATCATCTAACTGGCATGGTAATTCACATGCTGTAAATAACAATTAGAAAGCAACCGCTTGCTGTATATATGGGTGGAGTGATATCCTGTACCATTTCCCTTAGCATCTATTTATTTGAAAAGTATTATCTTTTCACTGGCATGGATAGAATTGTGTAGAATGGATAGTTTTTTCTTATTTGTTTGATATTTTGTCAGGTTTTGTGATTTTAGAAATTGAAGAGGAAGACCAGTTAGGATTGGATTATAATTTCCAAAATCAAGAAGCTTCTGAGGTGATAGTCAGGAGCAGGTTAACCAAATTCTTACAGTACTAATTTGCACAAGCTCCCCTGCATGTTATGTTACTGGAAAGTACTCGCTTACTTTCCAAGGATATGGGTCTAAAAACTCATTGAGCATTTAGTGAAGGACTTGATAGAATGGGAGGCGATGTTTGGTGTAAATTCTTTCAGTTCCTAGAGTAGTTAAGTCTCATGGAATTAAAAATGTTAAAAGGCAGTTATAAAGCTTCATCTTTCTCCAGTTTGGAAAGGGCATTTGAGGAGATTGAAGAAGTGGAGCCATAGTGATGGGTTATTTATAGGCCGAACAGCTAGGGAAAGTATTGTGGTAGATTGAAGAAAAATTAGGTGAAAAAGTGGGTGTTAGCAAAGTTTGGTCAATGAAGTTTTCCTTCTGGCTTGTTATCTTTCTGTGAACACTTCATTAATGTATAGGGTCAGAAATTTGGCTTAGCCTTGAAATCATGTATAGTTCTTAAACTTCTTATGCTGTGAATTTTTCAGTCCTTGTATTCTTTCTTTTGTCCCTGCCAAGATATGAATGAGATCTGAGCTTTAGTGTGGCTCCAAAGCACTGTTGCAACCTAAGTTTTTAGTTATAAGGGCAGTATGCTTCATTCCCAAAATGTGTTGATAGGTGCCTTTGTGTAAGGGATGCAAAAGGTGTTGTAACCTTTTCAGAAACTGAGCAAGCTTTTTTGTTGAATGCTTTTTGCCATGTTATCTTTCTTTAAAGAAAACATTTACATTATACTTTTGGTTACTATAGTTAAAAGCCCCTGACAGCTCTGTGTTCACAATTCTGCAGCACAAAATGTCCTACTGATCGCGAATGGGGGGAACCCCAAAGCAAACCCTTAGTTTTCCTTAGGAGTGAGTATATTGTCCTTGAAGAATGTGGGAGCATTTTAAAGTTTTGCTCTCCTGCAGAAGGAGAGGCCATCTCTCTTGCACAGTGGCTTATGCGCAATTGCTGTGAAGACTTAAAAAAATATCAGTATGTTGATACAGCCAACTTTAGCTATTATATTCACTTTTGAGACTTGTTGGACATGCAACATCTTTATCTGTTTAGAGAAAGTAATTTAAAAGTGATTTGAACTATTCCTTATCCAGGATTGAGATGCCTGTGTCAAGTTCCTAGTTGTTTCCAAGTCTAGGAAACAGGATGCTTTGAACTCCCGTTTTTAACTGTGAAGTTTTTAATTGTTCATTTGAAATAAATCATATGTCAGTTGTTAGAGCACACAAGGAATAGTTAAGACTCTTAATTCTGTTCCTTAATTTAAGGGATTCTCTGTTTGCTTTTTCTATTTTTTTTTTTATTAGAAATTGAGCAACTGTGTAACCTAGTCCTCACATACATGTTCTTACCTTAAGAGTTATGCTTTTAACTTCATCCCCGTGCTTACTAGGATTGTCATGCTGGTCGGTTGGTCCACTGGTGAACTGACTGTGGGGAGCTGGGGATGATTTGGCCTGCGATTATCTTTTGTGTTACTGCTCCCCTCCTTCTGGAGTTGGAGAGGATCTAGGGAAATCTAAGCATTGGGCTGCAGTAGGATAGAGGGCATGTGGGCTTCAGTGCACTTTGGCAAAGAAAAAAAATCTGCCTTTTTTCCTCTCATACTTCAGGGATCCAATCCTTCACCAGCCAGAGAAAGGACAGTTGATGAGAAGGCATTTGTACTATGAGAAACTTGTTAATATTTGAGGTTTCTGCTGAGGAGTTGTGTCCGGAGGAGCTGAATTGACTTTTTCACCACTTTCACAGTATCAGCTATTGAAGAACTTCCTAGGGGCAAAAATAAGTCTTAAATTTGTTGCCATATGTCTGTTGGCAGTGTAGAATAGAAAGCCCAGTGGGTGTAGTCCAGTGGTGTAGGATGGTAAGGGAGCAGCCTTCAAAAGTACAACATTGAACTGTAGGACTTTGAGCCCAAACAAAATGCTAGCTTGGGAGACAGAGTTTTGCATAAAGACTGGACAAAATAAAATTCATTTAAAATTGACTAAAGATCTATAGATCAGGCAGACGGGGTCTCCTTTTGGAGATGACGACTGGAGGGTCCAGTTGGTGTCTCAGTTCACGTAGTGGACACTGGTGCATACTTGTTTACATAATGTTGAAGCCAAAAGTATTGATTCTTGTAAGAAAGTAATCAGAAAAGATGAGTTGTTGTTAGACCACAATGCAGCTTAATGTGAATTAAACCCACCCCCCTCCTCTTCTGTCTCGGTTGAGATACGATCACAGAGAATCCATAACTGTAAGCATCTCTCTTAATGTGCGTGTATATGTCTGCTCATACTGGATACTGTCCTCATAGGAGCACTGTGAAGCTTCATTAAAGTGTTTAAAGTGCTTTATGATCCTCAGATGGAAGGTGCTCAGAAATGAAGTGTTTGTAATCAGATAAGTTAGTAGCACATAACAAAGATATAACTTATTAACACTAGCTATTAACAGCACTGTTAGCATCAGAAAGCTTAATGGTTAGATTTTAAACTGCAGTTGTCCTCTGAAAAGGGATGTGCAGATTTTGTATATGCTGTGTATTTTTGTGCTCTGCACTATTGTTTTTCTGAACTACTGTGCTGCTGCTTCTTCCACAATTTTGATTGGGTAAATGCTGTATTAAAACAAAACAAAAAGGACCTCACGAAAAACCAAGCAAGCAAGCCCCAAACCAAACCAAAAACCCAAAACTTTGTGAGCCATCTTAACCAATATGCCGACAGGAATAGATGAAGAATGAGGTGTGTTTCAGTCGTTAATTTAGTTGAAAAAAAAATTCAAAGCATTTATTTATATATTAAAATACAAATTTTGATGTTTCTTCCAAATGAGATTTTAAAGTAGGCAAAGTATCAGTAATTTTCTCCTTGTCAAGTGGAGTCCATGGTTATTTATGGAAGACAAACTAGTCAAGGTAAAACCTAGGCCCATAACTCATACATTCTGAACTGAACGCTAAAGAACCGAAGGTATTTATCCATGCTGCAGTTTTTTAAGCACTGCCTATAATCACCTCTCTAAATATTTTTGGTTCACTGATTGTTTGTCCCAAAAAGAAAGTTTTCTAATTGAAAAAACTTTGCCATAGAACACTGACAAGGTGAAATTTCATAGCAGTGATTTACACTTGATACACAGCAACTCAAGTGAGCGCTGGTTGCTGAAAGTCATAATAGTATTATCAGCTCCTTGAAGTAAAAGCTTCGAGGGCTTCAGAAGGGAGAGCAGGCAAGCCCTACTGAAGTTAAGAGGATTTATAAGTCTGAGTAAAACAACTTGGCTTTTGAAAGGGAGTAAAACTATGTAGCTTAATGTGTACTGTCATGCTCAGTGTGAAGATGTATAGAACATGCAGCTGAAATACTAAATGTAATTTTTTGGAAGAGGGATAACTATTTCATAAATAAGCATTTTTTTATATATGCTGTTATGAAACTTTGTGTAAATGGGATGGATTTTGTCTTTAGATATTGAGAGAAACTGTGGTGTTCTCTTAGGGGCCTTGCCACAAATAAGAAGATGGTCGCTGAGACTTCACCAGATTTCTTAAATTGCTGTGTTTGGATTAGCCCTGCCACAAAGCACCGTGAGCTGTTCCATCCAGCAGGCCAATTCCGGGCTCTGGTTTAGGCAGAGCAACCTGAATAGCTAGCATCTGACTGCTTTTATTGCAGAAGCTCTTTCCAGAGTTTTGTGAGCCTGCAGAGATAGATGTCAGGTGGTTAGAGTGCCCGCTGTCGCCCTGGTTGAAGAAATCCCCTCATTGGTAGGAACCCCCATTCAAGAGTTTCTGTACCTTACTGTGAGGGTAGTAGGAGCAAAGTGTGTCAAAACCTGAGCCGTATTAGCCATTCCTAGCCTCCCAGTGATTTCTTGAGAAACAGTGTTTAGCCCTGAATTATGCAGTATGAAAACGCACAGGGTGATTTTTGTTCTCATTCGTAGCATGTGCAGCCTCTGCCCCCACAAATCCATTCCCGGGGAGTGTCCCACCATGGCTTTTCAACTTGGTTTCATTCGGTGGTATTTTTTCACTGCTACTGTGGTCTTTTTTTACTTTTGCACATAGAAGCTCAAAACAGTACCGAGCTAAAACCTCGTGTATTTTAAGGGTTCAGTCCCGAGGGTGCTCCCGTGAGCTGCCTGAGCTGCTGGCGGTTACCTCACCAGGCATGGGTTTGTTACCTGTGCTGGGGCTGGCTTGTCACAGCAGAATCGTACTCACACGACCATGTGCTGTTTCTGAACTACTTTCCTCACTGTTTCTGTGTGTTCAAGGTAATGTCTGGAAACATCCTGCAGATTTTTTTATGTTGCAATGCACTGACTGGGATTCTGTTATCTCTGTCAACTGTTGGAGCATTTCTCAGTGGAAATGGTGGGAGTAGGCTGCCGAGTGTCTGCTGAACGATTGAGTGGCAGCCTTGGACTTAAACCAAGCGAAGGCCATAGGAGAGACCGAGTTTGCTCTGCTGTCCTGCCAGGCATTCATGCCTCTGAACCTGGATCTCAGGTTCATGTGCATGTCATGTAGACAGTCCGGTTGCAGTCTGGATTCATCACAGACTGAAGATGAACCTCCTCTTGTTGTTGAATCAGGGTGGGGTACCTCACGTGTAGCTTCCTCTCGAGGTAAGTGCTAGGGCCAGGGGTCCCCCGGCACGCTGCAGAGGAGCGCGCAGCTGTTGGGAGGTACACGTCTCATCATTCAGCCTTCATTCATTCCGCAGCCCTACTGTAGAATTCGCATAATTAGCATAATTAGCTGCTTTACTTTTAGCTGGCTTTAAAGAGAAAAGCTCCGGCGGAGTTGCGCCCCAAGTTCTCGCGGCTCGCTTGCTTTACCCTCTCAGCTTTTTGCCTCGCCCGGCAAACGGAGCAGAATCGAGCGGGTGTGGAGCGCGTTGGGGCGGCGTTCTTGGGCGCCGGGAAGCCGTCCTCGGCGCGGGCAGGGCGCTGTCCCTTTAAGGCGGGAAGTAGGCCGGGCATGCCTCGTGATTGACAGCCGCTTGGAGTCACATGACCTGCCTCTATTTGAAGGTCACAAAAAGCTTCTTCCTTTAGAGAGAGCAAGAGGGAGAGAGAGGGAGGGAGAGAGGAGAGTGAGTGAGGGAGTTCAAGCCAAAATGGCCGACAGAGTCTCTGCTGGTTTCTGAACGTTTGAAATAACCGTAAGAATAAGAATAATAATAAAAAAAAAAACCAACCCAACAAAAACAAAGCAAACACAAAAATCATTTTTGGATCTTTTTTCATTTCCATTTCTACCTTGTATGCCTCAACTCGCTGGATTTAAGCACTGCTGCACTTTATGAGGTTAGTGATACGTTTATGTTTTATCATTGTTTTCGCCTGTCGGATTTCTAGGAGCCTGAGCCGACCGCTCTCGGCCGTGGTTTTGCAGAGGTGTTTTTCCCTAGCGCAGACGCTTGCTTCAGGTGTTGCCTGCTTTTTCCGCGTGAAGCACTTTTAGGGGGGTTTTAGGGCTTTTTTTTTTAGGAGGAGGTCTCCGTGGAAGCGTGTTGTGGGTTGTGAGGAGATTCGTGATTTAAAACAGGCAAATTACGGAAGGTCGGTTTATTTTCCAAGCTGGCGAAGTACGAGGTAGCGCTGAAAATCTTGTTTTATTTAAATAGAGGCTTCGAAACAGTGATTTCTTTCCCCACAGCACCCGAAAGCTCTTAAATCTGCTGCAAAAATTTGCATATAGAAAACCGGGTTTGCATTCTTTCTGCTGCCGGGTCCGACGAGGGACAGATGGGGAAGTGTTCTCACCGAGCCGCCCTTCCCGGGGAGAAAGAGAGAATGAAAGAAAGTAAAAAAAAAGCCCAAAAAACCAAACCCTAATAATCACGCAGCCAGGCGTTCGGGCAGGAAGGTGTGGGGGTTAGAGGATTCCTGCGCTGGCAGAGCCCCGCCGAGCAGAGCGCACACAGCCGCCGCCGGGCTCCTACGCGGGCTTGGGCCGCCGCTCCCCCTCCCCCCCCCCTCCCCCCCCCCCCTCCGCGCCGCTCCCCCCCGCCCGGGGCCGCCAGCTCCGCGGTTTCGGACCGCCGTTGAGGACCAAATGGTCCTGCCCTCATAAATATGGCATCCGGAGCTAAAGCGAGCTAGGAGTGCGAGGTAGCGCCGGCTTTAAAGTGATCTTGCCCTGTCCAGGAGTCAGGGAACCCCTTCTCTGCTTGGCGGGTCTGGCGACCGAGTAAATGCGGGGCAGATATTTAGGAAGGCGCGCTTGCGAATGCGAGGTGCGGGCTGCTGCTGCTGTTTTGTTGACTTTTGCTCCATATTCTTTATGAAACGGGCATTCACCTGCATGCTAGTAAATGTATCCTAAACCCCGTGTTTTCTTGCTTTTTCCTTATCTTCTCCGTTAGTAAAAAAAATTAAATCCAAGTTATTTTTGCATCTCCCTCCAGAACCAAGCAGAAAATTTAAAGGAAATAGCTGAAGCTGGCTTTCTGAGAACAAGCCCCTCCTCCTGCATTGTAAGAGTGTGATGTAATGCTCCTTTCTGTGAGGTTAAATGAAAAAATCCTCCGTGGTGGTATATATTATTTTTCACCCCTTCCTGATTAGGCCCTGTACTATGGAATTTTGTGTAGCCGGAGATAATTAAGCAGCAGATAATTATGCAAATAATCACGTGAATGTACTTTCACATTGCAGTGTATTTGTGCATTGATTATGCTTAGCTGATCAAGTTTGTAAACCTGCAAGATGGGCCCCGTTTTATATTTCTGTGTGGCCTGACATCCATACAGTTAAATAAAAATAGAGAAGACAAACTTGGATATGTTTGCTGAAAATTTACCTGTCTGACCTCATTATAGTCTTGTAGTAGTATGTATTGGGGGTTTTTTCCTCTCAGCTGGCTAGCAAATATTTTTAAAAATTCTGCAGTATACTCAGTTTCTCTTGGAAATCAAAGGTGGATTTTTATTTTAAATAAGAGCAAGTCAAAAAAAAAAAAAAGCTCAAATGTGATTGTTTGTTGTGCTGATAATTTTGTTCTTACAAAGTTTAGTAGTTAGGGATAACCCAGCATAAGAAGTAATACATTCTCCCTGTTTAGGGTTTCATGAATTCATTGGAATGCATTGCTGTGTATCTGTATGAAGAAATACTGTAAAAACGTTCTGTGTCTTTGCCTTGATGCAGCCTGATGGTTTTTGTTATTCAAAGCCTCCTTGGCCTTAGTGGAGATCCTGATCTAGCCAGAGTCTGTTGAATATGCCTGTTGATTGACAAACTTAATTAGAACTGTTTTCCAATACAGTGTAAAGTAGTAGTAATCTTAGATTTGGTACTTTCTGTACCTAAGCATCAACTATGTAGTTTATGTGATGATTGCTGTAGCATACGATGCCTGAACTGAGGAAGTAATGACAACCTAAATTTTGTCCTGAGTTGGCAATACTGTGAGATGTAACCTTCCCAGAATATGTGCCTGTGAAAAGTACTTGCCTTTCCCGTGTAACTTTTACCTCTGTAGGTTACTGCCTGTGTCATGCACTTCCCAATGGTGTAAAAGTTAGTATAGCTTGATAGTTAGAGAGATGGAATAATACGGGGTGTTTTGTACTAACTGTAGCTGCTCATAGCTATAGAAATTGTCACAGGTCAGACAGAAAGCAGCCTTTGAGAATAATTGAAGTGATTCCAGTACAGAGTCTGTCAGGCCTTTAGGTACCTTTGTAAGACCGTGTGGGGAGGAGCAGTTAAGATAATTTTTCACATAAATATGTTTTTGACCCATCAAATCTTCACGTGGGGTGCGTAGAGGATTTTGCGGCCTGTGAAATCGTAGGATTTTAAAAGTGCGAGGCTGGGCAGTTCTCAAAGCTGTTTGCATTCGGTGTGTTCCTGCAGTACAAAGGGAACTTATTTAAAAACATATTGACAGAGTCGACTCGAGCTGCAGTTTCTAGATCGGTTTGAAGCTTGCAGAAGCGTTGGGGCAGGGGAGCCTCTTTTGCTTCGTTCAGTTTACAGTGATGACAGTGCGTTTGGAAGCTTATTTCATTTTTCTATTTGCACTTGTATGTCGGTTGTTACTGGTATCTACAGGAATCAGTCCCTTTGCAACGCAGGCTATTTTAGCAGGTTGAAAACTACAGCAAAATCTGTTGTCAGCAGAGCCCCTGGAGTTTTTTGCACTACTTCTAAGAGATTCTTGAGAAATGATTGACAGGAAAAGCCTTATTACCATTAAGCTTCGATATACAGGAGTCTGCAGTTCTAATGGGGAAAAAATTCAGGAAAAACAAGTGTCTGAAAAAAAATCTATGCTTACTTTCAGCAGTTTTTTCTAGAGTCTCTTTCCCCTGCTGGGAAGGAAGAAAAAGAAACTTTGTAAGATGATACAGTCTGTGCTGGCTAGTTTCAGTTAAACGTAACCTTTTGAGGCTTTTATCTCTCATTAATAGATGGATGAGGAGAAAGCATCCAAATCTATAAATGAAGGGAAAAATCTATAGAATTAGCGTGTTGCAGGGGGAGGATTTTTATCCTTACCTTTCTTAGTACCCCCTGCAAAACTTGTGGCTTGCACTTTGAAGCAGAATTCTTTACTTCTGGTCATTACAGGCCTACTTTCCCTTTGGTGACCAGGATGGAAGGTTTGGGTTTTTTAAATATTTGTGGATTCAATGGTATTGTCTTTAGCTGAAGTTATTTTACAACTGAAAAGTTTGAGGGCTTTTTGTTTCAAAAGAAACTTACCTCCTTCTTAAGAGCCGTTATAGCTTTTTATGTATTGGTTTCCTATTTAAACAGCTCCAGATTTGACTCAGGGAAGTAAGCATATAGCATGTTTAGATTTTAAAAGCTATACTTTGTGTCCTGTCAGGGGGATCAGGTGTGGGTATCTGGGTTCTCATTTTCTGACCTTCCTGAAAGCCTTGTAAAAATTGGTGTGTAATGTCAAGGTGAAAATAAGATGTCTTTTCTCCTAGAAAAATCCTGCTCAGGAAACAGGTTAGAATTTAAGTGACTAAACTTTAAATATTTAGCTTTAATTATTGGTGCTGAGTTAATTTGATAAACAAATGTAAGATGTCGTTTAGGTGAATACAAAAATGTACTGCTTCTCAAAATAACACCGAGTGCAGTATTTATTTCAAGAAACAACAGCTTTAGTTGCTAATGTCATACTGGCATTTAGTTGGTATGATTGCATGTCCCATGTTTCAAATACTGGTCAAATAAGAGTATCTGATGAAAGAAAACACATTTTGGCCATTTCAGCATTGAAGGCCAATGTGGAGGCATCATGAAGATAGAAATATTTTCAGTATAAAGTGTTTTTCTTTTGTTTTAGTGATGCTGCAGTAATTGTTTGGAAAGGCACAAGAGAAATGATGCCTTTCTGTACCTGTGGTGATTTCCCACTCTAGAGCTGCACATGTAGCACTTTTTACCCCTTAAATTCTTTTTCTTCTTTGTACAGCGACTTCCAACCTGAGGTAACAACACTTCCTTTTCCTCTTTTGTAGAGACAGAGCATATATTTTCGAGCAGCATGAATATATTCAAACCCTCATACTTTTTATATGTAGTGCCATCAACACACTTTGAGTTCCTAAGGCTTTATGGATGTTGTAATTTTAAAGGTTATTTTCCTGTCTCTGGACAGTATGCTGGTGTTATAATTCAGGGTTGAAATGCTCAGTGCTACTAGAATCGTGTTTATGATTGTTTCTGAAAAGCCATGTCTTAAGAACTGGTTGATGTTTGGATATTGTAGTATGGGCAAACTGAAAGGCAAGCTTTGTTGTTCTTTCAAAATACCATAGTCCTCGGACTACTTTCAATTAGCTCTCTTGGTCATGTGGGAAGACGTAAAACAAGATAGGAACCCTGGTGTTATTTCAGGTACCAAAGAGAAGATACATTAATAAAACAGGAGATGATCTTTAAAGGCAGACCAAATCAAACCAGGGGTTAAACAGCATGGAAAAAATGTGTACTGATAAACCTGATGAGAAAATACTGAGGGGAGTCTTGTTAAAAACCACAGGTAGTAACCATGAGAGCTGAGTGCTCTTCCTTTCAGTGCTACAATTTCTGTCTGAATTTAATTAAATGGATGCTTGTATGTGTTAGGTGGAGAAAAGTATCTAAAAGTACTTCAATGTTGCTAGATGGAAAAATGCTTAAAAGTGCATGCATTAATACAAATTTATGTTAAAAGACTTTCAGAATTGAAATGTAGCCTTGGAATTTACTGCAACAGTAGAACCAAAACAAAGCATCAGGATACAACTGTTTTACTTCATGCCACCAGGGAAGTGCTTCTCTTTTTAGGATGGTACTTGTGAGGCTTTAACTTCATGGAGCATTTTGAACAGTAGGGGAGGTCAACAAATTTTCAAGTAGCACAAATAAGAGCAGCAAAACATAGTAGAGGGAGGTAAGCTAACAAAAAACACTTCAGCTTTTTTTGTATTTATTTTTACCAGCACATACATTCTCTGTAAATGAGTAAGCAATTGTTTTCATTTGTGTCAGAAAAACTATATTTTTGACAATGAGCTCCATCATAGTTCAATGTGGTTTGAACCAGGATAGTCACTTCAGCAAGTAAAAAGCTTAAAGGCACAAATATTTTTAAAATTTAAGTGGCTGTTCTTTAAATTTCTTAAGAGTACACAAAACTCCACTGTGCATTGTTAATCTGTGAAATAAAGGGAGGATGCTCATCTTTTCCCAGTGTTCTTAGTAGATACTGAGTGAGGGTTTCCTGAAGTACACATATGAGTACAATAGCTGAACCCAAAACTGATTTGAACTTGAGCTGAACATTGTCTTCATTTCTGAATCAGTGAAGTGGTTTGTTTTTTTTGTTGTTTTTTTTTTTTAGAAGAATGAAACAATGATAAAATTACTTCTAGTATTTTCAGTGATCTTACTTTTTTTTCTTTAAGCACAGCATTTTTTTAAGCAGCACAATCATAAGCTGTCCATCTGTAATTTCATAGTGGCTGTTGGGCACAGCCACCACATGCATGACAACATGCAAAACTTCAGCTGCAGTGAGACTGCTGGAATTCTTTTTTTTTAAAGCATGTACTCACCATAGTTTTTGTAGCTCTTGTGCTTTTTGGACTAGTTGAACTGTGAAAACAGGAAAGGTAAAATGTATATTCTGTTACTGCTATGTAACCATTAATTAGAGTTGAGCTCAACTGTCCCATTTTGCCTGTTCTCTGTGGCAAATAGATGTGTTATCATGGTTCAGTCAAGATTTGTTAACTTGGTTATGCCTGAGCCGTCCAGTTCTCCAAGACACAGTATCCTGTGTCATTCGAACCTTCTTTGAAATATGCTTTCTATGTTTCTTCTACTTTTCCCCTGGTTTAAATTTTACTTTTGTAGTAGATGATGTTGCAACTTTAATATTTAAGTCCTAACGTGGCAGCATTCCTGTTGTGTTGCAGCTACTGTATTAGCATCTATATTTTTAATTGTATATCATTTCAGTTAATCATGCTAGATTCAGGGTCTAGTTTAAAACACGTGGTTCTAATTCTGTCTTGATACTCTAGATACACTTGTCTACAAAACAGCTTTCTTTGGCAAGAGGGTGACTACTGAGAACCTCAACTAAAGTGAGACTGATATAGTCTGATACGTCACTTTGCCAGCTAAATATACAGCATGTTTATGCTCAGCCTTTTGCTGAACAATTCATAGGGAGGATGATTCGATCACAACACACAAGTGAATTTTGGTATTTTAATGCTTGGAAATTCTGACGTGTAATTCTTGCTGGGTTTTTTCCAGGCTACTTTGCCTCTTACCAGTGAGAGTTTGAGGATGGTAAAACTGAAAATGGATACCTTCTATATGAAGGGGAGAGCAGAAGGAACCAAAACTTTGCTAACATCCTTTACTAGCTTATTCATATGCACATCAACAATTGCTTGTCCTGCAAATCAGAAAGTAGTAATTAGATAGCTTGATCACCATGTGAATTTTAAAATTTATTATTCTATATTCTAGTTAAGGCTATTTAAATAGACCTTTTCAATTGTAAGCCTTTACTTGGGTTTTGATAGTGTTACTACTCCACCCTTATTCAAGGGAGCTTCGGTGGTGTATACTAAAAAATAAATAAAAATTAAAATTGGTTTAAAAAATACAGCACATGGGAACAGGATATCCTATTTAGGTTATACATGTGTCATCCTTTATCTAGCTCTGATTTTCTTAATGGATGTCATTACAAGTTCATGTGCACTGGTAAATGTGGACTGTATTCAAATTGCCTGTAAAAATACTTGGTTAGCCTGAAGTAAAACCCCAAAAGCCTTTCTGGAACCTAGTGTGAAAGAAAGCTCTAGTTAGTGCTACAGAAGTCAGTGATAGCGATATTAATGGGAATTTTAAATTAAATAGACTTGTGTTACAGAGGCAAATAAATGTTCTGTTCCTTTGCAAGTAATGTTCAGTTTATCTATTTGATACATCTCAACCAGACACAACAGTGCTAAGGGAGAAAGTGGACAAGGCATAAAGGTTATTTTTGTTTTGTTTTTGTCTTTACCTGTGTCCTGTAACCCTATTCAGTGTAGACTGAGATTACCCTGGCAGGAATGCTTGCTAACCAATACACTGGCCTCGGTGCAGAATTCATGATGGTAGTGTGATGTAGGAAATTAAAAAAAATAAATCTCATCTGGGTAAATATTTAATTTCCTAATATGTTGCTTAGATTCAATTCTTCATGATTGTGTTCCTCGTAACTTTCTAGGGTTTAATTGGCAAATATATTTTGTAAAGCATTGAACTACAGTGGAAAGTTCCAGTAAATGACTCGGGATGGGCAAATCACAAGCCTTACATGCAAGTAATTTTTTCAGCAGTTTGAACCAGTTTAGTTGTCGTCCTGCAAAACTTGTCTGAATTTGCATTAAACCACCTAATCTTTGCATGGTAGCTACGCTGGAATGCTGTTTCTGCAGAAGTTCTAGAGTGACTTTTTTAATCACAAACCACCATGTTATTCTGAATTCATCTACTCTGTTGTGCTGTTAATTGGGTGACAGTTTTGCTTTACATTTACCACTTTGAAAACAGCAAAAGCCAGGTGGAGGCGAAACATTTGAGTCTAAGATTTTACTGTACTGTAAAGCTACAGTTGCTTAGGTCTTTAAGCTAGCTCTCTGTGGTTAGGCCATGAATAGCTGAACAGGTCAGGTTTTGGAAAGTTAGCCTGTCTTGATAAAGTTTGGGGACAATTCTTTTTTTTCCCTGCGCTGGATTTAAAGGCAGTGTACATTGTTTTCAAGCTGTATTTGTGTGATTGATCATTGATGTTCAGGAAAAGCTGAGGTTAGCTGGTGTCAGTCTCCATTATATTATGCTTCAGTCTAGATAATGTGAAGTGAAACTCTTTTACAATAGACTTGCAAGTGTACAGTCAGATTAAGTTTATGTAACTTCCCTTGATCTTTTTCTTAGGAAAATTAATCTTTTAAGTGATACTTCAGTTAGTACTAGGTAACTTGGGAAATGTTAAATCCTTCCCCCCCTTTGCATTCCTACACCATTTTTCCATTGTTAAAGTCATATTCTGAAATACTACTCGTTGTGATCGTTGTATCTTGAGCATTGCGTGCCCTGGGCATTTACCGTTAAACTGCTAAAAACGGGCGGCATCGCTGGCGCAGTGGGTGAAGAACAACGAGGTTGGCGGTTGTTCTGCACTGTAAGTTTAATTATAGCAGGCAACTCTTTGTTAAAATCTTTGCAAGAAGTATCTGTTTTCCAACTTAGTACATCTTTCGGTATTTGTGTGTATCCTGTACACATACATATATGTGCATGTTGGCAGTTAATGCAGCTAAAAACTATCAGCTGGCATGTAGAGATTTCTTAGTGGGCCTCAGGCATGAAAACCACAATAAAAACTGCTCTCAAAGTCAGTTCAGTGTTTTTGTTTGGAAAATACCTGCACAAATGCAGCAAGAGCCATTCAGTAGGGTGAGTGTACAGGTTGAAGAGGATCAGCAGAGAGCTTAGGGGATCTCTGAAGGCCACACACAGAAAGTTCGTGGCAGAGTCAGACTTGAACTCAGAAGTTCCTGGCTTGTGGCCTGGGGCTGAAGCCAGTCGTACACAGCTGTATTGAATTGTGAATAGAATGACGCTTGCTTTTTCCTTTATGGGAACAAAGCTGATTGAACCAAACTTACAATGTGGGTAAAAAGGGTGGAATTGTGTATTTCACCTTTCTCAAAATTTCGAGTGGGCTCTCGGCAGTGGTGGATCTTTACTTACTAAGCAGTATGATTAATGTGGCTGGGTCATAAATTGTAACAAGTCCTAGCACAGTGCCTTGAGGTTAGACTAAGGGCTTTTGCTGAAGGTAGAGGAATTCAGGGCTTAAAAGCTGCTCTGTGAGCTACCTTGAGAAATAATACTACTACTCGGGGTGGGGGGGAAAGGCTTTCCTAAAAGTTTTCTTTGATGGTTCAAAATATAAGTGAAAACCTAGTTTAGAGGCAGTCTTGCTGAAGTTACTGTTTATTAAACTGCAATTCATATTCTATATTTAACACTTGTGGCATTTTTAATGAGGCTGTAAACATTGTAACCCTTCAGTGTAGCCTGACAGAAGAGAAAACATGCTGTAGGTTCACTGACTGGTATTTTCTTCCTTCTTGAAGTAAAAATGTAGTGTTGAGTAGGTTGTATGGAATGCATGGATGGACAGTTTCGGTTATTTGAGGAGCTCCCTTTAGGGAGGAGGTTTTAATATAAAATATTACTATAGAATGAACGTCATCATTACAAGTAATTTCTTTATACTGTTAAAAATGCTTGGCAGAGATGAGTGAATCTATTTTCACAGTAAAAGGGACTTTCTTTTCCAGGCAAAATGTTACTAGCTTCAAGCTCGAGCAGCAAAGTAGGGTTTGTTGGGTTGGTTTTTTTCTTCAGATATTTTTGTGTGTACTGTTTCTTGCTAACTGAGCCCCTGTGCAAATGTATAGTAATAATATTTTTCCTAAATTACTAACATGGAATGTAGCTAGAGAAAACAAACTTGAAAAAAACCAAACTTCACGAGCAAACAAAAAACACCCCTGTGTTTAACCAGGAAATAATTTTGTCTGTTGAATATGGAAAAAAAAAAAGTTAAATAGTTCCAAAAAGAAATTAAAGTATGGAAAGCTTAACAATACAGTATTTTGCGTCTGAGGGGTTGAAGCTCTTGAGCTCTCGTTTCTCTCCCCTCCCACTCCGCAGCCCTGCCCCGCTGCCTCCTGCCACGCACAGTGTGACTGCATCTCGCTGTTCAGAAAGAACTGCTGGTGTGTAGTGTACACTTTTGAGGCTGCATCTAAACAGTTTAATTTTGAGCATAAACAGAGATCTACTTTTTTAACTTGCTCTCCATTTTTATGCACCTTGCTAACCGAGTCAGATGGAAAATGGTTTCCGAGTTTCCCTTTCAGTTTCAGCAATTGTTTACAGGTCTCAATTCTTTTTGGTTGTGGCTTCAGAAGACATTTGATCTGGATTGACATTATTGTGGCAGCTCTTGCTTTATTCACCTATTACAGCTGATAATATGCTGTAATTAAATTGTATAGTTCTTCCCAGCAGGTCTTCCAGAAATACTGTGACCATACAGTGATGAGTGGCTGAATTTAGAGTGTTACCCAGTCACCACGTTGGAACAGTGTTACCAACTAGATTCTTGAAGTGGTGAGTGAGACCCAGCTGAGTTTATTACACTCTTGAGCTGTCTTGCCCCCGAATTTAAGATGGTGGGGATAGCTTTGGGGGCAGAATAAAGTTCTCCTATCACTCTTTAAAACATGTTCGTTAAGAGCAGGCTTATCAGAGGTCAGTTTAACTAAGATATTGATTCCAGTGGTGCCCAATTATTTTTTTAATGCTTTTTAGAAGAAGTATTAAAGAAATAGAAGAATATTAAAAAAAAAGTTGGTGACTTGGTATAGTTAGCCATGTGTAAATTGCACTTACTGTCAGAAATCCAGCTGGCAGTTCCAGAGTAGCAGACAGGATTTGCCTAAGCTAAAGGACTGGTCTTCACATGAAATTTGGAATTTAAAAAGCTTACTCAAGGGAATTCTGTATTGCTTTTACTGTAAGGGCATGCTAACCTTTTTGCTAGGTAGCATTTGACCATTTTTACCAATACAGTGGCTTCATAGAAAGCTAAATGCTTCGTGCTGGCAGTATGCATGGCAGCATCAATAAGCTGACAAATTAGATTTGAGGTTCTAGTGTTTAAAGGGCTTTTCTTTCAGCAGGAAATAGTCTCCCACATCAGCTTATGCATTTTAACCTTCAACTTTATATAGCAGTGAAGAGTTGACCTGTCTTTATGCAGAGCCACCTTTCTTAAGGAGGATAGAGAGAAGGTTTAACTGAAAAGCTTAGAAGTGCAGTTTTCTGTGGAAGAATGAGTACCTCAGATTCCTCCCATGCACCATAGACTGGTTTTGCATAGTGTCTGAAAATTGAAACTGTTCTTTAACACACTCTATGAAATTCATTGATGGTAGATGGAGGAGGTAGCTGTTAAAGAAAGACAAGAGTCGTCTTCAGATCTACTGTCAGCAGAGGTAAAAATTATATTTGTCATTGGAAATGTGCAGAATTTATGCAAATGTATATGCTGAATGCTTCAAATAGTTTTGATGCAGTGATTTTTCTAATAGGACTGATGCTGATGAAGAGTGCATATTTTTAATGACTCAACTAAAAAAGCCACTTTTTCAAAATTACAGTATCTGTAAGTGTTAAGCATTTCTTTGTGTCTTATCATTGGTGAAGATGAGAAATGCAAGGTGTTAATTAAAAATCTGGCAAACGTACATAATGCAACAAGGCAAAATAACCTGTAAGTAGCAAACACTACTTGGGTTGAGAATTTAACAAGATAAATCATCTTAGTCTTGGAATTTCAGAAATAAGTTGTAAATTTCACTTACATCACTATAATTTCCACCTTAGTTTTTCCCTTGTGACTTAGCATTTTATTTTCTCTGTGCCAATGTGGTGGTGCTCTTTGGTTATCTCTTAAGTGGTAGTACATTAGTTTCCTCATCTTTAAATTCTTTTCTGGATTACCTCTGGCTTTCACACTTTTTTTCTACTCTGCAAGATTGGGTAGAGTGGTGCGTGTCAGGAAGATTAACCATAGCCATGTTGTATGTGGTTTGAATTGAAAAATATTTCTCTCTTGGGTATGAACAGACACTGGATATTTTTTTTCCAAACAAGACAAATATACCGTTCTCAGGTGAATTAGTTACTATTTCTTAGGATTTCTAAATTATCTTAAGCTACTGTATTAAAAAGCAAGAGAGATTTAAATTGGATTAAGTAGGAATTTGATCTGCTACTGTATCTGTGAATGACATAAGCAGGAAGTAAAATTCATAGCGTAAGCTATAAATTATCATTCCTGGAAAGAGACAAGGAATGATAACCTTCATTCAAGAATTCAAAAATCTTGTCTTCTGCACTCAATACAAATAGGCAAAGCTCTCAGATGAGTGACTGCTGAGATTGGGCAGACACCAATTCCACAGAAAGAACAGTGCAGTTAAAAGAAATTCTTTCCCTAGTGGGAGACTATCCTTCCTTTAGACAATGCCTGAGGATACAGTGAACACTTTTCACTTAAACTTTCTAATGTCTTTGCTTAAGAAATACGGAAATGATTGTTTACTTAGCAATTAGTAAGAGTTTCATGTCTAGACTAGGTGGTTTAATCTATGCTTTTATTTCCAGAAGGCATGAAAGTTAACTTTTTAAAAACACAGCTAGGGAATGGTGCATAGTATCAGTACTTTAAATATGGATGAATCAAAAATAGCTTATCAGATTTTTGAATGTGAGAGGAGGCAATCATCTCTGCCTATTAATGGACTGCTTCCTAGAGTTACTTTTGTTTCTACCTCATAACTGTTGTGGCCAGCTGATTTCAAATAGGCTGGTAAACAGTTATGATTTTGGAGCCTGCAGAATTTTGTTTTCTGTTCCTTTTGGGATGTAGAAGAGACATTTCTATTTATTTTTTTTCAGTTACCACTGTATGGGTGTCTCGGGTCATTGCACAGATGATGGGTAAGATGCAGTACTGTGTTTAGCAAGGCCTTGTGTTTTTCCATTTAAATCAGGAAGGCACACGATTTACAGTGACAATACTTCATTGTAACGCAGTGGCTGCTACTTGTGATGATTTTATTCCACAGATTCCAGTAACTTTCTGCTTTATTTCTTACTATTAGCAAAAACAAGTCTATAAACAGTAGTATTTCTAATGTTAAAAATGTTAACCTAATTTATTCTCAGAGCGGTCTCTTTCTAAAAGTGTGTTTATCATTATGCAGTTGCAGTTTCCTGACAAATCATACAATTGTAGCCCTTGACTGAATATCTAGTATTGTTCCTGATAATGCTTCCTATGGAGAATTGACAGTTGCCTCTATCTTTCCAAGCATACGTCGCAAAACAAACAAGTATTAAAAACCAAACAGCACTGCTCCCACCCCCACCAAAAAACAAACCAGCCAACAAAACCCCCACCCCACAAACAAAAAGGTGTGTTAAGATGTTTATAGAAGCATAGAATCGTGGAATGCTTTGGGTTGCAAGGGCCCTCAAAAGATTATTTAGTTTGCTTAGAAGTTATTGGGTTTTACTGTATTGTATCAGTTAGTGAAAGCAAGTAATTGAAAACATAAGGAGAAATTAAAAAATTGAAGTGTTTGAGATGCCACAGGCTTTAAAATGGGTGCTTTCACAGTTCTGTACAAGTGTTACATGCCAATACATTGTGCTTGTAGACATGAAAAAAGGGATGAGATTCATTCTTTGCTATATATGGAAACTAATTTTTATTAGTTTTCCTAGGAGGGTCCTAAAACCAAGTTTTCCTTGGTATGTATTGTTATGTCATAAAAAGTAGAACTGTGATATGCTTAGAAATTTAGTGTTGACCTTTAGAATTGCTGTGTATGAATTTGTTCTTCACAAGAAGGGTGCCCAGCTAATGTCAAATGAAGCATTGGTGAGGGGCATTTGCATGCCTTGGTGAGGGGTATTTGGTTCTTTCTGCCATTTTGAGATCTTAAGTAATCATTTTCTTGAAATGCCAGATCAGAATGGTTGCATCTTTATGTCCTGAAAATTCAAGTGATTATATGAAGCAGTAAGTTTGGAGAGTCTTTGAATTTTTTGGCTGCTTAAGTAACTTCATGCAGAAGGATTATTAGTATCTTGTAATTCCAAACAAGTCATGTCTTGCACTTGTGCTGTGGTGGTGTGTTTGCTTTTCCTGTTTCCTACACACAATTTCTTTACAACTCTCTAGTTTTCATTTTGTGTGCCAATGAATAATTTCAGCTTGCATGTTAATTAGTCATATGAGTCACGACATGAAGTATTGAGTAGTGATGTTTTGAATAGTAATTTATTGATCTCACTTTTGAATGGAAAATGACTAATGAAGAAGGATGGCCAGCTGGTTGCAGTGGTAAGGATGAGAAGCATGCATTTGGTGAACAAACACTTTCGTACCAGCCACTGCACAGAATCTCTGCTTAACACCTTTGAGGGTTCACAAGAGTCACACAGAGTCATTTTTCAGTGCCCCTGAGGTCTTGCTGCTTTAAAAGTAGATATCAAGTCTATCATATCTGTTTATTTTGAACAAACTGCACTAGACTACAGATCAGTTTTCTGTATTGATTGTGAACATATTGAATTCCATAGTAAAACCCACACCTTTCATTTATCCACTTATTTTATGACAGTAAGTTTCAGGTTCTGGCTGTCAGAGTATCTGTAGCAATGCATCACAGAGAAGACTTAATGCACTTGTGATTACCCCATTTATGGAGCAGGGTCTGCAGTCTAATCTGCGTTGAGGTTTAATGAGAGTCGTTCCGTGCCTGTCTGCCTTAACAGCAGATGGGAGCCACAGCACAAGAGGGCATGATCTGTTAATGAAATTGCTTGCTGCTTGAAAATTTCACTCTATCCTATGAATGGTGGTGGGGTTTTTTTAAAAGCCATTTAAAAGAGGCAGCTGATGAATGTAATGTGTCAAGGCAACTTTTATCAGTCTTTAAATCTTCATAAAATAGTAAGGAGGGATTTTATATTAATTTGTATGTTGTAAAGGGTATATCTTATAATATGTGCCAAAGTTGTTGAGTGATAGGACAGATGGTTTTAATTACACACTTAAAATGGTAAATGTGTTTAAGCTTTTTTGCTGTGAAACACCTGGCTTAAAATTTAGCACCACTGTTTCACTGGATTTTAGTTTTTCTTCATCTGTGATTGCCCTATAAGCAGCAAATACTGAATAGTGGCCTTATAAAATAGGGATGGTTTAGTGATGGAGTATGTTACTGTATCTCTGTAGTACTGGCATGTGAAGTAAAGGCTTTATTATTGTCTACAGTGAAGAATCTTTATGGCCTTAAGTACAACCATGATCTGTAACAGGGTAGTTCTAATTCCTTTCTTTGTATACAGCATCTCTTAAAAGTGTGAGAATGTACTGCAACACAGTAACACATTTTCATGGGGTATCCATTATACATAATTCTAGATAAAAGTAGATGTCATCATCTCTATTGAAGTGGCCAAGTGCACTGAAAAAATGTTTTTGACTGATCATTGAAACCAAAGCATAAACTTGGAAACAGTGTATTATAACAAAACAGTGACACATCTCTCCTTTTCCAGACTTGGAGAACTACTTGCCGAAGGGCTATGCCTGTAGTGGATCTGTTTGTCTGGAGAGCATACACTACTACCACTGTTCACTGTGGTTGCAGGCTAAAATGTCACTTCCTCTTTGGTTCCAAGTACATTTGGAAGTATTGCGTCTTGAACTTGGTCATACTTCTAAGTGGCAATGAGTTGGTTGGGACCTTCAAGACCCTTTTTTTGAAGATTGAGACTAGTTTAAGCCAGGAAAACTCAGCAACTTTTGGGCTGTTCATTTCCAAACAGTTTCTGGGGATGGCTCATGGAACACCTGTATTGAAGCCTAGCTGTTAAATCGCCTCAGTCCTCTATTGAAGGCATAATGCTTGAATGATAATGCAAACTGGTAACTCGCTGTTGTCCCATGTAAGAGGGAAGAAAAACTGTTTCTTGTGATGAAAGTTGTATATAAAATAATAAGGCTGAATTGTTCTCTAGTTTTTTGCTGTAGGAGAACTTGAGATAGAATTATAATAAAGATAACACACCTTCGCTGCCCTGCGAGTAAATTTGTACTGCCAGATTATGTCCTTTCAAAAGGGTTAAAAAAAAAAATCCCACAAACCAACCTAGATCCAGAGGTTCATTCCCTGGTCAGAAGAAAAATATTGTATCTGAAAGCACAAAAACCTGTTTTTCATTCAGCCAACTCTTTGCCAGTCTTCACTGAATCTTGTTATTTTGGTGGGAAGTAGAACTTGTGCTTGACCTGGTTTTAAAAGCAAGAAAAAACAAAAAATCCAACCTAACAAAAACCCAAAAGGCTCCTGGACTGAAATATGAAGTGCACAGGTTTTAATTTCTTTATTGACATTGTAAATACTATCGCAGGGTTCACTGCAAAGTGAGTTCAAACATGTTTTTAGTGCAACTTTTTGTCTTGCATAGAAAACGTAAGTCTTCAAAAATATTTTTGGCAGTCGTATTAATGTCAGATTCTCAAACTGGATTAGAAAAGGAATTTTTGCAGTTCAGAGCTTGTCACTTTTGTGGGCTTTCCAGTGGGTTAACAGGAATTTTGAAAAATGAGTTTCACTCCTGTCATTAATCTCTATGAATGTGGCAGCACATAGAAGCAAAGCAACTTAGGACCTGTTGCAGCGTGGTTGGCTTTCACACTAGAACGGTGACTATCACAGATAGGTGTCTCCTGATAAGTCATTGGAAAGAGTAAATAATTGTAAAGGAATAATGTTTGTAGCAGGCCAAATGTGGATGGATTGTATTAAGTTGTAAGATTGCTGACGTACCTAAGTGGGAACTATGATATAGCTTGCTGAAGACACTAATTTTGCACTCAGGTTCCTTCTATTAAGAATGGATATTTTGTTCTTAAGTAGTGCAATCTGATCTAGTTAAAGGTGTCCCTGCTTACTGCAGGGGGTTGGACTAGGTTGACCACTAAAGGCCCCTTCCAACCTAACACATTCTGTGATTCTTAGAATGGATTTTGTTTCCTTAAGTTCTAGAGTACATGACTGAATGTTAAAATGTACCTTACTTTCATTTGTGGAGCCTCAGTTCATATTTGAATTGTGTCTCAGCATGGTACTACTTGTTAATTTTGTAAAAGAACATCACACTCGTACCTGTCTTCTGGAAAGAAAGTCATCAGACAAGAAAACCAAAATTTTACTGACAGTCTTGTGAGAACTATTTTTCTGTGTTTGGAGGAAACTAAACAGTGTCTTCATGAGAACGCTGCCTGAAATTTAGTGTGATATTTGCAGGATTGAGCATGACGGAGGCTTTACAGTAATGTATTGGTGAACAAGGGCGGTACAGTTCACATCACATTTGGAGTACTAATTATGTCCCTGTTTTAATGGAGTGCTTCTTAATGGCAGGAGCCATTTATTCTCCATACTGCTGACTTGTCCTATGACTCTGAACATAGGTTATTTATTCTTTGCTTGGGTTTACTCATGTGTAGAATTAAGTTTTACATACTTCTTAGTGTTGCTGCAATGCTTAATTAATATTTATAAAGACCTTTGACATCCTGTGATGAAAGGAGCTGTGCAAGTGTTCAGTAGTGGTATTATTTTATTAGTGAAAATACAGGAGCAGTCAGGAGGATACCAGTTAATTCAGAGTGAGCAATGGAGTCATTCTGTAACCTTGAGCAGGTCATGTGGGCTTTTGTTTTGTAACATATGCTGGGAAAGCTCTGCATTGTGTGGCATGTGTTATTAAATGGCATCCTTCCCTCCTCCAGGTCAGTTCTAAATAATGGGGGGTGGGAGGTGTGTGGAAGTACGCAACTCACTTAACATAGCTGGCATTTCTTAAGGAAATATATCATTAAAAGTAGCAGAGGGTGAGAAGGTAATGGATGTAACAATTGCATTTTAGAAGTCAGCATGAGAACTTGAACACGTGTTATCTGGTCTTACATAGACCAGACCAAATTTTGCCTGTTAGAGATCTCTTTCTCATTTGAGTTCGGCATACACTGTGCTTAACTGCAACTTCACTGTGAGGTGAGTGTATGCAATCTTTATTGCATTCTAAGAACTCACTCATTTATCCATGGTAGTTAGCTACTAAACAAGTTCTTTCTTCAGGCTGAGTACTGTCTGTATTTGAGCTTTGTGATTGCCAAAATTGATAATCAGCTCTTATAGCATCTAGTATTTGGCTATTGCATAACCATATGCATATCAATCTCTTGTGTGGTTTTTCCCTCATCTGACAGAGGAAGGTTATGATTATACACTGTCATTAAAATGACAAGATACTGATGAACTTTCCAAAAGTATACATCTGTTAAGTCTTAAAGTGGCTAACCATTTGTCTAATTATATAATATGTGCAACAACATTAAATGGAGTTACATGCCATGCTTCATGCATGCAAATTGCAGGGGTTCAGGTTCTTCTTTCATGCAAGATGCTACATCTGTGTTTCACTCATTACATAAAACACATAAATACAGTTTAAAACAAGAGGCTTCAAAACTGTTACCTAAAGTATTTTAGGAAGAAACCAACTTGCCCAGTGAAGTGTGAGGCATAGCTGAATGCAGGCGCTGGTTTGTGCGTGTGTGTTATGGTGAATTCAGATCAAAAGCACTTGGGTATTTGTCCTGCTTCATTGCAGTCAGGTTGTACAGCATGTTCCCAGTGGCTTTTACTTGCCTTTAGTCCTGCTTCAGGTCTCAGCTCAGCTGATGGAAGGCTGAAGAGGAATAGTGTTTGTCTCTGCTGAGGATAAACAATGGTTTGTAGTCTTCAAGAACATTAAGGGGAGGGTGGGGAGAACACGGGACAGGGCATGATCTCTTTATATAACCCTAGTTATAAGTCTTAATTTACAGAGCATGCTTAGTAGTAATGGAATATCAAGAATTTACGTTCCAAATTCCAGCTGAATGTAAGCAGATAAAATAGGTTTAAAGAGACAGCAATTTGGCAAGATTTATACAGTGTTTCCCAGACCTGCAAAATACGTTACTTTGTCTCTAATTTAGACTTCTGATATGGATCTGACAGTCCTGAAACTTAGTAACTGAATATTTGCAGGAAGTAACTGAACGAATTTTCTTACCTGTTAAAAAATAAATATTGCCCCTGGGAATAACTGGAGTAGAAAGCACAAACCTTAAAAACCTTTGCCAAGAAAACCTGAGTAAGCTGTAAGTGTTGTTTTTTAATGTATTAGCCATTCAACCAACCTTAACTTGCTGGTTCTTCCTGCTTGGCCTACAACAGATGAATAATAACTTTGTGTGGAAAACCTTGTTCTTAACTTCCCACTGATAAAATTAAATACATTCTTGCTTTAGTATTTTGATTTAGTATAATTAAAGTAATGACTTAGAGTTTGATAAATGTTATTTTCATTACTACAGTGCCCTGAAGCACTGTATATGGAAAAATTTACAATATTATACAGATCTGGAGGTATGTAATGTGCTTGTCAGGCTATTAATTAACTCGCATAAAGTGTTTTGGTTTTTAAAGCAAGTGAATTTAGAGGGTTTCTTTGGAAACTGAATAAAAGTAAACAATCAGATTGCTTATAAAATGAAATGTAAATTATATCATGATGTTGTGAGGGTACTCATATAATATCCCCAGGCAGGTAGAATTCCAAGCACCACTTCATTCAGTGGAAAGCAGCATGCCTCTGTCTGGGTTTGTCTGGGTTTTTTTTCAGTAACTTAACTGTTACTAAAGAGAAAATACTTCGCTCACACATATATTTCAATTTTTTTTTCTTGATCCCTGTTGAAGTGCCATACCATGAAAGTTAGGGAAAACTCCAGTATTTTAAAATATGTTAAACTACAGCCATAACACTGTAATGTGCTGTCATCTAATGTTTTCTTTATTTCCACCTTCCACTAAAATTGTATCTTGTATCTCCAAATACATAGTTTGGATGTTTACCAGGCTGGCTTTTGGATGTCCTTTTTTTTATGACTGAGAAACACAACTATAAAACTGTCAGTCATAATTCAAGAACTGTTAAAGTTTGTTTTAAACGTAGCTACTTCTGTTGAAAAGATTGCCTGATCCAGTTTCTTACTGTATACATGGCCCTTGCTGTTGCCACAAATGATGGTGTAGCAGAAAATGTTTCATTTAATTAAACTATGTTATACTTTTTCAATATTCTTCCTGAAATGTCACATTCTGACATTAAAACAAATGTCATAATTGTTGTGCGTATTGTGGCATAGTTACCATAGCAAATAGATTAGTTTCTTGGGACTTTTTTTTAGTGTTAAAAAATAATTCTATTCTTGGCATTTAAGGCAGAAGTTTGTAATCTAAGAATGTACAGAGTTGCATTTGTTAAAATTAAGTTTATGGCTTAGTCAGGAGTTAGCATTTGCTTTTTAACTGCAGTCAGAAGATTAACAGTAAACAGGTTTTTTATAGCACTTACACATACCTACAAGAATGTGTTATTAAGGTGGCCGTAATGCGCATCAACTTCACTTGCATCAGAATTTGTAACCAGGATAAAGCCCTGCTGGTAAAGCTGCCAGTAGAACTTTGAGCTTGATTTGTGGAGTTTATGTGGGCTGCAAAATGCAGTGGTGTACTGATACAGGTACCTGCAGTGGAGGGGAGCTCGTTTAGGGGGTTCTGCTGCAGAAGACATACCTGTAGTTAGGTCCCAATAAGTACAGAAATATTTGCTTAGTCTAAGGTAATAATATTTTTTGAAAAAGGATTCCAGAGCTTGATTGCCAGGGTCAGTGATAGAGTTGGTTATAGTCAGCAATGTGAAGTCCACTGGCAGCAGGGCAGTATGGTGCCCCATGCAAGTCAGCGCTGGGGCTGGTAATGTTCAACATCCGTATTAGTGACCTGGTCAGTGGGATGACGTGTACCCTCAGGACATTTTCAGATTGTCCTGAAGTGGGCTGAGTGGTTGATACCTCTGGAGGGTAAGGTTACTGTTCAGGGAGAACTCAGCAGGTTGGAGAAAATGGTCTGACAGAAACCTCTTTAAACTCAACAAGTGTAAAAAATGCAAAATGCTACACCTGGGGAAAAATAACCCTGTGCTATAGTATAGGTTAGGCATCCACTGACTAGGAAGTAGCCCTGCAGAAAATGCACCTGAAGGTCCTGACAAGGAAAAAGTAGAATGTGAGTCATCAGGGTGTCCTTGCTGTTGAGAGACCAGCCATGTGTGCTAGGCTGTATTAACAAGTTGTTGTGGTTTCACCCCAGCCAGGAGCTGAGTACACAGCTACTGTCTCTGGGGCGAGGAGAGGAGGGGGGAAAGAAAAAAACAAACCCAACGGCAAACCTTGTGAGTTTGAGACAGCAGAGAGAGGGAGAAATAACAATTACAGGACTTTATAGCTAAATACACAAAACTGGTGACCCAATGCAGTTTCTCACCAAACTGCACAACTCAGACCATCCAGCCAGTCTGGCCCCAAGTCACACATCCTGGAGCTGTGTGCTTCTCCCCCACCAGCCCTCCTTTGCGCTGAGCATGACATCATTGGTATGGAATAGCCCCTTTGGCCAGTTTAGGTCACCTGTCCTGACTGTGTCCCCTTCCAGCTTCCTGGGTGCCCCTCACCTTCTCATTAGCAGGGCAGTATGAACAGCTGAAAAGTACTTGACAACTAAACCATCAGTGTTTTATCAACATCATTTTCATCCTAAGTCCCAAACACAGCACTGTACCAGCTGCTAGAAAGAAAATTATCCTAACTGAAACCAGGACACAAGGCTATAGCCAGTGAGCCAAGAGAAGTGATTTTTCTCTATTCAGCTCTGAAAAGTTCACCTTTGACATACTGTGTCCAGTTTTTGCTCTTACACAGGGAAGATGCTGGCATACTAAATGGACACTGTTCTGGAGTGCATCGTGCACAAGGAGAGGCTGAGAGAACAGGATTTGTTCAGCCTTGGGAATAGAAGGCTAAGGGAGTAGTGTTACTGTTGTATTCAGCTGCCTAATGAGAAGGTATAGAGAGCCATACTCATCTGGAGGTTGTGCACAGTGATAAAACAAGAGACAGAAAACACAAGTTGTGGGAAAGAAGTTCTAATTAGATACTGGGGGAGGCAAATACAATGTGTAGTAAAAAACAGAATAAGGTCTCCACAGTGGTGGTAGTGTCTCGGTCCTTGAAGGTAACTCAGAATGTGATTAGGTTCCTGAGCAACCTGCTTGGTGATGGCTCTGCGATGAGTATGAGGTCGAACCAGACTCCAGGTGACTTCAAGAGGTTCATGCAATCAGAATCATTTGTGATTCCGATGGTGCGACCAGTAAGAGTATCATGTATCTAGCTCAGAAAGTGTTATTTAGTTCCAAAAGATTAATTGGCTTAAAAAATAAAAATTACAATTTAAAAAGCAAGCTGGAAAGGACTGTTTAGGGAAAAGGTTTTGTGTATCGTTCTGTTAGTTTTCAAATTAATTTTTTTTTCTCCCTCCTGACATGCAAACCATTCGAGGTTACAAAGCTGGTAGAGTTTACATCACTTAATCTTCTAATACAAAGCAATACTGGCAAATACTTGTGTAGACTGCACTTGCAGACTAATAAGCAATCCTTTAAATGACATCTGGCAGTGTTCCCAGATAGCCTGCTTTCATTTTAAACCTCACGTTGTGTGGCGAAGTGGTTCTGAATGTGTAGTGAGGTAGGTAAAACGTTCTTTTTGGATGGTGTAGTAAAAGGAGGTGTCTCCCATGCTAAGGAAAGTTCAGCAGCAGTCCCCTTAGAGTGGTTTGCTGTCCAGAGCTTTGATTACACACACACACACACACCCCAATTGCAGAAATGAAAGGAATTAATGGTAGATAAAAGGATGTTTTTTGGTTATTTTTTTCAGGTAGTCTGTCTTCTTGTCAGCTGACATTATGGCTTTAGTGAAAATACAAGTTTGAAAAAGTGCACGTTACCTGGATAGGTCATTTGTGGAGGAAAAGTTCTCAACTGTACTTCTTGAAGACTGACAGCTCTTCTCTTGTCAAAAACCTGACCTGTTTCTCTCTAAACCTGTATCAGAGACAGGTTCTTTATTGAGTTGTTGTGGTGGTAGCAGTTACTCATTTACTCTTCCACATTATGTTACGCATTCATTTCTCTACGTATTTTTTGTGGGTCTCAAAGGCAACCACAAAGCTGTTTTTCTTGGGAAACAGCTGTAGATAATGGAGCTTTCTACATTTGTGAGTAGTTTTTAGAGGAATATGAAGGTGTTTGATAATCCTATAAAACCTTGAAGTCCTGAATAGAACTGTCTTGCTTGGTGAACATTCTGATATGATAGCATTACTGGGCATCTTAATTAGGCAAATTTTTAACTGAATGTTTTACCATTCTTGGACTGGTTTTATGACTTTTCACAGTTCTCTAACCACAGTTGTGTCTTCGGTACACACGAGTGTGCATGCTATGAAATAAAAGTACTGATCTGTAAGAGCTCTAAAGCATTTGAAGGCTGAAGGAGGTGATAAAACCTAGTTCTTATGTTGTGTAACTTTAGCTATAGCTCTTCATTTCCTTAGAACTTCCCCTTTATCAGCTGTAGCTAACATTTGGAAACTTCAGATCTTACTTGGAAGCAATTATTTTAATGTAGATGAGTGATATAGCTAGAAAGAGTAATTCTTTAAAGGAGTGCAATCAAGAACTGTAGAACATTAAAAACATTTTAATATTTACCTTACACAATCCAAAGTTTTCTTACTAACAGGAGACTCTTCAAACTGAAATTGATCTACACCCTGTGTCTCCAAACCAGTTACTGGAGTGTTGAGAACAAACCTTACTTATGAGCATTTGTTGTTGCATTGTAAGGCTTACACAGTCCAGTTCTTTAAAGTAATGAGTGCTTTATGGTTAGACATGGTTTCTTTCTATTATTTTAATCATTATACACATCTGTATATATGTGTGTATATAGATACTAAATACTCCACAAAGAATTACTCTATTAATGAGTCCAATAGCCCTCTGTAAGGAGTCTTTCTTTAGAAAAGTGTACTTTTAGCAAAGTCAGCATGCTGATATTTAAAGTTGTTTTTTTTTCCTACAGCAACTTTAAATTACTGATGTTTTGCTGTGATAAAGTCATATCAGTTGTTCCAGATATGCTATTTAAAGTAAGCAAACTTCTTGCAGTGACGCTGTTTTGGTGGTCAGCCAAAGAGAAGAAAGCAGCTAAACTCTTAACTCCTTGACGAGCAATAATCTATTGCCTCTCAAAACTACTGCTTTACAGAGCAAGCACTTCTATAGTCTTTTAATTTAACACCCGATGAAGAGTATACTATGTGTGTATAAAATTGACAGGTTACCCTTGGGGGAGTGTGGAGGTGGGGTGTGATGCACTTTTGGTAGTCTTACATGTGTTTGTATTACGTATGTGTATGTTACAAATATGAAAGTTTTAATTTCATACTCTAAGGGCAAGCTGAGTTCTGATGACTTCGAGTTCACTTTCATTCAGAAAGTGTGAGACAATCGTGTGTTTGCTAACTGATTGATTTTAAACTGCATAGCTTATCCCTTATTTCAAACTGCAGTTATTCAGTGATGCTGTAAATGTGAGTCTTATTTCAAGCAAACAAGTAATTATTTTTTCTTGAAATTTTTATACTTTTAATGTCCAGGGGTGCAGTTGTTCTTTTTTCCTTATAAACATCAGAATTAATTCAGCCTAAAATAATTTCATATTCTGTTTTTGTCAGTTCAGCGTAAAGACTAACTTTCTGAATGGCTGTCTCCTAGTTAACTCAGCTTTTGCATGGCTTAACATGTCTAGGGTGTGCATGCAAGTATTGCCTAACAAGTAAAGCGTTGGTGATGGTGTTAATTTGAACAATTTTTTGGTAAAATGCATCAATCCCATTTGGAATCTTTTGGTCAGCAAGGTCATAACTGCTTCATGGCTTAGTATGGTGGAAGTAATATACTTTTAGGAATTCAGGGTGTCTCAGTCCTGGGATTTATCCTATGTTGTGGTACTTCAGACTTGCTGCCATTTGATGCTCTGTTAAAGTGTGGGAGCATACTTCTGTGTTTGGACATGCCATGTTCTTACCATGTTGTTAAAATGATGGAACCTATCTATTATTGTTGGATGAAAGTCGGAGTTAAACTGTGAAAATTTCTATACTCCAGTTACAATTAGTGTATGTTTTTAAGTGTATTTTAATATATATAATTTTTTGCTAGAGGATCATACCGATAAATCCCCTGTATCTGTTAGGAGGATCACACAGACGCAGGTGACAATGCTAGGGTCACGTATGCAGAATGTGGGATAAAGAAATTAAATACAATCCAGAGGAGACATTCTCTTTAGGATATTGGAATAATGTAAGGGTTGGCTTCAAATGGAAACGCACTCACTTTTACAGCCAATCTTTCTATGATACAGTTTATGGAGTTTGAGCTGGGTACTGTGTGGATAGGTGTTGTGATACAATAAGGCGCTGTTTCATTCAAGTACAACCAATATACACATTGCTTTGAAGAAGATGATTCTTTGCTCCCTGTGTGTGCTACTCCTGGTCTTCATCTGATAATATTATAAGGTAATCCCGTTTACAAAGCAGGGAGGTGAGTCCAGGTGAGATTGAGAGAATTTAGTTGCCGTACAATCAACTGAGTTCCAGAGAAGGCTCACACAAGGGTAGGCTAGGGGACAGAGCTTGATGAAGAGGGGCAAAGTGGAAGAAAATGAAACTTACTTCTCCAGTGGTGTCAGCAGCATCACAGCAGCATCTGTTTGTGAAATAGCACTGTTGAAAGGTACTTACTGTTCCAAGAGATTTTGTCTTTGTGTAGATTGAGAGGAGCTTTTGCCTTGGAAGTGTAGCTGGCCTTCAGCTTTTTAAAGGTGTTTTGCAATGTGTCTGACACACCAATATCCAGGGTGTATTACTTACCAAAAATTTATGATCCTGAGCACGTTTTCAGAAGTGCTGTGAAGCTACAGACTTGTAGTTAGAGCACACTGGAAATTCCCATCTTGATGAAAGTTGTATACCGTACTGTAGAATAAATTTCTGGTTTAGTCCTTCAAGTTTTGAATCTTTTTGTGTATTTCTAAATTAGAAATATATTTGTAGTCTGATAATTTGGGTTACTAGAGGCCTGTCTGTAAGAAAGTGTCAGATAAATGCTCAAATGTTGCCTCTGTGTGAGACTGTTCCAGGCGTGCAAATCATTGTCTCACATAACGTGATGGCCTTCAGCTCTGGTTAGTTACGGCTAAAGCCTTTAGGGAAAGTTTAACAGTTGTTAATGTGACCTTGTAGCTATGTAGATAAAAGCTTCTTCTGTTAAAGTGCTGCTGATGCTACAAATGTGGTTTCAGAAATCCCTCCTATTCTGGAAGAGTATATGGAAGTTGGCTCACAGTTTGGAAGCAGACTTAAATCGTCCTATGCTTATTACCATGTAGAGTACAGGATGCACCTGTAGAAGTTCAGTGTCGCTCCTGTGTTGTGCCATAGTATAGGTAAGCAAAGTTAACTGTGCTGCAGGTAAAGTGTGGGGTCAAGAAAAGTGAAGATAATTCAAAATACTGGTGTCTAGTCTGTGTCTTTGTGGGTGAGGAACTTTCCAAACACAGTTACACTGTTGTCCCATTAGCCCTGTGGAAGGAACTGGAATTTGCATATGCTTAAAGCGCCAATCCTGAGTTTCTAGGAATTTTAAGGATTTTTTAACCTTTCTTTGATGCCATTTTAGTTTGAGGCTGACTTTATAGAGTTGCCGGGGTTTTGTGTAGACTAATACTCTGTCACTTTATCTCTACCTATCAGAGTGTGTTGCCGGCAGATAATACGTAATATACAGTACGTCATCTTGTTTCACACTTCAGTTTGTGATAGCAAGTACTTTGAAGACAACTTCTGTCTTTTATCCCTGCCTCAAGTCTATTTGTCACAGGAATAAGTTAGGTTTTTTTTAAAGAGAATTTTCTGGAAAAATGAATATTAGGATTTTGCAGGAATACAACATGTTCAAAAACTGGAAAATTGTTTTTGGTGGGGTTCACACTTGCAACAGAGTTTCTCTTTATTTGTGATCTGTTAATAGGTCTTACTTTAAATATTCAGAATTAAGGCCTGTAATATGCTTTTAATATAGTTTCAATAATGTTGATTCTGAGATTTGTGGAAAACACTAACATGCAATTAGGTCATACTTTTAAGATGGACACATGCTTTCAAGAGGAAAGCTAGAGTAAAAAGCTGGCTGCTGATTGCAGCTCAGCAAACTTCCTCTTCAGGGTTGTGGTGTGTCCATGTTCCCATTACTATGTGCTGGTAACAAAAACCGGAACCACACCCCATTGTATTACTCTAAATTCAGTTGTTTTGAGTTGGTGGATTTTCTCCCCATGTTGGTTTTGTCAATATAAGCATCTGGTTGCTGGAATGTACATGATCGACACACACACACTAGTTTCCTTCACCAGGCCAGGAAGAATTTTTTAGCTAAGGAGAGAAGATTAATAAGCAGCATTGTCTTCTGAATGAATCAGCGAGGTACTTGAAAGCTTTGTTTAAATTTATGAGAACTTTTAATGCTGCAAGCTAGATTTGTGTTTAAATAAGCTTCTTGCGTACAACTGAAATGGGAAACCATTCATGGTAAAACTTCAGATATTAGTGAAATGCATCAAGCATTCAGAATGGGAAGGTGGCAGGTGTGATACCCAAAATGGCAACAAGCTACTCTCCTCTCTCCTCCAACCCCCCCAATTCAGTGAACTTTCAACATAGTGGTACATTGTTAGCATGTCTATAGCATCGATTCTTGCTCTGTCATTTGGAGAGTGACTTCATACTTCCTACATGTTATGAGATTTCAGTTACGCTTTGTCAGGAACTGTGTGGTCTCGTATGTGTGATGTTCAGGTAGATCCCTTCAGCCTCAGTAGAACTCAGGTGTGTGTTTACATGAGTTGAAGTCTGTATTACTTAGAATTAATTATTGTTATACTGTAGCTGATGACAATATGCCCAATTGGATATTAAATGTATGTACCTACTAGAAGAGTGAAAGGGGAGGAGATCGTTATGCAAAACAAAGGGCTTCTCTGCAGCCTTAGTACCACAGATACTGTCCATATATGCCTGAAAACAAGGTAGCAGCAGTAGCAACACAACCCCTGTGCCCTGAACTTAGCAGGAGGAGACATGACCAAAACTTGGTGTTTCCTGCAGGATGTGATCTTCTGTCATTGGCTCCTTTTATTGTTAGTGCTACATGTTGTGGTAAGCCATAGCTTCAGTCTGATTGACTATGACCTTTTTCTCATTCTTCTTCATTCCCTGCTCCTCTGCTCGCAAAACTAAGGAAGATGCTTTTAAGTAGAAGTCCATCTGTGTGCCAGGCAGTTACTGGAAGTCATTTTGTATTTTGATCCTACCCTTTTTCAGCAGCTCTTTTAAGACAGCTCTTAAACTTTTGCCAGCTGCAAGAAAGGTTTTTGGAAATACTATACTTGTAACTGGCACTACAGCCCAAAAGGAACAAATATCTTGACAGCACAAAAGCAGTGAGAATAATTTGAGATGATACGAACTTTGAAAGATGAAGGTGTCACTGGAGCGCTGTTTCATATTGCTTACAATCTGTGGGTCAAAGAACGTGGAAAAATTAGTCTCAGTGCTGTGACAGACAATGTGAAGTATACTAACCTCTCCCCAGCACTCCATGTCTTGTGCTGCTAGTAAAACTGAAAAACCTGTGGGGCTTTTCCTTGCCAGAGTTTAGGGCTGGGAAGTGTGCTTTGACATTTTATAGGGAACAGAAAAGAGCAAGAACTGACCTGGCTTAAGCAATACCAGACAGAGTGCAATAAAACAGTGTTCCATATGATCTGGAATGCTTGCCTTAAACTTCGTTAAATGCAGGCTCAACTTGCCATTATATATGAATTTAATTTGGTAATAACCTCAGGATGCTGTTACTAGGGACTTGCCTTGACTTTATCCATTTTCTCCTTCCAGGAAGGAGGAGACCCTAACTTTAGGAAGCCAGGAGAACATTTTAATACTTCTCCATGGAACCTTGTCTCTTAAAGAGAGTTCTTTGAAGCCCTCAGTTAGGAGGGTGTTAGCACATAATATCTCAAATTATTATTGTAGGAATTGAGTAGCTATTTAAATGTCTCTTTGTACACTGGCTTGGCTGTATGTACTGAAAATGCAAATAAAAATCTTACCTATACCATATAAATGCAATGAAGGAAAATTTTGAATGATGTGACAGCAGAGCCAACTCAATTTTAATCTTTTTAAACTGTGGACAAAAAAGAGCTATGATTTCTGCATAAGAAATACTTCTGTACCATTATAAATTCCAGTTTTGTTTACGAAGCTGTTCTGTGTTTTATAGGATGTTTTTCTGAAAGATCATGAGTTGTTAGGTTTTTTTCCCATTTGTACAGTACACATCTCTGGTCTCTGACCCTACCCCTCATCTGTCAGACCATCTTTTTACATTAATTGTCTTTGGCTTAGTTTTTTGCTATAAAGTGAGCTAAAAACTTGGTCTTACATTTACTTTTAAGGAGGTGAAAAGAATTGGTTAACAAAAATGTGATTCACCATGGAAACAGCTCAGCCAATAGCGCATGTGCAGTAAATTAACCATTTTCTGGTACTTTCATATTTGGTTTGAAACATAGCAACAAGATGATAGCTTGACAACAATAGCAGCTGCACATATTTTTCTTCCTTTTTTGAAAGAATGTTCTTGTGGAAAAAATAGATTCCCTGGAAAGTAATTTATATTACCAGTTTCATCACAAAAATTCTGTGGGTGGGTACAATAGGCTAGAAATCAAATTAGTGATTTGTATAATAAATGATGGTTTTGATTTGATATGACATTTCTAGTCTCTTACAAGTGACATAGCTACAGGCAATGGAATAATCTCTTCCCCTTGTGAAGATAAATGTCGTATCAGACCAAACCATCTTATATTAAATTACAACTTCCCCCTTTTTTTACCATATGAAAAGATTCATGAGACTGTTCATTAAATAAAAGCAAAACCCAATTAAAAACGGTACTTTGGCCAGAATGGCTTGAAGATATTTTCTAATATCAGGCATGTAGTTAATTTATATAGGGTACTGCCATAAGAGGCCTGATTGGAATAAAGGAATTTTCCTTTATGCAGCAAGTGGTGTGATTGTGACCACACTGTGCTGGAAGGTGCTTTTCTTACCTCAGCAAGGCTGAAACTCTCAAATGCAAATGAGAGATGATAAGAAGAAGCTACTATTTTGACTGACTTTCTGGAGGGGGAGAGAGATATATAGTACAGGTGACTCTTAGAGAACTAGGCTTTATTCACCCTATTTTTTCATGTTTTGGCAGAGAGAAGGAGCAAGAAAGGGAAGAACAGTTAATGGAAGACAAGAAAAGGAAGAAAGAGGATAAGAAAAAGAAGGAATCTGCTCAGAAGGTGGGTTTTTACATTTTGAATTCTTTTATCCAGGGGGAACATAAATAATGTTAGTGGTGTTAAGATGCTAAACTGTATTTGAGCTTAAAAACTTGATTGTTTGGAGTAGTGCTTCATTAAAGACTTTTTTGCATCATTTTTCTGGAACTTAAATGTTTACCTATAGACATTTCTTCCCCTTAGTTTGTCATGGTGAAGTAAAAGAAATGTTTTGATATAAAGTAATAAACTTAAGCTATGGTATATGGACTTTCTTGATCTTTGCAATTCCTGCTGCTTTGAGGTGTTTGGGGATAGAAATGCTGCCAGGTTTTTGCAGGTTTTGCCATAAAATTGACTCTCTTCTGGAGTAAGTGTTTAGGAAAGAGTACTTACTACTGAAAATTCCCTTTATTTTTTTCCTAACTACCACTTAAGTTGTTGGGGGGGGGATTTTTTGTTTTGGGTGGTTTTTTCCCTGTAGCTAATAGCAGTTTTGCTGTAGTATATCAGTTTGAGCTGTGGATAATTGGTACATCAGTGACATTTTTATTGCTTGGAAAATGGGTTTGAACACTTGGTATATTAGAAGCTCTCTACTTTGCTGAAAATAGAGTAGATCATTCTAGGAGTTCACATATGAACCTGGGTCTCTTGCAGCTTTATCCATGCTTATTACAGGTAAAATCTGTTCTGTCTAGTTCTGGGCTTCTCAGTACAAGAGAGATATAATCAACCTGGAGTGGGTGGTTGTCTGACAAAAGAAGAGACGTTTAGAAACCTGGGGCTGTTCAGCCTGGGGAAGATAAGACTCAGGGTGATCTTGGCAATCAATCTATAAATACCTTGTAAGAGGGAGTAAAGAAGACGGAGTCAGGCTCTTCTCAGTGCTGCCCAGTGACAAGGCACAAAGCGCACTGTGTGTGAAATGAAATACAGGAAATTCCACTTAATCATAAAAGGACTTTTTGCGTGTGAGAGACTGGGCAACAGCTGGAATAGGTTTTCCAGAGAGGTTGTGGTGCCTCCATCTTTGGAGGTGCTCAAAAATGAGGTGCACATGGCCCTGTGCAATCTGGTTTTGATGACTTTGCTTTGAGTTGAGGAGACTCTTGCGGGTGGCTGGGGAGCAGGGGTGGAAATTGTAGATGTCCAGATGCTGTCCCTTCCAACCTCAATGATTATGTGAATTTGAGAGCAGGAGCTTTACTTTCTTTCAGTAGTATCTATTTTTCAGTTGTTTCAGCAACACCAACACCCTACAAAAGATCAGACATTGTTCTGTGTTACATTCTGTAGGTTTCTGATTTCGGTTAAGTTTTGGCTTTTCCAGGGACTTTTTAAACTTGCCTTTTTCACAAATTTGAGCCTATCAATTTAAACTAGGTTTGGATAAACTGGTCTGTTTCTGCTGTCTTCATCCAAGCATTGTGTTGATACGTCCCCAATAGCGCTACAAAAGATCGGTAGCTACAGAGTAAGATTTCATCTGTGTATTTTTTCTCTCAGTGTTCCTGCTGTTTAAAGCTCAAGTATAAAAAGTATGTGTAGGAGCCAGGAGGAATAGACCCTGGTAAATAAAGACTAGTGGTTTGAGGGCTATATGCTGATAGTAAGTGATACAAGGGAAACTTAAAAAGGTTGTACTGATCACCTTGGTAACGTACTCTGAATGTTTACTGAGGAATCGGCACTTTGAATGCAGAGGAGATTTGCCAGCTTCTCTGTGTGGTCCCTCACCTACTAAGTTATCCTGTATTATTGAATGTTAGGATATTTTGCCAAAATCCTAGAAGGATAAACGCTGGATCTCATAGAGACCAAACTTAACAGTATAACTTGGAGACAACCAAAGAGAACATAAATGTTTGTGTTCGTTCTTAGTGACTGGTGGTGTACACCAAATACACAGCAATGCTTTGGGGGTACCTTTTTCAGACAGAATTTGTGTTAACATTGAGCAACTGCTTCTGGCTAGATCTTCTGAAACTTTAAAAAAACCAAAAAAAACTAAAAAAATCACTTCAGTGGAGGTTACACAGGCACATTCACAGGCTGAATTCCTGTGGTCAGTGTCCCAAGGGCTGTTTAGTAGCTTGTCTGAGTTTGACTCCACCTTCCCATTCACTACAGCTGCTGCTGCCCTGAAGAAGTTTATAGGTTGCCTGCAGAGATGACAGCTGTAAATCTGAGATAGTGGCATGTTTTCTCAGCTTTTGTATTCTAGACCTGAGGAAAAAGTAAAAACCACAAAAACAGATCATTTTGGCTAGGAGAGAGATGCAGTATGCACAGAAGTTTGTGGGGGGAGGGGTTGTTTGGTTCCGTATTTTTTTCTCCTAAAACAAACAGTGGTTATCATGTAGAATTCTGTAAAGATTTGGTAAAATTGCGTTCTTCCAGCTAAACAAGATACCAATTTGCTGAACATGTTTACTGTTGACAGTAGTTAACCTATCAACATTACTGTGTTGGATTAACAAATTTTTTTCCCCTTCTTCCTTTTACTTCATTTTCGTAGTGGAGCACCAGAGTTGCTTAGGTGCTTAGCAGGATTTTTAACTGTGTTTCAGAAGATGATGCAATATGACACATAAGGTTTTTTTCATAAGTAAAGTGCAAATTGCTGTCTGGCTTGGTACAGGTGCATTTTCAGTGTTTTAGACTTGTGGGTTGCATAATTCTTTGAAGCTACGATGCTTAAGATTCTCTGTTACGATGAATGTTCTACTTTGCATGTTGCAGAGTTCATCTTTGCTACGTAAATGATGCACTAGCAATCCAGTGCAGTTTGTAATTTTATTCTTTACCATACAAAGGAGTTCTGGCTTGATTGGTTTAAACAATAAACAGCTTTATACTTGTGCTTTCACTATGCTATACTGTCACTGCGTGCTTTCCAGAATTATGGACTAGTTCAGCAATTTCTTTTAAGAATAGGTGTCATAGAACCTGAACACATGATGATCTTTAGGATTTTTCCATTATTGTGTAGTGGAGCTCATGATCGACAGGTTCAAAACATGCTACAGTACACATGATTCAGAGAATATACCAGTGGTACGTTTGTCTCTACAGTAGCTCGAAATCTGCTGTGCTGAAAGAATGTAGAAGTACAGTGAAACCACACATTGAGTACGTTGGCCAATGTTATCACTCCCTTAAGTAACCAACTTCTTAATGCATTCAAGAGATTTTTTAAGTCTGACATTTTTTATAGGTATTGTTGGTACCTTTCATAATTGTGTCAGTGAATCCAGTAAGGTTTATGGCTTCTTCTCTTTGGAAGAAATGTCATGGCAAAGTTGATATGGGAAGATGGCAGAGACTGCTGCTCTTTCCTGTGGTTATTCTGTGGGAATTCCATTGCTACCCCCAACAGTCTGCTCTGAGGGTGCTCTCATAGAGAAGGACATTTAACCTCCAAAATCTTTGGTGTTGTAGCACATGTTTATTTGTGCTTTGTAACTCCATGTTTGGGATGAGGAAGGGGTGAATATCAAAAATCATCATGAGTAAGATAATTACTGCTTCTATTGTGGACTTTTTGCATCAGGTAAAGGTATTATACGAGCTGTAATATTTTTAATAATGTTATGTAAATAAGAATACTGTTTAGGCTTGTAGTTCACTGACTGATTATTTTAATGCAACAAATACTGATCTTATTGCTAACACGTTACGGTTGTGATTTATCACAGCCTTTTCAATGCTTGTTTTGAGGCTCTTAAAACAGTATTTAAATTCTTGTTTTTACTTTGCAGGTCACAGATCAAAAAACCAAAGGTAAGAATCTTTGATCTAGTACTTGGCTTTTAATGAAAACTCTTGGAAGAGGAAGGGGAATTAGTAAGTCAAGATGAAATACTGAAGTTCTGTGTTCACAAGAAGTGAGCTGATGGGATTAAAATGGAGATCCTAAAACTGTCCATGTTTGTCAGCATCCATATACTTGGAGAAGGAACGAGGATTGTGGATTAAATGGATTAGCTGAAACATTTAGCCTTTCAGTTTTGCAAAGGCTTTAGACAAGTACATGAAAACTGAGACCACTTGTATAACTAGAATGAAAGACAGAAGTACTGCTTATGGTAAATTACAGAATCACAGAATCGTAGGGGTTGGGAGGGACCTCAAGAGATCATCAGGTCCAATCCCCTGTACCAGTGAAAATGACTTCCTTATGGAAACTTTAGTAGAAGTTCAGGCGCCTGAAAGTCCAACAAATAAGGCAGGATAGATGAGTAAACATCTTGAAAGTTAAGTTTAGCTGATCTTAAAAGATATTTAATCTTGATTTGTGTGTCAGTTTTCTAAAAATTGGAGTGGGGAGGGAGGGAATTGCTATTATTGACAGAACTAAGATAGTGCTTCATTTTTACAGTTACCAATACCTTTTTGAGGGTTTTGGTCAATGAAGCCCACATAGAGAAATCAGAAAACCCTTATCAAAATAAAATGTGGAAATAATGCATTCATGTTGCCAAATAGACACTCATTTGTTTTGATCTCACATTTGCAAAGAGGAAAAGTTTTACTGCTTATACGCACTTTGCTGGCAAGGGGTTTCTAGACATCCCCTATATTAATCTTCAGCAAAGGCTAGCATAGCTGTATTAAATTTTTCCTGCTATGGAGCTTGATATCTTAGCAATTACACCTTCTGGGTGTCTGGCTCAGAACTTTTTTTGCCTTATTTAAAAAAAAGCCCATGGAAAATGTGAGGGGTCACAAGTCTTTTAAACAGATTTTGTGATGGTGTTAGTTGCTCAAGGATTTGTTTGTGGTTTTCCTCTTCTCCAATGCATAATAGCCCTCCGAAGCAGTATGTCTTTGCTTATAGGGGCACCTGGTGACCAGCTGGGAAACTTAAGACAAACCCAGTGCAAATACTGTATGTAGGACTGGCTTTTTGGTGGGAGTCAACTATTGCTGCCTTACTTAATAGCAGTACAGACAACTCAAGATTTGTTAACTGTATCCAAGGGGAGTGGGGTCCCTCTTTTTGCTTGTTTTGGCAGGGGCCATGTAGCCTAGCAAGCAGGTGAAAGCTTGAGATCTAATTTCAGATCTCCCATAAGGGTGGATGTATAGTCAAAAGATCAGAGAATAGACTGAGGTGAAGGGAACAGTTGTACTTGCTTGTGTTTTCACAGGACTTGTTGCCCAGGTTGGTGTTCTTTGCCCCCTTTATGTTTTCAGTGAAGTGGGGCTCAGAGTGAAATACGGAGGGCAGAGTTTCATCCTGGGATACAGAGTTGCACATGGAAGCAAGCGGTTTGCTGCTACTGCTCATTCCTGCTTCTTTAATGATACTGTTCTTTGATACAGTTGGGGTTGCGCAGTATTTCTGAGAAGAATGACATTATAAAAGGAGAGAGTCAGTGTGAGTTCTTGCAGCTAACGCAGGTTTAAGTGGGGAAAATTCTGACTTTCATTCTTTCTGGTTTTCAGTGCCCGAAGTGACGAAACCAAGTTTAAGCCAACCAGTGGCTGCCAGCCCAATTGGCAACTCTCCATCGCCACCAGTCAATGGTGGCAACAATGCCAAAAGGGTGGCAGTGCCGAACGGACAACCGCCAAGCGCCGCCCGCTACATGCCTCGGGAGGTGCCGCCGCGATTCCGTTGCCAGCAGGACCACAAAGTGTTACTGAAACGTGGGCAGCCCCCTCCGCCATCCTGCATGCTCCTTGGGGGTGGAGCAGGGCCTCCTCCCCCAACAGCACCAGGAGCAAACCCAAACAACGCACAACCAGTGACAGGAGCACTGCCGCAGAGTGACAGTGGGACTGCAACAGGCAAGTAGTAGTAATACTTAATGAATGTGTGTGTGCATGGAAGAAAAGAGATCGCTAAAATTGTGCATAAGCATATATATGTATAATAAACCAACTCAAATTGCTTTTAGAGAGCTGACTTCCACTGCTATAGTGTATAGACTTCTCTTTCACTGCTAGTAGCAATGGATGCATTTTTTACTACTAGATGTAACAAGAGGGTTAATTTTCTTGAAAATGTGTTTTGGGTGGTTTGAAACAGCTGATATAATGCTCTTAAGACTGCAGGAAGGTAAGCACAAAGCATGGATAAACAACATTTTGTGGCTGTAGTTCTTAATTGCTTTTTAGGTTTCATTGATGATATGAATTTCCTATCCTGTCACTTTTTTGTATGGTTTAGTAAAACCAACATGTAGATACCAGGTCTGCAAATGGCAGGTGTCTGTCACTTCTCATCTGGATGAAACAGAAAAATGGTCCTTCTGCTACTGACCTTTGGCAGTAGTAATCTTGCTTTTTCTCTTTAGATAAGCCTTCTTATAAAAGTGGTGGCTGGTTTGTTGTTTTTTGATTGTCTGTTCGCTTTGGATTCCAGAAGATAAATTGATTTTAAGATTAATTTTAGACCTGTAATACTTCCTTCTGAAGTAATGATAGTAGAATAAGTAAATTTTCACTGAAGACATCTGCCTTCTAAAGAAAAACTTGGGTGATCTGAAGAGTCAAGGACAACTTTGGTTCTAACAATCAAAGTGTTTAAAAAAGAAATAATACGTGCATGAAAATTTAAAAAAAAAATTATACCACTAGGTCTGAGTTTTTCATGGATGGATTTGACTGACAGTTTATATAGTTTGTTGTCTTTGGTGTTCCCTATTTAATAAGGGGGTGTGTGACTTCCAAACTACAGTGGCAAAGTTTTAGCTATTCAGTTTAAAACCATCGTAAAGATGACCAATTTTTATAAAACACCTGAAAGATGAAGCAGGCAGAAGACCCAAGCCCAAAGTCTTTTGCCTATATATAAAATCCTAGCATTATGTCAGCATTGTTATACCTTCACAGTCATTGTAGTAGAGTGACAAAGTAGACTTCATGGTAGTGAACATTCTCTAAGTTTTCAAAATTTCTCTGTTATTTTTTAATGTTTGATGAAGACCATTTTGAAGTATTTTAGAGTCAATTTAAGTTCTCTAATTTTTGACACCTAATAATTTGGCTTTGATACTGAAATTTGATTTTTTTGAATTCTTGTATTTTTACATTTAGTTTAATGGTGCATTATCAACTAAGATGTTATTATAGTTGTGTGTATGTGTGATTGTCGCAACTTTTGTTGCTCTTTCCTGATATTTCAGGGATGTTGCCAAGAGAGATACAGGTCCTTCAGACATGCCTCACCCCATCAAAATTGTTTGCACAGTTAACTCAGCTGAGGGAGCTTACTTGGATTAAAATCACCCTGGTTGTTTTTTAACGCTTGTTTCAGTCTGGGGGATTTACCAGTTCAGCTCACTGAACATCAGTGGGAACATATCTTCTAGCACGTGAGAGTAGGTGTGTTAGAGGAGTGGGAATGAGCAGCTGGACAAGAGAAGGGCAGGGGCTGTCTCTTGTGGTGCTCCATCAAAGTGTTCATGGAAGTATGGTGTTCCTGTCTTTGGCACATCATTAAGCCCATCTGAGATCCTGGCTGTTTACAAACTGGATTTCAGATTGGGCCTGGTTTGGTCAGCACTTATGCCCTGATACTGTGATTAATTCATCCCATATGAAAACAAAAGCTAGTTTCTAGAGGAGAAAATAACTTGCATTGTTGTATTTGCCAGATTGCTTTAGATGGTGTTGGTGAGGCTTTAATACAAAAAGTCAGTACATAACCTTTTTTTACATGGGTATTTTTCTACCAGTATTTAAAAGCTACTGTGCCTGGTAAAGATGGCAAAGTTAGTTCCCTGAAAGATGTTAACAAATTCTATTGGTGAAAGTCTTTCAGTAGTTACAATACCATCGAAGAATCACCACCATCTCTCACAGCTAAACTTCATCTTTACTTGAGGACTCCATTTCAGTCCTTTTACTTACTTCTATTCCATATTTTCCATTTTGGTCAGATGAGAAACTCTTTTTCTTTTAATATGTATGTTTCAGAAAAGAGCTTTACCCCTTACTGTAAGACAAAACCATAAATTGGCAGAATTTTGTTGTCACTGTGAAAAGTAGCAAGGGGATGCTGGTTTTATAAAATAGTCCATCAGACTGTGCCCTAGTATGCTATATTGGCAAGCATCCCAGTCTTAATACTTTTTTTAATGTCTTCAGGGAAATGAAATGAGGAATGCTGTGTTAAAATCACCTGTGTAAAGATGTTGCTGAGTGCATGGCTGCCTATGCAGCCCTCACTTGCTGAATCATTGCTAAATTGAAAAGACAGTAACCTTGCAGTCTTTCGAACTTGTCTTTGACTGTCCTACCTAAGCTCCTCTGGTGATCAGTCTAATCAGTTCTTAAATTAATGAGGGGGATGGGAGGGTGCGGGATGCTTACTCAGTGTACTAAAATGATAGATAGAAATACGGGTAGAGTGGCATACTTCCCTGCTATTGTTAACGTTTGCACTTGAGGCTGAGGCAACAGGAGGAACACAGTATGCATGGAAACTGCTTGGTCTTCTGGATCTCAGTGACCAGGATATAATACATGAAGATAAACTTGTTCATCAGTATCCAAAGCTTCCAACAGAGTTCTAGCCTTGCTGTGAAGTCTGGATCTTTAGTGGTGGCCCTCGATGAAGGGGAATCTGGAGGGCATTCAGTGGATGTTCACTGGTTAAACTAGTGAACTGAAGCCTGAGACAGGCACTGAAAGCAGTTTGTCTTCTGTTAAAAGTGTTAGCAACCAGAAATGGTGGCCCTCACTTCTGAATAGATAACAAAGGAACTTTGGGGTAGAGGAATCCACTTTAAGGTCACTAAGCTTTATTTTCATGGAAGCTATCATATGAGCCAGTATTGATAGTAACAGTATATATTTAGGTATGAATACTGATGCAGACATGACTGTGAACTTCGTGCTCTAAAAAAACCTTAAACTGGTTGGGTGATAACGAATATATTAGGGTTCACTTTGTGGTTTTGCAGAAAAGTAATGTTTAGTTTTCATCACTGGGAATTTGTGGTGAGGGCCATTTAGGGTTCCTTGGTATTAAAAATACATAGAAAAATGAGTGGAACCCTATACAGAGGAAAACGCTGAAGTACTAATAGACTTAAATTATTTAGAGGATCAGAAGTAATTATGTGGATGGCAAGAGAGAATCTTATAAACCAACGATGCATATATGCAGACATCATGCTCCCATCACTGGCTTAGGCTTCATCCATTGTGTTCTGTCTGCTTTAAGATGATACGTATCTTGTTCACATGAAATCGTACCACATAGGATTTTATGATAGTTCACCACAGATGAAAGCAGCCCTATTCCTTGTCATTCATCCTGTTAATTTTAGAGTTACTCCAAAGCTCATTGAACTTGCCAGTTAACCCTGCACAAGGTGCTAAGCCAGCAAAAAAACTAACCCATCAAAAAGTGGACAGTTTTATGTTGAGTTAGTGAATATGGTTGACCTAACAGATTCAACTGCTGCCAGAACTGTTACAAATGAGAGGTGAAACCTGGGGAACTTCAGGTAGGTAGAGCAGGTGAGAGGGAAGGGAAAGTGAGATCTCTTACTAGCTGTGGTGGTTTGACCCTTGCTGGAGGCCAGATGCCCACCAAAATCACTCTATCACCTCCCTTTTCAGTTGGACAGGGAAGAAAATATATATATTGAGAGGCTTAGGAGTTGAGATGAGCACAGGGAGAGACCATTCTGCATGTAGCGTCACGGGCAAAACAGACTCAATATGGAATCAAAAAAACCCAACCCATCTAATATATTACACTACACACACAGTGAAATCGAAGTAGGATAGTGAGAAGTACAAGCAGATCTTTAAAACACCCATCCCCCCACCCTCCCCTGATCCTTCTTTGTGGTCTTAACTTTATCCATGATTTCTCTCCCCTCCTCTCGCCCGCCAGGTATCATGGGGGAGACAGAAAGTTTCAGTCAGTTCTTCACGAGCTGTTTTCCTTAGCGGTGGGGGAGGCATTCCTCACACTCTTCCCCTGTTCCAGCGTGGAGTCCCACCCCCGGGCATCAGCTCTCCAATATGAGCCCTTTCCCACCGGGCTCCAGCTCTTCACCAGCTGCCCCAGGGTGGGTCACTTCTATGGGGTGCAGTCATAAACCATAGAATGTCTCTCAGGCCCAGACTGCTCCAGCCTGAATCCCCCTGGAGTCACAAGTCCCCCAAACACACCTGCTCCAGCATGGATGTCTCTCTCCATGGACTACAGCTCCTGCCAGGAGCTTGCTCCAACACAGATCGCAGCATCTTCTATGTCTCCACCTGCTCCAGTGTGGGGTTTCTCCATGGGCTGCAGATGGGATCTCTGCTCCCCATCATCTTCCATGGGCTGCAGGGGGAAACTGCTCCACCGTGGTCTTCTCTACAGGCTGCAGAGGAATCTTTCTCTCCAGAACCTGGAACACCTCCTCCTCCCCCTGCCATCTTCACTGACCTTGATGTCTACAAAGTTTCTTTCATCTCCCTTCCTTCTCTGGCAGCAAAAAGCTGCTGCTTGCATTTTTTTCCTCTTGAATATGATTCCCAGAGGTGCTGTGACTATTGCTGATTGGCTCAGCCTTGGTCAACAATGACTCCGGCCTTGAGTTGGCTGGTGTTTACTCTGTCAGGCCTACACAAGGCTGCTGTTTCTTACAGTGGGCTGCTGCTTCTTGCAGAAGCCACCCCTGCAGCCCCTCCTCTTCCACCAGAACCCTGCCACGCAAAACCACAACACTGAGCTCCATCCAGTGACACAGAGATCAGCTTAGCTGTGTTTGCAAAACCAGACAGTGTGGTTTCTAGGGTAAATATAGCAGAGGCACAAGTGCGGGGTTATTACATACTGAGTATAACTTGCATGTTGCTATGTAGAAATGGTCATTTGTGTAGCTTTGGACTCTTGATTTTTAGTAACTTTCGGAATTTTCCTTGTTTTGCAAAGGGTTGAAAGAAATTCCTAGTTGCAAAATCAATTTGAAAGAGACGGTTGAAGCTCTGGGATAGACTTCTTCAACCTTATTTGTTATTTGTAATAAATTGTAGTTGCTTTGAGTCAGTTGAGTAGCAGACCAATGCCTGACTGCATGTGCACATATGAATGTGTGCACATATGGGTTCCTGTTCTATATATAGTCTGGTTTTAAATGTACACTTGAAGAGTGTACATTCAGTGTTGGTAATGACCATGGAGGTTCATTACCTGGGTTATAATTACTGTGTTGTACTCAAAGCTGGACTGTTAGCAGAAGTAGTGAATCAACGGTGAATTCAGATCCCCACAACAGTTTGTGGAAATAGGGTTTTTTAATCAGTATTCAGTGATGTTTTCCAGCCTTGTGTTCTTGCAACTTTACTGCGCATTTGAGGGAAGGGTTCTTAATGAAAACAGTAATCAGTGGTGTCAAAACCATGATGTCTAGTGCTTGTAGATACTATTAATTATTAATTGATTATTAATAACTTCTTTGGGTGGGTTTTTGTTTTCTTAGATTCAGCAATTGGAGGTGCTGCTGCTTCAAATTATGCAAATTCCACTTGGGGTCCTGGAGCCTCCTCCAACAGCGGCACCAACGCCAACCCAACTCACATCTGGGACAAGGTGATTGTAGACGGGTCTGACATGGAAGAGTGGCCTTGTATTGCCAGCAAAGATGCTGAGTCTTCTTCCGAAAACACCACCGATAACAACAGTGCCTCGAACCCTGGCTTGGAGAAGAATGCTCTGCCAGGAAGCACCACTAGTAACAAAGGAAAAGGAAGCCAGTGCCAGTCTGGAAGCGCTGGAAACGAATGTAATCTTGGGGCCTGGAAATCTGATCCCAAGGCTAAATCTGTTCAATCTTCCAACCCTGCTGCCGATAGCAACAATGGACTAGGTAATTGGAGGAACTTGAGTGGACAAGATAGAATCAGTCCCGGTTCTGGCTTCAGCAACTTTAACCCAAATAGCAACCCGTCTGCTTGGCCGGCACTGGTTCAGGAGGGCAATTCTAGGAAAGGGACTTTGGAATCTGATAGTGGTAGCTCCAATGCACAGATTAGCACAGTAGGTCAGACCTCTAGGGAACAGCAGTCAAAGATGGAAAATGCGGGTGTTAACTTTGTCTCTGGCAGAGAACAGGCTCAAATTCATAACACTGATGGACCAAAAAATGGAAACACTAACTCCTTGAACTTAAGTTCACCAAACCCTATGGAGAATAAGGGAATGCCCTTTGAAATGGGCTTGGGGAACCCTTCCAGGAGCACTGACACCCCTTCACAAAGCACTGGAGAAAGAAAGACTGGGAGTGTTGGATCTTGGGGTACAGCTAGGGGGTCTTCTGGAACTGACACAGTCTCTGGGCAGAGCAATTCTGGAAACCATGGGAACAATGGAAAGGATAGAGAGGACTCCTGGAAAGGAGCTTCTGTTCAAAAACCTAATGGGTCAAGAAATGATTCGTGGGATAACAGTAACCGGTCTACGGGTGGTGGGTCTTGGAACTTTGGCCCTCAGCATGCAAATGAAAGCAAATGGGGTGAAGGGAACAAATTAACATCTGGGGTCTCTCAGGGAGAATGGAAACAGCTGTCTGGGTCTGATGAACTGAAGATTGGAGAATGGAGTGGTCCAAACCAACCAAATTCTAGCACTGGAGCATGGGACAATCAAAAAGGCCACCCTCTTCCTGAAAACCAAGGCAATTCCCAGGCTCCCTGTTGGGGAAGATCTTCCAGCTCTGCAGGAAGTGAGGTTGGAGGTCAAAGCACTGGAAGCAACCACAAAGCAGGAAGTAGTGACAGTCACAATTCTGGACGCCGATCATATAGGCCTACACATCCTGATTGCCAGGCAGTCTTGCAGACTTTGCTGAGCAGGACTGATTTGGACCCCCGAGTGCTTTCAAACACTGGCTGGGGCCAAACACAAATTAAGCAAGATACCGTGTGGGATATTGAAGAGATGCCACGGCCAGAGGGGAAGTCTGATAAAGGAACTGAGGGGTGGGAGAGCTCTGCCACACAGACAAAGAACTCAGGGGGCTGGGGCGATGTACCCAGCCAAAGCAATCAAATCAAGTCTGGATGGGGTGAGCTCTCGACCCCAACGGAGTGGAAGGACCCCAAAAATACGGGAGGATGGAATGACTATAAGAACCCCAATTCATCTAATTGGGGAGGAGGAAGACCAGAAGAAAAATCATCTTCCTCCTGGAATGACAGCTCTAGTAAGGATCAGGGGTGGGGTGGACGGCAAACTAATCAAGGATGGTCTTCTGGAAAGAACGGTTGGGGAGAGGAAGCTGACCAAACAAAAAACAGCAACTGGGAAAGTACAGGAAACAAGCCAGTGTCTGGTTGGGGTGAAGGTGGGCAAAATGAGATTGGAACTTGGGGTAATGGTGCAAATACAAGCGCTGCTTCAAAGGGTGGATGGGATGATTGTAAAAGAACTTCAACATGGAATGAGACGGGTCGACAGCCCAACTCCTGGAACAAGCAGCAGCAGCACCAGCAGCAGCAGCAGCAGCAGGAGGCTTCTGGTTCTTGGGGTCCACCGCCCCAAACTCCAAGTAATGGGCGACCTCCAAACTCAAACTGGAACAGTGGACCACAGCCAGCTGCCCCCAAAGAGGAGGAGCCTAGTGGCTGGGAAGAACCTTCTCCACAGTCAATCAGTCGAAAAATGGATATTGACGATGGCACTTCAGCATGGGGAGATCCCAGCAGTTATAACTACAAGAATGTGAACCTGTGGGACAAGAACTCACAAGGAGGACAGGCCCCACGGGAGCAGAGCCTGCCTACTCCAATGACTAGCAAATCACAAGCATCAGGTACTAGTCTTGTTCCTTTCTTCAGCAAGCTTCTATGTATGAATGTAACCTTTAACGTATGAGATACTTGTGTGGCCTCCAGTTCCTAATAGTTTTATTCCATAAAGAAAACCAATTTCTTATTTAACTGTTTGTTCTGTATTTAAAGTGTCTTTAAAATTTGAATTGATCAGTCTTGTACCTCAGTAACTGATCTGAAGACTGGTCAGCTTGCCAGTAAAAGAAAAACGTTTGTTAGTTGACAAATCTGCATATTTAATCTGAGCTCTGAAGAAGAGGTCAAATTACAGAATCATAGAATCACTTGGGTTGGAAGAAACCTTTTAAGATCCCTGGAGTCCAACTGCTAAACTAGCACTGCCAAGTACACCGCTAAACCATGTCTCTAAGCAGCACCTCTACATAACTTTTTAAATACGTCCAGAGATGGTGACTCAACCACTTCCTTGGGTAGCCTGTTCCAGTGCTTAATAACCCTTTTGGTGAGGAATTTTTTCCTAATATATACTCTAAATTTCTGGAGCAACTTGAGGCTGTTTTCCTATTGTCCTATCTCTTACTACTTGGGAGAAGAGACCAACACCCACCTGTTGTCAACCTCCTTTTGGGTTGTTGACAGCAATAAGGTCTCTCCTCAACCTCATTTATTAGTTATATGGGGAGAAATTATTTTAATACACTCAGTTAACACTTGAAATTTGGCTAGTCTATGATTTAACATTATAGCTCAATTTGGTGCGGCTGTATGATAAAGAACACTTAGCACAGTATTTTCTTCTGTGAAATCCAGACAAGAAAAAGTTACAAAGCCTGGACATACATTAAGATGTTACTGTTATGTAATCTCTGACTCAAACATGCATTAATGATTACAATCTTATTTTAGTATGTAATTCAGATATATCCTTATTCTTTCTTCAGTATGTGAAAACCCTGATTAGTCTGGTGCTTTTAATTGGTTACAAAAGTTTATCAGATGGGGCAGCATTAGGTGGGGGGGGGTTCATGTTTAACCTGGGAGAAGAGCAGTACTTCATCATAGCATTCTCTTCCTTTTCATCCCTGAAGGTCAGTGCCCCCTCTGAATTTGATGAGAACAGTTGTCTGTTCTGTTGCACCCCCACTATTTGGAATCTAAATTTCTCAACAGAAAGGATGAAGCAGTAGATGAACAACATGGTGCTGCGCTGCAGTATTAATTAATTGTTTAAATGGTCTGTAATGAAAACTCTTTCTCCTTTGTGCAGTCTGGAGCAAAAGCACTCCACCTGCTCCAGACAATGGTACGTCCGCCTGGGGTGAGCCAAATGAAACCAGTCCCGGGTGGGGTGAAGTAGATGATACAGGAGCATCGACAACAGGCTGGGGGAATGCACCTTCCAACGCCCCGAATGCCATGAAATCTAGTGAGTATAGGCCAGATACCAGTTTCTTTGCAATGGTCCTGGAGAATTTTAGCATTTGGCCTTTTGATATAGGTCACCCATGGAGGAATTGTTACCTGAGGCCTAGAGGAAGTGTTGAGTGTTATGTACGATTTTGATGGATGAGTGATTAACTGCTTACAAGTGACTAGAACCTTGTCTTTTAAGGTAATGAAAAAATTCTTAACTAAGCAATTAAATGGGCAGCTACAGTTTCTGGAAGTGTTGAAACATGAGAGCATCTGGGTAAGGAAATGTGCCTCTCCAGGTGTCTTTTCTTCTCTGGCTGCCTACTCATTACTTTGCACATATACTTGGTACACGATAAACCACTCTTCCTGATTATATCAGAAAAAAGAATACACAGTCCAGACAAATGTCACCATGGAGGCAGTTACTTGGTAATCTGTGGTTTGGTAATGCAGTTTAACTTTGAATGGATTTTGGGAGGTTTTTTTAGTATGAGTTGAAAGTTGTAACTCTTAGGAACTGAACTTTATTTTGTAGTTGAACCTAAATGCATTGACTGTTTTCTGGATATTACCTGCCTACAGCTATATTTGTCATGAAATGTTGAAATTTTACTTTAAAATGTACTTTGAGGTTAAAATTTTGCAGTATTAAGATTTTTATATTTTGCGGAAATTATTCCTACTGATGTAAGCTGTTCCTAGAATTTTTATTTCTCTCTTTTTAAGGAAAATGCAACGAACAAAAGCAGTCACCTGCTGTACCACATAGCAGTGTTACAGCTAAATCCAATACCATTTGGATACGAAGTTTCTAGTAGGAAATAACTGTAATACCTGACTGTTAACAAACTTGACTGGTAATGCCTGCTATAAAGCCTTTTCCAGTTAGGAGGTGTTTTTGCAATATGAAACTGTCTGGAATTAAATTCTCTATACAGTTTGGATGCAGTTGGGTCATTCTCCCTTCCTCCCACTCAAATTAAGTAGCTTGGCCATTTATGAAGTGAAGCTGGGGAAAAAAAGCACTGCTTCCTTAATGTAAACACTATAGCAACTTTTCTTGGCTGGCTGCAATGCTGCTTGTGCCTGACACGAACCTGTCACTTTGCAGGATGCGAGACTCTACTTAGATGGATCTTTCATCTGTAAACAGCCACCTAAATGTGATCAAATTAGAGCCTCTGAAATGCTGCTGATGCATTTCTATGGGTTTGTTAATACTGAAGATAGTCTCTTTGCATGGGCAGTTGCTTGTTATAAGTGGTCTGCATGTGTGACATAACCATTAAGAGCCGCAGCATACATGTATATTTTGTACGTAAGCTGTACCCAGCTGTAGAGGAGCAAAATACTCAGAGTTTCCCAATGACAGCTGTTTCAGGTTGGGGTGTAGTAGGTCACCAGTATTAAGAGCTGAGATACTCATTTTCCTGTGTTCTGTGACTGCTTTCTCAACTCCTTTCTAATTGGCACCAGAAGGAATGAAGAAGAAAGCTACATTATTGAGTGGAGTAAGGGGAGATATGTCTTGGATAAGTTGGAAGAAGAGATTGGGACAAAGAGCCTGCAAAGGTATAATTTATGGTTGGAGGTAAGGACAGGAAACAGAGACTAGCAATGATACTAAAAGAAAACTAGAGTTTAGGCCAAAGAAGGGAAGCATAGGTCATTGTCCACCTGTTTTAAAAAAAATTGTGTATTTATGTAGTTTTACCAGCATTGTATAGGAATGTTCTGGCACAAGTGGGAATAAGTTTGGTTTTCTGTAGCATCGTAATTTTGTCTTCATCTTTAAAGTTTCACTTGCTGATTTGTAGCTATTTGTGCTTCCTCAGTCAACAGATATAGAAAATGAAGCAGGGATCCTACAGACAATTCCTCTTCACACCACTGTCCAGGTTCATGTTCCAGAATCTCAGACCTGAGAGCTGTCAGTGCAGAAAAATAATCTATCGTCATGTAGTTAAAACCAGGATCATACCACTATATTTAAACTCTGTAGCTGGAAATAAATTAAAGGTGCAGGGACTACCCCATATATGACATTTCCAGATTAAGTTCTTGACTCTGCAGTCATAATCCTTAAATATAGCCTTTTCTGTGTAAGTAGCATGAATAAAGGGTGAAGAGGTAGATTTTTGTACCTAGACCAGTATGCTTCCTAAGCAGCATTCCCATTTCAGTACACAAATTAGTACATTTCTAAAAATGTTTCCTGTAAAATATCTGAGATATTATTTATGATGTATTTTACGGTAGCTCGTAAACTGTCGTGAAGTACTGCCATACTTACCTTTGGCATGATCAAGGTAGAGGTCTCCTTGATAGACTAATTGCAGTTCCTGACTTCTTGTACATTCAGATTTTCTGCTCTATGTGTTAATGTGCCTACCCCTGATTTGTACACCTAAACCCCAGACAGTTGAAGAATCAGTTATGAAGAATGTGATTGGGATCCTTTCTAAAGGAGATAAATGCGTGAGGAAGAAATATGCAGAATGAAGAGTTACAGCAGGAACAAGGATAGTTGGACAGTTGACAGTATGAGGATGTGGGCTCTTGTTGGCTTGTCAGTAGAGGTTAAAATGCATAGTTGCCTGACAGCTGGTGCTACAGAGTAACATCCTGAAAAGCCAACAGGGAAAAGTCCTTAGGCTGAATTGGTATGATGCAATGGTTGTGGCTTTCTGGTAATGGCACCTCTATGCCAGCAGCACTGCTAATAAGTCTTCTTGGTGACATTAAGAACAGAAATTAAAGTAGAATAGTTTTTTTAACATCAAACTACTTTTGCTGTTAAACATACCAGAGTGTGATGTCATGTCCTCTCCTTCAGATTCTGTTTAGTTGTTATTCCTTAAAATTCCTTGTTTCTGTAACTTCATAAAGGAGTTTAGTGCAAGGGAAGTGTAAGGTTTAGAAGGAAGAGAGAAAATAATTGATAAAACCACCTGCATCGGAGATCTCAGCACCCTGAGTTTTTAAGTGTTCTTGAAACCTTTCATTTACACTAGAAAACAACAGGCTGCCTTTTAAAGAAATCCAAACGCAGCTGTGTCTGTGTAAGAGAAGAGGTCCCTGTGGTTATTATATCTTTAAAGGTTTGACATTGCTTTAAAATAGATGTAAAACATGACATGCTAACATGCCGCTGAATCTTTTGAGTTCTGAGATTCATGCACAAGTTTTTACAGCTGTTAGAGTAAAGACACTTTCTTTTTCTTCCTTTGTGGTTCTGATGATCTCTGCTAATCATCTTGCAGTATCAGATCACCAGCTGCATGGTGCTGTAGGCTGCCTTTGAGCTTTTTTTTTTCTTTCTTTTTCTAAAGGTTCTAAATCTATGCAAGATGGCTGGGGAGAAAGTGATGGGCCAGTGACAGGAACTCGTCATTCCAGCTGGGAAGAGGAGGAGGAGGGAGGAGTCTGGAACACAGCAGGCTCTCAGGGAAGCAGTTCCTCCCACAACTCAACAAGCTGGGGGCAAGGAGGAAAGAAAACACAAATGAAGGTAAAATGCTTGAATGATTCATAACTACTGTGTTGTCTGAAAGCAGTATGAGTGATTTGTTAGAGCATTCTAATAGTAGTTCTTTTAAAAGTGTATTACAGATTTTATCTAGAAATGTGCCTGTTACAACAGCGTAAAAATTGTGAGGTTTCTGGATTTGTTTTAGTGTATTACATCTGTTGTGACTAATAAATCTGCCAGTAGGTGTCAAATTCTTTTGGTATGTTAAGCTGCAGAGCCATTACTAAATGAAACTGAGCAATAAGTACCCAGGGCTTTTGCTCTTCTCTTGCTGACACAACAGCAGCATTAGGCTGCTGCTGTCTTGCATAGCCTGCTGAAGTTCAGATTCCACAGTCTGTTTGGCACATTCACTCATTTCTACTGACTGTTGGGTTTAGGTCTGACTTGTGTTTGTTGTTCTTAAACTTTGGCCTTAAACAGGAGCAGTAGCTTGGCTAGAATCCCAAGTGAATTGCTTTCTAAGTCTTGTTTGTGTGGAAGGTTTCTAGTACAGTAGCACTTGGTACCGTATTAATATTAGAAGGACTGTGCTTTGTCTGCTTCTAATGAAATAGGTAGCACAAACTCAAAAGGCAAGTGCAGAGCAGCTTCCTAGGATGTGGAATACTGTTGTGGCATGGTATGGAGTTTTATAATTCCTGGTTTGCAAAGCTATTGTCATGAACTTTTTTACTCACTTAAGCTTTTTTTATTTTAACCATCAAAGGAACTCTCCTTTTTTTTTTTTCTTTTCCCTTCTTATTCTTGGTATTTTTTTCTGTTGAAGTGTGTTCAGTTTTGGTTTTGGTCAGCTGTAAATTGCAGTACGGCCAAATGGAGAGCCAGGTCAGCATGATGCCCACACAAGAGAAACCATACTAAAGGGAAGAAAGCCAAGGAAGAAATCTGCCTCTGTGGTGGATTGAGGAATGAATTAAATTGTAACAGAGGAAGGAAAAAAATTACAAAGCTTTCCAGGTTCCAGAATGAAACTGAAGATGGGATAAGCATCCTACACAGCACGTGTTCATCCAGCTTGATATACCTAGCAATCTTAAGAGAGAGAAAAGAAAAAAGTATTTGTTTAATGTTTCCAGTCATGCAAAAAACTTAATTTCTTCAGGACATTAATTTATCTGATACCAGGATTTTCATTCAACACTTGTGCATCTCAGATAAAACAGAGTTTAAGGAATAAGAAATGGCTTAAAAATACTTTCGTCTTTTTTTTCCCCCCTCTGCAGTGCTCATTAAAAGGAGGAAACAGTGATTCGTGGATGAACCCTTTATCCAAACAGTTTTCAAATATGGGCTTGCTAGTAAGTAAAATTTCAAAAATATAAAATCCAAATTCCTAAAAAAAAGTAAGTTTTAAATAAGTTTTAAAAAATCATCTGTTTCACAGTGTGTAGCTATTTATTTATCTGTATTTGCTAGGCTGGCATGTTGATTATAATACTTGGGTACTCAGCACTTCCTCGCTAGTCAGAATGGCATCTCAGAAAAACCCAAGATCTACTTTTAATTCTTCAAAGCTGCAGCATTGACAGCTGTTGTTCTGAGATTGCAGTTTCTTGCAAATAATAAGATTTGGAGATTTTGTGTGGTGGTGATGGTGGTTGTTGTTGCTATCACTATTGTTTCCAGAACATGCTGTTTAGAGCACTGAAGGGTAGAGGTCACAGCTCCTGGCTGTAGTGTCAGACATCTGTGATTAGTCCAAGGCTGTTCATTCTGAATCTCAGACATGTATCAGAAAAAGAAAGTCTTGGCTATTTGTATTTTAAATACTGTGCAGCAGGGTCTTTTTAATGCAAAAAAGACTCAAAAATATTAATTGATGAGGTGAATAAATTAACGGCGCATCATGGAGAGAAGAGACAGATCTGCAGGGAAGTACCTTAAAAATCATTCCATACAAGTTTTTTAAAGAGCTTCTGACATTCTAATTAGTGAAGTATTTTACAGAGTATTGTGCCAACTGTCAGCCTGCAAATCAGGCATAGTACAGAATGCAGGCTAGCACAAGGTAATACTGCAGAGGTTTGGTGAGAAGCCCTTGGCTTCAGAAACTGTCATCGACGTGACTAGGATTAGTTTGTAGTTTCTGTTGGCTCCCAAGCTCAAATTCAGTCTGCTGGACCAAGGATGCTTCTGTAGCTATGGGAACACCCTGTCCCAGTCTGCCAACTAAAGAATAACTTGGCAGCACATTTCAAGATTTGATGACTTGACGGGTCACTAGGATGAGCTGTCATTTTGGCCACTATTTTCAGTTTTTCATCTTTCGACCACTGGAACATTGAAGACAGAGGTTGATTTTGTAGAGCAGCTGTTAATTCCTGTTTCTCCATTTGTTGCATGCATTCATGTGTTTGGTTTCACATGGGTAAACTTGTCGCACATGGTATTAGGGGGTTGAGGTGTGTACAGGATATTGGGGATGCTTGTATTTGCTTTCATTTTAAAATAAAACTTTGGCACAAGCACACCCTTCCTTTGTGCCACCTGAACCATCAAGGGCTGCTTTCTGAAACATTCCTCAGCATTTATTGAAGTCAGAACTGAATTATTTTTTTTTCCCCCCTCAGAGTCAAACTGAGGACATTCCAGGCAGTAAGATGGACTTGTCTGTAGGTATGTATAATTTTATTTAGATGCATTTGTTATACAAGAACATTTGTGTAGTATTTTTATGTGGATGATATATGTGCTTTGGAAAGGCTTGATCCTTACTTTTAACACTCCTCAGAATAGAAGGATAGAGTTAGAGCATCCAGTATCTTGGCTGTAGGCTTGGAATAGTTTCACAGCTGGTGCTGATAAGCAAGGTTGGGATGTACAGAACAGAGCTACAACTTGCAGAAGGGTCATCCTAAAAGACTGGTTTGATCCATGTAGTTTGTGTTTGTCATTACTGTTTCAAGAAAGTGAAGGTCCGTTTTCATTTGGTGAAAGGGGAGGATTGTTACAGCTCTTGGAAGTAGGACATCCCAGCTAACATAGCTCCCTGGAGGTGATGTGAACAGAAAAAAATACCTTCTACTGCCGATTTCTTCAGTTGCTTGCCTCAGGCTATCACAGGTTACTGATCAGTAGAACTAGATGTTTCAATCTTGATAGCCTCACCACGAGTATTGCACAGCTGTATGGGAAAACACTATCCTAAATGAGAGTTGGAATTGACCACTTGGATTGATGCCATTTAATCAACTATGAATTTGTTTCTTCTTTGGCAAACTAAATTTGTTTTAACTTTCTTCTTTGGCAAACTAATTAGTGAACTCTTACAGAAAGCTTTTTTGGTCTTGAAATCAGATCTAGTTTTGCATTCTCTTCTCCAAATTGTCTCTGAATATTCACTAGCGTGATACTGCGATAGAAGTACCACAGAAACCTGCCGTTTGAGATGGCTTGCCTGCAAGATTGCTGAAGAAGGAATGATCCATATCTGCTGTTCCAGTTGGTTGTTATCAAGTCTTTGAAGGCTTACTGAGACTAACAACTTGTATGGCATGGCCTTCGATGCTTACAAAGGGGAAGAGGGTTTCATTCCTCTTCTAGGAACTACTACTGCTACAGAAGCAGGAAGATCACCTCATATCACTGGCTACAAAAACAAGTCTACTAGTCCAGTTAAAGGACATTACTGCTTTACAAACCCAGCAATAATATTGGAGAGAGATGTCCATCCTAATTCTGTAACTGTTGGGAATGTCAGAGGCCTCAGGTTTCTCCTAGATGCAATGTTACAAGCCAGAGGTCTGGAATTGCTCCAAAGAGTGATGATACGTCAAAGCAATAGTAGTATTCTCAGCTCTCATCTAGAACAGTGAATTTCCTGTTTCAATGAGGCATGCCCAGCTGGCTCCAGAGGAGCATGTGTGTGTGTCGTGGTTCTGTGTCTGGAAGGGGAGGGTCCCTGTGTCAGTTTGTTATGAAGGTGTGGTTGATTCTGACTGATGTGATTAGCATCAAGACCCATAGTATAGCAGTTACACAGTAACTGGTTTACGTGTTTTGTGTTTAAGAAAAGTCCTCGTATGAAGCTGCTTTTTTCCAGCTACTTCTGCATAAAAGCAGAGGTTTCTGTGTCAGCTGAAATAGGCATCTACGCAGGCTCAGAGTGCTGCTGAAAGGACACAAAGGGCTTGATACGATGGGAGGGCTGTCAGGAAGAGGTGACTGACTGGAATCAATGCTTTTTCTGCTGGTGGTTCTAAATCTGCTGTGGGAGACTTCTGTTTTCCCTGTCAGTTGAATTAATTACTGATGATCCCGGGGTACTATTTCTGAAAAACCACCTGCACAAGTAGTTCTGTGAGGTCTCTGGATCAAATAAATGGCTGTTCACAAGTCAAACAGTTAGTTTCAAAATCTGTTCTGTCATTGCTGTAGGTTAGAATAGTGTGGGGTTTGTGACACAAGTTGACAGTGTCCAACATCAAGGATAGAAACTACTTCTGAGATACTACCTGCCAAAGAACTTACCAGGTCTGTGATTGTGTTCATCTAACTATCTAACAGTGAAAGTAGGGAAGGATGTAGAAACTGGAGCTACTCCTTCAACTCTGTTTTACGTTGGTACAGATGTCAAGATGGTTGACTAGTCTTAATGTTGCCCCCAGCCCAGAAAGTAATTCACTAGAAGATGCTGATTTCCTCTAAAGTGTCTTCTGTCCTAGTGATACGATGGCCTTAATGAAATTGGATCTATATTATGGGGGCTTCTGGTACCAGTGGAAAACTAGGTAGCTCAAGTTGAAGCCCTGCAAATGCAAGCAGTGTAAATACTCATTCTGATGTGAATAGTAGATTTTAGGAAGTACAGCAGGCATTTCTTGTAAAACTGGTCATTATGCTGTAATTGCTGTTTCTGTACAGTTCTGATTCTGCTATATATCTTCTGTGCCTTTCTAGTATTGTTGACCAAATTATTTCAGTATTACACCTTGTGAGATATCTGTCCTGATGTTGACCCTCTTTGTCACCAGCTTTAGCACTTCTTCATCTGCCCCTGTGTAGCATTGTGTGTGGTGCTGTAGTTGGGATTTTCTTAATCACAAAAAAACTTGCTGGGAATATTCATTAGTCTTTGATACCAGAGGTAGAGTTGTGGTAGTCAAGACCGACTTCTATCTTGTATCAACTCCGGATTTGGTATTCTAATGCAGCCTGAATGGCTTCAGTGTCTCAGCTTGGAATCTACTGAATTCATAAAGTGTGTATCACACCAAAGTGTCTTTCTTCTAAATAGTGAGGCAGTTCCCAGTAAGAGATGTTGAAGTATAGTACAGCCCAGTTTTGGGGGAGGTAATAGGATTTTTGGATCTCTCCAGTTTGACTTCACACAGCCTCCCTGGAATTCAGGCTTTGATTGTGTCATGCTTCTCTAAGATCATCTAGTTGGAGACAAATCATCATCTTGGATGTTTGGTTCTCATCTGCCTTCAGATGCTGCTGTTAAAGAACAGATCTAAGAATATACAAATGAAGAGGACGATAGCCTGGATTATGCTGATTATAGCTCTCACCGTTCTTTATCTCCAAATTAACCTTTTGGATCCTTTAGAACTTTTAGCTGTAAGGCCTTTAAGGCCATCGGACCTTCTGAGGGCAGATGGCTGATACACAGAATATTTTGGGAAGTGGTGCAGAAGGGTTACATACTTAGTCTTGATGTGGTGATAGAGATCTACTTTATAGTGTGTTTTTCCCTCACTAGAGTGTGAATGTCATCTTCCAAGCGCTTGTTTCATTTTGCCTTTTTCACAGTGTTTGTACAGCTGTTAAAAGCAGGGGAAAATCCAAGAACTGATGGAATGTCTTACCTTATGAAGAAGGTTGGACTTTAACCTGTCCTACACTTCTGCATTTACAGGATTTGGGGCTTCATATTTATTCATGCACAAGTGTACTTGCCTACTGCAAAGGGTAAAATCCAAACTTTCAGATTGTAACGGTTGTCTTGTACTCTGTAAGGTAAATGTATTCTTCAGCCACCTGCAGCATTTATAGCTGTACTGGCAAGTGCAGAAAACAGACTCATGCAACAGGTTTCAAGGTTGCACTAGAATTATCTGTGAATGAGATAATGTTATCATCTCTCTTAGGAAGTTCCATGTTTATATTGAAGTTTAAGCAGCTGCTGCAGCACCAAATGTCACACATATCTATGCCTGGAGACTTTAAAGGTGCTATTTAATGCTCTACATGTTATTTGACAAGCCATTTTACAAGGCATCATTCAGTAATGTTTGAGGAGCTGACTGGATCATCAGGATAACTGAAGAGACAAAAGGGTGTTTCTGTGGCTTAGTCTGCTTGTGTTGGCATTGACCAAGTTTCGTTTCAGAGAGTGATGCAACTGTCTCACTTTCAGTTTCTTCTAAAGCCACTAACGGACAGGGCTTCTTGTCTAGAAGTAAAGCATACAAAGCTCATGGAAGTGCATTCCTGGCATTGTTTTAATGGCCAGATGTAGGTATTAACAGGGTTGAGATGTACGTGACATTTTGTGACTGCTTTTTAGAATATGTTAGAAAGGGGTGAGCTCATCCAGGTCAGTATGACTCCAGTTACAAGCCAAGATATGTAGGTGATTTGTTAAGTGTTTCTGTGATAAAGTGTGTTGAAGTCCTCTGAGAAGGGTGAAGCTGGATAACTCTGAAAGCTGTGCCAGCAAGAAAAAACAACATGTAATTGGTGCTTGATTTCATAAGTTCTTGTCAGTAACGTACCTGTAAATATTAATAGTTTGCATTTGCTCATTAAGAAGAAACGCTGGCTATGAGACACTTTTTAAAGGACCAGCCAGGTATGTGTTTTGAAGGTATCAGTATGGTTAGTTGTCTGCTGTGTTTGATAAAGGCTTACTGTTTGGTCAGTGATAGGGTAGGATGTCTATCACCAACTTCCTTTGAAGGAGTCAGAGTTTGGTTAACTCTGGTGTAAGGATTTTTAAACTCTTCTTGGAAAGGCCATCTATGCTACTGAATGAAATTATTTAAAACTAAATATACCAGCAAAGCTCATCTCTATGGTGCTGTTCATATTTTAAAACAAAGATGTTTTCCATCTACTTCAACATAACAATATGCAACTGATACCTTACAAGGTGCCAAGTATGACCAAAAAAATTGTTCCTTGGCAGCAGTTAAGTGTGTGAGGTAGAAAACTGCCTTCAGTCAGCACTTGGCTAATGATAAGCATACAGAGAAAGAGGATGTCTTGTTCACTGTGTGTATTACAGTTTGATCATCTGTTGTTAGTGTCTCTTCATTGTGTTCCACCAGATTAAACACTGTTGTTTACATCAGGACACTGTAGGGGATGTTTGAAAAGTGTCTGTCACTGGTTATGTAGTCTTACATACAGGATGAGGGAGACTGGTTGCCTGTCTGGAAGTTAAGTTAGACCAGATGATCTGTGATGTTCAAGAGTTAAGTTCACATACATGACTTGAGGAGAGCTGTGATCAAATTATGTGTGTGGTTTTGCAGTTTGAAAAAATCTTTCTGGATGCTAAACCCCGTAAAGGCTAAGTAGACTATATGGACACCTTAAATAGTGGTGTGTACGTAGGTACTGAATTACCAGTGCTTATCATGGGTTGAACTGGACTGCTGTAGAAATGTATATATTTGTGTCTGTACATAAATTGTGAGAAATACTTCACGTTAAACTGTCTAGACTAAATTGGCTTGTCCAGTCTTAAAAATGAAGCGTCCTACTTTAATTTTTCAGCATCTCTTAGTAGCAACTGTAGCCATGATAAATTCTAAGTCTGATTTAATGATACCCTGATCTTAAAGATACTTTCTTTGGCTGTGAACTTTGGGTTGTGACACATGGTAGAGATGATTGGTACTAATTTTACCTCCTTTTCTCTTTTTTTTGCAGGTGGTCTCCCAGATAAGAAGTTTGAGGTAGATAAACGAGCCATGAATCTCGGGGATTTTAATGACATGATGAGAAAGGATCGATCTGGGTTCCGTCCACCTAATTCCAAAGACATGGGAACCACAGATAGTGGGCCTTATTTTGAGAAGGTGAGAGAAAGATCTTTAGATAAATTCATAACAACACGTATGTTCAAGGTCCTAGTTTTTATCATACACCTCTGGAAATGCTAAAAATTCTGTAACCTTGGACAAAATAATAAAAGGTGTGGGTGAGCTAGCTTTGTAGAGTAATGTGTGTATAAAACAGAGGTGTCAGATATGCTTAGACAAACTAAATCATCTGGGGATAATAAGGCCTTTTTAGAGCAGACTGTTCTTAATATGGACAGAAAGAAATTCCTTTGTTTTCAATGGAAGGCTAAACTAGTAGCATTGAAATTCATTATAGATTTCATCACAATGATTCTTTGGCTACAGACCACAAACATCAACTGTAAAAAAAAATTTAAATCGAAGTAAACCCAAGTAATCACAGTCTCCCAATTTTTTTCTGCTTTCATGTCTGTCGTTTATTGGAAACACCCTTTCTTAAATTCTGCAACCCCTAATGCTCTATGTCCATGTTCTGTAAGCTTCTGTATGACATCTGTTTCTCTGTGACATCTGTTGTATGTTAATGTGGTAGCGTTCCTTTCCTATTCTTGTGTATTTAAACAGAAGCTTTCACTGTTACTATCAAACATTAATTGCTTCACATTATGAATTGGAGAGTGTCCAATGGAATCAGAATGCTTGAGGGGTTTTTTTCTAATACAGTTCATAAAATGGAAAAGATATTTGGTTTAAAAACTCTGAAGGCGTGTAACTGTCAATGAATTTAACTCCTCCATTTTGGTGTAACAGGCCAAAAACCAGTTTTGCCAACTCCCTCTGGTGGCCTAATTGTTAAATACCACACAGCTAATGTACTCAAATTATGCATGTAGGTGTGTGCTAACATTAGGAATTCATTCAAGACTCATTTGTTTCTGTAGAGATAACCACGCTCAGAAGTGAGTTCTGTGATAGTTCAAAATGTATTTTTAAAAGAAGTGGTTAGGAATTTATTGATTATCTCCTCAGACCAAAATCTTAGTTGTCAGGTGGTCGTTTGAGTCAGAATGTCCTTGTAATTGCTATTACAAATTAACTTTGCTTTTCCTGGTCACTCACTGTCCCTCTTTCTCTCCTCTTGCGTTCTGTTGCTTCACTAACCAACTCCTGCTGTTGGCTAACTGCTGCTTCAGCTGACTTTGCCTTTCTCCAATCAAGATGGGTGCCTTGGGGATGAGGCTCCCTGCTCTCCCTTCTCCCCTTCTCCCAGCTACAAGCTGTCTCCCTCTGGTTCCACACTATCCAACGTCGGCCTTGGGGCAATCGGCTCAGGGCTCAGTCCCCAAAACTTCGCTGCTAGACAAGTAAGCAGGCCACCTTATAAGATGCATTGTTATAAGGCTGCAACCTGGGCTTAATCCTGGTTAGTTGGTTGCTTGCATTTGTTTTCCTACTAAATACATTAATAATGTTAATGGAAGTTTCAGCCATTGAGAATCAATCCACTTTGGTTCCTGTTATTAAATTATATTTCCTTTGGTCCCCTTACTTCCCAAATCACACATAATGTGCTTTTCAGAAGTCATGAAGTTAATGGCAACTTTTAGAATTTAACTGCTGCTTTAAAACCCAGTTAGAGGCTGTTGATTTGCCCCACCACTCCCTGACACTGAATTTTTCCAGACTCCACCCACTGACCTTGTATGTAGAAATGTGCCTTTAAAAAATGGCAATCACTTTGCATTGTGCCTGTTCCCTTCTACCTCCCTTCCAGCCCAAAGAAAGGATTGATTTAGCAGCCTTTAAAAAAATTAAAGTAGCAGTGGTTTTGTTCTGTTTATGGGGGAATGATGGGGACGAAATGAAGTGGGTAACTGCAGCTGCAAGTTTTGCATTATATGGGAAGAAAATGTTGCAGGAATACTAGGAAATGAAAGAATAGAACCTAAATATTGCAACCAGATTAGCTTATTTAGTCATGTGCCTCACATGATGGTGTTCCCTTGTGTTGTCTTTTTGTTTCTGTGTGACACAATCAGTGTTTGAACATTAGATTCAAGTCCAAAATTTTCAGGCATGTTCTTGGGTTTGGTGTGCTTTAGGGGGGGCTGAAAGTGTAGCCTCAGCTTCAGGCCTCTTAAAATGTGTTGACCCCAGTCAGTTCTTTTTAGAATAAAAACTCTTGTCTCAGGGGTTTTTTGTTTATCATATTAAGTGTTTAATACCACAACTTGAGTTGCTTCTGAAAGAGAAGATAAAGGATGCAAACTGTGATGTAGGTGAATTTGAGGCAATCTGTGAGGCTGCCAGTACAGAGGCAAGATGAGAGACTTCTGTTTTAGCAAAAGGATAGTGGAGAATGCCCAGCATTGTGGTAGAAGGGAGGCAAAGTTTATGAAATTCTGGTATGTGAGGGAAGGAAAGGTGTTGGAGAAGGCCTGCACAATCTCAGGATGGAAGAATGATGAGTTTATGTTGGGTACAGCGGTGCTGCCTTGGTGAGGGACAACAGAGAATGATGGCTGAGAGATGGAAAACGTACTATATAGAGCCCCAGATATCTGAGGATACACAGACACCCTGATACACAGTAGAAGATGTGAAGTTCTGAGGGTCTTGAAAATGAAAGGACAGAACCATGACACATGACCTTTTGGGGTACAACCTTCAGCTTCTAGAAGCAACAGCATGCAACTGTTAGTGTAGGAGACTGTCCGTAACGTTTCCTGTGCCTTTGAAAGATGTTACAAATGAAGACAGTCTGCTCCATGGCTGAAACAGTGAAACAATCACAAATTCTCTTTGCTCTTCTTTGTGCAGTAGGCAACAGAAGTTGCTTATAAAACATTTAATACTTCTCATTTAAAAAAAACAAAACAAACCAGCAACTATTCTTGCTTTAGAAAATAAATCACTGGAAGGAGGAAAAAAAAACCCTGCAAATATTTTTTTTGTCACTTGAAAAATATTCCTGGGGGAAAGAAACGGGGAAAAGAAATCCTAATCCTAAATACTGAATGAAGTTCTCACATCAGAAGGAAAAATTTGAATGACATTTTTAAATTGTAATTTGTTAGTGAAAGGCTTGCAGAGGAAGTGATGTGTGATATCTCAATAACCTACTGAATCATCTAAAAAGGATGCCCAAAATTCTTGTTTTAAGTCAATGGAATGTGGGGGGTTTTGAGCATGTTGTTTGTACTCCCAACGTTCCATTTCCCAAATGGAAAACACTAGCTTTGTCACGTGCTTTGAAATAAGCTGATAAATATGATTCTTCAATTTCAAGGAGAAAAAGCTTGCATCTCAAAAACCTTAGCACAGCAGTTGTAATCCAGGTAGAATATTAGTGATTTAGGGCATCTGAGTAATTGTAAGGGACTCTGTTCTAAGTCAGTACTTGCCTCGCTGTTATTGATATGCAGTTAATAGCATAGAAATCCATTATCCTGAAAGATTCATCTTCTCATTACTGCTTTAATTTTATAGGGTGGCAATCATGGTTTGTTTGGAAACAGCACAGCACAATCGAGGGGCATGCACACACCAGTGCAGCCACTAAATCCTTCCCCCAATATCCGGGCGCAAGTGCCTCCCCAGTTTCTTTCTCCCCAGGTAAGGAATTTATAGTAACTGGTTACTTGTAAAAAGTAGAGCTACAGCCTTCAGAGCACATCATTGAGGGTACTTACACATCTGTCTTAGTCTTGATTTGGTGTTCAGAAATCAAAAACATAGATAAGATGAAAAATTAAACTTCATAGTTGCAACTCAGTGCTTAAGGATTGGCCTTCTTTCTTGGTCCAAGGCATTTGATGGTAAATGCTCGCTACCAGTACTTTAAAAAGTCAAATTAGATTCAGGAATCTGGTGTCTTTATAGGCTTTTCCAAAGTATTTTAAAAACAACTAAAACAAGTGAAAGCTGAAAGTTTTTCTGAAGTATGATGGGTTGCTTTATTTTTTTCAAGCTGTCTTGTCCTGTGCTTCCTGCCCCCCACCCCACCCCCCCAAAAGAGAGGCCTGATTAAGGGCTACATGTTGCATTTTGCATTGCAGAGCTCTAAGACTTCAGGTTTTCCAAATGCCCAAGTTTACCTTTTGCTTTGGACTTGGTGAAAGCTTTCAGAGATTCTCTTGAATTCTACTTGTGTAACACTCAAATAATGCTTGGAGAAATGGGGGGATTCTTCACCTACTCCTCTCTTAATATAGCTTATTCAGCATACAAAGAGATTAACTCTTTCTGTGAGGCACTGTTTCTTTGCTCCAGTGACTGCATGAATGCCTTTCTTTTCCCTTGTCAAGCAGTATGTTTTTAATGTGCTAATGCAGTACTGTGATTACTGGTTAGCTGCATAGATCTCAGCATTTTAATTTAGTTCAGTCTGTAGCAACCGCTTGGTTGGGGGAGGAATCTCTGTCTGTGTGTCTGCATCTGCACATGTAATACTGTATATTGTCAATCAAGTGAGGTATTCATTCTGCTCAAGTCATAGATTGTGCATGTTTAAATGTGATGTGTTTAATAAACCTGTAATGTCTTTCCTGGGACGCCAATTAAAATCAGTGTTGTACCCATTGCTTTATAGAAATACTTCTACTCCATCACCTTTTCTTACAGCAGTGCATTTCTTGAAGATATCTAACTGGTTTCCATGCAGGTTTCGGCCTCCATGCTCAAACAGTTTCCCAACAGTGGCTTGAATCCTGGTCTTTTCAATATGGGCCCCCAGCTTTCTGCACAACAGATTGCCATGCTGAGCCAGCTTCCACAGATTCCCCAGTTTCAATTAGTAAGTAGCTAGTAATCTTGTGAGACAGACTGTTTACAAATTGTCTGCTTGAAGATTTTTTTTTTTTAATGTCTGTTCTAATTCTGTTTTGTTCTGCTGATCTCATGTTATTTTTGTACAAGTATTCCCTGTTTATTATACAGAGAAATACAGCCCTCTTAGAGGGCAGCAAAGAAACTGAACAGGCCTGTGTAGTTATTGAGAATGTTGCCAGGATTTAGTAACAGTTTCAGCGACATCTTTGCACAGAAAGCAGTTGTTTGAAGTTTTCTTCAGATTTCTAGCCATACTGATCCTAAGAGAGCAGGTACCAGTAATACTGTTGTATGATGTTAGATTGGAAAAATACGAAGGATATAGTATTCTTCTGATGTATTCATTGTCATTGTGTTTGAGTGTGTGGAATGAGATGTAGTTTGCCTAAGTTCTGAGCAAAGCATTTGCTCCTGGCATTCATATTTTACCTGTATTTTCACTCTTCCCACCCCCACTTACCTTGTAGGCATGTCAGCTCCTCCTTCAGCAGCAGCAGCAGCAGCAACAGCAGCTGTTACAGAGCCAGAGGAAGTTATCTCAAGCTGTGCGACAGCAGCAGGAGCAACAGGTTTGGCACTGTTTTTGACAGTCATATGAAGTGTGCTGGGAAATGCAATCTGCAGCAAAGGCAGCGCTTGCTTTAGTAATTCATCTGCTCTCTTCAGTTGCACTTTTCAGAGAGCAAGGTGCTCTGCATCTCTCAAGTCACTGTTCACGTTTACTGAAATCTGTGTTACAGTATAGGATAGATAATTCCTTTTTTTTCTTCATTTGCAGATTGCTCGTATGGTGAGTGCCCTCCAGCAGCAGCAGCAGAGGCAGCCTGGCATGAAGCATTCACCATCCCACCCTGTTGGGCCTAAGCCACATTTAGACAGCATGGTACCCAATCCTTTGAATGTGGGTCTCTCAGATTTACAGACCAAAGGGCAAATACCTGGATACGGTTCAGGTGAGTGCTGTGTGGAAAGAGAATTGGTGCATTACCTATAGTTCCTATATTAGCCAATTAGATACAGGTCCAGAAATTAGTAGTTTAAGTGTAAGCACTAGAGCAAAGGTTACAACAGCTGTCAGCTCTTGTTCAAATTGTATTCCTTTTCATTACATGGGAAGAAGGCAAACCTTAATAACAAAGCATATCTTATGGCATACTGACCTAACAAGCTTATTTATAAGCTCCTTCTGGAATGTTTGATGTGCTAGTGTTGATTTCTTTTTTAACCTTTCTTATGATCATAATGACTTCTTGTTTGAAAATATTTAAATGCAGAAGAGCAAATGGTAATGGAGTTTTGTTTGTTTCACAGGCTTTGGCTCAAGTGGCATGGATTATGGCATGGTGGGAGGGAAAGAGGCTGGAACAGAATCCCGCTTTAAGCAGTGGACTATGATGGAAGGGCTTCCCTCTGTGGCTTCGCAAGATGCCAATATGCACAAAAATGGTGAGAAGGGGGACTGCCTGTTTCAGGAAAGCCCTTGTAGTATCATTTATCCAGAGTTAAAATAGCTCAGATAAAATTCTGCTTCACATTAGTGAATGCCTTACCTCTCCAGTATATGTGTCTTAAATATTTCTTGGTTTAGTATACCAGAGTAGTACCATATCCAACCTTTCCCAAGTGTTAAATGTGTCTTTTTAATGCTTCAGGTGCAATAGTGCCCCCTGGAAAGGCTCGCGGAGGATCGCCCTACAACCAGTTTGACATAATTCAGGGCGATCCACTCGGTGGCCATGCAGGCCCTGCTGGTGATAGTTGGTTACCTGCCAAATCTCCACCAACGAACAAGATTGGAAGCAAATCCAGCAACGCCAGCTGGCCTCCAGGTATTACATAAGGACAGGGGTTATATCATAGCATTAGAGTAGATGTGCTGGGACCTTTCCTCATTGTACTTTTTTAATTACCTCTGCAAGGAAAATGCTGCTTATAATGTTTAATAACCTCTGCAAGGAAAGCACTTGGTCCATGACATTTTTTTCAATTTCTTCCACATTAAATTAGAACATAAAATTTGAATTTTCAGTAAAAGATTGTTGGGCTAAATATGAACCAACTAACTGCTGAACTGTCTGAATAGTATTTGATATTTGTTAGGTGATCTCCTATAGTTTGGTGACTGCACACTTAGAGAAGACAACTTACGTGAGAACACTTGTTCACAGAATACACAATACCAGCTAGCCTTCCTCTTCTGTTGATTCCTTGTGCTGCATTAGACTGACACTGTAAAAATTCTGATTGATAGCATGGAATCAGAAAGCAAAAGATGTGAAAGCTTGTTTTTTGTGAGGGTGGGAACAGGATTTTCTTGTCTTGACCTTTTGTATTTTATGTGGCATGAACTTTTCTTCTGGCAGTTGTTTACAAACATGATTGACTGCAGACCACAAGGTTTCTTTTGCCAACAATACCAGTACAAGATGTATACAGTGTGTGTGCTGTGCTGTTGTGGTTCACCTTTGCTCATGTCATGTAAAGGATGAAAGAACGTTGCCATGTTTCAGTACTGCTTAGCAATCTTGTGGCTTGAGTAGAGGTTTCTTGCTTTTAGGGTTATGGTCAGTAGCACATTCCTTAAGTCTTCTAGAGTTTCACTGGCAGAATTTCTAGATATTCAGGAATCTAGAAAAAATACATACAGACTTAAACATGCACATAATTTTCTATGTGAATCATTCGTTAAACAAAGGGTGGTGTACTTGAAGTTGCATGGATTAATCACCAGGGCTGTTCAGCAAATAGTGAATGCTGTGATTTTTCACTGCCTGGAAGACTCTTATGTTCCAGGAAAACATACTTAAATGCAGACCCTCTGCTGTGTATCCCCTCAAGCACAAAAACCTAAAGGTGCCAGTACATCTCTTGCATAAACCAGTAGCATCGAAAGCCTTGGAATCTGTATGACAGATACAACTGCAGGAAACCTAGCAAAAGTAGTGTAAGGTTTTTATGTGGGAATCTCTTGGTGTCTCACCCTGGCAAGATGTTTTCTGATGAGCTAGCAGAGTTAAAGAATTAGTTATCTCAAGAGTGTCTGCACACCCACAACACTTCACAGCACTGCCTGCTCACTGTGGAGGTATATTTGCATTACCTTTCTGCCAGCTTCTTGAGCTGGCATTACTGTTCATAATATCAGCAACCCCAAATTTCACTGTATTTTTTTCAGGATGTCTCTTACATACTCATTGTTGCTGAACTTGTATCTTTAGTTTCCATTCCCCTGTATAATACTAAGATATGATAGAGCTGCATTCCCACTGTCAGTGATAACTAAAATTTTTGCCTCACCACTGAGGGGACAGCTGGGGTTCACAAACCCTGAAGATAATGCTCTCACTGGGATCATCAGTACCATCCCAAATTTCTTGTGTATATGAGTAGCCCATGACTCTGATTGCAGATGTCATGTAACAGATCATGGGTTTTGGCACATGGCCTTTACGCAGCTCTTGCTGTACTGTGAGCCCTCTCTTTGTGAGGTCCATAGACCACTGGAACAAGCGGCTACTGTTCTGTAACCTTCAGCCACTTGGGCTGTCTCATAGCCTCTCTGGTTTATTGGCTTCCCTGAGAAGGAAAACTTGGATGAGATCAACACCCTGATGAAGAATAAAGACAAAAAGTTATTTGACTCTGCAGGTCTTTATTCTCTGCAAGCTTGCTTGCAGATGAGTCCTGCTGTCCATTCCTGGCATGGAGATAGTTTTTCTTCCTAGAGCTGGGAAATAAGTTGTTAATGAACATGAGTTGCAAGAGAGAAATCTCTTGAAATAGGTGCGTGATTCCTTTGAATGAATACAGTGGTCACTCAGCATTCACCCTGACTACGCCTCTCGCGTTTTCCTCCTAAACTCCATCTGCTGCAGAAATTCTGCCGTTCAAGAGAGCAGTATTGTTCAGCACAAAGATAAATGAAGTGGTGCCCAGTCAAACTGATATCACAGCTGGAGGTGAGAGCAAGTTTTGCTGCATGGGTGAGAACATGTGTTTTGGTTATGTCACACAGGCTTGCATATCTAGATATTACTAGACAATTTTCCCATTCAAGAGCAGGTCAGTGAAACACACCAGGCAGACTGGCCTGGATGCATCTATCATGGTTTTCCTGGAAATCTTATGTTTGAACTTCTTGAGAGGACCTTTCACATATCAGTGGAGAAATGCACTTTAAGTTTTCTTTAGTATTTAGAAATAAAAGAGCATGTCTGTAGGGAGAGTTGGTGAATGTGGATGGGAGTGACAGTTACTCTCAAAGGGTAGGTCAGAGATTTGTCAGTATGCTGAAGTTCAGAGGAAACTCTTCTTCAGACCAGGACTATATTGGTGAATGAATGTGTTTATATACACTGTGCCTGATCTTTGGAGCCTTGTTTGTATATTCCGTAACTTTTTGATAAGAGCTTATGATGCACGTGGTTTTCAGTCTCACCAATTCTCAGAAGTCTTTACACAGGCAAGACTTGGATTGTCCTTTTTTTTTTTAAGAAGTTGTAAATTCCAGGTCCTAACCTGCATTCATGGATTCTTTGTCTCAAAACAGAGATGATGTTTTGACTAGACCCAAAAGCTATATTGCTTGTTCCTTAAGCATAAGGTGGTCCTGTCTGTCAGAGGATTGCAATATTGTGGCAGTAACTGAGCAGCTTCCTTCCTTGATGCAGAGCTGATTGCTCATACTGTTTGAAATGTTGATACCTGGTACCCTAGACTATTTTGTTGAGTTACTAAAGATTGGGAGATGTAACTGGATTTACAATGTTACAAAGGACAGTGATCAAGAGAAATGTGTTACTGTAATTCTGCAACTCCTGCAGGACTAGAACCTATGGTGCAGAAGCTGGACTTGAGGATACCAATTTTAAATGAATTCAAGCTTTTTTTTTTTTCTATGGGGAGTTGTGTTCTTCTGGAATGTGTTGCTTTTAGAGCTTCAGGAGACAGTACTGGCCAGTTGAAACAGCGTTTGGGTAAATGAATGGAAACACGGTTTCACAAGCAGGTGCCAGCAGAAAGAGGGTATTTCTGACATCCTGGGTAGTAAGACTATGGATGCTGGGAGTGTGAGCGCAGTAGCCTACAGATAGTGACCAGGTTTGTGTTCTGTCCCTAAATGGTCTCTCCTATACTGTTGGCAGAATAGCGTGCTATAGTGTTCTGACACAGTGGGACATTTCTTCTGCCTTCTCTGAAATTCTGCTGCTAGTGCATTATCACAATCTAATGCTGCCCATGGCATGACAACTGTTTGAACCAGTAGTATCACGTTGTCTTCTGCATTTGTTTGTGAAAGTCATAGTCTTGGCTACGCTTCTTCATTACAAGGGTGACTGAAATGAACCTTTCTGTGCCTGGGTCAACCTCCATGATTCCATTCTGTGATTCCAGGGACCACATGCTGGATCCTACTTTAATCATGGGTTTTTAGTTACATTCAAATATTCTGTCATTATTTCAAAAGTTCAGGTTGGGAATAAAGGTAGTATTCCATATGTGGACTTGTATCTGCAAGGGAGGATTCTGCCAGTGTGGCACACTTTTCACACTTAACCAAATTGTCACATAGTGTTTGAAGCTTCTTTACTTGTTTTTGGCAGTTTTTCTTTCACAGAATCACAGAATTGCAGGGGTTCGAAGGGACCTTGAGAGATTATCGGGTCCAACCCCCCTGCCAAAGCAGCTCCCCAGCTCATACTGCACAGATAGGCGTCCAGACGGGTCTTGAATATCTCCAGAGAAGGAGACTCCACCACCTCCCTGGGCAGCCTAATCACATTCCTATCACTGCTTCCAAAATTGACCACAGCACTTTAGACACTGAACATCTACTCAGGGGAAGAACCAAGTTACCAATCTTTCTTACAGCAACTGGAGTTTTTCTGTGTTTATACTTCATATAATTCATTATCTTGTATTAAAAATTTGATGTGCCTGGAGCTATAGCTGAAAGGAAACAAAAGCATGCTAAGTGTATTCACCTCGTGGTGAAGTATGGCGAAGTCAATGAGTGTACACATTGCTTTTGCCACAAGGTATCTCACCTTAGCATTACCTCAGTATTGATAGGTAATGTATAAAGTGTGTGTGTGTACCTACAGTGTAAAGTGTCAAATGTTGTGTTTACAAACTCTTAAGGTAGGTGGCCTTTCTGTGAGAGATGCTTCTGCACACATACTTTGTGCTTGTGCGGAATCTCATCTTAGATAATCTAATCTTACATATCTTAAATAACATAATGTATTAAGGATGGGTAAAATTATTGAAGCCCCATCTGAACATAGTAAAACAGGAATAGTCAAAGGAATACCAAATGCACTTGCACCGCCTTTTTGTAGCGTAGGCTTGTATTCAAACACTAGAGGTAGTGCTGTGGGAGAAAATGCGAAATAGATTTTCATTTTTAGAGGTCTGATTAGTTTTGAGGGTTTTTTATTGAGGAACAGTGCAGATGGCAGTTAATTACCCTCCTAAAATAGCTTTAACAGTTACTTCCATTAGATGTAATTTCCATGTTTGCATCTAATTCTTTTTTCCCTCCTGTCCCAGAGTTCCAACCAGGAGTGCCATGGAAAGGTATACAAAACATTGACCCTGAATCTGACCCCTATGTGACCCCTGGAAGTGTGCTGGGGGGGACAGCCACATCTCCCATTGTAGATACTGACCACCAACTTCTGCGGGACAACACCACAGGTAAAACAGTGAACAACTGGTATGTGATTACTTAAGTCATTCTCATAATTTGAGACTATTTTGATGCTCCTGTTGTGACAGGGTCTGTTGCATTTGACTAGAAAGGCGCCCTTGCACTGTGGCTCTCTGTAGCACATGAAATCTTGGCATTGGTATACAAACTGTGGCTCTCTTGAGGTTTAACAATATTACAAAAACTCTTAGCTTACTCTTTCTCTCTCCTTTTCCCTCTGGTAGGGTCTAATTCTTCCCTCAACACCTCGCTGCCTTCACCTGGTGCCTGGCCCTACAGTGCCTCTGACAATTCCTTCACCAACGTTCATAGCACTTCAGGTATGTGGGTTCCATGTGGGTGTAATTGACTTAAAAGCAAAGATCCTCAGCCCTTCCTCCTACCCCCAGTACAAAATTCTTAGTTTTGCAAATTAACAAATAGGATAGCAGTGAGCAGCAGATGCAAAAGCAGAAAAACCCACCCAAACACATGTCAGAGTCTGACATATGTCAGGGCTTGGGGGACTGACATAATGTTTTATATATACCTGCTCCTGTATGTATGTGTTAAGGAATCAGAGTTATAAGGAAGTGATGTTAATCATTTTAATTTCAGGAATTTTAGCATGCAAAGGGAATTTTTTTTGCTTCACCTGTTACAGATCTCATCATTCCCTGAAACTGAGAGGGAGCACTCTTAATGGTTGGCCTATAAATAGCAATCTAGATACCTCTGTCAGATCCTTGCTGAGAAGTTCTCCAAAGCTTTCTTGTGACAAATTGTTTCTGTACACACTTTTGAGTAGGGTGCTGGAAATACTTGTTCCAGACAAACCATTTGTATTTTGGGCTCCTTAAAAATGCTAGAGTCTTCTCTTGAGATATCATTGTCTTGACAAGTACTTAAAACTGAAGAATTGTGTGTAAATATAAGAAGTGACAAACATAGCTGAGAGCTTTATCTGTCCCAAACTGGTTTTTGCATCTTACTGAATAAAAGCTGTGTTCCTATGTTGTCTTAGCATCTTCACAAATGTGTTGAAAATCCTATTTAGCTCTGAAGAATACTGTTCCTGCTGCCAGTTTGTGGGCTGACTGGTTTGAAGCGATATCTGTGTATGCAGCACTCCAGTGACATGGAGGTTTTCTCTTTTGTAGCCTTTAATTTTTCTTTCATATAAATGCAATCAAAGGGTTAGTATATTAAAGGATATTTGAGTCTTTTAAGTTTCTCTAATATGTACAATTTATTTAATCTTCTAGCAAAATTCAGTGATTACAAATCAACATGGTCCCCAGATCCCATAGGACACAATCCCACTCATCTCTCCAACAAGATGTGGAAAAACCATATTTCCTCAAGGAACACTACAGGGCTGCCCCGCCCGCCTCCTGGCCTGACCAACCCCAAACCATCATCTCCATGGAACAGCACAGCACCCCGATCGGTCAGGGGCTGGGGGGCACAGGACTCAAGGCTTGCCTCTGGTGAGAAGAATCAACTGATAGCACCATTGATCAGACCCGAGGAGTGTACATTTTACAGTGCTAATGGTTTGGAGGAAAGAAAGTTGCAGTTGTCTGGTAAAAAAACCAAAAAGTTCCTTCTTGAAATGGGAATTTGCTGGCAGTAATTGGGGTGGTGTGTGGAAGCCTAGGTCTTGCTGCAGGGAAGCAGTGAAGTGGGCTGGGAGTTTCCAGGAGGGAATACCTAGTGCATGGGGACTTTCAAGACTAAGTGCTTTCTGTGGGCGGGGAAACTCCTCAAAGATACACTCTTTTAAAAAGTGAGTCTTGATGTGAAACGTGAGGAAGGTATGGTTTTGTTTCCAGGTCTGATGGTGAGGCTTTCATGTGTTAGCGGGGCTGATAATGCTGAATTCCTCTGAAACTGAAAGACCTGAACTGTAAAGAGAAATGGTATTCTTTGTATCAAATCTGACCTGACTGCTCTGTCTTTTTAATTTGCAGCATCTACTTGGAGTGATGGTGGTTCAGTTCGTCCTAGCTACTGGCTGGTTCTTCACAATCTCACTCCACAGGTATTTTCTGTTGTTGTCTCTGGAAACTTCTTTGCTTTACTGAGATACAGATTTGTGGACTCTTCAACTGTTTGTATGAAATCCAACAGTCAGGTTTGTCAGCATACGTAAGATGTGTTTCTACTAAACTGGGCTGCAGTCTAGTTGGTTTATCTGTTGTAATCTCTTCAGCTAAGTTTTAAGATGTTCAGGTTTTGCTACGTGACTGTCATAACTCTAAACTTAGAATTCCAGTAAAATTGTTTGAACAGCAAGATTTTCTTTCTTAGAAGTGAGGATAAGTTGCATGACCATAACATGGAATGGTTTATAGCTGTTAAAAACTGTTCTTTGGGATGTTGTCCGTAAGAAAGCCGGTGTAACTGCCAGTTTTCGCTTCGGTGTTTCCATAGTGAAACCACAGAATGTTTCCAGCACTCCTGCCAAAACCAGTCTAGTTAGGTTATTCCGGTAAGTATTCTTAAAGCTTGCTTCCATTCAGAAAAAATTCTGTGGAGATCCTGGTTTCAGCAATCCCAATTAGTGTGTATTCAAGGCTTTGGAAAGGCCTGTATGATGATAAGCAGCACCCTGAGGTCTAGACAGTGTCCCCTGTTCAGCAGGCTAATTTACCATGCTTCTGCTACAGTCTAAAAAGGACATCAGTGTGAAAGGAAGAACGAAGGTCTTCAGATCGCTCAGAATGGCACACTGTGCTCCTTTCATAGAGAAGACCATTTTCCTTGATGTGAAGGAAACATGAATGATGTGTTGAAGAGGCACAGTTTTAAGTCTCTCTTGTGCAGGGTAGTTCAGTACTGCTTTCTGAATCATTTAATGGAAGAAGAATATATTTTGGAAGCATTAAGGCAATAAAAATGAGAAGGAAGGGGATTATAGTTGTCTTTTCCTAATCCTCTATTCATTGCAGTCAGTACCCTAGAAGAAAATGAAGTGTAAAGGTTAAGGTGGATTCAGGGCAGTATCTTCATTTCAAGTTTCTCCATTTTAACTTTGTCCATATTTGTACCCACATACAACTTCCTTTTCCCTCATTTGAGGTTGCATTATATAATAGGGTGGAAAGGGAGAAGGAAGAAAGTAGTGCTTCCTTAAGTATCTGCACATATGGATCCCATTCATGTGTGCCTGTTCCTGTGGCATAACAGGAATGGAATCTGTCTGTACAGAACACCTCGGAGAACAGCAGTTACTGGAGGTAAGTAATAGTGTTACTGCTGCAGAAAGAATGTAGGCAACGGCTGCTGTGAAAACATTGGTTCAGGAAGAATGAACATGGCTGGGTTTGGCAGAAGGGTCATTGACTTCTTGTGGCTATTTCATAGACCGCAAAGACGAGCAAAGCACCAAAATAAATGTTATGAACCCCTTGTTGTAGAGGTGATATTTAGAGTTTTGGAAAGAACTTCTAAAAATTGTTTGAAATAAATTCTACTGAAATCAGAGTGCTGGAGACTTGAAACATTCTGCTTCCTTTGGTACAAATCCTGATGGTTGAAGATGGTGAGAAGTACAAGCTGTATATAATTACTGGAAAACCTGCCAACATAAGGATAGTGACAATATAAGAAACTCAGTCAGATGAGGAAAAGGACTCAAGCTACAAGTGAGTGAGAAAGAGAAGTCAGATTATTCCATAAAGCAGAGACATTGTAACTGTGAGAAGTGAGGGCATACTGATTCTGTTTGTAAATTAAACTGTTAGCTTTGCTTATTTCTCAGTGCTTTCACACGTTTTCCTTTCTGAGAGCAGCTCATCTTTTAATTACTGAGATGAAGTTGACACACATTTGGAGAAATACTTACAAACATCTCTCTTATCCTGGCTGTTGTTCTTCAGATCGACGGGTCAACCTTGAGGACGATCTGCATGCAGCATGGCCCACTGCTGACATTCCATCTGAACCTGACCCAGGGCACCGCCCTTATCCGATATAACACCAAACAGGAGGCGGCCAAGGCCCAGACTGCACTGCACATGTAAGTTCTTTGTTACTGCATTAGTCATAAACACAAAACACGTGTCTAGTGCTGTGCTTTAGGAACGTGGTTCAAGTATCATGGTTGGAAGGGAATCATTCACTCTCCAGAAGAAAATGAGAAACAAAGATGGATTCTGTTTGTGTTACTTCAGTTGCTGGCACAAACCAGCACATTCAGAAATAAAAAGGTGCAAATAGGATGGGATTGTGACTAGTACACAACTTACTGTACCCTTTTGGCCATATTATAAAGGCTCATGAGTTGTTTCAGATTAAAATCATTCTTATATTCATAACCCAAACGTGTGAGAATGTGCTATAGCTTTGAGATACAGCTAAAATAGCTTACTTGAAAAGCTGCAGATCTTCGGCTTCTTGTTCTTAAGCTTTTTGGAACTGACTGTGGCTCTGACATGTTTTGCAAATATGAGAGGTTTTGAGACAAAAATCTTGGGGTTGGACATGCCTTAAACTCAGTGAAAATTTTTGAACTATACTAATCTTATTCTGACTTTGATAGGCTTTTAACCTGAGTTGTTGTTCTGTTGTGCGGGGGAAGGGGTTGAAAGACACTTTTATTGCTCTCTGTGTTAATGTTCAGAGCTTCAGCTTTAAATATAGAAAAGTTTTGTTGCAGGCATAACAACTGAGTATTGGGGGGAGGGGAGTCTGTTGGCATGGTTTGGGGTTCTTCTCCCCGCCCCCATAAAATGGAAGTTCTTGTGCTTTGACTCAATTTGACTGTTGAGAACAGTTTACCGTGCTTGCTCCATTGTGACAAGCTGCTGCCTCCTTTGGTTTGGGCACCTAATAGTATTTCCATGCCTTCTGAATCCATTGCCCTTACCTTCTAGTTCCAACATTTATTTTTTTCTTCATATATCTTCTCTTCTAGGTGTGTGTTGGGAAACACTACCATCCTGGCTGAGTTTGCCACAGATGAAGAGGTTAGTCGCTTTCTGGCACAAGCTCAGCCCCCTACACCTGCAGCAACCCCAAGTGCACCCACAGCAGGCTGGCAATCCCTGGAGACAGGACAGAACCAGACAGATCCAGTTGGACCTGCTTTGAATCTCTTTGGTGGGTCAACAGGGCTTGGGCAGTGGAGCAGTGGTGGCGGCGGCAGCAGCAGTGGGGGTGATCTCACTGGCGCTTCATTGTGGGCGCCCCCAAACTATTCTTCAAGCTTGTGGGGGGTCCCAAGCGTAGAGGATCCACACAGAATGGGCAGCCCTGCTCCCTTACTACCTGGAGACCTTCTGGGAGGAGGGTCGGATTCAATCTGAACTTAGAACTTTCAACTCTGACCTCGTGACCTTTTTTGGAACAGCAGCAGCACTAACTTGACCTTTTCGTTTTTTTCAACTTGCAATAAATACATTTATAAAAGGAAAAAAGAAAACGGAGAGAGAAAAAAAGGTGGGTCATTGACAGACTGTCTGAGCACATAGTTGCCTCCCTTATATAACTTCAGTTTTTTCGTTTGGAATATGAATCCAAAAAGAGAACATATCACTCTTGAAATACTTGAATCATGAACGCCAACTTAGAAAGACAATGTGAAGCAAGTACACATACCATTTAAATTTAAACACAAAAAATTAAAAAAATTAGTTTCTAGTTTTTCACTTTTTCATGTTATACGGAAGTTGTTGCTAAGAAACATATATACTGAAAAAATAGCTTTTTAACTTTGTTTGCACTGGGTGTGTTTCCGTCCTTAGGTCTACCATGTTGGGTTGGGGTAAGGGAGGGGTTCAAATGAAAAGAGGGGTGGGCGGGAGGGAAGACTTGACGGAGCCTCACTTTAAAAACAGAAAAATTTAAAAAAAAAAAATCAAAAAAAATCAAAAACCCACAAAAAAACCACAAAACAAAACAAAAACCACAAAAAAAAAATTTAACAAAACAAAAAAACCAACACTTTGTGATTGGCTGGTTGATAAGTACCAGTGTGTTCTGGCACATGTAACTGCCCACGTGTGCTTGTTTTCTGTGTGAGTGTGTGTGCACATGTTCGTGTGTGTGCATTTTTTTCCTCTATATATATAATCTTGAAACGGCTGCATTGCTGATGGTCTACGGGCTGGCTGGCCATCTGCAGGTCTTGATTCTGAAAACAAGACAGGCATGGTGGAGTCCCTGTGGCTGAAGCAGAATCCAGTTGGGCTGGATTAAAATCTTGTCAGTAAGGTTTTTTTTAAATTCATTTAGCCAGGGTGCTATTTCAAGTCTGCAGATCATATTGAGTCGGTAGTTGCTTCCTAGCCCTTGTTCTAACCCTGTGGTAGAGCAGAACACTGCCATATCCGAAGGATTTGGTGAGAGGGGAGCCAATGTTGTCTTTTGAGTAGCAATGTATTTATTTATTTATGTCTGCATGTGGGGTTTTTGTACTGAGTGAACCCTAGAATGTTTGTTATATAATGCAAGCCATTTTTTTTTCTTCCAACGAGGGGAAAAGATGAAGAAAGAAGACATTGCCATTTTTTTGTATGGCTGAGGCAAATGTTCTTACTCAGTCTTTTGCAAACTTCAGTATCTTTAAAAAACAAAAAAATTGTGTTGCTTTTCTCCCCCAAACCTAAGCAGGCACCCATAGTCGTTCTTGAAGACTATATCAAAAACTTGAAAGTCCAGCCCAACAAAATTACCATTTTTATTGATTTACTGCTTGTATTAAAACTGACAAAAACTAAATCATGTCAGCAAGTTGCTGGCTGGCCTGCCTCATCTCCTGAAAGCACATGCAGCTAACTCCTTTCTGCGTCCTTCATGGTGAGCGTTACCTGTGCCAGGCCTTGGTGTATTACAGCGCCAGACCATCACTGACAGAAACGTTTACTTACGAATGTTCTTAAACCAGTGTGTACTTCAAACGTTTCCTTTTGTTTCTCTGTTGTGTTTTTTTCCTGTGTATGTGGTTTTGCTTAGGGAGGTGTGTAACTAGCAAAGACTTTTTTTTTAAAAAAAAAAAAAGTATTGCACCTTTTTGTTTTTCATTTTTACTTTTTCTGTACTGTTGCTTTTTAATTTCTGTATTTAAGGAAAGGTTTGGGGTTTTTTTTAGCATCAGTGTAGTAGTACTCTGGGCAGGGTAGGGGTGACCTATAATCTACAGTGATAGCCAGTGTGTGCGTGCATGTGTGCGCTGGGAACAAAACTTTTAAGACCTGTTGTTGTGAAAAGAGTTGTAGCAGACTTGAAGGAATATCCCTTGACATGAAGCAGGAAGTCTTTTGGGGGGTAGGGCCAAGAGAAGAGGGAAGAGAGATGCCGGTACTTTTTCTGTAAGTGCTTGGACTTCTGTGTGATGTTGTCTGGCTGTTGTACCGTCTGACAAAGTGCCGACATCCTGTACCAGCACATACCTGTCCATTCCACCCCGCAGCGGGAGCAGTTGCTTGAGCTTCATTACCTGTGTGAGGTTCTTCAGAGTTTTCATTGAAGGATAAGACAGTGTCTAATATGTTTTAACTCTAAGCATGGGTTGGATGGGGAGAAGCAAGAGCAGATTCAAGCACTGTGGGGGTGTGCATGTGTGTGTATGCCTGTGTGCTGGGAGTGGGAGGGAAGGGCTAGGGAGTTAGGTGGCTTTTTTTAAATTCGGCCTTTCTATGTAAACCCAATGTCACAAGGAAGACTGACTGAGGGAAATGCTGCATATACACATGCCTGTAGGTTTGTATGCAAAGTGTTATGTGACAAAAAGAATGAGTAGGTTTGTATTTGTTTAGTAAACTGGAGTGTGCAGCATACTCTGGCCCCTTCTGAATATACTTTTCTACCACGTCTCCTCCTTTTTCTATCCCACCATGCACAAAGAAGCAAAATGCTCTCTTCCAGCTCTGCTAGCTACCGCCCCTTGCCTGCACACATCCATAAAGCTTTGTTTCTGCTAGTCTCTGCTTGAAGACCAGCCATGCTCAGCCACGCAGAGCGGGTTCTTAAAAGTCCTGTGCCAGCAGTACTTCTTAGTGAAGCACCTTTGGCCCGAGTAAGCCAGTATCTGTTCTGTCACATGATTTGCTCTACATGCTGGTTCATTGCTGTGTTCCACCCTCAACTTCTCTCTCCCAACCTGCCCTAAGGTCCCTGTTCCTGCACTTTGGGCTAGTTGAGTTCATTGCGATACTACGGTGAAAGCCGGGTGCTAGAGCCCCTCTTGTTTACAAGACATAATGAGGGATTTGAAATATTTAAAAAGAAAAGCTAAATTGTTCTTCCATTGTAAGCTTAAAGGGAAAAAAATTAAAATGTACAAAAAAAAAAAAAGACCAAAAAGTGCATATATATATTTTAGATGAAGACTAACTCTGGGAGCATTTAACAGTGTTTTTATTTTAACATTTTGTTTTCCTGCTTTAAATTTGCAAGCATTCTCAGGAATTCTAGGGTAGGAAGCCAGTTTTTGAAGATGGTTTATTTAACCTTATCCTAGATAGATGGCTGTTTCTTGTTGATAAACTTTTACAAGTTCCTGAATCTTCAAAATGTTTGAAAGTTTTTACTTTAAAATAAAAATGCTAAAAAAAAAAAATAAAAAGAAAGAAAAAGAAAAAAAAGACAAAATCTCCAAATGTTACTGTCAAGCGGGGGGGGTCAAGAATTTTAAAGACTGTATAAATTAAAATACATTAAGAAAACTTCTCAATATCAGCAACAGAAATTCATTGTAATCTTAAGTTGTGGGAGAAGAAGCATTATCATTTATAGTGCTTTGTTACTCATGCAGATGTGTGCAGTTGCATGGAGAATGTGTGAATGGAAAACTATCACTTTGTTCCCTCTTGATTGAAACTAAGCAAAAATACTCTTCCAAGCACCTTTTTAAAAACAAAGTGAAACTAAACCTAATTAAAACACAGTATAGTTCAACTGAAAGAGTCCTCATATAGGAGGACTAGCAGGAAAAACATGATGGTGCTTCTTCTTTAAACCACTTTTAAGTAGTGCTGAAGAAAACCAGTGCTGACAGAATGCCCAATAATAAAGCAGTTTTATTATCCTGCCTTTTTCGGTACCGAGAAGAGAGAAGGTGGAAAAACTCCAGTAAAATGTACATTAAGAGATAACGTCCCAGTTTTCTGCTGTTTGGTCAGTTTATTCCCCACTCAGAGATTTGCTGCTTGCTTTTCTTCACCCACCCCACCTCCCAGTCTTTCCGTTTTGTTTTATATGAGGGAAATACCTGTTCAGCTCTTCTGTTCACCCTATTGCTGCTGGCTGTTGAGGCTTACAGTCTTGAACTTCAGAGTTAGGTGTTGGGCTGGCCAACTTCTGTCTCCCAGCTCTAAGGGTCAGGGTTCTGCCTGAAATGGCTGGGCTCAAACCACAAAAACCGCACTAGTGCCTTTTTACATGCACCCACACGCCCTACTGTAGGGGAAGGGAGGGAAGACGAGGCAAGTTTGAGGCAATATAGCCGCTGCTTGGAAATGGATGTATCTGTTCTTAAGGAAAAAGATCATGCTGTGTCAGCATGTTGTGCAATGAGTTACATAACAGTAGTTGAGAGAACTTTTTATTATTATTTAAAAAAAAAAAATCTGATGCCAAATTGCTGTCCTTTCATATCAGTTGCCCGATGTTTTCCTGTTGGGCTGCGTATACATCTGATTATACATGTGTGTGTTGGAAGCAGTGCATCAATAATAATACCACCATAATAATAATAATGCGCTTTAAAAAAAAAAAAAAAGAAATCCTGTCATGGGCCAGTAGAAGGAGGGATTATTTAGGGAGTTTGGGATTTTGTTTTTTATTTCCAGGGAGAAATTCGGAGTGTTTTGCCAGAGGCTGTGTTGGATCAAATCAGCAGTGTCCTGGAAGAGAGGAAATCATAGGATTTAGTCAAAAAGAACCCAGGAGCTTGGTAGTCACTTGAAAGTGGATTGTGACTGACTGCTGAAGGGTTGGCAGTCCGGAGCTTCAGCACTCTGCTGGGTCCAAACCTACTGTGGTACAACAGTCTGTTGCTCCTTCTTTCTCTAAGCATGCAGGCCTGCAAATGTTAGTGACTGTCTCCTCGAGAGACAGTTTTCCTAAATTGTTAAAGTGACATTAATCTTACTGTTTTCCAACTACAGTTGACAGTTCTGTTCCTCTCCAAATTGTATGTAGCTAATCGTGGTTGTTGCTAGTATGCCTTAGTCATGGCACTCCTAACCATTGCAAGCGATTTCTGAGCGTTGTGCTAGCCAGGCTCATCTTCAGGGGGCAGCCATTGCTTGATGTTCTAAATACTCTGCTACCGTTTGAGTTGATAACAGCAAGAAGGTAGCAGGAATAGATGTTAGGGTACTCCTGTGCTTTTACAAAACTACTCCAGGAAGGGTGTTGCTGGCAGCATCTTGTTTAAACATATTGTCAAAGAAGAGAGGGAAAAGAGGCTGGGGAAAGCACATCTTGGGGCAGACTGTGGGCATCTCTTTCCAGATAAAAATCAAGTATAACATCTTTCGCTGAAAAATAGTTTCTCAAGTGGCAAACAGAACTCTTCTTACCATTGTGTTCTAGGTTTTAGTTCTCCAGATTATACAGTTGAAACCAGGTGCTTTCAGCTTTCCTGTTTTTTTCCTAGTTTTGAATCCTTAATTGGCTAAAGATAATTAGCAGAGTTCTAAGCAAGTGTCCCTTTGTTTACCAGCCACTTTCTTACCCACACCCTGCTGTAACAAGCTGAGAAGGTTTTAATGTGCTTAATAATTCTTTGCTTCATTTAAGTATGTTAGTTTAGTAACTAACAAGTCCTAACAGTAACTAACAGTCCAGCAAGCAAAAAAAAAAAAAAAGCAGAGTCAGGATACAACTCAGAACCTGTGTTGAGACATCTGACATTTACTTTGGGAGGCAGTTTTAGTACTGTGTACTTTGGAAGACTTGCCATCTTTTCCTAGTGTTCTTATGCTTTTACCTGGGCATGTGCCCAGCAGTCTGGAGAGTGAGGTTCTTGTTGGTTTGGGACTTTTTTTTTTTTCCAATCACAGGGTGTTGGGTTTTTCTTACAAGCTTTTTACTTTGCTTCAACTTAAGTGGCTTGTGTAATGAGCAAGAATATTAGGGCAAGCGTGTTTTTCCTCTGCAATATAAACAAGATGTTGTCAACAAACTGGCTGGGATAACCACCTCTCAGATTAAACAATAGAACTTTTATATTAAGTTAGCATTTATTTTTTCCTGCCATGCAATTTCTAAATACCTACTCCTTATAGCTTTTCCCTGATTCTTTTTTCCTAAAAATGCTGCCACATCCAAACAGTACTGTAGAATTTTCTTTTTCTTCTTTATCCTTTACTATGTTTACCTCTTAGGCTTCATATTCTGTTTGTGTGTATTGTTTTCCTGCTGACTTTAAGAGAAGTACTGTATGTGTATCTGAGGTACCCAAATTTGGCCAAGTCTGGTCCAAGAAATCAGGAGTGATCCTCATGTGAATCAGTCCCACTGACCTTAAGTGAGTGACTACTGTTTGGGTAAGGGCCCTTTGTGCAAGTAAACCGTAGCTAGATTGGGGCCAAGGTAGGAGATGAGGACCTTGTTGTATTTCCAGTGCAGCAAACATCTGTGTTGCATATATCACGTTCACTGTAAATCATGTGACCTTAGTATCCAGATGGTGGTGTGCTGGATGGTTCACATCTCAGGGTATGAATCCTGATTGAGTAAAAGGTCTCTTTTTTCTCTCTAAAAGAGTTGAGGTTCCCCTAGCAGAAGCAACTTTCTTAATTGTAAATATGCATGCATGTATTTGTGGGCAGGAAAGTAATACCAAGAAAACCTAAGTTGAATTCTAAAACAAAAAATACAACACACAAATGCTGTTGAAGTGCAACGTGTCAGTCCCGAGTCTGAAACTACATATGCAAAATCCGTTGGCTTGTCTGAATTGATTTTGCACAAAATACCATTTCATTTCTCTAGTTTAGTTTATTTGCTACTCTTTTGCAGCGTTAGGAACTGATACTGTTAGATCATATCCATCATTCCCAGTGTGATCAAAATACAGATGTCTAAAACCCAAACTCTCTTCCTTCACCTCCAGTACTAGGCTTCCACCTGCATCAGAAGGGTGTTAACAGCAGTGGGGAGACAGATGCAGTTTCCCTGGTGTAGACAGAGCCTGATTTCCCTCTTGCGCTCAGTTTGCATCTGTATGTAAAACACAAAGCAAAAACTATGCTGGAGCAGAGTTCTGAGTTGGGCTGAACCAGAGAAGCCTAACTGGAGATTTTCAGCTAGTTCATGTCCCTCACCATGTTTTGCATACGCGTCCCATCACTGTAAATACCAGTGTTGCTGAATTTTACCAAAGTTCCCCTGCAGTAGATAATAGGAAACAGGTCTGTTTTGTAGCGACTTGCTGAGCAGAACTTTTGTCTACAGTAGAATTCAAGGGTCTGTCTACGTTGCTGTTAAACCTTGAGTCAGGGTCCTGTTTAAAATCTAGCGCTCTCTATTTTGTGGTGTTATGTGAGACTTTAAACTTTGTGATGTAGTAACTATAGCTTCTAATCCTTATATGAAAAGTGATTTTAAGGTTTCATCTGTGCTACAAAAAACGCCACAGCTCTGGATAGTTCGGAGCCTATTTTTAAACCTATTGTCAAGCCAAGATAGATGCAGCTTCATCTGTAGCACGCAGCAGACAACATCCGTTTGCGTCCACGGTTTGTGTGCGCGTTGCTTCTCATCAAGCTATGCAGGAAAGTTTTTCTCTAAAAGTCTCCCAGAATCCTGTGCTATATAAGCAAGCTTCTAGCAGATCAAGTGCCCCCTGCAAAGAGCCATTTTCGCCCTGTATGTGTGACAGTTGGGACTGGTGACATTCAGCAGTGTTAGGGCTCCTGCTAACTTCATAGTGAGAAAGAAGAGTTTTGTGACTTGACTCTGACAGCCTTCCTGTAAATGAATACAGAGCACTCCAGGGGAAAAGAGGGGGGGGGGGGAGGTGTTGGGGGGAGAATGCATCATGCCAGCCAGCATTAAGTATTTTTGCAGCAAACATTGACTGTGGTGGGCAGAGGGGAAGGGAAGAGCCTGGAGAAGTTTGCATGGGTGCGCAATACAAGGAGGCAGTGCCTAGAGAAAATTGTTTCCTTGAGCACTAAATCCCTCCTCTTGGGTATTAGTGTGTGGTGTTGCATTCACAGAACTTCCTCGGATTTTCTAATCTGTTCTGTAGGGTTTTTGTTATTTAATTGAGACAAAGTGGAAGCTTCTCCTGTTTCAGATGAAACACAACCATAAGTGAACATTTTCTTCATCATTTACTGTTGAGCAGTAAGAGCAGGTTGCACAGCTTGTTAGAATAGCTATTTTAGTGACATGGTTATGATATTATGTGCTTTCTCTCCCCTCCCTCTCCCTGCCAGATATGGCTTACCCTTTCTATATAAGGCGCTGTGTGGGTTTTTTTGTTTTGTTTTTGGAACGTGTGGAGAAGCAGCAAAATGAAGTGAAAATGCAAGCCAAGGTAGAACAGCCTTACTTTAGGGGGTAGCCTTACAACAGAGCTTTATAGTGAGTGTGCTGTATTCCAAAATATGTAAGCCAAAAACAAAAAAAAAGCATTCATTTATGCAAAAAAAAACTTTAAAAGAGGTGTTGGAAGACTTCTTTAATACGTACCTTCTAAAGGTAGAGTAAGGTCTCACCAAGTGATACATTATTGTGATACTTCTTGCTGGGTCAGTAGGGATGGGATGGGGTATAAGCGCTTAACGTTTTCCTCCTATGTTTTTACAAGCAGTAAGTTAAATGTGGTATTTATGAATGTGCCTTTGTGAGTATAGTGACTGTCTAATTGAGGAGACCACTTGGGCTGGAGGGGAGACAATGGTCAATTTATTCTTTCAAGAGGTCAGACATTGAGATTGCAGCCCGCTCTGGTCCCTTTTGACAAGCAGCATCTTTGGGCTGGTCTCTACACTGCACAATACGTATTCATATGTGGTAGAGATCGGGGTGGGGGGGTGCGAAGGGATGTTGTGTGATGCACAGAAGCTGTTGATAGTTGTAGGCTAGTCTGCCATTGCAGGTTGAGTTTGTATATGTATTACGTGGCTTCTCTCTGTTTGTGTGCATGAGTGTGAGTGCGTGTGGCTTTCTTTTTGTAAGCACTGGAGAATTGAAACACAGTGATGTTTGAGACAAATTTATACATGTAGAGAAGAAGATGTTTTGTAGCTTCTGTTAAATAGTGGGTGCAGGCACACTTTTACCCTCTCTGTCCGTGTCCTGATAAGAGAAACAGGAAAATTTCTTTTTTTTCAACCCTTCAACTTCCAGCACACTTAACGTTGCCATTTAAATGAACAGGGTATTACACAAGAAGAAAAAAAAGAGTTTTTGAAATGTTGAGGTAGAAGTGTTTAAAAGAAAAAAAATCTGAAGTAATTTTTTGTTTCTTTGAAGCTGTTTGTAGCTAAACATGGGAATCTGCAGTGTCTCCTTCCATTTGTTTTTTTCCTAATAATTCACCTCTTTGTTCCACCCAAAACATGAGGTGTACAAGATCAAGAGCTGTTGCTGTAGCCCTTCGTGATTCCCACACTGAAAAGAAACTCCAGTGGGATCCCTCAGCTCTATTCAGGAAGACAAAGAGAGGAGAGACTCTGCAGTTTTCTTTGCTTCGCTCTCATTCCTCTCTAATGGCCTTGAAATGTATTATTATGCAAATGTGAATTTTGATACTGAACTTAAGAAGAGGTTGTTTGTTCTTTTTCAAAAAAAAAAGGTCCCATATGTGGTCAGCATTGCTTCTTTATTTTGTAAGTGAATTGTAAACTATGCATTCTGCAAAGGGGGCGTAGGGGACAAAGATAGCTTTGCTAAACTGTTAAGGAGTTTCTGTGTCCATGGTATATCCGTTATAGTTTGGGGAAGTGGGGAGGTGATGACTTTGAAATAAAAAGGAGTTGATAAAACCCTCTCTTTTTCAGAAGTTGGCCAAGAGGTAACTGGGCAGAGGTTTGGAAAGCTAATATTGACTGCGAAACAGAATGAGCTGTAAACCCTTGCACAGGATTGTGAATTCTCACCATGCAGTGTTAACCTGGGGCCAATAGGGTGAATGGGACACCAGCTCTACCTGGGAAGCTGTCTACCACCTCCTGCGTTCTGGCCCTTGTCAAGCTCAGGAAACATGGTGCCATTGGCACGCCCTCTTTTGGTCTTAGGACTTGTTTTCCATTACAGCAGTCCTTCCTTGCGCTCTTCCAGGAGAATTGGAACACAGCTGGTCCTTGATGTCTACACTTTCTTCTCCCTAAAATTTTCTTTGCTGCTGTTCCTGGCACAGCTCATACAGTGACAGTACAGCTATGGACAGGATGGGGGAGGTGTTACTTACTTTCTCACTCCGATCAAAGCACGACTGAGGACTACGTTTTTTCAGTATCAGCAGCTACCAGTGCTTTGCTGTCTGGTGTTACTGCCAGTCACTTAGCATTAATGTTTGCAGTGTGTGAAGTTTTAGGGAATGTAGACTGATGTGTAGACAGGGCCCTCTATTGAAAAGAAATGGTCCTTTTTTTACTCTAAGGTGGTATCATAATGGTCATTTAAAAAGGATTCACTTGTTCACATCTCCAAAATGCAGTCATTGTGAATTATGTGCATTCCTTGAAGCTTGCTGAGCTTCCTGGAGCAGTCTCCTCAGAAAGATGTAGATCTCACTGCCCTCTTTGTCATCTTAATAGGGACCCTTTGACTTGATTATTTTTTTTCCTTCGCCCATGGTGTTCCATGGTACCTTCATTATCCTTGGCATTATCTTACTTATAATATCATAAACTGAGAGATTATCCTGCCTGTATTCAGTGTTTTCATGCAGCAATTTTATTTTTGTTGACATTCACAGTACTGTAATAAGTAATAGACTTGATGATCACTCTCGCATCTGTGCCTGCCTTGCAGATGTGATCTTATCAGGGTTCCACTCTGTCAGATTGCCTTTAAAACAAGAAAAGGAAAAAAAGAATCTGAAGTTTAAACTCACAAAAATACCTCGTGGTACATTTTCCCCTTTTGATGTAACCTTTTAAACCTTACCTTTTCTTCTCAACTTAACGGGCTTTTATTTCCATCTCTTATCTCCTTTCTTAAAACAATGTTGGAACTAGTGGTTTTGAGCACAGGAACTCCTGAATTTTAACATTGGCCCTTACTCTTCCCTTGCCTTGGGCAAGTAATTTAACTTCTCTGTTTTTTCATCTGTAAAGCAGGGGTGATAATTTTACTTACCTACCTCACAGAGGTTTTGTGAGGATCAACTAGTAAATGTTTGTGAAATGCTTTAAAGATAAAAAAGCATGATAGAAGTATTATGAGACTTTTACAGCAAGACCACATATTCTTTTTAGGTTGTTTGCCTTTGTGGAAGGAGATAAGTTTTTCTTCCCCAGGATTAAAACTATCCACTTGGATCCTAAATAACAGAAATTGATGGAGATTCAGTTACCCATCATACTCCTCCTCTGTCTTTATGCCAGTTTCCTCCTCCTGCTCTTCCTTATACAGTTACGCCAGTGTTGCTACAGGTCACATATCTCTAGTTGTACTTTTAGGTAAGTTTCAGACTTGATTGAAGTACTTTGATCTCGCTGCTTCTTTGACCAGATCACCAAATCAGAATCAGTTTGTGCAGCTTTCCCTGCCTTTAAACAGCATTTTTGGTAACATCATCCTTCAAGCCAACACACCTTTTCCTGCTGTCAAGGAAGGGGAAGGTGGTAGTGTGTAGTTCCTGTGAGGGGACTGTAATATGAAGAACCTTGCCACTTTATGCTGCTGCTTCAGGGATGAAGGGCAGAGTAGCTTTTCTGTTTCCTTCCCTGAATTAATTTCAGTGTGTTACCAGTGACACTTCAAATGCAGTGTCTCTTCTTGTCCACGATACACAGAAGCCATCACCTGCCAATAAAGCGTAGGAACAGAGGGAATGATAGTAGATGCTGCTTGTGTATATGCCTTACGGCTCTCCCAGAATGGCTCTGGGAGGGTGGTGGGGGAAGAGGTCTTCTTCACTGGGTAAATCCCACAGCTGTCAGGGAACCTCTGCTACTTTCTCCCCTCTGCAATCACATGGTCGCTGTTTGTCTTTCTTGGATGTGCGTCTCAGGGATGTGCACATGAGCCCATGCAGTTTGGAATTTGGCCTTTGAAATATCACAAGAGTGGTTTCTGTACCTGAAACCTTTCTGTCTGACACTCCCTGGTCCTCTCTGTCCTGCATTGCTCCCCGTGGCCTTAGGAACATCTCTCCACTGTTGCCGTATGCCACCATCTCCATCTCTGCCAGTACTCGAGGTGAAACATATGCAGTGATTCTGCAGAGAAAGAAGCTGAAATGACACGTGTGCCCCTGTGGGACTTGTACACATACGTATCCTGGGCTTCTGCCGCACCCCCTCTCAAATGTGCAGAATATCCCATGCACGATGCTTTTTCTTTCTCATCTAGGAAGCAGAACAAACAGCAGTACAGCTCTGCTGATGGCAATTCTGTAATGTTTACTTTGACTGAAATGCTAAGTATTTACCCCAAAGAACCAAAAACCCCCACCTTCTAACGAAACTAACCAAATGTAGGCTTTCTGGGGGCGGGGCAGGGGGGAAGAGGAGGAGGAATAGCGGTGACAGGGGAGCGTTCTGATCTATTTTCATCTCCACTGCTCGGATGGAGATACGAAATGCTGCTTTGAGTTCAACAAACAAGGGATTATGTTTACAAAGGTAAATGCCTTCTACCTGTTCAGGAAACTGGCTAATGGTGGGCATCAGATGTCCGGTGACTTTCTCTTCATTGCAAATGAGTAATGGGAGAAGGGTGTGTCTGGAATAGGAATGGAGAAATAGATTCATTTCATCTAGTCTTCTTGGTAGAATAATGCCACCTTCCTCTCTCCTTAAGCAATGGGGGGAGGGGGTTGCAGAACAGCAAATCAGCGATGTCCAAAATGGCTGGATTAGAAAAGGCAGCTTTTCTACTTTGCACATAACTGGGTAACAGGAAGGTACAGCTAAAGTCCTCTTGCCTGAAACACTGTCCCCCAGAAGCAGACGTTGTAATAATAAAAGTAGTGGCTGTGTGTATATTGATGCTATTTGCAAGTTACCTGTAAGTGTTTTATTTTTTTGCTCTTATACTTGAAATGGCTTCCTTTTACTGAACTCTGACCGTGGCTCTGGTTCCTCCCCTCCTCCTCTAGTGTGCAGTAAGGAAAGATACAGGACAGATGGGGAGAACGCAGGGGAGACGACGCAGTGTCTTGCATTAGCCAGGTTTCATCCTAATTTCCATCCCCATACTCTGGCAGATGTTTGAACTCCCAAAGGGTTTTCCATGGACACAGAAACTCAGCACTTTAGAAGGTGCTCTTGTATGGCTGGCTGCCCCCCCACACCCCCCTTCTCCTCTTTTCTATATTTTTATTTTACTTTTAGTATAGTGGTACTTAAAATCACTGGTTCACTTAAAAAAAAAAGAAACCAACAATAAAATGTTTAAACTCTACTAATGTACAAATAAGCTGAAATGTTGCATTTTATGTGTATTTTTGCCATAGCAGGTACTGTATTTCTCATGCTGGATTTAGAAAAAAAAGAAAAAAAAAGAAAAAAAAAAGAAAAAAAGAGAAAAAAAAAGAAAAAAGGGTGATGTTTTATTGGAGTGTGACAAGTTAAGAGTAATAAGGAATTAAGTCGTCGTCATTTCATTGAAACTGAGAGATGGTGTAATACTTATATAAGTTTTCTGAAGGTTTTTTGGGCTTTTAAACAGCTTTTTTTTTGTTTTTATTTTATTTTTATTTTTTTGAAAGATGATTGTATTATGTGCAACTCAGTTGCTTACATTATAACTACAAAATATTTTTGGGTTCCTGGAAGCAAAAAAAAAAAAAAAAAAAAAAAGGAAAAAAAAAGAAAAAAAAAAAAAAAGAGAAAAAGACTAATAAATGTGTTTGGCTGCTAAGCACTGACTGCTCTGGCTCTGCGCCTCTTTCCGCCACCGCGGCCTCCACCCGCCAGAGGGAGCCGCGTCCCGGGGTGAGGGGTGGGAGGTGGGGGTGGGCGGGCTCCTCACGCCGGCGGGGCGGGGCCGGGCCGCCGCACGCCTTTATCCCGCGCTGCCGGGGGGCCTCCTGTCCCGGCAGGCCGAGATCCTTCCGTCGCCCGGCTCAGCTACGTGCCATGGCGACCCCCGGAGCTGAGGAGGATCAGCTGGCGCGCTACCGCTCTCCGCTGGTGTCGCGGTACGCCAGCGCCGAGATGGCCTTCAACTTCAGCGAGAGGAAGAAGTTCGGCACCTGGCGGCGCCTCTGGCTCTACCTCGCCCAGGCTGAGAAGGTAACGGCGGGTAGCAGCTTCCTCCCTGCCCTGGCGAGGGACCGGCCCCGGGGACGGGGGGAAGCTGCTGCGGTGGAGCGTGTTGGCGCCGCCGTCGCGCTCCCCTTCGGGGTTCTGGGGAGGAGGGCGGGACACTGGGTGCGAGAGGGAGCGGGTCGCCGGCCGTGGGGGTCTGTGGCGCGGGAACGGCACGTCGTGCCTTCCTGGAGCTGCCCCCGGGAAACGAGACCGAGCGGCCACCCGGCTCTGCCCGGGCTGAGCAGGAGAAAACGGCCCGAGAAACCTCCGGGCCCCCGTCGCGCGTTTGGGGGGAGAGGGGAGGAGGGGGGTGTGCAAGCCCAGCTTTGCACAACCGTTCGTACGCAATCCTCCACTACCTGTCCTCCCTCAGCAAATCGCCTCCTCTTCTCTCCTATCCTCCCCCTTGCACTTTTGCCTTCTTTGTGAAATTCGTTTTGTAAAAGCTTTGGTAAGCGTTTTTTGGGGGTGAAGGTGGGGGCTCGCCTTCTGAACAAACACTGGTGTCCTCTGGCTGTTTACTTTTCAGGACGTGTGACTGATGAGACCTCGTGTTCAATCCCATAGCTGTCAGTCTGTGCCAACCAGAGCACTCGCCGTGTCTGCAGCTAGCTGGTTTTAGGTAGCCCTTGCTTCTGAGGGAAGTTTACTTGCAGCCAAAGCAAGTTCAACAGCTAGCCCAGAAACGCTTGTGATGTCTCTGACAGGCTGAGTGCCACAAAAAAACCCTCAAACAACAAAGACTGATAGTGTGACAGATTGGTATCAATTCAGCTCCTATCAAGGAGCAATGGGGATAACATCCATGTGATCAAAAGTTACTGTGTTAGTAGAGCCTGTGAAGTTTTAGTGTTCATGAGTCTGTGAAGTTTTAACGTTTTTTAATTATGGTTTAAGCTAAATCATCTTTCTTTGACTTTGGTCCCAGTTAGGGGTATATGTACAGCCCATTATTACTCCTTGGCTGAGACATTTTTTAAGGTTAACTGAGTTCCTTGTGAGTGAGAGAAAGTGTCCTATCGTGCTTTTGACAGCTGTAATACGTTCCCAAAAAAACGAAGACAAACCCACCCTGCCTTCTGACAGGATAGCTTTAGCTTTCAGGCAGAGTAGTTGCCCTTTTGTTTTGTGCACAGCCTCTTAATTTCCATTTTCAAAGCACTGGAAGCAACCCAAGCACTAAGGTGGCCCCTGCTATTAGGGTAAGGGCAGAGAAGCACCATGCTGGAGAAATGAGCAAGCAGTGCACAGCGTCGTTAGTGTGTTCCTTCTCTGCGTAAGGATCACACCGCTTCAGCCGCCTTGTCAGGGGTGTGCTGTACCGAGTGTGATGCTTTAGAAGCTGAAGGTGTAACTATACAGCTGTGTTAAGCAGGAGTCACCTTCTGAAATACCACGTACTGGGTATTGTCACAGTTGAGATGCTGGAGCGAGCAGACTGCAAGTATCTAGTGTCAGTGTCAGTGCTAAGAATGTGCACTTCACGAGCTTTTTGCATGTTTAAAGCAAAGTTATAAAAATTATCAAAAGCTTGATAATTTAAACACTGTCATATAAATTCCAGTAGATAATCATCACCTTTTTTCTGCTGTTCAAGAAGAAAATACTTTACACAACTTGCCCAAGCTGCTGAAAGAACTGATGTGAGACTTCTAGGTTTCCATTCCAAAGCCCTGAACCTGGGGTCCCCTGTCTCTTGACCCTTGCTTTTCCTCCCATTGCCACCCTAGAGTTTTGTTCCCAGAAAGCAGAGACAGACCTTGCCGTTTCAGAAGCACCTTTTTTACAGCAGGAAGAAAGACACTGCTATTTTTATCTGTCTCCTCATTCCAGAGGAGTCTTCTGATGTCAGCTCTAGGCTGCAGGAGGAAGAGTCTTCTACGTTCAGCACCTGTTATCTCTGTCAGTGGTCAGATAGTTTTAGACACAAGCAGTTCCCTTAGGTTCCTTATAGAAAATACGTAGTATTCCTTTTTGGCTACATTTTTAAAAAAAAAAAAAGTAATAGATGGAACTGTGGGCAATATTTACTCCAGTGCCTGTTTTTACTTTCCAGGTGTTTATATTCTCAAATCACCCTTATTGAAGATACATAGTATTTCTTTTTGGGTACATTTAAACAAATGGACTCTGAACAGAACTTAACTTTTGTTAAGTATTAGGGTAAAACTATTAGGAAGATCTAACTGTAGATTTTCCATAAGTTGCAGGGAAGTAGTAGAACAGGAGATACGGAGTTTAGCAATAAAGATTTAGATGAAGTACAAGACCAGGTGAATTATTTCAATATTCACCCTACTTAGGGAGAAATTTTTGAGCAGGCCACTTGGAATACATGAAGCAAGAAGTGAAAAATTATTTCTCTAGAAACTGGGTTAGAAAAATCTTTACAGTTGGTATTTTGTTCCTTACAGCAGGCAATGCCAGGAGTGTGAAAGAAGACACAACAAAGCACATGATTAGTAAGAGTGAGCTCCTTAAACTCATGTTTAAAGTTTGGGTCATTTAAAGTTTGGGTTAAGAACTGTACACATGAGTTTATACCCATCTCAAACTCTAGGGTTTGGGTCTTGGTTGGTCTTGGTGAGGTTTTTTTAGCATAGATTCATTTGTATTATGACACATCTATTAATACATTCTTCTTTTTGGCTCTTGAGCTCTTGATGTAAACAATATATTATTTGAAAGTCAAGGGCAAATTTCATGGAGTTCTTCCTTCTTGTAGAAGCAGGTTTGACATCCTTGAAGCATCAAACTGACTAATAAAGTGTTTTGCACATGTGAAAGCTGAATGTTTTCTCTTGTACAAGAGCCTATGGTAGTCCTCTCTCTGTATATATTTTTGTCCAATTTAAGTCTCATTATTTTTCTATCAGATGCTCTTTCTTAGAGGAGCAGCCCAGTGTTCTCATTCTGTTTGCAGATGTTCCATGTCCTCTGCCTGCCCATTAGGCTTAGGGATGGGTGAACAGTCATAATTGTTATAGCAGCACATCAAAGTGTTGGGTCAGCCTTGGAAGAATGACACCTGAAAAGCACAGTCCAGAGAGCACATCGTTGACCTGTAGTGCTTTGGAGAAAACCCTGTGTTTTCCCTCAGGTAGTTTTCTTTCTTTGTTTTCTTGGGTAGAAAGGTTTGAAGGGCATTTGACTGCTTTCTTCCTGAGGTACTGTCAACATCAGCAAAAACTCTTAGGGAAGAGGCCTCACGTGGTGTTTGCGTACGCACAAGAACAGCATTTGCCTTGGCACTACCCTGCCTTGCATGTGTTCCTGCAACAAGCACTCCCTTTTTGGGGGATTCTTTCCTTCCTCTCTGTATGGCTGCCAATGACTGCGTACTGCAGCCAGCTTTTCCCAGCAGATCATGGACATGTGAACAAAGCATAGTATTTTAATCTTGGCATGCAGGTGTATTGCCTCATGAGTTGCCTGTGTGCCTTCAGGCAGTTATGGTCTGTATCAGTGCAGCTCAAAGGCAGCAGCCTTTTCCTCATTTATCTGGACACTCGTCGTTGTGTATATGCTTGCAGCATCGTATTTTAAGTTGTGTGGGTACTAATTATCTGATAAAGACCTTGAAGACACATCTGTTTCACTTGCTGTCTTCTCTAGTTCCAGATTCCACACCTGCAAAACATTTTTTCAGTCAGTTTGATGCCATACAGAACCAGCTTTTGAAATACTCTGTATCCTTGAGCTTCCAGGCTGCTGACTTCTCATTACTAATGCACAGGCATTTTAATTTGGAAAAGGCAGTTGTGCCAAGTTCATTGTGAGACTTTGAAACTCCAAGTCAGGAAAAGGTGTTTTTGTCAACTTAGCTTGTACAAATATAGAGCTGTACAAGAATGATACCAGTATATAATTCTGTGTTTTGGTAACTTATTCTGTTTTTATGTCAGCTTGCAAATATTTTTGAACACAAACAAGGACCATTCATCTCCTGCTTCCAAAGCAAGTAACTGATTTCCCAGGCTTCCAGTTTCAGGCTGACATGAAGTACTTTAGAACCCTTGGAAAGGTACAGACATGTGCCTTCCCATATGTTCTAAGCCTGCTGTTTACAGTTGCGTAGGTCTACTTGTGGTCCAGAGTTCTTCCTGACACAAGCTGTCCGCCTCACAGTAGCTGGAGTATTCTTCACCCAAAGACTAAATTTCATTTAAGTATGTTAAACTATTTTTATATCATTTTCCCCCATGTGTCCTAATTTTTGTAGTTGTCACAGAAAGGTTGCATGATTGAGGAAAGTATGATGCCCAAGAGGAACATCTAAGCAGCAACACTGTCTCATCTGATGTGAAAAGGCTGGAGAACCCTAGAATGAAAGCATTTGCTGTTACAGCTCTTCATTACGCCAAGTTAGCCATGTTTCTGTGAGATGTCACGTGGGATAAATCATCTAAACTGCTTCTGCCACAATTTGTCTTGTCTCTTAAAGGCAAAAAGCAGTAAAAAGTTCTTTTTCCCTTGCAGTCACTTGGGCTTGCCATCACAGACGAGCAGATACAGGAGATGGAAGCCAATCTGGACAACATTGACTTCAAGATGGCAGCGGAGGAAGAGAAGAAGCTGCGTCATGATGTGATGGCCCATGTCCACACCTTTGCCCACTGCTGTCCAAAAGCTGCAGCCATCATTCACCTCGGAGCAACTTCCTGTTACGTAGGGGATAACACGGTAACAAAATGTTTGCAGTTTCCTGCCTGCAGAGCTGGTCAAGGTGAAGCTGCAGTTGTACACTTGATAGCTCTTTATAAAATAATATTAAATAGATTTTTCAGATATTTTATTAGTTTTACTGCTGAAGTTAACTCCCCTTTATCCTAGCTGCCTAGGATGGCAAGGTTCTCTTACCTTGTTTCTTTTGATGTGAAGCAAGATCTGTCTGGAAACTAACTGTTCCCTGACATCTGCTTGCAAGTTACGTATTCATGGAGATAAGGGATGGTGAGTTACAAACACACAGGGGAACTTGTGAACTATCAGGTATGCCAATGGAACAAGAGTTCACTGACAGGATGACCCTGAGCCAGCAATGTGCCCTCGTGGCTAAGAAGGCCAATGGCAGCAGGGGGTGTATTAGAAGGGGTGTGGTTAGTAGGCCAAGAGAGGTCCTTCTCCCCCTCTACTCTGCCCTGGTGAGACCACACCTGGAATATTGTGTCCAGCTCAAGGCCTCTCAGTTCAAGAAGAACACAGAAATCCTTGGAAGAGTCCAGTGCAGGGCCACCAAGATGACTAAGGGAGTGTAACACCTTCCTTATGAGGAGAGGCTGAGGAAGCTGGGCCTCTTTAGCTTGGAGGAGGCTGAAGGGTGACCTTAGTCATGTTTATGAATATGTAAAGGGTGAGAGTCAGGAGGATGGAGCCAGGCTCTTCTCAGTGGTGGCCAGCGATAGGACAAGGGGCAGTGGGTGCAAGCTGGAGCACAGGAAGGTCCATGTGAATATAAGGAGGAACTTTTTCACTGTGAGGATGACAGAGCCCTGGAACAGGCTGCCCAGAGAGGCTGGGGAGTCTCCTTCTCTGGAGACATTCAAAACAGCCTGGATGTGTTCCTGTGGGATTTAGTCTAGAGGTGATCCTGCTCTGGCGGGGGGTTGGACTAGATAATCTTTTGAGGTCCCTTCCAACTCCTAATGCTCTGTGATTCTGTGACTGACAAAAGGCCACTTTTGATATATGCAGCCCCTGGGTGTTCAGTGCTGCTTGGGGCCCCTGTCTTAATTCAGAGGAAATAAAGGTTTTTCAGTGGCCAAAAGAATGGACAAGTCTGTTGTGTAGCAAAGCAAGCACCACCATTCTACAGAACTGTAAATGTTTGTGTAATGTTTGTGAAAAACCTATCTAAAACTGAGTGCAAACTAAAGCCTAAGTTCTTAGCATATATTCTGTTCCCCTGTGTCCAAGTCACTGCAGCTTCATAACCGCTTTCATTGTACAGGAAGCTGCTGCATGTTTATTTTTACCCTTCCCTTTGCAAGCCTGTTTGGCTTTTAGGTAATACCACCTTGTGATCTGTGTGCCCAGCTGTATGTCAGTCTCAGAAGAAGGAGTAAAGACAACTACTGCCTGATCAGTTTGTTTATTTTCTTGCTGTCTTTAGCCTACAGTACCTGCATTTTCCACCTGGGATGAGTAACTTAGTCTGCCATTTCACAGGCATCCCAAATATCTCAAAATAATCGTTCATACCCAGTCAGTGGAAGTGGGTCTTCTACTGCCAGGTATGACTTTCTGTGGATAGTGAAGAAGGAGCAATGATGGATCCAGCATTTTTTGTTACAAGCAAGTTCTCTGCAAGTTTTGAAGAGATGTTTGAGCAGACAGAGCATATTCTATTTACCCATGTCCTCTCTGAGCAAAGCCATTATGTTTGGTCCTTCAGATGTGGTCTGTACTTCCTTTCTTTCCTTCTTGCAGGATCTGATTGTCCTCCGTGATGGGTTTAACCTACTGCTACCCAAGGTGAGAAGACAGTTGTGCACGTTGTCTCAGAAGTGGGCAGACCTGATTTTAACTGTGTTTCACTTAGATTTTCCCAAGCCTTCCTGGGAAGATGGGAGCAGCTATCTGTTGGGGTTATTCTCCAGAAAGTGAACAGTTATCTTCCTTTTTCAGGTTTTTCCCCAAAACTTCTTTGCTCATTGTTTATCGGTGCCACAGGTACTAGTTTCAGAAAACAACTGTATTGCTTTCAGGGTCAGCTTATGCATCCCCTGAATGGTATTCCTGGGAGTGTGTCAGCATTCAAGAGACTATATAATAAAATTTTCTGAGGCCAAATACAGTGGGAATGGTGTCTGTCCCAAACATCTTGGCACCCGATTTACCTTGAGCTGAATGTCTGTCAGTTATATCCAAAGCAGCTTTATTTCTGACCAATTCCAGGAATAAATAAAATACTTGGGGATAAACCAACTTATAGGACTGGGTTGGATACCAGGATGAGACTAGTTGGAGCTGAAGTCCCACCACATGCATCATCCCTTGCTCAAGATTTGTAGCAAGCAGAAATAATGTGCATGTTCGAAAAAAACACCCGACAGTCAGCAATTAGAGATGGGCATTGGAGGGCTGCACGGTTGTTTTCCTCCCCTTTTTCTCACAATGATGTGCTTAAGCACGTTAGCTTCTTCTGTGGATTTTTTTTTCTCTCATTCCACCTCTTTTCTACCCTTCCTGCACCCACCAGCTTGCAAGGGTGATCAGCCGGCTGGCCGACTTTGCTGAGAAGTATGCTGACCTGCCTACTTTGGGCTTCACTCACTACCAGTAAGTAGCCACCAGCCTTTGCTTTCATTTTGTCGTCTGTGCTTTGGTTAAACTGACCTGCTACTGCTGGCTGTCATCTGTCTTTTTCCCATCTGGAACTGCTGGATGTGGCTAAGACATTGTTGGTGGTTCAGAGGAGTATGTGCCTAACTCCAGACTTGCCCCAGGAAATGGATTCTTGCTTTGACTAGCTGTCAGCAGTTGTTTAAACCTAGATGTTAATGTTCTGAGGTGTTTCCAAAAGCGTGACTGGGAATGGCAGTAAGCCTGTCTTCCAGTCGCATTTTATGATTGGTTTTTTTTTCAGTCTCAGCTGACAAAAAGTGATGGTTAGGGATTCCACCAGTTTTCATACAACCCTATTTGGATCCCTGGGAAGAATCAGGAGGAAATTCTTCTGTTTAACAGAATGATACTATTTTCTGTCTCTTGGGAAACTTAGACCACTTGTACAGCACTTCTGACATTGACTGCTTATAGGATAGAATAGAATTAGAATATTTTTAGGCAGACTGCTGAGCCAAAGGACAATGAGATCTGGGTAGGTGTCTGGTTGGGGTAATCTGCTGCTTCATGAAGACAGTTTGCTTTCAGAGGAGTCAAACTGTACAGCTGGATCTTCTGCCCTGGTGATACAGACCACCAGAGGCAGGGGAATCAAGCACAGGTCATGTCAGACTCTCCCAAAGGAGAGTGGGAGCATCAGGTCAGGTCTCTAACTGTCTTACTCTATATACCATGTCAGTTCTGTCAGCTCTAGGTCTGGGCCTCTCTTCATCTACATCTTTTCACAGGAGTATTCTCTGTGTTGTTTTATCTTGGCTTTTGGAAAGGGTACAAAGAAGTGTATGTAAGATGAGGTCGTAAAAACCAAGGTGAGGAAGGCATTGATATCTCAACCTTTTCTGTGTCCCTTGTCAGCAGGGTCTCTGCCCCATTTACGATCAGCCTGTGTTTTCCCTGCCCTTCCTTTTTCCTTCTGTATACTTTCGGAATCTTTCTTCTTGCCTTTCACATCCCATGTCAGATGAAACTGCAAGCGAGCTTTGGCTTTCCTGAGCCCATCCTTGTTTCTTTGTGTGCCTGCTGGATCACCCATCCCTGCTTCCACATCTCGCACGCTTCCTTCTCATGTCTGAGCTTTGTTCTTGGGCTTATGCTGGTTTGAAACAGCATCAGGGTTGTCTTTGGAGTTCACGTGGATGATTTGAAAGGTCCTGTGTAATGCCCCCGTTTTCTCCTCAGAGCGTTTCCAGGGGGACAGTGGTGGAAGCTCACTTCAAGGCAGGGGTCGTACAGAGCTGGCCGCACTCTGGCTGTGGTGCCTTGGCCCAGGGCCTGAGGAGTGCGGGCTTTATAAATGACAGGGAACAGCCCCCTCAGGGAATCATTTCAAATCACGATGCGGACACGGACATCTCTGTACCGAGATTCACCCCAGTGCTGCAGCTTAGCCAGGGCGTCCCTTGCAGCATTAGGGAGGGGGACATCAGAAGAGGAGTGGCCAGCAGGGACAGGGAGGTGACTGTCCCTCTCTACTCTTGCCGTCATGAGGCCCCACCTGGAGTACTGTGTCCAGATCTGGGGCCCCCAATACAAGAAAGATGTAGAACTGTTGGAGAGGGTTCAGAGGAGGGCCACAAGGATGATTAGAGGGCTGGAGCACCTGCCCTACAAAGAGAGGCTGAGGGAGCTGGGCTTGTTCAGCCTGGAGAAGAGAAGGCTGTGGGGGGACCTCATTGCAGCCTTCCAGTACCTGAAGGGAGCATACAAACAGGAGGGGATTCAACTTTTTAAAAGGGCAGATAATGGCAGGACAAGGGGGAATGGATTAAAGCTGAAAGAGGGAAGGTTTAGATTGGATATTAGAGGGAAGTTTTTTACAGAAAGAGTGGTGAGGTCCTGGAACAGGCTGCCCAGAGAGGGGGTTGGTGCCCCATCCCTGGAAGCGTTCAAGGCCAGGTTGGATGGGGCCCTGGGCAACCTTGTGTAGATCCAGGCCTGAGGTTGGTGTCCCTGCCTGTGGCAGGGGGGTTGGAGCTCTGTGATCCTCGGGGTCCCTTCCAACCCTTGCCATTCTATGATTCTATGACAGACGCGCCCCCGTTTCCCCCAGCCCACCCGGCTTCTCCCCGGCGGGCAGAGTGCGGTGCGGTCCTCGCGCCGGTAGGGGGCGCCCTCCGCCAGCTGAGGCGCGTGCCGGAGCAGCCGTTGCTCGCCCCGGCTGAGGCGCTGCCGCTGGCCGGCGCTGTGGCGGAACGCCGGGAAAGCCGGTGTGGGCGCTACGAGCAGTGGAGCCGCGGTCACTTCTCTTGAAGAAGCTCGGAAGCTGTGTTAGGGCAACACAGAATCACTGAGGTTGGAAAATGGCCTCACCGCTCCTTCTGAATAGAAATTTCTCCTCATTTCTAACCTGAGCCTCCCCTGGCACAACTTGCAGCCGTTCCCTCTTGTCCTGTCACTAGTTATCTGCCAGAAGAGGCTGCCCCCAGCTCACCACAGCCTCCTTTCAGGCACTTGTGGAGAGCAGTAGCGTCTCTCCTGAGCCTCCTCTTCTCCAGGCTAAACAGTCCCAGTTCCCCCAGCTGCTCCTTGTAACACCCCTTCACCAGCCTCATTGCCCTTCTCTGCACATGCTCCAGGGCCGCAATGTCTTTCTTGTAGTGAGGGGCCCAAAACTGAACATGGTATTCAAGGTGCAGCCTCACCAGAGCTGAGTACAGGGGGATGATCACCTCCCTGGTCCTGCTGACTGTGCTATTCCTGATGGAAGCCAGGATGCTGTTTGCCTTCTTGGCCACCTGAGCACACTGCTGGCTTATGTTCAGGCGAGTGTCAACCAAAACAACACCTTAAGATACCCTCTCTCACTAGTTTCTTAATCCCCTGAAGCATACAGAAACTACAGTCACTTTTTTCTCTTGGTGTAATTATATCTGATGCCTGAAAATAATAATCATCTTCATTCCCATTTACCAGTGATGCATATGAGCTGTTACATCTTCCTGCATAAGCCAGATCTTTTTAATTTCTGCTCAGAGGAGTCAGAGAGACCAGCTTGCAAGGAGGTCTTAACAGCAGACTTAGCAGCAAAATGTGTTCCTTCTGGAGTTATTGTGCAAATTGCTAAGGAGTTGCAATTTGGTTGTTTTCAGACCTGCACAGCTCACCACCGTGGGGAAACGCTGCTGTTTGTGGATTCAGGACTTGTGCTTGGACCTGCAGAACCTGGAGCGGGCTCGGGATGACCTGCGTTTTCGGGGTGTAAAAGGCACCACTGGCACTCAAGCCAGCTTCTTGCAGCTCTTTGAGGGAGACCATAGTAAAGTAAGTCAGACGGGCCAGGGTATACACTTGCCGTCTTTGCAGTTCTCCCCTCTGGGATGCTGTTCTGTTTGGGGGAACATGGAGATCCTGGCATCAAATTCACAAGGGCACTGTGATCACTCTGGGGCCCACTGAGAAGGCCCCGTGTGAAAGTGAACAAAATTTGGGGAGAGAGTGTTTGCCAGCAAACCTAAACAGTTCTTGACAGTAAACAGAGGAGCAAAGGATCCTTTTTTGTGCCTGCTCACCTTCCTGAATTCTTGCATTCTGAGCTCTGTTTTGTGGTTTTCTTCACCCTAAGGTTGAAGAGCTGGACAGAATAGTGACTACAAAGGCAGGATTTAAGCGGTATGTAACAAGCATGCTTAGTCACCTATATTTGCTGTTAGCAAAGCCTGCCTGCTGCTGTTGGCCTAGGTTCCCCCTACTGCCAAAGGGATATCTGTGCTGCCATTAACTTATCTCCTCTTGCCATCTTCCATTCCCAATTGCAGCTTCCTGCAGGAACCTTCATCTCCTAAATAGGCTGCTCCTATTTGTCTCCCTGACAAAGCAAAGCTGCCTCTTTTTCCTCTGCTTTTCTCTCTCCCATCCACATGCTGCCCAAAATTGACTGCCTGAATTCAAAACTGTTCTCAACAGGGCAGAATGACAACCTTCCACTTTGAGCCATGTCACTCCTTGCTCAAAGTCTTGCTGTACAGTTGTATGTGCCTGGAGCACACAACTTCTGTGCTTATTTCTAGGGCCTACATGGTCACAGGGCAAACCTACAGTCGCAAAGTGGATATTGAAGTCCTGTCTGTGCTGGCCAGTCTTGGGGCATCTGTACACAAGGTGAGCACCCTATTTATATGCATCGGGAAGAAAGGGAAACATTTTAGATCTTGAAGAGAAAGGTGCTCATGGTGCAAGATGCTCCTCTCAAGAAATACTAATTGGTGCTTGTTGTTTGGCTGTTCTCTTTGTGATCATGTAATTTCATTGCTGGGTACATGCCAAGTAATCAGACCTCAAAAATATTAAGAGCAGTGCCAAATAAAGCAAGTTTATTGGCCAGATTCTAAGATGGGTTAACAAATCCCATGCCAGATATAAGTCTAATCTATGCTAAATTGATCCAATTAGTGTAAATGTCTTTCCTAGTGGAGTACAAGTTTTTAAATGTCACCGTTTGCTCCTAGTTAATTGCTTTTCTGATAATGGTGTTATTCTGTCTGTCCTTGTGGATTCTTTTCATTGATTTATATCTGTTGCCTCCCTCATCCTTCTCTTGGGCTAAAATGATCTGTGGTATTTTCTTCTGTTTTAGTTTTGTAGGCTGGCTGTTTCAGTGAGCACACATTATCTGTGTTTGCAAATCACTCTGTAATTTTGTTATGCATTTTCAGCGTTCCCTCCTCGTCTGTCTTCCATTCCCTGCAAACATTTGCACTTCTTGAGGTCTTGTTCTATTTCAGTACAGCAGATATGCTTTTTTCCTTATGTTTTCTTGACTGGGATTGCTAGGCCAGGAAGCACGATTGCAGTGTCGGGGGGGGTTGTCCAATTTTTCACTGTCCCCCCCCAGTTTACTTCTCAGACACAAATGCAAATGCTTCTCCAGGAACACTAACGGGACTATAAGCTGCTGTGTGTTGGTTTGGTTCCATTTGTTAATGTCTTGGGTTTTCTTCTAGATTTGTACTGACATTCGACTTCTGGCCAACCTGAAGGAGATAGAGGAGCCTTTTGAGAAAGACCAGATTGGTAAGGGACAGGAGACATTTCCTGGACCAGCGTGTGCCTCTTGTAATTTATGTTGGGGCAGACTGTTAAGGAAACACAGAAATAGCATTGACAGAAGTTGCTTTGCAACTGAGGCTTGACATTGTTGGTATTTTGGGCCCTTTTCAAAGGGGGGGAGAAAAATACACTTTGCCCAAAGGTTTGTGGATTTTAAATAATTAAAATCAAATTTATATTTGTGCACTTCCTGGGTTTGGGGGCAGAGCAGAAGCAGTCATATATTCCCCACAGAGGAGGCCTCTGCTCTGAGGAGTATTTAGTGTTTTCCATTTCTCACAAAGCTAACTGGAACTGTAGGTTTTCAGCTTAATCAGCCTTTTGTCTTTATAAACGGACAAATTTGGAACAGCTGTACTCTTGCAAGAAGAATACTAATGATGTGAGACATTGGAGAGAAAGGGAGAAGGAAACGTAGAGTTTTGGCTCTTGCCTGGGATAAAGTTCAGGCAGGCACCCGGAACAGTGACATAGGGCTGAATCAGCAAATTAAGCCTTAGTCATGTTTGTCACTTCAATCATTCTGCATTCTCTGGTTGGGTTTGACATCCATTCACCAGAGCAGCGGGCAGCAGTGTAAGTATCTGACTTTGAAGGACAATGTTATTGAGCAGATGGGTTCTTGAACACTGCTAGAGTTGCCATGAGTAGCCTAGAGATGGTGCTGAATACTACATTAAAATTAGGTCCATTTGTTTCTTTTATGTGGTAGTGCTACTTCTGTTTTGCAGAATGGCATAATGTCTTCTCACTTTCTTTCTCCCCAAATTTGGATGTTTCTAATCTGATGGGAAAGTGTGGGGGTATCAATTTCTTTATTACATTTTGTCATCAGAAAATCATAATGTACTGAGGCTTTAGTTAAAAACATGATTCCTGACACATTTATTGGGGCGGGGGGAGGGGGAGAACCTTCATTGCTTCTTCCTGAACGCACTACTTGGATGTTGTGTCTCCATGACTCTTTCTCCTTTCACAGGTTCAAGTGCTATGCCTTACAAGAGGAATCCAATGCGTTCAGAACGCTGCTGCAGCCTGGCTCGACACCTGATGACTCTGGTGCTGGATCCCCTCCAAACAGCCTCTGTGCAGTGGTTTGAGCGAACGTTGGATGACAGCGCCAACAGGTTTGTTTAGATCATGTAGTGCAGCAATTTCAGGTGGTCTGATGCAGGAAGGGCTGTTGATGTGCTTAGAAAATGCTATTTTTAAACTAAAACCACAAGTTGCCACCTTCATGAAAGTCAGTCTCAATAGAATCTAGAGACTACAAACTGGTTTCCTCTCTAAGATCAGATGAAAACTGTTAGATCTTTCTGACATCAGGATCCTTCTGCAAAGTAAATCAGCAGAGAGAGGGAGGGATGCAGAAGCCATGGTAATAAATTGCTGTTGTAGTCTTCCTGTTTCAACAGCATACTATAAGAGTACTTGTTTCCTAAAATTTTCCTCTCTGTTTTGAATGTGCTTTTTGACCCTGCTCTTCACTTCCTAATGATACATTTTAGCTGTAATCCCTTAGTCCTCTAAATAATCAAAGAAACTTGCTTTCATCTCTTTCTACAAGAAGTAATACAGATCCTAAAGAAATAGCACAAACATTGATTTTTTTAAAGTAATGTTTAATGAAAACCTGTGCAGGTCTTTTGGATACTGCTCAGCAAACTTTGCTTTGTTTTCCAGTTCTTTTTTATGACTATTTTGAGGTGTACAAAAGTTATCTAAAATTATTATCAAGAAAATTATAGCAATTAAATTCACTATTTCCATTGTCTGGTTAGTATTAAATTGGCATAAAGCTTATTTTTACTTTGGAAATGTTTTCGTTTCAAAGTAGTCTTCTGTTACAGAATTTGATCTGGTATCCTAGAAATTTTTAGATTTTTAAGGTATAGGGCTTGTGGAACAATGAACAACAGTAGTTTTGGCTATAGACTAGTGTTAATATTGTTGATGAGAGTGTTATTTTAAAAACATCCCCACAAACATAACATCTGCATAAAATTTTCTGAAAGCATACAAGATGTTTTCCCAAAAGGACTTCACCCCACAGCTGCTAGTCTCACTAAGAAAAAGGCTGCCTAGGCAGCAGAAAACAATGTAAATTTTAAAAATTGTCGACTGTTTGATCTGGTGTGTGTTTATTTCCCAGTAGCTACCAAGTGTTGAGAGATGTCCTGGATTGTATTTTTACCTCATTTAATAGAAATGGTCATTTGTCCACTTCATAATCCAATTAAAATTTCTGTGCCTTGGGTTTTTCTTGTTAAAGCTGTAGTATTTTGAAAGTAGTGCAAGCCAGAGAAAATGGAATCATCTTGCAAAACAGCAAAGTCTTTTTGGAGACAGTGTGATAGATTTGGGGGCCTTAAATGTAGCGCAAGGTTCAAATACTAGTATATATTAAAAGATCACAGTTTAGAATGGGCTAGGCACTGCTGTCACTGGTGGATGATTCTGTAATTCCTGCACTGTGAGGCAGAGCCTTTTGCCTGACACAGCTCAGTCCCCATGACTCCTCTGCTTTCCTTCCTTTCCTTTTTGTCATGCTCTTTGTGAGGAGCCTCCTTTGTGACCAGGAGCTGGTCTCCTGGAGGAAGCCCCCACCAAATGCACTGATCATAGAATCATAGAATGTGTTAGGTCAAAAGGGACCTTTAAAGGTCATCTAGTCCAATCCCCCCTGCAGTGAGCAGGGACATGTCCGCTAGACTAGGTCACTTGGAGCCCCATCAAGCCTGACCTTGAATATCAACAGGGATGTGGCCTCCACCGCCTCTCTTGGCAACCTGTTCCAGTGACCCACCCTCATATTGAAGAATTTTTTGGTAATATCCAGCTTAAATCTCCCCTTTTCTAGTTTAAAACCATCACCCCACATCCTACCGCTACATGCCCTCATGAATGGTTCTTCCGCAGCTTTCTTATAGGCACCTCTCAGGCTGCTATAAGGTCCCCCCGGAGCCTTCTCTTCTCCAAGTTTGGAGGTTCCCTGCTGAGCACTGCCAGGCACAGCATGAGTTTGCAGCATGGCTTAACCCTGCAGGGTAATATCAGTAGACAGGGCAACACAGAACACACGGGGGAAGATACGCGTGTGTTTGGCGGGCTTTGTAAATTGCTGCCCTCTTTTCTAGCTGTGTAATCATTGAATTACCTTGGAGCTTTCTATGTGTGCCTTCAGGCTTTCTCTTCTCCCTGCCCCTCTCTATCCACACACACACAAACACCAAAAAAAACCCAAACAAACAAACCCCAACCCAAGTCCCCCTCCATTCCCTCCTTCCCCCCAGCTTGAGAGCTACTGCTGCAAGATGTTCTTTAGTTGTCCTGGTGGTGACATTTAAACAAGAGGAAGCACACATAAGGAGAGCAGTTCCAACTATAGGACCACAGTCATGCTATTTACAGAGTTATTCATAGAAACTGAAGGGCTGGATCTGAGGTAGGCTGGAACATGCCCTTTATTGCTAACTGGGGCCCGGGGTCTGTGTCTTTTATAGACGCGTGTGTCTTGCTGAAGCTTTCCTCACAGCTGACATCATTCTGAGTACACTGCAGAACATCTCCGAGGGACTTGTGGTATATCCAAAGGTAAAGCAGGAGATAATGTCTGCAGTGTTGCATCCTTGATAATGCTACAACTATGCTGAAGTGTGGAAGAATCCTCTCACTCAAAGGATTACGTTTTTACGTTAGTTCAAATGGTTTCTGAATTTTGCTCTTCACTCTCACTGCGTGCAGGACATACATGAAAGGGTACTCAGAGAAGCCAAAAGGTAATTTAAAATTTTAAAAGGATCTTTTTTCCCTCAACTGCATGATAGATCTGTAGAACTTAGTGCCAAAAGATATTGCAAGGCATATCTTGTAAAGTCCTGTAACTTGTCATTGTACGTCTTTTACATAATAATGTCTCTCACAGACTACAACTTCTAAGTATCTGATCTCTGGATTTCCAGAGCTAAGCTCAAAAAGAGAAATCATCTGTGCATCATTATCCAGTCCTGGAGATTCAAAGGGAGAAGAAAGCTTCACCAAGGGTCCCAGATGTCTACAGAATATAATGCTGTTTCTTTTTTTCTCCTTTATTTATTTGTTTAAGGTGATTGAGAGGAGGATCCGGCAGGAGCTGCCATTCATGGCCACAGAGAATATAATCATGGCGATGGTGAAAGCAGGAGGCAACCGTCAGGTACAAATGCAGTCAGAAATACCTTAGTTCACTGCTTTTCATTTCACTCCTGAGAAACAAAAGTTCCTGGGCTCTTGTCCTAACCATCTCACCCCTCTTTGTTCTCCATCTACTCCCATAGAGTTACTAATATTCTGCTGGTGCTTGCAAAGCCAGACACTGCTCTCTGAGGAGAGAGCAGTTGTGGAGATGTATATTTTCCCTTAGGAACACAGTGTGTTTGAGCTAATCTGGTTGTCTGTGCTGGTGAAGAGGGAGACCTATTTTTATATTAGATTCTAGTAGGCGTTTTCCTCTTGTAAATGTTTGAAGGAACTTGGAACACAGGCTGGGCTTCTTTAAATGGAACATTTGGCAGTTGGCTACCTTATAATTTAAAAGAATGAATCAGTCCTGTTAACGAAAAAGCAAGTAAGACCATTCTGAACCATTCATTCATGTGTCACTCTTCCTTAGTTCCATATAGTGCTTTTATTATTAACTTTGCGTATGGTCCTTCACTCAGTTTTTTGTGTCTGAGCAAAGTGAAATTAACAATTTTCCTTAGTAAATAAATCCAGACACAATTAGATTGTATTTCCTTATAATTTAATTTCACAATTCAGTTTAAAACTGATAATCAAATATGCATCTTAGTAAAGCAGCTTATTTTCACTTAACTTTAGATAGTAATTTTTCCTTCTGTGTTTATTTTTACATCAGGGACAGAAGTTAAAACTTGCAATATAGTAACAGCAAAAGGTGTCCTAGGAGTTCTGAGTAGGATACCAATACAAGCTGAGAGACTTGGGGTGGTTCAGCCTGGAGAAGAGAAGGCTCCAGGGAAACCTTATTGCAGCTTTCCAGCACCTGAAAGGAGAGGGACTGTTTACAAGGACATGGGGTAATGACCTTAAACCAAAAGAGTGTATATTTAGATTAGATATAAGGAAAAAATTCTTCACTGTGAGGGCGGTGAGGCCCTGGCACTGGCTGCCCAGAGAAGCTGTGGCTGCCCCCTCCCTGGCAGTGTTCAAGGCCAGGTTAGATGGGGCTTTGAGTGTCCCTGCCCATGGCAGAGGGTTGGAACTACGTGATCTTTGAGGTCCCTTCCAACCTAGTCTTTGGTTTTATATGTAGTTCTATTTCTCAGAAACAGTTCTGGCAAGTCACTCATGACACTAGACAGGAAACATCTTTTGTCCTATTGTTCCCCCCTCCCCCCCTCTGATGTTTCTCACTGTGCCAGCCAGTAGGCTTCCTAAGTATATTAAGGGTCATGCCATGTGGATAGGTTTCATTATCTTTTCAGCTTGTTTTCTTTCTGAAGTATCCTGTACTTACCTAAACACTCCTTGCTATTTTTATTAGATTGAAGAGTGAATTTAATTTTGTTTTGTTATTGGCCTACCTTCCTTCTGGTGCTGTTTAACTTTATAACATTTAGTATATTTATAAAAGCTGTTCAGATTAGTATGTTCTGTTTTTATGGGTGAGGATCTCCAGAACAGCACATTTTCTCTGCTTCCCCACCTCATAGCATAGAAACTCTGTTCCTTTCCCCACCACTACACAATTCCTCCCTCCTCCAAACATCCAGAAAGCAGATCTGTTCACCCAAGGCAGGTCAGTGCCACAGCAAAGTGGCTTTTGGATGGAGGAAACAAGGCACAGGAAATCATTTTCCTCCTAACTGAAGATGGATGAAGTGTAATATATTCAAGAAGAAGATTCTTACATGGCGGTGAATAAAAACACATGACTCTTCTAGGGCCAGCTTGTATTTCAGTTCATAGAATATTTTTGGAACAGCCACTATAATCTGTCTTTGGAAAAACCATGCAAGTAGGTAATAGAACAGATGAAAATCCTATAGCGACTCCTAAGAGTACTTGGGAAATTTGGGGAAGTATAAAGATTCCAGTGTCATAAGTTTGTGGTATAATTGAACAGGGAACGTGTGTGTCATTCAGACTGGTTTAGCATCAAAGGGCAGATGTGGAAGGATGAAGAAAATCTGGTTTTAATATAGCAGTGTATGAGACACACAGTCCAAGCTGTGTCTCATCTGTATGCTGACCAGTGCAGTACACTTTGATATTTCTCCCCTCTCGCACAAGTTAGCAGGATGAACGTGTGCTGACAGTAGCAATGAAATGACTTGTTTCTTTTCCTCTCCTATTCCCTTTGTTCCTGCAGGATTGCCACGAGAAGATTCGTGTTCTCTCCCAGAAAGCAGCTGCTGTTGTGAAACAGGAAGGGGGCGACAACGACTTCATTGCCCGTGTCCGTGCTGATGCTTACTTCAGCCCCATCCATAAACAACTTGAAAGCCTGTTGGATCCCTCCTCCTTCACTGGACGTGCTCCTCAACAGGTAGACTGGAACGAGGCTACAGGCTGTAATGCAGCATGTTGTTCAATCTTGTGTCCCTTTGTGTGCTAGAGAGTGTACATACTGTGTGTCTCTGGCTATGGTGATAAGGCAGACATGTTTCCCTCTTGTTTTCCTTGGCTTTCCTTGTGGGCTTCACATTTTGTTACATCACATTTGGATGTATCAATCAGACTGCTGAGTGTCTCTGAAATGGACCCCAGTGAGACAAGCAGGTCTGAATGGGAAGAGAACCCTTCATTTTGTTAATTTTCTTTCCCATCTTTCTTGAACAGGTGGCAAAGTTCCTGAAGGAAGAGGTTCGACCAGCACTGATTCCATACCAAAGCAAGATGGGTGGGAAAATTGAGCTGGCACTTTAGGTATATTCTGTGAAGGTGTGTAGGTACAGGGAAGATAATAAAAGCCTTATTGAACCAGATCTGTTTACTCTGTCATGTTTTGGTTCTCTATGCTGTATTTAACCCCTGAGCTACCTTGATTCCAGATGGGCTTTTCATTCTTTGTCTGCTGTTTAATCAAGCCTCCATCTATTGTGTGCTGGGTTACTGAGAAACGCTTGATTGTGACAAGGTAACTTTATCACGGTACCTTTCACTGGCCCCTTACAGAGCACTGACAGCTGTTTAAAGAGCAATGCCAGGTGCTGCCTGACACTCACATACGACTGACTTTCTGAGGAGCGGGAGTAAGGGGGAACTGGACCTGCTCCATTTCTGTCTTACTCATCTGGTCTTCAACTTTCTCTACAGGTGTCTCGAAAGATGATAAAGGGTTGTCCTGGCTTTTAGAGTACTGTGATTTGAGGAGCAAATAGGCAAAAAAATTAGGAATAATGAAAGGGAGAGGCCATGAGACTTTCTGGCTCATCAGGCTGGTGGACCACCAGTGCTCTCTTGCTGGTTACCTACAGCTTGCAAACACTTGTGAGTTTTAAAGTGTTTAAAATCTTTTGCCTGCTTGTGCCATTAACATTTAATTAGCCACCTGCTTGAAAAGGTTCTCTCTAATTGAACACTGGCAATTTTCAGACTAGGACCCAAAGGGATACCCAAGAAAGCAAACAGACATGGAAGTCCTGCCTTTTCAGTCCTTTTTTCTCCTTCATTGGATTAAAAAATGCAGGGAAAAAAAATAAAAACGAAACTGAGAATCCCTCCAAACCAGCTGGTACATCTGTCATCCCCTGGCCATGAATCTCTGTGCTAGGGCAAGGCTGCCGGCTGTGAGGCGTTGGGTGGGTTTTCCTGCAAGGTTCAGAAGGAATAACCCTGGCACAGGGGAAAAGGCACCCTCCTAGAAGTCTGTGGCCTGACGCACGAGTCCCGGTGGAGGCTTCCGTTCCTCCTTAGGAGACCCGGCGTTGGGACCCCGCTCTCTCTGACCCAGCGGACCGGCGCCGCGGCCTACAGCCCCCACAGCGCCCTGCGCCGCCGCCCGGATGCCGCGCATGCGCGCCGCGCCGCCTTCCAGAGCGGCGCGTGGGGCTGCCGGGTCGGGGCCGGGCGCCTGCCCTGTGGGGACAGCGCGGCGGGACGGCGGGCGGCGGCGCCGCGGAGGAGAACGGGTGAGTGCCGGCGAGGCTGCCGCGGCTGAGTCGGGGCTGGCGGGTAGCGGCGGGCGACTGGGGTCCTGCCATCGGGCGGGAGGGCTCGGCGGGCCGCCCCTCACCCTCTGGGGCTCTCAGCCCTGCTCGGACTCCCCAGTAATGGTGTCGCCACCTGTGAGGCGCCGCACGCACACCTCATCCCTCCCTGCTCCCCTGCCGTGCCCCTCGGGTGGGACCGGACCGAAGCCGCTGGGGCGGCCCTGCGACCGGGGCAGCGTGTGGGGTGAGCGGCCGATCTCCGCTCCCCGGCCCCCTCCCGAGCAGGGAAGGACCCCTCCTCCCCAGTCCCCAGGCAGGCTGCCGCTCACCTGCTGCGCTGACGCAGGGTCTGGGCTCTGCCGAGTGACTCATGTTATGCTCTGCTTCAGCGTCAGGTTCCGCCGGGTTGGCTGGGGCACGTTCTCCCTGTGGGCGTGCTCTGCCCGCTCCCCAGGCTTTGCTCTGTCTCCCCTTTCCCCCTCCCTCCTGCTCCCCGCGTTATACCTCTCCCGCAGCCTGCCTTTCTCTTCGCCGTGCCTCTGACCCTCCGGTGGGCTCGTCCATCCGACACCGCCATCCTCATTCGCTCTCCACGCCTGCGTCTTTTCGGAGGTGCCCCAGAGGAGAGACAGTCTGTTTCCCGTCTGGCTGGGTGGAAGGAACAGTCACGAAACAGGGATGGAAACATGGCAGTGTCCTCCAGGCAGTGGGCATAAATAGACACGTTGCAGGCCCTGTGATTGTCAGCTGTAACAAACGTTAGAAGGAAGTCCGGAGACAAACGCAATTCCTAGTACCCGGTGATGTCAATTCAAGGGAGTGAAGAATCACAGTGACGTGGATTTAAATCTCTTTGCAGGCAGTGGCTGTGGGCTCTGGGACAGCTGGTCTCTTCACAGAGCTGGTAAGGGTAGGACAGGGAAATTTTCTTCCCTGTGTCTGCTTTTTTTCCTTCCTAATTTATTTTTTTTTTTGAGCAATGTCTGAATTTAGGCAGGTACTTTCCTTCTAAACAAGTGCATTTCAGTGTTGGATGTGGGATTTTTTGTGACGCCATAGCTTCCTACTTCATGATGTCTCAGCCTGAATCTGTATGGCTTGCTGTGATGTTTGAGTGGGGGGAGAGTGGTGGGCATAGAGTAATAAGTGCCTTGAGGAAGTGGAGAATCCTTTAGTGCTAATACATGGGAAAGAGAAGTATTCTAGCTGGAATTAAGAACAGTAGGCGTGCAGTAGTGAGGGGCTGGATCTTAAAATCACTCAAGAAGGAACTGCTAGCATAGCAGGAGCAAGGCACTGCTGTGCTTTTGCTGAGTTGTTGATGGGAATACAGTTGCTTGCTGAATAATCTGAATTCTAGAGTATTTTTTCAGCTGCTTACAGAGTCGAATGGTGTGCTGGAAAGAAAGAGTCACCGGAATGAAGATCTATTTCATTATGTAGTTCTGGATCCACACATTGTGTTTGTGGCTTTCCCTATACAGAAACAAAGGTTGGATTCCTACCCTGGAGAATTTGTGAACTAAAAGGAAAGGAAGGGTCTGAGAAGAGGCATTACATGTCAGGGTGGGGGCTGCTTGTGTCATGTTAATATAAAGTTATGTTAATTCTGTATTTAACAGATTTAAATGACAGGTGCCACCTTTCTTAATTCCAGTTTAGGGTAATGTTTTGTGTCTTAGTAATCTTGGGGAGATATCCTTCATAGTGACTTCCTCTGAAGAAGGGCAAAGGGAATCCATGAGAGGCAGCAGAGAGGGAGGAAGTCATGTTTCTGGAGGAAGTGCACTGGTCAGGGGATGATAGGGTTAATATCAAATAATAAGAGAGGTGAGGGAAGCACTGCACACCTGCTCAGGACTGAAACGATTCTCCAATTTTGGGGTCTCTGCTAATGTAATTTAGTTTTTTCTACTCTTCTGTGCTTTTAACCTGTTGCTTGCTTTCCTGCAAGGTGATACCTTTTGCAAATACTGGTGTTCTAAAGGACTTTGACAATCTCAAAAGATACGCAAAAATATTTACCTCTTAAAAATCAATGTCTCTTAACTGAGGTGGTATGTTAATGGTGGAGGTTATTGGTTCAGGGATCTGCATGAAATGAGCTGGCAGCCTCAGCCCTGTTTGTAGTGAATTGGTTTGTGCATTGCAGAATTGCTTACCATGTTTGGTGTTCGGCACACTTTACCAAGGGGATCAGTGAGCTCACTCCTCCCAAGTGATACTGCATTTGAGGTTGTAACTCTTTAAGGAGATAGAGGGGATGGTGTCTGTCTTCCTGGCTGTTAATTGCAAACTTCTTGCCAAAAATATGAGAAGGAAAGAACTTCAGAAAGTAAATCCTAAGGAGTATTGCAATTTTGTCTTCAGCGATAAAGGTAAGGCACCTGATATTTTGGTCCAGCAGCTCTTCTAGCTAGATCAGTGGTGATGCTAGATCCTGTCCTAGCTCAAGTAGGTAGGATAAACAGACTCTGCAATTGTCAAGTAAAATGAGGTAGACAAATAGCTTAGTTGTATATAGTGAGTGCAGTGTCCCAAATGCCCCTCAGGAGATGGAGAGATGTGGGCACTTCAGGTTTGTACTCTCAGCAGCACAGAGACTTGCTTAAACTTCTTTCTATGCCAGCTTCATCGCGTGGTCAAGATTGTAGATACCTAAAGTTTATACAGGGTAAGTATCTGGGAGCACTGGGGAAAATCTCACTCGTCAGCTGTGTTACTGTTGACACCAGGTGGGGAAGAGAAGGATGTCCTGCCACATCTGTTTTGTTTCTGAGGAAGTCTGCTTTTTTTCCAACTGGAGTGCAACAAGTTGTATTGGTAGCAAAGCAATTCTGTTTCTGACTTAAGGAAACCAAAACAACCTAGGAGAAATCAAAACACACTCGTTTCATGAGATAGCAGTAAAGAAGATAGCGTATTGGCATTAATCTGACTACAAGAACTGTTGGCACTGCCCAGTCAGTGCAGTATTTCTTGGCTGGGAAGAGCCTGATGATTCAGAGGTGAAAGAAAATGTCCATAACCCAACGACCCTTATGTTCTGCAGAGGAAATCTTCCTGATGGGGAATTTGTCTTGTTTAGTTACAAATGTTAATCAACATTAATGATCTTTTTTTGTCTTTTTTTTTCTTCCCCCTTTCCTCCCCCCCCCACCTCCCTCCCCGAGTTACCAAGTTATCTTCTGTGCTTATGAATTTCTGCAGGAGCAAAATCTAAGTCTAACATGACATGCTAGATAAGAGCTTTGCAAACAGTCCCAACAGGTGTTTTGGGTGTTACCAGACTCTTCAGAAAGTTGAGTGCTGGAAAGACAGAGCCCTAAAGGAGAAAAGTTCTTGAGTGCTGCAGTTATACTTCCCTTCAGAAGCTGTTTTCTGGAGCCAAATGAAGTGAGACCCACTTAAAGACCTCCTAAGTGAATCTGATGGGGGTTTGGCTGACACTAGAGCAAACAGCTACAGGAGCATGACCTGAATCGAGCCTTTCTTGCACCTCACTAAAGAATGGCAGACCCTGGAAGCTAATGCTTTGTAGATCTGCCATAGGTGGTGTCAAGGATGAGCCATTCTTCAGGTTGTTTTTCCTTTGTCACTGGGAACAATCGGATGAGACCAGCTTGAGAATCAGACTCGTGGGGCGAGCTTAGGGGGACAGGGCTGGCACTGGAGGTGGAGAGCCTTGGAGTTCACAGCCAGTCGCTGGGCAGGGCAGGAATGTCATATAAAAGCCATAATATTTATCCTTATATGACTGTCAGTAGTGTCTTTCAGCTTTTCTTTGATGGGTATAACCCTGCATCTCTAACAGAAGCATTTTCTTTCAAACTTCTGTATAGCAAATGAAACTGGACAGTTGCTGTTACCTTTCACAAACATCTTGTAAATAGTTTGCATACTTATAGAAAGTCGTGAACCAGAGGGTAAAAAAACACTTCTGGAGAGTTTTGGGGAAAGTTAGTTTCTGGAGAGTTCTGCAGAAGTGCCCTGGTCCTGCACCCTGCTTACTTGGGTGCTGAAATTGGCTCTCATGGAAGACACATTTTGTTCCCCTTTAGACACTAATCAGAAACCTTTGAATTATATTTGTACAGCAGTGTTTAACATGGAATTTCCTTTACTATAAGCCTTGAAGACCAGGGCAATTGCAGGCCTACCTTTTGGCTTGCATGTGTTTTCTCCCCTCAGTGTTGGAAGCAAGGAAATTTTGCTATGCAGTGAGAGTGGACACTGTCTGGTTTGCATCCTGGCCCTTTTTTTTTCCACCTTTGTTCAATTGAGATTAAAAAAAGCCCACAACTGTTGTTTCAGTGCCTGATCTATTGTAATCCTCCTGTGTGAGATGGGAGGAGCACCCTGTTCCCATCACGTATCCTCTTGGAGCAATGGGAAAGGTGAAACTCCTCCTCTTCTGATCCTGGGTCCTGGCAGAAAAAGGCTTCCGCAGCAGTGCAGTTCATGCTTGGTAGGCAGCAAGTGTCTGCTGTGTAAGGATTGACACCCTCTGCTTTCCAGGGCTGCGAGTGTGGTAGCGGTTGTTGCAACATGGGGAAAGAGCAGAGACATAAGTAAGTTTGGCTCTGGTTTGTTGTGTAGTTTTTTTCCTGAGCCACATGGGGGAAGCCTTTGTTGTCTCCAGATTTTAGAAGTAAGACCTTCAGCCTTTTCCTGCATGAAGGATCAGCTGTCTGTTTTGAAGCCAAATAAATAAAAGGCAGGTCTGCTCTGAAAAGAAAACATGCTGATACGTAGGATATCTGCATTCTACCGAAGTAGGTGTTGTGTAGGGAGTTTTTTATAGGCAAGCTTGGTGACACGTCGAGCTACGATCAGGAAGTCCAGCTGTGGTCTGTCTGTCTGTCCAATGTGAAAGTGGTAGGAACCAGGATTCCGCTTTTTCACATCCTTATTTTCAAAATGGAGATGACATGGATATGAAACTGGAAGTTCCTTGTTCTGTTCCCTTTCTGTTAACTGGAAATGGCTGCACACCTCCTGCTCTGGTGGGATGCGCTCCCATTACAGCAGGCAGACCTGCGGGGCACCGCTGAGCACAGGGAGCAGATCTGCTGCATGGAAGTACCTCTTGGATACATTTCTGTGTGGAATTAGATGTGCCACGTGGCCAGGAGTCTACAGGTGGCTTTATGGCAGGAGACAGAGTTCCAGTTTACTACTTGTTGTCTCTGCTGCATGTGGCTCTAATAGTGCCCTGGGACAGCTGGGAGGAGGCACTTTGCCCCCTTACACTCCCGCAGGCAGTATGTGATTCCAGCTGGAGACTGGGAAGCACTGGAGTCCCCATGATGCCTCTGCAGTCAACAGCTTGCCTGGCTCTGCAAGGCTGTCACAGCCTTCACCTTTGCTGGTCTCCAGGTCTCATGTCCCCCTTTCTAGGCCTGAAGGAGGCTTTTGTTTTATCTCAGATTCATTTTCTCTGCTACGAGAAAGTGGGCTGAGGGCAGTTCAAGTCCCCCAGCTTTTCATTCCAAGTCACATTGCAGAAAGCAAGCATGAAGGATACCACCTCAGCACCTCCTGCCTGTATCTGCAGTGTGTTGCTCCACACCTGGAGCAGTGTGAGGCTGGCTGTGGTTTGTGAAGCAGGTCCTGGAGTGACCCAGGTTCACCAACACCACATTGACTCCTTAAGCGGGAGTCAGGATCTGTGTGGGACTCTGCATCGCTTAAACATCCAGGGAGTGGTGGTGCAAGGGACAGGGATTTTCTGCATCTTGCCCGCTCCTTACTCAGGTGTGTGGCTGCGCTTTGCTCACACCTGCCTCTTTGTAAAGCTGGAGTTTTCTGGCTATATGTGCAAAGCAAATATTGACTCGTGGGACTGGAGGTATTTGCAACTCTGGGATAGGCCTCAGGGCAGAACCGATGGGGGAAGGGATGGCAAAGGGCTTCCTGCTGAGAGCACCCCTGCTGCCATTCATTGGGCACCATCGGGGTTTTTAAATAAAGTAAAGCTTTCCAGGTGTGAGAGGAGGGAAATGAGCTGCCTCTTTCCATGCCAGAGCTGAGTTTTGTCTGACTTCTGAGAGGAAGAGCCAGTCTCAGTGTCAAATTTGGCATGGTCTACTTGGGATTTTAAAAGGTGAACTGGAAGGGGTTTCTATAACTAGACCTAATGTGTGGCCTGCAGATGAGCACTGTGGCTTTTCTCTCTTCCAAAGCACGCTGCTTTTTTGTTGGGTTTTTTTTTTTTTTTTTAATAAAGGAAGGAATAGAGAGCAGAAGGAACCTGCTGACAGTCCAGGAGTGGCAGTGGGATGCTGTGCAGTGCAGTGCAGATTCGTGTTCAAATTAAGTATGATGGAAAGCAGAGGTTTTTTCCCCATGCTAGCTTATGGTCAGAGGAAATACTGTAAACGCTGTTCCTATGCCAGTGGATGAAAATAATTCTAGAAATAATTACTATGCTTGTCTTGGTCCTTCTCTGACATTCACAGACAGCTCCTGCAAAGTTCCTGGCTTTCAGCATTACTTTGTAAAACATTCATTTTCCACACAGTTTGTTGCTTCTTTTGGGTGACTTTTTGGTGGATTCTTTTTTTGTTGTTGCTATAATGAGCAGAGGAAGCACACTCCTGGGAAGGAGTTTCTGTCCCAAAGTAAAGATCTTATTGAAAGGCTCCTGACAGCATCGTTTCATGCCTGGCACATCCAGGCACTACCGCAGCAGGCTTAAGTGGAGATCACTTGCCAAAAGAGGTGGAGCAAGTAAAACATAGGCAGCAGGAGATTGTTACCTGGTGTCTGCAAGAAGGCAGGTAACTGAAATGTCTTGTATCACAGCTGTGCAGAAGAGCAAGCATCTCCAGAGGAGGTTTGGTATTGCCAAGTGGAAGTAAATTTGCAGGCCTCCTTTGGAAACATCAATTTCCTGAGGACACCTATGCTGGAAAAGAAACTAATTGGATATAACCCTGCACAGTGTGTATTTGCAGCTCTGATAAAGGTGTTGCAACTGGAGTGCTTCCAGGAGCTGTACCTGCTGCTGACAGTGTGCTTCGCTGATGGCCTTCCTTTTCAGGTACCAGGCTGTCATTATAGCTGTCTTCTAGCAGGCTGTAGTCCTTGGTGTTGGGATTTGGTTTAGAGCCTGAACTCAAAAAGTAAAGCTGCAAATAACAGGTGCCAGTTGCATTTTAACAAGAATTGGGTTGTCTTCAAAGCATGAAGACTGCCTGTTGTGTGATCAAAATTGCTTTGTATAGGAAACTTCTATTGCCTTTAAACATGGGAGATGCTTCTTAATGCATGGGCTAAAATTGGCTTAAGTTTGAGAGTTGCAAGTGTTTAGGAGTTGCCATTAGTATTTGTTGGGTCCAACGTGATTTTCCTTTGTGTCCTTTACTGTTGCAAGTTTTCAGAAGTGCAAATAACACAGCTAAGCCAGCCATAGAGTTTTCATGCATGCAACTTCACAAGCTTCATGGGAGCCCCTTTTGTTACCTGCTGTCCCCTGGCTTGGAGAGTTTGAGCTGCTGTACATTTATATCCCTTAGTCAAAGGAAAGAACTTACTGTATCAATTCCACCCAGCAGATCTCCTCCTGACTTGCTCTGTGTGATGCCTGGCTGTGCTAGGGAGCCTTCCTCCCAGTTCTTGTGATGCTTGGCTGGAGGCAGAGTGAGAGGGGGCAGAAAGCAGGGTGATGGAAGACTTACAGGGCTGGCACAATGGCCTCAGCACCTTCTCTGTGAGACAGTGGGCTCAGTGGTCAGTCCCTAGCACACCGCCTCATTGTGCCCCAGCAGGAGCCTTCTCTTGGGGTGCTTCACACTCCCCATGCTGCCCTTCTGCACACTCCAGTGCCAGCAAGGTGAGCCTCTCCTGCTCTCCCTGGGCCCCGTTGCAGATGGGTGCTTGCAGGGAGGTTTCTATAGGAACCAGAGGCAGGAAAAACCTGCCCACCAAGTTCAGTGCTCTAATGTTCAGTGCTCTGAGGGCAGGCACTGGAGGGATCTCCAGTGAGGCAGAGGCCAGCCTGCGGTGAGGATGACGTGGACAAGGGAAGGTGTTTACCCCTGCAACACCTGTGCTGGGACAAGGAGGCCTAGGCCTCTTGCACAGGGAGTTTTCTGATCTGCATGCCCAGCACCCAGCGCCCAGCTCCTCTGCAGCAGGTTGGTTCAGCCGCAGAGGTTAACAGCAACCAAGGGGGGTCCCTGCTCACAAGCTGGAGGCTCTGGGCAGGGATTCAGAGCACAGGTAAGGAGAAGCATGGCAGGTGCACTGTGTGGCTGGAACAGTGACTGCGGTCCTAATAATAGCCACTGGAAACAGGGTTAACTGTGCTGAAGGAAGCCAGGGAGAAGGACATCTTACAGGCTCAGGAGAGGAGCAGCCGTGGTTGCAGGGCACGGATAAGCCTGAAAAAAGTGTCAGAATACATTGTCAGTGATGTCAAGAGGGGAGTGAGTTGTAACAGCAAGTTTACCTGCTTGGTGTGCGTGGTGCCTGTGCTGCCGTGTAAAATGAGTGCGCTGGTGCTCACTTTGTAAGTCTTGTTATGTCTTCAGCTACTGAGGGAAAGGTTGGTGCTAAGAGAGCACGTGGGGCTGGAGTGATGGGAAGCAGACACCTTACAGACCTCATGGGTAAGCGACTGGCCGTTGTATGGACAACACTGCTTCTCAGAAACAAAGGCTGAACATTTTCTTGTTTGGTTTTTCTTTCTTTCTTTTGGCCTGGAGACTTGTCAGAGGATCAGACTGTCTGTTCACCCGTGCCAGCCTTTCTCATGCAGAGAGTTGTTTAAAGCTAGGAGGAAGAAGTCTTATCATTTGTCTTCTCAGGCACAGATGCTTTTTATGCTGTTGCAGCGTTTTACAGCTGTTTATCTTGGAGTGCTGTGGCAAGCTACATTCAGCCCACATGTGCTCACTGGTAAGCTCACTGAGATACAAAGGCAATATAGCCTTCTACTTTTGAGCATTGTAAACAAATTGGGACCTGCTGGATGAATCCCTGGGGTTCTTCTATTAGTGGTTTGGAGTCGTAAGTAGCTTTACTGAAAAGGGGAAGCTGGAAAATACATCCCAGGCATGCAAATGTTAGTTTTTCCCAGGTTCTTTCCCAAGTAAGTACAAGTGACTGATATATTCCAGCACTGGCTTTATCTGCTTGGTAGAGGTGGCTCTTTCTGTCTCCCACACAGAGAGTTATAAGGTTGATCTTGAAGTCCAAAATCTCTCTCACTGATTGCTGAACTATTCCATTGTTCTCCTGGAAAACCCCTATAAAAGTCTGCTGTGAACTGGTACCAGGAAATTAGGGAGGAGAGCTATGCAGGCTGCTTCATCACCTCAGCTCTGTCCCTTCGTCTAGTTTAGAGAAGCCTGGCTCTTTGCAGAGGTACGCAGTAGCGTGTTCTCTACATCCTAGCCCAGTTCACACAGAAAATCCTTGTCAAAGCTTTCCCAGCTCCTTTCAGGGAGCTGTATTCCATGTTTTACTCCTGTGGTTTGTGGTGCTACTCCTGAAATCTGTTTCAGACTTGTTGCATTTAATAATATCCTCTTAAACCCTCTTCCCCATTCCAATCCCTTCTCTGTGGACAGCAAATGATGATGTATGGTATGGTTTTATTAGTATTGATAATTAAACATGAAACTCTGAATATGTGATGGAAAAGCTGATGGAAGTTGACTTGATTTTTGACATGGTTTCAGTCAGTGCTGTTACTGTCACAAAGAGTTTGGTAAATGACAGTGTATTCTTTCTAGCTGACAGGTAAGTATGAAACCAAGAGGAAGTTCTTGTCTCTGTGAGACTCCACGTGGAGTACTGCATCCAGCTCTGGAGTCCCCAGTACAGGAAAGACGTGGATATCTTGGAGCGAGTCCAGAGGAGGGCCATGAAGATGATTGAGGGCTGGAGCACCTCTCCTGTGAAGACAGGCTGAGGGAGTTGGGCTTGTTCAGTCTGGACTCAGGCTTGGGGGTGACCTAATTGTGGTGTACCAATACTTAAAGGGGTCCTACAGGAAGGTGTGTGAGGGACTGTTCCCCAGGGAGTTTAATGATAGGACAAGGGGCAATGGCTTTAAGCTGAATGAGGGAAGGTTTAGATTAGGCATTAGGAAGAAATGCTTTACTATAGGGGTAGTGAGGCACTGGAATAGGCTGCCCAGAGAGCCTGTGGAAGTCCCACCCCTGGAGATGTTTAAGGCCAGGTTGGATGTGGCTTTGGGCAGCTTGGGCTAGTGGAGGGTATTCCTGTATACGGCAGGGGGTTGGAACTAGATGATCTTTCAGGTCCCTTCCAACCCAAAGCATTCTATGATTCTATGAATTTAATTTTCCTCTGGGAAGTTGTGAGGATTCTGTTTTCCATTCCATGTTCTTACATGCTAATTGAATTCTCCCATCACTTTTTTTCCCCTCCTTTTTAATAACAGGATAGTGACCTCTTACCTCTGAGAACAGCATTTCTGGGCCAGCAGAGAGCCTCTGCAACTCAGCCTTACCGAGCATGATGTCAGGTGAGCAGATAGAAGTAGACACAGCACCTTCTTGTTTGGTTGGTTGTTTTTTCTTTTGCTGCAACTTAGTAAAATATAGTTACTGATTTCAGGAACCATTCTTGACATTAGCATGCTGTCTGATCCAATTGGTGCTTAGGAAACTGCCCCATTCTTTGTGACCCAAAGGCTCATTCATTCACTCAGGATGACCTCGGTTCCTTCTTTTACCCAGTGCTGAAGCCTGCAGAAGCTGCTTCAGCCATTGAATGGAGAGGAAGGAGGAGGCTGAAATGTAGTCTGCCTTTCCCATTTGCCATGATTCGCTTGGTTCTGCTCTCCCAAGATTCACCCCAGAATGGGTGGCTCCCTTATGACCTGAGAGATTTCTTTCTATAGGGTGGTAGCTCTAGGGCAAGCAGAAGGCTGAAGAATTACTGGAGTTCAACTGGGGACTACTGAAATTTACTGAAACTAGGTCGTCTTCTTAGACTGGCCAACTCTCCCACCCCATATTTTTGTCTAAGCTTTCCTTCCTGGTCCAGCTGGTTATTTCAGGGCCTGTGTCCTGGAGGGAAACTATACTTCAAAGCCAGGTAAACCTTTTTTTTTTGGTGATGTGCACAGTTGAGGACCTGGAACTTCCATATATGCTTCCAATGCAAAACTTGTTGTCTGCTTTTATTCCAAGGGAAGCTATCCAGTGGGACACTACCTGAGACTAGAAAGGTGCTTATCTTGAGCACAAAAGACTAAGATGGCAGGCATACTTACATTGCTGCAGCACTCTGTACATCGTCTGGCAATATCACAGCCCTTCTGGAGTAAAGGGACCAGCGAAGCATCTTGATGAGGGCTCTGGTTTCCCATTTTGGTGCCTTGGTGAACAAAATTTCAGGGAACTCTGGAGTGCTGCTGCTGCTGGGGCCAGTGCCTCCATGGAAGGCACTTAGTTCTCCATAACAGTATTTTTTTTTAGTGGTTCCCCTGGCTTGGCACTGAAAGCACAGCTTTTCCAAGCAGAATAAAGATGACATGATGCCGTGGGAGTATTTCTCTTCCCTAAAAGTCCCTTCCTTAGAGGGAACTCCACTTGGCCTTTCTGCTTCTTTTACTCAGTAATAGGGACAAAACCACCTGAAATTACTTGCTTCCTTGGTGAAGGGGGAGCTGCCTCATTGGTGAAGGGGGAGCTGCCTCAATGTCTGGAGTAGCAATAGCAGCGAACCGCATCTTCCAGCCCTTGCTGGAAGTCTGTGTTGAGTTTGCATCTTCTAAGGGAGTCCTCCCAGGTTCTCAGTGCTCTGTGTTGTTCTCTCTGTGTTTAGGCCATCACACTCCCGCTGCTGGGGGTCCCTTCTCAGCACTAACTCCCAGCATTTGGCCCCAGGAGATCCTTGCAAAATACACACAGGTACGGCATGGGGCAGGGCGGGCTGCTCTCTGGCTACAGAAGTAAAGGGACCTGGGAAAAGGGGGTCACTGGGAAAAGGATGCACTCTTCCACCAGTGGTTTGGTTGTGGACACTTGTTTGCTACTTAATCTTCATGTGTTTTGTGGCTGTACCCTGGCTCTTGCAAGAGGATCTTACAGAGCACAAAGAAACTTGTGTGAATTATTGCCCTGCTGTTTTGCAACTGTTGCTCCACTGTACAAATGTTGACACCCCCGGGGAGTCTCTGTCACCATCGAGCTACTCTGGATGGCTTGTGCATGGCAGGAAATGCTAGCCTCAAGACTTGTCACCAGGTGGGCAGAGCAGGAAGGAAGGAAGCAGCTGTGGAATTTCATAACTTACCCACAGTGTTTGCTGGAGGCAGCTGAGCACAGTGAAGCAGATGAAAGCTTACTGCAGAGCTATGCTAGACACACGCTTCTCGGGTGCTGCCCCAGCACAGTGCTTCAAGAGACACCGCAGGAGGGGCGGGTGGGCTTGCAAGAGGGGGAAGGTGTCTGTAGGCAGGAGGTGAAGCAATGCAGGGAGCTGAATTTGCTTTGGGTGCACAGAGGTAACAGAGGACTACTGGCTATTAGAGATGCAGTCGAGACTACTTTAGCTGGATTCCTCAGTCCTTGCAGAGGGCTGCATGCCCCTCCAAATGGGAAGTTCTGATCTTGATATGATGCTGCGCTCAAACCCTGCTAGAAAAGGGATTGCTGGGGGAAAAAAATCTGTGCAGGTGGGAAAGCAGGGCTTCCCAACTTTCATGGAGAAGTCAAAATGGGAATTGCACACACCCCAGCTGGGAGTTGTGGGAGGAATCAAAAGTAAAAGGGACTGTAGTTGCCCAGAGGGCACAGTGTAGACAAAGTAGGATGGGGCGGTATCCACGTGTCTGTGTTCTGTTTCCCCCAGAAAGAAGAATCCATTGAGCAGCCAGAGTTCCACTACGATGAATTCGGCTTCCGGGTTGATAAGGAAGGTAAAGTCAGTCCCATCCCTCCCAATTCCATTGTGTCTCACATCCAGCCCTTCCAACTACAGCAGGGTGGTTTTGCAACCATTCTGTCCTAGGTCTCATCTACTCACCCATCATCATCTTTCTGTGTACCTTTCAAAGGGCTGTGCAATAGATGTGATGACCTTACAGGAGTCTGGAGCATAAGATATTCAGCCGAATTGTTTCCATCCCCTTTTGCTCATGTTTGTGGGCGAGAGGACAGTTAAGAGGAAGCTATCACTTCCATTAGCAGCTGCATGCTGGGGAAGGGCAACTTCCCCAGATAGCAGTGAAGTGTCTGTTGTGGTCAACAGCACCGTAAGCACCACCAGCAGGCACAGTGACATGAGCTGCCTCTTGAAAAACCTCACAGACAAGGTGAGTGGCAGCAGTACGTGTTCTACCCATCCCAGCAGCTTGGCAAATTATAGGGGCAATCCTACAGGCTAGTTTTTCTGCAAGATACAGAGGCAGGAGACAAAATAGGAGGAGGCATGGAGACCTATCGCAGCTGGGCACTGAACTACAACAGCTGGCTGCCTTTGCAGAGAGGAAGAGAGAGGAGTGGAGGATGTAGGAGCCGCTTTATATGCACTGAGTGTACATTCCAGGGCTTAGGCCACACAGTGCAAAAGCAGAAGTTGTTTGCACGTGTGCCCAGAGGCACCTTTGAGTCATAGAGGATCGTCTTTGAAGCAGTGATCTGGAGATGAGAGCAGGACACAGCAATTTTCTTCAACCAGAACATTGGATAGACTTGTGCATTATAAAGTCAGTGGAAGGATGTGGACTGCATTATTGGGATGATGAAGGACAGAGTGTCTTATGTCAAACCTGAACTTGTGCTAAAGTATCCATTTTAGAAAACCAGCCTCAGGTTAAGATGCTCTCATTGTGAATTTGGAAAGGTCCCTGTTAAAGCTTCTTTTTGGTGATCCAATATCCCTGATTACTTGTGCGAGCATATAGCTTCTGCTTGCCTCCTCTCAGGCTTGCTATGTCAGCCTGACTTACAGATCCTCACAAAACCCAACAGGATGGTTGCTGTCAGGGTCTTGTTTAATTCCAGCCGCACTATGCTCTAAATCATGAGTAAGTAGAGGTTAGAGGCCTGCTGGCAACTTCTTAGTTCTCAAGGCTCCAGCACCTTTTGCTTAAAACCATAAAATCTGCTGCATGAAGAAGACAGTTAGAAACAAAGTTTTGCCATTCCGTGCTCTAGCTGGAAGATGAGAATGTTTTGAAAGTGTTTTCGACAGATGCCCATCCTACTTTCCCTGTGTTCGTTCCCTCTCCTGTTCCCTCTCTCATTTGTCTCCATTTTTTTCCCCTCTCTCTGCTGAGGCAGATGCTTCAGAGCCAAACTCCAGCAAGCTTCTGCGGCTCCCACTGACAGAGGAGCCACAGCAGAGGCTAAAGTGGCAGGCTCATCTGGAATTCACACACAACCATGACGTGGGCGACCTTACCTGGGACAAAATTGAGGTCACCCTACCACATTCAGACAAGCTGCGCTCCCTGGTGCTAGCTGGCATCCCACATAGCATGAGGCCACAGGTGAGAGTGCTACCTCTTCTGGGCAGGGTGTCCTGCCTGGAGTAAGAGTGGAGTGAGACCGCTTTCTCTTGGTTGAGAGGATGTGAGACTCTGGCTTTCTGTGGCTATTGTAGTGACTCTTCCTATCTCTGTTCACCCTGTCGACCCAGCTGTGGATGCGTCTGTCGGGGGCCTTGCAGAAGAAGAGGAATTCAGAGATGTCATATCGGGATATTGTGAAAAACAGCTCTAACGATGAAACCATTGCTGCCAAACAGGTAGGAGATACTCTCTGGTGTTAACAGGGCACAAGGGAACAGGGAGAAGGGCAAGATTTGCTGTCTAAGGATGAAGAGGAGGCCTGACACCTGCAGCAACGACAGTTGAGAGGACATGTGTGGTTGAATCCTGCTAAAGCTTAGTCCTGTTGGGCATATTCCTCTTTCATTATGTCAGAATAGCAACTGTGAAACAATTGTTCAGATGCTGGTAGCTGACCCTGTCCTTGCTTATGGTTGTCTTGCAGATTGAAAAGGATTTGCTCCGCACGATGCCCAGCAACGCCTGCTTCTCCAATATGAACAGCATCGGGGTGCCACGGCTGCGCAGGATACTACGGGGACTTGCGTGGCTCTACCCAGATATTGGATATTGCCAAGGCACTGGCATGGTAACCTGCTTTGAGAGTGTCTTTCAGAGGGATCGTTTTGTCTGTGGGGGCTGTGCTACACCAAGGGATTTGAGGCAGTGCTGCCATACACTGCAGCCTCCAGATGAGCTGAAGGGGAATCCCTTCCACATGGAACATTTTCCTTAGGGAGAGGAGAGCAGAGTAGCACCATCAACAGAGATGTTGAAGGATTCAGTCCATATGTTGGGTAGGGACAGGCATTACACTGAGAAATCACTTCAGTGGGAGACTGCAGGAGAGCTGCTGCAGAGGAAAGATGATGTTGGTCACCTAGATACCAGTCCATCTCTCTGTGGGAGGGAGTGGGGCAAGAATTCTCTTCCCCTTAGGACATGCAGTACTTCTTCCTTCAAAATCCTAGGTGGCTGCCTCTCTGCTGCTCTTCTTGGAGGAGGAAGATGCCTTCTGGATGATGTGTGCTATCATCGAGGAATTGGTTCCTGCCTCCTACTTCAGCACCACCCTGTTGGGCGTGCAGACTGACCAGCGTGTCCTGCGGCAGCTCATCGTGCAGTACTTGCCTCGCCTGGACAAGCTGCTCCAGGAGCATGACATCGGTAAAAATGTGCCCTAGAAACAGCTTTCCATGCCAGGATGGAGCACAGGCTGAAATTATTGCGTTTGTTTCACAAAGTGAGAGCAGCAGGGCTAGGAGCAAACCTCCTAGTGCTGGTCATCCTTGAGCTGGGAGGAGGGCACTTAGGAGAATCCATCTTCATGGGTTGCCTGGCTTCCCTTGTCATGTTTCTTTCCTGTGGTTTTATTCACAGAGCTCTCCTTGATCACCTTGCACTGGTTCCTCACCTCTTTTGCTAGTGTTGTTCACATCAAGCTGCTGCTACGTATTTGGGACCTCTTCTTCTACCAGGGCTCTCTGGTGCTGTTTCAGCTGACTTTGGGCATGCTCAGTATGAAGGTAATTCCCACCTCCTCCTCCTCCTTTGTAGTACTTTGATGTCCAATTCTGAGTTTTAGGGCAAAGAAGGATTTGTATCCACTTCCAGTTTGCGGTTTGGGGATGTGCTGGGGAAGATGACACCCTGCCAATGGGGAGCTGTGAAGTTTCCAAGGCACTTCACAAGATTCAGGGACTGCTTTTTCCCCTGCCTGCCTCATTTGTTCCCTCATAATTAAAGGCCATCAGCTGCCCCCATCTATTTAGTCTGTATACCTACCCAAGGGTCCATCTTACCTAAATCAAGATCGTTCGTGATTTTGCGATAAGAGCAGAGATACAAAGCCGAGGTTGTGGTCATCTGGGAAGCTTTTGATGGTCCCGTGGAACGCTCCCAAAATACTAGCTAGCGTTGGCCTGACGTGTCGTTGCAGGAGGATGAGCTAATCCAGTCTGAGAACTCTGCCTCAATCTTCAACACGCTCTCGGACATCCCGAGTCAGATTGACGACGCAGATGTGCTGCTGCGGGAGGCCATGCGCGTGGCTGGCTCGCTGACAGATGTGGCGGTGGAGACCCAGCGTCGAAAACACTTTGCCTACCTCATTGCTGACCAAGGGCAGCTGCTCAACTCCACCACCACTGTCAACAGTTTATCCAAAGTGAGCGCACAGAGTCCCATTTGTCTCTGCTGCTTCCTTTTTACCGTTCTCTTCCCCTGCCCCCTCCCAGTTGCTATTTGTGAGCAAGCCGTCCTCCTGTTTGAGAGGATTTTGGCTTCAGGATGACTGTGTCATCCAGTGGAGAAAAGGTGTTGGGAAGTGAGGGGGAAAAATGCTGCCAGATCTGTCCTGACTGATAAATCCACAGGTGAAAGGGATATTGACACCAATTGTAATTATTAATGAGAGTAATAATGAAAGTGATACATTTTATTAATGGAAACGAAAAGAAACAACATGCTTCTGGCAGAATTTGCTTGGATCATGCGGAGTAGAAACTGGAGTTAATCCATCAGTAAGAAACTGATACACTAAAATAACTCTGGAAGGTAGACTCAGGAAACAGCAGCACCTTTCAGAAGCTGAATAAAAAAGATGAACCTGTGTTTAACCTTTGAGTACAGCTGGCAGTTGCGGAGGCAGTAGTTCCTGCTTGTCAAGCCTGTGTGGAAGAGACATTCTTGAAGCTTGTGTGTGCTAATCACAAGACACTCCTGCAATTCTAAAACGTAGTAGGCGTGCACTTAGAAATCTATATATAATTACATGTGGAACTGCTTTTGGCAACAAGCAGAGTTAAAACTAAAATTATTCACTGATTCTTGACCTTCAGTTATGCTTTCATAATAGCTGAGCTATAAATTACCCACTGCACATGGAGCAGATCAAGCAGTAGGGCTGATTCATTGTGTTAGAACCAGAAGAGCTCCTGTCTAAACTGCCCACTCACTTGCCTGCCCCTCGCAGCAGTGGGTGTCAGCACCCCTTGCCCAACACTGACCTGCATGGAGGATTGCTTTGGTTTGTTTCCAAAATCCTCCTAACGAGTGTGCTTTGTTCTCTCTCTTCCCACTCCCTCAGGTTGTGCGACGCAGGACGCAACGCAGGAAATCTGGCATCACCTCTCTGCTTTTTGGTAAGGATAGTCCTGTGCCTTTCACTGGCGTTGATGGATGTAGCAGCCTAGGACAGAGAGGAGTGAGCAAGCAGGGCAACACTGGGACAGAGAGAGAGGAGGGAGCCTGAACTGAAGGGTGAGGGCGAAGAAGTGCAGTTTTCTACTTAGTCACTTTGATAGAATCATAGAATCAGTTAGATTGGAAGAGACCTTTAAGATCACTGAGTCCAATCACAGCCTGGCCGTGCCTGGTGCACCTCTAGACCATGTCCTCAAGCACAACATCTACACGCCTTTCAAATACCTCCAGGGAAGGTGAGGTATTTCAAAGGTTAGCTTAGAAAGTGGATTTTAGGTTAGACAGTCTTCACATGGCGACTGACAGTGTGTTGCAGCTCAGCAGCTAGAACATCCTTCCTGCCCTGACAGCTCAAACACATTTTCTGGCAAATCGCGGGCAGGCCGCAGGCTGGGTGTTGGACTCTCCTGTTCTTCCTCTGCTCACTTCAGTGACATCTCTGAAGATCTGTGACAGGGCAGGGTGATCCACTGTGTCACCCATCAACATTTATAAATGCAAACATCGCTGATGTTCCCCCTTACTTGAGGAGTTCAGTGTGAACACTTTTAATTTTCTTTGCTTGTGAGCTAAGCCAGCATACACCCAGAAAACACACAGATGGAACAGGCTGGGCACAGGTTTGAAAGTAACCTACTTCTGACTCCATAACACCCCTTTCTATTGCAAGCCTTGCTGTCATCACTTTCCTTGCAACTGGTTTGCTTTCTTGAAATTGCCACATCTCACCACAGAAATTGTTTTTCTGGAGGAATACAGCACACTGAATTTACAGGGTGCAGACAGTGTTCCTGTTGTGGTTGAAGTGGCCTGAGTAAATCTAAAACTGGGTTTTACTGGTCTTTTTAGAGAAGAGTTTTTCTGATGTCCAGGAAGCTGATATGTTGTCACAGGCTTGCTTGCAAGCACATAAAGTATTACATATAAAAATCATGGTAGAGGACCCATGAAGCTGTAAAGTCAAGCATGCAGAAGTGAAGAAATGCAGGAAAAGTTGCTTGTGCAACCTAAACTCAGACCTCTTGTATGTAACATTATCACGGAGCCGGTACGGATGGAACCAGCAGGGAACTGAGCTGCCAAATGTATCTTTCTTCTGCCTCAGTCTCCTTGGCCAAGTGTGAGTAGCTTTGGGACAGTGATAGTGAGTTACACCCATGCACGAAGATAAAATTTAAGATCAAGCTTCAAAGTGTGTCAGTGGTAGAACTGAGATGATTGATAGTGTGTTCTCTTTTCAGTGGGGCTTCTATACAGCGACTTACATGGTTTTTAGCTAATACTATTCTTAGTAACTAAATCATTGGTTAAAATAGAGAAGATTTCATCCTGCAGCAGATGACCCAAATGGAAAACTTCAGCCCAGGTGAGGGCAAGGAAAGCTTGGTTGTGATGAATTTACCTTACAGTGGGAACTGTCAATCGCCCTTCAGTGTAAAGTCATCTGGCTGTGATGGTTATTGCGTAGCACCCCTACATAGCCCTCAGCTGAGTGAGAATAACAACTTACACAGAACTTCATTCTTCTTCCTTCAAGTGTAGATTTAGTAGTGACCTGGACAGGAGACGTAGAATCACAGGAGCACTGTTTGGAAGGGACCTCCAGGTCCAACCTGTCCTGCTCAAAGCCAGATTCTTGCTCGTGCTAGATCAGGTTAGTCAGCTTAGAGTCAAGGAGTTGGACCAGATTTCTTTCAGAGTAGAACCTCCTCATATGTGGCTGATCCTGCACTGGTTTCCTGTCCATGCAGGCCTGTCGGGTGCAGTGAAGTGAATCTGGTGGAAACTATGTTTGTTTCCTTTCTATCACGTAAATTCTAAGGTGGGAGGGTGTGGAACTTGCTTCCGGTATCTCCTGCTTGTGTTGGGGTGGGATTGATCAGAGCACAGAGGGAGGAGCACAGCTTTCTGGCCAGAAGGGACTGAATGGTGACAGAAAGAATCAGTGATCTCTGTAAAGGAGGGCAGCCCACGGAGCTGGTGTGGCTGTGGTTGAGTAGTTTCTTCTTTAGTCACATTCTGTTTTATCAGTGTGAATGTTCTGGGAATCCCCACCATCTACATGAGCACCTGTCTATTTACAATCTTAGTGTCTCTGAAGCTGTAGTGAGACTTCTTATGTGTTCTGCTTCCTAACCCTGGCCACTGAGGAGGTTTGGTTAATTTGCCTTGCTTGGGCTGGGAGTGAGTATGCCCTACAGTCTTTCTAGTCCAGAAGCAAAGTTCAGTTTTCTCTTAAGCTCTGTGTTTCTGATTCTTTAATAACTTAATTTAGAAAATAGAAAATTATAAAAATAATTTAAAATCTAATTTTGTGCTTCTATCAATGTTGTTAAAGTGCTGGCCTTTTTAATTAGGGTCACTTATGATTAAAAGATCCTGTTAATCACTTTTCAATAAAAACAAGCTTTTATAGCTGCTACACTGTATTTGTATTGGTTTCTGTAATGCTGTTAGAAGATAAGCAAAGTACTAATTTGTTCAAATTAGTACTAATTTGTCAATCAAAACTCCCAGGGGAATTAGTGACTGTTGAAAGATGCTTTGGTAACTTTTACTTCGTACCTGTGACCATTTTCATACACCCAAAACTTTTGATACCTGGCTCTTGGGGAGGTCAGGGTCTTCAGTAGATGGCAGCTTTCATGCCATGGCTCTGCCTGCTAGACTGACACAGTAAAATGGGCTGTCTTGGTTTTTTCAGATCTTTTTCAAGCCTCTGTGAGGAATACAAAAATCAGTAGTTCAGTGAGAAGCTGTGTCAAGATAACTTCACTTTAAGAGAACTTTAAGTTCCTTAGTTTAGTGTCCAACCATTCAGCTGTCTGTATACTGTGTAGGCACTTCTCTAAAGTAGTAGACAGTACCTTGGTAGTCTGAGTTGTCCGAACAGATCAAAGATGGCATCTGCCAGTTCCACATGTGAAGCAGCACCAGCTCCTGAAAATCTGAGATAACCAATACCACTCTTGACTATTTACATTATTGAAGAGATTGGCAATGAGTACCTTCCCTAGTGTGGGCACTTCTGATGTCAGGCTGTTTTCATTTCTGCAGAATCAAAGATTTCTAATGTTAACAAAACCATAAATACCTTATACTAGTTGTCCTTCCCTCACCTTCCCTCTGGCTGTGTGGGCTCCCCCAGGCGATGATGATCTGGAGGCACTGAAAGCCAAGAACATCAAGCAGACAGAGCTGGTCGCTGACCTGCGTGAGGCCATCGTCCAGGTGGCACGGCACTTCCAGCGCGTGGATCCCAAGAACTGCAGCATTGTGAGTGGGAGCAGCTGTGTCTGCACTGCTGTGTGCTCCAGGCATGAGTGTTGAGTGGCTGCTGCAGGACAGGGCTATTCAATGCTCCTGGAGCGTAGGCTTCAGGAAGAGCATTCCAGGTGTAGTAGGTGGAGGATGGAGGAGGGCTCCTTGCTGAAGGAGGGCTGGGCTGGGAGGTTGTCTGCCTGTTAAGAGCAAGAAGAGGGTTGGGAACAGGGACATGCAAGCTGTGGCAGATCAGTTGGGAGTCATCTGTTGCTTTACATTCCTCTTTGATCTTCATCCACATGCTTGCTAGGATCTGACTCCAGACTACAGCATGGAGAGCCACCAGCGGGACCACGAGAACTACGTGGCCTGTTCACGCAACCGGCGACGGCGAGCCAAGGCGCTGCTGGACTTCGAGCGCCACGACGATGACGAGCTGGGCTTCCGCAAGAATGACATCATCACGGTGCGTCAGCCTGTGAGGCAGGGACCAGGCCGAGACCATGCAGACCCAGCTTATTTGGGATGCTGCGCTGCCTCTCTTGCAGGGAAAGAAGGGAGGAGATCAGCTCAGAGCTCAGTTAGGAGTCTAAGGGAAGCAGCTGGTGCTTCTGGGGGCTGCGTGGGGATGAGGCGGTATGTTCTGTGTGTGCTGTCTTGTGGGTCATTCTCAACGCAGCCATCAAATCCCTGTCCTGGCTGCCATGCAGCTGAGCAAAAGATTGATTAGGTCCAGCCTGGGCTGGTTTAAGACTGCACACTAAGCTCTGGTAAGACTGCAAAAGCATCCATTTGCATTTTAGCTACGGGCATCCCATCTGAAGTTGGGGTGAACGGGGAAATGTTGTGTTTGCAGTAGCTTTTTGCCCTTGAAGGCTCTGGGCCACGTGAGAAGTGAACATTGTCAAAACAGTTGAGAAGGAAGCAGTTCCTCGTGCGCACACTGCACTCTCTTCAGCCAGTGTTTTCCACTCCCTCTTTTTCAGATCATTTCCCAGAAGGATGAGCACTGTTGGGTGGGAGAGCTGAATGGACTGAGAGGTGAGAGCAGGATGGGTTGCACTGGGGAGAGCGAGCCTGGATGTGGAACATCCATTTATCCACAGCAACTGCTCTGGCATGTTTGCAGCAGGGGCTTTCTGGTTACCTGCCACAAACAAGGGAAATATGTTAAAGCAGGATTTGAGAGCAGCGGTGCAGCTGCCTGGTTACTTCTTGCAAACAGCAAGTTTAAGCTCTGTCCTCCTGGCACAGAGTGGTTGGGTGCATGTCACCTCTGCTGTTCGTGGGCAGTGTCCTGAAATTGGCTTCCTCTTGCAGTTGCCTTTAATTCTTGTGATTTTTGAGGCTGCTCGCTTCCTTCTTTGGGGTTGGACCCCGTGAACTCTGATTTAGTCTCAGCTTCCACAGAGCTTTGGTCCTGTCTATGTTAGAGGCTTCTCAGTGTCAGTATCAGGCTCACCGCTCTTTCCACTCTTTGTAGGTTGGTTTCCTGCAAAATTTGTGGAGATCTTGGATGAGCGGAGCAAAGAGGTGAGTGAAAAAACAGACAACGACTAAACAAAGCCAAACAAACTAAAAAGTCATGTGAAATGTAACTGAAAAAATGTAGGTGAAAAGAGCTATAAATATATGTATTTCCCATCTTGAGTCTGTTTGCTCTCTCTGGCTATCGAGCGCTTGGCGATGTGATCAGGCAGCTTATCTTCCTGATCCTGTTTGCTCAGCTTCCTCATGCTGGCCAAGTGGAGAATGAGGGCCCCAGAGGTCTGCAGGGGGTGGTTGTGTGGGGTGCCAGGACCCTAGAGCTGAGCTTCAGGAAAGCTGGAAAAGCAGTGGGCAGGTACACAGCAGGATCCTTTGGGCAGCATTTCTGCCTGTGCTCTCCTCCTCCTTTGAGGCTGTGCCTGTGGATCCCACTCAGGCTTTGCGGTCACCACAGTGGATTCTTGAGCAGCTGTGCCCAAAGGAGCACTCTGTCTCAGTTCATCTTGCTGCCAGCAGCGGTGAGATGCCACGTGTCTAGCACAGATACTTCAGTATTGCCCCAGACTGGAGTAATGGATAAGAGACAAATGTCACCAGCCGTTGGCCTGGGCAATTTGCAGGGCAAGTAGAGAAGACCTTGTTATCCCCCTCAGTGTTTGGTGAGTGAGAAAGGGGTTAAAAGCTGACCTGAGACCCCCAAGAGAAGCCCCTAGGAGATGTGACTGTTGACATCTCACTTGCTTCATCACCCCCTTCTCAGGGCTGGTTCATTAGGTGCAGATCAGTTCTCTGTGTAAACACACCTGGTGCTTCTGAGCAGTTCTGTCATCTGTGGAAAGAGGGAGGATCCTAACTTTGGCATATTACTGTTCAGTGAGAAAGGGGAAATAGCTTGGAGTGATGTCCCACCTGATCAGAGCATTCCCATCTACCCCTATTTGTCTTGACTTTTAGCAGCTTACAGAGTCTCAGAGACGCTCAGTGTCAGTCCCTCTCTGTATGTTAGCCAGCAGCACACCAGAAGGCAGCAGTTCCTACATGCTGCCAGGATGGTGCTGGGGTCATCTGTTTGGTGTCTGGGCAGCACCCAGGCATGAAGGTCCTGTTGTTCCAGTAAATCCCAGGGGAGGAGCACTGGACGTGGTCCCTTATGCAGGAGCCGGCAAGAGCATAAGGGGTTAAGGGAGGTGGGCTGGTAGGCATCTGGAAGAGGAAGAGGTGCGTGCAGAGAAGCTGTAGGGGAGCAGATGTGGGCCAGGTCCATGCTCTGCCCCCTCACTAGGATGCTGAGGGCTGGCTCTTCATGTTCCTCAGTACTCCATCGCTGGAGATGACTCAGTCACAGAAGGGGTGACAGACTTGGTGCGAGGGACGCTGTGCCCAGCCTTGAAGTCCATATTTGAACATGGATTGAAGAAGCCATCTCTGCTGGGGGGGCCCTGCCACCCCTGGTTGTTCATTGAAGAGGTAAGATGTCTTGGTTCTCTTCACGGGGCAGTGTTGCCACAGGGCTGGGGTGAGGGGGCTGTAAGGTGGCGTGTCCTCTGACTGTCCCTCTGTCCTGTTAGGCTGCGAGCCGAGAAGTGGAACGGGACTTCGACTCTGTGTATTCTCGCCTTGTGCTCTGCAAGACGTACAGGTGAGGCCACCTGATCCATACCAAGCAGTTGGGTCTGTGCCCCACACCTGCACGTTCATCAAACCGCTGCTGCTCCCCACCTTGGGAAGGGTCGTGATCTCCCATCCTCCTGTGGGTGTGGTGTCAGCAGGCTGCTGTGCCTGTGCTGACTCAGGGCTGGCAGTGGCTCTTGCTCCCTTGCCCAGGCTCCTGTGTTTGCTTCTGGGTCTGTATCTTGCACCCTCACAGCTGCAGGATCACCTGTGGGCCCAGTGGTAGCCAGAGACCTGTTGGGGTACGGAGGAGGAAGGGCCTGCATGTGCCCAGGGTGGCTCTAGAGCTGGCTAGTTCTCTGCTGTGATCTTTGCAGGCTTGATGAAGACAGCAAAGTCCTCACTCTGGAGGAGCTGCTTTACCGGGTGAGTGGTTGCCCCCAGCCCAGACAGAGCCCAGCTCCTCATATGGGGAAGCTTCCCATGGAGGCCAATGGAGGGTGATGCTCATCTCTAGGGAGATGCTTGAGAGTCTCCCAGCCCTTCCCTAATGGGAGGGAGTAGATATGCCAGTTGCCTGGGGAAAGGCAGAAAGCAAAGCCATCAGGAAGGCTCAGCCCCCTCAGATGCTAGCAAGTGGCACTGGGGGAGGGTGGGGGCCCTGGGCAGGGCAGCCTTTGGCTTTGCTGCTGAAACATCCACCCAGGCTAAGCTGGAACAGCAGTAACCATGTCTTCCCCCTCTGCAGGCAGTTCAGGCTGTGAACATGACACACGATGCTGCACATGCACAGATGGATGTGAAGCTTCGTTCCCTCATCTGTGTTGGTCTCAAGTGAGTAATCCAGATCTAATACCCTGGACTTGTGGGTGCAAAGAGCTTGGGAGGGGGCAGAGTGGGCCCAAGGGCAGCAGCTGTTTCAGTTTACCTTAGGCCACAGGGTCCTTTTCCCCGATTCACTGCAGCCACAGAGTGGGACACGCTCCTTCTTGTTCATTGTGCCAGCCTGGCTCCAGGCTGGAAGAAGTAGCTCCTTCTACGTGGAGTGGTTCACACAAGTTTACTGGGTTATCCTGTTCCCACCAGGACTGTGGGCTGGGGTCAAGGCTTGGGCTGAAAACAGACCCAAAGGGATGGGGCTTATTTCCCTGCCTTCAGCTAGGTAACCTGCCTCTACCCCATTGCTGCAGCGAGCAGGTGCTGCATTTGTGGCTGGAGGTGCTGTGCTCAAGCCTGCAAACTGTGGAGAAGTGGTTCCATCCCTGGTCGTTCCTGCGCAGTCCCGGATGGGTGCAGATCAAATGTGAGCTGAGGTGAGTGTCCCCGTGGGCCTCACCAGGGTCTGGAATGGGTTTCTTCCCCCTCTGCAGGCACTGGCCTTCACTGTAGCAGGCTTTGGGCCCTCTCCAGTGAGCAGCAGCATGGACTGTCTGGAGATTTCCTTCTGTGTGCTGAAGCACCAGCGACTGTCTAGACAGTTTAATGCAGTGCAGTGCCTGCCTGATCCCAGAGCAGAGCTCCTGGGGAGCTGTCGTGACAAGCAGGTAGCCACTGCCTGCCAGCAGTCTCCTGCTGTGCACTGCACCTATCCTGATGGAGAGATAGCCTCCTTCGCTCCCTGCTCTCCAGGTCAGCCAGCCGCCAGGAGTCCAGAGAGCAGGGAACTTGCTGGGAGGACAGTGTCACTAGCCAGGAGGGAGCCAGTCACCATCTCACTCCCGATGGAATGGTGTCAGGGCTGAAGGCAGCTGAGCTCACACAGAGCTTATCACATGGAGCCCAGGGCACACATCCACGCTCTGAGCTCCCGGCCCTCCTGTGCTCTGCAACATCACAGCCAGTCCCGGGGCGATGTAGAGCAAACCCCTGCTGCTGCCACCACCACTCCAGCCCTGTTGATGCTTCTGTCCGTGTCACCTGGTTGCCTCTGGCTCCCGTGGGAGCATCTAGCCAGGAGCAAGCCTGCGTACACACTTCAGAGTGCCCTGTTCTCCTTGTCCAGCTGCTGGGGGGGGAGGGAGTCCCCTCTGCCTCTGCACTGTGCTGGCCTGTGGCTGCTTTCATGCAGCACAGGGGTTGAGCTAGTTCAACACAGCCGAGTGAGTGGGACTGGTTCATGGCTGGGCCCCGGATTTTGTGGAGCAGAGATGGAAGTTTATGTCACATCTCTCCCAGCCAGCTTCCTGTGGATGGCCCAGGCTCCCTCACTGCTGCAGGAGTTGGAGGAGACCCCCCCACAGGAGTTTCCCCTGAGCCCGAAGGACTGGTGCCCTTGTTGCCAGGAGAGCAGAGCTCTGCATCCCTGTCCTGGGCGCAGGGCTGAGGCATTGCCTGCAGCCCCTGCTCAGAGCGGGGTCCAGCGGCGGAGCTCCATGCGCCTCCCCCGTGTGGCACTTGTGCGTGGGGCTCAGGACACTTCTGGGAGACAGGGGTGTGTGCAGAAACTCTGAGGGGCTACTGGCAGGGGTCCGTTTTCAGGAGAGGAATGTGCAGTCCCTCGTTGCCAGCGGCAGCAGTCCTCAGCCACGTGTGCCCGCAGCTGTGCAGAGTCCCGGGCTGCCCGCACCTCCTGCGCTGCTGGGTCAGGCTCTGTAGGGGTTGCACTTGAGTCACATCACATCTTCGAGCTTCTCTCCAGGCTAGGCCTGGCAGGATGTGAAGCAGTAAGAGAAGGGGGGGGGAACGGGATGAATGGCTGGTGCTGCCCTTTCAACACCAGCCGCATTTCATCCTTGCAAGCGTAGGGGCTGCCGGGGCAAGCGAGGAGCCAGTGCGACTGTGGAGCAGCAGCTGTGGGCACAGGCCAGAAGTGTGATGCGGGAGGGAGGGTGTGTGTGGGGTTTGGGGTGTGTTACCATATCTCGTTTCCATTGCAGAGTCCTCTGCAAATTTGCCTTTAGCCTCTCTCAGGACTGGGAGCTGCCAATAAAGCGGGAGGTGAGTAGGTGGCATCTCTTCTCCCCACCAACCACAGGCTTCACTTACCACTTCTGTCTCCCGGCTTCGTGCTCCAGCCCATCCTCTGTCTCTTCTTGAGCTGGCACCAGGGGCTGTGGATGGAACTGCTGTCCCTGCTGGGCCAGGCTGTGCACAGGACCTGGGTGGCAGCGCTGGCAGAGAGGGCTGCCTGTCCCTGCCAGCGAGGGCAGAGGGAAATGGCAGGCGCCCCGCCTCCCCTGGTGCTCTCCAACCGCAGGGCCTCTCCCTGTTCAGCTGTGCAGAGGGCTGCTCTGTCTGGGTGACGGAGATGTTGGCGCGCTTGGGCTCTGCCCACAGACACAAGCTCCTCTTTTCTGGCTGCGGTGTACTGACCTGGGTCTCTGTGTCATCCTGCAGGAAAAGGAGAAGAAGCCGCTGAAGGAAGGGGTGCAGGACATGCTTGTGAAGCACCATCTCTTCAGCTGGGACATAGATGGGTGACCCCCACCCTGCCCCATCCTGGGGAACTTTCTCAATGGCGCACACACCTCTCCCCGACCCCCATCATGTCTCACCCCCTGCCCTCCCCCACCCCACCCACTTCTATCTGTGACAAAGTCCCCCTCGGGGCTAGCAGGCCACCTGGGATGGATGGCAGCAGTGCCAAGAGGCCAAGCTGCAGATGGTCAAGGGTGATGCTGCAAAGGGACAAGTGTGTTCTGGCCACAAAAACAAGTGCCCACCCTCCCAGCCTTCCCCATCTCTGCTGTCCCCATCCTCTGCTTGCCTCAGCCCTGCCTCCCCAGCAGTGCCTGGGGGAGCAGTCTGGCCTCACCGCCCCTCCCACACTGCCACATGAGACAGCGGCTGCGTGGGTGGGTGGGTGACCACGTCTGCTGCTGTAGCTGTGGGGAAGACAGCCCTTGTGGGATGGCTTTGATCCGTGAAAGCTGGTGCCATTGGCAGGTGTCCCTGTGGGTGCAGGTGGCATCAGGCTGGTGAGAGACTCGGAGCAGGGATAGCATGCATCCCTGTGCCAGCCAAGGCCTTGTTTGCTGGTGAGAGGGGGGTGGCAAAACCTGAAGCACTTGGACAAGCTCCTCTGACCTGGCGCTGGGGCAGCCAGCATCAGTCTCATCCCACCTCCCTGGCACTGGGGTGTTGACAAGAGGTGCCTAACTGCACCGGCCCGGTACCGCTGTAACAGCCTTAGGGGATGGGCCTTGTCTCCTCGGGGAGCAGACAAAAAACACTCTCCCCTAAGCAGGTGTTTCATGCTGTCATTTTAGTCTCTAGATGATTTTTACTGTTAACCAAAAAGCTGTAAATTAACTCCAGGAACGTGTATATTTTGGCACTGTTGTAGCTCAGGACGGGGTTCAGGCTGGAGCTGGCTCAGGGAGACCAACTCGTCCTCCTTGCCCTGCGGCGGCAGCGGGGACGCAGGTCGGGAGTGGAGAATTGCTGCTTTGTGGTGGTGGCTCTGGATATGGAGTCTGTGACTTTCTACTGAAAGCGCTTGTCTGTGAGCACAAACTACTCGTGAAATGACACTAGATTCTTACTTTCCTTTATTCGGTGGGTTTGTAAATAAACTGCATACTGGGAGTGCTGGGCTTTGGCTTTGTTTTTTGACAGGGCAGGGAGCTGCTGGGGCAGGAGCAGTTGTGGTGTCTCTGCAGTGGAGACCCTGAAAAGTAAGAAGTGCCCAGAACTCAGTGGGTGCAGGAGCTGTGCAGGAAGGCCCTTGGCTAAGGGAGAGGGGCTGGTGGAAAGCAGGGCCAGACGCTGGCAGGCAGCAGCCTGGTCTGCACATCAAGGAGCTGCTTCAGAAACAAGCAAGCGGAGTCTCTGCTGCAGAGTAGGACAGCAGCAGGGCCCAGACCACAGAACTGTTGGGAAGCCCAGGCTCGTGGGAGGGTGGGAGTTGCATGTATTTACTCATGTGAAAGTGAGTGTTTTCAGTCACAGCAATTCCTGTTGGGCACCTGGCCAAGGAGGGGTGCAGTGTCCCCTTGCTGCCAGTGACCAGGCTGCTGGGCCAGGGCAGGCTTCACCTACCATAAGGCCTACCTCTGGTTGCAGGGTAGGTGACTTCTATACCCAGAGGGACTCTCCCTGCAGCTGAGAAGGGATGAGGCACCACCTGGCCAGCTTCTTGTTTTTCAAGTTTGAGAAAGACCCAGAGAGCTCACTCTCCCCTTAGCTGGAACAGGCAGTGTGGCCCGAAGCCCTCCCACCAGCAGCACACAGAAGCCTCTGAGCCATGTGGCTGTTTGGAATTTTTTTAATAAAATGGATTTTTTTTTCAAATATTTGTAACTGAAAAAATAATTCAATTTAAAGATCCATTCTCTCCCCTCTTAACTCATCACTTTTATCCTTTTCCAGTTGAATACTCGCTCTGGATCCGATGCCCAACACCATCCATCTAGAGGGCGCTGATCACCCCTCACTGTTGGCTGCACAGTGGCAGGGAGAGTGCGTGCTAGTCAATACACGTTACAAACAAGTAGTGGTTACAGCAGAAAGATTCAGGATTACATTCAAGGTAGAGGCAGAACATCAGACTTTTTTTTTCCCAACGGGTGCAAAAATGTACGTCCAGGGGAAATACCTCTTCGACAAAGAACTATTGAACTATTATTCAAACAAATAATAGTAAGAAAGCAGAGAATGGGGCTAGCCTTGTCTGGGCACTGCTGGGGAAAAGGCTTTCTAGTATCTCCTGGGCCGAGGCACCATCTTCCCTCTGCCCCAGGCACAGGGTTTGCACTCACTTTCCTGGCAGAAGCCCCCTGGGCAGAGGGGCAAGAGTTTGGGTAATTCCTACACGGTTTCACAACTGGTGGTGGCTGGGTAGAGGTGGAAGGGAGCAGCTGTGAGCTCAGCCTTTCACCACCACCCCTGAGGATGGGCTATATGGGTAACTGGCATTGGCAGCTCTCTGCCACCAACGAGGAGGTGCCTGGCCCAGGGTGGGGTGGCAGGGGGGGCTTGGGGGATGAACCGGGGCTGGGTCAGGCCAGGGCCAGGCCAGGTGGAGTGCTCCCACCTTCCTCTCAAAGCTCATGGCACCACACTAATGCCATTCGTTAGTTACTGGTTCCAGCTTTGTAAATATTTGTACAAAAGAAATCACACAGCTGGGGCTGTGGGGCTACTGCTCACTGTGGGCTAAAAGCAGCAGAGTTTGACAAACAGGCAGCCTCACTTTTTCCCCTTCGCATCTGAAAGATCCTCCCACACCAATACTTTCCTTCTAAGAAACCACTTTGTGTCCTCTGCCCACCTGGTGCCCTGAGGGGGCTGGTGGGAGCTCTGTGACATGATTGCTAATGCACTCACTGCCCCCCACTGAACTCCAGGAGGGGAGGGAGGGCTCAGCCAGGGGAAAAGGGGGTGTCCACCAGCCCCAGTTATTCTGAGTTTTAGGACATAACACTGTAGCTTGGGCAACAGAGAGCAGGAGGAGGAGTTACCCTTACAAGTGCTGGGGAGGAGAAGGGGCAGAAAGGAAGGAAGCTGCCAGCAGGCTCCCCCTGCAAATGATTAAGGAAGTGGCTCCCCATGCAGTTAACAAGCTGAGAGGGCTCAGGAAAGCAGGAGTTTCTCCCAGCTGCACAACAGGCATGACCGCCCTGGGCTGGCTGACAGCATTGTGCAGGGCTGGGGTTCACCTGCCCTGTGTGGAGCAGTTGTACCCGCAGCCCTGCAGCAAGGCCTCCCCTGAGAACAGCACTGGGTACCAAACTGGCAGGAGAGCAACATGTGCCCACCTACACATACCCCCCTGCCCAACAGGCACCACTGCAGCCCAGTGCAGGGGAAGGTGAGGACAGCATTCGGGGGAGACAGGAAAGAGGATGGCAGGTTACTCTTCCATTGCCTTCACAGAGGCAGCACCTCTAATCCAAACGGTGTCAAAACCCACTGCCTCCAGCCTGGCCCTCGTGACCGCCCTTCCCCACCCTGCCCAGGGTGCCAGCACGGACAGCTGTGCGGCACAGCGGGCACAGCGAGGCGATGGCTCACCTGGTAAATACGGCAGTGAGCAACTAGTAACAAACATGGGAACTGAGAAGTAACAGGAGTAACAGCACAAGCCTGCCACCAGCCTGGGTTTCTGACACAAAGCCCTGCATAAGGAATAGCATCATCGTTGCTCTGGGGGCTCGGCGTACGCGTCTGCCCCCTCCCCTAATCAGTCAGCAGTCACTCTGTAGCACCGGCCTGGGGCCCTACATGGCAGCAGTGGCAGGACAAAGGACAGCAGTTCCCAGGCCCCAGCCTTTTCCTTTTGCTTTTTACTGTGGGGCTGGAGGGAAGGAAGAGCAGGTATCACCTTCCCAGTACTTGCTTTCAGGTTCCCACTGGTCCCCAAATGGGACAGCCGCACTACTTAGCTGGACCCTCTGCTGTGCCACAGAGCAGCCCTTCCGCAGCCCCGTGTCCCCTTCTCATGCTGCGGGGTCTGATGGCTCCAGCTGCTCCTGTCCACTGCAGCACCTGCTGCAGGGCAGTGACAGCACAGCTGAAGGCAGGAGAGATTGCACAAGGCCCCAGTGATATGTTGCTCATTGCCAGCCATGCCCCTCACACCCTCCCCAGGACACACAGACGCTTTCTTGTCCCTAAACCCCACCACAGGCTGCCCTGCGCACCTGGGGCTGTCACAAGTGCCCTGGAAGCTGGGGTGGGATCAGGGTGTGCCTGAAGCCTCCAGGCACAGCCAGAGGTCTGGGGCAGCGAGGGATTTTAACATATAAGGACCTAGCTTTTAGCACCTTAAGGATCTGTTTTGCAGCCCAAAGCAAGTGAAGCAAACAGGTAAGCCTCTGCCAAGCTCAGCACTATTTGGGAACCCAGCTTAGACGTTACCAGGTTGGTGGGGAACCCTGGTTCCCTTTGGCTACATTTGGAAAAGGTGCCAGCTCTGCCCAGCTCCTCAGCCCTGCGGCAGATCAGACCCTCCCGACAGGCATCAGGCGGTGCTGAGGGCAGCCGTTGCAGGCCACCAAGCCAGCACTCCTGCCTCTGTGTCCCACTCCAGAGGTAGAATCCCCTTCTGCAACCGTTAAACCGACCATGCTGAGGCAGCACAGCCCCCCTGTATCTGCCAGGATACAAGGATACAAGGAGAGGGGTGCTGCTGCTGGGAACAGCTTGGGCCCAGGCATGCTATGTCCCACCTTGAGGTGTGAGCGGTGTGTCCCATGTGCTGCCTTCGCGGTTCCCCCCCCCCCGGAGGAAGAGGAGCTGCTAGCTCCCCTTTCACTGGAGCAGGCTGCACTCTTCTTGCCCTCAGCAGCCATTCTCCCTGCCCTGGCCCACTGCCCAGGCAGCAGTGACTTGAGCAGCAGGTCTGCCCTTTCCACCACTGCTGGTTTCGTGCAGGAAGGACACTGTTGGAGGAGGGGTACAAATACTAGGAGCTCATTTCTTTTCTTTTTGTTATTTTGGTTGACTGGCCTCTTCCCCCTGCATGCCTGCGCCCTCCCACTCCCATTCCCTTCAGTCTCTGCTCACAGAGTTACAAGCAAGAATCCCAGTGCAGCTGCAGATCGTGTCCATCAAGGAAGTCTGTGGAAAAGAGGCTGGGAGCTGCAGTGCTAAGGGGAGCCAGGCTCATGACGGGCCCCCCCGGCAGCTCTAGCCAGTCCATGCTGTCCAAGTTAGCCTCAGCCAGATCCAGGGCTATGCCCCCAGACGGCTCGTGAGCAAAGTGCAATTCCGAGGTGTCCATAGGTGAAGGCGGGTGGTCCAGGATGGCCGAGCTGCTCAGCATCTCACTGTGGAGGTCATCAATCAGGGACAGGGGCTCTGGCCCATCGTGGCCTGCCGTCAGCAGTGGGAGGCCGGTGCTGCTCTCCAGGAAGTCCTCCAGCCGGCCCACGGGCACCGGCTGCCCCAAGGACACTGGCACCGCCAGCTCTGAGGAATGGTGGCTGCTGGGCGGTGAGGAGCAGGCTGGGGCCACAGGTGGTTCTTTCCCAGCTGGAGATGACTGATCCTTGAAGTCAGCAGAAATCTCTGTACAGGGAACGAACAGGCAGGCCACAGTGAGGAACAGCTTGGCTGAACACCAGAAAGATCCCTCCCACCCACTGGGGCAACAGGGACCTCCCCCCCTCCCCCAGAATGAGCCATCACTGACACCTAACTGGGATAAGGAAACTCATCCTGTGCTTGGCTTGCTTCGGGGAGTTTTCAGCCTGCCTCTGGGGAATTCAAGCCATCCAGTTTGCAGAAGAGTTGTGTCCAGATCTGATGCAGCAGAGCCACCGAGAAGCTTCGTACCATACTATTGCCTGTCTGCTATTTCCCTTGATGCCTTAATACTGCCAGTGCCTTTAGCATGTGGGAGCAAAGACCTGGCCCATGACAGACTCTCTCCTCAGTGCTCTATAATCCCCAGGCTCAAACCTGAAGACTATGGGGAATGGTGGCTGTGCCTCCTTACCTCCACTTTCGATAAGAATGTCAAACAGGTCATCCATCTGCTGGCTGGAACAGCCGTTCTCCTGGGGAGAGAGCGCAGGATTAGCTTCCTACTTACCAGGGGGAGCTGCCACTTCCAGCAGCGCCCTTGGCTGCTGGCTCTCCTCCCTTGCCCCAGGGATGGGGCTGTTATCTAGCAAGAATGAGCATGAGGAGGCTGGGCACCAGAATCCTTGATAATCCCAGACTGTTACAGGGTGGGAAGGTGTGTTCAGAAACTGCTGTACAAACAACTCACCAGACAGCGAGTGCGTTGGGACTTCTACCTGTGGTTCAGGGTCTGCCCTAAACCCTCCAGAAGGAATTCAGCTAGGAAGGTGTACTTGTGTCCCCATTTTCTTTTACTGGCCCAAATCAGGAAACTAAGTGGATTTACAATGGCAACTTTTCACCTGCTCTCCAAGAAACCAAGGGGGTGCGCTCACCTGGGCCTTTGGCTGTTGCTTCACAGCCTCTTCATAGCCTGGTGGCTCTTTCATTGGGACTGAGGGAACAGGGAGCGAAGGTGGAGGAGTTCCAAAAAGCGACGTATGCTGTTGCTGTTCCAGGTCCATCTGGGGTGGGGAAGGGGCAGCAGGAGAGCCGGGCTGTGACGAGGGCTGTTCAGAGTGAAGGGAGAAGAGCTGATGAGGGGAAAGTCCACACCAAGTTCTGACTCAGAGCCGCTCTGAAAGACCATCTCCCCTGTCTCCATGAGCACTGATCAGAGGTCTGCACTGCTCTGATCCCAGCAGCTGGGCTTCTCCCGTGCACTCTGTGCACTCTGCCCTGGCTGCAGGGGAGGGAGAGATTTCCCCTCCAACTCAGGGTGGGAAATCATTTGCTGTTTCTAATGCTAAAGCAACTGTACCACAAACTGCTACTGGGCTGCTCCTGGATGGGGAGAGCCTCATGTGTCCAAGTGGGGGATTCCTCTAGCAGCTTGGAGAGAAAGGGCACTTCCCTTGTGGTCAGCCTACACTGCACAACACACCCAGGACTTATCTTTTACCCACCTCCCTCTGCAGTGCCTGCTTTGGGGCCACAAGCTTCAATAGCAGCAAGTGTCACAGTCTGATGGTGGGCAGAGAGCATCAGAGCACTCAGCAGCACCAGACCTCCAAAGGAAACCCCAAGTGTTGCAGGAAGCGCTCGTGACTCAGCTTCACCAGATGAATCAGCACTCAACTGCCCATACGAAGTTGAAGTGCAGATCAGCAGTTACATGTGACCCACACTGAAACGTCCTCCCCAGCAGCACCGATCCCTGGGCAGCATCTGAATGCCAGTTCCAACCTCATGCATGTTGATGCTCTTCCCCATCCTGTCTTGTCTGTTCTGAGACCTGCAGGTAGAGGAGTGACAACAGGCCCTGGCCAGCAGAGCTGCTCTGGGGTCTGCTTCCTCCCAAGGAGGGGCTGGAAATGGGCCTTGTGCCACAGGCCACAGGGATGTGCTGGCAGGGTATCTTTTTTGACCTGACTTTCCCAGGAACAGCAGTGTTCAGGGACAGCTTGTGGAAACTGGTGGGGAGGAAAGGCTGCAGGTTTGGGGGTGCTGAGAAATACACTGTGGTGTGATGCAGCTGCCTCATTATCACCTGCAGACCTGGCCTTTAACCCTACAGGGAAGCAAAAGGGCTAGGAGAGTCACTGCAGATGCCCCCACAGCACACAAGCTAAGGGAGTCTGAGGAAAAACGCACCTTTGTTTACCTTCTGCATTTCCTCGAAGCAAACAAAGGCACTGACCCTTTGCACAGTGGATATCCCACTCTGCACTAGAAATTACTCCTGCCTTGACATCCTTTCTAGGATCTGACTCAGAAGCAATCCTCCAAGTTCTAACAACGCTTTACAATCTTTCTGTATCTTATCTTTATTACATGTAAGAGCACTAAGTCATCCCTCATGTGGGCTAGAAAGGGAGGAGATAGCACAACAGGGTCTCTACACCTGGCACCTGCAGAAGGGGTAAAGCGAGAGGTGCTCTCTTTCCTGAACCGGCACTGCGCTTCACAAAGAGATGATTAACAGCTATGCTCAGGGCATGGGCATGGAAATCACATCAGTACCAGAGAGTAAAAGGCCACATCCTTTTGCCCTCCTCAGAGCTCACAAGCCACCTTTAGCAACAGACATACTGCCCACACCACACTCCTTCCACGTAATAACCACCTTTTCCGTTCAGCAGCACGTCTTCAAGAATCAGGGGCATCACTGTGAGCCAAGGCTGCCCACCCTAGCCTCTCATGGTTGTTAACTGACAGACAATGCCTGTTCAAAACACAGGCAGTGTTCTGCCCAGGCACGGGGCCACAAGGCAGACGCTAGTGAACTGTCAGGGTTTACCCCAGAGGTCTTTGCTGCAAAGCCTCCACATCACTTGCAAGTGGGGAAGACCTCATGGACACTTTGGGCCCCTGAAACCTCATACCCTCTCCATACCTCCATCGCAGCTAGTTCAGCAGGAGGCAGGGGAATGGAGAGGCTATGTCAGGCACCCCTTCTACTGCCACCTTCAAAGTGAAAACCAAACACTTCATGCAGCTGCAAACTGTGGCAGAAGCTCTTGTGAGACCTCATCTGCAGTGATGATGGTCTCTGACCAGGACTGCGCGTGTGCCCCCTTCCCAGTACTGCTACAAACCCTGGCAGCAGGCAAAATAAAGCAAGGGGGGAAAGGGAGCAGGCAGAGAGCTACCTTTCTGGCAGATTGGTTTTGTCCTCTGGACTGCTGCTGCTGCTGCAGGGGCTGCTGCTTCTGCTGCGGCGTGGGCTGCTGCTTCTGCTGCTGCATGGGCTGCTGAGGGGTGCTTGCAGGTAGCTGACACTGCGGTTGGCTGGGAGTTTTAGCGGGTGATGATTGTTCTCTCTGAAAGGAAAAGAGTATCTGTGAGAAGCTACTCCCAGACACAACATGGAACAAAGCTTGTGTTTCCTAAAGGATTTATGAAGTCTGTTTTCCCCTACTCTTCATTCTTTAGGAAATTCAGTCAATCATTCTGCTTCACCAAGCAGAGAAATCAGATTGGGGTGGGATTCAGAGTCCTAAATGAGGAGGTAGTACCACTAAATCCTTCAGCTATCCATGCCACCCCTCAAGGGCTAGCAGCCCTGACACAGGACCCATGTCCCTCTGGAGCAGTGTTTGGAATTCAGGTGAGATACCCTGGGGTACCAAGGGTGACAGTGGATGCTGCTATTCAGACAGCTGCCTGGCATCTCACCTGCTACATGGCAAAGGCAGCCTGCTCAGTGCCTGCTGCTGACGGCAGACACTGCCACCTGCCCTGAAGAAGGTGCAAAATATGTGGCAGCAGAGAATGCAAATCTTCTCTGATGCCATGGAAGATGCCGGGGTTTGACTTACACCATAAAATCTGCACATATTTATCCCTTCCTGGAAGAGACACTCAGAATACTTCTTTTAAGTGCTGAGCTCACGCCAACAGGGGAATTGTAGATCATCTCCAATGAGAGACTGTTAACACTGAAATACTGACACACATTAAAACAAAGAGCAGTCAAAAAGCAAAGAGTCTGCTCCCAGGGCCTGATTTCAGCTCCTGGTAGACAAGGTGACCTATCTATCACTGTGACTACAATCCCTCCAGTAAAGGACCTGTGAAATACACTCTGCTCTTTTTTATTACCACAGGCATGGCTGTTCTCTCAAAAACCAGTGAAATGCAGCAGCAAACCCTTGTCCTCTAAGCCTCAGCCCAGGCCTGACGAAGGGCAGCACCAGGCACTTGGAAGAATGCTGAACAGCCTGTGATGCACAGAGTCAGCTGTGCATTGCTGTACAGAGTTCACCACTGACAAATTCCAGTCTTTTTGCTGAAGATCTGCTTACACTGCTCTGCTGTACAAAGCCATGAGCTACCAGCCATGGAGCAAGCGACTCAGCTGATTTCGGATTTACCGCGTTCAATTTCCAACCCATTAAGTCACCTGACAGTAACCTGAACCATAGGAGCGAGAAGAGGGAGAGGAGAAGCCGACTGCCTGCAGCAGGGACCTGATCTAACCCTTGCCTACCTGCAAGGCCGGGCAGCTACTCCCTGCCTTCCCGTGGTGCGAGAGGCCCTGCCTCTCTGCGCTCTGCTTGGTCACGGTGAGGACGATGTGGGTCCCTGTGGAGTTGGTGATGAGGGTGGGGGGAGGGGTGCCCTTGATGAGGTCGCTTAGGGCGCTCCCTTGCTGGCCAAGGAAAAGCCGCGGGCTATGGGACTGGCATGGCGGCTCTGCTTCTGCGGCTGGCACCTCCTGCTTCACCATCACGGCTTTCTTTGGCACTGGGCTTGGATTCAAAGTGTCCATTTGGCTAGCGGTCGGTGCAGGGCTGAATTGGTCTGTTTGGCCACTGGATTGCTTTGCAGACTGGCAACTCAGGAAACCATTTTCACTCTTGACCTGGGTGCCAAATGCTACTGGGTTGGAAGCAAGGGCTGCTCCTTCTCCTGCAGCCACTGGGACTGGTAGTGACTGCTGAGAGCGCTTCTCCTGCTCTAGCTGTAGTCTAAGCATCTCAACCAGCTGCTGTTTCTGCTTCAGCATGCGGGTGAGTTCCTCAATCTGCTTGTCCTTCTCCTGCAGCATCTGGTCTTTGTCCCTAACTTCTGCATCTCTGCTGTTACCAGAGCTACACCGCTCTGACCTGGGTGCCGCATTTATGCTGCAGGAAGCAGACTTGGAGCTTTCTTCCTTCACCAGGAACTGCACTGGAGATGCCTGCAAGGTGAGCTGGGTCAGGGGTGAAGTCACCATCTCTCCAAAGGTGTCTCCAGTGGCCGAGTTCTCATCCCCCGTGCTCATCTGTGAGCGCTCAGAAGGAGTTGGAGAAACAGGAGGAGTTGAGCCTGTGCTGCCAAACTTCATCACACCGCCACCAGTGACTGTGGCCACAACTACTTCTGCTGGTGCAATGCCAGTGGTGACCAGGGCTGGCCCTGTGCTCAGCCTCGCAGCTGGGAAGGCGACCACCACTTCGGCAGCTTTTGGGAGGATGGTTGCTGTGCTGGGCTTAGGAGTGGGGGTTGTTTGGCTGGCTACACCGTTCTGCTCTTGGTAAGCTCTGAGACGCTCAATCAGGTCTGTCTTTGTGCCCGAGACAGGCAGGGCTCTCAGCTTCAGCTCTTGCTTCAGCTCTGCTACCTGATATGAGGGAAAAAGCAGGCAACATTAAAAGAACATACTCTGTAACCAGAAAAGCTACTAACAGCTACCAGAGCCATGGGGCATAGGACTAAACTGAGCCTCCTGCAGGCCAAGAAACCTGCACCTCAGGCACACACTATAGGGTAGCAATACCAGCTGCTATCACTAACTCCTGTCAGTCCACTTCAGCTCTGCTCTGGGACAGCAACACCATTCAGTACTGCCCTCTAACAATGAATAAGAGGGTCTGCTATGACCAGAAAGGGGCCACACAGCTTCAATAGGATATTTACCTTCATCTCATCTAGGTTGGCAGGGAGAGGGCCAGGCTTGCCCACTGCAGCATTACTGTTTTGTCGCATCAGCCCACTGGAACCAGAGGATACTGAAGATGCGCTGCTGACAGTGGCAGAGAGATTGCGCACAGCAGGGGCACTGGCACCACTCTGCTGCTCTCCTGGAGGCCTGCAGGGAAAGAAAAAACACGGGCATCAAAACCAAGGTGGAAAGGCACCAGAGGCCCTCAGTTTCAACAATCATACACATTCAGAAACATCTGGGTCACCAGTGACTTTGACTATACCCGTGCCCACTTTGACTATATCTGCCAACCCACTCACTTCAGCTGCTTTTGTCTGGTTGGTCTGAAACCAGACCTCTCTGAGGCCTCTGTAACCTAACAACATTGAGCGCATTACGCCAAATCGCCACACCTCACACCCACAACAAGTCTCCGATAACAGGACTGGGGAAGCAAGTGCCTCCGAAGAGAGAGCTGCCAGTTAGGACCCATACTTTGGTGGGGCTGGCAGGATGGTCTGATAGTTGTAGTGCTGCTGCTGCTGCTGGTTGAGGATCTGAAGCTGGAGAAAGAGCTGTTGCTGCTGCAGTATTTTGGCATAGGATGAATCCATGGGAGGCGCTCCCTTGTCCTGCTTTTGGTCCGGGGGAATATACTGATGATATTTAAGCTTCTTGACTTTCGGCTTCAACTCCTTGGCTTTTTTACTGCGCTGCGACTTCTCACTAGCAGACTTGGGCTGACTTTGCTATTTAAAAGAAAAGGAGGAAGCAAATAAGAATAGAAGCACTGAAACAACATAACAGCCCATGTAAATCAGAACACACACCAAGATGTTCGTTTCAGAATTCTCCAGATTTGACTTCAGGGTCTTTCCAAGCTTTCCTAACTCAGGCAACAGTATAGTCACAACCCCCACAGTGGTTTACACTGCACCATATTTATATTATTATATAAGATAAAATGTTATATTTATGTTACATGATTCTATGGTGGCCAGGCACTGGAACAGGCTCCCCAGGGAAGTGGTGAGAGCACCCAGGTTGACTGCGTTCAAGAGGCATCTGGACAATGCACTCAGATCTATGCTCTGACTTGGCTGGCCCTACATGTAGCCAGGAGTTGGACTCAATGGTTCTTATGGGTCCCTTGCAACTCAGGAGAGTCTATGATTATGACAGACTCTCAGGAGAGTCTATGATAATGCAGGTCACCTTCCTCAGCACACCAGATCACTTGCTTATCCAGTGCAGACTCATTGACTCTAATTATGGATAATGCTGATTGTTTCAAGACATTTTGCATTCAGGACCCATTTTACAGGAGGTGAATGCATCACGAAACAGAAAAACCTTTTAAATATGTCACAGCTAGCGTCAGAGGAACACTCTAGTGAGAAATAAGCTTTCCTTGCTTTGCAACTGTTAACACAATACTTCCAACTTCAAACCTTCTACAGAGTAACCACCTTCAGACTACAACAATGAAGAAATCAGACAAAGCAGTACCTTAATGAGTGTTGGTGGGGGCTTGGCAGGAGTAAGAGCCGCTCCATTGGTAAGACTAGGGGGCAGAAGAGGTGGAGGTGGCAGAGGTGGGGGTGGCTGTTCAGGTAGGAAAAGTGTTTCACTGGAGTCTGCGCTGATCTGCAATTGGGATGTGCCCTGCAGGGAGAGAAAAAGTCATCATGAATGCACATACAAGGAGGGAAAGAGTTCAGGAAGTGTCCACTTACAGGGAGGCAGCACAGTTTCAAGTTGTTAAGCAGACTCCTTTAACCCACTGCTGCAGTCATCCCTGAGCAGCAGCACAACGTCACAGGGAGGAAAAGGAATGAAAACCCCACAGCTGTACCTCCCAGCTTTGCCTGCCAGAATCAGTCGCACACAGGCTGTACCGTCAAGTAACGGCGCTCTCCTTCCCCACGTGGCATCACTATGGGGGCTTCTAAATAACCAAAGAACTTCACCAACACCACGCAGAGCTAAGTCCCCTTGTGAAATCTCACAGACTCTACCTTTCAAGGATCCCTCGGTCTCACTTTTTAGGATCCTCTGCCACACATCAGCAGTAGCTGTGAAGCTCCAGTGCACTGCAGAAGGCCACCACCATTCTCACCTGAGCTAGTGATGTGCCAGTGGTGCTAGGGAGAGGCTCACAGATCCGGGAGTCCATTGGCGATGGGACAGACCCCTGGGACTCATGGCTGGCTGGCTGTTCTGGTGATAGGGCATCACTGCTGTCCTCATCAAAGGAGGAATTGTCTGCAACCTTTGGATAGTTCACCTGTCCAACTAAGAACACAAACATCAACTGTGGTCTTTAAAGTGGAATAAGAAATTTCACTAGATGTTTCACAAAGATGGTGAAGGCATGGAAAGAGTCGTATCTAAGTTGTGCTTAAAGCACCAACTAAAAATGAGAGAAGAGAGCCCAAACTGGATCAGTGATGCAGATTAGGGTGAGCCATTTGCTTTGCTTCTTAGCCAAACAAGACCAGGTCTATGGCATGGCTTCTATGATCATCATCGGGGCCCCAAAGAATATAGAAGGTTAGATAATGTCTCTTTGGTGTTCGTCTCATGTGGCAGAAGGTAGAATCCCTCTTCAAAACAGAATGACAAATTGTCCTCTAGTCTTACAAGCAACAAGGCCTATGGGTTACATGGTGGCCCTGTCTGCTATTAGCATTTCAGTCCATCTACATGTCCAGCAGATAAATTCACATGAGCACAATTTGCAATGTACTGATGTTTTTTAGATTAAATGATCTCAAATTAATCCTGGTAACCAGGAAAATACTGTAACTTGCACCTAATGTATAAACAACAGAAATCCAGAGGGATGTACTTTGCTCAGTCAGAAGGAAGCCACATCTCTAATGCTCAAGTTCACTCTTTCTCTTCCTCAACCACTTCTTGTGCAACAGTGAGGCCAGGCTTTCCCACACCACTGTCCTTTTCCCTTTTCATGAAAAGTATTCCATCTTCCTCACAGTTGTGTCACATTTGTCTTTAAAGTAGCTGTGCATGTTTATGGGGATGAATAACCACAGACACTCACAGACTGCTCCGTCTGGGAGACGGGAAAGAGCACTGCTGAGGCAGTGGGAAGGCTATTCCTCAGCATTCCTTTCAGCCCTTGGAATGGCACTGGCATGATTTACATCTGTTCTGGTTTATTTTTAAAGGGGTTGAACCCTCTGAAGTTTTTAAGTTCACAGACAGCTTTTGTTTCATCACACCTGTTTATGTTCTGTCTCTTCACCCTGATCTAAGTCAGGGGGTTCTCCCTGACATGTATATACTGAGAGGGATTTTTCAGGACAGAATTTAGGGAATGCAATCTTCAACAGTCTTTCAAGTCTCTAGGGTATGCAATTCCTTTCACGTTATTCTGGGATGTCCATACTCCCTATAATTTAATGGCTCTGTAGCACTATCTGGGGAGTTCTGCTTTTCAGAACCCTTGGGGCTGAAAGCCAGTTATTCTGAGGCTGGAAAACAAGACCAACCATGGGACTGCACTTTGTCAGACAGGCAGGTGAATTCACAGGAAATCAGAGCGACCTGTGGGAAATGCCATCAACACAGATCCTCTTCTGGCCTTACCAATAATGGCTTCCTTCAGGCTCGATTCCACAGGCAAGATGTTCTTCTCCACCAGCTCCATGGGACCTGGTCTCTGTGCTATCTTCTCATTGAGGTCATCTGCCAGTCTGGCTCGCTTTAGCTTCAGCTGCTTAGCCTGCAAGGAGGGTTCAGCTGAGGTCTCTGTTCAGGGAAAAGTAAATAAAATGGCATCAATCCAGCAATGGACAACCTGGACACTTCAGCAGTATTTTACTTCTATTCTGAAAGGTAACTGTGGGTAACAGCACAGAACTGTTACAGTAACTGTACAAAAAATAGTTGTAGATAACAATAGATAGCTAAGCACTATAAAGATATAGATATTATGTATATTTAAGCTATTATGATAACTATGGCAGCCATCATGACTCAAGAATAGGACGATTTCATTGCTCTCATTGTCACCCAATTCTTGTTTCATCTTTTCCCTTTCAGTTGTGTCCAAAGATGTGGTGCTCAGCAGCAGGACAGTACTTCCTCTCTGAAACTGAGGTACTTACTAATTAGATCAAATCTGCCTCACTCCCTCTTGGATACTGTACAGTGCCTTCCCTCAGTAGAAGAGCAATCCACAGTTACTCTATATCCTTGTTGCTCTGCTACAGAAAACTGCACAATTTGGGTTCACCTAAGAGATTTTTCTGAGAATCCCCAGGCAAGCAGAGTTGAATCCCTCCCAATAAACTGTGCAACAGGCATGATCTGCCTGCTCCCAACTGCAAGAAAGACTTGGGGGTCGGAGGCAAAATAGAAAGCTGTTGAATAAGTAATTGTGATAAAGTTTATGGTCAATGCCATCCTGTTTAGCATGTGCCATACCTTCCAGAATGTGCATCCTAACCAGCTCTGATCTCTCTGGACGGGACCGGATTTTCCGTTTCAGATAGTCCTCTGTCTGCAGCAAAACACAATTTCAGTTGATCAGACACAGGAATGGAGTTATCTTGCACAGCACAAACAAAAGAAACAACCATCTTCAGTTGTTACTGAGGCCTAAATAAACACAGGTCAGCGAAGGGGCATATCTGCTGTCCCAGAGCACCCAGAGCACCCAGCTTATTCTAAAGATTACTTTCTACTGTAATCACTGCACTGCTGCCCTGCAGAACAGAAATTGGATAGGACTTCCTCATGAGCTAAAGCCCTCTTTTCCCCTTTTATGCAGCACCACTAACTTGTGTCAGGGTGGAATTAAGGACTTTTTCCATTAAATGCACCAGTTCCATTGTTCACAGCAAATACTTTCATATGCTTCTGCCACTCAGGGCTGACTTGTTCTTTGGGCATAGTCTTTTTATTTGTTTAAAGATACGTTATTTGTTAAGTTAAAGACCCACACAGCTCTCTGGTAGGCGAAATCTAAATACTATGACAAGTCTCATTTCATTTCCAGAACTGCTTTTAGCTCCTTTTAGGAGAATGCACCACAGCAATGCACAGAGATGACCTTGTCTAGGCTGACCAGGTTATCCTTTACACAGCCCAGGAATGGGCATCTGGGAGCAGTGAGTAATAGACTGGTGAGTGCTGGCCATCAGGATGGGCCTTCAGAGAAAATAAGTATTAATCAGAAAGCTGGGCTACACTTGCTCAACTGTCCACACCAAAATATTAATTAATAAGAACGTTTTAGGAACAAAGAGGAAGAAGAAGCAAAAGCTTTTGAGACACTGTTCTTAGTGCAAAGACTATCATTCCAATCCTTCCACATTAAGTGCTAACACTCTCTTACAAGTTGTAATCACAGCTGTTATTTTTTACTTACGTTGCTTTCACTTTTAAAACAAAACTTAGTCCAGCAGTCATAACAGGTTTTATTCCCCTGCAGGCTAATCAGAAGAAAAAAAAATCCCCAGAGGCCTTTTGAGGAACAGAAATCATCAAGAAACCCCCAAGTTAGCAAAGGTGCCTCATGAAGTGTGATGCCTGGCTTCCTCTTTCTATAGAGTCAGAAGTCTGTGTGATTTTAGCGTTACAAGATTTTTAGGGGGATCCTCTCTATTAAATTTTTCATGTCTAATGTACTAGATAAACAAGTGCACGTGCAGGTAAGAGAGAAACTATACACTTTCCTCAAAGGCAGAACTGAGTGCCACATGACAGGAGCCTTTAAGGGCAAAACAGGCACCATAAATATAAAAACGTAAAGTATATGGACAGTGAGGAAGAAGAATATTAGTGACTTCCAGAAAGAAGACTCCAGGGGAAATCTAGGCACCAACTTCAGTGGGTTTAGGCACAATTAGTTCACTGAGGTTACACCACCACCCCATCCAATACACCTCTCACTACATGCTGCTGTAGTACATCCAGAAAATGAACAGTTCCCTTCTGCATCTCATTAACAGCTACAGGACAGCCAAAACATCAGACACGCTACTCCTGACTTCCCCAAAACATTAAAGACAATATTGCATCTTACCCTGGCCCGCTCCAAACTCCTTCTTTGTTCATGAAATGCAGCTGGACTTTTCAGAGCTGTTGAGAGGAAAACGTTTAGGCAATGGATTAGAATAATGGAAGTTTCTCTCACTGCATATCAATTCGGGCCAACTAAGTTAACAAATACACTGCAGCAACTGCCACCTGCATCTTTCAACATACTGGACCAAATCTCCAGCTGGTGAACTGACGTTCTCCACTTGATGGCACAGGAGCTACAGGAACTGACCTGGACTTTTTCTGAGTTGCTGAAGAGATTGATCCAGGTATACTTCTAGTCAAACTAACCACTGTTCACAAAGTTGGGTCCAAGAAATTGAGTCAAAACCAGCCCCCCAACAAATGCCTTTTACAAGCTTCAACATAGAGTAGGATATCCAGGACCTGTAAGCGAGGGAACGGCACTAAAGCGTAAGAGACACATGAAATGGTTGGAAGGATGGGGGAGGATCCTAATGAACTGTAAATCCTCTTTACTACCTTTTAATGTCAAAGGAAACTCCAAGTCTTCCCTTAAACTGTACCTGTGTTTTGTGTACATGCAAGGGCTGGTTGCAAATTTTGCAGGTCCACAGGACATATATATTGCTCCATGTAAGAGAAACTATCATGAGAACAGGAACGCTTGGACAGGAAAGTACACCTGCCTGTTGCCAGAAAACCAAGACCCGAGGAATTAACAGCAGTTCTCCATATAACAGACCTCCTTGCCCCCTCAGGCCCTGTATAAAGCCACAGCCAAAGTAGATCATGTTTTAAGAAACTGATCCCCTGCTGTCCAGGACCGTACTAACCCTGGAGGAATCTCTCACTCTGCCTGTCTCCGCTGGAGCACACAAGGCTCACGTCCCACAGTAAAACCAGAGAAACACAGTGCCAACGCTAAGCGTCTCTAGCTCCTCATGGTTCTCCCAAATCTACAAGTAGCTTTTTTTAAAAACAATCACACTGTGGCTTGTATTCAGAACTAGCTGAAGGGAACACAGTAAATTTCATCTTTCTGAAATACTCGTATTTAAAACTGCCTGGTGAAGTTTCTAAATTACCACCAAGCTAAATGGCAAAGTTAGAAAATTTCAGCTTTAAAGATTTCTTTTTTGAAGACAGAAATCTAAACTCATATGTTAGTAACTCCAAAGTATTGTATCTAGCTCCTATGAAAAGTAGTCTACTTGTATTATTTGTCCAACCAATGATTAAATATTTCTCAAATGTAACTTCACAATGAAATCTCAAGACTATTAAAAAACAAAAACCCTTGCGTATATGCACGGAAACTACAAAATAAAATGGAGCAGCCAAAGTGCTAAGACAGCCACGTGCCCTACAAAATATAAACAAAGTCTCTCACATCAGTGGTGTAAAAAGGAGAACTTAGTTCGTATGCCAGGAATTCTGAACACACCAGGGCATCGCAGATGGGATTCAGACTACAGAAGTGAATGAAGAATAATTTGTAAAATAAATTAACAATAGTTGCAAACTAATCATAACAAGTGAGTACACAGCCCCCTACAATGGTGGGGCAAATAGCTCCTGTTCAGATTAAAGATAGTTTCCTACAATCTGGTTATGGAGAGAAATCACCAGAGAAAGTTATGCAAGCTGTGAAATGGGAGTGCACTGATTGCACTTTGGGATAAACCAAAGTAAGGGCAGAGATATGGTTTTGCAATAACTGCAAAAATAATGCTAAAAGCTTCACGGCCTAGCTGAGATATCAACTCCTCCAGTCTGACCATCACACTTTGATGAAGAGCAAGCAACAAATAATACTGAGAAATACTCTTTTCAAGCTGCACAAACTGCTTGTGAACATGCATGTGCTCGAACTTACACACACATTTCTTTCTCTGTGTTCATACTACAGAAAAGTGAAACAGAAGTTCAGGTACACTTGAGCAAAGATACTGTGCAATATATAAACTGGTATAAAAATCTACCCTGGAGGCAGGTGAAGCAGGCCTCGTCTTCAGTCTTCAAAAGCTCTCTACCTACCCCTGGAACGTGCAGGCACGGCAGTAATGCTTTACTCTCCCCTTCCTGCCCAACTCTGCCGTCAGTAAGAGGCACCACATGAACTTTAAGTGACATTTCCCGGACCATAGCAAATGGTCAGGGAAGTCAACTGCAGGAGTTCAGCTGATGTCACATGTAGTCCAGGAAAATTCTCACATACAGAAGAATAAAGCCAAGAAGAAAAGAATTTATAAGCAAAAATAAGAAAAACCCTCCCCCAAACACATTCACATTAAATAGTAAGTAATGCAAAACTGCTGCAGGAAGTATCTTGTAAAGAACAATTTCAGTCTCTCATGCATAGTCCTCTGGAAACAAGCACTGTATAGCTCCCTGGGCTGGCAACATGACAGAGGACTTCATATTCGACTTCTGAAAATGTCAAGAGGGCACAAATCTTTCACTGCTTCCCTCAGCAATCTAGGACAGGGCTAACATGTCAGAAGAGAGCCTATTGTAAAATCATACTCCATTCGACATTAACAAAGCCTTGCACCATTTTTCTGGCTTTGAAATAACTATGTAGCCCAGAGCTGTGGAGCAAGTTCATTAACTTTACTAGAGCAAACGGGGAAAAAACCCAATAAAACCAGAACCAGGAAGAACTCCGAAGCGCTAAGGCTCTGAGATTAAGGAGACCCACATGCAGATATCCCCCCTTTTCCAGCTCCTAACACTGCCCTTCCCACCCAGCTGGCACTGACCCCTGCAAAACTCTTCCTGCCCCCCATAGCTTTCTGGCTTGCTCACCTGGGTGCTGCTTTATCCATTCCTCTCAAAATTACCCATAATGACAATGCTCTACTGTTCTCAGCCATATCAGCTATTCTGGCTCAGTCCGACAGTGCACGCAAATGAGCAGCTCAGCTGGTGGAGCAGAAACAGCAGTAACCAGGTAGGCATGGGGTAGCACTTCACTGGGACAGGATTGATGTCCACAGCCCTTGGTGCCCAAAGTAGCAGATACAACCACAGAAAATAGGGCTGAAGAAACCCTAATCACCTAATGCTTTCTGACTGCTCGTGCTGGATAAAATATACTATACTATTCCTTACAGTACTTTATCTAACCTGTTCTTGAAGATCTCTTATGAAAAAATGCGATGCTGTTGCAGAGAAATAATTCCTGTACATATATGTCCTCACTATTTAAAAACCTAATGTCTAACTTACATTTCCCTTCCCACAACTTATACTCATTATTCCCTGCCTTACCTGCAATCATTACAGAGAACAATTTATTCTCCTCCTCTTTGCATCTATCCTTATATATTTGAAAACTCTGGTTTTCCTACAGTCTGCTGTTATACAAAATGACCAAACCCAGTTGCTTCAACTTTGTCTAACAGATAACATTACCCAGACCTTTGCTTGTTTACTCTCTTTTGGACTCCCTCCATTTGATCTGCATTTTTTTTGAAGTATAGTGTCCAAAACTGGCTATGTGTTCTAGCCTAGGCTTTATCAGCTTTTGCAGAGCTAAATGATTATTAAATAACAGTTCTCAGTTCCCAGCCAATTTGCTTTTTTTGGTGTACATAAAATGCATAACATGTTCACTTGCGCTTGGCTCACAAACCATGACGGTCTCCAATCCTCTTCTGCAGACCTCCTGTCTAGCCAGCCATTCTCCACCCTCAATTCATGCCACGGACTAGACATACCAAAATGTGGGAACTCTGCATTTGTTTTTGACTTCATCCTGTTCTCAGCTTCTCCAAATACTTTGAGCCCCATTCCTGTCCTTCTCCTAACCTACTAACCTGCAAGCTTAAAAATATGCACACTGTTCCCTTGTTTGCATCAAAATACTGAATAGTATCACAGTGACCTTCTCCGTCCCTACCCCACCCAAAAGCCCCGTTCAACACATCCTCCCAGTCAGACACCGAGCCTTTATTCCAGCCCTGTCCTCTCACCGCTTGCATATGCAGCTTCAAGTTGTCCCACTTTGCTTATAACAGCGTCAGGAGCGCCTGTGTCAACCACCTTACTAAACCCAAGAAGTGCAAAAAGACATTTAACACCCTGACTTCCTGGGGAGGCAGTTCAACAAATATTTAGTCTAGTGGTAGGTCCAGCTTAAGTAATGAGCTCTTTTTTCCCCTCCACCACATCCCACATGTTTCTGCCTTGCCACTGATGCTCCAACTGTACTCGTATCAGACAGGGAACTGTGCAAGGGAACTGTCACCATAAAGAAACCCCAGCACCTCGCCATGGCACTTCTCCCCCCAAAAAGAGGTACTAGTTAACCCGGTTCGAACCCTTGATCTAGCTAACTGCACAGCCAGCTCCATTAGCTTTGTCAACAAAAATCTCGGTGAGCCCCTGATGAGAACAGAGAGCTACCAGGGAAAAAAACAAACATTCCAAACTACCACGGTACTATTAGCTGTTGAGAGCTTTTGTTTTACACTGTTGCAGAAAAACTGTCATTTATTCTTCTCTTCCACTGAGATACTTGAGAATGCAGAAGCACCTCCTGCAATGCCTGATTTCACTTAGGTATACCCTTTTGTCCACCATCCTGGTTTTGTTTCTCCATGATACGAGCAAGGTATTTTCTTCATCAATAAACTGCAGTTTCACTCTCTGCCCTCGCTCCTGTATGTAGGCCTGGGACAAAGCCCATTAGCCCTCAGTTATGCTGACAGAACCCTCTGTAGATTCAGATCACAGCTGCTCTGGAAGAGTTATTTTAACTTGGATTGGTATGCTGGTTTACAGCTCAGCTCCACAAATAATTGTGTCAGCAAAACCAAGCAAAAACTGCTCTGCCAGACAGTCAGAAGTGAGAGACTGGGTTTAAGGCCAGCACCACAGTAAGAGTCCCCATGCTGTTGCCCCCTTTTCTTCAGATTGTCCCATCCACCTTAGGAAAACTGCCTGTATTAGAAATGGCCAAACAAGCACTAAAAACATTTGTGACAGAAGGGACAATAGCATCACCAACAGGATTTGGGATGGCACAGTCCAGCAGGTGCCTTTCCCTGAGTTGTACATGCTTCTGTCCCACTCAGACAACCAGTTGGCAATTTGCAACATCTACTGTTGGGAGGGTGAGCTTTACCTCATCTTTAGGTGACTGACAGCAGGACCTGATTTTCCTACCACAGATGGGCTGGCTACCAAGGATCTCATTAAATTCCTACCACAGGTTTTTTTGTCTCTTTACTAATTTTTGTGGAGCATTTTGATGCTTCATCACCAGAATTCCTGAAGCATTAGTATCTTTGTGGTCACACCCTTAGCTACCATGAGAAATCTCCTTGGAGATCAATGATGCAACTCTTCTGTGCCTCCACCCTGCTTCAAAAACGTTCACGACTGCACACTAAACTACTGTCCTTTCATCTGACCCCTCAAAGCTAAGCAGCAGCACACAGGACCATCTGCAGTGATGCACACCTTTCCATACAAAGCACAGAGATGGAAGTTGCTAATCTTGCTTGAAAGCTATGAATTAATCCCTATTATTTCATAGGTCCAAAATTCCCATGCGTGAGTTCAGTGTCCCCTCAGTCCAAGCCACAGTTTGAAGACAGCAACATGTGAGTGAACAGAGATATTGCTGCAAAGCATCCAACTGGCACTGCCGTAAGCAGACTGAATGAAGGCCCAGGAATCCACAGCAGAGACAAAAAGCTGAGCAAAACAGTTCAAACACTTCTGTTCAGGGCTTATCCTGTACAAAAGAAAATTTTAGCCTTGCAAAGCTTTCAAAGATAGTCATATGCAGATCTTCAAGTTCCTGTTACCTAGTGTGAGAAATAAGTGGAATCAGAATCAAATTCAGTCACTCTAAGAACGAAACATAACATGGGAAGGGGACTGACCCAACTGCTGAAAGAAAGAGGTCAAAATATCTGTACACCCTGCATTTGCTTATGGAGACAACCAAAGACACTAAGGTTGCAAGGAACCAAATAAAGGGAAGGAAGAAAGGAAGGCAAAAGGGTCTTCACAGGCCCTCACAGCTTAAGTGTCTGGGCCAGGGTGGGGAGGAGAGACTGCAAAACCTTCTGCAATTGGGGGGATCAGTACTGGAGGCTAGTAGATGTGTAGGCTGAGGGGAGAAACTGCACATGTGCCTTCCTTTGCTGCGGTATTTAGTTGATCACAGACAACAAGGCGATATTTGAACTGCAAGTAAGTTGGTTAGACAACATGCAATGTTTGTAAAAAGGCCACTGAATCAAGTGTTTTGCTGTTCAGTTAGATCAGTTCCTGAAGGAAAAGTAAAATTTTCCTTTGCTAAGACAAAGAGACACTCGTGCCATGTCCAAATCCAGCCCCAGAGATGCTGATGTTAATTCAGAAAGGCAGACAGCCTTCTACTGCAGCTATTCACCTCCGCTCTCAACCAACTTGTAGTTTCTCTCTCTTGTTTACTATGCTTTCACAAAAAGATGAGATAAAGTGCTGCAAATAGGCTTGACGACTTCCTCTGTCAGTTCAGGGTGGGGCTCCCACTCTATAGCATTCGGTTGTCATTTGGTAAGCTGCTCAAAACTTGAACCACAGATCAAGACAGTTGGCACTTTTTTCCTCCCTTCATCTTCACACCACTTCCAAAAAATGATTTCTCATTGCATAGAAGAAAAATCTATGAAAAAAATGGGTCTCAGGCACAATAGTAGCTGAGCATCAGCAGAATACTGTGGGACAGTATCAAAGAGCAGTATGCTGCAGAAATACAAAAAAGAGGGTGAGGAATACACAGGTGATAGAAAAGAGATGTCCATCAGCACCCTCTTCTCCTTAGGCAGCTCCAAGGAGTTTCACATCTGGTACACAGACCTGATCTTACTTGACAATTCTTGCTGAGTTCATACCCCTGGCATTGGTAAGAGCCCTTGGATTAAGGCTGAGATCTGAGGATCAAGTTAAGGATAAGAAAAGAAGCATAAATTGTGGTTATTCAAACCCCAAAATGCATAAAATTAGAAAATTCAAACTTTACATTCACAAAATCATCAGCTGATGGTCTTCACAATATTGGCTACTTTTTTTTTGTTTTTGAGAAAACCCAATAACACACTAATAGAGAGGGAGAAAAAGTATTGGGGGAAAAAATAATAAAGACCAATGTAAATGAGGCAGAGAAAAGGGCCTAACAATTTAGAAATACTTCTAGTAGTTTGATATTTCTCTGAGGAAAGAAAAAAATTCACCTTTCATTTAACATTTTAAATATGTACTCCTTTTTTACCACTTTTCACCTGAAAATGTTTCCTGAATATCTTGTAAAATTGTTCTCTGGGAAACAATTGGTTCCCAACTCTCAATGTACTGCTTTCAGCCTTTGAGTTTATCCAGACCAATATTTAGCCATTATTTCCTAAACAGGAAACATCCTCAAGCTCTCATTTAGTGAGTCAACCAAGTAACAAGTCCAGAAAAATTGACCCAGATTTACCACAGAAGCGTTGGTACAAACAGGTACAAATAAAAGCATCACAGCAGAGCACAACGAGACACACAACAAATGCACAGAGTGCTGGACCTGCCAGGTTCACAAGACACTGCACATTCAGACTTAAACTGTGTGTTTTACTTTACTTGTTGGAAGACTGGCTTAAAAAAAAATCTAAATATTTTTATGAAGGTGGGAAACGCATCTCGGTCACCCAAACGAATGCAGTTTTGCCTTTCAGTGACAACTTCCACATATAATATCATTGTTATTAAATAATTGGCAGTGTTTCTACTCCCAAACCAAAGAACACTGGAGAAAGGTTCTTCCCCACATTGTTACTGTTGCCAGCATGCTGAAGAGCATGGTATTACAGCTGAGTGGCTCCAGAGCTATTCAATCAATAGGGACAGGGCAGGGAAGAGAGCAGACAAGCATTAGCTAGGTTGTTCTGCTCTTATGGAAGCCGGTACTGACGAAGCCCTGACACCCTACCTCACAGAGCCACTCATGAGCCTGCACAGTACAGTGGGGGACAGAGCTGTTGCCCCCCTAAAGAGCTACTTTCCATCTCCCTGAACTGGGCTTGCCTTGGCTTCATGAGCATCCATACAGGGGGCTGTGGTATCCTGCCTCAGCTCACCACGGAGCTGCGCACCAGCTGAGCTGCTTCCAAGAGCAAACATGCAAAATTATCAACAGAAAGGACTAAGATTTTTCAAAGCTCAACACTGAGTTAACTTAAACTCTTAACAGATGTGTGTGATTTCTCAGCAGATTCACCCTCTTTAGGAGCAAAATGAAAATTGTCACCCATGGTGACTTATCAGATCTATGGGTGACTACGGCTACAGCTTCGTGTCAAAGAGCATTTGCAGCAAATACAGATAAAGTATAACTCGCTCCGTCCATCCCCATTAACTGTTGGCATTCAAAAGACATTACCTAAATCCTGAACTGAAAAATAAAACATATGAAAGAAAGCTTAACTACAATTAGGATTACACCACCTCCAAACTGATGAAGAGAGATACTACCAGGAACCTTTTGATCCATGCATTCCTAGGCTAGACTTCATGCCTGCCTCTTGTATGGATAACTGCCCCTGTTCAAACTCTTCTGACAACTTCACAGAGTGCCCAGACTGTGGAAGGAGCAGGACCATGAGAAGAAAAAGAGGAGACCATTCCCAGCCTAAGAATGAACCCAAGACAACTGTGGGAACATGAAGGGAAAAAAAGCTGTATTACATGCCAGATTTTACTCCCCTGAATTATTATGTTTCTCTTGTAACCAGCAGAGTTAAATCTTTTATCATTGCAGGGATCAAGGACTAAACGCAGCCCATCAAACCCCTGAGCACAGCCTCTCGTTCTACAACTTCAGAAAGGGCAACAAGCATATTTCCATTACTGACACAACGAACTTTCCTACTCTAGCCGTGTCTTCTTAATCACAGATGATATAAACACATGGAAAACAAACATAGACAGCTATCTAAAAATATAAACAAACCAGGTGCAGTTATTAGGCCCCTGACAATGAGGCACTCAGCTTAAATGTATGGACTCCTCCACACAAAGCCTCAAGGCTTTGAAATTGGGCTTCAAGAGAAGAGATCAAAGTCAAAGAACTAGCAAACAATTCCTGGGATACAAGTTACAGGTAGATGATCAAATTAAAATAAAATCAGTTACAGATTTCTGTGCTACATGCCATGAACAGAAATACAGCTGTGAGTGTCCTCTACAGCTTTTGTTTGATTTACAATACCTGCTTAGCGTTCCAGCCTTAATCTTAGAGCATGACATTGAGTATATCAAAAGTCTTGCTGCAGCCTCTGTATTTAAGGTGCCATTCTGTACACAATGAACCAGGAAACATCAAGGTTTCAGAAGTTAAAAGGAATATTAAAAAAAGTAGCAGTTATTATTTTTAGAACTTAAAAGACTTTACAGGTCGGGGCATTTCATTAAATAAATTTGAGAGTAATTACATTTAAAGCCCATACGCTTGTTTTTAACTTGTCCTAAACAAAAGCACAGTTTCAACTTGTTTTGTGGAAAAAAGGTGTGAAAGTGAAGCAGTCACCAATGGGCAGAACAGCAGACACTAGATGGCAGGGAAGTAAAAATCTGTATTTCTGTTTTGTTACTATAAATATATTCCAGAAACTGTAGGGAACGTCACTATAAAGACCTGACATGTAAAGCAGTGAGAGAATGATGGGAACATGTTACGCAGAGAAATATCTAAAGCAGGAAGAGCTTTTAAGGGTGTTAAAGCAATTGGTTTATCTGCAGTTTAAATATAACACACAAGAGGCTTGAAATGTCGACTGCGTAGCCACACTGCAACACTTCTGAATCAGTAAAGCTCCACACAGGCGTAGCAGTTCGTCCTCTATCCTGCCTTTATGTAAAAGATAAAATACTGTTGCAACATTAAGAATTGCACCTGAAGTCATCAGCATGACTGCAGAATGGTTCCTGACATAAAAAATACTGCACATGTAGATACCTGTGCAAGTTCCAACAGCTTAGGGCCTCTCCTTTCTTTGGCATACATCAAAAGATGCTCCTGTTTCACAATTTTAAAAAGCTAGGTTTTAAACAAAAAACTAATTGTTTCTGATAACAATTAGTTCTACTGCAGCTATTGTTTGTAACTGGAATCGGGGGCTGACTATATCCTAAAAGGACAGGTCTCCTTCAACTACTTCCTCATATACTATGTCGACAAGTTTGAGGTTTAAAACCAGTAGCTTAACAAGAAAATATGAACATGAATAAAACATGAAATACAGAACTATACAATGAAGTTGGAAGTGCATAATTTTCATCAACAAAATCACTTTTTCAAAGCTGAGAAGTGGTTAGACTCCCAGGTAAAGACTAAAGCAGCAATACAATTTTTAGCTACCCTACACTAACAACAGTGTGGATATACAGTCAAATTTTAGGGTTGAGGTGTTAAAAGACTTCAGCCATGGTTTAACTTTAGAAATTCACAGGTGGCAAGCATTTCACTTCCTGAAATTAATACTTTAAAGATCCTTGTTTTCTTGTGAAGGTAGCCATGCTGGATGTAGAAGACCAGTTACAAGCTTTCCCAAAATGATAATCAACAATGATATGCCAAAGCATAACCTTTGTTCTGTATCCTTAAATCACCAAATGTCCCCAGCAAACAGCAATTCCTTTAGAACTAATTCCAAGCAATGCCTTACAGTAGTCCCCCCCAAAAAACAAATACTGAATTTTAGTTTTATAACAAGTACAGACTTTTTTCCATTAACCTTCTGGGTATAAAAATTAGAGAGCTAGTGATATGAGAGGCCTAATGAGATTATAATTAGACTGACTGCTGTATTACAATCATTCCTAATTGTCTGACATGTTGCAACTGAACTATGGCATTTTCACCTCATGTAGGCTGGAGATAACATACATTCTCCTCAGGAGAGCCTGAAACCCAGCAGCACAAGATTCACAAATCTTGCATTCCAAGATATGCTCAAGAAACTAACGGGCTGCATGTCCAAGCCAAAACCTCTGCATCAAAGTGTTGGTAAGGCAGACCTGCAGTGTGGAAACACCTCCGTGCCCATAAAAAGAGTCACATTAGAAAAGCAGCACAGGCTCCATCCTTTTTGGATTCTAGATACATTCTCGCATTCTGCATATACCACACTATGGAGTCTCCTTCTCTGGAGATATTCAAGACTCATCTGGACGCCTATCTGTGCAATATGTCCTAGGGAGCCTGCTTTGGCAGGGGAGTTGGACCCGATGATCTCTGGAGGTCCCTTCCAACCCCTATGACTCTATGATTCTATGGAACACAAAATCATACAGTCAGAGAAGCTGGATGGGGGCACAATAACTGGCAAATACCAGATACAATGAGGCAAAAAAGTAATTCCTGGAAGTCCTCTGCCTGTACTGCAGCCACCCTCCTTCTAGCTTCCAGTCCGGGCGATTCCCTTTTCAAAGGCTGCCCGTATCGCCTTTCAGACATTCACAAAGCAGTTCTACAGGGCAACACAAGCCACATTCCCAGAAATCACCATCACCTTCTGTTATGCCTGCTTCGGTGAAACTACTGTTTGCAACTACAGATTTCCTGCAGGATTGTGCCACCACATGACAACCTTGCATGCTTGCCTGTATTTTGTGTCTGCAGCCAGAAGCTGATGATCACAATCCCAGTGGATAAAACAACAGGCATGCAAAGCTTTAAACCTTGCAAAATCAAAAAAGCACAAGGTATTTTGCAAAGCAGTGTATTGCTACACTTACCAAATTACTTTCCCCTAAAAGTTTTTACTGTTTTCGTTGAAGATACCTTTCCACACATCTTTCCACTGAGATACACATGTGCTACTGTTTAAACATTCTTTCCAAGGGTGGAAAATCAGGTGTTTAGTACTCCTCCACCCAAAAAATTACAACAGCTGTAACCTTTAAATTTGACACTGCAAAAACTGACAGCATCTGACTGTTCTTCTACAGCATGACAGAGTTCAAAGAGTTGAGCACAGGCAGCAGTTTTTGTTTAGCTTGCATTTCATGAGGGTGAGAAGATGAAAATCACCTCTGCACAGCTACAAAAAATGCAAATAGCAAAAAAGCTTTTCTATTTGCATTATCAGAAAATAGGCCAAAACCTGAATAAATACGAACACTCAGCTCTCCTTGTTTCTAGATAGAGTCCTTCTAGCTCAAATCACAGGTATATCAGATGCAGATGAAGACTTGCTTCCCACATCTCTTCTATGGGCAACTGAGAATTTTAATCAACTAACAAATCCTGCTACTTGTAAAAGGTTGTACAAAGTAGTAACAGAAAAGCAAGAAGAATTAACGAGGCATAAACCCCAATTATTCTGAATCCTGTGTCACTGTTTATAAATGCTTTATTTTTTACTACAATACACCACTCTTCTAGTGAAGCATAGCTCTCCTGTAGGTGGCTGGTGGGTTGGAGAGGTTATTCATGAGAGATTAAGTGTACTCAGTAAAAAAATGTTAAAACATTTGCCCTTCCTCTCTACCATATAAACAAATTCCACATGGGAACAAAAGTAAGCAATCCCAGCTCAGTTCTGAACAGGCAAAGCAGGAGTGATGTTACTCTCACTCTCACTTTATGGTGACCGAAATGTCTTCCCCTACTCCTCAGGTTTACAGTGTCCAAAAACTTTGTGTTGATGGAAGGCTGAGATACCATTCCTCGTTTACAGCAACAAGCTGAATCTAAACACTTCATACAAATCATAGTGCATCAGGAGGACCACAGGTCTGACTGAGCTCACACACTAGACAGCTTTTAGTGTCAAACAAAACTTTTTACTTCTCCCACACTTGGTTCATGGATTTTTGCAAGTCAGCTTGGCTACAAGATCCAGGGACTGATCTGTATTAAAGACTAATCTAAATGACCATGTCGGATAGCACAGTGAGACCAAACCTGCACAGAAAGAGGAACTGACATCCACACTCCATACATGAAGGTAAACCAGGAAGTGTGGTGCCAAACTGTAGTCTGGTCTTAAGGACTGCATGCCTATTAGCTGTGGGCAGAATATTTTTGAGTTTACTTTCATTCCAATTTAATCCAACTTCCAAACTTCATTCCATGGTGCAAAGCAAGGTACAGTAAGCAGGTGCAATCGGGAGCTTCCCTTCAAAAGCACCTTCCTGACACAAGCTATAACGCTAATGCAGATACAACTGCAACTACCACAATTCTTTCCAGAGTGTTAAGGCTCTCCAGATGGAAAACAAAGGCTAAACCAACCAGTATTTCACATGAAAAGAGAGCTCCATCTCATTTCATTCAGCATCAAACCATCTTCTGGATTCACACCTTTTTTTCTGTTAAATCGTCATCAAAGGTTTTGTGTTCCTGAATAATGAACTCAAGAGGGAAACATGAGGCCCAGTATAACCCTGCTTAGTAGTAGATGACAAAGGAACAATATTACTAAATTTTTTCAACAATATAAACTAAACATTTTCACAGAGAGAGGGTACAGGGAAGACATTAAAAAAATATAGGATACCTGTAAATTCCCAGTAGCTAGTAAAATGTCTATTCTGAACTGCTGAAAGCAGAAGCAAAGGTGTCATGGTTCTGAGACACTTTCAGGAGAACCATGGCCCCTAGTCATCCTCTGTACTTCTCAGGTACTTTTGCTTTAAGCATCAGAATTTATCTCACAGATGATCTCTTAAAAATGACCAAGGCAAATAATGTTTTAAACATTTTCCTACGTGTGGCTATTTCCAGTTGGCATGTATGGGTAAATGATATCACAGCTTGGAGGGAAATAATTTCAAATCATGTTTAGAACAAATCTGCTAAAGTTGTTTTTCCTCATTGCAGAAAGGGCCTTTCCATGTGCTGACACTATTTTCACAATGATGCTTCACTTGAGCGTTCCTCTTTGTCCATCATATAGCTCAAATGTAAGAGATATAAACGAAGCAATGAAGGGCACAAGTCTGCAAAGACTAGTTATTTAGGCTGTATTTTAAGTAAATTTAAGACTAATTACTCTGGGTGCCTTACTTGAATTACTTGCAAGGTCCGTAAAACAGATCCCTCTCAGGAATCACAAGTTTGGCCAGCCACACTTTGAAGAAAGCCAGTACTGAACATAAGTTAACACCGTATTTGCATACATATCCATCTAAAGCAGGAGACCACAAAAAAGTCAGGAACATTTTCTTCTGGTAAGCCTTAGTAAAAGAGCACAGTCAGAGGCATACTAGTCTTTCATCCAAAAGCAAGTATTCTGTAGAAGCACGTATATGAGTTCCCCAGGTACAAATAAGACAGGCGTATATCCAGAGAGGACAACCTTTCCAGACAGCAGACTCTTCCCTTTTTCATTTGGTAATAGAATTTTAAGTAAGGGTCTCAGAAACACCTTGCTCATGTCACTGCCTTCAAGGGAGCTACTTCAGCTGACAGAGTACTGCTGACAGGTTCTCTTCATACAGAGAGTGAGCTGACAGCCTAATCATACACCTTTAGCATGGTCTAAGACACATCACTGTACACCTCAGAAACAGAAGGAATGAGAAACTCCTCATTACTGCACAGTCGTCAAGGTAGGCTTGTGAAATGGGGGACGGGGAAAGATTTTGATATGAAAAAATATATACCTGATCCACTGCTTTAACTAAAGCTCTTAAGTGAAACTGAGAGGACCTCAGAAATAAAACATTTGCTCTTTGGTTTTGCTTCAAGTTGTTTGCTTTAAGTAAGTCATCTAGTTCAGAGGTACCAAAGCATGACAAAATCACTTGTCAGGTATCTTTTTGCATTTTGGGGGGAAGGAATGGAACAAAACAAAACATAAAAACTTTCTCCAACACAAACCTGACCGTAAATTAGTTAAAGCTATGTGTCCATCCAGAAAAGTAAAAGTTCTCTGGCTCCAGAGATGCAGGAAGAATGGCTGATGCCCAGAGAAAGCTTTCTAGATGTTTTCTAGCTACAAACATAAATTGGACCTCTTTTTGATTAACATCTTGCCTGTTTTCAGTCAGTTTATGGAATATGAACATACAAAGTTACAACTGCCTCAGAAGTCGGGGAGCTGACAAACAAGAACAGAAACTGCAAAGGCAGGAAGCCTGTTAAAAGAGTGATTACCAGCATGGGTCAAGTGTATAAAGTACTTGTGGTCCCCAGAAGACTCTTGTGCCCAGGGATCGAATGAAAATGTTGTTTTGGAATACAATTATGCTTTTAATCTTTTCCTCAGTATCAGAGGCAGCCTTGTACCTAGAGTACCAACACTTCAGAAGGACCAAGTTGGGTGGGACAGGGTGGGGCTGCCATGTATGATGTTTTTCATGCAGAAACTGAGCCTCATCTTTTGAATTGTACGTGAAACCATTCTCTACTCAAAGATAGCACAAAAATATCAAGACAAAGAATTTAAATGACACTTACGCGGCATGATCCCTTGGCTCACCAGCTCCTCCCGTGTGCGTCGCTGCTGGAGCTTCAACTGCAGCACTGCACAACAGCAGAGAGAGGGAAGAGAAGGAAACCCATCAGTGCAAGACACAACCGAAGAGGCATTTTCAAATGCATTTCGTTTTCTTCTTTGGACGCCAAAGCAGCAGCAAGCAGCAGAACAAAAAGACCCCCCTCCCGCCCTGCTCCCCTGCCCCACTGCAATTGCAGAAGTGGCCTGGAGCAGTCAGGTTTCCGTATTCTGCTGCGGTAAGAGAGAGAGGAAGTTGCGCAGGGTCTTGGCAGGGTGATAAAAATCCGCAAAGCCAGGCCAGTTTCTCAATTCTTTCTAGAGCACCAACTTCTTTCCAAACCATTAATATTAAAAAACAAACAGAGAAAAGCACCAGCTGACAGCTCTCCAATAAACACGGAGTGACACCCCAGCTGCTAATGACTCCTGAAAACTCTAATTACCATGTGCAGATTAAATTGATATGACAAAATTATCGGTCATTACTCTAAATTACAGGGCTGATTTCCTTCCTCGGCTCAGAAATTTACCTTCAGAAATAGCTCACAAAAGTGAAATACCATGGTTACACCTAGATGTGTCCTTGTTCCACAGCAAGAGGAATCCCTTACAGCTAGAATTCGTCCTGTTCACTTTGGTGTAACAGAACACACACATGAGCTGTGTGAAATGCAATTATCTTTTTCTTTTTTTTTTTTTTCCTAATGCAAATCTCTGGAATAGTCATAATTTCAACATTTAGATTAGAACAGCAGTTTCTCTTTAAACTATACAACCAAAGCAACAATCTAGAGATTGTTCTTACAGTCAAAGACAGCTTCCATACAAAAGGGACCTTTGAAAACTGAAGAAAGCTCACACATGTGCACACACACACACACACAGAGACATCTATCAATTTAAGAAAACCTGCGTGAGGATCAATAGATATTGAAACACATTTGTAGTGATGCCCAAGGTCCTCAGTATACTCAACACAAAATGGTATAAAATTAATGGTACAGCATCTTCCCTGTGTTAATTTCAGTTTCTCTGTCAAGCATCTGTCTGTTGAATAGTCTACATAAGAGAAGTCCACACAAAGGTAGTGGAACCACCAGACAGCAGAACTGTTGAACAGACCAACTACACAATCTCATTATAGTCCTTAACTTCCTTTCTCCAGGACTTTTTTGTCCAATAGATTCCTTTCATACATTAAATCCAAAGTTTTACTGTATGCTCCCTAAAATAGGGATTAAAAAATTTGAGAAAATGCTACCTTACCTACTTAGATGCATCATCACGTTTTACCCGTTCCTTTCAAACTCCTATTTGCAGTTTGCATTTGACTAAGATACATCATCCAGGAAGGGTTCTGACCTTCATATGAAGTTAACAAGACCCATCTCTTTCTTGGCTGTTTGCACAGTGACTGATCGCCCTCACTTAAATGCATACTTAAATTTTTGCTCTTTTGTCTAGCTTCCATTTCCCTTTGCACCTGAGGCACCTCTCTTTGAAAGGTTTATAATAGTGAGAACCCATTTCCTACCTGTGGAGGTACTACTGTGCACATGGTGTGCAACCAAGTTACCTCGCTTATTTCTTAAGCCAAACTAGGATTTCTTAATATATGCATCCTGGGCAGGAAACTACTTCCTTTATAGTATGCGGAAGGGAGAGAAGGAAGAATGGTGTACAGAGCACCATGCTAATTCTGTGTGGGATCAGCCAGGAGCCAGAGTGATGAGAAGGAACGCAAAGGGAAGGAACAGGCCCTTCATTTGGCCATGAAACTGTGAACAGAAGTGATAGTCCCAGGCTCTTCCTCCCACCCAGCATGCAATCACACTCCTAGTCCTGTGCTAGCATGAGAGCTAATACAGTCTTATAGCTGGCCTGTTCACACGGCTCTTCATTTGCTGGATTCATTTTGAGGTGATCGAAATCTGAATCAGGTGATGACATCTACATGAGCACTTGATCTAACAGCTTTCGACAACGGAGTCAAGTCTCTCCTTCCCCACACCATCTCTCATGTTCCCCTGACTGGTCGCTGGACTCAATGACATGACAAAGACCCTGGCCCAGTTTTCTGCCTCATCAGTGTGTTGAAGAGGATGGCTGTAGAGCCAGGTCTTTGCTAAGACGAACATAAGGTGGGAGTGAGAGTTCATCATTCCAGCAGCAGTACACCGCTAAGTGATTTCAGCCCTATTATGTAACGGCACATTAAATCTCTCACTACATGGCATTATTTCCACTAGCAAGCCATTTCAGGGACTCATTTCCATATTTTAAATTAGCACATCTCACTAAATGTACACAGGCAAGGCACAGACCTATAGCACCAGGTCTATCTCCACAGCTTTAAGTGCAGATAATCTCATTATTAGTCACATCTTCTCCCTTAAAACAGCTAGCCAATGTGTCTTAGACCTTTTTGCCACTTTGCTATGTCCTTGCTAGGCCATCTATTTTCCCTTCCCATTTCCAACTATACCTACTAGAGTCAGAGGCTTTCAGGACAAAACTCCCACACACAGGTGTGGCTGGCATTTTTTCTGCTTCTTGGTGCAAAACACCCTCCATCTTCATTTATACACATTTGGCCTAACTGTCTCAGTTTGCCTAAATGATCTAAACCGTTTTATTAATGTCATTATTTATGACTCTACTTATCTTTGGTCCAACCACATCGTTACCACTTTGCATTTATTTCCAGACCACACTGGGCTATTCCCAACTAGAAATGCTTTTCTGCTTTTTTTGGTTACAGTCAGCTCTTAATCCACTTAAGCAGCACTTCATTAAATTCAAAGACAATTTTTAAAGCCAAAATATACCACACTACTAAGTTAAAGACCTTATAAAAGTCTATTACGCCCAGACAAAATCCCTAGCAACCAAATTTCACGTCATACAAACAACAAAGCCTCATCTGAACAGACCTGTTTTCACAAATTGAAAAGCTGCATAGCATGATTATACAGCTATTCTTGCACCATCTAAATTCTTTATCAAAATTTCCACAGTTTTTTTCCTGGAACTGACACCAGATCAGCCACTCTTTACACACTCACCCTTTTTCAGTAGTAATGCAAAATGTTACTGGTCTTTCGCTCTTCCAAAGTCTCCCTGCTGTTCCCAGATTTATTAGAAATCAGTCTCAGACAGACAGCTGGAGACTTCATCAAATGACTTAAAATTCCCTTCCCAACTTCAGCTTCCCTTATGAATTTTCTAAATATATCTTATTTCTGTATCAGTTACCATCTACTACCCTTTTTCTCTACCCATTATATGCACCTTTTATTTTTAAACACAATGTCCCCTCACAGCAAGAAAACAGCAACTGTCAAGGGGACTAAACTGGAGAATAGGAAAAAGGTCATTTTCAGAATACTTTTAATAGGCACTTAGTAATTCCTGGGGTGTATAACTGTATATACATACATATTAAGTTATAATCAGCTCATAATGCTCTCTTTTTTTTCCAGTACAGCTTATTTTTGTGGCAGGGAGGATTACTTCAGTTCACTCCTGAATTCATTTTGGCTTAAATAAGTACTTGGAGTTCCCAATACCATTTCATATATTTAGGAGATCACCTGTTTACGTGTGCAAGTGTGTGAATCCTATATATAGATTAACAGATGTCCCAAGAGCCAATCCAAGGCAGTTGTACATGGAGCTCAGCCAAAGGTCTAGAATGACCAGTGAAATTCAAAGTTACTCAAAGACAGACTGGACTGTAAGTCTTTCAGTCACAAACCATCAATCTTTTGTTTCCTTTATCCCTCTATTTAATCTTTAAAATAATTTTCAAATTAGAGATAAATCAGGTCATATAAAGGAGAGATCTCTCTGCTGGTTAGAAAGTAAGTTCCAAACTAGTATCCTTCTACCTACCTCTTTCATTCAATTTGCATCACAGTCTATGCAAGATTTTTGTGGGCTTTGTATTTGTTTGGGCTTCCCACAAGAAAATGGGCGTAATTTATTTATTTAAGTATGAAAAATTCTGAAAAATATTAAAGTTTGAAGAAAGTTTTTATATCTCTAATTAAGTGTTCCAATAATGAGCAAAACATTCCAGGCAAACTGAGGAACTGGTATAGAGGACTGCTGCTGGCAGTTTAGGGGAGAGGTAGGGAACTGGGAGGGCGATGGGGTGGTGTACTCAGAGACAAATAACATTGCAATGCAGCTACTATCAACAGAGTTACTCTGACAGTGAAATACAGCAAGTCATGACTATTTTTTGTTCATCTTACCATAGAACTGCCCTGACAGGCACACTCCAAGACCAGTGCTTACTCCTGCCTACTGGCAGCTCCAAACAGCATATGCTTAATATACAGATGCTGCACCCACATGGACACTTTCAGGACACCTACAACACTCCTAGAAGCACAGGGGTGCATTAGTAGTACACAGTAGCAATAACGAATATTCATGATGAGCTAAGGTGCTTTTTTGCAGCTCGTCATCTAAATCTGCAACAGTGTGCCTGCCCTTACACATACATACCTGAAATCCCTTCTATTTCTAACCCACGCCTTGTGTTTAATAGCTTTACTAGAACTACTACAGAAACTAGACTGCATGGAAAAAAAAAATCTCATATCTGAGACTATGTCACATACCAGGACAGGTTTATGGCAACAAATGAAAAAAATATTCTGCATTTCCTGTTTTTTCAGAACTAGCAGAAGAGAAGCACACAGCTCTGAACTGCAGCTTGTGGTAAGGCCCTGCGCATGTTCTGTTGAATACAGGCTTACTGCTGAGGGGACTCTGTGTTCACATTTCTACTACAAAAGCTTTTCTTCTAAGGAATCTCAAGCAATCCTCAAGGTCGCCCAACCAAGGTAATGATTAAGCACAGCCATATGGTGGATTACAGCAGACAGCACGTGCTGTATCACAGAACAGGAAGGGAGGAAGGCTGCTATATCCAAACAAAACCCTACAGAGGGGCTGAGGGAGGCAGAACTCCACAAATTTGGGCTAGGATACCCATGCAAAAAGGGAGAGTGCAAGACATAAAGTGCATATTAACTAGATTGGCTGTATGCTCACAGACGTGATTTATTGACTCTCTAAATTCTTTGAAAGCAGTTTGCCTGATGGAAAAATTAATCCTTGCAACCCGATCAATAAGCCATGTGATTAGAAAGAGAAACTACTGAAGAACAAGTGAAATCAGCCTAACTTCATTATTTAAGCTGAGGAAAGTGCAACCGTAAGTAAAAGCAGTAAAAAGCGAACTATGCAGTTAAATGCTCATAAGGTTTCACGGTCATTTGTTCACACGCTGTTCAGCACCTCTGCACACCCCATTTGGAAGCCCCGTGTTACAATACCCACTTAACTGGCAAGAAAGCATTAATACAGCCCCAGCTGGGATGGAAACCTGCCAGTTAGTTCATTAACGCCTCTACCTTTCAATAGCGACAAAGATTGTTTAAGGAAAGTTTTCCCTGGCTTAGGTCTGACTGGGTTTTCTTTGTGAGGGTCAGAGACCGCAGCCTGTGGAATCGTGACACTAGGCCGCCACTTGCAGCCCACACATATTTTTCAATTTTTCCGTATAATCCGAGTAACACCGTTAAGGCTACATGCAACCAACCTAATTATAATATGTAACCATAAAAGAAGACTTTGATGACTTGGGACATTTGCTGAACAAAATCATCACAGCTGTCTGGGCAACACTGGGGCCTCTATCAATTCATGTAACTATTGCTGTGAGGGTGAAGCCACCTTTCCACTTACCACTCAGCCAACAGCAGTCTTTCTAATCACTATACGAATTTTTTTCCACTGTTTCTGATTAAATAGTCACATATGACCAGTAGCCAATGCCAAATTCAGTTTTGGAATATGCAGCACATCAGACACTGTTTTCAGTGGGGGTTATATCCTACATTTATGACTGAATTCAGTCCCTTGGAGATGCGGTGAGAAAATGTTTCCCTCACACTGAAAATGGTCTCTGAGCATTTTTCAGCTGTGCCTGCTTACAAAATAAATGTTGACTCTCATCGGCCCTTTCATGTTTCAACGGGAAGCCAGATTAGATTCTGGTTCCAGCATACACCAGCAAGAGCAGCATCTGCTAAACTCCAGTTGCAACACCTCTCTGTCCAGAAGAGGCAATGGGTGGTTAGCATTACCAAATTTTTTCTAGTGTCCACAAGAAGCAGAAAGAATTCAGCTATGATAGTTTGTGATCAACAAGTGAGTATACAATGATCAAAATTAATTTTAAAAAGGAATTGCTGAAGTAGATGACATTTCTGTCTTTTTTTTTCTCAGAGCTGCGTTTTTCTGGTGTTGTCAACAACACTCCCATCACCACACAGAATGTACTAGAATGGGGGTTACCAACAAAGAAAAGCCAACTTTTTGGGCCTTTTTTAAAGGCATTTTTCTGAGCCTAACAGCATTTTAATCCACTAACTGCTGATGGGGAATACATGCTGGCTTTGCATTTAAGCAGACTGTGCAGTTAACACAGAAGCATTTAAGTGAAGCAGACTGTAAATGACACCCAAACTGCAGGGATTATATGACAGTTTGCTACTCTGGGAAGGGGTTGCCAAAAATTTCTGTGCCTCTGTGGGGTGAATGAGAAGCAGCAGGTAAACTGTTGATCCCCACAATTTGCAAGCACCCACTGTTGTTTGGAATAGCAGCCATACGATATCACTAATGTCAATGCATTTAAAATAATATCTTGGAGCAAGCCTGGGCAAAGTTACACTAAAGCAGAAGTTTATTTCTTTACTATTTGAGATCTCACATTCCACTACCTCTTTTCTCTACTGCAGTAACAAGGGCTGCTACTAAAATGCAGGCAGTTTCCTCATCTCTTCCTTAGCAACCATATCGAGGAGAAAATGGAGTTAGGGAGGGTAAAAAATAGAAATACAATTTGCTTTGGTCTCTTAAACTTTTACAGGAACCATTCATACCAGAGGCAAAAGCCACTTTTTACATAGTTATGCTGTGGTCTTCTCTTTGTGAGAAGTAGGATTGGGATCGCTCTTCCTACACCCAAAGAGGAGGTCTGTGAAGCAGATCCTGAACAGGAACCAAAGCCAGAATCAGGAGTGGTTCCCTACTGCAGGTCACACTGTCATCCACGATGACTGGATTTCTTAGCCGCACTACAGAAATCAGTGTGTTCTGCCGCAATATGCTGCCATGGACAGGTGTCTCCTTTTGCGGAACACTGATAAACTGTGTTCTGCCACAATATGCTGAGATGGACAGGTGTCTTGTACCAGTTTGGGGAAGACTGATAAACTTCTTACCCAGCTGTGCTTGTCCTGAGAGGGTTGCAGGCACTGAGCGAAACAGGAGGTTTAACCAATAAAGCCATACAGCTGCATCAAACGCAGGTCTTGTATAGAGAGGACCTGAAACCTTTTTCACACCACCTTTTCATCCTTATCCTCTTAGTAAGCCTTTGAGAGCATTAAAATTTGGACAGGGGAGAACAGAAGTATAATTCTGTCTGACCTAAAACCTCTACGAAGAGATTCTTAAGAAAAAACAGAACAGACCCTTCCCCTCCAAAGCAACAACTCTCAAAATATTTCACAGTGGATGTGCTAGTAATAATCCAAGGGGCAGATATGGATTGTTTTTTCCAATCCAGCGCTTCCAAAAGCCTTCAGGCTCTCAAATGCCCAGAAGCTTTTAAAAGCAGCTGAAAATTATAGAAAAAAGTAGCAACTGGTCTTTTAAGAACACAAAAAGAGGAGGAAGAGAGAAAATTGACTCTCACCCTCAGTACAACATTTGTTTCTTGATAAAATCACACGCTTTAAAGCTTTACAGCTCAAAACGTTCTTGGGTCACATAAAATCCTTGACATGATGTGCAGCTTTCACACATCTGCTGAGATATTAGATGCATTGTCTATATGATGGTGTTCCAGAAGACTAGTTTCAGCTACTACATACAAGAAAACCTAGGTACAGGGAAATAGTCCCTTTTTGCTGGGAGGATGCTGTTGGAAAAGAAATATGAAATAGGAATAATTAAAAAAACATTTTCAAAGGATGATGGAATACTTGCATGTATTATCTTTTAATGAGTCAATGTTATGAAGCATTAAATAGCTCTGTTAATGGAGACAGACAAATACAGATCCTTTGATATGGCTAATTTAGCAGAATCAAAGAACCCAACCTACAGAAGAAACCAGTCCCCAAAGAATATGGAATCAGAAGGAAAGACACACTGAAAAGGAAAAAGATCTATTTCCAACCTCGGATATTACCACAAGGTAGATGGTTCACACCATGAGCACAGAACAAGAAGCTACCTCAGTGTGGATGTCTTTGTGGAGGCTTCATATCGAACTTGATACAATGTGGAAAACAAAGTAATGTTAATTAAAAACCATATTTAGAGGATAAAGCCACCATTTACAATAACTTCAGTTTCATTATGACACAGGATTACAAAATGAACAAAAGCAGTAGCATGGTCCAAGTATCACAAGATAACAGGATCTAGTGTCCAGACAGGACAGAACTGATAATCCTGTCAGTGGCTCCTGAAGGCTCGAATCAGCGTTGCCATTCAGGGGTGGTAAAACGTGCAGATACGAAAGGAAGAACCAGGCCATAGTTGTAGAAGTTTACAGTCTCAGTCTTTAATACTGCATACAATTGAATGTGTTTATTTTGTGGGTGCTACTCATGTATATGTCTCTAAATATATGCAAAGTTATTATTACAAAAGTTACATGGGATTTTGCAGGGTTCTTTTTATGTTTATTTAAAATAAAGACTAGCCATTGCTGTGCATTTGGCAGTATTTGCCTTTACAGTCTTCCTTCATGATTTGACTCTTGCTACTTCCATTAAATACGTAAACTTTAGGGGACTTACTGCCATTTTAATCACTGCTACTTCTTCTGTAATGCCAGCTTTATCTTCTTTAATACTAGATTTTTAAAATCAGATACACATATTACTGTTGGTATGGAAGTTTTTCTACTGAACATGTAGAAATCCATTCGTAAAAACATCTTGGGGCACCTAATAGTCTGTTTCATCACTCACTGGAACTGTTAAACAGGACTTCAGGAAATTAACCTGAAATACATGTAAACTGGTGTATTTAGTAAGCTATGCAACATGTAAAAATGTGCAACAAGCGTGCCAACAGGAAAAGCTGGTTTGCTTTTGGTGCAGGATACTTGCTCCTATATATCATTTTGTCCCAGTAACACTGGTTAGGTGACAACTAAGTGTGTGAATAACTAGGCATGTATCCATATCTATGGAATCTGGCTACCATGCATGATTCTGTAACAAAATACCTAGGTGGAAAGGTCTACCTAAAATTGACACACCAGTATCATAAGACAGCAAATATTATCTGTAATTGGTGCTTGTTGATGCCATCTATATATCCATTGTTACTATCTATAGCTAGAAGAGAAGGCTTGAGCGGGGGAAAACAAAGAATTTCCCAACTCCCCGTGTAAACCTGAGTCACAGTCTACAGTGATTTATATGTTTCCATGAAACAATGAACAAGGAGGAACTAACATTGCCCTTAACCACCTTGCAAAGAAGACTCCAGAAAGAAATTCTCCAAAATAATTTAATATGACATGGCAGATGGGGACAAATGAAGGAAAAAGAAGGAATGTAGAAAAGTAGATAGATCCTCACAATCAGATTTACAGCTGTTGACTAATGGTGACAGCACAGTAGTAAAGTTACACAAGGAAAAAACAAGCTTGAACACCCCCCTCCCCTTTTTTTTTCTTGTAATGATAGAGATATCTCTGCCTATAAGGAGAAAGAGCTCCAATCTTTTTATTTTCCTTAAAAAATGAGATGTGAGAGTTGGTTATAGGGGTTTTTTTTTCTGAAAAATTAACAGAAAAAAAGTAAAAACATGTCTGGAGATACATCAGAGCCTGAACAATTTATCACTTTATTTAAAATTCTGGGTTCAAGAGATAATATGATTTTGTGTGTTTCTACTAAGCATTAAAAAAAAAAATCAAGTCCTGAGACAGTGCCAAGACACATACATAAAACACATTATTTATTAGACATGTTTGTAATACTTAAATTGGTGAGGAAATTCTTCCGTGCCTCTTTCAGCATTAAGAGATATAGTCTAACATTTGTCCTTTGTAGCTCATCTTCCCTACTGCAATTTCTGCTCCAGTATAACAGCCTCACAAATCAAGGCCAAAAACTTCCTCAAACATTTCTCAGAGATGGGGATGTTGGCCCAATGATTCAGACTTCCTTCTGCCACAGGGCACCCTCTACAGATGGAAGTTAAAAGCTCCCACTGCAGAAACCCTCTAACAGTCAAGACACCAAAAATTTCTGTGGGAACTGCTCGACATATGAGCAGTTTTTTTGGGGTTTCCACTTAAACGTGGAGTAATTCTGTATTTCCAAGACCATTTCAGATTCTTCACCACCTAAAGATGTTTGGTTTACTGAAACAAAACGCAAAATGAAAGCAAATATGTTTTTCCACAAGTGCTAGAAAAAAGCACTTAGAAGCATGCAAATTTAAATACAAATCCAGCAGTTCTTCAGAAGTAATTAACCACTTAAATATGGAAATTGGAAAGCTGGCGTTTATCATTTTAAATTAGCTAGCTTGAGCATCTCCCAGCTTCAGTTGGTTGATGGTGCTGACAGTTATTTCATGGGATGTGGAACAAAAATGGGTTTGCCCAATATGCATATTGCATGCAAAAAAATGACTCTGCACACATTCCCTATCTGGTTAGTATTCCTGCCATCAGCTTTTGCCCAAGCCCCAACATCATCTCTTAGCAAGAATTTCAGGTGGATGCTACAAAGAATTACCATATTTATTTAATTCATGTTAGTGAGAAACATCTTTGCTGCTGTCTTGAAGACTGCAAAGACTACGTGACATAATCACGGCATCTGAAGTTCAAATAGAGATCCCAGCTTTGTACTGCATCATTCTGAAGCTTTCTTTAGTTTAAGTACAAATTCTGTTACAATTCTGTTTCTATTTGTAAAACAGTTACAAGGTTCGGCTATGGCCATCATATCCCTCTCCATTCAAAATCAGTTCCTTCACAGCAGCCCAGTATGGAAGTGGTCCCCAGAATCTGCATTACACAAAAAAAGCACACCAAATCTCCTCAAACTTTTTAAACTGTGATCATACAACATCTACCTACTACTTTTTACTTCCCTTCTCTCTGGATATTTACTTTCTTTAAAAAACTCCAAACTACAGATCTCTAGGACCGACTTCCTTGGGTTTTTCCATGAGGGGAGATCCAGAGCAGTGAAAACAAACCCAGCTATGAGGCTTAATGTGGTTCTCAAGTTCTATCATAGCTATATATATCTAAATAATATAATTCTGTTTAACAAGTCAATCAGCGAACTAAAAAAGCCCAGCAGCCTGAAACGGCCTGCATGGCCACTGACTGCAGACTAGGGGCAAATTCTGCAGATGTTTAATATGTCACTACCAGCTCCGTCCTCTCCTGAAGGGCAGAGAGGAGACTGCTGGCCACAGCAGGTACCCCCACATTCATTACACACAGTGCCAGATTCTCTCTAGCTGCTAACAGAGGTAGGCATTCGCTAATATACTGAAGAAAAGCAAGTGAAGGGCAGATGTCCTTTCCTTTCTGTTGTTCCCTCCAGCAAAGAGGCAGGGGAGATAGCTACGTGGTGACAGCGTTTGCAACCACTGCAGTTAGATTCACAGTCACATGTCAGTCCTGAAGACACAATCCCCGTTCTAAACTGCCTGCTGTAATGCTGTCAATGTGACAGCTATTATTAGCAGCAGTGAAACAGTCTCTCAGTGAGGCATAAAGGTACCACCAGTTTAGCATCTACCTCTAAAAAGGGAGAACTTGACATTGGAGCAAAGAAAAGAGTGTGAGCTGCAAAAAAAGGCGTACAAGGGCTTTTACATATAAGTATCATGCAAAAAGAGGCATGAAACCTTATGAAAGTGAAAGTGGTGAAAAACAGCATGAAAAGAGCATCACAATGCACAACTATTTGCAGGGACAGGTTACATGCTGCTTCTAGTTCCAACACAAAGGAAGCCTGTACATCCTGACTTCCAGCACTGCTGTGAAAACTGCAGAGGTGACTAACCGAAGAACGTAGCTACTGACACATTCAATTTTTACCAAAACACCCACGTGCATTTAATACTGGGGAAACTCCATGCAGAGGAAGTTGAAAGTAGATCCCTTCTTTCTGTCACAGAGGACTTCACTCGGATCTCTCCCCAGCAGAGACCATGACTGCAACAGATGATTCCTGTCCCTACCACAGAGACAAAATCCACTATGGGATTTCTGCTGAAAACTGACAAAGTTTATGTTGGGTTGTTTTTTTTTTTAAACAAGAGACCTTTTTTACAGTTGCTTATTTCTGAAAGGCTGTATTAAAATGAGATTGCCGGAAAAGACTGGACTTCATCAATTTTCACTGTCAATTTCTGAAAGACTCCATGTCCCAAAGCAATACATTCTTTTCCTTATTATTGACCTTTCACATGCCTCATTAGTTTCATCAGGCTCAGTAACTGCAGATTCGAAAGTTCAAATCTTTGTTTTCTTGGGAGAATACTTACTATATTATATACACAAACTGTGGCAGTAGGTCATCTGTACAGTTCTTCTACCCATCTCATTGAACACCAGGAAAAATCTTGAATACACTGATGAGCAAATAACATTTTGTAGTTCTTATTAGTAACCACCATATTGCAATGTACTTCAGCTACTGTAGGTCTGCTCTTAGGTTACAGAGATAACAGGTTAATAAATTTGACATACCACCAGAGGAAAACATCACATTTCCACTAGCCCAAGAAAGAGAAAGAAAACCATGAGTTCTGCTCCAGGTCAATGCCATTGACCAGATTATGTATCTACTTACAGACCTGCTGCAAGAAAAAAGAAACACAGTTTGCCCCGTAGGCTCTCTGTATGTTTTTGTTTGATGACCCTAAGCTATGTCAGGGGCCATATCCCATTTTCTACCATAGGCTGCAGGGGTTCTTGCCAAGAAATGTGCTGCTTAAACATTTTGGATTGAAATTTATTGATGCAGCAGGTGACAAGATCAGTAATTCAATGCTCAGAAAAGACTGGATAGATGGGAGTTGGGGCACGAAAGGAAAGATCTAAGCAGACACTTATTTTTGGTATAGATATCCGTTAGGTTGTTGATCAATGACTTGCAGGTGTGACAGAATGCTGAAAAATCTGAGGTGACTAGTGACAGATTTTATAGATGATAAAAGAACCGAGATAAGATTTACATAGGCAGCCTGATGTGGATCCAAGAACACAAGCAGAAACTACAACTGCCACTGACCCTTATCTCTTTTGAGCAAGAGAGTCACAGTGACATCTGTCTGGCAAGGGCTCTGAACAAGCATGATAACTGCAGAAATTGTTTCTGGATGCAAAGCAGGCAATCTGAACTTAAGTATCATAGTTCTGTTTTCCAAAAAGCATCTGCTTTTCAACAGCTCCTGGGAAGTCTAAGCATCAGCCATTTGCTGCTTATAAGCATAAATACAGGTATTTTCTTCAAAAAACAAACAACAAATAATTATCAAATGATGAATTGTTCAAAAGTCACACCATTTTTTTTTCAAACTTTATTAATGTGTTTCCCAGTTGCTGGGATTATCAATACCCCAGCACCACTGCTGCTGAACATGAAACTCAGTTTAACTGTGAAGAAAATTCAGTTGATATGGCAGGAAAGTACTTACTGCAAATTTTACTTGGTATCATTACTAGTTCAAAGCATTGCCTGCACAAATGCTACTGACAGCTGCATTCACTGCACCACACCCAGTTTCTATTCTTCTTGTTTTCTGCCTGTGTTGAGTCCTTACATATCCTTGCTCTTGCAGGTCCAAGGCTACAACTCTTTCCTTTTAGTACTACTTTGTGCTAAATTAACTATTACAGTAGCCATCTTTTAACAAATGAAGTAGATCACAGTGTGGTAAACAAGCTAGCCCCTGCTCCTCTCCTCCTCCTCCTCCCATTCCCAGCATGAAAATAGCTAGGGCTAAAGCAACAGCTGGGGATCATTACACTGACAGGAATAGTTCAGTAAACTCTGAGAGGGGAAAACATGTCATATCCAAAAAACCAAAAAACACAGTAGGGCAGCAGGACCAAAAAAAAAAAGTGGATTCAATTGCAGGGAAAATGCCAGGGCTCTCTTTCCACTGATAATGACTGACATAAATCCCTGGTTATTCAACATTAACCCTTTCCTGAGCTTCCCCCATGTGTTATGAAGTTAAATACCCTGGAACACCTCTAAGTCTTCGTAGTCAAAGAAGGAACACTGGGAATTAAGCAAAAATAAACTTAAATTGCCATTCTACTGCTAACTTTGAGCCTCCTCACATTAAAATACCATTCTCTTACCTTCACTGAACCTCTGACCTTTTCAGCACAATCACAGTCACTGTGCTACCCATTTGCAGAGCAGTTGTAGCACGAGGCTACAGGGAGTCTCACTCCATACACCTGACGTGCCTCTGGCTTTGCCGTAAGAAATGCCAGCAGGTCAGCTCCCCATACATTCAACACCTTTTCTATATTCTTCTGTGTTACAGCATTATTTGCATAAATAATTCTGAATTGTGGGACTTCTCTCACCATAATTCTGAGATGTATCTGGTACATTTTGTGACTGGTTTCTTAAGTTCTTTACCAATGCATTTGCACAAGGCATCATTTTTGACATCTCCCACAGCATCTCCAGGTCCACTCTGAAGAAGGAAGACAGATCAACCTTTACACAAAAATATTACTCTTTATTCCAGTGAGATGGGGATGTTCTTGGTGTTGAGAGCTTCCAAGTCTACACGTGCAGGTTCTTCTGCCCTCTACTGGGTACAGTACCACCACGGACCAGCTTTACCTTCAGGTGCCTTGGAAACAAAAACGTCTAGACCACTTGTGAAAAAGTTGTATGTTAACAAGCACTTGCATGACTCTTGATGTCTTCAAAGTACTGAACAGATATTAATAGTTTAATCAAAGGCTAAGCTAACTCAAATTACCTCACATTTGCTGCGGACCAAGAATGTGCAGAGTTACTGCAGATCAGATGGCATGCAGGAACTTGTTCGGGTGTCTGGGCCCTGAGACACAAATCTTGGAAAAAGACAGGTGAAATTCACTGTCAGCCCCTGAATCACATTGAACAGTTTTGAAAGGAAGACTTGCAAAAAAAAAAAAAATTTAAAAAAAAAATTTGTGTAGTTTAAGAGCAACAACTGAAAGACAATCCCAGGATGGCACGGATCGGAAGGGATCTCTGGAGATCATCTGGGCCAACCCCTCTGCTAAAGAAGGATTACCTAGAGTATGTTGCACAGGATCACATCCAGGCAGGTTTTGAATATCTCCTGAGAAGGAGAGGTGCAAAAAGCTGCAAAAGTTGGAAATTACTTTTGGAAGTATGTAATTCTAAGCTAGACTCACATGAATGCTAACTTCCTTGAGTAGCTTTTTGCAATACCTTCTTCACATCTTTCATGAGCGGCTACCACATTATTAGCTGGCCTAGGAACGGCAAACTGGGCGCTGGTATTTGAAAACTAAACTATTCCAAGGCATTCTTGAACATAAAACATGTTTGTGGATTCCTGAATTCTAGGAGTTTTAAAAATAACTGCCCCAACACATATTTTGAAAAATAAAAGCATATGTATTTTAACTTCCTGTTGTAAAATCCATTTCTGCACAAAAAGGATCAGTAGTTCCCAAATGTCAAGTCCCAATTAAAAAGAAAATAAAGCAGATTTAGGAGACCATCTGTTTTCCAGAGGCAAGGAAACAAGACGAAGTATATCCATCTATCCCAAATAGCCACTTCTCATGAGATTCATTTGGAGAATAGGTAAGAGCATTGTCAGCATAATACAGACACCCCTTGTTTGCCTGGTTTTATATAGGAGAAAGCAGACTGGCACCCATTCACATTTGTGTGGTAAAGGGTGAGGAAGACAAGTGTGCAAATTTTCTGTCCTGGGCAATAACAAACCGAAGCTGTCCCATTTTTAGGGGGACCAACACTAAGGTATGACAGTCAGTATAGTTTCAGTTCAATGCTAATTCTGGACTTCCAGAGCTTCCGTAAGGGTTTACACGTGAGCGCATCTGCTTCTCTACTGCCTGTAAGATTTGGCTCTGTAAAATACAGTGCCTGCTACAGTATAAATACAACAGGCATCCTGAGACCGCAGGAGACTTGAGTGGAGCAGCAGCAAAGCTAAAGGGCTATTTTATTCTGATATGAAATAAGTTGACAGCATCTATCTCCCTTGCCTATCTTTCCAGTTTGGTAGCTTGTAGAAAGTAGCTTTCCTCATCACACAGGATTAGAGTCTCATGAATTGGACATTGGGTAGGCTGATGATATTGCTAGACTTTGCAGAGTCAACACAGCTTTTTCAATAATCAGAATTATAAAAGAATTCAATTACCTTAATTGACTTCAAGTTGAGATGGCAACAACATTTTTATATTGATTAAAGTACTTCACAATAGCATTTTCCTACTACTACGTTATCCCACTGTAGAGCTTGCGATATTTAGCAACTGGATGAAAGATGTATTCTGGCACACCCAAACACAGTGTTCACCTTCTGTGAAAATCAATGCTTCCAAATAGAAGACAGCTGCAAGTTCTGTCTTTTTTAAATCTTTGATTGTTTTTTTTTCCCCCCAAAGATTAATGTGCTACTTTGACTCCAAAGCAGACAAAGTAAACTGGGAATACTGCCTATACTAACAGATTTACGACTCCCAAACTTGAATTTGAGGACTGTGACTTCAGTTTTGCTGTTCCATATTTGTTCCATCAAAGACTATTCCAATGAAAACAAGAAAAAAAAGTAATAATTTAAAAATCCAACAAGCTAACTCTTGATATCTGTTAAAGACACTTGGTAGGGAGAGTGACAATAGGGTGTAGAAACTTAACAATTTTCTTTGGCAGCCTCAGCAGGCCTAGAGCTGCATGTGAGAGAAAAATCATCAAAATGCAACTGCTAAAATCGTCTTCTACACTCTGACCATTTTTCCACAACAAATACAGCCTTATTCTGTCTGGCTTTTTGTCTTCAACTCCTATCAGCCTTTAATTTTCTGTGCAAAATGTTACTGAAAGTCAGTTTCTGCTCTGCTCAGATCACATTACTCAGTCTCAAAATCAGTCTTCATCTTATTTCTAGATTACTGTGCTCAAGACCTTCATTCACCCCTGCAAGTTCCTATTGAAATTTCACCTGTACTGAGACATATCCAGTATTTCTGACAAAACATAAACCTTGTTATGTTTGCTATTGGCATTTTGTTACCTTCTGCCATTCTTCCTTGTAATCTTTTCCTGGTTCCTCTTTGTTGCTATTTATTATGCTGCATACTAGAAATGGATCATTGTCTGTTTTCATCTTCTCAATCTTTCTCAATCTCTCTATATCATCATCTTCTTCCCTTGTAGATATCACTCCCTGAAATTTTACCTCTACATAATCTTTCAGAATTATCAAACCCCCATTAAAAATCATATATATGTGCAGGAGAATACCATTATCTAAAACAGAATCCCATTTAGATACACACACTTCACTTCTTCCACACACTCTAAAATACAACAACTTAAAACACAATATTCTATCTGCAAGGCAGAGTTGCCACTCCAGAACAAGCCTTTTACATCTTTAATAAAACAGCCTTAAAACACTGCTCACAGAAGTCCTATAGACTTAGAGGAGAGGAAAAAAAACAAGCTCTGAAAATAAAACTTCCAAATGCAAGTGAAACTGTCCCAAGGTCCAGGCACTGCAAGCGACGACACAGAAGGCTCCAACATACAGAACTCCAACCTTGTCCTGTGACATGCTTACGAGCGCCCTCAGGGACAAGAGGTCACAAGAGTCAGTGGGAAACCCAAAATCTGGACTACTGCCCAGAAAAGGAAAAGCAGGCAGATTCAATATATGCAAGAGGGGAAAAGGGAAAAAAAAAAAAAAAAAAGGAAAGAACCCCAACCCACAAACCAATTATAAAGCACCTACAACAAATAAAGCAGAGCCTGCTAACCTTCTCGTAAGCTGTGGTATGAATCCTGACATGTGCTTGAACAGCTCTTCCCTTGCTTTGATACAGTCTCTGCAAGCGGCACAATCCCGACATAGGCAGGCTGGAGTGTCTTGGCTTTATCCAACATATTAGAGGAAGTCCCTGGACCTGAAGGCAGATTCTGTAACACAGAAGGCGTCCCAGGCTAGTGGAAAGGGTGCTTAATCCTCACGGGAGACCCAACCACAATCCCTCTCTACCTGGTTTCGGTCACTGCACCAAGTGGTAGAGTTGAAAAAAATTTAGTTTACTGCTAGATTCCAAGGCTGTACTTGCATAGGAACAGAGAGGTACTCAAGGCACAGACAAATCCTGACAGACGACATCTAAAGATTAGTATCAGCAAGGCTCTTGGCAAAACTTTTCTTCCTACTATCTCAAAGCTCAGACTAACTTCAGTTTCAGCAAGCAGCTACAAGCATTCAGGGTCCCAGTATGCAGAGCAGTGCTTATCAACAGATGCATGGACTTCTCCATGGGGCCACTTGCAGTAACAGCCAACCTCATTCACCCAAAATAGTGAACAGTTGGTTTCTCTACTCACACTACCGACACCTGCCAGACAGGCAATATCATGTGATTGAGCACTACCCTCTCTCCCCCTGCACGTCCTGACTGTAAGATCGCTGTGCACACAGCTAGAGGAACACCATCACTCTAAGCACAGAAGTCACACTGCCCTTTGTCCCCTCCTGCTTAAACTACTTAAAATGGAATTTTAGTTGTGGAGAAAGCTAAACTGATAATGTGGGAAACAGGTCGTACATGCATTTGCTCTGACCACCTATAAGTAACAGCAGGCTACTTCTGTTCAAGGACACATTCTCACCTCAAATCCTTTCTCCCAATCTAGCAGAAACACCTACCTGAAGATAATCAGCATTGCCCAATCAATCTCTCTCTGCTGCAAGCGCTAAAACATCAGAATATGTGCTTGTATGGAGGCAGTAATCTCACCTGGAGCTTATTTAATGTGTAACAGGAACAGATGCTATATGGTTGATAAACTTTGGTTATGCATACTACGCAGCATGGAATTGGAATTAGAAATAGCCAGGGAAAAGCTCGCTCCATCCAAGCAACAGCCGGGAGGTACTTCAACCAGTACAGCTGGTGACTTTGCTGGTTTTTAGTCTCGATAAGTATGCATCATAAAAAGTGTAATGAAGCCTGGGGCTGTGGGGGGGTAGGGGGAAAAGAGTTGTCCAACCAATACAGACACCTGGAAAAAAAAGTGTTCTGGTATCATTCCAGAAAAAAAAAAAAAAGAAGGATTAATAGTACTTGGTGTCATCCTACAAGCCTGAAGCAAAGATAGACACATGGGCATTACAAAAATAAGAAGGTGAATGCTCCAAACACTACTGGAACAGTCTCCATTTCATATTTTGCTGCTCTCAATCACAACAAAAATTTCTCTTCTCTAAATAGTTTGAGGCATTAAAGCCATTTTGTAAAGCAAGGCTGGAATAACAACGACAGGGGGGGAAAAGGTCTAATAATGAAGCTAATAGGTAAGAAAAGTAGTGTTCAACCAAAATTAAAAAGCATGGCTAACTCTTCCCTAAGCTGCACTAGGGGAACAATCTAACATTTTTAAGTTACAAACCAAACCTAATGAACAGTTTTATATGTTTACTAAATGACGACGCTAGATGACATTAGTGACATTTCTGAGTACCTTCAGCAGTATTCTGCTACTATGAAATGTTCAACCTTCACTCAGAAAAGTATCCAAACTCTAAAGTTCCTGTGGGTAAAAAACCACCTTTGCTGGTAATCTAAACCTCCATGATCACATCACTGCTAAATTACCAATGTACACTCAACTCTCACCTTAACTTTAAGATTTGTAAAAGTCAGGTAAAGGTCCAGTTTCACAATGAACTTTGGCCAATAAGGTCAAATTACAGTCATGACACTGCAGAGAGCTGCCTTGCAAAGCTGACCTGGCAGACCACAAGAATGCTAAAGCCAGGATGAAGGAAGGAGGGGAGAAAGAAACACACTGACCAGATCTCCCCTTTCAACAGCAACACACGACTGCACATTGAATCAGGCCTCATACTCTGTGCAGACAAGTCTCCCCATAATTACTAAGACTAAAGACTATCCTGTGCCTGACCGAGTCTGACTTCTTCTGGCAAGCAACACACCATCTGGATGGTGGAAATGACAAGACTCAGCTCTAGAGGTCAAAGACTGATAGGACTTTGCCAACCAGGGCCTCTGAGCTAGCAGCTCACTATAGTGTAGAAGGCCTGGGAAATGTGAGCTGGTTGCTCTCTGCAGCTGACTCACCAATATCCAAGTTATCGTCAAACCACTCGAAGATGTTGCCTGAGATCTGATGAAGGAAGTTTAAGAACTGAAAGAAGAGATGCACCAAGCAGGTAACAATGCATGAAATATACTGCTAGTTTGGACAATCTGGTGGTATAACTTATCCTCTGCTGCTATAACTGACAACTCCCACTTGATGAAGAGTTGATCCTCTCAATGTATTATTGCAGAGTTACAGATATGTATGCAGACATACCTTTCTTCCTATGCAGAAAACAGCTTGGAAAGAAAAACACATGATTGGCTCAGTGGTAGTAGGTAGGTGGATAAATCTTTGAGCAAGATATTCTAAAATTTTGTCCTATAGCATCAAATTTGTTCTATAGAGTTATTCAGTGTTCTGAAACAATGAGCAGTTATCCAAAACAGAAAAAGATGGGCCAGAACACGCCAAAAAGGACTTGGATACCGCTCTGCATGCTTGTAAAATTACAAATTCCAAGGGGCCCAGGCTGAAGGATATCTTTAACACGTAAGTAAGCACTTGGGGGGGTACCTCCTTGAAAATATGCATTCTGATAGATACGTAAAGACCAAGAGCAAACCTGTCTTGTATGAAACACTGAGACTACTAAGCAACAAAAAGTTAAACAAGAGTTATTGGATCCTGATGCACTGGTAAAAGAAATCTCAGTGCACCGTAAGAACAATTAAGGCCTGATGAGTAACTTTTGACAGGTTGGAAATCAGCAGGTTGAAGGGAAGGTCCTTTTCACAGGAGAAGGAGGATTTCCAACAGTTTCAGTTGCTTAACCGCTCCCGCAGAGTAGGATCAACCCACGCCAATGCATGTCCAACACTTGGTGTCTTGCATAACCTCTACCCTGGAATTGGCAGCAGCTTCTGCTGGCAGAAAGATCGCTTTTATCAAGAGGACCTAGGTGTTTGCCACAGATTTCTGGTTTGGAAAACATCAGGCCAAATTTTCATAATCTATCCATAAGACATATATTGAGCTTTATATCCTTTGACTTTCAAGTGTGAAATGAGATCCAGACTGTGGGAATGTATTCTTCCTCAAGATGCTGCACTACTATTTATACTCTCATGCAGAAATAAGAAGTAACATCAGGTGCACATATGGCTTGCACAGATACTGCTGCTAGGTCTGAGGTCTGGTGGGCACAGAATGCCATTCTTATACTTGAATGTCAGTTAGCATTACTTAGACTATTTTGAAAAAAATCATTATCTTTCTCTTCTTTTATTTTGCTATCTTCAAAAGTTAAGCCAATATATAAGTAACAGTACTCTCAAATTACCATCTTGTGCTAGAAGAGAAATATGGAAAAGTTAGCCACCCTCAAGTTAAGTTTTTAGATATTTGACCTTTCAATTTGAGGAGCACACAAAATTTTGCCTGTGCAAAGTTACCATGAGACCTGCAAGGTGCTTAAAGTCTGCTACCACCAAAAAGATCTCTTCTATTTCACCTTTTCCTGTCCTTCTCCCAGCCACACACACTCTTGTCCTCCTTAAAACCTGTTCTGACATTCATCTGGTATTTTAATGACCCAATTCAACCTACTAACAGCTACACCAACAGGTGGGATGAGCACCAGAGCTGCTGGCTGGTGAACACAACTGGGAAGAAAGACAACACCAGTCCTGACACAGACTAAACGTTGGATCAGCTTAACTGTAACACAAAACTGCATGTTTAGTTTTATCCCCCAAAATGAATGTTTTCTTTAAACTCAAATTAACTAACATACAGAAAATTTGCTGACAACCCACTCAGAACAACTTAAAATGTGGTTTTTTTTTTCCTCTTTTCATCTCCAGTCCTCCCTGCAGCAGGTTCTTCCTTCTTCCAGTAGTAATGTTCTCAGGTGACACAATGCTTGCAAGGATCTGCATGCACACAAGTTAGTGATGAAATCCAAACAATGTACAGCTAAAAACTGGCAAACAACTGGAATTTAAGTATACTTGGGCAAGATAAGAAAGACATCATTCAAAGTCTAACCCAGATGAACCTTTATAAAGAAGTCTGAGCCCACTGATACATCTAGCAAGCAGACAAAAGCTGGAAAAATAATAGAATGCTGCACCTCCATCACTGTAAAGCTTTGACGTGACATCTTAGGACTATTAATTTTATACTTCAAAATAAATACACACTGACACTTGTGTTGCTTACTTTTCTCAGCTAAGGATCACATTTATGTAATGTGAGTTTGCTTTGGTTATTCCCAGGATCCTGCCTCCCACCAACAGTGACCTTCAGGAAGAAGTAGAAACATCAAGCCTGGAGCACTGTACATTCTTGCTTCTCCAGTTCTCAGGAAGAGCCTGAGGTGGACATACCCTGATCTTTTCAACTAGCTGATGACAGCTAGTGCTGCCAGTCAGCACTCAGAAAACTCCTAGACATGACAGGTAGCCAAAGGTAAACCACCATACAGATGTGGAAAAAGGCGGCAGCAGCAGGCAGGCCTGGGAACCTGGACCTTTGCTGTAGCTTTGGAATGGCTCTTCAGTCCCCCAACCCACTCTGGGATATACCACCACCCCCACTTTTGGCAAGTTGGCTGTCATTGAGCTGTAAATACTGAGAGTTGAAAGCATAAAAATAGCTGCTGCACAGGCTGGAAAACCTATCAGATGATGTCAAAGCACATTTTGAGGCCTCCCCTCCCCCCTACCACTTCCTTTCCTATGTCACTTTCTCATTACCTCACTGTCTCTAATTCTGAAAGTGCTTCTCTCTGCATCTTTCAGCTGCCAAAGTGAACTTTACACAGCAGCTAGAGCCAAATCAACCCCCAGCACATATATAAGCTTTGCCACCCACCCCATTCCTTGGGATTCAGCCAGGATGTCACTTTGCCTTTCCCTGAAAACACACACATGAAATCCCTGATCCCTATCTGCAAAACACAGGAGTAAGAAGATTCAGTTCAGCCCAAGGAATGCAAGGCTGATCTGCATTTGATTAGCTCCACAGATAAGCAATTCCCAACCAGTAAAGCAAGTCAGCTTTGTAAGTGAGGTGTGGAGAGATGAAGCAGTGATGCCCCATCCCCCCTTGCCCTAACACTGAGCCACTGAGCCCTGCTTTTCTCCCAGGCTCTACAGATCTGAGGAGGAAAGAGGCAGAAGGAAGAAATCAAAACCTTTGCTTTTCACAGCTCTCACCTTCCCAACCTGTTGTACTGAAGATGCCAGAGGGTGATGAAGAGAAGGAAACGGTTCAGCTCTAGATCATATCAAAAGAAAAGCATTAGGCACCACATGCTCCTAATATTACTAAATGGAAGAGCTGCTCCGAATGCGTTATCCACACAGTGCAACTTTTAAAGGCAGGTTAGTCAAATCACCTTCTTTAAGTTTGGTTTTATTTTCTTTTGAAAACCACTGGCAACACTTCTGTCAATGTTGTCCTCCAGAAAACTGGACACACACTCCTTGACTGCAAAGTGGTGTCACCTACATAGAGCTTTCTATCCAAGAGAAATGCAACTAGTAGATGGATTTCCCTAGAGAGCTAATATAGTGGAAGGATTCTGTCCACAACAGAAAACTTCAGAGTAGAAGGAGGAATGCAGAGAGATTAAGAGAAATAAGCTTTATAACTAGTTCCCAAACAACTGTCGTCCATTGTGCATATGGCCCTAAAAAAACCTAAGCTTGTAAATTAAAAACACATATCCAAACATATTTTATTTATTTTTACTATTTTTGTTGATAAATTCTGGTTAGATGTAAACACTGCCACATATTTCTTTATAGTTCAAAGTTACTAGCCCTTCTTCAAGTTACCAATCCCTGCTGAGCCCCCAGAACTGGTTGTATGAATGCTTTCACTCTGTTCCAGTGCAAAGTTAGAAAGATTAGCTCAAATTACCTTTGCTAAGCCAAGGAGCTTCAGAGAGAGAGCTCACACTTCAAGTACGGCATCTCAAATGTGGGGCAGGTATCTCCAGTGAAGGAGCTTAAGCAAGAGCTGCTGCAGCTGGAATTGCAACAGACTTCACATATATTCCTGCAGTTCAACTATTACCCATCTTGCTCTAAAATAATTACTTAAGACTAAAGGAAGGAAGAGTTCCCTGCTCTTACCTCAGAGCAATAGTTTTATAAAAGAGGCAAAGGTTTCAAGCCAGAGATTGTCACCCAAGATTCAACTAAGTTTAAATTATTATCAGCCTTCCCACCGACAACTAGGCCCGTTAATTAACACACACCCTAAATAACCTCTCCAGGGGTAGGCAGATGTGCTCACACACATGCAGATGTGCATTTCCCCACTACCACCACTGTACACAGTTAATGTGAGTAAGTGTCAGTGAAGTAAGTGAAGAATACTGAGCACAACAGACCAGACTTTTCAAAACATTTCCCCTTGCAGATATTCTAGGCTTCAATTTAAACCACTACGATCAAATGGAAAAGAAAACCCCAAAATTATTTGGTTTGCTCTTGAGAGTAGGAAAAAAGAAGTTCTGGCTGCCAGACCATGAGGAGTAGTGGGCAAGACAGAGCGGAAAAGGAGGCAATTTGAATTTGTCTTAAAACAGAGATTTCTTTTAAGGAGGGAATAACTGGGAAGGAGCAGGAGAAAGATACCCTTCCCCCCTTGTTAAGGCATGTCTAAGAGTTTGAGAAGTTACATCACTAATTCCTGTGGTTGCTGAGCAGAAGATATCCTGCACTTCTCCCTCCCACATCCTTTCATCTTCCAGCAATAAAAGGCTTCGTCTGTACCAAACCATCCTGCTGCACAAAAGGACTACCTGCACACACTTGGAAAATGCAGCCTATTTTTAAACTACCTAAGCAGGAGAGAGGGAACAGCCAGGCTGCACTTGTTGTTCATGCACTCTTGCGAAAGGATTAGCAAACCCTTCATTTGCTTCACAGTTTATACTGGCAGAATAGCTACTGGGTAAACTCTCGCTACAGGATTGTGACTTTTGCCCAGAAAGCTACTGTTCCTCCTCCAAACACGTCACTTACATGGGAAATAACAACATTGTTGAGGCTCAGTAGGACAACTTTTTTTTTTTTAAACTGATTCAGAATTGCAAACCCGGAATCTAGATTTTTATTGAAATGTCCATTTACATTTTCTGATTGCAGAAGACTGCTTCCCAGCTTGAAACAGCTCTGCACTAATGGAGTTATAACTAGAAAAAGACCATAAACCATCCCATTCATTTAATCTGTTAGTAGCCAATGTTAAGGATTTTAGACGTGGTGGTTCTTTGACTATTAACTTTCTCCAAAAATGGTTCGAGTGCTTTGTCACAGACACATATTAGTGGGGGGTCAGATGGGGTCCAGTAAACAAGGGAGCTTTATGATACTGCTAACCCAATCCAATGGTTATTTTCCACTGTAAGTGGTGGTCCCCTTTTCAGATTGCTATTGAAGCTCATCTCACCCAACAGTAAAAAATAGCTATTGTCAGCATTTTTTGAGGCAGGAAATAACTTACAGAAGACCATTTTGTCCTAAGAATATAAAATTCAGTTCAGGCGTTGCCAAGGATCTATAAATCAAACACCTCCTTTAGCGATCCCCTGGATACATGCCGACCTCAAGCTTTCATGGTGGCTTCAACAACTGAATTTATGTTTCAAATATAAAAATGTGTAGAACATTTGAGTTTTAATCTTCAGCTACAACGTAAAATAAACCTGAGACAACGCCAAGGTGTGCAAACATTTAATTTCATTGAATGAACTGCAGTGATGCCACAGGAGAAGATTTCTAGGATCTAGTATGGACTTATCCCCTTCCCACACGTGTAGAAATTTCAGACTACAGCACAAAGCACGAATGTCAAGAGGGAGACAGTATGAGACTGGAGTTGGGATAGTTTTTACCTGCCTGTCACCAACTTATTGAGCTTTTGATTAGCAGGATATATATCCTGGTTACGCTGCAGTGGAAGGAGTCCTTTAATGCCTTCAAGGCATTCACTGGTCTAACACTTCAGGAAGATGCAATTTTGATGGCAATACTTTTCTTTCTCCATAGACTACATTTTTAAGTAAATTGTATTCTGCATTAACCAAGCCAAAGGTTTATTTTCTTTGAAACTGAGGCTCTTGGTATGAAATGTCCAACTTCTCCCAGTTCCTACATCATTTGTACCTCTCCCCAGTGATTCAGTCACAATACTCACAGGCACCAGACACAAAAAAAAAAAGTATTTCCCCCAAACAATCTGAACTGACCTAAAATATTAATGCAGTTCATGATAAAACCCATTTTCCAAGCATTTGAAAAGTACCATTTATAAATGAAAAAAAGCTCACCAAAACCTAGGCTCAAACAAGAAAGCAATTTTGCACTGAGCCAGAAAGACAAGAGCTCCCTTGAGTGAAAATCAGGGCAAGCTACCTCGCTTTTAGAGCATGGTAGCTCGGCGCAAATTCAAACCCACAGGGAATAGCTACAAATCCGACACTGTAGCTTTACATCCTAAACTTAGCCTGCAGATATCCATATTCCAAACTTCTGCCCCAAAGACCTTTCCACATAAACGAGAGTCTAACTTCTCGACCACCCATGATACTACCACCACTGGCAAAAGTGATGTAGCCAATGACTACCAATACTGTAGAGAATAGGGAAAGTACAATAAAATGCTACACACTGTTTGGTCTGACCCATGTGGCTACCCAAGGGGGGCAAGCAGGGAGGAAGACATGGGCCTCCTTTGCTAGGAGCATGATTTCTTTTAAAATAAGTTTTATCTCACATCCAAGAGTTCTGGTAATCCCAGCCATGAAAGCAAAGAGAAAAGTCAAGTAACAAGGAGAGCGTCTCCTCTTCTGTTGCCCCAGCAAAACCTGCCAAATCCTAGGACTTTTAATCCCCAACTGGCTTAAAAACTTTGTAAGGGCACAGAGCCTATGTGTAAAGATAACTGTGCTTGGAACATTACGTTCTGATTTGGGCTTCAGCTCTCTGTTCTGCTTTCCTCCTCCTAAATTTGTGAGCACACCTGAAACAATATACAGAGAAGCCTCTTTGGTCACTCTCTGTCATCAGCTGTCTGGCACCCCCTTAAGATCGTCTTTTGGCACTTTTGTATGAACTATCAGAACTCATCAGTCAGAACCTCATATTTATGGATTCTAAACAACTCAATTTTAAATCCTTTGGTCTTGATAAACTGGCTTGAAACAAATAGAGACATTTATATGTGACACAGAGTCTGCATGTTACAACTGGAATTAGAAATTCCAGCATCTTTCCTTGGTTACTGAATCTATTTTATTAATCCAGACAAAAGAGAAGGACAAGTGGGACTTCATAAAAACAAACAGGTTGATGATCTAACTGAATAGACAAACATGCAACTGAAAAAGTTATGGGATTTATATGCCTGGCAGTTCTTATGATCTGACAGGACTTGGCTGCTCCATCCCAACACATCTAACGTCTGGCTTAACAGAATTAACTTACAAACAAACTCTTTAAATAAAAATAGTTTTAACAGTATAGAAATCACCATACACTTACCTTTGGCAACTGTGATACAGTTAAGTCCAGAATTTACTACAAAGTCACAATTCTCTCCATCAGTAAACATTTTTCACAGAATCACAGAATCACAGAATCTTAGGGGTTGGAAGGGACCTCAAGAGATCTTCGGGTCCAACCCCCCTGCCAAAGCAGGCTCCCTATCTCATATTACATAGATAGGCGTCCAGACGAGACTTGAATATCTCCAGAGAAGGAGACTCCACCACCTCCCTGGGCAGCCTATTCCACTGCTCTGTCACCCTCACTGTGAAAAAGTTCTTCCGCATGTTGGTGCGGAACTTCCTGTGCTCCAGCTTACAGCCATTGCCCCTAGTCCTGTCCCCACTGACCACTGAAAAGGGGCTGGCCAATTCCCCCTGCCACCCATGTCTAAGATACTTGTAAACACTAATTAGGTCCCCCCTAAGTCTTCTTTTTTCCAGGCTGAACAGACCCAGCTCACTCAACCTTTCCTCATAGGGGAGATGTTCCAGACCCCTAATCATCTTTGTCGCCCTTCTCTGGACTCTCTCCAGAAGGTCCCTGTCTTTTCTATACCAGGGAGCCCAGAACTGGACACAGTATTCCAGGTGGGGCCTGACCAATGCAGAGTAGAGGGGGAGGATCACCTCCTTCGACCTGCTGGACACACTCTTCCTGATGCATCCCAGGATCCCATTGGCTCTCTTGGCCACCAGGGCACACTGCTGGCTCATAGCCAACCTGTCATCAACCAGGACCCCTAGGTCCTTCTCCATAGAGCTCTTCTCCAACAGGTCATCCCCCAGCCTGTACTGATACAGTCGGTTATTCCTCCCCAGGTGCAAGACTTTACACTTGCTTTTGTTGAATTTCATTAGATTTCTCCCTGCCCAGCTCTCCAGTCTGTCCAGGTCTCGCTGGATGGCAGCGCAGTGTTCCTGCGTGTCAGCCACTCCTCCCAGTTTTGTATCATCGGCATACTTGCTGAGGGTGGATGCTATTCCCTCATCAAGGTCGTCAATGAAGATATTAAACAGGACTGGACCCAACACTGAGCCCTGGGGAACACCGCTAGTCACAGGCCTCCATTCAGATTCTACTCCACTGATCACGACCCTCTGAGCCCGGTCTGACAGCCAGTTCTCAACCCACCTCACTGTCCACTCGTCTATCCCTTGTTTCCTCAGCTTCTCTATCAGGATGTTGTGGGAGACAGTATCGAAAGCCTTGCTAAAGTCGAGGTAGATGACATCCACTGCTCTCCCTCCATCCACCCAGTTGGTAATAACATCATAGAAGGCTATGAGATTGGTCGAGCACGATCTCCCCTTGGTGAATCCATGCTGACTATTCCTCATGACCTTCTTCTCTTCCAGTTGTTTGGAGATGGCATCCAAAACAAGCTGTTCCATCACCTTTCCAGGGACAGAGGTGAGGCTGACTGGCCTATAGTTACTGGGATCCTCCTTCTTGCCTTTTTTAAAGACTGGAGTGACATTGGCTATCCTCCAATCTTCAGGCACTTCTCCTGTAGTCCAGGATCTGTCAAAGATGATAGAGAGCGGCTCCGCAATCACCTCCGCCAGCTCTCTCAGCACACGTGGGTGTATCCCATCCGGGCCCATGGATTTGTGTGCATCCATTCCTTTGAGTCGCTCCTGGACCACCCCTACCTCTACTAGAGGGGAGCCATTCGTTCCCCAACCACTCGTTCCCCAACCACTCCTACTTACATCTGGGATATGTGAGTCCTGAGAAGCCTTCGGAGTAAAGACCGAGGCAAAGAAGGCATTAAGTATCTCCACCTTCTCATCATCTCCCGTCACCAAGACACCCGCCTCATTCAACAAGGGACCTACATTATCCCTGGTCATCCTTTTACTATTTACATACCTGAAAAAGCTCTTTTTGTTGTCCTTTATGTCCCTTGCCAGCTTAATTTCTAAGCAGGCCTTAGCCCTCCTAGTTGCATCCCTACAGGCCCTGGCCACATCCTTATATTCATCCCATGATCTCAGACCCTGTTTCCACAGTTTATAGGTTTTCTGCTTCCCTTTGAGTTTACTCATAAGTTCCCTGCTTATCCACGCAGGTCTTCTACCTCTCTTTCCCGATTTCTTACTCAAAGGGATGCACCTATTCTGCGCTTGGAAGAAGTGCTGTTTGAATGTTAGCCAGCACTCGCAGGCTCCCATTCCTTCAAACAGAGCAGCCCATGGGATAGCCCCTATTTGATTTCGGAGGAGATCAAAGTTAGCTCTTCCAAAATTCAGGGTAGCTATCCTACTTTTTGGCTTGCCTCTTCCACTCAGGATCTTGAACTCGACCATTTCATGGTCGCTTTGTCCTAAGCTGCCCCCGACCTTCACTTCACTGACGAGCCCGTCCTTGTTAGTAAAAACAAGGTCAAGCATCCGCCCTCCCCTAGTAGGTTCCTGCACCATCTGTATCAGGAAGTTGTCTTCCATATACTGCAGAAATTGTCTGGACTGCATACGACTGGCCGTATTGCTTGCCCAGCAAATATCTGGGTAGTTGAAGTCCCCCATAAGGACCAGCGCCTGCGATCTTGAGGCTACTTCCAATTGCTTATAAAATTCATTATCAACCCGCTCCTCTTGATCAGGGGGCCTGTAGTACACGCCCACGACTATGTCACCCAAACTGGCCTGCCTTTTAATTCTTACCCACAAGCTCTCGACAAACGGTTCATCCCTACCCAGGTGGAGCTCAATACATTCTAGGTGCTCTCTAACATAAAGAGCAACTCCTCCACCTCGTCTCCCTAGTCTATCTTTCCTAAAAAGCACGTAGCCATCCATGGTAGCATGCCAGTCATCCAGGCTGTCCCACCACGTCTCAGTGATCGCAATGAGATCGTGGCCCTGTGACCGCACAAAGATCTCTAATTCTTCTTGTTTGTTCCCCAAACAAACCTTGCCTGAGCAAGACAGCTATTAGGCAAAACTGTCTTTATGTTTGAGCTACAATGTGTACAGATGGGGTAAGAAGAGGGGAGAGTGAGAGCTTTGTCTACCTTGACTTAGTCAGACTTTTGATACTGTCTCCTGTAAGATCCTCAGTAGAGAACCTGGTTGAAGTATGGACTGCATGAGGACTGAAAACCAGCTGAGGGTGCACCACCATATATGCTGGGGGCTGAGTGGCTTGAAAGCACCTTGGCAGAAAAGGGCCTGGGGGAGCATGGTAGACACCAAATTGAACATGAGTCAGTTACATGCCTGGGGACAATGGTGGCTAATGGTATCCCTGGCCGCATTAGGAGGAATGTTCCCAACAGACTGAGGAGGTGATTGATCCTTCCCCTCTTCTCAGCACTGGTGAGGCTACACATTTGGCATCAAATGTGTATAAATACCTGAAGGGAGGGTACAAAGAAGACAGAGCCAGGCTCTTCTCAGAGATGTCCAGGGACAGGACAGAGGCAATGGGCACAAACAAACACAGGAGGGTCCCTCTGAACATCAAGAAACACTTCTTTACTGTAATGGTGACTGAGCATTGTATGAGAGAGGTTAGAGTCTCCATCCTTGGAGATACTCAACAGCCAAGTGGACATGGTCAGGGTGACCCTGCTTGAGCAAGGGTGTTGGACAGAATTACCCCCGGAGGTCCTTTCCAACCTCAACCATTCTGTCACAGAAACGTGACCACTATTTCCAGAGGCTTGCTTGCCCATTCATAATTACATAAAAACCTCAGGCTAACAACAAAAAAAACCCTAACATAACAAACCTCATACTAGGGAAATGCACATATTTTTAATATTCTCCAGAGTGGTATGTACTCTGGACACTAACAAATTACATACTTCTAATTTCATACATTTCTTAATTATCTGTGTCTGTCACACACTGTATATTCTTTCTTACCACCTGTTGTTTTCTCTCTTGTAACTGCTCAGCCACTGCCATCCTTTACTGGTTCCACGATCTAGTGTTCAGTAGTCTTCTCATCCTTCTGGTGACTTCAGAGTTTAAATTGATCCTTTTCTACCTTACTCAGTTCCACCATTCAGTTCAGACAGTCTGTGTGGTTACCCAAACCAGATGAAATAATCTATCGTCTTGCTCCACTTCTCATCATTCCTTCTTATTGATTGCTTTAGGCTTCCTAAGAAGATTCAGTGAGTTCATTCAGCTCATCGATAAAACCATTAAAAAGTGTTTTCTGCTGTGTTTTCAAAAGTGAATTAAGACTGCTCAGAAAAGAGTTCAATCATCCAATTTACATCCAGGCTAGCTAGGGCTAAGCAGCAGATGCTCTGAGCTGCTAATCATAGAATCATAGAATGGCAAGGGTTGGAAGGGACCCCAAGGATCATAGAGCTCCAACCCCCCTGCCACAGACAGGGCCACCAACCTCAGGCCTGGATCTACACAAGGTTGCCCAGGGCCCCATTCAACCTGGCCTGGAACACTTCCAGGGATGAGGCATCCACCACCTCTCTGGGCAGCCTGTTCCAGCAACTCACCACTCTTTCTGTACAAAACTTCCCCCTAATATCCAATCTAAACCTTCCCTCCTTTAGCTTTAATCCATTCCCCCTTGTCCTGCCATTATCTGCCCTTTTAAAAAGCTGATTCCCCTCCTGTTTGTATGCTCCCTTCAGGTACTGGAAGGCTGCAATGAGGTCCCCCCGCAGCCTTCTCTTCTCCAGGCTGAACAAGCCCAGCTCCCTCAGCCTCTCTTTGCAGGGCAGGTGCTCCAGCCCTCTAATCATCCTTGTGGCCCTCCTCTGAACCCTCTCCAACAGTTCCACATCTTTCTTGTATTGAGGGTCCCAGATCTGGACACAGTACTTCAGGTGGGGCCTCACGAGGGCAGAGTAGAGAGGGACAATCACTTCCCTGTCCCTGCTGGCCACTCCTCTTCTGATGGAGCCCAGGATTCTATTGGCCTTGTGAGCTCATGTTAAGTTTTTCATCCACTATGACACCCAGGTCCTTCTCAGCAGGGCTACTCTCAAGAAGCTCTTCTCCCAGTCTGTATCTATGTCTGGGACTCTTCCGGCCCAAATAATGAAAAACAGAGAAAGAAGAAAAGTATGGCCTTTTCCCCACCCTTCCACTTGTTATAAAAATTCACTGGGTCAGTTGAAACCATTTCCTGCCATTTCACTCTTGAGTCAAGCTTCTTCATTTTAGTTTCCATTTCCTTACCATAAAGAGGTTGCACCCCACAAGACAGAGCTGCCACAAGACTGTTTTGGACTGTCGTGAAGATAAACATACACGTGTGTGGTGTGTAGACTGCCAGAGCACGTACAATAAATCCAACACTCTGTAGCCACACCAGGATTACTCTTTGCACTACAATCACACTACATACTTAATTTGCAAAAGGACGACACTTTCAAGACAAGGTTTATTATTATCATGCTGCAGAAATGTCTGGGATTCCTGAGTGTCTTCTGCCTTTTCATTTATTGGGGTGTAGTTCCAGCAGGGCAGCCAGACATCTGGAAATTCTGCACAAGTTTTGGAAGAACCCCCATGGTCCAGATGGGAGGGGGAGAAGAAGGAGAAAAAAGTGAACAGCATCTATTATCAGCTAAACCTCTTGAAGTAAGAGCTCCTACCACAGTTTAGGCCCCTAGCTCTCCACAACCAGCTCATGCTTCAAGGTTAAGTCTGAAGACTCATGTTTTACAGTGCTTTTTCAGGCTGTGCTTCTGTTATCTTGAAACCATCAACTTACATGAATAAAGTTATGCACAACCAGCCTCTTTACACAAATTAGGGAAAACTACTTAAGCATCTGACATTCACAGAATCATATCTCAGGACAGCCTTTCCCCATGAAGACCTCCCACATTTTTTGGTCTTCTGCCCTCAACTATTCTCCTCCTTCCCTAAACCAGTTACTCACCATTCTTCACCAAAGTACTAATTTTTCCCTTCTACCCACTCTCCAAATTATTAGCTACTCAAAACTCTAAATCAAGATCTGCAATCTACTGTCCTAATTAAATCAAAGGAAAGAGTAGCTTGCATAAATAACATTTTCAAGATCTAGTTTTAGATTCTAGATTTTGCAGCAAAGTTTCCAGCACTGCTTCAGGGCCAGAAGGTTAAACATTTCTCAGTGACGCAGGCTCCCTTAGCAGGACAGTGACAAGGAAGTGGTCCAAAAAACCTCATTCTTCCCAGACACTAAATCAACAGCCACGGCAAACAGTGAGTGCCTCTCTCTGAGGAAAACTGGGAGCAGTCTCTTATTATAAGCAGTCACTTCATCTGCCTCCTTAATGCAAAAGCCCAGTGTAAGGAGGGGAAGGGAACAAAGCATAACAGAAGAAAAAAAAAAACACCTAGAAATGAGGTTGTGTGTAGGACCTCTAACGTTACTGGAAATCTAAAAAAAGAAAAATAAACCAACTGAAAGTTCTGTAAAATATTGCATTTCTGGTTAAAATTGCTACACTTTCCTGGTCTGTTTAGGTTGTGAGTAACTTTCTAGCCTAAACTTGATGATTTGACCTTTAAATGGGCTAAATTTTTTCTGCCCAAGAGACCACTTTTCACATACTCCACTGTTCCAGACGCTCAGATGCTAGTGTCTGGATTTTCAAGATAAGATTAGCAATAGAGGTTTCTCCTTAAGGACCCTACTAATCTGGATCTCCTTCTGGCTTAGTTTGAGGTAACACGGGGTCAGCAAAGGCATACCACGAAGTGTTTTACTGTTTATTTCAGCTTTTAGTGAAAGAACATTGAAGGCTCTAAGCCTTGGGAGTGTTTTGCAATAAATCAAGCTCAAGGCACTTTCTTAAGAGCTTAACCAAAAGTTTTTGGAGTCATCATTTTTAACTGGAGGTATCTCATTGTCAGATAGTAACTTTAATAAATCAAAACTACTCAATTTATTTGTAAAAGACATATATTTAATTTGAGTTTGCATCAGTGAATGCAAAATCCAAATCTCAAATATTTAAAGACACATATGAGGAAAACCAGCTTCAATCAGAGTATCTAACAGCAGAAAAATAAAAACAATTTAAAAAAAAATATCTCATCAAGGTCACTCAGCACTACAGGCTGATCAAGCCAGCTTCTGCTTTCACTGGAAGCTGTAACTTTTTTATTTGGGATATACTCATTTCTGAGAAGAAACAATCAGGGCAAAGAAAAATAGAAAAGACTACAAAACCATAAATATATTTCTCAACCTACTACTCACATTGGATAATTAAATAGGTTCCTAACCTCTTGGGATTCCAGTGCTGTGCATAATCCCAAAGAAGTGGCATTAATATGACTTAGAGGATTTGATTTAACATAAGCATCATGATAGAAAGATACAAAATTCACCAGGTGACACTGGCAGACAGTACTTCAGCACTGTAAGGATACTGTAAGCTTCCGCCAGTGGAAATATTTCACTTGCATTCAGATTTGCATCAGTCAAACCACAAAAAGCTACTTGGACAAAAAGGCACTGATATATTTAAAGCTAGAAGACTTCTGAACAGGTAAGTTTTAGGACAGCTTTCAAGGATGAGTTGCTGGCAAGTAAGAAATGTAACACTTGTTAAAATGGTGCTTGATAAAATTATGAAGGGCAGTATGTGACCTGATTATTTGCAACAGCAGCAGAGTGGAGGTAATTCCAATTCTGTTTCTTTATGACTCCTTCCCTACTTAAACTATTGCTAAGTTATACAACATTCTTAAACCACACTAAGGTTAATCACAAAAGGGAGCCATGCCAATGTAATTAAACTACTTTCCTATATTGATTCAATTAGTAAAATTGTCTTGATACAGAAATAGAGGGGAAAGTGAGGCAACATTTCTTCCATTAAGATTCTAGTTTCACCTCTGAAGAGCAGGGCTCATGTTTCCTTAGTCACAAATGAGGAGGAAAAAAAGTTCAGACAGCCTCAAGACAACCAGCTGAAGAGACAATCTCACACAAGTGGCAGTCTCTTCTTGGAAGAGCCCTGAGGTCAGAACAGCAGAGGGTGCTGTAAGGCTGGACTGCGGTGCATCGGATCAGCAACAAGGAGCATCCAGATGTGACAGGAAGCTGTAGGTTACCTCAGGTCCTGGGGTTTTTTTTTGGTGGGGTTATTTCTTTGTGTTTTGGAGAGGGGGTGAGGGTGGAGGGTGTTTGTACTGCAGGAGTCATCTGAGACTGGTAAAAGCAGATGGCAAAACAGTTAAATAGTAACGCTTATCTATTTCAACATGAAACAGCATCAGAAACATTCCCAAAACCTTAACTGCTACCTATAATCTCCACCACTGATCTATACAGCTCTGGGCATACATTAAAGACTGATTCATATCTAATCTTATATATAAAACCCCTCATATATTTTAATGCCTATAATCAAAGTGTAGACTGGATGTGGATCTCAATTATTTAAAAAAAAAGAGTATCCTGAATCTAAATCTTAATGTAAATTTCTGTTATCACACAGAAATGGAAACTTGAGCTCTTTGTTAAACAGTCATCTCTTAAATCTTGCAAACACTGGGCAGCAGCAAGGAGCAACCAGGTAACTGGAAGGCTGAGCAGATGTGTGTCTGCACTGCCCCTCAGGCAAATCATGTGTGGTGTAATCATCACACAAGTTTAGAGAGACTGAGCATAACATACAGTCAGATATTAATCCAGCACCTAAATTAGTGTCAGGCCACGAAGATGCCTATGATCAGTCGGAGCCACAGAGATAACAATGACCAGTCTGAGCCTGTTTATATAATCATTAAGTAACTTCTATACAATCACGTCGAAAGCCCCCCCATAAGAGGCTGACTTAAATACTTCTGTACTTCACTTTGCTCACACACTTGAACTATGTTCCTAAGGAAAGGCTGATTCATGTTCACACGTAAATGAACAGGAAACTTCCCGAATATGATGCAGCAATTAAATAGGGTCCATTACACAGAATGCATTAAATTTGCGGTAAGGAAGACTCTGCCTTCATTAAAGTTACACCATATGAAACCTGACATGAGTTTACATGCATTTTAAACTTTCATTTTGCTCTTAATAGCAATTGGTGAATGATACAAAAATGCAGTATGAGGATGACAATCTTAGTATGTAGACTGGTTAAAATGCATACACACAGCTCTGTCCCTTAAAGTTATTTCTCAATCACTACATTTTAAAGTAAGCTGGAACCACAAGAAAGTATAGGCAACAAAGCAGTTGGTGAGTAATTGTTTTGTGTCTACCACATCTTTGCTGTTTTAGAACAAACACAGCCTCTGTGTGCAAGTTCATCTTAGTTCAGAGAATGGATAAAGACAAAAAGCTGCCAAGTGTTTTTTCCCCTGTTTCTCAACCTGTACTGAACACTTGCTGCATAAAATGAATGAACAGAGTCTTTTCAAAACAGATAGAGAAAAAATTACTATTTTTTAAAGGTAATTTAAGACTTCAACAAATACAGACTCTGGGTTTTAATAGATTTCCGTCAGTTTCTTGTTTAAATTTAAAAGTTGTCAGTAGAAATAGGTACTGCTCAGTTACATGATTCTGAAGAGTACTCTTTATTGCAGCCTGTTATTCTTGACAAAAAAGAAAGAAAAAAGTGGCCTCTTTTATATATTTAGTTTCACTACAATCCTTTAACTTTAGTTTGGCTAACACAACACCACAGTGATTTGATTACTCAATAGTTAATCACTGGGATAAAAGGCAGCAAAAGGTTATGTTCAAATCTTTCATGAATGGAATAACTTGGTAATGTGCAGCTTACAGTCGTGCACTCCTTACTCCATGTCTTACAACAGCCAACTCAGAGCTTCATGCAGTTCGCAGCATGGGCATAAAAATTTCCATATTTAAAGCTGACTTCAGGAACATCCCATTTGCTGCTTCGGAAAGAATTCCCACTGCATGATGACGATGAAGCTCACATAACTTTGTTCGGTCTTTGGATCACATGCAGGATTCTGGTTAAAAGCCAGGGAAGAGTCATTTTATCACTACTCCGAATATACACATCTCAGGGAACTGTACCAGCAACCAGTGAACTCTTTACACTTCCCAGGAACTTGCTACCTAGATACAAAAGGTTACGTTTCCAAATGCCATAGATTCCAAACTGAAATCAAAAGCTCTATTTTTAAAGTGGTGATGATGAAAACTATAAAGTGAGGAATGTTTTCCCTCTCACCTCCGCCCTCTATCCAAAACCAAAATCCTCATTGTGTTGATTCAAGAACTCACTGCAATCCTGAAATTCCAAACTGGGGGAGAAAATAAAAAAGAAGAAAAAACAACTACAACTGGTATTTTCTACTATTCAAACAAAATGAAATTACAAAAACTAGAGGAAAAAAACCCTCACAACTGGAAAAAAACACTTCTTACTATGAAATGAAAACAAAAGTAAGGAAAAAGTCCTACTGACAGGTGCTTGGAAAAGATGCAGTTAGAAGGTATTTTAGTGCATGAATGAGATGTTATTCTCACCAGTAACAAAAGCCAGCGCTGAATTTAAATTTTATTTAAAACAGGAGAAGAGAAAACTAACCACAAAATTTGCAACTTTGACATCTGTCACTCCTAAAAGAGCTGAAAAGGGAGACGCTTTCTGTGAATACACAGACATGCTGTCCCCTCTTCCTCCCACTAAAAGCAGTTTAGCAGCTGACATCCCTAAAACGTTACAACTTAAATCCTTTAAAGAGGGAAGAGGAACACAGTGAGAGCTGTATTCTGAAAGAAGGAATGGGATCAGCATACATTTGTCCTAAACTGGGTTTAATATATCCCTAATCTGCTAAAGTAGCTGGAAAATGAAACTTTTCCCATGAAAATGAGTGAAGTTTTACATTTGATTCAAAATTACAGTATTTTTCAGCCGAAACAATTGTTCTTTTTTCAGAACTAGCTGGATACAAAGCAAATTACACCAGACAAATTAAGTTTTATCCACTATATAGAACTGAACTATTTCTATGCTCATTTACAGTGCTGACTTCAAAACAACACTTCTTTTGATCTCTAAATATATATTGAAAACCCTCTTGTTCTTCTAAACTGCACTCCTAACAGCTCAGAACAGCCTGCTTCTGGCTTGCATACCTGGCTTGATCTGTAATAGATTCTGAGATTTTTTTTTCAGCAATTCAATGGACCAACATATCAAAATCCAAAGACGCTATCCAGCAGACCACTACCTTGAAGAGATCTTCCAAGGTTCCAGAGAGATAACTTGCAACACATACCAAGACAGCATACACCACAGTGTGGTGCACAGAATCAAACCAATGACCAATGTTTCCCAGAACAGTAAACAAAGAATGTTTTAAGTAGAGCAAAATTTAGGAAAAATAAAATTTATTAACAAAAACAGCCATTTAGCCATGTGATAACAGCCATTAATTCTGGCAAGGCACTGTTAGGACACTCAGTGACCTTAAGTGGCCATAGCTCTTATCCATCCATGCAAAACATGCTAACAGTGATCTAAAATTTAGGATTTAGCTATCTAGCTGATTGCTTACCTCACACATACAGCCACCCACTAGAATTCATAAAAATAAACTTGTGAACAATAATAACTAAAGCAAAGAAGAGAGTGAAATTATCTTTGAAAGCCTGTATTTGCCATTTAAGTACAAAATTTGCATAGAGGCGCCAGCAGCATACCCAAGCCTCCTGACATTTCCCTAACTTGCAGACTGTTGTGGGACTACATATGGCTGTTCAAACAGTTTCAATTGTTACTGGATTGTAGATTGTGTCAAAAAAAAGTATTCTTCTAACACTCCTCTCTCTTCAGAAAGAAAAAAAAAATAATAAAAAATTCATGACTCTTCCTTTCAGGAGGACAGTCTGTTACAGAACAAAGCCAGGTTGTGTCAAAAAACTATTCAGTCCCAATAGTGACCAACAGCAAAAGAATTTGCAAGATCTCCATCCGAGATACTAAGGTAGCAACATGAATAATACAAAGGCTTCAGAGAAGCACAAAAAGAGTCTACATCAGGAGATTAGGTTGAAGTAGATAATGGGAAGAAAAGAGCAAGCTTTTGGAACCAGCAAATAAATATAAAGAAAACAAATCAGTCAAATGCTGAGACAAGGCAGCAAAAAAGATCAAGTGATTCTTGGAGAAAAACACTAATGAGGGAGCTCCTACTGCTAAGAGCCTGGTATAGACAGACCTGCACATGAGTTTAATTTTCAGCACAAGCCGGCTTAGAGGGGTTTCCAAAACTTTTCTTGAATATGAATGTATGACTTTTTCAGTGACTGGGTCAGTAATCCCATAGTTCTTCAAATACATCAGTAGTCCAATGAGATGTCAAATACAGTAGTTCAATTTCTGCTTTTATTTTCACTTTTTTTTTTTGGTCTACTGCCTTTTAGAAACATGTTTTCAGCTTGATTTTCACTTTTACCTTTTCTTCTTCAGCTGTCATCACCTGCATTGTTTTTTTACTCTTCCTTTCTTCAGCTCAACCAGGAAGATTGACTATTTTCTGGTTAATACAACATGTACGTCACTAGTCAGATTGTTCTTGCTTCACTTACGTTTTGTTCTGAAGAAATAGTTCCTGCTTAAGCTATTCTGCTCTCAGAATAGTAAAGTTGTATCTTCCCCTCAGTTCTCTGTCTAAAATACTGTCTTTTCTCATATTTCGAGTCCAAGGTGTTGCTTTCTCTGTACCCACCAACATTCAATACAAACATTATTTCTTATGCCAACTATGCCTTCAGATACTGTTACTTGTCGAATAGGCCCCCACTAGTACCAAAGTATTAAAGAAGCAGTCTTACAACCTGCATGCTTTAAGAACATTTGGTCTATGGAGCCCAAGTTGTGTAAGGTCTATCTGCATAATTTATTTACTCAGCTTAGGCCATGATTCTCCTACTTCTTCAATGGCTGTTCAGAAGCCTTGATGAGTGATCCTCCCCCTCTACTCCACTCTTGTGAGGCCCTCCCTGCAGTACTGTGTCCGGTTCTGGAGTCCCAAACTTAAGTAGGACATAGAACAGTTAGAACAGCTCCAGAGGAGGTCATGAAGATGATTAGAAGGCTGGAGCACCTCTCTTGTGAAGGCAGCCTGCAAGAGTTGGGCTTGTTCAGCCTGGAGAAGAGAAGGTTCCAAAGAAATCTCATACCAGCCTTCCAGTACCTGAAGGAGGCCTCAGGAAAGCTGGGGACGGACTTTTTTGAAGGACATGTAGTGATAGGACAAGGGGAAATTATTTTAAGTAATAATAATATAATATTTTAAAATATATAACCATACTCAATTAAAATGTTTAATTATTAATAATTAACATTGCTACAGTACTACAATGTTTAATAATTTTCGTTTAGTGCAATATTTAAATGATATTATAGTATGTAAATAAGAAATAGCTCCAGGCATCGCTTAGGCTTGGGGCAGAGTGGCTGGAGAGCTCCCTGGAGGAAAAAGACCTGGGGGTGTTAGTGGGCAGCTGGCTGAACATCAGCCAGCAGTGTGCCCAGGTGGCCAAGGCGGCCGACTGCATCCTGGCTGGTATCGGGAACAGTGTGACCAGCAGGAGCAGGGAAGTGACAGTTCCATTATACTCAGCTCTGGTGAGGCTGCACTTTGAGTGCTGTGTCCAGTTTTGGGCCCCTCGCTACAAGAAGGAGGTTGAGATGCTGGAGCGTGAACAGAGAAGGGCAACAAAGCTGGTGAACAGTTTGAAGCACAAGGCCTGGGAGGGGCGGCTGAGGGAACTGGGGCTGTTTAGTCTTAAGAAAGGGAGGCTGAGGGGAGACCTTATTGCACTCTACAGCTGCCTGCAAGGAGGGTGTAGGGACATGGGGGTCAGTCTCTTCTCTCGGCTAATGAGAGGAAATGGTTTCAAATTGCACCAGGGGAGATTTAGGTTGGTTACCAGGAAGAATTTCTTTACTGGAAGGGTAGTCAAGTATTGGAAAAGATACCACCCAGAGAAATGGTGGAGTCGCCATCCCTGGAGGTATTTAAAAGGTGTGTAGATATTGTGCTTGAGGACATGGGCTAGAAGTGGACAAGGCAGTGTTAGGCTGTGGTTGAACTCAATGATCTTAAAGGTCTCTTCCAACCTAAGTGATTCAATGATTCTAAATTGGAAAGGGTAGATTTAGATTGGATATTAGGAAGAAATTCTTTACTATGAGGGTGGTGAGGCACTGGAACAGATTTCCCAGGGAAGTGGTGGATACCTCCCTCCCTGGAAGTGTTCCAGGCCAGGTTGCAAGGGGCCTTGAGCAGCCTGGTCTAGTGAGAGGTGTCCCTGCCCATGGCAGGGGGGTCGGAACTTCAAACCCTAACCATTCTGAGTTGACTGGGACAACTGTTTCCAGCTTCCATCTTTCCAGTAGGGCTTCTGGAGATGAACACCAGGACTAAGAAGCCTTGAGAAGTGAAATCTTCCCTCATTCGATGATTTTAACTCTCAACAGAAAGGAGATTCAATTTCAGTCTCTAAAAAGCCTCAAGTATTTGCACAATGGGCAACTTAATTACCTCACTAAGCAAAATAATAGTAGCAACCAACAGCAGCTGAAGTCACTAAATACTAATTTAAGAAAGAACATTTGAACATTTTGGTCTCAGCATCACGTAAGCATTTTCCTTATCTAGAAGCTTGTAATAAACTCCCATTTTTCAAGACTGATCTTTAAAACTTGGTATGCACATGGTTCCATCCTGTTGGTAGAGAAATTAAGTATGACAATCTTGTGAATCCATTTGCGTAAACATTTCCCTGGTTCTTGCTTAATATTTTTCCAGTAGTGGTTGATCCAGGAGAAAAGAGAGCTGCCACTGATGGAAGAGGTGCAATAAATCTGTATCCCTCGTTAGGTAGGCTAAGCTTGCCAGGAAATTGCCTCAACATTGCAGAACACCACTGCATAATCTAGGACTAAGGTTAGCTGACTTAAGCAAAAGCTACATACAAGTACTATTTAGTGGAAGAAACTCTCACCCTAAGAAATAAATGCAAGCCTCAAGAGTTTTCATAATTTGGAAGACGTGAGAAACACAGCCACAAAATTATACTACTATGATGGCTGTTTCCCTAATTTTAACCAGTCTTTATTCTGTGAATCTCCCCAGAATACCACGCTCAAATTCAGCTGCGAGAACCTTGAAATGTAAATTTCTTGGCTCTTCCCTGTCTGCAAATAAACCTAACATAATTAGAAAACCTATTAGAAACAAAGCACATTGAGGTAAACCTCTCTTTCAGGCCTTTGAGTAGCAGCTGTCATATCAAGAAAAAAAAATAATTCTTTACAACAGAGGAAGATTAGATACTGTCTTGCCATACACATTCTGTTCAATACCAAACACCTTGCTAATGTCTAAACCCTTCCTCTAAAATTCACAGCCTGCAAGACTGTGACTAGAGGAATGATGTCTGGTGCCTATGCTGTCTATGTATCCTACCTAGGATGTAGCTCTGCCATAATAACCTCTCTTGACTTTCCAATCTACATCAGGACATAGAAAAACCATGTGATCATTCTCTAAACAACAAACAATACAACCACATGTCAGAACTATAGAACAAAGGCTGTATAGGATTTTACAGACACACACAACCTTCACAGATGCTTTAATAAAGAAACCAAGTTAGGGAAATCAGTGCCACAAATTCAGGAAAAAAAAAGCAATTTCTGAAAAAAAACAACCCCTATCTAAAACTATGAAGTTATTGTTTTACTTGTCTCTTTCTAAGTCACTACTTGAGGAAAAGAAAAAGCAGTTCACTTTCATAAACAAGTCTGTTCTGACACTTTTGGCATTACATATGTGCTGCTTTTCAGGCAACACTCTACAAGAGATTAAGAGTACAGAAATGCAAACCCAAACTCCTACACTACTACTAGCTTGCGGTTAGATTTTACCAAGGTTACAGTCAGCCTCTGTTCCCATCCACAGAGGAGAGGACATTCATATCTGTACATATTTACTAAGTTCCATAACTACAGCATATTCTAAAGCCACAGATAAAATCGCTCTACACAAGTACACCATCCTGTCATTAACAGGAACCCTCACTCCAGCATGCTGTACACGTCAGAAATGCAACTCTCTACATACCTATCAGGTAAGTGCAGTATCACAAAAAGAGACCACAGTACCTATCACCAAGTCATATAAACACAATACCTCTTTCATTCTCAAAGAAACTGTCTTTCAAGACAAAAAACAAGTATTGAGAAGTTTCAAAGAATAAGTATTTTTTCCCAAAACACAGAATTTAGTATCTCCCCAAAGTATCACAAATATGTTTCATAGAAAAATAATTAACAATAAAGCTGCATAAATCATCCAAAAGCTAAGCAGAGGAAATTTATTTAGAACAAGTCCTAGATTTGACTGGGGTATTCTAATCTTCATAAGGCATTTAAATCTAACACTGGAGGCCAAGAAATAAAAAAGTGAGAGATAAAATTATCTCTGATGATACTCTGAGTGATAAGTATTTAACATCCAACTAGCATCCATCTGCAACCTGCACATGAAGTTACTACAGCTCTGTAATTTGTCTTTACTCAAAGTCAGACAGCCTCCTGGCACTCCTTATATAGTTCAGCAACCATGATTCGCTACCAGAATTTACCCACGGGACACTTCTGGGGTGATACCTGACTGGAGTGTTGTCATCTGCATTTCTGATTCCAGCAGTGTCATGTTGATCCTTTTCTCAACAGTTACAATCCCTTAAAGACCTCTATAGACGGATAGATAGATGGAGATACGTTAAAAAAAAATAATCCAAGTGGACCTCTCAACTTGGATCTCATTCAAAACTTGCAGAAATTCTCATCCTTATATGATGAAAACTATGCCTACTGAGAAAACTCAGTCTTTCAACATGCAGTTCTCTGCTTATTCACTACAGGCAAGCTGGAACAGCCCAGAACCAAATTACTGCTAGGAGAAAAAAGAATACTCAAATGTGGAACACAAATTATGTAGTCTGCAGAAGTAAGATCCGCCCCTTGATGGTCTGTAAGCAAGAGGGAGGGGGAAGGAAGGGGTCAGACATACTAGAACTGGCAGTTTTTTCCCCTTTTAAAAGGGAAGGATGACGTCTTGGGTAGACATTCAATCCCCTAAGGGGCTCCACAGATGAGGCAATTTCATTCCAAGGACAAGGAGACCCAGTGTTAACATAAACACGCAGACATCCTCAGCTTTGAAACAACATGGCCAAAAACGTATACATCCTGCTGACGAAGCAGTCACTTCTCTTCAATTGTTACCAGTCCTTTTTCTCCATAACTGCACTATTCCCCCATCCCTATCATCTCCCCTTGCTGACCACTAAACCTGAGCTACTGTAACAAAGAACTGAAGCATGTTCCAAATAGATGGTAGTGTCAGTTTCTTAAATCAAACAAAATGCACTTTCTCCTTCAGACTTCTCCCATTGTGGACCACACCCTCCCATCCAACTTGTCTAGAGGTTGCAAAGAAATTAAGCTGTTTCCTGCATCCAGGTGATTAGTTTCAAATTATTTGGGATAGTGGACACAGCTTTTATAGTTAAATATTTCTTGAGTAAAAGATAAAAATAGAATTAAGTCTTTCCTCGCTAGACAATTCTAGCTCCCAACAGAAAGGAAATTCAATTTCAGTCTCTAAAGAATCTCAAGTAATTTGCCCAACAGATAATTTAATTATCTTAACAAACCAATTCCAATGCTTCTGTCCCCAGAGCAGCTTTCCCATCTTCCCCCAAGGCTCATCGTCACTTCTCATTAGGTCAAGTAAGTAACTGCATATATTTGCATTGAGCCCAAATACACACAGTGTGCTCTGCATCAAAGATACAGACCTCTTTTTAGGTTTAAAATCTTTGTAGCAAATCAGAATACTCCCCTGCCACAATAGCATTTATGAAGATGATTAACTGGGTACACGGTATTGCTTTAGCACTGTTTTCTGTCCCTACCAATCTTAAATAACTTCTGGGCTTCTCGAGCAGTGAGATGCAAGAACTCCACAACAGCTGCTCAACAGCTGAGAGAAGAGCACGGCAGGTTTTAGCAACATTATCTTCCTTCCCACACACAAACACATCTGGGGCTTCAAAGGAGGCAGGAGAAATTCAGTTGGCAGCTTTAAACAATACAGGAAAATCCCTTACAGAGATGATCTTGTAGTATTTATCCGATTTCCATACTCCTTACATCTGTAGAGTGTTGTTAAAAGGACAGGAATCAGCTTATTTGGGCTTGTCTCATATCCAAATGCCTATGAAGTCCTAGATTCGCAGTCAGACTGGGCAAAATTTGCAGGCCTAAATGTTCCTTCTTCCTGTGCAATCCCAATGGAAAGGAACCGAACTAGTGCACTGTATCCTGAAAATTCAGAGACACTAACGAGAGAAAGAAGTCACTCAAACACCTACCCTGAATATAAACACCTACCTGCATCATAAATAAAGGAAACCATTGATTTTCAGCAGAATGTATGATTATTTTTGTGGTGATACATGGAAATGTAAGGGGAAGCAGTATGAGCAAAGTGGAAAGGAAATCTCTCCTACAGTGCCCAGGAACATCACTTAACTCCCTCAAGCATTGTACACATGCACTGTCAGTGACTACGAACAGACAGATGAAATTGAAAGCATTAAACCAGGATGTTGCTTATTTGACCAGTAAGGAAGATGAAGATTACACTAATGAATGTCTTCAGAGAGATTTGTTCATTATACTTTGTGGCAATGTATTGATTGTGGCAGAGGAAGAGTTACAGCCAGCAGAAGTGGCTGACAGTATCCCAATACTACAGAAAATTTAAAATTTTCATGAGGAAAGCCACACATTAAAGCAGCAGGCAATCATCCAAAGCTAGAATTCAGTCTGCTATGTACAAGCAGTGACTATTGTAAAATGGTGTAATCTTTCTTTCATGAAGCAGCCACTCCCTGTTTCAATAGAACAGACTGAGAATACTGCTAAATGGCATTCTCCCTTTAAAGACACAAACTTCTTTACCCCGTTATTACCCATAATATTTAAAACAGTGAAATCAGTAACAAAAGTCCTTACTCACACAGACAAAACAAACTGCCCAGATCTGAGCCTGAATTTTTAGCAAGCAGCTTAAATGCATGAAAAAGGAATGTTTTTTAAAAGTTATCAAGTTGTATGTCTAATGTTCATCCATCAGCCCTGAACCTTTAAACCTCAAAGGCAAACTGAAATGAGAGAAAAACTGTAAAGGAAAAAGAGAAGGCAGAGGAGTATTACAAGCCAGTGACTGGAGAAGAGCATTATAATCTTAACTTCATCAGAAACAAATAAAAACTGTATCACAAGCTAACTTGATAAAGCCACCACATTAAAGCTGCCTTTGGCATTAATTCTGCCAGCTCAACTATTCTCTCATCACTGCTTAAAAGTTTGTTTTAAATATTTCTAAAGATTACCACTTCTCAGCTGTTTAGTAGCTCCCATCAGGAACAGGCCAGTCATGTCTATCACGCTCTGAATCTCACAGCTCCATCAGAAACTTTCAGACAACATGCTAAATTTATAGTCTCTTGGGACATAAAGTCTCTTAACACAAATCTATCCAAGACAGACTGGTTGTTTTTATTCTAACAACCATTCCCTTTACTCACACACAAGAGAAAACAGCAAGCCTCACTGGAATGTGGGTGAAGGACATATCAGAGAAAGAGATGTATTTCCTGTCTTGGTCTTTTTGTTACAACATAATCTTCCCCAGATCTAAGCCCTGGATGAGGCAGTAACCACCACTTGGTAGTTAAATGTAACTTTAAGCTGCACTACTCCTGAAGTCAGACATAGAAGGGAAAAAAAAAACCCAAAACCGACCAACCAACCAAAAAAACAAGCCACATGAAAAAAATCCACCCTCCCTAAATAAAACCTGAGAAAATAATTCCAGAATAATCGTGTCTCTTTAAAACCCTTTCTCAGGAATAAAATACCACCCCTCTCAATAAGCAAACAAGCCTAACCATAAAAGAATTAACAAGTCACAATATTAACTTTTTTAAAGGACAGTTTATGACATGACTTAAAGAAATCAATGCTTTTAAAGTCACAGTAGCAAGAAGGCAGCTATAAGATCTGCAAAACCAACATAAAAAGTTTTTTTTTACATAAATCCTGACTCTGACTGCATTCAGTGTAATGACAGTCCAGGATAAGAAAGGGAAAGGGGAGGCAGACAGGGACATATAACCTAATAAAAATTGCAGAAACAATTACCTACACAATTCTTCAAAATGAAACATTTAAAATATTACTCCTGCCTTTTAACAGTAAATAGGCATAGGCACTTAAGCACTAAATTAGCTCCTTGGAACTATTTAGAAAGTTCAACTCTGCAATTTGTAAGTGAGTATAATCATCAACAGCTTATGTGGCAACAATTAATCCTGTGTTTTGCACAGCACTCGGTCTTTACAGTAACCGGAATACCTTCGGATACCTAAAGCCCATGCCTGTTAGATGACTTCAGTCATACTGAAATTCCACACATTCCAACTAGTCTTTTTCCCTGCCCCCTCCCGTGCCCCCCCCCCCCCCCCATTCCCTCTCCCCACACCCCAGCACATATGCTACTTTGTAGAAGGCAGGCATCCCAGATCAAGTAAACTCCAAAAACTGACAAGCTGGTACAAGTTTTGTTCAAACCTGTAATCATAAAATGCAACAGTTCATTCAAAAGAATGTTACCTCACCTTAAGTAAGCCTAGAGTGAGAAGAAACCAGACTGTCACAGGCTTCTAACACAATGGTTTTTTATGACCTTGGACAAAGGTAACTCTGAATTCATCTGGGGAAAATGGGTCAAGAGAGAATGTTGATAAACTAGTGGAGCAATTATCATAATCTCAAATGAAAGTTATATAGCACAATTCAGATCAGAAATTATTAAACTGCACAAGATTTGTATGATCACCACTTGTGTTTTAATCTTTTTTGGTAACCACATCCATCAGGGCCCTGCTCTAAACCTGCCCTAAGGGTTAGGAAAAGTTATCTTGGCATCTTAGTACAAGTGACTGAGAAAAACCCAGATATGCTTAAGAGGTTCAGATGACTCCGTAATGTAATGGCCTTTTTTTGGATTATACAGCAACAAATGAGTCACTCATGGGCTCTCCTTCAGCTAAAGTTAAGGCCTCAATGAACATGGGGAAAAAAAGGAGAAGGAATATGAATTTTAGGACAAAAACACAAAGACAAATTAGATAACTTTACCTTAAATGTTCCATCAAGTCTATGTCTGAATAGAACCTAAAAATTATTTTGAAATGTTTTGTTAACACCTTACCACTTAAGGTTTCCTTCCACTGAAGTGACAAGAAATTGTTTCCTATCTCTCTGTTACATTCAAATATGTCATATATCTAAGAGCTTTTATTGCATTTTAATTTAGTATAACAACTATTCAGTAAAGATATTTAAGGTCATTACACCCATCTGTCTTGGTGTACTTATTTGCAGGTACAAACACCCACAAGGACAATCTGTAGAAAATGAAGAGGAGTCTGGGTTTGAAACAAAACAAGACCAACATTAAAACCCCCAGAAACTGTTTCTTGCTGCTCTTCAGTTCTCTAAGAGCAGGAAAAAAAGTCCACTGTCCTAGGAAATACGGCAGCATGTACATGCAGGACTGAACTCCCAGTTCTCCCATGGGATACATAATTCCATGATGCTTCACATGCCATTTATATTTAAACTCAGCTCATAGTTTCTGTTCCAGACCGCAGCCTGAAGTAACAAATTCTAGTACAAATCCATGTAATATTTTTCTACAGACATCTACAGATAAACAAAGTGCTCTGTAAGCCAAAGTTACACAAAGGGTTAACCTAACAGAAGCACTCAGCAAGTAGTTAGTTCAGCTGTGAGTCAGCAATGCCTGCCTAGAACTGCAAACAGGAGACCCTTTGACACAGATAGGCAGCTTCCAGCAAGTCTCTTATTTACCATCTCCTCCCCTCCCAATGTCACTCAGCTCAAATCTTCCCCATACCTTGAATACGGCAAGTTGTTAGTTTCACTGTGTAAGATATGCTTCTACCACCACTTGGGCATGCTCGAATGTTTAAGCAGATTGCCATCTCAACTGCTAGATAATCTCTGAAGAAGTTTTTAACATATTTGAAGCTAAAGGCACAACAGCACATATGCCCCATATTTTAAAAAAGGAGCTTTAACAAGCTCAACAGCTTTCAGCAGCTGTGCAACCTCTACCTCGAGATAACTGAAACGTTCCCATTTGAGGGAACAAGTTTATTCACTCAAAATGGATCAGCTATGTTTCTCAACAGCTCACTAAGCCAAGTCCCCTTTTCTGCTGTGAACAGTCTGCAGAGAACCATACTTCAGCAGCACTTTTCTGTCCCACAGTACTTCAATGAATGTACACACAAGCAACACATATCAACATACTGCAGCCTAGGAGAAAAGAGTATTGTATACCCATGAAGATAAGGAATACTGTGGCAGTCTAGATCAAGGACTTTATACCTTGTCTGAAAAGCTGCACCTCCAGCAGTAAAATTCCCACTATTGTGCTGAGCCCTGATAAAGAACCAGGTCTGAACAGACCCACCTCATGAGTCATTTCCGGGAATATCCTTATTTTCTTTGGCAGATACCTCTGCCTAAAGGTATGGGCAGAGGTGATCCTTTTCAAATACTTTTAATCCCTACTGTATTTTACTTGCTCTAGTCAAGGAGATTTGCAGCCCACAATGATACAGCTTCAAGACTGAGTCCATAAAAATAATATTATTCAGATATAGGAAAACCAACTATGTCTATAAAAGATTCCCAAGATACCAATTTTTAAACCTATCCAAACAACTGAATCATATAAGGACTCTAGTTTCTGTAACAGAATATCCTTTCCTCTGACCATAACAAAAGCTGTTACATCTTGCTTGTATCCATTCAAAGTGCTGCTACAAGTTTAATTTTTCTAATAAAATACTCTTATGTGTTCCAAACATTAGTATCCCTTCCCTTGTGTCATCGAGAACAAACTCTTCCCAACTCAGAACCTTTAATCATGCCTTACTGAGAAGAACCTTGCCTCCATTAAATTCACAATGTCACCTTCAGGCAGCCAGCTGTCAGGTTTTGGAAACAAAGGTTCATATGCTATTCCCATGCTGCCTTCAAGCCCTCTACAAGTTTCAAAACTACCTCAAGTTAAACTTAATTTGAAATCTTTCCTTGCCTTCCTAACGATAAAATGACCATGTCTACCACTAGTTGAAATGTGTTGAGCTCACAGTCTACGATGCTGACTAATGTTCCATTTCTTCTCTTTTATTTACTTTCACCACCACCACCTTTATCTCCATTGGATGTGTTTTATCTTATACTTAGAAGTAGTCAAGGATTTGAAGCTTTTTGTTCTATTCTGCAGTATCTAGCTTCTCCATTTTTATGGCCTGTAAACACAGCTGTAATCACAGAATGATGGTATATGTATGAGGAAACCCCGTTTTATCTCTTAAATAACAGAATTCTGGGTTGAAGTTAATTCATTTTTCCAAAGAGCAAAACAGTAATACACAGTTCAGAGAAGGACATGCTCAGTTTCTGGAGGTAACTAACCAGGTGTGTCAAGTGAGGTATCCCTCTAATCCAAGCTACTGTCCTACAGTGCACATTCTCTAAATCACTTTCCCATAAGTATTATGTTCTGGCTATAAAGCCACTCCCAAACTCTCCAGCACTGCCATTATGCTGTGCCATGCAAGTCATTGTAACGCATATAACGCAACATACAATGCCAAACACTGTAAGGAAACCAGGACTCAGCCATGCTCAGATGCACAGTATCTTGCAGGTAAAGTTGATAGCAAGAATTCAGACTCTTGCAAGGCCTTCATATCGCCAAGAGCCACCAACATATACCCCAGGGAGTGAAGGGCCATCGCCAAGAGAAATTCTCAGGCAGAAACCTCCATTTATCACATGGTTTCATCAGTCTGTCATAGGATGAGGCTGAATGCGCAAAAGCTTTCGTGGCAGTCCGGTGAGCCTGAGCTTCAAACTGTTCACATTCTTCCAAAACTAGGAATTCTGGTCACCCAGTCACCTTGTATTTCACCATTCCACCATCAAACAGTTGGAGGGATTCATACCATAGTAATCTATAAACTACCTGCTACTGAAGAAACACAAGACAGGTCATTTTCAGGATTATAAGGACTACTGGGATGTTTCATTTTTAACTCTAGGTCTTGTTCCTCCTTCTAACAGGTCTTCTAACATGACAGAACTTTTCAGATATTTGCAGTGAGAAAGCTACATGCTTTTGGTAAGTACAAGCCAAAGTGGCAAAGAAAAACACCTATAGGCTATAACCTGAAGATGAGCTAAAACCACCTTTGACTGTCTGTCACTGCTTGGCACAATTTTTAGTGACCACAAGCACATGGTTCTGATATTCACCTAAAATGATACATGTAAAGCATTTATCACCAGACGTCTCTGGAACTTCCACAGTCAGTAACTTCAGTCTTTCCCATCAAGCAATATAAATCAGTTTTGTCAATGCCAGATTATTAGTTCTTCATACAAAGAAAACATTGTAAGAAGCAATAAGAAGCAGCGCTGTCACCAGAACACACCATGGCAACAACACCACAATACTTCCTTGGTGAGGACGTACTACATGAGAGCACTGTACCACTTACCATTCTTCCTTTCACTGAGTGGAGGAAGGTTGGGGTTTCGGCCATGGTGGAGGTTGAGGGTCAGCTCGGGCTGCAAGGAGAGCTCCTGCAGCTCATTGGCCACAGCTTCGCTCTGAGGGCTGGGGGCCGCCGAAAGTGACACCAGCACCGGCTCATCATCATTTTCGCCAGCCCCTCCTCCGTCCAGCCCATTTCCAGCAATGACGGAAGGGGGCAGGCACACCACACCGGAGAAATCCACTTTGGCTTTCGTGATGGCAACCTGCGAGACAAACAAACAAACCCAACGCTAAATCTCTCACATCAGAGTCCTAACTCGTATGTCCGTCGTGGCATCTCCATATTCTAGAGAAACACATTCTTTAGCAGGTTGTTTTTGTTATCATGAATTCAAATCCAACTAGCGATTTAAATTTGCTAAATTCAGCAGTTTATAAACTTGCATAAACCTCCAGCAGCATCACTGCAGAAACTTCTGATGAATTACAGATTATTATCATTTTCTCCTAAAGTATGAGAACATTCTCAACTTTTTAGTACTTTAGGAACTCAATCTTGAGAAGACTAGAATTGTAATCACCACAGATTGAGTTCTTCCCATGAGGTCAGCCTATTTAGAACCATCCTGAACTCAACTACTGTCCTTCTATACCAACAATGGTGTTTTAACAGGGTAACTGTCAAGTTGAAATCCAGTCAGGTAATCCTTCATAACAAACCTGGTAGGACAGCCAAGTACAACAAACAAGGATTTTTTTCAAATAAAATCATTTGCATTTCAAAAAATATTTCTCTCTCCTCATTTACTATCTGAGAAACTGAATGCAAGAAAAATATTTCACATTAAGTAAACAGAAAAGCTTTCCCACCTAAAACTTTAGCTACAGTAATGCACCATACATAAAGGGCTCTAATAAAATTAGCAAATTTTAAATATTTCATATTTCCATCATTCTTTAAAGAAGTATTTAAAAGCCACCACTATGTTAAAATTAAAATTCTTTTATGTTCAGTCATTTAAACAGAAACAAACCAGCTGGAAGTCTCCAGTGACATGGTTATTGTGTCAACATTGAAACAGTAACGGACATTATACAAGGGCAATCATATTAGGTTTTGATTAATGAGGATGGAAGCCTCCTGCTTCCTGGTAGGCTGCTGTTTCAACCAGTCAAAACTCAGAAGACTACCACTACATAACTCTGCTGTACTGTAGTCATTCATCAAGCAAAAGGTATTACTGGAGGCTAACCCTCAGCTTCAAAAAGATGCAGGTAAAGAAAGCAGCAAAGTAAAAACCGTCAGGTTAATCTGCCAGCAATCAATTGGGAAGTGTAAACTTGGAGCAACATTTTTAACCATACAGTTTTTTATTAAATATTCTTCACTTAACACTCATCATTAACCTGTGTGACAACACCCAACACATAAAGTAGCTCATAAAGTAGCTCAAATAGTAATTTTCCCCACTTCATTTATTTTGGTTTCATACTTCTGCTGATTAGAAATGTTTGCTCTGTAATACCCAGAGCAAAGTTGTAAGTGATAGTACATTTGTTTCAAAAATTTGTGCAGTGTATACTCAAAGCCACAATATGAATTGTTGGTAATAAACACACACTATTTCATCCATGTTGTCATACATCTGTTCCCAGGACCTTATGTCACGATACGAAGAGAAGCAAGGAAAAGAAGGGTGGAGGAAGAAAAGGAAACAAAACCCACCAACTGAAGCTGGTGCTTGTTACAACAAAACAAGAGACTGAGCCAATGCTTACGGCCCTATGAAGTATTTGCTTTTACTTCGGTACAGCTTGTGTGGAAAGTGCCTACTCCCTCCTTGATATATTTCCTGTCCAAAGCAAATATCCTTCATATCCATTTGAGAGCAAATTGTAACGGTCATCTACAAAGAGAAAAAATTGGGAGCGTGCCCTTTTTACAACGGCTACAGAAAGCCTGGAAACACACACCCTTAAAGCACTGAGTAACCAGAGTCTGGTAAACTGGTAAGCAATCCTTGCCAAAGACTGGGAAGAGTTAAATCACAACCAATATAACTGGCCTCTGGCCCTGTTCCTGTAATTTGAAGGCTTGAGGAAAGGGGCTAAGAGGAAGAATAATTACTCAGTTCAGAGGCTGGCCAATAAGGACTGCTGCCACCATCTTAGAGGAGCCAAAGTCAATTTGCCTAGGACCACATGGTGGCTAGTTCAGATCATTCAGGAGGACAAGTCCAGCCAGGCCTGAATCCACAAATAGGTGACGGGCATATCCAACACCCACCCAACAAGGATTCAGAATAGCAGGACACTCAACCATCCCTCCTCAATCTACCCTAGAAAAGAAAGAGACTTCTGTCCACTTCCCAAAAGGGGAAAAATATTTTGACATTTCTCACATGCACAGGATCAGCTCCAACTAGATAAACAACAACTGTACCTAGGAACTTCTGACATTCTGGGTTTTCTTTTATGCAGGAATTTGTAATCTGTGTAAACTAGGAAAATCACATTTCAAACACTACTTAGCAACAGTGTTGTGAAGCAGAATCTATTTCCCTAATCTACATTAGCCAATCCAAGGAAACAATATAATTTATGTAAAAGCACAGTACCAAGCTACATTAAAAGCAATCTAGCCTAGCCAGCTACATGAGAGTGGAGCAAGAGGTCAGTGCTTACACACCAGCTTGCTATGTAACTCTGAGCAACACTACACCAAGTGGTGTCCATTGGTACTGGGATTATAAACCACAGTTTCTCTAGTAAATTGTCCCATGGAACACCACAGGCTAGATTATCACTAGAGTTGGACCTAGACCTGCAGGTTTCCTAACTCCTGTAGGAGACAGCACAGCTAGAAGACTTCTTCTTAATCCTAGTTGGCAAGTCATTCAATGTTTGTCCCACATCAAAGGTAACACAGTTTACACAAACCTTGCCTTGACATCCATTCTTGCCCTGACACTGTATCTTGTGTTGTGCCATCAGTGCTGCTTGTATATCCACACTACACACCGTATCAGAAAGCTGATTCAGCTGAAATTCAGTTTTTCTTAGGTTATTTTTCAGCTGGATTGATTCCTCCATACAAGCCACAGTTGAACCAACACAGCCCAGGGGAACATTGCCACAAGATGCAAAAAAATAACAGAAACAGTCTGACTCTGCATCTCAAACAATTCTGTTACTCCAAGAAGGATTACAGCTCAAATGAAACTAAACTGGGATGAACCATTACGCACATTAGGAAATCCTGCCTTCTCTTTCATTTACACGCCCCTCCTAATTTAGGCAAGAACAAGAATCTAATGTGATACATTACAAATCAATGAGAAAACTGAACCAGGTGTAAAAGACAGCCTTCTGGTTCACTCCAACTAAATCAGGTTCCCAGTGCTGTTTGCCATGCAGCCACACAAACACTTGTGCCAGGACAGCACAAGGCAGAGAACCTGCTTGCACCATGAATACATCCAAACATCCAGTCACTGCCTAATGGAAAAAGAACTTTTTCCAGAGCAATGCCAAGCCTGAGCATGCAACATATCCCCACTTTAATAAATAAATAAATGATGCATCCGGTCCACAAGATTACAGTAAAAGCTATAACTGGGTGAGTTTGATTTTAATGTTTTCAATTAAAATTCTGATGAGGACATAGAGGGATTTGGAAGATGCTTTGAGGATTTATAATCATCCATGCTGCATTATTTGGAAGTCCTGTGAAAGGCATGGAATCCTTTTCTGTAACCAACAGTAAGGCTGTTTTTAGATTTCCCAGACAGTTATACCACTCTATAACTGTCACTGTAAAATGATCAATCAGTTAGTTACACACATTAAAATTTAGAACCTAATTAAAATTTCAAAACGTTTGTTTTCCTGTTATTTCCGAACAGACTAGAAAATTTCCCATAAAGAAATGTGCCATACCATGATCTTTAAATGAGTCATCCAGAAGCTGATGGACAGTTCTAAGAGCAAACATTTCTTATTCTCAATAGGGTGAGTGCCCTCAAGGATGTGTGTCTGTGGCCTAATCAGACAAAAGCTTTCTATCATGTCATTTCTTTACTTTTGGGCCATCTGCTTCCAGGACAAGAATGGCTATGATTCCACAGATGTTCTACAGCATCAACACCAGCTTAAGCCCCCCTCAAGTCCTCCACTGTCCAGCTGCCCATTTTTGTCCCTACACTGCCCCTTCTTCAACTGGGGGGTCAATTTACCTGATAAACAGCCATTTTTTCTGGGTATTTAGCAAAATCAGTTCCCCAGTCTAGTCCATTGACAACTATACACACAGCTGTGTCACCATAACACATGGGCAACAATCAGCTCTCAGGAGCCAGGAGCGCTCAAATTACATCACTATAAAGCACAAAACCACTGCTTCAACAATAGAAGCATGGGCCACAACACTAGGGAGATGATGGAGCTACTCAAAAGAAACATTACACACTACTCCTAAATATATAAATTATCTTTATCATTCACTTCTGGAGGCATCTAAGAAACTTCAATGTCAGACAGACAAAGACAGCAAAATCAATTTTATAAAGGTGATAAGATTAACAACCATAAACAATCAGAATTTTTTTCAGAGATCCTCTTTGTCTAACCTGCAAGCTACAAAGACTAAGTTGCTTTTCAACTTCCACATAGTAGCTTTTTAGAATCACAGACTGTTGGAAGGAGCCACAAAGATCACCTATTTCCAACCCCCTGCCACGGGCAGGGACTCCCTCCACTAGCCCAGGTTGCCCAAAGCCCCATCCAACCTGGCCTTGAACAATGGCGGGGGGGGGAGGATCACAACTTCTCTGGACAACCTGTGCCAGCGCCTCACAGTCTCAGAAGGAAGCACCTCTTCCTTTCTAACCTCAGTCTACCCTCTTTTGGTTTAAAACCATTACCCCTCTTCCAATCACCACATGCCATTGTAAACAACTCTCTCCCCCTCCAGCTTTCTTGCAGGTCCCTTCAGGTACTGGAAGGCTGCTATAAGGTCTCTCCCAAGCCTTCTCCAGGCTGAATAAGCCCAACTCTCTCAAGCTGTCTTCACAGAAGTATTTCTTTTTAGGTGCATCCTCTTGAAATCCCAACACTGTATCACAGTAAGCACAGAGTAATCCTGATTGGTTTACTCCTCGGTGTAAAAGGTATTCTGCTTTGCATTTACCATATGACACAACTGCTTACAGAAACTTCTCATAAAGCTGCTCATCCACAATCACTGAAGGATAACTCAAAGCCCAGAGATAAAAAAGAAACAAAACAGACAAGACACACACAGCACTGAAACCTGCCTGACTCACAGTAAGCTAATACACAGAGCTAAGTGAAAAGAAAATTGGGAAGGGGGACAAGGGATTAGTTTCCTTATATTAGTCATCTCATTATAAGGCCAGACAAGCACCAATGTTGGCACAAGGAAGCAACAAAGGCATGCATTCCAAGACCACCCCTTCTGGCAAGGGATCACCTTAGATCAATTTAGCTGTGTCATAGGACCACATCCTCTGGTTAGACACCAAATTGGCATTGCCAACAAAAGAACAGTCCAGGCTGCTCATTCCTCACCTGTGAGCCAGCACAGGCTGAACCAGATCAAGGAACTGACCTGTGTTAAATCAGATCTGGCAACACACACACAAACTATGACTTTTAATCTGCATTAGTTCCGGATCAGGCTTGCCACCCAGCCACACAAAAACTTGGGCTAGCTTGAGGGATGAGGCACAAAGCAACAAGAAAGAAATCAGCATCGTTACTTTTGGTAGCAATGTCACCTTAAAGTGTTGTTATATAGTTTAATTTATCCAACATTCATGTTGAACATGGACACGTGCACTAGGTCTTCACATATTCAAGTTGCCTTGATTAGTCCCCACTTAAATAAACCAAAGAACAGTACCACCTTCCCTAACATGAAACCTCAATAACTAAAGTAAAACATACAAAAGGGATTTAAAAATAAGTAAGTAAAAATCAGAGAGGCACAGGGGAAAAAAAAAAGGAAAAAAAAAAAAAAAAGAGAGACACAATCCCCAAATCAGCCAAGGACACCTCTATAAACAGCTTCCCCTGTTTGCATCTTGGGGCTGAGTTGCCAGGGTAATAGCAATTTCCTACCAATTTAAGAATTGCTAAGCAACCTCCAGCACCTAACAGCAACAGCATGTGTGTGCAGCTGGGCTATTTTGAGAGGACAGGTTTTTTTATTTTAAACTTAAGAGCAGGCTTCTGCTAAATGATTATGCCAGCTGAGATCATCCAACCAGCAGAAGAGGCAGTCTTGGGGCAAAGTGCTTTTAAGTGGATAAATCTTTGAAATGAGTGAGAAGACAACGCCATGACACACTCACAGGCAACTATACACCCCAGGTCATCACAAATCAATTAATAATCCAGAAATAAAGTTTGCAGCAGATAGATGCCAAATCATCACATTAGTTTGAATAGCTATAGCGATCAAGAGTGAGAGATATCTCTTTTATCTTTAGATATCAAAGAAAAGTCACCAACAGAAAGACTTCCAAGGTTGTATTAAGAAATATTTCGTTTTCTGTCAGTCAGCTTAACTCAGGCACACAGCCATTGGCAGAATTGTGTCTCCAGTCAATTAAGAGTTAAACTGATGATCCTGTCCATAAAGTACATACAATGCTGTAAGCAACAAGGCAAGCATCACAAAGACTGTACCTTGAAAAGGTAACAGTTGGCTACTGAGGAACCACCATAAGATAAGAAACCAAGCTATGCAGGCCACTAAAGACAGATCTTCTTAGGCTGTGGAATTTTAACACACATATTCCACATGCATTTGCCTTCTGCAAAACAAACCAGTCATCAACTTCCTTCACTTCCACAGTAATTGGGGGAAGGGAAGGGCAAGGCAAAACCAGTCAACAGTAAATCTGTCCTGGGTTAGAACCAGTGATTTGAAGGTGTAAACTGTTCTTTTTATCATGATCACAAGCCACTACCCTACAATGTCCCTATTAAAAATTTAAAGATTGCAACACATGTGAACGAAGATGCTGGTAAAACATGGCTGAGTGAATCGGAATCCATATGTACACTGTGCCAGTAGCGTCAACAGAAGCCTCTCCACTAAATGCCTCCAGCAAATCTATCAGTACAAAGTGAAAAAGACATGCTCAGGCCAGCAAGAAAATGGCAAATGTTATCAGACAAAAGGCATGAACAGCTGTATAAAGACGTTAGGACTTGAGGGAGAAAAGATGCAAAGAACACAAGTAGTGCAAAGATATCAACTGCATAATTTCTGCTGTAGACAAGCATAGCCTCACACATGATTTTAACAACTGCTCATCAAGAATCATATTTCTCAAGCTCTAAGTATTTCCTTCCAAGGGCACCAGCATTTGTTTCACTCAGTCCAACAGTGATAGAAAGCCTTCAAGAGGTTTTGAAAAATCATCATCAAACACACATTTCTTAAAACCACAAATAGCAGGCTAAGAAATTTAGTTTGGCATTCCAGATGTTTTTTAAGAAATACTTTTCATTATTTCATCTGTATTTGGAGGAATTTTGTGGCTTTCAAGTTCATGGAACTCTGGGTAGACAGAAGAGCTGATAATACCAAAGCTAGTTTGCAAATCACAATGATATTTATAATAAAACTTGCTCAAAAAGAATTAACTCCCCAGCAATTTCTGAAATTCTTATTTAAGCTCAAAGCATGAACAAGAAAGACATACTTCTAATTTCAGAGGATGTTGAGCCTTAAACTGGTAAAGCAGTTTACAGATACATAGTTCTATCATACCTCTCTCAGTGTGCTGAACTAATCACCTAGTTGGTCAGACCAAAGATGATAACTACTGAAGAAATCACAATTTCTACTGAAATTCAAAGAAGAGAGTGAAAAAGATGCAATGTTCAGGTCCTGCATAGATGAGCATGCTTGTATACTTTAGGCCTTGGACATGATACAGCTCAACATTGTAATTAAAACAGGAATCCAGCCTTCTGCTACTGAGCTATTGGTTCCTGCTGCTTCCCTTTTGTCTGATCTAATGAGTGTGCACCCACGAGGTGACTCAGGTCAGCTGAATCAGCAGACGATTAACTCCGTAAATGATTAGAAACCATTTTCTACAGGATCACTCAGCAAGCTGGACGTGCCCTGTGGCTGCACAATCACTAGCTCTGATGCAAAGGAAGAAGCAGGAATGCACAGCTGTGTAGAGGTTTCACCAGCCTTTGCAACAGCAGCTCACTGAAAGATCAACTTAACAGTAATGTCAAAGAGCACACTTAAACATCTAGCAGCGGTGCCAATTTAAGCAGTCTGCTACACATTCCCACTCTCATACCTTCCTCATGGTGAAAGCAGCATAAATCTTACAGAGACAACATGTACTGGGCCAGATGAAAAATAATCTAGAAAAAAACCACTTCTTTCCAGGAGGATCTGTTCCCCAGAGTGGCTCACCACGGCCACAAAACCAGCTATGCCAGCAAAACAGAGGGAGCCATGAAAAGGAGCAAGCTGTTAAAGGCAGCACTGGTGCCAAAGAAATGCATGGTGAACTCCTGTGTGTTGAGAACAGGACTGCCTGTTTCCCACCACCTTCTGACTGGCTTCCATGCAATTGCTGGCTGAAGCATTTTTTAAAATTTCCTTCATGTCGGAGGCAAAGCATTCCTCCCTGCCCCTTAGGAGGAAACAAATGCAGCACTGGATTCAGACAGCAGCAAAGGCATGTGGCAACGGGTGCCAACAACGGATGGAAGGAAGGAGGCTGCAGCAAACTAGAAAAGGGAATGCTGATGATCTGCAGCCAGATGTGAGCTTTGAGTTGGAAAATTCAGGCAGGAAAACTGAAGGACTGAGAAAGTACGAAGAAACCCCTGTAGAATATGGATTTAGAGAAGATTGGGGCAAGAAAGTTTTTGGACAAATGAAGAGTGGAAATAAGACCTCACAAGAAACAATAGGCTTTCAAATGCAGATGACGTGAACTTTGGGACAAGAACAGGAAGGAAAGATACCTCAGAAAAAAAATCTAGACTGAAAAAAAAAAATAGAACTAAAAAAAGGAAATAAAACAAAGGTAAAATATTAAGATTTCAGTCAGTTCAGTTCCTGGCACAAGCATTCACGTCAGCACAAAACAGCAGGCACAACCACAAAACTTAAGATCAAGAAGTATTTTGGCAACTTACTTTTGTGGGGCTGAGGAAGTAGTTTTATGTTTTATCTAATTCTGTCTGCTCACAGGCTGTGTCTGAGACCATAAGTCCCTGTTGCACTGCCTCACCTCAGTCTGAAATTCTCACCTCCCTGCTTCAAATCTAGTGGCTGTGCACTCACAAAGCAAGTCATGTCAGCTTTCTTTCTGTTCTGCTGGAAACATGCTTGTTTCCCACTGTGCTAGCAATCTGAACCCTGCACAGCCACAGGGTTAAATCTCAAAAAAAATAAAATCTAAGCAAACAAAACAAAACAGAAAAAAAAATCCCAAACAAAAAACCCACACAAACAAAAAACCAAACAAACCCACCACCAGCCCACACAACAGAACAGGGCCAAATTAAAAGTGACTGCTTTCAGTTACCTCATGTTAGGTAGAGTGTGAAACCAAAGCCTGAAACAGTTTTCTGACCCCAGTCACATTCTTTAGTCATGACAGTTTGAAACTGACTACAGAAATTAAACCAATCTGAAGTGACTTTGCCTCTCCTCCCCATCAATGGACGCTGGGTGTGGAATCAAAATTTATTTGAATTTATTAACAGCTCCTAACACAGCTACCCAGCATGATACTCATTTAAGTGGAAAGTTCAGACACTGAGCCTGAGTTACCAGTTCTTCTGTTCCCTTTCACCCCTACAAGAGCTGACCCTCCATCCTTGAACTACTGAAAAATAGGAGTAATTTTCTTCAGTGACTAATAGGGAAGCATATACCAGTATTATTGTACTAAGCTAATCAATTTATTGAAAAGAAGTACTAAGTATTCAAGAGGTGCTCCCTAGCATGTAAATCTAATGAATGTGGGTAAAGAACATGATGGAGGGGTGGGGGAATCGGTACTGTTGCTGTTCTGGGCCAATTCAAAGGATACCAAAACAAAACTTCATTACTTCTTTCTCTGAAGCAATGATATCTAAAATGAGACTTTTGCTCTGGTGTTAGAATAGGTTAAAACATTTTCTATGCTTTACTGTAAGGCTCAGCCTGGCACCAAAAAAAAATGCCTGAATGCATCACCCTCTCTTTTCAGTGCTACTGTATCATGGTATGCTCAGATACCCTTTTGCAGACATTACAATTTTACTACATAGATATAATTGTCTGCATTTATATAGGGGAATCAATCAGTCTAGGAGCCAAATACTTTTAACACTGAAAAAAGTTTGCAAGGCAGTACCAGCTAACTTGTGACAAGTCTAACTGTTAGGTAGCAGTGACAAGGGCACAGTTATGCCATTTATACAGAGACCATGAAATCTGTGCTGGACAGCTGTCACACCTGATGCTAGTACAATTTCAAAATACTCCATCTCTAACATACTACTATCCCTCATGTTTAGTGACCACAAGCAATTTTCAGTTCAGCACATAAGAAGAAAAGGTACAGACTAAAGACAGTGAAGAGAACACAATACATACCTTACTCACAGTTCCCACGGACAAACCCAGCTCACTTCCATGCCAGCAGCTCTCTCCTCAGTCACTGGAAGGGAAAACAGGACACATATACTTACAGATCTAAAAAGAAAAAACAAACCAAAAAAAAAAACCCAAATCCACACCACAAAAACCCAGCCCATTTTCTCCTTTAAGAGTAAGGAGCAAAGTCCTTTATCTAGGAATCTTTTTTTCATATAATTTTCAATTCATTTGGCACAGATAACAGAAGTTGGACTGAAACACCACAAAGACTGCACACGTGTATACACATATCCACACTACTTGTAGAGCAGAACTTTTACTTATGGCCTAGTGGTTTGTCAGTTCTGAAGAATGCATTCTTTGAGATTAGTAAACCAGAATATTCATCAAATGATACACTCAATCCTCTTTCTTGTGCTGACATAATTCTTAAACGTTGGAAACTAGAAGTTAGAGACTGTTATGACTAGTTTATTCTACCATGGTATCCATCCAAACAGAAACAAGGCAAGGTAAAGGAGTATATTTCAGAGATTTGTCAAGGCTGCAATGGGAAGCCTATTTTAGAGCAGGGGTGGGGGGAGGAGGCAGCCATCTTGCACACCTTAAAAACTCATAAAGGTACTGAAGGAACACACCACTTTTCCCTGGCAACATGGTTTTAACAAGCATGCATAGCAGTACTGACTGGAAAATAATCACTTCATAGGCTCTGGAACACTACTGTCCCAAACCGCAATAGGAGTCAGAAGTCGATTTACTCCTGCCCAACTTTCACTCGTACTTCCTTAACCACCTTAAAAACAAACAAACCAAAAAAAAACCACCTAACCCCACAACAAATCATCATATAAAGGCTTTTACACAAAGTTTCCATTCCATTTCCTCCTCTCAGCTTTTCAGACGAAAGGATTTTCTAGACACCAGAAGCACTGAACTGCAGTTGAGATGCCATGATACTCTGTCAGTAAGAGAAAATGAAAGAAACTCAGGCACCTTCCCAAATACAAACTGCAGGTCAGACATGGGACGGATTTAGGACACAATTGTGAACACAGCTGAAGTGGAGGGGAAAAAAAAGGAAAAAACATAGAATGAGCTGTCTACTACCTTATCATCAGAAGGAATAAGACTGACTAATCTCTTCTGAAGAAAGAATGACCACAGCTAGGCACTTGGATAATGAGGTTATCACAGAATTTGAGAGTTCCCCGATCCCAAACAACTAAAAGAACAAAGCTGTTCAGAAGCAGCTACAGGTAATAAACTGCATGTCTACTCAGTCAACTCTCCTCCAATCAACAAATTTGCAGGTGAAGGGATTTACAATAATAATGCACATTTTAAAAAGTAAGGACCATCATTATTTTAGAAGTTTCCCTTACAAACCCTTTCAGAGAATGCTTCAAGTTTTCTTTGAATGAAATGTGTCAGCACTCATCAATCATGGCTCTACCACAGAATCATGTAGTCATTCTGCCACCACTTGCAGTATTTGTCACCAAGTCAATATTTAGACTCACAACCATTTAAACAATTAATTCGATGTGAGAACCTATAACAAGAAATTATATTTTCTTTCATAAAGCAGCCAAACTGATACAACCACAATGAAAATCCGATAATGATGCAAAACTACAAAACCAAGTATATACGCACAGCATGCTTTTCATGGAATTGCAGATCCTGGATTTCCTAAAAGGCAAGGCAAAAAGGCCTCAAGAAATCAAGAAAGGTCTTCCACAAAGCTAGTAAACAATTAACCACTATTAAGAGTTCAATATTCCAACTTGATGAACAAAGTACCTTATTATATCATCTGATAAAACAATTTTGCTGGAGCTTTCTTCTGACAGCATTAAGCATATGGCATCGAGATATAGGTATAGAATGTTTGCTTGCAATGGTGCTTTTTTTAAATTAGACATTATGAGTGACTGAACTTTATCCATATATTAAATGGATAAACTTTTGGTATTGTTTGGTTTTGAGCAGGACTTTTTTTTAATTTAGGGTTTGGTTTGAGGTTTGAGACACAGACACCTCAAAACTGCTTTTCACACATGAATGCATGGAGATGCATTTCATTTTAAGATTTCTGATGGCCAATCCCTAAATTCCAGTAATCTTGGTTCAACAGATATTCTGTTCCAATTCAAGACTGCAACAGCACTGATAAACCTGGAAAAGCATCATGCTGCTGCATTAAATTTCCAGCACTTAAAATCCATGTTCTCCTGAGTCTTGTTTCAGAGTCAAGACAGCTCCAACACAGAGCCATTTCTTGGTCTGCCTGTCCTGCTACCTAATACAGGGCATCTGCTAGTCTTTTACAGTAGTGGGGCCCCATAATCAGACAAGAAGAATCTTTGTATTTTCTTCAGCATTTTTGTTCTGGAAAACTTCAAACTGATGAATATTCTAAGTCTGAAGAACATACCAGGCTATCCTAATCAGAGGTAGAAGGGGGAAGAACTCTGTACACTCCCAGTTTCAGACTTCTAAGGCACTCATTACCAGCAACTGGCCAACCCGAGACACCAGGATGGACAACATCTCACCTGGCACAATATGGAAAACCTTGAAATCTTATTTCTTAATGCATGCATGAAGATTGTATATATTTATATATATATGTAAATACAAACATAGACTCAGTGACTTTTGGCATCTTTGCAAAAACTTAGCACTATCCTTCAGCAAAGCCCATGTGTGCATGCAAACACACAGAAAACAGGACAAATTATTTCAGTAACTTTCTTGCCTAAATTTATTTACCTCTTCTGATTTTCCAGCACTTCCATTAGCCTTCTCAGGTGTCTAGAGATCCTTGTTATTTTACACATAACTCATCCTCCCGGACAGTATATATTTATCTTTCTTTCTCTACTAAGAATTAAAATTTTATTCCAGATGCTCTGATGCCAATAAAAGGCCAACTTCAGAGCTTTCAGTCCTATTTGTCAAGGAAGTTCCTGCTCAATCTTAGCAGGTGGTTAAAGTATTGCATCCTGTGATCTACTGCTTAGTCATCTGAATCCCAAGTAGGAAATAAACTGGCTTGCAACAGGCATGAAAAGTCATCAACTTTTTTTCAAATGTGTGTGCCACCAAGCTAAGGGATGCTGCAGGTATAATGTATCTCTATCATTATCCTTACGCAGTCACCCCACAGAATTTCAATCCATCTTGAAGACAGAACAACAGAAAACACTGACAAACCCCGCCTTCAAAATAACAAGTCAGACTTCACAACAATTTAGCAGAACAGCCTTAAAACTGTAATGGAAGACAAGCTCTTTACTGCTTTTTTCCATGCTGTGGCAAATGAGTAAAGATTAATCTGATAACTGAAACATTTTCTGGCAGAATTCCACAGTTAAACTGCTTTTGTTATTCTTTGCTTATAGCATAATCAAAACATTCCTGCAACTCTCCTTTTGCCTCTCACTATACAGTCAACGTAGGCAAAACTCTACTGTCCTAGATTTTCTGAAGAAAAAATAGTGTCATCCCTAAGAAATGCAGAAATCTCATCTTGCTGATAAACTTCTCCATCCAATGGAAATGTTTATATGTCAGTGTTTACATGTTCAAGCCAAATGGCCGCTATTCCAGTGATTACAATGGCTTATTGCCTTCACTGGTGACTTGGAGTTGGAGCATGTCTGAACAACACAGAAACTCACTGACATGAAACGCAAGTCTAAGCTGAACATGGCAAAGCCAAATTCATATCCCATCTTTCTAACAGCCATACTACCTCTCAGATGGAGGCTTTGAAAAGATTCAGACTCCAGGCTAACTGTTGCTTTAAAGCATGCCTGACAGGACGCCCGAGAGAAAATTCAAACACACGATTCTATTAGGCCTAACATTAACTTGGCCCTACCAATCACTCAGAGAAACATCTCTGAGTTTGGGAGATTTAACTTCTACTCCAACTTACACAATGGAGTAGAAGTTAAATTACAGTGCTGACCTGCCGACTGTAATCACATTCTTACAGTGCTATAAAACAAAGCAAAAAAAACCCCTAAAACCCCTCAAAAAACAGTAAAAACTCAAAATATTTTTTCTAATCATTCAAGTCTTTTATGCTTTTCCAAAGGTTTCTACCTCACAGAAAGTGACTCCCGTGTCATCTTTGCTCAGAAATGTACCTTCACATATATAAACAGCTGTAAAAAGAATGGTTCATCATAACATGGGTATGGCTTTGTGTAAAGAATGATCTCATTTGAGTAAGCCTAACTGTGGTGTCAACCATATGGATCAATTGTGCAGTAATGACACATCCTCAGAGTCTCTACCAAGCCACAGCAAGGGCAGACCTCAAGGAACCGTGGTATGTACACATCCCCTCCCTAGCCTGGCTAGAACTAGTCCTAATTGCCATATATTACAGGAAGCATTAATCTGAGGTTGAAACAATCCAGAATGCTGTTCCAGAAAAAAATTAATTTTATAAAACTAGACACATCATTTCAGTCCCCTGTTGCCCTAACATGAAGGTACTCTGAAGATGATGTGTAGTCAGCACATGTATTTGCCTCGCTAGAAGACGGCAAAGCAGGAGAATGATCTGCATTGCTTTATGTCAGAGGTTCCTGCATTGTTGAACATACATATTTTTAATATGCACCCACAGCAAGGAGAGGTGAGAGCAGCAGCAGCTCCTGACCATGTCATTTATTTCGGTGAATTAGGAACTTCCACAGAAGATGCCCCCAATGATCAGCTGTTAACAAATAACGTGCTGGCACACGCAGCAGCAGCTAACACGCTGCTTTGCTGGGCTCTGCAAAAACACTGCTTTTCTGGATCAGCAGGGCCAAAACAAGCTGAAATAGGGAGCACAAGTTAATTAAGAAGGATAAGTAGAAGTGGTTGGCATGCTAGTTTGTGGTAGGAGAGCAAAAGCAGATGGGTGGTATGAGGTTAAGGTGCAAAAGAAAATCCCCAATTAAAAGCTCAGCCCTTAGCTTTCAAGATTTAAAGAGACTTGTGACTGTGTGTTAAATTTCACCTTCTTACAGAGATGTTATCAATATGGCTGCGTGCCTAAATCCAAAATATTTCTTCACACAAGAATAATGATGCTGCACATACACATGAAAATGGGGGAGGGAAGGGGAAAGGAATGCTGCGCAAACTAAATTCATTACTTCAATTTCTGAAATATAAACCAATCTAATTTAAACAATTACAGTGCTTTGCCCAGTGACACACTCTTAAATTTATCTGTGTGGAAAATAAGTGTCTCATACCAGAAATAAAAAAGGATCAAAGAAAGTGAGCTACCTTAACCAACATTGTTTCTTAAGATCTGAAAACACAACCCTGATGGCAGATTTCTGTTTAAGCTACACGCACCATTGCCCTCCACAAGGACAACCTGCATTTAAAAATCCCGAGGCACTGACTGACCACTATGGCATACCTCAGCCTGGTAATGTAAACTGTCCTCACCCCAATGCCATTCATTTCCCTTGAAGAAGCTACTTAGCAGTGTTTGCACTCCATAAAGCACTCAAAGAAGGGAAGGTAAAATATACACATTAACCACACACATTATGTCCCTGAAGGACTGGACAGAGTATTTGACAAAGGAATGAGAGTTTCTGAACTCACGCAAGCTCATCCATTTCATCTATTTGACACACATGCATAAAAGAAGGATCACAGAACAGTTTTAAGCTATGGTTCCAAAAATGTTCCCTTTAGCTGTAGCTGTTAATAATCAGCTTCTCTGCTTCCTCCCCTCCACTCCAGCTACGCGTTCCTTTGGCCTTCCCCCACTTTTTATTTTGGGGCTGAGGGGGAAGAATAGAACGTGCACAGGTTAAGTATCGGGTCTCTAATGTGGCTCAGCATGCAGCCCCACAGACGTATGTTACATCACTACTGAGGTGGCAGCACACGGTGGGGAGGGAAGTAGAAGAAAAAAAAAAAGGGCAGATGGGAATATGAGCTGTTTGAGACAGCCCCACCACTAAAAGAAATGTCTGTGTAAACCACATCCTCTGTTTTCAGACTCAGTTCAGCAATGCGTCCAGCAGGAAATAATTAGATTTGGCTTTCCCAGAGTAGGTGTTTGACAGTTTCAGACTGCTGAACAGTTGCTTTTTCTGCTTCCTCTTCAACAATTTCTCAGGAAAAGACATTGACCCTCAGGACAGAGTTGATTAAAAAAAAAAAAAAAGAAAAGTTTAAAGGAAGAGCATTGTATAACAAGATTTACTAATTGTTACCTCTTTTTACACAGAGGAAATCAACTGTACTCTTCAAAAGGGATCTTAATCATAATACTAAGTTATCAGTAAGTAAACAGACATTGAGACAGTCCGATTACTCATCTACAACTCCAAAGGGACAGCTGAGTATAAAGACTTGGAATTACTATAAAACGTTCTTTTTGAGGTAACAAGTATACAGAGACAACTCACACATTTCAAAGCAGTGCAACAATTAATCTTGTGATCGATTTGACACATACAAAGAATTTATGTGCTTTCTGCACTAACACTCAAGCCCTTTTCACTCTCATCCTCCTCAATATCTAGTGCAGCTGCCCTTTTCCCCTGCCAAATACTACACAGTAATGTAATCATGGCTCAACAGTGAAGGAAATCCAGTAGGGCTTTTTATTATTATTATTAAATTAAGGGGTATTTTGATTGCCTGAGTGTACATTTCACCTGGAGGTTCAAGGATGAAAGGGTCTGTTGCTGCCTTACCATGCCAGCAGAAGCCAGAGTTATAAAAAGCAGTCATAAGCAAGCACTTCTTCCCAAACTGAAGTCTTCTATTATTTCATATTCAAGGGAAGGAAAATTTCAATCATGCTTTCAGAAAAGAAACCATATTCTCTTAGTCAAGACATCAAAATGTCTTCTGTACTCCCTCTCTTTGGATTTTATTTAATTCCCTGCTAGTTGCCTGAGGATTTGAGGGTCTTCTCCCACATAATGTTAGAGTGGATGGCCTTAATTAAGTAGAAATTATAGACACTTCCACAACCGTTGGAACCAGCAAACACAGCACTACTTACATTTTGTACAGAACAGTACAAGAAGATAAAACTAGCAATATTTCGCTCTTCTCCTGAAATCACATTTAGTATCTAAATTGTTGGGAAGGGCTGAAAAGGGCTCAGTAAGTTATTATCTGGTAATTAAGAATGGCAAATTCGCCTACTTATGAAAAGCTTAAGGCATTTGCTTTAAGGCCTGAGTTTCTTTCTCCTTTGAGCATAAAGCAAAAACCTAAAGAACAGAAAATGAGTTCACAGTCAGCTTCAGATCATACACTTATTTTCAAATCTATTATTAGATTCGATTTAATCACAACTATTAGATCACACATTGAATCACCGGGGCAAACATGAACAAATGGGTGTCCCTTTCACTTCATATTCAGAAATGAGTGAAGTATTTATGGAACTACATATGAAGACATAAAGGCTTCCAGCACTACTACAATATGGATTTTAAGAGTGTCTTTAAAAAATTCCTACTGAGGGGTTTGGTTTGAAATCAGTGCTGATAGTGTGTATATTTACTCGAAAGTAAAACCAACACACAATTAGAAAGCGCACTTGCAAATAAGTCAGCTGTGCCATGGCTAACTACCCCTGATGCCAAATGCAAATTTGAAATGACAGAACTACATAACCAAACTGTCTCACTGCCCATGCTGGAAATGTTGGGATAGATATGTCTGGCCCCCAATAGCTACCAAGAAATAAACCCCACATTTTGGTATTCACGATTCAGAAAAAAAGCTGTAGGCTTCAGCAGAAATATTTTTAATGCCTTCATAGTGTATTTTCTATTAATGGCAGATTAAGATGCAGTTTCAAGGCAGAGGCCCTACTATCATCCGGACAAACAGGACATAAGAAAGGAAGCGCTATGAGCAGCGGCCAACCTGAAACCCCCTATCAGGCCAGTCAAGGTTCATCTCATAAAACAGAACCGCACAGTGGTGTTAGCGCACGGTTTGCATGATGCAGTACAAGGGTACACGGATGCAGATCGTAAAGCTCTCAGGAGGCTATGTCCACTTACGCACATGGCAAACGGTCAGAGTTTTCATCCTTGATCAGGGGATATGCGAAATTACAGCCCTCCCCGATACAAGTCTTTACAGGCACAGAGAGGGAGATGTAGTCCCACCCACCAGACAGACATCTGGAACGAATGGATGTTACTTTAAATACGCATCTAGTCATAGACAGCATGGGCAGGTATCTTCTCAAGGGGGGAAATCAGCCCCGCTGGACACAATATGGTGTGTGCCTGGAACTGCGGGCACGGTAGGCGATTGCTGCTGCCCAAACCCTGGCGAGCTGCTGTCACCACTACACTACCGGGCCTGCCGAGCGCAGAGAGCGCGGAAAGACAACCACCGCCGGCCGACTGAAGGCGAGGCCCTGGGGACAAGCCCCTCACGGGGGGAGAAGGCGGGGAGATGCCGGAGAGGGGCAAAAGCGAGCCAGGCGCCGAGGGGAAACAGGCGTGGGGGCCGAAGCCGACTCGCGGCTGGAGGGAGCGGCCATGGCCCGGCGAGGGGAGGCCCCTCGGGACGGGACAGGGCCCCTCGGGACGGGACAGGGCCCCGCGGACCGGAGCTGTCCAGCCGCGCTGGGCAGCCGCCTCACCCCCGCGACGGTCGGCGAAGGGGAGACGGGGAGGGGGGAGGTACGGGAGGTCGCCGTCAGGGGGCACGCGCTGCCCGGCCCCCTCAACAACGCTGAAGAGAGGTCCGGCGGCGGCGCGAGACCCGCGCCGGGGCGGGTCCCGGCAGGCAGGCCCGCGCCCACCCCCCTCCTTTCTTTGCCCCTGGCGGCTGAGGTCGCCTCGCAGCTCCCGGCCGAGCTGGAGCTCCGTACTCACCTGGTCACGGCTCCATCTCGCTTCGACCCCGCCCGTCCCTGGCGGAGCCGCCACCGCCGCGCGCCGAGAACGCGCTCGCCCCGAACCCGCAACCCGGCCTCACCACCGCCGACCGGCGCCTCGCAACCGCGGAAGCGCCCACCCCGCACCTCCCTGCCTCGCGACACGCGCCGGGCTTCACCAATCAGAGCAGAGAGGTGCGGGTGAGTGCCACCGAGACTCACCAATAGGCCGCGAGCACCTGGGGAAGCTAACGGGGCTGAGACAGGGCGAAGGGGCGGGGACGGGGCGGGCACCGTGTGCCTGACAGAGCGGGTGGCCAATCGAAAGGCAAGGATGATGTCATCGCTTGAGTGGGCGGGCAGGGGCGTCCTCCGGGAAGGCGGGGCGGGGCCGCGCCCTTAAAGGGACAGCAGTGGCGGTGTGGCTGCTCACTACGTGGGGGGCGCTGGCCCTGGGGTCGGGGTTCAGCGTTTGTGGCGTTCGCAGTTTGTGTTTGCGCAAGGAGACGTACTTCCGAACGCGCTGCGGGGGGCACGGCGAAGGCCTGGCTGGTGCTGGGGGACAAGAGAAGTCGTGAGGCGCGGGCAGGGGCTGCACGCCTGGGCCCCCACCCTCACCCCGCCTCCCCCAGCCCTCGGGCGTGCCTGCCCAGTGCCTGACCCCTAACCCCTGCGGTGGGTGCCCGGCCGAGGGGGAGCAGGAAGCCCGTGTCAGATGTGGCGGGAAGAGGTCAGGCACCATGGTGCCGCTTGCCCAACCCGTGTGGCTGGAACCTCTGTGGGGGGCTACGCTTGTCCTGGAGAAGCGCCTCAGTTCTTGCTTCAGAATGAAGCCAGGACAAGAGATCACAGCTGTGTCATGTCCACAATGAAACCTTCAGTTATGAGGCAATAGAGGAATGGCGCCATACCTAGAGAGCAGGACAGGGGATCATAGTTGGACCATATTGTTATAAATAGTTGGAGAATGTCAGTCTACCTGTGATATTGTTCTCACCGCTGCTTATTATATCTTGAAAGGATGCTATGGAGGTGAATTGTGACAGAGAAGAATTGTTTCACACTGCAACACTGAAAAAATTAGAATCAGCTCTTAAAACAAAGAAAAGGGGAAGTGAGGAAGAGATAAAGTAATAAATGATATAAAGAAGGCAAGCTTGTCCATTCTTTATCCTCTCATGTAGTCAGAAAACTTGAGAACATGACATAACTGCAAAGCAATGTATGTGAAGTAGTTAGGAAAAAATGTTTGTGCCATGTACAATTAACCTATGAAAATCAAGATAAGAAGGTTGATGAGACAAGAATGTTAAGAAGAACCAAACAGCCAGTTACTGCCAGGAGGCCACCATCACGCCCTAGTTTCTAATCCTGACATTTACAGCTCTTTGCTTTTCATTCCCAGGGATCCAGTTCAGCTTTGGCTATGCACATAAATCTTGATGTAATGTAATTCTTCTCCATGCTCTTTGACAGGGTTAGCCCTCCAGAGGTAGTTTAGTGAAAGAGCAAACTCAAAAATATGAAATGTTCCCATGGATGATGATAATTCTGGGAGCTTTAGGTTTAATGATAAGTCGGGAGTATTTACCTTCCTTTTCTCGCATGTTTTCTAAGAATAGCTCTGTAGGGATCTGAAAGAAATGCTCTGAGTGGATGAGAAAGCATGGATGTCTTTCTGGTTTACCTTGCTGGCTTTAGCAGGAGAGATGCAAGGCTTGTTCTTGAAATCATTTGCTTGGGAGACTTGTTAATAGGTCTGTTTACAGTGTGGGCAGAGCGATGATGTGTCCAAGGGCATACCACAAACTGATGTTGAAGCTCACAGCCATGCCCATATTTTCAATTCACAAGCCAGTCCTACTCACCAGACTGTATCTTAGTTCAAACAGATGAACATTGAAGAGATGGAAGCCTTTCCCTTCATGTCTGTGCTTCAGTTTCATTGGCTTGCTGTCATCTCTACTGATTTACATACTCTACATATTACTGATTGTTTTCAGTATTGCTGCTATGTTTTTCTAAGTTCCAAAGGTATTTACAGACCTGGATAAAGATACAGCAGGGAAAAATAGAAACCAAGAAATCTGCTTGCCCGTAAAAGCTTTCTGGCTTCACCAGAAAAAAATCAAAAGGGACATACAGATATTGCACACAAGCTATAGCTTTTTGTTTATGTTTGAATGCCTCTATTATTTTAGGTAGCATTTCATTTCCTTGAGGCTTATAAATGAATGAACTAAATTCAGATTTTATTAAGAGATGCATAGGAATAGTCTGCAGTATTGCTAAAGACAGCAGATCAAGTATATTAAATGACTTCCATTTGATTTAATGTTAGTTGAAGATTTACACTGAGCAAAGAAAACATCAGCGAGGTATAATAGAATATAGCAGAATTCAGTCTAGTTACAGTGGGACTAACTCTAAGTGCAGACTAATTCTGAACTGAACTGCATAGTTACAAAATTAAGTTACTTTTGGGTGCCTACCACAAGCAACTAAGCTTGGAATCTTGCACAGAAATATTTTCTTTTCCTAACCTGATGTCTTAGTTATCAGTGACAGCATTGCATTCAGTTCTGCATTTGGATTGCCCTTCTCTTTAAAGAAGAGCAGGCAGAATGAGGAGAAAGCACCAGAAGTGGGCAAAGCTACAAGGTGTTCCTAAGAACGTTTCTAAAGACAAAAGTTCTTAAAATGGCTCAATGCTAACTTTAACCTTAAAGGCTGGGTGGCCTTCAGCCATCTAAAGATGACTCTCCTTAAAACCACAAGATATTAAAGGAACGTTAATGACCCAACAACTCAGAACATGCCTAATAATGTTTATTGTCTTGGCATTAAGGTGATGGACATACATCTCCTGATGGAGAAAGAACCAGGTTGGCACAGCTAACTAGTCCACCTTAAGTTTTTTGAAAGTAACCAATTCTGCTACCTTGGCTTCTGACTATCATACGCATCCTAGCAGCTCAGCAAGAGCCCAAGTGTTCCAGTGGTTTGCATGGGCCTCAGCAACAGATGCCTACATGCATGTGCACACAAGAGAGTGTGTAGGGGCTTTCCAGGGCCCTGAGGAAACTCCACCCAGAGGCTCTTGGCCAACCAGGGGTGATTGCCAGCCCCGGGTTCAGGCAGGGCTCGTCTGCTGGCCAGCCTGGCCAGGCGCCTGCAAGGCACTGACCTGGACTTCAAGGAAAGCCACCTCTGCAGCACCCCTCCCCAGCAGCTCTGGTAGCAGTTGCACATAGATGGTTTCTGCTGGGCAACAACTGTCTGCGTGGAAGCTAGATGAGCTCTTCCACCAGCAGAAGTGCTGTCACTCATTTGGACAGCTCAGCTTCTGTGTACGGCCATCTGGGTAAGCCAGAGCCTACACTTCCCTCTCAGGCTGGAAGGCAGAGATTGATGAGGAGGGTGTGCCGGGCAGGGACAGGCAGGAAGAGGAATAGGAGGGTGCAGAAGCTGGTACTGGGCTTTAGGCACATGTATTTGAATACACAGGAGGAGTAGTGGACTGTAGACACTGAAGATTGAGCTCCTAATAGAGTGCAGTGTGAAGACATCCTTCTGTGCATGGTCTGGCTCTGAGCGGGTGGCTGCTGCACTCACCTGAGGTGTTACCAACATCCTCCTAACTTAGGAGCCTCTGTGGAAGCTTTACAGGCAGCAGTTGAGTTTGGGGTTGTGTTGTAAAACTAGGAGGAGATGGTATGTTCTCAGTCCTGTTTAGACAAGTCCTGACAAGCAAGAGCAAGAGAAGACTGGAGGAAGTGTCTGACATGATTTTTCTGCCTTCAGAGAGTCCAGTCACTTGCACTTTTTAAACTGAATTATGCTCTTTACATGACTTGTTTATATTTTCCATGTCCTGGATGCCAGCTCGTTGCTGTCCAGTAATCCCCACAGTACAAGTGCCTCTTGGGAAAGGAGATGGTAGAGGGCAAAACCATCTTAGACTGCTATTTCAGTGGCTGTTCAAAGCCCTTTTCCTCTTACTAAGGATTTTTTGGTTTTAAGTGGGTTAACAGTTTCAGTTTGGTAAACACCAACGTATTTCTATTAATGTAAGCTCTGCTGAGCAAGCAACCTACCTTCCTTGCTGTCCTTTTCAAGAAAAGACAATTGTGTGTGTGTACTCAACTGCTTGAAGAGAGATCACCACAGAGCAGAAGGAAAGGGAAAGCAACTGAAATCTTTAAAAAAGTATTTCCCTTTGGCAAACACCAAGCACAAGAATTTCCAATAAAGAAAGTGTTTGGAGACGTGGTAAGTGCATGTTAAAAGGGTGTGGGCAAGTATCAGAGTTAATAATTACAGTCTTGTCTATCACAGAATACATAAATTATTAACTTAAGACTGTGGCTTCCAAGTCATAATCCACACGGGTAGAAAGTGTTTACTGTAGCAGACACTGTTTGCAAACTAATCGGTTCAAAAGTGCAGTGGTAAAGACACACTGCAGTCTAGGAGAAGAGCTGCAGGTTGGCCATAATCTTTTGGTCTGAGAGGACTGGAACAGACACCAGCTCATTTCTGGGGTTATTGTAATATTTTACTGTTTCCCATAGATGGAGCCAAACTCACGTTGTCCAGCTGCCTGTGACTCATCAGCAATGAATGCAGCTTCCCGAAATCTCAGAGGAGAACTGTAGTAGGAGTTTGTCATGTGTCCCCAAGCCCCATTTCCTGCCCATTCCCCTAAGCTGACTCTCTTAATTCTGTTTGGTTCTCTCCCAGGTCCGTTCCCACAGTACAGCAGCACCAGGCAGGGACACATGAAAACGCTAATTGGACACTGACCTTCTCATGGAGCTTGAGGGGAAATGTTTTTCAGATGTAAGCAATACTACCTTTCTAACTACACATTCTATCATGTTGGCTATTGGTCTGTTCTTCTGCACATTGAATGGATAAGGCATTAGAAAGGGTCTTAGGAGGCTTCTTCCTTCCACTGCCACTCTGTGATCTTGGGCAAAATTCTCACCTCCCAGGTCTTGGGACTCTGTCCTTCCACAACAAAATGTTTGGGATCCATGGTGCAATGCAATGACTTGTGATAGAAAGCAGGAGCTTCAGAGAACAGAGAGGACACTCTACAGTTGCTGTCACCTGAGACATGAAAGCTGAATTACAGCAATTTGACCTAAAAGCTGCATAAGGAAGACAGATCAGCCAAACAAGGATGAAAGCATTACAGGGTGAGGAGGGAGCATTTCCAGCCTTCAGGAGTAAGAAATCATAACTACCCTCCTGACAGCAACTCAGAGTTCTTCACTCACTTCAGGAGCCAAGGAAGGCGTCTTCACATCTGTGTTCTGAACGGTGCAAAGCTGCCCATGTCCCAGTAAGGGGTAAGAGTAAATACTTCCACATGGATTTTACTTACCTGTCAACAGGTTTTGTTACACTGGTCTTGAAAGTGTTGCAGAAACATCTGGGGCAACTCACTATATTGACAGAGTGCCCTTTTGCTAGCCTTTTGTTTTTAAACATGACCCCCAAGCAAATAATTTTCTCAAAAGGCTGTTACATCTAAAGTGCTAGTCTGGTTATCCTGCTGTTGTGTTCAGACTGAATCACAAAAGAAGACTTGAAACACAGAAGCTATGTGTCTGTAACATCCCAGTGATATGAATGTGCGACTAACTAGCAAAGGTGTCAGCCTCTGGTTTCATATCCATCCCTGGGGTTCTATGCCTACAGTTAGTTGCATTTGCAGAAGTCACAGTACTTTATCCCTTTCACTGAGGCATGTGGAGTGCAGCAAGAGCTTGTGACAATCAAACAGTTGAGGAGGCAGGAAAAAGTTTTCTGGTGCTGGACCAGTCTTTTGGATGGAGCATCCTCTTCCAGCAGCTTGCTGGAGCCCACTTTGGTTTAGCACATCCTCATCAGGACTGTATTATTTCCCAGCTGACCTTCTGACTTCAAAGTCTGGTCTTGGAGGAGTTATGTTCTCCAACTTTCTTTTCATTGTTAAAGAAGGTACAGCTGGAGGATTTGGAAAGAGGAGATTTGATCCCCACGTAGCCCCGGGGCTCCCCAGAGAGGTGAGTAATCAGCATGGAGAGAGGAAGTGTGTGACACATCTTTACTTTGTTTAGATGTTTCTCATGAAGCAAGTGAGTACAAGAGGATCTTCTCTTTGCAAAGCCTGGGTCTGATTTCAGCTGCAATGTCATCCTGAAAGAGCTGACTCACCCAGCAGGGCTGCAGCTCCAAGGAACACATGCAGAGGCTGGGAAAGTTCAGAGCTATTTTCAGAGCTCAGGGGAGTTGCACCGTGGGGTCCCACTTTCTGGAAGAGGTGCTAGACAGAGTGTGCTGTCCAAGAGGCTTAGTGAAAGCTGGATGCTGCCGTGACCCCGCAGGCTTCAAAGCATCAGAATGCAAAGGCAGAAATTACTAGAGGAAAATAATTGCTGGCCACTGAAGAGTGTTTCTTTGGCATTTTGGTCTTGCCAATCACATAGCTTAGTGGCATTTAATAGTCCCTGGAGCAGGAATTTGGCAGTGCCCAGCCTGACATCATTCGCAGGAAATCATGCTGCACAACGGCAGAGCACGCTGATATTCACCAGCCTGACTGCAGGCTCCTCTTCTGCCTTGGTTTCCCTTTATCTGTTTACCTCAAACCAACTACCATGCTTGGTATTTCCAAAACTCTCCCTAATCTGGGTAGGGCTTGTTAATATAAAGTTTAGCTTTCCAGCTTTAATAACAAGCTCCAGAACTGTGATAATAACAACTTTTAAATGTGATTTAAAATATATGTTAAAAGCATTGGAGGGGAAAGTTCTGGAGAGAAATTAGAGTATTCTGATTTATGTCTGAGAAAAGAGGGATCAAATGAAACGAAAAAAACCTGAACAAGTTCTTAGTGCTGCCTGGGGAACACAGCAGCAGCCTCTTAGAGACAGGCATGATGTCCTGGCAAAATCACCGATCTGGGAATGAGCGTCCCAGGGAGCAAAAAAAAAAGAAACAGGCATGAACAAAGGAAGTAGGAATGAAAGTCAAGTGGAGCTGCTTTCCACTTTCCCCTGCCTCTGCTTCAACACAACACTGAGCAGACAAATTTGCTCCCAAAGAAAGATATCCTTGTGTGGCAGAGCTGCCCAGCAGACACCAAAGACTCTTCCAGCTGCTGGCAGCATAGCAAGAGTGACGGGCTTCTGGCCAGGGCTCTCCTGATGGAGCCCACGTAAATCAGAGAAGTGCCTGTGGGCGGTTTGTTAGCACTGGGGCTGCTCAGCATCTTGCATGCCCACACTCCACAACTCCTCCTGCTCTTGGGGAGCCATTTGTCAGAGTTAAATGTCTGGTTAAAGGGCCTGATGACGAAGTGCCCTCTGCATAGCTGATTTCCCCAGAAACGTGCATGGTGTGAGGATGTAATGTCAGGAGGTGGCTTTGCCTGGAATATCTGGGGGATCTCATTACAAAAAACTGGATATGGGAGGAAGGGGGTATGTTGAGCATTGAAGGACAGCTATGAATAAAGGGATGGAGAGACTGCTGTGCCGAAGCCCCTGAGATTATTTAATTTACAGGGAGACATAATAGAAGGGGGCACAATAGAAAAGCAGAAAGAGTGAAGACTATAAAGGTCCTCTATTGGGTGCTGCTTGCTCCTAAACTGAATGAGGACTCATTGAACTTGAAAGGTGAAGCATTTTAAAATGGGTAATAGGAGATGTTTTTATTACAGAATAATGATACCTGTGTCCAGGGGAAGTATTTACTATAGAATAATGTCATTTGGGAGAGTTTCACAGACCATCATTGAGAACAAGAGCCAGTTTAAGTCTTAAATAAGATTAGAGTGGGGGTAAAAAGAGGATAATTAGAGGTTGAGACTTTTATTCTCTCTTTCATGTCTGAGGGATAAAATCCCACTAGCTTCAGGGCATACAGCGACCTCAGAAAGACCATGACTAGAAATAACTTCTTATATGGGCAAATTATCCTATTCTTCTCTTGAACACTTTTGGGAGTAAACCTCTGCTGCTTTCTGTCATAGATAGGCTAGTATCCTGCAGGGGTACTCACTTTGGTATGTTTGTTGCTGTCGGGGTGTGTTAGTAAAGGTACGTGTGGAATTTCAACGACTGCTTCCAGGCCACTTTCATCAGCAGAAAAACACCATGTGACAGACATAGATAGACATAGAGTGAGTTTTTCACCATTCAATTCTAGCCCTAACATAAGGGAAAAAAAAAAATCTACTTTTTTTGGCTGTTTCTTTTTTCACAGGAGCCCAGTCTTCAGACTATCTCTTAGGTTAATATTGTCCAACTTTGTGTGTTGGGGATCATCTATCTCCTGGATGTTGTCTACATCTCTATTGCTATTCCTGCTGCAGTGAAGAAATCCAAGCTTCTCTGGCGCCAGCATGTTCCAGACATCTTCAACCTTTCCATAGTGGTTCACCTTTGGGATCTGTCACTATAGGCAATGGGGTGGGGCACGTTGTGAAACCCCATGTTTGCTCCCCCTGCTATGGATGTCAGCAATTCTTCAGCACCCCTATTCTCACTGCTGATATCTAGCTGATATCTAGCCACTGATTACCGATCTTCTGCCTAAGATGTTGGAAGTCCCCTCTTGCTGACGTGATCATTTGCCTCCTCTTTGCCACATCCTCATCAACTTCACCCTGGTTTGGTTCCATAGCAGGATCATCCCATCCCTGATGGCGACAGAGGTTCTGTCATTTGCTGTCCCCTGGCTGTGTCCTGCAGTGGCCTTCACTCCTCACAGGGTGTGACATGCAGACAGATACTGAAAAAAATTAAGTCTCTTCTACCCCAGATGTCCAGCAAAGTGCCCAGCTGAGGGTGAAGTGAGCCACACAAACTCTGTTTGCTGTATGTCTGATCATCTTTATCTGCTGGGTGTGGTGCCACTTGCTGCCATGGATACATGCACCCTCTGCTCCTCATCTGCTCCTGCACCTGAAATGTGTGCATCACCATGGGCTGTGCAGTGAGCTGGCTCGTCCCTCCCCATGTACTCGGTGGGTCGTGAGAGCTGTTACTGGATCTCTCTGTCAGGTCAGTGGCCCCGGACTGGCAGGGACTGACCGCACACTTAGCAGGAGGAAGATGCAAGGCACAGTTTTAAAGTGTTCATTCTAAATGGGACATTGAGTGTTGGGTATGGGTGCCTCAAGTCCAGAACAACTTCAGAAGAGTGTTTAATTTTCCCTGGTGGATGCATGCTTTAAACAAATCAGATGTATAATTTGGTCGAATGACAACTCTAGAAGAGAATGTGATGATAATTCATGAAACTTTGGAGGATATAAATGTCAAGGAAGGAGGGGTGGTTACGGTGGTTCTAGTGTGACAGCCAGGACAACTCAAGTGAATTTGAGAAAAGGAAAATTTTGGCTCAGTACAAGGAACAAAGATATAAACTAAATAAAGCAACCTAAAATAAGTAACTGTACAAAGCCTAAGAAACCAAACAAAACCTTTCCTCCAAGTAGTTATTTTGAAAGAAGAAAAGTACCAGATACTACATTGAGTTCTCTGCGAGCTTCACTCTTGTTATGAGTTTTTATATGGGAGCCACTTAAAAAATTACGGTGATGGTGGTTGCCTAAAATGGAAAGAGCCAACAATAATCTCTGCTTGATTTGAATAATCCCCAAAAGGGAGAGGTTGAAACCCCTCAGAAGCAGTAAATTAAAATTGAACAGAAACCTGGCACGTAGAGTAAATGACGCATATAGTGAATGGCACAAACTTTTGTTGGGCATTGCACACAGAAGACAGACACGTTATGATTTTCCATTTCTAAAATAAAAGGCCTATAAAAAGTACTTCTTCCAGTTATGGAGACAAACTTGACAAGAGTGATTTGTCTTCTTATTATACAATTGATCCTTTTTTTCTTTTTTTTCTTTCTTTTTTTTTGTTGTTTCCTCCTTTCCCTGGTGAGCTTTAAGTGCAGAGAAAAAAAAGTGTCTGATCTGGGTAAGAGTCTGGTGCAGATGAGGGGTCTGATAACGAGAAACTATTGCTACTTTTCACATCAGCAGCGCTCTGTCTTCACTGGAGTGTCCTGGGGTTTAGAGGATGTGATAAAGTATGTTCAGTCCAAGTGGAGGAAACGTTTAAACTTCACACAAGAACAGAAATAGTCTTTAGATTTAGGCACTGTATTAGAAAATTGCAGCAGGAGCCAAGCCAAATGTTTAAAGACATGGAAGTTTAAAAGCAGAATCCTGGTCAAAACCCAAGATCAAAGTTGAACTTCCCAGGCAGACTTTTTCTATTTTTCTGAAGAAGTTTTCGTTTTTAAATGAAGGCTAGAAATAGCTGTATGCTGGTGACTTTGATGGATGAGCATGCAAAACAGGGTTTGGTCACTGGATCAGATGCCATGAAGCAGAGCATCCTCTTCATCTTTCTGAAACATTGACCCCAGTGCAAGTGGGGAGGCTGAGCTGCTGCACCATGTTTGCAGAACATTAACCGCTGGCATTTTCAGCATATGCCAAGCCCCAGATCAAATAACTCCACCATTAGATCATGCTAAAGTGCTCTGCTGCTTATTTCTCTCTGTCACACACAAGTTACTGGGCTGCAGAGGCACCGGTGAAAGTGGTACATGGAAGTTTTAAACTATATAAACCTTGTGTCTTAAAACAAACAAACGTGCAATCAATGAGCACTCCTCACTCTCTGTTTATGCTTTGGTGAAGAAGGCCTGGGGTTCCTGCTGGAGAGCAGGATGACATTTTTAAAAGGGCAGGGTGCAGTGCTGGACAGCATGTCCCTGCACGGCCCCACTCTGCCTGGTCCCAGTAGGGCCAAGCCGTGCAGAGCTCTTGCTCTGCTCCTTCACACTCCCTCCGATCCCGCACCCACGGCAGCTGGCCCAGCGCTTGCCTCTCTGCAGGTTTTGGGGCCGAGTCAGGACAGGGAGCAGGCAGGGGACAGGAAATGCTGCCATGATGGCACTCTCCCTTCCCTTCTGTTGGCATTTTTGAGCCCTCAGGCATTTCCCTTCAAGGGCAGCACCCTGGGATGCTCTCCTTCACTTGTGTTTGCAGGTGTAGCTCTCTGCCAAGGCACACACTTTTCTTTTTGATCCAGGAAAACTTCAGCATGCTTTCCAAGATGGACAATGGAGGCCCAGGAGCTACCAGCACACACTATAGCATCTTAGCATCTGTGGTCTTTCTTCAGGCAAGGCTGCCATCCCACCCAAGATAGCAGACATCGGCGCTCAAAGCGGCGCCTGGCTGTTTGCAGGAGAGGCTCCCCAGCTGGGCCCTGGCCAGAGCCCGCAGCCCCATCCCAAGCCCAGCCCTCAGTGGGGGAGACGTGCAGTGCCGTCAGTGCTCTGCTCTTTCTCTGCTCGACACAGCAGCCCCGGGTGACAGCACTGCTGATACGCTGGAGAAGGCTCTGGACTGCTTCAGCAGAGGAAGGGTGGGGAGATGAACTGGATTGCCCTGACAATTGGCAAAGCACACACAGATGGGTTTAAATCCTCTTTTGTTTTGACACAGAGTCCTGCACTGTCCTCTCCCTTCCAAGCCCCGTCCTTCCCTCTTTTTGGATCCTGTTTATTAACCTCTCCTCCCTGAAGTTCTACCACTGATTTTTTTCCCCACACCTCCTGACTTTTGTTTTAACTTCTCTTTCCCTTCAACTAACACAGACCCAGCTCCTACACTTTAACACAAATACTGGGAGACACGAACATGCCAGGGACCATCTCTCTCAACATCATCGACATCATCATTATCATTACACCATATAATAACTACAATAATATGTAAAGCAGGTAAAATAAAGCTAGCAACATAACAGAATCCTACAGCTGAGAGGAACAATTCCTAGGAAAGCTCTGTTCCACATGTTCTGGGGACACAGTCTGTCCATGCTGAGGGGGATGTAGGAACCAAGACGACAGTGCTCTGTGTTTTTACGTAAAGGCTGGTAATCCCAACAGGCAGGGCTGTGCTAGAAGACCGTAATGAAAAGGATGTGGTTTTCTTTTCACACTAACAAAGCTTGTTTCCCTGAGACAGGTTTGAAGAAATGGCTGAGTTGTTTTAGCTGAAATTTCCCTGGGACAATAAAGGCCATGAGCAGACACCCAACACAGAAACTTTATGCCCATACCACTGGTCAGCGTAATCAGCGACTTTAAACCAGACATGGTAACAGGAAGGCTCAGGTAAACTCAGTTATTAGTATTCCTCTTGTCACAGAGAATGTAACCATGGAAGTAGCTGGACAAAGCCTAGGTCAAAATCAGCAGGAACAAATGTGGCTGCATGTCTTCCCTTGTGGTTCAGACATCCATATCCTCAGAAAATTGAATACTGTCCAAAATAGGCAGAGAGGTCTCATATTTGCCAGCTCCAGGGCTGTTACGTTAGTGGTATCAAGAGGGAAAACAGACATGTCAGCAAGGTCAGGTTGTCTCAGTACATGCTTATTTGTGTTTTGGATTTGCTGTGAGCAGGGCTCCATGACCCAGCAGCACAAGCTCCAGCACCTCGCTCTGCAGGGGAACACTCAAAGGGGTGTTGAGGGAGGGCTTGGCAATGGGGGTCCTCAGGGCAAAAGAGATTCAGCTCTGTGGCTTTGTTTCTAGAGCCTGTGATATATATAGTAGATCTCTGGATAGAAGTCTGAGACCATCATCTCCTGATTCAAGCTTCCCACCTGTGCTCATGGAGTCATTTCTTCCCCCTTACATCTCCAACAGTTCCTTCCTTCAGCTGCATCTCAGGACACCACCTCCTCTGCAGCACCAACACAATGGGTTAGATTTGAGTGTTGAACTCCATAATGGAATTGATCCAGGCGAAAAACCTGGCATGGTAGAGGGAGGAGAGGGCAAGGTAAGTCAATGTTGCCACAAAAATCTCTTCAGAAAAATGCAGCTCCCAGGACTCGGGTGGCTGGATGTGTGAGCACAGGGCTCCTCTGTCCTGTCTGCCTCTACCCAGGAGATTAGATGGGCACCAGGCACCGTACAGTCTGTGGCCATGCTGGCACTTGCAGACATCCTGAAGCCTCCTCAGGGCTGGAAACCCCAAACACCCACAGGGCATCTGGATGACTGTTTGAGGTGGGAAAAGCAGATCTGATAGAAGAAGCCCATCTATATGGATGCCCTTTTGTCACCCCACTTTTTGGTCTCTTCCTGTGTTCAGAGATAATCACACTGAAAAAAAGAAGGGAGGTGGCTTTCTGCCCCCACTTTTTCACTAGTCAGTGATAAACACAAGTGTTTTGGGAAGTGCCCTTCGTCACCTTCAGATTTTTCCGCTGTGTCAGAAATTCAGGTCTTAGCAAGCTGGTTTCCTTGAAAGCTTCGCGTCATGAAGGAGGAGTTGTGTGAACTAGCAGCAGCAGCAAGGAGAAACCTGAGGGAGGGGAAATGAGCTCATTGAGACTACCCGGAGCTCTGTGTGCCACTGAGGGGACTGATGATCAATGGGCAGAAAGAAGCAGTGAAAGGTTTCCAAGGGCAGTAAGAAAAGCAGCCATTGCTTGGGATTTCACTGGTAAACATGCTTTGCAAATGCAAAAATTCCCAGAAGAGGACAGCACTGACAGTGTTATACCCTAATAAACCTCTCCCTCAAATTACAGCCAAGGACCCCAATTTTCCTTGCCATTCAGCTTCCTCTTCCATGGCTTTTGGGGTTCTCACCACCACCATTGCTGATGGCCAGCCCCACTTCAGAGCCTCCTGCAGCCTGAGCTCTGCTTACTCAGTTGGTGAAGTAAGTCATTACATGTTGTTGTCCTTTTGAAGTTCACCACGTGCTTCAGCCACAGTCCAAAAGAGCTGCCCACACGTGGAAGTGGGCTGAACCCCAGGCAGATGCTGCTGCTGGTAGTCGGAGCACGGTTAAAAAAATGTGAATCTGCAGGGGGCATAGTAAAGGCATGAGTGTGAGCTCGTGGTGAAAAGGAACAGTGAACTGAGCCCAAAGCACAACATGTCTCTCTTACACTTAATTTAATACTCGTTCTGACAGCTCCTGGTGATGCAGACCTTTTATCTGCTGGCCACAGGCTCTCCCGCAGCCAAGACTCAGCTGGCCCTTATCTATGTGCCTTCTTTGAGCAGGAACCTCTCCAAGAGGCCCTAATATTACTCAGTCCCGTGGGCTGCAGCCATTTCTGACTTCTCTAGGCATCATTGCATCAAGCAAAGCCTGGGAAGGTCTGGTCCCAGTCACACGTTGTTTGGGAAGGGGAGAAGTTCTGCTTCAGGCCTGAGCTCGCCTGTGGCCAGGAAAACACGTGCAGGCTGTTGCTGTCTGTCCTCCCTGTTCTGTGTCCTCTGTCCTCCCATTTGAGGACCCGCATGTTTTATTACATCAGCACTACTGGAGGCACTGCACTTGCTTGTCCATTTCTGTCAGATGGGGGCAGAGGAAAACGAAGCTGTGAAGGTTTGATGGTGCTGCTGTCCATCGGTGTGCGGGTGGGCAGTTTGGTTGGCGATCAGAGCATTAGCATTTCCTTCATAAATTAGCATTTCCTTTATAAACTGGCTTCCCACCTGACGATACGGTCCCCTGGCCTCTCCCTCTTGGAAGAAGAGCTCTGCCACTGAGAAAAGCCACTCTGCTGACCACCCTGCCACCCATGGCAACAGTACTGCCCGATCCCATGGAGAACCAATCCAAGAAGGTAGAACTTAGAAAAAGATAAAATAAAATTACTCAAAGATTTAAAAGAACAAATGGAAAATGTGTTTTTGTTGGTTTTTGTCAGATCTGCTCTCTGTGCTGGATCACTAAAGCTGTCAGTGAGTGGGGGGAGGCTGGCCCTACTTGCTCTTGTCCTTGCATTGGCCTTGCCCTGGCACTGACCAGCTGGTGACACAAAGGGCTCAAGCAGAGTGCTGGATGCAAAGTAAACCAGGTGGAGTCTGGGTGACAGGATGTCACGAGCTGTTTGACCACACAAGTGCTTTGGGGAAAAGCAGGGAATGAACAACCAGGGAAACGGGGGTGATGCTGAGCTCAGCTCCCTAAGACCTGCCAAATAAGTTCCCTGGGATGTTTGGGGGATTTCTTGTGTGCTGCAGGACAAACATTGCTGCTGCAATCCTGGGCTGGAGATCCAAGAGCTTCTTTGCTTTTTTTCCTGAAATGCTGTGAGTTAGTGTTACAAAAGATACAACTTCTCTCCACCCTTTGCCTGCAACCCTCTGTGGGCTGAAGCTCTTCATCTCAGCCTGAAGTTTCTCCAGGGGAAAACATATGTATTTACAGTGGTTTTGCTGCTGGGCTCTGTCTCCTCCAGCCTTCAATGTCCCCTCATACAGCTAAAAGACAGCCAGATGCTCCCAACAGATGGCCCAGCTCCCACACAGCACCACCCGCACCAGGACTTGGTGTGCACTGTGATGCACATGGCCAGGATGTGTAAGAGCCAGTGGGGCTAAGGTCCCTCTGAAAGAAGCAAACTGCAATTTGGTGGGTTGGAAGTGGTGTTCACAGGGCTGGCTGGCTCTCAGCAGTGGCTGCAGAGACACAGAGTGTTCCAGGTTTAAGAGGTCAAGGAAAAAATGCTGGAAGATGAGTAGCATAAGAGCAGGGATGGCTACTGACTTTGCAAAGTCCTGTCACATAGGAAGATGAATTTAGGAGCAGAGGGAACTAAGGTGAGGCTCTGCAGCCACCCAGTGCTGTCCACTCCCCATCTTCACCCAGAGCAAGTGCCCAGAGGCAGTTTTGGTCCTGGCTCACCACTTTGCTCCAAGCAGGAAATGAAGAAATGTGTTTATCTCTTCCTCAAGAGGAAAGTAAAACAAAAACAGAGCAAAAGCCTCCACTCAGGATTACAGGAATGAAAGATGGGCAATGGGAAACACTATTTCCAGTGCTGGGAAACGCAGTTGTCATGTCAACCAGCTGCTGTCAGCAGTCCCACGTGGGCTGATAAATGGGATCAGGCTTGGCAGGGAAGGCGGCTAGCCTGTGCCGGCCAAATCCTTTGGGAAGACAACAGAGCTTGAGAACAAGTTTGTCTGCATCCAAATGTGGGCGGCATTGGGCTGTATCAGCTACCAGTGTCCTCACCAGTACCTGGTGACACAGGCACCCGTGCCACAGCTGGCAGCGTGCTGTGGGACAGATGTGAGCACCGGGTGCCACTGGTATCCCACACCCACCCACACAGTATGTGCTCAGAGGTCATTGAGATTTCAAAGAAAAAGCCTTCATGGTGACCACAAAGCCAACATCCTCTTCAGCCCAGCCTGAGATAATGATCACAGAGAAAATAAAGGAAGCAAATGAGCTGAAATAGCTGAGTTCCACAAAAGCCCTGGGTGTTTGTGCTTGTACCCACCGGGAGTTTTGCTTCACCTGATGCAGATGAAGGAGCCATCAAGAAACCACACAGCCCCTTCCAAAAGCATCCGCACCAGCTCTCTGCTTGCTGAAGCCACCATCTCACTGACCTCACCGGGGGCAGGAAACTCCAGTGGGCAGCTCTGCTCAAGCAAGACTATCATCAGCATGTTGGCTGTGACATCTTTGTGGCCCAGGGAGTACATAGATGGGAACTCCCTGTTACAGTGCCAGCAGCTCTGCAGGACAGTGCTGATTTCTGTGTACCAGAGAAGCCAAGGTGCTGAGTCCCTTCCTTTGAAGAAGCCAAAATCACACTTTCTGTTGCAAAAGCAACCCTAAATACTAATACCCTTGCCCACACTGTCCTAGGAGAGATCTTACATGCTTGTTTGGACAAATCAGTGTTTCCAGACAGGGTAACAACCACCTTTCCCTTCAGTTTCATATAGATTTCCTTAATAAAATTATAATGAGTTAGTCCCTATTCGGGGGGGAGGGGGAGAGGGGGCTAGTCAGATCGTTTCATTGCTCAAGCATCTGTGTGAAGGACTCCCTGATGCACTGAATGCAAATATGCCAAGCAGAGTGGCTTAAGAGCAGCAACAGCAACTTAGTCCCTTCCGAAAGGCTGGTGACAGTATCTAATGCCATGGTGATGGTGTGCTTTTAAAACAGAGAGGATATCGGTGCGCCCTTCTGCTCACACCTACGTTTGTGAACTTTGTGACCTGGCTCTTGGCAGGGGGAGGGCAAAGCCTGCAGCAGTGGGTCCCTTGGCTTCTCTGGTGTGTATTTTTATCCCCTGCTCTACAGCCTGCGTTTTGTTTTCGTCCTGCGGTAGGAACCGGTGCAAATGAATTATGTTGAAAAGAGAAAGGAAGATTGATTGCTCTCAGAGGTACTGGATCTTGGCCCTCCCCCCCAAACTCTCATTTCCACAGATGAAGTTGTTTAGAAGGCTGCGGATGTAATTAATGCCAGCCAGAGGGCACCTCAGCCAAGGACAAAAGGGAGATTCTCTGTGAAATAAGCTTCACTTTTATTGGTAAAAATATGATTTTAAACTATTCAGCTTCATTGATGATGTCATGTGTAAAATAACCAATAAATAACATGAAAAAGCCTGACACTCGCTCTGCTATTGTCTATATGCTCTGAGGAGCTTTTGTTGTTCAGTGGCCCCTGCCCCGGCACAGCAGAAGGGCAGAAACTGCTTTTGGCTGGCTGCTCCTCTCCGGTGACCTGGCCCACAGCTGCTGCTGGAGGAGCGGGGCCTGGCTGCAGGGACAGGCAGGGATGCTGAGTCTTCCAAAGCGGGAATGGGTCCTGACATGGAGGCAGGCATGGCTGGTGCAGCAAGGTATGCTACAAGAGAAGGAATCCCTTCAGCTGCAGCAAAACCCCCGTATCCAAGTCCTGGCTTGGTCCTGACCTCCATATCTTTCACCAGCCTGGCGCTGGGACCGTGGCCAGAGCAACATGTGGTTCCCCATTCCCAAATCAGCCAGCACCACTGAAGGTCTCTCCTGAACATCTCTCACTAATTGAATTTGCCTTTGCTGAACTACTGACAGGTCCCAGCAGCGATTGTGGGGTTGGGAGATGACAGGAGCTGAAGCTGTTGCCAAGAAGACAGGCTTTCTGTTGCAAGTAGTGGGTATCAGTGGGAAAGTTGATCTGAGAAGAGGGAAAAGGGGGAAATCAGCAGGATACATCAGTGGGTTTGCTCACCAGCAATAGCAGGTCTTGCTGAAGCTGAAGCCCTGAGCAATTGTCAAGAAGAGCTGAATCTGCACTTTTGGGAGAGAAAATGAGAGTGAGTGGGAAAACAGGTGGGATGAACAGGAAAAGCAGGAAAGCAGCAATTCCTGCTACTGGTCCCCACAGCACCTCCTCCCAAGGGCTTCATATGCTCTCGCCCACCTGCCCTCATGTACACACTCACACTAAAAAGTGCTACGTTGTACAAAAAGGTGACTGCGTTCCCTACTTCCCCATCACTGCTTCTCCTCACTGGTGTCTCCTGTGCACACCAGGTGTCTGAAACCTACTAAAACAGAGCCAGCCTTTTCTCTTAAGCACATCCCACTTTCTGGTTGCAGGGCTGCTGGCACCCTGAGGGGCTGAACTTGCTGATCTCCTGAGAGCCTGAATATTTCAGCACAAAGCAGAATGGGTAGGAGGGTGGATTATGATGAGGCAGAAGAAAGCAAAGCTGTCTGGGTGTGAAATGCCAGGGGCACCTAATGATGGCTGGGAGAGCTGAAGAAGGTTTTTTATTATTAAGAGCAGCTGAAAAGGAGGGGACACCTGTCCTCTAACTTCAGAGCATGGAAGGAGCCCATCCACTTCCACCTATAACCCATGTGCACTTGCCAAGGCCACTGATGGACAGTCACGTCTGTAGTGTCAGATTCTACCACTGAAAATAACTGGTGGTGACAATACCAATGGCATGGCCCGTGGGCCAGCTGTCACCACCGGAAGGGCCAGCAAACCCACCCAGGGCACCGAGGCAGCAGTCAGCTGGGGAAGATTTCCACAGGTGAGGGGCGGGAGGGCTGTCAGGCACAGAAGAGCAGGCAATTTGTGATGACTGAGCAGACATAAAGTGAGCAGAAGGTCTACCAGGAGCATGGGCAGGAATGGAAGGGTGTTCACATGGAATCCTTCCTCATCACATCTTCCTAATGGCTCCCAGGATCCACCTACACCTGCTCCTCCACAATCATGACTGGAATTGTGCAGGCACAGCTAGGGAGACATGTGCTGGCCTCACACTGGGTCCGGGACACCCTGTGCTGTGCAGGTGGGATGTCGTGGAGGGCATCGGGAGGAGACTTGGGCAGACAAGTGACCCTCTGTACCCACAGAGCAGGTTTCCTGTTTCAGTTGTTTGCCTCGGCAGGAGCACACAGGGGCGTTGTGTTCCCAGACTTGTGGAGGATTGGACAAGTCAGGCTGGTTTTGGCCTGTGAAGCATTACATGGCGTCAAGCCCATTGCATGGCCTCAGGCTTTGCCAGGTCACATTGCTGTGATCCTCAGCGCTGGGGGTCAGCACTGCTGTGATCAGCAGCACTGGGGGTCCCTCCGCATGCAAAGGGACAGCTGCGTTTATGGCCTTCATGAGAAAGGGCCTTTGGTGGAAACCTCAAAGCCCCTCTTGGTCCTAAATGACTCAAAAAACCTGCTTTTTGAGGCAGATGCAAAGCTGCTGTAAGGAGGAAGGGATGCTCATGGCCCAGGTGCAGGGGAAGGACAAGCGCAGAGGGCTTGTGCCAGAGGGTTTAGTGTTTCGCCAGTTGCATTTGAGCAGCAGATACTTTGTGATTCCCTCAGGTGGGCGTCTGGGTGGCTGAAAGTCCCTCGAGCCACAGATTGTGCAAAGGGACCAAGTGACAACGATGATGCCAACACCAGCAGCCTCTGCAGGGTGAGGAGCAGGCAGGCGATGGCAGCAGCACGCAGGGATATGAGCAGGGGCAGAAACGGCAACAGGTTTTCACATGGATTAGCTGCCCACCCATGATACAGGCAACACCACTCGCCTCTTCCAGCCAGCTCTTCTCTGTGGCACAGCTGGGAGGAGAGGCAAGGCTGCAGCCCAGCCAGGCCCCAGCCCCAGCACTGCAGGAAGGGGGCACTGATGCCTGTTTGGCGGGGGCATTAGACATCAGTCTCAGAAAGGCTGCTTTGGTTGCCTTTTCCTTCTGTCATTTTCCCACATGTTTGCATGTTTCCAGGGGGAAGAGTTGGGGTTATTTTTTCATTCTGGGGGGAGCTGGGTTTGGGGATTGTGGTTTTATTACACTTGTGTGAAGAAAATATGGGTTAGGAAAAGAAAGGGCCTAGAAGAGACAGACGTGTCACTTTCTTCTGACAGCAGCCCCTCATGGACACATCTGCCAGCAAAAGCTGATAGGACTTAACAAATAACATGGTTTTACCTGAACAGGACACATGAGCTTGTCTGGTCCTGCAACTACACAACCAGGAAATACATTTTAATCAACTGCTCTGAAATACTTTCCCATGCAAGCAAAACCTGAAGGATTTCTTTCCTCTGCTATCACTGGGGAATCTCAAAGGGGATACTGAGGGGCCCTGAAGTTCCTTTACAAAACCCCCATGAGGCACAGGAATCTTCAGGTAAGGGAGAACTGGATTCTTCAGCCATCCCAGGAGGAACTTCAGGGACTGTCCCATTCAGATGTGCTTCATCTTGCAGGAATGTAGTGACAGCTTCTCCCACTCCACCTGGGCCAGTTCCATCCACCCCATATTGCTAGGCCAGCATCCTGGCACCCACCCTCAGGCTTTGATCTGCTTCAATGAACTACTGGTCTGCACAAGAATTAAAACTTTTGAATAGTTGGAGAAGTGGTCTAAGCTGCAAAAGGGGATGGAAATTATGTGTATGTGACTGGCCAAGGAAATTATAAGAGTAATCTAAGAAAATACTTAAACTACCCAGCATATCAGTGACCCACATATACTGCTGACTAAGATGGGGGCCTGCTGTCTGATTTTAACCCAGAGATCTGCCTGAGAATCGAGCCAGAACAAGAAGTACTTGCTTAGAATAATCAACAGCGATCCCACATTTCTCAATCAGCGTGAGAAATTGGAGCCATATGGTATTTTTCACCAAACACCCCACATTTCACAAGAGAGCCACTCTCAAGAGAGTCACAAGCTTTTCTGTATGTTCCAGAAGAAGCTACAGATTTATTTTGCTTTTGTTTCCTGATGCACATAGGAAGCTTTAGAAGTCAATCACTGACCCCATGCTGAGAGTTTTCAGATGTTTTTGGTTGTAGCCCACTATGAGGAAAGATTTGCCCAATGGCAGTGGAAGAAGGCAGGAGAGGCAATGGTCCCCCACCCTTCAGGACAGGGCTCAACACCCACCCACAGACAAACCTTCCCACTCTACAACTGACTCCCTAGGTTGCCTGTCCCAGCTTCACGCCTATCTTCCCCACCTGGAGTACTGTGTCCAGATCTGGGGCCCCCAATACAAGAAGGATGTAGAACTGTTGGAGAGGGTTCAGAGGAGGCCACAAAGATGATTAGAGGGCTGGAGCACCTGCCCTACAAGGAGAGGCTGAGGGAGCTGGGCTTGTTCAGCCTGGAGAAGAGAAGGCTGCGGGGGGACCTCATTGCAGCCTGCCAGTCCCTGAAGGGAGCATACAAACAGGAGGGGAATCAGCTTTTTAAAAGGGCAGACAATGGCAGGACAAGGGGGAATGGATTAAAGCTGAAGGAGGGAAGGTTTAGATTGGATATTAGGGGGAAGTTTTTTATGGAAAGAGTGGTGAGGTGCTGGAACAGGCTGCCCAGAGAGGTGGTGGATGCCCTGTCCCTGGAAGTGTTCAAGGCCAGGTTGGATGGGGCCCTGGACAACCTTGTGTAGCTCCAGGCCTGAGGTTGGTGACCCTGTCTGTGGCAGGGGGGTTGGAGCTCTATGATCCTTGGGGTCCCTTCCAACCCTTGCCATTCTATGATTCTATGATTCTATCTGTGCAGTATGAGCTGGGGAGCTGCTTTGGCAGGGAGGTTGGACCCGATGATCTCTCAAGGTCCCTTCCAACCCCTACAACTCTGAGATTCTGTGATTCACAGCAAAGCCCAAGAGGAAGGTAACAGGGGTTCAGTAAATCAGATGTGAAACATCAGTACCAAGTGCAGGGAAGGGGGCAGATGAATACCATTCATCAGTTGCTCACGAGAGTGCAGAAGCTGCCCTGAACTTATCTGCTGGCTGCAAGAGGTCTTTTGTTTCCGATCCTGGACCCTATGCTCTCTCCTCAGGCACAGCGGCAGGGGACACTCTGCTGCTGGGCACTCCCAGCCAAAGTCACGCCTTGACCCATCCCTCTTGGCTTATGAAAGATCCATCTGCAATGCTGCAACTCCCTCGAGTGTGTGATAGTCCAGATAAAAACAACCACAAGAAAAATGTGTCAGTATTTTTAGCTCCCATCCTATTTTTTCCCTGGGTCCACTATGAAAGAGGATGACAGGAAAGATTACGCCTTCTCTGTAAATTGACTAACACTCTCCCAAGGAGAATTAGTTCAGCCAGTTGACTTCCCCTCACCCCAACCTTGCATCTTAAGCCTGAAAAGCAGAAAGATAGATTAGACCCCTATTTTGTACAAATAACTCCAGCCACTTAGAAGGAAACTATTTTTCCACTCTGTGTATCTTGTCTTCTTTTCTGCCTAGTGCCAACCATAGTCAAGTGACACATGGTAATGAATCCAGGAGCTTCACACTTGCTTTCCATTGGAAAGCACTTGAAGCCTAAGTTTTCCACCTATTACCACAACAAAAAGGGGTTTGTACAGTGAGAGTAGAAAGAGGAAAGGAGCCTCTTTCTGCCTTTGCCATTTGCATCTCTTTAAATGATCCACACTAGAGAGCAGAACTACAAAATAGTGGCTGATAGAGACAGTCCTCATTCCTGACAGATCTTTTCTCAGTAAAAGAGCAAGTAAAAAGAGCAAGCAAAAAGACCTCTGATCTGTATAACCAGAACACCAGGCTCCTCTTTCCAGGGATTCCTCTACTGAAAGCAATAGCGAGTTCAAGTGTACTTGCATGTCTTGATTTTCCCAGCTGTGTTCCACAGTAGCCATCACTGCAAAGATGGACACAAAACACCAACTCACCGCAAGAGGCAGCGTCACACAATGGACCATCCATAGGAGACCTGGAGGAAGGCAGCTTTCATAATTCCCAGCTTTTGTTCTCTTACCAGACTCCTGGCAAGACAAGGAAGGAAGAAGTTGTTACCAGTTGTAACGGTGCTGGTACACTGTAGACTCCTGTCCAGTAGCAGCTGACTGCATCGAACAACTCAGCCCGGCTCATGAAGCAGCCATCACAAGGGGAATTCCTGCACTTACGACATCTTTGTGAAGCATTGGTGAGGTCTAGGAGGTCTCCTAAAGGTCACCCACCAGCTGGAAGAGCTCAGCACACTCCCCCAGCCACAAGTTGCATCATGGCCAACAGAAGAATCGTAGAATCATAGAATCATAGGAGTTGGAAGGGACCTTGAGAGATTATCGGGTCCAACCCCCCTGCCAAAGCAGCTCCCCAGCTCATACTGCACAGATAGGCATCCAGACAGGTCTTGAATATCTCCAGAGAAGGAGACTCCACAACCCCCCTGGGCAGCCTGTCCCAGGGCTCTGTCACCCTCACTGTGTAAAAGTTCTTCCATGTTTGTGTGGAACTCCCTGTGCTCTAACTTGCAGCCATTGCCCCGTGTCCTGTCTCCACAGACCACTGATACATGGGGCTGGCCATTTCCCCATGTATCCCATACTTAAGATATTTATAAACATTAATAAGGTCCTCCCTTAGTCTTTTTTTCTCCAGGCTGAACAGTCCCAGCTCACTCAGCCTTTCCTCATCAAGAAAGATGTTAAACTGCCACCCTGAGTTATTCATAGCCTCTCCAGGTGGTAAAGCTGGGCTTTCCTAAGCACCTCCACCTGTGGTTAGAAAAAACAGGAACCACATTGTGTTCACACCTCTGACTACATGCTTGGTGGACAAGGGGACTTTCTGCAGGTGCATCTAGATTGGAGCAAAGCACTGCAAGGGAGCTTCAAGCCATAATTCCTTTAAGATATCAATATCACCACTAAGGTAGACAGGGTTATGAGAGCGTACCTGCTTTGTAAGCTGTCAGAGATGGACTTTGTTTGCTCAGTCCTACCCTGAACTCAATTTGGCCACATCTTGGCAAGCCAGTGATTGTGTCAGCAGTGGTTGCTCCAAAAGTCAGCACTGAACCAGCTCACTTTCCAAGCTTAGCAGCAGGTTATACTCACATGGCATTTCAATGACTATGATTTCTATAAAGTCCTCTCAGGAAGCATAGTCAGATATTATCTCCATTGTACTTATCATGAGACAGGTGAAAGGACCAGATTTTGCTATGAAATCCAGCAAGTTTCCTTTTCGACACAGCATGAGATGCCTGGAAAAAGGTTTATGACACTGCCTGAACCAAATAAGATGGCTAGAAGATCGCAGAGCCCCATCCATCCCTGGAAGTGTTCAAGGCCAGATTGGATGGGGCTTTGGGCAACCTAGTCTAGTAGAAGGTGTTCCTGCCCACAGAGGAGGGTTGGAACTAGATAAAGTCCCTTCCAGTACAAACCATTCTATGATTGTATGCTGTTGGTAGCCCACATTCAATCATTCTATGCTATGATTCTATGCTTGGTAGCCCACACGCTCCCTTGAGGGAGGGAGGACTCTTCACATGGACCAACCCACACTGTATGCTCTGTGCTCAGTTTGGTATCACACAGTGGAGCCAGCTGGATGTTGGGCACCACTAACCACGTGGCCCAGGTTGCACACAGGCACCAATCGTTTGATGGATCCCACCATCCTCACACCACAGGCCATGGCTTCACTTCTGTTTATATACTGACCAAAGGGGCTCATGAGTCCCTCAGCCAAAAAGATTGCAGGGACCAATTCCTCCAGCCTATGTTTGAGAGATACTTGGCAAGGAAAGGGGACAGGATGAAGCCCCAGGCAGGAGAAACTGCTCTCATGGGTCACAGGTGGCCTTTGGGACATGGCTGGTGCCTATATTCTTGAGAAGAGCGTGCTGAGCAGGGCCTGGGGAGGCTCCGCCAGAGACCCCTGGACAAGGACGGTCAGATGTCTTCCTGGGTGACATCAGAAAGCTGAGCTTCATGTTCAAACATTCTATCATATGTTACATTAGCTGCTCAAGCAGCTGGAAAGGGACAGTCAAGATTCATTAATGTGGTTTTAACATTAATTACGCCTGTAGAGCCGTGACGCAAAGAAGCCTTTTGACAAGCACATCTGTCCTTGGCTGATGTGCCCCAGCGAGGTGAAGCTACATTTGTGTTCCCCTCCTCGGCCAACCAGAACCACACACCTCTTTGCACCAGCAGAAAACAACAGAGCATTAAGATCTGCCAGGACAGAATGAGAGAGTTCAAGGTCATCGTGATGTCCTCTTGACCGATGATTTTGACTTTTCCTCTCCATTCCTTCCAATGTGTATATTATACCAGATAACTGCCCTGTGGCAACTAACCTAAACCCCTCTAGCTTCTGGAAAGCAACTGGAGAGGTGGCTGCCTGGGAGAGTTCTCCTTGCAGAGTCAGTTTTCTTAACACAAGGCTCTGAAATGTTAATTTGTCACCTCAAACAAAGGAAGTCCATGACTACAACCACACTACAAACTGCACAGGGTTTTACAGTTGAAAAGCACATTTCCACATCTATCAGGCCACATTCTTTCATTCACCTATGACTTTCTAATGCAACTGGAAAGCAAACTCCTCAGGAAAAAAACCCTATACTTAGGGAGGATGAGAGCTATGCTGAGGTTGTAGATGGGCAGAGGAAGGACGACTGGGGCTCAGTTCATCAGAAGGGACTCAACTGTACAGATCAGAAAGCATAGTCTGAAACCATGTTGGTGGCACTGTGAATTCATTTGGTGATATCCTTAAGCCAAGTGCTAGTAATAAGCCTCCCCAAAATGCAAACAATCACATGTAGCAATGACATCTACTTTTGCCAGCCCAAGTAATTCACTGTCTCACAAAATCATGCCACATCTGTGAAACACGGATGACACTGAGATGGCCTAGCAGGTTTTGGTGGCGGTGGTGGCGGCAGTAGAAAAATCTCATCCCACCACATCCCTAGGGTGTGGGGTGTCCCAAATTCAGATGTAACCTTTTCACACAATCACTTTACAAATGCTTCCTTCATGCAACTTACCTTCCCATTCCATGTAAGTCTGTGGATTGGACTCTCACCTCTGAAATGCCTTACACTGAAACACACGACTTGGCTACTTCTGTTTCTTCCCACCCGACTGCCCCTCACTTGGTTCAATGTACACTGGCTCAACCAGAGCATTAGTTTTCCCAGCAGCATTCAATGCAATAGGCAGCATGTTCAATTCACTCATGTTCTGACACAGCATCAAACAAAACTTTCACTGGTACTGAAACAAAGGCCTTCAGTCCATCTAGAATTTTAACTTATTATAATGCTATGACGACACCAAGGAATAAAATTTACCCCACCAACTTTCAGGAGCACTGTAGGATGGGGAGAGCACGGCACAAGGGCGAGTCTCCTCACCCCACGAGAGGTCGCAGACTACTTACCCAGAATGACACGGGCTCCATCCCATTTCCAGCTCCCGGCGTGCCCTTCCTCCGGGCTAAGGTTTGAATTCCTCAGGCTGGAATCTGGCTTCCTTTGGATCCCGCAGTCCCCGAGCTCCAGCGCGGGGCTTGGCTGCCACCTGCCGGTGCCCGGGTTCCCCCCAACTCCCCCAAAATGTAGGAAAATACAGAATCACCCAAAATTGCCAATACTACAGGAACTGTCCCTCGGGTCTCTTGATCATGCCCCCTCTAACCCAGCAAGAATAACAGAGTTCTCAAGGGGAAGGGGTGTGTGATCGGGTTGCTGAGCTTCAGTGTACTGAGCTTCACAAATTAGTGTCGTCATAGACTTGGCTGCCAAAGCTCGTGGCGCACTGCAGGAGCGTATAATAACCCCTTGCAGATGGGAGCCGCGAGGTCTCCAGGGTCACTTTTCATTTCTCAAAGGTCAGTCAAACACAGACCTTCCCAAAAGCAAGGCCAACGTGCCACTCTGTAACAAAAAGACTTCCATAAATGTTTCTCTGTTGGCCTTAGATAAAACCTGTATTCCCTGAGGAAGAGGAAAGGAGAAAATGAGGAAAGGAGGAAATTTTCCCACTCTATCTTTCAACACTAAATGCAGTATTTCCGTTTTCTTGGAACATTCTGGTTTATTCCTGGTAACTACTTTACCACAAGCAACATGTGAAATCTCCGAGTTGTATCTTTCAAAATGTTACAGAGTAGAAACACAACAGGGAGATAAAGGCTTTCCCCTCCAGACAAAAAAGGTCACGCTGGGCAGACTCAAAACTAGAACTCTGGCATCAAAGTGGTTTTTGATTCACAGCCACAAGACAAGCCTAGGAGAGAGAATTCAGAAGAAAGGAAGACATTTATTTCGTATGCACTGTGTGACTCGGAGGCTTAGGACTGCATGGGCACGTGCACAAGGAAAGATGATGAGAAAAATCCATTAAATTAGTTTTCTCACATCAGCATTCAGGAAAGGCAGCACTTCGTAAAGCCTTTGCATCAGCAAGTCACCACAGCTCCTCAGGACATTTGCTGTTCTTCTAATGCCTCTAAAAACACGACAGGGAAGATTTTTTTGGTTCAAAACTGCAACTCCAGGCATCCCCACATGCCACCACTCAGCTGGGATAACAGGACATTTAGCAGGGCCCATCCCATCTCTAATCCACCCAGACATGCCAAGAGAAAGATCAAGCCAAGAATTTCAGAGCAACCATTTTCATTAAGGAAGCTGAGGTGAAGCCTGCCAAAGCCTGGTCGGCATTTGTCTCTAATTCCAAATAAATCCTATTGGAAAAAACCCCAACAAAAACCCAAACCAAACCACAGCCTCCATATCAGGATGTAAGCGTAGAGAAGAGATTAGCCCTTACTAAGAATAAGGCCAACACAGGCTGTGAGGGCAGCTGGATAAGAAGCGCTAATGATCGCAATTCTCCCGCTGTGAGACAAGCACTGGATGAAGTGAGAAAAACTGTGTTTCCCCTATGGATAAACCAGGGCTGATCCCACCATGCTGAAGCTGGCAGAGTTTGATCCCAGGCCCCTTCCACACTGATGCCCCTGAGCCCAGTATATGCATGTCCAGCTGGATTCAGCATAGAGATAAAGCTACAAGTCTGCAAATACAACATCATGAAGAGGATTTTCCTGTGGTTAAAATCCACTCCTCTGATGAACCTCTCAATGTGACCAGTAACCATAGACCTTTTAAGCCAGTTACAACCTAGCAAATTGGCATGGCTGGGGGATCTCCTAAATGCCTTAATGCAATTGGGGTGGCCAAAACCCAAGTGAAAATCCAGGTGACATGGACATGCCTATCACTTCCTTTGCTTAGAAAAATCACAGCAACCACCACCACAAATTAAAAGCACTACACTGTGGCACAGTCTGCAAGAGACAATCCTGATCCAGACTGTTCCAGCTCCAGAAGACTATACATCCTATTTGTCAGCCAGTAAAATTGAAGACTCCCACCACTGATACAGCCAATGGAATGAGGTGAACCGAGTAGTTCATTACTGCTGCAATAGCACCCCCGTGAGCTAGGCCCACTGCACAAGTACTACATCAAGATCTTACACATGCAGGAGATAGGTGGTGTACATCTGGGAGCCTGTCACAGAGAGTTTCGGCTGTTGTTATCACTTGCACATCTTCATCGTTGCTAGCTATGGGGGTCCGATTCCTATCTCACCAAGCTTTCTGATCTGAACTGCCACCAAATCACAGGTCCTCCCTCTCCTCCCACCTAAGTGACTCCACTGCTGGCTCCCTGTCTGCAGGGGATGCAGAAATAAATCTGTCTTTGTGCAAGCCTCTGCCACTTACCTTGAAGGGGCTGTGCTGTCCTCCCAGTTCTTCTCACAGATCCACTGCTTGCTGCAAATTGCAGAGAAAACTGTTGGTAGCCAAACAGAAAGGTAAATGTATCTCTTAAATTACTGTTCTCCAAAAGGTTTTGGAGTCTATTTCTTTCAAATAGAAGGAAAAATTCAAACAGAAGAAAATAGAAGTCAAATAGAAGAAAAGTTAAACTAATTCTGTACTAGGCAACTTGGTGTAGTGCCACTTAAAGTCATCTCTTTTGCTGTTCATTATGAAATCCTAAGACTAACCTATGTTATCTAGCGCTAACAAAACATGTAAACTATAAATATTAAATAAATTACATCTTGATGTTATGCACAGGTGAAGTTATTACACTGGGCTTATTACATGAGCAGCCCCATGCAGATTGTGCAGTTGCACACAGCTTTATTTGTGCAAGAGATGGACCTGTCTCTCTGTACCATGAAAACCTGCTTTGCTGAGGTCCCTGCATGCCACGCCATCAGAGCATGCCCTAAAAGCAGGAGGCTCCTGCTGCAAAAGACAGCAACTGCAAGAAGCAGATTGGTCTGTTACACAAAGACCGTCTTCTCCTCCTCTGCCCGAGGCAGCCTTTGCGCACACAGAATTCAGCCTTCTAGATTAGGTGATTAAACAATTGCAAGAAAACAACTGAGGTAGATATCCTGCCTCCCCATTTAACACTGTGCTTCAAATCATGTTGATTTAAGAGGGAAAATAACCACCACAACAATAACTACTACTTAACCAGAGGCATAAGCATTGCTGGCCTCCTCGAGAGCTCCTGCTTTCTCGTGGCTCTGTACTCCCCTGCCCCATGCCCATCAGTTAAGAAATGTTTTTCACAGGTAATGGAAAAATAAGTCCATGGATGGCAACAATCTCATTTTTCAACAGACTCCTGTGCAGGAATATCCCTGGCTTGAAGGTTCACCTGTTTTTACTGGACTAGCTTGTGTTTGCCTGCCTGTACTCCAGAAGGCCAGCAAGGAGCAGGGTCAGCGCTCCCTAAGTAGATGAGCAGTAAGATGCGTAATGGAAGGATTAATCCATAGGAGCAGCTCTGCAGTGCAGCACTCTATTCCTCTTGGACAGCCCAGAGGCAAATCTCAGTTTTCCTCCCACACAGGGTATGTGCCAGCTTTCAGGTTTTAAGATTTTTCTTTGGTGCAGCCAGCAAAGGCAAACACCATGACGGAGCAACTCCTTCCCAGCAAAGCACAACCAGCTCTGTGACAGACACTGCTATTCAGCAGCATTCAGCAACTCAACATTATTTAAAACAGAGAGTAGAGGTTGGACCCTACCAGCTCTCAACTTCCAACCTGAGCCTTAGGAAACAACATTAAAAGAAGCTAAAATGTGTTAAATACCATGTTACTATTATTTACACAGGCAAACCATCTATGTAATGAGACATAGTCTTGAATACAAAGAAGAGCAGAATTCATCCCAGACATCAGAGATACCTGAGAGGCTGCTTGAATATAAATATAAAGAAGAGCAGAATTCATCCCAGACATCAGAGATACCTGAGAGGCTGCTTGAATATAAAGAGCAGAATTCATCCCAAACATCAGAGATACCTGAGAGGCTGCTTGCTTCACAATTTCTAAGGTGCCTTAGAGACCTCCTAGCTTCAAAGCACAGGGTAAGAGGGACAAGAAGACAGGGTTAAATTTAAATCTAAACTGAGTCAAAGACAGAATTACCCATGATGGAACTTGGCTAAAGCAGATGATCTTATCTGTTGCTTTCATAACCATTTCTCCCTTCTCTCTTCCCTCAAAAATTAGTATTTAAAAAAAGGTTTGTTTTTCACTTCAAGATAAAAATATTTTCTGTTTGGTTCTCCAGAAGTGAATCAACACAGTTTTTTGGCTGGCACATGCAGTTACATATTGACCCAGAAGCATAGTGCACTGGCAACTGCAATCCCAGAGTCCTTCATTATAAATATCTTAGACATGGGTTGCAGGGGGAATTGGCCAGCCCCTTTTCAGTGGTCTGTGGGGACAGGACTAGGGGCAATGGCTGTAAGCTGGAGCACAGGAAGTTCCGCACCAACATGCGGAAGAACTTTTTCACAGTGAGGGTGACAGAGCCCTGGGACAGGCTGCCCAGGGAGGTGGTGGAGTCTCCTTCTCTGGAGATATTCAAGTCTCGTCTGGACGCCTATCTATGTAATATGAGATAGGGAGCTGCTTTGGCAGGGGGGTTGGACCCGATGATCTCTTGAGGTCCCTTCCAACCCCTAAGATTCTGTGATTCTGTGATTACAAGCAGTTGTGCACAGAGCTGCTTGTGCCACACCACCTCACACTGTGTCCACGTCTGTCTCCAACTTCAAATGTCAATCCCATGACAACGAGGAGGCACTTTTGCCTAAAAGGACACTCACATTTTGTTCTGTTGGTCACAGAAATGCATCTTTAGTTGTACAACTATTTTTTTCTGTGAAATAACCGAACTACAAAGCAATGTTAGCTGAATCGTATCTTTATAACACACCCTGAAGCTACATGTTAGCTTGTGAGGGCGACAAAGGAAATAATAATTAGTGTACATGTTTTAAAACAGACTCAAATTACCATCTTTTGATTTCCTTTCTGCACAGTATTCTGCACTCATCTACCATGGGTGACATAGGACTTTAGCACAAAGATTAGAAATACTGTCTTCTATAGTTTGCTTTGATAAATTCTGCTTTTTAATCTCAAAGACAGTCACATACACCCTCAAAGCCCAAAATAACTTTAGCAATTGTAACAGAAATGTCATCATCTGTTCAAACTATGCCTGAAAAATCTTAAGCAGAGGTACCGCCTGCAAGATGAACCTTTGCCTGCTGATTGAACCACCAACTGAACAACCCCTCAAACCTCTAGTTTGGCTCAGTCATGTAAGGTTAAGAAGTTCTTCAGTGAATTCAGTCTAAATTCACACAGGAACACACTGTGCTGCCATCCAGCGAGACCTGGACAGGCTGGAGAGCTGGGCAGGGAGAAACCTAATGAAGTTCAACAAAAGCAAGTGTAATGTCTTGCACCTGGGGAGAAACAACAGTTCGTTTCAGTATAGGTTGGGGGATGTCCTACTGGAGAAGAGCACTATGGAGAAGGACCTGGGGGTCCTGGTGGATGACAGGTTGGCCATGAGCCAGCAGTGTGCCCTGGTGGCTAAGAGAGCCAATGGGATCCTGGGGTGCATCAGGAGGAGAGTGGCCAGCAGGTCAAAGGAGGTGATCCTCCCCCTCTACTCTGCCCTGGTCAGGTCCCACCTGGAGTATTGTGTCCAGTTCTGGGCTCCCTGGTGTAAAAAGGACAGGGATCTCCTGGAGAGAGTCCAAAGAAGGGCTATGGAGATGATTAAGGGCCTGAAGCATCTATCCTATGAGGAGAGGCTGAGACAGCTGGGGCTGTTCATCCTGGAGAAAAGAAGATTAAGGGGGGACCTAATTGGTGTTTATCATTATCTTAAGCATGGGATGCAGGGGGAATTAGCCAGCCCCTTTTCTTTGGTCAGTGGGGACAGGACAAGGGGCAATGGCTGCAAGTTGGAGCACAGGAAGTTCCACACCAACATGCAGAAGAACTTTTTCACAGTGAGGGTGACAGAGCCCTGGGACAGGCTGCCCAGGGAGGTGGTGGAGTCTCCTTCCCTGGAGATATTCAAGACCTATCTGAATGCCTATCTGTGCAGTATGAGCTAGGGAGCTGCTTTGGCAGGGGGGTTGGGCCCAATGATCTCTTGAGGTCCCTTCCAACCCCTACAATTCTGTGATTCTGCATAAATTTAAATTGCAGAATGCAGGAGGAAAAGATACGATACATTTATCATTGAAAACAGAGTGAAGATGCTCCCATCTTCAATCCCTCCTGCTTTCATGCCTTCATGAAACTGTTTCATTGTGACAACTGGTCAGCAGAGAGTTAGTGCAAAGTGCCTGTTCCAGATGGAACAGTGACAGGCCAGGGCCCAGGCCTGCACTCAGCCCAGGCCTGCACTCAGCCCATACAGCCCATCTATATCTGGCCTTTTTGCCAAAATACTTATTCCTTTAGAGCCACTGCCTGATAGGCAAGTGTTTTTCAGCTATGTAGCAAGCAAGCCTTTACTTTCTTCCTGCAGCTAAAGCAACCAGAAAAATCTCTCTGTTTTTATAGGGATTGCTCCTTTGTGCCACAGACTGGAAACATCCAAGAAGTGCTGAACTAAAGCTTCTAGCAGCCACACAGATTTCAGGCAAAGTGGCACAAGAACCACTTTGTGTTTGGACAAAGCCAACAGCCCCTCAGCTTTCTGCCCTCACTGACAGCAGGAATGTCAAACTGAGACAGCTTATCCAGAGCCATGCTACTGATTCAAAATTTTTTCTTGAAAACACCGAGATGACATCAGTCTATCTTTCCTTGGGACACCTCATTTCAGTCAGGAGAGTATTTTCACTGAAACTCTCAGAATTGTGATTGTTTGTTTTCCTCTGGTGAGTTCCACAGAGTCTTTCATTCAATTTCATGTCATCTGTCAAAGCATAATTACAGTTCATTGTGCTTTTTCATTCTTACTTGTCCTATGTAGATCCCATTTGGACTGGAAAGCATCAAGCATCGAATGCAGAGGATGTTTCTTGTACATAGATACTCCCAAAACTCTTGAGGAAGCAGTGTAAAGGTTTTTATTCTTGTTCAAAACACAGCATCATCTGCAGAACTGCAATCCAGTTTTTCTTAGAATTGACTCAACTGAGACAAACAGTTAATATTTAACATTGCAGTAACATATTTCCTTCAGCACTTCAATTCTTCTCCCAAGACAGCCTTGGTGTTAAACTACCATGGAGTTTCTCAATACTTAAATATAATACTGTTGTCCAAAAAGATCCTGCTGAAAACTCTGCTCTCTATCACTATTTGGATTTTATGGCCTCAGACTGTTAAACAAAACTATGCAAAAAGAACATATACACTTAGATTAACTGGAGCAACAGTTACGACCTTGATGCTTTATGTTCAGGAAAGCGTCTGGGAAGAAGATCTGTGGATAAATAATTAAAGCACCTTTTTGAGAGGGCATAATGCTTCTGAAGCACAGGGTACTGCTCCCTGCCTGCATGAAAACATGGTGCAAATTCACATTCCCACAAGGAACGGGGCTACAGAACTTTGTGTATTCTGCATAGCAAGTCCATTCTCTTGGAGCAGTGTGAGGTACTCAGCTTGAAAAAGCAAAAGGATATGTTCTTATCTAGCCAGTACCTGCATTCAAAGCTGTCAAGATTCAGAACAGGTGGATTCAAGAAGGCATCATGCCTATGCCCAGGTAGTGTACATTCTAGCAGTTCAGAGATCTCACCACCAGATATTCAGGCCAATATCTATTGTTCTGTGCCACAAACACACCTGAAGGTAAAACAAAACTATACTGAAAACCTTGTTCTTTATGCATTATTTTAATGAACCAAATATAAAGTGACATAAACACAGGTGAAGGCAAATAACATGAAACCAGCCCCACCAGCTGCTGACAGAAGGTAAGAAGACAGAAAAAAGGTTCAGGATGATTTGAGGGGAAACAATAAAGCATCATGAGATACACTCATTCTTGCCAAGAATGCCAACTATGTCATAGTAGCTAAAATTTCATGTCAAGTGCTTAAATAAGGTCTCTGCTTAGTTTCTTAACACAGCAAGTCCACAGAAGAGCAGGGAACAGCCTATCCCTGAATTCATGGCAACAGGTCCTACAGAGCATATCCCAAATTTCTCCAGATAAAGGAGATGGAGGTGGATAAAAGGAAAGGAAAACAGAGGAAGTGAGGACCCTTTGTTACCCCGCCCGGTCTCAGAAATTCAAAGTGTTTTCCAGACCCCATAATCTTTGGCATAGGTTCCTTTCTCAGTGTTTGCGCGAATGCTTTAATCCCATGACCGTGAAGGTGGCAGCAGTCAGTTTCTCATACACTAGAAACATAAGAGCAGCAGTAAGGACTGTCTGCAGCAGCTTTGCTTCGAGGCCTTTGTAGAGTCCCACTAATCCAAAACGCCTAAGAAGAAAAACACAACAAAAAACCCAAGAAAACAAGTGTAAATAGCCTTCCCATAGCACATCAGCACACTACAAAGACTTAATACCACAAGTTAATGACAACTGTAAGAATCTTAAATTCATTCTTGATGTCTTGAGTACCAGCCATGTTTAATAATATTCTAAAGTGAGAACTTTGCAGAAATGTTAAGTCTTTTAAGAAACCTGCTTCTTTTCAAGATGAGAGGGGAATGAATTGGTATGCATAGATATCCTTGATATTATCTGTACAGTACAAATGGAGAATTTGTGTTTGAGCACTTATTCTGCTATACATTACACAAAACAGGTTGAATCAAATGGCAAGTTGGGGGGACGAAGCAAAATTCATATCCATCAATATTTCCAACATATTAGTAATACTCAAGCCTTCTATGTCATATTATAAAAAAATAATAATAAAGAATTGGAAAGCTCACCTCACTCTCTGCTGAAGAAGGTAAAGAACATTCCTAAGACTGCCTAGTGTTCGGTTCTCTGGGTTCAGCCTGTGGCGGCCAAACTGAAAGAGAGGAAAAAGGTTTTGTTGTGCTATTTCCCCATGGTGCCAGGCAGAGAACCCTCTGCACATGTAAAATGTGGAGGGTCTCTTAAACCTCAAGATTTTCCAAGTTTTACTTGCTGTCAGCAAAGAGCTGAAGCCAAAGCTCACACTACCAAACTTCACACAGCAAGCATCCAAACGGTACGTGCTACAGTAATGTGGTCTGGCTTTAAGATAGTTTCTAAGTGTTAGACATCACCCTATTTGCTCTCTTCCAGTTGCTCTGGGGAAAAAATACCATTGATTGTAGTTAAGAGTAAACAAGCAGATTTAGGCAGTTCAGAAATTATAAGAAAGTGTCAGGATGACACAAGTCCCTTTGCTTTATTATGTCTTAAGAACTTGGATGGAAAACAGCAACAACAGAACATCATTGGAAATCTCCCTTTATTACACAAATCCATTATCTTATCAGCAACAAATTAATCTGATATTAATAAATCAATGAGTCTGTCAGACTCAGACACATCCCCAAAAAACTGCCAATTAGGTTCCAATTTACAGTGTCAAGTCTTCACCCAAGTTACCCCTGCATTTCCAAACCACACCAGGATTAGGTGCTTCCTTCTCCTTTCTCTAGCATAGGATTACTCTTGTACCACAAACAATGCCTCATCAAGGGGGGAAAAACCCCATCAACCTTAATGCTTCCACATCATCAATATATCGCAGATTACTGCAGAAGACTTCCCAAAGGGACCAGCATTCTCTACATTAGAGGAACAGAGGTCTGAGTTTTAAAGTGAACTTTTTCACCCCAGATTACTAAGAACATTAACAGTCCTGCTATTTCTTCAGTGGCAAATTTAATGTATCCACCATTTACTGACACATAGGCTAAACAAGTTTCACTGCTGAATGAGCAACACAAGCACTGTGTATTTTTAATGACTGAAAGGGAGACAGACATACCAAAGAGCAAGGCTGGAAGCTCCTTGCCACTATCAGTTACACAGGATGTTTGCTATATGGTAGCAAGAAGAGCACTTTGCCAAGAAGTTGAAAGAAAAGGTGCTGAGACTTCATCACTTTCAAAGTCCTCATAACTTTCAAACAGGAAGTTTCTAAAAGTTTAAGGTTGAAAAGAAGAAGTACCATACTTCTACTTGGATGATTGAACTTAACTATGATGTGTTAAGTTTTATAAATTACATCAAATCTATATTTAGCTTGTGTGTAAATCTGCTAAAACAATTTCAAAACCACATCTATACAAAGTATACTTCATGCAGAATGTTATTTCTGCAAACACTGAACCTTTACTCATAACTTTTTTTAACATCACAGGAGGAGTGTCAAAAAGTTCATCAAATATGAAAGCACTAGCTTTAGATTAGAAAACACTACACAGCATTGCAAGCTTGAACTGGACAGAATGCACTATCAGATGTACGTTTGTGCTGTTCTCACTGGAAGTGTTTGGGTTTTCTAGCTGATCTTTCACAGAGCAAAGGGAAGCAAGTTAACCCTAGTAACTGCAGAACTAGATATAGGGTCCTTCTATTCCCCATCACCACAGGGAGAGGATGGGTTGGCACAGGGTAGCAGCACACAGGCCATTTAATTTCGCAGAGGGCCACTGTGAGGAGAACCCCACCACCATCGGGACACTGATGGTTAGCTACTCTCTAGTGGAAAGGCAGCTCATCACTGCTCAGGCAAGGCAGCCTGATGAAGTACAGGATGAAAGAAGAGGCATCTTTATCCTTGCAAAGGAGCTTCCAAAATGGTGGGTTCATTAACGCAGAGAAAAAACAGGAGCAGGGCTGGGATTACACAGAAGAAGTCACAGGCAGTTACTCTGAAATGAAGTCATTGCTTACCCGCAGAATCGACTGTACTGTCTGCAGAGGATAAGTGAGGGTGGTGGCAACCGCTTTGGCTATTGCACCAATGACAAAAGCATCCAAAGATGTGAGCTGTTCAATAGATAAAGAACATATTACTTCCATGTAGTACCAAAACAGCCAGATACCCAATACACATTTAGGGATTTACCAGTACCCACTGCAGGGTTATTTTAGCATCTTTAGCATAAAGTTTTCATGAAGCCTCTAGATCTCATAATTTAATAGAGCTATCACAGTCAACCCACTTCCTTTCCCACAACTTGTTTATTTGTGACTTCTGCATGCTCACTAAAGCTTTTACATTCCTCACTATAATTATGTTACTGAAACATAGTGGAGATAAACCTGTACAACTAGAGCAATTAAAAGCACCAAGAGTAGGCAAAAGGAAAGTAGCACTTAAACATGCCATTAGCCAATAAGCATTTCAGTTTTTGCAACATTTAAACACCACACACATGTGAAAAGGTGACAGTGGAATGACTCCTTGAACATCATTCTATAATCCTGAGATATCATCACTCTGCTGTCACATAGAATTTCAGTCTCGATGACAGAGGGTAAAACTCTAGCCCCCTGTTAGTCAATACCTGCTGGAAGCCCACTCTCACCTCCAAAGCCCACAGTGTTCCATGATGCACCAAAGCCATTGTTACAGCCTAAGCTGATTACAGCTCATCTCAGTCTAACAGTGTGAACGAATACAGCTGCCCATATCAAAACGTGCTCCAAATTTGCAGAACATGTTGATTCCAATCAGAAACACGCACATACTAAAGAAGTCAATCTGATATCCTGAAGACAGTGAGGAAAATAGGAAGAAAAATGCTGCCCAAAATAAAAACATAGATGGAAAGATCACTGCTAGGAGGGGAAAAATAATAATAATAAAAAGTATTTTCCCTCTCCACTGATCATGGACAAAACATGACGTGTTTTAAGGCAGAACTAAGTAATTTAACAAGAAACACAAGAAATAAATATAGCTATTAGCCACCAGGCAAGTAACAATGCAGAGAGAAGTTCAGCTCATCACTCAAAAGATAGATTACCCATAATGTTACTGTATAGATCCATCAGGCACAAATAAAGTCTAAGAGCTGCAATACTGACGTAAGGATGGTAAAAAAGCCCCAAACCTCATTTATGATGCAACCTCTCATGTAAAAATAATTTCACTATGTCTTTAGGAAAAGCAAGATGGCCTTGTAACATACTGATACAATCTAACATTTTAATAGAGCCAAATGCATTATCAACTCTTAAGTTAACAGCAAAGCACTTCAGCTTGAAGACATATTATGACATTATCCAAAAATGTAACACAACTGCTTTTCAATTTGCTAGAGCAAAAAAGGAACATGAGTTCAGGTGAGTTTTTCTTTTTGTTTTCTAGGTAACTATAAAGCAGGGGCAGAAAAGTGATTCCACCTCTATTTAGAGGATTAAGGAGATATGATTGCAATGCTGTGTTCAATTCTAGTGTCCATCCTTGGAAAAAGGATATAGAAAAAATCAGAGTGCTTCAGGAAAAAAGGGTTATTAAACTGACAGGGCCCAGAATAAATGTGTGATGCTTCAAAGGCTCAATATACTTGATTAACTGGAGAAAGGGTTAAGAGATGACTTCAAATAGTCTGCACAAGCACACTTTTAAAACAGGTTTTTAAATTCTGATGGATCTACCTGTAAACAAATAGGACAAGCAGTGCTGTTTTATTTTTACAGGCAAGGAATTCATCATAGGAATATCTTCCCTAGTGACATGAAAGATTCACATCTCACTTCATGATCATTGATCTTTTTTAGAAGATACACTAACTCAAAAAACCCCTCAAAATGCAAGAGCTAGAACCAAACCTGCATGTCTGAATTTGCTTGAGTAACACACGTAAAAACCTGTCTTATAACAGCAAATGTCCATCACGTGGCCTTGACACACTCACTTGCAGCTGCTTTTTCAACAGCTTCCGTTTAAAGCCTTCATAGAACATGAACTGTATGGCAGGATTGAAGACCAGCAGCAGAGAGGGGAAAGTACCATTCCATAAAGCTAGAACTCCTTCATCTCGGATGATCTGATGAAAGGCATCTGAACAGAAAGGTGAAGAAACAAACTTAAGAGTTTTGAATACAAAATTTGGCCTGTAGAAGATGGGCTTTAAGTTTTTAAGTTTAACTTTTCTCCATATTCAAAGTGTACAAAGATTCACTTCAGTCTTATGTTACTTTTTTTCATCTTCCATTCTAACCTGGAAGCTCACAGGAAAACAGTGGCAAAAGAGGTTCTTGCTCACACCACAATTAAGGTAAACAAAACTTATCACCTGCACAGCCACCCTGCTCTCTTCAGTAGAAGCCCAGCATCAACATTAAGGTCTAAATCTTGTTCAAAACAATAATCCTTATTTATTCATTTCTTTTAAAGGTGGAAGACAGCCTGAATGTGTAGGTGATTAAGAGATTAAGGTGAGTGACATGTAATTTGCAGACTCAAACTCCCAGCTACTACCTCACTAGACTCACTGCAACTCCAGGATCAGGATAAGATCACAGAATCATAGAATGGCAAGGGTTGGAAGGGACCCCAAGGATCATCGAGCTCCAACCCCCCTGCCACAGGCAGGGACACCAACCTCAGGCCTGAATTACACAAGGTTGCCCAGGGCCCCATCCAACCTGGCCTTGAACACTTCCAGGGATGGGGCATCCACCACCTCTCTGGGCAGCCTGTTCCAGGACCTCACCACTCTTTCTGTAAAAAACTTCCCCCTAATATCCAATCTAAACCTTCCCTCCTTCAGCTTTAAACCATTCCCCCTTGTCCTGCCATTATCTGCCCTTTTAAGGTACATTATCTGCCCTTTTAAGGTACCTCCCTTTGCAACAGGGATTTCAGTTGTGCATACTACAAACTCTTAATTACTATCAGAAATGGCCAAGTTCAGTTTTCTGTATAGTGACAGGGAAGCACAGAGATTCCAAGGTGAAATCCATTACCTGAACAAAAGTCTTTGACCTATTTCATTTAATGAACTTCTCTTTGGTTGAAGAAAACAACAGGTGCTTACCTATTATGCCTTTATAATTGGTTGGTACAATGTCTTCATTTCTAAATTTTGCTCCCTGCAGCTTCAGACGTGTGTTCACTACCCAAAGAGGAGTGGTCAACAGGACATTCACTACACCTAAACCAAAACACAGCAGAAAGAAAATCAGTCAGAACTGGAAGATTTCAATCTTTTCTTAGCGCCTTTTACCTCACTTCACAGGCTGTTTACATCACTGGTAGGAAGAGGGAGAAAAACTAACACAGCATAACAGCAAGAGTAAAATGGTAATTTGTAATAAGCTGCTTCAGGCATCTCCCCCTCCCCAGCTCCACCACGAATTAGTTGTCATCTGATGGCAGGCAGTGGGAATGCATTTCTGCTACTCCTCCCCAAACCTAAGACAATAAACATAAAAAAGCCCCACTCACAAAAGAACCCTAAACATACAAAACCAAACAAAAAACCCCCAACAACCACACCAAAACCTCAAACCACACTAAATATGAACAGGATGAAGCAATCTTAAAGTGTGAACTTTTTACTTTGCTGCATACTACAGCCCACTGGAGCACAAAGACTCTACTTTTCATGCCCTACTTCACTCCATGATGACTTGCTGCCAGGCTACTTTCAGAAAGAAATAGAGTGAGGTAAGATTAGAAGGATTATTTTATGAGGAGGAATCAAGACAGATGAATGGATGCAGCTTGATCACCAGAACAGAGCTTGTACACTGCCAAAAGGAGGAGAATCTCTAGTTTCTAGAGTCACTAGGCACACTATAGGTGGAAAACAGATTTCTACAGCAAATATTTTAAGTGAGGCTTAGAAGGGGCAAGAGATTACACACAGTAACAAACCCCAATAGCAATGTTTACAAGTTGAGTATCAGAGAGTAGGGTGGGAGAGGAGAAATGGACAAACACACTTAAGGCTGTGCAACAAAGAGGCAGTGCAAAGTAAACTAATAGGGAAAGATTAAATGACATTACTCCTGCAATCAGCAAGTACAGGTCTTTCCTTTTCAGTAATGACAGAGGCAATAGCTTTGAAGCAACTATGTTAGAACAAGCTTCTGATCTTTGTACTATTTCTGCACCCAGAAATTAGCAATTGCTCCTACACTGCTTACTTTGGTAGGAGCCTGAGGTGGTGAATTATTCTGCTATACTGAGATGGACACAGTGTATCACTATAGAGAACAGAACCTGCTGAAGGTGAAACTTCACTACCTACATTACTCCTTTCTGTTCTTTTTATTTTCCTCTAAAAGGGTTCAGAAAGGCAGACTATAAACATAGCTGTATTTCAGTATCCCTCCTGGGGACTACAATCAGCTCAACAAAAGTTTTAGGCAAAAATCAAGCACTAGAAAAGGTAAGCCACATTAATTTATCTTAACAGAGTCAAGGTGGTTATATTGGGGGCCACATGTCAGAGCACAATACATCTGGCAGCTTTTAACCCAGACACAGTTAAAGGAGAAGACATAAAAAGCTTTTTCAGACTGGAATGGTAATTTTTTTAATCTACTTTTCTAATCTGTATTTTCTATCAGTAGGACAAAGGAATGATGAGAGAACTAATAAATACTGCAGTTTTTCAATTTACACCAGATATTAATCTAGTATAAGGATATAAACTACAGACACTGAAGAAGTCATTTAACTGACAGCTATTACTCTAATTCCTGTACCCTTTGTTCCAGAATGTAATTACAAGAAAGTTTCCCCAGTGATAAAGTCAACTTAAACTCTCCCCTTACTTTCCCCCAAGTAGCAGCTCCTTATTATGCCTACAGACTAAAAGTACAAGAAGCTAGCAAAAACAAACACCTCCACCACCACCACCACCCCCCAATAATCAAAGGCCATTTTTAGCAGGATTTTTAAAGTCAGCTTGTTTCAGAGCAGTTGCATGAGCATAGTACAGGAAAACAGTAGTGATTTTTCATTTTGAATTTGCCAGAAAAGCCAACACTGCCATCATCCCATCAAAGAAGCCACTGTAGCATCCACATAAGAAAGAGGGATGAAAAAAGAACATAAAGATCTTACTGTACTTGCACGTATCTAGGGACTGACTGCTCCTTTCAGATGGCAACCCAAATCCTTACATTAAGAGCTCTTATTTATTCTAATTAAAAAAAAAAATATTTCAGAGTTGGTATCTGTCTTTTCTTGGCAGGGGGGAATCAACAAATTATCACCTCTCCCCGCCACTTGTTCTCATCATGATGCTTAGATATGATGGTGACCAACACACCAGGCACAAATAAATACTACACTGCAACAGCGCTGTGCTGCATGCCAGCATCTGCAACAGGAACAGCTCACACACATAGTGATGACGTGGGGAGAGCACAGAACAATCAAAGGGAAGTGGACAACGAAGCAGCTCTGCTCACAGTGGGATGTGTAAGCACACAGCATGTCCTCCAGTGGACTTCCTAAGAAAAACACTAGATATGCTAAAAATATATTTTTGATTAAATGGAGATTTAAGTATTACCTGCAACAACTCCAAGAACCAAGTCTTTTCCAGTGGTTGAATGCTGACCTTTGACCCAGAGAGCTTTAAGACTATTAAATGTATAAAAATAAACAAAATTGGAACAGCAAAGGCTGGAGATAACAGGAAACCATCCTCGATACGGTGCCAACCTAATGGAGAGGAGAAAGTCATGGTAAGGGACTAGCAAAATATTTGTGTGATCTGGTTGATTTTACAAGCTGGTGGAAGGTCCCAGAGATACAATGCTGTATACTACACACTAGTAGCTAGATGCGTCTTGGATTACCAACTAGATATGTGCTTATCATTAATGATAACAAATTATACCATACTAAACTTCTGACTGTACAACACAAAATTAAGCACTTACAGTAACCAGGAATAACTCCATTGAAAAGGAGCTGCAGAGGTACAATATATTTACAGTGAGAAGCCTGGGGCTTGCTCACACCAAAAGTGAGTATTACAACCATATTTGCTCTCTACCAACAGCCAGCAATGAACTACAAACATCCAGGGGAGGAATATATGTTTGAAGTATGTTAACATGCAGACTGATAGAGCAAGTTTAAGCCACATACAAAAACAAAGGCATGAGGGTAATTCCCATCTTTGTTGAGAAACACAGACATCAGTCCAACACAAAACATAACAGGGCAGTAAAGAGAAGCTCACATCTCCAGGGAAACAAAGGAATCTTTTAACATAGCTGGGCAAAAAAAAAAAAAAGACAATTATTCTTTCACTATAAAAGAATTTAAAAAAACTCAAAAGTTAGAGCAATGAAAAAAAAATATCTGCCTGGATTTTCACCTAAAAAGAGAAAAGAGATGGAAAACTAGTTACTGAAATTAATATACTCCACCACGGAGAGACTTCCAAAGAATGCAACCTGCGGCATGAGATAGGCAGGTGGAGGAATTTCTAATAAATGCCTTGCAGTAAAATCTACTACAAATCAGTCAGGTAAGTGATAAAGAAACATTACCTATTTAAATTTAACTAGCTTAATTATAGGCAAAAAACCTAATACCTCCTTATGATTCACAGCTACCTTATTTTTCAGGTGTTGTGAATAATTATGATTGTCCATTTATCTGTTTATCATGTAAATCAAACTTGGTTTAATAACGATTTCATAAGAGCTGACTAACAAGACTTCCTTCTCTGACAGGCCTGATGAGCCAGTAGAACAGGGACACCTCAACAACTGCCCTATATCCCCAGCACATTCTACCATACATCCTTCTCTGAAGCTGCACAGGCCAGGTAGAGAACTGGTATCCTGTTATAAGCATAAGAAATCTCCTCAGTGACAATCTTAAAACACATACAGAATGTAAGGATGCCCAAGGAGACCATAAAAAATGCTGCCTTTACCAGCTGTGCATCGGACTGCTCTTAAGATGTAAACGCTAGGTTTTCATCCCAGATGCCATAAGAGCTTTTCCCTCCCACACAGCTGGAAACACACCATGATATTAGGACTGTTTCTGAAGTTACAGGTTTAGCTAACAATACAGTTAGTTGAATTCTACAGTTAGTAGAATTAAAACAATTTTTGCATCCCCTGTCTCTTCTGTGTTGTGGCCCTTCTCCAGACCATGTCCTCTAATTGAGAGTGCTAGTTTGATTTAGCTGGATTTACTGAAAGTCATCAACAGAAATCCTTTAAAGAAACATCTGACCATGTAAAACATGAAACAATTATAAAACACATGGATTTCTTTTAATGACTTTGGTCGTTAGTGCTAGAATCCATAACTTCCACACAAGTCCTTTTGCACACAATTCAAACCTAAGTTCGTGTTCCAAACTGCAACCCTGAGAATAACTCAGCGACCACCTTTCAACAGCACCTAGAAAAGGCTGGAAGCACAGGGACAAAAGGAGATCTGTTTGATAAACCTCTACAGAAAGTCCGTTAGCAAAGCCTATTTGCTCTAAGTTACATCTAGATGAGAAAAGCAGTCTCACAGAAGTGTAACATGAGACAAAACTCTACAAACTAACATGAACAACATTCCAAGATCTCACATCACAAATTTAGGATTTGCTCTGGGGTTTTCTGTTGGTTTTTCAAGGTTTGGTTAGTGGGCTTGTTGTTTTTGTTGGGTTGGTTTGGTCCAGACACATCTCTAAAACTAGTATAATTGCTCAGCCAGGCCTTGCCAGTACCTTTGGAAGGAACTATGTATACCTCTTGCCAGAATTACTGGTTTTTCTGTTTCATAGAAAAAGTAGGATGACCACTTTTGCAGTCTCTCCATTCCATGTAACCTTGTAGTTTTTCTTTTTAAAATTTTTTTGTTTTTTAATTGGCAAGTACTCTACACCTACATGTAACAAATACAATATAGAAACGTGAACAAAAGGGATTACTGACAGAATAAGTCCTTGTGCATACAACTGACAACAGCTGAAGTTCAAAGATGGCAAAAGATTATTGGCCAAGTTCAATTTTTGTCAGCTTTAATGTCTGAGGAACTCTGGTCTACAAAGAGTTCCAGGGATTCCCTTTGGAAAATATCTGTAACAAGGACACACGTACAACTTTTTCCTAGCCAACTCAGCTCAGACTGTGTGGCAAAAAAACCAGCATAGCTGGAAGTTAACTGCTTGTAGAGAAACCTTTCCAACTGGGAAACATGTCTCAATTCTCCTACTGAAAGTGGCTCAGCTGCCCAAGAGCTTCATTTTGGTTATGAGAATTGGACACACCCAGGAATCTGGTTTATCAGGTACGCGCAGGTACGTTCAGGCACAAACCTGCAGTTCTGAGGAGGCACAGCTACCTCCCTAACGGGGGCACAGTTACACCCCTCAACAGCTCGATTGCGTAAGATGCTCAAGAAACTTAATTCGAATTAGCTCAAGATGAGCACATAAGATTATGTAAGTCATATCACACTTACATGAAAACATTGTAAATCAAAGTGAAAATCTGTCCACATTGGCTAACTAATACACTCAGGCAGAATCACTAAGTTTTAGAGCTTGCCTACATGAAGACAAGAGGAAAGTTAGTATCTACTCACAGGCCTTCTTCTTTGATTATTTCCAGCAGGACTGCTGGTGTGGTCTTAGACTTCCGCTTCTCATCAACTGGAAAACAGAAGAATCAAACTTTTTGACTATTCTGATTTTTAGCATTCAGTTTCAACTCTCTAACCTTCCTTACTGTAAACAAACCCCAGAAGAGCAAGTTTTTTCCTCCTCATAAAGACAGGCGTTGCCTGCTTTTGCAACAACTCCAAGAAACATCTCCTTATTTTCATTTGCTAGGTAAAGCTACTTCATTTTTTCATTCTCCCACAACTAGCAGGTTCTGCTGGGCACCAGAGTATCTGCAGTTACCAATTCCTAACCCAATAGCTGCAATGTGAACTGAAGGCAGGTTCACCTCAGATAAGAGACCAGAGTTGGGCCTAACTGCTCTCAAAATTGCGTCTTGGACTCCAGACCAGCTCCACCAGCAGAGCAATCTCTTACAGTTAACCCAAACAGAGCTAAGCCTTATCAAACCACTGTCTCTTCCTGCGCTGATAGCTGCTCCACAGCAATATGGTACCAGCTTCTAAACCACTTATTTCTGACGACCTAGCTGATGATCTCCTCCTAGTTCTTAACACGCAGTCACAGTGCTAAAATCCTTGGTGATTCTGTGACTTCTGACTGGGAGACAGAGCAGCAGAACAAAGTTTATACCCAGACTGCATTCTTCTAAGTGTTGGACATTCCTACCCCCAGCTCTAACCCTGACTTTTCCTATAAACCATTCTGAGGAATAACTCCAGACCAGTTTTCCACGATACTTCCCCTGCTTTTTGAAGCGTTGTGAGCAGCCAAAAGCAGCAACACACAAATGCAACCCAGTGTAATCTCACATCTTTATTTTTCTTTGTGGTCTTAGATAACCATTTAAAAGCCGTGTCAGGCCACGGATCACACAGCCTTTACAGCCAATTAAAAGGTTGCCCAATACATTCAAAAGGAAGAATTACCTTCAGGTGGAAAAACTGTGTTAGTGATTAAATGGTGCTAGTGTTATGCAAGTTAAGATTCCTGTTCATGCAAGACAGGTCCCCCTGTGACCACCCTTACAAGTGCCCAAGCCAAGATGAACAGAAACACTACTGTACAAAGAAACTAGAGTTTCACACTTACCCTGAAGTCTAAGCCTAGCTGTATCCAAAGGAAAAAACACAGTCATTGCAGTCATACTGCCCTGAAAAACAAAATAAACTGGCTATATGTGGTATCAGTTCCTTGTATAGTGCCTGACAGACTCTTTGTAGCCCTTCACTTCTCACCCATTAAAAAAAAGTGTTGAATAAATTTGAAAAGGGGATAAACTCCATACATAGCAATACCTTTCTGAAGTGCTTTTTGGTCCCACACTTACAAATCAAGGTGGGGTTTTTTTTCCAGGTATTAGATCAAACTAAAATTAAAACCATTGAAAGCTGAATGTCTGATTAAAAAAAAAAAAATGACACAAGTAACCATTGTGTTACAATAACCACATTCTGACTTTTAAAAAGCAAAAAAACTTCTGTTCATTAAAAACCCAGCAGTATAAGTTTCTTAGGACTTTATCTAGCATTGTACTAAATTCCAATTTAGGCAATAAAGATCTGCCTACCAAGACACCCTCTGTGCCATGAATTACATATGATGAATTAAATCAGGACTTAGATGTCACCAGATTTAATTCCTGTGAATCCAAACTTCTGAGAGATCCGACCCTTAAAGCCTTCAAATGAAACAAAAGTAAACAGCCACTCTCCTCTGCAACAGGGTTAAAGGCGTTTGCAAATACAGTATTTATCTCCCCTCTCTGCCCGACCACCATTCAGCTTTTGGAAGGGATCTCTAACTCAAAAAGACCCTGGCTTGGTGTAAACCCATTAACACATAGTATGAAATGCATTAAGTGGCTGCTAAAGCTGTGATGCTCTTCGGTCAGGAGGCACATAAGCTGTTGGGATGGCAAGTTACTCAAGTCACACCAGCACTGTGTTTGAAGCACACATGCAGCCTGACCAGAACTTTTCTAGAGCGATGTTGTGCCATGCGCTCAAGCAAGCTTTGCTTCTGGAAACCGTCCGGCTGCTGAGCAGGCTGCTTGGACCTCTCTCTACATGTAGCAACAAAGGATTGTTTTTGAGGTGGTGTTTACTCACTAAGATCTTAACAAGATTTGGTCTTAACAAGATTTAAGTCCCTCCAGTTTTCATAACACCAGGGAGAAGGTGAAAGAAAACACTTAACCATAGTTACCTGGTTATTTTAACCTATTTAGTTTGGGATCTAGCAAAAAGGGTTGGTTCTGCTCTCGCATGTACCTGTCTTGTAACTTGATTAATTAATGAACCCATCTGACTAAGACTTTACAAGAAATGAGTTTCAGTTAGAAAGCCAGCATCTGCACCAAAAGAAAAGCACCAGAAAGCTAGAGCTCAGCAAGAGCTGATCTAACACATTACTGCCAATAAATGGTAATTTGTACCTTCTTCCATCCTTTTGCTAAATTGAAGGAAGCAAACTAAGAAAACCAGAGTTACTTTTCTCCTGGGTTTATAAACAGAACAATTCAAGTGCATGGCAAGCAGACTGACAGCAGCACATCGAGATTTCACAGCTACAAGAAGAGGGATGAGCTGGTCCAGCCCTTTCCCCAGCGACCAAAACCCTTGAGGTGGGCTCAGGTTCCTTACCAATTCAGACCTGAGACCAGAATGGACAGTAACCAGCATTACTGAATGCAGGAACATACAGTGGAAGGTGAGGCCCTGTACTACTGAAAGGGTGAGGTGGCACCGCTTGCCTTCCCACCACCTCCCTGTCCCAGCTGAATCCCGGCAGTTTGCCAAGTCAAGCTATCGCTGAACAATCACTAGGAGATGTACAAACCCACTTAAGGAATACCAGCTCTTGGGTCGACTCTATTTGCATCCCTCTGTCCTGGTAGCATAGCTTTTTGGGCACCTGCACAACGATGCAGATGAGGAAACTAAGCCTGCCAGAAAAGTCATTTTTCCCCACTTTCACGGTCAGTTCCGCTCTCTGATCAGCTGCAGCGCCACATAAACAGCTGTGCAGCAGGCAAGGGATGGCAGTAAGCAGCCAGAACAAATGGCCTGAGGCGACTGTTGCCAAGAAGTATGCAGGACCACAGCCTAAAGTTTGGTTTTAATAATAATAATTATATATTTTTAATTTTTAAAAACGCCAGCCAACAGTCTCAAAAGTAGCCTGACTGATGCCAAAATGCTCTTATAAAATACTCATTCCTACAGCTTTTGGAACAGGAACTTTATAGCCATACACAGAGATAAAGAATACTTCCACAATTCAATTAAAGTTCAGAGGGAATCAAGTGCTCATTTTTTTGCTGCTTACAAAATTGCTCAATTCTCTTCTGTTTAACTAGGTAGCCTACCAGAGAGATGAACTTTCACCAAATCTGAACATTAACAGAAGTGATCCTGTGGTGATCTGAGATGTTCTTCTGACTCACTACCTCTGTGCAGTTCTGCAGGTTGATTTTACTTCTATAAAATTCTTGCATCACATCTGCAGATCAACACATTTTATAATAATTTAAAGAAAAAAATTGTGAGAATATCAGAACAGTTAGCACCCACAGCAAAAATCTGGCCAAAATTCCCAACACCACCACCATAAAAAGTTTCCAGGATAAGAAGAAATTATTGCTCCAGAACTTTAAATTGTATGTGAATATTAGTGATGGCAAGTGACAGTCACAAGGTTACAGAAATCCAATAGCTCCAAAAAGTTTTGCCTTCCTTCACAGCAACATCACTACTGAGATATAAGCATCTTCAAATATAATAGGGAATTTCTGTTAATTAACAGAATCTCTAGGTTGGAAAAGACCGTTGAGATCAAGACCAACCATACCAGTCCTCTACTAAACCATATATCTAAGCAAGGAACCTGAGATACCATTTTATTACACATATAAAGTTCATGGCTGGATTTGCAAGTTCAGTTCATACCACAAACTTCTTTCAGGACCACAGCCTGATTATAATGTCCTGTAGGTAAGAGTGAGAAAGTAACAGTGGCAGTCAGACAGGACTGCCAATCTCTGTACAAGCCAGCAAAGGGAGACCAAGCACTATTTCAGTAATGGAGATCATTTGAGAAAGATCCATTTCTTGGAAGTGGAAACAAAACCCTCATTGCTTTTGATGCTTAAATAAGCACTTAAAATACTTTAAAGAGCAGACAATAATCCCATGTTTATTTATGATAACATCAAAACAATCTTTAGAGTCTTTTCCTTTTAGAATTGGCCTTTATTGTTCAATAACATTTAGTGACTTTCATCTCTATGAGACATTGTGTGTTATTTTAAGGACTCAAATTGGAACAGGAAGCTTTCACAGAATCACAGAATCATAGGGGTTGGAAGGGACCTCAAGAGATCATCGGGTCCAACCCCCCTGCCAAAGCAGCTCCCTATCTCATATTACATAGATAGGCGTCCAGACGAGACTTGAATATCTCCAGAGAAGGAGACTCCACCACCTCTCTGGGCAGCCTCTCCCAGGGCTCTGTCATCCTCACTGTGAAAAAGTTCTTCTGCATGTTGGTGCGGAACTTCCTATGCTCCAGCTTACAGCCATTGCCCCTAGTCCTGTCCCCACAGACCACTGAAAAGGGGCTGGCCAATTCCCCCTGCAACCCATGTCTAAGATATTTATAAACACTAATTAGGTCCCCCCTAAGTCTTCTTTTCTCCAGGCTGAACAGACCCAGCTCACTCAGCCTTTCCTCATAGGGGAGATGTTCCAGACCCCTAATCATCTTTGTCGCCCAGAACAGTAGATCAGCAATTGCTAAAATACCTATTTAAGCATTCTTGCCATGCTGGAAAAAAAACCACCCAGGAGTAAAGCTGCATCAGTTTGCTTGAAATCCATCAATAGGTCTGGTCCAACATGCTACGCTGTGCTAAAATTGTTAAGCTGCTGGAAGCACAAGGCTGATTTGGTGTTTGAAGAGCTGGCATTCACTCAAAGGCTGGGCATCCGAGGAAGTCTACAGAAAACTAAACGCTGCTTCTTGGCTAGACTCGGTGACCTCATGGGTGCCTTGCAACCCAGGTGATTCTATGATTCTTGATTTTAAATTAAATCCGACAGCCCATCCAGACCCCCTCCAGCTGCACTGCGCGTCTTCCCTGTTTTGATTAAGAACTCGCCCCTCACGAGCCATTGAGAGCAGCGCAGAACGCGGGCGCTCAGTACGACTCGTTTCACGCAGCTGAAGGAAGGGCTGTCCCTTAACGGCTGCGAGGCTTAAACTTCCACAGCTAGTCTGAGGCCCCGCTTCGGATGGCGACGCGCCCGCCTTCTGAGGCGAACCCCAGCCCGCGGGGGTCAGAGGACGCTCCGGCTGCCCAGGCCGAGAGCCAGCCTCACGGTTCATCAATCCCACATTCAAAGGCAGCCACAAGCAAAGCCAGGGCCCTGGTGGCGCGGGGCGGAGCCGAGACGCGGTGCCACGGCGCCCGCATCCTCCCGTGCCCGAGAAGCGCTCGGGGCGCGGCGGCGCGCGGCTCAGCGCTCACCCGGCCCTGCCGGGCCCGCCAGCCCACGCCTGAGGGACTCCCGGCCTCCGCGCCCCACCGAAGCCGCCCCTCAGGCGCGGCCCCCGGCGGCCCTCCATTCAGCTAAGGGCTTAAGGCGAGCCACGACCTCCTCAGCGCCCCCCGCCAGCCCGGCTCGGCTGCTCCACCCGCCTGCCCGTCCTCGGCACCGGGGCACACGCCGCCCGCCAGACCCCTCCGCCCCGGCCGCGGGTACCGCCGAGGAGACGCCCCCTCCCCCGCCCGGCGCCGCCCGCAACGGCTCCAGGGCGTGCGCCGGCTCACCACGGCGCCCGACACGGCGTGCACCAGACTCTCGTAGGAGACGATGGAAGACATCGCCGCCATTCTCGCAGGCTCCGCCGCCAGCCGCTCCGGCTGCACCGCGGCCCCGCTGAGACCCGAGCCGCCGGACACCACCCCCGCTCGCGCCATGGCGCTCGCCCGCCTTCTCGTCACGTGACGCCTGGCCCCGCCCGCCGCCGCCAGCGGCCCCGCCCGCCGGTGGCGCGGCGCATCCGCACTGCTGCACCCCGGCCGCCAGGTAGAGTCCGGCTGCCGGGGTCGCCGAGAGGGGCTTGGCGGTGGCCGGGCCGTCGGGGGGATCCCGGGGCCTCCGTGGGCGGCACCGGGGCGGTCACGCAGGCCGACCGCGAGCGGCCGCGGGAAGGAGGCAGGGGCAGCCCGGGACCGCGTTGCGAGGGAAATGCTGCCCCTGGCAGGGAGATGCATTAGTGGCGGCCCCCGGCGCCAGAAAGCCGCCCGGGCGGGCGCGGCTGGGCGTGCGTGCCGGGCTCTTTCTGGTACCGAGTAGGCCTTGCCCGCGCGGCCGCTGAGGGCGCTTGCTGCGGCGTGAAGTGCAGCAGCGGAGCGGGTGCTGGGGAGACCCATTGCGCCTTCCTGCGAGACTACAGAACTGTCCCCGGCCCCTGCCACTCGGCCGGCTGGGCCCTCTCCTTCGGGGGAGGCTGGCTCTCCTTCATCGGGTGGGCCCATAGCAGACCGCGTGTCTCTACGCTTCCCCGGGGGAACGCTGTGATCTCTGGGGACAGCGGGCGCTTCGCCTGAGGAACGTTCTTGCGGCTCTGACATCCCTGTGCTTCGACGTTAGATGCCCACAGCAGCAGCCTCCGAGGCCACAGCTGGCAGCGGTTCCACGCGAGGCTGATACCACTGGCAGTGCAGAGTGGGGGGCTCAAGGTTTTTTTAAAGTAAGATCCCCTGTAATGGATGCACCTGCTGTGAATGAGCAGCAGGTACCACTGACAAGCAGGCCTGGCTGAAATCAGCCCTGCTGTGCAAACCCTGTGCTAGGCCTCACCTTCTCAGGAACGAAGGGGTTTAAGCCATGCCTTATCAGGAGGTAACAGTACCAGCTTGAGCTGGGGCTGGACAAAATCTAAAGATACCACAGCTGCACGACCGCACATCCACCAAAAGGGGGTTTGACTACGAGTCAGTTGCTTTATGCTCTGAATCTCTGTAGGCTCCATGAGTCCTTTGAGTGTGCCTGTACAGCAGTGGGCTGCATGGCCATGATCTCCCCCTTGAGCAAAAACATCTCTCAAGGTTCAGAGACCCTTTACATGGCAGTGTCTGATACCTGTAATGAGGTAAGAGACATGTAATGAGGCCTAGTGGCATTTTTATATATATACATCTATAGCTTAAATATTAGAAGTGTAGTAGGTAGTAGACTGTTTAGCCACTCTCTACGTTATTGTTTAATCCATCATTTAAATCATTGTCAAGTCACTGTTTAATTACTGTTAATTTATTACTTAATAACCATTCAGCAATTACCATTAATAAAACCCTTTTAGTTAACCCCATAATGATGACTTCTCTTAACTCACCCATGACACCCCACCCCCACATGCAAAGGCCCAACCCTTAATTTGGAATTAAGGTGTAGAATCTTCAGTGATTATCTCCTGTCACTAAAGCAGCCAGGAGCACCTTAGGTTTTACAAAACCAGAGAACAATTACGCAAAGTGACTTTGCACAATCAGGTACATGTACTGTTGGAAGGAAAGCCTCGAGCAGGACACAAACTCGCTTACATTACTGCTGTTCTCTGTGATCTTATCCTTCTTGTGCAGAGGGAAGCTTTCACCAGAGTCAGTTTGTCCTGCATGTTGGGTTTCCATCATAAATGTGCACCCAAAACATTCTATACTACTACTATTCTGTTTAGCAATATTTTTAATACAACAACAGCATGCCCTGTTTATATTGCAAAACAGATTAACTGGTAACACAACAACCTCAATATTCCAAAACCAGCTTAACTTTCTTGTTGGATCATATAGACCTCGTGAAGCTGTCCAAGAAAAATGATGGAAATGCTACAGGTTAAGATGTGCCAGTATGTTCTGTAGGGGAAAAAAGTGGAACCTACCTATAAATAAATCTGTGAAGACATGGCTTTAGGTCTTCACAGAAACACTGCAGATTCAACTGGTCTCCAGACAAACAGATAGTATGTGCAAGCAGAGCTCACTGAAGGACATAGGGCCCAAGTTGCCTCCTCTTCCTCAAATCCCTCAATTCTACCAGAAACCCCAGAAGTGAACCAAGTTAAGTAACTACATGTTGTGTGCAAGAGAACTGCATCTTAGTGATTTTTTATTTGCATAATTTTAATTCTGTAGATTCCTGTACAAGGAGGTAACAGATCATGAGAAACTTTGTCAGGTTTTCTTTAGCCGCCCCACAGCTTTGTGTTTGATTCATGGCAAAAGAATGAGGACACTTGGTGGCTCCAGAGGTCAAACTAACTGCCTCTGCATTGTGTCTTACTTTAACAAATAAAGGATGAACTCTGAACTTAAACCAATTTTACTCCACTCCTCTCCTTTTTCTAACATTCATTTACAAAAGAACATTTAAGAAACACGGCTCTTTTTTTTTTTTTTTTTGCTTAGAAATTCAGTTCATTAGAGTGAAAACATGTTAAGACAGATTTAATTACTGCTTTCAAAAGGACTTTCTGAATCTGCTGAAGAACTTATTTTTCAGGAGAGGTTGATAGACTGGATCATACTCCCAGCACGTAATGGATTAAAGCAACTGGCGATGACAAATGAGACACGTGTGGTGATGGTTTTAATTCATCAAATAGTGCAATGTTTGACCACGTCACCTGGGTGAGATCAGGCTTCAGTGTAAGACCATGGAAAGATCTGCCAATTCCAAAAGCAAACACTGTAATCACAAGCGTGTTGAGAAGCCTGTTTCTTAAGTACATGTGCACGTGTGCTTTGCCTGTTGGAGAACTGAACAGACTTTTGGAAACCTGTGGAGTTTTGCCTTCCTACTTCATCTGCTCCCAGGGACATTACAGAAGTTGAAATGCTTTTCAGTTCAAATTAATTGCATTTGCCATTATTAAATGTGATCTCCTATCATGACAAGTGTTCAACAGCCTTACTAGTTCAGACCAAATGTACTTACCACCTTTGGTAGTTCTACACAGACAAAACAATTGTCAAACACAAGTTTTGACCCCTTGAAGTTTTGGGGTTTTTTTGGTTTGGGTTTTTTCCCAGGCATTTGATAAATGGCTAGTGTCTGTTCTAATGGCACATTTTTGGTGGTCTTCTGGTTTTGTTCTTTGTTTGTTTTTTTTTTTTTAATCCAGGTTTGATTTTTATTTGTTCTGTTTTGATAAATTTTCATCCAAGAGACCAAAGAAAAACTTTATTATAAAACGACTTCTGAAAATCTGTTTTTTTCTTGAGCACTTTGTTACAGAGTAACACACAAAAAAGCTAGAGCAAATCTTTAGAGCAGCTGTGTTCATTTTCCCTTGTAAATTGTTAGTCATAAGCCACCTTTTTTGATGCATTTAAAAAAATTGAAATAAGAAAGCACGGGTGGCACTTGGTGCTTTTCCAGATGAGAACTAGACACTGGTGGCTGAGCTTCAGCGTGAATATTCTGTAGTGGGAGGCAGTGCAGTTGACAGCAGCTCAGCCACTTTGTTCTCAACATAATACCTTGATCTTTTCCCATCTAATTCTGAAGACTTCATAATACCTTGTACCTTCAGCCTATTTTAAAAGCTAATTTCATTAAACACTGCACTGGTTGTTAGGTGACTGCTCTGATTTTTTGCTTTGATACTTTGCTTTCTGAAATGCAAAATGCACACTAATTTCCAGAAACTCTTACTCTCCAAAGTGAGAACATTAGATTTAGAAAACTAAAAGTTTAAATAATGGAATTCCCTTTACTACTAACAGATTTAGCCCTCACCCCCTTATTATTTATTTTATACTTCACAAATGAGCACCTTGTCTTTCTGAATACCTTTGTTCTATGCAAGTTGTGCTCATCATCTGACTGCTTCAGCTGCTGTACTTGGAATACATTCCAAGATATACTGCTACCCCCCCCATCCTGTAATCTTTCACATTTATTTTCTTTACACATAGAACTTGTATTCTTTGTGGCTGCTGAAATATTTGTACATGAAGAAAAATCCTGGGTTTAGTAAATGTGTGCAGCAACAGAGATGCCAAAGGTTGTTACCCGCTTATTAAACAAAAGGAGTCGTAGCACATTCTGCAAATACATTTATTGTCAAGATCTCAAGCTTGTCTGAGACTGTCCATGTAGAACATACATTTCAAGAGCATATTTATACATCAAAGACAGGTACAGTAATTACACTTCATTAGCAAGATTAGAACTTAGCATCTTCATTTGATTAGTCATCAAGATTCAGATTTATGGGAAAGTCCTTGGTATTTACATCAAGAGGACCTCTAGTCAGCGGGGGTGAAGGAACATTTGTCTCACATAAAGTTCTTGTTTATGAGGACCACACCAGGAGAATATGACTTACCTAAGCCCTGATTTTCAAGGTGATCAACTATTTGTTGACTAGTCACTTGATTTTTTTGTTGCTCCATAGCACAGATCCACCAAACACCACCTGAGCCACTTCATTTGTCACATGTTCCTGCTTCCCCTGTATTTGCATTTGCTTATAGCATGCTACTGACATCCTATGACTTGTGTAGTACTCAGAGTAGCAGTCTCTGCGCCCAGTTGGAAGTTGCCAATTTTACTCCATTTCAGCTCTTTGGTAATCCAGTTACTTTTCTACAATGCTGCCCTCACCCTGTTGCATGACATGAAGTTGAGGCCCACCTGTGCAATGCTCTCATTAAGGTTTGCAAGACACCCTTCTCTAGACAAATTACTGCTACCGTTTTCTTCACGAATCACCCTCCTAATGAAGGATGCCAATCTACTCCTGTATCAATATCCTGCAGCCCATGTAAGGAAAACCCCTCTACCACTACAACCTGCTTGCCCTACAACCCTGAAAGCACTGCAATACCCTCAGCCTAGGTGCCCTCTGGGACTTCAGAGGGGCTCCAAACACTTCCAGTCAGGAGTATGCCATGCCCCACAGGAAGATAGATACCAAAGCTGACCTGGCTCCAACTCATCCTGGCTAGGACCACAACCTCCTATCCCTTTGGGTGAAGGAATCTGCTCAGACAGCAGTTGCTACGAGTGCTTGTAACAGTGTTGGTTGCTCTTACATCTCACAGAAGATTGGTACACAGGTATACCTGAGAGCATGGCTCATACAGGCATTATGCAAAGGTCCTGAAGGTAGCAAGAAAAACAAAGTACCATTTAAAGACAGGTATTTTAAACTACAGATACTCCTGCTGGCCACTAGCAACAAGCTGTTTCTACCACCTGGTGTTACCTTCACATGGCTTTTTAATACTTACTTGTTGACCCATCCTGTCTCTGGTCTATCACTGCAATACCCAGTCTTGTTCCACCTGCCTTCATCGACCTTTGCGAGTGTCTCCTGCCCCTTGGGAGGATGACTGCCTCCCAAGAGGCAAACCAAGCCACTTTGGTAAATAGCTCACAGTGCAACACTGAAACAACAGAAATCTTCAAAACCATTCAGTGAAGGCACCAGGCCCTGGATTTCCCCCAGTACTATGCAACAGGACTCACTGTGAAACAGTACAGTGTGGAAGTGGCATCTCACCCGACATTTCCTATTTTCCCATGGGGCAACAGTTGAGCCTCAGATGACAGGCAAATCTCTCAGGCTCACACACACATGATAACAAGGCTATGACTGTACCACCTGTGGCTGCAGGTCTGTTGTCATACTCTGGGAGACCAGGTCATCCAACCTGTGGGACTGGATGCACACCTCAACCTGGTGCAGCACCTCAGGCACCATGCTCTGCTAGGTGAACCATGCTGGCACCTCAAGCACAGTCAAATTGTCAGCTAAGTTAGTTATTGCCACCTTATTTGCAACAACCACCCCTACCCCGTGTTGCAGTGGAAGTAACCTGAAGGAGCTGCCAGTAAATATTGGAGCAAGCACTGAATACCTTCCTCATGCAGCTACATGTGTGTCCCACATTTGGAACTCACCAGTTAACACACTGCACTTACCCTTCTGTTCAAACCAGTTCAGCTGCTTAGATGACCACACGTTAACTTTGGGAACAGGTGAGGTCCAGACATACCCTCAATTAACTTACTGGAAAACATTAAAAACAAAAACCCAAGGGAATCATGGGGTGCACATTCCCAAAGGATCACAAGAATTCAACTAGATGGACAATGCTACTGCCAAAATCAGGGAGAGTATTTTTGAGTCAGCCAGCTCTAAAGGGCGAGTGATGTGTAAGCAAGCAGGCAGGACACAAACACAACCATTTCTACTAGCTAGGGGTAACTTCCTACTTCTGACTAGTCGTTGGTAGAAAGACACAAACAGCTAAGATGGAGTGACAGGAATCTGTAGGGATTCATCTGGACTCAAGATGCTCTAATTAAACCACAGCACATGTGCACCAGCCTAAATGAAGTCAAGTTCCAGCCTATGCTGAGGAGTGACCCACTTCAAGTATCTCAGCAATGGGAGATCAAGAGTATGACAGAGCGCCAGGCACACAGCAACACTCAATCCTAACAAGCATTTTGTTCCACTTTAAATTGTGAGTTACACATACAGTTTAATTGAAGCACTTCCATACTCAATCTAAACAAAATAGGTTTTACCAGAAAGTTACATAAACCCAAAAAGGTGTATTTTTCAAAACCATACTTTATTTTTAAAGGCTAAGAGGAGTATTCAGAACTATATTTCTTAAGCAAAAAGATTCACATTTCTTTCCGCAGGGTCATTAGTATGAGAAAAAGCAGTTGGGGAATTTATTTTTTGCAACTGTTGTTGAGTTCCTACACACTTCCAGATTTATTCAACATGGCAACATCAGTTATGGCTTAAGATACAGAATTACAAAAGAGTTACATGAGTGTTGAGATTCAAGTGGTGAACAGGTAACTATGGTCATTTTTCCACAGAAAGATAATGTTTTAGCCAAGACAAACAGAAGCAACAATTGTCTTTATTGGTAGACAAATCAACTGAACATCATCAACACAGACACTGCTTCAAGGACACCCATGCTGTTAATCCACAAGTTAGAAGAATGTTCTGTCTCCTCTCATAACCTCACCTTTCCCTCCACAGCACAAGCCTCAAAACACCAAAGTATGAAACCACAACTACAGCTTTTTATTTTGTTGGGGGTTTTTTTGTGTGTGTTTGGTTGGGTTTTGGTTTTTTTGTTTCTTTGTTTAAAGAAAATGATACAAGTAAAGATGGAAGACTACAGTATGCGGTAAAGGAAGAGTCATCACCTCTAAAACGGTAGGACTTTGGCCAAGAAATTCTAATCAATAAGCATTGAAGACTCAGACAGACTCAGAACCCAGAGCTGCAATTTTGTTGGGTATTCTCCCCTTCACTGATTTATAACTGTATTTACATGTTCTGGATGGCTTGGATTCAATGGGACAGAGGTAGTGATGGGAACAAGACTCCTTCCCTAAAGTTTCCAAATAGATGAAACCTGGTAAGCAAAGCCCCAAGGAAGGGCGAGTGCAACCAGCAGAGGACCTGCCAACTGGGGAAGGACAGGAGTACAAGCACAGACAGCAAGCTGCTCTCCCATACCCAGACTGATAAATAAAATATTACATAAAGGTGCTGGACAAGAATTGAGCAAGTAACAAAACCTCTGTGGCTGCTGCAATACATACTTCATGCCAGGTTGTGCAAAGGACAGGGCTGTGCCTTTGCTACACAGTTGTGGAGATCAAAATATTACATTATTTGCAGTACTGCCAGAAGTTCCAGTGTGTAACTAGCTAGCACGGTTATACTGGTAATTTTAATTGCTATATAGTCAGTCACCCATTAAAAAAAAAAAACACCAACATCATAAGGACTTGTATTTGTAGACAATTCCTTTATCCAGTTAATTCTTCAGACTTGTCCCACCTTTGCTATGTGTGTGACTAGGCCAACTTTTCCGTCCTAAGAAGATTAAGACAGACTTCAACTGTTCAAAATTCCTTGCCCTTTGCTTACAGAGAGTAATGAAAAAAACAAAATCCAAAACAACACAACAGCAGGTTTGTATCTTGCACTCCTGGAATATTACTATTTCTTACAGGAGTGCTCATTGAAAAGAAATTGTAACACTCCGGATAAAACGCTGCAACTCTTGGACAAGGAGGGATGGTTCAAACTAGGTCATCTGAATATAATTTGAGTGTTGTAAACCAATCACTGAATAAAGTCAATGCTTGGGGCTAGAGAGCAGTTCTCCTTACAACACCCCATTTCTCTTCTTAAGAAGATCAGAGGTACAATGGTTTGTTTTATTGCAACACTGGTTAGCCAAATCCAATCCTTCCCATTCAGATATGATTTCTGAGAATCAGGGGTTTTATGGTTTACTGCCAAATTTGGCAGACAATTTACTGATGAGATTCATGACCTTGGGATTGTTTTGGTACTTGGACATATTTGCTGGGTTCTGGACAACATCTTGGAATGCAGCCATAACTTCTGGATCCTGCAAGACAGAAAACAGATAAACAAAAAGGGCATTTATAAAACAAGTCTACAGAAGTTATCAGTTAGGTGGTTTTAACCCCAATCTAAGTCTTGCTCAGCTTTTCACATAAGAAAACTAGATTAGTGGTTTGGGCAAGAGGTCTCTAAAGAGAACCCAGTGATACAGTGCGTGCTGTTAACGCTGCCATCTGAAAAAAACCAGTCAGTATGGAGCGTCCTACAGTAATAGTGCAGTGTGGGAGAAGGGGGATAATTGAAGAGTTCTTTTCCCCAAAACAGGAACCATCAAACACAGCCACACCTACTGGATTACTCAGGCATCTTCACATGCATTTTGAAGGAGGTGGGAGTTCCATGTGTGTAGGACACATGATAGGATAATCCTCCCATGAGCAAGAGCTGCTACTTATCCCTTTCACCCCCTTTCTAGCAGCAGAAACTTTAAATCTGCTGGACTGTGAGCAGATGCTGTGGCAATGTTTGGCTTTTTAAAATGCATTTAATTCTCAAGTCATTCCCCACCTTCTCAAGAGAAATCACAATTGGAAGAAAACTTTGTTACTGCTCATCACGTTACCATGTTCAGTTTAACATACATGTTATAAAGTCAGCAGTCAAAAAAACCCACCCCAAAACCCTTCATCTTCTTTACTTAATATGGAGCAGCATTCATACAGAAAAAAGTATTTCCAGCACACTTTTGGCTTCCACTGAACTAGATCTGGGTTTACTCATTTTACACATATAAGTTTTTAACAGTGGCCTTTAATAAAACTATATAGACTGATTTACATCTCAGCCTGGAAAAACATTCCCATTCTAAGCAATTTCTGCAGATTCAAGTTGTCTTTAATTCAGTCAAAGTACAAGCAGTTCATTAAGCCCAACACAAGTCATCCACATTAGCTGTAGTTTTATCTGCTGTTCTTTCTAGCACATTTAAGTAGTTTCACTAAAAGAGACAACCTTCACTAGACTTCTAGGGCATTGCTACTGCAGATGTTTTCTTTGGGAACCATCAAAACCCACGTGGTGTCCCCTGAGCTGTCTTGAGCTACAGTAACACCTTTGTGTATCTATTCTAGGATCAGATATAGACAAAAGCTGCTTAGCAAGTCAGATCCAAAATTGTATTTGGTAGGTGTGGACTCCACTGAAATCAACCACATGGTTCAGTCCTGGTTTGTACATGCTGGGAACCAACAGTCAAGTCTTATCTTTTGTTAGAAGGATTTACAAGTGTTTTGTCTCCCTCACTAAAGGGAATCTGCAAAGTCTATGAAAAAATAAGATGCTGAAGTTCAGAGAACAGACACTAGATGTTTCTTCTTCACTTTATATAGGAGGATTCTTATGCAAAGAAAGATGACTTTCACAACCTCAAACTTACAAAATTTCAGATTTCAAACTAAAGCATATGACAATAAAAGATTGTGTCATGTAGTTAAATCCGTGCTGTCATGTATGTATGAATTCAGAACTGAAAGCTGCGTATGCTTAGTCGCTGGTCTGTGTCAAAAGCACACCCAAATGAATGTTAAATATCCAATCTTATGCTATGTGTTTTATGGTCCTTTAAATTCACAGCAAATCAGTCTTTCTGTACTTGTGCAACTACCTGGAAGCCCTCAACCTTACACTGTATTTATGAAAATGCTTAACACATCCAAGGTTTCACAAAGAATAGTCTCAAAGATGATCACACAATAGCCACTAAGTCTAAAGAAAACTGAGAAGGTCTTTACTCTCAGAATATTCCAACTTCAGCAGTAACTCCTCACTATGAAAAATCTCTACATACTGTCAGTTAAAACTGTGTATTAAAGTAAACAATTTTGAAAGAGACTTGTGTGATTCAGTATCCTCAGACCTTCCTGTGACACCTCAGATAACCTGTGCTACCATTATCCACCAACATATTCCACCAGGGCACTGAGTGGGAGCCGAGCAGTACAAACTAGTGTCATTTAAAATCAGAGCCTGCACAGCTGCTTCGGAGGGGCCCAGAACACGGTCAGCTGGATGCTGCAGGAAAAGGCAGTGGTGCAGACGTAGATGAAACACTGCATGAATCTTATCTAGCACAAAGAGATCAGCAAGAGACCCAGGGCTTTGCTGATAGGTTCCACATGTTAAAGCCTGCCTGGCATTTATCAGAAAACAGTGTCACCACATCTTCTTGCAACAGAGTCCTACAATACGTTGGGGTATGTATCATCAGAACGCAATGGGGTTGTCTTAAAGGCATCTGGCACGTGATTAACAATTAGTTGCACCTCAAAGCTCTGTTTTCAGCAACTCTAATTTCAAAGTCCTGTATTACAGCATGAATTAGCCAGGTAATGAGCGTAATTGTAAATCATGGGCTTTTCTGGATTATTTGCACACACATCACTGATGCTGACTGTGGCAGCCTAAGCAAAGGCGTGTTTCCAAACAGCACTGACCATTAACCTGTAAATTTTTGCATGGGAAGAGGTGTTTTTTGTGTGATCTCAGGACATACCAAATCAGGGTCCCTTGGGATGCTGTTATTTAGCCGGGGATCACAACTGTTCATTGAAGCTGAGAACCACACATAGCTTAGCCACAGCATTTCAGAACAAGTAACAAGACACTTTCACACTTGAGCCTGTTAGTTCACAAATCTAACTGTATCGGTCAGATCCTTCCTAGCCCACCTGCCCTAAAACTGATGTTGGCAGATATGTTCTACTTAATCTGCTGGAATACTTCTCTTGCATAAAAGTAGCTATGACATTGAGCAATTCATTAATTGAGCTGTTAATGAAGCCCACTGGGGAAGTAAACTTTCTGAACGTGAATTTAGAAAACACCAGGTGCAGAACTATTCTGATACTACTTTGCCTCTGGCAAAACCCAAACACTTAAGCCACTAAGAGAAAGGTAATTTTTTATCTCAATATTATTGCAATATACTGTATAGCAAAAATATAAATTTCTGTTTGTGCATAATTACCTTGCCACAACGCACTCAAAAAAGGAGCAAGTATATTATACCATGTGGAAAACAACCACGCAAGAGACTCAGAGATGGAGAACTCTATATAGGATGTAGCTTTGTGTGCATCATAGGTGAGTATGGGGCAGTGCAGGGAATCTTTACTTAAGCTCCTGTACTTTGAAAGAAGCTAACAGTCTGTTCCCGCACGCACAGGACAGTCTCACAAGAGGGAAAAGCAAACATCCCATAGCTATCCAGAAGGTCAGATGTTTCTTCCTTCTCTTAGCTCATAGGCACTCTTCTTTCCTTGTTCAGAACATTTAACTTTGATTTTTATACTCACCTGCACAGCCACCAGGACTTCTGGATCACTGAGAATCTCATTGAGACCCGGTGCACCTCCAGGCATAGGAAATCCACCTGAAAACCCAACAGATGAAAAACACTGAATTCATCAAAACAGGAGACTCACTGAGAAAGCACCAGGGGTGCACAAAAAACTGAGAGGGGACACAGCCAGGACAGCTGACCCAAAGTGGTGAAAGGGGTATTCCATGCTGTAAGATGTCATGTTCTGTATATAGCCAGGGGCTTGGCCAAGAGGCGGAGCAGCTCAGGAACTAGCTCAGCATCAGCTTGTGAGCAACTGTGCAGTGCATCACTTGGTTTGTACATTCTTTTATCATCATCTTCCTTTTCTATCTTATTAAACTCTCTTTATCTCAACTCATGAGTTTTGCTTCTTTTTAGATTTCTGTTCCTCTCCCCCATCCCACTGTGAGGGAGGCGTGAGTGAATGGATGTGTGGTCGTTTTAGCTGCCAGATGGGTTAAACCATGACACCCAGGAACACAAGGAGTTTGGATGCCTGGGTTAACTATTCAAGGAAAAAAAAGCAGAGCAGCAGTAGTACATCCAAGGCAAATTCAACTTTTGGTGGCAATTTAGGTTTGAAAACCTGTACCACCAAAGGAAAAAAAAATATTCTTGAAGCAAATGCTTGAGGTTTGTTTTTGAATCCTTCAGCAGCAGCTACCTCAGCTGTGCTGAGCAGGACAGATATATGTTCCCTTGACAAGCTGATTCAGTTGCAGCATGCACGCAGCTTACCTCAATTACATGTCAATCTTCAAGACCATTAGTACTTATTCTTGTTTCTCCTCAATTTATTGTACCCAAAAATAACATGGAAAGCACAATTTTCATGGAACTTTGAGGGCAGCTTTTCCATAAGGTAAAGGGCACTACGTCCTTTGACTATACTGTTCAACAGCAGTGTGCAAACCCTCCCCCAGATTTTCCTAATATTCAATTCAAATTTTCCCCTTTAAAACTGGTATTCTTAAGCAGAATGGGTCATGTAGAAAACAATTTTGTATTAAGTTTTTCAGCACATACTATTGAGCAAATACTGCACCTTTGTTTTCTCAAACCTAAATCCTTTCATTGTTATCCATCATTATTGATTTCTATCTTCCCTCTTCTTGCTATCCAGCATCAACCCTCTTAAAAGAATCCCATCCATCTTCTCACTCGTGCTCAGTTATTTGTAGGCAAGTTCTAAAACATCATAAAATATTTTTCTCTCCGTCTTCAGAACAAATGCCAAAGAGACAATGGATATAATACTTGAGATGGAAACAAGTATTGGTGCTTATAAATAAATAAATACCTGGGAAACCGCCTGGGAAACCACCAAACTGAGCTCCTCCTGCCTGCCGTCTTGCTTCTTCCTCCTGCAGATGAAAGCACATCATTTCACACAAAGCAATGGAACTGCAGCCTGATTTTTGCTGCTCTACTAGTTTTAGGAGAAAAAAAAATAGTTGAGACTGTCTCCTATCACAGCCCACCTGCCTGAAACAAAGCATTTTATGTACAAAACCACTGACAAGAGATAGCCATGCCTGCTCTTACTTTAGTATGTTTGTGCAGGTAAGTTATGCAGAGTACACTTTTATGAATACGAACTGTATGATTTATGTCCTCAACTTACATTTTTAGAAGTAACTCACACTTCCATCATAATAAAATGTATCAGTAAAGCATGAAGAAAAAGCAAACTCTGCCAGGAAGTGAGGAACAGAAGCTAGTACTACCCTGAATTTAAAACCTCCCACTTCAGGGGACTTAAGTGCTTGAAGTGAAAGCTATTCTGGCAAAGTCATACAATAACTGACTTCTTGAAATACAGGATTAGTAGATTCCAGAGCCTGTTTTTATAATGAGCAATAAAAGCAGATGCAGTTCAATGCCCTCTTCTCCAAATTTTATTATTGGTCAAGTAATTAAGACAGATATCTACTCTCTAAACTATAAAAGTTATTCTCCTCTGTAACTCATTTTAAGCAGAATAACTGTGAATACACTGAGAATAACACTCTCCAAATCATTAAGCAACACTAAAGCTCAAGTATTCACCCTCTGTGCTCTCTCATGCTCCTCCCGTGCCTTCTTCACTCTTTCCATTCTTTCCTTGATCTCCTTCTCTTCGCGTTTCCGTTCGTATTTCCGGCGATGCTCTGCAATTTTCTGAGCCTGTTAAAATAAACCACCAAGATTTAATACACATTCCTAGCACACCACACAATCAATTTCAATACAAAATACATGCAAGCATAACCATCTGCTTTTACCAGTGCTTTAAAAGTAAGATGCAACTTCACACATCCTAAAAGCCCCTTTTAAGGGGCCATTTGCTACTTTCTCTCTGTGGCAATCGGTTACTCATGTCTAGTCCGCCCTAACTGGACTCATCACAACATACACTCTAGTACATGTTTTTCCTATAAAGCTCTGGGGCTTACACTGTAGTTAGGACTTAAACCCATTATCATCCCATGTCCCTTTGTGCTTTTGTGCTGAAATACTATTTTCTCCAGGGCTAAATCCTGCAACTTCCCAGGAAAAGTTTTAAGTATCAGATCAAGATGAAATTTGCCCTGCGCACACACACACACAGAGCACTGTTGTTGTTCCAGATGCCTTTGCAGCATATAGAGCTTGACACAAGCAGACCAAAGAATTCCTGAACTAAACCAAGAAAGAGCTGGTGTGGAGGAAAGCATGCTTCCTGGTACTAGCCTTTTCTCAAGACTATCAAATCTACAGCCCTGGCAGAAGAGTGGTTAGTAATGACCTCCCCAGGACTCCTCACTCAGGGTTCATTTGTAACAATAGAACTAACTGCAGCACTGCTTTCCTGAAACCAGGATATAGCACTGCAAAAGGGTTCATGAGCTTACAAACTGTGTACACTGTAACACTCCTGGAACTACAAAACACAGCAAAAATCAAGGTTCAAGAACAGATAACACTACCGACTCCTACAGTGAATAGTCTTCTGTTTTTTTCAGACTAACCTTTAAACAAATGATTTTATAAGTAGTGAGGTTTTGAAACAACTTATTTTAGCTAGGAGATACCATTCCAAACTACATCATTCTTGAAATCAGAAAGCACTCAGCAAGCAGCAGGGATGACTGATACTGTATGTAGTACGTGTTATCAGAACCAGATGTTACAGCCATTCAATAGTTCATTAAGAGAGAGGTAAGGATTTTGTTGTGAGGTTTTTTTAAATGAAATAAGGAGTTTCCAAGCTTTTGATTTTGTTTTTCAGTATTTCTCAAAATGAACTAAGCATTTTTAGGATTTGACTCAGAATTTCAGCTGAAAATGCTAAAAACAAGTACTAGGAAAGTGAATAGATTCGGTGAATGCATATTAAAGGTTAAAAAAAAATCCCTCATGAAAATATCATACTTTTTTCCTTGAGATACATACACAAATTCCTAGACATCTGGCAACTACACATCAATGTGTCAGACATACTCTGTTGTTTTCTGTGCACGAGCAGATTCACTGAGAAATAAAAGGTCCCCCCCTCTGCCAAGCGTTAAGTGTACCTCTTATAAAAAAGTTTGAGACCTAAGTCCTCATTACAGTTCCCACAGATCAACAGTCCCCAACACAGAAACCTAATACATTAGAAGATGATTTCCACTGTTGTTTTGCTGAAGATGGTGTCTTCTACAAAGACGTGGTAGGAAAACTAAAAGCTGAAGCTATTAGACATTGGAATGTTTGTGGTTTGTGGAGGGAGAGCCGAGCTCAACCTACAACAGGACAGGGAATGAAAACAAGATGGAGAAGCTCCTGGCTTTAGATAAAGGCAGGGAGATCACTCACATCCATTACCAGCATGGGCAAAATGGACTCAACATGGGAAAAATTAATTTATTGCCAATAAAATTAGAGTAAGATTATGAGAAACAAAGACAAAACTAAACCCACCTTCCCCCCATTCCCTTTCTTCCCACATCTTCATCTCCCCCCCACCTTCCACCTCCTCCCCATACCCTGAATAGCACAGGGGCATGGGGCTCCGGTCAGCTCGTAACACCTCTGCTGCTCCTTCCTCCTCACACTTTTTTCCTGCTCCAGCATTGGGTCCCCCCAGGATACTGTCCTTTACAGGCTGCTCCAGTGTGGGTTCTCTTCACAGGGTATGGTCTTTAAGCATCAGACTATTCCATTATGAGTCCCCCATGGGCTGCAGCTTCTGCGTGAGCTTCTCTCCACAGGCCAGAGTTTCTGCCAGGAGCCTGCCCCAGTGTGGACTCTACACAGGCTGCGGCTTCCTCCATGCCAGAGAACAAGTGGATGTGCCCCATTGCCCTCCATGGGCTGCAGAGTATCTGCTCCACTGTGCACATCCATGAGCTCAAAGAGGACAACATCTTAACCACAGTCTTCTCCACAGGCTGCAGAGGAATCTCTGCTCCCCTGCCTGGCACACCTCTTTCCCCTCCTCCACTGATCTTGCTTCTCTCCTATTTTTTCCCCACAATTACTTTCTCTCACAGCTGTTTCGATGTGGTTTTAACCCTTTCTTGAAAACGTTGTCACAGAAGCACCACCGACATCCCTAACTGACTCAGCTTTGGCCAGCAGCAGGTCTGCTTTGCAGCAGCAGGACCTGGCTCTGTCTGACACAGGGGCAGCCCCATGTCTCTACTTACAAGAGGCTAGCACTGCAGCCTCCACCTCCTCAGAACCTTGCCACTTAAACCAATACAATGCAACAACTGCAATCTGGAGTCTGTCCACCACTTTAAAGGAGTACACGCCAAAGTTGTTCCTTAGAAGAATGCTGAGGTCAATCACTTGAGAAAGTGATTTACAGAGACTATGCTGCCCTCATGGGGTAGGCTAATGAAAGTACAAACCGCAGCAAAGAGCGCTTCCTTTGTTAAATTTATTTAAGATGAAGCTCTGTGATAATGGATTTACTTCAAAATGTTTCTGAACTGATCAGTGTTCTCTTACTCTTCCAAATGTTTTAATCTGGATTCTACAATGCCCAACAAACTTCAACTATTTCAATTTCTGCTGTTTAGATTTATAAAGGTACAAGATTATTTCATTGTTCTGTTACATGCCCAGCCCCAGAGACAACTGTGATGAAGAAGACACAAGTATTTACAAACTCAGTATGAAGTGCCAGATGACACACTTCCATAAAACAATGCATACTGCAAGAATTTGAAGGCAGCCATGTCACTCAAATAAGTAAGAGGAGAAACCTCTGTTATGCCTCCCCACTTACTCTTGGTTGCACCTCCTTCAGCATGGCGCTAGCATCTTCATCATAATCCAGTTTACAAGCTAACGCAAGATCATGAGCAGCCTCCTCCCAGTGACCCAGAAGTCTGGAATTCAGAAGATACCAACATTCAGACAGAAAAAGCCAACTGAACTCTTAGTTGTTCTTTAAAGTATTTAAAACCATGCAACATTCAGTGTTTTTATCTGTAGCTATGTGGATTTACAGAAGTTTTAAGTTTAATAATCACAGTCTTTTCTGTAACCTTCCCACTACGATGCCATTAGAGGATACTTGCTTGTTTCATACACTTGCAGTAACTTTCCTTTGAAGTAAAAATGGTAATATCCCTCAATCTACTAGTGCCATTGTTTGCATCACTAGGCACATGTTGAGTGTAAAACTACACGTTCTACAAGTCTACACTACTACTACCTCAAGCTTAAGCAGACCGTCCTTACTCTGCACCCAAGCATCCCAGCTAACTAGATGCACCACATCTTAGTTGAAGGTGTCAAACAAGCTACTGTGAATGCTTCCTCACTATTCACTTATACAAACGCTTGAGAATCAGAGATTTAACAAGTGGTGGTATCCCTAAAGGGTCTGCTGCTTACAGACAGGTGTTAATCCAAACCATCCTCCAGTCTTCTCAGTCTTCAGCTCTATGCAGTGCATTAAAACTGCAGACATTAAAACACTGCTCTCTGAACAGTTTAAAATGCTTTTTCCTCAATTCTATTAGAATTTACTCCTTCCAGTTTTATTTACTGCTTCCAGACTAAGAAGTATAATTTTTTCCTTTTTGCCTGATTTATTGTCATTAAAAAAGTTTAACTATAGCTGGGGGAAAATGCACACTGACCTAAGGCCGTTCTAAATAACTGCACTATTTGCTTAGTAACACTCTTCAGTTCCAACAAATTATTTCCTAAACAGCTAGGCAGTTTAACTTACTATGCAAAAAAGCTTTATGATCTAATGGAACAAGGGCAGCAGAGAAATGTTTAAGAATTACAGGTTAGTAAATAAAAACTGCAAAACCAAAAGCTCCTGTGGTGGTTTAACCTTAGCTGGACACCAGGTGTCCACCAAGCCATTCTATTACTCCCCTCCTCAGCAAGACAGGGAGGGGAGAAAACATAAGATGGAAAAACCAACCCCAAACTCATGGGTCGAGATAAAGGCAGTTTAATAAAGTAAAAGGCCATGTGCAGGAGCAACACAAAAGCCAAAGATTATTCTCTACTTCCCATCAGCAGGTGATACTTGACCATTTCCCAGGAATCAAGGCTTTAGTACACACAGTGGTTGCTCTAGAAGATGAATGTTGGAAGAACGGATTTCCTTCTTCTTCCCCTCATCTCTCAGCTTCTTATTGCTGAGCAGATGCTTGAATATAGGATATAGTATGAAATATCCCTCTGGTCAGTTGTCAGGGTCAACTGTCCCAGCTGTGTCCCCTCACAAGATCTTTCCCACTCCCAGCCTACTGCTGGGAGGGTGTGGGGAAGGTGTGGAGGGGCAGAAATGTTGTAGAGACAGCCCTGACATGTAGCAGCACTGCTCAGCAACAGTTAAAACCCCGATGTGTTATCAAGAGACAGCACAGCACTATGGGGGCTGCTATGGGGAAAATTAACTCCATCTCAGCCAGACCAAAACCACCTCTAAATAAATAAACCCACAGTCCTGGAACTCCTAATATTTAGAAAATTATTAGAATATGCTGTTCAGAACAGCAGAAAGCCATTAGACTATGTTAGAATATATGTTTAAAAAAGACTTGTAAACCGCCATCAATAGATCATCAGCATCCTTTCATTCCTGTCAGCCATACACTCAGCACAACAGTTTCTTGGTTCATGGTTATTGCTCTCAGGTACAAGACAGTTCAGAAACTTAGAGGAGAGAGTGCACAAACAAAACTGTTCCCCCCAGGTAAGCAAGGTATCAAGTAGAGGTGCAGCGCAATACCTATGTGCTTTCCCTCTCCATTTGTAGGTCTGTGCAGAGTCAGGATTAATTTTGATGGCTCTGTCACAATCTCTAATGGCAGCATTTGGCTTCTGGAGTTTCACAAAAACACTGTGGGAACAAGAACATTTATTGTACATATTGAAATACCAAGTTACTAACTTGAGCTGGAAATAATTTTGGATGACTAACGGGCAAGCTATTGATATAATACATTTCAAGAGCTGAGTTCAAAAAGATTTCTAGTGATAATGAAGTCATTAAAATTTATTTTCCTCCCTTCCCCCACCATTGTAGGTGAATCATTAGCAAGCAGCAAAAGCCTTCAGTGTTCAGACTCAAGGGCAGCAAGAACAACGTCAGGGCGCAGGAAAGGACACAAACACAAAGGAAAGTTCAGTTCCGTGGGGTTTGGAGTCTGTAGCCAACAGCAGCCAGCAATCTGAACAAAACAGCAACGTTAGGTATGCCATATTATACAGTCTTTGAAACAGTGAGACAAAGAAAGCACAAGTTATCATACAGGCTACAAGGATCAATAGCTAGAGTCATCGGGAACTGCAGGAGAGAGGAGATGAGTCATCAAAACCAAAACAAGCAAAGCAAAACACAAACCCACAAAGTAGCCCAAATCCCTTGTCAGTTAAGCAAAATAATTGCTAATACAATACACAATACAGAGTAACTAGCAGAACAGTACGTTTCAGAGGTTCCAGAGTATCAAATTAAAATCCCTGAAGGAAACACTACAAAAAATAAATTCCTGAATTGACAGAAGCATTTGATGTTCAGGATACTTGAAGTCAGAACTTCTGCCCTTTTATACCTACTTGAAAAAAATTATCAGCGATTAAGAGTGGCTCTAAGTAACTTCATCATTACGGCTTCTTATAAAGCAAGCAAAGGCACACATTCTCTTCTAGAAACAAACAGATGGACAATGCATCAGGAAACTGCCCCAAAGCTACATCCCAATGGTGAGACATTCCACTGATGTTGGCTGCATAAAAATCCTAATGCCACCCAAAAACTTGCCACAAACCAAAACCCAAGACCACCAGGAGAGGCAGATTACTCACAGCACTTGATCAGCACTGTTGTTAACACTGTAGGTTTTACAATATCCAATATATTGTTTGCTTATTTCTACAACAGGTGAACTGAAGTAGCTTTATAACAGTCTTCTTTCATTGCTAATCCCAGTCTTGAGAAGACATGGCACTATCAGAGGCTTCAAAAAATACTACGACGGCAACAACAACCAGAGTGTATTAAGGTACACAAGTGGTGTTATATGCAAAGACTTTCACAGGGAAAGGAAGAGCAAGGCACGTACCAGTTAAGATATACTGGAACGGAACAGTTGAAGGACACTGATTAATCACACAAAAGTAATAAAAAGTTGAGTATTTCTTTGAGTGATACCTTGCTACATAAAAGATCCACTAAAATATCAAATCCTCCGTGGTTAGTGGGGGTTTTGTGTATAAGGAGAGAGAAAAAAAGAAAAAAAAAAATCCATGAGAACTTGCACTTCTACAACCCACAGTCACCCTGTCATCCTTAAAAATGAGGAGATAAATATGCTTGTGAATGATAGAGTTGGGGTTACCACACATCAAATCTGGCAATGTTCCCCATGCATTATCTGCAGTCTGGTAGACATCATTAGCAGTAAGGTGGGTACAGAATGGGTTCAGGAATAAGCATGACCTGTTGAAACGCAGGACTGCTGGACAGAAACAAGTCTAGTTCACAGTGAAAAGATTTAATTTAGCAGATACAACAGGGGCAGAATTCACATGATGTACAATCAACTTTGTATCTAAACAAGACATGAGTTCAATCAGCATCTTAATCCTAGAAGATTCTGCAAGTGTTTGTTACCCACCATTATTTTAACTCGACATACCAAAAGGTTTCTTGCCACAGTACATTCTGGAACATCTTTCTGTTATTTACTCAATATACTATCAAGCTTGTTAAGATGGCTGCTTCAGCTGTGAGAGAAAATGCATTAATGTCCTTTTCTGTTTCCCTCACATGGTTTAAGTATACATAGATCCTCAAGCTGCCATATTATTTAGGTCCCTCAAGAAAAATAACAGAAGAGGCAGAAAGATAAATCACTAGTTTATAATGACTCACCTTGCCCTCTTGGCATACAAGATGGCCAAACAAGGATTCAGCTTGATAGCATCTGTGAACAAGTCGACAGCCTTCTGAAGTTCACCTGAACACCAGTAAAGTTTCAATCATTACCCAAGAAATTACATCCAAATTGCCAAACCTGCCTTACAGGGTGTTATGTCCCTGGGTAGTTCCGAAATGAAACGTTATCAACAAAGGAAAACCAATTTCTCCTTCTTCCTATGCTACTGAAGTAACAGTTCCAAAATTACTGCTGGAGAGGAGGACAGACTTTTCCCAGTTAAATCTGCACTTTTAGCTTCACATGCAATCAAGTTGGAAGTCATTTTATTACACAGCTTTTCACTGGGTGAAGACAAACCATGAGAGACACTAATCATCAAATGTAAGGAACTACTATGACAAACAATTTGCAATTAAGACACTGCAGAACTTCATTCTTGCACAAAACTAGAGCTACATTGGGAAGACAGTACTTGAAGAAGTTTTCATGCTCTAGATACTTTTGGGTGTCCAACAGAAGTGAGTTTTCTCTTCCCTGAAAGCATTTAAAATGGTCCATGATATTTACTTCCTCTTAAAATTGAGAGCCAAACATAACATCCTAACATGTACTAAAAAAAAAAAATATTAAAAAATACTACCTTCACTTAGAGCATTTATTGCTTCAACCTTCTTTTCATTGGCCTGATCCATCATTTCATCAGTTACCTAAGAAAATGAAAAATACATAAAACCCAAGAGCTGTAAAGTACAGGCCAGAGTCACCATGCTAAGGCAGCACCAAAGGGAGCTCTAGTTTTACAATTCCAGAATGTTTTAAAATTTGCACTGTAATCATAATTACAGGGGAAAAAATATTTTGCCTTCATCTTGGAGATGTTAGTCACCTCTATTTTTAGCTAGAAAATGCTCAAAAGCTAAGTTGAATGGCACATTTCTATATATGGGAGTTTCTATATCATGGGTGTTTTGATTATTTTTGTGTAGTTTTTTACCTGATTTTCCTCCCTGAACCTTTTGATAAGGATAAGACCCTGAATAAGAAAAGACTGTGGCTTTAAGCCAGTAAGTTTTCTATTTAGGAGAAAAAAAGCCAAAGCCACTGCTACCAGGCTAATATAGTACTCATTCTCTCAGCTGCTATCCTTGACTAAGCTCCAAGCCTCTCATTTTCTTCCCTGCTGCCACAGACATTAACAGTATCGTGCTTACCTCCACATTTTCATCACCCATTTCTTGAGGGTCATCATCGTCTGGTTCAATCACTCCCTCATTGTCAATTTCTAGGGGAAAAAACAAAAAGCAAGATTAAGCTCCACCTACAAATAAAGAGAGGATTTCCAGAATCACATTCAAATTGGCGAAACGTGATGAAGTCATCTGTTTTCCACACCTAAGTCGCTCTCTTCACTTTCTGGTTCAGGTGATTTAACTGGCTCTTCTGGCTGTTCCTCTGCTTTACCCTGAAAGAGAAACATACTTGTAAGCATGTACTATTTCTGAGTGATATTCTATTCCAACTCAAATAACAATGCAACAGAAAATCAAAAATAAATCTTCAAAGCATCAGATTGCTCCACAGCTGAACTGTTTTCTTTTTAAGACAGAATCCCCTTTTTCCTCCTCTCAGGTAAGTCTATCACGCACACAAATAATTCAGAGTCCAAATTTTTACTCAAGAACTTCTATTATTGGTAAAACCTGTCCTTCAAGTTGCTCAATTCAATAATCAAAGCCAAGTAATACAGGTTATACCAAATTCAGAACCAGTTTGGCAACTAACCAACCCTTACAATCTTCCTGCCTTTCCTCACACCTTCTCAGGATAGGAAATTCTCTCAATCAAATACTATTAAGCACTGAACAATAAGCTGGTATCAACAATCAAAATATTGCTTCCATTTGCTGAAGTTGGAGATCTTTGCCACTTGTGCATACTTGCAAACACTTTATTCAAATGCATTCCTATCAAATTCTAACTACATTACTGATTTCCCCTCAATACCGTTATTTAGCAGATCTTGCTTTACCACAGATACAAGCCGCTTGTCTTCGTATTCAGTGGCATAGACTATCCTCACTACACATCCACAATCCCTCCATACAGTTCCAACTAGACAGCAAATCCACCAACTAGACAGTGATTCCAGCACCCACTGTCTTGTTATATAAATAATAATAATATTTTAAAAATTCCACTTTTTCCAAAGGAATTCTAGCCTTGGGAAAATCCTGCTATACACCAAAATTATTCTAACTTACAACAAATGAACAAGACCCAATGAAAAACTATTCTACAACACTGCCTTAAAAAACTGATAGTTTAAACTGTTAAGTTTCTTCTCACGCTCATTAATACTTCTTCTAGTGCAAAGATTATCATTTGATCCTCTACCCAGTACAGAAGGGGTGTATAAACAGTGAGAACGTAAAAAGGGAAATGAAGACTTTGTTTGGCATTTGCATTGCACAGAACATCAGGCATTCAGGATTAAGGAAATGGAGCATGATAACACTTGAAACAAACTAGGGAGCCATCTGTACCTAGTCGTCTACATCATGCAATGGGCAGGCTTCAGACTGAACAGTCACACTCACCCTAGCATATTCACCCACCCTAGCATATTCACCCACCCTATTTGAGTGAAAATTGACAGCATTTTTTTTCCTTCCTCCACTCAGTACTTTTTGCAGAGCCCACATGTTAGTTTTCAACGATAAGTTCTTCATATCTCACCTTACTTGTTTCCTCTGTGGAGGCATTGGCTGGAGCAGGTGGTATTCTGCCTCCCATGCTTTTCAGCAAAATAGAGAAGAGAAGAAAAGAAAACAACAAGATTATCAAAACAGTGCCATATGTGATATAAATCCTACTGATAATCTCAGATTTTTGTTGTGACACAAAACACGATGATCCAACTCACTGTAAAGCCAGCACATAAAAAGTGCACATTCACCATGCTTTTCTAGGTGTAACACAGCACACGCTGTGTCTGCTGGCTCTTTCACCCAGAACTCCAGGGTGACTTGTGCACAGCACACATCAATCACCCAGCCACCCTTTCTCATGCAGAAAAGCTGCCTCCTTGGCTGGAATGGATTTTCTCCTTAAAATGTAATGTATGTTTCAAGTCAAACCTAAATACTGTTATTATAGACGTTACTAAAATTAGAAAGGGTTTTGGTGCAGAGGTCGATCAAGTTAAGAGAACCCTAATGGCCCAAACTGCTTATGCAATTAAAAAATTGCTGCCTAGAGAACAACTTAACTTCTCTTTCATATTGCAATATTCATCCTTAGCTACAAGTTAAGGAGCATTCTCTGTATAGATGCTATTCTTTCAATATAGAATAATCTTCTATATTATATCAGCTTTGGTTAGAAGCCAAAAATAATCATGGGCTGAATTCTCCAGCTGTTTCATATAACATCTACTCATACCTAATGGCAGGCTGCCACAAGGACTGCCATTCCCATCTACTGAGTTTTGTATTGCTCTGGCCATACACACTCCAAAAACCCCAAAACAAACCCAAACACATTTTTATAAACTCAACAGGCTCCCCCAACTCCTTGGGTCCCTGCACAACTGGTTAGACATAATGCAGGGAAGAGGAGAAGCAAGTGGCCAAACAGGAGTGGGCAGGAGGAACTGGAAGGCTGCAGGATGTCCACTTCCAGGAATTACTGCAACATAAACCTATAACCTAAGGATGAGATCCTACACCTTAAGCCAGGCTGCTGCAGTGCCATTCTTCCCTCTTTCCCCCCCTCCTGTCACAAGCACCATCTCACAAGTCAGGTCCCAAGCTTGCTGAAAACAAACCTGGATAAGGAATATAGGATAGGGACAGGGATGTATTAGAGGAAGAGAGAGTAGAAAAGGGAAGTGAATATGCCAAGATTGACAGGTCCCAGCAAAAGGCAAGCAAACAACACTATGCTACCTCTAGTTTACAAGTATAAACTATCAAGAAAAAAATACCACAAGTTGCCCAATGAAAAGGCATCTTCTGAAGCTATTGCAAAAATCTAGATATGTCCTCGAAATGCTGTCACTACTTCATCTAAGTTATACTGCAAGGACTAACCAACTGCCATTTAAATCATTACAGAGCTAGGCAAAAACCACAGTCAAAACCACAGTGTGTGCAGTAAGTGAACCTCCTAAAATTCTACCCTTGTAGGCTGACAATAGGGCACATAATTATTTACCAGCCTGTAAAAATCAGACAGCTTTTCCTTGGACTGGCTAGAAGAAACTACAAATTCTGAAGTATTTTAGTAGTGCTAATAGCTAATATCAAGGGTAACACAATGCTCAGAAGATCCTTCTAACACTTGTTGGCAACACTGCTTTTTTCAATGAATTTTAAACTGACTGAATCTTTCAAAGGCTGGCTTACTGGAAAAAGACTGAAAACCCTCTAACACAAAAAGGTCAGCAACATTCCCAGCTTCCAATCATGTCTTTAAGAACAGCTCAAGCTAAAAAAGCACAGGAATAAAATTCTTGAGCAATTCCAAATTATCAGTCTCAAGATCAGCTGTTTAAAGTCTGAGACCTTGAATCATCTTGAAGCTGAAGTAACTTGGTCAGTCTCCTCTGCCCTCTTCACACATCTTCAAAAAACTATCCAAGCCTAGAACAGTCTATGAGGTATGTTTAACCAATACACATACTAGTTCTGCCAAGGCTTTTACTCCTAGTCCCTGAAAATGTTCTTGCTATCCACTTATCCTCCTATTTAGAGTTACAACCCCTGAACAATTCAAAAGCAAGTTACTCTAAAAATCATCCCTGACACCAGAATTTGATTACACCGATCGAATGCACAGCAAAGTTTGCAGTGTTTAATCTCAGCCGTACACAGCTATGGGGCACTCCTGTAGGAAGATGGGGGTACTGAGCGGGATAAACAGTGTGCACAGGCCAAAAAATTACACCTCTGAGCTAAAACAGAGTTGTGCAATTCCACCAACAACTCTCCAGAGCTGTCAGGACTCTGTTGCCACAATGACACCTTACTTCCACTCATCACAGTGATGAGAAGCACTAGTTTTATGACTTGTTGGAAGAACTGTAACTGTTATTTTCCCATCCACTTCCATCACTGTCAGCAAGTCTTTAGAGAGAAACTGAATTGTCAAGAATTCAAAAGGGTCAAAATCTCTCTGAACAAAACAATAACAAAAGGCAAAAAGCTTTGTTCATCAATTTGGGATTCTGTGCTTTACTTTTAAGGGCTGCTATTGTTTCTTTCCTCAGATGCAGGTTTTTGAAACATATTCGCTTTAATGACTCATTTCACAACAATTCAAGTCAAAATATTTGTATTTTTATGCAATTCTGAAAAAGCAGGCATGACTAAAAAGGATGTCCAAACACTTTCCAAACAGAGTCATACATTTGCATATGCTTTCTATACAGAGAAATTAAATACAACAGCTACAGAGAATAAAGGTTAGAAGATAACAAGCAAATGAAAAAAGTTAAGACTTAAAGTTTCTGATGCAGCATTACCAGCCAATCAGAAATAAAGCATCCCATTCTGGCTTTATAAGCAGCATAATTTAAGTTAGAATCATTAACTTTAAAAAATAAAAAATCAACCATCAGAATTCTGGTTAAAGATTTGATGATGGATTTCAGTATCATTTAGTCACTATTCTGTAATCACTCCCATTACCTTGGTGACTAAACTGACACCTCTTAGATTAATACAGGTAAGCCTGACTGAGAGATATCAGGCTCATGGAGCTTATTTCCACCTGAAGCTAGTCCATGCTAAGCTTCAAGCAGTTTCCAAAGAACAAGACCCTGTGAACACACCTCATAGTCCCACTGCAAACTGCACAAAAATGGCAGGTGAGAGGGGAATCCACCAGACTTCTTGTTCTGACATGAAAAGCCATTTGGCTACGGCTCCAAATACCCAAGTCTGTAACCTACCCAAAGGTTTATCTCCAACATGGGAAAAAGCCCAGAACACTCAGAAGAGCTACGGGAGGTTCTACTTTGAAATACTTTTTAATTTCTGAGATAAAGCTATCTAGTGAGGAGTTTACATGGAAAAACATGGCACAGTTCAAACATCATCTTTATACTTCATACAAGCACCCTTCTATTTACCAAATACAAACTCAAAACATCGATATGGAAATTAGGACCCTCTCCACTGACATGGAAAAAATTAAGTTACAGATGTTCACCTTTCTCTTCCCTAATGCTTTCTTTATCCAAAAGAAGTCCTGGTGGACAGTATGGTGACAATGAGCCAGCGATGTGCACTCATGGCTAAGAAGGCCAGTGGCATCCTGGACTTTATTAGAAGGGGTGTGGTTAGTAAGTCAAAAGAGGTCCTTCTCCCCCTCTACTCTGCCCTTATGAGACCCTGGACCCCTCAGTTCAAGGAGGACACAGAAATCCTTGAAAGAGTTCAGTGCAGGGCCACCAAGATGACTAAGGGAGTGTAACACCTTCCTTGTGAGGGGAGGCTGAGGGAGCTGGGAGTGTTTAGCTTAGAGGAGACTGAGGGGTGACCTTATTCATGTTTATGAATATGTAAAGGGTGAGAGTCAGGAGGATGGATCCAGGCTCTTCTCAGTGATGGCCAGCAATAGGACACGGGACAATAGGTGCGAGCTGGAGCATAGGAAGCTCCATGTGAATAAAAGTAGAAACTTTTTCACTAGAACAGGCTGCCCAGAGAGGTTGTGGAGTCTCCTTCTCTGGAGACTTTCAAAACCCACCTGGATGCTTTTCTGTGTGATTTAGTCTAGGTGATCCTGCTCTGGCAAGGAGATTGGACTAGATGATCTTTTGAGGTCTCTTCCAACTCCTAATGTTCTGTGATTCTGCGAAGTCAGTGTTCTCCCTCCCAGAAACACTTTCTTCACAGCTTAAGAATTACAAAACAGATTAATGGATGTAACCTAGGGTGAGGCACTGAAGCTAAAACTTGCAGTAGAATGTAATACACATGCATTGCCTTCCTAGGCATATATGCAATTACTATCATAGAATCATGGAATGGTTTGGGCTAGAAGGGACGTTAAAAGATCATCAAGTTCCAGCCCCCCTGCCATGGGCTGGGACACCTCTTACCAGAGCAGGCTGCTCAAGGCCCCATCCAAACCAACCTTCCACATCTCCAGGGAGGGGCCAGCCAGCATCTCAGCGGGCACGCTGTTCCAGTGCCTCATACAAAACTGAACTTAGTTAAACTGGAGTGCTTTTATAACCATGCTAATGTTCAGATGCATGAAAAAGTTTAAACATTACAGTAAAATAATTAAAAAGTAGCTTACTGTACTCATTTCCATGATGTGACATATAGTGAAATGCCCGTGTTTACTTATATACTACATGCACATAAAGCCCCATTAGTTTTTCAAATAATTACGTGTACTATAGAGCAAAAAGTATAGTTAAAATATCTTTCAATTAAAATTTAAAGCAGATTTTCTAAAACAAACATCAGCTCCTCCCTAGATTGACATCTTTCAACTTCCCCCTCTCACAAAAACGTGTATCAGCACGGCCTCTCCTCCAGCAGGGACTGGAGGGCACCAAGAGACCATCGCGTCCAACCCCCAACCTCCCACATCCCGGAGCCCTTTTAGAGTAGCAAGGGCTGTGGCTTGCAAGCTATGCAGAGGCACCCCAGCCGAATCGCCAGCAAAGGGCCTCAATATTCCCAGCCAGGCGTTCCCGGGCGCTTGGGGTGGAACTCCAAGAGTCGCTCGGCCACCGCGAAGCAGCTGCTGCGCCACACCGCGCAGGCGCGGGAGGCTACGCGCGGCGCGAACGGCACCGCCTCGCCGCGGGGCGGGCGAGAGGCCGGCTACTCCACAGAGAGAGACCGCGCTCCGGGCGGGAGCCACGCCGCGTGCTGCGCTGACAGGGAGCTCGCGCCTCCGGGCGCCAGGACGCAAGGCCGCGCCGCCCGCCTCCCCTCAAACCCGTCTCCCTTTTAGACAGAACAGCCAACTCCGCTGCTCAGGGGCTCCCCGGCCTGGAAAGCTGAGACACCGAGACAGCCTGGGGAAGGGGGGAGGATAGGTTTTTGAGACGGGAACAGCCCGAGTTTGAAGACGAAACAACAGAGCCATAAATCTCTCGTTCACTGGAGCCGTACCGCCAGCGCGGCGGGAGGGGAAGGGGAGAGGAGGGGAGGGGAAGGGGAGAGGAGGGGAGGCGGCAGCGCAGGGCAGCCGCTCCCCGCGAAGACCCAAGAGGAGGGCACGCCGGCCCCGCCGCACGGGCGGGAAAGGGGGCGTGCGAGTGCGCACGCACACACCCGCACGCCCCCCTTCCCGCTCGTGCGCGGGGCCGCGCGCCAGCAAGCACTGCCCCTCCCCTCAGTGCGTCCCGCGCGAAACCACCCCTCCCCCGCTCCCCCCGCTCCCCTCTCTCCCCCTCCCCTCACGGCCGCCTCAGCGGCGGCGCGGCCCGTCACCGACCTCTCCACCCACTCGCGGAGGAAAGCCAGCTCCTCGGTATGCAGCAGCCCCGGGTTCTGCTTGCAGAGCCGGACGAAGGCCCGCAGCTCGCTCAGCTTGCGCGAGTCCATGGCGGAGCGACGGGCACAGCTCAAGCGAACTCCTACCCTGCCCAGCCGCCGCGCGGCGCCGTGGAAGCTTCCAGCCCGCCCCGCCCACCGCGAGGGCCCGCCCACCTCGCGGCCCCGCCCCTCCTGCCGTCGGGACACTCCCACACCCCTTCCCCGAGGCTTGGTCCCGCCCCGTCGCCGCGCAGCGGTGGGAATGTTCTAGAAGTGGAGGAGGCGGCACGTTTGAGTTCTCCCTCGGCGCAGTGTTGCCCCTTTCCCTCCCCGTTGCCAAAGTCCCGTCGCCGCCCGGCTTCCCCCTCCCGTTTCCCGTACGGGCGAGACAGGCGGTCTCCACGGGCGCCTAAGCCGGTGTGGCGCTGCTCATTGGTGGAGGGGAGGGGTGGGTAGTGCCGGCCGGCCGCGCTCGTTGATGGTGTCAGCGCGCCGCGCCGCCGCAAGGGAAGGCCCCGCCGTTGCACAGGCAGGGCCGGGGGAGGGGGTCGGGCCTGGCGGGGGTGCGGGCGGGCCCCGCGGTAGCCGCGTCCCTCGGACATGTCGCGCCTTCCGGCCCGGAGGCTTGTCGCGGCGGTGAGGGGCTGGCGCGGCTTCTCAGGTCAGAGACTCCTCTTCCCCCCACGCGCCTTATCTGACCGGTGCGGCCCCGCTCGGCGGCGCCGCGCCCTGCCCGTCCCCGGGCGCGCCGCGCGTTATGGCCCCTCAGAGCCCGCCCTCCGCCCCCGGCACCATGGCGGCGCCCAGGGGCCGCCCTCGCCTCCGGTCGCTGTGGGGGCGCGGGAAGGCAACGCAGTTGTAGCCCCGGCTGAGTCCGAGGGAAAGAGCGACGGATCATCTGAAAAATAAAGCGACGGTGTGGAAAGCTGGTTGCTGCCTTCGGAATGCTGCTTCTTTTAATGCCCGTTGTGCTCTCCTGTCTCAGTGCACGCTCTCCAGTTTGTCTTCTGTGTACGTGGGGAGAAACAGTGAAAACACTTTGTAAGCGGCACAGAAAGCTGTAATTGTATTTCACTGCCTGTGTCTCCAGGCTGTTGCGCCAGTCAGTCACCACGTAGTGAACGCTTTATGTTATGACTATCAGTTGTCATGCATAAGTGATCTTCAATTAGCGGCTAATCATGCTGGCTCCCACAGAGAATCCACGGTGTGTACGTTCTGCTATAAGTCTCTTGAGTCTCAGCGCCTTGAAAGGCAGGCAGCTGTTTTGCTTGGGTTGTACTTGCTTATGCTTGTGAAGAGTTGATTATCATCTGTTCTAAGAACCCAGTGCCATGCTATGGCAGTGTGAATTGATTTCATAGCAGACACATGGTAAGTGACAGAAAAGAGAACCAGTTTCCAAAACATCACCTGACAGATGTTAGGCAAACCAATTAGCATCTGCTGCTGTGCATCTGGTGATTTATATCCAGGCATAAGTAAGTCTTCAGCTGCAAAAGGCTGTGACTGAGAATTTCTATGTTGGAAAAGGCTGTGACAACAATACTTAATTTTAGCTTTTGTCTTTTTGTGGACACCCCCAGGTCCCAAAGGCACATGTTTGTAATTCTCTTTAAAACTTGTCTGCTTTGGCTGTGAATTTGGAAGCAGAATATGCAATTGCATACTTCTGAGGAGCTATTTTCATTGTGGCTAATGCTACTGTCAGGTAATTTAAATGCATAAATAGTGACTCTTGAGTATCTTCCATACTTGAGGTGTGAAAAAAAAATCACATTGCTATACTAACCTGTGCTATTTGATTGTGGTTTCTTTGTGGCTTCTATTACTAAAAAAAAAAAAAGAACAGGAAAGGCCTTGAACTGTACAATTGTTCCAGATGAGTGGTATTTTTTGAAGACCTATGCAAGAAGAGACAACATAGAGGTGTTGTGCTTCAAGCCCCACAGTGTTTGAGGGAAGCAAGGGAGGGAGAGTGCCAAGTGCATCATGAACACCCAAGTGTAAGAAATTGGGATGTGCCACCTGACCTAGCTCTCTGGGTTTTCCTGCTGGGTTGTCAAGTTTAGCATGTGCTGATGTCTTCTGATCTGATTAATACTGGAGCATTAGTTGAGTTGTGTGCACATTGTTTCATAGACTATTATAGTAAACAGCAAACAGAAGTTCAGGAGGGATGTTTATGTCACAGAAGGTGAATGCTGCTAGGAGTCAGATGACAGGTATTATTCTGCAGTTTTCTACCTGGAAAGGGCTTTTACCTTGACATGCTGCATTTCTTTTCCTCTAGTGTGCAGGTCATGTGTTCGCCGAAGATTTTCCATCCAGCCTGCCCAGCAGAAGAAGATTCCAAACCGGTACTTGGGCCAGCCCAGCCCCTTCACACACCCACACCTTCTCAAACCAGGTTAGGTTCAGGCCCTGTGTGAGCCAATCATTGGTATTCTCTGTTTTGCTGAGATGTCTAAGAGTATTGAATTGCTGCATCATACAGGTGTCCGTGGTTTCAGCTGTTTATTATCACCTTCATTAGGCAGTGATTCTATTTAGTAGCTAATTTTCTTGGCTGAGATGATACTGAGTCCAAAAATTGGCTTCACATGATAGCTTTTTACCTTCTTCCCATAGAGTGCTCGGTGTTGCTGACTTTAGTACTGCAGACTTTTCACAAGCTCGTTGTCCTGCAAGTACATGTAATTTATATTAAGGGGGAAATGTTTGTGCAAGCTGCACTGCCAGAATGCTTCATACCCAGTGTCTCCTGAGGGGCAAAATAGAGGTGTCATTCAGAAAAGGAGATGGGTCAGGTGTATTGATAGATGGAGGCCACTTGTCTAAAGAACATCCCCCCTTAAGAAGGGTATTCCACCTGTGAGGAAAAGAAGAGACTTGTCACTATAGAGTTAGACAGTAGTGATGAAAGAGAAGTTGAGGTAGTGCACTTATTTATGAGATAAATGAAAATGTGCATGTAGGTGTGAGAGGACAGGGATTCAATTAAAAAAAAAAAAGTAAAAAGATATTCAAGAATGTGTTCAGCAAAACATTGTGGTCTGTGTTCTTTTTCCATCAGTAGGTATACAGAGAGAATGGATGAATATATAGCCATGCATTTACATGTTTAACTCTAGGATCATGCAGGTCAGAAGAAACCCTCATGAGGTCCACCCTTTGCTCGAGACTGAGCTAACTTCAGTATTAGATCAGGCTGCTCAGGGCACTGATTAACAGCTCAGTAAATGAGGCTGATGCTTTAAAAGCACTCACAACTGAAACACAAGATTAATTCTAGATGTCTGTAGCAATTTTCCACTTAATAAAGGAGTGGTGTTTTCTTTAGAATACTACAACGCTATTTACTTCAATTATTGTTTTAAAAAACAAATGCCTTTAAAGCAAAGAGAGTTTCCAGACCTTGCAGTCAGAACACAAATCAGATTCCCATGTTTCAGCCTACCTCAGCTTCTAAACTTCTAAACAAATTGTGATAGATAGAAAGCTGGCTGGAATACAGTGGACCATAGGAAGTTGGCAATATAATATTGGAGAAATGTGGGGTCAGATCACATTAACCAGTTTCTCTGTCCTCTGTCATTTCTAGATTGCCTACAGAGTAAAACAAATTTGGTGGTTCTGTTTTTTTTCCTTAAAAAAATAAATACTTGCACTTCATAGGTGTTTGGGATGTATAGTGTTGAAAGGATGTAAAGTTTAATGCAAATACAACATAAGTGATTTTTAAAAATTCTCTTTTATCAAGGCAGAACATTCTGGATAGAACTTTCCCCCCCATCCCCTCCTCCCACCCCCCCATGCAAGAATCCACTTACAGTACAAGACATATTCCAGTTTTTATTCTAGAATTGTCTCTGTGTGACACATTAAAGAGAAATAAAATATTATGAAAGTAGAAACTTAACAGTATGACAGTGCTATCTATGGTACAATAGGGTATTAGCCAAAGTACTGATTAAGGCTCAGGTGTTAATTCATAGTTAAGGAGTCTCACATTTAATAAAATACATACTTGAGCTGTTGTTGGTTGATCTTTCAACTTCAGTCTGGTTTTGGTGAGTATCTTAGTCCTTCGTGACCAGAGCAGCTTAAATCATACTTTCATCTAAGAGATGATTTGTTTAGTTAGAGTCATTAGGAATATAGTATTTAACTTTGGAAAAATCCAGATTGTTAATTGAGAAAAGCAACACCTGCCCTGGAGAAGATTCCTTCTCTTAATCAGAGCCTGCCTGCAGTTCATGGTTTCTTTCTCCCTGGAATCTTGTGACTGGTCAGACTCTGCAACCTCTGTGTTTCTGCCTGACCTCCCAGTATATGCAAGACTCAATCCGCCCCTTATGGGTTAGAACTAGTTACTTTATGGGTTGACTTAGTGTGTATTTGAATAGACATTCTTGCTTTATCTGGGGAAATAAATGCTCAGCCTCAGAAGGTAATCTTCTGTTCAGTGTCCAGATGCTATAAAAACCCATCAGTTTTCAGCAGGCAAAGTCCAGTTTGACTTGCTCTTTCCCCCTTTTTTACATTTCTTTCTGAAAACACCCATCTGTGTTGGATCTTTGTCTAAAGGTACCAGGTTTGGTGACTTCTTCTTTTGCACAAAAGTGCATAGCAGAAAATCTGATTTGTTAAGTTCCTGTGTTTGCACGACAGAGGAGCAGAGTGAGCGAGGATGAGCACACCCTACGTGCTGTAGGGGTGGAAGCTGAAGAGGTGCATGAGAGAGCAGTGGAAAAGCTGATGAGAGACCACAGTGAAGCCGTGCACACAAAAGGCATCAGGGAGAAGGCAGGAATTAGGCATGCAGTTAGTAAAATATGAGTGCCTTGAAGTTCTCAATCTGGTTTGTTTTGTATTTGTAGGAGAGGTAACCCCAGGATTGTCACAGGTGGAATATGCTCTTCGCCGACACAAACTGATGTCGTTGATCCAGAAAGAAGCCCATGGCTGGGATGGATCGGACCACACAGTGATTCTGCTGTCCAACCCTACGTACTACATGAGCAATGACATACCCTATGTTTTCCACCAGGACACTAACTTCCTCTACCTCTGTGGGTTCCAGGAGCCTGACAGCATCCTGGTGCTGCAGAGCATTCCTGGCAAAGCACTGCCATCCCACAAATCCATACTTTTTGTGCCCCGGAGAGACCCAAGCCGAGAGTTGTGGGATGGGCCCAGGTCAGGCACAGATGGGGCAGTTGCTCTCACAGGAGTAGATGAAGCTTACACCATTGAAGAGTTCAGGCACTTGGTGGCCAAGCTGAAAGGTAATATAAAATGGAGAGGCAATGAAAGGAGGTGTCATTTGCAGGGTATGGGTTCGGAAGGTGGTTTGTGACACCAACTCAGTCGTGAACTTGGGGAGGCACAGGGAATATGATGGCATCATGAAGGCAGTTGGAAGTTCTTGTTAGCTTCTTGGTGATCACCAATGGAAATGTAATTTTGAAAATAGTAGGATTTCCTCCCCTCTGAATTTCTTGTGTACCCATGTGAATGCCAGTGTGCATACCTGTAAAATGGGGGGAACAGAATAAGGGGGTGTTGGAAAATGCTTCACAAAAGGAGGTGGTTAGTCCACTCACCCTTTTAAGCTAGATGTTGAGAAATATGAACATTGCTGTCCTTTCAACGTGTTCCTCTGCATCTAACATCACCACGTAACCTCAATACTTATAATCCAGGGTGAACTTAAATGCATTATAAAATGAAGCTGAAGGCTTATGACAATATAAAAAGGTCAAGTGCTTGGGGGATTACACAGATAAATAGAGTGAAATGCTGGAGTCTTAAATACCATCTCTCATTCTAGTTCTTTCATTTCAAAAAAGATACATTTTTTTGAAAACAGAAAAGTCACAGGAAGGGCAACAAGGATGATCAAAAGTATGGTGTGTGTGTATGAGATACATGCTAGATAAACCCAGTCTGTTTGAAAAAGAGAATGGAAGGTAAGTTATGAGAAATGCATGTGGTTATTGAAAACACTGAGGATGAGTAGGAACGATCAGTTGTTAGTTTTCATCATTTACAAAGGGAACACTGAGTGAAATGGCCAGATGGGAGGTTTTGACACCTTTTAAGTTGTAGTTCATTCATGGAAAGTTTGGAATGTGAAAAGTATAAATGGATTTAAAAGTTCCTTGGGGGAGGTCCATGAAAAGCAGTTAATCACTGTTACAGAGATGCAGCCTTGAAATGAAGAAAGCAGAAGCTGGGAGGATATGCTAAGGAAATGTTCTCTCATAAATGCCCAGTTTCCTAGAAACTTCTTGTAAACACTTGCTAATGGCCACTGTCACCAAAGAAGGAGGGTGTAGGTGGACACATGGCTTTTCTACTCATTTAAAATGCTCCTGTGGGGAGAATGTGGGTGCTAACTTTGATGTTCTAAATGCATTTCCACATAGATAAGTATGTTTGTCCTCAGTAAGTTCCTTTTCTCTCAGTGTCTGAAATAAGTGATCATTCCCCAAGGACAGTCTGAAGTGTCGTTGATAATGACCCTGATTCCCTGTGATGGGTTAAAGGTAATTCACTGTACAGTGTCAGAGGGGACAGGCTAAATGAGACAACAGTTCAGAACATGCACCCCTGCAGTGCAATAGCTACTTAGCTTACACACGTGCAGCTGTGATTTGCAAACTCTGGATGGATCTGTGCAAGATCCCTGTATTCAGTGATGATTAGGAAACCCAACATTTGCATACAAGTTGGGGTTTGTCAAATCTGCACGCTATGGGTTGGTAATCTTCCAGGTCTTGAAGAGATCCCCAGCAACCTGTGGCAGTAAAGATGTTTATATGGTTTGTAAATGCCAGTTCAGAGGAAATTAATTTCTCATACAGCAACATGTCTAGTTTGGGAGGAGGTTTTTTTCAGTATGGGGAGGACATTTCTGTGTTTATTTTTGTCTGTGTCAGCTTTTGGTTTGTTTTCCAGGTGAGTCAAACATCGTTTGGTACGACTTGACCAAACCAGTGCACACGGAGCTGCACTCTGACTACATGCAGCCCCTGGCTGAGGTAAAAGGTCGGAACAAAAAGCACATCCAGGGCATCCGACACCTGGTGCAAAACCTTCGTCTGATCAAATCTCCTGCAGAGATTGAAAGGATGAAGATAGCTGGACGGGTGACAGCAGAGGTATGGGGTTGTTTGCTCTCCAGGTGAACCGGTGCATTCCTTTAAGGAGAAAAAGGGGAGAGGGCTCTTGATGGAGTCACACTGGTTGGAAGGATAGCATTGTCTAATGTGTTACTGAGCACCTGTGTCCAAAACAGTGGCTGGGCTTAGCTTCCTCCACATGACACTAAGAAACAGACTGCTTGGGCTGCCAGCCTCTTTCTCTCAGTGTAACTCCAGCAAAGACAAGCCAGCAGCTGTTAGTATGTGTTCAAAAGCAGTATCTATTCAGGAACAGGGGTAGCCTTTTCGCTCTCTTCACAGCTTCCCCTCTCCTTCCCCAAACAATTTTCTTCCCATTTATTCTGCTTTAGAGGAAACAGGATTCTTGTGAACGCATTGCCTCTGTACGTCTCTATATCCCCCTGCTCCCTCAAACACCATTTGAATTCATTGGTCAGATTTTAAACTAATCTGACAGATAACCTCAGATGCAATTATGCTATTGTAAATGTTATTAAAATGGATAGCTAAGCAGAAAAGAGGGGCACAGCTTGTCCTTCTCTGCCTCTGGTTCCTGTGTTCAGGACTAGCTGATATTAGACCTTGCCCAAAAGATATCAGATAAAAAAGAACTTCTCTCAAGTTCAGGCTCCATGCTAACTGACAAGCCCTTGTTTTTCATAGGCTTTCATAGAGACTATGTTTGCCAGCAAATCCCCAGTGGATGAAGCCTTTCTGTATGCAAAGGTGAGTACTTTGTGGTTGGAGGGGAGATAGAAGCACTGCATGTTAGTTTTCTTTCCAGGAAACTAAAAATATCAGCTATGTCTATAATGTGCTTCTCACTGTAGCACATTTCTCCTTCACTCCACTCTTGCAGTTCCTAGGATGTGGAGAACAGTCAGTGTGAGGAATTCTTCAGCTGTACTTCCAGTACCCTTATCGAATGAATGTAGTGGTTGTCCAGGTTTATCTGCTATGGACATCTTTTTCTACTGTATTTAAAGACAAAACCTGCTAAACTAGAGATATGGTTATTGTCTTATTCTATAATACGGTTCTGTTGTACAGAATTCAAATAGTTATAAGACCTATTTGTAAAGCCTGCTTCTCTTGACTCTAGTCTCTTACTACATGAAAGTACTGCAGCTATCTTGAAGCAGTGTAGGCACCTCTCAGTTGCAAAATAAGGACTAATTGGCCTGTGCACTTGCTAAGGAATTTTGTAAGGAATTGCTGTGAGATGCCTGCTTGAGAAACATCAGCAGGATTTGACCCTGTGTTATGACATAGATGGGCCTGTGCTGACATGGCACTGAGCAGCAGTACTGACTTTGAAAGAAAATTACTTTAATTAAAGTGTATTTTACAGATCAATTTTTCACTCCTGAATCAGGATCATAAAGCCTGCTTTGCTACATGCAGCCATCCTGGAGTGTTCTCTCCTACGTGGTTTTGGTAATTATAGAAAAGACATGTTAATAATATCTTGAGAGTATAGATGTAAGATAATTAATTTTATTATTTCATCAGCTTCATCACTCAAGAAAGGTAAAGATCTTGAGGCTTACATTGCCTTTTTTCCCCCTCAGGTAGTGCATACTTTCAAACCTCCTTAGTTCAACAGAGTCATGAAAATAGATAACTGCTGTAATAATGCTGGGACTTTATAATCTTTAAAGATGAGAGCAAAACACAACTGTTGTCATGCTGTTATTTAGGATCTTAGAAAATTTGCAAAGTTTATGGCAACTAAGAGCTATTTTATTTAGGAACAAACCCTCACCTGGATTTATGACAACGTAATGAATGTTTGATGCAGTACTGAACAGCTTGCACCAGAAAGAGCTTCCATCAGACCAGATGCAGTCTTAAAACACTGCCTTAAAAAGTGGAGGTTTTTTACTCCAGTGTTCTTGGAAAGTCTTCAAGGCTGCTTCCATTTAGTGAGCTCACTTTCCAGTTTGACTTTGTGTGGTACAAATTAAGAAAACAGTTGTAGGACATGAACTATAGCAGCCCCAGGATAGCTACTCACCTGAATTGACACTGACAGTCATCTCCGTTCTGAATTGGTATTGCAGTTTGAATTTGAGTGCCGGGCTCGTGGTGCTGACATCTTGGCCTACCCTCCTGTTGTTGCTGGTGGCAATAGATCAAACACTTTGCACTATGTGAAGAACAATCAGCTCATCAAGGTAAACCATATGGTGTCTGGTAAGTTACAATGCAGTGCTATGACACACTGTCCCCATGTGTGTCCCCTAGCTGCTGTTCGTTTTGACCAGACAGATCAAAACACTTAAATACACGCTTTCAAGTGAGCAGGGGAAAGGAATCCTGCCCTGGTTAATTTTATCATCAGCCAAAGATTAACTTTGCTCCAGCCAGTCTCTTTCCTTCTCATGTTTGCAGTATTTTCTAAACAGCAGAATGACTTGCAAACAAGCTTGCAAACAACTTCATTTTGCAAGCACATCTGCTCCCACACTGTGTGCAGCAGTGGGCAGTGCTGGGTGGGTTGCTAACCTCCCAAAAGAGAGAGGGTGCTGCACCAGGCAGAGTGAAGGCACTGTGGGGGTCCTCTGTTGTCCTTTGCATTGCTTGGCCTTGCTTTGCAACATGGGGCACAATAAATAACTCATTCCTGTTCTGGTGAAGCCAAAAAGCATTTTGGACTCCATGTAAGCCAGCAAAATGGGAAAGGGGGAATAAGGAGGGAAAGGATCAGTGTTAAATGTTGAGACATAGATTTGCTGTCTGTAGGTAAATTAAGATGTCTTCTTTACTTTGAAGATTCCTGTTATCAAATTGAACCCTCTCCAGCTTTCCTGACAATTTTAGATTCAATTTTAGATTTAATCCTGTTTTAGATTCAGACAAGTATTTTCAGGAGCAGCATTTCCACACTGCTCTCCTCATGATACACTTTTCAGAGGAGCATATTTTGCCTCTGTCCTAATGCAGGATGAAATTTTCCTGCTAGCATTGTCTTTTCTTGAAGCTGGCATGCTGGCAGGCCTTGAAATGATCTGCAGAGACAGACACACAAAAGATATGACAGGCTGCTTTTGGCAGAAGGAAGCCGCCTTTGTTGTACTGTCGCCCAAGGTCAGGCGTGCTCATGTAACTCCGGTTGCTTCTGTTGAAGTTGTTCAGTTAAATGACTGTCACTTGTTTGTTTTTTTTTCAAAACTGTGAAGTAGGAGGTTAAGCCCATAAACTTGACTCTCTCTTTTCCTTTGTGTGCCACTTCCTACAGATCTTGTTACCAAATAGGTCAACAAAGTGTCTAATTTGGAATGTACTTGAAGGCTGTTTGTGGCCTCATGTGGACTTCATTCAGTCCACCACTTGACTCAGCATTAAAGAGGACAAGATGCACAACATGAGGCATTACTGCATGCTCAAACCACAGGCCGAATTCCCTTAGCCAAGAAATTGTTACTTAGCTTCTTTAATTGCTTGGAAGAGAGCAGGTGCCATCATTTCACGTATTATTTAAAGAATTGAACCAGCTATTCTGAAAAAGTTAAAAATACAATTGAACTATGTAGCTAATGGCCTGTCTATTAAGTGGGAGAGTGGGATCTGCTCCCTGCTAGTTTATCCACTCTGTGTTTGTGGCACTGAACTGTACACAATGATAGTAGCTAGGGCAGGAAGCAGTGCTAGCAGTGAAACTGCTCATTGTTTCCCTTAATGTGTTAGAATGATTCCTTGTCCTTCCACTTATGGCTGCTGGCACCGTCACAGATTGTGGGATGAATCTCTATAAAAGGCCTTGGATTACATGCAGTGTAATTCCATAGAGAATTTAATCCACTCTTTTTACAGCTCCCACTGCTATATTTGTTGTTAGTCCCTTTAAGGAGGGTGAGCAAAGCAGTGATTTTGTTCCTGGCCCTTTGTCTTTTTTCGCTGTGCTGTCAGTGATTTAACTGACAGGGAACAGTTTTGCTGAAGAGAGCCGGAGGTTCACGTCTCCAAAAGCTTTTTCTTTGTCACCAGTTAGATTCAGAAGTAGATCTTAGAGCAGTCAAGGAACTCCCAGAAGAGAACAGGGAAGATGGCACAAGCTATTCAGTAGTGCATTTACATAGTGATACACTGTCAGAGAACTGATGTTGCTGGGTCCTCCTACTTTGCGAAAAGGCTAAATCTTTAGCTGTTAGAGATCTCATGGGTAGCTCAGGAATGTATGTTTCTGTTGCATAACCCTTCTGTCTCAATCACTAGCAGAGCGCTGCTGGGGAGAGGGGTCACTGGTGTAATTTGCTGGAATAGGACTGCTGTCTCAGGGCACAGAATAGTTCAAGGAAAATATCTTTTTTTACTCCAAAGTGTTTGAAAGTCAGTGTGTTCAGGCTGTAGATAAACATAGCAGTCAGGGACTACCTTGCAGAGAAACATTCCAACTGGAATAGCTTATTTATAAACAGTAGCACCCAGAGTGTTGTTCTGCTAAAGAAACTCCCATCTCTGCAGCTGCTTTGTAAAAACAAACATGTAATCTCCTTCCCTGCTCTCAGCCAGGGAAATCAATTCAGTTAAAAGCCCGACTGACCCGCGGGGTGGTTTTTCCTCTTACCCTCCAGGACGGTGAACTGGTCTTACTAGATGGTGGGTGTGAGTCTTCCTGCTACGTAAGTGACATCACGCGTACCTGGCCCGTCAATGGAAGGTATGCTGCAATAAAACATTCTGAAGAACTTTGAGATGCTCTTAAATAATTGATGGATTGAGTGTATGTGTGTTTCATCTCTGTGTGAGGAGTTCCATTCGATGGTTCATTCAGTGGTTCTTCAGAGTAATCAAATTATATGAACTAATCTTTCAGCATGAGAAGCTGTATTCCCCACTGCCTCGTTAATTACTGCATGAATTTGTGTGATTACTGCTATTTTCAGCTATTACAGCATGCAGAAACTGCAGAGAGGGCTTCTGTGCATTCAGCTGTGGCTGTCTGGGCACAAGAGAACAGGAGTTCAGTTGACCTGTACACGGGTCTGTCAGTTGTGAATTTCCTGGCATGGTGTCCCTGTGGTTGTGTATTTGATTCCTGTATGTTTTGGCTCACGTCTGTTCTTTTTCCTGCAAAACCTTTGCCTTACCTTGTTTTGGGGTTAGGTTGTCAGCTAAGAAACCCTGCCTCTGCCCCATGTACTGAAGGGCATGCTGAAATCATGCCTTGTCTGGCATTTCAAACAAGGAGCTAGTTGCTTTCCTTTCTGACTTTCTCTGCTCCAATCCTGAACTGAATCTGTCCCAAAACCAGGTTCTGGGTAGAGGTTTAGCTGTGAAAAATATCCTTTTTACCTACCTTTGATGGTTTTCAGGTTCACCAAACCCCAAGCAGACCTATATCAGGCTGTCCTGGATATCCAGAAGTCCTGCCTGAGCCTCTGCTCCCCAGGCGTGAGTCTAGAAAATATCTACAGCCTCATGCTGAGCCTCATTGGACAGAAACTGAAAGAGTTGGGGGTCCTAAAGAGCAGCATCACTGACAGCCACTTCTTCAAGGTACTTGAAGGCTTTTTTACTCCAACTTCCCCCCACTAGCCCTTCCTGTTTTTCTCCTTGGGCCATGATACTGGCTTTAGTTTGGCTCAGGAACTTACTTTTAAGATTAATCTTCTAATTGTCCCCACTTATTGTGCTTTAATTCATGTTGTGGGCTGGTCTCAGCACAGGATTGGGTTTCTCTCAAACAAGGCTTAACTTGAAGACGTGTTTCAGCCATTCAGCGCACAATTTGGGCTGAAGTAGCCCCCAGCCTTACACCTACTTAGTGTGAATATGTATTCCTCCAGGCTTGTGTACTGGGGCTGGCTGCGGTGGAGTTAGTTTTCCCCACAGCAGCCCCCTAGTGTTGTGCAGCCAGCAGGGTGTGGGTAACACACCCGGGTTTCAGCTGCTGCTGAGCAGTGCGGGCGCAGCACCACCGCTGTCTCTCCAACATACCCCTTCACCAGCAGGCTTGGGATGGGCAAGGTCCTGGAAGGGGACACAGCCAGGAGACCTGACCCAAAGTGAGCACAGGGGTATTCCATGCCATTTGGCTTCTGCTCTGCAGTAAAAGCTGAGAGAAAGCAGGAGGGGATTTGTTATTTATGTCTTCCGGAGCAACAGCTATGCGTACTGCAGCCTTGCTTCCCAGGAAGTGGATGTGCATTGCCTGCCAGTGGGAAGTAGGAAGTATAAATCTTTTGGGTTTCCTGTGCTTCTGTGCACAGCATTTTGCTTTTGCATTATTAAGCTGCCTTTATCTTGACCCACGAGGGTTTTTCCCATCTTATTTCCTCACCTCCCACATCCTGCTGAGGAGAGGAGTGATAGAGCAGCTTGGTGGGCACCTGGTGTCCAGCCAGGGTCAACCCACTACAACTTGCTGTTTCTCTCCACAGATCCATTCCCAGTCTGCACTGCTTGTCAGTGTTGATGTAGCTGTACAGACAGTCTGAAGGAACCTGTAGAGACATTGGCACTGACACAAAATTCTGAGTCCCAGGCTGGCTGCAGGCAATTAGTCAGTTTTGTGTTTAACACAGCATAAATCTGCACTACCACCAAGAGGTCCCACTTTTCTTAGTCATTCAACCTGCTGCCTCTTCTGCACCATTTTGTGTTGGGATTGGGCTATGCAGAGCTACCTAGTGAACAGGACCAGGAAACTGGTCAGCCTTAGAGCTGAACCTGCAGTTAAAGCAGGATTGCTTTCCAATGGGAGAAGTTTATCCAGTCCCACTCACCGCAGGCCTGCATGATTGCTGATGCTGGTACAAAGTAGATGGCAGAACTGGGTGACAGAACTACCAGGACAGATTTCTGCCAGATTTAATTGTCCTGCAGTGTCAGTGCAGTAACAGCACAAGTTCTCCTGTGAACGGAACCTATCATGCCGGTTTTTCTCGGCAGGCGGCAGCACAGCCCGATGAGATCCGCGTCTGCCGGCAGCTCATTCCCCAGTGAATATGAGGAGCGTGGGGCAGAGAAGGAATTAGCTCTTTGATTCTTGCTGTCAAAGGAGCTTCTCTCTGGAGGGAGGGGGATTAGGATGGCGCGGGGGGAGGTGGTGACAGTACACTGTAGTGCTGGATTAAAATCCTTTTGTAGCTCCTGAGTGAAATCGGCACAGCGTCCGCTCTGTGGTACATGAGACCTACCCCTTTGCCACATGACATACCAGCTGTATCAGCTGCTGCTGGTTGTCAGGGTCTGCTGATGAGAGCAACCCAGGGCTTGGATGTTTAAGGGATGGAAAGGTTTGGGTGCAGCAAAGCTCAGTGAATCGAAAACTGAAGTCTTGCCTGACATGCTGATGTGGTGATGGGCTTGCCCTGTGCTTTTCAGTGAGGGGGAAAGGCAGTCTGCAGTATGCTCATGATAGGTTCTGCTGGGTTTTGAGGGCCATCCAGTGCTGGTAAATGCAAGACAGCCTCTGGTGACCTAGTCATGGCAGTAAGATTGCTAGTTAAGCACATAACTATCCTGTCTCTCCTCCACATCTTTTGTATTGGAACAAGAGGTTGGGCTGTGTTAACTGCCTCCATGACACTTGTTCTGTCTTCTGCTAGGCCGTTCGAAAGTACTGCCCTCATCATGTGGGCCACTACCTGGGCATGGATGTTCACGATACCCCAGACATATCTCGATCACTCCCGCTCCAGCCAGGCATGGTGATAACCATTGAACCAGGTAAAAAGATAGGCAGTCGGTGGAGAAAAGTGTGACACACTGAGGATTACAATATTGCTTTGAGTAGCTAGTCCTTCCCACCAAAGCATTCAGGTCCCAGCAGGTGAAATGGAAAACTGTTACAGTATTAGAAAACCTTAAGTTATTTCCCTCCCAAAGTCGCTACAGTATTAGGAAGCCTCATTTCCCTCCCAGACCCAGACAAGGTAACAAACTGTGCTGGTAAACTCTCAGAAAGTGCCTGGGCCTGCTAGAGTTTGACCTACAGCAGCACAGGTCAATCGCAGAGCTGAGAAGCAGGGGAGACTCACTTTCACTTGTGCTGTGGTCCATGTTACTGTGACTATGCAATGACCAGTCACTGGCGGTGTAGGTCTCAAGCCTTGCAGCCTGTAATTACAGGCAGTCACAACATAGCTTTGCAAATTGGGCATTTTGCGATGAATCTTTCGGCTCATCACTGGATTTGGAGCTGTCAGCTGGAAACTGATATTTAATGCTCATCTCTTTCTCTATTCAGAGCATTGTTAAAACCAAGCGCTGAGAGCGAGAGGTGCAGAAAGGCCAGCTGTAATTGCAGGAGGTTTTATTAATGTGCCAGTGTACATAGGCACTGAGGGGCACTTGCTTAGCCCTCCAAGTGCCAGGAGTGAGGAGAAAGAGCAGCTTTCCCTCTCAAAATTTTTCAGGATCAAACATGTGTTACGTTGCTGAAAAATCCATCCCTGCTGTTGTGGCAGTGCAGCAAGGGAGCGGCGTTGTTCGGGAGAGTGGTGTGTGGTTTAATTCCCTTCTTTCTTTCCATAGGCATTTATATCCCAGAGGATGACATGAATGCCCCAGAGAGATTTCGTGGCATTGGCGTGCGCATTGAGGATGATGTTGTAATCACAGAGGATGCACCTCTCGTCTTATCTGCTGACTGTCCCAAGGAGATCTACCACATTGAGCAGATCTGTGGCCGCAGCTCATGATGCCCCTTCTCTGCCTCTTGCATCCTCCTTGGGAGACACAGTCTTCCAGGGATGCAGATCCCCATAGGCTGTAGTTGTCAAGTGATGGAGGGTGTGGACAGTTGATGGCTGTTTCCAGTGCTGGGGCTGAGCAATGGAATGCAGGAGGCTTGGGTACTGAGGGATGAAAAAGCAAAGCAACCTTTTCTGTGTGCATTTTCTTTCTGATTTGATCAGTGCTGATGTTGAGCTGTTGTGGGACTTGAGGGTGGATTCTTCTCTCTGCTGTGTGGATCCATCTGTTCTGGTGCCCTTGGAGGGATGGATTTTGTCAGTGCCACCAGCAGGGCCTCTGCCTGGTCCCTCTCCAGATGCATAGGTGCAACTGCTGAGATCAGGGCCCTGTTTTTTTTAACTTTTAGAGATCAGGGCCTCATTTTTTTCCCCCTTTAGCAGTAGTTTCAGAACGGTCAGATTTTAAAAATGAAGTTCTGATAAATGCTGTTTTGGGGAAAATAAAGTGTGTCAGACAGCTTTGATTTTTTTTTTACAGAGCCCTGGAAGAAGGAGGTTAGGTGATCAAGAAGATGGGGTTCGTTGGGAGGTAGTTTTATATGAAGCCTGTGGGGAATGCTTTTATTATTTTAAGGATAAGGACATGTTTGAGCCTTGTTCAGGCATATGCAAAACAGGCCAACAGCAGGAACAAGCATCTCATCTGGTCTTTAAACTTCTTGGAGTGTTCAGTAATTTCAGAAAGAACCGATAAGGTTCAGGAAGTTGAACATACCTGTTCTTGCTGTCTTCCACATTCCCTTCTTTTTGTCCCAAATGCCCATTCCAGTCTCCTGTTCTGAGCCCACCTCTGTCCTGGGAACCAGGTCCAAGACTGGCTGTGTTGAACTCCTCTGGTGAGCTGCTGGTTGTCACCTAGATGCAAGGTGTCAGATTCTGAGCCAGTCACAGCATCTTTCTGCTCTATGCTGTAAGTGCCAGCAGCCTCAGCAGCAGAGTCTGCCCTGTGGCAAGTCTCAAGTCTTTACATGGCTTTCATACAGAATTTGAAGTAATTCTAAACTCTGAGGGCAGGATCACAGCTGCCTTTTGCTTTTTGCCAAGCGCAGTCAGTAACTAATGCTCAGTGATAAGCTTTTTGAGGCACCTGCAAATGTGCTTAGGGGCTGGGATGGATGAGGAGAGTTGTCTTCCCGCAGCATGAGCCCACCGCCCAGGCTGTTGTATGCTGTAGTAAATACACCTGCTACAGCCAAACGTCATGTCTGTGTATTTACTGAAAATATTTTGACAATCAGCTGTTTAACATGTCTGAAAAAATGCCTCTCATCAGTGCATCTCCTTTTATTTATGCTTGCTGTTGGACCACAGCACCGTACTTCCTTTCTGATGGTTCCTTTCAGTATTTTTCCTCCGTTACTCTCAGTTTTCCTTTTGTCTTCTCTTCATTTATTGTCTACTTTTGACCCACTGTAATGTCACTGCTTCCTAATCCATTTTCTTTCTACTCAGTGCCACTGCCTTTTCCCCAGCGTGCCCTAATTCCTCACAGTGAATGCAGTCAGAAGCATGTGGGGAGGTTAGTCAGGGCTCCTAACTTCAACCCCTGGTTCTGTTGCTCTGTGACCTCTGGCAAAAGCTGCTCCTTTTTTCTCTTTTTTTTTTCTTTTCTGTGTTTCACCTCACTTAGCAAAGGCCAAACAGGACAGTGTCTTGCATCTCTCCTGCTTTTAGTGGAAGCCATTGTTAGATGCTCACGCGTTGCAGTGATGTGTACAGTGCCCATTGCTAGAGGAAGGCTTGCTGAGCGTGGGCACAGAACTGATGAATACTTTTGATGTTGCTCTGATCTGTTAACACATTTCTTGTTCCTGTTACACCTGTTAGAGCCATGTCAACTGGGACAGATCTTGGATTTTGGAACTAAGCAGCTTAAAAATAACATTAACCTGAAAGCTACATGATGCGTGTGCTGATCTGCAGATCCGCCCATGTACCTGACAGAGTTAATAATTGTACTTAGTGTAAATAAGCCTTTGAAATAGATACAAGAAAAAGTTATTTTTAAAATAAAACAATTTGTAGAAAGCGTTTTCTCAGGCCATCATGCATGGCTGTGAATATAAGCACTTCCAGAAAGAGCATTCTTTTTCAGGGAGATGTGTAAATTATCTGTAACCTGTCTTGGACTTGAAATGGCATTGTCAGATGCAGGTACACAGTAATTCCTACTCAGGAAAATCCTGCACCTTGCAAACACCAGTAGATTTTAGGGGTGTGACAGAAGAACGTTTCTGTCGGTCAAGAAGAGTTTGTGACTACGCTGAGTGGAGAGTAATGGGTCTGCTAGGGCTGCTGTGCTCCACTGTGCCAAGGGTGTCTGATCTAGGCTGTGCATTACTGCATTTTCTGTAGCTTTTTCCAGAGTGTCCAGCCATTTCTTCAGGATAAACCGCTGCTAATGTTTTGAATCTGTTGTTCCATGTAAAGAAGGGCGCGTTTTGCAGAATGCAATAAATGTGAGCCTTGGTCAGCCTGAGTTCTTGAAGGCTTTTTCTCACTTGTTGCAGAGGTGGATAATCAGAATATTGTCTGGGACCTACGTACACGCTGCAGTTTCCCAACAACCAAACCCACAAACATTTTACATGAACCTTTGTCAAGAAACAGTAAAGAATCCCTTCTCCAGCTGCACATACCCGTGGTGCATGAACCTCCCCAGTCGCCAGTCCCATCAGCCAGGTTTAGGCTGTCTCTGCCTCACAAGAAATACCTCATTCCAGCCACTTGGGAGCAGGAGCAGCCTGGTGGCAGCGCAAGTCTCCAGCTGCTTGATGAGGGCGTTGGTGGCATCGCTGGAAGTGAAAGAGAAATTGAGGTATGTGCAAGTTCACTTGGGGAGAGGTTTTATTGCAACTATGGCATGGGTTTTAAGGGCATCGGAGCATGAGAGATGATGAGAACCGCCCGTCGCTCCGGAGAAGCTGTTTTGCTTTCAGAGGAAGCCTGTGAGGCTTCTCCTGGCTTTCCCAGGCTTTCTCATTTCACCTTCTACCAGGGGCCTCCTTTGCCTTGCAGAGGACTAGTTAGTAGTAAAGTCCTGTTGTTAAAATACGCTCTGAGCAGAGGTGCCTACGTGTACATATGTTTCTGTCATCGAAGCAGAAAGCAATTTGGCATTCTGTGAAAAATGCAGTCTGTCTTTCCTGAACCAGATTCGCTACTGTGCAGGGGAACCTGATGCTGCAGGCAGAGGGGAACCCATGGAGCATGTAGGAGAGAAGGGACTTGGGGGGTTTGGGGATCATACAAGGCAGTAGAGAAGATTCAGGAGAAAGGTGTGATTTGGAGCCATGGGGATGTGTGAGGCTCGATGTGAGAGCAAGGAGAGAACAGGGTATAAAATGGCTTTTCAGGACGTTGGGGGAGCGGTGCAATAGTGAGAGAACTGGTTATGCTAACCAGGAGACCCTGATTGATTTGTTCTACTCAGGAGGGGGGAAACAAAGGAGTCAGGTTGTATTGATGAACTTGGTCTTAACAGTTAGTTTAATTATTTCTTTTTAAAAATCAATGGAATTATCATATGAGAAAGTTTTTTGCAGTTTCATGTTATTGATCATGTGTCAAATTTTAAATAATGTAGAGGGAAGAAAGTATGTTTCCAGGCAAAATCTTCATTATGATGGAAGGAGCCAGGCCGAGGTTACACGCTCTTACGCTCCCCAAATTACTGCTGTGGCAATTCAGTAATTACTCCCAGGAGAATTACCATAAAGCAAAAGGAGTTAGGGTTAAATTTAGGAAAAAAATCTATATGAGATAAATGACAAAAATGCATTAATTATGATGAGATGCTTAATACTTTCTGTAACTGGGTAACGTAACTCTGCACTGCAGTAAATGGACTTTTTTTTTCTCTTTTAAATAGAGCTGTCAAGAAACCTCTATGGGCACCTCTGCACTCGTATGCAGATCTGAACTGCATCTAAGGTTATCATTTCATGGGTTCATTACAGAATCTCTTTCAGTGTGCTCCCTATGTGCATGCTCAGCCTCTACCTCATTTCCAGTCCTCGTTTGGACACTCGTGACGCTGGCTCTAGGAATGGGTCTGACTTACAAACTTCATTGTATTTCAGAGGTTTGTTTACAATTAGTTACATTATAAAGCAGAATTCATAACTTAAATGGCCAGTGAGGCACAGTGGGCTCAATGACACTCACCTTCTCCCCTCAGCTCCTTTCTCCTTCTCAGAGTTTGTCTTGCTGCCAGCTCTGATCCTTCCTTACTAGCAGCAAGCAGAAGAAAGAACCTGAGAGAAGTTATGCCTCAGCCCACTGTGTTATGTCAGAGCCCGGTGTTTGGCTAACTAAATCTGGGCTCTCAAGAGGGTGAGCAGAAGGGAATAAGGAAGAATCTCCAGGTCCTCCACGTGTGTTACCTTTTGCTCCCTCTGACCATGTATGGTATGGTATGGACAACTCACACCATGATGGTTATCCATTAACAACGGCAAACAAAAATTCCTATCTGGATAAGCCTGATAGCCAGATCTTTGAGCGAAGACAAAGTAAACAAGGGAGCTGGTTGTAGACCCAGGAGTGAGAATGGATACCATAGGGTTCAACATACTCCTTCCCCATGGATGTTGAGGAAACAAGTAGTACTGGAGGAGTGATGTGCAGTCTCAGTTTGGGAGCTTCTTGCAAATGCTGGTGTGAGATGCTGCAGTGGGCCAGAACTGAGGGTGGTGAAAGCTCTGTCTTGGTTTTCTCCTTTTGAGACCATAAAGAGCCTGTGGCATTTTAAAGGAATCTCTTTTTTCCCAGGATTCAGACAGGAGTATTGCAGCAGCAGAGGTTGAGAACATTCAGCCTATGGGATCAGTCATCAACTAGGAGAAGTTGTCAGTCCAGCAAAAACTGAAATGCAGCTCTTCCCAGGGCTCACTGCGCTTTCTGCAGCACATTAGGCCAATATGAGCAATACTGTGTGAGGGGAAGAGAGGTTCAGCATATTTTCGTTCCCAGGCATCTGCATCCATGTGCATTTTTGGGAGATTAATGCAAAATGGGATTGGCCACTGATCCAAGTTACGGTTCAGTGGCCTGACTTGTACCAGGGAACATTTAGCAGAGGTCGGATGATTCCTTAACATATGAATCCTTGGCTCAGAGAGGGGGTGCTTTAAGTTTGGGGATAACAAACTTTGGCTTTTCCAGTCTAACACACACACAAAGCGCAACATGTGACATCAGTTTTACCTAAGGGAGCTACGACCAATACCTCTGTAATCAATAGTATCACATCTCAGTTGTGTACATGTGGTGATTTGACCCTGGCTGGAAGCCAGATGCCCACCAAAGCCGCTCCATCACTCCCCTTTGCAGCTGGACATGGGGGAAAATACATATTGAGAGGTTCAGGAGTCCAGATAAGGGCAGGGAGAGACCATTCTGCAGTTAGTGGCACGGGCAAAACAGGCTCAACACAGAATAAAGGAAAGAAAACTCACTAATTTATGACACTGCACTGCACACAGTGAGACCAGAGTTGGATAATGAGAAGCACGACCAGATCTTAAATCACCTCCCCCCACCCTTCTCATGAACAGAAATCTTCACAATTTCTCTCCCTTCTTTCCTCCCCACATTGTGGCACAGGGAGGAGCAGGGAATTGGGAATGGGAGTTTCAGTCAGTTCCTCATGAGTTGTTTTCCATCTTAGCTGGGGGGGGCAGAGGCGGGGGCATTTCTCACGCTCTTCCCCTGCTCCAGCATGGGGTCCCACCCCTGGGAGACAGTCCTCCAAGAATGTCTCCAACTTGAGTCCTTTCCCATGAGGCTTCAGCTCTTCACTAGCTGCCCCAGCGTGGGGCACTGCTGTGGAGTGCAGTCATAAATCACAGAATGTCCCTCAGGCCCAGACTGCTCCAGCCTGGTCCTCCAAAGAGTCACAAACCTCCCCCATCCCCTGCCCCAGCAAACCTGCTCCAGTGCGGATCCCTCTCTCTCATCTCTGTGTCTTTGTCTCTCCATGGGCCGCAAGTGCTGGCAGAGGCTTGCTGCAACACAGGTCACAGTGTCTTTTGTATGTCTCCACTTGCTCCAGAGTGGGGTCTCTCCACGGGCTGCAGGTGGGGTCTGGGCCTTTTCCATGGGCTGCGGAGGGACACTCACTCCACCATGGGTTTCTCCATGGGCTGCAGGGGCATCTTTCTCTCAGGCACTTGGGGTAGCTCCTTCCCACCCCTCCCCGGCCATGGTGTCTGCACAGTTTCTTACATCTTCTCGCTCCCTTCTCTGGTGGCAAAAAGCGGCTGCTTGTGGGTTTTTCCTCCTAAAAGTGATTCCCAGAGGCGCTGTGACCATCACTGATGGGCTCAGCCTTGGTCAACAACTCTGGCCTTGAACCAGCTGGTGTTTGCTGTCTGGAGCCTGCAGAGAGCTTCTAGCTGCTTCTTGCAGAAGCAGCTCTGCAGCCCCCCTTCTCCACCAGAACCCAGCCATGCAAAACTACAGCAGTACACGTAGCAAGCATCATTCAAAGGAAGCACAGCCCTTAATGGTACAGAAGGGGTTGAGGTTTATGCTTTCCCAGCGCAAGTCTCGTTCCAGGCTACAAAACCTGGTGTTTCTGTTACTGCCTATGAACACCCCCATCTCACCCTTCTTGGCAGACCCGTCATTTCTGTTGAGTGGCCTCTCTGAAGCTCATTCCCTGTGTTTGTGTTTCTGTGCTGCTGTCCTAATGTGCCAATAGGATCCTACTTTGAGCTAGTAGCTGCCTAACATTTTTAACCTTCCTTCTTGGATAGACAGGGTTCGATATGGCATCAGGGATTAGGAGAGTCTCCATTTTGGGATTGAAGCTGCTGCAGAGCCGGGTCTGCCTGACTCCTTGCACACTTTGCATGTGCTCCTTCAGCCCCGTTGCACATGTCTTCTCTTTCTCAGAGGTGCAGACAGACATACACAGCCCCACTGACGGCTCAGGAATCTCCAGTCTTTGCATCCTCATGCAGCTGCCCCTGTCACAGAAGGCTTAAATCTCCTACTGTCCTTCTGACTGTTCCCCCTCTGGACGTGGAGAGGTACCAGTCTGCAGCTGAAGGAGCTGTAGCCTCCAGTGTGCTCGTAGCACTGACCTGTTGTTTGTTGTCAGAGCCCATAAGGGAACGCTGAGGTTCGCGTGATGCATTGCAGATATCTGGTATGTATAGTGCTTTCTGATTTATGCTTTGCCCTGTCCTTTTCTTTCCAGGGGATGAGCTTTTTAACAACTACACGAGGGTTACTGTGGTGACTGTAACCAGGCAAAACCACCCAGTTTGTGTTGAGGTAGTTCTGCATGTGTGGACTTGGAAGTTGTTTAAGTTGATTCATCTTCAAAAACATGTGTGTATTGGGGTGTGTACACACACACACACACACACACCATGCAAACAAATGCTGTGACTTCTAGATAGTTGCACATTTAGAAGATATTAGGGCTACAAAGATGATTAAGGGCCTGGAACATCTATCCTATGAGGGAAGGCTGAGAGAGCTGGGGCTGTTCAGCCTGGAGAAAAGAAGACTGAGGGGGGACCTAATCGATGTTTATAAATATCTTAAGTATGGGGTGCAGGGGGAATTGGCCTGCCTCTTTTCTTTGGTCTGTGGAGACAGGACAAGGAGCAATGGCTGCAAGTTAGAACACAGGAGGTTCCGCACCAACATGCAGAAGAACTTTTTCCCAGTGAGGGTGACAGAGCCCTGGGACAGGCTGCCCAGGGAGGTGGTGGAGTCTCCTTCTCTGGAGATATTCAAGACCCGTCTGGACACCTATCTGTGCAGTATGAGCTGGGGAGCTGCTTTGGCAGGGGGGTTGGACCCCATGATTTCTCGAGGTCCCTTCCAACCCCTACAACTCTGTGATTCTGTGATATTTTCTCCAGGCATAATTAAGATTGTTTAGATATTTGACTCTTCATTTCCTTACATTTTATTTGGATCTATTGTTAAATTTAATCTTACCTTAGAATCTCCAGGTTTTATAATTCTTGGGGTTTGAATAATTGGATTATCTCTGTAATGTATTTTACTAGAAATCACTGCATGTAGCCTTAACATTGCCTCCATCTTCATCTTCAGGGTTTTTCAGCTTTATAATGCCATTTCACTGCCATAAGAGGCTTTTGAGGAGGTGGCATTCTGTGATGCTCACCTGAAGACTGTCTTTCCAAAAAAGGTGAGAACGTGCCATCTGAAAGATGTGGTTATTACTCTTGAAGTTCAAACCTGTAAACTGCATGAGTTTCGGACCCAAATGCCTCACACTAACTTTCTTAGAGAATTAAAATGGAACAAGTGTAGCAATTAATGAAAAGGGAGATTGTAGTGCAAACCTAAATTCCTGATAGACGGATGACTGGAAATGAATCTCAGCAATTAGATATGAGACCTGTTTTCCTCCAGTGTGCAACTCTCTCTGAAATTCTAGTGAATGTTAATAATGAATTAGAAGACTGATAAGCTGTTTTTCTAAGCCCATTTAAGACAAGAAATGCACCGAATGTCCCATTTCTTAAGGATGACGATTGTAATGAGTCACAAGCTAATAGAGGACTGAGTTGAAAATCCTCTAGAATATTGACTGTCTTCAGTGAACAATCACTGAGCCAAAGGGTAGGAGGAGGCACCCTTTGATCAAGTAGTTTGAGCACTTTCCTCTCACAGCCATTGCATTTTACTTCCTCAATTCAGCACTGAGCCCGGTAGCTCATGTGCGACAGCAACAGACCCATCAGTATGGTGTTGGGCCTTGGCCTGAGGCCTGGGGGAGGGAGAAGGGTGAGATGAAGAACTGTTTCTTGCAGTTATTTGCTCCAGCTGTTAACCATCCTGTCATTAAAAATCTATGCACCTTTTTTCTTTGCTCACCCCCCACCCCTCCCAGCAGGCATTATAGGGAGGAGAAGGACCCATTTTATATGTTTAATGAAGAGCTTGGATACTTGCTCTGGGTTCTGTTTAGCCTTGACAGTAAAACTGTGACTACACTTCCATTAAAATGCCTACAACTCTGAACTTCATGTCCTCCTTCAGTTGGAATTCTCAAGAAAACCCAGAGCTGCACAACCCACCACAGGTGCGCTCATGGTTTAGCAAGGAAAGCAAACCCAAAAGGACAAAAGACCAGAGAGGACAGGGAGAAAATCAACAAGGAAGAGCCAAGCGTGTTGCATGGCTCTCCTCCAGTAGAAAAGATTTTGGACACATCCACACACACAAAAGAACACCAAGTCTTTGCTTGATGTGTCATCTCCTTTTCATTCTTTTTTTCCCTAGTACCTAACGTCACCTTTCTGTGCTTCAAAAATTAAATGTAAAGCTGCAAAAGGGGCTGCAAAGTGACTCATCTGGAGATAGATCCTGCCCCTCTTTTTGCCACCATGTTTATTCCTATAAAATAAGCGACTGGGCCAGACATGAGCATAGTCCAGATGTTATCCAAGTCTCCCACTTACGCCCTGAATCACCTGGCTTTGGAGATCTCAGACTATTTGTGCCAACACAAAGTGAAAGAAAAATCTAAATCCTGACATGTAAGTGCGAATGAGAGAACTGAGAGATCCTGTGGACCAATGCTGCCTGTTAGTTTACATCCTGGACTCGGGATCTGGTGTTTCAGAAAAGGCCCATCCTCAAAACTGTGTTCTGTTACATTGATTCACTTTACAATCACCAACAGCAAAGGTCTTCCCTTGAAATCTTCAGTGTTGGTTTGTTGTTCTTGTTTCCCATTCGACACCTACCCATTCTACCTGGTAAACTCTTATCGATCCAGCAGCCACAGACCATGGCAGGAGGTATTTCCATCCTGTCACTTGACGTTTCCAGAATGATTCCACTGGCACGCTTGCTCCAGCTTGCGTGCTGGAAGATGCAAATGCCACAGAGCTTAGTTAAAAGGAGGGGTGACCTTTCACCAGGCCTATAACCTGGATTTGCCCTGAAAAAAAGTTTGGAGAAGGTCTGGAGGAGGTTGATGCAGGCGTCCTTTCCCAATGCCAAGCACTGACCAGGAGGATGTCTCCATGACAGCTTTATTCCATGCCTGGAGAAGAGCTGTGAGCTTGTGCCCACCCACTATGTGTTTTTCTGTGTGGTACCTTTTCAATTCAAATAGGGGGAAGTAGATACAGATCTACTTTCCTCTGCTGAGTAATTGATCTGCAAGCAGTGACCATAGAGCGCAGCAACTGCAAACCGAGCACGCAGCGATGGGCTGTCTCTCTTGCTTATTTTGAATTCATCATTTCCTTGATCCTTTCAAGCCAGTTGTATTGTCATATTGTCCTTGGCATGCCTTGCTCTGCTCAGGCTCTTCCATTCAGTCTCTCATAACCTGTCCGTGCCACAAAACATTACTTTGTTTTATCTGGAGGTGGCTGGACTGGTGATAATATTTAATCCATTTCAGGAAGTTTTGAGAGGTCACCAGTGTCAAAGAACAACAATTTTGCATTATCTCCTTTATTATATCTATTACTTCTTCAAAAGAATATTATTTAACTGCCAAATGGAAATAGGGGCATTCTTGAAATCTACACTTGTTGCAGATGTCACATCCCCTTCTCCCAGCTTTGACATTGTTAGATAAATTAGAAGATTCAAAACATTTTGGGGTTATACAGATCTGGGCAAAATGGACGTTGGTTCCTCATTTCTAGATTTTTATTCAAGAAACACATTTATAAAAAGATTTGAAGGAGATAAAATGATGTAGAAAAGCTAACAACATGAATTGCAGTTAATAGAATTTAAAAGTCTTTTCTGCTGCCCCCAGGGACAAAAACACCGAAGTAAGTGGCTGAGATTAGACTGGTGTTGAAGCGAACTGGCCCACCACAGCCTCTGAGTGGGAGCACAGTTTCTGTGGGGTCTGCTGCCGCATCGCACACGGTCAGCTGGTTTGCAGCAAAAGGCCACCCGAAGTATCGCTGAGCCCGTGGAAACAGGAACAAGTGTTTCCCGTGTTATCCCAGCCATGTTTCAGTTGTTAGGGTAGGACGTTGGCTCCTCTGCACTCCAGGCTTGAGGGAAATGACCGATGTTCTCTGTCACTCTCTTAACGAGCATTTGAAACGTTGAGCACTAACGATGCGTTCAAATTGGGGAAGAAATGTCTCCCGGTTGATCTGGCCACTCCTTTCCTCAAAGGACCGTTCTCCATGGGGCTGCTGCTGGGATAGTCAGATGCAGCGAGAGGAAAAGCTCTGTACCAGCTTTTGCCTGTAGGGCCAGGGAGAAACTCCTGTTCTGTGGGAAATCAAGTTCTTTTTTGCAGCTCTGTATAAATGTGCTAGCACTAATGGCAGAAGCCACAAATTCCCCTTTGATGAAAATTATTGCATAAAAAGACAGTCACTTCACTTATTCTGCAATTTCAGGGTAAAAATAAACTAGCTTGATGGTTTTAGCTTAATGTGTGCTGTCCTCCTGGAGAAACCTTCATCCATTCATTACTTGGAAAGTTTGCATCTCTTTGGGGAAAAAAAGCAAGCCTTCCAAGATTTGACCCTTGACTGTTTTACAGCAGTTTCCTGTGCATCATAGTATATGAAAAAAAAATTGTTGCCTCTTTTTCAGGGCCCACATTGCTCTGGGGCCCCCAGCATAAGGAGAGGTGAGTCCAGAGGAGGCCATGAAGATGATCAGGGGGCTGGAGCATCTCTGCTGTGAGGACAGGCTGAGAGAGTTGCGCTTGTTCAGCCTGAAGAAGAGAAGGCTCCAGGGAGACCTTATAGCAGCTTTCCAGTACCTAAAGGAGCCTACAGGAAAGCAACTCTTTATCAGGGAAATGTTGTGACAGGACATGGGGTAATGGCCTTAAACTGAAAGAGAGCAGATTTAGATTAGAAATAAGGAAGAAACGCTTCTGTGAAGGAGGTGAGGCCCTGGCACAGGCTGCCCAGAGAAGCTGTGGCTGCCCCCTCCCTGGCAGCGTTCAAGACCAGGTTGGATGGGGCTCTGGGCAGCCTGGGCTAGTGGAGGGTGTCCCTGCTCATGGCAGGGGGTTGGAACTAGATGATCTTTGAGGTCTCTTCCAACCCAAACCAGGCTGATTGTACCATACTTTTTCACACTCTTTCCCTGACCGTTCAGTAATTGAAATGTCAAAGCCAAAACACACATGCACATGCACACACACACACACACACCCACGCTGCCTTGTGCTCTTGGTCTTTTCCATGTAAAGCAGGAATATTCAAAACACTGTTACAAGCATCTGTGTGAAAATAATATAAATATTACTCTTCACAGCCAGTCCAGAGTTATTCAGACTATTACTCCATCCACAGCACAGCCATGATCATAGAATCATAGAGTCATAGGGGTTGGAAGGGACCTCGAGAGATCATCGGGTCCAACCCCCCTGCCAAAGCAGCTCCCCAGGACATATCACTCAGATAGGCGTCCAGACGAGTCTTGAATATCTCCAGGGAAGGAGACTCCACCACCTCCCTGGGCAGCCTGTCCCAGTGCTCTGTCACCCTCACTGTGAAGAAGTTCTAGAGGATGATGTTTAGAGGATGGAAAAGCAATTGTCCTACTCATGTTTGGGTTCCCTGAACTCACCCTGAGAGGCCGTTTGTACCAGGTGGAACGGAGGAGGTGCTTTCATCTCAGAGAAACATCACCTTGAAATCAGACATATGCTTTGGTGACATACATCTGTAAATCGGGAACAGAGACCAAATGTCAACCTTGCAAATGTGTACACATCTGTTATTCTTGGTCCTGGGAATAGTTTGATCTTATTTTTTAAATAATATCATTTCAGATTTGCAGAGGGGTGTTTTCTACTGAGTTCCCTGGTGTTAGTTACATTAGCATTTTACAGGCTGTTCATGTAAACTCTGGAGCTTTCCTGGCTCTCAGTACTAGCTTTTTAATATAACACTGTTCATTTTGGCTTTTATTGCTGTTTAATTTAGCTTGGGTTTTTTATGTGGCTCCTCAGCTGCACAGAATGCAGCCTACACTTGTTTGAAACTCTTCTTGTCTGTATAAACCTGCTATTGATAGCCTTTTTCCCCCCTGCATATTGTAATACACTCAAAAGAGCTAAACTTGCCCATGTTTGTCATGCAGATCAATTGCTCTACATAGCAAACCCAGATCTCCTCTTGCAAGTGGGGACCCAGAACTTTTAGATAGTAACTGGAAGCCTCTCCTACCTTTGCACCATGTTTTTGGTTGTTCCACAGATACAGAAATCCATAGCAGAATTGTCTAAATAAATAATTCTTAGCAAATAATACCTCTTATTCAAAGCACACATGCAAATAATTCCCAACCAAATGTTAGTTATGGGCTTCTGAGTTCGTGTGCTTTTTGAAGCGATCCAAATATCACTCTTCTGGGCATCTGAAATTGTTTAAAGCAACATGTGGTTTCTCAGCCTTCTGTAAGGAAAAGGCAGTTTCTAAATAAGGTGAAGAAAAATGTAATTTAAATGAAAGCATATTTTATTTTGGATATTTATGTTTGTAATAGAAGCTTCCTCAACGGAGGGATAATTTTCTACCTAAAAAGATCTCTCTTAGTAGTTATTCTAGATACATTTTGTGTGGACAACTTGGATAGTTTTTAAAAACTCTGTATAAGATACTGAAGGGGCAAAGCTTACGTGTTCACAAGCGTTACGAAGAAATGATGCTCTTTCTTCTGCATTAAAGTGTTTCATCAGAATTCCTGGGAAGCTGTCCAGCTATACATAGTAAATATTTCACATACTGATAAAGTGATTCCTCAGCAATTCAACCACTCATCACAGATGAGATTTAATTTATGGCAAATATCTGCACCTGTTAAATAGCAAAAAGGTTCCTGACATAAGTGATCCTTTCATACTGATATTTATCTATTTTTTAAAAGTTCTTATCTTTACAGATTTTAATCTTCTAAAGATGATCATTTAAAAAACATTCCCAGGCCTGAGTTTTTAACTTCCATATTGAACAGGGGATGTATGGGATTTTGAACTAAAATATATACATGTAGTGCTAAGATGAACACCATCAAGGGAAGGCATAAAATGTTCCCATTACTGAATTAGGCATTTGTTTTGTATATCTAATGATAAAATCAATATGTGGCTCCATCAGACAAGAGATCCATCAGCCTTTATCTTGCTAGCATTCAGTCAAGAGATTGAATTTGCAGGCTCTGAGAGGAAGAAATGTTTCTCCATCTTTTGACAATCCATATTACACTAATTCAGACAGCTTTTACACAGAGCCACACCAGTTTACTCAAGTGCTGCCTTCAATATCATTTCATTAAATCAATGCAAAAGGCTGTGTTGACCTTTTAAATATATATTTAAATCTGATCAGCGGAGCTTAAATCGATTAGGAACTGATTTTAAGCCAACTCTTAAGGCAAATAAGTGTGTCCACACAGGGTTCCTCAGCTGTTCAACGAATTGATGTGAAATCAAATTTAAATTAAGCTGCTGTAAACAAACCACTGTTGTGTTGTTGTACACGAGTCCCAAATGTGCCCTCCAAGTTCTCTGACAACCTTCCTTTTTACTTGCACAGAGAACCCAAGGGAGATACAGTTAATGGCATGAGATCTGCTCACCCCCATCAGAAAAGGAGGGCTGGCTACAAACCGTGGTCAGAGGCTTGTAAAAAACAACCAAAGATTCATCTGAAAGTTGAATTTATGAACCTGTCCACTGCCAAATGATGGTCGTTTTTTACTCTCTCTGCAGCTGTAACCGCAGTGAAGGCAGGTGGCAGCAGGAATACCACTGCTCACCAGACTCTGGCAGGAGAATTCCTCCTCCACAGCCCAGAGGCTAAAAAGATCCAAAGTGTATTTAAAGGAAACCCCTTCTAGCCCATGTTTGCCAGGACACTTAAAGTTTCCAACCTTTAGCTTGCCTTCACTTCCTCTGATGTTTCCAGAGAGTAGATTACTCCTCTCTCCCGAAGCCTCCCCAAAGAGGACCATGGGTAAGCCCCTTGATCTTCACAACACGTAAATCTACAGGGGAATTTCAAGGCTTTTGCTCTCACAGCAAAGAAATGGGGGATGCAAAATGAGCTGCGCTCAGTATTGATCCAGAATGCAAATAAGGTGGCATGAAAGAGGTGTCTGTAGAAGGGAAAGATTACCTGGTAATTTCTATGCACCAACAAACCTGCAACCTGGCTTTTAATGACTGAGTTTAAAAATGCAAACATACAACCAGAGAATCATACAATAAAATACACTGTGAGAGAAAGAAGGGGTGAAAGGAGTAAAATGAAGGAAATAGTAGGGTAAATTGAGAGAAAAATAGTCAAGCATAAGCAGCTCAACTCCTTATTAACCAGAAAACATGGGAAGGAATGCAAGCTGCACTCCTGCAAGCTTCTGGGGGCTATTGGTCCCTCAACCTCCCACACCCCACTCTTACTCAGATAAATTGTTATCTGCTCCATATTTTCCCATCCTAGAACTGAAGAAAGATAAAATGAGCCATTTTCCTTGTGCCATACAAAATGTTTTAACTAATTGACAGGTTTGCTGTGTGAAAGAAGAGTTGCAAAGTGCTCTTCCTCAGCTTCAGGCCCCTTTCTAACTAAAGGCTGGTGTCTGATGGGCATTTGCAGAAGCTGTCTTTGCCAGTCCAAGCCCACCAGGAGAAGCATATCTAAACACAGAGGTGGGTACTTTGTCAACACTTGTATGAAGAAAGGAAAGTAAGAGAATGGGGCTTTGGTTTTATTCCTCCAAGGAATGAAAGGCGGTCTGGTAACTGGTGATGGTTTGTATGTTTGTATGATCTCTGGCCTCCTTTTTACAGTTTTCCTGCTTCCTCAAATTTACTTGTAACATTTCCATTCAGACCTGTGCAACCAGTTGTTTTGACTGACTGCAGATGCACAAAAGAGGGTCATGGGATGCAAGCAAACATGAACATAAGGATCTTCAATGATAAACTCAGTATTTCTACGTACTGAGGTAAAGGCATTAACTCCTTGGTAGTTGTACTAAATGCTCATCCAATATAGAACTTCCTACATGTCTTGCTAGAGCCTCCCTGAAGCTGTTGCACTTTGTCCTGTTCTTTTTTCTCTTTTTAGGTCTGCAGATGGGTGGGGAGAGTACTCCTGGTGCTGGGTACGGCTCCTTCCCCTCCCTCCTAGCACAAATTGGGATCAATGACTCCTTAAGCTGGGGTGAGAAATATGATTCACAATGTGGTGAGCAGAGAGAAAAAACAAGACAAGAGAGAAAAAAAAAACCCAAAACCACAGTGATGGGATAAGGGAGAAGGGACTACATCACCCTGCAGCGGGAAATTATCAAAAGCAACAATTACCAAAGCAGAAGCCCCTGCACCTTACACTTGTTTCTCTGCTCACTCCTATGTTCTGCATTTCCTGAAGCTGTCAGGATTAGGGGGGCTTGTGCTTGCTGGGCAGTGACAGCACGCTGCTTCAAATGACCCTTCTTTCCACTGGTGTTCTGGAAATCCAGTAGTGCTGGGCTTTGAAATGAAAGGATGTTTGACACAGCAAAACACACTGAAGGTACATGAACCTCCAAAGAAGTATGACAGTTCCTTAATGTATTGTATTGTTCGGAACAGGACTGGAGTCGCTGACCTAGATGCCATAATGGACTTTCCAGTGGAGTCCAAAGTAAGTCTAAACTCAGTATATTGTCTTTATCTAGGCATTCATGACAGAGAGCAGTTACCTGCCAGAAAGACTTGAAATCCTTCTTTCTGAGAGCTATTTGAGTCAGGTATCACAATTTTTTGTTCCTGTTTATGCTCATGGGGGAGGCAGGGGACTGCTGGCTCCCTCACTGTTGGCTTCTTTTGTAATATCCATATAGTTTTTGTGCCAGTAATTGCCATGTCAGTGGGCCACCTATATTTTTCCCATTCTTTTTTCCAAGAGGAAGTGGTATTTTGTTTCCCCCCCAAAATCATATCTGAACTCCACCTTCACATTCCCACTCCCCTCCATCCCCCCAAAAATAATTAAAAAGCAGCTTGTATTTGGATTTTTACACTTTTCAACTGCCAAGTGGTGTCTTTGCAGTAACTACCAGGTGCTTCAACAAAATGCTTTTACTGACAGCAGCATCTCTCCTCTTGTGACAGACTGTTAAGGCTAATGAATTGTGTCTTGTTGAGCACGGCCTGCAGTTAGGAACTCGATTCAGGAAGAGATCTGGGGAGGAATTTTGGGATACTGTATTTTTTGGAAAAAGAGCAAAGAAAAATGGGGGAAAGAGAAATGGAAAGCTGTAGCTCAATGATTCTCACTTTCTTTCAAACAGTATCAAAACCTTTGTCTGAGTGAAGGTAGCTTCCAGGCCTCCCTTTGGTGATAATCACAGAATCACAGAGTTGTAGGGGTTGGAAGGGACCTCGAGAGATCATGGGGTCCAACCCCCCTGCCAAAGCAGCTCCCCAGCTCATACTGCACAGATAGGTGTCCAGATGGGTCTTGAATGTCTCCAGAGAAGGAGACTCCACCACCTCCCTGGACAGCCGGTCCCAGGGCTCTGGCATCCTCACTGTGAAAAAGTTCCTCCCCATGTTGGTGTGGAACTTCCTGTGCTCCAATTTGCAGCTGTTGCTCCTTGTCCTGTCTCCACAGACCAAAGAAAAGGGGCTAGCCAATTCCCCCTGCACCCCATACTTAAGATATTTATAAACATTGATTAGGTTCCCCCTCAGTCTTCTTTTCTCCAGGCTGAACAGCCCCAGCTCTCTCAGCCTTTCCTCATAGGATAGATGTTCCAGGCCCTTAATCATCTTCGTAGCCCTTCTCTGGACTCTCTCCAGGAGATCCCTGTCCTTTTTACACCAGGGAGCCCAGAACTGGACACAATACTCCAGGTGGGGCCTGACCAGGGCAGAGTAGAGGGGGAAGATCACCTCCTGTGACCTGCTGGCCACACTCCTCCTGATGCACCCCAGGATCCCATTGGCTCTTTTAGCCACCAGGGCACACTGCTGGCTCATAGCCAACCTGTCGTCAACCAGGACCCCCAGGTCCTTCTCCAAAATGTGGGTCTTTTTCTGATTTTAGTACTTATTCCCTCTCTGTGACTCTCTCCCCACATTCAAAACTGTCAGGGAAAAGTTATAGATGAGAATATCTGTAAACAGTGCTTTAGTGTCTCCCACACAGCAGTCTGGAACTGCCTCTCCTCATGTAACTGAAGGTTCATGGATTTCCCAAAGCAGTAGGAGTTCATTGATTTATATGCAGGCAAGTTTGTGTTACTACTTCAGTTCCTCTCGTGGTTTTCCCTGGCTATTGTTAATTAGCCTGGCAGCATCTTCCTATGTTGTATACAGGCAGTAGTAGATGAATCTACCTCTAACTACTTGTACTGAGCTGTTATAATATTCTCCTTTTTAAAAAATCCTTGATATAAGGCCCTTTGAAAACTCCCATCTAAGCAACAAAGGAGATCCAGAATGTGACCTGATTTTCAAACGATGCCTCTAGTACAGTTAGTAGTGTTGCCTCCTATACTTGGACTATCCTGTAGCCTCCTGTCACCTCATGCAGTTCTTCTGGGATGTTCAGGTTAAAAACAATTGCTCCCCTGCTATTGGTTTCCTGTTACCCCCTGAGAGGCTTGCCCTCCCTCTGAAGTACAATTTCAGCCTCTGCCATCTCAGCTCAGGTTAAAGCAGGACTCTCTCTCTCAAGACCTCACTCTTTCCTGCATGAGCATTTTTTTTAAATCTCAGTTGCTGTAGGCAGTGTCACCCTCCCACCTCTTCTTCAACCTTGTGAATAAAAGAGGCGGCCAGGCTTGCAGCTGACCTAGAGGTATGGTGATTCTTGGGCCCATGTCTTGTTTTCCCAGGCTACAGGCAGCATAGAGAGCCCTGGCTCCCTTGGAGATCTCCACGCAGGCTGCGAGCCGGGCACAGAAGATGTCCTCTCCTCTGAGCTGAAGCCGGGATGCTGGTTTCTCTCAGGAGGTGGCAGCACAGCCAGATCGCATCAGCATCTGCAGCTCCACACCCAGAACTGCAGAGGGTTGGCAGGAAGGAGGTGGTGTTGGTGTGGGGATTCCTCGTAAAGAGGAGCTCCTTGCTCGGGGGATGAGGATTAGGATGGGAACCACGGGGGGAGGCGCTGATGCAGAGGAGGGATAGACTCAAACCCTTTCTTGAAGCAGAGTGGAATCAGCCCAACATCGTCACTGTAATGCACTGGGGTCTGTTGATCCCACTCACATTTCTCTATATCAGCTGCAAGTGACTGTCAGGCATGGGCTGACACTGTGAGGACAGTGTCATTTGTTGAGCCTACAGCCACAGCTGCTCTTTTCCATGTGTAGGGAAAGGCTGTCTGCAGGAGCTTGGGCACAGTCGTTAGGTACTGTGGATTTTTGGGAGCACCTGCAGGCTGCCACAATGGTCGTGTGTTATTTTAACTACAAGTTATCAATCGACTTAGGTAAAATGCCATGAGAAAGGAAGAACAACAATTAGTCACCCTCCTGTGAAATGGTACAACCTGCTCCTCTCTCAGAATCTCATCTGTTCTTCTTAGCTGGATTACTAGTGGCTTGGAGGCTCCATTTCTCTCCTGAGGTTTCAGTAATGGATTGCAAGGCCAGGGGTACTATAATGGAGTATAATGTCACCATCATGTGGAAAACATGCAGGGGGGTTGGGCTTCTGCAGAAACCAAGCACAGTCTGATCCAAAAATCTATGGGATATATTGCTTCATCTACCCCTCTGGCTCTGTTCTTTGAATTCAGCTTTCCTATGCCAAGCACACTGAATCAGCTGGGGATGCTGCAGAGCCTCGGTGGGAAGTTGTCTGCTTACTGCATGAGCTTTGAGAAGTTTTGTGGCGATACAGAAAGACACCAGGTTCAGTTTTGCCCTGACAGTCATTTGTGAATGCTGCCTGTGGGTGTGGGCACAGGCACCCTTTTGCAAAAGCAAAGGGTGCTAGAAATCCCTACTTAGTCAAGTCAAATGGTTTAGCATGGACCCACGGGCAGCCAGCCAGCCCTACAGTTCTTAAAAAGCAGCAACATGCACTTTTTACCCTTGTTTTGCAAGTACTGAAAGGGAAGTAGGCTCAATACCAGGTAATTCCTGCTTAGGGCAGTACTGAGATCACACCTGAAGCAGGCAGCACTGAGACGGTGAAGCACAGGCAGGCAGCAGGAAAACTTGAGGTTTGTAAGCACTTGGAAAGGGGATAACCTCCCTTTTCCCTGGTTCTTTGTTCCTGGCAGTTTTGGAAGGCTCATCCCTCCTCTCAGGGCCGCACAGTAAAGCAGAGTGTTGCTCTGAAGCGTGTTTGAAAGTGTTGCAATTCTCTCTTTCAGAACAGTTTAATTCCCCAGAGTAACCAGAGTGCCCCAGAGAGATCCTGTGGCACTGGTGTGTGTGCTGAGGATGCACCACTCAATTTGTCTGCGGGGCTGGGAAGGCTGGAAAGCTGCAAGCAGCTGCCTCTCCACCAGCAGTCTCATAGCAGTCCAGTCAGACACACATGGTCAAAGGGTGCACGAATGGAGGGCGTGGTGGTGGATTAATCCCATGTAGGACAATGTCGGTGGCTGCAGCACAAACCCACACCAACAGAAGGACCGTAAGGGAGAAAGGACAATAACCGAAGTGAAAAGCACGGGGTTCCAAAGGTCGCTGCACAGGTTGTTGGTACTGTGACTCTAGGAAGAGTTTCTGACAACTGGGAGAGGGAGTTTGTCTCATTTTAATTCGGACTAATTATACTAATTTGTCTCATTTTAATTCGGACTAATTATACGAATTATTAGGGGGAAGTTTTTTACGGAAAGAGTGGTGAGGTGCTGGAACAGGCTGCCCAGAGAGGTGGTGGATGCCCCGTCCCTGGAAGTGTTCAAGGCCAGGTTGGATGGGGCCCTGGGCAACCTTGTGTAGATCCAGGCCTGAGGTTGGTGGCCCTGCCTGTGGCAGGGGGGTTGGAGCTTTATGATCCTCGGGGTCTCTTCCAACCCTTGCCATTCTATGAGTCTATGATTCTTGCCATTCTATATTCAAAGCAGTTACTGCATGTCACCTGGTCTGTCTCCCTGCCTCTTCAGCTTTGCAGTCTCCTCTCTTTCCCGTGGATGTCCTTGTGATTTGAAAAATGATCCATTCTTCAAAGCACCCCCAGTAATCCAGACATGTTACAAATTTCTTTTGAGGCTGATGCTCTTCAAAGCCTTTCTTTCTGCAGCAGCTACTGATGCCTCTCTGTAACATACAGGAGTGGGAAAACTAATCTGAGGGGGCTGCACTTTTCCTAGGAGGAAAGGAATAAAAGGTGGCACTAAAATCAACAGAAAACAGAACAATTCTTGTAAAGAGGGCAGCTCAGTACTTGTTATGAAGTGCAGGAATATCAGGGAACATGAGCACACTGGAGATCTGTCAGTGTACTTCCTATCATTGGCATTACATATCTCCATGCACCAATCAGTAACTATTAAATAAATAAGCATGCAGATTTCAGTTCTATTCTGCACCATGTTTGCCTTTTTTTTTAATGCCCCAAAACCACCACCACCTTTTCAGCAAGGTTTAACTCAAGAATCAGCATCATTATATTCTTTTTTGCTGTCAGACACAGAAAGATAAATCCAGAGCATATGATTGCCAGCTGTATGGCTTTTACCCAATGGCAACCAGCTCCCTGTGGTGACATCAGCTGAGGTGGGAAGACTGTAACTTTATATTGCACTAGTTACTTAAAGTGAAAATTAATGTTAACATTTCTCTGGTATGTATACGCCCTACTGTTTGTTGAGTGTCCTGGATTCCTACTGGGAGCATTATCATACAGATTTAAGCTTAAAATTCATGTTTCCCTTAAAATCTTGCAAATTCAGCTTTGCAAAGAGCTATATTCTTGAAGATGGGAAAAAAAAAAATCAATTTTGTCCAGCACTCATCTCTCATTTTCAAAATTCGCCTCTGCAGTGGCCTTCATGCTGCTGTCCTGAGTAAGGAGCAACAGGATGAAGAGCTGAATCTGTGCAGCTTCGTTTTGCTAGTGAGAAGAGCTGCACCATCTCTGAGCAGCACCCAGGGAAAGGCACACTTACCAGAAATGGGAAACTTCCACGTAGGTAACTAGAGGTGTTAAAGGATGTATAAATCAAAGTGAGTGGTTTTCTTCTTCAAGCTTTCCTTTACTCCATGTGCACATAACTTTCAGGCTCAGTCTGACCCTGCAAACAGTTAGGTGTGAGCTTAACACAAGACACAAGTATTACATGTCTTTCAAATAAAAATTGCATTGAAAATTATTCTGAAATATACAATGGGAGCATCATCTTGTTCTTACTGCCTGCCCCCAGTTTAAAGTAGATTTGAGACTTCTAGACATTCCTGCAGGCACTGGATCTAAGGTAAAAGCTGTATGCATCCAGCAAAATGAAGAAGCCAGACAGGAATGGTGCTGTTGCTGTACAGCCCAATACTTAGGATAGGTACAGCATAGATATTGCTTGCCTGTATGCACATGAAAGGATGCTCTTTCTATGCTTCTGCTGCTTCCTCCTTCCCGCATCCACACAGCAACTCGGTGTACAAATGGACTGAAAAGGGATGACTGCAGAAGGGTAGTACATCTCCAAGGGCCTGCAAAGCTGGGTGGTACTTCAAGACCTGCTGTTGTCTTACAGGGTGCATCTTCCCCTCGGGTGCTGTACTTTGGAGAATACTACTAACTGCCTTCTCAGAAAAGTCCTCTGAGCTGTACTAGTGGAGATAGGAAACGGGCAGTACCCACGCCTGCTGTCTCCATCTTCGCAACAGAACAGGCAAGGCTTGGGCAGCGCTAGCAGCACAAGTAAACCCCACGTTAATTATAACGATTATTAGCCAAATTTGCAGGCTAAATTGTGGCCTGGACAACATGTGCTTTTTCTTCAGCACTTCTGATAGTACATTAAAAAAAAATAATTAAAAAATCCTGGACTGTCAGTGAGCGAAAGGGCTACAATACTGACATCGAGGGCTTCACCTCGGCCTGCAGCCGCTGGAGGCCTCAGGATGCCAGGAAACAAGGTTTATGAGTTTATTGAGGGCCGCAGCCCTTCACGTTAGGGCACAGGTAGATGCCAAGCGATGTCGGTGGAGCGCTACCCGAGAGGCAGAGCTCCAGCCGCAAAGCGCCTTGCGGGGCCCAGGGAGCCAAACGCCCCTGCGGGCACACCCTCACCTGGGCGCTCGCCCCGCCGGGGACTCGGCCACAAGGAAACTCCCGCTACAACGAGGAAGCGGGGCCGCGTCCCGCACAAGAGCCTGCCACCTGCCCCGAGTCCCCCCTCCCCTGCCGCCTCGCTCGGCTCTTGGGGAGGCCGGGGACGGCCCCGGGGCTGCCTGAGGCCTGCGGCCCGGCTCCCCCTGCCTACAGCCAGGCCTGTTCACGCCGGCCCGGCCCGCGGCACCTACTGCTCAGCCGCGGGGAGGCGAGAGCGGCGCTCCCGGGCGGGCTGAGGAACGGAAGGCGGCGCAGAGCCGGCACCGACGCGGGCGGGCTCCTCCCGCCTCGCCTGACAGGCGACACGGCCCCGCCCAGCGGCCCCGCGCAGAGCGGGACCAGCCCAGGGCCCCGCGCGCGCAGCCCTTTAAACGCACCTCCCCCCCCCCCCCCCCCCCCCCTCCGCGGCCCCGCCCGTCCCGTCCCCCGGTTGCGCAACCCGACGGGGCTGTGAGGGGAATGAGGTAACGGCTCGCGGCCCCGCCCGGACCAGCGCCTTCAAGAGCCCGCGTCACGTGACCGCCCTCTCGCCGGCGGCGCGCGCTGTTCCTGCCCGCACCTGCTGGAACAGGGCGGGGCGAGCGAAGAGGCGAGACCCTGAGTGAGTCCGGCCCACCCCTTCCGCTCGTCGGGCGCTGGGTCCCTCCCCGTCGCGCATGCGCACCGAGTCGGACGGGCGATTCACGCATCCAAAATGGCGGCCGCGATGGATGTGGACACCCCTAGCGGCACCAACAGCGGCGCCGGCAAGAAGCGTTTCGAAGTGAAGAAAGTGAGGCCCGCCGGCGCGCTCCTTCAGCCGGCCCCGGAGGGAGGGGGATGCTGGAGCCGGCCTGGTGGCTGCGAGCGGGGTGGAAGAGAGGGCGATTTCCCGCTCCCCTCACGGAGCCGGGCGCCTGGTTCCGCACCGGCGCGGCGGGAGGGGCGGGGCCTGCGGGGCCTCTAGGCGTGCGTCCGGGCTAATGGCTGAGGCGGGCCGCTGCACGCGGCGCGGAGGCTGGCCAATCAGCGGGTGCGGCTGGCGTGGGCCGCGCGGGCGGGAGGAGGGAGGAGGGAGGAGGGAGGCCTGCGGGGGCTGCCCCTCTCAGGGGGCTGCCCCTCTCAGGGGGCTGCCCCTCTCAGGGGGCTGCCCCTCTCAGGGGGCTGCCCGTCTTGCCGGGCCTCGACCGCTCCGTGCTTTCGGCCGGGCCGCCTTTCGCGGAGTCTCTAGGCTGCTCAAGCCGGGGAGCAGACGTGGAGTGCTGCTGCTTCTTCAGTCCCGGCCGCTTTGGCCCAGTGGCCCGAGCTGTGCCCCATGCGCTTGTTATTCACACGGCACGAGTCGGTGTGGCTGCACTCTCTTCTTCCTTACACCAAGTTATAACGACGTGTGTGTAGTTAGGAAATGCTCTCCTGCCGCCCTGGCTTTGGCTGCTTCCCTAAAACAGCCATGTCACTCTTCCGACTAGTGCCACTGGTTTGTCTATCAGCTGGATGCTAATAGTAGCCCAAACCTGTTGCGGAGGGCACAGCAGAAGTCGTGAGGCTGTGTGGGCTGTGTTAGGCTTGTACTGAGGTAGGATTTGAGGAAAAATCACCCCCGGGTTGGATATTAGCAAGCATTTCTAGTGATTTCTGCTCATAGATAAGAGTTTGTTTGAAATGCTGCTGTCATCGGTGGTGTTGGAAACCCCTAACTCAGTACAGGGCTGCAGGTCTGCACAGGGAGATGTTTGGATGGTGTGATTGCTTGTTCTTTGGAAATAGGGACAGGTGTAATAGCACATGAGAGGAGCAGGGAGCGGCAGCTTTTATGTGTCAGTGGCATTGCTCCTCCCCAGCAAGGTACATAGGCACATTTGTTCTGTGTGTGGCTCAGTACAGGTATGTGGGTTGCTAGACTAGCTTATGTTGGGATAAGAGATTACCTGAAAGTGTGGGAGAGATAAGAGTGCTGGGAACTTTTATCCTAGCTGTCTTGAAGCGTGGATTAAATCCTTGAGAGAAGAGTATGTCACCCAGAAGGCTGGTTAGACCTGAAGTTGGAAGATGGAGGGGGGGGGGAGAAATTGCCACTGACCAATTTCCTGAAAGATCTGGTAGTGTTATGATTACTTTTTGTATCTGTGTTAATTGAAGCACTTATGAAAATTGATACTGCTTATCAGTACTTGGCAGTCTGCATTCCTCTTTCAGAATCCCAAACTGAGCAGAAGCAATGAAAACACTGAGACATAAGTGGAACAAAGTAGAGAGAATTTACTGTAATACAGTCAGTACAATCATAAAATGTAAGGAAACAAAATACCTAGACTACTTAAGTAACAAATTATTATTATAGCTACCACTGTGCTGTTGTATTGCTTTGAATATTGAAGGCAAGCCCATCTCTTTAATGAATTTACAAAAGACCTGATTGAAGGGGAGGAATAAAAACTACTAGGCTTTTCTGCATAGCTTGTCATAAAGTCCTTCATCTGAATCAGTTTTCTAAAATTGTTATGGAAGCAAACCCTTCCTGGGAAGTAGAATGGGACAGAGAGTGGGTCTTTTGTTTTGTTTTCTTTTAATAAACTCTTTGAAAGGTTAATTTTGTAGCACTTTCAAAATTTTATATTCAGCTTTGCTGGTAGATCATTGCCTAGTATTTTTTTTCAGATTGTCCAGGAATTAGCAAAGGCTAGCATTAGAGATGTTTTTAGTCCTTGGCCCCAGCTGCTCTGGGGGGCAACTAGAAGAACTGCTGGAAATAATGGTAATTACTCTTAATAAGATGGCATCTGGAGTGGCCTTTCCATTGGATTTCAGGATGTGGCATGAGCTGCTTCTGGATCCTGAATAGAAATGCAGATAGTTGCATTTGTTTGACAAAAAAAAAGGGACTTTGGCAGTTACCTTGTTTCTGAAGTTGGAAGGAGACACTAGGTCTGAGAGGTGTGTGAGAGGGATGTACCACTACTTTCTAGTAACACTTATGATCTCACAATAAACAATTACTCCGTTTCTAAGGTTTGGGTTTCTTTTAATATCCTGGCTTTTCCATATTAAAATTACATGGGATCTTGAGGAATACAGGGATTTCTGTGTGCTGTAAATTGAGTCGAACTGTGTTTTTCTTTTTCCTTTTTTTCCCTTCTAGTGGAACGCTGTGGCTCTGTGGGCATGGGACATTGTGGTTGATAACTGTGCCATTTGCAGAAACCATATTATGGACCTATGTAAGTAAATGATGGGGAAGATGGTTGACAGTTTTAACTTGTACCCGATGCACAGCTGAAATTGCCCCAGTTGAGGGTATAATTCAGCTCTCACTTAGGACCCAAGTCTTTGCAGAGCAAGTACTCACAAATACTCTGTCACCATACTGCTTTTCCCTCACCCTTTTTTGTGAAGAGTAGAATCGCTTGGTTACCACATCTACAGATGAGATGATGTTACTGAGTGTATTTTGAATGCAACAAAGAGGAAAAGGAGTAATAATAGAGAGCTGAGCTGAATTTAAAGGAGTTATTCACGGTGGATAAATACTGCTCCCAAAAGGAGGCATTAGAGTTCAGAATTATGGATGTTGCTATAGGTATGAATTTTTTGATGACCTTCATCAGGATGAAGTCTTGAAATGCTTTCTGTGTCTGACTGGCCAGGAAAGCCTTGGACTTCATTTGACTCCTCAGTCTACAAAAACTCCCTTGCGTAAGTTAATCAGCTTTACTGTGTGGAATTTTGTGTCCACTGAAAGAATTCATTGCTCATTTACAAAGGAGAATCATCAAATGCTGAAATAAAAAGCAAAGTGTTACTTTGAGGTTTAGCTCTGTCATCTGGATGGTTCAATTAACAGGTGTGCTCACTGTGTAGGAAAATAAAGTGATAATGGAATTAAGTGTACAAATTCCTGTTACGAAATAGGTGTGCATGCACAGTCACTGCTCCCAGTCCTATAAAGGGTCAGTAGTAAGTACAAAACCACCCCCCCCCAAAGAAAACTGACAAGATATTGTTTGCACTGTAACTCTCCTTCTTGTTTGAGCTGTGAAGGACAGAGGACCCTTTTAACATATCCCAGACAGATATTTGTCAGTATAACTAAAATGTGAGGGTTGTGGATTCCCCTACAAATGAGAGCAGATACAGCTGCAGTGCCTGGGAATGGCCTGTCACTGTCCCGTTGTGACAGTTTTGTTGCAGTTTGTTTTCATGCAGTAGCCCTTGGAACTGCTGGTAATGGTAACTTGCTATCAATAGGCATATATGAAATAAAGTGCTTCAGAAAAATGACACCTCAAGTTTAGGTAGCAGCTAGTGAGAGATAGGCCTGATTGAATGTTGTATTTAAAGAATAATTACAAAACTACTTTCAGAAGTATGGTTTTGGGGGTGGGGGTGGGCAGGGGAACTGTTTGTTTTGTTTGAGTTTTTTTGTAATAAAATACAGTGTAATGCACAGGGCTGAAAATGACTTGAAAAAATCACATCTTCACTTTGTGGCAGATAGATTTCTATTTTGAGCCAGCTACTGCCTATCTATGCCTCAGTTTATTACTGGTTATTAGAAAGGGAATGGGAACACTGAAGAGAAGCAAGTGAGAACAGAGGTTATGAAATATGATGAGGCTCTTTGATGTAAAGTTGTTTGGTTTTTTTTAAGTACTTCTAACCTGTACCATCTTAAAAAGTGGTTGTTTTCGATGCTGGACTATTACTTAGTCTCTCAGGTTTGTGATATATTAGAGGAGAAAGCATGTTGCTGACAGAAAAATGGAATTTTAAAGATTGGTTAGATCATAAGTTACATTTATAGAGTTTGCAGATGTGTAGAATAAATAGACAAAATCCCACAATTCAAGATAATTGTTCATGATAACTGGGATATGTGGTAAGATAGTGGATCCTGGTGTGTTTCCTTGTGTTAAACTGCCTCAAAATTAATAGTGCCTCCCATGAGAAACTACACACAACCTCACATATTTGCTACTTTTTTTTTTTAATAAATAGCAAATAGGATATGTGAGAATGAAGGAGAGATGTGGATGAGCTGGAAGGAGAGTCGACAGATTTATTTTCCATAGTGAAATTTGTGTGTCACTTCTAAAAAAAAAAACAACCCAAAAGCAATCTGAAAAAACAAGCCAACCAAAATTAGATTAGGGAAAAGGTGAAGGAAGAGGGCATGGGTAGCTTTGGGGTTTTTTTTTCTTTTTGGAGTTGGTGAAGCATAGCATGTTACAAAAAGCCTGGACTGCAAATGAGAGACCAAAATTGACATTATTACAGATTAGATTGTGTATCTAAATTGGTGTTCCGAGATCGGTGTTGGCTCTGGATTTACTTACTTCCTTGTTACAGATCGTTAATGTTGTTAAACAACACTGTAATTAGATTTTCAAATGTAAGATGTGAAGTGATGGGAAATTGAGGAAAAATTAATAGAATGTTGATAAGATGCAGGATGCAAATGTCTCCCTCTCCTAGTGATGATGAGAAACCTTGAAAGGGAAAACATTAAAAGAGTGATAAGTAATACCAGCCATTCTAATGGCAGATTAAGGTTATAAATTCAGGTATCCAAAAGCCAGGTTATAACAATATTGAAGTGTCACACAGTTCTTGTGCATGTACATTATGACTTGGTAATAATATGGTCAAAGATTCCCCCTACCTTCAGTATGCTTTGTATTCAGTGTACAGAAGGAATGAGTAGATTTTGAGTGTTTTGTTTTCATTCTTCTCTGGAAAGACCTAGATCCTATTCATATTTTTCTTGAGCAGTGTTCTTGATTTCTTCAAAGGCTTGTCCTCTGGCACTTTCATTCCAACATGGTAAGTTGAGGAGTGTTAAGAAACACTATGTTCAGTACCTTCTGGTCTAAAACATGGAATTTAATAAAGTAGTAAGATAACAGGTATTGTTTTGGGCTGTGTAAAATGTGCCATAAAAATACCTTCCCCTCTCCTTGCTAGCAGGATGCATAATACTGCATTGGATATTCCTGCTTCAAATAGATAAATGGTATAGAATACAAGGAAGGATCTCAGGATGCTTAACAAATTGAGTCTTTGGGCTTTCTGAGAAGAATACAAGTTCAGAAGTAAGTAAACATAATCTGCTACATCATAAGTAACAGTAGAAGATGATAGCTGTGGGCAGATATTTTGAGACTGTGATAGTAATAGGAAATACTGAGCATCATACAACGGGGTTACAAGTAGAAGGAATCACATGACAATGTGATGGAGGAATTTAGGATTTTGGTAAAATCTGCAGATAATTCTGAAGAAACTGGAGAGAATGGAAAGGGGAAAATTTAATCCTTCCTAAGTTTGAAAAACTAAAATGGAGAACTTGTTCTGCGTTTTAGGGGCAACAAATGCACTCCAAATTTATTGGCCTGGTTGTTTGATTTCCTTGTCTCTTTTCTGAATGAGTACATGATGTGTTGTTAGCCAAGCTGTGTGTATTTAGTTACCTTCTTCCCAATAAGTTAATTCCTTCCTGACATAATTTAGAAGGCAACATATCAAGAGAAAGGGAAACCCATACAGTGGTTACCCTTCTTCAAGTGGAAGCCGCTTTGCAGAGCTCTTAGCAGATTTACCCATGCAGTGGGCTGTTACTGCATCTTCAAACAAAGGCATGTACGTTACTTCCATTGCCTGCCATTGTGGATACTTAAATCTCAGGCTACTTTTCTTCTTAGGTGAATGTACAGAAACTTTTTGCATTAGAAAATGTATAGGAAAAGGGATGGTTCTTAACAGATGCAGGATTGAGGAGTCACCGTTATATAATACGTATCTCTGTAACTCCCTGTGTTCAAATGCTTCCATTGCATCTTTCACAGTTATTTACAGGTATTTCAAGTTTTAGCTGTATCTTTCTGCCTTCACCTCCAGATACTCTGTCAAAAGCAAGGCAAAAGATTAGCATTCCTCCAGTGTCTGTTATAGCCTATTACCAGTTCTTTTGGGTCTGCAGCTGGTAAATGGCTGCTCTTTTCTTTCAAGAGCCAGGATAATCGTTTTTCATTCTCTGACAGAATATTGTTCATTTGTTTTACTTCTTAGTTGATACATTGTCCTTTTTGAAATGAGGCCAAGTGGGATGCCAAAAAGTGTTTGAGCTTTTGGGAGACCCTTTTTGGGCAGCCAGAGGTAGTAGTGCCAGCAGTAGTGCAGCCTGTTTGATGAGGAGAATTTAAGCTGGGTGTCTTGTTGGAAGGGCTTTATATTGTCACCAAAGAACTCCTCCTTAGCTATTTCTGCAAAAGTTCATCTGTCCCCCTTTTGGGACAAGACAAGTACATTGTGTGCTGGGATATTTTCCTTGCTTGTAGCAGAGACTTCCTGAATTAAAGTTCGCTTACCAGTTGTCTTTTCTTCCTTCAAATGAAGAATTCCTATTACTCATCTTCTCACCATTTTCTGTTACTGTTCAGGCTCCTGCCAAATATGCAAAACAAGGTGATATGCCCCATGATACTCAGCAAGACCACGAGCCTGTATGGCAGTAACAGTCAAATTGTTGCAGCAATCTTTGTGTTAATTGTAGACAACTGTAAACAAATGTCTGAAGTAATTGAAGCTCTTCAGGGTTCTTGAGCATCTTCCATTTTCTTAATCAAATTTAGTTTTATTGCTGTATGTGTTGAGGGCTTAAGGAATTTAGACATTAGACATTTCATGTGCACTGCATTTTGTTCTCTTCTGTAGGCAGGCCAGGGATTGAGCTTTGGACTTCCTGCTTTGTAAAACGTATCTTGATGTAACTCACGTAATAAATACAGGGTCATTCAAATCATGCAGAACCATGGTTGCTACAGAGTTTCTTCAGACCTCAGTCTTACTTTGAGTAGTTCCTCATGACCAAGGCTAACTGTTTTCTCTCACATCTTGTGGAAAAATGGGCCTTTCTTTTATTTTGTTTGTCTCCACACCTGAGATTGAGAAAGGGGTGAATAGGACAGAGCAAATAGAGATTGTGTTTTTCATCAAAATCTGTGGGGTTTGAAAGTTTTTGAATCTTTACTTGGTGAATGAAGTTGCTTCTCCTCTGAGAATATTCAGACACACAAAACCTGAACAGACAATTGGAACTCATTCAGACATTTTTTCATTGCCAGGAAGAAAAGAGCTGTGAAACAAGCAAGCAAAAACCCCATGTATCAAGTTCTAAACTGATTGTCTATCAGCACATCTTCTTTTAACCATTTGGGCTTGACTTTTAAAGAAGGCACCTATCTGCAGGAAGTAGAATGTTGGTCTCATAGGTTTGTGCTGCTGGCTGTGGAGGGGTTGGATATAACCCTTTTTCTTTTTTTTTTCCCTACTGAAAAATTGTATTTTCTATTGTGTATTTTTGGGCTGTGCTTACCTGTCATGAGACTAAGGAAGAGAGATGGGCAAACTTCAGCAACTTAATTTGTAAATATAACTGACGGTACAAAATATGTGACAAGACAGTTAATTTATATTTAGAGAAACCTGGGCAAGAATTTAAGTAAACTTTTTTTCCCCACAGCTCTGCTACTGCAACTGATCATCAAAAGGAATCTATTTAAAAAAACCCCAAAACCAAATTAACACTATTTATCCTTAAAATTTGGAAAGAAGACATATATTACCAGTAGATGAGCTGTCTACTTTTGCCCTCTGGTAATCACAGAGTCATGAAGGTTGGAAAAGACCTCCAAGATCTGGAATACTAAAAATGTAGAGGAAGGAGGAAAGCAGGATGAAGTGTATTTTGATCTGATACTTTTGAGAAAACAGTACACATTACACATTGCACCAAGAGCTCTTGACACTTCCTGATGTAATAAACACAACAAAACAAAGAGCCCTTCTCCCCCACTCCCTGCTATTATGAAGAAATCTACCAGTTGCTGTTGTGTGTACATCTTTTACTCCTGCATATATGTGCTTCTGTTTTCACAGGCATAGAATGTCAAGCAAACCAAGCATCAGCTACCTCTGAAGAGTGCACAGTTGCCTGGGGTGTCTGCAATGTAAGGAAAACTGTTCTGTTGCGGAGTGCATGTGTGGTTGATGCTATCCCCTTTTTCATCACTCAGGACAAAACAAGTTTATAAGATATTTCATATAATCCATCAGAAAAAAAAGAACTTTAAATGCAGTTTGTTTAGTAGAGTGTAGAAAGGAGAGAGTAGGAAAATTAAAAAGAAAGTGGAAGTTGGAGAGGTGCAGGATGGAAGAGGCAGAAGAGCTGGAATATAGGCTTTTACAGCTCACCTCATCCCCCTCCTCTGCCCCTCCCTTTTTTTTAAAGAATAATCTTTAACTCAGAGCATGATTTTCTGTATCAAGGGGCTGCCTAGGAGCTATGCCTTTTTTTCCCCCTGATAATAGGATTACTTGTATGTCAGCATGCTTGATGTCTTTGTGCAGGCTGATTCAACCAGTAACTAGGTGATTTGCTTCCCCTTTTGGAGGAAGATTACACACTAGAGCAGATTTGATCTCCAGCTCTTCAGGTTGTTGCCATATGCCCTCCTTTGTACGTGATCCCGCTAGCATGTGAACTCAAAACTTACACACCTCTCAGCTAGCCTGGGCCTGAGCTGGGAGATACAGTTTTCTGTAATGGAGCAACTACCTGTTCTCTGTCCCACCCTCTCTGTGGTGTGGGATCAAGCCACAGTGTGATAATGCTGGAACAGGATTACAAATGTTGCAGTTTTGTTTGTAGAGAAGGAGCTATTTTTTAAACCATGTTACAGTATTCAACTGTCAACATTTCAGTTTTGTTTGCAAGAGTTACCACAAGTGAAACCTTGTTTCTTAATAGTGGTGATGGAAAAGGGTGGCCTTACTACACACAGCATTGAGATTTATTTTTCTTTCTAATTTTGCAAGTTCCTTTTTATTCAGTGTTTGGTTTGTCCAAAAGACTGTCAGAAAGCTTCGGCATGTATACAGACTATCATCCCTGCTACTCACTGTGAAATCCTTTCTTGTCTTTCTGATTATGCTTCTTATCAACATCTGCTCTGCCAATTTTAGCAGCTGCTAAACTCTGCATTCTCTCCTTCATCAGAAGTCAGTCACTTGCCACTGCGTGCACTGTGGAACTGCCTCCCTGCTGCCATTTCACTAACATTCCTTTCCTTTCTGAAAATGTGCATCAATTCCTTCCTGTTTACCAGTGAGCTGGCTGATTTGTGCTCCCCACCCCTGTCTGTAAATATTTGATCTCTTACTGTGATGCTTTGTGTGGTGGTTTTCACATTGAGATACCTTCACACGTTCTGAACTGACGTGTCCTGAACTTTGTCTTTGCAGCATGCTTTCCACTTCCACTGCATCTCTCGCTGGCTCAAAACTCGCCAAGTATGTCCGCTGGACAACAGGGAATGGGAATTCCAAAAGTAGGTATCCTGCACAGTTTTCAAGAGAAAAAAATCTGGTCCTTCTGTTAATTGAAATGAACAATATCAGAGATGTGGGTAACCTGTCATTTGTGGGTCTGAGGGCATAGGTGCTGTTGGGAAAGGCTTTTCCTCTGCCTCGCTGTGTAGACACAATTCCTTGGTCACCAGTGGTAAATGAGTTCTGAAGGAAGCCCAGGTAGCCCTGGGGTAGGGGGCAGTTGTTAAAAAAGTAGCCATTTTCAGTGATGTGCTTGCTAAAGAATGGAGAACAGAAGAGAAATGGAATTCATTGGACTTGGGGCCTCTGGTGAATACTGTGCTGCTGCGTGAGCAATTTGGCTCTAGAAAATGACCTGAATTTAGCCGGTTGCGTTCCAGAGCATTTCTACTGAGGTGCCAGGATGGGTTCCTCTGTACCTTGGTGATTTGGTTTACAACTCTGATAGGTTCCAAGGTTAACACAGCTGATTTCCTGGCATCTGCAAAGCAAATGTCCATGTAGCCATTGCCACAGCCTTGGCCCATGTATTCATATTTTGTTTTGATTTGTGTTCTTCAGAGGTCTGTTAAAATAGTGGTAGGAGATACGTGGGTGTCGTTTTGAGGGGTAATTGTATTTTAAGGGGTAGCTATAAATTGGCAGTAGTTAAGACATTGGCTTCTACTTGCCTCATTCTGTGCCATTAATATTTTCATAACTGTACATTTCCCTTCCCCCACCTTTTAAAGAAATAATGACCCACACCCAGTCATTTCAGACTGAAAGAAAGCAAAGCAGATACTGTAACTGCTCAGGATTGTCTTCAGCATCTGGTTCACAATCAGTTGTGTAAATCATCATTGACACTACAACTTGAGTACCACAGTTTTGCTATTAAAGAGTTTAATGAGCAATTAATGAAAACTGAGCCCGCGTTGCCTGGCTGGTGACTACTGCTGCATGGGCAGCGTGTTGAGAAACAGACATGAATGAGTATCTTCTTTTTGGGTGCTCAGAAATACATGTGGGGCAGTGGCAGGCAGTGGCCTTCCTTTCACAGAATCACAGAATCTTAGGGGTTGGAAGGGACCTCAAGAGATCATCGGGTCCAACCCCCAAAGGGTACATGTGAAGCAGGGTACATGTGAAGCAGGTTACAATACGGTGGGTCTCTTGTGTATGATATCATGGATAGCTCAGTCTCCTAACTAGTATCTGGATAGACTTTGGGGAAAGTAAAATGTGGAGAACTTGCTGAGGTTTCCATAACATAGCATTTCATGGAATTGTAGAATGGGTTGGGTTGGAAGGGATAGCAAAGATCATCTTGTTTCAACCCCATCTGGTTTACATGTTAATTACATTGTGGTAGAATGAGAACAAATATGCCCAAATCAGCACTAGTATGAAACATACTTTTAAAAATAAACATTAACATATTATATATTTGCAGGTATGGACACTAGAGAGATGGTCGCCATGCTGCTTGTTATGTTGTCATCCTCACTTGTTCTTGTCCCTTATGACTTTGTTTCAGCAACTTGAAAAATCAGTAATGTATACAATTCTTTAATCTTTCTCCCTATTGTATACCATTAAATAAAATCTTGCTGGAGCTTCCTGTCTAAGTTTTCCTGTCTTGTGTTCAGGAGTGAGCAGCGGGTGAACGAGGGAGAATTACCTGTAGACTAGGGACTTCAGCTGGGCAGCTCCTCTTGCCACTGTACCTGGTTTTTGACTATGGGTTTAGTCTTAATCCCATGTGATTGAGAACCACTGAGGTTGGCGTTCAGCTCCATCATGGGTGCAGGGTTTGGCCTGGCTGAGGCCAGGCTGAGTTGAAATGATGGTCTGTACAACTAGGGCTTGTGTCACTGTTAGAAACTACTCTCGCTTCTGCTGTGGAGTTTGACTAGACCGGCTCCCCTGCAAAGGAGAACTTCACCAACTGTTCCCAGTTCCATCTGTTTAGTGGGGGGACATAAACTGGGGGTTTTTATCACTTCTCATAAAGCACTTTCATGAGTCAGGTGGAAGTAAACTTGGGAAATTCATGTGCTAGGTTGGCTGGGCAGCTAAAAGTAATCAGGGTATGAACGAACTAATTCTTGGTTGGCTTTCTACTGGTATTATCCCAGTTCAAGCCACATTGTAGTTCTTACTGGCCAAAGGTTGTTACTCTGAAAACTGCATAATGTTTTGTTTGGAATTTGTATCCTTGCTGTGTCAAATTCTGGCCTGCCCCTATGTTGGCAACTTCAGCAGACGCCAGGAACTCAAACAGGGTCAAAGAAATTGTCCCTGCCACACAAGGCTGGATCCCTTTGTGCCAGCAGATACACTGAATTTCTCACATTCGTTGTTCGTGATGCCAACTTTGGGTCAACACTTTTTTGCTAGTTACTGAGGACATTAAATATCAGTGTGCTGATATTTATTTATGGTAGGGAATCAAAATGGTCACCCAGAGAACCAAAACTTGCAGGGTGGGTTTTTTCCAGTAATTACTGGGACTTTTTTAATCTGCAGCAAGCAAATGTCAGGATTGTTTTATCACCTGGTATCAGTGCTCTGAAATAATATGGTTCAATGTTTTCCACCCCAAAGAAGAAAAAAAGTGAACAACTAGAACCAGTAGAGTTTGTAGCAGTTTATTTACCAGGTTTAGGGCATAGAAAGTTCATCCCAAATTTGCAAGGTGGTTTTGGTGATGGGGGGCCGGAATGGAGCAGAAGGGGGGTGGGGAAAGGTGATCTTAACCTGGATCAAAGCATTCATCCAGGCAGCAGGATATCCATGTTTATGCCAATACCTGAGATTTGAACTCCTATTTAATGTCCTGTCCAGCTGAGTTAGATGTCAGATGTCCCTGTTGATGGCAGTCCAGTTTATTTCCAGTCTTTGATTTTTCAGGACCCGGGACCCAGATGCTCACTGATCAGGGAATTTATTTCCCCAAGAACTTTGGTTTGGGTCCAGCTACATCACTCTGCATTGTCTCCCTTTAGTCTGTAGAGTGCCCTGAGCATATTTTTTTGGCTGGGGAGGGAGACATCGGCACAGCCATTTCCCTCCAGTGGCTTTAGTGCCTTTGCTTGAGGCCCTGCCCACAAGAAGTCGGTTTCTTTTTGTGCTTTTTGTAGTGCTTGCTTTTTTCTAACAACGGATCCCTCCAAATGGCAGGCTGCAGGCACTCGTCCCCCCACTGCACCCTCTGAACCTCAGTTCTGGCACGGTGCGTGAAGCCCTGTTACACTGGGTTTCAGCTTGCTGTCGTACTGTCTGTCCCAAGCCTGGTTTTCCCAAATGGAAAAACATGGACCGTTAAACAGCAATTGCTTCCAGACCTGGAGAGAAAACTCTCTCAGTGGCTGCCTGGTGAAGCGGCCCTGCTGCCGTTCCCTGACTGCGAGGGCTCGAGCTCTGTGATGACCTGTGGGATCTCAGCACGGTGCTGGTGGCAACCCCGTTTCCTTATAGCGTTAAGGCTTCTGGTTGGGGGGAGGAGGAAAAGCTTCAGCAAGCGACCCGCTTTGCGACACAGGGCGCAGCAAGTGAAGCTAAGAGGGGAGACCAGTTTCCCCAGGGCATGGCTGCTTGCTCTGGCTGGCATCGCTTTCCTGTCTTCTGTGTCTCAACTTCCATCTCCCCTGGATGTGGTCGTGGTGGTGAGAGGGGGAAGCCCCATTCCTTCCTACCGCCTCACTCTTCCCACCCCGCCCCTTGAAGCAGCAATCATTTCAACTACAGCTTCCGTTTCCTGTAAAATACAGAGATTTTGGGGGTGGAAGAGGGAATTGGGCACATTTCTAAGCATCCTGGGGAGCAGGTAGGTGTGCAGGGGAGAAAGGATGGCTGTGTCAGTGCTGCTTCCCCCTCCTGTAGATGGAGGATGTGTCTGAGCTGCGGACCCAAAAATAAAATCAGGAGGAGATGATGGTTAAAGCTGCAGAGTAGCATATCCTGCAGCTGCCTGGCTTAAAGAAAAACAAATCGCTTGTGGACCTGCTGCGCTGCAGCAGGCGATTCTGACGTTTCTGATGCTTTCCACCAGTTTGTCAGCTGAGGTGAGCTGCATCGCCGAGCAGGCCCTGACAAAGAGCGCTCCAGGCAGGCCAAAAGGACCAGGCAGCGGCTTCCTTCTCTTCCTTTTAGAAAGGAGGCAACGAGCTCCAGGCACTGCTCGGCATCAGATGGGCCCCATGTGCCAAATCCCTCGCTGCTCTCGCATAAAAATGCCAGAATCAGGACGATCTGGGGCTGAGACAGCAGGTCAGGCTCTGCGGAAGTGGGACGGAACAGACAGCAACCAAATCAAGCAGCAGATTGAAGGGAATCTCAGGCTGTCGCGTTTTCCCCTCAAAAATCACACTACAGGCCATAGATCAATATAATGGCAGGCTGACAGGAGTCTACTGGGTGAAAGGTGTCTGTTGTCTGAGAAGAATGGCTGAAGCTTCAACCAGTTTTCCAGGCTTGTAGCAACACACCATCGAGTGAACTTCATGGTTGTGTCCTCCTGCCTCATAGAGTCACAGAATGGTTTGGGTTGGAAGGAGCTTTAATGGTCATCTAGTCCAGCCCCTCCTGTAATGAGCAGGGATATCTTCAACTAGATCAGGTCGCTCAGAGCCCCATCCGACCTGGCGTTGAATATTTCCAGAGATAAGGCATCTACCACCTCTCTGGGCAACCTGTTCCAGTGTGCAGGCAAGCAAAGGCAAACATGGCAGGGGGGAACTAGATTAGCTTTAAGGTTCCAACCCAAACCATTCAAGCGAGGCATTAGCATCAATCAGCCTTCTCCTCGTAGGTCCTAATGAAGAAGGTAAATGCATCTCAAAGTGGTCAGGGACCACAAAAGTTAACTCAAAGAAGAGATGGGCAGAGGCAGAGATCCAAGACCAAGTTGCTGCCTGTGCTTGCCTAGACATAGCTCCCATCAGCAGGCAGGCAAGGAGGTGTCCTTATGGGTGAGGACTACCCTTGATGGAAAGCGCAAGTTTTTCCCCTCAGTACCAGGGGAATTCTCCCACACTGTTCTTGGGCAGCAGGGACATGGTACCATCAAGGGACAGCAGTGAGGTGCTGGCAAGCTGCAGAGCTGATGCCCACGAGTGGTGCTCAGCCAGCATGCTGCCAGTCTCTTCCCTGGCCCACCATAAAATCCCATACTTTTGCCCTACAGCAGCTGCTTTAGCACCCAACAAAGTGACTCCCTCAGCAGGGAGCAACAAGGCTTTGGGTGGACCCAATCAATGAGCTCTGATGTCCAGGTTCCCCATCCCAGCCCAGGTGAAAGTCACCACGGCCCAGAGATGCTCCAGGCAGCATCTGGAGAGAAGGTGGGGGAAGATGACACTGCTGAGCAGCTTTTCCTACTGCAGGTTTCCCAGGGGAGAGGAGGACAAGGATGTGTGTGGAGCAGCATTTGTTTTGCTCACCCTGTTCTTCTCCCCACAAAACCCATGCAAAGAGTGAGCTCTTCCTGCCTGCTTTTGCTTCTCTCCACAAGCTCGCTCCGCCAGGATTGCTGCCGGCTTTAATCTGCTGTGAGGAAACGCACAGTCTCCCCCCGCCCCCTCCCTTCCCGCTCTCTGCATTGCTTTGTTTTCTTCCCCAGTGCAGCGGGTTTTGCAGGAAGCCTGTTATTGCTCACCATGGGGCATCTCGGCCGCACGGACGGCTTCCACGCGCCGCTCACCCCACAGCAGCCACCTCCCCATTCCCTGCTACTCACTCTGGACTGCTCTCTGCTCTCATCTTCCACTTTCCCCCTCTCTGATCCGGTTCCCATGGAGATCCCAAGGCAGCAATGGTGTCAGTTCTTCCCTCTGCATCCCAAAAGGGTGGTGTGGGTGAGATGATTTTTGGTTCACCTGGGCTGAAGTTGCATCCAATCCCAGAAATCAAGTTACAAGTTGCTGGGAGGTCTGACTTGTCTCTGTCGCTTGACTCCTTCACAACAGGACACAGACCCACCGTCTCACTTTTTTCAGATGCTTTCCAGTGTCTCCCCATCAGATGAAGAAAGGGCTGCTGCCCAAAGCTCAGCCCAGCAGCAGTGCAGCTTTGCTGGGCCTTCACACCACGGCACTGCCAGCAATGGCCCCAGCTGCAAAAGAGCAAAAGCAAAAAGCATTCGAGGCTGCAATTTAAAACTCTTGAAAACTGTCACCAGCTGATCCTGGAAATGCTGGCTCTGGGTGCAGGGCCGTACCGCTGCCTGCTGCCTTGCTGCATCTACCTGCTCCACTGCAGCAGCAGGAGCTTGTCTGTTTGGTGCCTTTTCTTTCCACAGAGCTGTGGACACAGCGAAGCCACCTCATTTCATGGTCCCTGTGTGAAAGGTGAGTCCTGGCCTTGCCGCTCCAGCACATAAGCCAGGAGGAGGGCACGGTGGTTGCCCCTGAAAAGCTACCAGAGGTACCAGTGTGGTACGTATCAAACCTCAAGAAGGGACTGCAAAGCGTCGGTATCCTTTTCATCCCACTTCCTCTTCTGTGTCCTAGAAGACATCAGCCACACTGCAAATAAAAAGGGTGTTCATCTCCCATCCGCTCGCTGAGAGAGAGAGAGCTCACTACGCTCTCCACACCTGCTCACTATGGAGAGCATGCTCTGGTGTGCTGCTGGAGCAGACACTTCGTCCCAGTTGTATCAGATGCATTGAAATGATTCTTCATGACATTTTAGACATGAAATGTTATGGTTTTTTAATGCAAAACATGGGCTTGGACGTTTTGCATACTTCCCCACTCCTCTCCCCCCCCCCCCCCAACTTGCCAATTGTGGACTTTTTGGAAGGGTGTGCACTTGCCAAATTTCATCCCAGAGCTGCAGCCTTTTCTGCAAGATGTGGGTACAGTTACGTACCATTGTCACAGTTCAACCCCGGACAGTAAGTAAGCACCACACCGCTGCTGGCTCACCCCTCACCCACAGTGGGATGGGGAGGAGAATAGAAAACAAATACCTTGTGGGTTGAGATAAAGACATTTTAATTGGATTACTATTGTTGTTGTTACTATTATTAAGAATAATAATAACAACAACAATAATAATAGAAAAATATAGAAGAAGAAGTGATGCACAAATGCTCAATCTCTGAGGAAATAAACCAACCCGATGCTCAGCCTGTTTCCAAGCAGGAATTCTGCCTCCTGGCTAGTGTCTGGTTATATATGGAACATGATGGTGTGGGATGTCCCTCTGGCCAGCCTTGGTCAGCTGCCCTGGCTGTGCTGTCTCGGCTTCTTGTGCACCTGGCAGGGTGTGAGAAGCTGAGAAGTCCTTGACTTAGTCTAGACACTACAAGTAGCTGGCAACAACTAAAAACATCCATGTGTTATCTACATTATTCTCATCCTAAATCCCAAACACAGCGCTGCACCAGCTACTAGAAAGAAAATTCACTCCAACTCAGCTCGAGCTAGGGTGGCAGCGTCGCTGTGTGAGTCATTGTGGTTGTCACAACACCCTTTTGCTCATGTTCGGTTTGGGGAGGGAGAGCTGGCTGCAGGTGCCAGGGCTCTTGTATCTGGCTGCTTCACACAGAGTGAGTGCCCATCCATCTCCCTGCTCAGCTAAGTGGAGACCAAACTTCTAAAACAGTTGTAACTCACTGATCTCCCAACCATTCAGAGATGCAGGTCTACCAAGAAAGCTCTGTGAGGATCGTCCCTGAGCCTCTGGTTTCTCCAGAAACCTTCCAACAACATAAACCGTTTCATAAAGGGATCCACACTGATCCACATGGATCCCAAAATGTCTGCCTGGGAGGACAAGTCTGGGTTGCTCCTGGTGTGAGGAACAACCCAGACTTGTCCTCCCAGGCAGACATTTTGGGTGTCTCTCAGTACCACTGTGTACCTTTCCCACAAGGCAGTGTGATGGTAAAGAGACACCACTCCCATGTAGGTGCAAGAACAAGATATTTCATCATTTTTCAGGCGTTTTAGGGCAGATTTTGTTGTATTCATGCAGGATCTTCTTGTGAGGGCTGAAGTGAATGTCAGTCCCAATGAACCTTCTGGACATCACTGCCAAGAGGATAAAATTCAGAAAGGCCTGCACTGGATTTGCTTTAGAAGGTTTTTACCTATTTTCCAGGCCTTTTCCCTACTCTCCCTTCAGTGTCATCCACAAGCATCTGCCTGTTTTCAGTCACCAGCTGTTGACAAACCCAAACAACAGTCTCCTTTATTTTGGTCTAGATGCTACCCACCTTCAAAACCTGAGACTGGCACCCAGAGGTGCTCCTTCTGCTGATGGAGAAACCAAGCTCATCCTTGTTCCATGCCCATATTACATAAAACATCTCTCTCAAAAATGGCATTTACTGTTACTGGAACCACTGTGCTCATGAGATATTTCTGTCCTGGGGTGCAGCCACCTCCAGCGCCTCATCTACACAGCTTGTCCTGCTTACAGATGGAGACTTACAAGGGGGACGATGGCCTCTGCAAGAGACAGACACAGTCAGTCCTCAAAAAGACAAGCACCAGCAGCATTTGTGCTGAAAATTGATGTTAGATCCCTAGCTATTGGTCATTTTAGTGGCTGTTTCCTCGATTCCTGTCTGATGCTGGAAGTTGTGGTGGCAGAACAGAGCTATGGGTGATGATGGTGGCCTCTTTTATACCTGAGGCTGTGGCTGCTGTTAATGAACCATCCACTGAAGCACCAAAAGCAGCACCTGGAAGATGAGGTAGCCTCTTTTCCCTTCTCCTTTCCCACGTGTCTCTTCTGGGGTCAGTACAGCATTTTTTGGCTTATTTCCTCTGTCAAGCTCTTCGAGTTGCCTGTAAATGTAGCATCTTCATTAGCATTTAGTCAGCATGATGCAGGGCCATCTCTGAGCAGAGGCCCACAGAGATGCTGTGCTGTGGACAGATGATGTGTATGACCTGTCAGCTCCAGGCAGGAGGTACCTGTGCTTGGTTGTATCTGCTGGGGTAGCACACACTGCTCCAAGCTTTGTACGGAGAGCGGATGTTCCTGGGGCAAAAACGATGACCTCAACCCAGCTCCTTTCTGATGCCCACAAAGCCCATTAGAGTATATCAAAGCCTTGAACTGTCAGCACTACCTAGATGTAAATACTGTAATTATCCTAAGTAAAATTAACAGTTTATCAGACTTCCTGTGTGGAATCTTTTTATTACAGGCTCGTTTTTTCATCACAAATTAGATTTGCCTTAGACCTTATGTGACTCTGGATTATAAATCTCTGGTTTTCAAACACTACTTGACATCATGAGCTGTTGCAGCAGCTAACTGGCAACTGCTCAGAGGCTGGTTTTGCTGAGGAGAAGGCTTTTTCCTGGCTGCTCTGAAATTGGCGGGTGCTCTTCAAAAAAAAAAAGGGTTTGCACATGTGACAAGTGATGCCACATCCATAGTGAGGTCCTGTGGGATGCAGGTATGGATGCAACCCCACGTGGCTAAAGAAGCTAGCCCATGTCAAGGAGCATGTGGGGTGGTGGGTGTGGGGGGAGGAAAGGGCTGGAGCCTTCCTCAAACAGAAGGCAGCAGTTTGACATAGTGAATGCAAAGATGATCTCTTCAGCCCAACATCCCCACCGATGACTGCGATCACGGACGACTTCACATCAGGCAAGGCTGCTGACAGCGGCTGCCAAGGTAGGTGCTTCAGAGAGGAGCCTGCACAAAGCTGTGCTGGCATCAACAGTTATTTATAACACAGTCAAAGCTTTCTAATGATGGTATCAGGCTGCAGAGTTCAAGTCATGTGAAATCATCTAACTGGCTTTCCCCCCCCCCCCCCCCCCTCCTCTTTTTTCCTCTCCCATCAGAGCAGAAGCCGCTGAGCAAAGCACCCGGCAAAGCCCAGCGCCGCATTTCCCCCTGTCCCACCTCCCCGCAGCAGAAGCCCATGGACAGCCCACACAGGCACTTCACTGGGAGTTATGGGCAGCTTGATTGAGAAAAAAGGGCTGCACTTCGAATGTACACAGACACAGGCAGACACACAGGGAGCCTCTTCTCACACGCGTCTTTGCATGGCACTAGGAGACAAGCGACATTACTTCTGTCCCAGCAGAGCCTGGAGTGGCAGGTTCCTCTCAGATGTTTTTCCTGCCTTTGACTCAGCCTCTTCTCTGCCTTCCCACCAGCTCCACTCCTCCTGAAGGTGATTCAGAGAATGAAATGTAACAAAACAAAACTCCTTTTAATAGCTTGCCTTGGCCAAGGCCAGCCAGGACTACAGCTCTGTTATTATCATGAGCTGGAACACAAAGCTATTTACTTCATTAGCAGGAACGACAACAAAATAGCAGTCTACAGTTTTGGCAAGGGTAGAGCCAGAACTAAAATATTGCATAAAAAACCAGAAAAATACCTGGAATAAACTCCTTATTATAGATCTAAAATAATTTTTCTTGGACAAAATAGGCTCAAAGAACCTCTCACAACAGCTTGTGAGAGGTTCTTTGAGTCTATTTTGTCCAAGAAAACACAACAGCTTGTGGGAGGTTTTTGGAAAAACAGGGCTTTTCCCAACAGCTGGCTGTGCAAACCCATGGCATCCTGAGGAGATGCCTCCAGACAAGAGCTGAGGTCTGAACACTGACACTTCACTGATGGGCGAATATTTAAAGGCTGGAAGCTGAAGGACAGAGCTAAAACTATTAACCAAAGATGTTTTTTGCATTTTGTGCTGACTACGATTCTGGAAGATTCACTGATTATGGATAACTTCTTTCAAGAAGGTGACTTAATTCCCCAGATGGACCTGGAGCAGCTCCCCTCAGTGATGTGGACATGGAGGAGTTGCCTTCTCTTGAGAGAACAGTTCATCAGAAGTACAAAACAAGAGGATAAAAAGTAGAAAGATCTGCAGTAAAATCTGCTTATCTCTGAAAGAGGAACAAAGTGTTTATCTGGTTATAACAACATAATGTCCTCGGGTTTCGTTCCAGATTTTCAGTCTATCTTGGACTATCTTTTGCATCTTAAGGAGATCAAGCTGTTCCTAAATCCCCCATGAACATACCTGAAAGCAACATGTCCTCGAGCATCCCAAATGTCTTCTTCCTCTTCTTCAGTCCACTGGAGAAATCTTTTAAATCAGCTCTCCAAAGAGCCTTTCATGTGAGGAACCTGTTTGTAGGATTTCAATTTCCTCTCCATGTGCTGGACACTCAGTCTATCTGTCCTGCTCAGCACCTCCCTGTTTCCTTGGCTGTGCCTCTGCTCACTTCTCATGCACTTACAGGTACTCCCAGAGGAGTCCCTGCACCCACCTGCCCTTGGAGGTGAGCACCTGTGGGAGGTGAGCACCAAAGTTCTCCAACAGCTTTAGTAATTGGCATGGAGAGCATCCCTGGTCCCCGTGGTGCACCAGGCTGCACCACCAACCCTCTGCCTCAGCACACTCAGGAAACAAGTCCTCCCACCCCCATTCAAACCTGCTGTGAATGAGGAACGTGGCTGTATATGCTCCCCCCAAGCCATGTATGTTAATGCCAGCTTTAGGAGGAGATATAAAAGCTGGCAGAGCTGCTCTGGCTTCCTTCTTTCCTCAGATTATTTCCATTGTCATTTTTCCCCACGCTGCAGGTTGGGTTCAGCTGCAGCATAAGCCATGCAGAGGCTTGAAGAAGACAAGGTAAAGCCTCCTGGAAAGGATGTGCATGCCTGGGTGCAGAATGGTGTTCAGAGGGATGGCAGGAAGGGAAGTATGTGCAGCAAGTCCTGGCTGTGCCTTTCTGGAAAGGCTGTGTGCAGCAGGGAAGGCTGAAAATCTCAGCAACACCCTCGCGCTCTTGGTCTGACTCTGCGGCCTTTCTGGGGCATGCCGCTCTCCCTCCGCCTCAGCCTGCTCATCCTGAGCCTGAGAAAGCAACGTGGACACTGGTTGCACAGGGTGAGGAGCAATTACTCAGAGTTTACGGTGCTCTGGATCAGAAAAGTGCCACACAAGCACTTTTACCACGTCGGTGCTCAGCCCGTACGGTCACTGCTCAGTGCCGATGTGTTTGGGCTGCTGTCGAAGTCTGACTTAAAAAAAACCCCCATAACACCAGGAGGAACCAGTCGTCAGTGGAGACGTCTTGAGAAGATGAGCCAAGGTAGGGAAGTTTCTGTGGTGAGTCACAGTGAGAACAGAAGTCATTTATCGGCGGCTTCCCGTCCTCGTCTGTCTGTCTGGGTGGCCTCCAGGCAGCATCAGCATCAGCATCCCCACACACAGCCCCAGTCCTCACCTGTCTGCTGCAAGTTGCTGTACATGGGTCACTCTGGAAGTTTTTTCCTCTCCAGAATGTAGTCTTTGGGGTGTTTTCCTCAAGGATTACCCAGAATGTGAGAGAGATTTACACTGAGGCTACAACGTAAGCTCTCCTCTTACCAAGCTTGAAAACAAACAAAACCAAAAACTCATTGTGCTTTAAGCTACATTCCCATCCCCTCTTTCTGCTCACACACTGCTAGAGACACGGATTAAATTAATTGCAGGAATAGCAGGCTCCAGGGGGGTAGAGGATAAAAAGCCTGGAGTCTCGTAGTACAACTACAACAGCGTTTCCTATTCTCTGGGGTTTTCTGTGACTCTTTATCAAGGTTTTAGTCACACAGAATTAATGCCAATTTTTATTCTGCTCATTCCTTCCCAGGGATGTGCGCTTGACCTTTGCAAAAAACCCACTCTAAAGCCTCGATGCATCAGTGCTCTTTGAGTCTCAGGTAGCAGGAGGGCCCCAAAATTATTTCTTCCTTTGTTTTACTACAAATTGACAAGCTTTTTCTTCCTTTCTTCTCTCCAGTGCTGGAATAACAGATAGGCACTATCCATCTGTGCCAAGGTCCCAGCTCCTGGAGTGAGGTGATGAAATCGAAATCTCTGCTCCAAGAGCTGAGATTATTTCTTTTAATAAATCAAACTTCCAGCCTTTCATCATACTGAGAGAAAATTTGAAAACATCACCTAGAAGACATCTGCTGGAGTCTGTGGAGATGCTGGAGCTCAAACAAGAGATCCACTGCACTGTGTATCTCAACTGGACTTAATGACCGGGCTTATTTCTACAAGGACTCCCTGGTTTATGGCTGGAGAAGAGCATGGTAAACCCAGACTTTCACCAGTGTGTAAATCTGGCTGCTGGGGTCAGAGTTTTAGCAGAGGTTTTACTGCCAGAGGTGTGGGAGCATCATGGCCTGATGCAGGGTTTGACATTAAACCCAGGGTGGTAGACTCCCCACCACTGAGTTGCTCATGGAGGTATTCTGGATCACCTTTGGAGATGATTAGGAGGCTACAGCAAATGGAAGAATGGATGGCAGCCAGCACAGTGGAGCGAATCCCATGAATGGGGGGGCTCATACTGCAGCCTTTTTGGGGCGGCTGGTAAAAGTATAGCAAGTCCTTTATCAGAGACTTGGCAATCTTCAAGACCAACTGCTTCGTGCCTCTCATCAGGAGTGCTACAACCACTGAAGCCTCCGTGGTTGGTGACTGAGGTGGTGGGATGGGGAGTAAAAGGCAGTGATAAAGCTCTCCAGGTGCCCGTGGGAAAGCACCTGGCCTGGAAAACAAACCTACCAGCATTTTAGAGAAACAAATATCTTAAAGCACACGACGCCGAATGTTCTCACTAGATCTTCTCTGTAGGATTATGTACCCCTTAGACCATGTTGGAAATTGGACATGTGAGTTCTCAGGGCCCCAAGAGGCTCACTGGGGAAAGCCAATCCCAGGGGACTCATGTTCCCAGCTCTGAGCCAGGAGCCTGGTCAGATAAAACAGCCATAAGCACTTAGCAAAGTCCTGATTCCTTCTTTTGCCATCAGTTCATGCACCTTCTTGCATGGAAAGATTTCACTGCCATCCTTCGGGTGCTTGCAGCCCCTGTACCATGGCAGGTGATGATTCAGGCTTTCCTATGCTGAAAGAACTGGCTGGATCCTGCTGCTTTAAATTATTCACTTCCTCTTGCTGCTCTTACTATCTTCCTTTTTTGATTGTTTTCCTTGAGCAAGTGAAAGTAACTTGTCCATTCTTGGAAGTTCTGTTTTACCTGCTCCTTTCCCAGGCCTGACACAGCTGCTTGGGACCAGGAGGTGACTAAGGGCTTGGCTGGAGCAGACACCAAGCAGACATCCCTGTGAAGGTGTATGCCATATATGGCAGTGAATGTAAACATGATGAAAACAGTTGCAGGGCTTGGCGCTTCAGCAGCCATCACTGATTGCTCCCAGTCTGGATGAATCACCCTGGAGTGCCTGCTACATCAGGAAACTGCAGCAGAGCAGTGAACGGGCTCCTCTGCTGCCACCAGAGTCCTCACACCACCTTCACTGTGTCCTTTCCCATCTCAGTATCACAGGATCACAGAATCACAGAATGATAGGGGTTGGAAGGGACCTCTGGAGATCACCTAGTCCAACCCCCCGCCCAGAGCAGGTTCACCTAGAGCAGGCTGCACAGAACAGCATCCTGATGGGTCTTGAATGTCTCCAGAGATAGAGACTCCACAACCTCTCTGGGTAGCCTGTCCCCGTGCTCTGCCACCCTCACAGTGAAGAATTTCCCCCTCATGTTTAGGTGGAACTTCCTGTATTCGAGTTTGTGCTCGTTGCCTCTTGTCCTGTCACTGGGCACCGCTGAAAAAAGACTGACCCCATCCTCCTGACACCCACCCCTCAAGTATTCATAAGCATTGATAAGATCCCAAAACAGTCTTCACTAGGCTAAAAAGTCCCAAGTCCCCCAGTGTCTCTTCGTAAGAGAGATGTAACACAGAGATTGGAAGGGGTAGATTTTTATTTGATATTAGGAAAAAATTCTTCACTATGAAGGTGGTGAGGCACTGGAACGGGTTGCTTAGGGAGGTGGTGGATGTCCCCTCCCTGCGGGTGTTCAAAGTTGAACTGGATGGGGCCTTGAGCAGCCTGGTCTAGTGAGAGGTGTCCCTGCCCATGGTGGGTGAGGGTGGAAGTTGATGATCTTTAAGGTCCCTTCCAGCCCTGACCATTCTATGTTCTAGTCCCCTAATCATCTTCATAGCTGTTTTCTGTACCCTCTCCAGTAGCTCCCTGTCCTTCTTGGACCAGGGAGCCCAGAACTGCACACAATATTCCAGATGAGGCCTCACCAGTGCAGAGTAGATGGGGAGGAGAACATCCTTCAACCTACTGGCCACACTCTTCTTGATACACCCCATCCTTTGGCACGGTTTCATCCAGCAGCAGCAGCAGTGTGGGTACCACAGAGCCACAAGTGCTCTGCTCTCCCTGTGGCTCCGGTGTGATGCCTGGAGACTGTCTGACATGGTGGGACTGGCATCATGGACTTACTAGGTGGCGTGAGCGAAATAGGAGAGAGAATCTCTAGCTGGGAGGTCTTGTGGAGGAGTCTCTAGAATACTTCTGGGTTGTCCTGAGCCTGTGCGATCTTGTGACAGCAGTATGTGCTGCTGTTGGATGCTGCTGTTGGATACTGCTGTTCTTTAGGTAGGCAGAGTGATTCAGTGCCCCTAAAAGCAATAAACTCCCAACTGGAGTAAAAAGGGCTGGGGGGGTCAGCCTCACTCAGGAAACCACTGAACCTGGATCACAGGGTAGAGGCGAGCTTGAGAGGTGGCTCAGAATCCCAGAGAGTTCTGTAACCTATTGACATGCCACCCACATCCCTGGCTGTAGTGTGTGAGCTTCTGCCTCATCTCGATTTAATGGTGGTTTGGGGTTGGGTTGTTAATAGTTTGAAACTGGGTCCTTCAGCAAGGATGGGTGACCAGAAGATGATTGCTTTTATAGCTGGAGACAGGCAAAAGAAAGGAAAAACTCTATGATATGGTAATTTATCGTTTGGTCCTGAATTCAGCTGCTGCTCTTTCAGCTCTATAAGATGAAAATGCAGAAGAATAGGGATTTTTCAACCTGACTCCTTTTCTTTACAGTAGAGGATAAGGGCAATGCTGGCCAAACGTACTGATGTCTGCCACAAGATGGTGGCTGGGATCCTGGACTGCAGTGAGTTCAACAGTTCTCATATTTACAGCCCTCCAGATACCCCAGATCTCTGGGAGCTCACAAAACACCATGGCCACTTACAGCTTTCGGGTTTTATCCACCTCTGCTCCGGTGAGACCCCACCTGGAGTACTGCACTGGACACAGGGCTGTTGGAGTGAGTCCAGAGGAGGCCATGAAGATGATCAGGGGGCTGGAGCACCTCTCCTGTGAAGACAGGCTGAGAGAGTTGTGCTTGTTCAGCCTGGAGAAGAGAAGGCTCCAGGGAGACTTCCAGTACCTAAAGGAGCCTCCAGGAAAGTGGGAGAGCAACTCTTTATCAGGGAGTGTAGTGATGGGACAAGGGGTAATCGCCTTAAACTAAAAGAGGGTAAATTTAGATGAGAAATAAGGAAGAAATTCCTCACTGTAGCGGTGAGGAGACAATGGCACAGGTTGCCCACAGACACCAAGCAGACAGCCCTGTGAAAGTGTCTGCCATATATGGCAGTGATGTGAACATGATGAAACAGTTTCAGGGCAGGGCTTGGTGCTACAGCAGCCACCTCTGCCACAGGCTACCCAGAGAATCTGTGGCTGCCCCTAGCTGGGAGAGTTCAAGGCCAGGTTGGATGGGGCGTTGGGCAACCTGGGCTAGTGGAGGGTGTACCTGCCCATGGGAGGGGGGTGGAACTACATGATGTCTGAGGCCCCTTCCAACCCAAACCAGTCAGGGATAGTATGATTCCATGATCCATACAGATATATGGAAATGATGCTCTGAGATCAACCGATGGAGAGCATCTAAACCTGTACACAGGCATTCCTGATGTGAAGTGCTGCATTTAAGCTTCTGCTTTTTCTCTGTTGCTAGTCCCTAAACAACCTTCTTCAGACCCTTTGCACTGGAGCAGGATGGTGCTGAGCAGAAGCCAGCCGTGCAGCAGCAACCCAAGGACGTTTTCTTCCTCTTTTTCTTTCTTCTCTGCTGGGTGCTGAATGAAGTGGCTCTTGGGTGAACAGCAGTTGTTTACATTCTTCCTAAAAAAAGTTGGGATTTCCTCTGATGCTAATGGTCTTGTCACTAGTGTACACAGCCAGCCAGAGTGCTTGCAATGGCTTTTTAGTAATGTCTGGGCCAACTTGAGCGTGCTCATCGCTGGTAGGAACAGCCCCCTCAAAAGTTGACCAGAACAGGGAGGGGACTTTTTATTGCCACCTTCTTCTGCGAGGGCAAATACCACACATGGCACCCAGCACACCTCGCTCACGGTGCAAACCAACCTAGTTTACAGGTTTATCAAAGCACCCAGCACTTCTGTTGGACTCGCCAACGCATGCTGGGGAACCCTGATGTGCAGGGGGGTGATCAGCCAAAGAACCTCAGACCAAGTCCCATCTATCCCAGGCATCCAGACAGGTTTTCCACATTTGGGTTAGTGCTGCCTAGTAACGTAATGTGATTATTTCTCTTTATCTGAGCATTTCTGTACCATTTCAGCACTCCTTTTGTCTCCAAGGGGCAGCACTTGGCCTTGGTCTCAAACATGTAGCAAGGTGAGAAGGATGACATTTTTCCAAGTTCCCCTTGGCAGGTGGGGGTTATCCTGAGGAGGGGCACAGCTTCTGCCAGGTATTTGCTGGCCTAAATAGGGAAGAGCTCCAGTCTGGCAGGTAGAAGCGTTAACTCCTTATCCAGGAGGAGCAACGTGTCCCTCTGTAATGAACAAGCATCTGCAGGTGATGCTTCCTCCTGCACATTCTGAGGCTTCACCTTCATGGCTTCCCCTTTCTACTTGTCCCCTAGTTTTGCTGGGAGTACCACGAGGGGTTTCCCCCTGCTGAGGCCAGCCAGAGGTACGCTCCAGGCCAAAAGTGCCCTGAAGGGCTCCTGGTCCATCCTGGTGGGCTTCTGCCAGGCCCCTGGGAAGCGGGGCAGGGGAGTGCCTGGGTAGCCCTGCCACTGCTCTCGCTGCCGCAGGCCACCCTGGCTGAGCGATCTGGTGGGTTTTGCACCCAAACCAGGGGCAAAGTAAAGATTTTTCTCTTTCTTTCCAGTGTTCTCAGAGCACTGTGACCAGGACACAAAATGGATATAAACTCTTTTCTTCGTTAAGAAATTAGTGAATGCAATAGTGCACCACAAAGGCTTCTGAAAGTTTTTCCTTGCAGTGTATCATTTCCCTCTTGAATTCAAAGCCACTCACTAGGAATTTGAATTAAAATCACTGGAAATATAAAAGCTCCAGGAGCATTTCAGAATTAAATAGGTGGACAACAAACAGATCGCAACGCTGCACACAGTCGCCATAGCGACAGGGCTTCCAAAAGGATGCAGGGGAGCCTCAGCCTCCGGGAGCATCACCAGTGTCCACAGCACCAGGAGAAGCATGAACATCCTGACAGGGTTGTCCTTCACAGGGAGCCTTCCTGGGAGCAGGCAGGATGTTGGGCAGGCACAGTCCTTCCTGACAGCCCCCTTGCAGAAGGAGTTATTGGGAAGATGTGGGGATTTTTGGTCTTGGGTGGGGACCCTCAGAGCTGTGGCCTTGGCACAGCTACTGAGTCATCCAGGCTTAAAGCAAGCACTGAGGAAGGGAGGTGATACTGGTATCTTTGCTTGCTGAAATTTCTATTTGAGAATGAATCCAGAAGAACTTTAAAATATATATTAAAAGCCTGACAGAGGTCAGGGCAAATCAGCTTGGCTCCACACAATCTTTCCCACTGTGAACTCACAAAAAGAAAGAGCAACAGACGCCCCTGACTCCAGCATAGGGCACAGCTCACAGAGGATTTAATCTTACGCCGTAGTAAAAAGGTAAGTAAGGAAAAGTGTTGCTGTTACTCAGTAAATAGTGAATACTACTGATAAATAATGTCAATAAGGCCAAAGTGCCCAGTACCTTTTTGTATTACCAGTCTTCAGTGAATATATTGCTGTTGAGTAGGCAGCCAAGAAAGGAATAGAGATGAGAGCCTGGAAGAAAGAAGTGGTCACAGAGCACCTGCATGAGGTAGATGCCTTCAGTCTCCTGGTGCAGGAGGACTGTCACCCAGCACTGAGAGACATTACCTCAGAACAGTACCTGGGTTAACGTGGGGAATTTGTGATGGACACATCAAGGCACCTGAGGATTGAAAAAGGGCAAAGGAGTTCCTGTCAACAAAAAAAGGGAAGAAGAGAGGAGCCAGGGAATCACAAACTGGTCAGCTTAACTTTACCTCTCTGGAACAAATAATTTATTTGTAAACATCCAGGAGATGGCAATAAGAGGAGAAGCAGCCAACTTGGATTCCTCCAGAGCAAACCATACCAAACCAAACCATTTTCTTCCTAAAGCAAAGTAGCAGCCTGCTGTGGGGCAAAAGGAGAAGCTTCAGATGTGCTGCAGCTCAGCTCCAGCCAGGCTTTGACACGGTCTCATGCGATGCTCTCCTAAACCAGGAAGAGAAACTCATCAGACGAAACCAGCAGAAGACCAGTGGCAAAACCCTGTGCTATTCTGGTCTTTAGAAGTAACTCATTTTCAAAATGAAAGGCTGTATGGAGTAAGGGTGAGCCAGGATCTGGTAACAGGCACAGGCCCTGATGCAGCTCTCATATAAATATCTGCCTGGAAGAAGAAAGATTACGTGTGTTAAACCTGCAGATGACCCCAAGCTGTGTCAGGCTGCAAGCAACACAGATAACTCTCCCTAAAAATAATATAAAAGGGGCTTTATAACATAAGACATTCAAATTTCAGATATGCTTACTGATAGCATCTTGGAAAGACTGAATATACATATAGATGAGATCAGTCAAAATTCTTACCTACATATCACCCTAAATCAGGAAATTGCTTTCCACCAGAACACGAAGCAGAGCTCACCTCCTGATTTGTGCTGTCTCTGCAAAAGGGGAACCAGAGAATCTTTTATTTTACGTTTTCATTTTTTATTTTTAAGGCCCCTGTTTCACCTCAGGCATGCTATAATTCACCTCAGTGACAAAGAAATGTGAAAAGCCTTCATCACGTTACCAGCAAGCCTGGAGACTCCATGAACTGGGAATTCAAATACATTTTGAGCCTTGCTTGGTTGTGGAAAGAAAATAGGCCCAAATTAGAGTCAATCCTGAGAAAACTTGAGCAGTCAAAAGCTGATTAATATAACAGCATTTTGTAGTTTTAGGTCACAAGTGATGAGAGTAAGTGAAAAATGACCTAAGGTAGTTCCCCAATTCCTTTCCATTGAAAAATTCACAGTATTTTAGCAACCACTGAGAACACTGGCTCCAGAGACATAGTCAGGAGAAAGCATGTTGAGAATGATACCAGGTCTTTTTCTGAAAACTGGTTTCTGCTGACAGCGTTCTATACTTCTTGTACCTCCACGGTAAGAACAGCATCTGCCTTTTGACAAGGCTGCCTGTTCATATTTGATGCTACTGATCAATTATGATTGGGTAAAATTAAAAGTCACTTGCTAACGGGACTTTTCACCACACCTTGTAGGGGCCTGGGTAATTGATACCACCCCAAACACCAGGGTTCACAACCGGCCCACCAGCCGTGCAGCCTGAAGGCTGAGCTACGCAGAGGTTACGCCTGTACAAACGGTAACGCTGTGGGAAAAGGAGTCCTTTTGTGTAATTTGTTCTTCACAACAAAAACACCCACACCCACATCAGGTTGGCTTCCAGGAAACCTTATTGCAGCATTCCAGTACCGGAAGAAACCCTGAGGGACACCTGGAGAGGGACTGTTTATAAGGGAAAGTAGTGATAGGACCAAGGGTAATGGCCTTAAACTGAAAGAGGGCAGATTCAGATTAGACATAAGGAAAACATTATTCACTGTGAGGGTGGTGAGGCCCTGGCACAGGTTGCCCAAGAGAAGCTGTGGCTGCCCCCTCCCTGGCAGTGTTCAGGGACAGGTTGGATGGGGCTTTGGGCAACCTGGTCTGGTGGAGAGTGTCCCTGCCCATGATGGGTGGAACTAGATGATATTTGAGGTCCCTTCCAACTCAAACCAGTTAGTGAGTCTATGATTCTGTGATCACATCTCTGCACTGGGTAACCCATGCAGAGGAAGACAAACTAGACTTGAACAAAAGTTCTCACGGGGCTGTGCAGGCTGCAACCTGCTCCGTGACCACATCAGGTCCCATGCTGAGCACCTGAAGGGAGCCTTCAGTGCTGTGCTTGGCATAACACAGAAACTCTGACAAGAAATAAACCCCTCAAGAAATGATGCAGATGAAATGACATTGTTTATTTTCAGCTTTGGTTTAATGACTGGATTTCTTTCATTTCTGATTTTCTGTTTGTATGAATGAGTGAATGGGTGTGTTGGTGGGAAAAATACCCTTGGAGGTCTACTCAAATTAAGCTGCAAATGAATCATGGTGGCAGTGGAGTTGAAAACAAGATAATCCAGAAGTAGCTGAGTTTGCCCTACCCAATCCCTCTGCTTTAGGAGTGGGGGAAAATGGGTTATTTGTGAAATGGAGACTATGCAAACAAAAAATGTTCATATGTTTAAAGATAAGCTGAAGGCTTAAGGAAGATGTGTTAAAGGAAAGTTACCGTGGAGATACCTCTTGTTACTCCCCCTGAGTTAAGACAAGATTACCATATGACCTGATCAAACAGCTTGGCAAAAAATCCAAAGCACACTGGACATCCTCCTTTGAAGAGAGGGAGATATATCCTTGGAAGGCAGGATACACATCCTTATAGCCTTCAAAGACCTACATTCTTCATCAGGGGAGTCACTGCATCTGCTGGGAAGCTCACTGGGGTTTTAGCCTGAAAGGAATCTGACTCCTCCTTGACATGTCCCTAGACAAGATTAAATCTAAGCACTTCCTTCAGTGGCAACTTCACAAATCACTTTGATAGATGGATATATATAATCTGATGACCAATCATTTCAATCTATTGATTTATTGATTTGTTCTTAATCATGATCTTGGTGTGTTCACTTCATTGGTCTGCTTTTAATTAGCTCAGTAAAAATAATGAATTAGTTTAGCAATATCCTTGCTCAGGTGTGCCTTCATCCAGTCATACTTTTTAATCACCTCTGCAGGGAATATGCAAAGTAAGTTTACACTATTGAATAGTCACTGAGGTCACAAACCTGAGGGCAGTGGTAAATTTGGGTGAGGCATATTGCAGGCACCTCACCTCTGCAGCTCTCTGGCCAACACCTCACACACCCTGTGAATGAAGACATGTCCAAGAATCTTTGGTCTCCAGCATCTCCCAAAGACACCCTGTTGCACCACTGAACTGCACTGATGTGCAGAGGGCATCATCTCAGAAGCAGTCAAAGTTTTCAAGGACATCTTTATGCTGCACCATGAAGGAGGAGAGGACAGGACATCCTGGGGCCCACACCAGATGATTTCATAGAGGCACAGACTCATTTGTGTTGGAAGGAACCTTAAAATCTCATGCAGTTCCAACCCCCTGCCATGGGCAGGGACACCCTCCACTAGACTGGGTTGTCCAAAGCCCCACCCAACCTGTCCCTGAATACTTCTGGGGGCATCCACAAATTCTCTGAGTTATCCTCCCTCAGCCTTCATGTGTGAGCACATGACCCTTTTAAGAGCTGTGACCCAAGTAACTGAAAGAGAAGGTGAGATTTTGAACTGTAAGATTTTGAATAACACAAACCTGAGATCATAAGCATCCCATTCTGTTCTTTATTTTTTTCATTATTGTAGTTCTTGGATACCAGGAGAGATCACACCCCCTGCGGGGAAGGTACCACACAAAGAACAAGTCTCGATGGACTTGCATGTGAGATCGATGGGTAGTGGAAAGAAAGTGTCAGCTGAAATCCCACCAAAAGGCTCCCCATTAGGTATCTGCACCCAGACTGTTAGACATTTTGAGCAGAAAGGCTGGGGCTGTATGGATGGTGCTGGATGGAGAGAGAAGGAACTGGAGTGGTGTCTATGGAGTTACCCACCAACAGAGCACGTGATCATATGGTTCTCAACATCCTGGTGACTCTTTTGGGCAGATGCTTTCAAATTGAGGTCAGCTGAATAATCAAAACTGAATCAGCAGCAAACCCCCCCTGATTACAGAGGCTGTCACACCATGAGTATGGGATGCGGCTTCCCTGGATCAGTCGGTTAGTTAATCTTGTTCTGTACGGACACTGCAGTCTGTTAGCTTTGTGAGGAAGCCAGAAGACATCACTTGAACTGGCCTAAAAAATCATAAACAACCTTTTTTTTCTTACTGGAGAAGATGTTAGAGGCCTGGTTTGAAGCCAATTTAAGTCAAAGGCAGGATTTAATTGGGCTTTGTTTCAGACTTGGCAGCAGCCTCTTTTAAAATCATTCCTCTGCTTATAATCAAGACTGGTCTCTGTCAGATTTTAATCACTTCTTCCTAGGTTAGACACCGGGAAGAGTGGATGATGGTCACTGCTGCAGTTGCATACCACGCGTGTGTTCTTGGCATTCGAAGCCAAGCTGCTTCACTGTTTCCACTGCCGACTGTTTGCAAACGCTGGAGAGGAGCTGGAAAGAACAGAGTGATGCAGAGTCGGGGAGGGAGGGGTTTGGTGGCTGGGTTGGAGTTAGTCACTGCCAACTTCCATTTCCAGATCGCGAGGAAGGACTCAAGCCATTTTAGGCATTTTCTTGGACTTCCTCCCCAGCTTTTAATTTAAATACCCAGGAGGGATGGAGGAATGCACGGGCCTGTTTTACACCGATGCAGGATACTCACGCAAGAGTGCAGATGCACTTGCCCTTTGTATCGTGTTGTTAGGCCTCTGTCATTAGTCCTTGGCCTGGCTCCTTTGCTCCTTTGAGAACAGGGAATCTTCCATACATGTCTCACCTTCTGATAGGGGGTGCACTTCTCTCTGAGTAGAGATGTTCACATCGGTGCAAATAATTTGTAAAGTTTTTTCTTGCAGGGGCTAAATATGCCAGAATGGCTTGTATTAGCAAAAAGCACTTCATTTCTATACCCCTAAGATGTATCTATCTATCTATCTATATAAATATGTGTGTGTGTGGCAGTGGCACAGATAGAAAGATACATGAACTAGCAAACTGTAGAATCACAAGAGGCCTTGGGCACCTCTGTTCAGTAGAAATTCAAATGCCTACATCTAGCAGAACAAATGAGAAAAAAACCCTGTGCAGCAGCCAAGACAAGAGGCACATCCAGCTGACAGACTTTTTGTTACAGTACTCACTCCGGTGGTTTAAGCTTTACATCTTCCCACGTGCAGCAGCACTGTCCTTTTCGCCAGAGCAGCTGTTTGGGACATCACCACAAAGATGTCCCCAGAGAGGCAGGCAGCAGGCATGCTAGGAGCACATCCAGCGCAGCCAGGGACAAAACACTTATTGATCACATGTATCTATCTGAGAGACTGAACCAAACTTTCTGTCCTTTTGTGATGCCGATCATGTACCCCACACTTTGTGTTTTGTTTTCTTAAAGCCAGTTCTTAAAGAGCAACTTTTCAGTCACATAAATATTGACAGAAGAGGAGCAACATAACCTTGAAATTGTTGCTTTTCTGATCACTAGAAAAGCTGTTTATATTCCTCCCACCCCAAGTTACCTAAACGTTCCTTCAGCTCAAACAAAAGACAAACAAAGTGTTTTATCTTCGGATGGTGAAAGCCACATTAAGAAGTTAGCTGAGATTTGCTGCTTGACAGGACTTGGCACAGTTTTACCTCTCTGCAAAGCACTAAAAGCTCCTTTCTGCAATGCTTGCTGTACTTCCTTGCACCCGCAGCTCTGCGAGACCTCTGTATTTAACATATTTTGTCACAAGCAGGCAGGATGGAGACCTCTGTCCATGACTTGCTGAGCAGCATCATCCTTCTCTGAGCCACAGACATCAGATCTGTTTTCAGGGTATCAAGTAATATCGTGTCCTTGCTGCCAAATTATCATGCCAACCACAACTTTCACCTCTCATCAGATGGATGAAAGCTGTTTCTACAGCAGTTCCAGCCCACTCAAAAGTTTTCAGCTTTCCTTCCAGGTGGCTGCATCTTTGTTGTGGTGCCTGCATTGAATGTCAGCCTTCCCCTGACACCTCATCGACGGGCTGTTTGTATTCACCTCCACGCATTTAATTGGGGGTGAGCTGTGGCATCCCTCTCCCATGCCTGTCCTGAGATGAAAAGGAAGGCACCTGAGATAGCAAAAAAGCTTGGAGTAAATTCCACAAATCAGCTTCTACCAGCAAGAAATGATCTGCAGAAATGATCTCTCTGGGGCTTCAGGCAACCTGGGAGCACGAGGAGAAAAAGCGTGCTGCCAGGAGCTGCTATGGCTTCTGCCTTCTTGGCAGAAAAAAAAAAAAAAAAAGCTCTCTTGGTGGCTTTTGGTAGCATAGCACCATCAGGGCTGGTGCTTGTTTCTGCAAGGCTTGAAGGTCTCAAATATGGGGCACTCAGACGATGTGGACAGAAAGTCCAGGTCTGCCAGATGTCAGCATCCCTTGCTTGAGACCAAGAGGAAAAAACCTCATGGGTGTTGAAACAGGAGGGTTACTGAGGGAACTTCTGGGAAGAGAAGTGGTAAACCCACATGAATTAGGAAGGTAAGGAATTGAGGATTAACCCCATTGTTTTACAGAGAGTTGTCCCAAAAGAATCAATTGGGTTCTGGTACTTGTTGTTAATGATTGACTTTGTGTGCAGAAGGAAAGGACTGTGTGACAGCACTGCCTTTTCTAGTGTATCAAAAAGCCAAGAAAGTGCAAGATCTTTATAAAGAAAAGCAGAAAAAGAAAAAAAATCCACAGAACAAAACACCAACAACCAGACCTATATTTCCTGTGGAAAATTCTTCTTCCATGGCAACTGTAAAAACAGCTCAGATTGTGTTGATTAACTAAGTGTATTATCCCGTGAACAACAGGGTCCCATTAGCTCCGTCAGAAGGCCAATACCCTCTGTTCTGAAAACCTCTTGATTCAGTAAATTTCTCTGCTGCAGAGTAAATTCCAGTCTGACCCTACTGAAGGAATCATTTTATATCTTGGAGCATGAAATGAATAAACCAGAAAAAAAAATGTCACTTTTTCCCCTCTTTGCATTTTGATTGCAGACATCAAACAACACATTGCAGCCCAGCATATAGAAACGTGTTGCACATAAAAGAAGAAATCTGAATTAAGGAACACTATGTGAAAAAAAAACAACCCAGCAAAGGAAGGGAAGGTATAAAAGAAATAGATGTATTTTGTTCTTTGTAAGTATGTGTGGACAGTGGATTTGCATCGGTGGGACAATTCAGGAAACGAATGAAAAGATAAGTTTCGGGCTTAAGCTCAGCAGATTTCCAAGCACATTGTTTATACCTTCTGCAGTGCAATAAAGCTTATCAAGAACTTTCCCATTGGATACCAGAGTCAAAACGAAGTAAGAGGAATGCAAGCAGTGTGCTTCCTCTGGGTTGTTACAATAACTGTAATTCTTTCAGCACAGATTTCCCATGTTAGCGCCAGCTCTGTCGCACAATGATCATTTTTAGCAGATCATTGTAAATACAGTGCTCAGCAGACCGCGTTCTTCAGAAACTGGCCATCCCTTCACCTTCCACAAGCTCAAAGCACATGGCTCAATTAAAATACTGTACTTTCACTCTGGAACCTCTCACTGGTGTCTCTCTAACACTCTGGGACAAACTGCTGATGTAAATGCATTAATTTCAGTGTTGTTTCATTTAGAAGATATGTGAGTACTACATTTTCATTTCATGTGCTTTCTGTAAGGGGGGAATCACGTTGCTGTTAGAGGGGAGAGCTGAGCCTGGGAAGTGAAAGGCAGCGATTTGGCCAGCCCTTGGTAAAGCTGGGGGAGCACACAAGCCTCTCACTCCTATTCCACATTTGCGCTTTCACCATGAACCAGAATATGAAAACAATGTATAAAGATATATACATTTCAGAGCATGAGAATCACCTCCCCAGACCTCAAACCTGCGGTATTTCCTAGGCAAAGTGCATCTCTGTCCCACTGCTAAACTGAGAGGGCAATTTTTGTCTTTTTCTATTTCGTTCCTGCAAGGGGAGTCTGCATGGCATGTTTGTTAGGACTATAATGTTGCATTTGCTAATGAAATAAAATGGGGTGGGTTTTTTTTTTTTTGAGAACTTCTTTTAAGCAAAACCATGTGTTCCAGGGAGGAAACATTCTTCTGGTAAACAGCTGAGCCCTTAACATTTAGCAACATAACTGTGTTTGCAGCTATTGAAAACTGTGTGACCAAGGCAGGCTGCATTTCTGGGGCCGAGGATTGAAAGCATTTTGTTTGCTGTCAGAAAGCCAGCCCTGTCTTTTATGTATATGTGAGATGCAAGAACCAGCTATTGGATGGTTACTTCTTATGGTTTTAATAAAATTTGTCTCCTATCAAAATGCTGCTGTGTTTTAATGTTGATGCTGCATTGAGCCATGTGCTCTGCTCCGGCACAGCTGGCTCTTGCTTTCCAGAAATATAGCTGCTCCCTGGCATTACTTGCAAAAATTGCATTCTTAAATCATTTCTTCCCCCCTCTGACCTGTGCCAGGAAGGATCCTCCACACGCAGATCTCCCCACTGGTATGGAAAAGGGGGTTATTCCTCTGCTCCCCTGTAGCAGTGCTGTGTGAGCAGACAGACAGGGCTGCAGGAGGTAGCTGGGGAACAGAAGAAATTACCTGCAACGCCCTGGAAAGCTCAGAGGAACAAAAGATAATACATCTGGCAAGTGCAGGCAGAAATAAGGCCCTGTCCCCCCATCCCACAAGCCCCTCTTTTGGAGACACTTGTCCAGCTGCAGGGCAAATCCTGCTGAGGGGAGAGGGGAAGTTTTATTTAGTGTTAGTGATCTCCCAGACAGCTCTAGGCAAGGGAGGAGGTTGGTCGGGTGACTTTGAGATCAGACACCAACCGATTCTCCATCCAGCAGCTGGAAGGGGAAGGCCATGGACACGGCTCCCTCTAAGCCAAGGAGGATGATCATTCCTTTGCCTGCTCTGCTCACTGAAGCTGGGATGCTGGGATGCTGGGATGCTGGGCAGACACTTGCAGTACACAGGCACCACATCTTGTTCCTTGTAGCCCTCCAAACAGCTGAGCATGCTTACAAATTTCAGTAATTACCAGCTAAGGCCAACCAAGATCCCATGATAAAAGTTCAAGGCCTTGCATTCCTGTTCTTATTGCTTTCCTGAGCAGATTCTCATTTTGATCGGACTTATGGTACTTTCATCCCATTATCTGTAAGTTCATAATGACTGCTGTAATTACTGGCAATAATGAGCTAATTAATTCTTCTAGGTATTATTTTCAAGGGATAAGCACTATTATCCTTGCTGTAAGAGTGAGGAAACTGAGGCAAGGAGGAGCAGTTGTTCTGTGAATAGGTTTGTTTTACCTTTAATAGTATAATCCTTCCCTGGGTTTATTTGTATAGATTTATGTATTTGCTTCTTAGTATGCTTTGTGTTCTATTATTGCTTTCCAATAATTTTGTATGTTATTATTTTGGCTGGTAGCGTTTAGCAACAGTTGGGTGTATATAAGTACTAAGGTTTATTTAACAAAACTGCAGTGTTTTTAGAAAAACTAACAAATACTAAAGAGTGAGGGGTTTTATGGTTTACATATATATGTTTGATTTATCTGAACCCTGTTTTCCTCCCTCTTCCTCCTCTCCTTGTTTTAGATGACCTCCCTTTTTTTTTTCAGAAAAACAAGACAAGTAGCATTCTATTCTATTTAATTTCCATATACTTCAGTTTGCATATGGAAAGCTAACTGAATATGGCTCTCTAATACATAAAGAATGAAGATATTCTAGTAGTTGTGAGGCTTGCAAGGCAGAGTTTTGGGGTTTTTTTTAATTGCTTAGCTCTGTAATTCATATTCAGAAGATGCTGGTTCAGTAGCATTTGCTAAAGTGTACACGTTTCCAACAGTTCAGGTATGCCTCCCTGAACTCATTCAAAGGGTAACTCAACAGGTAGCCAGTGCAGAGAGAAATCTACACACACAAATGCCACCCATAAAGGACTTTATTTGTTTGTCAGGTTTTTCTGGTATTTAACACAACTAACTGATCCATGCAACACTATACAGAGCAGCAAATAACTACTCAGTTCTTTAGCTTTTATCTCTCAGGCTGCGCTCCAGCAAGCACACGTGTGCTTCATTTCACTACAGCAAGTAGTACAGTGTGACTTCAGTGGAACTATACACAACAGAAAACTAGGCACACATGCAACTGTTGGTAGGATCAAGTCTCTAGATAGGCACTAGTGTCATGAAACTCTTATTTGAAACATCTGCTTTGCTCCAAACTTCTTGTTTAGTAAGGGCTTCTAAAAGCATTTAGGTGTTTACGTGCACCTTGGTGTCTTTATAAAGCTGGCATTAATTCCTTATTGAACTATGGATTAAGAGCCTCTAGAGAGTCTGAAAACCTTATATAGACTTATTTCAGTCAACTTTTAATTCTAAGGAGACTTAAAAAAACCCAACTTAAAATCAGTCTCAGATGTTTAAAAAAAAAAAAGGGCTTCACAAGCAAGGGAAATAATCAACCTGACTAAATAAATAAATTGAGGTAATACAAGCCTTCTATAACTGCAATATTTCAGGGAATGTAGTAGCAATAAGAGGCAAAAAACCCTGCGAGGATTGTGATGTAGCCCCCAAGGTTAGTTACTAGGCTTGATGCTGTTAACCCCAATGGCTTGGGGTCCTTGCAAGGCTCCCTTCACCCCTCCTAAAACACATCGATTTGTGCACTGCCTGTGGCTCCAAGGCTTTTCCAGAAGCCTAATACATATAAAATCTCTAAGCCCTTTTGGAGCAATTTGAGTCTAACCCTATTTGTGTTTTCCCTTTTGTGTCAGGAGGGACAATGACAATCTTGCTGGAAATAAAGCCCAAAAAAGGGAAGCTGAAACACGGGAGTACGAGAGGGAGCTGGTAGATAGCTGTTACAGGGCTGTGAATCGCCACTCAGGCCTCCCCTCTGCCTGTGGCATTTACTCTGGCGTACAGGTCCGGCTCTTCCCAAGTACCTAGATACCTGCTTCGGTTCTTGCACGCAGAGCTGCACTGAGCTCGGCCCTGACCACGGGCGGCTAGAGAAACTCGCGAGCATCCCGCTTGGATCAAACAAAACTGCTTTTTCCATCGGAAACGTACACAGGGCCCCCGCTTCCTTCCCACCTTCTCCTGACAGCGCAGGGCCCGAGCGAGCCCCAGCGCACCAAAGAGAGAAGCAGGGATATGGGGTGTTCCCTCGCTGGCGAGCACTTAGAAAGGTTTGAGGAGAAACTCCGGGGGCAGGTCGGTTAATCACCGCCTCACCAGGCTCAGAGGGCCGCTCCCGGGGCCGAGGCGGCTGAGGAAGGGCTGCGCGAACGCCGCCCGTCCCGACCCAGCGCCCGCGCCCCGTCTCGGAGGAGCGGGTTCAGGACGCTGCCGCATCACGTCACGCCTCCTGCCTCCCTCCCCAGCGCGCACGGCCGTGGGGCTCTAGCGTTTTTTGGCACAGTGGGTTTGTTTATTCCCTGGCATAAAGGCGGCGGGGGTTCCTTTTCCTTGGAGGGGTTAATTTAATTTGTGGCAACGCGGCCGGAAAACCGCGGCGGCTCCCGCTCGCCCGAGCTACGGAGCGGCTCTCCATCGCGCACGCTCGCTGCCCGGCGGGGGGCTGCGGCAGCCGGCCGACGGTGCCGCTCTCCCTTCCTGCTTCTCCCAGGCTGGAGAGGTCTGGGAGCCGTGCCGCCGCCCGGGCAGCGCACCGCCCCGAGGCCTGCCTCCCGGCCCGGGCTGCCATGTCTGTGGCGCAGCAAGGCCCGGGAGCGGCGCGCCCCGCCCACCGGCACCGCGGGGAACCGACAGGCGCCGACACCCGGGGCGGGGAGGGAAGCACAGAAGGAGACACTCGTTCGGCACTCCGGCCCCTCAGCCCACCGGGCAGGGGAGCGGCGACCGAGGAGGGAGCGGGGCGGGGCGGACCAGCCGCTTCCCCGCGGGTGTCGGCCGGCCTCTCCCGGGCAGCCGCCGAGCGCTTTCCGGCAAGCAGGAAGGCGCGTGCGGGAAGAGGAAGCGGCGCTTTGCGGGCTCTCTCGGCAAGGCCCCACCTTCGCCTCTAAGGGGCGGTGCCAGGGGAGTTTGCGGAAGAGCCCGGCGAGAGGCGGGCGCTGATTGGACGGGCGCGGTCTCGTGACGGCGGCCTGGCGGCTCCGCTCCCCTACCCCACCCAGCGGCACGCCAGCCCCCCGCGTTCCATTGTGTGCGCCAGTGTCAGCCGCTCCGCCCCCAGGTCTGGCCCCGCCCCCTTTTTGCTCTTGGCTCATTTCCGGCCGCCGCCGCCGCCGCTCGCTTCCCTCCGAGGACTCGGGAGAGTGAAGAAACAACAGCCGCCATTTTGTTTGTGTGTGAGCGACTGAGGGAGGGAGCGAGAGGCCGAGCCGGACGGGGCGAGCCAGGGGGAGGGCAGCGCAGAGAGACCCAGGGGCCCGGCCAGGAGACGGGGAGAGAAGCGAGGAGCCGAGACGACCCCCCACCCGCGGCAGCCTGCCCGTCCCTTCTCTCTCTCTCTCTCTCTCTCTCTCCCCCTCTCTCCCCCCTTTTCTCTTTTTCCCCCACTTCTTTCTCTCCCCCGCTCCCCTCCACCCCCGCTTCTGCCCGCTCTGCCACACACGCCATAGGAGCGGCCGCAGCCGGGCCGCCGCCGAGCGCCAGGCAGGGGCAGTAGGGAGCCTGCGCTCGGCCCCCGCGCTGCCTGCGCCGTCCCGCCCCACCCCCCCCCCCCGCCGGGGAGCGCCGAGGACCCCCCTCCCCCTCCCGGCCATTTAACCCACCCCGGGGAGAGTTCCCCGCTTTCCCCCGGCGTAATTTTTCTGATATTTTATTATTTTAATTTTACCCCCGCTCTTTTTTTCGGAGGGGTCGCTGACCGGCATCCGACTACCAACCTTTTGGCTTCCTTCCCCACCCTCGCAGAGGCGAAGAGGGAGTCCCCGCCGCACCCAAGCAGCGGTCGAGGCTTTTCCCCCTCGCTTTCAGCGCCCTGCATAGCCCGTGGGTCCGCGGGAGCGGAGACGGGCAGCCCCCTCCCAGCTCGGCGCCAGCGCTCGCAACCATCCTCGGCTGCCCGGGAAGGGGGGGAGGAAGGTAGGCAGAGAGGGGGGGAGGGGCCGGCTTCTTCCTCCTCCTCCTGCCGCTACTGTGGGATCGGCCCCTCTGCCTGCGCCGGAGGGGGGGACAGCCTGCTACTGAGATCGAGAGAAAGAGGAAGGGGAAAGAAGAGAAGAAGGGGGGGGGGGCGGCAGAGAGGGTGTTGAAACCCGCCCCCCACCTTCCCATCCCGCGATCGGTGCTGCCTCCATCAGGACAACAACCCCTCCTCCTTCCCTGCACAACAAGATGTGAAGCGAAGACTCCTGGGACTTATCCTCACCCTCCTCATCCTTACAGCTCCCCTTTCTGCAGCCATTAGCGACGGGCGAGGAAGAAGCGAGTGGAGCTGGGGACCCCGCGCACGCCTTGCCTCTCTCCCTGCCTCCCCCCCAGCCCTGTCGCTGGCGGTGGGTATTTTTTTGCAGGGTGGTGTTGGAGGGGGAAGGAGCTGCTGCTAGAGGACGGTGATCTTTTTTTCTTTTTTCCTCCTCCTCTCCCCTCCTTCGCCCGCCTCCTTGTGGCGATGAGGAGGAGGAGGACGGCGCCGAGGAGGAAGAGGCTGATGGCGGCGGTGAGGAGGCAGCAGGAGGAGGAGACCCCCCGAAGGATGAAGATGATGGTGGTGGCGGAGAGGAAGCACCAGCAGCACAACAGCCGGGATTAATTTTACGGAAAAAAACCAACCAAACACCACCAGCCTTTTTTTTTTTTTAAATTTTTTTTTAAAATTGTTTTTTTGGCAGGGGCTTTACCTGCTCTTTCCATCTTCACTCAGCCCTTTCGCCTGGGGGGAGAGGCCCCTTCGCCCGCCCGCCGCAGCTCCCACCTTCTCCCCGCTTCTCCGCTGCCGCCCTCCCGGAGCCCGAGGGGCAGAAAAAGGGGAACTTGGCCCCCCTCCTCCGCCAGATCCTCCTCGCTCGCTCTTCGGCGTTATTGTTGTTCTCCAGCTGACTCGGGGCCCGAGAAGAAGCTGAAGGTTTTGGGGTTCGCCCCCCACCGTCTCTGCTCTGAGTGATTGTCTAAAAAAGAATTAAAAATGGCCGAGAATGTGGTGGAGCCGGGCCCGCCTTCAGCCAAGCGGCCTAAACTCTCCTCACCGGCGCTCTCCGTGTCCGCCAGCGACGGCACAGGTCAGTCTCGGGGGCCCAAGCCCTCCCTACCTCTCGGTGCCGCAATTATTGCCTTTTTCTCCCCTCTTCTGCCTAAATCTCCTCCTCCCTTTTGCTGCTGCAACTCGTGCCTGCCTTCGTCCTTTCTGTCTGTCTGTTTCTACCGTTTTCGCTCCGTTTGAACCCATAGGCGTTGATGGCATATAAGGGAAGGTGTTTCTACCCTTTTATTTTTTTGGAAGTGATTGGAAGCAAAGCTGTGCACTTTATTGTGCTTTTGATCAACTGCAGATAAGACTTAACAGTTAGTCGTTTTCGTGTCTTTCACAATAGTAGTTATTACAGAGCTCCTTGCTAAGCATATGCCTTTAACGCGGGTTGCAGGAATATAGCGTTAAAGATGATGCTTTCCTACGCTTTATTGTTGAAATGTGTGTCTGTTCGTACGCACGAATGTGTCTGCTTTCATATTTTATTTTGCGTATACAAAGGGCTTTTTAGAACTCGTTTAGAAACAGGATTTCTCTGCTGGTTTTCGTCTCTTCTTACACGCAGTCCGCTTATTTGATTTACTTTTTACTATTCTCCCTACTCTTCCGGGTAGAAGGATATGTAAAAACTGCTTTTCTGATTCAAATAAGCCATCGACTTCATGGGGAAAAAAACCCCAAACCAGCTAAAACCAAAATCCAGATCCCGAGCTTGGGGCATAAGGGCTATTGAGACTATTACCCTCTTAGAAAATAAATGTTATTTGTGCTAAGAACCAATATGGAGTGTAGTTCATCTTGTATCTCCCATTTCTTTGCTGCGAGACCAAAATGTCTGAAATGTCCCCTGTAGACATACGGACTGGAAGGATAAAAAGGGCCTCTCTGCACGACTGCAAAGGTCTTCAGTGATGCTGTGAAGGTTGGAAATCTTAGGTGGCCCATTCCCTGGCAAATACGAACTGGTTTTACTGGGAGGGAGTAACAAAGGGCTGTTCAGCTTTTTAGTGCTTCTTGTGAAGCAGATGAGTATTTGGTGTAATATTGCTATGAGAGGACTTGGCTACCTGTCCCACAGGAGTTTCTTTGAACTCACTTGATATCTTTTTAGCCTATGGGGTATGGAGGAGGCCTTCTCTTGCCAAGGTCTAGTGAGTGATGGCATTTCTGATGCCATCGGTGGTCTTGTTCAGTGCAGTTACAGCTGGCAAGAAAAAGGAAGACTTAGCTTTTTAAAAACAGCACACATACACACACACACCCCCCATCCAAAAAAATCCTTCCTCGTCTAACAGCATCAGAAGGTTGTAGTGGCTGGTTTCTGGTTGAGCAGCGGATCTGATTCTACTTGGAATGATCTTGAAAATCTTTATTTTTGCATTCTGTATACTTAGTGATAAGTTAGTTTTGAAAAGCTTGTGTGTAGGTTGTAGAGCATGTTATGTGTAGGCAATGTTACATTGTAACTGGAGGACATGTCTATTCCTTCTATCAACAGGCCTCTAGTAAGTGTAGGTTAGGGTTGGGGAAGCTGCTCTTTAGCTATAGCCAGTTGTTGGGTTTTTTACTTGGAAGCCAGTGCTTCTTTCAGTAATAACCATTTTTACGTTGTCTTGCTGGTGGCTATATTGCTCTGTTTAGAGAGGTAAAATTAAAATGTAGTTTGTGAGAAAAGTCCTGAAACTTGAAAATATGAAAGGTAAAAGTGTGTTTTGATTCAGGTGAACACATGTGTCTCGAGACATTTTTGATCAAACAAAGTTTGGATAATTTGTGAATGTATTTTAGTTTAACAGGTGCAGATTTTCACAGAATACATAGTTTCTCTTAATTGTTAGCTTACCTAGCAGATGATAAATTAACTTTTTACAATTATGGTGAAATACTAGGGATTATTGGACACTTTCAACAGTGCACGAGTGAGATAAATTTTCTCAAAGTGGTTGAGCTTGTCACCACCCGACAGCTATGCCCAGGTGTGTAGTGGCTCAGACATTTGGTATATGCCATGCAAAAGCAGTTAAAGGATTCTTACTCTTCTGGATTATTTTTTTTTTTTTTTACCATTTATTACCTGCATTTGGGACAATTTCACTTTCTATGATTTTAAACATAGCATATCTGTTTCCCTAATTTTAAAAAATCAAACCTCTTAACCCTCAAAAGATGCTTACTGGTTATGGTTTCCATTTGCTGCTCAAGCCTGCACTTTTTTGTCCCGCTTTTGCTGGTCTGGGAAACTGCTTTGAAGTTTACTTTTTTAATCTATCTGCTGCTTAAATTTGCTTTGAAATAGTGCGAGCAACTCTCATTAAGTAGATTCTACTTATAGAATCCTGTATTGTCCCTACTCCCGATTTATAGAACATAAATAACATGGTGCTTAGGTACTTTTAAAAAACTGTTAGATTCCCAGTATCATTAGAGAGAGAGGGCAAGAAACTTGTGCTGTTGATGAAACTTTTTCAAGCACGAGAGTATGGCTGATCTTTTCAGTGTTTCTTTTGTTTTAACTTTTGGACTCACTTCTTCAATCTGAAATACTGTTAGGCACCTAAAAATAATGTCTGACTAGTTAACTTGTTCCCAAACTTGCAGAGGTTAAATGTATTTAAAGTGGACACTAAACAGGTCTCTAATTAACTCTTGTTTCTGCTGCAGACCTGGATGATGCTGATTTTCTGGCCTCGGAATGTACTAAACTTAACTGTTGGTGGTTTTCTTCTGAAAAGTCAGCAAAGAATATCCTAATACGCTTCGTTTACTGGCAGCAGCCAAATATAGCTGCGTTTCCCACTGTAGTTGCAGTGCTGCATCTCCTTCTACCTTAAGTCTTAAATGGTCTGTGTGTTCCCTGCTCAGAATTTGCTCTGCCAGAGAACCTACTGTATTAGTGTAGTTTTGAGTCACTTTATTAACGCCAGTTCCTTCTTTAAGCAGTTAGAACAAGACAGACTTTATGGGGAGAGTGAAATGCTTGTAGCATTTTTGGTAGTAAACATTTCTGAAGTAATTTAGAAAGGCTTAGTATTGTCCGTGTCCTGTAGTATGATGGAATTTCTAAACGGTCTGTTTGTAAGTGTTGTGTAGCTCTAGAATAGCTTCGGGAGCAGTAGTGTGGGTTCCTCACGCTGCCCGAAGTTTTCTACAACTTTTTCTTCTGTGCTCAATTTGTTGCAATGAAGAATGGTAATTATGCATCGATCTTGCCTAGATGTTCAGCTTTCTGAAGACTGTTGCAACCCTGCATCGGGGTCACTTTTTTCGGTACAGTATCCTTAGGGTGCCATGTGAGTTTGTAACCCTGGATGCTGGCGCAGCTCTTTTGTAGTAGCACAGTTACATTGATACAAGTACTTTGCCAGTATAGCTCTCTTTGCATTACCGGTAGAAACACTGTATGTTGCACCAAGTTTGGCAAGACTTCCTTAAACATTGTATTAACAAACTGTTGTGCTCCAGTCTTATTTGCCCTCCTACCCCCCACCCCGCTATAACAGGATCATTTGAGTGCATCCTGAAGTAGTTATCGCCAGGTGTAAAGTGGAAGATACATTTTTAACTGGATGCCTTAACCAGCGACTACTTTGCCTTTTTAATTGTGAACCCCATACCTTTTTCTGCAGTAATGCAGCTGCACTGCAATTGCCATGTACAGATTTCTCTGTGGTACGTTCAGGAAGGGAGGGTTTAATCATTCTTTACAGCAGCCCTTCCCCTTAGAAATAACCTGCTTTCTGTGAGCTAGGAAAGCTCTTGGGGCTCTGGGTTCAGAACTGCTGTGTTTTGCCAAGGAATAAAAAACGAGTGTGCTCTCTGCTGCAGCATGGTTGGGTGGTATCATGTCTTTGGGTTGCTAGATTTGAAAATAGGATTGCAAGTGCTTAGTGTTTCTGGCTTGCTGTAACATTGGAACTTGATTTTCTACAATTAGTTGGCATGTGTATTGTATGTGATCAGTGTATGTATCTGTGGTATGTGCCTTAACATCTCTGTTTCCTATATCCAAAAGTTGTGTTTTGAGTAATAGCACATCTTTAATGCCCCTCTCGGTATGTATCTTTCATGAAGTTCATATGTTCCTGTTTTTTCAGGAACTGCTTCTGACCTTTAAAGCTTTACTCTCCCTGACATCAAAAATCTAAAAGTTGTAACGAAACTTTTTGCCTGGACTACTGCAATTTTGACTGATACTCGTCTTTCACTTGTTCCAAATGTGCTTGAAATGAATCATAATTATTATGTCTCACTGCCTTTTCCAGAGGCATATGTGTGGTTTTCAAATCTGGTTTCAGACAGCTATGCTTTTTCCCTAGTGTCTGTATATACAACTTTTAAAATTAAATACTTTTCACAAATCTGTTTTCTAGTGTTTAAGACCAAGTTGTGTAACTTGCAGCCATCAGTTAAATATTTTTATTCCTTGTTGAAAGCCACTTTTTATTCCCCCCCCCAAGTCTTAGCTGTTATGAGAGATGCCTTAAAATATGGTTTGGTGTATGGCATATACTGTAAATTTAGTATTGCTGTAGTGGCAACAATGTGCATCTTTGCCATGTAGCTAAGTAAGTTGTCAAAGTGACTGCATTAGGACTAAGTTCCTAAGTCTGCCAGATTTTCTTTGAGAAGTAAATTTATCATTCATATGGTACTTAGTAACTTTTAAAGGAAAATCTTACAGACTTTTGAATCTCAAAAGATTTCTAAACCACTGTAGCTCTGCTTTTTTTTTACCCCTTTATTCGAGTGGATATGAGCATGCCTGACATAGGTGTGAACTTTTTCTGAACCTTATTAAAGGTGGGTTGTTTTTTTAAAAAAAAAAACCCGCTACAACACAAGGATGTATTGTGATGTAAAACTGAATCTTGAGCACCTACAAAGAACCCCACCTTTGAGACTAGAAAACTAGTTTACAGTTGCAAGCTAAAAATACAGGTTCACAAGTTTGCTATTGCAAGGAAAAACTTTGTTGCTGAACTCAGGAATTTAGATCCTAGGTATTTTTTAAAAAAAAACCCAACCCCAACCTACTAACTTTTGCATCTTGTCCCTTGTAGTCTAGAGCAGGGTTTGGGTTTAGTCTAGAGGTCCCCTAGTTCTGGTTGTTGGTTGGTTCTATATTTGCAGAAAACCAATCTGTCTGGAAGGGTCTAGCAGATTCTAGGGTTCAGTGTGTTTTTAGGGATGTGGGTTTCCTGGGGTACTGGGCATAAACACTGAACTGCTGTGTAGGAATTCTGGCTTCCTGAACCTTCACAACTTAGAGAAAGTGTCTTTATTATTAAATTCTGCACCATTTAGTATGTAATTCTTGAATCCCCTCTGTAGGCTGCTTGATTATGTCCAGTGTCACCTCAGTGTCTGTCTTAGCTGCTCTAACAGCTAAGCAAGGGTTTGGCCAAAAGTCCTTTAGATTTATTATTTGACAAATGGAGTAATTTTGCTGTGTAGATTTCACTGACAGATAAACAATGCACACCTGTCTCCAAGGATTTGGCTTTTCTGTCTTTACTTAGACTGTAGCAGCAGGCTGAAGTAAAATACATCTGTCTCTGCATATGGTTGTATGTAGTGACAAACTTCCATGGTTGCATTGAATGTGTAGAACTTAAAGTTGAGCTTGAACCAGGGGAATTTGCAGAAATCCTCTCACTGAGCAGTAAGTGATATATCTGGCAACATGATTTTGTTCACTTCCTAAATAGCAACAAGTTTCCTTAAAATGGATTGGCAATTGAATTTATTTAAAGTTTTCTTAAAAACTCAACATGCTATATGTATTCTTGTAGCATGCATTTCTTCCAAAATGTTTCGAAGAAAACTAGGAAAAGGAGTGTGGGATTCTGATGAACTCCAGTTAGGGTGGCTTGTGGCTTAGTTGATACCAGGTGTGTTTGTAGGAACAGCGAATTGATGAAGTTGTGGTCCAAACTATGATTTGCACAAAAAAAAGTGCAAGTTAAGTGTAAGACTTTCAAGACCAGCGTAGGCTATTTTCTGTTACTCACGGTTGTGAGATGGGGCAGAGAGCTTTTGTTTTCCATCTGATGGTGCAAAACACCTCTGAACTGCACCTTCTGTTGCTTCTCCATAGGAGATGAAAGTAGAGTTTCAAACTCTATCTGTTTGCTTCCAGAATCAGTTTGCCATTTCTTGCTTTGTAGAACTTCCAAATACAAGTGAATAGATAATCTTTCTTACAACGTATTCCTACTGTATTAAAGAACTAAACTATTCTAATTCTAATAAAAAATAAAGCTCTGCCAAAATGGTGGTGTATAGCTTGCCTGGTACAAATTCTGCTTAAGCTAAACTCCCTTTTCTGTATTCCTGAATATAATTTCAGGAGCTCTGGGGAATTACTGGCTCAGGATAAAGATGCTGCTGATTTCTGGTTTTTGTTTATGTACAAATATATTTTTTAAAAAATCAGCATTGCTTTTTGGTTTTGTTCAGGTGTAACATTGAATGAACTCAAGTCAGTAATATTCAGAAAACTGAGTTGACTTTCTGGTAATTGTATATGCAGATTGCATCATTTCAAAGCCCTTGTTAGCTTGACAAGGAAGCAAACCTTAAGTCTTTTCATGAAACTGATTTGCAGTTGCTTGTGAGGTGAAATTGATTCTGTATGTTTGTGCATATAAGGGTGTTCCCTTCCTATTTGCATGTACCCATTTTTTGCCCATTAGTATTGCAGACCAGCAAGGCATCTCTAAATTTCCAGACTTGTGTGTGTGCTGGTCTATAATTGATCAGACTCCAAACTGAAATGCCATTCTTAGTATTTAATGATACCACAGACCAATAGTAGGTAACTTAGGGTGGTCTTATGGGAATTTCATTGGCATACACAGCATAGTCTTGGGAATAAGAACACTAATTTAGACAAAGATAGCCCAGGGAAATTTATGCAGAGTTTAACATGTTCACAAGGAAACCATTAACTGTGTGACTTTGATATTTTTATATGAAACTGTCAAAACTTCATCATATTTGGGTCATCAGTGATGGCAAGACAGGTACCTTTGCATTGTGTTAGATAACAGTGTGAAGAGGCACTGAAATTCCTCCTTAAGTAATGTTAGAACATTAACCGTACCCGGTCTTGATCCCGGCACCCAGTTTTTTCCATATGGTGGCACCACTTCTGCTTCCCTCGGACAACTACAATTTCATTTCCCAGAATCATAACCATTGAATTTTCACTGTGGTTTTCAGTGGTAAACACCTGCTCTCATCTGTATCTCTAAATACTGTCTTTGGAAGAGCTTTGAATATAATGATGAAAATGAAAACAATTTGTTATAAATAGCTTTTCTTGCAGAACTGCACATGATTGAGACTTTGCAAAAATGAGAGTTTTCTCCTTTAGCAAGAGTTGATGTTTGACATGAGTGTTTGAATAAGAATTAGGATAACTTAAAAAGGAGAGTCAGGTCCTAACTTTAGGACTTTAATAGATGTGAAATAATAAGTTGTTTCTTCTTTTAGAATGATTTTTTTATTTACACTTTCAACATACTCAAGATTATACCTGGTTATTACAACCAATAATGAAATAATGTGTACTATTCTAGGTGGGGAATTGTACTTTGACCAACAGATGCTTGGTTGTTTTTAAAAGAAATAATCTGTGCCTGGAGTTGTGCGCTACCGTGTTACGCTACCATGGTTTGTGCCTTTGTGGTTGCTGTTTTCCAGGGCTTTTGAGTATTCCTTTCAGATGAGTTTTCTGCCTGTGGTGTTGGCCGTCTGTCTTCAAATTGTCAAGTTTCTTGGTGAACAAATTCTGGTCTTTTCTGGATTAGCAGGGAAGGAAGGAGGGAGTGCTTCCCCAGTGTCTTGCAGGGAACAGAATTAATATCAAAATCTAATGCTGAAGGTTTTGATACCCAAGTAGTGTAATACAGCAACCAAGTGTTCACATGCCTAAGTGGTAGCAAATACCTGCATCATACTTGGGGGTGCGTGATGATTAGGGTTAGATAGGGACTGTCCTAGGACTTTGGAAGCAGTAGGTGAAATGATGAATCTAGACCTTAATATTTTGGGCTGATGTAGAATTTTTGCCCCTTCCTTTGTGTCAAATTAGTAAATGAATTGAAATTAACTCTACATTTCAAGTTAGGAAAAATGGTTTGGCAAAGTTTGTGTTACAGTTGGGTAATTGTGGCTTCATAGAGGATCTGCATGAAAAATCATCTCCTTAATGGGTTTTAATGATAAGAATAAATCTGATTTTCAAAATGCTGTATAGCAAAGTTTGCTCACACCCACCTGGTAGGAATCTTGGAGTTTTTGCTCCTGTCTTAGATTGGGGGAAGGTGGTGGTGTGTGCTGGGTTTGGTTTTTTCCTTCCTCCTTGATAAAACATGTCTAGTTTAAATTTCTGCCACTGCAGAGGCCTTGGGAGTGGATGTCTTTTATTAGCGCTTTGTTTCATGTCTGTGCTTTACCTTCTGCGTTTTCATGGATACATCAGAATTGTCCTGTGACAATGTGTCTCCTTATCTTTTTTATTTTTTGTGGTTTGAATTCTGGCCTTTTTTTTTAAGGGGTGTTTCAGACAGTACATTTTAGGGCCTGTAATGCTGGTGCTTGACTGTGAGCTTGAATGGCTGGTTTCTCTGGAATATTGGTTGTATCCTCTGGGCACTCTATTCCATCTAGGCCCTGTTCAATTCCTGGATAGCCTTCATGTTGCCATACAGGGAAGATACTGACCTCAGCAGCTTATTGTTGTTCTTTGTCTGAAAGCACAGCAAAGGTACCGTGTTTTCTGTGTAGTCCAACATCATCCGTTGCTTCCATTAACCCTGTCTCATGCATTGTACTCAGTGTCCTGTATTAAGCCTTGTCCACTTGTTCCATTGTGAACCTAATGACTGTGCTATAATTGGATCCACTGATGGGTTTCTGGATCCCAGAAACATTTGTGCAAAAAAGTGGCTGTTCAGCAGCTTTCTAATTTGATATATCTGTGTTTGGTATATAATAAATGGGATGTAGGGACAGGAGCTAAAGTTTTGTACCTGTCAGAGAGGTTAGCACTGGAGTAAATTGTTGCCTTACATGTCAGGCACAGAGGGTTCTTCAGGCATCATTGATCACACATGATGTTGTTTGGTAGACCAGCTCTGTGACTGAATGCTTGAATGTCTGGTGTCTGAAGGTGCAGTACACGTGAGAGTAAAGCATTCTTACTTTTGGTGTAGCATGTGGGCAAATTCTTAGGAAGCGAACAGCCTCTCTTCTAGACCCAGATATCTCCACATGGATAGAAATGCCTGTTTTATTCTGAAAGGTGAAGAGAGGGCTGTTGTCTTAATCCAGACATGAGAAGATGACTGCATTGTGACTGTAGGCTAGAAAGCATGCAAAAGAAACCAGTGTGTGCCACTTGAACCCCTGTGTCAATTTCTTTGCCAAATAGCTAGTATGGATATATCTTCTTCCTGTCCTAAGCATTGGCAGAAATCTCTACGTTGACTTGCATGCTTTGAAAGCTGCTCTATCTACCAGCCACTCTTACAGGAAAACTAACTTGAATACTTTATAACTTGTTTGAAAATTCTTTACTTGGTAAGGCACTAGTGTCTTACTGGTAGGACATTTTTTTATTGCAACCTTTACTAGTTTCAAGTCCGTTTTGGTGCCATGTGGGTTTTTAGCCCATGCCAGCTGTTTCTTTGCGTCTTGCAGATCGGGTCCTGTCGAAGGCAGACTTCTAAGAAGTTAGCTTTTCCTAGGGTCCAATACTAAGAAAATAATCCATAGTTTGCTAACACCAGTTTTGAAGCTGCTTTCTCACAATTTAGGGTGCATTTCATATTAATCCAGTCTAACCAGACTGCCATTGAAAGAAGTAGACCTGCTCCATCTATTGTCTTTTCTAACCTACTTTCTCACCACAGATCTAATGTACCCAGGGCAAGTCAGGCCAGTTTCTTGACTTTACAGAAACAGACTGAAGTGTTCGGTAGTGGTACAGCTCCTAAAATAAATTCTTATATGCCTTTGCACGTTGAGACTACCTCAGGTTAAGACTTCCTGATTGCCTACTTAAATGTTGTTTTGTGGAGGTACTTCTCTTTCCTTTGACTCCTAGCTGGCAGTGGCAATCAATTCTTCATGTTCCTGTTACTTATAGGAAGAAATGCAGTCATAATAATGTAAATAACATAACGTGGACTCACTCTGAGATCAAGATTCAGCTCTACCACTTACTTACCTGCATGTTACTAGATGGTTTTTAGCTCTTACTCCAGATACTGTCTGTTTTGTTACATCCAAGTTTTTCTGTGTCTGATTATACCCTACGGTCCCTCGGGACTATGAATCAGGTAGGCAAACCTTTGCAGGACTAATTGCCTCCTTTGCCTTCCCACAAGCTTTATTTTGTTAGCAGGAAACTTTAATGTGTGTCCTTAATGAAAGAGGTGACAAGGCTAGCAGTGGACTCAATGTATTGGAATCAATCAGTTCTCTGGGTATTTTATCACCGTTGTCTCAAGCTATGCCCTCTAGTCTTGTGGAGTTAGTTTATTTGCTGCTGTTTTCATGCAGGCTATCAGCTGGCCCAGCCTTGTCAGTTTTTGGATTGATCATAGGTAGACTTCTTTACAGTGGGCTTTAGGATACTTGTTATATGTAAGAGGCTGTAAAACGGGTTGCATCTGTTGCTAGATAGATGCAAAATCTTACTCCTCTTTATGGTTTCTTGAGACTGTGTTTTGGTCCTCTATCTGAAAACAGTGTTGACCAGACAATTGAAAGTTGGGGTTTTTTCTAGTTTTGTTATTTACCTACTGGCTGAAGAAGACTTTGAAGTTTTGGTTTTGCAAAAGATTTAGAAAACCAGCCAATTTTCACCAGAATATTGCATTGTTGGTATTTATTAGTTATGGTTTTTGGCTTGTAGCTGAAAGTATTCTTTTATGAGGAAACTTCTGTGGTGTATTCTCTAGGATTAAAAATCCTAATAAGTTAGTTTTATATGGAAAGAACGATTTACGTGTAATGAACTAATCCAGTTGGGATTTTGAGTGAGTTTGGGGTTTTTTAAATGCAGCTCTTGATTTGTTTTGCTATATTAATAAAAATAATTAAAACAACACTTTGAATGTTTATGACTTTTTTCTTCCTGTCCATGGGCAGCACAGAATGACCAGACCAAGTGGCTCATTTTGTACACAGGAGCAAGTTTTTGTCTCTCAAAACAAGAATTGCACTGCCTCATTGCAGTATTAATCTGAAATCACCTAAATGTGTCTTTCTGAGCAAATATTCTGTGGTGGCTTGAAAAATTAATTACTTCATATTTACACATATACTGATTGCTTTGCAGGTAGTTTTGTGAAAGACTTAATAATGCCAGAAATGTGAAGTGGGATTTTTGTTTTGGGAGTCTCCCTGGTCTGGAGCTGTGTCTGTTCAAGAGCAGAAGCTCTTTCCCCAGCAACAATCAGTCACAAAACTGGCCTTTGACCTGTGTGCTTTGCCTTAGCAGCTGTTTCCCAGTTTGCAGATGGGAGATTGCTGTGTGCTGCCATTATGGGTATGTTGTAGGTACAGGGTTTGTGCTGGCTCATGTTCTTTGAGACACTTTCATTTTCGGTTTTGTATGTTCATCATTAAGATTCTTTTTTTTTTCCTGGACAACAGATTAACTTGTGAATTGTTGATTGGGTTTTTTGGGTTTGTTTTTTCTTTTTGCTCCTTCCTCACTCATGTGCTCTTCAACATGTTTGATTAGGTAGTGTGTTTTCTGGATATAGTGCTTTTAACGTTTGCTGTCAGACATCCTAGCAGGCATCTTAAGATGCCTGGTAAAGCTTTTTTTAAAACTATCATATAGGTGTATGGGGAGGTAATTTCCTTCTCCATTTCCTTGATCTCTGCTCTAATTAAAGGGACATTTCCACTGTAATTCTTCACACATTCACCATGTTCAATAGTATTTTTAACCACTGAGCATTGGTATTGTGGTTGGCTTCAGGGTGGGGGGATGTTTGGAATGTTTTTTGAGATAAGTCTAGCAAGTGACACACAGCTCTAAATTTTTCATTTTAAATGGAGGAGAACTTGGACAAAGCTTTATTAATCTGATTCTTCCTTCACGTATGAATTTTCAAAGATACCAACCATGTCAAAGAACACCAGTCACGCAAATGAAAGATCAGCCCTTAGTATGTGTTGCAAAGCATAAAGTATGAGATCTGTGTGCATGAAGAATGGGCTGACTCATTTAGGGTTTAAAACATAGATCTTCAACGGAAATTTTCATTTTATTTCTGGTGCTTTGCAGTAATGAAGAATATAGAGAGTTTTAAAATCTCCTCTGTTGTGGTGTACGTGCATTCTTGCCAACTTCATACTGTATTTTCATGATTCTTAAGTCATGATGTTATCTGTGATAACAGTTGTGAAGTTGAAGAAACTGTTAGTACTGGAGTTTGGCAGTTTGAGTATGGTCTGGTGTGAAACGTTGAACAGATTTCTAATGCTGATGAGTTTTTCTGACTTTTACATGCTGGTTAACTGTAGTCTTTCCATTAATATTTGGACTAAGTCATCTTGTCAGTCTCTCTAGAATTCAGTGTAACTGACATTTCCCTTTTAATGGGGTTGCTGAGATGATGAGTAGCATTTTAGGTTATTGTCTAGATCTGAAGTTTTTGAAAATGCAGTGCAGTACCTCCTAGAGAGCATCCATGAAATGGCCTTTCTAGTAGAAGTGGTGCTGAAATGTCCCCCAAAAACCCAACCACCCAGCCCTCTTTTACTAGGTGTGCTCAGATTCCAAATACTAACTCCTGCAGCCTAGTTAGGCACATCACATGGTGGACTGGCTTTTAGCAATAAGCTTTCTGGTTTTTTGGGTTGGTTTTTCTTTAAAACTCCTATAGATTAAATATTACAGATCAAGGTGCACACTGCTTCTGCAGACGTTACAATTACTTGTTTTCTTGAGCAAGTTGATTCTGGATATTGTGTAATGTTCTTCTATCCATATACCCAAATAGCAATCGTTGTACCCTTGGTTATCTTGGGGATTGTTTTGCATGGGCTCTCGAGATGTGAATTTGATTTTTCATTCCAGTGTTTTTTTCACAGCTTCGTGGCCAGGAAGGTTACTTTGTTTTCTGACAGTTCATTGTGGGAAGATACTGGCAGTCCAGTGAAGCTCAATGGAATTTTGTCATTCTGTGCTAAGAATGGCTGGATGTGGAATATTAAAAAAACCCAAACCAACCCACTACCACCAAACCTCTATTACTTTATAAATAGATAAATTGTAAACTTTTTCTATTAATAGTTTAGTGAAGTCTGTTCCACAGGTGACAATTCAGTGAAAGCTTACCATTAAAGACAGTGCTTTCCTATTGACCTTTCAATTATTTGCAACAATTGTTGTCTAATTTCATTGGCTAACTCTGTGGGATTCTTAATAGGGTTTTTTCCTCTCCTTCCTCATCAAATTTCTTCAATTGAGAGAGGAAAGTCTGAGATACCCACTGATCTTGCAACACAGTGTTATAGGACAGTGAAGTTCAGTGGTGGTCTTTAGTTAAGACTCTGTAAAGTTGAGACATTACTCTTATTGTGATAGGTTTTGGTAATGACTGATTCAGGAATTTTGCTGCAATGTAGTAGGTGAAGTGTTCCTTGTTATTTGAAATTAAAAATTAGAAATGCACAAGATTTTTTTTTTTTTTCTTCAAGACACTACTGATTGTTCTGACCTCATATATAACATTTGTTTTTCAGATTTTGGATCACTGTTTGATCTGGAACATGACTTGCCAGATGAACTGATCAGCTCCACAGAACTGGGACTCACCAATGGCGGTGACATTAATCAGTTGCAGACCAGCCTTGGCCTGGCACAAGATGCTGCCTCTAAACACAAGCAGCTGTCTGAACTTCTACGGGCTGGTAGCTCCCCAAATCTCAATATGGGGGTTGGTGCCCCTGGCCAAGGCATGGCCGGTCAAACCCAACAAAATAGTCCTGGAATGGGAATGTTAAACAGCATGGTGAAGAGCCCCATGACACAAGCTGGGTTGACTTCTCCCAATATGGCAATGGGTGCAAGTGGACCAAACCAGGGTCCTTCAGCCCAGTCCACAGCAGGAATGATGCCAACAGTAAACAGTCCAGTTAACCAGCCTGGCATGGGAATGAACACAGGGATGAATGCTGGCATGAATCCTGGCATATTGGCAGCAGGAAATGGACAAGGGATGATGCAGGGGCAAGTCATGAACGGTTCAATTGGAGCAGGAAGAGGGAGACCTAATATGCCATATCCAAACCCAGGAATGGGTAGTGCCGGTAACTTGTTGGCCGAGACCCTGCAACAAGGCTCTCCACAGATGGGAGGACAGGCTGGACTGAGAGGGCCACAGCCTGGAGCCATGAACAAGGTAAGACAAGCTAAACTTGACTTTATTACCTTCCTTCTTGTTGTTGACTTTGGTAAAATTTATTCCTCTGCAGTGTGAGTTCTATAGAACAGGATTTTTTTTTTCTTTTAAGAGTCCTGGATCATGTAGTAAATAGTTTATGGACTGCTAAAGTGGAATTTGTGGCAGCCATGGGAGATGAAAATTGAGTCTTGTGCAACACACAAGACTATTGCTAGATTAAAAAGCCCGTTGTAGAAGTCCTGTGGCAGTATAGATTATCAACAGTGCTGAAAAGTAACTTGATTGTATTTTATTCTATTTTATACTTTGTTCACAAATGTGTTTACCCTTCTAATGTGATGCTGGTATTGAGTGTGATTTGGAATCCATCAGGACCTTTTAGATGTTGGGTCCTTTTTTTCCTGTTTATTTAATGAGAGTATTTGTTGTGGGAGATGAGTGAGTGTTTATGCTGTAGTAGATGCTAAGAGGCACATGCAGGTTTGAGTGGACAATATGCTGTATGTGCTAAGATGTACATTGACCTTGTTAAGAAAGAGGTGTTTGAGTTAATGGTGGAGAATGAGTGCTTGCATAAACACCTGAAGACAAATGTTGGTTTCTTTAACAAATTTAATCCAGCTCAGTTCTATTTTTAAAGATTATGCAGGATTTGTGTACAGGAGAGTATACCAGAAAGGTGAAATAAAAATGCTAATTATTCTGGAAAGAGAAATAGATGTGCTTTTGTAATTTGGGAGACTGGAAGTTATGAGCCATGGAAAAGATGGGAGACCTAATGATTTAAGTGACAAGGAGATGTTTAAAATTAATTTTTGTCATGGAGAGTTAGCTTTTTTGGAGCAAGGAGCCACTTCAGTATTTAAGTGTGTTGATCAAAAGCCTATAAAACACTTAAATGTTTCAGTTCACTTTAGGTGGTGGGTATGTTGTGTTTCTTGGCTAATGAGGGGAAAGGGTTTTTTTTTTTCTCCAAGGTGTCTTGCAGTACCTGAACACATCTATCTTGGAATGCCTTGAGTCAATCCACTTGGAAGGCTTGGAATGAGAAATGTAGTTGTTTAAATTCATTTTAAACAAATAAAAATTGTGGATTAATAGCTTTGCTATGTCTTAATGTATTCAATAAAATTAGTGTCTTGTGAATGCTGTTAATTCTGAAGTTCTTTGATCTCAGCTGTTTGCTAAGCTCAGTGTGCTGCTAACAGTGATTGAGATACAGATGTGTGTGTGTATTAATGAGGTGATTTTGTGGTCACTTCAGATGTTTTTGCCTGATGGGAAAGTTGTTGCAAAGCTTGATTGCTACAGTTCAAAATTTGTATGCAGTTCGCAGTGGAAAAAAAAAATATAACGACTTAGGAGTATTCTTGTGTTGGAATTATATAATGTTTCATCCATTATTCCTTGGCTAGGAAAAAAAAATTACTTAGATCTTCAGAAAGCTGCATTCAGAGGTCCAAATTTGACATATTGGATATTTGGGTGAAATGCAGCTTCCTAATCCTTCTTTACAAGAGCTAAATTAGGGTTATCCTCTATAATAAAACTCATTTATCTAGGGGAAGTAAAGAAAAGATAGAAAATGAAGCTTTTGGATGATGTAGTCCAAAATTAAATTGTCTTCCTCACTTACTTAAACTCCAAAACGTGTCATACATCTAAAGTAAGACCATCTTGTACTTTTGGGAATATTCAGATCAAATACATGCTAACTTCTGATTTTTAGTCCATAGTCCCAGACTGGTTAAAAATACTTAAGAATTCTTAACTGCTGATAAAAAGACAGAGACTCTTAGTGTAAGTATGGTGGGTATAGCCACCATAAAGGAGTTGAAACAGCCAGATGAGAAAGAACAGTCTGAAATGGAGGCTGAAATTCCAGAATGTCTTCAATTGGTTTGGTTGTTGGCAGGGAGCCTGTGTTTCACTTCATGCAGTGGAGTTAGCAAAATCTGAAAGCAGTAAAGTCTGACCATTTTATCTCTCCACCCATCTGCTTTTGTTTTTTCCCCCACCTACAAATCTTCAAAAGTAGGTGAAAACAGAGGACCCTAAGCAGTTTTTTTTTTAAAGCCAGGTTTTTTTAATTGGTAAATTTAGTACTGTGTTGCTGTGAATGTGGGAGTTTGTGTAATAACTTCTGTAGGTTTCCTTCATCAATGCAAAAAATAGGCATTATCTGGGAGCTGTCCTCCAGTAGGAGGAAAAAAAAATAGGCCAGACACTTTGGTTCTGTTCAACTTCATCATGTTAGCTTGCCAAAGTCAGCCCCTTGGGGTGATGGGAGGGTTGCCTCTGTGAGTTCTGCCTCAGCCAGAGGTGTGTTGTCTGTAGTGGTTTGTATGGAGGAATAGCTTGTATTTCCTGTGATGTTAAATACTTGGGAGGAGGATGTTACTTTCTTTCAACAGTAAAATGAGCGCCAAGTGTCCAGTCCATGTGGAAAGCAGGCTTGGTTACATGTCTGCTTTGTTCTGTTGTCCTGTTAGCTACTGAAGACTTTTCTTCCTCTCCTCCTGTGACATTGATTAGCAAGAGTGGAACAATTGCCTTACATGAGCCACGTACTTCCCAACATTTCTAGTGTTACTTTTTAGGACTTAAAATCCCAAATGTCAGTATAAATGATTGATATGGGATCACCTGGGATACAGAAACTTGTTCTGTCGTCATCTGCTGCTTACATCGTGTGGTCTAATGCTGTAGTTTTATGCATGATGTAAGCAGTCACTGACATACAAAGAAGCAATTCTGTTGGCATGCCATCTCTGTGCCAGTTGCACAACAGGCTGTTAGGGAACTCTTCCAGGTAGGAAATTCACATGGTCACTTAAAGGAAAAAAAAGTGGAACTGTTTTTCATGGTCTTATTTCTGTGCATCATTTGGAAAGCTGGTGCTGATACTAGGGAGGGTACATCTTAAAGGAGTTGGTATGGCCAGTCAGGAGGGTGTGGACCCTACTTTGGTGACAGTACCAGTTTTTAAATGCCTGTGAAAGTCCAGCCTGAAAGGAATAGTGATAAGTTTGGAGGGGAAAGGAATTATAACAAGTTTTGCTTTCTTGAATAGATACTTGTTTTCTGTGTGCTTGGTTGTGTGCAGGTTTGGAGGATGATAGGTGTGCTTATTACTCTTAACTTAGAGCTTCGGAAATCATAATACTTTGATAATTTTTTTTAGTATCTAGGCATTTTTTCCTTTCACTGGATAGCTTTATAGCTTTGATTAATATGAAAGTAAGCAGATAAAAAATTCAAACTCTGTAATAAGTTAAGAACAAATGTGTGGTTCCTGTTTTGAACCACTCTTCATTTGGAACTATATCTAGTTAAAACCTTCAGCTTGCTATTCCACTGGGTTTTGTCAAGAATGCCCAGTTATGGTCTTTCTGTGCATCATCTTAGTAGGGGAGGAGGGTATTTTGTGTGTAAGTTGGTGTGTGCATTTTTGTGATAGCAGTGCTCTATCAGAAAGTGACTAAATTCACCTCGCCTTCAGGTTATTTAGATTTCCTAATCAACTCTTACTGATTCAAGAAATCTTCTATTACTCAAGTAATGAAATGGATGTGAAGGCAGTTCAAATTAGTAAGGGCATTACTACCACCTCTGCTATGTGAGTAATTCTCTTGCATGTGGAAATTACTTGAAATGTTTAGAGTTCCAGTAGTAATTCTTTGCCATTTGGCTTAGCTTTTGTACGTGGAGGCTTTTCTCCTATTACAATGGATATGCTTGGTTTTATCAGTGTGATCTCTATTAAGAATCGATGGCAGCATTTTACAGGCAGGTGTAATTCTTCAGAGTCTCTGTAATTTCCTTTAAGTAAAACAATACGAAATTTCTGAAAAATAAAGTTCTGACCAAAGTTTCAGGGAGATTGAAGATTATTCCCCTAAAGTTGTAAAATTAAAGAAAATAAAGGCTCTTTAGTATTAGTGTATTCAGTGTCAAGTTTTAGGTAGGAGGGCAGTACTATTTTCGTTGGCTGTTTGATCAATAGATAAATGTATCCATACTGTTTAGAGTCTGACCAAGTGTACCATACAATCTATTATAGTAATCCATTAAAACTATAGTTGTGTGTTCTCATCCTTTGCTTTTTCTTCTTTGGTGAACAAAAGTGAAAAAAATGGGTAATTGCTCATTTTAGTGTAAGGGAGGAATGCTTGTTTGAGGGAGAAATGGGGCAGTAAAGACTTACCTTTGTGTCTGAATTTCTGAGGTGGATTGGGGATGCCACAGATGGTAATGAAATGATGGTAGTGTCTTGGAATGGGTATCTTAAAATACTGTGCAGTCAAATGCAAAGGATGATCGGTTATAGTTGTTAGAAAGATTGTAGTGTATACCACTTGCAAAATGGTGTTTGGCTTTGCCTGGGACTGGGAATGTGCTACCAGTCAGCAGAGTGGCACTAGAAAGTGATGTACATTAAATCTGTGTTTTTAAAGAGTCAGATGTAATTTACTATGAATTTCCTGTTTTGGGAATGTTCATTAACTTCCACTTGTGAATATGGAAACCTACTAGATACCGTCAGTGTGGTCTTAATTTAGTGCAGGTGCTGTAGCTACCCTGATAGAGATACATAGTTGATACAGCAAATACTGGATTATTTGGAAGAATGTTATTAAAACTTAATTCTTTTACTTCTCCATGCTTATGGTTATCTTTGTAAACCTTCAAACTGGTCACTGTTTGGTGCTATTGCTGGTATCTTGTTGTCTTTCAAATGTTACACTGTCAGTGAAGCACTTGTTTTTATAGAGAAACGGTAGAGTATATCTACGTGCATAGCTGATAGAAGTATTCCTCCTCTACTTCTCCCCTGGTATCAACAGCAAAACTAGAAGCAGAATGTTGACCTTCGTCCAGACTGATGATGGGTGTGTTTCATGGTAGTAGAACAAAACTTGGGGTGATTTCCTTTGCTTCTGTAGCTGCTCCTTTCTAGATGAAGGGAGCATCTGAACAGCCCTATCTGATGCTGCTCATGCTTGTGCTTATGAACTGGGGTGTTTCTTCAACTGTTGTCCACCATACCGTTTATGTGGTGAGAGGTACATATCTACCATTCTGGTAATGACAGCCCCTGCTTCTGTTTGGGGCAGGAAAGTCGTTTTCATTGTGTATGTAGAAGATACAAACATTTGAGATTACCTTTGCTGTCTATTAGCCATGCATCATCATCTTTTGTTGTTTTCCTTGTTTCTTCCTCTTCTCCTTTACTATGATGTAGATTTCTGTCTGCTCTCCCTTGTGTGCAAGACCTTGCATATGTGATGAAAGTAAGTTGAGGCTATCAGGTGAGGAGAGGAAGAAAAACAACAGATGGGATGGATAAGAAGAGAAATGGGAAGAGCAGTGGAAGGAGGTGGTGGCCAGGAAGGAGTGAGTAGAGGTTGCACTCACTGATCTGTAGCTCTGAATCAGCCATGTATGTTTTTGCATGGTATTGCAGATGAAGCCTTGTACTTGTCTCATGCAGTGGTACTAACACCACCTTTCTTTGGCTGGTTCTTCTGCACTCAATAGTTTATCTATCCCTCACTCCAAATGGTGATGAACTACATGTCAGTCTTTCTGGTTGTTTCCTACTTATAAAAAATTCTACAGGATTACTTTATCTTCCTTCTGTAGTCATGAGGTAATCCGTTTCTTGCTGATTGGTGTTTTATTCATGTTTCTCTATATGTCACAGCAAATGATGTGAACATGCTCCTGCTTCTTGTGCCAGGGTCACAAGGCCACCTTGTGCTAGGTGAAGGGTCCCAAATGACCCTTCTCTTCACTCAGTCTGGAATTACATGCAGGTTGCTGGTGTCGGTTCTGTGACAGCGAAACCAGTGGGCATTGCTGTGAGGCTCAGCTGTGGATCTGGTAGGTGTCAGTCTTACCTGGATCAAGGGAAGACTGCTGTTTTGTTCCAGGAGACCTTGAGGCATCTGGTTTTTAGCATCTTAGGGATTGCTTATGTGGCTTTTTGAAGTCAGTTTGGAATGCTTGCCCTCTGACCTGGTCCATGCTTCTCTGGTCTTGGCATCTCCTGTAGGCTGAGATGGGGAACTGAGGATTGTCCATGTCTGGAGCAGCTGGGCATGTAGTCTGCTGCTGCCAGGGCCCTGGGTACAGCAGGGTGGAGAAAGTCACCAGTGAGGTGGATGAGGATTCTCAGCCCTAGGAAGACTGGAGCCCCTGCATTTCTGCCTTGGAGACAGACTTGTTTGATGAGTCTGTTTTTTCCCCCCAGACTGTCCCAATGGCTCGTGCTTGAGAGCATCAGAGATCTTTGTGCTGGACCAATTTAATTATCTTGAAAAGGTCACATGCTTCACATAGTTTGTTTCCAGCTGTATTGCAAATACAGAGGTTGGCTGGCATGGTCAAACCTCATCCCTAAGTTTCATCAGAAAGCTGCTGTTTTGGGTGGCACACCAAAGGTGCTTTTTAAGTCTAGGTTTGAGTTTCTACCCCTGAAGTCAGGACAGAGCTGGCTCATCAGGCTGCACTAGTTCTGAATCCTTTGGTATCAGTGTATGAAATTCCTAGTTGAGTCAGTCTTGATTTTTTTTTTTTGTTTGTTTTTTTTCCCTGTGATGTCAGGGTGTGAAAATGTGTCTTCAGTCCTGAAATGTTCAGTTAGGTTTTGTTTCTTTAAGGCTGATAGCTGTGTAAGATGCAGAAGTCATATGGGAGCAGTGTTAGGGACGGCCAGCATAGTCTGTGCTTTAGTGTTCTCTCAAGTGTCAGCTAACTTTGGGAGCTGTGTTTATTATTGAATTGAAAAACTTTGCTTAGAATTTTCTGGTTTGGTGGATATACCTGCTTTCAAAACATTTTTTGGAGTCCGAGGGGTCAGGTTATCTTGCAGGAAAACACATCTTGTTTTCTTAAGGAAATAATCACTGTTGTCTGTCCTTTGCTCAGTTTGAACCTGTTGGTCAGTGAGAGGCAGCAATAAAGATGGGCAGGAGTCCTTGTCCTGGGTTCAGCCCAGCAGCAGGCTATGTTAGCCCTGAGAGTATTCCATACCAATTGCATCATGATCAGGCAGGCTGCCCCCCCACCCCTGCAGGGGCGACTCCGGACCTAGGCACGGGAGGTTCCGGTCTGGGCAGGCACAGTGCCAGTTCCGGGGGCGACTCCGGACCTATCAGAAACTGCTCCGGGCACGGGAAGTCCCGGTCTGGGCAGACGCAGGGCCAGTTCCGGCTTCTCTCTCTCTCTCTTTTGGATCGGCGTGGCAGGTGGTGGTGAGGGGGGTGCTCGGGGGTGCTGGGCTCGGGGAGTGCTGCGTTCGGGGTTCTGAATCTGAATCGGTTCGAGCACGGCTCAAATGACATAGTGTGGTGAGAGGTTTGCACTGTATATAATAGCACTGTAGCTAGTTGTTTTCATATTTTCTCCTGTTGTTAGTAAACTATCCTTATCCCAACCCACAGGCCTTTGGTTTTTTTTTTTCCTCTGGCTCTGCAGCTCCTCGGTTAGCTCCGTTTGCCCATCCTCCACCTCTTAAAGTGGTAGGGGGCTTCTTTTTTCTGACCTTTGTGGCCCCAGCTTTCCGCTGAGGTCTAAACCACAACAGTCCTGAAAGTGTGTTTGGTGACACTTTCCTTCCCTTTTCCTTCTGCTCAACTTGCACATAAGATCTTACTAATCTTCTGAGAGAGAGAGGCAGGAAGGGTTTGAGTTGTACATGTTCTGTTTTTGGCAGCAGCTGCTTCGTTGGCCACCATATATGTGTATTTGTTGAAGTGGAGACATGGCAAGTGTGATGCCAAAAGAGACAAAGGGAGGGAAGCTTTTCTGGTCCTATCTGATCATTGCATTGTTTATCTGCCATGAGTAGAGATTTTTTTCATTGCTCTCTGAATTACTGCTGTGTGGTGGCTATTGCTTGTGGAGGGGGCCTGCCCTTAAGGGAGTTCACTTGTACATATCAGATGTCTGAAGTGGCAGGTTCTTTAGTGAGTTCTGTGCTCCTTTTGCTGTAGCTTGGTTTTGATCCTGCTTAATTTTGTAAGTGCAAACTATGGCCCTTGCAGTGGATTGGCAGATGTTACAACCTGAAAAAGGAAAGTGATTGACTAATTGCTGGTAATCTCCATGCATGTGTGTTTCTTCCCTGTTCAGGCTGGAGAAACTTTGTAAGGAGCAGAAGTGAGGTGTTTATACCAGGGGAGGATGCTTTGAGAATAAATGTGGGAGAGTGATTGGAAACAAATTTACCATTGGAGTTTGTATGCATTTTTTTAGTTGCAGGAAAATGCCCAGACTTAAACAAAAAAAATGGAGACTGACATTTAGTCAGATGCTTATGAGTTGAAACAATACAGCTTGCAAAAGTATTTTTGTGCCTTCGTTATTCAGTTATGGTTCCTCTAGGATCCTGCTTGAGTAATGGTGAGAATGTGGTAATCTTAAAAGATCCCCAGTTTTCCTGGTCCTCTATAGCTAGTTGTTTTGGTCCTGAAGGCTCTGTTTTCTGTGGAAAAATAGGGGGGAATGCAAGAAGTGGGGGTGGGGAGTTGGTGAAGACAGGACAAGATAAATAACTTTATTAGCAAGATTGATCCTAACTTTTTTAGGTTCTGGGGCTTTCCAAGGCAACTAATGGTGTATTGTGGTATGCTAACACTGAATATACAAACAGGTGATGCATATTGCAGAAAGGAGCATATAGCTTGTATGAAACATGAATCTACTTCCCCTGTGGATGAATGGTTCAATAGTTTGTTTTGTTTGCAGAGTTCCTTCCTACCATCTCCTTTGACCTCTAGTACTGCACACTGCAAAGGAGTTACTGTGCTTGTGTGTGGTGTTGCCTATGCATATATGTTCTTAAATTGAATTGTTACCTATATATTCTTGAATTGAAAATGGCTGTGTGCTGAAAATGGAGACGGGCAGCTGTGGGAGTGCTGACAGTTGATTAGAAAGTATTTGGGATAAACCCTCCTGATATGAAGATGGTATTTGTCTCCATTTGGAGCCTGCATAGATGCAGGGAGCAGAAAGATTATTTTACTTGAGTTATATAGGCTGTGGTACAGATCTGTGATTGGGAAAACTGAAACGAGAAATCTGTTGAACAAAATCTTTCATAAAGAAATAACTGGACTGGCCCTCACCAGACTGACCTCAAAGGTTGGTAAGTCAGCCTCACTGTCTGGTTAAGGAGTTAAGTGTTGTGTGATAGGTAAATACATGCACATGAGGGAGCATGTGGATCAGTATTGCATTGCAGCTGGTTCATGCTGTGATCACTGTTGCTTCTCTGAAGTATTCATTTGCTTTTTACATTGTGAATATAAGATATCTTACATGAACGTGCCACCTTTTTAATTCCTAGATGGGAATGATGAGCAATCCCAGCCCTTACGGCCAGCCATATAGTCAGAATACCGGGCAGCAGATTGGAGCCAGTGGACTCGGGCCTCAGATGCAGAATAAAGCTGGACTGCAGAATAGCTTACCACAGTTTTCAATGGACAAGAAGCCAGTTCCTGGAGCAGGAATGCCTAACATGGTAAGTAGAATGAATGACGTCTTCAAAATGTCATAGCAGACCACAGTGGAGCAATGTGCTCCGGTGTTCCCATGTTGTAAATTTCTGCAGCTGTTGTATCCAGTTTGAATGTGTGCTCTGAATCCACAGGGATTACACTTGCTTCAACTCTGAGAGGGCCCAGTTGTGCTTTCTCTGTTGATAAATTGCAGAGGAAATGAAAGGTTGCTCTTTAACTCAAGTGAGCATTCCCACCTTTTTGGATATCTCTGCTCTCCTATCTCTTGTGACTGGCATATTGTGTCTCTTCTCAGTGTAGCCTTGTCTTGAGGATTGTTTTCCTGCTTGTAGTCACTGACACTTTTGGAGAGAGAAGTATCCGTTCTCACCTATGAGAGGGTTTAGAAGCCCCAGCTCTGTGTGTGTGTGTGTGTTCCTATTCTGGATAACGATGCTGTGGGGTTCCCTGGCGGTTGTTGCTATAGTAGCCTCGTTGCCTTCCCCCTTCTCCCCACACCCCCATGATTGCAGCAGGAATTAAAAAAAAGGAGAGTAAGGGTGGGAAAAGTGGGTGTCCCAAAAGTGAATGGCTCAGGTTTAGAAATAGACTTCAACATTAGGTTCCCTAGCTTGAGCTTGACACTTGTGGTTGAATGTGCTTGCCTCATTATTTGAGAAGCTTAAATTGGCTAGGGGTATGACATCCAGCATGTTTTGCCTTCCCCTTCCCTCCATATATATATATTTTTTAATTTGGGAAACAAATTAACATTTCTGAATATAGCTTGTGTTTCTCCCTGCTTCACATTCCACCCACCCCCAGGAGGGGCAGTCTCCTGATGTTAGTTTCTGAAAAAACATTTCCAGGTAACTTTTGTACCTTCGAATTAAAAAATAGCTCGATCCTGTTGGTTCTATTTAATGTTTAAGTTGAGCATGAAACACTGGAAGGCCAGCAAACTTTTTGGTTGTATGAAGCAACAGAGAAGCAGCCAAAACTTGATGTTTAGAACCACAGCTGTCAAGCTAGTGTTCAGTGCAGAGTATGTAACTCTTTTGAAGTTGAACTGCTATCCAGCTGAACCTAGAAATGAAAACTTGCTGTTATTCCAGTTGTCATTTAGAATGAGAGGCTGCAAATGAAGCAGTTATGGTCATACTGGAACCCTGAAGGGACGGAGTAATTGAAGTCTCCTTGTAAAATGAAAGGTTAATGCTGGTATTGAAGAGCTATGGAAGAGCTCAAGTTTAGGAATACAGGTAGCTGAACTCTAAATTTCTGGACATCTCCAGAAACATCCTCTAAAGCCTTCTTAGAAGCTGAAGGCGGTTGAACTGAAGTGATGCAAGCAAACATAGTCCCCGAGCCTCTCCTCTTTGAGTGCTCCTCAGATGTCACCTGGAAGAAACAAAAAGTCTGAAGAAATAAACAGAAGTACTAGATATTGTCATAGTTGACATTTCATTTTGTGGCATTGTTATCCTGAAGTTGTGCTTCATCTCTAGCAGAGACTAGGAAATGCTTGTTTCAAATGCATATGGGCCAGTTTCCTGATAGAAAAAGGTTTCCAGAACTTCTCCTACAGTCTCCTTCCCTAGGAGCAGTCAAATTGAGGCACCTTATACTGAAATAGAGGGAAAACTGTTCTAAAAGGTGCTTTCTTCTGATAGTGTAAGAATTGTGGATGCAACTTTCTATACTCCAAGATGAGGAGGAGCTTTGAGGCCTAAATGCTACTAGTATTTTCTGGTTGGTCTAGCACTGCAGATTAACTGGTGAGCACGTGCGAAGTTCTGCTGGTCTTTGATAAGGCAAGAGCCTTACCACTAGAAGAGTGATATGGAGAGGAAATTGTGGCTAGCAAGGGAATTATTGCCAGGACTGTTGCTAAGGGGTATATTTAATGGATCATCCAGAACAACAGATACATGAGCTATATCATTAATAACAGAATATAGTATTTGTTTCTCTTTGATTCTTTTTGGCTGTTATTACAGGTGCTTACTTGCTGACTGGATTATTCTCAAAAATAAATTTATTTCCTTTCCACCTTCTCCAGGGCCAGCAACAGGCTCCCCAAGTTCAGCAAGCTGGGATGGGGCCAGCAGCGTCTCAAGGAATGGGGTCTGGAGCACCGACAGCGGATCCAGAAAAACGCAAACTGATACAGCAGCAACTAGTTCTTCTCTTACACGCTCACAAATGTCAGCGGCGAGAACAGGCCAACGGGGAGGTGCGACAGTGCAACCTCCCTCATTGTCGAACCATGAAGAATGTCCTAAACCACATGACACATTGTCAGGCTGGCAAATCATGCCAGGGTAAGTGGAGGAGTGGTTATATAGATGTAGTCAGTGTTTTGCAGGACCTATCTGTCCACTTCAGAATTGAAATAAACTTTTGAGCCTTTAATGTTTAGGCTTGTTAGTGGGGGGACAAGACAGTACAAAGAGATGAGTGAAGATCTTTTGCTTAACTTGTAACTTGCTGTAAGATCTCTTGCATGCTGCCTTTCTGTGAGGGTAGACACAAAGCAGGAATCTGCAAGCAGGAATCTACCTTTCACCCACAAAGAAATAAATCTCGAGCAATAGCAGTCAGGAATTAAGCTGCTACTGGTACTGGTGAGTTCTTGGTTTATCCTAGTAGCCAAGGAAAATTTATACTACTTTTTTGGTAGCTTATGCTTGTCTGGGTTGTGCCAATTACTGACATCTCAATTGCTTAGTACAGCCTGCCTGATGTGTACAGTGTTATACTTTGAGCCAGGGAGATACAGGCTTGGGCATGAACACAGGTATCAAGGAAGCTTTAGTTGAGCCACTAGTACCTGGAGAAATCTAACTAAGTTTTCAGGGCTAGCTAGTGCTGAACTATTTCCCTTAATACTTTTACTGACCTGTATTTGCTATAGATGTATGAGAGAAATAGTTGCTCCCCACATAGTCTGTGTTGACTATGTAGAGGTACTGGCAATAGTTTGTAAAGGCTTTTCATCCCCCTTCCTTTCTCAGTGGCACATTGCGCGTCTTCCCGACAAATCATCTCCCACTGGAAGAATTGTACAAGACATGACTGCCCTGTGTGTTTGCCTCTCAAAAATGCTGGGGACAAAAGAAATCAACAATGTGAGTCTACTGGAGAGTTCTTTGTATCGTGTAAACCATAAAATGCATGTGGGGAGTTAAAATGTCATGTGCTCAGGTGATAGTGGTGATGCTCTCGAACCTGCAGACCTAGAATATGATTTTTTCCTCTTGCTTTAGTCAGAGTACTTTCCTGTCTCTGATTGCTAATGTTTATGGAAGCTTTCTTACTTTATTGGATTTTCATAGCAGGATAGTGGTGAGGGTGAACAAGTCATAGTGCTCTCAACCAAATGATTGGCTTTTCACCACTACCTCTTCCAGCTGGCCAGGTTCTGGAGACAGATGTGCATACATAATAAGGTTGTCGTTTCAGCCCTGATGATGATTGGTTCTGTCTTTATCCTTTGTTTGCATTATATGTCTCTTTCTTCTCTGTGTCTCCTTGTTCTTCCTGCTGAAATCTTTGGCAAGGTTTTTCTCATTGTGGTACCTGTATTCTTTTCTCCTTTCTTAGTGTTACTTTGGGTTCTTCTCATGACTAATATGAGCTATTTCAAGAACACGTAAAAAGAAAAAATTACAGTGGCTGCTGAAGAGCTCTATGTGCCCTTCTGCCTTTAGCCTCTGTGATATGGTGTGCCTCTGTTTTCAGTTTGAAGCAAACAGATGTGTCCTATATACTTGCAGTAGGATTTCCTCTCAGCAGCTCAAAGGGAAAACAGCACGTTGTTGGGATGGCTGGTTGGGTCAAAACTTGTCTCCTCCTTTCACGACAGGTTTTCTGGACCTGGCCTCCTCTCTGCATGCTTCTAGAAGGAGATGTTTTAGTTCTGATGAGCCAGTGCACTCTTTATGTTCTTTTCCTGTTTTCATGGACTTCTTTTGCTGCTGCCTTTTGTCATTAACTTTGCATGTCTCTTCCAGCGCTGCTGGGCGGAGCTGCAGTAGGACTTGCAAATACTGGCTCTGTGGGTGTGGGGCAGCAGACAACGCCCAGCATAAACACTACCAGTCAGATAGACCCCAGCTCCATTGAGAGAGCCTATGCAGCCCTTGGACTGACCTATCAAGGGAACCAGATGCAAACACAGCCCCAGCCTCAAGTGAAGAATCAGCAACAAGGACAGTCACCTCAGGGTCTGCGTCCTATGAATCCTATGAGTAAGTTAATCTGCTAATGTTAAAATAGAAACTATAGGCAACTTTTCTGTGTTATGTCTAATGCAAATTTTCTTAGCCTACTAGCTGATACTGCTAGTTAACTTGAAAAAGGTATGGCTCTAATATTTTACACTTGAGATAGCAAGCTACTCAGTGGAAAAGGAGAATTGGAGGGCCCAGATGCCTTCTCTTGGAAAACAAGTTATCTGGGAAAAGTATTTTCCTTGTAAAAATGAACTTTTTTGAACAAAATTTCAAAAATATTTGGTGTTTTGTAGCTTTATAATTGTACTGTAATGGAATTTTCAGCTTTTTAGTTCTTAATTGTAAATGTATACACTGGAATGCCTGTATTCAAGTGGACTTCTGTCACTCAGATTGCAGCATTTTACAGTGGCATCTCAGATCTGTAATGTTTGTTTTAAAAGTGAAAAGTAGTAAATAGCAGACTTTCTGTCATGTGGACTCATAACTGTAAATTGGCCGACTGGCTTACTGCAAAATAACAAGAGAGCCCCTAAGAATTTTACATTGTGCGGTTAATTCTAACCTGGTTATTTCTGGTATCAAATAAAGTAACTTTAACCATCAAATCTAATTTTGATAGTTTGAGATTGTCCTGGATTCAGCTAGGATAGAGTTAATCGTCTTTCTAGCAGCTGGTGCAGTGCTGTTTGGGAGTCAGGATGACAGCAGTGCTGATAACACCTTGATGGTTTAGTTGTTGCCCAGCAGTCAGGCACTTTTTAGCTTTTCATGCTGCCTGCCTAACAAGAAGGCGAAGGGTGCCGAGTGGACACAGCCAGGACAGGTGATCCAAACTAACCAAAAGGGTTACCTGTACCAATGATGTCATGCTCAGTATAGAGGAGGGCTGATGGGGAGGAGCTTACAGCTCCAGGATGTGTGGCTTGGGAACAGCCTGGCTTTGGAATGGCTCTGAGCTGTACGATCTGAGTTGTGCAGTGTAGTGAGAACCTGCATTGTTTTATCAGCAGTTTTGTATATAAGTCCTGATACTGTAATTTTTTCCTCCCTTTGCTTTTCCAGTAACCTGTCCATATTCCAACCCACAAGGTTTGCCTTTGGTTTTTTTCCTCCCCCCTATTTTTCCCCTTGTTGGGGAGGAAGCGAGCAAGCAGCTATGTGATGCTCAGCTGTCAACCAGGACAAGGTCATAGGAATTTTTCTCACCCCCAGTTCTTTGCTTGAGTTGCTTAAGTAGACAGGGTTTGAGGGTTTTCTGGTGGGTTTTTTTTATTGGGGTTTGGGGTTTTTTTTGCTGTTTAATGGAAAAGAGGAAAGATGAGCTAATAGAGATTTATCACAAGCTTGTGTGGGATTGCAGTGATCCTTCCTACGTGCCCCATGAGAAACTTCTGTACAGAATGAGTGGTGTGTATGCACAGGAATGCCATGGGGAAGGACCTGAGAGATTGCAGAGGGAAGTAGTATTGGTTGCTGGCTGCAGTTTGTGCTCTTTCTGCACCAGAAGACATGTTACTCAGGAAAAGACTGTTGGGTAGACTTGTTAATGAGGTGAGTGGTCCTCATAGGTTGCGTGTGACTTGTTAACTGTTAAAACTTTTGTAAAGCCTTTTTTTTTTAAAAAAAAAAAAAATCAGGTAGCAGGAGGTGGGAAGGAAGGTCCTGAGAGCTTAGTTTTAAAACAATTACATTAAAATAAGGCTTTCTAGTGTCCATTAGTGTTTTACAAGTAGATTAGTTTCTGGGAGTCCCTGAGTGTTATAGCAAGGGCCTTGAAGGGTTGAAAGGATTGTCATCAATTTTTCTGGAGGAAATTTTTTTTAGCTTTTTAAAACTTGTTTATAGACACACACTTTGGCCTTTGCATTCTTACTGGGCACTCCCAATGAGTTGGGGTTGAAAAAGCTCTTGGTGAGTGAAGAACTGAAGCTTAATGTAGAATGGACAAGCATGGAGAGAGTACATTTTTTGACTTGTTTCATTATTAGGAGCAAGTGGCTGGGGTGGGAATTAAAAGTGAGAGGAACCACTGGGACATGGCCTACATAACAGGGCTAGTTTTAGGAGAAACAGCAGGATTTGGTGAGGACTGCGATTGAAGAGATGTCATAAGTAGACCAAAAAATTGAGTTTAAGCAGTTGAAGAGTTAAAGCAAAGGTTGACAGTTGTCTTCTACACCAGCTTGTTTTCAGATGGCAAAGTGAATCTGTGACTGAGGGAAGGGAGGCTGGAGGCAGCTTTCTAAAAAGTCTGTAAACATTTGGATGTGATAGTGGGGGGTATGTATTATACTTGATTTCAGCGGCCTTCTTGTGTGTGCAGTGCATAATTTTGCTTGAAATGCAGATTCTGTAGGATTCTGATGTCCTACATCCATGTGAAGCTTGGTAGTGTTTTTCATGCTGCTCCCTCAACTTCACAAAGTGATCTATTCAGAAGTTTCAGGCAGAAATATGCTGCTTTTTTTCATTATTTTGAGTCTTAACTGTAATGTGTGAAGAAAATAGGCAAGTTTTTATGGTGCTTGAGATGTCCTGTAATTCAGAAAAGCAGGTTTTGGTACAAAACAAATTACCAAAGGAAAGCACTACTTCTTAGTACAAATATTTGAATTAGTTTTAGGACCCTTAAATGTAGGGAGTGGGTGAGAGGTTACCTCATCAGGTGTTGGTGGTAGCTGATGTTTTATGGTTTTGAAGCCTTTGGTTACTATATATCCTCAGCCCCTGAATGACAAAAGGAAAACAAAGACACACCAAAACAGACTGCTTCTAAACAAACAGAAATGGTTGGTAATGCTGAATCTTTAGTTAAGGAGTCACAGGAAAAGATTTTGATGCACAGTATTTGCAGCAAATTGAAATTGCCTACTTGCTGAGAGGTTCAGGAAGATGTGGGGAAGGGACTACCCTGGCTACAAATACAGACTGGGGGATCAGACGCAGGAGACCAGCTGTGCTGAGAGGGATTTGGGGGTCTTGGTCAACAGCAAGTTAAACATGAGCCAGCAGTGTGCCCAGGCAGCCAGGAGGGCCAACCACATCCTGGGGTGCATCAAGCATGGCTGCCAGCTGGTCCAGGGAAGTGATTGTCCTGCCACGTAGAGTAGTGGTATTGGCCTCACCTTGCAGTTTTGGGTGCCACAGTACAAGAGGAATGCAAAACTACTGGAGAGTGTACAGAGGAAGACAATGAGGATGGTGAAGGATCTAGAAGGAAAGTTCTACAAGGAGAGGCTGAAGCCCCTTTATTCAGCCTGGAGAAAAGAAGACTGAGGGAAGACCTCATCATGGTCTATGGCTTCCTGACAAGAGGGAGCAAAGGGACAGGTGCTGATCAGTTCTCTTTGGCAACTGGTGTTAGAACCTCAGGGAACAGTATGAAGCTGTGACCTCAGAGTTTTAGGTTGGATATTAGAAGAAGCTCTTTACTGAGAGGGTGGTTGGGTACTGAGCTGGATTGAGTTAAAGAAGCATCTGGACAATGTACTCAGTTCCATGGTCTGACTTGGTTGGTCCTATGTGGAACCAGGAGTTGGACTTGATGATCCTTATGAGTCCCAGATTCAAAATATTCTATGATTCTACGTGCAGAAGACTAATGTGGTGTGATGCTTCGCTTAGAGGTCACCAGTGCTGTGCCTCAGACTCTTTTAAAGTTTGTAAACTGAATAGGTTAAAGAGTAAAAATTTAACTCCCTTCACAAAAGTCAAAGCACTTGAAAGTCTAGACTTTGACTAATTGCTGAGCAGTTACTGAATTTGCACAGTATGTGGACTGTTCATTTAAGAATACTTACTATGTTTTCTAGGTGCAAATCCAATGGGAGTGAATGGAGGGGTAGGGGTACAAACCCCTAATCTGCTGCCTGACTCAATGCTACATTCAACAATGAATTCTCAAAAGTAAGTTGAATTATTCTTTGCACCCCAGCAATATTGCTCAGCTGCAAATAATGCTGACTGCCTATAACATGTGAGAAGGAAGGGGGATGAATGTAAGGATATTGTTTGCTTATGCTGGGAAGGACTAACTGGTGCTTGCTGCTAAAGGACAGTTGGAAAAGAAGCCTTGTAGATGTGATGTCTTTATTCTTCTCCTTTCTAAAGGGCTTGGTGTCCGTTTTAACTCTGTCAGTACTTGCAGACTGATTTTTATTAGGCCACAGAGGTTACAGGTGTTATCTGCTTCAGTATCTGGGCAAATCAGAAGCTCTGGTGCATTTACTGATCAGAGTGGCATACCACAAACCTGCCATTAAGCTGCAGTGGGAGTAGGGGCAAGTTATTCACTGAGGTGTAAAAGCAATTCTTGTGCTTAATCTCATGGCACTTCTTGCATAAACAGTGAGGTAAATGCATGGTTATTTATCCCTTTGGATTTTGTAGCTTTTGCTAACAGTTTTCCAAATCCTTGGGTAGGACAGCATGTCCTCTTTCATGGCATTGTTTTGGTGTCTGTGCAGCTATTTCTACAGAGTTTGTCCATTGATTAGGGAATGGCTGAACTAGCACTTTGTCCAAACATTATTCTAAAAGAGGCTATGACTGTAAGATGATTAAGCTTGGGCTAGACTTTTGCCCTCAACTCTTGCTCTGTTTTTGAAGCCCCATGATGAGTGAAAGCGCTAATGTTGCCAGTTTGGGAGCCATGCCAACAGCTCAACCCTCCAATACCGGTATTCGAAAGCAGTGGCATGAAGACATTACTCAGGATCTCCGAAACCACCTTGTTCATAAACTGTGAGTAGCTAATATCAAAACATCTCCTGGTGGGTGAGCTGCTGCCTCTGAGCTGGGGGCAGTGAGGAAAGGCAGCAGGAAGCCTGGCTTACAAAACCGGGAGGTCTGGGTGTGTGAGTTTCCTTGGGTTGCATGAAGTGGGAAAGCAGAAGCCCAAAAGCTCCGTTCCTGCTTTCCTGGTCGTTAATGGAGCCACAGCTGCTGTTTTGGGGCTGTTGTGTTGGAAGAAGTGTCCCACTCTGTGCTCAGGCCATGAACACGGGGTGGTGTCCCCCGGGAGCAGTAGCAGTGCCTCAGTCTGTCGGAAGGTTTCCTCACTGCTTTGTGTGTGGCTCACTGGAGTCTCTGCTGATGTCCTGCTCTGGGGCAACCTCATGATTTGTGTGCCACCTTTTTATTTTGGTTCTCCCCAGAGTCCAAGCCATATTTCCCACTCCTGACCCCGCAGCACTGAAGGATCGGCGCATGGAGAATCTGGTGGCATATGCTCGGAAAGTGGAAGGGGACATGTACGAATCGGCAAACAGCAGGGTGAGATGCTGTCCTCTGTCAGCCAGTGTCCTGTCCTGTGGGGGTCTGCCTTGATCCTAACAGTGATGGGGAGGAAGAGGAGTGAAAGTCCTGAGGCCGTGTGTGTTCAGGGGCAGCTGGGTGGGGTTGAGGAAGCTGCCAGCTGCCAGCTTCTGCCTGGGTGTGCCAGGGTTGGGGTGGTGCCTGTCGGGGTGTGCTGTGCCCGAGTCTTCTTGGGGTCCCCTGAAAGCAGCATGATGGAGCTCCTTGCTCTGGGTCTCCCAAAGAAGTGAGGGACACCAGAAGAGAAATGGCTGGTGCTGGCCTTTTAGTTTCCTGGTGGCCTTTTTGGAAACCTAGTGGTTTCCAACAGTGCCCTATCTGTAGTGCTGCCTCCTAACTGCATGTCAGTCCCTGCAAAGGGAGAGCCACCCCTACCCAAGCAGAAATGTCAGGGTGGAAGGCTGCTTTCTAAGCTTGGACCACTGAGACTTGTTGACTTAATGTGTCTGTCATGTCCTTTCCTGACTTGTGCTGCTCCCCAACAGGCAGAGTACTATCACTTGCTAGCGGAGAAGATCTATAAGATCCAGAAGGAGTTGGAGGAAAAACGCAGAACAAGGCTGCAGAAGCAAAACATGATCCCAAATGCTCCAGGCATGCCACAGGCTCCCATGAGTCAAGGGCCCAGCATGGGACAGCCCCAGCCAGGAATGTCAGCAAGTAAGAACGGTTGGGTTACTGACTAGCTGGTGCAGAGAAATCAGAGAATCACGTGCTGTCATTGTATTGGGCTTATGTCCATTTTGCCTTTCTTGTTTCATAGGTGCCTGACTAGCTCAAAGTTAAACAGAACTTTGTTCAGAAGTACTCGTAGACTGCCTTGTTGACGTGTTAATGATGACCGATTATCTAAAAGCATTTAGTCTTCTGAATAAAGTCGCAATCTTTTAATCCTTTACAGTTACTTTGGTGGATGGAATAGTGATTAAGCTGCATTCTTAATGTTGCAGAACTTTCAGAGTCTTTAGCTTTAACTCTGGAGGTGAATCTGTCAACTAGTATAAGAGAAATATTGTCATTATATTTAGTTGTGTGGTGTTCAAATTCATGATGGCTGTTGTTGCTAAACAGAGTACGATGATTGGAGTGCTTAGGTATTTATGCCTATGAAGGTTTTGATAGTCCTTGTTCTATGCCACGTTTGTTTTTTCAAACAAATTACCTTACCAGCATGCAATGAAAACCAGACTTCACATTTTTCCACATGCAGCTGTGTTCTATTTCACAGTAGTTCTGTTGCTTGAATTTACGTTCCTAATGCAAACCAGATTATTACTATTGTTAAATTCCCTGCTAACCATGCGTTTGTATATTAGAATAACATTTATTTTGGAAAGGTGTTAATGATCAAAGCTGTCATGCTGCTAAAGTGTTGAATGCTTCTTTACAACATTAGGAAGGGATGAGGTGCTGTAGGCCAGCAGGTATCTAGTATATTTTTGTTTGGGTAACAGATAAAACAGGTAACACTGGTTAGCATGGATATTTTTAGTAAAATGGCAAAAGGCTTCTGCTGACTTTAGTCTTGTATTTCTTGTTAAGTCCTGTAAATAATTGAAATACATCTAGAAATGTATCTAAACTGTACATTTCTAAATAGAGTTGCATCTCTGTATTAACGGTAAAAGAGAATTAACTATTTAGCCAAAAATCTGCTGTAAGAGTTTTTGTCTGTGATTCTGGACTGACAGCTCTGGAGACTGAAATAGTCTGTCTTAAAACTAAAAGCAGCAGTTCTGCAAGCATACTTAGAGCACACACCACCCCACCCCTGTCTGTCTCCTCAGAGTTTCTCAAAAGAAAAGGATTTCCTTCTTCGTTCACGAGGTCCTGCACATTCTTAGATACTTTACAGTTAAGAATTGGGCTAAGGAGACTCATGGGAACAGATGTATAGCTGTCAGTGAGACTCTAAAGAATTGTCTGAGAAGACAGGATCAAAATTTGAATTAGTCAGCCAAGGAGACAAACTTCCTGTTTTGTTTTTTTGTAACCCTGCAGAAAGATCCAGTAGCTCCAGGCCTGTGCTGTGAGACTAAGTTCTTTTTCTCCTGCTTAAATTTGAATGTATTTTGGTAAATCCACTTCCAGGTGTTTTTATACTTAAGTCAGAACAGAGTTTACCAAGATGCATTACTAAGATCCAGGAAAGACTCTTAAAGGTTGATGCTGTGGCTTTGTTTGCTGTAACTTCTACAGAAAGCTGATGTTCGGCAGATGTGTTGTTTGGTAATTTATTATGTACTCCAAAAGTCCCCAGACTTAAGAGCTTTGATAAATCTGTTGAAAGCTGGCTTTCATAGTGTTGCAAATCTAGAGGTGTAGTAACAGTGTAGAGTGGTCTGCAAAGTTCTTGCCTTGTGGAAAGTTCTTGAGGTGATGAATTTGTTTTGTACCTCCATAACATCATGCAAATGTGTCATCAGTTTCTTAAAGTTGTCTTGTAAGTCAGGGTATTTCTATCATTGGAACATGTTCAAGTTTTCAAGGAAGCTTCTGGTTTTGCTGCATGCTTTCAGGACTCTCCTGAGCGTTTTAAGTGTTACTGGACTGTGTCCATACTAAAACCCATGTAGAAAAGTGTGTAATTCTCACAAAAATGTTTGGCAGATAAAAGCTGGTGGTTTTCAAAATGCCCTATCACCTTATCCAGTGTCTTTTTTACCAGATGGTCCTCTTCCTGACCCAACCTTGATACGTGCCAATGTGCCAAGCCAGATGATGAATCGCATGCAGGCTCAGCCAGGTAAATGTTAGAAGGAAATTTGGTGCTATGGTTTTGAAGAAATCTTGGAATTGGGTGGTTCTTGCTGAAGTGTCATTGCCCTTCACCCACCATTTTCTCATTTACATAAGAAAATAGCTGTCTATATTGTATAATATTTATATAACCATTATATATGTATTTTATTATACATACATATATATAATCTTGTTAATTTGAGCTGCTTGCTTTGTTAAAGAACTTGATACTTTTGGAACTTATGATCATATGAACGTAGGATGGTGGGGTTAGTCAAACACGGTGGGCCTAGCCTGCTTTGCTGAGGACATGTTGGTGCCAGGGGATGATGGTGAGAACTGTTCCTCAAAAGGAAGGGGCGAAACCTTTGTTAGCTATTCAAGAAGTATAGTAGCCAGCATATGAAGTACATAAGAAAGTGAAGATACAGTTTTAGTTTCTGTAAGTGAATTTCTAATATGTAATTAAGATAACACAACTTTCTGTTGAAAGTTGATATCCAGCATTAGATGTGGTACTTCCAGTTATTTGTCATGTACTCTAGTAGTTGTCAAACTTCAGAACATTGAGTATGATTAGTGGGAACAAGCTTGGGGGTTTGGGGCAGGGGTGGTGGTGGGGAGCACACAACATGACCCTAATCTGTATCCTGAGCCTGGGGTCTGGTAGATTGGATACATCAAGATTGTTCCATGTAATAGGTTGACAGAAGGAAATACGCCCTTTATAGTAATTCATTCTTCAGAACTGGTTGCTAGAAAATGAAGTTAGGAAGAAACTGACAGCATTTCTTCTCCAAATGTTGAACGATGCCCAAAGGAGAATTCAGGCCTTCGTTTATAAGTGATTTTTTTTTTGGCACAAATGCACAGGAATGAGTCAGTTTGGCCAGATGAACATGCAACTGTCTCCGATGGGACCCCGGCAAACCCCTCCTCTTCAGCACCCTGGACAGCTAAGCCAGGCTGGGGCCATGAATCAGGTCAGTGTGTGTTTTGTTCAGGGTGTTGAGCTCACAGGTTTGCTTCTGTTGGCTGTGGTTTCCTTAAAAGAAATAAATAGTTTTTTAAAAATAAAGCATTATTTCTTCATTCTTTTGATCCTTTGGTTCTTCCTTTTGCATCTCCGCTAAAAAATTTGATTTGTCTGTGGTAAGCCTTTGGATCTTGGTGGCAGAAATTGCCAGAAAAATAAGTTTGAGTGGCTTTTTTTGCTGTTGCATCCTTAAAACAAGGAACAAAAGATAAAACTTCAGTCAGTCCCCAGTCTGAAAACAATATCCTTTCCCATGGCTTACAAGGGAAACTATTGTAATACCTCTTGAGAGGAACTGTAAGTAGGCTTTCCACATTGTATCCTACAGATAAGCAACAAGCATCAGTTTTGGCAACAAGATAAATGTTGTTTTGTAAATGTTATGGAGGTGTATGCATGTTGTGTGAAGTGAGTTCCTTTCTTTCCAACAGATGGGATTTCCATCACGTATGCAGCAGCCAGGAGTTGGCCAGCCTACTGGTCAGAATCAGTTTCTACAACAGACCCCGTTCCCTGCTTCTTCCCCGGGAATGAATGCAGCAAGCATGCCTATGACTCAGCCTGGCAATCAGACACCAGTTTCTCAAGTAAGTTTCTGGTTTTTGGAAGCAGTGTCAGTGGGCTCTGTCTGATGCTGGTTTCATTGTTCAGTTAGTAGTAATGGAGAAGAACTTGTTTTCTCAAGATGCTTTTGGAGTTATAGTCAAGTGCATTCATATATTGAGATTCTGAAGTAGCATTGGGAACGGTAAGGGTGAAACATTGTTGGCTTGTTCTCAGGCATGTTTGTATGACAGAGGAATTAAGTTTGCTTTTATGGAGTGAGGAGGAGATTGTTACTTGGCATGCAGTAGTTAAGAATTTCTTGCTTAACAGTGAGGCAGCAGAGCCTGAGAAAGTAAAAGATTGTGGAAGAATAAGTGATAAAAAGGCATGTGTTTCCAGGACCAATATGTATTACTGGCTTTGGGGGATAGGAGGGTTATCGCTACTAAAGATCTGAACTTACAGTCTAGCAGTTTCCTTTCTGTCCTTTCCCTCTCCCTTTTCAGCAAGAACCTTTCAGGCCAGGAAGAAGTAGGGAACGTCAGTTTGCTTCTCGTTGATGCTTCTTCCTAGTTTGCAGGCAAGATTATTGTGGAGTGACAAGATTTTTTTTCCTTGACCAATACAATTCTCTTTTTTTGTAATCTTGCAATGGTGCAGTTACAGCTGTACTCATTTCTGATAAATTCAGTTTGTAGTCTTGGGGGTGGGGGTATGGGCACACTAGTGTATTTGAATACAATTTTTCTCTGTGGTACGTTGTCCCATATTCAGGATTTACAAATCTGAAGCTTCAGAAATAATTATTTTGTGAACTGGAAGTGTAGGTGTGCCATTCTTTAAACATATTTTTATATTGCTCTATTGAAACCTCTCTTTTAGAGCTGAATAAACTTTAAAACAGCTTTATGTTTATGTGGAGCAAAATAAATTAGACTATTTCTCCTTTTGAGATAGAATTATAAAAGAACAAACAAAATAGATAATTTGTCACGTTTCTAAAAGTATGGCAGTAACTGTGGGAAGGCAGCCATTTGACAGTAATTCCTCCCTTTCCTATTTCAAGTCATCACAAACCTGTACTTGTTTTCCCCCAGGCACAAATGACGAGCGCTTCCTGTCCTGTGAATTCTCCTGCAATGGCTCCAGGTTCTCAAGGAAGCCATATTCACTGCCCACCTCTTCCACAGCCTCCCATGCACAGAAATTCTCCTTCTCCAGTACCTAGTCGAACCCCAACACCTCACCACACACCCCCAGGCATGGGATCACAGCAACAGCAGGCAGCTGCCGCTGCCACTACTGCCTCCACACCTACTCCTCAGGCGATGCCACCTGGACCACAGTCGCAAACTATGCATCCCCCTCAAAGGCAGACTCCAACGCCTCCTCAGGCACAGCTGCCTCCACAGGTCCAGCCTCCAGTTCCAGTTACCCCTTCTGCAGAGCAACAGCAGCAGCCTTTGTCCCAGCAGAGCACGACTGCATCTGTTCCCACACCAACAGCACCGCTGCAGCCTCAGCACCCCACAACACCTGTAAGGAAATACTTCAATTGTGCTATCCCTTCAGATGTTTTGTTAGGTCTAATTTTCAGTTGATATTTACTTTTGTGAGAGTCTGTGATAATGGAGGTAGCTCCTGGTATGTTTAATATTAAAAAAGGGTTTACTGCAATTGGGAAATAACCTTTTTACATCAGGACAAGATTACAGATGATCTGGTGTTTCCCAGAAGGGGACACTTCTCAGAATTACAGTGCGCGTTTTGAAATTCACTGTGAAACATGGATGAGGCCTTCAGTTTGGTCTCCATATGTGTAATGGTGGTGTACAGCAGGGAAACAACATGTAATTATCTACATGCTAGGCCTTCCAGTGCATGTTTCTGTTGCATGTTTTTCTGTAACTGTAGTTGTGCAGTAGTATGTTCAAGTGAAGCAAGTGGAAGGACTAGAGTGCATTTAAACTTGGTGGAAGCATAGTATAGGTAAAAGGTAGACTAGAACAGTAAGAACAAGCTCATTAGAAGCCTGTTTGTAACTTGTGTTTTGTTGCCTCAGCTTTCACAGCCAGCCGTAAGCATTGATGGGCAGGTATCAAACCCTCCATCCACCAGCAGCACAGAGGTGAATTCTCAGCAGCCTGTTCCAGAGCAGCAGCAGCCACCCTTGCAAGAAGTGAAAATGGATATTAAAACAGATGAAGGGGAACCAGAGCAAACAGAGCTGCCAATGGAGGAGAAATCTGAGGTGAGATTCTCATTTAGCTGCTGGGTAGAACATGTAGTGCTGCTAGATGCTTTCTGTATCCACGCAAGCCATTCCTTCCAGGGTTCAGTGAGAGCTGTAGGTGCTACCTGCTGCTGTGATATTTTCATTGTTGTTTTCTGGCCCTTCTTCACAAAGAAGGGTGTCCCTTGTGGTGAAGTGGTGGTAGAAACTAGTGGCCACAGGAAGGACCATGGTAACATGATTGCAGCTGTGGCTGTTGTGTAAATGCCAAAGAAAGAGGGCACTAAGGTTAGTCCTTCAGATGTTATTGGCAGCTGTTAAATGTTAGACTAGCAGATATGTACGTGATGGGCTGCCTTATTGGGCTCTGACAACTTGTCGCCAAGGCCAGCTAGGAGTGAGGCCACGAACAGTGTCACCCTTGCAGCCCTGGTATAGGAGAGACTCAGACCTGCCTGAAGAGCTGGATAAACACCTGTGTGCCCAGAACTGGGTAGCAGCTCAGCATTGCTACTACTGCAATGCTTAAATATGCGTTCTAGCACATCTGCTCAAGTTTTAGGCCAATTTTGGCTACAAAGTAGATGCCCTTAATCCTAAGGAAGAGTGGTGGGCAGGGTGGCAGATGGGTTTAAAGGACAGAAATGTGGGCGGATGACTTGACGTAAGTCTTAAGTGACAGTCTCCAAACTACTTTCCAGGTTAAAGTAGAACCAGTCGTGGAGGAATGTAAACCAGAACCAATGGAACAAGACGAGAAGAAATCCGAGGTGAAGACGGAAATACAAGAAGGGGAAGAAAGACCTACTACTCCAGCTACTCAGTCTTCTCCAGCAGCTGGGCAGTCTAAGAAAAAAAGTAAGCAGGAATATTGTTCTGACTGAAATTTCCTGCATCTCCCTAGGTAAATTCTTGAGGGAAAACACCCAAGCATTCTTTGGTATTTAGGAGGCTTATGTGGATTGTCCTTTATAACTTCTGGACAGAAATATTTAGTAATACATGTGCCTGTAATTGGCTTTGGGCAAGTTCTTCAAGGCTTTAGTATTAGATATTAAGCTTTAGTAACATTGTCAATACAGTAGAGATTTGAAATACTCCTCAGTTACAGATCATCTAGACAGGCAGGTTTCTTCCTCACAGCTGTTTCTGCTATCTTTCTAATGTGGATTTGTTTTTCAAAAGTTTTCAAGCCAGAAGAGTTGCGGCAGGCACTTATGCCAACACTGGAGGCACTTTACCGGCAGGATCCAGAATCTCTTCCATTTCGACAGCCTGTGGATCCCCAGCTGCTAGGAATTCCTGTGAGTGTCTTAGCAAGATACTTGCCCTGGCTTTAATTCCAAGATGCTATGCTATACCTGTGGAAAACAGGCTTACATATCTATTATTAACACTTTTATATTGAGGCCTTTAACAAGGTTTAGCTTAGACAGTGAAACAAAATGTCTGACATAAGAAAATTTGGTTTTTTCCAAAGTTCTGATGGATAAATGAGCAGGTTCACCATACACTAAAGTGATTACCAACAGATCCCCAGAGCTATGTGGGCTTTTTATGGATGTTGCTTCATGTTGTGATGCTTCCATTCCTGAATTTCATAGGTGTTTCTCATCATATATAAAACTTGGCTGAATACGTGGGAAGCTAAGCAGATCAAAACCACTTTAAAATAATCCATCAATGCTTATTAATCAGTTAATGTCAAGGAGGAAGCTATTACACTTCCGGTGGTTTTCAGTTGAATTTTCTGCTTGTCTTTTGAAGATAATTCTAGAACATTATCCTTTGGGGATCTGTGTTTTGGTTTCTCTAGATTAACCATGCAACTTTACTATGTATACACAAATATGTGTGTATATATAGATGTCCTTAGGTGCTTCAGGCAATGTTTTTTGCCTTGAAGCAAAAGGGGGGTTGTTTTCATGTGTGGGTTTTTTTTAGGATAGATACTGCAAATATTCAAGGCTTTCTGTATTATAAGCAGGCATATGTGTTGCTAATATTGTTTAATGAGCTCTCAATTGGCTGTCGTACTCTGAGGACTTCTGTAGAAGAAGTGGTTCTTTAACTGCTTGGGTGGGAATTGGAAAAAGGCATTCTTTAGTGGAAGCATGATATATTTATCCTCTAGTAGTTCTTTTTGTTTATTACATTGTCTGGTCTACTGAAACCAGTCGCTTTCTATTAATGCTCTTGTGTATATCCTCAGATCACAGTGGCTGCAAAGCCATTGCTGTTTCCTACTTCTAATACTTGTTTTGCTGACTAGAATTAGAGAAATAAAGGAATAATGGAAAGGAAGCACTGGGGAGTGATACGGTATTGCTTAGTGATTTCATTGTGTGTCACAAGTGATTTGACAATCAAGTCAGGGAGGAACCTGTTTTTCTTGATGTGCTGCAGAAGAATTTACATGCTGAGAACACGCGTGCTGTTGTGTCACAGCGTAGTTCTGTAGGCAGGTTTTGATACACTGCATATTCTTGCAGGATTATTTTGACATAGTGAAGAACCCCATGGACCTCTCTACTATCAAGAGGAAGCTAGACACAGGACAGTATCAGGAACCGTGGCAATATGTAGATGACATCTGGCTTATGTTCAATAATGCCTGGCTGTATAACCGCAAAACATCCCGGGTATACAAGTACTGTTCTAAACTGGCAGAGGTGTTTGAACAAGAAATCGACCCAGTTATGCAGAGCCTTGGTTATTGCTGTGGAAGAAAGGTAAGAAAACAAATGTTTTTAGTCTCTGCTGCTTGCTTCCTGATATTGAAGGGCGATGAGGGAAGGGAAAAATACAGCAGTTGCAATTGTTAGCAGTTATAGTGCTAACAAAAAAGCAAAAAAAATCTGAAAGTTTCCCAGGATTTAACAATCCTGAGCAATCGTATTTTGGGGGTTTTATGGCTCTTCTCGTTCTATCTAGTGCTTAAATAATCTATTCCAATATAAGCCCGTGAGGGAAACCAGTCACTAACTTAAGTCTTACTTTGCTTAATACCTGTTTGTTATTGCAAATTAAACAGATGTGGGTTTGTTACCACAAAAGGGCAATGTTTCACTGTATGTCGAGACTGTGTTTCCATTGTCTTGTTTTGATACACTTTCCATCTTTGGAGAAGAGCTTACTTGAGAATGACGGGCCATTGAACATCTTTATGACTAGCACTTCATACACTGGCTGTACTCTGAGATCTGTGCACAGAATGAAGTGGAAATGATCATTGTCTGGGTCATGCTTGCTTCCCATGGAGAGCAAGTGAAAGCACATATGAGTACTAAGACGACGCATTTCTTATTGCAGTTGGAGTTCTCACCACAGACATTGTGTTGCTATGGCAAACAGCTATGCACAATCCCTCGAGATGCCACTTACTACAGTTACCAGAACAGGTAAGGAAAACTCACTTGGTGCAACTTTGTGCATGCTGCAATCAATCTGTTAAAAGGCGTGCATGTGTTTACATATACACCCTCTTTATATGTCTACACCTTTGTGTTTTAAGAATAAAATTTGCTGGAAGTGCCCTTGAATTTTTACCTTGTGTGTTAACAATTTCTTTCTGCAGAAGTCCATTGCAGTCTTTGCTCTTTCCCTTTTGTTTGGAGAAACATGATGTTTTACTAAATTTTTATCCTGCAGTTATTAAATCGTCGGTCATCTACAAATCAAATACACAAGTCTGTGGCCTTCTGCTTCCTGCCATGCAGCAGTATTTTTTCCTGCAGAACACTGAGTGAACTATGCATCAAGTGTCTTAATGCTTGTAATACTACTTATACTTGGCAAGCTTCATGATGTTAACACTGAAGAGAAAACTTATTTTTGTGGAGCAGGTCTTCATTGGAAGATTGTGTATTCAGATCTTCAGTCGATTGATGCTTGCTTTTTCTCCCCAAGTTGCCTTACGGGAGCTGCCTTGCACTAGCTGTCAGCAGCTGTCACTTCTACTGCTCTTCTGAGTATTTTTTTGACTTGGGGTTTATGAAAGGATTTAAACTTACTTGACTTCTGGAAGAAGGTTTCCTGCTAGGTGTTACTTTGCCAATTGAGGAAGCGAGGCAGGAAGAAGCAGGGAAATATGTTCTGTAGCATTCCCATATCCTCTGGCCTGTCACCAATATGTGCCTGTTAGACCAGAGGGCTGCTCACCTCCAAACTCTCTCGCTTCCCTCAATTCAGTTCCTGCTGTCCATTCTTTCCAACAAACAAAGCACTGCAGGAGAAACAAAAATAAGTAAATAAGATACTAAGGCTTTTACCTGGAAGCCCAAAAGATTTTGCAATAATTGTCATTTTCTTAAGCAGCTGGTCAGGTGAAAGCAAACAGAGAGCTGCAGAAGCGTCATCTTCACCTTTTTTAAACTTACTAAAGGTTTCAGCAGTGAATTGGAGGTCTTTAGGAGTGGAGTAGAACTTAAGTATATAGCATCCCACAATAACTATTATACCTTTAGACTTGTATAGTGTAGAGCTTTTTGAATCCTAAGTCAGTATCTTCTGCTTATGTTTATGTGGGGGCAAGCACTAGGTAGACCAAAAGACTATTATGCAAAAATTCTATATTCTTTATATATTTTCAAACATTAGATGGGAATGTTTGCACTGTAAGATGCTTGTACATGTGATTTGTTAATTGTTACATACACATGTGTATCTATAGACTGAAACATGCAATTCCAGAAATACTCTGCAGTAGTGCAGATGAAAACTGCAAGAGTTGGGTTTTAGCTTAACAGCTCCTATAGTATTGGCTTGTGTAGCTCTATAATAAATCTGTTTGGATTTTCTTCTATTTATTTTTATTTTTGTGTCTTGTGCACTCAATTAACATGCCTTAGTAATGGAGAGGCCACAGTTTTAGAACTTCCTTGAGGGCTGAGTTAGAATCTTGATTTAATCACTACTTTATTCAAGTGTAAATGAAATTTTTCTCTGTAATGCTTGTTATATTGATACCTGGACTGTTCTACACTCAGACTGGTTTTATGGCAGAATCATACTAATGTAGAGCACTATATGTGTGTGGTTAATGTCAGGTATTCAGTTAAAGTACAGTTTGATAGTACTATAATGTATTTAAGATTTTTGAGGATGGATTTTTATTGTTCTTTAAGCTTCTGATGTTTAGCTTTCCCTTTCAACTGGGAGAGAATCCTGTGGCCTTTCAGCATTTATACATTTAAGATGGAAGACTATCCCTCTTCCATTGATCTGCAGATCCTCCTGCCAACAGAACTGCTGTGCTGATACACAAGTCAGAGTAGCAGTTCTTCCTTCCTTCTGCTCTTTTCCCTTTCTCATTTTAATTCTTTGCTGTACGTGGCATGGATTATTAAAATGAAGAGGGTATGGGTATGCTAAAATGGAATACTCTTGTTTAATTTGCTTTAATCATATGCTGCTTGTGAACCCATTTTGAGAGATTTAATGCTAATCTGTGCTTTGCCTTGGCTTTCTGCTTTGTGTTGTCTTGTCCTGCTTCTATGTTTTTGTTTTGTCCTGCAAACCCCCATTTCTTTGTGTGTTATTTTTTTTTCTCCTTCATGCTTGTCATTGTCTGCACTTGGCTTTGATTGCGCAAAAAAACCCCAAAAAATCCAAACCAAAAAACCAAACCAACCAAACACAATGTGGGGCCCATAAATCTGCATCATTGAATATCCCTGTCGCCGTTGATGACCTGCTCTCTGCTCCTGTCCCTTCCTTGGCCTGCTGTGATTGGTGGCTCCGTTGCTTGGCTTGGGCTGTGTTGTATGGACGGAGCAGTTCACCCAAATATGGCCTTCTTGCTGACAGGTATCATTTCTGTGAGAAGTGCTTCAATGAAATCCAAGGGGAGAGCGTTTCTCTGGGAGATGACCCATCACAACCTCAAACGTGAGTTACTCGTGTTTGCTTGAGCTGTGCATTTAGAAGCTGTGTCATGGCCAGTAGTGCTTTCTCAAAGGGAAGGAGTTTAGTGTTAGGAAGCCCTTGCTGTTTGTAAGCTGGTAGAGGGTGGACCAGATTTTCTCATAAAAGCCTGGACTGCTGCTGTAGATGTTTTTTCTTTAAAATCTGAGCTGACTGAACTGTAGTGAGAAATAGGTGCTTAAAATTGCAACTATACCAATAGAGGGGAAAGATCAGAATCACTTTTTCTGACAAAATGTGAACGTATTCCCTGGCAGAGAAACAACTGTTGCCTGCAAGCAGGTATATGATACAGTTGAAACAGCCAAACATACCGTTCTGTTTATAGGCTGGCTGTGTTATTAAACTTGTATTCAACTTCAGATTGGTTTTCATCCAAATCAGGAGCAGGCAGCTTCCTTTTGCCACACAAATATTTCACTGTTGGGAGTGCCATCTGCTTAGGAGCAATACTGTGCAGTTGTTAAGGAGATTATGGTAAAAGTCCATGCATGGGTTTAGCTGCCTTTTCCATGCTGGCAGAAAACTACTGGGACAGTCTCATTCTGGTGAACCCTCCTTGCACCTTGCCCAAAAAATCCTGAAATAGAATTTGGGGAGACTAAAGAAACCCTTGAGGGACAGATGAATGCTGAGCAGTTACTCTTTGAAGTGTTGAAGAAAGCTCTCTGAGGGGAGAGCATTTCAGGAGCACTGCACACAGAAGCAAGTGAGGAACTTAGGAAAGCCTGAAGCCAGGGGAGAGCTGTTGAAGTTGGTAGTCAGACAAAAGTTAATTCTGTTTAGCAGAAGTAGCTGTTGTCTTTAGCAGCATTTTACCAAAGTCTGCTTGTGCTGATGGATGAACAGTAGTGAAAGCATCCACTGGAGCTTGGGAAGATGTAGGATGTACATCTGCCCTTCTGGAAGGAAAAAGAAAGCAGTAATGTTTGTGTGCTTGTCAGTACAGTGGGCTGTGTCCCAGTGGATAGTGTGGATTACTACTCAACTGGAACCAAACACCCAAAGTTGAATCAATGTTGTCCAGTTTTGTTAAGATATGAAGTGTTTACATGAGAAGCAAGTATCTATATACTTGTAAATCTCTGTATAAACAACTAATGAATATGTTAGTGTGTATATATTTTTTTTTTTTGAGCTGCTGAGTAGAGTCTTTCTCATACATGTAAGTTGGGATGGTTTGCCACAAACCTTTTGAGGCAGGGCAGAAGGCAGCATAGAGTGCTTTTGATTTTTACACTAGATTTGAAAGCACAGATGCTGGATACAATATTTTTTTAATAATGAAAACAATCAGAAGCTCTTTGAAGACAAGCAATGGCAAGAATGTACTTCCAGCTCCTAGTATTCTTTTTTAGCTGATTTAAATGCTCAGTAGTTAGGCAGTGAAAATGGAAGCTGTAGGCTGCACATGAGGAGCAAGTACACTTTTGAATGTTCCCTGACCTGCTTACAGACTTTCTCTTGGGTGCTCATTTTACTGGGGCATAGAGATCCCTCTCTTCTCATAACCTACAGTTAATTGAACAAAAGCAAAAAAGATTAGCAATATCTATATTAAGTCCTTTTTACAGTTCCATTCACCATATTGGAGGCTTGAGGTAACTGGGAGATTGAACCTTCATCGATCTGATAAGGATCTTCAAGTACTCTGCAGCTGGCACTATACAGAATAAACACTGAAATAAAAAGATAGGAGAGTTAACACACCTCATGCAAGTTAGATTGTGTTACTGTCATTGGTTCTCAGAGAGGCATGTGCCAATCATCTCACATCTTACAGCATCCTGTTTATCTCAGAGATACGGGTGGTATATGATTGTTCTTGACTGTTTTGAACCAGACTGGTATAAAATATACCAGAGACCTCACTGTCAAAAAGATGGAATTTCTAGCCTTGCAAATGCTTTGGGGAAAGGAAAGCTAGTATAGAGTAATGGTTGGGCTGGAGGTGCTGGATTTGGAAGCTGAAATTTATCCTTTGAAGTTAATCTAGGAGGAAGGCTCGGGGAATCTGAAATGAGATAACCTACCTTTCTTGGTAATCAAAGATAATTGGAATTCTCTGCTTTCAGAATATCAGAGAGGCATATCAAATAGTACTTTGACAATGAAATACTGATCAGACTGGTCCCAAACTTGAATGTCAGCAAATTTTACTGTTTATCCTTATTATGTGGTTCTTTACAAGCTATTGTCCCATGGAAAAGCATGTTTGCCACAGGCAGAGTCAAGGGTTGCGTATACTTTTGTTGTCTGTCATTCTGTGAAATACAACTCCTTTCCTTGTAGTGCCAATGAGTATTTAAAAATCTGCTTGCCAAGTTTTGTTTTGGTGTGTGGATGCATGTGCTGTGGCACTGAATGTATGTTGTCTTGTGTTAAAACTGAGTTTTATTGCCTGTTTCTCCATAGCACGATAAACAAAGAACAGTTTTCAAAAAGGAAAAATGATACACTGGACCCTGAACTGTAAGTAATGCTGTCACACTTTGAATGATCCTCACGATAGCTGTTCTGTAAAATACATGTTATTCATTCACTGTCAGCTGGCAGGGGTTGCTCAGGGAGTGGCATATCTGGCATTCTGTCCTGAGAACCCAAACCACCACAGCCATACTTCAGAAATATGTAGCGCTGTATTTATGGGCCAAAATTAGCCCAGTTTGTTGTCTTGAACAGAAAGATGATTCAACAGAAAGATGAGTGCAGTTAACTGCTTTGAAACCCTGTTGTGACAAATGCTTAAGTCACAGAACTGATTTGGGTCATTTGGTAGTAGCTCTTCTGGTGCTTTTGGCTTTTCTAGTCATCATCTTTTACAGGGGGGGTTGTAGTAGAGAGGAGAGTTGTTGACCTGCTTTTTTTCTGCACTGCCCTGAAAGCAGAACTGTAGAGATTGAGTAAATTTAAGAGGATGTTGACTTGCCCAAGCTGCTTTTCTTTATATTCCTGATGGCTTTTTTGAAACCACTTTACACATTCCTGCATGATGCACCTATGCTGGTACCCTGCAAACGTTGCCTTCACTTTAAAATGAATAAGCAAAAAGGATATGTATTCTTCCCACCCCATCCTTCTAAGGGCATAAGGGTCAGCTGGTTCTGTTTTACAAGGGATGTGAGAAGCAGAGAACTGTAACTCAATTTGTAAGATTTCTTTCCCTTTGTTACAGTGATGACGCAGCCTGGTGCTAAGATACGAACCCAACTTACAGTATGATACCATATGCCCTACATAAATGGCAGCTATTCATTCAAAGTCTGACTCCTATAAATAGATATGTTCAAAAGGATTCACTGTCCTGATACCCAGAGCAACCTTAGTTATTTTGGATAATTGTATTCACCAACATCTGTGAAGTAGGACCAGTTGTCCTTAAATCTCTGCTTGTCTTCTGAAAGTGACTTTGACATTGCTTCTGTTTCCTTCCTTCCTTCCCACCTTTCTGCAGTATATTTACATTGTATCCCAGGCTTCAAGCATAGTGGGGCAACTAACAGCCAACTATTTCTCCTGGTTCTTCGCTTCTGAGACCTGTGAATCCATTTTCCTATCTCTATTACAGCAACAAGCAGTTTACAGATTTTTATCCTTAGAAAGGCTTCACTTGAAAAAAATTAGGTGTATGGTAGTAAGGCGAGCAAATGGTTATGTGTCCCTACATAGTCTGCTTGACTTGAGCTGACAGAGTCTTGTTTCATTCTGGAGAGTGTTCTCAACATATATGTGCCCTGAGTGTTAGAATAGGCTCAGGAGCATAAATGTTAGAACTCCTCCAATAGAATGTTATATACAAGCAGTGATACTACTAACCTTGCTTCCCTTCATCTTTTTTCCTTCTACAGATTTGTTGAATGTATAGAGTGTGGAAGAAAAATGCACCAGATCTGTGTTCTTCATAATGAGATAATTTGGCCTTCTGGGTGAGGAATTTCTCCTTAAATAGCAAGAATATGATACATAGAGTTAATGATAAGCTTTCTTAAAATGATTATATTAAAAAGAGTGTATAATGGAAGAAGTTGCATTTACATCTGAAAGTTTTACAGAATACATAGGGTAACATCAAATTTAAGGCATCATGTCTTACTATGCTGTCTGTAAAGTTGTTTTTAATCTTAATTTCTTTTTTACATTTCTGTGTGGGGAAGAGGGGGCTTTTCAGTCTCACCTTTCAGCCTTTGCTGTAGAAAGATACTAGCCCTTCATGAAAAGTCATCTTTTGTTCTGGTAACAATTTTATACTGGTTTGGTTTTTGTACAAACAATATTGCTTTGTTATCTTGAAAATAATTGTAACCAGTAAAGGTTTTTAACAGGTAATTTCACTTTTTTGACTTGTCTTTTGACTTGTCAAATTAAGTCTGAAAAATGATCTGGTCATCTTTAGATACTCCACAGTTCTTGATCAAATTACCAGCACTTATTTCTCTGATTGCTTTAAAAGGTTTTTTTAAAAGCTGATAAATTATATGTGAATAAAGCTCAGAGTTTAAGTGTGTTCCCTTTCTTGACAAGAAAGATAGGACTTTTTCACCATTCTGTTGCTGTCCATACTGCTGCAGAGGAGGGTAGACATCCTGTAACTAAGGAAGAATCTGTCCATTTTATGCTACAGCGGTGTTCAGGAAAAAAAAACACCAGCCTTTTGCTTTAAGTATTGTAGTATCACATCTTGATCAGACAGCAGTTTGAGCCTCTTTTTCCAAGAATATTTTAAGCCAATATTGTTAGACCTGCGAGTGGAGACCCTGTTTCCTGGGCTTGCCAGTGTGTGACATGGATGACTGACAGGCAATGTACCACCCCCTAGAGCTTAGATCTTCCTCTGCAGCTCTGAAACAGCTGGACTGATTCTGCTGGCACTGTTCTTTGTGCTGTCTTTTATTACAAATTTCAGTTAAGGTATTTTCCAGACCACAACATCTGGTAAAAAATTTTGCTTCTAATGATAAAGTTGCTGAAGAACTTTGCACTCTCACTTGGAGTGGTTTTTCACTTCTGTTTTTGCTTCAGCTTCGTCTGTGATGGCTGCCTGAAGAAAACAGGACGAACCAGGAAAGAGAACAAATTCTCTGCTAAAAGTAAGATTCTGATGCACCAACAAATCATAAAGCATTTGTTAAGAATGGGGAAGAGGTGGCTTTTATGCTCAATTTGCATTTTTTTCCTTTTTTTTTGAGTTAAAGGAGGATCCTTTTAGTCAGCTTTGAACATCAGTTCTGTGGTGTTCAGAATGCTTGTGTTCACAGGTGTTTGTTAGTAGTTTGTTGTGGAGGATTAATCTACTGTTTCAGAGCACTCCTAATGCAAGATACGTCCTTTTATCTCTGTTGCAGTATTAATAGTGTTGGGAAATAGTTCCTGTGTGACTGCAGTCTACCTTAAATTTATGATAGCTTTTCAAGTCACCGTGACTACTGCTGCTCTTAAAAGCTTTGATGGAGATGTCATCAGCTGGTGACAAAACTCTGTAGAGATTTCCTCTTAATGAAGGCAGCTGATTTGAGGGCAGTGTAGGAGGAAATTTGTGCAGTCCTTGTCCATCTCTTCTACAGAAGGAATAAGTCTTTCAGAAGCTTCTTAGGTTGGTGTACTTATTAGGAATAGTGCTTAAATAAATAAAATCCCCAGCTAACCAAATATCATCAAGATCAAGTATTAACTGTAGTGTTAAGCAGCTACTTTTTAAGGCTACTCTTTGGAGAAAGAGAAAGGAGTGTATCAAAGACTGTAAGTTGGTTTTAAGTTTGGGGGTGGCTCATGGTTTGGTCACAAAAAGTGTTCTCTTCAGCTGTTGTTATGAAATGGAAAGCAAAGTGTTAGTGTCTAAAGATAAAGCTTTGATTTAATGCCTGTAGTACGTTATCATAAGAGTCACTTTTCATTTAACATCGGAATGGAGAAATCACATTTAAACAGCTCTGTTTCGTGTATATTCAGGTGTGTGTTCTATTCTTATAGGGTTGCCAGCTACAAGGCTTGGTACCTTCTTGGAGAACAGAGTCAATGATTTCCTACGCCGACAGAATCACCCTGAGGCGGGAGAGGTGACAGTGAGGGTGGTACACGCATCTGACAAAACTGTCGAAGTGAAGCCAGGAATGAAAGCAAGGTATGTTCTTTCCATTTCCCATTTTTCTCTCTTTGGGGGGAGATGGAGGCTGTTTGAATTTCCTACGTGCTACTACTTGTGAAAATGCTGTTGTATTCAAAACTTCACCACTGGCAGTTCTTGAGAGATGTTATGGCAGCATATTAATTAGTGACAAGGCCAGGTTGGATGGGGCCCTGGGCAACCTTGTGTAGATCCAGGCCTGAGGTTGGTGGCCCTGCCTGTGGCAGGGGGGTTGGAGCTTTATGATCCTCGGGGTCCCTTCCAACCCTTGCCATTCTATGATTCTATGACAATGTAATCTTTTTCATAGTAAACAGTAGATTTCTTGTATTTGGAGTAGTGTGTAAGCATTTAACTTTAAAACTGCACTAAAATTAGACTTGTGGTAGCCCTCATCATGGTTACCTTTCCCTAGTGATGCATTCTCTAACATATGGATATATTGGTTATTCCTCTTTACCCTCTGCTATTCACAGGTTTGTAGACAGTGGAGAGATGGCTGAGTCTTTCCCTTACCGTACAAAAGCGCTTTTTGCCTTCGAGGAGATTGATGGTGTGGACTTGTGCTTCTTTGGGATGCACGTACAGGAGTATGGCTCAGACTGCCCTCCACCCAATCAAAGGTGAGGGGCTGTGTGGAAGCCCAGTTGGGTACTCTTAGCCAGGGGAACCTTTGGAGTTTCTGTACAGAGCATCATGCCAGATATGTAAAGACTCCATGATGTGTTAGCTTCTGGAAACAAAGTAGCTTGTGTCTTACTGGAGATGCTGGCTAGCAGACAGTGTCGCCTTAAGGATCAGTCATCAGAGTTCTACAGGAAAGGATTGGATAGTTTTAGAAATGAGTCTGGGATACCAAAAGAAAGCTGAGGGGAATTAGGATCAAAGGCTTTGAAGATTGCTGTTGTATTGGGTACTTCTAATGTATAAAATGTTAGCATGTTGTGAATAAACCTGTAGAACTTCTTTGAAATGACTATTTCTCATTGTGCTGTGGTTTGCTTTTTGGTTTTTTAGGCGAGTGTATATATCTTACCTCGACAGTGTTCACTTCTTCCGCCCTAAATGCTTGAGGACTGCTGTCTATCATGAAATACTAATTGGATATCTAGAATATGTCAAGAAACTAGGGTAAGTTTCTTAAGGTTTTCTTCTGAGCAGCATTTGTGCTAGGTAGTTCTTACTGAAATTAAATTACTGCATCCTATTGTGTGGAACACAGTGCCTAATATCAATTGGTGATAGAATAACTTGGCAACAACTACATATAGTTGTAAAGGAGAGAAGACAAAAATGGATTCGTAGGTTTTTAAGGAGAGGCTTATGCATCAGAGTTTTTCAGATTTCCAAACTTAAGTAAAAATTCCTTAAGTCTAAGTGGAAAAAAGCCTTTTTATCAGGATCATAAAATTTTCATGGGCTTGTTGATAGTACAGTCCTTGTGAAATGCCACTGCTTTGACCAGGTCATTCGTTTGGGTTGGCAAGTAGGTTCTTACACATGTTTATAAGGAGAAAGATAAGTCTGTACTGACTAACGCTGTTACAGCTGTTTAAGGGCACTAAGAAATCTCTTATAGAATAAGTAGTTGAAATTGTGAGATGATGAAAGTTAGAGTAAGAGGGAGAGTGTACTTGAGACAGCACAAAAGGGAATGCAGAAGAATGAAGAAATGAGAGAGGTGGAAATTAAATGACCGTGTTTACTGAAGTAGAAAAGGCAGTGAAGTAAACATCAATGTATTGTCAAAGGTATCTGGTGTAGCTTGGCAGAGAGCTATTCATGAAGAAATTGTTAGGGACTGTGTAACAAAGTAACTGCATGGAAAAAATAAGGGGAGTCAGAATTGGGGGTGGTTGGTACTGTCTTCAGCGTCTCAGTGAGAGGATATATATTCCATAGTACTTCAAAGGTTTCTGTTAGTCTTCTGTTAGCTATTTTATTGTGTATTTTCTAACCTGTGAGCCTCTACAATTGCTGCATAAGGCTCAGGCCTCAGTTTCAGTTAATGCTGTTTTCTGTGCTAATGAGTAACATCAGATTCTCATTCTGGGAAAACAATATCAGTCATGCAGTATCATCTCAGCCTGCTCAGGCAGAAGGAATGGCAACTGGCTGCAGTTCCCAGGGTTTGGGTAGGGTTCTGCAGAGATGTTTCTCAACATGGCAAGGATGGTTATTTTTCTCTAACTTGAGATCTGATTATTCCTCCTCCTGGAGTTCTTTTCAAAAACTAATAGAGAAGAACTGGGGATGAAGAAGCGATCCTTGTGGTATTATATTCTCTGCAGCTGCTACTGTTTGGATGTAATCTGTCATCATAGTACTTGGATTGTACAGCCAATGGCATAGGGGTTGACAGTGACTGTTTATTCCCAGATAGAATTGTCAAACCTTTTAAAACAAAACTTAGAGGATGCTTTTATTTAAAGAGAGGATTCACAGTAGGAAGGTGAACTGCTTTAAAGTAAATCTGTTTTTAAAATATTGCTGGGTATTAAATGACTGCACTGTCTAAAGGAAAAAGAATTCTGTCTTTTACTGCTCTAATACCTAGTCTCCATCTTGCTCTTATTAGTTAATTGGGAGGTGGCATTTGCTTGGGCTTTGATTTTTATCTAGACTGGAAAATGTGCACACTTCATATAAACTGCTCTGCATATAGCACTGAATTTTCAAAAATTAGTGAAAAGATGGTAATGTTATCACATGAATGAAGCTGGAATGAACACTAGAATTAAAGTCTTGGAGAGCTGTAATTGTCCATCTGGTAAGACCAGCCAACTCTGTGGTGGCTCCATCTGGTGGCAGAGGAGAGTCAGGTCTAGTACTAATTGTCAGAGCCTACATGTACACTTTTTTTTGTCTAATGATGCTAGGTATACTACTGGACATATCTGGGCTTGCCCACCTAGTGAAGGAGATGACTACATCTTCCACTGCCATCCTCCTGACCAAAAGATACCCAAACCCAAACGACTGCAAGAGTGGTACAAAAAGATGCTGGATAAATCTGTGTCGGAGCGCATTGTCCATGATTACAAGGTTTGTTAAGTGTATGATTGTACTGGGAGGAGGTGTGGGAGGGGTGACCAGTGTTGTCTGTCTTTCTTGCCTTATGCATTGTTCCTTACTCTCAGAGTTTGCTGTGTTAGTGCTCAATTCACTTAAAACTAAAGTTTAGAATTGAAATACATCCTCTTTAAAGCAGGTAGCTTCTGGGAATCATTCTAGTAAGATACTTGAAATTATTCCTTAGAATAAACTAAATTCTTGAGGAATGCTGTAAAATATCATCCCGACAAAGAAAACAGGTGGAGTCTTTAGTCTTTCTGCATTGAATAAAATTCCAGGGTTAGGCTGCTACCTCAGAAGTGTGTAAAATCTTTGGAAGTATCAGGACAGAGGCTAACATCAAGAATGTAGTGATGATATTCACCCACTTGCTAAGTGTGTATATGGATGCCTAGCACATAGGAAAGACTCATTTCTTCAGGGTGGGAACATTTGAAATGCATTTGACAAACTGTCTGTAACTGCTGTGTTAAATCTGCACTCAGAATGTGCTCTCTAAGTTGTAAGATGAAGCACTCCTTTGGTGCCTTTTTGTACCACTTACCAAAAGTTGCCTTTACTTGGGTGACTTGTAATAGCGGTAACCAAGTGTTCGGTGCTTTTTCAGGATATCTTTAAGCAGGCAACAGAAGATCGTCTGACAAGTGCAAAAGAGCTACCTTACTTTGAAGGGGATTTCTGGCCCAACGTGCTAGAGGAGAGCATTAAGGAACTAGAGCAAGAGGAAGAAGAACGGAAGAGAGAAGAAAACACTAGCAATGAAAGCACAGATGTAAGAATGCTTCTGTGTCATCTAATGTAAAACTTGTGATTACCTGTGGCTGATTAAAAAAAAGGAGGGGTATAAGTGTGCTAGGCATTTTGGTTAATTGGTGACTTTTTAACCTTTCTAGTTTTGCTCTAATATAATTTTCAGTTTTACTTTTTATAAATTAGAGCTGTTAAAATACCACTATGTTACATTTGTATGAGCAGTGGCTCTCACACAGACACATAGTTGCCTTTAGCCATAGCTAGGCTATAAACCTAACTAACTACCAAAGTCAGTTAGATTGAAACAGCTTCTAGTTGAGTGTTTTGCTCCTGAAATCCAATTATCAATGTTCATGCTGCAACCTCAGCCTGATTTGGAAGCATTTTCCTTCAGCTTTAACTTTCAGCCAGAGGCCAACTCTTTTCTTTCCAACTTAGATGTTATAATAATACCAATCTTACCAGAATGTTCTGAGAAAGTAACAGTGTGGTTAGTAGTTTACTCAGTGTAGGTTTTTTAGTAGAAAGCCGTAGGGCATTGAGGATCTGAAGAACAAAATACTGCTGAACTGTTGTTGGGCTGCTTGAACCAGAGAGATCTCTTGCTGGTATCTTGTGCAAATTTTGGGGTTTTTTTTGGAGAACATGCAACAGCTGTGCTTTCACATTTCACAAAGAACAAAAAAAGGCCTCTTCAACAATCACTTTGAAAATGAACAGATTTTCAATTTATGCCTCTGCTCATCCTTGGATCTTCTGAGCTTTTATGGAAGAGGTGATGAATCTAGGGTAAAGTTAGTTTTGCTCACACTGCATACTTGCTAGCTAACTCTGAAACACTGCTGCTTCATCACCTAGATTTTTGGGGGTTAGAATTAATCTTTTTCTTAAAAGACCTTTGGATCAAAAAAGTTAGGTTTAACATTAAAACTTAGAATTTGCAATACTGCCTTTCAAGGACTTTGAATAAGCTGAATGTAAGAGTAACCCAGGAATTGGGCAACTTGACACCAAATTTGCATTAGCTAACATCTTATTAAGGAAGGTATTATTTAAACATTTGTTTTCCACTCAGCATAGCTGCCAGTTCCCATCTCTCTAATAAAGCAGAACCCAGTTGTAAGGAATCTGGCCTTGCTGTGTGTGAGGTTGATCAACACTTAGTTGATCCTTCGCAGCAGTTTGGCCCCAAAATCCTGCAGTGGGGGAAGCTTGCAGCATGTTACTGTTTAACCTTGGTTATGAAAAATAATTTCATCTCTTTATTTGACCCCCGTATTTCACTGCTTGAAAATGAGACAGCGATAAACTGTACTCTCCAATGAAGTGATAGTCACTCACGCTCACTGGAAATTTCCATCCTTCAAAGTTGTCACAAGCTTGGGAAAAATGCTTATTTGGATAAGAATTTCTTTGATCCTCGATCATCATTTGCTGTGGTGTTTTGAAGGGCCCTCTGAGAAGTGTGGAAAGGAATAAAGTGTTTATTGCTAATTGATTAGCTTTAAAATCAAGCTGACTGGTTTTGCTGTAGGATGTGACACGAATATACTAGAAATTCCACTACTAATAATGTGTTTTGGACTTGGAAGAATAGCTTCATATCAAAATCAGTTTAATGAAGCCTATTAAAAAATAAAAACAAATCTGCCAGAGAGTTGTAACAGGCTGCACTTAGGTGGATGAAGCCTTTCTTGCATATGGCCAGCGCAACATCAGTTGTGCTTTTCAGTTATTTTTGGTTTTGAACTGCACTGAGAAGTCACCTGCTGAACCACTTTGTGATTATCCAAAAGGTTCTTTAGTGCTCAACTGAGACAAACAGGTTTCAGCAACACCTTGCACCTCCTGAGCATTTATGCTTTTAATGTGTTTAGAACTATGTATTGCTGATCACGATATCTTCTGGAGTGATTCTAATGAAATGAATGTTTTAGGAGACCCTGCTATGTGTCTTAGGAGTAAATTATTGACACGTGTTTTATCCTGCCCTTAGAGAAGATATGACAGTAATAAAATGCTGATGTGGTGTGACTTAAATACCTGACATAAAATGTCTGTAATAGGTGAGCAAGGGAGACAGCAAAAATGCCAAAAAGAAGAACAATAAGAAGACAAGCAAGAACAAGAGCAGCTTGAGTCGTGGCAATAAGAAAAAGCCTGGCATGCCCAATGTGTCCAATGACCTCTCCCAAAAGCTGTATGCCACTATGGAGAAGCACAAGGAGGTAAGAGTGGATAGAATGAGAATGTGTATTTTACTGAAGTAGAGGGGTGTACAAAGTGTTGATACTTCAGAGTTGGGCCCTATAAATTGCACAGTTTTGGCTGGAGAATTGAGTGGCAACCTAGATAAGTGTGATGTGGCATGTAGACATGGATGGTGCTTAGGGAGCATGGCTTAGTGGTGGATGGCAGTGCTAGGTTAACGGTTGGACTCGGTGATCTTAAATGTTTCTTCTAACCTAAATGCTTCTAAGTACCTGTGAGTCTGGGCAGTGTGGATAAGTAAAAGCTGTGCTCATACAGAACTTCTGAACAGTCTAGAGTGTCAGTTTGACTCCTCAGTTGAGTGCTCCTTACCTAATGCCTCTGGAGTGGGTGAACCAGACGTTTGAAATTGCTTAGCCCATACAAGCCCACCACCCTGGCAGGGCACATTCCTGTGTTAGTTGGTCCTGGAACTGTATGTTCTGTGTAATGAAGTTTGGTGACCAAAGCATTTTGGTAAGTGCTGGCATTAAATCCTTTTTACTTTTCAGGTCTTCTTTGTCATCCGTCTCATTGCTGGCCCTACTGCCAACACTCTGCCTCCCATCGTTGAGCCTGACCCACTCATTCCATGTGACCTGATGGATGGGCGTGATGCTTTCCTAACCCTTGCTAGAGACAAGCACCTGGAATTCTCCTCACTCAGAAGGGCTCAGTGGTCAACGATGTGCATGCTGGTGGAACTGCATACCCAGAGCCAAGACCGCTTTGTTTACACCTGCAATGAGTGCAAGCATCATGTGGAGACCAGATGGCACTGCACTGTTTGTGAGGTATGCTTGGTGAAGCTTTCCCTACTTGTCTCCCTGTATCTCTGTGCCCAGAGTGCTTTACCTGAACTAATTTCTCTAACTGGTGGAAAAAACATCTGTACAGCTCATCTTCTGGCAGCTCTGAAAGAGATGGGTGGAGATGTTCCCAGAACAAGTGATTCTACACATCTACTACTTGGCATGTTGGGGTTTTTTTGCCTGCTCTTTCCAAGCTGTGGAGAGCAGAAGTAGGATTCTATTTCCTGTGGCTTGTTTAAGGTGCTGCTGCTTAAGCAGTTGGGCACCATAGCAATTGCTTAAGCTGTAATGGTAGGATCCGCTGACATTCCTGAAGGGCAGTGCATCCTTTCTTCTTCCAGCATCAGAAGTGGTGTGCTGCAGTATGCCTGTAAATAGGGCTTTCAATAGGGCTTTCCCTTGGCTTACAGACACAGAGGCCTTGCTGTGCTGAAGTCAGACTCCTGTACTTGGGTGACTCGTGCTACCCTGGTGTCTCTGTAGAATGCTGCAAACCATGGGTTTTGTCTTCAGAAGTGTTTGCAATACCTTCCAGTGCCCTCCAGAAGCTGGCCTAACCTTGAATCTAGCTTGTAACTTTCTTTTTTAGCCTCATGGAAGGAAATGGCTGCCTGGGATTCAGTTCTGAAAAGTTCTAATTAAAATTTGGTGCTCCCATTTCCTTGTATATACCAGAAAATAAATTTTAAATTTCCTGTGGAATAATGAATGCTGAGGACTTGGACCTCTTCTTAAAGGTCAATTACTGTCACGTGCTGCTGTTTTCACAGTGTAAATGCTGTTCTTTGGCCAGCACATTCTGCTGTTTAACTCACCTAAAAACTGAAAGTGCATCTTTCATTCTTTTCTTCTTGGAAAACTGATACCTCTTCTGCCACTCTTGCCCTCTTCTTCTGAGGCAGCAGCAGATGGGCAGTGTTTTTTTTTCCTGGCCTTTTTCTGCTCCTTTCCTATCAGGAAAGAAAGGGATTTTTCTGGTCCAGCTGAACAAAGTGTGACTTACTAGCTCAGAGCAAACTTGTTTTTCAAGCTATACATATCTGTGTAGATTTCAGCCGCCCTTACACCCACACACTTTCCCTGGCTATAATTTGGATTTATCCCTTCTCTAGTACCTCAATATGGCATGAAAGATTGGGTTTGTTTTTTTTCCCTAGAGCAGGAGTTTGCCTGGAAGAGACTGGGAGAAATTTGAGGTGGCACGAGATCAGATCTCCATCGTATGGAGGTTCAGGAAGACTGATAACTTCTTGTTTGTTGTCTTTCCAGGATTATGACCTGTGCATCACCTGCTATAACACTAAAAATCATGATCACAAGATGGAAAAGTTAGGCCTTGGTCTAGACGATGAGAGCAACAACCAGCAGACTGCAACCACCCAGAGCCCCGGTGATTCCCGCCGCCTGAGCATTCAGCGCTGCATCCAGTCTCTGGTCCACGCCTGCCAGTGCCGCAATGCCAACTGCTCGCTGCCGTCCTGTCAGAAGATGAAACGGGTTGTCCAGCACACCAAAGGCTGCAAGCGCAAAACCAACGGAGGGTGCCCCATCTGCAAGCAGCTCATCGCGCTCTGCTGCTACCATGCAAAGCACTGCCAGGAGAACAAGTGCCCGGTGCCCTTCTGCCTCAACATTAAACACAAGCTCCGTCAACAGCAGCTTCAGCACCGCCTGCAGCAGGCACAGATGCTCCGAAGGAGGATGGCGAGCATGCAGCGCACTGGTGTGGTAGGCCAGCAGCAAGGGTTACCCTCGCCAACGCCAGCCACCCCAACGACTCCAACAGGCCAGCAGCCCCCAACACCACAAACCCCGCAGCCCCAGCCACCGCCCCAGCCTGCCTCGCAGCCTCAGCAGGCACCTCCCAACAGCATGCCACCCTACACCATGCCAAGAACTCAGCCTCCCAGCGCTGTGTCCCAGGGCAAAGCAGGTGGCCAGGTGACGCCTCCAACTCCACCCCAGCCACCTCAACCACCCGTTCAGGGTCCTCCTCCAGCAGCAGTGGAAATGGCCATGCAGATCCAGCGGGCAGCGGAGACCCAGCGTCAGATGGCGCAGGTTCAGATCTTCCAAAGGCCAATCCAGCACCAGATGCCCCAGATGCCGCCGATGGGAATGAACCCTCCACAGATAGGCAGAGGTCCGGCTGGCCATATAGATCAAGGAATGGGGCCGGCAGGAATCCAGCAGCAGCCACCGTGGGTGCAGGGGGGCTTGCCTCAAGCTCAGCTGCAGCCAGGAATGCAGAGGCCATCCATGATGTCAGTAGCCCAGCCAGGTCAGCCAATGAATATGGCACCTCAGCCAGGGATGGGTCAGGTACCTGGCGCTGCTCAGCCCAAACAACCACCTCTGCCCCAGGCAGCCTTACAAAACCTACTGCGGACTCTCAGGTCTCCCAGCTCACCCATGCAGCAGCAGCAGGTGCTTAACATCCTTCACTCCAACCCTCAGCTGCTGGCTGCTTTCATCAAGCAGCGGGCTGCCAAGTATGCAGGCTCCCAGAACCCCCAGGGGATGGCAGGTCAGCCTGGCATCCCCCAGGGTCAGCCAGGGCTTCAGCCACAGCAGACCATGCAAGGGCAGCAAGGAGGGGTGCACCCCAACCCAGCCATGCAGAACATGAACCCCATGCAAGCGGGAGTGCAGCGGCCCAGCATGCCACAGCAGCAGCCACAGCAGCAGCCACAGCAGGCCATAGCTGGGATGAATCCTCAGGCGCAGCAGATGAACATGAATCACTCGGGGATGGCTCCCCAGTTCCGAGACCTTCTGATGAGACGGCATCAGATGATTGAGCAGCAGCGCCACCAGCAGCAACAGCAGCAGCAGGGAGCAGGACCAGCACTGGGGGCAGGGATGGCCAACCACAGCCAGTTTCAGCAGCCCCAGGGCGTGGGGTATCCCCAGCAGCAGCAACAGCAGCAGCAGCAGCGGATGCAGCACCACATGCAGCAGATGCAGCAAGGAAACATGGGACAAATTAGCCAGCTTCCACAGGCGATGAGTGCAGAGACAGGAGCCAGTCTGCAGCAGGCTTTCCAGCAGAGGCTACTTCAGCAGCAGATGGGGTCCCCAGCTCAGCCCAATCCTATGAGTCCCCAACAGCACATGCTCCCCAATCAGGCCCAGTCCCCGCACCTACAGGGCCAGCAGCTCCCTTCATCGCTCACCAATCAAGTGCGTTCTCCGCAGCCTGTACCCTCACCGCGGCCCCAGTCCCAGCCCCCCCATTCCAGCCCATCCCCCCGGATGCAACCTCAGCCTTCTCCGCACCACGTCTCCCCGCAGACCAGCTCCCCACATCCAGGACTGGTAGCTGCCCAGGCTAACCCCATGGATCAAGGGCACTTTGCCAGCCCGGACCAGAGTGCAATGCTTTCCCAGCTTGCTAGCAATCCTGGCATGGCAGGCCTCCATGGTACAAGCGCCACGGAACTGGGGCTCAGCTCTGAGAACTCAGACTTGAATTCAAACCTTTCACAGAGTACACTAGACATACACTAGACACATTGTAGCATTTTGGGAGCAAAAAAAAAAATTAAAAAAACTTATTTTCTCAAGACTTTTTGTACTGAAGACAAATTTTTTTGAATCTTTCTTAGCTAAAACAACATTTTTCCCTGGAATACATCTGAACTCCGCAGGAGTAGTTCGTGGTTTTAAAAACAAACCAACAATGAACCTGAGGGATGGTAGAGTACAAAGAATATATTTTTGTTATGGCTGGAATCATAACCAGTCCTTTTTCTTGGGTTTTTTTTTTCTCGTGTGCGTTGGGGAGGTCGGGGAAGAGGGTGGTCTTTTGGCTGTTCACCAAAGGGTGCCCTGCTCCTGCCTTCAATAGGTTTTGTTGTTTGTTTTTTTTTTTTAAATTAATGAAAATATGTAATATGGATAGTTATTATTTACTGAGGCAGATGGTAAACATTTTCCCTATTCTGGTTTTTCTTCGTGTCACTGAAGGAAAAAAAATAAATCAATCACAAGCAAACAAACAAAACCACAGAGAACCTTTTCTTAACCGGAGGACAAAAGGGGTTAATGTTGCTTTAAAGATACATTGCATATATAAATATATATATATAAAAATAAATACCGATCTTTTCCTCTTTGGTGGGAAATATGTCAATTCTTTGAAAAATGTAAAAAATATTAAATAACTCAGTCCCCTCCTGAAGTCTACTTTTGTCCTCCAAGAATTTTCTATACAAGAGTCTGAGCTTAAAAAATAATTAAAAAAAAAAAAACTTCAAGTATTAAAATAATTTGTACATGTAGAGAGAAAACAACATTTTTGCAAATACACAGGGGCAGCTGCCAAATGGATGTAGTATATATATTGTGGTTTCTGTTTTCTTGAAAGAATTTTTTTCGTTATTTTTACATCTAACAAAGGAAAAAAAAATAAAAATAAAAAAGAGGGTAAGGAACAATTCCATCGGGATGATTTTAACCTGAGAAAGTCCCTGGGGTTTCTTCTTTATGCTTGCTTTCTCTCCCAGGCCCTTTTCCCACCCTCTTCCACTTTCTGTAAAACTTGAAGATAGAAAGCAAAAAACCCTCAACTGTTGTAAATCATGCAATTAAAGTTGATTACTTATAAATATGAACTTTCGATCACTGTATAGACTGTTAAAAATTGATTTCTTATTACCTATTGTTAAATAAACTGTGTGAGACAGAGAGCCTGTTTTTAATGTTTCCCTTCTCTCCCACATGTGTTGCTTGTTCTTGAAGTGGTGGGGGGTAGCAGGATCCAGGCTGCTTCCTTCAGATGTTTGCTGTTTAGACGTCGGAGAGCTATTTAATGTATATGACTGTTTTAAAATGCAAATCTCTAAGAAGGGATGTGGAGTAATAATTAGTCTTCTAAATGGACACTTTTGGTACAGCTCTGCATTCGCGTTCGTTCCCGGCATGTATCTTACCAAAGAAACGAGGTCTGACCTCAGCAGTTGTGCCAGTCAGCTGTACCCCCGTCCTGCTCACACAGCCTGGGAGCAGCTGGCCTTCAAAGGACCTATTTTGCATTTTGAAATGAGAACTATTGTTTGGATATGTGATATTAAAAGATCCTATTTCACTTGGAACATATTGTACACCTTTTGGCGCTGAAGTGTGAGCGTGAGGTAAGCTTGGGTGGTTGGCCCATAGACGCTGCGCCGAGACAGCGCGTGGGTGTCCCGTCGCCCCGTGTCGCATCTGGTGCTCTGCCAGGCGGAGGGCACGTGTGGTCGGGCACTGTCTATTAGGGGTATTTGGGGGGTTTCCTGTACAGAAATCCCTCAGCCGTGGAGCTCGTGAGTAGCAGAGCCGGTTGGGTGCTGCCCATAGCTGCTCACACCTGGAGCTTTATTGCATCGTGTGAACGCGTGTTGGGTGAAGGCTGGGCCATGTGTATGTGGCTGGGCCATGTGTAGTGGATGGGCCGTCCAGGGCTTCCCAAAATACAGCCTCATTCTGTGTGTGTAGCTGCAGTGCTGGCTGCCTAGGGAATTGCACACCTGGAAGACTTGGATGTGACCAGAGCACAACATCTGCACAATGCCAGCTGTGGTGTGAGCATCTGCAAGTTCAAATCCCCAACGAATAATGATGTGAGCAAGCTGCCCTCAGGAAACTGCTGGGGAAAGATGATGGAGGGGGCAGCCTGGAAGCTGGGAGCCTCAGCCAAGGGCCAGACAACAGTCACAGTGTAGGGTGATGTCTGTATCAAAAAGGGTGTTTGATGGCAAGAAGCTGTCAGCAGGATGGTGGAAAGAGGCTTAAGGAAAGCAGTGTTGGTGATCTGTAGGTAATCCTTATATCAAGTCACCCCCTCCCCCCAGTGCAGGCCAGCTCTGCACCAAGCCCACAACAGCTGCCTATGCTTTCAGAGGGACTGTTGACCTGTTCTGAAGGAGAGCAGAAAAAAGCCACCTGAAGGCTGGGGCAGTAGCAGGGGTGATTTAGATCTGCATTTGCCATGGTGAGCTTTCCTCTCACTTTCCCCCAGCAAAGCCCAGTTTTACTTTCAGCTTTGGGGCTTCTCAGGCTGGACTATTAAGTAAAACTCCTGACCATGTACTGCCTAGGAAAGAGCAACCAGCTTTGAGTTGTATGCTTGTGCATCCCAGCTTAGAGGCACAAATGGAAGCTGTTTGCTACAGTAGCACAGAAAACCTGTTCTGATTTTGTCCTGGTCTAAATGAGGGCATCTGGTCTGCACCAGAGTGGAGGAACCTTAAGATCTTGCAGAGCAACTGAATCAAAGAGCTCCACCTCTGCATACCAATATAGTGACTTGCTTAAAAAATGCCATGAGATATTTTATGCAGCACAGCTGCTCAGTCCCTAGTTGTAGGCACTGTGAGCTGAGATTAGGCTCAGATTACCTTACTGAGGTGTGGAGGATTGAGGGTATGGAAGTTCTATGGGTTTTCTTTCCCTCCTTTATATCCCTCTGCTTTCCCTGATGCTACTGGAGAACCACAGCCAGTGCTATGGCTGTCTGGGGAAGTGGAAGGCGTTCAGGATGGCAATGAAACTTAGGTTGTTACCTGTATTACTGCTTTGTGCTCTTACTAATCAGTTGCACCTTAATTGAAGTAGGTTGTTTCACTTCATGGACCAGCAAAGAGACCTTGTACCCAGTACTCTGGCAGTCAAGTCCAAGAGTTTCTGCCTGGTTAGAATGACACTAATGCCTGGAGTCAAACACAGGCTCCAGTGGTGTAAGCTTTCTGATGTTTACCCCTTCCAATGCCCCTTTGAGGCCAAGGGTGAGTGACTGAAATCACAGGTGGGGAGGGCTTGGTCACGGCGAGGAGTCTAATCGTGGTTTTTATCCCTCAGCCTTGGGGTCATCTGTTTGTAAAAAATGCACCTTGCTCCTCCCCAGGTCGTTGTTCCATGCGATGTACTAACTCACTGTCTGTGGGGTGGTTTATGTATGTCCTGTACTTGTTCTTTGCTACCCCAGGCCTGGTTTTACCCAGCTCACAGTTACTGTGATGACTTGGCCACCGGTGAATTGCCTGTAGCCCCGGGCCTGTGGTGCTGTCCGATGGCTGTGTCTGTCTGCACTGATGGGGTTTTCTTTTCCCTTTTCCCAAATTCTGGCGTCACGGATGAGTGTCTCTGTGTAGCAGGGAGTGTTGTTATGGCATCGCAGAATGGCTGAGCTGGGCAGAACCTCTGGAGATGTAGGCCACCACCCTGCTCATAGCAGGTTGCATGGGATCATGTGTGGATGAATTTCCTCCAGGATGGAGGTGCCACAGCCTCTGCCTGCCTCTCTTTCTGTACATAGACAAGATCCCCTTGAGCCTTCTCGGCTTCAGGCTGAACAGTTGCAGCGCTCTCAGCTTCTCCTTGTATTACGGATGCTCTAGTCTTCTTCTCATCTTCCTGACTGTTTCCTAGACTCACTCCATGGTGTCTATGTCTGTCTTCAATGGGGGAGACAAAACCTGGATGCAGCACTCCATACATGTCTCACCAGTGCTGAGGGGAAGGATCACCTTCCTCCACATGCTGGCAATGCTCTTCCTCATGCAGCTAAGGAGGCTTGTGGCTGCCTTTGCCACAAGGGCACACTGTTGGCATATTGTTCAACTTGTCACCATGACCCCCAAGTCCTTTTCTGCCAAGCTGCCTTCCAGCATGTGCTGCTGCCTGCGGTTCTTCCTCCCAGGTGGAAGACTTTACATTTCCCTTTGTTGATCTTCATGAAGTTCCTGGCAGCCCTTTCCTTGGGCCTGGGCAAGTCCCTCTGGACACTAGCACAACTCCTTGGTCTATCAGCCGCTCCTCCCCGTTTTGTACCATCTGTGGCCTTGCTGAGGATGTACTCTGACCCATTATTCAGGCCACTAATGAAGATGATGTTAGACAGTATCAGGCCCAATACCAACCCCGGGTTGCGTTACTGGTGATGTGCCTCTCCTGGACTTTGTGCCAGTGATCTCAACCCTTCAGTCTGCCTTGCTGTCTATTTATTTGGCTCACACTTCTTCAGGTTATGAGGACATGGTCAGAGATAATAGCAAAAGCCCTAAGTAAATTCAAGATAAACAACATTCACTGCTTTCCTCTCATTCACCAAACCAATCATCTCATCACATAAGGATGTTGGATAGCCTAAACATAAATCCACGGTGACTATACCCATTCACCTTCTTGTTCTTAGTGTGTCTGGAAATGGTTTCTGGGAAGGTTTGGTCTGTCACACTCACAAGGGTTCAGGTGATGAGGACTGGGCTGTAGTTTCCCAGGTTCTCTTTTGAGATGGGAGTTTCATTCTTCTATTCCTCAGGAACATCACCTGGACACCATGACCTTTCGCAGAGAGTGGTGTTGCAACAACATACACCAGCTCCCTCAGCACTTGAGTGTGCAACCACCAATACCCATAAGCTTCAGCATGTTTAATAAGTGTTCTCTAACATAATTCTGCTTGTCTGTGGGTGTCTCCCTTGCCCCAGACATCCCTGCTCAGGTTTCAGGGAGCTGGAATTCCTGAAAGCAGGGAACTTCAGAAAAGCACACCAGCTGCACAACCAGTTGTTGACCTGCAGGCTGCATCTCTTCCTTCTCAAGCACTTTCACTTCACCAGCAGAAGACCACTCAGCCCCAGTGCTTCTGCATGTTGCATCCAGAGCCATGAAGTCACACTAGACACGCTTCAGGTCTCCCCTGGCAGTATCTTTGCTGCCCACATAGACGAGCAGCGGGGAGGGGGCAGGTCACAGCATGAGGGCTAGAGAAGCCTTGGCAGTCTTCCAGTAATGTCCTGGATCTAGGACCAAGGAAAGCATCAGGTCTCCTCAGGCAGGTTGATAGATGTCCCCTGCAGCAGGGAGTCTCTCACCACCAGCACCCAAGACTTATTCATTGTGCTGCTGCACAGCTCAGGCAGTTCAGATGCTTCACTGGACACAGCCCCACATCTGCTGTGAGGGCACAGAACCAATTCTGTGGTGGTTGTGTACGTGTGTAGGCAGAGCAGGAGATATCTTCACTTCTGTCCCTGGAAAGGTGATAGAACAGCTTGTTCTAGATGCCATCTCCAAGCAACTGGAAGAGAAGAAGGTCATGAGGAGTAGTCAGCATGGTTTCACCAAGGGGAGATCCTGCTTGACCATCCCATAGCCTTCTATAATCTCATCACCGGCTGGGTGGATGGAGGGAGAGCAGTGGATGTCATCTACCTCGACTTCAGCAAGGCTTTCGATACTGTCTCCCATGACATCCTGATAGAGAAGCTGAGAGTATGGGATAGACGAGTGGACAGTGAGGTGGGTTGAGAACTGGCTGTCAGACCGGGCTCAGAGGGTTGTGATCAGTGGAGCAGAATCTGAATGGAGGCCTGTGACTAGCGGTGTTCCCCAGGGCTCAGTGTTGGGTCCAGTCCTGTTTAATATCTTCATTGACGACCTTGATGAGGGAACAGCACCCACCCTCAGCAAGTGCCGATGATACAAAGCTGGGAGGGGTGGCTGACACGCAGGACACTGCACTGCCATCCAGCAAGACCTGGACAGGCTGGAGAGCTGGGCAGGGAGAAACCAGATGAAATTCAACAAAAAGTCTTGCACCTGGGGAGGAACTACCACATGTACCAGTACAGGCTGGGGGTTGACCTGCTGGAGAAGAGCTCTGTGGAAAAGGACCTGGGGGTCCTGGTGGATGACAGGTTGGCTATGAGTCAGCAGTGTGCCCTGGTGGCTAAAAGAGCCAATGGGATCCTGGGGTGCATCAGGAGGAGTGTGGCCAGCAGGTCTAAGGAGGTGATCCTCCCCCTCTACTCTGCCCTGGTCAGGCCCCACCTGGAGTATTGTGTCCAGTTCTGGGCTCCCTGATATAAAAAGGACAGGGATCTCCTGGAGAGAGTCCAGAGAAGGGCTACGAAGATGGTTAAGGGCCTGGAGCATCTCCCCTGTGAGGAGAGGCTGAATAAGCTGGGACTGTTCAGCCTTGAGATAAGACTAAAGAGGGGACCTAATTGGTGTTTATAATTATCTGAAGCAGGGGATGCAGGGGGAATTAGCCAGCCCCTTTTCAGTGGTCTGTGGGGATAGGACAAGGGACAATGGCGGCAAGTTGGAGCACAGGAGGTTCCGCACCAACATGTGGAGGAACTTTTTCACAGTGAGGGTGACAGAGCCCTGGGACAGGCTGCCCAGGGAGGTGGTGGAGTCATTCAAGACCCGTCTGGACACCTATCTGTGCAGTATGAGCTGGGGAACTGCTTTGGCAGGGGGGTTGGGCCCGATGATCTCTCGAGGTCCCTTCCAACCCCTACAACTCTGTGATTCTGTGATCCTCCTGGTGCCGAAAGTCACAAGCTTCCAGCCGTTATCACCATGGGAGTCTCCAATGCCCAACCCGATGAGCAGACTCTGCCTTCAGTATAGATGTGGTGTCCAGGCTTTTGAAACTGCAAGGTCTCCAAGACCATCCCTGTCCTGCCCCAGCCAGAGTGAGACACCCCCAAAACACTCCCTGTAGCTGAAGACTTGTAAAGCCATATCCTCCTCCAAAAGAGCTCAGTCTGGGTGGAGGCTCTGATGTTACAGGGAGAGCTGTTCCAATGGCTGCTGGAGACCATGCTGCATGGCACATCATCACCCTGATTGCCAAGCATGGGGACCTTGACCCGGTTCTGTGCACCCTGCTGTGCACACCCCTGCATCTGTTCGCTGTGCTCCAGACCCAGCCGTCAGATAGCACGTGTCACACCACATGATTGTACAAAAACTAAAACACTGTTGGCAGCCGTCACCTGGTCATTAGACAGTTGTAACAGTGAAACGAGCTACAGCGCAGCTCCAGACAGCCAAGACAAGTCCAGACAAAGCCTGACAGGGCCCAAGTTACAGAACTCAGAGCTCATGGCCTCTTATAAGTGGTGGCAGCATCAGGACAAGGCTGGGGTACATGATGTGACCGTGACAACCATTCCAGCTTGCTTCCTTTTCCAGTCCTTCTTCCAGTGTTTCATACCCATTTAGTTCCTCTGAATGAAACTCCATCTCCTCTTTCCATGATGGTTGTTTTTACACACACCAGGTCCCTGATTCTGCAGCTCCCAGGTCCAAACAAATTCTCTCAGGAGAGTCTGGAGCAGGTCCTGCATTGAAAGACAGCAGCAGTCAGAAGAGTCTGCTCCTAATGACTTGTTCTAAGCGTTGAGGAGGCCTCCCACCCTTAAAAGGAGCTTTTCTTTGAAGAACAGCCATGTGTTGCCCTGGCTGAGGAATGCTTGATGTTACAAACCCTCTTAGCAGCTGCCTTGGTCCAACACAACCCTTGGGTAACTCTGTTAGCACAGGGAGCCATTTCCTCCCTCGGCTTGCCAAAACCGATCATGTGCTATAGATCCCAGCCTGAGGCAGCGCCTAGCCCGGCCCCTGAGAGCATGAGAGCACAACGGGCTCCATCTGCAGTCCTTCCGGCGGCATTTATTTCTGCGTCATGACTGAAAAGGCCCTGAGCTGCTCCCTCAGCCGTGACAGGCATGTCGTGTGCATGGGCGTCTGCCTGCACGACTTCCATCTGACACCTCACTCGGAAAAATAGGGGTTTGGTGGTCTGCTTGAGTTGCCTTAGCTGCACTCCCTGAGGACAGAGCCTTGGTTGTAACTCCCCAGCAAGGATCTTGCGCACAGTGGGTGTTTGAAAGGGAAACCGATGCTGTGGGTAGCCAATGGGCAATCAGCCATGGCTACAGCCTGTACTCCCTGTTGTGGTGGATTTAGGAATGGTTGAGGATTTACTATTGGCACCATGTCTCATACCCCATCTCTGAAGCCCTTCATAGCTCCTGGTGAAGTTGGCATGGCTCAGGCTGTTTTCTCCAGGTGTGCTGTGTGGAGGCAGGCTCTAGCGTATCCTGGGAGCACAGAGCTATGTGGGATGCAAACATGAGCTCTCTCAGTGGGTGTTTCGCTTCTCCTCGTGCCCCCGCAGTCCCCAGGGCAACAGCAGGAATGGGATGGCAATGACAGTGGCATTACAAGAATGCTCTTTGCCACCTCTGCTCCTCTGGTTGAAAGGGCACAGCTTCTGCTGCCCAGAAAAGTGGCAAGTCCTTCACTTACCTTTATTTCCTCCTTCACTTTTGCTTTTCACTGTCTGCAATTGTTCCCCACCATTGCTGAATCCTTCCTAAACAGGGAAAGAAGGCAGGTACTGCTGCGAGCACTGTGGAGGAAGAGTCACAGCCGCATGCAACCCTGGGGCTGGTGAAGCAGGGGCTCAGATATAGCGGCAGACCTGGGCTGCTATAGAAGGGATCTCCAAGGGCTGGAAGGCAGGATTTGGGTGTTAGATTTTGGCTGGGAAATGAGGCCTGATAAGCCAGGGCCCAGCCCTCTGCACTGCTGCTGGGGACAGTGGCCACAGGAGTGGGGGCTGCAAACACAGCACCGGAAGCCTGGGCCTGTTTTCTGCTCACAACGGCCCCAGCTCCCTAAGCTGAAGGTCCTTCAGGCATTTGCTTTTCCTTTGCTTTCCTGAGATCACAGCAAGGGCAACAGCAGCAACCAGGGAATCCCACATCCTTCCTGTGCAAACATGTTCTGTTCCGGCATCAGGTCAGTAACTGTGGGTTTCTCTAAAGAAGCCCCCTGGGCAGGTATTTTGGACTTTTCTTTTTTTGAAGTCCCCCTGCTGTAACCCATGCAGCTGCTCTCCTGGACTGTGGTCCATGTGCTGTGTCTTGCCTGAAGGCAAGGAGGAAAAGGATGACCATCCCTACACAACTCATGCAGCCTGCTTGGCTCATGGAGCAGCATCTTTTCCCTTTCCTCTCCTCTCCTCTCCTCTCCTCAAGTCTCCTCTCCTCTCCTTCTCTTTTCCCTTCTATTCTTTTAATCTCTGAAAGCTTCCTCTGGGGGAAAGAGAGCCGACAACAGGTTGTAGGAGAGGCACTAGCAACTCAGCGTGCTGTTAGATCAGCAGTGTGATGAAGCAAAGAAATTCATTCACTTGATCACAGCTGCAGTGGAAATTACAGCTCTGTCCAGTCAAAGATCAGGGTGTTCCAAACAGCTTCCAGTCTGTGGTCTACACCAAGTCACACAAACCCACGGGCAAGACAACTGTCTGCCCTTGCTTCGTGTTGCCACTGAAGCCCACAGTGCACACTGCCCAGGACAACTGGCACCCTGCAACCTGCAAGATGAGCTGAGCTAACTCACTCAAGCTCATCTGGAGTCACCAGGAGCCAGCCTGCAGCTTCAGCTGCCTGTACAAGGTGGAAGACAGCCATTAAAGCAGGAGATGAGATGGGTATAAATGTCTTGCAGGATTGTGCTTGGGCAGCAGGACTTCATCACTGCCTTTCTGGCAATGGTCTGCAGATGGTGATGTTGGTGTAGGAGACAGAGCCCCCAAAGCAGCCAGCCCAGAGGTGCCACTTCTCAAAATGGCTGGAGTAGGGGTGGAATGGATGCTGGGGGCATGAGGAAGTGGAGATGAATAGAAATGGCCCCTCAGTGATTCACAGCAGGTACCTAAGGCACTCTCATTCTTTTGTGCCTGTTTTGAAGGAGAATTCAGGAATCTGGTATCTACATCCACCCTGCGATGATCATGTGTGCAATAATGCAAGTGTTTTGTTTTAAATCCGTATTCTTCCTTGGATCATGCATTGTTGTGTCACGATAGAGGCTCCCAGGACCCTCTCTGGTACTTGTGATGCTTGTTGCCTGCTTTATGAAGGCGGTGGCCTCTCTCCCCCTTTTATCTCCATCCTCATCTGGGATTGTCTGTCCATGTCCTGGGCCAGCAGAAATGTGCAGCTTCCATTAAAAAGAGCCACTTTTTTCAGCAAAACCCAACTTTGTACAAAGATCTTTCTTGTTTATCCTCCTCACAGCCTCTCGTTTTCTCATGGTGTGGCTTCATGCTGCAAGTTGCACCAAATTGCAGCTCAGTGATCCCAAATTCATCTAAATATCTGAAGTAAATTCATAAATCAGGTATGTGCTGGGAAAGGCCCTAATTCCCTTGCTGTGGTGACCACACTGTGGAACACAGGATGTGTCTGGGCCGCCTGAGAAAATGCCTCCTCCCTGCTGGTGCCACGGCCTTTGCAGCTTCAGCAGATGCTCCCTCCTCCTGCCTTCATTTCCAGCTGCACGCCAGGCCCTCACGCCAGGCCCTCACGCCAGGCCCTGCACGCCAGGCCCTGCACGCCAGGGTGTGTCGGCAGGGCCTGTGTCGCCCTACGGAGGCTTTGAGTGTGTTCGTACTGCTGGGGCGTGGGCGCTGGGGTGGCAGGAGAGTGAGATCCCATCGTTGCCCTTCCCTCATGTCAGGTGGTTTCTGATTACAGCAGCTCACAGCTCTCTGGCTGGCAGTTCAGTTGGCTCTGAGGAATCAAAGAACAGGATTTATTACTCCCAAGCAAATCTTTGTCCAGTGCTGAGATAGGGTGGGGAGTTGCAATCACACAGCTTATTTCCAGCACGATTTCAGGAGCTTTTCCCTCCTCCCTCTTCCAACAATAAGGGGTGAAGATCGGAGTGCAGTTCCCAGTGCAGAGTAGGGTCTCCCTGGTGAGCAGAGAGGACTGGGAGCCGTACAACAGGTATCTCACCAGGCTTGCAGGCAGGAAGCCAGGGCAGCCTAAGGTCTGAGTTGTGACTGGGGCCTAACAATGCCCATGCTGCAGGGGCTTGTAACCACTCACTAGGTTAGATCTGCCAGAAGACAGAATCCCAAAATCACAAGTTCAAAAATAGAGACCTCAGCTTCACTTCTGTTCACTCCCTGTTTTCTCATCTGAGCTTGCACTGGAGGATTTCAAGCCCTTTTTCTATCCCCTGGGCCCAATTCCGCAGCGTCACACAAACAGCAGGAGAGGGCCCTTAATTGTGACTTGAAAAAGCACATGTAAAGGGCTTTCCACCTTGGTAAGCTGCATATAACATGCCAGGCCATGTGGATGTTGTAACATCATCTTTTGCTATTAGCTGGACTTACTGGTCCTCCAAGTTGCCACTTCTGCTGGGGAAGGTGACCTGGCAGGACATGGCAGTGCCCCACATCTTCTCAGGCTTGCTGAGGAATCAGCACAGCTCAGCACTCAAAAGCCAAGTTTCTCAGACATGATTTTCTTCTTTTTTTGAAATGCCCTCTTTGCCAAGCCATGCTGGCAGAGCTGGCATGGCTGGAAAACCACAAGGAAGGACAGGCTAAGTTAGTACCTGTGCCCTTAACTGGGATGCTTCTAGGGCCTGTGGTTGGATTATTTGTTCACTACATGAACTGCTGAATCACTGTGTTTAAGAATCACTGTGTTTATGGCCCACTGTGATTGAATGACAACTTGTAAATACATATGGATGTCAATTGCAGACTCATACAATCCCAGACTGGTTTGGGTTGGAAGTGACCCCAAAGATCATTTAGTTCCAACCCCCCTGCCATGGGCAGGGACACCTTCCACTAGACCAGGTTGCCAACCTGTCCCTGAACACCGCCAGGGAGGAGGCAGCCCCAGCTTCTCTGGGCAGCCTGTGCCAGGGCCTCACCACCCTCACAAGGAAGAACTTTTTCCCAATGTTGAATCTAAAGCTGCCCTTTGAAGCCATTACCCCTTGTCCTATCACTGCTTACTCTTGTAAACAGTCCCTCTCCAGCTGTCTCACAGGCCCCTTCCAATACTGGAAGGCTTCTATAATGTCTCCCTGGAGCCTTCCCTTCTCCTGGCTGAACAAGCCCAACTCTCCCAGCCTGTCTTCATAGCAGAGGTGCTCCAGCTCTCTGATGATCTTTGTGGCCCTCTGCTGGACTCATTCTAACAGCTCCATGTCTTTCTTGTACTGGGGGCCCCAGAGTTGGATGCAGTACTCCAGGTGGGGTCTCATGAGAGCTCAGTAGAGGGGAGAATCACCTCCCTCAACTTGCTGGTCATGCAGTTTTTGATGCAGCCCAGGGTATGATTGGCTTTTTGGGCTGCAGGCACACATTTTGGGCTCATATTTACCTTCATAGAATCATAGAATGCTTTCAGTTGGAAGGGACCTCAAAGATGACCTATTTCCAACTCCCTGCCATGGGCTGGGACACCCTTGCTACACCAGGTTGCCCAAAGCCCCATCCAACCTGGACTTAAACGCCTCCAGGAACAGGGCTTTCTAGCCTCTCTGGGCAACCTGTTCCAGTGCCTCACCTCCCTCATAGTAAAGAATTTCTTCCTAACATCTAACATAAACCTTCCCTCCTTCAGCTTAAAGCCATTGCCCCTTGTCCTATCATTACACTCCATGGTGAACAGTCCCTCCCACACTTTCCTGTAGGACCCCTTTGGTACACCACAATTAGGTCACCCCAGAGCCTTCTCTTCTCCAGGCTGAACAAGCCCAACTCTCACAACCTGTCTTCTTAGGAGAGGTGCTCCAGCCCCATGATCATTTTTGTGGCCCTTCTCTGGACTTGCTCCAACAGCTCTAGATCTTTCCTGTACTGGAGACCCCAGAGGTGGATGCAGCACTCCAGGTGGGGTCTCATAAGAGCAGAGTAGTGGGGCAGAATCACCTATCTCTACCTGCTGGCCACGCTGTTCTGGATGCAGCCCAGGACACAGTTGGCCTTCTGAGCTGCTCGCACACACTGCTGGCTCATGTTGAGCTTGTCATCAATGAGCACCCCCAAGTCTTTCTCCTCAGGGCTGCTCCCAACCCATTCTCCACCCAACCTGTAGTTGTGCTTGGGTTTGCACCGACCCACACACCGGACCATGCATTTGGCCTTGTTGAACTTCCTGCAGTTCACATGGGCCCATCTCTCCAGCCTGTTAGGGTCCCTCTGGATGGCATCCCTTCCCTCCAGCATGTTGACCTCACCACACCAACACCTCCAAGTCCTCCTCTCAGGGCTAATCTCCATCCCACTGTCCCATGTTGCTGACAAAGATGTTAAAACAGCATGAGTCCCAGTACTGACCCGTGAGGAACAGCACTCGTCACTGGTCTCCACCTGGATATCCAGCCATTGATCATAGCTCTTTGAGTGCAACCATCCAGCCAATTCCTTATCTACCAAGTGGCCCGTCCGTCCGATCCATGGTTCTCCAATTTAGAGACAAGGGTGTCATGCAGGACAGTGTCAGATCATGTGGGGCAGTGTAACATTAAGGATGATCTGACAAGGGTTTTCTGTAAGTTCTGCAGCCTGTGAGAGAGAACTAGGAATCAGCAATGGCTTAAATCTCCTACGCCTGGGTAGGCAGAGTCCTGGTTTTGGCTAGGGTAGAGTTCATTTTCTTTCTAGCGTCTGGTGTAATGGTGTTTGGGAGTCAGGATGAGCAGTGCTGATAACACCCTGGTGGTTTGTTTAGCTGTTGCCAAGCAGTCAGGGACTTTTCAGTTGTTCATGCTGCCCTGCTAACAAGAAGGTGGGGGGCACCCAGGATGCTGGGAGGGAACACAGCTGGGACCAGTGACCCAAACTGGCAGAAGAGGGTATTCCATGCCAATTATGTCATGCTCGGTATAAAGAGGAGGAGCATGCGAGTCCAGGACATGCAGTCTTTGGGGACAGTCTATGGCTCTGAGCTGCACGACCTGAGCTGTGCGGTTCGGTGAGAAACTGCTTTGTGTGTCACCAATTTTGTATGTTTTTCTATAACAGTCCTGTCATTGTTATTTCCCTCTCTGCTGTCCCAATAACCTGTCCTTATCCCAACCCATGAGGTTTGCCTTTGGTTTTTTTATCCTTTTCCCCTTCCCCCTTCCCCCCACGGAGAACGAGGGGCTGCGCAGTGCCCAGCTCCGGGCTGGGGACAGAACCACAACAGGCTGTGACCTGTCCTTAGGCAGCACAGGGTGTGCCTTTGCTTGTGGAAACACAACTGGCACACTGGCTGCACTGCACCTGCAGCACGAAATGCTGCCATAGGACCCCAAATCAATACCAGGGGTGTTAAAAGCGTATAAATAAATAAATAAATAGATAGATGAAGAAATGTGTGCACAGATGGAGCGTCCCACCTCAGAGGGCGCGTCCTCAGCTCTCAGTGCTTGAGGAAGTGTTGACTTCTCCCCGGATAGGGTCACCGTAGGGCTTGCTCTTCCTTTGTGCTGGGAAAACCTCAGCCCTGAAGGTATTTTAGACAGTTTCCCAGTGAGGGTTGTGCAGTCGGTGCTTCAGTCAGTAAACTGCAGCAGTGTAGGTCACCATGAGCTCTGAGACACTGGACTTGGGGTCAGGAGGCTCCATCGTGTCAGGGGGCAGCCAGAAGCAGTGGCATGAACATGTTACTCAGGATCTCCGAAACCACCTTGTTCATAGACTGTGAGTAGCTAATATCAAAACAATCTCCTGGTGGGTGAGCTGCTGCCTCTGAGCTGGGGGCAGTGAGGAAAGGCAGCAGGAAGCCTGGCTTACAAAACCGGGAGGTCTGGGTGTGTGAGTTTCCTTGGGTTGCATGAAGTGGGAAAGCAGAAGCCCAAAAGCTCCGTTCCTGCTTTCCTGGTCGTTAATGGAGCCACAGCTGCTGTTTTGGGGCTGTTGTGTTGGAAGAAGTGTCCCACTCTGTGCTCAGGCCATGAACACGGGGTGGTGTCCCCCGGGAGCAGTAGCAGTGCCTCAGTCTGTCGGAAGGTTTCCTCACTGCTTTGTGTGTGGCTCACTGGAGTCTCTGCTGATGTCCTGCTCTGGGGCAACCTCATCATTTGTGTGCCACCTTTTTATTTTGGTTCTCCCCAGAGTCCAAGCCATATTTCCCACTCCTGACCCCGCAGCACTGAAGGATCGGCGCATGGAGAATCTGGTGGCATATGCTCGGAAAGTGGAAGGGGACATGTACGAATCGGCAAACAGCAGGGTGAGATGCTGTCCTCTGTCAGCCAGTGTCCTGTCCTGTGGGGGTCTGCCTTGATCCTAACACTGATGGGGAGGAAGAGGAGTGAAAGCCCTGAGGCCGTGTGTGTTCAGGGGCAGCTGGGTGGGGTTGAGGAAGCTGCCAGCTGCCAGCTTCTGCCTGGGTGTGCCAGGGTTGGGGTGGTGCCTGTCGGGGTGTGCTGTGCCCGAGTCTTCTTGGGGTCCCCTGAAAGCAGCATGATGGAGCGCCTCACTGTGGCTCTCCCAAAGAAGTGAGGGACACCAGAAGAGAAATGGCTTGTGCTGGCCTTTTAGTTTCTTGGTGGCCTTTTTGGAAGCCTGCCTCCTATCTGCGTGTCAGGCCCTGCAAAGGGAGAGCCACCCCCACCGAAGAAGTGTGAGGATGGAAGACTGAGACCTACTGACCCAGGGAGGTGGGAAGTGGTAGGAAGTGGTTGAGTCACCACCACCCCTGGATGTGTTAAAAAAAAGGGTAGATGAGGTACTTAGGGATATGGACAGGAGCAGTTGGACTCGATGGTCTTTTCTAAACTTGTGATTCTGTGACTTGACTTAATGTGTCTGTCATGTCCTTTCCTGACTTGTGCTGCTCCCCAACAGGCAGAGTACTATCACTTGCTAGCGGAGAAGATCTATAAGATTCAGAAGCAGTTGGAGGAAAAACGCAGAACCAGGCTGCAGATTCCAAATGCTCCGGGCATGCCACAGGCTCCCATGAGTCAAGGGCCCAACATTGGACAGCCCCAGCCAGGAACGTCTGCAAGTAAGAACGGTTGGGTTACTGACTAGCTGGTGCAGAGAAATCACAGAATTGCAGAATGGTTGGGGTTGGAAGGGACCTCTGGAGATCATCTAGTCCAACCCCCTCTGCCAAAGCAGGATCACCCAGAGCAGGTTGCACAAGATTGTATCCAGGATGGGGGTTAAAAATCTCCAGAGAAGGAAACTCCGCAGCTTCTCTGCATGGCCTGTCCCATTGCTCTGTCACCCTCAAAGTTAAGAAGCTTTTGCCTCATTTTGAAATGGAACTTCCAGTGTTCCAGTTTGTGCCCGTTGCCCCTTGTCCTGTCAGGAGGCACGCACCATTGAGAAATGTTTGTCCCCAAACTCTAGACATCCACCCTTTAGATCTTCTCTTGGTCTTCTCAGTCTAAGCCCCAGCTCTCACGGCCTCTCCTCATACAAGTGATGCACCAGGCCCCTCATCATCCTTGTAGCCCTCCACTGGACTCTCTCCAGTAGCTCCTTGTCTTTCTTGAACTGGGCAGCGTAGAGGGGCAGTATAACCTCACTTGGCCTGATGGCCACACTCTTCTTAATGCACCTCTTGGGGTTTGGCCCTGGCTAGAGGCCAAATACCCACCAAAGCCGCTCTCTCACTCCCCTTTTCAGCTGAAAAGGGGAGAAAATATCTATCAGGAGGCTTAGGAATTGAGATAAGGACAGAGAGATCACTCTGCAACTAGTGTCATGGGCAAAACAGACTCAACACAAAGTAATTCATTACACTACAGCTACATACCCAGTGAACCAAATTCAGGTAATGAGACATGTAGCCAGGTCTTAAAGCACATTCCCCCCCAACCCCTCCCTTCTTAGCAGACTTAACTTCATTCATGATTTTACTCCCTGTGGGGACTGGCAGAGAGCAACACGCAATTCGATATGAATTTTAGGTGAAGCCATTTATTAGGTGAAATCACACAGATTATATACCTTTATTACTGCAAACATGGCAAGCTAAAAAACTGCTAACTGGTGACACACACTGTTCACACAGTATTGATTGGTTAGTAATTATAATAAGTTCTGATAAACCTATCTTATAGCTAAATATCGTTAGTTTACCTTTGATGCCTAAAAGTATCCACACACCTGCTCTTTTGACCATCTTGTTATGGTTGGCTCCTAACATGTTCCGTTACTCCCAAATACCTTCTCATAACTGCTTCTTGGTTTAGGGTGGCCTGTACCCCTATCAGCAAGGCTGCTGTGTTTTGAGAATGTGATTATTAGGATCCTCTCAGCATGAGTAACTTTTCCTCTCTCATGGGAACAGAAGAATATTGTCAGGGCTTAAATCTTGGGAGAAGAGAGCTAGGCCACTAGCAGGCCTGCTGTCTTCCCCAACAACTCCCTTCTTCCCTCCCCCAGCATGGCACGGAGAGGGGCAGGGAATGGGGAGTGGGGTTCTGGCAGTTCCTCACAAGCTGCTTTCCTCCTCCCGATCTTAACTCTTCTATTTCCCCCCACCCCTCCCTTCTTCGCAGACTTTAGTCATAAATTCACTCCCTTCTTCCACCCGATGGCGGCGCAGGGAGGGGCAGGGAATGGGGAAAGGGAGTTTTCAGTCCATTCCTCCAGAGTTGGTTGGTTTCCTTCTTAGCGGAGCGGGGAAGGGGGGGGGGGGGGGGGGGGGGGGGGGAGGGGCATTCCACACACACACCCTTCTCCTGTGGCACCATGGGGCCCCATCCATGGAAGACAATCTTCCAAGAACTTTTCCAGTGTGAGTCCTCTCTATCAAGGAGTCATCTCCTCACCACTTGCCTCAGCACGGCTCCCTTCCATGGGGGGCTGACCTTCAGGACTAGACTCCTCTGGCCTGGTCCCCCCCAGAGTCACAAGTCCCCCAGCAAACCTGCTGAGGCATGAATCAATCTCTTCACAGGCTGTAGAGGTCTCTGCTCCCCGTCCTTATCCATGGGCTGTGGGGGGACACCTGCTCCACCATAGTCTTCTCCACAAGCTGCAGGGGAATCTCTCCGGCACCCGAAGGGCCTCATTCTCCTCCCCTCCTTCCTCCCTGGCCTTGATGTCTGTATGGCTTCTTACATCCTCTCACTTCTTTCTCTGGTGGCAAAATACATCTACCTGCATTTTTTTTTTCACCTAAATGTGATTCACAGAGGCGCTGTGACCATCACCGATTGGCTCGGCCCTGGTCAGCAGCAACTCTGGCCTTGAATTGGCTGATGTTATTCCTGGGGCCTGCAGAGAGCTTCTAGCTGCTGCTTGCAGAAGCCACCTCGGCAGCACAGCTATGCAAAACTGTGACAGCAGCCCAGGTATCACTGGCCTTCTTGGTCACAAAGGCACACTGCTGGCTCATGCTCAACTTGTCCACCAGGATTCCCAGGTCCTTCTCCACAGTGTTGCTTCCCATCAGATTAACCCCTAGCCTGCCCTGGTGCTTGGGGTTATTCCTCCCTCAGTGTAGGACCCTACACCTCCCTTTGCTGAATTTCATTAGGTTCCTCTCCACCCAAATCTCTAGTCTGTCCAGGTCTGGCTGAATGGCAGTGCAGCCTTCTGGTGTGCCAGCCACTCCTCCCAGTTTTGTATCATCAGTAAATACTCTGTACCCTCGTCCAGGTCACTGATGAATATGTCAAATCAGACCAGAGCCAGCACTGACCCCTGGGGCACACCACCAGCTACAGGCCTCCAACTAGACACTGTGCTGCTTATCACAATCCTCTGGGCTCTGCCACTCAACCTGCCACTTCTCAACCTGCCTCACTGTCTACTCATCCAACCCACACTTCCTAACCTTGCTTGTGTGATGAGAGCTGGTGTCAAAAGCCTTGCTGAGTTAAGGTAGACAACCCACTGCTGTCATTGTCACCATGGTGGTGACAATCACAGAATCACAGAATTGTAGGGGTTGGAAGGGACCTCAAGAGATCGTTGGGTCCAACCCCCCTGCCAAAGCAGGCTCCCTAGCTCATATTGCAATGGTAACAATGGTTACCAAATGCTGACCATTTCCTTTTTTAATTTCATGGTCACCTTTATAAAACTAGTCTGCCAAAAATTGAGCAGCACATGACCGGTTTGTTGGTCTGTTTTACTTTACTTTCCTTTTTCAAACATAGCATTGTGAACATTTGACCAAGGGTTACAAGTCCAAAATGTTTTTCTCTTCAAAATACTGTTTTCTTATGGAGTCAGCATAGGAAGTGAGGAGGGAAAAGCATTGCTAAAGCAGTGTGCCACTTCCCACTGCACTCACCCTGCAACCAAAATGGCTGCCATTTGTGGGGGGAGTGAAACTAGTCCCATGGACTGCTAGGGTTCTCATGTGCTCTTTGAAATGACAGAGAGTAGAAAAATAAAAGAGGAGGCTGATGAATTAATGAAACCTGGGGACCTGGAGCATGAGCTGCTCACCCCAGAGCTGGGTGAGGGGACAGTCCCAGCAGACTAGCACAAAAAGACAGCATGCAAACGCTTCTAAAGGATGTTGTGGTGATGAGGAACAGGGCTGGCACTGAAGAACAAAAGGCTTCTCCAGGTGCACAACATGGAGCTGAGTGCCTGTGGCCAGCTCTAAGAAAACAGCCTGGCCTCTGGCCTCTGGCCTCTGCCCTCTGGGAATGTTCTCTCCCATTGCATCTGGGACTCCTGTGCTTTGGATCTGCCAGCAGCCTTTTTATAATAATCTTTCTAAAGCTTTTTTATTTCAGATAGCATCAAAACAGAGACTGGGCCTAGGTAAGCAGTAGGGAAGGAGATGATAGGAAAGGTGAAGTTTAATTTAAGTTTGGGGGTTTTGTTTCTTGAGATCGTTGGTTCTGTTAGATCTCCAAAAGAGAAAAGATGGCTTTACAAGGATTTTGCAATTAATGTCACTAAACAAAGGTGGTTTTAAGACAATATACATATTCATTAATCAATTTGAATTTTATTCGAACAAAAATGAAGTTATTTAAATACTACTATTTATTAAAAAGTTTTGATAAGAATGGCAATGACAAATGAACAGCCATGGGATTGGGACTACCTGTAGACCTGTGTCAACACAGAGCTCATTTTCACTTAAGCTTTTCAAGAAGCCTTGAGCCTGTCTGTGACCTAAGAGAGCAATTCTGCTTGTTCTGCTCTGTGAAAGGAACCAGGGGATGCACACCAGCAATACCTCATAATGTGTTACATGAAAGATTATTGCAGTAGAAGAATTTAATGAACCTTTAAATTTGTATCTGTGTCTTTTCTGGAAACAGCTTTGTTGTCTGTCGTGCAGTGCACTGTCTAGAAGTAGTTGCAAGGGAATAGCAGCTTTTGTCATTTGTTTAGCTATTAACTGCATTATTTAAATGCTCAGAAAGCAATCTTCTATTTCCTCACAGTGCTGGAGAATCGAATGCAAAAGCTGAGCCTGGAGCATCCCTGAACTACAGAAATCTGCCGATGAAGTTGCACCCAGTAGGCTTTGCAAGCACCCAACAACCATCCGTCTGTAATTAATCTGTGCCCCCAGTCGCTCCTCACTTTTTTTCCCTCTCTTTACAATGTCACCACAATGAGGGTGATAACAAAACCCAAGGGGCAGAATGGGAAATAGAACGTACTCCAGGGCACTCACATTTTGTGTAAAAGATGATCAGTGCGAGACATAGAGTGAGACACTTGCATCTAGAGGTGTTGTGACCAGTGTGACTAAGACAGTACCAGTTTACCATGGGGAAAAAAAGCCAAAAACATTTGTACTATGAAGATTCTATGCTACAAATGTGTAAAAATTTTAAACCCAACTGCCTAGCATAGTAAGCACTTCAGGACCTCTTCTGCATAGGTAATTCTTTCTTTGCCAAATAAAATATCTATTGATGCATGAAATCTCCAAGACTGATCATTTGAGGACATGGCAAGCAGCAGCAGCGTTGATTCATGTTAAGGGGAGTGATAGAGCAACTTTGGTGGGCATCTGGCCTACAGCCAGGATGAAACCACCACGGTCCTTTTTGGCTACCAATGTGGGGCTCAAGGAATTTGAGATAAGGTCAGTAATTGGAAGAGGGGATGGGCAAAACAGACGAAACATAGCCGGGGAGTGTAGTAATTGTGGGGAATTTCTGTTGCAATGTGGATTTTAATGATAATGCTTAAATATGTGATTCACAGAGGTGAGGGGTAGAATGTTGTGGGTTTGCGTGACTGGGTTCTGGTGGAGAAGGGGAGGCTGCAGGGGTGACTTCTGCAAGAAGCTGCTAGAAGCTTCCCCTAGGTCCAACAGAGTAATAAATACCAGCTGGCTCAAGGCCGGACCCTCTGCTGACCAAGGCCAAGCCAACCAGAGACAGTGGTAGAGGGAAAAGTCCTGCAAACAGATGCTTTTTGCCACCAGAGAAAGGTGTGAGAAGATGTAAGAAGCTCTGCAGACACCAAGGCCAGGGAAGAAGGAGGAGGAGCCACTCCAAATGCTGGAGGAGATATTCCTCTGTAGCCTGTGTAGAAGACCATGGTGGAGCAGGTTGCCCCCTGCAGCCCATGGAAGATGACGGGGAGCAGAGATTCCCACCTGTAGCCTGTGGAGGATCCCACACTGGAGCAGGTGGAGACATATGGAAGATGCTGTGACCCATGTTGGAGCAAGCTCCCAGCAGGCCCTACAGTCCACAGAGAGAAGGGCCCATGCAAGAGCAGGTTTTCGGGGGGGAGGCTTGCAACCCCACAGTGGACCAGGCTGGAGCAGTCTGGGCCTGAGAGACTGAGAGACATTCTATGATTTTATGACTGCACCCCATAGCAGTGACCCACACTGGGGCAGCTGGTGAAGAGCTGAAGCCCTGTGGGAAAGGGCCCACATTGGAGAAGTTTGTGGAGGTCTGTCTCCCATGGGTGGGACCCCAAGCTGGCACAGGGGGAGAATGTGAGCAATCCTTCCCCCCGGCTAAGGAAACCAACTTGTGAGGAACTGAATGAAACCCCCATTCCCCACCTTCCCCTGTGATGCGTGGAGGAGAGGAAGGGGGAGAAATCAATAAAGTCGAGTCCACAAAGAAGGGAGGAGTGGGGGAAGGTGTTTTTAAGATTTGGTTTCATTTTTCATTATGCAACTGGTTTCAGTGTGTGTGTGTAATAAATTAGATGGTTTTGGGGTTGTTTTTTTTCTCTTTTAGTTCATGTTAAGTCTGTTTTGCCCGTGCCACTAACTGCAGAATGGTCTCTCCCTGTCCTTATCTCGATTCCTAAGCCTCTCAATATGTATTTTCTCCCATATCCAGCTGCAAAGGGGAGTGATGGAGCGGCTTTGGTGGGTGTCTGCCCTCCAGCCAGGGTCAAGCCACCAGAGTTACGTACAATGCGATTCCTGGACATAGCAGGGCAGGCTGGGAGTGACCAAGTGAGTTCGCTGTCCACTGCACCCTGCTTGCCTGGCAGCACTTACCAGCGCCCCCTGACAGCCTGGGTGATGTGCTGCTTGTGCCAGCGGTGTGGCTCAGGGATCAAGTCATTGTTAGTGTGACATGAGTAGAGGCGTTCCTCCCGTCTAAAACCAAACCCTTTCCTGCTTACCGAGGTTTCTAGGACGTTGTGTGCACTCTCGGTTATGTTTAAGGCACACAGCCCCAGCTGTGCACCTCCGCAGGGCTCGGGGCCGTTCGCACCCAGACGCTGAGGGGGCGCGGACATCAACCTGCCTGCGGGGCTGCAGCTGGGCGCTGCTGGGTTCTGGTTCCTGCGGGGTCTGGGGCTTTCTCGTTTGTTTTGTTGTTTACACAAGCTTCTGGGACCGTGAGAGCTAATCCTCTACAGGATTAGTTAACCCACTAATTAACTACAGGAACGGGTGGGGTGGGCTCGCCAGGACTCCCCAGCGCCGTGCCCGGGGAAACCGGGAGCGGGTCCCGACCTCAGTGCCATCCCCGGCTGGGGCCGCCGTGAGGCGCCATGGCCGCCCTGGCGGGAAAAGAACTACAGTTCGCGTCGTGCCCCGCGGGGAGCGCGGCGAGAACAAGCCCATCGCTGATTTGCTACTCTTTTCCCGGCTCCAGCCAATCAGAGGCGTCGCTGGAGGGGGACGTGCTCCCCACGCGTGAGGCGGGCTAGTGTCGGCCGGGCGCTATGGAGCAGGATCGCGGGGAGGTGAGCGGCCACAGGCCGGGGCTTCTCCAGGGTCGCGGCCGGGATCAAGGGGTGCAGTCCGCCCCTACAGCCGCGGGGCTGCCTGCAGCGTGCGGGGGAAGGGCTTGGGGCGGCCCGGTGCCCTGAGGGAGGGCGTGAGGCCCGCGCTGTGTTAGCGGGGTAACTAGCGGCTGCCCGCGGCCCTGGGGTAACAGCTGCTCGCGGCCGGGAGCGGGCGAGGAGCCCCTCGCCGCCTCCTTTCGGCCCCCGCAGTGGTGTGGTGGTGCCCGCCGGGGCCCGGGCTGGTGTTGGAGGGGATGGTGGGTCTGACCCGGGCGGCCCGGGCTTTTGTGCCTCCCTCGGCTCTCTGAGCGAGCTGCGGGTCGTGCTGTCCCCGCTTGTCACCCCCGGGAGCTTGGAACGTGTCCGCAAGTTTAGTTCGCCTTTGCTGGAAGAGCAACGACCCAGAGGTCACAGAATCACACGGCGGTTTGGGTTGGAAGGCACCTTAACGATCATGGAGTTTCAGCCCCCTGCCATGCGCAAAGGAGCCCCCTGCCGTGGGGGGAAGGTGCTCACTTTCTGTGAGCTGAAGGAAGCTGCACCCCCAGAATGGGTTGAGAAACAGGTTAATATGCTTTTTTTTTGAGGAGTTCAGGTCTTCCAGATATCAGGAATGCTCTCTGAGGATGTTGATTTGTAGGAGAGCAGCTCCTGTCTTTGGGGAACACGCAAGGTACCCTAGGTCTGTTCTGTGTGGAAGCCAGGGAGGATGTGGGGAGACAGCAGTGAGTGAATTCTGATCTTTCTGTTGCTGTATCTGCAATAATACCCAGGGATTCGAGGGAAATTAGCACTGGACGGTGATGGATTTACCATTGATACTTTGTTGATTTACGCTTGGATGAGCAATTGTTTCCCTGTGCCTCCTGTGGCTATTGTAATCTACCTTTCAGTTCCATCCCTGTGCTGATACGGACTTTCTGCTGCTCCTTCATGAGTTGCTAACACCTTTTCCACGGATAATTTTGGGCTTATTTAGAGCCTAGTTCAAGATTATTTTGTTCTGACAAACAGTAACTGGACTTGTATGCTTGTTCTTCAGCTGGTGCCTCTCTGCTCTGGTGGATCCTGCTCCTGGCTGGAAACAGTACAAAGAGTTAGTGAGGATGTTTATGTGTAGAGACATCTGGTTAAAAGGAAAGACTCTTAACAAACGTTCTGTTGTCCTGCTGATAGAGCTTCTGAACTGAGGTCAGCTCTGGACTGTACAGTTTTCAAAGAACTTGAACTTTTTCCAGAGACAAGTTTGTCCTGCTGAAATCCAGGCTGCCCTGGTCTTGTGAGCTATGGTAGCTGGAGTGTGCACCTTTGTGCTCAAAACTGAGTGTTTGTGGTGACTTTATGTTGATGGTGTCTGCACTGCTGGAAGGATGAAGTCCTGGAAGGATGAAGTCCCCTCTGTCAGCATGGCAGTGTATTTCTCTGTTCTTTCCATGTTCCTCAAACTTTTTTCTGTGTAGCTGCAGTTCTCTAGCTGTTTATTCTTGGGAAGCTGAATGCAGCCTGTGAAATACCTGTAGAGGGACCTGTTAGAGGGGTAATAATTTACCTGCTGGGGACTCAAACTCCTGCCTTTGGGGTTGTTATGTGGATGGTTGCTCACCCTGAGACCTCTCCCTGGTCCAGGAAGACACCCCAAGCAATAAAGGCAGGTTTATTGGAGGGTATGGTGTAAAATCTCTGTTTTTTAGAAGACTGGCTCTTTTCTTTTCAGTTGGTGTCTACCTTCTGCCACAAAAGTTCCTCTTTGGAACGGATGGAGGAGGAAGGGGATGATGATGAGGATGGTGAATTGGACGTCTTTGGGGGTTATGAAGGCTTCCGGGCCTGCAACAGTAGCATGGGCAGTGACAGCAGCTCCTGTCTGGATGAATCCAGTGATGATGAAGTGGCAGACCGGGAAATCGGAGAGCTTCCAGCCTCTCCTGTGCATCACACGTCTGCAGGCCGGCTTATAGACGACAGCGGCTCTGAGCCAGGTACTGCAGAGCCTGCCAGTTCTACCCAAAGCTCATGTGTGAGGAGAAGAACAAGGGCTGGGGGAAGCTGAAGGTGGGGGGTGACTGCATCTTTGGGAGCAGTGCTGGATTGGCACTGGCTTTTCTGGGCCTCATGAGAGGGCTGCTGTGTGTGGTGAGGTTTACCTGGGCTCAGCTCTGTCCTTGTAATGTATCGGCTCTGACAACTGCTCATGGGTTTTTTTGCCTTCCCTCCCTCAGCTGTGTGTGAGATGTGTGGGATTGTGGGCACCAGGGAGGCTTTCTTCTCCAAGACCAAACGCTTCTGCAGTGTCTCCTGCTCCAGAAGCTACTCCTCAAACTCCAAGAAGGCCAGCATCCTGGCCAGACTGCAGGTAAGTCAAAGCCCTTCCTTCTTTCCTAGGGGTGGAGTAGGATGTGCCTATACCTGTTCTCTAGTTAAAGTTCAGGCTGCTGTTACCAGTGGTTTGTTCTTCCTGGCTGAAGTCCCCAGGGAAAACATGCCTGCTGAAAGGTGGTGCTTCCTAGAAGCTGGGGAAGAACACAATTATATTTTACCTGAAGTTTGTTATTCCTGTGGGCATTAGTAAAAATGCAAAAACCTGAACATCAGCCCAAGGAAGAGATGCATGTGCAGTTAGCCAGTTGCATGGCCTGGATCCCTCTCCTGTGCCCCTAATGTTGCTTCTTTTGTAGGGGAAGCCACCAACGAAGAAAGCTAAAGTTCTGCACAAAGCAGCCTGGTCAGCCAAGATCGGGGCCTTTCTCCACTCACAGGGCACAGGACAGCTGGCAGATGGGACACTGACAGGGCAGGATGGTGAGTGTGGGGGCTGTGTGAGGAGGTGCAGCTCTACAGTCCTCTTCTCACCTCTGGCCTTGTACTGAAACAGTGTGCATGGACTGCTCTGAGAGAGGCTGGCAGGACACAGGGCACATCTCCTCCTCTCTGCCAGTGCTAACAGAGCCCTGGTGGGTTCCTACCCCTCCACTGTTGCAGCCTCATACTCACAACTTGGACTGAAATGTAAGCTCTGTAGTCATAGTCTCACAACGTACTGGCAAAGCTGACTTAAGGGTGCCCTGCTGCTCTCAGCCCTTTGCCGATCAACTTGAGGAACAGCCAGTCGCTGCAGCTGAAGGATTAGTAAGCTGCTGTGTTAGGGCAGAAGTGACCTTACCCAGGGGGGGGCAGCATGAATTGATCCCTGAGCAGCCTGCTGCTGGAACAGAGCTGTAGCCTTGGATCAGGAGTGACTGTGAGATTAATATCTCAGTGCTTCACTCTGATTTTCCAAGCACCCTCTGGGAAAGCAAGCACTGCTGATGTGACCCTGCGGTGTTGCTGCTGTGAGGCAAAGCTGTTAAGTGGCTTAGTGCTGACAGGATTCAATCTCTTCTCACCCTGGAGTGTTTGAGCCCTGGGCTGGATTTGACCCCTTTTTCTGCCCCTCCCTTTCCCAAAAGTAAGTAGCAGCAAGGATTGATTAAAGTTGTGCCTGTCTTGAGGGCTGGTTCCCATGTACTCGTAGGAACTAGTTCCCCACTAGGGAAATGCACTGGAATGCAGAATCTCTGTGTGCTGGGGCAGAGGGCTCTGTCCCAGAGCAGGCCACAATGTGGCTGCGAGCTGTAGTCCAGAGATAAGGGAGCAGTCTGTGCCTTTTTTGTAATCTCACCCAATTTTCCTGCTCTCATGTCTGCTTACAGCACTGGTCCTGGGCTTTGACTGGGCAAAGTACCTGCAGGAGCACGGCTTCAAGGCAGCTGCTGTCAGCTGCTTCAAACATGTGAGTTGTTCTTTGCTGTACCTCATCCTGTGAATGGGACATACTGTATACATGGGGCTTCCCTGTATTCCTGTGACAAATGGTGGGGAGAGACCTAGGGACCTGGCTCTTAAGGCCCAGCTGATGCAAGGAAAGAAGTTGGGGCTTCTCACAGCTATTGATGGGAGTCCTACAGAGGTACCAGGAGCTTTGGAGGAAGAAGCAGAGGGGGATGTGGTAGAAGCACTGACAGTGGTGATGGCCTAGTGCTGGCTGGGGATAGAATTAATTCTGAATTGGGGCAGATAGCAGAAAGCTCCTGGTTGCAGTTTGTGTGGGGAAGCACAACCCAGGGTGATGTTCAGTGAGGACCTCAGCTTATGTGGGCTTGGCAGTAGCTGCCTCCCTAGCAAGTCTGGTTCCTGCCATACTGATCTGCAGTCCTTGTGGGCCAAGCAGCCAAGGCAGGTCCATGAAGGAATGCTAGCCCCAGCCTCTCTGTGTATTAAGACTCATGATGTTCCTTTTGAGTTGTAATTTGTGCTAATACTAACAAAACTTTATTTTTCTTGGTGATAAGGTCGGGCAGACACAGCAGTTTGATGGTTAGGGATTTTGATAACACAGAGGGATGGCAGCAGCTACTTTGGGATAATAGGACAGCTGGCAGTGAAGTATTTAAGTGTTGCCTTTTGGGATCCTCTGTGAGCACCCCAGTGAGAGGCTGGGGCAGTTTGGTTGTATTTCAAGTTGTTGGTAGATACAGGAAGGGTAAGACATGCAAACCTTGGCTTAAGGTGAGAGTGTAGCTGCCTGAAACATATCTCTGAAAGCTAGAACGACTGTAACAGTCAACATCCCTTTCCCAACCTTGCTGCCTCGATTCTTCAGGTGCCGCTCTTCGATCAGTGGGATGATGTGGTGAAAGGTATGAAAGTGGAAGTGCTGAACAGCGATGCTGTGCTCCCCAGCCGTGTGTACTGGATTGCATCCGTCATCCAGACTGTAGGTAGGTCTCCAGTGTAATTCCTGACAGCTGGGGATGGAAGGGTAACCTCTCTGCGAAGCTTTGAAGAGCTGAGTGTAGCTGGTCAAGTAAAACTTCAGCTCTTAAGAGCTCTGCAATTGCTGTCAGATTTTTGAACAGGAAATACCACGGTGTGGGGGTTGGCAGAAACCAACATCTGTTTCCTGTTCTGATTGCTGGGCTCTTTGCAAGTGAGAGCCTGCCTCCAGAAGGGCTGGAGAATCTCTGATAACCTGTGCAGAGCTCCAAAGGCCGTGCTGGAGGGAACAAGCCTGTGATGCCCAACAGGGAGAGGAGACGTTCTTTGCCTCTAATGCCTTTCTCTCGTTGTCTGCTCTGTCCTGGCAGGGTACAGGGCCCTTCTGCGATATGAGGGCTTCGAGAATGATGCCAGCCATGACTTCTGGTGCAATTTGGGCACGGTGGATATTCACCCCATTGGCTGGTGTGCCATCAACAGCAAAATCCTGGTACCACCACAGAGTGAGTGTTGGGCAAGAGGGGCCAGCATGTTCCTGGGCATAGAGCAGCTTTGGTTTATGCTTAGTGTAGTGAGACAGGAGCTCCCACTATGTGGGACCATGGCTCCCTGAGTTAGAAGGAACAATTAGTTCTTTGGGAAGCTGGACACTGCTTGAGTGCTCCCTCTGCATATCCCTGGGGTTGACCTAGGGGTGCTGGTTGCAGAGCTGGTATCAGACCTATGGACAGAGGCCAACTCAGGTGCCTATTCCTCATTCTGACCCACGTGGTGGCTACACTTAAACCTTTGGGGGAATGTTATTTTGTCCTGTATCCTGGATGGTGCCTCTGAGAAGCACACTGGATCCAGCCCCTGCTCAGCAGTTTAGGAAGGGATGCTGGTTTAGCACAATTCTGGCAAGCTCAGGTCTGCGTGGTATGGCTCGTGTGGCTTTGCTTCAATAGCACTTCTGTGTCTGGATCAGTGGAGCTGGGTCTCTGCTTGGCCCTGTCCGTTCTGTAATGGTTACAGCTTGCAGGCAGTTTTGAGGGTGAGCCTGCAGAACTGGGTCTGAATGTGAAGGGGGCCCTTTAATGCAGATGGATAAAGGTGTTAGTGTGGTGCTGTAATTCCTTCGGTCCTAAAGATGTGCTTTTCCCCCCCCTGGATGTAGCTATCCACGCCAAGTACACTGACTGGAGAAGTTACCTCATGAAAAAACTGGTGGGAGCCAGGACCATCCCAGTGGATTTCCATATCAAGGTAAATGTGGGAGGCTGTCGTTTTATGTGTGGAAATGAAGCCAAAGCCAAGAGGTGTGTGTGCAGCACATCTCTTCTGGTTCTGATCTGTGCAACTCCTGTGTGTGTCCCCTCAAAACCTGGGTGGGATGGGGCAGTGAGCCACCTGTCATGATCCTGTAGGTAATGACACAGCCTCTGTGGACAGCAGACCCATTTCCCCTTCGGGTTATAGATGGGCTTTAAAAGCTCTTGTCATGTCAACCTCCGCTAGAAAGTACTAGGGATGAGTTTACTTCTCCAACCTTGGCTTTCCTGGCTCTCTTTCAGGGCTGGGGGATGGCTCTTAAAGTCAGAAACCTTTGGCTTCAGTTTTAGTAGCAGAGCAGCCTGCAAGGAGTGAGAGCAACACATGCTCCCTCAAAGTGTATGCAAGCAACTGTGCCACAGCCTTGGCAGCTATGTAGCTCTTGTGGTGATTTTGTGTAGTCTGTGCTGAGGTTAGACCTTGTTGGGGAGAACAAGCTGTTGTGGCTGGCAACTTTGTAAACCACAGATAAAGAGCATGGTGTCAGAGGCAGCAGGCAAGAAGACAGATGATGGGTTTTCCTCTGTGTGAGGTGATTGGTGATGCTGAGCTGGAGACCTTGTAGCTGGCGTTTCCCTTGTTACGTCTCAGGAAGTTCAGGGAATGTTCTTAGCAGCTTGTTCCTGGGCCATGGTTTGTAGCTGAGAGCTCACACCATGGGGAGGAAGTGATAGAGAGAGGCATGTGTTGTCCATATCTTTCTCCTAACATCTTCACTCCCACCTAATGAACAGGAGGTTAGAAGAGGTTAGAAGGCAGGCAGTGGCTCTTTTCACATGCCTTTGAGTCAGTCTGCAGACTAACTCTGGCATTGGAGATGGAGTTGGCAGGTAGATCATCTATCTATGATGCTGCTCAACCTCTGATTAGAGTAAAAAGAAGGGCCTGATCTCTTATAAAGTCAACTGAAAAGCATGTCCTTTGGGAAGGCACACCTCTAACTGCTTCCAGCCTCAAAACACTCATGGTCTTTCGTGACTGGAAAAGACATGTGATTCCCCACTCAGTTCTTGGTGAACAGAAGTTTCTGATGCTCAGAACATTCACACAGTGTGCTGCCTGAGCATGGCTGCTGGGCAAGGGTGGGAGTAACTGCTGTGGGGCCACATGGCAGAGGAGACTTAGGGTGTGTGCATTCAAATATGCTGTCATGTATGCGACTGGCAGCTCCCTGTCCCCCAGTGGATCTTCTCCCATGCATCCCTTCCCAGAGATGTCTCCCAGTCAGCTTTGGGCAGTGCTGGGGGTTGACCAGCACGTCTGAGGGGAAAGCTGTTCTCTGAAGTGTTTGGGGAGGAAGACACTGAGTGCAACTGATCTCACCTCCTCTCCTGATTGTTGCCAGATGGCGGAGAGCATGAAGTACCCATTCCGTCAGGGCATGCGGGTGGAGGTGGTGGATAAGAGCCACGTGTCCCAGACGCGCATGGCAGTGGTGGACACGGTGATCGGAGGCAGACTGAGACTCCTCTATGAGGATGGTGACAGTGATGATGACTTCTGGTGTCACATGTGGAGTCCTCTCATTCATCCTGTGGGCTGGTCACGGAGAGTGGGCCACAACATGAAGAAGACAGGTAAGAATCAGGCCACCTCAGGCATCTTCTGATTTGCTAAGAGCTGCCTGGACATGCTGACAGCCAGGCAGTTACCTCAGGACCTGACAGATACAGTCTACACAGCTTTGTGTCTGCTCCTTTTCCCTCTGGATAGATAAGAGTCCAGTGATCTGCTGCCAAAGCAGGACAGGGGGACTGTAGGGTGTCTTACCTGAAGCAGGTAGTTTACCCCTGTAGTGTGAGAACTCAGTCTGCGACATCACAGGTTTCTTGAGTCTCTCTGAGGAAGCCCATGCTGGCTTCTCTAAGACTGGATGCTCTCAAGTTGTGTTTTTCTGGACTTCACAGAGAGGAGTTTTTGATCAGCTTAGACTGGCAGAAAGACCCAAGCCTTGAGCCCCGCTGATCCTTCTGGTTGTATCTCCCTTGCTGCCTCTCCCTGGTGATTACAGCTACACGTAGAGGCGGCGTCACTAGTGCTCAGGCAGCTTAGCCATCTGCTTTTGAGCAAGCCCAGCATCACAGCCCATGTTAGGAGAAACATAAAGGGACCGACACGTTCTTTTTATTCCTCTTCTGCTGGTCTCTGATCTAAGTCATTTGTAGCAGCTGAGTTCTCACCAGGAAATTAATAGCCAGTGTGTTTTCTTACTGCAGTTGGTGCAGGTTTTACCTCTCTGTTTCTTTCATTCCTCAGAAGAAAAACGCAGTGAAATGGCAAACCATCCCACCTTCCGGAAGATTTACTGTGATGCTGTCCCCAATCTGTTTAAGAAGGTAGGACAAGCCTGCCTGTGTTTGTTACAGCGAAGGAAGCGATGATACTACTTCCTTCCTTGGGCCTATGTGCTGCTGGGTGGGTTGTTAAGGGTGGCTCCTTTGTCTCCCTCACAGCTATTGGGCAGTAAGGAGTTTTGGGGGAGGGGTGTGTGTCAAGACTGTGGTTGGGCAGGGGCAGGTCAAAAGAGGAAAATGGAATAATTAAAAGAATACAGATTGAGGTACTTGATTGAAGGGCAAAAAAAAATTGCTTGGAGCTTTTAGTTGGAGAGGGAAGACAGTTGCATGGGAGAGACCAGTTCTGACAAGGAACTAGGTCATACTGGTAAGGACTAAGATGAGAAGGAGGCTTGCTCTGCTGTGGACCAGCAGCTAAGTGCTGGGCCTGGCTCGCTGCGTGATCAGAGCCTTGGCAGGAGATGGCTGGCAGAAATGCAGCATTAGCCTGGCTGCCTCTTTGTATTTCTCATAGTCTTTCTTCTTTCCCCTCCCAACTTGGTTTGAGCCAAGTAAAGAAGCTCTAATCCTGTTTGCACTTGGCATGGTTGGTGTCAGGGTGGGACTGTCCTGTACCCCTGACAGCACATGATACACCGGGGTTTCATTTAGGTACGAGCTGTCTATGCTGAAGGAGGATGGTTTGAGGAAGGCATGAAACTGGAGGCCATTGACCCTCTGAATCTGGGCAACATTTGTGTGGCCACTGTCTGCAAGGTAAGTTCTGTAGGCAGATGGGGGTCTACTGCATTTACCCAGGATAGGTCTTCACACACAAGTAAGACTGAGTAGGATTTTGCACGAGAGAGAGGAGAGGGCTGTCGAGAGGATGGCTGCTGGTGCGTGGGGGGAATGGGGGCATTCCCTCACAGCTCCGACTGCGCAACCAGCAGTTGTCTGCATGTGCCCAGTGTGTGACTAGCAGCCACCCTTCCTTCATGCTTGTGCATGCAGTAGGGAAGACTATGCACTCCAAGAACTGGAGAACAAGAGAAACACCTCTGTAGTGCTTTCTTGAGGAGCTGTGGGGTGACCTCTGTGTGAGGAATTGGGTGTATCTGCATGGGCAGCATTTTCTGGTGTAGGAAGCTGGGGATAAACGTGTCTCCTGCAATCTCTCGTGATTACGAGTCCTGTGCTAGTGTTGGGAAGTATATTATCTGGCCAGGTTTCTTTGGGTGTGTAGCATGTCCTAAAGCCTAGCATCAACTTGAGGTTTGGCAGGATGCTGGGAATGCCAGGAAAGCTCTTTGTATCTGTAAAACTTTCCCTTCGGCCATTGCTTGGAAATACAAGGAGGTTGGGGCAGAATGTGTCTATCGTATCTGGTAGGCACCAGGAGGGGACAAATATTGTTGCTGTAGGATGTGGCAAGTCTAAAGGTCGTGCCCTTCCTTTCTGCCCAGTAACAGATTCATGACCTAGCTGGTGGAGAGGTTCTGGGCTTCCAATGAAGTCTGTTTCTGAGGGAGAACATTGCTCCTGATCATTTATGGCTGAGTTCTTTTCACAAGGCTATCAGTGCTGCTCCCAATACTGCAGAAATTGCTGCTGTGGGGATTAGCTTGTGTTGATGAACACACCAGGAGAAGCTATGGCATACCCTGGAACATATAACATGGCATTTTACTGTCTAGTGGTAATGGTGATCCATCTGTGGAGACTCTTGAGAGAGGACTTGTGGGGACATCTTGTAGGGACTCCTTTGAGAGGAGAGGCTTTAGAGCAAGCAAAGCTCTACGCTCATGCCCTTCACTCCCACCTCAGGTACTTCTGGATGGGTATCTCATGATCAGCATTGATGGGGCCCCATCCACTGATGGCTCTGACTGGTTCTGCTATCATGCCTCCTCACATGCCATCTTCCCTGTCAACTTCTGTCAGAAGAACAGCATCAATCTGATCCCTCCAAAAGGTGAGATTTGGGCTTTGCCCAGTGATACAAACCTGCATGCAGAATCTGCTGGGCTGTGCTTTTCTGACAGGGCTCAGGTTCAGCTCAGTCAAAACCCCGTGGTCTCAATCTGTTCGTTTCTCAGGGTGACAGGGCTGGTTCAGAGCACCAGTCCACTTGAGCTCTGCCCATATGCCAAGTTTTGGTACTTGATGGAAGGGCATAACATCTCCAGAGGGCGTTAATGGCATTGTGGTTAGCTCTTGGTCAATCAGCATGAGAGGTGTATGATCCCCAAACTGAACAGAATCAAAGGTTTAGGGGACAAGTAGAGTGAGAAGGCATAAGCAGAGCCATTGCTGCATAACTTGGTGCTTAAAAGTGGGAGGAGTCACCTCTATTCTCTTGGTATTAATAAACCAGAGACCAAAATTTCTGCAAAATCCTGCAAGGCAGTTGCCCTAGGAGTGTGTTTACTGCCACATCTGGCCAGACCCAAAAAGGCCTGCTCCAAATTTCTGTGTTGCAGCCCTTCTGTGCAGTTCTATTCTGTCTTCCTTTGATGTTCCTGATGGTGGGATAAAGATTGGTCTTAGTGGTGTGTTTGAAACATACCTCTGCCTGCACGCTGCTGCTGTTCACCTCTCTGTGGGGTTCAGATAGGTGACTGACACAAGCGTTGAGAGCTGCAGCTTGCACTTTGCAGTGTCCTGCTGGACAGGAGTGCTGGACTGCCATGGAATCTGGACTAGATTTACACCCAAGACCAGGCTGCACATGCTGGTTAATGAAACTGTTTTGCAACCAGTTGCTATACCTCCTTCCTGCCTATTCTGCCTTTTGTCCCAGATGGTCTGCCCAGAGACTGTGTTTTTCTCACTGAACGTTTCTTCCTGCTGCAGGGCAAGATGCACAGACCTTTGACTGGGAAAGTTACCTGGAAAAGACTAAGTCAAGACCTGTTCCAGCACGGCTCTTCAACACAGTGAGTGCTGCCAGGACAAAGAGGGGCATAAGGGTGCTTGCAGCCAGGAAGTTGGAGCACAAGAGCGCTGGCTGTCACAGAATGGTTAGGTGGAAAGGACCTCAGCAGGTCATCTTGTCCAACACCCCTGGTCAATCAGAGCCTGTTGTCTAGGACCAAGTCCAGTTGGCTTTTGAATGTCTCCGTGGATGGAGACTTCACAACCTCTCTGGGCAACCTGTGCCAGTGCTCAGTCGTTCTCACAGATTTAAAAAGTTCCCTCTGATATTCAGGAGGAATTTACTGTGTTTCAATTTGTGCCCATTGCTTCTAGTCCTGTCCCTGGGCACCACTGAGAAGAGACTAGCTCCATCTGTGTAGCTTCCCCTCAGATATTAACATACATTGATAAGATCCCCTTGAGCCTTCTCCAGGATGAACAGTCCCAGCTGTCTCAGCCTCTCCTCATATGAAAATTGATGTAGTCCTCTCATCATCTTTGTGTTCCTTTGCTGAACTCTCTCTAGTATGTCCATTGTACTGAGAAGCCTACACAGTACTCCAGGTGTGGTCCCACCAGTGCTGAGTAGAGGGGAAGGATCAATCACCTCCTTGATCTGCTGGGATCATTCCTCCTAATGCAGCCAGGGATACCATTAGCCTTCTTTGTCCCAGTGGCATATAGCTGGCTCATGTTCAACTTGGTTTCCAACACAATCCCGTGGCCCTTTTCTGCCAAGCTGCTTTCCAGCCACTCTCCCTACAGCAATGTGCTGGGGCCTGGGGTTGTGCCTCCCAGAGCACAACCTTTCCTTTTGTTGAACTGTGTGAGGTTTCTGTCAGACAAGGTCCTTCTGGATGGCAACACAGCCCTCTGGCATACCAGTTTTGTATCCAGCAAACCTGATGAGTTTGCTGTGGCACTCTGCCATGTCATCCAGATAATTAAGGAAGACACTGAACAGGATTGGACCCAGTATGACCCCTGGGGTACACTGCTAATTACTGGCCTCCAACTAGACTTCTTGCCACCAGTCACCACCTTTTGGGCTCAGCTGCTCAGCCAATTTCCAGTGCCCCTCACTTGTCTCCTCACCCAGCCCATACTTCCATCAGCTTCTGTATGAGGATCTTCTGGGAGACAGTGTCAAAAGCCTTCCTGAAGTCAGGGTAGACAGTACCCAATGTCTCTTATCTGGCCAGTCAGCACCTCAGGTTAATGGGTTTGATTGGGTGTCCCTTAACTGCTGCCTGCTGCTCTCCCTTGGTTGGGGTCGTCTTGTTTCTCAAGGCTGGGCTTAGATTAACCAAGGATGCAGCTGGCCTGGTATCATGCATGTCACCTTCTGTTATGAGACTTGTTCTGTTGTGCAATTGAGGCCTTGTTCTCTCTCTGCTTTAAGCTGGAGGAGTAGCTGTTGTAAGCTGCTGGTGGTTGGGTGTGGCTTTGGACTGGGTGCGATGGGCTTGGCTTTTCTCTCTTCTGCTCCCAGGACTGCCCAAACCACGGCTTCAAGGCAGGCATGAAGGTGGAAGCAGTGGACCTGATGGAGCCTCGGCTCATCTGTGTGGCCACAGTGAAGCGTGTAGTCCACCGTCTCCTTAGCATCCATTTTGATGGCTGGGACAATGAGTATGACCAGTGGGTGGACTGCGAGTCTCCAGACATTTATCCTGTAGGGTGGTGTGAGCTGACTGGCTACCAGCTTCAACCACCTGTTGTTCCAGGTGAGTGAAGACTTGACTGTGGTTTCTAATGCTAGAGGAAAAGGTTTCTTTCCTCCAGCCCTGTGAGTGGCTCCTTTTTGGGCCTTGTAGGGAGGAGAAGATTGCCTCCTTGATGGCTACTGTAATTCTTCCTCTGCTGCCACATGTTCTAGCAGAGGGAGGAGTCTGTGTCCAGGAAAAAACAGCCTGAGATTTGAGGTTGACTCTGTCTTCCCTCTGTTGCCCTACCGGCACACCAACAGAATTGCCTCTGATAAAGTCAGGTAGAGTTCCAGGTGGTCCAGTCCCTCACAGCTCCCTTTTACTAAACACACCTACAACCTCAGCCAGGTAGTGGGGGGAGCTCAGCCCCTGCTCCCTTTTCTCATCACTTCTCTGTCTGTAAAAGGTAAGAGCATCCCTCTCGAGTTGATTTCTTCCCTTATCGCAGGGAGGCCATTGCCTCACCTTGGCAGATGCTTTCCTTCTTGTCCCAAACTGAGTCTTGTTTCTCTACTGCCCCTGCCAAATCTCTACTGGGCCTCTCTCCCCTGTGCTGCCCCAGCCTGGAAGCATGGACAGCAACTGCCAAAGAGCCTAGCTTTCCCCTCAGCTGGTTGTCTCGGGAAGAGGGTGTTGGCTCGGGGGGACGGGTATATCTTGTTTCTCGCTTATGTCACTACATCCCAGTTACCTACTGGTTATGGGACTTGGCTTTCGTTTCCCTCTCGTCTCCATGACAGAGCCCACAACTCCAGTGAAGGCCAAGGAGGTGCCCAGGAAGAAGAAGAAACCCTATGGAAAGAAGAGTGAGTGATGTTTGATTAGTGCCCTCCTGCTTGTTCGCAGGCTGGGCCCAGTTAGAGGAACCCTGTCCATGTCCCGTGAGAGCAGGAGAGAGAGGCCTTGTCGTGCTGTGGACACCCTCAGCCAGCTGTGGGTTCGACAGCACAGCTTCATCCTTCTTAACTGCCCTGTTACCTAAACGAGCAGAGAGCTGTGTGTGTTGGGAGGACCTGTTTGCAGTGTGGTTTTGTTGGCCCAGGTACAGATGGTGCTTGCTTCCAGGCTTGAGGCTGTGCTGCTTTCCTCACTCTGTCTGTGGTCCGAGGGAGATGGTTTGCTGCAGCTAGAGGGTAGCTGGAGTGCAACCCTGCCTGCTTTGTGCTGAGGGAAAAAAGGCCTTAAGATGGCTGAAGAGATTGGTAGTGGGGCTGGATCATGTTATTGTTTCATCTTGTCGTTGTTGTCATTGTTGCAATAACTGTGGCAAATCATGTGTAGACAGGCAAGAAATTCCTTTGGTGGGGAGGTGGGGGTGCGTTGGGGAGGGTGGAGAGGAAAAGACATCTATAGAATATAAAGATGTTCAACCTAAATTAAAATATCAGCTATAAATTAACATGTTAATGCTCCAGTGTCCGTGCCTTGGAGCCAACAGGCCCATTGCCTAGGACTAGACCCAGACAGGTAAGCAAAGCTGACTTCAGACTGATTCCAACAGGACCTGCTCCTCGGAAGTTAAGCACATGAAGTGCCTTACCTTTAATGAAAGAGAACGCAGAGGAGCATATTTTGAGATGATTGACCATAGAGTTTTTCTCCAGTAGGCCATTTCTGTCATGTAATCAGTTGGCAGCTAATGACCATGTAGCTTGCTGGTCAGTTGGGCTGGTCCCTGGCCTGTGGTTCCTCAATGAAGTGGGGTTGCTGATCTTCCTGGGGAAAAGAAACACACTTTTCCCCATGCTCTGTTATCTCTTTAAGGAAAAAAGTTACCTGCCAAAACCCGCAACATCAGGCAGACTCTCAAGAAGCCCTTGGCCCCGAAGGTGAAGCGAGAAGCAAAAGCTGCCAGCAAGGCTTTGCCAGAGCCGGCGCCGGACGAGAGTAAGGAATGAGCTACTCCACCCAGGAGCCACCGGCAGCTCTCCTGTCTGCCCTGCATGCTCCCCCCCCCATCCTGTGCTGCCTCGTGGCTGTTAAGGCAGGGACGTGACAAATGTCCCTTCCCCACCCCTCCAGAGACAGTGCAAGTGGAAGAAAGCCTTTGCTGCCTTTCCCTGGGAGGTTTGGCCTCCTGAGGAGATTTAGTGACAGCAGTACAGCCAGTTAATGTTGATACTGTTGATACCTGCTGAGGGCCTGGCTGCCCAACCAAGCAGTCTGGTTGTATGAGGTCAGTTAGGGAGGAGAGCCAAGACTGACATGTCAAAAGCGTGCTGTCACATCCCAGTCCCCACAAGGGCAGTTGCAGCATGTGAACACAGCCCTTAAGTGCCCCTGAGGCCCAGGAGATATGACCAGAAGAGCAACTGGGTCACCTGCCAACCCTAGGGAGTGCTGGGGAAAAGGGTGGGTGAAATGATTTCATGTGGATGAAGTCTCATGAAGGTCCCTGTTCCTCATAGATCTTTACCTTTCCCTGAATGGATTGAGGCAGGCAGAGGGTGGACCCCACTGGCTTTTCCTCTCTTGACCCTAAGAGAAGTTACTGGGAGTATGCAGCTGCATGCTGCCAGAGCTTAGTCCTGCCCTGGGGCATTCTGAGCATCCACATGAACAGAGCTGATCCTGGGGTGCTGCAGGTGGAGTGAGGAAGCACGGGTTGGATTTGTTTACTTACATTTCCCCCTCTCTTCTGTCTCTGGCTAGTTATTGCTGTGCGGGTGAAAGAAGAAACCTTCGACCCCTCGGTAGCAGAGTTCGAAGCCACAGAGCTTCCCGTTCCCATCAGCAGCATAAAGCAGGAGGTCACAGACTGAGCCTGGGTAATCCCCCAGCTGCCCCAGCAGCCTGCGCTTCACCTCGTGACTCTTTGGGGAAAGTCCTGGCAAAGGGAAGATTAAAAGGGTCTGAGACAGACCACCCTGCAGCATCACAACTCTGCTTTCCTGCTGTGCAAGATTTCCCTCAGACTTGTCATTCTAAGCCCTGGGAAACACTCCACAAAGGCCGCAAGCACGATGAGCATGACCAGGATGGCTGCTGGGGTTATGTGTGCCTGGCTTTGAAGGCACCTTTCTGAGCAGGAGCTCCCAACAGGGAAAGAGGCTGTCAGAGCGTGAAGGGGCGGTTTGAGTTCCAGCTGTGGCTGGAGCTAGTGCTCTGCAGTCTGAGATGATGCGTGCAGGTCACATGCATCAGGACATCAGCAGCCCTTGTAGCACATCAGTGCTCTGCTCCCTGCAACCCCTGAGAAAGTCAGGACAGAAGGAGAGAAGAGAGGTGATAAGAAACCAAACCAAAAAGGGATGATGATGCTTTTTGAGGACTGAGAGACCTTTCTGAGTGTCATCATTTCTTGCTTTTGAAGCCAGAACTGTAGAGGACACAGTATACAGTTGGAATTTCTAATTTTTTAGCAGTCCTACTGTAAATTTGATCTACAATCTGTACCCTGAAGCCCTGTGAATTAAAGGTGGGTAGAAGGCAACAGCATTTTGTGCTGTCTTGGGCATTTTTTAATGTTTGAGGGGGGCAATAGGCTTTCTCTGGGCACTCTCCCTGTCTGTTTGCTTGCTCTGCTGAGCATCACAAGAAAGCTTCAGAGGGGGGTGTCTTTTCCTCTGTTCTAGGGTAGAACTCTTAACACTCCTCTCTCCAGACCAGCCATCACAGTTCAGGCCAGAAATCAGAAAGGTCAGCGTGGCAGCAGTGATGCAAACCAGTTTTAAATCTCTGGTTGCAGGTTCCTGTAAGCTTTGTGCAGATGAGGAAGCCCCTTGGTGCCACCATCACTGGCCAGCTGGAGGGGAAGTGCCTTGTCAGACCCTGCAGAGAAATGGCCACGCAGTGTGCAGCCTTGGTGAGAGCTTGTGGTGCCAGAATAGTTCCTGCTTTGTGCAGTGGCTTGTGACCAAAAAATAATGTTGGCAGGCTTACAGTCCAGAAAACACAGGGAGGAGGCTGGGAGTAATTAATGGGGTCTTCAGCCTTCCTCTTTTCCTTCCTAAAGAGGCAAACAGCCTGTAACTGGGGAGGGGGGAAAAGGTTGTGGGGGAGCAATGAGACACCAGTGGAAAGAGTGGAAGCATCTGTGTCAGGCCAGAGAGCTGCACCGCCTCAGCCTGGCCCTCACAGGGACACCCCAGGGCTCCTGGTGTGAGCGTGGTGGGGAGAAGGGCGCAGGGGTGTGTGGTGTTTGTTGAAGGCATGGAATGGGGCTTCCCTGCCTGCCTGTCCTGGCAGCTGGCTGCAGGAGATGCCTTAGTGTAGGAGGATCCTGTTTCAGCACAGAGCCATGTCCTCTCTCTCATCCCCTCCTTCCTGAGCTGCCACCTTTCCCCAGCTGTGCCAAACAGCAGAGCCTGTAGGGCTGCCTGGCTTTATAGATGGAGAATTTCCCAAAGCCTTTGGCTTTCTTCCTGCTGCTCTTTGCTGTAACAGTGTCATGCCCCACACTGACGCTTAAAGCTACAAGTGTTCACCTTCAAAGGCACCTCAATTCAAACACACTGCTGCCTTTCAAATGGGGCAGGGGAGAGGGTGTCCCAACCTGGCACATCTCTCACACTGGGATCAGTATTCCCCTTCCACCCCTCAGATCACTGACAGAATGAAGAAGGTTTTGATCTGCTTGTGTTTTAATTGGGAGGAGCTGCAGGGAACTCGGGCGCCGGTTTCACCAATGAGTTTTGAAGGTTTCTGCTCTAAGATTTGAGGTGGTGCAGGACCTTGCCTTGGTGCTCTTTGCCATCCCACTCAGGGCCCTTCAGTCGGTTCTGAAGCTCTGACAGCACTGTGCTCTTAAAACCAAAACCAAACTTGTGGGTTCCAGCTTTTCCACATGGCTGCAGGGAGCCTTGGGAAGAAAAGGAAGCATTTGGCTTTGCTTGAGGCACGAAAGGCTCTTGCGAATTCTCCAGAAGCTCTTTGCACCAGGTCTGGCCAGGGTCAAGTGCTCCTGTGTCCTGCAAGAAGCAGCCCTGCACCTTTGGGTGTTGCTCGGGTGCCACCAGGCTCTCGCCCCTGCACCTTGTGTGGCACCCGTGTCGCTGCAGCAGGGACAAGTCTAGAAAAACTGCTCTCCCCAGACTGTGGGCAGAGTCCTGTTGCACCCTGGGCACTAAGCTCTGCTCTTCTTGAAGCCTCTGGCTGGTGATTTTCCTGATCGCTTTTTCTTGCTGGGCTTGTTTGCAGCATTGGCCTTGTCAGGACCAGCTTCCCCAGCCCTGCCTCGGCCCCAGCCAGGGCAGCTTTGGAATGTGGGGGAAAGCTTCACCTTCAGCCCACGGGCTTCTGCAGGGGACCCACAGGTGGCTCCTATGCGGAGGTTGAGTTTGTCAATCCACCTGGAAACATGGCAGAAGATCAGGGAAAGGAGCAGGATGGGGCAAAGGAAATCACAGACCGTTAGGAGTTGGAAGGGACCTCGAAAGATCATCTAGTGCAATTCCCCTGCCAAAGCAGGATTCACCCAGACTAAATCCCACAGGAACACATCCTGGCTGTTTTTGAATGTCTCCAGAGAAGGAGACTCCCCAGCCTCTCTGGGCAGCCTGTTCCAGTGCTCTGTCCCCCTCACAGGGAAAAAGTTCCTCTTTATATTCACATGGAACTTCCTGTGCTCCAGCTTGCACCCGTTGCCCCTTGTCCTATCACTGGTCATCACTGGGAAGAGCCTGGCTCCATCCTCCTGACTCTCACCCTTTACATATTGATAAACATGACTAAGGTCACCCCCCAGTCTCCTCCAGGCTAAAGAGGCCCAGCTCCTTCAGCCTCTCCTCAAAAGGAAGGTGTTCCACTCCCTTAGTCATCTTGGTGGCCCTGTGATGGACTCTTCCAAGGATTTCTGTGTTCTTCTTGAACTGAGAGGCCCAGAACTGGACACAATATTCCAGGTGTGGTCTCACCAGGGCAGAGTAGAGGGGGAGAAGGACCTCTCTTGGCCTACTAACCACACCCCTTCTAATGCACCCCCGGCTGCCATTGGCCTTCTTAGCCACCAGGGCACATTGCTGGCTCATGGTCATCCTGCTGCCCCCCCAGGTCCCTCTCACCTATGCTGCTCTCCAACAGGCCAGTCCCCAACCTGTGCTGGTACCTGGGTTGTTCTTTCCCAGATGCATCCTCAAGATGCACTTGCTCTTGTTAATTCTCAAAGGGGAAGGGGACGCTTCTTGCCTGTGAGGGGGCACAGGTCACTTCAAAGCCAGGTCATGTTGTCCAGAGCCTCACCTGGGTGACCTCTGAGTATCTGCCCACCCCAGCTTGTGACTGCTTTCCCTACACAAGAAAAGCCCAGGGCCCTTTCGTCCCTGCACATAGGTGTCTTCTCCATCTCACCATCATGGTGAGACCTAGAATTCTGGCCCGTGTGCCATGTCAGTGTCTGGCTGTGCCTTGGGTTGTCCCCAAGGCTGTGCCCTCCTCACAGCACTCACCTGCGCAGGGGAAGGAGCTGGCAGTCGCAGTGGAAAGGCACATCCCTCAGGTTGAGGATCTCCAGCCCTGTGAAGTTGCTCATGTCAGGAATGTTGCTCATTTTGTTGCTCTCCAGGTAGAGGCTTCTGATCTTGGGACCAAGACCAGTGAAGGCACCAGGGGAAATCTGCAAAGATGTGAGGGTGGCTCAGGGCAGGTCCTGAGGGAGGCAGGGGAGCAGATCAGCCTTGGGGGTGCTGAGACAGCCCGCCCTGAATCTGGCAGCCCTGCAAAAGAGCCAGTTTAAGCAGCAGCACTCCTGCTCAGGGACTGAATTAACCAGTTTTGGGCCTCACTAGACCCTGCTCAGTCTTCCTGGAAAGAAGGTGACACGCAGGAGGTCCTGGTGTGATCCCTGAGTGCTGTTAAAGGTGGATCACAGAATCACAAGGTTGGAGAAGACCTTTAAGATCATCAAGTCCAGCCGTTCCTGTCCTAAGCTAAACCATATCCCTAAGTACCTGATAGACCCTTTTTTTAAACACATCCAGGGATGGTGACTCAATCCCCTCCCTGGGCAGCCTGTTCCACGTCCTGACAACTCTTTCAGTGAACATTTTTTTCCTAACATCTAATCTGACCCTGCCCTAGTGCAGCTTTGTGCCATTTCCCCTTGTCCTATATCCTGTTACTTGGCTGAAGAGCCCATTGCCCACCTCTTTACAACCTCCTTTCAGGTAGTTGTAGGCAGTGATAAGGTTTCCCCTCAGCCTCCTCTCCTCTTCTCCAAGCTAAACATCCCCAGCTCCCTCAGCCGCTCCTCATAGGATCTGGCCTCCAGGATGGTCCTTATGAGATTGGTGCCAGCGCTGCTTTCTGCAGAGGATGGAGGAATTCAGGGTAGCGGTGGTGAAAAGCTCCCCAGGACAGCTTGTAGGAAGAGCAGGAGAAATAGGGCCTGGGCTGGGGAAAGGGGCTGTTTGGGGAATGGTCTGGACCCACTGAAACTGGATGTCTTTCAGGACTGAAGGGAGTGAGGCTGTCCTGGGGGAGCTGGGGGATAGGTTGGAGCAAGAGGTTGGAAGCCCCTCCTGGCCTGGCCACAGAGCATTCCCTGAAACCTTGGGAGTTCATGGACATCCCGTCACATGCCCTTCTGGGGGCCACCACCCCTTGATGTTGGAACAAGATGGGACCTATGGCTGTACCCTGCAGTGCCTCTACCCCTCAGGGTCCCAAATCACACACACCTGCTCCAGGTGCATGTTGTCCAGGTAGAGGTGCTGCAGACTGGAGGCCACCGGCAGGAAGGCACCATCCCCCACATGCTTGATGGGGTTCCCGGACAGCTTCAGCTCACTCAGGGCAGGCAGGCCACTCAGGGATGCTGTGGGCACCTCCTCCAGGTGGTTTCCCTCCAGGTGCAGCTTCTCCAGCATCTTAGCAGGAGCCAGGGCCCTGGGGGCAATGTCCCTGATGGCATTCCCAGCAAGGTAGAGCCAGCGTAGCCCCTCTGCCCCAGCCAGGTCACCCTCTGCCAGCTCCCTGATGCTGTTGTGCTGCAGGTGGAAGGAGATAAGGTTGGGCAGGAGCTGGAAGATCCCTGTGGGCACGTGGGTGAAATCGTTGTGGTCCAGGTCGAGGTAGGCCAGGCGTGGGGCCCCCTCAAAGGTGGTGGCTGCCAAGGTGGAGAGGCGGTTGTTGGTGAGGTAGAGGTAGACCAGGCTCTCCAGCCCTCGCAGTGCCCCAGGGTGCAGCGCCCCAATGCTGCAGCTCTGCAGGTGCAGGGACACCAGCTCCTTCAGGCCGGGAAAGGCGCCCGGCGGCACCGTCCCAAAGGCATTTCTGCGCAGGTCGAGGAGGCGGGTGTTGCTGGGGAAGCCCCGGGGGATCCCCCGCAGGGCCTTGTTCTCGCAGGACCCGTGTCGGAAATCAGGGGAGCAGACACACCCCTGGGGACACTGCCCACTGCCAGCCGTCTTTGGCTGCTCTGATGGCACAGGGGGGCTGGGGGCCAGCGGTGGGGGGCCACATCTCATCTCAGGAGGTCTCAGGGAATCAAGGGGCCGACCACGGAGGGTGGGGGGTGCGGCACAGGCCCCCTCCGCCTGCACCCGTGCTCTTGCCAGCCAGTTGTGGAAGGGACGCAGGAGGCAGGAGCAGAGCAGGGGGTTCCCAGCCAGGCTGAGCCTCGCCAGCCCCTTGGCCCCAGCCAGGGGCGGCAGCCGCTGCAGCTGGTTTTCACGCAGGTCCAGTGTGCGCAGCTGGGGGCTGCGGGTGAAAGCATTGGGTGCCACGTCCTGGAGCGCAGCATGGTCCAGGAAGAGGTGCTTCAGGGAGGCCATGGCCAGGGCCTCCTCTGCCACATAAGTGATGGGATTGTGGCCCAGGTCCAGCCGGGTAGCACCATCCAACCTTGCCAGGGCCTCACCAGGCAGCGCCTGAAGCTCATTGTGGTCCAAGCTCAGCCTGCTCAGGGTGGGCAAAGCGGCGAAGGCTTCACTGCCCAGCACATGGAGGGTGTTGTGGGACAGTCGGAGCCACCGGAGGACCTGCAGACCCTGGAACACCATATCTGGGAGGTAAACCAAGGCATTTGCTCGCAGATCAAGGACAGTGAGGGACCCCAGATGCCCAAAAGCACCTGACTGGATCTCCTCAATGCGGTTCCCTTTCAGGATGAGCTGCTGGAGGGAAGACAGCCCATCCAGGGACTCCTGGTAGAGGAGGTCTATGTCGTTGAAGGCCAAGTTGAGGTAGATCAGCCTCCCCAGCCCTCGGAAAGCCCCTTCCTCCAGCCTCTCCACCTTGCAGTGCTGCAGGTCCAAGTGGGTGAGGTACGGGGTGGCGAGGAAGGCTCCCACTGGGATGACTGCAAAGCTGTTGCCCTGAAGGTCCAGTTTTTTGGTGAGCTGTCAGTCACATAAATAGAACTCCAAGTTACACCAGGGCTGCCATCCCCACCTCCTCCTCCCCTCATCCCCTGCACATCCATCCCTCTGCCCACCTGTGGGATAGTGCTGGGGATGGCTGTCAGGTTCCCACGGCGGCAGAGCACATGGGATCGGAGATTGTCGCAGACACAGGGTGTGGGGCAGCGGGCAGCAGCCATTTCTCCCAGCGCCAGCACTGCCACAAGCAGGAGGAACCACCAGGAGAACCTCATGGCAGGGGGCACCTGTGGCCAGGGAGAGACACTAGTAAGGCTGGGAGAGTTGCTGTCACCCACTGGGACAGGTCTCCCCATCCCTTGCGCTCCCACCGTGATTTTACAGGATATAAATGAGGAAGAGAGAGGGAAACTGAGGGAATAAATATTTACACTGAAAAGCGAAGGTCACAGATCACAGGTCTCCACTTGGAAACAGCTTTTATCTGGATTAGCTGAACACCTGGCCTGATGCTTGGGAGCACCTACAAGGGGCTTGGCAGGAGGATGAGGGGGGTATCACTCATGGGGACCTGGCTTGGAGCAGACACACCACTACCGCCTTCACAGAAAATTGTCCTTGTTTGCACCGGTACCAGTGCTCTGCTGGGGTATATCCACCCAGAGGCTGTGATGGTGCTGGCTGGCTGAGCTGCCACCTTTCTGAAAGAGAATACTTGCAAGTGCCCCATCTCTGCCATCCTGGCCACCTCCCACCTCTGTGCCTCTCACCCCCCCCACCTCCAGCTACTCACAGCAGGCTTTGGAATAGATCTCCACTGTTTAGCTGCAGGAAGAACGGGTTGGTTTTGGCTGGGCTGGAGTGAGGCCCTGAGGTGGAGGTGGTGGAGAGAGGCCAAGGCTGGGGTGAGCATAGAATGGGTGGTGGGGCTACAGATATAGACAGCACATGCCCCATTCCACCCCCCCCCCACCGCCCAAAGCTCTGTGGAGTAGCAGCAGTGGGGTCTGTAAGGCTCAAACCCACAGAGCCCCTGTGGTGCTCACCATAGCTCATTATCCCCCCATGACCCCCACTCTGCCCTCCTGCTGCCACTGCAGCCAGCCCTGCCTCGCCTGCCCCCCATCAGCCCTGCCTCACACCCCCACCCTTGCCCCACCTCCCCCCACCCCCGATGTGATAACCCTTCCTGCCCAGCCACCAGCAAATGCCACCAACATCCCCATCATCTCAGCCCCCATCCTGTATGGGCCAGGCATTGTCCTGCCACCCCTCCCACACACCTGGGGGTACCTGGGCCTCAAGAAGCAGCAAAGAGCTATCCGACAGCAGGTTTCCCCCTGCTCCGTCCAGCGGCTGCCGAGCTCCTGCGCCGGTGTTTGCTCTCCTTGCAGAAGTGAGAGCTGAATGGGCCCCGTTGTGTCGCTTTCCCAGCAGCGCTCTCTGGACAGAGCCAGAAACGTGGGAGGAGGAGAAGGAGGGGGGAATAGAAGGGTAGAGCACCCCTGGGGAGAGGGCAGTGACCCACATCGCCTGCCCCTTGCCTCACGGCGGGCTGGGAGCACTGGGGCTGGGGAGCTAAAGCCTGGCCAGCCGCAGCAGTAGCCCAGCCAGAGCTCATGTGGGATTCACTCCCAGGCTTTGCCTTTTCTTTCCTCGATAAGTCACCGGAGCTGCAGAGGCACGGGGCAGGGAGGTGCCATCCAACCAGAGATGGTAATGGCAGAGGTAAGTCTGTGCAAAAGGAGAGGAGCAACCAGCAAACTGGGCTGCAGGGCTGGGCCACACTCACAGCCCCCCATTCTCCCAACTTTGCTTCTCCGCTGGTTTTGAAGAGGCCATGGCAGCAGTACCTAAGTGAAATATTGCAGAAGGCCGTGGGAGCCTTCATCTTCCTCCCCACCTCTGCCACTTCCCCTTTCTGGCTGTGTTTTGCTCTCCCAGGGAACATGAGCAGCTCTGTAAGCTGACAAAAATGTGGAAGATCTTATACTATCTCCCCTCCTTGCTTCAAGCCCTTCCCCTATTCCACAATCTCAGCCACCAGCACCAGCACGTCCAGCCCTGGTGCCCTCATGATCCACTGCCAGATGGCCAAAGCTCCCCTGGTCACTGCCTCAGGCCAGTGTCCCCTCTGTCCCTGCAGGCTCCCAGGGTGCTCACTGCAGCTGTGACACAGGGTGGCCACCCCACTGCACTGATACAATGAGCAGCTCCAAGGCACTGGCTCTCATGTGCAGCTCTGCTCGTCTGTGCAGGGAGGAAGGTTGAGGAAGTAGGTCTAAAGCAGATGAATCTGCCCAGGTCTGAGGCACCCTGGCAGCTCTGCCTGCACCCAGCCACCAAGCCCCATTTCAGGGTCATGGCTGGCTGGTGGGCTTCACCTGCCCCTGCTGCATGCCACCAGCGCAGCTGGGCACTTGTCTGTGCCCTCCCCCCAGCTGCTCCTGCTCTGTCTAGCAGTGCTGGGCCCACTGCCCTAGCACCAGCCTGTCCCCACTGCCAGCCCTGTGCCATCACCACTCCGAGCCCACACCACTTTGTTCCCACACTGACTGACAGCTTCTTCCCACATCAGTGGCCATCCCTGCCCCCAGTCCAGGGGGCAGCAGCTCCAGCTTCCAGGGGCCTGGGAGGCATTCATTGCCTCCACCTGAGCTGCTGCCCCGCTGCAGGCAGCCCCACACTTCAGGGGCAACCCCATCTGACAGATGACATGGAACCACTCACTGCAGCTACCATCACCCCCACCCCAACTCTCACCCTGCTCCCCACCACCTGGCTGCCCCCAACATCTCCCCTACAGGAGGCCCTTCTTGGCCAACTAGATGGGCAGCAACACCTCCCCAGGAGGGGCCTGGACTCTCCTGGAGGACTGTGGGGGTGTCAAGGCATGACACAGAGCCCCAAGTGCCACATCTGCCCTTTTCCCAGCCTCTCCCAGGCTCTTTGCTCATTTACCCAGCAATGATCTCACTAGCATTGGCTTCTACCAAGATTGCAGGCAGCCAGCCAGCCTCTGCTCTTTCTGATGTGACATGGGGCACAAAGGCATCACACTTGAACTTCCATGTGGAGTTTAACCCACCTCTACCAGTCCAGATATTTGCCCTCTTCTATGAAAGAAAAATGTTTCACCTTTGCCTGCAAGGGGCCCAATCCCATCACTCCCACTACAGGGTTTCACTGCTCAGATGCACCCAAAACTGTTCCATGCACAGAGCTCCACCCCATCACTGCCTTGCTGGACTAATGAAGTTCAAATTAAAAAGACTTCTGACAACAGCAGTGCTTTTGGGGTGAGGCAGTTGCAAAAGACTGGATGAAGCAGCACTGGAACAACCCCACATTCCTCCAGGGCATTGCTGAGAAATGGTCATCCTCTGGGAACAGCTTCTAATGGAAGCCAGTTAGCAATTCCCATTGGTTTTGTTTTGTTTTTCCTTTAATCCCAAGACATAAGCCAATTTTAAGGGCTTTCTGGATGCTTGTCCTACCTAGAAGTGAATGTCTTCTACAGACTGTCACTTCTACCCTCAGCCCCACATCTTTCCTATAGACATCTAACCTTGACACTAAATACCAGGAAACTCCCATCTTGAAATACTGTTTGCTTTCAAAAGAAACTTTGGGATTGACATCTCACACTTGTTCTGCTACTTCTGACTTGGCCATTCAAAGCATAGGCTCAGCCTAGGACCTGGCCCACAGGCCATTAAACAAGCAGCAGCATCCTTCTGGCTTTCAAAGGCTCTGTTACCAGCCTTGCACACAGGATGTGATCCATGGGACCACTGCAGATGGCCTCCTGTAGAGGTCTATACCTTGGCTTGGTCTTTATATCTCCTTTTCTCTATGATCCTCCTCCAGGGCAGAAGGGCCTGATGAGCAACGTGCCAGGGAGCCCCAAGGAACACTACACTAGGTTCAGGACTTAGAGAAAAAGAGAGATGCCTTTGTCTCAGTTTTGCCCTGAAGCTCATGGCAAAGTTTAACAGATTGGCTTCTGCAACAGACAGCTGAGGGAAGGGGAGGGGTGAGGTGAAGGAGGCAGGGCCCAGCCCACACTGAGTGAAGCTCCTTCTGCTCCTCCACTCGACTGTTTTAACCATGTAGACACAGAGGAGTTCTTGCTTCAGGCACAGAAACTGGGCAAAACCATGTTTTGCTCTTTACCTTAGGGTGGCCCTTCTCTAATGAGGGGACACCACCCTCTTCCAAGGGCCAGCAGTGCCCGTCAGAGAAAGAGACGCTGCTTTCCAGAGCCTGCTGCACCAGTCACACAAAACTTCCCCCAGCCACCCCAGTTTCACCCTTGTTCCCTTTGAACAGGCCCAGGACCTGGAGGAATTTAAGCAGAGAGCATGCCCAAGCAGGTCTTGCACATACCACACACTTTATTTCGATCCAGCACCCCAAGGCCCATGTCTTCTGTCCGCAATGCCCACGCGCCCTGCGAGTTAACACCAGCGGGACCAGCCTGTGCTCAGGAGTGGTACAGGTGGCTGCCACAGCCCCACACAGGCACAAAGGCATTCCTCCTCCATCCAGAGATTTAGGGACACCTGCTGCTACTCCTTCAGCACAAGAGAAAGGTACAGCCCTACCTAAGAACAAGCACAGCCCCGATCCTCCGTGCTTACAGGCACTCAGCTTTCAAACACACAAACAGCACCCACAGTCCCCACATTGTGTTAAATGGGAGAGAAAGGGAATGCTTATTCCACAGGGATTTCAAGGATTGTATTCATTTCCAAACCAAGCCTATTTGATTGGGAAGGGAAAGGGGCAGGCAAAGGGCAGGAAGAGGGAACATCACAGGCAATGGCCAAAAAAAGAGAGAGACATTTACAATAAAAATATGCTTGTTCCCTTAAGCAATGGCACCAAGGTCAGCCACACTACACGAATATTCCAAGCCACAGCAGCAAGGGAGCAGTATATTAAAATACAAGTCAGCCTCACACTGCCTTCGACAAACGGACTGAAAAGACAACACAAGGGGAGAAGACCTTGCCCCTCTGACCCAGCAGCAGAAGGGGTTTTTCAAGCACTCCCCTGGCTTGAAGAAGCAGGGGCCGTGGCAGCAGCAGCACAGCCTCCCTCCTGCACAGGGCTGAATGCTGTCAGGCAGGAGTCACAGTCCAACAAAACAAAATACACGACTCTGTTGATCCTGATGAGAGAGCTTCTGGGCCCCAGGTTAGTCTTGGCACACCCTTGTCAGTGTCACTGAAGGGGAGGGCTCTTCTTTTTTATTCATGCAGAGCTCTGAGCAGCACTGATTTATTCTAGCATAAGCACCTGCCCTTCACACCAGGGAGTCACTTCATGAGAAGTAGAAAATAAATTCAGCAGGATTTGTCCAAGATTACAAAGCAGAAGGAAGGACAGACTTCCTACAGGGAGCACAAAACAAATAAAAGGAAGAAAGAAAACCAAAAGGACAGCACATCTGTATGGGCTCCGAGATCCTCTCCCACTACACAGCTCCAAGTTCTCTGCTGACAACAGTCCTACAAGGAGGGAAGGGCACAACAGCACTGCTCTTGTCTCTTACAGCTGGTGGAGGGTTTGTAAGAGCATGTGGCGAGCAAACGAACAGGAGTCAAGAGCACGGTTTGGTCTGTGGAAAGAGGAGAGAGATATTTAGAATACTGAAGTTTAAGACTGTTTTGTACATGACTCTGAGCAAGTAACCCCATTTCAAACACAGGGTTTGCATGCCCAGGAGTCTCTTCCTTTGAGTTCTCTCTTGTGAACCCACTCCCTGACCCCCACACAGATCACTGCTTCCATCCAGAGCTCGCCATGAAAATTCTCACTCCTGTTGCTGAGCCAGGAGAACAATGGCCAAGAATCAGAACCTTTATTCCCACAGGTACAAATAGCAGCAGCAGACTGTAGGCAGTTTATTCTTCACTTTTGTTAATGGCTGAATTCAAGTGTTTCAGGCTAATACATGTAGAATGACTGAGCTATTACCCTAGTTCTTGAAACTCTGGAGGGTATTTGAAAATAAGCTGGCCACGTATTAGTAAATAGCCAAGGACAGACCCCTTTGTATCTTGAGTAATTGAATTTCCCAGTCTCTTTTAAAGGTTTCATGTTTCAGTTTGTAAATAAAGCCACATTTCCAGTATTTATTTATATTTCAATCCTTCCTAGTTTTCCCACTTCAACTCATGATGATGAACATAAAATATTTCTTGGTAGTGTTAGTAGTTAATGCTGGGAGGGTGTTCAAACTGTTAGTACACCTTCACTGCATTAGGTCCCAACCTTACAGTGTCTTTAATGCAACATAGAAGCTGTTGTTCAAGATGTGAACTCGGCCCTGGTCAGGCCCCACCTGGAGTATTGTGTCCAGTTCTGGGCTCCCTGGTATAAAAAGGACAGGGATCTCCTGGAGAGAGTCCAGAGAAGGGCTACAAAGATGATTGAGGGCCTGGAACATCTATCCTATGAGGAAAGGCTGAGAGAGCTGGGGCTGTTCAGCCTGGAGAAAAGACGACTGAGGGGGGACCTAATCAATGTTTATAAATATCTTAAGCATGGGTGGCAGGGGGAATTGGCCAGCCCCTTTTCTTTGGTCTGTGGGGACAGGACAAGGGGCAATGGCTGCAAGTTAGAACACAGGAGGTTCCACACCAACATGGGGAGGAACTTTTTCCCAGTGAGGGTGACAGAGCCCTGGGACAGGCTGCCCAGGGAGGTGGTGGAGTCTCCTCCCCTGGAGATATTAAAGACCTGTCTGGACGCCTGAGTGATATGTCCTGGGGAGCTGCTTTGGCAGGGGGGTTGGACCCGATGGTCTCTCGAGGTCCCTTCCAACCCCTACAACTCTGATTCTGTGACTGCTGGTCTCCAGAGCCCAGTGTCTCAGTTGAGGCAGCAGGAAGCAGGTAGGGGTGGAAATCCCTTCCCTTCCCCAAAAATGGTGTTTTCCCTTTAGATTCACTGCTTAGGGCCCCAAAACACAGAAGACAAGCCTCCTCACACTTAAATCTTTTCTTACCCAGTCATCTGCTGTCTTTGACCCGACAGTGTCTTTGGTCTTAAGCCTTTAAAAGAGATCAAATAACAGCTGACTGGGTTTGTCAGGCCACCTTTCAGTGGGCCTTACAAACAGCCCACAGAACCTGCCAACCATCAGCTGAAAGCACCTGGCACAGAGACTGCAATATCAAGATCTACCTCATGCAGAATAACCTGCTCCTTGAAAACAGATGATGGAACTACAGTCCCATCAGGGAGTTAACATGGAGCTATGTCTCCCTAATACATTACTGGGAGGAATTTCTGTTGCTACAGGCTAGTTGCTCTCAGAGCATCACTGAACCTTCTAACAGTCTGTAGCCAGCCACTCAGGAACTTCATTCTAATCCAATGCTTCCCACTATTCCAAGAGATGAAATTGATGATTTCTGTTCTCCAAGACAGGAAAATGCCCTTAACAGCAGTGAGGTCTGTTCAATTTGGAAAAGAGGAGCTGAAACAGAGATGGCAGTATATTGGTAGGAGAAAAAAAACCCCCAAAACCCACTCTCTGGATTTCCAGCACTCAGACAATAGCTGCAGAGGCTGTTTGCCATAGGGCTCCATGTACATTACAGTTTAACAGAACCACATCCTGGGGAAGAGCTAACCCCTTTTGCCCCCCTGAGACCCATTCAGTGCACCACACTGAACAGACAGGACCCTTAAAACCTGCAGTTTATCTTCAGAGTGGCTTGGTGAGGTACTGCAGTCACCACCTTTGGAAAAGCCAGCCCTGCCTGCAATGAGCAGGCAGGTTTTGGCTAAGTAGCTCCCCATTTTTGGAAATCAAGAACCTGAACTGCTGATGTTGATCACAGCCAGCCTCCCCCACAGCCTGCACTAACACCAAGCCTCCTCTAACATTAAGAGCTTCCCTTCTTGCTGTGATGTTAAACTGCCAGCCACTCTGCACTAGGGCCTGCTGGAAGAGGCCACTGATATGATCCAATCCAGCAGCAAAGAGCAGTGAAAGACAACACAACACCCAGAAACCTTAAGCAAAAACCCCAACTCTTACAACACCCCCCACACACACACAAACAAGTCCTAAAACACACACCACCACGTCCAGCAAGTTGCAAGTGGGCAGGCAGACATCTGCATTCTTTTAGGGCCGCTGCCTGAATTTTGTGGGCAGACATATGGATTCACAGCACCCTCCTGTGTCCAAAAAAAAGAAAATAAGGACTGAGAGCAGAATAAGATGGATGCTGCTTCCAGTCTGATCCATAACTGTATTATTTGTGAAGGAAGAACATCACCTACATCCCCACCAGCTGTCACAAAGGAGAGAAGATTGACTACTCCAGAAGGCCCTTGCAGTGAGAGGCAGCAGAGCTCTAAGATGGGCACCTACAAGAGCTAACTGCAATCCTGAAGGAGAAACCTGAAAGTACCACACAAATGCACACCAATCTGCCACAGGGGACAGACTCCTGTGTTTGCCAGAGTGGAAGCACATTTGTTGCAGCAACAGAGCCCAAGTGAGCTCTGCTGATCACTCTGTTGACCAGTTAGGGGTGTGACTAAAGGTTAGGCTGTGATCTTGTTCTGCCCAAATTCCCAGGGAAGACCAGAGCTGCTGGTTAATCAAGAAGCTGTTTTAACTGGACTCAGTGGTTCTTGAACTGCTTTTGTTCTCTCCAGGCAAGGATTTAATAGCCATTCTCCTTGTTCCCTTAAGGAAAGCACTTTAATACATACATATATCTACAGAGCGCAAAGATATACTCCTTGTATATAGTGCTGAGCTGATTATGCTGCACAGGCCCTGTTTCCCTATGAGAACATCCCACCTTGCAACAGGAGGGCCTGCAAATCAGAGAAAGATCCAACACCAAGAATTTCACAGGACAGGGACACTGCAGGCTTGGCTTTAGCATCCTCATGGACTGAAGGCCAGGCAAGCAGACAGATCTGCTGTCTTCTGTGGGGCTCTTGCTCAGGCCCTCCAAACCACCTCACACGTTCAGAGACTGTTTCTCTTGCAGTAAAAGTGCTGGCTATGGATTTGATGGGATTTTTGTTGATGGATTCATTAAAAGCAGAATTTTACTCCTATTTTGTTACATACAGCATCATCTACAGATGAAAAAAACACTTAATGGTATTTTGCAGGCCTGGAGTCTGGGAGAGCCTCATACAGGGAGAGGGGGACAAATATCTTTGGCAAGCAGAGTTGTTTAGAAGGACGTCAAGTTGAATTATGAAGCTACTCTAGAAACTGACAGGGTCAGTACTGAACCAAAGCTCACTCTTCAGAATTCCCAGCTTTGAGGGATTTAAACCCTCTGTTTGGAAGGCTGGGGCTGACAGGCACCAAGTGGTACTTGTCTTGCTGTAGCTGGGTCTTGGCATAACTAACGATGAAGTTGGTCATCATTCTCTTCACCCTTTCACCCTAGAGTTGGTATTGGATCCTTCTGCCATCTCCCTATCACCTGTGTTTCCTACTGACTGCAAGTATTTTGCCTTTCAGGAGCAAGGAGTGCTAAGTGCCTGCACAAGACCCTTACCATGAAAGTCAGGGAGGTTTAAGCCTCATTCTGGAGCCTGTCAAAAAGCTGCTCTGGCCCTACAAGGCACATGGTCCGTGCTGAGCCACAGAACACCAACTGGATTTCAGACCTCTGCTCATTTTGCCTGAAGTGATGACTTTGGGCTCTCTCTCCTCTTCTGAAAAGTAGTATTTAACCCTTCCTCTCCCAAAGGAAAGTCTATTCAGTGGCACTTTTTTTCCTGTGATAAGAATCAATGCTGAAGTTCACCTGATTGAACCCAGGAAAGGTATGGCTTCCACAGCTACTGCATTTAGCGTGCTCTAAGGCATTAAAGAAGCCAAAGCTGGTGGGTGCAGGGGTTGATTTTATACCTAATGTTGCTAATTCTAGTAGAGGCAGGCAGTAGAAGCAGCTTCTTCAACACTTAGGCTCCCAATTCAATTCCCAGGAAGAAGCCTCTAACCATGCTGCTGTTGCTGTAGGACATTTCATTTAGAAACAAATTCAGTCTCTGTTTTGCACCGTTGTGATCTGCTGGCATTCAGTGTTCTACAGCACAACAACTCAGGAGAGCCCTGCTGACCCTCATATTCAGAAGGATGATTTGGAGGGCACAGTTAGATCCAGAATACTCATCATTTACTCAAGCAGCAGCTAGAAACCCAGCAGTTTCCTCGAGCTCAAAACACCTCTTCCACAACTGGCATCAGCAGTCTCTGCTTCAGAGCCAGAGAGCTGCAGAGCCAACTTTTCCACCATTTCTTCTTTAGGATCAAGTTTTCTTACTCTAGACCTTGCATACTGGACTAAGCAAGATGAAAGTAGAAGCCCATTTAGCTATTAACCCTTCATTTCAGAACAGATATTCAGTGGGCTTTAACAGAACAGCTTGCATGTAATACTAACCCTCAAACAGGTTCCCCAGCTGCCATGGAGAGGGCTGCATGGCAAGTACAATACTTACTTTGTGACAAAAGCAGAGAGAACTGGGGCCAGGGATTTAGGGAAATAATCCTGCTGGACCATATGGTTCAAGGTCATAAGAATACCATGGAGGCTTGGGACAGCTTTGATCTTCTCTTCACTCTGAGAAGAGGACAGTAAGAAGTCATCAGGCATTGGGCAATCACTGTTTCACCTAACACACTGCAGATCAAAGAAGCAACAAATTCTTTGTCAAATGAAGTGCTCCCACACACTGTAGGAAAGCTGGACACTAGATTAAGTACAACGTTCCTGAAGACAGGAGTAGCCAATACCATAACATCCCAACACCAACACCTGAAATAAAGAAGCATCAAGAACATTCTAGTACTTCTCAATTGACAGCAGTAGCAATGGGGAAAGGGAAGTAATGGGCTTGAAAGTGAAACAGCCAAATCTTCTCAGAGGGCCTATGTCAAAGGGTTCTCCTAAGGAATTCCACCAGACTTCAACTGAAAGAACTTAGCTGGCTTAATTACATGATTTTCTCTGTATTATTCTGTAGCTCATTTTTAGACCATCTCTAGTTCTTTGTCAGGCTTCCTCCAAAACTCAGTGTTCCCAGAAATAGTCTCACAATTATGTGTGAGGTGAGGCTAATAGTCATCTTCCTCCTTACACAATGCATAAGCTGTTGCTGCTCCTCACATGATGCTAGCATATGTGTCCCAACTCTCACTGCTTTATTTCCACACTGTCATTTCAGCTAAAGCTCTTCATTCTGTAGACAAGATCTAGACCTGTGTTCCTAGGTGTTCAACCATGGAGTTCACAGCGCTAAGAAATTCTGTCACTCATGTGCTTCCTGCTATGCAGGAACAGAAAATTCTGGAAGCTACTCCCTCTCCACACATGCCTAATTCATCAACAGCCCCCTGTATCACAGATGAAAATCAGTTGGCTGATCCTCAGGCCATTTCCTGGCCTGAAGGAGTTCTGGAACACAAATCTGTGCTTTGTGCCTCATGCATATTTGCTGTTTTCTGTGTGGGTAAGAGGTAGGTGGCAAGGCCCCAAAACAAGCATTCTGCAGAACAAACACCATCTCAAGTTCTGTTGACCTGTCTGAGAAGTGGGAAGCTCAGCATTGGTCCAATGAACACAGGAAAAAGCTGCATTGTTTGGGGATTTTCTTAAAAAATTATGATGTATACAAGCATGTCAACAGCTGTCTGACCCCTAACAATATTACCAAAAGGAAATCAGGAACTAAGCACAGGCTGCTCTAACACAACACACATTATGGCTATTCACTGGTTTAGAATGGTCTTAGTCAAGGTTTCCTTTCTCAGCTTCTAGATCCTGAGGCTGTGAGAAACATTAACCTTTGTAGCATATGTAGGCAAAGGTGGTGCTTTAAGTTTGCAGACAGAACCTCTCTCCCCAGTCATCTCACTGCAGGTGAAGCCATGGGTATTCCAGTGCAATTTGCAGGTTTCCTACAGACCCTCCAAGTTTCCTTCAAGTTCATTCCCTGTAGCAACACATTTCACACCAGCATTTGGCAAAGGTACTCCAAAGCATGGAGTTGCCTGCTACTGATCTAGCACAAGTAGTTGGATATATGGTTTTGAGCCATGCCACCAAGAGATACCCTAAAGGACTGCATTAACTAATAATATTGTAGATTAGACTCCCAGGCATAGTTTTTTCATAGACACCATAGTCCAGCAGCAGGATATTTCCTTACCTGAGCCTCCCTCCCTTTGGGGGATGACTGAGAATGCAGAGCATGTTGAGCAGAAGAGGTACAGAGAGCTGACACCTCCTTCCTCCTAATGCAACCTTGCAATTTGCAGTTTCTGCTGGACTTCCATTGTCCTTGGGCACTGGGCATGCACAAGCACCCAACGGCTTCCATGGCAACATAATTACCCAAAACCCAGCCAGCCTGGTCTTCAACAGCTTAAACAGACCATAAGTTAACTCTTTCTTACTTCCTCACCTTAAGGAGCCCCATGTGGATCAAGAGGCTTGTGATGAACACATCTGAATTAAATGTGGCAGAGGTGAAGGCTTTTCTCATCAAGGCATCTAAAAAGAAATACATGCATCATATTAACCAATACAGGAAGGGGTGCTGTTACAGGTTTTAAGATAGCTGATATTCTCTGAGGTCCTGTATGATTGATCTCTGTGAGATTAGCAGCCTTCCAATACCCAAGAGATGCCTATAAGAAAGCTGGGGAAGAACTGCTCACCAGGGCACGTAGCGATAGGATGAGGGGTAACGGTTTTAAACAGGAAAAGGTAGACTTAGGTTGGATATTAGGGAAAAGTTCTTCAATATGAGGGTGGTAGATCACTGGAACAGGTTGCCCAGAGACACAGTGGAGATCCCATCCCTGGAGAGATTCAAGATCAGGCTTGATGGGGCTCTGAGTGACCTAATCAAATGAAGATGTCCCTGCTTACTGCAGGGGGGTGGACTAGATGATCTCCAAAGGTCCCTTCCAACCTTACACATTCTATGATTCTATGACTCTGTGAAAGGAGTTTTGGGAGGTAGTATCTGCTAAGATTCCAGTTGTCTCCACAAGGATTAGACATAACCTCTGAAACAGAGACAGATAAAACCCAGTCCCTTAGGTATAAGGCCTGATTCAAAGGAAACCCTCCCCCACCAAAGTGCACACCCTGCCAAACTTCAGACACAATCTGACCTCAGTCCATTCACCACAAGATGCTCTACTGAATGCATCTGAACATGCATGCTTTGTGCATACATGCAAATAAATATGGTTGGATGCAGTACAGCAACAAGAGTTAGAGCCTTCAAATCTTGAAGGCCAGGAAGAACTCACTTTTTATTTGGAACCAAAAGGAATGAGAACACAATGAGAAAACTTGTTCAGCTGTTTTCTGGGCTTCCTTGGGACCAACTCTGGAAGCACAATGTCAGTTCAGAACAAATCTCTACTTTCACTGCACACGACAGCATAGCACAGCTTGGTACTTTGTTACCTGGGGTTCCTAGCTGTCAGACAAAATAGTCCAACAGCCTGATCCAGAGGCCTCCCTCTGCACCACATCAGTGTCTCTGACACTGAAGCAGGTTACACCATGAAGTGAAGAAAGGCCCAGTTACCTGTTGTTTCATGCACTGCTGTTTTCACTGGGGCTTCATCTTTGAACACTGATGATATCCTTAGGAGAGTGGTAACTACTTTCTCTACATCAGATGTATCTGTCTGAAAGACAAGAAAATAAACAAAGTCAGGCACATTCAGTTCACTGCTCACCAGCTACAGAGAATGGGTCTCTGCTAGGGCCATGACAAGAATCACAGCTTTCAGCTGACTGACATCAGTTCTGCCTTGGCCATATCACAAGTCATAAGCAACACTATGAAAATTACTCCATGTAGAAACTCTGGTGCCACTATTAATGTTTACTGCATCATCTGCTTCCATAAGGTTCCCCAGGATCACCAGGGAGAAGATATGAAGCTAGGTCTCAAGAGAGAAAAGTTATCACCTCAGGGTGTTACCTGATCTCAAGAGAGAATCAACCACAGAGGAGCACTGGCTCACCTACCTGCTGAGCTATCAGCACAGAGCATTTTGGTCCCAGCCGCAGCAGCTTCTCTGGGGATGGGAAAGCAAGGAACGTGGCAATGTCCGCAGGAGGAGAGGACACTGGAGCTGAATCCTGAAATAGGCAGAACCCATCTCAAGTTTAGTCTTGGAAGTAAATAAATTGGCTCAGCAGCAAAGGCACATGTGTCTGTCCCTTGACCTGTCCTATCAGGTCTGGGTTTGTTCTATTTGAAAGCTATTTGAGGCTGGAATGAGCCTGGTGTTGGAAGAGACAATTTTCAAGCATGACTGCATAGCATTGCATGTACAAGGCACCCACCATTTTCTGGACACAAGCAGATTTTTTTTCCTCTCTGTTACAATCACCACTCAGCCTTTCTCTCCATGCATGTCTGCACATGCACAGCTTAACAAAACATGTTTCCAAGTCATCCACTTTATTTCCTGTGCGTTACCTCCCTGACTGGTACTGCAGTGCCAGCCCACACAGTAATGTGAATGCCTGCCAGCGCTCCAAGTTCAGACTGACTCCAGATCTCATTCCCTCCTTTAGCCTCCTCCAGCTGAGAAACCAGGAACACATCTGGAAACAAGCTTACCTGTGACTCAATTATCTTCTTTGGAGTCAGTGCCTCCTGTTCTTGTCCTCTCTCCTTCCGCTGTTGCTGTTCTTCCTCTTCCTCCTCTTCTTCCTCGTCCTCTTCATCTTCATCCTCTTCTTCCTCTTCTTCATCCTCCTCTTCCTCCCCTTCATCATCACTAAGATATGAGTGTTAACACATGACGTTAATTACACACTTGCAATTCCTGTGGGCTAGAACTCAAAAGGCTTTTGCAAGAGCAAAAAAGCAGCCTCCCCTCAAGCCTTACTGCAGGAAGTACATCTCCACATACAACAGGTTAAGAGGCCACTCATGTGACAGCAGCAGGCAAGGAGCGACAAATGCAATCAATAATTAAGACTAAAATAAGTTCATAAAGAGAACAAGACACAAGGATTATCCTGCTTGTGAACCCCCTAATGTGCTCCACACTGCACACTGAAGCCAGCATCACAGAATCACAGAATCTTAGGGGTTGGAAGGGACCTCAAGAGATCATCGGGTCCAACCCCCCTGCCAAAGCAGCTCCCTATCTCATATTACACAGATAGGCGTCCAGACGAGACTTGAATATCTCCAGAGAAGGAGACTCCAGCACCTCCCTGGACAGCCTATTCCACTGCTCCGTCACCCTCACTGTGAAAAAGTTCTTCCACATGTTGGTGCGGAACTTCCTGTGCTCCAGCTTACAGCCATTGCCCCTTGTCCTGTCCCCACAGACCACTGAAAAGGGGCTGGCCAATTCCCCCTGCAACCCATGCCTAAGATATTTATATACACTAATTAGGTCCCCCCTAAGTCTTCTTTTCTCCAGGCTGAACAGACCCAGCTCACTCAGCCTTTCCTCATAGGGGAGATGTTCCAGACCCCTAATCAACTTTGTCGCCCTTCTCTGGACTCTCTCCAGAAGGTCCCTGTCTTTTCTATACCAGGGAGCCCAGAACTGGACACAGTATTCCAGGTGGGGCCTGACCAACGCAGAGTAGAGGGGGAGGATCACCTCCCTTGACCTGCTGGCCACACTCCTCCTGATGCATCCCAGGATCCCATTGGCTCTCTTGGCCACCAGGGCACACTGCTGGCTCATAGCCAACCTGTCATCAACCAGGACCCCCAGGTCCTTCTCCACAGAGCTCTTTTCCAACAGGTCATCCCCCAGCCTGTACTGATACATGTGATTATTCCTCCCCAGGTGCAAGACTTTACACTTGCACTTGTTGAATTTCATTAGATTTCTCCCTGCCCAGCTCTCCAGCCTGCCCAGGTCTGGCTGGATGGCAGCGCAGTGTTCCTGTGTGTCAGCCACCCCTCCCAGCTTTGTATCATCGGCACTTGCTGAGGGTGGGTGCTGTTCCCTCATCAAGGTCGTCAATGAAGATATTAAACAGGACTGGACCCAACACCGAGCCCTGGGGAACACCACTAGTCCATCTGCAGTATGACAGTATGACAGCTCTTATTGTAAGAGTGATAGGTGACGAAAGCATTGATGAAAATCAGAAAGTTTCTGGTTTAGACTCTTGTATCTTACCTCAAAGATCCCAGCACAGCTGTCATACTGAAGCCTTCAAGAATCTCTTGGAGTTGCTCACATCCCTCCTCTCCCAGACAGTTACCTAGGTTGACAGGGGAAAGGGAGCAGACTTAACAGATGCACACAAGCTTCCTCTTGAGGATTTCACTATTGATTCTTATCTATCTCTTATTTCTCAAGTTGAGAATGCAACTTGAGTCATTTCAATGCAACACCTCAGAGGCAGCAATACAGCCTTCAGTTAGCAGAACCAAACAGTTATTAAACAAAATCCATTATACAATGGTTGGAGACCAAGAGACCCTTGACTTTTCAGAGTGTGTCCAAGAGACTTCCTACTAGTTCTATAAAGAGCTCTTGTTCTCAGGGATTCTAGAACGAGGACACATGGCATGGTACCACTGAAATGCAGTAGCCTGAGGTAGGAACAGCAAGAGTCAACACTGGCCAAAGATCTCCCACTCCTCTGCAGAGATGTGCACAGAGGGTTTTGTTTGCAAGTATGAAGTATCTGAGATCACAATGAACAACTTAAAAAGTTGTAGTAAAAACAGGTATAGGTATCTGTTTAACCCTTCTGCCTTTTGAGAGCATACCAACGTGCTTATCTTTAACAATTACCTGAGTTCATGGCTTAAGAAAACTTTCAGGATACTACTTTCTGTCCTGAGGTCATCCAAGTTCAGCTACTCTCAAAGTACCAGTTTTTAAATGCTGACAGTTGCAAGACTAGAATATGTGATACCGTCACCATCCTCCCCAGCAGTTTCTAGTTGGGATCAGACCAGACACATTTTGAACTGGCAAACTTGTATACCATTGAGATCCAGTTTCTCCAACTCTGCCTTGTCTTCAATAGCTTCAGCAACAGTCAGAGCCGCATCTCGTTTGATCTCACAGAAGGACAAATTCAGTTCCTAAGGAGCAGAACAACACTTGTTTGCAGAACTCCTGTTAACATCTATCATCTCCATAAGCTTCATGTGTTCACAACTGTTCTAGAAAATCCTGTTTGAGGAGGCTCTTAGCAGCAAAAAGAAGTATTTTTAATTTGGAAATAAAACCTGACTTACACTCCTACTGCACATACCTAGAAGGGGAAGTTTGAAACACACTATCTTTAAGAGCAGGACTACTGAGGGTAACCATGCTACTAGAATGGCCAGAGACCAGACCACTCTGACTGCTCACCTAAAAGGTAACAGACATTTTGGTCCTTATCAGCCAGCTGACTGGAGATCTTCACTTACTCAAGGGTCACAAAGGCATCCCAGAATTCACTCACCAGTAATCCTTACTGCAGAAGGGTAGCTACTATACCAAACAGACTGCACGTTTGCTTTTGAACACTTACATTGCACGTTAAGGCCTTCAAAATACAAGCTATGACTGGTACCACTTGTGACAAACCCAGTCAGCAGAGTGTGGATAGTAAGAGTAAAGTTATTTAACAGCCAGACACCATCCCCCACCATTCCACGTAGCGCTCAATCAATCCTTTCCTGAGAAGGGATTTAATATTAACAGCAAAAGAGAAGCAGTCCTTGAACAGAATGAGTGAGCTACAATTGCTTTATGCTACCCTTCTCTCAACTACTCTACTTCTGCTCTAGAAAACAGATTTAACTTCTGGCTGTTCATCTCAATGCCCCCACTAGAATCCTTATTTGAGTTTTCCTAGGAGATTCAGACAAAGTTCAACTAGAACCAGCAGAAGCCTGAGGAAAGGATCTCACACCACAAAGCACCCACTTCCTTCTGCACCAGGTTCATATACATAAACAAACATTAGCACTCAGCTGAACTTTTGTCTTTGAGTGTAAGCTTGCAAGAGGAGGAACTGTGCGTCCAGGATCTGACCCAGTGCAGTTGTTACCCACAGCCACCGTTTCTAGAGATCCCAGATAACTTACACTACTGGTTTGGCTTAGGCTTGTCTAGAATGTTGTCAAATGTAAGTCCTGAGAAAATACTGATGTAGACACCATGGTATGGCCAAAAAAACTAAATATATTTGGATCTTAGATACATGCTCTAATGAATAAAAAGCAGTAACTGTATGAACTCTGAAGAGACTAAAAGCTGTGCATGAAGAGGAATGTTTCTGTCCTGCTTCATGACCATCTGAGGGGTTCTAAGATCAGATACTTCTGTTAGCAAGTGCTGTTTTGGGAAATCAGTAAGTTGAACCAACAGCTACAAAAAAAATCAAGTTGAGAAATAGATCACTGATATGCATCCACATAGAATAGTCTTAGCTGGATGTGGTGACATCACTGATCTATGATACAGCTTATTGCTTTTCAGTTGTAAGCACAGAGCCTGCACTGAAGTGAACCCCAATTTAAAATAATGAGTAGCGGTAGGAGTACAGACAGAAAACCAGGAACAGGGAAATAGGGCATTTCCAAGAGATTCAAAGCTGAACAGCAAGAAAATAGTACCTTTAATTTATGAAGTCCTTCTTTTACAGCATCAGCAATGGCTACAGCACCCTTTGAACGCACCAAGCAGTCTCCAAAGTTGATCACTTCAATCTGCCGAAGCGCCTTCAGAGTCTGCAAGGCAGCACAAATTTGAAAGTACAGACATGCAGGTAAACAAATGTCCCATCACTCCAGGGAGACAGTCACCTTTCCTACTGCAGCACCGCATGTGGCTTCACCTACCCTGAGCTGCTAACACTAACTATGTTAGAGAAGACTGGGAGGCAGAAGCCAGACCCAAAGCAACTGCTCAGAACAACTCACCTCTGCCATGGCCACAGCTCCTTTCTCTGTAAAGGTGTTGTCATTCAAGTTTATGACCTTAAGCAATGGGTTGATAGCAAAGGCCTGGGCTAGTGCCGTGATGCCAGGATGGTTAATTCCGTTCTGTGGCATATGGACCTCTTCTAGAGTCCCAATGACCTGGGAAAGGATGTAGATGGAAAAAAGCTCAAGTGATATACTTCAATCCAAAACTATAGTGATCCATTCTGCTTAAAATTGTTTTCCTCCAACTGAAAAGCCCACTAGCTTGTCTATGTAGAACTGTCTTCCAGCAATTATATCACAAATCTAAGTGAAAACGCAGGCTCACAGCAAGCAAAAGATTAGTACAAAGTCCTTGATTTTAAGAGTCACAGGTAACATCCTCCAAGCATGTCTGCTCTAGGATACCTTAAAACAAGGGTTCTTCATCTGTGGTTCAATAACCTTGAAATGGATCAAGTGACATCATCAGACACCTTTTAGTAATTAAGATCTACATTTTGCCCTGACTGTAGAAGCAGACCCAGAAGAAATCAGTATGAGCGCTATGGACTAAACAGCATGTCACAAAACGGAGTAATGAACCCCATTTTGGTAATGCCACTCAGTCTCAATTCCCCCAAATCAGTTATGTGCCTCTCAAGCACATTTACTATTTCTTTTGCCATGATTGCCAATCAGTACAAATTGCATCCAGCCAGCTTGTTACAAAGAGCAACCTATAACTTCCAATATCATTGTTAATATACCTGAAAAATATCCATGGTAACTCAGAAGTCACTTTCAGCTACAGTGGAGGAAGGAAAAGGAAAGTAGGTGGCCCAACCACAGGGAATTCTCTTCCTCCAAGAAAAAAAAAATGCAAGCTGGCCAGTGACAGCTGGAGAAAGCCAGGCACCTTTTAGAACCCTCATGGGATGATCCTAGAGAAAACACTAGGCTGCTTTTGAAAGAAGGTTGAACAACTACCTAGAGAAGCACTTGAGAGTCAGATGGTACAAATAGTGCCAGATAACCTTCATCAGGACAGTGGAAAGAGAACTAATAGAACAAGTATTAAGCTACTGGTGAGATGCCTGTTTTCCTCTAGAGTAACTACTTTACACAGCCACTAGTTATGTGTTTGGGAACATATGTTACAAACATTCAGTCATTGCACTTGTTGAAGACTCCAGCTTCAGCAGCAAACAGCACCATGACTGCATGTGTTGTCTTCAACAGCAGCACCTAAGCACACCTTGCTCCAATTCGCTGTCAAGCAGCTCTGGTTTGGTACTTACCCCAAAGGCTTCGGCCAGGGCAGTGGCACCATCATTCTCCAGGCGATTTCTGCCAGCCACAAATACTTTCAAAGCAAGAGGCTTGCCCTGGGCACTTGATTTCTTGTGGCACTCTTTCAGGGCAGCTGCCAATATCTAGAGATAAAGCAAGCAGCTTATAGTCTCTCAGGATCTCGTTCTGCAGGAATCCAAACGTGTTTTGGATACCCAGCTTTCACAAGATACTTTGGTCACTGCTGAAAAGTACCTGCCTCTACTGTAGGATATACAATAAAGCTGTCTAATGTCATCACCTGCACGCTATAGGGTTAGGCAAGAAATTACAATCTTGCAACACTAGAACACACTGACACCATTAAAAACATCTAACTCTTAAACAGGCAAACATCTTCGTGATATGACAGCTAGTCCTGGTTTGCTGCTCCATCCAACAGGCATCCTTCACTGCTAGGCTTGACCATATTGTTCTCTCAAATCCAAGATTACTAGTTCTCTTGACATGGAATCTAATGGTTAGAACTGTTTTCCTATCCTGGAAAATCAGATTAACTCTTCATATTTCAGAAGTTTATCCAAGAAAACATGTAAAGGGAAAGGATCTTGAGACTGGAGAAACAGGCAACAGGAATCTCATTAAATTTAAAGTTAAATGCCATGTCCAGCAAAGGTGGGGAGGGAATAGCCCCACGTACCAGAATAAGCTGGGGGTCAGCTGAAGGCAAAATAGCTTGGCAAAGAAGAACCTGGGGGTCCTAGTGGGTGACAAGTTGACTATGATCTAGCAACATGTGTCTGCATTCGAGTGCTGTGTCCAGTTCAGGGCTCCTATATATATATATACAGGGGTGAGTCTAGCAAAGGGTGTCACAGATGATGAAGGAATTGGAGGATTTTTATATACTGGGAGAGCACAGAGTGCTGTGATTATTCAGGCTGAGGAAGGGAAGGGTCTGGAGAGATCTTATGAATACCAGGGTGAGGCCACATGGAGAAGATGTAAACGAGGCAGAGCCAGCCAAATGCACACAAACCAATGCAGAGAAAATTCCATTTAGACACACAACCCTCCTGCGCCCTATTTACTTTGACAGTTGTTAGGCACTGGAATAGATTATCCCAAGAGCCTCTTAAGTCTTCATCCGTTCAGACATTCAAAACCTGACTAGACACAGCCCTGAGTAATCTGGTCTAGTAGCCCTGAGCATGGGAGTTGAATTACGAGATCACCAAAGATCCCTTCCAACCTCAACCATTCTGTGATTCTGTGTAGGACAGTCTGATGCCAAATGCTGGCTCTGACCTCACTCCCAGTAAAGAGACAACCCTTACCTTCCCACCACCAATGCCCATGCCACAGTTATTGAGCTTGAGTTCCTGTAGAGTGTAGCACACAGGGCTCTTCAGCAGTGCCTCAAAGCCACGCACGCCGTCTGGCCCAAAGGCGTTGTCACTCAGGTCCAGCTCCACCAGCTGGGCTCCAGCAGTGATGAGTGCATCCCCCAGAGAGATCTGTAAGGGAACAGATGGCAGTGGGTGGGAGGGAGTGGACTGACTTTTAGTGACAGCATCACTGAACTCACTAGGTGAGCTGGTGATGTTGCAAAAAAAATTCCACTTTGGAGACATTCTGCGAAGCTGCATGGGGAGATCAAGCTTTGCAGCCAAAGCCAGAGAAGAAGTTGCACAAATCAAGCTAAAGACAATTGTGAGGCAGGTACCAAGAAGACATTCCACCCCTTTAGGTCAAACACATTTTTCCAAAGTGAGTTGCCCCCAACATTGCTGAAAAATACTTTTTTTCATTCTCTTTGGTTTACGTTCTTGTTTCATGGGCCTTGAGGTGGTGAAGAGCTTCATAATGCTCTTCCAAGAGATGGCCATATGCTTCAATTTAGGAAGTTTAGTTCCCATTCTATCCATCAGATATGAAAATGTTTTCCCCAACAAGCTTCTTCACTAGCAGAGACTTGCATTTGGCCTTTTATCAACTCCTCTCCATCTCATACAGAGCAAGCAAAAAAGAATCCCTCACCTATTCTGAGACACTCAGTGTGAAAAGTGTAGGGAAAGATCAGCTCTGTGCTAAGCAGCACACTCCCACAGAAAGCATGACAGGTGAGAAAAGTTAGTCAGAGGTCTCAGTTCTAGCTCGTACTTACCAAAGCTGGAGGGATCTCAGACCTTAGTCTCCCCGTGAACATGTCACTCCAGTGACACCTCTAAAATAAGAAACATACAGATAGAAACCATTAAAAATATTTAGGACAACAGAGTTGTACAAAAGTTTACACATACAATCTGCATTACATCACTGGGGACAGCTTAATACCTCCTGCCTTCCCTTGGGCTTGCCTTGTACTAGAGCTATGAGAACGAACAGTAGAATTACTTTGCTTGCAAGGACATAAAGCCACTGAAATGCACATTGTAAATAACACTGTACAAGAATTCTTGCTTGCATTCAAGCTGGAATTCTTTTCTACTGGTAAAATTACCACAGGAAAAAGCAGCAGGAAACTGACAGACACATTAGGAATGCAGATTTGACTAAGGGATGGAGCTCAACAACCTGGACTTGCTTGTAAAGCCACTCTTGGGTGATTACACCTCTCCTGCAAAGGATGGTGCCCCTAGCAGCACAGTGTCCTCCTAACATTAGGCTAGAGCAATAGTAGGAAAACATAGCTTGGACATGGGAAAACCTGGTGCACTCCCTCCATTATTTCTTCCCTATTCAGACATCCTCTGAAGATCTGATCATTTTCCAGAAGATGCGATCCGGCTTTTCCATTAGGACTCAAGTTTTGTTGCCACAGTTCTGTGTTTAGAGATGCTGCCTCTGCAGAGAGGCTCTTCCTTGCACAGCTTCCCAGCTTTAAGACTGGAAGCCTTCTGAACAGGAACAGTTAGAAATACAGATAGTCTTCCAATCACCCCCAAGTTCTGCCGTATTTTTACATGGTTGTTCTTCCTACTGGAAGAACCACCAAGCAAGCTTTGAGGCTAACTGCAGGAAGAAGAGTGTAGATAGGCCTCCAGTAATTTTACAATACTTCTCCTTCACCATCACCCACTTGAGGATCTCACCTTGAGCTCTGATTTCTTCTCCAAGGCTTTGGCAATGACCTTTGCTGCCTCCACACCCACCGTGTTGCCCTCCAAGCGCAGCGCTTCCAGGCCATCAAATTCCTCAATCTGCTTGATCACTTCTTCAGCTGCAAGAAACAGACAGTCCTGTTGGCCTTGGAACTACCACCATAGGTTCCACAGTAACTTTCTGATGGAACAGTACTTCCTCAACTCTACCCTTAAAGAAAACAGATGAACATTATCTGAAAGAATCCCAAAACAGCAATGAACACAGAGCTAAAGTAGCAGGTTGCTAGAGAGAACATTCTCTGTTATCCACTCCCACCTCTTCATAACTTATTGCCAGTTCTATTCTCTGATAGCCATCCTCTTACTTGCAGGGGTAAGTTTCCTTACTCCCCAAGTAAGATTCCTCTGCCACCCAGCACATGGTTTAGGAGCTAGAGTGCACATGCCTACAAAAATGCAAGGACTAAGCTTAAAGTTGAAGGGAACTGGTGGCACATCAACAGGAGAAAGCTCCCACCGACTGGCAAAAGTAGATGCCTGTTTAGCACACATCAGGGTGGAACAATTTAATCATACACAAGACACAGGAGCAGGCTGCAGAGTCTCTCATATCACTGAGCACTTGCTATCATTCCCAAGCTCCAAAGCCTTTCTTCATAGTTAGTGGCTTTAACTACTAAAATACTGTACAAGAAAAACACCATCAACTTTGGAATCCATAAAACAGGCAGGCACTCCAGCACATAACCTCTCTGAAGAACATGCTCTTTCCTGACATGGCAGAAACGTTGATCTAAGAGTATATACATATTCCCTAGTTATTTACTGCTTTAGCAGCCATCACAAGACATTTTTAATTGGGAAGTACACACACACCAGCAGGAGAGAGGCTCCAGGGAAACAAAAAAGAAAACAAACAAGAGGAATCTAATCAACTGATCAGAATTTGGGGAGAAACTGGGCTATTGCAGCAGACTAACTTATCAGCCCCATTCCTCTGTGCAGGTCTTTGAAGCATCTGCTTGTTCCAAGTGCTGTCACGCACTCGCTTACTCTTTTTACCAGGAGCACTGACCTCTAAGGCACAGTGACTCTCAAATGTGCTTGGAGAGAACAGCAAGGAAACAAGAGTCTCACAGCAGAGTGCCAAACCCCAACTCTGCCAGCTGTAGCACTGCCAGTGTGGCCAGTCAAAGCAGGGTATGAGAAGGGAAGGAAATCACAGAATTGTAGGGATTGGAAGGGACCTCGAGAGACCATCAGGTCCAACCCCCCTGCCAAAGCAGCTCCCCAGCTCATACTGCACAGATAGGTGTCCAGATGGGTCTTGAATATCTCCAGAGAAGGAGACTCCAGCACCTCCCTGGGCAGCCTGTCCCAGGGCTCTGTCACCCTCACTGGGAAAAAGTTCCTCCGCATGTTGGTGCGGAACTTCCTGTGCTCCAGCTTACAGCCATTGCCCCTTGTCCTGTCCCCACAGACCAAAGAAAAGGGGCTGGCCAATTCCCCCTGCACCCCATACTTAAGATATTTATAAACATTGATTAGGTCCCCCCTCAGTCGTCTTTTCTCCAGGCTGAACAGCCCCAGCTCTCTCAGCCTTTCCTCATAGGATAGGTGTTCCAGGCCCTTAATCATCTTCATAGCCCTTCTCTGGGCTCTCTCCAGGAGATCCCTGTCCTTTTTATACCAGGAAGCCCAGAACTGGACACAATACTCCAGGTGGGGCCTGACCAGGGCAGAGTAGAGGGGGAGGATCACCTCCTTTGACCCGCTGGCCACACTCCTCCTGATGCACCCCAGGATCCCATTGGCTCTCTCAGCCACCAGGGCACACTGCTGGCTCATAGCCAATGTCTCTATCAGAAGCATCTGTAGCTGAAAGACCCTTGGGTCACAGCGAATATTACAACAACCTGGCAATGGACGATTACCACAAGGCTTTGGAATTTCAGAGACATTTCCCAAACACAAGGGTACTTTCTCTTACCATCTTCAGCTGTATTGAGCTTAAGGCTCTGGCCTTTGAAGCTTAACTGTCCACCACCCACTTTGGTTTTGGCAAGCGATTCCGCAAGCTCAGCGATGTCCTCGGACGCCATCTTTCTGCCTCTCCAAACGTTCAGAGCTGTCAATTGGAAAAACAGTGTCAAGATAAAAGCAGCAAGTTATGATATGTAATCTGTACGAATAAACATATTGATCTGAACACCAGCGTGGGCTTCGCTCCCGAGACATCTGGTTGAGTTCTCAGCACTGTTAGTGCTTTCCCCACCACAACAAGGCTACAGTCACATTCCAAAGCCAGACAGTCAGATGGCATTGACTTGTCCAATACTGAAAAGACTCAGATTTTGACAGAGTTGTTCTGCTTCATAACCCCTAGCAAAAATTGTGGATTAAGGCAACATGAAGACATTAGTCTCTGAGCAACACTTTTACAATTAAAACGTAACGTTCCTCCCTCCACAGCCTCCATCCTTGAGCTAAATACACTGTACATTCCCCCTGTTCTCTAAAGCAAGGCAGAACGAACGCATCGTTTTTCCCTTTTCAGTGACCTCACCAGTAGTGCTCCCATCAGCACAGTTCTAGAACCACAGAGTTGCTGAAAACATCACGTGTGTGTGGCATACTGAGCTCTTATCTAAGGTTTATGGGTTCACATTCCCTTTGGACATCCCACATAGATTGATCAGGCACATTAACTGGGATGATCTTACACTGATGAGAAATTAGCAATCATTTTGCCTTCAGTTTGCAAAAGTTAGAAGCAATCTGTGCCTAGCAGCATCTGCATACCACTGTTTAATGAAAGTGAAGTAACTGCCCCCCGTTCATCCAGTGGGATAAACAGAGCCTTAGCTGGGATAAAAGATGATGTACAAGTGGTGCTTAGAAGCTTTGTTCTCTTGAGTAGGTGCTGCCAGGAGAAAGATGCTCACATAACTTACTCCACTCTTACGAGGCCACACAGACGATGGGCACTCCCAACCTATGCCATTCCAACACAGAGGAGAGGGCACTCTCCCACCCAAGAAGGCTTCGAGGCTGGTACTAAAGTCAGGATTCCAAGCCAGTCTGTTCACCTAGCTCAGTTTACTTCATACCTAATACCTCATCACTCCACCGTTTAAGAAAATACCCACCTCTGTTCTACTACAACACCCTCCTGCGCACTACAGGCATACGGAAGGGACCTCGAGAGACCATCGGGTCCAACACCGCCCTTACCGCCTTCGCCTCACACACAGGCCACCTCCCAGCACCAGCGCACAACTTCCCTCCCCCCCCCCCAAAGCCGACTTCCCCGCGCACCTGCCGGCCGCGCCCAGCCGCCCACCTACCAGAGGTCTCGGCGCTCCCAACTCTCCCGCAGGGAAGGCTTTAAAAAACAAACAAGTTACGAGTTAGGACGCTGGGGGAGCAAACCCGGCGCGGGAAGCGCCCGAAGCGGGGGTCTCCCCGCTAGTTAAACCCCGCGGAGCGCGCTATTTCCAACGGCCTGCCCACGCCAACAGCCAGCACGCCGGCTGCCCGCCGCGCTGCCCCGGGGAGGAGCCCGCCCCGCTCTGCTCTCACAGGAGCGGAGGGCCCAGCACCACGAGCGCCGGGTGACAGCCCAAGGTTACCCCCTCGGGCCGGTGCCGCGTCCCGGCGCGGTTCGCCCTGGGGGCGGCCGCCGGCTCCGCTCCTCCCCCGAAGAAGCTGCCGGGCGCCGGTGACGCGCGGCGGCGCGGGTGACACGCGCTCCGCGCGGCCCCGGGGGACGCCGCCGCTGCCCCCATCCCGCGTGACGCCAGGCGCGCGGGGAAAGGGGAGGGGGGGAGGGGAGTCCCCCGGCCGGGCACGAGCAGCCCGCGCCCACGAGGGGGTGCCCCCGCCGCCGCGAGGGAGGGCCGCGCGTGGGAATGCCGCGAGGCGCTCCCTTCCGGCTTCCCCGGCGCGAGAAGCCGGGCCGGCGGGGGCAGGGGTGTGGGGGGGAATTAATCTGCGGGATCGCCTCGCCCCACGCACACGCCCCTCTCCCCGCCACCGCTGCCGCCTCCCCTCACCTCCGCGAAGGATCCCGCACCGCCGTTCGCCACGGGAAGCGATCGAGCGGCGCCGACCGAAGCCCTCACGCCGCCGATGGGGGCAGGGCAGGTGGGGGAGGCGGAGGATTTGAAAGCCGGCAGTTTTTCTCCGCCCTCCGGGATTGGCTGCGCGGCGTGACGTCACGTGGGCAGGGTTCCCCCCTCCCTCCCCCTCCGCCCCGCGCCGGGTGCTGACGCTCGGCGTGCCGCAGTCGGCCGGTCTCGTCGCGCGCGGTGCCGCGCGGTGCCGCCGGCCGCGGAGGACGCCGGGATGTGTAGTTTCGCGGCGGGAGCGCCCGGCATGCCTCGCGCGGAGGCAGCCCCTGTGGCGGCGGCCCGGGCCTAGGCCTGCACCGCCTCCCGTGGCGCAAGTCAGGCGGTTCGCTCTCGTCCGCCTCCGCCCCTGCCCCTCCGCGGCTCCGGCTCGGAGCGGCCGCAGCCGGTCTCAGAGGGCTCGGTAGATCCAGCGTGCGCCTGGGCTCCGGTGCCCAGGGAAGCTGTCGCCGGAGGAGCTCGGAGTGGCGCTGCAGGCCTCCCAGCACCCCGGGTGGGATGCCTCAGCCCTCGTCTCTGCAGGCCTCAGCACTTCCGTGTCACTGCCAGACCTCTCTGCTAAGGGACGCCAGTCGCTGGTGAGGCTGGGTGACCTGGGAGCCTGCCCTGAGGCTGGCGGGCATGGTGGACCTGCTCTGTTCCGGTGGAAAATAAAAAGCAGGCCAGTTTATTTGTGGAGCATGACAGCTGAAAGAATAAAAGCCATAAACCCGTACAGCAGCCAGATTGTAAACTTGAGCAGAATTTAACTATTGTAAATAATAAAAGGAGTTTCTCTCGCAGCTGAGGAATACTAAGGAGCTGAGGCACTTGCTGGATTACCGTTGTATGTGAGAAGCATAAAGCTGCCAAAAAACTGCCGGTGAAGGAATAAGTTAGTGTGATCTCAGGGAGCTTGAATTTGGAACATGAAGCAAGAAAACTGGTATTTGTTATTAGTGCCTCACGATCTTCAGCGATAAATAGGATCGTATCAAATACCTCGTTTGCTATGTTTCTAGTTTTTCTCCCCAATATTGGCTAATGACCTGGGCCAGAGGGGTGAGAGTAAATAAAGCCTTTGACTGGGGCTGCAGCTGTATTGGGATGGAGGAGTACCATGCTGTTTTAGTATAGATATATAGACTCATTTCCCTAAACAAATAGCTTTACAAATCAAAATCCTTTTTGCAGCACTGTAACTAGTTCATAGCAGAGATTGGTGGCGTTCTGACTCTGCCAACAACCTGCACACGAGACTCAGATAACCACACTCGCCAACTCTGGAAGCTTCATGTTAACCACTAAGGAAAGATGTTATTTCATGGCAGGAGCAGCACATGCTGGATGCAGGAGCAGCACCTTGGAAGACACCTCTCAGTTTTCCAAGCAAAGGAAATTGGGCCAGCAGGAAGTGTAACAAGCCAGTTAATGGAGAAACTCAGGCCTGCAAATACTCTCGGATTAAAACCCAGTGTTTATTCCAGTATAACTCCTGATTGTGTGTTGATTTTGGATTTATTCCTTTTTCACCAAAGCTCTTCTTAACGTCTCCTCATCGAGCTGTGAGGTCTTTCCTTTCAGAGGCAATTCATCGTTGGAGGTATCCTGGGCCCTGTGACTCATTTGATGGTTAACAGCTCAGTGATGCTGCCCTCCCAATATCCCCTGGCACATCAGGTTTCCCTGTGTTTACTTTCCCCCACCAGGCCTGCACCACCTTTCTTCTACACAAAGCCACCCCTTGGCAGGGATTGTCATTTTGTGCACCTTTTGCCCAGCGGCTTCTTCAGCAGAGGCCCAGCTTGGTTAGACTTGACTTACTGTCACATGTCATTGCCTAAAAATAAAAGGTAAGAAATCTGCTGAAGACATCATAAAAATAAACATTGGCCTATCCAGGAACAGCAATCTATTCAGATCACGAACAGCAATCTTCGGATCATGATGAATAGCTAAAAAGAAGTGCACTGGGATTAAATATTGTGAAGAGCATAAGACAATGTTCTCCAGTGTCATACAGTACATTATACAATCCACAGCCTATCAGTTTACTGTGTTGACAGAGCAGCCAGAAGCCAATCCTACTCAATATAGTGAAGTCTTTCCTTTTCCAATCCATGTGTGTTAAATTCCAAACAAGTGTAGTACTCTTCAGGTGCTACATTGTACCTGCTTCTGAATCTTGTCCGAGCTGCTGAGCAGCAAAGCACAAAGTGACACTGTAAATAGAGAAGTGAGACACTGAGGAACTGATTACAGTGGAAAAGAGGTGACAAATTAAACCAGCGTTGCTCTGGAAATGATGATCTGACGGTAGACAGAATCTTTTAGGGAGAGGAAGACCGATCCTACCAGGGAGACTAGTCTGGGAGCTGAGCATGAAACTAATTTCAGAGGGTTGTTTGAAGTTAATGGTAGGTGCAGCAGGGCAGGGATGGATCAACACTCCACCACCACCCCCTCCCCCCTCCCCAAGTCTGCAGTGGTCAGTATATCTCATGCTTCACACAGAGAAGACAGAATAACATGTTCCACTGGGCCCCCGCTTCCCACCAGCAAAACTCTTCCTGGGGCTCCATCTGCATGGGCTGCTGTGGAGATCTAGGCCACTTTCTGGAAATATTGAGGGATTTGGGATGAAAACAAACCCAAGATCTGGTTCCAAAAAAGTGCCTAAACTTGTATGTGTAGAGATAAATATATATATATATAAATATATATATATGCACGCACATACAAATTATAAAAACATGCACTTCTATTGTATAATACCCAAATGTATATAATATAATAATGTTGTATACACAGACACTGTGTCTTCCTTTCCACCCAAAGATTTATCTTTTCACAAGATCTTTACAGGGAACCCCCTCAGCAGTGCAGGGTGGAATAAGTAAGAGATAATCGCTCAGTTGTAAGCAACAGCTCTGGCCCCCTTCCAGCAAACATATATGGGTGGGCAAAAGGGTCCTCTGCCTCACATACGGGGTAATCCCACGGGGAGGGGGGTCCTGAAATTGAGTTCATTGCTGCCCTTCACATGCAATCACTCTGCAGAGGCAGCTCTCCTATCTTTCAGAGTATATTTTCTGTATCAGCAAAAACTGGGAAGAGGAAAAGCATTGCGCTAAAATAAGAACAGAGCCTCCACAGCTTAAATGCTTTTTAAATTTTTTTAAATTTTTTTTTAAAGCCTAATTCACCTTAAAGAATCTCAAAACCAACCACGAGAGAAAAAGATCTGTGAATTTCTGTAATGGGAAGCGGTAGCCTCTAGGGCCCAGAGGATATGCAGGGAGGCATTTTCTCTTGCTGGTGCGGCTGAGAGCGATCGAGCGATCGAGACCTGGAAATGAAAGTAAAGAGATCAGGAGGCACATGGAGGGAGCTGCAGGGGCAGCCGATCCAGAAGCAGAATGCTGCCTTCTGTAATTAAATAGCACTTACTATTATTATTACTTCTAGTAATAATACATTAATAATATCTCTAGTAATATAATATCATTTATCAAGGAAAGTTTATGCATAGTGTGGGGGGGAAAACCCGAGGAGAGGTGAGTCCTTTATTATTACTTTGGGGGGATTATTTTTGTATTAAACCAATTCTCTGTGTGTGTGTGTGTGTGTGTGTTTATGTATGTAGAAAGGGGCGGACTTGAGAAACGGGAAAATCTGGATGTTGCTTCATTAGAAAGTAAAGGTTTCAGATAGTGCCTGCATGGATGAAACGTTGTGTAATTGCAAATTTAAAAAAAAAAAAAGTAGAGAAGAATATGGGCGAGATTTTGAAGCTAACCCCCTCTTCCGCCAAAAATGTGGGCTTTGAAAAAAAAAAGGATAATTGTCGGAGATCCTAATCCCACCCCCTGAAAAAAAATGTGTTAGTAGTCTAAAATGGATAGCTAGGGGAAAAGCCCCTGGGTTTAGAAGAAAAACTTAGTTTTAATTGCGTTTGTGCCTGTTTGTGGTTTGTAGGTTTGAGAGCTGTGTGCAGGTCTGTATTTAGGCTGCAGTTTCCCCCTCTTGTTTGGTATAAACCCCATGAAGCAGCAGAGAAGCCCTGGTGGAGTAGCTTTTTAGAATCACCTTCCGTAGGGGCTTGTAAAGTTTATCAAATAAGGTTGTGGGATTTTCAGATTTTTATGTATATTCTTTAATGCTTTAGTCGTTTTCTTGGTGGCAGGGGAGTTTGGGGGGAGGTGTGTGTGTTTTGTTTGGGCTGTGTTTTTTTTTTAATCTTAAAGACGCCTCTCAGACTCCTGAGATGTGTAATTTTATTTAACCGGATGGGGGTGGGGAAGGAGGAAAAGTATGTTTTTGTTTGAAAATTTTCATTTTTCCTCTTCCCGGGGAAGCCTGGATATCTCCAGCCACGGGAGACCCTTCCCAGCAGGACCGGGGTGTCGGGGGTGCCGGCGCCCGGCCGAGCCGCGGGGCATACGGGAGGCGCCGCGGACCCTCTCCGCTCGAGGTGGCGCTTTTGTTCGCGGCGACCGCTAGGCAAGGCCGGGGATTAGCGGCCTAGTGCTGGGGGTTGGGGGAGGAGGTGAGAGCGGTGGCTCCCGCTCCAACCGTGCGGAAACCAGCCCCGGAATTTAATTTTTAAGACGAGGGACGGGAGGGCGAGCTGTGTGGGAACGAAACCGAGAGCAGGTAGCTGAGGGACAGGCAGCATCACCCCGCTGCCCCCTCCTCCTTGGCTGCACTGCAGTGCCCCTCGGGCAGGCCCCAGTGGGCCAACGCAGGAGGAAGGGTGGCCTGCAGTGCGTAGGGTCGCCTTGTAGTACGTGGGGCTGTCGCGTGTGGGACTCAAGGCTGGAGGGAGTAGAAAATGGAGTGATGTGAAGCAAGGAGGTCTCTTGAGGCTTTGGCCACTACTTCCATCACTCTCCCTAAGAAACTTTATGGTCGCTGGTTTTAATTTCAGCTGGGGATGAGGGGGCTGTCACCACCTGGCCCTGTATTCACTGCAGGTATTGCTGGGTGAAGCTGGTGGCATGCAGATGAGAGCTGCCCTGATGGTGCCACTGGGCAGGAGTGGGACTGGCAGGGTGCTGGGTTGTGGGCGAGCAGCCATGGGGTGGCCTCCACTTTGGGGTAGCTGGACTGGGGAAGGGTTGTCTGATCTGGTGGGTGTAGCATGGGGGGGGAGGGTTTGTTGGCTATAAGCAGTATCCAAACCCAGAGAGCAGGGCATGACAGAGCAACGGTAGAGTAAGAAGGATCCTATGTTTGTAGTGGGCTGTGTGGCTTGTCCTCTGCTTGATTTGAGTTCTGTTACCCATTCTGCTGCACCACCAAGGTGGCCAAAGTGCAGCTAGTGAAAGATTTCATGTTGTGGACCAGAGCATCCTTGAGCCTTTTGCTCGGAGGAAAGCCAACACAGTCTGGGGCTGTCCTGTCTCAGCTCTACTACAGCTGCTTACATCTTGGTGCACTTGTTTCTGGCTGAAATGTTACAGTCAAAGGCTGGAAGTTGGTGAAACGTGAGCTCATTGCCATCCCAGAAATACAGTATGAAAAATTTTTCCCAAATTCAGCTCTGGCAGGGTTGGGATTAACACCCATGTCCTTGATAAGCTAAATTCAGGTCTTTCTGTTCATCTCATAGTGTCTTGTAGAGCTTATCTACCCAGTTTGTGATTGACTCACCCTGTTTACAGGCTTGAGCTTCCTTCTGAAGGCAAGAAAACCATTTTGCCTGTCTGCAGCAATTTATTTCTGTCTGGCAAAGAGTTTGCAACTCATTGACAAACTCTGAATAAAGTCCTCTCTAGATACAGGACCAGAGAGGATAAAGATCTCTGGACTGAAAGGATAAGAGCTTAGTAATGGGGATATAAACACTCTGGATTTGAATTCTGTCGATGATTTTAGCAGATAAGTCTGGACAGACAGATTTGAGGAGAAAAATAAAGGACACTTAGGCACACTGCTTCATGAAATGTTTTCCACTGTGTTTCTAAAAATATTAAAAGACTGAGAAAACAAAAGCTAAGGCTCTGTCTGCACTTAAAATTAATTATGCATCAACTGTGACACAGTGTGCAGCAGAACTGGAGCGTTTGCATGAATGGGTGACTCGTCTTGAGTTTGCTGGTGTAACAGGTCTGTGGCTTGGTCTGAGAGTTGAATACGACACTATGAAGAAGTTGTGACAATGAGAGGAGACAGAAGTGACTTGAGTTTATTGGGGAGATGCAGGGGAGGAGGTGTGAGGAGCAAAACGAGGAGGCCAAATAGTAGCTTCCAGCAGTGATGGGCCAGGCAGGATGGGGGAAAGGTCTGCTATGCATGAAGGAAGGCAGCGGTGTGAAGTCAGATTGAAAGGGAAAGGTTCCTAGAACATGTATAAGAAGTTGTTACGGCAGCAGCATGTGGTGAGTGTTTTGAGGGTGTTGCCGTGCGGACATGAGTCTTACATGCAAAGTTGTGACATAAGTGTGAAGGCGTGACAGAGCTTTAGCAGAGGAAGCTGATCACTGACTTGCAAGGAGAGAGCAACGTGGGGCAGTAACAGGGAGCAGCAGTCTGGAGAGGAGATCAGGCCTGCTTCTAAAGAAGGTAATGGAGGGTCTTGGGTTGGATAACATTCACTGTGGAAGATGAGGGTAGCAGTATTGCAAAGATTAAACAGCATGCAGGGCACAGGGTATTTTTAATGAGGGTTATGTGGCAAGGATCAAAACTGTAACAGGGTATTGTGGGGCTTGCAGAGATGCAGTATGTTGGTCAGCCTTCCACATGAAGCAAGGGTGGTGATAATGCATGTTGGATGTGGTGGTGAGGAGAGAAAGAATGCCAGAGGAGTTGGATAACTCTAGGAAGAAGATGTTTTGGAGCCTTTCCTTGTAGTCCTTGGCTCCACTACAGATTTCAGTTTGTAATGTTTGAATGCCCTTCTCTGTGGACAAGCAACAGTAACCAGTTCTCCTTGTAGCACCTGCCCACATCCTACTGTGTAGGATATTTTAGCAGTGGGGCAGAGTAGCCATCAGAACAGGTACTGATCTCTTCTTTAACCCTTGCGGTAGTGTTTTAAGAGCTGAGCTCAGAAGCAGAGGTTGAAGTAGCCATGTGCATATCAGAAGCTTTTCAAGGTGACAGTCTGTTCTGTGGATGTACATGAGTGTGAAGGTGTGCCACAGCATTTCTGGAATGCAGCCATTCGCTTTGTGATGACCAGCCAGTGTTGAGCTGCTCTCCCTGCAGTCACCAACAATCTCCCTTTTCATCAGATCCGTGGGCTGCTACTGCTTCACTTCCCTGACTTCTGTTCTCTCCAGTGTGACTCATGTCAGGGAGCAGCAACAGCAAGTCTGCTCCTCCAGGGAGGACAAGCTATGAGCTGACAGTAATGACAGCCACCAGCAGTGCCCTCATTAGCCAGAATGGAGTCCTACCATATCTGATCAGGGCAAGCAGAAGATGCTGATAGCAGGAGCTCATCAACAGTCCCAGAGAAGATGAGATTGTTAACTAGGTCCAGAGTTTATCCAGCAAGTCCAGCAGTAGCAGAAGGTGCCGGAGACAGGACTGGAGACAAGCTGCCTACAGTGTAGGTCCAAGGTTTGTTCAGGAGATACGCCTGAGGGCAGATGCACCTGCACCATGGCTCCAGTGAGGTTGTATACCTGAACCTGAGCTTGAATGGAGCTCTTGGACCATGGGCAGAGGGTGCACGGGTATGGGTCCAAGGTGAGGCTGTTTGGAGCATTTATAGCCTGGTAGGACACTCAGGGCTCAAACATCTTGGAAGTCTTCCTTTGTCTCTGTCCTTTTCCTCATCAGCCTTTGTGAGGGTCCTCTTGACCTTTTAACTCCTCTTCTCCCCTCCCCAATTTATCTCTTGTTGTTTCCTGTGGTGACTCTTTTCCCACCCTTGTCTCTGATGGCCCCTACAGTGGTGTGGGGTTGCTCTGTCCTCTTTCATGGCTTTCACTGCTGCACTACTGCTCCTCTTCACCTTGACTGTTCTTTCTTACTTATTCTGTCTTTGCAGAATTTCATGCAAGGAGAAATGTAAAATAAATGGGCTCTGTCTCTTTTTCCATCTCTCAAGCCTGCCTGCCTGTAACGTTAGTGATCATATTAACCTCACAGTCTCCTTGTTAAATTTCCTGCTTTCTTCCTGATTGCTCATTATCCAGGTTATTTATAAATCATTCCAGGCCTTCTGTTGGTGGTGTACTGAAGTCTACCTGCTCTTCTCCGTTGCTTCTGTTAAAAGCCTCAATAGACATGCAGATCATCACTCACCTTTGTTGGCTTTCCCTTTCTTGCTGCACTGCCCATCCTGTTCCAAATGCAGCTGCCTAAAATTTTCTACCTGCTGCTCGGACCACATTGCTCTCAGATTTAATGCCTGATGACTTACAAACTGCACAGTGTCACTTTCAAGCTCTTACTTCCTTCTGCTACCACTTATTTCTGGTCTTTCTGTCACTCCTGCCTTTCCCCCTTCCCCAGCTCTCCTTCTTGGTAAAGGGTAGGTATTAATACTTGGACATTTTGCATGGCACAGAGCACAACCAGTAAGGGCCTGCTGACTTGTCAGGATTTATTTGGTGTACCTTAACAGTCCCTTCACTGTGTGCCAGACTGAACGTGCCACAGATACCTTAAGATACCTTAGAATGGAGCGATGGTCTGAGTGTGAAACGGAGCTGGGCAGTAACGCTCTCCAAGCTGCTGTGTAGAGTTAGAGAAGTTATTTCTTTTTCTTGTAATCTCATCAGAGGTGATCCCAGGCCTGGAGGGCTCAGTGTCTTCAGGTCCACCTCAATTTGGTGTTTCTGTGCTTGCTGCCTTTTTCCTCAGGTTACCACTCCTCAAATGCTGAGCGCTATTTGTGATCACAGCCAGTTGATGGCAAGGCTGGGAAACGCTGTCACCAGCAACTCTGACTGTCACAAAGGGCCATCCCGTCTCCTCTTCTTTATTCTCTACTTGTGTGGCAAACCTGTGTACCTTGGGGCGAGGTCAAGGAGAAGCCGTTACACGATTTGGTCCCAAAACATAGGGGATGAAGCTTGTGTATCTAATGGTGCCACTCAAACCCATTTTAGTTGAGAAGAGGGACATTACTCCAAAATGGCTCCATCATACCTTTAGTTGTTTGCGCTTGCAGAGACCCAGACTGGATTTGGTTAAACCTAGGCAGGTTACTGTGCCCATTTGTGCCCCTGAGTAAGCAGGGATAACTCTCTCTTTTGTGTCCCTGAGTAAGCAGGGATAACTCCCTCAAGCGCTGCCCACCCCAGTTTAAAACACTGCAGGATGGGGCCCTGTCCCCTCTTCAGAGGAGTGTTCCAATGTCTCCATTGCTCTTGCCTTTGGATTTTCAGCATGAAGTTCCATTGCTTAGATTCATCAATGTTCTTTTATGTGGACCATGGTGAGCAATTCTGTCTCCCTTCTTGCATCTCTGTGATACGCCTCTGGACACCTTACATAGATTACTTGTTTCATATGCCATGTGGTAAACCAGGTTAAATAACCAGTGGTCAGAGTTGCTTATCATGGGAGGGTCCCAGCACGAATTCCTGAAATTGCTGCCAGTGCAGAGAAAAGGTTTGATTTTTGTTTTCTTTTTTTCTTTCCATTCTTAGCAGGCAGTCATGCCATGATTACAGTTGGTTCCTGTTGCTTTATTTACTGGCAGTCTTAAGCAGAGGGCTCAAATTGAAGTAATTCTTCTTTGCCCATGTATCCTGGCAATGGCATGTGAGAAAAAGCAGATACTTGGTAGTTAGCTGCTTGTCATCTTGTGTCTGCTGTGTGGATAAATCATGGACTTAAGTGTTCAGGTCACCTGGCCTGGAACATTTTGTTAGTATATTCAGACACACGCAAAATCCTGTGTTAATTGCCAGTGAGACCTATAATGACTCATTTTGTGTTTGTTTTGTTTTTTTTCTTCTTCCTCTCTAGCAACTATAATGGAGAGACAGAAGAGAAAACAAGAAATAGAGAAAGGACTTCAGTTCATTCAGTAAGTGGACAATGTCACTTGTTTCCTGTGGCTTTGGCGGCAGCTGTCTGTGTATCAAGGGTTGCAAGAGCTGAGTTCTTCCTATTCACCTCTTGGGAGCAGTTGTGTGGGAAAGAGATACTGGTCCTGAGGATTTTCATTGTGGTTCTTCAGGGTGCCTCTGTCCTGCCACCTCTCTAGATGTGAAATTGCCTATTTTTAATTTTCTTGGGTTTTGCCTTCCCCTGTAGTTCCAGGATGATCTTTAGCATAATGCAAATAGTACTTGGACCTTCTACTTTATCTCCAGTGTGAAGATCTCACAGTGCTCTCTCAACAAAGTTATCCCACGTTTCTTAGGAAGAGAACTAGTGTTTCTGTTCTAGAAGGCAGGGAAAGCAGGGTAAATGACTTGCCAGGTGCCTCATATAGTGCCTGTAGCAGAAACAAATGACCTGAGCTCTTTTAGAGTTGCCAACCTGGTAGCTGCCTCGGGCTGCTCTTTTATGAAGATTATGTGGCCTTCTAAAGCTTGAGGTGTGCACTCGTGTGGTAGCTGCAAGTCCAGGTACTTCCTTACAACGTACAGTAGTGTTTTTTCCCTCCAGTGTTTGACTTAGCAAAGGCCTCGGACTCAGGTCTGGGTTCCATGGTAAGGCAAGATTGTAACCAGCTTGTTTGGTTTGGGTTTTTAAGGTCAGCTTTGAGTCCTGCAGTTGTTAGGGCTGAAATCCTGTGTGTCTACAATAAGAAAAAAAGGCAAAAGTTTCCATGTTACCTGTTTATATCCTGTGTCAGGGCAATGATATTTTCACCCAGACTGAGACTAGATGAGGCTGGTAACCCAGTTTCAGAGAGGCAATTGTGAGTTTTATTGATTAGAAAGAAAGTAAGTTAGAAATATGGGTGCTCTTCATGCTTCTGGAGTGTGTTAAACTCTGAATGAGGGGCCGTGTCATTGGCTTGTTTTGATGTGAAAGAGAGTAGTCCAATGTTATAAGGAGCATGACTGTTTCTTACAAAGCCAAGGCATTTCCTGTAGTTAATTTTAAGGAGCAGATGATGATTAGATTAGATGAGATCTAAAGGAAGTTTATACTCTGATCAAGAAGACCGTGTATATGATGTATTTCAAAGGTGAGGAGACCTATGAAAGATGCTGAGGATTTCTCTCAAGCCTGTTGTTTTCTCCTTGAAAAGAAAAAATAAATAAATGTGGGCCAAACCTAGATGACCTGGATGGGCTGATTTGAAGAACAGAACCTTTCATCTAAGTCTCAGTGCTATTGTGGGGCGGGTGTTACCCACACGAGCACTGCCAGTTTTATGACAGCCTTGGCCAAGACAGCTGGAGTTAAATGGCCTCCTGGACCTGCATTTTGTAATTTCCTTTTGTGGTGTAATCCTGAAAGTGTGTGGCTAAGTGAAGGCAGAGGAAAGCGATTCCATTTATTGCTATGTGGCTTTGGTCATACAGAATGTTTGAGGCAGTCTGGGAGTGTCAGTCTGGTGCCTCTCTTTAGAGCTGGATACACCTGAAATACATTTGTATTCTCCATGGCAATCTCTCATGGAACTTTCTCAGGGAGGTTTTTTGTTAGGTGTCTGCCTGGAGGCACATTACAGAGGGTTGTCTGTGCGTGGAAAACAGCCGAGAGTAAGATTTCTCTGGTCTCAGATCCTTTCAGGACCTGACCATCTCTTGACATCACTGTGGCCATCACTGAGCAGAGGGTTCCCTGATGGTGTCCTCTTTGCCCCAGCTGCTCGTGAGGTGATAAATTGTTCAACAATTCACTGAGATCATCAACACACAGGACCAGAGAGATGGTTTCTTCATCAGACCAAGCCTGTGTTTGTACAGATGCCCATTTCATGAGAATTTTCTTTTTTTTCAGGTCCACGTTACCCCTATGCCAAGAAGATTATGAGGTAATAACGAATGTATTTTCTGAAGTTGGGAACTCTTTGGATAGCCAAATTTGTTCTGTTGCACAGCCATTAGTTTACATACCAAAAGTAGAGAGTGTGGGATGGTCTGTCACAATTTGTAACTTAAAACGTTAAGGTTCTCACAATGACAACTTTCAGGAAAAGGAGAAGACACTTGAGTGTTCAAGATAGGAGGAGATTTGACTGGATTATTCTCCTGTACCAAACAACCAATGTTTTACAGTAGAGTGGGGAGGCAGAAGAATCTTAGTGGGCAGGAAGCTTGCTAAAACATATGGAAAGGAACAGGAAATTGGGAAACCTCTCCTGTCTCTGAATGTCCACTTCATTGTGCTTGCTGTCTTCCTCCTGCCCAGGCCTTCTTGCAGAAGCTGGTGAGAAACCTGTTTGCAGAGGGCAATGACTTGTTTCGAGAGAAGGATTTCAAGCTTTCACTGGTACAGTATGTAGAAGGGTTGAACGTGGCAGAGTACGCAGCCTCTGACGAGGTGACCATCCCAAAGGAGCTCCTGTGCAAGCTGCATGTCAACCGAGCTGCCTGCTACTTTGCCATGGTGAGTGCCTTCCCAAGTCACCCCCAGGGGCCAGGGAGGACATCGTAGTTGCAGTGCCATGTAATTGGAAAAGATCTCAAGAGGGGTTTCAGTTGATTTTGTCCATTCCCATCTCCAATACTGGAGGAGATGATGATGCCCAGAAAACTCTGCTACCTCCCAAGTGTCACACTGTGTCTTGCAAGACCAGAGAGAGGATGCGAAAGAAGGGGAGGTAGGTCTAAGGTACCGAGAGTGCTGTTCTGGTTGATGTTGGTGAAGAGTCAGTACAATCTGGAGATTTTGACCAGTGCTGACCAAGTATTTCTCTGGGATACTGTTTGAGTATTGCTACAGAGGCTCTTGACTCCTTAAGTGAGGGACTGGAAGACAGTGAAAAGGTTTTGGATCTTGGCTGACCTTTCGGCATACATGTGGAAAAGGATTCTGCTATACTCAGGCTCTGAAGGGCCACATACTTCTATATTCCTTGGGAATCTAACAGCTTTTTTTCATGGCACAATCCCAGAGTAGATCCACCCTGTTCATAATGAGGCTGCGTCCCACGAAAAAAATTAGGAAGCAGTCACATAATTAAAGACTGGCACATGTCACATGCCCAAGGTAGAGAAGGGAACAAGATAAGGTTGCTTAAGCAGCCTTAATCCTGGCATGCACTAACTTTGCAGTGTCTTGCATTTTGCAAGACTTAAAACCCCCCTAAGGTTACAGGGTATTTTGTTGTGTTTTTACACTGGTCTGTGTATAAGGCAATATATGTATTTCCAGCTGCCTTTTATATTCCTGAGAAATAGAATACTTGCATTCCTGCAGAAGGAGAAGTTAATCTGCTGTGACTCAGCTGACTCAAGGTGGTCTCTTCCATGCAGGGGTTGTATGAGAAGGCACTGGAAGACAGTGAGAAGGCTTTGAGTCTTGACAGTGAGAACATCCGAGCGCTCTTCCGGAAAGCCCGCTCCTTAAATGAACTTGGAAGACACAAAGAAGCGTATGAGTGCAATAGCCGATGCTTGCTGTCCCTCCCTCATGTAAGTTTTGACATAGAACTCATCTTGATTTGAGTGGCTCACTGCCTTCCAGCTCTAGGACATGCTTAGTGTGAGGCCAGAGGATAGTGGAAGAGGAAGTTTGGCTGTTTCTGGAAACACACTTACAGCCTGAAATTCAGTTTCTCTGACTTGAAGATGATTGACCTCACATGTTTTCTTCAGCCCAGGTCACCCTCTGTGCACAGCGCTAGCCAGAGATGCTGGCTAGTGACAGCACGTTTGGTAGCCTGTGAAGAGCAAACAAAATGTGAGCTAAGGCAATGAGAGTCTTTAGATATATGAAAGCAACTAATCAAATGGGAGTAACTGGGACCATGGGACAAATAGGAACTGGAGCGCTGGAAGGAAAGCATGTATGCTTTTTCTGGTTTAGATAAAAATGTCTCATGTTTTACTTACTGATTGTTAAGGCAAGCTGATAAAGCTTTTTATTTCTTGTCAGACGTGCAAAGATGTCCTTGACATCACATGTCATAGTTATTTTTATGTTCACAGGTGTGTACCTTTCTGCATTCAGAGGGGACTCTGTGTATAGTAGGCCCTAGATATTTTCCTGACAGTGCTTTTGTCGAGTTTCCTTTTAGGCCAAATATTGAACAGGAAACCACACTGTGATTAGATAGATTCTAGTCAGCACTGGTTGTCTTTGCTAAATTCAGTTCTGATCCATCACAGTAATGCTATTATGAGAAAAATGCACCTACTTCATCAGAACTTATCTTCCCTTTATTAGTAGTGTTTCTGAAGCAGTCTTTGGAAGCCTTGTTAGCAGTTAGTTACTCATTTTGAATAACTAGTTTCTTTGACTTGGTAGAAGAGTGTGACCAAAACACATTAAAGGTATCTGGGGAGTGCACGTGTTCATGTAAAACCACATCTGGCTGTGTGATACATGGCAGTTGAGCAACATAATTGAATATATTTTTAACCATATGCTTACGTTTACATGTCTCCTGTCATTATCATTACAATCATTGTGGTCTACAAAGACTTTATCAGACTTCTCTGTGGCAGGGAAGTTCAGCCTGCCTTACACACTCCATATCGAATGATCTGCAATCCCTATTTTAAACAATTCAGTTTTCAAAATTGACATACCCCACTGCCTGAACCTGATTAACAGAAATCATAGCCATTCTCTGCATTGAAGGCAAGGCGTGCTATCCATCATCTCTCTCTTGTTTCCATTGCGTCAGCTGCTGCACCTCTGGGGCACACGGGTACTTCCAGGGGGTGTTGCAGAGCTGAGAACTTTGTTGTGGTCAGGGCAGCGCATGTACTCACAGTTTTGGTGCTGAAGGGTTTGCCATTCAGTTGTCACACTGTCTAGCAGTGTTGACTTGTTTCTGGGTGCACATACTCAGTGCTGATAGTTGGCAGAGGTTCTGGGCATGGTGAGGTTGATACTCCTGATATGCTGTATTTTTTTGTATGATGTGGGTGTTTTAGTGCTGGTGGAGACAGTATTTCATGCCTTTGTTGAGCATCCCCACGTTCAGGTGGGAGGTGGTAAGCACCCAAGTATGGCATTTAGCTGGGAAGGGAAAGCTAAGGAAGATCTTGGGGGTGACAAACAGCAAATAGCCCCCCACCTCCAAACCTCAGGCCTGCTGACCAAAAGGACAATAATTAACTGCATGTTGTTGGGAAGGAAAGTGGAGGCAGTCTGGAGGAAAATACATTTTTGATCTTGTCCAGGAATCTGAGAAGACACCTTGGAAGTAGGATGGCTTGTAAGAGCTGGATAGGGTAACCTTGATAGGATCAATGAAAAGAAATTATGTCAGAGGTCTTTCTGGTGAGCCTTCCACAGGGAGCAAGAAAATGGCAGACTTCAGGAGACACCTGAGAGAGTGTTTGGAAAAGCAGAATCATCAGAGACAGAGCAATGAAACCATGATTGGTGTTAGAAAGATCTGAGAGGTGGAAAACAATGAGGAAGGAGTGGAAGCAGTGCAGTTTGACAAACTCCGAGGCATGCGGGGACAGTTTTAGGAGAGGGTACATCCTGAAGGGGTGTAAGATGGAGAGAGAAGGGGAAATGAATAACATAGATTTTGTCATTATAGAATTCAGAGAAGATGGTTACAAGATCAGCGTTGAGGGAGTGGGGGAGCAAACAGTGCTACTCCAAATTGAAAGGAAAAGTTATTGATGGTGGGGCCTGGAAGAACTGGAGGCAAGTGAAGGATTGAAAGGGAAAGGATGAACCTGCAGGGAGAAGGAGGTTGGAAAAACCGGCATGGTAGGTAGAGAGAACAAGATTCAGAGTTGGAGACGTGGGGACATTAAGGACGGATATCACAATAGGTTGGGCAGATGGTGGGTGGTTTTTCCTCTTTGAATCAGGTGTTAAAGTGTTCCAGTGTTTTTTTGAACGGGGAGGGAGAGAGAGGAAAGCGGAAGGAACAGTCGCTGGTGATCAGTGAGGAAGCGTGTGGTAGGTTGTTAGTCCAGGCAGAACCAGAGAGAATCGAGCAGAGGAATAAAAGCACAGCCCAGAACTTTGACTAAAGCCCAGAATGGTGTGTGATGGGGCCTGGGCAGTGAGCAGGGAGGATGGCTAATGGCATGCATCAGGGAAAGCACGGGGATCCGTTTGACTAAATGGGGTCTGTTTAACCAGAGCTGGAGATGGTAAAAATGCCTTGTAGCTAATAAGCTGGAAACTGAGGCTTGGGTTCTGCTTTAAAAACAACAAACAAGCAGAACAGGCTAGAGAATGCTGTCTGCAGTATCAAACCTGGTTATTAGCTCTGTGGCTAGCAAAATGTACAGAGGCTGTGCATGCAGGAAGGCGTGCAGGCTTCTTGCCCCTGGACACAGGGACCATGTGGGAGCAGTATCAGCGCCCAGCACAGGGCTGCTAGCAGCCAGCTTTGGCAGCTCCTTCAGCCACCTTGCCTGCAGCACTCATGGACTCTGCTTTCAGAGAGTGGGTGCTTTCTTGGATGCAGACACTTGATTCTGATTTTCTGCAGCATTGAAAGTGTGTGTGTGTAGATCTGGTGCAACCTCAGTATCTCAGCAAAACCAAATGATAAGAGCACTTAGGTCTGCATAGAGTCTCCTAGAGCTGCCCTGGGAATTGTCCCCCTGCTGCTGTCCACAAGTGAGGCTTCTTGGCACACGGCCCTGTGTGGGTAACTGCATCCCTGTTTATTTCACTGTGTGTGCTGCAAAGGCAAAACTGAAAGTGTCCTGCCAATGGTTTTTGCCCCCAGGATGAAAGCGTTACACAGCTGGGACAGGAGCTTGCCCAGAAGCTGGGACTGAGGGTTCGAAAAGCATACAAAAGACCTCAGGTATGACTTTTTTCTTTTCTTAGAGATCATTCTTTGCCTCTTTCAGATTTACTTCTGCAGAGGTGGTAGGTGCAGCTCTGCAGCTGTAGACACATGTACACTGCCCTTTGATCCCTTTGGTAGGCCCCTGGTAACTCTCTCTGTCCTGACCCTCTGACTCACTCAGATGCATTTCAAACCCCATTGCTGCTCTGTGTCTGCTGCCAGGGTGTTTCCTGCGTCCCCAGCTGAGCAAGGCAGAGCTGGGCTGGTGCTGCAGAAGAGGTTTCCAGTGCCCTGGGAGCCTGTGTTTTTGGGAGGGAGGGACCTGTGGCCTGATCCCAAATAAGGTTTTGCATCACAGTCCTTCCCCTGTTATGGCATGAGAAGGGTGGGATTCTCTGCTACATTAGAGGCATGTCTGGGTTTGTAGTGCTGTGGGTCATGAGGGATTCTTGCCCCATATCTACACATACACCGTCTTCGTGGTGGTGTGAAGGCTTGTGCTTTGGGAAAATAACGAGTGCACATCTGGTCAGGTGCTGGGAAAGAAGGCAGCAAAAAAGCAAGTTGTGGGTCCAATAAATTGCCCCCAGTATCTGAGTAAGTAACTGGCATTACAAGAAAGCGCCACTGAAACAGGAGTGCGAATGGTACTTAGGTGTATACCCTGGGATGGAGCTAGAGGGCGTTAAACCATTGCCAGCTCTCCTGGGTAAAGCTGCCTGGGTCACAGAAAATCCCAGATTGCCTTTCATCAGCTGGTGGTGGAGGCTTACACACATCCAATTTACAGACAGCTTCTGGAGTAAATTTGGCTGTAGCATCTTATTCCTCTCCCTGACCAACCTCACATGAGTGATTGGCCTACCCCCAAAAAACCCCTTGACGTTGTAGCAGCTCTCAAACCTCTGAAATGACTCTGTCTCAAAGAAAGGGAAGTTTTATGCAGATATTTTTTGTAGATGCTCATTGTGTTGGCCTTGCTGCCTTTATGCTGCTGTCATGTTACTCAGCTGTGACAGGCTTAAACCACACGTATGTTAGAAAAATAAAAGCTAAAAACCCAAAAATGCTTTTTATTATTTGAACTTTAGTGATTGGTGTTTTGATAACCCCTTGCTATCTCGTGTTGACTTCCAGCTTTCATTTGAGTGCTGTGGTACCTTCCCAAAATAGTAATTTCTTAATGAAAAGACCAAAATAAAGTTCCTTAGGGAAACTTTTTGCTTTCTGTTTGTGTGTTGGATGCAGGGTGTTTTGCACTGAGGTGTCCAAAACAAATATATGTCCCTTTTGGTGTTCAGAAAACTGCACCCTTGTGTCACAGTAGGTGGTTTTTGGGGTGGCTTTTACTTTATGGGCAGTGCCTGGAAGGAAACCATATTGTAACCCAGCTTTACCTAGTTTACAAGCATTCGTGGGCTGTCTATGTTCTAAGACCTCTCTTTCTTTGCAGCAGGAATTGGAAACATTCTCACTGCTCAGTAATGGCACATCAATCAGTTTGTCAAATCAGGTAGAGTTTGTATCCTGTGGTTTTTACTGTTCAGGGGTTGTGCTACTAGAATGCCTCCTGGTTTTATTTACACACAAATTTATAGCTGTCTGTTAGGATTTAAATGTATTAATTAGTGTTTTCTGCTTTTAAGGAATGATGCTGAGGAAATTAATTTCTTTGAAAATATTTCTAGTGACAGTGGGTTTTTTTATGTCAGTAATTAGATCACTGAAGATGGGTTGTTTTTTTTTAGCTATTGTAAATTGTTTGGCTTTCTCTTTCATTTTAAATAAGTTTCAGTTTACAAGTTTTTACACAGTTGGGGCAACGCTAAGTTAAAATCAGAAGGTGCCAAAGTCCTACACAGTTAAGGTATTCTTTGTATTGCCCCATCACCCAGAGATCCAGTTTGGGCAGGGTGCTGTACAAACAGGAAACTAAAATGTAAGAAATCGCTGATTTTCTTGTTCCACCACTGGCAAAAAAAACCCCACACAACCCAAACACTTCCTGGTTTTACTGGCTGTTTGGTACTTCACGAACTGTAAAACCGTAAAATTTGACATTTTATACAAGAAGATGAGGTACCATAGAATTAGCTTACCTCCCACAGTTCAGTGACTTGCCTCCACATCTTTCTAGGACAGCCAGTCAGCTTTATTTCATAGCTGTGTCTGATTTTTCACTGTAAAATATTTCCTTTTGCAAGGAATGAAAATAGTGCAAAAACTAGAAGGTGCAAAACCTATTGCAGTAGGTGCAGTATCTCAAAAGCCATGTTTTGCTTGTGCCTTTTTTTTAAGCTTAAGCTGGAGGCACATGTACTTACCTCTGTTTATGTTTCTGTAAAATACAGGCTTATTTTAGTCCTTGCCTGGAGCTCCAAGTCAGCAGTTGTCTTGGCGAAAACCTTTTCCTGTTTTGAGTCTTCTGTAAAAGTTTGTGGTTGTTAGATTGCAAAATATGTGCACTAAGAAAAGGAACATTGTGTAAGATCAGGCTAATCAGATCTCAGACTGCATGGGGCCCACCGATTGGTGTGTCCTGGGACTTGGGGAACAGCGTTCTCATCCACACATAAGAAACCCTATTCTATGTACAGATTTACTCACATGGCTGCGTATTATGCAGGGCTGGTATTCTTTTGCAGCAGCAGAGTTTGTTCACTGCTGGGGGTAAAAATGAATAGGTCCTTTGGATTAATGGCCTCTGTGGCTTTACTGCTACTGCACTGAAAGAGTCCGTAAGGAAAAGAAAGGACCCAATGCATTTAGGAGTTGTCAAGCCTCATCTGTGAATCACAGAGTTGTACAGGTTGGAAGGGACCTCCAGAGATCATCGAGTCCAACCCCCCTGCCAAAGCAGGTTCCTTAGGATAGATCACACAGCTAGGCATCCAGACAGGACTTCTCCAGAGAAGGAGACTCCACACCCCCCTGGGCAGCCTGTCCCAGGGCTCTGTCACCCTCAGTGTGAAAAAGTTCTGCATATTGGTGTGGAACTTCCTGTGCTCCAACCTGAGGCCATTGCCTCTTGTCCTGTCTCCACAGACCACTGAAAAGAGGCTGGCCACCTCCCCCCGTGTCCCACACTTCAGATACTTACAAACATGAATAAGATCCCCTCCTAGTCTTCTTCTTGAAATGTGAATACCTTTTTAAAGATGAATTTCTATTGACATTTTTCTCTACCCTTTCCTACACCCTCTTTGCAGACTGCTTCCAATGGATTGGGTTTGATAGACGACATCGAAACAGGTAAAGACATTTCTGTGATTTTTGTGGCTTTGGTAAGGTCTCTGAGCAGACTGGCAGGCCTGAGTTGTTTGTTGTCTTCACTTGTGTCCCTTCTGCATGCTCCTGGCTTTGGTGACATGGAGGAGAAAAAGGTGGTGGGAAGTAGGAGTGGTTTTCTTGCAGAAAAGGTTTTTGTTCTGGTCCAGTGAGGGACATATCTGGAATTAAAATGGTCTGTTGAGGTATACAGCTCACTCCAGTTGTGCTTTCTTAAAGCTGGGCTTGGCAAAGCTACTCAAACTCTGCTCCCAGCCAAAACAGTCTAGATAAAGTGAACTTAAGGTTGTAGGCAGCTGTTCATGCTCTGAGCACATATCATTCTCCAAGAAATTGAAGTGGAGGAAAAGAAAACAAAAGGATTTGGGAAGGACCCAGGGAGAGCCTGTTCAGGGTTATGCACCAGGGGGAGCAGGAGGAGGTGTACAGCATTGCTTTTCCCATGCCGGGAAACAAGTGGCCTTAACTCTGCCCCTATAGAAAGGCTTGCTGTGTGCTTTGCCCTTTGCTGTGTGCTAGATCATGGAACTCTGTGCCTCTGAGCAGATCAGTCTGTTCCTTTGAGAGGCAGCTGTGAGTGTGAAGACTTAATGCTGCAAGTAGCAATTGCTCTTTTTATAGAAAGAAGCATAATTTCATTACTAGGGTGCTCTGGTGTGTGCTTTGGAAAACACATTTGTTCTCTGTTGAATGCCAGCCCAGGACCTGAATGCTGTGTGCAATCAGGAGACCCAGTTAGGGAAATTAGGAGTTTTTCACCTTATCTTGCTGTGCTAAAGTGAACTGGACTCCTACTGCAGGGCAGAGAGTGACTGCATCGCGTGAGCTCTTTATCTAATCCGATTTTGGTGTAAGCAGCGTGCCACCTTTGCTGCTGTTCAGGCAGAGAGAACCTTCACTGCTGGGAAATCTTTCAAAGACACTGAAATTACCTTATCCCATCTCCCAAAGAGTGGTGTCCTACCAGGGTGGCTGTAAGTGCTGGGTACCTTGAGAGGTTTTTTTTAGCAAGGATTTTTTTGGTAAGGGTGGTTTGGTTTTAAAGTGAAAACTGCCAAAGCCCCATTTGCCCACACTTTACTTGAAATCATCTGATAACTCAACCCTGCCCTGCACAGACCATGGCCCAGCTCTGGCTCAGCTTGGCCTTGGATAGCTCATGCACTGGGGAACAGCTGCTGGTTTGGAAAATGGAGCTGGAAACAGGGCTTCTAAAACCACTGGGACAGGCAGGCGTATGGCCAGACAAGCTACCAGGTGGGGTTGGGGATGTAGTATGAGAGACTTGGTGGTTTCTTGTTTGAAGATGGAGCAGGCATTGGGTGAAGGCAGGAGGTGTATGAGCTTTCTGGGAGTACGTGAGATGAGGGTGTGGTGGCTGGTGAGAGAGGTCAGCAGATGGGGTATCCTGAAGAAAGCAGGAGTGGGAAAGGAGGGATAGGGGAAAAGATTGGACAGAAGGGAATGGAAGGAATGACAGGGTTTAACTGGTCTGTAAGGGGGAGCAGACATCTTCCCTCTGCCCCTTGCAAGTGGAACCTCTTGGTCACTGCTCTTTTCCTTGACCTTCAGTAAGCTGTAGGGCCTCCTATATCTTTCCCTGTTTTTTCGTCATGAGATCAGTTTTTTGGGATTTGGGGCCTGTTGGGGTGTGTGATGGCCTCTTTCCTCTGCTTCCCAGTCTGAAGGGGAACCAGAGGGCCTCATTCATTCCTCAGAGGTCTAAACTTCTGGATCCTTTGGGGCCCTGTCATTGTGGACCCTTTTGCTTCCCCCCTGCACGTGTCCCTGTCCCTTCCAGTATGTACTGAACTTTTTGTAGGCCCCTGGAGGCATCTTGACAATACTCCAGATTTAAACATCTGAAAAACGGGAAGGCACAAGCCATCCCTCTACTGAGGGAAATCTGGCCGAGCCGCCAGCGCTGAGGGAAGCCGGATGGCTGGCTCCTGAGCGCAGCTGGGGGTCCTGCGCCAAAGGGAGATGAGCTGAGAGGAGGGAAGTCATCACAAGGGGCATAGGGCTGGAGCTGAGCCTGATCTGAGGGGCAGCTGCAAAACTGAGGATGTTCACCAGCCCCCTTTGAGCCGCTGCCTGCGGGGAATGTGTCCAGCTGCAGCGCTGAAAACGCCTGTTGGCTCCTGTAAGGGACACATGTGCTTTCCTTCCATCACCTGAATGGGGTTGTAGAGAGGCACCTGTGTCTGTCCCTTGCTGCTTCCCTGTGCTTTCCCTGCCTTTTGTCACAGATCACCCTGTGGTGCCTTGCACAGCCACCTGGGCTGGGTCCGTCTGCGTGGGCCGCTCAGAACAAACGCTGGAAGAAAGGTGGTGAGGAGTGCTCCTGTCAGGGTTAGAGATAAGGGCCCTGCGCCTGTGTCACCTCTGCTGCTGCTTTGTTCAGGACTTGGGGGAATTGCTGACTCACTGAGCTCTCTGAGAAGGGCACTGACATAGTCCTGTCACTGAACCTGTGGTGTAGAGGATGGTAACACAGCTCACTTGCCCAGTCCCAGTTAGAAAAGGATGGCTGGGTTCTTGTGGGGGCTGAGCAGACCTTCTCCTGACAGATTGCAGCATTTCTTGCTGGACCAAGATTCAGAAGTGTCTCAGAAGTTTGTCTAGTTTCTTTACCATTCTTACCAGCCTTTCTAATAATAGCTATTTCCTTTCAAAGTTTGCCTTACTTATAGCCTTAGCCCATCATAGCTACAGTGCAGCCACTGCTACATGGATGGAAAAGGTAGCGTCTTTGTCTTACTTCTTTTCTTTTATTCCAGGACATCTGCACAGGGGCAGAATTAAGGTAGTTTGGGTGCTTGGTTTGAGATCTGCAAATGTAATGCTGCGTTTTCTGAGTTTCTAACCTTTGAACTTTTTTTTTTTTTAACCTTTAATTTTTTTTTTGAGAATAAAATGCTCTTCTGTGAAGAATATGTGCTTGCAACCTTAACTTCACTTAACAGAGGTTTATTTTGCATGATGGGAACATCTTGACTTTTTGGGAATGTACTGGAGAGGTAAGGAAGCCATAGGGAAAATCACTGCTGCTCTCCTGCCCTGACCCTGGCTCACTCAAGTTCCCAAGGGGATGTTTGATGCTGAGGTGTTGAGGACGAGCCTGGGCAGCAGCCTCCCATCTATGGACATCAGGAAGCACTCAAAAGCAGGGAATTTACTCGCTGAGAGAATCTGATGGGGTATTTTGGGGACACATTGTGAGCACGACCTGGTCTGAGCACCTCATCTCTGACTCTCTTCCCAGCAGGACCTTGTGGTTTTTATCTTCTGCCATTTAGGGTAGGTGAGGTTTTAGAGAGAGTGTGTGAGTAAGCAAGCTTTCAGCTGGGATATCAAACTTTCAAGGAGCAGAGGAAGCGGTGATCTCTGCCAAATGCCTTAGTGAGGAACATTAAAGAAAACACCAGGTGGTTGGTTATGGAAAAATTGGATTATGTGCCCCTGGCCACAGCGAGTTCAGTAACTGCTCAGTCACACATTTTACGTTGTTCCTGGTTACTCTCTGTGCTTGCCAAATCCTGACAGTCGGTCTGGGCACTTACTGACCCTTAGAGTGTATTGCAGCTATCGGTGAGCTACTGGAGACTGGGAACAGAATAAAAGGGCAAGAACTTTTCAGACCAGAGCCCCTCCTCACCACAAAATTGTATTCTTCAGTTTGGTGATTTGATGGACTTGTACATTTTTATTTCATTATGCCAGGCTGTGCTCTGCTTGCCCCCTGCTAGAGGCTCTTCCAGGTGACTGGCTGTGTTTCTCCCTCACAGATTGTTCTATGGACCTGCAGTGCCTCCCAGCTCCTGCAGCCACCTCCATCCCTGTGAGCGAGGGGCTGGCCCCTTTGCCTTCTGACTCTGATGCAAAGGGCTTGCCTACCTCGCTCCCTGCTGCCAGCTTGCTCCCAGCTCCAGACTGTGTGGCCCTGCCAGTGCCTGAGAGTGTGGAGGACTTCACAGATGGGGACATCATTGGGGAAGAACTGGACTCCCTCCTGGACTCCCTCGCCGAAGGGTCACCATATCCTCTAGTAAGAGTGGGTGCTTCATGGGTCCCCTGCTTCTTGTTCCAAATAGATCCTTGGAGCATATGGATATGCATGCTGCCCCTCCATCTCTTTCTGTCAGTCTTTTTTCCTAGCTCTTCCTCTGGCAAAACTCATTCATTCCTTCCTTTACTTCTGCAACTGGTCTGTGAGTACTTAAGGAGCTCCAAGCCCTCTTTCCTGTGAGCAACTTCAGGGAACTGCCTCTCAAAAGTACCCAAGATAGCCTTCCCCCACATCACCTTTGGGGCTGCTGGTGTCTGTGGTGTTGAAGCAGGCCTGAGGGTAGAAATGAGTGTGCTGAAGCCAGAATGACAGATGTGTTCTATACAGTGGACATGCTCTAATCTCCTTGTATTACGTCCAGGCTGAATTCAGCCTGAGCTCTTTGAACAGGTTTGGGAGCTGTGGAAACAGGCTGTATTCATACTTACACTGGATTTTAGTTGTCAGTGTTGCTCAAATTACGTGAGCCAACTTGGTCTGGAAGCAATACAGCTGTATTCACACAGGATGCCTCTTGAGCCAAAAAGCTCTGATGAGAGGTGCCAGGAGTAATGGTCGTTACCCTGGCCTCAGTGCTGTGTGCACTCAGCTGCGCTATTTCTCAACCCAGCACAGGGCTCTACCTTCCACACTGATGAGTTCAGGTAGCCCAGCACCTCTTCAGGGTTCTTGGTCCCAACTGTATGCTGTGTATATAGACTGTGAGGTCTCTGGGAAGTCTGCATGTGGATGGAGCTGCTGGATGTCCTTTTGCTTCAGTTAAAACGGCACGTGCTTCAGTGGGAGTCTGTTGCTCTCTGTGTTCGCTCGTTCTCTGCTCCTCATTTCTGATGTGCTCTTTATCCCCCCCCCTTTCCCAATTCCCCAAAGTCTCTGGTCCAGGGCACCATTCCTACCAACCTGCCAACAGAGATGCCCCAGCTGATCCCTGTGTTTCCTGGGGGCACTCCGCTGCTGCCCCCCGTTGTGACAGCCAGCATCCCTGTCTCCACCCCGCTGCCACCTGCCTCCTTCGGCCTGGTGATGGATCCCACCAAGCAGCTCTCCTCCTCCTCTGTCCTGGATGCCTTTGAGGCCCCACCAGGAGGAAGTGGCGGCTCCACCTTAGATTCGCTGGATTCCTTGGATCTGCTTCCCTACACAGACTCGCGGCTCGATGCCCTGGACTCCTTTGGGACAAGCAGAGGGTCACTGGATGCCTTGGATTCCTTTGCCATTGGTAGGTGTGGGACTGAAGGGGTTTTGCACTGCTTTACCTGTCAATGTGTGCCAAAATGATTTCCTTCAGTGCTGAAGACCACTGTCTGCTGCTGTCAGAATGGGAGCATAAACGTAGAAGCAGACAGGGGTTGTCTTGGATAGGGTGACTGAGTATGTCTAGCTCAGGGCTAGTGAGAAAGGCTATAGGTGTGTAATCCCAGAACACCAGTATGTGCCTGGTGTGGAATCTCAAGAGAAGAAAGGGACACAGAGGTGATGATGAGCAGGGAGATTTAAACATGGCTTGGTGTTCAGGACACATCCCCTGGCACGGTTTGCTAGACTATAATATGATTCCTCCGCCCTCTCCAGTGACTGACATTTTGGACCAAATTAGCCAGATCCTGGTGGCTGTTTTAGATGACATAGGACCTTGTGCTGGGCAGAATGGTAGAGGCCAAAGTGGGTCAAAGAGTGCTCTGTTGAATGGGGTGCTGCGCTGTCATGTCACAAGGAGCAAAGCTGTGGAAGATGGTGGGCAAAGAGTAAGTCCCCTCCTGTCCCAGGAGGGAAGGCCAGCTATTTCTTGGCTAACTTGTCTCCAGTATTGCAGTTTGTTGGCAGCAAAAGTATTTTGAGAAAAGCAGAGATTGGTCAGTCAACACTCAGATTTACCTCAGCATTGGGCTGCCTTGGAGTTGCTTGCCACCTTGGGAATGCCAGCATTCAAGGGCATAGAGTTGAATTCAATAGGGTTTGGGGGACAAGAAGGCCTTTCCTGGAGATTTTCCAAGTCAGGGGCATTGGGGGAAAAATGTTATGAAATAAAGAAAGAAAACAGATTTGATAAGGATTCGTCTTTCTGTGAGCAGAACTGCCTCTGAAAGTGAAATGACTGTTTCTGTTTTGTGGGGCTCTTTTCCCCAGAAGAAACCAGCCCTCAGGAACTGCGACACCCGCCTGGCAGCCAAAAACCATCCCCTGCGGTGAGTGAGCTGCTCCCCCATGCTGATGTCCCAAGGTGCTCTGGAGCCAAGGTAGCGATGACTTGGGTGATGTAGGTAATTTGGGCCCCTTTTCTTAACCTGCCCCAGCAAGTGTGGTGTCCCATGCAGTGGGAAGGCAGGGAAAGGTTTCCCAGGAGGCAGTAGGAAGATGTTTGTTCCATCTTCATGTTCATCTGCAGTTCTTCATGTTGCCAAGGTAAATGTGGTGTGACCTAGGTTGTAAGGTCAGCAGGGGATCATGGAGGCCAGTGTCCCACAATATCTGGCAGCCACATAACACCAAAGGGTGGAGCAGAGTAAGCCAGCTTTATCTTCAGACTACTGAGGTTCATTGCTCCTCTCTGCCCATGTCAGGATGCTTCTCCAGATGCACTGTTCTTCCCCTCTCACATGTCTCCAGGCTTGGAGAAAAGGGCAAGGGTGATCTATGGTTAGAAAGCTTAGAACAAGAATTACTCTTAAGTTCCTGTCATCTGGTAGCTCTGTTAACATCAGTGTGAAGCAAAGTCTCTGTCCTCAAATTAATCTGCTCCCTGAAGACTCACTGTTAAGGGGTTTGTTTTTATTCCCAGGTTGGGATGGGGTTGGTGTGAGTGTCTTCCAATGCAGCATTGGCTGTGATGGAAGGAACGGGAAGGAGTGAGGGAGCTGTTTATGGTAGAAAACTGAGGTCCCTTACCAAGGACCCATCGTTGAAGTGAGCATACCGTTCTGTTACCTTTGAAAGAGTTGCATGCAGCTCTTTTGGAAATGTCATTTCAGATCTGAATGTTTTGTTGAGACAGGAAATGAGAAGGTTTATTGAGGGACAGGAATGAGGCAGGGGCTAAAGGGGTTCCTTACCCATGTGGTTCCAGAGCTGAAAAGAGAGGAACGTGTGTTTTCACACAGGTCAGCCTCGGTGGAGTGAGTCACCCAGCTGTGCTCAAGGTCACCGAGCACCTCCTGTCCCAGCCAGAACCAGTAATGCCCAACACAGCCCTGCTGGTGAAGAACCCCCTGGCATCTACTCATGTCTTCAAACAAGCCTGTCATATCTGCTACCCCAAAACAGGTGATGCGATTGCTCTGTCACCCAGAGCCCTGGCCTGGGCTAGGGTTAGCCTTTCCTCAGGCTGATGGGGCTCTTTCCTGCAGGGCCCAAGGCTGGTGATTACACCTATCGGGAGGGCTTGGAGCACAAGTGCAAGAGGGACATCCTGCTGGGCAGGCTGAAGAACTCGGAAGACAAGACCTGGAAGAGGATCCGTCCTCGCCCAACCAAAACCAACTTTGTAGGATCCTATTACCTGTGCAAAGGTGATCTGGAAGGGATGAGGCTGATGGTGGCTGGGAAGGGGCTGTTCAGTGTGTGCCAGGGAGGCTGGGGGGAGACTTCCAGTTGGCATCACCTCCTGTCTTTGGGGTCTTCCTGTCCCGTCAGTAGCCCACGGACCAGGAGGCCCGTTATGACTTAATGAAAGGCAGTGACCTCCTGCACTGTGGAGAGGAGGCAGCTTTTGAAGTGGGGGGGAGCAAGAGAGGAGTTGCAGAGGCATGGTGGGTTGCTGTGCACAGCTGAGGGCTCAGAGCTGCCCTGTTAACACGGGCTTTGCTGAGAACCTGCCTCCTGTGTGTTTGCCTGCATTAGTCCTGCTCCACCCAGCACCTCCACAGCAGGGCTGTGCTACTACCTAGGGAAAAGCTCCCTCTGCTGCTACTTTACTCATCATGTCACTGGACTGGTCCCTCAGGCAGTGTCATTAAAAAGTACCTAATGCAATGGGGAGACTGCGAGAGCCAAGATAACTGGGCACCTTAGTGCTGGGCTGCTAGGAGAACTTAACCTGGGTTGGCATTAAAAGGGGCAGGTTAAATCTTGGTCTGTCCCTGCCCACGCACTGAATTCAAGCAGGCCTCCATTTTGAGATGGTTTCCACAGGACATGGCGTTACTTCACATTGTCACCATCCAGTAGTTTATGTTAACTTTCCTGAATGTCTTGGGGTAGACAAACTTGGGGGGAGGTGTCTATTCTTTTCTCTTTAACTTTGTGTTTTCTTGCTTTCAGCTCCTTGTGAGGTGTGGGCAGTGGGAGGAGACAAGAGAGAGTTTAGTTTCTGACTGGGCCGCTCTCCCTGTGTGGTGGTGTGTGCTGTTTGTTGCTTTGTAGATATGCTTAACAAGCAGGACTGTAAGTACGGGGATAACTGCACCTTCGCGTACCACCAGGAAGAGATCGACGTGTGGACAGAGGAGAGGAAGGGGACCCTCAACCGTGACCTCCTCTTTGACCCGCTAGGTGGGATCAAGCAAAGCAGCCTCACCATTGCCAAGCTCCTCAAGGAACATCAGGGCATCTTCACCTTCCTCTGTGAGGTACAGAGCTGGTGGGAGGGAGCAGGCAGCCTTCATCATCTCCTCATTATGTGTCCGGACCACTGATAGGTCCCAGACAGCTCCCTGCTCCCAGCAGAGCAGTGAGCTGTGGATGCAGCTGTGGAGGAGAAAGGAGATGTAGTTTTCCTTCTTAGCCCTGCAGCTGAACCAGGTGCACACAGCCTCATGGGACCACCTGTCTCTTCCTCCACCTTGAGGTGTTGCTTTGAATTGTAACTTAGCCCAGCTGCTTAGAAATCAGACCCCCATCATGCAGTGAAACCCTGCTGGGTGCCTGTGCTGAGGCTCTGAGTCACTCAGTCAAGTATTGGCCTGTACCATCTTGATGTTCTGCAGCAGTTTCCCTATGCTGGCAGTAGCATGTGTAAAGGGACACGTTTGTTGCTCTGAGCTGGCTATTGTATTTCTCCCCATCTTTTCCCCCTTGTTCTCTCTCTCTTGGCTAACTGGGAAAGAATATGTGGCTCTGACCAAAATTTTTCCAACCACAATGGAAAATACTGTTGAGACTAAGCCAAAAAATGTTGTCTGGAAGTGTCTCCAACAATCGGCTTGCTTTATTTAAAGCCCTACCACAAAGTGTTCACCAGTCATCTTCTCACTTTGAACATTAGAATAGGCTGGCACTGGCTCTTCCTCCCTTTCCAAGTGGAGTGGCTTCGGTTCACTTCTCTCTAAGATTTTCCCAGCATGCTAATTCTTCTCTTCTCAGATTTGCTTTGACAGCAAACCCCGGATTATCAGCAAAGGGACCAAGGACACGCCATCTGTCTGCTCCAACCTTTCTGCCAAACACAGTTTCCATGACAACAAGTGAGTGAACATTTTTTGTGCCGATGGGAGGCCTCTCTCACAAGTCCAGCCAGTTTAACTCCAGGCCCCATGTCTTTTTCTTTCTTTCCTCCCCATGGGTTGTAGGGCAGCTCAAAGCACAATAAATAGCCCAGTGTGCTTCACCCTACATGCTTGCTCCTGGTTCTGAGGGATTTCGGGCACCAGCACAGCCCTTTGGAGTCAGCCTAAGTTTTCTATTGACTTAATTTGCCTTTCAATTTGGCCTTTACATAAAGGTCAGGTCAAAGATTCTGTAGCTCAGGAGTCTGCCTCTGACTGGCTGGTGGTAAATGTTTAGGAAAACAAGTGTAAGAAGCATGTCAAGTAGACAGTAACACAACCTCTTCTGGTCCTTGGCAGCCTGAGGCTGAGGGACTCGCTGAGCCAGAGGGGTTGGTACATTTGCTGCATATTTTGAAATGTGTCTGATCTCTGAAGTTAAACAGAGTATCACCCGTGGGCTGAGGAGATTGCAGATACCTACCTGGGGTTGGTAAGGTGGGAGGGCAGGGGTTTGGTTTTCCCAGTGGCAGGCTGCCTCTCCCAGAGTCGGCTTTCTGTGTCCTTTGTCTGCCCGGTCGAATGTCTGGAAGCCATGTGTAAGGAGGAAGGGGTGAAGATTTGATCCTCTGGTGCTTTGTATTTCTCTGGATTGGCTGCAGGTGTCTGGTCCACATCGTGCGTTCCACCTCCCTGAAGTACTCCAAGATCCGGCAGTTCCAGGAGCACTTCCAGTTCGACGTGTGCCGCCACGAGGTGCGGTACGGCTGCCTGCGCGAGGACAGCTGCCACTTCGCTCACAGCTTCATCGAGCTCAAGGTCTGGCTCCTGCAGCAGTATTCAGGTGAGTGGCTTGGGGCAGGGCAGGTGATGTGTATGCCCGAGTTTCCTCCAGCTTGAAAGGGGAAGAGGATGTAGGTTTGATACCCTCATAGTGAAGAAATTTACCAACCATGGGTAACTCCAAGACATCTGATTTATTTGTCCTTCCCAGAAGGGCTTTGGTTACGTACCTCAGAAGAGGCTGTTGCAGAAACAATGTTTGGTGTCACTCATATAGTGACACCACCATATCTGGCGCTCCCAGTCCTCTTTCTCTCTGGCGTGCTGGAGGGTTTCTCTTGCTGCTTCACCCACAATGCTACCTGCATCTTTTTTACTGCAGGGTCTAGTTCAGCACAAGACCCAGCCTGGTAACGGGGGTACCTCAGAGAGGAAACACATGATGGATGGTTCTCACCATTCTTTGATGTAACTGGGGGCAACTTCTTTAACTTAGCCATTCCAGTGTAGTTCAGTGCAGTCCTCATCCCTGGTGTGTCTCGTGAGGGACAGCCATGAACAAGTAGCACACCATGGCAAATGCCATCTTGTATTCTTCTTGTTTGGCCTCACAAATGATAATGGCACCAGCAGAGTTTCTGAAAGCATGTTGTCTGTGGGCTGTAGACCACCATTGCTGCCCTAGGTGCTTGTGGTACTGCCTACAGTATGCTAGGCACTCCAATATTTAAGGACCTTGCCCTTTTCCCCACCCTGTGGTGGGGGAAGGGGGTCATTTTCATAGTGTCTTGATTGGTTTGGGTTTTTTTTTAGGAAAAGTTCTTTTGCTCCTTCCTTCACAGAATCACAGAGTTGTAGGGGTTGGAAGGGACCTCGAGAGATCATCGGGTCCAACCCCCCTGCCAAAGCAGCTCCCCAGCTCATACTGCACAGATAGGTGTCCAGACCCTCCAACCCCTTCAGCTTCTTTTTCATACGATCCCTCCGTGCCTGCTCCCTCTTCAGGTCCACCCTCCTCTTCTTCTTTGGTTGTGCCCTCATGGGGAGGGATGCCCCCAGCTCCAGCAGGGACGTCTGCCAGTGGCTCCCTCGGAACGGGACAGCCTGCGGCAGCCGAGCACTGAACTGGACACTACCGAGCCCCCAGCTCGCCCGGGCTGTGGCCGCCAACATGACTCCCTGTTCCTTCCCTCCCTATTCCTTCCTCTTCAGCCTGCAGAAGAAATGCTTAGATTGGTTTTTGCTTTTTGCCTTCTTTACTTGAAGTCATTACCAAAGGGGAAGCTGAGGAGATGAAATGAGCCATGAGTTTAGCTACAGGGGTGGTCAGTAAGTCTTGTGCCTATTCCCAACTTTCCCAACAATGGGAGAGCCATCATCTTTCTGGTTTTGGTTTTGTTTTGGCCAGGTTTTTTTTACTGCAGTGCTGTATGCATGAGCCTGCTTTCCTTGTGAGTTTGTGTTCCTGGAGTGGTAGTTTATTACCCTGCTTAAGTGCAGCCCTCATTAAGGACACCGAGACGAAAGGTGGTTGTTGCCTTTTTTTGGAGTGCTTTAGCTTTGAAGCAGAGATGTTGATTTGGGCACAGTTCGCTCAGCAAGAATAAGAAGGGGGGTTTCATTCACAGCAGCTTGCATTTGAAGCCAGTGGGCTGTTGCATTTCACAGCCATTTGAGCTTTTATGGGGTTTGTGGCTTTGTTCCTGGGGATAAAGGATTGTAGTAGTGGAGGGAAGGTCTCCCAAAGTCTGAGGATGTGGACAGGCAGGACTGGTTCTTATTCACTGTGTCTTTTCACAGACATGTCTTGCTATCTTCTTCCATCAGTGGAAGTCACAGAGTCTTTGTCTTTACCAACGATGTTGCAAAAGATGCTGAAATGTTACAAGTAATCAACACATGAGCCTTTTGGTTACCAGATCATCTCTTTGGGATGGCTCATGCTTTGTAGAACTGGGGTATTGGAAAACATCCTTTTATGTTTGGGGTTTTCTTCCCCCCAACCAACAAATTTCTAGCCTATATTGTTTAACTACTTCAGATTTCTGGGGCTGGGAGAAGGCAGTCATTTGGGAAGAACTTAATTTGAAGTTCAGGCTTCTGCTAAGAGCTGTATATGGTTCTTCTGTTGTTTCTGCACCCCCAGGATTACAGTGGAAAATGAAGATTGCTTCAGCCCCTTCTCTGCTAGCTCCAGTTCAGCGTGTTAACTCTTTGCTGTGGCTTTCTCAGCTTTGTAGGTTTCCATCCCTGAAGTATGGGCCAGTGTTGTGTCCAACCCTGGGATACTTGGACATGGAAAAGGGACTTGCAGTTTTTCTAACTCTACACAGCTTCTTTTGGAATTGCTGGTTAAGGAGAAAATCCCCAGGCAGCTCTGATCTGGGGGTGTAACCACAGCAACTGTTAATTAGCTTGTTGGAGTTTATTCCCGGTTTTCAGTGGCAGGAATAGTACTGGCCAGGCAGCAGCTGCCACTTTGGAGGCCTGAGCAAATGTCCTTCAAGAATGGTAAAGTTTCCTGAATGCTGTTAATGTTGTCCAAGCCCTGTACCAAGCAATACCAAGCCCACTGGTATTGCTGCCCAGCAGAGACCTGGACAGCTGAAATCACAGATGGGGAAGCTGTGGTCAGGAATGCTGTGATTTACCCCAGTTACACAGAGACTAAGCTGAGGTGAAAACCTGTGTTTGCTGGCCCCTGAGTTCTGGTGTCCATGTGACATGCCTGGGAACACCACACTTCAACAATAAAAACTGTAGGCAAAAGCAGAGCAAGCAGCTTTGCAACCTGTCTGTGCCAGGGGTGCTGCATCAAGGCCATCCTCAGCACCCCACTGGGGGTCAGTTGGCCATTGTGAGATACTTGTTGCAGTTGTTTTTGGCAGTTATCTGGGGTCTTTATTGCATCTAAACACCCTGGGGTTTGTGGGTTCTTTTTTGTAACAAAGTCCTCATGTTGATTACATAATTCCTACTGTCAGTGCTTTGACAGAGCACTGGAACAGGCTGCCCAGAGAGGTTGTGGAGCCTCCTTCTCTGGAGACATTCAGAACCCACCTGGACGTGTTGCTGTGTGATTTAGTCTAGAGGTGATCCTGCTCTGGCAGGGGTGTTGGACTAGATGATCTTCCAAGGTCCCTTCTAACCCCTGACATTCTGTGATTCTCTGATACTCTTAACATACTTTTCTCTTGCTGTTTAGTGCTCTGAGAACTGTAGTGCCTCTCCAGCTGGTTGGTGCTGGCAGGAGCTGTTCCCTCACCATTTGGGTGGTCAGGAGCTAATTCCTTAGATAAGGTCTGACCAGCCCTTTTTCATAGAATCATAGAACAGTTTGGGTTGGAGTTCAAGCAAGTACCAACCACCTGACATGGGCAGGGACACTTTTCACTAGCCCAGGTTGCCCAAAGTCCTATCCAACCTGGCCCTAAGCACTCCCAGGGAGGGGGCAGCCACCACTTCTCTGAGCAACCTGTTCCAGTGTCTCAACACCCTTGTAGTAAAGAATTTCTTCCTAATATCCAATCTAAATCTACTCCCTTCCAATTTAAAACCATTCCTCCTCGTCCTATCACTACATACCCATCTAAAAAGTCTCTCCTCAGCTTCTTTGTAGGTCCCCTTCAGGTACTGGAAAGCTGCTAGAAGGTCTCCCTGGAGCCTTCTCTTCTCCAGGCTGAACAAGCCCAAATCTCTCAGCCTGTCCTCATAGGAGAGGTGCTCCAGCCCCCTGCTCATCTTCATGGCCTCCTCTGGACCCGTTCCAACAGGTTCATGTCCTCTTTATGTTAGGAACTCCACAACTAGACACAGTACCCCAGGTGGGGTCTCATGAGAGCGGAGTAGAAGGGCAGAGTCACCTCCCTTGACCTGCCGTCCACGCTCCTTTTGATGCAGCCCAGGATGTGCCACGAGCTCATGTCAAGCTTCTCATCCACTATCACCCCCAAGTCTTTCTCTGCAGGGCTGGTCTCTATCACTTCATTTCCCAGCCTGTATTGATGATGGGGATTGCCATGTGCAGGAACTTGCACGTGTCCTTGTTGAACCTCATGAGGTACACATGGGCCCACTTCTCCAGCTTCTTCTTCTCATCTGATGTTGCATTTCTGAGTCCTGAAACCTTGCAGATCTTTCCTTGCTGGTTACAAACTAGCAGCTGTTCCTTGGCTGGTCTGTCTTTGCTCCCACGCTTGCACTTGCTGTTTGTTGAGTTTCAGCTTTCCTCTTTGCCTGTTTATTGATGGGTGCTCCACACAACTTGTGGAGTACATACAACTTGTGTTGGGTGGGATCTGTCGATACAGTTTTCATCTCTAGTCAAGAATCAGCATCTTGGAGGCAGCATCTGGGTCCTTTGTACAGAGCCTGAGCAGAGTTCCAGGCCTGGGTGAGCCCAGGGGAACAAGCTCTTCCCCTCTCATCTGGCCTGAGTAGCAGTGTCGGAGAGAGAGTCTTCCCTAGCCTGTGCTTGAACGCATCCTGTGGTGATGTTGGGTCCTCTCACACCCTGGGTCCGGACTATTGGGAGCTCTCAGCCACACTGGAGCTCTAAGCCTCAGTGTAGGAAGCCCTGTGACCCCTCCCTCCCTCTCTCTCCTTTGTTGGTGGAAGCAGTCCTGTCTCCTTTTATTCCCAGGAATGACCCACGAAGACATCGTGCAGGAATCTAAGAAGTACTGGCAGCAGATGGAGGCACATGCCAGCAAACCAACCAACAGCATGGTAAGTAAGGTGCATCTAGGGCTTGCAGCCTGCCTTTGTTCCCAAATGTTCCAGCACTTTCTCCCTCTGTGCCTGACTGCTCCCAGGTGGACCAGGCTGGCTGATGAGGAGGAAGACAGCCACGAGCTCTCCTGTTCGCAGTGCCAGCCGTGAGCTGGGGGCCTTGTCTTGCAGGATGTATCTGCTCTGTTCAGTGCTGTGTCCAGTGCAAGGAGGGAGATGTGCAAGGAATGGTGCTGCATGCAACACTTTGCTGCTGGAATGGGGAACCACGTCCACAGTGGGGAACACAGGGGTCCGGCTGCCCTTTAGCGGCCGAGGGTTGATACGGCAGCTTGAAGGACTCCATGAGGAATGACTCATGACCCACAGGACTACTGGAAACACAGGAGTGGGTGGAACTTGCAGCTCAGGTGCTGTTGAGGCCAGGCAGTGGTGCTTTGCCAGGAGGAGGCTGTGAGCTTTGCCTCCTCTCTTTGTGCTACTACTCTCTCCGTGTGGGAAAAGGTACCTCTGGCTGCACCCTCCAGCACCACCAAGAGCTTCCCCTGGAGAGGTGTGTTATAAGAAAAGGGCACCTCTTAGTTTTCTTTCTTCCAACCTGTTAGCTATGGGTGGCTCTGCCATATCCTTTTTTCCCCCCAAGGGGATGTTCTGTAGTGTAGGAGCAGAGCCCACCCAGTGAGGATGATTCCCTGCCCAGCCCTGAGGTTGAACTAAAGGAGCTTTGCCATTAAAACAGGGAGGTTTTTGTTCTTTAATTACTTTCAGAAGATAGCATCTGATGAGATGTGAAACTTCATGCCTCCCAGCAAGCTCCCAGGTGTAGGAGCAATCCTCTCTCCTGGAAAATGATGGGGAAAGTGTTGTGAATCCTTTTTGTTCCCCCTTGAGAGCTTGCTTTTCCCCTGTGGGGGCCGTGAGCTCACCAGTCCTTGGCCTGTGCCTTACTGTCAGGGCAAGGGGGCTTCACCCCTCACCCAAGAGTCCCTCTGCAGAGACCAGCACTGAGTACAGCCTGTGAGCACCCTGCAGAGGAGGTGTCTTATAGGACCAGGATCTGAGTTGCCCACATGGTGTGTTGCAGTTTTTTCTGGCTAAATTATGGGCTGGTAGAAGTGTTCTGAAAGCTGCAGGGCACTGATGTCGAGGAGAAGCAGGTTTGATGGGTATGGGTTCACTCCACAGAAAGATGCAAGTGACTGCAGCGTTGCTTACAGCAAGTTCTGCATCCACCTATGTGCTGGTCATGCTGCATGACATGGAGTAATTTTTGAGAAGAACCTCAGCAACACGCCTGTGTGTCCTGATCTGCTGTTGTGGTCTGAAATGGTTAGGAGAGAGGAGTGGGAATCAGTCCGGAGTAACCAAGGTCTCTAGCTCCCAAAGCCACCTGACTTAAGCAATATATTCCAGCCTCTCAGGAAGCTGCTGGGGCGGTGAGTTTCCCCAGCCTGTATTACATGATCTGTGAGCCTGGATGAACTGAGTGGTCCCTGCAGACAGAGCTGGCTCTGATCCCTTTCTGCCTGGTATGGGGACAGAGGCAGCTGCCCGTGTCTCCACAGCAGAGGAAACTAAGCGTGAATTTGCAGCAGTTTGTGACAGCAGTTGGATTTCTGTCAGCAATGCCTGCCCCATGGAGAGTGAAACCTAGTGCCTTGTTCTGTCCTGCCTGCTGTGGATCTGCCTGCATTTTCTAGAAAGCTCTGTCTTGCCGTTCTCTGTGTGTTATCTGGGAATAAAAAAGAAAGATAGATGGACAGCTGTTTGCCTGTGAGCCTTGCAGCTTCAGATTCACCTTTGTCTGGAGGTGCTGCTGTTGAACAAATGAGTTGCTCAGCAGCCATGGGCAGAGCACATCCTCTGAAGCACGTGAGATCTGGCTGCTGAGCAAGGGTTTCATTTCTGCAGGGGCAGGGGATCAGGGAGAGAAATGCCAGCACTGCTACATCAGCTGTCAGGGCATGAGCAGACACCTCCAGTTTCTGGGCCCTGTGGGCAGTGTTACAGCTGATGGCCAGCGTCAGTGTCTGATTGCACCCCACAGATGCCTGTCAGAGCCAAACTGCAAGTTCCACCTTGCCAGGGCATTGCTTTGTGGCGAGGTGAAGCAACAGCTGCACTGGTACAGTTGGAAAGAGCCTACTAGCAGCACCAACAGTTGTCTGTAAGGACCAGCAGCCTGGCCCTGGCACTGTGCACAGAGACAGCGTGAAGCCAGTCAGGCGCATGTGATTGCAGTAGCAAGCTGTGGCTGTGGCATCAGCACGTCCTCAGCCCGAGGGCTGCGCCCTGGGACGAGACGCTGGCTGGCTGCCGAAGACCCCGGAGGCAGGACCAACGTATCTGCTGAGAGATGGTTACTTGTGCCATTATTTTCTCCTGTCCAAGCAGACTAACGTGACTCAGAGTTTTCTCAGTGCTCAACCAGCTTTCGAAGCTGGCTGCCTGGCAAAGACAACTTCCCAGGAGTGCTGTAAAAGCAGCCTCCTCCTTCCCATCATCCTGTGTGATCCACACTCATCCCAGCGCCCTCTGGTCAGCGGAAGCAAAGTCACTCCCAGGGATTTTGCTGCAGTTTTGTCACAGCTGCCAGCTGGACTCAGTGGCTGGAGATATGGAGTTGTGGAGAAAAGAGACAGGCAGCGTACTACAGGGACCCAGGGACTGTGACAGTATAGGTCAGGAGGCTTAGCAAGACATGGAAGATGAAGATAAACTGCTTGCTAAGCACCTGCCAGGGATCTGGCACTTGACCCCACAAATTTGGCCCTGTAGAGGCTGCTGATTGTAAATCCTGAGGCTGCAGGTTGAAGAAGTGGTCAGCAGGAGAGGCTGTTGTAGGTAGCTGGGTGCCCTCCCATTACGTCCCTGGAAATTGAGGGGGTTTAGCCCTCTTTTTTCTGGGTTTTGAGGGTTATTCTGTTTTTACTCTGCTAACCAGCTGCAGAACCCCTGTAAAAACTGGCCTCAGAATTAGCAAGTTAAACATGGAGAGGAAAGGAAAGCCTCTAGTAAGGGGTAAGTACACCCAAGTACAGCTCACTTGTTAGGTGGCAGAGTAACCCAGGCTTCTCATACAGTCTCCTGTCACACATAGCTTCTCCAGAGCATTTCAGTCCTGCTGAGAGTACTTCCTGAAGTTGGGAGACAGGAAAAGACTTCTGCAAACCCTGAAGTGGAGAGCTGTCATGCCAAAGACTTTATTTATTTGGTTGCCATGGTGCATAGCTAACACTGTATTGTCTGGCTTCATAGCAAGGAGTGGTGCCACAGCCCAGGGCACTTTTGCCTGGCTTCATGTGCTCGAGCCTCATGTGACAGCAATTTGCAGGCTGTAGGTTATCAGCAGCCTGCCAGGTATGTGCCTTGCCTTTACAAACAGTCATGTACCAGCAACAGCAGCAGCTTTGATTCCTCACTCAGCTCCTCATCCCTGGGAGCATACGTGCCATGCCTGTGCCCACTGGACTGACCAGCAGTTTGCATGTCTGATGAAGAGATGCCTAGGGCTCCTTTTGGCTAAGAATTTGTGGAGAAAACAGCCCAGATCTCCAGACTTACCTGAGAGGTGTTTTCTTTCTGATCTGTTGTGCCTTTGGTGGCCACTCAGCTTTTTTTTTGCTGCGCCAGTAGATTTGAGCCGAGCTTCCTGGCTGTGCTGGGAGAACCACTGCCTGCAGGATTTATGGCTGATAAAAGGGAATATGTCAGGGGTGCTGCAGGTTTGGTGGGACAGTGTCATTTCCTTTGGAGACCAAGTGGAGATCAAAGCTGCTCTTCAAAGGCTGCACATCTGAGAGGGAGGCACCTTCCTGCCTTCTGTGATATCCCTGTTCTCAACCCTGCTCATCTTGCAGCCAGGTGCTCTGGTGGTCCTGTTCTTGGTGGTCACCAGCACTGTTGAAAGCTGACAGATGGACGAGTTGTGTATGGGATACCCCCAGAGAGTCCATCTGGCTGCCAAGCAGGCCAGAATCGCTGCTGGTTTTCCAGAGAGATGATGGTTCTCTGGAAAGGTCCTTTTGCTGTGACATCCAGAGCAGTGACGGCCTCTTGTAGTCAGCAAAGGCAAAGGTCAGCTTTTCATAGTGATGGAGCTCTGCTTCTCCAAAAGACTAGCTCCAGAGGATGCAGAGTGGTAGTCAATAGCTTATGTAGTGTTTCCTGGGAGATGCTTTGATTCTGCACCACTTGTGCTTGCTGTTTTCCCTTTGCCAAGGGATGCACACAGGGTCCACACTGCTGCTAATCATTTGTGGGCAGACGCCTGCTCCTTGGGAACGTGGTTTGCCTGTTGCTCGTTGCTTGATGCTCAGGGTTAGCAGGGGAGGCAGAGGGGACAGGATGTGGTTAGGGGTCAGAGAGCTGTTACTGGTACGTGACCTTCGTGCTTCACGGTTGGCTCGATGACCGGGGTGTTCGTTTGCACCCTCACATACTCCTGTGCCCAGGGCCACCACTGTCCAGACAGGTTTGCTCTTTGATCTGGGAATGGAGGCACCAGCCTCCTGTCTTCCAGTAGTGGTACAAAATGCAAACAGCTTTCCAGAGGTTTGCTCAGGAGCCACGTGGCAGCAGTGCTATGGGATGGGCTGCTGCTGGTCATAATCCCAAACCAGCTTTCTCCTGGGGCAGGGGCAAGGCCAAACAAGCAAAGTGGCTGAGAGGATGTGAAATACTTGCACTGGTGGTTGAACCTCAGTCCAGAGATCATGATTAACTGCCTGTTAAACCTGGTGTAAAGGAACTGTGAGACATGGAAACCTGCCCAGAAATGGCTTGGAAAAGTATCAACAAGATGACCCAGCTCTGACTTCAGCGTGTCAAATGCTAGATGTGACACATGCTCTTGCTCCAAAAGCAGGAGTGGAGGGTCCCATGCTGTGGCACAACCTGGCTTCATCCCGAGGGGACTCTCTCCAGGGGGACATGGATTGCCCTCCCTGCAGGGAAGTGGGGATTAAGCACTGGGGCAGGTCTCTCAGAGCTCATCTGTGCACAGAGATAACGCTGCAGGGGTTCACAGCCAGGCCTGGTCAGTGCCTGAAGCTGCCAGGTTGGCTGTGCTTCTGGCCAGATGCCGGAGCCCAGGAAATCGTGCTGAAGCAAATGGTGTTTTTGCTTCTGCCTGGTATCTCCACGGGCCACTCACTAAGTCTGGCAAAGGAGAACTGGGCTGTCCCTGATATAATCTGGCTTGTCACTGGCACACGGACATGTGGGGAGCTACAGGTGTCTCCCTGGAAGTTTGTGGGGGTGCACTTTGGCTGTTTGCCTGAGGTTGTGGTTCTCTTCCCCAGGCTTCTCCCAGGGCTCCCACGTCAAGCACCTTTGACCTCCAGATGAAATTTGTGTGTGGCCAGTGCTGGAGGAATGGGCAGCTGGTGGAGCCAGATAAAGACCTCAAGTACTGTAGTGCCAAAGCCCGCCACTGGTGAGCAATGCAACCTTCTCTCTCCCCCACCCCTACCCAAGGGCAAGTTTCTCCTCCTTCAGGGCTTCATTTGGCCTCTTTGGAAGAGGTTGTGAGGTCTCCTAGCAGCCTGTCTCTGCTCGGGGTGTTTGTTGCTATAGCAAGCATTCAGATAGCTGTTTCTGTTTGCTGCCAGCATTGTGCAGGCTGTTACTCCTGATGCATGCAGTTCAGCTCCCACAACTCCCTTTTTTTCCCAGCTGCTCTCATTTCTTCTTAGCAAGGTCACTAACAGAGTTCTCCTCTGCACTTGTTAATACTCCTGGCTGTGAGCAGATGTCTGTCAGGTCGCTATTAGCAATGATTCAAGTTATCCTGCTTCCTTCTAGATCGGTTTCCTTGCTTTGGTTGCTCTTCTCTGATGCACATCTTGCCTGTTGCACCTCCTGGCTCCTTGGGGCCCACGAGGGTGTTCAGTGTGATAGAATCACATAACAATTTGGGTTGGAGGGCACCTTTAAAGGTCATCTGGTCCAACCTCCCCCTGTAAAGAGCAAGGACATCTTCAACTAGACCAGGTAGTTCAGAGCCCTGTCCAACCTGACCTCGAGTGTTTCCAGGGATGGGGCATCTACCACCTCTCTGGGTTTTTCTAGTGTTTTACCACCCTCACCATAAAAAAATTGTCTTAGTTATATCTAGTCTGAATCTGCCCTCTTTTACTTGGGAATCATTACCCCCTGTCCTCTTGCTACAGGTGCTACTAAGAAGTTTGTCCCCATCTTTCTTATAAGGCCCCTGGAAGAGGGATATCCTCTGGGAAGTCACTATTGGGTCCTAAAACTGTGGCCCATCTCAACCAGGCAGCCTGGCAGGCTAGGATGGGAGGGTATAAGGACTTCACTTCCCATAAAATCAGCCACAGAGGTATGGTCCAGCATCCTATTGCAAATGTAAGACCTTTTGATGGAAAAGTGTCAGAAGCAGGGATTGCTAGAGGAACTGAGCAGGTGAGGATCACTTCCTGGAGCAGGAAGGATAGCAGCTGAATAGAGCTGAGGGTTTGGCCTGGGCTGTCTCCAGGGTATCTCTTAGTGATCGCTTGTTGGAGCTGCAGAAGAATTAACACCTCCTGGCACCTGTTCATAAGACAGGGCTTGTAGTGACTTGCACTTCTACTGCACCTTTCAAGCAGAAAATATTCCCAAGTGGTTTTTATGGATCTGATTGCACAAGAATCGGCTGTGTCAAAGGGTGGACTGCAGCGGTTAAGTAATGCTCAGTGGTGCCATGTGAGACTTGGGGGAGACTGTTGTGGCTTTCTGAGAAGAGATACCCTGGGAAATATGTGATTCAGTACAGGGAGAAATCCTGTGAAAACACCCTTCTTGTGGCTCCTCTGTCACAGATGTGCATGTCTGGGAGCAGCCAGATAGCACAGGGACAAGATGGACAGGTGGGTCTGGGCATCTCTCAATATTTAAGGGTCTCTGAGGAAAACAAAACCTTGTTCTCCTTTCCCTTTTGCCTCTCCTGATTTATTCTCCCTTCTTCAGCTGGACGAAGGAACGCCGCGTCCTGCTGGTGATGTCCAAAGCAAAGAAGAAGTGGGTGTCTGTCCGACCACTGCCTTCCATCCGCAACTTCCCACAGCAATACGATGTAAGTCCCCTGCCCAGCAGGGCCAGGTGCTCCTCCTTCCCTCCCACCACAGTGCAGTCCTTTGAGGGGGACAGTCCCTTGTAGGCCTGTCAGGGAGGCAGGCACACGTTGGCTGAGGTGGGGAACAGATGGCTCAACAGCAGCAAGATCTCAGATGCATCCAGCAAAAGGGTGGAGCAGAAAAGGGACCGGCACCATCTAAACCCTCCTACACACATATGCCAGGTTCTGACATTGCTGCCAGTGCAGTAACCATCTCAAGAAGTGGCTGGTGCAAGGTTTGAAACTGAGATTTAAATCTCCCCTTAGGTCAGGGTTTCTCAATGTGGGTGAGAGGCGAGACAGGGCGCTTGGGAGATGCCTGTCCCTGCCTTTGCTGTGGCTGGGCTGCTGTGGATTGTGAAACTGGCTCACAGGGTGTTTTGAAAGCAAAACTAAGAACACATTTAAAAACCCATGTGCTGTGAGGAAACCTACAGATACCCAGCCTCCAACCCCAGCCCATTGACCCTCTCTCCTTTCCTTTCTCCCTGAAAGGAGAAAGCTCCTCTCCCCCTGCCCTGTGAAATCTGCTGCCCCTTAGTCGATGGGTGGGAGGCCACGCGGGAGGTCTTGACTGCTCTCCAGTTGCAGGCCAGTTGCTAGAAGTGGGGGAGCAGGAGTTACAGAGCAGTTTGCCAAGTGAGTGAGTGCCTGAGCTCCCACTCAGCCCCAGCCAGAGGGGAACAGCGTTCTCTCTTCCCTCCCAAGTTTATGTGGGCCACCTGGTCCCATGCTGCTGTCCTCCTCCACTGATGTGACCGGAGGAGAAGAGACAAGCTTGGAAAGCCTTTTATTTCCTCTGGCAATGATGCTGTTGGTAGCCCTGAGGTGAAGTTGTGTGTACACTGGTGTCATCCAAGCAATCCATTTGGCCACTCTTCAGCCACCTGGAGATGGCTGGAGAACAAGTCACCTTTGGGGACCCACAGCTTGGCCAGCAGCAGGCACTGTTGGGTCCATCCCCCCTGCTCCCTGCTGCCTCCCCCAAGGCTGGCGCTAAGCTGACCTGCACCTGTTGCCTGTGGAAGTGGCAAGAAGAGAGAGGCGAGGTGCTGGACTGAACTGCCTGTTTATAGGGAAAACCTTGTGTTATCAGAGTTACCAGTGTGTGAATTGTCCTGGTCCTGAGCCCTCCTGTGTGCCATTTAATGCCCTGGCAGGTTTCTTGAACCCACTTTCCCCCCTAGCAAGGAGTGTCTCATAATGCTAAGCTCTGCTCTCTGTCTTTGAGCAGCTGTGTATCCACGCCCAGAACGGCAGGAAATGCCAGTACGTGGGCAACTGCTCCTTCGCCCACAGCCCCGAGGAGAGAGACATGTGGACCTTCATGAAGGAAAATAAAAGTGAGTGGGGGAATCACGGGCCAGAGAGTCTGGGGAGCGGGGAGAGGACGTTTGGGCAGTGAATGCGGGGTCTGGTAAGACATACTCTTGACAACAGAGACAGACCTGGTACCGTGTGCTTAGCTGGGATTATGAGGCAGATCTGTCTGCAGTAATGTAGAGCTGCTCTTTTCTTAAATGTGCATGTGTGTCTTGAATCCCTTGCTCTGGGACTAGTGAATATTGGGCACAGGTTTTGCGTTGATCCATTGCAGCCCTCCCTTCCTGCAGCATTTTGAATCCACCCTCTGCTGTCCGTCCAGTTGGCCATACTACCCCAGGCTGTGTTCCACATGGAGCTCTGCCAAAGGAACAGCCCTGACCTGTGGCTGTTCCTGTATCTTTCTTGCCTGCCCAGTATCTGCCTTAGCTTTCCTGCCCATTTCTGTTCATACCCCTTGCTCCTGGGCTGCGGCACTCCCTGCTCACAGCATTGTACTCAGAGGGGTGGATTTGAGATCCTGAATGAGAGTGTGGTTGGGCAGTGCCTTTGTGGAGGAGCTTGTCTGGAATTAATCACACAGGCTCCCAGCTTATCTTTTGGGGGATGGCTGGGGAGTTGCCCATGCCTGGGACAGCCAGCTCCCTGGCAGCAATCCTTGTTTATTCAGACCAACAGCAAGCTGGGCGAGGAAGATTCTCTTTGCCAGGCCCAGTTGTCCAGGTGCCCAGCTAGCTCTGTTGGGAGATGGTGGAAAGCCTGAAGGGGTTCAGGCCTGCCTGGAGTTTGTTTGGTCTTTGTGCTTGGATGGAGGTTCATCCTCCCTGCTGGGCCAAACGCTGTTTGTTACAGTTCAAGTCGTTCTGTTGCCATCAGACCAGTCTGGGTGTGTTTGCTCAAGCACAAAGACACAACAGCGTTGTTTCAGTTTGGGGGAATTTGCATTCGTTACCCCCAGTTGCCTGGAGTTCCTCAGTTACCTGTTTGGCAAGGAGTAAATGACTCACATATACAGCATCACAGCGCTGTCTGCAACAGCCATGTTGCTGTGGCCTCTCTCAGGACGTGATCTTAAAAAGGCAGCTGTGCAGTCACAGCTTCCACCCAAAATGTCCCTTCTAACTAGTCTGCTGAGTGGCTTTTGAACCAAAAGCTGAGAGAAGAGACATTGACTGCAATCCTCTGGGCATGTTTTGAACTTGGGGCAAGCTATTATTAGGTCTTCCTCCCCTCCCCAGTGCTTCCTGTGGCCAGCTTGCTGAAAGGCTCTCCTTCCTCTCAGTGTGGAGGATGACGCTTAGGCTTAGAGGGAGGGGACAGCTCTTGAATCCAGCCCCTGCCTTAGCTCCAGTTGGAGAGGGGTGTCTGCTGAGGTCAAGCAGAAACAGGCCCAATGGAGAATCACCTTGTAGGGTGAAGTCCCTGGTGATCTTTGGGCACTTTTCCTGCTTCCTGGATACTTTGTGCAGCTGCTGTTGTGGTTGTTCCTCGACTTAGAGGGAAGACACCTCCCCATGCCAGGTGGTGTGGTCTGAATTTGGTTCCTCTCCCCAGGGCTCTCATCTGAGGAGGTGACATCAGGCCTCCTGAGGAGAGGGTTCAGTCGGATGGCATGTGCTGCTGCAGTGGAGGGGGAGGGGAGGGGAGGGGAGGGGAAGGGAAGGGAGGGGAGGGGAGGGGAGGGAAGGGCTGCCCCAGCATCCGTCCTTCTCTTGTGGCTTTCACACGGTGCAGGAGGGTGTCTAAGTGACTTCATGGGTCTCCCTGTGCAGTCCTAGATATGCAGCAGACCTATGACATGTGGCTAAAGAAACACAATCCTGGGAAGCCTGGAGAGGGGACACCGCTCACCTCACGAGAAGGGGAGAAACAGATCCAGATGCCCACCGACTACGCTGACATCATGGTAATAAGCTGATTCTTGTCCTTCATCCCTCCTCCTCCTCCTCCTCAGCACTGAGGGCAGCCTGCCCCTCTCCTGTGCTCCAGGTGGGAGGTAGTAGGGACTGCAATGCTCTTGTGGGAAAGAGCTGATGCCGATGTAGGTTAAAGGGACAGCTTGGTGCAGCTGATATGAGGTGGACCTGGGGTCAGCAAAGCTCTGCAATAGCTTTACTGTTAATCCTCGAGTCAGTAGGAGTCTACCTTAGGTTCCCTTTTGCGTGGGCTCAGCCTCTGCCCAGGGTTCCTGCCTGCTACTGGAAAAACTGGCAAAGCCATTGATGGCCTGTTGGGAAAGAGGTAGAAGCATGGAGAAGAGCTAGAAGAGGAGTAGAGGGGCTTGGGAAAACCAGAGGCAGATGGGTCTCCTTAGGGGTGGTGGCTGGTGGGAGGGTTTGTCCTTTTGAAATGTCCTGCACTGCCTGGGGCCTTGCAGTCAGACCCCACCTGGGCCAAGGGCAGGAGGACAGTGTCAGTGGACCGAGCTGTCCCATTCTCTGAGCCTCTTTGAGCTGTAAGTAGACCATGACAGCACATCTCCTTTGTTCCCCCCTTAGTGGCAGCACGATACCCTAAAGATGACATTGCAGGGAAGTGCAGGAGGTTGTAGGCTGAGTGGAGCTTCCAGAATGTTCTGGAAGGAGGAGAGAGGCAGTGCCAGTGCGGGGAAAGCCATTGGGGGTGACTGTTAATGCACTGACTGTCCCTTTGCCCTGTCTGCACCGGGTAGATGGGCTACCACTGCTGGCTCTGCGGGAAGAACAGCAACAGCAAGAAGCAATGGCAGCAGCACATCCAGTCAGAGAAGCACAAGGAGAAGGTCTTCACCTCAGACAGCGATTCCAGCTGCTGGAGTTACCGCTTCCCCATGGGCGAATTCCGGCTCTGTGAAAGGTACTGTTGTCTCCTCTCCCTCCTGTGCTGCTGCTGCAGGGATGGCACAAGAGGCCCAGGGTTTCCATCACCCCTTCTCCTCCTTTATCACCTCCTTCTCCTCCTCCTTTCACAGAGCCCCCCAGGGACTTCTGTTTGGAGAAGGAGTGGGATGAGCAGACAGGTTTGGGTGACAGTGAGACTGCTGTTGTACCCTAGAGGTGCACAGCCGTGCACTATGAGTGGTAAAGTACCTTCCCAAGCACGTGTCACTCGAAAAGGGGAGCAAATGTCATGTTTGCACCTGTGCCCTCCACAGCCAGGGAGCTCTCAGGGTGCTCAGCCCGATGCTTGAGGGAATCCTGGGTGCTTTGTTAAATGGTTTGAATATCTCAGGCCCTCAGGATCAGTGCCTTGTGGTGTCTTCAGAAGGCTTGTGACGGTCAGGAATGTTGTTTTGGCGAGAGAGAAGGCTGTCTCATGGCTGTTACCTGGCGCTTCCTCTCTTGTGCAGTGGCTTCTCCTCCTCCCCACCAGTCCAGCACCAGCTCACACTGGTTCATTCTGTTCACTAAATGCCCTCTCAGGTGTTGCGCTGCTCACAGCGCTGTTTGTGTGCCCAGCCTCTGTGCTGCCTTCCCCAGGTGCCTGTGGGTTTGCAGGAGGATGGCTTCGCCCTCAGAGGAAGGAGAGTTCGCCGCACTTTTCGGCGGACACTGAGTATCCCAGGCAGGGAGCACAAAACCCTGTCCTGGGGGTGCCCTCCTGATTCTGCTCCTTGTGCCAGCAGGTTCCAGAAGAGCAAGGCCTGCCCCGAGGGGGAGGAGTGCCGCTATGCCCACGGCCAGGATGAGCTGACAGAGTGGTTGGACCGCAGAGAGGTGCTGAAACAGAAGCTGGCCAAAGCCCGCAAGGACATGCTGCTCTGCCCCAGGGACGACGACTTCGGGAAATACAACTTCCTGCTGCGGGATGGTGTATAGTGAGGGCTGGGAGGGGGGAGCCTGTCAGCTGGAGAAACACAGGCGGGTTTTCCAAGGGCGGCAGTAGCAGGGAGAGCGAGATCTCTGTCTCGCAAAGAGAACTCTTTCTTTTCTTTCCTTTTAAGATTATGAGATGATGATTTATTAGTGGTGAATGAAATCGTGAATTTGATTCTCCTTGGCCAGCGAATGCCGTGCTCACTGACTTCCTGATGCATCTTATTCTCTCTTCTTTCCCCCAAATTCCTCTTCCTCTCCATCTTTTTTGGTTTTGCTGTACTTCAGAGGGATGAATCCAGTCTGCACCGGGCTGCGAATTGGGGAATTTCTCTTTCTGTCGTTCTGCCCTTTGATTTGGAGTGTGGCTGCAGAGGTCCAGAGGTCAAAGCTGAGAGAAGGGGACAGACATCTGGTGAAAAGGTTACCATGAAGTTCATGTGCTCCTTTTCCCAGTGCTGCAGAGCAAGCCCCACTTACACTGCTGCAGTTGGCCTGCTCTCCTGGGAGTTTGGTACCAGAAGAATTAGGAGTTGAGGTACAAAGGAAGGAAAACCACTAGATCTGGATTAAAACATCTAGGCTTAAGCTCCTGCTGTCTGTATGGCCCCAAGGCTTCAACTGGGCTGAGGAGGGAAATGGCCACTTGCTGTAGAGTGGTGCTAGTGGCAACACAGGAATAGAACTGCTTCCAGCAGCAGGACCTGGACTGTAGGTGGCTTCAGGCAGTCTCAGCTGACTGTACTCAGAAAAGACTCCTTGTAAGATTCTCTTCGTGGCAGGTATTCAGGTGGGTGTGGGGGTGGGTAGTTTTGGTTTGGTTTTTTGCCTGCTGTGACTGCTTCAGAGACTGGAGCTATCTGGAAGGTGTAGCAGAGGCTGTGACACGCTGTGTCACTGTAGTCCACACACCAGTACCCGCAGGAGGAAGGCCGTAACCAAAAGGAACAGGTTTCTGTGTGTCCTGAAGAGAGGGAGGGTAGTGATGGGGTTCCCTGCTTGCTCTTTGGATGGTGTGCATTGCTGCTTAATTAGAGCTGTGTGTTTAACTGCGCTGCTGGAAGAACTGGGTGGGCACCCACTGAAAGGGACACCACCGAGCAGCAAGGGCGACGCTTTGCTGGAAGGGTGCTTACGAGCTCCGGGGCTCCAGCCCCCTCCTCAGAGCCTGGGCAGGCAGTTTGCGGACCCATGGTGCAGCCAGGATGCGACCCAGGGCAGGGATTTGGGTGAGGGTGAGTGGCAAGGTGGGACCCAGGCATGCACCTGCTCCTGTCCCGCCTGATGTGCTCCATGAGGGGGAACCAGGGGTCGGAGCTCTGGGGCAGGATTTTTGGCTTTTCCAGTGGCAGCAGTGAGAGGCAGTAACCACTCTGCCTGCCAACCTCGACCCTTCTGATGATCTCATCCTGTAAGCAGTGAACATGTGTCCTGCGCTGAGCTTTCCTCTCCTCTGTCCTGCAGCCCGGCTGCGGGTTGGCGTACATGGACAGCGCCATCCGCTCAAACACAAACACATCTCCTGCCCAGCCTTTGTCATACAGAGTGTCCCGGACAGCCCGCTCGGAGCCCTTGGGGCTGGTGGTGCCATATCTCTGGTAAATCCAGTCTGGCCATGAACTGCTTGATGCTTTGGCATTGCAGGGTCCTCCTTCTCCCTCCCTGCTCTCATGTCCTTGGGGTTCCCAGCTGCAGGGGAGATGGGATGGTGAAGTGCAGATGTGTAAATGCAAGAGATAATGCGGCAGGGGGTGCAGCTGGCACCTTTCTAAACTAGCCTCCTGTTAGGTCCAGCAGCTCCACTTGGGGTAGTCCTGGCCCAGGAGCAGCATGCTGGTCTTGGGTCTTTCCAAGGGTTTTACGTGCTCCAAGTAAGCTGGATGTGCTCTGAGCTTGTTTTCCCTCCTTTAAAATGTGGATGGGGGTCTCTGGTTTGGAATGAGTTTCTCATCGGGGCTGAGCAACCCCTTGAGATCTGGCCTGGATGAGGCCAGGACCACAATTATACACCAGTGGCTTCTGGGAGAACTGGAGAGGGAAGTGGTTGTCTCTACCTGTGCCCACATGTGGGGAGCACGAGATGAAGAAGGATCTGTGGTGCTACGGAAAGAGAGAGTGACCAACGCAGTGTCAGTCGCGGCAGTTTGAGTGGTCAGGCGCTGTAGCTTCTCCTCTGCCCTTGGCTGTAGCTACCTGGATTGTACCTTCTCCTGTGCCTAACTGATCAGCTTCATAAACAGAGAGAGACAGGGAGGGGGTAGGCATCAACTCCTGGGTTATCTTGTCCTGCCCTTCTTGGGCAGGGATGTCAAGTACGCGGATCTGGATTGGGGAACGTTGGAACGTGTGTTTTATTTTTTTAAAAACAAATCTGCATCTGCAGTGTGACTCGAGCGTTCGCTGCGCTGTGATTTCTCATAGGACAGCTTGCTTAGGTTACAGAGTCGGTCGCTGTCCCCTCTCCCCCCCTCTGCAATGAGAGCCCAGCAAGGGAGCGGGGCTGAGGCGGGGAGAGGGCAGGCGTGCGTGGGGTGGGGGAGGCCCACGGTCAAGTATCTTGTTTTGTTTTCCCTGATATGATAACCTGGTCTGTGGTGTTGCAGTACTTTGTCACCAGACTTGTTTTAGTGTGTATATATGTGACCCCTCCCATGAAGCATATATACACAGGTATTAAATATATCGCTCTATATAATATTATATGTGTGTGGTATCGAAGGAATCTTTTAAATGAGGGTAAAGGAAAAGGACTCGGGCGAGGAAACGCAGCATCTCTGGTTTAAATATGAAGACTTGTATCTGGGTTAGGGAAAGGGCAGTAACAAAGAGGGGAGGGTTTTATGGAGGTAAGTATAAATTTTGAGATGGGACAGGTTTCCCTGTTCCCACTACTGGAACCCCCTAGGATGTCCTCGCAGTCCCGTCTGAGTATGAGATGAGAGAGAGCATAACGCCGCTAACTAGCCAGTGAAGTTCTAATGATAAGGCTCTGCTTATATGATTGAAAGAGACGTGGAGAAGGGCAGGAAGCTTCACACTTCACTTCCCAGCCTGGCTTGATAGAGCCCAAGGGGGTTTTCTTCAGCACTCTGTGTACTCTGAGCAGCACCGCTCAGCACTCCAGGCCCTACAACCAGATAGACCAGGAGTTGTAGGGCTGCCTTCGCCGTGCGTTCCAGAGCCCCTGTGATTACGCTTTCTTTCCTTCATTCCTGCAAGGGGATGGAGGGAAAATTTCGCAGCACAGAACCAAATCCAAGAGTTCTTAACAAGAGAAGTGATGTTTTAACTTGGTGATGTCAGAAGGAGCTCTTACATCCTGTAAAATCACCACAGACATGCACGATTACACAGGGCAGAGGCTTCGATTCCAATTTACTTGTTAAATGCTGAAGGGTGCAGGGAAGATCTTTCCCCAAATGCTTTGGTAGGAGCAGGGATTTCAGTGAGGCTGGTGTTGGAATGAACTTGGCCTTTACAGGGGGAAGTAAAGAACCAGAAAAGAAAAATAAATAAATCCCCTACGTAGGTTGTGTGAAACTGTATGTCCAAACCAGCTGGGATTTAGCAAGTGAAAGGGAAAGGTAGCAAAGGGGATGCTGCAGTTCTGAGCTGGGTAGTAATGATTTTGAGTCCTTTAATATGTCTTTGTATTAATATAATTTAAGAATACCACGCTTTACTATTAAAAAAGAAATTAGTATCTTTCATAAGGTCTAGTATCAAGATAATAATGTAGATGTTTTAACAAAATTTTTTTGTTCTTAAATAAAAAAAACAACAAAACCAACAAACTTGCTTCTTTTAGCCTTTGTAATAGAAAATAAAAGTGTGCACTTTAAACCCTCTCCCACTCCAGTGCCTGTTTGCGTTTTTCACACAGCCTGTACAGGCTTCTTTATCTTGGTTTCAGGTTTCCAGGAGGACTTCAAGCATTGGATCGCTTCCCCTTTTTGTCACCCTGAAGTATAACCTACTGCTCTTCATGCTGAGCAGAAAATTGCCTCAGTGTGCAGAAACGGATCCTACAGCTCTTTGGTCGCAGAGTCCTGGTGTGCTTCAGGTGTGTTTAAGATCACTGAGTCACTGGGGTTGGAAGGGACCTCCAGAGATCATCGGGTCCAACCCCCCTGCCAAAGCAGGTTCCTTAGGACAGATCGCACAGGTCTGTGTCCAGACTGGGCTTGAGTATCTCCAGAGAAGGAGACTCCACAACCCCCCTGGGCAGCCTGTCCCAGGGCTCTGTCACCCTCATTGTAAAAAGTTCTTGGTGCGGAACTCCTGTGCTCCAACTTGAAGCCATTGCCCCTTGTCCTGTCCCCACAGACCACTGAAAAGGGGCTGGACATTCCCCCTGTCCCCTGCACTTCAGATACAAACACTGATCAGGTCCCCTCTCAGTCTTCTTTTCTCAAGGCTGAAAAGCCCCAGGTCACTCAGCCTTTCCTCGTAGGGCAGATGCTCTGTAAGGTTTCTGTAAGCTTTTTTTATTTCCCCCCAGCACCAAGAATCAACAAGATTCTTGTCCCCTGTGTTAACACATCATTTCAAGTGTTGAGAAACCTCTGGTAACTGGGTCTTACCATCACCTTCACCTAGAGGTGGTTCTGCCATGGAGATTGCTCTGTTCAACTGGGCCAGCCAGTTCTTTGGCCTGCCAGCACTCCCTGCCAGGGAAGGTGCCCTTAGCCCTGCCCACCATGTCACTTGCAGCGTGGGCCTGAGAAGTGTCCGTGCAGGTTTCGCCCTGATGAGGATGCTGTGGGGTGAAGATCACACTCAGGGGAAGAAATTTATTCATAAAACTGATTATTTTTTAAATCCATCATGGTGCAGATTAACTGGGATTCCTGATGAAGCCAAAACAGGGGCTGTGGCAAAGGCAAGGGAAGTTCTGAGGAGACCCCCCCCTGCTACAGCTGTGTAAACTGGCAGAGTGACCTGAAGGTTGTGTCCAGCAAGGCCTGAGGAGAGGAGATTTGTTACGTGTCTCCCTAGGGAGCCTGGGTACTGACCTGAGGACTTGTCCTTCTGGTCAAAGGAGGAGAGGCCAGAACACAAGCTTGTCCTGCAGTGGGAATGAGGAGGCCGGTGCCCTCCCAGGGTGCATCTTTTGAGTACATATGTGAGGGGTGTTGACTTTACACTCCAAAGGCCACTGAGGCCATGCTGCCCAGAGCGTGGGGCAGTTTTCAGTACAACAGACCGAAGCTGTCAAACTGCAAGGCAGGCAAAGCCTGAGGAGAAGGGTGATGGTGTTTTCCTTGCAGGCTTGAGCCCAGCTGGAAACCTGTCCTCACCGGGGTCTGTTTATTGAAGTGAATTAACTTGTCTGTTGGAGGGGTGGGGAAGGAGCGGGATTTCAGCATTCGGATCCCCTAGAAACTTGAGCAGACGCAGAGACAAGGTGGAGAGCCCCAGGGAGGATCCATATCCGATGGAGGATTTCAAGGAGCAGAGGCAGAGACCCCAGAGAGGTGGGAGGAAGGCTGTGTACTAAAGCCCTTCAGTACACTCACACAGCCGCCTGGCAGAGGGCGTTTGCCTTGCAAAGCGTGCAGGCAGCAGATGGGATTTCCAAGCGGCTCCGTGACCAAGGCTGCCCGGACACGATAGGGAAATGCTTCTGGGCAGTAAAAGCAGATGCAAATGTTGTCATCACGCTTAATTGTGTTTGCTGTGGCCACTGCAACCAAGAGCAGGCCCGTGTTGCATCATGCCCTGTGCACAGAGAGCCTGGAGGTGTGCTGGTCCCTGGCCGGGCTGGAGGTCACCTGGGGGAAATCACTGCCCAGGAAGCAACGTGTGAAGCAGTAAAGGAGGGCTGGGTGGGAGGGACTGGTGGGAGGGAAATGAGGAGGCGGAGGAGAGGCGGCAGTAGCACCCGTGGGAGCCCCCAGTGATTTGGGGTGGGGTGGAGTGAAGGAAGGTGCTGAACTTGGTGGGGTGGCTCTGGGCAGAGCTCTTGTAGACATCTAGCAGTCTCAACCAGCCTCACCCCCTTCTCCGCAGAATGGGAGGGCACAGGATAGGGCCCACCCATTCCAAATAACCTCTCTCCCTTCCTGGCTGGATTTGCCTCCTGTTTCTCTGCAGTTCCCCTTCCAGGTGGGGGCAGTGGGTCCTGGTGCCCACAGAAAAAGGGTGGGGTTTCCTGAAAGGAGATGGGTGTGCAGAAGGCCAAGAGCAGGGATCAAACCAGATGACAGCTCCAGCTGACACCTTCCCCACTGCAGCTGTCCTGTCCTTGTCAGGTCCTGAGACTGTCCCTTCCATGGGTGCTCCCCTCCACAGTTAAGTTTATGGATGACAGCACCCCAGAAAACTCCTACAGTTTCCTGAGAGCCTTGGGAACCACAGGCATAGGAAGCCCCAGGAAACTGGGTTATTTGTTACCATCTGGCTTAATCCTCCCAAAAATGACATCTACCTAGGGCTGGGGTGGAAATCTCTAAACCCAGATGCCAGAGGAGATTTGATTTGCCTGGAACCTGAAGAACAATCTGTGCTGGAAAAGCTCTTCCATGAGTTTCCCTTGTTCTCTGTGGATTTCCTCTGCCTTCACTGTGGGCTTCCTGTAGTGCTGTGGGCCCCCCAGGCAGATGCTCTGGAAGGATGGAGAGCTGCACAGTTTCTCTGAATACCAAGTTGTCCTCCCGCATTTGTACCCCAGCAAAGCTCAGAGGCAGAGAGGCAAAGTCCTGCTCCCATGGGAGCCAGATGGCCTCAGTTTCCCTCAGCCAAATGGCTTGAGGATAACAGCAGCAGGGCTAGATGTTGCCTGTGGGAGCTGTGATGGGGGCTCAAGTACAGAAGCAGTGTCTCAGAAGAGGCTCCCTGCAGGTCAGATCTTCTTCTGGTTGAGAGCCAAGCTTTGATATCTTGGGTTTTGGAGATCAACAGCCTGTCCAAGTTTCTGAGGGATTGTTTTTGACTTTCAGCCCACATGCCTTCCACAGCCTCAGCTGACTCCTGTATTGAGCTCTGATCTCTGGGACCATGGTGCTGTAGGATCCTCACTGGCCTTGGAAGGGTTGGCTGAGGGACAGATGAGGTCAGTTCAGCCATCCTCTTCATTTTGAAAAGGAAACAACTGGAGGAGCATGGAACTTCCTTGCTGTCCTACCCAGCAGTCTCCCACAGACCCTGGCAGAGGCCCAGCAATCACTGTCCTTGGATTTCCTCATCCTGCTTTAAATGCCTTGGTTTGTTGCTGCTCTTGGCACCTCATGGGTTCTGCCTCCTGCCAAGGCTTGTTCGGAGAGGTCCCAAGGGCGGCTCTGCCTAGGCTCCCCGAGCGTTTCCCATGCAGGGGAATGCACAAAGGCAGCTCTAGGTGCCCTTTCTGCCCAGGGTAGCAAAACTTCTGGTGATCCCAAGGGTCTTTCTCACATTTCCTCCCTGCCTAGCACCTAGCTTTCCAGCAAATGGCATCTCACAGGGTAAGGCCACGTGCGGAGGAGGAGAGCTGCGGTGAGCCCGGCTGCCACGTGAGCAGCTCGAGAAGGGGGGTATGTCTTGGAGGGGGGGGTGGGGAAGCAAAGCTCATTAGCTTTTTGGCATTCATTTTGGGGAATTAGTTTTTAGAAATCCTTTTGCCTCCAGCAGGAGGTGCAGACAGATCCACACCACTCCCTCAGGGATCCCAGCTCTGCTCCTCCTTACAGGGAGAGACACATCTGTGCACGGACATATGCACGGGTATGGGTGCAGGACCCTGCTGGGGAAGAGGAAGCCCCATTGGAGTTGGGAAAGGGGCTCAGTGCAAAGCCTCATCAAGCCTGTGTGTCTCTGCACTACTCTGATACCACCAAAAGTACCTAAAGGGTCACGTGGCCATGTTTCAGGTGCCAGGCAGAGTCTTTAGCCCACACAGAGCCCCAGTCCACTTTTACCACCCTCAGCTGTCCGTTCTCCTGTGCTGGCTTCATTTCTCCTTTGCCTTTAAAGTAATCTGCTGTGGCTGCAGGCACCCCTGGTCTGGCCACAACCTTCTCTGCTGCTGCCAGTCTGGGTGTCCTTGCAGCTCAGCTCCATAGATGTCTGTCACCACTAGCAGCACCTTGACCCCTCGAAGACAAGGCGAGACACTGGGATGTGGGACAAGTCCCTTTCAGAAAGGCCACAATGAAACTCGGCCTGACAGTCCTGGCCAGTGTGAAAAGAATTCCCCATCAAGCCCAACACACTATGCAAATAAGCAGTGAAATCTGGAAGCTGTGGTGGAACATGTGTTTGTCCCAGGAACCAGTGTAAGAACAGCAAAACCAAATGATGGAAGTCTGTAGAGGCAGCGAATGATTGCTGGCAAAGGCTCTGCTTGGGTAAAGAAGAGGAAAGTGCTTACCAAACTGGGTTTGGTGTGAGAACCAAGCCCCATGGGTGGGACTGGAACCTCCAAGCAGACCATGAGGAGTAGGTCTGCTTGGTGGGACCTGCAGCAGAAGATGTCCCTGTGTGAGGTGATAGGGAAGGTTCTGAGTAACAGCTGTGCAGCCAAAGTGAATGGTCTTCTGGTGACTGGAAAAACACAAACAGGATTTGTAAAGCTTCTGGAGATGTCTACAGGCCTTTGTCCTTATAGCCAGATGCTTCAGAGGAGTAACCTACCTTGTGTGTCGCCACCACGTCCTCTCAGTATTGCTGCCTTCTGCCTGTCCCCTTGCTATTGCCTGCCAGGGGCAGCACATGCTCTGGGTTGCAGGCTGCTGGTGCACATGCCCCAGATCAAAGAGAAGAACCAGCAGCAGGGTCCCTCTCTGAGGAGGCATTAGTGCCTCTCTCCCTGGCTTGGTTTTCACAGGGGAAACAGTATTTGAACATAGTTACCCCTTTGCCAAGGGGGGTGGCATGTTGTGTGGGGGGAAGGGAGGATTGTGTGAAGTAGCCAAGCTCTATGGGAAGGGGAAGGGGTCAGGGTGGGGAGGGGAAGCAAAGGGCAAGAATTTGATTGTGAGTTTTAGAAAGGGCAACTCTCTGTGATGAAAGGCTGAACGGAAGGAGAGGGTGGGCCAAGCGCTGAGCGGTCACCTCCCCTCGGGGCTGCGTGGAGCGGGGGCAGTGCTGAACACGCTCCCCAGACACCCAAGCTGAGGGGCCCAGGGGTGCTGCTGGTGGTGTGGGAAGCTGCTCCAGGAGACCCAGAGAAAAGACACAAGATGTAGCCCTGGGCTCTGCCATTTAAATTGTCATTCCTGGAGCTTGTCCCTCTCCGTTGCGGTCGGCGCCCCTTCTGTGTGCCACCCGCTTAGGGCCAGTGTGAGCTGCCTGTGCCTGGCTGAGTGTGTGAGCACATGGGCTGACTGGCCTGGTGAGTGATGGAGCAGAGCTGCCCACATCTCCACTAACGTGAGATGACACTAACAGCAACTCTGATAACAGCGCAGCAGCGCGAATGATGCACTCTGTGGGCATGGCTCCAGCTTCCCAGAGCCAACATTTCCACCCCACTCCCTGAAGCAGCTCAAGTGCTCTCTGTGACAAGGACACAAGGGCAGGCAGATGCTCCCCACTACTATGACTCTACTCCACGGTATGGTTTCTGCTTCCTCGGGGCTCGAAGTCAGGGCAGTCTTGATGCAACCTGCTAGTGATGTTACCCAAGGTCTTTTCCTGGGTGGGAGCCCTTTTTTCAAGGATTATGAATCAAAAAGGTCATGCAGTTCTGGCAGGAGACTTTGTGGACATGGCAAACACCAGATGAGATATGTGCTCATAGATCTCTCAAGAAAAAAACTGACAGATGATGATTGCAGGCTGATAAATCAAAATAGTAAGTGCACATTAGATGACCTTTAAGGTCTCTTGCAGCCCAAATCATTCTGTGATTCGCTGAATATCTTCTCAATGAACTTCTTCATTTCCTGAAGCCATAAAAGTCAGTCAGTGGCTGCAACAGCTGCTGTGAAGACCTTGGGTCCCTCTAGACATGTGGTCAGATGCTTGTCCAGCTTCTGGGACAAGTTTGAGCCTGGGGCAAAACTAGGAGGTCCACCTCAAGCTGGCACTGGGCAGCTACCACATTCCCAGTCACTCTTCCTTCCATCATTTGATGAGAGACAGACCTAGGCATATATGACAGTAGCTGTCCCAGAAATTAGCAATACTTGGTGGGATTGAGTGACCCCACTCCCTTTGCCAGAATGGACCAGAAGATTTTGGGAAAAGACATAAACCTCCTGGCTGGCAAGCTGTGCTCCAGGAAGGAGAGATGTGATTGCTTCTCTTGTTCCTAGCAGCTAGAATCCACTGACCTTTGAGTGTCTGTCTGGACATGCTGGAGTGCCATCTCCAGCTTTGGGCAGGTGAAGGACATCAAATCACTTAGGTGGGAAGAAACCTTTAAGATCATTGAGTCACAGCCTAACCCTACCTAGTCCACTTCTAGACCATGTCCTCAAGCACAACATCTACACACCTTTTAAATACCTCCAGGGATGGTGACTCCCCCACTTCTCTGGGCAGCCTGTTCCAATACTGACTACCCTCCCAGTAAAGAAATTCTTCCTGGTAACCAACCTAAATCTCCCCTGGTGCAATTTGAAACCATTTCCTCTCATTAGCTGAGAGAAGAGACTGACCCCCATGTCCCTACACCCTCCTTGCAGGCAGCTGTAGAGTGCAATAAGGTCTCCCCTCAGCCTCCCTTTCTTAAGACTAAACAGCCCCAGTTCCCTCAGCCGCCCCTCCCAGGCCTTGTGCTTCAAACTGTTCACCAGCTTTGTTGCCCTTCTCTGTTCATGCTCCAGCATCTCAACCTCCTTCTTGTAGCAAGGGGCCCAAAACTGGACACAGCACTCAAAGTGCAGCCTCACCAGAGCTGAGTATAATGGAACTGTCACTTCCCTGCTCCTGCTGGTCACACTGTTCCTGATACCGGCCAGGATGCTGTCGGCCGCCTTGGCCACCTGGGCACACTGCTGGCTGATGTTCAGCCAGCTGCCCACTAACACCCCCAGGTCCTTTTCCTCCAGGGAGCTCTCCAGCCACTCTGCCCCAAGCCTGTAGTGTTGCCTGGGGTTATTGTGACCAAGTGCAAGACCCGAGTTGGCCTTGTTGAACCCCATAAAGCTGGCCTCTGCCCATCCAGCCAGCCTGTCCAGGTCCCTCTGCAGAGCCTTCCTGCCTTCCAGCAGATCAACGCTCCCACACAATTTGGTGTCATCTGCAAACTTACTGAGGGTGCATTCAATCCCCTTGTCCAGATCATTAATAAATGAGTTAAAGAGGATGGGCCCCAGCACTGAGCCCTGGGGAACACCACTTGTGACCTGCTACCAGCTGGATTTAACTCTGTTCACCACAACCCTTTGAGCCCAGCTGTCCAGCCAGTTTTTAACCCAGTGAAGAGTATACCCATCTAATCCATGAGCAGCTGGTTTCTCCAGGAGGATGCTGTGGGGAACAGTGTCAAAGGATTTACTGAAGTCCAGGTAGACAACATCCACACCCTTCCCCTCATCCACTAAGCAGGTCACCTTGTCAGAGAAGATCAGGTTGGTCAAGCGTGATCTGCCTTTCATAAACCCATGCTGACTGGGCCTGATCGCCTGAGTGTCCTGCCTGTTGCATGATGGTTCTCAAGATGACTTGTTCCATCACCTTCACTGTTGAGGTGATGGAACCTTGACTAACTTCACTAACGACTGAAGAAAAAAGGCATTAAGTACCTTTTCTTTGTCCTCCGTCACAATGGTTCCCCCCACATCCAATGAAGGTGGGAGATTTTCCCTGGCCTTCCTTTTGTTATTAATGTATTTATAGAATTGTTTCATCTTGTCTTTTACAGCAGTGGCCAGATTGAATTCTCTCTGGGCTTTGGCCCTCCTTATTTTCTCCCTGCATAATGTCACCTCAGCCCTGTAGTCCTTCTGGGTTGCCTGCCCCTTCTTCCAGCAGTCATAAACTCTCCTTTTCTCCCCGAGTCCCAGCCAAAGCTCTCTGTTCAGCCAGGCAGGTCGTTCCCCCCCCAGCTCGACTTTCAGCACAGGGTAATGGCTTGTTCCTGTGCCTTCAGGACCTCATTCTTGAGGAGGGTGAAGCGCTCCTGAGCTCCTTTATCTTCTAGGACTTGCTCCCATGGAACTCTATCCACAAGGCTTTCCCTCAACAGGCCAAGGTCCACTCTCAGGTAGTCCAGGGTGGTGGACCTTCCAACCTTCCTTCCTTCCCCAAGAATTGAGAACTCTATCAATTCATGACCACTGTGCTCAAGGCAGCCTCCAACCCTCACCTCATCCACAAATCCTTCTCTATTCGTGAACAGGTCCAGCAGGGCACCTTCCCTAGTTGGCTCTCTCACCAGCTGTGTCAGGAAGCTATCTCCCACACACTCAAAGAACGTCCTAGATTGACCCCTCTCTGCCGTGTTGTCTATCCAGGAGATATCTGGTAGGTTCAAGTCATCCACTTCAAGGACCGGCTATCATGATGCTACTCCCAGCTGCCTGAAGATTTTTACCTACCTCTTCATCCTGGTTGAGTGGTCTATAACAGACTCCCACCAGGAGGAGGCCTTGCTGGCCTTCCCCTTGATTCTAACCCATAAACATTCAACCTTATCATCATAATCATTAAACTCCAGACAATCAAGACAATCCCTAACATAGAGGGCTACCCCACCACCCCTCCTTCCTCATCTTTCCCACTTGAAGAGTTTATACCCATCCATCCCAGCACTCCAGTGAACCTTAATGGGCGGCAATCAGTAGGGGACTTACTGTCTCTGAATGGCTTCACCACCGATGGTTACCACTGGCTGTTTCACAGAATCACAGAATCTTAGGGGTTGGAAGGGACCTCAAGAGATCATCGGGTCCAACCCCCCTGCCAAAGCAGGCTCCCTATCTCATATTACATAGATAGGTGTCCAGACAAGACTTGAATATCTCCAGAGAAGGAGACTCCAGCACCTCCCTGGGCAGCCTGTCCCAGGGCTCTGTCATCCTCACTGTGAAAAAGTTCCTCCACATGTTGGTGCGGAACTTCCTGTGCTCCAGCTTACAGCCATTGCCCCTTGTGCTGTCTCCACAGACCACTGAAAAGGGGCTGGCCAATTCCCCCTGCCACCCATGTCTAAGATATTTATAAACACTAATTAGGTCCCCTCTAAGTCTTCTTTTCTCCAGGCTGAACAGACCCAGCTCACTCAGCCTTTCCTCATAGGGGAGATGCTCCAGGCCCCTAATCAACTTTGTCGCCCTTCTCTGGACTCTCTCCAGAAGGTCCCTGTCTTTTTTATACCTTACACTCTCTCTGGAGACTGAGGAGCAAACCACAGGAAAAGAAGTCTACTGAGCGATTTCAGAGCCTAATCAGATTGGCATCTAGATCCTGAAACTTCCCCAGCTAATTTGAAATTTCCAGCCAGGCAGCCTGCCTAGGTAATTGTCTCTCTTTAGTGTCTATTGGGTTACATCAAATGCATTTCCTTCTGGGCCCAAACAGAAACACCTTCTGGGCCCAAACAGAAACACCTTCTGGGCCCAAACAGAAACACCACACTATCGGGAGTGAGCAAAACCCTTTCACTTTTTAAGACTGAATTCCAGGCCAGTGAAATGCTTCACTTCAGGCACAAGAAAAGCCCTGATGACTTTAGTCAGGTCATGTCCATGCTCAGAGCCACACATGGTTTTGCTGGGCTGTGGCTCACAGACCAGTGTAGGAATACCTGGTTCCTATCAATTCACATGGGTAGCGTGAGGCTAAGCCTGGTGGAACAGACAGGAGTGACCTGAGAAATAAAGGCACTTCTGTTCTAATCATCACACTCTGCAAAAGAGCAGACCTCAGCACATGTAAGATGCTCCTTCCCAAGCCAGACTCTGGTAACGGCGATAGGACCTTTAGCCATCCCTCCATGTAAAAAAACTTCACTACAGGGGAGGAGGGGCTTTGCACACTGAAGATCTTACTTAACCAGCTGTTATCAGAGTATTTGCAGGGTTCATGAACTCTCCTGCCTTACATCACTGCTTTGAGAGAAGGCTGGCAGCTTTTTGAGAAAACTCTGTCTCAATCATGAAGAGAAATTCTGCATTTTGGGGCTGATGCACACTTGATAAGAAAGATGCCTTATGCTGTTACCAGTATCGACTTAGGAGGGACATACAGTAAGTGTTGCATCATACAAAAATATTGTCACCATCTGCATCTCAGCTGAAAACTTCGCGGGCAGACACAGTGTGTGTATCTCTGGTGAGCCGCCTGCGCCGCTCAGAGCTCCTCGGAGGCTGCCAAAAGCCCTTCAGAGGATCCGTTTGCAGCTGATGTGTGTACCCCCTGTCAGCGCAGGCTTTTCCCCCCGCCTTCCCCAACGTGTATATTTGTTATAACACCTTGGGAAGGAAAAGGGTGCTGCCTTTGCAAAGTTAGATAACTGGCCCAGTTCTTTGCTGCCGGATTGGCTGGGAGAGGCCCTGTAAAACCACGCTGGCCAGCCGCCCGGCCCAGCCCTGTGAGGCTGCAAGCTATTTCCACAATTGGCCACTTCAGAGTGGGAGAGGGGGAGGTGAAGACAGCTGGGCAAACTGCATCGCTGCCAGGCTGCTTCCTTTCCTCCCTGTTTTTTCTCAGACGGAGTAGTTTGGCAAGACGGCTCCGGGTGCCTCCAAGCCCTTCTTGCAACGCCCAGGAGAGTGGGGTGTAGTGTTGGCGGCCAGGCACCTGGCCCTCCCTTAGCCGTGCTAGCGCAGTCCCGGGACAGGACATGTCAAGCTGCAACAGCCCCGGGGGCCCCGCTGCCCTGGACTTTCCAGAAGTCCTGAAGTCCCTGCTGGAGTACTCCTTACCCTGGAACAACAAGATGACAGGTAGGACTAAGGGAACGCATGCTGGGGGTTGTGTTTTGGCTTCTCCTTCCCTTCCTCAAGTTGAAAGGCGAGAGGGAAGTGGAAGATCTTGTTTGCTGCAAGCCCTTCAAGGGTGTGTTGCCCCCAAGTGTCTAAATCAGACAGGGAGTCCTGGCAGTGAGTGTGATGTGCAGCTAGGAGGGAAAACAGCAGCAACAGATTGATTACAAAATCAGTTGAGAGTGCTGAGCTCCTGATCTTTTTAATCTCTGTGCTCAGCTACTTCTTGGAAACCCTCAGCGCTCTGCGCACAAATCTTGATGCCCATGTAGAAGAGATGTCCAGGTTTACCATCCAGGTTGTTTCATGGTTAATAACTGCTGAGCCTCCAGACGTTGCCTCTCTCCAGATGCAGACTGCCCAGGGAGCCTGGCCCACGTGGGCTGACTCTCTGCAAACTTTCTGTGTGATGCTGCAGTTTAATCAGCGGAAAGTTGGAGTTGGAGAGACAGCAAATGTGTTTTCTTTGCAAGAGCACTTCTGCACTCCTAGGCTCTTCTGCTCTTTGTGCAGCATCCTAGAAAACAAATGGAAAGGTTATTTAGTCTGGGTGTCTGCTGTGCTGAACATTTCACTCTTGCTGGACTGCCCACTTCATTGCTAGGCATGTTCCAAGTGCCCATCACACAACTTGAGGACTCACTGGTTTTCTGTAAGATGCCACATGCCATTGGCAAGCTGCTTTTTGGTGTTGTGCTTTAATATTCACTGCTGGGTGCTGATGAGGTGTGCAGGAACAACTTGGCTCAACAAGCTCATGTCTAGGCATGAGCGAGTTGAACTCACAGAAACAAACACGCACTGAGCTCGCTCTTCTGCAGGGAATTGCTGTCAGGACACATGGAGGGCTCTGCGGTCTTGAGGGATATCGTCATCATCCAGGAAGTGGGAGCAGAAAAGCCAGGCACACAAGGTGGAGAGGGACCCTGTCTCACTCCAGGGTCGATGGGAGAAAAGGCTCCAGCCATAAAGCATTTGTGGCAGGAAAGGCAGCTGCCTACACCCACTGGAATACAGAGAGCCCTGTGGCACCCGCGCAGCTCACTGTGGGAAAGGGATGAATGGGGCAGGGGGAGCTGCCATCCCTACCCCTAAAGGGGTTTGTTTTGCCACACTGCTCTCTGCAGCCACCTGTAAGCTGGATTTCACCTTTGCTGAGATTTTGTCTGTTAACATATCACACAGTATGAAGCTGTGTGTAGGGACCAGGGCATGTTTTCTGAGCTGACAAATACCCAGGTAGAAAGCAGACCTGGCTGGGAGGAGGCAGTAATGGCCAAGGGAAGCTCACGTGGTGCAAAGCCTTGCTGTGGCTAAGCTGAAGCTTGGCCATCTCTCTGGGATCTCTGGTCTCCACAGCCAAGTGGATTGAATTAATCCAAGGGAGGAATGCTGGCAAGATCTCTCTGTTTGGCAAGAGATGGAGTAGGGGGTAGAGTTGAGGGGATCAATGATTTGCAGAGGGAATTATTCAGTCTTAACTCAGTGTGGCTTATTTGGCAGCTGAGCGCGCTCTTTTGTGGCAGCTTTCTTCCTCAGCCCAAGGACCACCCTGTCTCTCAGCATCACCTCCTGTAACCCTTAGAATTGTCCTTATTATGCCACCTCCCTCCCCAGGCCAGTGCTGCTGTCATGGCTCTCGTCCCAGAGAACTCAGTTCTCTCCTCCTGGGTCTCCATACCTACACACCGCTTGTCTGGCTTTGCGGTGTCTCAGGCCTCTGTCTAAAATGTGTTCTGCTCTTCAGACCTCCCAGTGGGGCTTGCTGTAAGGATCCCTGCACACAAACTGTGTGCCTAGTGCTGGGATGATGCTTCTTTGCCTCCCTGGTGCATCAGAGCTGGGCTCTTCTGGCCCTAACAGGACTCCCAGCAGTAACAGCCAAGGCCATTGCATTCCTCTCCTCACATCTCCTTGTCCTCATCTCCTCAGTTACAGAGCAAAAGAGAAATTGTAAAAATCCAGGGATATCCCATCTTAACCAAGAAGGTACAGCTGATGGAGCGGTGCCCACTTTCTCCTGGCAGTGGCTTGAGCCCCTAATCCCCAGAAGTGGCAAGAAAAAGCTCTCAGAGCAACCTCCCTGCTTGCTGGGTGCTGTGAGAGGGAACCCACAGGAATGCTCCCCAGGAACTCCCTCCCGCATTTGGGCCAGGCAGCTAACACTGTACAGGATAAACCCTCTCCAAGCAAAGTCACAACCTAGTGGTGCTGCAGAACAAACCTTAGCCCAGTGGAGTGTGGGTGGAAATGTGCTGGAGGATGAGCATGCTTGATCAAAAGGGAAGAACCCTGGAGTAAAGGCTGCTCAATGGGTTTTATAACCTCCATTCACATGGATGTTACCCAGCAAAGCAGCTGCCACAGTAAGATCTGCGGAGGGGGGGTGAGGGGGTGTGCAGGCAGAGGCTGTTCCTTGAAGGAGCACTGTATGGCACTGAGACACAGCATCATCCCTGGGGGCCTCCAGCATCAACAACAATGGAACAAAGCGACCACAAGAGCCATAACTGAACAGGAAGCCAGCAGCCTGCCCTGCTTTGGCTGCATCCCCCTGCTCTCTTCCTAGAAGCTGCCCCTTCCTGGCCTCACTAGGTTGTGTTGCCTATCTACCACCTACCACTAGCTGTTTTCCAGGCAAAAGCCTTGCAGCGAGCTGCTGCCCCTTGCCGAGCTGTGTGTGCTGCCTCTGTCATGTGTGGTCCAACATCTGTGCTTCATTGCCCTGTCTGAAGCGGCAACTCCCTTTCCACGCGTGTGCTTTTTCCTGCTGCCAGCTGAGCTTGGCAAGGCAGAGAGAGTCTGTGGAGGGCAAGCAGCAGCCCTGGAGCATGCTGGGCAGCAGAGCATGACCTTTTCTGCCAGCTTCTTGCAGCTGGATTTACCAGCCTGGATAAATGATGCGTTAACCCATGCTGTTCCAGCCTGTATTAACAAGGTGGTCCTTTCTCACCTCCCCACTGGGCAGGAGCTGCATCAGGAGTCCCACCCCTGTGCACCATGAAGTAATCTGCCTCCCAGCCCACATAAGAGAAATAGTTGGCAGGTAGGGCAGCCCCCTGTCTGCCCAGGTTGGATGGAGACGTCTCCTGGTCCTTACTGCAGGAAGGCAAAGGGGGGGGAGAAGCACCTACTCACACGACTTCCAAGCCCTTCCTTTTCCTATGTGTGGAAAGGCACTCAGACCTGATTTTGCGTCACAGAGACCATTAGGCTTTCTTAGGACAGACCAGCCGCTGCAATGAACTGTCCGAGGTTTGTGGGGGTGCAGCCGAACCTAACAGACCCCCGAGGCCTGTCCCTTTCCCCTTGGCACTTAGCAGGGCCCCTCTGCCCCGCACGCGCGGCTGTGCTGGGCGCGGCGGGGCCGCCGCAGGCAGGTCACGCGCCCGTCCCCGGCTCACAGCGCCCCGCGGCAGGTTTGCCGCAGCCGGCCTTTCTGCGGCAAGAGGCAGCAGCTGCTGAGGAGAGAGGCCCGTGGCTGTAGCGTCTGTCGCTTCTGCGGGCTCATTCGTTCTGCAGAAGCTTCTCACTGGCAGCTGCCGCTCTGGGGGGTGAACTGGGCAACATTCCCTGCCTTTTGATGGTTCAGAAGCTCAGGCCCCGCACGGCACCCCCGCTCGGGCACCGGGGGCTGGGGAAGAACCGCCCGTGGCCCTGAGAACCCGTGAGAGACCCCTCCGCTCCGAGCAGCCCCGCCAGGCCAGCAGCCGCGTCCTCCTCCCTGTTTATAGGGCGGTTTATAGGGCGCGCCGCTGCGGCCGGCGCCATGCAGGGCAGCGGGAGGTTAAACCCAGGCCGTGAGGGAGCGGCGATCTCGGCATCCTAAGCGAGGGCATTTAACGACCGGGCTGGTACCGGTGTTCGGAAGCCACGGGCTCCCGCCTGGCGCCGCGACAGGCGATGCTGCTACACGACCTCCGGTCCCGCCGCGCTGCCGCGGCGGCCGAGCCGGGCCGGGCCGGGTCGGGGCAGAGAACGCGCTCCCAAGCGCCGCGCGGCCCGGGCTGCCCGCGCAGCCCCCTCGGCCGGTAACGGTCGCCTGAGGGAGCGGCGAGCGAGAGCCTCCCGCGCAGGCGCAGAGCGGGCACGGTTCCCTCCCCAGCAGGCGAGCGACAGGCGCGCGCCCCGCGGCAGTGCGCGGCTGCTCCACGCCGCCCACGCGCGCGTTTCCCCTCATCCCCCCGCTCCCGCCTTCAGGAGCAGCTGGCGGTGACGCAGCGGCCGGAGGAGGCGGGGGGCGGGGCACGGCATGCTAATGAGCCGCGGAAGCCTGCCTCTGCACGTGCCCTGGCGGGCGGGGGGCGCGTGCCCACGCCGGCCGCGGAGGGGCGGGGAGGGTGGGGCCGGCCCGCGAGGGACCGTCCCTCTAGCGGCGCGGGCCAATCCATGCGGCGGACGGGGTGGGGCGGGTCGCGACCGCCCGGCTGGGCGAGGCCCCGGCGCTCATGAATACTGAAACACGCGCGAGGCGTCAGCCGGTTGCGCATGCGCCCTCTGCTCCGCGCTCGTCGTTGCCGACGGGTCCCGGGGAGCTGTCGCAGCCTCGCGCCGGGCGCTGCGGCCGCTAGCGACTGGTGACAGCCCGCCCGCCGGCCCGCGGGGAGTATGCCCGGCCGCGCCGCGCACCAGGAGGCGGCGGCGGCGGCGGGAGGACCGGAGCCCACTGCAGCCGCGGGGAGTGCGGGGGCCGCCGCGCAGCAGGAGCAGCGGGGCCTGGCGGGCGCTTTCCCGCTGGTGCTGAAGAAGCTGATGGAGAACCCGCCGCGGGAGGCGCGCCTGGGTGAGCGCGGGGGCGCGCGCGGGGGCGGCGGGAGCGCGCGGCACCCCCCAACGTCTGCACCCACCCAAACCCAGCCCCCTCCCCCCGCGCCTCCTCCTCCTTCCCCCCCCCGTGCCTCGGAGGGCGGGACCCGCCGGGTCACGGTGGGACTGGCCGCGGTGTGCGCGGGGGGAGCCCCCGCGGGACGGGCCGCACGCCCGGGCCCGGTGTCCTGCCCCCCGGAGCGCCCCGCGCCCCTTCCCTGCGCCCCGCGGCCCCGACCGGCCGTGCCGAGCGCCGGCAGCGCGGGTTCGCGGCCCGCCGGGCTCGGCAGGAAGGGCTCGGCCTCGCGGGGCGGCTGCCGGCCTGGAGCCGGGCCGGCTCCCCGCCTCAGAGGGGCAGGGCGCCCCGCGGCGGGGTGTCCCCGGCGAGCCGGTGCGACTGGAAAATTCAGCTGTTGCGATCGTCCCTCCGGGTGCATGGAGGTGTCTGCGCTGGGGGGAGTGAGCCGCCTCGCCTGCGGGGGATGGGGGAGGCCGCAGCACGGCAGGGGTGCATTCCCTCCGCTGACCTTTAGCCGCCCAGCCGGGAGCAGCAGAGGAAGGGTTTCCAGTCCTCCGTGACCTTCGCTGCCGGGGAGTTGCACGATGACAGGCCGAAACGGCAGAGCGCTTCGGATTAGGGTTGGTGCTAATCCTGAGGGGGCGACCGGCTGCCCGCACGCAGGCCGGGGCCGCCTCCGCCCCGCTGGCGGCGCAGGCAGCCGCCGCGGGCATCGCGGTGCCCACGGCCTTCGTGACAGCTCTCCTTTATTATTATTAACTTACACCCCCCTACACGCACGCACCTGCCAATATTTCGTCCCTTCTGAGCTTCAGTTCGGTTTTTGAGGGCGTGTCGGGCTTCCCTGTGCCGCTGGAATGCTCGGTGTGCTGGTGTGTGATAAACTAAACCCCTAGCAGCTCGGGATTTGGAGGCCGGGAATGGGTTTTGGGACGTGGGGCGGTATCCAGGGTACACCACAACGCGAGGAAGGCTGGCAAGACTGCTCCCACTGAGGATCCTGGTTAAGATCCGTTTACTTTGTGTGCCCAGCCTTGCACAGTGCTGTGTAAATGGATCCATCTTGTCATTCTGGCAAGTATTTTTTCTCCTGTGTGTTGGGGGAAGTCAGCCCCTGAGAAAGGTTTGAGTTACGTTGCTATGGTGGCGCAGGATGCTGCGGTACGTTGACTCCTCAATCTACAACATTATGGGATTGCTTATGATGTTTCTTCACCCAAAGCTTTTTAAAGGGCAGCAGGAGCAATTTTAAGTTCGTATGTGGAAACTGGGATGGCAGCTGACCGGGACACGGCGACTTTGTCTTAGGGGTGGTTTTCTTGCCCAGAATCTGGCCTGTGGAGATGAAACGCTTTAAAATTCATACAGTTTTGAAATAGCGTGGTTTTATACAATAAATTTTTGGTGCTTTTCCTTTTATGACGCCATTCCAGTTTGGGAAGGTGTTCCGCTTGATTCTCTAAAGCTTCCTAGGGAGTCCACTGCATCTTGATTGCCCGTTCAGGCTGTGATGAAGCTCAGATTGTTCTCATTCCTAACATTTCTCCATAGATTTCTTAAGTCCACCTTGTGCTGTTTCACTTCAGGCTTTGTGGCACTTGTTGCATTCTGTTTCTTCTGATCTCTGATGCTTTTCTTGTTTGAGTATTTCCAAGATAAAAGAAAGAATGCCTTCTCTGTTAGCAGGTAGTTTACTCCTGAGCTTACAAAAGGCTTTGTAACTCTTGTGACTTCAGTGACTTCAGAGGATCCTTGTTTATTTTCTGTTCCTTTACAGTACAGGGGCAGAGCCAAGAAGTTAAATAATTACTAATTTACTTAATACAGTGATGTGGTTTCATCAAGCTTTCTGAGCCCCTGTGCCTCTTCTTTCTGGAATACCTGTTGACAAAAATAGGATTTTCTGTCTTATTCAGCAAGAAATGGTGTCAGCTAGCTGCACCGTCCATTTATAGTCTCCACAAGCTACCTATAGGTTTTTCCAGCTGCCGTAGGTAATTTGACCACCCGGTAAGCAAGCAGGCTTTCTAATCCTTCTGAGCTACAGAGGAGGACATCCAGTTCCAACTGAATGCCATCATCTTGAATAGCCTGCTGTACACCAAATCTATCTGACCTGGTAGTTGTCGTTGTGTACACTGTAGGGATTAAGTAAATAAAATAATAATTTTTTTTAAAGAAGTCCTGTGGGGTAAGGAAAGAGAGTGTATACTCTGGAGCTGGCATATAGGTCTGTTAATAAAAAGCTGCAGCATGCTCTCCAGAGGATGCCCTAATCACCAGTTGTGTGCTGCTGGGGCAGAAGGAATGCCTCAACAAACATTGCAGTAATGGGCATCAATGACCAAGCCCTGTAACCTGTCCTGTTCCATTGCCACAAGTGGGACTAAAGATTTGTGGAGCAGTCAGCCTCGGTCTGTAGAACGTTTTCAGTATAATTTGATAACATTTTTTTGATGAAAGAGGGGAATTTCTTCTGTTTGTGGCTGGGATGGTACTTGACAGTTGTGACCAAAATGTCTTTTGATGTGGGGTTGGTTTGTTTGTTGGGTTAGTGTTGGCCTTTATGTGGGCTTGAGGGTTTTTTTGTTGTTGGGGCTTGGGTTTTTTGTTTGTTGTTGTGTTGGGGTTGTTTTTGAGGAAGAATCAGGATGTGGAATAAAGCTCCTTCCAGGCTGCTGCTTTTGGCTAAACCAGCAATATTTCCAACAGTCCAAAAACTGGAATGCTCTGCCTAAATTACTTGTTATAAACTATTAACCTCTCTGTTATCAGCAGATGTACAGCCTAGTTAATAGGTCAGAGTAGCAGAATGAGGGGGCTAAATTGGACATGAGCTATCAGCTGCAGAAGTACAGTCCAGATTTATCAGGGTGACCTTGAATCACTGCAAATGGAGCCTCTTAGGATACTGCAGCTCTGCTGCCAGGTAATACCTGTTTATGCTATAAATATCTTCAGAGAATTAAAGTTTCAGGTCCCTGTGCTGGGGCAGGCGGAAACTTACCCCTCAAGATGCAAGAAGTTAATTAGTGTTTCATTAGGTATTTGTGCACCCAGCAGGATGTTGTGTGGCAGAAATAAAAATTAAATGAATTGAAATAAAGCCTGTGGGAATGCCAGGGCAAAAATAGTCATACAAAGGTGTTATCTCTTTATGTGTGACACTTGGAATACATGTGTGTGCCCAATATGCGTGCTAACTGCAGCTGTTTTAATGTGCTTCAAATACTGCTGTTAGAAGTGAGGGGGGAGAGAGAGGTGGCATAGCTAGGCAAAGACAGCACTGGGGGCCCAGTGTTTGTCCAGTTCTCAACATGTAGCAAAAAGAAAAAATAATTCAGGCAGCCTTCTCAGGCAAAGAAAGCATCTGATCTGCTGTGAGCCAGGTGTGAGCAAGAGGAAGTTGGAGGGACCACAGTCTTTTCAGGATGCTGAAGTACAGTGGGGTGATGATGGTGCACGTTGAAAAGGCATTAAAAGACCTGAGAAGGGCTGCATACACCAGCAACATGCTCTTTTTGACATCTACCTTCTGAAAAATATTTTTAAGCCTTATGCTTTCAAGAGTAAATAATTATTTCTTTTCCTTTTTAGTTCACAATTTGACTCAATGTTCACAAGGGGTTCTTTGTGTTGATTAATAAATAAAGTGACTTACCAAGAATTCAGTATTGTTGCTTGCATTTGTTTTGGTGATGTCTTTACAAGGATGTCATCCACAACACTCGGTGCAAACCTGGGTTGGGCTTTGTTGGGCTCTACACAAGCTATATGGAAATACACAGTCCCTGATCCACAAGCTGGGTGGAAATGGTGGTTCCAGTTTGGTGAGGTGTGCTTCAGGAATAAATAAGCTTTCTAGCTTAAATTAGGAGCTGTGTGGGAACGTTGAGGCTCTTTGGGTCATGGCTGTTCACCTGCCCATTTGGCCAAATTGGAAAGTTGTAAAGCTCCCTGCAAAAGGGGGTTTGTAGCAGGGACACGGGATGCGAGGTGACAGTTCGGAGACAGCAGTGTGAAGTGGCAGGGGGGAAAGGCCGAAAGGTACAAGGTGATGGCAGGAAAGCTCAGGTCCAGGAGCCACTGCTCTGAATTTAACATGTTATGTACTTTACCTCTTAGTCCCAAGTCAATGGCTGGGGAATATTTTCTCATTTTTTTAGTTTAATATTGGTGTCATCTTTTGTGCAGAATGGCAGTATGGTAGGTGAGAATGGTAATCTGGTTTGTATGGCAGCACTGTTGTTTGAGCCATAAAAAGCTGTTTCAGTCTCAGTTCCACACCAGCTAAGGCGACAGCGGAAGAAATGCCAGTTCCAGGCTTTACATAAATAGGCTTTTCTGATTTACTCAGAGCTTCACCCCCACTCCCACCCCCGATAAAGAAAAACACTCCTTTAGCATATTGGAGCCAGTCTAGAAAACCCTAATGCCAATGATTTGTGTGTTTTTATTGGGCTAACCTGTCTAAATACTGGAGATCCAAACTGGCTGACTGCGAGTACTTGCCCCATCAAATGGAAGATGACAAATACTCCATTAAAAGACCCAGTTTTCAGTTGGTTAGGATACAACTGGTGCCTGTTCCCTTCTGCTTCTGTGCTGGTAGAACTGCATGGAGACATGGAGAGCTGGATCAGGAAAATTACTTGGATTTTCTTTTTTTTTCTTTTCTGCCAGCTTATTTTTATCTCTTAAATTATGTAATTATTCCATAACTTGAGTTTTCTGCTTGGATTCCATCCCAGACAATTGTTAAGAATCAGTAGCTATGGGAAACATAGAAACAGCCATTTGTCTGTAATATGTGCACTGTAGCACAGCAAATGGATAAAATTTCATCAGTCTCTTCTGGCTTGGGGTGGGATGTGGGAGTATGCCTTATTAGACATCTCCCCAAAGAGTGAAAATTGTGTGTAGGTACTCTGAGCTATATCTCTGGTGAGCAGCACTTGGAGCTATTGCTTTGCGTGGACATGCTGAGTCATTTCAGAAAGACAGTTCTAAAGTACTGAACAAGAGCTGATCCAGGTCTCTGATGTCCTGTGGACCTTTTGACTAATTTTCAAATGTAATTTGAAAACCTCTATTCCTTTCTTGTTTGTGTCTAGATTATTCTTCTGCACCTTCATTCTTTGTGTATAGAATAAACTACTTTGCTTCCTTGGAGTTTCCTTAATGGCTTCCCACGTAACCTGCTTGTGGACACTCGCTTTTGTGGTCTTCCAGCATGAGCCTGTTAAAAGCAGGCTCTTTTGCAGTGACTAGTTAATAAGCTGAGTGCTATATTATATCACACTTCGGTAAGTTACCACAGCAAAGATGCTGGTCTTAAAGGCTACTTGGATGCCTGTGCTCCAGCCATCACAGGGAGTCAGAGCATCCCATACTGAGTTGCATATAAATGTGTGAACGTTGTATTTCAGACCGTGTCATGAGACAGAACTATAGCTCACTAAATTTCCTTTCATGAGGACTTTGCTAAGGCTCTTAAACCTTGAGTCTTTCCTGTGTTGCAGCTTGTACAGTGACCTACTTGTATCTTTCAGATAAAGAGAAGGAGAAGATAAAGCTTGAGGAAGATGAGGCAGCAGCTGCCAGCACTATGGCAGTCTCGGCTTCCCTTATGCCACCCATTTGGGACAAAACAATTCCCTACGATGGCGAGTCGTTCCACCTGGAGTACATGGATCTGGATGAGTTCCTGCTGGAGAACGGAATTCCTTCCAGCCCTACTCACCTGGATTTGAATCAGAATCCACTCTTGCCTGTGGCTGAGCTGGAAGGAAAGGAGTCTGCCAGTGCTTCCACTGGTTCTCCTGCATCATCCTCTTCCACTGCAGTTTACCAGCAATCTGAAGCAGCCTCCAGCACAGGTAGATGGAATAATACGGGGCTTTGAGGGGCATCTGTTGTTCTCGTATTAAAAGGTGCCTCTGTGTCAAAGAGGAGACATGCTGACCTGTCAACGTCAGCTGTTGCAGGTTAACTGGCACAAATGTAGAGCCTTAGTCCATGTGTCAGTTAGTGAAGATGCTGCCTGTCCTCTTCTACCTCTCTCCCTCCTGGAAAAAAATACGTGTCAGTGCAGTTTGTTTCTCTTTTGGAATAAGAAGAGCTGAGACACCAACATAAAATGTTTGTTTTCTTGGTATTGCTCATCTAGTGAGAAGCTGGGCATGTCAGGTTAGTTTACAACAGATGAGATTCTTTGTGACAAGACATTTGTGCTACCTTGGTGGCTTAGTATGCTTGGGTGAACTTGTGCTAACTTTATGTACCTCAAATAACAATGCTAACTAGAAAAATAGCAAAGCAATCTTTTCATGAAATGTGAGAACAGACACTTGGAAAACGTGTGCTAATGATGCAGTTTGAGGTTCTGTGGAGCTCTGAAGTGGGAATGGGGGAACAAAGAAACAAAACTGTACTTAAATGATACTAGGAAACATATGCTTTGTATTTGTAATATGGAGATCTACTCTATTAAAGTATTTAGCAGCTCCCTTTGCCCTAGATTTGGGGTTTAAACACGATAGCCACTAAGCTTTCACAGAACTATTTTATGAGCAAACTTCACAGGAAAAATTTTTGCTCAGGGAGTTTTCATCTTCTGTGAATCTGCAAGAGAAAGGCAAAATGCAGAACTCCTTCAGTAAGACAGAAGGTGTGGCTTTTTTCTAGGTGGTATATGGAAAACCTTTCATTGAGCTTTGTCAGATTGCACTGGCATTTGCAATTCATGTGTATGAAGTCTGTAAACAGAAGATGAACATGACAGAGTTCATATGCACACAGTTGGTGTCAGGCTGTTGGGACATTTGTTTCCCACTGGGAAGGAACTAGAATACTGTTGTTATATTTGTAACAAACCCACCTTTTTTAGTCCTTTGTTTAGAAGTACAGATGTGTGACCTTGGTGAGAACCAGAGTCTTTGGTCAGTGTTGTTTCTGGGAGGCTCTGTGTGGTACAAAACTCAAGCTGACAGACGTGTCTCACTTCTTGCTGCTGCAGAAGGTGTTTCTGAAGTGCACGAGGCGTGTAGCTTTTGCCATGGTTTAACTATTGTCCTGCATCTCTTTGCTCTGTCTGTTAGTGTGGCGTGTGTTCCTAGAGGTGGTATAACAGACGGGACTGTGTAGCCTCTCTGTACCAGCGGCTGTACAGCACTGAGCACACTGTAGGGAAGTATCAAATTATGCTGTTAAATACTGCCCACACCAGGGTAAGAGAGATTGGCTTCTTAGTTAATTCTCTTCATCCTGCTGAATGTATTGTAACTTTTCCTGTTGTTGCCAGAGTCCCCACCACAAAATGAGAGAAATACTCCCAGTCCCATTGATCCCGACTGCGTAGAAGTTGAGGTGAATTTTAATCCTGACCCTGCCGATTTAGTGCTGTCCAGTGTGCCTGGTGGTGAGCTCTTCAATCCTCGCAAACACAAGTTCACTGAAGAGGACCTGAAGCCACAACCAATGATTAAAAAAGCCAAGAAGGTTTTTGTCCCAGATGAGCAAAAGGTAACAGATTTATTGCTGCAAACTTCTTTGGGCCTTGATCAAAGTTTCTGACTACTTGTCCAACCATTTTGACATAGAAAGCTAATGTGCTGTACCTATGTGATTGGGCAGAAGCACCATCAAGAATAGAACTGGCAACTCAGCTGCTGTTCTAGCTGGTTTGCTATCATGAGATAATTACTGGGCAGGAGCAACCTGCCATGCTATACACAGAAATTAGAAGAACGAGTCACATTCTCATCAACTGCTCTTTTGAAGGCTGTTGGATATATCTACCCAGCATTATGTCTGATCCAGCTTTAAGCAGCCCAGACAGCAGAACAGGTTGTTTTCTGTGGAAATCCTTTACCGGTTTCAAACCAGGAATGAGAGTATTTCAGATGGACAGCTCCTTTGTAGCCAAGTCTCTTAATCCCCTTAGTTCTAGCAGCGCACCTGGTTAATCCTAAACCAAGACTCACGTAAGGATGAAATCTTGCAGTACTGTGCAACCTGCATTTTGGTGTGGGAGCTCTGCAAGCCAGTGAAGGAGATGCCTCGCTGTAGCAGTTGGTGTGAATGTCATATACAATGAAAGAGGTGTTGGGTTGGCATCTTTTTTCTTTTTTCTTCCCTTTTTTGCCCCAGGATGAGAAATACTGGACAAGGCGAAAGAAGAACAACGTGGCGGCCAAGCGCTCGCGTGACGCTCGGCGGCTAAAGGAGAACCAGATCACGATTCGGGCAGCCTTTCTGGAGAAGGAGAACACGGCCCTGAGGACGGAGGTGGCAGAGCTGCGCAAGGAAGTGGGACGATGCAAGAACATTGTTTCTAAATACGAGACCAGATACGGACCCTTGTAAGCACACCCCTTTTCCTTGTTAGGTCTCCTTGTTTTAGCCTCTTAAGACTTCTCTGCCTTCTGTAGAGACTCCCAGAAATAAAGCTTGTGGAGGCTTTGCCATTTTGCATCTACACACAAAAAAAAACCCCCGAGCCCTGTTTCTGTTGGCACAACTTGTTCAGGCCCTTTCCTGATCATTGCATTGCCCCAAATTTTAGCATCCATATTTACAACTTTGTTTTTAACACTTATAGAGCATTTTCTGGTGTCATACAATAGAACAGATTCACCTGTATGGAGGAATAGGTGTGGATCCCTCCTGACTGGATGGGGCTTTTGCTATCTGTTCTAATCTCCGTTGTAAGTGGAGAAAGAGCCTTAGGAGACTCTCCTTGCTTTTTTTTTTTTTTTCCTTCTTTTTAAACTCCTGCTCTTCTCTCCCCCTCCACCCCTCACAGTCAAATTGTAAAACATAATTTTAAGATATAAGTAGATGTTGCTGGGCAGCATCATGAGAGTATTTCCTCTCCCGTTCAGAGGCACTGGAAAGTACCTATTGTATAGAACTCTGTTCCTGCTGAAGAGGAATAGGGGAACCTTTAAAACAGGAAGACAGGAAAAGAATTCAATCTTGTAAAAATGAGGTATTTGGACATTAATGCAGAAGTGTTATGCAGACCAGAGTCAGTGCAGTGTTGATTAAAATACTGCTCAAACATCTTGGTAGGATGCAATCCTGGGTAACTTCCAGAAACCTGGATAACGAGAGAGAACTGCAGTGGATCTCTCGCTTTACACATACAGACAAAATAATTTGCTACGGGTTCGGGGCTGTATTTCTACCACCACCCCTCTATTTCACTGTACTTTTCCCTTAGAGAGATTTCCCCTTGAACTGCTGATAAAGCAGCATGTTACACTTAACTGAGAAGTAAGGGAGATGTAGGCAAGAGGTCTGGGTCATTAGGTGGAACCCTAAGGCCCACCTGTTAAGGAATTGCCAGTACCTCATGCTTTGGAAGAAGGTGGGGTTTTTAAGGAGCAAACAAGCCCCTGTTACTTTACTGCACCTTACATGTTGTACAAGAGCTCGAGAAAGAGTTGTGGTCCTTTTGCCTCATGAACACTCTATGGAACGAGCTGCACCTACTCTAAACACAAACAGTTTACCTCACTATCTCCTGTGTAGCAGCATATCTGGGCTCTCCATGCCTGCTGGTTCTCTCTCCAGCATGTTTCCTGTTACAAAATTAGTACACAAGTCTTGCCCTCTTGGAAATAAAACATTCTCAGCACCAAGCACTGCTTCAACAGTATGTGGTGGTAAAAGAAAACATGTTATGTGTGATGTTGGGACCTTCTACATGACCTACAACTGCAAGAACCAGAAGTTATAACAGAAGTGTATGTCTAAAAGTCCTCCTAACAGAGAAGCTGTCATAGGATAGTGGCTGTGTCAGAACTCCTAGGCTGCGCTTCCTGCCTTAGGGAGTAAATGTGGGATAGAAGATGGTTAGGGTAGTTTCCAGTTCCCCTATTGAAACCTGAGAAGTATATTAAAAAAACATTGGGGTTTCTTTTTTATACTAGAGACTTTTTGCCTAGCTTTTCTCTTTTAAACAGAATGTGGAAATTGGTAGGAGTTTAGACCAGTTATGTGTTGACTTCTGAAGGAAGTGGAGAAGCAGGGTAATCCAGAATGTTTAAAGTAAACGTATACTTTGAACTATCTCCCCCTCTGTTATGCTCTTCACTAGAGTTGCTCTCGATGCCGTGTTGGGTCTAATTCCTTTCAACCATCCTAAGAATTGTCACCCGTTCAGCAGGGGTTTTTCTTTCACAGGGTGGTGTGTGGTGGTGATGGTGGGAAGTATGTTATAAATAAATTGTCACACTTAACACTTTGCTTTGTTTAAAGTGACTTATCTGATTCCGAGTGATGCAACTTTAAAGACTTTTAAAAACAAAGAAACTAAAAAGCACACATGAATCGCCAGTCTTCAGAGTGAGCAGTGAAATCTGTGAGGTGTCCCAACACAAACAGCTGACGATGACCCTGCCTGCCTGCTTGCCTGCAAGTACCCCATCTGAACTACCCAGGGCTGGGCATGATGAAAAGTGCAAAGTCTCCTTAACTCTGTATATGGCTTTCTTATCTGTCTTTCTCACTGTAATTATGAACTACAGTAAGCTTACTTAATGAGGGTTTGTCAAGACACTCAAAGTTCATGTCTCAAAGTCTGTTGACGGTCTGTGTGAATAGTGACTCTTTGCTTTGGCACTTGAGTGCAAGAGAATAGGGAGTTTTAAATGAAAGTGTCTGTATATAATAAGAACTGCTATATTTTAAGACTCTTTTCCCTGCAGTAGAGTGAATTTTATTTAATACTGCCGCTCACTTCTGGTACAGTGTAGCATCTTGTGGAGTGCTGTGAGTGCAGAATTAAAAGGCACTGGGAAAACAGCAACCTGTGATGTGTGAGACTTCCAGTGCAGTAAAGTACAGCAGATGTATTGAAACAATCCAGAAAGCACCACAGTGTGCCACGCAAGGAGGAGTAATAAACCTCTATCAAATGACCCCTGTAATAGTAAAGCACTTGGGTTGCTTTCCTGCTACACTGCTGTAACCTGCCTTTTTGTTTCTTTTATGAGGCTCACTTGCTTTTACAGTATCTTGAGGAAAGAAGATCTTTTCTTCTGTTAACTGTTTAGCAATCACAGAAAAGGTGCTAGTCTGAGCTGCTGTTCCACACATCTTTTGGCAGCCTGAAACTACCAAACGAGTGTTAGCTCCAGCAAGACAACGATCATTAGCTGCCGCCTTACCATTTTCTGTCTCTTGGCTCTGACAGCCGCGGTGGAGAAACAGTACTTTGTTCATCTGTTTTAGAAAACTGAAGCAGCCAATGATTTCCCACAGTTACAATGGGCAGCCTAAGTATCCAGAGCCCTGTGCTGGTGTGGGAGAGTAGAGGAAAGCTTGGGAAGATTGTGGGCATGTTTATTTTCTGTAGAAGATGGAGAAGGTAGGTGGAAGTTTCTTTGTGAGAGGTTCATCAGCATAACAAGAATCTACACTTACATTAAGGAAGCCTAAGAGCTAAATTTGTGTGGGAGGAGAGAGAGGGTACTTAATTTCTGGGAAAGTAGTACAGGGCCATGTTTTTAGCCAAAATGGAGCTTATAGGACAAGAGTGTATTCGTGCCTGGAGGTCGATAAACAGCGTAAACCTCGAGGAAAAATAACCTTGGAAGCTTTCAGAAGCACAAGTGCCAAAACTGAGGCACAACTCCTTACCAGCAAAGCTCAACGCTATCATGTTGAACCAGTATTTTGACTTTGCATTTACCCAAGAGATTCCACCCCTAATTTCAGAGCAGCAAGGCCCAGAGAACAAGGTGCAGAGCAGCAGCTAACGTAGTAAACTTTATTTAAAAAATAATAAAAATCTCAAACCGCAGAACTCATAACCAGGGTTTTTTTGAGGCATAACCTTTGTAAAGAGCATACACATTGAATGCAGTTGCTAACCTTTTATTTCAATGGACCGTGTTCTGACAACAGGAAAGTGCTTTTAACTTTTTTATTGGTTACTAAAGTATACTTATGAGTGTATTATTATAATTTGGGACTCTAAAGCTCTGAGACAATCTTGGGCTATTCCTTTCAGATGGATAGCTTAGTTCGATGGTGCTGAAATGTCAGCATATATTTCTATCTGTGTCAAGTACTGCTGATTTGGACTGACATTTTAGTATGTACTAATTTTTGGTGTTTTATTTTGGTGATAAAGGCCAAACCATGAATTAAAAAAAAGCAAACACAAAAAAGCCCACTGAAAGTCCCACCCCACCACAAACCCCAAATCCTGACAGCGTATAAATGTAGCACCTCTTTTTGCATTTACAATTTCTGAATTACAATTTCCAAGTTAGCTTTGAATGGCTGCTCTTGAAAGTCACATTTCCTGTTGAACTCACAGAGCTAAAGGGGTATTGTAACTGGGCCAGGAGACACCAGTCCTTCATTTGGGTCTTGCTGCCTCGCTGCTTCAGGGATATCTTTTAAATACTTGCATACTATATAGAGGATTTGGTTTTGCAGTATGTCATGCTATTTTAACAGCAAAATACTCAGTCAGCGTGATTATTATGTGCACTTCTAATAGCTTTTTCTACTGCATTAAGAGCTTACACAATGGCAGCTTAACAGTGAAGGTTCATTAGATCTTTCTTTCAGAGAAGACTGTTAGCAAATGCTTGTGCTTCCCTGTAGGACAGTGCAAGTTTGCACGTCCTGTGAGTCGTGTGTCTGCGTGTTGCAAAGCTGGAAAATCACTTTTCAGGATGAGTGTGGCAACTTGTGCAGTTGGAGGTTATTTTTTTGCTGAGGAGCAACATCTTTAAAGATAAATGAGAAGGTAGTATCTATTTAAAAAGCTGTGTATATTGCCAGACAAAAAAAAAGAATAATTATGGGCAATGCTCAATTCTTTTCTCAATGTTTGTAGTCTCAGGAAGTCAAGGTCACTGCTTGAGACCTCTCTGCTCCTCTCAGAGCAATTCTCTACACAGTCTTTTTCTCTGAATAGAGTGTCAGTCCTGTCTGGAAGCGTTAGCTTGGGTACGATTTCAGAGTGGTCGTAAGACCACCAATGCTCTTAGTTCAGTTTGAATGTTCAAAGATGCTGGACTGACACTGTTAGAGCCTGAAGTTCTCTAGCCTTGGAACACGCTCTGTAGAGGCCATAAGTGTGCCTGATGCCAATGTACCCCATTCCAACCATAAAGGGACCATTTCCAAGGGGAGAGAATAAAGGGAGTGTCCCTTTCAGCATCACTGCAAGGATGGCCAGTAAAGGGAGCGGGCTTTGACACGGCTGCACGTTCATTAGGAAGTGGGTTGTCACCTAATGGCCATTTCACAGTACTGACTTTGGAAATAATGTAAACTGTTGATGAGATTCGTGGACTGTGAGCATTGTCTTATTCTACAGAAGAAACAGACTATTAATAAATGATGCACAACATTGAATACAGTATTGCTTTTGTACATGGTCTTCTAATCTACACATAGTTTTGACTCCTTATAATAATGCAGGTTTGTATTTAAAAGTTCCCTAGAAGCTTAAGCTTTCACCTGTTGCCAAGATCAGCTCCCACTGAAACCAGTAACAAAGATCTCATTAATTTCCCCCAGGAAAAAGTCTTTGCTCTCACGTGGTTATGATAAAGTCTTGGCAAGCGCTGGGGTCATGGGTGTCTTTGCTTTACTCTGAAACACTCTGTGCTGGGATCTGGTGGATGTGTCTGAGATTGCAGGTGTAATGTTGGTAAACTGGTCCTATCACTTGGTCATTGACACAGTTAGTGATAGTTTGGATATTCAGATACTCTGAATTCTGCTTTTTCTTTTCTTCTTTTTTTTCTTCCCTACCCCCTGCATGGGGAGGGTGAAAAGCAGTATGTTATAAGCTTGTGCTGGGAGAAGAAATGTGGGGGGTTTGGGTTTTGGTGGGGTTTTCTTAAGGAAAAAATAAAGTTAAATGTGGCTTTTTGCAGTTCTTCTAGCAACATTTTTTGTCTTTTCTGACAATTCTTCGTTTCCCTGCTGCGCTGTTTGAAAGCCTGAGGTGTTCTGGTTGAAATCACTTTCAGCATTAGCTGCGGGGCTGCTACTAATTGTGCCCAATTCATTTCAGGTTGGGAAGTGCAGTGGAAGGCCAGCAGCTTTGGGAATATGTAATAAAACCACTTGCCTGGAAAAATATTTTTGGGTAGACAGCAGAAATACTGGACTGGCACAGAGGAGAATATTGCTGCTTCAGCCTTGTAAGCCTCCTCAGCATAACAGGGCTCTGCTCCTTGTGGTCAAATGCCTTCAGGTTTAGTGAGAGCAGAAGTATCTTGGACCTTTGTAAAATCCAGATGGGCTTTAGTTCACCCTTAGGTTTAGCTGCAAAGCACAAGATGAGAAATGCAAATTTCTCTTAATGCTTAAATCTTTCTGGCAACTGACACCTAAATCTGCATAAACAGCAAAATCACTTGTGAATGCTCCTGGGTTGGCCGTTGCAGCACCATGAGGAGCTGGTGCTCTGAGCATTCAGGTAATTCATCTGCTCTGTGTATCGGACACTGTAACGTGGTGAAGATAAACCCACAGTGAAAGGCTGGGGAAAAGGCAGAAACTAAACTTCTGGGTGGGTGCTGGCATGATGACAATCCAGAACTTGCAATGGTTTAATTCATGGTAACGCAGATCTGTCACGCTGAGTGTAATTTGTTAGTTTGGTGGTGTGCTATCCCCTAGTGAGTCACTTTGGGAATGCAAACTTCTTGAAGTTCAAGCAGCGCCAGGAGAAAAGGGATCCTTTGAGGGAGATACACAAATAGGGAGACATGGGTGCTTGGCAAGGAGAGCAAAGAGTCAAAGCAGACAGAGAAGAGAGGTGCATGAGTCTGGCCTGAGCGAGATTGCTTAAACCTGAAGCCCCACTCTTAACAATTTTAGGCTAATTTGGATCCTCTTGGTTTAGCATCACATAGGACATAAGTACTTGCTGATGTTTTGGAAATCTTCTTTTTCTGATCTCATTTCCATAGTCCAGAAGAAAGTGAAAGGAATATACGAGGTAGGGAAGAGAGTTACTGCAGAAAGGCATGAAACAATAGCTGTTGCTTTAACTACATGTGCTGTTGCACTGGGACTTGACCTGCTGATAGTGTTGTGTCCTGAGGAAATTAGTACCTGAGGCCCCAATATTTTAAGTCCTCAATTCTGCTGTCATTTCAGCTTGGGTTGAGCCCTCTACTTGTAGTGACCCATGTGGAGTTCACAGGATCTGTTCTTGAATGTGAAGCTCAGCCCAGGCAGTCAGCTGCAGAATTGTGTCCTTAACACCCGACCAGTTGTAGTTACAAGGCTGTTGATATTAAGTGTAATTTGGGTGCCTGTTACATAGCCAAAACCCTTGTTACTTCATTTTTCCCAACTAAGGCATGAGCAGAAGCCCTTTGCTGTACAACATCTGTAAAAAAAAAAAAAAAATATATATGTACTTTGCATACATCTAGTAAATTAAGGCATGTGATTTTGGTCTGTGGGTCTCAACAAACTTTGCTCGTGTACCTGCCTGAATGTTTTCTTAGATCTGCAGCTGTGTCTCAGTGAGAAGGTACGGTGGGATTTGTTTTCCTGAGGGGGCACGATAGCAAGTGTCATCTGGCACGCTCCGGGTGACTGCTTGCTACTGGCCAGGATCATGGATGAATGCATCCTCTGCACTTTTATGTGAAGTTGTCTGAAATATGGTGATTAACATGAATTATTGGAATACTGTATTTTGTATAACTTAGAACATGTAAATACACTTTTAAAATTAATCTGTTCTATGAAGTAATAAATAAGTGCTTCCATTGTAATATCTGAATATTGTTAATGCTTCATGTAGCTTGATTTGGGATTATTTCTTTCCTAGAGAACTACAGAAATCAAAACAAAGATTGATGTTGTGGAATTCTAGTCTAGTTGTGATGCTTTCTATCAAGAAAAAACTGTTTTAAAACTAATGATGAGCTGCTTAAGCAGAGAAACTGAGAGCTTGTGGGAATTGATTCTCTTCCAGTCTTTCTTTAACAGTAGTCACTGGTGGCATTGATAACTGTACCCTTCCCATCCCATTACCCAGACAGTTGATTGGTGGCTTGTGAGTAGCATTTGCAAAGTGGCAATGTTAAATTATCCTTAAAGCCTAGTGATTGGGGAAAACTAAAAGGGCTTTGGGTTTGTTTTTTAAACTCTTCTCTCTTGGCTCAAACAGATCTGTCTCCACCCTTCAGCCAGGCTGCAGCAAGTGGCAAAGAAACAGTGAGTGGCTCTTACTGAAGCTCATTTGTAACCTAGATAGTCTACATCTTTATTAGTCTGTGATGTACGTAGATGACACAGATACCCTGCTGTGGCGTGGAGAGAGGGAAAGCAGTTAATGACTTGAGGTTTTGCTGAGTACATGTTCACTGGATGCTGCTCAGCTGGAACTTTTGTCAGCTTTTGTGACCTTTTCTATCTCATTAAAAGGGGGGGAAAAAAAGCCAACAAAAACAAACCAGCAGAGTGAGAATCATGAGGGGTCTGCTAGGAAATGCGACCTGGGGTTTTGAGGAGGAGGCGAGATTGATCCATCAGCCTTCATCTAAAGCAACTGGCCTGTGACGACACTTTCTCCTGCCATAACCTAACTTCTTTGTCTTTAATGCTGTACTGGTTCAGTCTCCTCTCTGGTAATAACTGCACCTGCAGCGTTCCTTAAATGACAAAGCCACAACACCTTTTGTGGGAGGCAGAGATGGTGCCATCTCTTTTTTATTTTCTTTCTTTCTTTTTTTTCTTTCCTCTCCTCTCAGTGTCTCTAGGCTGTAAAGTAGCTGTAAAACAGCTAAGCATATGTGCAAGTTATTCAGAAAACTCTTCCTGTAAAGCTGTTTCAGAGATACACAGCTTTTAACTAAATAGCTTAAGGGAACTCCTTCCTATCTGCTATATTTGGCCTGAAATTCTGTTGCCTCTTGGATATTTTTTTGGCTTCAGATGTGATGCTGATCTGTCCCGTTGGTTCAGTGGGATGGATGATAAATCTGCATAGTATTTATATAACACAAAAATCTGATCTTAGTTCTACTGTGTATTAAGTTGCTTAATCTCTTGGATGTCTGCTCCTTGAGGATGTCTGTGTGATTCCTGTAAATGTAGCTGCTTTTTGAAGCAGCACATGGAGTGCGTTTGAGATCATCCTGACTGAAAGATTCTATTGAAATGAGAGAGATGAGAAAGATTGTGAAGCTTCTGGGTAAAACTCTATTGCCATAAATGGTTTTTAATTTATATATGAATCTCTTTCCCAAACTGCTTATTTTGTACATAAATCTACACACTCCTGGCAGCTGATGGGTGAAAATAAAGGTGCTTAAACAGCAATCTAATGAGGAAAGGGCATTTCACTGTTGCAGAGTTGGTATTATTTTATATTTCCATTTATTACACTTTTTTAAATGTATAAACCACAGATTTGAATTCTCAAAGTCTTCAGCTTGGATTTTGTGAGTAGTTTAAATCCTCTCACCTCTCTGCTCGTAACTGGTTTTTAAGAAAAAGAAAAAGCTTTTGTTTAAAATGTAAAATTTTGACTGTATTAAATTCTGTTAGTACCCTTCCTTTTTAAGAAATAAAATGTATATTCCACTATGCTGTGACCCAGTAGTTTTGTTCTCTAGCTAGCCCGCTGCGTGCCGTACGCCTGCAGTTTGCCCTGAGGTTGGTAACCAGGCGCTGAAGCAGCTCATCACCCTCTAGGATTAGGTTCTTGTTGTGCATGTCCCATGTGTAAACTGTTAGGTGTGCTGGTAACAGGTCTGTAATTCCTCACTTTTATTTTCTGGATTCATGGACTCTGCAGGGTTTTGTGTTTGTCCTGCAGTGGCTTGAGGCTGAACCTTTGAAGTCAGAGGAGAAATTCTTACGACTTTGTAGTCAGCCACAGACACTCAGACCTTGCTTTGGCTGTTACTTCAGCAGCAATGACAAAATAATTAGAACTTAGTTTTCCTTCTTCCTTGTAAAGCAGCATAGCCTAGAGTAAATAAGTTTAGACCCTGAGAGCAGCTTTCTCCATTCCTTTATTTTTTTTAACCTAAACCTTGATTGTTCGCAAAGAAAACGAGGTTGCTGGTATTTTGGTTTACCTGGAATATTTTAGCATATCTGGAAACTGCAGTAAGGTAGATGTTGGTTCTTTGCTTTTGTAAAAGGTACCTTGTATGATTAGTGATGAGGGGTGGTAGGAAGGAAATCCAGTTTTAAACTGGAGGAAAGGAGGGAAGGTAGGATTTCTGTTCCAGCTCTGCAGTGCTTTCATCTACACAGATACTCTGACCATTTCCTGATGCCTGAGGAAGACCTGTCTAATCCTGGTGTTTGAAGGTCACTGAAGACTGGGTTGGCAGCCCATGGCCATTCAGCAGTCCAATTCTGAAGTGTATGTATGAAGCTGACTATCTGCTGCCTACTGTAGCAGTCTAGGAAATACATTCATATGGTTTTGCAGAAGGAAGGAGGTGGGAATTAGTTGTTTTTCCTTTGGCTGTCTTCCAGAGCCATGGCATGGTTACTGTCCCATGCAATTCACATATAAAAGCTAAAACCTGTTGGGGCGGGGCCCGACTTGTACCATGTACTGGAGGCCAAGGACTTAACATAGTCAGGGCAAGGGATTGCAGTAGAAACTGAGTGGAGACAAGGATGTGTTGAATGTATCCTGGTGTGATGCAGGTTTAACGTAGGATCAGATATTTGGTATCTTCTCCCTGTCATGATGGCAGCTGGCAGCAGCAGGGGTGTTTATCACACAGTGTTTTCTTTCCAGGGAGGCTGTATGTTCTCTTGGGTGGGGGAGTTTATAAACATGCCAGCTCTGTGCATTATATTACTAGTTCCCTTTAGGAAAGCCTCCTGTTTGCAGCCATTAGTGACCTGAAAGTTTGCAATAGAAAACATGACAACCTCTAAGTCAACATCATAGAATCATAGAATCATGGAATGGCAAGGGTTGGAAGGGACCCCAAGGATCATAAAGCTTCAACCCCCCTGCCACAGGCAGGGCCACCAACCTCAGGCCTGGATCTACACAAGGTTGCCCAGGGCCCCATCCAATCTGGCCTTGAACACTTCCAGGGATGGGGCATCCACCACCTCTCTGGGCAGCCTGTTCCAGGACCTCACCACTCTCTCTGTAAAGAACTTCCCCCTAATATCCAATCTAAACCTTCCCTCCTTCAGCTTTAATCCATTCCCCCTTGTCCTGCCATTATCTGCCCTTTTAAAAAGCTGATTCCCCTCCTGTTTGTATGCTCCCTTCAGGGACTGGAAGGCTGCAATGAGGTCCCCCCGCAGCCTTCTCTTCTCCAGGCAGAACAAACACAGCTCCCTCAGCCTCTCCTTGTAGGAGAGGTGCTCCAGCCCTGATTATCCTTGTGGCCCTCCTCTGAACCCTCTCCAACTGTTCTACATCCTTCTTGTGTTGGGGGCCCCAGATCTGGACACAGTACTCCAGGTGGGGCCTCACGAGGGCAGAGTAGTAGTTCCTGTTTCTGTGGTGGGGGAGATCTGCTGACCTCGGGGCTTCCAATGTATCGGTACTCATTTTTCTTCTTCCCAGCTACACCAGATCTGCAAGGAAGTGGGGAAAAGATCTGGCTCCTGTTTGGTTTGTAGTGCCCTTTAGTGGCAACTGGAATGCTTTGGTTGAGAAATGTGCCAGAGCTGCATCCACCAAGCTCATCTGGGGTTTTTACTTGCTGTTGGTTGTCGTGTTTGGCTGGACGCAGCCATTGAGAAAATATTTTAAGTGTCTAATGTGGCTTTCAAGTAATAGAACTCTCAGAGCTGGGGAGACTGCTGGGCTTTGGGAGGCAAAATCTGTGGGGTGACCAGGTTGCAAAAGTGGTTTCAACTTCCACTTGTCCTTGAATTCCCCTTTAGACATCCAGTGGCAGCCCTGTCTGACTGTTCAAGAAGGAATGAAGGTGACTGAAGAGCAGGGTGACACCTTTGCTGATGTGCAAAGCTGGGAGACAGCCGACTGTGTACCTGGGTAACAGAGTGGGGGTCCCAGCTCATGAATGCAGGTGAAACTCCTGGAGACGCTGTGTGATTACTGGAACCAGCAGCCAGCACAGCCTCTGCCTGCAGTATGACACTGGAGCCCCTCTCCTGCCCTGGAAGGGGCAGACACAGGGGAAGGAGGATGTACACAGAAGGGATAGCAATGCAGTTGTGTAGAGGCCTTGGAGTAAGAGGCTGTCACCTGACCTGCCCCAGATGTCTAGCCTGTGATGCTGGGAACACAGATGGGAAGGCAGATCAGTGCTGCCCACGAGACCTGACCAGGTTTCTGAGCAGTGAGAGGGCAGTTGGAGGAAACCAGGAGCAAACTGCTAGAGGTAGTGTCAAGCCAGAAGTTGGTGGTTTAAGTAGTTGCAGAAGGGTGACAGTAAACTGGCCTTCCTCCCTCATGGAAAGGGGAGGAGGCAGAAGGGCCTGGGTTGGGAGGTAGCTAGGCAGAGTAGAAAGGAAAGGTGCTGGCCATATTCCAGATGTGGCAAGAGGTGAGTTCTGAATCAGGTTTCTGGTCAAAACTGACTCTTGAACACTAATCCTGAAATTTGCTTCCAGCTTGTGAGAACAGGCTCAACACCTGGTTCAGCCCCAAGACAGCAAGCCTTTTGAGCCAGATCCGTGTGCACCTTCCATGGTGGCAGTGTGGGCAGCAATAGGCTGTGCACCTGCACTGCCCCACTCCAGACTCTGTACTGTAGCTGCACCCCACGGGTGCCACTTGTGCTTGAGAAGGTCTGTCTGTGGCTGCCAGCCAGCAGCTGCTTCAGCCAGTTTCAGTCTGTCATCAGTCATTGTTTTATCCTGCTGGCTGCTTGCTTGCTCCTAAGGCTTTACGTGCTGTTTAGAAATGTAAAATATATAATGTGAGGAGAAACAGCACCCTCACATGCCCCTAGAACTTAGTTTTCCTTCTTCCTTGTAAAGCAGCATAGCCTAGAGTAAATAAGTTTAGACCCTGAGAGCAGCTTTCTCCATTCCTTTATTTTTTTTAACCTAAACCTTGATTGTTCGCAAAGAAAACAAGGTTGCTGGTATTTTGGTTTACCTGGAATATTTTAGCATATCTGGAAACTGCAGTAAGGTAGATGTTGTTGGTTCTTTGCTTTTGTAAAAGGTACCTTGTATGATTAGTGATGAGGGGTGGTAGGAAGGAAATCCAGTTTTAAACTGGAGGAAAGGAGGGAAGGTAGGATTTCTGTTCCAGCTCTGCAGTGCTTTCATCTACACAGATACTCTGACCATTTCCTGAAGCCTGAGGAAGACCTGTCTAATCCTGGTGTTTGAAGGTCACTGAAGACTGGGTTGGCAGCCCATGGCCATTCAGCAGTCCAATTCTGAAGTGTATGTATGAAGCTGACTATCTGCTGCCTACTGTAGCAGTCTAGGAAATACATTCATATGGTTTTGCAGAAGGAAGGAGGTGGGAATTAGTTGTTTTTCCTTTGGCTGTCTTCCAGAGCCATGGCATGGTTACTGTCCCATGCAATTCACATATAAAAGCTAAAACCTGTTGGGGCGGGGCCCGACTTGTACCATGTACTGGAGGCCAAGGACTTAACATAGTCAGGGCAAGGGATTGCAGTAGAAACTGAGTGGAGACAAGGATGTGTTGAATGTATCCTGGTGTGATGCAGGTTTAACGTAGGATCGGATATTTGGTATCTTCTCCCTGTCATGATGGCAGCTGGCAGCAGCAGGGGTGTTTATCACACAGTGTTTTCTTTCCAGGGAGGCTGTATGTTCTCTTGGGTGGGGGAGTTTATAAACATGCCAGCTCTGTGCATTATATTACTAGTTCCCTTTAGGAAAGCCTCCTGTTTGCAGCCATTAGTGACCTGAAAGTTTGCAATAGAAAACATGACAACCTCTAAGTCAACATCATAGAATCATAGAATCATGGAATGGCAAGGGTTGGAAGGGACCCCAAGGATCATAAAGCTTCAACCCCCCTGCCACAGGCAGGGCCACCAACCTCAGGCCTGGATCTACACAAGGTTGCCCAGGGCCCCATCCAATCTGGCCTTGAACACTTCCAGGGATGGGGCATCCACCACCTCTCTGGGCAGCCTGTTCCAGGACCTCACCACTCTCTCTGTAAAGAACTTCCCCCTAATATCCAATCTAAACCTTCCCTCCTTCAGCTTTAAACCATTTCCCCTTGTCCTGCCATTATCTGCCCTTTTAAAAAGCTGATTCCCCTCCTGTTTGTATGCTCCCTTCAGGGACTGGAAGGCTGCAATGAGGTCCCCCCGCAGCCTTCTCTTCTCCAGGCAGAACAAACACAGCTCCCTCAGCCTCTCCTTGTAGGAGAGGTGCTCCAGCCCTGATTATCCTTGTGGCCCTCCTCTGAACCCTCTCCAACTGTTCTACATCCTTCTTGTGTTGGGGGCCCCAGATCTGGACACAGTACTCCAGGTGGGGCCTCACGAGGGCAGAGTAGTAGTTCCTGTTTCTGTGGTGGGGGAGATCTGCTGACCTCGGGGCTTCCAATGTATCGGTACTCATTTTTCTTCTTCCCAGCTACACCAGATCTGCAAGGAAGTGGGGAAAAGATCTGGCTCCTGTTTGGTTTGTAGTGCCCTTTAGTGGCAACTGGAATGCTTTGGTTGAGAAATGTGCCAGAGCTGCATCCACCAAGCTCATCTGGGGTTTTTACTTGCTGTTGGTTGTCGTGTTTGGCTGGACGCAGCCATTGAGAAAATATTTTAAGTGTCTAATGTGGCTTTCAAGTAATAGAACTCTCAGAGCTGGGGAGACTGCTGGGCTTTGGGAGGCAAAATCTGTGGGGTGACCAGGTTGCAAAAGTGGTTTCAACTTCCACTTGTCCTTGAATTCCCCTTTAGACATCCAGTGGCAGCCCTGTCTGACTGTTCAAGAAGGAATGAAGGTGACTGAAGAGCAGGGTGACACCTTTGCTGATGTGCAAAGCTGGGAGACAGCCGACTGTGTACCTGGGTAACAGAGTGGGGGTCCCAGCTCATGAATGCAGGTGAAACTCCTGGAGACGCTGTGTGATTACTGGAACCAGCAGCCAGCACAGCCTCTGCCTGCAGTATGACACTGGAGCCCCTCTCCTGCCCTGGAAGGGGCAGACACAGGGGAAGGAGGATGTACACAGAAGGGATAGCAATGCAGTTGTGTAGAGGCCTTGGAGTAAGAGGCTGTCACCTGACCTGCCCCAGATATCTAGCCTGTGATGCTGGGAACACAGATGGGAAGGCAGATCAGTGCTGCCCACGAGACCTGACCAGGTTTCTGAGCAGTGAGAGGGCAGTTGGAGGAAACCAGGAGCAAACTGCTAGAGGTAGTGTCAAGCCAGAAGTTGGTGGTTTAAGTAGTTGCAGAAGGGTGACAGTAAACTGGCCTTCCTCCCTCATGGAAAGGGGAGGAGGCAGAAGGGCCTGGGTTGGGAGGTAGCTAGGCAGAGTAGAAAGGAAAGGTGCTGGCCATATTCCAGATGTGGCAAGAGGTGAGTTCTGAATCAGGTTTCTGGTCAAAACTGACTCTTGAACACTAATCCTGAAATTTGCTTCCAGCTTGTGAGAACAGGCTCAACACCTGGTTCAGCCCCAAGACAGCAAGCCTTTTGAGCCAGATCCGTGTGCACCTTCCATGGTGGCAGTGTGGGCAGCAATAGGCTGTGCACCTGCACTGCCCCACTCCAGACTCTGTACTGTAGCTGCACCCCATGGGTGCCACTTGTGCTTGAGAAGGTCTGTCTGTGGCTGCCAGCCAGCAGCTGCTTCAGCCAGTTTCAGTCTGTCATCAGTCATTGTTTTATCCTGCTGGCTGCTTGCTTGCTCCTAAGGCTTTACGTGCTGTTTAGAAATGTAAAATATATAATGTGAGGAGAAACAGCACCCTCACATGCCCCTAGATTCACATGCTTCCTCAATCCAGGGCAATTGGTGCTCCAGTGTCCTGCTCCTGCTTGGGATGCTGCAGCCCAGGAAAAAGTGCTATTTCCAAATCGTTCTCCTCTTGATGGTCAGGATGGCTTCACCAGGTTTGCGAGACTGCAAGCCTGCTGCTGGACACAAATTTTAGGACCTGCTGCACATCCTCTCTTTGCACCTAGGAGCTGTCACAGATGCTCACAGCCTCGTGCAGCACAAGTCCCAGCAGAATCTGTGAGAGCTGGGATCACAGAATCTCCTGAGCTGGAAGGGACCCCTAAGGACCATCGAGTCCAGCTCCTGGCTCCACACAGGCCCAGCCCAGTCAGAGATGGGACTGAGCCCATTGTCCAGATGCTTCTTGCATTCTGCCCAGCTTGGGGCTGTGACCCCTTCCCTGGGGAGCCTGATGTTCCAGAGCTGATGACCCATGACCTAAAAGAAGCTTCACTAAAAGGAGGTCACACTAGTCTTTGCACTACCAAGGCCACCTCATCAAAAATGGTTCACAAGAAGGGGGATGAGCATCACGTCCTTGTGCCACATGTCCCCATCAGCGCTTAGGCCTGGGGAGAGCCCCTGCGTGCTCCTGCTGGGAGAGCAGGGCTCTGCATGGTGCCCTCAGGCTGGCCCTCTCCAGCCCATGCATGGCTTGTTTCAGTTTGAGCAGTGCAGCTCCAGAGTTAGACTGGTCCGAGTCCCCACATTTTTTAGGTGTTTCTGTGTTGGTGCAGCCTTTGAGCCCTGGTGGGGCCGAAGCTCCCCCGGACGCAGCGAAAAGCTGTGGCTACCGGGGAGCAGCTCTCCTGCCTGTGCGGCCACGCCAGGGCCGGGCAGTTGCTTGCTGCAGCTCACCGGGCAACGGGCGAGGCTGCCGGGAGCGGTGTGTTACAGCCGGCCGCTCCTGGGGACAGCGAGGCGCTTCCAGCCCTTCAGGTTGCCTCCATACCTGCGCCCTGCTGTGAAGAAGCGCGCAGGGGCTCACAGGCCGGGCAAGGGGAGGCGGCAGCTGCCCGTTCGGCGTGGCCCTGCCCCGCCCGGGCAGAGCTCCGCCCGCCGCTCCCCCAAACGGCGGGTGGGCCGCGCCCTGCCAGCGCCTGCCGCCAGGTGGTGCTGCGGCAGCGCGCACCGCGCCGGGCAGCCGGCGGCAGCGCCCTTGGCCTCTCCGGCCCCCTCCGGCCCCCTCCTCCGGCCCGGGCGGGAAGGCTCTCCCTCATCCCGCGGCCGCAGGAGCCGGCAGGCTTCCTCCGGCCCGGCGCTAGGCCCGGCTCCCCCAGCTCCCTGCAGCCCGGCGGTGAAGCAGGCCGCCTCAGCCGTGGGTTGGCTGAGGGGCCAGAAGCGGGACCGCGATCAGGCGCACCAGGGGTTTGGGTGGGACACAGGCATGGCCTGGGAGCAGCCTCTAAGAGATCTGGGGCTGGGGGAGGCAGCTTTAACCCTCCCGCTGAGGGACCTGCTGTCCTCTGACGGCTCTCCTCAGCCTCCTGAACTGACCCCACTGCAGCCCTCATCTGCCCCCTCTGCCTGGGGCTCTGCCCAGCTGTCCCCGGCACTGAGGAGGACTCACAGCAGACAAAAATAGCTGGCACCCTGGTCACAAGCCTGAGGACCCTGTCATGGTGATGTCGTAATGTGGCTGCATGCCACATGGAAACACAGGCCTGGGACTTTGACTCCTGTCCTTCTGACCTGCACACACCAGAGCTAAATGCCCAAGTCCAGAACCATAGGGACCATCCAGGGAATGCCCTGACTGCTCCGCCCAAAGGCACCCCTCACTTCCCATAGTGAAGCCCTACAGAAGCCTAAAGATACAAACACAGCAGAGGGAGCAAGGGGAGAGAGACCAGAGGTGTCTCTAGCATCCTCAAGCTCCTGCAACAGGGAAAATGCAGCCAAGAAGTTCCATAAGGGCACTGCTACCCATAATGAACAGCTCCAGCTCCCCAAGTCACCCTAGCATACCAAACCCAAGGGAAATGCCTTACTGGCCCTAGAGCTGGCCTCATCTTGAGCCTGTGAGCAAGGCAAACCAACACACCCAAAGCATGACTAAGAGCAGCAGGAGTGGCCCCATGCCTCCTCCCTGCCTCACCCCAACCCTGTGGCTAGCCATAGGGAGGTTACAGAGATGAAGGAAATGAAACAGTTTCCTAAAAATCCAGAGGGCAAAGAGGTGACCTCTTCCTTGCCTCTTTGAGGGTCCCCAGCAGATCAAAGAGCATGCAAGACACTGATGTATCAGCTCTGTACCCACCCGTCTGGGGGCCAGCTTGGGGCCAAAATAGCAAGCTTTAGTTCAAATGTATGTATGACTCCTTCTGGGTTCCCTCCTTTCCTGACATGCAGTGACTACCAGCCGGCTGGATCTCTTACCAAATTAGGCTGCTTCTGCCCACCTTCCAGCTTGACAGGCTGTCGCAGAAGTTTATACCATGGCTGGCTAGGAACTTCTTTCTAATTTTAAGTCTAAATATATTTGTGATCCAGATGATCTTCTAGGAGTACAGATTAGACTTTCGCTTTAGCATGCACTTACGGTACACAGATCCTGCTCCCCCCGCCCTCCCAGCCCCTCCTGTTTTCGATTAAACAAGCTGCACAGTCACAATGGCTGCTCACAGACCTCTGCTCCTGCTGCCTGTTAGGTCCATCCTTCCTCAGGAGGGCTGTTCAGACCAGCATCTACACTGACACGTGAAGTGGTACCTCATACTTCTTGGTCTCTGCACACAGTTCTTTGCTGGACATAGCCTTGAGCTGTATGTCTTTATTCAGAGCCAGAGTGGCAGCACACAGGCTGTGTTCGCCCACCGTCTGTCTTCTTCCACATCTCTGGCTTGAGGGGCACCTGTCTGACAGCATTCCGGGGCAAAACACTGCTGATTTTGACAACTCTCCTTCTCCTGTGGCTGATACCACCCTCTCTTAGCCAGCTCCTCACCCACCTTGACTGTTCCCTGCTGGTCGCTGGGCTGGCAGAACTCAGTGGGAGATGAGATGTTATGTAGTCCCCTGCTCTGGACCATGTCTCTTGCCCTTGCTGTGAGGGAGAGGGTGGTGCTGAGATATCACATTTCTGCATGAAAAGATAGAGGGTTTTTTCTCTCCCCCCCCCCCCACCTCCTCGAGATCCCTTCCTTTCTGCTCCGAAGAACTGTGATAACCCTGAAGCTCGAAGAGGAGGGAATGACCTTTCTAAAGTTACAGGGAGAGGCTGGGGGGAAGAAAAAGGGCACTGTGGGTCCTGCCGGCAAGGAGGGCCATGAGGGGTGAAGGAGAGGATGTCAAGGGAGTGTTGATGGACAACAAGGAGGGCTGGGAGAGGATGTCCCCTCCAGACATCACCAGCCCTATGCTGAAGCACTTCATGTCCCTCTGTGGTAGCACAAAGTGTTGCTTAGGACCAGTGTGGCAGAGCGCAGCAGTAGCAGTTGCCCCCACAGCCCCAGGTCTGGCCATCCACACAGCCTGGCTGAGGCTGTGGGGAAGAGCCAGAGAAGGAGGGAGGGGAGATTTAAAAATAGTCCCCATCTCATTTTTGCAGCTGTCATTCACGGTGCGTAAGGGAGCCCGAGGCCTCCCAGCTCCCGTACACGCTACGCCTTACATAATGGGAGACACGCGGGCATCGCTTCAGGCCGGGAACAGGCGGGGACGTGACATTTACGCTGCCCTGCCAAAGCCGATGAACAGCCTCCGGGTGCCTGGGCCCTGGAAACAGCCCCTGAGCTGGGGAAAGCAGCTTGGGTGGCTGGCAGGGGCAGCCCAGCTGGGGGGAGGCGAGGGACAGCGGGGAGCTGCCCCAAGGCTGGCCTCTCGCTATGGGCGGCTGGCAGAAAGCAAGCAGGAGCTGCTGAGCTGAGGCAGGAAGGGCTTGGGGCTGAGGTGAGCTGCTCAGGGGCGAGGGGGTGAGGGAATGGGGAGCGTTTGAGAGGGAGGCAGAGTGAGAAGGACGGTGCTGGGACCAGTGGGAGCTGGGGAAATGGGGGCTGATTTGAGTGCCTGAGGGAAAGGTGAAGGTCCGTCGGGGCTATCAGAACTGCCTGTCCTTGTCTACCTCCTCGGTGTTACAGGCCAAATGCTGCAAAGGGCAAAAGAGTGTTCCACGTCCTCCCTGTCAGCCGGGCTTGGGCTTGGGCACTGCTCCCACCTGCCTTTTACCTACCTCCCCGAGCTGCCTCAGCTCCGAGAACTGCTGACGCATGAAGATTCCAGAGACAAGGGCTGCACATGTGGTGACAGGTCAGGAGGACAGAGCTGGCCAGTGGTGGGGAGGTCACAGGTTTGCACCTGCGAGCCTCATCCTCTCCACCTATCTCATCTAGCAACACTTCCACCCCTCCCACCTTCTGGCCAGGAACTGAGCCATATGTCTGCTCGCTGTAGGATCTTCCCTTCTTCCAAAGATCACCGGCTTTCATGCTTTATACGCCAGCAGCCAGACTGCCTCGGGTAAGGCATGAGTCATTGTGGTGCGGTTATTTAAAGTATGTCTTCTGAGCACTAGCCACGTGCCTGTGCTGTGCAGCCTGAGAAGGAAAGCACAGTCAAACCCCTCAGTTTACGAGCAGAGGGACAGCCATGGAAAGAAAGCCTGAGACCTTAGCAACCGCTTCTGGAGCAAAGGGAAACCTCGGCATTTCTCAGCAGCAGCCCCCCTCTCCGTGGAGAGAACAATGCAGCTCATCTCAGCCTCAAACAGTGCCCAGCTATTTCCATAACCACAAACCAACTGTGCTTCACAGGAGGCCACCACATTGTTGCCTGGGGGCTCGGCAGGCCTGGGGCTGGTTTGGCAACCAGCAGCCATCTGCTGCACAGGAGGCATGGCCTGGAGCCACCGCAATGGTGCTTGGATGGTGCCTGGATTCTCCTGGTGCTGGAGCGGGAGCTGAAGTCCAACCCTGAAACCTCAGGCAGCTACGGAGTTCTAACAACTGTTGGGGAAATTGATATCTTAGCTAGTAAATATTTATGACATCTCCTAACTACTCCCTGCTGTTTTCCATTAGGACTGACATCCCAGAGCATGAGTAAGTCCCAGTGTATGTCCTGCCTGGCTCTGCATCACTCAGCTGGACCTGCTGCAAGGCCTGTGAATGAGCCCAGGCTCAGGGAAGCTCATTTTCCTCCTGAATCCTGCTGGCACCGACTGAGGTTCCAGGCACACGCTGTGCTTAGGCTGAGCCTCACCACAGCCACCCCATCCTGCCCTGCTGAGGAGAGGCAGCAACAGCCACCAGACCTTCACCTCATGCCCTGGCAGAAGGTTTGAGGGGTTGCTGCTGGTTTGAGGGGCTGCTGCCTGCCAAGCTGAGGTGAGACCAGGCATTCTAGTGTATGGAAAGGGAGGCATTGCTGGTGACCGTGATGTCCTCATGGGCAGTCAGGGGTGAGGAGCCGAAAGAACAGAGTAGAGTTCTGCGGGAGGACCGTGTGTAGGCCAGCTAGACAGCAGAGCTCACTGTGTTTCCTTACAAGAGGGGTTTTCTCTGACCCAGAGCAGGGGAAGCACCTGTGATCTCCCGACCAGAGACAGTGAAAGCACAGGGCTGCTCTCACTGGCTGCAGGGCACCGAGCTGCCAAGATGCAACGCATCCTTGAGCCCACACAGGATCGGTCTTCTCTCCTCTAACATACATCATTTAGCTTCAAAGCCTCACAAAGGGTATCAGGGAAGGTATTTGTGCTAATTGCTCATTAAGCATTTCCAGAAAAAGCCAGGCTCATCTTTTCCAAGACAGCAACAGCAGGAGAGAAATGTGCCAGGTATGGGAGCTGTTGTATGCTACACACCCAGCTCCTTCCTGCCTCCCTTTTTTGGCCAGTTGGAGGGCTGCTGGCTCTCTTTTGTCTCTCCTTTTGTGCTACTCCTTGATTCACCATCCTTCCATCTCTTTTGCTTCCAATGCTTAATTTTTCTCTTGGCTAGACACTCATCTTCTCACTTATTTTGCTCTGTCTCCTTACTTCCTTGTCCTTTTCCCTCTCCCCGCTCCCCACTGCTTCATCTCTCTCCCCCTTCATCCACCAGTCAGTGGTGGCCACAAGCCAAAGCAGTGCTAGAGCTGTCAATAAAAGAGCCCTCCAACTTCTACAAACTGTATTACAGCCCCAAACACCATTCCTACCCAAGACCGTGGGCTCCAAACCCATCTGCAGCTCCAACCTCTCCCAGCTAAGTCCTCTTCCTACGCAGCTCCAGCACACTAGACCTCTGCTACTTGTTGCTACAGCTGTAAAAGCAGGGACTGGCACAGTGGGGGAAGGATCGTAGCTGCTGAAACACGTGCTTCATGCTCCAGCTCTCCCGTTAATCTATATCAGGCCCATAGAGACTAATGTTTATCGCATGTCTTCCCTCTGCTGCCTGAAGTTGACATGCTGTAGAACCCTGCATGCCATGGGATAGTGGGACACACTCAGAGGCTATGCAGAGTCTACTTGGAACTTGGCCTGACCCCCAGGTAACAAGTACCAAACTGTTCTCTTGTGTCTCCCTTCACTATGAAGTAGTTTCTTCATTATCTTCTTTTTTAGAGGATCTGGAGAAGGCTCAGGACAGACCAGCACTTGCAAAATTATATAGAGTATGAAGTGAGGAACAGCGGGGTTCTGGGGTTCTGCTTCCCATAGGTGATCATGTTATCCTCATCTTGAGCAAGGCCAAACTGAGCTACGATCTCTTTTGCAAGCTGAGACATCTGGGGCCTGTGTGGTATTAGGCCAGAAGAAATGACAGTAGCCAGAAATGGCACCGGCCACTCAGGAGCCGGGGACATGCTCTGTGGATGGCTCTGAAGGGATGCCTGGGCCCGGTGGTGGGTGGCCTGGAGCTGCTTTCAGGGGGGATGATAACCTGACACCTTGACAACGATGTCTGGTGAATTAAGCCCTGTGGTATTTTTGTAATAGCAGAGCTGTGAATTGCAGCTTCCCAGCTAAATTGCACTTGAGTAATGCTCTCATGACTTGACTATCTCCCCAACATTTTAATTAGTCATTTCTGTCTTCCCTGCCATGGCACAGTATTAGTACAAAATTATTGTTATTAGTACAAAATGGCTGCCCCCACACCCACTTCCACATAGCTCTTGTCAAGATGGGGCTGTATTTCAGCAGCAGTGAGCTGTCTTGAAAGTGTTTTTGGAGCCATTGCGGGGGGGAAGCATTAACATAGTGGACACAGAGCCAAGAGCAGAACTTTTGGCCCCTTTTTCCTCACAGCCCAGTCGTGAGCTGACACCCATGGGCCTGGGTGCTCCCACTGAAGCCAATACGGAGGGCAACAGAAGCAGAAGCAGACCCTGAGGAAGGGCCACAATGAGGAGAGCTTGGGACAGAGCAGATTCAGAGCGTCCGTGTACGAGCTATATCTGTACTCCTGCTTTCTTCAGAGCTCCACAGGAGCAGTTGGTACTCATAGGTAACACAGAGTGGTGATCACAACAACCTGCCTCCCTTCTGGCTTTAGCTAGTCTCAGTGTTTCCATTAGCAAGCAAACCGAATTATGCCATTAGGTAGTTTGACATAATCCTGTTTGCCTACAAAGAACATACAAACTCCTGCTCCTGTAAGCACAGTGTGAGGCAAACTGCATCAGCAGCTTCTTTGGTCATAGCTCCAAGCCTCTTTTTAACCAGTTCCTCAACCAGTTTGGACAAACCTCCCCAAGTTCTTGCTGCGTGTTCAGTGGCACGTTTTTCACTGCGCTGCCCAGACAATTCTATGGCATTTCCACTGCTGCTCCTCAGCCTCTTGTCTCCTCCTCAGCTTCCCTTTGCTCTGGGGTCAGTAGTTCCCAAGTGCCCCAGGCCATTTGTGGTAGACACACGGTGTGGGAATTTGGTAATCCAAAGCCGCCTTTCATCAGGTGGCGACATTTATGCCCTTCTATCATCATATTGCATCAACACGCGCCGTGTGTCAGTGCCCTGTTGCCTCTGATTAAACACCTCTGGGGTTTAATGAGTTTTCTTCCTGCTGTGGTCATGGGCATGATCACCCCAACAATCTTGGATAATTTTGAACATCCTTGGAGAGGCAGCAGAGCCAAATGCAGCTGCAGCATCCTTCAAAGGGTGTTTTGGAGATTTCCACAAAGCAAGACTCCACCTTGCACAACCCACCTGCCCAGCTGGTCAGCAGAGGCTGGTCCCGACAAGCTGCTCAGAACAAGCTCCCCTCATCTCCAGCCACGCTCCTGCAAGCCTCACATCTGCCACCTGCTCTGTCATTAGCTCTTGGGCTGCAGCCAGGCACTGTGGCAATACCTGGACTAATCGGGCTGTTGCAGCAGCGCTGACAGAGCTGGGCCATCTCTCCCAGCCAGCCAGGCCAACTGTTCCAAGGCACCAGCGTGCAGCCACTGCTCCAGCTGTGCCTGGAGCCCCCATGCTGCAACGCAGTGACGAGCTCCACGGCTACGTGCCGTGCAGATATTTCTGCAAATGCAGTTTTGCTGCATGGAGCAACCACTGCCAGCTGGGAACGGGGCATGTGGGATGAGGGAAAATCCAGGAGGAGCTGTGGTGGTGGGAAAAAAGGAATTGGATCAATCAGGGGTGTGAGGATTGGGGTGGGGGGTGGCTCCAGCAAAGGTGTTGTGGGGCTGCTCCAAGGTGCTGTGGGGGTATATGGCTGCTCACAGGTGGCAGAAATCTCCCTTGCACCCAGCCACTGGCTGCTGGTTTTCTCCCAGTATCAGGCCACAGCATGTAGGGACAGCAGTCCATTGGAGCAAGGAAGATAGGCAGGGGAGAGGAAGAGGCTAGAGAAAGATGCTTCCCACGTTCCCCAGGTGAATAAGCTCACACCTGGGGAACACCAGCACCCATGGGGGCATCAGCTGGTATCATAGCCAGAGAGCTGGAAAACATTTCTATGGTCTCGGAGTCTTCCTACAGCCTCTGGCAGCAGGTGCCTGGAGATGCAGTTGCATCCATTCACCTTCCTTTCTAGTCTGCTTGATGAAGAACATCTGCAAAGGAGACCAAATTCAGCTGTGGGTCAGTGTGAGTGTTTAACTCCCTGAGGTCCAACTTGCTTTGCTTGGCAAAGTGTGAAGAGGCCAGTGTCCACCCAGCACAAGCAAATGCTTTGGCAGGGCAGGACCCAGGAGGAGAGCAGCCAGCCTTGCCCCTGGGCAGGAGGCTTGTGAGTGGCTGCAAGTTGGAGAGCCATGGCCCTGCAACACACTTTGCTGGTGGCAGAGCCTGGAAAGCCAGCAACTGCCACCACAAGCTGAGTAAGAGCCTTCCAATTGACAGTTACCTCCAGGAGGAAACGTGGCTCCCCACCAGTATCTTCAGGTGAAGAAGAGGGCAGGCACAGGGGGACGGGAAGAGAGCTCTGTGCATTTGGCTGGCACAGCCTGCCACCTTGTAGGGAGAGGGGACACAATGAAAGGTGGTGAAATAAACAGGGGTCCTCTTGCTAATCATACCTTCCTCACCAGAGCTGCATCACAGAGAAATACCTGGGGAGGTGTTTGGGGTCTATTTTTTGGTGATACCATAGCAGCTCCCTGTACCCAATTCTGCGCAGGTCACACTGGATAAAATCAGTGGTGTTTCTCAAACAGGCAGACACAGCAACCATGTGTCATCCCCTCCCCATCCTCCCCCCCTTTACCAGGCTGTGGAAGCCAAAAGGCACCTTCAGGGAAGTTTTGCCACACCACTGAGGTGACAAGTGCTTCCCCAGCTGGGTGCTGTGGATCTTGCTTCTGTGGTTTCCTCACGGTCATGGGCAGCTCCCACCAGCTCTGGCAGCCCTGCCTGGGCAGAGCAGCTCCAGGGAGGGCACTTGCGCAACGCTGCAGGATGTTCTGAGACTATTAAAGGAAGATGTCCAGCCCCAACTGGTTCTGGGCTATGAAGCTCTACTGGCCAGGCAAGGGAAGGGTCAGCGCACAGTTACTGACACAGACCTCCGCTTTGAGAGCCAAGCTTTGCAGATTTTCTCCTGAGGTCCTCAGATGACCTTGTTCAACCAGTTCATCCCGCTTTCCAGGGAAGCTCAGCCACCCGAGGCTGGGATTAGCCGGGTGCTGCTGGAAGCCCCACAGGTTCCTGCAGCAGCTCTTAGCACGTGAGCTCAGAAGAGCCACTGCTTTGGTCTCAGGCATCCCATGATATAAAACACTGGGGCCAAGGCTGGATTTTGAGGTGCACATCAGGAAGCCTGGAGTTTTTCCTTAAAATATAAAGCAGGAAAATCTCCTCAGCTGTGGCATTGCCTGTGTGCCAGGTACCCATATGATAGAGAGATGTGGTCAGTGGCTTTCGCCTCAAATAAATAACAGGTCTAGTATGACTTTGACTGGCTAGGCATTGGTTAGGTGGAGTAGTGTTCTCTGCTTGCTGTGGGGGTAATGATGCCCCCTCTACCATGGGCTTTGGGGAGGTTTCTACTTATGTGCACTGCTTGGTCAGAAAAATCCTTAGAACAGCTATCTCCATGGAGGAGAAGAATCTATTTCAGAGAGCACCATGCCTTTGGAGAAGAGAATGACTCCAAGATTAAAGCTTATCAGAATAAAATCATCTTTCTTCGCTGGCTTTGTACCAACCAGTTAGTCTCTGTGGCCAAGGTTCTAGTTCGAAGGACCGAGTGCCTGGTTTTATTATACACTGTGCTGCGATTTGTAGCCTGGAATATAGGGACGTTTCTTTGCTCATGTTTCCAAAAATCAGCACTTTGTGGTTCCCTGTGCTGACATGATGGCACTGAGGCTGTAGGTTGTAACATTCAACACCCTGTCCAACAGCGACTGCTTACACGGCAGGACCGCTCTCCTGGGCAGTGAGGGCACCTTCCGCTCTGCCTCGGAGCTTTGTGGCCCACCTGGCCCACCTGCACCCTTCTGCGTTTGTTTTATTGGGTCCTATTTTCGCTTGGGCTTGCCAAGCCCTTTCTCTGCCTCAGTGGGTGGCTGTGAGGGATAAGCTGTCTTCCCCTGGTGTGTCTCCATGCCGTCCATCCTTCTGCATCATCTCCTTTCCATTCTGAGCAGCTCCCAGTGCTGGCGGGATCAGAATGAGGCGGCAGGAGGGACCGATGGGTGCCACCCCCAGGGCTCCTGCTCCCTGTGAACACGGTGAAGCTGCAGCCCCTCTGTGGCTTCTGCGTCTCCACGTCTCTACTGGAAGCCATGACTCACGGGTGTCCTGCAAGGGCTGGTGGAGTCTCAGGAGGGGAACCACTGTCAGGACCAGACCGGAGGGAAGAGTCTAAGCACAATTATGTGAGTGGGTGACAAGCAGAGAGCCAGGCTGGGATGGGGAGTTACACTGGGCTGTGCTGGACGGGAAGGAGGCCTACCAGCTGCCACCCATGCTGGGTCACCAGGAACACGCACTCTTTCACTGGGTGCTCAGGGTAAGCAAAGAGCTAAAGCCTCCCTTGCCTCCCTGAGACATTGCCACCACATGTAAACACCTCAAGTGTCCCCAGGCTGCTCTCCTCCTTCCTTCCACTCCTCTCAGACCTCCCCCAGCTAGCATTTGTGGTCTTCCAGACATCTCCGCTCCTTTCCCCTGTATTCTCCACCACGCTGCCAGTCTGTCCCCCCCAAGGGAGGGGGACATGAAAACCCCACAGCTCCTCCAGCAGATGAGGTGTCTTAAGGTTCAGTGTGCCCACAGCCCCTCACTCGCCCCATGCATTGTGCGAGCACTGTGGCTTCAGCAGGTGGCAGGCTCCGTGGCTGACACCGGCACATCCTCCCAGCTGCAGCCAGGCACCACGCAGCGATGCTGTGCAGAGGCAGGGATGGAGGGTGACCTCAGTACATTTAGGAGTGCCCAGTGCCTGCTGTGATGGACCTCAGGCCTCTGCAGGAGCCTGGAGCAGCACATGTTGACACTGGACCTGACCACAGGAAGATCAGGGAGTGCAGAAGTGTCTGTTGCTGTTGCTGAGGAAAGCGGGACTTGGTCCCTGCGTGAACTTGCCAAGCTCTGTGGGCAAAGCAAGGCCCATGAAAGGAGCGTGTCCTGCTGCAGCAACATCGCCCGTTGCCCTCCCTACACATCACCTCGTGTGGGTCATTTGGGGTTTGTTTGTTTTTATTGTCATTTTCAGATGAATGCCCCAGATGCACCTTCTGCAAGCAGTTTCTGGCTGAATCACTCCAAGGAAAACTTTGGCCTTGGTGGAAACACCCTGCTGAGTGGGAGGGACACGCTCCCTCCCGGGGATCTGCTTCCTTCAGCAGGCAGGCCGCACCAGCAGTGCCTCAGGCTCTGCAAGGCCAACAAAAATAATCAATAAACCCCTCAACTAGGTCTCAGCAGTGACAGAGAAACGTATGAAGAGGAAACAAGTTCAGCATTTAGTGAAGAGGGAGCGAGTTCCTCCAAGCCTCTGCCTGCCTGTACCTTCCCTTGCCTCTCCTAAAGGCAGAGCAGCACAATTCAACTGTGAACCTTCTTCAGAGAGATCTCCTTCCCCTGACCCACTGTTGTGCCTATGAGGTCTTCCTGGTGGGGGAGCAGAATCCCATATGCCTCCTTGGCACATGCACTCTCCACGCTGGAGTCACTCTGGCCGCTGGCAACGGCCACGTGCAAATAGGCTGTGACGCAAGATGACCCTTCACTGGCTGGTACAACTCAAGAGCACCATGCGTGCCAGCTGGCCTTATCCTTCACTGGGGTGTCCTGGGGCCCAGGGGTGAGTTTTCACTCCTAAGCAACTTTATGGAAAGCAGACCAGGGTTCTGGAGGTGATGACACTGGCAGTGATGGGGACAGTGGAAGAACAGCTCTGCAAAGGCCGGGGTGAGCGTGTTCCAGGCTGTGTTTGAATTGGAGCTCTGCCACAGAAACCAAAGGAAAAAGCACAGGGTTTGGGAGGTGGCTAACTTTGACCACGGCCAAGCGGTGCCTACTCTATGCACAGGACGTATGTGGGGTGGGAAGACCGGAGTGTCCTTCTGCGACATCAGCCTCACACCTGCCGGGGCCATGGGCAGCGTCCAGGGCCACAGCCACGTGAGCCAGGAGCAGGTGGCATTGGCAGGAGCGTTCCATGGGGACGCCAAGGACGCAGCAGGTCCCAGCACCCCCCCACTGGTGTTTTTCCACCTCCTGGTCCTGGCATGCCAGCAAGCACCAGGCCACAGGGAGGAACCCGCTGTCAGCAGCGCCTGCGCAGTATGTTATCCTACCCTGGTATCCCAGGTCTCCGGGACACTCTGGGGCAGCGGGAAGCGCTCTCCTGATGGAGCAAACAGGCTGTTTTGCTGGGCCTGTGTTTAAAGCACAGCCCGGGGCACGGCTGCCACACAGACGGCCTTCCAAGCCTGCGTAAGGCTTTCCTCCTGGCGCCAGCCCCCTCCTGCTCCCAGGAAAGCTCAGCTCATGTCAGGAACTGCTGCTGCTGCCAGGCCAAAGCATGGCATCTCCAACCCAAGGTGTCTCCTCCTTTCAGGTGGGAGCCCTCCCGCTCCTTGCCACAAGTTTCAAGTTCCCTTCTTAGTAAGGAAGTGCCCCCATGAGGAATGCCTGAACAACACCCCCACGCCCCTGGCTTCGGAGGTGTCAGGAGACAAGTCCCATCATGTTTCCGTGCCTTGCTGAAGCGCCCTACATGGGGACAGACTCAGTCACTGCCCAAACACCTGGCAAGTATTCCCACACCAAGGTACCACGCCACAGCACCTGAGCACGGGGCTTGGGCACCCCCTTTCCTCTCCAAAGGCTGAGAGAGGGCAGATCTCCTTCCCCACATGCTGCTTCCAGGTGGGTGTTTCACCTCTCCACACCCTTCAGGACAGCACAGGGACAAATATCTCATGAAGAACAGAGGTCTACTAATCCTTTCCCCTAATCCCTGTCCAGGCTGCACAACTACCAGCTGTAAACCAACTCCAGGCGCTGCCAGTCACGGTACCTGTGCCCAAAAAGGGAAAGGCTCCATGCCTCCCTGCGTCACAGGCGAACAAATGCAGGGCAAGGATCAGGAAGGCACATACTCACCCTGGATTTTCCATTTCCAGAAACGTGTCTAAGGGCAAGCCTTGGGCGTGCTTCAGAGAAATCATTGCAAGGGGTTTGAGACACAAAGGGGAAAAAATAGTTTTGTTGCTTAGCAGAGTGTGACAGTCACGTGTCGTGCAGCCAGAGCGAGCGGCAGCACCACTCCCAGGGCTCCCAAAGCCAAGGGCAGAACAACACAAGCTCTTCCAAAAAGAAATTTAGGCTGGAGGGTCTGAGGGGGTGCAGGTAAGATGCTTGTGGGAGCCAGCAGCCAGTACCAGCTCCACATTTGGTTTCCTCAAGTGTATTAGGAGCAGTTCCCTTCAACATCTTTTTAAAGCGGCGGTGTGGGGAGCTGTGAGCCGCCCTGCGAGCTGGAGGCATCAGGGACCCAGTGGGGCTAGAGAAGCTGAGTCACACAGCCACGTCCAGCACATGTGCACTGGGACGGGTGCTTCAGCATCTTCCTAGGCACGGAGAGGCCATCTCACTGAGTTCTGCTAAAAAAGAACTGGTCCCTCCAACAAATTCTGAGGGAAGCTGAGCAAGGAGAGGTTAGAAACAGACATTCTGCATCACCACTCATTCTCAGAGACAGCCCACCATGCTACAGTCACCTCAGATAATATTCACAGCAGGCCCTCTACACACCACTCGCTTCCTTGGCACAGCAAGTACCCCAGGCTCCCCAGAATAAACCCAAATGGGTTTGCACAGTGGGGAAGAGAGCTCAGTCCAGGACCAGGAGCCTCACTGCAGAGAGCACTGCCCCACAATAGCACTAGTTGAGCCCAGCCAAGGGCCTTTTGGGAATCCTGCTGACTGAAAGCCCTGGAGGTACCACATGCAGAAGGCAAAACCCCTGGCTCCCTCCTAGCCCCTGGGGAGGGGGGCCAGCTCCCTCCCCTTCCCCTGCAGGGAGCTGAACCCAGTGGGACCTGGTGAGGCAAGGCACAGCACCACTTTCTCCTACACCACTGCTATTCCTGGCAGCGCAGAGGGCAGCGAGACGGCAGCCCTTGCGGTGTTGTACAAACCTGGGTGGCTGTGCTGCTCCAAACAGCCAAACCTCTACCAAACGCACCACAAACCGACAGCCTTGCCAAACACCAGCTCACCCAAGGGCGGGCAGTGCCAGCAGCCATGTCCCCCTGTACTGGGGTGAGCACTGCTCCCTGGAACAGCCACCACAGGGGCTCTCTCCCCACCAATGACACAGGCGACAGGACAAGCGGTTATTATATCATGCTTTTAATACAAACTTAAAAAAATCTGGAACAATAGAAACTGTACAGATTTGATCAACCTTTTTTTTGTTTTTTTTGTGTGTTTTTTTGTTTTGTTTTTAACTAAATCTCTAGACACGCCAATGTCCCGTTCCAAAATATTGCACAACATTCTGAATACAAAACTCTGATTGTATTCCTCCTTCGCTAAAGAAAAGGAAAAAAAAAGACCAAAAGAAGAAAAAAAAGACAGCAGCCCCCAAGCTCCCCCTCTCAGGAGCCCCCTCCCCAGAAAGAAACCCAAGCAGAGCACACATGGATAAACCTCTGCTCGGAGACATACAGGCTTCTGGCCTCTTTCGCTGCTCCTCTCCCACAAGGCAACTGTGGATTTACTCCTGGGAGAGGGGAGGGAGGGAAAGGAGGGAGGCTGAGTGGGGGGGGGAAAGAAAAAAAAAAAAAAAGAGAAAGGAATCTTCACCACTTCTTTTTTTTTTTAAAGTTTTTTTCCTGAAAAAATATTTTTTCTCTCCTCTTTTTAAGAAAAAATCTTGAAAAGAAAAAAATTACAGGTTTTTTTTACGTTAGAAATATACATATATTATATATACCTCTTACATCTTACAAATGTAGCAAATTATTCAATACAAACAGACATCAACAAAAAGAACACAAACCCATAAAAAATAAAAGTTAAAAAAAAAAATTCTCTCTTCCCTTCCTAAGAAACCAGGTAAATTAGTGCAGGTTTTTAAAAAATAAAATTGAAGCTGAACGCCTACATCCAAGACTAGAAAAGACCCAAGAAGGTCGTTAGTTTCCATTGCTGCCTGCTGCCGGAGGAACACTTCTGAAGCACGCTTTGTTCCTTCCAAGATGCAGAGGTTGGTCCCTCCTCTTTTCCTCCTTCCACTCACACCACTGTTTTTGAAGCGGGTATAATACGTGTGGCAGGGCAAAGCGGCATCAAAGCTTCACACACATAAGCAGGTGGCCAAGGGGCATCCCCGCCTCTCCCCTCTCTCCCCGTGCCGGAGCAGAGTCCCGTGGCAGTGGCTCGCAGGTGGCTTTGCCAGATGCGGGGGACGGTGTCTAGGGGGGCAAGTGGCTTGGGTACAGCCACCAGGCGCTGAGCGCCCCTCGGATCAGTGCGGTGAGTGGGCTGGCGCTCAGCGGCACGCTCCCAGGGACAAGGACGGGGTGGCAGTGGTAACGGCTGTCAGTGAGGGCAGCAAAACCTAAAAAAAGGGGAGGGAAGCCCAACAGTTCGGCAGTTCCTCAGCAACTCGTCCCAGTCCAGAAACCTGGAGAGCTGAAGTGGAGGGCACTAGTTTGGGGGATGCTAGCTGGGCTCTGCTGTCCTCGCCCACCCACTGGCCACAGCTCCACAGCAGCAGCCTGCTGGGGAACCTGCAGCAGGCTCAGAGATGGAAATGTGCCTCTCCCAGTCACCCAGAGAGGGGAAGGGCGCTCTGGAAACTCTCCTCAAAGAGCTCCAGGCAGTGGCCATCTCCCTGGGACAGCCTGTTACCTCTGCAAAGCCTCACTGGCTCCACAGCTACAGGAGGGCTGGGATGCCTTCGCCTTGGCGAGAGGGAAGGAAGCGGAAAAAGCACAAGTTCAAGCCCATCTTCCCTGAAACAGGGACATCTTGAAATAGCACACAGGTTCGACAGATACAGAGGGGGGTTTCAGAAGGTGCTCCAGAGACATCATTAAAAGAAAACCGAACCTCAAGTTTGGGAGGCAGCAGAAAGCTTATTTTTCTTTTAAACTGAGAACTTCAAAGACTGGAGTTTCCTCATCTCCATCTCTTTCCTCTTTGCACGCTTCCACACACCCACAACAGAATCCGAGGAGACCTCCTTCCCACCTGGAGAGCCTTCACCCTGCCTGGACAAGCAGCTGCCCCCCTTCAGCCTTCTGTGAAGGTGGGTTTTGAAGTCCCTGAGGCAGAAGCAACCCAGACGAAAAGCCACTATGGCCTGACTGCAGCACATCATCCCAGGGAAAGCTGCAGGGGCATTCATTCCCAGATCCTGGCACTATGGCAGGGAAGCACCGTACATTCACACACTGGGACAGCCGCTAACCTTCAGAGCGCCCATCCCTGCTCTGAGCCTGCCACCACCCACACTGACATGACCTGGCTGGAACTGTGGGTTATGCTAGGTACTTCCCTTCCACACCAGATCAGCCACCTCCTCCCGCCCCTCCAGAAGGGCAGGGGAGGAGATTCAGTCAAGTGCCTAGCTGAAAGCACAAACCCTCACACGACCTCTCAAGAGAGCAGCTTCAACAACATAGCCCTTTCCTCAAAGATAGCGCTGCCTCACTAATGAGAAAAGAAGGAATTCCCTCTGAGAGGATGAATTCACAGCAGGGAATGAGAACTCAGACCTGAGAGGCCACTCCAGCTGGATGCTGGCCCCTGCTACTGGAGAGAACCTCTGGGAAGCAGGATCCCATGTGGAAAGGTTGGGGTAAGCGAGGGCTGCCACCTGGCTCAACACCACCGCCAGCAGCCATGAGACAGACAGGTGCTGTTTGGGCACCACAGGGCTCTCACCTAGCCTGACCAGCACGGCGAGGCCCCCTCGCTCGCACGGGAAGGGGACGGTAACCAGAGCCACTCCAAGCGCTGCTCCCCCGTCGCTGCGGCTGGAAGCGCAGATGGCGAAGGGAGCAGAAGCAGCCATTTCACAGTAACGCTCTGCGCTCCCTGCTACGTGCCGGGAGGCGGTCAAGGAGAAGAGTTAGTGCTGCTCAGCACAGACACGACAGCTGACGCCAGCCCAGGCTGGAAAGCCTGAAGCAACCACAGCATAACCGTCTGCGCCCGTGGGCGCAGGAGATGCTCTCTGTCTACACGCAGAGCCATAACAGAAGCAGCAAGCCCACCTACCCATTTCTGGCTACTGTGCGACAAGGGTGCACGTATCTCCACCGACACTGACTCATCCTCTCCCTGTCCCTCCTCCAGTGAGGTGGTACAAAGATGATGTCCCTACACCCAGGTGGAAGGACCCTTTGGCCAGTTCTGGGGAGGGGGGTGCACAGGGATTTGAGAACATCGTGACCTATGTCTGCACCAGTCCTAGGCTGGGGTGGGGGAAACACCGAAAAAATCCCAAGACTAATTTAAGGAGTAAAAAAGTGAGTAGGAAAAAAGCACAGGGACTGAGTTAAAAAACAAGTCAGTGCTTCAGGAGCGTTGCCAGCACAGCGCAACAACACCGGGGGCTCTCTCTTTTCCCAAGAAGCTATATTTATAAGATCTGAATATTGTCTGTATATTTCTATTTTTCTTTTCTCTCCCTCTATTTTTATTTGTTCTTGGTTTCCCCACCCCCCCCTCCCCACCCCAAAATACTCTCCTTCCTTGCGTTCAGTTGGCCAGGACAACAGGCTGGTACGACTGGCTGGGATACTGCATGGCATTCAGGTTGTAGCTGAGTCCTTCCACAAAGGGAGATTTCTCCAAGAAGAGGTTGTTGGTGCTGCCACCGAAGACCTGAGCCATGTCAAAGGTACCACCCGTGCCGGTGTTGAACTGTGATGTCGGTGGGATGCTGCTGGCCTGGCTCTCGCTGGCAACGCCATCGAAGAAGAGACTGCTGGCTCCGGGCGAGCCGCCGCTGTAAACGAATTCTTTGGCGTTGGGGGAGAGCTGTGACTGCGGGGCCTGGCTCCCAGCGCTCCCGATGAAGTTTAGAGAGTGCATAGACAGGGAGAGGCCTTTGTGCTTCAGCAGGTTGGTGGTGGGAGACCTGACCATCCTCGGCTGCTGCCCAGCACCTGCTCCGCCGCTCCCTCCTCCAGCTCCTCCGCCCTTCTTCATCTTGGTAGAGCCGAACTTTGTGGCAGCAAAGGTGGCAGTGGTGAACGTGATGGGCTGGGCAGAACGAGGGATAAAGGTGGGACTAGGTGACTGGCCGAAGGAAGGGGATGGGGAGTTGGACAGCGAGTTATCCTGGCTGCCAATGGGGACAAATACCTGGGCATCGGGGTTGAAACTGCTCTTGATTTCTTTGTCCAGCTCCGCGACACTGCAGCCCTCGCTGTCATCCAGGTAGAGGACCTTCACAGAGCCCTTCTCACCGATCTGGTAGGAAACCTCAAAAGGATCAATCCAGACACTCAGCTCTTCTGGCACATTGGCACGCACATCCTCCACTGCCAGCCCGCTCCGCTTGGCTGCCAGCTCCACCACTGGATCTACTGTCTCCCCTATATGAACGCAGCGATAACCAGATCCCTTCAGAGGCTTCTCCGGGTACCAGTGACCCTCATATTTCTTCTTCAGCAGGCGCTCTAGCTCCTCACCAAACAGGTCTGCCCGCCTCCGAGGAAGCTTGTTGTACAGGTATGAGATGATGAAGTTAAGAGCAACTTTGATCTCCAGATGCATACTCCCTTCGCAGCAAGCAAGTCAGGGCAGTGTGTTAAAAGAGACAAAATGACACACACATAGACAAGGTTTGGCTCCAGACAGACCTAGGGAAAGAGAGAAAAGGATGGATGAACGCGAGAGAACACAACGACTTTCCACCTGCTAAAATGAACAGCCTCACTTTTCCGTTAACAAAAGCAGACGGAGCAGTTCGCACAAACACTAAGAAGCAGCGATGCTCTCTAGGAGATTCACCCCAAATCTACCACCCCTCCAAACAGAGAGATGCTGGGAGCCTCCCTGCTCCTTTGCAGAAGAAATAAGGGTGTCGCTACTACCCGCACACAGGCACGTACGTTACACTTCCCTCACTGCCAAGTACCGCTGCTGAAACCCAGCAGGCCAACTGTCTACTCTGGCAGAGCTATTTCAGCACATCTAGCCCGCCTCTTGACGCCCTTGCACTCAGCTGCTTCCAGCCCAGCTCACCTGCACCAGCGTCCCCGGAACACAAGCACCAGCCCAGCAGCCGCGTGACTTGCTCAGCAGCTTGTGCGGAGACGTGCTCCCGCTCAGGACGGCGGGGCCAGCCTGCTCCCCCGGGAGACCAGGTGATTGTGCCGGGTGCCGCATCCTGCGGCACAAGCACAGAAGGGCCGAGAAGGAGCGAGGGAGGGTGCTGGGGCACCAGCTGCCAGCCTGTGTTTACTATAACCCTGACTGTCAGGCATATATCTTATTACGTGTGCCCAGTTGAGGCTCTAGCACAGCAACAAGCCTAAAATCCCAGTTTAATTCAGTCGGAGAGGGGAAGAGGGGGGCATGAAACGTGTGCAGGGCACGCACATGCCAGCAGCCTGTCCAACACAGTTCGCATCACCCATCCCCTGCACCGAGGGAAAATGAGCTCTGCCAGGATCAGGTCCCTGCTTAATGAAAACTGAAACTGCTTGCCAAAGACTGAAGCAATCCTCCTTCCCACCCTCCTGAGGAAGCCTCTGAAACAGAGAGAACCCACAAAAGCGCAATACAAAACCACAACACTCAACTCTCCCATTATACACAGATTTGCAAACAATGTTCATACAAAAAAAAACCCCAGGTAGGTCAACACCACTCTCTGTCAGCCATCCAAAGACAATAAATCCCACAGATAAAGAATTTTAAGAGGAAGCACACTTCCAGTAGCCTCCACACCTCTCCAGGGGGAAGCAGAACATCCAGTTTTTAATTGGCAGCTTAGTCACAGGCTGCTTGGGCTTCAACTGCCCTCACCTTGCTCAAACAGACACACCACATTCAATCCTCTTCCTAAAATGGACTTCAGGGATGCTCTCATGTAGCACTCAAGCCGATGTTTATGACTTCTGCCAATTATTTGGGGGTGGGGATGGAGTACAAGCATACAGCGTCAGCATTCCCCTGAAAAACTGGGGATCCCAGCAGCATAACCAGGTATCCACACGTCAGGAGGAAGAAAAAAAACAAACCACCCAACTGACCAGACTCGTTTCCTTGGTCTAGTTTAGTGAGAAGGATTAAACAGATTTTAGAGAAATCCTCACGTATTCTGAGGCTTTGTCACACAGACGTGAAAATTAGGACGAGTAGATTCCATGTTGCTTCTGTACTAGTGTGAGTTGAGAGGCTTGGCTTCAGGATGATGGTAACTAGAAGCAGAACCCACACCTCAACTCTGTCAACAAAGTGGTCAGTTCTGGAAGGAATCCCCTTTGGGTTTGAGTCAGCACAAGAAAAAACACAGGAAGGAGGGGATGGAAAAGAGGAGAAGTCATCTTGCCTTTAAAACTCGTCTTAAGGGATTACCGTAGCGTATCAACTTTCGGAAGGTCACCGAGACCTGACCAAGTTCAAGGAAGAACAGATGAACACCAAAGAAAGCAGCAACCAGAGTTCTTCAGAGAACAGTGAGAAGCCATTTTCAGAAGGCAAAAACCTCAGCACAAAGAGGGAGCGTTTCCCAGAGAAAGCAGCACAAAGCAAACCTGGGAGGTAGAGCACCTAAGCGTTAACCAGAGCTTACACAGCGGCACTCAAGGGGGAATTGCACAGAGCTCTCTTGCTACTTTGATTTTGAGGCAACTGAGGGTGAGGACAGCTCGGGATCCCAGCAAACTAAGTAGGGAGACAACAGCCAGTTTGTAAAGCTTTTAATCTTATGTGCTAAATTCTAATCCAGATCCAAAATCTATTAAGAAATCAGAAATTACAGATTGTGAAAGGAGCAAAGGCCGAAATTCATTACCACCCTATTTGCAACACGAATACCTCGGTGTGTTTTCAAGAGCCCACATCCTCCTCAACCTTCTGCAGGAGGCAGCGAGGAGGTACAATTATAAATCATTGCCTCCTTTTTTTCTTTTCTTTTCCTCCCCCTTCGGGGAATACTCTGTACCTTGACTATGAAAAAATGAGTTAATTAGCCTAATAATACCAACAGCTGCCAAGGTAGCTGCACAGAGCCAATACTCACAGGAGAGACAAGAAGCCAGCGATACTGTTGACACCCCAGGTTCTTGCCACGGTAAGGTGTGCTTCGGTGAGATCCCCTTAATCTTTCTACTGTGCCAAAATGTGGTAACAGAGTAATCAACAGCAGAACAGCTGAAACAGCAGGGCTCTAAGACGACAAACTGCCAAGTATCAACCCTAAGGGCCTTCTGAGCAGCCTCCCATCAGGACAGGCATGCCCACAGTGCCAGCGCTCCGAGGGAAAGGCGCACTGTGCCTCGGGCAGGGAACAAAGGGCCGCTCCTCTGCTCCGCGGAGGGAACGCGGCAGCCCCCGCAGACCCCCCGTTTCTCGGCACACACCGACGCGCCGGAGGGAGAGGCCCGATGATGGCCTGCCTCGGAGGGGAGCAGACAGGGGAACGACGGCCTCTCCTCTGCGCCACGCAAACACGGCGGGTGACCTTGCGCGTCTCCCTCCGAGCTCCGGCCCGGACACCGGCCGGCTGCCGCCTCGCCACAGGCCTTCCCGAAAGGCGGCTGCCACGGCGGCGCGGGGTCCCCCCCCCCCGCCCGGACAGGGACATCCCTCCCTCCTTCCCACATCCCCCCTCCCGCCCCAGTGCCACTCTCGGGGGCGGAGGGGCTCCCCTAACTCGAGGCAAGCGGCCCCGCGTGGGGACCCCCCCTCCCCCGAAACGGCCGCCCCCTCTCCCCGGGAGAGCAGCCATTTCTGGTGACCCGGCCGGACGGCGCCCCTCTCCTCTCCCGCCGCCGCGGGGTTCCCCGGGCGTTGTAGTCCTCGCCCCCCTTCCCCGCCCCGCGACCTACTTCGCCCCCGGACTACGGCTCCCGTCGCGCCCTGCGGCCGGCCCGGCCCGGCGCTGCGCTCGGCGGGGCAGGGACCAAAATTTTCCACGGCACATGCGCCCTGCCGGCCGGCCCGCCCGCCCCGGCGCTGCCCACGGCGGGGAACACGCCCCGCGGCCCGGCGCTGGGGACCGCTGGGCAGCCGCCCCCTTCTCTTCCCCTCCCTCTCGGATCCGCCCGTAGCAGCCTCCGCCGCCCCGCGGCCGCGGGACGGAGCCCCCGAGGCCACGAACCCCAAGTCCGCTACCTGCCCCCGTCCCCAGGGTAGGACACACGGGGTTACAAACAAGGTCCCCAAGAGACCCCTGCGATGGAGGGGGGAAAGGGCGACCTGCTGGCCCCACGCACCCGGCGGGGGGACACCGCGGCGACCCCCGAGACCTGGAGGCTCGGGCTGCGGGCGAGACGGGGCGCCGCAGCCCCGCTCCCACAGACACCAAGCTCCCCCGGGTGAAACCCGGGCCTAACCTTCCCCCGCAACCACAGTACCCCTTCCCAGGGATGGCCGTGCCCCCACCCCCGACTTCAGGAGGAAGGCAGAGCCCCTCCGCCGGGAGCGGGACCGGCGGCGCCCAGCCCAGCCCTAGCGGCGTCTTTGTTGTCGTCGGGCTTCTCCCCACCGGAGCCCACGGGGGCTGGGTCCGCTGTGCTTGAAAGGAGACACCCCAGCGACACCCCCCCTCCCCCGGCAGCCCAGCGTACCCATCGCCGCCCCCGGGCCCGGCCTGCCCTTTGCGGGGCTGAGCCGCACCCCGCTCCCGTCCCCCCCGACTGAGGGGGGAGAGGGACGGGACACCCAAAAAAATATGGTGAGCCAGGGCGCTGCAAAGCGACCCAATGACTTTCACACCCTCCTCGCGGAGCCCCACTAATCCCCCTACCCCGGGCCGGCAGCCGCCCGGCCGCTCCGCAGACAAATTCCCTCCCCCGGGCGGGGAGCGGGGCGACAACCCCCTCGGGCCGAGCCCACAAAGGGGATGTGGGCTGGGAGGACCCAGCTCGAGAAGGGGGGAGGGCGAGGGAATCACCCCTAGCCCCACTTACTTCGTCCTCGGCTCCAGGGCCGGCGGCTGGTGGCGGCTGTCGGGGGCCGTGGGCGCTGCCAGCGGAGCCCGAACGGTGCCGTGCGGGTCTCTGCCCCGTCCCCTCCCTCGCCTTATCCCCGGAGGTGCGGTTCTTCCGCGGGGCGGGCCCAGGGGCTGCGGCGCGGGCCGGAGGTGGTGCGGGACGCCCAGAGGTGGGGGTGAGAATACCGGTGTCTGTGTCGTCGTTGCTACTGCTGCCGCCTCTGCTCGCCCCTCCGGCCCGCAGCCGCCCGCACCCTGGCCCCAAGTGAGCCAACTCACGGCAAACTTTCACCCTTAGCAACCCCGCGCAGGGATCCGCGCTCCCGCCCAGAGTGATGCGGCCGCGGAGGGCGGGCCGGGACTTGTTCCCCCTCCTCTCCTCGACTCTCCCCGCCCGCCCAGCCCCGTCTCCCGCAGCGCCCCGGGGACGGGGTAGGCTTAATTCCCCTCGCCCCCCTCTCCCGCCCTGGTGGCCGCTGCCAGCTGTGCTTGGGACTGCCCCGGTCTCGGCGCCGGGGGAAGGAAGGGGCAGGAGGGTTAGCGGGGATGAGGATTGACCTGAGGATTTCCCCAAGCGGCTTAGCCCCGGGCCGGGGGGGCGGTAGGGGCGAACAGCGACGCGGTGGAACGAGAGCGGGGAGGGAAGGAGCCGGCCGGCATTTTCCTCGCCTTCGCGCAAGACCGGTGCTCGGCAGCAGCGGCCGCAGCTGGCCCGCGGGGGCCGGTGCGGTCTGGCTTCGGCTCCGTGACAGGGCTGGCCCTGGGACGAGGGATCTCTGGGGAATGGAGGCTCCCGAGGGGCCACCCAAAGCCGTCCCCGGCTCCGGTGCCAGAACTCCCAAGCGGCGGGAGGAGGCTGGGGCGACGCGCCTAGAGCGGTGTGAGGGGAACAGTGTACCCGGCGGCTTCCCTCGCTGCCAACCGCGCTGGGTCCCCGGACCCGCTGAGGCACGGCACGGCAGGGGGCTGCGGGCCCGTCTCCTGGGGGACAGGGGCAGGGCCTGCTGGTGGCTCCGCAAGGAGCTGCACCCAGCACCCCGAGGCGGGCAGGGCGCTCTCCCCGCCCCTCGGTGCACAACCCACGGACTACTTCGTCCTCTCACGCCTGTGCGCCTCCGCCTTCAGCTCAAGCCGGGCCCGATAGTGGCGGAGGCGAGACTGCAAGGTGCGCGAGCCGCTGTGTGCTAAAAATAACTGCGGCGTGTTAGCAACAGCCTCCCCATTGGCCGACCGGATCCGGCGGCGTCTTCGGATTGGTGCGCTGCCCAAGCCAGTAAGCAGAAGGGGGTGTGCGCGGTGGGAGGTACCCGGCGCGGCGCGGGGGCTGCCGGGAGTCGTAGTCGCCAGGGCGGCCGCGGCCCGTCCCGGCTCTGCCGCCAGCTGACCCGCACCGCGGGGCGTTCCGGGGCTCCGTCCGGACCGGGCGGCGGGGCTCCGTCCGGACCGAGCGGCACAAGCCGGTGCCGCGGCCGGTGCAAGGCGGAGAACAGCCGTGGCGATGACAGTCCCCAGGGTCCTGGGTGCCCCAAAGGCTGAGCCCGGGCGCCCGCTGAAGGCAGCGGTGCCGCACGGCTTTTCACCCTGCCCGTGAAACTCAGCGACGGAGGAGCGAGTGCACGGGCTCTGGGCTCGCAGGGGCGACCTGGGCGTGGTAACAAGTCCTCCCGTAAAGCAGCCACACACGGACCCAGTGGATGTCCCTTTCTCACCTCTGACACCACCGCAGGTGTTTGCAGGGCACCAGCTGCCAGCACACACAGCTCAGCATTCCCTATTTCAAACCAGACTTACCTCTAATTCTGAGGAAAAGGAAGAAAATCCCTACAGGCACCCACAGGCCACACACTCTATGGCCTAAGGCCATCACCTCGGGCAGACGCCGCTTGCTGAGGGCTCTCACTGCCCACACCTAAGGCAGGTTTTGATCCTGGTAAAGCTCCCAACAAGCAGAAGGGATGCTGAGAATGGAGTTTGCAGGTTCTCACAGGCATGAGTTGGGCATCTTCCTCAGAGCTGACAAACAGAACCGCTCTGCGACCAAAGCACGACTGCAGCCCCTGTTGCAGTGTGGGTAGCTTGCCTCGCCCGTGAAACATCCCATTTGTCCTGGTTCTGAGGAATTCCTAAGAAAAGTCCCACTCCATCTTGGGATTCATGTTCCATCTTGGGATTCATGTTCCATCTTGGAATTGGATCGTCTCTGTAGTACAGGGCTACGTTAGAATGTTTATTGCCCATTTTCTAAAGGGACAAAGCCTGCTGTCACTCCCTGAGCTGCTCCATGTCCCTCCAGGTAAGTAATTCTCTGTAGTCACCATCTCCCGAGTTCCTCTCTTGTCCCACTTCCACAAAGATCTTCAGCATCTTTCTGGGTTTGGTTTGCCCTCTGTCCCTTGGAAACCCTTTTACCTTAGGCAGCACCTTTGCCACTGAAGAGGACTTCTTCTGAAGCCAGTCAACACCACGAATTACCAGTTAACGAATCAGTTAACACTGCCCTTCCCAGCCCCGCCATGCCCATTCACCCATTGATTTAAACAAAAAAAGCCCAACAACTTCTGTTGGGTTTTTTCTGCAAGGGAAGGGGGAGGAAGAGCAGGGGAAGATTTACAAGAGTTCTTATGAGCAACCTTCTTTTCATCATTCCTAGTTTAAAAGGAATTCAGTTACAAAAGAAGGCAGGTTTTGTCTAATGCTCCCTGGCTTTGCTGGAAAGAAAATCACGCTGCCAGCCAGAGATCAGGAAATTAAAGTGACTGGGCTATTTTTAAGCATCATTAAGAAAAAAAAGGCAATTACATTTCTAAAATTCTATTGTTGTTTTAATAAGGTGTTGCTAAGAGGGTGCTACACATTAGGGCTCTTTAAAATACTTGTGCCTTGACTGTGCTCCTTTAATTATCGCGTCGCCCTGGTACACATGCAGGCAGAGGAATTCTGTCACAGTATCTGCTCTGTGTTCTCAGCCATTTGCCTATTACGTCAAAGCCAAGCTGCCGAATCACGTGCGTGCGGGGAGGGAAGGGATGGCCAGGCTGCCCGAACAGAGCTCGTTGGGCTGGGTTATTTAATGCCAAGGAAGGGCAGTCAGGTTATAATTGGGCGTAATTAACACTGCCGTACCCTGAATCCTCTTTACATTCAAGTCACGTGGCAACCTCAAGGAAATGAGAAATTCTTTCCTGCTACTGGAACAGGCAAACATCCCCAGCTGATCCCCCTAATGAGAGAGTAACAGCTCCTGCGCAGATAAGGCTCCAGGAGGAGCATTCTGTCTATGCAATTCCCACAGGGAAACCTCAGAGGCAGACTCAAGGCCTCTGCCTACCTTTGTGGGGGGTTGGGTCCTTTTAAAGAAAGGTAAAGGGCTCAAGGGCTTTGTCAAGACAAGGTTTAGATGATTCAAGGGACCGGAGATGTGTTACAGAGCTATTTGCTGGGCTCAGCTGTGGCTGTGGCTGGTAGCTGTTCTGGAGAGGCGTGTGACAGAGGATGTATAAGCTTCAGAACACTGCGATGCCTTATTAGTACCGGTAACAGAGAAGCCAATTGCTTAATAGGCCAAGGTTCCCCCTCCCAGTGTAAATATTTGCAATACAACGATTTTGTTACTATGTACCATCCCTTTGATACAAAAGGAACACAAGAAGCAATTAACCCTACCTAGAAGAGTAATGGCAGGAGGACACGTTTAGGTCCATGCAATCAGGATTTGTGTGTGGCACTGTGGGGGTTCGACTGCCACAGAGATGCAGCTGTCCATCCATCCATTCATCCTGTGCGTCCATCCATCCCTCCCACCCTTCCTTGCAGTTGTCATGCAACTGCTTCACAGCCCACTGCCAGGATGCCCCTGAATTGAGCTGCTTAAGACTCCAAGGTCTGATGCCACCCCTTCCAGAGCTTGGCAGGCACAGGGCAGCAGGACATACCTTGTCTCCTCCCTGGCCCCCGCAGTGAAGCTCACAGTACTGCCAGGAAATCTCCTTCTACTGGACAAGTACTTTAACATCTATTTAGGCAAGAAATACAGCACTTTTTCCAGGGGCCCTGCCTGGGTTTCATCTAGCTGGTGAACAAAAATCATTACCAGGCAAGCACGGCTGAGCTTTTCTGGGCTACCCAACTGCAGTCATTACCCTTGTCTGAATTAGCAGCTTCAGGGCAGTGTCCCATCCGTGCTCTGAAAGTACCAGAAAGGCAGTGGCGCCAAGCTGAACACCAGCAGCATTTGGCATTCTCCCCAGAGATGTCTGGGCAAACAAGGCAAAGGGGAAAAAGCCTGTCCCTCCCTCTCTCCACCTGCCCAGTGACTCTGAACAACTAGAAATGGCAGCTTCATTCTCATTGCTGCCAGAACGCAGACCGATACGCCCGGCAGTCAGAGTGAGGGCAGAGGGAGTGCCAAGAAAGTAAGTATGCTCAGCCATTTTTGGGAATGGGATGGGGACACTCATATCTCTATAGCAACCCCTGCCTGGCTGATCCTGTTAAATGATCAGGAACAAGGGCTGCTCTAAAATTAGACCTTCTAGGGGCTCCTGCACCAATTGCAATAACTCTGAGACAAAAGAAATAATTCATTTCTATCTGCCTTCACTAAACAATTTTGTTATCTTAGAAACTTTTAGGAAAGTAAAAAAGAAAATATTCCTAGTGTTATAATTTGTGTGGTCTGACTGAGAGCAAATGATAAATTCTGGTTGAAGTGATAAAGCTCCAGGTCCAAAAAAAAAAAATCTGCATGTCATGCCCTGCTTTTAAAGAAACAGACAACTTAACACTGCTGCTGATGGGTCTGACATGGGCTTCCTGGTCAGGAACAAGTGGCAGCTGCTTATTCAGGGAGAATTCCTTTGAGGGAGGGAGTTTGCTGGTACTGAAGAAACAGTTTGCTCTGAACATTTTGGTAAACAGCATCTATGTTAGTAAAAATTAACCAGAAGCTGTATAGAGGAACCACGGTGCAGGGAAGAAGATATACAGATACTCTCAGGACTGCAAAAAGCTTGGAGGAGGAACCTGATAGAATTAATAGCTGGGGGGAGGAAAGGGAGGAGCAGCTGGGATAGCTTTAGGACCAGTCATAGTTGGAGCCAGCTGCAGCAGGAAGAAATGACTTTTAAGGAAAGGATGATCACAACTGGTCTGCTTGTTTTCACTCTTACTTGAAACACCGAAATGGCTGGAGCAGGCACAAGAGGCACTGAAGCCAGAGAAGAGTTAGATGAATAGGTACTAACCTCAGGGGAACAACTGAAATCCTGGAAGGGGCACTAAACAGGCTCTCCGCCCCAAGACTAGGCAAAGAAAATCCTGCTGCTGTAGCACAAGTTCTGCTCAGACCAAGAGGACTTTAAGGAGTACAGGGCACACCAAGCTAGGACCCTAATTTCACTATCTCAGGAGTGCAGGAACTAGTAGGGACCTCGGTTCCACCTCTGCATTAAAGGTGCCCGTTCCCAGGTCTCTGCTGAGCCAACAGACTGCTTTTAGCCTGTGCTGGTATTTGACAAACCAGCAGCCTCTGTTTTTCATCCTGAAGTTTTTTTCAGCCTAGAACACAATAGTTGGTGTCCAGTTACAGCAGGGAAGGCTTTAACTAATTCACAAGAACAGGACAGCGAGTCAAATAGCTTAGTAGGTTTTAGAAAGGGATTGGATGTTTGCATGGTGAAACAACATCCACAGCCGTATTAGCTAGGATAAGGGTTACAAGCTCAGCGATCCTGGCGCTACAGGACAAAATGATCAGTGGCTGGGATCACAGGCAGACAAAAGCGACAGCCATTCCCTGAAGCTCCTTGCAGCAAGGTCACATGGCCGTAAGCAGGCACTGTCAGAAACCAGATAACCCATTGTGCAGTTCTAGCTGGACTAATCCTGCGTGTCCCCAGAAAGCTCCAGAGAGGCTGGGCATAGAATGAACCGGACAGAAATCCTCGCTACAGAAGAAAAAAACCCAACCCCCCCCCAAACAAATAAACAAAACCTCAAGAACCCCTCAAAAACCCAACAACAAAAACAAACAAACAAAAAAAAACCACCCCAAAAAAACAAAAGAAGCTTTATTGGTAGGCATCCTACAGAAACAGTTACAAGAGAAGGCCTTGGATTAATCTATCACAGAAAACACGGAGCAGCTGTGCTCTCCCTGGGAAGGCACCAGCCATAAGCAGGTTCCTTACAAAACAGGGCAGCATGGAAATATACTGGAGGGAGGAGGGGGAGCAGACACATGGGATCGGTGCTCTGTTCCTCAATACTGATGCGTGGGGCGATTTCAGACAATTGAGAGGAGGTCCAGTAACAACCACCTCAAGGTGTTTCTCCACACCAGAAATGGCACTTGCTTTTTACTGAGCTAGTCTCCTCCACATGTAAATACTTGCCTACCAGGATTTTTATAGCGAGCTGAGGCAGCTACTAGCAGAGCTGCTGAAAAGCAAGAGACTGTAACCCTCCCCTGCTCCTTCTGAGAGTCAGTTCCAATCAGGTTTTGATCCCCACTCCGCCTGTTACTTCTCCAATCCCAAGTATACTACTGAATTTGTACTGCCTTAGAAAAAAATAATCAACCTGTTTTCAATAATAGTCCAGAGATGTTCCAAGACCCTCTTGCCAACCCGACAGGTGGTGCAGCCACATACAGATTCAATCACCTCTTCTTGAAGCCGTATTTTTTCCTCTCATAGAAGAGATCTGTCTTGGAACTGCCCAGGTTGACGATCTTAGGGCAACCATCTCTCTGTATGAAGAAAAGAGGATGCAAGTTAGGAGATAAGCAAACAGAACATCATCACTTACATAGTTCTAGAAGGTTCTCAGTTCCCATGCTCCACGCGCTGTTCCTCAACACACATTTCAAACGTGTGCAGACAAACTGCCCTCTAATTCTGGTTACAACCAGCAAGAGGGTGGAACAGAAAAGAGGATGGAGATCTTTTTAACATCACTCTAGGTCAGTCTCTTCCTCAGGGTGCAGAGAGAAAACAGCCTGTGTAACATCAGCAGCTTAATTAAAAGGATGCTCAGTGCCTTAAGACTGAGTCTTTCTAAATCAGGATATATGGGATTTATATGGCCCAGAGGAATAACCTTTACCCTCCTTAGCCAAAAAGGATCTTGTTGCTTCAGACGTCACCAAATCATTCTTGTCACAAATAGAAGAGGTCCCTAACCACAACTGAACTGTATCTCAGGTTTACTGCATCCTGGACTGATCACAGCAGAGGCTGTATGTTCATCTTGGGAGCAGACAGGTCTTCACAGCAGCTACATCGGTAAGTTCCTGTACCTGAATCCCAGTAGATGGTGAGAAAAAAGCCACAAGAAAAGCAAGGACAGCAGGGGAGACCCACCTCAGAGGTGTGACTGCAAAGACAAATCAGAGATGTGCCTCTTGGTGTACCAGGGAACATTTGTCCACGGCCCACCAGAGCCCAGCAGGCAGAGGAACACGTGTCCTTGGCTGTTGGGTAAGCCCAAGTGGATTAGATTTAGAAAGTCTTTGGACAGATGTCAGCTGGTGTAGAAACTGCACACAAGGTGCCCACCAATACCTGCTCCTGTGCAGGAGATGCAACCTGGTGGGGAAGGGCTGCATGGTAGAAGTAGCAGAAGGGGGGAAAGAAATCATCCCTTTGCTCTACACCTGCCACAGCCCATCTCTCACTACTATCGACTTCTTTGATTTTGAAGGTGAATAGTAGGACTCTTCTGAGCTTTGCCTCCCACGATCCAGGGAGTCTGTGACAATCCTGACAGCAATATTGTAGGGTTCATTCTTCCACCTCCTCCTAAGGAGGCAGCACATGAGCACGCTCCAGTCCCTAAGTAAAGATTACTTTTGCAACTTGGAGCTGTCCTGAGTGACAAGGTGGGATTTTGGCCCTTACCCTCAGATTGAAGTGGGGTGAAACATCTTATTCTTCCTTAACCTAGAGTAACCAAACCAGGACCTTTGGCTCATGCCCAACAGAATTCTACCTGTTCCCTCCATTTTAGGGTTTGCTTGCTTTCTTTACCAATCTTTCTCTGAGGATAATGGAAATGCTGTGACCGAAATCTTGGAGCATTAGAGCTTCAGGTTTAAAGTCCTGCCCATTAGCTTTTCTTACTCACACCAGTATCAGCTACCATAACTGTGACAGGGAGCATAACTTTTACCGGGCACCCTACACCTATGCCAGCACCTTTCAATCCTACAAGTCAATCATTTCAAATCTGCTGTTTCAGATCTGCAACTTCACCTCTGCAATAACCCCTAACATTTGAGCTTGCTGGTACTGAGCAACTGCCTACAGCTACAGCAGCCTTCACCCAGCTGTCAAAACACCTTGGTTCTGACTAGGTGTTCTCCTGCTCCTCCAGCTCTGCATTTTCTATAACCTTCCCTTGCAGAGCAGCTGGCTATTTCACACCTGAACTGTGAGTGATAAGCTACAGGTGAGCTCAGGTTATAAAAAATACCTTTTCAGAATCAGTATGAATTGGTAAAAATAAAAGCACACTTATTTTGCTCATGAGTTACCAAGCCAGGTGCCTTGGTTCCAAAGGCAAGTAAACAAAACTATTGTTTCTCAGGGCACTTGTAAAGTAGGAGGCAGCACCGCTGTCTCAGTGCTTATATCCACATTTAGATACTAAGAAAGATTATGGCCCTGTCAGATCTAATGACTAAATTCAGAAGAGGATCGGCCCTGTCCTGAATTTAGCTGCAAGCCTCTAGAGAATCACAGAATCATAGGGGTTGGAAGGGCCCTCAAGAGATCATTGAGACCAACCCCCCTGCCAAAGCAGCTCCCCAGCTCATACTGCACAGATAGGCATCCAGACGGGTCTTGAATATCCCCAGAGAAAACACAGGCACTGCAGAGAATTAAACCAGCAACTCAGCTGCTCATACTCCCCTAAATCAATCTGAACCATTCTCTCAGCATGTTCTCCACCATCACTAGGGTGTGCTGGAGATGGCACCTGCAAAGCACCAAAACCCAAACAACCTTTAAGAGACACTCTCACAGCTACCAGGTCCGTATTCTGGGCATACTGGAACTGTAAGCACCATGTTCTTGCTTCTCCCTAAGGTCTTCCTATCTATTCATTTGTAGTTCTTCATGCCCTGCACTGATCATGTCAGGTATTAACAAATATTTTACAGGGGGTGAAGAGCTGCCTCATTTCACATGGGCAGCAGCAGTCTTTCAGCAAAAGATTATAAAAACATTCACACACTGACCATAGAAATAAGGGATTGGTACACCAAGAAATGCAAGCAGAAAAAGAGATATCTAGAATATAGGGCATGCTAGAAGAGAATTTAATATAATCATACTTGTACAAGAAACTTTAAACCTGAAAGACAGAATTAGTAGTGCAGACATGGACACTAAGATCTTCCTTTACATTCTAATCCAAAGGACAAGATAGGTAGCGATTGCACAGCCCTTACAGTACTGTACCTACTTTTGGTCAGCAGCTGATAATTGACTGGTAGGAAGGAGCAGCTCCTACCACTGCCTTTGCAGTGTCTGGAGTATCTCTGGCCCAATGAAACCTAGGCTCAGAGATCAGAGATCTATTAAGGTTACAAAGTGGTAACTTACAGCCTGTGGAGGAAGCGCGGGTGCAGTCCAAGTAGTCTGAGGTCCTTCAGGATGAAGGATTACAATTCCTCAAAATGCTACAGTATCACAAAATGCTTTGCAAACACTGGGAGCTACCAACCAGGAAAGAAAGGCATGAGGTAATGAAAGTAAGTGCCAATAGTGGTAGCTGAACTGAAGTTTCCCACGTCCCAACACTAATTTCACCAGTTCGAAGCCCCTTAAAGATAAACATGGCTACTAAACAAAGAGACAACCAATACAACAGGAGACTGGGTGACAACATACATCTTTTTCCTGGATGGTGCACTCCTTGCAGTAGTAGGCATCAGAGACTCCTGGACCCCCGCAGATCACACAGCGCCCTTGGTAGGAGCCGTAGTTACACTCATCACATATTCGCACCAGAGTGCAAGGCCGCACGTAGGAGTCGCAGATCACACATTTGCCATCACCTGCAAGGACAGCACAGCTTCTGGTGACAGGGTGGCCTTTTCTCCACCCCCACGTCGAAGAGGAAAAGTTTCCTAGTCAAAGAACTTGCCTGGACACTCACAAAGCCAATACAATTGAATTGCAGAAACTTATCTTGCAGGCACAGGGTGCAGCTTAGTATTTGCACACAGGCTTGAGAGGAGCAAGGGCCAGCAGCCTGCAATATCTGAGTTTATTCAGTCATGAATCTGCAATCAGAGAATAAACCCAAAGCGGCTGCTTCTGTGATCAGCCCAGACTCGCTTAGATCATACCATTCCTTCTACTCTAAAAACTTCACCTGAATTTTTCACTTCTGAAAAATACATTAGACTGACAGGACCAGGGTCCTTACCCCTACAGAAGCAGCAGTGTAAGCTTCTCACACAGTGACACATCAAAAGTCTGGAGTCCCTATGCTCAGAGAGATGAAGTTAAGAGATTGTACTCATAGTCCCTTTAATCCTCCATCTGTGAGAAGGCCAAAGAAAGGGCAAACTGGTATAAATAGCCATTTCACAAAAGGCACTCTTGCTTTCTCACAAGGAACTTAGTGAAATTCAAGTACTCATATCATACAGGCAAAAAGCCATCAGATGTCACTGACAGTCTCTGCTGTTCTGGACCGTACCCAAAACACTGACCTAGGAATGGAAGGCTTCATATCCTATTACCAGTTCCCAAGGCATCTAATACTGACTCCCACAAACAGCTCATCTAACCTGCTCTCAAACCTCCAGTGTGACAGCCCTCAACTACAACCAATGGGAATCTGTTTCTTTGCTGAGTGCTCTTGAAAACTATGTTGCTGCTTAAGACAGTGCTTATCCCCACTTTGCTTATTTCATACTATTTCTGAGTCATAAACTAGTCATCTTATTTGTTCTGTTCCCCTCTGAAGACCTAACGACAGAACGTACTGTTTCTTCCCTTTTACAGCTGAGCACTGGCTTTCGATTCTGTGAGGTTTTTTCTGCTGTTGCATCTCCCAAACCCCATTTCTATTCTCCTAGATGCCAAAGGCAAACTTTCTCAAGGTGAGAGGAAGTCACACTCCAAAAATGCTTCCCCACTCCCCCCAGCTTTGAAATGATCAGGCTGATCCTTTGGTATTATAGGTTACAAGGAATCAATCAAGACATCACCACTGGTAGCCTATACTCTAGGTCTGCATGCATTTGTGTGACAATCTACTGGAGCATGTAACTTTGTACATACCCACTGATTTACACAATACACAACTACTCCCAGCTCAAAGAATGATGTCAGGTTTTTGGTTAAAACAAAAATAGAATCCAATCCCCAAAACTAAACTGTATGCTCTAGCCACAACATCACATTCTCAAGCAACTACATGTAGAAGCTCTACTTACATTTTTCACAAAGTCTTCCAATAGCTGTAAGAAGAAAAACATACAATTATTTGAGGCAGAAGGATAAAAATAAAGCTACAAGCTTGAATGTCAATTATCTGCTGCAACGAGCCATCTTAAAAAAACACAAAGCAATGAAGTAAACCACAGAAACAGTTTGAGCACAAACACATGTATGATACACACTGCCTATCCTCCTGAAGACATTTGCCAAGATCAAAGCTTAGATGCACTGTGAACGCACAAGGACACCCACTAACAGGAAGAAAACCTACATTCATTATTCCATTTCAAACACAGCCAATGTACCTGACCAAAGGAATCCTAGACCTGAGCACTGGCTTTTACACTGGCTTTAATGAGACAGGAAAAAAATAAAACCCAATCAATTGAGTGTTTATTTGATTTAAGGCAGCTCAAATACCTTCTTCACTTCAGAGCATAAAGACAGTTAAATGTATCTTAGAAGCTTTGTCACTTTTCTCTGAAACTCGAACAACAATGTTAATAACTTGGATAAATGCCACAAACATCAAGTTCAAAAGTCTAGATGCTCACATTCACTACAACTAAACAGTGATTCCATTAAATTTTGTGGGTCAAGGGATTCATCAGGCTGGAAATTAATTTTCAACACAGAGAGACTGCTTTTACCTGAATTAATTACTCTAAAAAGAGGTTTCCTACAGACAGTGTAGCTGAACACTTTGTGTTTACAGCTCTTTCAGAAAATTGTATGTTAAATTTGTTTTTCCAAGGAGTGGGGAAAAAAAAAATAATCTGGGAGAGATACCTCAACTTCTAATCTAGCCTAAGAGCTCTTTAAGATTTAGCAGGGCAAGTTCTGATCCAAACGGACGGAATAAAACCCGCTGTCCACACGCAGGTGTAACCCAGGAGTTACTTTTTCCCAGTGAGGGTGACAGAGCCCTGGGACAGGCTGCCCAGGGAGGTGCTGGAGTCTCCTTCTCCGGAGATATTCAAGACCCGTCTGGACGCCTATCTGTGCAGTATGAGCTGGGGAGCTGCTTTGGCAGGGGGGTTGGACCCGATGATCTCTCGGGGTCCCTTCCAACCCCTACAATTCTGTGACCCTGTGATTATCCTGCAGCCTGAAGGATGCCCCCAGTGCTGGCTGAAGCCCTCCTGACTGCGCTTGGTGCGGCGACGCAACCGTGAGCAGAGTGTAGGAGAATCCTACTTTTACCTGTGAACAGCCATCGACCTCACCCGCCTCCCCCGGCGTGGGGAAGCCGCTCGACTCTACCGAGAGGGGCCCGGCGGCTCCTCCACGTCAGGACGGGCCCCGGGGGAGGCACCCGGGACAGGGCAGCGCCAGGGACCGTACAGAGCTGCCTCCTCTCTCCCACCGCAGGGGAAGCGCCGCCGAAGGCGGCAGAGCGCCGAGATAAGAGCGAAACAAGGCAGAAGCGGGAAGGGGGGAAGAGGAGGGGAGAGGAGAGGAGGGGAGAGGAGAGGAGGGGAGAGGAGAGGAGGGGAGCGGAGAGGAGGGGAGCGGAGCCAGGCGAGCGCCTCTCCTCCGGCTAGGCCTCACGGCCACGCGCGCGCCTCGCGGCCACCGGCGGCCAGGCGCGCGCCTCCCCCTGGCCCCGCAGCGCAGACGGGGCGAGGGGCCCCGCCGGGACTCACCCACGCCCGCCTGCTTGCGGCAGAAGATGAGGTCCGGGTGGTGCTTGGCCATGGCGATGCGGCCCCGGCCCGCTGCTGCGCGCTCACCTCCGACCCGCGCTCCCCGCCACCACCGGTCCTGGCTGGGGTGACCGAAGTACCTGTCAAATTATGGCAGGAAACGGGAGCGCCGGAGCGCGATGGCGCGAAGGGGTAGCCATAAAGCCTTGACTGCAGAGTCGCTTCATCATTACTTTCTCCAGCCCGAGGAAGAGCCGCATCTCGGCTTGTGGATGCCGTCTTATTTTCAGTACCTCCCTGCTAGGACCTGTGCAGCCCTGCCCCGCAGCGCCCCCGCCCGCGCGCCGGAGGTGTCAAAGGGACCGCGTGACGCCATCGGGGCGCGACTTCATCTTTGTCAGTGAACAAAATGGCGCCGTACTGCGTCCTGGCGGCTCGGCTGCGGGTGAGCGGGGCGGCGCGGAGGCGGGTGCAGCGGGCTCGGGCGGTGGGGAAGGAGCGAGCGAACGAGCCGCGGCGGGGCCGGGGCCGTTATCCGCCCGGCGAGCGGCCGCAGCGGCCTCCGGTGCGGGCCGTCCCCGCCTGTCCCCGCCTCCGCGTGTAGGTCAGCGTGTCCCCGGCGCGGCCCGGCGCCCTGTTTCCATGGCGATGGCGGGGAGGCCGCGGCGGCAGCGCGGCCGCCTCCCGGGCCCCGGGGCAGGGCGCGTCCGGCCGCCGTGCCCGGCCGACCCTCAAGGTGAGCGCAAGGTGAGCGGGGTGGCGGGGCCGCGGCCTGGCCGCGCCGCCTTCCCCGCCCTGGCCGGCCCCCGCCCTGGTGTGCTGGGGTCGCTGTCAGCCCGCGGGCCCGGCGAGGCGCTGAGCCTGAGGGCGCGGGCCCTGACGGCGGAATTAAAACCCTCTCGTGGGCCCTGGTGGTTTTCTCTCTCTCGGCATCTCTTTCTGCCTCTTACCGGCTGAGCCGCAAGGTGACTCCTCGCGCGAGTGACCCCCACGGCTCTCTCTTTTGGCTGCTGAACGTCAGTAATGCTGCCTTTAACGAGCCCCTGGCGTGAGAAAGGTGCCGGGGTCTATCAGTGAAGCCTGGGAAAGCCAAAAAGCGGCCTGGACAAGCACAAAAACCGTGGCGATAGCGGTTCTTACAGTCTTGTCTATCTTGACCTCTATAACTCACATCTGCCTGTAATATGAGCTCACCACAGAGTTTCTTGTACTCAAGGCGTGATTCTGGTTTGTATGTACTCAATAATAAAGATTTCAGGATCTTTTAAAGCCTGGGAGGCAAAAATTTCCTTTGTTTTAGGGCTGCTAATAGGGATAAGGAAGCCTGTGCTCCCCTTAAAGCACGTGATTAAGTCAGGCAATTTAAATTCCTCATTTGCCACTTGTGACCTTGGCCAACGTGCTCCCTTTCCTTAGGGAGCTGAAGTAATAATTTGGTTTCTAACATTCTGAGTGTACTTTGTGGAGCTTAATTTATGTTTTATATTACTTTCTTACTTTAGAGCAGGTGTTTTGGTGAAGTATAGCTTTTTAAATTTAAGCAAAAGTTGCAGAGTCACATCTTTATTTCAGTTAACTTGTTATATTTGCTCTTAGTTTTTAATTGATACTTTGAACAGAAATGACTGCTCATAAAATGAAGGCAATTTTTTAATTAGGATAATTAATTGGTTCTCATTTTACAGTGTCATTGCATGAGAACAAACAGTTACTTGCTAGAATTAATTCTGTATAATGTGAAACAAAGGCCATGCTAGCACAGCAAATATGGGGAATTTAGTATTCTAGGAGGCTGTCATTTATTATCAGGCTTGGGGTGCTTCCCTCCCCCCTCAGCCCCCCCCAAAGGACTCAATCTGTGATGTAGTCAAACATGATTTGGGGTGATTTCTTTAGGAGGCTTTCTTTTTTTGCCCATGTGTATTAGCCTGGAGATAAATAAATATGAGAATCCCTTTGCCAATCACAGGGAGAGTGCCAGCATTGCCCATGCACATGTTGTTAACATTGGTTCAACTCTTTTCCCATCCTAGAACTGGTTTGGAGTTGGAATGGAGTAGGACCCTTACCTTACCTTACCAATAAATTGGAATTAGCCTGGTTTGGGCTGACTGTCCTATTTAAGTTGCAATTCTTCTAATAGCCTCAAAGGGTTAAGATCTTTTTCATCCCTATCTGAGAGATATTTTTGGTAGCATTCAGTTCCTCAAGCCATGATGGCTGAAGATTGACTGAAAGAGTGGCACTGTAAAACTCCAAACCCTCTGAAGTGGCAGAGGTTTATGAAAGGCCTTGTACTGAAATGATGTCAAGCTTTTTGTAGGCTGGCAAAAAGCAGTGCTGGCTAGAGCTAAACTGATCTTCAGAGCCCTAAGTTTGGTTGCTCTTTGGAGGTGTGTCTAGAAAACTAGACTGCAGTTACAAGTTGATTATACCACACAGCTTTTTTTAGGCTGAGTCGTGGTGAATGTTGGAAACTTGGCTACTGTTCTTAAATCAGGGAGGATGAGTAAGGGTGGTATTTTGGGTTTCAGCTAGGATTTCTAGGACTAATTTCCCAGAAATTAGTAGCACAGATGCTACTCTTTTAAACATGAGCTTTTTGCTTCTTGGACTTGCCTACCATATCTGCTGCCAAAGTGTAAGTTAGATGGTGGTTTCAGACTCCTCTCGCATCTGGATCGTTCCCTGTAGTGAGCTAAATGCAAGAAAGGCAGCTTTTCAAGGTGAGCTTTTAAACCCTAGAAAGATAAGTGTTGGCTTCCTTACAGAGATTGCAAAAATAATGACCCATCTAACAGATTGGTGCTTTTTTTGGGTGCCTTTTAAGGAAGGTTTTCACCTGCCAAAATACCAGTAGACTTCAGAGCCCTGTGGTGATTGCTGCCATCTCTTTTACTGAAATCTGAATAGGGACATCCAGGTGCTGGGATAATAATTCAGTGCCACTTGGCAGCTGTTTGCTGGGTGGTCAGTCTGGAAACCAGCAGTTCCTGGATAAAATGTATAGCTTGCTGGCTGCCTGCTTCCCTTGGCTCTTGGTCTCAAGGCTCTTCTCACTACTCAGTTAAAAAAGCCAGACCACCACAGAAGCCCCCCCAGACCACCTACTGTTTCAGGAAAGAGCCAAAAGGGCATGAACCTGGAAATTGTTGGGCTTGTGAGTGTTCCTTAATCTTATCTTGAGGTCCCTTCCAACCCCTAAGATTCTGTGATTCTGGTTTTGCCACCTCATTTCTGAAGATGCAGTGGAAAAAGCACAAGCCTGGAGAGGCATCAAGTGTTGTGGGTGATGTAGTGTAGAGTCTTCAGGAGGGGAGATCAGACTTGTGAACCAGCATGTGCTGTTGGTTATTGTTGGTGATGGATCCTTAGGCTTGCTGGGTGCCAACATGAGAACATCCATTCCCAACAGAGTAGGGATGTGGGATGAGATTTAGATCCCATTAAAATAGTGATTTTTCTAACGTAGAGAAAAAGGAGTCTCTAGTCTTCTGAAACTGATTGCCTCAGGTGATTATTTTTCCTCAGACTTAACTGGTCATCACAGAAACAACCCTTCAGTTTTCCAGGCCTTTCTTGCTCCATGTCCAGACAGGATCCCTAACCTCAAACATGCTCCCTTCTCCCTTCTGTTAGCCTGAAGTTGTAGTCGAGCAGGACTCAACTACTTTGTATTGCCACTTTTGCAATTACCATTTGAATATTTATAGAGTATTTGAATAAATGCTACATTTCATTGAGCCATTTCACTGAAGTAGAAAGAATCTCTTCAGTTTGAACACATATATCTATGTGTCTATCTGAAAAGTTTCTTTGCCCCTCTCTTTTGGAGAGCCCTGCTTCAGCCTTTTACCATAATCAACGTAGGTCCCAGGCAAGACTAGAATGCTTGGAGCTGCTGCTGTTACTTAATGTGCAAATCTGGCCTTCTGTAGGCTGATTTATGATTAAATTTAGCTTTCAGTTTGCCAGGTGACAAGGAAGAACTCCACCAATGAGTTGTGTTACAGGGTTAGTTTGGGGGAGAGGAAGGATAAAAATCCCTGCATCAAACCAAAATACTTTTCCTGGTTTGGGGGAAGAGATGATTTTTCCATGAACGTTGGAAAAACCTCTGTGTTTTTTTCCAGCAGTTGGAGACTTTCACGAGGTAATGGCTATCTTGTGATGTAAAGACATTTCCACAGCATTCATTGTGCTGGGTAAATGCTTTAAGTTTAACAAAAGGAAAAAAAAAAAAGGCAGAACAAAGCAAACACCGAAGTTACATCATACAGAACAGCTTATATTTGTTAAACAATGAGAAGCTGGGTAGTGTTTTGTTTGGTTTGGGTCAGTTTGGTATGCTGGTTGGTTGGTTTTTTTCCCTGGTCAAAGAAGGAAAAGTCTCAACTCTCCCCTGTGATTCGGCCTGGAAGTTCTAAGCTGAAAGTGCAGCATAGTGAAATGTGATGATCGGGTTTCATCTGCGCTCCTGGAGGAGCAGTGCCCTCTCTCGTACCCCCCTGCTCCCTTGCTTCAGATAGTCCTGACCCAAAGCGGTGTGCAGCTGCTGTAGGGCTGCACTGCTCCTGCCAGAAGCTCTGTGTGTGTTTAGGGTTGTTTGGTAAAACACCAAGCTGCACCCTTATTGCTAGTGTGCTGGCTGTTCTCATCTCACCTAGGCTTTCTCAACTTTTTATTGGGTAGGACTCTGGCAGATGTTATCAGAAGAACAATAAAACAAGATCTGGATAAAAAAATCAGTGATGTCTCATTGATCATGATTGTCTCAGGAAATGTTACCAGCACTGAACACAAGAAAACTCTGAAAAAATAGTCACAGGGAGAAGTAAAAACCTCTTGAACACAGCTAAAGAATTGGCTAGCATATTTTGCCACTGCAAAAACTCTTAGGTTCCCTGTGTTCTGCACAAGGAATACTTGCTGATTTACACCCCACACACAAACAGGATGTTTAGTGCAATACTGCTGTGTTTATTAACCTGGACTTGTCATGCTGAAGTAGAGGATGAGTAGGAAAAACAGGATTAAGATTAAAGTATAACTCTGCAGGAGGAGAAATTCCACTCTTCTCTTCAGTCTGTTTCCAGACTTGTAGTGATGATGACTGAGACTTTCAAAGGATGTAAGGAATGCATGTGCCAAATCCTTGGGAGTTTTTAAGGAGGCTGCCTTCTGACTCGGTTTTCAAGGCTGTGTGTGAGAGCCTTTTAATCCTGAGCACTGGCCTGCCTCTTCAGGTCAGGTGCTGTAAAGGTGTCTCACCATAGCCTGCCCTTTTCCTGTGTTCTGGGCACTGTTTCACCATGGCACAGATGGGTGTCTCAGTCCCGTACTGCGTCACCTGCCAGCCTTTCAATATAAACTTAATACCAGTGACCAAACCACAACCTAGGGTTAGCTGGCTTTGGAAGCTGCATAGGTTCTTCTTCACCGTGGCTGGAATACATCAGGGGTACAGCAAAGCAGTGTTTGCTTCAGAGTTGTTTCAGCATTGCCTGGAAGCACATTTCTCACTGAAAGTGTTAAGGCATCTGGTGCTACAAGTAGAAAAGTAAAAGAATTTGGGCAAGGCTACCTGTTCTGGGTAACCTGGTGTCTCTCTGTTTAACATAATCAGCAGTATTCTACAAACACCTGACGTGCATTGGTGCCTTTAAAAACCTTTGCCATTTTTCTGTTCCTCAGTCTGTAAAAGCCCAGGAATAACAACTGAAAAACTATTGTTTCATTGCTGTGTTAGAGGAATTCACCCCCCAGGGTTCCAGTGCTAATACTCTCCTTTTTCCAGCATGCCTTGAATAGTGGGATACGACGCTACCATGTTGCTCCTGTGCTGTGCCAGCGGGCCAAGGTGGCCATGAGCCACTTTGAACCTAATGAACACATAAATTATGAAAAGCTGGAGAAGAACATCAACATCGTCCGTAAAAGGTGAGAGGGGAAGAGAGGGGAGGGGTCACTGTGCAGAATTCAGCTCTGCAGTGACAGGAGAAGAGGAACAAAAATGCCCTGGGGCCCTGGCATAGGAAATATTTACTAGGGAGAGCAACTTTGAGCTGTGGCAGCCGCTAATCTAGTGAAACATGAGTTGTAGGGTCCCCAGGTAGTGGTAGGGGACTGTGGGAAGGTTGCAGTGAAGTACTGCAGCGTGCCAGTGCAGAGGAGGTGCTAGAAAGGGCTCTGTCCTCCTTGTTAAATGCCCTCTTTGCTCCCTTCTGGGGAGGCAGCGCGTGGGCAGCGGTCATTGTAGGCCAGTGCTCCTTCGCGCTGTGTTTCGACAGTGGCTGTTCTCCTGTGTTCCACTGTAGGCGTTGGGCACAGAAAGGAGGGCTGGGAATCCATAGCACATGTAAACATAGTGACCTTAATCTGCTGATAGAAGATTGTGTGTCTGCAAAGTTGTCATTCCTGCTCCACTTACCTTGGCAGTGGTTTGTATGACACGTCCTTCAGTCTGTGTGTCCTTTGTTAAATGCAGTAGCTCTCATTTCAGGTCATTGTATCTACTTAGTTACTTCTCTGAAGATCTCACCACTGACATAAAGAGGTTCCTCAGCTGATACGGCTGCAGGAGGAAAGGCCTGAGGTCACAAAACTCTGCTTAGTTGTACTTGCTTGCTGTGGGAATCGAGCCTGACCTCTGTGTCACCTCCACATTTGCTGTCCCAAAGTATGGCTCAAGAAATGAGTTGAGTCAATGCTTCTTTTACAGTATAGAAAGATCATAAAAGAAAGCAAAAATGACATCAATCCATATACTTTAGAACTTGTGGGACTGAGCCCTTGTTTTAGCTGGCTGCCAGTTGGTATTTTAGCGCTGTAAGAGGAGCGTGCAGGTTTCAGTGTGTCTTAATGGTTTGAGTGCTACAGAGAAGGGTTCTCTTACATGCTTAAAATGGACAAGTATTGAAATACACAAGGTGGACATAACCAAAATTCTCCTCCCCAGACTTGACCGCCCCCTGACTTTGTCTGAGAAGATTGTGTACGGACACCTGGATGACCCAGCAAAACAGGAGATTGAGCGAGGCAAGACCTACCTGCGCTTACGGCCAGACCGTGTGGCCATGCAGGATGCCACTGCTCAGATGGCAATGCTACAGTTCATCAGCAGCGGGCTGCCCAAAGTGGCTGTGCCTTCCACCATCCACTGTGATCACCTCATCGAAGCCCAGTCGGGTGGTGAAAAGGATCTTCGAAGAGCCAAGGTCACTGTCACCAAGACTTCAGTTCTGTCTGTTTGAAAGCCTCTTCCTGGTTGCAGGAAGAGATTTAAATTTCATTTCCCACAAGGACAGCTGTGAATCAGATGTGGTAACAGATTGTGGTGGTCAGCTCTGTAGTAGATAGGCCACGTGCAACAGAGGAGCAGTAAATGGCTCTTTGGGAGTTTTCCCACTGAGATTCATCCAGTACATGGTTTAAAAGAGCAGGAATCTAGAAAAAGCTGGTCTTAATCTGTTAATGGTGGAAGCCCAGGTCGTATGTGTGTGCTGGAGAGTAAAAGCAGGTATTTCAACTAAGGGAAGAGGAAAAACCTATTTCAAGGTAGGGGGAAAAGGAAGGCAGACTACACTAGAGAGTTCTGCTCTTTATCCCTCAGTACAGTAGTGTAAAACCTTCTGAATACGTGCCTGCATTGCACTGGTGTAGCCTGTGAGTGGGGAGCAAATATCTCCTTTAGTATCCCACAGCATTTGCTAGTGATCAGCTGAAGAGCTAACTGAAGTGCTCTGAGGGCTAGCAAGGGTAGGTATAAATGTGTATGGAAGCACAGAGGAAGTTTTTGATTTGGGAATGTCAATGTGTTGCTTGTCTAAGGGCTGATTCCTTGACCTTTTTGAACTTCCCACTCAGTGTTCGACTGCCTCTTCCTCTGTCAGGGCTTCTGTTCAGTACTGACACAGTCACCCTAGTGCATCTGCCAAGGAAGAGCACGCTGGTAGCACAGCAGGGAGGTGGGGGACATTTTGTTACTCCAAGGGGACCTAGCTGAAGTCAGAGCCAGGAGGGGTTGTGCCTTGCACGTTAATACCAACATTTGCAAACAGGAAACAGTTTGTGGGGGTTCAGCTGCATTTTAAGGTTTTAGTCCAAATCTATTCTCAGAAATTCCTGGTGTTGGAGTAACTGCTCCTGGCTTCCCCTTTCAGGCCATGGTAAAGCAATTTATGAACTTGGGGAGTTCTTGCTCTGCTTGTCTTAGTCCTAAGTTGTGGCCAAGTTGTGCAATCAAGAATTTGGTACTTAACTAAATAAGACAGCTTCTTTTCTTCCCTTCACCTCTTGTCTTCCCCTTGCCCCTGTTCCTGCATTTGTTCTCTGCAGTGCAATTGTGTTTGTGGCAGCCCCGAGCTGAGCCGAGCCCTTCCTTTGCCATCTACTTTGAGCAGAGCAAGTCAAGGTCCTGCCTTCTTCTGACTAGGTTCTGCTTCTGGTGCTGCCAGTTGGCACACAATGAATGTTGGCAGGCCAGAGAGTGGTTTGGATCTGCTCCTGGCACATCAGCATGCTTTACTGGGGGAGGGATGCACAAACAGAGTGAAGTGACCCAACTCCCAGTGACAAACGAGGCTTAGAGACCTGCTGCTGCCTCATGGGAAACTTCAGCAATGTGTGCTGAGACAATTCCTCCATTATCTCCAGCTTTCCCTTTCTTTTTATTCTGAAGGGTAGCTGCATGAGAACAGTCTTTAAGAAACTCTGTCCTCCTAGTGCTTATCTTATCTACTCTGCCACTCCTCTGACAAGAACTATCAGGACATAATAATGTCATACTTCCTTGGCAACCATGGTTATTCTCACAAGCAATTTTCACGGTGTGACCTCCACCAGTAATGGTAATAGTGTAGCAAGAAAGGCAGCATTGTGCAGTCTTGGATGGTGGGGAGGGTGTGACACACTTGGTAAATGAGAAATGACACCTACCAACTCTCCTGGCAGCGAGCAACATCCAGTTTCATTTCTTAATCTGTAAAAACAAAGCCAGAATGCTTATTGAGGGGTTTGAAATGTCTGCAGAGCATCTGTAATGCAAAAGGAACAGCTGGTAGAGAAGGAAGGAGGGGTAGAAAAAGAGAAACAGGTTAGAAACCCACCCTGAGATACAAGGAACGAGCAGAGCATTTTTAAATGCCTTATTGGCAGGGTTTTCCTTTCATTGTGCTATTCCCCTTGTGCTGTTTGGAATTAGAAACTAGAAAAGATGCCTTAGTAGAGCTACGAGGTGGATGAAATTAAATGCCCTGTTAGAACTGACTGGCAAACAGTCTTGTTCCCATTTGGTATTGAGAGTGATGTGCACCTCCCTCTAGCTGCTACAAAACTGTGGAGCAAGCTACAGGCAGGCATGGGAAGGAAGGGAATGTGCTTGTAGGAGCTCTTGATGTATGGAAGAGCAAAATGTGTAACTAGAAGTGTGTGTTTCCCTCTCTGAATAGGACATTAACCAGGAGGTGTACAACTTCCTCGCAACGGCTGGTGCCAAGTACGGAGTGGGATTCTGGAAGCCTGGGTCAGGAATCATTCACCAGGTAAAACGTGTGTGTGCTTGTGATCTTTGAACATGGCAGTGGCTCTCTTACCTGTCAGTGAAGAGAGCTCAAGTGCAAGGGGATGTCACCAGTGTAGGGAACCAACCTGCTTTCCTCAAGGCGGATGAGGTTTCTCACTCGCTCCCTCTCACTTATCTTGACAACGGTATTTTTTCTTAAAGGTTATTTTGGTCAAACTGTAACCTGGTGTGTGATTAGGTAGTGCCAGCAGCCTGCCACGTGAGTCTCAGAAGCTTGGAATACCTTAACTGCTTGTGGGCTGACTCCTCGTGGTACAATTGGGACAGTAAGGTGATGCCATGAAGTGGGTACGTAGAGCTCACGTAAATTGCTTTTGGTGGCAGGGAAAGCAGCTTGGGGAACGTCCTTTTAGGGTTATTTCATATGCATTTGGTTCCATAAAAACTAGGAGACACCAAACAGGGTGGCTCAAAGTACTCAAGAATGGCAGCACACGAGTTGCTATGTGAACAGAATAAAATGCCAACAGTTTCTGAGTACAGGATTCTCTTGTTACAGCATTTGCACCTAACAGGATATGGCTGTCCCGAGGTAACTTAACACTTAATGAGGCTTTTTGGTTTTTAAAGCCAACACCTCCAGCAGGATTTCCCTACCTTGCTCTTGGCTGATTTGCTTTGTGGGCCTAGTAGACATTTTTCATTGTTCCTCTGAGTTGCAGGCAGTAAAAATTGAATTGCAGCCCATAGCAAAAGGAGTGGAGAGGAGAATGGGTGACTGGCAGGCACCTGTCAGCAGGGAATTTGTGACCAGGTGCAGTCAAAGACTCTCTGCAGTGTTTTCTTAGCTACAAAATGAGTTACTGAAGTTGCTTTAACTTGGTGTGACGCACCAGAGAACTCTCAAAAAGGTTATGGGAACACCTCAGGTGATTTGTGCTCTGAAACCGCTTGTAACATCTGGTCACGTGACAGCATAGCCCCGTGCTGTGGTTACTGGTTTTCTTGGGGCTGACATTCTCCAGCTGGAGAAAAGTGATTGTGTTTTATAGCTTCAGAGTCCAACTCTGAGAAAGTGAGGCCTTGAAAATCACCTTTCTCACACAAGTACACTGCTGTTAGCTACAAGAAAATAAGGCTGGAAATACTAGGGGCAAAACTTTGGTCTTTACTGTTCTGCTACCATAGGAAACTCATCATTTTTCATGAAAGAACTGTTTTGTGGCTTCGCTAGTGTTTGAAGAGGCTTGTATGGAATCAGCAGGGAAGGGCAGCCTCGTGGTGTATTTGTGAGGGATTCTTCTGTGCAGTGAGGCTTTAGTTGGGTGCCTGGATTGGAGGAACCTGTTGGTGGTCTTCTGCTGTGGGAGCAGAAAGACTATGAAAGCTCTTGCTAGTGTTGGGTAGGTGAACTGGCTTGCTCAGCAGTTAAGGATGTGGAGACTACGGGGCAGATTACTGAGCCCTAACAAAGGTGGTGCCTTAGCAAAAGTCTAAAATGAAAGGACAGGGTCTTCCAGTGAGAAAATGGAGATGGCTTGAGATGGCTTTTTAAGTTTTCTTACTATCCTGGAATAAGCAAGGATCCTGGGGCTGAGATGCAGCACTCATCGTCACATCCTCCACATGGAGCTTGAAACAGAAATTAATTTCCAATCCAAACCAAATGTAATTAATTTCTTGCCCCTGTACTCTGCAAATACAAGCTGATTTACATTCTTCTTCATGTCTTCTTTCTTGCTATCTTCCCCTTCAACAAACAAGCAAGCAAACAATCAATTTTTATTTTCAGATCATTCTGGAGAACTACTCCTACCCTGGGGTTATGCTGATCGGCACAGATTCACACACCCCCAATGGAGGTGGCTTGGGAGGAATCTGCATTGGTGTGGGTGGTGCTGATGCTGTAGACGTCATGGCAGGAATCCCTTGGGAGCTCAAATGCCCAAAGGTAAGAGCAAAAGGAATAGTAGTCCCCATTGTGAAGGGTGAGGTATGAGATAGGTAAGAGGAGTTGATTTTTCGGGCACTGGGTATGTAGGGCACTATACACCATTAGTGTCTTGCTTATAACCACACACCAGCTTAATCAGCCCGTTGGTGATTCACCGGTAGCTTTGCGTTTCCGTTTCCAGACTTGCTGGGTAGGTGAGTACCAATCTCCCTTCAGCTGGCTGTTGGTGGTCTCAGCCCTTGTGTGTGTCTTCTGATTCTTTAGGGCTTTCTCCTCTTTGGTATTGTGACCACCCAGATTCTTAGGAAAAATTCTGAGGAGCTGTTTTGGATGCTGAAAGGAAACGGTCTCGATATTTGATTTTATTTTTTCCATGGATGTTGCTCAGGTTATTGGTGTAAAACTGACTGGCAAGCTTTCAGGCTGGAGTTCTCCTAAAGATGTGATCCTCAAAGTGGCTGGCATCCTCACTGTCAAGGGTGGAACAGGAGCCATCATTGAGTACCACGGGCCTGGCGTGGATTCAATCTCTTGCACTGGTAAGACAACACTAATCTCTTGCCTGGAGCAAGTGGCTGTGGGCACTGGGTGTTGGGTTGTTTGTGGAGGCTGGGAAGGGAATCGGGCCAGAAGTGCCAAATGTTCTCCCTTAGCCTGAATGGATGTTAGTACACAGGGAACTGGGAGAGGGGTGTCACAAGGTAGCACTTCCTCCTGGTGAAAAATTGGCCTCTTTCTGTTAAATCTTGTGGCTTTGAGAACACTGAATGGTAAACTGTGAAGGCGGTGCATCAGGGTAAAAGTAAAGGGGGAGGTGTTCTGGTGTATGCTTAGAGGGTGGACACGTCAAGAGATAGAGGATGACATTTTCATTTCAGCCTAAAATAGGCTGTGGAAGAAGCAGGTTGCAATGGGTATGTGTGTGACAGCTGCTACAGAAAAAGCTTTTTAGAAAAGCAGGGCAGAGGGGAGGCCAGGAAGCAGTGGTTCGTACTGAGCAGGCTTGCACTGGCTAACTGTGGGCCTTGGGTGCTGAATCTGAACCAGCAAACTGTGCAGCTGTCTGTCATAGCACTAGTTAGGAACAAAATAGCAGAAGCATCCCTTCCTTTGGCCTGAAGTGCAGCCACCGAGCTGGGCTTCTCCTCTCCATTTGCATGGCTTGGCTACAGCCTGGAATATTTGGTTTTACAAACTGGGAGTGATTTGGGATTTTTCTTCTGTGAAATCAGAGGAACTTGACCTGTGATACCTGCTTCTAGTTTGTTAGCTGTAAAAAAGCAGCTTCTACAGCTTCCTAGCTGTGACCTTGAAAGGCATGGGTGGTCATCAGGGAGTGTAGTGAGAGGACAAGAGGCAATGGCATCAAACTGGCAGAAGGTAGGTTTAGATTAGATGTTAGGAAGAAATTTTTTAACCGTGAGGGTGATGAGGCCCTGGCACAGGCTGCCCAGAGAGGTTGTGGAAGTGTTCGAGGCCACGTTGGATGGAGCTTTGAGCATCCTGGTCTACTGGAGGGTGTTCCTGCCCATGGTGATCATTTTTGAGGTCCCTTCCAACCCAAAGTAGTCTCTGATTCTATGATTCTGTGACCCCAGTGCCATGAGAAATGTCTTTGGGGTGTTTTTGTGTGTTTCATCACTGGAAGCTTTTTATTCAACCCATTAAGTTTCTCACAAATTTCTGGCTGTTCCAGTGAAGGTAAACAAGATGGTGGGGAGGGATAGAACACTCATTGCAGCTAGGAGAGACGCTGCTCGCTGCTGTAATATGCCTGTTGCTCAGTGCAGACAAGAAACTGTTGTCCCTTCCAGTAGCTGCAAGAACTAGTGTAGCTTTCAGCTCCTTCCTTGCAGAAAAGTCTGTGTGTCAATCAGAAGCATAGGGGCTGAGCCCAGACATTATGTACTCAGCATGTCCTTCCTGCTGCAGAATTAGGGTTCTGTGGCTAATGCCCTGATTTCTCTTGGCTTTGCTGTCTTTTCCATGGACTGTCTGTAGGAGAATTGGGTGGCCTTGATCTTTCTCGTTGACCCTGACCTCCTCTCCCACTCCTTCTCTAGGAATGGCAACAATCTGTAACATGGGGGCTGAGATTGGAGCCACCACATCAGTCTTCCCTTACAACGCACGGATGAGGAAATACTTGGGCAAGACTGGGCGAGCTGGTAAGAGAGTTTGGAGGTTGAAGTGGGTAGAAAAGTGGGTTCAAGGTGAAGGTGTATTCTGGGAGCAGCCTCCTCCTACAGTGGTGCCTGATGTGACTTCTGACCTTGCATGGTCCCACAGTCTGTAGGTGGGGAAGTACATGGTGGGCCCCCTGAGTTTAGGCATTCCAAGCTTTTCCTTTTCCTTCATATTGCTGCACTTTTCAGCTCTCCCTTTTTTCTTGCTCCAGACATAGCAGCGCTGGCAGATGAATTCCAACAGCACCTGGTACCAGATTCTGGTTGTCAGTATGACCAGGTGATAGAAATCAACCTCAGTGAGGTAAGGCATCCTTCCTGCTTGCCACCTGGCCTGTTGTGATGTGACTGTGCTTTGTGTGATTGATGACCAAGGTGGGGGTTTGATTCAGCACCCTTGGCACTCTGCTAGAACATACAAAAACCCACTTGGGTCTGCTTCACTGACAGCTCCTGCTCTGGTGATCGTGTGGGAGAATCCTATTTAAACAGCTTCCAGATAGAGCTATGAAAGGAATTAATTTGGTGCTGGGTTTTGGGGTTTTTCTTGGCTACTCTAATTTCTGACTTTGTCACTGTTTCTTAAAGCTGAAACCGCATATCAATGGACCTTTCACACCAGACCTGGCGCACCCTGTGTCAGATATTGGTGCTGTGGCAGAAAAGGAGGGCTGGCCTGTTGATATCAGAGTTGGTGGGTAGCGTTTGCTCTTTCCTCTGCCTTCATCCTTGTGGCATAAATGTTGCTGTCTTGGGATAAGTGGTTGGTCACATAGCTTGGGATCCAGTCCTTTAATTGCTGCTGTATGTCCTTGGACTTTGCTGTGGTGCCATCTCTCCATGGATATCTGAATTTGCTGGGAAGAGAAGTGACCACCTGGGCCAGGTGTGTAGGATGAGATCTGGGATAACAGGAGGGATTTTAATCTTGAGGCAAATTTTTTGTTTTATTTTGTGTCTCTGTGTGTGTCCATGTGTGTGTGTCCCTTCTTGGAAACTTTTGAATGACTGGAACAACAGGAACTTTACCTGTTGAAGAGCACCTTTGTTCTAAGTGTTGCATGGATTTGTCTGTTGCAAAGGTCTGTCAGCAGCCTGTCTGTCAGTGCTCCCAGCAGCTGGCTGTTGAGCTCTTGGGGCATGGTACTTGCTGTCCTCAAGAGCAGGCTTGGATATTTATATACTTGCTTGCGGGGTGGTAACCTGTCGGCTGGCTTCTCAAGTGTTACTCACTGGGGGCATGAAAAGAATGCAGAAACATTGTGAAGGCCACACACCAGGTGGGAAATGTCATTATTCTGTGGTGCTACGAATACAATCAGGAGCTGCTGAAAATGAGAGAGAATTTGGTTTATGCTGGTTATCCCCAGAACACTGGATGGCACAGTACGTCCTCGCGTGCTCTTCGTACTGTAACAGAGGATGCTTTCTTTTCATCATTTCCTCCATCATGTCATCATTTCTTGCCATCTTGATTTGAATCCTTTTCTGTCTTTGTGGAATGGTACCTGTCTGTAGTAATTTGCTTAACCAAAATGCAAGTGGGTGACTCTTGGATCTTGTAAATCAGCCACCAGACTAGTGAGCAGGTAGAGTGTTCTGTGCAGCCTCCAGAGCTGGGCAAGGGATTGATTGCTTTGACCGCAGAGTATTGCTGTGGGGCTTGGCAGTGTTAGAGCCTGAAACCCTCTCAGATTCCTTGTCAGCAGCAAAGGTGGTTGTCCCCTGTTTTTTATGTGGAGAGGTGGATTGAGGAGAAGCTTCCTAGAACCAGGGCTGCAGTAGTCACCTCCCTGTTTCTGTCAAACACCACAGGCTTGATTGGCAGCTGCACCAACTCCAGCTATGAGGACATGGGACGCTCTGCAGCAGTGGCAAAACAGGCCCTAGCGCATGGATTGAAGTGCAAATCTAAGTTCACAATCACACCAGGCTCAGAGCAGATCCGTGCCACCATCGAAAGGGATGGTTACGTGAGTATCACTGCTCTTTGCTTTTCCAAACAGGAAGTGTTAAACTCTCTTCCAGACATTACTTGGGGTCCCTAGAGGAGGAATTACTGATGTACCAATCAGCCTTGTGTTGCTATGCCTGTGGGTCCTGCTGTCACCTTGACAGTATTCTATCTGATATATTCACTACCTGGGCATGGAAGAACGGGATTGGAACTGGGCAGAGTTGAGGAACTAGGGCCCAGAGAAGATAGCAGCACGTGTCTTTACATGTGGAAGGACCCAGGCAGTGCTGAATGCTTCCTCCAACCAAGGCCACGGTCATACCTGTCCTCAGCAGCTGCCCTGCTGAACGGCCTGAGCAGGCCCACGCGCTCGTCTGTGCTGTCACCAGCTCTCTCCTTGCACAGCAGGAGGGGTGTGGGACATGAACCAGACCAGACCCTGCCCTTCAGCCAGATAGCTGCCAGCAGCTGCATTGCTCAATTCGGAGTAGGTAGAGTACGGGAACATCATGACGAGTCCATCCCATGCTCTACCCCAGCGTTAATGTACAGCTTTACTGGCATCAAACCCCAGTGTTTATAAAAGTGGCTCAAGCCTTGCAGGTGACACAAGAAGGGGAATTTTCACAGGCTCAGTGCTTTCTGCTAAAAAATGGGTGTCCTCTTCCCCTGAAAGAGCAGAGATTTATCCCAGGCCTTCTACTATTAACAAAGCTGTTCTCTGCCCCCAGGCACAAATCCTGCGAGATGTTGGAGGGCTGGTTCTTGCCAACGCTTGTGGGCCATGCATTGGCCAGTGGGACAGGTAAAGTGAAAGATGCACCTCACTCCAGCTTTGTATCTTTTAGCTCCTAAAGTGCTCTGTGAAGCCAAATGTGATTGTAAATATAACTCACCAGGAATTAAAAATACATGCTTGAAAGTCCATTGGCTGTAGCTGTCTGATGGGCACTGGAGGAGCAGAAATGGAAGACTGCAAATTTTTGAGCCTTTAGATGAGTGGAGCTGCAGAATGGCCACAAATGTGGCCACATTTGTAGGCTGCTTAGAATAGGTAAAAAATGGGGAGATTTGTTCTCTGTCAGAGGGTGGAGTCTGGAGTTTGTATGGTCCTTTCAATATAGGACAAATTAATTGGTCCAGCATCGGCCCCTGGAGTGTCAGGAAGGAAAATTCCAAGTAGGAAGGGATGTGAGACACATTCTCTTGTGGCTTTGCCTTTGCTAATGGTGGGATGTTCAAAGGCAGTGTGTACTTAGTTGATTATTGTTTAGACAACCCAGCAGTGCACAACACAGGCTGTGAAAACTACTCCAGGAGTCGCTGTCTGATCTGTTTTTGCACTGTCCTTGGTTTTGAGTCTGCTTAAGGGAGGAAGACATGTCCAGGCACTAGTTCATGTTTCCAAAATACAGTGATTGCCACCAGAACCAAGCTGGGGGATTTTAGCAGTGAGACATCTAAAAGCAACTTTCCCTTTAGATTTGATGAGTGTCTGTTTCTTTCACAGGAAGGACATCAAGAAAGGAGAGAAAAACACCATAGTTACGTCCTACAACCGGAATTTCACAGGTCGCAATGATGCTAATCCAGAGACTCATGCATTTGTGACCTCTCCAGAGGTAAGAGACAGCCAGAGGGAGGCTGTGGGAATAGTTCTGGGTGTCTTGGGGGATGATTCTTCTGCCTGCAGTAGAAACCTAGTGTACCTCAGCTGCTGGCTTGGAGGCTGCTAGGCTGGGACTTTGAATTTAAGAGGTGGGTGGGAAGAAAACGCCTTTTTGTTGTTTTTTTCTTTTTCTCCCCAGATTGTCACGGCCCTGTCCATTGCTGGCACTCTCAAATTTAACCCTGAGACAGATTACCTGACAGGAGCAGATGGGAAGAAGTTTAAGCTGGAAGCACCTGATGCAGATGAGCTGCCCAAGCTGGTAACTGTGGTCTGGAGATGGAGGGGGGGAAGGCCTGTCCCCAGTAGTTTTTTATGTGTAGCAAGGGAACTTCTGTGCACTGACCTCTTCCCCAGTGTTACAGCTAGAATGAGAGTAGTCACCTGCATCTGTATTGGCTTGTTCTATTCATGTGCTGTTGGGGGTGGCTGAGGCTGATGATTTTCCTTCTTTCTTTGGAAGGACTTTGACCCAGGCCAGGACACCTATCAGTACCCTCCCAAGGACGGCAGTGGGCAGCATGTGGATGTGAGCCCCACCAGCCAGCGCCTCCAGCTTCTTGAGCCCTTTGATAAGTGGGATGGCAAAGATCTAGAAGACATGCTGATCCTCATCAAGGTCAGGAGCAAAGTGGGGGAACACCAGCTGTGACAGGACTGCTCAAGCAGGGGGTTGCACACTAATTGCTTAGAAGCTTTGGATGTGCTTTTGAGCTGTCTGTGATTCCCTCCCCTACAACCACATTGGTATGGAAATTGAAGCAAGGACCTTCTTTGTTTGCTTGTTTCCTGCCTGCCTTGTTTGCTTGTTTCCTGCCTTCCTTCCTTGTTTCCTTCTGATGTTTCTTTCTGTTCTAACTAAGAGACTTCTCTCCTTTGGGCTAGTGGTTAGCTAAAACCATGAAAGATGAAGCTTGTTATGCCATGTAAGACAACCTTACCTGTGCTGTGCAGTCTGTAGAATATGTCCCAGTTCTAACCTGCAGCAGAAAGGTTCTTTAATTAGTGTCTCCAATACCTGAGTGTTCTAAGGTGCGTTTTGTCTGAAATGAGGTCATTAGGAACGTCTCATCCATCAGTAGGTGTGTTCTCTCCCCATTTTACAGAAAGATGAATTACTTCACAGTAGTTAAATATTACACTTCAGTCTCTTAATGAACACATGGGTTTTTCCTCCCTGACTCTGGTCAGTTAGCAGATGAAAACTGCAGTTAATGCAGTGATGGGTTCTGAAATGCAGTCCCTTAGGCCCTGAGGTTCAGGAACAGTGCTGATTCCCAGGGGCAGAGAGCTGCCAGTATTCCCAGCGGCCACACTGAGCTGCACATGAGTTTTGTCACAGGCAGTTCCTTTGCAAGCGATTTGGGACTTTGCAGTTGAAAGGCCGTTATCTCTGGTGGGGAATTCTGTTTTTACAAGCCAAGGAGGTTTATGTGCAGATTGGAAACTTAAGAGGAAATACTTGGCATCTTGCTGAACTCCCCAGCAGGGATGCTGAGCTGTAGCAGGAAGGGCTTAATTGCTTTTTGTACCTGAAGAACCTGCTGCTGAGGGAGGAGAGGACACTGCAGGAGGTGTCATGGCTAAGCTCATCTTTGTAATTTGCCCTTTGGAATGGGGATGTTCTTCCTACCCAGCACATGCAGAATGACCGTGGTGTTCTTTCTTCAGAGTGTCTTGATTCTGTAACAGATGGCATCCTCTTGCCCTTACACAGAGATGTAAGGAAGGGTCGAGTCACTGATCCATCCTAAGTTGTGCTTCCTTTCTGCTGCCCTTTAGGTGAAAGGGAAATGCACCACTGACCATATTTCTGCAGCCGGACCGTGGCTCAAATTCCGTGGCCATCTGGACAATATCTCCAACAACCTGCTCATCGGCGCCATCAACGTTGAGAACGGCAAAGCCAACTCTGTGAGGAACGCGCTAACCCAGGAGTTCGGGCCAGTCCCAGACACAGCCCGTTACTACAAGGTGAGACTTTCTCCTGACACATCTATTTTAAGAGGGTGTTTACTCTTTGAGCAGTCTGCGCCAAGGCCGAGGCTCTCACCCTCCTGCTGTCAAGTAACAGCAGCTGTGACTTCACTCAGCGTTGAGGCTTTTTCTTGGGACTTTGATGATGGCAGTTCCTGTAGGAGATTCTCTCTCCCTACATACTAGAGAGAAGAGGGAGGAGGATTTTGTGACCCAGAGGGGATCAGAAATCATAGGCACAAGGGGAAGAACTCCTTCAGGTGCTGCACACCGTACAAGGCACGGGTGTCATCAGGCTGCAACTAAATCTTGCCTCCTGGAGTGCTTCACCAGTGACTAGTGTAGTGTTTAAATACATCCTAATCTTGTCCCCTTCATTCTTCAAAACTTGGCTGAGCACCTCCAGGAATGTCCTTTTGCCCTCTGGACAGCTCAGCAGTGGTCTCGGATTGGTTCTTCCAGTGACAGAACTTAAAGGTTTTTGTACCGCTTCCAAAAGCAGAGCAGGAATGGGATCATGGTAGTGAGAACAGTCCCACACAGCACCATGGAAGGAAGGGTGGCAGCAAGGGTTTGCTCTGGGTCCTGAGGGCAATGCTCCCCAGCCCTCCTTATCGAAGGGTAGCAGTGCTTAACCTTTATGGAGCACTTAATTCCTTTATGGCTGTCCTTCCTCAGGACCAAGGGGACCCTTCTGGGAGAGGCTGTCACACCACAGCCGTGTCAGTAGTGTAGCACTGAAGTCACAGGTGTGGGTGGGTATTGTCAATATGTCACCACAGAAATGTAAATCTGTTTCTTCTGTCACAGAAAATGGGTGTCAAGTGGGCAGTTATTGGGGATGAAAACTACGGCGAGGGATCCAGTCGGGAGCACGCAGCATTGGAGCCACGTCACTTGGGGGGCAGGGTCATCATCACCAAGAGCTTTGCCAGAATCCATGGTGAGTCCTGCTTCCCCTGTGATGTCTGCAAACAGGATGCATTTGGTTTGATTAAAGTGGTGTTGCCCCAGGGCTCAAAACCTACAGGCACTAGCTCTATCTGCTGGCAGCTGTGCTGACAGGTCCCAGGTCCTGTCAGGAATCCCAGTACAGTGGATATGCTGATTTTGCTACCAAGATAGTAATTACTGCTGGAATACCGCCCTGAGAAGCACTGGGCAGCCAGAACGCAATCCCCATACCCTGCAGTGTGTTGTTACAAGCATGCTTGGTGGTTTGTTCTCTGCAGAAACCAATCTGAAGAAGCAAGGTCTGCTGCCTCTCACCTTTGCTGACCCAGCAGACTACAACAAGATTCATCCTGTGGACAAGCTGAGCATTGTGGGGCTGGCAGACTTCGCACCTGGAAAGGTAGGGTGTGTTGTCACTGTAGGGTGTGTCGTCACTGCGGGGTGTGTCCTCATGGCTGACCCAGTGTCATGCTGCGAGCCTGGGGCCTGAAGCAGCACGGGCACCCCGGGCAGTGCAGCCAGCCTGACAGCCGGATGAGATGCTTTGCAGGGGGAGCTGTAGAGCAAGTCAGAATTGGGTCGTGTTACTCTGCATGCTGCCTTACGGGAAGCCCTTGTACAATATCCCGAATTCCTGGCCTTGCTGCCTTATGCATGAGCACTCCCTAGAAGGAACTGCAATCCTACTTCTGTTAAGACCCCTCTGAGCTATAATTTTTCACTTTAGAACCCTAGACTGGTTTGGGTTGGAATAAACCTCAAAGATCATCTAGTTCCATGCCCCTGCAATGGGCAGGAACACCCTCCACCAGCCCAGGCTGCCCAAAGCCCCATCCAGCCTGGCCTTGAACACTGCCGAGGAGGGGCAGCACCAGCTTCTCTGGGCAGCCTGTGCCAGTGTTTCACTAGCTTCACAGTAAAGAAATTTTCAACCCTTTAAACACAAGTAGGAATTTTCCTGTGAGAACTGTCAGTTAACTCGCTCCCTGGAAAGACAAGGGGGGAAAGAAAAACTATCTTCTTCCTTCAGCCTCTGAAATGCATCATCAAGCATCCCAATGGGAGCCAAGAAACAATCATGCTGAACCACACCTTCAACGAGTCGCAGATCGAGTGGTTTCAAGCCGGCAGTGCCCTGAACAGAATGAAGGAGCTGCAGCAGAAATCCAGCTAAGTGCACACAATGCCCCGTGCACTGGACTCGATTCAGCTTTGGCATTTTCATGAAAGTGCAATTCCATGCCTACTGTTGGAATAAATGTCTGATCAAATGTAACCATAGCTTCCTTTTTGTTATGGTACTTCCTCTTCACTGATACTATGAAAAGGGAGTGCAGCTAGGCTTACTTTTGTCTTTTAAACTCCCCAGCTCCCTTTTTCTATTTTGGCTCAATTTCAGTTGTCCCACAGTTATTTATATTTGGAAATGACCAGCTAAGGTGGCTTTGTCTGCTCAGCTGGTTGTTTTCTGCCCATTCACTTTACTGATGGCTAAAGAGATAAAATGAAAATAAAGAATGTGACCATCTCTTCTGCCTCATGTTGTTATATCCATAGCCCTCTCTTCAGCCCCTGCTTCACTGGGAGGGGGAAGGAACAACCTGGAGATATGAAAAGGTACCTGTCCTGTTCTTGCTCCATCAGTCATTGCTGGGTAGTAACACAGGGTAAAAAAAGAGCCCTCACAGCTGCCTTGCTGACCTAGGCAACAGTGACACTACTGCAGCACTGACAAACTCACAAGCAGTGAGGTACCAGCTTCCCAGCATTGAGTGGCAAACTAGCTTGCTCCAGCAGAGCTTCCCTTCTCTGCGCAGGAGACTGATGGTGGGGAGTATTCCTTCGCTCAGCACATAAAGCCCATGCAGCCATGGCCTTGCTGCACTCTGAGAGCTGAACACAACAGTGTGGCAGTACCTGGGCTGTCTTCCCCTCTCCCACTGCAGGAACTGCCCCAGACCAGGCTGTGGGGGAACCTTGGGCTGTGGAAGCTCCAACTCCTCTCACCTGAACTTCCACCTATACTGCTGGGGGTGTTCCACAAACTGGCTCGTTTCCAGAGTGGCTCAATGGCTGCGTGTTGGGGCACTCCTGTGCTGTATGGCACTCAGTAAGCTTATTGTCTGAGCAGCTGGACCTCAGTCACTGTGTGAACCTAAAGAATTCTAAACTCCCTTTTAATTAGAGCAATGCACCAGGAATAACAGTTCAGAATTAAGGGGTTCTAACGAAGCTGCAGGGAGGGCACTGGTGACTCAGGCTTTGTTTCCACAGTTGGAGGTTAAGCAGATCCCCTATCCCAGGGAATTACAGCCCCTTCCTGCCAAACGTGGCTGGCTTTGTAATTATGTGCAACATCACTCCCTTGGCAATGGGCCCTGCATAGATTTTACTCACTGTTTTGTTTGCCCCTTTCCTTTCACTGCTGTCAGGGAGGGTGATGGCAATTGTTTGTTATTGGCTGTTAGAGCAGAGCAAAGCGTTGGTCTCAACACTGTCTGCCTTGAAATCCAAGTAGCTAAACTGCAGGAGGCAACTTTTTTCTTCCTGCTAGGCAGGAAGCTAATAGTTTCTCCACCAATGGTACAGGAAGGCAGGCTGGGTGGTTTATACTATTTATTCCATTTCTGGTGTTAACACACCCCCACAAACAACTATTTAACTTGCTCAAAGCAGCCTGGGTTCATTTCACTTCATAATTACGTACATTCAGTCAAAGTCCCACAAAGTTTAGCTCCTGCTACATAAATAACAGCCCACCCAATAATGTATTTCCATTTGCACAATGAGCCAACTGTAGCCTCGCCCAGTGGTCACCATCACAGAGCTCAAGCTACTTCTGGGGGTACTGCAGTCACCCCAGTTCTTTGGCTGATTGTATGGGTTAAGTGCCCATTCTCAGCAGAACTTGGCACCACCTCCCCAGCAGCAGCATTTTCCAGGTCCCCAGAGCACCACACCTCTAATAACTCCAGTCTCTTGCTGTTTCTTCTCTGTGTTCTGTAAAAAGGGCAGGTTTCTACCCCTCGGCGATCAAGCCCTCAGCCCAAGGAAGCAATAGTTCTTGACAGGCATTCTCTCCTCCTTTCACTAGCTGAAGTCAACTCCCTTCTCAATTCAGGCAAGCAAAGACCTCCCCAGTTTTCTCTCCAGGGCAGGAGACCAAAGCTCCAGCTGAGTTTGTTGCTGCTGTGCTCAAGGCGCTTTGTGCCTGTAAATTCACTTCCATACATCAGCAAAGACATTTCTTGAAAGCGACTGTCTCAATCTGGCAGGGTGGGAGCTGAAGGGGAGAGATTGGCAGTTCTGATTTCTCACTTGGCTTCAGAGGAGCAATGAGCACCAGCAGGACCCCACAAATCCCACACATCCACTGGAAAGACTTTGCAGAGCAGGCTGTAATTGCAGCTAGCTGTTTGTCCACCACGACAAGAGCCCCAGGCCTGGCTCACTGATTGATCCCTGTTCACAGAGAGAAGAGAGTGTGCACCTGTAAACTGTGTAAAATACAGGAGTAAATCCATAAACCTCTCCCCACATCCCCAAGTTATGGACGAGGTTTTCACTTCCTTCCTATCAGGGCCTGCCCAGCACTTGCCCAGCTGCCTCTACACCTTGTCAGCACTACCCCAAGGTTCAGTCAAGCAGGTGGCCATTCCCCCTCCTGCCTGCCCCAACATACTCCAGCTGTGTGAGAGAACAGCTTTCCTTGGGTTAGATCCATCTCTTGCACTGTCCTCGGGTGGCTCTTAAGCCAAAACGCTGCGTGGGAAGGGCTGTTGAGCTGCTGTGTCACCCTGGATGTGGTTCTCCCCACAGATCCTGCATCCACAGTCAGCTTTAAATCGGCCTCCCGGAGGGAACTCCAACCACAAAGTGTTCCATTGAAAACAAACAGCACAGAGCAACCACGAGAGCCATCTCATTTGTCCCCTTTCCAATCCTGTAATTTTGTGACTCTCTTTGCTTCACAGCCATCTTAAAGCAATCAGTTCCTGGGAAAGGGATGCTATTTTAGACGTAGAATAAATCACAAGGCTCTATGAATTACGCATGTACTTACCACAAGAGTGTAGGGTGCCTCTTTCTTCTGGACTTCTTCTGTGGCATTTGAAGTGGAAGCCTCAGCAGAGCTCGGACCCGTCGGTGACGTATCAACAAAGGTTTCATCCACGACCCGGAAGCGGATCTCCTCCCCAATGTCCATGTAAAGGTCATGGGCTCCTTCTTCTGTCTCGTATTCCCACACCCACACCTGCTCTGCTTCATCACTGGCCACACCAAGGGCTAAGGATGGAAACGGCTGGCGTTCTGCCCAACACATCACCTTCTGGCAGTTTTGGGAACAGGCACAAACCCTCTCACTATTAGCTCCCAAACCGCAATGGGCTGTCCTAGGTCACCCTCCGCACAGCACAGGACCCCCCCATCTTGTTTCCCATTGTCCTGCTTCAAGCTGTATGCTGCTGGGCAGAGACAGGAGTGCTCCCACACCCCCCCAAAGAAAACCCCAAAGACACAAACCCTCTCAAACCCACGAAGACCTCGCCTAGCACGAGCAAGCATGTCAGACACACGATGAGCCTAGACATGACATGATGTGGTAAAACCTGCATTGTGTCTCCAGCAGCGGCCAAGACCAGAGGCAGGGATTACAGCGCGGCTGTTCGGGGGACGCTGCCATTCATTCCTATCAGCAGCACAATGGTCCTGCAAAACCTCCTAAGCGTGAGGCCTGTCTAGCTGCGATAACAGTCTGCGGGACTCGCCCGACACAGCGGCTTAGCTTCTGCCACCGAGCAGCCCCCATTGTTGCAGCAGTGAATGCCGGTTGGGCCAGCACTGCACAATCTTTTGAAATGAAGTAGTAAAGTTATCAAAGGTGATCAAAGGATACAACTTAGCTGGCTGCTGCAGGGATTCTGGTGGGATGACAATGTCATCAAAGAATCCAATAGAAACTGCGGAGAAAAGAATTCGATTAAGACTGAAACGATTCTTCACAAGCCATGTGCCAGGGCGATTCCTAAAATGCATTTCTAGACTCGCCGTTCTTCCTCTTTCAGGAAGGACATCTGAGATCATGCAGGAATTGTTCTTTGAGCCACAATGCTCAATTTCAGTTTGGCAGCTGAGCAACCACCCAGCTGAAAGTACACACAGCAACAGAGGGCACAGTCTTCCCGCCCGCTAGGGAAGGAAAAGGCCGTTTGGAGCAGGCCTGGAAATGAAAGTGTTCCAAGAAATGAGTCAGATGCTATAGAGGTCTGTGACAGCAAAGAGCTTAGAAATCACAGATGTAACGTGTTAAATAAAGACCAATATAAAGTTAGAACAGCCCCCTTGAGATTTCACGATGTTGAATTTTATCGGAGCGGACACGCTCAAATTCAGCAATAAATGCAGCCAAGATAATCCTTTTGTACTGACTTTAACAACTGAGCAACTGAGCCTTCCACTTGCATGGAAGACTCCTACAAGAAAGGAAAGCAACTCATCAATTATGTATTCCATGGATCTGACAGCACTTTCTACTCACAAAGACACTTCCCTGACACGTTCTCAGGTACAGGAAACGATCAAGAATTTGCACAGAACTACAGGGAAGATGCACCGGGCCAGCACAAGCCGACACTACCGCTTTAAAGAAGAGCAACTTCTGTTAACTGAAGGAAGAAAACGAAACGAGTCTACGCTCCAGATGGGCTTGCCTGTTCTTCTGGGGCACGCACTTGAATGACAAAAGGGGAGTGCAGACAAAACCACCAAGGGCAGGGGAAGCTGGCAGGCTCCATCCACCAACCACCCTCAGACCGGGGCAGTATAAAGGCCAGTAACAGCCTTTAACCAGCCTGCAGGCAGCACCCCATAACCTGAAATCACAGTATCTCACTGGACTCACACGTCCCTGGCTTACCGTGAACGCCATCCTGGCTGCAGCTCTTAATTTGTCCAATCAGAATCTCATCCAGGAAGGGATGGAAGACCACGTAGCGGAAATGCACTTAGAAGAAAACAGATTGTTACCATGAGGTCCATGTCAGTGAATATATATACTCTTTCCACAGGGTGGCAGCCATTAAAATGAAATCTCACATCCTATATACCCCCTAAAGTGCTTACCACATTTCTTTTACAACTTCCCTACAGGCACTGGTTAGGCAGAAAAACGGGAGTAAGAGTTCTGATTCCTAACTGCTTTGCATGAATTATGGCAGTGGTTGATCAGCAGCAGCCTGCTCTCTGCTCTTCAAGCTTGCAAGAGCTCAAGCTCACAGAATGCAACTCAGATGAAGACCATCAATGGAGCAGGGCCTCTGCTTTTGTTATGGTGTGAGCAATCCTGCCCAACAGTTCGAGGCCGAGAGTACCAGCTGAGTACCATACCTTCCCGTGACACCTCTGCTCCTTACATCTTTGTCAGCAACGCTGTATTGTCTTGAAGTGAATCAGGAAGTTCCATGGGAATATAAGGAGGAACTTTTTCCCTGTGAGGGGGACAGAGCACTGGAGCAGGCTGCTCAGAGAGGCTGTGGAGTCTCCTTCTCTGGAGACATTCAAAACCTGCCTGGATGCATTCCTGTGGGATTTAGTCTGGGTGAATCCTGCTCTGGCAGGGGGGCTGGACTAGATGATCTTTCAAGGTCCCTTCCAACTCCTAATGCTCTGTGATTCTGTGACACCTAATATAAATGATTATCAGAGTAAATAAGACTCTCTAAATAGACTGGATTTTTTGCCCAGGTTAACTCAAATGATGCTTCTAATGAAACATTCTGAATCTGTAAGAAAGCCAAACAATGCTTACGAGCAATTTAACTTCATTTCAGCTGTCCATCCATGCTCAGTGCTCCTCTTTTACATAACATCAAGCAGTACATTGGAGACACAGTTATTACCAGACACAGCTGGATTTATCAAAGTGCTATCCTAGATTCTGCAAGCAGGAGACTTTTTTTTCCAAGCTCAGAGAGAACAGTTTCAGTTCAAGAAGTAATTCAAAGTCAAGAAGCTGCCTGGAGATTAAAGCAAGCAGGGAAGCCTGCCATCCTCCTTCAGTATTAAGAGAAGGGTTTTTTTTGCAGGGGGTGAGATCTATTAGAGTTAAAATTTAGACAAGGGAGCTACATACAGTTCAGTCCAGTTGTCTTCTAATGGGAAACATCTCGTTATGCTTTCCCATTGCAAACTGAAGGTAGAAAAACACACCCCTTTCTAGCTTAAAGAAACTTATTTTAACTTTAAAAGCAGATGAAATTGTTTTGCTTCCATGCATTTACTTCCAGTTTTTATTCAGACAGACTTGCCAAAAGTCAAAGTTAAGAAATCAGAAATTTCTTATTTAAAAAAAAAGAAGTCACCAGAAATGCATGCTGAACCAGATCTGTCTGAGTCTGAAACAGAAATGTAGCAAAACTTCCAGCTAGGAAAACAGCATCAAGTGCTGCAAGTGTTATATTTAGAAACACGATTTAACATTCTAGCTAGGGAAAGTAAGCTTCAGAAAGAAAAAAACCTACTAGACAAATGCAGAACAATTAATTCAACAGTTCTCTATGGACAAATTTCCAGTAATTTTACATTAAAATAACCCCTTCTTTATCCCACCCTTATGACTATAATTATAGAACAGAAACAGGCTGCTGGAGAAGGCAGATAGGACTGGCTATCTAAGGCTGTATTTGTACTCAAAAGATGCAAAGGAAAGAGACTTCTGCCATGTTCCTCTTGCCCTCCTGATAGAGTGTTAACTCTACAAAATTCCTCTGAACTCGCTTTCCCTGACAACTCAATTTACACGTCCAGATCATTGACCTTCTGCAAAACTACATCAGGGAGGACAAGATTATACCTTTGGTGTGTGATGCACCATCTCCAGGGAATATGTAGGAATCTTCCAGCTTTGTGATATCATACAGACAGATGCAGAGGCCAACGTTGTAGACAACCTGCTCAAAATAAAAAATAATTAAAGAGCAATAAAATTGAGCAACCCATTAGGTAAAAATCAAACAAACATAGCACATTTACACACTGCACACACCTTGTGAAGAAACAGGTGAGATGGGAGGGAGGCTGGTTTGGTACACTCCCTTCAAAAGCCCCAGCACTGCACTGGAGGGGAACCCCTCACTTATTCAAGTGCTATGGTGTTTCCATTGGCACTGCAAAATGCACTGCTACAAACAGAAACCCTTGGTGGAATTGTCAATGGTGAGAGAACTTGACCTGCCAACACTGTAAACAGTCGCCCACAGACATCATTCACCAGCCTCACAGCTTGTCCAAAGGCCAAATGTACTTATTGCTTGAGTTAGACTTTCAGAAGTCTCTGAATACAATTTTCTTCAAATTGTATGAGCTCTGAGCCCATTATATGGGTAGAGACAAGGACAACTCTTTCTCTGCCATTTCTGAGATGGCTTCACGGCCTACAAAATCTGAGGCATGTCCCAGTCACCAGTGGATGAGGAAGAGTTTTGCTTTTCATAATCTATTTGTATAATCTGCCTCAATTGCTTCACATTGCCCTTCTGAGCTCCCTCCATGCATGTATTCCCTCCAAGCTTCATTATGAGTTGTGCACCTGCCTTGCCCTGAAAGCTGTGTGCTAACTGCAGTCCCAGGGGCTGCACAGGGAAACTGTGACCTCCTGGCCTATGACATAACACTTCTTTTATGTCCTGCACCAAACACTTCTTGCTGCCATGCTGTATTTAAAGTACCAAGCACAGCCTGAGGCAGCTATTATCACCTTCATTTCTCTTCCAGTACTTCTGGATTTACATCACCTTTTTTAGCCCTACCCAGGCATCTCAGCATCTTCTTGTGACAGCGTGAGCCCCTAGAAAAATTCCCCTTTGATACGTGGCTGCCTCTCATGTTTATAGTCTCTGACGTTTGAAGTTGCTGGGCACGGCCTTCACATCCAAACTGACACCTCACCCGCGCCTCATCAGGAACAAAGGAAAGGAAGAGGCGCTGGGGGATGCTATCATGCCAGGGATGCTGTAACGCCTGCACTGATCTGTACGTGGCCCACGCTTTACCTTATTGGCCAATTTCTTGTTTAGCTCCTCAGCAATGGACTCGTTCAGCTTTCTCTCAAACTGCCAGGGGGGAATTCTCACAGTGTCGGTCATCTCTACCAGGACGAACATGGTGGCGGGGAGAGCGTCTGGGGAGAGAGAGAAAACACCGACCGCCTCAGCAGGGGGGGCGCGGCAGGGCCAACTGAGACCCCCAACGGCTGTGACGGGGCGGGCCCAGCGAACCACCCCGAGCCTTGCCCGGCCTCGCTGGGGCAGCACCCAGGGCACCCCAAAGCGCGGGGCGGGGGGAAGGCACGGCAGCTGCCTGAGGAGGGGGAGGAGGGGTGAAGGCGGCCACGCACCCGCTGGGGAGGGGGGGCGAGGCGCGGTCAGGCAGCCACCGTGGTAGGGTACGGAGGGCCGGAGCGGGGGAAGCGCCCCGGGGCCCGGAGGGGCCGGGCCCGGCCCGGCGGAGCTGCGGCCGCCCCCTCACCCACCTGCCGCACGCGGAGCCCCACCGCGCGCTCCCCGACTTCACGGCACTTCCGGAGCCCCAGCCAATCGCGGAAGGGTCCGTGTGCTGATTGACGCGGGGCGGAGCTCTGCCGCGCTGTGCCGGGGCGGAGCGAACTGCCCGGCCCCGCCGCCGGACGCCATTTTGTCCCTCCTCAGGGCGGGGCGCGTGTCGGCCCGTTACCTGCTGGTGGCGGGGCAGGAGGGGGAGCGGGCCCGGCGGGCTGGCGCTGCTGCGGTTTCCGGTAGCGCCCGCCAGGGGCTGGCTCTGGTCGCTATGAATGTAGAAGGGCCCTCAGGAGCTGGGCGCCCGCCTGCGGCTGCTCTGTACCAGCCCTTCCCCTCACACCCTCCCGGTGTCTCAGCGGGCAGCGGTTGCCGTTCTGCCGCTCTTTCCCCAGTCACCACCCGCAGTTGCCGTTATCGGCATCTCGCTTACCGTTTGCACAGAATCACAAGGTTGGAGAAGACCTTTAAGATCATCAAGTCCAACTGTTCCCGTCCTGTGCTAAACCCCTAAGTACCTGATAGACCCTTTTTCTAAACACATCCAGGGATGGTGACTCAATCCCCTCCCTGGGCAGCCTGTTCCACGTCCTGACAACTCTTTCAATAAAATCTTCTTCCTAACATGTAATCTGAACCTGCCCAGGCACAGCTTAATGCCATTTCCCCTTGTCCTATCTCCTGTCCCTACACCCTCCCTTCAGGTAGTTGTAGGTGGTGATAAAGTCTCCCCTCAGCTGCCTCTTCTCCAGGCTAAACATCCCCAGCTCCCTCAGCCGCTCCTCATAGGATTTGCCCTCCAGCCCCTTCACCAGCCTGGTTGCCCTTCTCTGGACTCACTTGAGGACCTCAAGTCCTTCTTATGGTGAGGAGCCCAGAACTGGATACAGCACTCAAGGTGTGGCCTCACCAATGCCGAGTACAGGGCCACAATCACCTCCCTAGACCTACTGGCCACATTATTTTTGATACAAGCCAGGATGCCCTTCCTGGCCACCTGAGCACACTGCTGACTCACATTCAGTTGGCAGTCAACCAACATCCCTGGGGTTCTTTTCTGCCTGACAGCTGTCCAGCCAGTCTCCCCCAAGCCTGTAGCACTGTAAGCTTCAGTCACAACAGGGCAGCGGAGGTCACAGCATCTCTCTTTGAGCAACCTATCTGTTTGCCTACTTACACTGCAGATCATATCTGGGTGGGTTTATCACAGAATCACAGAACTGTAGGGATTGGAAGGGACCTCCTGAGATCATTGGGTCCAACCCCCCCTGCCAAAGCAGGTTCCTTAGGACAGATCAGAGGTAGGCATCCAGACAGGTCTTGAATATCTCCAGAGAAGGAGACTCCACAACCCCCCTGGGCAGCCTGTTCCAGTGCTCTGTCACCCTCACTGTGAAAAAGTTCTTCCGCATATTGGTGCAGGGCTTGCTATGTTCCAACTCAAAGTCATTGCCCCTCGTCCTGTCCCCACAGACCACTGAAAAGAGGCTGGCCATTTCCCCCTGTGTCCCACACTTAAGATATTTATAAACATTAATCAGATCCCCTCTGTCTTCTTTTCTCAAGGCTGAACAGCCCCAGTTCTTTCAGCCGTTCCTCATAGGGGAGATGCTCCAGGCCTTTAATCACCTTCATAGCTCTGCTGGACTCTTTGCAGGAAATTCCTGTCTTTTTTATACCCCAGAGCCCAGAACTGGACACAATACTCCAGGTGGGGCCTGACCAGGGCAGAGTAGAGGGGGAGGATCACCTCCTTTGACCTGCTGGCCATGTTCCTTTTGATGCACCCCAGGATCCCTTTGACCCCCTTGCCCCCTTGCTCCTAGAAAATGTTCTTCTTGCTGGTGACTGCCCAATGCTTAGCTCAAAGTTATTACGGGGTACAAATTGGCATCACGTCAAGCTGGAATAATTTATTCCAAGTGTTAATTAAAGCAACCCCCGTGGTATGATTTTACAGGCCTTGGTGCATTCTGTGGCAAGGTAAGCAGCATGAGGGACGGCGGAAAACAGGAGGTGTGCTAATGTCTGAGATTTGCTGGGGAAAATGAAAGGAGCTCGTTTGAAGTGTGTTTAAAAAAAGATTCACCAGGAAAGCCAAACATCTCTGGCTGACAGTCAAAACTGCACTGTCAGCATAACAGCTTTGATGCGAAGGCTAAGTATGTCATCTCCCACACCCCCCAGCAGCGCATAGTGGGACAGTAATGAGTGTTTTAGATAAGAAATCATTAAATGTTGAGCTCTCTTGGAGCGAGAAGGGGAAAATGAGGTTGCAAATACCATGACTAGGCCTCATTAATAAGATACCTGTCTTGGCCAAGAAGTTTCTGATCTCTTTGCAATTACTCCTGTTTTGCCAGGAGCTGCTGGGTGGTTATCTTTTGGGTTGTTTTGGGGTTTTAGCTTTTTGGTGTTTTAAAATACACATAGCTGGTCTTCTCGTTTGGCATGTTTGTATTAATAGCACAAGTTTGCCCATCACCTGAGAAAAGCAGCATTTTTCTTTGAACAGCGTCCATCTTCTCAGCGAGGAGCTCTGCTGCCAACTGAGCAGACACTGCTCTATCAGAACACCTCAGCCCAAATCCCCAGTGTTTCTTGCTCTTCTCGTCCTACTTCAGGGAGCCTTACAAAGGCTCCTTTCTCCCGCGCTACAGTCGCGGCTGCACTAATCTTGGCACAGCACAGTTTTGCTGGCACACGTGTCGCGTCGCTTGCTGTTCTGTCCTGGCCTCACGCAGGTCTGGCAGTGCAAGGTTTGACCTTTAGCTGGAGTACAGGGTTTGTGGGTATCTCTAGCTACTTTTTCAGAAGAGAGAACAGTTCCTGACCTCTCATCTGATGGCAGGGGAGGAAATAGCCTTGGTATCACATGAAGAGGTGGAAGTTAGATACTGTTGATGTTGGCAAAGCAATTGCTCTGGGTGCTTTCATATATAAGAACTGTAAGGTTAAATAGGGTCAGGAGTTTGGGGGAATAGCAGACTGAATATCTGGGAGAATGTGGGATATGGAGTGAAGTGGATTTGAGCAGAGTCATATCCCACTTCCATTTTTAGCCCATCCTTGAGGTAACATTTTTCATGCTTCCAATAGCCACATCCCCACTGGGGACTGTTGGATGCCTATTACAAAGCAGGTGCACCTCCCTTCAGCCTGGTCTGCAGCCCCCCAAAACCAGGGCTGCAAGGCCTTGCTTCCTACCAGCTTCTGTCTTAAGGTTGGGTCTTTGGTGTGTCATAAAATGCAGGCACCAAGCAAACTCTTCTGGGATGGGGGTATGCAGGATCTCTCCTATATCAGCTCTGTGGTCACAAACAAGGGCTGAACACTGCAAGCCGTTTCTCAGTGAGGATTATAGGATCCATTTTCTCCACACAGGAATGTATGTTGGTGGAACTTGCAGGCACTTTGATACCACTCAGGAAATTGAATTGGAATGTGTGTAGAGAGCTGGTGATTGCATTGTTAGATGAGCTTCATTGCCTCAGATACCAGACTACAAACAGCACCAGAGCTGAGTCTGGCAATTTCTCAGTCTCCACCAGTAACATAACAAGCTGTGGGAAACAATTTCCAGTCTCACCCTCTGCAAGTACCCCCCTGATCCCAAGCAGCGTGTGCTCGGGCTTTCATACACGTGAGGGATGGTGCTCTGTCCCACCTAGGTTTCCTCCCCAAGGTAATTCCATATTTCATAAACACCATCTCCAACATAAAAATATAAACCAAAGCCAAACTTTGCCCTGTAAATCATGGGTGTTGGCTCAACTCCACTATTGATAGGGCTCAGAGTTGTGCTATATTTAACGCTGCAGCTAAGGTACCTCAATGTTGGAGACCCTGTTAGCAGCCTCACCTTGCTGAGTGGTCTCTCTTTGTCCCTGTAGTACTGACACAACAAATGGCACAAAAATCTGTGGTGCCTGTACGTACCTTTTCATACATTGCTGTAGTGTCTAGAGTCTGTCTCAGCGGTATTGGGGCTTTTCCAACATTTAGGAGCATGGCTCTCAGTTGCTGGGGGTTTTTTTAAGCTTCAAAATCTGGAATCCAGGGATTGCACAAGGGTCTTTCTGTCGCCCAGAGAAAATTCCAGATATTTCTTTCTCACAGTTGTACAGGAAAAATGGAAAATACTGTTTGAAGTTACCTGAAGGCTCAGAAACTGGGAGGAAAGTGAAAGGAAGCCCCAAATTATTTTAAGATCTCCTCTGCCCCCACATCCCCATGGATGTTGGTGGGAAAAGCGGCTCAGGGATGTTGGAGGAGGTGAGCGGTAATTTACATCCAGACTGACTTGGCCCTCCTTTGATTGACTCCAAAGGAATTATGCATCTTCTCGCATGCAAAGTCCTCCATGCTCCTGCCTTTGCTTCTGTCTCTGCAGGCATCTCTGGCACCCCCACTCCCACTCTCTGATCAAAGCTTCCCCTCTTCTGCTTTTATCATTTCTGCATACTTTAGACTCTCTGCCTCCTCTGCTGCGGCACATGCCCAGAGCCACCTTCCCGTCACATCTACTTTGAGTTCCCTGTCAAGAGCCTTTAGTGACTACGTGGGGGAGTCAGCTTCTGACGCTCGTCTCCTATATTCAGTTGATATCACTTAATACCCGTGGCTGGGCAGGCAGCTAACCCTGGCATACCACAATTCGGGCAGGGAAGTACAGCTCTCTGTGATAGCTGATGTACAAATGTTCAACGAAATTCTGGGGAAGAAGAGGACATGCCCAAATGCATGTCTCCAGCACTCTTCTGACCTTCAGCTGCTTCTAGCTCAGAGCCCTCCTGGGCTGGATGTGTAAAGCTGTCCCCTGTGAAAGGGTGGGCCATCTCAGGAGAAGCACAGGGTGGAGACAGAACCGTCTGGGTTTCTCCTCCTCTTCTTTCACAAGGTTTTAAAGGATAGACTGAGCAGATGAGCCTTGTGGTGTCTCTAGAGGGTGAAGGGGGCTCCTGTTTTGTCCTGTTTTGACTGTGTGAAATGTCACAAGCAGACTGTAACAAGCAGTGGCACAACCCACTGGCACTTGGGGGTTTTAGTGCTTTTTGATGGTCTTGCCATGGGCTATGTTTCTCCTGCCCACAGGGCCGTTTTCTGTGCTGTCGTTCGTTGACAGCAGAGAAACAACTGCTTGGCCATCCAGTCCCTCTGCCAAAGGCCCAGGACAGCCACAGATCAATGGATGGATGGATGGAAGGAAGGATACAACCATGTAGAGCAGTTGTGATCCTGTCTCCTGACCCTGCCATGCCTTGTCGCTTCCCACACAACTCATACACCACCTTGCATCTCCAGGGGTTGTTGGTGAAACAGATCTGGTTGCCACCATGATGTTCAGCCACTTAGAAAAGGAGAGTCAAGGAAAGAGCTGTGTTTAAGACACCAAAACCAACCCACAACCACTCTGCATCGCAAGACACCCACAGCGCTCCCTGCAGCACCAACGCTGCACCGTGTGTATTCTGGTTTCTTGTAAACTTTATTCCATATTCTGGTTTCTTGTAAACTTTATTCCAGGACTTACAGGAACCTGCATGGTAAGGTGCTGGTGTGGTCCACCCTTCTGCTCCAAAGTAAGACCGATGGCATCTAAATCCCTTCAAAGGATGCCTACACAGCCTGTTCCTACAAACCTCCAGTGATGGAGACTCCGGTGCTTCCCCGGGCAATCTACTGGAGTAATTAACTATCCGTTCTGTTAGAAGCTGTTTCCTAATGTCTGGCATTAATCTTGCTCCTTGCAATTTAAACCCCATTACTCCTCTCCCTGTTCCCCAGTGGACGCAACAACCAATTGATTCCTGTCCCTGCCGCATGGCTCTGTGCCCCCAGGAGAGAAAGTCTGGGGCTGACTTATGGCGCTGCCTCTGCCCGTGGGGATGGCTGTCCTGGGCATGGGCACACCGGCAGCGGGAAACTGGAGAGATCTTTTGGGGTCAGCTAGAAATGAAACCCTTGGAAAGCATCTGTGTTTGCGGTGACTGTGAGCCCATAGCAGGGGAGAGGGATGGTAGGGTAGATTTGTGTCACCCACCCTCCCCCTCCATCCCCGTGCTCCTCTGTTGTGCTGGGTGTGACCAGGGCACCCATGGGTGCTGTGGGGCTGTAGGCTTGGGCAGGTGGGGAGTCTGTCTGCAGCAGCACTTGGGGTGACTGGGGGAGAGATTCAACCAGTCTGGACAGACATCCCACTCCTTCTACCCCAGACTCGGTTTCCTGGCACCCTCTCCCCCTCCAGTACGCTCCCACCCCCCGTCCCGCTGTCCCTGCCGCCCGTGGGGCTGCCCCGTCGCGTCCGGCCGAGCCACCAATGCACGTCACGATGCGGCCCCGCGGGGCCACCCCCCCACACACCCCCTCGTTCCTTTAAGCCTGGCTCAGAGATGACCAGGCTGATCCCTCCCACCTGCCCGCTCCCCCTGGCCTGGCCCTGACGTCAGGGGAAGGCGTGCGGATGCGTGTGTGTGTGTGTGTGCGTGCGAGGCGCGCATCATACACACATCAGCTACCGCACAGCCAGCAGCAGGCAGCCGGCGGGCGGGCAGCAGCCGGAGGAAGCCCCCCGGAGCCGGGCTGCAGCCGAGACCGCTGCTCCTCGCACGGCAGCGGCGGAGCGTTCGGCCCCGGCCAGCACCGATGCTCGGCGGAGCAGCGCTCCAGGGAGCCCGTCGCTGCTGAGGAGGTAAGGGCGGCACAATGGCCATCCAGCCTGCCCGGGCTGTTGTAGCCGGGGGTTCCACTTCACGCACCGCCTTTTCCTTTGGAACCCGCTCTTTCCTTTGGACGGCGGAGAGGTGCGAGGGTGAAGCGCCACTTCCCCGCTCCGGTTTGGCTATTGCCCAGCGGCCTCAGGAACAATAACTCCTCTTGGGGGGTGGTGGGAGCGGTGCCTGTGTGCTTCGGCTGAGGGCACGCAGTGGGCTCTGTCACAGGGGCTGGGGCCGGCTGGGATCCAGCTCTCAGAGTGCCGGGCGAGGGGCAGGTGATTGGGAAAAATAGGTCTTATTAAAGCAGGCTGTGAAGGATGGGGACTTGGCTGGGGGTTTCTTTTGGACTGGCTCCGCTATTCATTCCTGCAGATGGCAAGTTAGATCCACAAAGGAGGAAGGAAGGACATGGACGAGGACGTTTGCACCAGGGCTTCCCACAGACACTAATTGAAACCCCCCCCCCCAAAACAAAAAAAACCCCACAACAATACAACCAAACCCCACAAACTTGGTGTTTGGGAGTGAGGATTATGCATATATGCTTAAAAGGTAAATCAAGCCTCCATGATGGCTTCTCCCATTGCATCTGGCAGCTTGCTTGCTCTCCTCCGTGGCCTCCCCAAGAATCGGGCAGCCCAGCACTGACTAAGGGAGCTTTTTATATTTGATCCATAAAGGTGACATTCATATTTTAGCGCTAAGCAGGCTGTATCGTAGGCGAGACTATCTCAGCAGAGATCCCTGGAGTTGGGAGTGTGATTGGCTTAGCTGGGGAGGGGATGCTGTTGGTCTGTGTTCCCCAAAAAGCGTCTGCTTTATGTTGCCTGTAGTAATTTGTCTCAGCAAAGGGGTTTTTAACACGCAAGGTAGGCAAGGAAATGGCTTTGCTGGGTGTTTAACTCTTCGTGGCATAATCTGGTAGCCCAAAAAAAAGGGAGGGGGAGGCGGAGAGGCTTTCATTAGCATCGGACAGAGACAGCATTTGTAAAAACCTGCCAGACGCTGAGGCTCTGAGCCTCCTCTGAGGAAGGGAGGATGGAGAACTGTGGCCTGGTGAGCTCTGCTGTGGCGCTGCTTGTGGTAACCCCTGCCTGGAGCCATCCCGGTTCCCCAGCTGGTTCCTGCCCTTCATGGCAGCCCCCTGGGAGAAGCCAATTTGGGGTCTGTGCTGGCCACCCTGTTGTTGATGGGTTCTTTGGCACCTGAATGATCCAAGCAGCTGAAAAATGGGATTTATTATTTTTTTGCATCAAGCTCTGGGAACATGCTCCCGCATCTGGGGGGGATGGACCTTTTCTCTATTTCAGCCTGTGTCTAGACAGGCTGGGTCTGGGGGGCATCAGCCTCCCCGAGGATGGCAGTGGGCCAGAACATTGCCCTCCTTGCTCTGTGGGGAGAGGCAATGGCTGCCAGCAGCCGGCTGCAGAAACGGGTGTCTTTTTGACATACAGAGACCTTTGTGCTACTGGGGTGGAAGGAGCGGGGAGGTAAACCTGACTCCTAAACTGGGACCACTGGCAGTCACGAGGGATGGCGGGCAGCCTGAGCGGGAGCTCACTGGAGAAGGCAGCAAAGGGAAAATAGCCTCCAGCTCCTCAGCTGGGGTGGGGGGAGTGGTGGCACTCAGGAGTGTGGTGGCAGGCAGCACCCGAGCCAGGGATTTGCAGAGGGACAAGGCAGCGTGGAAGGAAACAGCCCGTAAAGGCAGCGGCGGGGCAGCCGAAGGGTCACTTCTAGAGCCATGGCTTGACAGCTGCCAGCAGAGTGGCCGTCCATCCATCCATCCATCCATCCATCCATCCATCCATCCATCCATCCATCCATCCATCCATCCATCCATCCTTCCCGGGCAGCCCAGGGGTTCCAGCGGATGGGAAGGAGCACAAAGAAGCGCCGTGCGGGAGGGCCGACTCGCTGAGGGCGATTAAGCCAATTAAACATGTATCCCCCGCCCGGCCCAGGGATGCTGAGGGGTTTTTCTTTGCTGCTGCTAATGAACGGGGAGTGGCAGACAGAGGCTGGTGCCTCTTCAGAAGGCTCCTTCCCCCTTTCTGAGGGACCTTGAAAGGCTGTTTAGTTAAACAAGGTCACAGCCGGCACCCAAGTCGATGTGTTTGGCTTTAAAGAGAGGGAGAGAGACAGTGATTTTATTTGATAAACCACAGACCTTTCAGTGGTTGGTGATGAATGGGGTACTTGGATCTCGAGATAAAAGCTGATGTGTCTACTGCCTGTCTGCCTTAATTGGCCCGGGTTTCATGCTTTGCGAATGCTCTGACTGTCAGCTCGGCTCGGAAGCCTGCCCTCCCTCCGAAAAACAGAAAAGCAAAGCTGGCTGCCACTGCTGAAGGAAACCCTGTCACCAGAGGGCTCTGGGGTTTCAGTCTGAGACCTTTTTTTGGGGGGAGGGGGGAAAACGGACAGGGTGGAGGGTGTTTCTTACAAAGAGCATCCTTCCAGGCAGCACTGGGCTCACCGATGCTCACCCTTGTCTTTGAGAACTGTCTTCCCGGGGGACCCTCAGAGCAAAGCCACTGAGGGGAGGTAGGAGCGTGGTGGGGTCCTGCAGTGGTGGCAGGGGGTGGTTAGGCTGGAAATGCTTCCCATGCCCCGCGGTACAGTCAGGCTGCTTTAGCCTCTGCTCGCCTCCTCAAGTGACCCGGATTCCATCCCCGCACCGTATGTATGTGTAGGGTAGATGTGGTGTCATGGGTGACATCTGCCAGGACAGGAGAGATCTGGGGTGCGGAGGGATGCTCTCAGCACTGGGGGGGAGGTCAGGGTGACCGCTGGTGATGGAGGAGAGGGACAAAAAGCCTCCCGGCCCCCAGGTACCCCCTGCTTGTTGCCTGCTGGGGCTGCGGTGTGGAGAAAGGGCTGGGGAGAGGATGGTGGAGTGGAGCAGAGGGAGGGAAGGAGAAGGGCAGGATGAGAGAGGCTTTCCTTGCTCTCTGGCTGGGCTGGGAGGGGAGGAGGCACCAGCGAGGACATGCTTCCATCTCTCCTCTCATCCTGCTTTTGCCATCAGTTTAATTTCCTCGGTCCCTTTGTTTGCTGTGGAGATTTAAATGAGGTGGGAGGCAGGATACCGCCCCCAAGCCCCCCGTGGTGCCAAAGCTCCTGCTCAGCCTCAGCTTCACCAGCACAAAGCCGGGCATTCGGCTGCTGGGCCCCAAGGCTGACCCACAAATTTGGGGTGCTGGAGTCAGGCACTGGAGTGGGGCAGAGCACTGCTGGCCAGCCTTGGCAGAGCCAGCCTTGGCATGGCCCCGGGGGGTGCAGGGGTCTCTGCTCCAGAGTTAGATGCAATGCCTTGGTAAGAGCAGGCTGCTCAGTGATCTGTCCTGGGTGGGCTGCACACCCCTAAGGTTGGGGGCCACACAGCCTTGCTGTGCCCTGTTCCCGTGCTCATCCCAGTGATCTGCTAGCCCGTGCCAGGGCTCTCCCCCATGCCGCTGTGGGCCAGCTGGAGCCCCCCAGAGTGCCTGTGGATGGTTGTGCATGGCTTGTTCCCCTAGGTGGGGCAAGCTCAGTTCATAGGGGCAAACGGCAGTGCCAGGAGGGCACCCTCCACTGAGCCTTGGGCCTCAGGAGCGCGTTGTCTGCCTCCTCTCCCCGACAATGCCCAGTATGTTCCTGCTCCCCCTTCACCACTTGTCCCCCAATCCAGGGAGCCTTTCAGGGCACCTTGGCTGGAGCTGGTCCCACAGGTGCAGCTGAGGCAAGCTCCTTCCTGGCTGCCACTTTGTCTGCCCACACCACTGTGTCCCTGCAAGGCTCCTGCTCTTGCACCTCCCTTCCCCTCTCATTTTTCTTTTGCCTCTGGGAAACTTTCATTTTGCCAGTCCCTTGCAGACCCGCTGGAGGAAGCTTTTTATCCTGGCACCAACAAACCCTCTCAGCATACTAATAGTTTGCTCCAAGCATCCTTATTCAGGTTAAATGCCCTCCATTGTCCCTAATCTGGTGGGGCCTGATCTGGGAAAGGCCTCCTCAGTGAAACCCAGCACAGACGAGGTGCACCGTGGTGAAGCCATTTTCATAGTGGTGACTCCACCATGCGGCTGAGAACCAAGGGCTGCTCCCAAATCGTCCAACTGGTCCAGCCCTGACATCTCCTGGGAAGGTGCCAGATCCTGCAGTGACACTTGGGGGCCCCCTTCACTTTTTGCGGCCCAGAAGTCACCAGGCTGCTCGCCAGCACAGGCGGTTTGATGGGGGGCACATGGGAGCAGAGAAGCAGCTCAGTGGCTGCCCTGGATTTGGGTGTCTTGCTTGGATGCTCTCTGAGACTCTTTCTTCTTGGGGAAGAAAATGCTGGGGTTGGAAATGGGGAAAGGGGATGATGAGCCTGGGGATAGGGGAAGGAGATGCTGAGCCTGGGCATGGAGAAGGTAGATGTTGGGCCCTGCAGACTGGGAGCTGAGCAGCCTGGTGTGGGATGGACCATGGAGCAGAAGGCAGGCACATGTGCTCCGGTTGCTTCATGGCAGAAAGAAGCCACTGGAGTGCATGAAGGGTTTGGTGTGGGGGCAGCTGGAGCGACGTTTTGGAGGGGTTGCAGTCACGACTGGAAGTTGTCTCAGAGGGTGGGAGGAAAATGGCGGCTTCTGCCTCAGGGCAGGACTGTAGTGTCACCTCTGCGTCTGGATCTTGGGGTGAAGCTCTGCAGGGCTGAGAGGGGGCAGTTGTTAGGAACAGCTTTGGCATGGGTGGGCACCAAAGTGGGACTGGCGGCAGTCAGGTCTTGACAATAGGCAGCCCCCCGTCAGGGGAAGCAAATGGAGTTGGGTGGATGGAACAGGAGCTGCCTGGTCCCTCCCCAAAATTTCAGCTGCTCTAGAAATCTTTTCCCATGTCCTTGGTCTCTGCTAATTTGGGATTGGAGGTGACCCCCTTTTGCACGTCCTCCCCGGGCCTCTGTGTCTCAAGGGCTGCAGATGAGTCAGAAGCCAAATTAAATATTCTCTGGGTTTCCTGGTGTGTCCAGGTGTCGTCCAAAAGATGCTGCACGCTGCAGAGGGGAGGGAAGGGCTGGGGGGTGGCAGGGAAGGGAACGGTAACTGGAGGACTTCAGGCTCCTCTGCTTGGGGTAATGGGGAAGCTCCCAAGCTTGAGGGGTGATGGAGATGGGTGAGTCCCTACCCAGCACCCTCAAAGAGCGGTGCCCCTGAGCAGCCTCTGTTGAGGGACACCCCAAGCCAGGGGCACCCCAAGCCAGAGGCACCCAGCATGGAACATGGCAATTAACGGGAGAAGAAACCAGCAGAGCAGAGGCTGCCTGAGCTAGTGGCTGCAGTGTGCATCACACATCAGAGCATCTCACTGGGAGGCTTAAGAATGCACAACCCCCCTCATTTCATGCTTGGGGTGCCTCAGCAGTGACAGCCTTGCCCACCCTTGCTCCAGCTCCTGCTCTTTGCCAGGCACCCTGCCATCAGGGTCCATCGCTGCCTCCTGAGCAGGCTCTGGCAGCCGGAGGCTACAGGACTTCTGCCCCTTGGGGCTTTAGCTCCTTTCAGACCATGTGACACCAGCCAAAAACTGGAGCTTGATGTCCACAGCAGCAAGAGGCTGTGCCCAGGTGTCACAGCTCATCTGAGATGCCCAAAGGCTGTGCGTGCTGCTGGTAGCTCCACAATGGCCTCCCCGTGTTCCTTCCCTGTCAGGCTGTGCCCAGGTGGGCAGTGACCAGCTGGTTGGGGCTGGGGTTGGGTCCTAAAGCCCCATAGTGCCGAGGAAGCCTCCTCAGCCCCCTGACCTTGATGTAACCCATTGTATCAGCCCTTTGCCCTTTTGCAGAAATCTCAGGCTGGGGAGATCGCAGAGCCCAGGCCTGTGGGGCTGGGCAGGGTGGTGCTGTGTGGGCATCCTTCCCAAAATGGTCCTTGTGGCAGCCAGCGCTCAGCTACTCCTTCTCCCAGGGCAGCTTTTTAGTGACCTCATCTCTACCGTGCAGGGTTATCCTGGGAAATGAAAGGCAAACCAACAAGCCAGGGCTTTATTTGCTGGAACATCCTGGGTGGCTTCAAGCTGGGATGGGCTTGATGGGGCAATTCCCAGTGCCGGGGGGTGGTGCCCAGTACCAAAGGCCAGCAGCATGCTGCCCATCCCACAGATGTGGGGGGGCAGCTCCTGACAGCAAACTGCTCCCACCAAACACCCCACTCCTGGAGACCTGTAACCACCCACCCCCCCCCTCCCCCAATTTGCTCCCCAGGCTGCAGACAGAAGACCCGTGTGCCCGGGTGCCCTTTCTCCTGCCACCTGCCTGCCCGGCCCCAAAACGGAGGAGCCTGCTAGCACCACCATGTCATCAGACCCCAGCGCCCCGCCAGCTGTGCCGCCCCTGCACTCCCCCAAGTCGCCAGTGTGGCCCACCTTCCCCTTCCAGCGGGAGGGCAGCCGCATCTGGGAGCGAGGGAACCTCCTGCTGCGGGACCTGCCCAGCCCCCTCCCCACCAAGAGGACCAGGACCTACTCAGCGTAAGTACCGGGCACACAGTGAGCGGGCTCGGCTGAACTGAGCAGGGACACCTGTCACCAGCAGCACCCGCAGAACCCTCCACGCCAGGTGCACGTCACCATTGCAGCACATGGCATCAGCGCACCCAGCTGCCCACAGTGCTGCGGGTGGGTGCCATGTGCTCTCCTAGGAACATCATGTTGTTTCCATGGCAAACCTCTCCTGGCTGTGCCGCCGGGGTGGGTGAGACGTCTCCATCCTTTTCCTCCTGCAGGACAGCACGTGCCTCCGCCGGCCCCATCTTCAAGGGCGTCTGCAAGCAGTTCTCGCGCTCCCAGGGCCACGGGTTCATCACCCCCGAGAACGGCACGGAGGATATTTTCGTCCACGTGTCTGAGTAAGCCTGGGGATCGTGGGGTGCTGGGATACCCTGTGGGTGCTGTGCCATCAGCATGGGGTGGACACCTGAGGGCTGGGGTCAGTCTGTCTCCATGGGGTGGGGATGGGGCTCAGCCTGTCCTCTTCCCCCCATTGCCGGTAAGTTTACTTTCCCAAGGCACAGATGGTAGCCTGGGTGCCTTCCTTGGTGCTGGGTGGTCCAGGGCGGGGGTTCAGCTCTTGGCCACAGACCCACCACCTCTCCTCTCCTGCAGCATCGAGGGGGAGTATGTCCCGGTGGAGGGGGATGAAGTAACGTACAAGGTCTGCCCCATCCCTCCCAAGAACCAGAAGTTCCAGGCTGTGGAAGTTGTCCTCACCAACCTGGCACCCCACACGAAGCACGAGACATGGTCTGGCCAGATCATCGGCTCCTAGGTGCCTGAGTGGGCCATCAGCCACTCGGCCCCATTGCGTGAGCCTGCCCGGCCTCTCGCGGGGGTGCGGGGGGAGCCGAGGCGGGGACGGGGCTGCCCCAGAACACGCAGGTGTTTGCGTTCGGTGTCTTTTATAAGGTTACAGTTTCCTTTCTCTATGTGTGTGTGTAACTGTCTGTCGAGGGGGACAGGGGAAGCAGAGCCCTCCCCTGCCACCCCCAACTCCAGTGCCGAATCCCACCTTCCCTTCTTTGCCTCCAAGGCCATGGGGAGTGGGGAGAACAGCCCTGTCCCGCAGCCATGCAGCTCCCCTGGGCTGAAGCAGGTGCTGAGAGCAGGAGGGGACCTGGGGGAGGCTGGGGGGGTTCCTCAGCTCATCCTCCTGAACCCCACCCCAGTGAGATTGGCCTTCTGCTTAGTCCTGCACCCTGCATGGCAACAGTGGGGCATGTGATGGGGCTGGGGGGAAATGGGGTGGCATGGGGCAGCATATCACTGTGCGGGGACAGGATGGCTGAGCCCTGTCCCCATCACTGGCAGCTCATGGCACCCACTGGAGCCACATCCCGCCTTCAGACGAGCTCAGGTGAGCAGCGCCACAGGGAGGCGAGTGGCTTAGGGAAAGAAAACATTAGTTTTAAGGAGCAAGTGATTGCTGGCAGGGTGCAGGGGTGCTCGGTGTTGTGCCGGGGAGGTGGGGAGAGCTGCACCTGGGCATGAGGCAGGGGTGTACATGGCACCTCTGTGCTCCCCACTGCTGCTGGGCCAGTAATGCACTTTTCTTGGCTTGGTGCCAACATGGTTTTGGGGAGATGGCCGCCTCCTCCTCCTGTCCCCCCAGCCCCCTGGGGACCTTCCTTCCCATGTGTGTGTGTGCATCTGTGTGTGTGTGTGTGTGTGTGTACGTCCGTAGCTTGCCAGGGGGGTAAGGGGCTGAGGGGTTTGTGTGGCCGCAGCCGTGAGGCAAGCGCAGCCGCCTCCCCCCCCCACTCCCTCGGCATAGGCAGGGTCTCATCTACAAAGCACAAACTTCATTTTTGGTCTTCTCCGCCATAGCCGGCCGGGCAGGAGCTCCCAGGGCCCTGGGAGCAATGTGGCACAGGGCAGCGGGACGAGGACGACGTGCACCTGGCTGGGTCTGAGCTGACCCCAGGGAAATGGTGCCTGTACCCACCCTCCGGAGATTGTCAGCAGCTTCAGGTGTTCATTTTGAAGCAGGGCAGGCAGCCCCCCCCGTGTGGGGCAGGCCGCAGTGCTTGGCTCCCCAGGCACCCATTTGGCCGGAGCTGCCAGTGTTGCTGGTGCTGAGCACCACCGAAGAGGGGCATTCTCCACCTTCCTTCCCAACAGCCACTGTCCTGGTGGGTAGCAGGGTCTGCCATAAGCAGGGAGGGCGGTGAGCCTGGTGCCACGTGAGACAGCTGAGGCCCTGCGGATTCAGGGGGACCAACACACACTGCCCCAGCCCAAGCTGCCGTGGGGACTGTCCAGAGACCCCGCAGCCCATTTCACTGCCAACCCAAAGCCCGGCTCCCCCAGGGGCTGCTGCAAGACCGGCTCAGGCCCCGGCATCCCCAGGACATGCAGCCAGCTTGGCCAAGGCAAACTTTCTTTGAGGTTTCCTTTCTTTCTTCCTGAAGCACACTAAAGCCCTCGACTTGTTGGTGTTTTTACAACTCCGGTGTGGTTCCCACCTGTCTGACCGTGCATCAACCTTTGTAACATTGGCAATAAACCATTAAAAACGACTTTCCCATGAGCCCTGCTTGTCCCAGCTCTGTCCTGTGTGCGTGTGAAGCAGCGGGGACGCTGCTGGTTCTCCTGAGCAAAGGACCTGGAGTGCCCGGGGGTTTAACCAGATGGCAGGACAGACTCACCCACCTCCTCACAGCATGTCCTGGGGGGTCCCATGGTGCTCCAGCCTTGCTTGGGCGGGGTGCAGACCCTGAGCCTGGGACAGAAGACTGCTGCCCACCAGGAAGGGGGACCGGGACCAGGCTGGCGTGGGGATTTTGGAGCCTGCTGCCTGGGTGCATTTCACCCTGGCAGAGCCCAACACAAAGCACACGCTGCCTCTAACCTCTGTGTTAATACAACTCCTTTAATTTCTTTTTTTCCTATACATATATATGCATTTAAATATAATTCTTATTTAACAGTTGGTACCAGACAGGAGCCACCCATCTTGTGCAGATACGGAACCACACGGTGTGACGACCCCAGCAAGGGTCCTGCTGTGTCTGCTCGCTCGTGCACGTGCAGGAAGAAACCCCAACTCACACCGTGGGCACCCAACTGGAAAGGAGCATGATGGCAAAGGGTTCTTGGGGACCAGCGTGCACCATTCCCCAGGTGTAGGGCTCCCAGCCCAGCACTGTGCCTCATCCCTGTCCGCAAAAACACAGGGCAGGCAGACGGGGCTCTTGGTGACAGAGCAGGGGGGTGAGACCAGATGATCTCCAGAGAGGTCCCCTCAACCCTAGCCATTCTGTGGCTGAGACCCTGTGGCTGCCCCAGCTACCTCTGCTGCCACCCTCCTCATCATCCTTCCAGCAGGACGGGCTCTTGGGGTGGGAGGTGCCCTCAGCTAGCCCAAACTTGGTGTAGAGACATAGACAGGCATGGAGAAGGTTCCTGAACATGATCTCACCCGTACACACATGAGCTCCTGAGCAGAGTAGGCCATAATGGCTATTGCCTTGAAGGTCATCCTTGCCCCTGCCTTGTATCTCCCTGCTACCCTGAGCAAGACTCATGCTGCCATCAGGAACAGCCTTGGACAGTGCCTGGCCTTCTCTTCAAATATGCAAGGCATCTCAGCCCCCAGGGCCACCACAGTGCCTAATGCCTTCAGGGCCAGGCTCTGCTCTTAACCCACTACCAAGCTCTCTAGAAATCCTGCTGACTTTGAACAGACTTACAGGAAAAATACTATCCCCCCCCAAACCACAAATAACCTGATCCACAGTGAAACAGAGGAGGAGGAGGAACCACAAAACACACGATTCCTCCATGACGGTTACAGTGGAGGGCCAAAACCAGTGTCCTATAGAAAGGGTACCCTGCATCCAGCCTTCCCCAACAGGTCCTCTTCTCCCACACAGACATTTTTTCTGTGTAGGAAGAGGAATTTGTGCATTTGTTAGGGATTTCCAGATGCTGGGCAGCCCACTGTGCTCATGCAAATGTGATGCATTACAGACCTGATGTGTTGTAGAGTCAAGAGGTGCAGCCAGGTGGAGGAGACAGCAGTGCCAAGGTCCACTCGGGACTCTGCCCGTGGCAACGTAGGAGCCCTGCCCTGGGTCTAAAAGCACTGATGCATCTCATCTGAGGAACTTGGCCCCTTGGTTAAGTGGCAGTAGCCAGCTGAGAAACTTCTCTCTGCAGTCCAGCTGCTAGGTGGGAGATGAAGAGCAGCACTGAAGCAAGAAGAAACAGGAGAAGAGGAAAGAGAGCAAGGCCAAGAGGTGGGGCAGTGCCGTACCAGTATGGCCAGACTGAGAAAGAGTCCTAGGGAGCAAGGTGGGAGCTTTTGTAGGAACTTCTGTCACCCTCTAGGTCCGCAAATGCCTGACACGTGCGCCCTGGGGCGCTTTAAGCAGGACACCTCCCTGGAGAGGATCCCAGATCTCTTGAGCACAGAGTTGTACCTAGCCTCACCGGTGCAGTCACACACCCCGGTGTAATGGCCAGGAAAAGGGACAATGTGAGGGAGGAGCTCAAGGGCCACATGAGAGATGTGGTTTTGCAACCCACAAAGACCGGGGAGAAGAGAGGAGCAGAAGGACACATGACAGCTGCACTGAAGAATTTGCATCCCTAAAGGTGACCATATAAACGAGGCATGTGGGAGGAGATGGGGTGGAAAAGCAGCTTGGCAGCCACTGCAGAGCACATACTTCCATTGGCACTGGGAAATAGGCCTGGCCTGTGGTAGGCCTCTCTGGGAATGTCTCTGGCAGGGTTGTGGGAAGCTGAGCACTGGGAAGAAAGGGGACTTGGACTCGCTCTGCGATGAATGCCCTGGGTACCATTTCACACTGACACATCTCTGACACCTAATGGACACGCTGGTAGGGAGGCTGTGGGGAAGTCCTCTGCCTGCCATGGTTCTGCAGGGTGCTCTGCAGGTAGCAGGCACCCGGGGTCCCCCAGGCAAGGTGAGACCTCACAACTTCTGTAGAACATGGAAAATAAACCCACAGTCACCTTTGTTTCATGTGTGTGTGTGTACAGTAAAAAGAGAATTTGTTCCTTCGTGCGTCTGAGGGGACCTCAGAGCAGGAATGGAGTCATTTTAAAACTGTCCTTCCCAGGCCAACTGCAGGGACTGGCACAGTGCGGTGCTGAGGTGAAGGACACAGCGGTCCTCTCCATCAGGATGCACAACGCTGCAGCAAGCTGGCGTCACCCTCCCTGCCCTGGGCCCAGAGCAAACAGCCTTCCCTGCCTCTCGCTTCGGAGTGGCTCTGGTGAGAGCGTCTGGGGCCTTGGCAGCCCCATCCTCCCCAGACAAGGTGCAGGGGGAAGAGAAAGGGGAGACATGTGTTCCCTCATGCAGAAGTGTTACGAGAAGCAGAGCGGAAAAGCAGAGAAGAGGGGAGGGAGCACAGGATGGACGTGCACACACACTAGCGTGACTGGCTCGTTCAAATGCTTTCTGACCATGAAAGCATCTGTGTTGCCACCCACCACGGCCTGAACTGCCAGAAGAGAAGTTTTGCTGGAGGTGAGGAGGGTTTGGTCCAACCAGCCCCACATGTAGATGAGGGATGCCTAAGGGCTGCTCAGTGATGGCCCCTCCTGCACACCCACCTGCACTCATGCGTTACATCCCAACCAGCGCCAGAAAGTGGGGGAGGGTTTTGGGTCTACCCTGAGCAGATTCCTCAAACGAAGGTGCTTTTTCTGGTGGGGGGAGAGGGTGGGGCTGGGGCAGGGCTGTGGGGACCTGGCAGTCAGCACTCATTCGCTCTCTCTGGAAAGAAGATTTCACGGCATCGCTGGACTGTGTCCTGGGGGGACTGGACGCTGTGTCCCACTGTGCGGGGATCGTCATAGATTTCATAATCGTTCCCTCCCTGCAGGGGAACAGAAAACAGGGAAAGCGTTAGCAGGGCCTGGACAGAGCATCCTCATCCCTGACTCCACATCTGCTTGGTTCTGTGAGGAGCTGGGGTGGGAGCCAGTAGCTCAGCAGGCAGGGACCTGCTGGGAAAGGACTGCCAAGGCTTTGCCCCCCCAGGGAAGCAGAGGAGGCTGGGCTAGGAGCCCTGCTTCCCCCCTCCTGCCTCCCCTCTTCAGTGCCAGGGGAGGAGCATAGAAAGGATGGGGAAGGTCCTAAACTGATAAAGCTTGAGCAGGAGCCTGGGGTTAACCCCTGCCCTGCTTGTGGTGGGTAAAGCAGAAGGTGGGGTGTGCACATTTGGGGGGCAGAGGTTGCCATCATCTGCAAAAAGCCGAGTGGATGGCCAAGCTGGTCTAGAGCAGCAATGAAGAATCATCCTCCACCACTCTAAAGGGAAGGGAAAGGTGTTCCTTTTGTTGAAAAGCCCTCCTTTAAGTGCTGGGGACTCTTTTGGGTCCCATGGGTTGCAGGAGTGGCTGCCCCCTTCCCAGGGCTGCCAGTGGGGAAGGAAAGCATCGCCTAGGTGGACCTGCTCCCCAGCACAGCGAATCGAAGACAACCTCCCCATGACCCAGTGGGCTGGCCGCCATCATGGCCTGTCATAATGACGGGCTGCATGAGAGCACCTCTCCCCCTCGCACCGCTAGAGGTCTGTGTGGGCCGCCGGCGGGACCCGGGCCGTGGGGCCGCCATGGAGCAGCTCCGCGCAGGCCTGCCGGGACGAGGGAGGGAAAGCAGCCGTGTGTGGGGCGAGCGGGGCCTACTCACAGGGGTGGTCTCGTTCCCAAAGAAGTGGATGGTGTCAAATCTCTCGTCGTCAAGCACATTGAGGCAGTAGCGCTTGTCCCAGCCCTCTGGGAAGACGTCAAAGCTGATCATGCCACCTGCCAGCAGAAGGGAGAGCATCAGGCAACACTGGTGGGAGGCGGCAGGGGCAGGAGGGGAGAGGGATGGATGCCTGTGGGGAGCCCCCACCCCAAACAGCTCCCAGGGACCAGCTCTGCCTTGGTGTGCCTCTCCAGCATGTGGCTAGGATAGTGGCAGATGCTGTTCCTATGACAACAGGCCGAAGTGACATCAGCACGGCTGGGGTGACATCGGTACAGCTCCCCTGACTGCAGGCAGGCAGGCAAGCAGGAGCCAGCAGGCTGCGGGGGGGAGGGGGTGATGGTGGTGCTGGGGTGGGAAGTCCCAAGAGACAGAATCTGCTGGGGGGAGATTTGGGGGTCACACTTTGTAGATAGCATCAAGCTCCCATCAAGGCTCCTGTGTGGACATTGCCAGCCCTTCTAAAAACATCGCTCTCATGCTCCTTAACCACGCAGTGATCAGGGGCTCTCAGCACCCTACACACCTCAAGCAAACCCCACGTACCGCACAGCTTAGGGGTCCCAGCTGGCCACGCTGCAGGCCCCAAGCAGACTCTGCACACTGATCAAGGAACAAGAACCTTCCCTACTACAAACCCGCTGACATAATCAGGGCGGAACCCTGGCCTGTCACCTCTTGCCACCAGAGCCAAGTGCAGGTTGTCAACATCTGGAGGGGCACCAAGGCAGCCAGGGCAGACATACAGAGGCAAGGGAGCTTTCCCAGAGAACATGCATGGTCCTGCACATGGACACCCACAGCTGCCAAGGTCTAATCAACTTCCTAGCCCTTGTTCTTAGAGCAGGCAGAGGTTACCCCAGCGCTGTGCTGCCTTTTGGGGGTACTTGCAGGCAGCACCTTCCCTGCCCTGCTGGGTGCACAGGCTGCAGAGCCAGACCCCTATCTCAGCACTGACAGTGACATGTTCCCCCCTAAACAAAGCCCGTGGCTTCAGGTGCACTTAGGTTTGTGTCTCAGAGCTGTAAGGAACAGGGACTTGAGCTAGGCTGTGCATCCTCCTGACAGTTCAGATCTCTGCTCCTCTTGGTTAAAAGGGGACCCCATGCTATCTTAAGTATGGGTGCAGGGGGAATTGGCCAGCCCCTTTTCTTTGGTCTGTGGGGACAGGACAAGGGGCAATGGCTGCAAGTTAGAACACAGGATGTTCCACACCAACATGCGGAGGAACTTTTTCACAGTGAGGGTGACAGAGCCCTGGGACAGGCTGCCCAGGGAGGTGCTGGAGTCTCCTTCTCTGGAGATATTCAAGACCCATCTGGACGCCTATCTGTGCAGTATGAGCTGGGGAGCTGCTTTGGCAGGGGGGTTGGACCTGATGATCTCTCGAGGTCCCTTCCAACCCCTACAATTCTGTGATTCTGTGATTCTCCAGGCAATCTCAGGAGTTTCACGCTCTCCTTGTTCATAAATAATAACCCTACTTCTCTGATGAAGGGGGTGAGTAGACAGGTACCTGGAGGGACTGTCCTTCCTGGAGGAGAGGTGCTGATCCCCTAGGCTGTTCAAACATGCATGTCCTGACACTGTGTCCCTTTCCTCCCTGGCTGGTTGAGGTCCCTCTTCTTTTGGAGATCCCAAACGAACGCTCCTGGGGCCCGAGGAGCCAGGGATGAAGCCTGTGTGTCCAGCTTGGGGCAGAGGATTCACAGCCAGACAGGATGCCCCAGGCAGGGCACTGTGATACAGATGGGAGCAAATGCACCTGCAAGCTCAGGGATGGGGATGCCCCCAGGCTTGCAGCAGAAGCTGGCATCAGAGCAGGAGCTAAACTTGGTTTATCTCATTAAAATATTTCCTACTTTTGTATCCAAAGTCCTTTACCTGTGAAAACCACTTCATTACCCTGCATTCTGGCCTTTTAAACAGCAGCAAGGAGCTCCTGATGTCAGCTGCAGTGGGGAGGAAGCCAAAGGGGAAGAGGCGGTGTGGAGGACAGCCAGCACTGCCCCTTGCCTAGGCAAAGCATGGGTCTGCAAGGCTGTGGGAAGATCTCCTACCAGCTCTGGGGCTTGCATCCTCCACAGCCTGGGACAAGGCACATAGAGCCAGCTTGGCAGAAGAGCCCCATTTCCACATGTCCCTGTTTTTTGGATGCCTGACCTGAGATACCCTGTGTTTTCTTTGTGGAGGAGCAGGGGGCTCCCAGCTCCTCTTGTCTTCATGCATTTACACAACAGGCTCGGGCTCTTCATGGCGGCTTCCCAAAGCCAAAGGAGAAAGGCCCATTGTTCTGCTTGTCCCCTGTGCCTGCAGGGGCATGGTGGCAGGGACCTTGTCTGTCTCTGCTGTGACAAACGGTGTGTGTCAGTGCTGTGGGAAGCACAGGATGCCCCTAGCAGGACACTGAAGGCAAGGGGAAGCTCTCAGGAGCACCAGAAGGCCAGACCCTCAGTACTGGTCCACACTGGGTGTAAGAGCGGGGTGTCACCTGCCAGCCCCCAGCCCTGTCACCCCCTGCCCTTTGGCTAGGCTGCCACATGGCACCTTGTTATATCACACATCCTACTGCTCTGCTTCAGCCCCACCAATTCAACACCCCCATTTCCCTCTCTGGCCTGGGTGGACCCCCAGGATGGCTCAACCTCTCCTTTGATTCCTTGCCCACAGTAAGCTGGCTGTAAGCACAGACCTCCCCACCAAGAAATGGCCCTGCAGAAAGTCATGGCAGAGAGCTCCAAACACCCTGCCTCTCGGCAGCTCTTCCTCCTGGAAGAAAGGAAGTGTCTGGCCCTCCCAGCAAAACCCCAGAGCTGAGTGAGACACGCACGAGGCTCCTGACTCCCTTACACCATGGCATTCCCAGGGACAATTCCATGTGCCTGGTGCTCTGCTGGCCACCCTGCTGCTGATGCCTGAGCCAAGACAGAGCTCCTGGGCAGGGTGGCCTCCTCAGAGCTAACAGGAACTAAGGCAGGGATAGCACCACAGGACAGAAACCTGCCACTCTGGCTGACTCCCAGGGTGAATCTGCCTGCAGTCACCCTGCTGTGAATGCCGAGGTGACTCCCCTCTGGTGGCTCTCCAGGAACAGAAGCTCCCTGTGCTCTTACCAGAGTCTCCAGGCCCTTGGAGGGAACAGCCAGGATTTCCACTCCCCTTCTCAGCATTTTTGGGGAAGCACAATAAAGAGGCCAGGACAAAGCCCGGGAAGGTCCCTCTGCTCACCTCGAGAGAAACGCAGGCCTTTGCCAGCAAACTCCCTCTGCAAGGCAGCCACAAACTTCTCCCGGATCCGCTCTTTCTGTGGAAAAGAAGGAGAGGGAAAGAGAGGGAAGGAAGGGAGGATGAGATGGAGGAAGGGAGGGAGGAAGGGATGGAGGAAGGGAGAGAGGGAGGGAGGGAGGGAGGGAGGGAGGGAGGGAGGGAGGGAGGAAGGGATGGAGGAAGGGAGAGAGGGAGGAAGGATTGAATAATTAGATGTTGGCAGTCTACCAAAAGCCACCATACAGCTGTCTGCTGGGCAGCTCTGGTGTACTACATTCCTCCCTCCCACCTGCCCCTGTGTAACACCATTTAGCCAGTCCTGCCCAGTGTCTGCATAAAAAGCCACCAGCTCAGGGCAGCTCCAGGGGGCTCCTGGGAAGCAGAGATCCCAGCCCTTCCCTGGTAATGAAACCCAACTGCCTCAATTTCCCAGGAGCCCAGTTCATAACTCAAAGTCTCCAGCTTTGCTTAAAAAGTTTTGCTAAGTCTCAAAAAGTCTTTCAATCCCCAGACTTCCCCCCAGCCGTGGCAAAAACTGCCTAGGGCATGGGCCAAGCCCTCCAAAGATCAGCTCATCAGACCCACCGTGGCCCTCCCAGTCTGGAAGGCCCATCAGTTCCAGCTCTGGGGCTGGGTGAGTGGGAGAGAAAAGAAAGCTGCTCAGTCAGCCTGGAAGGATGATACAACCTGAAAAGTTTAGGTGTCTCTGAGGTTTTCAGTGCAATTACTGTAAATGAGGAGACACCCTGTTAGAAAAGTGCCTTATTCCCTGGAGTTCTCCCACAGAGAATCCTTCTGGCCACCTTGCTGGCCTGGTGCACAGCTTGGAGGTAGGCTCCCTTCCTCTTGGGAAGGAGTGGGGGAAGAAGGTTAAGACCAGAGATCTATGGTGATGCAAAATCAGCAAAGGGGAAGGTAAGCCTGAGTGTGGCCCATGTACCTTGTCCAGCTCGGAGAACTCAATTCGCTCCTCTGGGGTGCAGCTCCGTCCGATGGGGGAGATGTTCAGCATCCCATTCCGAAACTCAATGAAGGTTCCTCTGTGCATGGGCAATGGCACAAGGTTACTGGGGCAGGGAGAGAACACCAGACCTTTCCAGGGGAATGGCTGATCAGTGGGACGTGCAGTCTCTGCAGGGACTCACAAGAGAAGAGCCATGGCCATTCAGGGGTGCTTCACCCCAGGCAGAGACCAGGCAGCAATAACTCTGCTTAAGGTCTCCAAGAGGCTCATAGTTTTATAAAAAGAGAGTGTAAGAGAAGAGGAATAAACAGTTCCTGTGTGCCTTGGGACAGGTTAGGTGAGATGATAGGAAACATTACCTAATGTAATAACTGCAAGGACAGCCATTGCCTGGACTGGATGGATCGCGTGGTGAGATTGGCATCTCCACCTGTGGAGGCTTTCCAGTGTCCTCTGTAGAGGGCTGGGTGAAGCTTGCCAGTATGACTCACTGTGAATGTCTGGCAGCAGGCTGACGAGCAATCAGGGCCTCTCCATGGGACACAAATCAGGGAGGAACCACAGGGCCTATCTCCTATTTGTCCTCTGCACCTCTGATTGTGACCCTTATCTAAGCTTGTCTGGACAGGACCCAGTTCCTGCTCGCCACCCTCACCTTGCACTGTCATTACTGCTCCGCTGCTGCCTCCATGGGCTGGTTCAAAGCACTAAGCCAGCAGCAAACTGCTCCTTTCCTTTCTCTTTGCTAGAAACCCAGCCAGTTTTGTTGACTTATCCCTGTGGAATAGCTCTCTGAGGGAGGGCTCCCATATGTACTAGCACTGGTGGGGCAGAAAAACAGGGGACTGTGGCACTGCCAAGTCAAAAACAGATTGAAACCGTTGTGGAAACCTAGCTGGAGCAGAGACATTCCTTCCCTGTGCAGCTGAGAAGCCCTGAGCTCATTAATCCTTTGATGTCACTCCCTCGTTACCATCTGATGTCACTCCCAGCCAGGCCTGCTTCTCTGTGACAAAGTGCTTTCCACTCTGAGTCTGGGGAAAAATTTTCCACCTCCTGACCCATAACACAGAGAAGACCCTGGGGGACACACATCCAGGCAGCCATGCCTGCAGCCTGGGAGCAGCAGCACTGTAGCAGCGGCTCACGGCCCTGGCCAAGGCATGGGAGACGTGGGTTAAAGTCCTTGTTTTGCTAGAAATCCCTTAAGACTAAATCCACAGAGGCACTTGGGAGCTGAAACTTCACTGGGTGTTGGGCAACCAGTCGGCAATGAGGCAACCACACAGCCTTGAGGGTTCTGGGCTCCAGCTCACACTTTTGGGAGCACGTTCAGCCAGCAGTCCTGCCACAAGGAGCCACCCTGGCCCCCCTCACCGGTCCCCCTGTTGCCACCTGCTGAGTCACATCAGGCAGCTAATCTGGATTATGGTTTGGTAACTTTTATCACCTTTGGTTCGACTGGACAGCTCTCTTGCTTGGGTCCACTGTACAAACACAGGGCGAGAGCAGGAACAAACCAGCCAGGGGCAAGAGGAGGGCAGAGCTGCTGCTGTCGGCAGAGCTGCTGCGTGCAACAGCACTGCTGGCTCTCGCTGGCTTCAAGCATTCGCGGTACTGTGGTCTGAGGGTTGGTCTGAGACTGCACCCAGGCTGGTTTAACTGCAGGCTGACCCTGAAAGAGGTCCTCCTGCTCTCCCCTCCCACCTTCAAGCCATCTGTTCCCTCTCCTTTCTGTGATAAAAGGGTGAGCTGATCCAATGGAAAACTCCCGTTCTCTTTTCTGGCAGTGGCCAAGTCTTCCTTCAGAGGGGGTGCACCAACCCAACGCACCCCATGGCTGCTGGGTCTCCTGGAGGAAGCAGACAGGAGCACATGGTTGGGACAGAGCAGGGCCAGCCCTATTACCAGTGGTGCTAGGCAACACTGGGTTAGAAACAGTGGGAAATTGTGCTCAGGCACTGGACCTCCCATCTGAAAAGCCATTGTTTGTTTGGAAACTCAAACGACCTAATGATGTCTGATGGCCCGACCAGTAACGAGCTGGTACCATTCTCCTAAATAAGATGCACGCAGTGGCTGCACCCTCGTGCATGCAGTGACTGTACCCTGCTTCCCAGGGAAGAAAATCTGAGGGGCAGAAGACTCTCCAGAACTAAGATCCTCTTCCATTATTTGCCCACAGTGCCAAGCTCGATGGGACAGTGATCCTACACCGGGCCTCTAGATGCTAGATAAAACCTGGAGCAAGGCTTGCTCAGCAGGTCAGCTGTTCTATGCAGAGCTCTGAAGGCCAGAGCTCCTGAGAAATCAGTGATATGACTGCCCTTTGAATGGGCTTGGGCCTTTACCGTTTCTTGGGCAGCTTCAGCAGCGCCATGTAGTTGAGACAAAAGTTGATTAGATCCTGCAGCAGCTCTTCCCCCAAATGGTCCTGGATGGCCTGCAGGAGAAGGGGAGCGAAAGGGGGGGAGTGAGGGCTGAGGAAGATGCCTGACCTCCCGTGAAGCACACCTGAGAACATGACCTGGAGGAGCCAGACATTCAGATCCAGCATTTGGGGAGAGGAGAAGAGGCTGCCCATCTACATGGGGCCAGGCACTGCTCCTCACAGTGCACAGGGCATGGGGAAGGAGGGCCATGGCTGCAAGGCAGAGCTGGACCTACCTGCTTGGAGACCAGCTGCCCGTTCTTGTATTGCACTGTGCCGTTCTCTGCGAAGACGTAGTCAAACTTATCAATGACTGAGGGGGGAGGAAACACAAGAGGAAATGTGAGCAATGCCTGGGAAAAGGGGACAAAAGGACTGGGCTCAGGACTGAGAGAGACATCCTCCCAGTTCCCTAGCACCGTGCTTTCCACATCTCCTGTGCTCTGCAAAGGGCTACTGACCCTCCTTGCTCTCTGCAGAGTGGGCCAGGAGATTATCTTCCGCTCGCAGGTGGGAGCTGACGCAGGCCGGGGAAGTGACCTGACCGAGGTCACGGGCTGAATCAGTGGCAGGACCAAGATAAGGGATCCAAAATGTCAGGCTTGCAACCACGTGCGTGTTACTCTGCTCCCTCCTTCCCTCCCCGCTGCCAGCGTGCTGGGGTGATGCAGTTACTGGTTATCTAACCCCAGCTCCTCCTGCAACCCAGACACGCAGCGCTGCCGGCTCAGACATCAGCCTCAGCCGGGAATTTCTCGGCCTCCCTCGGATAAGGAGGCAGGAAGCAGAGCTCGGAGCCCAGCCACGCTCGGCATCCATGCCAGGGAAGGAAAAGACGGTGGAGGGAGTGGGAGAGTGAGGGGGCAGCCCCCGCTCCTTTCCCTACCCCGCGCTCCTGTTTGAACGCGACGAGGAACACGCACCCCACGCACCCACCCGCCCCCAGACCCCAGACCCCAGCACAGCGCAGCGGGGAGGCAAATTCTGCAAGGGGGTCCTGCCCGCCGGGGCCGGGGGAAGCTGTCGGGGGGCGGGCCCGGGCGAAGCTCGTACAGACCCGAGGGGAGGCCGGCGGCGTGGGCTGGAGCATCCCCGCCGGCCCTGCGCAGAGGGGGCAGGAGCCCGGGCACGGGTGGGCTCGGGGGCAGAGGCAGGGCGCAGGCGAGCCCCGGGAAACCTCGGCGGCGGCATCTCACCTTCGTCCCCGTCCCCCAGCTGCTCGGCTATTTTGGCGTAGTCGGAGCCTCCCACCACGCCGATGTGCACCCTCTCCCGCAGCTCCCGCAGGAACGCGTCCACCTCTGGCTCGATTTTCTGTGGGGAAGCAGCGGGTGAGGCCGCAGCCGGCGGGACGCGCTCCGCCATGCCGACCTCGGCTTCTCCCCCGCCCAAACTCAGCGCCCCCCGCGCCTCGCTACCTGCCGAGCCGGCGTCAGGGTCCCGTCCACATCGAAGAGACACAGCACCCGACCCCGCGCCGCCGCTGCCGCCATCCCCGCCGCCGATCCGGCCTCTGCGAGCCGGGAGGCGGGACCGCGCCGAGGAGGCGATGGCGGCCGCGCCGCCCTCCCGGGCAGCCACACGCCGAGGGCTGGCGGGCGCCCGGGGAGGCTGCTGCAGCCACGCGGGAGCCCCTCGGGTGATGCCTCAACGGGCAGGTCTCGAGCAGCCCCCTGCTTCAGCTCTTTGTTAAACGCTTCGCTTAGAGCCCTGACGAAGGACCTGGGAGCCCGGGGGGTGTGAGGGGTGTCTTCACATTTGCTGCTGGTACCGCACTCAGGGCCCGGGGGTCTGCACCGAGCTGCAGAAGCTCTGCTCCTCTGTGGATTCTGCGTCCTCGGGAAGGGGACCGGAGCAGCACGCGGTCACCCTGTCAGTCCCTGCCCCTCTCCCTGCATTCCTCATAGGATGTGTTAATACCTCGTATTTTCACTGGAGAAGTGCATTTTCAGCCTCTGCTCCTCTACCCACAGCCAAACGCATGCATCGGAGTAACCTTTGCTGTGACCAGCTTAGCTGTTCCCTCATGAGTCATTGAGGATTTAATCAGACCATCTGGTCAGATCATATTCCTGCGGCTCCCTAGTAAGCTGTCCCGCCTGGCTGCCCTCTCCTGCAGTAATTCCTGACTTATTTTCTGACATCAGAAGCAACATACGTGGGACATTCAATGCCTTTTGCTCAGCACTTACCTCGCCTCCTCTCTCCAGATGGTGGGCAGTGTGCTGAGCTAGGCTGCAACTGGGGGAAGATTACTTTTTTCAGTTTTATGATTGTTTTTTTCCTCAGTATTATTTTCCTCCATGGCACTGTGCAACCCCTTTTCCTAATTCTCCACCCAACTCTTCTCAAAATGAAGTATTCATGTGGCTTCACAGATTCCGGTGGGTTTTTTTGCTCGTGTTTTTGGTTTGTCTGCTCCCACTCAATGAGAGGGATGTGCACAAACAACGTTAATAATTTACTTCTGTACCATTGCCTTGGACAAGGTTTACCAAAACATCCTCAGCTATTTGCTGAGATAGGCATTCATTGTGTCCACCACTTAACGTCACTAAGATAGCTCTTCCCACACTTTCTGTGAATTGCATCCCTAACAGAGCGAATCAGGCAGCCTTGGATGGCAGCCTAGGAAGTGGTATTGCCCTGGCATTGATGTTCCTGCAAAATCATGGCCTTCTGGATCAGATCCTGGTTATGAGCTCCCACCTCTGAAAAGCTGGACTCTTTTCTCAGATGCATTGAAGCTCCCAGAACGGTTTCTCAGCTGCTTAGTAAGCAACTGGGTGCTGAAATTTTATTTTGCTTTAGGGTTATGCTCAATTATAGGTCTTGTTGTGGTGGGAGTTATGTATATCCCTCATCAGTTAATGTGTGGGTGCTTACTTCAGAATATGAGTACTACGGAGTGTGTCTGCACACAGGCTGAAGAGCGAGTAGAGATGCCTTCATGCATTTGGGTTGCTTGACTACCAGAAGCTGAAGAGCTGCTTTCCCCTGCAGCAGAGCTGCAAGCTGACACCCAGGACCCTCAAAATCCACCCATGGGGGCAGATAACACAGCAAGCTCCTAGGGGTTAAGGAATACAAGCCTTTATTTTTCCTAAGCCGTGACATAGAATGAAGATGAGACTTCCCACGCCTGGGTGGAAGAGGAAAAGCTGCCAGCTCGCTCCTGCTGCAGCCCTGGCATTGTAGAGGAACTCGGTTCTTGCTGTAGCCAAGCTGCCGTATGGTCTTGGCTCCTGGCTGCTCCCACCTGCAGCTCTGTTGTCTGGGGGAGACCTTCCTCCTTGTATTGACGTTACTCCGGACATCCCAAAAAGCTGGAGCTGCTCTCCCGGGGCTCAGGTGCATCCCTGCGCCACAAGGCAGCAGTGCCACCTCGGGGCACTTCCCAGAATTGGGAGTTCTGCTAAAATACGGGTCAGCGATCACATTTTTGCACCCTTACTGCGCCACCGGGTTCATGCTGCCAGGAGAGCTTTCCAAAAGTCCAACTACCTGCTGTGCTTTCTCCAGCTCATTTGTCATGCTGCTTTAGGAACTGAACTCAAGTGAAAACACCTCTCCCAGCACCCTGACGGCTGTTTAGTGGCGGCCAGGGAGGACTTGTGCCTTTCTGGTTTCCCAGAGCCCAGCCTGCTGTTCGGTGTGGTGCACAGCTGCCTACAGCTGCTCCGGCTCTTCATCGGGGCAAGCTCTGAGGACAGGGCTGCTGCCGCTGGTCCCGCCATTCTTCACACTTAAACCATTCCTGAGACACCCCTTTGATTGCTGCTTGGACAGCAGTTGTCACCATGAATAAACCCTCTGTTTCCAGCAGTAAGGGCAAGGATTTTGTTTGAAGTTCAGGAGTGTCTGTGAGGGCCAGCTTACACCATCTTGGGCCGCTGGTAATGTCAAAGTTCTCCTTTCGTGAGTGCTCCCAGGTACTTTATGTGGGGCACTACTGGTACTCAATGGCAAACCAGCACCACGGTGACACAGCCCAAAAGAACCCCAATCACAAACCTTTGGAGTGGTAAGCCCCACTCCTGTTACAAGCTCTGCTCTGTATCACCCCCATACAGACTGTCATACAGCGATCTGTGTGGCTCAGCAGTTGGATGCTATCAATAAGCATTCAGAAGGCTGGACCAAGCAGGATTCATTCCTGTCCCTGCTTCTTAACAGCCCACGGGGACAGGCACGATGGGCAGCACTACTTACTCCCCAGCAATATCCCCTCTGCAGGCATGAAGTCTACTTCTCACAGCTGCTTCTGCCCCTTTTGAAAGTAGCATCGTGTCAATCGACAGCAGCTTACAGCCTTTTCCCATGTGTAAGCTTTGATGGGCCTCTTCTTAGGGCAGTCATCAGACCTTTCAGGCTTGCACACATGGATGAGCAAGGGTTGCACAAAACCTTGCTGTTCAGCCTCCATTCCTCTCATCCAAGCTGTGTCAGCGTGGTCTTGCTAAGACCCCACAGAATTTACAGAAGGAAAATTTTCCCAAACCTAGAGAAGAAGGTTGCCTGGGGCAGTGCCAGGAAAGGGCAGTACCCACTGCTACTTCCAGCAGTGATACCTGGCACCAACTGTTCAGAACGTTTCTCACCTTGCACCTTCCAGCTGGGACCAGAGTGAAGATGATTTCTGGTCAGCTGAATTCGCTGGGCAGTTGTGTGGACACATGCATTCAAGCAGGAAAACTTGCTTTATTTCTTTTTATTGTCATAGAAAAAAACCCCACAAATAAATCAAAACATCACTTTCTGCCTAAAGACGTTATTAACATTTTTTAAATGGCACAGGGAACCCCAGCAATACAAGACAGCATAATTAAGTGTGGGCAAAAGGCTCCTGTTCCCTTCAGGGAGCTCAGTTCCCTTGCCCCTTTGTCAATCAGCTGGCTGAAGTCTGTCACCTATATACACTTACATACACTTCTCAGCCTAATTCATATTCACAGGAGTAGGTATGGCTGGCTGGGACCTGGGGGGCACAGTTTACACAGAACCCTCTTTGGAGAAAATGGGGTTCCTAAGAGGCCTATGGGGTACAGGGGTCTCGTTATCCAGTAAGACCAAGCAAACAGGATTCCCTCCCACTGTTCTTTTGCCACAGATGACAGAGTAGGTCCCAAGCCCAGGAGACCCTCTAGGAGCTCCTTGGCTATTGCAAACAATATATGGCCAAGTGAAATTTTACTCAGTGACCTTAAAGTAGCAGCATTATCTCTGCAAAGGGGCTGCTCAGGAAGGGAAAAGGCAGACTGCAAAATTCCCAGAGTGAACATCTTTTCTGCCTCCTAAGAGGATGTGAAAAGTCCTGAAGTAAAGCAGCCAAGCAGAAACCAGGCTCAGGACCTCCTGGGTGGTGGACGTACAGGGGGATCGGCTCACTGTGCAGAAGCGTGGGGTAGAAACTGGGGCACCAGTGCTTCCACCACGGGCAGCTGCGCCCGGAGCCACAGCTTGCTGGAAGCGTACCACCGCACCGTATCAGCTTGACTATACCTGTTCAGCTGAGGAAGCACCAAGATCTCACATGTGAGAGCATTCTGCGGCACAGTCATGTGTGTATCGGGGTGAGAGACTGGTCACTCTGCACTCAATAGGTGTGGGAAGAGACTGGAGAGGGTGTACACACTAAACAGGGAAACAAAGCTTTGGCTTAGCAGAAAACACACCAATCCTTCCTCTGGGAGCACCAAAAGGCATTCACAAATGGTTTATTACAGAATGCTTTCTGCACACAGGATATTTTGATTGGGAAACAGTGAAAGCTTTTCTCTAAACTGATCTCGGTACTAACTGCTACAGGTGTCTCCAAGCCCAGCCCATCAAATGAAATGCTTAAGGAGAAGTTGATGGCACAAGCAGAGAATAGCAAGAGGAAAAAAAAAAAAAAATCAGTCTGGGCTGCAGAGGCCACTGCTGTATGCTGAGACCAGGCACACACAAACCAGACTGACAGTACTCTGTTTCCGGAGTATTTGACTGACTGACTGACCCGCAGCTCCCCTCCATTCCGTCCCCTCAAAAACACAAACCGTTACAGTCCACACTGAGAATCAGCCTGAGAAACTCTGATCAGACTGAATTCCTCAGAGAAAGCCCAGCAGAGGACAGGTATCTCCTTTAGGTAATGCAGGAAGCTTCCAGTGCAGGAAGGCTGAGATACAGGACTGAACCTGCAGCATTACTTTTCACAACAAAGTGCTGGACAGAAAGGGCTATACATTTGCATAGATGCTTTTTCAGCACCATCTGGGACGTGCAATCCCCATTTTAAGGGGCATCAGCAATGCTTGGGTGTTTGTCCGATGTCTGTCTTGTGTCCCTTCCGAAATGCAACTGCTGCAAAACCGTTCAGCGAAACAGCGTATGTACATGCATGAAAAGCCATCAGCATGGGACACGGGGGGAGATGGCCAGCCTCTTTTCAGTGGTCTGTGGGGACAGGACAAGGGGCAATGGCCTCAGGTTGGAGCACAGGAAGTTCTGCACCAATATGCAAAGAACTTTTTCACAGTGAGGGTGACAGAGCCCTGGGACAGGCTGCCCAGGGAGGTGGAGTCTCCTTCTCTGGAGATACTCAAGACCCGTCTGGATGCTGACCTGTGCAACCTGTCCTAGGGAACCTGCTTTGGCAGGGGGGTTGGACTCGATGATCTCTGCAGGCCCCTTCCAACCCCTACAATTCTGTGATTCTGTGCCAGTTCCTTCACCCCCCTGACCTTTCTCCACTGCAAATACCTGCAAAGCTCTAAGAGCCTTAAACTAGAAGATGCAGTATTGATACAATCTACTGTCAATCTAAGGACAGGACAGCTTCTGATGTATCCCAATAAACTGTCTCACTGAAGAAAAGCTTTATTTTACTCTTCCTCATTCTCTTTATGTTTGGGGAGATCTATCACTTAAGCAGAACCCTCTCTGTGATGTGCTTGACTGCTTTGGGAAGGACAGCCATATCAAAGAGTTAGAACTCCTACTGTGCCTGTGTATTATCATGCAGCTGCCATGCTACTTCTGCCTTACTGTACTGCAACTCTGGCTTGGCAAGAAAATACCAAACCCCAACAACCAACCACCCCAGCTCTTATGCAAAGGTAAATAGTTAACAAAGTTCTGTCTATCTACAGATAAGCTTACATGCAGGAAAAGGAAACATTTCACATAATTTGATTTTCACCTGATCTTTGTTTCCAGCAGTTCTGCTCATGAGATTCTGTTGTTTCAGCTGGTTCTTTCCCATAACTCTTGGATGCAGCATTAGGAGCTCTTGGTAGCCTTCAGTTTCAGCCTCCCCCCCTGCCCCTGCAGCTCAGCTCATCTCATCTCACTGAATGTTTCAACTTCAGGGTGTGACACCGACACACAATTCAGCTTGACCAACGCCCCCACACAGCTATGCCACTGCAAATATTCGATCAGTTCAGCTTTTCCCCTGAGCAAACAACATGACAGCAAAATACGCAGAAGGCTAATCCTGGGACACCTTCACTTCCTAGGCTACCAATACTTTGTCATTTTGCTACAGACCTCAGCAAATGCCCCCATAATATAGGCAGTGACAGGAGAAAGAGATGCAAGCCTGCCAGGGATGGCTAGGACATCCCCTTATTTACCTCAAATTGTATAATGGGTCCTTGAATGCTCATGGAATGAATTCCCACTTACCAGCACGGGAGTTGCTTAGAAAGTGTCAGCCTACGCAGACAAGACAGCCTTTATAAATTAGTATAATACTAGTAGAAATTATGGCAATCTTTTTGGTAGCATTGTCTTACATGCACCCTGATAAATCCTCTCCCAAGGAAATTTTAAAATTTGTCTTGTAAATTCTGCAGAGTTAATTCTGATGGGAAATTATAAAATAGAAATCTGGTAGATTCTTGCTTAAAAAGGAAGAGGCCTGGTGAGGCTGGGCACACTGGGTCACTCCTGTTAGCTCTGTCCATTATGTCTGCTGAAGGTATTTCCTCCAGGTGGCTGGATCTGGTTGGTGTCCAGGAAGGGCCTTAAAGCTTGTCCAAAAGGTCTAAGAAGGTAAAGAAATAAACATCTTAAATAGCTGACTCAATGAACAACTTTTTCTGCTTACTGCTCATGTGCACTCACTTCCTAGGGTGCAATCAACCCAACACTGTAGAAGCAAATTTGAAGAACAGATTTCCACTGCAAACTAAAGCAAACTAATTTAACCTATTAAAGAAATTGTACTGTTCAGTAACTTAAGACTCTTAAACATGATTTTATATAAGCCAGTTCTGAGTCTTAACATGCCCAGACTGCTAATGTGGCAATACCATATCTCAAACTGGCTTTTAGTAATTCATTTTACTTAAGTGTGTGAACAAAATGCCTGTTGTGCAACTGCAGGGCTCCATGAAGCCCCACATCAATACTAAAACCCACTAGAACAGCCTGGAGCTCCCTTGTAAGGCAGTGGTTCAACACTCACAGAGTAACTTCTGTCGCAACCTGTAGCACCTGTCTTCTCCTTCACTGTGACTCACTGTTACAGAATTTATCTGATTGAGATATCTGAAGTGATAAGAGCCCAGGGTAGATGATGTGTCTCCCAAACAATATGATATACCATTGTTAAGAGAAGTAAGACTTAAATGATGGGGCTCAAATCATCCCATTGGGATCCTCACTGGCTGAGAGATTAAAAAAACAAAAAAAGGGTGAGCTGAACCACCTGGCAGGAACTTTTCCTCTTTTCCACACCCTCTTTTCCCAGCCAGCCCTAACTTTCAAACTGCAGTGTTAATTTTAAAATCCCATCTCCCCTGCCTAGTCACAAGCAAAGCTGACACCTCCTCAGCAATTACAGTGCCCAAAGTAAGAGAAGTGACCTTTAACAGATAGTGGCTTCCTAAGACAAAAAAAACTGTGCCCTTTTCAGAAACTTTCTCTGCTTGTCTGGTCACATATGAGACCATCACAAAAACCCCCCTCATTTAAGGTAAAGGCAGAACAACCACCTCCTGCCTTCTCAGTAATGCCAGTGCCAGTCAGCACTTGCCTTACAGTGTTGTAAGTATTGAAGTAAAGCAAATAGCATCCTTTCCTTAATCTTATGCTGGTTCTCAGAGAGCCAGCAGAAACTGGTACTGCTGGCTCTGTCAAATCCTTAAGCATTAGCGTGAAGTAACAGACTCCAGAGAGGAGCAGCATGCATACTCACGTGGCAAGAACTTCAGCTGGAAGGTCGGTGATGTAGGAAGGGATTTTTCTTCCTGTCAGGAACTGTGCCACTTCATTACTGAAGGTGTTGCAGTTATGTTCAAAGAGGTTATAAGACTCTCCTCTGTGCCACAGGAAAGGAATTGAAACATAAAGACAGACTCAGTAATAGAGCAGAAAAACGTAGAGCCCTAGTGAGAAATATCTCCTTAGGTTAGCACTATTTTCCCCCCAAAGAATTCTAAGGCAAATGGTAAAATACAGACATCAATTCACCTTCAAATTCAACTGAATCAGAGTGGAAAATGACATCTCTCTGCATCACTGACTTAATACAATGGATTTTTTAGAAGATAAGTGAGGTCAGGTTTCTTCAATTAAAACCACAGAAAGAATAACGAGACAACACAGGAATTACTGATATTGAAATACAGCCAGAACACTAAATGCTACTGCTTCCTATTCTTGTAAGGAGAAGACCTTGCTTTTACTCATCTGAAAGTTGGCAGCTTTACTACAACACTTCACCTATGAGTCATGGAGCAAAGCACTATTTACTGAAATGTTTCATATAGTGCCTTCATTTCCCCTGGTGATTCTCTCAAAAACATTTCAGGCATTATTCCATTTAAAAAAAAAACCCAAAAACCAAACAACCCATAACTAAGTAGTGTGAGAGACATCCTGGGAGAATGCTTTCCCAGCCTAGCTCAAGGCTGGCACGCCAGAGTGTTGCCTAGCTGGTAGCTCCTTGCATATCAGTGCATCAGTTCCAGTCTCACATTTGGAGAGTACCAAATAATGCACTGACAAAACACAGCTTTGACAGCAGGACTGGTTTCATAATACCTTTTATTCTGCAATCCTTCCCCCAAGGGCTTTTTGATATTATACAGACTTTCTAGTAGAAGCTGCTACTTACCGGAACACAGACTCCCCCAGTGAGGAAAGATACTCCAGAAAAATTTCTTCTGTGACTTCAGTGTTGCCCAGGTCAACAACTGAGTCTGGGGGGCCAAGAAGTGTCCCTCCCTGTAAAATCCAACAGCCAGAAGACAATGTTAAAGGGACAGACTGAATTCTTTTGGAGCACCCTATTGAATAGAGCCATTGTGGCTTGTCCAGGCACAAAAGGAGGAACCTCTTCGATGTTTGTCAAGCAAAAAGCTCTACCAGCCTCCTCTGGTTTGTACTCAGAGGATAAGCAGCATCATGCAACTTACATGTCAGCTTGTGTACCTGGCTCTTTGTGCTGAAAGCTCTATGCTATGGCAAAACGCTGCTTTAGAATGACCCATCAGCTTTGCCTCTCCAAAAACTGAAAGGGCTGACAAAACATCATGATAGAATCACAGAACCACAGAATCTTAGGGGTTGGAAGGGACCTCAAGAGATCATCGGGTCCAACCCCCCTGCCAAAGCAGGCTCCCTATCTCATATTACACAGATAGGCGTCCAGACAAGACTTGAATATCTCCAGAGAAGGAGACTCCAGCACCTCCCTGGACAGCCTGTCCCAGGGCTCTGTCACCCTCACTGTGAAAAAGTTCTTCCGCATGTTGGTGCGGAACTTCCTGTGCTCCAGCTTACAGCCATTGCCCCTAGTCCTGTCCCCACAGACCACTGAAAAGGGGCTGGCCAATTCCCCCTGCCACCCATGTCTAAGGTATTTGTAAACACTAATTAGGTCCCCCCTAAGTCTTCTTTTTTCTAGGCTGAACAGACCCAGCTCACTCAGCCTTTCCTCATAGGGGAGATGTTCTAGACCCCTAATCATCTTTGTCGCCCTTCTCTGGACTCTCTCCAGAAGGTCCCTGTCTTTTTTATACCAAGGAGCCCAGAACTGGACACAGTATTCCAGGTGGGGCCTGACCAACGTAGAGTAGAGGGGGAGGATCACTTCCTTCGACCTGCTGGACACACTCTTCCTGATGCATCCCAGGATCCCATTGGCTCTCTTGGCCACCAGGGCACACTGCTGGCTCATAGCCATGATAGACATGTTTTTCTTAATTTAATAAAGGATGCCTCAAGTTTCCAAGTCTGCATGTAAAGCCTATCCATACAGAACTGGACAAGGTGTCACTCTGGCAAGGTGGCTGCAGAAGATGCCTTGGACAGATAGAGTCTACCAGCAGAAGCAACCCCCAAACTGTATTTAGTTGGGCTTAAACCCACCGTCCATGCTTCTCCTCAGATGCCCTGTGCATCCATGGCAAGCAGCCACATCTGGCTGCCTTCAGAAGCCTCTTGCTGCTTTTTCTAAAAGACAGTGACACAAGCAATTCTGATCAGGTGCCCCATCACAAAATTACCTTATCAGAAAAATAAGTTTAACTTACAGGTGCACAGCTGGAGATTCCTCCACTGCCATAGAAGAACTCGTCCTTATGGACTATTATGGAGGTGTGCCTGCCACAGAGAACAAAAACCAGGTGAAACAAAAGAAATATTTCACCTAGCACATAAATCACTGGTGAATTTATGTGCTCAAGGACATCACAAAGTGAGTAACTGAAAGAAAAGGTCAATGTGTTTCTGTAAGTAGAAACAGGATCTGCTGGGACATGAAAGGATGTGGAAGCAATGATTATCAAGCCTACTCTAACTCTGTAAGTGGTTGGGAAAGAACAGACTTAGCTAGGTGCCCAAGAGTGGAGAAACACAGGAAGAGAGGGTCTTCCACACCAGCATGAGACCTCCTTCAGCCTCTTTCAGCTAAAGGGTCGAGGGGGAAGTCACAGTGATAGAGAGACAGACCTAGCCCTGCTACCACAGTCAAAGAAGTCCATGTCTGATTGACATTGGTTGATAAGGTCAGACAATCACCAGAGATGGATTAATAGAGAGGAAAATGGATGGGCAAGGTTTTGGAGGGTTTTTTCCCCTTTTTTCACCTCCCTCCCACCTCCTCCCCAACTGTTGATATGAATTATAGCAAAGTGATGGGTGTTTTGTAACCAAATGTAGCCACTTCTTATGTGCCAGAAGGCTGGATTCTGCAATACCTTCCTTCTTGCCTACACCTTCACTCTCACCTTCAGCCATGCCCACAATTAGAAGACAAAGTGCTTGGGACAAGGACAACATCCTGCCCTTGAGAAAGTGTGAAACTGCACTGAACTGCAGCAGCTACTACTTTTTTCCAGGAGATCCACTGAGCTTGGGATAGAGAAGTCTACTGAGTGCCTGACTGTACGTTATCTTACTGTTAATCTGCATGCAGCAACAAAAAGTGCCTCAGTCTTTCTTCAGCACCAAAATGCTCTTAAGATCTGAAGCATATATAATCTCATATTGAAAGGACTTCCTACACAGCACAGTGTTTAACACACATTATGCAACTGAAATCTAGGTCACTTACCAGATGCCATCCAGCTGTTTCCCTGTATGCAGAGAAAAGAAGAGTTATTAGCAACATATTTTCCAGATTTCAGTCTACTTTCTGTCAATCACTTAGGAACCAGGCTTATTATTTCACCATGACAGCAATACCAAAGATTTCATCCTGGAGTTGCTGCTAAAGAAACAGAATGGCTCTTTCAAATGAATACTCCATCTGGACTAATGCTGTACTTTTTTCCCCTCCTGCATGCAGAGGTGGCAATGCCACCCTATCCTGCCAGTGCTTACCCTTCCTTAGGGTTTGTCTACGGACCAAGAAAGGAAACCTTTTCTTAAAATTAGAGTCTTCAGTCAGGACTAGAAGAGTTGAATTTTACACTGATTTCATAACTGCAGGCAGTTAGCCAGCAGAGAGTATTCAGTCTTCTTTTATTCAGTAACTGATGAGAGATCTGATTTGAACATATGATCTATGGTGTCTTTACAATCTATTCCATGGTTTCCTCCTTTCCCTCCCTCCTCTTGCCCTTAAAAATTAACAGATTAAGTAGGAGCTGGGGAGGGCAGAAGTGCAGGGTCAAAATTCGTACAGGTATTTTGTAGAACACAGTAGCAAAGGTTTGTTTCAGGTACCACTAAACTGATAAAATCATGGCATCTTCAAGAAAAAGTCCCTCCTGGAATGCTTTTCTGGGTCCCTAGGAATGGAAAACCTAAACCTCCATGGTAGGATCTCCAAAATCAAACCTCTCTTCAAAGGCTCACCCACTGTTAATGCTCTAGCTCAGTTATTTTATCTACCATAACCTAAAAGCTTGTTGGTCCCTGGTATCAGACCTCTTTATTACCTTGCAGGCAGCCACAGCATGCCATGACAGATGTGCCAAACCTTAGTTTGCCAAAAAGGTGCACAACACCCAGAGAAGTGGATTTAGACCAGAAAAACTGCATGCATACCAACACTTGGTACTCTCCTGAACCCGAGCAGTCAACTGAATGGTCCTCTGCTGTAGCTGCTGCTTGCTTGCAGCAGGCTCCTTTTAGTCTGCCTCCATGTGTAAGAGCTCTCCCCCAGCAAACCTCTTTCCCCCACTGCTATCCTTTATATCCAAGCAGCACCTCTTCCAAGGCGTTTTGTTGTTATCATTCAAGTCTTGTATACCAGAATGTGATGTGATGCCCTGCTAAAGTCATCTGCACCTTTCCCAGAGCCAGGTAAGAAACACTGTAGACAGGGTTAAAAAAAAAAAAAGCCCCTTTTGGCCAACAGGCTTTGCTCTGGTTTGGATGTGATCTGTTTGTATCTCACCAGCTTCAGGCCTCCCAAAGTCAGCCATGGACCTTCTCGGTTCCTGAATTCTGGGCCATTATGTCTAGATATTACCTTCCTGCTTTAAATGCAGCCTCAGAGCTGTGGTCTTTATGTTTTAAAGATGCTTGTAACATTCAGGCTTTTCTTAGCTATCTTGAGGGCCGCTGCCTTAACTGACTCAGCATTTAGCTGCACCCCTCATCACACTGTCTCTCTCTCCCTAGCAACTATTCCACCAGTCACCCTGCTTGGATTCTCACAGCTTATGATGCTGAAAGCACACTGCAGTTGCTTTTCAAAGGGTGGCATCAGATGCTCAGAATGACAGTGATGGGGTACGTTGTTCCAGTTCCACTTGTCCTGTGGAAAGACATTCTCCCATTGTCCTTATTTAGCATCAATAGCCTACAGGGATGCAGAGGCATTGCATCTACCTGCCTGTAGGTAAAGGGTCTTGGGGCGTTTATCCCCTCCTACTCTGCCAAGGCTGTTTGGGTCTGAGTGCCAGGAGTGAATACACTGCTTTGAAGCAGCAGTACCTCTTCACCAGTTGTTTTCCTTGGGCAAAACCAACTTTCTGTCATCAGCAGGACCAGGTAAAACAGAGGAACAAAACTGCTGAGGATCATCCTTCAAGAGCTCTGAGGAAAGGATGTTTACGTGTCAAAGTAAGGAATAAACAATCACTACTAGCTTTTTTCCACTCAAGTCCAAAGCAAAATAAGCACAGATTAGCTACCTGCTTCAGGAGAGGGTCGTGAAAGAATGGCGGTAGGGAAAAGGACATTGTGACAACACAGACAGTTTTGAAGTAGGTGGATTGATCTGTCACTACCATGGATCACCGCCAGGCAGCAAGCATATTCACCGTCAATCCATCGCATAGAAACACAGGCACAGAGCAGGATGAAGGCCAAAAGATAGTAGCAATGGTGAGAAAACTGCAGCAGTGTGTTGCAACACCTCAGGAGGATCTGCTGCCCCTTTCCCATGTCCCACGCTGTTGTGCTGCTTGATTCTCTGGCCCTTGCTTCACACTTTGCCTATCAGAGCTTTCACACTGCGCCCTGGAGCTGCCAGAAACCAGTGACACCCCAGGCTCGTCAGCAGTGCACAAGGTAGGGTGTAGTGCGCTATCCAGACTCGAGCAGTTGGCCTACGATGGGCTCTACCACTTGGCTTTGCATAGTTAGTGTTCTGCACATCTGTTAATAAATTATTACACATTTGGTCACAAGAAGTCACTGTTTTCCACAAGAAACTTGAACTTTATCCTTCAGGGCAGAGAAACAAACCGTTTCAAAGGCAGCACGTACTGGAATCATATCTGGCCTTCTGCATGCTAAGTGGAAACAGAACATCTTAATATTTACTCTCACAGACATTTTCAGCAGAGGCATTCCACAAGGTTCCCCCTTTGTGCCTGGATTCTGTGTGCAGGTGAAAGAGTTCTAGCAGATGCTGACACTGTCACAGGAGCTGCTGGGAACCCACTCAAGCAATACAACACCTACTTGAAAAGATCACTGCAGCAAAGGCTGCCACACATTGGGCTGCTCTTGAGCTGCTGGCTGCAGTCTTGCTAGGGAGGGAACTATTTCCCTCTATTTGACACTTAGGAGACCACACCAGGAGTGTTGTGTCCACTTTTGGATCCCCTCAGTACAAGACACTGGCACACTGCGCTGGAACACTTGCAGTATAGAAGAACAGCTGAGAGAACTGGCTTGTTGGCCTCAGGAAGAGAAGGTCAAGTCCTTATTGCCATTTGGAACTAATGGGTATGGAGGAAAGGGAGCCTTGTCCAGCTCGGAGGTGCACAGGGAAAGGCGGCAGGTACGAGTTAGAAATGGAAAATTCCCAACTCAGTAAGAGAAGAAGAATTTACCCTGAAATTAGCCAAACACAAGGGCAGGGGTCCAGCAAGCATGTGGGATTTCCATCCTCAGATACTCAGGGCACAGCTACCCGGGGTCCTGAAGAATCTGCTTTTACCCCATCTACCTAGAGCAGTACACCCAGAGGTCCCTTTCCACCAGTGCAATTCTCTGACTGTATGGACAAAACCCACACAGGATTCAAGAAAGGGACTTTGCATCAGACTGCAGTCCAACCCTGGGGGGCTCTGCTCTGGCCACTACACATGAAATCTGTAGCCAGCAACAGGCAGCAACTGCCAGGGCAGTAACAGAAGAGCTCTTGGCAAGTGAAGCCGCCTGTCTTCACAAGGCATGTCTGTCTGAAGCTGCTCAGCTAGGCCAGTTTGTGCCAAGCGCTGGTTTGTTGATCTTAATGGAGCTGCTGACCTGCCATTTCTGCTTGGCTCCTGTAAGACATTAACCAGGCTGGCACTGCAGAAAACACATGCCAGGTCTGCAGCACTGATGACAATAAGGCACCCATGGCAACCCCCCAGCCTGCTGCAGAGAAAAAGTCCCTCTCTGCCACTGGTGGACTGTGTTTGGTCAGAAGCAGTGCAAGCCTCCCCAATGACAGCATCATTTGGTAATCCCATACCTAAAAAACCTGCCATTATTGGCCACAAATGCATCACTCAGACATACAAGACCAAGAACTTTTGGTATGCTGCTGCAGTTTCCCATGCTGCACAGCTGGCTGTTGTCATCTCAGCCCCAAACTGACTGACAGAGGAATAACTCAATGGCCACCAGCTTCTGAGGAATCTGGGCAGCTCAGCAAGAATCTCAGTGTTGTTTTTCTGTTGCATTGTGTCAGAGGTTCTGTTCAGACCTTTGCAGACACCATCATCTTCCTCCTGAAGCTTTGCCTCTGTTGGTACTCCTCCTGCATGACTCTACCTCCTCTCAAACTCGGGCATTGTGCAGAACAGGTGACAGACAGCTCACAGCACTCCTGACAAGCTCCCATGGAGCCATCAGGGCAGCCTGCACTGGGGAATCACGTCTTGCCCTCTGCTGGACATTGTCCCCTATATACAGAATACGTTGCCTGCAGCCTCGGAAGGCGTGATACACATCACAGCCCCAACTGTACGACTGAACAAGGATCAGCACTGCTCTGTTTCCATGTCCAGCTGCCCAAGTGGGAGCACGAGTACAGTACTGCTGCTGCAGCAGGGCTAAGGCACAAGCTTCATGCAGGCCTTGTAGCAACACTTTCCAGCAACTGTCTAGATTAAAAAAATAAAAGGTTGAACTTGCCAGGGAGCCTCCACAAAGAATCCTACAGCATGACAGAGCTTACATCCCCTACCCAGGCGAGTGGTCCAGAAGGAAGAATTGCAAATACCATCGGGACACTGGCAGACCTCATTGTGTTTCATGCTCTTCCACTCCTTGCCCCATCTCTCCAAACTCCTGTGGCATGCTGCAATGTGGGCACAACTCTGCACTGGTACTGCCACCAAACCCAACATGTTTACTCAGAACCTGAGGCTGTTTATAAGTAGAGAAGTCCAGTTCCCCAGTAACTTCCATGTGAGCTGCAAATTTCCTTTAAATTGCAGGTGTTACCCTTCACCAGATACTTACAGCAAAGCTAATCCAGATGATGCCCACACATGTAATGCAGAACAGGAATGTCCTGGTGGGACAATACTCTTTTGGGCAGGTGCTCTGCATTCAGTTAGAGCAACAGCACAATGCCTAAAGAGCTTAAATATTCAAGAGGCACAAGACTGTTGAGCAGGAAAGGCTGTTCTTTGCAAATTTAGATGTAGATGATCATACAACAATTAGTACACATGGTCAAGTTCCCAGGTATCATCTGTCCCACAGTAACTGTCTGTGCACAAACTCAGCCTGAAGTAAATGTGAAGCAACTGGGATTAATCTGCTCTGCCTCATGAGCTGATGCAAGGCAAACTACCTTGCACTTGTCACAGACCACCAACATGGATGTGAAAGTGACAGCATTGTATCTTTGACAGAGCTTGTCACTCTTTGGAAACCTGATCACATACCTGCCCTTTAAGTATTTTTATTTTTCCTTCTTGCTGAGGTGCTTATATAGATCTTTCCTGAAAATACTCACTAGAGTCCAGGAGGGGATGCCAAGTCAGCACAGATCTGTGTGCTTAAGCATCTTGAAGACTCTAATTGTTTGTATGAGGCAGAGTATCATCTGGAAAGCAAAGGTCTTTTAATTTGCTGTTATTTTTCTCTAAAACATTTGTAGCTCAAATAATTTCATGGTGCTTACATGAGACAGAAGCCTATGAAGAAGATACAACATTCAAATGCAGTAAATGATTCCAGGATCATCAGCTTTGTCACAGGAATGTGGAGAATGAAGTTAGATTTGTTTGTTGTACAACTGATTCAAGAGGCTGGCACTGTTAGGATACAAGGGTACTCTGAAAGAAGCAAACTCATATAATTTTAGAACACAGTCAAACGGGATTACTTCCATGCTTGGATTTATCTGGAAGGCCAAGCAGAATGGAGATTAGATGCTCAGCAACTTATTTTACTGGGACAGTTAATTTGTTAATCTTGAGGGCCACATGACGTAGTTTGTTCATGTGCATTTTAAATATCAAATCAAAGTGGCATTTTTCTATATTAATCCAAGTTACTAGACTGAAGGGCAGAAGAGTTCTGAGACATGAAGGAACTATGCAAGGAGACAGGTACTTGGTTTACCCCACTCAGAGCTTAGGCCATCCATCCCTCAGCACAAAAACATCACCTGTTCTTGACCCCTAAAGTAAAGAAGTAACAGGAAACTTAGGATTTTTAACAATGTACCTATGCTCTGCAATGGATATTCAAACCCCAGAAGAACCCAAGAGATCTCAGCAAAGTAGCAAACTTGTCACCTGTGGAACTGTAAGCAATGTAATTTGGTCAATCAGGGTGGGTATTTCTAGCAGTGCACTGCTTTGCCCGTCGTTACAATTCCCTTAGGTCAATCCATTAAGATCCCTTTTTGAATTGAAAATTATCCTAATTAATCAAGCACAAGTCCTATTTGCTACTGAGGGTGCTCAACTGAGGCAAAGACTAATGGAGAGGGAGGAGTCTGCTTCGGTTCCCTTCTCCTTGAGGTGCCTACTGAGACCAAGAAGTAGGCTATGCTGGGGGAGGGTAACTCACTTGGTTTTCACGAAATCCCTAGCAAAGGCTCGGGAGCAAAGCTGATGGAATCTCACTGCTGGAGCAATTCTAAACTCTTCAGAGCAGGTGGAAGGAGAAACACAGAACCACAGACTGGCTGGGTCAGAAGGGACCACCTAGTCCCAACCCCAACTGTCCTGGGCAGGGACACCCTCCACTAGCCCAGGCTGCCCAAAGCCCCATCCAAGCTGGCCCTGAGCACTGCCAGGGAGGGGGTAGCCGCAGCTTCTCTGGGCAGCCTGTGCCAGGGCCTCACCATTACAGAAGCTGCCTCCTTTTAGCAGTTCCTTAGCTCCAGCTCTTTCCAGGCTGTTAAGTCCTTACAGCTGAATGTATCACTTAAAAATTTAAACTGACACATACACCCCACCAACTCACTGTTAATTCACACAGTATGGAGCCAAAGCTGCTGTGGTAAACTAAGTTCCTGCCCATTTTGTGAGTCCCACATGCAATAACCTCAGTTACAGAACAGAACTTTGGGAGCTGCAAGCCATTTTTTCTTTAAACCCCTGATGCAACAGGATTTTAATCTTTCTGAAATAGTTCTCTGCCTTTGGATATCTACTTCAAACTCAGCACTGCGAGCTGAACTATCCCTTTAGACTCTCCACCTCCCACAGAATCAGATGAAGGGTGCTTTCAGGTTAACATTTATTATTAAATCATGCAGTTGGATAGACAAATGTATTTGCACAGGCTGAGAACGGGGGAGAGGGGGAACAATACCTGTAGAAAGACATGAAGAGCAACAGCACACAAATAGTATGTATGCCACTTCTGATACCAAAAGCAATTGAACCACAATATTTGGTCAGGTTTAGAATAAAAACATTCACTAAAAAAAATACAGGAACCTCACAGAGAAGTAAGAAAAAAAAAATTCAGTCTGGCTAAAAAGGAAAAAAACCTGCCAAGAGAGGCAGAGACGTGTCCAAAGGCTAAGTCACCTGAAAGACTGCTGTGAACAGTGGTGTACAGCTCTACCTTTAAAGTTCACCACTCAGCTGCTCTGCAGAGATCCAATACTGAAAAAGTTAGGGTAACATTTAGGCATCACAGCTGATCCCTGAAGGTTGCACTGACATAAACCATCACACCTCTGGATCCTATCGGCACCTGAGGACACCATGCAGGTGTCTCTAGCTGTGGTCAGCCCCACAAGAATTCAGAATGATAAGATTCAACCCTGTCTCGCTGAGGGATAGGAGTTTCTGTTTTCAAGCACGCTAGGAATTGATTTTACCACAATCAATTATATTTATTTCTTCTCTCTAAAATACATGTATTCCAGACGTTACAGAATTATCACTTGAAGCAAAAGCATCATTTTGGTCCAACTTGGCATCTATGGAAAGAGTACCAGAAGCAGAGATGACAAATGTTTAGCATTAAATCCTCTAATAAATCCCTTCCTTTTCAATTCCCGTGACTTACCCTGATGATGTAGTTTATGAATGTCACTGACCAAAAAAACCAGAAAAATAGCTATTGTCCAGCTGAATCACAGAATTGCAGGGGTTGGAAGGGACCTCGAGAGATCACTGGGTCCAACCCCCCTGCCAAAGCAGGCTCCCTAGCTCATAGGGAAGGTTGATGTAAAGAGAAACAGCAACAGCTTTTGTTGGTCTTCCAAGGAAAAAAAAAGTGTGTACTTGAGGACAGAGGAGTATTGTCTCCATCCCTTTGCTCTTGGGGAGGTTTCTAATCTGGAGGTATGACAGAGCTAAGTGAAAACACACAGAAGATCCTTAACTCTAAGGAAAAAAGGAAAAAACAAGGAATTGTTTTACAGACAATCCAGCCACTGGTTCCACGTAACCCCAAACGTTCCGCAGTCTGCCGTGTCACTGTGCCCGTGCAGGCCTACTTGGCCCTGTTCCATGAGCGTCTGAACGCAGCTAGTGCCGGGCAGTGCTCGCAAGCACCACTTCCTACGCCACCGAGACACACGCTCGGGTTTTTGAGGTTCCTTTCATTCCTCAGGCTCCCCGAAACTCAGCACCAAACTGCACCTCAAGCACAAAGGCTGTAAGTCGTTGTTTGGATGACATAAAAAGCACCTAAAGTCATGCACTGTTTTTTTATGCAGCAGAAATTCAGAAAGCTGTAAGATGCCACGACTCACTTTGTGGGTAATAAGAGAGCTAAAAAGCCATCACCTGATCTGTGTGAAGGCTGGTGCAGAGCTACGTATAGAAATAGGTTGTCACTGTATAGGTAGGTCTCTGTCTGGACCAACACTTGGAAATAAGACTGATTAGAATCTCCTCGACTCCAACACGGGTAAATAATGCACACAGTAACCTGCATCTGAACATTTGTGATTCTCAGCACAACACAGAACAGGGCTGATATAAACTTACAGGTGAAAAGTTACTTCCCCAAGAGCTCCAAGAGAAGCGACTCTGACAACACAAAAAGTTTTGAGGTTAGCCCACATCTCCCAAAGTCGCTGTTCTTGTCTAATGGAGCACATCACATATGTTCTCTATAACATTTTACTCTCAACTTTGCAAGCCTATCGTTGATGTGTATGAAACATCAAGCTAAGAACTATCTGGACTTTTGTTTTAAGCCTTGAAGAAAAGCACAAAATCTCCCTGTAGGACAGATGAGCGAAGTGAATGCCAAGAAACTGTAAAACAAGATTACACAGAGCCATCTGTTCAGACACTAAGCCTGTTGGGGAGTCTCATCTCAGACTGCTGGTCTGACACAGGCCAGAGCCTACCCGTAACAGGTAGGAACCACTCTCTTGTTGCATTTCTACTTCACACTTCCAAAATTTCAAGCAAAACCTGTTCCCTTCACATCTTCCAGTCCAGGGCCCAGTTGGAAATGCATTAATTTGTGGTAAGACATACAACAGCCTTGTACACACACTCTGGAAGGAGGTGGTGGTTAATCGTGCATCACAAGCCGTGTAGCACCTAGCCCAGCCCTGCCTCACAACATGGAGCTGCTTGAGCTCAGTAACCTTGTGAACAGCAGGCGGCTTTCTCCCATTCCAGCCCTCCTGCCAAGGCATGGCAGCAGCTGGGGTGTTGGGAAGCAAGCTTTCCCTCACTTCAGGGGCTAAGTGACGCTCTTAATTAGCTTTAGTAAATAAAACTCATGAAGCGGCAAAGGGCAGGCAGGGAAAGAGGCTGGGCTCTGTTCACCTGCAGGCACCTTGCCGGCACAGCTCGCCCCGCGGGGGACGCGGCCGGGATGCCGCAGCGAACACCCGCTTTTCTCCCAGGCATCAGGCCGCCAAGCCAGGCCCGCGCGCTCCCGAGCCGCGTTTCAGCCGCCGAGCGCTGCCCGCGCCCCCAGGGAGCCCTTCCCCCGCGGGCCGCTCCCTCGGGAGGGCGGAAAGTCACCCCCAGCGATGAAGAGGGGGTGGCTTCGGCCCCGTTCCGCGGCGAGGCGGGGACGTGACGGTCGGTGGGGGAAAAGGAGCCCCCGGGAAGCGGCGGCGGGAGGGGTGGGGTGGGCCCGGCCCAGCGCGGAGGCCCCGCCGCGCTCTTACCCAGCATGAGGGGGCTGAGGCGCCGGGCCATGCCCTTGGACAGGTCGTACACATAGAGCTTCACGGGGTGCAGGGCCAGCGGCTCCTCCATGGGGGCACGGGCACGGCCGCCGGGCGGCACCCGGAGCCCTGACAGGCGCCCGCCGTCCGGCCGAGAGCCGGGAAGCGGAGGGGACAGGCAAAGAACGGCTCCGGTGCCGGCTCCGCCGCCGCTCGCGGGTGCGGCAGCGCCAACGGTGAGGTGACAGACGGAACGGAAGGGGCGACGCTGCTCCTGCGCATGCGCGACAGCCGGCGACCGGCCGGGCTGCCCCGTCACTGCGCCGTTATGCAGCGCGGGGGGGAGCGTTCGCCGCGGGGGCGGCGCTAAGGCGGGGATGGGGGAGTCCCCCTGTCATTGGCTGAGGCCTGGCGCCTCTTCCGGCTTGGGAGCCAGAGCCGCGCGCAGGGCGGATAAAGCTCCCGCCTTCATTTCTCTCCCCCGCAACCAATCCAGGCGGAGAGGAGGTGGGGCTTCCTGTGGGTGGGGCAGAATGCGGCGCCCTTCCTCTGCCGCCATTGGTCGGAGTGTCTACGGGAGGCGGGTCCTCTGATGAATGGCAGGCTGAGGCGCGCCTGGCCGCGGCAGCTGTCGGAGTGCTGGGCTCAGTGGGGGGTGCCGGGTTTGGGCTGCGCGGCTGGTGTGGGCACGGGCCGCCCGTCTCCCACCCCCGGCCGGCTTGGGAGCCATGTCGGAGTGGGTGTCCTACTACCGGAGCGAGGGGCCGGAGGAGGACGAGGAGGGCGAGCAGCAGGAGGAGGGGCCTGAGGCGGTCGGTAAGGGTCCCGTCCCTCCGGGCCCCCTCATGGCGGGCAGCCCCAGGCCCGCTGCCCTCGGTTGGTCAGCGGGCGGAGGGGCCGCTGCTGAAACCGTTTCTCTGCCCTTTCCTTAGGTAGCTACAGCTTCTCAGGCCGGGACAGCCTCATTTTCTTAGTCGATGCGTCCAAGGCTATGTTTGAGTGTGAGGGGGATGACGTGACTCCCTTCGACATGACCATCCAGGTGAGGCTGCACAGGGAACCTTGGGGTGCTGCCCAGTCCCTCCAGGGATGGCCTTCTGCACCTCCATAGAATCATAGAACGGACTGGGTTGGAAGGGATCCCAAGGATCACAGAGTTCCAACCCCCCCTGCCACAGGCAGGGCCACCACCATCCAGGCCTGGGTCTACACAAGGTTGCCCAGGGCCCCATCCAACTGGTCATGAACACCCTCAGGGTAGGGAATCCACCATCTCTCTGGGCAGCCTGTTCCAGCTCCTTACCACTCTCTCTGCAGAGAACTTCCCAATAATAGTTAATCTAAATCCTCCTTCCTTTAGCTTTAGTTCATTCCTCCTTGTCCTGCCATTATCTGCCCTTTTAAGAAGTTGATTCCCCTCCTGGTTTTATGCTTGAGGTACTGGCAGGCTGCAAGGAGATCCCTCCGCAGCCTTCTCTTCTCTAGGAAGAACAAGCTCAGCTCCCTCAGCCTCTCTTTGTAGGGGAGGTGCTCCAGCCCTCTAATCATCTTCATGGCCTCCTCTGAACCCTCTCCAACAGTTCCACATCTTGTATTGGGGGCCCCAGATCTGGACAGAGTACTGCAGATGGGGCCTCACAAGAACAGACTAGAGGGACAATCACCTCCCTGTCCCTGCTGGCAACCCCTCTTCTAATGGAGCCCAAGATACCATTGGCCTTGCGAGCTGCAAGAGCACACTGCTGGCTCATGTTAAGTTTCTCATCCACCAGAGCTCCCAGGTCCTTCTCAGCAGGGCTACTCTCTAGGAACTCTTCGCCCAGCCTGTATATATGTTTGGGATGACATATATACATATAGCCATGGGTATGGCTACCAGGTTGTTGCTCTGCCTCAAGTGTTGGTCTGAAGACACTGGGAAACTCAGGCTACTCAGATGGCTGAATGGCCTTGGGTTTGGAAAGATCCATCACTTGCTGGGCCATGTCCAGAGTTTGGTGAAGCAAGTGTTTATAGAATGAGCGATCAACCTGTAGTCAGGGTTGGGGTATTTAAAAGGTGTTTATTTCATTGATCTTGCTAGGAGAAAGGGAATGGTAATGTCAGATACATAAGGCTGTGTATTGAAAAAAAAAATCTCAACAAACAAGGTCACAAATTCTCTCTCCTGGTGAAATTTAACTTAAGGCATTTGTTATGATTCTTCTGTTTGCCAGAGTCTACTCATCTAAACTGCTGAAGACAAAGCTTCTGCACCTTTGCTGCAACTGATTGTCCTGATATTTTGACCTGTGTGCATTTATTTATCTTGTTCCCCCAGTGCATCCGGAATGTGTACACCAGCAAAATTATCAGTAGTGACAGGGATCTGCTAAGTGTTGTGTTCTATGGTACAGAAGAGAACAAGAACTCAGCAGATTTCAAGCACATCTACGTTCTTCAGGAGCTGGACAATCCAGGTAACAGCAGGAAAGTGATATGATGGTTATGTAGATGGATGGAGGAGGGAAATCTGTGTAGTAGTATTGATGGTAGCTGATCTCTCTGAAAACAGTTTTTGTTACTGGGATGTATGGGGAGGGGAATAGGTTCAGAATTTTGAAAGCTTAGAAACTTTGTGGGAGATTAGCTTTTTGTGTTCTAGTTGCTTCAGATCTCTTTCCTATGTCTTCTATTTCAATGTGGTGGTTCACTTATAGAATCATAAAATGTGTAAGGTTGAAAGGGACCTTTGGAGTTCATCTAGTCCAACCCCCCTACAGTAAGCAGGGACCTCTCTACTAGATCAGGTCACTCAGAGCCCCATCAAGCCTGACCTTGAATATCATCAGGGATGGGGCCTCCACTATGTCACTGGGCAACCTGTTCCACTGATCTAACACACTTATATTGAAGATTCTTTTTCCTAATAGCCAACCTAAATCTCCTCTTTTCTAGTTTAAAACCATTACCCCTTGTCCTATTGCTACGTGCCCTGGTGAACAGTGCTTCCCCAGCTTTCTTATAGGCACCTTTCAGGTACTGGAAGGCTGCTGTAAGGTCCCCCCGGAACTTTCTCTTCTCCACTTACTGTCTGCTAAACCTAAGAGGATCTCAACAGAACTCTGGAAAGCCCACAGTGTGTCTGCCACACTTCAGAAAAGTCTGTGTACGTGCTAAGGCACCACAGATTCCAGCTAATCATAGAATCATAGAATGGCAAGTGTTGGAAGGGACCCCAAGGATCATAAAGCTCCAACCCCCCCTGCCACAGGCAGGGCCACCAGCCTCAGGCCTGGATCTACACAAGGTTGCCCAGGGCCCCATTCAACCTGGCCTTGAACACTTCCAGGGATGGGGCATCCACCACCTCTCTGGGCAGCCTGTTCCAGCACCTCACCACTCTTTCTGTAAAAAACTTCCCCCTAATATCCAATCTAAACCTTCCCTCCTTCAGCTTTAAACCATTCCCCCTTGTCCTGCCATTATCTGCCCTTTTAAAAAGCTGATTCCCCTCCTGTTTGTATGCTCCCTTCAGGTACTGGCAGGCTGCAATGAGGTCCCCCCGCAGCCTTCTCTTCTCCAGGCTGAACAAGCCCAGCTCCCTCAGCCTCTCCTTGTAGGAGAGGTGCTCCAGCCCTCTAATCATCCTTGTGGCCCTCCTCTGAACCCTCTCCAACAGTTCTACATCCAATGTATCTAATGAAGGATATCATGGAATGGCTGAGGCTGGGTGGGATTTCTGGAGGTCATCTTGCCCAGCCCTCCATGTGGGGTCAGCTAGAACAGGTTGTCTAAGTACATTAACCTGTTAGGGGTGTTTCATCTTTTATTTTCATAATACATTTTGCAGTTCTTGGATTTAGCTTTTCTATTCTTAGAATTCCTTAGAATTACCTAGCATCTGCTTGATAATGAGTGCCAGTTGCTGAGTTCTAAAGGTGGAAAAGGTAGGAGGAGTGCAAAGAACACATGCTAGTGGTGACAGATTCTCTGACAGTGGAGAGTCTTGGGGTAGGGGGATTTCATCTGCTGGCTTTTAATAGCAGCCTGTAATCTCTGAGAAGATTTTACTTCATGTTCTTAACTAGTAGGTGCAGGTTGGTGTTCCTGCTATCATGCTTTAATACCGCACGGGATTCTCCTGTAAGAACTGTGCCTTGTCCTAGTTTCAGAATTAATTGTGACAGGGACCTGACAAGGCTGCCCCAGGTTCTTCTCCCTTTTCAGGCAGCAAGTACCTTAGGCTCCTTGCTCATCCCTTCTCCCTCTCCTTCCCTTTTTGTCCTTACCTTTGTATCAAAGGCAGTAACTTCACCATGCCGATAAAGATGGTGTGGGTGACAGATGGGTGGTGTTAAAAATGAAAAAAGACATTGCTGCCCCTGGAGAGCAGCATGCTCTGGAGAAGGAAGGGGTGCTATAGTTAGTTATTATGTAATATGTAAATATGAACACTTAGTTAAATGGCAGCTGAGGAGATGAAAATGAAATCATGGATAGCAGTGGGGGAAAGATGTTTTCAGGTGACATTTTCATAAGTGCTGTAGAATTTGAGTGAAGGACAAAGGAGGAACCTCTGCAGAACACAGTAGCAGAACAATGAAGGCTTGTCTCTCTTTGTAGAGTTAGGGAGGAAGGCAGAGAATCTGCTGTTAGGCGAGGAAAGGAGTCCCAGTTGGGCTGGAGTAATTTGTAGAGCTTTACAAAGGCTGTGGATATGTACCCTGAATGCTGCTGTGCTCCACATGGTCACCTATGCGCTGAATCCGAATTCTAGGTTGGTGCTATCTGGCATGTGGGGCAAGGGAGCAGGAAGAATTCTTCACCATCCCAACTGCCATGGAGATGCAGGACGTATTTCACCTCCTCTCCTTTCTCTACTGCTTTTCCTGCTGAGAACTTGTCCTTTTGGCACAGAGAGATTGCAGTATGTTGACCTCCCCGTTTCCCTCCCCCAGCAGGAAGGTGTTGGGGCACTCTGCCCTAGTAGGTGCTTTCAGGTGCAATATTGCAAACGTTGGACTATGCTGAGCAGTTTTCTTGCCCAGGTGTTGGAAGGGCACCGCTGCAGAGGTGCTGGGGGACACTACTCAGACATCAGCTCCAGGGGACCCTCTTATAAGAGTTTGTGGTCCTTCTGTGTTCTGTCAGTGTTTCTAAGGCATGCTGATACTGTTGCCACCCCTAGGTGCAAAGCGTGTTCTGGAACTGGACAAATACAGGGGAGATGAAGGACGAGAACTTTTCTCCAAGACTTTTGGGCACAATGCTGACTATTCCCTGGGTGAGGCACTCTGGGCTTGCTCTAACCTCTTCAGTGATGTCCGAGTCAAACTGAGCCACAAAAGGATCATGCTTTTCACCAATGAGGATGACCCTCATGCCAATGACAGTGCTAAAGCCAAGCTGGCCAGGACCAGAGCTGGTGATCTGAGAGACACAGGTCAGTATCTTCTCCTTTAATTTCAGACAGAGTAAAAGTGCTGTATCCTTTGCAACAGACATTAACCACACTGCAAGTTTGTGATGGGGAAGGAATATAAAGTCATCAGAACTGGGGAATCTTTCTGAAGCTCTAACTTAGGAATTTGATATCTAATCTAAATTAGAAAATCTGGTATCCAGCAGGTAATGCTTGTTTTCTAGGATCTGTTCTACTCTGATATCATAAATCAGGACTTGAGAGGGCTGTGGAAAACAAACTGTACTTTATTTTGTTGTCCTACCATGTTCCAGGAAGGGAATCTTAACACTGAGTTAACACAAAGAAAAGTTACTTTCATGGCTGCCTTTTGAGTTGGCTGAGCAGCAGTGACCTGGCCTCAGAGACTGGAGAGCAAATGCTTCATTAGTTCAGCTATGCAGCCAAGACTGTAGAAACATGGAATCTTTAAGGTTGGAAAACACCACCAAGATCATCAAATCCAACTCTCTGTCCAATGCCACCATGTCAGCTAAACCATGTCCTGGGGTGCTGTGTCTACATGGTTTTTTGAATACCTCCTGTTCTAATGCCTGATCACTCTTTCAGTGAAGAATTTTTTTTTCTTAATGTCCAATCTAAAGAAGTGTTGGAGATAACAAGGGGTTTTGTAGTTCAGCAGATGTGCTGGATCTAGAAGCTGTGAGGCTTGCTTAATCCATCAGCCTTACAACTGGAAGAGAGGAATTTGTGAACTCATTGCTCCCCCTGTACATGAGATTATGTTTTATAGGAGCTTGTCAGAGCTGTTTTGTACAGAGTGTTGTCCAGGTTCTTCATTTGAAAGGAAACATTTTCTGGGCTGCATTGTTTTGACAGAAGTTGAAGAATGTCTTTTGCCTCTTTCCCTAGATGCTTTCACTCCTGGCATAGCTGACAATTTCAAGCTTATTCTTGCTTAAAGTCTTGGCTTAGAGAGATCTTAGAGTGCTGAGAAACATGCTGATGTAAGGAGAAAGCGGTTTCTGTGATCCTCCTCCTGTCTCTTACTTTATTTCTAGGTATCATCCTGGATTTGATGCACTTGAAGAAGCCTGGAGGGTTTGATATCTCTTTGTTCTACAGGGATATCATAAACGTAGCAGAGGATGAGGACCTTGGGATCCAGCCTCAGGAGTCAGAGAAACTGGAACACCTCATGAAGAAAGTACGAGCGAAGGAGACGAAGAAACGGACCTTAGTCAGGTTTGTGCCTCGTTGGGGTATTTCGCTTGGTGGAGGCACCTGATGTGGTTTTTAGGTTGCATCTTGCCTCCATCTTCTGAAATGGTTGGTCTATAAAAGCATCAGTGCTTACATCTTAATTCCTTAGTCCAAGATTGGTGTTTCTTCTGTAGCTTACAAAGATACTTGTCCTTGGTGGATGAGAAGAGTGGAGAGTGAAGCTAGGCATCCTTTCTTCCTCTGTGTGACATCTCTGTCGAGCTTGGCCAGAAATGAACATTTGGAAAAATTACATCATTGCCAAGTAAAATATATATGCAAAAAGATCTGCAGCACCTCAAATGTTTAGTTTGTGGTGAAATCTGATTTCTTACTAGTGTCACCTTCAGAGAAAACTAACCTGCATGTGACTGGTTGGTATTACGGCCTAATGCTCAAGAATTCTCTGTGGTCAGTCTGTCTACATGCTTGGTATGCATCCACATAGCCTTGATGTTTCTGATCTCCTGCTGAAAGATTAGAGATACTTACAGAGAGATTAAAGGGATCTTGACAAAGCAGATAGAAAATATTTTGGGAACCAAGTACTCCGTAACACTTGGTTTTATAATGAGTGAATTCATAGCAGAATTATGTGGAAGCACAGTAAGGGAATGAACATTGCAGCCTTGTGAGGGGTTTTTAAATATAATAAATATTTATATATCTTTAAAATATGTATATATAAAAAAGAATCCACACTTGAGCTGTTGTCACTGACGTGCTTGCTCACACTTGCAACTTTATTATCCTCTTCTGGGAATGTTTTCTAACGCTTGAGGAGCAAGAATCCTGTACCCATGATTGTATGTTTTAGGGGAGAGAAAGTAACATTCCCAGCAATTCACTGTTCTGCTCTCAGAACCTGAAGATTACCTCTGGTTTTAAACCTTTGCTTCTGTTTGTCTTTTTTGTTTTGGTTTGGTTTGTTTGTTTTTACTCTTGTAAGTTTGGTCTGTTTATTTTTCAATCCTGGTATTGTTTGTCTTGATGGGGTTCTTTTGGGGGAGTTTTGCCTTCTGTGCAACAGCTGTGTGAATTCATAGGTCACGTTGCATTAGGTACACGTGGAGTATCCAAAAGTAAAGTTGGCCTGTGCTCTGCCTGAGCACAGCTGCCCTTCACATTAAGAAAAGGTGGAAGAAATACGGTAAATTATTTGTGCTAAAATCATTTTTGTGGCCAGAACTGAGAGCATGGCAAGAATGTTTTATACAAGTGAGATTATCACTCAAGTAATAGTGTATTTCCAGAAGTAAAATGTATTTTGGGAGGGTAGAATAGAAGAGGTCAGAGAAAATAAGTTACCTGGGGAGATGATGTACTTTCTTTTGCAAAAGTGATCTTTTGGAAGTCTCAAGTCTGTATCTGTTTGGTTTTTTTTACACAGGTTAAATCTGTATCTGAACAAAGATCTGTCACTTTCTGTTGGTGTTTACAGCCTTGTTCATAAAGCTTATAAGCCATATCCAGTGAAGCTTTATCGGGAAACTAATGAACCAGTTAAAACAAAAACAAGGATGTTTAATGGGAAAACAGGCAGCTTGCTCCTGCCTAGTGATACAAAAAGGGCTCAGGTAATGTACTGAATGTGTGCCAGTTTTTCCCTGTGTGATGTGGGAGATACTGGTTCCCCTTGCTGCTTTTGTTTGTATGTCACTTTAGAAATCAGGTGCAGAAATACTTATATCTGTATGCCGTTGCTAGGTACATTGACACAAGCGTGCTTTGTGTGCCCTTCTAGGCCAAAGGCTCTTTAAGTTATTGTCCTAAGATTGAGTTTATACTGGATGTTAGTTTCTTGAAATGAAGTACAGAAGATGGACGGGAAGTTGAGCATTAAGCCCTGATGGCTAACTTCAGAAGCTGCACTGCAGGAAGGTTTTGTTGTTGTGATGTGTGAGCGATGCTCCAGAAGCACCGTTTCTCAGCCACTGTTTGTGCCAGGAGTCGGAAGCAAGTTCCAAATCAGACAGGGCTTCTAAAAGCATCTGGTCCAGCACAGAGCACGATTCATAAAACCAGATCAGGTGACTCTGGGTTTGTTTGGGACAGCTCTGAATTCCAGAGATGGTGCGTGACAGCCCCTCTATGCCAGGGCCATTGTCCTAAAGTGCATTTTTCTAACATCCAGGTAAAATTTTCCTTGGCATAATAGTCACAGATGGTGACTTCCCATGGCAGTGTGATGAGAAGTGATGACCATTTCCTCTGCTTTGTCTGTAACCCCCTTTTCAGTAGTGGAAGACAACGATTGCACGATCTTCCTCTGCACCCCTCCTGTATGTCTGTGCTGCCAGCATAAATAAGTTATTCTTTCTTGGTTTAGACATATGGAAACCGCCAGATTGTGCTGGAGAAAGAGGAAACAGAGGAATTAAAACGCTTTGATTCTCTGGGCCTGTTTCTGATTGGTTTCAAACCACTGTCGATGCTAAAGCAGCACCACCATATCAGGCCCTCCCAGTTCATCTATCCTGAGGAGTCCCTCATAAGTGGTAAGTAAAAATGGCAAGAGATTCACTGCCTTGGTTTAGGGTAAGCAGTTGAGTTCGAGTAGGGCTCGTTGAGTGTAAAATCTTTGTTTTATTTCAAAACTTGCTAATGTTAATAAGTATAGAATGAACTGTTACTGCTCCTCTCAGCTGCAGTTAATTCTTCAGTAGCAGAAGAGATGATTTGGCTTCACATTTCATCCGTCGTGACAAGCAGCTAACAAAACTAGGCAGATGTAGTCCCAAAATACTTAATTTGTCACAAATGGAAGTGACAGATCTTAATACAGGACAAGAGGGGGTGGTTGAAAAGCAAAGCTGGATTTCAGTCCGTTTCAGCTAGAAGGGGAAATGTAGTACTCAGGAAGTATGGTTGAATTAACAACACTTCATTGGCTTGTGAGTAAAGAGCTCCTCAATCTACCAATGGATAAAGAGGGCTGGGTTGTGACCGGGTGCTTTGCACTGCCTGAATAAAGAACCTTTACACTAGCTTTTCCAGCTTAGCAGTTTCCTGAATCAAACATGTTACTTGTATGTCAGTCTTCTCCTGACCACCATATCTGGTAAAACACAAAGCAAACATGTGCCTTGAGAGGAGTACTGCAGTCTGAATTCTTGGTGTGTAGTGACTGCAAAAGGTTCTATGATGTGCTGCTACTATGATGTCCTACCAGACCAGAGAGAGACTTTGTAGATAACCTGTTTCAAATTTTCAACCATATTTAATTGCTCAGATGCTAGTGATTCTGGTTCTTTCACCAGAACAATCACTGGTCTGTTCAGGACATTAATATTGTCATTTTCAAGGGCTCCCCTTTCCAAAAGTTCTCCTTGCCTCTGGAATATTGCAAGCATCTCAAAGAAGTCACAGGTCTTGAAACTAATATCTGGGGTTACATTCCTGAATAAAGGAGCAAAGCTGTCAATCTGATCTGACTGATACAGTCTTTAATTTCCAGGGAGTACAACTCTATTTAATGCCTTATTGATAAAGTGCTTGGAGAAGGAGGTGATGGCCCTGTGCCGATACACCCCCCGCCGGAACGTTCCCCCTCGCTTTGTGGCTCTGGTTCCCCAGGAGGAAGAAGTGGACGAGCAGAAAGTGCAGATAGCCCCTCCAGGTATGGGCAGAGATGCTGCCTTTCCCCACCCAACTGGTGCATTCAGCATAACGGCCTCCCGTATGACATGAAAATATTTTTAGTACTGCTTAATTTTTACTTCTTCCAACTAAGCCTTTTTCAAGCTTATATACAGTGAGACATGGGGAGGGTGGACAAGTTGATCTCCTCCATGAAAAGCAAGGCACTAGTTTCCAGCTCTTGGCTGTGCATTTAGTTCAAGTCTTTTTGAAAGAGCTGTTAGTGATGTTCACAGATCACAGAATCTTTAAGGTTGGAAAAGACCTCTAAGGTCACCAAGTCCAACCATCAACCCAACACCACCATGTCCCGAAGTGCCATGTTTACAGTTTGCCACTTAGGGGGAAATGCAGTGGTATTCCCAGGTGGACGTTGGTTCTATGTACCAGCTGGTTCCAGGTACCAGTATAGTTTGGGGACAGATCTGTTGGGGAGCAGTACAGGGGAAAGGGACCTGGGGGTCCTGAGGGGCAGCAGGATGACCATGAGCCAACAATGTGCCCTCGTGGCTAAGGTGGCCAGTGGCATCCTGGGTCCATTAGAAGGGGTGTGCTTAGTAGGCCAAGAGAGGTCCTTCTCCCCCTCTACTCTGCCCTGGTGAGGCCACACCTGGTATATTGTGTCCAGTTCTGGGCACCTCAGTTCAAGGACAGGGAAATACTTGAAAGAGTCCATCACAGGGCCACCAAGATGATTGAGTGGAACACCTTCCTTATGAGGACAGGCTGAGGGAGCTGGGTCTATTTAGCCTGGAGGAGAGGAAACTGAGGGGTGACCTTATTAATGTCTATAAATATGTAAATGATGAGTGTCAGGAGGATGGAGTCAGGCTCTTCTCAGTGATGTCCGATGATAGGACAAAGGGCGATAGGTGTAAGCTGGAGCATAGGAGGTTCCATGTGAACATAAGAAAAAACATTTTCACTGTGAGGGTGACACAGCACTAGAACAGGCTGCCCAGAGAGGCTGTGGAGTCTCCTTCTCTGGAGACATTCAAAACCCACCCGGACATGTTCTTGTGTAACCTAACCTAGGTGATCCTGCTCTGTCAGGGGGGTTGGACTAGGTGATCTTTTGAGATCCCTTCCAACCTCTAACATTCTGTGATACTGTGATTCTATGCATTGAGATTGGGAGTCAGCGTTGAGGCTACTAGGAGATATTAGTGATGGCTCCCTAGTTTGGGGAGCTGTCAGATCTAGTTAGGAAGCACACTGGTCTTTTCCATCAGTTACTGTTTTGAGGTTGTGGCTCTGCATGACTTTGCTCGCTCTCCTTTGTAGGTTTCCACGTCATCTTCCTACCATACGCGGATGACAAACGGAATGTTGACTTCACAGAAAAGGTGCCGGCTGACCCAGAGCAGGTGGACAAAATGAAGGAAATCATTAAAAAACTCCGGTTCAAATACAGGTACCTGGGGATAAATAGCATGGGTGGGGTGGCATGGGGAAGAGAGCACGACCCTCCTGCTTGCTCTGTCACACACGTCCTTAGGCTGTGGTGGCCATGAGACGAGATTGCGATGTATTTTGATTGAAATTGTTTCCCTTTGGGGTACCTTTGTCCAAACTTCATTCTTGATCATTCTGAATCCCCAGGCACCACATGCTTTGTAAAGCAGGATGTTCTGGCTTGTTGCAGAACTGCTCTTGTTTTCTAGGCTGTTGTCATGTGTTGCAGAGGTATCGTGTTTTATTGTAGCTCTTCCAATCTATCTCAGATCAGACCCAGATCATGTAAATTAGAGCACCTTAGAGAGAATGGTCAGGGCTTTTCATAGAATCATAGAATCATAGAATGGCAAGGGTTGGAAGGGACCCCAAGGATCATAAAGCTCCAACCCCCCTGCCACAGGCAGGGCCACCAACCTCAGGCCTGGATCTACACAAGGTTGCCCAGGGCCCCATCCAACCTGGCCTTGAACACTTCCAGGGATGGGGCATCCACCACCTCTCTTGGCAGCCTGTTCCAGGACCTCACCACTCTCTCTGTAAAAAACTTCCCCCTAATATTCAATCTAAACCTTCCCTCCTTCAGCTTTAAACCATTCCCCCTTGTCCTGCCATTATCTGCCCTTTGAAAAAGTTGATTCCCCTCCTGTTTGTATGCTCCCTTCAGGTACTGGCAGGCTGCAATGAGGTCCCCCCGCAGCCTTCTCTTCTCCAGGCTGAACAAGCCCAGCTCCCTCAGCCTCTCCTTGTAAGGCAGGTGCTCCAGCCCTCTAATCATCCTTGTGGCCCTCTTCTGAACTCTCTTTAACAGTTCTACATCTTTCTTGTATTGGGGGCCCCAGATCTGGACACAGTACTCCAGGTGGGGCCTCATGAGGGCAGAGTAGAGAGGGACAATCACCTCCCTGTCCCTGCTGGCCACCCCTCTTCTGATGGATTTTCCATTAGAGCTACAATAAATTTCAGGATAAGTTTCAGGAAGTGCTTTTAGGGGAGATTTTTTTTTTCCTAGGTATGTGGAAATTATCTTTTAAAAGATAATTAAGCAGCAGTTATTTCAGCTTCAGGCTGGGTACAGCCTAACTGGATCTGCAGAGTTTGACTGAAGCTGAAATCATTGATGATGTATTAAAAATAAGCAGAGTCCTCCTGCTTATCCAGCAGGATGAACAGGTGGGATTTGTGCTCAGCAAAGAGCTCTGCATGTAAACTATTCCCCTCTGAATCCAGTTGAGAGAACAAGAGTTCCTGGTGCTACTTGTCATGGGTTTTACTAGAGAATTAGTCATATTTTCTGTGGCCTTTTCTAAGAGAAATCGATGCAGACAGCAGGGTTGTGATCAGGCAGAGGGGAAAACATGCACCTGGGAGGATGGCAAAGCTTTAGAGGACAAGTTTTGCTCCTCTAAATGAAGATAGCAAGTTTTCTCTCTTTGGAAGAGGAAAGACTGGAGGTCTTTTTTTCCTAGGTATGTGGAAATGGCACTGTCTCCATTTGTCTCACGCAGCTTTCTAATGCAGTTGGTACATGACAGAATACTGATGCAGGAGGTAAACTGGAAAGAGGAAAAGGAGGTGGGTTGTAGTGTGGGAAAGCAGGAAGTTTTACTTTGAAATAAGTTGGTGGTAGATCTTACGTGTCTTGTCTGACTTCTTGGCAGCATGCATTGACATTTTGGGGGGTTCTTGACAGGCCTGACAGCTTTGAGAACCCGGTTTTGCAGCAGCACTTCAGGAATCTGGAGGCTTTGGCGCTGGATATGCTGGAACCAGAACAAGCTGAGGATCTTACAAGTGAGAATAATTGATGGATGCAAAGGGAGGTGGGGTAAAGGGCTCTCAACTTAGAACAAAGTCAGAGAGGTGTTACTAGAAACCTGTGGCGTCCAGCAGGGAGCAACACGCAATTCGATATATGAATTTTAGATGAAGCCATGAAGCCAGGAAGCCATTTTATTAGGTGAAATCACACAGATTCTATACCTTTCTTACTGCAAACATGGCAAGCTAAAAAACTGCTAATTGGTTACACACACTGTTCACACAGTATTGATTGGTTAGTAACTATAATGAGTTCTGATAAACCTACCTTATAGCTAAATATTCTTAGTTTACCTTTAATACCTAAAAGCATCTGCACACCTGCTGTTTTGACCATCTTGTTATGGTTGGTTCCTAACATGTTCCATTACTCCCAAATCTCTTCCCATAACTGCTTCTTGGTTTAGGGTGACCTGTACCCCTATCAGCAAGGCCGCTGTGTTTTGAGAATGTGATTATTAGGATCCTCTCAGCATGAGTAACTTTTCCTGTCTCATGGGAACAGAAGAATATTGTCAGGGCCTAAATCTTGGGAGAAGAGAGCTAGGCTGCTAGCAGGCCTGTGGTCTTCCCTGACAGAAATCCAAATGTCTTTGAAAAATACTTCAGTTGCATGTAATTCCAAGATGTAGAATTCTGGATGTGTCCATTCTGGAGTATTGAAATCTTCTTTTCTGATGCTGTCACTTTTAAGACAAAGGAAAAATCGCTCACTTTACCCTCCAAAATTAAAATTGAATCACCTTTTTTCTGTGGTGACAAATGTTTTCTCTGAAATTCCTCTCTTTGAAACTCTTAATTAATATTTCAGTCTGATAAATGGGCAGAATTATTTAAGAGAATTACTGAGCTAGGAGGCGATGATGCCACCTTATGGCTGTGAGAGTTTGTATGTTAGAATGTCTTGCCAAAGGATAGAAACCTGCTGAAGCAGTTATTTCCTTTTCTAAAATGATGTTTTAATCTAGGAATAGTATTAGAGAAACAAATTGTCTTTTCTGAATCTAGATCCCTTAAGCTAGATACCGTACAAATATGCACAGGAGCAAGCTGTTCACAATCTTAGATACTAACCTTTTGTATTTTAAATTTCTGAGACTAGACCTGGGCAACAGTACAACCAGGTAGGGGATCTTCTACATCACTTCACTGTATCAGTTTTCTCCTGCATATATATTGCTCGTTCAGGGACACACGTGAGCCCGTTACAGATGTATAACACAAGCTCTTGGTATTACCAAAAGTTGTGAATTTCTCCTCTGTGAATATTGTAACAGGCCTTTGTGTTTTGCATGTCTGCAAGACTCACATGCTGGCCATTGCAGAAGCACAATTGTATCTGATGATTTCCTTGGTTAGACTTTCCTCTGATCGCTCTGGTTTTGAGAGGGCAAATCTTTCTCTTTTGCCAGTGCCAAAGGCTGAAGAGATGAACCGCAGGCTGGGCAACCTGGTGGAGGAGTTTAAGCAGCTGGTTTATCCCCCTGACTACAATCCTGATGGGAAGGCTTTAAAGCGAAAACAAGGTATGTAATGGTGGTGCAGGCACACAACATGATGCCTGTTTGTATTCTCTTTGGAAGCTTCTGTGTTTTCAGTTTGTCTTCTAGTTTAAAGAAGCTGCTTCTGCAACACTCTCTTATCTCCATAACAAAGTGGTGATTCTTAGGGAGCAAAGGATATTGTGGTGTCCAGTTGGAGAACTGGAGTGAGAAACTGCATAGTGAAATATAGGAAGCAGTGTGGGTAAATGTTTGCAAAATTTGTATTTTTTTTTTAAATAACTTTGGGGTTTCTGTGACAGAGTAGTAAAATCATTCATGCTTTCAGATTGTGTTGGTGAGGAAGCAAACTTTTATGCATGGGCTGTTCAGCAAGTCCAAGATGGGCATCTTTAGAGCTGAATGTCTTAAGTAATGCTGAAGTGCACGTGTAGTTTGGCAGTCTATAAAACTGCATAAAGTGGAAGTGGCAGGTAGCTGAGTTCCCCGTGGAATCACTGCATTTTGCTGTCTCAGTGAGAATTCCTTAAAGTTTCATTTGGGGGTTATCTTTCAGAACACAAGGTTTCATACTTGAGTTTGAGATTGCTCCTATATGGATGTGATGCACTGTATGACTTACATAGCAAGTGACACCTACTTCATAAAAAGTAAAGGAAACTAGGTCTGTGAGCGCGTAGGTAGCTGTTAAAGTACCATGTGCTAACAGCCACCAGCTATGGTACGTATAAGAAACATTGAAGTCTTTCTGTTGAGAAACTTCTTTTAAATCTTGGTGATGTGCAATCTGTCTCTGTAGCTGCTGATGGTCAGGCTGAGAAGAGGCCCAAGGTAGAAATCTCGAAAGAGGAGCTGCGGAGTCACATGCAGGCGGGCACCCTTGGCAAGCTCACTGTGCCTGTGCTGAAGGATGCCTGCAGGCTTTGTGGGCTCAGGGGTGGGGGGAAGAAGCAGGAGCTCATGGATGCGCTAACTGAGTACTTCAGTGAGCACTAAGCAGGAGGTGGCCTCATCAACTTCTGTTTAAAGTTTTGGCTATCTTATGTGGATACTGTGTCTGTTTCATCTTGCTGTGGAGGAGGAGCTGAGCAAATGCTGCTGAATGTAGCAGTGGAGAAACTTTTTTTACTCTTAGTTGTGAAACATCTCTACAAATTTGGATTCTGTTCCTGGTAGCTGAAGGCAGAATTAAATTCCCTGCTAACTCAGGTCACTCACTGTAAGTAAACACAGTTGTGCCTTCCTTGTTTCTTAATAAAAGTTATTTTGGATGACTTATTTTGCAACACTGGCTGTACCCTCTTTGCATCATGAAGGCAGCAAAATTCACTTCAGCATAAGAGAACACCACTCTCTGTTAATGGCACCCCGTGAGTTCTGTCTGTATGCTAACAGTGGGTACAGATGTGGTGTACAGCTCTCTGGCCTTCCAAAACAACCGGTCACTTATCACTACTTGAAATCCAATTGGATTCCTTCTCTGTCACTGGTGTGACAAAGATTGCCAGCAGCTCATTAGGCAGAAAATCATGCCTAGGATGTGATAGACAATCCTTTGGGTGAAGCACCAGCATTTCACAAAGCTGCACAGCCAGGTCTTCCCTTTTCAATGGTAATAGCATAAGCTGGTTTAAAAAAAGGAAAATGAAAGAGGGAATGTTCCCTGGGAGGCTGCAAGTACTAATGCCAATTAGATTACTGAGATGGCATAGAGCATTTCCACCTCTGTAGCAAGGATGAGTCAGGCTCTTGCACAGGCTTCTGCACTCAGATCTGTGCTTTAAAATAATAAAAAAGCAAAGAGCAAGAGTAGCCCTGCTTACTTCCAGTGGGTTTATATTTTTAACCAGTTATGGAGGCTGCATCTGGGTCTGCCTGCGTTGTGTGTTTTAAACTTCCACTTGCCTGTCACTGCACAGCTTAACCCAACAGCTCCTCATTGCCCTTGCTCCAGGAAACCATACTAATTGTTAGCTACAGCCTAACTTCCTGCACGGTGCAAACATGGGACACATGAGGCATCTGTTTTGGTCTGCACGGTGTTTTGAAGGGTTTCCTGTTTCTGGCACACGAACTATCAGGAAAATTAGTGAAGAATTAAGTCACATATTAAGGTCATACCCATGCTGTGGCATGGCATGTTTTGGAGCCAGCTGTGCCCACTCTTGGCACTTGGACCACCCAAGCCTTAGCTTCCACCTCCACAGCTCCTCTCGAAAGAGCAGCTAGCCAGCATTGAGCCCTGCACTGCTGCAGCTAGTCTGCTACACTGCCCATCCACCTGTATTATAGTAGTTACTTTTAATAAAGATTCATCTAAGCAATCAATTTATTTTGCCCTTTGGCAAAGAAGTTTCTGTAAAAGCTTGTCCTAGCAAGATTTGAACTCAATAAAATAGTGAGACTGTCCTGTTCTTAATTCTGTGACTTTTCATTCCCAAAGTGGCCTTGTTAAGTCCCCTCTTGGCTTGATTGTCCCAGGGCTTGGATCGTTTCAGCATGTTTTGTCTAGGTTATTAGGTCTTCCTCCTGCCTTTATTATTTTTTTTTTAAGCAGGCTATTAGATTAAGCAGAACTGCAGCAGGGATGGTGATTCAAAGGCTTTGGAGGAGAAAATTAAGCCAGTTTCACTTGCTCAAGAACCCTTTATTTCTGCCTCTTCTGTGCTTTGTCTTACACCAGCTGTCTTGGCAGGGTACAACTGGGCCAGTCCTGTGCAAAGCTGTGGTTTTAAACACAACTAGCTCAACCTAGTAGAAAGGAACACCATCGCTTCTAAACTTCATACAAAGGTGGGGGGTTGGACCTGATGATCTCTGAAGGTCCCTTCCAACCCATGTGGTTCTGTGACAGGGCTCCCCAATCTCTGTTTTAAGTTCACCTCAGCAAGGCTCTTAGTTATCAACCACGTGCAAAAATTGCACAAGACACAATTCACCTTGAACTTTCAGGAGCCGATTTCACCCCCTTGGGATGCACTTACTAACAGGTGTGAAGTTGTTGCCTCTGTGGAAACCTTAAGGTAGAACTTTTCCTTTCTGGTGGTGGTCTTTCCACTCTAGCTTTGCTTTGGCATCCTACAGCTGACAGGTTTGACCTACTTCAACATGGAGGTTTGGACTTTTCTGGTCACAGCAGCAAGTAAGATTCATTATATGATCTGCACCTACTAAAGTGAGCTCCATAAAACCACCACCAATCCAGAATGCAGGGGGTGCTTCAGGCTTTTCCAGGGCATAAGATTATCTAGCATTCTCATTTTTCATCAGAAAAATTACTTGCTTGCTGTTGTCTTGGCCATGACTCAGAGGACTCACCCTCAGTCAGGTGACTATACTACAGTCACATCCTTAAAAGCAGAGGAACCTTTTTATAATAGTTATTGGCCAGGTGTAGAGCTGTGACAGGCTGCTCTCTACCACACTGACTACCTGAGTACCCTAGGAAGCCCAAGCTCGATAGGGTGCATGCAAAGAAAGTTGGAGTACAAATACTGCCCAAAAGCTGTTGTGGTACAATCTGTGCAGTTCTACAAGTAGGGACGCTTCAGTTTGTTACAAATGCATCCCCCAGGGAATGACAATTATGGACATTCCTGTTTTCTTTGTCAGCACTTTTATTTTTCTTTTAAAAAGTCAGTATTTAAAAATAAAAGATTTCCCCTCGTGCACTGCCCCAAGAGTTCTGCTCCCCATACTGCTCTTACAGAAGCCTCCTGTCTGGTTACAAGGGAGAGCGTTGTGCTGCACATACTGACCTTGGCTCCATCCGCCACTGTGTGGTAGCTGCTCTCTGCCTTACAGAGTTTACACTGCATATAGAACCCCATGCACAGTGTGGGGAGCTGACCTGCCTCATCCTCAGGAGACTAAACTGTCCAGAAATGCAAAGTTACTCACAGCAGGGAGAGGCTGAAGCTTATCAGGAATATTACACCAGCGTATGCTAGTGGGTGGGTTAAAAAAGAGCCCTGAGCAGGCAGACATGGAGATAAAGAGGGATTTTTTTTTTCTTTCAAACAGAAGATACAGTTGTACAATCACTTTTCAAGAAGTAGTAGGGTGAGAATGGATGTGTTGGAGCAATAGAAAATAGGGGAGGAGAGGCAGAAACACTAAGAATAAAGCAATTAATAAACAAAACCACGGTGTTTTGAAACGAAACACTGATATCAAAACTATAATCTCAGCTGAAGCTAGACATCCATTCCCCAACTTCAACCTTGCTATTCCACGTGCGCTTAAAATCACTGGCGTTTAGACCAACAGTCTTTCTATAGCTTGCTGGACAGACTGGATCTGAGGCTTCAGCTGTGACCCCTCCTTGATGGTGATGGAGCAGGCGATGACAGGCCGGGAGACGCCGCATGCCCGGCCCAGGGCTTGCTTGGAGCGCACAAACACGTAAGGTACGTTCTTGTCCTCGCAGAGAAGAGGGAGGTGCAGGATGATCTCCAAGGGCTCTGCATCTGCTGCCATCACAATGAACTCAGCTATCCCTCTGTTCAGTGTTTTGGTAGCTGTAAAAGAAGCAGAAGAGCATGTCTAGGTCCTTCTGGAAAGCACAGCTAATGAAAAACAACATTAGATGTTGAAATTGGCATGAGCAAGGAGATCTAGCAGTAGGACAAGGATGGGCCAAAAGAAAACAGGAGCTATGGGGCCAGGGAGGGGATCAGCTATAGGACTGTCCCTGTGTACAGGGCCCAGCATCGTCCCTGCACTCAGAGAATGACAAGGGAGTGAGGCCAGCCCGGGGCTGCTGATGGCTCTGTACAGCTAGGATGCACAAGTGAGGCGAAATAGGAGGGATCTGGGTTTAGCCTGGAGAAGAGAGGTCCAGTGTGGAAGTGTGGGGAAAGCAGTTGCTATCAGCTACTACTTCAAGGGGACTGCAGAGAAGATGGAGCCAGACTGAGGCTCTGAGCCAGGCACGAGCACTGAGGAAAAAGGACACATTGCAGACTGTTGCTTCAGGAAGATTCTGAGGACATGCTGGATTTTGATATTCTCCCCACTCTTAAGAGAGGGGTTTAAGAGGTAAGTCCTGAAAGATTGTCAAGTATCTAGGCAAAGCCCAGAGCAACCTGAACCAACTCTGAAGGGAGCTGCTCTCTGAGCAGGCTGCACTAGAGACCTCTGGGGGTCCTCACACTCAAATCTTTTCATGACTCTGACCTGGCTAGGCATCTGGTAACCCCAATGCCACACCACTAAAGCATACATGATCACAGGACGTGTACCAGGGACACAGTTTGGGCATCCACCAGAATTATAGATAAACACTGAGAAGATTACTGCCCCTGAATATTGCTTAAGCAGGCTAGGATGAGGAAGGAGAGAGACATGATATCCAGATCTATGCAATGTCAGTGGCCCACTGCTAGAGAGAAAAGACACTGTCTAGCCATAGCTTCTCACAAAATCCCTGCTATGATTTCTAGCACACTTGGCAACACGCAGGTCTCACCTTCATTGGCTCCCTTGCGTAGCTGCTTATAGTTACAAGATTGCTGGACAAGATCCAGAAGTGTTTTGGTGAGCTGTGCATCAGCCAGGGGGTAAGCTTTAGGATTCACTTCTGCCTCGCTCTGGAGAAAGGAAAAAGTAAAGAGAATTACAACAGCAGCAAAGGGGGGGCTTTGTTGTGAACAACACTACATAGGCATCATGTCTACTATGTGCATGGGTGACCGGAGTCACTGCTCTCAGTTGCTCTGCACATACACTAAAGATCCCACAGTGTTTTACTTATAAAAAGGGAACTTTCTCATACCCAAAGCAGACAGTATCTCTGCTCACACAGCCAGCCAATTCGGACCCGACAAACGAGCAGCACTGAACTTACAGGGCAGTCTTCTGGCATTTACTACCAGTCACAGCATAAGATGAAGGAATATATAAAATGCAAGGAACGAGCTCCTGCCAGCAGCAGATAAACAACTTCAGAGGTGAATTCTAGAGCAGCGCTCCCGGGAGCCGCACGGAGCAGCCTTATTTCTGCAAGCTGCAAGTAGCTTCCCAGGCGTTAACATCAACGGCGCAGGGAAAAGCAGCAATTCGGTCCCGAGTGGCACCGACGGCCGGTGCAACGGTAACTTCTTCAGCGCCCGTGGCTCCCAGCACCCGGCAGGGGTGAGGCTGCACCGCCTCCCCTCGCACGCAGCCCTGCCCCGGCCGCTCTCCCGCCAGCCGAGCACATGCTCCCTGCGGAGGCGCAACGGGGCTGGGGACGCGACGGCCGGCCGGGAGAGCGGGTCCCACCAGCCTCCCGGGCGTTTCCCCCCCAGGGTGGAGGCGCCGAGCAGGAGACCCGCAACCCGCCACAGCCCCGCCCGCCCGGCCTCCACGTGCTCCCTGCCCCGCGGCCGCCGGGGAGGCGGCAGCCCTCCGCCTCGCAGCCCCCCCGGCGCGGAACCCCCCGGGAGGGCAGAGGCGGGCACCCAGCCCCGCTCACCATGGCCGCGGCCTGGGCTGGGCGGCACGGCCCGGTCGCTCCTTCGGGCCCGAGCGCGCTGAGCGGTGAAGAGACAGATGCACTCCTGCGCGCCGCGTCGCCGCCGGAAGTCGTGCTGCCGCGAGCCCGGGGGCGGGGCCTAATGGGGGCGGGTTCAGTGGGCGGAGCCGACGGCCCGGTAAAGCCGGAGGCGGGGCTGTCGCCCCGTAGCGGGGAAGGGGGCGGCCCGGGCTGGTCTCTCCAGGGCCCAATACAACACAACACAGCACGAGCACGGCAGCAGCGCGCGCTAAAACACTGCGCGAGCCCTGTGCCGAGCCCGGCACCTCAGGGTCGCTCCCCGCGGCCCCTCACGGGGAGCGTTGTTCCCACAGGGCCGGGCTGTGAGAGCGGCGGGTAGCGGGTACACAGCCCCGCGGGGCGGGGAAGAGCCATCGTCCGCCGATGCCCGCTCCGGGGCTCGCAAGCAGGACACGGCCAGAAGACGCGGGGCCCCGCCGCCCCGTCCCCCCGAGGCCCCTCCGCCCCCTCTCCCCCCCCACTTCCCGCCCGCAGCGGCTGCGCATGCGCGGGGCGTGGCGGCGCGCGGGCGATGGCGGCGGGCGGCGCGGGGCCGTGCGGCGAGCACGAGGCGCGCTGGGCCCTGCCGCTCCGGCCGCCGCTCTGCCTCGCCTGCGCCGTGCAGACCCTGGGCGACGCCGGCGCCTCGGTGGGCAGCTCCGCCCCGCCGCCCCTTCCCGCACGGGGCCGTCCTCCGCCGGCCCCGCGGAGCGTTGGCCCCTCGCAGCCCCCTGCCGCCCGCTCTCCCCGAGGCCGCGCTGGGGAGCGGCCGGGTGGCTGGCCCGGCGCTGGCACTCGGCCCCGGGTGACGGGAGCGGCGGGTGGCCTGGGGCTAAGCGCTTGACGGGTTGTTGTCTGATCCCCAGCTGGTGCGGAAGAAGCACGTCCTGTCCCGTCTCCACGATGCCCTGGCCTGGCAGGCGCTGCCAGTCGTCCAGCTGCTGGCACCAGAGGAGAGGGTCTGCGTTCATTTGCTAGGAACTCTCCTCGGTAAGAGCTCTGCTGCGGCCTAGTTCAGCAGCAGGGGACGGCAGCTACCCTTCGTTTTCATAGCGACGCAGGAACACGAAGCTTCTTCACAGCTGAAACAGCCTAAATTAAAAAAAAGGCAAAAGAATATTGAGGTACCTAATTCCATACCTCCACCGGTGTGTGCCAGGCGTGTTACTGCTCCCTCTGGGAAGCTGCCTGTCATTTGATTCAGAATAGGTTAATTAATTTCCTTACTCCCCAAGGAGCAAGGTTGGCGTGTTCATAAAGCTCTTGCAATTTCCCAGAGTATCTTGAATTAAAGTCTGTTTAGGGAATGGGGGTATCTGGCACGTTATTCTTCCCTCAGTGCTCTCTGTTCTGCTCATTCCTTGGTGCTTTCTCATCTTGTTGAACTGTGGCATTATTTAAAGAATCACACAGAAATGAAAAGGTGAGCTTAAAAAGCTGTTGCAGGATTTAATAACAAATGTGCAAAACAGGAATCCAGGTAGTGTTGTTTTCACACCATTGCATTATGTTTCTAGAAATCCTTGTGGCCACAGGGCTGTAACACCAGCTGCTTTCTGGCAGGTCAGCCTCACAGCAGAATGCAATGTTCAGTGGGATGCTGCCCTCTCTGCAGCATTCTCTGTGATCTTCAACATCTCTTACTGCTTTATGTTGGAACAGCAATGCTGTGGGAAAGGTCTTTGAAATGTCTAAAACCTTGACGAAGAAATAATGGTCTAAATGAGGGAACAGTGGGGCAGGAAGAGAAAGGTGGAAGGTATGAAGTCCTTTCAAAGAGCAAATATACTGTATTCCTTCAATTCTGTGGTCTTGTTTGCACATCACAGATAATTCTTCCTCTGGGGGAAAGTGACTTAAAAGCCCCTTCTCCTGCCTTGATGCACTGAATAATTCAAGCTGTTACACCAGTTGGTTTCCTAGCACAAACTGTTGTGTGCTTTGTTAGAAACATAACTTTATGCTGGTGGAGCTCTCTTTGTTGCACAAGGTTTTATTGAGTGCTGTCTGCACACACAATCCTATAGAGATGTGGAGGGAGTGGTGCTTATGGCCGATTCAGTCCTACGCTCTTATTGACCCCAACATGAAATACCCTGGAAGAGATGGGAGCTGTGCTTGCATTTCAATGTCTTTGTCTGCTTTTGAATAACTACTCTCTATTTAAGAAGCTTTACAATTGGATGCTTTGGGAACAGCTTTGGGATTTTACTGTGCTTGGTGAAAACTGCTTGAGTAGTTGGAATCCCAGCCCAAGGATGGGGATATGTACAATCACATGTACGTTTTGGATAGAGCTTGAACAAACCAAGTAGCTCTTGGTGCAAGAGGGTAGGAGGGACCCACCAAAGATTTGGGCAGTGCTGTGAAGGAAGTAATAGTAGTAAACCTAGGAAAGTGCATTCATTTTGGGAGAGACAATACTGGTTTAAGCACAGGCAGAAGAAAAGTTTAAGAGAGCAGAGGTGTAGTGTAGTTATGTAGTAGTTAAAAAGCTGCGACAGGGGAGGTTTAGGTTGGATATTAGGAATATCCTCCAACTCAGGAGGTTCTGAGTGTTGCATATGTGGAGATGGTGAATTTCAGGAAAGCCTGAATTTCACACAGCTACTATTGCAAGGTTCACTAGTGTATGCAAATCTCCAAAATGTGAGGAAGTTCCTGAGGAAGTAAGTCATTCCTTCACCTGCAGTGTCATAATACTGCTTTAGTTGGGGACACTTCTGAGAGATCACAGCCTCTCTGGAGGGGAGGTAATTTGGTTGGGTATGTTGAAATAAGCAGAGCAGTGTCACAGCTGTGTCACAGCACACAGAACTTATCTGTGGGTACCTGAAGTTGGAAGGAGCTGGGAGTCTCTCATCTGATGCAGTTAGTCGAGTGAGACAGTGGCTGATTTTAATATGTCTGGTCTGATGCTCTCGTTGTACAAATGGCTTGTGAGCAGCTGGTACCTGTGGGTTGAATTTAACATTGAAATAATTGCCATGTGCTTTGAATCTGGTCTGCACATTCGGTTTAGGGATTTTCGGTACTGTGGAGGGAGAAGACTTCATGGGAGTTGGTATGAGTGGAAGATGCAAAGGACAACCCACAGCTGGGCTCTAACTTGTGTCACTGTTTCAGTCCAGTAGCATGGATACATGCAGCGAGATGTGGCAGCGGTAGCAATGACATACTTACTTACATAGGTGGAGCTATTGACTTCAGCTGTAAAGCCCATAAAGAATTTGCAAGAGAACCGAATGCCTTCATGTTCCTGTGTCCGGGGGGAGCCTTTTGCGATACTCCATGAGAGTATCCACCACCTTCTGACAGTCAGGCTAGTGTCCTGTGAAGCAGGGAAAACAAAACAGTTCTGGGGAAAAAAAAATTGCAGCTCTTTTTTACAAGAAAGGGTTGCAGCACTGATGATCCCCAGCAGCAGGGAGCTCCATGACTGACTGTGGTTTATCTTTCAGGGATGTTGCATACTGTGGAAGACAGCGGTGCCCTGGACCTGTTCATAGAAGGTGGGAAGCAGATGCCACTTCTCAGTTACTGACAGTTTGTGAAGGGAAGCTCTGTCTTGTCTGCTAACTAGTGAGATGCTCAGCTTCTACACAGTTTGAATTGGGAAGAGCATCTATTTTCCATCTGTGCAACAGTGACAAGCAGACTCTTCCAATATTTGAGGGCAGGAAAGTGTTTGCAGATTTAAATATTTAACATTTCTCTCACAGGTTCTGTGTGTGCCATCAATTTAGTGTCAGGTGGGCAACAGTGGCAAACAATGTCTCATCTTTGGACCAGAATGAAGTTTCAAAGCAAATGGAAATTTTTCTGTAGGCTTCAGTGAGTTTTGGGATCTGCTGCTTAGGACAGGGAGTATTTGGGATTTGCCTGTATGAGCTACTGATTCCTCTTTGTGAGCAGTCCTTCATTTCCTCCTGTCCAGTCATGAAAGACAAAGGGAGGTGTGACCAGCTCCTTGCAGAGTGGTTTCAGTTTTCAGGCCCCTGCTTGAAATGGTGTTGAAAAGGTGAGAAGTCTTTGATGTTACCAGTCTGGTGAAAGAAGGATGCTCTGGAACAGAGGAATTTTAACTTAGTCTTAGATATCTAATTCTGAGAATTCAGGGCAAGAAAGGGCCACTGTACCATCTGTGTCTGCTTAGATGTGTAGATCTTTAGGTAAAGTAGGTCTCCTAAGATAAATCTCCAGTGTTGCCCTGGATATACCTGGAGATGGTGAACCTAGAAGTCTCTGGTGGGTTTTTTTTATGATGCTTTCCTAGAATATAAATCAAAAGAATGTGTTTTTCAAAGGAGTCATGCCATGGCAGCAGTGTACATCAGGACAGCCTTACCAGCTCCCATGGAACAGTGTTCTGCAGAGTGCCTCAGTAAGGGGGCTATTGTCAAAACTTTTATCTGCTGAGCATGTGGGTGCTCAGGTTCTAAAAATGCCAGGAGAGGAACTTTGCTTCCTGAAACTGGTCCAGTGATGTATGTGTGGAAGCAGATGCAGCTTGCCAGCATCAGGCAATTCCCTTATTCCCTTTTGTTAGGGAAACCCCAGCTGATGTGTCGTGGGTGCCTGGTAAGCGTAGTTTCTTGTTGATTCCTTGTTTTAGGACAGAGCAGACAGCATGGACTTCCTTGGGGCTGAGGAGGGGAATAGTGTCTCAAAGGTGATGGGGGCCTTGCTCTCTGGCAAGGTATATGGGATAACTGCAGTGGGGAGGAATGGCTGACAGACCACAATGTTGCCTCAGGGACAGTAGTAGCTGGAGGAGGAACTCTCAGTCTGTATCTAAGGATACTCTGCCATTTCAGTTCTGATATATTCTCTGGAAAGATCTGTTTTTAAAGTCCAATTTTCATTGGAAGCCTTCTCTATTCAGTTACCAGCAATTTTAATGCTTTGAAGCAAGGGTTTTGTTTCCTTCCTTCCTGGTTCCTTATGTTTCCTGGTATCCTGGGGCTCCGTTTGTTGCTTGCACTTCCTTTCCACGTGTGGTTTGCAGTGCAGCTGGAACAGGAGTGCTGCAGTGTTGCTGCAGGGAGCTGGGCCAGGCTGTTAGGAGTACTGGTGCTGGGAATTGTTACCCTGCTCCCAGCACCTCCGTGCCCCTTTAATTTCTAAGCTCTTCACTCACTGGTCTGCCTGGAGCCCCATGGAGGATGGACTGAGAGTGCTTGTGAGTGTGAACTGCTGATGCTGTTTCTTCTGCCTAGTTGTGGTGCGGCTTGTGGTGGAGCTGAAGTCAGAACAATACTTGGGCTGCATTTTGGATGAAAGCCAAAAAGAGGTCAGTGAAGATGAACTCCCTGCCCTTCCTTTCAGTCCTTCAGACGGTGAGGGGATGGAAATGAGTGGCCCTGCGAGGCTGCAGCTACTGAACTGAGATGCAACCTCTGCTGCAGCGGGATTGCCAGCTCCCCTGGGTGATTTTGGCAGTGTTGGTGTCTACCCTGGAGGTTTCCTATTGTTCCCATGATGCCCTGTAGCTGTATGGCTTCCTCAGATTTCTTTTTTACCTACCTTAATGTTCAGTGATACAAGGAGCTTTTCCACCCTGTGCTGATGGTTCTTGCTTTCTCCATTCCTAAGTCTGTGATGGTCCTTTGGGTTACAACAAATTGGGAAGCAGCAAAAGTGAGGAGAGGTTCAGCTGGTTCATCTGCTCATGTAAGGGCTGGAGGGGAGAGAGAGGAAAAGGAGCAACGAGCAAGAATTTTCTTGCATTAATGAAAAGCCATTTTGGAGTCTCAATGGTGTGATCAGGGTTTTCCTGTTTTATCCTAAGTAGTGAAAAGGACACAGCTTAGGAAAAGATCCTGTGCTGGAGGATTGCACATCACTCAGAGCTTGCTGGCTTGGGTGCATTTCTGCCTTTGGACTGTGTCCTCACCAGTGAAATGTTTTCTTTCTCTGTCTTCTCTACAGCTGTGCAGAGCAACTACCATGAGAGGCAGCCTGCCCACATTCACTCTCTTGGGCAAGCTGGCAGATGCCATCCCAGGCTTTGCTGACGTACTGGTGGTAGAGCACAGTGAGTAACATGTCATGTCCTGCTGACAGGGGACATGTCACAGCCCTGATACACAAATGCCTGCAGGCACTCCCCTACCCCGTGTGAATACGTGAATGTCACACAGGAATGCCACTCCAATTCTGGACAGGTGTTTGGGCCTTCTGGGCTGCAGGTCCCTACCATCATAGAGGGTTTGTTGTTGTGATCTTAGCCAGCCTGGTTAAACCAGCCTCTCTGAACTGGGGTTTGTGGGTCTGCCTTGCCAGCAACATACACTTGGTTTGTCTAAACGGTCTGGTGGGCAAGGTGAGCAGTTTGTGGAGGGGTGATGGATCTTCATGTGGTGAACAGTGAGCTCCTCTAGCCACTTTTTTACTGTGCCTCTGCTCAGAGGGACAGGTGGTGGTGGGCACATCACCTAATTGTGGCATTCATTAGTCTGCTCACACCGGTCTGTCCCTGCTTCTGCAGGGTTTCAAGGGGAATAGGTTGGTGCTTGTAAAAAGTCAGTTCATTGGTGGGAATATTTGCCATTTCTATTCCTCACACTAGATAATTTAGTGGATCATCTGCTGATGGGCTTGATGTACCCAAATGAAGGTATAAAGGCTGCTGTCTGCTACCTGTATGGCAAGCTGTACTCTTCCCCTGTTGGCACAGAGCGGCTCTCAGCACACTTTGAAGAACGGCTGTGTGCTGTCTTCTTGAATACCTTGGGGCAGGCACAGACAAAGGAGCTGCAGATCAATTGTTTGGGTAAGGCACTGCTGAGAGAAGCTGTGAGGTGCCAGGGAAGCCTTAGAATGAGGAAGAAATCCTTGTCTGGTTTAGGTGCTCTAATGTGAGTTGTTCCCTAAGCAAACATTTTGCTGCTTGTCTGAAGCAGTCATTCCCTTCTCTTACTCCATAGCAATTGAGTAGCCCAGACCTACTGCTGAGCTCCCCCAGTTCTCCATTGACCCTCGGGCCTCACATTTGTCTAGCACTGCCTCATCTTCAGAGTCTCTTCAGAGCTTGCACTGTGGCCTGGCCTGTTTCATTATGTTTCATCCTAGGAACAGACCATCCCTCAAAGTGTCCAAATGCAAATGCTATGCAGGGACAGGTGGGTTTTGTAGAGCAGTGGGATGGAGTTTAACAAATCTGGTCTTCAGATGCAGGGTATCATGTTATTTCATTTAGAAAGCTAATGTGGAAGCAGCACTTTCTGGCATTTATGCTTCCAACTGCACACATCAGATGTTGCTGGGGAGCACAGTTTTGGCCTTTCTGACATTGCTTATTTGTAAACCACCCAGAGAATTCCTTTTTTCTTGTAGGAAGTAAGTAGGAACTGGATTCTTCCTCAGATCATCTACTTAGCTACCAGAAATGGATGATGATTCCTGTGAAAGTTGAATTCCTGAGCTCAGACTATGCCTCTTGTGATTTGGTACTGAGATGTACTGATGATTTGCATTAGCACCTGTAGTGGTGCTCTGTGATGCTGAGGGCTGGTGTGTGTGTGTGTGCATATCCTTTAGCTAAATGCAGCTGTTCCAGTGAGAGCCTGTGAAAGAAGGCCAGTTCTCTGGGAAATATTTCAGGGAAAATGTCTAGTTATTCTCAGGCCACTGACTGGAACTTGGAGAAAAATACAGGTCAAGAGCTCTCCCAAGAAAGAGTTTAAGGGGTGTGGGTACAATGTGAGTACAGTGAGATCATGTACCAGTACACATGCACATCTCTGAGAAGGAAGAGGGAGCGGATCAGACCCAGCAAAAAGCATCAGCAACAAGGGGTTGCAAGACACGGGGCTCATGGCAGTGTATGGGGACATGGTGAGAAGAAGCTCCATGAACTGGGGTGAGGGCATTTGTAGGAGTGCAGGAAAGGGGAGGAAGTTGACAACAAGTCTTAGGCTGTAAATATCCTTGTGTTAATAGAATCCTTGCTATACCCAGCATGGTGCTCTTGCTCTGCCTTTTGCAGGTTTGCTGAAGGAGCTGCTGAAATCCGACCATTTTGTCTCCATCCTTATGAACAATTCAAAGATGGAAGAGGAGTCCCAGAGCCCTGACCTTTTAGAAGGGGAAAATCCTCTGCCGCTTGTTCTCAAGAAGGTGACTGCTCAAGTAGTACTCAATTGTCAGGAGACAAGAAGAATCTGCTGGCCTGTATCAAGTGTTTACCTGAGAGAGCTGTTGCCAACACCAAAAATAGAGGCTGTGGTGGGGGACCCTGCTGCAGATCACTTCATTGTTCATTCCTGCGTCCTGGAGGGAGAGGGGGAAATTTTACTCCTAGCCTCAGCTGAATTTACTCCTTCACACTTGAGGTCTGATACAGTACTTGTAGTGCCAGCATGACTAAGCATGAGGGCAGAGCTATTCTTAGTCATATTCTTCTCTGTTGTGGTTCTCATTTTGCATTTTTTGAGTGTATTTGGTCCAGTGTTTTACCTCACCGTGGCAAATTTAATCTGTGAAGTATATGCCAGAAGGGATCTTAATCTGTGTTTTAAATTTTAAAATGTAGGGGCATCTGTTTCCTACTCAATATCTGCACAGCTGACTTCATCTCTCATTTTTACTTTTGTTTCCCAACAGCTTTTGTTGACCAGAGATGAGATGTTACAGGCAGCAAGTTCTCACTGTGTGGCTGCAGTGTTGGTTCACTCTCCCAGCAGATATGCTCCTGCTTTTATTCATGCAGATGTCCCAGGTGAAGAAATGCCATAGCATCTTAGTGTTCACCTCCCAGTAGCAAAGCACTCCCTGACTGTTTGTTTAAGGAGTCAGTCTGACTCCATGAAATTCACTGATGGCATAATGTGTGCAGTGACTGGGTTATACCAGCAAAAATGGCCAACGAAGGGGAGAGTAAGTAAGTAAGTATAGCAGCAGCTGCCAACAGGCAGAATGGAGTTTCCACAGCAAGAATTTGGACAGGTCTTTGAGGTCAAGGTCTTTCTTGCAGGACCTAAGACTGGGATTCCATCTTATCCCACTAAAGCCTGAAAGTTTCCACAGAATTTGGTCTAGCATTTAGCTTTAGAATGCAGCTGTGGAAGATGTTATTTCTTTGTAATCCCAACAGACAGAAATGCTTTCATTTTACATATTCTTTGGGAGATGTGAAAGTTCTGAGGGGGAAAAAAGAGAAAAACATCCCAGCATCTGTGGTAAAGCTTGTTTGTGGCTGTTCATTTGTGCCAAAGGCTAGAGCCACAGTTCAGCTCCTGCCTGCTGCGCTTGTGCTGGGAAGACGCCTGCCTGCGGGACTCTGCTCTCCAGTCACCTTGTTTTGAAGAGTAGCTTACCCGCCAGCATCCTCCGTTCCCCATTCCTGCCATTTCATAACACAGCCCTTCTCCCTGTGGCTGTTGCTATGCTTCCTTGTTTCCTCCTCCTACCTCTGCGCTGTTCTAGGAGCAGCTGTGCCATGCTGTGAGCAGACTGCCTCTTACCAGGGTGACCTTACTGGTATTTGCAGAGTTCCTGTTTGAATGTCTCTCGTGCAGCAGTGAGGTTCTCATCTGGTCAGTGTATTGCTGCCTGCTCCTCCTAACTGAAGAGAGGCTTTTCTTCTCAAAGTGTCACACAGTCTATGGTGAGTCATCAACCTTTCCAGCAGAGTGATTGCAGTAGTACTGTGGGCATTTGTTGTGCCTCTAGCTGAATTTCAACGCTTTACACACAATCACAATGTCAGTCAGGATGGATAAAGCTCTGAAAATAAGTACCTATCAGACATGGGTGTTGATGTCCAACATAGCTTGAATGTACAGAGTGGCTGTCCTAATGAGTTGCTGATGAGTATGCATTTATAATAACCAGTTATCATGACTGATGCTATGGCAGTTACTAGTAGGTGTTTCTGTGGACGTACCAAGAGGGGATTTAGGAAGAAAGGCTAAATTCTTTCCGTTCTTCTGGACTTAACTCCAGCAGTGCAGGTTGGGGCCTTTTACCAGGGGGCTGTGTGGCCATGCAGTGATTTTGGGCCATTGTTTCTGTCAGTGGCTCAGGAGAATAATTGTTCAAATATTCCTTCCATTTTGCTTCCATCCCAGAATTTGAGGTGACTCTCTGTGACTTCTTTTGATCACGTGCAGGCATTGAATCTCTGGTGAGGAGTCTCCAAGGTGTCCTGCAGCTGAACAACGTAGAGTTGCACAAACAAGGGCTCCTGCTTTTCACCGAAATACTGAAACGGTAAGGGTGTACCCCCTCAGGCTTGCATGGGCAGAGTGTGATGCTCCAAAATGGGGGCTGTGGTGCTTTTGCTTTTTAAGGGTTTTATCTGAGACCAGATATCTATCTACACCCCCAGAGCATTTGTGTTGGAAACAAATGCGTATTCCTCATTTTTGTGAAGAAGGGTCTGGTGGTTGGTCCTTGAACCTCCCAGCTTCTCCACTTTGCATTTGCATCCACCAGTATATCTACCTCCTTGCCACGCTGGGAGTTGAGGTCTCCTTCAGCTGTAGGCAGAGCAGGAGGGAAGGCTAGGAAGGTCCAGGCGTATGTGAGCAGGCCAACTCCTGCTAAGTGCACCTGTCTGACAAAACAGAACATGAATTCCGTGGCTTCTAGTCCTGTATCATCATCTGAGCTAAATTCAAACAGCAAAAACAAATTCTAGGCTGAAATATTAATGTATTCTGTCACTTTTCCTCCTTTGTTTTCTACTAAGGAATAACATACCCTGGCTTGTTTTTCTTCTGTGTTTCCTGTTCTTGCCTCTATGATCTTGTTCCCATCCTGTCATGCTAGTGACAGAGTCTTGTTTTTGCCAGTTAGTTCCCCCAAGAGAGCCCTTGAGGTGAATTTTGGAAATGTCATAGTCAGTTTTGTACCAAGTGGCAGGGTAAGAGGAGAAGGAAAAGTGGCAGTGCTAGAACAGGGCGATGATGCTAGTGTGGGATCTGTCAAAAAGAGAAACCAGGATGTGGGAAACACTAATTACAGCATTTATGCTTGTAAAACAAAGAGAACACTGTGCAATTACCCTCCTTTTCTAGCACTCCCGTTCTGTTTCCCTGAGCTTTGCCTTAGAAATGATGTTTTATTTAAAACTGTCTCAGAGTGGAGAAAGGGGTCTCATTCTGGAACCTCTCCCCTGGCTTTTCCTTGCAGCCAGATTCTCTTGTGTAAGCAGGCTCCGCGTAGTGTTGCCGGAGCAGGACGTGCTGCTCCTCCTGGCAGTACGTCAGGAATGGTGGGTAGCTCTCCCTGGAGTGCCCCTTGTCTCTCCCAGCACAACCAGTGGCAGATGCAGTTTGGGGCTCAAAGGCAAGAAGCTGCAGGAAGCTGAGAGAGTGCTGCCCTTCACAGTTTTCTCCCAGGCCCCAGAGACATCATAGGGCACCATATTGCAAGTGGGCTTGTTCCTCTTGGATGATTCAGCAGTACTCCTCCATCCCTCCCTCCCTCCCTGCATGAGTCAGTGAAGACTTTTTCTTCCTGATGTGTTTTACTTCAGTGATTAAAGAAAGGAAATACAGAGGATTAATAGAATTACAGAATAAGTAGAAACAATTTGGATGTTCAGCCCATCACTTGGGACTTGGGCCAGGGGCTACTCCTGGTGCCCAAGTTCCACAAGGCCTTTTCCTTGCCTTGCCTACCTCGCAGCTTTTTCTCACAGCAGAACATGCGGTGACTGCCAAGCTGGGTTTCATCCCACTGAGTGACTAAAAGGGGTGGTTCAGCTTCTGTTCACCTTTTGCCCTGTAGCTGGGCTACCAGTGTAACTTCTGCTGAAGTTCCCATTCCCGTTTGCACACGGGAGCACGTGCTCCTGGCTTGCTTTAGGCAGGCACGTCTGTGAAAACTGAGTAACAGGGAATACTTTTGGCTCCCAAGTCTGGCTTCTGTCATGCTGTGCTGCTTTCCTTGCCTTGCTTTGGAGAGGCCCTCTGGCAGGCTCCTAGTGCCTCTTGTCCTCCTGTCTTCCTCCCCGCCTTCCCAACTGTACCTGACTTGCCAGAAGCCAAATGAGCACAGTCTGCCATTTACACAGCTCTGTCCAATAATGGGATTAATGGCTTGTCATCTCTCCATGCTCTCATGCTGAATGCTCAAAGGTGTTGGACCACAGGTGGTCAGACAACCAAAAGAGTCATTATCAAGAATAATTGTCAAAATAGTTGGATTGTTTATTTTCCTGATTACTTTTGAAGTTTGTGACAGTCCCTGCCCTTCTGGCAGCATCTGGCATTTGAAGTGCTATTGGACTGTAAGAGAAGCTATTCTCATGGCATCGCCCTTGTTCTAGGATGGTCATGTTTGCTTGTTTACTCAGAAATATGAATCACCAGATGAACCCCCAAATGCCAGAGCAGATGGCCTCAGCATAGAGTGCTAGGCAGAGAGATCACTGTTTTGCAAGGCTTGTTTTTCTTGTGCTTTTCATGTCAGCGTTTGCTGGTGCAGTCACACAGTTATCCAGGCTGTGGGGGTTTTTTATCATAGCAGGGCTCCAGACTCTTTGTAGCAAAGCCTTTACCTGCTCAAGTTTGAGACTGCATCCTTGAGAGCAGCTGGCTCGGAATACTGAGCAGCATGGTGGGAACTGCATGGCTCAGCTGCCCTTCTGATGGGATGAGAAGAGGGCTCTACAGTTACTGAGCAGTGACCCTACCTTCCTTCCTGACCCTGTTTCCTCTTCACAGGCAACCAGTGGAAATCAAATTATTCACAAACAGAGGTGTATGTATGGAAGCCATTGATGTGTTGATGGAGACAGTGAACTGCCCAGTGCTGGAGGTGGTAGTGGAGGCTGTGAGAGCTGTGGCAGCTTTCCTGAGGTAGGCAGGAAGATATTTGCAGGTTTTTCTTTGGATGGAAGTGTTGATACCATGTTGGTCTCTGCTGCTCCCCTGTGATTGTGTGGGTGAGCGTGCTCTGCAGTGGGACTTCCAGCTGAGGCAGGTGTGGGTACAGCAGAACAAGCTTTCCCCTGCTTCAGAGGCTGCCAGGGCAATGCAGCTGCAGTGTGCAGCAAGGACCTAGTGTCACTCTGTGCCCCACCTGGATAGAGAAGAGCAAGCATAAGTCTCTGTACAGTCATGTACTTCCTGGCTGCAGTGGGAGTGGCCAGCGAATGCAGTGAGGGTGTGTTTGGGCACACACATGGATGGAGGCACTGCACAAATACTGTGACCTTAGTGTGCTGTGCTGGAGAGAAGTGGCAATGGCATATTGCTGCCAGGAGAGCAGGTATTTCTGCTGGTGTTGCCTTGCCAGGTAGAATCTCCTCATTGAGGAATGTACTTGCTGTCTTTCTCTCTGCTTGTTCAGGAAGGACCACCTGAGCTCCCCTCCAGTCCCATATGAAGAGCTGCAGAAGCTGCTGGAGGCAGTGCTGAAGCGATGTGCTGACCTCTCCCCACCACCAAGTAGTAAGACTCATGCAGTAAGTAAAAATTTGTGGTTGCTTTTTGGTAGGACCAAGGTATGATCTTCATAGCCCATTATGTGGATGTTGTGTATATGCTTAATCACCCTACCCTGTAGCTGTTGGGTTGTCTGGTATTTCTAATCCTCAAGCCTCAAGATAGTACCAGACTGTGTTTGAAGTAGCTGAAGATGGATGCTGGTGAACGTTGTCTTTCTAAATCAGTGAAGATTTGTGGGGCACCACTTGAGTGTACTGCTCACTTTGTGTCCAGTATTCCAAATTCATTTGAATCTCCCATTTCCCCTTCTTCAGACTTCCCCCTTGTAGGCTCTGTGGGTCAATCTGGGTTATTTTGGCAGTGAGTATCTCTTGCTGTGCCTTCCTACCAAGAGGGTGGCTATATATGATGTCATCTCTCAGCAAGGGAGTGCTTAGCCACTCTTTGAACTGCAGATCCTTTCCTCATCCTGGAATAGACAGTTAGTGTGATGTGCTGCTGGGACTGATGCACTTCTGAAGAGAGCCCCCATTACAGATGGCTAGTGAAAGGACAAAGGCTGAGCCTTCTTGTTCTAGGCTCAGGGCCATGTAGGTTTAGACCACATGTCTACATTGGCAAGAGCATCTTTCTGGAGCACCAGAACTCCAAATGCCTTACGAACTACCTTCAGACACAAGTTCTGTGGTACCAGGTGTCTGCCTTGTCTGCCTGGAGAAAGCAGAACTGCTTTCTGCCCCATAGGCAGATCTCTCTCTCCAGCACCTGGAGTACCTCATCCCCCACCTCTCCTACTTCACTTTCTTATATCTTCTCACTCCCTTCTCTGGTGGCAACAGGCAGCTGCTTGTGGGGTTTTTTTTTCTCCTAAATGTGATTCCCAGAGGGGCTGTGACTATCACTGATGGAGATAGTCAGAGAGCTTCTGACTGCTTCTTGCAGAAGTCACCCCTGCAGCCCCCCACTTCTCCACCTGAACCCGGCCACGCAAAACTACAACAAAAAGATAAGTAGATGTGACACTTAGGGCTATGGTTTAGTGGTTGGACTGGCCAGTGCTAGGTTGACAGTTGGACTTGATCTTAAAGGTCCTTTCCAACCAAAGTGATTCTATGACATCCAGGCTGTGTTTAATAAGAGACAAGAGGAAATTATTGTACCTCTATGAAGGTGTCTCTGTGAAGGAGAAAGAGTTCTGAATGTCCAGGTACCAGTGTGTTGCTGTGCCCTCCTCTGGTATTATTCAGAGAAGACCACCACAAAAGGTTAAGGCTTAAAGGCAGATTTTGAGTTCTAATGAGGTCCCAGTTTAGGCAAATCATTAACTTAGACACCACAGTTGGCTTCTATCTGAACTCAGTAGGATGCTGTATGGGAACAGCAGCTGGTACAGGGATAGTACAAATCTGAGCCAAAGTAGAGAACTTTGAAGATTTCAGTGCTGAACAGGGAAAGGAACTGTTCAGTGTTGTCTGAAAAGTAATTGTGGGGAACAAAATTTTAAAACCATACCAAGTTTTCCCAGGGAGGTTTGAAGGTCCATTAGCTGAGCTGTTTAAAACTCAGGCTGGACCAAACGATGGCAACACAGACTGTAAAGCCAGGGCAGTGCAGAACTGGGAGCTCTGTAACTCCATCCTTCCTAATGAGAGCACAGAATACCTCTAATTCTGCCTTCCCTGGGGAAAGCACAATAAAAATAAACCAGCTCTGTGAAGGAAGAGTGAAGAGAAATGTATTATTGCTCCTGCTGCTGGTATCAGAGTAGAAGACTATTTATTGACATAGGGTTTTGAACATAAGAATTCCAGGGCTTCTCTGCTCTTAACAGGGAGATCTCCTGTTCTCAATGGCTCGAAGTCACCCACCAAACAGAAATCTCAGCAGAGCTCCTCAGAGACAGAGCCAGCTCTTGCTCAACACCCTGGAAAGTTTCAGAAATGCTTGCAGGTGAGGATGAGTTGGGGCATGGGGTGGGTAGTGTGTGTCCATCCATGTCTGTCCATCCTTCCGTCTGTGTGACCGAGTTCCTCTACTCAGCCCCACCCCTGAAATACCACAGGTGAGTTCAGTGCATGATGGCACTTGTCAGTGAAACAAAAGGATGGATATGTAGCAATAGGGAAAACCTTGTGATCCCTCTGGTTTGTGTCTCCTGAGAAGTTTGAGAGACCTGTCAGTTATTTGTGTCTTTGGCCTTTGAGGAACTGCTTGGAAATGAGCCAAAACTGGTGATGATGTAAGAATGGTTGGAAGGTATGTGCAAAACCATATTCCTGTGCCCTGGGGTATGTGGGCACTGTGGAGGGGATTAACCATTTAACAAACACGTATCTTCTCCAGATGCTGGTCTTGTATTTGCTCATGTCTGTGCCCTGTTAATGCAGATAGCTTTTTAGGCACCAGCTTTTCCTGGTTTTCTTGATGAGAGCTGTCTTTCACCCTTAGCTGCACAGGAGACAATGCTGTATGGAACCAGGTCTGTTTCTGGAAAGGTCTGGCCAGCTTATTTTGCCTTGCATCACTTGCATTTGGCTTGGCTGAGAGAATTTGGTCAGAAGCATTGTCCCTGTCTGCACTGACCCGGTGTCTTGGGTCGGTGTTGGGTTGCACTTGGGTTCTGCCATGGTTTTTACATCAGCTGAATGCTCCCCAGGCTGATTTTCATGAGGTTTGCTGCATTGTGCTCAAGGCACTCTGACCTGGCTGCAAACCTTTAGTCTTGCTTCCTACAACACATACTTTCCTCACAGAAGCTAAGTTTTCATTTCTCAACTTGTACCGTTGAGCAACATTGCTGACATTTAATATCTTCACTCAAGAGGTTACTTGAAATTCCTGTTTCCAACCCATTGAGTGTCTGTGGGGTCCTTCATGGTGAAAACTGTGGTGCAAATATAGTCATATAACAAGGTCAGGCTTGATGGGCCTCGGAGCAACCTGATCTAGTGGAGATGTCCCTGCTTACTGCAGGGGGGTTGGACTAGATGACCTTTAAAGGTCCTTTTCAACCTAACACAGTGTATGATTCTATGCTTTCAACTTCCTTTACCCAGTGAGGAAGATTCCTCTCTCCTCCAGGATCCACTGTGTGTTTGCAGGCTAGCAGTGGAATTCCAGAGTGACCCCATGGCTCAGGAGAATGCTTTCACTGCCCCCAACTCTGAAAGCAAGGACACGCTGAGCAGCTTCTCTGAGTCCCTGTTGAGGATTTGTGACAGTCTCTGCATCCCCATGGTCACGGTAGGGTTTCTTTTTCCAGGGTACCTGGAGAGGTGCTTTCAAATACCAAGAGTGGGTTGCACAATTTTTTTGGAAGGAAGAGGTCATGTAGAGCAAAACAAGAACACCTGTGGTATTTGCCACCTCTCCAGAGCCAAATGTGGTGTTATATAGTTCATGCAAAATGGGAGTGTGTGGTCTTGGAGGGTGGAGGAATTCATGAAGCTTCCATGTAGGTGGCAGTGTCATTCTTCAGACTGTGCAGTCCCCATAACCTACCTGCCATGCCATCTAATCCACTACAGCTCTGACTGTTGCAGGAGATGAAGAGTGACTGAACTGTTGTTGCCCCTTTTGCCGCTTTTCCCAAAACTTGCCTGTGTCCTGGAAAGCAGCAGCATTTTGCACCTGCAGTTTCATTTTCACATTGGTTAGGCTGTCAGTCTTCACAGCAAGGGCAGGACTAAGCACTGTGCCTCAGTAAGGCCAGGAACACAGTTTAAAAAGCAGCCATGGAGAGAGGTGTGTGCTTAGTGAGAGGCCTGTCACTGAGCAGAATTGTCAAAACAATGGGACTCTGGTTGTGCTTCCAAATGTTGAGTAGATTTTGCTCGTGCTTTGCCACTGCATGGATTCTTGCAGTTGTTGGGAGCTTGCAGATGTTTTGTTTTGTATTTTTAACCAAACTCTTGGCAGGCAGCTGCAGTGGCATTGCTGTTCCCCTCGCTGAAGGGAGGGTGCAGTGCATGTCCAGTCTGGCAAAGCTGGACTCAATGTACCGTTTCTTGCTCATTGAACTTGAGTAAAAATTAATGGACTGTGAGAAAAATTCCCAGTGACCTTCTACAAGAGGGAGTTGAGTCATTCTGCTCTGAACCACTCAGGGCTGAACTCTGTAGAGAGCTCAAGCGCCTGTGCTTGCCCCTATGCAGTAAAGCGCCAGAGCACAGGTGTACACGTGCCTGAGGTCAGCTGCACTGCGGCCTGTGCCCCAACGTTGTGAGCCACCCCTGAGTGTGAGCTGTCTGACACCTAGGAGCAGTTACCTCCGGGGTTACACCGGCAGTGACGTCAGGCACTGGGCATTAGGACCTAGCTAGTTGCCAGCTGGAGGCATGAGGAGGTTTCTTCTTTGCTGTTATGTCTTGCAGAGTTAGCAGCACAGCTCGTTATGTTGGCTGAGGGGAGTGTTAGCTGATTTTCAGAGTGCTCTGTAAGCCTGCGTGCTTGCTGCCAGGCATTTTGGTAGAACTGTTACTCCATTTGTTTGGATTCAGAAATCTACATTTCTGGGCAGGCAGGACACAGGAAGAAAGCTGCTGCTTTCAGTTTTTAATGGCATATTGTGTACCTGATCTTTTCTTCTTTCCACAGAACTACCTGGAGAGGGCTGTCAGCCCATCAGTGATGGAGGTTTTCATCTCAACGCTCAATATCCTCTTCAGAGTGGTGCCAAGCATGCGGAATAAGTTCTCCAAAAAGCTGGGTATAGGGGTGGTCTGGGATCATGTTCTCTGTGCTCTTAACTGATGGAACTTGCTGCTGCAGTGTGTTACTGAGGCAGCCAGCTTACTGAGACTCTCTGTGGAGGATTATATTGCATGTTTAGATGAGTAAGAATGAAGTGCACAGTCATATTCAGCAGGCTGAAAAAGTTATTTGGCCTCGCGATGGTGATGGGACAGATTTTATTTTAGATAAGTAAGTTGTGTCAGCTTTACTCTTTCCTCTGGAATATTCAGAATTGGCTGTTCCTGTGGGCAGGGATTACACTGGATTACTGTTGGTGGGATTTTACTGTGTAGGAGTGTTATTTACTCTGTTTATAACTAAATCTTTGCACATCAGAGAAGTGATGTGTGGAATTTCTCTATTCTAAACATGTGAAGCTGGCAAATCTTCCCTTCTCCTCCTGAAAGACAACTGAGTCTCTCCTCCAAACCAAACCTGGAGTAGTTTGCTTTGGGAGAGAAGGCCTAACAAATGTGCTCTTACTGAGATGGCCTGCCCTGCTCACCAGTTTTGCATGAACATGTCTGAGGATGGTTATGGGACCTGCCCAGTCCTGCCCTGTATCAAACATGGTCTGTTTCCCTTCAGCATTTCTCTCTTGCTTCTGCTCTAGCATCCTCCTCCTTCATCCGACTGACACTGGAGCTGAAGGCCAGATTTTGCTCTGTGCAAAGGTACTGCCATGTGTGTATTGGGGGTAAGAACTTTCCAGATGGGAAAGCAGATCACGCCTTAGCTAATGCACCTGATTATGCAAGACTTGAGCCTGAAAGACTCAGGAGTGGTTGTATCTTAGTGCAAAATGGTGGTAACTGCTGGATGTGGGAGAAGAGAGAAGCAGTCGGGTAGGGGGCGGGTGGATTTACACAGTGTTGTGAGAATTCTCTGCTCTCTACTGAGCTGTGCAGATAAAATGGCCTGACTTTGGAGTAGTCAAATCAGTGGGTGTTTTGGGATAAAAACAACAAAAAAAAATAGGACCAGTAGCATCAGTTCCATCCGAGCTCTGGCTTCCTAGGCATATACTACCACTATCTTTGTTCCTCATGGTGTGTATAAAGAATGTATAAAAAATATGAGGGAGGAGGAAGACTTCAACAGCAGACATTACAAAGGGTCTTCTGTAGCAGAGGCTGTGATTTCTAGGTTCAGGAGCACATGGGGAGATACTGGGTCTGCAGAGATGTTTTACCCCCTCTTTCCTGTGACCGCATCTCATTAAGAGGAAACACAATGCACAGCACCTTTAGTTCAGGTTACCACTGTGGAACTTGAGTGGGGATGTTTGTGCCTGGGAGTGGTGTGTGTGGGGATAGATCTAGACCTCTGAACACGGTACTGTGGGGCACTAACAACTGTGTGTGAGAGCGCGAAGATGTGTGGTTAGGTGCTGTTCTGCAAGGAAATCATTGGAGAGAGGAATACCTGGAAATAGAGCTGTTCTCCCCCTTTCAGTTAACATTTTGGCATTCTTCATTATTCAACCCTGGAAACACCATTGCTACAAAATCTCCATCCTGGTGTTTACCAGTGAAATCAGGTATCAGGCGCCGCCCTCAGACACCTCCTGTTCTCTGCGGTGTTGGGGTCCTCCCTTTGCAGGACCCCCAGGTATGCCAGGTATAATGATTGTGAGAGTACCCCACTGTGTTCATATTGTCCCAAAGTACGTGAACACCTATGCTGTTGTCACCATGCACACCCACTGCATCTGTGACGTGACTGGTTTGGGAGCGCCTGGGTTGGCTCCTGGAGTCTTGTGATGGAGCAGGTGCTTGTCTGTGTCGTGAAGTAAACTGAGGCTCTAGCATACAGCATGTGGTGTTAGAACCATGAAGAGGATGTTTCTCACCTTCTTCACTGTATCTTTCTGCTCTTCTTTGCAGCAACCCTGCTTTGAATCAGGCCTGTTCCAGCTTCCTCTGCAACTTGTGCCTAAACCTTTACTCTGCCTCCGAGAAGGAAAGAACTTCTTCTCAGGAGGGCAAGTGTGGGGAGAGAGTCAAATCGCTTCACTTAGTTTGTGGCCCCACCACCCTCTATTCAGGCAATCAGTGCAAAAATAATAATTTTTTAAAAAAGCAAAAGAGGATGGAGGGAAGGGGACACACACAGATGCTCTATTTAGAGATTATTTTTTTCCCCCTAGTTGTTTTTTTTAAGCTGATCCTGGAAGGAGGTGACACTCAGACAATGCCTTTAAAAGAGTCTGGATCCCTACCAGAAAGAGTTTGGTTCATCTGCTCATGGTTTTGTTTACATTAGTGCAACTGTTCATGGCTTAGTTGAAACAATGTTACTTACCACATAGACACACAAAGCTGCTGATTAAGGTCATTGTTCCTCTGGGATACTCTGTAAAGCTTTCCTGGATATACTGTAACTTTTCCTAATAGGTAAGTCCCATATAAATGAGATAATTTCCACATCACAAAAGCAGCTTTTCCCACTGGCAGTGGTTGGTCACGGTACAGCAGCATTAGCAAAGAGCTGGGAGCCTCAAACAGAAGTGTCTTTCAAGACATCCTCAAAGGCAGCTCTGTTAAATCAGATCTCACACCTCTATTTATGCCAAATCAGAAGTGCACACGCTGTATGCAAACCGTGGGGTAGTGGGTTGGCTTTGATCTCTTACATCAGGAGCTCCCCTAGCTTAATGTGCTTGAGTTAGGGCAGGCAGATGCCTCCATCTGCCTGTTCCACTCTGCTCTGTTATAGACATTCCTCATCACTGCCTGCCTGCTCATATTAGCTTTATTTCTAGAGCAAGAGATATCTGAGCTCCTGCAGAAGGGTCTGCCTCAATTAAACTACACTGTTGCTGAAAGCCTTCTCCTCCTGGCTGAAACCCTTGAGCCTTTCTCTGTGGATCCATCTCCTTGCAGCCACCAACACTGCTTCATACTACTGTTGTACTTTGCCTACACCCTTGGGGACAGGTGAGCCACGAGTATACAAGGCAAGTGGTTTTGTGGCCATTGCATACCATGGGTTGATGGGTGAGGCATGTCTAATGTTACTGTTTCTGCTCCCATCTCCTTGAATGCAGATTTGTCCCAGAAGCAGAATTATTCTTAGCCATAAGAAGTTTCCTCCTGTCCACACAGGACCATGGAGACTGTCCCCCTCCATACGTACTCAGAGCTGCACTTTACCTCCTCGCTGTCTGTCAGGACAAAGGCAAAGCCCTGGACGTGGTAAAAGCTGATTTCATTCCTGCCCCTTGGACCCCTTTTTGTTCAGACAGACATTTCTCCCCACTCCTACCAAGCCTCTTGCAGAAGGTATTTTGACAGAGGTGGTGAGTGGTGAATGAGTGAAGAGCATGCAGTGCCTCTGCGCTGCGGGAAGTTAGCTGTGAAAAGCCACTGGGGAGTACAGATTTGACTGAATAAACTTGTGTATGTGTGGGAAGTGTAAATGCGTTGGCTAGGCTGTGAATTCACATATGGAATATAATAAATTTCCTAGCCTCAGTCTCCTGCACACATCCACAGCCTCTGCAGCAGGCTTTCTAGTGTTCCCATATGGCTCTGTGCTGCTGCACAGCTTTGAGCACTGTATAAAGCCTACAAGTTTCTTAGCCTTTGTGATGCAAATGGGCTTTCACAAAATGATGTTTAACTGATATATTTGATTGTCTACTTGAAAGGTACCGTGACTCTTCTTCACAGTAAACTCTCATCCCTTCAGCTTATATAAATATTCTAGTGAATATTTTGTTCTCTCTCCCCCTTTCCCTCCTACACACTTACCAGAGGTCGTTGTGTGCCATAAGGAGGAACCTGGATAATCTTCCAGATCTGAGCTTGGTCTACGTCCATTGTCCTCTCCTGCTGAAATTCTTCCTGTGCTACCCTGAACTTATGGGGAGATTTGGACACCAAGTCCTCCAGCTCTGGTTTTCCTGGGGAGACTGCGGGCAAACTGAGAGTGAAGAAGCTGGTTTTGGCATGTCTGAGCAGCACAGTGCTGACCTGTTACTTCCCATTCTGAAGAGCAATTCCAGCATTGTACTTATTTTACTGGTATGTGACTTTCACAAGGACAGGCTGCTTCCTTGGCCCTGATTTGGGGGCTTTTTGGTTCTTAAAGTTCTTGGTGTGAGGCCCAGGATTCTGCTCTAAGGGTCCATGTGTTCATACACAGACTTCCACCTCCCAGGGAAGCCTGATATGAAAAACAGGACCGTGTATGTGTGTTGGCTCGTCCTCTGTCATCCATCCACTGTGGTAGGCAGGGATCTTCTCAGAGCTGGCTACAAAGGGATCTGAAGGGTGCTGCCAGTGTATGCCATGAAAAACCCAATTCCTTTCTTTATCCAGATACACAGCTGTGTGCTCCAGATTCCTTTGTGGCAGCCTTTCAAGAAGCCGTTTTGCTAATTTGGGAGCCATAATTTACTACTGATAGATGAGAATGGTATGAGGAACAAAGCTTTGAAAAAGCAGTGTGCAGAGAGCAGGTCTTGAGGGCAGAGCTTTCTGTTTGCTCAGGCTTTTCATTTGGTTTGGTTTTAACTGGAGAGTCTTGTGAGATTTTTGCAGTACTCTTGTGTTTTCAGGGCTGAAAATGGCATAGTTTATTGCTCTTAAAAGACAAAATAAAAGTCTTGGGGCAGGGAAAACAGGGGAAGCAGGGGAGACAGAAGCCTTGTAGTAGCAGGACTACTGTGTTTGCCTTTATCTGGCATAATGAGCTCTGTTAACCTATGCAATCTTGACAGAATCCAGGTCTCAAAAGCTGCACAGAGGCCACATCTCACTTCTACCTCTCTCACCTGCCCTGTCATCCCTCCCCATCACTTGTCTCATGACTGTTCAGCTGGTTACATAGTAAACAGTTGCTGACATTTGCACACCAGAACATCAGATTTGCCTGTAAGGGCAAAAGCTAAGAGCTGTGGTGTTTCTTCTCCAGCCCATTAGAGAAATTAAAACGTGTTACTGAGAATAGAAAACCACACCAGCAGACCATGAAGAACCCGGGCTTGGTTCTTGCCTAGTCACCCATCAGGCATTACAGACTGGTGGGTATTTGTTCTGAGAGGCTATGAAGTAAATTTTAATATCCCAGATTACTGAAATGGCTGACAGGAGGGCTCTCATGTTGGGCAGTTCTTTCAGTTCAGGTAGAAACACCCAGGCATTTGATACCACTGCACAGCATTTGTAAAAGTGATCAATGAGTTGAAATATCAGTACAAATGAAGGAGGAGAAGTGTCCCATGAGACTTGCCTACGCTATTACCTTTTGCAGTAGTTATCACTCCATAAACTAAAGCAGATGTATACATCACACATCTGTCAATAAGCAAAAGAGAAACAGGCTCCTTCCCTGAACGTAACGACATTCCTGCTTTCCCTTTCCTGTCTTGCCGTGTGCTCTTGCAGAAATAAATTAATTTAGCTCTGTCCCAGTCTTTAAAACAAGTTGTAATAAATCACAGGCTTTGACAATTCACCTTTCAGTTGGGGAAGAGTATAATCAATCTGAATTTAGATTGGCTAATAAAACAGTGCAGTAGCCTGGGATAAATATACTGTCAGGTATAAACAAAACTTATGAGGTGAATAACCTCATCCTGAGAATGCACTAGTTAAATGGAAAGGCTTCTGCATGGTACAGTGAAAGAAAAACGAATGGCCTTCCAAGGATGATTTATTTGCATATCTGCTTTTAATAATTGTCTGGATTAGATAGAACAGATGGTTAGTGACTTCACCTGAGACCTTTTGCTCCTGAGTAGGAAGATGTTAACACAGCATTTACCAGGACCAGGAAAGCTGTGGCCCTTGGCTAGTGCCATTCTGTGCTGCCTGTGTTCATCTGGGGGTGAATGTGGTCATGATCACACTCTGTCCCACTTGCCTTCTCCACACTCCAGATCTGAGCTGGATCTCTCAGAGAGTGGAGATGATGGGTTGACTGATGTTCCTGAACGTCGTATGGAGCTGATCGTGCAGACAGCTCCCTGCCCCTTATTCCTGAAGGTCTGAAATATGAGCAGGAATCAGTCTCAGAAGTAGAGAGGGGTTTCTGGAACTTGCAGCCTGTTCTTACCTTACCTGCTTTCCTTGGGTGTGGGGTCCCACAACCACTTCTTCTCCATCATCCCAGTCTGGATGCATGGCTACCATGTGAAGGCAGCTGGAAGAGGCAGTGGGCTGTCCCAGTAGGCTGTAGGCTCGGATGCTGAGACCAGTTTTCTGTTTACATCTTCCACCAATGCCTTTTGCAGTGCAGTAGTCAGGAGTACTGGGGGAGGAGATAAGAGGTAGTACAGGCTGACATAGTACATGCTGAGATGATTGTATTGTGTCAGCACTGCCAGGCATTCTCTGCCTGATCGTTATGGCAATGTGTCTGTTTGTGCATGCTGTGCAGGTGACTAATGATAAACACCTTAACAACAGAAGTATGCCCAAACTAAGGCCACTGGCTGTGGGATTTGGCTTGGAGACTCCAGACAGAGCTCTCTAGTGAAGAGGCAGGCTCGTGGGCTGAATGCTGTGTATATGACTGACTCTTCCATTTTCTGTGATTGAGTGATTGCTTGTCTGGTTTGTGTATGTTTCACACAGTTTAGCTGTTCTGTTGCTACTGCAGATACAAGGCTGCCAGCCTTTTGAAAACAAGTAACTATGGACTGACTCATAAGCTTGATTTTAGGTAAGCATCTTTAATATGCAACCTGGATTTTCAAAACAGCAAGGAGAGCAAAAGTGCCAGAGGCTCTGTGCTCATGGAAACACAGCCCTGGCTTCAGGATTCCACTTGGCTAGAACATTGACCTTAAATGCATGTTACCTCTGCTCTCATGTGCTGGACAGGAATTAGAGAGGCAAATGCATTCTTTAGAGGGGGTATGACTCAGAGCTGCCTATCAGACGAGAGTCCCTCTGCTTTATCCAGGTCTCTGTTTAATCAGGACCTACTTCATCTGAACAGTGCTTTATTAGGCTGTTTCCCAAGGCACCTGATTAGCATAATAGCAGTGACTTCTGCTTAATCAGGGCAGGAAGGTAATGTGTGCCTCTTCCCTTGCAGGACCTGGTCTGCTCAAGCTCTGTGGAGGTGGCTTGGAAGGTGTTGATGACTCTAAGGACCTTCCTGGAAAGAAATGAGGATGTCATTGTCTGTGACCTCCTCCGGAGTCAGTTCCTACAGATTCTGCAGCAGCTACTGGTAGAGAGCAGCTCGGCCTCCTTACAAGGTGACTCCTTTCTGTGACTCAGTGTTGCTGTAAGGGCAACTAGCAGAGCAGGTGGCTGTAGGGATGCAGTCTGAGACAAAGTGTTTTTTAACTGCTGATGGAGCCTCAGCATTTACCTGTGTGAGGAAATTTATGGACAGAACTGTGCTGATTTAGTTTCCTTCTCCAGATACTGTTGTTTTGAAGTGAGTCTTTTACTGATTTTGGGTTGTTCTGGATTCAAACTGATTGTTAAACCAAGGTAAGGTTTTCTTATGCTGTCTTAAGTGTTCAAGTGGAGAACTGTGCTAGTAAGTCTCCCAGCTTCAACAGGGGCTCGACTGGTGACTGAAAGACATTCTCCTTTTTGCCTCTTCTCTGTGCAAAACAGCTTGGTGTGCTTGAGCACACTTGGTTTCCAGGGCACAGGGACTGCAAACAGAGATTGAATAATTCTTAATACTGATCTCCAAACAGGAACTGTGGTGTCACCAGATCTCAGGATTCTTTTAAATCTCTCAAAGATTTCACAGGGCTGTGACTGGGGGAAATCCCTGTTTTCCTTACTAGCCCTGGCTGTAGAGTTGGGACTGGTGTCCCATCATGAATGGTGCTGTGCAAAGCAGTCTGTGAGCTTGAACTGAACAAGGGAGCAGTGCTGGGATGTCCTTGGCTCCCCTGAGATAGAGGCCTGGCACAGCTTTTGCCTGTTTCTGAGGGGGTCCCCAACACTTGTAACAGCCCTGCTCAGTTTGGAGTGTTTTTCTGTGCAGTACTAGGGATGGAAGCAACAGGAATGGTTGTGCCTTGCCTCCAGCAAAGTCAGTGGGCTGGAGAAGAGAAGGTTAAAAGCAGGAGCATGGTAAAATGTGAGGCTAGAAGGTTATAGATAAAGCCAGATCTGATCTTGTTTGGAGTTGTGGCATCCCTCTGCAACTGAGGTGTGCCAGAGCCTGTGGGGAGGTAGATTGTCCATTTCCTTTTGTGGGAGTCAGACCTATTCCTCCAGATTGCTGGTGATGGAGACAGGACACTGGGCTAGAGGAGCTTTTGCAAGATTAGAGCCCTTCTGCTGTGTCTAATATCCCCAGCTCCTCTTCATTCTGCATCTTGAACTCGTTAGCTGAGTTACTGGCAACCCCATGCAGAAAGTCAAACACCAGATGTACTCTGAGGACATGGCAGCTCTCTGTGAGGTCTGGGGCAGGTAAGTCCAGGGCATCTGCACTCCATTTCAAACTGTACCCTGCTCTCAGGCAACAAGACAGCCCCACAGTGGGACTCCCTCACGAGCATGTTAACCCTGTGGGGACATCTGTATGTGTTTCCTCTAAAAACCTGCAACTCTTTGAGTCTTTGTGCTGGCATTTTCTGGAGGTGAGGGGTGTTTGCTGTAGGTAGAGCTATAAACAATGCAAAAATCTTTACCTGTTTACAGTGCTGCAGAAGAGTGAACGTACAAGGGAGGGGGCTGCCCTGGGAAGTTGGTGCTCTGAGCAGCTCCATTCTCCTCATGTACAGAGCTGCCCCATGAGGCTCTCACCTCTGCTGACTCCACTCTGCCCTGTGGGGTGGGATGGACAGCGTTTCCCAGCCTCACAAGATGCTGGAGAAGGAATGCTGTGCAGCCAGGTGCTCTCAGGTGCTGGGCTGCTCTCAAAGCATGGGCTGCCAGTGATGGTCAAGAGGGCAGTTTGGTGACTTCAGGCTTATTAGAGGTGTCACTTTGAAAGGGCAGCAACCATGCCCTTTAGGTGGTTCATTGAGGTCCTAAGCTTGCTTTTCTCCCTCCTTTCTAGTTGTTGAGTGCTGTTGGCAGGATCTAGCATGTAACTCTGGATAAATCACAGTAGCAGGAAGGGGTCCTGAGGATTTAGTTTGGCCTCTCTATGTGTGTATAGGGGGAATACTTCCTCCCCTAACCCACCCTCATTCTTGAGCTGGAAAATTAACAATTCTTGGCACACTTTAATGTACAAGAGTTCACTGAGAAGCTAAGCTGTCTGCACCCTTCTTAGCTAACAGGAACCTGCCTGTTTTGCTGAGCCTCCTTTTCCTGGTGCAGCTGCGGAGCAAGGGTGTGAGGGAGCTGGACAGCACAGACTTCAAGCTGCTTCACCAGGGTGAGTCTGTGTCCATGTTCTCCCAGGGGGCTTTGATCTGTGTTTGTTAATTGTTCCATAAGATGAAGAGGGCCTGTTTTTTTGTCCTTTGGAGAAGGTGTACTTTGCATTACAGTTACAGTTGCTTTGAGATTCTTTCACAGCCAGAGCATTGTAAAGAGCCTTGGTTACCAGTTCAGTTAACAAAAGCCAGGTTCTGCCTCTTACTTTTACAATACCTTGTTGTCTGAAACCTCACAAGGTGGCCAGAGTAATCTCCTGGCCATGACATAATGACTGTCTGTGACAGTTGCTGACCTGGCATGTGACAAGTATTGCTGATGTGCTTCCCAAAACATCCTTCCCCATCCACACTTACCAACACACTCCTGTGGGATTCAGGCCACAGGGGTGTCCTGGAAACCAGCCATCAAGGACCAGCAGCCTAGTGAACCTGGGCTCTCCCTGGAGTGTGAGGCCAGAGTATAGGGGTCCCAACCAGCTGTGGAACTTGCCCACTCCACCCCAGAGACATAGAAGAGTGGCCTGTGTTTGTTTCTTCACCGTACTGTGACTTATTCTCTGGTCTTACTGCTCTCTGACCCTTACTCAGTGACTTCTCCCTTCTTACTTGACTATTGGAGGTTCATGCAGGCAGTGAAAAAAGAATAGGTACTAGAGGGAAGTTCAGCTGGTCCATCCTCTCATGTCTTCCCTGTTCTGACAAATTGATCTCTCCAGCAGGCTTGAAAGGACTATCCCCTTCAATTTGCAATGTTCCATGTCTCGGGGCTGCCTGTCTTGCCCTTGGAAAGAAGCAGTGTTTCTCAGACATTCATTAGCCAAGGGAACTGGAGGTGGGGAAGAAGCATGCCCTCTTTATACTAGATCTTTATAGCTGCTGTGATATCAAAGCACGCCTCAGCTGCTCCCAGGAGTCACAAGCTCCTTCTGCTCTTGCTTCCTGCTCTGTATTTTCCAGCATGACTCTCCCCTTGCCCCAGCCACCCCCTTCATTCCCTGTGTGGCTTCCTAGGCGATGTTGTTAAGGGGTGGGGGTGCAGGGCACTCTCCTCTGATGAGGCCTGCATGAAGCCAGCTTGTAGATGGAGGGGGTGTGGGGAGGCGTGTTGATGTGTGTTTTTTTGAGAAGCTCATCAGAAGATCTCCTATGACAGTTTGACTGAGCCCTGCAGTCCTGGATTTCACTCCCAAACTCTTACTGAACATTGTTCCTAAATCTTTGGTGCTTACAACAGACAAGGTGGGTTTATTCCCAGTGTGAGCAGAGTTGGCGAGTGGAGGAGCAGAGCCCTCCGTGCCGTTCCCAGTCAGATCGCCATGTGAGACAGGCCTGTGGCTGTCCATGATTGACCTAGTAGTGGGATTAAACTTGCTCTGTGGGAACAGGTAACTTACAGTCTGTTGCCCTTGGATTTGCTACTGCCCAGTGTGATATATGCCCTTTAATACACCCTTTTCTATTGCCCCTGCCCCGTTATCACCCTCCGCTGCGCTGTTCAGTTTAAAGCAAACACTCTATGGCAGATGCCTGTTGCTTTGTCTGTACTGTGCTCTGTTTATTTTCACTTTAGGTTCTGTTGCTCTCCTCTGAATTCTCTCCCCACTGACTGACTTCCTTCACGTGCTGAGGTGCTCTGTTGTGTTGGTGTCTCTTACGCACGTTGTTTTGTTTCCAGTCAGTAATCTCTGTGGGAAGTGCAGGCCGGGGGACGCTGACCTCCTGCAGCCATCCTTGAATTTTCTGTACTGGAGCCTTCATCAGACAACACCTTGTAGTCAACAGAGAGGTGAGGCAAGATTGTACTAAGTTATTCTCAGTGAGGTTGTAGCTTGGCCATTAGAGACTATACTCTAACTGTCTCAGCAGGTAAGGTGGATTTTTCCCCTTCAGGCACAGAATTACAGTTAACAAAGACTGTTTGTATTTTGGTTGAAGTTTTTTAGGTTGAGGGTTTTGTTTTGATTTGGTTTGGTTTTGCTGCCTTCTGATGATTCAGGAATTGGCTGCTGAGATACAGAACCACTGTATTTTTCTTGTTCATAAAACACAGCAGTGGGGCTCCAGTGCCTTGTTTGAAATGTCCTGGTATTGCCATGGTTCAAAAAACTAAACAATAATAGAGAACAGCTCTAACCAACCTTCCAGCTGTGTTAGCTGAAGGCTGGTCATTTTATTAGCTGGCCAAGCAGTTACTTGTGCTGTGGGAAATGAATAGCAGCATAGCTGGACAGCCTTACTCTGATGAGCCCTGGCACCTGGGGCTGCCTCACTGCAGCAGGGGTGTGCTCTGCACTTCTCTCCTGCTTGACAAGCTGGTTTAACCTGTGCCATCCCGTCAGCCTCTCTGCTTATTTTTCTCCCACCAGCAGTGGCTGTGCTGCTGTCCAACGTGTCCTTGCTAGAGCTCCTGCAGAAGGTTTTGGAGTGCACCTGGTTGCAGTCCCCTCCCTCTCAACCTGCCTACCTGTCACCTGAGGATGCCTTGCTGTGCTCTGGATGGCTCTTGGTTGCATCCCTCTTATCTTATCAGCATCGCTACAATACTGAGGTTAGAACTACTCTAGTGTTCAGATCCAGGGAATGGCTAAACCTTAAAAAATTAAAAATAAAAAATAAAGTCTTCATTAGTGAAGGAAGGTGTTTTGACCTGGAAACTGCTTGCCTTGGTTGCTCTTTTTTTTACTGTCCTCAAGTTGTTACTTGCTGTGCTTCTCCAGCAGGATTGGAGGGTAGCGTGCAGCTGAAGGCTGAGACCCAAATCACTGGGGAGTTAGAGAGGGGCAGAAATCCTGGGGGACAAAGTGCCTACCCAGCCCTCCTGATCCAAATCACTTTCCTCTTCAGGACAGATTTTCAGGCCATTCTCAAGAGGAGGGTGGCAGACACAGCTCCCATGTTGTTAACTGCTTTTTTGATACTAAAATGATGCCTAGTGGAACAACCACCATCCAAACCTATTATTGGCAAATAAGTGCTCAATATTAGCACGCCCTTAGGAGCAGCAGTCACTGTGTTTGATGCTTTGCAGTCTGACAAGAGAGCTAAGCTGGAGTTGTCAGCTGACATTAGAATTACAACTTGAGGGAAACACTTTCTAATGGGGGATAACGTTTCCTTGCGAAGTGCCTACCCAGGCCTCTCTCCCTCTCTTGATACAGAGTTAAACAGCCTGTCATGAGCTGTGAGCTCTGCCCTTGCCATTATGCCCAGCAGTGTATGTTCTCTGGGAGTCAGTGTACCTATTCACGGGTGATAAAATCACATTAAGGACATGCCTGCATCTGCACAGAGAGCAGGGGTTGCTTTTCTAGTGCTGAGGGAACACATTTTCCAAGAGGTCAACCCAGACCAAGTCTGTGCATGTTACTTCACTGGTGTGCTGCATCTGCATGGGTCTTGGAGCACAGGACTAGTGTGGACTGTCACCTGTGTGAATGCGTAGCAAGACCTGCCTGTCCCTGCTTGTTATACTGCTGAGCACAATTTGCCTTCTCAGTTTCCAACTCAGGGCTGTATCTGGGTGGTCAGTGCTGTGCCAGTCCCAAAAGGGATTAAATTCTAGTGGCAACTCTTGAGCTTCATTTTTAGGTGTGACTTGCTCAGCTTATATTGATCCTTGAAGTGCAATCATTTAGATATGGGAAAAGGAACTACAGATAGAGGTGGCAGATGGAAGTGGTTGAAAGCTGCTTCAGTGTTTCTGATTGTCTGCATTTCAAAGCTTCAGTATTTCTAATCATCTGCTGAGGGGGGGGAAGGAGAGGGAGGTCAGAGGAGGACTCACATCTCTGGTTGCTTTCTGACGCTTAGTGTAGCTGAAGCTGCACAAAGCATCCCAGAGGTCCTTGTAAGAGGCTTTGGCCTCTGTGGCTGTGAACATGAGCTGATGCCAGGCTGTCTTCCTCACCCTGCAGTTTTTTAAAGGGGAACAACGGCTCTGAGAAACAGGCCAGTTCATCTCAGGTTGATGCTAATTACAAGGACTTGTCTGGCCAGAGCAGCCTTTTATCTTAATTGTGTTACTGCCACTGACTTTAGGAGGAGCCTGTGGATAACCGTGGGTCATGGGTGGTAGACTATTAGCAGCTTTGCCTTGTCAGTTCTTAGACAAGTAACCATGGCCTCCCTGTTGCAGGAGGTACTCCTAGCTCTCCTTTTCAAGGTTTCTCTCATCAGAAGATGGTTTGAAGGAATGGGCCCTGTGGTCCTTATGCCTGCCCTCCCATGCCAACTCTCTGCCTTACTGAAGAGCTTGAACCCTTCTGGGCCTCTGTGAGGCTTCATGCCATCACAGCTTGGCTGCTCTGTGAGTGAAACAGGGTAGTGCAGACTTGCACTCCCAAACCCACCTTTCCTGTTTCATCTAGTTCCCAAGTCTTTACCTCCTCTGCCTCCTTCACCCATGCTACAGTTCCAAGCCCTGGGCCCCCCGCAGCCTCCCCAGCCCCAGCAGGCAGGGACAGATCATTGTCACTGCTGGTTTTTGCCTGCCTGATCCCTCAGTCTGGCTGACTGGCTGTGTGGCTGAGGCACAGCTGTGCTTGGTGATGGCTGTTCCTGCCACTCCATGTGCTTGGCAGCCGTGTACCTGAGGGCCTGCACGAAGTAGCGACAGCGAGTCAGGCAATCAGGTTGTGCTGTGGTTTGCAAGCTGTGTGGGCTGGCAACTGGTGGTGAGGGAAACTTGAGACTCTTCTGTCTCGTTCAGACTCTTGAAATCCTGCTGTTGTCTCTTGTTCTCATGGGTAGTGTCCCAGGACTCGAAGTAAGGGAGCATTTTACCTAGTCCAAACCAGCAGTGTTTTTTGTCTTCTATTTAATTTCTCCTCTAGGTTCACCAGACAATTTCTCTAGATCTGAGAGAAGTCTTGAATGCAGTGATCTTCAGAAAGAAGAAACCAATCTTGCTGCTAGGTAATTTGCATCTGTTACAGGGATGTGACTGGAAGCAGCTGCTAGAACCATGCTACAGGCAGCAAGGGACAGCTGGTGACTATGGAATGAGATGGTGGGAATCTGGAAGCTTTGGTCCATTTGGCTTTGAGAGTATGTAACTGGTGGTGAGGAAGGGCAAAAGGGAACTGTTTGTAGTTCTGCTGTGTTTGGACAAATCTCCTTGGAGCTTGGTAGTGATATCGGAGACTGAGCAGTAACAGGGATAGTGTCTCACAGAGAGGATACAAACAGGGGAATTTGTGTTGCTATTCCTGCCTGCAGCTGTCAGCAGGTATTGGGCAGCTTCAGTGGGGCCTTAAGCCCAAATTTTCCCTCCTTACCTCTCCCAAGGGCATGAAGGATAATGGTTTTAAAGCAGAAAAGGGGAGATTTAGGTTGGATATTAGGAAAAAATTCTTCAATATAAGGGTGGTAGATTACTGGAACAGGTTGCCCAGGGTGGTGGTGGAGGCCCCATCCCTGGAGATATTCAAGGTCAGGCTTGATGGGGCTCTGAGCAACCTCATCTAGTGAAATTGTCCCTGCTTAGTGCAAGATGGTTAGACTAGATGACCCTTAAAGGTCCCTTCCAACCTTACACATTCTATAATCCTATGCTGCTGCATCGGCACCAGCACCCAGGGCAGGGAAGAGGAAAACAGTGGCACACACTAATAAGTGTCTCCCTGTCTAGTGAGCATCATGCAGTTCCTGAGAGCTGCCTTACAACAGAACTTCTCCTCCTCCCTGCTGGTGATCGTTGGCCAAAACACAACTCAAGGTGACATGCAGCCACAGTCATCATCACTTCAGGACACTGCCCTACACCCCCTTGCCATGGGACAGGTCTTCTCGCTTGTTGTCAGCCTGCAGAACCTTTTGGTGCATGTCCAGTTGCAGGTATATAACAGAAGACTTTTGGGACAACGCTAGTGTTCTTGGGCTTTAAGCAGGTACACTAACCTGAGGAGAAACCATCCTGTTGCAGAACCTGAGGGGTTGCCTTTCTTTTTTCCTTCTGCCTGCATTTTCTACCCCTCAGACATGTGGTGAGGAGGAGGGGAAATGCTCTTGCTGCCGCATGGCGCAGTGAGAAAGGAGGTAAATCAAGCGATGCGGTACTCCCTGCTGCTGAACCGGAGAGCTGAAAGCCTCTGTGCTAATGACAGTCTCTCTTTTCCCATCTCCTGCTCTGCAGGGACACCACACCCATGGGGACAGAGGTGGGGAAGTGTAACAAACCCCAGTCCTTCCCCAGTGCCCCTGGCAAGGTGCTGTGGGGGTAGTGCATCCGCGTACATTTAACTTGCTGAAGTGATGCTGGGCTCCAGGGAACAGGGCACTGGTTTACATTTCTCTCTCTTGAGCCATGTTGGGCTCCCATCTTCATTCTTTGAGGCTGTTACTTTAATTTTTTTAGCCTTAGAATAAGTAGTCATGCCTTTGTCTGCCTTCTTGACATGACAGATAGTTTGCAGCACGTTGCATCCCATGAAGGAGATGAAGGGTGTTATTTTCCTGTGTTGTGTGCTCTTCAGATCCCACCACTTAATGAATTTTCCTCTTGCAATAGCTGCTGACTGGGGTTTTTTTTTCCCTTTTTTTCCCCCCTTTTAAATTTTTTTTTCTTTTCTCTCTCTTGGTATTCCAGAAAGACTTGCTGCTCTCTCAAGCTGTGGTTGCCTGCCTGGAAACCTTAGTGGAATACCTATATGTGAAGAACCAGGATGTTGGTAAAGTCCCTGCTCTTTTCTTCCCTAGGTTTCCCTCCTGCAGTGAGTTCCAGCTCTTTGATCTCTATCCAGTAGCACCCTGGAGCAGATGCTTAATGAGTTTATGCACAATAAGAAAAATTATTTGTATGCCTAAAGTTAATCATGTGCTTTGTGGGATGAAATCACAGTGCCTGGCTCTCCTGCAGGCATGAGTCCTCACTTTGGCTCTGGACACTGAGATGCTTTCCAGATGGAAAAAAGTCATTCCCACCCCCCCATATGGTAACAGTGAAAGGTTTAGGAATGGAGGAAGTATGGGAATAGTCTCTTGCTTCCAGGCCAATTGCAGCAAACCTTTAGACTGTAAATACAGGGGAAGGAGGTTCTGATATGATGTGTCTTCCACACAGACAGCACTGGTCAGAGTTTGGCCCTGAGGGAGAGAAGGAAGAACAGGGTACTAGGCAGCCTTAGACCTTGATTTCTGAAGTTTGTCTCAGACCTAATGTGTACCATTTGAGCAATATAGAATCATAAAAGGTTTTGGGTTGGAAGGGATCATCTAGTCCCAACACCCTGCCATGGGCAGGGACACCCTCCACTAGCCCAGGTTGCCCAAAGCCCCACGAAACCTGACCTTGAACACTCCCAGGGAGGAGCCATCTACAGCTTCTCTGGGCAGCCTGTGCCAGGGCCTCATCATCCTCACAGTGAAGAATTTTTTCCTAATATCTAATATAAATGCACCATCTCTTAGTTTAAAACCACTAGCTCTTGTCCTGTCACTACACTACCTGACAAAGAGTTGCTCTCCATATTTCCTGTAGGCCTCTTTGCGTCCTGGAAAGGCTGCAAGAAGGTCTCTCTTGAGCCTTCTCTTCTCCAGGCTGAGCAAGCCTGACTTTCTCAGCCTGTCTTCATAGCAGAGGTGCTCCAGCCCTCCGATCATCCTCTGGACTCGCTCAATATGTTTCTTGTAGTGGGGACCCCAAAGCTGGATGCAGTACCCCAGCTGGAGGCTCACCAGAGTAGATTAGAGGGGCAAAGTCAAGTCACTACCCTTGACCATGGTCATGCTGGTTTTGATACAGCCCAGGATATGGTTGGCTTTCTGGGCTGCAAGCACACATTGCTGGCTCATGTTGAGCTTCTCATCAATCAACACCCCCAAGTCTTTCTCGGCAGGGCTGCTCTCAGTCCATTCCCTGCCCAGCTTGTTGTGCTTGGGATTGCCCCAACCTGTGTGCAGATCTTGCATTTGGCTTTGTTGAACTTCATGCAGTTCTCATGGGCCCAACTCTCAACCCTGTCAAGGTCCCTCTAGGTGGCATCCCTTCCCTCCAGCATGTTGGCTGCATATTGACTGTTTGTCGTTGGCAAACGTGCTGAGAGTGCACTCAGTCCCACTGTCCATGTCACTAGGAAAGATGTCTAACAGTGCTGGTCCCACTGCCAAGCCCTGTGGAATGCCACTCATCACTGGTCTTGATTTGGACATTGAGCCATTGGCCACAACTCTTTGAGTGTGACCAGCCAGCCAGCTCCTTATCTGCCGAGTGGTCCATCTGTCACATCCATGTCTTTCCAGTTTAGATACAAGGATGTCATGTGGGACATCAAATGCTTTGCTCAAGTCCAGGTAGATGACATCCATTGCTCTTCCCTGACCCACCAGTGCTGTAACCCCATCTTAGAAGGCCACCACATTTGTCAGGCATGATTTGCCCTCAGTGAAGTCATGTTGGCTCTCACCAATCACCTCCATACTATCCGTGTCCCTGAGCATAGTTTCCATGAGGATCTTGCCAGGCACAGAGGTGAGACTGGCCGGCCTGTGGTTCCCTGGGTCTTCCTTTTTTGCCTTGCATAACAATACAACAGTGTTGTACAGAAACCCTTCTGCTTACTGTCAGCTTCCTGCCACAACGGCCAGGTGCTGGCTCTGGTCTCAAAGCAGACAGCACCCTGACTTGTGTGATGCAGACATTTAAACATGGAGAGAAGGGGATGGAGTGAGTGAACACCAGACAAAAGGGACACTGGGGGGGGGAGAGGAGCTGTTTGAATGGAAGTGTGATTCTGCAGATGGATGACAGCCAGTAGCTGAAGGGAGGCTATTAAAAGGCTGGGTTAAAATAAAAGAGGTGGCGTGTTATGGGGAGGTACTGCTGGTTAGGGACTAAGTCAATAATGAAATGCAGCTTCAGCAACAGTTGAAGAAGAATTCAGGCTGCCAGAATTCTTGCTGTGGTGCAGAAGTTCACACCTGCAGTAACAGGAGCCTCCTCATTCCACAGGCCGTAGCTGTGTCGCACTGAACAATGTGAAATGCCGCAAGGAGTGTGGCCTGGGCTCTGCCTCATTTGCTGCTGTCTAAAACCCTCTCTTGCTCTAGAAGTTTCTCCAGATGTGCAGAGCCAGCTCAGTGCATAGTGGTGGTAGTCTCATTTCCACCAGTTAAAAGGTACCCCTCCAAATTCTACATTATAGTTTTAGTGTTGCTTTCCCCTAGAAAAGGTTGTTGTGGTGGCAATAGGGAGGTTACCTGACTGCTGGTGGAAAAGGGACCTTTCTGAACCTCTGGTGAGTTGCCATTGTGTAACAAATCCTATCAGCTGACCTGTTGTAATTGTCCATCCCATGCAATAAATACATCCTAACCTGCAATAAATACAAGGTAATAACACTTATCTTTAGCATTCAGTGAGAGACTTCACGCTGTCACAGATGGTGACCTTCAGCTTGACCTCTGTTTATCATATATGCTCCTTATTAAGATAATTTTCTCTGTGGATTGTTTGCATCACTGCCATCAGCCTGGCTGGTCCCCCTAGCATGCTCTGATGCAGATCCAGGCTCAGCTTATGTGGTTTACGTTACAGGGCAGTCTTCATTCCCCAAAGACTGCAGCTAAATAAAACCTGTGGTCAGGAAACTTGTCCTCATATTGAAACCAGAGGGTATTATTTTTAAACCCTGGGCTAAAGATATCCCCTTACTATTTTATGACAGGACCCCAGGAGAAGGTTTCTCTTCCTGTACTAGCACAAAGATGGGCAAAGCGTACTTTTTGCTTTAAAAAGCTATTAAGCTTTTGTCCTTATGACTGAACTCTTGCCCAAAGAGTGACAGATTAAAAAGCATGTAAGAACAGAGCAAAATATCCCCTTGGTGTTTCACAGCATGGGGCCTGGAAGAGAAAACTTGGGGTCACTATTGAAGACTCTCCTTATTTGGGTCCAGCCTGTCACTTGCCCGATTTTAGAGCTTTCTTTGGTTTCTCCTTCTTTCCCAGCTCTACATGTTGCTTCCCAGCCCTGGCACCGATTCCTGCTCTTCACCCTGCTCAGTGGGGGCCAGAAGTCCTTCCTGCAGCCAGAAGTTCTCAGGCTGATGACTTTGGTGAGCTGGGGAAGGGCAGGCTGTTCTCCATTTTTGCTGGTATGTTGGTTCCGCGCAGGCAGGTCGGTTCCTGGAACTGGCCCCCTGCGCATACGCAGTCTCAGCACTGCTGTGGCTTTGTCTGGTGCTGCCCTGTACCTCTGAGCACACTTCCCTTCCACACCCTGCAGAAACTGACTGATGTTAGTGAGCACGTCCTGTTCCTCTGCTGTTTGCAGCATTTATTTATATCATGTAGGACCCCTGGGGAGGAGAGGGGAAACCTACGGAGAACATGCAACTGCTGTTGTCAGTCAGGGAGCCTGCTGGAGCTCCGTGAGAGCAGAGCTCTGCTTGGCATCCCAGCTGCTCTCCCCATCTTTGGCCTTACAGACCTGACTTCAGGGTGGGGAGTTACTGCAATCCCTGCTGTACCTGGGACCTGCAGGTGACAGAGGGAATGCAGTGCTGCCCAGCAGGACAGCTGATGCTGACACCCTCGTGGCAGTGGATGAGAGGAAGGGGCTACTCACGTGAACCTTCCCCCTCCAAATACATGATGAGTTTATGAATCTTTACTAATGTTACATCACTTGTAAAATGTTACCTGGTTAATTTAGGTCCTTGACCACCTAAACTAAAATAAGTCTGGTTATAAATAAGAGTACTGACAACACGGATGTTTGCACTGGTTCTGTTACAAGTGATAGAAAAATCAGGCCTGTGGTAAAGGTGCTGCAGCATCCCATTACATAGAAAAGGTTTTTTCCAGGAGATGAGTCACTGTTGGAGTCTGCATTTCACTACTTGATGTCTGTTTTTTCCTTTGTTCAAGTTTCTGCGATATCAGAGCACCAATATTATTTCTCAAAAAGAAATTAGCCAGATTCTCCAGGAGGCAGCAGAAGCCAACTTAGCAGAGCTGCCTGAGGCCACCTCTCGTGCTCTTCACCTCTTTCTTTGTCAGGTAAGAGAGAGGTGACTGCCCAGGAAAATGAGAAGGGAATCTCAGGTGGGATTGCTTTAGCCTTTGATGGGGAGCCATCGGTTTCCTTTGAGGAGGTTTTAGTAAGATGATGAGGAATCCTGCAGCTGCTAGCTTGGGCATCCCCTTGAGGGATTCGAGGTGAAATGGGAAAAGGAGTGATGCCAACAGCCACTGAAACTGCATTGGTGTTGCTGTGGGCAGCCCCTTGATTCCTCCTAGAGCAAAGTTTGAAGGTGTCACTGCTCTGTGTGGAGATGAGGGAGGGAGGTATGAAGGAACAAATCCAACAAACAGTTTCCTGTTGGTCTGGAAATTATTCTTTCTTCTGACTGTTCAGATTCAGAGCAGTCACTGCCAGGTGGAGCCCGGGCAGTCAGAGACTATTCCAGCCTTGCTGGAGCGCCTTCAGGGACAGAGGAGCACTTGTGTAAAGCATCAGGATATTGTGTATCCTTTGCTGGGCAGACGCCTTTGGTAGGTGGTGTGGTGTGGGAGGTGTTAACAGAGGTGGGAGGGATACCCAATCCTTCCCTTGTTCCAGCTGAAGGCAAACAGGAGTGGAAAAACTGAGTGGTTCTACACTTAAATCACTTGGGATGAAAGACATTGAGGAGACATTTGGGATGAAAGATGGGTCTCCCTGCTGGGATTGCATTCATCTATATGGCAGAGGTGGTCTAATGAAGGGGGAGCTGCCCGGGGAGCCTGTGACCCATCAGTAACAATCCCTGTATTGATTTCCTTGAGGGGTGAACACTCACTTCACCTCTGTCAGTGTGCCAGCTGGCACCTGTAGCTCTGTGAAGTCATGGAAACCTAAAGATGACTTGAGCACTTGCCGAGAACAGTGAGTATTCAGAAACTGCTCTGTGGAGGTACCAAACTGTGTTCTGCTTGGCCTTGTCCCCTTCTGAGAACTGAATCCTCCTCCGTGGACAGGAGGCAGGACCCCACTCTCAGATTACTTCAGGAGAAAGAGGGAACCTGATGCAGAATTTATTTCTCAAGGCCTTTGCCTTCCTGTTTGCATCACACCATGTTGCCTCAGACGAGTAGTAGTGATGGAAGTGTTCCCAGCAGTGATTTCCTGTTGAGGTGGGGACTTTCTCCACTGTGGGAGTGTCATCAGCCATGTGTAGGGCGTGTACTGGGTGAGGTGTTTTTTATCTATGAGTAGTTTGTCCCCGTGGTTATCCCCAGCGTGACACTGCTGCTCTGTGGTGGGGGATGGTCAGAGCACAAGTTGTCCAGATGGACACCATCCAAGCCCCATGAAGCTCCTCTCTGGGGCTTTTTGGTGCCTGTACGGGGGTGACCCAGAGGGAAGGCAGACAGGGGGCCTTGTGACATTGCTAGAGCTGCTTCTCATTTCTGGCTTTTCCACACACAAAGAAGCATTCAAATCTTGGTTGTTGGGGAGGGTTTAGGACTTGCTCAAAGAGCAGAAGTGGTGGCTACATGAACCAGGATAGCCATGTACGTGGAAGACAGAATTCTCTGGTAAAAACCAAGCTTTGACGTCAGTTTTGTCAAAAACTGACTTTCTTCAGGTTCACCCACACTGGCGTTTCTCACATGTGTTTTGGGGGAGGGCTGGTTTAGTAATGAAAACCTCCTGTCAGCAATGTGTCAGCTGTGGGAATTCCAGTAGCGTGCTGGAGTTCAGCCATGCCTTCCCTCTGGGTTCCGCTCATGCTGTCAATAACAGATGTCTGGGAAGCGTGGCAGTGTCCCTCTCACACATTGGAGACTGAAAGGGGGAGATGCAGCACGTGCAGCAGAGGGACAAGGCAAGAACAGACTGGGAGACCCCATCCTCCCACTTACTCCCAGTGAGCCAGGGGGAGAAGATGGGTGAGGGAGGTTGGTTGTTGTTTGTTTCACTTTCAGAAAAAGGTTTGTTGAAAATAATTTATAAAGGCTGGTTACCGAAGTGGCTCCTTGTTTCCTTTTCTGTGCGGGATGGGGCATGGTTGATGCTCTTCGGGTATCAAGATCCAGAACTGCAAGGTGAAAACGACGTCCTAGGTGAGCAGCAGGTGCAGGGGAAGAGGCTCTGCTCCCCCCCTTAGCTGGTGGTGCTGCGGGATCGCTCCTTTCCTCTGGGCTGCCGGGGGAGGGTCAGCCGGGACCTCTGGAGAGGCGCATGCTGCTTGTCTCACGGGGAAGAGCCTTCTTCCAACTCACGGATGCTCCCTCGGCTGCAGCCCTGGGCCCCCGCCGCCCTCCCACCCCGGTAAGTGCCCCTTTCTACGGGCGCTTAACTAACGGCGCGCCGTCCCTGCAGAGCCGGGGCGGAGCAGCAGGACCAGACCCGCCGGGCGAGGGAACCGGCTCCAGGTCCGGCCCCCTCCCGCCGGCTCCCCGCGGCCCCACCGCCCGCGGGAGCCCCAGCGGGGCCGGGCTGGTGCCGGGGCGGGGCGGGAGCTCAGGAAGTGACACGACGGGGCGGGGCGGGCAAGCGACGGCGGCGGCATGGCAGCGCGGCGGGCGTGAGCGCCGGTCCCGGTACCGCTATCCGGCCCGCAGGTGAGGGGCGCCGGCCGCGCCGCCGGCGGGGCAGCCCGCGGGGAGGAGCCGGGGCAGCCCGCGGGGAGGGGCCGGGGCAGCCCGCGGGGAGGGGCCGGGGCAGCCGGGCGCCCTCCTCTCCCCGTGGCGGGGGTCGGGTCGCGGCGGGGCTGCCGGTGGCCGTCCGGCCGTGGCGGAGCAGTCGGGAAGGGCAGAGGCGGGGGCAGCCCCGGTGCCACTTCGGGGGGGCGGCCGCTGCGGCGCTGCCCCCCTGTGCCGCCGGCTGCAGCCGGGGCGGCTGGTGAGCGGGACAGGCGGCGCGGCCCCGGGGGCGCCTTGCTGGAGCTGTGATTAAGCCGTCAGCTCTCCCCCCCCTCGCCCTGCGCCGGAGCCCCCTGAGGAGCCCGGTGAGGAGCGGGCTGCCGACGGCACCGGCGAGACGCCGTCCCGCCCTTTCGTGCGCTGCGGCCGCTTGCCACGGCTCTGGCTGGGCTGCCCGTAGCACGGCCGAGGGGGTCTCAGCGAATCCGCTTTCCACGCCTCCGTCCCCGTGTGACTGCTGTTAGTTTTAGCTCGCTCGAAGGCGCATCCTCGCCCTGTGCCCGAGCCCCTCGGGATGCTGCTGACCCCCCCGCGGGATGCTGCTGACCCCCCCGCGGGATGCTGCTGACCCCCCCGCGGGATGCTGCTGACCCCTCTGCGGGATGCTGCTGACCCCCCCGCGGGATGCTGCTGACCCCCCCGCGGGATGCTTCTGACCCCTCTGCGGGATGCGAGGCGCGGGGGGGGTGTGGGACGGATCCGTGTCCGGTGGCGGTCACAGCAGGTCCGGTCAGGGCTGCCTCACCCCATCCCTGGGATCCACGAGGTCTGGTTTTGGTGGTTAAGGGGCTTTAGAAGCAAGCAGATGTCTGCTGCTGCTGTTGTTTCCCTGAAGCACCTGATCCTGTAAGCCCCCTGTAGAAGTGCCCTAGCAGAAGAAGCCTGAACAGCCTGTCTTCCACTTCCACAGCTTTTGGACTGTCTGTGACAAGAGATTAGTCCTCAGCTGGTTGTCAGAGGAGCAGCTCAGGAATGGATTTGTGGGTTGGGAGTTTTCATTCCTCATTTTGCCACGGTGTGCACCCGGGGCAAGCTGTCTGACGGTGCTTCTCCCGGTGTGATGCTTCCCTGCCTCCTGCTGCCCTTTTCAGTGCCCTGTAGGGAGGACAGGGGGTCCTGCAGAAGTCCCTCCCAGGACCCAAAGAGTGGCAGTGTGGCTCTGCCTTGTGAGCTCATTAAGCGAATAAATCCCAGCGCCGCTCAGTTCAGACAGGGCTCCTGCAGGAGAATTTATAAAGTCATTAAAAACATTTTAATGGAAAGTATTAACCATCTATAACGCAGCATCTGCTGGCGTGTCTTTGGAAAAACACGTCTAAATTAAGAGGATGGGAGACAGCGAGACAGACTGGTGGGCTTTCTGCTGAAGCAACCAGCTGGCCAGGGCTGCGAGGGAATACTGGTGGAAACTCCTTCCCATCTGTAGCATCGGGCCAGGCCCTGCCCCCCTGGACTGCTGTGGCAGGGGCCAGTTTGAGGAGAAGTAGGGAGGGAAGAGAGGAGCAGCTCTGTGGTGTTTCTGTGTCATTCTCGTCCCTCAGCAGGTGTGAAGGCACAAGGGAGAGTTTATGGGGAAAGCATGGTGGAACATCTGTAAGAAGCTTTGGCGTCCCTTGGCTATTAAAATGGGGTGAACTGGGCAGGGCAGTGGTAACCTCAAGCTGGTCCCATGTGGAACTGGCAGCCTCACTTTCCCAGGGCAGCAGCTGGCTCCTGCTGCATTTCCAGCCGTGATGCTGACAGTGGTCTGCAACTTCAATGTGAGAGCGTCAGCAGGGAAGGAAGGGGTCAGATGAAAAGGTGATGGGCTTCTGGGATGGTGTGGTCCTCCAGGTCTCTTCTTCTGACCTTGTTCCATGGCACAATCTGGAGGGCTGCTGCAGGAGGATTTCTAAAGTCATTAAAAATGTTTTCATTGAAAACAGGAACCACCTGTGTACCACAGCATCTGCTCTTGTGTCTCTGGAAAAGCCCATGTCCGTTCTGAGGCCTGAGGGTGGCCAGGCAGGCTGGTGGGCTTTCTGCAGCAGCAGCCAGCTGACAGCTGGTTTGGCCCAGCGCTGTGCTTTGCTCTGCTGCCACCCGAGTGGGGTTCTTTTACATCTCAACATCTTCCTCCTTGGAGTGGCCATGGGGCACCTTCTGGCTGCCTGGCTCCCATGGGAAGGGATGGATGCAGGAGCCCCTGCCCCAGGACCGCTGTAGGCAGTGTGGGAGAGCTGTCACGGGCAGCATTTCTGATGTTTGCCTTTCAGCCTGGTCTGGAAGCCACCAGCTGCCTCCAAGGTCTCTCTTGGAGAGTTCTCCACAAGCACAGCAAGTAGCCAGCCTGGTCCTTATGGCCATGGGTCTGATCTGAGGGACAAACAGGAGCCTGGGCCCCAGGGCAATCACAGCTTGTGCATTTGAATTGTTGCTTTTCCTCCTCCCCACAAACCGTGGGGGGCTCTGCAGAGTGGGAGGACCCACACCTTCTCTCTGAGCCAGGCCTTGTGCCCTCAGGTCATGCTTTTTGGCAGGTGGGAGCAGTCTCTTGGAGGCTGACCGGGCTGGTGTGTCCTGCAGAGCATCTGTTTGTCTGGGCTGGAGAATTTCTCCTTACAGCCTCAGCTTGACAGCACGGTTTGTGGCCTTTGGGGTGGCTGGAACAGGTCTTAACCCTCACGTCACAGCAAGCAGAGGGGACAGACCCTGGGCCTGGTGTAGGTGCTGCTGCCCTGGCTCGGCATCAAGTCTGAAATGGAGGTTGTGATGACAAGCCCATGCCAGGGGCAGACGCATCTTCCTCTGTAATGCTGGCTGTAGTCATGCTGACATGTCCCCTTTCCAGCAAAGCCTTTGGAAAGTATGGCAGCAGAATAACGCAGAGGGCTTCCCATCCTCATTTCCCTGCCCATCCAGGGCTGTGAGGGTGCTGGGATCAGTCTTGACGGGAGCTGCGTGGTGGGAGCTGCCGCTGCTCCTTGCAGAGAGCCAGGAGAGCTGCTGGCACTGCCCGCTCCGTCTCACTCCTGGGCCTGAGATTTGAACAAATTGTGTTTGTTAAAAAGGAAAACAAGAAAAAACCCGACCTGGTGTGAAGAAGGGCTTCATTTTGGTCCCAGTGTTATGGCATGACAGAGAGAGGCTTGGCTAGGCAGGGGAGCTTGGGAGGGGAGCAGGGCGGCAGGGTGAGGGCAGCACCAGTGGCCTTACACATTTGCCTTTCCCTTGTGAGTAGGAGGTGGCTGGGGAATGCCTCTGGAAGAGCTGCTGCTGCTTCCTTAGCTGCTGCTGACCACTACTTGGCTCTCGGAAACAGCCCCGTGGACAGGCCGCCTTGAGTCCCACCGCCCAGAGACCAAGGTACTGCTCTCCTTTTCGAGGTCTAGGCTGTCCCAGGGTCCTTGTTCTCAAGGACCTCCTCCTCTCGCCTCTCCTCTGGCTCTGTCTGAGGCACCCTCCTGCCAGCAGCAGCTCTGCGTGACTGCCTCCCTGCAGAGCCTCAGGCGATGACACGCTTGGGGCGAGAGGTCCTGACCCCCAGGTCACCCAAGTGTTGCCTCTTCAGGCCCGCTGCTGGTGCCTGGCTTGTAGCGAGGGGAAGGGCTGAGGTGCCAGCCCCCCAGGAGATGGAGCGAGGTGGCTGAGCTGGTCAAGCCCAGTGCTTGAAGGAGAGGTGGACTCCAGCCCCTCGGTGAACCTCCTCCTCCTTTCAGCCCTGCTGCTTCGGCTGCTGGGGTGCTCTAACTCACAGACCCAGGTATAAGCTAGCTCTTACTTTTGGGAGGAGTGGTAGGACTTCATTTTCTTGCTGGGTCAGCACTCAGTTGGATCCCTGGGAGCCCAGATGGTGCCCAGCCAGTGGTGGAGGCAGGCAGAGAGGAGGGGGAGAGCAGGCTGCCTCGTGGCCCTGCCCTGGGACAAGGGAGGGGTGGGTAAAGACTCTGGTGCCAAGAGTGGTGTGCCATCAGTCCCAAGAGGCTCATGTGACCCTTTGGTAGGTCTCCTCACTGGTCATTGGTTTTGTTGGTCCATTTTGTTCCAGGCTGTGGCAGCCGACATGGATTTTCTCTTCATCTGTCCCTTTCTGCTGGCGCTGCTGCTGTCCCAGGGCAGCTTTGCAGACCTGGAAAAACAGAGAGTGGACTCTGGCCTGGAAATCTGTATCCTTCTCTGCAGTCGCCTGCCCCTCATGTCCTGTGCTTATACCTGCTAAGGCTAGAGCTCACTCGCATGCAGCTATGTGTTAGAGGCCATGGAAAGGGGCACAGGGGGCCTGGAAGAGAGAGGGCCCAGAACTGCCAGGCAGTTTCCCAGCCCATTTCCCAGTCTGCTCTTGGGAGTGACGTGGCCAGCCAGGCAGCAAAGCATGCCTGTGGGTCTGTGTTTTGGGGTGACTGGCTGGGATGATGGAAGAGGGCTCTTGGGCTTGTGGCACTTGGTCTCCTTTGTGCCATGGGCACTGATTGCCTGTGAGGAGGTGGTCTAATGCAAGCACTTCTTAGCAGCTTCCCCTGATGAACGGGCCAAGTATGAAAAGATAATGTGTGCACTCATGGAGACACGTGTGAGGAAGGTGGGAGTTTGTGTTCCTCCCACCCATCAGCCAGAGCAGGGGCTGTCAAGCAGAAAGGTCTCCACAAGTGCCCAGCTCAGTTAAGCACCCTGCTGGGGAGTCTGAGTGAAGGAGCTCGCTGGAAACCCACGTTTCATCCTGGTTCAGGCACTGCCCCTGGCCCTCAGGCACCCCGAGGAGAACTGGAGGGGCTGGGATGGTGCTGGGTGCCCAGTGGAGGGGGAGAACAGGAGCATGGTGGGAGCATGCCCATGACGCCCTTGACAGTGGTGCAGATAAGAAGCTGTTTGAGGTGAAGCGCAAAGACCAGATGAATGCACTGAAGAACTTGATTGAGCTCAATGACGTCAACCAGCAGTACAAAATCATTGACATCATGCTCAAGGGACTCTTCAAAGTGAGCGGCGGCGAGGGAGGGTGGGCAGGAGAAGCAGGGAGGTCTGAGGTCTTCTGTGGGGTTGAAGAGGGTGGGCAGGTGGGCCTTAGGACCTGCAGGGAGGGTGTTGTGGGGCAGCTGGGGCAGGACCCTCGGGGTCCAGAGAAGGAACGGCAGGTTGGGGCTGTAACTGAGGGCTCTGGCAGGTGCTGGAGGACTCCCGGGCTGTGCTCATTGCTGCTGATGTGCCTCCCGACGGGCCTTTCCCTCAGGATGAGAAGATAAAGGATGGTAGGTCTTCTCTGACCCTTACCCCCATCTCTTTTCCAGTGCCCTGCTGTGTTGCCAGCAGTCCCCCTGGGACTGGCACCAGGGCAGGTATGAAACCCCCATGTACCCAGGACAGACCTGGGCTGGTCCCTGTTGGTTGGGGACCCTATTGCTGCCTCTCTGACCAGTTCATACTGGGAAGCCTGCCTGCCTGCCCTCAGCCTCCTCCCTTCCTGGAGGGGCTGTAGGCACCAGTGGGACGAGCCACGTGTAGCAGTGTGCCAGCAGGGTGGGTGGCTGTCCCTACAGCGTACTCCCACGTGGTAGAGAACACCGCCTTCTTCGGGGACGTCGTCCTGCGCTTCCCCAAGATCGTGCATCACTACTTCGACCGCAACTCCAACTGGAACAGCCTCATCCGCTGGGGCATCGGCTTCTGCAACCTGACGGGCGTCTTTGAGCAGGGACCCCACTCCCAAGTCCTGGGGCTGGTACGGCTCCTGGTCCTCTTCCGCCGCGTCCCCTCTCTGCTTCGGGGGCTGGGGGGTGAGGTTTTGGTGGTAAAAGGAGGATGGGCAGAGGGCAAGGGGACTGTTCCCCGCATTTGAGGGATGTTCTTGGGTCGAGGGATGGAGAAGAGCACAGAGGGGGCTGATGGGAAGGACGGCACCCTGGTCACAGGGGGATGTGGTGTGGGACGTGCTGCTCCCTGACTCCACTTTGCTCTGCAGATGGCTCAGGAGCTGGGAATCAGTGAGAAATCGCCTGATTACCGCAATCCCTTTAAAGCGGACCACTCTGAGGTAAGATGGCACCGCTGCCAGCTCGACCTGTGGCCTTCCCTGTTCCTGTTACAGCTGCAGGCAGCTGGCTGGGGAAGGGAATGGGTGGCTTGGTGGGGAATGGACAGAAACCCCCATCACTGACAAAGTTTGGGTAAAGCATGGGCACTGAACTGCAGTTGGTTCTGGGTGCCTGGTGCAATTCCTGCCTTCCTGTGACCACCTGCCCCATGGGGGAACCGGGACCCCCTTTGCCTTGTGCCGCATCCCGCCTCAAGCCCCCCTGGCACGGTGGGGCTTACATGATGACTTCAGTGGGTTTGGAAGGTTTTGTGCCACTGGGAGGCTGTGGGGGCTCCCCCATGCTGACCCTCCCCCTGCCCACTGTCACCCCGCAGTTTTTCCCCAGTGCTGACACCTTCCAGAAGGCGCTGCGGGAGGAGGAGAAGCGGAGGAAGAAGGAGGAGAAGCGGAAGGAGATACGCAAGGGCCCGCGCATCTCCCGCTCGCAGTCGGAGCTGTAGCGTGCGGGGGCTCGCGCCTCGCGGCGGGGGCGGTGCTGCTGGGGTGCAGAGCTGCTCCGTCCCTCCCGGCGGCCTCGGGCCCGTGCCCCTTCCGTTTGTGCCATGGGTTTTCTTTTGTTGCCTTTCCCTTTCATTCGGCGGGGTCGTTGGGTTACCCCAACATCTCCAGGTGGAGCTGAAGCCGGGTACCCCTTCCCCCAAGCCAAAGCACAGATGGGAAGGCAATGGGGCCGTCCCCTGGGCTGGTCAGGGTGCTGCCACCCACAGTGGGGTAGGGTGAGGGGGGCATGCTGCGACTGAGCCCCGTGGGGAGCCCCCCCCTCCCCAGCACATGCTGCCCCGTGACGAACGTGCCTCCTCCGTCATGGGTGGGCCGGGGAGTGCGTCATGCCAAACAGCCTCATGAGCAATGCTGCTTGTCTCAGTTTTGGGTTGGGTTTGGGGTGGGTTTTTTCCCTGTTCCTTTTTTAAGCCGGTGATGTCATTGGCACACCACCACCTGGTCACGCCTGGTGTCTGCCCAGCCACTACCTCTGCCGGGTCAGCTCTCTCCTCCTTCCAGCTGCTGCCTTTCCAAGCAAGGTGTCCCCAGTCAGCCAGGGTACTGTGAGCCTGCGGTGCTGGTTCCTGGCCCAATGGCATCCTGCTTTCCTGAGTGGCTGCCACAGCATGTCCCTGTGGGGAGGAGGATTTCAGCTCCTGGCCCTCTTTGTGGCCCTTGGGTGCCTGTAGCCCACGTATTGATGATGCTGGAAGTGCTGGGGAACATCCAGTGAACCCCTGTGAGTGAATCCTGTGCCCCATGCCCAGCCCATACCATCCTGCCCCCGTCCCCACTCAGCAGGGCTGATCCTCTCTGATTTATTGCCCCTACGCCCCTTCCGAGGGGGACAGCCACCTAAGGCCAGCAGGGCTGAAGCGGGGAGCAGGGGGAGAGCCTGCCGAGGGGCTGCGACCCTCTGTGGGGTGTCTGTGCTGCAGTGGGAGCGGAGGTGAGGGGCTGTTCCCAGGGCACGGCAGGACCACCCTGCCTTTCCTCCTGGCTCGCCGGAGGAGGCTCTTGCGGGGGGCTGTGTGGGATGAGGGGCTCCGTGCCGGCCTGGGGGTGCTGTGGCCGTGGGGAAAGAGGAAATGGTCCAAATTTTAACCCGCGGAGCCAGGACCAGCTGGCGGGGGGGGGGGTGGGGGCGATGGGCCCGCGGTTTGGTGTTTCTTAAATAAAATATACTTTTATTATTTTATTTTAAAGTGGTATCGCGGCTCGTGCCCGGGGTCCGGCCCCTCAGGCGCTGCGAGGGGGGTTCAGTCCCCTTCCCCTGACCTCCCCCCGCCCTTCCCCCCCGCCCCCCCGAGTGCCACCTGTGCCCCCGGCGGGGTTTCTGCGGAGCCGGCGGTGGTCCCGCTCCCACGCGTGCCCGGCGCGGCGCTCCCCGCCGGCCCCGCCCACCTCATGAATATTCTAATCAAGCGGGGGCGGGGCGGCCTATGCTAATCGCAGCTGCTGATCGCTGACGCGCCATCACACCACGCGCCGCCGCGGCCGGCGATTGGCCGGCGCCGACCTGGTCTCATTGACAACAAACCGCGGGGGGCGCGCGCGCCGCTGCCGTGGCGGCGGGCAGGTGGGGGCGGGGCCGCCGGCCGGCCCAAGATGGCGCGGGGTCGGCGGCGCTCGCCGGCAGCCTGCGCTTGAGCGGCCGGGGCGGCAGCGGCCGGAGGGAGGGGAGGGGAGGGGAGAGGAGAGGGGCGGGCGGCGTTCATGCGCCGGTGCGCCCGGCCGCGGCGGGCCCCTGCGCGATGGAGGGCGGCGAGCTGGGCGCGGAGAACATGGAGACCCTGACCGAGCTGGGCGACGAGCTCACCCTGGGCGACATCGACGGTGGGCGCCGCGGACCGGGGCGGGGAGGGGGGGAGGGAGGGATGGAGGGGGGGTGGGGTGGTCTGCGTGGGCTCTGCCACGCGAGGTAGGGGGTTCCCGTGCCTCCGCGCGGGACCGGGGCTGCTGGTGCCGCCGGGGGCCGGGTGCGTGGGAGGGTCTCGGATCTCAGGGGCCGGGTGCGTGGGTGTGCGTGTCACCCCCCCTCCCCCGCCCCGAGCGGGGGGTGGAAGCGCGGGGTGGCCGCGCAGCTTCGCCTCGCTGCGTGGCGTGCGGGGAGCGGCGCGGGCTTCCAGCGCGCCTGGGGGCGAGCGGGGACTTCCCGGTCCCGGGTGGGCAGATGCGGGGGCAGCGGGTGCGTCCCGCCGGGCAGCGCCCGCCGGGCGAGAGCGAGGGGCACCCCCGGGTCCCTGCCCAGGGGGCGCCGATGCCCAGCGCCGCTTCTACGGGGCCGGTCCACGCCGGAGGCGCGAGAAGCCGGGCTTAGGGTCCGAGCCCCCGCGGCTGCCGAGCCCTTCCTCTCGCCCGGGGCTGCCGCCGGCATGGGGGAGGACCGGGGAAAGCGATTCCCCGGATCCGCGGGGCGAGCGGTGCTGCCCGGGGTTCCCCTCTTAAAACCGGTGCTAGATGAGCCGCGGAGCTGTGCCGCCACTGGTGCCCGCGGGAGGAGGCCGTGCCTCCTCGCCCTCCTCCGAAACAGGTGTAAATGCTTAAATTCCCTCTCGCCCCCCTCTCCGTGTCATCCCAAAACTTCACCTCCTCGATGCCGGAGCTCAGCCCCATGAGAAGATCCCTGTTTTTCACCAGAGCTCAGCCACACGGAGTGCCCACGCGTGACGCTGCCGTTAGCGTTTACCGAACAGCTCCTGGGAGCCTGTTGAAAATGGAGTTTCTGAGGAGCTGTGCTGTAGGGACAGGGCCCGGCCCAGCCTCAATCCCAAGGAGTGGTCAGCTCTGGGGGAGGCTGTGATGCCCGAAGCATCCTTGGGCAGCTAGGAGATAAACCGATGCTTTTAAGTTTATAACTGCAATTGATTTGTCGGGTAGTGAGGGACGAAATCTGTGCTGCTTTGGGGTTTTACTTTCCCCTCTCCTCCGATGTTGAAGCAGAATGTACCTTAGGCAAATGGAGGGGCTTAGTTATTGCTCATAAAGTTGATGGTGAGATCAGAGGTGGTGTTTCCTCTTGTTTAAGCACCACGTAATGACTTCTCGGGATCTGTATGGAAAAAGAGATGTGTTCCAGTGAACCCGGGGCTGGCTCTGAACCGCGGTGTGCCCGGGGAGGTGTGATTCAGAGCAGTGAGTAACTTAGGAGAAAGAGCTTTGCCTTCCTCCCTGGCTGCTGGGGTGGATTTTCCTCGGGGCGGGGGTGGTACGGGGCAATCCTGCCTTTAAAAATGGCTTTGGTTTTGGTGCCCTGATATGGATGCATCACGAGGTTTGAAACTCTGTGAGGGTTTTGGGTTGGTTTAAAGTCTGCTTGTCGGCGGGTCTCGCTGTTGTTCTCCCGTTCCGGTGGAGGGCCCGTTGCTGCCTGCTGCACAGCTTGTGATTTTCCGTGGAGGAGGAGGAATGACGCCGGTCCGGCGGATGTGTCAACCGCTCTGGGACATCGGTGATTGCTGGGGTCGTGATCCATTTCAGGATGCAAGGCTGGGTGCGGGGGGCCCAGCGCTGTGCTAAAGGTGTCTGCCCCCTGCCCTGGCACAAGCTTCTCCACTGGCTGCGGGAACCTCCCCGCTGGCAGGACATCGTGAGGTGATGCTGGCGAGAGAGGGCTGAGTCCGTTGTGGGCGCAAAGCGTGTCTGGGTTCAGGGCCAGGTTGGCATCTCCACCGCTTTCCGTTTCTCAAAGTGCCTTGTCTCCAGGAGCACGAGGGAGAGCTGAGCCTCGCGCAGCCGGGCCGTGGAGAGCTGAGCCTCGCGCAGCCGGGCCGTGGAGAGCTGAGCCTCGCGCAGCCAGGTCCTGGCCTTTCTGCCAGGTGTTTGTGTGCTGCTGTGCTCCCAGAAGCAGCACGCGTCCCGGGTGGGCTCTGTTTCGTAATACCGTGTTGACATTTTCTAGCCTTGGGCTGGGATTGTTTTCTGCGGTAACATCTCACACTGGGTTCGGGACTGAGACCTGTCTGGCACAGAGGGTGCGGGGGATCTGGCGCTGATGGGTTTTATCACCAAGAGCTGTCCTCCAAAAGCACCACTGTGTCCTGACAGTTAATGGAGATGCTCACTCTGTTCTCTTCCTTTAAAACACCTTTGCTTACAGAGACTCAGGTGTTAGATGTTGCTGCTTCTCCTGCTTTTCCTTGTGTGGCTGCTAGGAAAGCTGTTGGGTTCCTTAATGGAAGTGGGTTTGATCCCCTGGCAGTCTCATCTTTAAGAATTCATGTTTAGACCTTTTGCATTCAGTCAGAGTGAAGTCTGTGATGAAGATGTGATTTAACTTGTGAGAGCAAGAGTCAGGGCTTTTTAAATAAGTTGCTAACTCTGCTGCATTGAACACAATGTTCTTCAAATGCAGTCCTTGAAATTGGGCTTTTGCACTGGAATTTGCTCTTCCAGGGTGAGTCGTGTCCAATTTATATTTATTCCCCAGTGGGTGATGTGCAAGAGCAGTGCCACCAAGCAAAGGGCTCTAGAAGCCCGTTGGTGGGACTATCACGTTTATTGCGGTGGGGTTATTTGGGATGGTCTTGGCTGTGCACGAGTGAAGGGTGCAAAGCTGCTTAGTACCCACCTAGCTGTTATGCTGAAGTGTTAATAGTTAAACTGCAACATCTTGTGAAAGCTACTGAGGCACTGCACACACAAATATAAAAATACTTCATTTCTCAAGTCAAAAGCAGAGACAAAGGTTTGGTCTGGCTGCTGCCCCATGCTGGGGACGCAGACATCCCTGCTTACTGTGGGGTTACACGTAGCTCAGGAGGACACATCTCCCCTGAGCTCCTCTGTCCTGCAGACTCAAGTGCCAAGGAGGAATGGTCGTGGTCAGTGTATGTAAGGGTATGGAGAGATTGCTGTTGGGAGGGGAGAAAAGTGCTATGGAAGTATCATCAAAATATGGTGAGATCTTTGTTAAGGGAGCAGGAAGCTCTGTGGCCAATCCCTTTGCTGTGTCTCAGGAGTGTGGGGCAAATTAATGGGGTAATGAGTGGGTGATGAATAGCCCTTTATTGCTGGGTGATTTCCACAGAAACACCTAGTGAAAAGTTTGGGGGTTTTGAACCCTCTTCATAAACCAGAGCACTGAGGTCCTTTGGGTTTGTGGATGAGAAAACTCCTTACACCAGGAGTTCTTTGCTGTGTCTTTCCTGTGAATCAGAAATCTCTTTTCTGCTTTCTAAATTGGAATTTATTATTTCATTCCAAATCCTCTGTTATGTTGGTGACTCCACTCCTTTCTTTTCTTTGGTTTTTTCTCCTGCTTCCAGAAAAAAAAATAAAACAGGACTTTCAGAAAATCAGGGAAGAGGCAGCATGGGCTGGGCACATCCTGGGGTGGGGAAGGACGTCTGACTTTCCATACCACCACCCACACAGAGATCAGGTTGAGGTGGTTTAAGGTGCATAATTGGATTAAATTGGATTAGATGGAGGGAGAGGAAGCTTCACTTATGAACAATGATCTCTTGGTTGTGAAATTTTTTTTCCTCTGTGGGGGAGAGCTAGAGCATTGTGGTAGGAAACTTTTGATGTGGGATGATAAAAGCCCTGGAGAAGGTGGGATGGAGAGAAATTAATGTGCAGTGAATGCAGGTAGGGGATAAAGAGACAAAAAAAGAAAAGAAAACACAACCAGAAAAGTTATTCTGGTGCTCTGAACACGCAGGTTTCTCCTGTTACAGGTCTGTGAAGTGATGTTTCTTTTCAGGGTTTTTTCTCCCAAATTTCCAATATGCTTGAGAGCAAAACAAAGATGAAATCCTTATCCCATTTCTTCATTTTCCAGGTATTTGGTGGAGCAGGAGGGATAGGGGACTTGAAGCTACCTGAAAAGTTGGGTGGGAGGATGGTTAGTGCTGGAATCATGTAGGTGTTCCTGGTTTCTTCTCCCAGAATTAGCTTGGAGCAGGGATGGAATGAGACTCTGATATTTTAAATGTATCAAAGATGGTTTTACGTTCCAGGCTTTGCTTGGAGCCTGTCATCTGGAAAAGTGGTGCAGAAGGGTTCTTCTGCCTTGTCCCCTGAACAGCCACAGCAGTGCCCTGTTGCTGACCAGCACTTGGTTTCTCTCTGGAGATGTTATGTGGGTGTGATATGTTCTATGGAGGTTTTGAAGGGCTCAGAGCTCCCTTCTGCACATCCCCACCATCGTTTGAGTCCTGATGTAATGGAGGGTCGAAGTCTGTGGGCCAATAAAATAGCATCAAATGCATTTTCTTCTGTCTTGCAGAGATGCTGCAGTTCGTCAGTAACCAGGCTGGGGACTTCCCAGATCTGTTTTCGGATCATTTGTGTGGCACCTTCCAGGCCAGCAGCAGCGGTGGCAGCAGCAGTGGGACCCTGGAGCCGCAGTTACAGGGGCCGTACAGCCAGGTGCAGCTGCAGCCCTTCCCACCGCCTTCCGCTTCTCCCCAGCTCCAGAACCTGCCGGCCAAAGCGGCGCAGGCGGCACCTGCGGCCCCTTCGCGGTCGGCCCCGCTCCTTCAGCCCCGACCCCCGCTCCAGCCTCAGCTCCAGCAGCAAGCCGTGATGATTGCGCCGACGTTCAGCTCTGCTCCCCAGACCAGGATTATCCAGCAGCCGGTGATCTACCAGAACGCGGCCACAAGTTTCCAAGGTAGCGGTCGGGGTCCTCGGGCTGTTGGGGGTGCCTTGTGCACTCACAGTAAGCGGTGGTGTCCAAACTCTGCCACGACAGGCCCAACAATCCTTTTCTTGTGGCCCTGCCTGTGAGGCATCCCCTCTACTGCATGAGTAGCTGTGGAGTTGGGGCAGTGTGAGAAGCCATCGTAAACGGGATGTGGAGTCTTGTTGTGCAGCCTCATGCAGTATGTGCCTTCTTGCTGCCCTCCTCTGGCATGGCCAGCTCTCCTATGGCTCCTGGGAGGCTTGAGAAAAGTTATATCCTAGAAGTGGTTGTCAGTAACCCTGTCTACCCACTGATGGGTGCAGTAGGCCAATCCAGTCCTGAAGCTTTGTCTGTCCTGTACAGCAGTCTGGAATGAAGGCATGTTCTAACTACTGCACACTCCAGCAGCATTGCATTGTGCAGAGGCACTTGTAGGGTGTTTAAGGATGACTGGATTGTCTTTCTGAATGCCAGTTGTCTAGATCCTCTTCAGTGGGTGGTGATCCTCTATGTGATAAGTAAGATTCTGGTATCCACCAAGGTCAACAGGAGTGGGCAAGTGCTGGTTGGATGTATTGCATGGTGCCAGTTGAAGTAATGAGTCCTGTGCTCTTAGACCAAAGGTTTTTGACTTTATTTTCTCTTAGCCGATCCCTCTGTGCGTCCTGGAAAGCTGCTATTCTAGGTGCAGGGTCCTCTTGCAGGAGGCACCAAAGGAGTTGGAAGCTTCCCAATGTGTGGGATGTGTTAGATGAACGCTGCCTACGGAGAAGCTTTGGGAAGGAGTGGAGCTAGGAGCATTTTCAGGCTCCTGAATTGAGACTTATGTCTCTGGACTATTCCTGACATCTCTTCTGCTTTTCAGTTCTCCAGCCTCAAGTACAGAGCCTGGTGACATCCTCCCAGGTTCAACCAGTTGCCATCCAGCAGCAAGTGCAGACCGTGCAGGCCCAGCGTGTGCTAACACAGGCCCCCAACGGCACTATCCAGACACTAACGCCGGCCACGGTCCAGACAGTTGCTGCGCCACAGGTCCAGCAGGTTCCAGTAAGTAAAAATGTGGAGTGATACAGGGATCAAGCAGGGGAAGGTCGTGTCTGCTGACTTGCCAGGGAAAGGCAGGGAAGCTTGTAGGGGTGGCAGTCCTGCTGAGGATTGCTTTCACACGAATGTTTACGTGTGAGAGGTATTTCCAGCCAGCCTGTGATCGGGAAGCGTTGTACTTCACACAGGTCATGTGGCAGAAGCCCTGTTGTGAGCTGCGGGGTGGCTTCAAGCAGTGGGCAATGTTCAGAAGCTGTTTGCAGTAAAACACCTGCAAAGTTAAACTTGATCTAAAATATTTTGGCAACTTGGTGCTGCTAAACCAGGGTGGAAACCTGACTTGAACAAGCTTGCTTTGACGTTTGTCTACTTTCTTGCAAGTCCACCACCTCTACCATGTCTAATAAGGGGCAGCTAATACCGGACTGGTTTTGCCCAATTCTTCTGCCACGCTTTCTTTATCTCTTTGCTGGTCAATGGCATGTGATTTTTGTTTTAAAACATACACTAGAGTGAAAGCCTTGCGTATCTTTGTATTAGAAAAAAACCATTCATGGCTGGGGGACTCTTGATAGGACAGTTGCTCTAGTTCAGTTGTGCTATGCCATCCATCCTGTTCTCTGTGCTTCAGAGTCAACGAGGTATTTGGAAAAAGTAGGAGAAAGCTGTTTTGTGGCAAAATAACTTGTTTTTGATCTGCTTGATATTCCTGGTACAGATCCTTTTGGTAAAGTTGGGGTGAGGGGGAGCTACTACAGGTATTTGCAGGCTGTCCTAGCCATGTTAGACGCTTCCTCAACCAGTTAATGTAGAGAGGTAATGTAGGTGTAATTGGAGAGGGAAAGGGAGCTTTTCCATCAGCTCTTTTGTGGTTTTTACATACTTGGTTACTTCTGGTGACTGATTTGAAAACCAGTGTCCTGGTGGTTCCTCTGTTCCCCTCCCTCCAATGCAGTTCAGACTGTCTTGTGAACAGAATTTGCATTGGGGCTGACAAAAACCATCCAGGGGATGCAGGGCACAGGACTCTGCTCTTTTGCCACTCACCAAGATGTAGTTATATCATTCTGTGACCGTGTTCCTTTGACTACAAAGACCAGTGGAGAAATATGTGCCTACTCCCCCCTTCACCTCTAACTTTTCAACCTTAGGTTCTGGTCCAACCTCAGATCATAAAAACGGACTCCCTTGTCTTGACAACCCTGAAAACGGATGGTAATCCTGTCATGGCCACAGTGCAGAACCCAGCGCTGACAGCTCTTACTGCTCCCATTCAGACCACAGCTCTGCAGGTACTGTATGGGTGGTGTTCTTCCTTCCCTCTCCTCACTGACTTCCTTTCCTCTTAACGCACAGAAGAGATTTGGGCTTTAGTATTCTGCAGTGGTGCAAACAGGAGGGGTGTTGAGGGCTGCTCTAGACACGTCCAGAGTGAGTAATACCCTGTTTCTGCCAAGGCTAAACACACAGATTGTCTGGTTTTGGCAGCCTCCCATGGCCAGTAAGCAAAGACCAAGGGCACGTTTCTGTTTACCTTTTTCTGGTATTACAAGGAGAGGAATCTGACCTAAAAATTCCATCCAGTTTTTAACCTTTGGAAGACACTTGAAACTGAAAGCTAGCTTGCTCAGAATACCCGTGGAACTTTCTTTCCCCCTTCACTGGTGTCTAATAGCCATGTGTTAAAACTGATGAAGCTGCTTTTCAGAGGAGAGGGAGTCTGCAGGGCGTCATTGGGGCTGGCAGCTGTGCTTCACGGCCTCCGCTTCTTATCAACTCTGAGAGATTTGTGCCCCCAAAGATGCATTTATTATGGTCTTGTACATTCTGAACTGATATCTCTGTTCAGATATTTACTGGGGGAGATAAACTTGCGAGTCTGGACTGAGGTTTTGTCTTCTCTTGCATAGCATGGTGGGCTCCTTATGGACTTGCTAGCAGCCAGGCTAAAACCTTCAGTTAAGCTGCTTGCTCTTAGGTGTTGCTTTCACAGAGAGATGAGGCTCATGTGATTGTGCCTGTTTGAGGCACAATCCATGAAGCATTCTGAACATGTTGAAATTTGGTGGAACTTGGGAAAAGGTATAGGACATAAATTCACTTATTTGTCAGGTTCTGGCTTGAAATAAAACTAAATTATTTTCTAATATCCCAATTAAAAGACTGTTTTGGAGCTGAAATAATTCCTGGAGTTGCTTGTGTTGAGTTTCTTCTCTTTTAAGCTAGTCTGTCTTTTGACAGAAATAACTCTTCCTCTCCATAACCACTTCCCTGATGTACTTCAGAGAGCATGTGAACCCTTCTCCATCTTGTTTTGCTGGATTCAGCAGCCTAAACTTTCTTTACTCCACCTGTCCTAGAAGCCCCCCCTGTGCAACTGTTTTGGTGGGATTCATCATCTTTTATCACAGAATACATACTGCTTTGGTGTAGATGGTCTGTCCTACATCTTCATGTCCAAGTTTGAGCTTTTCACACCAGTGTATATTGCTCATTGCCTTAGTTCCTCATCCAAAGGCTTTTTTATAGCTTATGGATCTATTCCCCCCCCCCCCCCCCCATTTAATCAAATTCAAATCAACTGCATTACTCAAGCTGGGATTTTTCCACAATTGGATCCTTTCTAATGTTGCTGTTCCAAATTTGGAAGTAGCATTTCCTGTTGCTGATTTGATAACTTTGTCCACAGAAAAGATGGTTTTGGACACTTGGGGTGTAAGGATTGTAGGAGCAAGGAGGAGCCTTGGTGGGTGGACAGAGCATAGTCTCAGTGGAAGAGTGTTGATGTTCTTGGAGAAGAAGAGACATTCTTGCTCTGCAGGGCCTGGCATGGGTGGCAGTGACAGGTTTTTCCTGTGCTGCTGTGCTGATGCTCGTACAAACTAAGATAGACAAGAGGAAATTTGCATCTCTGTCTTTTTCTGAGCTGTACAAACTTTTCCTGATTCTTCTGATCTTGAGTCCTGTGTCTTTTACCATATGTAAAAAAAAAAAACCCATATGTTTTACCATATGTTTTTTACCTTATGTAAATTGGCTGATTGCTTGTGATGTTTGTTATGCATGATCTTTGTAGACCCTGGTTGGGAGCAATGGGACCATTTTGACCACAATGCCAGTGATGGTGGGACAAGAAAAGGTGCCTATCAAGCAAGTTCCTGGGGGTGTCAAGCAACCAGAACCACCTAAAGAAGGAGAGAGGAGAACAACTCACAACATCATTGAAAAGCGTTACCGATCGTCCATAAATGACAAGATTATTGAGCTGAAGGACCTTGTCATGGGAACAGATGCCAAGGTAAAGATGTGGGAGGGATAAGAGCAAACCTAGTGTCACAGATAGCCAAACAAAGCAGTTGGGTGCACACAACTGTTAGTAGTGAAGCACATACATGTTGGGAAAAGACTGGTGAGAAACGCTTGTGGATGTTTTGATAGCTGCCAAACCAGAGCTTGCTTAACTGAAGTTTCTTTTTCCATGTGACTGCAGCAGGGACAAGGCTTTCTAGAGCTTTCCAGTTTATTTCCTTCAGATATTGAGTTGTAAAAATTTCTGCCTGCTCAAATATTAGAAGGTTTCTCACAGTGCATTCAGGGTCATCCTATTCACTTCATGGTGGCAGTGGTGGTCTTGATACCTTGCATGGTCTCCGTACAAATACGTGCACTAGTGAAGTCACCTATTGGTGGGTAGAGTCAGAAGCTTATGTTTTAAAAGCATTGGGAATGTGCAGTGGCTTCTTAGTACTTTTGGGTTCATGTTTGCAAGCTGAACTGGTCCGCTGGTGCTGGAAGCAAGTACTTTCATGGGGATGGTCAAGGGAGCGAGGCAGAGAGACAGCCACTTGTCTCAGAATTAAACAGTGAACAATGGCTAACAGGCAGCAGCTTGTTCTATCCCAGAAAACAGTCACTTCATTTCAAAACTACGGTCCTCTCAAAGGACTATTTCTGCCTGAAAACCTAGATGTGAACTCTACTGTGATTTGGATGTTAATCTGTTTCCATTGTGCTATTTTTGCAAGATCTCTGAGAGACCCCAGTCCTTGGGTGTCTGTCAGAGTCTGATACCTCACCCACAGTGTGTGCCCCACTGTTAGTTTCTCTGCAGCTGCTGAGTGGTCCTTTATCCCCTTTTCACAGTGGTCTTCCTCTCACCACACAGCACAAAGGGTTGTGGTATCCCTATGTGCAGAGTGGCCCTTTGACACTCTTCACATAAACTGCATTCTGTATGTCTTAATTCCTTGCAGATGCACAAGTCTGGAGTCCTGAGGAAAGCCATTGACTACATTAAATACCTACAGCAGGCCAACCATAAGCTGAGGCAGGAGAACATGGTTCTGAAGCTGGCAAACCAAAAGAACAGTAAGTTGAGGAGACGGTGCTGGGGTGGGCCAGTCGGCATGACTGTGGGATGCCTTTTGTGCTTGCAGATCCTTGGCAGAGGTAGATACACGTGTGTTGCATCCATAGTGGCAGACATTGCCCCAGATGACAGATCCAATCTGAGTGACACTGGTGGGATGTAGGATTGAGACGTGTGTACATAATGTGCTCTGATTTTTGCAGAGCTGTTGAAGGGCATTGACTTAAGCAGTCTGGTTGACAATGATGTGGACCTGAAGATAGATGACTTCAACCAGAATGTGCTGCTGATGTCTCCTCCAGCCTCTGACTCTGGATCTCAGGCTGGCTTTTCTCCTTATTCCATTGACTCGGAGCCAGGAAGCCCACTCCTCGATGATGCAAAGGTATCTGTGACTTCAGTTTCGTGGCGTCTACTGCAGGGATGTGCAAGGGCCAGAATTTGAATTCTCCTGATTCTTAGGAGTCAGTGGACATCTGACAAATAAAGCTGTAAGGCTTGGAGCTCCTTTGTAAGGATAAGGTGCATGGATGTAGTCGGTTTTTTCTTTTCTTACTGAGACTACTTCCTGAACTCTATTTTCTGAGCCATTCCTTAGCTACTAGAACTGTACTTAACCTTCAGACCCTGTAGAGTCTCTCTAGGACTTACAGTCCATGTTCATGATCCAAAGAGCCCATGGCTTTCAAGGGATATCTGTGGCCTGTGAATAAAACAGGAGATCTTGAAAATGGATGGTGACATCAGTGATGGTTAATGGGGCTGTAAGTGACCCCAGTAACAGAAGGTCCTTAGCTATCTTCAGCTGAAAGGTTTGTTTTGGAGGTATCACAGAGGTGGGTCTTCCGGGAAATGTTTAAGAGTGAGGGCAGCAAAGGTTAATCCTAGCCTGAGCCAGGGATCCAGGTAATGGTACCTGAAAGAACTGTGAGCAGAAGGAAGGTGAAGGTGCTCAGGTGCTTCAGCAGCTAGTCTTATTAAGCTAGGGAAAGCTTCCCTGGAATCCTTGCCAGTCTTGATCTTAAAAGCAAGTTTTAGAACACGTTGTGTTTCTCCTTCCCTACCCCTCCCTTGACATAAGCATTTTTTGTTCTAATGGTGAGCAGGTTTTTTTTCTCCTCTTACTTTTCTCTCCCTTCCTAATCTTTTGAAGGTTAAAGATGAGCCTGACTCTCCTCCTGTGGCCCTTGGGATGGTGGATCGCTCTCGAATTCTCCTCTGTGCTCTCACATTCCTTTGCCTTTCCTTCAATCCCCTGACATCCCTCCTGGATGCCCGAGGAACCCCGGAGGCTGACAGCCTGGTGCACCACAGTTCTGGCAGGAATGTGCTTTCCATTGAGTCAGGTAACAAACTAGAATAGTTTGGACCACAGAGTGGACAGGTTTATGTGATCTCACTAAAGACCAATTCCAGCTGTGACAGCTGCAGTTCACAAGATGGGACGGTCGGTGTGATTTAATAGGATGGTTTTGTGTGTCTGGGGAGTTCTATGACCTTTGTTTAATGGTTGGGGAGGAGTAGTAAGTGCAGGGATGGGCATGGGAGGAGAGCCAGCTGTGAGGGCTTTGACGCAGTTCCAGTTTATGTCCACATCCGGTGATTTTCTTGAGCAAAACCAGCCTTTGCTCAGTGTGGTGAGGTGGAGGGGCATCTGCTTGTAGCCCAGGAGCCTGGGTTCTTGGGAAAGACCCTGGAAAAATTGTTCAAAGTAAGGGGTCCTCATGTCCTTCCAACTCTGATGCATGTTTATATTTGCTTTTAAGGCAGTTAACTGATTTATTTTATTTTTTTAACTTGTTAAAGAAGTAATAAGGGAAGAATTCCTTCAGAAACTCTGTTGCTATGGAATCTTGCCACTGGTTTGTTTGATAAGCTTATTCCATAATATTCGTAGTTTAGAGCACAGAGGGCCTTAGGGGAGGGCAGGGATTCTGTAGGCATGCTGTCATTTCCCTGACTGGTGAGAATGCTTCCTCGGTGTTGCTTAAATTAAGATTAGAAAGTACTGAACTAAGTACTGAACTAAATTAAGACCAGAAAGACCCATGGGTTTATCTGACAGGAGAACCAGAATACAAGGTACTCCAGCAAAACTAAGTGCCAACTCAGGATTTTAGAAAACAGTCTTGTAAAAATAACTGGGTTTGGTTTGGAACATTTTGGCTTGGAGTTTAGGTGAAGAGCTGTTGATACAGATGTTTCCTGATTGAAATGTAGTCTTTGCAAAAGTTGATACCACATGTGGCAAGCATAGCGAGATGTCCTCTGGCTTTGGGCTCATCCTGTGGCTGGACTTTCAGTGTCCAGATTAAGTTTTCTAACTTTCCTTCTGGGATGTCCACTGCAGATGCAGGTGGTTGGTTTGGCTGGATGATGCCCACGCTGATCCTGTGGCTCGTGAATGGAGTGATTGTGCTGAGCGTGTTCATTAAGCTCCTTGTGCACGGAGAGCCCGTGACCCGGCTGCACTCAAGATCGTCGGTCACGTTCTGGAGGCATCGCAAGCAAGCAGACCTGGATTTGGCACGGGTAAAGTTGACTTGTTTTGCATCAAACTCATCTTCTAGGAAGGGGTGTGGGTAAATGTGGCCTAGTGAAATGGTGGCTCAGCACTTGTAAGAGGATGGTATTCTGCAAGTGGATTATCCGGTCTGATTTTAGAGAAGCTGGTTCTATCTCGTCTTGAGTGGATCACTGTCTTCCCTCAGCCTAAATTAGCAAGGCACAGATGTTGACATTGGAAGAATCTCCTAAATCCTGTCCTTGTTCCTTCCTGCTGCATTTTCTGACAATCTTTGGCAGCAGGGTCTTGGTTTCTGTCCAGAATCTGGCCTCTGCTGTGTCTGTCTGTCTGCTGTCCTTGAAACTCTAGGAAGTCATCTCTATTGTTGAGGCAGCATTTGACTTTTGATGTGGGGATGCTGAAACTTTCATGGTGTGTGAGAAGTCACGGAGTCACATTCACCTCATGACAGTGTGTCTCGCAGGCAGTGTGGGATCAGAACCTGTGTAAGGAAAGTTGTGGATAGGGACAGTTTTGAAGATGGTGGAAATTGCCTTTGTGTTAACTGGGATTACATTAACTTCCCTCGGTTAAACATTTTGTCCTAGCTCACGCATCAGTTTGTCTTGCTCCTGGTACTGAGGAGGTCCCAAAGCACCTGTGTGATGGTGCTTTTTGTCGAAGCTCTTGTTGTGTTTTTTGCAGGGGGATTTTGCTGCAGCTGCATCAAACCTGCAGACTTGCCTGCTGGTTCTCGGCCGAGCGCTGCCAGCTTCCCGCCTGGACCTGGCCTGCAGCCTGTCCTGGAACGTGATCCGCTATAGCCTGCAGAAGCTGTCGCTGGTGCGGTGGCTGCTGAAGAGGACCTCTCATCAGTGGCGGGCAAGGGAGGCCACTGCAGGTTTTGAGGACGAGGCCAAAACAAGTGCTCGGGATGCGGCTCTAGCGTATCACAAGCTCCATCAGCTCCACATAACGGGTAGGAGCAGTGGTGGCAGATCTGCTGTCCTCATTTTGCCAAGCGAGGGGGAAGCTCAGAGCTGGTACTGGGGGAGTGCTGTGGTCTCCCTCCTGTGGGGGAGCTGCTGTTGGAAACCAGCCTGACAAATTTCAGGAGCCATTTACTAAAACACAACAGATTCAGGCAGTGAGGGAGCTCTGTAGAAATGGCCGAAACACCGCTAGCTGCTTGAGGTACATGTTCCTGAGTCTACAGAGGTGGCTGAGGGTCTTTCCCAAGCAGCAGTTCGTTGAGCCCAGTCACTTTTTGCTGCTGTCAAGGGCTTGTTTCATCCCTGTTGCTTGGGGAATGCGATGTGGATGCAGGGCCTGGGGTTGATGCTCAGAAGAATTTCTATTTCCAAAGTTGTGTAGAGCACAGATTGCCAGCTGGTGTTGATGGGCTTTGAAAATCTGTTCCTTATGAGCGGTTGTTTTTGTCGTTTTCTTGGCAAACCGATGTGCAGTGTTAATAGGCTGCAAGTACATCGGAAATCCAAGCTACACTTCCTCCTGCCTAATCACACTGTGTAATTTGCAGCCATGCCACCAGGGATATCGATCTCATCGGCTCTTACAAGTATTTAAAGGGTGGGTGTCAAGAGCATGGGGCCAGTGACAGGGCAGGGGACAAGGGACACACAACCAGAACGCAGGAAATTCCATCTCAAAATGAGGAAAAACTTGTGACAGAGCACAAGGGTGCCAGAGCACTAGAAGAGGCTGCCTGGGGAGGCTGTGGAGTCTCCTCTGGAGATATTCAAAACCCGCCTGGACGCTGTGCTGTGCAGTCTGCTCTAGGTGATCCTGCTTTGGCAAGGGCTTGGACTAGATGATCTCCAGAGGTCCCTTCCAACCCTAGCCGTTCTGTGATGAGTTCTTGCATTTTGTGTCATCTCTGTAGGGACAGGTGTGGCCTGTGTAGGAGTTCAGTTGTTAAGGTAGTGATGAAAATAGCAAGACAAAATGTGCTGATGCGTTTATCGTAACTGGGTTAGCTGTGCAGGGCTTTCTTGCAGAGATAAAGCTGTGGATGCCAATGTTGGTGTCTGTGGAGGGAGGACTTGGTTAAAGTTTTGTTGCCTGATTGCAAAGTAGACACATGATGCTGTAAACGTCTTGTGTCAACAGGTTTTTATTTGTCTCTTTAGGAGTGCCAACTGCTAAATATTACTGTGATTTGATGGTACTACAGTGTCAAAAATGAACTCTATCCTCTCTGGTGCAGGCAAGCTTCCCTCCAGCTCAGCTTATTCAGGCTTGCACATGGCCTTGTGTGCTGTGAATCTGGCCGAGTGTGCGGAAGAAAAGATCCCACCGAGCACGATGGCAGAAATCCACCTGACAGCTGCAGTTGGCTTGAAAACCCGCTGCGGAGGCAAGCTTGGCTTCCTGGCGGTGAGTTGTCTCCTCTCCCATCCCATCTCCAAGCAGAGCCCAAGGAAGGCCTGTGAGATGCCATTGCCATAGCTCAGGGCATCTGCTACTGCTACAATTACAATACGACCTGCAATTATGATATGAGCTGTAATTATGGTATGACCTTTGTCCTTGGTGGTGTGTCTCTACCTGGATGCTGTTCTCAACCTTAGCCTCTCCTTTCCCCAGAGCTACTTTTTAAGCCAGGCTCAGAGCCTGTGCAGCTCGGAGCGGAGTGCCATTCCTGACTCATTGCGTTGGCTGTGCCACCCCCTGGGCCAAAAGTTTTTTGTGGAGCGAAGCTGGACGGTGAAATCTGCTGCGAAGGAGAGTCTGTACTGCACCCAGAGGAACCCTGGTGAGAGCCGCTTGTGTCCTGAGCGTGTGGTCTCTCAGTGCTTCAAGCCTGGCACCCTCGCTGCCTCTGGGACAAAAGCGGGTGTCTTGACTTACACTTCTGTAGCTGCCCGGTTTATGGTCTTCATGGGTGAGAGAGACTGTGGAGCTGAGAGTCGTCTCCTGGGCCTACAGGAGCTGTCTGTCCTTTGGCTTCCTGCTGTGGTGTGTCATCCTGCTTGTGTCTTCATAGGCTGGAACACAACCTGGATGTGGCCCTGAATGTCTGGGGGGTGCCACTGGGGTGACTTGAGGTTTGTCCTCTGCAGAGCAGTGTCATCACTGTTTTGCTGAGTGCCTGAAGTGCCAGAAGGATGTTTGGCCAAGGGCTGCGGCTTTAAATGTATTAAAGGGTTAAAAGGGCCCTGAAAACTCAAGTCTTTAGATATCTTTGCATTAATTCCTCAAATTTCCCTCTACAGCTGTTCCCCTTGCCCCTATGTTTTTGTTCTCTTCCTGTATCGGGAGGTGGCTGTCAGCGTGTGCGAGTGACACGTTTTGGGTTTTCTCTTCCTCCCCAGCGGATCCCATTGCTCAAGTTCATCAGGCCTTTTGTGAGAACCTGCTAGAGCGAGCAGTGGATTCACTCGTGAAACCTCAGACCAGGAAAGAGACAGTGGGACAAGAGGAGGAGGAGCCATGGTAAGTTTGTGTGCTGTGCTGGGGACTGCTTTTTGCAGGTTCCAGGGCAGAGCTCCTAACTACTGCCAGAGTGCTCCGGGGCAAGCAGAGTGCTCAGTCCTCACTAAAGGCTTGAAATGACCAGAGCTTGATAGAAGGGTGAGCTCTTCCTCTTCATAGTAAAACCTCTGAAGTCAAAGGTGAACTCCAGTGTGGTAAGGACTTCTGGTGTTGGCTGGCATAGTACTGGTTGATTCCTGGATGGATGGATGGATGGATGGATGGCACTTTCCCTCCTGTGACAAAATTTAATGTTCAGGAGCACTAAAACGAGTGTGCACATGCCACTTGTATAGAGCAGAACGTATGTTCAGGGCTCTTAAGAGGAGAGTGAAGATCTGGCACGTTGGAGAGTGACCGCACCGGCTCACTGCCTTACATGTGGTGGGATTCTTCCAACTCAAGCGACAGGTTGTCCTAACTCAAACTGACACCTGGCAAGAGAGGCAGATATGATGTTGGCTAAAGTTGCCATTGCTTTTGAGCTCTGTGCCCAAATGAGAGGGGCTGATAGGTGGAGTTGAAGCAGCTTTTCCTGTTGAACCATGGCCAGCTCTTTCCTGGCTTGGCAGGAAGTGGAGTCCCGGCCTTTGCCAGCAATTCAGCCACCCTTTCTAGCTGAACTCCAGATATGCTGGTGCCAGGCGAACACTATGTAAATATATGGGAAGGTCTGTAAGGATCCTGTGCCCAAAAAGCATGGGTAAAAGCTGCAGATGATAACAGATAACCCCGTTTGCCTACCTGCTTGTGGAAAATATTGCATGTTTAGCTGTTGGAGGGTTGTTTTGATCTTGTGTCTGTTTCTGGCATTGTTGCAGAGGATGAGCAGCAGTTTGGTCTAAATGCTTGCACAATAAACAGCCGGTGATCAGGTGCTGCTGTTGTTGATGAGAGAAGGTAGTGGGATTTGTATAAGTGAGGTGGATTGTAGGAGTCCTGTCTCCTCAGGGGAAGGACCAGCTTTGGTAACACAGCCAGCCTTTTTTTCCCCTCTCTAGAGCTAGGAGCTCAAGGTCCTCCCCTGTAGCCTGTCCCAGGAAATGAAGTCATTGCTGCCTTGCTACTTTCTCTGACCAACACTGTGATCACGTTGACACTTGTGTTCATCCGTATTTGCATACATGCAAATGTTACTTGCAGGAGTGTAGCTCAGCCTCTTTTGGAGCCAGTGATTGAAAAGGAGCCTGTAAGCAGCTTGTAACTTATGTGCAGCTCTTCTGTAGTCCCGGGGTTGACTCTAGTCCTGCTCTGGTTTCCTGCGTGGGGAGATGTGAGGTTGCATCTCCTTGGGCGTCTCTCTGCTTCCGTTCTCAGGGCAGTCTCTTCAGTCTGACAGAGTTGTGTTACTTGCAGAGCTTGAACTTTCTGCTGGCATAATGGGTCAACATTGTTTAAAAATGCCTTGTGACGGGTGAGAAATGCCTTCAGGCTTTGGTATCTCCTGTTTGACAGCATAGTGAAGCTCTGCTTGCTTCTTATTTCAGTGAGTTCTCCGGTGCCGTGGAGTACCTGAAATTGCTCAACTCTTTCTTGGACTCGATGGGAAGTGGAACCCCACCCTTTGCCAGCAATTCTGTACTCAAGTCTGCCCTGGGTAAGTGCAGCAGAACCGAAGCTCTCCCAGCTGCAGCATCTACTGCTGTTAGATGTATTCCCCCTTGCCCACCACCTCTCAGACTTAAACACAATCCCTGGAGTGAGACTTGATCGCTGAGCTGCAGCACGTCACGATGTGGTACGGCAGCTCAGGCTGCAGGAGGGTGCTGGGAAGGCTCGTAAATTCAGCTGTAGTGCTGAGTGCACAGGTGGAACTGTACTTGTTTGTATTGCTGGGCGGCATGTTCCCAACTGAACCCTGTGCCCTCACCTGAGAGCTCACTCCTGGCAGTGCAAGGCAAGAGGAAGGGTGTAAACCAGAAAAGCTCTGCTGTAGCCAAGGTACAGGAAGGACGTTTTTTTCCATTTAATTACCTGTGGGACCAAATACAGGTTGACCTCACTTTCACAGCAGCTGTTGTGTGTTCCTCAATCTCCAGAGACCTGCAACCCCTCCTTGTGGACAAGCTCCCGCATCTACTTGGGAGGTGCTTGTTTTGGTCCCTTGGTGTGTATTTAGTGGGACGATGTGAGCTGTAGACTCCTCCTGCACTCATCTGGGCTTGGCTAGTAGCAGGCTTCTGGTATATTTGTCTTGTTTGGTGTTGGTACAGACAGCACCTGGCAGCTCATTGGGATGCTGCCAGAGCTGTAGATAGACTGATGTGCTGTACCTGAAATGTGTAGAGCAACCTAGAAGGAAAGCTAGATGCTGCTTTTACCAGGGGCTATTTTTTTCTGTAAAAGGAGCTTTGTGTTTGGATCAGTACTGTCGTGAAATTTAGAAGCGGCTCAGAGTATCAAAGCCTGTGTCCTTTGGCCCTAGGTAGGCTTTGGGAAGTTCTTGAGGGCATCTTAAATAATGGAGGAAGCACTACAGGGACCCAGATGAGTTATTTACTGGCTGGGTGGTTGTTTAGTGCCAAGGCACAGTGTATGTGAGCAGTTACTCTGGGGTGGTGAGTGGAGATCCCCATCAGGACAAAAATCAACAGATTTCTAGGCAAGTAGATGAGGTAAGTTGTTGTTGACAGGATGCAAACCTGGCACCCAGAACTCTGTGGGTGGATGTAGGCTGTTTGCAAGTCCCTTTGTGTTCCTGCGGTACGTTTCAGCTTTACCCACACAGCTGCATTCCTGTGGGATCCATTTGGGATCCATTTTGGCTCGTTAGCTTTGATCTCGGCAGCAGGCACTGGCAAGGGCATGTGACACCTGCCTGCTTCCTGAGCAGGAAGGAGCTGGGTGTTCTCTCCTGAGCTGCAGCTTGTCATTCTCTTTCACAGGCCCCGACATGGTGTGCAGATGGTGGTCAGCAGCAGTGGCTATGGCAATCGGTTGGCTCAGAGGGGACGATGCAGCTGTGAGGTCACATTTTGCAGAAGTGGAGCGCATGCCGAAATCCCTGGAGATGTCAGAGTGCGTAGGCCTCATACAACTTTCAAACCCTTGTCCCTTCTCAGTGGGAGTGGCTCTCAGGACAGCACAGGATGAGCTCAGCTCCTGGGGCTGCCGTGTGGCAGCATGAGCTGGTACTGCTGAAAACAGTGTTCTCTTCCTATTTCAGGAATGCCCTGGTGAAAGCCACCTTCCACGTGTGCAAGGCCATGCAGGCCTCGCTCTCTGGGAAGGCAGATGGGCAGCAGAGCTCCCTTGGTCACTGTGAGAGGGCCAGCAGTCACTTATGGAACAGCCTCAACATGAGCAGCAGTGTCTCAAGCACCGTCCTCAACAACGTAAGAGTTGTAATCCCTGGGGTAACACACGGTTTGTCTTGGTCTTGCTGCAGGCATATCACTTCCTGGTTTTATTTGTGTTCTCCAGCCATCCTGTGTCTCATGAGGAGGGACATGAGAGGGACACTTCCTCCCTTTCCTTGCAAAAGGCATTGACATCTTTCTGCCTCTGCTGTGTGGAGGAGCAGAGCTGCGAGTACGACATCATTCCCCTGGGCATGGTGTCAGATAGCCGAGCTCTCAGTCCTCTCCTGCCAGCAGCTGTTTCCCCTTTCTGGTGCTTTGACCACTCTGAATTTGGCCTGTGAAAAGCCACCCTGCCCTCCAGATGTAGCCACCTGTAAAGCAGGACCTCTGTTAAGTGGGGCCCACTCTTATTCTGGTGGCACTCGCAAGTGTTTAAACCCTCTACTCCAAAAGGGGGACTGTGCTGTGCTGTCCCTCAGTTTTTGTGGGGCCCGTTTCTCTTCTTTCCAGGATTACCTAAAGCTGGAGCTTCCCTACCTGGCATGTGGGGGACAGCTCTGGCCTCTCCTGTCGCTCCTGGGTGGCAGCTGTAGTGCATTGTAGTTGCATTGCATGTTGTGGCAGTATCTGTGCAATGTTTCTGCAGTGCAGTACAGAGGCACTCTCGGCTTCGCAGCGTGGGTGGTCCTCTGAGAGCAGCTAGGACGGCAAGCGATGCTAGAGGGCAGCAGCAGATGGGGGAAAGGGGTTTGAGTGACCCCTGTGGGCTCTGGCTTACGGGTTTTTTTTCTCGTCAGGTAACAAGGCTGTCTTTGCTGTTTCTCACTAGTTAGTGCTGGTTTGGGCAGGAAAGCCTTTGCAGAAGGCTGGGGCGTTGCCAGTGCGATATCCCCTTGACTGTTTTGGGCTTGGGGTCTGCCTTGTTGGCCCTCCTGGAGGGGATAGCCACCCTGGGCACAGCCTTGTTCCTTAGGCTGGACCTCTTGGTGCCATGTCCCAGAGGCACCACTTGGGCAAGGAGCAAAGTCCTGCTTCCTTTGGTGCATTGTGGTGGGGAGTGGCTGGGCTGGGAGGGCTGGCGAGCCCCCGCCGCGATGGGTAGGAGGTGCCATGGCCACCTTCCCATGGGCTGTGTTAGCAGCTGGGTAGTAAATGGCCTGTTACTCGCCTGACGGGTTGTATTAATAAGCACGTGTGCCTGGGCCCCCGGCTCTTGCAGATGATCCAGCTGCTGGCCTGTGACTTGCTGCTCTCTCTCCGCACCAGCCTGTGGCAGAAGCAGGCGAACGCCAGCCAAGCCCTGGGTGAGACCTACCACGCCTCGGCCCCCGAGCTGACGGGCTTCCAGCGCGACCTTGGCAGCCTGCGCAAGCTGGCCCACGGCTTCAGGCCCGCTTACCGCAAGGTGATGGCTTCTCTCCCCTGCCTTTTCCACTTCCAGCTTAGCTAGAGCCCTCCCTAGGGACACCAACGGGGAAGCTGCAGCCGTTGGAAATGCTGGGGTGTGTGGGCTTTGGTGGTTGGACACCTGGGATGGGATGGTCTGCCACCACCAGCAGCCTCCATACTTTCTCTTTGGTGCGTGAAAAGGGGACTCCAGTGAGAGTCTGGTGTGTGTATGGAGGTGTCCACCTTAAGTTTCTCCCCCCCAAAAAACCCATGGGCTGTATTGCCAAACACCATGGCATCCTGCTCCTTAATGTGCCTTTGGTCTGGGCCAGTCTGGCCAGGGAGTGTGGAAGGAGGCTTCCTCAACCATGTTGACTCCACAGGTATTTGCAGGGTCAGGTGTCTTCTGCTTCTGTAAAGCACCAGGTGCTTTTCTTTTGCTGTGGGGCTTTCCCCCCAGCCCCCCCTTTTTAATCTATCTAGTTTAAAACCTCTCTAGAGGAAGTGCAGTCTAATACTTAAATGAGAGAGTTATCCTGGTAGTGTCCAAACTCTGGATTTCAAGGTACGATGTTGTTACCAGAGCACTGGCAAGCCCGGGGTGAGATACCCACCTAGGCCATAGTGTTAGTGTTTCTCCCATTTTTTGCCCTGTTCTGTGCTCTCATTCCTCCCCCTTCCAAGGCTCCTCACAGTTACATGTCAAAAGCATTTTTTTTCCCCTCCTCTTCATGGCTGACCTGACCTGCAAATTCCCCAGAGACAGGTGGGGAGATCAGAGAGGAGCGGGGAAGTGGGTCTTTGTTGTCAAGGTGTCAGTGCTCTGCTCTCAAAACCCGGTGGCTGAGGGTTGGCGTGAGTTCAGCCATGGCATCCATCCTGCCTTCCCTTACAGGTCTTCCTCCACGAGGCCACCGTGCGCCTGATGGCAGGTGCCAGCCCAACCCGCACCCACCAGCTGCTGGAGCACAGCTTGAGGCGACGCACGCCTCAGAGCAGCAAGCAAGGTTGGTCCTGGGGCCTGTGGGGCTGGGATGGGGCAAGGCTTGGGCACAGTGGGGGCCACAGCTGCAACTGCAGCATCTTCCCCCTGCCTGAGGCTCAGGATAACGGGCTCCTGACAGCATCATGTTGATGCTTCTTGCTGTACTCTCTATGAGCTGGTAAATGTGAGTTGCTGGCCCTGGTTGGAAGTGTCGGAAAACAGCTGGAAATCCTTTGCCTTTGAGCAACCACACATGCATGGATCTCAGTGGCCTCGAGTTCCGGGCAGTCAGTGCAAAGGAGTAGCCAAGAATCCTGGAGGGGAGAGCCAAGAGGCACAGTGCTGGTTCTAAAATCCCTTGCGGGTTTAAGGAGACAGGGAAATGCATGTGCCGGTGCTGGGATGAGGCGAGGAAGTGAAGTGAGAGGGACCGTCTCACCCCAGCTTGGGCTGTTCCCTGCTAGCCTAAAGGAGCTGCTTGGGGGGGTTGCAGGGTGCCCCCGACTCTTGGCACAGCCAGGGGCTGCCCACCAGAGATGCCTGTGCTCACTGGTGTCAGTCGGGGGCCAGCATGGTGAGGGTCTGTCATGCAGGTGGTAGCTTCATTGTGAACTTTCTCTTCTCTACGTGCGTAGGTGAACTGGACACCCTGCCAGGACAGAGGGAGCGAGCCACAGCCATCCTGCTGGCCTGCCGCCACCTGCCCCTCTCCTTCCTCTCCTCCCCCGGCCAGAGAGCAGTCCTGTTGGCTGAGGCAGCTCGCACCCTGGAGAAGGTGGGGGACAAGCGCTCCTGCAATGACTGCCAGCAGATGATCGTCAAGCTGAGCGGGGGCACAGCCATCGCTGCCTCCTAACACTGATGTGGGGCAGCCTCATGGAAAAGCCACCTGGATGACTGTCAGCCTGGACTTCCCTTCTGGAGCTTAAAAAAAAAAAGTGGGGGAAAGAGAAGAGTTCTAGGTTAGGGCTGTGCTGGTGGGTTTGGGGTGGGGTGGGAGAGGGAGGGGGAGGGGGGGGTTTGGTTTGGCTTTTTGTTTGGGTAATTTTTTGTTTGTTTTACCTTGCCCCAGGTTTAGCTTTATTAGCCCCCTTGCTTGTTCTCAGGCACTGCAACAGGATTCTGTCTAGTTGTGGTTTTGTGACTGTGCCTGGGGCTGTTGGGAAGTGCTGCCCCCACCCAGACCCCTGCCCATACTGGGGGTAGAAGCCCACAAACCCAAGGCATAGTGATAGATCCCATCAGTCCTCAGGGGCATCTCGTTCCCTTCCCAAACACCTCTGTGGCAGGGGGGTTGGAACTATGATCCTTGGGGTCCCTTCCAACCCAGACTATTCTATGATTCTATGTGGAAAGAACCTTTGGGGAGGGCAGAGGATCTGCTCAAGCCTTGTCCCATGTGTCTGGTGGGGTCTGGAGCTGTTCCTGAGGGAGAGGGGGAAGGCGCCCGCTTTCTTGGAGCTGCGTGTGCATCGGGGAACGACCTTTCACTGGAGCCCCCTAGTCCTGACTCACTGAGGTGCACTGGGAGTATCGCTTGGGGCCAGTACTGCCTGGCAAATTTCTCTACAGTTTTTATACACATTTTTTATAGGAGTGTTTGTGGCTTTACAGAAACATAGGGAATGATGCAGCAGATTTCCCTTCCTCTCCACTTCATGTGTCTCCTCTCTGTGATCGGAGCTGCCTCTGGTTTTTGGTAGGGATTGGATCTGAGGCAGCCTGCAGCAAGCAGAGCCTCGTAGGAGGCCCAGGAGTCCCTGGTCATTTGGCACTGGGTGGTGGCAGAGGAAGTGGACAGCCCCTGCTCTCTGCATGAAGGGTGAATGCTGCTCTGGTGCCTTTCTGTTGATGCAGAAACAATTTTTAGAAACAATTTTTTATTTTACACAACTCTTAGTCCAAGAACTTGTCTTCAGGTGTTTCTCCTTCCCTTCTCCAGCTGCTGAACAGCTCCCGAGCCTGTGCAGGGACCAGGAGGCACTGGCTCACTGAGTCCCCCAGCTCCACTGCCATCACTGGAAAGAGCAGTGTGGCTTGGCAAGTGTCAAATCACCTGAGATTTTTCCAGGAGGGGGAGGTGGTTGGGGACAGGGAGGAACGGTTTGCCCTCTTTCTACCTTTCCTCTTGCATCTCTCCAAAGAAGCGCAAAGCGGCTGCCCTCTCACGTGCGTGGATATAGAAACCAGCTTTTGGCATCACTGTTTTCTCCCCCTGCATAGCCAGCATGTGCTCTTGTATCAGGAGAGAAGCACTTTGATACGGGTGGCAGCCTAGTCCTGTCCCCCCCAGTCAGATCACGCAGCCTGATTCCTCCTGTAGGTCAGAACTTGGGGTGTTTTGCGAGAAGCTCCTACATGTATCCAGCTTTTGCAGAGAGGCATGAGAGCTTGAGCTCCTTTCAGAAAGGGTCTTTTGGTATCTGGGAGGGGGATTTTATGTGCTGCATGAATTAAACATGATGCTCGTCCTAGAGTTGTCTGGCTTCAGTCAGGTAGAAACTGGGGCCAGGAGAAACCTGCCTCCCAGCAAGCCTTGTTCCCGGTGACCCTGTGCTATAGCTGCAAATGTAAGTGTGGGGACCAGAAGATGCTTCCCACCCTCCCCTTCGTTGAGGAGCAGCTGGCAGAGCCCTATACCCACTGGCCAGCAGCCTGTGCAATCAGAGGGCAGCACATCATTTGAGGGTGGTGCATGTCTTCAGCCAGCATTGGGGATGCTCTGGTTCCTGTGGTGACTGCCACTTCTGCTTTGAGCAGGTAGCCTGAGTGTGCAGAACAGCTCTGGGGTTCGGGTAGGGTTTGATGGGCCATCCCAAGTTTCTTGTTTATCAGTGATCCCATTTTGGGGGGGTGGGGTGGGTCACATCCTCCCCCCTCCTCTAAAGGGCTTTTGCACTGTTTTCCTGCTCATGTTTTTTTTCCTAAAATACAGAAATCCTTCACCTGTGGTCAGCCTCCAAGTTGTTTGGTGTTTCCTCAGGTCTGCACGTGAAGTGTGGAAGCTTTGTGCTTTAGTAGAAAGGGAAGTGAGGCTTTGAGAAAACCAGAGATGCTGAGCTTTCATTTGGTCACTAACAGTGGTCTGAGGCCTGGGAGATGGGCTGCAGGGAGTAGTGCCTGGGCCAAGGGCTGGGGGGGTCTGTAGGGATGAAACGCTGGTAGCTAATGGCATGATCCACGGTGAGTCCTAGCACTGCTGAGACTTCTCTTCCCTCCAGGGCAAGGGATCTTTGCCCTGGTTTTTTTTCTACACTTGGTAAATTTGCTGCCCCTCTGTCCCTACAACTTTTTTATATATATAATGTGTGTGTGTGTATATACTGTAACTTGTCATTGTGGGTGGGAGGAAATTGTTCTATGGACTCTGTGAAGAAAGTCTATTTATCCACGTGGAGTGCAGAGGAGGGATGCTTTGTGACACGAGGTGCAACTGGAGGTCGGGAGGTTCTTCAGGGAACGTATCTGCTGTCTGAAAACCCTGTTCAGGGCTCGTGAGCATCCGTTACCTAATAAAGGCAAATGTTACCACCTTCCCCCTTGCCCTTTTTCTCTTAGCCCTGTTCATCCCACCCAGCAACTAGTCTTAAGCAAAGACAAGCCTGAAGTGTCCTTCAGATACATCAGTCACACCAGCACCTTGGGAAGCTGTTGGTCCTTTGTTCAGATAACCTGAAAGATGGAGCTGTGGGGCCTTGCAATGGAAGATGGTCCCTTGGTGGAGCAAGTGTGGTTCTTGGTGCTCCTTGGAAGTTATCCAAGAGGCTGATGGTTTGAACAGAGCCAAGCAAGGTAGAATCGGGCCAGAAGCCTGCAATTTTAGCAGCAACTCTATGGGAGGAGAGCTTTTACCTGACCTTGCTTGCAACACTGCCTTTTCAGTCCATCTCTTCGTTTCTCTGTTTCTCCTGGTAAAACTGTCAGAAACATTAAACTTCAGAGAGAGGAGATCTGTTCTGTGTTTGTGTGGCTGCTCAAAGGGTTTTGCAGTTGGTGCTGCAAGCTGTGTTCCCACAGTGTGCCCTGGGGCAGAGGATGGGGGTGGGGGAGGCTTTGCTGCCTCCAGACAAGGGGCTAGGGTTTTGGGAGCAGCGCGAGGTTCCCTGGCCAATCCATACCAAGGCCATAGAGTTTAATGTAGTATTTATTGACAAGGTGGAGGCTGGGGTGTGGGGAAGGGGGGACTGGGTAGGGTAAGAGGTTGCTCAGGTTTCAGTGGCAACATAGGGATGGTGCTTTGAGTCTGTTGCTCTTCCTCCAGCTGGTCCCAACAGGATTTGTCCCCCCATCCCTGGGGGGCTGTAGGCTGTCTGGCATGGACCCCCAACCCCTGAGCAGCACCCCACTCTGTCAGTGTGCCCTGGGCTCAGCCTTTTCCTGGTGTGGGCTGAGAACAGCTGAAACTCAGTGTCCGGATGAGAGGGATGGCCTGGCTTCCTCAGTGGTGAAGTGCAGCCAGCAGCCCCCGTCCCCAGGAGAGGAAGGACGGGGTGTCTCCCGCTCTGGCCAGCTGCCATGGTTTATGTAGAACCTATGATGTTTTGCTCCATTGAGCTGCCTCTGGGAGGCCATCAGCTACGATGGTGCCGGCTGTCAGACGGTGACCTCAGTCTTGCTGTTGGTGGCAAGGTGCCGGTGCGGCTGGCTGTACAGGGGGGCGGTGGGGCCAAAGGCTTCAGGTGGCCCTTCAGCATGTAGGGTGGCCAGACCAGGTCGGCGTGGGCCCCGGAGGGGGGGTCCCTCCCAGCCCCCAGGGAAGGCTGGGCCCCCCATCAGCCTGGGGCCCTTGGCCTTGGGTGGGGGACAGCCCTCTGGTAGTGCTGGAGTCTCGGCGGGTGGGAAGGGCAGGGTGCTGGCAGGAGATGCCTCTGGCCCCCCAAACCGCCTGTAGAAGTCCTCAGAAGCAGTCTCTGTGGGGACAGGGCCATGGCGTCACCGTGGTGGGGCACAGCCTGTAGGAGCAACCCTGGGTGCTAATGTGCCTGGGGGGGCTGATCTTGGCCAGGGATGGGCTGAGGGGGTGCAGCAGGGGAACTTGGCTGCTGGTTGGGTGGGACGATGCTGTAGGGTTTTGGGAGACCCTGAGCTCTGATTGGCTGAGTGCAGCAGGTCTGTGGGGGATCCTGGATGCTGACTGGCCAGGCAGTGTGGCGGGTCAGTGGGGCAGGAGAGCTGCAAAGCCTCTGCTGTGAAGCAGCCGAACCAGGAGTCCTAGGGTGCTGGCGCTGCCTGTGCCCCTCTGTGAGCCCCCGCCCCTGCCCCCCCGCCCCCCCGCCTGCAGGGTCCATCATGCACGTCCCCCAGCTGCCCCCAGCCCACGCGGCAGCAACACTCACCTCCAGCCTTGAGAGTGGCATAGGTGGCGTAGGCAGGGGCTGACAGGGCCAGGCTGCTGGCTAGCGGCAGGCGCTTGCCTTGGCTGTGGGGCCGCCCCAGTGAGGGGGTGATGGCCACCGCATTGTTCAAGGGTGGCTTGTCTGGAGGAGGCAGAGGCAGGTGGGCACAGGGCTCAGCCGCAGGCGTCGCCCACCTGCTGCCTTTATTCACCCAAGTGTGCTTCTTGTCCCCCACCATCATGGTGCCTTACCTGTGCTGTTCCTGGGGGGCCCCCGGGTGAGCCCCTCGCCCAGTGGCACCTGCACACCCACCATCAGGCCATCTGTGTGCTCAGAGGGGCTGTGGCCTGGCTGCTTCAGCAGGTCCGTCAGCGTCCTGGGGAAGGGTTAAATGGCTGTTAGTGTGATACTCTGCTGCCTCAGCCCCACCGATGTGCCCCAGCCCTGCTCTCCCCCTCTTCGGAGGCAGAACCTGGCAGCCTGGGGCTACAAAATGGTCACTGGGAGCAAGAAGCGCACCCAGCTTTTGCACTGGGGTGAGTGAGCCCCCCTTCCCTCCACTAGCAATGAACTGGGGGTTGGCTGGAGCTGAGCCCTCCCTCCCAGGGCCAGGTGTGTCAGCACATGAGGGCAGCGAGGGGGATGCATGACTTGGAGCAGGCTGCAAGGCTATGACCAACCGCACTGGAGGAACCCAAACTGATGGCAGCTGGAGCAACACCTTCGGGGATGCTTTCCTGGAGAAAGAGCGCAGTGGAGTGGGGGGAGAGGAGACAACACCTCCATTTGAGTCCCTTCAAAGAGGAGAAGATCCCAAGGAAGGGATTAGAGAGGCTGCTTGCCTCTCTTGGGGAAGGAGGATGAACTAGCGGTGGCTTCCAGCGCACGCGTTGGCCATGCACAATGCCTTCCTTGTAAGTGGCAGCATTAAACATTAAACACCCTTACATAAGATGAAGCCGTATTTTGTTTAACATTCATGGCTGGAGATGCTGCAGTCCCATCACGGCACACCAACAGTGCCAGAGCAGGGCATGCCAGCGGTGCCAGAGCAGGGCATGCCAGCAGTGCCAGAGCAGGGCATGCCAGCAGTGCCGGAGCAGGGCACACTGGTGGTGCCAGAACAGGGCATGCCAGCAGTGCCAGAACAAGGCACACTGGTGGTGCCAGAGCAGGGCATGCCAGCAGTGCCAGAGCAGGGCACACTGGCGGTGCCAGAGCAGGGCATGCCAGCAGTGCCAGAACAAGGCACACTGGTGGTGCCAGAGCAGGGCATGCCAGCAGTGCCGGAGCAGGGCACGCTGGTGGTGCCAGAGCAGGGCATGCCCATGTGGCGTGTCAGCCTGCAGCAGCAAGTCCAAGAGCAGGATGAGATGCTCCTGCTGGCGCGGGACTTCACAGGGTGGACACCCTCCATTACCCCAGCAGAGACAAGCCCTGCATGACTGCAAGGGCTCAGGGGTGTCCACTCGGGGCTTTTTTTGGCTCCCTAATCCCCAGCTAGCTGTCAGCACACCTCGTGCCTCAGAGGCTCTGCCTGGCTCACAGGCACACGTTGGGAGCTGTGGCAGGAGCTCACAGTTAGCGAGAAGCTGGATGATAAAACAGCAGATTAAACTCAACACACAGGAATGCAAATTGAAGAGGAAGAGGGGGAATAATCCTGCCTTGGTGGCTGTGACAGCTCATGGCTCCAGACTGCACAAAAGCCCAGCAAACCTGGTGCAGGGAAGGCAACAAAAGCAAGGGGAAAGAAATGGGCTATGCCCAGGAGTGCGGATGCTCCAGGGGAGCCATGAGGGCTGTTCCCAGGATATTTTCCCTCCCAGTTTGGATCCAGTGAACATCACATGGTGATGGCAAGAGCAAAGCTACAAGGGAGGGTTGCTTGCCCTTTGGGTACATTTGATGTTGTTTTTGGAGAGCTTTGGGTAACAGCACCCTTGGGATGACGTAATCTCCCAATGATCCAACAAGAGTCTCATGAAGCCAAAGGGAAATGAGGGACAAACAACCCCTGGCACCAGTATGTACTGGGGGCTGACCAACTGAAAGGCAGCTTGGCAGAAAAGGGCCTGGGGATGCCGGTGGGCACCAAGTTGACCAGGAGTAAGCAATGTGCCCTTGGGGCAAATGCGGCAGCAAATGGTCTCCTGGGCTGCATCAGGCAAAGCATGGCCAGCAGGACCAGGGAATGTGATCCTTCCCTGTTGCTCAGCACTAGTGAGGCCACACCTGGAGTGCCAGCTCCAACTCTGGGCTCCCCAGTATGGGAGAGACATGGACATACTGGAGAGAGTCTAGCAAAGGGCCACAAAGATAATGGACTGGAACATCTCTCCTATGAGGTGATGCTAAGAGCTGGGACTATTCAGCCTGGAGAAGTCTCAGGGGGATCTTATCGATGTATGTGAATATCTGAAGGAAGGGTGTAACAAGGACAGTGCCAAGCTGACAAGAGGTGATGGGTACAAACCTAAACACAAGAAACTCTATTTAAACAAAAGAAAGAAATTTTTTTCCTGTGAGGGTGGTCAAACGCTGGACCAGGCTGCCTGGGGCGGGGCTGGTCCACCTCCATCCTGCAGTTATTCAAACCATGCATCTCCCCAGGACCCTTCCTGCAGCAGACTGACTCCAAGCCTAGGCCCAACCACGCTCCTTTGGCCACAGGTTCTGCACCCAGAGAATCGCATGAGCCCAGGTGGACAGCAGGCAGGGCAGGGGGGTGGCAGGTTCTCTGGGGATGTGGGCACAGGCTGATGATCCCTGGGAGCTACTGCCCTGTCAGCTCCCACCTTCCCCAGGGTCCACTGCTCACCAGCCCCTTCCCCACTGGCCACTGTCCGCTCTCGCCTCTCCCCAGGGCCCAGCACTCAAACGGGCTTGTTTCACCAGGAATTTCAATGCAGTTTGACCTATTTTTTAAAAAAAAAAGTTTCCCCCCCTCCCTCAGGTCTATTTATGCAGCTTGAGCAATCCTTCATCTGTGACTTTTCCTCTCCAAATCAATCCATCAGTGCTCTTTCTCATACGCCCGTGCTCTGTGCCGAGCGCCCGGGCTGTGTGGATGATAACAATTAACAACAATGGTGTGAGCAGCTCTTAATGAGTGATTTTGCTAAGGTGGGAAACATGCATGAGCCATCAGCACCATCAGTGTCTGCAGACATCCCTCCCTCCTCGCACCACTGAGCCATGCCCCCAACCAGGGCTTCAGGAGGGTCCCTGGGGGCTGCACCCCTCCCCCGTCCACGTCCCCATCCCCAGGCAGTGCAGTGCAGTGGAGGTCGACAGTGCTGAGGAGCTGCTGCCTCACTGGAGGTGGTTTTGAGGGCTTTATGAGCCCCAGCCTGGTCTCAGGCTGGGGAGCTTGGGGAAGGTCAGACCATATCTCCACAGGTCGCCCAGTGGTCTGTGGCACTGAGATGGCTTCAGGGTACAACTTGAGGTGGGAAACACAGGGCAGATGTGGCTTTAAACCTGCACTGCTCACCCGCAACAAAAGCAGCACGACTGAGGTCTCCATCTGCCACTGTGGCCATGGACACTGAATGCACAAGGCCATGTGTGAAGGTCACTGGAGCTGGATCCTGCTCCCAGCTACTGCCTGGCTTGCCTGAGCATGGCCTCCCCCACATGTGCAGCCACTGCTGTGGCAAGCCTGCTTGTGCCAATAGGTGCAACCAAGGTCGCCCAAACTAGCCTGGTGTGAGCCCTGAGACCAAGTGAAGAGGCAGATTGGGGAACAATGATGATGGAAATCAGCACCTCCATGGCAGGAGCCAGCCCAATGGGAGAGCGGCTGCAAGCCCTGGGCAAGGGGACAGGGAGTGATGGGAGGAGACAAGAGTGCTACCACCAGAGGAGAGGAGAGATGACAGAGTGACGGGCAAAATGACATTGCCCCGAGCTGGAGCAAACCCTTGGAGGGGACACAGAAGGTGGAAGCTGCTGGCTGAGCAGAGTGATAAGGTTTGGAGCAGAGGCATGGTGGCAAAGGAGACACACAGCACACTGTGGCTGTGGGTGAGTTGCCACCCACACTGGCCATGCCGCGTCCGCAGCCTGGGACAGTGTTGCCGTTGTCTCCTGGGGGGCATTTCCCATGGCGTACAGAGCCTCTGCTTGGGGTGGGGGAGTGCCTGTCTGAGCAGCATAGCAGCGTGGGTGTTGTGGGACACCCACCCACTGGGACTGGGATGTACAAGAATGCTCCAGTAAGGCTGGGGGGGTAGCAAGGTGCCTTCCCAAACCTGAAGCTGCAGGAGGAAATGAGAGCTTGGGCAAAGCACTGGGTGCTGGGTGAACCTGCCTGGCTGGACATTACACCCAAAGACAGGGTTCAGGGTCACCCTCCCTGATGGAGCCAGGTCATTTCACTCTCATCCCCTGAAGAGCTGGGCCAGCACGTGGTGATTTGCCATGCTGCCTCCAGCTCCTTTTCCAGGCCCTTACCACCACCTGCTACCATGGGCATCGACCCCAGGCATGACCATGGACTGGGGTGTTGCCAGAGAAATACCAGGTGTGGTTGGACATGCAGCAGGGCCAGGTTTCAGGCTATTTCAGACAGCCCGTGGGGACCCAGAAAGCAGAAAGCCAGCCTGGGGGACTTGGCTGCTGTGGCTGCCAGGGCACGTGCTCCCAGTGGCCGTTTCACCCCTCTCCAGTTGTCTCCCAGGAGGCTGCTCCTTGCCCAACTCTTTCCATAGGGATGTCCACCCTGCAGGCAACCCCAGCCATAACCCACAAATCCTCTCTGGGAGGGTTTTGCAGAGAGGTCTGCGGAGTGTCTGCCCACTCTCGTGCGACAGGCGCAGCCAGATCCTTGCAGGACCCGACGTCCCCGGAGATCCGGGGCCTGAAGAAAAACACAGGCAGGTGTTCCTGACTCAACGCGGGGTTTGGCCAGGCTGAGAGAGTGCTGGGGACCGGTGCCAAGCCTGAGCTGAGCAGGAAGGAGAGGGGTTTGCGGGAACCGCCATAAGGCCCTGCGGGAGGAAGGCGGATGGGGATGGGGATGGGGATGGGGATGGGGATGGGGATGGGGATGGGGACGCACCAGGTAGCTGCAGCTGCTCAGGTGCCTGCTCCCCTGGGTGGACCAACAGCCATATCTGGGAGGAGCAGCCTCAGGACAAACTGGACGAGAGCTCAGGTGTCTCCATCTGGGTGGAGCTGGTGGGGTTTCTGTGCCTGATCGCTCTTCCTGGGCCTGGTGGGGTTTCTGTGCCTGGTCGCTTTTCCTGGGCTCAGACCAGGACCAGAACCAATGTCTGGAGGTGTAGAAGTGGTTGATCTCTCCCCCTTACCGGGAAGCCTGCAAGCAGCAGCAGCAGGAACCATCCCAGGGCAGCAGGTAATGCTCCCCAGGAGTGGAAAAACCCCGGTGGGAGACAGGGATGGGGATGGAAACGAAGCCGGCGTGTAACAGGGAGCTGGCCTGAAGCCATGATGCGGTGCCTGAGGAGCAAATGAGAAGCTCCTACCTGAGGCGTGGGGAAGGAGGCGAGGTAGCACTGCCCATGCCTTGGGCCGCACGTGAGTACAGGGGTGAGGCAGACAGAAATAGCCTCACTCTCTCCGCAGCGCTGAGGCGAAACATATTGTCCAAGCCAACTGGGCACTCAGTGGGATGGAGGTGACAGTGTCCCTTTTTGGATGCTTATACCACGTACCGTCCCTGGCAGCATCTCTATCCCTGAAGGCTGCGCCAGGCTGGTGCCTTGCCCAGTGCCTGGGGCTCAGTACTTGATACATGGCTCCCGCCCTGCCTGGGCTCGACAGGCAACAGAAGTGCTCCTGACAGTCACTGTCCCCATGGAACCAGGGCCTCCCACGGTGTAGAAGGACACAGGGCACAAGAGATGGCAAGACCTCTCCTGGATTATGCAGTGATGGAGGTGTCCTTCTGATTTTGTTCTACAAAGACAGGCAAGGAAAATTCCCCTTTTCCCCGTCTGAATGCCAGTGCCTGAAAGACCTGAGGCTTTGGGGAGAAAAGGCAGGCATCCCCCAAAATCATTCGGCAAGTTTGGACTTGCACAAGCAAGGCGGGGAGGGGATGGGGAACACACAGGACATAGAGTAACACATGGCTCCAGAGGCACAGAACTGAGACTACCCACAGGAACACACCCCACACACCCCCGCAGCCCGGAAAGCAGCAGCAGTCCTGATGGCAGCTGTGAATGGGAAAAGGCAAGATCCACAGGCAGGAGATGAGGACTTGGGGCCAGGCATCCTGCAAAATACCCCTCCCAAAATGCAGCATCTCCTTCCCAGGAGGTGTGTGTATGTTGGGGAGGCAGACCAGAAAAAGACATGGCAGCGGGTGAGTAGAAGGGGAGTCAGGAGGCAGGGAGCCTGGCGGAGGCCGTATTGATCCTGTCAAGGTGCCAGTGCTTCCTCAGGCGACAGGAGGGGGAGGCGCGGGTGCACAGTGGCACCCAGCCAGGCTCCCAGCCATGGGGGGAGCGCAGCATGGATCCCCCCCCAAAACTGCTTCATGCAGCTCAGCAGAGCCTTGCGATCCCCACCTGTGCCTGGATGTGTCCATCTTCCAAGAAGGGAGGGCTCAGCCTCTGCTCCTTGGGGTGGGTGGAAGGAATGGGGTGCATCTGGGGATAGGGTGCAGCAGGTCCAGGGTTGGGGTGCAGCATCTAGTGGCTGCCCAAGCGTCAGGTGGGCAGGGGAAGGAGGGGGGGTCCCCGTGCTGGGGTACAATCAGAGCTGCTCCCCAGTCAGACTGTTGAAATCATTTCCTCATGGCCCTGCTATGGAGGGTTTTTTAAGCTAAAATCCCTGAACAAAATGGCATAAAAATGGGTTTATTGCCAGGCTTGATGTCCTCACTGGGAAGACGCGAAGTAGAGCATGCACGGCTCAGCGAGGGGCAGGGTTTGGCTCTGTCCCTGCAGCTCTCGCTGGGTCCCCTCTCCATCCCTCCTCTTTAGATTTGGGGCAGCCATGGCACGACCATGGCACAGCCACCTTGGTGAACCTGCCCCCGCTCGGCTGCCCCTCTGTGCGTGTGTGCATACACAGGCGTGTGCGCACACATGTGTGGGGTCTGCGCCGGGGGGAGGCCGAAGAGGGACAACTCTGAGTCAGAGCCGCAGGGGCAGAGCTGTGCGGGGAGGCTGGAGCTGTCGGCAGCCGCTCCGAAGTGTTAAACTCATTGAATGTGATCGGTTAAAAAAACCCCAACAAAGCAAAAGCAGGAATAAAAAGAAAGGAGAGGGAGAGAGAAAAATCTACCTAAGTGGAGGAGCCGTATGACACTGAGGGGAAAGCGAACCAGCAGAGCTGCGGCTGGCACTGGGGCCACCAGCCCTGGCCACCCTTCCTGGCCTTGCCTGCAAGCCCTGCCTTGCCCTGACCCACCCTGCCTGGCCCTGCCCTTCGCCACCCCAGGCCGTGGGGGGGTCACTTGCCCCTCGTGCCTGTTCCTATGCACCCCAGCATCTGGCACACAACCCTGCTGCTCCCAGGGAAGCCAGTGGTGTGCCCTGCAGGGCTGAGGCTGGGCCACTCATGACACCTCAGTGCTGGGAGCCGGGGAGGGAGGGCTGTATGGCAAGAAGCGGGGGTAGGCAGAAAGGGGGTGAGAAGTGTGTACCTTGAGCTAGGACTGGTGTGGGAGGGAGAGGGGAAGGTGCACCAATGTCCATGGGAGCTGGGAGGGAGTGGGGAGAGGCTCAGGAGGTCCCCGATGCAGAGGTGTGCCTGACACCCTGACCTTCCTTCCTCATCAACCCTGTGCACAGCCCTGGAGGGGGCCCAAAAGCCAGGATCTGGAGCTACAGGGGTTGGGGGACAAAGGGAGGCTGAGCCATGAAGATGTGCAGCCTGGTGCTCCCCTGCAAGGGCAATGCCCAAACCCAGTGCACAGAGGCAGGTGCCCGTGCACACCCATGCACGCACACACACAGACACTGAGAAGCGCATCTGCCACAGCGGAGATGTCTTTGCCATCTCCTCTCCTTCCTGTGTTACCAGTGAGGCTGAGCTCAAGGGGACTGCGGTCCCAAGTCACCCCACACAGTCAGACCCAGTCTCGCCTCCCCCACCCAAGCAGAACCTTTTGGGGAGGGGAAGCCACGTCCTGTAGCTGCATTTCACCCACCCCACTGGCCAGTGGGAAATGGCTATCCTAAGCCAGGGACAGGCCACCTCAAGGGATGAAGACTGTACAAGCACCCCTTCTCATGGAGGCTGTCCTGGCTGGCAGTGCTCTGTGCCAGGAGAGGCTGGGGGGCTGCAGCCAACACCCCCCCAACACACCGCCACCCCTCCCCCACCATTGTCTCAGCATGCCAGGACAGGGCTTTGGGGGATCACATCACCTTAGCAGCCCCAGGATGAAGCTGGGGCTCACTCTACCAAAGAGGCCAGGGACTTGGACAGCCACCCATGGGGGGACCTAGTGGGGCAGGTGGGGGGGACCAGACCCCTTTACCTGGAGACGGTCATCTCCGTCTGGGGACCCTGTGCCTTCTCCAGGCCCAGCTTGGTGAAGATGCCCACCAGCACCATGATGGCCACCACGCCGCAGATGATGTAGACGATCATGTTGGTCTTGTCGCGAGTGGGGTCCTCAGGGGTCTCATCCACGCGGGCGGGCGGCTGGCCCGTATTGACCCAATTGGGGGTGTCATAGTTGGAGCAGCCGCTCTGGTCCAGCCGCCCTGGCTTGAACTGGCAGCAGAACCGGTACCCACAGGTCCCGCAGCAGTACTGGTAGATGCCGGCGTTGCAGTTGAACGGCGGGTCCCATTGCCCCATCACGTCGTAGTAACCTCGGCAGCGGTCCCCCCCCGGCGGTGCCGCCCCGGTGGGCGCGGGGGCCGTGGTCTCTGCCGCCGGTGCCTGGCTGCCGTTCCCGCTCTCCCCGGGCCCCCCGGTGCTGGGCTCGCCGCTCCACACCCGGGCCGGCTCCAGCAGCACCAGGCAGCAGATACCCACGACGTAGCTCGGCTCCATCCGTCCGCGGCTCCGGGGGGCCATCCGGGAGAGTGGGCGAGTTAGAGCCGCTCGCCCAGGGCCGGACTCATGGCCACCGAGGAGCCCCCGCGACGGAGAAACGGGCTGGGGAGGAGAGGGGGGCGGGGGAGGGATGATGATGGGGGGCGAGCAAAAAAGGGGAGGGGGAGAGGGAAAGAAGTTGGAGGGGGGTGAAGTGCGAGGGGACGTACCCCCTTCCCGCCTCGCCCCAGATCGGCCGATGGGCAGCGATTCAGAGCAGCGGGCGAGGCGGGCAGCGGGGGAGAACCGCCGCCTTCCGCCGGCCGGGGAGGGATCGCGGCGGCGGGCGGCGGGAGCGGGCGGGCGGGCTGGGGGCTGGCGGCCGCCCCATCCCCGCGCCTCTGCCCGCGCCTCCCGGCACCGCGGAGAGACAGGGGAGGAAAGAAAAGGGAGAAGCAGCGAAAGCCCTTCGCACCAGGGCGGGAGGAGCAGTAGGAGGAAAAGGAGGAGGAGGAAGGCGGGGGGGAGGGGGGGGGGAGGACGGGGGGAGAGGGAGGGAGCCGGCGCGGCCAGAGAGGCGCGGGGGGCTCGGCTCCCCCTCCGCCTGACAGCCTCCCGAGGAAACCGGAGAAGGTCTTTCAACGAGTCCTCTGCCAGGCTCCCGCCGCCACCGGGCTGCAGGACGCCCGTCCTCCCCGTCGGGCTGCCGCCGCGGGCACGCGTGGCACTGGCCCCACGCCGCCCGCCGGCCCCCGAAGCAACGCCCCCACCCCCGCCTCTCGGGTGGCAGGCTGGCACCCTGGGCTGCAGGGCAGTGGGGGGGTGCCGGGGGAGCTCGGGGGATGCGCAGCCCCCGGGGCGGTGGGGCGCTCTCCTGCTGCCCCACAGGGGAAAGGGGACAGCAGTAACCCTGGCCCCATGCAGGGGAGATGTGCATAGGGGGGCTGAAGGATGAGCAAAGTGGGGGGCTACGAGGGCACCCCCAGAAACCCATCGTCCCTGGGGGTCAAGGCAATTTTTAGGAAGCTTCTGGCCAGCGCCTTGTCTGAGCTTCGAAGTCTGGACCTCCCTGAGTGGTGTGCACCCAATGCTTTGCTCTCTGGCCAGTGCCACCTATAACGACTGCGTTAATCCTCATTGCCAAGTCCTCTCCCCAGGAGGGTGGGGCTTGCTTTCCCTGCTCTCCGGCAGTTGTAGCAAGAACAGGGCAAGGGAAACTGAGGCACCACTGAGCCCCTTGCCCAGCACTGGCACATTGTGGAGGCTGGGACAAGGGTGGTTGGGTTGAGGGGCAGTGACAGGTGGGAGCTGTGGCTACAGCCTCGTCCTCTCCAGACAGTCCTGAATCCTGGACAGGGAAGGGCAGCAAATCCAGCATCACACCGCCACTGTCTCCCATGGCAATTCATCCTCTCCACGCTCTGGGAAAGAAAGGCTGGGTACTGCCTCATCCTGCCTTGCCCTGTCCGTACCCTAACTGGGGGGACAGGGCTGGGGCTGGGCTGCCCAGTGCCAGCACAGGAGACCCCAGCCCCCAGGCATGTGGTGATACAAAAAGACATTGTAATGATGGAGGTGGGATTAAACGGGCCAGGGAGGCTCAGCTCCCTTGATAGGTCCCTCCTTCAGCACTGAAGTGCTGTGGACCAGGCTGTTCCCAGGACCCATCCTTTACTTGCCCCACCACAAGCAGCAGGTGGAGGGTCTCACACTGACATGGAGCTCCTGCAGACACAACTGCTCTGCCTGGGGGCTCAGGCAGCCTCCCAGAGGCACGTGGGGACAGAGCTGGCCATGGTGAGCTGCTTGGGTGGGCGATGAGCCACATGTTGTATGGGGGGGATGAAACATGCCCATCATCATCCTCTCTGTGTATTATAGTAATGTGAAGTTTCAGGCCAGAGCTTTACACAAACAGCTTCCTCCCACCCCAGCAAGGGTGAAACGTTGTGTTTTGCTGCAGGAGGGATTTAGGGGATAAAATATCTTCTCCCCACACACAAGCCCAAGGCCTGAAGGCCTCTGGCCATATCCCATCTGGAGGCTGGCAAAGGCCAAAGTCATTGAAAACATGGATAAGGAGAACAGCTGGAGCCCGGGACACATCCGATTGTCCCCCAGTGCCACAACCTAATAGAGATCCATTAGGTAAGGTAGCTTGTAGCCTGCAGAGCTTCCCAAAAGCGATAAAAAGCCAGTGAGGTGGAAGAAAACCATGCGTCTCCAAAAGCCACACATTCCCCAAACCTCAGAGGGGCTCTCTGATGAAAGGATCCATCGGCTGGAAGTTGCAGACATGGGGGTCGTTAGCACTAATAGCCAACAGCAGCATTGGCCTTGAGACAAGCTGCGCAAGCAAAGTTTGCTGGCTGCCCAGGTAATGCCAGCAATCATCTCCCAGGCGCTGGGAGATCACTCCTGACTTGTGTTCAAGCAGAACTGCCTTGGGGACACGGAAGCTTTAGCAGGCTGTTAGCAGGCTGAGTGAAAACCTGGCCAAAATCAGGGAGTTTGCTGGAAAATGGTTGCCTAGTGTGACCTGGGAGAAAGGGAATGGTTTTCAGGGGGAGAGGATGTTCACTGAGTGTGAAGCAGCTGATTTAAAGGGTCTCCGTGAGGGAGAGGAGAGGGAGGGAGAACTGCTTGCAGGCGCTAGCTGCATGCATCAGCCCAGAAGGAAACCAAACCCAAAGGCACAGCGTGGAAGGAGCACCCCCCCCATCCCCCACCCCCTCCCCGGCGTGTCCCCAGCACGCAGAGCATGGCTCTGCGGGGGCTGGCTCTGTGCGGTGCTGGCACCGGGGGCTGCAGCCCGCAGCTCTGCTGAGCCATGCATGGGTTCATCTTCATCAAATAAGCTACCTGACCACTACCTGCACCCCAATAGGGAGGGGGCGATGGGAGAGAAATCCTCCAACCTGGCACCCACACTTCTCACATCCCCGGGAATCAACAACAGGACCCATAGGGAAATTCAGGTCAGCAGGCTCCTCAGGACAAAAAGCAAAGGACGTGTTTGCAACATCCGTGGGCGCTTCTGGGGATGGAGATTTGGGAGAGGAGCCCCGGTAGGCTTCGGCCACGAGCCTTTGAAGGATGTCACAGAAATATCCCCTGCAGTGACAGTGCCACCCGGACTACAGAAGGGTGTCTCTGCGCCTGCAGAAATAGGATACAGGCGGTTCAGCACCGAGCGGGGAGGGATACGCCGAGCACTGACACTATAAACAGATTGTTTCTGGCAGGGCATGGTGATCTGGAGGAGATCCTCTCTGTCGCAGCCAGAGAGCTCGACAGACCCAGATCCCTGGCAGTGATGGGGGTGCAAGCCAGGCAAAGCTGCCAGGGCCCTGCCTGAGGAAGAGGAGGTAAAGGGGGGAGCCATCACCATCACCAATGGAAAGCAAAGCCACAGGAGTCTCCCTGAATGTGGAGGCTTTGGGGTGCAATCAGCTCCCAGGAAAAGCTGGCAGTGGGTGGTGAGAGCCTCAAGGCTACCCAGGGAGCCCCTACTACTGCTGGAGGATCAGACCCATTTCTTCCCCCTCAAAAAAAGATTTTTGCCATTCAGGACCAATCTAGCCCCAGGCTGAGGGGTGAACTGAGGGGTGAAAGGATGCTGCTGTGGGGTGGATGCCCCATGCTGAAGGACTGTGCTGTCTCAGGAGGGCTCCTGCCAGCTGACACTTCCTGCCTATGTGCCGAGGAGTGCTGCTGGAGTGGGTTTTGATGCTTGCAAATCAGCAGCTAATGCCCAACATCATTAGCTAGGAAGAGCTGAGCACGGAGGAAGGCTGTCAGGAAGAGCTTCCAGCACACGCTGCAACACTGTCCCCTTCCTGGAAGCAAGGCAGAGGCAGAGCTCCTGCCATTGTCCTTGGGGGTACGTGGGGTGCTGGCATCTCCTGCTCCTCCAGCCATCTCCTGGGATACCCCAGAGAAACCTGGTCTCCTTCAGAGCTCAGCTACTGAAGCTGGTGCTGTTCTACCCAGGGGTAAAGCCAGGCACGAGGAGCTCCTTGCATTCGGCTTCACAGTTTCCATCAGCATCCCACAGGGAAGCCCTGAGCTTTCCCATACCTGCTGCCTGGAACTGGGATTAGGGATCCCTATGGTCAGTGTACAGTAAGATTCTGCCCCTCTCTATGCCACCATATGGGTTTGATAGAGGAGGGAAACCAAAGGAGACCTTGGGCTTCTTGTGTCAGTGACAGAGAGCTAAAGCAGGAGAAAGTTAAATGGGGGGAGGGGCACAGGAACGTGGCGGCAGGGCCTGGAGCAGCCCCCAGACACCCTATTTCCAGCCCGATGTACACAAGTGTTTTATTCCCCCGCCTGCGCTTGATGGTCTGGCTGTAAAACGGCTGTAAAAGAGCAATTGTGCCTCGTAATGGCTTATAGGAAACACAGAAGCATATGTGCCTTTACCATTATGATCATAATTGCAAACATTCAGAAGTTGAGATTTGCAAGCTCCCAGCTTCCCAAAGGCGGCTGGATTCAAACCCAAATGACATCCAGAGAAAAGCAGGAGAAAATCAGCTCAAAGCAAGGGCTTATTTTTAATTTATGCTGCGGTATGGGCAGGCAGGATCCAGGCTGGCAGTCCAAGCTTCTCCAGCTGCTGCTGTTAGAGGACAGCCATGCCCCCAGATACAGCCCTGGAGCCCCCCAGGCATTGGCTGCGACCCTCAGGGTGCTGGCTGCTTATGGACTTCGCGTGCAGGATTAATCCTGGCGACTTTGTTGTTGGCTGGGACCATGGTGGCAAATGCTCCCCTTGTCTCCAGGAAGGTACTTGATACCTGGCTGCTAGCTGGCTCCAGGGGCTGTGCTGGTGCTGCCTGGAGAGCAGCCTGGGTGGGTGTGGGTATTTGCAGCCACCTTTACGCTCATCTGAGCTTTGGGGTGTCCATTGGGATGTTGGACTCAAAACTGGTCCCTCACTAGTACCTGCAAGTGGAGTGGGAACTGCCCGGCCCCCAACCTCCCTCACAAACTGAGCTAATCTCAACTGCTACCCTGTAGGGGGGTGAGGGACACAGCATCCTCTGCCTTCCTGTTTAAAACAAATTCCCAAATGCTTTTCCAGCACTGAAAGGCAATATAAGCACACACGGAGGTGACAGTGCATGGCCTGGCTGCCCTGGCAGTGCCGCAGCATCCCTGACTGTGCTGTCCCCCAGCTCCCTCCCCAACCCCTCCCCCCAGCTGCTCTTGCCCTATGGCACCCCTCTTGCAAGGTACTGGTTCAAGCTTCAATCATTTTGAGCAAAACACACCCAAACAGAGATGGGATGAGAGCAGTCCTCTTCATGCGGGGTCCCTGAGGGCTGGGGGAGACTGCTGCATGTAAAGAGGGGGAGTGTGTTGCAGAGCAGGCGGGAGGCAGCAGGGCCAGCCCTGGGCTGCTTTTGCCAACTGTGGAGCAATAAAACCCAGGCTGCAGCAGCACAAGGAGCCCAACGCAGTCTCCCCGCACTTTAAGGCCCGCGCTGGCGGTGGCAGCAGGGCGAGCTGTTGGCATTTGCCAAGGGCTGGATTTAGGGCGCCTGTTCTGCTGACCAAGGCAGGGTCGGCAGGAGGAGGCCATATGGCTGGGAGCAGCGTGTGGCGTGCCACCCCGGCGGCAGACCGGTAGCAGCAAGCGCAGCTGCTCCTTGGGAAGGGCGGCCATGCCAAGTGCAGGCTCTGGCACAGGCACCGGCTGGCTGCCAGGTACGCTCAGGTGCTGCGGGAAGCGTGGATCCCGCAGGGAGGCATGGCATGATCGGCATGGTGGGGCACCTCTTTGCAAACAGGCTGCCCCTCCTCATCCCCGGGCACAAGGGGTGTGTGGGGGCTTGTTACCTCCACCCAGGATGGATTTGGGCCAGGCGGGTGTAACCATGTGTGAGGCTGGAGAGGGGTGTAAGGTGTAAGTGCAGATGGGCCGGGGTAGACGGGGGAATATGGGCCATGGAATGAGATGCAGCCATGTAAATGGAGGTGGGGGGTGGGTGCATGTCTGAGCGCGTGGTGGGCATTCTGGCTTCATGTATGTGTGTAAATGCATGGCAGGGGGCTGTGTGTGCACAGGCACACACATCCATCTAAACATCTGGCTTATGGACCATAGGTGTGTCAACGCGTGGTGGAGGGGTGCAGGCGTGTGCTGTGTGGCTGTCTCAGGGAGAGGCCGGGTGGACATGGCATGGCAAGAACCCTGCAGAGCGGGGTGGCTGGAGTAGCTGGAGCAGCCAGTCTGCACTAGAGCCTGTCCACAGACAGGCTGGCCAGGGCAGGACTTGCCTGGTGCGTGGGAACCTCCCAGCAAGTGGATGAAATCTCTTTTTCTCCTACAAGGACAACTTTTCAATATGGAAACACAGGGTGGCTAGTCAGATATTAGCAGCAGGTGCACATTCATCTCCTTCTCTGTCCCATGCCAGGTGACAGGATCCTCCAGCAAGGTTGTGGAGGAGCTCACCATCCCCCTCCTCTCACGATAACCCTTTTCCAGCAAAGGCTGGCCCCATTCTTCCCTCTCCTGCCGTTGCTTGAGGTGCAAAGAGGTGAAAAAACTATCAGGGATGTCCTGAGAAAGAGAGGCTTCAGGTAGCCTTCAGGGATCAGGGAAGGCTCGTGACCAGAACGGGGCAGGAACAGTCCTTAGCTAACATGGGGGAAGGAGGGGCTTGCAGATCAGATTTGCTCTTCTTGTGGCAAAGGAAGAGAGTGACCGTGAAGGTCATGAGAACAAGAGGTGCAGACATTCTGCCCTCGCACACTGGCTTTCACAAAGCAGCATTCCTCTTTGGGACCATCACCTTCCCCTGGCCACCCTTCCCTGGGGTGCTGACACGTCAGCTGTCTCTTCCCCTTTCCAGCAGTGAACCGTGGGCTCTGCTTGCCCTTGGCTTCCAGAGAGAGGTCCTGGGATGGATGTGCCTGCCCTTTGATGTCTCTTTTCCGCAGATTAGAGGCGAGGAACAGGGCTTTGCTATCAGAGGGCTGGCTGCAACAGACCTGCCTCGCCCACTGGGAGCCTTCAGGCTCTGGAGCCAGCTTTGTTTTGGCCTGATCCGCTTTTGCAAGCGAGACCTGCTGAAGACGGCCCAATCCTATTAGCGTCAGGGATTTGCTTCAGGTCTCCTGTCATTAACCCGATGACATTTTGTTGTGCAATAAGCCCCTGCCTTTTGGGAGACTTAAAATCAAGCATGTTGCTTTCTTCATGCAGGAACCATCCCTGCACCGTGCCAGCAGGAGCATCACTGCGGCAATCGGGAGTCACCTTGGTGTTCCCACCAGATATGGCATTTTCCTTCTGCCTCACAAATCCCAGCCCAGGGACAAGGACTGATGCCACCAGCAGCAGAGCTCTGGGTAAAACAAGTCCTATATTTGTCACTCAGGGGCACCAGTCAAAGCTATCATGGCTTTTAGCCCCTCAGAAAGAAGGGTAGGAGTAGGCAAGGTCAGACCAAGGGGTTGTCCAGCCCCAGGAAGCTGCTCTGGCAGTGACTAAAGAGAGATGCTGAGGAGATAGTAGTATTCAGTGAGACCTTCCTGAGCTATCTCCTCACCTCTGGCGGCCTGGGGCTGGAGGACTTCTGACACAGGGTTATTTCTTGGGTTTGGTTCATCTCAAAGGGTTTCTTTTTCCTGAGCTTGTCTGGGCTTCCCTTGAACCCGTGTAAGTGCTCATCATCTGCAATAACCAGGGGCATAAAGTCCTCACTGCTGACCCTCAGCAACCTCCTGACAACCCACTGTGCATTGGATAAATGCAAAATATTCAGTATATCTTCCCAAAACTAGTTTTAAAATGCATTTTGCTCATTTCCAGTGTTGTCACCAATTCCAATGATAGCAGGGGAGCCTTGGCTTTGGAGCCAGGTTGTCCCTGCACCTTGGAGATCCTGCACCCCTCCTGCCTCCCTGTCTCAACAGGCAGCAAGGGATCAGCCCTTGACATGTGTGAGCCACCACAGAGACCATAGGGCCAGCGCAAGCTGTTGAGTAAGAGTCACTTTAAACAAATATTTGGGGGGATTAAAAATCCCAAATAAGGTGAGGAAGGGGGAAAGTGGCACTGCTCAGTGTGGCCTAGATGTGAGAGGAAAGCAAATTAGTGAACAGCTTTGAGGTGAACCAAAGGGCATTGTCCCCATCCTGGGGAGACAAGGGACCAGAGGGTGAGTGACAGCAGAAACACATGAGCAGGGATGCAGAAGGATCAGTGGGCAAAAGGAGGGAAGAAAAAGGAGAGACTGGCTCTCAACAAGTTATTTCTGAAGATCTACGTGAGGTTTGTGTAGTGCTAAGACCAGACAAGGGAGCCAGTAACTACCTGCAGCTCTACAAGGGACAGGGTCAGGGTGAAAATGTGCAATGGGAGGAATAGGACCAAATTAAGAACAGGAGTGTCCTCGGTTTGGCTAGGATAGAGTTAACTTCCTTCCTAGCAGCTGGGCAGTGTGGTGTTTGGGAGTCAGGATGAGAGCAGTGCCGATAACACCCTGATGGTTTAGTTGTTGCCCAGCAGTCAGGCACTTTTCAGCTTTTCATACTGTCCTGCTCATGAGCAGGCCATGGGAGCATGTGTGTGCATGTGTGTGTCCAGGAAGCTGGGACGGGACACAGTCAGGACAGGTGACCCAAACTGAGCAAAGGGGTATTCCATACCAGTGATGTTATGCTCCCTGGTGGGGAGGGGCATGGGGCTCCAGGATAGTCGGGTTTCAGGACAGCTCTGAGCTGCACGGCCTGAGCTGTGTGGTTCGGTGAGAAACTGCTTTGTGTGTCACCAGTTTTGTATATTTTGCTAAAAGTCCTGTTATTATTTCTCCCTCCCTGTGCTGTTCCAGTAACCGTCCCTTATCCCAACCCATGAGGTTTTGTCTTCCCTCCCCCTACCCCCCCTTTTTTCCTCCCATGGGCTGGGAAGTGAGTGAGCAGCTGCCTGGTGCTGAGCTGGGAAGTCCAGGCAGCAAGATGTATGTGGCTACAGGAGCGTCTCAGGCCCGCAGCAAGCCAAGCATCATTCAAAACGTGCCAAAAGCAGCAGAGCGGGCTCAGGGCGGAGGATGTGACAGGTCTGCTCTCACTTCTGCAACCGCCTGAGCGCGGCAACCAAGGCAGCCGGGGCACGTGCCCACGCACGTGGGATCCTGCCGGTGGGGTGCGGGCGGAGGGGACGGTGAAGCCTCCTGTGTGCCGGCCCATGTACCACAGGGAGGCCTGAGACCTGTCAGTAAGAGCTGTATTGGAGACTCCCAGGCCCTGCACAGGTGTCCTCACCCACCGCTCCTCCTGAAGGACGAGCTCACAGGCTGACAGAGGTGGCAGGGAGAGATGTCCCTGATGTCCCCTCACATGGGACTCTCACTGATGGACATCATCTAGTGATGAGAGCTTGTGGACGTGCTGTACCATGTCTGCTGGTGCTGGTGTTGGTCTCGCCCTTTGCTTTCTGCCCCCTGTGCTGTGTTTCAGGATGCATTGTTGGCCCATCATGGGCAAAGGATGGTGATGGTGATGCTCATGCCCTGGCTGGCGCTAAGCTTAAATGCAGGGTTGGGGCTGCCAGACCAAGGAGTGTAAGTGCAGGGTTGTGGCTGGCTTGCTGATTTTTAAAGCTTGCAAATATGTGTCACAACCAGGGAAGGTAATTGCAAATGTGAAGAGAAAAATAAGTGCTTGGTATCCACCAGTGATGAGCTTCCCCTCTGTAGCCAGAGGAGGAGAGCCCAGCAGTCTTGGGCCAGGTCTGAAATGGATGTAAACTTTTCCAGCTGCCATCTTCTTTAAGGATAGAGCAGCTGGCACTGATGGAGCAGTTGGTTCCCCCAGCACCTCTGGGGAAGGGGAAGCTGCTGCGTGCCGAGCCCAGTGTAGGGAGAGGAGCTGGGCTGGAGGGTCCCTTCACTGGGGTCCTACCTGTGGGGGCGGGAAGGGGGCAAAAACCAGACCCTGTGGCAGGGCAATGCCAGCTTGGGAAGCAGCTCCCTGCTGTGGCCCAGAGCTGCCACGTTACCTCAGGTACGTCACTGGGAATACCATAGCCATAAGCATCTCCTGATTTCTGCTCCCTTGGCATTTAGGAGCCTGAGACAAGGCCTTGGGACCCTGATTTTGGGAGGTGTGGAGAATGCAGAGCACTAAGCTTTAGAAAATATGAGAGCTGTCCCAGTTTGCTCTGATTGAGTGAAGGCTGGAGTCTCCATTTCACAGGGAGGGCTGACAGCTCAGAGCTGCTCTACCCAAAGAATTGCCAGCACTTTAAGTGAAGGGGACACTCCCAGATACTTGCACCATCCCACAGCATGAAAGTGGTATGTGCATAAGAGATGCCACATACTAAAGGTCTCCCTGGAGGGACAGGGGCTGTTTTACTGTGGAGCTTACGTTTACATGTTCAGCTCACATTTCCAGGTTGTCCTTCAGCCCTGAACAGGAGGTGGCTGGCCATGTGCTAACAGCAGCCACCGCAAACCTGCCCTCCATGAGTGGCAGGACCAGTGGGAGAAGGGGTGGACAGGATGGTGGCGGTGGGGGAAATGTCATGCCTTGCTGAGCAGCTGAATTGTAAAGACAAAAAAAGCTCGGTCTTAAAAATTAGCAACACCTGAACGGCCCTTCTGCTGTCTTTCACATCACTGGCAGAGACGTTTCCCGTTGCACCGGCATTACCTCAGGGAGCGGATGCCTCGCAAGCCATGCTGTCCTCGCTGCTGCTCTCATGCCTCTCACCCCTCCCCGGCCTTGCAAGCAGGGCTCAGTGGCTTTAGAAATCAAAGGGACTGAAGCCCCTCAAAGCCCTGCCAGGTTCCCCACCCACACAAGTGCCTGCAGGGCTCTGCCATCATTAGCAAGAAGTGGGTTTCTAGTCCTCTAGCTCACAGAAGAAAGACTTGCAAAGGTAAAACAAGCGTAGCCTGGAGGCTTAGGAGCCAGAGATGAAATAAGAAAAGTCCCCAAACTTCAATTTTTGCCTTTTTCCATTTTAAATCTTGCTGTCTTTATGCCAGTTTCTGACTTTCTTCAGACCCAGCCCCCTCCTCGAGGTACCCAGGGGAAGTACTGTGCCAGGGTCCCCTGGGACAGGTGCTGGTGGCCTGGAAGGACTTGGCAGTCTCCTCCTGCACCAAAGATGCTTTCCCAACAGAGTTGGAGAGCCAGACTGCTGGCAGCCATCCTGCTCCTCCTGCACGTGACAGGGGTCCTGGGAAGGCTGCTGGCCCCCTGCTCTCCAAACAGCTCAGATTAGGGGTTGCTCCCCCATCTGCATGGCATGCCTCCATGGCTCCTCTCCAGGACGCCTTCCGATGAGCCGGTCTCCCTCCCCTTGCCTCTTCCCTGGGGCGGCCTTGCTGCGTGGCTCTGTGCAAGCACAGCAGGAGGACAGATCTGAGGAGACAGGAGGAAAATGAATTCCCTTAAATGTGATGGAGGCGACTGCCTGGTTCTGTCAGCCATCACCCCCCCTGTACCCAGCTTGTCTCCTGCTGTTTTTCTCTCTCTCTCTGGGTATAAGATGTCACAAGGATTAGACCCAAATCTCCCCTGGGTGCTGCAACTCGGCCCTTGCTCATCTCTTGAGGTCACCTTGAAGGCCAGCTCTGTCCCCTCCAAACTGGGTTTCAGCTGCAAAGGCAACCGTGGTGAAAATCGCACCCTCGAAATGCTGGCCATGGACAGACATTAAGTTTGTTGTCACCCTTGATGAACAAACCCTTTAAAATGTCCTGGCCTGCTGACCAGCTAGTGTTGCTGCTGGAAGAGGAATGCACTGTTTGCAGAGGCAGCCAGGCTGTGCCAGGGCAGGGTGGCTGGAGCCAGGGTAGGGGTAGGTGCTCAGGTAGAGGCCTGGCTCCAAACCCTCCAAGATTTCCTGTGGTTCCCAGGTGGAAGTGGGAGGTGCAGCCAGACAGAAGCCCATGAAATGTTGTCAGGCTCCCTGAGCTGTGTGGGCACAACCATCACGAGGCGGATGGGAGCATGTGGCAGAGCATGCTGGGGCTTGCAGATCTCCCAGGAAGATCACCATTGTTTTGGGGTCACTGATGTCAAATGCTGTTACAGCCTTGCTAGCAACAGATGCAAATCTTGTGGGCTCTCCTGGTGCACTTCATCCCCTTCTTGAAATGAGTCAGTAGGGCCATACTTGCCCCTGATGCTCCAGGGCCGGCCTTGCCACCCTGTACCCTGTGTGGCTCTCTGGACTCTTCTCCACTGTGTCCATCCTCCCCAGCACACTATTTCTGTCCTCGGGGGGCCATTCCACCCTGCCATCCTGGGAGAGACCCCCATGCTGTCCTGACAGGCAGACACTCTGCTGCAGGGCTGCTTTGCCACCGGGCTTTTAATGAGGAGTTAATTACAGGCGATACTGCCTGAGTGGGGAAGAACTCTCCCCGGTCTCTGGGTCCACAGCAGCGCTTGGCCAGGCTGGAGAACAAGAGGAGGGAACATCAGTGCTGCCAGTAAATGTGCTCCAAGACTAGGCAGCGAGGGAGCAAGGGCTGCAGCATCTTTATTCCCTCCTGACCCATTTAAAGCAAGCACCGGTGACTAAGGGAGCCGACAGGAAGATAAAAATACCTCCCACATGTTCCCTAGGAGGCCAGGGACAGAAATAGGGGTGCCATCACCTCTCTGGAGAGAGGTTGGGGTCATCCAGTATTTTGCAGTCAGAAAGGTGGAGTCTCCCACCGCCTCTCACAACACACATGGCCACAGCAGGGGCTCAGAGCTTCCTGCCATGCATGATCTCAAGTTGGCTCCTTTGTGCCCTTCCTTTCCCTCCTTGGGGATGGAGAAAAGAGAACACCCCCCTCCCCTCCCCCCCCCCCAAAAGCGGCAGCTGTCCTTTACTGACAAGGACAGGAGGAAAGCACCATGCAAGGACATGTTCCCTGCAGACCCCGGCCATGCAGGTCAGCGTGCTGCCGCCACACTGCTTGCGCTGTCGGGGTTGCACCCCTGTGTGGGCTGTGGTGGCCAGAGGGGTGGATCCCGGAGTTCTGCTCACCTCCCTGGCCTGAAGCTGCTCCCCCACCAGCATCGAGTGGGTGGGCAAGCCGGCTGTCAGTTCGAGAGGTGGTGGTGATGGGATTTACCACGGACTGATGAGCACAGACCCTGTGCCTTGGCCGAAAGCTGTCACAGAAACAGAGCTGCTGGCTGTGCAGCAGGGCAGCTGTGGTCACATGCCAGGCTTGCTGCTGGATTGCTCTGCAGCCCTCCACTGACCGCTGAGTTGGGTCGGGGTATCAATGGGGTCTTCCCAATGCCAGGATGCTGAGGAGTCCTGCCTTGACAAATAAGTCCCTTTCAAACAGCACAGCTATGAGCGGGACATGGTGCCCACCATTGGGAGCCTGCTACCTCCCTCCCTGTCCCCATTGCACTGGGCCTGGCAAAGAGGGACAACCTCAGGCCAGCAGCAGGGCAAGGTCTGGGTTAGTGGCCAGGACCTGATGCTGCCTTCCTAGCAACTCTGTGTTGGACTTTCCACTTGGAGTGGGCTCCCCACACTGATGCTCTGCAAGCAAAGCTCTGCTAGACCAGCAGCTGCTGTACTTGGTAGCTTGTTTGCCCTTCCCCAGGTCATGCAGTTGTCTGCTGCTTTATTAAATGTTGTTTAAACATCTTTCTTGGGCAGCCACAATATTGAATGAATCCGGTTTCTTAGCAAATAAAGCGAACAGACTGCAGCAGATACCTTTGCCACTTGACCACAATGAGCAGTTCAGGGTGGCAAGAGGATGCCTTCAAGGAGCCTGCCCAGGCTCACAGATGGCAGCAGATCCCATTGCAGGTAGTGTGGAGGAGTATCACAGGGAAACATCAGCCCCTTTCCCTCCCTGGTGGGTGTAAAGCCCACCAGCCAGGCATGGGGACAAGGGCTGGCATGGTGCTGCACGAGGTTACTGAGAATCCTGGGTTCAAGAAGGTGGCACTCAGCTTTTGTGGGGTTTGTTACTAACTTGTCCATAAAAAGCTGGGGCTCGGGGCAAAGCGGTGAGTTACAGACCCTGGCCAACTCAGGTTCTCCCCCACTTTCCCCTTGGCACAGACTCCCTGCCAGGAAGGAAGGTTTGTAAAGCAGAGAACAAACAAGTCTCTCCCGCCTATGGCTTTCATGCATCGATATATCTCCAGATTCTGGGTGAGCATTAGCAGGAGGCTGAATTTTGAGGCAGAGGTTTGCTGGCCGGTGGCTTGGCATGCCGAGCGGGCACCACCAGGAACCCAAATGTTGTCATCCCTGAGGGACTTGCTCGCTTAACATATCCGCCCAGATGTATCACCGGACCGTGTGGGGCAATGCCTTAGTGCTAGTGAGGGTGTAAGTCAGTCTCCTGGAGTGTCAGAGTTATTGGGAGAAGCAGTATGTGCTGAAATAGGCAGTCCTGCTTACTAAATCTGTAATTCCAGCTCTGACTATATTTTCGTCTTTCTAATAATAAGTGCAAATATAGTAAGGATGAATCACAGGCTGCAGGCTGAAGGGTTTTTTTTCCCCCTCCTTTCTCTGTGAATCCATCATGTGGGCGAGAGGGGCTGGTGGAGAAAAGGAGCTCAGACCTGGGGGGACATCCTGTCCCAAGCAAGTCGAAACCCATCCCCTTGCACCTCTGTGCAGTGACAATCCTGGCCAGGAGCTGATGGTCCTTCCCACTCTGATTGTTTCCATCATTTCATCCTGCCAGCATAACACTCCTGCCTCGGGATGTTTCCTTCCTGAAACACTCCCTGACCATTCCCAAACCGGGGGGGGCTTGTCCCATTCCTATCCACACCCTGGAGCTTGTACATCCCCACATCTGGGTGGCTGGACACCACTGGATTTGCCTGCTGGGAATTTTTTGCTTTGTTGCAAGGACCTTTTGCAAATGTTAATGCTTTCCTTTCACTGGAGAGCTCCTCGGCTGATCTGCCAGAACACATTTCACACGCTTCTCCTAAAATTATGCCCTTTGCTTTTCCCAGCATTCAAGCTGAAGCAAAGCCCGGCGCGCCGGCGGCATGTGAGGAGAGCAGCTCGCCGGCTGCGCCCGGCTTCGGGGGCAGCGGAGTGAGGGGTTAAGTGCTGCCCAAGTGAGCATTCGCTGGCCGGTGGCTCCCAGGGCAGAGGACTGGAGAGGTGTGGGAATGGGAAGCGCAGAGCTGGGGGGCTGAGGGGGAATAGCTGGAGCCTGCACGGACCCACCCTGTTGCTTGGGCTTTGTGAGTGGGGTGAGGAGGATGGATCAGAGTATCCCTTGGAGCATGGCAGGTTTCAACACTTCCCCACTGTGTCAGAGAGAAACCTGAGTTCAAAGAACGTCACAATTTAGGCACAAGCATTTCAGCTGTGGATGGCTCTGAGCTGAAAGCAAGGGATGAGCTGAGATAAGCTGTTCTTAATGCCTCCCAGGCCAGCAGTTCCCCCCGAGTTTCTCTCTACTGGAGCCCACCCATACTGGGCTGCACACACTCCCCACACTGCCTTTAACAATCTTTTGCACTGTCATGCTCCAGGCTGGCAGCAGGGACACAGGATGTGCCCCAGTGGGTCCCTGTGGCTGAGGGAGCAGAGAGGTGCTGCCCCCCCGGCCATTTGGCATGGAGCTGGGATGAGGCTCGGGTGGGCAGAGGAGTGGGGCAGGTCAGCAGAGCTCCCGTAGAAGTGGCCCACCACAGCCCCCACTTTCCCCCAAATCCCTGAAAAGGGCTCTCAGCAAACCCCCCTGCAAAATGGACACATAGGCATCCCCCTACACACCCTGCAACCCCCCAGTGCCCTCCATCTACTCCCCCCCTGCACCCTGTGCATTGCCCTGTGTGCTCTCCATCCCCTCACCTTCTACGGTGTCCCCCTGCATCCCTCAGCATCTCCCTGCATCCCCCAAATCCTCTGCATCCTTTCATCCCCCACATCCCACCACAGTCTCCGTAACTTCCCACATGCCCCACATCCCCTGCATCCCCACATTCTCCCACCCAAGACATGTATGTGGGTTACAGGGTGCTTACAATTACTCCCCAAGGCACTCTAAGCTATAAATTAAGAGATTCAGGGTTTACCCTCCACTGGCAGGACTGCCCCAGATATCCCTGTTGGGAAATGCCGTGGATTCGGCCTTGCCCCTGGCCCTCCCCAGCTGATGCCGGCAGTAAGCAGCTAGTCATGACTATCGCCTCTGTGGTTAGAGCTGATTAAATACATCTTAAATGACTCATTGGGGAATTTTTATTATTTTTTTTTAATAACTCACGGTGTCACTAGAGGGCACGAAGTTTGCTTCACTGAGTATGTTTCCCCGTTTCCTTGCAGAGATAAATAATTGAGGAGCTGAATAGCAAACCAGAAACCCAGAGAGGCTGTTACCAGGAATACTCTGGGAAATGTGTCACCCCAGCAGCATTTATAGATTTCAATTTTATATTAGTGGGGAAGGGAGAGGAGCAGGGACAAGAGGGAATTTGGCAGTTGGGGATTGAGGGGGGCAGCCTGGGGGGAGCTGGGAGGGAGCTTTGGGGGAGGCTTGGGAGGGGACTGACTGTTCTCTCTTTCCCTCTCATCCCAATGCACTGCACCAGCCTGTTCTGCCTCCGCCTCAACGGGATTGTCCAGCATAAAAACGATTCTCCCTCTCGTTTGGGACGAGAAGGGCTTCAGCATCTCCCACTGCAAATAAACAAGAACCACCCTCAGTGATGGCCACGAGGAGCCAGTGAGGGTGACCAGCCATGGCTATCCCTTCTAAACCCATCCTTTGCCCCTGCTCTGCTCTGGGGAAGGGGACTGAGCTGTCTCCACAAGGACTGAAGTCCTTGGCGGTCACCCCTGGGGTGCTCACAGCATCTCACCCCCGGGGGTGCTCACAGAGAAGCCGAAACTCTGAGACAGGGAAAACAGCATTAAAAAAATGAAAGAAATATTCAAATACTTGAATTTACCCAATACTCAAATTTACAAGTGCTGCATTTAAAGCACCTCCTTTAAAATTACCCTACCTGGGATTAACAGCCTGGTAAATTCTTACCAATAACATTATCATTGCCAAAGAATAATAATTACAGGAGGTTTGGAAGGAAAAAGAAGATGTTTTTTTTTGCATGTCACCACCACTGTACACTCCTATTGAAATTGCCATCCTGAGCTTGGTCTCGGCCACAGCTTTTGGCTGCAGGTGCCTCCATCCAGAGTTTCACTGCTCCGTGAAATGCCGGTGCTTCTCGAATCAGGAAGCAGCATCTGGGTAGCGGGACCCAGTCAGACTGCAACCCCTGTAGGGAAGGAAATGAGAAAGACATCTGCATCATTGAAACCTTTCAGGACTGGGGAGGGGTGGGGGGGAAGGATGGGGGAATCTCCTGAAAAATCCCACCTGCTCTTCCCTGCCCTCAGCCCTCCTCCAACATGCCTCCTGTGGCTGTTACCCAAACCCCTGCTCTCACCCATCGATCGGGGCTCAGAATAGCTCCTGCCAGCAGCCGGTGAGCTGTGGCTGGCTGACACCGGAGCCACTAGATGAAGGACATGGGGCCTCTCTTCTGTGGCACCCCACTGCCAGTGAGATTCCCCTCCCCCTGCACCCCTCTGGCTGCACCCCAGGTTCCCAGCACAGCCCCACGCTTGGACAAAGGGAGGGGAAAAGGGGAATAACATAAAATGGGTGGAAAGGGGGAGGATGCAATGCAGGCTTGTAGTAGTGTGGGCTGCGCCATGTCCTCCAGCTCTGACAGTGGCAGTCTTGCCACATGACTAATCCGTCTTGGGGTGGGTCCAAGAGTGAACCTTCACTTCTGAGGGTCTTCCACATCCCATATCCCTTTCACAGCCCTTTGGGAATGGCATGATGGGGCAGCCAACCTCCCTGCAGGAGGAGAGCCCCGCACCCCTCAGAGGTGTCCCCAGCAGTGGAGGGTTGGTCCCTGTCACAGCAGTGCCTCAAAAAGAGCTCAGAGGCTCTCCCTGTGCAATCTGCCTGTCACCACTGATCACTTCAGGTGTCAGACAGGGTTTGTATCACTCGGCAGGGATCTCCCAGCCTTGCTAACTGGGACTGGGATGAAGAGTGGGTTTGAAATGACCCGACTTGATATGGGAAGGGAGAAAGTCACCCCCTGAATCCCAGAAGACGTGCAGGTTTTCCCTGTGCCTGCCTTGGGTTCTCATCTTGGAGCATCCCTGGAGCAGGGCCAGACTGACACCATGGTGTGGGATTGAGCATCCTCCCTACGTGGCATGTACCTGTCCCTCCATCCCCAGGGTGCGATGAGGGTGAAGGCCTGGGGACCCTGAGAGCATTTGGGGAAACTACTGGGGACAGGATGGGGCTTTCCCTCATGCACCTCACCCCCTTCTCTTCCCATCCCCAGCCCTGGTGCACCTGCAGTCTGACAGGTGGCTCTGGAGGCTGGTGACATTGCCCCGGGGTTTAGGGAAGGAGTAGGGTGAAGGGTTTGAAGGGTTTGGCTTTGGGTGGGGTTGCTCCAGGAAGGAGAAGTTAAGGACATGGCAGTCCCTGCCTGACCACCTCAGTCTCCAGGTCAGGCTTTGGGTGCTTTCCTCCAAATCCCGGGATGGTGGCCATGCTCCATGGTGCCGGGGCAAGTGTGGGGCTGTCCCTTCACCTCCCAAAACCAAGGGTCTTTCTGCCAGAGGACCTGTGGCCTGCTCACCACAGCCCCTCGGGGAGGTGTTTGGCTGTTTGTGCCCCCTTATCCTCCTGGGAAACTGCTCGCCGAGCACAGCCAGCAAAGCAGGGAGCAGCGGGGGTGGCCCCAGGGGAGAGCATTGGCCCATGAAGGCAGCAAGGAAACCCCCTCCACACCGGGCACCTGGGCAGACACCGCTCCCCCAGCACCTTAAAACACCTGGAGGTGGGGGCTAGAGAAGGCAGCCAGTGCCATGGCCCAGCATCTCCCCAGTGTGCCCGTGGACCAAAGTGATGCTGACACGAGGCGAGGGGAAGGGAGCCTGGCAGAAGCTGAGCGTTATTTTCTTTCCTTTTTTTTAAAAAATCTTTCCTTAAGTGCGAACACCATCTGGCTCCCCCAACTCTGTCAGCGCTTCCAGTCCCCAGGCAGCTTCGCTCTTCCTAATTACTGTCATTAGACAGTGGGTAGCGATTAGGGAGGGAAGCTGATGAGCAGCATCAGGAAGGCTGTGGTCCCCTGACAGCCTTGCGTGGGGGACCGGGCAGCCTCTTCTCCCCACCCTGGGGTCCTTCTCCAGCTGGGGAGCATGGCAGATAGTGGGGTGATTTCTATTTTGGTAGGGGGTGACAGAGAAGGGAGGTGCAGACTGCCAGGTCCAAGACCTGGAGAATCCCCAGGGAGTCCTGGCATGGGGCAATGGTGGAGGTTCTCGGTGCTGCCTAAGGTGGGGGAAGGAGACACAGCTTGCTGTGCCCCACTCTGCCCTGCTTCTGGTAGTCTTACTGCTCCGTGCTTGTCCTGTCCACAGGTGTATAGTCACCAGCAGCCATTTTTCTGGTGTAGCCCAGAAGCCATGGTGATGGGCTCCATATCTGGACCACGAGCAGCCATTTCTCCCAGGCAGACCAGAGGCCCTGGTGATGGGCTGCATGGCTAGATGAAGTCAGGCTCAGCTGTTAGCCCTCTGTCTGGCCAAAGTGGGGCTGGCCACCAGCCTGCCTGGCCCTTCTTGGCTCCCCCTGCTACATTTGGGGATTCACCCTCTCATGATGCTGCCCAGCAGTGCTGCAGCCATACAGGCCAGTGTACGGTGTCAGTGCCACCACGTGGTAGGTGCCCTGGGCCTGCTGGCCTCTTCTTCACCCATGGTCTCCCACAGGTGTCCTCCAGGAATTGCAGAGCCTCCCATGTGTCCATCTGCAGTGACTGGCACTGGGAAGCAGGTGGTGGGGAAGGCTCTCATGGGGTGGGATGAGGTCCATGCCCCGCAAGTGCCATACAGCAAATGGTGGTGGGGTGGAGTGGGGTGGGGGGGGGTGTGTGTGTGAGAAGCTGTACCCAGAGATGGGGTGTTCCCTGTTGGATGTTGTGTATTGCTTTGTGCATGGGATAAAATTGTGCCCACTTTACCCTGTCTGCCCTGCCTGCTGCTGCTGAGGTCTGGCACCCACAGAAAGCCTGTGGAGGGGCAAGCGAGGTCCTTGGAGCTCTTCAGGGTGCTTTGGGATGGAGTAGCTCGGTCCGTGGGTGAACTATCAGGAGACTAAACTGGTGGGTAAATGAACAATGGGTGGAAAGAAGAGAAAGTGAGAGAGAAGGGCCCAGATGAGGAGGTTGGTGGAGGAAAGAAGAGCACTTTGGAGGCTGGGGAGCTCGTGCGATTGAGGAAGGTTTGGCAGACATGACCAGTGGCTGTAGGAGAAGATCCTTGGCCAGGGTATCCCCAGTGCCTCCCATCCCTGTTAGCCAGCTGGCTCCCGCCTTTAGGACCAGCGATAAAAACCAACCCACGTCCTTTGGGACACCAGAGCTATCATCTTTTACTACTGGCATCCTTGCGGGTCATGCAGGAGCTCAAATAACTTCCATGACCTCTGTCATGGAGGGGCTGGTGGGGTTAAAATGGCTAGGGATGCACCTGTGGTTGTTTTGCAGTGAGGAGGGTTTTAGTCCCAGCTCCTTCTCCTGCCCTGGGGTTTCCTTGGACTGTCTCCTGTCTCTGTCTGTAACGCTGTGCCCCTGCAGCCAGGTGAAGCCCAGCCTCACCAACCTTTCTAGGCAGTTGTGCGGTCAGCGGGGCGGATACCGTGCTGGGGAGGAAGGGGAGGAAGCACAGCTCCTGCCTCACAGGGGGAAGTGAGAAACTGCTGTGGAAAGTCAAAGACAGGCAACACCCCCCAGAAAGAAACCCCAAACATAAAACCCCCAGCACTTGCCCCACTCTTTGTCCTGTCAGCCAAGTCCTAGGGTGGTCATTGGGGGATGGAGGTGGCTGGGCTCTGCTGGTCCCCAGCTGTGCAGGCAGCCATGCACAGTGGACACACTGGTGAAGCTGCTGCAGAAGGAGCCTCTCCAGCGCAAGGCCCTGCTGTACCCCCAGACTGCTGTGCTGGAAACCCCTGAAGCCAGAGGAATGGGGATCAGTAAGGTGCCTCCCCATACAGACATCTGAGCATGCATTGATGAGGAGTTCACTTTATTAGTTTTTATAACCATGTTTTTCATCTTGATTCCTTCTGCTGTCCATGCAGATGGGACAGACAGTCCCTGCCCCATATGTAAGGACAGAATATCACACACAGAAGAGGTTGCAAGTCCCTCTCAGCCCCAGGCAGGCAGTTGGGCAGGCAGAATGCAAGGAAGATGCCCCGTAACGAAGAGAGGATCGGAGGGGCACTCGTCGACTGAGGAATCCAATGTGGATCAAAACGCTGCTTCTGTGAACTGCAGATGCCAGCAGCACCCATGGAGAAGATGTCTAGCTGAAGCTCTAGCAGAAATGAGAACAGAAGCCCTGAGCATAAAGAGGGGCTTTTTCAACAAGATTTGTATGGGAGTTATTATCACACTTGTTCATGTGGGCAGCACACCCTCAGGACTAAGGCACAGCAGTCTCTGTCTGGGAATCAGAAGAGGAGCCCAATACTCCTGTTCTCTTTCCCTTTTGTCCCAATCTCCCATGAAGCAGGTTACTCCTCCCAGTGCCAAAAATGGCCCCTGGCCCAGTTTCAGCTCATTTCTCCACTCCAGATACACAAAGGTTACTTGAAGCCACTTCACAGGGCTGGGTGCAGAGTATAGTGGAGATGAGGAGGTGCTCAATTCATGTTTCAGGGATGCCCCTCCTGCGATGAGCAATATGGTTGCTGCCGATAACTGGGAGCCCAGATCTGGAGCCTCCACGGCTCCTGCTGGAAAGTCATTGGAGTTTGGAGCCCCAAGGAACAGTTGTTGGGAACATGGACCAGCGCCTCCACCATCCCTGGCCCCAAGGCTGAGACTGGGACCCATCCCATCCTGGGCCATGTGGAGCCTCAGCAGGATGAAGGCTTACCTCTGACAGCGTGTTTAGGTCTGTGAAAAAAGCTGTGGAGAGGAATTTGGGCCTTGGCCCATGTGGCAGTGCCTGTGGTTCCCCTTATGGGACGGATGCTGTGGGTCCAGTTCCAGTGCCATGGGCAGAGGAGAAGAGGGAGGGTCACCATTCGACAGCAGCGTCTGGTCCTGTAGTCCAGGAGGAGAGCTCAAGCTTGGGCATGGGAGTCACCTTCCCATCATCAGAGGTACATCCCTGCCACACAGTGCCACTGGACAACCCTACCATGAGCTGTGGCCCTTGGTGACCCACTGGCATTTGGCGGCTGTGCTCCCGCACTTTGCTTCGCCATCTCTGCTTGGACCCTGAAGCTCCTATGTGAGAAAGCCACCTTGCCCAAGAAAGAGCAGACTCAGTGCCCTGCCCAGGGCACTTCTGCCTAATCACCCCCTCTGAGGCCAGCAGGGTTTCTCACCCCAGCCACTGGCTGCGCTCTGTTTGACATTACTGTAATTACTGCCGTAATTACTCAGGAACAGCAATCCCACACTGATGAGTTTGTTTCCGAGGCAGAACCCTTCCTGCTCAGTAAAGCCCCTTGGAGTGAACAAGACCATCCACAGAAAAATGCCTCGGACCAGCAACACCGGCCAGTTCTGGCATGCAGCAAAGCCTTGGAGACACTCACACAAATTAAGCCATCCCGCCTCCACTCACATCACTCCCTGCCTGGTTTTGCACGGTGTGGAAACATCCATCACCAGGAGCCCTGTCATCCCAAGTGACACGTGGTATTTCTGCAGCCACAGTGAGCTGAAGTGACGGTTGTCTGAGGCCATAATGACAAGCTCATGGAGCTCCTCTAGACCAGCAGTCTCCGTTGCCAGCCCCTGGTCCTCCCTGACTTCAGCGATTGTAGGTCAGACCAAAGACAGATTTTTTTCCCCTCTTCCCTCCCTCCCTGCTTGAGAAGATGGACTTGTTTCCCATCCCTAGGGATAGAAGGGGTTCCCAGATCACTCCTGGCTGCAGAGGGGATTCTCATGACCATTGGTGGACACCTGCCACCGTATGAGAGTGCCCAGAGGGTGGAGACACCTGGATATTACATTGTGAAGGAGACAGGGGATGGGAGAGAGGACTGTGAATGGAGCAGATGCTGGATGTGGCTTGCTCCATATGGCCCCAGGCCTCCTCTTATTGAGGTCAGTAGCAAAAATTGAGCTAATGGCAGCAGTATAGGATTTGGTCCTAATGCCACTCTCCGTTTCCCTCTCCATCTTCCTTTCCACCCCTTCTTCTGCAGTTCCAGCCCTGTGTCCCCAGGAACCACCCAGCCAGCAGCAAACCTGTCTTGGCACAACTGCAGCCTCGCAGATGGCACAGCAGCCCCTGCCATGCTCCGTCCTCGCTGGCATCGTCTCCTCTGGCTCCTCCCAGCAGCAGGGCCGTGGCGGCTGTCGGCAGTTCAGCATAACTCGGTGTGATTCACACTGGCTTCCTCCAGCGCTTCCAGGCACAACTCGGGACTCGGCGGGAACGGGAGAGTGGAAAAGGGCAGTGACGCTAGAAGGTTGATGTTTCTTGAGGCAAAATCCAGTCATCAGACAGCTCACATCCATGCAAGGCTTTGCCAGTCCTGGGAATGGACTCTGAGTGTCCAGAGGGAGCAGGCAGAGCACTCCAGCCCCCTTCCCTTCACCCTTAGGCTCTCTCCTCACTAGGACAGTTCTGAGTGGTTTTGGTGGTGACCAGGGCCGTGGCCCCCAGCTCAGTGGCAGGCAGTGGGAAGCCATGGTTGCATTCCTCGTGCCGGGGGTACACAGTGGAGAGCAGAACAATGTCACCATCAGCATCAGCCCGGCAGCACGGCCTCCTCTTTGCCTCAGCTTTCTCAGGTGGCCCTGGCATCTTTAGGCCTCCGTTGAGATGTGGGCATGGGGCTGGGGCCAAGGCAGCAGGGTCCTGGCAACCTGGGCTGGGCAAAGGGCTGGTGGCTTCCACATTTTCTGGGAGTGGACAAGAAAAGGGGGTTATACAAGGCTCAAAAAGTGGGGCCAGGAAGGTCCCAAAGACAGGGTCCTGCCTCTCGTGATACACAGGGGAAAAGATGGGGCTAAAGCAGTAGGAGCTCTTGCAGACTCCTCCTGCTTACAAGTGATGGGGGTGGGGGGGTGGGGTGTCCCCTCCCAAAAAAAAATAGGGAAAGGCAGAAACTGGCACTTGCACTTTGAGCCCTCTCACTAAACCCAGCCAGCAGCAGAGCAGCCTGGCCTTGGCAGTTCGCCCTCCCTCCCACTTAAAAATAGACTTGTTTACACACTTTGAACGCAGGCGCGTGCTGCCAGCCCCAAGCCCTCTGCGATGCATCCAGTACAGTAGTGGGGTGCAGCCCAGGGGGACTTGGGGAACAGGTGCCAGGGCATATGGCAGGGGAGTATCTGAGGGGTGCCTCTGATGCTCCCCATCATGGCGAGACTTCTCTTGCCACTGCATTTCTCCCCTCTCTCTTGTTCTTGGTATTTTTCCTGGGGGTGTGTGTCATGGGCTGTCAGCCACATTTGGTTTAGCAGAAAGGCCCCAGGTCATGTCCCCCCAAGTCTGCGTCACCCAGACTGCACTGCCAGTGGTGTCTGGACAAGCTGGGGCATAAGGACTGGCTGCCCCTGGCCCCGTTGCCCCCCAGGGGCACCTGCCCAGGCAGTGGGGTGGTGGTGGGTGCCAGCATCCTCTGGTGAGCCCCTCATGGCATCCCCCAGAGCTATGCCCCCTGCTTGGGGATGAAGACGGATGAAGCCAGGTGAGACCATTTCTGAGAAGAGCGACTAGGGTTGAGTCAGCGCCAGGGCGGGAGTCCCCAGGGGACTAAATGACTGCTCAGCTCCCAACTGATGTCCCAACAAGACAAGCCATCACAGGGTGGAAATACTCCACCAGAAAAGGCTCAGCCCCATCCCTCGCCCCCCCAGACCTATTTTTCATGTCCTTGGTGATGACCTTGTGCAATGCTCTGATGTCCTGCCAAAGGGGCTCGCCCCAACACCATTGGGGTCTTTAGAGCATCCTAAACAGCAATGCCCAGCTGGGTGGTCAACATGGGACTCCCATTTGCAGTGCTGTGGGGAGAGGAGCCCTCTGGAACCATCCCCAGATCGCTGCCCCACAGCCCTTGTTCCATCCATTGCCCTCAGGCTGCCAGGAGAGAGGGAGAGGCAACTTACAGATGCTCTGTGCATGTCCCCCATGCAGAGGGGATGGTGCCAGTGGGCACTTTAAGCAAGCAAAAGCACGGAGAGACTTGGCAAAGGGAGAGACAGTTCAGCAGGGTCACACTGGGAGCCAGGTGTGGGTGTGGGTTCCCAGGAGACACAGGACACTGTAACTCAGGGGTTGGCTCAGCTGCCCTGAAATGCCCCAGGGTGCCCATGGAGTCTGTGCTGAGGAGGAGGAGGAGCCTGTTTCCACAAGGATGTGCTGGGGTTAGGGCGGGGGGGTGGTGGGGAGCAGGAGCAAGCAATCCCATCTGCCCTAGGAGCCTTGTGATTCTGTGACAGGGAGAGCAAGAGATCCCCTACCTTTGGCCTCTTCATCCGCTGCCTTCCTCTTCTTCCTCTGCTTCCCCACCTTGCAGACCAGGAAACCCCAGAGGGTAGCCAGAGCCAGGATGAATACCACCAACACTGGGACCCCGAAGATCAAGAGGGTGCTGGGAAGGTCCACCGAAGGGAGGGTGGGTGCCAAGGCGGAGGTGGACGCCACACGGGTGGGCTCTGTTGTGGGGTGAGACGCCGGCAGTGTCAGGTCTGAGACAGCTGGGGCAAGGGAAGGAGGGCAGCAGCGTTACCCACCTGTCTGTCCAGCCTTGGGGTTACAGCAGCAGGGAAGGAAAGTGGTTCCCACCCACCAACCTTAATGCACCGTCCCCCCATCTGGTGAAAACCCTCGTCCCACCTACTGCCATTCCCAATTGGTGGAAGATGAGGGTGTCCCACTCTTCTCGCCATTATCCCTGGGGAAGGCTGTGGCCCCCAGGCCGAGTTGGATCATCCCTCTTCTCCCTGCAACGCACTCCCTTCGCTCAACTGGTTGCCCTTTCTCCCTTGTCCTCCTCCAGATGAAGGCAGCCCTCTAGCACAACCTCCATCACCACTCACAGGAGACGGTCTTCTCTACCTGCCCACCCCCAGGATGCCCCCAGACCCCTTGGCCTCCCACCACCCAGCCCCAGGGTGCTCCGTCCCCAGTTGTCCTCTTACTTGTGTTGTCCTTGAACAACTCGGAGCACTTGATGCAGTCCCTGATCAGGGGGTCAAAGCAGTTGGGGTGGCAGGTGGAGATGGAGGCGGCGGCTTTTCCTGATGCAGACATGTCGGAGTGGGAGCGAGAGCTGTGCTCCCGCATGGCACAGCAGCGAAGGGGCTGCCCAAGTGTGAAATCGCAGCGCCCCGGGGCCTGTGGCAGAGGGAGATACAGTCTGTCAAGCTGCGCGGTCTCCCTTGGGGCTTGCGATCGCTGCGCTTGCCCCGGGGCGGATCTTCACTGAGGAGGAGGAGGAGAGCAAGCACCCAAGCCCTACCCCTGCCTGCTGGTGCAACGCGTCCTCAAACTACCCTTCCCCCCCAGACTATGCCTCCAAAATCCCTGTGGCCCCTGGTGTCCCCCAGCCACACAGCACCCCGTGACCAATGGCACACTGCCTCAGCCTGAGGGTGTCACATCCTTGGCCATCACCCTTTGCCAGTCCACCCGTACATTGCGCCCACCCCCTGCATGTCCCTCAGCCTGCACCCTGCCCTGCCAGCCAGCAAAAAGTCCTCTTGGCATTCTCCAGTGTCTATGGGAGGCTTTCCTGTGCCCAGATCTTTACAAGACCCTATCCCAGGGCCACAGATCTGGCTTGGATGGAAAAATGCAGAAAAGGACCAGAGGAAGAAAGGGGTGCAAAGTCTCCAAGGTTTCCCCTTTTCAAAGCTCCTGTTGCTCCCAGGACATGGCCTGTTGGTGATCACTGTGCCAGTACACCAACTGGTGTGTGTTCTCCATCCTAAGGTGATGGAGCACCTTGTTCTCTCTATCCTCTTTATGGCAGACCTAAACCTATGGGAAGGACCCTCACAGCCCCTTGGCATCACATCTGGCTCTGCTCCATAATTGCTCAGGGCATGGGCAAAGCAGGTCATGCTGAACAAGTCTGGTCCCTATAACCTTGGAAGGGACCAAATAAACCCTTAATGGTCTTAGGTGTTCCTAATTATGAGCAGGAGAAACCTTCTGCTACCAGTAGCAATAGGTTAAGCCCAGTGTTTGAGATCTGAAGTGGGTAAGTGATGGATTTCAGTACTGCAGGTTCCTCTTCTCTGTCCTTACCAAACAAGAGTCATGTCCCTTCACCCTGTAGGAAAGAAAGGGACCAGCTGCTGGCTTGCTCTCAACTGAAGAAAGCAACACAGGAGACATACCCAGACCAGCAGAGCCCTAACAGGACTTTACTGCTTAAGTCCCATCCTTGCAGGATGCATCCCCTTGTCCCCTTCCTCCGGACTCTTTCTGGCACTTTCTGGCTGGGAGGGGAGAAGAAAAGCCAAAGGATGCTCTGGCTCGAGATCACAGAGTACCATGCGTTTCCACCAGGCAACTAAGCTCCTCTGAGACAGGCCAGATGACTTGGGCCTTGCACGTACCTCCCCCTCTCCAATGGCTTTTGGGCAAGAGGAGCCTCTGCACCCCACCCCTTGAAGCCACTGGTGGGAAGCAGGCATCAACTCCTTGCACTGGATCACGGTCCAAGCACAGCTCTCCAGCACCCCACACCTTGCAGGGCAGGAGCTGCCCTACAGCAGGGCCCTCCCACCACCCTTGCTGCATCACCCTCCCTACCAGCAGCATCTCTGGAGGGTGGCTTGCACCAGGCCAGGGCTCAAGCGGCCCCAGCACGGTCTCAGCCCTCCCCACTCGGCATCGCGGGGCTCCGGGCGAGTGAAAGTCCCAACCAAAACCAGTCACTGCCCACCAGTTCCACGTCTGCTGCGATTTCACTTCCCTTTCCAGCTGGCGTGCCCAGCCACTCGCTCCCTCACCCCTTGCACACACGCACATACGCCTGGCAGCAGGTCATGCCCTGCCTGGCTGGGCTGTGCTGTGCTGGCAGGGATGGTTGTGCCGAGCCCAGAGGTCTGGAGGCTCCTCTGATGAACTGTGAGAGCCCTGACACCATTCCTGCACCTGTGACTCAATTATTCCCCCTCCATCTTAGTCAAAGTAAAACTCCCCAAGCGAGCGGGGGCACGCCAAGCACTTCCCTCTCTCGGCACGGCACCAAGCTTCGAAGCCACGAGCGGCACAGCCATCTCGGCACCCTCCACTTCCATGCCTGCACTGGCCTAGCTGCTCTCACCCTTGCGCAGGTACCTGCCATGGGAGGACATCTCTCCGTATCCTGCTTCGCCTGGCTCCCTGCTTCTTGTATGCCTCAGGCAAGGAGCAGGGGGACTGTGGTACAAGCACGGGAGCAGCAGCAGCATGCACTGGGAGCAGCTCTTGGGGGGGTGTCAAAAAACCACAGCAAGGAGAGCTGAGGGGTCAGGATTAAAACTCAAGCTGGCTCCAGGCCACATCTGAGCTGCACAGTGGAGAGCTCTGGCAGGAGAGGACACCCAGCCTGCTCAGCTGTTGTCCCTGCAGGCAGCTTGCAGAAGCGTACAGGTAAGGACTAGGGAGCAGAAAACGTCTTGCCTTGTAGGCTGGTGGGGCTGGAGCTCTGCTTGGAGGCCGAGGACCCCACAAACCAGCCAATGCCCTGTCAATACACCTGCCCATGAAACAGATCCCTGCTCCAAAGTCTTTACTGTTCCTCTTGCCCCGAGATGTTTCCACCTGCTGGTCTCCTTTTCCCAACGGGGGATACTCCACCATCATCCCCTTGTCCCCTTCCTCCCTGAAATCCCTCTGCTGTCCTTCCCCCTCATCAGTTGCTTCACAGGGAGCCCCAGCCTCTATTCCTGTGGGTCCCGCTGCAGCACAGCCACCATGCCTCTGTCCCTCCCCTGCCCTCCTCCCTTAATGCACAAGGGGGAAATGGGTCCTGGCATCTGCTGTACTACGCTCACAGACGAACTCTGCGACCCCTCCAGTCAAATATATGCACCAGGGAAAGACCACACCCAAGTACCTACCTGTTGCGTTGCGGTTCACAATAGAGCTCAGGAGCTGAGGGCTCCTGTTTCGGTGCCTAGAGTGAAAATCTGAAGTATCAAATGCTTGGTGAGGAGCCCCAGGACAGCAGCCATGATGTCCTCCTGAAAACAAAGTGCTCCCATGTCCTGTAATGTGGAAGAATGTTGCAGCCTGGTCGCCACGATTGACCTTGCGCTATTCTCTCCCAGTTTCCAAGCCCACTCTAACCCCCTACAGCCCTTTCACCCTCCTGGCTTTCACCCTTCTGCTTTCTCCTGGCCCAGGAAAAAAAATGTTTGAAGTCACACATGATAACACTTACTCATGGAGAAAATCACCCACCACTGACTTCCCCAGTGGCACTCGCATGTGTGCCTGCTCAACAGTGTGGCCCAGGCTGCCCGGCCAGCTTCAGGTATCGGCCATCCCCTCTTCATCTCCTCCATCTTTGCCTCCCCTGCCCTTCATAACACCCATTGATCAGGTTTGGCGTGGTAAAAGTTAAAGCTCAGTGAGTAGTTTGAAGTGTTTGGATCTTAAGAGCTGAATATGCTTGATAATAGCACAAATGCATAATTAAAGAGCAGAAAAAATGACTCACTGGATAAGGAAATGCGCTTTTCTTATCTCCTCTGCAGAGAAACGAAAGCCCCAGGAGCCTGGGACTCCAGCTAACTAGGAGCTTTTATTAAACAAATAAACCAGCAAAGATATCAAACGAGCTGTTTAAAAATCATGTCTTAATCCTGGAGTAGGAAAGCTCAATTTCCAGTGCTGTTTGGTCCAACCACGCACAGGGAGGGCCAGCTTCAGCCGATGTCAGCTGCTGGGATCCCCATGGACAGCTCAGCAAGGGACAGGGCAGCTCTGGTGACCCCGGGAGTGGGGAGGGACAGCAGCATCCTGGGAGTGCTCATGCACACATGAGCAACCAGACTCGTGTGAGCGGTTCCTCTGGTGTCAGGGGTGGGTGAAGTGACTCACGCACACGCTTGCAGAACCGCCTGTAGCAGAAAATATCCACCGAAAGTTCACCTTGTGCTCGTGCGCACCGGAAGCCCAAAGGCTTGTCAATCAGAGAAGCTGCGAGGTGTTTATCAAGCAGACCCAGTTACCTTAGGACAAACCTCTGACAGGATGCACCCAACGCCCTGGGAACGCCTTGGCACAGTCTGACATCTGCCTTACGTCCAGATGGTGCTGCTGGAAGGCTTTGGTTGGAGCAAACCCCCATGTCATGTTTGGCACCTCACACCTGCACCCCTCTCTAGTGCCTCTGCCCCAGCTGGTGGGAAGCACCCCCTCCTGAGAGGTCCCACTATTGGGAACTGGTTTCTCAGGGCTTCAGCACAGATGCCTCCCTTGGGATCTGCGGGGATGCCCCAGCACAGTCTGCCCCCCTCTTCGCTCTGCCTTCTCAAAGCCAGCTAGGCTTAGGGACAAAATCTGGAAAGATTTTAGGAATAAGATGGGAAAACAAAGGCTTTGAGAGATTTGCCAACCCTCTAAACCAGACCCCTCCATCCAGACCACCATGCTTCTTACCAAGGACTTTTGTGGCACTGCTGAGCCACTTGCATGGGGAGTTTGTGGCGCCACGGAGCCATGTCCTGTGGCACCAGCTCTGTTGAACATCATTTGTCTCCTCACTTTCTTGATTAAAAGCCCCTGGAGCCGTGCTTGTCCATGAGGTTAAAGAAAAATGAGTGTGTGTCCTTGGCTACCATTGCAAGGGGACACGCAGGAGTGATGCTGAGCTCCCAAACTAGGCTTCTACAGTGGGCTGTCCTTTGAAGATCTCTCCAGGGTTTCCCATTCCCCCTGTCTGCACCAGACAGCCCAAGAGGGATACAGCTGCACTGAGAACATGGGGAACCCCCCACCCCAATCCTGCCCCCGGGAGAACTGAGCTCTTGACCTCCCGTGCCTGGGGCAGGTGGGAGGGGGAGCAAAAGGGATGTTTCCAGCCAGTGTGCTGCTTGCTCTTGCTGCTCTGCAGAGTGGGATGGGACTCTCTTAGTGAGGCTTGGGTCCCCGATGCTGTCTGGGGTCTCATGTCATGAGCTGGGGGCTCATGTCACAAGCCCATACATAGCTAAGTCTGGCTCTTCTGCCTGGACATCCCCACAAGCAAATCCCCCCTGCCCATTCTGCCTACAGCAGGGATGCTGCTGCCATCCCCACCCAAAGGATGGGTGAGAGCTCATGCTGGGTGGGTAGGCGGAGGACAAGTGCACCCCTCAGCTTCACCTGCGGCTGGTTGGGGAGCATCCGTGTGCCCCAGCTGGGCCGGGCAGCACCTCCAGCACCGAAACAGAAACAAATGGCTGAGGGCAATGCACCGTCATGCTACAAACCTCCAAGCAGGTGGGTTTGGCTGGTTCAGGCACGTGTATGCTATGGCAGAAACCTCCCTGGCATGCCAGGCAGAGCGCAGAAACCTTCCCAGCACAGGCAGTGGGGAGCCTCACCACTGCACTGTCAGGGCACGGAGGCCTCCAGCAGACAAGTCCAGAGACTAAAATCAAAGCCTGCTGTAGTAATGGAGCTTCCCCCTCTTTGCAGCTTGCTCCAGCAGCAAGGGATACGAAACTGGCTGGGTCAGCCTGGAAGTCAAAACTAAACTAAGCAGCCCTGATTGCATTTTGCATAGTGCTTCATTACAAGGCACTCACAGGAGAGCTGCAGCTCCAGCTCACACACGGGGACAGTTTGGTGAATACGTCTGAACATGGAGGCCACCTGAGAAAACAGGAAAGTCCTTGCAAGTGATTCCAACACAGAAGAAGTTATGTTTGTCCTGTTTGCACTCATTTGCTGGGATTATTCTGCTGCCTGCCATCCAATTGCCTCCCTTCCCCGTACACAAGTAACCCCACCACCCTCTGTGGCTGCAGTCCAGCCCCAGCAGAGCTGCTCCACAGTCACACTCCTCAGCACTGGCCATGGGAACTGTCACCTAATAGGGATGCTGAAAACCAGCAGCGTGGCCAGGAAACTTAAAGCACAGCTCACAAAGGGAACAGAGCACATAAAAAAAATTCCCCAAACTCCTGTGACACCTGCAGATTGCAGGAGTAAGCATACATGGGCTTCTGAAAGTCCCTCTCCACCTTCCCAGCTCTGCATACGCAGCAGCCCAACACCCTTCCCTTCCTCTCCTTCCACACACAGTGCATCGCTCTCCTGTCGCTTCTTCGGGCTTTGGCAGAATGGCTGAGGTGGCATGCCGAGATGCTGGCCGGGAGAAGAGGGGTGTGGGCCATACCCTCCTGTCAGCTCTCTCCGGCATCACATCCTTAGCATGGCCACCGAAATTCATAATGTTATTCTGCATTTCAGACAGCCTTCTTACACCAAGGTGGTACCCAAAGGTCCATGAGAAACCGGAGAATGGCATGGAGGTGCTGGCAAGCGCAGAGCATACAGAAGCAGTAGTTTCCAATACTAACCATCACTCCAGAAACAAGTCCCTGAGCTGGCTTTTTTAGCTGTCCTGTGGCCTCCCACCACCCCAGGCTCAGGCAGTGGCAGTAGGTACAAGGCCGTCATCCCTCATCCCCACTGACGAGGAGCTCTATCTTTTCTGTTTGTCACTGCCGGACAATACCCTGCGAGCAGCTGAGCCATGGGAGCACAGGAATTTTGGCTGTAGGCTGCTGGGCCTGTCAGATGCCAGACTCAAGCTGGTATGAGCCCCAGAGCATTGAGAGGGACCGCAGTGCCACTGGAGGAAAAAGCGGCACGTGTTTGGACATGAGTGCAGCCCCAATCCGGGATAAGACGCAAGGAAGCGCGTTTCCACTGAGCTGAAGCGGGCCCTGCGGCCAGCCGGCTGCCTCCGGCAGCGAGCTCGTCACTGCCACGCTGTCGGCTGCGAGGCTCCAGCTGACAGCCTCCCCTCTCCTCCCTCCACAGGCAAAGCACCTCCGTGCTGACAGCATTTCATTAGTCTGCGGTGGCGTTGCCGCGCTTGCTGGCACCTCCATGCCATTCTCCAGTTTCTCACGGACGTTTAGGTACCGCCTTGGTGTAAGAAGGCTGGCTGAAATGCAGAATAACATTATGAATTTCGGTGGCCATGTTAAGGATGTGATGCCGGAGAGAGCTGGCAGGAGGGTATGGCCCACACCCCTCTTCTCCCGGCCAGCATCTTGGCATGCCACCTCAGCCATTCTGCCAAAGCCCGAAGGAGCGACAGGAGAGCGATGCACTGTGTGTGGAAGGAGAGGAAGGGAAGGGTGTTGGGTTGCTGCAGATGTAGAGCTGGCAAGGTGGAGAGGGACTTTCAGCAGCCCTGTGCCACGCTCACCCCTGGGTCTCCAAGGGATCTGTGGGCTAAGTCCATCGCTTCCCTTTCAAAGGGGGAGAGCTGTCCCCACAGCTTGTGGGGGCTCCCCCTCTAACAGCCCCACTGATTTCTGTCCCTTCAGCTATTCTGAAGGAGAATGATGTTGCACCAGCTGCCAAAGGAGGGGAAATGCTTGGGGTGGCTAGTGGTGCTGCTGAAGCAGGGGGACGCTATCTTCCTTCCAAGACCCCTTTTCCCACCTCAGTGAGAGCACACACAGGGAAGGTCCTCCCTTCTGCCACAGTCCACCAGGGATTATGCCCACCCACCCTCCTGCCCCCAGGAATGTCCCCAGGCCAGCACAGGTCGCTGGCTCACACTTGCCATCCTCCTCCACGCTGCACCCACAGCACCACAGAGGGCTGAAGTACCAGAGGATGCAGGCAGGCTTCTGAGGGACCATGCAGCAACATAGCATCTCCCATCACCCAACCTAAAAATGCACATTAGAGTCTGAGGGCAGATACAGCTTTATACCCCCTAATAATCTTGTCTCTAAGCGAGATAACTAGGACTGTAAATCCCTGGTGATAATCACAGACACCATGCCTGCAAGCTCTCCCCCGGACCATTCATTTGGCTTGATGATGCTTTAAAGAGACATCTAATGAGGATAATCTGATTCAAATTCCCTCTGCTTTTGGGCAGCAGAGCAATTCAGTCCCCCTCAAACTCCTTCTTCCTCCGTGACTGTCTTTATTTCCCCTTCTCATATGAATCACTCTGGGGTTTCCTTTGCTTTTCACATTACTATTTTGATTCTTTGATATGACCACTGCAATCAAGATTTTCTCCCTTTAGAACCTAATTAGCATTAAATCAGATTCGCTTTTTACTCATAGTCTCATGGTAATAGGATGCTGGCCCCTGCTTCAGCTCTCACTTCGGGTGCAAGGAACATTGCAGCCTGCTTAAAAAATTCCCTCTTTACCTGATTCAATCAGAACCACTTACAGGAGATCCGCACACACTTCAAGCTGGGCGAGAGAGTCAAGCTTTGGGAAAGGGGGAAGGTCTCAATCACACTCAGCTTTCAGCGCAGAGCAGATGGCGAACATACCGACTATATAATTTATAGGCCACCATCACTACATATTAGTCCCATGCAGTGGCTGAGTGCAGCCAAACCGCAGCTCACACACACGCAGAGGGGGCTTGTGCAGGTGATGCTCCACGTGCAACCCTGGCAAGGGGGAAGAGCCAGGTTCTGGAGAGAGCACACGCTTCACGTTTCATCTCCTTGGTATCACAGAGCAGAGGACGCAGTGCAGCAGCCCTCGTCCTGGAGGGGGTTTTCTCTTCCCCGCAGGCCAGGCAAACACTTCCCAGCCCACAAACTTGTGTTCAAACTAGGTCAGTATTATGCAACATCTGCGCACAAGCAACCCCCCTTCCCTGGGCTGAGCTCACACAGTGGCACGATGGATGCCAGGGCAGCCCAAGGCCAGGTGTCGGAGTTTGTTTGCACTTCTTCAGGGTTGCCGCACTGGCACAGCCTGGTGTGCAGCTCACTGGGGATCACAAAGCTCAGGAGAGACGTGCACCACAACCCCAGCTGTATTTCCACAGTGCCTAAGCCTCCCTGCCTCTCACCCGGACACACACAGGAGGGGATGCCAGGGAGGAGTGAGGGATCCATAGGTGAGAACAGGATGGAGAATCGCTCAGGATGGCCAAGTCAGGTTATAACAAAGAAGCAACAGGCCCGAAAAGAACAAAAGGCAAGTAGTAAAAGCACCCTGAAGAGCAAGGTGAAGGCAACTCCAGCACCTTCTCTAAGGTAGCAGAGCTTCCAGTTTTCTGCATGGCCAGACAAGCGTGTAAGACTGACCCTTTAGGGATGCTCAGTGTATGAGCACAGAGCATCAACGTGCTATCACAGGCCTTGCCCAGCTCCGGTCGCCTTTGATCCCCTCCTGCTTAGCATAACAGCTCGCGGCACCGAGTCACCCCTCAGTCCCATGGGGGAAATGAGGACTAATTACTTGATGTTGGCACGTTGCTTTGAAGAGAGGTGCTCCTCTGCAGCATGAGCCACAGGTTGTTATGTACCGAACTGAGTCAAATGCAGCCCTGGCTTCACATCTGTCATCTCTGGAAGAGCAAGAAAAAGCAGCAAGCAGTAGAGGGGGGAGAAGGGGGGGAATGAATGCTCACACTGGGGCGATGCCAACGTTGCTGTCAAAACTAGGAGAGCAGCCAGCACAGAGGTTCAGGAGAGCTTTGAGCTGACCAGTGCAGATAATGATAGTGCCTCAAGGACTGCCGAACCTCAGTCAACACCATAGGTGTTTCACCAACCCCAGCATGCAATGACATTGGCACCAGGGCAGGAGCACAGCATCACCCCATCACCAGAGGGTGGGCACACTGTGGGACCAGAGAGCTTCCATGGGGAGGAAGGAAAGGGAAATATTCCATGCTGCCAGAAAACAGAGGAAGCCTCCTTAGCTTAGCGCATTCAGCACCAGCTGGGGATTTTAGGCCTTTCCAAACACTCGCCAGCCTGCCTGTGCCTCGCTCCTCTGGAGCGCGAGTTCTCAGGCTGGCACAGTTTGCGGCGGTGCTGAAAAAGCATCCGGACCCGCAGGGGAGAGCAGCCCCTACGTGCTGGGCCAGGTTTCCCAAGGGGAGGTGGCTTCTCTCATTGTTTTTGTCCTCACCCCAGCTCGGTGCTCCTTCCCGTGACGTGCAGAGCCCCCGGGGCTCTTGTACCCAGCCCGCAGCTGCACCTGGGCCGGCGGTGGGGAGGCAGCCTGTGCGTATGTAAAACACGGGCTCATCGTCACACGCCACTGACTCCCCTCCGCAATGGAGGTGACGGGGCGGGGGGACAGGCATGGTGCCTTTCCTGGCTCCTTGCAGGAGGCCCCACCCCACAACCACCCCACAACGAGCTAGAGGTGGACGAGGGACATCAGCATGGTGCCTTTCCTGGCTCCTTGCAGGAGGCCCCACCCCACAACCACCCCACAACGAGCTAGAGGTGGACGAGGGACATCAGCATGGTGCCTTTCCTGGCTCCTTGCAGGAGGCCCCACCCCACAACCACCCCACAACGAGCTAGAGGTGGACGAGGGACATCAGCATGGTGCCTTTCCTGGCTCCTTGCAGGAGGCCCCACCCCACAACCACCCCACAACGAGCTAGAGGTGGACGAGGGACATCAGCATGGTGGTGTGTGTCAGCTCCCAAAGAAGGAGCCCATGGCAAGGGAAACGTGGCCCAGCACGGGCTGGGAGCCCATGCTGCTCAGCTGACAAGGAGTCTGAGCGATTCACATCACTCCCAAGTCCCCTGTGCCCAGCCTCTTGCCTGTGCGGGTTCTTCACAGCCAAGATGGCCCCTCCTGCACAGTACTGACCCGGGGGGATGCCATCCTGCCTAGCATCGCCGCGCCATATTAATATTTAACAGCGAGGAAGAGATCCAGAGACTTTGATTTCTCCCACCGGCCAATTCAAGGATAATTGAACTGTGTGGGGAATTTCAGCCTTTCAGAGGGTGGTTTTGTTCTAGTTCACAACAAAACCCAACCGTGCTGCAACGCCCTATAAGGATGGCAGCCCAGTTTCAGGCAGGCAGCCCAGTTTCAGGCAGGCTCCCCAGTTTCAGGCAGGCTCCCTGCAGCAGAGGAAGGTGGGTAATCACCACAAAACACAGCCCATCTCAGGGTCAGGCAGGTACCACCGAACCCTCCACCCCCAGAACTTTGGTTAAAATCAAACTCTGATAATTGGGATAAAACAGTTTCTTCTGAATGTTTCCACCCAGTTGCAGATTTGTGACCCCAACACGTCAGTTTGCCCTTACCGCACTCCTCTGGCAGAGACAGCTCTTGCTGTCGAGGCAGAGCAAGTGAGGCACAGTGAATTTTAACACACGTGCCCAGGGTCATGCAAGAAATCAGCCACAGAGGCAAAATGAACCCAGCATTGCTGGCTCGCAGCTCTGGGCTGTGCCAGCTATTGCTTTCTCTTGCATATAAATCACTTTTCCCCACCAGTGAAGGACAGCTGGTCACTGAATGGAAAGCAGCAGTTGTTCAGCAGCCCACAGCAACACTGCACACCAGCTTAGGGTGGGGAGCAGAGAACACTCAGCGCAGAGGAGGCTGCCAGGGGATCTGGGCCAGCTGAATGGAGCAGCTGGAATCTGGCCAGAGCGAAGCCCAAGTGCTCCTGCAAAAATCAAGACAAGTTTAAAAATCCCACAGGAGGGTCTCCCTTGCTTTTGCCAGCAGAGCAGGTGCCGCTGGCACAGCTCGCAGGTCAGCTCCAGGGAACAGAGAAGGGGAGTCCTTCCTTGTCCACCGCTGCTGTGAGCAGTGGCCATGATGAAAGCTTCCGAGAAGCTTTTAGTCTGACCACAGCTGCTGGGCTCCATGACTGACCTAACTCAGCTAGCCCCTCCGAACTGCAGGTCTTGGCAAGAGGAAACATCCAGTTTCATTAACTCCCCAAAGCAAATATTAGAGGTAGCCTTGAATCTAAAGCTCTACTACCAGTTTCAAGGTTTGGAGGGACAGATAAATTCCCAAGGCTGGATTTATTTCTGATCTTTGTTCTAGGACAGAAAAAATTTACTATAAGCCCCATATCAGTACACCAACTGCATCTCCTGTTAGTGCAGACCAAGCATATCATGTCTTACCATGCCTAAAAGTTACAATTTAACTGCTGGCATGGCAAAGCCAACACAAAAGTAATTAAAAACCAACCACAACAAAAACAACCCACCACAATTTCCCTTGGAAAACCTGGGCTCTCATAGTGCCATAATCCCAGCAGCTAATGCTAACCAAGCTGATGTGTGCTGAAATCTCCCTGAGAGCACCTCCGTGAGCAGCTTGCCTAGCAGGCTGAGGATTTTCTATCATCTTCAAGTAACCAGACTGAAGGCAAAATCCTGTGCATTAACCTGCCATAGCAGAAGGTCCCTACATTCGGTCCCACTCCAAAAAAACCCACTGCATTACCAAAGCCTACACAAGCACAATCAGTACAAAGTCTTCTATGCTGATTAAACTGCTTTTATGCTAACTTTCCTGACATAGCTGACAAACAAACACACATCCACAAACTGAAACAGTCAAACCAGTAACACTCATGGATACCTCCGCCAGAGAGAGGGGGATTTCTCCTTGTAAATCTCCACAGGGATAGGGAACTGAGGCATCAGAGAGAGGAAGAGAGTAACTCCAAAATATTTCTGTTAGTTTAGATTTCAGCCAGCTTGGCAAGCTCCTACGCGATGTTTAAACACAACAGAACCTGAGTCACTAGCCTTAATTCAGCTTCAGGCCTTCCGTGCCTCTGATCCCAATCCAAGTACTGCTTACACAAGACCTTTATCAAACATTAGCCCTGGCTACTCCATCCAGATGAAAGATATCCTCAGCTGCCTTGTCTTCTCTGGTAGGGGCAGTGTTATGGCCTGTCTAAACTACTAACTGACAGTTCCTAGAGATATTTACATAGTTGAAGCTGTAGCTTTAGATGTGTCCCAACTACTTTTAGTTGTAAAACATGATGGACCTGAGACACAGTGTCACATTCTTAGATACGCTCCACTTCCCCTGCCAGTTCCAGTAAAGACTTTTTCCTAAGAGTAAGAAAAATATTTGCCCCAAGGTGAAACGAGATGCTGCTCTTAAGGAACTAGATCTTACTTTGTACCAGCTGGGATTCAGCCACCTGTGGGAAGCGCAAACAGCATCTTTCTTCTTTGAAAGCAGTAGAAGGAAAGAAATACCACATCCGAAACACAACAGTGGAAAAACACCCCTGTGTGCAGGAATGGCCAGCAGCACGTGGGGGTCGCTACAAAGCATTCTGGGTGAACCAAAGAAAGTTTCATTTTCACCAGTTAAGAAAGCACAGTGAAAACACTCTTGAGGCTGAAGGGATTTTACCCGAGTCCCACAGTTATGAGAGGCGACCGGAGAGTGACCTGGGCGCTGGAAGAGCCCCCTTTCCTTACAGCAGTTGGGGCAGACACAAAAGAAAGGCTCATTGCACGCTGCAGCCTTTACTTCCCTCCCCCCCCCCCCCCAACTGCACCTGCACATCAAAAGCAAATCGAAACCAGTCTATTCTAAACCATGGTCTCATTTATTTTGAGGGGCCCAAAGCGAGACCGAGGCTGAGACAGCATAACCGAGAGAAACTTGTTTCTCAGCACAATCGCTCCTCTCTGGTGGCAAAGCCCTGGCTAGGACCTTCAGGATCACAAAGCAAACTGAAAGTAGGGCATGCCCATTAAGCTCCCAATCCTTCTTACCCAGTCAAGAGAGTTTGCACATGTTTTTCCACTTCGGGTTTTAGCCAGAGTCCAGCCCTTTTGGGCACCATAATGCAGCTGAGCGGTTTAACGCCTTTTGTTCCAGCTGACAAATAACCCAGTCCTCCCCCAGCAGCAACAATACAACTGGAGCTGGGATTTGTGTGTCCTCTGAGCAAGGATACAGGCTTTGTGCCTTGCTGAGCTGCCTTTGCAAGGACTGCCAACCCTCACAGCTGATTAAGCCCGCAGTGCTGCTCTCCGCTTTTCCCTGCTCGAAGACAGATGTCAGAGGCAATCGAAACAGCGCAGGCAGCCAGAGCTCCACACCTAGGAGCGTTCCAACAGACTATTAGGGATTAAATACATTAAACCAGAGGGGAGTTTAACACATCCTCTCCCGGCTCAATCCCGGGTAAGAAACATCCCGGTGTTTCAAGGGACGCTGTGTTCTGGAGGGAGGCTCAGGAAGGATGGCATTTGGAAAGGTTTTGCCACCACCCCGTGGCTGAGGCCATGACTGCAGCCCACCACCCGCCTGGGAGGACAGACTGTCAAGCAAAGACCAGCCTCCCTGTCAGGGCAAATGGGACAAGTGTTCCTAGGTTTGAGAGCCCTCACGACACAAAGAGCATACAACTAATTAGTAAATATTATCAATTTTATTAACTTTGAACTCCAGAACACGCTACTGACTTGTGGTGCAAACAAGGCACAGATTACTGCTAAAGACCTGTTGGTTACAGGATTATACACAGCATACAAGCAACCTGCAAGAAAGTCTATGGTATTTTACTGTGTGATGAGTGTTCTCCACTCCCCACACGGTTTCTTGTGTTTCATCTCCGGTCTTATCCTGCACTTGATAGGCTAGGGTTGCTTGTTATCTTGGCCTCAAGACCCTGAAGCCTTTTTTAACATATAAAAGAAAGTTAAAGTGCTAGGTTATCTTCTTTAGTCCCTTCCTCCCCATTAGGTATGGAAATACCGAGCCTTTAACTGGGCAGACGCTCACACAGCTGGATCACTAACTGCCAACTGCAGTCTATCTGGAAACTGCAGAATAGCCACCTTCTTTCCCAGTGGGGAAACAAAAACCTGACAATAGGTTTCATGTTATTCCAAGGTGCTACATTTCAAATGAAAGGAAGCAAGAGCCTGATGTCTGTCCTCTAATACTTCAGGGACATGGAAACTAAGATATTCCACCATGATACGCAGCATTTGGTGTTGTGTCTCAGTAAGACATCTGGCTCCTGGCCACTTGCAAAGCGACACAAACTCAGTGGTGAAATGGGATAATGTAATAGTGGATAGGAATCCACAATTCAAACTGCTCTTCCCCCCAATACCTATTTGCTATCTGCTGAACAGAGATCAAGAAAAGCTAGAATCAAGAAGCTAGTAGGAACTGCTTTGGATGAGTGATCATAACAAGTCAGGCAAAAGAGCTTCCCTACATGATTCCAACTGCAGGAGGTAGAATGCCTGAAGTGAGAATCCAGCCACGTTCATCAGGTTTTTTTCACAAGAAGCTAATCATAAGCAGAGACCCTCATCAGTGTGCTAAAGTACAAGGCAGAAACTCCCGGTACGTGACCAGCACAGATCTGTAACATCCGGAGAAGTCGCTGAGCGGTGGCAACTCGTATCTCTTCCGACTGAAAACAAACCAGAAATCATTTAGTCAATAGAAGAGCAGTAATAAGCTGTGATCAAAGAAAGAACAGGAGCAGGTATTAAGTATGGTTCAGAGCAGCTAGCTACAGAAAGCTCCATCCAGACCCATTTATTCACCTAATGTTAAGGAAAGTACAGTGGTATCAGCTGAAAGCCCCGAAGGGCTTGCCAAAGGCACAGGTAGTACCTGCTGGTAGGGAAGCAGTCTCTAGGGTGGAAAGAGAACACAGGGAAAAGTGTGCTACCACTGAATGCCAGACTCTCCTTCCAGCTTTCCAGACCAAGCAGGTAATTGGATGGAGTGGCATATCAGATGGCACAACAGTTGTGAAGCCAGGCTTTGTCACTAACAGGAACTACGTGGGCAAGAGAGTCACATGGCAAATAACAGCTATGGGGCTCCCAAGAAGAGAAAATGCCTTAAGGAACAAGTGTACCAAGACTCTGCATATCAGAGAAGTCTTTGTTAATTTAGTCTTGGCTTCCTGAGGCTTTCAAGTAGCACAGGAAAGAGCAGGTAATCTAGAAGACTCATTTCAAGGACAGGCAGATGCCATCACCTCTGCTGTTCTCATGGAAAGAGTTTGGTGCCTGACACTTAACGGAAGACAGCAGTGTAGGTATGTATGTTTATTGCCAAAGTAACGATGCTCCTACGAATCAGAGAGCAGTGGGATTCACAAATCCCTTCAGACACGGAACAAGCACCTTACCTCCAGCTCACCGAAGAGCACGGGACTGCAGTAGTCTTCTCTGAGTTTCCAGATGGCATTCATATCTATGCTGCAGCAATTCATCCTGCCAACTGCAGAACAAAGTTTTCCCACATTACAAGCCCCACAATCAACATGTGACATCGAAAAGTACCAGGCAGTAAGTACTACACCCACAAAATGATCCAGAGCTAGTTTTGGGACCACCATACAAGGTAAGACAACAGCACGCAGTACAAACAGAACAGTATAAGATTGGCAACTGAATTAGCAGAGAAGTCTTTCACAATGCTGAGGGCAGGAACAGCATTGCCACGTTACTCAGTACTGCAACATGAGCATTTTGGATAAGGCATCAGCACATTTGGCATGGGCAGAATCCCCCACTTGCTAATCAGAAACCTTCCTGGCTCATGTGGTATCACAGGGTGGTCATGTCTCCAAGGAATTCACTCTGTCAGGACAGCCATAGCACAAGACAATGCTAAAATGCCTCCCCTCAGAATGAGGCCTCCTAACACCCAGATTCCAGGGACAGGGCACCTCTGTTCCAACACAGAGCAGTGCGATCTGGCCCCTCCAGCTCCTTGGAGCTGAAGTAGGGAGGTAAGCACCCTCTCTGCTTGAGGCAGGGAAGGAGGGAGATAGATTAGAGGCACAACAGAGCCAGACAGGACACAGCAGGGACACCAATCTTGTATTAAAACTATATTTAATAGTTTAGTAGCTCATCCATTTAGATTCATTTTATTACCACAGTATCATATGCTCCTCGGTGCTCATTAAGATTATCGTTAAGTCAGATCTGCAAGAGCAGATTGAACAGACTTCTGCAGTGCCACAGGAAAAAATAAAAATCCATAAATCATATTCAGGGATTAGGGACAGAGATGTGTAGCTGGGAAAAACAAAAGGGAGGGAGCAAATGAGCACAAGGAGAGAACCATGAAAGAAGGCTCACTTCTAAGAAAACAACAGAAAAAGGCAGGTGACTTCAGATATAATCTTATCAAAGCTTTCAAAGTCGCTGTTTTCCTTTGGTTTGTTTCAAGTTAAGCCACTGCCCTGTTTTTAAGGAAAACAGAGAGTTGTGCCACTCAGAGAGGAGGAAAAGGGCAGATGTCATACTTACCCCCAGTGACAAGAAAGCATACTTTCCCCAGGAAGAATCTGGCATCCACGTAAGCTAAGGAAGCTTCAACGGCATTCAAGCTGTCAGAAAAGCACAGACAATCCAGTTGGACAGGGAGGTAAAACCAGTGCAGCATAAGGACAAAGGGAATAACTTTCAGAAGCACAACTGGAAAGTCAGTGACATTAACATCTGCTGATTTGTGAGCTGGCAGAGTTATGCTCTGTGCTCAAAGCAGGGCATCAGAGACCTCTGCAATACCCACAGCTGTTTAATAAACCATAGCTTATCCTTTCTAGCCAACCAAGGCTCAATAGTTAGACTTGGTTTGAACGGTGTCCTCCATGACTTGCGGAGGCTAAGCATCCGAATTCATTAACATCCAGCGAGACTTCAGCACCACTCGGGCTCTTTCTGAAGAGCTAGCCCACACACTTCTGCAGCACCATCTGTGCTGGAAGTGTGCAGCTGGGTTTGTCATTTTTGGTAAATGAGAGCCCAGGATCATCAGTCACAAGTTCAGTAATAAAACGCTGACTTGTGCCTTAGCAAGTCTTCCCTTCTGGCCCGGGGACACAAATATCATTTCTACAGAGATGAGCACAAGACAAGAGGAGAGGGATCAATCCCTGCAGACCTTTCTCTTTTGCCTAGAGACGTCCACAGTACTGATCCCACGTGACCAGCAGTATCAGCAGGCTGGGGACAGACACAGCAACTGTCTGGTTATTAGGTAGTGCTGCCCAGCACACATCAGCCATCTGCATATTATGGGGCTTAACAGCACCAGAGTAATCTCTGCCCAATTTTACAGACAGCGTCTTCCCAAAGCCCAATTCATATCATCCCATATCTGGATCTAGGAGTAAATTCTGCCTTCTCTGCTATGTCACAACAGGCATGTTATTAGACTGAGCAGTTCGGTCCTAATCCGTTGCTGGAGGGCAGAAAACCACTGTACGTATTACCGAGCAGTTCCACCACAGCAAGGCTGGGGTTTGAAATCCACTATGCAGCAATTCTGACACAGTGAAAGTGTAGAATTAGCCATCAATCCAAGAAAGAATAACAGTTTCCCCTCTCAAAGTTTTTCCTTCTTTTACCTGTATTTGCTCTGGATGTCAATTATAAACACGATCATATCTATCCTGGGCCTCAGGTGATCCCTCTCTGATGGCAAGGGGAGGGATGCAGCAATGTGACTGAAAGATTAAAAAAAAAAAATTGCCAGTTTAACCAAATAGTTTGGAAAGGCAGCATCCCCTTACTCATAACCACATAACTGCTGCAGTTCACCACACAGCAAGCTACCAGGAAGTCCACTAATTACCAAATACATTGGCGCTGAAGACACACAGTGATGATTTAAGTGCTATTCTCCTATCTTAAGCCTACTCATAGTTGCTGACAGCCATGAAGATACTTGCTAGATAACGCTGTTCATAATGGGAAGCTTATTAGAGCATAACAAGACTCACGGAAGCATGTTCTCCCCACAGATCTGTACAGCAGTCCTTTTGTTTAATTGAGTCTTTTCTAACAAAGTGAACCCCAATCCCTTACTGGTACATTGTGCTGCCAAGTTGCAGTTAAAATGCATTGATGCTTCCTGGCCATGTCCCAGAAATAGCTGCTCATAGGCTCACACAGCAGAGGTGTGATGCTTTCTGGGGTGCCCATGTTACAGAAAGGTGCATTGCACTTGCAAAACCTTGAACCAGAAACTTATCACTAGTACAACCCTACAGATGAAGTTATAAAGAAAGAGCTTTTGTACCACTACCCCTCTCTTTAACCTTTTCAGCATTTCAGGAGTTACCACGCCAGCTTGGGTGCCCTACCACGCCAGCTTGGGTGCCCTGTGCAACACCACCACTGCTGATCCAGCTGTGTGAAGGAGAATTACAGGGTGGGGAATCTGTGTGTCTCTTCCCACTAAAAACCAAACAACCACCAGAGTTCAGTAGTGTGTACCTGGGTCTTCCACAGGGAAGAATATCATCATCAGCACCATATTTTGGTCAGATCCCATGAAAAATATGTTGGGCAAACAGAAGTCCCAGAATTTCAGTGTTTCCTCTCTGGGATCCAAGAGAGAGGCACTAACTTTGATCTCCACAGGGAATACTGCTTCTAGCAATTAAAGGTTAAGGACTCAGCAGTTTTCCCCAGCAGCCACTGGCCATAGTACACATTCCTTTCCATTAATCACATGCAGTCTGAGCTCTGTCTGCCAGTCTCCAAATAAAAGTGTTTTGTCTGCTATAAATAAGGGAGGTAGGACTTAACGAAAACATTCTGGAACTAATACAAGATATGAGCTAATTGTGCTTGAAAGACACATTGTAACACGACCAAGCAATTAAACATGAAGTTTAGGGAGCAGCTCTGGTGAAAGGGAAGTATCCATATTGCACTGTTTGGAAAAAAAAATCCACAACCAACCACCAAACCAAGTAACAAAGTGCCCTCCATGATTTGGAATTCTACTATATTTAAGCCAACACCACTAGATGCTTTCAGCAGCCTCCAGACATGAGCTGCAGAAGGCTTTTTGGGTTTTTTCCCCCCTCTTAGCAGTAAGAGACACATAAACCCCAGGCCTGCAACGCCTCCCACAGCTGTACCTGGCAGGCAGACTTGCCAGATATAATACCACAGTCCTCTGTAACACACACAATCCCATAGCAACACAACCAGAAAACTGTCGTGGACTTCTGCTTCCCTAGCAATACTAGCAAGGGACTTCTCTTGCTCTGTAGCATGAACAGAAGTTTCCATGCTTTTGGGTAGTTATCCAGCTGTAGCACCAGTAGCTGTTTAGCTATGGCAGTCCACAGCTCAGCAGAGGCTACACAATTCGCATAGAAAATTGGTAATGAGCTTTCTGTCAGCCAGCACAAACACCCAGGATGCCACAATCGGAGAAGTACAGTTGCCTAAACATTAGCTTGGGTTTGCTTCACTGCATAACCTTGGATTAACACAGGGAAATAACACAAACACCTTCTGAAGAGCTGACTAAACTAATTTGGTCTTGGCAAGAGAGCTGTCAAGGACATCATATCACAAAAAGTTAGTTAATCAAGCTTTCAAGTCAAGACTTGTCATGCAGCTAAGGTTAAAAATCCCAAAAGCATCAACAGCTTGAGGAGGAAAAGCAGTGCACGCACACAAAACAGAAAGCTAGCAGCACCAACAGTAATGGGGACCTTTCAGGATAACATGTTTGTTTGTTATCAAGCAGTTAAAAGCATTTGCAGCTCAGAAGGCCAATGGTATCCTGGGCTCCATCAGAAGAGAAGTGGCCAGCAGGGACAGGGAGGTGATTGTCCCTCTCTACTCTGCCTTCGTGAGGCCCCATCTGGAGTACTGTGTCCAGATCTGGGGCCCCCAATACAAGAAGGATGTAGAACTGTTGGAGAGGGTTCAGAGGAGGCCACAAGGATGATTAGAGGGCTGGAGCACCTGCCCTACAAAGAGAGGCTGAGGGAGCTGGGCTTGTTCAGCCTGGAGAAGAGAAGGCTGCGGGGGGACCTCATTGCAGCCTTCCAGTACCTGAAGGGAGCATACAAACAGGAGGGGAATCAGCTTTTTAAAAGGGCAGATAATGGCAGGACAAGGGGGAATGGATTAAAGCTGAAGGAGGGAAGGTTTAGATTGGATATTAGGGGGAAGTTCTTTACAGAGAGAGTGGCGAGGTGCCGGAACGCACTGTTCAGAGAGGTGCTGGATGCCTCAACCCTGGAGGTGTTCAAGGCCAGGCTGGATGGGGGCCTGGGCAACCTTGTGTAGATCCTGGGGCAGGCAGAGGGTTGGAACTCTGTGATACTTGGGGCCCCTTCCAACCCAGACCCTAACCTTAATGCAGATCATTCTATGATTGTACTGGTCACGTTTTGTCCCAAGGTTTGTAATTCCTCTGTACCCCCATCTCCCAGGAGAAAAAAATACCCCTAAAACACCCCTAAAACCTGTGCTCCCCCTGTACCCTTGCAACCGAGTAACCAGGCACCTGCGCAGCACCCAAAGGGTGTCAGTAAGCACCCAGCAAACTCCAAGGACATGAGAATCGCTCCAGTGTGCTCCGGCTTCTCCCCACGAGCGGGTTCTCCCGGCTGGAGGGGCTGCGTTTCCGAGGGGGAACCCGCTGGCGGGGAGAAGCTGCGTTGACGGACGATTTCCCTGCGCGCCTGCCCGAAGGGGAAGCATCCCTCCGGCTCGCCGCCACGGCCGCCGCTCTGGCTCCACCTCCCGGCCGGCGAACGAACCCGTTACGGCCCCGCGGCCGGGCCCACCGGCGGGGCAGCAACCGCCCCGCCTTCCCTCCCTCCCCACCACTCACACGGAGATCCTGAAGTCCTTCTTCCCTTGGAGCATCGCCTCGGCCAGCTTCTGCTGGAGGCCTTCGTCCGAACCCACCAGCTGCGCGGACAAGGGAGAAAAACGCGGTCAGAGGCGGCCGCGGAGGCGGTGCCCGGCCCCACCGCCCGGCACTCGCTGCCCGCGCCGCGGGCCCCGCGCGGGGAGGACGGGGACCCACGCCCGCGGAGGACGGGGACCCACGCCCGCGGAGGACGGGGACCCACGCCCGCGGAGGACGGGGACCCACGCCCGCGGAGGACGGGGACCCACGCCCGCGCTCGCAGATGGCGGCCAGGCGGCTTATCCCCGCTGCTGCCCCCGAAGCGCGGAAGGAGCGGAACACGCGAGCGCCGGGCGAAAGGGGGACGAGGAAACCTACCAGGATGGCGGCGGTGTTGAGCGTCGGGAGCTTATCGAAGGGCCGCGCCACCGCCATGCCCGCGGCACACAACCGCCGCCCGCTCCCCGCGATTCAAACGCCGCCGCTCAGCGCGTCGCGTCGCGATGTACGGGGGCGGGGCCGGGGCGGGGGGCGGGGCTGCTGGCGCGCGTGCGCGTTGGGCTCGCCGGGCAGCAGGGGGCGCTCCGGCGCTTCAGTCATGCGGACGGGGGCGATGGGGGCGATGGGGGCACACGGCGGGGGGACGGGGGCAATGGGGGCACACGGCGGGGGCGATGGGGGCGGTGGGGGCACACGGCGGGGGGACGGGGGCAATGGGGGCATACAGCGGGGGGACGGGGGTCGATGGGGGCACACGGAGGGAGGCAATGGGGGGCAATGGGGGCACACGGCGCTGGGGCGGGGGCGATGAGGGCACACGGCGGGGGGCAGTGGGGGCACACGGCGGGGGGGCGGGGGGCAATGGGGGCACACGGCGGGGGGGACGGGGGGCAATGGGGGTACACGGCGGGGGGACGGGGGGCAATGGGGGCACACGGCGGGGGGACGGGGGGCAATGGGGGTACACGGCGGGGGGGCGGGGGGCAATGGGGGCACACGGCGGGGGGACGGGGGGCAATGGGGGTACACGGCGGGGGGACGGGGGGCAATGGGGGCACACGGCGGGGGGACGGGGGGCAATGGGGGTACACGGCGGGGGGGGCGGGGGGCAATGGGGGCACACGGCGGGGGGACGGGGGGCAATGGGGGTACACGGCGGGGGGACGGGGGGCAATGGGGGTACACGGCGGGGGGACGGGGGGCAATGGGGGTACACGGCGGGGGGAACGGGGGTCGATGGGGGCACACGGAGGGAGGCAATGGGGGCACACGGCGGGGGGGGCGGGGGGCAATGGGGGTACACGGCGGGGGGACGGGGGGCAATGGGGGTACACGGCGGGGGGGGCGGGGGCAATGGGGGCACACGGCGGGAGGAACGGGGGGCAATGGGGGCACACGGCGGGGGCAGGGCGGGGGGCGATGGGGGCACACGGCGGGGAGACGGGGGCAATGGGGGCACACGGCGGGGGGGACGGGGGTCGATGGGGGCACACGGCGGGGGGCGGGTGGCACGGGGCGGGGGGCGATGGGGGCACACGGCGGGGGATGGGGGGCAATGGGGGCACACGGCGGGGGGGATGGGGGCAATGGGGGCACACGGCGGGGGGGACGGGGGGCGATGGGGGCACACGGCGGGGGGGGAAGGGTTCGGCGGGGCGCGAGGACGGCAAGAGGGGGACGGGGTGGCACGGCGGGGGAGCACGGTGGGGGCAAGGCAGGGGGCACGGCGAGGGGGTTTGCAGTGGGCTCCGGCACCCTCCGAGCCTTCGGCAGCACTGCAGGGCCTCTCTAACCGCCGCCAGCCGCTGTTGCTAACCGCGGCCTCGCTCCTCCACCCGACTGCGTTCCCGCAGCATCCAGGCGCCCGGAGCCGGATGGCGCTGGGGCCAGAGGCGGGCAAGGCAAGGTGCTGGCCTCACCCGGGCTGTCTAGGGCTATCGTGGGCAGCTCCGAGGATCCAGGAGGCAAAGCACTTACTTCCATGCCTGGGCTGTCCCCCGGCCCTTGCGAGGGGCTGGTGTCCCTTGGTTTGCTCGAGCCTGGCAGTGGCAAAGCCCCAGGAGAAGGCCGCTGTTCTGTCCCCGCGCACAGCACGAACGCTGCCGTGGTTAATGCCCTCCCATGCTATAGAGGCTGCCTGATACAGCAGAGAAGGGAGTTTCCCCAACAGCGTACAGCTTTGCATGCAAAACCGTTCTGCACAAGGTTTTGTGGCAGCTCCAGCAGCCCCCACCTCCATCCAACGCATCCCTGGGCACCTTCCCCCGCTGCCTGCCCGTGATGCAGGCCGGAGGGAGCCCATGCAGAACCACTGCAGTCAGGGAGGCAGGCTGAGCTTTTCTCACTGCGAGGTCAGAATGGAATCATGAGGTGCAGTGATGTGAAGCCCTTGGGGGTTTAGAATCCCTTGGTGGCCTGTGATCTACCTTGCTCTTTGTTTTTGTCCCTGGGTTTGTTTCCAACTCAGCGCAGAGGAGGGTCCAGGATCCCCTCAGCTGCCAGCTGGGGCTGGCTTTCCCTGCCCCTGCATCCAGGGCACCTCCAGACAGCAGGAGATGGGGTGGGGGTGGAGGGGCAGAGAAGGCCACAGGAGGACAAAGACACATCTCCCCTTCTGCAGGGAGCCAGAGAGGGAAGGTGGAGGGGAGGGGGTCTAATGTAAGCTGACATCACATGGCTTTTTTTGATCTTGACAAAGGCAGACGGTTCCGCTCGTTGCCAGCATGAGACAAATTACAGGTGAAGCAGAAGAGATTGCAGTGTATTTCTGGTTGTTGTTGAGTTCAGCAGGGGGAAGGGAGGATGAATCCAGGGCAGACATGTCCTAAAGATGGGAGGCAGACAGCACCTGAGTCAAGGAGATGTAGAGAGCAATTAGGACAATGCTCCTTTTGGGCTGCTGAGGGTGTGAAAACACACTAAAAGCTATGACACCCCCTAAAAGGTGTTTGTCTTCTTTCTGCCCCCCACTACTCCCCATTGCCTGCTCTCTGGCACTGCAGAAGGACCTGAGTGGCTTCAGTGTCTGGTCAGACATGTGAGCTGTCCCCTGTCAATGCAAGTTTCTTCCTCACAGCTGGAGTCTGTTGAGGTTCAGTGGGTCCAGACAAGCTACCACTGACCCCACAGTTATTTTTCCTTTTCCCCAGTAGGTTGCCCTGAGGACAGGGCTGATTGCCTGCCAACTAAGGACCCTTGAGTGCATGACCCACCCATGGATGGCTTGGGGGGGGGCAGTAGTAGTGCTGATGGTCCCTGCCTGAAAAATCCAGGCTTTGGTATAACTGGTTTCCTCCTGGGATGCAAACCCATTGCACAACAGCTGGCACGGTGAGCTGCACCAGGCAGGTTTGCTTTGCTTTCCTTCCTCTTTCAAAATGCAGGTAGGGATGCACCATGGGGGGATGCAAAGCCTGCAGAGCAAACTCAGCTCTGTGGGGAACCATGAAGAGGACAGGAGTTATCATCCTGCACCCTCGTTGGCTATTTAACCATGGGCCAAGGGGTGTAAACCAGATCTAATGTCAAAGGGTAGCCTTTAAAAACTGGGTTTCGTGGTGGAGGATGGCATAAGGAGGTGGAGACTCAGACTGGCAATGTGCCTGCAGCTCCTGGCTGCATCTGTAGCTCTGCAAGGAGAGGGGGGAGAGGGATGAGATGTGATTTGTGTTGGAAGCTGGGTTTATTTTACATATCACTGCTCAACTGTCAGGCTGTTTCACCTCTCTCTCTCCCCTGTTTCCAGTTTGCAGAACGGGAACAGTCAGTTGATCTCTGCTTCTAAGCGGTGCAGGAGAGCTGAAGCAGGGTGTGAGCACACTGGCCCCAGTGCAGGCAGAAGGGGCAAGAGCAGGGCTGCTGTGGAAGGGGAGAGAGAGCTCCTGGTCTCACGCCGTGAGCCCTTGTACTTTGCTCCGGTAGCACCAGCCATTCAGAAGATAAGTAGAAGTGTAATGTGGCCCCTGTGAAAATGCTCGGTGCTGCTCAATGAAGGCAATTAATGTCAGCAAGATTTGGCCTGGCCATCATCGGTGCTCCCTGGGAATGGAGCAGTCATTTCTACAGCAGGACAGCACCAGTCACCACAAAAAATACTGTCCAGCACACATTGCCCTTGGATATCCTTGGGTGGTTTGCTGCGTGCTTCATCCAGGAGGTTGGTGACTGAATCTGAGGGTATTTTCTCTCTGATTTCTCCCCAAGCAGCCAGAGGAGCAATGAAGACAGGCTTTGGAGGTGGTCTGAGGAGCAGTGCTGACCCCAGCAAGGTCCTAATTGTCCCAGCACCCACTCCCAGACCTCCTGGCAGTGGTGGCTTCACCCCAGCCCCATTCAACAGGAGTTTTGTGAGATCTCACCTGGCCACGTGTCACTGGCCCCAGGCTGACCACTGCCTGGGAAGCACACAGAATCTGAACTCGTGTGTGTTCCATTGCACTCGTTCCCTCACTAACAGAAAATAAAATTACATCATTTGCAGCAAGTGCAAATTATTAGGGAAACTAATGACATTTCCACATATGTTGCTGGCAACTTCAGCTTCCTTTGGCAAAGGCTCTCCCCTGCTATCATCAGACCCCAAGTCAGTCAGCTTTTTCCATTCTGCTCTTTAATTTAACTCACCGTACACATTCTGTAACTTTTTGATCAACTCAGCAAAGCTTCTCAAACAGGTTTCCTTATTTGAAGCTGCAGTAGCACCAGAAGGCAGGTTACCCTGCTTTCCCACAGAGATTGAATGCCTGGCCTTCTGCACCCTGCGGCAGCTCCCTCACCTCCAGCAGCAGGGCAGGGGCGTATTGCTGTGACTCTTGCTGGAGTTTTGTCCTCACTGCAGACCTTGGAGAAGGCTGGTTTGATGAAGTCCATCTTGTTCCATGCTTCTGCCTACCTTGAGAGACTAATATTTGGGGGATTGGCATCGCCTTAAAGGCAGGCAGAGACCTGTGTCTGATCATCTCAGCAGATGCTGATGAAAGCCTGAAGGACAGTAAAGAACAGTCACAGAATCACAGAATCACAGAATCTTAGGGGTTGGAAGGGACCTCAAGAGATCATCAGGTCCAACCCCCCTGCCAAAGCAGCTCCCCAGCTCATACTGCACAGATAGGCGTCCAGACGAGACTTGAATATCTCCAGGGAAGGAGACTCCACCACCTCCCTGGGCAGCCTGTCCCAGGGCTCTGGCACCCTCACTGGGAAAAAGTTCTTCCGCATGTTGGTGCGGAACTTCCTGTGCTCCAGCTTACAGCCATTGCCCCTTGTCCTGTCCTCACAGACCACTGAAAAGGGGCTGGCCAATTCCCCCTGCAACTCATGCCTAAGATATTTATAAACACTAATTAGGTCCCCCCTAAGTCTTCTTTTTTCCATGCTGAACAGACCCAGCTCTCTCAGCCTTTCCTCATAGGATAGATGTTCCAGACCCCTAATCAACTTCGTAGCCCTTCTCTGCACTCTCTCAAGGAGATCCCTGTCTTTTTTATACCAAGGGAGCCCAGAACTGGACACAGTATTCCAGGTGGGGCCTGACCAATGCAGAGTAGAGGGGGAGGATCACCTCCTTTGACCTGCTGGCCACACTCCTCCTGATACATCCCAGGATCCCACTGGCTCTCTTGGCCACCAGGGCACACTGCTGGCTCATGGCCAACCTGTCGTCAACCAGGACCCCCAGGTCCTTCTCCACAGAGCTCTTCTCCAGCAGGCCAACCCCCAGCCTGTACTGGTACATGTGGTTGTTCCTCCCCAGGTGCAAGACGTTTTGTTGAATTTCATCTGGTTTCTCCCAGCCCAGCTCTCCAGCCTGTCCAGGTCTCTGGATGGCAGTGCAGTGTCCTGCGTGTCAGCCACTCCTCCCAGCTTTGTATCATCGGCACTTGCTGAGGGTGGGTGCTATTCCCTCATCAAGGTCGTCAATGAAGATATTAAACAGGACTGGACCCAACACCGAGCCCTGGGGAACACCGCTAGTCACAGGCCTCCAGTCAGATTCTGCTCCACCGATCACCACCCTCTGAGCCCGGTCTGACAGCCAGTTCTCAACCCACCTCACTGTCCACTCACCCACCTCACTGTCGAGGAAGCTCATTAGGAAAAACTAGAATAACACTTAATCAGGCTTGGTGTCCTGGGTTCAGCTAGGATAGAGTTCATTTTCTTTCTAGCAGACGGTGTTAATGCTGTGTTTGGGAGTCAGGATGAGCAGTGCTGATAACACCCTGATGGTTTGTTTAGCTGTTGCCAAGCAGTCAGGGACTTTTCAGTTCATGCTGCCCTGCTAACGAGAAGGTGGGAGGGAATACAGCCCGGACAGGTGACCCAAACTGGCAGAAGGGGGTATTCCATGCAAATTATGTCATGCTCAGTATAAAGGGGAGGAGCATGCGAGTCCAGGACATGCAGTCTTTGGGGACAGTCCAGCTTTGGGATGGCTCTGAGCTGCACAGCCTGAGCTGTGCGGTTCGGTGAGAAACTGCTTTGTGTGTCACCAGTTCTGTATATTTTGCTATAAATTTGGTTATTGTTATCTCTCCCTCTCTCTGCTGCACCAGTAACCTGCCCTTATCCCAACCTGTGAGGTTTGGGGTTTTTTTGTTTTCTCTTCCCTGCCCTTGCCCTCCATCCCCACCCCCAATTCCTCCCCACCACCCCCAATTCCTCCCCACACTCTTAAAGAGAGTGGCTGTGTGGTGCTCGGCTCTCTGCTGGGGTGAAATCACGACACTTGGGATTAAGCTGCGCTCAGTATATATTCACACTGTGATTTATGGGCGTGTTACAAACGGGAAGCATATGCCTGAGGTTGCCCAACCATCACCTCTTTCTCCAGACAGAGCTTCTGTCTGAGAAGGGTTTCGTGATTTCCGCTCTGGCTGGGTGGCCCTGTCACATCAAAGCTGACCCCATGCTCACCTTCGTCATGCAGATGAATTTGCGGCTGCCAAGAGATATGGAGGGAATCAGAGGCTTGGTGGAGGGCAGGTATCCTGGGGTGAACAGCTCTGGGGGGCTCCTATGTGCACAGCTGCTCAGAGGCTTCCTTCAAGGCAGGTGGAGGGGGTTGAAAGTCCCCCAGGCACCAGGCAGGATGATGCGCACATGCTTATGCCTAGAAGGTGCTGGTTGGCACACAGCAGCCTTATCTGTAGTGAAAGCTGAGCTGCAGCTGAAGCATTTCCAGGCAGTTAGAGCTGTTCATGGCACATTGATGCCTGGAGCTGTCTTGATGCTGCAGCTTTTGTCAGGAACCACAGGATGTGACAGCACCTGAGATCCCTGTCATAGGCAGCAGAGTTGCCACAGCATCAGAAGCAGGGGGTCTGCAGCATGTCCCAGCTCTGGCAGCACAAACCCCAGTGCTCCTTTCCCATCACATCCAAGGGTGCTTCAAACCCAGCTGAGGGAACTTCTGCTTGAAGCAAGCAAGTCTGTCATGTCATCAGTTGTGCAAGCCCACAAGTTGTGGTGGCTCTGGAAAGAAGCAATCCCTGCTCATGCCCTCCCAGTGCTTGCATGGCAGGAAAAAACCGACCCCATGAGACAAAACTATTGCTTTTGGGGGGTTTGGCTCCATGAGCAGCATGCTAGGATTAAGCCTGAGCTTAAACCTGGGGAGATGTGTCAGATGGTGTCCCCCTGGGATAACCTACAACAGAGAGCTGGGACAGTTGGCTGGGAATTGGAGGGGATCTTAGATGTTTTGGCATGATGTCCTCACAGATGCTTGACCCCACAGGCCCAAGCAGGCTGGTCTGTGGCGCTGGCAATGACCAGACTCCCAGAGAAGTGAATGGTCTCCTGCCTCGTGCCAGCCCCCACTGATGCAGTGGGATTAGTGAAGCAGATGACTGTGCTGATGGTCAAGGTGGGTATCATGGCTGAACTTCAGTGAGGTTAAAAGGAAGGCACAATTGCAGACTGCTCTCTGGAGGTGCACAGCAATCATCTGCAGTGCCCACACTGCATAAACCAAGCAGCAGCTGGCTAATCCTACGGCGTCTGATCCTCTGTGCAGATACCCTGCTAGGCACGGGAGAATCACAAGTCTGTACTCAATGCTTCTAAGTAAGACAAAGTTACATCAAGCAGAAAGGGAGGGAGGGGGAAAGGAGAAAAAGAGGATGACAAGGAGATCACAGAGCACACCAGCCTGCTCCCACAGCTCCCAGCACAGCCCTGTCTCTGCACTGACAAATTAAGGCCTGGCACAGACCCCACAACAGACCCCTCCAGTGCATTACCTTCAGAGACAGCAAGTGCATGTGGACTCTGTCACCATCCCCAGGTGGGCTTGGGGAAGCCACAAACCCATTTGTCCCTGAAACAGGAAGCTGAACCACTCACCTCTCAACACAGGCACAAATTCAGGGCTTGAGCAGTTTGGTGGGTGTTTTTAGCCCTGCAAGCCTTCAGTAGCACCCCAGCAGCCCACCTGCAGAGCTGAAGGTGTCAGAGACTAAGCAGGGCAGGGCTGGGAAGCGCAGGCAGGGCTGGGGAGGACAGGCAAGCGAGCAGGCAGTTCTTGGCACCCAAGCCAGCTGGTTGATTGATTTTGCTAGAGCATTTTTGTGTTAAATGAATTCTGGGTCACAGTGAAAATTTCCCTGTGTGCAGACACCAAACCAAACAAATGTGGTTGTTGCTATTCCCGTGCTGCTGAAACGCTGAACAAAGCCGCTTCCAGCAGCAGCAGCGATGATGCAGCCAGGTACAGCTTCAGGGAAAAAAGGGATTTTACTGAAAGAGAAAATATTACTTCTGACAAAAATGGTTTTCCTGTTTTCTGCTGTAAGACACTTTCGGTCAAAGTGTTATTTGGGGTTGGGTTTTTTTGCATAAAACCCTTAAAAGGAGTAGTAACCTTCCTCCCCTTCTGCCCCTCCCTTTCTCTGCCTCCGTCCCACTGCCAACAAGCCATCAGCCCCCAGAGCCTGGGGTGGGCACACCAGTAAATCTGCAGAGCCTTAAAATCCCTTAAATCTCGGTGAGCCCGAGCTCACACACACCTTCCCCAGGGTTTCTCTCTCCCCCCAGTCCCCAGCTCCTCCGGTGCTGCAGCCCAGGCTGGGGATGATGTGGGAGGACAGAGAGCATCCCTCGGCTGTTTCTCCCGTGGCTCTCGCCTGGGTACCATGTGCGGGTGAGCTCGGGAGGCCCGTTGCCATAACGACTGCTGCTAAAATGCGCTCCCCCCCCCTCCCAGAGCGGGGATGCAATTGGTTGCAGACTGTCCCTCCTTCGGGGGGGGGGGGGGAGACCAGTGGTGGGGTGCCCTGGGGAGGTCGGAGGGGGCTGACACTGCCGGGGAGGCAATGGGGGAAGCCCCCAGGAGCCCCGGTGGGAAATGAGGCCAGGCTGCTGGCTGCGTGTCATCCTCGCACGCTCCCGCCAGCCGCGGCTGCTCCCACCATCCCTCCCTCCTGCCTTGCTGGGTCCCTTCTCCCCGGCACTGTCTGGCTGGGAAAGGAGCCTGATTCATCCCGGACGAGCCCCGGCGTATGCCAGAGGGAGCAGCCTCTTCCCGTCGCACTGCACCCACGGAAGGAGGTAGGTGGCACGTCGCAGGGCAGGGAGCAGGTGCTTGCCCGGGATGGATGCTCGGGAGTGGGGTCGTGTCCAGGTCCCCAACAATCAGCAGTTCCTTGCCCCAGATTGCAAGCTGCCCCGCAGTGCCCAGTCTTGGGGGGATCTTCTCTGGTCAGGGTGACCCCATGGCTGGTAATGCTGCAACCTGGCTTGTGCTCCTGGCAAAGCACATGGGAGGGCTTTGTGCCCAAAGTCACCTGTGTCCTGGCACTCCAAACGGGCTCCACTGCTGCTTCCCTTGCTCAGTCAGCTCTGCATGTCCATGTCTCCTGCAACTCCCCCCACCCCTCTGTGCCCCCCAGCTCCTGGCCTCCCTCGAGCAGTTTCTGCCCTGTCACTTGCAGCATCCCTGGAGCACCGGTCACAGGTGTACCCATGGCACCTAGGGGGGCAGCAGGAGGAGGCAGGGGGGATCTGGGGGTGACAATGAGGGGGAGCTGCTGGAGTGACACCTGTGGCACGGTCCTATAAAGGGTCAGTGAGCTTACCTCTATGAGATGCTGTCTCAACTGAAAGACCAGGGACTCTTTCATGTCTCTGGGGGGACACGGATGCCCCTCTGCAGAATGGGGTGCTGAGATCAACTGGTTCAGCTGGGGTTAAATCACTTAATATCTGCAGAGCTGTTCCAGCAAGCTGACATCTTTGAATGAAACTCTCTTCTCAGCATTTGCAGCCAAAATCTGCTCACCCACCTAAGAAGAGAAAGTGTGTTGCCAGGCTGGTGCTGCAGAGGCTGCGGGGGCTCTGACACCTCTCCCAGCCCTCAGCTGGCCGAGGCAAGGACCATTTCTTGGGGAGGCAGAGATGGGTGAGCGATGGGGAGGATGCGGCATGAGGTGAGGGCTGCAGAGCAAGTACACTGAAGAAGAAGTTGCTGGTGAGGAGCTGGGGAATGCTGGCTCTGCTGGTCATGGAGGAAGGATAAATTGAGCAGTCTGTGGGGCTGCTTTTTATTGTGATGCTTTTTGGATGGCAGCTTCACTCCCAGGTTTGGAAAGCTGATGATCAAGCAAGGAAATGAGGTTGCTGGCTTTCCTCCCATCACCCCAGGAGTGCAAGCAGCAGTCATCTACCCAGGCTCCCTACCCCTGCCCTTTGCTGCCGCCAGCCAGGCACTGGTATCTGCTGCTGGGGCACCTTTGGAGAAGGGGTTTGCAGCAACCTTGGCCCCCCAGCCTGGCTGCAGCAGCAGCTGGGGATGCAGGAGGCACGCTGGGGCTACTTTTGCAGAGAACATAGGAAATCTGAGTTAAGGGGCCTCTGACAAAACCCAGACCTCAGACCTGGCCCTTGCTCAGGAGTGGGGTCTGTGCATTGTCCCTTAGGATAAGTTGAGTGAGAGAAACCCCAGCAGGATCCCTGCTCCCAACAACATGTCTGTGACATTATTGCAGGCTGGGGCAGGGATTTTTCTCCTGAGTTGGTCACCTGTGGAAGACAGAGGCAGCCATGAAGAGGCAGGAGCAGCACCCAGACTGCCCCTCTGCTCCCTAACAAATGGTGGCAAATTTTGAGCTACCCAATCCCTTTGCTTTTGATCAGGTTGAGTGGGGACCCGGGAAATGGGAGATGTGATCATTGGGAGTGAGGCAGAAAAAGTCCTCCAGGACTTGGCAATGGGAGAGGCAGCACCATGGGTAGCAAAAGCAAGAGCAAATGAAAGACAAAGAGCATGGTAGGAGAAGGCAAAATCCTCTTAGGTCTCCCCTGTCATGCAAGGAGAACAGATAAACACCAATATCCATGCTAGTAAGTGGGAGGAAATCAGACCTTTTATCCAATGCTGGCAGTTTCTTGCTTATGTTCAGAAGAATCACAGCTCATTTCAGGCCTAACCCTATGACAAAACCAGGTGTTATTCAGAGGGTAGAGATGAACCTCTTGCTTCCTGCTGCTAGTCTTGGGGTGAGCAGGCAGGGATGGGTTCTCCTGCTCCAAGAGGCATCCAGCAGATAAGTGCTGCTGGGCACATTGGAATCAACTGATGGCTGCGGTGTTAAAAGAACCCCTCCAAAAAGCCCAGACTCCAGGATGGGAAAGGGCAGCAGCTGTATGGGTCAGGAGTGGGGAAGAGGATGGAGATTCTCAGAGTTCTCCCCAGCCCCACCTTAACTGCCCCATGCAAGGGAGGCTGGGGACTTAAGGAACACAGGGGTGACTCAGTGGACAGTCACAGGTGGCATCTCTGGAAAAAGCAGGAGCTCAATGCAAGTTCATCTCTACCCTGACTCCATCCCTGCTGAAGTCAAGGGGCGGTTCATTGCCCCTGCCAGGGGGTGAGGATTTTGGAAGGCTTCCCTTCAGGACTGGATTTTGTGCTGGAGGCTGGCACTGTTGTGCTTTCCCAAGCGTGAGGGTCTCTGGTTTAATTCATTGAAGTTTGAGACAAGAGGCATGCTCACCATGTAAAACCCAGCAGCCCTGGGGGAGGCTATAGCTGTGTTTTTTTTGGGGGGATGCTGCTCAACCCCCTTTTCAGCCCCTGCGTGACCCATGACCCAGGTGGGTGTTTCGGTAAGCGTGCAGCTGGGAGTCAGACAAGGACAGGGATAAGGGATGGGCACAAATGTGGTGCCACTGCAGCTTTTAAGTGGCCTCAAGTCAGGGTGTATGCCTTGAGCACAGCATCAGCAAGGCTGTAATGGTGGGAATGGAGTGGGCCAGGGCACCCACAGGGTGTGTGGTTGGGACCCCTTCTGCCCACCCCTCCGGAAAGCTTCAGCCCTGATAGCCAGGCAGGGAGATGTTTGCTCCTTCTTACTCACCTACCTTCAGCTCTGGGTTGACAACAATTGTGTGGTGTGTTGTTTTGTGTTGGCCAGAACAGCGCAGCTCCAGACTCAGCACCTCATGCCTGGGTGGTGAGGGGCTTCCAGCAAGGCACATACACTGCTCCAGGTAAGTGACACCTGCTGCCCAGCAGCCAAAGGGTCTGGGGGATCTACCGAGAGACCAGCACCCAACAAGCACCACAACAGGGGTGCAGCAAGGGAGGGCTCAGCCCCAAGCTAGTCTGGGAATTCAAAGGAGCTGTGGAGCAGCAGGGGAAGGGGCAGCAGATTTTCCCCTAAGCAGGCAAACAGATTACAGCAGGCAGCTGTATTTACCCACTGCCTACCTCTAATTTCTGGCAGTGGGGCTGGGGGCATGTGGGCCTTCCCCCTCTGGGAGGAGAGAGTGGGGTCCCAGCCCCTTCAAGTCAAAGGATTTCCCTCTCCCAAAGAATGAGGCGTCTTGATTTGCAACTGAGCATGAACCAGGGTGTGGTGGGTGCAGCAGGGCTGCGAGGAGGGGTGTGGGAGGCTGGGTACTGCTGATGAGGTGTATATCTCATGATCAGGCTCAGTGGAGGTGTTTTTTGGGTGCTCCCACTGCACAAGCTTTCTCCCCTTTTCTCTCACAGCCATGCCCCACTTCTTGGACTGGTTTGTGCCGGTGTATCTGATGATCTCCATTCTCATCCTGGTGGGCTTTGGAGCGTGCATTTACTACTTTGAGCCAGGACTCCAGGAAGCCCATAAGTGGCGGACGCAGAGGCCGATCATGGAACGAGACCTTCGGAAGACGCTGATGATTCGGGACAACCTGGCCTTCGGGGTTCCTGAGGTCTGACCTGCTGCTCATTGGGTCCAGAAGAGCCTGTCCTGGGTGGGCAGCAGTCCACTTGGTTGGGATGACATCACATTGGGGCTGATCATCACTTTGCTCTTTGCTGATCTGGGTCTTGTACTCACTGCTCACCTTTCTGCCCCTTTGCTTCTTAGGCAAGGTTTGCCCAGCACTGTGGACTCAGGGCTTCCCACTTGCTCACAGGCCTTCACTCAGCCAAGGGCTTCTGCTCCTCCCGTGGCTGAGGCTGATGAATCACCCAAATGAAAGGTCCCCTGTTGATCACCTGAGTTTGAGCTGCCTGGCATCTTGATGTGACCCTCAGTAAGAAACTTCTCTGCAGGGGCAGCCAGGCTTGTAAAGGCATACAGAGCTGATTACTTCTAGCCACTGGGTTAGATTTAACTGGTTAAGTCCAGGGCGCATGTGGGGGGAAATAAATGGGTTTTCAACCCAGATTGTTGCTTCAGCTGAGCCCTTCCCAGCACCCACCCTTAGCCCTGGCACTTGATGAAGCTCTGCAGAGGGCCCGAGGGCTCAGCGAGCCCCTGAGACTGAACACCTTTATCCCTGCCAAGGGCACACCGCTTCTCCCTGTCTCTTTGGGAGGCAGAGAACATCTATCCACCATCCTTCCCTCACAGGTGCCCTGCATGAAAATCAAAGATCTTTAGGAAAGAGGTTTGTCCAAGTTTGTGTCAAGCTGAGAATATTCTGCAGCTCTCTAGGACAGGATGCTGCCAGGCTTATCACACAAGCCTCCCCTGGCCTGCCTGACTTTCTGCGCCGCTGCCGCAGGGTGAGATGGGAAGTAGCTTGTACTTGTCCAGTCCCCTGCACTCCAGAGGCCTGGATGGGCTCTCCCTTACCTGTCATCACAATGAAAGCTGTGAAGCACCCACTGACCCCCTTTCCCTGCACGTCTCTGAGAAGGGTCACTGAACCAGGCAGCAAAATGGGCCCATTGCACCCCCCCTGCTTTCTGGACCCCAGGTCTGTAATGTAGGTCTGGCACAAAATCCCATGTGTATAGATTATCTGCACTTTCTGCACCACCCTGGTGCTGATCAGCTACAAAGCGCTGTCTGAAAGCGTGACACTGGTGCTAAGAGGGGCACTCACATCTTCTCCCTCCCTGCCAGCCCAGTGCCATGTCCAGTGTGTAGAGAGAGGTTTGGGGGAGCTCTGAACCAGTGCAGGGGGTTTAATCAAGAGCCTCACCTCTCCTCCCATGCCAACACCCACCCTTTGGATGCAGTACATGCAACAGTACTACTTGTGAGCACTCTGGACATAGTGGGGTCCTGTATATCCCACTCCCACATGTCACACGGGATGTCAGCTAGTGCCACCATTCCAGCATTCACGTACCTGCACATCCCATGATATCATCTGGGCCTGCCAGTACTGGGGCAGCCCATATCCCCAGTGTGCTCCTGGGGTGTCAGCTCTGTGCCATAGCCCACATTGACTCCTTTGGGCAGCAGGAGTCCTGCCCAGATCTGCCACAGATCCTGGGTGGGCTTGTGTTCCTCAGCCTCTCCTGTGAACCTGGCAGTGGAAGTGTTCTCCATTCCCAAAGAAAGGAGCAGTGCACGGGACTGGTCTGAGTGATGCTCCATTTGTAATTCTCTGGGGGTGAAAATTAATTTTTAGCTCAGTGTGTTTTGGCTGAGGAAGGAATGGATCAGGAAAACCTGGGTCTTTCTGGAGGAATACATCCATCCAGGTTGCAATCACACCACCATTATCTTCCACACCAAAACCAGGCACACTGACAGGAGCTTTGTGGCTCTGTTTCAGCCAAAAACCAGAGACTGTGATGCAAGTACCCTAACTGGGTACTCACTCAGCAGGGAATTGCAGTGAGTGGGATTACTCCTGTGCCCAAAGTTACAGTCACCCTGGAGGGAAAAGGCTTGAATTGTAGCCTGAAAGGGGTAAATCTCACATATTTTTGTGCCTTGTTGATTTGGGACCATGAAAGGGAAATACCATGGGACTGGGCTGCATGGTCTGATGTGCCACCTTCATCTGCGTGGCTCATGTCCCCTACCCACTGACACAACACAGCCATAGCTCCATAGCTCCAGGAAACCCGCTTCCTGGCATCAACTCCTTTGTCGCTGGGACTGCTCTGCCATCAGGCCCAGGCTGAGCCATGGGGTAGCAATAAAAGCCTCTGTACTGGAGCTGAGTGGCTCAGTGAAATCAGGGACAGGTCAAACCATCCCTGGGGGAAGGGGAGCCTGGTCCCCATGGCCTGCACCAGCACAGGCTGCTCTGCCATTGCGCCTCCTTCAAACCTACTTTTGCCTGCTGGGTCAAAACAGGAGAGAAAACCACTGGAGTGGTAAAAACAAAAGGCCGGGCCTGCCACCACCGCTCCCAGCCAGCTGGCATATGTGATGCCATGGGGCTCCCCACGGAGATCCCCTCTCTCCTCCTCTGTGCCCTCCTCTGCACACCATCCTGCCTGCTGTCACCTCCGCTCTGCCCACAGCTGGCTGCAGATACTGAGCAAGGAAGATGGCTAACAGGTCAGTGCTGGGCTGACCACTAGCCACCCATCTCCTCTGGCTTCTATCTCGCAGGGTTTAGTCCTGGCACGGTCGGTGCTAAGCCAGGTATTCACCACGGTTACGAAGCACGCTGTTGCCAATGATGCCAAAGCCCTCCCCAGTGGAATAAACGTGTGTGACAAACTGTGGCTGACATTTCATTTTCCTGTTGTTCCCCCAGGAGCTGCCTCCCTCCAGCTCGGGGCAGGCGGCAAAGACCAGCCTGGGGGGAGGTTTCCTTTACAGCCGAGTTGGTCTTCATCCGCCTGCCCTCCGTGCTGGATATGCCATGGGGTTATCTGGCAATAATTAAGCCAGAGGCAAACACTGCCTGAAAACTGAGACTGTTTCTCCCCTGTGGGACCTGGACAACCAGAGATACCTCAGGGGAGAGGGAACTAGGCACAGATACTCCATAAAGCATCAGAGAAGGTACCGAGTGCTGGAAATCATGCACAGCTTCAGGTCAGACCTTTCCAGCTTCTCTGTCTCTTTACCTTTAAAGAAGTAGATAAATTACACTCCCCCCAGCCCTGTTTTTCCCCAGGACTCCCCATGGCTTTCTGTGGGTCATGGGATGGGGGTTCCCACTCCACTCATCAGCCCTGGCCACCCAAAGGCAGGCAAGCATTGCCCCCGCTGTGCTGTGTGTGGGTGCTGTGTGTGGGTGCTATGTGTGCCCAGATCTCCTTCCCTCTGCTCCTGTATTCTCGTCCCACCCCACCAAAACACGTTTCTCCTTTCCTCCTTGGTTACTGCATTGCCCTTCAAAGTCTCTTTTATAGTGAGGAAGGTGTAGACCAGCAAGCTGACTCCCTGTAAGGGATGCCCTCTTGACCCTGAAAATTCCCTGAAGCTGGCAAAATTGAGAAACAATCAGAATAATGAAGCAGCAAATAAAATCAGAATAAATAAAATCAGAAAGAGGGAAAGAAGCACCAACCTGGATGAACACCCAACCCGTAAACACTGAACTTCCTTAATGGGCCATAAATTGCTGAGCAAGAGTTTGCCATTCGAGGGGGGGGGGAAAGAAGGAAGGGAAAACATTTCAAAAATGCAGAGATTTTAACTGGGTTTTTGTAGTTGCAGCTGCTGTCCTCGGGAGCAGGCAGCACCGGCCTGACCTGGAGTGTCTGCATCACTCCTCCAACTCCTGCTGTGGGAGTGGGCCATGGTGTGGGGGCTGCCCATGGCATGGGGCTGTCTGTGGAGTGGGGCTGTCTGCCATGTGGGGCTGCTGGCACCAGGGACCAGGAAGGTCACCACTGGGCAGGGGCAGGAGTGGCCATGGCTCCATGCGTGGGAGCGTGCTGGGCTAGGCACAAGTGCCCCATTGTCCTGGTGGAGGGTGGGCTGGCCAGCCTGGCAGGGCTGCGGGTGGGGGCTCAGAACTTTGGGTGACAGCAGCTCCAGGGACTGCTGCACCCCAGAACACTGCAGCCCTGGCACCAGGGAGGGCCTGGGCTCCCCAGCCTTCACACCTCTACTTCCAGCCTGCTGCTGCCCACCATGGAAGAGGATGTCACCCCTCATCGCAGCCGCCTGCCCATGCTGGGTAGCGCCACTGGCTCCAGCCACATCCCAGGACCTGCACTACGGTGGGACGGCCACCTCAGCATCCCCACCGCCCCCACGAAGCGGAGCTGCCTCTCGGTCACCCTGCTCCGGGCTGGCAGGGGCAGTGGGGGCCCCCTCTGGGAGCGGCTGCGGGGCCCAGCCCCCATCACCCCCGTCCCCCCTCGGCCTCGTCCCATGGTGGCCGAGGGGCCTCAGCGGCATGGTGGCCCTGGCAGGGCAGAGGCTGCCCCAGCGGTGAAGATGGGGGTCCCCTGTTCTACTCCACGCTCTGGTGGGTCTCCTGCTGCCGGGATGGGATTGTCTGGGCTAGGAGGAGGGTGCCATCAAGGGGTCCCTCAGTGGTGTTGTGGGGGTCAGCATGGGGCAGGACCCCTAGTGAGCAGTAGGGGGACACAGGGGAGGATGGGAGCCTCCTTCCCCAGGAGTGGGAGGTGAACCCGTGCGGGAAATGGGTGGTTGTGGGTGCCATGTCAGGAGCTGTGACGGGGCTGGGGTGCCAGTCAGTCTGTCTTTGTCGAGTTAGATGGCTTGTTGGACCACTCAGCCTAGCCTGGAAAACTTTTCAGTGCTGATGGCGACTGTAACCCACAGTGGGTGCAGTTCCCTTTTTGCCCTGGGGTGCTGCAAAAAGAGGTGCCAGGCATCCTGCAGCCTCCCCACCCCCCACCCCAGGGGGCTGCTGCATGGTTGAGGGTCACATGGGGAAGGCCCTGAAAGGACATCAGAGGGTCAGAGAAATCCCAGATGTTCATGCCCCAGCGCAGCGTGGTGGGGTCATGGTATGTCATGGGGCTGGGCCTTGCCACCGTAGGAGACAGAAGTGCAGAGGGAGGATGGGGAATGTCCCTCCACAGGCGCCAGCAGCTGGGGGCATCTGCACAGCTGTCCAGGCATGGCCCCCTCCACTGGGCACACGCAGGCGGGCCCTGCCAGGGAATGGACACCTGCCAGGGAATGTGGGGATGTGATTTGCGCACCCTGACATGGCCCGCAGATGGGAGGGGCTTTCCCTGCTCCCCACATGTGTGCACATGCGTGCACACCACACACACACGCATGTACCCACACACAGAGCCGGACAGCGCTCGCCCTGCCCCTGCACCGCGGGCAGCCAGCCGGGAATCGCCGTGCCGGAGGAGAAGAGGTTTCTCACGCCTCCACAAGTGGAGCTGAAGGGCAAAGCGCTTTGGATGAGCCAAAACGCTCCCTATTTCCTCTCTCCGGGAAAGCAGGAGGAGGCCTTGCAATCCCCTGAACCCAATAAATACCTAGAGGGGAGAGCACCCTTTCGCAGCCCTGACGGGGAGGGGCCGGGAAGGGTTAAATTCCCCCCTCCTTAAACAAGCGGAGATGCTGAAACCTCCGGGGAATTGGGAGGGAAAGTGGAGAGAAAAGGCCTGTGTGGAGGGAGGAGGGGTGGGCGGGTGTGAGGGGGGGGTCCCTCCAGGACAAGGGGTGCTCATCATCAGCGGTCTCCCCATCCCCACGCCCGTGCCCACCCAGGCGCGGATGCTGGCGGGGGCTTGGGATGGAGCCGGGGGAGGGTGCGCGGGGAGGGGGGGGAGATTTTGCGGCGATGTTTAATATTCAGGTCACATGACGATGGCAGCAGGAGCAGCACCAGCATCCCCGCTCCGCTGAAATAGCCACTGGAGAAGGAGGGGAAGGAGGAGGGAGGGGGGAAGAGGACACAGGGAAGAAAGAGGTAAAAGCGGAGCCTCGTAGCCCACCACACCGCGTCAGCGTCAGGCTAGAGAAGTGGGGGGAGACCCACCCCCTTGGGAGAGGATTCGGAGACAAAGGAAGCTTCATGTTCAAAGGTAGGATGCTCTGGGCTTGGCAGGGCTGGGCGATGCCGGAGGGATGCCGCTGGGGCTTTCCTTTCCGTGGAGGCACCCTGCTCCGTGCCCCCACACTTCCCAGCTCGGGCCACGAAGGAGGAATAGCCCCGAAGGGCAGCAGGCAAAATCCGTCCTGTCTTTGTCTCTCCTCTTTTTCTGGGGTTGGGTTGGGATTTTTTCCCCTTTCGGTGGCACAAGGAGCATGAGTGGGGCCGTTTGCGGGGCTGATGGGGAGTAGCTGGCGCCAAGGGCTGCTCTGAAAGAAAGATAATCCCAGCTGGTCCTGGGCTGGGGAAAAGCCCACAGGCTGCTCGGCAACTGGCTTGTCCCTTGCCAGTGACAGGCAGTGGCTGTGGGGGCAGCGGGGACGTCCTGCGCTGCTCCCGGGGCATCTGCGCAGGAGCCTGCGGGTAGGCAGGGAGCCCCAGCACCCGCAGGCAGGCAGGCGGGCAAAGGGATGAGCAGCTGCCGTGGCATGGATACCCTGGTCCAGGGGTGCTCAGCATCCTCTGCCTTGTGGTGCAGCCACGGCACCCAGATGGGAAGCCAGGGTATGAGGTAAGGGCTGCACGGCCAGGGAGCAGACCCAAGGGTACAGGGGGGCTGAGGCGAGCCCCTAGCCTTGCAGCGGCTGGGCTGGGGATGTGCCCAGCCCCTTCACCGCCAGGTCCTGCATCTCCGGAGAGACTTGGGCACACACTGCCCTAGATTTTGCTGCAGCTCCGGCACAGCCGGGCTCCTGCCCAAGCCCTCTGCAGACGGCTGAGGGGAAGGAAGGTCGTGGCCAGGAAGGCTTCGGCAGCCCAAAGAGCTGGGATGTTTCCCTGCTTCACTCGAAATGCCCGGTGATCCTCAGGCCAGGGAAAAAGATCCGGTAAGAAGAATGGCTCTGTTCTGCGCCCTGAGGTCAGGCGGCGCATCCGGAATGGCTCAGCCTTTGTTCTGCACAGCTGGGAGAATTGCCCTGGGGTCATCACGGAAATGGAGGGGAAAGGGATTTTTCCAGTGGAGGGATGCTCAGTCCGGTACCTTTGTGGATCTGGAGCAAGGACCAGATCCTACTGCCTGCAAGGCTCAGGGAGGCTGTGCTACCGAAGCAGCTGCTTGCTTTCCTTCCTAGGGACCTGGCGTCACCCAGTGATGTCCCACTCCTGGCAGCCACCCTCAGGCTCCGAACCCATCCTTCCTCCCCATCCTGTGCCTGCAGGGAGTGGGACTGTGGTTCTGGGGCCACACGAGTGCAGGGGGCTGGGGTGATATGCATGTGTGAATCATTGCCTCCAGCCAGAGCGGGATGGCCTCATGCCGTACAGGACAGTCACAGGGAGACCATCCATGTGTTACAGGGGGGTTAAATAGCCTTTCCTTGCTGGAAGCTGGGTTGTGGTGAGCACTGCAGCCCTCCCTCCCTCTTGCCGCTCAGACAAAGGACTGGAAGGCAGGGGGAGGGGATATGATTGCATCTGGGTTGTCGGGACAGAGTGGGTGGAAGTCCCCACTACCCGAGCCCCTAAGGGATGTGTGGGGCCACCTCTGTCCCCAGCCAGCTCCTGCAAATGTCAGAGGCAGGAGGACATGAAGGGTGTCTGCCACTGGCCACTTACGCCAGACTTCGAGTGAGAGGTTTTGGGGTGCATCAGGGGGTGTCAGAGGCAGGAGATAGCTGGGACCTCTCTGAGCACCCACTGCCCCTCTGGCCCTGCCTGCACCAGACACAGACACTGCACCTCTCCCTGCTCAGGAGGTGAGTAGACCATTTCCCCTGAGCCAGAGATAATGCCCAGCAGCCCAGCCAGGCCACCTTGCACTGGGAACTGGGTAGCAGAGGAATCACCAGCAACCACCCTATTAAAGGAGCTTCCCTTAGCACACAGAACAAAGCAAAGGGTGGCAATACAAAGAGTGGATGTAAATGGTTAACCATGGCTAACCTTCTATGCATTATCAGCTGCACTGTCCTAGCGCCCCATCATGTACTCCTTACAGGGGACAGCTGGAGGGCCTGTGGGATGTGCCTTGGATGTATAAGGCTGCCCCTTGCCCAGGCAGTCAGAGAGCTAATGACACTTCTTAGCAGCATTAGCTTTACTGCACATAAACCAGAGCCATCCCCCCAAGATCAGAGAGCCACCTTCCACGTCTCAAGGTGCCTCTCACAGCTCTGGCCCTGGTTTCTGATGCCCTGACCTCCTTGGCAGGCTGTTCATCAGTTGGCTACTTGGATTCCTCCATGGAAGTCAAGAGGTGGAAAATGGTGTGCAGAAAGCTAAGCCTGTGGGTTTCTCTTTGCAAAATTTAGGCTTCCCTTCTCGAGACTTTATGGGAAGGCACCCTACACAGAGAGGAAGGCAAGTGACCAACTGGAGAAAAGGGGTTGTTAAAACACCCAGAGCAACACCACTGATGGAAAATCCAGGAAATATTTAAGGGCATTTCTGGAGATCTTTTCTCCAGACTCAAGACATTTTATAGGTGCTCAGTAACCTGACTGAAATATGTGCTCCAGCCACTGCAAAGTCCTGGCTCCAGCAGTGAAGCCTGCAAAGGCATGGCAACATACTGAGATGTACACACCAGAGTTACCAGCATCTGCTGGCTTTGGGCAAAGCATCCATGGTGAGATTGAGGGATGAGTTATGAACCTCTTAGTAAGTCTTGATGTTGACTGTCAGCAACTTCCCTCCTTCTTCCTCCCTATGTAAAAAAGAGTTGAAAGTATAAAGGAGAGAGTGACAGACTCCCTGAGGACAGGCTACTGCCCAGGCAGCAAAGGGGTTGCAGCCCAGGTCCTGCACTCATCCCAGGCAGCTGCTCAGCTGGGCTTTCTTCCCACCTCTGGAGTTTCTTTGCCCCCATTACTGCAGTAGCCAAGTATCTCTTTGGGGTCACAGCCCCCTGCCCTATGTTCCCCCTGTCTCACTCTCTCTTCTCCCTCTCCTTGGGGTAGGTGGGACCCCAGGAGGGCTGTGTGGGGTGTGTACTGGAGGATGCTGCAGCATGATGAGGAGCATGGCATAGCCAGAGGACTGTAGTACAGGTGATGCGGGGCAGCCCAGGAGAGGAGGAGAGAGGGCAGGGTACAGGAGAGATGACTGGCTTGGTCCTCTGTGCTGTGCCAGAGAGATGGGCTTTCCTGGCTGGCAGCAGCTTTGAGAAAGCTGGAAAAAGACAATAGGAGCCCTGGGGGATGCTCTGTCAGCGGGAAAGGCACAGACTAGCTGTGACGGGTGTAAGAGCGGATTGCAGCTGAGAAGCTCTCTGCTCGGCAGGCTGCCTCCTCCGGCAGCTGCCCGGCAGCACGAGGTGCTTCCAGTTGCCAACCTGGCTCAAGCCAACGGTCCATCTTGGGCTCTCATCTCCCCAGGGTGCTGCTCACTGCTTCAGGAGAGGATGATGATAGCTGAGTGCTCTTGCTCGGTGGGGAAGAGCAGGACATGGGGGACCATCCTCCAGCAGACCTCTCCTCTCTAGGCAAAGTGGAACGGAGGTGGTATGAGAGCCTTCAGACATTACCCACAGTGCTACGCACTGGTGTCTGTGCTACCATCCTCTCAGAGGGAGGGAAGATACCTTCTCTCAGTTTAACATAAAAGACTTCCCAAACGGTGCAAAAGGAGCTGGGTGGAGGCACCCTTCTCCCTGAGAAGGGTGGCCCTTCCGTAAGGTCTGTCCTCAGCACACGGTGGTGGGATATTAAAGCTTATACAAATCATAAAAACCTCATTGTGTAGAGCAACCTTTGTGTCTGCACAGGAGTTTTGATGTGGGAATGCTGTGCAGGGTCAGCAGCCAGCCATGAAGCCTGTTGCAGCTTATCCCTGTCCTTGAACAAAATCTCTCTGACCTCTCCCCTGCTGCTTCCTGGCCTGGCTGAGCTGTCCTGGCGACCCTGGACTGGTGATGTCAGTGTCCCCAGCCTAGTGACCTCTGAGTCGTCTTCCTCTCCAAGAGGCACATGTCACCCACAAAATGGCAGTCGCCTGCCCTGCCACCCGTGCGCTCCTCTGCAGCCGGCGTGTTCTGCTGAGAGAAGCAAAAAACTGCTGAAATGATGGAAAGGGATAATTTAATGTGAGGTTCTTGGACTGAAGTGGCATCCAAAGCAAGCAGAGTGCTTACCAAGCAAAAACACATGCTGTCCCTGTCCTGGAAAAATAACCATCTAATGAGACAAAGCATGGGGGAGTAGAGTAATTAGAGTGGGAGAGGCTCTAGTTTGCAGCTGGTTTGTATATGAAAGGTATTTGATTCCCATCTCCTTCATCTTCCTTTCTAGATTCATCCCTCACGCCTCCCTGCCCCACCAATTACAGCTTTTCTTCCATGCCCCATCCTCTCCCAACCTCTGGCTTCCTCCCAGCGGGAGGGGGCTGCTCACTAATGAGACAAGAGACTGAGATACACGGACGAGGCCTACCCCAAGCAGCGTGCGCCATCACCCGAAAAGAGTCAGGGAGGCTGGAAAGCCCACAGGGCCTTTCTTGTTGCCCATTCATTTTATATGGAAGAACTGAGGAGGGGAAGGTCAGGGGGACGAGGTGCAGTTGATTAATTTATTGATCACAATGATTAGTTTCTTGATCATGACAAACCCCATAGATCTATGGGTGGGACAGAAGCGCAGAGGTTGTGGCCATGCTTTGCTGTTCCACTACTGCTTTCCTGGGAGAAGCTCAGCCTGCACAGCACAGCCATTTACACAGCTGTCCCTGGCAAGGCCCAAGCTTGCAATTCCTATCATCAAATCCCAGACTCAATGCTGGGACTTGACACATTATTAATTTTGAAAGTCTGTTCCATTGCAAATTTAGTGCTAAACTTGGAGGGGCTAAACACTGATGAATCCAGGTGAGAACTGGGAGACAAAAATGAGGAGGCACACACAGAGCTTTGGACACCTGATTAGAAGCTTAGCTCACTGGGTCTGCTCTGGCTGTTTGAAGGTAGCCATCAATACCTTGCATGATCAACAAGCACCACTTATTCACCTCTTCATCTAGAGCGATACACAGAAGAGTTTGCTGGAAACTCAAGTACATGTTCTTCCATGAAGAGCCTTACTGCCACAATCCTGCTGTTCAATCACCCTCAGTAGACCTTGAGACAGATGCTCAAAGTTGCCCTCAGTCCCAGTGACAGGTCAGCAGGGAGGAACTCATTACAATTCAATGATGATTTTTCAATCTTTCTCCACGTGCAGGGCCAGTGGAGAGCAAAAACGAAGCAGCCATGTCTGAGCTGGTCCCAGAGCCACGACAAAAACCAGTCGTACCAATGAAACCCGTGGGCATTAACGCCAACTTGCTGGGCTACATTGGTATTGACACCATCATTGAGCAGATGCGCAAGAAAACCATGAAGACTGGTTTTGACTTCAACATCATGGTTGTAGGTAAGCAAGAACTAATTAGGTACTGGGAACCATGGCCAGGGACTGTCCTGTGAGGCCAGTGGGAGAGCAAGCCTTGTGGGGAGGGCACGAGGGAGCAGATAGTGCTTGGTCTGGGGGAAAAGAGAGCCTGCACAAGGCACTTAGATATCTATAGCCTCTTCCCCTGCCAGCCTGGCTCTGTCTCCTGGGCCTGGTGTTGTTGCTGGGGTGTGGCAGACATCACGAGCTTCCTCTCTGCAATCCTCAGGTCAGAGTGGACTGGGAAAGTCGACGTTGGTGAACACCCTCTTCAAATCCCAGGTGAGCCGCAAATCTTCAGGCTGGAACCGGGAGGAGAAGATCCCCAAGACAGTGGAGATCAAAGCCATTGGGCATGGTAAGAGCCAGGCTGCTGGGGTGGAGGCAATACTGGTGCTCCAGCACAGTCTTTCAGAAGACCTCAGTAGTCTATGCATAAACAGTTCTTTGCTGTAGACAGCCCTTTCTCCATGGAAAGCTAAAAGACAGGTTCCAGTTCTAGATGGCCTCTGACCCAGACAAGGCTTTTCTTAAACTCACTGATGACACAGCCAAAAGTTATAGACAAGATATTCACCTGCACCTGTGGATTAAATCTTGCTGTAAGTCATTCCCACCTGCAGACACCTAATGATCCATACAAATTGCATCGGTGGGTCCCTTCCCAAACCCAGTAGAGCACACGTCCTCGTGGCAAAGCATCAGCACAGCTTCTACAGTGATGCAGAGTAATGAGCATCATCTCAGATTCAGGCTGATGCGTTTGGAGGGGAGGACAAGTTGTGTAAGGTAGGTACTAACTTTGGGCCGCAGAATGAGCACAAATCCATTTTCCTGTGGCAGAGAGGTATAAAATGGCTTTGTCACAGAGATTACCAGAATCTGAGGTCAGAAATGCAAGTGGGTGTCACAACTGTTGAAGGCATGACCCAGCCTGGCCTGGTCATGCTTCCTGGGCAGGGATGAGGGCAGAGCGCTCTCTTCCCTTGTAGGTCACAGCAGCATGTTTCATGATGGAGCACGTCCCCAGGGAGGTGTAAGATTGCTTGCAATTTCTTCCCTAGTCATTGAAGAAGGTGGTGTCAAAATGAAGCTGACAGTGATTGACACACCGGGATTCGGGGACCAGATCAACAATGAGAACTGGTGAGTTTTGCATGGTCAGGGCCTTGTGTCCTGAAAGGGTCTGAAGTGACTCTCATCTGCTTGGCCTGGAAAGTGCCTGGGAAACTCAGGGGGCTGATAATGGGGATGTGGAATGCTGAATGTCATGTGCCTGTGCGCATGCTCGGGGGTGTGCACACATTACCCAGTGAGTGCCTATTTCTGTGCTCAGTTACAGAAACTCTTAAACATCTCTGCTGATGGCAAGATGTTTGTGGTGGATATCTTTTATGCCAGAGCCTGCTTTGCTGCTGTCAGAGCTGAGAACTCCGTAGGCAGGAACATGAGGAGATTTGTACCTGTCTACTCATCTGTGTCTCCCACCTTAACAGCTGGGAGCCTATTGAGAAATATATCAACGAGCAATATGAAAAGTTTCTGAAAGAGGAAGTGAATATTGCACGGAAGAAACGGATTCCAGACACACGAGTGCACTGCTGCCTCTACTTCATCTCCCCCACAGGCCACTCGTACGTACAAAGTCCTTCATCCTTCCTTAAGCCCTCAGTGCCTCTGTGGTAGGCATACACCCTGCACTGCTGTCTCATCCACAGACCCCAGGGTCCCGCCTGTGGGGCTGGCCACTTTTAGCTTAACTTCAAGTGTTGTGGGGCTTGTTGTTACCCCAGAGCCTTGGTAAGGGTAACAAGGGCAGGAGAAATACCACTGTGTTTTTGGAGAGAGGGCAGGATGGATGAGAAGAAGAGAGCATGGTGGCAGCAAACAGGATACATACAAGGGAGGTTTCTTTGATACCTCGATGCTGGGAGAATCACTAAGATGAAGGCCCCATCTGGAGTACTGTGTCCAGATCTGGGGCCCCCAATACAAGAAAGATGTAGAACTGTTGGAGAGGGTTCAGAGGAGGGCCACAAAGATGATTAGAGGGCTGGAGCACCTCTCCTACAAGGAGAGGCTGAGGGAGCTGTGTTTGTTCTGCCTGGAGAAGAGAAGGCTGCAGGGGGACCTCATTGCAGCCTGCCAGTACCTGAAGGGAGCATACAAACAGGAGGGGAATCAGCTTTTTAAAAGGGCAGATAATGGCAGGACAAGGGGGAATGGTTTAAAGCTGAAGGAGGGAAGGTTTAGATTGGATATTAGGGGGAAGTTTTTTACAGAGAGAGTGGTGAGGTCCTGGAACAGGCTGCCCAGAGAGGTGGTGGATGCCCCATCCCTGGAAGTGTTCAAGGCCAGGTTGGATGGGGCTCTGGGCAACGTTGTGTAGACCCAGGCCTGAGGTTGGTGGCCCTGCGTGTGGCAGGGGGGTTGGAGCTCTATGATCCTTGGGGTCCCTTCCAACCCTTGCCATTCTATGAGTCTATGAAAAGCAAGTAGGGTAAAAGTGACCTCTTCCATGTTGTTCTCTCTTGGGCTGCAGCCTGAGGCCTTTGGACTTGGAGTTTATGAAACATCTCAGCAAGGTGGTGAACATCATCCCAGTTATTGCCAAGGCTGACACCATGACCTTGGAGGAGAAGACTGAATTCAAACAAAGAGTGAGTATCTCCTCTCCTGCATATCCTTCCCTGCTCCAGCTTGGAGGTGAGAGAATGAGTGATATCCCTCCTGGGACTGCAGCGCAGTCCCCAGGGCATGCACAGGGTCCAGCGCTGGGTCGGTGGGTAAGTCCTAAAGATGCAGCTTTCTATAGCTTTGAGGGCATTTGTTGGAGGGGGAAGAAAGGTGTGCATCCCTGGGACATCTTGTGATGTACTCTGCTACAAGAACTGCAGAGGCAGAAAATTAATGGGTTGGGGAAGGTTCATCATTGTTGCTATGTGTCCTCACTTAGCTGCACACTTCCCTGGGGACAGTTCCTCCAGACCCTGCCTGCTGGAAGTTTGTCCCCAGTGTGTTTGCCTGGCCACCCCACCTGCCCTCCCGCAGGTCTGTGTTGCTCCATGCTGCTAAATGTCTCTCTGCCCAGGTGCGCAAAGAGCTGGAAGTAAACGGAATCGAGTTTTACCCCCAGAAAGAATTCGATGAGGACCTGGAGGATAAAACAGAGAACGACAAAATCAGGGTAGGAAACATTTTTTTGTGTGAGGAGAAGGGGGGCAGGGGGAGGGCCAGTTATATTTAACAAGTGTAAAGCAGGCATGTGTCACTAGAAGGTTTTAAGTGCTGGATGGTCCCTGAGGGAAAGATGCAAGGGATGGTCATTCCTTCCCAGTTTAATTTGTCCAGTCGTTACAGCAGGATGCTGAGTGCTCATGTTTCACCTCTTCCTGATGAATGCTCTTCTTGGCCTCTACTAAGGACCAAAGGGGTGTGTTGCTTATGTCCAGCCTCTGTCCCAAAAGAACACTTTGTGAGCTCTCTCACCTGCTGACCAAATTCTACCTGAAAATCAATCCAGTTCTTTGCCCCCATCACCCTGTGAGCAGGCTCATCCCACCCTTACCTCTTCAGAACATTAGAAACTGTTCCTCAGTTTCCAGCCTGTGTTTGCTCATGGCCAGGTTGTACACAGGATTACATCCGTGTTCTTGTGCCACCACTGACTTGAGCAGCTTTCCTGCCTAGTGGTCCCCCCCCCACTACTCAGGCATTTATAGAGAACAGCATTACCCTTTGCTCACTTTTCAGGTAAGCTAGGGAGACAAGCTTCCCATTCCCCACCAGTTCATGCTTTTAGTCACATTTTTTCTGTGCCTGCTCCAGTTTGATTTCATTTTCTAGCACTGGTGCTGGTACCACATGCTCCAGCCCCCCATCTCTTCTGAGATCTGAACTGCTAAGTCCTTGAACCACACGTGCATTTTAAACAACTGCGTCACACAGGTGGCTCATGGTCATCTTGTGACTGATAGCCCTCCTTCCACTCCTTCAGCTGCTGTGCTGGGGTTTAACCTCAGCCAGCGACCAAGCAACAAGCAACCACTCCTTCACTCCCCCAGCAGGACTGGGGAGAGAATCAGGAGCGTCAAACTGAGAGAACTCATGAGTTGAGATAAAAAACCAGTTTAAAAAGACACACAGAAAAGGGAGATAATAATAGTATAAATTAATAATATGTACATAAAACAAGTGATGAACAGCACAGTTTCTCTCCACCTGAAGTTGATGCTGCACGAGACACACCCCCCTCCCCCAGCTGCTGAGCAAGACCCCCCCCAAACTGCCCAGCCTCTCAGCTCACACACACAAGCAAAACAAACCAAGGAATTCATTCACCACAGCAGGTAGGTATTCAGCCATCTCTTCAAAGTCGATGCTGTGCAAAACCCCCCCAGCTGCAGTGCAGCCCCTCAGCCCACCCCCAGTTACAAATGGAAAATGGCATCATATGCTATGGAATATCCCTTTGGACAGCCTGGGTCAGCTGTCCTGGCCATGTCCCTTCCCAGCTTCCTGGGTGCCCCCCACCTTCTCCTTGGCAGTGCAGTATGAGAAGCTGAAAAGTCCTTGACTGCTTGGCAACAATTGAAAACATCAGTGAGTTATCAACATGATTCTCCTCCTAAAACCCAAACACAGTGTTATACCAGCTGCTAGAGAGAATATTAACTCTATCCCTGCCAAAACCAGGACATGCTGCCTGTTCATGAGCTCCAAAGTCACAGCAGAGATTCTTGACATTATTCCCTAAATGCTGCTCTTTGAGCCTCAAACTTGCATCTTCCCAGATAATAGCCCAGTCTGCCTTTGAACCAAAAACAGCTCTTGGCCTTGTGATGCTAGTACATTTAATTATCCCTCTGATCATTTCTGTGGCCAGGCCATTAATGAAAATAGATTGGCCTCCGTGGCAGCCCTCAAGAAACTCCAGGAGCCTTGTGTTGCTGCCTGACACTTGCCCTTTCAACTCCCCCAGCTGCCACAGCTCCACCTTCCCCATCTTAATTAATCACTTCCCACTTGGCAACACATCACACATTCGGGAGAAGACTACACAGATTTTGCTGCTTCTCCAAACTGTTACTGGTTTGGAGGAGGGCACCACATTTTGTTCTGCACTTCAGCAACACTGCCCTAGGTTTGGATTGTCTCACATATAAGAAATAAGCTGAATTTTAGCCTCCATTCCTGTGGTAACTGCAGTCCCTTCCCAGGCCCAAGGACATCTATAGAAGAGTAGATCTGTTAACATCTGCACAGCCCGACGGATAGCAGGGTCTCCTGCAAACTGTACTCTGGAAACAAATGTTTTCTCCTTGTGCATAGAGATATCTGGGTCCCTGACAGCCTCATCTACTGTCCCACTTCCCAAGAAAGCTGTACCCCTGTCCCATTTCTGGCCTTCCTCAGTACAACCATTTCAGCCATTAAACTTACTGAATGTCTGTGTGTCTGTTGGGGAGGATTATTTTGAGTCCTCACCTTCTGGTGAAGAGCTACAAACTGAGAAATACACACTGCAAACTGTCCTCATGAGCAGCCCTGGGCTGCCAGACCCTCTCCTGATTGCAGTGAGGTACTACTTCTCAGGACATCCCCCTCTTGAGAAATGCTGGACATGGGTGCAGAAAAGCTCTACCCCTCTCTCCAGAGCCCTTGGCTCTGCTGCAAGCCAGCCACTAAGCTTGGTGGGTCCAAGGACATTTGTAAAGCAAGGGCTCAAAATACCAGGGATAACACTGATGGGTGAAAAGGACAGCCAGTGAAGTGTTGCCCTGGAGAACCTCTTCCCTTGGAGAAAGCCTTGTGTTTGGTGAGCTGAGAGAGGGAAAGCTGGATGGGGAACAGCGATGGTGCTGCTGTCTGGAATGGGTTCAGTAGGTCTCTCCACTTCTCTCCCCAGCAGGAAAGCATGCCCTTCGCAGTAGTGGGCAGCGACAAGGAGTACCAAGTGAATGGCAAAAGAGTCCTGGGCAGGAAAACACCTTGGGGAATCATTGAAGGTAAATAAACCCAAAAACCTTGCTTCTGGTGGAGCTGAAAGTGTCTCTGCAGGCCCAGGTAGTAAAGTGTCCAGATAACACATCCCAGGGCTACCTTCTCATCCCTTTGGTGATAAAGGTTCTGAAACCAAGCAAGAGAGTAATTCTCAAATAGGTCTGCTGGGAGGCAACTGCCATGGTCAATGCATTACCACTACCACCAACTGGCAGAAACTGGAGCCAGCCTGAACACCACAGTGTGAGAAGCTGAGCTCCTGAGATTCCCTTGGTTCTCAAATGCAAGTTCACCCCGCTCAGCACCAGGCAGCCTGTCTGCTCAACACCCAGCAACGTGGTGTTCACACACCTGTCTGTCCTTTCTGAAGCATGCAGGCTCTGCCCACCTGGCACCTGCCCCATGGCAATGACCATCCTGTACTCTGTAACCACAAAGGGCTTGTTGGAAAAATCAAAGGTAACAATGGCTTGCTTTCCTTTCAGTGGAAAACCTCACTCACTGTGAATTTGCCCTGCTTCGAGATTTTGTCATCAGGTAAGGCCATGGTCTGCTCTTGATGAGGAAGGAGTTCCCCAGACCTTCTTAGAGTGAAATAACCTCTCTGGAAAGGGAGACAAAATAGGCAGTGAAAGCTTATGTGGGGTAGGGCTGGATTGAGTTAAGGGTTTGGTACTCTAGTGCCCCTCTTACTGACTCGACCACTACGTCAAGTAGATGCTACTTTTCCTGTATGATTGGGATGCCTGGAGAAAAGCAAGGTGCTAGCACCCCCCTTCTAACCTATTAAGGATATTACATTGCAACAATTTCTTGCTGACATAGGTCTGGGCTGGAATAACTAAGACAGAGGCCACTACCCCATCCTAGTCCATTTATCCAACCAGGCTGAGGGATGGGCTGTAACATATGACTGGGAAGTGAAAAATTCCATATTTCATTAACTTTCAATGTTCTGTCATATTTCTACACTGTTTCATGAGGCCATCTCAGCACAAGAGTCCTGTAGAAGAGCTGCAGATTCAGGGTCATCTCTGTTCTCTACAAACACTGTAAGGTTTTAAAATAGCACTTAAAAATTTTAAAAAGAAAATTAAGGGAGACACCCTTCAAAGCCAGACCCCTGTGGCTCATTCCACCTGCACGTATGGTGATATTTAGACACCTGGCCAGGTACAATGCTTTGACATCACCTTCCTGCCCTCTCACTGTTCTGTGGTAACTTCTGCAGCAGATGGGCTTTCCTCAAGTCTTCCAGTAAAAACGTCCTCATCAAGTGATCACTGCAAAACATGCAGCAGCCCAAGCCCACAAGTGGAGGTTAGGGACGATGCTCACCACAGTGTTCTGCAGGTTATGGTCTGCAGTGGACCTGATACACCCTCCTGGTGCTTCCCTGACTCACCACCTCTTGATATGAGGTAAGCCCACGTGTGCTGGGATACACCAGGATGGACAGTAGCTGACCCACTAGCACAGGTGTGAGAGGGGCAGGACACTGGCAAGCACAGCCATGGATTTCACCCCACATCCTGCATCCTGTGTATCTGTTCTTGAATGCTGATGGCCCAGCTCTCAGTTCTATGATGGCAACTATACAGAGAGAGGGGTATGCTCATTAGCCAGACTGATGGGAGAGACCTTCCATTTATCTTGAGGAATAAACTGAGCATCAGAAGATGAGTACTGACCACGCTGATATTGATTACTGTATCTTCTTCCCAACCCCATCTTCACTTTTCCCCCTGCAGAACCCACCTTCAGGACCTAAAAGAAGTGACCCACAACATCCACTATGAGACCTACAGGGCCAAGAGGCTCAATGACAATGGAGGGCTGCCCCCCATGACTGTGGAGACAGAGGAAAACCATGAGAGTAACCTGTGAAAGACCCCCATCCTCAACGTCACCCAGTGTCTCTGGATACGAGACCCCACCCCTGCTACCCTTGACTCTACCATGGGCCTGTTTCTGAAGCATGTGGTGCACCCTCTGTGTGTGTGAGGGGATGCAAGTGAGTGTGTGTGTGTGTGTGTGTGTGTGTGTGTACCTACCCACGTGCCAGGGAGTGGCCAACAGGCGTCTCCCCCCCTCCCCAGTGTCCTCCTCCTCAGTTTGGTTTTTGCACAGCGGACTGTCCGTCACCCTCCTTTCTCTTGTTTCTGTGTCTCAGCTGTTTGTCTTGCTGGGGGAAAAGGGCATGGGGGGGAAGGATTTCTGGGGCTGGAGTGCTTCAAGGGTGGGAGGTGTAGGGCATGCTGAGGTCCTGTTTTTATCACTGGGAGATATGGCAATGAGGCACCCCAGGAGAGATGGGGGAGTTGGTGTATGCTGTGTCTTCAAGTGATGGCAGCAGACATCCTCTGCTTCAGCCCTCAGTGGGTGATACTGGTCTGAGGGCATGGTAGCCCAGCATTTTATTCCCACTATCTTGCTGTGGCTTTCCAAGGAGAAATGGCAGCTTGGAAGTGGACAGATGGGTGAAATGCCAGGCTGACATGTTTTGCAGTTCAGGGGAAGTGACCAGTGGGAGGAGACAGGATTACTTTTTGGGCTATAACATCTGAGAAGCATGAAAGTACTTGGGAAAAACAACTTTATTTTCCAGAAGCAGCAAAACCCAGAGGAAAAGAACGTGGTTCCTGCTGCAGAGGGTGCATTCACCCTGCCCAGTGCTAGGGTCAAAAGCCATACTTGTGTCACAGGGCTTTGATCCTGTGCAGATCAGACCCAGGTGCCCTGAGGTCACCCCATTCTCATCCACCAGCACTGAGCAGGTCCCAGCCTAACCTTTCCCCCACAACACGTCCCCTCTGCTGCAGGACCACAAGGAAAAGAGTATTATGGGTGGTCCCTGCTGGGAGCTCCCCAGGGCAGTCCCACTCCACACAGGGCCTTCAGGGTCCTGGAGGAGGAGTGCAGAGGGCTGTGGATTGAGAAGCACTGGGACAGGATGTCTCTCTGGGTCTCCACTGATGGTGGGAACACAAGAGATACTGCCTCCTCCTCACTGAAATGTCTGTGTTTGCTGCTCCAGAAGTCTTACCTTGTACTGCTCCCCTGCACTCCTACTGCCCTCCCAGTTTCCATGAAGTCCTCTCCTGTGCTTTCCTCCTCATTCCCTTTTAGACTTCTATTGCTCTCCTCTCCTGACCCTTACTGTGTCTCCTTCATTTCTCAGAGTATTTGAATCTTGCTCTTCTCCAGGCTGTTTCCTCTCTCTCCCAAGTTTTCACACCTCATCAATGTGCTTTTGTGTCCTGTTAAGAAGCTGTCATTTCACCTTCCCCTTGAGAGGATGGGAAGGGAAGGTAAAAAGCCAGGAGCAAAGATGACATGCTTGTGTCTAGCCTGGGTCAGCTCTTTTCTGGATGTCCCAGAGATAGGTGAAAAGTGTCAGGGCTGGCTGGGCAGAGGGGAGAAGGGGAGAGAATCGAAGATGTCGAAGCATGTCACATGGCTGGCAGGGGTTGTCACCTTCAGAACAGCCAGCTGCACTCAAATGTGGAATGCCATGGCACAGGATGGCACACTGCAAGTAAAGGCAAGTGCAGTGGGTTTGGGATAGGGGCTGAGAAGGCTGGCTTTGGGGGAGGGGAAGAGGTCCCAGTGAGGGGACGGCAGATGAGGACTGAAGCCAGGCCTGGGGTTGGTTGACAGAGCTGTATGGGGGTCAGGGCTGGGAAAAGGGTGCTCCAAGCCTTAACAACTGTCTACAAGCATACATGCGTCTTGCAGCGTTCTCTGGTGCTGTCGCTGCAAAGCAAAGGTCTCTTCACCCTCACTCCCACCTGTCCACACACATGGGCCGTTCTGGGCAGCAGGAGTGAGGGACACCCCAGCCCTTCACTGCCCTTCCACCACCCACACCCACGGCTCCTGGTGTTCCTGTATGCAGCGCGTGTGTGTAGCCTTGCACCTCCCTTCCTGCCTGCCAGCCCCACAGAGAACAAAAGCCTTGTCACCGGTGCCAGCAGCTGTACCACAGACCCTACAGAAACCATCCTGCCATGCAGCGACCCATCCTGCCACACAGTGACCCATCCTGCCATGCAGCAACCTGTCCTGCCAACCACCATGGCCATCCACAGCCCAGCATGGGGTCAAAGCCTCCTCCCAGCTTGTCTCCATCAGGCAGCCAGGCACAGAGGTGTCCCCAGCATCACCAGCTGCCAGAAGCATCTTCTCAGCTGACACTGCTGTGGCTGCTCCTGCCTAGGCTCTACGTGTTTTAAACCCAGTGCAATAGGAAAGACTCCCTCAGGGCTCTTCTTCACTGCACCAAAGCACGAAGCCACCCTCCACCGTCTTCAGCAGGGGCGTGCGGAGCTACTCCCCGCACCTGCTTTGTCACACCACGCTTTGGTGGCTGTGCAGCTGCTCTAGAAGAACTCTCTTGCCACTGGGCTGCAGTTACAGTCACTTCTATAACTCCTGGGCCCAAACAAGGGATATGGCACGGAGTGAATGCTGCTCTGCTTCATAAAAGCAAAGCAAACCCCAGGCGACAGAAGAGAGATTTCCCTTTACCTGTAACATGGCTCGCAAGGACAAGGCTGCATGTTTTGCCCTGTAGATTTAAGAATTTCTCTTTGTTTGTAATGAGGTGTTTTTTAAGCTCTGCTCTGTGAATTCCTCTCAGACCACGGACTGCTAAAGGATCCATAAAAGCTCACTGAGAAAAGCAAGCTCAGGTATTCCTCACCGCCATCCACTCACATGAACATCCTACCGGCACCTGCATCACCTACCAGGAAAGACCACACATGGTGAATAGCCAAGATTTCCCATGCTGTGCGACAGTGGGACGTTCTGTTGGGAAAAAGGCTCTGCTGATGGACAAGCTGGGAGAAGCCTGCCTGGATCCCAGTGCCAGCAGCCGAGTCCCAGGATGACCACCGCCTCTCGGCTATTCCCGCCAGAGGTATCACGGTACCGCAGGGGGAACAGCCCGAATTTCACACCGGAGATACCCCCTGACGTGCATCCAGAGACTGGCTGGAGCTCCTCACCACGTAACCCACCCATCGGGAAAATTCTGTACCGCCTCGTAAATCCCAAAGGACTTTTTTACACTGGGCAAACGCCGCTTCGGGTGAACCAGCGGGGAGCGGCACGGCACGGCCGGGAGCGGCACGGCACGGCCGGGAGCGGCACGGCACGGCCGGGAGCCGCACGGCACGGCAGGGAGCGGCACGGCACGGCCGGGAGCCGCACGGCACGGCCGGGAGCCGCACGGCACGGCCGGGAGCGGCACGGCACGGCCGGGAGCGGCACGGCACGGCCGGGAGCGGCACGGCACGGCCGGGAGCCGCACGGCACGGCCGGGAGCCGCACGGCACGGCCGGGAGCCGCACGGCACGGCCGGGAGCCGCACGGCACGGCCGGGAGCCGCACGGCACGGCCGGGAGCCGCACGGCACGGCCGGGAGCGGCACGCACGGCAGGGCGGCGGCACTCGTTCCTGCGGAGAGCCGGCGCCGCGGGGGGAGGCTGCCGGCGCCGCGGGGGGAGGCTGCCGGCGCCGCGGGGGGAGGCTGCCGGCGCCGCGGGGGGAGGCTGCCGGCGCCGCGCCCCCCCCGGCAGCGGCGGCAGCCTCAGGACGCAGCGCTGCGACCAGAGGGCGGCAAACCGGGGCGGGGGGCGGAAAAACCGCCTGGGCCCAGCTGGAAGCTGGGGCTGGGAGGAGAGGGAAGCCGCCGGGCCGCGGCTCTCTGCAGCGGCCGCCGACGGGCACCCCGCCCACCAGGGCTGCCCGGGGCTTGTAACGGGTGACACGCAGTGCCGCGGTGCGGGGCTGGGCGGGCGGTGCCCCCGTGGAGCGTCCCTTCCGCCGGCGGCCATTAAACCTGAGTCGCCTGACACCGCCGCCGTCTCATTTCCGCTTCGCGCCCAAAGCCTGCCGGGAGGGGAAGGGGCGGGGCTCCCACTGGGGCGGGCGTCACGGGGTCAGGGGCGGAGCCAGCAGGGGCAAGATGGCGCTGAACAGGAACCACTCGCAGGAGGGCTGTGTCGTCATTCCCAATGCCGAGAGGTACCGGTGGGCCGTTTGCGGGGCTTCGGGGGCTCTGCGGGGTGGGGACTGGGGTGGGGCGGTACCTCCTCGCGGCGGGGCCGGGGCTCGGCGGCGGGCGGCAGCTCGGCCCCCCGTCTCGGCCTTCCCCCCCCGTCACTTCCCGGCACCGGCCGCCGCGCTACGGGAACCCTCCCCGGCAGCAGCCCTGGCTGCTTGGAGCCGATGGAGCCGCGCTGCTCTCAGCGCTGCGGCTCCGCGGCCCTTAGCGTCGCGCCAGCCTGGGCGAGGAGCGAGCTGCCGGCGCCTGTAAGGCCGGGAAGCGGCTTCTCAGCGCGTCCCGCAGTCAGTGATGCCACAGCGGGTGTCGCTTGAGGTAGGAGTTCTAATCACTTGAATCCAGAGCGTGCAGGCCCCCTCCTCGGGGGGGGGGGGTGTGTCTCCCCGCGGAGGCGCAGCGGCGGCTCCCCGCGTGCCCTCGCCTGTGTGGGGGGTGACAGACCAGCTGGGCGGGCTCAGGCTTGGCTGTGATCGCGTTGGGGTGCTGCCGGCACCCTGGCCTTGGCCAAAGGAATCCTGGAAAGCAGAGGCCCTGTAAAGGATAACCACCTTGGCTTGGGGCTGGTAAACAACGGGAGAAACGTGCTCCAGAAGTGTTCTCCCCAAATTATGGTGAGTTTGGAACTGGATGCTGAAATTCAGGCAGGGAGGGCCTTGGACGTGTGGAGTGTCTGGTTAAAGGAGATGTCTGTCCTTGACCTCAGGACATTTCTCGAGGAGCTGTTTCGTCACAGGTGGGTGCAGCATGGCTCCGTGGGGTGCACAGCCCTGCTGTGACAGCCCTGGATGGGCATGAATCACAGAATCTTAGGGGTTGGAAGGGACCTCAAGAGATCATTGGGTCCAACCCCCCTGTCAAAGCAGGCTCCCTATCTCATATTACATAGATACATGAAGCTGCAAACCAGTTCAGCAGCCTAATTACACCCGGTGGCTGGGTGTTATTTGTGTGTGTGAGTAACTGGGAAGGCATAAACATTGCCATGCCTATGTAGAAATTCCTCTCAGTGACACAAACTGACGTGAAACGCTGCTACAGCACTCGCTTGAGGAAGCGTTCTGGTAAGATCCAAGCTGTTGAGGAGTTCTTTTTATTTAGAAGAGGTGTTTCCCCTTTGCATTTTGCAAATGGAAAGAGCTCTGCTGCCAGTGTGTCCCTCACAGACAGTCTGAGAATCTACAATTTACCTAACTCAAGTGTGAAGTGATGTCCTAGTACAATTGCTTGGTCAGGTTGGGTTTGTTTTTTTTTTTCATCTTTTTTAATGTCTTCCTCCTTGGTTAGCTGTGGTTTTCAGATGCATCCATACTGTTATGTTTTCCTCTTCCCTAAAGAGCACATGACCTGATGAAACTACAGGACTTCTGATTGTTTATGCACACCGTGACCCTGCTGATTCCTGTGTTGCCCCCAATTTTGCAATTTCCTGACACAATGTGACTTCTACAGTGTGCTGATTAGAGTGCATAAGGATTACTCTAGATCCAGCATCTTCAGACTTGTGCTGAGATAAGGTTTTATGTTTTCTTTTTCCATTTCCATAAAATGCTTCAGATTCTCCTGCCACTGCAACGTGCTGTGGGGTGGTTTGACCCCGGCTGGAGGCCTGACACCCACCAAAGCCACTCTATCACTCCCCTGTGTAGCTGGACAGGGGAGAAAATATATACTGAGTGGCTCAGGAGTCTGGATAAGGACAGGGAGAGACCATTCTGCAATCAGCCTCCCAGGCAAAACAGATTCAACCCAGAATAAAGAAAACTCTCTAATTTATTACACTGCACTGCACACCCAGTGACACCAGAGTCTGATAATGAGACGTGCGACCAGCACCTCCCACCCCCTCCCTTCTTTGTGGACTTCACTTTATTCATGATTTCGTTCCCTTCTCCACACCACCCCCCACATTGTGGCACAGGGTGAGGGGTGGAATGGGGGTTTTGGTCAGTTCCTCACAAGTTGCTGTCCTTCTTAGCAGGGGGGGCATTCCTCACACTCTTTCCCTGCTCCAGTGTGGGGTCACACCCATGGGAGACAATCCTCCAAAAACTTCTCCAAGTCCTTTCCCACAGGGCTTCAGCTCTTCACCAACTGCCCCAGCGTGGGTCACTGCTGTGGGGTGCAGTCATGGATCACAGAATGTCTCTCAGGCCCAGACTGCTCCAGCCTGGTCCTCCACAGGGTCGCAAGCCTCCCCCTCCCGAAAACCTGCTCTGGTGTGGGCCCTTCTCTCCATGGACTGTAGGATCTGCCAGGAGCTTGCTCCAACATGGGTCACAGCATCTTCCATATGTCTTTACCTGCTCCAGTGTAGCATCCTCCTCAGGCTGCAGGTGGGATCTCTGCTCCCCATCATCTTCCATGGGCTGCAGGGGGCAACCTGCTCCACCATGGTCTTCTACACAGGCTGCAGGGGATTCTTTCTGACACCTGACGTGCCTCCTCCTTCCCCTTCTTCCCCGGCCTCGGTGTCTGCACAGTTTCTTACATCTTCTCACTCCTTTGGTGGCAAAAAGTGGCTGCTTGTCCATTTTTTCTCTTAAATGTGTGACTCAAAGAGGCACTGTGACCAAGGCTTGGCCTTGATCAGCAGTGGGTCTGTCCTTGAACCCAGCTGGTGTTTACTCTGTTGGGCCTAGAAGAAGCTCCTCGCTGCTTCTTGCAGAAGCCACCCCTGCAGCCCCCCCTCTTCCACCAGAACCCAGCCACACAAAACCACAACATTCTGCAAGCTTGTCACCCCCAAGGCTCTTTTGTTTATTCTGCAAATTATCTGACTGGGTGGTATGTTTAGGATCTGCTCTGTAGATTCAGAGACAGGCTTTCCCAAGTTGACTCTTCCATTTTTCCTGAAAAGATACTTAAATTCTGAGGCACCTCCATACCTGCCTCTGCCCCTGCAGTGTTCAGAGTTTTCATCTGGCTCTGTGTCGCTAGCAAACTTCACTAATGTTGCTGTGGATACCCAACAATAATAACCTTGTTGGCCTTACTGGCTCCTTGTTTTGTTTCATACCCTGCTGTTTATTACAAATACTTAAATCATGTGAAGTAGGTTCAGCAGTGAGGGTGTTGGTGAAGCAGCTTCCTCAGTTTGCAGGGTGGGTGCAGTGGGACAGCAGTGCTGTTTTCCCATCGGGGGCCAGTCCTGGATTTGAGCATGGACTTGGAGAGGGAGGCTTGCTCTGCAGTGTACATTGGCCTCAAGGCAGGGGAGGTTCACACACCTCAGCCCTTTCTGTGCCTTGACCTGTGGGCTGAAGCTCTTCTTGTGTGGAGAGAGGAATTCCTCAGCCTGATGGCTTTGGAGATGGAAAGAGAAATTGTCAGTTAAAGGTCCCTTTTGTGGAGGGGGAGCAGGGGATGTCCCGGATGAAATCTGTTCTGCATGAACCATACCTGCAGCCAAAGGAAAACCAGCAGGCTCCATCTCAGAACTGAGTCACCTGGGATAATGCTCAGAGCTTCTGGTGTGCTATCCCCCTCCATGTGTGATGGGTCTGTGAGTGTCAGAGCTGTTGCTGAGTGTCTCTCCAATCTGTGTGATTTCTTCCTGTAGTGTTCTCAAACAGTGTAAAGATGTGGAGCTCTCCTTCAGTGACGTGACGGGCAAGCCTGAAGTCTTCAAAGGCACCAAGAAAGGGATGCTGTATCTCACCCCTTACAGGGTAAGTCTCATGCCAGCCAGCCTGCTGCTTTCTCAAGGGATCTTGTGGACTTTAGACTAGAAACCTACTTGGAAATAAAGTAGTGATTGATTCATTTATTTTCTTTGTTATGGGAGGAACTGCTGAGAGTACAAAGTAGGAGAAGGTGGAATAGGATACTTGTGCCTGTGTCACAATCCCACTTCCCTACAAAGGCACATGAAGTCCTGGAAATCACTGCCTAGAGAATATATTTCATATAATGTGTCAGTCAGTATTACTTTCTTTGAAAACTGTCCTAAAAAAGCAGAATAATAAAACACATGCACATTTACCAAGTTCTAAGTAAGTAGCATGTTCTTTTGCAACATGGATGCTTCGGGTGAGCGAGCCACGTGCCATAAATCTCTTTGGGAGTTAAGTTACCCTCTTTTTTTTAATGCTGCTAGAACTAGAGCTCCATGACCACCCTTTATATCTAATTCAGAGGTGTTCCCTCCTTTCTTGCAGATGATCTTTGTGTCAAAGGGCAAGGATCCTATGCTGTCTTTCATGATGCCGTTTTATTTGGTGAAAGGATGCTCAATTGAGCAGCCTGTTTTCTCTGCCAATTACATCAAAGGACAGATTCAGGCTGAGGCAGGAGGTATGTGCTCATGCTTTGTAGACTGACCTCTCACAAGTGTCACAAATCCTCTCCTGCTGAACGTTGGATAGGTGGGTTGTGTGTGCAGGAAAGACGGACAGAGTAGCTGTGGCAGTACAACTGACACGTCCACGCTGAGGAACCTTGAGTCTTCTGAACTTAAGGGACTGCTTCAGTGTTACTTTCTGCCCCCAAAGCTAATAACTGACTTTCACAGGATGGCTTTTGTTTAGTCTTGTCACTTCTGTCTGGCTGTGTACATCGCCTTTACTGGGTTTCCACGTGTGTTTCTCCTGATTTTGACCCGGAAGGGTGGGTGACCAAGTCACCAGTCATTGGCATTGACAGAGTTAGCAACCATGCTTGTTTTCTGGAGCCACTTAATAACTTGGGGACATTGATTGTATCTAGGGTGCTGTGGTACATCATCAATTTAGCTTTGCTCCCAATTTGATGATGGATCTGTGGTAAGACCCATCCTGATCATCATCATGATCATGACCAAGCATAGGGGATTGCAGAAGATAAGTAGGGATTAAAACCAAGGATGCTGGTTCTAATTTCTCCCCTCTTCAGCCCTGCAATTAATTTATGTGTGTTTTGATGGTGTCTGGAGAGCTTATGCTTTTGCTATCTGTAACAGTGCTTTAAAGTGACTGGATCCTCTGGGATTTGGGCACCAGCCTACTTTTTTGCACTGAAGTCATACTAAGACAGTAGTTTTAAAGAGATTAGTCTCCAAGAGGATGACTTTCTCCATGGGGGGTTGTTTTGTTATATTTCTGTTTAGACCCAAGATACTATCTGTACTTCATGAACTTCATTGTTAGACAATGAAGGTAAATGTTATTTTATGGAATCTTTTATTTAAATTATGCCTTTTTTCTAAAAACACACCAAAACTCCTACTATACAAAGCACTCTTCCTTATCTTGCAAATCATTGCCTACTTGATTTTTTTTTTCTGAAAAATTGCTGTTATACCTAAGCATTTATCATCTGTCTGAGCTTCTGTGGATCAAAAAGATTAAATATACCATGTTTAAGTGATACCTTGAATTGCAGATCCTGATCTGTAGTCCACTGAAGTCAGCAATAAAACTTCATCTGAGGGCTTTCAATTAAAATCCTCAGGTGGTTAAGTGTTCTTTCTGTACACTGTGTTCATTATGAGGTTCTGATAAACCCTTCAGGATATGGCCTGGTTTTGGCAGAGATAAAGTTAGTTTTCTTTCTAAAAGCTGGTGTAGTGCTGGGTTTGGGGTTTAGGATGAGAAGAATGCTGATAACTCACTGATGTTTTAGTCATTGCCAAGCAGTCAAGGGCTTCTCATACTGTCTCCCATCAAGGAGAAGTTGGGTTTACCCAAGAAGCTGGGAGGGGACACAGTCAGGACAGGTGACCCAAACTGGCTAAAGGGATATTCAATACCATATGATGCCATGTTCCATATGTACCTTGGGGTGGGTTGGGTGGTGAGGTAGCTCAGGAACCAACTGAGTATCAGCTTTGGATAGTGAGAAATGGTGCTGTTTGTTGCTTGTTTTGTATATTCTTTTATTATCATTATTATCATCTTCCTTTTCTGTCCTATCAAACTGTCTTTATCTCAATCCACAAGATTTCCCTTTTTTGGTTTTTTAATTTTCAATTGTCTCACCTTTCTCACCCATCCCACTGGAGGGGAGCAGAATGAGCAAGCAGTTGTGGGGTTGTTTTAACTTCTGGCTGGGTTACACCATGACAGGAAAGAACAAAACAACCTGGTGTCTAGAGTAGGCTACTTCTACACAGCTACAGTGGACATCATTTTTTAAAGAGTAAAGAAATACATTCTTTGTGCCCTGGAGATTGTCTGATAGCAATGCCATGACTTTTCCCCTCTGGCAATAGGATGCAAAGTAGTTTTGAAATAAATTAAAATAAAATAATTGGAGAATTAACTGGTTTGCTGTCTTGGCTGCTACCAAAGAGGTTAACAGCCTGTTACAATTCTAATTCTCTCTCTCCTAGGTGGCTGGGAAGGGCAAGGGACATTTAAACTGACTTTCAACAGTGGAGGAGCGATTGAGTTTGGACAGCTGATGTTCAAAGCTGCTTCTAATGGTAAGGGATCTTCAGAGCCTGCAGGTCCCCCATGGTTGGCTGAGCTAGTTAGAGACTGGTGCTCTTTTAGAACTTCATGGGAAGAAGAGTACCCTATGTGCTTTTCAGCAGCAGTGTATTTCTTCTCTTTCCAAGGGAACTTTTGTTTTCCTTTCCAGTCCTTTTTTTTTTCTTCATTTCATGTTACTGCCTTGTGCAGTCAGAATATTCTGGGGTTTTTGCCTCTGAGGTGGGACCACCTTTTTCTATAGAACCTTCTTCTTCCTGGAATAAAGTTGAAATATGCAATGGTGAAAATTTGATTCATTTATCTAGTTTCAGCTCAGTTCTGTAATAGTGGAGTAAGATGGGGGAAGTTGTGCATTTGGAGAGAGGAAAAATAATTTTTAAAAAAATTCTTCCATTTAAAACTTTCAAATGGAGTAAAAATGTAATTTTTTTTCCCAGATAGTTTAAAAAGAAGGAAAAAACACTGTAGTGATCCTTGCTCTAGAATGGTCCTTTCAGCTTTGCAATGGCACCAGTACACATAGCAAGTGGTTTGCAGCTGGTGTCCTTTAGCACCCTGTGAGCCTGCAGCGAGGAGGCCAATGCTCTTCAAGCACAGGTCTATGCCAGAACTGCATAGTGAATGTAGACAAAGGGAAATGGTGCTGCATGAACAGGACTGTTTTTATTTTGTACATTTAGTTGTAGCAAGAGGCTGCCTGGCTTACTAATCATGTGCTCCTTAGCTTCCAGTGGTGTTCCTCTCCAGAACCCTGGCTATGGCTATACACCTTTTCCTGGAGGGTATGCACCTGCCCCGCCTGCTCCAGGGGGTTATTCACCTGTTCCAGGGGGGTATGCTGCCCCTCCACCACCAAATGGACCATACCCTTATGCACCACCTCCAATGAATGCCTATGGACCTGCTCCACAGCCCATGGGATATCCATACGCCCCGACTCCAGGTTTGGAAGTTGTGTCATGATGACAAGCAGGGTGTCTTTGTGCTTAGTTGTAAGGAAATCGCAGTGGTACGGTGAGGGTCACTGTGGTTTTGTCTCCATCGAGGATCCTTGTCCTTGCAAAAATCTGTGCTGTGCTGTTGACTGTACCTGTGTGTGTCTAGTTGCAGCTGGATGGGAGGTGAAAATGTGGTTTGTAAATTGTGTTGCTGTTTGACAAGAGAATTGTTGTCTGCTGGCATGACAGGCATTAGCAAAATGTCAGATCTCTGCAGGCTGCATCCCTGACAAGCCTGCAGAGCTTCCCTGTGCTGCTCTTGTCCAGAGCTAATGCAGTGCTGGGCCTGTGAGCGCTGTTCCCCTCTGTCCCATTGCCACCATCCAAAGCATCAATCCAGTGCCATCTCTTTCAGGTATTTACCCACCTCTTCCAAACATGAACCCTGTGTATGTGCCACCTCCTCCCCCCTACTCTGGGCCATCTCCTGCTGTACCCTCAGCTCCCTCAGCCTGGGTGGACCCAGGGATGCCAGGTAAATGGGACTGGGGGACTGCTGAGGTCCTGGTGCAAAAGGGTGTTTGAGGGTTTGGGCTTTGGGTGGTGTGGGTGTGGTGTGGCATCAGGAAGGTGGTGGTGTTGCAAGAGCTCAGTCATCTTGGCCTATCATTATCTGAGCATGTGGGGGGAGCTGCTCAGCTCTGCACTTCACAGCCTGTGGTTGGCTGTAGCCAGCTCCCAGTTTTCCTCAACTGCTCTGAATTCAAACCCAGCTGTAGCTGCTGTTGGCTCTTTGAACCTTTGTTGCCTCCTCAAAATAGCTGTGGCTGGGGAGAAGGCTTGGAGCTTAAGCCATCTTCTGTGCCTTAGGCAGTGGCTCTTTTTCTCTCCTTTCACAGGAGGCGGTAAGGCCATGGAAGCCGCTTCCAGTGCGTATTACAACCCTGCCAACCCACACAATGTGTACATGCCCATGGTGAGTACCCTGCTTGTGGTCTGCCTGCACCTGCTCCCTCTTCTGTCACAAGCAGAGACAGCGGTTTGCTCTCCTAGCAGAGTCCATGGTGCCTTCCTGTAGAACCCGAGCGGAAAGTACATGTTTTCCTGGGAGGGCGGTGTGGATGTTGGTCCCCTGAAGAAGGCTTGTTATATCCTCAGTCAAGAAAGGGAAAGACTCATCCAGCAACAGCCACTGAGTACTTGTAAAGACATAACAAGTTTGCACAGGGACTGGTGACACACGGAGCTCTGCTGCTTGTTGAGCCTGAAAGTGGGAGAATTAAGGAAAAGCATGTTGCTGAAGGAGGAGAGTATGTGAGTTTCTTCATGTGAGCTGCATGAAGATGGAGATCTCTGACAGCTGGGTCTGGCTGTGCCCTTTGCTGCCCCACATCACCTTCTGGTGGCTGGAGACTGAGGGAGCAGCAAATCTGGCCAATCAGCCCAGGGGCTTGCTGTCTGCTGGGTCACAGCTGGGAACATAACAGAGACAAAACCCTGGAAGTGAAGGGAGGGTGAGGGTTAAAGCAGATGAGGTAATGTATTTGCAATAGATTTTTCCAGGTTTTGAGGGGACCTTCACTAGAAACGTTATGGGAGGCAGCGTATATCCGGGAGTATAACTGATACTAGAGAGGAATAGTGTGAAAGTTACAGCTCCAAACCCAGCACCCAGCTCAGTCTCAGCTCACTCAAGAGTGGTTGTTTCTTGTAAGCGCAGCCTGGAAAGAGCTCGTCATAAAACAAGCAGATTTGTTGACTCTACTGTATCTCCTTCCAGGATCAGCCACCTCCTTATGCACCTCCTGAAGATAAGAAGAACAACTAAGAGAAAGAAGTTGCAACCAGCCTCCCACACTCTCTCCCCGAAGACAACTCGTCTGTTACTACCCCTCGGGTTAGCGTTATTTCTAGGTCTCTTTCTATATTTACCATATATGTAGTGCTGGGCAGCTGAGCACCTGCCCTCCTTAAAAATTAAGTCAGTGGCAATACAAGGTGGAACAACAGCACTTTCCTGCTTATTTGCTTTATCCCCTGGGGTTGAAGCACTCTGCTTTTGCTCTGCCATTGGCTTGAGGAGAGAGATGGACGACTTCTTAAACCACCAGTAGACCGCATCACTAATCTAGGACTAAAATATGAAGGCTCTGGGATGCTGGAGTAAAACTACTTGGAATGCCAAACTTTTTACTTCTGAAGCGCCATCCAATGGGAAAAGTTGAGAGTGCCATACGGTTCCTTGCATAGATCTTGGGGGGACCCAGAAAGCTGTTAAATTTCCTTAAATTCTGGCACAGCTCAGCATGAGATGGGACTCTGGAAATCCTGTATTGTGCTGGGAGCGTGCGTTTTATGTCCTGGACTAACAGTCATGGTGTGACAAACTGGAAGTACATCCTAAGAGACACTGAAGCATTTGGCTGTGGGAGAGGGAAGGGAACAGGCGCTGGTCAGCCTGCCTTTGTTGGCACGGAATAGAAAAGCAAACAAAGGTGTGTTGCAGGGCAGTGAGCTGATACTGGCAGGCGTGCGAATCGGTCTTCCTTTTGCTCTCCTAGAAGCAGGTCTCATAACCATGCAGTGATCCTGTGTCAAGCAGCCATTCTTCAAGTGTAGTGGAGCTAAGAGCTGCACAGGAGGCTACTTGCCTTGGAGCAAAATGTTCTGCTGGGAGCCTTGTCAGGGGACAGGTCCCGCAGCCCTGGCTCCCAATGCTGAGCAAGCCCGTGCTTCACGCTAGCTCTGCGGTGGAAGACCAGCCATCATCTCTTGGGCTGCTACAGCCGGGGCAAGTCTGCCTGTGTCTGAGCAGCGTGGGAGGGTAGGTGCCCAGACACCAGAGGTGGGTTGCTTAGGGGTACAGGGCCCTCCCTCAGCTGGGAACCACTGTCTGGCATGGGTGTTGCTGATACTCGGCGCTCACAGAGACCAGCTGCTCAGTTGACACTCTCCCTTTGGACATGGTGCCATTACACCTGTGCTGAAGGCAGTCTCTCTAGTCTGGTGAAGGCCCTTGTGATCCTTTACATATGGGGTAATTATAGTTCTTCCCACAGCCTTCCTGCCTTCCCAGCGAAGGGGAAGGAGTGTGTTCCCTCTTACTTCCCTGAGTGCCCGGGCTCTACAGTAAGTCACGCTTGCAGGACTTGCAAGTGTGAGTTCCTAAAGCAGCCCTGCGTGGGTGAAGTGAACTTCCCTATCTGTAAACACCTTTTTAAGTCTGACTTAGATACTCTAATAACTGTATTTAAAAAAACCAAACCATGAATGTTTGTAACTTTTGGAATTGCACTTTAATACAGGAGTGTTGATACCTTTAGCTGCCTGTTCGCTGGTGTATGTGTGTGTTGTGTTGACCTTCAGTGTTGTCTGCTGCACAGAAGGCTGGAATGAATGACAGCCACCGCTGGTGGTGGTCTTCTGGGTCGGTGGTGGTCTTCTGGGTTGGCTGTGGGCCAGTCCTCTCTCACTGCTAGCTGGCTAAGCTGGGTCTGGAATCCAGTAACTGGGGGTAGAGAAGAAGGTGGAGTTCATCCTCTTGCTGCCTGCAGCCAGTGAAGGCTGGTGTGTGCTTTTGCTCTTGCCCAGAGCCTGGCATGTGTTTGTGTCCTCAGGGCAGATACAGCACTACGTTTTGCAGGGGTCCTGTCACCCCCCTGCCACTAGGGCTGTTATTGCACCCCTCCTATGTATATTTACTGCCAGAGGGACAGCCTGTCCTGGACAGGAGCTCCTTGCTAGTCAGTTTCTTTCCAGAGAGGGAAAAAATATCTATCAAAGGAAAATGGTGTTTAACTGTGGACTGTAAAAATCTTTCTCCTTGCGCTGAGGGAAGGCATTGCCCTGCTGAACATGATGAACAACTGGAATGCCATATCCTGTTCTGTGTCAGACCAGTCTAACAGGAAACCAGGTCTATTTTTTTAGCATAGTCCTGGTTTTGAAGTGAGGACCCCATAATCCTACAGCAACCAGCAGCACTGAATAAACACGGACCCAAGCGCCTGTGACCTGCTTCCCCTTTATTTCAATTCATTTGCCTCAATCCCTCCCCAAAACCACAGCCAGCTCCCGTACACAGACATCTAGTGTGCTTCCCCTTTCCTGTTACCACTGCAAGCATTGTGTTCAGCATCTTGCTGTTGCCATCAAACTTCTGCAAGAGGCCAGACTCAGCCATCTGGTCCTGCAGGAACCAGAGTGGGCAGAGGACCAGGGACACTCCAGCTTCTGAACAGAAATGGGAAACTTTTTTCTCTCCTTAATCTTGCATCAGTCTCCATGGGCTGCAATCTTAAGACCACAATGTTCATGAATGCTGCACCCCTCTCTGGCAGTGGGGGTAGGTCATGTCATGCTTAAAACTTCTGTGGGATGTTTGCTGGACAAACGTGAAGCAGGAGGAGCCTTTCCCTGAGAAACCCTGAGTGCTCAGGCTGATGGAAGAGGGCCCAAGCCCCCTTTCAGCAGGAATTTCCTGCTAGAGCAAGAGCAGAATGCAACTGGCAGCTTGGAAGCACCGATGGCCATCTCCCAACTCAAAAGACAATGTTACCTAAGCATTAGCACCTTCCCCTCGCCACTTGTGCACACCACGTTGTGGGTGTGCAGTTTTTGGTGCTGAACCACACACAGTGAGGCTGCTGGGGTTGTGTGTGGCCAGTGGAGATTTTTGCTCTGCTGTTGCAGTAAACACTTTATCAAGAGGGGCTGTGACACAAATGCTAATACATGCTAGGCTGAAGTAGTGGTGGCCTCCAGGACCCCAGCAGCAGTGTCAGGCCTGCAAGTGAGTCTCTCTGCACAGGGCCGTTGTGCCTCTTGGTCCTGGGGAGGGTACATGGGAAGGGTACAGCCCTACTGATTCTAAGCCAAGCTGCTGATAGCAAAAGAAAGAAGGTGAGCAGGTGTGATCCTTGAGGCTAACGCTGTCACGCACACTGGGAGTCACTACCCTAAAAGGTTCTAAAGCATCCAGAGCCTTTTTACAGGCATAGTTTAGCAGCCCCTGCAGTGATACGTGGTACCCAGCTCGAAGCAGCGGAGTGCTCAGGTGTCAGAGATGCTGAATTCCAACAGCAGCTGGACTCTGCGCAGCATCTTCTGCAGGACGATCTCAGAGGGCTTTGTAATCACCAAGGAATTATGCTCCACACACCCTTAGGAAGCGGGTAATCAGGATTCATGCTTGATGCAGACTGTAGACATCATTGAGCTGGTACTAGGCAAAAAGTCACTCCCCAGCACTGCTGGGCACACCAGTGAAAGGCACTTGTGAACTGAAGAGCCACCTGCCCCAGGGTTGCACAGCTTGCCCCGGCGCTGACCCTTGTCACAGGAGGACCGGGTGGAGACCCTCACCGGGGGCTTGCTGTCTGGCAATGTGCCAGGGCTGTGCTGGGAGTGCTGTGGGGTAGAGATACCACATCACCACCCCCGAGGGGTTAATAATGACAGAGAAGCTGTCTTCTGTCTTTAAGACCCTGATGATCTTCCCACTGTACACATCTTGTACCTGGAAGAGAGAGACAATGGCTACCACAGCTTCCACAGACTTTCAGCTTGAGGTCAGCTGTGGTCACTGACGTGGCACGTCAGGACAGGGCGCAGCAGTGGGCAACAGGAAGGTGACCCAACCGGTAGCTGCCCCTGCGTCCTGGAGGCTGGGAGTAGGAGTCCTCCCACCACCATTCCACCTCCTACCCCAAAAAATGCACAGGGTGTCAAAGTGGGGAGCTGGAAAGGGGGGGAGGGCGGGGCAGGTGCCATAAGGTTGCCACGCAGCATGCCTGTGCAGCTCACCTCGTACACAGTGTCCTTGGGGAAGTGGAGCTTGGCCAGGCTGGTGGTGTAAGAAAAGGGCATATCCGTCCTCCGGCTGAAGAAGACGAGAGCACTGGCAGCCTGGGACAGTGGGCGCAGGAACACCTCGATGAGGGATTTCTCCTAGGGGTGGGGATGGGTGGTTGAGATGCAGCTGCCAGGACCAGCCCTGGCCCATAACTTCTCACCTTGTCCTGGGTGACTGCTATGCCAGCAGGTCCCCAGCTCTCACAGCTCTCCCCCTCATGTTTCTCTGCATTGATTCCCTCTCCCTTCTTACTGTGATGCCCTGTGTTACACCCATCTGCCCTCCCAAACACAGCTGCCTACCCCCTAACCTTCACAATCCTGCGCCCCTGGATCCCCAGGGGGTCCTGGTTGATCTTGATCATCAGGCGATTCTGCAGGATCTCCTTGGCACTCGGAGAGATGGTGCGGAGGTCGGTGGACATGAGGAGTGGAGCTGCCATCACTGCCCACAAGGCCATTTGAGAGCGTGACTGCTCATAGCTGAGGCCAAAGTTTCCAATGATGAGCTAGAAGGGAGAGGGAGAGAAGATGAGAGGCAGAAAAGGGTTAGAAACACATCTGCTTGCCACACTTGGTGATGCTGCAGCCTGTGGGGAGCGAGGGGGCACACATGGGAATCCTCACATGCACTTCTGCTTCTCCTTGAGCAGCTGGGACTTCCCACCCCTGCTAGGCACCAGGCCCTCAGCACTCATACCTGCCACTTCATCATTTTTCCCCAAGAGGACAGGTATACTTGAGCACTGAAAGGTTCGTTGCAACCACAGGCTTTTCCCTCAGCTTAGCCAAGGGCAACTGGAGCTTTGCCTCTTTGCAACAATGAGGCTCCTGCTCCTGACACTCTTTCACCCTGCACCTAGAAGGGAAACCGCACAGGACCCCCAGGGTCAATGGTCACCAATGGTCACCACCCATCCATCCGCACCATATCCGGGTCATTCCAGTGGCCAGGGCCAGCCACTGGCTGCAGCACATCCTGGTTTTCAGAGAACCAGTCCAGGATGGAAAGCACGCTGTCCCAGGAGTCCTGGATGTCATCGTAGTTACGCCACAGGTTGCAAATCTCTGCCAGGAGAGTGTAGTTCACCTGCAGAGAAGCACAGGGTCAGGCAGGAAGGAGAAAGGATGGGGTCTGTGAGCAGGGGGAGAAGGGGCAGCCAGACTTGTTGAGAGTGTCTAGAAGACCTTTGCAAGGCAGGGGGATGTGGAGAAGGGCAACATTACATAATGAAGGAGGACAGAGTTATATCCCAATAGGACTGGGCACATCTCATGATAGGATGCCTGCCAAAACAACCACAGAGGCCATAGTGAAATTTCAGCTGCAAGAATGTGGGCAGCTTGGGACTGACTCAGAAGAGGAAATAAATGCACCCAATTCTGAAGAAACATTACTAGAAGGAACAACCCATTTCAAGGGCTGCCTTGCTCCGTGCTCCCATCACCAAGCCATGTTGGGAACCCTGAGTGTCCCCAGATGCCTGGCAAGGAGGCCATGTTCTCTCCTGAGACCTGCAGCCCCATCCTACCAGGGGCAGAGCAGTAAGTAAAGTGTAACACCTGGTTCCTGCAGCTCACCATGAGAGCTCTCCCAGGGCACAAGGAACATGGGAAACAGACAACATATGGGACAGCCCTCACCTTGGGTGGCAGCCCGCCCTGATACGCTGGCCAACTGCAGGAGTAGATGATGGGGCGGCCTGTGGCATTCAAGGCCCTTGCCATTTTGGGGTAGCCTTAGGGAGAGAAAAATTAAAATGGTGAAGGAAACAGCTGGCAGCAGCCCATGTTCTAACCCGCCCGAGACAGTGGGACCCCAGACCAGCCTGGCTTTCTGCCTTACACCAACTACAGGGCACTCAAATTCCCTCCTTTTTGCCCAAGAGAAGCAACAGGAGATGCAAGAAAAGAAACAAAGCTGGCCAGGTGTTTCTGTGGATGGCCAGCTGCCGTGACAAAGGGATAAACACCAGCCAGGTAGCCTTTACCCTCTGCCTGCTCCTTTCCTGACGAGTAGCATCCATCCAGCTTCAACATGTCCACACCCCACTCTGCAAAGGTCTGGGCGTCCTGCTCCACAAAGTCCAGCGTGGTGCCAGGGTAACCCCCACAGGTGAAGGTGCCCAGGTCTCCATAAATACCCAGCTTCAGGCCTCGGGCATGGACCTGCAAGGAGGGCACAAGGTGGGGTCTGAGGTGCCTCCCCAGGGACCAAGCTCCTCCATCCCCTCCCAGCCCTCCCACCATGGGCGTGTGGGTGACAGAGACACTCCCACTATCCCCAGCAGGCACTCACATAGTCAGCCAAAGCCTTAATCCCACTGGGAAACCTCTCAGGGTCAGGAACCAGCCGTCCAGATGCATCCCGTTTCTTGGCTGACCAGCAGTCGTCAATGTTGATGTACTTGTAGCCCAGCTCCCTCCAGCCGTCCTCTGCCAGGCGGTCTGCCATCTCGAAGAAGAGCTTCTCACTGCAGGTCAGGGGGCACAGGGATGTGGCTGGCTGTGCCCCACCAGCTGCAGGCAACCAGCAGCACTTCAGGACTAACTAGAGCTCTGGAGGGTCCATCACTGCAGGGCTGGCCTGGGCCACGGGGGAGGGCCCCCAAGGCTCCCACTTAAACCGCATCCATGATCTCAGAGAGGGGAAGTGATTTCCCAACACCCTGCAAAGCTCGGCTACATCCTTCAGAGCCAAGGATTCTCCACCCTAGCACCGGGGTGCCTGAGCCCCCCAGCTCCCCAAGATCCCACAGCTAACCCCAGAGCCCTACCCGACCATTCACCCTCTTCTCCCCTGGCACGTGCAGTCCACCCACCCGAAGCAGACCCAGGCCACCAGCCCGGCGCTTCTGTCGGGCAGGGGACACACAGGACAAGCGCTCCTTGCAGGGGGGAGCTGATGACGAGCCCCGGAGCCGGGGCTCCCCACCCCACTCCCCACCCCACTCCCCACCCCGCTGACCTGATGCAGTTGTAGGGGTCCGCCTGGCAGTCCACGTTGCAGCGGAACCTCTCCCAGGCCAGCCAGCCCATCGGGGGGATGAGGGCCAGCCCGTTGTCCAGGGCCAGGGTGGGCAGCGCCACGGTCAAGGCCAGGACCAGCCCGCTCAACACCGCCGCCCCCATCGCCGCCGCCGGGACACAAAACACCTCTTCCCGGCCGGGCCCGGCCCGGCCCCGCTCACATGATGCCGCCCGTATCACCTGACCGCCCGATCCCGCCTCCCTCCCTGCCCCCGGCACGGCAGGCACGGCACCCAGCCCCGCCGCGCCCCACAGCCACCGACCCCGCCGGTATCCCACCCCCTTGTTGCTGCACCCTACGGCCGCTGCATCGTACGGCTGTCGGCGCACAGCGCGGCACCCCGTGGGTATCGCCCCCCTGCGCTGCTGCACCCCGTCAGTAACACAGCAGTTGCACCCATTGCTGCTGCACCCCACAGCTGTCCCACCCCATCAGTGCTGCACCCCATCAGCATTGCACCGTGGCGGCATTGGGGTGCGTTGGCATCGCACCCCGCTACTGCCTCAGCCCATAGCTGCTACACCCTATGAGCATTGCACCCAGTCGGCGATGCACCCCACGGCTGCTGCAGCCCACTGTACCCCCACCGCGGCGGCAGCCCGTTACTGGCACCCTATCACGGCGGCATCCCGTTACTGGCACCCTGTCGCTGCCGTACCCCATTAGTGGCACCCTGTTACCGCTGCACCCCGTGCCTTGCTGCCCCCCAGCAGTTACACAGGGAGAAGGGAGGGAGGCTGCAGGTCCCCCTGAGGTGGGACCCCAGGGGTACCCGAAAGGGTGTCGGGTAGGGCGCAGAGCTTGCGAGAGAAGGCCGCTCCAGGCAGGCTGCGGTGCCCCGCCGGCCGCCTCCCGCCTCCCGCCTCCCGCTGCCGCCGGCGGGGCGGTGCTGTCGGCGCGGCGGGACGGCCCCGGCGACCGCAGGAGCCCTCCCCCGCCCGGCCGCGGCCGGCCCCCGGCTGCCCGCACAGTCCCCCCAGGACAGGAGCGCCGCCGAGCTGGGAGGGCCCGAGGTGAGCCGGGACGGGACGGAGCCCGTGGTCCCGCCGCGGAGGCGAGGCGTTGGGCAGGGGCCGGGGGCTGGCGGCGGTGGGGCGGGAGCGGGCGGCGGGAGCGGGCCGGGCCCGCGGGCACACGGCAAACACACGCACACAAAGACACGCAGCCTAATCACGCAGACAAAGACCCGGAGCCCAGCACTGCACACGCACGCACGCACGGACCCCCACAGCCCCCCGCGTCCCGGCTGGCGAGGGCCATCCCGGCAGCCCCCAGCCTGGAAATGCAAGGCTGGAGACTCCTGGCGGTGCCGCGCCGAGGGCAGAGCACCCCCGGGAACAGCGTGGCCCTAAGGCTGATGGGACTTTTGTCCATTTTCCAGCTGGGGTCCGCGCCCCCTTGTCCTCCGCCCTGCCTCACGACCCCTCCGGGGGGGAGCAGGGCCCCAGGACAGGGCCCCTGGCCCAGCAGCGGGAGCTTCCCTCTCCCGGAGCCGGGCAGGGAGTGGCAGCTGCGGGTTGTTTTCTGCATGTTTCTGTACACGGAGCGGGAGCCGTTGCACACCCGTTTGCCGCTGTGGCAGCGCGGGGCTGAGCTCGCTGTGGCCCTAGCTGGGACCTGCAGACTTGTCGAATCCCCTGTGAGAGCCCTCCGCTGAGGGGGCAGTGATGGACTTATCCACACACCCTTTCTTAATAAAACCAAATAAACTCGTAGGAGCACTGGCCTGAGCTGGGTCAGCGCTTGGGCTTTGAAGCCAATGCAAGTGCCCCCAGTTTTGCTGCCTGGTATCCAGAACCTATGGTTCCTGTCCCTGACCACTCCTGTGTGCCCAGAGTCCCGGCTTTCCGGGATGGGAGCAATGCAGCTCTTTGCTGTTTCAGTCCCAAGCGGTTCTTGCTTGTGACTCCTTCTCTGCTGCCTTTCCTCTGACCAGGGATGGGGCTCGGTATGGTGAAGCTTTGGAGGCCCCCAGCAAGAGAGCAGCCCACCCAAAGAAGACGGCAAGGGGTTATGGTCTGACCCGCACGGCTGGTATGGCACCTTGCACTCCATTTCTGGTGAAACTGCTTGGCTCGGGGTGTTGCTGTTGGGAGGGCTGGTGGGGATGGGTGGTCCTGCATGAAGATGGGGAGTGAGGAGAGAGTGCTCAAACAGAGGTCCCAGAGCCCTTGGTCTGAAAACACTCTCCCTATCCTGCCTTGTGATAGAGGAGACAGCAAAATGAATGTCTTGCAGGCACAGAGGCAGATTTCTTTGATGTGCTCCATAAAAACCATCAAAGTAAGTCACTTGTGGAATAAGAAATGAAGCAGAGGTGTTGTCATTCCTGGGGAAGGCAGATGTCATCATGGTGGGGTTCTGGTGATGACCACCTCTCTGCAACAGCAAGGAGCCAGCGTGCTGTTTTAGGGGTACTTGCTGGGTTAGGCACGATTCAGCAGCACTGGCTGCTGGAGTCTGGGCAGGATCAAGCCCCTCCTGGATGGGCAGATGAGATGTTCCTCACCCAGAGCCAACTTCTTCCCCCTCTCTTCCTCTGCTCCTAGGTGAGGCGATGAAGTTGAATGAGCGAAGTGTGGCCCACTATGCCACTTGCGACTCGCCTGCTGACCATGCTGGCTTCCTCCGCAAGCGTGTGGAGCGGCACCACCACCATGCCCACCACCACCATGCCACCTCCTACCAGCGCCGCTGGTTCGTCCTCAAGGGCAACCTCCTCTTCTACTTTGAGGAGCGGGAGAGCCGTGAGCCCATGGGCTTGGTGGTTCTTGAGGGCTGCACCGTGGAGCTCTGCGAGGCTGCTGAGGAGTTCGCCTTCGCCATCCGCTTCGATGATGCCGGCGCGCGGGCTTACGTGCTGGTGGCTGACGGGCAGGCTGCCATGGAGGCCTGGGTGAAGGCGCTTTCACGGGCCAGCTTCGACTACATGCGGCTGGTGGTGAGGGAGCTGGAGAAGCAGCTGGAGGAAGCCTGCAAGAGCTTGGCTGCTTGCTGCAAGTCTCCACGGAAGTCCTCCTCTGGCAGGAAGAGGCACCTCTCCAACCCCGCCTTGCTGCCTCTCCAGGAGAAGCCCACCATCCTGGAGAATGGTTACTCCACATGGGGCAGCAGCAGTGGTGTCCCTGGGGGAGCTACATGCCCTGACCGTGACGGGGGGCATGCAAAGCCCCCACCCCTGCCTCCGCGACGGCGTTCAGCTGCCAACAGTGCCATGGGGTCCCCAGCACCTGGCCTCTTGCCAGAAAGCCCGGTGTCACCAGAGACGGCCTGCTTCTCCAAGTTGCACAGCTGGTATGGGCAGGAGATTGCCGTGCTGAGACGGGAGTGGCAGGAGAGGCAGAAGGTGGGGCACCCATGACCAAAGGCACGAGCCACTGGCCAGCCCAGCAGCATGACCCCCACACAGGAATAGCAAAGTAAGGGATGCTGCCCTCCCCCTGCCCTGGTCGGTGGCCGAGCATGCGGTACATGTGTGCTTCAAGGGGAGTGTGGGAAGGACCCAGGTCTTTCATTTCTGCCCTTGAGGCTTTATAAATCTGGAGAGCACATAGTACCCAGGGAACTGCCTTTGGATTCTCCTCAACCGATGATACGGTGTGAAGAGGGCCCAAATCAGCATGATGCAACAAACCTCACCCAAGAGGCTTGGCCTCTTGGCATCGTGGTGTGGTGGATGTCCTAGGTGCTTCATCACCTGCCTCTCCTTCATCACTTATTTTTGGATTTGTTTCTCAGTGTGGAAGTTTGCACAAGTCAGCATTTATTATTGTCTGTGGTCTTGCACCAAAGTCCTTCTGCCTTTGCTCTTCACTGCAGATAAGGCTGGGCTCTTACGAAACGCCTCCGCCAAGCCACTGGCCCTGGGGGGTGCCTCCAGCCCCAGACCTTTTTCACCACAGGACACATGAGCCGCTATGGCTGTGGCTGGCCCAGCAGCCAGGGCAACAAGGACCAGGCTCTTGTGTCCTTTTTAAAAAAAATATTTTATCTAACCCTTCTCCCTGCTAAATCCCTCAGGATGTGGATTTTGTGGGCTTGCATCCATCTCTTTGGGTGCCCAAGCCTAGCAGTGAGGCTAAAATGGAGACACAGAGCCTGGTCTGAAGCAAGAGCTGGGACCAGGAGCTCCCCAGGGCTGTTCTCGACTACTTGAGCAGTAGCCAAACTTGTTAATGTCTCCAGCCTTCAGGGACACTAAAACCTTTCTGCCTTGCCAGGAGTGAATTTATCAGCCTCTGCGCAGACTGTGGCTCCTGCAAAGTGCCGTACAAGGCTCAGTCGGCTCGCTGGGCAGCTTGCCCATGACGGCGTCCAGAGCCACGCTCTTGCAGAGCCTCTCTCTCTGTTGTGGCTCTGCCCAGCTGCTGGCAGAGCTGCGCAGTCAGCCTCAGGAGAGGCTGTGGAAGAGCAGAGAGGAGGGCCGGCCCCAGGAGAAGGGAAGGTGTGGGAGTGAGTTACTGGTAGCACTGACTGTGTCAGCAGTGCCTGGGCTTGCCCCTCCAGCAGCAAAGCCATATTGCTGCCTTCTACCAAAGCCAGAGCCTGACCTGCCAGCACCTCCCTGGTCTCTGTAGCACATCCCATTCTCCGAGCAGGTGAGGAGGGCTCCGGGGAAGCACACTTGTTGCCTCACCGCAGAAACAGACTTGTCCTTCACTAATAAGAAACCTTGGCCACAACGTGGGTGGGTGCTGCTTCCAGGGACTAGAGCACCCTGGAGATGGTGCTGATCACTCTATCCTCTCTGGCATGGGCTGTTTCAAAGCAGAAAAAAGTGAGTGAAGCAGTCTCATGTTCTGTATCTAACAGCGCTAAGTCTGGTTTTATTGCCCTGTTTTATTACAGAGGAAAGCAAGAGGCTGTTCCAGGTCATGACTAGTAGGAACCTATTTGCTTTTCTGGAGTTAAGCGCACCCAGCTTAGTACTTTGCAATAGCCAGCAGAGATTGCCAGTGCAGAAATCAAATTACTTCCATTAACTTTTGGTGCCTTTGAAAATATATCTCTGTTAGTTTTGGATGACGAGCTTCCAGCCTCTTGCCTAATTATGGCTCAATGGTGTATTAGAGGAAATCAAACCTTAAATCAGATCTCAGGACTATGGGAGATTAACCTTTACATACAAGTGATACAATCCAGTCCTCTCCAGTTTGTGTTTATATTTCTTCACAGTAGGGATCCTCAAGTTTGGGAAGATTATTTTTGTTCTGCCTTTTTAAGCGACAACAGTTCAGAAAAAACAGCAGCAGATGGCCAGAGGCCAGCGCCCAGGCTCCATCAACAGCCCAGCTGGCAGGACTTATGGGCCAGCATTGCCTCCCAACCTGCTGCTTAAATTGTTCAGTGCTGCTGCGTTTCCACCAGGGAACCTGGCTCCTTCCCCATGGCAGGGCAGCACCATCAGGGGATGGCACGACCTGGTGCCTCCTTGCTCTCAGCGTGGGTATTTTGAGGCCAGGGGCAGATTTGACAAGGATTTTTCTTTCTTCTTTTTAAATTTAACACAGAAGAATATTCCCAGTCTCAGACTTACATAAGGCAGTTTGTCAGTAAAGATTTAACTTCCAAACTAAATAAAGATGTAATGGCTTCAAGATGGGAGACCCAAGAATTGTGAGCAACTTGAAAGGGACAATAAATTAACAAAGCCAGTTCTGTCAGGACTAGAGCTGAAACAGTATTATTCATTAAGGACAGTTTCACTTTTAAGAAGCTTAGTTTGTTTTAATAAGCCAGGATTGTACTAGTAACACTACTAAAGAGCTTATATTTAATGCTTTAAGCTGTCCCATTCAAATGGCACAATTTCCATGCTACCTGCCTCTGCATTAGTACGTATCCCAGCTAAATCCTAAATCCTGCAAATGAGGAGCTGCGCTCTGCTCTCTGTCTGATCGCATTTGGAGTAATTTCATGTTTTATTCTGCAGCGCTGAGAAGAAAATGGCTGAATCCTGATCAGTATTTGTGCTCAGCCCAGCTATCCATGCCTGGGCCTTTGCTAATTCTCCAAAGCCCTGCATGACGTTGGACGCGCTCGGTCAGGCCTTCCTCATCATCCCGCTCGTGTAACAGGGATGGCCCTTTAGCAAGTAAGAAGAGCTGCCATTGGTGCCATGCCCAAACTTGTACAGAAATGCAGCAGGTTTTTTTAATGACCACTGCTGGCCTCATTAGGCAGGAAGGACCTGGGTGACCCACCGCCTCCTCTGAGATGGAGGCAATCAAACCAGCTTGTCTGAGGATCAGTTGTGCTGGTGGCACCTTTGAAGCAGCCCCCACACAGGTCGGGATTTTAGCTTCCTGAGACCGCACATGCATCTGGCTAATGGAGCATCCTCTTGGTCTGCAGGCAGAGCTCATTAAGGGAACAGCAGAGTTTTCATTGTCCCCAAGAGCAAAATGAGGCCGATTGCTACACAGTTTCTTCTCCAGTCGTTCAGGTTTGGACTGTTTCACCTTCCGCCTTTGCTTTCCCTTATTATTTCTTAAAAATAGAAAATGTCTGGGCAGCACAAAACAGGTTCCCTAGCAAAGAACTCTAAAGTTGTAATGGCTACTTTTCTTAAAACACGGAAGTCAACTCTTTTTTTTTTTCAAAGATTTTCCTTTAGTGTAACAATGCAAAGCAATGAGAGAAAAATACTTGAATTTAAAAGAAATTGAAGACTGCAAGATGGGCATGGGAGAGATTCTGGCATGGTCTTTGTAAGCTGTGCCAAGAAGGGCTCCCAATCCTGTTAAAATCGTTGATGAAAAAACACTTTTGCTGAAGCTGGGATTTCAGATTCAGGCCCAGAACTTATTGAGGTTTTTTCCTAGACATTCAGAGTTTTATAAAACAACTGTGGTGGTGCTTTCCACTGAATCCTAGTGATAACAATAACCTGAAGATTTTACCTGTGGTCACCACCAGCCATTCAGTGGGCATTTACGACCAGGATTAGACATCTTCCATTACAGGAGCTAGCGCATTAGTAGTTTCAGGGTGGGTGACCCCCCCAATCTTACCTCTCTTAGCTGTCTTTTGCAGAGGAATTTACCCCCCCTGAAACACAGGGGGAACGCGTGGAGCCCTGTGGCTGTGGCCTCTTTCGGGAGCACCGAGGGGCTTCCCGGCCATGCTCCAAGAGCCCACTGAAACGCGCCCGCCTTTCGAAGCGCCCGTTCTGTGCAGACACCTCCTCCCTCTGGACGCGGCCGTGCGTGCGCCTTTGTTTACACCTTTCATACTCCGCATTGCCGTTTGTGTGTATTTCTGTGCCGTGAAGCGAAATAAACTGATGCCATTTGTAGCTGGCAGTGGATGGAGCTCCGAACCCCTGACGCCTGTGGGCACCTGCGCAGCCCGCCCACCCCCACCCGGCCCAGCTTTCCTCTGCCGACCCAGAGTCATGGCAGGGCGCAGTGAAAGGTTGCCCAGGTCCCCTTCACCCCGCGCTCTCCCCGAGAGGCCGCACGGGAGGGGGGTAGAAGGAGGGGGTGTCCCGCCCTGCCCCTCAGGCTTCCCCGCTGCGAAGCCCTGCGGCCGCCAGGGACAGCTGCCACGCGGCCCTCAGCCACGCCCCAGGCATGCGCACTGGTGGGTCTCGCGCCTCCATTCAAGCCTCGCGAGACCCGGAGGCTCCACCGCCTCGGGTGACGCCTCGGCTCGGCCGTTACGGGAGCCCGGCCGGGGGCAGGAGGATGGCAGCGACGAGCGGGAGGCTCCTGACAGCGGCTACGGCTTTCTCGGGGCGGGCGGGCTGGGGTGAGCTGCGCCGCATCCCGGCCATGCCGCTTGTGCCCTCCCGGAGCGCCACCGTCACCCGCAGCGGCGCCATTCTTCCCAAGCCGGTTAAGGTGAGCGAGGGGCGAGCGGGCGGGGGCGACAGCCAATCGCGGCGTAACGGATGGCAACGGTGGCCAATTACTGCGGCCGTGTCTGGTGGGGGCGGGACGACGAGGTTGAGTGACAGGTGCTAGGCTAACGAGCTGTGGCCTGGGCGGAGGTGCGGAAGCGCCTGCCCGGTGACCGGAGCTGTCCTGGGGGCCGCGGGCGGGCCCGAGTGGGCAGCGCCGGCCCCTTCCCCGCCCCCCACGAGCAGGACGGCGCTGACCGGGCAGTGTCCCTGCGCCGTAAGGAGGAGATAAACCCCCGCCTGTACCCCGTTTCCCACCGGCAGCCGCTCCCCCAGAGTCAGCGGGGCCCTGCCCCAGCTCCCCGCGGGTCCCCGTTTCCCCGTCGGGAGTTCGTATACCGAAGTGCGATGCCGTTCTACCCGCTGCCCCCCCGGCCCTCTGCGTGCATGTGAGGCCACCTCCGCGCAGGTAGCTGGAAAAGGTAACTCTTCTCCCACCGACTCCTTGCAGACGCCCTTCGGCCTCCTCAGGGTGTTCAGCGTTGTGATCCCCTTCCTGTACGTCGGGACTCAGATCAGTAAAAACTTTGCAGCCCTGCTTGAAGAACATGATATCTTTGTCCCAGAGGATGACGACGACGATGATTAAAGGGTATGTCATTAACACAACTGGCAATCCAATTATTTGCGCTTCCTGTAGGCTCGGGGCAGGAAGAGAATCGCAGAAATAGAGACAGCAGCAGCTTTGAAAGGTGCATTTGTGGTTAAACACACAGGCACCTGCAGCTGTGTTGCCTCTGGATACAGACTGCAGTTTCTGTATACCACAGTGGAGCAGCCTGGCATCTGTATGTGCAGTCCCCACAAGATACACTGAAGCAATTGTAATAAACTGATGATGTTTCAGATCTTGCAGTTTGAATCAGAAATAAACTAGTCAGCAAGGGTCTATACTGCAGGCGGAAGAGGGACTTCAACATTATTATATGTTTACCTGTTTTAAGTCTTTGCTAACTCACAGAATGAGTATTTTAAGATACTGGAATTATGACATAGAGATGAAGGGAGCATACAAACAGGAGGGGAATCAACTTTTTAAAAGGGCAGATAATGGCAGGACAAGGGGGAATGGTTTAAAGCTGAAGGAGGGAAGGTTTAGATTGGATATTAGGGGGAAGTTTTTTACGGAAAGAGTGGTGAGGTCCTGGAAGAGGCTGCCCAGAAAGGTGGTGGATGCCCCATCCCTGGAAGTGTTCAAGGCCAGGTTGGATGGGGCCCTGGGCAACCTTGTGTAGCTCCAGGCCTGAGGTTGGTGGCCCTGCCTGTGGCAGGGGGGTTGGAGCTTTATGATCCTCGGGGTCCCTTCCCACCCTTGCCATTCTATGATTCTATGAACAATCTGAGAGAACTCCAGAACCCATCAGAACAAACTGTCCTGTTACAACACTGGTCTCTGGGGTACTTGGACTTGTCAGATAAGGTGAATTATGTCCATCTGCTTTTACCTACAGTACACTACACTTCCGCCTGTGTTACGGGTGTACGTCTTTATAGAAAAGATAAGTTGTTGCAAATAGCGTTGGTTTATAAGCCGTTTGGTGGATGTATTCCAGTTGATAAAGGGATTTTCCAGCTGTGCAGCTTAATCCAGAAAATTAAAATTTTGTAGATGGGGTGGCCTGTTAGAAACTCCTTCCTGTAAACCCCCACCTTGTGTGGCTTGGGGGAAGATAAGGACTGGAGCATATCTGAAGAGTAATGGCTTATTACTCTATTTGCAGATCTGTAATGAAGGAACAGAAGGGAGAAAACCATTGACAAAGCAATGGTTCCAACATGTTACCTGTGATTTGTCCTTCCTAAACGGGACGGGGGTCTGCGTGTCCCCTTTGCCGGTGAATGGCCTGTGCATGTCTACGATGGAAATCACATAGGTCATGTTTGAAGGAAGTGCTTGATCAGCCCTGCACCCTTGCACACATGTGCTCACCTCATCAGACTGCCTGGGATTCCTTTTATTAGCAATATGGGAAACAATTAAAGCTCAAGAGATGGAGATGTATGACTTGGGTCTTGTGTTTTTATAGATTATGTGCCTATCAATTAGTGTTTCTGTTCTAACCTTTCTACCTCCATATGGGTGTGTCAGGAAGGAGGCTCTCTTCATATTTAGTTCCTCTCATGAGTCCTTTCTGTAATTCAGTACTAACCTACAGTGACTGGAACCCAAGAAAAAGCAGCAGCCCCACAACACATCCCCATTAAAAGAATAGGGTTCATGTTGACACTGGTACTGCACTTCAAATAATGTCAATTTGCAACCCAGCACTATGCACATATGCCTGACAGAGACTGTATCATTAATTTCACCTCCCTGGGGACTGCATATTATCATTGCAGATTTAAAGTTTTGAGTAGGTAAAGATCAAAACTGGCAAATTAACTCAGCTGGTGTGTTTTACAGCATTTAATCTATGAACAGTGAAGATATCTAGATGCACTGGCTCCAAGTACCTAGTAATTTCTAGGTAGTTCAGTACCCCTTACGTCTGAGCCCAAGTATGTTTATTTTTTCAACTGTGTATAAACACTTCTTTGATATAAGTGTTTAGTATTGCAATTAAGTGCTTTCATAAGAGACTTTAATGTGTACTGCTAGGGCATGCAGAGAGTATCTTCAGTCACATCGGACCAGCTGTTTCCTCAAATACCTTGAGAGGTTAAACTCATAAATGACTCTTGGGTTTAAGCCAGCATTGTCCCAGTGTCTTTCTCTTGGTTTCTGGTCACTGGCCTGGCCTGTTCTCTTGACTGCCCACTTTCCCCTTCAGCATTCATTTAGTTGTTAAAAGTTTACGTTGCACACATAAGCACTGTGAATAGTTCAAACAGCAACATGTGCTCCCATACTATTTAGCACTGCTTTTGATGGCTGCTGTCTAACTCTCCAGCACAGCTACTGAGAGACAAGGGAGGCAGCTGTAGCTGAAGGCAGCTGGCAGGTGCCTGAATCGCTGTGTATCTGAGTTGCCCCTCCTTCCCCAATGCCAACCGAGGAGCAGTTGTTCAGCTCCAGTTGGGAGCCAAACCCATCCCTGCCTTCTATACTGCCAAACTCCTCATCACTGCTCTATCACACTACCTCTCCTGGTCCTGCCTGCCTCAAACCTGTCCTTGATAACATCCCCCCCAAGGTCCTAGTTACACACACACATCCCTGAGGCTTGCTACTTCACAGGGGGAAGAAGGCTGCAGTATTTAGGCAAGGATAAAAATGCTACGACTAAGATTCGATGCTGATCACACATGGGGGAGCTCGGGCACCAAGTTACCTACTGAAACCCAGGCCTGAGTGGCAAAATAAGAAATTCTCCTTACCCTTCTTGAAATGGAACCAGTAATTTGATTCAGTTAAAGAGGTGATGGTAGGATACCATCTTCTGCTAGGCATCAGCAGCTCTTACAAAGCCTCTGTATTCTAGACAGAAGTACAAACCCCCATTTTTCCAGGTAATTTCATTTTGTAGCAGAGAAATGGACTCTGCTGATCTTTTTATTGCACAAAGGGCTTTATCAGCCTATTGGGTTTTACTCCATTGCGAGGAAGCAGAGAGACTAGTGTCCAAATGAAAAAAAACAAAGTCAACAAAATCACAGCATGAAATTGTGAAACACTGTATGAACACAGATGGGCCTTGAGCACATGACTGGTTTTGCTACTACTCTGGCCTTCCTGAATGCCCGCTTTTTTTCTGCTCGCTCTTTGACAGAGCAGACACTTATGTACAGGGCTGCAGGCTAAATAGAAAGCCCCATGGCCCCGTTGTATTCTGGTTTTTCAGCAGACACTCCAGGGCAAGTCATGAACAAACTCCTTCCACTGAAAATACACACTGGCAAAAGCTAGGAAATCAGAGCTCTTCAGATCACGACGACTTGCACACATTCCGGGTTCAGGTTTAGTCATTAGTCTCTTAACAGGCTACATAATCTCTCTGTATGTTTTTTTTTTTTTCTACTATATAGAACTTTATTTGTAATGCAAGGCAGGAAGACACAGAGTCAATCTCTCAGGGATCGTGGCCCGCATAGAATTTGGACAGAAAGTCTTTAGGTCGTGGGGTTTCCGTCTCATGGAAATACCTCATGACGTGAGTCCTCTGCTTCCACACCTGAATGGTTTCTTGAAGTTCCATTTTTCCCTGTGCACAGACAAAAGAATTTTAGACAAGTTCTGAGAGCCCAGTTCTGTATATTTATACAGCAAGATCAAAGTTACTTGAATACACTGAGAAACACCCTTAAGATAGGATTAACTGTTGATGCAGCTAAAGACTATTTGCATCACCTGTACCATGACACAAATATACAGACTGTTGCTGCCTTGCAACTTTAATGTTCCATGTCCTATACTAATGAATCACTTGTTTGTACAGCACAGTTTTCCAGCCCTGGAATAGGCAAGGGACCCTGCCCTCTTCGTAAGAGCCTGTCTCTCTTGTGACCAGCACCCCCCCTTAAAAACCTATGTAACATTCCTCACTCTTACACATCTCTATTGAATGTTAGCTGTAAAAGTAAGTAAAATTGCTGCTAAGTGCTCCAGCCTGTGAACTACTGTAATAGTTTCAGAGGATGGCAGCACAGGGCAGAAACAGCTGCTTCGAACTGTCACCTACCCTGTTATCTAGAATAGCGTTTGCAGATTTTTTTCATTATGTAAACACAAGACTACCTTCAAATGCAAGATGTACAGCAGGTAAGCACAGCAGCCCTTGGTTGGAAGCTTTGTAGTGCATCAGAACTGCAGAGGTCAGTTATCGTTGCTCAGATTCATTCTGAAGCCTTGCCCTACTCTTGGTATGTTGATTATTGCTTTGAACCAAGCATAACCAAACGTGTTACAGACTCGATGTGTTTTGCCACCCAAAGCCACTCTCCCACCAAGTACTGCCACTTGAATGTAACTTTTGGAATTGGTGAAGAAAGCCACATCCCAGTCTAAGGAAGTACTGTAAGGAGTTTGTAATTTTAATAGTAAACTAGCAGCATTTTTTTTCTTTGATTGCCATTGTTTTCTAAATAAAACCAAACAAGAATCTCACCACTACCACCCCTCCCCCCAAACAAGCATAGCATGTAAACTGCTGCTTTGCTTGCTATACATTTCCTCTTTTACATCTGCAAACTGGGAGAGTCAGCACACTGACTGGCAGAAATCCTCTAAGATTGAGACACTATTCCTCTGAATGCCAAAGCAGCTTGATCCCTTATCAAAAGGTTTGTTGACAGAGATAAACTGACCTGGATTGCAAGAGAACTCCAACATAGCACAAGCCAAAAAACCCCTGTCCTTCTCCTCCGTGACACTTGCCACTAATTATCCACTCACATTATCTGCCGCTTTGACAAAATGGGAGTAACTTGTTTGTACCTTAATGACCAGCATGTCTATCACCCGCGGATCGGTGACGTGGGCGTTCTTCAGGAACATCTCTCGCACCTTGTTACGCCCCTGCTTCACCGTAATGTCCAGCTGGTACAGGTGCACTAGGAAAAACACAACACCCACAGATGTCATCTGTATTGAATGGCTGCAAGTTGGAGCACAGGAGGTTCCGCACCAACATGTGGAGGAACTTTTTCACAGTGAGGGTGACAGAGCCCTGGGACAGGCTGCCCAGGGAGGTGGTGGAGTCTCCTTCTCCGGAGATATTCAAGACCCGTCTGGATGCCTATCTGTGCAGTATGAGCTGGGGAGCTGCTTTGGCAGGGGGGTTGGACCCGATGATCTCTCGAGGCCCCTTCCAACCCTTACAACTCTGTGACTCTGTATTGCTTTTCACTTCTTCCGCTGGCAACATGCAACTCAACCCTGCAAAGCATGACACGCTCATCTGCTCTTCTAACACCCACCAGCTTCGCCAGTACAATTAATTTAAAGCAAATAAGCCGCTCAGCCATGGTACGGGTCCCAGGGCAATTCTGAGGAGGCAGGTAATCACGCCACACACCTGGAAAGTTACAGCCAGATTTCTGCGCTGCTCAGTCAGGAAAAGCAAGTGGTAAGTAAGGGTGGGGAGACCGGGGGTCCCGTCCCCCTCCCGGAGAAGGCAAGGCAAACCCGCCGGGCCTGTGCTGCACCGCGGAGCGGCCGAGAGCCCGCAGCTCCGCAGCCACCGCGTTCAGCTGCCCCGGAGCAGAGGGCCGGGGCAGGGTAACGGCAGCGAGTGGCTCAGGCAGGACCCATCACGCCAGGAGTGACCGTCCCCACCGGCCCTGACCCTTTAAGGACCCAACGGCTGCGGAGTGGCCGCTACGACCTTGAGCTGGCGCTCCCACCCGCGCATGCGCGGCCGGCCCCGCAGCCCTCACCCGTGTTGGGCACCTCGCGGTACCACGCGCGGTACAGCTCTCTCACGCGCCGCTTCGCTTCGCCCAGGTCCCGGCTGAAGATCGGCTTCACCGCTGCCGCCACCGCTCCTTTGCCCGCCACCGCCATCTTGCTGCAGCCGCCGCCGCGGCTCTGCGCCTTGCGGCCCGCCCCTTCCCGCCGCCGGTGGGGACGCGCACCGGCACGGCGATCCTCTATTGGACAGTTGCGCTGCCGTTCCAGCCTTTTGGGCCTGGCAAATAACGACAGACGGCGGCCTCCTGCCTGATCGGCCGAAAGAAATGCCAATCCCCGCCGGCTGCGGGCGGGAGGAGGGTGTCAGCGGCCGGGCCGGGCCGCAGTGTGAGGCGGGGTGGGTGTTCCTGCGTCCCGCTTCACGAGCCGCGCGGGCGGGGTCAGGCTCGGGGGCGGTGTGAGCGCCGGGCGGCCGGGCACGGGGCGGCAGGCGGAGGGAAGGCCGTCAAGGGAGGGGAGTGCGGGATCGGTACGAGGGGGAGGGTTTAGTCCCGCAAGGCTCACTGACTGCCGTGGCCTGATGATCGCCTCCCTGAGCAGGGGACTGCCTGCCAGTGGTGGAAGTGCGGCGGCTGCCGCAGGCTCCTGGTGAGCCCCGCGTCCCCGCCGCCACAGTCACCTCCAGGCCAGGCCCCGAGGCGGTGGGGGCCGGAGGCAGCAGCGCCCTTCTCGGCAGGGGCCCGGTTCTCCCAGGGGCCCGGTTCTCCCAGGGGCCCGTCCTACCCGGCCTGTGCCAGCACCCGCCCCCAGCTCCCAACGCCAGCTGATCAGCTCTTAGGGCCGCTTTTGGCTTGGAGATGCTTTCCCCTTCCCGATGAGGAGTGCTAGATCGGCATTTTGCAGTGACCTATTTGTCCCCGTTTTGCCTCCAAGGTGCTACACCAGCTGATGTTTACACTTGGCAGACTGTCTTCCCTTCAATGTGTTCTTGCATGCTGGAGAAAGGACTCTGCTCCAGGTATACACACACTTGGTATTCAAATATGTGACTGCACAAATAATTTCTGTTTAAAGTAGTTCACTGGCAGCTACTTTTTCAAAGCACTTACACGGGTGCTGGTAACTATGAGCCCAGGCATGTTCAGTTCAGTGTCATTGAACCAACCTGAAAAGTAACTCTGTAAAGATGTTGAAAGAAACAAGTAGGGTGTTGGCTGTAAGGAGAGAATTGTCAAGCGAGTATCTGAGGCAAGTCTGTGAGACAAGCAAAAGAAGAAAGGTGAGAAGATTTTGTATATCACTTTTATTCTTTCACATTATTTTGTAGATGAAAAGCATAAATGTGCACTTCTCGCTGAAGTAAAAATCTTAACAATGGGAAGTAATTCAAGAGCTTACACAGCTTCCAAAATTACTATTAGAAAGCTATGAATGTGTGTGCACACGTGGACTCAGTTTCAGAGATGCATTTCTGTTATAATTATGCATAGAAGCTCCTTTATGCTATGGCATTTTCAGCAACGTGGTTAAAAGGTAGTTACTACTAATCTAAATATCAAGGTATCTTAATACTTTGCAAAACAGTTTGTCAGAAATATTGCAGGAAGAAAGGTAGCTCTGAGATCTACAGCTGCCCTGTTTCAAACAGCGCAACTTCAAACAGTGCAACTCCATCCTTTTGAGTTCCAAACCTACTTAAGAGCTAACTTTATGTAATGCTGAAAAAAAGTAGTTTTTGGGAACTATTTAGATAGCAGAGGGTAAATACAGACACCTGGATTCCTCTTAAATTATATTTATAAGAATTTTTGAATTTCACAAATAACCTGCTCTGTGGCTGAAACACCATATAGATTATTTATGTACTCCTTCCTTGGTGTTTATTGGAGGCATAGTGTCACATAAAGGTCATCAGGCATTTCTCTGGATTAAAACTCCCCTTTGGGCTATAAATGAATGCAGTGCAACATGTGTGCAATGGACAGGAGTATGCAGTAAGCAGGAAGGAATGATGGGAATATGTATTTTTTGGATGGTAAGATTCCTCAGGAGCATTGCTATGAAACTGCATTTAAATGTCACCTTATTGTTAGAGCTGAAGTTCTCTCCCTGCCTACCAGCAGCATATGCCAAACCAGCTGATGGGCCATGGATTGTTTTTGCAGGAACTGAGCAGGAACTGAGCCAGAGCTGGAGTCCCCTGAGCACCAGGCAGAGGCACATGCTGCTGTGGAAAGGCACCGCCTGGGAGGCAGAGTGTAGCAGGGTATGCAGTGGGGCTAAGGGAGTGGGCCAGGAGTTCCTTGCTGATTTTTCCAAGTCTTCTTGCTCCTAAAATTGCCAAGCACCCAGGGTTGTCTTTTACCCAGGATGCCCTTGTATTCCAGTAAACTAATTCAGGACTGAGAGTTCTTTCAGTAGCTGTGTGCTCAGTGAACTGCTTCTGGAACTGAGGAGAGCCCAAAGTACGGCAGAGCTGGCTGACTAGGCATATATGTACTTGCAACCTTGATCATCATTTATAACTTGCTATGGCTGTCTGAGTCATGATCTGGGACTGGAATTAAGATAAACTGTACCATTGGCCAAGTCCTTACTTTACACACCTTGAGACACCTGCACAGACTTAAGAGGTCTTGAGTGGAACCCAGGATGGTCCTGCCTAAAGCTGCAACATTTCTGACAGAGTTTGCATCAGTGGTGGTTTCTGAGTGAGAGTGGTGTGTACTTATCTTGGGATAGCTTGCAGCTGGTATGGGTGTGGGGAGTTTGTGAAGGCAAAGTGACCATCCTCCCGTGGCCTGGGCTGGTCCTCAGGGAGCACAAAGGTGAACTTCTGCAGGAGAGTGGTAAAGAAAATAAAGAGCTCCATCCTGGCCATCTGTTCCCCGAGGCAGGCACGGCGACCTGCAAGACAGGGAGTAGAAAGCGTCGGTGAAAGAGAACATTAAACCATGCTGGAATTGCTGTTGGAGGAGCAGATCGCTCCTGCTGTGCCTCTCACTTGCAGCTGGATCCTCCCCTCAGATTTACCTGCTGAGAAAGGCAGGAAGGCCTCTGGTTTCACAAACTGTCCCTTTGCATCCAGGAAGTGTTCAGGGTAAAACTCGTTTGGCTTCTCCCAGACCGCCTCATCCTTCAGCACGGAAGACAGGTTGGTGATGATTGTTGTCCCCTGCACTCCACAAGAGGAAACAATTTATGTGAGAACAGCAGCATTATCTTGGCACAGTGGATTAGTGCTGGTTCCTCTTCAGTTGGTGTCTCACATCTAATAGGAACCATTGCTTGGTGCTTCAGAATAAGGCAGTGACCTGTATCTCCTAAGCAGAGGTAAAGCAGGGTGCTTTTCCAGTGATACATGGTGCCTGCCCTATGCTCTGAAGAATCTCAACTTCTAAAACCTGTATCCTTACAAAGGCCATTGTGTGCAAATGCCAATTCCATGGTTACACTGTGGAAAGAGTCCCTGCTTCTCGGATCCTCATGGACTTGTTTTATAGCTAGAGAGAAAAAGGTGACTGACAGACTTCAAAGCCCAACATGCAGGGGCCATGGGAAATTGCAGAGCTTTCTTGTTAAAGCATTGGTTCTAGGAACATGTGCTTAGAACACTGGTTCTAAGCTAGAGGAGATGTTGCAAAGGTAAAACAAAATAAATGCCTGGCCTGCATTGCTCCTAATACTGCTAGAGCAGCTACTGCCATAATGGGCACCGAATATCAGTGGCATTTGAATAGCTTTAGAGATTAGAGATTTAACTACGACTGTTTTAGGAAAGCCAAAAGCCTGGTGTTGTGTGCCTCCTGAGAACCTGTTAGGAGCCTCTTAGGCTCTGTTACTTGTTTCCAACCCAGGCAATGAATGTCACAGCTCACTGAGAGGAAAGGAAACCTTTGCATTAAGTTGCCACTGCAGTTGGGTTCCCACATAACCGGTGCAAACCTAGAGCATAAATGTGACCATCTGCTTGGGTTTAACGTTTCAAAATGTCCTACTCCAGTGCTCGCCAGTGAGTGGAATTTGGGGCTGGAAGTGCAATGCTACAGAGTCACATGGGGTTACCCACATCCCATGCCTGTCATCTGCAGCAAGAGAGGATGATGCATTGCTTGTCTGGTCACTGTCACCTTAGGAATGAAGAAGCCTTGCAACTTGGTGTCTCGGTATGTCATGTGAGGTAATGCGAGAGGAATGATGTCCCCGTAACGTTGCACTTCATGGATCACAGCGTTGGTGTAGGGCATGCTGGCTTGGTCCTTCATAGTGGGTGATCTCTCTCTGCCAATCACCTTGTCGATCTCTGCTTGGACCTTACCTGAAAGCAGCATAGCAAGGAATTAGAGCGCCCTTAGAGAAACAGAAGGGGCTGGTACAAGCTGTAGGAAGGTTGGCAGCATGACACTAGACACTGGGTGAGAGCAGGGCAAGCAATTAGAGAAAAGAAACTAGAGAGGACTACATTTGGGTTTAGTTGACCAGGGGATCTCTAGAACTGTTCTTTTTGCATATGTCTTTAAAAAGGTTTTGTTACTCAACATGCTACCTTACCCCCCTGTGCAGCTGGAAGGGCACCTGAGCATGCAACATTAGGGAATGAAAACAGATGAGCATCTATTCCAAATACTGGAAAGAGGGTACTCTGGCTACTGAAAGTCTCTGGGTAGCCTTCAAAATGAAGGCAAGAGTGAATGTGCCCTTCCAACTCCAGTCTTTATCAGGGCTTTCCCCCCACCCCGGTCTCTGCCAGGACAGCTATGTTTGGGAATTGTTTCTCCTGGTTTCTGCTAGATCAACAATCACCGAAGCTGTCCCTTATTGCAAAATACCCAAACTGTGGAGAGAAGATGTTCAGTCTCTTTGCAGAAAAATGAGGGTTAAAGGGAAGACACTGCAGCTCTGCCTGTCTTCTGACTTACTCTGTATTTCTGGGTGGAGAAGCATGTACAGAAATGCCCACCGGAGAGTGGTGGAGGTGGTCTCAGAACCAGCTATAAACAAATCTGCAGTCACTAGACGAAGGTTGTTATAGTTGAAACCGCTTTCTTCAGCCACCTTACCCTGTGGAGAGCAAAAACGTGGGTAATTTGAGCTGGGGTTCTTCCATTGTTCCAGAGAAGTACTGAGTAGCACTAGATCTGTTTTTGCTGACCAAGAAGTTCATTGGCAGAGTAGAGCATAACAAAGGCAACGATCTGTGTATGTCCGATGTACTTCAGTAACTCTGTTACCTTCTGTATTTGGAAGTTATCAAGTCACCCCCAGTGTCCTGAGAGATGACCGCTACACCTGCCTGCAGGACAGAAGTGAATGCCTTGTGCTCAACACAGACAGCAAGCCCCTGTCTGTTACTTGCCATAACATCCTCCTCCAGAGGAGGTGGAACACAGCTATTCAGGTTTGATCAGATCATAAAACCCACGCAGTAGAGAGGAGGCTGAAGTGATGTGGCATGCAAAATTAAACTATTTTGAGGGTTTATCTATAGCTATGCCTTACAGATTCTCGCTGCTTCTGCCCTGCTATTTTCTTACAATTAAAAAAAAAATAAAAATCAGGGTATCATTGCTGCTTATTAAATCTGCAACACCAATTTCAGCAAAACTGGTCTCTCATCCAAATGCTAATTGAGCTCAAATTTGTTAGCATATGAGATATGACAAGCTCTCTGCATGAGTTCATCTGCTTGTCTTTTCTAATCCTCTTTATACTTTCCTTTCCTAGGGACTAGCCTCTGTTAAGTTATTCTCTATATTTTGATGCTGTTGTAATATGGCTAGCAATTAATAAGGCATTTAGGGCTCAATGGTATGCCAATATTTTATGGTATGCCAATATTTTATTGGTATGCCAATAAAAGATCTCTGGCAAGGGAGGTATGGGACTGACCTAACCAAAAGTAGCCCAGTAGAGGGATTTGTCAGACTGGCTTGTCATCAGGGGACCTTAATGAACAGAAGAGAAATGTGACAAGAGGCAACACAGTCAGGCTGAAATCCACCCCCAAATAATACTGTTCAGTGCAGGGTAACACAGGCCACGTTTCTCTGCCCATGTGAGCTGGGGTGGTAGCGCATGGACTGGAGGTGCCTGGTGCCTGCAGCATGGCAGAGTTAATTACACAGAGCAGCACTCCAGCCCGAGGACCCGATGGCCGGAGTAATTCATAGGCAGAACTTGCTACTGTTGCTCATCTGACACTTGAAATTTAGTGAATCCATGTGCAGAAACATACAGCTGACACAAGTACCTTTGATTTTATACTGACTTTGTGCCTGACTGAATCAAAGGAAAGATTCCTTTTAATTTCAGTGAGGTTCAGATTTAGGCCTTCATCTGATCTGTAGGGAACTAGTTCTTTGCAAGCAATTCAAAGACACACTTCCTGAAGGAGATGCCATCTTTCCAAGTCATAACCTGATTTAAAGACAGGCAGTGGACTGACAATGATACCAAAAACCCAGTCTGATCAGTTTCGTAACCGACTTTGAGACTTCAGTCATTAAGGCATTGACATACACAGAGTCTTGCATACTGACAGGTGCCCTGACACAAACTTAGAAATACTAGCAAAGTCTCAATCATTGCCTTTTAAATGCCTTCAAAATGGTGTAGGCTAGAAACAAGGGAGTTGCTAGACTCTGAGGGGAACGTGAAGGTAGAATATGGGAGCAAGAACATCAGCAGATAATATGGTCTTTGAAGTCAATAAAAGAGGTTATAGCATGAAGAAGTTAACACCTTTCATCTCAAGATACAACATGAAATGAAAAATTGGGAAGTTAGTAAGAGGTTTCATACAGCTTTATGAGGGAAGTCAGCTTCTATGAACAAGCTTAAGCAGGCAGAGAAATTGCCTGTGGACCCTGCGGTTGTGGAGGCGTCACCCTACCTTCTCCATTTCCTTTAAGAACGCGTCAGTGAAATCTCGGGTGTGAGCAGGATTCCAGGTCTCCATGTGCTTGTGTATGAGCACATCTATGAAGTCCATTAATTCCTTTTGCCCTCGAAAGACTTTCTGTGGCACTCCGGGGATGCGCAACAAAATAGGCACCACGTTAAGAAGCTGTGATGTCAGAGCCAGAGAAAGACAGAGAAGATACGTGATGCAAAAAGAAAAAGAATAAACCCACAATGCACTCAAGCAACAGAGGGCAGCTTCTCACAGAACACATTACGCTCTCAGTTTACCTGAGGCAGGAATCCAGCTTCATCATTCAGGGAGTTTTCAAACGCATGCAGCAGTTTCTTGAATGTCTCATCACCGTAGTTGAAACGGTCTCCATAGATGGTGGTGCAGATCACATTGCAGACTGCATTATTTACTAGAAAACGTAAATCAAAAGGACGACCTAAAAATGGAAATGGAGACCAAGCAATGAAGCTAAGCAACATCGAGCTGTTGAACCTCAGCTGTCAGCAATGGGAATACACAAATGCCTCCTTCAAGAAAAAAAGCCTCCTTCAAGAAAAAAAGCCTCCAAGCCACTCGAAGTACAAATGCATCATACTAGCAAGAGAAGATTTTCTCATCTCCTACTACTATTTGGTTGATCCTTGTTTAAGGGAGAAACCTCCCAAGAAAAACTGGGTTGCCAGGCTGTTCTGTGACTTGACAGATAACACTTTGCATTGTGTCTAGTTGACAGGTGATGTGCTGTGAAAGCTCTCAGCTGCACTTTCGTTGCATGTGATAACATGTTCCACTAAATTTCACAAACTTAAGAGTTACCCAGTTCTGGGAATAATTATATTATGCCTCTTTATTCATTTCCTGTTTGTTGCCTGTTTCAGATCGGCTAGTGTTACAGTAGCCCCACTGTGTAAATGGGCTTCAAGGTCGAGCAGAGTGACTAATGCCTATAGACTAGAAACCTGCATTTTCTTAGGAAGAGAGGACTGCATGCAGACAGGAGTGGCTGTAGTATTACTTCTCTCTCTACATCACTGTAATGCCTTTTTCTGTGATTTTCTCATCCTTCTGGATGTGACAAACCTTCTTCAGAGCTGATTGCAGAGCACAGAAATCCAGCTTCCTCTATCACTCGGTCCTCCAAGGATTTCTTTCCCATCCCAAAGTTCCTCAAGGTAGAGAGTGCGAATTTCCTTTGCTCCTTCCAGACGTGCCCATATCTTGCTATAACAATCCCTGGAATTATAGATGAGCAAGAAATGTCAGGAGCTCTGACCCATACATCAAGCAAAGTTTGCTAGAGAATAGCAAATGTGAGTTTGGAGGTGCCGGTCTGTGTGGATAGATCAGAGTCTAATCTGTGCAGCTTGTTTATACAGCAGTTGTAGACATGGACTACTGCAACTTCTCGTGCAAGTGCATAACTAGCAAAGGTGGAGGGGGATTCACTGAGAGCAGCAAGTGCTGCTAAGGATAACAGGATCACTCCCACAAACCATTCAGCATTAGACTCGTAGCTTGTGTGAACTGGGTGGCAGCTTGTGCCTCCGCACAGGAGCTAAGGATGAGATGTAGGCTGGGTGCTGGATAATACTCTGTCTTGGAAAAAAGTTACCTTTTTTCTTTTTTTTCCTTTTGATTTGCAATGACAGCAACATGCACATAGTGTGTGGGCATGAGCACTAACCACTGGGTGTTGGGAGCGACCAGCTCCAGCACTGGCAGGAGTGTTGTACCACTGACAGTGTCCTAACACTGCTGGAGAGGTGTGTGCTGGCAGCACCTGGAGCTGTACTACAGCCATTGAGGGGAGCCCCCATTTCATCAGATCTGATTTTGTCACCACCAAAGATGCAAGGAGATTGAGAGGGAAGGTGGCAGTGTACTGAGAAAGACTTCCATCTACCCAGCCCTCCCTGTGCTAGTGCCAGTGGGCAATGCCCATTTCCAAGGGACTTGCCTTCAGATTTATGTCCGTAGCCCAGATGTTCGTACATTGGAAGGTATGGCCGGTCTGCAAAGTCCTCCGATTGGTGGACCAGAGCTTCCTTCACTGTTTTATACCCGTTCAGTACTACCAGGTTGGTCCAGCAGTTCTGGAGATTGAAGACATTTCCAAACTTCTTGTGAAGCTGCCAAGATAAAAAAAAAAAAAATCCCTGAAAATGAGCTGAATGTAACGTCAAAAATAGCACCATATCCTTCCTCAGGGCCTTTAGTCTGTTAGTAATTTTTGAGGTGCGTTTGTTTGGCGACCTTCAGCTGATCTTTGACCTTTGTTTTTGCAGTGCAACAGATCAGGGTGGTGCCAAACCGGAGCTGAAGCAGGATCAATGCTCTGAGTGGAAAACATTTAGAATACACCTATTCTGTCCAAAGTGTTGCCATGACCATTATGTAAGTATTTTATATTTTGTCTGAGAACACAAGGTCAGGGACCTTTTGGAGGATTTTCAAAGGCTGCATGTTCCACAATGAACTATTTCCTAATACTTGCATTTATTTTGATATGAAAGACCAGGCATGTTTTGAGTTAGTCTTTTTCTGCTAGAAGCAAATACTGACAATGAGGTGATTTGTAACTGCTTTTTTTTTTTTTAATATACATTGTTTCTAAAGATCTACTGAGAGCTTGTTCTCAGAAACATGGTTGTAAGAGGCAAGTCTACACTGGAGTTTCAGGTCCATTTTTCTCCCTAAAAGGAGTGTACACATCTAGTAAGACAGGTAACTGGCACACACCCTGCATCTGTTGTAATCTGTGAGACATAATGCTGTCAGCAGGGTGATGGCAGAGGTAAGCCTGTCAGCTGTACACTCACCGTGGGAGCTTGTCATGGAGCTAGCTCTCCTCCAGGCAGACAAGCCCTTTGACTGGACATGACTCCCAGGAAGGCAGGTCGAAGCTCCCCTGCTAGTCAGTACCACTGAACAAAGTGCTTGGGGGGGCATGTTGTTCGACGACAGTGCAAAAGTAGCAATGCCCCAGCCTGTGCTCTGGTTTGGGGTGTGTGTGTGGTGTGTCTATCCTTCTGTTGTAGTTAAAAAGCTAAGTGCCTTCCGTTCTACACTGTAGCAATGCAAGGAATTGACGTACTTAAGAGTGTATTTGCAGAGGGGTTGGAAAGGAAATTACCACTTCACCGGCACCAGAAATGCATTGTTAAAAAGCGATTACTGGTCAAGATTGTGGTTAGCATGGCCCTGATGTGATTTCAAAATGCTGATCTTTTCAACTATATGCAAGCAAATAATTCAAATGCTCTGTTTTGTTTCTCCATTTGGCAGATTTTGGACAGACAGTTGAACCGTGCTGTCCTAGAGAAAAGGCCTCTAGAGTTCACAAACTGAAGCACAAAACCCCTGTTGTTTATCTGGTACAAGCTGTGCTGTGCTTTTCCTGTGAGAGAAGCTAAGCCCTGACTTTGCCTCGGAACATTACCAGGATTCTGGGCATTGCTGCTGGGACAAATCCTGCAAGCTGATTTCTTTAACTGCAACTGTCACATGTCTGTAGGCGTGCTTAAGGAACTCACAGGGAACTCTGCCATTCCTGCAGCCACATCCCCAGCCTGCAAGTAGTTGTTTTTCCTCCCTTGTTTGTACGTCCCCCCCCCATTCCCTTGCCCCCACACCTGCCCACATACTGTTGGTGGCCAGCTCTACAGCAGAGCAAGCATCACCCATCACCGGGGGCTCAACAGCATCTGCCACTGAGCTCACACAGAGATCAGGACATGGGGGGTGGTGTGTGATTACCAGTTGTCTGCATGGGCCAGGTCAGCGTCCTCTGATTTTTGAGAGGGCATTGCTCTTTGGCTTTGTGCAAAGGTAGATCATGCCAGGGCATCCCCACCCCTCCTTGGGCCCACAGTCGTGTGAGGGGGCTCTGCTGTGGGCGCTAGCACTTACCTTGTTGAAGGAGAGGTGGGGGTTGTGGAAGTCGATGTACGGCATGGTCCCCACGAACGGCAGTGACACCGGGCCCGGGGGGTAATGGCTCCATTTCTTCCTGCGCTTCATGAAATCAAGAACAAGAGTAAAGACTGTAAGAAAAACTCCCAGTATAGAGATGTTGCTCCAGCAGGATGATAGCTGGGACCCCAGCCATACGAGCAATGCCATTTTGTAGCCTGTCTACTCCTTGGTCTTCGTCGTTGGACCCAAGACTGTTTCTGCCTCCTTTTGCCTCTTCTCTCTTCTTCTCTCCTCTCCTGTCCTCCTCTTCTGTCCCCAAGAAGCTGTTGTCACCTTGCTTTCTCCTCTTCCCCACGCTCTCTTTTACTCTCTCCCTGCTCTGCTCTCCCTGCAGTTGTTGGCCTCTGAATGTGGGACTTGGCTCACACCCATAGCTCCTCCTCTGCTCAGCTCAGCCTTGGGGGAGTGGTGATGAGGGTCATCCCTCCTCCTCCAAAACCAGAGCTCAGAGGCCTCTTTGTCCAGAAGCCAGTGGCAGCTCCTGCAGTGGTGCCCTCTGTAGTGCAGGGCTGAGTGAGGTCCAGGTGCTTGGGTGCCTTCTCCCACAGTGAAGGTGGGATCACAGTTCACAACAAGCAATCTGGTCTTGCTGCATTCTCATGAGGTGATGTTGAAAGTTTTTTACAATCTGTGTCACCTTCTTGTTTGTACAGACAAGTGAAGGGACAAGCAGCTGCTTGTCACAGATCATTCAGCTGGCTGTTAGCAGGGCTGAGGAACTGCTCCATTGGCCCTTGAGAAAGCACAGGTTAGGTCAGGCTTTCCCTTTTAGAAAGCATCTGTCACAGAAATTAGCCTAAAATGGTGATCTGAGACTTTAAAAATAATTTCTGGTTTTGGGAGTAACAGTCTTTATCCAACTCCAAATGTCAGTCAGCATGATGACCTTGAGTTTTTCAGAGTGCAGCACAGCTACAAGGGAGAAAGCGTATGTACTGCATGGAGCCTCAAACTTCCAGCCTTCGAGGCAGCAGTGATGCAAAGACAATTATGGAGATAGGCCGAGTATTTCCTAAAACAGCACAGCTATGTGCTCTGGCATCGCTGCCATCGGAGATCAATAACACTCGCTCTCCTGACAGTTAGTTCTGGCTAAAAAGCAGCAGTAAACCCTTCACAGTTTGATCTGTGATCTTGGCATGATCAGAGAAAAGCTCCTAATGGAGCAATTGCTGCAACAGTGACGGAGAGCTCAGGCTGCACAGTGATGCACCTGCAAGGGCTGTGCAGTCCACTCTGGTATGCAGCCAGGGCCTCACAATGCCCCGTGACCAAAAAGGCACTTAAATGCTGCCCTGGAGAGCAGAGGGGCCCAGGAGAGCTGGTTGTACTTCAAGAGCAGCGTCCTCAAAACGTGAGAGCAGCACATGTAATTTATTACCTTGACTTTGGCAAAGCCTTTGACACAAGCTCCCACAGTAACCTTGTAGCTAAATCAATGAGATAAAGTGGGTGGAAGATTGTTCAGACTGCAGAGCTCAAAGACTTAAGATCAGCAGTACAGAGTCCAGCTGGTGGCTGGGTGCTTGTGACATCCCTTAGGTATCCATATGGGGCCAATAAAGTTTAACATATTTATTAGTAACCTGGGTGACAGGGGGGAGAGTGCTTTTAGCAAGTACAGCTGGGGAGAGCCAATGAGAGCTGAAGGATGTTTGCAGAGTGGTTTAGAGGTTTGTTGGCTTCTAAATACCCACCACATTTTGAAAAGCTTTACCAGGAGGTCTTAGTAGGCAGAGCTGTGACAGTCCTGTGTCACAGGACAGTGGACTGGATTGAGCAGGACACAGACACAGACAGTGGACTGGCTTCAGCAGGAGATGGCTGGATGCTAAAGGCAATCAAAGGGTTCCTCCCACTTCAGCAGGAGATGGCTGGATGCTAAAGGCAATCAAAGGGTTCCTCCCACACCAGTCTTCATAACCCATGCACGCAGATGTCAAGTGTCAAGATGGGAAATGTGACCCCAAGAACAAGAGTGGACGTTTCCTGATCACCCCACTGGTAAAAGGATGTTACCCAGTTGGTTTCAAGTTATTTCCAGCTCCAACTTTACAAACTTGAGCTGAAAAATATCCATCTCGGTTCCTTCCTTTTTTTGTTTATCTTGGCTAGACCCAGAGGCTGTCAGATTCCCATCACTTACCTCTGGGCTGTCAGAAGGATGGCTGACTGGAATTTGGGAAGTGGATTTACTTTTAATGAACATCTCAAGGCTATGAGAAGAGTAACTCTCCAGCTGCTCCCCTGCCTGGGGCTCAGCCTCGACCTAACTTGAGAAATGCACTGGCCTCAGGAAAAAAATACTACACACACCCCCACCCCATCCACACCTTCCCAAACAGTGTCTGGGTGAATGACCTTTTCCTCTACCCCTTCAGGCTGCAAGGTAGACAGATCCCCTGCTTCTGGATGGTAGCATGGCCTGCTGTTCCTGCAAAGGACCAGAGCAAGTGGTACAGCTTAAGTAATTTCAAAAGAATGGTTTTCAAAGCAAGCATAGAAACAATAGACAACAAATCCCTTTCTGAGAGGCAGAATGAGAAAGGGGTAATTATCCTTCCGAAGAATGAAATATGGTCATTTGCATTTCTTTTCAGTGAAGTAATATTTTGAGCAATTTTCAAGTCAGGGGAAAAAAAAACAACCCAAACCCTACAAATCCATCCATATTAAATTCAGCTGCAGCCCTGCTGAGCTGGGAGTGTGTCTTTGTGCACAGCCAGTTCAGGGACACGCGAAGGGAAGTTCCAGACATCCCCGTGCTTTGACTGCAGAACCTGCAATGCAAACAGGAAGGAGCTTGAAGAGAAAGCTTAATGTTGCAAAGCAAAGCACCCAGAAGAAAGGTAATGCAAGAGTTGCCTGTACAATTATAATTGAGCATTTCTGTCTGTAAATTCCACAAGATCACCTTTAATTATGATCTCATGCTATTTTTCTTTCCTGAAGGACATTCCCTGTATTCAGTGCACAGGGTAGATGACGATTCCTGTTTTAATTACAGTGTTTGGCTTTAAAACCTACTTTGCCACCTGCTGTTCGCCTGTGTAAGAGTGGTTTAGTTGGGCTGTTCCACAGTAGTCATCAGTGACTCTGGGTTCAGAGCAGGCAGTCTTTTGTAGTCACAGCATCCCTCTGAGGTGCCACCAATGGTAGAAATTGAAAGTTAGTCCAAATGACCTTCTAAGTGTTGGTACCTAGTAGGAAAAGCCTAGAAGCTGCCGCACGCAGCTGGCCAGGCCCCATGCTTGTTGCTAGCAACTTCTGCAGACCTTCCCATGGGAGCACAAGCTTCGTGCCCTGGACAGGAAGGTCACAGGTTAGTGCCTATTTATGACAACTGCAGGTTCACTAATGACTGAGCATTGCATACTCGTTCCTTCGCAGAGGTGCAGTGACTGTCTTTCAGTGGCCAAAAGAACACTCTTCCTCCTCTCCCTCCTGCTTTGCTTTAGTAGTGGAGCCAACCAGGAAGCACTGGTCACATAATATACCTGTTTCCTTGAGCTTTCATAAATTTTTCATCCAAATCCCAGCAGGCTGTCTGCTTTCCTCTGACGCCGTTAGATGGATCCAAACCTCAGCAATGTTTCATTCTGGAGGAGCAAAGCCTCTTGCAATAGCACAAAGGGTCAGACTGAAGTCTGCTGCTCTCCTTCCCTGGCTATCTATCCCCCAGGCTACAGCAGAGCTGGGTCTGGTGAAAACCTCAGAACCCTTTCCTCTTCGATGGCCTCTTCTGAACCCACAAAGCATGGTTTCCCACCCAGTCTCAGACCTTTTTGGTCTTTAACTCCTTTTTTTTTTGAGCCCACCACTGCCTTTTGCCTCTTCTCCCGACCATTTCAGTGCTGAAAGGGGACAAGGGGCTTGTGGAGGAGCCCAGCTTCCCACTTGTCATTCACCCCTGCCAGCCTCCGGCAGCCGGCAATAACCACCACCTGCTCTGCTCAGGCATCTCTGGGGAATTTTAGCTGAAAAGCTGAGAACTCTCTCAAGTGCATGCAAACTGGGTTTTCAAGAGTTTGTAACGTGGCCAAGTTTGAGCACAGTTTTAGAGAGCTGGTGCAATGTGTCTTCCTAACAGAAAGCTGCCTCCTGCCAAATTTTGCGTGTAATGCTTCAAAGCACTAAACTGAGAAGGGAAAATAGCGCCAGAAATTTTTCTAACAGGTTAGGGGAAGGTCAGATAAACAATGGATTTCTAAGAACCATGTCAGCCATTAGAAAGGGATTAAAATTTCTTTGGCTGAACGATCCCAAACAAATTTAGCCTGAGGCACAACCCCAACTCAGGAAATGTTAGTCTCAGCCAGTTCATTGTGACTTTCTTGGCCTTCAGATGGGGTTTTATACATTGGAAGTACTTACAGCCTTAAGATGGACTGTGCTAACAGCTTGTTCATAATAAAGCAGTCAGCAGAACTGAAATAGCCAAGTCTTTCATAGTTACTGTTACTATGACTTACTGCCAGCCTTCCCACATTGCAAAGAAATCTGTTCTTCAGGCTTTTCTTCTTTAAATTTTCCTGTGGCTTCCTACTCTTTTCCCTTATCAATCGCAGCAGCTCACCGATGCCCAAAGTCAATCTTAGTCAGGCTTTGCCAGCTTCACCCATCCCATCCCATGCCACCCTCAACCCCATACACATCACTCACTCTTAAAGAGCCACAATCTGACCTTGGTACCAAAAGCAAGTTGGGTCTTGGGGCTCAGTTTTTCGCCCCAGAGGGACACCTTTACGCTGGTGCTGTAGATGTTGATCTGCTGCAAGCAGCGTGGCAGTGTAAGCTGCTGCAGGCATCAGCAAAACAAGTTTGTTTTCTGAACTAAGTTACCCCCAGGCAGCCTCAGGTGCTAAAGGCAAACTGAAATACAAGCAGAATGGCTTTATCATGACTTGATACTTCATGTAGCTTGAGATGATATTGAACTGATCCCACACATACACCACCCAGCAAAGGTTTCACCAGTTCAGCAAATGACTAGACTGTGGTAGTTATTGGGTCCAAATTCCTGTGTCCTCATCACATTAACTGGGAAGCACAGAAACAACCTGGCTTGGTTTTAACTAATCACTGAGTTCAGTTTCAGATTCTCCTACAGGCCTTAGTTCCTCAGGTGAAGACATTCCCACTGTCACTTCAACCTGAGTTGGTGAAACACTGGTCTAAAGTGCCTCCTGAAGATACTGTTAAACCCCCGTGATGTGCCCAAGCTCTGGGAAGGCTCCTGCTCGCTCGGAAAATGACTGGCAGCAGTTGCCTTGACTCACACTCTCCTGTGAAACTGTCAGAAAAATATGGCTTACGCCCCCAACACCATAGGCTGTTGATTTGTCTCAGCTGCTGGTTTTAGTTTCTTATACTTTAAGCTCCTTGACAGCTGTGAATATATTGCTTTTCTTTTCCTGTTTGATTTAGTTTTGCTACAGTGGGGTTTTACTTTGCTGTAGTGGGAGCATCTGGGGAAGTCTGGACAGAGGGACTGGCTAAAAACCTGTGTGTTGTTGGGTGGTTTCTTTGGTTTCACTTTTTTTTTGAATTTCCATGAGATGCATTTAAATTCCTGTGTGGAAACTCATCCTGTTTTCCTGACGTGTGAGGTCAGTGAGACACCTTTGAAAGTTCTGAGGTGATTAAATCCAGGTTTGGAAGTCAAAGAGACAAAACCATCTTGGTTTAGTTCCTGCTGCTCATTTGCCCTGTGAGGGAGAGGCGAGTGTTCAGCTGGCTGCCAGCTCTGTTCCCTCGCTTGTCGAGCGTGGCTAAATGTGGCTGATTACCCAGACGTAATAAAGCACCTACAAGTCTAGGTGCAAAGTACATTAATGAGGGTTGATACTCTTATTGTGACATAGCAAAAATGTGGGTTGCCAAAGATTTCAGAATAGAGGTTAAAAAGATAAAAAGTTAATTTGACGACTCAGTCTTTTTCCAGAAAACACCTAACTCGGATCTTTTTTTTCTGGCAGAGGGAGTATTTCACAGGGACTGTTTTGCTGCTGTTTCTGTGTGTTGGCAGGATAGCTGGGGATGTCAGAGTTTCACAGTTAGGCCCTCAATTCAGTTTTTTATGAATAATAATAAAAAAAAAAAGCATAAAGAAAAAGGAAGCTAATGTGGCTAAAAAGAGAATTGTATTTTTCTCCTATGCTTATGGCACTCCGGAGCAGACAAAATAACTTGGGTGATGCTGTCTCCTAGTAGGTAATCCAGATTTCAGTGATAATTCTCTCTCTTTTTTCATCCCAAGCTCACTACCCTATTTCTGATGGCTCCTGAACATCCCTGCCTTCCCAGAAAGGCAGCCAGAGCTGCATGTGCTCAGGGCATCTCAGAAAGAAGAGATGAAGAAGCACTGCTGCTAAAACATACTTGCTATTGTAATTTCCTTAGGTACAGTGAAGGCAGAAGTGACTCTGTTGACATAACCTTTCTCCTGACTTGGTGGCTGTGATTGCTCCAACAGTGAGTGAATATCCTTGTCCTGGTAAAGGGGCACGTTCATCTGCTCTGTCCCTTTACACTTGTGTTCAGAGTGATGCCACCACGGTTGTTTTGATGTGGGCTGGTAGCTCCTGCCTCGTAACACAGCCATTTCCAACACTCTGAGCACGTGCTGTTGCTCAGCTCAGGATCCCTTTTCTCCTCTCATGCCACCACATTTGCACAACTGTTTTGTATAGAGAAACTCTTGTTAGCTGTCCTGTCACTGGGTGATAAGACGTGCAGACATTAAGTTCTCAAACTTGGCCTCTCTGTGTGCTTGCCTTAGGCTAGGCCTTGCAGATACAGCGGATACTACAGAAAATGTAAAGCTGTACCTAGTGTGGGTCCTGCTGTGCTGGTCTCTATGGAGGGATGATAGCAGGTATCTGCTCCCTGTGACTGAAGCCAAAACTAAACCACAGGGGAACTAAAACAGGGCATCAAACACAAGGAAAGGCCAAAGCAAACTGAGCCCGGTCGCTTTTGCCGGTCTGGGCTCTGCCTGCCAATGCGAGGGGCACAGGCCGCCCTGTGTGGCCCATCCAGCAATGCCGCCAGCAGAAGTGACACTGCAATTTCTTCCAGGTTTAAAGGACAGTGAACTCAGGCTCAGATCACCTGCATGAACTTGGGTGCTTGCTGTGGCTATTTATTAACTTTACGTAGCACCAAGCACAGTTGTTTGCCACTGGGCATGTGTCTTGCAGGGGATGGGACATACCTGCAGGTTGGACACCTCAGAATCATACAATCACAGACTGGTTTGGCTTGGAAGGGACCTGAAAGACCAAGTGGTTTGAGTCGATGATCTCTGGAGGTCCCTTCCAACCTCTACAATTCCATGAACTACCTAGTTCCAACCCCTTCCCATGGGCAGGGACACCCTCCACTAGCCCAGGCTTCCCAAAGCTCCATCCAGCCTGGCCCTGAACACTGCCAGGGAGGGGGCAGCCCCAGCTTCTCTGGGCAGCCTGTGCCAGGGCCTCACCACCCTCACGGTGAAGAATTTTTTCCTAATATCCAACCTAAATCTGCCCTCTTTAAGGCCATTACTCCTTGTCCTATCACTACACTCCCTAGATAAAGAGTTGCTCTCCAGCTTTCCTGTAGGCCCCTTTAGGTACTGGAAGGCCTTTATAAGGGCTCCCCAGAGCCTCCTCTTTTCCAGGCTGAACAAGCCCAACTCTCTCAGCCTGTCCTTATAGGAGAGGTGCTCCAGCCCCCTGATCATCTTCATGGCCTCCTCTGGACTCACACCAACAGGTCAATATCTTTCTTGTGCTGGGCACATGTGAGTTGCACAGCAGGGACACCATTGGCAATATGGTTTCTGCTGCCACACTAAAAGAGAGATGAGCCCAGCTGGCACCCATGGAGGAGTCCTGACTGGAGACCTTTCCATCCCTGCAGCAGGCTGACAGCTGCTTGCAGCAGGACCATCCTTGGACTCTTAAGAAACACATGGCTTCTCCTGGCAAGCTGCAAAACCCAAAAGACTCCTCTGGCTTTGTTCACTAACAATCTCTGCTCCTGTCTTACTCCCAGCCACCCAAGGAGCCTCAAGGGACAGGAATTAAAGGTAGGAAAGAAAACCAGTAGTGACTGATAGAGAAATCCAAGGAGAGAAGGGAAGTCACAGAAGAGCCAGCACGCTCTGGAGAGCAGCCTGTCACTGGGGAAGGCATGTGTGCTGGCAGGCCAGGCTTAACTGCAGGAGAAAATGACACTGCTGCTCACTGGGTACAAATTGATGATTGTTCTGTCGAGCAATTCACCATCTCCTGAATTCTGCCCTTTGTTCACCAGTCCATTAAGGCAGCAGCAGATGATGAGCTAAAGAACTCACAGCGATTCTATTAGGAAACTATAAATAATTTTAATGGCAAAAAGAAAATGTGCATTTGTCCCAGCACTTTTTGCCCAAAAGGTGATTAATCCACTTAAAATGAAAATACTCACACATACAATTTTGATGAGCTAAAACATCCATTAATTATCTCTGAGAGCACAGTGGGCTTATTGCTCAAGCACTGAGTTTATTATTTTGCTGTTCTCCTGCCTAACGCAGGGTCGGGCTCTCATTAGCCATTTTTCATTGTTTTATCTGCACTTTTCCTGTCAGTTTAAACAATGGCTGGAGCACAAGTCACAGTGCTGGTGAGTTTTCATCAGTGTGCTGGGAACAGCAGGTTGCTGTGCCTTACTCTGACGGTGATACAAGTTTGATTTCTGGGCGATGCCCCTCATGATAGTTCCTGCTTCACAGACCTGAACAGGCACTGGAAATCAGAAAGTATATTCTATGTTTTGTGAATAGGAAAAATAACTGTTCTGGTTTGAAACGTTGGCTGAGCCCTGCTCACAGCTTGATTAATAACAGTGGGAGCATATGGAGTGAAACAGAAACAACGAGAACACAGACAAGATCTTACTAGGGAGTGTTTAGCTAGTTGGTTACCTTTGGTGCTCCATCCTAACTGATCTGTAGGTTACTTTTGCCCATAGCAGTTGCTACAGTCTCACAGCAACTGCAGGTAACAAGCTTATTTTTCTGTGGTCATGTCTGTATTTTCTGCATCTGCACAACTGTGGTGTTGTAGTAACAAAAAACACATCAACAAAAGTCCCCACACTCTTTCTACCCAGGAGGTATCTAAGTGGTGATCTCTCCATGGGAAGGAGGAAGGACCAGAGGTGGTGGCTGCAAAGAAAACTTGAAAGATTTTTCTCTGTGTTTTTTTTTTTAAACTGACCAGAAGACTGAATAGATGCCTGCAGACATCGAGGTCTCCAGGACACCGACCCTGCTCCCCTCCTCCCAACGGCAAAACACCAAGCCCCCCCACAGGAGCGACACCTCCCCACCTGCAGAGAAGCAGCATCTGCCTAAACCTGCTGGTCCCCAGGTCCCAGGGAGCCAGCCGCGAGGTTACGCGCTCACAGCTGAGCGAGGTGGCACTGAGCACCAGCAGTGTGCAGGCTCTTGCTGAACTGACTGGGTTTGTGGGAACAATGCTTTAGAAAACTTGGGAAGTTTGAGAGTCGTGCTGCATATGGAGACAACGAACCCTATTCACCCTCTGTGCTGAATACTGACACTGGTATGCGAATGAACACCTTCCTGCAGTGCCCTTCTGATTCGTGTTACTGCAGGGTAAGACATACTGATTCACCTCCAGACAGGAGGAAAGGCTTAAGACAAATCATTATTTTATGCTCTTTATTGCCTACTCCAAAGTCCAGAGCTTTTTTGATTCATCTGCCCATGTTTTCAACTAAGGCCAAATACCTGGGGCAGCGTCTGTACTCAAGATGAAGAATTCAACAATTCTTTCTCATGTTGCCAGTTCTCTTGTGCAAGTCTCACAGATCCCATAGCGCAGGGCCCCTCTCGTGATGACAGCTTCATGGCAGGAGGGTCCCACCACCTGAGTGCACCTGTGGAAAGAGTCCACATGGGTCCATACAAGCACACCTTGCAGCTCATGGTGCCCGGAGGAAACAGCGATAGGGGAAAAAGCTGCCACCCCTGGCCAAGCTGGTTTTTTGTGGTCTTTAGGTGTGAATGCTGCTGTGGACCACGCTTCCTTCTCCCAGCCAGTTGCTCCAGGGAAGTGGTTTCAGGCCCTCAGGCCAGCAGTGCCCAGTCACAGAGTGCGATAGAGCAGTTTTCACCAAGGAGTACCCATCCGGGGGTGGAGAGGCTACAGGTCACACAAGAAGAGAACAAACAGGAGAATTTGCCACCAAAAAGTATTCAGAGCACAAACACAGTGTGCAGAAGCATTTGCATCTTGTATTTCTTGCTGAGAGTGGATGAAAACAATCATCAAGCCCTGAGCTTTGGGGTGCAGGCACAGGCTGGGAGCAGCAGACCAGCAGCAGCTACCTCTGTGCTACCCTGCCAGAAACGGGTGCTGTAAAAACGCCCTCAGAAACTTGGGTCACCTGCTCCCACTCTGCGCTGCAGATTACAAAGGGTGGTTTCTTACCAGCCTGCAAGGTCAAGAGGTGCGTGCAAAGACCTTGGCTGAAACCCCTCTGCATTTTCCTGTGCAAGCCAGTGGAGCAGCCTCAGGGCTCAGCAAGAGCTCGATAACCGCTTTATGCCACCCTCAAACTGCCCAGTTCCTCACCCGCTGTCCCTCAGCTTAACCAGTGCGTGGGCTTGTTGAGCATGAATTCAGGAAGTCTTAAGGTGGCAGCACCAGACAGCCCTCACGGCAGGTACCGCAGCGCAGACCCGTGCTAGGCTGTGTGGTCGCATGGGCAGGAAGACCAGCGATTCCAGAGCCAGCAGGTGAGCAGGCAGGCAGAGGAGAGAGGGGAAAGGAAACATCTTCACTCCCAACACACCCCGGTTTGGTGGTTTGGTGAGGAGGGGCTGGGACCTGCAGTTTCTACCCAAGATTGAGATGATTCACCAGCCTGAGGAGTGCCCGAGCTCACAGTGAGGGAAGCCGCTGCCTGATGTGTTCCCTGGTGCACGTGGCATGGGGTTTCCATCCTGTTTCCCTTGAGCAAGTTGGACTTGAGTGAAGTCTGGCTGAAGACCTCAGGTCTCCAGAGAGTCTCAACCTGAAGGTCAGGTCTGTGAGAAAGCAGAACAAACTGGGACTGTCAATTAGAAGCTGCTTTGGAAACCACAGGAAGAAACACAGCTTTGAGACAGAGGCTCTGATACCACTTTTCCAAAGGCTTTGTGCAGGCACTAGTCCACACTCCCTTCTCCTCCTGGCTGCAGAGGGAGGGATCATGGTGCAGCTCCCTGCAGGAATGGTGTCCAGAATAACCACTGCTGCTGCCACCACTCCCCAAGCTGCTCTGGCCAGCCCTGCAGGTGTGTTGGATTTGGGGATTAAAACCTGCTAAATACATTCAGGGGCTGGCACACGCTGACTGACTTGTACCACCATGAGACAGAGTCCTCTCCATATCGCACGGTGGCTGGGCAAGAGGCAACAGTTATGAACTGCAGCCATGGCTGTGACTAGATACAAGGAGTCACTGTTGCTCCAGGACAGTGGCTCAACACAGGGTCCCAGAGAGGCTGTGGAGTCCCCACCTTCGAAGATCTTCAGAACCTGACTGTCCAAAGTCTTGAGCAATCTGATCGACTTCCAAGGTTGGACCAGAGACCTGGAGAGGTCTGTTCTGTTCCATAACCGGATTTCCAGGTAGCTTGAAAACGTGACTGTGGATGACAGGTAAAGAGCAGCTCATGTTGTGTCTTTTTTATAACATTCATGGTTGGTTGCTGGCTGGGATTCCTGATCACTGGCACAATCTGAATTCCCCTTTAACTCTGGGTCTACAGAGTATCCCTGGGATGAGCCCGGAGGTGCTGGGGCTTTTTTTGCCATCTGAGGAAGCGAGACCAGTTACAAGATGTCCTTGGCTGCATCTCAGGGTGGGAGTGCTGGGAAATGTAAGCTCCTGCGTCCCAAATCCTTTGGGCTGTAACTCCAACACACAACCTTGAGTGACTCCAGAAAGCATTATAAACAATGAGTTATGTGCAAGCAGCATGGATGGGCGGTACAGAGAGCACTGGGAAGTCACAGAAACGATGCAGAAATGGAACAAAATAATCTTGCAAAGATTTCTGTGCAAAGATCAATGAAGTTGTCTCATCCTGCTTACATCTGTTATGAACTCTCAGGTGCTTTTCGAATCCTTGTGCCACAGGCTTGTCAGGACAAGTGGGGATACACATCTGCTCTGCAGCTGCAGCACCAGCCGCACGGGCTGCGGCAGAAATTGAGCTCAGACACTCGGTGTCGGTTGAGGCAGCAGTAAAATCAAAAGGGAAATACGGGCGTTAGCGGCTGCTCTGTCCTCACACACGAGCTGCTGCCTTTGTGGCTCTTAGAAGCCTGTTCAAGGAGGGCTGCTTAGGAAGCTGTGGGCTGAAGGTGCAAAGCCAGCTCACTGCAGGGGAAGATTTCACAAATGCTCTGTGTGCGCAGCGGCACCGTGTCTTGTGGGAGACTCCTGTACTCTGAGGTCAGGACAGCCTTTGGCTGCCTTTTTACCATTCCCACCTCATGTCATGCAAGCAGTCAGTGAACACTGGGATTTTTTTCTCAGCTATCAAACCCTTGCACTGATGTATTTCCAGACATACCCATGTGATTAGAGATAAAAAAAACCCTACAAACTGGTATACCCTTAATGCGCTGAGGGAAGAGAAGGGTAGTCAGAGGGCTGTCACAAATGGCCAGACGAAAAGGGTGTTCAGAAAAGCCCCAGACTGGTCCTTGTGTTTGCATCATCAAGGACAAGAAAATAAAGTTCCACCAGACCCTTCACCCAACGCTTGACTGTGGCCTGGGAAGGGCTGTTGATGTTTTTAATCATCTACTCTGGCGTCCAACAGGTGGGAAGGGGCTGATCTCCCTCTCGCTGCAGAAATGGCAAATACACTTGCACAGATTTGTGGTGTCTCCCTGTCCCATCAACTCTTTAATTAGCTCAACTCAAACCCTACAAAACGAACAGCAGCTTTCGTGTCCCACTTTCTGTGGGCTGAATCAACTGGAGGTAAAAACTGACGACGAATGTGTGCTTTGAGGGGGGACCAATGAACCCAGGTGACCCGGCCAAGATTCCCTTTAGAAGCACAACAGAGACGGCTTGTGAACGGCCATTTAGATGGACCAGTTGTTCTACATTCAAGAGCTGATTTCAAGGCCTGTCCCTGCATAGTCTAGTAACTGGCACTGAGTTTGGAGCAGTCCCTACCTGGATTAACTGTTCTTCCAAAACTCACACATGTGCAGCTTCCAACAGAAAAGGTCAGTGGGAACAGCCTCCTCCCACCACTGAGGACTCTATGCCATTAAGTGCCTTTCTGGGGATCTCAAGTCTCATATCTTAGCATTCCCAAAAAGGAGCCCCAAGAACAAACCTCCCATGGCTGCTTCTACTAACCTGTTATTCTTCCATGGCTCTTTCACACAGTTGGGTCACTTGTAGGAAGTTCTCTCACCTCTCCTTGGTTTTGAGAGAAACGTGAAGACCATAGAGCTGCAAGGCTGACTCTCAGGGGTGAATCCACCAAAGGTGGGTGATGGACAGGCAGCGTTTGATGCCAATACACCACGCTCCACGGAGAATTCGTCCCAGCTACCAGCAGCCTACAGTCACTGTCACCAGTTACTAGGGGTTGGGATTAGTCGTAACAATTCCCGTTCTATTTCATTCTTCTAATTTCTTCATCTTCTAGATGGCAACAATTCCGTGCAGTCCAAAAGATGCACCTTCTTTCCCTCTTCTTCTGAAGCAACACAGTTGAAGTTTTTCACTTCTGCCATGAGGAATGCCCACATTTCTGCTGTATTCCAAGTCTTTTGTGTTCTGGGGCAACACGTTTTGTTTTTTAATGAAAATGAGCTTTGTGGCTCAAATAGGCTGTGCTGGCTGCAGCCATCAGTGCCCTCTCTAAGGCTGCAGATGCCCACTTCCACCTCACAGTTCTGGAACCTGTTTCTTCTCCCTGTACATTTTCCTGTCCTGTGAAGCCAAGAACGTTTCATACTTGGTGCAGAACCAAACACGACCCTGGAAACTTGCTTAAAGTCTGCAAAATTATGGCCTCTGTGTTTCCTCACTGGAAACATCTTCATCAGCCGCGTTTCACAAGCTGCTTATTCTCTTGCTGAGTGCAGCTCTTTGGCTTCATTTCCAAATGGGCACTTGCAGTTTCGCCACCCATCACCTGAACAGGTAGAAATGCCTCCTCAGAAGTTTTAGCCACAGTGGGACACCAGCTGGACAACCAGACACATCCATTTCATACAGTTACCTCCTGATCTTGGTTTCCAAAGCAGCAAAGATCTTAAGTCTAGAAGTGTTACATTAAACCAACCTTTATTCTGCTCATACACAGCGTCCTTTCTCACCCCTTTGGGATCCATCTCCACCTGCCAATTCCTAATTTCATCATACCACACCAAGCAATAATTCCACTGCTTTTCTGTAGTTCTTCCAACTACAAATGGGAACCATGAGATTTGTCTTACTCCTAAGGTACTTTGACACCAGCTGATTAAAAAGTGCACGAGAAGAAGGAGATATTTTTCTGCCCCACAATCCAGGTCGGGTTCAGTAATTCTAACAGTCCCCAAAGCAACGCAACATAATCTACAACTTGCAAGGATCTAATGAGTCCACATCACTTCTGAGAGGGAAACATATCAGGATCAGGAGCTAGGGTGGAAGTTCAATTAAATTTTCCTAATATAAACACTATAAAAGGTACAGACTTCTCCTTTTTCAGTAGAACTATTAGATGTGGTGATGCTGCTTAGTGTCAGTTCACAGGGCTCTCACTACACAATACAGAATTGCCTTTACTGTGGATGCAGAGCACCGCCCAGCTCCTCCCCTGAAAACCGCTCTCCCATTTTTTGCTGCTCCCCGCTAGAAGTGACACTAGAGAGAAATCATTTCAGTGACACTCAGAAAGCTGCTGTCACGACATGCCTCAGAGCCAGAAAGCACTGACCTCCAAACCCACTGCCACCTCTGAGTTTGGTTGTTGGCAGGTTTAGGTGCAGCCTGAACCCCAAACGTAAGGCAGGCGCTATGCGCAGGCTGCCCGGGTTACGCTGAGGTCGGGAAGCCTGTGCACGCAGCCTCTGTCATGCAGGAGAGCACGCAGACAGCCTGCAACCATCCCCAGCGGGAGCGGAGGATTTCCTTCGCAGGAGGTCTGCTGCGAGCTACAGGAGTAGTTTTCTTCTTCAGATTACTTGAATGGGAGAGAGCTCGCTCTCAAGCTGCCAGGGAATTACCAGCATTTCTAAAGCTGGCCAAGGAAGGTGTAAAACCCAAACCCAGGACGTTAAACCTCAGCTAAGCAATAAATTACAGACACCTCTGGAGGATGACGAGGAAAGGGAAGTGATCCTGGCGCTCAGTGTAGCCCAATGAAGGGCACCAGCAAGCAAGCAACACTTTCCCTTTTAAGACAGGCTTCCTTCTGCAAAGTTACTAATGAGGATATGGGTCCCACTTAAAAAATGAAACCCTGCAAGATGACTCTGAGCAACACCCCAGTCGCTTTTTGGCTGGATGACAGGGTCAACCTTTTGGATCTGACCAGAAGGACAGGCAGAGGAAAAAAGTTAAAACACTCGCATAGAACAACAGCAACAATTTCACTGTCCTTTACGCTGCAGGGAAAAGCTTGTTCTTCCCTTTACAGCTTTGCCCAAAAGTTCTAGCTGACTGGCACAGGCCAGTGTGGGAGCCAACAGTGCGAGCTATCTGTGGGGAGGTGATTTTTCAGTGATGCACATCCGCCAAACTCTCCTAGGCACAGAGCAATGCAATACAGCAAGTACTGGAGAGTTACTGGTCTCCCAGAGTGTTCTAGTAATTACCTTTCTCCTCTATCTTTATTGACTAAACTCTCCAACTCACAGTATTCTACAGGAGCTCTATCCTACATAGGCAAACAAAAAACCCCACAAAACCAAACTGTTTGTTAGGAGTATTCCACAGTGAGCAAAGAATCTCATCCTGCTGCACAACAGAGACATTTCTAACTCAAAACTAAGGCTGTAACTACGTGTTCAGCTTCTCACAGGAAGACCGGTGGAGCCATCAAAACATTTGCCACGTCTTTATATTTTCTAGACCTAGGCTGAACTTGGGTTACCTGTTCTTCTGTACTTTTTCAATTTTATAACCACAAACCCAAAAATTCATCCCCAACCATCCCCATCCCATTCCAGTACCAAGGGTCTGATATTTAAATCCAACTTTCTACCCTTTTAGACAGGGGGCTGCTTCTTCCAGTCATTCTGATAAGCGAGGGACTAGGTCAGACAAACAGATCCTGTGTTCCTGTGCCAAGGATTCCTGCCATGTCCAGGACAACCACTGCACTGCACTCAACAGCATATATAATTACTGATAATTACTGTTATTAGCGATGATAATTTCAAAAGTTTATATCTAACTCAGCCCCAAAATATCCTCCCTTAACTGCACTGGTTTAATTAAAGATACTCTTGTCTCACATATATTCTTAGGTGCATTACAGTTCACACTGTACATTAAACAGTGAAAATGCCCAAGCTGTGATTTAACTGCCCTTATCTTGACGAAATAACATTTTTAAAAGCACATCTACCCCCCCAAATGTTTTCTTTAGCCTGGCATTACCTGACTCCATGAACCAGATGTACAACCAGGTGCTCTGCCCTGAACCCTTAATGCTTTTATTTGTTGCAGTCCCGTTACACGTCATTTGTTTGTCTGGTTCCCACAGCAATTCAGAATGTTCAAGAACATCATGACCCCAGGTAAAATTCCCACCTGTGCCTATGTGATACTGGTTAGCAAGGAAGGCCACCACCACCTGCAGGGCAGCCGAGGCTGCCTTCTCCTGGGCTGCACCATCACTATCAGCTCCACCAGACTTCACGCCTTGGACATCCAAGTGTACATTTCCCATTCCATAAAAATCCACGAGGAATGTCTCAATGAGCAGCTCCTGGTATTGAGATACGCTTGCTGTACCATCCCAGCGCCTCCATCAGCTCCTGTTGGAAGGGTTCTTTAACCTCAATCAGCTCCTATCAGTAAACATCCTTCGCATGCTGGATCTGCTGCAACCCCTGTATGGAAAAACCACCATCATGTTCTGTGACCCTGCTCAGCAGCACTGACTCACTCGGGTTGGCTGTCTGGGCTTCCTCTTTAAACAGCAACCACGAGCTTTGGGCCACGCTTTAAGCCATGACATAGTTTTCCCAGGAAGGTCTGAGTCTCTTCCAGGAATCCTGTTGGGAGTCAGTGTGGAGAAACACTCTGAAAATGAGCTGCCTTATCCAAGCTCTGGTTTGTTTGTTCCTCAGGCAGGCAGGTAATCCCCAAGTGGCTGTCAGGCCACTCGTTTTCTTCTTGACACAATCTCCATGTTTTCATGTTCTGCTGCGGGTCATTTCTGCTCCACAAGTTCTAAATTAGTCAGGATTTCCAAACCTTTTCTTTCTTTCAAGAGCAGGCTACCCGTGATAGCAAGCTGTTAATTGCTTAGGGCTGGTAAGCATCCGGTACAAGGGCTTTCAGGATCCACTCAGGCACTTTGCATTTTCTCAGCCAAAAGAAATGTTTATTCCCAACTGTATCTTATGGCTCCTCCGGATGGTTTCCAGGTTCTCCCAAGAGCCATTAGACATTGTTTTAGATTCCTTCTGGCTTGGTTTTAGAGAGCCATGGATTGCTTTGGTCTCTGCAAAGACTTGACCAACAAAGATGACAAACTCACGAGAGCTCTTGGTGGTAGAGCGCCCCCTTTATTTCCCACAACGGTGCTGACGAAGGGCCAACTGGCAGCTGACCTGAAGGGTGTTAAGCACTCCTCACCACTAAATATTTCTCATGGAGTCACGTGTCGCACCATTTATTTGCTCTACATGGCTCCCACTACTTTCCAACCACGGTGCATGAGGAGCTATTGAGTCTCCACAAATGCTGTGAGCACCCACATGGAAAAACCTCCGAGCCTCCCTCCCAGCTTCCCAACAACCTTCTCCCTCCACTGCGTGACACCGCCCTGGAGAGCCAAAATTCAGCAGTGACACCATATGCCCTCTGCTGTCCCAGTACCACACAGCTGATCCTCCACCGACACAACTCAACAAGGTAACAGTGACCTTTTTCGTTTCTCTCCAGAGCAGGTAGAATAGAACAGACACTAGGAAAAAAAAAAACCAGTTTTTATTCAGTTGAAAAGAATTCATTTACTCAGTCACATTAACTATGCTAAAAATGATTTTTTTTTCTGACTACACCAGCAGTTAAATATTTTCAGCACCAATTCAGGACACATTAGTGACATTTATCACAACAGGTCTATTTCTTAATGTAGAAGGACATACTAACTTCAGTAGCTGCTACTGGGAAAGGAGCAAGCACAAGACTGCCCTTTTTTTCCAAACACTTATCGGTGAGAGTAGCAACTTCTAGAAATAAATAACTGCCAAATTATCTCCCGAATCTTTAAATCGATTTTTTTTTTAAAAATAGAGTTAAAATAGATATCTTAATATGAGCTATCATAGATTTTATTTTTTATGTGCTGAATACTCCAAAATGCGAGTAGTTGAGCAAGCATCCAGTACATAACTTTTTAAAATAGTTCTTCCCTCCCCACAATATCAACCCCACTTTTTTCATCCAAGTCATGCTGGTTAGACCCCCATCTCTAGTGACTTCCCAGTAAACACCACGCTGTTTGATACCGCTAGGATACGCTACCATCCTATGAGTGAAAGAAGTCAGCAACCTGGTGAAGTACCAGCAACTCACACGAACAGAAAAAAACCGATCCAGTCACTGGCTCATTAACTCTGCACATCAAACAGATTCTAAGCTTTAATTTCTAAAAGCTTTTGTGTTCTTCCTCTTGCTGGGCCGGGTGAGGTGGTCATCGCTGAAGGCAGAACTGATGAAGGCAAAGAAACCAAAAAGCAGCAGATAGTACTGTCTCTCTGTCCTTTTAAACAAATCAAGTTCGCACAAAACAAAAGGAGACAAGGTTAAAATGAAGTTTATTAGTTTTTTTGGTTTTTTTAAGCTTTTTTTATATAAAACTGTTTGTGAAACAGCTATTTTATTCCCATGGCAGAGTGACCCCTGAAAGATGCACTAACCCCTTTCTTAAGGCCTTAACAAGAAAAAAATGACCATTTTTGTTGTTGTTGTTCCTTAAACCCAAATGTTTTAAAATTACATAATTTACAAAAAAAGCCCACCCCAAAGAGCCACATAGCGCAGGCTGTTACACTGACATTCCCTCTTCCTTCCTTAGGAAAAGCAAAATGGAAAATTAAAAAAAAAGGGCTAAGTGGATTATCCTGATCGGTTTGAAGATGCTTTGACTCCACCAACATTCAAACTTCCTTCCCAGTTCCCCAGTCTGGCAGGTAACCATCATCTTCCCCTCATCTGCCTTCAGAACTGAAGGCGGGTTCTTGGAAGGGTTTTGGGGTGCATGTTGTTGCCACAAAGGGCAGATAGTCCTTTCCCCCACATGATACAGACACTCCCACACAATCAAGGTGTACAGGATCTGGCAAACAGCAGCTATCTCTTACTTCATGAGTCTCATGATCTAAGAGCCTTCATATAGTGTTTCTCAACGACAGCCTCCCTACCCCGCACACAGAAGTACTGACAGCCAATCACCTGCAACCATCCAAGCCTTCCTCTTGCACCTGAAACCCGATTTACGATGATTTTATTTGCCTTTTAGAATTGAACTTCCTTGGATGCTGTGAGAAAGCAAGTGAGAGACAGGGAGACAAGCCCTGTCTGGAGTACTCCCAGTTCCGCTATCCCTTCCCACAGAAGGTCAGGCTCCATGAGCCTGGCTTTGATTTTGGATGCAATGTTTAACTTGAGCTAGTTTTCTCCTTTAATTTATATGGGGTTTAGTTAATTTTAATCAAAAGCATCAAAAGGGATATAGCGCACCTTTCATTTAAAACAAAGTCTTTCAAGACTAAAAAATAGATCTTTATATATATATATATTTATCCCTCCCTCTTTAATTCCCCCCACCTGTTTCCTTTTTCCCCCACCCCTTCCCACTGTCACTATGGAGATTGTGTCCATGGAAACAGCTGGTTCAGACTCCTTGGTCAGATTCTGTGATGTCTTCGGTCTTGAGTGTGATGTAAGAATTTTATGAAGGAAGTGCTGGCATTGGCAGGCACGTCGAGAGGGGGCATGGCTGCACAGTGGGAGAGATTCCATTCAGTCACGAATGTCCACCGCTTTTTATCTCAACAGCCTAACCTGGAAAACAAAGCGAAACAGTAACATGGGAACAGTTCCTTCCCGCTGTCTGCCAACACGCCCCCAGGGTTTGGGAAAGCCCACTCAGCAGCTACCACAGCAGTAACACCAAGAGATCTTTAGTTTTATGGACTAAAAATAGTGAGTAGCTCCCAAAATCAAACCCATGTGATATAAAGTGTCAAACAACCAGCAGCAGCTGCAGTAAGCCCAACTACAGATGCAGTCAGCCCAACTACAGATGCAGTCCAGGATGACAGGACAACCTGTGCCACAACAATGGCATGGTGCCCCTACAGAGCAACTACGAGCAGTGGCCAGGAAGGAGCTTGTTTGCCTCATGCTCACTCCTCATCGTGGCTCTGAAAACTAGAAACAGGGCCCAAGCACGTTCAAGTGTGATGAGAAATTCTGGGATGCCAGGCTCCCCGCAGGGACTGGGCACAAATATTTTCATTCAGGCCACCAGGCAACCATCCCACAATGGGGTTTTGGTGAATACGTAGCAATGAAACCAGTATCAAGGTCACAGGAGTCCAACTGTAGGAGCTAAATCTGGGAAGCAGCTGGTTTTCACAAGCTGAAGGTGAAGCTGCAGTTAAATTGACTGGAGTCGGGTTAGTATTTCTTTCTGTTGCTTTATTCTAATTGACAGATTATGGTGGCAGCAACAGTTCATGGCAGGACTAAGCTAGTGATGTCTTTCAAGACAAATGTGGAAACGTTCAAGTGCTTGGCACGCACATTCTCCCTGTCCAGAAATTCTCTGAGGCAAGAAAATTAACTTCAGGATTTTGCTAAGTTGGTGGAGGGTCAGTTCAAAAGGGAAACTGCAGCCAAAGTTACATTTCATTTCTCTAAGCCGTGGCTCTCATTTTTAATCCGCACGGCCGGGGAAGCAAAGCTTGAAGTAGTATCTTCCCTTCTTCCCTTCTCCCATACCAAAAGCCCGCCCAGGAGCAATTTGTTTTTTAGTAAGGTTGCTTGCTTTGATGTGCCTCAGACAGATCCCTCCCCACCAGCCAGCAAGCTTGGGAAAAGAAAAAAGCCTGCAACATGCCTGACGTCTATGGAGAGCCGTTAACGGCACGAGAGGTGTGCCTGGGAACGCAGTAACACCCATGTTTGCTCTTAGCTGGCAATTAAACTCCAGGAACCCTAACAAAGTGTGACACAGAAGTCAATGCTGTTCTGATTATCAGCACAGCAATTAGATTACGTCCCAGCAAGCCTACCTCTTGGCTGCAAACCCCCCCTCAGACAGGGGCGCCAGGCTAAGGGCGAGGAAAGAGTCAGGCGAGCACGTATGAAAAACAGATGGGCAAGTTGTGGAGCTCCAGCCTCAGAGGGAAGGAGGGAGGTTCCTAGAGAGTTCAGGCAGCTGACCTTTGTGGCATTCATTACTGTGCAACTGCGAGCCCTCGCTGAAGGAGTGTCAAGGCCGTGTTGCTGTCTCTGGCTCCTGTACAACTGCAGCTTGCCCATGCCTGGAACTGGTCCAGAGCATTAGGCACTGGCTCAGAGAGGAAACAGGCTCACCGCACAGAGATGGTCCTTCCTCATTCCTGGACAAGATCCAGAGCACCAGACTCACTCCCACAGTCACTCTCCAGATCTGGATTTGATCCAAATGTTCTAGAGGCAACTGGCTCAGCAAGAGAGAAGCAACAGAGACAGAATACACTGACTTGCCTGGATGTAATCCAACACACAGGATTTTTCTCAACTTGCTGAGCCTAGGAGTGAACCAGGACTAGAACAGCTCAGTAATCTAACAGCTGAGTGCCCATTCTGCCTTACGCTGAGGCCAGCAGAAGGGCAGCTCCTGCACTACCTGCGCAGCTATGCAGGTCTGTCAGATTTAATTACTACAGTAATGCAACAATTTTCTCTTTTTTAAAAGTAATTGGATCTTTTAGATTTCTACGGGGTTTATTTTGAGATTCAAGGTCAGCTTGGAGAACATCTTTAAGGCATTCTCAACAACAAAAGGGAAAGGCTAAATGGGACCTTCAGGTAAGAACTACTTGAGGTAAAAAGCAGATTTGAAAGAAAAGTCGCCTTAGAGAGATGTCTCAAGTTCAGAGTGACCACGGTGCAGAGATTCCACAGCCTGCAAGGACCCAGGCCAATGCACTCCTATGATGCATTACAATAATAAAGAAAAAAGGGTTAGCACTGAGCAATGCTGCAGGAAACAAAGCTGTGTAAAGGCCTCTAGGACACAGAAACATTCACCAGCACCTTAAAGAAATGTCCCAAAAAATCATCACTGAGAAGGCTTTTCTAGTGCTGAACAGATGCAGCAAATGCCCCATCTGTGAGCCTATCATCCTGCTCGTGCACTGTGCATTGTACTGCCTTTCACACTTCAAGGAAAAGAGAAAAGCTTAAAAGCATCCCAATGACCTTTACCAAGGAAGGAAAAAGTTACTCAAGGAATGAACTTTAAATACTGTTTGCATGGTAACTGTGCTAACAACACTTCAAAGCCAAGAAAGAACGCTGTTAAAATGACAAATCACAGGACACAGCAGAGCTAAGCACAGTCAGCAGCCAGGCTACAAAGTGTTTATACAGAACACTACCTGCCTTCTGCTACTGCACTAAAACCATCATCATTTGCACAGAAAAGACTGTTAAAAGCACTTCACAATTACAGGTAAGATTTTAAGGTAAGGGAGGTGCCTGGGAAACAGGGAATGGTGGTGAGGGAAAAGGATAGTTATAATCAGCTCAGATAACAGACATGAAAGAACAACTTCATCTGCAGGACTGCAAGAAAGAGGGGAAGCAACCAGCTTGAGTAAGAAATGCAACTGAGCAGTGAAATGAAGGCAAGGCACCTTCTTGGACTGCAGCTAATGGGAAGGGGTGCCTAGAAGTATTAATGTGAAGCCAGACACTTTGTTTAGACCTCCCTTTTGTCACCAAACAACAATACACTCTGGAAATGAAGGAAGAAATCCCAACCTCATCCCACTCCCTGGGTGCTAACTTCCACCTCTGTGCTACTCTGTCCTTGTGCCAGGATAGTTGCCCAGCCACAGAGTAAACCAGGTTAGGAAAATGACCCAACCCAGATGCTGATATCACAACATGTAGTTTCAGACAAATTGAATTCCTCATGGAGTTCCCACATGGCTGTATGAATGTTGGGACTACACAAAGGAGACGGTGGGAAGGATGAGCAGTGGGGGAACTGGGGTGCAAGAGCACAACCACTGCTTTCCACAGTGCTGCTGACTTAAGGCAATCACAGCCCACCCTGGATCCCCAGCGAGGGGAAGGACTCGTGGATAAAGTTCCACTTCTCATCACCCAAGTCTGTTTGCAAAATAGTGGGCACTGCTGGTCTGAAAGGAACGCAATGTGCCCCTGATAAGAATAATTTACTTACTCCATATTTACATTTTCAGGGGGAAAAACAAAGGAGGACTCAAGATAACAATACTCTCCAACCCATCAGTATTATTAATTCTTCCTTACATGTGAAATTTAGGAAACATTGATGAATTTATTTGTTCATACAGGAGTTTACTGTTAGCTGCTCTGAGGCTCCAAAAAAACCACCCCCTTTCAGATCCTTATGGACACAATCACAGCAATATGAAAGGAGATTTCTGCCACTGGTTTAGCTGGGAGAGTAATCAGGCAGTTGTGACAGCTATCAAGCTTTTGCCTCTTACAACTAAACAGAAGGAACTGCTGCAGAAATACACAAAAAAGTGAAGTCACTCCCCTGAGCAGACTGGTATTAGGGAATAAAAAAGCACAATACGCACAAGAGCGCCTTTATTTCTCACAGGAATGGGGAAGGCACTGGAGGTAGGCAGCCGCAGAAGGCAGCAGGTGGGAACTGGGAACTCTCCCCAACTCACCTGTGCTTGCTTTTATTTCCATTCCCAGGAGTACACTTCCCCCCTCACCCCCGCTCCGACTGCTCTGTGCTGAGGCTGCCTTTCACCATCTTGTTCTGCAAGGAGGGAAGAGAGCAAGGAAGGAGGGGCTGACGGACCAGCAAGCCAAAAGGAGGAGAAAAAAGAAAACGAGGGAGAAAAGGAAGACAGGGGGTAGGGAAAGTGAACATACAGAAAGCGAGAGAGAGAAAGAGAAGTCAGTATTGGAACCAGACATAGATTTTTCAGACAGAGATTTCCCTGTGACAAAAGCAGGCAATTCCACAAAAGTCTAGAGTTTGGAATATGAAAGCCTGGTTAATTTGAGGAAACACAGAATTTAACACAAAAAGGTAGAATAAGCTGAGAAACGTCACTTCAAATTGCCCCACAGGTGGCTTAAGACAATCTAGGACTGCAGTGCCACCAAAAGGTGAGGTATCCCATCCCCTTTAGATCCCAAGTGCCTCAGCTTCCTCTCAGTTCTGTCACAACAGCACTTGCTGGGATGCAGACACAGGGCTGGATTTGTGAGCGGAAGCTAACCCTTTAAAAGATGATTAGCTTTCAGACAGCATGTTCCCTGTGATAAAAGCTGCTATTTTGCAAAAGTAGCACATTCAGGACATGGATGGTTGAAGCATCAATACTGACAGAAGGAAATGGGAAAGCTCACTGGGGAGCACAGGGAAAGGCAGGACCAGTCCCTCTGGACTTGCTTGCTTATGCCTGAAGTGCTGAGCGCAGTTAATGAGGCGAGAAGCACCTCTGCTCTCCAGGAGCCACTTATTATGATGAGGTGTATTTACGGATGTGAGGCATGGACTGAACAAGGGTAAGAGGCACTGTACCGGGAACTCAGGGATTTATATACTTCTTCCACCCGTTAACTGGCAACAGAAGAATGATGTATTAAAACAGCTACTTATTAGTTAGCAGTGTTAATCTGGTGTTTCCTAAAAGCAAAGACCTTAAATGGTCTAATCTTCACTTGTCTTCTCAACTGAGCAAGAAAAAAACAGGATGGGATTTGTTCTCCAGTCACTCCAGAGCAATGGTTTTTGACACTCTCTCACCACTGCCTGGAATTCCCTTTTCCAGCCACCACAATGGAAAGAGCAGGGTGATCTGCCCTGCAGAAGGATTAGGAACAAACCAGTAACCATCAGTGACCTGCAGGGCAAGGGCAGAGTCACAGCCAAGCAAAGAAAACTCTGCTTGACTTCATGTCTTTACTGAGGAGCAAAAGCCAACAAACTTCAGTGTCAGAGAGCTGCTGCCGGGGTTGATTTCCATTTTCAACACAACACAGAAAGTGATCTGCAGTGGGAAAGTTTTGAATGAAATTCAAAATTTTATTGCCTCATTAAGTACCCTTATCAACTCAATTGGCAGTTATCCCCCTTCCACCCTCCAAGATTACTGTAGAAACCAGTGTGCCTGCTCAGTATCTTCTCTTCAAGGCTGGATTCTGTAAAATCATTGTTTCCTTTCAGGGTTTGAGCACCATCACTGCAAGGACTCCCATATGGCAGCAGTGGCCCAAGCCAGCTATGAAAAACTTTGACACTGTGTGCCCCTGTAATAATTCAGGCAATGGGCAGCAAAAATAAAACAAGGCTTTATAGATGTAACCTTCCTATTCTCATTAGTCAAGGGTCCAAAAGTTGAGCCTAGGTAGCTGCATTCCACAGTTAAGGGCACCACACCCTGCACTGGGCAGGGCAGGGCGAGATCTGCAGGTCCATGAAGCATCAAGGTATCCCTTGCAGCTTGCTGTGCATTCCTGACACCATTCCACAGTCATGCAGAGTAATTTCTTTCCTTTTCTATGATGGAAAGCAGGATGGTTCTGGGTAACAGCCCAAATGCTCCCAGAATCTTCCAGCGCATTTAAATACATGTGCATAAATAATTATATTGTGGTAGAACATCCAGAAAGGAACATGAGACCAAATCTTATATGTTTACAAAAGACAGATTAAAGATAATCTGGGAAGACAAAAGACCACCAGATGTCAGTCCAATTCTAGGCAGAGAAGAGATCTGCAGACGAGGACTAAATGGAGACTAGGCCCTGCTAGAAGCAACACAATTCTTCCCTATTGTCATTTGCTTTCCAGCATATGCTGTCCACAGTCTTGCACAATCCCTGTCATATCCAGCTGGCCACAAGAACAGCCAGCTTTCTGGATACTGCTGAGCATTTAAAACGTGTGGGCTGGTATCCACAGCCTCCCAGAGATGCACCCTCCCTTGCATGCTGCGACGCTGTGTCACATTCTTTGCATGTACAAGAGAGGACAGGATGTAGCAGAAGCAGCATGCTGAAGCCATTACTGCTGAAGCCATTACTGAGAATGCTGATGGGCATTCTGAAGAGTCCAACACCTACAGAACAACTACCCAGATAAACTGTAGGCTGACTGATAACTAGTTATTGCCGCTAAACCACAAGGTGTTTCATCAGCTTCATCACTACACTGGTTTGTGACACAGTCTAAAAAAACCTGGTTCAAACTTTTCCATGAGCCAGTTTATTTCTTCCTTGCATCCTCAGTAAATCCAAGGAGAAAACATCAGTTTCAGTGTGGGCACTCAGCTGAAACAGTGAGCAGTGTACTGAGTCTATCACAGGACAGGAAACGAATCTGCCTTTCTGAAGAGTCATCAAGGATCCAAAGAACAACTGAACAGTTACAGCAAAAACTTCATTTATCTTCTTAAGCTCCCTGTGTTCTTCTCAAGTCGATGTCTGCCCCACAATATACCACAAACACACATCACAGAAGAATTCATCTAACAGCATCTCTGACTACAGACGTTATCCAGGTATGAAATTGCTAACCCCAATTTAGACACCAGAAGAGGGCAGCACAACCCAGGTCTATTCCAGGAGACGATTCTTACCTTGTGCTTGGGGCACCTCACTGAGAAATTCTCTTCGTTTAGTAAACAATCTAGAGGAGGAGAAGACAGCAATTTGTTACTTGTTTTAATAAAACCCAACTTGAACAATACATCACGTGTTTATCTTGCCTCATAAGTGTGCATTTTTCAAAGATCTCTTACAGGAAAACTATCTTAACATCAGGCTCATCCCTTCCGCCCCCAAAGTTTTCCCAAATAAAATTACTGAACACCCCAAGTGACAACATCACCCAGATTACCAAGCCAGGTTCAAGCATTCCTGGTCTCCCCAGTCTGCTGCACAAAGGAAGAATCACACAGCATGTCTAGAAATCCTGTATTCCAACTATTCCAGCTTTCCTTGCTATGGCACAAGGAAGACAAACACATTCATTCAAATCTCCTTTATACTGCCCAGGAAAATTGATGCCTTTCATCTTTACTCAAGGCCCTGCCCACATCAGGGGGAGAAGATGTTTGTCTCTAGGGATGGGTGTGCATGACAGTTAATTTGCAACCCTAAATCCTGGCCATCAGTTTACACTTTGACACTGTGTCTCTGGTATCAGGTCACTCATGCTGCTTTTGGATCTGCTTCTATGCCTGGTGTATATGAAGTTTCTATGATCTAGGAAATAGCCTAATTAATGATTTAAATCTATTATAGAAAGTGGCAACCTAGGCAGAACTACTTATTTAGGAACAAATTAAGCAATACTTTTGTTCAAAGAGCATTTTTTCAGTGCCATTGCCAATGGAAGTGCTTCTTCCCCTCTCACTCTCTCTACCAGACTCTGCCTTTAACGAGTCAGCAGCTCTGAGAACTTCAGCACTATGCCCACATCAGGAGCACTACCAGCCAGCCTTCTGCCATCAGCTACCCTGTACAAGTGAAAAAGCACCACTCTGCCCAGAGAATTCACCGGCCTCCTGCGGGCACCCTGAACTGCAGGGCCACCTCTCACCTGCCTGAACCCCCAGCGCTGTTCTTTCCAGACGTTGTTCTTTCCAGCTGCGTTAGGTACTGAGGGCAGGCTGACCCAGCACCATCAGCACACCACCTCAGTAGGTCTGAGCACCATCACTGCCCTCACTGCAACCAGCAACCTGAGAATTCAGCAAGGTGCTTAAGACCTCCCATCTGCTCCTACCTACCCGAGTAGCTAGGCAAGTAAAGCAGCACAATGGTAAATAAAATGTGCTAATTTAAAACGCTCTTAAGTATGTAGCATAACCAGAGCTACCTGCTGTTTCAATCTGCTGGAAGAGTTTAGCAGACAGCAGGAGACTGCAACTAAAGCTTGAGGGAAAAGCTTTCTAGACACCCAAGCTTTGGCAGAGCATCCTTCTGCTATGAAACGCTTATGTTTCAACATGAATGCCTCTGGCCTGAATCAAAGAGAAACAGCATGCAATAGGCTACGTTACTGGAGAGATTTTAGCAAAGGGGAGTAAAACCCTTAATCCTACCACAGATAACAATTTCAAATGTGGTATTAGCAAATATCAGGAAATAAATAAAATGTTGTCTTGTTATAAGGGTGGGAACTGTACATTTAGAGTACAGCATGAATTATCGCTGCATAATACAGCAGTCATCAAAAATATACAGAGCAATCATCAAAAACATACACAGTATGTTAGAACAGGATGGAGTTTTCTTCCTTCTTGGAAACCCAACATCGATAATGAATGCACTTCTCTAGCTAGTACATCAGAAAAGATCATACAAGGACCAGAAAGAACTGTCAGAGCCCTCACATGCCATGCCTGATCTGCATGCAGCACTCTATTACTAAAGTTAGCAGATTTTGTTGCAAATATTTTTGTTGCAAATATTAATAGCAGATCCAACTAATAGCAATCTTTTTGTTTCTCTTAAGGGACGGCTATGAAAAATTTCATCAGCTCACTGCAGAAAATCAGCTGAATACCAATAAGGCAAGAATTGTTCATCATTACAAAGCTGGCCTGGGTTTCAGTTAGCAGTTCCAAGTATTTTATATCACAGATTACAATTCATCATGAAGTCACCAGACACGTAGCTGGGATCAGTTTGCTGTGGCAGAAAGGGAAAAAGAACCAAGACTCGTCCTTGTTTGTACAGATTTTTCTTTGTAAAGTAGTCAGGGAGAATCTGAAACAATTTTAATAGAAGCAATTATTCTTCTTTAAGAATAAAGAGACTTTGTCTCACCCTCTGCGTTCTGCTCATTACTTGTCTTTAACGATACTTGTGAAGACACAGGATATCTGTTCTCTGGAAATCTGTTTTATTTTGCTGCTGGTCTTTTCCTAATTTGCAGTAAAAAATCTTTTACATGTGAAAGTGCCTACGACACATGTTGTGGGGACAAGTGTGCTGCAACAATCAGGATCTGACTCCAGGTGGGGAGGAACAAGCAGAGGGAGAGGAGACAAAATTTCAGAAAACAAAGATCCTGTTTCCATGGAGACGTCCCTAGGAATAAGTTATCTTGAGACATCAGAGGCTCTTCATAAATTTGGGCAGACGAAAGCACCACACAATGTTAACCACAGTCATTTCCATATAAAAATTACTTAAGTGGTTCTACTGATCTTGATTTTTATGCAAATGCCTAAGAGGAGTTCAGCTCTCTGGCATCCTATATTTCCAAAGATTACTCTGTATGAAAGGAGATTAGAAGGAGAGCTGAATTAGGCTACATAAAAGCATCCATATACACAAACTGGCAGTTTATGAAGCCACGTGCCGTGCATAGCAGCCAATTAGCAACAGCAGTACAAAACCTGGCTCCTCACCAGGGTGGGACTGGAAGCCAACTACGGGCGCAGAAGCCAGAGCCAGGTCCTGCTGCCGGGCCAGCCTGCAGCACGGTAAGCAGCTGAAGTCGTTCTGAGGTATTTCACTCTCCAGACCTTTATGTACTGCCTTTCAAACCGGGCACAGTCAGGGACAGGGTACTAACGTCTAACCTGCCTCAATGCAGAGGTAAGAGCACGCTCACAGTGCGTGCCGAGGAATACGGCGTGTGTATGTCACCTCACCTAAGGCACGCTGCCTTCCAGGGACGCTAGCACCGAGTGTTTATGACTCTGACATACTCTAAGAAACACTCCAGCAAGCATTTTCCCCTTTTTTTTTCCTTTTTAAGATACAAAACCACTCATACATATTCCAAAAGCCTGAGAGCCCTTGTAAATGTCAGCACAAACTTCTGATGATTCAGAAAGGATCTGTACCTGGTTCTCAGTAAAGCAAGGTGGCACCATCCTTCAAAGCAGGATGGTCGACTTCAAATGAAACTACCACAGAGCTCAAGGAACCTGAGAGATGTCTGTATCTGATTCGCTACGGGACGAGACAGCGGCACTGCCTAACTGATAAAAAGGGTTTATGGGCAGACAGCAGGCTGAGGAGAAAGAAAATGCCCATTTGCTTCTAAAGGAAGGCCAGATTTTCTCCTTGAGTGTAAATGAAAATCCAGTCCTATACCATAGGGCTTGCTTATTTCTTTTATATAGATTTAGTGTAAGAGCAGCTATAAATTCAGACAGCTTGATTATACCCCTCAGATAAAAGCAACCACAAACAAGGTCTTTTACTGTCACACCACCAGGCTGAAATTTTGAACACCAAGATTTTACTTCAAGCTAGGCTCTTATTTGTTTTGGTTGAAAACTTCAGCTAAAGCAGCCTAACAATTTCCTTAAAACTCTTTCTTGGAAAAAGCTATTCTGCCCATGTTAAACAGCCCAGCAACTTTTCTCTGAAAAGCTCCAACACTCTGACTTTCAGTAGGACCTGAACTTTAGCCAAGGCATGCCCCTGCCAGCTTACCACAAAATCAGCAAATGTAACTCCTTGAAAGGAGGAATGGGGAATTTGTGCATCCCAAGAAGATTTTAGTTTCTAGGTCTTTTGACAATTCCACCAAATATACTTTTGTTTGGGGGTGAGCAGGTCGTTCCTATAAATGAACCTCTGGCTACAGATACAAGCACCAGGTCCAAGAGCACTGAAGCTGTCAGGTGACATTTCTAAGCCTTCAGCAGCCTGCAGGAAGAAGCTGACCATTTCAAAACAAGGAAGCACTGTCCTAGGAGGCACCAGAAGCAAAAACGTTACTGAGAAAGGCAAATGGACCTGGAGAGAATAGAGACTAGCAGGGTGATGAAACTAGTGCTAGGAGCAGGGAATTAAGGGTAAGTGCCAGCAGAAAAATGCTCAGCCTGAAATCTGGATCAATTCAGCCAGAAGACTGGGTACTAAGAACTAGTGGAACAAGACACAGAAAGGTAAAGAACATTGAGGGCAATATACAAGAGCAAACAGGGACTAGTAGAGTTAAATGTGACAAGAAGTTAAGTTAGGAGAACCAAAACGGGAGTAAAGCCCAGAGATGAAAAATAGAGCTAGGAGCAAGAAAGGAGAGGAGGAGGTGATGTAAGAGCAAAGAGGAGGAAGCCAGAATGACAGCTAGAAAAACGACAAAGGAAAAGCTGTAAAGCAGTACTGAGAACTGGGTCCTACAAAAAGATTGGGATAAGAAATTTGAGAAGATGAACCTGAGACCAATCAGATAAAGAGCCTACGGCTGGTATGAAGAGCTGGAGTGGAGAACCAGGCATGTAGAGACCGAGGAGGAAGAAACAGAACAGAAAACGTATAAAGAAACAAAAAGAGAAGTCTTTGTTCTCACTAATCATACTCTTCCTAGAGTGAAACCAGAGATTCACTAGCTACACTACTCCTCTGCTGTTACTTAAAAACGTTTGTGAAACTCACAAGTATCCCATCTCCCTGCAGCTCCAGCTCCCTGAGTGGCCTGCACTTTATTACTGCTGTATTACTCAGAGGGAAATGAGCTTGGAACGGTGCACTCTGACAGATGGCCATATGAAAACATGATGTCTCGGAAGAAAGCGAAGTAAGCACAGCCTTAAAACTTGGACACAAAAAGCTACTCTTAAAACAACCCCTCAAAGGTTGCAAAGTCAAGACAAATGCAAGGAAAAGCCAAACTTGATGTACCCCCACATGTACATACAGGCATATTGTATTGAATTTCATATGGACTAAATAGTATCATTATATACAAGGCTTTGTACTGGACACTGCCTCTTCCAGGCGTTACACAGAACCATCCTTGGGAAACAGTCACCATTGTTCAGTACATTTGTCATCTGGAGGATCCTACTGCAGCTGCTGAAGTGGAGTAGTTAATGAGGAAGGTGTATCTGAAGAGCAATGGCATCATCTTAGTTTTGATACCTGTGTTTGGAACACAGAAAATGCTACATACTGTACCCAGTAATACAAGAATTCAAATTAGGGACATTCACCACTTTTTTTTTCATGGCATTGAAAAGGGCAGGTCACAAACCAGAAACCAATTACTGAACACAAATGTGTGAACACAAATCTGATGTTTCCATCTCTCAAGTGTACTGTAAATAAAAGTTTGTTCACATTCATGAAACTCTTAGGCATGACAGAGTTGAACATCACAGAAGATTCCACAGTTCCACTTTCAGAAATGAGACAGGACCATATGCAGTAAATAAAACACTGATTCTGTGAGGCCAACACGTGTCATGAACGAGCACCCCTTCATCCTACAGGTTGAGGTAGGGCCTTACAGAAAAATATGTCAGTCTTTAATAAGGCAATTACTAACTTCTGAGATACATTAAGAGACCAAAATTAAATGAGTGCAGACACCCTTATTTCTGGCAATTTCCTGAGTGTGTTATTTTTTGCAACCTGAGTAATATTTCTTTAACACCTTATTAAAAATCACAGATTCTTCAACTGTACTGTGGTACCAGTAGCATTCTCTTTTAGTTTCATTAAAATAATTCCTATTAGAATAAAATGTGGTACTCCAACAGGGCAGGATTTCAGCGTGAGAGGTGCAGTACAGTCATTCAGAAACGAGCACAGCCACTTCAAATACCACAACACTTGCAAGATAGCATAAAATGGGTGATCATCAAGTGGGTTGCTGTGGAAGTGGGATAACAAACAGGAAGCTTGCAATTGTTTGCCAGACAAGAGTTGTAATCTTGAATCCCGATCTGCTGATTATCAAACTAAGTTTTGTAGGACAGAAGTGAGTTACAGAGCACTGGAATAGTAGGACATTGTTCATTCTGCACTGGGATTTTTTTTTTAACCCAAGAATTAAGTTTATCTGCATGAAACACTTCCTCTATTATACATAAAACATCGGCCCACAACCCCTGCCTCACAGCTGGAGATAACACCATGCAAACCATTAGCCTGTCTGGTGATAACAACTGGACCTATTCAAGATTGGCAGAAATGCTTCTAAAGAGGAAGAAGAAAGATTGCACTGCAAGTGGCACTGATTCTACCAACACTTTGCACTTGAAATCATTACTCTGAGTATTCACAGGAGTGTAACCCTCAAAGGGGAAAGACCTTTCTGGTTACTTGCACTCTTTTAACAAAGGGTTTCTATTTTTTGCAAGAAAAGAGTGGTCACTTCTCATGTTGTGGTCAAATTTCAGTCACTGCAGCTGCATTACCCAAACCCAAGCTTCTGTGCTTTCAGGTAGATTGTTTTTCATTACAAGTTTCAATCTTGTCCCAACATGTTACCATACACAGTTTCTCTGATGCCATTTCTCACCACTTATATTATTGTATCTTCATAGTAGGTGAGAAACTGAGAGTAAGTTTGTAAAGTACCTCAGAATTATGTAGTGTTGTATGTTTTGACTAAATATGAGAGATAGTTAGCCTGCCATTTGTTCTTACCTGCATCGATGGCACATGGGTAATGGTATCGGAAGGAGCAGCCTTTGTTGTAGCAGCCTAAGGTGGCTCCTGGTTCCTGGCAATGGGAACATTTCTGAAAGGGAAACCAAGAAACAGCAATTAAGACTTACAATCGTCTTTCCAAATACCTGTACTTTCCTTGGAATTTTATCAACCACCATCCAGCACAAATTTCTCTAGAATCACAATGCAAGACTGTACCTTCCCACACTCACAAAGAAAGGCCTTTTGGATAGGCAACAACATAAGCTCTTTTAAAGAGCAAGCTTTTCATCTGTGCTAACCAGGCAAGCAGTACCAAACGTTCAACCATTCAGAAAGAACCTGAAACACTTCTCAATCCGTTTCACTGTCTATGTTTCAGCACCTGACTATGAAATCAGCGTTAAAATTAGAGGGAAAGAGCTTTTTTGAATCTACAGCAGCTTTAAAATGAGAATTAGCATGACAAAATGATTGAGAAGATACCATTAGCGTAAAAGTAATTTGGTTACATCATTTTCATTAACTCACTAGCAGCCCAAGAAGATCAAGGCAGAGTTGAACATTTTTTTTCCCACAGCTGATCAAAAAAGGCTTACTGGCAGCAGCAGAGCATGCCACCAAGGGACTTCACCGTCACAGAAACAGCACATCTCCAAAATAAATGCCTGCAGTGCTAGAAAAATGCTCATCCAGTTGTTTTCAAACTTGTAGGACTCATCTGATGACCACATCCAATTTGAATTTCTTAAACCCTATTATCTCAACTGGTCAGTGATGTATTTAACCATCACTACAAGATACTGAGGTGTTGGAGCGCATGCAGAGAAGAACAATGAAGCTGGTGAAGGGTCCAGAGAGCAAGTCCTGTGAGGAGTTGCTGAGGGAACTGGGGTTGTTTAGCCTGGAGAAAAGAAAGCTGAGGGGAAAACTTATCAATCTCTACAACTACATGGAAGGAGGTTGTAGTGAGGTGGGTGTTAGTCTCTTGTCCTGAGTAACAAGAGACAGGACAAGAGGAAATGGCCTCAGGTTGCACCAATGGAAGCTTAGACTGGATAGTAAGACAAATTTCTTCACTGGAAGGATGTCAGGCATTGGAATGGGCTACCCAGGGAAGTGATTGAGTCACCATCCCTGCAGGTATGATGCTTAGGGACATGGTTTAGTGGTGGACTTGGCAGTGCTAGGTTAATGGTTGGATTTGATGACCTTAAAAGGTCTTTTCTAACCTAAATGATTCTGTATTATCAGACAGATGTGAATGCAGCAGAACGAAAGCTGTCATCCATTTACTTCAACCTGAATGACTTATAGAAAGACCTAAGGAAGTAGGCCTATCATGAAACTCATTCAGACAGCAACTTTATTTCTTAAATGTATACAGTAAGCAATTTCTATTAACTCATCTAATATCCTGACAGGTTGACATTTTTCCCTTCTAAAAAGAAAGGCACGTATGGCAGAACCACCAAAGGCAGAGACCACTATTAAAATATAAAAATGCAAACAGACTACTGACAGAAGAGAAGATGGCCTACAACAACTCCTGAGTTACACTTAAACACAGACATTTTTGTTTTGATGATAAACACAGCCAACACTACAATAAAGCCTTGTGTAACCAGTACAATTCACCTTGAGTTTAGGCTGTAAGAAGTTGCCTTCAGTCACTGACTGCACACAGAGATATGAGGACTTGATCTAAAACCTCCTTTCTATTGGAAAAGGTAGGGGCAAGCTACACGCGCTCTGTTAACGCTACCAGCAAGCTACACCTGACAGCACGGGGACGTGCTCGAAGCAGCAGTGCAAGTGGTGGCACTGGACAGAAGCACGGTATTTCTATGGTATGGGGAGGCTTGTATACCAAGATGGTCACATCAGCTAGACTACACTTCTTCACATCCCTGAAGTGGCAGTGGAGGTCTGCAGAATAGATGTGGCCAGCCAAAGAGAGCAGGCATAGTGAAGTTCCTTGTTTTGCATAGTAAACAGAGGTTTGCTTACAATATTTAAAAAAATACTAAAAGTATGTGACAGTCACTGCTCTCCCTACTGTTCTGTGCTATGCAGAGATACCTCTAGTTTGGATTTAAATGAGGATGAAAGCAAAACTAGTTCCAGCCATAACCAGGTGGGCCTCTGCAAATCAAAGCAGATGCAACTAACAGAAAAGCTCATGAGATGTCAGTTCTCACGACATCAGCAACTGCAGCCTTGAATGCTGCCTTCTCTTTCTGGTTATGCCATGTCATCCTGAACCTGATCTTCAGCGCTCCCTGTTAAGTCGTTTCTATCTTCTAAGCAGTGAATGTGTATCATGACAAACTACTGCAGCATTTATCATGTAAGGAAAGCATCCCCAAGGCCTAGAAAGAGACACCCAAGCAGCTTATTTTTGCCTGTCAGTACATGAACATTACAGCTTCCAAAGGTTTAAAAAAATATAATCTAACCCAGTATTTAAATGTACATCAAAACATACAGACCTCTGGCCAAACTGGAATGTAATTAATTCTCTCAAGGGAGTAAAACCAAGTTTCATGTATAGAAAATGTCTTTTCCTGGCTATGAAGTCAACCGTAGAAGAATATTATGTACTGGCACTAATCCCAGATTCACCTATGCCAAGTATTCACAAAGTGCTGCTTGAGGAGTTCTGAACTGGAGCTCTTTACCTGTATGCTTTATTCTCACTTTTAGATGTGGCTGACTGAGATTAATTATTCTAACAGGACAGAACCCAAATTGACTATTCTTTTTGAACAGAGATAGGAATTTCTAGTTTTTGTTCCTCAGAGGCATTCTTGTCCTCCCCACTTTATCCCGACTTTGAAGTACCATCACACTGTTGCAAGAGAAGAGGTCATTCTTCCCTGGAACACTGTGTCCTGTACAGAGCAGTCAATAAGAGCATAAGAACTACAACAGCAGAGATTAAACTGCAGCTGTGTAAAATATTTCTTAACACTAAAAAGGCACGTCTTAAGAGTGTGCTGTGCAAGACAACTGAAAACAAAAGTCCTCTAGCCAATTTTTGGGTACTTTTCCAAATGTTAATTTAGTCTTTGAACTTATTCTTTGTTGCATCCAGCGTGGTTCATCTTGCTATTCTGAAACTTGCAGCAGAAACATGACAGGCATTTCCATGAATTTTCAGTGTGCCTGTAGCAGCAGGGCTGAGAACTGGTAGGGAACACTTTCCAACCGGTTCCAGTGAGGACTGATTGGACAGGAAGAGTGCATAGTTAAGATGCCAGAGCACGAGCATCAAGCCTTCGTTTCCCTTTTTTTAAGTCTGCCAGACCAACTAGATTATTACTGAGGATACCTGCAGCTACGCCCACAACAGCAATTCCCCAGTGGACTACAAAACCATTGACTGCTCAAGGCAGAGATCATCTGCTGCTGCTGGCTCCCCTGCTGCTGAACAAGTCTCCATTCTGGCAGATGCTTCTGCTTTTCACAAGCCACTGACAGTCTAATGGCCCCATTTCTTCTACCTCCTGGGACCCCCGACCATCTGCTTCTTTCAGAGGAAGCTGGGGGAACCACATACACAATAACTACTCTCTTCTTTAGAGTCTTTCCATCTTGACACACCACAGAGTGACTGAAAAAGCAGGCACCCTACGAAGCTGTATGGTTCTAAAACAACTTACGAGTCTATAACTTAATCTTTGAAAGACTATCATCATGTACTGCCACGTGGTTTCCAAATATATCCAGGTGTTTCTAGAAGACAGAACAAAATGATTAAATTTTTTCTGGATGGTCTCAGTCTTCTCTTGCAAGACATCACTGCTGTGGCTTAAAAGGTAAGTAGTGTAGTTCCTGATAGTTCTTTTGGGGCTTTGGTCAGAACCCTTATCCTTATATATTCATGTTTTAAAACAAAAAGAAAATAGGTGTGCACACTACAGCTGGAAAACATTCTAAAGCCAAAGTAAAGTCACAGAACTTCACAGAGGAAATGTGTGAATTTGGCCGAATGACCACTCATTTCTCTTTGGTCCATGAGCAAATTTTTACCCAAACTCCACCATCCTGCAGCCATTCACCAGCAGATGGTAGCAGCCTGCTTGTCACTTGTAAAGGAATTATAGCATTCTTAGCCAGGGAAACAGCACTCAAGCTCTCATGGGAAGAGAAATTCCTTTTGCTCAGTAAGCAGCCTGCTTAACCTCCCCTGCTTGAAAGAGCTGAAGGCTGGTACTTGGAGTGTGCTCCCAATGGGAGGTGCCAATGGATAGTAATCATTGCCAGGCATCTAATCAACTCCTGGCTTGAATTAAAAAAGGAGGGGGGAAAAAAAAGGAAAAAAGGAAGAAAAAAAATCCCACACAGCAAGATTGATTTAGAGGTCCTATCTCCACAATTCATCTCTGGCCACAAGGCACATATATCTCACTTAGAACAGGCTGGAGAGACTGAAAAGTGCCATTTAGAAGAGACACTCCATCCCTTGAACTAAATTATCAATAGTATTAAAGCCAGATACATTGTCTCTACCTCTCCACGCTATTAGCAGGCCATTTCTTCCTCCCACACCTCATCATTCTCTGTCTACCAAAATGAAGTAACACCCAACCTGGAAGTGTGAACAGCATGGGGATAGCTACCACAGCAGCAGCAGAGCTGTTCTGATTCATTCAAAATACTAAAAAAAAAATCCACTAGTTAAATTTCTTTTGCTTTCAGGTTTGATTTTTTTTTTGCTGCAATTTGTACTCCTTCCTTACTACAACTCCTCTAACAGCACACTGCTCTAAACATAGTAACCAGAGGTGTGGTTTTGGGTACCTTTTTTTGCCTCCCTCAGTTTTCTACTAAACCCCACAAGTGTATTGTAACAGAAACATGTCCTGTGCTACCTGCCGTCCTCCTCCCAACCAAGCACAAGATCTCAGGCTTGTGAAAAGCAGAGCCCCAAGCTGCTCAGGTGAAACACCCCCCCTAACTCCTCCTTTTGGCTCTGCACTGAGATGCTGCCTTTGTCCAGGAGTACTGGAATCCCATAGTTAGCAGACATGGTTTTGCTGGTGGAAGGGACAGGAGCTGCTGGACTAGCCCTTCCAAAATATACTTGGCAGCAACAGGAACAGCTGCTCAGAAGCAAAATTCAACTGCCTCTGCCTAGAAGTAATACGAGGTGTTTTCAGATGATCCTCCACTCACTGTCTCTTGTGGAACAATTACCAAAGCAGTTTAAGCAAGGACATTCACAACAGGTACAAGGGTGTTGTATTGCCTGCTTTCTATAACTCAGTCAGTCTTTTCTTAGTGATCAGTTGCTTCTTTCAGTTTGCTCACCTGCACCCCATACCCAGGCCTCACTAACTTCCTCTCTTCCAAGCACCAGTCTTTCCTTTGCTCTCTGAATTCTTCCCTTTTCCTTTGCTTTCTAGGTATCTCCTTGTTTTTCCTGTTCTTACATATCAATGTCAGGAATGCATAAACAGAATAAAATGGAAAGCAACAACTGAAGTTTACTAAAAAAGAAAAGCAAGCAAAAAATGAAATATGTGTGGCATTAATTACAGTAGTCTTCACTTTATGTGTTACATGCATTTTTCATAGCCTCTCCTTCATCTGTTTGAATTATAAGCTTTTAGGAAAATAATTGCTTCTGTATAATTGCACTGCAGAAATGCAGATGTAAGATAATGAGGATTTCAGAGTCAGCTGCAATATTAGGAAGGAGGGCCTTCTGACTATTTCTGATTAAACAGTTGGCAGGCTAAGGCAGAAGCTCAGATTTAATATCCAGGCGAAAGGGCAACAGAAGCAGCAGGCAGCCACATTCTTTTTCCTGGAAAGCGGGATGCAGAGACAACTCCACCAAGCTATGAGGAAAGTGAAGATATCTGTAGTGTTTGTGACACAGGAAAGGAATAAGAGATTTTGGAGGATGGCTGCAAACGAGGATTGAAATTAGAAAAAGAGAGGGTGAGCAGACATTTTTAGGAAATTGGAGAGGAAAATAGCACTTTCACCCTGATGTGCAGATACTGGTTAATGAAAAAATTTGCTTATGTGACTGGGGCTAGAGATAACAACTAGTACTGAGAGATTATTAGTTGCCATTTCCTGACAAGCAATTGAAATTCTCCAAAAAAAGAGACAGAATATCAGAAAAACAACCCCCACGGTTAAAAATACTAAACCTCTTTAAGCTTGCATTATTAAAAGGTCTCTCTTGCCAATGATGATACACTCCTGCCTGTAGCAAGCAAATCAAATAATAATAGAGGAAAAGAGTCAATGAAGTAAAATTGAGCTCCTAGCTTCAAGTCAAGAAACTAAGGACAAATTTAGATTCCAGGATTTTGACAGACAAATCAACGATCTGGAAGATGCTATACACTAATAAAGCTGCATTAGGAAACAGTAAAGTGTCAGAGCTGCAGTGCTGCACAAGCTGCTGAAGCACAAAGGGAAGCTGCAGCTCAAAATGGATGGCATGGAAAAAAAAACCCAGAAGAAATACAAGAACTGAAAAATGTCCTTAAAAAGGGAAATCTTATTCAATACATGCAAAACTGATTAAAGCAAAACAAAGCACATGAAGAACAGAGCATTCTATTTCTCCCAACTTGAAGGAAAAAGAGAAAGTAACAAGACCAGAAATGGTTAGTTTTGACAAGGAAGAGCTTCCCAGCAAAAATTTCTAAGGTCCTGTGCAGATGCTTAAGCTATTTAATGGTATGGAGACTCTCAGAAAGGAGGGGTGAGCAGTAAGGTGTGAAAACTTGTACCAGTTTCTAAAATTATCAGGGTAGTCAGACCTCAAACTGATAGCAAAGAGCTGCAAACACATCTCACAGTCTGGGATAACTGTATGATAAAATGGAGATGTAAATCAATGCTGTTAAGTGTAAAGTGATACACACGGGAAAAACGTTTTCACATATGCATATACGTGGTGACAGGCTCTAAATTGGCTTTTACTACTCCTGGGAAGGTATTAGTAGTCATCCTGGACAGAAACATCGTGCAGTTCTTGCAACTGAAAGAATAAAAAACCCAACCCACAAAACCCCCAGCTAGAATGGAAAAAGTTATTAGGAAAAGAAATCGATAATGAAACCCAAATCTTCATTATGCCTGTTAGCAGCATGCTGATCTCTTATCTGCGGTCCTGGTCCCCATATTAATAAAGGAACACAACAGATGAGAAAAACAGGCCACAGTGGTAACCAGAAACACAAAGAGCCACCCTCTGAGAAGAGACTTAACTATTTGGGAAAAGATGTAACTGAAGGGGAATTGAGATCTACAAAATCCAATACAGTGGATGCAAGGGCATGATTCTTAGCCATTTCCAAGATGGAAGAACACATAGCATATTCAAATTCAACATAATTAATTTTTTCTCCCCACACAACAAATAATGGAACTAAAAAAGTCATTGCCAAAGAATGCTGCACTGCCCAAGAGATAAGAGAGCTCAAAACTAGATTAGGCAAATTCATCAAGGACAGTTATGCCCCTGCCCATTGGGCAGTGATGTGAAAGACAGTACTCTGAAGCTGTGATTGCTGAAAGCGGGGGGAAACATGCAAGCAGCACTCTGTGCAGGCCCGGCTTAGCATGCGTCTTGTACGGGAACTGCTCCTGGCTGCTGCCTAGGACAGGGCACCACAGCAAAATACACTTCTGCCTGGAATGGCAGTTCTTTTGCAGAGCAAGAGATTTGATTGGGCAATTCCACAACAAACAATAATAAAAAAACCACCTAAAAATTACATGATTATTAAAACAATTGTAACCCAAGAGTGTAAATCCTGGGTGCCTACAAGTTCTTAAGACTTTTTTACCTCCTTAACAGGGAGGCTGAGTTAAACTGTAACACTACATAAAAGGGTTGAAGTGATAAATTCTTGTTCCCTACTCCCAACAAGCCCAAGAGTTTCATTCACACCCTGGAGTCATCAGAGGCTTAAATGGAGACAAGACTAGCAAAAACCTCAGCAAGTCATGGCGCAGGATGAACCCTTCCTGCCTCTCAAACAATAGAAAGAGGGAAAAAGCCCAAGTGAAACAAGCGTAACTGAACCAGAATAGAGGTTAGATACTTAAGAGTAAACTGACAGGCAATTCAGATTTAGCAAAATAGAAATTAGGAACTTCAAATGGTAATGAACAAGCATGTTTAATTTCACATTAAGCAGGCTAAGAACGCACCTTTGTAGCCATTTCATATCTTAAAAGGAATATTAAATAACACATAGACTACTGAGTCCAAGACGACAAGAAACACGTAAATCTTGTTTCTTTTTGATGACAAAGAGCCACCCTGAACGAGAGAAGCATTTCAGACAGCCACTTACAAGTATAGGGATTTGAATCTGCTAAATGTGCAAGTCTGGCAGAAAAAATTATGCAGTTTATGTTATCTTGGCTATTCATTTGGGGAATTAAATGTGCAACAATAAGTGCAATTTAGTAACGAAAAGGTCTGAAAGATAGAAGACAGACTTAAAAGAGGAAAAAGAAATTCAAATTTTCAAGCAGTGATTATGTGATAAGGACATACAGAGTTGTGGGAACGGCCCAGTCAGCAAGAGAGAGCATTTACTTCAGTTGGATCTTCTGCCAGCACTAGATTTCTTCCCTGACTATCTTGGGTACTGATTATAGGAAATATCCTAATATATTATGAATTTTTATTTAGAACAAGGTCTATTGAGGGCAGTACAAAAACCCAGCATGTAGCTGCCTTAAAATAAAGCAACATCACCACCCTAAGGGAAGATAAATTATTTAATTCTTTAATTTCTTAGATAAATTACATAATTACCAAAAGCTCTCCCCTGTAAAGCAATACCTTTGATTACAAATGACTGGAGGGATTAAGTAAAAGGAAAAAAACAACCTGACATAAAGAAGAAAATGCATCAAAACCCAACTGAAGGAATACATTTTCAAGAGGCAAATTACATGATGGAACCAGTTTTTCTCTGGTCAAAGAAAAAAAGTAGATGATGCTTAGTATTTACTACAAGGCTTTAAGAAGAAAGGGTCTAGTTCATTAAGGACACAATCACTATGTTATTCATTCAGCAGATTCAACAGAAACAAAACCTCTGTAAAGGCTTAAACACAAGGTTGGGCAAGGCAAACTTAACAGAAAGGATTCTGACAAGGTATTCAATACCTATGGAACTTGGAAAGAAAAAGGGTGTGGCACAAATCCACACTGGTCAACAATGCAAAGACTTGGAACACCAGACAGACATTTGTCATCATTTGTAACAATCTGTGCAAGTCCTCATCATAAACAGAGCCCCACTGTGCAAGACACATCGGTAACACTGACCAAAGCACTGGTGGATGCAAAGGGATGAAATAGGGAAGGCGAGTCTGAGCCAGCGGTGCTGGGCAGAGTCCATCACAGCAGCAGGCTAAGCAGACCCAATGGTTCAGCAGAAATTGTTCAGAAGAAACACGTGAAGGAAAACAAAGGTAAACGTGCAGGGGCTTGCAAGTGAAGCACTTCATTTAGGAGATTATAAAATTAGCCAGGATGCACTGATTGGAAGTACATCACAAGTTCTTGAAACTGGATGAAGGCAGATAAAATAATGAGTAACTTATGTTTGAGGCACAAGAGGAAGCCAGATGAATGGAAAAGTAGGTATGCAAAACTCATAGTTTAGAAAAAAAATATTTGTAACAGCATTCCAAATGGATGTTTATTCAAGAATAGGAATATCCATTCTTAAGGTCTAAAGAGCCACCCCTACTGCACAGTCAAAATCTATTCCACTGCAAGTAATGACAGGTGAAAAAGGTGCACTGCTCATCTTACTGGAAAGTGAAGGGGGGTAGCAAATAAAAGTACTACTTGGTACTCTTAAAGAGAGAACAACAAGAAGACAACAGCTCCTACAAATGGCCACTGATGCAGGGCAGTAAGAAGGAGTAGCAAACTGCACACAAGTATTCCAGAGGCCACTGGTGGCTGCTGCTTCCACCCAGGAAAAGGAGCCGAAGATGAGCAACAGCCGCGGGTCAAATGGATCCAAGAGAAATGGAAAAGGTGCACTGCCTGCAGGAGAAATGCCTGTGAGTCAGTGCGTCTCTCTTTAGTGATAACCTGTCAAGTGACACAGCAGTGTTATTAAAAAATAAAAGGGAAAAAAAGAAAAACAAAAGAAAGAAGATACAAGCTCACGAACAACAGCACTAAATAATCCATCACAGCTGAGGAAAAACAAATTAGTAACACACATTGATGAGATGACATAGGACACAGAGGAGCCGCTCTACACAAAATAATGTTTGCTGGCCAAAAATCTGAATGGATTTAAAGAGGAGTATGTTATTCCACTATCCAATAACAATCAGGAAAAACCCTACAAACCATAATGATGTACCTGCTGCTTAAAGTGCCCATTACTGTAACAGCTACTTTTCCTGAATTCTAAACTGAATTTATTCAAACATACCTAGGGTCAGCAGGCTTGCCAGAGACACACAAGATAGGCACACTTTGTCTGAGCTAGCAGCAGTCTAGAAGCAGCAGGATATATAAATAGCTGCCGAAGTCCAAGGCCGGGTGGCATTTACAAATGGCTATCACAAAGCAGCTGAGGTGGCGTCAGTGGTTTCCTTAAAGGACAGGCTTTATGTTCTCCCCCCCGGGGAAGACTTCCTCTACGGATTAAGGAGCTGCATGGTTCTCCCCAGACCAGAAGGGGAACAAAACCTACTGGAGATCTTTTGGGCTGAGAAGACTGAGGAATAGTGGTAAAGGCAGTAATAGTATCTAGCTATTTGTAAGCCACATCTTCAGTTTTTATAAATCTAGATCAATCTGTACGAAGATAAAAGAGACTGGTATGAGCCAAAGACTACTAGAAATAAGTCATTGTGCAACATCAAAGAGCAATTTCAATCTTTCTCCACCTGAGGCAGAAACTGAAGGATACAGGCATTTTTAATTTGGTTTTTCATTCATTTTACACAGGCACACTCTCTTCTCACTTTTTATTCCTCCATCTTCTGAAGGCCCTAGCCCAAAAGCAGAAGTGTAAGTCAGCAGTAAAGTCATCTTTGTTAGATGGCTTCAGAGACTCAGTAAAGTCTACTTTTGGCATTAGCTATTTGTTCAGAAAACTGAATTGGGTGGTAACTATTCAAAACTCCTGTTCCCCAGGAAGTGCCTCTGCTGATTTCCACTTAGAGGAACAGTATCACAAGCAATCCTTCTCCCCAATGATAATGTGTGACACTTCAAAGGAGGAATAATTAAATTTAAGAGTTAAGACTGCATTAAAACCTCATAAAAGAGTTTTATGTACCTATAATGTAGGTATTGATATTTTTCTAACCTAAGCAATTGACTAAAATTAACCTCTAAAAATACTGTTTTTCTGAAAAACATTGGTTATGCATTGTGTTAACCTCAAAATTTTAGTGTGCAAGTTTGAGAGTTAACACTTAACAATTAAATATAATACTGAATTTACATATAGTACCAGTACATTCAAGTTAGGATCTTCAGGATTTTCACTTTCTGTAAGAAAAGAGAAAGCTCACATCAGATGAACACATAACATTTTTATTATCTTCCAGGAACCTGAATCTAAAAGATAAATGAACAAACTTTCAACAGCTTCCATTAAATCTATGCAACCAAAACACACAACCTTGCATTAGTTCCCTAATCTCCCAATTTAATTAAGAACAGCTGACAGCTTAAACACATGCTGTACTTTCAATTTTCAAAGCACCCTACAAACCTGTCTTAATGGTCACAAAATAAGTGGTTTTAAAGCCTACTTTGTGGGGCTCACTTGTCAAAGACCACATAGGGAGTTTTTGACATTGCAGACACAGGGTCTGAAAAGTTCACTGCTCTCAAGTACATGAAGTTGCCCTTCCTTGCTGTCCTGTGCTGGTTTTGGCTGGGACAGAGTTAATCATTTGGATTTGTGCTGGAAACAGTGTTGGAAACACTTACTGCTGAGCAGTGCTTACATAGAACAGAGGCCCCTTCTCCCCACCCCACCAGTGACTAGGCTGGGGGTGCACAAGGAATTGGGAGGGGACACAGCTGGGACAGCTGACCAAAGGGATATTCCATACCATAAGAGGTCATGCTCAGCATATAAAGCTGGGGGAAGAAAGGAGAAAGGCAGGGACATTTGGAGTGATGGTGTTTGTCTTCCAAGGTTATGGTTATGCATGATGAAGCCTTGCTTTCCTGGAGATGGCTGAATACCACGGGGACTGAGGCAGCAGCTGTGTGGTGCTTAGCTGACAACTGGGAGTAAGCCACAACTCATCCTACCCTTCCCCCCCCTCACTCCCCCCTTTCTTTCTTCTCCTTTTAAATTTCACATTGAGCAGGTGTGTCTTTTAAACAAAGTCCCCATTTCAGACATTCATGCTAGGACACCTTTCTCCTTTTTCCTCCTCTCTATCATTAGTACATCTCTTATGAAGCTGGACAGTCTCCTTTAATGATCAAAAACTTTCTTAAACATAGCAAGAGTTGAGGTCTCTGTAAGACTAAAGGAGTCAGAGGTGCACAAAAGGCTGCAATTAACAGCAGCAGAGTGCAAAGTACCAAAACTCCCCACATTTTGTGAAATCAGCCATGAGAAAATGCCAAACACAGAGCTGGGTTAGAACTAAGGGACCTGTGCATAAACCAAAAGGCAGCAGGCAAGGAGCTAGAAACCAGGATGGGAGGTGCGTGTGTGTGTGTGTGTGTGAATAGTCTGTAAGTAAGGACTGCACAACTAGTTTTTAAACATCAGCCTTTACTATTTCCCCCAAACACAAGAAAAGCTTAAGTCACAGACAACAATTAGCCACTGAGATAGGACTGAAGTGCATCTATGCTATGACAGGTTGGCAGCCACACCTCAGGAAGACATACACAACCTGTTGTTACCATTAGTAGCTCAGGTACCAACAAACAGCATAGCTGCAGCACCCAGAACCCTGGGTGGGCTTTGCCACTCACCAGAGTCTGTGTGTCTTCAGTAGAGTTGGCATTTTATTCCAAGTCCTACTCTGTTATACCTACTCTTACCAGCAGTTCAGCAAGTCTAAAGGCAACTTAAGTACATCTACATGATTAAAGTCACACCCTGAGCACTGCTAGAATTTTTCAAAAGAAAGTGCAGCTACTTTAGTTGTTTTAACTGAAGGGAAACACCTCCTTTATATTACTCCAGCAGCAAATGAGGCTAGGAAAGGAGGAAAGACCTCATCCCTAGTGCTTCTAGATCACAGAATACTAAAGAAAAACCCTTTTCATTATACAACTAGATGGTTGCACTTGGAATCAGTTATAAATGCTCCTAAGCTAACCACCTCATGCAGAGGTCTACCTTATGCTTTAAAATTTGTCTCCATTTTACTGAATTTCTTTGTGTAGTTAGTGGAAAAACTTTCTATCTGAAGTCATGGTCACTTCCAGACCATTTTAAGACATCAGTTTGCACTGGCACAACCAACCATCCCCCTCCTATCCCTGGCTGTGGCATTTCCCCTGTATCAGTACTGACATTAAGAGTCAAGAAAGCTAGTCCAACCAAAAAGTTAGATTAATAGAAGTATGTGAGACACAGAACTTGCTGGCTACTTGTCTTGGTTGAGTCAGGAGTGCTGGGAGAAGGGCAGAAGGGGAGGAGTCAGGGAGAAGAATGGCTTCTAACAACCTTAACTTAGTCTAGATGAAATCGCCACTGTTATTTCATCTTCACAACAGAAACAGAAATGATTTACCTTGGACACTTCGCTCCCTTGTACCTTTAAGAGCAAAGCAGCCTTGACCTTTTGCTATATTCCTACCTCCCTCTACCCTCCTCTTATTCAGCCTCGCCCAGCCCTTGCCCTGCACTGATCTTTCCCCTAATTTACCCCACTGTGACACAAAGCAATCAAGGACTGCTATAATTTAAAAAAAAAAATTTAAAAAAAAGAATTTAATCAAGTTCAGGGGTGGATTCTGAAAAAAAACAGTTTTGTGACAAGGAATGGATGAGACTATGAAAATGAGCAGTGCTGTGAGAGCAACTTGGAACTTCAAAGGGCCCTTGGAGGAAGACTGTTATTTTTAGTAACTCCCTACACAAGGGCTAATCCACAGACACTCTGTGCCCCATGTCCAGGCTGCGATGTTTCAGCCATTTGCTTGATTTCCCACTCCTGCCTCCCCTCCTGGCTCCACGCTGCAGCAGGATCAAGCTGTTGAGGGCAACTGACATCAGAATTCCCACCCCTGTATTCCCCAAACAACTTTGTGCCGGCATCTCCAGCTACATACCTTCTCAACACGGCTCAAGCCACTTCTGCTCGCCCATAGCTTTAGCAATACAAGACTGCTGTTCAACGCTAATTGCTTACTAATGAAAACTAATCATCATGCAATTAAACTTTAATCACTAAGCAGCTGGCTGAAATCCAATCCGTAACAATGGAGGTTCATTAATAACTTTTTTCCAGAGTGCTCTATCCATGAAGACTATCCTGGACTTCACAGAGTCCAGCCAAGTGTACAGCATTGTCTGGAAAACACTTCCTCTGCCAAGAGAGAGAGAGAAACGATGCAAGCACAACAGTGTAAGAGTAGCATAGTTTAGATTAGCTGAAACAGATGGTTTTAAGATTCAGGGAACCCAACCTCCATTCCTAGCTCCTTCCATCACCTCAGGCAAAGCGTGCAGCACAGACAGAACCTCTTTTCTCCAGTTCTCGTGCCTGCTGAGTAACAGTCTTCAAGGCACAAAAAAAAGAGGTTTAATTTTGCTGTAGTTTCTAAAATTATTACATGAATACTCATCATACTTCAGTTTTATTTTTACTCATCTTTCTAAATCTAGGGAAATTAATCTAACTGCTTTCAGAACATATTTCTCTAATTAAAAAACACATTGGGGTTATATAACGAGGTTTGTAACAGGCAGATAAAAAAAATTTCAAAAAGTAATTTTTTTCATTTAAAACCTGCTTTCTATATTGTATTTTTTTTAAAAAAAATCTCACACCACCACCAGTAAGAGTCTCAGTTTTGCCTGCACCATTCGTACCCCAGCCTGGCTACTGCACAAAGCCCTGTGCTGATACAGCTTTTTATGAACTTGGCTTGCGTTGCAGCATTTGAAGAGCTTTCTTTTACTGTGAGTGGCAGAACATTAATATAGTTGAAGCATTATTTTTGCTTATTCAGTGATCAAAGGATTCAGGGTAACATTTTAAAAATAAAATGGAGAAACTGTTGGGGTTTTTTTATTTAAAAAGTCTTACACCAGACAGAATGTAATTCTAATAATCCGTAGAGTATTACACAAGTCATGAGTTCTTACCTCCAGAAATTAACCTCTTACCAAACTGAGCAAGCAAGAAAGATTAAAAAGTGTTGGTTTTTTTTTGAAGCCAGGGAAAAGAAATTTAAGGTTTGCATTTTTACCTAGTTGTAATCAAATACAGGCTGTTTTAAATAGAGGTGTAGAGCAGAATAAACTGCTGAAGTTCTTGAATGTCCTTAACACTTAGTTATTCGTAGCATTCTTCTACTGAAGTTAAGGGGATACATCTCAAGTGACCGCCATCTGGTTTATCTAAGTTTAAAATGTTAGTTCAGTTTAGGTTAAAAAGAAAATACAAACAGAACCACCACATTCCTCCCCAATTTTGGGGAATCTCAACAGCCTTCTTGCCAGCACAACTTAAAAAGATTCAAGCTAAAATGACAAGTTAAGTGGATTTTACTCACTCACTACTGAGAATTTAGCAAGAATTTGCAATCTCTACATGAACAGGCAACTTAAATCTCACAAAAAGGATTGTGTGAGCTTGTGGATAGCCAGACAAAGAGCTCTAAAGCTTTGTTTAGAAATCTCCTGCACAGCAAACACCCCTTTCACATTTGGAAGACCTTTTTAGAAATTAAAAGTTACATAAACGTATTTTTCGATGAAAATTGTACATAGATTTTGAGGATCCCTGATGCTTTATAGAAAGGCCACCACTGTGGAATGAGCAGGCTCCTCTTTATGTACAACTTTCCAGTGCTGCTGGCTACAGCTAACGTAAGCAGTTAAACATCCTATTCTTTCCCAATGCTCTCCTGTCAGTAAATCTATTTTCTGCTTTCCTCACTCCACATGCTAGACAAACAGTAAAAGATAAAACCACATGTAAGTGCAGATATAATGCCCACACTCTGGGATAAACTAATGGCAAAGGAGTCATGCACAGAAATCACTTTGCTGTCTACCCTTCATTTTCTCTCTGTCCCCATATGAAAAGTTCATATGGGAGAAGTCTCTCTCTCTTCCCAGTACTATCTTTGTGTTTGAAGACTCAGCGAAAATGTACTTTCTCCTGCCACCTACAATCCAAAAGCACCAATACACTGCACCTATTTTACCGTATTTCTACTCAAAATAAAGTCAAGGAAAGCCAGCTTCATTTCACAAATGTAATTAATAGCTCCCAGTCCCTCAAGATACTGAAATACATGCATCAGAAATGTAGATGTGCATTCTGTTTGCTTACCTCTTTGGCATTTGAGGATTGTGCTGCCAATGCACAGTTACTGTGAGCTACAAAGTGCTGTAGCACTCGTCATTCTCACTTCTATGTTCCTACCAGAGGAAGGCAACGAACTGAGATACAACAAGGGCTCCTACCAGGTTCTCATCTCTGTGGTGGCACATTCTTTAAGAGACCAGGAGTCATGACAGCACAGAGTTTCAGTAACACAGCAGATGGCAATGCCTTTTTGAGAAAACCAAATCTGAAGTTCATTATTCAGCCTGTCTTTCTGAATTTCTTCTTCACTGAAATTTCATGCTTCCTTGTTTTTGTAACACTACTGAAGAAGAGTAAAGATGTTGCCATTTCCCAAGGAGTTAAAAGTGAATGTTAAAACCAATTGTACTGAAGACTGTTTTCAGGAAAGGGCACATTGCCAGCTCAGGCAACTAGGTGCGTGGGCACAAAGTCAGTCAGTGAAAACCAAGAACACAAACACTTAGAGGGCAATTGTAGAAAGGGCCTCAAGATTCTGCAGCACTCCTCACTTGAGGGTTAAAAATTGTTACCAGAGATAAAAATAAGCAGACAACGTTGGCAATACACCCTTTTATCAACCACTAACAGGCAGCTCTTAAATTCACTTTTCCCACAGTGAAAAATTAACAAGCTCCAATGTAACTTCTTCCTACTCTGGAAGTTTCTTCCTACTGTTACAGGTCTGGAAGTAAGAAACAGGTTTTCCTTCCTGTGTTTGTCAGGCATGTGGTCTTTGAAGCAGCAGATTATTATTTCTATTATTTCAGCTGAACCTTGACCTGATGCAGAACTTGAGGGGCTTTTTGGAGAAAAGAAAAAAAAAAAAAGTGAGGTTTTTCTTCACTAAAGAGAAGGATAATGAATAAAAGGTCAGCATTCATCTCCCAAGACTTAGAAACAGTAGCACTGTGGGCTTAGAACACTTTCAAAGTGCTGGTGTCACCTGGGCACAATTTGGTGTTATGGCAAACTCGATCTAATGGTTTTAATTACCAGTGGAAAGGGCCCTCCCTGTCAGGCACAGCAAACGTGGCTCAGAGTAAATGAATTCAGATGGCTGATCTGGCACTAAGATCCTCGACTGCAAGCTAGGCTTCTGATAGATTAGCTGGCTAAAAATCAACCCACTGTGCAAATGCACAGTTGATGGATCTAGCATAAGGGAAACAGTGGGAGCAACCAGCTTTCGGAGAAGATAAAGTAGGATCACCCCTCTTGACAGCAACTTGCACCTAGTTTGGCTTAGGAATAACAAAGTGTACCTGTGCCAAATGAGGCACTCAGAATAAACCGATACCGTCAGACTCACGGTGCTCCACTACTCAGGTTTCTGGACTAGAAACTGTTTTGCTTTGTTTTGCCAGAGGTAGCTAACCTTCCACTATTTTCTCACTTCATTCTGGTTCCCCAGCTCAGGCATTTGATTAGCCACGCAGTTAGGAACCTTTTAAAAGCAATTACTTACAGCGTGTAAGAACATTTTTGTTAGGCTTTGATTTCCCAAATCTGAGAATATAAATAGCTTAATTCCTAGTGATCCCTTCTAGGCAACTTTCTTTACAGCTAGGGTCCAGAATGGCAGGGGTGAACAGAAGAAAATGATTCAATGAAAGCAACAGAGTAAACAAAATATTCTAGCTAGGCAATGCTTGTTTCCTCTGTGGTACAGATTTCCACAGATAAAATGTTCTGGGAGATCAACTAGCAGGAGCCTTTAAGTGGTGAATCATGGACAACTATTCTGTGCCAAACCCAAAGTTGTTCCCTGTGAAACGCGGCAAGTGAACCTACCCCCGAGCCCTACAGGCTAACAAAGGCACCCTCAACACAAGCCAGAGGGCTGCCACTGCCCAACAGCAACAAAAAATTAGAATACCTACGTAGCCATTTGCAAAGAAAGAGACAGGCCTTCAGGCTCTGAGCTTCTGTGAGCCCTATGTAATGGTTAAGAACTTTCTCCAAAGTCAGTCTGACCTTCTAGACAGGTTAACAGCCCTAAAGCAGAGGTACATTTCTCCTCTCAGGTAAGCAGCAGGCTTTGAAAGATAATCCATGGAGAGTAAGAGACAAAATTCCAGGTTGGTGAGAGAAAGCTCAGAATCTCCTTCCATTATACTGTAGATGATGGGCAGATTTTACCCTTCACCTCTTGTTACTCTGAAGTTCCCCTGACTGAAGCCCAAGATGATCCTTTCAATAGGAAGCAACAAAGGAAACAGGTTCCAAGGACTTCTTACCATGTATAAGGATTAAAAGATTTCTCAAGCAGGGAATGAAGCAGAGATTGATGAGAAAAGCATTAAATTCTTTAGACCTTTTAAAAGAGATTTTTAAAAGGGGGATAAACAAGTATTCCTTTCACAGAGCACTGTCAGCACAAACGAGAGTTAGATCTACCTTTAGCAAGGTCAATTCCGAGGAGGGCAGGGGGTAACAAAAACAAATGCCCCCAAAATAACAACAAAAATAAAAAATAAAAAGCCTCTGCTTTGGAATAAAAGTATTAAAAAGTAATAGTAAGTTAAACAGCATACCACCTCCGAATAAACAGGTTTTTTTGAAAAAGAGCCCAAACTATCTTCTCAGATTGTACAACTCAGCCTAACACAAAGCATGTTCTCTGCATTGTTCTAAATTTATGGATTCTTAAATTTAACATTGTGAATAAAGGCAGTAAACCCTTTTGAACATTAAAGCTGATGACTTTATAATTTTGCCCCTTTCAAAGGTTACCAAGATTTCATCTTGCATGAAAATGAGTTTCTCATGAATAGAAAAACAATGAGAAGATAAACAAGGTAGGAAACTTTCCTACTTAAAAAGTACCGATGACAAACTGCATGCAACTGTTAGTTTTCCAAATTTACAAATGCAAAAACACGTCTGATGTGACTCTAAGAAGAGACACCAGAAGATTTCCAGAGGAAGAATACAGAAGCATTTGCAAACCTTTTTTGCAAACCAAATTTGCAGCAGGAATACCCTCTGTAAGATTCCCAGTACGGTAAGGCAAAGGTTTTTATGCCAAATCACTTATCAGCTACGCCTAGTCCAAAACACAACTACCTTCAATATTTGAAAGAAAGCACTCTGCAGGCCACAGATCACCCAGCCCTAGGGAGATGGCACTTTCTCAAGTCAAGATTTCATTAGCCTTGAAAGCAAAAATGTGCGACTGCAAGAAGGGCAGGCAGGAGCACCCTTACTGTGGTTTAACAAGCAGTTTAAGGGAGAAAGACAGACGTCTTGGCAGGTCGGTCTATCTGCTGGGATGTCTACTTTGAAACTCAAACTAAGAAGAATGAAGCTGTTCTACACCTGAAGCAGCTCAATTCACCAGATCAGCTACTGGCGTTCCTCAGGAAGAAGCCCTCTAGAGTGGCCAGAGCAAATGGCACACCTTTTCACCTTTGAGAAAGGCATTTCAGAGAACAGCTGGTTTGCTGCTTAGAAATGCATTTGCACCATTTTCAGACTATGGTGAAATCCGACTTTAAGGAAAGCTCAACTCAAAGCTCAGGAGAGTCACTTCACAGTTTGATAAACCTATTTAAGATAATACCTTCTCATCTCAAATTCTTCCAGAGCGTGTGGTACAACCTGACATACATTCTAAGCCTTCCTTGGGATTGACTACAGGGCCATTCTCAAAATAATGCAGTAAGACAGAGACATTTATTCATCTAAGGGACAGAAGACTTAACATAGCAGGAAAAGTGCTTCAAATTCCTTGTGAGAAATAGAGGTATTTGAGGGGGGAAAAAAATCTATAATAAGCTTCCACGTGAGAAAAAAACAGGTGAGCTTGTGTGAGAAGGGCAGGCTTCTTATGCCACGATGTCTGCATCATGGGTCAATGAATTGTGGCCTATGACTGGAAATTTAAGTGTCTTCTTTCTATAGTAGGATGCTGCATGGGCAACAATAGAGCCAGCTCTCCAAAGAAAATATTTCAACTCACTTACTGGTATGAATTCAGTTTAAATTTGCTGTGCATTTGCCCTTTGTGGGTATTAGAGACAGCTTATTTTGAATTATGGCAGTATTTCATTTGCACAGACTGCATTACATACATGAATTATTCACTTCCAGGCTCATGACCTTTCATACACTATAAACACATACGTCTTTCCCTTACCCTAGAACAAATTTAAGACCTAGATTCCTGTATGCTTGTGCACACATTTGCCTACTCTCTCCTGCTAGCAAGCAGCTACATGGTTTGCACATCCACTTTTCCAGGACACTGATGAACTGCATGTCAGAGGGAACAAAAAGAAAATGCACTTGCAAAGCAAGGAAGAGGTAAAGAGCGAGCGCACGCAACAAGCATAGGAAATCAGCTGTCTGAGCCAGCAGGCTATCCTCAGGCACCAGGGCAAAAGAGACTAGTTCAACTGAGCCTTTCCACTGCCTGGGGATGGCTTCTGGCAGGTACACCTCTGAATATCCTGACTGCCATTTTCATGTGGCATGTAACCCTCTCCTAACAGAAAGGGGGAAGGATTTACTGCTTCCAGAGAAGAATACAGTGCTACAGTTTGCTACAATACGATAAAAAGGTTAAGGAAAAAATAATGCTAGGAGAAACCTCATTCCATTATTTGTGACAGAGTTGAAAGATGGATTACTCTCATGGGCATAATGCAGTAGAGCCCAGCATTCAGCCAGGACACCTATTACTGTGTTTGTATAAGGCATAACAAAACAAAGCACACACAAGAAAATGGTGTGTCCCCCCTGAAAGTTCAGGGTCTTATAACTAGATTAAAAATGGACTCAGACAGACCTGTGGAGAGAACTGAAAGGATCCGTATTACTTCTCATACACTGGAAGTAAGCAGCATTTCTTATAGATTTAAATAGGAAGGATTAGGAAAAAAAATCATTCTAAAATCAAATGAGGAGATTGAGTGACAAGAAAATCAGAACAAGATGGCAGATGATGGCTTAAGGATGATGTAGATTAAAAGCCATGTTTTGAAGTCAGAGTCTGAGAACTCACCATGAATTCAAGAACAATTTTCAAGTTTGCAGCAGAACTACGTGAACCTGGAACAAAAAGGAAGCTCTACAAGATCCTGGAAAAAAGTGACTGGGTTACCAAAAGCTACTGAAAGGATAAAGGGAAGGAAAGCACAAGCAAAATTTCAGTGAACCCCACACAAAAAGCTAGGAGCAATGAACAATAGCCTCTGTAAAAAATATCAGAGAGAAAGGAGGTAATCAAAGGAGGATAACAGATGGAAAACAACAGTGGAACAACCAAGAGCACCACAGTTGATAGTGACAAACATACCTGACAGGGAAAGGAAAATGAAGTATGGATGTGAACCTTAGCTAGGAAGAGATCACTGTAAACACTCATTACAATTGTCGTGGAGCACAACTAAAGCCTTAGTGGAGAACAAGAGCCCCAGACAATATACTCAAAGAATTCTGAGATAAAAACAGGAAAGGAAATGAAGAGGTAGTTGCAAAGGCAAGAGAGGCCACAGGTGTTTTGTACATTTCTTCTAAAAAAGAGGAAATGCATCTATAAGAACTATGAAAAGCTAGGAGTTGATCAAGTGATTAAAGAAAAGTGGTAGAGAGAAAAGAACACAAGGTTCGTGGAAGATCAGGAGACGTTCTTGTATGGTGCCATAAGGCCGGTGAATGGCTAAAGAGGAGGAGAAAAAACAGTTTAAAAAAGACTATCTATTTGTGACAGAGATGATCCTAATACTGGAAGAAAGCAGGAAAGGGTAAGCTAAAGTATATTCAGTCAGAAAGGCATCAAGATCCCATGCAGAGAAAGATGACAGCATAGATGACAACATGCAAAAAACAAAAGTGTTGAGGAAAATGGGCTATTATCTGTTAAATTTGATGAAGAGCCTATCAGTGTAGCATGTTTCTGCCAGACATACCCCTTTTGCAGGTACAGGGACACAAGAAGACTTACTGGAGGACAACTCAAGTGGTTCAAGAGAACCTGCAGAGAACATTTGCTATTGGGAGAACAAGCATCATAAATGAGACAGGAAAAAGTGATCCAAATTCACAACTACAAGACACAGGAAAAGCAGGGCCACATTACCAGTGAAATCCAAACGGTGGTGCAGATCCCCAAAGAAACCTTGCAATTACCTGAGATAAGGAATTCAGCAGTTGCCTCAGAAGCAGCGTGCAGGCACAGCTCAATGAAAACCAAATGAAATTAACTGACACGGTTTAATGAGAGGCTAGAAACAAGAATGCAGGCCAAATCAAGTTAGGGCAAAGAAGCATGTAATTACTGTCAAAGAACAGTAAGTGAAAACGCAGAAGCAGCCAGGAATCAAACCTGAAGAGAAAAGCTACGGGGAGGAAACAAGCATGCTGTATGTAACTATACAGAGCAACGAGAAAAACTGGATCCCAACACTGCTTAGAAAATGGAAGATGCTGAAGGCAACAGCAGAAAGGAGCGTAGTGCCTCTTCCATGGGGTGAGGCCCAGGACAGAACACATAATGCAAAAGGTAAACATAAAGGGATGCAGGTACTGATGGTGGCAAAGGGAACGATCTAACTGTGGTTCTAAGGTATCAACCTGCATCTCAGAAAATCAAGAATAGCAAGCCTCTCCATCCACAGCTACACTGTTGTGAATAAAGTTTTCCCTTTGTTCCTGCTTTAATTTCTTCTTCATTCATTGTATATTCACACTTTGGGGATCAATTATCAGTTTGATTCTTGGTGTAATTCCTATTGAACTCATTAATACTAAACCCACCCACCTCTCACTTAGGGCTTACAGACCTCTGTGCGATTCTACTCGTTTTGTAATGGCTGCAAATTCTCCTACAGTGGGGCAGGTCACAGAGTAACTTCGTTTGGAAGGGACCCCTGCTGAAAGCAGGGCCAAGTGCGAAGCTAGATCTGACTTCAGAAGTATGGTGGGTTGCTCAGGGCTTTGCCCAGTCACATCTGCACTCCAAGAACAGATATTCCACAGGTTCTGTTGTTCCCCCTCCCTCAGTCCAATGTTTGACCATCCTCACTGTGAATTTCTTTCTTTAACACTGAATTAGAATTTTCTTTGTTGCAATTGGTCTCTGCTGCCCCTTGTCCTTCCATTGTATGACCCCAAAAAGAGGCCTCAAGAATAATAAATATGTAATGGGGTAGAATAAGGACAAGGAAGAAAAAAAAACAACCATTGTGGTCTTTAGAAAACTTCTGAACATCCAGAACTCTTCGTAGGTAATGATCATCCAGCTTTTAGAGTGCCTGAATGATCTGTCTAATCGGGTATGGCAGAGATCTAAACAAGGCCATCAAAAGGACATCACTGGAGATTTAAGATGAAAGATGACTGTTTAAGACATGGAGAGGAACAAGGAAAAATGGTATTCTAAATTGTATACATATTGCAAATGAAAACAAATCATTCCATATAAGAAGGTTAGGTACTCACCATCTCTCTTGCAATCTCCACAGCTTCCTGCAGCCCATAGAGCCTGCCACAGACCAGGTAGATCCCATTGGCCCAGAGAATACAACCCTCATGGACCCAAAATTCATTGCTGTCAAGAGGTAGTTCAGGAATTTGTAACTCCAGCTCAGTGCCACCTTCTGAAGTGGGCATAGAGGGTTTTGAGTCCAAAGGAGTCTTTTCACCACCACTGCCACCATCAGTGGTTGCTTTTTTACAAGAAGCTCCCCTTGAAAGTGACCGAGAGGCTCCACTACAGTCCTCAGAGCGGTGCCGCCTCTTAAAGCGGGGATGAGCAGCTAGGCTTCTTTGTTCCTTCTGTTGTTGCTGTTCCTCCTCCTCTTCTGTATCTGTCTTGGAACCATTAGAAGCACTTTTGTGCCGTACCTTGACCTTGCTTTGCATTTCTGTGGCCCTCTTTGGAGGTGGGTTTTTGGGCAAGGTAGCTGCGTAATCCTGGGGGTAGAAAGGACCAAAGAGGTCACCCATGTTACGATAGCTGGCCCATTTGCCACACAGGCAGCAAACCAGATGCCCTAAGACAGAAGACTCTGTTACTACAGGGCCCTGCAGCATGAAAGTTGAGGTGGGCAGCACTTTGCTCTCCGCATTGCTAGGAGGGGGTGTTGAAGACCTCTGTCCTTTCCGACCTCTCACCAATTTGTTCTGCTCCTCTTCCTCCGCATTAATGATTGTGCACACAGCACCTAATTCGCACTTGTTTACCACATGAATATAAGGGAAAAAGGACTTATTCTTGGAGTCAGTTTTATCTACAGACTGGGTAGCATATTTAAGCTTGATCTCTGGTTCTTGAGGCTCCACGATGGGAGCAGCCCGTCTGGGCTTCCGCTTCCGTGGCTGTGCTGCAGGTTTTCGCCTCTCCCTCCTTTGCCTCTTCGGTTTTGGCTCACCACCAGCTACCCCGTCTGAAGACTGTGAAGGTACTGGGGGGGGTGGTGGAGGCGGTGGCAGTTGCTGCTGCTGCTGCTGTTGTTGCTGCTGCTGCTTCTTTTGCTTGTTCACGCTCCCAATTGGCCTCCCCTTTTTCTTTCCAGAGGGAAAATACCCCTTTGGAGGGAAACCATCTGGCTTGGGTGAAATGTTTGTCACATCTCCATCTTTTTCCTCAGACTTCGGATTTGGTTCAGCAGTAAACACACTGGAAGGGGAAATTGTTTTTGAGTCAGAAAAGGCCAGAGATCCAGCTCCACTTACAGAACCATCAGACCTTCCCTGGCCACTTGACTTCTGAGCAGGTTGTGGTGCTGCACTGGATCCTGCTCCTTCTTTACCAACACTGGCTGCTTCAGGAACCTCTTTCTTGGTTTTATCATCCTCACCACTTTGCCATTCTTCTGAAGATCTTGGAAGAGTTATTTCACCAGCTGTATCCTGGCTTGCTGGCCCCACTTGATCTGACGTTTCTCCTTTTCTCTTCTCAGTCTCTGGACCATGTCCAGCCACATTTCCTCCTTCAGGTCCGCTCTTCAGGGACAGGATGTCATCAAGAGTGACAGTATCTGCACCAGTTTCAGCACTATTGCTAGAAACACTTCTCCTAATATTGGGAGATGTAATTTTTTGAACAATAGCTTCCAGTTTTAATCCTCGCCCCTTTCTGGGGGGCAATATTTTGGTCTTGGCTGGGCTTGTGAGGGAGACAGCAGGGCAATTCCTATTGTCAGGACTTGGCAGGTCCTTGAAGGAATCTCCTTTAGCAACTGACTTGCCAGCATCTTGGCTTTGAGATGAATGGGCATAGGAGTTGTACGTTTTATCAGCTCCGTCTTTTGCTGAAGTCATCAGTCGCCCTTTATCTTCACTGCCACTGTTCTTCATATCCTGTGGCTGTCTTTTGGTAGGGATAGGAGAGATGAAAGAACGGACTCTCCTCCTCATAATTAATGGATTTTGAGGAGACTGGTCTTCCTGGCCAGGTAGTCTGAGCATGGCATTACTAGGCTTAGGCAAATCTGTAGAATCCTCTCGTCGATGCCCATCGCTTTCTTGAGGGCAAAATCTTTTTTGGTTGGCTGCTCCAAGTGGGCCGCTGCTTTTGGCAGGAGAAGTTTGCCGAGAGAGGTCCCAACCAGACTCATGATGTTGCAGCTTCTGGTTGCCATGCTTCAGTTCAGCGCATTTGCTTTGAGTACTGTCACTCCCCATAATACAACGTCCAGCTTCCTGACTTCCAGTATCATGGTAAGAGCTACCTTGAAGGTACATCATTCCATCCTTGTCATTTTTTAAGGGACTCCTTACTCTGTCTAGAAACTGCTGTTGTCTTGGGCTTTTCCTGGCTCCTTCCTGCCTATGCTGAGCTGCAGCAATCACACCCTGAGCAGCGCTGCTTGCCCAATCTTTGTATTCTTCTTGCTGTTGCTGGTATATCTGTCTCTTGTAATGATACTGGGAATTTAAACTCTGGTTAGGGTCACCGAAAGCATGAGGCCTAGCATTTGCGTGATATGCTGAAGCCAAAGACGGGCCTTCTGAATTCTGAGGGTAAGCAGAATGCAAGGAACCCCTGTTAACTCTTTCAGATAGTGTCATGTGTGGGTTCATGTGATGCAGATCTGCCCCTGGGCCTCTGCTTCTGCCTGGTGACATTTTCAGCTTATCAGCAAGGTCATGAAATTGAGAAGGCGATTTACCCCTGCTGCTTCCAGTTCTGCCAGGTGCTCGTCTCATCTGTGTCGATCTGCTGTCCTGCTGGGGAATGTAGTCTGGAACAGCATCAGAGACTGCAGCTCCAGGGCTAGCATTGCCTCGGAAAGATTCATGCTTGATGCCAGCAGGATGACAATGGTCTCCTGTTTTTTTATTATTGAGACTAGCTGAGCTCTTTGACTGTTCAAAATCTTCTTCTTTTATTTGCCCACTGTGAGCTTTCATCTTTGTTTCCATGGATACTAAACCACCAGGGAGTATTACTGACTGGCTCAAGCCAGGGGCAAGACGTTCACTCCTTCCACTTCTGGCCTCAGGACCCATGTGTCCCATTGGGTGAGGGCCAGGATCCCTGACAAGTTGCCTTAATGGAGATATGTCACAGATCACTGATCTCCTCTCTGACAATGCTCCCCCTTCATGGGCAGAAGACTGAGACTCCACATCAAACTTTCTAGCAAGAGGGTAATCAGCTAGATTGATCTGCTTCATGTCAGGAGCTACACTGCTAGACTTCCTATCCCAGGGACCCCAGTGAGGGCCCTCCAGGAGAGACCCCATGCTTTTATTCAAGAGGCCTCTATTGGTCAATTCATTGGCTTGACTAATTAAGATATTGGGCCTCATGGCTCCCTCCAAACTCCCAGCCATCCCAGAATGCTCTTGTGCATTCCTAGAATACCTTCTGTCTGGATGATGGTGGTACCCCTGTAAGACCTCCTGTAGGAGGCTAGGAAACTTCTCATTACGACCTTTGCGCTCACTGTGCCCTGGAAAATCCCCTTTTTCTTGACCAGGATACTGTGGAAAGCCACCAATATTTCTCTGTATACCAGCTGCTATATTATCCTTGTAACTGTATCTTAAACTGCCAGGAGATTTGGAAGGTTCTGTTCTTGCAGGAAAATTTGGCCCAACAACTGCATGACCAGGCTGGCTGTTCCCCTCTCCATTATGGTTAGTGTTATCTCCACTTTTGCTCCCTTTACTTCCTCCCTGACTTTCTGGCTGTGTCCCTGCGTGCCCAGTTTCTTTTGCTCCACTACCACTAGCTGGTGCCTGACTAGCTGTGGAAGCATCATCTTGCGCAGGTTTATCTGGTCCACCTGACTTTTCTACTCTTCCTGTCATGGCTTCCCGGGAGACAATCACCCCAACTGCCTTTTCATTCACTTTTGGGGCATTTTCCACAGTCACCACAGCTTCCTTCCCATCAGGGGAGGCAACATCTTCCCTAGCTGCAGGGCTGCTGCTGAGTTTTGATGGCTCATTCTGAGAGCCTTGTGCTGGTGAGGAGTTGGATCTCTCTAAGTTACCCCCTTTGTAAGTGGTGTCTGAGCTGGTGCTCTGGCCACTCAGCTGTCTCACCCTTTCCCCATGATCCTCTGAACTACTGGAACAGCCACCATCAAGGGACTCTGCCAGGGGAGACTTGAGTTGTTCCTCTGCCTGTGAGGAGCCTTCTGAGTTGGTGCAGCTGTCAGCCTTCTTTGAAGAAGATGACCTTTTGGAACTTTTTTTCTGAGGTGCCAAGGCATCAGAGAGCAACATGTGCTGAACTGTGTTGGGCAGATTGGCCACTTGAGAACTCAGAGCACTCAGGCTGCTCAGCCCTGGATCCGTAAGCCTTTTTTCCTGCAGCCCTTCCAGACCAAATCCCTTGAATCCCCCTGCATGAGCATTGGGGCTTGGCATCATAGATGGTGTAGGACTAAGCTGAGGCATCATCTGCAGGATTCGGTTTCTAGAACCCATGGACATGTTGCCTTGCCCACACTGGAGATTTTCTCCACCTGGCATGAGTGGAGAAGGGGTAGAGCTGCAGCTTGGAGACTGAACCACAGATGCAGCAGGAGATGGATTAGAGATCGGACTGAAGTTTTGGTGGAACTGCATTGGTGATCTTACAGGAACTTCACTCTGGCTGTACTGTCCCACTTGACTTTGAAGAGAAAGCTTGGTGGCAGCATTTGAATACTGCATTACATGCTGAGGTGGGTGCTGTTGCTGCTGCCCCTGCTGCCCACTTTGGGGGAGCTTAGATTGCTCAAAGCTTTTCATCTGTTGAGTCTGAAAGCTGTAGTTTGACTGGGTCCCATACGCCTGTGCATTGGAGCCCACAGCATGGCCTTCATACTGTGACCCAGAATTCACACTGTAGCTTCCATCGTAATTCTGTCCTGACTGGCCAAAACGCTGTGGGGAGGGAAAAGAGGAAGAGGAGGACGACGAAGGTGGCTGATAGTGTTGGCTGAACTGACCCACTCGCAATTGGTACCCAGAAGCAGAAGAAGGCAGGGTGGATGGACGCTGCATTGGCTGCAAGTGTGAGGTGCTAGAAGCAGATTGGCTGGAAGCCTGTGGTAAAGGCTGATGAGACTGATAGATCTGCTGTCTCAGCTGCTGCACCTGCTGCTGCTGGCTAGAAGCCTGCTGCTGATACTGGGCACTCCCTGGAGAGAAAGGGCCAGTATAATCCTGTTGATAGTGGGATACACTCCCAAGGGTTGAATGCTGTGTTTGAAACTGGCCCACATGTCCCTCACTCCCATACTGACTGCCAAAGCTACTCCCTTGAGGGGGCCCATAGCTCTGTACCGGTCCAGAAGGCCTGCGCTGAGGTGGCTGCTGCCCTCCTGACGCCACTGGATCTTTGTTGGCAGCCATATAGTAAAACTCTCCTGCTTCTTTTCTGAAACCTTGGTAGCTCTGATGGCCAGAGCTCTCACCAGGCATTGCTGTAGAGGCTCCTGCTGCTCCACGACGTCCACTGCCAGCACCTCCTCCAAAGCTCTGGAACATCTGGGCCTGCTGGCGGGGGCTGAACTCTTCCAGTCGGGATGAACCGTGCACTTCCTGCGGGTAGCTCTGCTGGTTTCCGTGGTAACTACTTTGCTCCCGAAAGGACTGCATGCTGTTCAGCAGCAGAGCGGCAGCTCGAAAGCCCTCCTAAAGGGGGAGAAAAAGAAAGAGGAAAAAAGGTATAGCATCCACATCTCCCAGTCACACCAATACCACTGCTCAGTTTCACTGCTTTAATAGCGATTACATTTTAGCATTTGTCTTGTAGTTTCTGGTACATCAACATGCACCCTCCCTCCTTGAAAGTTTCTGAACTTCTAGGTAGCACAAGTAAGAGGAATCACTCAATTCCAAGAAAATACAAATCGGCAGTCAGGGTGTATTTTCACTATTAGTATTTCCCCCGCAGTCATTTACTAACTGGGTCTGTTTATGTGTCCCTGAAGAAACAAACTTCCAACAGTACTCTCTGCAAAGGAAAACAGCCCTCACCCTCCAGCTATTCTTTATGGCTAATACTGGGAGGAATAAAGTATTTTGCTACCACCTTAAAAGATGCAATGAGGAGTCTGTACCACTCTCAAACCACTCCTTCGATTGTAGGAATGATATCCAGGGCCCACATTTCACTCTGGGAAAGACCTATACTAGAAAACACTCAAGATAGAATTGAGCCAACATCCAAACCAAGATACTCCAGTGAAAAGGATCTATGGGAACCTGTGAAAGAACCGGCACCAGCATGCTCAAAGGCATCTCCTCCACGCTGTGTTGTGAGAAGCAACACAGCAAGATAACACATGGTGTTTCCTCCCTGCCCCATCTGCTTTGTTTTAAAAGCTACGAAGTCAGAACAAGTCCACACTATTTGAGCAAAAGGGTCTACAACTTCAAGTCTGAACCTTGGTGAAACAAAACTGAAAGTATTTGTCAGCCAGTATGTATCTTTCGGAATAGCATGTGTGATCATTTATATAATCCAGTCCTGAGTAAACCCACTTCAGGAAATAGATCATCTGTAAGGTCCATTCCAATCCAAACCATTCTATGATTCAGGAAGACTTTCTAGTACTTCAGTTGTGTGGAATCATGATTTATCTTCAATGACTGGACCACAGCTGCAAAATTGTTTGGGGACCCTGGCTAATCCTTCTGAGGAAGCTTGATACATCATTAGATGCATTAAGAAAAGTACAGTAATGAACAAGTATATGTATACACATCATCATTTAAAGTTTTTTTTAAAAAAAAAAAAAAATCAATAACAATATGACAAAAACATTTAATTTCTGAAGTACCTTATGGTTTTCTCTTCCTGAAAACAAACCAGATAAAGCCACCTGGAATGACTCTTTCCATTAAATAAGTCTCAGAACACTGCTCACGCTTTTCTAGGAAACAGAATCCTGACTCCTCACATTGGAGACTTCCTAGAAGATTTGCCTGCATTATGTTATCTCAATTAACCCTGTTTTGTGCCATGTCTTCTGTTGCCACATTCCACTAAACCCATTCAAAATTAAAGTCTAGTTTTACACTTCAATTTTTTGCTAAAGTAGAAGACCACCAGAGTCCCAAGAAGACAGACATATAAATGGGGAGATGCAGGTGACATCTGGTATCGTGTCCTGTTACTGACACATTTACTAGAATCAGAAGAGAACTTTCAAATTCTTGATGCTTCCAATTCTGTCCCTCCCATTCTAAGAAATCAATGTATTACTGCCATTTTCATGTTCTGCTCTAGTATTTTAAGTGCCATACTATAAAAGAGGTCTGCTGTTCTGTTGAACTTTTGCTTTTTTTAGCATTTTAAAGACTACATATATCACACAAATAACACTTCTATGAATGCCACACTGTGCTGATATGTCCAGTTTGGGCTTCTAACAGGCAAGCCTTTCCCATTTCTGAATTATTCCCATTGACATTTCATCAGTTTGAAGCTCCTGCCCTCAAAATTGGGATACCTAATGCAAGTTTCTTCCTCTCTTTTTGAATGACTTACTGTTAAAGTGAAAAATGGGATCAAAAAACCCAAACCAAAACAAAAAAAAAACCCTAACCCAGGGAAGAAAATATACATAGAAGGAAGCTATCAAACTAAAGGTAAGAAAACATCTGTTGCAGCTGGCAGATGTTAGAAAGCAGCTTCTCCAGATAGGCAATTCAGGGCTCTGCAATCAGCAACATTTGTGTCATATGGAGAGTGCACACACACCCTGGCAGCCACGTGGTTTGCATCATCTTCTCAAAAAGCAGTGTTTCCATCCTTATCACAGGCTCAGCCTCTCTATAGAGCCTCAGACTAATTTTTAAACACAGCTTCAGCAAAGTTGACTTTGCATAGTCTGAACTTGTCTCAGAAAGTCTGTTCTGCCCAATCACAAAAACTTTTGTCACTGATATTAAATCTTCTATAATAATACTAACAGACTTGAAAACTGCCAGAATACCTTACTGCTAGTAAACATTCTGGACCTCCACATTACTAAAAAAGGAATCACTTTAATTACATAATGTAACAGAAACAGCACGAGATGCCATAAAATACCTTTCAAAACAGAGATCCAGTAAAGGTCACCCTAAGGCACAAATTTCTGCCCTCCATCATCTCATGCAATGACATAATATTTATCTAGTCCAGAAAATATATGCTCTAACTCAAAACACGGAGAACATTTTTTTTCTCTTTCAGTCTATTATTTTTTTAATTTTGGATTTTACCCTGACAAAGTTTTCAGCATGAGAACTTCAATTGCTGCTGTTTTCATGTTTCCAATGGAGCACCACTTGCTTTGACTGTCTCAAGGAGCTTAACACAACCAGTAGAATAGCAGCCAAAAAAGATGAGAAAAACATGGCATTAATAGCAGAAGTAAGAAAAGATAGGAGGTGCTTCAATCCATTACATCATTGATAACTTAAGACACATACCACATTTCCTGTCATTAATGTGCTATAAATACAGGACTACTACAATTACTACTGTAATAATCTTTCTTAATAATAACAGTGCAGTAAAGTGCTTACATCTGAGTGCTATGTTCTCAGCGAAACTACTGAGAATAATTCCATTGGCAAGCCTTGTTAATAAAACACATTCAAGACAGATGAGGCCTCCAAAGTCTACCTAGATCCACAGGAAAAGAATTCATTGATTTGATTAAATTTTCCTGGAAGCCTTTAAAGGATTTTCATCTGGCTCATACTCCTTCACATGCAGGAACTCGAGAGAACGATACATCAGCCGGCGACTAGAGACTACATCACGATCATGTAAAACTCCGTAACGGTACACATCCACAATTCCCCAATCCTCAGAGGGGGAAAGTCCCACCTCCAAAAAAGAGTGCTTCGTTAACAGCCACAAGCTGCATGTTTACAGTATTTCTCACATACAACACTAACACATACAAAACCTTCCCCACTTATTCAAAGGAAAGGTAAGATTCACAGTTTTTACTACTCCAGTGTCACACCTCTACTCTCACTGCAAGTGCATCCAGCTCTACCAATAAAGCTTCATGATTTTCCTCTAGTATTTATTGCCTATAGCTGTAGAGCCACCTAAGCATATCCACCTAGAGTCTACATTCACGAGACTAAGGAGCTTCACTCTGCTCCAACACTTTTGTTTCTTCCCCATTAGCCCAGTAAACATAATTTGCCTTCAGCCTGATAGGAACAAAGGAAGCACATCACAACCTTGTGTGGCTGATGAAGAAACAGCCTCATTTCATAGAATGGCAAGGGTTGGAAGGGACCCCAAGGATCAGAGCTCCAACCCCCCTGGGCCACCAACCTCAGGCCTGGATCTACACAAGATTGCCAAGGGCCCCAACCAACCTGGCCTTGAACACTTCCAGTGTTTAAGAAATCACTGCACATAAGCCATGAATAAAGAGAAGCAGTAGGTCCTCTTATCCATCTCTCAGACTGATCAGTGAGACTGAGTTATTTCAGACAGCCCTTCAACCTAACTTTCCCATGTGAACTTATTTCTAAGCACATCTACAATGCAGCTTTTATGTCTTGTTTAATTGTCCGAAACTTTCTTGTAGAACAACTTTGTTAACATAAGAGTTCCTCAAAATACAGAGCTACTGCATTCTGATCCTACTGTGAGCAAGATTATTAAATGGCAGTCAACAGCATGTAAGCATATTTCAACAGTTCCTGCATGGATATGAGACTGCCCCCAACCATTGCTGATTAGCAGGATTCATCAGCCCTCCCACATCAAGATCACTGTGTGAAATAATTTTCCACAAAACACTGTTGACAGGTTTTTTAAATCTATATAAATCTTTAAAACTTTTTTTTGTCCCAATTATCAAGCAGTGGACAAATAGAGGAGAACTCCCCAGATTTTCCCAGGTAACACTGATGCCAACGTAGCACTACCGACAGCTCAAAGGGAGTGAGCTAAACAGCGAAATACTGTGGGGATACGCTTAATTCTTAACGATACGCCAATAAAGGAGCAAATGAAACCAGCATCACTTAATTCTGCAGGAGGTAAGTGAGGTCTTTCTGCTTCGTTAAATTTTCTTTAGATTTGGGCTGACTACTGCGACCCATCTGTGCAGAGAAGTCTCAGGCAGCAGTCAAATGCAATATATTTTTGGTGATCTGTCAAAGACCTCTCACTTCCTAGCATGCTTATCAGGAAGGGAAATGTAGTTACAGGCAGGTGACAAGCAGCAAGATAGCATTTTCCACAGCCCAAAAATGTACATGAACTAGTGGTTGGTTTTTTTTTTTTTAAGAGTGTCCAGGCTTCTGATTAAAACAACTTATTTGCTAAATGCTGTGCAGAAATATACATACATCTCTGTAGTCACTTCTACTCACAATTGAAGCACAACACAAACCCAACCATTTCTGTCCTTCCTCACTGCATCTTCTTAAAGTCACAGTGTTCCCACAGCCAAAAAAACTCACCAAACCAAAACTTTAGTAGGAACAACTCAGTGGCATAGTTTGTAAGTAAACGATTCCCAGAATCTGAATTAATTCTGGAATACAGGAAGAGATTTCCATGTACTGAGTACCATTTTATTGCCAAAGTCACATTGCTAACCCTCATTTCTGCAGGTAGACACTTATGTGCACAGCTGAGCAATGGCTGGGAATAGATTGATCTTGGTTTAGGGGAACATTGGCCTCTCAAAAGCAGCAGATAGAGTAATCAGCTATGCTATAAGTAGACAGATGAAGGATCAATCCTAAAACCACATATAAGTAACAGATCTTCACTCTCCATTTGTTGCCTTTTTAAAAGAATAGAGAGATAATTTTATTTTTCAGCCTTAGACGTCATATGAAAGTAAACCAAGACAGCTGGCACTTAGACAGGCCACCAGCCTGTCCAAGCAATAATAGTCACTGCTACCTTCCTCCAAACAGTTGTGGTTAGCTGGAACTGCTAGCAGGTTTTTTCATATCCTTATAGTCGTTTCAGATCTTGCTCCATTGAGAGTTACTTTTGTATCCTCCAAATAACCAGTCAAAGACATAGGAAACTCTGTTACTCTGCTATTCACCACCGCACTACTAGAGAAAACAGCAGTCAGATCTTGCTCTCACCAATGCATCATAATTTACTCTATCAAAGAAGCCTTACTACACCACTCAAAGTTTAAACAGTATACAATTTTTCATAGAGCGTACCAGAACCACTTAAAGTAGATAGAAGTATCTTGGAAAGTACATAGAAAGACAAGTTAAAACCAGATCATGCTATTGAAAACTGAATTTTCCATTTAAAAAAAATTATAATGGCACATCTTACTACACCCATATGTCACTGTTGCACATGCAGAAGGGTCTCATAATACACATTAGCAACATTATGCAAATTAGTGCTAATACTGGCCATGACACAGAATGTGAGTTTTGACCTACCCAATGAAAACTTCATCAAAAAATTCCTCAAATGAGTTAAAGCATGGCCAAACATTCCCTCATCTCACAGAGACACTATGCTTTCTTTAGCAAAATGTCTGTACAGCTTTTTAGAAAGTCACTATGTATGAGCTTAAATCTAAACAATTAAGGAAATCTTTCTCCCAGAATGGGTGAAGAACAGATGAGCACGGCAGAAGGAACACAGTGAGCTTTGTCAGTCGAGAGAGGGGAATGCTCCATGGATTATTGTGCTACATCCACTTTCTATTGCATGTATTTCTCCCGAGTGGCCACAGAAAAGGTTACTAAACCCAAGCCCTCCTATCTCCCAGGGGAGATGTGAACAGCCATATCCAGAGCATTCAAATACTATGCTAAAAGGCATCATATGAACAGCATTAAAAAAACAATAAATGTTTTTGCATGTGTATATAATTTGACTGATTCCCCCCCCCCCCAATATTCTTTCTATAATTTTTTTTTTAAAATATGTGGATAGCACCAAATCGAAGCCACACAGACACTTTTGGCTGCAAGTCTTCCTTACTACATGAGCAGAACTAAAATACCATCTCCACTTTAGCTCTGCATTTCGAGTGTATATGAAAACATGATCTAGAAATATAACTCATAATCAAATTTCAGTAGAATTTCATGATTACATCTTTGGTTCTTGGTCCGAATTGACAGCGATGCACTTAAATAGCTTTTAAACATCCAGTAACCAATTGCTGAAAGTTACCCATCTAAATTTTAACAGGTACCACTATTTTAAGAACCTATACAAATAAGATTCCATTTTATGTCAAAGATAAATTAAACCAACAATTTTGGTTTCATATATAGTACCAGTCCCCTGTGCACTAGCTTAAGAGATCCTCCTGCCTCCTCCCGGGTGCTAACACAGCCATTCATGCAGCAAGGCAGATGAGGGAAGTGATAAGGCTGAAAAACAGTTCTGCAAAAGGGAAAGGCAGTTTCTGAACTGACAAATCCACTCGCTCTATCGTCACACAAACATCTGTACCAACAAAATGGACACAGCAGGATCTGCCTAAGTGGCATGGCTACTGAAGTGCACTTGAAATCAGAAGTTCATATTTAAAAGGCTCTTCATCTTTAAACAGTCAAACAACCCTTCCCACCACCAACACGAAAAGTAATACTGATCCCTCAGCTCCTCCTCTCTTTTCTCCAAGCTGCAGTTTAGCTGATGGCACATCCTAATCCAATTCATTAGTCCTCTAAAAAGTTCAGCATCTCTCTATATGCCTCTTATTGCAAATTCACCTGTGTCCATAATTCCAACATCTCCATACAGATAAACACGTCTGCTTCCACAGTACAGCAAAGTCTGAGCAACCATTTCAAGGACAGCTCCTGTGGGCCCTTCACCTCCTCAGACACACAAGACAGAAGGTTCGGCAGAGGCATCACAATTCCCACTAAACCTTCACCTTTCAGTCACAGAACTGATGACAGTGAAAAGTTGTCAATTATTAATTGCAAGAGGAAAGCAGAAAAGAGCAAGCCTGGCTGCCGCGTTTCACCTGTCCAAGCTCTCGCTCACTGCAGAAATGAATCCAGTACCACTCATAACTATAAACTAGTAAAAAAGACCCCACCTAACACACTATTTTTACTAAACTTTTATAATTTCTTTACACTAAGCACTAGCCCCTGACTTTAAAGCCTGAAATGCATTATCTCTTCAAATTATGACAAGCTGCTAAGATGAATACTTAGGCCGTATTTAATATTACCTGTAATACACGTCTTTCCATTCAATGTAGGCTATACAATTAAGTCTTTTTATTCTGTTTTACAATGCCTGGTGCAATGGACCTGTAACTAAAGACTCCTGGGAACTCCTCAAGGCAAATTAAGTGAATTAACTCAAAATCTCTATCAGTTATGTGCAAGTATTATTACAATACAGGTGACGCGCTGTATACAAGGATTAAATCCATTGATTAAGATGACACCATTCTTGGGGATAATGCCAACTAGTTACATTATGTGCAACAACATTAAAACCAGGTAGAAATATATAACCTCCATCTACTTAAACTAACAAATAAAACAATTACTGTCCAATTGCAGAAAAGATGTATTCTAAGTTTTGTCCTCCAAATTTCTTAGAGATGATTATTCCTTGAAGCAACAGAAGAAATTCAGCTACGCACTATACCACTTTCAAGTTTTACTAGCCAAGGTTATCATCCTTCCTATCAATTTAGCACTTCATTTCCCCAAAGTCACACAGATTTAAGAGGAATTTGGTGTGGAAGGCCTGCAAATACTCCTGCTATGGAAAACAAAAAACTTAAAACAGGCAGAGGCCATATGACACTGATAAAACATCAGGGGAAACAAGAGGTTCCTCTAACCTAAGAAAGAAGTGCTTGAACTTCCCTCAAAAAAAAAACCAAACAGAAAAACACTCAAAAAAGCCACCACCCAAGCATTTTAAAGATTTTCACACTAAAAAAAGCCAACAACCTTTCTCTCCTAGAAACCTCTCTCAGTCTCCTACAACCTATAAACATCACTTCACTTAATCATTCCCCTCTGGGTTCCACAGTATCTGCCTCATACTAAAGCCCAATGTTGGGCTCATTCCTACAATTAAAGCATTGTATCCTTATGGACTAACAGGGAGAGTCTAAGACAACAGCCAGAGTTACAAGCAGACAGAAGAAACAGTTCAGATAAACGTATGAAGTATTTCATATTAAAGTGATTCAACAAAGACATTACTTCAGTGGCAGTACTATTTTAAGGAGTTCCTTCCCCTCCTACCCTCCCATTCCCAAGACTTTCATTCCCACCCCAGCACTGCAGCTTTTCTTTGGATTTTTCAGTTTAGTTTCTTGAGCCATCTCTGCAGCTATACTGGTGGAACCAGACAGATGACAGAGAGGAGGCAGCACGCTGCAGTGTTGGAACAAACATCTGAAAACTCCTGAAGTTTGTACTTTCAAAAATTCCTCTATCACTTAACTTTAGCCTAAAGCACTTATAGTGGTTCACTCTCACCAGCTTCCCCATGGAGACAATGAAAGCCTTCCAGAAGGTCTCTTTCCACGTCAATTTTATAAGGTGATTAAACTTCTAATGCACCTCAGTTAAATGTCTGAAACTATAAATTCAGGCCATCATAACCAACAAGGTACTGTACCTGCTATGTTAAATGCAGACACTTAACTCTGTGCTTCTAAGTTCTGCTGCTCCAGCCAAAGGCACGGTGAATGACAACAGCAATCACACCACACCACAGACATAAAATTAACTCTAACAACCATCAGCAGTTCACAGAAGCGACCAAGCTATGACTCTGGATCCTCTCACAACTGCAGTCTAGACCTTTCTCCTCCCACAGAATTCAGTATCACCACGGTTATAGTGTCAGGCCATGCTGGAGCTTTTTGATGGAGACACACTTGGAATGTTGACGGATGAAGCTTCTATGGCACCTATTCCATTTTGTATCCTGGAGTACATATCCAGAAGTCAGTCAAGAGTTGAATGCAGGGGAGGGATGAAATCAGCACCTCTATAAAAGCACATTAGTGGAGCGTAACAAGGATGCTGCACTTGGAGCATAATTTTTTGAAATGCTGGAGTGAAGATTCCAAAGTAATACAAAGGGAGACAAAGGGAGCTTGAGATGGTCCATGACTCTGAGAATCACTCCCACCACTCTGATAAACGTGATCTCCTGCAGTCTCACTAGAGAGTAGAGACAAGACAAAACCAGAAAAACCACTGTTGCTTTCTCCATCCTGCCTCCTCTCAAGAGGTGGCTAAATAAAGAGGGACAATTAACATAAAACATACATGATGGATTATATATAATCATTCCATAATGCTAATGTATTCCTAGAGTTCTATTACAGGAATATAAAGATGAGATGCTGTTTCCTCCCTTGCTCTAGAACATCCAAACTTTCAATGAAAAACTGAAGTTTGCTGGTTTGTTTCAGTTAGCAAGATAACAAAAACCAAGTCATTGACTTTACTGAGAATTGCTCCTGATTTAAATCCTTACGTTCCATTAAAAAAGCTCTTACTCCTTAGCTTCTTTCAGAAGGTCAATGTATACATGGAGCTGATCAGCAAAAACTTCATGCATAAACACAGCCTAACAGTGTCTTTATAAACACTACAGCTCTGTGGTAAGCAAGGAAGTTTATTTCCTAATTCCTCTTCCCATTCACATTTAGGAGCTTTCTGACCCTGCTTCTCACTGAGCTAAGAGATGTGCTTTCCCTGCTAAGCCTGATCCACATTCCATCAAGTCAGGCTTTTCACTGGCTGTAGAGCATACATACAATTAACCACTTCTCCCCTTGCCACTCTCTGCAGCCCCGTTACATACATACATATCTATCTTTAGTTTCCCACTAATTCCACCTTTTAAACATGTAAGAAGATGTATTTCCACAAGGCAAGACGACAATGAAACAAACAAAATGAAGAGATAACTCAAATTTCTATACCTAATAGCAGGATACTCCCATCATTGAAGAAAAGATGTACTAATGGAGCAGTTCTCAAGAAAGAAAACCCCTTTGTCTCTAATAACCGGAATACAAGATCCCAATGTAGAAGAGTATCCCAGAGCAAAAGGTAAAAAGAGCAGAAGGCAAGAATCACCACCTGGCTCCTCATGCTGACTGAGGTCAGAAGTGCAGAGACAAGAATACCACACTGCAGTGGACCTCCCTCCCTGGGTCATCACCAAAGCCAACCCCCTACCACAGCAGGCAACCAAACAATTCTGCATCAATAAAGTTCTCTTTATACATTCTTACAGTAAGTGGGAGACTAAGAGAGCCAAAGGAAGGATGCTTCTCCGTTCCAGCACAGTGCTTTGGAGGGAAGGGGTGTAAGGATGGTACAGTTCTTTTTTTTCATGCAAAATAAAGAGCATCACTTTGGAACAACTCTCAATTATGCTCCCATGACTCTCCAGCAGTACAGAAGAGAATCTGCCACTCACTCAGCGATGCCCAGCAATACAAAGACAATCTGCTACCACCTTCTGTAACAGTTTTGCCCAACTCACTTAATTCACTGCCTGTTAAGTGTCTTATCAAATTTTTCAAGACCTATTTGAAAGGCCTTTTTTATGTAGCAATACACACAAAGTATGGTCAGGATCACGAACACCAGAATCTCTCATGAGCACAAGATTCCATGCAAGTATGCTGAGGAAAGGGGAGAAGGGAAACTATCCCATTTCCACACGCATGAAGGGACAGGGAATACTTAAGTGTCAAACCAAACCGTACACCATATGACAACATTGTTGACTTCATGTTTTTTCCCCTGAATTTAAGATCAGAAACAAAAGGAAAAGATATGATAATATAGAATAATTTAGGTTGGAAAAGGCCTTAAATCCATCAAGTCCAACCATTAACCTAGCACTGCCAAGTCCACTACAAAACCACATCCCTAACTGCCATGTCTACAGAGTCTTCTAAATACCTCCAGGATATTTTTCCTGATAGTCAACCTAAACCTCCCCTGGTGCAATGAGGCCATTTCCTCTTGTCCTATTGCTTGTTACTTGGGAGAACAGATCAACACCCACCCAGCTACAAGTTCTTTTGTCAAAGTCTACAACTACCTGGAAGTCTTCCCTCCACCTCCTTTCCTCCAGACTAAACAATCCCAGTTACCTCAAGCCTCTCCACACAGGACATGCTCTCTAGACCCTTCCCCAGCTTCACTGGTGTTCTTTGCACATGCAGTTGGCCTCAGCCCATCAGTCCAGCTCATACAGATCCCTCTGCAGAGCCTTCCTACCCTCAAGCAGATCAACGCTCCCACACCTTGGTGTCATCTGCACATTTACTAAGGGTGCACTTGATCCCCTTATCCAGACCATTGATAAAGTTATTAAACAAAACTGGCCACAGTACTGAGTCTTGTTAAACACCACTTGTGACTGGCCACCAACTGGATTCAACTCTACTCACCACAATTCTATGCACACAGCCATCTTGCCAGTTTTTTACCCAGCAAAGAGCACACTCATCCAAACTGAGAGGAGCCAGTTTCTCCAGGAGTATACTGTGAGAAATTTTGTCAAAGGCTTTGATAAAGTCCAAGCAGACAATATCCACAACCTTTCCCTCATTCACTAAGCTGGTCATCTTGTCACAGAAGGTGATCAGGTTGGTCAAGCAGCACCTGCCTTTTATAAGCCCATGTGACTGGGCCTGATCACCTGGTTGTCCTGTATGTGCCACATGATGACACTCAAGATGATCTGCTCCATATCCTTTCCCAGCACCAGGGTCACACTGGCAGGCCTGTAGTTCGCCAGATCCTACTTCTGTCCCTTCTTGTAGATGGGTGTCATATTTGCCAACATCCCCCTTAGCCTAGACTACTGGTAAATGATAGCAAATGGATTGGTGAGCACATCTGCCAGCTCCCTCAGTACCCATCTGGCCCCACAGATGTGTGTTTCCATGGTGTAACAGGTCACTAACCATTTCCCCTTAGATAATGAGGGCTTCTTTCTGCTCCCTGTACCTGTTTTCCAAATCAGGGGGGCAGGGACCCTGAGGACAATTGGTCTTACTAACAAAGACTGAGGCAGATAAGGCATTAAGTACCTCAGCCTTTTCCTGATCCTTTGTCACCATATTTCACTCACTGCACCCAATAAAGGATGGCGATTCTCCTCGGCCCTCCTTGTGTTGCTAATGTATTTATGGAAACATTCTTAGTTGTCTTTACAGCAGTAGCCAATTAAGTTCTGGTTGGCCTTTGGCCCTTCTGTTTTCTCCCTGCATAACCTCACAACATCCTTGTAGTCCTCCTGAATTCCCTGCCCCTTCCTCCAAAGGCCATAAACTCTTTTTTCTCCTGAGTTCCAGCCAAGGCTCTGTGTTCAGCCAGGACAGCCCTTCCCCACCAGCTCATCTTTCAGCACATGGAGACAGTCTACTCCTATGCCTTTAAGAGATCCTTCTTGAAGAACATCCAGCCATCCTGGATGCCTCTGCCCTTCAGAACTGCCTCCCGAGGGACTGTCAATCAGGTCTCTAAAGAGGCCAAAGTCTACTCTCTGCAAGTCCAGTTCTGTTGACTCCACTTCTTGCCTCTCTCGAGAATCACAAACTGTCATTTTGCGATTGCTGTGCCCAAGGTGGCCTCCAACCATCCACAAGTCCTTCTCTAGTCATGAAAAACAGTCCCAGCAGGGCACCTTCCCTGGTTGGCTCCCATACCACCTGCATCAGGAAGTTATCTTCCCCACACTCCAAGAGCCTCCTACACTGTTTCCTCTCCGCTGTACTTCCAGTCAACATTCTAACGCTGATCACTACATTCATCAGATAACCATTTATGTTAATTACAGAAAAATCACATGCATGTTCCCACTATTCCAGAATTTATACTTGTAGGGAACACTGTTGAGCAAATCAAGTGTTACGGAAATTCAAGTGTATCCAGGCATTTGACCAAAGGTAAGAGCAGATTGCAGGTATTGAATTGGAAGCTGACTAACCATAATTCATGATGGTGTACAATAGCTTATTCCTTTAAGTTCTGGCAGGTGCGACAGCACAGATTTTTCTTTCAGCTAATAAGTTTTATGTATGCTTTTCATAGTCATTAGCAAGGTTGTGTATGGACACGAGCCACCTACAGTCAGCTCTGTTAATATCAAGTCTCTAGTTCAGTTAAAAGCTATTACCAAGAAAGAGTTTGCAGAACGTATTTTTACAAAAGTGATATGAACAGTACTTCCAATAAACTGTGCAGAAACTTCTAGCATAGTAGCTCCCCACACAATTTCTAAGTACTGAGCTCTTATCAGAACTCATCGGAGGGTTCTGTTTATGGCTTGCAATTTACTAGCAATTAGATGACTGAGTTCATACTAGTAAAATAACTCTAAAATAAAACCTCATATTCCAGTACAGAATACACAATGATTCCATATGAAGTTATTGGTATGAACACACACTTGCTGCAAGCTTACAAAAAGGAGGGAAAAACCAGTCATTTTCCTATCTTTTTGTATGTGTTGCATCACAACACAGGCAAGAAATAATGGGCTTCTCAACTGCAGAACAGATCAAATCTCAAAGGGACTCAAGCCAGAGCTTTCAGACAAAGAACCTGGTAACATTTTTTTTCCACTGTTCCAATATCATCATCAGTCATAAACATCATGGTGAAAACAAGAAACACAAAGAGCACTGGCAAAAGCACATGCATATTCACTGTTACCAGGTCAAGCTGACAAGAGGACACCTGAGTTAAATTCTACCAGTTCTCAACTCTGTTCTTGAGGAATCCCTAGACAAGAGGCAGGAAGAAAACTCAGGAGTTTTACTGCAACATGAATGCTTTGTTGCATCCAGGTCAAACCTTCAAGTTTGACTGTGCTGTTGTTCACAAACTCAGCACAAACAAGTTCAAGAGAGTAAAATTTGATTTCCAGTGGGTTTTTTGTCTTCAAAGGCAAACAGGCAGCATATCACAGACTCTAGGACATCCTGAACTCATCTTGTCCTTCAACAGGGTTAAACAGAATCTATTTTTGATTACAGGCCAGCCTCAACTTTTGAATCTTGTGGAAGCCCCGTCCCTGGAGGCATTTAGGGCCAGGTTACACAGGGCTCTAGGCAACCTGGTCTAGTGTGTCCCTGCCCATGGCAGGGGGTTGGAACTAGATGATCTTTGAGGTCTCTTCTAACCCAAAGCATTCTATGATCTTTGGGTCCAGCTTTTTTTTCTCCCCTTTCTTGTTTTGTTAAGAAAGGAAACCCACGTACACACACAGTGAAGAAAATCATGTGCTTTTCCAAGTATCCCAAAACAAACCAATAGGTAACTTAGTGGTAAGCAGCTGCAGAAACACACAGCTACAAAGCCAAGGCATGGTACAGCTGGACATTAGTGAGAGATGGTTGGTTGCACCAGCAGTGCTGTGCACAGCTCTAATACAGAATCTTCTGTTTTCCCAGTCAATCAAGACTGAAGTAGAGTTAAAAACTGTAAAGAAAGAGACCTAGGTCAGAATAAAAAAAACCCAACCCAAAATTATACCATTAATAAGAGTTTGACAGAAACAGAACAGCACATTAGGATCCCATTACCGGAGTACAATAGCCTCTCCTGCATGACTTCAGAGAAGTACAAACACCTACTTACATTTTGTGTCCTCTATCTGCAATACTAAACAGTTTTCTACAAAAAAAATCTACACAGCATCTACATAGCATATCAACAACATTAGCAGCTGTTAAAAATACTTATGATTACCTTTATTTTAATTTTAAAAATCCAAAAACTAATCCAGAAGAGTTTTGAGGGGGGGTTTTGATGAATTCTCTCAAAAAACCAAAGTAAAGAAAAACCACCTTTTGCTATCAGATTGCAGTTTAATAACTTGAATGGGAAGAGTTGGTTGGTCTCAGTCCAGTCCCCAGCAACAAATCAGAACATTAGCTGGCTCTTCAGGAACTGTTGTACATAATTTTTCCTGTCCTGGAGGCCAGTCGCAGGATTAAGTACCACAAACTCTCACACAGCCAGTTAAGATACACACTGAAGCCTGAGAAGCTAGCACTGCCAAAAATATTTTTAAATCTTTGAAAGTTCTAAGAACTCAGGTTCCAAAAACATTAGCCTAATACCCTTCATAAGTATAAAATGTAATTGAACAGGGTATGAAAATATAAATACACGTTTTAATTAAAAAGCTACCCCACCCAAACGGAGATCTGGCATACCCTGTGTCAAAAGGCAAGATATGCATAAGCCAGCTATAAACTCTTAAATATACCCTTATCTCAAATTATAGGGAAGCCAAGAGAGCAGCATGAAATTATTCAAGTTTATTACATATTATGCCCTCATTGCAGATAGCAACCTGCCAAGCTGGTAGAATAGGAACAGGAATTGTGCAGTACAATTCCTATGAAGGGACCCTTCTAGGAGCAGTGTTATTGCCATTTTGCTGTGCTTCATGGGTGGTTTAGTTAAACATGACCTAAAAAGGAAGGGAGAAAGTAGGTATGCAGGGATTTTCTTTTTAACACTGTACCAAGAGCCCAAAAGGACTTCTTTGCACACATTTCCACAACAGGAAGAGGGAAGAGGCGGGGGGGGGGGGGGGGGGGTGTGTGTGTGGACCCAAACCCTACACATTTCACTCTTCTCCTACAAACTTTTTGGACTTCTCAATCACAGAAAAAAACATATTAAGTATTTTTAGTTACACTGCTTTACATCTTTAAAGGTTATCTGAGTATTCTCTAGAATGCAGAAAAAAGGCTATTATCTTCACAGTTCTTCAGCGGAAGGTTAAGGAAGCTTCTGACAATAAAGAGAGGTCTCCTTTACAACTAATACACAAACAAGTTAGCTGCATCATTTGAATAACCTTCAGATCTTCTTTATGCAATACAGAAACAGATTTACTCCATTAATAAAAATTCACCTCAAGTGTTCCTTATGAATCACCAGTAGCTAAGAAAAAGACCATAAATAAATAAATACATATCTACATACACAACCTTCTCTTAAAGACACTCACAACCAAGCTGCTCCTACATACTTTCATTCAAGGAACGATGCTTAACCTGCCCCAGGCCACAAAGGTATAGTAAAGTACACACCAGCAAAAATCCCAAAACCTCTGAAACATGACTTAGGGATCAAAGCCCAAATTGTATCAAAACATATACTATTCTACAAGAAAGAGTTAAAGCTAAGTATTTTGAAGCTACCAAACTTGCACAGAGGTCCAAAAACCTCCCCTAGACATTTCTATTTGGGTTTCTATTAATACAAAACCCAAAAGCTATCAGCTTGTCCAAGGTCAGTCTCAAAACTGTAAGCAATAAAAATCTACAGTAGCAAGTTGTATTTTTTATATAAAGGGTGTTGTCATACTCCCACTCAGAAGGCATAGTAGCCTGCTTGCTAATTTAACCAGAAAACACAAAAACATGCATTTCATGTAACAGCAATTTACAGAAATCAGGAAATACTATTCTTCTCTCCTCATAACAAAGTTTAAGACATAGATGACTAAACTTAACAACTACCTCTTCACATTTTTAATAGCAATTCATTGTGCAGCACGCTAATGCGGCTGCCTTTTCACATGCCAACTGAACCTAATGCAGAGACAAGAGAAAACAACACAGCTTCAAACGACTCAAGGTGAACTACCACGGAACCCTAAAGACTACACTGAATACAACCAAAATACCCATCTCAGCCAAATGAAAACTCACAAGTAAACAGTACTTAGTATTTAACACATACACTTGACCAAATGGACTCAGTTATGCTACAAAATACCCATCTCTCACCTTCAGAAAACAAAGCTACCTAACCAAAAAAGCAATCTAGAAAAATAGATGGAAAAACACAGTTCTTCTTCCAATATGCTACAAACCTTACCCAGACGCTGCTGTTATCTCCATCATCCAGTCACTTTACTGTTCTACAAGGACTAGGTAAAGGTGAGCCAACTGCTATGTGCACACCTATTGATGAGGAAACATGCTAAAAATCAAAGACTCAGAAGAATAACCCATGCATGAATCAACAGACACAAGTAACACATACATGCATAGCTTTCAAAACACTAACCTTAACACAGAAAGCTCTGAAACTGATCTTCATTCCCCTCACAAGTATCTTTTATTTTCAAAGTAGCATTAAAAAAAGAGGGGGGGAGGGGAGAGGGGAGAATGGTATAGGAAATAATGCCACAATTTAATCAAACAGTCTGCCTTTTTAACAAAGGAGGGAAATGTTATGGGTAAGACAGTATACATGAGAAATAAAGGATTCTGGTGGTGTCAAATCTACCCATAAAGACAATCACTTGTTGATTCACATACAAATGTGCTCCTATTTTAACTTAATAACAGTCCTGGTATTATTAGACAGCTCTGATACATAGGCTGAAACACGTTACATAATTTCCTCTTATTCCTTCCTTCAAGGCAAGGAAAAGCACTTTCGAACTGCAGTCGTAAACACAACTTCAAGCAAAGTAAGCACCACTAACAAAAGACAACCTGATCCTTGCAGCATTCCAAACAATCCCAAAATATTCTGATTATCTCTGCAAATGAGCAATGTTATGTTAACCCTCCAGAAAAAAAAAACAACACTATGAAGCCTCAAGCGTTTGCAACACAGCTACTCCATCTACTGCAGTTTGTGCACTGGGTGCACCTATATTCTCCAACATTTTTAATCATTTAGCTCTTCATCAGAGCCAGCTACCCCAAATATCCCAATAAAAACTTCACAATTCTTGGAAAAGAGCTTTGTTTTGGGACAGAAAAGCAGGTGGTCACCTCACCTCACCACGCAGCACGAGGGCCTCTCGTAAACACTTGATTTTTTCTTTAAACAAAAAGAGAAGGGGAGGTGGGGGGGAAGAACTTCCCAAGAGCCCTCTCACGAGTGTCGTACCGAACACTCGCTCTCCAACTCGCGGGTGAGACCTCCACATCCCCTCCCACACTACCGAAGGGGCTTCGGTTTCCCCGGTGGGGGGTGGTAGGGGGTGTGGGCAGTGCTAGCTGGCAGGCACCGCCTGGAGCCCTCCCTCCTCAGGCCTCCCCCCCACCCCGACACTCCCCGGGCCGGCCCGAACGCGGGTGCCCCTTACCTGCGACTCCCCCTCCCCCCCGCCGCCGCCTTCCCCGGCGCCTCCCGCCACCGCGGGAGGTGCGGGCGGGGCGGGGGCGGCTCAGCAGCGCGGGTGGTGGGACGCCGCCGCAGGCCGGAGGCCAGGCCGGAGGGAGCGCGGGGGCCCGGGGGCGTCTCGCTCCATTCTCCCCTCACACACGCACAGAGACGCGCACACACACACAGGAAATAACACGGGGTCAGCTGACCCCCGCCAGCCAATGACGGCGGGCGCTGGGGAGCAGCGCGCGCCAGCGGGAACGGCGCGAGGCGGCTGGTCCCGGCCGGGCAAGGGAATGGGGAGGAGAGGGGGAGCGGCGCGTGCGCGCGCGCCCGCGTGCATGCATGTGCCTGAGTGCGCGCGCGCGGCAGCGGGCGGGGGCGCGACGGAGCCGCCCACACACACCCCCACCACGCGCCTGCTTAAAGGGGCCGCGCGCCGGCGCCCCGGGCGGCTGGAGGTTGATGCCGTCGCTGGGCCGCGCCAGCAGCAGCGGCGGGGCTAGGCCGCCCCGCCCGGGCGAGGCACGCCCGGCGCGCGTGTCACCAGCCCCTCAGCCCCCGCGGCCAGTCCCCCGCCCGGCGGCCTTGGGGCGAAGGAGGCGCGACCGCCACCGGATTCCGCCGGCGGGTCGGGCCCGGCCCGGGCTGAGTGGCGGGGCAGCGCGCCGGGCCCCTTGGCCTTTCTCAGGGAGCGACGGTGGCGGTTTCCCTTCCAGCTCTCCCATAAATCAATACACCGGCCGCTCCTCGGTCGTTTTAAGAGCCGGTTTTATTCCATTTGGCCGCTTCTCCCGCCCGGCCTCACCGCATCGGGCCGGGAGGTGGCCCGGTGAGGTCTGGAAGCACGGGAAGCCCCTTCACCGGCCCAGAGCCCGGGGCGCAGCCCGAGCCGGCGGCCAGACCGCACGCCGGGGCTGGGCGGGCCCCGGACCGGAGGTGCCTGAGCGGAGCCGCGGGGCGCTCGGGAAACAACATGGAGGCTGCGGGCGGCTCGGTGGGTGCGCGGTGCCAGGGGCGGGGGTGCCAGTCGTGCGCCCAACGGGATGGGCGCTGCGCTCCCCAGCGCGCTCCGGGAGCCCAGCGCTGCTTCAGCAACCTGCAGCTGTACTGCCGGGCCGCGCCAAGCTCCCGGCGGGCCTCAGGCTGGGGAGTCCTGTTCAGCGGGCGGTACTCTGTGCTGGAGAAACAGCCACGCAGTTTGGGGGGGTGATTTCTGAAAGCAAGGGGGCAGCTTGAGAGCAAGAACGCGGCCCCTGTCAAATTACCATCTCCTTCACTGCGGCCCGCCTGCGCGTCGGTATGACACTCCCATTTCCTCCACCTACCGCCCAGCAATTCGCAGGAGGCCGGCAGCCTGAGGAGCTCTTGCTGGGCAGAGAAAGCTCAAGCGTTATTGAAAAGTTGCTTTCCCAGGAACTTCACTGAGCAGACACAGCCGTTTCAGAAACTGCCCTGTTTCCCCAGCTCTGTTCCCCAGGTTCTCAGCACGCCTTATTTTGAGAGAAGGCCGCTGCTTGCAGCTCATCCCAAAAAGCAATCAACTGCTTAGAAGGGCTGTGTTGTAAGCACAGCCAGCTGACAACTTCACTGATGGCTCCCCCACAGGTGACTTGCTCTTTATGAAAAATAAATACAAACCACCACATCTTGTCTGTCAAAAGTAATTCAGAGACTGGCTGAAATTCCGTCTAGGTAAGACTGCAGTGATGGCAATAGTCTGGGGAAAACAACTGGAGCAGACAATTACATGCACTCCTACCACGTGTCTTTCAAGTTAACAGTTTTTGGGTGTTAGGGACGACTCAGCAGCTGGATGGGCTATCATGTGATGTGGCAGCAGTGCACCTCTGCTCCCCTGTGAAATCGACAGGCAACTTGCTCCTTTCAGAAGCAAGCCTTCTGCTGTGATCTGTCCCTTATCTCCTTCAGATGAGATCACTGCAGTTTGCTCCGCACTGGCTACCTGGGGATTGTGTAGCTGGGGCAGGCTGGTGCTACCTTACTGCACTGCTCTCGCAGTACAGCACAGCCCTGCTCCCCTTGGCACTTGTTGCCCATTTGCAGGTAATGCTTAAGGCTCGGGGCTTCACTTACGGGAGGTGGAGGTCATCACTTCCTTCTCCTGAAGAAGAGGTTCAGACACTGCGCTCACCGTGACAAACGTGAGGTTGCTCTAGTTGCAGACAGCCTTAATCTTGTTGCCTGCCACAGCATGCTAAGAGCTTGGTTAGTGCAGCAGTGCCCCTGGGGATCCAGGACTGCGATAAAGCTGTAATGGGGTAGGGGAACTCGATAAAAGTTTTTATAATTTGATTTTCCATTATCTGTTTTGAAGTGAAACATCAATTGAGGTCAATCCTTTATGTAGATTTATAAGGTAGGAGTGCTTGGAGCGCTCTACCTGAAGCTAAACTTTAACTTACCTTAAGGTAAAGCCTTTCTGTATATACAAACACATGAGAACGTAGCCTGTCTATGTAAGCTTGGTAATTTTATACCTAGTGTCCAAAATAAAGTTGCAGCATAAATAAAGTTTTGTAAAACGCTCAAAAAGACACTCTAAAACTATGAGGACAGCTAATAGTCACAAGTCAAACATTCCTCAAAGAACCAAAAAAACGTGAATTTGCATAAATACCTGGATCTCTAGTCTGCTGAGCAGCATTTCCCATCTCTACTAATGACAACTTATCCGTGTTACAAGGGAAGTATACGAGGAGGAGCTTTTTAAAGTATTTAAAAGCTCAAAAACTGTATGGCTGATTTTAAAGGATGAAATGAAGTTTAAAGGAAGCTCATGCTATAAACACAGGCAAATGCCACACTATCATCAGCTGGTGCTCTAACCCTACCATGGCTGGTAATACACAGGGTCATTAAAAGCACATTATGAAAACAAAACTTAGTTACAAACAAAGTTACCAAAGCTCTGTTAGTTGAGTATCACACAAGCAAAGATGTCCTACTCTTTGCAGCTTCTGAAGTTATGTATCAGGCTTTAACGTACAACCTCACTGAGCTTAATGGGGAATTTAATTCTCTCAGAAACTAATTTTTGGCTGTCTGCAGACTCCAGATGAAAAACCACCATCATTAGTACATCTTCCTCACATCCCCAAGTTCTTCTTTGCCACTGAACATTTCACAGAAGAAATTGAACCCTCTGACTTGGCAGCTCAGTGACAACTGCTCGGCCACTGTCATAAACAGAAAACTCTCCAGACTGCCAAAGAAAGTAACCCTGCCATGCTGCTAGGGCACATACAATCAGGGCAGGGATCCAACATTCACACCAGCAGATCTAATACAGGGTAAAATAATTAGTAGTATCTATATGCTCTTAAAGTGACTTATAAGCAATTCACAATTCACTTTTCAATTCTGAAAAGAAAAAAAAAAAACAACCTAGGGATTTAAGGCCAAAATTGGTTACTTACCAAAACAAACCCTTAAATGACTGGTTTTAAAATCAGTGCAACAAACTAAACAGGTTTGTGTGTGAATTTCCAGCAAAGATACCTGCCATCTAGCGAGACCTGGACAGGCTGGAGAGCTGGGCAGGGAGAAAACAGATGAAATTCAACAAAAGCAAGTGTAAAGTCTTGCACCTGGGGAGCAACAACCACATCTACCAGTACAGGCTGGGGGATGACCTGCTGGAGAAGAGCTCTGTGGAGAAGGACCTGGGGGTCCTGGTTGATGACAGGTTGGCTATGAGTCAGCAGTGTGCCCTGGTGGCTAAGAGAGCCAATGGGATCCTGGGGTGCATCAGGAGGAGTGTGGCCAGCAGGTCTAAGGATGTGATCCTCCCCCTCTACTCTGCCCTGGTCATTGTGTCCAGTTCTGGGCTCCCTGGTATAAAAAGGACAGGGATCTCCTGGAGAGAGCCCAGAGAAGGGCTACGAAGATGATTAAGGGCCTGGAACATCTATCCTATGAGGAAAGGCTGAGAGAGCTGGGGCTGTTCATCCTGGAGAAAAGAAGACTGAGGGGGGACCTAATCAATGTTTATAAATATCTTAAGTATGGGGTGCAGGGGGAATTGGCCTGCCCCTTTTCTTTGGTCTGTGGAGACAGGACAAGGGGCAATGGCTGCAAGTTGGAGCACAGGAAGTTCCGCACCAACATGGGGAGGAACTTTTTCCCAGTGAGGGTGACAGAGCCCTGGGACAGGCTGCCCAGGGAGGTGCTGGAGTCTCCTTCTCTGGAGATATTCAAGACCCATCTGGACGCCTATCTGTGCAGTATGAGCTGGGGAGCTGCTTTGGCAGGGGGGTTGGACCCCATGATCTCTCGAGGTCCCTTCCAACCCCTACAACTCTGTGATTCCGTGATCACTGGAAATTAAGTGCTACAAACGGAGCAGATGTGCTACACCATGAATCATAAGAAAGACTTAAGTTTCTACTTTTAGTGCAAGAAAAGGCGCTCAGCTGTAACCATACAGAGCCACTATGGTACTATTGCAACAGAAACTTTCCAAATCCTACCTGTTTCCTCCCAGTCACTCTCCTCTCCACATCCTAATCAAAGTTTTTCTGAGGACAAGAGGCACAAACAAGGCAGAGACAGGCAGGAAAACGGCCTCAAAACTCGGAAGCCTCCTCAACCATGGATGGGGGATTCCAGGCAAAATAAAGCCCCCTGAGCAGCCATCCCTTAGGTTTAGTGTCATTGTCACAGTACACATGCAAGCAGTGCTGACTCTTTTACTGCATGTGAACTCTGCAATGGCAAAAGCAAACTATTTTTCCATTATGCCTTAACACAAGGCTTATCTTGCACATCCTGTGCCCCTCTCCCACAGAACCTGGAGAAAAAAGGTTCTCCTGACCCTGGGAGGACTGACAAATGGAGATGGATAGTCTCCTTCTGTCTTTGAGGTCACCACTTCTGATCTAGCCGTAGTTCAGTAATTATTCAATTCGTGTGGCTCTCTAGAAGCATACATTAACAGCCTGTGAGGGTGGAGAAAAGAAGGACACCACCATTCCTGACCTCAGCCATCTCTCATCTCCACACACCCTCTTCCTCTGCCTGGAAGCAGTGAGGACAGCAAGTGATGCAGCTTGGGGGATCAAGAAGAAATCTGCAGGTAACATATGCTGGAAAGACTCTGAGCGCCCCAGTGTTTGTTAGAGGAAAGATGATTTCTGAATGCAGCTGGTGGGGTCCTCTGAGAGATTTCTTCCTCTTTACAAAAGGCTTCATTGCTGATGAAAAGCAGTGAACTAGCAGCACCAGGAGGCTGAAGTCTCCGCAGACTCAGGCAGACAGATTTCTCACAGGCACGGCACCTGTCCCCTCAAAGTATTACCCTTATCCTAATCCTTTCCCCTGTTACACAATTTCATGTCATGCACAGGCTCACCACTGCACTTTTACAGCTTTCATCCAGAGGCACTTAGATGCTATGGGAATGGGCATTAGAGACTAGCTTGCAGATAGATAATACAAAAGATGACAGCAAGATCGGGCACCTACAGGTCATGCAACCAGGGACTGAAACTTATATTCACGGTGGGACAGCTACATCTTTAAGCAAGTGTAAAGCAAGGGCAGCTAGCCTGTTTCTCTTTCTCCAAGAAAGACATCAGCATGGCTGCATTCATTAACATTTCCTATCTCTCTTCCTATCTAGCCCCAGGATTTCCCATACCTTCCTCCTCTTTCTTTCACGCTTACTTCAGATAAAAAGTGTTACATCTGACCCTACACAAGGGAGAAGCAGTATCAGACGTGTCCCAAGGAACTGCAGCAAAGACAGGGAGGGCTCTCCTCTCATTAATTCACCAATATTGAACTTTTCCCCTTAAGACAGCCAAAGGATGGGCGTGCTTGCTGGAGGGTATTTTGGACAAGCACAAATTCACAACATACTGTCATGTCTTGGGTGCATCGCTTGGAAGCAGCCCTCCTCCAGACACAGGAAGCCTCTCCATAAGCTGTACCATTAAGTCTTGCAGCCCAGTTCCTGCAACAGAGCAACAACTGGGTTGAAAGACTTTGAAGCATCTCAATGGAAAGCAAACGATAAAGCAGCTGAAGGCAGGGAGTATGAATCCTAACAGGAGAAAAATTGAATCACCTACATGGAAGATAATTCTGCTCCATCTTCTAATACTGCAACACTTCTGTCCTCTCATCTTTCCATTACAAGGAGCTGATTCACAAAAATAAGATCTTTGTACCTTAAGACCTGCTCAGCTGCTTCTGCTTATTCCTTTTACCTCCTGCCAAAAAGCTGCTTCTGGCAGAATCAGAATCAGTTGCTGTGAAAGCGACTGTGACACTGCAGACAAAGTCCAGTAAAAAAAGTGAGAAACAACAGAAGCCAGACTTTTGAGGAGAAGTGGATCACATTTCCATGCAGACATCCAAAGTAATAAAGGTGGAAATTAAAATAGAAAGCCACACAAATATGATTCTCTAGCAAGACTGTCTCCAACAAGGCAGGAAAGGCCATCAATAAATCTTCATTATCTGAATCACTAAACATATCTAAATAAAAGGAGAAATTCAAATATTGGAAGAACTCATCTTTTCAAATGGTCTTACACAAAACCAACTCGGCTTTGCCTGAACACACTTTACAGAAAGGGATAGGGTTTTTTGCTGACCTTTTACAGAGTTTTCATTTGTTCATGGGGTTTTTTTTCCACTCCCTACAGGGAAGTGGGAATTTCCAGGCTTAACAAGCTTAAATCCCCATGACATATAGTCCCAAATTTTAGAGGCAACCAAGATTCTGATTCTTCCTTCTCTCCCAGTTGGCTTCCTCCCTGATGCAAGCAATAGATGTTTTGAATCTCAGCTGTTCCAACAGGAGGGAAAAAAAAGGGCCCCCAAGGAACAGCATTAGTTCTTCGTGTCATCTTACTGCTACCACGCTCCAGAATTCAGGCGTATGAAACAGAACACAAGAAGGGTCTGCAGCAGCAAGAGGCAAAAGCAGAGGGCAACAGACTGGACCAAAACCAAGAGGTCTTCTACATTCACCTGGTAGACTGCATTTACACTGGGTAGTAGTAATCTAAGGGTCTACTGAAGCTACACATTGCAGGAAATCTCATTAACTTCTTGTCACAGAAACCAACTTCTGCTCGTTCTGTCATGTATAGTGATGTTCTCTGGTCCAGATTCATCACAGTGGTTTATTAAAAATATTTTTAAAGTTCCACCACAGTTTACTTATGTATCTCTTACTGCTAACAAAATATGAAGGGAAAAAACCCTACTTCAAACACAACCACTTTAATTACTTTGTATCTTGAGACTCATAAAAGTACATTCAGCACTCAAACCCTCTAACTCTACATTTCAAAAGACATTAATGTCTTGTTTTAGTGCCCTGCATTACTTGAAAGTTGCACTCAAATCCAAGTCAGGATAGGGCACAAGACACAGAACTTATGACTTGAAACACAAGGTATTCAACACGTTTGGGGCAGGGGAAAGAAGCACACTGCCATTCAGGTCACCTAAGCCAAGTGATAACAATGCCTTGAAAGTCCATCAGGAAATAGAAGGAACTGTCTTGGAGTAAGAAAATCAGCATTTAATTTTGCAAAAGACTGGACAGACCTATCTCTAGAGAGTCCAAGGCACATAGTAAATTCTGAAATTGTTTCTATTTCAGGATTCAAGGGACTTTTCCAGTTTCCTACTGAAGTTGAGGTTCAAACTAACAAAACCTCTGCTTGTATATCTGGGTGTTCATCATCCCTCTCAAAAAGACTATCTTTTGCAGCTGGGAATCCTGCTGGCACTCACATTTGTCCTGAGAGGTGATTAGGACTGAAGGCTCCCCATTTAACTTGTCTGTAAAAGTGTTCATAGTAGTTAGCTCTAAACAAAACACCACTGGTTCCATCAGGACTCTGAAAATAAGGTGGGCACTTCCTCTTAGGACATCACCAGCAAGCACAGAAGCCTCAGCAAGCACAATTCGTGACAACCTACCAACTCCATGAGTTTTAGCAAGTTTTAGAAGCAACCCAAACTCACAAATAAGAGGATAAGCTGTCCCAACACAAACACTTCCAGGAGGAACAGCAGCATCCGGAGGTGGGCAGTGGCTACAGTGGCTGCCAGTGGTGGGCAGTCCCCTACTAACCCTGGTTGAACCCAGGTCTAATGACGAGATGCTGCTCACGGGGGTGGACTGAAAGCATTTCATCACAGGTGAAATCCCACATTCCTTGGGGTACCTGCCTACAGCTCGGGGTTCCCCCTATGAGGGCCAAGCCTTTCTGCAGCAGGGAGCGTGGGGTGAGAGAAAGGGTGACTGCTCTTCTCTCAAACCAGGAATTCCTCACACTCTTACAGTGTGATTCATTCCACAGGCTGAAGATCAAGGGGTTGGCTTATTCCTAATATTGATGAAGAAGGGTAGTCACCCTATTTATAATCAGCCAGCATTATCTCATCTCCAGAAACAGTAAGTCAGCAGCTAGCCCTAGGTGATAAGTAGGGGGTTTCCGTAACAGTCCCATTCATTGAGATTGAAGAGAAGTTTAAAAAAAAAAAACCAGAGCAGTGGTGGTTACAAGAAAGGGAATATCTTAGCAGAAGAGAGGGGGAACCAATTAATGCCTTCAGCTTGTTCCCCTTCACCACTGCCTGGAAATTCTCCTCTGATATAAGCATCACCTGCCTAGGGCTTTTTGAGAGACCCTTGCACATCCTTACTGATTACTTCCCCTACTCAGTGAGACAGACTGTCCTTTACCCTAAATGCTTTTATCCTCTTGATGAGGTCTCTTACCCAGCTGGATTCTGCCTCCTTCTCCCACTGCAATCTCTGAGCCTGAGAGTAGACACCTGGGGACCTTCCACTTTGCTTAGGAAAGAGATTTAATCCCTTCATATCCTAGCATGGGGCTGAAGTGATGCACGCCTCCTCCCCCACCCGTCCTCGAACACCTATAGTTACAGTCCTGGGCAATGGATGTCCCCAGCTGAAGAGAAATCAAAGGAGAGGGTTTTCTCCACTGTTTTCTGCTCTTTCAGGAGTCATTTAAAAGCAGGTGTAGATAAAGAACTGAGGAAAACCCCATAGGGGACAATCCTGCTGTACCCAGACAAGATGATGAGGCTTAAAATCTCTTCTGTGCCTAATCTCAGCTAACTCACATCTCCGACATCCTTTACCCTCAGTTTTGCAGGGTGCATTTTGCTCATCACCCCTTTGCCTCGCAGGCTCACACACAGTGTCCAGTCCCACCTGGTCAGCCCCAATTCTGCCCTGACTGGGACCACAGACCCAAAGGAGGACCCATCCACAGGGCAATTTGACTTAATCCTCTGGGGCGGGCGGTGGGACAATTCCAGGCTTCACTTCCCAGCCAAACCCGGGTCCTGACTCAGAGAAGCCAACAGACAGCACTCTGCCCAATGATTTTTTATCTTCAAAGCGCTTTACCACTAACAAATCGTACTTCCCCTCTGAGAGACGAAAGAAGGGGGGAGGGGGGAATCCCTGAGCATCACCACCATGATGGAGCAGAGATACAAATAACCCCTAAAGTCCTTTCATGTCAGAGCAGGGGCAGAGAAGTCCTGCTGTGCAGCAGTGCTTTTGGTTTGGGTTTTTTGGTGGTTTTCAGCTTTTACACCAGAGGCCTGGCTTCAAGTTCCGTTTCAGATCATTACAGACGGTAAGGTAGGACAGAGGCTCTCAAGCCATGGCCAGCAGGTCCCGTCCCCAATGGCCGTGGAGTTGGGGGTCTGAGAAGCAGGCAGCAGTATATGGGTGCCTTCCAAGAATCCACTTGCCTGTGCAGACTGCAAAAGTGCCGCACGATTAATTATACATCTGTGCTACAAAAGATCAGCTCTGTAACTGCAGGGGGTGCTATTCATCAGCCGTGAGACGCATTGGCAGAGGACAGCCAGGGTCCAGTAGTTGGAATAAAGAAATAAATAACTACAAAAGCAGGATGCGCTCTGGGGCGTAAGAAGTGAAGTGCAGCAGCGGGACCCAAGTGACCTGGGAGCAAAGAGGAGCCTGGCGCTGCAGCAGGTCGGGATGCGGAGATTTGCCCAGGAGCTTCGTGAACCAGAGCAGCAGCAAAGCCACCAGTCATCGGGGTGAGGTGCGCAGGCAGTGTGGCAGCAAGGAGCCTGCCTGACACCTGCAAGTACTTTTCCTTCCTCAGCCTTCCCCTTTCGAGGAGGCAACAAAACATCACGTTCCTGGCAGTAATAGTCCAGTCCCAAGTGGCTTCACTGCAGGGGCAAATTCAGAAGGACCCCTTTTTCCCCCTCATGCCTTTCTTTTGCAGCCCCCCCCCTTTCCTGGAGCAGGCATTTAGCAAGTACAAATACACCACAACATTAGGCATCCTTCCACTGTCACTCTCCACTATCCTTCCTCCTCCAGACACACACGCTAACACAAAATGACGGCTTCCTCAACAGACTGAATGAGCAAAGCCCTCGCGCCGATCCTTAATTGTCTGCGCTTTACTCTCTTGCTCCAGTCATATTATATCACAAAACTCAAAGCAGCCCACCCACTGCCCTCGTCTTTGTCCAAATTCTCAAGTGAACGGTAAATTGGACACAGGAAAAAAAGAAAAAATTGCTGAAGAAGAAGGGAGGGGCAAGCTAACCCCCTCTTTTCCTCCTCCCTCTTCTTTTTTTTCTTTTTTCTTTTTTTTTTTTAGGTTGCTCTTTGCTGGTGCACCCACATCGCTATTGTGCGGCTGTCAGTTTAAAAAAATAAAAAAAAAAAGGAGGAAAAAAAACCCACCCCAACAACCAAAACCCCCCAAAAGATGGAGATATGAAAGAAGAAATCATATATCATAGCCCTTGAGAATGTGACCCTGAGGCCCTGCCCTTCTCCTTCCTGATGTACCCACCCATCACGGTGAAATGGCAGGCCCCCACCCCAGCCACCCCCGGGCTCCTCTGAACCTGCAGCGCCAGGAAAAAAACCGCATCCAAAACCAAACCAAAATAATAACAGTAATAATGGAAAACCACCACAAACCCGTCGCCAACAAGAGATGCAGGGGAGAAGAAGGGGGGGATAAAGCGCGCACACACACACACACACACACACACACAGACGGCCCCCCCGCACATGCATAAACCCCATAACCCATTTATGTCGGTCTCGGAGCAGGAGCCAGACCGCAGCGAGCAGCCAACAGCTGGGGCCTTTGAAAAGGGACAAGGCGAGCGGCCCCCGCGCCTGGCCACGCCGGGCGCCGGCTGCCCCCTGCCGCCACGCCGCCAGCTCCCCCCACACGCACACCTCCCCCAAACCCCCCGCCGCCCACCCACCCACCTCCCCACGCGCTCCCACCCGCGGGCACCCCGGGTGGGCTCGGCGGCGTCACTGGGGCGGGTGACACGCACAGGGCGCCGCAGACACGGCCGCCGCCGCACGCGTGGCCGGCGAGCGCTGGCCTCTGCAGGGCAATTTCCCACTCTCAACTTTCGGGGCGAGGAAGAGGGAGATAAAGCCCATTTACTGTACCTTTCTGGCATCTTTCTCAGCTTTCCCTGCTGCTTCTCCCCACCCCCTTCCGATTTATCTCAGCTACTGGTTTTATAAACCGAGAGGGTGGAAGGGGGGGGGGGAAGGGAAGAGGAGGGGGCTGCTTTTTTTTTTTGCCTTTTTTTTTGCCTTTTTTTTTTTTCTCCTCTTCTCTCAGCCCTGTCGGCACCTTCTGCCTGAGCCCGCCGGTGAAGTCACAAGGCTCAGTCTCTGACATCACACAGAGCCCACAAACGCCGGATTGTGACTTCACTGCAGGGTAGAACAGGGAGGAATAGGAGAGGGGAGGGGAAAAGGCTCTTATTCAAACACATATCTGCAGTAGTAACAAAGGGAACTCAGGAAATGGCTGGCCAAGAAAATGGCTTTTTTTTTTTGTATAAAACATACTCTCTCCTCCTGTTGCTGTGTTGGCTTTTTGTGGGGGTTTTTTCCACCAAATAAAGTTTGTGACCACGATGGAAATATCTTTTAAAAGTGGACAGACAGCAAGCGCCAGCCCAGGCACCGTCCTCCAGCACAGCACAGGCTCCTGCAGCCCTTTTGGGACAGAACCACTCACCAAGAGCGCGCTGGACACACTGGGGCTGGAGCAGGATGAGGTGCTGGGGTGAAAAATTAAGAGGTGCCGGCAGCCACAGAATGGGCTCAGGTTGGGGGGTGAGGGGGAAACACACAACAAGCACGATGCAGCCAAGGGGGACTGAGGGGAAAGGGATGCCATACCGTGAGTTGTGCCTGGGATGCAGTGGGAAGGCAGGCGCTGAGAGCCACTGGGCAAGCTGGGCTGCACAGTGTGACCAAAGCTCTGTGGCCAAGCTCTGAGAGCTTTGTGTCAGGCTGAGGTAACACTAATCAACATGCCCTTGGGGTTTTTTCCCCCACCTGAGGATCTGAAACTGTTTTTAAACCATAACTGGAGTAAAACAGGCATCGAAGGTCACGCTTAAGGTATTGGTGTTGTATGTGAGGTCTAAGCAAGGCAACAGGGTCAAAGAGTGAGGCTTTTGGTTCCCTATCATATTTTTAGGTTTTAGGTGCCCTGGGGAGGGACAGGGAGGCTGGGTAGGTCAGACAAAGGCCAGGAGGGCTTTGATGTACTCCCAACGCATGGCAATGCTCTGGGGGCAAAAAGCTGATGATACAGACTTCTGTGGTCACTTCTGAAATAAACCCAAAAAGAAAAAAAAGGGTTATTAACCAAGTATTGGCTTAACGTGACCTGGAAAGTTGTGAGGTTTGGAGGATTTCTGTTTATTCAGCTGCAGGCTTATTTAACATCAGTTTCTCAAAATTTAATACAACCTCAAACATGTTGGTAAATAAGCCCCCTGCAAATGAAATCTGTTATTTGTGTTTAAAATGCAGGGGTTTTTTCTCTTTTTCAAGCAAGGCAGCTCAAACACTTGCACTGTGCTAATCATGCCTGAAGGCCAAGAATTCAGAGGGATAAGCCAAGGGCACAGCCACAGCCAAGTGAAATAAAAAAAAATACTTTAAAAAAATTAACCAGCACTAATTGCAGACAACGTTATATTTATAAAGTTATTTGAACTGCAGAGCCAAAGGGGAGACAGCTTGTGCCCCTCACAGTGTGTTCATTCCTCTCTCCAGCTTCTATCCCTGCCCTCACCGAGACCTGCAAAGCATTCCCCACTGCCGTGCCGACCTGGAAGGGAGGAGAAAACAGCGCTGCCATCGCAGCCTGCCCTTCCCACAACCTGACAGTGCAGCAGGAGGGAAATCTGTACGTGGAGTGAGCGAGAAGCGAAGAGGAAATGATCCAGATCCCTGCTATGAGCCGGCTGGCAGGTATGTTCCTGGCCTGCTGCTGCTGGACAGCGGGAGCACCCCACAAGGTTCAGAGGTACCCCTGAGGGCTAGCAGCATGCACAGCAGAGCTGGAAGCCTGGCAGCAGGCAGAGTGAGAGGTGCTTGTTGGGAAACTTTTGTACCCCAGTGGCTCTACGTGCTTCCAGGCTAAAACCCAGGTGGTCAGGAGATGCTCTTCCAGATGGGAGCTCTGCCATGGCTGAAGCTTCGGTTCCTGCACCAACTCTGCATCCCAGTGCCTCAGGGCATTGCCACAGCCCTGGCACGGCCTCGGCCCCAGGGAAGATTTCCCCTGTTGTTTTACAGCTTCTCTGTGCCAGCAATAAACCAGGCTGCAATGGAAGGAATAAATTATCCTCCTTCCTCCACTTGTGAGAGTGAGGGAAAAGGTACAAACTGCAAGCAGGGAGGTCCTCATCCAATCTCGTATCCTTCAGCAAGTCTTGCTCCTTGTTTGGCCACAACATTTTTATACCGACTGAATCTTCTTTCATCTTTTTAAATTGTTTTTTTCCACCCTGCTGACTGCATGAGAGAAACCTCCTTGTTTATCCCACTCCTCGTCTCTAGGGGAATCTCTCTCAACCTGCCCATGGTGGGGAAGCAACATGGCTGCCAGCGTGCCAGGATGGCAGCAAGGCAAGGAGGTGAAGGAGGGAGAGAGGGAGGCATGGGCGTTTGTTGGGAAGCGGAATAAAGAAGCGAGGAAGGAATCTAAGACGCTCACATCGACTAGCACAGGCTTGCTCCAACTTGGCCACGATGCAATTACCTGACTTGGAGGCCGGCCAAGGCTCCCAGGCTAAGTCCCTCTGCACTTGTGCAAAGTGCTGTCAGAGCTGCTGGGACCACAAATAGTCAGGGCTTCAGCAGTGTGTTTCATCCAAAAACGAGAAAGAAAAAGGGGAGGGGGGAAAAAAAGGAAAAAAGAGAGCGAGACAGGGCAGGGACTGAATGGGCTTATTTTCACACAACTGCAATTGTTTTGTTGATGCGGAAAGGTAATTAAAAAAAGTTCTGATTTCAAACGTGCCACAGAATTCCCAGAGCCCGGAGGCTGCTGCTTAGAGGCAGATTAATCACACTGAATTCTCCATCTAGATATTGCATGCACTCCAAACTCCCACCGCTAATAGCTCTAATATTCTCCTCAGCGTGTGCATGCTGCTGGTGTTATGTTCCAGGAATATTAATTCCCCAACTCAAGCTCCTTTCACTTGCGCATGTACCCTAAAGGCTTGCTGCCGGGCACTGGGAGATTATGGAAAAGAGAAAACAGGGCTAGAGGAGAACCGGGGTGCAAAGGTACTGGCTGGAACTCCTCAAGGAAAGTCATTAATGTTCTTTGGATAAGCAAGCTGTCCAAATAAAATCTACCTGAAGGCCAAGTTCTTTAAACAAAGACAGCCAACTACACACGCACAAGATGGTTGAAATGAAAATAAGCTCCCAACACTGGCTTTGTGTTACCTGCTCCTGCTACCCTGAGACTTGCTAAAAATTTCAGTCCTATTAATTGTGAGCTCGGAATTAGGGGTTTTGGTTTTGTCTCCTGCTCGTGTCTTCCCCCAGCTCCCTTTAACCCCAAGCAAGCCTGCACGCCTCTCAACCCTCGCTGCCACATGCTAGTAATGGTGAAAGCATAAGCAAGCTGTAGTGCGAGCATCCAAAGAGCAGGGAGCACTTTATATGGTGAGCCCCTTCTACCCCTAGCAAAACCAACAGGCCAGTAGGTTCACGGTCTGGCTCAATGCCTCACTGCACGCCGGGGACCAGAAGATGCAACCCTGGGATCCTCATTCCACATGGAAAACAGAAAAGGGGAGGATGAGGGCAGAAGAGAAACACGGAATTTTTCTTTGAATTCAAATATCTGCCGTTCCTAGTAAGCAGTTCTCTGTGTGTGTGATCTATATATATGGCCAAAAGGCCGGCTGCTAAGCTTTAAAACGAATGCACGCTTGAAAAGTACCATTTAAGATGCCTATGATGTAATTTTCAAAGCTGCTAAATGCCCAAAGCTCCTAGTGCTGTTCAGCAAAGACTGCAGGCAGGCACCAGGTTAAAACAGTTCCCTGAAACCAGCTACACCAGGACTCTGGAAACCACCACCCAGAAGACAGCTCGAAATGGATGGCGCTGGTCATGCTTCCATTTAGTAGGATTACTTGCATGACAAGGAGCTGTTGTGGGTATGATTTTCTTTGTCAAGCAGTCAAAATATGTATCTCTGGGTAATATAAATCAGAGCGCCTATGTCAGCACTGGAAAATAGAAGGGAGTTTGCCCCTTATGTTCCAGGTGTTTCTGATAAGCACACCAGTACCGTACCCGAGCCATAGGTTAAAATTTAGATGTACAGACCAGTCCATCAGCTGTTTCACAGCTCAGAATATCTTTCCTAGTCTCTAGACCAAAACCTGTGACACCACAGGAATGAAGGCAATGGTGGCCATCTCCACAGTCAGGGCAGGTCAAAGAGAAAAGGCAACATTTTAGGACTAAATGCTTTCCAGGAGGCTCTTGGTGACAGGAGGGACACGCATTAGAAGAGAGACTTATTTGAAGCTCCCTCTGTTTGCTATATATCATGCAGGTCTACAATCACACATGTGCCTTGAACTCTCAAGCCAATTCCTTAAACTTGGCTCCTGCTGCAGGGAGGGGGAGGCTGGGACTACCACCCAGGAGCCGTGTGCCCGTGGCCCTTGGGGCTCAGCTCTGCTGTAGTGGAAGGGGAGAGGCATGGGCTTCCTCCGCTGTGATAAACCCAGGCATCGCTCTGTGTAGCTTAGGTGCAAATCTGTGATCCTCTTTCTCTCTTTGTACACAAAGAATGAAGCTGATAGTGAAGCTGACATCTAAATCCTCACTATTGCACATCTGAGATAACCCCGGTTGGTTTTGTTTTTCAAACTCAAACATATGTGAAGGGAGAAAGACGGAAGATTTCAACCCTTGCCAAACCCTGTCACCAGCCCCCTGAGTTACAGATCTATGAACTCCTGCATGGGATGAGGGCTCTCTGCTTTTATCTCCCTGTGCAGCACATGTCCTCAGCCCTTTGCAAATAGATGCTTTGCCCTCTGAAAGGGAAAAGAGGAAAGGGAAGAAAAAAAAATAAAAAGAGAGAGAGAGCAAAAAGCGATCGGGGAGAGAGAGAGCGAGAGAGAGAGAGAGCGAGAGAGAGAGAGCATGAGCAAGAATGCTGTCTGCAGATGTCAATCAGGACTTCAGTCTAGGTCTAACCTGCCAGTCCTGCAAAAGGAGGATACATGAATTTTCTAGTTGGATAGTCAGTATCATCAAACAAGAAAATTGTGAGGTTTATATTGTAATGCAGTCTCATGTTCAGTAAAAAGGCCTTGCTACATGGAGATGGTGTGGGACTGAGGAGCCTATTCCTAGCACCTTAAAAATTAAAATTTCACTACAAATATCCTAAAGAAAGGGTCAAAAATAGTACAGCATTTCAGACCGTTTTTGTAGAGCATGGCAATATTGGCAGGAGGGAAGTGATTGTAGGTAGAATACTGCCAGCTTTGGGGAAAGCTTTCTCTGCATTCTCAAAAATTCTATGAAGGAAAATATTCTTGGGAATGAAAAATCTAATGATTACATGTATATAGAGAGTGTCATCTCTATCTTGGCGTTTAGCAGAAATCAACTCCCCCACGCCAACACCCTCCCCTCCAGCCACCCACCCTGATACTCTTCTTCACCACTTCCCACCCATTAACCCAGTACCTGCAGTGCAGTGTTCAAGTGGGACTGGCGGAGCTGCTGCCGCTGTCATCTCGTCGGAGCTGGCAGTCACCTGCCAATCTCGCCCCCACTTCCTCCTCCCTCCTGCTCCCCCCCCACCCCTCGTCAGTGCAGCTTTCCCTGGGGATAGATCACTCTCCCCCCCCTCCAGCAGCCTGACAAATAACTACTGTTAACTCAATAATATCCCCCTCCAAGGTTTTTTAATTACCAGCCGTCCGCAGGGCGTGAGAGTCGCACGTACAGAGAGAAACGGGCCAGAGAGGGAAGCCAGCAACAGGGGGTCAGAGAGTTTGGGCTGCTGCGGGCTTCACGCTGAGGGATGGGCTCCTTGCCCCCCATCCACACGGCAGGGCTGGCACGGGCAACCTGCGACCCCCCCGCGGGATGCTGCCACCCCGGCAGCAGGCACAGGCACGGCAGCAGGTGCAGGGTGGGTTACATGCGGCTGGTTTGTTGTTTGGTTTTGTGGATTGCTTTGGAGGGGGAGGGGGGCAGGGGGTGAATTTGGTTCTGCAAGGGCTGATGTGAAAGCTGGTTCTGCAGGATGAGGGGAGGCTTTGATACACCAGCTGAGGAAGCACCATCCAGGACAGTGTTTGTTTATATGGCAATTTAAACGGGAACCACAAAAAAAAAGGGGGGGGGGGGGAGGGAAATCAGGTGCATTTCTGTTTGCATATCTTTACCAAATACATCTATCTTTCCACATCTGAAAAGGTGCTTCTTTTTTTTCCTTTACAAGACAATAGTCTTATTTTGCAATTTCTTTCCTGAAAATTCATGGGTCTGTGGCCCAAGAGGCTTTTTTTTAGCCTTGTATTAAATGGACATGGCTTACTGAATTTTCAAACAAGGTCTCCTCCTAATATTTGTTTGTTCGCACCCATTTACACTCCTTTGATTTGTAACAGGTCTGAATAAGGCTTATTTTTTTAAATAATCGGGTAATGAAGTTTTATCTGAATAGTCATAAGCCTATTACTGCTCGAGTTGTCCATCAAATCCCCCCTCCCCCCCAGAGGTTAAACAAGACCAGAAATCCTTTTGTACTCGAAATAACAGGCTGGGAAGAAAAGAATCAAAGAAGGATAAAAAAGCCCAGGCCCCACATTTGGTCCTTTTTAAATCATAGACAGACACTGGAAAAGGTGCATAAACACAAGGGGGTTTGGTTTAGTTTGGTTTGGTTCTTCCCCCCTGCTTTGCCTCCACTCCCTCCTTTGTAGGTCACCTTTACTATGAAGACATTGATGCTTCAAGTCTTCATTTGCTTAAATCAAGAGAGCAAGTTCGGCGCCCCAATCAGGGAACCACTGTACCCCAGGCAGAGACGAAGTGGAAGAGGTATCCATCCCAGCATCCTGCATCCTGGCACCAGGGAAGACGAGATCCTTTACAGGGCAAGGACCGGGTCCTCTGATAAAGGAATGGGGCATTGGGGGCTACCCTGGAAAGGGGCAGACGGTTCTGAAGGAGGACCAGTTTGAGGGCACATCACCAAACAGGCAGGGCTTGGGTGGAAGAGGAGCAGGCAGACATGTTGTGCTGAGGGATGGCCCGATACTCGCCTCCACATCCCAGGAAGAGCTGAGGGCAGCAGTCGAGGGGGAGAGCGTGGCAGCCATGGCCTAGGAGCCGTTTGGCAGCCGACCCTCCGCCCCAGGGGAGCATCCTGGCAGGCGAGAGAGCCCCTGCTCCCCTGAAATAAACAGCAGCCTTCCCGATGCTTCATTAAACTAACACAGCTTCCCGCCATTGCCCCGGCAACCGACACAGGCCTCCTGTTTGCCAGCTGGGGGAATTAAAGGCAGCCTGGCAGCCAGCCCCCAGCTCCTCCGAAAGCTCCCCCAAAAGCTCCCCTTACACAGTCAGAAAGCATCCTCAGGCAGGGGAGACGGCCGGGTGCCCTCCAAGGTGTTAACTGAGATGGAAGGAGTCCTGCCTGACCCTACTCTGGCAAGCTGCAGTCTCCAGGGAGCTGGGGACAGCACCACTACCACCCGCACTGGTGCTGGAGGGCAACACAAAGCTGGATGGCTTGCCAAAACAATCCCTGGACTGGAAAAGGACTAAATAACCCCTTGAATGGTCCAGTGGCACAAAGGTGGATGCTACTCCCCACTGCAGCATCACCTCTGTCCAAATGTGATCAATAGTTCACATTAATTAGCAACACATTCCTCTTGCTGCCCATCCGCCAGCTGAGCAAGCAAATTACGGCCTCTCATCCCTGTTTTTCTTCCTTTCCCTTCAATCATGTATGCAGTGAGATAAGCCTTAATGCGAGCCCCCCACTCCCATCATCCCCTTAGTGGATACATGAGAGGCAACAGAGGACAAGCTGCCCCATCTTTTGCTGCTCGGCTTCAGAGAAAGCCACCTCAGGAAGAGCTCCAAATGAAAACACTGATGTTGTACCAGCCTCGAGCAGACAGATGCCCTCCCACCCCTCCACCTGCTCTCAGTCCCTCCATTCAAAACAGGTAGATGGTCCCTTCAGGCAAGGCAGACATCCCTGCACACGGCCTCAGTGGAGGAGCTCGTTACGCTGCCCAAATCCCCAAATTAGATCCACTGGGCTTGTGTGGGTTCACCGTGCCAGCTGCTTCCAGCACCGTCTTCCTGCCACCACTCCAGGCCACCGACACCACAAAGGAGGCTCGCAAAATTGGTGAGGAGAGGAGAACACCTCGCTTCACAACAGCGACGAATGAAGGAGCACTAGTCACTCGCTCGGGCATCCGCATCTGTTTTGTCCTGTTTTCCATAACTACTGGCTGTGAGCAGAGGTCTCACAGGGAGAAGCATTAAGTATTTATTCCAGCTCTTGGTTTTGTCAGCTTCTGATGCCACCAACATGTTTCAGTTCTGCTTGGAAAACTACATTGCTTTTTTTTTTTTTAACCAAGGATCCCAAAATAACCCTGCAAAGGTACCCCCAACCTCATCAGCAGTACCCTAGCTTTCCACAGCTCTGCAGCCCCCATTTGTTGCAATGAACTTAACTCTGTCCAGAGAGCCACACCAGTCCTGCCTCTGAACCATTTGTATGCCCCACTCCTATCCTATTTCGTGGTAACATTTAGCTTTGTGAAATACTACTTAGCTACACTTAGTGGAATGAAGACCCAAAAATGGAGGAAAATCGAAAAACTAGTACAGGCCAGATTCTGGCCACTACTCTGCAGTGCATGAGGAAGTGGCACACAGAGAATGTGGAGCTGTTTAGAAGCATTAAATAATGCTCTCTGGCAATCTTGCAGGGACAGATGTAAAGGCAGTGCATTCAAGGAACCCTCAAAAGATTAGCCCAGAGATTCCACCTCAAGTGACAGATGACAGCACTATAATTAATGGTGTCTGAGCAAATGTCATGCAGAGGGAAATAAGGGGTAAGAAAATATAAGCAAACACCTTCCTTTAGTCCAAAGCTCCCCAAAAGAGCTTGAAAGGAGAGTCTTTGAGGTTAAGGTGGAAAGGTATGATCACTTTGACAACATCCACTGTAAATTACAGTGATGGTGGGAAGAATTTTGCCTTAGCTTTGATGAGGGATGCAGAGAAAAGCGAATGCTTTCAGCTCCTTGCAGGAGAAATTATATGGGGAAATTGCAGGGAGAAGATGTGCATACAGACCACTGCATGTAATGGCCATTAGACTGACAAGCCTGGTTAAAAGTTGTGGGGCTGCCAGCAGTCCCGGTTTAACCATATCTCCCCTACTTTGGAAGTTTCTGACATTGTCATCTTCTGCTTCTCTCCTTCTGCAGGACTTTGAACTCTCAAAAAATCACACACAAACACACCCCCAAAAAAAAAAAGGTTTCTAGTTCTTTGGCTTTTCTTCAAAGCAGTAAGACGCCAAATCCCAGAGTCTTAAAACTAAAATCCTTCCCCCAAACAGAAACAAATTTACATTTAAAAACTCTTTCTTTCAGGTAGCACCAGGGTGTGGAGGGAGAGGAGGCTGACACGTCCTGAGGCAAAGGGACACCTGCCCCAGTCTGGACAGCTCTGTGCCCTGATCCCACCTCTCCCAACTGGGAAGCACTCGCAGCCTGCTGTTGCCAAACCCACTTTTATTTTTTCCACACTCCTCACTAATTAAACCTTCAGTCAGGTCTGCTTCTCCTCCCACCTGGACTAGCTCAACTCCCTACTTTCACATTATTTTCATTCTTCCCCAGACCCAGGAGATTTAAGTTTCTTGAGTCTCAAAGCTCCCAGAGGACGGGGTAGGTAAGGAGCTGTCTCTTGGCTCAGGCAAAACATCGTCCCCCTCTGACTGCCCTCCTCTGGGGCTGGATTTCAGAGCGGGAGAGATTGCTGTCAGCGAGCCAAAGGCGCACAAGGGGTAGGGGAGGTGCTGGTTTCCGTGTGCGCACCGCGTCCTCCTTCCTCGCTGCTGCCATACATGATTAATCATCCCCGAGACACGCCTGCTGCTTCCCTCTGGCTCTCCAACAACCACAACAGCAGCGGCGGCGGCAGTTGAGAGCAGAGAGACCTCCTCAGGTTCCCGGCCCCGGCCCAGCGCGCGTCTCCCAGTGGGGACCTCTGATCCTCACACACATCTCTCTCTCGCACGCGCCGGTCTGCCTCACGGCCTCGCAATTAATCGCTCCCATCCCCCCGTTTTCAAACTCGGCTCGTCTCCCACCCCTCCCCCACCCCCCGTCCATCTGTGTCTAATTGCATTTCATCTGTAGTCATTCTCTGGAAAACTCACCGGGAAGGTGTCCAGGAGACTAGCACAAGCTTAAACACGCGCTTGACACGGGGAGCCGGGGGGAGGCCGGCTGCTCTGCCGGGGCACATCAGCGGCCTGAGGGAGCTGGTCCTCTCCACAGCCCAGCTCTTGCCTCTCCACTCCCCGCCGGGGCAGGGGATGGGATGCCAGCCGGCGGGCAGGGGGCTGGCAGCCAGGGAGAGGCGGCAAGCAGCCAGAAAGGGCCGTCGAGAGCCAGTGGGGCAGAGGTGAGGCTGCTCAGATGCCAGCTCGTGCTCCTCTGCAGGAAGTGTTTCCTCCTCTCCTTCCTCTGCTGAGCACCAGCAGTCTGATGGTGGGCAGCTCTGCCAAGGCCAGTGTGGCACAAAGGCAGGGGAGATGCAGAGTCCTGCCAGCATGGCTTGCAGCCAGATGGATCCAAGGGCTCCCCTTGCTTCTGCTATCTGGGACACTACCCCATGCAGGTGCTTTTCACTTGCACCACCAATGTTCCTGCCTTGTGCATGGCACACTGAAGCCAGCCATGTCCCAGCTGCATCTGGTGTGGTGCGCACAGCTCTGCTGGTCACACAGCCCCTTGGTTCCCCCCATCACCTCACTGCTGCTCTGATCCCATGGGGCTTCCTGTAAAACCCAAAAGCTATCCAAGGGCTTGTTCACCCTGGGAAGGGGGCAATAAGCCAGGCTCTGAACAGACAGCACGCCATGACTGCACACCAGCTAAGGCTGTAGCTACTTTTACTCAATTGCCACTGGCACAAGCTCTTAATTGTGTATGAAAAATGCCCACACAAAATAGTCCAGAACAGCTAGGGAGCCATAAACTCACACCCCAGCTTACTGCATGCTAACTTTCCTGCATAAACAAGCTTAAATGCATAGTGGATTTACACTCCGAGCAAGGTTTCCTCCTTGAGAGGCGGCCCTCATTGTGGATTATTTAAGGTTTTAGACCTTGGGTAGAAGATCTGCAGCTCAGAAGCTGAGCACAGTCCACAGATCCATTTTGCATAGGCTGGAGCCATCTCACTTCTGGATGAAGGTACAGGGTAACACATGGCTGCTCTGAAGGCCAGCTCGGCTCTCGGCAATGAAAGGTTCTCTTTTGCTCCAAAGAGTCAGTCTTCCAGCTGTGGGAGGGCAGGGACTGCACTAACTCATATAAGGTCATCTTAAGCCTCACACATTTGCTGCCAAAACTTTAAATATAAGAATTCACAGCTCTGATAAGGGTGACAAATTCACTTTAGTAGGCCAGCAACTTAGACCCAGAGAAATCTTTTTCCACTTCTTTTCTCCAATCTGCCACCAGCTTTGCAGGCAGATTTGCCTCTATCCAGGCTAGTGGTGAGGAAAGTGATTACACCAGCTAACCCTCAGGCTTTTTCTGTTCACTTGCCTTCCATTGACAATGGCTACCCACCAAATTCAGAGATGCAAACGCATAAGAAACTGAGTTACCACGACTAACAAGTTATCATTTGCCAGCTGAGTCACAGTAAGACTGAACCAACCAACTTCCTGATGGCTTAAGCAAATGTTTTACTTCTTATTGCAGTGAAGAAGGATTACAGAGTCAACTACTACAGCCCAGATGACAATTTATAATCTCATCATGGTAAATCAACTTGCTGGCAATCATCTGTTCATACATTTTGCTCTGCCAATATCAGACTGAGTCAAACCTTTTGGTTCCACCAAATGCCACAAGCCAAACGCATTTCTGCAGTACAATTGCAATACTGTTTGTGGTGAAGATGCAAAAAAGCTACTACATTTTTATCCTTTTAAATAAGGGGATAAAATTTAAGCCCTTCTTCTCACAAAACTATTGTAATGAAAAGTGTCACACTGAAGCTGTTCATCTCAAGAAGCAGATTCAACACAAACATATGTAAATATATCTCAAAATAACCACAAAAATTATCTTGCCTTCTCCCTCATTCTTCCTGGGCATTGGACACAGAATCAAGAATCCCAGAAATCTGGATTCCGTTCCCAGTTTTGATGCAGATCTTCTGCACCATCTTGAACCACACAACACAATTCTTTACGAAGCTATAAAATGGGGACACTACTAATTTTGACACAAAGCAAGGTAGAATACATGCATCAATGCTTGTAAAAAGCTCTGTACAGAGGACAAGGGTTGTATAAATAAATATAAACATACACAACAGATTTAGCACTGCCCCGGAACTCTGACTTTGTAAGGTACTCTACAGAGAAGGGTATTTTCCTGATGCTTACCCATTTAATGAAAACAAGTACCTGTGAGAGAACAGACAGCACTCCATCTGCAGATGAATTTTATCTGCTTTCAATGCTAGTTCAGAGCCAGCACATGCTGGGAGTAAACAAAATCCGTTACGAGACAACAATTTGTGACAAATGAGAGCAACACATGGACTGAGGACCATCGAACAAGTCCTCATACTCGTCAACATCCAACTACACAAACTACCATCACTCTTCCGAACTCTTGCAGAGGTCAGGAATCGGGCAAGACAACGAATCTTACCTGTCCTCCCGCTGCTAGCAGCACTCTGCCCTGTGTCAACACACGTCTCCCATGCTGGCAGAGGAAGTTTTTACTGGCGTTGCCTAAACTGTATCGTTACAGTGCAAGGACTGTCAACTCTGTCTCCTTCATCAGCACAGAGTTCTCCTTATCAGAGAAGAGAAGCACAAAAGGGAGAGAGAATTACGTACACACGAGCAGTGTTTCTCCGACACTCAGCATAAAAATCTAATCAAAATTGTACCAGAATGGTGATGTGAAAAGCACCCTGCCAAGTCAGTAATAAAATTCATATCTTACATTTCCACAATATATCACCTCTCATCCCGCAGTACTTTACGCATTGTTGGGACTCAGATGAATCCCCAAATCAGAACAGATTTGTACTGGAATCTAACATTTTTGTTGGCTTCACATTCATTCAAATTACACCCTTAAGCGAGAGTAGAAGAACAGGCACTTAAAATGGCCCCTTGAATGCGGAGGCAGCCATTTTAAACTGGGCCCAATTCCTCCACACCGCCAGACTCGTTCCCTGAAGTTCATCCCCCACCCTCTCACTCCTTGAGCCCCACATTAGGTCCTGTTCCCCCTCCTGTCTGCCCCGTGGCAGAGGAATGACAAAGTGGTATTTTTTAAGGTGCATAAACAACTGGTTCACCCCAGTAGGCCCCATTGACGATACCCTAACTTCAAAAGCAAACCACCTTATTGTGGAGACTGCAGCCACTGAGACCTGAGCAAGCCACAGCATAACAGGCAAAAACGCCTGTTTTCTCATCTTTCACCCTTCCCAAGCAATACCACTGCACAGACATTACACACACCATCTGCAGAGACCCAGAACTACATGTTGTGCAGCCAGCAGTAGTAACAGCTTCTCCTTTTTGTGAAGACCTCGTGAAATGGGAGAAAAATAGAGGTGACAAGGAGTGAAAAGTCATAGTCCACCTCCCTGTGACTCATTATCCTAATACCCATCACCAAATCCTTCCTGACAGATGCATTTGCCAGCAACTCGGACGGGAACATTCAGCAATGCCATTATTTTTTATCCTAACAATATGCCTAAATAACAAAATTGTGTCCATTTTTGGCCCCAAGATATCACCTTCTGAAAGAGAGATACATAAAAGATAGAAGGTGTTAGAAAACCCCAAGGAACTGTACAAGTGCCAAGAGCAGTAGGCACCTTAGCAGAGAAGTGCTGACTGCAGTTCTTCATGCCCTAATACCACACCTGACCACTGCAGGTCTAAATAGGGAAAGCATCTTCTAAAGGCTTGACTAACACTAATTGTCTAAACAAAGACCAGGTTTTCATGACTCCTCAGGAGCAATGAGGGGTTCTTCTAAATTCTAGCTGCCTCTAACAAGCCTCTGCCTCATCACTAGCGTCAGCAGAGCTAACTAAGGATGGCAGGAAGGAAATGCATTGCAAGGAGATCTTAATATTTTTCATATTCATACCTATCCACTTCTTAGTGGCACTGTCTACAAACCAAGTCTTTTGGGAAGAAAAAACCCCTTGGAAGACACAGCATGAATGCTTTGAAGTAGTCTATCCAATGAAGGAAAAAGGAGCTACTAATACTTGGAGATGCTTCCAAAAGGAGGCACATGATAAAGGTATGAGCCTTCTGTAGTTCCATGTACATTTATCTGCATCTACACTGATGAAATCAGGACAGTTATTTCACCTCTGGCAGCAGAAACACAACTGCAGCACACTCAAAAATCAACTCTTGATATTAAAAAAAAAACCAACCAAAAAGCCAATACACAATGTCATCCAGCTGTACAATCAGACAATAAACTATGCATCATTTGTCTTCCTTTTCCTAGTATAGATAAGGTCCTAGAACAGCATCACCCAAACCATGGTCCACAGGTCACTTCTGCCTTGTGAAGCATAATAGGTGGCCTGCGCAGCACACAATCTGCAAACGACATTCAGAGGCACAGCACCAATAAACACCCCCCCATCCTGTGGCACTCTGTCATTTTTCACATTATAAACAGTGTATGTTTTTATGCCTGTATGATAGATAAGCATTTACATCTAAATGTAAAACATCACCCACAGTGCACCTATTTTGACCAAAAGGAAGAGACAGTATGAGAGTCAGCCATCACAACTGAAACAGCAGCATTTTCTGCTCAGCAATGATGCAGGCATAGGAGATGCAGGATGCATCAGTGGGCAGTCTCCTGGAGAAGGCTGTTGTAACAGAGCTGTCTGTGCTTGCTGCGTGTGCTTGTGGTATTATTAGCAGTCTCTAGAGCTGGCAAGCATCAATTTGTTTTGGTTGCAACCATACCTGAATGCCAGTATTTAATTCTGGGCTTAACCTTCTCAAAAAAACTCATGACAAAAAAGAAGGTTGCAAAAGAGCAACAAGTACTTTACCAAGAACCAGAAATCAATTTTGAAAAACAAGACCAAATATGAAGCTTGCAAAGCAATGGCCAATAAGCTGGGGACTGACCTGCCTACAAACCTCTGACAGGCACAAAACCCGGGACTGTTCAATGCTACCTGGACTCTGCACAGGTCCAGTGGAAACCAAAACAGGAAAAAACATGGGTTTGTTGCTGCATGAGAAAGAGAGAACAAACCACCTTAACAGGGAGGCAGTCTCATCTTCTCAGGAAAACATTGGAAATGCAATCACTCAGGACAACTAAAACTAAATTGAATGCCAACACCAGAAAATGTGCAGAAGGAAGTATAACATCTACTGTGTTCTGATCATGTGTAGAGCCAGGTAATCACATCAGTGGGGTGGGGTTTTTTTTGTTGCGAGCTAAAGGATATTCAATGCCAGAGCTGAATGGGGACTTACTCTTCACTTACAGCTAGCCATCGTCTACCCAGGGTCCAGTGTGGGACGGCCCCTGTCCCACAGGAGCATGACACACCTGTACCTACAGTGCAAGAGGCTTTAGGCAGAACCTCCATCCTTGACTCCACGAGGATAATCAAATAACCATGCTAAATGAGGCTGGTTGTTTGTTTTGGTTAAAATATATTTACTTCAACAAGTAATTAATATTTTGAGAAGGTCTTTGTTAAAGACTCACCACATTCACCCCTTCAATTAAGGTTTTAAATGTTCATATTCATAGATTCATTTACACCTCCCACTTGTCCTTCACCAATGCCAGAAAAGACCAGAGTTTACAATCCTGGCTTCTCAACGATAAGAGAGGGAGAGGGGAAAAAACCAAATCCTCCAGAACACAACAAAACAAAACAAAAAATTACACCAACCAAATTTAAAAAAAAAAAAAAAAAAAGACCAAAACCAAACCTACCAGGTTTATTATCCATCTCCAGCAAGAAGAAATGGTGTCCAAGCCGAGCTGTTTAGAAATCTCTCCCCTCCCACGTGCAATACTGCAGCTGTAAGATGAATCAGAGGAGCAACTCGGGCAACTGGGGCATCACCAAGCACCGAAGGAGAAGACCTAAGCCCCCCAACCTGGACACAGGGCTCAAAAGCTTCACCCTGTGGCTCTGCACCCCAAAGTGGGCCATGCAGAGGACAGATGTGGGGTGGGGGGGTCCGGCCTTCCTCAGTATCTGCAAGAGGGCCCGGACATTTCAGCGGTGCGTGCGGTGAACTCGGTGTACCCCAGCGATGGACAGGTACCCTGGGGCGGCTGGGATATTTGCATATGTTAATTGCAATGTCAAGGTGTTTGTGTCCGCCGTGCGCTCACTTCTTCAGGGGGAAACGGCGGTGGCGGGATGCGACTCTACCTGTGCCGTGCTGGTGACGTCACAGGCAGCTATTTCCAGCCCGGTTGCCATGGAAACCACCAGGCCTCAGCACCAGTTAGCAGTTCAATATATAATTTACTTATTCTTTTTCACCTAAGTGATTAGCACTCAAAATACAGAAGCATCTCACAGACCCTCAAATCCTCTGATCGTTTTATGGGAATTTCTAGAACGCAAAAACCAGCCTGAAATACTGAGCTGTGCACTCTCCAGAGGAAAAAAGCCAGGCAAATAAAAGCATAAAACAAGGAAAAAAAAAACCCAAACCCCCAATCCTCTCTTCACTGTCCCCTGCTATACCAAGTTCCAAGGGAGAAAAACACAGCTCCTGGAAGATTTCATGGGGTTGTCACCATCTGAAGGAGATGAGCCAACAGCAAAGGAGGAGATAAAAGTCCATAACATGGGAGCTGCTGCATCTGATGGGGCCTTTGGTCCATCCTGTCCAGGATGTCACATCCTGTCAGCGGCGACTGCCCTAGCAGTTGCCCCATCCTGCTCTGCTGGTGATGGGTGGCAGTAGGATCCCTTCTTTTGGCTCCTACACAGATGACCACTGTGCATTAAGGAACAAGTCTCTCCTTACTAATCTTGGAAGAAGCGGTTCTGAGTGCTGCCAGTCAATGCAACACCAAGCCAAGCCCTGGGGAAGGCAACCCCTCTATATCTCCACCTTCTCCTATAGCCTGGGATTGCAGCAGTTGTGTATATTTTCCACAACTTTTTTTTCACTAATGTTGTGGTCAGAGGTGAGGTGATTTCTCTGCTTTTCCACTGCCTAATTAGTCACTGCAGAAGCTTTTCAAGAGCCAAAGGTTACACTCCAACATACTGGTCCAGTGAGAGAAAATACAAATATTTTTACTGGGAGAATTTTCAAGTGATTCATCTATCCAGGTAGTTTTAAAGTACTAATCTTAATGCTGCTCAGTGAGCTTCGTTATTTTTTTTAATTGGTGTCTTTCAAAATGGGAAGTTTTAAGTATTAATTTTGAACATCAGTTGCTTTGTGGCTCAACCACACAGTCTCACAAAACAATAGGAACAGCAGCATCCCCCAAGGCCCACCGTTCCAGACCAGCATCAGCCACCCCCCTCTCATTTCCCAAAACAAGTCATTGCAAACCATCCCCACCGCATCCCTTCTCCTTGCCGCTCCTTCCTCACATGCAGAGCTGGCAGCAGAGAAAAGAGGACAACCACCACTGAGACCCAAACAAACAAAACCAGAGGCATTATTTGGCAGTTTTAAATCAGGCACACTACTCCCTAAAGAGTAAGAGGAGAAAAAAAAATCCACAGTCAAGAATCTTTCTATAGTTATTTTGTGGATGTTCTTAAATGCATTACATGCTAGGAGGTTCTCATCTACAACACAAGACAACAATTTCAAAGCCACTAGGACAAATTGGCAGGGGACTGTGTCAAGCCATTAACACTTTCAAGAGTTCAAGGGGCTATTTTCTAGGGAAAAGAGGGTGCTATCAGACACCAGTATGACCTAAAGTGCAAATTTTAGAGGTCTTCTTACTCCAAATTATTTAATGTGGTAACTTAGAGCAGTCAGAAGCTTAAAAATAGGAAAGCATCATTTGCCCCAAGTTTAGAAATAGGGTAATGCCTCAAAAGTAAAAATCACATAAATGTAATCTATAAAGTCAATTGACCTGAACAAACCTTTCTCCTTACTGCCTCTCTTTTCTTTCTTCCAACACTGACTCAACCCACCTGTCTGCAAACCACTCCTTTCATTTTGACTCCACTTCCCATCCTTCTTTGAGCTGCAGCATCTCCCTCCCTCTCAACCCTTTTGCATAATCCTCCACATTCCTTGTAGCTCAATACCAGCTTCTCTCCTGTACCCCTTGGTCTGAACTTCCTTTTTCTCCATCACTGGTCCCCTTCTGTCCCTTCATGCCCTCACCCTAATTCCGCTGGGTCACAGGGTGCTTCCACCCTCTTCTAATATCAGGCTCTGGTGCTACCACTATCAACTGAATTAAACAGCCACAAAACCTTTGAGAGTTTTCCCAGGAGCTACGCAGGTTTCAAAGCTAATGTCAATAAAAAGTATAAATTTATAAGTGACTGACCACATAGGAAGTCAGTCATAAGGGCTGGAGTAAAACACAGAATCAGGCTGATCTGTACTTGGGTCACTTCATCGTCTAGAACCGGATTGCACCACTGACAAATCAAAACAGATTCATGCAGAGTCTAAACCAGAAACAGGCACTAAGAAAAAATAACGTCTGTTGGCTGCACATCGAGAAGTATGATTAAAAAGATGATTAAATGTTTCTATTTTGGAAAAAAAACACAAACAAACAACAAAGAATGTCTTTAAAACCCCTTTGCTACAGCAGCTCATTTCACATAGGGAACGAGGCAAGAAAAACATGTTGCAGTGAGTTCAGCTATGGGAAAACGACTGATAGTTTGGATCGAGCTGACAGCTGACTTCAGAGTCATCACTAGGGCTAACATCTTCCTTCTCCACACAGCCTACAGTGGCCTGGCATGTCTCAAAACTTGAAATGAAAAAGAAAAAAAGCTGCTGATTTCATAGGGAAGTAGCCTAAGAAGCTGTTTGGAGGATGAAGTCAACTACATATGGTTCTATTTATTTGTTTGTTTTGGGGTGGGGAGAGGGAGTCAGTGGCAAATTCTCAGTCCTAACAACCAGTTCACAATAAAAGCTTATGAAGTCAAGAGTTCCTCAAGGAAAAGAAACACTCTTAAAGTTTGTTTTTCTTACATAAATGCCAACATATTTGCGAGATTCCAAAACTGAGGCAGCATCCAGCTTGAATGATTAAAGAGTGTTTCTCCTTGAGGCCGCCATTTGAACCCAGCCCAGATAAATCGTAATCCAAAACTGCCTTTGGATAGCAGGTCGATAGAGTTTACACAAACCCCCCCTCTGTGTACGGAGGTGATACAACACAGGTACACTAGGCAGGTCATGTCCTAATGCACACTTAGTCCTTTACACCACAAACCAAACACAGCTGCATTTAACCACGTGAGCAAAGTTTGCTGCATTTGCTTTTAGCCGGGGGAGGGGGGGATATCCCCCTAGGAAACTGTACAAAAATATCCCTTCTCTGTGCTTTATGAATGAGAATTCACATAGAAAAGGTCCGGAAATGAGGTAAGGTTGCTTTCTCCCTCGGTCTCTATATGTGACCGCAATGCGCACGTACATCTCGAAGCTGGATATACCCGCGTGCGTGTCCATAGCTGCAGCTCATCCCAGCGCACCCTGTCACCTGGGAAAACTTTGAAATTCAAGAATTCTGTGACTCTGATCCTACAACCATCACCAGTTGGGAGCTAACATACATTTCTTTTTTTATTCATCCTGAAGCTTTGAATTCTAATTTGCTCATTAGCCTAATAAATATCTCATCGCTGTGTGGCCCGTAACAGCAGAAACAGCAGTTATTATAACAGTTCCCCACTGCAGCAGAGGAAGCTTGCCTGACCTCAGCATCCCTCAGCACCTTAAGCAAACACGGATCCAGAACAGCCATGATCTTCAGAGAGCTTTCCTGCTAACCCAGACATATGCAAAGCAAGAGGGGTACCTCTCCTCTCCCCAGAGTGTGTGCAGGCTGTTCTCCAGTCACAGGAGAAATATCCCATCCCCAGAGGTTTTCTCCATCTGCTCCTGGTAAAAAAAAATTAACAATCTATGGCACAGGGGCAACACGTGCTGTAAAAAAGGTTCACTAGCTCAAGTGCTTTGGCTCTGTTGAGCATTTCAGTTGTGACCAACATAATTTCCTGCCATTCTACTTTTCCCAGGTTGCCTCTACATCTGTCCTGCATCAATGTGAAACTCCTGTTTATACTTGAACCAGAGCCTGGCAAAAACTCCCTCTTAGAATGGAAGGGTAAAAAATCCAAGAGGTATTAACAGTTAACAGATTTTCATTATTTTTAAAAAGCTTCTTAATGCATATTAAAATGACCCAAAAAATAATGAGTCTGGTTTTGTTTGGTGGGTTTGGTGGGGGGTTTTTTAAAAAAACTAAAAAGCTGAGACTGTGATTCCAATTCTATTGAAACCTCCCCTGGCCTATTCCCAAAACATATGTGTGGTAAGAGCTCTCCCAAATGTACTAAGTAGGGCAATTTTGGGACCTTCTCCAAGATCTCTCTCCATCTGTCCATCTCCTGCCCAGCAATCCATCATGTCCCCCAAATCTAACTCCATTGAGTTCTCCAGCCCAAGCATTCACTCCCATCTCTGTCTCATGTTAATTGGTCACATCCCACCCCAGGGCAACACCTTTGCTCTCCCTGGAGCTCTCAGTCTCCTTTCACAGATGGACACTAGGAACACACTCTGGTTTTCTATTCCCAAACCCAGGTGGTCCCCAGGACACAAAGGGGCAGAGCTCACTGCTTGCAGAAGGGAGAGGGGCAATCCTATGGCACAGATCTTTGTTTTCTACAAAAACAGGCACCAACCCAAAAAGCAGAGCCATGGAGTTCTGCCTCCTTTCTGCGCAGGCTCCATGTAGCTCCAGTAGCTTGCTTGTCTGGTTTCTCTTTGGGGTTACATTTCAAGCAAGGCTGAACCTTTTAGCATTGGTATCAGATCTAATTCAGCCTTGCTGAAATCCCATCTTGGACCCCAGACTACCCATTGTCCCTGTACAGAAAAGATAACTCATGTTGCACGTGCCCAGAGGAGGTGGCAGGAAGACTTTTCCACCAGCAGCAGGCGAGAGATGGACCTGCAATTTTCCTAGAAATCGGGCTTTTTCCCTTAGCCTGCTGATTTACAGCGCAGTCAATAGGTTTCTGCCCACTGCTGCCACCCCCTTTAGTTTTAGAATTGATGGGCGGCAGCGCTCCAGCGCTATTGTGTTACAGACAAACTGCGTAATGCCACCAAGGCAAGTGCTGGGCTGAGTCACGCACGGTCAGCACAACACAACTGGCCGTACCCCGCGTTGGAAAGCTCTGCGTGGACCTGGCCAAGCCAAGGCAGCCCTCTCCTTCCCATCAGTGTGGACCTGGCCGTGCCAAGGCAGCCCGCTCCCTCCTGTCAGTGTGGACCTGGCCAAGCCAAGGCAGCCCGCTCCCTCCCGTCAGCATGGACCTGGCCAAGCCAAGGCAGCCCGCTCCCTCCCATGAGTGTGGACCTGGCTGAGCCAAGGCAGCCCGCTCCCTCCCGTCAGCGTCGACCTGGCCAAGCCAAGGCAGTCCTCTCCTTCCCATCAGTGTGGACCTGGCAGTGCCAAGGCAGCCCGCTCCCTCCCATCAGTGTGGACCTGGTCGTGCCAAGGCAGCCCGCTCCCTCCCGTCAGCGTGGACCTGGCCAAGCCAAGGCAGCCCGCTCCCTCCAGTCAGCAGCCCTTGCCAATGCCATTTCTTACCCCGCAGAGGTTCTGCCAGCAGAGATGATTATCCTGGGTCTCTCTCCCTCTCTCGCACACACACACACACACACACACAAGCATGTTACATCCGATCACCTCACAGCCTGCGATGCCCCCATCACACAAGCTGGGAAATACTATTAAGTGGGGATAACAGAAGAGGGCAAAGGGCAGAGGCAGAGAAGTTATCTAAATAAGCAGAAAATAAGTTTTGGAGAACATGTTCAGACAACCCAAGCCCTTACTTCTGCTGAGAGGGGCAATCAGTCCCCTCCTGCCTCTTCCCTCCCTCCCCCAGCACATTTGCCCAACTAGATCTGCCTGGAAAACGATGGGTTTACTAGGATAGTTTACCACATAACACTTGCAGCAGAAACAAGCAACGTGGGAGGCAACCAAGTCCATTCTATTGGGCAGCCACACTGATCTGTATCTGCTTCAACCCATGACAAAGCCAAGCCTTAACAAACACCCTGAAACCCACAACCCAAACCCCAATACTGCCTCATCCCTGAGCTACAGATTTCTACTCCAAATCACAAACGGTAAAGATTAAACACAAGCCTGCTTCCATTCAGGTTCGTCCATCTGCTTCCTTTCCCCCACCTCAGTCAGAAGGGGTTCAAGCCTAATTCCTGCTTTCCTCAGCCACAGCTAACAAAGGGGAGCCCTCCACCACATCCTCTTCTGGAGATGCAGAGAAGCTAAACAACACCATCAGCAGAGGCAGGCTTGGGTTTGAACCATAGCATGTCGAGTCCTTGTCTAGCACCTTCCCTCCAGCGTTATGGCATACCTTCTCTCCTTTTCCTGAGCTGCACATGTTGTGAATGATACTGCATCCACAGCACTGCCAGTACCATTTAATGTGAATGTGCAGATTGATAAGTGATCATAGAATCATAGAATCATAGAATGGCAAGGGTTGGAAGGGACCCCGAGGATCATAAAGCTCCAACCCCCCTGCCACAGGCAGGGCCACCAACCTCAGGCCTGGAGCTACACAAGGTTGCCCAGGGCCCCATCCAACCTGGCCTTGAACACTTCCAGGGATGGGGCATCCACCACCTCTCTGGGCAGCCTGTTCCAGCACCTCACCACTCTTTCCGTGATCACTTTGTGCATCACAGCAAGAAGCACCTGGATCACAACTTGCCACCCCGTTCTGCCCTTTCACCCTCCAATTCCTTCTGAAGGCATTTTCCAGGAAGAAGCTATCACACACTGGCTTCTGAAGTCAATCAGATGTAAGAATGCCTTAATTACGCTGCACAGATTACACACCTTTTCAATGCTCAAAGGAAACAAAACACAAAACAAAACAAGCCTCTTGTCCCCCTCCTCATGGAACGGTCCGAAGGCATAGCTGGATCCTGGCTGCTGGTGACAAAGGTGGTTTATGCAGCCCACTGGTGCCCCCTCCATCCCCTTGTGCTTCCCTGGGCATGACTGAGAAGCAGGATCTATTTTGGCAAGGACAACCACCGAAAACCCACTCTGTCCACCACCTCGGGCACAAAGCCTTGCTGCAGCTCAGAGGAGGGCCTTTAAGCCATCAGGCATGGGGATATTCTGGGCAGCTGGACAACACTGCATTCCTCTCCCTGTGAAAACTGTATGAAATGCTGTGTCTTAGACAGACACTTATTGCTGTTTAAACTAACACTTTCCAAAAGAGAAAAAAACCCATTTAGTCACTATTCCCAACTGGCTCAAGCACTCATATCTACAACGGAAGGAGAAGAGAAATGCTGAGGGGAACAGGAGAGGGAAAGAGAGCGTTTTCAGATGAAATGAGGAATGTGAGAGAGAACTGACAAAACAGAGATGGTCAGCAAGGCTTTTCCAGAGTCACACAGCTGTACAGGAGCTTTCTGTACCAGAGGACAGATTTTAAAGAGAGACAAAGTTGCTCTAAAGGAGTGCAAGATGGGGGTGGAAGGGTAAGTAAAGGGAAAGGGAAGCTCAAGCTGCTTGAGCAGCTGTAATGCTGTGCCTGGGACCAAGGGACAATAAGCTACCAAGCACATTGGCTGGATGTGTGGATAATCATGAAGAGAGGGGTCCCTTGTTTTCATCGCCAGTGCATGTAGTTCTGGCATGAGGCTCCCTTGATACCTGGACAGGGAGGACAAGTGAAGTTTCTTAGATGGAGGCAGCACCCAAGAGGAGGCCTTGCCAAATCAAAGTATATAAGGATGATGAAAAACATCCACAGTGGTATCAGATAGGAAATCAGTTATAACCTAGTCCCAGCCTTCACATTTCAAAGTATAACAAAGCTAACTGACACACACATAAAGAAGCAGCTTTTTGAAGTCTCAGTTTTGTTGCTCCAAACTAGCCACAGTCGAGTTGTTCTGCACTTTCCAACCAACACTTGGTCTCAGCTCTGGCATCACAGCTGGCTCCAGCATCCACAACAGCAAATTGCACCAGTGGTCCAAGCAGCCTGGTGATGGACCACTGCTCTTTGGCACCTTATGCTATATGCTACCATGGGCACCGAGAAAATGCCACACTGCTTTGGATCCACTGAAATACCCAAGCACTCACCCCATAAAGTTTTGGGTGGGGAACTACCAGGTTAAAACAGATGATTTGCCACTGACAAGAACCCCAAATAGTGTCTCTGAACCAGAGACTTCATCATTAATCTGCCATTTTCACTCTTGCCATAAAGGAGAGTTTTCAATTAGGCCTGGAGGCAGAAGAGGGAAGAGACTCTGCTAATTGCTCATCTCTCTTTGACAGCTACAAAAATCGTGCGTCTCTGCCAGCTCTTTTCTATTGCTCACCTGCCTGCTAATAGTCAACATCAGTGGACCACTGAAGCAAGAGACTGCTCTTAAAGGGGACCAAGCCACAAGCATCATGCACAGAGGATCCTAGACAGCAATCCCAACTATTTTCTCTACATCCCAGGATGCAGCTCACCACACAGGTTTGGATAAGCACTTCAATGCCTGTCTTCAGGCAGGCCAGAGAACCGTGTTGGTGTACAGTATCTCCTGGTGGCATCCAATTTTGGAATTCCACCTCAGGTAACTCATTTGTGCTCTTTCTCAGGCCAGGTCAGAAAGGAGAACTAACAGCATCACATCACTGACAGAGCAGCGACACACAAACCACGATACCCCAGTCCTCCCAGCAAGATGCCATGGTAAGAAGCTTGGAAGAACTGTTGACAGTAGATGTGATTCATATACCAAGTGTCTCACTCAATTTTGTCCATCGTTCAAGTTTACTGTATGCCATCAAAAAATTCAGTTCTGTGGGATATAACATCAAAGTTTGGGCTACCCCAGTGCATCAACCTGCAACCTAGGTGTCCGATGCAAGAGTCCTATGAGAAGTAGGAATAATCTGCAAATACCAGGAAAGCAGATGCTCCTTCCCAATAAGGCTTACAGATCACAGTCCTCTCAGGCTTACAACAAAACCACAGCTTACAACAAAAACTTGTGGGAGGGCACTAAGAATAAGGACTGAAGTGTTGGGCTACTTCTGAGACGTAGCTCTTTTGTGGAAATAAGGCAAAGAGCAGAAAGACATTTCTGCTGTGCAAAACCCAGCACGGCCCATCCTCCTCTGAACTGCCCACCCATGGGGTCTAACCAAGAGAAGCACACGTTCTGCTGACAAGGGACAGGCCAGGTGGGTAGAGGGGCTGAAACAGAGGGCTCTGCAAGGTCTGCGACCTCCGCTCTCCCAAGGCACGAGCTGAAAGTCACCACTCCAAAAAGCTCATGGAAAAGAGAGAAAAGGTTGGGGTGAGGGTAAGAGATTAGACTCCATGTTTGAGATTCTGGGAGCTGAAAGAGAATAAAAGGCTAGCTGAAGCCTAGCAATCCACTCTGCCAAAACCCCTATGTGCAGAGACAGAACAATGCTGATTTTACACTAGAAACCAGGAAACAAGGTAGAGGGAGAATGCAGGACAGCGCTGTGTTTCTACATTAGGATTTTTAAGTACACTGCAGGATTTCTGTCTCAGAGTACTCATTGAGTTACATCAGACTGTAATGGCCTGTTGATTTTGAGAGATTATGGCAGCGCTGCTGATGCAGGGGGAGAGGAGATGGAAGGAAAGAGAAGATGTGATGTCTCAGCCAGCATGCACACACATTGCAGATGATTACCTACACTCCTGTGCAAGAGAGACACAGAGAATTCACAGTGGGACCAGGACGGGGAGGTGACCATGCACGGGACCCTGTTAGTCATCTAGGTGGGTAAGGCAGGTGGCTTTGGTCCAGCCCTGACCCCCATTTCATTCCCTGGGGTCAGCAGATGCCAAAAGCAGCATTTCTGCAGGGAGGTCCCATCCAGAGTTGGCAGGACCAGAGCCACATGGGGTGGCACAGAAAGCACAAGGGAGGAGGTGAATCCCGTGTGTTTAAGGCACACGGCGTGTGCCTGAGATGGATTCAGTCTCTCTCTGCCAGGCTGACAACTTCAGTCTCTCTCTGCCAGGCTCTGCCTTTCTCTCTCCTGTATTTCACACAGAGATGGTATCCTTTCCTTTTCCTTTCTTTGCTCCCGGGCACAAGCAATCAAGAACAAAGGATGAAAGAAAAATGCAGTGGGGGGGAGTGAGGCGGGGGAGGGACATTTGAGAGTTAGGGAGCAATCCTTAGCAGAGAGAAGAGAATTAAAAAAAAAAAAAAGAAAGAAAAAAGGAGATGCAGAGGCTTGGAAAAAAACACAATATGTAAATGAGGCAGAACAAAAATCAGAGCTGGGGAAAAAAAATAATAAAATCACACCAAACAAACCCACCTCTCCATAAGCTCGCTGTCTCTTAGACAGGGGAATGCCACCGGGGTGAGGGGTTCCCAAAGCCTTCTGCCACCCTCCACCTCCAGCAGACTCCTGCTCACTGCAGGCAGGCAATCTGCCCTCTGGGGCACAGCCAGGGAAGGGAAGAGGGAAGAATACAGTGATTCTGGAGCAGTGAAAAATCCTTGTTTTCTCTCTGAGGTAGGGAGCTGTGGGGCAAACAGAACCAGCCAGGTGCTTCTAACATGATGTTTGTCAAACAATCTGATTTCAAGCTTCACTGGAGTAGTCCCTCAGCAGCTGCTTTAATCTACAGCAGCACTTCTCCCCCACAGCAGGCTGCATTCCCCTTGTCCCTCCTCTAAACTCCCAGCAGGACAGAGTTCCCCCAGGAGCAAAGACCTCCACCACTGCTGGCAGCGGGTTGCCTTGCAGACAGAAAACACCTCAGGCCACACCACAAGCTAAGCAGGATCAGGCTTGAACTGGAGGTTTCCAAAGGGCATACAGCTATACCTCGAAAAGGATTTTGCAGCTGCAGATGACAGTACTGCTCTCAGTGCAGAGCCCTTATGCTGCTCAGAGGTAGGTGTCAGCAAAGGTGGCCTCTTCCCTCTGGACTGTGGAGTAAATAACTCATCCATCAGCTTGTTCATTAGTGACACCGTAGCTGGTACTGCGTTATGACACACCGTAGTGCAGTTACCCTTCTACTCATCATCATTTATTTCTTCTCCCAAGGTATGGCAAAACATCAGTGCGTGCTCCCCAGCTGGGAACAGCGAGAGGTGTAAAAGGGAACTAGGAATCAGCAGGATTCCGGGCTTTTAGACCAACTCTGGGGCTGACTCACCTGAAATGCCACTTTTTAGCACCAGTAGTACTCTCCTTCTACATCAAGCGCAGCTCCTTTCCCCTGGCTTTCTGTTCTACTTCCTGCCCACATTTCTACTCTGAATACTACTAGTCGTTTTCCCAGTTCTGGCTGCAAATACCTGAAGCTGAGGCCTATAAGTTATGGGTTGGTCTTTACAAAACAGCATTAAAAAAACCCAGAATACCAGAAAAATGGATTCTTACTTTCACTTACTGCCAAGAAGCATCATTTAACTTAGTAACTATTAACTGCCTAGATCCACAAGTCATTGCTGTGTTGCAAGCGCTAGTTAGAAAACAATTTCAAGAAGCTGGTAAATTCCACAGCAGAGGTGTCTATGCACTGGTGGGGTGTGTAAAGGCAAAGTCAAAGCCCTGCACTGCATTTTACAAAGGACTGTGGATATCAAGGCAGCGCAGAGAAGGGAAGCTGTGCACGTACTGAGGGCAGTAAGTTGTCTAAGGGGAAAACAGCAAAGAGAACAGTGGTGATGAGGGGGGAAAGACAAAGAAGAGGACAACAAATTTTAGCAGAGATCTGTGCCAGGCAGATCAGTAACTGTATGTGCCTGCGAAGGTCTCTCGCACCTCCAGCGACCGGAGTGGCTGATGGCAGCGGCTGCCTTCCCCTTGCTCCCAAGTGTGACTCCCCCACCCCAGAGACCCGCGGGACCTGAGGCAGAGCGGGAAGACATATGATGTCTCAGTTCACGTCTTAGCCGGGTCCGTATCCCCATCAGTAAGAACCGCCACCACAACTGACACTAATTGGTTCTCTGTTGTCATGCTGCAGAGGTGACAAGGACCACATGGGCACAGACAAGAAGCTTCCCTCTCTCCGGTCCCCTCAGGTCACAGCTAGGCACCCTGGCAGGAACGGTGTGTGTGCATTGCCGGTATTGCCACGATGTGTGTGTGATGCTTGCTCCATGAATAAAGAGCATCACTATCTGGAGCTGTCGAGCCTGCGTCACTCACTGCAAGAAGCAGGGGGGGGAGAAGACAACTACCAGCTTAAACCAGATTTTACTGGTAGGAGCACCACCACAATCCTGGCTCTCGGGGACTTTACAAGGGAACCTGAAACGTTACCAGCTGCAGTTGCAGCCTCCATACCCTCCTTCAAGCCTAGAAAAACAACAATTAGCACACGTGTGTGTTAGTGCATGCATGTGTTTGCAGGAGGCTGCAGTGCAAACATATACAATAAACAGCACGGGGAAGAAAGGGATTGTTGTTTGAAGCTCAAAGAAGCTATTTGTAAAAATCAGTGTGCAAGTGAGAATGAAACATAGGCAAGAATTACTTTCATCTTTCTGGGAGGGAGAGGGGGGCAGGGAATTAAGCACACACACACCCCAAGCAATGCCCAGGAAAAATTATACTGCTCGTGATAAATGTACTTTTCTGGTTCTGTGAAAAATCTGACATAATGAAAGTACCTTGAATGCAATTACTGGCACTTGTTTAGCATGGCAGGGCATTGCACTGCCACTGGGCTCGCTCCTCTCTGCTCCCAATTAGCATGCCAAGTACTCCAGCCACACACATGGGCTCACAGGTCAGGGATTGGCGAGGAGGAGCAGCAACCAGCTACCTGCCCTCCAATGAGGGAGCGAGCGATGTGCTGGAAGGCTCCAGCTTCCTTCATTTTACATCCTCCCATCCCTATCACACTCTTTTCCTCCACTCCTCCAGGGTCTCTGGAGGCAGTGATAAAAACCGCAAACTCTCCCCCTCCTCTCTCAGCTGGTCTCATTCACGGCTCATGGCAGACCCAGTTTCCTCTGGGGACTCACTAATGAAGACGGCCAACGTTAATCTCTTTCCCCCTCCCTGACGGGTCGATTTATAGTTCCACGGAGAGTCCTGGATTGCAGCCAGAGGGCTTGACACATTCTTCTTGTTCCAAGACGGAAGGGGGGGGAAAGAGACAGGCTTGCGCACACACACACACACTGAAGACACACACACACAGTTATGATTTGGATTTAGCTGGAAGATGCAGCTGGAAAACCTGTTTACCTGTTCCGAAACAGCAGCTGAAGGGAACAGTAACCACCAGCGCTTTGTATACATGTGTATACTCCAAACATCTTTGTGTTTCCATAGCACATCTTTCAGCCCAAAGACCCCAAATCACAGGGATCACTCCCTCATCACCAGGATGAAATAAAGCATCGGGTGTGTGCCAGCAGCATTACCCGCGAGTCATTAGGAGAGGAAGCGAAATGATAACTTCTCCAGGATAAACGGCAGGGGGGGAGGGGGAAATTTTAGACGGGCAGAAAGTAATGAACTGGAGTCTGGCCAGGACATGGAGGTTATTGTCCCTCATCTCGTGAAAAGTGCGGTGGGATCTTTAACAATCGATTGATCAAGGCCTTGGCTCTACCTCTCATCTGTAAGAGGTTCCAGCAGTAGTTGCAGCTTCTCCAAGAGCAATGCTGGTGCATGGGCTCAGGAGCAGCTCAGAGAAGTGCACAGCTCTGGTCCTGTGTCGTGTCCCCCCCGCCTTTCTACAGCACTGTGTGGCACTGTCTGGACTGGAGCTCCTCAAACCTGTCATTCCCATGGCTGCACCTTCAGAGGAAACCAGAGAGAAGGAAAGACTCGGATTTTTTTTTACCACTGAGGTGTAAGGGAGCATCCCTTCCTCTCCACCAGCATTTCATTTTTTCCCCACTTGTCAGCTGCTGCCCTAGCCTCACCGCATCACCTAACTTCACACTATTTGTTTAGCTGGGGTCCCTGTCCACACACTGGACGCGTCCGCGATGACAGCACAGCTCTGCTAATAGGGTCAGCCAGTGAGCGACCGCCGCAGAGCCGCAGGGGAGCACAAAACACTGGCTTTATTCCTGTAAGACCTATACATTACCTCCTCACCCCCACCCCCTCAGGAACCAAGTGGTGGGTTTAAAAGGAGCACTGTCAAGTCATTTAGGCCCATTATTTCGCACTAGAAGAAATGGCCTCTACAAAGCTCAATGGAAGCATACTCTCATTCCATCTCTAAGTAAACTTGAAGGTTTCAATTGCAGGGCTGTAAACCACAATGCAAAAAAAGCACAAATAGATCAGATCAGATATGAGACTGCCCAGACACAGAGTTCCACTTGCCAAGCTGACTGCAGAGCAAAAATAGAAATGAATGCTGCACATAATTATAGTATTTTACATTTCCACTGCACTTTCCATCCTGAAAGATCCCCAAGTGCACACACATGTGCACATGTGTGCATACAGAAGGGCAGGACAATGGGAAAATTCACTTGCTTGTGAAAAAGACCAAGAAATTGTCGTCCAGTAATAACAGCTTGTACTGAACCTTCATTTGTACCGAGCCTTCATTAACGCACGCACACACACGCACGCTCGTAGAAAATCATTATAATGAGAAGCAAGACTAAGCCAAGCCGCAGTAATCTGTACATCAGCAGCTCCAGCACCTCTGCCACTGCTCAGCATTTCCCCCAAAACAGAGTAGAAACTGATGGTTTATTAGATCTCACCCTGTTGCCCAGCAAAGCCCAAGGCACCGATTCCGCTTTGCTACCCCAGGGCAGGGGCAGCTCTGCAGCTGCGGACCCCCAGCCTTCCCCTCTCCTGTCATCAAGCGCTTCACAGCCTGTAAGCACGCACATCCCCCAGCCCTGTGGGCTGCAACAGCCCCGTTCTGCAGACAGCCAAGCATCTGAACAGGGGAGCCAAAGCCAGGGACAGTGCACAGTCACGCTGCTCCTCTTTCCCTCCTGACAAAAGTGCCAGTGTCAGGTACAAAGGCCCATTCTCTACCTGTGTGCCACCCAAGCTGCTCTGAGCAAGGATGAAAAGGACCAAGATAAAAAAAAAAGAAAAGGCACTGGAAGATAAGCAGGAGCAGAGATGTGATGCTCTGGCAGAAACCTCTCGCTTTCTCAGGAGGCTGGGAGGCAGGGGAGGAAAAGGCAGGTGCTAGCTCCAGCCTCAGCCTCGGATGCTGGGTCACTCCCTTCTTTCTCCTACATGCTGTGGCAAGTCAGTTTTGTCTTCCACATATTAAATATCTCATAGCTGTTTTAAGCTCCCATCTGAGCACACAGGCGTTTCGCCGTTGACTTGTGGCCAAGCATATGAAGAATGGGTGTAGGAAGTTCAAGAAGAGACAGAGAAGGCGGCGGCTCTGAGGGCACTACAAAAACACACTGATAGGTCACGCGGAGGGAAGGAAACAGTCTGAGGTTATGAAATGATACAACAGCTGGATAGAGAGAGCTGGGATTTTATTTTTTTTTAATGAAAAACAGGAATCTCACCAACAATACAAAGTAACCAAGCATAGAATGCAACTACTCGTTCAGGAAAGAGCATCCCTGATAGTAGCCTTAGCCCTCATGCTAGCATGAGGTGTATATCTGCTTTTGATGCCCATCACAGAAGAATCTGTTGACTCAGCAACACGCCACAGTTGTGTCTGAGGCCCAGTGAATGAACGTCACCTGCCCCTCTCAGTGGAGATTTTGGGGAAGAAGAGATTTTGTCAAGGACACTGCAGCAACATCTTCCCCTATATTTAGGGAAACAGCCATGGGATTGTTAACATCCAGAGATGGCTACAGGTTTTAATAAGGTCACATCTGAAAGAGCCCCACATAATAAGCTGCATGGAAGTCAATTTATCGACCTCCACACACAGGGCTAAGACAAGCCTACTGGGATTCAAAGTTGCGGTTGCAGGACGCGTAGGTAATTCATACCTGAACCTCGAGGCCATCGCCTCTGGCTGCAAATGGGAGACCAGTGCGATTTCTTAAATTTCACTTAGTTTAATAGTCCACTGTGCACTCAGGAGTGCATGGAAGAGCCTTCTAAAACAGGATTTTTATTTTGACAATGTCACTTTAACAACAAACAGCTAGCTGCTCGCTTCCCTCAGCGGGGAGACAGCAGGTGCTCCCTTGGCTGATTTAGCAGCAGCCGCAACCACCACCACGAGCTGCTGGGTGCAGTTCACAGGACTGCAGGTTCGCAGGGAGGGGCAATGGCTAACAGGAGTGAGAGAAGAGGTGTGGGGACAAGCTTGGGGTAATACAGAATCATTTAAGTTGGAAAAAACCTTTAAGATTATTAAGTCCAACCATTAACCCAGCCCTGTCAAGTCCACCACTAAACCATGTCCATAGGTGCCACATCTGCACGTCTCCTAAATGCCTCCAGGGATGGTGACTCAAGCTGAGTAGCCAGTTACAATGACTGACAGTCCTTTCAGAAAAAGAAATCTTAACCTCCATGGTGCAACTTGAGGCCATTTCCTCTGGTCCTATCGCCTGTTACTTGGGAGAAGAGACCAACACCCACCTCACTGCAACCTCCTTCCAGGTAGTTGTAAAGAGATCTCCCCTCAGCTCCCTCTTCTCCAGGCTAAACAGCCCTGGTTCCCTCAGCCATTCCTCATAAGGCTTGGTGTCAACACCAACTTGGTGTTGTCTTCAGACTTACTGAGGGTGCACTTGATCTGGATCATTAATAAAGATATTAAAGAGAACAGGCTCCAGTACTGAGCCCTGGGGAACAACGCTTGTGACCAACCAGCCACCGACTGGATGTAACTCCATTCACCACAAGCCTTTGATCCCAGCCAACCTGCCAGTTCCTTTACCCAAATCTCACTGCCACTTCACTGGGATGTCATCATTGGACTCTGATGGGTCCCCATGTCAGCTATCTTCCCCCAGACCTGCATGCTTCCCTTCTCACACAAGGGAATTAAACACCATGGTCAGGAATCTCCTTTCTCCTCCCAGAAATAGCATGTCCACCTTTTATGTGCAGGCAATATCAGCAAGGTACATCATGGGCTTCTGAGACCCTTCCCAATGGCTTCCTATTATGTAATTAAATCAGTGGCTTCAAGTCAGCCATTGTAAACAATTAGAAAGTAAGAAAAACATACTCTTTTTTTTTGTAAAGCTACAGAAATGCAGCACTGAGACAATGTACCTTAGCAGAGGGGATGTTACAGAAAGTGGCTTGCAGCATGAGATTGACAGAAATGACCTTAAAATAGTCTTTTCAATTAAAAAGAGACAGGTGCATGTGACTTTGTGGGTTTTCCTGCTTTAGTTTGGGGTTTTAATTTCTTTTGAAAAACATACTATATAAAGAATGTCAAGACAAAAATGCTGTCCGTTTCCTTTACCTCCTCCATCTTCCCCATCTAGCAATTAAAGTTTTTTTCAAGGCTGAAAGACTCTGACAATCAGTGGACCAAGAAAATTATGTCCTCCTAAAGAGTGAGAAGTTAAAGGTGTGACGTTGAAAGGGAATGGAATTTTACTCAGCCCATGTCAGATTCATGGTTGGTCTCCACTCGCTTTTGCTACTGCCTATACCAAGACTTGAATTTATTCAGTTGTTTTAAGCTGAAGACAGTCAGTAGAGTCAAAACTCTCCTACCGACAATTAAAGTATTAGAGCTCACAGAAACAGCCGTTATGCCACAGCAGCAGTTCTCTAACTAAGCCCCATCCCCCCCCCAAATCAAACCCCAGAGCATGCATTACTCTCTGCTGTAGTCCAGCATACATCAGGCTTAATGACAGAACCGTTTTTTGAACCTTTTTTTTAAATCCACCATGGTGGGGTGGAGGGAGGAGATAAACTGGTACAAGCCCAGTGTAAAACAAACCTTTCCTTTGGATCATCTTTAAAACTAGTCTTCATATGACACTAGAAAGCCCACTTAAGCATAAAACCAAAACTCCCAATTGTTCTATAAGCGTACTACCAGTGGAAAAGGCCTGAGTAAAAATAATACTACATGACTGTGTTAGCTGACTGTTATTGTTGGCTACTCAAGCAAAGTAGGGCTTCAGCAACCCAGAATTTAAAGGACTGGGAGCCTGGTGGGTCTCTGGTTTTGGTTTTGTGCCAATTCACATTCACTCATGCTCTTGGATAAGGCACGAGGCCGTCAGCAACCTCAGCCCAGCTGGAAAACTGGGTTAAGAAAGGAGTGGACACTCACCTAAACCCAGGGCTTGCCCGCACGGGGAACACGCAGGAGGGACAAGCTGAAACGCTTTAAGCAGACGGGTAACACGGCACAGAACACAAATCTGTTCCTGATTTGCCTGCTTCACTACTAAACCGATTTTTACTAAATCAGCTGAAAGTTAATTTAAATCTAAATAAGGGTATGGTCAGATCAGCCAAGCAATCCAGTCAGTGCGGGCTAACAAGTTGCTGTCCTTTCAGTTGGATATCAGTAACTCACCATCTGTGCTTCCAGTCTTCTGTAACGCAAAGAAACTTAGAGTATCCTCAGAGAAATCTCCCACAAACTGTTTTTGTGATAGTTAAAAATCAGAGGGGACAGTTTGGCTGGGAGACAGCAATCTGGTACGTTGGCAGGGGCAGGCTACAAAGGATGTCCCTAGAGTTGCCAGTCTAGCACCGTTCCTCAGCTCCAAATTTAAATAGATGGTCTAATGTTTCATTTTCCCCCCAAATAAGACAGAAACACAGCTTTGACCCTGCTGGGATGCTGCCTCAAGAACACCCAGAGATGTTGCCACCAAGGAGGGGCGTTCATCTGCAGCAGGACGTTTTCCAGCACTACAATCACTTGACAGAAACAAGAAGCCAGGCAAGGCTTCTGTTGGCAACTCTCACACATGCTACTCCAGGACTGGGCAGGGACTCAAGACAAGGACTTCCCAACCTCCTCCCAACAGTGACCCGAGCCATGCACCTGCATCAGCAGATGCTGATGTGCCTTTACAGCCTCAACCAAGAAGTAGACTCTCCTACACGAGATTCCTCACTTGCAGGAGGCCCCTCAAACCACTTGGGAGCAATGCTGGGTTGACAGACCTCTCATGAGGAGATGTGGAAAGCTGAGCTCCTCATTGAACACAGAGGAAATCCCGAGCTGGCACAGTAGCTTTCTTGAGGAGCAAGTTGCTGGTACCAGGGAAAACACTGTTTCAATGTCCACCCAATTTTCAGAGTTTCTTGCCCCACGGTTATATCCTCAACTGGGATTTTGCAAGAATGAGAGTGCAAGGGTGAAAGAGAGCCACGGCTGCTCCCCCAACCCTCCCGCGGTGGGAGCTGCTGGGGGCAGCCTCACTCCATCATACCCATCCATACCATAACCCCTTCCAGCCAACCTGTCAATGTGTCACCAGGGCCATCTCCCAGCTGTTCTATCTGATCAGCATGCACCAGTGCCAGGTCTCTTCGCTGCCTGCTCTCTCCCCCTCTCACCAGAGCTATGCAGCATTAATTCTTCGCTGGCAGCTCTTGCTCTCCTCATGTAAGTTCCTCCTCACAGCTCCACCAAGCACACCTCTGCTTCGACCTGCCGCTCAGTACCACAGCCCCAGCCACCAGGCTCCTGACCCCCAGGACCCACAGCTGCCCCAGCTCAGCTGCCCTCCAGCCCCAGCAGCACTCTGCATGCTTTTCAAACAGAAAGCAGCAAAAAAACCCATTGCCCCAGGGAGCTGGCTCGGACCAGCAGCTTCATCCTGCTTGCAGCTTAACAGGCACATTAAGGCTGGAAGGGGAAAATGCCCAGCAGCCCCCCCTCAACTCTCTCTGCAGCCCCACCAGCTCCCCCCTCCTGTCCTCAGCTCCCCACTGTAGTGTAAACCCTTTTGTTTCTCGTCAGAAATACAGCAATTATTTCAGAAAAATCTCTCTCCTCACCACTGGTAGAAATACCACAGTCTGAGACAGTAGCTCTCTTGATGATCGCAGACAGTGGAATATTCCAGAAAAAGAAGATTTGGGGAGGGGGAGGGGAGGAGATATCTGGGATCCAATCTTCTTCCTCTCCCTGTCAATTCCCCCCCTCCATCTCCAGCAGATTTCATTTGTATCATCAGGATTTCTGTGAAATTTTCACTCAACCCTCCCTCTCTCCCATTTCAACTCCTGGCTAAGCTCAGCCAAAGGTGGCACAAGAATAACACGCTGCTCCACTTTTCTCACAGGCTGGACAAATAAGTCTTCAGCTAGCCACATGCAAGCCATTAAAAATATATTAACATACCCAGCAGGGTCTGTCACTTTTTCTCTCCCCCCCCACCCCCTTTCTCTTAAACACAGAGAAGGAAGAAATCTTGCCACAGTAACAAGAGGTTTTCATCAAGTCTCATTACCTCAAGCACAGCCGCACACCACAGCCCCCACAGAGATCAGCCTTCGGTTCCCGCTGTCATTAAAGGAACGAAGATCTTAAACAAAAATTAAACCCAGGACAGCATGAAGTTGGGAGCACACAAATGGATAAGGCAGGGAAGGGTGCGTGAAAGCCGAGCGGAAGAGCGGGAGCAGAGCCATCAGACAGGGCTCCTCTCAAGCGGCTCGGGAGGGATGGGGCAGGTTAAACGTGTCCTGCAGAGCAGGGCAGGGGCAGGCAATTTCAAAGTTAAAAGCCAGCATCCAGAGGTATGCTGTATTTCCCAGAAACTTAGTGACACAGCAACGTCCTGAAACATTAATAAGGCTCAGGGTAAAACCACACCAGCAATTATGATAAGCAGGCAGCCTTTTCTGAGGCTGAGACACTGCATAACAAGGATGATTTTGCATACTCTGACACGTGTCCACTTTTACTCCAGAGAGTTCCCGACCCTTCTGAACGGTGTCATGGCCCATACTTGCCAGAGCGGCTGCGCAGCACATCTTAACCTGCAGTAGCTGCTCTAAGGCCAAAGCAGGTGGCTGCTGGTGTCACCAGTTTGGGAGGAGGGTGTGAAGGGCGGAAGGCAGCAACTCTACCTTTAAACAAGGGATTTCTATGCCAGAGGGCTGTTAGTCAAAGGACTGTGGAGTCAAAGTGCCCTTAAACTGTAGTCTCTCAAGTATTTCTTTGGGCAAATCGCTGGTTTAAGCAGCTTTCCTCTCCACCCTGGCTACTTTAATCCCAATCGATTCCCTGCTCCAGTTTGGCGTGCAGCAGCACGTTCAGCTGCACTGGCACAGCTGAACAAGCAGCTCAGGAGCAGTGGCAGAAGCTGCTGAAAACAACGCTCATAAAACTACATCCTTGGATTCAACAGGCACAGCACTAAGCCCCAGGAGAGCAAGACGCTGCATGCAAACCCCATGAAAACAAAGATAAGGGAAGAGGGATACTTCATGCATGGCTAACTGGAAAGATGACCTGAACCAAATAGGACGTAAAACCACCCAGAAATCTGGTGACAATGTGACCATGTTTTATGCACCTCAAGATGAGACATAAGTTTTATTTCTCCTGTGGGAATGGGGGAAAGCAAAAAGCTCTCCCTTGTGAAACAGACAGTACAGTTGGGAAAGGCAGACCCATGCAGATGAGCCAATGATGGGAAAGCACTGATGAAAGGCAGACAAGTGCCTCTGAGGAGTGAGGAGGATAAGCACCCAAGGCAGGTGAGGAGCTAGGACACGACAAAAGTAACTTCTTGGCAGAGCAGTGAGGAACAGAAGGAACCCAGGACACAAACTGGATGACACAGAGGCAGGATGGGGATGTAGAGGGTTCCACCCTTGGTGCAGAGGAGGGGATCAGGAGAGACACTAAAGAAGCAACTTCAGACCTCTGGTGTCACAGCCATTCCAGCTGTGAATCATTTAATCAGTCATTATCCAAACAGTTCATATACCCTCTGGTTCTGGAGTAATTACACCCATTCTTTAGAAAGACATAGCATAATGAGGTCTACTGATATCACAGAAGCAGATAGGAGAGTAAGCAAAATGTCTGATGGCACAAGGAATAGACCAGAAAACAGCGCTGATTTCATAATGATACGATACAAGTCAAAGATATATTCACCTCTGCAACAGTGAAACCTGCTCTACTCATCCCGCCTTGGCAAGGAACTGAGGGGATTCAGCAAGTGGCAACAAAGAAGAGGGACTCGTGAGACAGCAAACACTTACATGAAGTCCACACATGCAAAACAACAGCTACGTGCTGGGTGGGGGGAGAAAAAGGTCTTCAAGAACAACCAGACTATGCTGCATACCAGGGCTGTGACGCAGTGGGTGCACGCTCTTCTCTGCAGGAAACCCATCCATGCTCCCACAGCCAGCCACTGCAACCTGGCAGAACTGCCATCAGCCATGGGAGAGAGCCATCCCTTGAAGAGACAGCAAGGCAGGCTCCTTCCCCATGCCTGCCAAACCGGATACACCGTGCAAAGGGTCTTCACTGTGGGGCCTCATGGCTGGTACTTCCACAGCTTCACAAACAGCTTGGCTGGGTTGCTCATCCTGGCCACTTCAACATAGGTGGCACAAACTCTGTCGTGTAGAAGAAATCAAGAGCCTTGCTTTAAGCTGATGCAGGAATATAATGGAGTCTTACCTGCACCCCTGACTTTGACAGCAACATAATTAGGTCAGGGGAGTTATGCTGTAACAGATTCCTTGGACTTGGCTGTCTATCCAAAGTAGAGATGGACACAAACACTGCTTCAGCTTCTATCTGCTCACTTGCCAGCGGCCTAGATTCTTGAAAACCTACTCCAAGTGACTAGTCTGTCTCTGATGACAACTCAGGCCCTTGATGCAGGCTCCCAGCTCTGTACTTCTGTAACAGCCTCCAACAGCAGCACTAAGGACAGATGAGTTTCAGCGAAGGCACAGCTGCCTGTAGCTGAAACAAGCCTGCAATAGATGCCAGAGGAGGAGGAGGAGGAGGGGGCAGGTTCTAGGCAGCACGTGCAAGGCAGGCACTTGTATTGATGCAGGCTAGGGTCATCCCAGGGACCAGGAGTTTGACACCCATGATTAAAGTGCAATCAAGAAATGTTTCCTGACAGTGAAGTCTATTAGGCCGTGGAACAGGCTCCCAAGGGAAATGGGGAAGCCTTATCCAGCTGTCTCGGTAAGGAGTGACCAGGCAGGCAGTAGAGAATCGAGCCCCTGGACTAGTCAGACAGCCTGATGGGGCCAGTCCCACAAGATGGTTCTTTCAGGAGTAACACCAACTTAAAATATTCCCTCCACCAGTTCTGCCCCCCCAGTTCTGCCAACACTGCTGCTATCAAAACAGCACTGTGAACTCAATCGCTGTGGCCTGGGTTATTTCATGTATTTGGAGGCATGGGGGGTTCAACCTACATCAGGTCACTGAGGTATGATACACCATGGTCCTACGAATGGTTGCATCTGCACCACCAGTGGGATGACAATGATGGAAATGAGGATATGGGAATCTCTTAAGCCATACTACAGGTATCTTTATACTAACACTGCATGCCTGGATTCATGTGAAGAAAGGCAGTGATGGATGGGACAAGAACAGAGGGTGTTAAATAAACCATGAGTTAGCATAGTCAGACTTGTGTATTTGGACGTGACCGAACATATATGGAAATTACCTTAATTTACAGCAGAGAATATTACTCTTTGTAATAGATCTGGCACCGAGTAAGTTTCCGACACACTGGGCCCATACAAACTTAGTGTTTCAGATGTGAAGGACTGTTTCAGTTTTGACTTTATTTTACATTAAGTTGCCTCCCTTAAGCATTTCCTTTTTGTATTTTTTTGAATGGAGGAAAGATCAGCTCAGGCTGAACTGTGTGGATCACCAGGAATGCGTGTTTTGCCCCATTTAAAGCTAGCAGACACCTGTCTCCATTTCTGGCAGCTTTTAGGGTATTTTTTTGTTCAGAGATGGGGGGAAGGAGGTTTTAAGAACAGCACAAAGTTCAACAAGAATGTCTCAACTTGTAACACACTTCCCCCTCTCCCACAACACTGGTTGTAGAAGCTACCCACGGCTGACACTAGTCATGAAGCTCCATATGGTTCTGCTTCCCTTCCTTTTTCCTCAGCCTGACAAACTTTGGCACTGCTCAGATTTTCCTGGTCCTTGGGAAACAGGGGAGATTCAAACAATTCCAGGCTTCTCCTTCTTTTACTTCCACAGCACTCCCACCTATGAAAACCCTATCTTAATGCAAAGTATAATGGCAAATTGGTCTGAACATCACTAGTGCTGGGCTTAGCACTGTTAAGAAATACTTACACTGCAATAGAGTTGAAACCTCAGTAACATCAAGGTCCCTTGTGCTCAGTGCAGTGTACATGCAGAGCAACAAATGTCTGTGCCTGTCTGCGCCTGACAGGCTAAGTAAAGTTATTTTGTGTAAGGTGGGCTTCAAAATGGAATGTCATTTTAAAGCAGTGATGAGTTGACAACAGTTTGTACATTTATCACAAACCACTCCAAGGAAGCTTCCAGTACAGCCGGGAAGTAACCGTGTGCACCGCGAGTACCCCGTGCGCACCGTAACTCAGCAAGAGCTTTTTGCAGCTCCCTTCTACACTCCGTCATGAAGGATACAGATCATTACAGCCTCCAGCTATAGAGCTTTAGCTCACAGAGTAGCAGCTCACACTTTTAGCTCTGGAGATCCCCAGTTCAATCTGCTGCATGTCAGCCAAGAGGGCAGCTGTCATATAATTACAGCCACAACTTTGCATGTGAAAAAGTAGGGAGAGCGAACAGAGATCTTATTATAGAATTCTGGTTGCAACCTGCTGAGCAGCTCCCTATTTAAAGTAACTTCTTGTAAAGAGGAGGGAGACGGGGGGGTAGAAAAAAAAAAAAAGGAGTCTTCCAACTTAGTTTCCCAATCCTGTTTTGCAGAAGAAATCAGTGCTGCTTTGCAAAAAGTCTTTTGTTACAAATGTATGTGTATATTAGAGGAAGCACACAAGTGCAGAGCCAGGAGTAAGGCTCTAGCCCCTTATCAGTCAAAAAAAAAAAGGAGAAAGGAAAGAAAAGAAATGCAATCGAGACATCCGAAGTCCAACAAAGCATCTTAGGTTCTTTCTGAACTGTAACCATTCACCAGCAGCCAAGCCATATGCCTATACAATTTAAGTATTAACATTAAGTTCAAGAAATCTTAACACAGTAACATCTTGTTTTCCTCAAACTGTATGGATAAGCTTTCAGGGAGACTTAGCAGAGAATCCAGGAGTAGAGTATGTTTGAACTAGAGAGGTAGAAACCATGGCAAAAAAACCAGTCTCAAATGAAAAGATATTTTAATGAGTGTAACACAAAACAATTAGACCAAGTTTCCTCTTATCCATTAATCTTTCTGCAGATCCTTCTGCACACACAGAGCAATTTTTGAGCCAAACCTTTTTCCAAGCCAAGAGGTTCAAAACAAGAATCTGAAACAATGTAATCCAGTTTTAAAGAAACATTCATTTTCCCCAACAATTATTCTAGACATCTGCCTTTCCTCAGTAAAGCTTGAGACTCAGATTAAAGTTTTCACAGAACATTCTCATCTCCTAGACAGTCCCATCCATCCATCCATGACCAAGCAGCATAAACCCCGTGGGTATCCCATTACCTGGGGTGAATCATCCACTCTGGCCTACCAGCAACAGATGGGAGCTAACTCTCCAACTTCCCACAAACTAAACACTACTTGAAGAAGACTGCTCTGACTTAAACGGTTGAGTTACCTGCCTGCAAGAACAGAGACTTGCTGAAACACATGAATTAGTTCATGCATGCTACACAAGTGGCCCTTCAAAATTCCCCAAACGCAGTGCTGTGCTTCCAACAGGATCTGAAGTACCACCTAGTAGATAGCCGAGCTGGAAGGTGTTCAGAGGATTTGTAACACCAGCGTAAGTCTGCAACAGCCAACTCCAGAATTCACTAACAGTTTGTATTTAAAGCAGCTGAAATCTCTGGTGACATCTTTTCCCCAGCCTCCTTTCTGAAGGCCAGCTCTCATCTGGCTCTGAGAGTCTTCCTCTCCTCACCTCGAGCAAGGCCTAATCAGGAAACACGCAAACTACCTGACCATCTCCCTCCCTTTAGAAGAGACTGAGGGAGAGAATCAAGGTCACGAAGCCCAGTTTTGAAGACACCTACATGCAGCCACAGCAGCACAGAAACATTTGGGGCTGATTATACACACGCAGCAAAATCCTGGCTGGGTTCATCACACAGAAGGGACCCATAAAAGGTTCACCTCTCCCTCATCTACTGCAACCAGGCAAAGCTCATGAACATCTGAACCGCACTTGTTGCAGACGTCCAATGAAAGCAGAACAACCCTATGCAGAGCTGACTGAAATGAGACACTGCTATGCTATTTTCTGGTATTATTTCTGTAAATTTAGCACTGCTAAAAGGTTCCAGACAGACATTCTCCGGAGACCAAAATCCTTTGCCTACCCTGAGAAGATATGCAGAGAGAACAGCAGCAAAACATAGCCATGCTTTTCTCATCTCTCCCAGCCTGCCGAGGCTGAAATGACTGACAAAGGTCCAAAATAAGGGACACACATAAATTATTAATATTGCACTAGTAGTCTCGCTGTTACTGTGACAGTCTAAAGACTTAACAGAGGCAGGCTCTGCAGGGAAATATTACTTTACTTCAAAATCATTCATTCAGGAAACTTACATACTGAGGAGAAAAGAATCATTCTGCAGCACACTCTGTCAAACCCCTCAGCTTTAAGCCCCTCAGTTTCTAAAGCAAAAGCAATTTTAACAAGAACAGGAAATCAACGTGAAGCATAAGGCAGTGTGGGTTTCAAGCGAACACTAGAACAGCATTACCTTCAGACACAAACCCTAAAACACATCTTCTCATGCCTGACTGGATAGTCCACCCTGCTTCTGCGAGCCAGGTAAGTGTTTTGCCTCTGCAGCCTCTGAAACAGCCAAGTGGCATACCAGTGAGACAGGAACGGGTAGTTGTGTACTAGCAAGTGGAAAGGAGCCAGAAAGCCACTTCAGTTTCCCTCTTGGGCTGCAACTTGTGCTTTAAGGCCAGGCAAAGCTCTGGCTTCACATTCCCTCCAACATTTTATTTCATCCATTGTCTCACAATATACCTGCTGCCACAGCTGCCGAGTGCCCATAAGCAGCACATGGAGAGACGTGGCTTCCTACTCATCTATCTGCTTCCTCTCCATTGTTGCAAGGGGAAGTTTATGCAGGGGTACTAGTCTGTTTTGCATTAATGCCTACAACTGGGACAAATGACCTAAACCTTGACATTTCTGAAAAAAAGTTAAATTACTTTCATCTTTCTTAGTAATCAGAATAGATTTACTTTTCATTTAAAGCATCAAATTTCCCTCCCAAAATATCTGAAGTGGTTACTGAAATGTTTTCTTTACCAAAGCCCTGCAAAGCCTCAAGATTATTAATAACATTTTGAATATAAAGAGGCACAACAATGCTCCATACCAATAACAAAAGAAAGCAGTCACATTTTCACACGATAATGTAATTAATTTTAAAACTATTATTGTCTATTTTAAAAATTGCATTTTTCAAAACCAGAAAGGTTTCCAATAAGTTGATAAACTGATGGGGGCAAAGAAAAAATAGACCCTACCCCCAGCTGGATGGCATTCCTCTCTTTGGATGCAATGTGGTAACATTTGATTGACGCATCTGATCCATCCCAAAACTCCAGGCGATGTTTTAATCGTCAATGGGCAGAATCCTATTAATTTTCAGGGGAAAAAAAATAGAAAGACAGAGTAGAATATGGAGGCAGGACACAGAGCACTTGCTGTTTGCTTAGCAGATCCAGCTGATTTAGCTGGGTCCATAATAATCAACAGATTAAACTCTGAGTTGAAGGCAGAAATTCCCACGTACCAGTATAAGCCCCTTCCTCCCATCCACCCTCTTTCTGCCATCTCAGCTCAACCCAGTCTCCCAACACAACCTGGAAAATTAGTCCCACAGCAAAGGAAATTAAAGAGGAATAGGGAAAGGAGTGGGAGAGAGAAGCCAGGGTAAACAGGGGTAGCCTAAAGAGCCTATGGGCATGCAACAAGAAGCCTGCACATGCCCTTGCTATGGCAGAAAAGAAAAGATCAGGCACGTACAAGATGGTAGGAGAACAGATGTGAGAAGGGGAAGGTTGAAGGGGTCCCCGAGCTCAGGGGGTAAGAAATGGCAGCAGGCAGAGTGCAGAAGTGAGTCCCAGCACACACAGCGAGTTCAGCCTTCAGGAGCAGTAACACACCAGGCCACCCGCTAGCTCGGTGTCTGCTGCGACAGGCGTTTTCATTATTGACAGGCATGGCAGAAGAAAAATGGTGTGAACCTTCCACATTAAATGAGGCTTCCCAGTTCACCCATAAATTCCTTTTGCTATCAGCCAAGCCCAGATCCATCAATACCAACCACTTTTCCTCTCAAACAAGCCTCCACTTACAGTCTTGCACCAAGCCATTGCTGCTGCTTCATTTCAGCCCTGATGAGCACCTGCAAGCTCTCAGGACCTGCTAACATAAGAGGGAGCACAGCCCAAAGAACAACTGACCAGTTCCAGCAGCGGCCAAGCCAGCATCATTAGTGTGAGCCTTCCAGGTGATGCATCAGAGCAGCCCACGTGCCAGTCAAAGGACCTGGAGCTGGGCACATTCCCACTACATGTGAAAACCTGGCTGAATGGTCAGGATAACTGGGAAATACTCCTGGTTTAGCTGGCCAGCCGCCTGTTTGGAAACGTGAGCTACACAAAGGTCTCCAGGCACATCAGTCAGTCACACAGTTGCTCCTTACATCCATTCTGTGTTCCCAAGTCTTGGGAGGATTAGCAGCAGAGACGAGCTGGATGGGGAAGAGTAGGGAAGGCAAGAAGAAGCAGGCATTCTGCAGAGGGAAGGGAGCAGCAGGCTGAAGATGGGATTTTACAGTAGAAAAAGCAGTTGCTACAGTATGGTGCAGGAGCTGGGCGAAACAGGAAGGGGCTGTTAGCAGAAAGAAGGCAGGCGAAGGCATGCCCCCACAGGGAAGGGTGTGTAGCCCAGGGATGATATATCAGGTATCCCTGCCAGAGCCTAACACTAGCCTTAAAACCTCTACTGCTGATCTAGGTTCAGCAATAAGCGGGATCTGCCACAGGCATGCCTGCGCGGCAGCTTCAGGTAGTCATTCAAGGCATCTCAGGTCCAGACCATGAAGTACCCTGAAGATAAGGACACAGATCTTGAATTCATCACGACGCAGTCACGTGCAGCTGGCACAACGAGAGAAGGATATGCTCCCAGCCCCAGCAGGGACTGCACAGCTGCGGCTCACACCTCCCTTAGGCTCCTCAGAGCAAGTGGCTGCAGACCCAGTCAGCCTGCCTTCATCACCACCCCCCGGGCCATCAGGAGGGCCTGAACCCTGGACCATCAGCAGCGAAAGCACAAACCTCCACCTCACGCTTTAATTAATTAAACTCTGTGGGAGCAGCAGCAGACTCATAAAACTCTTACACAGACCAAGGCAGCCATTAATGTGGGTCAAAGATGAATGCTCTATTTTTTTAAGTGTGCTTTGATGCATGGGGAGAGTGGTGAGAGGAGATCTTCATTACTCTCTCTGGTACCTGATGAATTTTTCCTTCCCTGGCTATCAACACCTCCTACTTCCACCCGAACCCCATACTGCTGGCAATCATCCGGACAGCCAGAGACAATTAGAAGGTGTGTTTGGACGACATCTGTGCTAGCCAGTCACCTGCAGGTAGGGAAGCAAGAGGCCTCGCCAAGCAAAGCCAGGCTCTGCGCGAGGCTCCACCAGTGCTTATTACAAGGTTTGGGTTTCACACAGATGCTGCCGGGTGGAATCCCAGGGCCAGCGTGATGCCCAAAGTCAGGCAAACCACAACCTCACACACTGTCTACCCTACAGCAAGGCACGGAGCAGAGCACAAGCCAGTAAAATCTGTCGGGATTATTAGCTTGGGCTCGGAGCCAGAGCTGGGAGCTGCCAGAAGGGCAGGGAGGCTGCCTGCAGCCCTGCAGGTCAGCGGGAAGGAAGTGGAAGTCCCCTGACAGGCAAGGAGAGGCAGCAGGCAGGAAAGGCACGACACAGTTGAGAAAAGGTCACAGAAACACCAGTCTGTCCCGCCCCTTCTGGCCTTAAAATACAAATACACACACATGTGAGCTTCTTACTACTCGGCTTTGTTCAGACATTTTAAGGAGAACTCTGCTCTTCCCACTCCCTCTGCATTCCCCCAATCCACACCAGTTCTGGAAATGGTTATTTACACTGTGCATCAATGAAAACCTCAGGTAGAGAGAAAGGAGAGCAGCTTGTTTCAGGGAAGAAGTCACTGCATCAACACAGAAAACTCCCCCGGCAGCACGCAGGGATGTCTGATGCTCTACCAGCAGTGCCAATTCCAGCACACACCATCCCAGCCCCTGCCAGCCTGTTTTCTCTGCTGTGTTCACTCCACACGGAGGAGAAGCCAAACACAGGACATGGCTCTGGGATCTCTGCTACTGTGCTGAGAAAGCGGCTGTTGTAGTGAAGCCAGCTCTTATTTATTATTTATAAGTAGCCCTGATAGACGCCCCTTTTTTCAGGTCACTAGGAACCTTCTCCCAGCAAACCCCAATACTTGCATTCTCAGAGGGAAGTTAAGAGCTTTACATATAACACCAGCACTGGCAAAAGCAGCAGCTGTTACTTCCATTATTCTTGGAAATAAGGGGGAAAATAGCTAGGACTCTTGAGCGTTGGCACCTCTTCCCTCCCACCGTTCGGTTACTAGAGCTAGGTTACTATTCAGGGCAGAAGTACTCAACAGGGCACACATTCCAGGGGGCTGAGCTATCCCGCGTGGCCAGGCTCAAAATGGCAGACAGCAATGAATAGGATAATTAGAAAGTACGATGGAAACCACAACATAAAAACAAGCAGCTTCTATTACAAGAAGCGGTTCTACGGCAGGGTTAGATCCATTGCCCCATATGCTGGGTCGTGGTGGTGCCTCAGGAGCCTGCTGCTATTATCTGTTTGCAATCACATTTCAGCCCGTCTTTCTGCTTAATGCACGAAAAGCAGAGCTAATCAGATTCACTCTCTCTTTCTGCTTAATGTCTCCAGTTCCCAAGCATGCTCTGTACTGCTTCAATTGATGTTGAACTAACACTAGCCAGGAGCATGCAGTGGAAAAAAAAAAAAAAAACCACCTTAAAAATGGAACTACCTATTAATTTTAGTCCTTCTTTCTACCTGTTACATCCAAAATTCCTTCTACACTTCAGCTTTGCAAACAAAAGTCAGGAAATTCTGTTTCTTTCTCTACACCACACCCTGCTCACGTATGAGTGCAAGTTCTCTTCTCTTCTGCAAGCTGCTCCTCTGGTGGTATCTGGGCAATTAATTACAACGAAGACTTTTCTCTCACTCTCTCAGACAGTTTTTTTACATATGTCCTGGCTAGGAACCTCCACAGAAGGATGTCTTCTGCTGGCACTGCAATAGCCCCTCTTTGGTAATCTATCTGAAGTGACCCTCACATGCACTCCTACTCGCTCTCTCCCCAGCACTATTTAATCACTGCAGCCCTACATGGGATCTCTAACATGCCCTCAGCATTTCCAGTCTGAGGACAAACAGGGCCCTGGAACAGATGCTTCTTTCACTGCGTTGCTTTGCACTCCACAGGGCAGCTGGAGTTTTGCTAGAGCCAGCTACGATACCTGGATCTTCGCTAGAGCAACCAACACAACAGCAGAGAAGCTCCCAGACTGGGCAGACGTCATGAAAATTCAGCTAAGAGATCCAGGAAAGGAATGACTTAGAGGAACACCACCATCACAAGCCAGGTTAAGCAGCACCCATTACAAGCACAATTGCATATTTGCCAGAAAAACAGCAACAACAAAACCATCAAGTATTTACAAGAGATGAGAGAGAGATGTAGGTCGAAGACAAAAGTGCCAGGATACATATCTGTATCCAGGAGGAGTGGAAAAAAGGGACACTGAAGAGACGAAGCCCCAGACAGCCCCTGCATCTATACACATCCCCCACTAATACCCACTACATCAATCAGAACAATGGCAGCTCCAGAGAAGACCCCGATTATCCAGCTCCTTCACTAACATCTTCCCCAGAGGCTGCACGCATGTGCAAAGGGATGGAATAAACCCCCATACTTCTCAGTAAGATTACTTACAACATTTTCTATATTGCCCCCTCTCTTATAAATGTGTCTCTTTAAAAAAATAAAATATCACAGCTGGCTTATAAGGGTGTCAGATTTTTAAAAAAACATATCCTTGAAAACAAAGACACTTTGTGCTCAGCATATCCAGTGGCACCATTATTTAATATCAATATGCTGGTTCTTTCTTTTATTCACCCCATCCTTGGAACACAAATCCACTCTAACAGCCACCCAGTGTATAATCCTACTATGCAAAGCAACAGAACCCTACAATAATCTTTCTCTTGCCATAATGTCTTCACATACCAATGAAAGAATTTCGGCTTAAATGCTTTAAAAAAAAACCCCAATGAACTGCAGTACAGCATGAAACAAATCTCTAACAACTCTCAAGTTGGAGCAAATTCCCTCATCCCTCCCTACTACTTTATTTGAAGACGGCTGCACAAACATTCTAATTCATGCACCACAATTGCAACGTGCCCCTCCCACCAGGTACAGCTGCTCGGTCGGTCCACACACACACAGGCTCACTGCATCCCATCGCCTCGGGCAGGCTGCTCTTCGCTGACATCATCTTCACCTTCGTGCTGTATAAAATTCATCAGACAGACACAGTATCTGCTCCTTTAGCCATAAAGCAATCACTGTAGGGCATCAGACGCCGCTATCTAGTCTCCCAAATGCACACCCTGACCTGCACCGTGCCCCTGCTAAGTAGACGCTTGGGCATGCATCTCGTTAGGTGACATCCCCCCTTCACTGCAGCCAGCAAGGGCTGATGCAGATACACCAATCCATCAGTGGCAAAGATGAGGCAGAAGCATTGTTCATGCCGGTCAGGAGGAGCAAAGTTCGCCTCAGCCAGTTCCCACGGAGTCTGAGCTTCACACAGCTGCAGCTTCATCACATCACCAGAGCAAGATGGCACTGTTCTGCAACACCGCAGCAAGGCCTTCCCAATCTCTGCTTGCAACTTACTTAGGCAGTAGCACCTGGAGCAAATGCAAGTCACAGGTCAGAGATGGAGACACTTTCTCCTGGTGCCATGGTACCCAACTTCAGGCCTGGCTCACCACAGGCACATAGAAAAATCTCTGCATGTTTCCCTGCCCTTGCTGTTTATTCCAGGCCTCAGGGATCCTCTGGTCCCACCAACTCTGAGGCCTTGGTCTAAACAGCCACCATCACCACATTTTAAGAAGCTCTTTTACAAACTCAGCCTACAGGCAGTCTGCTCTGGCCATCTCATAGGGGACAGCTACGGCTATTTTTTGAGCTCTTTAATAAAAATACAGGGGCATAATAATAATAATTCTTAGGCTTATATCAATGGGCTGTTAGCAATGAGCTCTTGGGAACTACAGTATGTGTCTTACTGCAGTGGCAGTGAAACACAACCTTTTCCTTTTATTCCCCTTTTGAAAATAGTTTGGGAGTCAGCATCTGGAGGCACACAACTATATCCGGGGGAAAGAATGAGAGGAGCAGAAGGGAAGGGAGGGACCTGAAAATGAAGACTGAGAGTGAGGTTTCACATTACAGCTGAACCAGGCTAATAGTTCACTGCTGCCAAAAAACAGGGCGGGCAGGGTTGGGGAGGCATTTCCACCTTTCTTTCATTCCCTACCTTTCACTGCTGGCAAAACAAATCTTGCCCCTCCTGTGCAGCAGCTCTGATACCAGCCTGAACCTGGTAAGCAGGTTCAGTTCACTGTCCCAGGAGAAATGTATTCACTTTTTTATATATTTTTGGGCAAGTCAGCTTTCCAAAAGCTGAACAAGCTGGATCTGTTCAGCCCCAGAGCGGGGACGAGGCAAGGAATATGGCCACAGAGCCACAGGAAAGGCATGACGACCCCTCTCAAAAGGAGCAGGTGGTTAGATTGGTTCAGCCACAGCAAGAAAATCCATCCTTACCCACATGAAAATGCAGTTTCACATTTTCACAACAAGTATACTGGGTAGCATAAACCAAATGGCCTGGCTGAAAAGCCTGCTAATAATCCTAAAACAGGGAGTTTTACCTATTACTAGCCTCTACCTTCCAATAGCATTTCTGATTTGGATGATGACAGTAGCTGTGTATGTAAAGAGTGTCACTAAAGCTGAGCAGACCCAAACCAGACAGAAGTATGAGAGGAACTGCAGGCTTTCAAATAATAATGGTGCCTATTTCTGAATTGGACTCTGTTATTATCAGACAAGATGGCCGCCTTCATCACTATGCTCAGAAATGTCTGTTTTCATTACAAACTTAACAATTAGTTTCAGGGTGCTCTTGATAAAGCATTTCTCTTTCCCCATCAGCTTCTACATAATCAGATGAACAAAAATAATGCAGTTCTTTTCGATTAAAAAAAAAAAAAAGCCCATATTACTCCAGTGTCTTTATTCCTCTCCACCTCCTCTGCTCAATTACTAAAAGCAATTTACAGACAATAAATGTAACTTCACAGCTGCCTGTATGAAGTATTCCCTTCATTTTATAGATGAGGTTACAGGCTATACAGAAATTAATATCAGCGAGGTCTACTTCAAAGCTGGATAAGCAAGAGGAATAGATGAACTCTTAAAGAATACAGATCATGCCTGTACTCTAGTAAAACCAGTAATAACGAATTAAGGATGTTACCAGTCGGATATAAATTCCTTTAATGTATACGCTTAAATACAGTAACAAACAAAAGCTTGCTTGGAGGTTTTGCTTGGGTTTATTCTGTTTTTATTAGGAAGAACATCATGAGATTTGAGCTTTACCATTCAGCATCCCATAGACCAAACATGCTTGCTTGACCAGTAAACACATGCTTAATTGCTAGCCTCATGGACTCAAAGAAGGTCTTCCCAGTTGGTGCATGATCACCAGGAATCTGCAGCTAACTCTGTACATAATTTTAATCCGTGAAGATAAGCAAGCTGGAGCCCAGTGTTTTCTGCCGTAGCCTCGCAGGCTTTGGCAGGGATAGGAGGAGCTGGAACAAACCTGCAGCCGTTGTTAAAATCGCTGGTGGCGACTTTGAAAAAGCACCAGGAGTAGCAACACTAAAGGAAAAAAAAAAAAAAAAGCTGTTTTGTGCAGGCATTCTTCTGATGATAACTGTTCCTTAAGGCTTAATAAAAATGCACAGCCAACTTTTTTTCTTCCACACATTAGCCGAGCTCAGAAATAGCACCTGAGTCTAGTTATACAACTCAGCAGGCCCTGCTTCTCCTAGGAAGCAAAAAACACCAGCACGCAGGTAGTCCAAAGGCTGAGTCATCCGAACAGTCCTTTCAAGGGAAAATGATCCCATTAAGAATTGGGCTGTTGGTATTGAAGACAAAAAGGAGTGTTAATTTTGGCACTCCTTAATTAAACGGGTTCCACTCCATCCATTTACTACCAAACCTAGCACCTGTATGTTAGTAAATTCACCACGCTCTCCAACCCCAAGGTCCTTCCCTGACACTGACCCTTCTTTAGCCAACAACTGCCTGCCATTGCCGGTATATTTCCTCATCCCCGACTAACACAAACTAGTATTTGTACAACCACAGCGCTTGGAAAACTAATTTAGGATTAAGACCTCCATTTCTACCCTGCATACAAATACCAGGCATGCTGAAACCAACAGGGCATTGTGTGCTGTGACTAGCTTAAAACCAAAAGCCATGTCGTGCATGCATCAAAAACCAGAGACTTCAAAATGGACCAAAAGGATTTGGACCTGCAAAATCTCTCACATGGGGAGAGCTGATAAACACAGTAACATTTCTAGCAAAATTGCCATTTTCTGCATTTTCACTGTAGCAAATAGAGATGTTTGTGCCCACTGATATTGTCCCCTTTCAACCCAGGCCTGACACAGCATCATGACCTTGTCCTAGTCCCAAAAACGGCTCAGCAAAAGTAGCTGCTGCAGAAAGCATCTGCCCCAGCAAGCAGTAGTACACGCACAGAACACACAACCCACACTGCCCTTTCCAGGCAAGGTCTGGAGCATTTGTGCCCACCCATCAAACTCCAAAAGCTTCCATAAGTTGTACAGCAGCAGGAGGAGAGGCACAACCTAAGGGGTTTGAACAGGTAGTCCTGCTGTTTCAACTGGAACCCTGAAGTTATTAGCAATGCTACAGGAGTTCAGAACTTGACTCCTACACAACCCCATTCCAGTGGCCCTCATCCACTCCTCCTGAGGACAGGCTGTAACGCTCCCTCTGCTACTAAACCCTTCCAAAGGGGATGGATGGACTGGGAAGGAGACCCATGGCCCAGGGTGAGAATTTTATTTTTGATGTTGGTAGATCTGTTGTGGAGACTGATCCACTGATATTTTTCTAATATAAGGAGCATATAAGATGCCTAGAATTTGATAGCTGCTTTTTAATTAAATTGAAATAAGTAAATCACAGCCTGTTGCCATGGAGAATGAGCAGACACAGCCTCTTGACTCCAGGGCAGGATCAAGCAGGAGAGGCAGACAAGGCTGTGAAATTAAAAACACCTATTTTAAAGCAAATGGTCTTGATAATTAGCAAAAAACGTGGCACAGGGAAATAATACAACCATATGGCAGGAAGTGGTTTTCAAGGTGAACTACAAAGCCGTTTTAAATAAATGAATAAACTGCTGGAGCTGCTGGGTCACTTGAAGAATCCTACATGCAGGATTGAACATGATTTTAAAAATGCACCAAAAATAGCAATTAGCTCTTCTTTCACTTTCCTGCCTATAGCCTGCATGCCTCTGTTCTTATTTTTAAGGACTTGCTTCAAGTGATTAACGTTTGCACCTATGTGCAGTTACCAGAAAGCTGTCAAACTCACACATTTTCAAAAGCCTTGCGGTTTACCCTGAAGCGAGAATCAAGTTTATGGGATATAAAACCTTTTATCTCTTACTCAGTGTCATTACACAATCATGACCAGGGCATCAGACACTAATAATCATTCCTGAATCTGTGCATCCCCGTTATGACTTCCATGACAAAGTGACTTTGGAGGGAATTTGCCCTCCACACACCACATATCTAATCCCATGCTACATCTATCAAGAAGCACAGTTGGGAGAGAGACAAAAGGTAACGTGGGTCTGTCAGGAGGAGGCAGCACGGCCTTCGGCACGAGTTTGGCTGCTGGAAAAGATCCTGGCATGTTCCCATCCCAGTTTGTCCAGAGCACAGGGCATCAAAATATTCCATCCCTTCCTGCTTCCAACCTTACCTGCTAACACAGCTCAGCCCTGTCAGCAAAGGCTGCCCAGAAAGAAGGGGCTGGTCAGTTATGGCTGCTCTTGTACCCCCTCTGTGGTTGTGACAAACCTTTTAAGATGCTTCTGCTTGGATCTAAAAGGTCTGTAGAAAGGAAACTCCCTCATCAACTTGTCGAGCCCGGCCAGGGTAAATCTGGGCAAGGCTGTCTTACAATTTCCAGTGAGCATGTGGCCAAAGTGCATCAAATTCATAATAGCTTAAAAATACTTGAAATAAACTGTACCTGATGACTCACTTTCAAAAATGTGCTGTGCATTTTTTCGAAGGGAAGGGACAGATGAACTAGCTTTCATTTCAAGTCTCCTGTCCATTCTAGGGAAAAAGCCAACCTGTCGTGTGAAGACACAAGTTGTCAGCCACAGTCGTAAGTCTTCCATGGCAGCTAATGGCCCACATGAAACAAACTGTCAGGGTACCAGTCCAGACCCTGGTGACACAGCTGGGTGCACCAAAAGTCACATTCTCAGTCCTAGTCAGCCGAAGCCGAGCTGGCTATTGGAAAGTTCCCTTCTGTTCCCTACCACAACCAAGAAATACCAGCAAAGGGAGGGGATTTGGGATAGAAATCTTGGTAAAATAAGGGGTGTGGAAAAATGAGCTATTAAAAATCGGTTATTGCCTGATTTCACAGTTTTGCCCGGTTTTGGAGTATTTGCTGCCTTAACTGAAGTCACACTACATGAGATTTGTGGCTTTCATTAAAAATAAACTCCAGGTCCAAGTCTGCATGAAGATAAACATAAACTTGGAAATTTGATTCATTCTGAAAGATCCTAACAAGGACCCCAGCACCCTCCTTAAAAATGCTGGCACGGGGGCGGCACGAGCAGGCTAACTCATAGTCTTGGAACAGTTGAGGCTGACAGCAGTATCTGCTCAACCTCCTCACTTAGGCACCCTCTTTCTTTCCAAAGCCTGAAGTGAGAAGTGCTGTGAAACATCTCAGGACACATTAGCTGCACTGGAAGGTGCTACACACCCTCGGCTTCTCCTCTCCCCACAGACTTCCCTGATATGCAATTGGTTTCCTACTGTGCAAATCTCAGTGCTGCCCTACCACCTGAACAAAAGTGGCTTCAGTGGGGCAGTTTATACCCTTACAAGCACCGGACACCCAAAGGGCTGCAGATGGTTTGTTTCTCCTCATCTTGTAGCTTTACTTATGTTTAATTTTGACCTAAAGATATTTAACACAATTATCAAGACCAGCCTAGCACCGCCCTCTGAAAGGGAACTGTGGTTTCTTCTTCATCCCCACAAGCCAAGATAACCACACAGGGGAAGACTCCTTCCCAGGGACACTCCCAGTTGGACAGGGCCAGGGTCAATGGGTGCCTGTGTTGAGACTCAAGCCAAGCAGCAACTGGTATATGAAGGAAGATGCTGGCTGTGCCCAGGAGCAGATCATTTTCATATCACAGCAGAGAGGGTCACAGGCCAAAGATAAATTTAAAAAGAAAAGAAACCCCAAACCCTCACACATCGAACTGATCCCTTCAGCGAGCAGCAGCACACTGTGCTGTACATGCAAAGAGAGAAGAGCGCTCACAAGGCCAAGCCCCCTTCCCAGGCTGTCCACAGCCCCCCACCCCTTACCATCACCCTTTCCCTCTCTTCCCCGACCTCCAGCCTGCCCGTGCCACTCCAGCTCCCTGCAAGCTCCTCCTGCACCCCCAGCTCACCTCCCCAGAACATCCTTCTCCTACCCACAGACCTCTCCGGACCTCTGCACCCCCAACAACCCCTCCCAGCACCCACCCCCAACAAAACCGGGGCGGGGGGGGGGGATAGGGAGAGCACTTCCCAAACAAGGAGCTTCAGACACCAGCCTCGGTGGGGTGTTTCTCACCCAGCAGCAGGCCTCACCACGCTGCTGTCGGGGCTCCCACCGGGAGTTTCCAGCCGTAAAGCCCGGTGGCAGCGAGGCCGCTCCGAGCGGCACATGTGCGCACCCCCGCCGCTGTCAACAACTTCCAGTCACGGTCCCGGTGGGCAAGTCCCGGGTGGGTGAGGGGCTGCCTACCACCGCCAGCAGGAGTCTGGCTTGGGAAGAGCAGCTCGTAAACGGGATGGCGCTTTAACAACAATAAAGATCACCTTAATATTCTTTTCAACAGCCAGAAAGGTCACGACTTGTTGGTCCATGGGGGGGGGAATGGGGGGGATGGGGAGGCGGATAATGGGGGAAGGGAGGGAAAGAAGGGGGGAGGCCATGCACAAAACCGCACGGTGTTAACCGTTTGTTCCCCACAGAAAGAAAAATACTATGAAAGAATTAGAGATTAACGGCGGCTGCACGCAGAGAGCCAGACAGAGACCCACGCGAGGGGCCGAGCGGCAGCCTGCGGCACGCCGGTGCTTCCCCCAGCTCTCGGCAGCCCCAGAGACGGCCCGGCCCGGCTGCCCCCCGGCGCACCCGCGTGGAGGCGCCTGTCCTTCACACGCGGGGAAGGCGACTGGGGGACGCGAGGGCGGCGGGTCCCGCCGCGTCCCGCCCCGGGGGGCGCGGGGACAGCTCGGGTTACGGGCCGCTTGAACCCCCCGCACACCCAGCACACACCGCACGCGCCGCGGGGGTAGGAGGACGGACAAACCCCAAGAGATAACAGAGTCGCCTCAGAACAAATAAGGGGGGAAGAGGAGAAAGGCGGGTGCCGGTCCGTCCCCAGCAAGGTGAGACCCCCGCCCCGCCCCAGCCTCACCTGCCCCCCCCTCCCCCCCCGCGCCCCTGCCGCGAGGTAGGGGGGCGCTCTCGCGCGCAAGGTGAGGCGGGCGGACAACCGCCGTAACGGCTGCCGCTTACCTTCGGGGGCCGGCCCTCAGAGTCCCATGGCAGCCCCGTCCCGCCCCGTCCCGCGGCGGGCAGAGGGGCTCCCGAGTCTTTGTTGCGCGAAGGGGAGCGGGTACGGATCCTGTTAGCTCATGTGACGCGGCGGGCTCGGTCTCCGGCGCTTTTCCTTGCTGGTTTTTCCTCCCCTCTCTCCTGCCCGCCCTCCGCCGGCGCTCAGGGCAGGCCCCGCAGCCGGGCGCGGGTCTCAGGCCCGACTGGCTGCTGGCAGAGCGGCGGCGGGGGAGGAGGAGGAGCCGCCGGCGGGGCGGGCTCCCTCGGCAGGGCCGGGCGCGGAGGAGGGCTCTGGCATCTCACAGCGCTGCCTGGAGGGGGAGGCGGCGGAGGAGGGCGCTGCCCCGGGCCCCTGAGCCCTGTCGCGTGTCGTCTCCCACACCGGCTCCTGCTCTCGCCCCCGTTTCCTGAGAGGAGGCGGCGGCGGCGCCGCGGATCCGCCCTCCCTCCCCCGAGGCTTCGGTGGGCTCGGCCTCTGCCCCGGCCCGGGAGGCCGTGGTCCGGGGCGGAGGAAAGGGAGTAGCGGTGGGCCTTGGGCAGGCACCGACTTTCTTAGGGGAACGGCCACTGGCCTCCTCACGGCTGGTGGGGTGCTGCAGGGGCCACAGGTGAGTTAGGAAGGCAGGGGCTTCGCCGTTCTCTTTTAGCGCGGACAAGAGTGAGTAAAATGTACCCCTGAAGAGTGGGTTTGTACCCCTGCTGAGACTGCTGTTGCTGCGCTTCAGGTCCTGATGCATAGGCCTGGGCCTGCTGCAGCAGCCTGGAAAGTAAATAAAACGCAATTATGTGTGTTCTAGTTGGGGCATGCAATAAAAGGAAAACCCCTCATTTCTCAGGAAGAGATCAGAGAAATAGCAGTACTGAGATCAGCATCCTGCCTCTGAGAATGCTGAACTGACAAACCCTGACAGACTCAGTTCCAGCAAGCGGGCTGCCCCAGAAGAATCCCCCATGACCTGGTGATCCTGTGGTCAGGAACTTCCTGACCCACAGCTGAGGTCTTCATATTGAACAGCTTCCAAAGGTTTTTTCTTGAATGCATTGTGGGGTTTTGGTTGTTTGGGTTTTTTCTGAACCATGTGAAATTTTTTTATCTGCTACATCATGCAGCAAGCATCCAACTCTCTTCTTCAGACAGCATTTAGTAATCTTCTTTTGTTTGCCAAGCTCTAAGTGGGGGGCAGAGAGAGATCACCTTTCTGCAGCTCTTTAATGCCCCAGTATGCAATTTTACTTCACAGGCCAAGTCTGAAAAACATTACACCTTCAAGCCAGGCCGTATATCGGAAACATAGGTGACATTTCTATCAGAAATGCAGACAGCTCAGAAAACCTCAGACTTCATCAAATACAACCACAAATTCAATGAGCAGGTTCCCTGCTGCTCTGGTCAGTCCCGAGATTGCTCCTACTCTGATATCAGCTTTCTAGACACCACAATTGACATTAAAAAATAGCACCCTGCAAGCTAGCGCATACACAAGAAGCTACAGACCATAAAACTTTCTCTATAAAGCGAATGCAATAAGACCAGCAGCCATCCAAAACCAACCAAGAAGCTGTGAGATTCAGCCAGCCCTGCAGATACTGTTGCACCTGCTCTGAGGGGAACACTGGTGATCTGCTTTATGCAGCAAGGTCACTCTTCCCGCGAAATAGATACAAATGTACTACAATAAAGATACGACAGCAACAACAGCGATTTTAGAAAATCACTTTTCAAGGGATCAAGGTTTATTTGGTGTTTGTCTAGTGCAACCAAAATTAACAATGACTGGCAAATCTCTGACCACATTAGCTTTCTGCAAATTTGTTTTTCTGCTTTTTATTTTAGAGCTTCGACTGTAGCATTCCCTCCTGCAAAGATGTGCCCCTGATAGCGATAATACTCCACGCTAAAATCCACACATAAAAATAATCTTTTAAATTACTGTATCTGAAAGATTTTTTTTTTTCCCAGTGCCTCTTCTCCTAACCTTGAGGCTCTCCCTTTCCCAGCTCATTACAGGAAGCAAATCCGCAGATGAAAACACATGAAATAGAACCAGATACCGCTAGAGCATCAAACACGAAATCCGCCAGTGCTGCTCCACAGACGGCATAATCAATGCCCTTCCTCCCACAGCAAAACCGCCAAAATTCTTTGTTGCTGCGTGTACACGTCCCAAATCTCTACAGTTCATCACTTCATCCAGCGCATGAGATACCCCCACAGAAACCATCTGAATGAAACCAAATAATTGCTGCCTTAGAGCGAGCGCACAGTCAGCCAATCCAGGACAGAAACACGTACTCATCGTTAGGAGAGTATTTGTCAGACAGCAACAACTTGAACCCCTCAATCCTTACCCCAAAGGACACCTAAAAAAATGTTGCCAAAAGATAATGCTCAGAATTAAAATTTTTAATCCCTGGATACTAAAACTCATGGATTTAACAGAGACGTTGCCTTCCTAGCCGGTTACAGCCTCCCTGCTGACCTCTCCCTTTGTCACCAGCACAAACAACCCTTTCTCGCTAGTGGGCCAGCAGAGAACCAGCAGCCTGTCAGTCACTGCTCACACCCCTTTCCGCTTCATAGGTGCTCCTTTTTTTTTCCCTCAAGAGGTCAAATTGATTAATATAATTAGATTAAACTAAGAGCAATTGCATCTAACCTGTAGTTAGCTTGAATATTGCTGCTTTCTGTCAGATCTGATAAAGAGACCCTGAGCCCAAAAGCTTGTTTGCTTTTTCCAGCTCTATCAGCTGATCTAATAAAAGATACTACCTTTTGCTACAAACCTTGCTTCCCTAGGATCTTTAGACCATCACGGCTACAACATTGCTTTTACTTTTAATGTCTTGCCTGCTTTAACCGATTCTTCCAGATTCTCTTACCTGTAAAATAAGGATATGATAAAAATTATTCCTTTCTGTATCAATTCTTACACTGTTTTCATAAACATAATATCCAGGTACCTTCTAGGGTTGCATTAGCTGACGTGACTAACAGCTGTCACATGGAGGGTTTGTTTTTCTTACTCTTTTCCCTAGCAAGAAAATGATGCTTGGAGCAAAGTGTTTTGGTTTTGTGAGGGCTGTGTTTTTGTGAGGGATTTTTTTCCTTTTATTCTTGTTGCTCTGCAACACCAGAGAAAATGAGGACGATGGCAATTTCTGTGATAGACCTTATATCCCAGGGAAATTAATTTCAGCGTGTTGAGCCACACATAGAAAGATGTCTCCTGCACAAAGCAACATTTCAGTATGTCATTTCCCACCAAAGAAAAGATAATCCATATTCTTGACTTTTGGGACAGAAGCTTCCCAAAGAAAGAACAGTGTTTCACTTTCTCCAGAAAAAGTTTCAACCGGTGACCTTCAGACAGATTGTTGCAGATCATTAGCATACAGGCCAGTGCTCCATACAGTTATAAATAGGCAAATCTGGAACCCAAAGAGAGTAGCGTGCCTTTCACTTGCACCCAGGCAGAGTATCGTAGGACAGCTTGGAGGGGAAGTGGTGGACTCAAGACTATTTCACGGTGAAAAACAGAGTGAGACAATTTACTTCTGTGTCAGGAATCACAGCGCTTTTCCTCAAAGAGGAACCCTGAACGATCCCACGTGTCTGAGAAGGCAGTAGGTACAACATATGAGCTACTGAAAGATAGAATCCGAGGTGAAGAGAGGAATCATCTGTGCTCGAGCACTGAAAGCAGAAATACCAGAAGACCTCAGGGAGACAGTAGACAGCAGATTTAATATGGTTTTGCAATGTGATATGGCAGCAAAAATCATGCAGTTAATTTAATTTGGGGTTGTAAAGGCAGAGACCTCTTCTCAGAGATATAGGCAATAGTCCCATTTTTTAATATAGCGGTGAGACCGCAGTTTGAAGACATGTTTAGTTCTGGACAACTCGGTGCTAGCTAGATGTCAACAACTTGGAGGGAAATAAAAAAAAGAGGAACATAAAATGATAAAAAAGCTGGAAGGGATTACAGTGTGTGTAGGTTGGCCAAATAACAACTGTGAAGAGCATCACGGGAATTGTGTATGAGAACTTCAGGGGTGCAGAAGCACCAGGGAGCGAGAAAGACTGTTTAGGGTTGTCTGAGGGAGTATAAATGGTATAAATGTAAATTAAATTAAGCAAAGGAAACATTAATCTACAAGACTGCAGAACAGCATCCCAGAGGAGCTACCATCACCTGACTCATACAAGACTGGATGGAGCAAAGCGCACAAGAAACCACTTAAGAAACCCTGACTGCAGGAAGGGATTAGATGAGGACAGTATGCTTCTGGGACCATTGAACTGCCCCCTGACAGGCCTGTAGAGCAGTAGGTCTCAGCCCAATACATGGCGGAAACTTTCCCTTCTCTGCACCATTGCCAGAGACACCTGTAGACAAAAACAACCACACTGAATTCCAGCAGGCAACCATGGAGGAAGTACTGGGTTCAGAGAGGTTGGGGTTGTGTGGGGGGTGCATGTTGCTAGAATTTTTCCCCTTTTACCTCTGGGACTTTCTTGAGAGGTCCAGAACAGTGGTGATGGCACTCCTGTGTTCTAATATTGTCACCAAAATGCTCCCTCAGACTATACAGACCTTTGAGTATGTGTCCTGGGCAGCACTTACGTTTCCCAAGTCTGTGGCATCCAGATACAGCGGCTAATTGTAATGGAAAAAATCAGAGGCTGTTATTCCTTAGAGGCATGAGATTAAGGTAAATCCAAGCCAACCTGAACTTGTGCCCATAACCCCTTTACATCACACTGTGCCATCACATATTCTGGCCTGCCTGTCATACAGAAAAGGAGACCCGACAGTATCCTATGTTTCTCCCAAGCAAGGGCTGATATACTATGTTGTTGCTCATCCTGCATGTGTCACACACACATTGCTGGGGGGGGGAACCCCCAAACAAACCACTCCAAACAATTTTAGAAATATTCTTTCAGGGGGGTGAATGTCTTATCTGGGGTATATTTTTTTAAAAACACCCCTTAGGGAGGCATGTGCAGCGATCATTATCGGTCCAACCATACACAAAGCACACAAGGGTACAGTACCCCATAACTGTTGACATTAAATGGCCTTTCTCTACATAGAAATGTCACAGTCTTTTGCTTATTCCAATGAAAAACATGGCCCAACACACATGAGCATACAGCAAATATAAGCATATTAACAGTTGGGTTTGAGAGAGTCTGGTAATGAGTTGCTGAAGCATATGCTAAAATTAATTCATCACACCCCTCGAGTTTATCATGAGCCTCTGACTGTTTCACTTGCACTCTGCCTAATGGCCCATGTTTCTTAGGACAACATACGTTACAAACCTCACTGTAATTTCATGCTCTTACCTTGCAGGCTGTGTTGAAAGAAAAGGGAAAAAAAAAGTGTTTTCTCCTTTCTTTTAAATGTAGCTTCTGTGTAAGTGCTAGAGCAGGCACGGTCAGCTCTGAAAATTCAAGATTAATCAAGCAATTAAGAATTGTTATCTAGTGACTTATCATTACTGGAAGTGAGGGATGCAGCAATCATTTAGCTCTGCAAGAACCCAAAATAGCTAACCTGATTTTTATGGACAGCAAGATTATTTAAAATCTTTTGGGGAAGAGAAGAAGAGTTACAGCTCCTTCTATTAACTGGTTTCTTCAGAACCCCCACCTGTGTTTCGCAGGTTCCTTAGCAGAGGGCTGGCTGCACAGAGGGCTGTGCCAGAAGAGCTGCTGTACTTCCGATGTGCACTCTGCCTTGACCTGAGCAGCGTGAGAGCACACAGAAATCCCCAGAGAGCAAAAGTTGAGCTGAAGTTTTACTTTCTCTTCCCTCTGTGCTAGCGCAGCACAGTCCTGCTTGAATAAACAGCCCAACGGAGCAGGAATTACATCACCTCAAAACTGTGGTTTCCTTTAAACATTAAAAAGAATGGCAAGCATTTCCATTGGCGTAATTATCAGCATTATCACCTCTCCTCACACCTTCTCCAGCCGCTAGCAGTTCAGCTGCAGCCATTTGCTCCTCAGTGTCTGAACCCTCTTGACAAGCTCAGGAACTTCTGTAGCAGCCAGGAAGCCTTTATGGGATGGATGGGCAGCAGCTCATCACACTCCCTCCAGAAACATTTATTTGGGGAATTACAGAACACATAATTGGACTCTCCATGGTAATTTGGCTGTTACGAGCTTTCCTTATTGCCAAAATGGTGGATACCTCCGTAAAAGAGATCAGTAACTTCTGCAGCTCTGCTACCTCAGCAAACAGATCTCAGCCAGGCAGACATGATCCCGATTGAAACCTCCACGAGAAATCAAAAATGAAAAAGTGCTGCAGAAAACGGTGCTGGTGACTCAGGAAGAAACTTCTGGGGTTTTTTCTTAAATTACAAGGAGCTCAACAGCTCCTGCTTACCCAGCTACTGGCTCCTACCCGGGCAACACGTTACAAATGAGAACATAACAACCTGGATTTTGTTCCTGACTTCACCTCTATCTGCAATTTTGGAAAAGTTGTTTAACCTCCTGAGTCTCCATTAACTTTCTGAGTCATCATTTTTCCTTGTATGAAGCTGAAACGTCATCCTGTGCCTTGTAAGGACTTCTGAAATCATTCATTTTAACAGCACGTGACATTGCCAAAGCACCACTACCAGCACCATAGGGCTAATTCCCTCACAGGGGAGGGAAGCTCACTGTGGTACAGATATTTTGGGTGCAGTTATTACTCTTGGAAGTGCTTGGATATCATTGCATAAAATTGCAGACAGACAACAAATCTTTCAGCTGGGACAGAAACCAGAGGCTCTGACTGGTTATTAATGACATAACGTTCTGAAGAAGCCCATATGTTAGCTTTTCCACATTCACCCTGTTTCAATTTGGTTGATTACGTTCTGACTCCTTGAAGTTGGGAGGGCTGACCTGCCTGGCCCTACCAGCTGTATTTTCCAATTTTCACATGGCCAGAGCGATGCAACCCAACCCACATATTTCAGAGAGCTGAAGGAAAAGAGGAACTCTGGGAGAGGTTCATCACCTGGTCAGGAGAAGGAGTGCCTCTCAGAAAGGGGCAGCATCGCTGTGGGGGCTGTGGCAACCCTCCCCTCCTGCCTAAATGTCCCTCGCCTCAGGAGCTGACCACTTGCCCTCCTGTGCCACTTTTCATGGGAACTTGCCCCAGTATTGTCATGCTTTGTCCCAGGTGGCTGCACCACTGCAGCACTGGTGTTGTAAACCTTGTAGTTACACAGCTTATAAAGCAGGTGGGCAGCTTAATGGCCTGGTTATTAATTGTGAAGTACCTAGCCACACATTAGTTACTAACAGTAACCTGCATTTCTAGTTCCTCGTTACCTGAGGAAAACATTTTATCCCTGACAATAAGAGGAGAGTAGTTTGCCCTAGAATCAAGTCAGAGAAGACATAGAAGATTCATGTTTTCCTCTTCCCTTGGAGATCAGGTAGTCACTGGAGCTCTCTGACCTTCTCTTTTTTTATTTATAAATTCTTAACAATACTTCACTGTGGATAGCAAATCTTGGCCACCACAGAATCCCAAAACACAAAGAGCAGGATCTGAGCCTCCATCAGCTTCCTGGCACAGCAAAGAGGAGGAGCAGCATATGCTGCAAAAGATTTTTCCACCACTGATAGAATTCTCCCAAACTCAGGATAAGATGCTGTTTCCAAATGGTGAAAGAAAGCGATGGCAGCTCCATGCAGCCCCAAATGTCTGGCCAATTTTGCATGTTGGACGCTAGTCTAACCCAATGATGGTGCCTCCTGTCCCTCGCATGGGCAGCACTGTATCAAGATGTTGGTATCTGTTGAAGCTATTTCTTCAGTACTCATGGATGCAAAGGAGGGGAACGTGTACTGTCCCCATCTCTTCACAGGTGCTGGTGGCATCTGGGCTATGGTGCAGAGCTGAGAGGGGTGCCAGAGGTGCCAACCCCAGGGGTAGAAGACACTCCTGGCTGGGGATGTTCTTCATGGCTGTAGGTGGCCACCTCTGTGAGTCTGTGGTCTGGGGGCTACCAGGGCAGCTGGCAGGGGAATGTGGGCAGGCAGGGGACAGGAAAGGGAGCAGAGAGGACCTAGGGCACCATCTGGTGGCTTCATTCACTGACTTCCCTAAATCCCTGTCTCACAGGGTCACCGTATTGCATGGCCAAAGGCTGAAGAAGCATCAGAACTTTCAGAGACAGCCCAGGAAGATAAAGAGACTCCTGCCCTTAGCCCAGACTTGTGCAGCCATGAGGGACTGCTGGGTGGTGCAAACCACAAGAGCAATAGCAATTTAATTTGGGTGCTGGTCAGTCAAGTGCCTCCCTTGATAAAAACCCATCCCTAGCTGGTCTTTAGGTGCTGCTGCCATACAGATAATTAATGGTAGCAATGCCCCTGAGAAGTAAAAAGACAAGACAGAAGCAATGAAGGAGAACACTTTGTACTGCACCTTGGACATACATTTTGTTGTCATTATCCACCACCACAAGGTCTTTCTTATCTACAGATAAAGACAAAATACAGTTGGCATGTTTCATACAAAATAACATTATCCATGCAAGAGCTTCTCTGCAGAAAAGGATGAAACCAACAAACCATTCAAGTGCACCCAGTTTTTTGCCTTCTCAAGTTAGGATTTACTGTAAAGCATTGCAAAGGGGGGTATTAAAGGCACTAGATGACCTCCGTGTCACCAACACCCTCTGCAGCAATGTCAGCTACAAGAAGACGGTGAGGTGATCACCATGAGAGACCCCATCTCTCAGGCCCAAAGTCTCACGCCTGGTGAAGAGGGTAAAGGATCCTATTGCTAACATAGCACCTCCTTTAGAAGGCAGTAGGTGCAGCATTTCCACCCATACTAATGCTTACTTTGATGATGGGTCTCCAATTCCCTGAAATCCTGCCAATACAAAGGGATAATTCAACAACTGGGAATCACAGCTTATACCACCATAACCTGAGAGCACGCTCTGTGCATAACACCACCGTGCCAGGGGAAGCAAGTGGAGCTGTGGCCCTTAGGGACACAGTTTTAAAGAGGAATCCATTCTCAACATTCACTGTGAAGCAAAACGTGCAGAGCAAACACAACAAGACAGTCATCACCTCTCGCCTTCGTGGAGCTGAGGGAGCCGATCCTTAATTTGCTGGGATTTTTTCCCCAATTGTTTAACACTTAAAAACACACTCTTTTCCTCTTGCTGGTTATACTAATTTTCTGCATCTATTCTCATGGGCCATAGAGCGAGGTAAGACAAAAAGACCAATGGCTGCCTTTTCCTGAACAAGCCTCTGCTACAGAGTAGCTGTACCAATATTATATAAATTACATTTCCTAGTCTCTCCTACCTGTGCCTGAAGGCATTTCCTCATACCTCCTTGGAAAACTCCACACCATTTAAAAACATCCCTGCTCTCAAGAGTCTTCTGCTTTATACCTTTCTGTCTCGCACTGGCTGAAGCTACTGCGGCTGCCCATGGCGCACAGCGCTGAGGCGATACAAGCTCCCGGCTACGTGCCTTCAAAACTGCCTTTTTTCTCATGCCTTTTACTCCTCCAGGGCCAATCCAACTCCCACTGAAATCAGCACAGCAACTCCTCCCAACTTTGGGAAGCTTTGGCACGTAGCCCAAACTCCCAGATTCACCAGTGCCTCTTGGAAATTATTTTTTTTCACTTAATTGATCAGAACCTGGTGTGATTCTTCCAGTACTTTAGAAGTGCCTGTTCTAGAATAGCTTTTTCTATTCCAAATACCATTTTTTGTCTCATATTTCATTTTAAACAGCTTGAGCTACTTACTTATAGAATTGTTCAGGCATAAATTTAAGAAATGCTATTTAAAAAGGTATCAGAAAGACAAGACAAATCAATTCACTGCAAAGTGAGATCCTTGACAGGAAATTTCCAGCAGCACCCAGTATTTTTAGCATTTATAAAATTTAAAAAGCAAACCACAAACACTAAGCAGCATTATTTTGAAAGCTTTCACTTTTCATCTAATCCACCAGCTTCTGCTGAATATTTTATTGCCATACTGCAACATATTTATAATTAATCTCATCATTTCTTCAAATTTCTTAAAGACAGGAATTGTTATATCTATGCAATCCTCTGGAAATTCTTCTGTGAACACAAATATTTCCTGGACATATTAGTAAACACTAAAATTGTTCACTTTAAAAATATTTATTTATAATTGTTGCAATCACTTAACAAATGGAAAAGGGGTCTAATAAGCCACACTGCATTCATCGCTCTTTCTGAAGTGAATTCCTCAACACTGGGAAGAGAAAAAGCCTTTTCCTGTGGTTAAAGAAAGTCCAAATTGCATGTTTGAAATCTCTTCTAATAAAAAGAGCAAAGCAATAAGCGGATTATCTCTTTAAACATAGTATAGGAAGGCTGGAGGCCCCGGAGACATTTTTCATAGCCTCTATCTCTGATGCATAGCAACATTATCTTCAACTAGAGAGGGTCCTATGACCCTGGAGCTCAATTTTGATTTGATCTTCTTCTTTAAAGAGGTTTCTGTGATTCCTCTCAAGTTATGCTGCATATTCTTATTTTGGGTTGGTTTTGTTTGGTTGTTATTTTGTTGTTGTTTTTTAATCTGAGATAAAAGAGCCCCAGCTTTTTGATCCACTAGTTTGATCGTGTTATATGGATATTTAACGTAACCTTTTCCCTAACAGAACTAGAATATGCATCAGCACAAATGGTAGGCAAGTTCCAGCTGACAGGAGAGAGAAGCTTCAATAGAAAATTCACCTCTAGGGCCTCCCTCCTCCCTCCAGACATTCTAAATCTCAGATTGGATCTACCTGGCCAAATAACATGTGGGGGCAGGGGCAAAGGAGCCTTATACCCTTTGCTGGCAAATACTGGCCAGGTGAAACAAAGGCAAACCTATTGGCTCTGGTGGGGCAGAGGTACTTTGCCTGCTCCTACAGAGGCTCAAAATCCCAAGTGATAACAATGCCCATTGGTAAGAAGAATGAGAAATTGGGGAGCTCGACTTGAACTTGTCTGGGCTGGAACTCGGCCCCAGACCCATTTGGCTTATGCAGCCCCAGCAAGGGAGTTTCCTCAGGTTCCCACCTCCTTGATCTTTGTCCTTGTTCTGGAAATAGCACTGCCACTGAGACATAGTGCCAGACAGGGATATTTTCTCAGTGTTCCTTTTCTCCATCTTTATCTCTGTCCATGCATCCAGCACTCACCATATACTGCTGATATTGCTGAAGGGAAAGCATTTACTGGGAGGCATTGATTTGAGTCGACTGAGTATGGTCACAGCAGGCATCTGTGACTACTTGATGGGATTAGCAGATTATCAGAAAGCATGTTTCACTGTGGGGTTCCTGCAGAAGGAAAAATGGGCAGGTGGATGCTTGGATCTCAGTTAAACTATGCATGAAGGCCCGATGGCCATGTCAGGAAAGCCACAGGCACAGGATCAGATGGACTGCTGCAGGTCAGGATTGGAAGATCAAGCCAGCAAGCAGGGAGGTCCTATCACTTACAGAGGATCAAGATTTAAGTATTTCAACTAGGCCAGGTGAGAGAAACCTGCACAGATTCTATCTGCACCATTTCTAAGATATGTGAGAGTGCTTGACAAAAGCAGCTTTTCTTTTCTTTTGCATCAAGCAGCTTTGCTGCAAAATAGCTTTGCTGCACCAATGCAGATGGAGCCCCCCGTGGAATCTGAATAGACACATTCTGTTGTTAATGAAGGGCAGTTTAGACAGAGCCAGGGGTTCACAAGTCTGTCTGTGGCTGTGCCCTGACGTTGCTGTGGATCTCTGCAAAGAACTGGGGATGTGAGTGTGCAGTTCTGATGTACAGAAAGATGTCTGGTCCACATAGGGTCAGATTTTCCCTGTTAGATATTCTCGTACAATGTATCAGAGGATTCTTCTAGAGTTGTTTGCTTCCTGGGTCTCTGTAGAATGATGAAAAGGGAAAAAAAATGGAGGAAAATTATTCAAAAGAAGATTAATTAATTCTTAATAAGCGGACACTGACGTTTGTTCTGTTAGAAATGGCTATAAGTGATCTGAAACGGAAGCCACTACAGTGAGAAATGCTGCTCCGCCAGAGAAGAACCTGACTAATCCAGCCCAAGGGATGAAGATGCCTCCTTTACTTGTCACTCTTCCCCCAAAAAGCTGTCAGACAGGGAGGGGAGGGAAAATTGGACTTGGTAAAAAAATAAATCACTTTGGATTCTGTGAAGGAGGAATTCCCTGACCTCCTCAATCCTGTTTCTTCAACAGTTGAGTCTACTCCTCACAGCCGTTCTTGGTGTAGACAAGGCGCTGACAGACTGATATTTTAAGCGCTGTGTGGCACAGGCCTGCTGTAAGCAAGGTTACACAGCGAGTAGCTGAAATGCCACGGGGTGAGTGAGGCCCTACCTACACTAGCATTTTCTCTGTTGCCACCACCAAAGGGAAACATTTTACAGAAATGCTGAGTGCAGGTACCTCCAAAGCATGCGGGATTAACCCCTCACTGCCCAAGCTGGCTGACAGTCCAGCCCCACAGCATGCAAATTCTCTTGTTTCAGGGGCACGCGGCCCTGCCCTACAGCTCCTCCTCTGTGCACAGCATCCCGCAGCACGGGCTGGCCTGGGCCTGTCACAGCACTCAGCTATCATCCAGTAATCCCAGCTCCCGCTCATGGGCCAAACCCACCGGCCCAAAAGTCTCGGGCCCAAATGTTCCCCCTTAGGGAAAACACCCAGATCTATTTTGGCACAGCTGGCTGGTGGAGAAGTGTCCCAGGCAGTCAAAGCCCCCGGTGATTGAGAGGGAAGTTGATCAAGGTGTTTGCAACACCAGTGGAAAGTGCAGTCAAATTCCCCTGTGCGGAGGTCACCAGGCCCTCCTGCTTGCACTTCCCTTTCTTCTGACCCACACGAGAACCAAGGACACACAGTGGTGTCTGCTCTGGTGTGAGAGCTAATCCCATCCCCTCTCGTTGCTTCCTTGTCCTTTGTTTCTCCCATCTCTGCTTTGACCTTTACCCTGCCCTGGCTGAGACTACCAGCACCAGATCCACTCACATACAGACAGATGCTCCTTTGCTCTTGCCTTGTTGCTTTGCTCCTGCTCTGCTTTACAGCGCTGCTGCCCCCCAAAGCAGCAGTTGAGCGGTCTGGGCCACACACAAGCAGTTCAGCACAGCCCAGACAGCTCTACGGTAAGGAAAAACCCTCACATACACTGCATCTCATCATCCAGGCTGAATCATTTTGAAAGGGCAGCTGATAAAGGTGTACAGAAGAAAAAACAGGACAGGGAAGAGGGATCAGGACCTACTGTTCTCCAGGACTCATTCAAAATGCAGCAAGAACACAAAACCAGGGATGCTGTCTTTTCCAGTCCATATGATGCACCAGGGTATAAGACAGCCTATATAAACCAACCCATCCTTCCCCTAAATAGTCAGGCACTGCCTTTGCTATCACAAATCACAGCAGTAAGTAACTGCAGGAGGCCAGTGGCCTTGGGACCAGACCACATGGTGGCAAATAGCTCTGACACACAGGAGGACGCTTGATTTTAGACCATTTTTTTCTAAAAGATGAGAGTTATGAAAATGCCTGAGATCCTGGAAAATACTGTCTGTCGTGTAACACAAGGATCAGTGCCAACTGAAGCTGGCGCATGCTCACATTGCACAGGCAACCTGGGGTACTCTCCCCATCAGGACATCAGCGGGAGGAAGCAGGAGACATTTTTCAGGAACATTTTCCAGTGTTAGAAGAGTGAATATATATATTTTTTGCTGGTAAGAGGTTTGGAGGGGAAAAGAATCAACTAAGCTCTGAGGACAGGAAAGAAATGTTCCCTTGGGTGCCTGATGCAGGTTTTGTCCCTGTGAAACAGCTGATGCCTGACAGAGGCAGGTTGAGGGTTGTGTGGGCCTCTGGTCTGCTTCACGTGGCCTCCATGACTGCTCTGCACTTGCATGTTCTGAGTTGCACCTACTTTTACTATGAGTGGATTTCATTTCTTGTGTCTAACTCATAAGTCCCAGCCCTGCAAGAATATCCAAGCTGAAAACTGCCTTTTCCTAAGCCCCAGAGCTGGCAGAGACTGTATCAGCCCAGCTTCTGTTCAGACCATCTTAGCTTCTGCTACCATGAAAAATGGCTCTCAGGTGCTTAACGCCAGTGAGACCAAAGCTGTATCCAGAGTGTGCCCCTGGTGCACAGATTCCTCTACCCAGAAGGACTTCTCAGCTGCTTAAATAATCTGGAAAGGACAATGCTGAGGGACAGCATCTGGCCAACTCTCCATGAACATTCATCCTATTGAGAGGGAGCAGCAACACCAAACCCCTCAATGCCTTTCAGGGTACGTCATATAGCAAAGCATCTGCATGAATCCAGGACTGCCAGACCTGGTAGTGCTGCAGGAGCAAGGACTCTGCCGGAAGAGGAAAGACAGGCTACATGTGCAGCCCAGCTGGTGAGCGGATGCCATGTCCCATTTCCCCCTTTTTGGGAAAAGAGCAGACATCTTTACTGCTTCCTAGGCCAAGGAAGACTCAGAGTTTTCTTTCCCCTTGTGCCTAGTGCATAAGGGAACTTTTGAAGAACAGGGCCTCAGCCCTTACCTTCCCTGGAAGACTCTTTCTGGGTGATGGGTTGTTTGTGTCGTTCTCAAGGATAGAAGAATAGACATCAACTTGCTGCAGATCCAGGCACTGCACAGGGAAGAGAGAAGAAAGTAGGGGTGAAATAAATTACTCAGGTTTAAGACAACTAATTGCCCACCCATTGGTGGTCCCCATCTTGTGCCTTCACGTTTTTAGGAACCCCTGCCACCTCCAAAGTTTTGAATTTCCTGGCCTGAACTTGGTCAGAAAAAAAAATAAATCTTTTCTCTGAAAACTTTGCAGTACAGCTGCATCATCTTCCTTTTTCAGGATCACAGAGGCAGGCTTTGATGCTTCCTACTCTGTGTAAAGCAATGGAGAACAATGCCAATGCCCCTGACTCTCCCCACTCCAAACTGTCCCAGAGTGCACAATAAAGACCCCTCTGCCACATGAAAGGATATTGTGCACAACAGGAACCACAGGTAACATGGAGGAGTTTGCATCACCCAGGACAGTTTAGGTGCCTGTCACCCACAAGCTGTTGCTCATGGTTATTCTGGGCAAACAAGGGTGAGACAAAAGGTGAGGCCAAAGTTCATGAAGCACAGGGGCTGTCAAAAATGGGAAGCCCTGAATTGAGCGTGATTTCTAGTTATTGTCTGGGTTTTTTTCCAAGCCAGAACTCTCTTTTCTTCTTAGAGTGAGCAAAGAATAATAATAATAAAAAAAATCAATACACTCTCAGGCCCTCAAACATATCTGTGGTCCCACACAGTTACACAGAGAAACACACACACATACACTACATGCGTATGCACCCGCTGGTCCCCCAGGTAATCCTGTCACAAGAGATGCGTGTCAGTTTGAGTGATGTTCCAGATCTGCCTGAAGGATCAAACATAACAATCAGGAGGACTTTTCCATGTGTGTTTCAAGGATGACAGCAGGTTGCCAAGGTGGCTGTTTCTCTGGCAACAGGAAGATGGGAGGAGCTCCGGACGAAAGAGGGGCAGATGGTATTAGTGGATAGACTGTAAAAGGAGTGAGGCACCCTGCAACATAGCGAGGAGGATGAGCAAAACATGGGGGCTTGACTCTGGGGCTGCCAATCACCTGAACCCCCATCATTTCATCGGGAGTGGCAAACACTCAGCATCCTTCAGGATCATGGCTAGCAGGACAGTGGTTTGAACAGGACCAGATGATAGAGGAGCAGCATTAGGGAGCAGGGCTTGGAACAAACAGGCACTCAGACAGGAGGGGGGTGCAGTGAACAGAGCACTGCACAGGTCTCCCATTCCCACTCCTTCTCCAGGAACAGTCAAATGATTTCACCTGTCTGTTTCCCACTCCCAGCAACCTGCACAGACGTTCCCGTTCCCAACTATTCACATGTGCACATGCGCACACGGAAAAATCCCATTTCCCCATCCTCATTTCCAATTCTCTTTGTGGTGCTTTCAGTGAGGACCTTGTCCCACATGCTGTGTTCCCCAAAGCCTGGCTCCACCTCCCCTTAACAGGACAGGCAGCCTCTCTCACTGCTCTAGTCTGAAGCCACTTGCAAGCAAGAAGGATCCTTTTGGTATTTAACCTCAAAAAAAAATCCATTCCTCCGTGAGCCCTCTTCCCAAGGAGGCTGTTGACAATACTGGTCCTTTGCTGGCCGGCGTCTCCAACTGCCACTTGCAAATTAATTATTTTGACTTGGTCACTGATCACCTGCTACTGTAACAGCAGAGGCACACAGGCCTCTCTTCTCCTTGCTAACAGATGCTTTACTGTCCCCAAGCAGCCTCCTTTTCTCCCTCACACCAGGAAAAGTTCCTGTGCTCTGAAACCTGCCTGTGCCACAGGAGCTGTTTGCTGCTCAGAAAAGCTTGTTTGAAGTGTACTGCGGATGAACCGAGTCCCTCGGATTGTTATTTCCAAGCTGCTCGTTAAGAAGGCAGCTAAGCTGGAAGATGGAGGAAAATACTCATTTGGGTCTGGGCAGTGCAGTGAGGTAGCGCTGCTACTCCAGGGCTGCAGGAGAACAAAGAGGTCTAGGAACACCTGCAGCACAGTTTTTCTTACCTTCTGTTTTTTATGGTGTATAGACACTCCCAGGGACCACAAGGTAAATGGTGGCACCTGGAAGAGCCAGTGGGGAAGGCATTTGCTGCTATGGATGTTCGGCAAAATGGTTTTGTAGAAAGGTGCACTGGGAGCCTTCCCATGTCATGGATGAGCCTGCTGTAGTGCAGGATAACACAGAGCATTTAACAAGCCACACCAGCCAGTTCCAAGCCCTTAAGCTGATGTCCAGTGCTGCCTCCTGCTCCTGGCTCCAGGCCTGCAAAGGTTCCCTGACCCAACTTTTTTCTAGACTCTGAGCTCCTGCTTTCTCCCACAGCAGAACATGTGGCACGTGCTGGCCTCCCTCTTCATCACTTTTCACTTGTCCTTTCCTTTTCCTTGCCTTAGCTTACCCCAAAGCTGACCACAGATTTCTGCCCTCTCCACTAAGCGTTCAACAGCCAATTTTACACCATCAGGTTTTCTCAGCACACCTAATTTCAAACAGTTTGCAGGGATGGGTTTACACCATGCAGAGTTCTAACGAAATTTAGCAGTGGGGCACCAGATTAATATTTCAGGGGAAGTAAGGTTTGTTGACTTTCCACTCCCCTCACCTGTCCCAAGGACCCAGCCAATGCAGGGTCTCATCCCAGGGCTCAGGCTCTCACCCTCTCCTCCCCGTTAACTTCCCTGTTACACGCCACAGCCCCATGTTTCCATCCTCCTCACCTCGCAGCCCTGCTCTGACCACATCTGGTGTCTGCGGCGGGCAGGAGTTGCTACTTCATGCCTGAACGAGTCACCCCACAGCAGCTGCTCCACAGTAAAGTAACCTCCAGTGGGCGGGCTGGTACCCCCCCATCATAAAGGAAATGGTCCGAGGCTGCTCCCAGCTCTGCCAAAGAGGACTGAGCCACCTGTCCTACATGCCAGGCTGGCTATGAGCCCCACATAGCCAGCATGTGGGGACCGGGCTTTGGGGGAAGACTGGCTGGGCCAGATCTATAGGGCTCCTGCAAGCACCAGGGCCCAGCCAGCTCCCAGGACTGCCTGTGCCTAAGGCTGGCTCTGCTGGCTTGCTGCATGAGCCTTAGTGGGGCCTCCTGAACAGAACAACGTGATGAAACATGTAATTAAGATGGAGCTAAGGATGCATGACGAGGCCGACTGAGCGAGAAATGGATTTGATTTTTTTTTTGTCTCCTTGAAGAAATCATCCACTTCAGCAGGAAACTACCCATTCGGATTTTTATAAGCCCGAATTAAAAAGAAATTACTTGATACAAATGAAAAGCTTTATAACCTGCAACCTCCTTTACCCAAAGCATTGCTTTTTGCCCAGAATAAACATATCACGTACAATATACAGGGCTTTCTTTTAAACCTCAACTCCAAAAATTAAAGGGCCACAAAACTGTACCCCCCAACCTGTGAAGTGAGAATGAGAAGGGAGCAGGCCTGTCCTCTTTTTCATATCTGCCCCCTATCAGGTTTCCTGCCTCCTTGGCAGAGCTTTGCTCCTCTCTGTAGTACATTCTCCAGAGCTTCGTTTTGTTTAGTTTAAATGATTAATGCAGCAGAGCTTACACGTTTTCCTCAGAGAGACTTCCCCAGCCTTTACAGACCTCACAGTCAGAAAGGTTTCCTAATGCTCAGGCAAAATCCTTCTCTACTAACTTTTATTTTATTCCTCCTTGTTTGTCCCATGGGTCACAGGGGAAGAAAAAAGTAAATCAGCATTCCCTCCTTAGTGCAGCAGCCCTCCCATGGGAGTAAAAGGAAAAAAGGAATCCACCTTCAATTGAGCTGGATGGGTTGTAAATGGGATTGGGGGTCATGGTTACTTGAGGTAGCTGAGGTCTGGGCCTGACATTTCAGGAGAGTCACTCCAATCCTATGATGCTGCTGCTACCAGGCTTGGGAAGTGGGAGCAGTTGGCGTTCCCCAGTTTGGGAAATGGAAAAAAGAAAACCTGTGCAATGAAAAGGGAAACGTTTCAAAAGAAGAGACTCCCTTGACTTACTTTCTGCCCTTTTTGCTCCTGAGAACTAGTCAGCCCGCTCAGGACTGCAGTGGTCTGTGGCAGTGACACCAGCAAAGCTGTCACAGCCTATATACCTGAGTTCATTGTGGGGAGCACTTCTCTCTGCCCCTTTCCTGAGCCATCATTCTCCAGCTGGGGAGGGAATGTCCTTGAGACACTCTGCAGTACAAAGTGGGACTGAGATCCACCCTTCCTTCCTGACTTCTGGAGGCCCTTCTACCTCTACCACCTGGAACCCTCTATGCCCCACACTTGCTTTTCTGTGCTGCCACACTGCTGGCGGAGGGAAGTGCGCTGCCCAGCTGGGCATGGTGCAAGGCTCTGGCACAGGGGAGGCCCCAAGTGGGGCCAGGATGGAGACACACAACATGCACGGTCCTGAGAGGAGCTAAGCAGGGCAGAGCACAGGAGGAAGGTCACCAATACCAGGCTGGTACAAAGGTATTGGTCATGTTTCATATTGATATTGAAGTTGTCTGTACCATGGCAGGGCAGGGAAAGTAAGGATTGTACCACAATGTGGACTGAAGGGATCGAGGGTGATTCTGGAACTCACATCATAGACAGGAGGAGGTGATGGTGGTGGTGGTGGTGGTGGTGTTGGGTTGACTGAAGGGGGCTGTGTTTCCACCTGTCTTGGGACATTTAGCTGGTTCTTTCTAGGGCACAACACCTGTGAAGGACAAGACATGAAATAACACATTTGGAGAAAACACCACCTCCCCAAAGATGGAGCAAACACCAGTGCCATGTCAAAGCACACCCCCAAGTGCTTCTGCAGCAAACAGTGCAGGCACCCTCTGCACAACATAGGCTGGTCGCTTTCCTCACCACAAGGTAAAACATGAGCCTGATGACTTACCCTGTAGCAGTGGAAAGGAGAAATGGGCTTTGTGTGACACACAGAAATCACTTCCACTTCTGAAATGTATCTGGGTATAAGTATTTAAGAGCACACAACAGCACTGTATGACATAGAGTAAGGCAGGGCCCTGTTCAAATTGGGGGTGGGGTGTGCACAGAATTTCAGAGCAGCAAAACACAGTGACTTTTGTGAGGATATGGCATTTGCTCATACATAGCATCTAAAGAACAGCACCAGACAACCAATGATGATGATATCTAGTCAGTGCTACAGTAGCATGCAAGTCCAGCATGGCATTGAAAGAAGAAGGTCTCTTCCTCTGAAAGGTATCTTGCATCGGATGAGTTCTCCTTGAACACACTCTGTTCATGCACAGATAAGGGTTAGCCCTGCTCAGCAAGCAAGAGAGGAGGCAGAAAAGGCTTTGCTAAGTATCTCTGTTCTAATTCGGAAAGAAGTGGGATGATTATATTCACATCACATGAAAACGATGAACTGCTTTCCAGTCCATTAGTAACTAAGGAGGATGCTAAATAGCTTCTCTTAAAGATAAACATTTTTAAACCAGCAGGTCTGAGCAAGCTGTGGTGAGAAATATGGGCTGTGTTCTGCAGGAGGGCAAATGTAATGACTGCACAATCTCTTCAGGCCCCAGAGAGAGCCCTTAGGCCTGAGACTTGCTGGCCCACCTCAAAACCTAGAGATGCCAGTCGACAAGTCGTGACAATGCCTCCTTCCTTATCCCCATGGAGACACTGTCTAGGCAGGCAGAGATGGGGGCCTGTCTCCAGCCTAGTCACTCTGCTGCTTACACTCCTTCCCCCTCCGTCAGACTGCCTGCAAGGTGAGCCTCACGAGATTAGTAGGTCTGCCAACTGCTGCCACTCTGTTTTCAACCTCATGATCTGTGTGTGTGCTGAAGCCTGATGCTCCTTGGAGTCGTAGGACTGTACCAGCAGCACAGCCTCCACATAAAAATGCATGCAGAGAGCTGCTGTCACGGTGGCAGAGAGCAGTTTGAAAGAGTAAATACGGGGGATACTCTACCTAGGAAACAACAATCCCCGAATGCCATTCTAAAAGACTTTTTTTAAGCCAGCCTTGAGATCTCGGTAAGACTGCAGAGGATGCTGCTTTGAGCGCCTGAGGGTGGCAGTACTAGGCACAGGAGGTTTTCTCAAAACATCAGAGATTCCAGTATAATGGCTCCAGAGTTTTTTTCCGCAGGGCTCCTGTCTCAACCAGATTTTTCAGCTCTACTTTGGCCGTTCTTCTTCTGCTCTCTACATCTTTTTTTACCCACTCCTGGTTCCCCTTTGCCCTCAGCTACTCATCCTAGCTTCCACTTTTTTACCTAGCTGGTCCCCAACCTGTGCCACGGGTCTTCTCATCCTGAGGGGCCCTGTCACTCCAGTCTTAACACTCTCCTCCAGGGTCTAGTGCTTCCTCACTCTGGATTCTAGTCCCAGTTTCCCATCCGAGGCTCCTTCTTCCAGCCCTGCAGAATCAGTGTTGTTGGAAGGTGCCCGCAGAGAATGTCTATTCCAATCCCGCTCTATGCAAAGCCAACTCAACTAAACCAGGTTGCTCCTCTGCTCAGTCTCTGTCTTTTTTCCAGGTAGCTGGGGCTTCCCTGGGATCCTTGGGATCCCTTGCCCTGACCTTCCCCTTTCACTCTGTCTCTTAATGTTTCCTCTGCCAAACACATAACCAAGGCTCTGGTCCCCATCCCTTCCACACTGCAGATCATTTTCTTCTACGGTGCCTGAGCCACAGGCTCAGGAATGAAGTTGCACAGTCTTCTTCTGGTGCCCAGCACTAGAGTAGCCCCCATCATAAAGGAAGATTATGAACAGGGAGAGTCCTGCCCTCCTCCTGCCACCAGCGCTGCAGCAGACTTGCTTGGGTGCACAGGACATTACCTGTCTGGCTGGAAAGGCAGCCTCACAGGGGCTCCTTTAGGCAACTGAGCTGCTAAATTGACAAGAGCTACAGCTCAGCATGCACAAACTGCAATTTTCCAAAAACCCATCCCAAGGGTCCATCTCCTTGAATATTCTCAGAGCTAGCACACTGCTAGTGTGTGACTTTGTGCCCTGTGTCAGATCCTGGCTCTAAAGCAGAGCATGCTGGATTCAAAGGGATTACCACAAGTTCTTTAATAGACAAATCAATGACTCGCTTTGTCTTTCCTGTAATCTTTTTTTCTCCGAAGGACTAAACTTAAAAAAGGAAAATAAACCTGAGGCAGACACCCAGCATGGAAAATTTCAGCATGGAGACTTCCAATCCAGTCAAGTTAGAAGCAAATGAAATAAATTCCTAGAATGGGTCATGTCAGGTATTGCTTTTATTTGGTTATAACTTGCCTTTCTTTTCCACAGAAGCAGAGCTGTTGTGGTGATGCTCAATGCGGCAAGAAGAGCACTAAGTGTAATGAGAATTTCCCACCTGTGAGAGGTCCCTACGTACCCTGAACCTGTAAGAAAGAAAGCAAAAGAATAACAGTGTGAGTTGAAATTATAATCCTGCTGCATTTTTAACCCTGGAAAGAGCCTTCCGAGAGCTAAAATACAGAAACTGCAGAATATGCTGGCATTGATGCACACACCCTTCAAAACCTAGTCTGATTGAACAGAGAGCAGGGTGCAGCTGAAGAATCACACAAATGAGACAGGATATAAGCAGCTGCACTTCATGTAGATTAGAGGGAGGTGACATGAGAGCCAAGAAAGGTGGTAGGTAGAGCCCGGCAAAAGTCTTTAATGATATGGGTAAGAATGCCAGATGGTAGAAAGCACATGGGCCACACAAAGTATCAGGGTGGGTACTGTAGGTACCCTCTGGCCAGTGTAGCAAAGCTATTTCGTCACAGCTCTTTGCATTTACGCTTTCTAAGAAGTTTTTCAAATCCGGCATTCAGTAATGCAAATCCATCCAGTCAGCAGCATGCATGTCCTTAGCACTTTTCTATAACGTTCCTCTTATCCTGGCATGAAGCTCTCCCTTGCTTCTCAGTCTGCACATTAATGGAACAACGAAGCCCTTGCACCACATGGAAAAGGGGGAAGGATTATCATGAGCCCCTAACGCATTCATGAGCCTCTAACAGTGGGCACCTAACCTGTATGTCTGATTACAGTAAGTACCCTAATCACTGGCCAGACATCTGTGTCACAGTGCTGACGGCCAAACTGCACTGTGTCCTGGGCACTAACATCTAAAAGCACCCTCTGACCCAGTACCCTTGGTTAGACTCCAACTTCAAGCCTGCTGTTCCCAGGAGGCAGCAGTAGGGCAGAGAAAAATTACTGTATCTTCATGTCCTCATCTGCTTATTGGCAACATGAGCACAGGTCACCTGTGTGAAGCACATTCAACTCTAATGGCATCAAGTATTGGACATAAAGTTTATTCCCACCTGAGAGGTGGGAAGAGGAAAAGAAGAGCAAAGATCATCTTTTCATAGCCACATCCATATGATTTTTAACCTTCCTTGTTGTTCACTTACCTCTTGCAAGGACATACACTCCCTTTCCCATTTGCTGTATGTCATTCCATTTGACCTTGCAGTAATATGTGCCAGTAGAAAAGGTGTTTTCAGGTGACATGATTACGTGGTCATAAGACAGCATAGCAGTCTTATTCTCTTGTCCAGAAGGGATGATTACATTTCTCTGTGTACTATAGATGGATGTTTTCTGGCCCAGTGAATTAACCCAGAAATAGGAGATTAAAAAATTGGTGTATTTTGGCGTATAAGGGAAGATGACTTTACAGGGGATGGATATTCCTTCCTTGAGCAGCGCAACCTGGATTGGAGGTTTCTGTTGTACATCGACATCTTGCCCTGTAAAGGTAACAGTTGTTAGCAGTCACCTAACAGGTCAGGAGAGGACTGTTGCCCCAAAGACAGGATCACATGTTGAAAATATTCCTCCATCAGGAAGTGCTCCCATCGCACGCAGCATTGGCTCTTGTCAGAAATCTGGTGATTCAGAGCACGTGCCCTGTGTGATCGGCCACTTCTCTTAGGTAATTGCTGTGTGATTTGCGATAGCCTGTTGCATTCAGAGGCTTCCCCTTTTCCCTTGTGAGCTCCTCTGTACAATGCCAGCATGCAAAAAGACAGGAAATGAAGCAGGAAGCAAACTGATTTTGCAGTGGTGTGAGACTGTATTTACAGAAGATGAAGAGAAAGCGATTTTCCAAAACAAACACTGGCTGGACATCTCCTGGAACTCCCAGGTTACAAATCTCTGCTGGGGTGTCTATGTGTGGTCACACGATGACTCTGCACCAGTGAAGGTGCTGTACACAAGCAGGTGTTATCAGTGGGACAGGGTATTTCTGAGGAAGGAAATTGCATATTCTGTATGGGGGCCAACACCACAGCCATGAGAAGGAAGACACAGTTTAATCACACCAAGCTTTTGCTGTTGTAAACATGCAACAAAGCAAAAGACTCTCTACTAGATACAGGAACTATCTGTAGAACACTGCAGATCTTGAGTATCTATATGTGACAGTATCTTAGGCAGAGAGATTGGAGATCGTGCCCTTCATGTGCTCCCTCCTTGCACAGTCAAGGCTGTTGAAAGTCATCTGTCACTGCAGTTCAGTAGGCAGTGATGTCGGGAGTTACAAGAGAGGGTGAATAAGCACAGATGGGGAACCACACCATAGTTCACTCCCTGTTTTGTTTAATAATTTTTAAAAATTAAAATTAAAAGACTAAGAGTGAGCCACGGGCTAGTAAGGAGCCTAGGGTACAGGGCCTCTTTGGCTTCTTAGCCAAATCTGGGTTTAACATCAAGCAGCCTCTGGATCTATTTGTTTGTCAGCTGAAATAACACCACATATAAAGCAACTTAAGAGGGGCCCCCCTGCAAACCATTCTTGTCTTTAAAAAAGGGAACTGGAAACTTACTCTCAAGTCATCTTACAAAATGAAGGATTGTCTCAGAGATGTGAAAATAGAAAGGGGAAAAAAAACAGAGAAAGCAGGGGATGGGCAGGCTTTTCCATTCATGCTTTTGATGAGATTCCCTGGGGTTCTGCATCTATGAACAGGCTCATAACAAGGCATTAAAGCTGTCCCACAGCACAGCCAGGCTTGCTTTCCTGTCATCATGCACTAACACTGCATCGCAACAGCGGCATCACCTCTGCACAGCGGGACGCGGTATCCGGAAAAGCAGCTCAGTCTTAGCGCTGCTGAATGTCAAGCACTGAGGAAGTGTTGTGGGGGGCAGTAACGGAGGGAGGGCAGGGCACGGCCCTTGTCCAGAAAGGACTGCTGGGAAGTAACACCTGCTAAGGAAAATCCTCTACAGATCACCTTGCCAGGAACAATAGCCTGAGAGTAAGGAAGAGCTTAGGTTACATCACTAGAAAAAGGTTGTTGGCTGTAAAAGTGACCAAGATACCACACAGTCCTAAGGGCTGTGCTCATTCGTTGTGAGTGCAGGGTCCTCTGTACACTACATACAATATTATGGAAAGGCGGTCACAGAAAATCCTGCAGACGCTGTGGGAGTGACGACCTGAGCAGTCTCTTCTGGGCCTGATTTTCAAAAATCATTCATCATCCTCCTCCTCATCTCTACCCAGCAGAACACACATGAATATACTTTCTATACAAGACATAGCTAAGCGCTGCTGTAACAAACCAGAGGAGAGATACATCTTCTTACAGTATCCCAGGAGCCATTAGCTTGAGAAGAACATGCCAGGGAAAAAGCCAAACCATTTTATTTAGGTTATCTAACCCTTCTCCCATGTTCCTCCTTTCTTGAGGATTCTCTCTCTCAGCTTTGAAATGCTTAAAAGACAGAAATAGCAGCAGCATGCAAATTCCTAGCGGGGATCTCTGGAAATTAGCAAAAGAAAGCAGCTGGAAATGCTCTAATATGAACAAACGTGAGAGTAAACAGAAGGAATTTAAAAAATGGGGTTTTTACCTTCACACTGAAGCAACCAAAGAAGCAGGAAGATGACTTTTATATTAGAGGCCATGATGGGGGGTCAAAGGCTGTAACCAACCATACACGAAGATCCTAATGGCAAAAGAGATGAGGAGGGTGTCGGGTACTTCCACACCCAGGCTGGCGGATCCCCTCCCGTTTGCGAGGGGACAGACGGGATGGATACACACACTGCTTTTGACAAGCTGTTCCTGGTAGATGCAGGTTCTTCTGCTTTTTGGTCAGACTCCTCCCCGCACCGAGGTTCATTTCTCTGTGCTATGACGATGGTGTCACACCTACCAGCGGGTGTCCGAAGATTAGACCATAAGCTCTTTAACGCGTGGAGCTTTGTCTCCCAATGACTGTAAAATATCACACACATTTAAAGCAAACTTCTGTCACCTTCCACAGCGACCGAAGCCCCGTGTTGGAATATGGAAAAAAAATGTGCTTTGACTGATGCAGATCAAGGACATTTGAGGTGAACGTGGTCAAATTCAGTGAAGGATTCAACCGACTCTAGAGTGATGGACAAGATGAAAAGTGGCACGGTGGGATTTTTACCATAATTCTGCAAAGATTTGTTTATACACTTGTTTTGGATAAGCTTTTCCTGATTATATCACTGCACGGACCATCCAGGTTTTGGAACAAGGGTCCCTTACTTCAAATTATCTTAATTAAGAGCTTCGTTCACATGGGGAAGCTACTGAGCATTATCACAGGGTGTGGGTTCACAGCAGAATAACACCATCAAAATCCTTCATTAAGTGAGCTCCCAAGTGTGGGATCATCTGCTTTGCCTTCAACATGGAAAACAAGTACCCCACCAGCAGTCAGTGCAGAGGAACAGACCCACAGTCCTTCTGACTGCACAAAAGTTCCCTCTGTAACCAACTCCTCCACTAGGTCACTTCAGAGGAAGGTGCTCGTATTCCAGAAGTGAGGACAACCAGACAGTGAATTCATCCTTAACAGCTGTGATGCTTCAGATTCACATGATGCTGGCTTGGAATCAGCTTCATAATGCAGGCAAGCCTTAAAAAATCCATTGTAGGGAAATCTAAGGAGAGCCCTTAGAAAAAGGTAACCCTTTTCTTTGTGGGATGATCCTGCTGTCTATACTCATGAAGAGTCTTTGATTTTGACAAAAACGTGGTTTTAGTTGAGATATCTGCAATGCTGCTGAGCAGCATCTGACTCAAAAAAACCCCTATGTCTGAGAAGTCTTCGCTTCTCTCTAGGCAGCTTCCTCCTTTCTCACTTCTTGTGAGACATTTGCACTGTCCACAAGAAAGCCCTTCACTGCGATTTCAAAGTTGCCTGCTCACACAGGATGGGGGCTGTGAAGACCGGTGGGAAACGGCAGCACTAGGAAAGACCAAAGAAGGTATATGAGCCTGTAAACTGTGTGTAGTCAAAGCTACTCTCTATTGGTTATCTTGTTCCTCCAGAGTTTGTAGGAGCGAAGCAACCTTTGGTTTACGACGTTTTTCCTCCTGTTCAGCCTGGAAGCTTCCTCAGCAGGAAGGGGTCTTGACACAGAGGGGCACATACAGCTGTGGCCACTGCCCAGGGACAGCTCCCGTACCTTGCTGAAAGCCCTGACAGATGGGGAGAGGAGCAAGTGGCTTTGCATGGCTCTGCAAGGCTGGTACAGCAGCTGCACTCCTCCAGGGAAGGTTTAGCTCAGACTAGCCAAAACCAACTCCTCTCCCCAAGACGTGCTGATATAGGCTGGTCTCAGCTGGAAATTGCTCCTCGCAGGTCTTAATGCTGAGCAGCAAGGACAATCAAGAGAGGTAACAAGACACTTGGGGCCCACTTGGTATTTTAGATATGTAGACACAGATCAGGCAGCTGTGGCTCCAGGGGACTGTGGGGTTGCAACAGTGCGCAGCAGCATTTCTCAGGCCTGAACAGCATCTTGAGGTAGTTGGAGCAGGGAGGGAGAAAGGGGCAGTGGCTTACTACCCTCCCACGGAAGAACCCTGCTGAACAAGTACGGGCTTCCTCAGCTCTTATATCATGCTCATCCCCATGGTAGCACACAACTTTGCAATTTCCAGCATTGATGTATTTCTAGAGGACAGAACATGCTGCTCCTGTCAGTGATGTGTTTTAACCGTTATCAGCATTTATCTGCTTCAGGAATTCAGAGCGATAAGTGGATTAAGTGCGGTAGGTTTGTAGGGCTGCTAGGTCAACATCCTCCTTCCGTCCTTTCCCTTCTCTTCCTATAAACAGCCCTGCTGCCACTCTAAATGCCAAGTCCTAGAAATATTGCTGTCTGGTATTTAAGAAAAAATATATAGATCTAGCATTTCAAAAGAGATCACACATAAGACTCAGCTGTGGGATTAGAGGCACGGCCAGGCCAGAAATACATTCACTGCTGGAATTTGCTATGGTAGAGCTCACTGAAAAGAAATGGCTTTGAAACGACTACCCAGCAGCTATTAACTGCAAGACAGGATGACATTCTGTTCCTTAGAGCCTAAAGGGAGCCTGAATCTTTGAATGTTAAATTTTAATTCAATTTGCCTGGAGATTCTGGACTAGGTTTTAACCCTGGCGATGTAAATGGGAGGAAGATGAGGAAAAGCTGGGGGAGCTGTGCGTTTCTATTACCAGCCTGTAGCAGGGCCGAACTGATCCCCCAGAAACTTAGGTGGAACTAACCAGGATACCCGTGCCAATGGAAATAAATTACAAAGCTCCAAAGGAATAGGTCATTGTATGACCTTCACTCATGCATTATACAGTACACTGCTGTGTGTGAGCTGGTCCCCGCAGCATGACGAAGAGAGAACTGCCTGTACAGCTGTAGCCCAAGCCAGGATCTGTATGGCTTGGCCTTTCCTTTGATGCTGCGGATGCTGATCACTTCCTGAGACTAAATACAGGATTGAGCCAGGTGCTAGCAACAGTTTCTGCTTGTAGCTGGAAAGCAGCCATTAATTTCACTCAAGTGCTGTTAAAAGCCCACAACAGTGGCCAGCATTCCCAACCGTGAGGAGAAGCACATTGTTCTGGTGCCCACAAACAAGTTTGGGCAAGTGCTGAACCTACCAGAATTGCCTGTTCACAGCTGTGGCCAATGTACACCCCCAAGTAAAGGCACACACATGCACACGCACACACACACCCGCCCGCACATGCCCCCGCAGCCAACTCGAGGGAAAGCATTTATTCAGACAAAAAGGCTGCTGCCAGCCAAGGCAAAAGCAATGCTGCAGAGACCACAACAAAGCCTCTTTATTGCTGAAGTGTTTAACACCAGAACCATCCAAAAGAGAAACACCGCTTGGCGCAGAGAGGAGCTGCAGCAACTCAACAAGCGTGATTGCAGAGCACGCTTCAGAGCATTCCCCAGCACGGCAGCTCCGGATTTGCTGCCTTGTCAGAGACCAGCTCAATCCCCCATCGCTGAAAGCCAGCCAGTGGCAACACAGGCACCTCTGAGGATTCGCAAGCTCTTTGACTCCTCTAACCCCAGACCCTGTGGGGTACGGTTTCCCCATGTCTGGCGGCAGGAGCGGTAGGAGAGCCAGCACGAGCGGGGCCATACCTCTGCCAGCATTTTTACTGCTGTTGTGTGTCGAGTGCCTCTCAGCAGGGCTGGATGATACAGAGGCAAAAGCTGCCAATGCCCTCACTACGTTTCCACCCGTTGAACTACTCTAGGGAAGAGAGCAATCAGCAATTCGAGGGGAAACCAGAAAAAGAAAGGCGTTGACACCGCTGGGGGGAAGGGAGGGGGCACTTCTATCACTCTTTTTCACCAGCAAAACGACTCTGCCTCAGAAACCACCCTGCTTCTGCTCTTTTTCCATTCACCTACTGGAAGGGTTCCCGGGGACTGAATTACCACACGCCTGACGCGCTCTCAGGGGCTGGGGCTGCGTGTCTGCGCCTCAGCCTGGCGGCGCTCCCCGCGGCTCACCTCCGAGGCTCCCTCCCACAGCCTGCCTGCCAGGCCGCGGGCGGCAGGGCGCCGTCCCGAAGAACTGCTTCGCCTTCCCGGGCTGACGCCTTCCCGGAGAGCCTCCGCGGGATGAGCGGAGGGCCAGAGCTGCCTCGTGCAAAAGGCGTGAAGCCCGCCGCGGGCAGCTCACCCTTACCACCGGGCACAGCAGAGACCCCAAGGGCACCGATCCCCGGCCCGGCTGGGTGACGGGATCGGGGGCTGAGGGCGGCGGCCGCCACCCGCCAACTCGCACCCTCCCCACAAGATGGCGCCGCCGCGCCGGCAGCGCGCGCGCCGCCGCCCTACCCGCTCCCGCCCTGCGGCGGGGCCCGCCCCGGGCTCGGCCTCGCGTCTCCCGCGACAGAGCGGATGGGGCCCGTCCGAGACCCGCGACGCCATGGGCGGCCACGGCCGTACTTCTTGTTTGCCTTGTGGGGCAGGTGAATCCAGCAAGGGGCTGTGCCGCCCGCCTTCCAGCTCACGCGAAACGCGGATAACGGGGCCGGGCCCGTTCGGGTGGCGCAGGAAATGAAGCGTGTAAGAATCCTGTGCCGCCAGTCCCGGCCGGGCCGCCCTGCCCTGCTCCCCTGCCCTGCCCTGCTCCCCTCCCCTCCCGCCGCCGCGGCCCCAGGCACCGGGCAGCCGCCGCCTTTCGCCCCCGGTACCGCGCAGCGCCCCCTCGGCAGCGCCGCAGCCGTAAGGGCAGGGAAAACGAGCACAACTAGGATCCATTTAAGGCAAAATTAATGCTAATTAACTGTAATCAACAACTTGAAGAACAGCATTTACTCAGCAAGCCGCACGCGCTGCGGTAGTGGTTCGCCTGTTAGGCGGGAGCAAGGGCGTGTGGAAAAGGTCACTGCAGGCTGCGGTGGATGTGCAGCCCCACGGCAACGCGTCCAGGCCACCCCGGCCCCAGCTGCCTGCCTGCTGCCCTCCTCAGTCCCTGCGCTGTCCTAGCAGCAGCCGCCCTTCTTGCCCCATTGCCAGCCGCTCCCCTCGCAGCCCCCTCCAGCAATGGCAGCGGCCAGGCAGGGTGGCTGAGTCAGTTCTGCTGAGCCCCTTACGGGGGGTGAGTGGCCCCCAGACGGGGGGAGGGTGACGTGTGGGGAGCCGTGGGCAGTGTTGCCTCTGGCACCGTCATCCCCAGCCACTCGCGAGCCGTCCCTCCTACGCCGATGGTACTCTGGAAACTCCTGCCAGCACTGGTGAAGAGTGGAGTTTTATTATGAATGGTGCTTCTCAGCTTGCAGAGGCCTCCTGGCACCACGTGTGGGCCCCTGCCTGGGTTCTCACTGCAGCAGGCGAGAAAGCGGAGATGATCTGTACACTGATTTTTCCTGGGAAAGCTTTTTACATACTTTCCATGACCGATAAAACCCAGGCACCTATTTCATATCTCTGACTGGTGATGCTGCACTAGCCAAGGCTCTGGTGATGGTGTTTAGCAACTGCGGTTGCCTCAACAGGGGCAAGCTCAAATCAGTGCCTCTACAAATGGCCACCATCTGGCTGCTATGCCCCAAGGGTGTGCAGTAGCTGTCAGCAGCCCCAGCAGCATGCCTCCCCAGCCCCCATGGAAGCACAAGAGCGGGAGTCACAGGTGCACAGCCCTCCCATGGCCACAGGATGTATCACCCCCGAGATGCCACAGTCAGGCCAGCCCGAAGTTTCTCACATCAGCAGCAAAAATGCTGGGGGCAGGATGCTTGCCAGGAGCAGGGTGTGCTGCTGACAGCTCTAAGACATGCTCTCTTAAAACAGGAGACCCTGATCCCGCTCCTCACAAACTACACGCCTTGAGGTGTGCACATCACGCCTTGAAACCCTCCTGAGTGAAGGGCTCTGCATCCTGTCTGTAAGGTGGGAGGTGGGCAGGTTTGGCAAGGGCTGGGTCCTGAGCGGGGCAGACATGGGGAGGGTCCTGTTAGACAAGATGGCAATGGTTGGAGCTGCAGAACCAGTCCCTGGCAGCAACAGCCTCACCAGATGGCCTTTCTGGCCTCCTCTGCACAGGAAAGCTGCTCCAGCCCCAGCAAGTGTCGCTTCAGGCTAGCCAGCTGTGCCAGCCTCAGGTCTCCGCACACAGGCAAGGAGCAGTCTCTGATCACCTCCAGTCAGTACCCAGGCCTGCCCCACCACTGTCCCAAAACCAGATCTCCTTCCCCTTAAGCTCATTCAAGGAGACCCTGTGTTCCCCTGTGCCCAGACCACCTCATTCCCTCTCTTATTCTTCCCCTCACTTTTTTCTCTGTGTGTTTGGAATTTTTTTGGACCGTCTCTTTAGCTGCAGCAGCTTTCCAGCCCCAGGTATCAGAGGTACGCCCCTCATCACAGCCACATCACTCGGGAACCAGCATGGCCCCCTGCAGCAGACACATGCATGTGGTTGCACCCTGCTTTAGATCAGGACAGATTTTCTCATGCATACCAGGCCCCTGCCAGCTCCTGGGAGGAAGGTTGGGAGGGGATTAAGTAGCTAAGTATCTAGCTGGCAAATGAATACAGCTTTTTTTCCCCTATTAATTCCTCAACTTTGCTTTTATCCTGAACTGTGGAGAATATGCAGGCTGATACAGCTGTTACAGCACGCTCTCCTAGGGTGGAAAAACATCTTTTCACCACCAGATCCTACTCTGGCTATCCAAACTAAATAAAGAATCCTGGCAAAAGCATTTGCTGGAAGAACTGCCTCTCTGCTAGGATTTTTGCCAATACAGAAATGTGTTTCATTCTGTCTTACTTCCCCACCCCCCAGTTTCCCACCTGCCATCTACATCTCTGGCTTACAGGACTCCAGGACAAGGGTCTGTAGTTTTAGCCACATGCAAGAGGATCATCATTGGGCTTTATTTTTCAAACCGATGCAGAGCAGGGTTTCAAACCCTCTCCCACAGGAGTCTCTCCTGCTTGGAAAACCGTGAAGTGGCAGGTGTGGATGCAATAGGGATGGGAAATGGGAGTGCAAGAGGAAGCGTGTCCTGCTTGTTTGGAGACATAACCTCAGAACACGTATACAGAGGTGGGACTATGTGCATACCATAGCAGGGTTCAGACCTCTGTTCCCATAGCTAAATGTATTTCAACTTCAGGCTGAGAGAGTTTGGGTTGTTCAACTTGGAGAAGAGAAGGCTCGGGGGGCGGACCTTATAGTGGCCTGCCAGTACCTGAAGAGGGCCTACAAGAAAGCTGAGGAAGAACTGTTTCTAAGGACATGTAGCTACAGGACAAGGGGCAATGGTTTTAAACTTGATCAGGGTAGGTTTACATTAGACATTAGGAAGAAGTTCTTTACCATGAGGGTGGTAGATCACTGAAACAGGTTTCACAGAGTGGTGGAGGAGGCCCCATCCCTAGAGACATTCAAAGTCAGGCTTGATGGGGCTCTGAGCAACCTGATCTAGTTCAAGGTGTCCCTGCTTACTGCAGGGGGGTTGGACTAGATGACCTTTAAAGGTCCCTTCCAACCTAACACATTCTATGATTGTATGATTTATATGTATGTGTATATATAGGCATCTATATACAGGTACACACACACACACACACACACACACACACATACCTAACTACTAATACTTGCTGAGGTATCCCTAATGCAACCCCCCCTTGGGACCTCCCTATAGCCCAAGTAGCCATGTGGGGACCCTCTACCACAGCTGAGCCCATGGCTTCTCCTGCAGAGCCCCTCTCCCCTCTCTGCACGTGCTGGGGAGATCCTTCCCCACGCCACTGCTGCTTCCTTTATTATCTCTGCCCAGTTGTGGTTTATAAGTTGCTTAAATCTTTTCTAGGAACAGATAGAGATCACAGTTACCCAGAATCCAAAAACGCAGACAGCTTGAAGTGTGGTTAGACTCTGCCCTACTTTCATTGAGCTCTGTGAGGTGCTCAGGGGAGAGGAGAAGAGGAGGAGAAAAGAGAAAGACCCATCTCAGCAAACCGCCCCTTCCTCCCGCACCAAGAAACAAACCTAACCCGGCCCCCGCAAGCCTGCTGATTCTGCTTGAACCACATTGTCTCCCCCCCTGGTCTGCCCAGGACCTGCAGACAAGCAGGGCACGGAGACATGAAGCCTGGGAGACGCTGTCCCGCACCACAACACTTTGCAGAGACATGGGCATCTCCCCAAGCTGAGGTGTGAGGGTTTTGCCAGATCAGGGCCATGAGGACGGCAATGCAGATTAAGAATGAGATGCGTTGGTAGAGGTTTTACCATATATACACTCACCAACAGCTTTTCCCCATACTAAGTTGCTCCGAGGTCAGGGGAGTTGCAAAAGTGGAAGAGCCACCTGGAACTTCCCTCCTGTGAGAAATCACCTCCGGGAAGTCCACGCTGGGTTGCACAGCCTCCACGGTGAGCACAGCTCTCTTGCACCATCAGGCTCCTCTAATGGCAACACTTCCAGGAATCTGCAGTGACCCTGAAAGGGGTACTGCTGAAAAAATGCTGGGAGGCCTTTTTCCTTCTCTCAGTGGTGCCAGCTCACAAGGTCAACCAGACAAGGATGCGTGTTTCCCACACCCATTTTGCCCAGAGTCTGATTCTGCTAACCCCAGGCTTTTCTCACAAGTGCTGGTGCCGTTCAGAGGAGATGGGCCTCGGGTGGGAGAGAACAGCTTGCCGACACGTAACTCCATCTCTGTGACTTTCTCCAGAGTAGAAAATATTTGCTAAGTGATTCCACCTCTACTCCCCTGGCGTTAGAGCAGTGCATAGACAGACAAACCACATGCAGCCACTAATGTTTTAAGGGTGTTGCTCAACCCTGCTTGGAATGTGCATGTATCAAACCAAGGATCAGGGCAGCAGCAGGGCATTTTTGCTGGTGGTCTCACTAGTGGTAGCAACAGTGAGGTGTTTCAGGAGAAGGGCTTGCTGCAGTCAAAACCATAGAGATGCTATAGAAGGTCTGAAAGATAATACAGTCCAAGTGACTTGAACAGCCTTGGAAGGAAGGATGAAAAAATGCTAGCAAACACAGTACATTCTCCTGCAAGAAGGTTTTTTTCATCCTATTGAAAAGCTTTGTTAGAAAGAATGATGAGAATGGTAATAATAAGGCACTATAATTATACCTGATCCTTCTATAATCTCTCTCTCCGCAGAGTTTGGGAGCACTTTACTGCTATTATTGGATTTGAACAGTCCCATCTGGATAACATACGACTGATTTGTTTTCATGGCTTATTTTAGGTATTTCAGCACATACATTAGAGCTGCCTCCATATCTGGCTGATTCCCTGCACAGTCTGCAAGAGCAGGAAAAGATCTTCAGCTCCTGTTCTCCACTGCCCGGTTCTCCCATCGCAGTTCCTTGGAGAGCTCTTCACAGAAGTCCAAGGATAAAAGGAGCCATCAGTTCTTCCTCACCCAACCCGGTACTGCAGAATGAGGGTTACATCCTAGGGGATGGATACTACCTACAACATCTGGATTTGCACCTGTATTGTTTTAGGCTTCAGATTCAGTGAATCCCAACACAACCCTAGATGCACCTAAACAAATCTAGCCTCAAGGACCTGGCACACACCTTGTGCTAACACACATGCTGCGCAGTCAGAATAGCTGCTGCCTTTCAGGCTGGAGCTTTTAAAGCAAGGGGGTTGCTGCGTGCATGTGTTCCCAGCGTGCACAGCACCGAGGAAGGCGCGACAGATGCCGGCGTCTTTCCGGACACAGCGTGACGTGCGATGCCATCTCAGTTACAGGGACGCTGGCAGGCGCCCACCGCAGCTCCCCTTCACTGCGAGCCAGCAGCTCCATCAGTGTCAAGAACTCTGCTGGCCCCTTGCAAGACCTCTTGGGCATGAAGCTGGGCGCTTGCTACTTCACTCTGGCAGGGCCAGGAGAAAACAGACACAATTTGAAATAATTCAGCCCACATTTAAGAGATGTTATTATAAGAAAATGAGATTTTAAAAGAAATAATAAAAGCATGATAAAAAAACCTGTGGTTTATATAAACTGAACTCCTTTCAGTCTGAAATTTGCAGCATTTTTTCACTAGCTTACAGTGTAGGGAACAATTCCTTTCAGACTGAACCCCCATAAAAATGAACAAACTCAAGTTGCTCAATTCTTTTGTTTTTCTCGCTGCTTTTTAAGGGAAATCATTTTTTTTCTTTTCCTGTGAATTGGAGCAGGGTCTTCTCCTGCCTCCCTTCCACATCCCACCTGGCCTCATCAGCATGGACAGGTGGGGTTACCAGTGTCTGCCCATCCCTAAAGCTGGGTCACATTTTGTTGAGGAGTTTAAAAAAGGCCCATTAGTCCTGTCTTGAGTTTTCCCCCCAGTTAATTTTGGGAGTATTACATCCAGTCTCCTCGCTTTCATTCCCTTAGATTCTTCAGAGCCGGTTTTGTCAATTTGTTTACTTCTGGTTTATTTTTAAAAGACAAACCCCCAATGGACATAAGCTCTCAAGTCCCTTTTGAAAACGCTGTCTTGTCTGTAAGTGCTTTGTTTGTGATCCTCTCCAATCCTTTAGGCTATTGTTTACGAGCTGGAAGGCATCTGTGCTTGGGCTAATCATGCCGAATGCCAGCAATTCCCCCAGCATGATTTGTTGCACAAGCCAGTGGGAGCAGGGGTTGTTTTGATTACGTTTAGTGTGGAAAACCCACGTTTTCTCACATCGGACTGACTAAATGGGGCAGAGGGAGAGAGGCCCTAATCCAAAACCTGCCGAGGGGAACAACAATCTGGTTATCGATTTCAATGGCACTTAGGACCAGCTCGAAGGTTGAGAGCTCTGATGGCAAGGGAAATGCTGTCTTGGGAAAGCAGGTAGCCCAGGAGCCAAAAAACCTTCCTTTAAAAGCGTATGCATGTCATTTGCTCTGGGATGCATGAATCAAACGCAGATCCAGGAGGCTGCCAGTGCTGTACAGTGTTTGCCACAGCTTTTTTGAAGCTGTGTAGCTCCTTTCTGACATGAGGTTAGTCAAGCTGGGATGCCCTGGCCCTGCCCACACAGGCACAGCCCTCCCAGCTGTCACCTCTGGCTGATGCTGGTCTCCCTTGATGCCTTCTCAGCTGACATGTCAGACTCTTGGACTCATTCTGGATGATGGAGATGCTTTTCTCCCCAGCCTGTGCTGGTGCTTGCCTCCAGACATCAGATGGGTGTACGCAGTTTTCTGCTCATGAAAGCTTTGAGGGAGTGCCTGAGGGCTGCTCCCGCTGGGGCTGCCATCAGACTGCTGCTAGGGCCCGCAACCACACGCTGTGCAGGTGGGCACATGGGTCTACCCTGTCCAGACACCCCCTTTGCCTTGAGAGGCCTCAGCACAGGTACCAGAAGCTCTGTGCACGCCTGGAGCCTTGCACCTTTCCCTTGCTGAGCACCTGGCTTGCCTGGCCTAGGCTGCACTCCGTGTTACTAAGCCTACAACTGAATGTAGGCTGGCTCGTTCCCAGACTCCTGCCACAGCAGAGCTGTGCCCAACACAGCTCCAAGCTGCACCTGAATCCCACCTCTCCCCTGTTTCCTGGCTCAGCATTTCCTACTCCAGAGGTGCTCCATTAATCACCACTAATCCCTTTTTGTACCCACAAAGAGGTTGGCATCTCTGGTGGCCTGTGGCAGGGACTTCCATGACTTAAGCTATAAGTCAATTGAAGAAGTATCTCCTTTTGTTCCTTTTGAAGTCTCCCACTCGACTATTTCATTGGATGCCTCCTTGTGTTTTTAAGAAAACACACTGGCTTGGTCACCTACTCCATGGCATTTAGGCTTCAGAGTACTCTTGCTGGAGACCTCAGCTGTCTCATTTCCCAGCTGAAAAGCATCAGTCAAGCCAGCCCTTCCATGGGAAGCATTTGGAAGTACTCTGCTTTGCCCGACTCAACCCCCAGCCCCAGCTGAGATCACAGGGCGGCAGGAGCACGCAGAGCGCCGGGCGGCTCTGCGGGGAGGCACCCGGAGTCACAGCGCGGCTCTGCCACATCTCCCTGTGACACTCGCTTTCTTTGAACGGTGCAAGGCCAGCAGAAAGCTCCAGTGCACATGCTTCCTGTAACTTTACAGATCCCAAACATCTAAAGATTTGGTGAATAAAAAAAAACCCTATTAAAGAAAACCATCACATTCCCCTATCCAGGGTGGTTTTGTAAATGAAGGGGTTTAGCATGTTTAAGGGCTAATAATGCAGATACATGTTTTGGGATGGACATTGGGGTCAAAACTGAGATCCAGCTGTGGTTTTTTTTTTGAAGATGCCTCCTAGGAGGAGCTTATTTTCAAACACTGAGGATACCCACATTTTAATTGTTTATTTTTTTTAAAAAGCATTTGCACAAACTTGTGGGTTTGGGTGAATCCTGACCCACTGAGGCAGATCCCTAGTCACACACAGACCCTTATGTCAGAGGTAATCAAGTATTATTCCAAAGCTGCTGGCTGTGGGGCCCCTCCTGTGCGCACACAGGGGTACATATGGAAGTTATTAACAAGTTTCAGTGAAGGATTTTGGGAAATTAACCCCCAGGACCCCAGAGCACCGCCAACAGACAGCTAGTCGGGAGCAGATGAAGAGCAGTTTCCTGCTGGATGCCTGTGGCATGTTGGGACTGAAAATCCAGGCCCTTTGCAGTCCAGCAGAGGAAGCCCCTCTCACAAGGGCTAAACTTTTCAACTTCTGCTGTTAGGATGAATGGTTGAAAAAAACCATCTGTGGGGCTGTGTAAGATTCCTCGACAAACTGAAATGAGTCAACTGGAGAAATGTATAACATAATGTATAAAAATGCAAACAATTTTCCTCTGTTCCCCAAATGGTGCTCAAGAGGGTGTGAGGAAGTTTGTAATTTCTTTCTAAGTCCCTTTAAGAGGCACCAAAAGAAACGTTTGGATGTGGGCCACCAAGAGCTGCTCTGACATGGCAGAGGGACCGGTTCAGAGGCAGGGTGATTAAAGTGAACATCTCCCACTCGTTAATGAAAGCAGGAGGATGTCGTTTGCAGTCACCCCATAGAAATAAAGTCTTAGGGTTTTGCTTTGTACATCTTTATCTCAAGCACTGAAAGAAAAAGGTTTCTTTCCCAACATCCAAGCAGAAAACGAAGGGGGACTTTCTAAAGCCAGCTGTAGCCAATGCACTTTTCACATTCCTGTTCTCCCCAAATTGGTTTCCTTTCTTGCACCAATCCTGATCTGGAAAGTGACCTCTCCTTGGGAATAATAAGGATACTCACCCATAACGTGCTTTAAACCTTCCTAATATAACAAAGCTTGGCAGTCATTCACTGCTTTTCATCCACAGATCTCAAATCAATTTGCTACAGCCCTGCATGCTATTGACTTACTTGTAAGACAGAGATGAGCGCTTGCTGTGCAATTAAAAAAAACCAAAAATAAAAAAAAAAGAACAAAATAAAGCAGACTTTATTAAAAACCCAAATTATTTCCTTCTCTCTTGGTGTGATTTTCCTAAGGCACAACGCTGGCTGCAATCGGGGCTCTTCCACAGCCCCCAGCCATGCAGCCCAAGGTGCTCGTTTTCGGCCAAATGAGCCTGGTTCACAGCCAGGTCAGAGCAATCCAGTTTGAAAGCTCTTCCCTCAGCGAGCTACAGCCGCGGCCATAAAACAGAAGCATTCCTGTGCTCGGTTATAAACGAGGAAGAAATGAGCCCACTCCTCCTCCCCCTCTCCCCCATCCCCAGTATATCTGAGGGGAAGGTGGCCAATGCATCTCGGTGACAGCAGACCAAGGCAGAGGAATGAGGGGATGGACAGGCTGCTGGGGGCAGCAGACCTGGCCCCACTCCTCCCCCAGCAGGCAGAGAGGGAGGGCAGCCATGTGCTAACCCCACTGAGGCAGGGGCTTACACCTTAAAGTGAGGGCACGGTGCCAAAATGCAGGTGCCCAGAACCACCAGAGATGCCCACAGGGGTTGGCAGGGAGGTGTAGGAGCTACAGCCAGAGCTCTGCCCAAACAGTGCAGAGGGTGAGCAGTGGGATGGTGCCCACCCAGGAGGGAGACCAGGACAATCATCCACAGCAGGCAGCATCACCCAGAGCACACACGTGACCCAGGGGCACTCCATGTAGTGTGGGGAAAATAGGAGGGAAGTGGTTTTCCATCAGCCAGCATGACACAGCACTTGGCCAGCGCCAGCACCATCCCAGTCCCTCTAAGGGGGTTTCTGCAGGCACAGCACCTGCCATGACAGCACCACCACTGCCATCTCCTCCATGGCCAGCCCCACCTCCCTGTCCCATGAAAATGCAGGGCCAGAGAGTTGTTCAGGGGAAGGGACCCCTAGAAGTCTCTAGTCCAACCTGGCTCAAACCAGGGCCAGCTCCAGCATTGGTTCAGGCTTGACCCAGCTGTGTCTTCCAACTTTCCAAATGCAAAGACTGTACCTCTCTGGATAACCTCCCCCCCAATCAGACTTGAAACAAGGGATGTCCTCACAGCCTGCCTGGACCTGTTTCCCCTATATCTGCTGTGCACCACTGTGGTGTGAGCCTGACCTCTTCATTGGTACAGGCAGGCTGCTGTTAGGTCCCTTTGCAGCCTCTCCTTGCCGGGCAAGTGCTCCAGCCCTGAACTTCTTGTCATCACCCCTGACCTCACTCCAATTTACTACACTTTTATTACGCCAGGGAACCCCAAACTGGAGGCAATACTCCAGCCCCAAACTGGGGTATAAGGAGCAGCCACTGCAGCAAGGTAACCGCCCCCCTCCCCTTCTGGCAGTGCTCCTGTTGATACAGCCCAGGATGCCACTGGGCCTTGCTGCCAAATAGCCTGCAGGAGGATTTAGCATCTCTCTCTCTCTGCCAAAACCCCTGATCCCTGCAAGGGTTACAGTGCTCAGAGAGGGCTGTGGCAGGAGGCGGAGATCCCAGTAACCCTGAATGATGGGGTGTGTGAGCAGGGGATTAACAGGGCAGTTGTCTCAGGAGAAGCTGAGCCCCAGGCCGGTCACGATACTGCCTGGGGTAATGCAGGGCACCACAGCCTGACTCAGGCATCTAAGGGCTCCAATTCACCACCTCTAACAGACTCGCGACAGTGACGGGTGCAATTACCTGCTTTGCTTTTTGCCCTATTCCTGCACGAGATCACAGCTCCAGCAGCAAGTAACACCATACCCACGTGTCAGCCACCACCGCACACATACACCCTGCGACAATGAACAATCCCAGCTCGTGCTTCTGCACTGGGCCAAGAGCCACAGCAGCTGCAGGGCTGCCCCTGGCCTCCCCAAGAGCAGGAGGAGGGGCGGCAGGGAGAAGGAGCAGGCAGCAGGGAGATGGCAGCCACTACTCTGGCACTTATTTAACTACCTGAGTTCAAAAGCCAGGGCCCTGAAATAGGAGGGCAGGCACCTTGCTGTCAGCAGAGTGGCAGAGAATAATTCAGAGAGTAATTCATACCATTCAAGATAGGCGCCTGTGATGAATCACACCCCGTATCTCTCTCCACTGACCACGCTTTGGTTCCTCAAGTAAGACGCCTGAAGCCAAAAGAGCAAATCCAGAGCAATCTCGCTCCATGTTCACCTTTTTTCCCCTCATACAGGTCTGAAGGGGGAAGCCAGTCCAAGCTCAGCAGGCTGCCTGCTTGGTAGCATGCAGAACAGTTTGGCTCAGATTTTATAGTAGTTTAATTTCTCCTTTCAAGGAGCTGTTTTCATGTCATCATACCTGCCTGCACCCTGGAAATGAACCATAACCCTATTTAAGCTGACTCTCTTCCTCTCATTTGCACTCATCCTCACCAGTTCGGGTTCACTGATGCTGTGCCCTATCCTACGATCCTGACTTACTCACATTTCTTTCAAACACCTAGCAAAAAATAAGTACCAAGAATAATTCTGAATTCAGAATCACCCCTACATTTCTAGGAAATATCTTATGTTTAGAAAATGCCTTTCCTGATGACTCTGTAGGATGAATTAGGGTTTTTTTTTCCCAGGTCAGGCCATTTGCATCCTGCATTTGGTCTTTGTAAGAAATTTGTTTGGTTTCAGTTTGATTACCATGTCCTAAACTAACCAGGCTTCCAGTACTGCAAGGGAATGAAAACAGCGCCGTGTATTCATTGACTTAAACCCTAAAAGTATAAAAACACGTTTATTAAAATATATAAAGTCTTAGCTTGCCCTTTTTGAGGCAAAACCGTAAGGTTCCTCGGTGCCCCTAGGCGGCAGCAGCAAACTATCAGATGAGCATAAAAAGGGCACTGGACTGTCCCAGGACATACCAGACTCTCCAGTTCGGGGTCACCTCCGCAGGAATACCATGCCCTTAGTATGATGTCACTCACCTGCACTCCCAAATACCTGTTCAAATAAAGCAACGCAAAAGCCAGTGAAGCTGCACATATCGCACACGGCTGCAATGGTTCCCCTCGAGTGCGAACGCCGGCCTCCCAAGTGGCAGGCATGGCATCTGAGCTGCCAGGAGCAGAACGTGCCCTCGCACTGCCACAGCTCTGCGGGTATCTGGCACCGGGGTCGTCCCCACTGATGCTCGAGCTGCGCCGCTGTGGGGCTGGACTCAGCTGTACCACTTCAGGAGGGCAGATCTGAAGCAGAAACAAGCACGGGCACTTTGGGATAGAGGGAAACATGGGGCTGACCTGGGAGGAGTGGCAGCTCGCCTGGTTCTCAAGCCTGTTAAGTTATAAATGGAGTAGAGAGGGGGACTTGGCGGCGCGTGTGGGGAGGAAATCTCTGCTCTTCAGGTTTGGCTTTACCCCAGGCATCTCCAGGGAAGGTCACACACGCTGTGTGTGCACAAGAATGCAGCTGTCACAGCCAGTGGTTTCAAGCCCTGCTCCTCCTGCCCTTCCTTTCATCTCCCAGCAGCCAGTCCAGCCCCACAGGTGTGGTGTGCATCCCACCAGCATTACAGGGACCTCCCTTCATCTCCCATGCCCACAACATCATCTCCCAGCCCAGGATGGAGGAGCGGGGCTGGGGATGATGCTCCCCTCTGACCCTCCCCTTCTGCCTGGGGGAGAGACCCCCTCCTCCCTGGGGTGCATCCCCGAGGAGCCCCCCAGCCCTGCTGTGTGTCCCACTGCAGTGCCAGCAGGCAGGTTCCGGCAGCACAGTTCTCGCAGTGTGGGCACTGTCCGGCGGCTCCGGCACAGGGGCTCTGAGAAGACCAGAGGGGTTCCCCCCATCTCGTCAAAGTGCAAGGGGTTGTTTCGGGTCCCCGCCACCACCAGCTCCAGCAGACGGACCACACAGTCTGAAAACCAGTTCTTCAGGCGGAAATAGCCCTCCTGGAAAGAGATTCGGAGGCTGACAGGCCCCGTTGGCATCCGCACACTGAGGCTGAACAAGCAGTTCCCCTGCGAGCTGTCCCGCACCAAGTAGGTGCCAACAGGCTCCCTCTGGAGCTTGGCGTGAGCCTCCCCCACTGATAAGGGGCCCCAGTAGAAGTCGCTGGCCTGAAGGATATTGAGGGATCGCTCCAGGACCTCCCACTCGCAGCTGCGAAACATCCGGAAGCGATCGGGCAAGCTGGGGGGTGCGGGGCTGGGGACAACGCTCCGATTCTGCCTTTGCGGATGAGAAACAGTGGTGTGCGCGTTGTGTAGATCATCTGGCCTCCCTCTGATCATTTCTCAAAGAGCCCATGGATCCTGGAAAGATGCTGCCTTTACCATGCTTCCTCCTTTGCAGCCAGCCTGCAGGACAGAAGGAGAGTGAGGCAAACCCAATACTTTCCAGTGCAAGGTAGCACCTCAGAGCTCTGCATCCACAGGGTTTCTGTGATTCACAGCTGTGGATCTTCAGCACCCCCTCCCGCAGGCTGGTTTGGACCTAGCAGGTCCTGGCATTTTGAGACTTCCCTCTGTTGGATGTTTAAGGGTTTCTAAGCCTGGCCTTCAGACTGGCAAGGGGAAATGACACCCCAAAATAGAAGGGAAAAATTTCCCAAAGCAGGAAGGCATTGTTTACTTTGTCACTCAGCTAAAGGCAGAAAGATTTCCTCTTGCTTCTCCAACCCTTTCTCTGACAAAAGGACAGACAACAGGACTTCGAAGCAGAAGATGAGAAACGAGCCTTTCCCACCATCATCATCTTGGACCATCACCCCTTCAAGAAATGCTTCACCACCACTTCAGGGCTAGGACTGTCCCAAATGAAACCACTTAACGTTGATCAGACACTGCTGATGTCCGAGGAACAGTTGGGCTCAGGCCCTTCCAGCCCCTTAACTTCTGTTTCTACCAGAGGGACAACCCTCACCATCACTTGCCCTCTCCCAGGGCCTCATAGTCCTCCACTCACATGCTGTATCCAAAGTGTCCTCCCTCACTGTCACGACCCTGCTCATGTCCTGCACCTCATATTATCACTGTCTGTTTTCAGAAACACAAATTCCTGAATCCACTGTTGCCACCGGCCATCCCAGTCATTTCAATTATATAAAAAAGTTCGTATTCGGCGTGTGTGTGTGTGTGTGTGTGTGAGTGTACGTAGGCATAAACATAAAAACCACAGCCCCCAAGCCAGAGCTCATTCTGTGTGAGAAGCTGAGCTGTTACATACCACTTCCCCAGGCCTGACAAGTCAGTAGCTCACCGCCAAGCCCTGCCCTCTGTCCCCTGACATACCCATTAACCCAGTCACACTCGCTGACAGCGCAGCCACGCTCCCAGCAGAACAAACTGCTGACATGCAGCCTGCAGGGAGGAAGAGACACGCTCCTCCAGCTCCCGCACTCCCAGCTGCCATGGAGGCAGGAGAGCACTGGGGCTCACAGCAGGCATGCAGCCCACCAGGGAAGGTGCAGGGACCTGCGAAGGCTTGCTCTGCAGGGAGAGCTTTACGTTAGGCTTTGCTCCTTGAGAGTCTCCCCTTACCTTGCACCCTTTGCTGACTATTCAAAAACCTCCTCTCTGTGCTCCTGCCAGCTGGATGGCTGTGCAGAGCCCACTCTGCGCTCAGGGAGAGGACATGGAGCAGCGGGGCCAAACGTCTTTCCCTTGCACGGGCACAGCAGTTTTGGGAAGGAAGCATCTGCCCCGCAATGCCTTGCCTACAGTCATCTTTTCTCCCCTAATATCTCTCTCAATACTTCACAGTAATACTGATAATGTAGTTGTCATGTATGGCCCCAATACAGGGGGCCATAAACCCCCTTTCCAAGAGCAGCCTGGGAAGCTTCTCTGGTTTCTATCCAAGCCATTTGTAATCCACAGGCTGCTAACATCCCTGGTACCACTCTGAATGTTGCTGATCCTGCCCTTTAGCTACGTGTCACCACGGGGAGGGAAATTCCACTCTGAGAAAGGTGGGAGGGGTAGGATGGAGTTAATTAGGTCAGGTTTTTCCTTTCCCATTAAAAAGAAAAAACCAAAACAAATACCCACGAGGCAGCAGTTGAAAGGTGCCTGGATGGATCAGCAAGTCAGACTAAATCATAGGACAAGTTGATGTAGTGAGCAGAATGCAAGTTGCCACATGCGGCGACTAGGGCCATCTATTATCACCAAAAACTCAGCCCTGTAGATGCCACAGCATCTCTGTCCCTCTCCTCCTCTCTGCTGGGCAAGGAGGCTATAGAGCCCTCTGACATCAGCTACTATAGAGAAAGAAGGTCATGCTCCTGCCAGCTGTGTCCCAGGCTGCAGCCTTGGTGGGAGTGAGACACAGCCTTGCTCCCACCAGCAGCCACTCTGCCCAAACAGCAACTTCTCTTGGGTTCAAACAGAAATTTTGCCAATCTCATGGGTCTAGGTTAGAAAATGAATTCAAGCAGGCAAACAGAAGCAGGCAGCTGTCTTTCATTTCCAGGCTAGTTTTAAAACCCAAAAAATAAACAGATAACTTGTTTAAGGCTGCAGATGCCATTTGACAGAAAAAAAACCCAACCCCAACAAACTTGTTTATCCCAGTTCTCAACCTTGAGTCATTCTCCTGAGTCCTTTAAGAAAAATCCAGGGCTACTGGAAGTCTGACTTGACTAAGAACAGAGACTGCGTCATCGTTTCGAATTCAAAGTAAATGCAAAAATAGCACCCTCACAATTTGTTCACTCGGTCTGCAATCCACATATGGGTCAGAGCCTCGGATGGTGTGAATTTTGTTTAACTCCAGTGACCCATTTTCAACAGATGGCTGCCTGGCCTGCAGCACAAGATTAGTGATATAAATATTAGCCCTAGAACTGCTTCCTGATACCACCTTTGAGGTTCACTTTTAATGGGTCAACAGGTCCTACGTGTACATGGCCTCCCACATCACAGATAAGCAGACTCTCAGGATTAGGAATAAGCCAGCCCAAGGGTGTAACGAAATACACATGCATAATTAGCTCTTCTCCCCATCTGCCACACCACAATTTGCTTTCCCTCCCTGCCCCCTCCAAAAAAGCCCCAAAACCCCCAATGCCCAAACATGTTACTCCCCAACCCCACCCCCCACTGCAAGACAGAAATGTGCTTGCAGCCAAAGCAGCATACGCTAAAAAGTTGGCGTCCTGCTAATTAAAAGGCTGGGTAAGTTTCCCCAGATCTTCTGATTTACTACAAGTTCAAGAGCTTTTCAAAGTAAGTGCTCTTGACACAGGGCATTCTGCTTCCCTCCTCGCTCACTACGCAGGCAAAGCAGCATATTTCATATAAGGAGACAATTCTAGTAAACTAGAGGACTGTACGCGGTGTCTGGTGTCAGCCAAGCCAGCCCTGCACCCTGGGGCTTGACAAATCTGGCATGTTCAACAGCAGCTTCAAGTACTCAGCTATGATTTGTTCTTGCACTCTTCCTCCAGGACACTTGAAAGAGCTTACCTCTTCAAATTTACCACCCATAGGGATGAGTTTCTGGACGTCAGGCCTGGAAATGGTCCAAATTCAAGAGCTTGGATGAGGCACTTCCCAGTTTTTACAAAGCTTCACTTAAGAGCAGATCCATCCTTTGAAAAGAAAGAGATGTCCATCAAACAGGTGACCAAATCCATTAGTTTGCCATAATGAGGGCCTAAAATACAACAAATCTGGGGACAGACTGTCTGTCTCAACCTCTCTGACCTGTATTATAGTAGAACACATACACAGCACTTCATATAGCCACAAAGACAACAGATTGTTGTTGCCATTATTATTGTTACTTCCAAAACCATGAGCTGATTAGGTCCAGAGAGCTCACAGAGGGCCTAAGGACAAATGCAAAGACCCTAAAGTGGTCACCATTTTCTGGAAGCAGGAAACTTAAAACCCAAATATTGAGAGATGATGGCAACAGGAATAAGCTTAAGGATTTTTAAGGTCAAGGACCTCGGGGGTACTGGTGGATGAAAAATGGGACACAAGCCAGGAATATGCACTTGAAGCCCAAAAAGCCAACTGTATCCTGGGCTGAATCAAAAGGAGCGTGAGCAACAGGCTGAGGAGGTGACTGTGTCCCTCTAATGATACCCCACCTGGGGTCCTGTGTCCAGCTCTGGGACCCCCAGTACAAGAAAGACATGGAGCTGTTAGAATGAGTCCAGAGGAGGGCCACAAAGATCATCAGAGAGCTGGAGCACCTCTGCTATGAAGACAGGCTGGGAGAGTTGGGCTTGTTCAGCCAGGAGAAGGGAAGGCTCCAGGGAGACATTATTGCAGCCTTCCTGTACCTAAAGAGGCTTACAGGAAAGCTGGAGAGCAACTCTTTATCAGGTAGCATAGTGACAGGACAAGGGGTAATGGTCTTAAACTAAAAGAGGGTAGAATTAGTCTAGATGTAAGCAAGAAATATTCTATGATGAGGGTGGTGAAACACTGGAACAGGATGCCCGGAGAGGTGATAGATGCCCACCCCTGGAAATTCAAGGACTCTGAGCAACCGGGTCCAGTTGAAGATGCCCCTGCTCATTGCAGGGAGGTTGGACTAGGTGACCTTTAAAAGTCCCTTCCAACCCAAACTATTCTATGAATCAGAAGAGCAAACTCAAACTCACGCTCAATGTAATGCACAACATTTACAGTCTCTTATCTGAAACACAGCAGGTAGCCATTAGCTGTGGAGTTATCCAAATAGCGAGCTGGTCTGTTCTGGCCTGTGCTATTTATTCTGCCCCACTTTGCCAGCACCCAAGACTCTTCCTTCTCACCTTGAGGATGGAAAACTAACCCACTGATCTGGTGGAGCAGCAGACCACCACTTGTGCGATCATCTATCTGTCAGCAAGCTGAGAAAATAAGCCCAATCTTGTGCACACCTTTCAGAGGCAGGCCCTGTAAGGCCTTCTACCTAGGCTCCATTACTTACCCTCACTTCCCTGCCTCTCCCCCAGCTGAGCCCAAACTGGGCACACCACTCCATAAGCCATGTTGACACAAGGCTAGCAGAACTGCTGGTCTGTCCCATTACGATGCTGCCCACTCCATTTGGTGTTGACATCTCCCAGCTCAGTTATCAATCCCACAGTTCCCAGCACCGTAAGAGAGAGGCTGGGATGATGTGGGAAAGCTCTCCCTGAGGTACCCCGCAAGCCCATGCAGCAGCATCCCCATTCCAGGCAGCAGAGCTCAAGTAGACATCTCTTGCTTGCATGTCTGCATCCCACAGAAATGCTCTGCCTACTGATTAGTGGCTGGAGAAGATGTTTCAAAGGAAACCTCGAGCTGGAAGAGAAACCTCCCCGCTCAGAGCCAAGCACACAGCGCTGTGTTTCAATGGTGGGCCAGCCTTGTTCTCACGGCTGTCACCATCTGCCACGCACTGGCACCAGTTTAAACCACGAGATATCACTGGGTACAGTGCATGGCTGCACAGCCACGCTTGTCACAAGCATCCTACCACAGCCAAGGCAACCAGGGCAGATGCAGAAAGAGCTCACAGAGGGGGGAAAGGCAGGGGCAGGAGACGCATAGAAGAGATGTGCGCCAAAGAGCACAGAGGGAGCTGCGGTTAGGCGAGGAATGTGGCGCAGCGAAGAGGACCAGCATTAATCACAGCCAATTTCTGCAGCACAAGGCAGACTTAGGAGGCACTGCAGTTCCCTCTATAGCAGTGCCATAGTTATAAAATAGCTACATATATTTGATGTAAGGGTGCCAGTATGCCTGACATGTGAAGGAATACATGGAAAAAAAGACAAAACTACACACACATATACACCCCAAACCAAAACCACGTCTCCCTGCAAGGCCAACGTTCAACAAGGATGCAATATAAAACATATATATGTTTAAAAATATATGAATAATACATTTAAAACGTCACGGCAGCACACTACCCATGACAGATCCTGCCCCATGCAGAAGAGACGCAGAGCAGGAGGATCCTACACATAGGCTCAAGGAACCAGCAGCTGGAGGAACCTTGCAAGAGGACCCGGTCTTACCAAACCCTTCCCGACATCTTAAGAGTTGGAGAATGTACTTCAAAACCCACACGTAACTTCCCATAGATCTGATATTTAGGTTTTGTACTTCTTATCATATTTTTCTCTTACATGTGCTTTCAGCATTAATGTGACACTTTGCTGATACAAGCTAAAAGTTTTTTACCCCAAGAAAACCCACAAGACAGTGTGATGTGCACCAAATATTCTTCAAGGCAGGGAAGCCTGCAAGCATGTTTGGTTTAAAAAAAAAAAAAAAAAAAAAGGAAGGTGGCAGTTGACAGGGAAAGCTAATTGCTTCTTTTTAATTGCTTTTGCCAGACTAACTGGAAGAGCTGAAAGACTGACCCTGTTTTCATAGAATCATAGAATGGCAAGGGTTGGAAGGGACCCTGAGGATCATAAAGCTCCAACCCCCCTGCCACAGGCAGGGCCACCAACCTCAGGCCTGGAGCTACACAAGGTTGCCCAGGGCCCCATCCAACCTGGCCTTGAACACTTCCAGGGATGGGGCATCCACCACCTCTCTGGGCAGCCTGTTCCAGGACCTCACCACTCTTTCCGTAAAAAACTTCCCCCTAATATCCAATCTAAACCTTCCCTCCTTCAGCTTTAAACCATTCCCCCTTGTCCTGCCATTATCTGCCCTTTGAAAAAGTTGATTCCCCTCCTGTTTGTATGGTCCCTTCAGGTACTGGAAGGCTGCAGTGAGGTCCCCCCGCAGCCTTCTCTTCTCCAGGCTGAACCAGCCCAGCTCCCTCAGCCTCTCCTTGTAGGTTTTCAAGGTCCCCTCCTCAAACCTTGGAAATACTACGCACATTCAGAACAGCTACTTCTAAATGAAAGAGTCCATTCCTCATAGAAATAGCCCAGTGTGACACTGCAATCCCACCTTTTCAGGTTAACAGAGAAGCCACATCACTTCCCTGAACTCGAGGGCTGCTGTGTGGTAGTCAGAAGCAACTACAGCTTGTTCCACAGCCAGAAAAACTAACTAAACTACCAACTCACTTCTGGCAATGACAGCTTCTATCGGAGACCGACTTTCACCCCTGGGTGGAACAGGGGAAAAGAGAATTTTCTTGGAAAAAAAAGAAGTTTGAAAAATCAGAAGGGGTTACTGCCAAGTTTCAAAGCTGCAGCTGAAGCTATCCTGCCACAGCTTAAGTAAAAAGAGTGGCTGGTCCTTACCTCTGGGCAGCGCAACAGCATTTTTGGTAAACAAGGGAAGCCCAGACGCGCTGCTCCTGACCCTTACAGTGTCATAGCAAGCAGCCATCCCTGCGAATGTCAGGGCAGCAGAGCCACGCAAAGCATCAGCCCCGTGCCTGGCAGGGGGGCACAGCCCTGCGTGGCTGCCTTGCCATCCCCCCTTCCCTTCCCACTGCCCGCTGGTCAGGGAAGGAGCCTTCTCCTCTGGTAAGGCAACTTAGGTGTCCCCCCAGTTCAGGTGCAGAAACAAGATGGGGAGGGCACAGTGAGGAGGAAGAAAGAGGCCTAGACAATGCCAGTCCCTTGAGGCTCCCTGTTGGAATCGCTCTGTCCCGTCTCCCCAGGACACAGGTACATTTCCTCTGTTTCAGCCTCTCAGCACTAAATTGACCTTTTTCAGTTGTTCCAGCACCCTGTCTGAGGAAATGAGTAAATCCTGCGAATCGAAGGCCTTCAGCAGTCCCCGCAATGGCTGTGGCCTCTTATCAAAACCATCACATTTAGCAGGAAAGGAATTCAAAGCAGCAGCTAACTCTAAGAAACGAGCAGTGTCTGCAGCTAAAACTGGTTCAGCATCATGATCAGGCTTAGGATTTTAGAGAATACTCACAGGCGCTTGACCAGCGCGAGCCAGAGCACGGAGGCACAGGGGAAAGATCCTCCCTTGGCTCTTCAGAAGGACCATCTTCAGAAGATCTGAGGGGTCACCAAGACTCATTGAGAAGTACCAGTTACTGTGCCATCAGAGGAAAGGGTGAGCGTCACAAAGCACAAACACACCACAACACTAAGTTTTTTAACAGGGGATTTCCAACACACAAAATAAAGAAACTAGTCCAGAGAGTCAAAAGTGAAAAAAAAGTTAAGTCATGAGAAGTTATTTAGGAAATTTTAAAGTGACAGAGTGTGCAGACCTCCCATAAACAATGGAGGAGAAGACACTGGCTGGGTAAAAGGAAAGGCTTCAGAGACAACGTGGGTCACACCACAGGTATCAGCTGTAGGCACAACAGCTTGCAAGGGCCTCTGCCATGGATCAGAGGCACCAAACATACTCATTGCAAAACCACAGCTCCTGCCTAAATCTTGCTACAACCTCAATAATCCTTCAGAATATGAAAAGCTAACCCTGGTGGAGCCGATATGAAGGAATATAAAACACTGACAGTAGGGAACAAATTTACATGAGGATGGCTGTCATGAAACTGGGACAGCAGGTAGCCAAGATAAACAAAAGAAATGGCATTTTTGGTTTATCAAAACCAGAAAAACCTCTGGAGGAATCATATCGTTCACTGGGATACCAGCAAGTGGGGATGATGACAGCAGAAAAGCTACACGAGCAAGCAGATATCCTTTTGTTTTTCTTGCACAGGATGCTGAGGACAGTCCCCAGTATTTCATGTTATTTAACCTGAAGCAGGCAGGGGCTGGGGGTGGTGGTGGTGCCCCATCAGACAAGATGGGGAAAACTGACATTAAAGAGCAGAAAGTCAGTGGGACACAGTAGACTATACCCAGGGATTTTGAAGAAATTTGGAAACGGCTGGTTGAGCTGCAAAGAGAGGTGCTCTCTCAAGTCAGCTGCTACCACCACTGCCAGAGGGCTGCAAGTGTTGTAGCAAGTATTTTTTGTCACACGATGCTAAGGTGCAGCACACAGCTACCTGACTGTGGGGGAGTGGCAATCCCCAGACAGAGCTCCCCACCAGGATGATGGTATCTGAAGAAGCAACAGCTGCCGAGACATGCCTTGTGCTTCCCCAAAGCCTCCATGCCAGAACCAACTCAAAAAGTGAGATGTGATGCGTGAGGTAAAGAACTGGCAGCACCCCGGGACCTGTAAAGACAAAAGACAAGGAGCAGATGCTCTCCAGGATGAGAGGGGTGAGAAAAGGGTGTCCTGAGAAAACAGGTATTTCCCACCCTGCACATCCCATCCCCTCTGTGCCACCCTCCTATTCACTGCATCTTCCCCCTGGACTGGGGGAGGTTGGACCCGATGATCTCTTCAGGTCCCTTCCAACCCCCTATGATTCTATGATTGTCTCAGCCCACTTTGCAGAGCATCCCTTCCCACCTGCTTGACAGGTTGGTGGGGCACCAGTACCCCCAGCTCAGATGGGAGGGGCTCCCTTCCCCCAACCCATACAAACACACATGCTACCCCAGGTCCCTTTCTAGAAATCCTCTCCCATGGTGTGCAGGCTGTCATTACCCATGGCATCTCCAACACTGAAGGTCTAACCTTGCATCCCCACCCCAGCAGGCAGCTTCAAACCTCAAGGTACTTAAATCTAGGCAACCAGCTGGAAAAGCAGCAAGCCCTCTCCATTGCCTCCCCAGTGACAAAACCCACTTCACTCTCCACAGGCCAGAGAAGTCAGAGGTCACTCAGGCTGGCAAGCATTGGGAGACCAGGTGAGATTCTGTCCCCACAAATCCAAGTGGATGCAGACTTGTAGGAAAACAAACACCGGGCCTGTATTTTGAAGTGTGATAAATTAATTGGCACGGCTGATGAATGAGCAGAGTAACCACGCTGAGAGTTCGTTAGGGAAAGCTCTAGCTTTGAATGCAAAAGCAGGCAACAAAAACCAAGAAGCAAACACGAGTGTGAGGCTGCAAAATGGATAGGTAGAAACGTAACAGTAATGTCACCACCTGAGATAATGTGCTCAGTTCCAGTCACCTTAAATAAAAACAGAGAATTGAAACAAAGCGGATGGGCCTAAAGATGGCTGATAAGAAGTCAGATGTAAGCGTTCAGGCAGAGAGAAACTGGAGAAAAATTCATGCTCAGTTTAGACGTCAGCCAGATACGAGGGGATGCAAGAGAAAGATATGGTATGATCAGCCTTGTTCTTTTTATGCTCTTTCATAAAAGAAGAGAGGAAGTTCAAAGGTGACAGAGATTGAAAAGTAACTAATTTTAAAACTCATAAAAGGAAAAAACTCCAATCACATAGACATTGAAATGCTGCTGCTGGGGAAAGTGAGAGAGCTGATCTGAGGACTCTCGTTTCTCTTCTTTCTCAAACATCTCTGCTCTGTCTCTTACACAGAGGAATCCAGCAGCAAGAGGCTGGGTATTTTAGCATCACCTTTTCAAGCCACTACTTAACCATTCAAACTTTACGTAAGACTAAGTGGAGCCCTGGAGCCCCGCTCACAGCACAAACACCCTTCAGTCAGGCAAAACTGAAAAAGTAAACACGGGTTTATAAAGTCACTACATGGAATCAGCTGCTTTGGTTAAAGCAGCTCAGCGTGGTTTTTCTCCTCATTTTTTAATGACTAAAAAGGACAGCACCTCTTGCTTACATGTGCTGAATTGAATATTGGTGAGCAACCTACACAAATGGCACAGTTCAGCAATTACTGCTAAAGAAATGCCACACAGAAATGGCTGCAGCAGAGGTTAGGAAGAAACATTCCCTCTGTCTCAGCAGCCGCTCGAGCGGGGCTCCTGGTCCACTGTGTCACTTAGCCAGGTCTTGGAGGATGAATGTAATTTCTACCAGGGGAATGGAGAACTTTTCTCCAGCTCCATCTTCCCTCCCTCCCTGTCCCAAACTCTCACCAGAAAACAAGGAGGAACTCAAATACACATGAAGAATAACACAGATGAAGAATAACATTGCCAGTCTGTCAAAAAGCACAATCTAACCATTCCTGCAGGCATCTGTGCATCATGTCACCACGAGCATGCTGACCCAGGCAAACCATGCTGAGCCCCTCTCAGCTTTAGCAAGGCACCTTCAGCAAGCTCCACAGGTGCCCAGCAACATGGTTCTGACTGCAGGCACTGGAGTGGAGATCTTTCACATCTTCCAACTGCTAATAGTCACAGTTATCTTCTTCCCTGACAGCCTTAGCCTAAGTTTCCAAATAAATTTTGCTACTGAGGAAGTATGAAAGTAGATCCAAAGTGTTTCTGAAGTGCAGAATCACAAACACACTGCACCACCCCACCTCCCCATTGCACGAGTCACAATGTGAATTCAAAATTTTTCTTCTACATTTGCAAGGGATGAGGGGGAGGACGAAAACTCTCTGGTTAGAGGAAGGCAACTGAATGCTGACAGCTTAACCCAATTTTGCCAGCCACAGCTCCAAAAAGAACCAACATAGAGCTAAAGCAGTCTATCTGCAAACTTAACACTGGCACCGTTCAGTTCCTTCCCTAGTCTTTTGCATGTGTTTGTGAACAAGCAGAGGCACAGAGAGCGCATGGGGAGCAGGAAGGGAGAAGGCAGAGAGAATGTGCATTATCAAAATACCTTGAGAGCAGTTCTTGGAAATGTGCAGCCTGCAAGCCTGTATCAGACACTCATTTCCTGTGAAGTGCACACAGGCCTTTTCATTTTCTCCCCTGAAGAAGGACGAAAATAAGAGGGCAGCTCTGAAGTCTCCAAAGACAGCACAAACCCAGCGTTTAGCAGTTTCACTAATACTGAATTAACATTTTTATATCATCAAATACCTACTGAACAGAAGCAGAGATTCCCAGAAGTTTAAGAAGTAGGCCTTTCTACATCTCTCGCTTCTAAATCTTAACTTGAAATCTTGCACTTGGTCGGGGCGGGGGAAATGAATTTTACTCGAGTCACTTTGACCACTCACTCACACAAAGCCACCAAATCCTACTACATCAAACACCGCTCTTTTTTTTAAGGGCCTGAGACCAATTTCAGCAAGATGGTGAGCTAATGAAGGCTGCAGGATATGCACAAATGCAAACCAGAAGAGCAGGCAGTAGAGAAGTGCACTGACAGGACAGAAGGGGTAAGTTGGTATCATGAGGGCCTTCTGCACCTACTTAATTAGATCCTTGATTACACACAATGTAGTGTGCAGTTGCATTATTTGAAGTAAACATAGGATGCCTCCTAATGACACACACACTAAATGCCTGTACTCCATAAAAGATCTCTCATCCCAGCATGGCATACTCAGCTCTTGTACCATCCACATTTTCATTTACAGAAAGAGATGCAGGTGCACACCTCTCCCAGCTTGTGAGCTTTCAGTAAGCACCATGAGTTGAGGTCTGCAGCAGCCTGGAATAACAGCTCAGGAACATGCTACCTCCCCGCAGCTTTTATTAATTGAACTACAGCATCAACCCGGCCCCAGTGATGTTGTATTTAAGTATTGGCACTATCTGTTTACTGCTGACCAAACTAAGGTAGGAGAAACCAAGAGAGAGAAGTCTGTGGGTGGTAGGGGGAGATGGGGTGGCGAGGAGCTGAAAAGAAGGACTTGGAGGAAAGAGCAAAACCCCAGCAGGGACAAAGAGAAGGAGGAAGAAGGGAAGAAACACAAGCTCCAAAAGCACATTTTCTCTTTTGTTTCTCAGCAGTGCAACCACAGCATTAGTGACAGCAACTAAGAATTCACACCACCCAACTCCAACTCTATCCTGGCGCAAACTGACCTCCAACTTCACAGAGATCCCAGTTGGATTGAGGGTAAGAGGCACCGGCTGCATGTTTGAAGCTGTCATCTGGAAACTGAATTTGGCCCCTCAAAGCAGGCATGGCAGGAGCAGGGACAAGGACACACATCTGAGAAAAGTTGCAGCAGCTCAGCCTTTCCCCGGTTCCCCTCAGTGCCTGCTTTTTGGGACGCTAGCACAGCTTACCCGTGCCTTCCAATGCAATCTTAAAACAAAAGCCCTGAAGTACCTCTCAACGCAACTACTACGCTGAAGTGATAAGCCAGAAAGGTTATTGAAGGACATCAACATACTAAACAGTAACAAGGAGCACAGAAAAAAAAAACAACCAAAGGCCCAGGGCCCCAATCTGGCTAAGGAAAAGATGGGAACCTGTGTGGGAGGCTGGCATCCCAGTAATGCCGAGGGTTTGTGCCCAAGAGCCTTCCACTCTGGAAGGGACAAGAATCTGCACTTCAACAACTAAGACTTAAATCACATAGCCAGCAGAATCACTCACGAACACAGAAACAAAGCTTGGCTTCATCTGCAGCAACTGGCCACATCTCATCGTAACTTGATTCAACCAAGACCAACATTATGCGATAATAGAGCCTCAGTCCCACAAACTTTAGAGCATGTGCATAATTTTAAGCACATGACCATAGCCCCGCTGTGACTGAATAGGCTATTTAAACTTCACGACGCATCCGAACTGCAGTCACAACTTTTTCGGGAAAGAAGATACGTCTGTGTAGCCTCTTAAGGGTACAGAGGGACTGTAATTTCTGATCCCACTCCATTTTACTGAGTTGAGCATGGTCAACATGTGACTGGGTTTTTCATTTAAGTTCTCTGAGAGCTGCAAGGGCTAGAGCTAACAAACAGCACTGTCTGGACCACATAGTCCTAAATAGCAGCTTGCTAACAATAATCTTTACCCTCAGCTTTCCAGAACAATGGTCAAGCCACATCCCCCTCCTTCACCCATGAGGGGAAGAAAAAAGCCAAGACATTTATTTAACATTTTTAAGTTCCTCTCAGTTACCTCCAGGGTTCATCCAGACCCTGTTTCTAAGCTCTGACTGAGCTGGAAGGAATACACACTTCAACGAATTTAAAAAGAAACCTCATACGAGTAGCACGAACTGTTTTAGGTGTTAACTATTCCAAAATTCTCAGTAAGAGTGCGTGTGTTTGTGGGGAAAAAGTGAGTAGTGGATCCTACATGGCTTCGAGCACCATGACTCAGATTGCAGAAAGAAGGAGGGTTTAGCGATAACCTTTGCCGATGAGGCTTTCAAGAGGCGCGCAGCACTGATCTTCTGAGAAGAGGCAGGTGTGAGGCTGCATTCTGACTGTACCGGTCCGGGGGATGGCAAGCTCCTCTGCCCCAGCCGGCACGCACGCTCCCGGTTCACGGTTACCCCGTTTCCCTGTAACACCTTCGATTCTGGCAGGCAGCCTGGTTTTCAAGCGAAGGCTGAGCCTAACACCCTGCGCTGCTCCTCCCGCGGCTTACGTGAGGGAAAGAAGTGGTGTGAAGACCGAGTTACCGGCTCCCTGAACCCGGGCGGCTGCTTCCCTACAGATCTGTCCGAAACGTTGCATAATTGGCAGGTTTCGCTTTAAAACAAGCGTTTCCCTACCCTGATGCTGTGGGGGAACACCTTGATGGCAGCGCAAGCCCCAAGGACCACGGAGAACCCGGGCTGCTCCCAGCATCCCACCACCACCCCAGCACGGCACATGGCTCCCTTCAGGGCTGGCAGTAAGTTTCTGACACCCCCAAATCCCCCCCCGACCCAGCCTGGGGAAGGGACCCCGAGCCTCAGCACGCTCCCTCTTCTCCCAGCCGGCATCAGCCCCAAGCGGCTCCTCGGAGCCAAACCTGCGGGGGGAGGGGTGGGCTGCACCCCCACCCGGCTCCCTCCCTTGTAAGAAGTCAAGAAAGGACCGGAGGAGACAGAGACACACAACACCCGCTCGGACCACCACCCCACCCCCCAAAAGGCCGGCTTCGGTTAACGCCGCACAACTTACTCTCGGCACCCCCGGGGCCGCGGGCGAGCGGCGCTGCCGCCGGTGCGAGCGAGTGCTCAGTGCCGGGGCGACAGCGGCGCTGCCCGGCCCTGCCCCCGCGGCCGCTCTCCCGCCCCGAAGCGAAACAGAGGCGGCCCCGCTCCCCACAGCCCGGCGCCGCGGCGCCCTGCATCCCCTTCCTCCCTCCCCCCTCGGCCCCTCAGCTCACAAAGGGGCCGGTGCACGGCTTACCGGAGGCGGAGCGGGTGCCCGCCGGGCCCTCTTCGGCCGCGGGCGGGCGCCGCGGCGGCGACTTCGGCTCCGGGGAGCCGAGTGGCGCGAAGGGGAGGGGAGACCAGACGAGGGGAGGAAACCCCCCAAGTGTTTCTTTTCCGAGGAAGGAGCCACGGGGGAGGGGAAGGGGAGGGGTTTCTCCCTCCTCCACCACCCCGTCTTTCCACGGCGTGGCTTTTGCAAGGGGAAAAAAAAAAAAGAGAAGAAAAAAGTTTAGGTTTGTTTGGGTGTGGGTTTTTTGGGGTTTTTTTTTCAAAAATAAAAGTTGGCCGGACTAAGGGGGGGAGGGAGAAAGAGAGGGGGGGAAAAAAAGAGGTTGTGAAAGCCCCTCCGCTGCAGCCTGGCCGAGGAACTGCACTGGGACGGCACCGCAGCATCCACCGGGACCCGCCGGAGCCATGCGTCGCCCTAGCAAGGCTGTGGAGAGCCCCGGCGGCGGCAGCGGCGGCTCGGGGCTCTGCCCCTCCTCCCAGTTCCCGTCTGCTGCTCTGCTACACAGGCCTGGGGCATTGGAGCTCGCAAGCACCGGGCAGGGGGTGTTATGCCCAGGGCTGACATACCTGAGCTGTGAAACGCCGGGGTGCGAGGTTCTTCCCAGGCCTCAGACATCACAGTGATGCAACATGGGAGTGAGGGGCCATGTCCATGGACGAGGGGCTACGCACAGGGCCAGGGCAAACGAGGGCTCTTTACAGCAGTGGAAAACAGGGAGACTCTTCCGGCCTTTACCTTCACTTCCAGAAGGGCACTGGGCACCCTGGGAACACAGTGCATGCCGCAGTGTGATGCACATTTAGGGAGTGTGCCTGAAGGACACGTGCTGTTGCCTCGGTGGGTTGACTGAAAATACTGGAAATAATGGAAAAAATGGGAACATGCACAAAGAATTTGATGATGTAAAATCTACACACATGGTGCATACTGTATTAGGGCTCAAAGAGAATAGACATAATAGGAGAAAGGATAAACTTCAGAATTCAGTACAAACCCTCAGTTGTCACAGGCCTAGCCTGCAATTAGGCTATGACTTGATTACACCACTGGAGCTCTCATTACCTATATACCTTCTCCAGATCCTGCCAAATTCCCTGGTGTGTGTGTGTGCGTGCCTGGTGAATCGCCCTGTTGAAAAAGCTATATGCAGACACTGAACTCAGACATGCTCTGGCTGCTCTGCCCCAGTCTAGTGATGCAAAGCAGCTGTAAGTCCAGGCTGAGCAGCTGACTTGAGTTTTACAGCTGCTTCACATTGCTAGGGAGCACTAAGCAGTCAGAAACACACCACTGCATCTGACCTGCAGCCTTGCCAGAAGTTCCACTGAGTATTGAGACATCAGTCCTTGTTTTTTCTTTCAACCAAGCATGAAGATGGTGCTGACCACAGAAGAATTTCTGAACTTCCACGAGAGTCAGAGCAAAGCGCTTAATTCTTTTTCAGGAAGGCTTCAGTGGGAGGACCTGCTGCGGGAGCCCTAAATCACAGCAGAGATGAAGTGCTCATCTGTTCCATTTTTGGTTTATAAGTATGCTTGTCACACTTTTCTTTGTATTTTTGGATGGCAGCTTCAAAAATATCCTGTGGTTTGCTTTACAGTTGCCTAGTAGGGAGTCCGTTTCCCTCTGTGGATATTTATAGCATTTATTAGGTGACTTCATAGGCTCTACCAGACACCTTTCCTTAACATTAAATGGAGCAGTCTAATTCTGCCTTTTATTCTCCCTCTCTGTCTTTGCCTGTGAAAAGTAACAACCAGCCTTACTGCTTAGACATTGTTTGTGGGTCTCTCACTGTTCTCTCTCTCACCCACTTGAAACCGTGACCGTGCAGGAGTTGCAGCTGAAGTGTATTGCAGCAATCCTCTTCAGTGATAAAAGCTGCTCAGACATGTCACAATGGCACCATTGACCACAATTTTCCAAAGCTCAGACTTGACTCACAAGGTCCCAAATGTGTTTGGGATCAAGGTACCTCTGAGGTAGTGTCATTACAGGTGGAAAACACAAGGATGCTGAAGTAGCTTTGTGCCCTGTGACACAAAGGAGAAGACACGAAACAAAGCATGCTCAAGAACCTGCTTCACCAGCGCTGAGTTTCTTCTTCCCTGCTAGCCAGAAACCCAGGCTGCAGGTGTTTAAGGTGAAAAACAAACCCTGCCTTTAAGTGAGTGTTCTTAAGAGAAAAAAAAAGAATACAAGGAACTTCCCTGGGATCAAGAGACTCCCCACACGCTCTCCGCTGGATGGATGCTTTTTTTCTCCAACGGCTTTCAGCACACGGATACCTGCCTGCAAGGCTCTGTGTGATGACAGTGAGGATGCAGGCAGGCTAATGGTCCTCCTGTGAGCAACCCATGTTGAACCTTGCCCACGGATACATCTCTGGAGAAAACTGGATCCATCGTGAAGACAGGGTTTCTGAGACACCCAGGATGCTGATGGCACCATGGAGAGGAAGAGCTCCTGAGAAAGAGCCAGGATTTGTTCTTAGGATTTCCAAGTTTTATCCCACCCTTCCTATTTTCCTCTGCTTAAGGATATGTATACCCTCACTATCCCTGATCCTAAAACTTCTGAAAACATGAAACATAAAAGCATTAAATGATAGAACTGCTGATGGAATGTACCATTTCTAGGGAGTTTTGTCTGAAGTCCAGCTGCTGAGGGCAGTAAGTCTGTGTTCATTCTACCTTTGGATCATAGTTCTGCTTTCTGGCATTTCTCTGCTCGTTTGTCAGCAACCCCCAAGTCTTTGGTAGTTTCAAAGATGCAACAGCCCAAGAGCAAGTAACACCCTAACAGCTTTGCTCTTTCTCAGCACGTGGACACCTTACAGCCTGTACAAGGTAGAAAGAGCCACAAGCTGCCTATTTGTCCCTGTCATTTTGGGAGGCATGGAAGGAAGAAAGGTATTTTGGGGGCAGGTCACTGCAATCTGCTGAATAAAGATGGTGTTCTGGGAAAGCAAAAAGGCCCTAGAGGAAGGGAGAAGGTATAATAGTGAGGGAAAGGCTGAGATGGAGAGAACGAAACACTGAAAATTTGCAGAAGAAAGGAAGAGAGGAACAGAAAAGCTGAAAGAACATAGAGGGCATGGGGGTGGGACGATGGGTGAACATATAGATATGTCAGGACTGCTTTGCCCTTCAGCCAGCAAACCAGTGAGTGGCAGCTCAGATGGGGCTGGAGCATTGTCTCCAAATGATGGGTGACTGGTTATCTAGAGGCTAAGTGCCTTACCAGGCCCCTGTCCAGAGCCAAATGTGTCACCCAAGGGTGTGCAGACTGGCTTTGTGGATGGAATGTGAGTGAGAGGTGAAACACACCGCTTCATCTGCCATGGCAATGGAGCATTCCAAGTGGCCCAGACTTAATGGGGTGGGGTCCTGCCAGGTTGCTCAAATGGGAAGAAAAGGAAGAAAAGGAGGTGTGGGGAAGCCTGGGTGCCTTGGCGTAAGAGATTACGTGGACAGCACATGAGATTTCATACAGAGAGAGGGATGGCAGGATGCTTGGAGGGTGGGTAGGAAATGAGTGCCACGATCTGATCCGCTGCGAGTCCATCCTGCGAACAGTAGGAAACATACAACCTTTGACTGTATACAGCCCTAGGTGGCTTCCCCTTTTGACCCTTCCTCCGCTTTCTAGGTGGTCCCTCTCAAAACTTCCTAAAAGGCTCCTTTTTGGAGATGCTCACAGCAAAGCATTAAGGAGAAGAAAAAAAAAAAACCCAAGAACACAAAAAAAGAGAAAGCCAAGAGGTCAAAACCAACACGCAAAAATCCCCCAGCCCCCTTCCTCCCCTCCCCCAGAGAGAAAAACCCCAAACAAAAACACCTTTCTGTGGTTTACTGCAAGCAGTGGCTGTATTAGTTCAACTCTTATGAGAAAAATTAGCACAAGTAGTGGCCCCTTTGCATGAAGCGGTAGCCAGGCCCCTCCTTCCCCTCTGAGAGCAGGGCTCTTCTCAGTAACGAGGAGAAACTGCTTTCCAGGAAAGCGAAGGTACAGCGGTTGCCCAGAGTGGAGTGACCTAGCGCAGCTGCGGGGAGCCATGCACCGTGGCTTGCAGGCTGCCAACCTCCGGCACAGAGCTGGTGCACTCCCATCCTGAGCGATGCTCTGTGTTGCAGCAGGCAGGAGCTCTCAGCACGGCCAGCAGGCTCGAGAGTCATGTGCCATAACCGGTGGCGCAAGGGGCAGCCTGCAAGCTGCTGCAGATCAGATGCGCCTTCATTCCAGTCTGCAACACCCTCTGCTGTTCTGGCTTCCCCCACAGCGGGCACCGTGCTCATGGGTTCCCGCATGCTCCTGGCTGGGCGTGGGGCTCCTGGAGCAGGGGGGAATATGGGACAATTTTCCCAGCACGGATGGGCTACGTGCAACTCGATGTGCCTGCAGGCAGCAAGGTCGGGAGGCGCGGCTGGGAAGCTGAGGGAGCCAGCATGCTGCTGAGCCCGGGCGCTGCTGCTTCCACTGGGCTTCGTGGGGTGGCTGCTGTGGGCTGCAAAGGCAGCCCAGTGGGATGGTGGGATGCTTTGCTGGTGGCTGTTCAGGCTGCTGTTTCAACGAAGGAACTTCCCCATGCAAAGCAGGGCAGGTGGGTACAACCAGCTCCTTCCAGACAACCATGTAGGCCCAAAACCTGAGAATAAAATTTGAGGTTTTATAATACAGAGTTATTTCTGTGAGCACACAAGTCTAGCAACTCCTTGTACCTTTATTATTGCCTCTCTCTGAAAGAAGGGGAAGGGAGAAAGGGGAGGGCAATTCCTGCTCATTGCCAGTGCAGTTATGGCTCCACAGATGCCCCTGGTTCATCCGAGGAAGGAAGACCCAGCAGTCAGTGACTTTCTAGGATTTCAAAGAAATCCCCAGGCTGTATAGCCGGGGAGGTATTTAGGTCAGATTTAAGCAGCTGCAGAGAAAACAAACATTCTTTCACAACTGTATAGCAAACTGCTCCCTCGCCTCTGAATCTGGCTGCTGTATCAAAGATAGAGCAGTTAAGAGAGGATGGTCCAGGACGGGGGAAAGAAGGTACCAGGCTGCTGCACCAACAGACTCGGGTGTGAGCTCCCTGGGCTGTGTGGTCCCCTAAGTCCTTGACCATCTCAGCTAATGCTTCTTCATGTTGCTCCCCACCAGACATGGAGGGAGACGTTCAGTTAAGGATTTCATTGCATCTCTGAGGCCTATTGCTTCTCCCTGTTATCCCATATTTTCAGGATGTGCTCCTGGAGTGCTGTCCAAAAGTGGTAGGCCTTGCCTGGAGCCCTCCACTCAGAAGCCTTCACCTGCAACACACAGCCTCAGCCCTGCACATGCTTCCCCAGATTTGTTCCTCCACATTGAGACAGAAAGCAATGCTGAATCCCACTCACAGGACACAGGCACCAACTTCTGACCTATGGCCAGGGTTTTCCTCAAAGTTAACAAAACCAGCCATGAGATGCCACCCTGAGGGAGCACAGGGAGTGATCCAAGACAGAGACCCCATAGCAGAAAGGTCCTAAGTCATGGCTGGACATAGAAGCATGGGTTTCCTTGGCTAAGGAAGCTGAGCCTGTAAATGATGACAACATAGAAGGCAAGGAGGAGTATAGCTATGGGCTATAGTTTTGGGAATGGTTGCAGCAGAAGCATTGCAGGCTAGTAGCATCTGACAGTGGTGTCTTACACCAGATGAATTTTCAGACTGGTTGGCTTTCCTGGTGATCACAGCACAAAGGACTCTGTCACATTAATCACTGTTGCTTTGTTAAAAATCCTGTCCTGATTCAAAACCTGCCAATGGCTGGGAAGCTGCCACCACCCTAAGTAAGCTGCTCAAGTATTTAACTGCTTTCCCTGATAAAATGTATATCTCATCTCTAGACTGTTTTACTGGCACCACTGTTGGGCAGTGAAATTGGTGGGGCAAAACTTTAATATGATCAAAGCCTAGGACCAATATGATCAAAGCCTAATGACACATGTTGGAGTCTTACTATGTCAACACAGTAATGATACTTATCATTAGGCTTTGATCATATCGGTCCCAAGCGCTCCTCCCTCACAAGGTGACTTCCAACCCCTTAACAGGCCTTAGAGCTCTTTCAGGAAGCCATTCCAACTTGTTAACTTCCTCCTTGAATTGTAGATGTCACACCAGTAATCACATCCATGGAATGAGCAGACACAATATAATCCTCACAATATAATCTCACGATACCTGCTCCACATTCCCTGCTTATACATGTGAGCATGGAATTAGCCTTTCTGACTGTGGTTCTGACTGTGGCTAGGAGCTCAAATTCAGCTGCTCCAACACCATGAGCCAAACCCTCACCAGCATCACCTCTTCTACAGACAGAGCTGACAGACAAGGTGTGGCCCACATTGAACAACTTCCCATTGGGCTGTTTGAAAACCACGTTATGTGCTTGTACCAACTTTAACATTTTCATACTTGTCAGCTGGTCAATTTCCAAACCAATTAGTACAAAATTTCTTAATTGGGTATCATTCCAGGTTTTTTAAAAATCAAAACACGGTGTAAGACTGTATCAGATTCCTTGTTGGAGTTTTACTGTGTCAACAGCTTTTACATACATCAGCCAAATCCATATCCCAAACATGTAACTTACATCTCCAAAAGTTACTGAGCAGTTTTACAGATTCTTTTCCATAAATACATGGGACTTGGCATTAACTAGAACTCTTCCCTTCTTTTTAAACCATCCTTGTATGTGCTATTTCCATATTCTGTCTGAGGTCAATAAGGAGCTGGGAGGCCTGTAATTACAAGTATCAGATTACTTCTGGGTTTTGCTATTATTTTGTCTCAGCCTATGGGGAATTTGCCAGATTTTCCAAGTGATGGAAGCTTAAGTCTAGACAAGGGCTGGAGAGAAACACCCCTCCTTCCCCTAACGCTTCATACATTAAAATAGGCGCTTACTCTAAAGGTGTGTATGGGTCTTGTAGAGACCTGGAGAGTAGTTCACCTCACTAGTTAACCAAAACAGGCCCAGGGGATGGAACCAGCAGAGACTCCTGAATCTGTCCCAAACATAAAATACTTTCTGATTAAGGAGGAAATGGAAAGCTGAGACAGGAAAGAGTTTATTTGTATGATGGGTACTCATATATAATTTATACACTATAAATGTTTCCAGCTATTTCATTAGTTGCAAATAAAGTGATACAAATGTGCACCACTTGCAGCTGATACATGGTGTGTGCCTGGGGCTGCTTCCAGCTGAAAAGTGGTGCTTCACATGGGGATGATTGAACACTCCAGCAGCCCCACTATCCAAATTCTGCTCCAGGTTAATCCCTGGAGCAGATGCACACCACTTTTTCAACCACTCATAGCTTGGCTTATTAACTTAAACAAAGATTTTCATTTAAACTGTCATTGTCCCCAGACTGTGGTGGGTAAAGAGCCAGCATCTCTTTGTCCTTCTCACCTTTTGCAGGGCTGGAGAGCTCTGGGACGAGATGGTCTCCAGGCACATCCTTGGAGTGAGGGGAGAGAAACCAACTTAAGCCATCACAGAACTTTTTTTGAGCTTAATATTCATCAGCTTAATAATCAGCAGCTACTTCAGTTATCAGAAACTCATTCACATCAGTGAAATTCCACACAACACTGTGGTGGCAGAAACTCTTGCATTGTAGGCCATTCATATCCTACCTCAACTCTTCCCACACAGGCAGCTTGTTTAAACCCTTGTAACTACCTGGGACCATCTCCAAGGCAAGCAAGGTCAGTGGATGGGGCTCAAGCTAGAGAAAAGTCCACTGCAAAAGGCCTGCAGGGTGCAGGTCTGTGGTTCAGTCCCTCGCTGAGGCTTCTCACAAGTCTCCTTAGGGAATGAGGTCCTCACCTCCACAACCTTGTGCAGAGGACAGGAATGAGAGGGCCAGCTCTCCTCATGCAGGGGAATATCAAGCAATGCGCATGACAAAGAGCAGAAGACCTATTAGGGTTCTGTGCACTGGAGAGTCAGGGACTGCACTGTGGTCATCAGGTGCCTCTCTGCTCCCCCAGCCCCACTGTGGGCTGCCCAAGCAGTGCTCTGCACTCACCAGATTTCCCTCATTTCTGTGCAGGGATCCTTCCCCTGGTCTGGGATGCTGGAACAGGGAAGGAGCTGCACCCTGTTGCAGAGCAGTTCCTGCTCTGCAGGCCCTGACTGCATCCCAGACCTGCCCACTGCCCACAAACCCAAAGGTTGTGAGCCAGCATGCTGGGGCAAGTTTGTGATTCATTTTGCCCTGTGATCACTTTTATTTTCCTGTCCACTTCCTGTGCTTTAACCCCAGATGACAACTAAGCACCATGCAGCTGCTCACTCATTCCCCCATGGAGGGATGTGGGAGAGAATCAGAACAGTGAAAGTGAGAAAACTTGTGTGTTGAGATAAAGACAACTGAATAGGTAAAGCAAAAGCTGTGCATGAAACCAGAGCAAGACAAGGAATTCATTCTCCACTCCCCATGGGCAGCCAGGTGTTCAGCCATCCTCAGGAGAGCAAGGCTCCATCATGCGTAACTTACTTAAAAAGACAAATGCCATCACTTCAAATGTCTCCTCCTTCCTTCTTCCCCCAGCTTTATATGCCGAGCATGACACTATATGGTATAGAATGTGCCTTTGGTCAGCTGGGGTCAGTTGTTCCAGCTGTGTCCCCTCCCAGCTTCTTGTGCACCCCCAACCTACTCACTGCTGGGGTGTGGTGAGAAGGAGAAAAACCTTGGCTCTGTGTGAGCACTGCTCTCTTGGTGTTTCCAGCACAAACCCAAAACACTGCCCCATACCACCTACTGTGAAGAAAATTAACTCTATTGCAGCCAAACCAGCACCCCACTATAGACTGAGCATATGCTCACAATGTGGGGCTTTGTATAGATACATATCCTCTACAGATCCTCTGAAAGAAATGAATTAAGCTAGCAATAACATGCTTGTGGGGCTTTGTATAGATACATATCCTCTACAGATCCTCTGAAAGAAATGAATTAAGCTAGCAATAACATGCTTTTTTACTTGTATAACTGCACAAGAGAGTTTGGGGTGCAGAGCTGTTACCAATACATCACTGTAAATAGATGAGTATGTCAGTACTCCAGTGCTTGAATCCAACCAGCCCTGGGGAATGTGTCCCTTGGCAGCAATCAATCTGCTGGACTTTAAGTTTCCTCACTAGATCTGCAGCTAGCGCAAACTGATCAATGCGGTTCCAACTTGGCGGAGCACAGCAGCTTTGCATGTCCCAGTGTTCACCCTTGCATGTCCCCTTCTCCTTTGCAAGGACACAGAGGTTAAATTATCCTTTGTGAAGTACATGGGATATCTCAAACCAACTCCCAGTTCCTAAGCAAAACCAGCTTCTCTCACCACCAGTCCAGTACAGCCCAGTCAACTCCCCAGGACCTTGCCCAGTGAGGTCTAATCTGGTCTACTGCAGTGGAATTGCTGTCTGCAGCCTGCAGCACATCTTAGAAGTGGATGCAGCAAAATTAATTCTGTGAGCAACCCAAATTCTGCTGTGTATCCTGCACAGGGCCTTCCTCCCGGGAGGCAGCTTGCCGGGTGGTGCGAGGTGAGACACACGGTTTTGTAAGATGCTGAGCTGCTCTTCCAGAGGGGTAAGTAGCATTGCTACAGAAGACATGAGGGACCTGGAAGATATTTCAACAACCTGGCTTTGCCTCACAGGATGACAGTTCCACTGCCCATCCCATATCACCTACTCCTGATGATTTCTGTGAGGAATTTTTCCTTTCCCAGGACGCGCGTGCTGATGGAGCCACCTACCAGAGTCAGAATTCACTAGAGAATGCATCCTTCCCACTCAAGGCCTGTTGGAGACCAGCGTAGGTGAGAGGGACCTGGGGGTCCTGGGGGGCAGCAGGACGACCATGAGCCAGCAATGTGCCCTTGTGGCTAAGAAGGCCAATGGCACCCAGGGGTGCATTAGAAGGGGTGTGCTTAGTAGGCCAAGAGAGGTCCTTCTCCCCCTCTACTCTGCCCTGGTGAGGCCATACCTGGAATATTGTGTCCAGTTCTGGGCCCTAGGACATAGAACTGCTTGAAAGAGTCCAGTGCAGGGCCACCAAGATGATAAGGGAGCGGAACACCTTCCTTATGAGGAGAGATTGAAGGAGCAGGGCCTGTTTAGCTTGGAGGAGACTGAAAGGTGACCTTATTAATGCTTATCAATATATTAAGGGTGAGAGTCAGGAGGATGGAGCCAGGCTCTTCTCAGTAATGGCCAGAGATAGAACAAGGGGCAACAAATACAAGCCGGAACATAGGAGGTTTCATGTGAATATAAGGAGGCACTTTTTTACTGTGAGGGTGACAGAGCCCTGGAACAGGCTGCCCAGAGAGGTTGTGGTCTCCTTCTTTGGAGACATTCAAAACCCACCTGGATGCTTTTCTGTGTGATTCAGTCTGGGTGATCCTGCTCTGGCAGGGGGGTTGGACTTGATGATCTTTCAAGGTCCCTTCTAACTCCCAATGTTCTGTGTGATTCCATCACTAGATGTCATCTCTCACTCAAAGCAAACAGAGCCAGATCCTACTGATTGCTGGAGTAGTGCAGAAGACCCAAGGTGGTAGGAAAGAGGGTCCAGCATCTGTGAGAGGTGACACACAAACCACCAGGGCAAAGATTCACAGTAGGATCCCAGGGTTAGCCCAAAACAAGACTTGTGCCCGAAAACTGGTATTACATAGAAGTCAGAGTTACCAAGTAAACAACTTTGGTAACGACCACCTACCCACAAGCTTTGTCCAGAGCTCTAGGCAGTTAACAAGCTCCTTAGGACCAGCTTTCAGCATGTAGCATTCAGAGGATGTTGTTTGTGGGTACAAATTCTCAAAGGTGAAGTTTTCCATGACCCAGGGACATGTGGCAGCCAAGGCCTGGGGACCATGTAGGGGACAGATACCCTGTGTTGTGCTTCTGGGGCTGGATGGACAATGCCACCCCCTTCAACAGGCACATTTCACTACTCTCCAGAAGCAGGTATGGCTCACAAGGATGGGCTGTGTGTCATGCTTCAGGTCTGCATGCCTGATGCTCTCTCCTTTTCAGACTGCAGTTAGGTGGGAATGGATTTTTCTGGGCATGGCCCACTGTCCCACCAACCACAGAGATTTGTGCAAGGGGTCCTCACCACTCCTGCTCCTGACTCAGGGTCCCCATCCTCAAAAGACATAGCATAGACAGAAGAACTGCAAGCCTAGCAGCCACTGCCCAATAATTACACTGCTTTCTAGTGGCATGTCATGAAACAATCCTGGCAGTTCACAGGAAGGTCCTGCCCTCCTTAACCGTAGCAGCAGCAGCAATTGATTATTGAGTGCATTTTACAGATCTGTTCCGCCAAGCCACCTCTTGCATTTCACCTTTCATAATCAGACATCAGACACCCATCTCTTGACAGTTGTAGGAAAGAAGCTTGTGGTGGTTTGATCCTGGCTGGAGGCCAGACACCCACCAAAGCCACTCTATCACTCCCCTTTTCAGCTGGATAGGGGAGAAAAACTCTATTGAGAGGCTGAGGAGTCGAGACAAGGACAGGGAGAGACCATTCCACAATTAGTGTCTCCTTTTGGCACAGGGGGTTTCAGTCAGTTCCTCCCAAGTCGTTTTCCTTCTTAGCTGGGGGGAACATTCCTCACACCCTTCCCCTGCTCCAGTGTGGGGTCCCACCCACGGCAGACAGTCCTCCACAAACCTCTCCAACATGAGTCCTTTCCCATGGGACTTCAGCCCTTCACCAGCTGCCCCAGCATGGGTCACTTCCATGGGGTGCAGTCCCTCAGGCCCAGACTACTCCAGCTTGGTCTGCCCCAGAGTCACAAGCGCCCCCCAGCAAACCTGCTCTGGCATGGGTGTCTCTCTCTCTGTGTCTCTCTCCATGGGCTGCAAGTGCTGGCAGAGACGTGCTCCAGGGTGGGTCACAGTGTCTTCTGTATGTCTCCACCTGTTCCAGCATGGGACCTCTCCACAGGCTGCAGGTGGGGGTCTCTGCTCCCTGTCCTCTTCCATGGGCTGCAGGGGGACACCTGCTCCACCATGGTCTTCACTGGCTGCAGGGGAATCTTTCTCTCCAGTGCCTGGAGCACCTTCACCCCCTCCAACCCCTTCTTCACTGGCCTTGGTGTCTGCACAGTTTTTTACATCTCACTCCATTCTCTGGTGGAAAAAAAGCAACTGCTTGCAGTTTTTTTCTCTTAAATGTGAGTCTCAGAGGCACTGTGACCATCACTGATGGGCTCAGCTCTGGTCAGTGACAACTCTGGCCTTGAGCTGGCTGGTGTTTACTGTTGGGCCTGCAGAAAGCTTCTAGCCGCTTCTTGCAGAAGCCACCCCTGCATCACCCCCCTGCCCTTCTCCACCAGAACCTTGCCACATAAAACCACAACAAAGCTGTAGATGGTACCTTAGCCTCTCTCCCTCCACACAAGTCCTCAGTGCTTCTAGTCTGCTTTCCTGCTTCTTCTCCATGGAAGCCTAAGAAAAAGCAATGCGTTTGATTTTTCACACCTGTAAGAATTTTCTGATTTCCTTTTAATGGCTCACCTGGAGGGGAAGTTGTGAGCTGCACAGCTCTCATTTCTTCTCAGTGATGGGTCCCCAAGGCTACCTTTCAACTGCTGTGGCACAGGGCCTATTTTGCCAGGATGAGTTTGAGCTAGACAGGAGAAACAGGGTTGCAAGCTTCTATGCTGGTTTCTTTCAGGCTTTGCAGGCTGTTCTGAAAATGTATTGTGTAATTTAGGAGACTGGTGTCCTGAACCGAGCAGACTTTTCATTTACCAGCAGAAAAATGACTCCCGAAGAACAGACTTTCATTCTGCTCTCCCAACTGTTCCAGCAAGGCATCACACTGCTCACAGCAGAGTTTGACTTTGCTTCATTTGACTGCCGAGTCCTTGACTGAAGGGTAGAATGATAGTGGTCTGTGTTAGGCCTGGTAGACTGTGACTGTTGGAAGGAATGTGAGGCACCAGCAAGCAGTATTCCCAGAAGTACCTGGGTATAGATTTTTTTTGAAGCCTGGTCTATGCAGCCACTCCCTTTCTGGGCAACTAATGAGGAAAACGGTTTAGAAACCTTTCTGGCCAAGAGAAGACCATTTTTTTTGCAGAAGAGGAGTGGAGCAGCTAAGGCAGTGCTGTCTGCTGTTTATCTGCTGCAGCTTGGCCCTACGGTAGTCAGTTCCCTGTGATAGGTCACAGTATAGAAGAGTGCCTCTCATCCCTGGAGCAACGTGATTCCAGCAAGCATTAAGAGTTCAGAAGTTCCTCCATCAGAGAGAGACAGAAGTTCAGCACCGGTGTCAAGCACTGAGCCTGTCTGTGTTGCTCCTGGGTCACAGTTGAAACATCTCATGCTGTGCTGCTGCAGTACAGGCAGTTTCCATATCAGTAATGGGTCTTCTGGAGGTAGTCAAGGATGCAGCTGTACCTCTGTGACTTCAGCTCTTCCAGGTCCCTATCAGACCTAGCAGCTTGATTACAGCTTCAGACCCCATGGACATCATTAACTCCTCCTTACTCTTACCCATACTAACACAGGCTCAGCAACCTCCCCGCAGCTCCTCTCTGCCCCAGCCTCAGGGGCAGAGTTTGCAGGAACTGGTTCAGCAGGCCAGGGCCCACCGGACCAGCTGGAGGAGGTGGAAGCTGCGGTGGTTTCACCCATTTGCTCAAGAGGTTTCAGGGTCTGGGAAAGGCAGCCTAGGCTGCTGTGACTGGGGGAAGAGCCAGGCCAGGAGAAAATAAAGTAGGAGCAGTGCTGCAGAGGATTGTGTTTTCGCCAGGATGGCCCCTTGCTGTAGGATCAAGGGTGGGGAACGGTGGGCAACGGGGAATGCTCCCTAGGCTGTCCTGTCCCACCGCTCGCTTTCCCACCCGGACCCCCGGAGCCGTGAGGCGATGAGGGAGTGTAAAGATGGCGGCACCTCCGCCCCACCACCTTGGGCCATAGAGGCCCTGGCCCGGCGGAACGGCAGGAGGCGGAGGCCGAGGTCGGCAGCTCTCCAGAGAGGGGGCGGTGCAGGCGGCTCGGCCCGCCCCGCCCCGCTGCCGGCCAGCGTCCTCCAGCCACGGCCTTGCTCAGCTGACCCGGGTAGCCAGAGCGGTAGGACGGGGCCGGGGCGCAGTGGGTGGGTGGAAGGCGCGGGGAGCGGGGTGGCCGCCGGCAGTCGCGGTGCACCGGGGGCCGCTCAGGGCGCCGGAGGGTGGCCGGTCCACGGGCAGCTCTTCAGCCCCAGGATAGCCTGAAGCAAAGCCCCGGGTGTAGCGGCCCTTCCTGCCAGCCCGCGGGCCCCCTGTCCCGGAGCCGGATCCCCGCGGGGCTCGGGGAGGGCAGTCAGACTCTGCCAGGAGCCCCGGTCATCAGGGAGTTCCGTGGGGAAGGGGCAAGTCCACGGTCACGCCAGGAAGTCAGCCCACGGTGGCCAAGATCAGCGCGGCAAGTGCAGCCAGCAGCCCCGTGATCAGGGGTCAAGGCTACGTCCCCGGGGCCAGGGCATCGCTGCTGGAGACCAGGGCTCCTGCAGCGCCGGCGGGCTGGTCCTGGGCTGAGCTACCATAGGCTCATGGAAGGAGGGAAAGATGTGGGGGAGGCCCGGGGTGGGCGCAGGACCATTAGGGCCGGTAAGTGCTCAGGGCCCTGGCAACAGGCTGCCCCTTACAGACAGCAGCCTGCTCCTTACTGAGTACATATGGACTCATGTGGGACTTGCTGTAGAGTGATTCAGTTGCTGTGGGATGATGGCATACCATTAAAGGGAGCACAGACCCGAGACAGGTGCCTGGGAAGGGGATATGGCATGAGACACTTGGGGCTGGGAAGGTCAGGCAGCCCATGGGGTGCCCTGTGAGTCAGAAGGGCTTGGGGTAAAGGGGAGATACTCAGACCACCCCTGGAAGATCCACAGAGACTGGGCAGTATTGGGGGTTTCACTCAGGAGCCTGGGCTTCAGTAAGGGGCAGATGTAGCTCAGTGATTGCTAGGCAGATAGGCAGCAATGAGACAGGTTTGAGGTCAAGCAGGTACCTGGCAGGTTGTGAACCTGTATCTCATGCAGGGTCCCTGGTGCTGAGGGGTGCGTGGGAAGGTGGCAGCAGTGACCTGCTGTGTGGTTATATAATGTAGCAATCTGCTCTCTCCAAGGTGCCGACTGGTGGTGTGAAAGAGAAGAAGCACCAAGGTAGAAGAGGAGAAGGTGGCAACAACCGTCTAGCACTGGAGACAGCATCCTTATTCCCAAAATTGTCTTTTTTGGTCCAGGACAGGTGCCTGACTAACTGCAGCTAGCTGTGGGAATCCTGTGTGTTTTCCTCTTGCCAGGTATCCTGTACCTTCTGGTTGGGTTGCAGCTGCTGTGGAGCCACAGAGACAAGGCTTTCTTCTCCTGTGCAGGGAAAGCTTGTTTCTTCCTAGAGCATTGCTAGTACGTGCTGGGAGGAGGATTCCCTAACAGGCAGGCAGGGACAGCAGCTTGGGATGTTGAATGGGGAGCTATAAATCAGCAAGCTGCTAATTAAGACCACAGGAGGCTAGTGAGTTACTAAAGACCTGTATTACTCTTTTCAGAGCTCTGGGCCATTAACAAGATCCCTGGGACCTACTCTAAGCACAAGCACATAGCTCTCCAGGGGCATCACTTGTGAGCACTCTATTTTAGGCATGTTCTCAGAGTTGAAGTTCCCTGTGCCCTGGGGCCATGTGGCAGCCAAAGCCTGGGGACCCTCGGAGGGACACCCCGTGCTGTGCTTGCATGGCTGGCTGGACAATGCCAACAGCTTTGACAAGCTCATTCCGCTGCTTCCCAGAGGTAAGTCTGTCTCATCAGGATGGTTCTTGTTGCAGGGCTGCACATCTGACAGTCTCTCCCTTTCAGATTGTTATTATGTGGCAATGGATTTTTCTGGCCATGGGTTGTCATCCCACCGACCTACAGGCTCCCTCTATTATTTTCTGGATTACGTGAGTGACGTGCGCCGGGTGGTAGTAGGTAGGTGAAGGGACCCTTAAGGGGATGTTTGTTGGTAAGGGTTCTGTATTGCTCCTGCTCTTTGGAACAAGCAGGCAGCATTTCCGGCCAGGAGATGGGTCAGTTCCCTCTGCTTCTCCCCAGCTTGATGTTAGCTGGTGCTTTGTGACTTCAGACTGAATAAGCATCCTTCTTTCTCACTATTTTGTGAGGAAGAAACACTAATCCCTGGGAAGCAGTGTTCCTGTGCTGGAAAGCAATAGTGGCAGAGATGGATGCAACTATAGTTTTTCCAGACCGACTTTTTGTAAGCAGCCAGTGACCTCTAACCAGTGCTAGATGTAAATCGGAGGCTCACACTTCCAGCTGTCCCCGCTGGCAGCTTGCTTCTTGCTTTAGTGTCCTACAAAGACATCTGAAAGCCAAGGTGTCTTGGGTTCCTATTAACTCCTTATCTCAGTGCTGTCTGATCTTGGGGGCTGTGGCACATGCAGTTTTGCATCCCTCATTTGGTATACAAAGAGCCTCTAGTTTGTTGACGTGCCAGAGGGTAAAGCGTCCTTTGGTGAGGTGTATTTCAGATGGACAGCTCTGATGAAGCAGTATTTTCCCCATAAACCTCTTGGAATGCCCTAAAAAGGGACTGAAGAGCCTGATGTGCTAAATGGTGCAGAGACCTTTCACTTGGAATAATCATACTTTCCTCAAGGCAGTGGACCTGGCTCTGTGTCCTCATGGCTCTTGTGGCATGTCCTGCAGCAGGATGCTCCATCAAGGCTTCTCTCTTCCATCAGATGCTGCCCAGCCAGGTTCCTTTGCTTCTGCCTGGCAATGAATGGGAATTTGCTGTAGTTTGTTTGCCATACAGAGAGAGCCTGCGAGCTACATGACTTAACTACTAAGGAAGTGAGGTGGTAGATCCTCTTTTTCTTTAAAACTGGCCTACTTTGCTACCTCATTTCTGGATTAGGAAGCAAATTAAGCAAAGCACTCCTGGGAGAAGGGCCCAGTGTTGGGGGAGAGGCAGCAAGATGTTACTGCACTGGTTTCTAATGCAGCACTGTTTTTGTCTATTGCCACTTAGCATTGCAGTGGAGACAGTTCACCCTGATGGGTCACAGTATGGGTAAGTGGCTCTTGTCCTTATAAGCTGTGAGATTCATGGAAACAGGACTAGATAATTAACTTGCAAGACATGCTGCTAGGAGCTGGGTTGGAATATTCATTACATTGTGTCAAGTACCAGGTTCCTGCTTGAGTGATTAAAAAGTCTGTGCCCTTGTTTGAAACCCTGCTGCTTTCAATGCCCTATAGTACAAACAGTGGTATCTTGCTGTGGGCCTTTCCCCGCCCCCAGGAGGGAACAGTGATGGGTGAAGATGGGTGGTCTATGGCAGGAGAATTCACAGCAGGCATTTCTTCCTGGTCCCCACGAAGCCTGGGGACAGAAGGATTCTTCATGATGGGTCACAGAGCTTGTGAGGGGAACTGGACTCCAGACTGCATCCATTTGTGCTTGGGACATGATTGGGTTTTGTTCTCTAGGGCTCTTCTGGCCACAGCTCATGGGACCCACATACTGCAGCGTTTTAGCTAGGAACTCCTTGGCTCTGCTGCCTGAGAGGGAGATGGGGGGTGGCACAGGACTGGGAGTCCAGCTGGCCAATAGCTCTGCCCTCTGCCTCCGTCCTGCCTGCTGGGAGAGATTTACTTTATAACTGGGGGGTTGTGTCTTAGTACAACATACATTTCTGCTTCTAAGGCAGCTGGGGGAATGGGAATTCTGTTACCATGGGATGTCCTGTGCATAACTGAGCACCCTTCTTGCCTTTCCAGGTGGGGCTGTGGCAGGAATGGTGAGTAAAGCATCCTTTCTTCATGGGGTTTGGGATTTCTGCCGCTGGAACAACAAATGGGAAAGGAATGAAGGGACAGACCATGTGATACTTGAATCAGAGGGGAGGAGAGGCTCTTTGCTTACCCCTTTTCCAGTGTAGCAGAACAAAGACATCACTCAATACTCAGTTTTTCTCTTATGTTGTTTAATCTATCCTTAGTTCTGCTTCCTTTATCCTGAGATGGTGGACAGACTGATCCTGCTGGAAACTCTTGGCTTTCTCCTAAATCCAGAGGTTAGATATCACGTGTCCTTCCCATATCTTTTCAAATTTGTGGTTTTTTCTTTCACTTGTTTGTTCAGACCAGTTCCTGGCAGGTCACACAAGTATCAGGGCCCTTTTCTTTTGGCAGGCACAGATCTATTCCTTGTTGCATGGACTGAGGTCCTACCTTAGGATGACCCTTGGGGGGACACTTGGTAGTGCTCCACATCCTGCAGTCCCTTAGGATCAAAATCCACCGGTGTGCACTATGACCCCATACAAAGGGAACCTCTGTCCAAGCAACCACCAGCTCTGGTTGTCTTTTTGCCAACAGCTTGTCAGGTGATCTGGGTGCAAGACTGGTGGCTTTCTTTTTCTGTTTGTGGCAGGACATGAAAGCTATATTCCTGACCTGCCACCATCGTTTCCAGATGCTGGGGCTTTGGTTGGCAGAAGTGGGACAGAAGCCAGGGTCAAGGGCACAAAAGATACCAGGCTTCCCTTGTTCTTATGGACAACTGTCCTCAACTCCAGAGTGAGATAGGAAGGGATAGAAAAGATTGCAGGAATAAAGAGGTAAATGGGTTCTTCACAGCACTGCTTAGCTTTTTGTTCCTACCTTGCCTTTTAAGTATTGCTTTTCCCTTTTGCCTAGAAATGCACATCTTTAATACAGTGTCCATAACTGGTACCAGTTCTGAGGGATGCTGAAGGGTGAAATGACCTTTTCTACCCTCTGATAAGGGGTAAAACAATTTGTAAGAGAAGGGTTACTCTGTTCCCCACCTCTCTTTGTTTCAGGACACTGAGCTATGGCTGGAATTTGAACGGATGACAATGGACACAGTACTGAGTCTAGAGGCAAAGCAGCAAACTCCCAAAGCATGGAGCCCCAAAGCAGCATTGCAGAGGTGGGTTCCCATCTGTTCTTTTTGCTTGCTGCCTGCCCTTACCTTGGACAGAATTAGGTCTACTTGAACCAGAAGGGAAAACTGTCCCTGCCCTTCCCCTTTCAAGTCCTCTGGAATCTCAGTGAGACCTTTTGCTCCTGCTGCCAGAAGCTGCTGCTACTTCTTGCTCTTTTCTGAGGCAGCCTGAGAGCTTGCTGTCACCTTGTCATGCCATTTTCGCTTCGCTTCCTCCCTTTTCCAGCAGAACAATCTCTCTGCCATGTCTCCCCCAGGCTTTTAGAAGCAAACAGCCATCTGACAGCAGAGGGTGGGGCAATCCTACTGCAGAGAGGAGCAACTGAGACACCCGCTGGTAAGGGGACGCGTGGAGACACAGTTCACCGCAGTGCTGGGCAACTCTGGGTGTGGGAAGGGAACGGGGCCAGCACCCATTGTCTTCCACAGGGTACACGGTGCCCTAGCTATAAATGTACACGGCCTGAATGGGATCAATTAGGCCTGGAGGCAGAGCTCTCCATTCCCAGCAACTGGGGTTGGTGCTCAAATCCCAGAATGGCTTAAGAAAGGAAATTAAAAGTAGGGGAAAATCTAAATTAATCCTGTCCCTCTGGTCTCAACTGGGCAGGCCCCAAAGGTGAGGACAGCAACTCCTGCTTGTGAGAGATGAAAACCTTCTCTTGTTTTTTTTCCTCCCAGGGCTGGTGTATAACAGAGACATGAGAGTCCGAATGGTGAGCAGTGCTCCTCTGACATGCCCCCTGCTGTTTCTGGGCCCTGACCTGATGGAAACTCGGCGATAGCTGAGGCCCAGCTCGCTGAGCCCAGGCCCTGCCTCCACCCGGCTGTTTACTTTCTGCTTCCCTAATTCCCACATCTCCTTTAAATGCTGCTGTTTAAAGAGCCTGCACTTGATCATTAACTGACTCAGCTTACAGTCACTGGAAATTGTTACAGATTTTTATTTTTCTTAGCAGCTCCTCTGCCCTAGGGCCTCCTGGCCCCATTTTCCTGCTGTTACAACTCCTCAGGCAGCAGATGGATGGATGTTTTAGGTCAGCTTCTTTGTCAGGTCACCCATAGAAGAAGGGAAGAGAGAGTGGAACAAAGTCCTTATGTTTCATATTTTGATAGCTTTGTACTGTTTTTGAGCAAGTAGGGCCTCCTCTACCTGTGCTACTGCCAGGCTCTGAAAGGCAGAGCAGTGTACTGTCTCCTTTTTAGTCAAAGGATGTTTAAAGCTTTTCTCTGCTATGAGATCATTCCCATATGTGCTGCATCCCAGCAGGCAGCGTTGTTGGCAGCCCTGAAGCACAGCTGGACAGAAGGAGTCTTTACAGTGCCAGCTACTCTTCTCCACAGCCTGGCCAACATTGTCCCAGCACAGCAGCTTCAGGGTTGCAGCCACTTCTGCCTTCAGAGCCAATACTGTGAGAGGGGTCAGAGACACCCTGGACCCTAGCTGCTGTCCCTGACCTTTGCCACTCTTATCTTTGCACCTGCAGCAGAACAGACTGTCCTTGACAGTGGAGCAGTGTATAAAGCTTCTGCAGAAGATTCAGGACCGTGTTCTCATCATTATGTAAGTGAAGCACAAGCCAAACTAACCCTTGCTGCTTCCCTGCAGTCCTGGGTGGTGGGGATGAAGGTTGGAAAGCGGCCCTTCTGCTACACCCGCCTCTGCAGTGGCCACCCAGACCTTTGGACCAGTTGGTGAAAGTACAGCATCACATGTTAGAAGCTTCTCCCAGTTCCCCACTGCTGCTGTACACTGGGCAGGCTCCTGGAGCAGACAGAGAGCAGCTGGCACAGCACATCTTCCTCCCAGCTTGGCACTGCATTTTCTGGCCGGGCCTCCCTGGTGCAAAGCTGACTGAGGAAATGCCTGACCTGCCTTGTCTTCCCTCTGACTTCAAGCCCCTTGGCCCTACAGCAAGGGGCCATCCTGGCAAACATAGAGCCCTGCACAGCACTACTCCTGTTTACTTTCCTCTTGGCCTGAGTCTTCCCCCAGTCAGCAACCCAGCCTGCCTTCTCCAGACCCTGAAACCTCTTTCCTGAGCAAATGGGTGAAACCACTGCAGCTTCCACCTCCTCCAGCTGGTGCTGGAGTCCCTGGCCTTCTGACCCAGCTCCTGCAAGCTCTTTGGAGCTGTGGGGAGGTAGGCAGTGTTTCATGCAGAGCCCTAATAGCTGGGTGGTGGGAGACAGACAGACCTTAACTCTGCTGACTCCTGCAGGAGGACTACTACCCTGATACCTCCCTTTAAAACAGCAGTGTGGAGTAGGGAAAGGAAGAAGCTGACTGTGAGGAAAAAGTTAAGAGTAGAAGACAGGGAATGATGCACTCAGACCAGTTAAAGAGACAGCCCTGAGTAGGAGGAAGATAATATTTAACTAGTTTCCACTCTGATACTACTAGGCAGACACCCAAGGTTTTAAAAAGTTAGTTTGACAGACAATAGCTGCTTAGCCAAGCTGTGCAGTGCTCCTCTAACAAACAGTATGACCCTGAAAACCCTGCTGTTTACAAGCAGCTTGGAAAGAGCAGCTGGGTCTATTACCCCAGTGTTCTGGGGACACTGCTGCTGCCCAGGACAGCAGCAAAACCAAATGAAGCCTTGCTGTTCTGTTTCAGTGCACAAGATGGACTCTTTGTACCACACAGGATAGAGAACAGAAACCAGTTTGCCAAAGCCCTGCGGGAAGCATTTGAGTCGACCCTCAAAGAGGTAAGCAAACTCTATCCTTCTATCACTGCATGCCTCCAACTTGTCCAACGTTGTTGGACACCCTCCCCCCCCCATGAGGTGATTTACCTCACTCATCACAGCCCACACCTGAGGGAATCAACTTCATCCCTGCTACCAAAGTCCCAAGTCAGTTCTGCCCTCTAGACCCAGCTCTTCCCTAGTTCTCCCATCCCTGTCCTGCCTCCCCCAAGCACCACACTGCAAGCACAGCTTGCCCAAGGGAACACTTCCCTGGTTCATTTTTTCTTGTGTCCTCTCCCTCCAGAACATCCAGCTAGTAGAGGTCCCTGGGAGTCATTTTGTGCACCTGAATGAGCCTGAGGTGGTGTCTGGGATCATCAGCAACTTCCTGACAGCACAGAATGCCAGAGCCAGACTCTAGGAAGAAGGATCACTGCTGCAGCAGTCCAGGAGAACAGGGAGCTAAGAAGCAGGCTCTGGAGGAATTGTCACCATTCCTACCTCACATCCAACATCAGTTTCGTTACACCTTTCCCTAAGCTCAGCTCAGCGTAGGGTGGAAGCAGGTCTGCTGAGGGTTCCCTGGAAGAGAGCTGTGTAGTTGTCAGAGGGAAAAGGAATCCTTCCTCAACTTCCAGCTCTGAGGGTACAGGGACAGATGCACAGAGCAACATTCCCCTTGCTTCCTCCCAACTTGTACCCTGGAATAGAGCAGGAATACAGGCAGGGGCAGCCTCTGTGGGAGCAGCAGACCCAGATGTAGCATTGCAAGAGGGGTGGCCAGGATTAGACCTCCTGAAAAGCCAGGAAAGTGTTCTGCTTCTCTGCTTACTTCCACAGGTGCCTGAGCTCAAGAGGGCCTCAGCATCTCTGTTCTACTGAAACCTGCTGCTTTTAAAATTTAAGTAAGAGCTCACCTGGGCACAAAAGGCCATTTTAATGAACCCCTGGGGAATGAGTCACTAATCCTCTAGATGTAGCAGCTGGGAGAACTACTAATAATGGAAAAGGTGGCAGATTATTTCTGTCCATCTAAATAAAGACTGATCTCCTACCATTAACACTTTGTCGTCCTGACTACAGGAGAGTGAACCTCCTTTCTCTTGGCGTGTCCATCCAAGCCCCTGGAAGGCCAGTCTTGGGAGGCAGGGATTTTACAGACAGCCTGCATGAGCTAACAGCAGAGTAGGGATCCCTCTGCTCCTAGTTGAATTGATGTGAAAAGCAGTGAAGCAGCTGGCCTGGCACTCCCCTGCCAGGGAAGCCGCATGTGCAGTGGGCTCTCCAATGGAGGGGACATGTGCTTTACCCCAGCTCTGTGGACTCAGCAGTGTTTCCACTTTACATTCATGGCCACACCCAGAGCAAGGCTGCAGGCAGAAGAACAGATGTGGATGAGCCTGGGGGGAGGTGGGTCACAGCCCCTTTCTGATCAGACTGCACCAGGATGGACAAGGCAGCACAGTGCAGCATTGCCCCACAGCTGGTTGTGCCCATCACCATCCTCACCTGCCTCTTATGGGTTAGCAACCGGTTATCTGGAAAGAGGCCTTTGAGCATCTGGTTTCTCCTCTGAAGTCAGGCTGCCATCTCAGTCAACCTGGTGCTGAAGAGAAGAAGTTCCCATAGCCCAGGCTAGGCCTGGCTGTAGAGGTTCACACACAGCTGGAAGACCAGGCACCTCAACACAGCAGAGGGGAACACAGAAGGGGTAGGGCTCTGTACCATGCCACTGATCTTTGCCTGTGATAAGAAGTCTGGGAACTACCCAGTTGGGCTTTTCCCAAGGTCACTTTCCTCCGCTTCTTACTCCCAGAGAACACGTGCAAAGGAGCACTGGCACACAAGCTCTGACTTCAGTCACAACCAAAGCACACCAGAAGCTGTTCCCCTCCCAGCAGACCACAGGAGAGAGACATTCCCATGTTTTTAGAACATAGCAGCAGTTTAATTTACAGTTCTTCAGCCCTTCCCCTGGCCCTGCACAGGCCATGCTAGATCAATCCAGGCTCTCAAGAAGCTTTAGGAGGGCCATGGGTTGAAGGGGACAGGTTGTCAGGAAGTGCTTCACCCCCTTGACCTGAGCACCCTAGGAAGAGGTGTTGCAGTGCTGGATGATGGCTAGGAGAGCACAGTACTGGCGCAAGTGAAGAAAACTCTCTCTCCAGCAGCGGTTGCTGTGATCTCCTGTTTCAGATCCAAGGGCTGAGTCAACTTAAACCTGCCTCAATTCCTTGATATCATTTGGTACATGGAGTCCATAGGCATCTCTCCTGCCCGCTCCAGCACAGGCATCCGAGGAATAGCTCAGCACAGCTTAGTATGGCCGAAACTTGCGCTGGGCTCGCATCAGGGCAATTCTTTGCTTGTCCTCCTCAAACTTCTTCCTCAACTGAGCAATATCTGAAATATGCAAAAAGAGAAAGAAGACAGGTCATAGGGGAGCGCAGATCTCCCTCTCCTGGGAAGTTTCACCTCCACACACCAGAAGGTGCTCAGTCCCGACATGTGCAAGCACACACTTCCCAGAGCTGGTCCTTTTGCGTCTGGGCTGAGGGCCAAGCTTGGGCTCTGGCCCTGCCTCTCCAGCAGTGCTGCAGCTCCCTCCTGGGGAGGAAACAAGCTAGTTTTCCCTTTCAACAGCTGCTTTTATGCAGACTGGAGAAACGGCTATTGGAAAGTCACAAGCAGCACACTCTCCTACAAAACATTCCAGCAGCCCTTGCTAGGACAGGTGGTGGAAAGAGGTTCCCAAGAGCTGGCAATGCCATTCACACAGCCACCCAGCCAACTGTTCATCACCAGCTTGATGAAACCTCCACTGAAGGAAAAAGGAGGCTCTTGGTGCCACAGTGAGAGACCACAGGCAGGGGCAGGAGGTGATTTGGATACTCACGCTCTCTCTTGGTCTCGCGATGCTGCCATGCATAGAAGTTGAGCAGCTCTTTGCGGGCTCTTTTCTGCTTCTCCTTCTCCAGCACCCGCAGGTTGGCAGCCTCTGTCCGGGGCAGGCCAGGCTTCCGGCCCTTCCGCGTTACCTTCACCCAGCCCTCCGCATCCGGAACACCCTCCTCCTCAGCCGCTTTGGCTTCCTCCTATAGAGCCGAGAAGGTGAGGCTGCTCAGTGCAGACAGGGTGCCAGGCAGCCTGATGCACAGCTCCCCCATAGCCCCCCTTACATGCAAAGCTCCAGCACCTGCTTCTCCACAAGATCTGAAGGAAGGCATGGAATCAAAGGCTCATGCATTTGACTCCGTCACAACACCACACACCAGCCAGGACCCAATTTATTTGTGGATACCTATTTTAAGCCCTGGGTGGAGGCATCAGGTGTTGTGGACCAAACCAGGACCTGCCAGCCCACCAACAACTGGGAGTAAAACAACCTTGACAACCAGTGTGTTCCTCTCTGCCCTTTCTACAGAGGCCTGGGCAGAGAGAGATCCACTCTCCTCCCCAAACTAGCTGCTTCCTTCCCCAGCCTGACCTCACCTCTGCTATCTTTTTGTCATAGTCTTGCATGTAGGCATCCACCTCAGCCTTCAGCTCCTCTGGATCCACAACTGAAGCTGCATAGCTGTCAATCCATTCTGCAAGAGAGGGCAGAGGTCAGCAGTAGCCTCTGTAAGAAGTGAGCTCTAGTGTGATGCCTTTGGGCAACTGTAGAGAGAGCTGCTGTGGAGATGGACACAGTCTGGTCGTCCTCTTTCTTGCATCCCAGGCAACAGCCAAGGAAATAACAGGAAGAGATTGCAGCTGTCTCAAAAGGTGGGGGCTAGCCTTAAGCCCATGAGGTGTAACATTCAGGGCTATGTTCCTACCAAGGGGTCACAGCTGGCGCCAGTTATTGAGCCTGGCTTCCATTTTGAGGGCAAAAGACAACCAGTGTCTCTGCACCTATGTAATATTGTTGGGGGGAAAAAACCCTACCCTTCCATTGTACCAAGCAATCCCATTCTCCCACAGGGTCACTGGACTACAACATCCAGCGCAACAAGTTTGCCACCTTGGGAATAGTAAAAGCAGGACAATGAGACATTGCATATCAGGTGTTTCTGTCCCAGCTCAGTACAGAATGGTGAGCATTAATGTCATGGGCGTACAGGGTAGTATTTACCAAGGAATGAGCATAGTACTTTCCTGCCACTGGCTATATGGAAGGCAGGTAGGACTGACTTACTGCTAATGCCAGTTTTCACAGGATGACTCTCTGTTGATACCAGCAAGGGCCCTTCTCGTGACAGGGTCTTGGCTGCCTGGACACCAGCAGGTTTCTTGAACACCACATACGCTACCCGAAATCCCTAAGAGAGACACCTAGGCTAGTCAGATGCATTGGAGAAAACAGGTGACACAGCAAGGAACTCCAGTAAAAATAAAATAAAAATCAAATCACCACAAGTTGCAATGGGATAGCAAATGACATAAACTTTAAGTTATCACATCACCCAATACCCCAAAACAGTTTAACACATCTCATGCTGGAAGTGTTCAAGGCCAGGTTGGATGGGGCCCTGGGCAACCTTGTGTAGATCCAGGCCTGAGGTTGGTGGCCCTGCCTGTGGCAGGGGGGTTGGAGCTTTATGATCCTCGGGGTCCCTTCCAACCCTTGCCATTCTATGATTCTATGATTCGATGCTCCAAATAATGCCACTCAGCGCTTGGGAGATACGTTCCCAACAACGCCGTTCTGAGCACTCGAGCAGCAGCACCTGCCCCCCCCGCACTTACCGCCACAGGGCTGGGGCTGAAGAATTTTGACGACGGTGTTCCTTTTTTGTCTCCCAGCCCCGGCTTGTCGCAGATGTCCACTGACTGGACACGTCCGCAGCGGCCGAACAGTCTGGACAGGGCGTCCTTAACGCAGGAAACAGGAGAACAAACGGTACAGAACGCCAGGAGCGACTCCTCTCCCCACCCCTCACGCACCGAGGGGCCTCTCCGGCACGGCCCGGGCCCCTCAGCCCAGGGCCACCCTGCGGCACGCCCGGCTCCTCAGCCCAGGGCCCCGTGCTCCCGAGGCAATGCCCTCGGCCTCCAGGCCGCATCCCGCCACCGGCGAGGACACCGCCACCCCGGCCCCGCGCCAGCCCCGCTTACCGCGCTGCAGTACGGGGGGACGTTGAGGACGAAGAGAGTGCGGCGAGGCGGGTGCGCGGCGCCGGCGCCTTCCCGCACCTGGTGCTCCCTCACCAGCAAGCAGTGAGGAGAGCGCTGCCGCGTCCCGAACTTCACCGCCAGAGCTGTGAGCAACGCACCGGTTAAAGACGCCGCTGCCGCCCCGGCCCCGCTCCCTCCCCGCTGCTCTGCTCCTCACCCGTGTAACCGGCCGGCGCCGCTCCGCACACATGCTCCCCGGCGGCCGCCATCTTACCTCGGCGGGAAGCGGCAGAGCGCGGGGACCGCCGGGAGGTGTAGTTCCCCGTGCCGGGGCGGCTCTGGTAATGGCGGCCGCGGCGGGCCCCTTAGCGCCTGGCAGGCGGCCGCCTGAGGGCGGGGTGTAGTTAAACGTTTTCCAGAGGCTCTCACAGCATGTTCTGTAAGAAAGCTTATAACAGACCGGCACTTAGCGTAACGGTTCTGAGAATGAAGGCCTGAGCCGCGTCACAGGCAGCCAGGGTGCTTACTCCTCGGGAGGCAAGTGAAAGAAGAAGGCTCAAAGATATGTAAAAACCTTCTCACACTACTGTGAGAACAGCTGGTTTAAAAGACTCTTGTTAATCAGGTAAAGAAAAGGAAAAAAAAAAGACAAGACCACTCCAAAAATAAAAATACAGATGTATGTACAAGCTGCAACATCATCAGTGGAAGGAAGCAAGGACATGGAGAGCTGACTCAACGTTATCAGAAGCGGTGCATGCAAAGCCCATGAACATATAATAACCTGCCAACCGCAGCAGCACTAGGGAAGTCACGGTTTTGAAAGTGGAAAGGAAAAATAAAAAAGCAGTGGGAATTATTTCCCACCTGTCCTGGCCAGCCATACTGAATTACTGCAGGCAATCAGTGTTTGATATGGAAGTTCACAAACTCTTAACAGCCCAGAAAAATACTGGGGAAAAAACCCAACCCCTGTGTAGTAGGATGCACACAGATGTGAGGTCAGGTGGTAGGTGAGCTCTGGGGAATGCAAACAAGATGAGCATGACAATTACAGGGCAGCCAGGAGAAACCAGAGAGCTGCTGAACTGCTTAAAAAAGACTAGGAATAACTGGTTACTCTTCTTTCAGTGCCCAATGAAGAAGCCATGCTATGAAGTATTACAAGATTAATACAACTTTAGAGAGCTGAAGACCCAGAAAAGCAATGCACACGGAGACACTGCTGTAAGATAAATCGTGGAGTGGTTTAGACAATCAACAGCTTCAATTAAAAATATAAAGTACTACCATAGATCACAGAACCACAGGAACAGAGCCGTAGTTCTTCCAAGGACATATGTTAATGTCATCATAAATTATCAGATAACCTAAACACAATGCACAATTTAACAGCAAGTTGCAAAGTGCATATTACTAGTTGGCTTTAGAATGGACATGAACCTACTAGTAAAAAAAAAAAGCTTGAATCTTCCCATTCCTTCAGAAGAATCAAGGTATGTACTCACAATGCGTCTTCACATTTTCATAGCTTTCTATCTAGCTGTATATATGAAAGTACCCAACTTCACCTAGAACAGGTAACCTGGTTTCAGTAGCAAGAATCAGCTACTAATTGCAGTGATGCAGATTAAAAGGCTTCTGAGTATCAACTCTCTCATTGCTATAGTCAATGATATATCACCGATATAACCAAGAGCAAGTGAATGATCTTAATCAGATTATCAGTTTTGGAGTTTCTGTATCTTTATGAAAGCATGCCTGATTCAGTGTTGGAACAACTCCACCTATCTTTAGTTGCTTCACAGCATCTAAAAAGGCTTAGAATCCACTCTCTGTATAACAAACGTTTATTCAGAAACAGGTAATACATTATCTTCTCCATCCCCTAATGTTTCCTCCCCCTCCCCCATTTTTATTAAAACACAGGTGTTTGATGAGCAATCTATAAAAGGAGAACAGCTGTCTTAGGTCCCCTCCCCTACAAACATCTGCTGTTCACAGGAAGCACCCTACCAATAACGGTGTCATTGGCTTCCAAACCAGAGTACTCCGGAGAAAAACACGTCCTGCCAAGTCCTCAGTTCATGGCTAAAAGGGATACAGTGAGATAGAGGAATGGTTTGCACGAGCTAGAGAGAGCAAAGAGTTAATACAGAACAAGAAGGCAAAAGAAACATAGGGTTGACCAAGAGATGGGATCTGGACCTGCAGTGGTTACAGCGAGTTCATTAAAGTTCAGTGGAGCTGAATAGAATGGATCGCTACGTTAGTCTCCTAGCTAGAAGGATCAAATTCAAAGGCCAAGCAGTTTCTGGAAGCGTCTCTTAGCTTTCCTCTCCTGTAACACAAGGAAGCCCAAACGCATGGCGCTACAGGGGCCTGAGGCACCGCGCCCCCGGCGCTGGGCTAGCGCCGAGTGCTGGCGGCGCCACCTAGCGGCCCGCGGCTCACCGCGGGTGCTGACCCGCCCCGCCCTGCCCGGGACCTGCTCGGCGCTGCGCTCCCGTGCGCTCCGTACCGAGCGCTAACCGCTCCCCTCTCCAAAACCTCTCCCCGGAGCCGCGAAGTGCAGCAATCATCTTCCAAGGCCACGTAGGCGAGCAGCGTGCCTGCGCAGCAGCCAAACACTGCCCACACCGCATCTCCCACAGTGAGTTCCCAGGCACAAGACAAGACTGCTGCTTGCATATTCACACCTGAAAGAGGGGCCAGCTCTGTGTTACAGGAGACTGGGTAAATCAGAGGGTAAGGAAAATAATTATGTCCCTGCATCAGCAGAAGGATGTAATAGTCCAATGGGAGCAAAGCACACTGATTTCCTCTAGCTCCAAACAGCCTGGTTCTTACCTCTTGATCCAGGGAGAAGAGTGCAACTGAGCCTGACCCTACGGGGCTAACAGATTCACTGTAAGCATGCCAGAGTATTTCCCCCCTGCCACCTCTCTGCATTGCCAGAGCTGAAGGATCCTTCCCATAGCACAATGGGTGGTGCACTTGTGCATATATCCTTTCCACCCAACACCTCCGTTGGCTGGTATACACAGCGGGATGCTCAGCTTTTCCACACTTAATGTCACAGCTGCTGAGCAGGAAAACAGCCAATGGAATGAAGTAATATACTACCCAATGCACACAAGTCAGAGATGCAAGATGGTGCTTCCTGCATGAAGCCACACCTGACTTTATACCCAGCACCGTTTCAGAAACAAACAATGCAGTGTTCTTGCACGTTGGTAATCAAGGGGATACACCTTTCAGTTAAAGTCAGAAGAGAGGAGATCACCACTCCTTCCCTTAGAGTCTATGTGCACTTTTAATGGCCACTAGGGGCTTTGGAGAAAAGGAGGGAGTTACATGGTATAGGCTTGGTAATACATTACTGGCAGAAGGGGGAGTTATTCTTTTGGAAAAAAATTGTGGAAGAGAACTCCAACTATGAAAACAGAAAGTACACGCACAAGAGGAAACACTACTGTACAGTAAGGTAGCGATCATAGAAAACAAAAAATTCAAGGCAGGCAAATGCAAATAACATCTGCACTCCTGCACATTTCTCATTCCCCAACAAATGAGTTTCCAGTCCACTACTTGCTTCCCCTTCTCAGAGTTTAATTTTGAATTCTGTGGGCTGCACAGAGGCAGAGACCCCTGAGGATTTGAAGAGTGCCTTCAAGATAGTGTCAGGGTCCACTTCGGCTGGGGGATTTGAGGCGGCGCTTGCACTTGAGCGGCGTGGTTCCCCTTCCTTCTTCACTGAAGGGGTATCGCTCAATCGGCTGGAGGATTAAAAAAAGCAGTATTTAATATCTCATTATGAAATAAAATTTATCTCTTGATCTGAATTTTCTCTTACTGGTGTTGCCCCCTTAGCAACATTAAGATATAAAAAGCTTTAAATACGCTTCCCTCACAAGAAAACTTCCTCATCTCAGACTCATTTTGAATCTCAAGGCTGGAAAACTATGGAGTCAAGTCATACTGCACTCAGCTGAGTGCCATGGAGAGGAAAAGGAAGAAGATATTCAAGGGACAATTTGTCAACAGTTCCCCTCCCCTTAAATTTTCTCTTCAACACCGAACATGCAAACGTATCTGGTTCTTCCCCCTACCCAAAGGGCACTCACAGCAATATAGGCTGGTCTGAAGTAATCACATTCCCATTCATATGAAGATTGCATTTCATTGGTTGACCTGAACAGAAACACAACAGGAAAAGTCCTTCTATCAGAATTGTGCTAAGGCAAGACCTCAGAAACAGCACACAAGAGTGCAAGCATGCTGGGAAGACATGAGAAAGAATAGTTGATAGATCTTCTGTTGCAAAAATCACAGCAACAGAAGAGCCACAGAAACATTCAGTACAATATAAAGAATCACACTAATGAAGAAATTACATATAGGTACAAATCCCTTTGCAGAAACACAAGAGAATCTCCCATCGTCAACTGTCTGCTCCTCATCTGACATTCATAACATGCCACTCATCCAGAGAAAAAGCATCTATTTCCAGCTAAGAATTAACAGCTAATTGCACTCTATAATAATACTGCAGGTGGATCCAGACTAAAAAATTGCATTGTTCACAGTTTATGGAGAAGCTCATACTAACTGTTCTACAAGTTCAATTCAAAATGTTCCTGACAATGTCTTGGGACTTCTGCAAAACTAGTTTTACTGGTACTTTGCCAACAGCTATTTTGGAAACAGGCAAAGCCTTCTTAAGGCCTGTCTAGCTCTCTGCACTGCATCAGAAATAAAAGAATTTTAATCTGCAAGTTAAACCAGTGGACTCACCAAGAACCTGCCTCTAGCTTTGAGCATTCTGGTTCTAGGAAAACATTGGGGTTTTTATTCCACTTAAACTGTGCATATCACAGAATCACAGAGTTGTAGGGGTTGGAAGGGACCTCGAGAGATCATCAGGTCCAACCCCCCTGCCAAAGCAGCTCCCCAGCTCATACTGCACAGATAGGCATCCAGACAAGTCTTGAATATCTCCAGAGAAGGAGACTCCACCACCTCCCTGAGCAGCCTATTCCAGTGCTCTGTCACCCTCACTGTGAAAAAGCTTTTCACCATGTTGGTGCGGAACTTCCTGTGCTCCAATTTGCAGCCATTGCCCCTTGTCCTGTCCCCACTGACCAAAGAAAAGGGGCTGGCCAATTCCCCCTGCACCCCATACTTAAGATATTTATAAACATTGATTAGGTCCCCCCTCAGTCTTCTTTTCTCCAGGCTGAACAGCCCCAGCATTCTCAGCCTTTCCTCATAGGATAGATGTTCCAGGCCCTTAATCATCTTCATAGCCCTTCTCTGCGCTCTCTCCAGGAGATCCCTGTCCTTTTTATACCAGGGAGCCCAGAACTGGACACAACACTCCAGGTGGGGCCTGACCAGGGCAGAGTAGAGGGGGAGGATCACCTCCTTCGACCTGCTGGCCACACTCCTCCTGATGCCCCCCTGGATCCCATTGGCTCTCTTAGCCACCAGGGCACACTGCTGGCTCATAGCCAACCCCAGGACCTTCTCCACAGAGCTCTTCTCCAGCAGGTCATCCCCCAGCCTGTACTGATACATGCAGTTGTTCCTCCCCAGGTGCAAGACTTTACACTTGCTTTTGTTGATTTTCATCCGGTTTCTCCCTGCCCAGCTCTCCAGCCTGCCCAGGTCTCGCTGGATGGCAGCGCAGTGTTCCTGCTGTCAGCCACCCCTCCCAGCTTTGTATCATCGGCGTACTTGCTGAGGGCTGGTGCTATTCCCTCATCAAGGTTGTGGATGAAGATATTAAACAGGACTGGACCCAACACTGACATAAGAGCACACTGTATTGCCTGTCTCAAACTGATTTTCTGTCATGTGCTCTCTTGTGGTGCCATATGAACATCTGAGATGCTTTTAAACTCCACTGAGGTGGAAAAGTTGTCAGTTTATCTATTCTAAATGCAACTCCGGCCTCAAACTTACCATCTAAGCACCTGTTGTTGTATTTCTTATATGCTGTGATAGCATCTTCTTTCTTCACAAACACTACCTCAGCCACTCCAGGGTGCACCAGCCGGGCTCGCTTCAGAGCGCCACACACACAGAACAACTCCTGTGGGTTAGAGAGCTAGTCATGACCACAGTCACATCAAAGGTACTGCTTCAACCAAAGACACCGAGTGAGAAAGGACAAGCTTAAGTGCATCATTCATCCTGCTTAGTAAACACATGGCCGAATCTTGACACTTGCTGTGTTTGCTACGGTATGAGTGCTTGGCATCAGTAATACAGGTTGCACAAGCAGACAAGTTCAAAGCCAGTGCTCTACAGTTCATCACACCTGAAAAGCAGGCTTATTCTCATCCATTTGGGTATGGAAGCACCAGGTAATTTGGATGGGGGCATACGTTCAAGGAGAATGCCAAGAATCTTTGGGCATGAACTCTTCTAAGTGATATCAGGTATCACAGTACACCCTAGGAGTTGGATTTTTGTCTTCTCAAGCATGCTTTTTAAAAACATGAACAACCCCCAAGCCAATCAGGAACCTTCAATGTTTTTGAAGGGAAAGCAAGTCTGTCATAGACCACTATAACATTCACCATAGATCAACTGATTTATCAAGAGGCAGGATAAGGGAAGGAAGCGTCATTCATCCAAGGTTTGGCAGTAAGCAACACTCACAACAATGTCTTCTTCTGTGACTCGAGGATGCAGATTGTTTACAGTCATCTTTGTGCCTTCCAGAGGACTGAACGCCAGCTGCCAACACAAACAAATGCATCTCAGAAAAGGTCAGAAATGCAGCAGGCAAGACAGCACAGAAGCATTAAAAAGGCCACTAAAGGGATGTCTGGGAAAGCCTGTACACACACACACACACAGAGGAGAGACCTGCAGCTAGCAACAGGAAGTATCAATGTTGACAAAAGCCCAACTCATTTGATGAGGGGCCCCTTTTCCATCCATTTTCCATGCTAACTTCTCTCTGAAGTAACTTCTCTCTTTTATTCCAAAGTATAACACTAACAACCCACATACATACACAATACTCTCTGGTTATGCCCAAACGTAAGCACAATCTCTCTGTTGCACTCTACACCAGTCAGCAAACCCTAAAAATATGGCCCCAGCCCTTTAAGAGCATGCTGAACTCAACATGCCAGGGAACACCTGCAACCAACAGCAGGCAGTTAGGCAAAGCAATTCCAGGTAGGTTATCTACAACTTGCTCAAGAGGTTTTGTGTGGACAGCAAGCTACATTTGGAAGAAACGTGTTTTTCTTATTGCTAACAGGAGAGAAGACATACCTAGTAACAATAAAACACTATTCCTAGGGACATAGAAGCCACCAAGGAGCATCCAAACTGCACCTCCCTGTAACATGAAATTCCTCCAGGACCATGTGCTAGAGAGAAAAGTTGAGAGCCACAAAACGCTCTGAGAATTCCCAGTCTCTCAAACTCTGATGAGAAGGATGTTTATACAGGTTTCAAATTCTTGGGACATGGCTTGCAGTTGTCAGAGTAAGTTTGATGAAGTCCAGAAGTAATGGTGGATGTGAGAAATGAGCTGCTCTCATGAGTGAAGAACAGCAAGTTTCAGATGTTCAAGAGCATCTCCTGCTTCCCTTGTTACAGCAAAATCAGATGCAGCATGTAATTTAAAGTAAAGTTTCTACTGATAAAGATGTCTATTGTACAACCCCACCCTGTGTTAAGAACACAAAGAGCCTACACCTGTCTTACATGAAAGATTACGAATTTGAACACCGAGGAATGGGGCTGTTTATTGGTAAAGATGCTTTTGATATTAAGAGAAAAAATTACAAGTAGTAGATGGTGCTGATGGTATGACAACATCTCAGTTTTCAGTTACCTACAAGGTCTATAACAATCAGGATGAGGTGAAAGAAAAGGAAAATCAAAATAAAGTTACAAGCTTCCTTGTTGGCCACCTTATCAGAAGGACAAAAAGGAGGGAGGGGTAGAGAAAATTGTAGAGAAGGATTTAGAGGTAAAGGAGGAGGTTGTGGAAATACCAGAGAAAACTATTGTGATACTCCTGTAGGAGTAAAACAGTGTGCCTGCTGTAGATGAGGAAGACACTGGAAAAAATTGTCCACAAGAAAAAAAAAAAGGAACATAAGCAGCTACTGTGGTACTGGCAGAAATAGGATTAGATTGAAGGGGAGCAGAAGAATCTATTAAAATTTTCCCCAGCTAATGCTTTAGTTCCAGTAGGACTGGGGTACAAAACAGTAGACTTTTAAAAATAGATTTTTAAAAAATAGATGGTGGAGTAATTACTGATTGCAAGGGACCTTTAAATAAAATTAAAACTAGTGGAACTGGTGCCACCAGGAAAAGAATTCAAAGATGATTGTTTATAACCAATGGAGTGTGCTGTGGGAACACCATGGTAACTCATTTCTCTATACAGAAGTGCCCCTGGCCATTGTTGGGATGAGACTTGTTATGCAAGTTAAATGCACAAATAACCTTTTCTGGACATTCAGTTGTTGCACATTCCCCTAGAAAAATGCCTGGAAAGCAGAGATGTACAGGCTGACAAACGGAAAAGGATGAGGATACAGATGTTCCAGAAGCAGCACTGGATGCTACAGTACCACTGGTATGGGCATCAGGGAAACTGGGACCAACAAATAAGTGCTACTCCAGTCAGCATTGAACTGAAATTTGGAGTCCAGCTGGTAAGAAGGAAACAATACCCTCATTAATTCTTTTTTAGAATATGGACTACTATGGGAATACCAATCTGAATTTAATACCCCCATTTTGACAGTAAGAAAACTTAATTCTCAAGAATACTGGTACAAGACTTTCAGGAAATTACTGCTTGGATAGTTACCTGTCCAACCTGTGGTGCCAAACTTGTATACATTATTTGCTTCCATCACTGAAACCAACATGCATTATACTGTTTTAGATTAAAAGGGTGATTTCTTTGCCATTCTACTGGATGAACAGACTCAGCTCATCTTTGCTTTATGAATGAGAAATCTTGACTACTGGACAAATGACTCAGTGTTAGAATGCATTAAAAACACAGCCCAACATTATTTGGTAATGCATTGGCAAAAGGCCTGCAACACTGTAAAAATAATAATGGGCATGCATTTTTGGCAGTACACTGATTTATTAACTGGCTCAAATAATTACAGTGAATGTTTAGAACCTATAATTAGTGTACTGATTTTTGGGGGACTTGCAGGGTATCATGTTTCTAAGAAAAAAGCACAAATAGCAAAAGATAGCATCCAATATCTGGGATCTGAAATTATGCCAGGACAGAGGAGGCTAAATACAGAATGAAAGGAAGCAGTTGGTAGAGCAACATGAAAAAACAGCTAAGAGAACTTTTGGGCACGGCTGGATGATGTCAGTTGTGGATTCCTAAGTTTGGATTGATTGCTAAACCACTGTATGTTGCCACTAAGTGTCCAAAGGACTGTTGGAATGGACTGTCAAATGCCAAAAGGGTTTGAAGAAAGGAAGGTGACTGATAGAAGGTCCCGCATTAGGACTTCAAATCCAGAGAAGTCCTTTCAGTTATATATATACGAGAGGCAACAAGTGGCCTCAGGAGTCCTAACTCAATTGTAGGGAACCTGGGTGAGTGGGTATTTCTCTGAACAGTTAAATGACATTGGTAAAAGACAGCCTACTTACTAAGAAAAACCTGGGACAACCTGTAACTGTACCCAGTGCTGTGATCTTTCTCCTAAAGAAGAAGGGACACCATTGGATTCCTCCTAACAGATGGGCCATGTACTGGGCTGTATTGCTGGAACAGGTCGTATCTCTTGAAATCCTACAATTCTACTACTGATCTCATAACAAAGTGAATTAAAATACAACTGCTTGACAACAATCAACCCAGTCATTCCAGTGCAAGAAACTCCTCTTAGTGATTCTGATCTAGGACTTATACACAGATGGAAGTAGTTTTATGTCCAGAGGAAGACAATGTGCTGGATATGCAAAGACCATGTTCTGGAAACTGAACCTTTACCCTATAATAGTTCAGCCCAAACAGCTGAGTTGATTGCTCTAATTAAAGTTTTAGAAATAAGTATTGGTTAAGAGCTGATATTTACAAAGATTGAAAATATGCCTTTGGAGTTGCCCATGCTCATAGAGCAATCTGGAAAGAAAAAGGACTTCTGAATTCACAAGGAAATCTGCTAAATATGGAACTGAGATTATGAAATCGCTACAAGCTGTACTATAGCCAACAAAAGTTGCAAGATAATTCCTTGCTGGGCACACCAAAAAGAGAGCTGATACAGCTGCAAAGGGAACAGCTTGGAAAAGACTGGATCCAAAAAGGAAGGTTAAACCAAAATTGAACAAGGATGGTGTGAAACACCTTTAAGAACAATGGAATTTTTGCTTAAAAAAAAAATTATATCAAGAAATGCATGTGGGTTCTGATGCACTAGGCCTTGTTGCTAAAAATGTCATAGGACCAAAAACCAAAGTATTGCTGACATAGTACTAAAGGTCTAATATGCTGTGCTAATAATCCAAACAGAGAAAGAACCCAAAATAACAGAGGAAAATAGAAAATGAGAAATAATGCCCAGGGACTACTGGCAAACAGATTGTTCAGTTACCTAGATGTAACAGGTATAGATATTTATTAGCAGATACTGCTTCTGGTTGGCCCAAAGCTTTCTCCTGTTGCACCAATAAGGTAAGAGTCGTAATTAAGGTAACATTAAAAGAAGTAATTTGTAGATTTGGTGTCCCAGAAGAAATATCTTACCTCACAGTGCAAGTGATAAAAAAATAAATAAAACCAGGATCTCCACATTCCATGGAGACCCCAATCTACTGGAAAAGTAGAAATAATCAATCAGATCTAATGCACCCTAAAGGACAGGAAATGATTAAGTAATATTTTAATTTTTTTCTAGATTTTATCTTCTTTACATGGGTATTTAAATTAGAGCACCATTGCCATTGAACAACCCTTTCATCCCTTTCACCTGGAAGACCTAGTTTATATCTGGACTTGGAAGAAAGTATAATTACTAGACAAATGCCTCAATCTTATGTATTCACTGTGCAAACTGAATGAGAGATGTGTCAAAACATAGGATTGTGGTAAGTCTCAAAGAGAGGAAATTGTTACAGCAAAATCAGGTGCAGCATATACCCCATGTTAGTTAACACTTATCTAAACAATGCACACAGTTGTCAGAAAACATAACTGAAGTGTTGTTAGTCTGACTGACAAACCTGGAAGAATCCCTCAAGATCGCTAAAGAAGGAGGAAACTGGGGAAAGATTATTTCAACAGGCGTAGAATGCGACCACTGACCCATGGACCACTCACCCTAATTACACCACTGATTGAAAAGAAAGCACACATGCCTAATCCTTCTAACATATGAGGCAAAAGCTTTTTATCCAAACATACAATGGTAACTAATACACATGTAGTAGAAACACAAATTATACTAAGTGTATAAACCACCACTGATTTGGAGCTTTAGTGTGCTGCCTTGTGACAGGAACCCACATCTGTGCAAACAGGCAATAAAATACCTCTTCTCTGTGTGTATTGGCATATAAACAAGCTCCCAGATCTGGGACAACACCTTGAGCTCACCTCAACAGGTGCTGGTTCTTTTGGAGGCTCCTCCTTTGTCACCAAGGTCCGGGACATGTTTGTCAAGGCCTTTGTCCGCATAGGAGAGGGAGGTGCAGGTGGAGCTGTGTATGTATCATTCTGGACCACTTTAGTCAGGGGAACGGTCTTGGACAGAGAGAATTTATTGCCACTCAGCCCAGTCTACAGAAAGAAAATAAAATAAGAGAGCTGCAGGCTACAAAAGTCATCCTCCTTTTTCAAGCACTAACAGCAGGAGAGCATTACTAGCCCGCACTAAGAACTGCATGTCCTTCCCAGGGTCAAAACCACTACAGTGCTGGAGACTTTCAGCTTTGAGACCACCAACAAAACAAACCCCAAACAAAAAAGTTAGAAAAGTGTTTTCAGGCATAAACATAAAAAGATATGTTTATCCCAAAAGGGCATTTCCCTCACTAACAAGTACTTTTTAGTTTCATATTCATCTGAAATGAACTTTTTCAGTGTGATTCAAATTTGAAAAGCTCTTTCATCCAAAGATTTTAAAGTACTCTATAAATTGTTTACAAAGATTGCTCAATACAATAAGATTGAGCTGCCTTAGTACAAATTGCAGCACTTCAGAAACATCAAGCTAGAGCGTGAGCAACAAGGTAGCCCATAAACTTCCTAGTCGGATCTACCTGAGTTTAAAGCTAGACTAAAAATTGTGCTTGGTAACTGCCCTGAATGCTGGAGATAACACATTTACTTTTGGAAAACAAAACCCAATCCAAGTCCATAAGGCTGTTTTTAAAGATCACAAATGGCCAGGACCTGAATATGCACATGAAGAAGAAAAAAAAGGGATAACCACTGCACTATATTGCCTGTGTGATGGCAAAACCAAATGAATTTGTTTCCTCAGAACCACGGAATAAACCTAGGTCCATTCCTCATGCCTGAAACAGGGCTAACTTCAAAGATACATCAGGTTGGCTCAGGGCCTTACACCATTACACTCTGAGAATCTGAGAGTGGCAATTTCAGAGCATCTCTGGGTGCCTTTACTAGATGCTGATGAATACCCTGAGAACTCCACAACCCTCCCCCTACTCAACTAGAATTTCTTTGCCTGCAACACATTTGTTGATTTTTCTCCCTGTTCACTCCTGAAAAGGACCCAGGCTTTGCCTTTTCTATGTGCACATATTAGGCAATGAGAGTGGACAGATCCTACTACAGTCTTCTCAGCCTTAACAGACACTGTGTTCTCACCTTCTCCCCACACATCATGTGCCACAGCCCTCTGACCACCCTGCTGCGCTGATTTCAGTCTGTCAGTGTCTGTCTTGTATCACAAAGCCCCAAAATAGGCACAGAACTCCAGGTACATTCTCAAAGCACCAAACAGATGGGAATAATTATCTTCCTTGATTTGCTGGCTACAATCTTACTAACACAGAAGCTACAGTTGGCCTTCAATGCTGGAATGATGCACTGCTAGCCTATTCTTAGGATCTCACTCAGCAGGACAGCCAGGCTCTTCCCTACAAAGCTGCTTTCTAGCCTGTCAGTTCTCAGCTTATGTTGCAGAGGGTTATCCCATCCCAAGAGCAGGACCTCATACTTGTCTGTGTTCAAATTCTGTCTTCTCCAGAGCACCAGTACTCCCCAAAAAGCTGCCAAGTATTTCCTGCTATGATGTCTAGTCTCCAGAAGTAGCAGAAAGCTTCCCTTAATTGCTCAAGCACTATCAAGATAAGTTTAAAACACTTCCCCAACAAGAAGAAAGTTGAAAGCCAGCATGCAGCAACCTGCCAGCAAGGGAGAAAGCATTCATTCTGGCTGCAAAAGGGCTATAAACCCACAGTTAGCCAAAAAGGGAGTCTGTCCCAAAAATAACACTGGAAGCATCAGCACAAAGGGAAGGATGGGATGAAGAACAACCATTTCAGGAGAAAGCATCGTTTACATACTTTAAAAGAACATAAGCCCTGTAAAGTCGCAGCCCGTGTGTCCACCCAACGTGAGCATGGCGTGGTGGGGACTGCTCAGATAATCCCTTACCGCGTTGTGCAGGAAACTGTTTGTGGTGGTGATTTTCATCTGTTTGCTAGCAAGGGGAGAGACACTTTCATCATCATCTTCCATCTCATACAGACCCTGAAAAGAAACAAGGTAATAGTTTACAAGCAGGTGGATTTAATCTGGGTATCCTTTCTAAAATAAGCACTTTTCTCCTGACTACAGCCTTCTTCAGGCAATGAATTTGACTGCATTGGACTTTAATCCTGTCCTTGCAGCTTTAAGCCACAAAACCAAAGGCAAGTCCATTTTAAAACATTAGTGTAAAAACTATCAAACCTCTTTTCCAGAAGTGCTACAGTAAAGCTGCTTCCCTAGAAGTACCAAAGTCATAGACAGATTTCCTCTAATCCCTAGCCCTTCATGTGATTTCCATTTTTAATGGAAAAAAGCCTCAATGTCTTACTTCTTAGCACCCAGCTACCTTTACAGTTGAAGCCTGTGCACATGCCTTCTTTTAATTAAGGAGATGCCTGCCAAATACGTCTGAACCAAACGTTCTTTTTGATTAGGCTGCTTTCCTCAGCACAGTACATATCTGCCTGGAACAAGAAAATACTGCACTAGGTTTACTGAATGAATAATTAATTTCCCAGTTCAACTTAACACTCACAGCCCTGCCTTAAAATACTGAGGCAAACTCCCAGAAAAATATTTTTTCCATGGACTCTAAGAAATAGTTTATATGCCGATGGCACTGCCCATAACATGTCACAACTCAAGACTGCTTCCCATTAATTCAGTAGAAAGATGAAGAAAAATGGAAGGATTAGCAAGGACAGCGTGTAAAAATGTGGGTTTTCATGGTTAGTGAGATTCTGGTATACAAATGTGAAAGTTGTTTCCAGTCACAAAAATGCCATGAAGGAAAAAACTCCAAAGGGACAGTGGGACAGAGGAGAATTGTGCAGAAAAGGGAAAAACACTAGCCTTCAGGACAATGCACTCGAGTTTGAGTCAAATGAAACAGATTCATGGCTCATAGTGGTGAGGTCAGCATTCCCCCTTAAGTGCAATAGGTGAGGGCAGCAGGTCAATGTAGAGGTAATGTATAGAAATAGCTAAACTATCCCATAGCCAAAAACCCCCAAGACATTGTGAATTCCAGTTTCTCAATATTTAGTATTTGATATACACACACACAAAAGAGTAATAAAACCAAGCAATTCCTCTCTGAAAGCACCTAAGGTGACCAAAAGGCTGTAGGGTGTGACAAAGGACTATAAAGTTGATCCCAGAAGAGGCAGCACAAATTCTAAGGTTTCCCTCAAAGTTTGCTCAATAAGGGATATGGCAACTTTGACAGCACATCTGAACAACAGTATCATTCACTATCAGGTTCTCAGCAGGGGCCAACAGCTGGGGTTTCACAGGAAGGTTATATTCTCTGCCACCTTACTGTAGAACATAACTGTGTACAATCATATCCATTCCCTGAAGGGGTGGCAGAACAGTGAATGAAAACAACCAAGAACATCTGATGGGGTGTCACTGAGAAATTTGTAAGACAACTAAGATAGAGGTAACAGTCTCTAGAAAAAACATGTTAGCACATGCAGATAAAAACTGGGAATACCTATTTCACATTCATATAACAGTCTAATTCATACAGAATTAGATTAAATGAAAACCTCAATTACCAAGTATCTTAACTATATGAGGAACAGGGAGCTAAGCTGTTAGGGCATTTCCAAACATGTCTCCTCTTTCCTATTTTAAGTCTTCTTTGCACCTGCAAATGTTCATGCACACCTTCTCCACAAAAGGTAAGAAGCAGAGCAGACACACACCTGTTTGTGTGTATGGTTGTTCACCACATTGATCCTCATTCCTGCTGGGTGAGAGTGTCCGGGAACTGGAGCCTTCTGCTACAGTTAGAGGGAAAGAACCAAAGCATTAAAACACTACAGCCCATCAGGTCCCCATTTCAGAAGATGAGAGCTGTTAGTTGAAACCCTGAGACTGCTTAAATGAAACTCAGCCTCCTGCTCTTGAAACACATTACCACAATATGCTATTAAATAACATATTTTTCCTGTAATATGCTCAATATGAGATAGCATATCTAATTGAAAAAATTTAAACCTAAGAACATGCAGAGAAACTGATTCATGTTACCTGAGTGTTAGTCCAAGACCAGTGATAAGTGGACTTAACTCCAGCCCTACTAGCACTGACTAGCTCTACACTTCTGCCAGTTTGAAATCATGAATGGGGTAAATCAGCAAGTAAGATTCTCTTCTTTCAGGCTACATGGAACCAGAGATATCCATTTCCATCAAATCCAGCAAGCTGGGACATAACAGTTCAAAGGAGATGTACATCCTGTCCCTTCACACTAGAGTTGGAATAAGCTGGAATGAAGTAACTGTGCAAGGCAGTGTAGCTGAACCCTTCTGCAGTCTGTTTTATCCCATAAAACAGGGAAACCACAACAGAAGTAGTCAGGGGATGCAGCTGTACTCAGCAACTGAAATCAAGCAGCAACTCCCTCAAAAACACCCATTTGGTTTTTGAAAAAGGTGGGAGCTATCAATTACAGAAAAAATGGGTCTTTCTACAAAAATAAAAGGCAGTAAAATCTGCACTATGTTGCCTGACAAACAGAAGGTACTATAGGTCAAACCAAGTGATTAAAAAAAAAAATCCAGTCAGCAAATTGCTGCTGTACCAAGCTGCTGGAAGCCATTTTAACTCCTAGAAACTTTGTATAAAATGTTCAACTCCTAATGGCAGTGATTTGGCTTAGAAGGACAGCATAAGTATTAATTACCCTACTAATTAAAGGCTACTGAACAGACTGCTGTATTGCTCTGTGATTAGCCCTTCCTACTGCCACAAGAGTCCTTTTACTTTCTTAGGTCAGCCTGGCAGTAAACCTGTCGAGTAATGGGAAATTTCCTAGGCTAATTTACAGAAGAAACATGCTTGATGCTCTTGAGCAAAACCCACAGCTGAATACAGAACGACTCATCTAGGCTTTCAAACTGATGAGAATAGGAGATTCCTGTGTGGAGCCATGAAATGGACTCAATGATCCTGATGGGCCCCTTCCAACTCAGTATATTCTATGATTTTATGAATTTCTGGGTATGTGTGAGCACACTTGATTCTTGAGAAGTAAGCTAGGAACTTCAGGTACATGCTTGTGAGGTGAGGAACAAAACTACCCCTCAGACAACAACCCTGAGAGTCTGGAAACTTCTAATCCTACCCACTGTACCTAATACACACCTAGTTCAATAGCAGTTGTTGCTCAGAGTTCACTAAGACTCAAATCACTGTGCACACAGCAAAGTGAAAATAGAAAACTGTCAAAGGAAATCAGCTGGGCAGGGTGACCAAACTGATTACATTGCAATCAAAATACATCTTGGGTCTCAGCACAAATGCACTGTGTAATCAAGCCACTCCCTGGAAGCCAGGGCTTTCCCAAACGCCTGGCAAGTAGAAATAGAGAAATTGCAGAAGGAGTCATTGAATTTTAGATGTCCTTAGATGCAAACATAGCTGTGTATTCTCAACTGTTATTGCAACACTAAGATAAACCAGTTACACAGATAGGACAATCCACCACATCAGACTTCCAAAGAGGGGTAGAGTAAGAATGGCAAAAAAATACACTTCGTGTTTCAAATCATAGAACAGTCTGGGTTGGAAGGGACCCCAAGGATCATAGAGTTCCAACCCCTCTGCCACAGGCAGGGCCACCAACCTCCAGGCCTGGATCTACACTAGGTTGCCCAGAGCCCCATCCAACCTGGCCTTGAACACCTCCAGGGACAGGGCATCCTCCACCTCTTCGGGCAGCCTGTTCCGGCACCTCATCACTCTCTCTGTAAAAAACTTCCTCCTAATATCCAATTTAAACCTTCCTTCCTTTAGCTTTAATACGTTCCCCCTTGTCCTGCCATTAACTACCCTTTTTAAAAGCTGATTCCCCTCCTGTTTGTATGCTCCCTTCAGGTACTGGAAGGCTGCAATGAGGTTGCCCCGCAGCCTTCTCTCCTCCAGGCTGAACAAGCCTGGCTCCCTCAGCCTCCCTTCATAGGGGAGGTGCTCCAGCCCTCTAATCATCTTCATGGCCTCCTATGAACCCTCTCCAACAGAGTTGGGAAAGAGACTACTTAACCACTGAAGACAGCTACTTTAAAGACTGAAGCAGTGCTCCTGTCAGCATTATTTGGCCCAAAATTCAAATGAAAATTTAAATGAAAGCTGTGATTCTACAAAAAGCCCCAAGCCGCTGAAAGGGCACCCAGAGGCTCCAAATCCTGCCCTACAAGCTGGACTGAACTGTCTCACCAACACTTCTACTGTAACACGTGAACATAGTCAAGCAAGTACTAGCATTTCCACTGGACTGCAGCAGAATAACTGAAGGGCTCAGCGGTGGCTCACTTGACCTACTTGGATAGTTTTGGTGATTTTCATGGCTGGATTTACTGTCCCCATAGTTGGGCTGATAGCAGCTGGAGTGCTCCTTTTTAAGCTGATCTTCTCTCTGGCATCCACCACTTTGGTCACCTTTTCAGCAGCAACACTTTGCTGTTTGCGGGAATTCAGCATCTCTCGGGCATCCTGCACCTTCCCTTTGATTTTGAACCGAGCGTCCTTTTGCACCAGTTTTTCACGAGCATCTTTAACTCCCAGTTTGTGTCGGGCATCAGTGAGTCCAATCTTCTGTCGGGCATCGAATGTCCGCTGGAAGCTGACAGCTGGTGGGGATCTGTTTAGAAGATTTTGCTGGACTCCAATGCGAGACCTTACACCTCCAAATAATGGCCTTGTGTTAAGTCTGAGGGAGGAAGAAGAAAAAAAAGTGTTTCAGACATTATAAGCGATACAGTATCAATAAAAGTATTTGTTACTGCAAACAAAAGCTCTTTATTACTGCTCAGAAGTCTACTCAGGTTACATACTCAAATACAACAGTAGAGCTCCTAAGCTGTTTTATACTGGATTTTACTTTCTACATAAAGAGCTATGGAACTAATTTCCAAAATCCATCCTTGAGCTCACATTTAAAACCTTAAGCAAAGGGTCTGACTTCAGCTGTGCTAAGTCCATACTATATTTAAACAAAATTCACCTATAGCTTGGCTACGTCGGGGAAACCTTTGAAGACAGAGGGGAATAGAAACAGACTTCCTGGCTTTAGGACTGAGCAGGTCTGCTGAAGTACCTTTTGAAATACAATAATATGTCCTGTTACAAAGGAAACACAGAATTGCACAAGACTTCAAAAATTCAGGACAGCGGCTCAGATTTGTGAGAGTGTCAGAGGCTTGGATTTTAGGGTGTCCAAGCACCAGTACCAACCTCAGTTCAAAGTCACCTGTTTCAAAGTTGATTAATTGCCTGTGGTAGTTCAGCCCCAAATAGTGGCTGAGCACCACTTGCTCACTCCTGGAGGAGAAACAGACGGGGCCTCCGTGAGTTGGGATAAGGGCTGTTTACTGACAAAAATCACCATGAATGGCAAATTTCACTCACACCTGGTGATAACACAGACTACCTTACTGACCCAGACCAACCCCATACCCCAGCCACACTCAAGACTGTCCTGGAGGCACCCAGAAGCACTCCTCCCCAACCAGCCCCTTTTATGGGAGAGTGATGTCAGATGGCGTGGAGAAAGCCCAGGCTAACCCAGCTCACCTGTACTGACTGCTTGGGGACATTAACTCTGGCCTGGCCAGAACCAGGACACTGCCAGCAAGAATACCTAGTAAGATCACTTTTTAACATCACTGCTTCTTCTTTGATCTACTAACAGAACTGCTGCCTTTACTTCAAGCACATTGTCACAATACTGAGCACAGAAGGATAACAGCCCACAGGAAGGACAGCATTTCTATTTCTACTCAAGTATTACTAATAAGCTTTCACTACATTATGTAGTTAAAGAAGAAACCAGCTTCTCATTACAGGTCTGATTCACTTTTTCAAAATCTCCCCTAAAAGGAAACAGCTTATCTAATTTTTAATACAGTTCCTCCTCTAAGAATTTTTTTAAGGTTTTCTTTTTCCATTGGGTTCCTTTTTTTTTTAAAGGCAAAAAAAGGCGTAAGAGCAATTTTAAAGTTAAGGTACCTAAAAACATTCTTGCTGATGGCTTTTTAAAGTTCAGAATACGCTACAGAGGGCCACAGTGCTCATCCCCTTTCTGAAATGGATTGTCCAGTATTATAAAATGTAAAAGTAGATATCTCAAGTTTGTTGTACTACTCAGAAGCCTAACACAAATTCGAGTGACAGTGCAATGTGAATTCCCCCTACAGCTTTGTATCGTTATTTCCCAATCTAACCCTACACTCTTAACATTATTTAAACTTGGATTCTCAGGGGTGAGATCTGAAAAAAAGAAAAAAAAAAGAAAAAAGAAGACAACAAACCAACAGATGAAATACTGAATCTCTACTCCTCTCTTTCATTTTGGTGTCCAGACCACTGGATAGCTAGGACTGGGGTCTCATTTTGTTACCTAGCTCAGAGTCAGCCCTATGGCTGTTCTCTCATAGAGCTAAAGCACACCAGAAAGAAGAAATATGACTACTAAACTAAGATGATTTACTAAAATAAATCCAGAATAATATGGAAGACTAACATTACTTACAAGGAACAGCCACAAAACAAACCATCCCTTGCTCCATTAGAAAGCATTAAACAGGTCGAAAGCAATCTGTTAGAGTACTGCAGAAGGGCTTGATGAGTGGTTCTTTTTAATAAGCATAAAAGGTCAAAGCAAAACCAGAAATTCCTGTATCAGTGCTTATGCCAGAGTTAGTTAAAACTGTTAATAACACAAACACATCAGGAAACTCTGCACCTGAAGACTTGTGTTTATCCTAATAAGATACACTCTTCTGTACAGAATTGCTTACCCTGTAACAACATTAGCTGCTTAGGCATTTTTTGCCACAACACCCAAAATACAGGGGAATCTCAAACATCTTGTTCACTTTCAATTGCTCCCAGTTCTGACTGGAATATTTTGTGGCTTACTACATTTTACAGGTGAAGACTTTCCTGTTACCTCACCCAGACTAGCAAACAGCATGGATATAATTATTTAACTTTATCCAGCTCTCACAAAGTCAAGTTAGCTATCTCAGAAATCTTATGAAACAAGCTAAACTCAACAAACAAGAGAAATGCAAGGCACAAAAGTTCTCACAATGCTACAGAGGGATTATTGTTCAGCAAATAAAAGCAGGAAGGATTCCTGGAAGAAGTGAGAGTTAAAAATTGATTTGACAAAGGAGAAAGGAGGTGCTTGGCATATTAAGCAGCATAAGACTGTTCCAAACATGCTGGATAAAACGAATGAGAGCATAAAGCCAAGGCCTCGTCAAGACTAGGATTTAAACGTGTTTGAATGTTTCACTAGTATACGTTAGTAGCAAGTAACTTTCAAAATACTGCTCTGGACACAAAAGCACAGCCAGAGTTAAAGCCTAAGACTACTCAATGACCATTAAGTTACAAAATTATTTTTAAAAACCCACACACAAAACAACAAAAAAGGCCACATTTAGGTAATACAGATGGGGGAAATCCATGGGCAAGACTTTCAGCAGCACTGAAGAGACTATTGCAAGACAGAAAATTAAAAGCTACCAAAGGAGAAACCAGATAAAAACTGCCAACAGCTGCACTAGAGTAAACGGCCCAGCCTGCACCAGAGACAGGGCCCCTCAAAGAAAGAATCTGATTCTGTAGCTAACGTGTAACACACTCCACATCCACACAAGCCCTCCAAACAGTCTTCCAGGGTTCCATTATCTACCTACAGATACTACAGTTTCCAAGGGCGAGACAGCAATGCTGCTGAAGCCATTGTAGCCTCGCTCGTGCGGATCCCGCTCAGCTTTGCTACAGTTACAGCTCCCTGTGGCACAACTACACCTCCCACGGCCATCCCACAATGCAGCGCACTGCTTCTGGGAGCTGCGGGGGGACCGGGCACCCCCAAGGCACCGCCAGACGAAGACCTGCGGCCCAGCAGCAGCTCCTGGTACAGATACAAGGCAGCGCGGATACCAAAAGGATTCGAGTTGCAGGGTGGGGGTGCCGCGGCCCCGCTGACCCTGGCTTGGGGAGCGGCGCTGGATTAAGCGCCAAGGAGAAGCGAGAGGCAGCAGGGAAAAGGCAAGTCGGAGGCACTAGTGAAGCGATGGGCTGTGGGAGAAACGTCGGGAGACGAGAAGACTCCGAGAAGGGATGGGGAGAGGCGGTGGGGGGGCCCGCCCTGCCGGGTCAGAGCCCAGGGGGCAGCGCCAGGCACAGGGGGGCGGGAGGGGGGGGTGAGGGGAGACCCCCGCCCCGACCCCGGCCCGCCCCATCCCTGAGTGACGGCCACCACCGCCAAGCGGCATCAGAAGTACGGCCCACAGACCAACGCCTAAGCCAATCGGAAGGCGAGAGCCGGGAACAGGGCCGAACGGTGCTGAGGCAGGCTACGGCCCGCAGCCTCCGCAGCAGAACGGCCAGAAAAGAGACAAAGAGGAACAACCGAAAGCCGCCAGACTCGGGGCGCTGCCCTCCTGACCGCTTACCTGCCTTTCACCGTCACGCCGCGTTTCCGTATGAGCTCGTCCAGAGATAGGTCCGCCATCTTGTCGCGGGGCCCAACGATAAGACGCAGCGAGCGAGCCCCGGAGCTGACATCACACTATTTCCGCTCCTCGCCCCGCCTCCAGAAGACAACCGTCGCCCTGGCCCCGCCTGAGTGCGCGCCGATGGGGGAGGGGAGGAGAGGAAGGCGTCCCACAACCCCCAGCGGCGCTCGGGCTCCTCATTTGCATACCGTCCGCAGCACGTCCCGTCCGGTCTCGGCCTGTGGCAGCGGTTATGCGGGATACGATGGGCTAAAGACCGTGAGAAACGGTCAGGGCAACAGCAGCTTAGCTTGCGCCGTGTTGAGGCGGCGTGAGGGGCTGCTCGCCCTGACCTGCAGAGCTGATGCGCAGCGCTCTGTGAACGGGCCCGGGGAGCGGCAGTTATGCCTTAAACTTATGAGTAAGGAAAATAACGACCCGGGGTGACGCCCGGGTCCTCACTGCCAATGTGAGAGGAATTTTTGCGCGGGTACAGGTCGTCCCCGGGTGACCCGCTTACTTCGCGGGATGCCCGGGTGCCATGATCTGCCCGACCCTCTGTGCCGCGGGTAGCAACAACAGAACGGCAGGGCCGGGCTCGCTGTCCCGCCCCACACCCTGGCTCTGTGCCGCCCGCGCGGCGGCAGAGCATGGGAGCGACCCCACGGTCACATCTTTCGATGTGGAACCTGAAGTTGCTGGGGACAAAACCTCCAGGGGTCAAGGAGGGTCTGTTCCCCACCCTGTCAGCCCGTTCGGCTCCTGGGCAGTGCCACCCGCCCGCGCAGGCCCAAAGGCTCAGAACTGCATCCCCAGACCTCTCCTGACTTCGTGTGTGGCTGCAGTATGTGATTTGCTTTGAATGCTCCCGTGATCGGGATCAGGCCATGTAAAGTCGGACTAAGGAGAAAAAACCCACAACAAAACCTAAGGGGAAGGGGAAAAGCCGCCTTGTGCAGGCTGGGGCCGAGGTGAGCTTTCCCGCGCCTTGCCCGTGTCACCTTCTGCCCTGCCTCTCGGCTCACGTGCCGCGGTGTCCGTACCCGCCGGATGGCGGCTCGGGGCTTCACCACGGGCCCCAGCGCTGTCGGGCCTCCCGCAAAGCGCCCTGTGCAGCAGAGTGCTCCCCCGGGGGCCCCGCTCGTTGGGAGACACACGGCTAAAATACAGCGTTTTGCGTGTGACTGCAGCTCTGCCTTTCCCCTGGCAGCTGTCAGGAGGATCTCTTACGCAGTTTCCCTCTGAGCCCTCACTATTCCTGCCGTCTCCCCACCGCAACGCCCTGAGCTGCAGTGACTCTGGGCCATCACAGCATATGCAACAGCGTCCACTGCGTCTCTGCGAAGCTGCCGGCCCATGCATGCTCTGTGGGTGATCCCCACAGAAGGTCCTGGGTGGAAGCCCTAGGATTGCAGCAGAGCATGAGCTGCCAGCGGGGGCTGGAGATGAATGCAGAAGGGACAGGCACAGGCACAGCTGAAGGCACAGGGACAGGACAGGCACAGCTGAAGCGGCTGCTCACGTCCAAGCGACCTCAGCATCCCACAGCACAGATTTTCTCTTTCAAGCCAGGAATGGTTCAAGCCTACATCACCAGTAGTGATGCTGGGTTACTGCTTAGTTCTCCACTGGTACTTGATTCGGCTCACAGTGGCACATGACTGCACTGCTATCAAATTAGGGTACATGTAGCAAGTTTAGGCCCTTTTTGTGCCTTTGTGCTGCCTTTCTGCAGCTGTCAAGATAGTTGATCAGACTGAGGTGGTAGGGTGGGTGATGTGTGCAAGTATAAAGTCTGCCATTGCCAAACTAACAGGCAACATTTCTTTGAGCAAATGTGTATGAATATAACAGCAGCTCAAGTGGTTCCAGACTAAAAGGCCATCTACCCAGTATCCTGTTTCCAACCTGAAAGGACCCGCAAGGGTGTTCTCTTCCAGGCACCCATTTACCTCAGTGACATTTGTGCAGCTGCAATACCTTTTGACAAGGAGTACAACATGTCCACTTGCTGCTGCATAGCGAATCATGTCCTCATGGTCTGGTCTGTATGTTTCCATCAGTCTAGTTCCTAAAGTGAAGGCAGAAGGTGTTCATGGAGCTCCTACCCACCTGGGAAGATTCCGTCAGTCAGGTGAAGAGTCCAGGCCTGCTCACCCATCCCTTCAGTGAATCATAGACTCATAGAATCATAGAATGGTCTGGGATGGAAGGGACCCCAAGGAATTCAACCTCCATTCCACAGGCAGGGCCACCAACCTCCAGGCCTGGATCCACACAAGGTTGCCCAGGTTCCCATCCAATCTGGCCTTGAAGCTCCCTTCCCTCTGCAAACACCCCCCTGACCACAGGGCCATCTCCATGGGAGCCAGGGTAAAGAGCACCAGCCATGCTGTTGCAGGAAGGAAGGGTTTAAACTCCAGGATCTTCAATTCCCTGTGTTTACCATTGATTTACTCTTCCCGTGAGACAAGACAAGCTGAGACTCTGGTGTCACGGGTGTCTGATGGTTCCCTCTCACCACTATGAATAAGAATTCATATATTTGCTCAGGGACAGGCCCAGGCCACTGCTTCCTTTCTTGTGGCTGGGTGAGGAGGGAGGGTGCAAGCAGTGGCAAAGAGTGCATGGGGTCCCTTTGGAGGAGTCCCAGGTAGCTTTTAGAGGTGGATTCCTTGAGTGCATCTCCCAGATCCAGGGCATGGAAGTCAAGGCAGATAATTTCCCTGACTCACACCAATTTCCTTTTTAAAGCATTAATTAGGAAATTATGCAAAGGACATCATATTAACCTTGGGGTAGTATGTGGCACAGCATCCAGCTTACAACATTACTTAGTCTTACAGAGGCATGTGAAGCAACTAAAAGCAGAATGATATGGCCAGAAAAAATATCTGGTAAGATGCTGTGGAGCAGAACCACATCATTACTGAGTCCAGATAAAGACCCTTTGTCACAATGGCTGACTGCAGTGTTAGATGTGTTTCCTTGCTCTTCAAAGGACAGAAATCTCTGTGCCCAGCATGTCAGAAGCTAAATAACCTTTCTACCTGACTTCAGTTAGGAAAGCTCCTAACCATTTAAGCTGCTTAATTCTTCTCCATTAATTCTAACAAAACTATTAAAAAATTAATATGTAGGCAGTATGCTCCCCCTTGATTGCATTAATAGCATCACCATAATCATTAGCTTGACAGAGAAATGTTTTGTATGAAAATGACTAAACAATTTTGTAATTAAACTCAAGGGGGAATTAACTGCCATAGGGGTAATTTTTCTGTCAGGCTTTGTACACTGAAGTAGACTCCTCATAATTACAATAACAATCTCCTGACATATTATATAGTGCCTTTTTGTTCAGATTGAACACATCAACATTTTTGAAGGTTTTACTGGGAATGTTGGTTAATGTGAGTTCTGAGTTGCTTTTCTTGTTTATGTCTATAAATTGAGCAGTTTGTTATTCTGTTAATTATTTATTAAGATGCATGATTCCTAGCAGGAACACATTTCAGTTTTAAAAAAAGAGCATACAAAGAAAATGGACAAAATTTGGGATTTAGCTTAGACTCAGACAAACATTTGCAGAAATGACAGGATATTCTTATTGTGGCAGAAGGTTAAATTATCAGCAAATACTCAGGACTGGGCATCTGCTTTTCTACTGAGTTCTTCACCAGAGCACCTCAGTTAATTTGAGATGAACACAACCCAGAACAGAACAGGGTATGTAGTGGTGGTGTTGCTTTATATCCGGGTTAGACGTGGATGTTGCAGTGGTAAAGGCTAATTCTTAGAGTCTGGGTGTTGGCTGTTGAGGTGTTTGCTTGTCTTGCCTGGCCAGAGGAAGCTTGTGCTCACTTCCTCCTAAGCCTCCTGTGCGACAAACAGCCATTTGTGTTACTGTGTTTGTCCTGGCATCAAACCCATTTCATCTTTCAGAACTTGGGAAAGGACTGTATTTGTTCTTGATGACCTGTTGGTTAAGGCTCGCGTGTCATTTAAAGCACAGTGCTTCTTTTTTGTTCTTTTTGTTTGTTTACTTTGCTAATATTTATTCTACAAACTAGTTGTAGATGGGATCTTTTTCACCCTATGGTAGCTCCCTCTAATGGCAGAGTTCTTTCATTTAATTTTGTCTGATTTTTAAGAATACAGTTCCTCCTTTAAATATTCTTAAGGTTTTCTTTTTCCATTGACTTCCCAAGTTAAGGTACATAAAAATATTCTTGCTGTTGCCTTTTTAAAATTCAAAATTAGCTACAGGGGGCCACAGTGCTCAACCCCTTTATGAAATGGATTGTCTAGGATTATAAAATCTAAAAATAGTTATATTGAATTTGCTGTACTACTCAAAAGGCTAACAGCACAAATTCAAGTGATGGTGCTTAGGGATATGGGTTAGTAGAGGACAGGTATGGTTAGACTTGATAAGGTCTTGTCCAACCTAAGGATTCTGTGATTCTGTGCAATTTGAATTCCCCTCTACACCTTTATGTCAGTATTTCCTGCTCTAACCCTACAACCTTAACTTTATTTACACTCATGTAAACAATGTCTGCCATGAATTCCCTGAATAGAGAGATGTGTTCAGGTGCTAGCCATATGTGCTGCCAGCCTCTAGATAAGTGCAACAAATTTTCTTACCAGCCAGAGTTCTCTTTCTTCTTTTGCTTGAGATTTGCCCACTCAAAGTTTATTTTTTATTAATATGAGACTGTATGATGGAGATGGGCTTATACTTTGGGCTTGAAAGCACAGCCTTGATTCACAACTGAAAGCAAAAATAGGAGTTAAGCAATAAGTTGGTCAGGGTGCTACAAAATTGGTCCCTGCCCCACAAAGATGTCCTCAGAGTATATGGTCAAGACTGTAATCCAAATCAGCCTAAAAAGGGGAGGTTTAGTCCACTTCCTAAACTAATAGTCCACACCACAGGTTTTTGCTCTGAAGCAAAGAACAATTTAAAATAGCAAACATTCATCGGGGTGATGCTGTTGATGATGTTACTCTTTTAGTTCTTTGAAAGAGTAGATGATGAGAGCTGAAAAACTGCATTTCTCACCCTGTTTATAATTTTGATCCTTTGGTTTGTGTATATTTGGGTGAGGAAAGCAAAAAGGAAAAGACCTATCAATCCATTCACTCCTCTTGCTTGTGGGTGAACAGTCTTCCAGTCTGTTATCCCATGTTGTGAGAATTTGGTTTCAGTATTCCAAGACAAGCCTTGTAGGAAACTAAACCGCCTCACTGACCTATCCCTTCTCTCACCAAAGCTTCCTGCCTGTGTGAAATAAATGAAAGCACATCACAGAGAGAAAAGGTCAAAACCCAGCTAACAGCTAAGCAAGTATCTGTGTATTGTAACTCCTGCCATGCTTTCTCTGACAGAAGATATCCTACCCTCTAGAAACTGTGGCTCTTTGGGTTATGGAGCAATAGATACCAGCTATGCACAAGGTTTAGACCTCAGACTTTGTCTATGTGTCTTCCAGATTATGTATTTAATGCAGTGTAAGATCAGTTATGGGGTGTTGCTGCTGCAGAGCATCAGAGGTAAATACCAGGATCAGATTCTCCAAGTTGGAGTAGTGACAGATTTGTGCAGGAGAGGAAGGAGAAACCAAATGTGGGATACTTCCCATTTACCTGTCCCAGCTGGCCTGGCAGTTTGCTACCATGGAAAGTGAATAACCAGGTCTCTACAGTGGCCTGAAGAGAGAGCTCTCAGGAACACCCAAAAGCTGGGGGAGGGCAGAGCCTGCTGCAGTGTTTATGCTATTCTGTAGTAGTGTGTCTCAGCGGTATGGTCTAACCTTTATCTCCCTCACTTCAGTGAGGATATTAGAAAAAAATTTTTCTTAGACAAGTTGTAGTGCTGGGTGATAGATTTGGAGTGTTGATGTGCTGCTGATGTTTCAGTCAATGTCTCTACCAGGTGACATATTGAATTCCACTGGGAACAGGCTCTTTTTCCCTCTCTGGACAGTGAGGAGAGCAGAAGGGAATGCCTGTGCTGGGGCTTCAGTAGGAGCAGGCATACAGATATAGCACCTAGCTATATCCTACAGAGCTGAAGAAAAGCCATTGTGCCTCAAGGATATTGTCATTATCAAGGGATAATCCTGCATCACTGTTAAGATGATAGTGTAACACAGAGGAATCCCTTCCAGATACCAGCTGGAGGATCTAACCCACTTGGCTCTGTGCATTCACTTGTACAGAGCTCTTGCTTGTCTTGCAGATGTCTCTGGCAGGGTTGAGCAAACTTAGCCTCCTATTGTTTGACATCCATCCGTGAGAGGTAAGGTGTGGAGATACGGGTAGGCTTGCCCCCTTCCTTCCAGATGAAGAATCTATGAGCAGGGAAAGGGTCTCCACTGAAACAGAACTGGTTTAGCTTGGTTTAGATAGCAAATGAGACAGGCTCTTGCATGGTAGCATTGACTGGTGAAAAGGGAGGGGAGGAGGTGGTGAGAAAGTCAATACACTTCTTATGCCATGGAAAAGTCTGCTTGTCCCCAAATGGTACAGGGTGGAAGAAGCATTGAGAGAACAGCATGTCAGCAGTAGCATTTCTCCAGATCTCTTAATGATGACGACCAAAGAAGGAAGAGAAGGCAATTGGGGGTGTTTCGTGATTGCATCCTGTACAACATGGAAGAGGGCAGGACGTATCTGTGTGTCTCAACCTGTTCTTCAATTACATTCATGTTCAAAGGCTTCAGGCTGTCTCAGGACAGCACTATCCCTGACTCCAGTGACCTTTCTAGAACAATGGTGTTTTGTTGATTGCTCCAAAGTGCTTAGACTTAGCTGGGACATTTGACACTCAAATCCCACATCTTGTTTTTCTGGTAGGAATGGTTTAAGGAATGCAACCCACACCAAGACCAAACCAGTGTACTGGGTGTTTAACCCCAGGTGAAATCTCACACCCAAGGACTGGGAAAAGCGGTTGTGTTGAATTACAGGCCAGATGTTGTCTTTCGAGCCAGGAGATCTGAGAAGCCGCCAATAGGGAAATTTCACACACAGAGACACTTTGTGGCAATCAATGGACCTTTGTTGCTAATGGATGAAGTACCTGATCTGTTGTAAGCAGTTACAGTGACCTGTAAGCAGTTACAAACCCTGTAGCTGCCCGGGAAGGAGGCAGCCCATTCACTGTTTCTCGGCTGCTGCACTCCAGGCCAAATGAAACCTTCTGCAGGAGGGGAGAAACAGTTGCTCCTTTGAGATCGTCTGAGTACATGTAACAGGGAAAAGATGTTTTAGCAGTACCTCAGAACCCAAGTCTGGTGGATTCTGCTAGGTCCTGTACAGATAGCACAAAAAAAAATCTGCTTCTGCTTTTAAGAGAGACTTGGAGGTATGTGTGAAGACTGCTATAAAGGCTGCAGCAGTGCTTGTAACCTTCTGAAGGCTTTAAAATCAGCCTTTGAAATATAAAGCTTTGTAACTTGAGTGTTTTAGCCTAAAGCCAGCCCAAAAAAAGATGTTGAGGAAAGAAAAATCAAAGGAAAGGGCCATAAATGAGAAGCTGCAGAAGTAATGAGCTTCAGAAATAAAAGTGATCCACAGAACAGGATCAGACTGACTGAAGGAGCCACAGGGTTTTAAAAATTAGGCTAACAAAATTTCTATGCAGGTATCAAGTAGAGCACAGCCGCTTTGCATGTATAACATTAGACCTACATAATCACATGGCATTTGGCTGAGGGTTACGCTGAGGCTTCTACTTGCTGGTACTGGACAACATCCCTGCTATTTACCTTCTAAAGCCTGCACAAGATGAAGTGTTAATGCACAGCCCACTTTAGTGTGCAACTCCTTGCAAGGTCTGAAAAACTACCTGTTGTGTTTCTTTCTTTTTATGAAAGTTGCCAGAGAGATGGTGCATATGTGATTTTAATTCACCTGCTCTATTCCATAATAAGTATTTCTAGTGAAGGTATTTTCTAGTCAGTTTCTCAGAATACTCTGATTTTCTAAAAGCCAATTTTCTTGCATATATCTTGATCCCAGCTCATGTTGTCAGTGACCTGCAACATGCTCACAGAACAGCGGATTCCTGAGAGAAACAGAGCAATTTGCTTGCAGAGAGCTGCACAGAAATTTGCCTGTCTTTCTGATGGCCCTTGAGAAAATGCCAGGAGGTTTGTGCAGCCAGGGAGACTGCTGGACTAGAAAGCAGAACTGGAGTGAAGGACTTGGCAGGCACACAGCAGGATTTCCAGTCTTTTTATTTGGCAAATCTCAAGATTCTCACTGAATATTTTGTCACATGAGCACATAAACATGCATTTGCTTCACTACACCCCCTTATGCTGGAATTTTTAGAGCACTTTGATCAAGAGCTGTGGCAGATATGTAGCAGAAGGGCTGTGGAGCATTAAATTCTACAGATGTGGGAAAGCAGCTGAGTACTAATAGGGAGGCAGCATTTGTGTGGAGATGAGCAGCCTTTTGGCATGAAAGAGTGGACCTCAGTGTCTGGGTGCATGTACACCTGTCTTCCAAGAGTCCGTGTAGCCTTTGTGAGCTTTGCCTCTTAGTGCCTTGATCCCTTTCTCAGCTAAGTACATTTTTACCCAAGAAGGATGCCTGTTTCTCAACAGGCCATCTTCATCCTTGCTGCTTATTCATTAGCAGAATGTATGAGCCTGCAGTCTGTGCACCTGCTGTAGATGTAGGAGAAGGTAAAGATACCATTGCCATTAGAGGTCCTGCAAAATCTTGGTTCTACTACATGCTGTTCATGAGGAGGCAAGGGCTTCAGGGTGGCTGAGATCCCCACTGTTATCTGAGAATGTCATAAGCATTTGTGAAGAGCAGGCAAGGTAGGCTAGAAACAAGAGAATCCTCTTTCCACACAAATGCTGCTTAGGGACAGCAAGGAACAAATGTTACATGAAATATATGCCTGGTGCAGAGGCAAACATCATCAAATTTTCATACAAGTTTGTAAATAATTATTTATCTTAGGGGTGCCAAACCAGGCGTGTTAACTTACTAGCTCTAAAAACCAAGCAGTTCATGAGAGAAAGAAAAGCAGCATATCGCGCAGCAGCTGTTCATCTTCTTGTGAAGTGACATACAAGTGAGTAGCCTTGTTCTGAAGTCATGCTACTCTTCATCCCAGACCACACCTTTCACAAGGACTTTTTCCCCACGTTTCATTATGGGCCACAGAAATTTTACTTCTCTGCAGCACGTCAAGTTTTTCTTATCCACGTGCTCTAAATCTGTGAAGCTTTCTTGTGAGGTCCACACAGCTGCAACTGGTGGGTCCTGAAGAAGCAGCAAAGAATAAATTCTGCAGCACTGCAATGCGAACTCCATTTGCTCAGGACTACGGGGGTTAACGCCAGCTTCCTGAAAATCAAGTGAGGACACTTTTCAAAGCTTCCTACTGTTACATTGATGAGCAGGTATTGCCTCCCTGCTCTCATTCTGAACAGCTGTTCTATATGAAGTAAACACTGAAGAACTTTGGCTGAAGCCAAAGTGGGACAGGCAGGGGTCCCAGGGGCACTCTAAAGGACTTTTTAATTACTAACTCCTGGCTTTTGGACTGCTCAGACATACAGGAACTGTCTCTTATTTCCTCATATCCAACAGAGATCTGCAAAGAGCCTGACAAAGCTGAGCTTTTGGAAAGGCTCAGCAACCTGCAAAAGAAAGAAGCTGCTCTTTGGAAGCCCTATCTATCTATCTATCTATCTATCTGTCTGTCTATCTATCTGTCTATCTGTCTATCTGTCTATCTGTCTATCTGTCTATCTGTCTACTATATATTTATATATGAGATGTGTATATCTATTTCCCAGGAGAATAAACAACCTGTAGACTATAGTCCATTTGGATAGCAACTATCAGGGCTTTGTGCACACCAACAGTCTGTGCAAGCTTTCCTCTGCCTCCTCATGAGTTTGACTGTCTTCACAGCTCTGATATAACATGGCCATATAACCTCGTATTTGACTGCTGCAAGAAAAGCTCAGCTGTCAGAAAGGGTGGTGTGAGATGAAATGGAGCTAGGAGAAGCCTCAATTCCACACACAGATGCTCCACCACTTGGCCCTGGAGCTAAGTCAAGCTCAGTGGTGGCTGGGTGCTTGCCTGAGCTGTGATGCTGGGCTGCCTGCATGCATCCAGCCTTGCTGACCCAGACTCACAGACCATCTTCCCAGCTAAGTCTTGACCTGCCTCATCACTGTGGGTTTGCTTGGTGATCATAGGTCTGTGGCTGACCCTGATCACCACTACCAGCCCTGCTCTTTGCACCTTGCCCTGCCTCTCCTGCAGTTCCCCACTGCTCCGTGTGCAGCTCTGTATCTCCGTTACGAAGTTACATGTAGCTCTATGCATGCCTGAGAGAATATTTCAGAGTACATGGGCTGGAAAATCCTCACCACCGGTGGAAGACAACCCCATGCTGAAGAGAGACCTCCCATTTTTTTAAACACCAAGCTGCACAGACATGCCAGAAAAACTGAACCACTGCCCCTGTTCCCGAGCAGTAACTTGACTCACCGTGAAAATTTTGCTGTAAAACACCAAGTAGTTTTTGTCATAGCAATGTCTGAAGAGATTCCTTAGCTCCTTCATCAACACCTACAAACCAAGCACAGCACAAAGCAGACTCTTAGCATGTGGTGTGACCAAACTCCTGAGCACTGGGAGGTTTTGTTTCTCAGATCATGTCAATCAGCAATGGAGAAGTTGCTCCTTTCCAGCTTTAGAGGAGGGTCTCATAAAAGCAACACACTGCTGGAAAATGCTTTCTGCACTCATATATGCATGTCTGTAAAGTGGACAATTCCAACATGCAACATATATATATATGTATTGTGGGACACAGAAGGGTTGCTCGAGCTCAACTTTCCATGCTCCCACTCCTCTCAGCTCATGAAAGTTATCCATGTTGTTATTGCTAATATATTTTGAGGAGTGTTCTTAGCAGAAGCCAAGTTCTAAACGAATGGCAGATGCAGATTGCCCTTTTATCCCACTGCCTGGGCGCAGTTACACAGAAACATGAAGTACCTGATTGCTTTTGGTCATAGCACCCATCTTTGAAGGTGGATTGCCAAGGATTTCAAATATGTTATTTGCTCTCTCATCTATATTGCTCTCACAGGCATCAAACAGTTTCTGCAATGCAAAGACACTTGGTTACAGCAGGAATTACATTGAAACGAGAGGCATACTGTGGAAAACACGTACTGGAACCACATCTGCATTGGAGTAAATTGTAGGGCTACTATTTGATTGAAATACATCTTTAATACCTGAGAAATATCTGTTTCATTGAACTGTCTGCACATTGAAGCCCATTCTTCAGCACCTGTGGGGCCTTATCATCCCAGCCAATGCTAACAGTGGCCTCATCTAGTACGTGTTTTCCCACTTGTGCTTAACATGGGTGAGATACGGGACTGGGATTTGAATGCACCCTTCTGAAAGGTAGGAGGAAGCATGTCACTGTTAGTTTGCTCTCTACAGCATCACACAGGCCCTGCTGTACATGGAGAATCAGAGATGAAAATTTAGTCCTCAACCCTGTCTGATATGGAAATTCTAATACTCAAAGCCTGCTGCACCGGGTGCGTCATATTGATCTGATTACAGTCAGGCTGAGAAAGTAGACATGAACACACCTTAATCATGCTGCTACCAGTTTTATACGTCAGATAAAATCTCTGGGAGGTCCTGAGTTTTTCCCATTCATGTATCCTGAGCATCTCATACATCTTCAGCACAGCAGACAAACGTAAAGGATCATTCATGTTCTCAGAGTCCTTGTGCATTCCCATCAATTTGGACAAGAGCTCTGCGTTTCTAGGACAAGACAAAAAACTTAGCTAGGGCAACATAAAGCAATAAATAAGTGTAACATTTGAGATGCCTTCCAACCCAAACCATTCTATGTTTTTTGCAGCATGTGCTGAATCTATTTAATGAATCACCCCCATTATTTTTTCTACAATGTACTCCTCAACTATATTATATATAGCTGGCAAGCAGCTTTCATGTGGGAAATAGTGCTGTCTCAGATCAGTTTAGCACGATCATGGTGGTATCTGATCAAAGAGCACAATTTCAACTTCATCATTGTAAGTTGATCGCTTTTATTAACACATTCAGACCGGGATTGTCTCCTTCCCTTTCCATAACAACCCATGCCATCTTCCAGAAATCAGTTACAAAGAGATATTGGCAGGTCAAAAGTCTGGGGCCATGGTATGTAGGCTGTCTAGTCAGAAACTGGAGGAAGCAAGAAGAACGTGGATTTTCACTGTGGAAACACACATTGCATCAGAAATCTGAATAAACACCTCACCTTGCTTCTAGCTCTTTGTTCTTCTCTTTCAGCTTCTTATATGCCTCTTTCTCTTGAAGCTCAAGTTGGGTGACTGGTCCAGGAAATGCTCTGAAATAGATTTGTGAGATCTCTTTATTTGTACTTGGACATGGGGACAACAATGGACTTGGCCCTACTGAATAATCTGAATTCCAGAAGAAAAGCAGTGAGGTGGGAAAGTGCAGAGTACCCAGGAAAAAAACCCAGGGGAGCTTAACCTCTCCTGAAAGCCTCCACATAGGATTTACACTTGAATCAAAGGGAAAGCTATTTACATCCAAAAGAGGGGAGGTAGACTTGTGAGGATTAGAGATTGAAGGCTTGAAGAAAATGCAAGTATTCTCTGTGATGGGTTTGGCTGTGACCGAGTTGATTTTCTTCATAGTAGGTAGTATGGGGCAGTGGTTTGGATTTGTGCTGAAAACAGTGTTTCTAACACTGAAATGTTTTTGCTAATGCCAAACAGTGCTCACATAGAGCCAAGGCCTTTTCTGCTCCTCACCACACCCCATCAGTGAGTAGGTTGGGAGTGCACAAAAAGTTGGGAGGGGACACAGCTGGGACAGCTGACCCAGCTGACCAAAGGGATATTCCACACCATATAGTGTCATGCTCAGCATATAAAGCTGAGGAAAGAAGAAGGAAGGAGGAGATGTTTGGAGTGATGGAGTTTGTCTTCCCAAGTAACAGTTATGTATGATGGAGCCCTGCTTTCCTGGAGATGGGTGAACACCTGCCTGCCCATGAAGAGTGGGAAATTAATTCCTTGTTTTGCTTTGTTTGCATGTGTGGCTTTTGCTTTACCTATTAAACCGTCTTTATCTCAACCCATGAGTTTTCTCATTTCCACTCTTCTAATTCTCTCCCCCATCCCACCAGGGGATGGTAAGCCAGTGGCTGCATGGTGCTCTAGTTGCCAGCTGGGGTTAAACCATAACATTTCCACTTGTCCTTTTTCTGCCCCTCCATCTTTAACATCAAAACATTATCACCAAACATCCCAAACCCTCCAAAGAATTCTGTTCTCCAGGATTCCTTTCTCCACAGATGTCTGGGTAATGTCAGTCTTCTATTCCTCCAGAAGGTGAAATTCTGCCATTTCCAAAACCTGCTCTTTAGATCATACTACTAGTGCTTAAAAAATTCCTCTCTAGATGATGACTGTAGGTCAACAGCAGACTGACTCTCACCCTGAAAGTGCTGGAAATGTTTTGCTTTTTATCAGCCACCAGAGATTTTTAGAGATTGTGTCTTATTCTGTGTCACAGATCTCAGAACAAGTACACACAACTCTAATATAAAGGACAGGCATGTTTCTTTCCTCTCCTGTCAGAGTAAGCTACACCATCTTCTACTATTCTGGTCTTGTGAACGGTCCCATCAAATTTTTGCTCTGTCATTTAAATGACCTTCATTGCTGCTCACAGAAATGTTGTGTTCAGGGCTTGTCTAACCTATGTTAAATAGACAGATCTGGGAAAAATCCCCAAATGAGGACCTGAATTTGGGATGTGTAATCTGGATCTTGACTGGTTTCACAGAATGGTTTGTGTTGAGTGGACCTTAAAGATCATCTAATTCTAACTCCCTGTCATGGGCAGGGATACCGCTCCACTAGACCAGGTTGACCAAAGCCCCATCCAACCTGCCCTTGAACACTGCCAGGGAGGGGGCATCTGCGACTCCTGACAGCCTTCTGTAAATAGGCAAACAATTTCAGGGACTCAAGTGACTGAGCTAGGTCATCATTTGAGACTAGATCTAGCATCTATAGTTGTCTTATACATCAGCCGAAGTCTCAAACTTAAGCCACTATAGAAGAAAGCTCCAAGGTGTGAGTACTCCTCCATAACCAGGCTATCCCTAACTGCACACCTGAAAACCCCTCATGATCCCACGAGTACTCAAGCCACAGTTGGAGACTAAAATACCACAGCCTGTCTTCATGGAAATAGGAACAGGAAAGCTTCTCTCCGCAGATCTGTTCTGGAAGGGTATGGGCATCTGGCTATATTATTTGAAGTTTATTTACTCTTGGCCTTGGTCACTGAGAATGATTTGTGTTTGCATTTATCTCCAAGATGCTACCCATTAGGCTATTATTTCTTTTTCTTTCCTCCTCATTTCCCTCCTTCTTGCAAGCAGTCTTACCACTAAATCTTCCCTCAGTGCTTTCCTAGTTCATAAGAGGGCAGTTTTCAAAACAGAAACCCCAGACTGCCTCTGCACATCTGCTCAAACTGCTCTCAGACCTGCTTTTTCCACCTCCCCTTTCTGTATTAGGTTGGATGCCTTTCTGTTGAGGTCTGCTGTTTTTAAGGCAGCCATTACATATTCAGAGAAGTATCTGTAGAGAAATGAAATTCATTTCACAACATGACATGTTTTCATGTCACCGGCCTTGGTCATGTACTCTGGTGTGCACTCCAAGACAAACCTGTTTCAGGGGCAGCTCATGCCTGGCTATGGCAACGCAGCAAATAAGAGAATGAAAGTGGTCTGTCTGTCCTGCAGGACAGAGCTGTGATAACCAAGGCTTGAGTATGTTTCAGTGACAGTTGCAGAAACATTTGTGATTTTTCCCCTCTTACATATATTCTTACTATAAAGAATCACATTACCTCTGGCAACTTTCCGGACGTTGCAATTGAGTTTCAGCCACATCAGACCAAGCTCTTCTCTTGCTGTCCATCAGGGGAGGAAAGAAAGAATTAAGTGAGTAAGCAAGTGTCCATTAGACTCCTAAGAAATACACAGACTTCCTCCCTCCAATTCCTGATCAGTCTGTAAGGAGAAAAGAAGCCTAGATGCCAAAACGTCCCAAGGCTGTGCTTTGCCAGGTAGGTAGTTTGTGATTTTATGAGTCAGTACCAATAGTGCACATAAAATACTACAATACCAGGAGTACCAGTAGTGCAGCTCTGAAGATTATATGATACAGGTCAAACAGCTTCTGCAAATTTGCTCTGGGTTCCCAAAACAGCCTGACAAAATGTGGTGTTACCTCAGAGCCCTCCTTGCGTCTGGCTTACTTGTAATCTTTTGTCTGACCCGTCCTAGCATACACCAGCTACAGCTGATCATCAAGGACCATGCTAATCACTGTAATCTCTGGTCACCAGACTCACCTTAGTTCCTCTTCCACTTTACTCAGCCTTCTGACTATATCACAACATACTGTCTTCAGCAATGAAAGGTCCGGACAAGCTGATGGTTGCCCCAGGGTGTCAAATGTTTGTCTGAGGAAAAAAGAAAACCGCATTCTTAAAATGAAGGGAAAAAAGAGTCACATATTCTAAACATGTACTTTATAAAAGAGCCCCATGAGCAGAGGCTCCCTCTCTATATCCACACTAGTGAATAGATCAGAGCCAGGCTCCAGGGCACATGATGGCCCAGCACACACCTGGACGCAGTATTGGCACAAGTGAACTAGCACCCTCCCAGATGATGCCTGGCACAGTTCAGAGGTCTGCAAAAAATAGGTGGAGGCTTTGAACAATCATTAGGATTGGTTGAAGTAGGCAGGATACATGGACAACTCCTGAAAAACACTCACCTGCAGTAAATGCACATGGCTGCTCTGCTGAAATCAACTTTGCAACATACAGGTGTGGGGCATTTTCACAGAGAACAACAAACCACTCTGTGCCCCATTTCCCAATGAGGATCCCCAACATCAACTTTTAGTGTAGAGACAATCCCAGGTTGAAGCGTTCCTGCAGCTTGGATACAGGTGGAGCAAACAGCAAGGTCTTTCTTGCAGCAAGGCAGTGTCAGAGAAAGCATAGGCATAAGGTTTCTCCAGTGTGAGTCTTTCCCAGGGGGCCTCAGTTCTTCATGAGCTGTCCCAGTGTGGCTTCCATGGAGTGCAGACCTTCAGGACCAGACTGCTCCAGCAGTTACTCCATGGGGTCACAAGTTTCCCCTAGCAAACCTGCTCTGGTGTGGGCTCCTTTCTCTCCATGGGCAGTAGGTACTGCCAAGAGCTTGTTTCTGTGCAGGCTTCCCACTGGGTCACAGCGTCCTTCAGGTGTCTCTACTTGCTCCTCCCTTGGGTCTTCCATGGGCTGCAGGTGGGATCTCTACTCCAAATCACCTTCCATGGGCTGCAGGGGGACAACTTGCTTCACCATGGTTTTCTCCACAGGCTGCAGGGGAAACTCTTCTCTGGTTCCTGGAGCATCTCCTTACCCTCCTTCTTCCCTGGCCTTGGTGTCTGCACAGTTTCTTATATCTTCTCACTCCCTTCTCTGGTGGCAAAAATCTGCTCCTTGCATTCCCCACCCCCCTTCTTAAAAATGTTGTCCCAGGGGCACTACCACTGTTGCTGATTACTAGGTTGGAAAAGACCTTTGGGATAGTCAAGTCCAACCATACTTGTCCTCTACTAAACCATATCCCTAAGCACCTCATCTACCTGTCTTTTAAATACATCCAGGGTCGGTGACTATACCACCTCCCTGGGCAGCCTGTTCCAATGCCTGAATTTTTTTCTAATGTCGAATCTAGACTTGCCCTGGCACATCTTGAGCCCATTCCCCCTCATCCTCTCACCTGTCACTTGGGTGAAGAGATCAACACCTGCATCTCTACAACCTCCTTTCAGGTACTTGCAGGTGGCAATAAGGTTCCTCCTCAGCCTCCTCCAGGCTCTTACTGAGGCAACATTCAATCTCTTTATCCAGGTCATTGATAAAGATTTGAACAAAACTGGACTCAGGATGGAGCCCTGGAGGGCGCCACTCGTGACTGGCCTCCAGCTGGATTTTGTTCCTTTTACCACCACCCTTGGGGTCCCGACATCCAGACAGTTTTTAATCCAGCAGAGGGTGTGTCTGTCCATGCATGTGGTAGCCAGTTTCTCAAGCAGGATGCTGTGAGAAACGGTGTTAAAGGCTTTGCTGAAGTCGAGGTACATTAAATCCACAGCCTTTGCCTCATCCACTAAGCGGGTCACTCTGTGATAGGAGGCGATCAGGTAGTTTGGCAGGTCCTGCCTTTCATAAACCCATGTTGACTGGGCCTGATCACTCGGTTGTTGTGCATGTGCTGTGTGATAGCAAGCAAGATGACCCGTTCCATGATCTTCCCCAGCACTGAGGTCAGATTGACAGGCCTGGATCCTCTCTCTAACCCTTCATGTAAATGGGTGCAAACATCTGCCAGCCTCCAGTCAAGTGGAATTTTCCCAGTCAGCCATGACTGCTGATAGATGATGGAAAGGGGTTTGGCAAGCATGTCTGCCAGCTCACTCAGTACTCTCAAGTGGAAACTGTCCTGTCCCATAGACTTGTGAATATCTAATTGGCCCAGCAGGTCTCCAACCATTTCCTCCTGGATCGTGGGATTTTTGTTCTGCTCTCCCTTCCTGTCTTCCAGGAAACATCTCACCTTACTATTAAAGACTGAGGCAAAGAAGGAATTAAGTACCTCAGCCTTGTCCTCATAGTTCGTCACTAATGTTCCCCCTGCATCGAATAAGGGTCCTTGGCCCTGCTTTTGCTGTTGATGTATCTGTAGAAAGATTTTTTAATTATCTTTCACAGAATTGGCCAATCTGAGTTCTAGTTGGGCTTTAGCCCTTCTGATTTTTCTCCCTACATGATCTTACTTCATCCCCGTAGTACTCCTTAGATGCCTGCCTCTTCTTCCAAAGCTCATAGATTTTCCTTTTTTTTCTGATGTCCACCCAGATCTCACTGCTCACCCAATCTGGTTTACTCCCTCTCCATTCTGGCACATGGGGACAGCCTGTTCTTGTGCTGCCAGAATTTCCTTCTTGAAGAGAGTCCATCCCTCCCGGGCACCTTTGCCCTTAAAGACTGTCTCCCACAGACTTTTATCAACCAGCTTTCTGAATAATCCAAAACCTGCCCAATGGAAATCCAAGGTGGCTGTTCTACTAGCTCCTCTCCTCCATTCATTCTATCATCTCATGATCAGTAAGCCTCAGGTGTCCTCCAACCATCACATCTCCCACTAGGCCTTCTCTGTTCACAAACAACAGGTCTGGAGGGGTGCCTTCCCTAGTTGGTTGATTGGCTCAGCCTTGGTCAGTGGCAGGTCCATCTCTGAGCTGGCTGGTACTGGCTCTGTGAGACCTGGAAGAAGCTTCTAGCAGCTTCTTGCAGAAGCCATGCCTGCAGTCCCCCCACCGCTACCAAAACTTTGCCACACAAACACAAAACACTCTCAAAGCCATTTAAGATCTGCCTTACCCTTTGGAACTGAACTTGAGCTGAATGTGAGGAAATTATCCGTCCCTGTGACAGGTAGGGAGCAGCAAACAGAGCTCTTACTGAATTATTTCCCAGCTGGAAAATGCAGTTCCTTGCTGCAAATCCAAAGGGACTGTGTAGAAATATTCAGACCTATTAAATTTAAACTCAGTAAGCATAGCCAGAGACACCCCAGTGCGACCTACCTGGCGTGTTCTGCAGTCATCTTGCTAGGATCAGTGCCTTCACATTGTCTTTCAAACTCCATTGCGCCATAGGAAGAAACCTGGTGTGTACCCATGCCTTTCCAGCAGCAGAAAATGTTGCCGAGAGGAGAGCAGCACAGCGGACTGTGCTGGCCGGAGTGCAGGAAGCTACTGCGAGTGCCCAGCCCTTTCTTACTTCCACAGAGGGACTTCTCTGCTATAAATAACAGAAACAAGCCCTTCCTTCTTACGGGAAAAGGCACCGTTTCTTCTTACTGTATCAACCCTCTCTCCAGCCAATGAAGTCACAGAGGAAGTGAGTCCGGTTTCCCCTGCATGTGTTGACCAGAGCAGTTTCAGTTTCATTACAGCCCAAGCTGCTTACTCCACTGCAGCTCCCCGAGCTGGGCACCTCTGCACTGCCATCCGCCATGGCCAGAGATTCAATCTTCGTGGTTGCTATAGATTTTGGCACCTCCTACAGCGGGTACTGTTTTTCCCTTGCTTCAGGCACAGACCAAATCCGACAGGTGTACTGGGGAACAGAGCACGGGCTCAAGACCCCAAAGACCCCCACATGCATCTTGTTCAACCAGAATCAGGAGTTCAGGAAATTTGGCTACGATGCTGTGATGAAGTACAAGAGCCTGCCCTCCAGTGAAGCTGACAACTGGTACTTCTTCCAGAACTTCAAGATGAAGCTATACAACAAAGTAGGTGAAACAGTTTCTGCTAATGGGAATCAGAGCTATTAATCTATTTGAGGGGTGGAGAGTAGAGGAATTGGTGGCAAGGGCTGAGTAATCTGGCTGGTGAGCATGCATGATTGAAATCAAAGGGCATTTAGATTAACTGAAAATGAAAGTGGGCTTTTTCTTGATTAGCCAATCTTTGATTAGCCAAAGGCTTTGTGGGCCCTTCCTTTATGATGCTGTTCATTGTCTAAATACAATAAAACCTGACTGCACACCTCAGTGAAGCCACATACTTGTTCTTAACAAAAAGCTGGCCTGCTCCAGAGCTTAGAAGAGAAACTAGCCTCCCTCTGGGGCTCCCTGCTTCAGTGCTCTACAGCGAACAAATGAGGCTTCCTGTAATTCAAAGGAGGTGGGGATGCTTTGGGATCACCAAAAGGGTGATCCTCATGTTATATCCCTTGCTCTAGCTTGCCTCTCCCTCCCCTGATATCACAGAATCATTTTGGTTGGGAAAGACAAATGATATGCTGAAGCCAATTTAAGGGTGGCTAGCTGTCTGTCAAGTGTGCAGTGGCTATCATTTACTCTCTGAAGGCTCTGTGCTAGTTTAGAATTGTTCACAGCTTTTTCTGGGTTTTCTTGTTCAGCCAAACATTAAACTACCTTAGGGACTCCTTGTCTGTGCTCCTGGGTCCCACAGGGCCTCCCAAAGATGGAATAACCCAGAGTACAGGGCCAGCCCAAGATAACGTCTCATGTCTGCTCTTTGGTACCCCCCAGCGATAAGCAATGAGCACTGAACTCTGTGTGGCAGTGGGTGGAAGGCCTCTGTGAAGACTTCCCTCACCCAGAAAAGTTGGGGATGATGTGGTCTGCCTCAGTGTTACCTCTGGAGCAGAGGGTTTTCACTCACTTTCAAAGGGGACTGGAGAGAGCCTTTAGTTCAACCTTATACCTCTGCACCAAAGAATAAAATGCTTAAAGAAAATTTCATCACAGAATCACAGAATGGTTGAAGTTGGAAGGAACCTCTGGAGGTCATGTGCTCCAACCTCTCTGCTCTAACAGGGTTACCTAGAGCTAGTTGCTCAGGGCTATTGTCCAGCAAGCTTTTTAATATATCTATAAATGGAGATTTTACAACCTCTCTGGGCACCACTAGAAGGGATCAGAGACAAGAAAGTGAAACACCAGTTCCCAGACACATAACTAGTTATTTCTGAATGTTCATAGAAAGTGTCTGTGGAGGACATGGCCTAACAGCTTCCTTATATCAACCTCTTCTATCTGGGCCCAGAGCAATGGCAGGAAATGTGACTGTAAGCAAAAATGAACATAGATTTCCTTTCTCTTAAGCAGCTGCACTTGTGGAAAGGGATTCACCCCACCTTTCCCGGTTGTGTGTTATTTAAACTGGTCAGCAGCTGGATTAGCATTGTTTTCTGCATTGGCTGTAATGGATCCCAACTTAATGGAGCTGATAATCCAGTTGATAGTCTGTGATTTGGGGACATCTTTGGTGTCTGCTGAAGCAAAACAAAGAGGATCATGTGCGCTGAAGGCTGCCTCCAAAATCCTCTTTGGATAAAGGCAACAGTTCTCATCCTAGACAGAGCAGCCAGTCAGGGACTGCTGGAGGGTCTATCTGGTCTCCTGGATAAGATTAGAAAAGTGTCAGAGCAGCCACCTGCCTCAAGTTTCAGATCAGCCAAGAGGATACGTTATAGGGAAACTGTGTCAAACCAGAGGATCATTTGTCTATAGGTTTGTCTAGCATATATTTTGTTAATGCCATACACAAAAGTACAGATGCAACCAGAAATGTCTGAAGTGTCTATAGACACACCTGGGGAATGTGTGGTGATGTCACATAGAAAGTACAGTTCTCTTTATTGGCTGTTCAGAGTCTTTACAAAATTTGGTCTGGGAGAAACAGCTGACTTATCAACCCCATGTGTGACCCTGAGCCTTTTTTTTTTTGCAGAAAGTCACTTCTGGCATGGAGCTGAAAGCCAGCAATGGAAAGATGCTTCCTGCCCTGACAGTCTTTTCTGAAAGCCTGCGCTACCTGAAGGAACATGCCCTGAACACCATCCAAGAGGCCTGTTTCCAAAACGTCTGTGACCAGGAGGAGATCACCTGGGTCATTACTGTCCCAGCCATATGGAGTGCTGCTGCCAGGCAGTTCATGCGGCTGGCAGCAAAAAATGTAATCCCACTTCCTAAAATTATATTGGGAGATTTCTTTACCCATCAAGGCAGAGAAACTCCTCAACATCTAAACAACCTGTATTTCAAATGTCAATCTACCAGGGAAAGAAATCTCCCACGTTGGGGGCAGTGGGGTAGAGGATGTCCCAAGCCATCAGTAACAACCATTCTGCCCTTTCCCTGCACTACCATGTAGAAATGAGCCCCATGGAGATCGGCGTGACAAGAACCATCACCTCAGTGTGGTTTCCTGGGATGAGAACAGTCTCCCTAGCAGGTGGTGTTCATGCAGTGGTGAGCTCACCACCTTTCCTTGAACTGACACGTCTCTCTTGTGATTTTAGGCAGGACTCATCTCTGACATGGCATCTGAGAAGCTGATTATTGCCCTGGAGCCAGAGGCTGCTTCACTCTGGTGCAAACAGCTTCCACAAGAAGGCTTTATGACAGACAGCAGTGACAAGAAGAAGTTTGAAGACTCCCCTGGGATTCAGTATATTGTCGTTGACTGTGGAGGTAAAATTTTCCCTCTTTAACAAGTAGCATGTTTGCTGGGTGTAGAGCGTGATGTTTTTGCAGTGTCTGACACAGTGGGCTCCAAAGGACTGCAGTGCAGTCCCAGAGCTTGGACTCCACTGCTGTGCTCATCACAGGGGGTTTATTTTTATTTCTCACTTGATAAGGCCCATGGGCAGGCAGGAAAATGGGAGGAAAAGACAGGTCACGCTGCACCGAGTCCCAGCATCAGCCCCAGACGTGCACCCACATGCTGTTGTATAGCCTGAGCACACAGCCTCCTCTGCAGGAGCAAGTGTAGTGCCCAGTGAACTGACCAAAGAGATCATTAGGAACATTTGATGGAATACTCCTGAGTGATTTCTCTAGTTTCCTTTGCAAGCTTTTTCAGTGTAATGTGAACTTCCTGCCAAGAGCAGTCTGGTGATTGTGAACAAATACTGAAAAGGCATCAAGAGAATCAGAAGTTTTGGAGACTCTCACCACCATTGCTCATCTTAACTCAGAGCTTGTCAATCAAAAGGCAGGAGTCGGCTATCTATGTGCGGAGGCCAGTCTCCTTGTATGTCTCTCTTGTGCAGGGAACAAGTCAGAGCATCCAGCTCTCATCAGCAGTTACAGTAGGAGCCTTGTGAGATCAGGCTTTTAAACTGAAGTGCATAAATTTAGGAAATCTAAAGGTGTGGAGGAAATAGCAGAGGAGTGAGGATGAGAAAGAAACCAGCAGAAAAAAATGCACTTGTGAACCAGGAGTTCAGAATGTAAGATTATGTTTAGTGTAAGGTAAGGACCTCACATTCTTAAGAGAACAGCTGACTTCATTTGTGTGTGTGTGTCTGTGTGTGTGTGTGTGTAGGTGGCACAATAGACATCACGGTGCATGAGATCCAAAAAAACCGTTGCCTGAAGGAGTTACACAAAGCAGCTGGTGGTGGATGGGGAGGCAACAGTGTGGATGAAAACTTCACTGAATTCCTCAAGGAAATATTTGATGATGGCATATGGGATGGATATGTAAAAAATTACCCCACCGAATTTCAACATATGATGTACAACTTCAGTCTACAGAAATGCTCTGCTAGCAAGGAGGCAGTCTACATACATTGCTACTACAACTTAACCAAAATGGCAGAGTCTAAGAAGGACATCTCCCAGTTCTTCCTAAAAGCAGAAGGAGCTGTGTGGTGTCGTGGGAGGATCATGATTACATATGAGAAAATGAAGAGCTTTTTTGACTATAGTATCAAAAATATCATTTGTACTTTAAGGGAAATTCTTGACAAGCCTCAAATGGCCAATGTCCAGTTCATTTTGCTTGTGGGAGGCTTTGCATCTAGCATCATCTTGAGAGATGCAATCAGACAAGAGTTTGGCAAGAATTATCATATCCTTTGTCCAATGGAGGCCCAAGTGGCCATTGCAAAAGGGGCTGTTTTATTTGGAGTTAATCCACACATTGTTGCCTCAAGGGTCAGCTCTCGGACGTATGGTGTAGAGGTAACTCGGAAATTTGATGCTACTATTCATGACCAGAGTAAAAGAAGGGTCTCAAAAGCTGATGGCTATGTGTATTGCACGGGACTCTTCCGGAAACTGGTTGGAATTGAGGAGTCAGTGAATATAAATGAAGTTGCCCACTATATTTTCCATCCAACAGAACCAGATCAGTTACATGCACACTTTGCTTTCTATTGTACAGAAAAGGAGGATGCTCAGTACGTAGATGAGGCAGGGATGGAATGGCTTGGCTCATGTACAGTGCCCATGCCAGACACAACCCTGGGGAGGAAGCGCGAACTGAAGCTGGATATTAAATTTGGCCTCACTGAATTTAAAGCCACATGTACTGATGCTACTTCCAAAGAAAGTCGTGTAGTGGTAATAAATTTTTTAGCTGTGTAAATGCTTGGTACATCAAGCAGCAGGCACAATGACTCAAGGAAGGGATGACTTGAGTGGGAGGCAGTAAGTACTACAATAGGCAAAGCAAATGGACTATGAAGTCCCTTATCCAGCCTTCTGCACACACACGTAAATGTTTGCTAATATGATGATTTTCTGGTTCTTTACATTCTTTACCAACCACTGTTTCAGTCTAACACCTCTCTGTTGTATCTGACAGCAGGCTTATTTCTTGCTCTTCTAGTTTCTTAGCCCTGTTGCATATCTGAACTCAACAGTCCATAACACCAATATCATCCTCTGTGCCCTACCTGTGTTTGATGCAAAGCTTCTGGACTGGTGTGTAACTTCCACATACACCAGCCCATAACTATCTCTTTCAGACCGATACCGTCTTTCAGCTACAGCCTCTGTTCATCTGATATCTGGTCTCTTTAGCTGGACTCCAGGTTTAACTCTGTCAGTGGTGACATTCAATGGAACTTCACTCAGATAGTTTGTATGCAATTGCAGTGCTCTTGTCCCAGTCAGTATCTCTATGAAGCAGTAACTCTCCTTCATGCAGTCTGGGCGCTTGTATCCAAAATCGGCAGAAGTATTGTTCCCATTAAAGCATTGGGTGGTTTGATCTCACTAACTGGGCAGATGTGCAAGCCAGATTGTACCATTAGAGATGAAAAGTGCTTATGCCACTGCCTGAGCTTCTCTGTCTCACTGGTGGGTACTCTCTATGCCTCCCACTTGGGAGTGATATTTTCTATGTAGGCGAAAGCTCATTTCTTTGCCTCCTGCTGACAGCACCTGTGCAGTTTCACCTCGGTGTGGCCTTTGTGAGTCCAAATTTGCCTGATGAAAAGATGCAATCCTGCAGTATTCTGGGTCTGGCTGGAGTAGAATTAACTGTTTTCATAGCTGCCCTTATGCTTCTCTGTGATTTATGGCCAAAACGGTGTTGATAGCACCAGCAGTGCACCAGCACCAGAGTTTCAGCAACAGCAGAAGTGCTTGGACAGCAGCAAGGCGATCGCTGCTTCTCACCCTGCCCCTGCAGGGAGGAGGCTGCTGGGGGGGATCCAGGCACTGGGAGAGGACACTGTCAGGTTAGCTGACCCCAACAGGGGCTGTTCTATGCCCTGTAACACCATGCTCAGCAATAAAACTGTTGGGGAGACGAGGGCGGGGAGTGTGTTTCTCCAAAGTAGTTATTGCTTGGAGACTGACTGGTCATCAGTCTGGTAGTGGGAGGTGGTGACTACCTTTGCATCACTCATTGGAAGGGTTGTTTGTGGTTTGTTTTTCCCATTTCAGCAAGGGTATAAGGTTTCCCTGCTGAACACTGACCTGTCCCAGGGCAGATTCTTGATTAGTATTTGGATACACTGCATGAAAACTCAGTGCTGCATCTTTATTAGCTGTAATGACTGTGTAGAACCCCAGCTAGCCATGTACCTAATGTCAGTCAGCAGCATTCAGATTGATCTGTACATACAGTATGCCCTATGATGTATAAAAGATGAACTGTTTTAAATACATTGCCTTTGTTTTCCCATTTATCCTATGTGTGCAGTAAAAGTATTTACAACAGAAACCTGTGTGCCTTGCTGTCATGTCAGATGGTGCTTCTCTGTAAACTATGTGAGAGCTGTTCTGGGTGGCTAGCTCCCAAGATGTGTGCTCCTGCTGTTTTCCTACCCATTGGGCTTGGTATGTTCACCCATGCAAAGTGCAACCCAGCTCCTCTCTGATGGGAGGGAGACGCGTGGCCTGGTGGCCACTGGGAAAGCTGCATGCACCTGTCCCACCCATGCGCTGTGTGGGCGTTCAGACGTTGGCACCAGCAGTTGTGATTGCAGCTTCTAATTTTGCTTGTTTTGACGAACTAGTAATGATGCTAACATCAGATACTGAGCACAGAGCAGATCACAGAATCACAAGGTTGGAAAAGACCTTTGAGATCATCAAGTCCAGCCATTCCTGTCCTATGCTAATCCATATCCCTGAGCACCTCATCTACCCGTCTATTAAATACATCCAGGGTTGGTAACTCAACCACCTCCCTGGGCAGCCTGTTCCAATGCCCAATAACACTTTCAGTAAAGAACGTTTTCCTAATGTCTAATCTGAACCTGCCCTGGTGCAGCTTGAGGCCATCATGCAGGTGCATTGCGGTCAGGTGCAGGTGTCATCTACATAAAAGCAGCTCTGAGTGTTAGTATCTCAAGCTAAGCACCCAAAACCTGGCAATACCTGAGATGGGGGGGCTCTAACCTCAGTCTGAACGTATGGGAGAGGGTTGGGAAAATAAGAATTATAGCTGGTGAGCCCTTTCCAGCCATCCTCTGCAATGGATGTGTCTGCTGAGCTGGAGATTAACTCCCACTGAGTAATAAACAGGGTAATTTATTTATATCAAACAAGAAACTGAAATAACAGAGCACGAACTCTCAAGAAGAAAACACAGGCAGCTTTGCAGTGCCTGCGACTGGGGTATCAACAAGCTCTGCTGGCAGTCATGGCTGTCTATTGGGAATGGCTGGGCAGGTAGAAGATGCCACCTGTTTTTGTCACTGGAGCTTGGCAGCTGCCTTCTGCTTGAAGCACATGATTTCTTGGAAGCTGAAAGAAAACAAACCATTCTTCAGGGAATGTCACCTTTTCCTGCAGCGCAGCTGTAGGCACGTCCTCAGCTTCCCTGGTTGAGGACAGTGCCAAGAAAAGCACAGTCCAAAATACCCAGCTGTGCTGCCTGCTCAGGATTTCCCAGTGCCCTCTGCCCGTTCGACTGACCCTGCCTGCCAGGCAACATTTGGTCCATGTCTCTGCAGTGCTGCCCAGCATCCCCCTTAGAAAATACCACTCCCCATTCGGCAGATATTACACTTAAGAGTAGTAATTTCCTTTGGGATAGTAAACAAAACAAACCATGGGAGAGGAAAAAGAAATAAAGTGTGCACCCTCTTTCCCTGGGCTGGGGAGGTGTCAGCCAAAAATGTGATGACTTTACAATGAAACTGCAACCTTTTCACAGCAGTGCCATTTCCTGGCTGAAAGAAAATAAGTTTCTGGAGCTTTTTTGTTTCAGTCTCTAGATACCTCTGAAGTGGAGTGTGGCTGGATGCATGTAACCCTAGCAGAGGCGTCAAAACATTACTGTGCTCCTCATACATGGGGGGCTCAGTTAATTGTGCAGGGGGGGAAATGAAAGATAATTTTTCCAAGGCAGTAAAAGGAACACCAGAAAGTGAAAGGAGAGAATAGAAAAGCATGACACAGAGAGCAGGGTGACATGCTGGAGGGTGTCATTTCTTGTTTTTCCTCTGTGGGAGGATGTCAGGGACTGCCCTTTGCTTCTCCCAGCTGACTTGGCACCAGACAGAATCGACCTGCTCCACCCCAAAACTGGATCAACCAGATAAATTTATGGTGTCTCTGTGGAAATATGTTTAAGAAAGGGCCATGAGTGCTGAAAAGGAGAGATAAGGCCAGGGCAGGTACAGTACCCAAAGTTACAGTGACTGGTGGAAGAGCCCATGCTGGAACAGTTGCTTGGCACATGACAGGATGTCTGACAATACATTGAGTGAATAAACACCTTCGTTATACAACATCCCAGACAACACTGGGAAGAGCAGTGGAGATGTCCCCTAGTGAAGCTGAGGCTTGCTTGTGTCCTGCTGCAAATAAAACCCAAAGGGTAGGGAAAGGGAGGGCAAACAAGTGAGATAAAGAGTAAAAGGCCAAGAAAGGTAAGAGGGAAGAGGACCCCTTCAGCAAGATGCATTACTAGCATAGCTCAGGGCAGAGCGCCAGGCTCACCACCGTGCTCCAGCTTCTCCCACCAAGAAGTGTCCACAGTCAGGGTGCTGGGGTCCATGAGGAGAACGATACCTACAGGAAGATTTGCAGGCAAGTATTCGTCCACATTCATGTCCTGAAGAAAAAGCAGCTCTATCTCCATGGCCTGGACCTGCCCAAGCCCCTATCCCTTTGTCTGAAAAGGGTGCTGCTCTTTCTCCAGGAACTCACTCCCTCCTAGGCCACCCATGACAAGCACCTGCTGCAGCTTCTGTTCTCAGCCAAAAACTTGGTGCTTTCCCTACTGAGCCCTTCCCAGGTGCTTTTGGGTCCCAAGGTCCGGGAACCACCAGTTCCTGCAGTGCTGCCCTTATTCCTTCCTCTGTGGCCCTGTGCTGGTGGCTGGGCTTGGCCAGCCGGCATTCCCCTGGTTTGTGTTTGCCTTCAAAGAGGAGGCTGTACCAGCAGCACAGCATATGTCCCCTTCCCAGGACTCCCCTGAAATCTGGGATATTTTTCTGAGGATTTTGGGATGAGAAAGCAGAAGCCTGTGCAGCTTTCCATCACACCACTCCGCTGTGGTAAAAAAGGGAGAGGGAGGGAAGGGGGAGGGCAGCAGTTTCAGTGGAATTTGAGGCATCCCTTGGCACCGGGGGGCACCACACCACCAAGACTGACTGATCAGTCTCTGGGGTTGCAGCCACCTTCTGCCCTGGGGTATTGGGCTGGTTTTGCTCACCATGACGCACATTTCTCCCTCCTGCCTGTTCCTTCCCTCCTCTAAACCATCCCAAACAATACAAGGTTTTGTCTACACTCAGCACCCAGCAGCAGCAGTTCCTCAAGCCCCTTAGCCCATATTTCATGAACGTGCCCTGGACCTAACCAGAACATTCCTGCCAGAGGTTAAGCCCAAGCACTGCCTGGATAATCCTAGATTTTTTTGCCTTCAGTTCCAAGTGACTGTGACAATAATGGGCCAGTATGTGCTGTCTGCAGCCCTGCACTGGCCCTTCTGCCCCCTTCCTCCCTCCCAGGCAGGTGGGGCTTAGGGATAGGAGGAGAGAGAGAGATCCAGGAGGATCAGGGTAACAAAACAACTGTGCTTCCAGCCTGGGCATCCTGCATCCATTTATCTCCTGCTTATAATAATGTGGCTTGTCAGGACACTGTGGCCAGGGATGCTGTGTCCATGCTGCCATCACTATCCCTGCAATGGTATCATTTTTGGGCTGGTGATGCCTCACACCTGCCTGGTACCGAGGCTGGGAGCAGTGCAGGGTGAACCCCTGCTAAACCAGAGGGCTGTGGGGAAAGCAGTGACCGCAGCACAGAAGCAGGACTGGAGAGAGCTGCTGGAGCTGTAAACTGGCAGTCTTTGGACAGAAGGAGCAAGAAGTGCTGGGCAGAGGGAACGGCAGAGCATCACAGTGCCTGCAGCACAGCCGTGCTCTCAGGAGCAAACCAGGAAAACTAGTGCATCGTCCCTGCGAAAGAGAAGCCTTTGCAGAGTCTTGGCAGAGGTGAGAGGGTAGGAGAGCTGAACTTTTTCTTCCTCACTGAAGAAACTCTTTTTCCCCTTCCCTGCTCAGACAGAGAGATGTTTCTCTGGCACATGACTCCACTGCGTCCTACTTCCTCATGTGGTTGGTTTCTTTCCTGATTAAAAGTGATTAGGCAGCTCTAAAGCCTGCAGAAATGTGACTGAGGGGAATGAAGACAAAGAGTCCATTCAAGACCTCTTAAATCCCTGGGGCAGTATTTAGAGAGCCCTGAGGAGAGAACTGGAGCAGAACCACCCCACCAGGACCTCTCTGTCCTACTCCCTCCTGCTGTGCCCTGTGTTGCAGCTGTCCCCTCTACCATGTCGTTCTCTGAAGCAGAGGTCCAAAGCGCCCGCGGTGCCTGGGAGAAGATGTATGTGGATGCTGAGGACAATGGGACAGCTGTGCTGGTCAGGTAAGGAAAGATCCCATCCTGCAGCTACCATGGAGTGTTGAAGGAGGAGCAGAAGGAAGGATTGAGTTACCATGGAGGAGCACAACTTGATTCTTTTCACCCAGCACCTACTGGGAACATTTTGCTGTGGTTTATGGCACCTCGGATGAGAGAGATCCACACAAAGCAAAGTACAAGGAAAGGTACAAGTACGAAAAGGGGGAAAGGGGGTAGGGAAGGAAGAAGAGATGAGAACAATCTCTTCACTCCAGATAAAAAAAAACAACAAAGGAAGTGTGGTATGAAAGAGAATGGGAATGAAATATAGGCCTTATTTCCCTCTTTCCCTTTATCACTAAACTCCTGTAATGGTGCTGGTGTTGCGGGCTCTTAACATTTCTCTTCTGATTCTCCTTCAGCCTTTCCATTCTGGAGCCCATCCATTCCCTTGTATTGTACCCTTCCTGGGGGCTTTTTCTCTTAGTTTTCACTTTGTTTTCCACTCTTCTTCCATTAGACACAAGTTTCCTCTATTCACACACAACCCTCTCTCAGCTACCTACATCACCACCATATGCACTGATCAGCCCAAACACTATTTCTGGTTGTCATACCTTTACCAGTCCTTTGAGCTTTCTTGTGTATCACTTCTCACACCTGGATCATCCTTCAAAAAGTGTTAGGCACTGCTCTTTCCTTCTGCAGACTGCACAACCTGAGGACAGTTAAGGTCAGAAATGCAGCTATAAATTGCTAAGAGCATCCAGTGGCTTGGTAATTTACTCTAGAAGGTTTTGCCTTGGTGTCCTACAGCCTCGGCCCTGACTTTAGAGAAGTTCTGGGCTTCCCAGTATAAGATAGACATGGGACTGTTCAGCCTGGAGAAGAGAAGACTTGGGGGGATCTTATCAATCTATATAAATACCTGAAGGGGGGGTGCAAAGAGGATGGAGCCAGGCTCTTCTCAGTGATGCCCAGAGGCAATGGGCACAAACTGAAACACAGGAGGTTCCCTCTGAACATCAGCACTTTGTCACTGTGAGGGTGACTGAGCACTGGCACAGGTTGCCCAGAGTGGTTGCAGTATCTTCATTCATGGAGATATTCAAAAGCCATGTGGACACAGTCCTGGGCAAACCAGCTTGACATGGGGGGGGTTGGACCGGACGACTTCCAGAGGTCCCTTCAAACCCAAATGTTCTGCGACTCTGGGAAATGCAATCTGGAATTTGTTACTGCCATTCCAGGTGGATAACTGGTTTACTCAATGGACTAAACTGCTTTTTTACAAGGTTGACCAAGTTGGCTGTAAGTGGCACTGAACTGTGATGCTTCTGAATAAACTCAGTGAGCAATGATGCACAGTGCTCAAACAGCAATCCATCACAGGCAGTAGGAAAGCTGTGGGAGGGATTCTAGGAAGGGGATGATTAACAAACCCAATAGTAGGGTTTCCCCAAGGAAACACCCTCCAAGAGCACAGTGGAAGTATCTGTTGTCCAGAACAACTTTGGGAATATCAGGTTGTCACTCTTGCCCTGAGTGGATGTGGTCCCAATTCTCTGTGGCTTTTATCTCCACCCAACACTGAGACAACACTGAGGAAATGTTTATGTTACAAGCAGTGGAATAAATTTAGAATAGGTAGGTTTTAAGGCAGAGTGAGCAAAGGGAAGTGCCCAGAGGAGAGGTGAGGGAGAGGCCAGGGTGGCATGGGAACAGGAGCTTTGCACAGGTGGGAAGGAGAACCAAGAAACTCAGAAGAAAGAGGTGTCTGTTCTAATAGAGAGAAGGAAAAAGGGCAATAAATACCTAAGATAAAGCCTGGAACATGAAGACATAACTGCATTGATGTCTTGGTCCACAAATGAAGACATCTCTCATTTCTCAACAGGATGTTTACTGAGCACCCAGACACCAAGTCCTACTTCACACACTTCAAAGGCATGGACTCTGCTGAGGAGATGAAACAGTCAGACCAGGTCAGGGGCCACGGCAAGAAGGTTTTCACTGCCATCAATGACATGGTGCAGCACCTGGACAACTCCGAGGCTTTTCTTGGGATAGTGAACCCACTTGGCAAGAAACATGCCACCCAGCTGAAGATTGACCCCAAAAACTTTAGGGTGAGTCAGCAGCTGTCTTCCCAGCAGCTGTAATTGTGATGGGAGGAGGTCTTTTCCTTGCAGAGGGAAAACTGAGGAAAACAGGCTTTGTGTGCGTGTGTGTGTGCATCTATATTTTATATATATATATATATATATACACACACACACACACACATATAACTCAGAGAGTGAAGATGGTGGAAGTTGAGATGGCTGATGGTAGAAGATAGCAGGAACGTGAGATCTGGCATCTGCTGGGAAGATTAAGGCTGCGTAGCAGATGCGATGCAGGCAGGTCTGCTCAGGTGGGAGCTGCAGAGCTGCCCACGAGTTGTAATGGGTTTTCTCAGTGAAAAAGGACTCCCACACACTTGCCATTTAATAACAAGACACAGAAAAAGCAGCTTGAACATTGGACCTCAGCCCATGATGTCCCTTTTTCTCTAGTAACAGGAACTGAGCTTTTCTAGGACAATTAAACCAGCTGCCAGCAATAACAATGGAAATAGCACTGCCTTCATTAAACAAACACAGATAAGAAATACACAATAGAATGACTTGTCCAAGTCCACCCAAGGTGACCAGCAGAGTGTATTTCTAACTACTTTGTCTGCCTTCCACAACAAAAAAATGCAAAAAGAGGCACCTTCCAGCAAAGGTCACTCAGGCACCAGGAGGGTGGTTTTGAAAGCAGCAGTCCCAGTTTTCAGTAAGTGGGAGAGTGAGCATTTCTGCCTGGAGAGATCCTGAAAAGACTTCTTCAGGCTAAAGATGCACACAAAATAGGAAGTGCTGCACAGAAAAGGAGCCGACATTTCAAATTCTACCACCTACCTAGTGACTGTCGACACACAAACCCTCATTGCTGCAGAGTGCTAGGTAGCTAATGAGCAGGAAAGATTGGAAAGAAACTTACCCCCCAAAGCCATGAATTCCTTAAGTGTCCAACATGGGGCTCCTCACAAGGGACAGTACACTGCCAGGAGAAGGATTGCAATAGATGGACCAAGCGAGTCGGTCCCACACAGCAGTCTTTAAGTGACTGTGTATATGGGTGCTGTCAATGTCAGCTAGACACAGGATAGATAAAAACCCCCAACATCCCTGGGTTTTCACTGTCAACATCCATGACTGCACTTTTTTTTTTTGTGAATTCGATAATGCACTTAATTTTCCATAACCTGTTTCCAGCTCTGTGTGCTATATGCTACTGAACTGGTTTTGCACCCCCTTTCCACTGTCCAATTCCAACTAAAAACATGGAGACAGGTTCATGCTGTTTATTTCCCTTCTCCTTGCTTAGATTATCTGTGACATTATCTTGCAACTGATGGAGGAGAAATTTGGTGGAGACTGCAAAGCTTCCTTTGAGAAGGTGACCAATGAAATCTGCACTCACCTGAACAACATCTACAAAGAAGAGGGCTGGTGAGGATGTGCAACCCCCAGGCTCTTCAGACGTCTCGCCAGCGCTGATCTGCTGCGGTTGGGCCTCCAGCCACAGTTGAAAGAATGAAGCAGTTTAAAAAAAGCAAGAAAAAGGCTTGTGTAATGTAGATAATTTGTGTCAATAATTTCCTTAGCAAACTGAGTTTCTACAGTTAAATAAAACCTGCAGATACATCAAAGCTCACCAACCAATCCTGATGTGCCTTGCAGCTTCGGTGCTCCGGTTGGGTTCCACTGGCCACTGTCCTTGAAGACTACATCTTAAGATGATGACTCTAAGTTTGCTGTTCCTGAGAGAAAGACTTGCTCTTTGCAGCAGCATGAGCCCAGAGAGGCACCAGGAGCTCTTTATCTCACCTACCACCTCACCACGCTCATGACTGATGAGGAGGAGGTTTTGGAGCATCGCCAGGGACCTTGTAGAGGTCACTATTTAAAAGTCATGGGTGCTGTTTCCTGTTTGAACTAAAACAATGGGGGGAATGATATATGGGAAAGACTAATGTCTGAGACAAGGAGAAAGTCCTGTCCTGAGCGAGCCAGCAGAGTTCCCCAGCCTGGGGAGAAGTTTCTTGGAGCAGCTTTCAGCGCAAAGGGTGGCAATGCTGGACACAGTCACCACTCGGTCCCTCTGGGCAGCGATGAACATCTCCAGAACGCAGATTTCATGGGGCTGCTCTCAGCAAATTGCTCTGGCCACGTAGCCAGAAGGCAACAGCGCCGAAGCTCTCTGGCTCCTGCGCTACTCCAAATCCAGCTGAGGGAGGCTGCTGCCCTGCTGAGGGGCTGGTGCAGCGGCCTCAGCTTAGCACAGGATTCTGTGTCACTGCCCTCACCCTGTCCTGCCGCACGGCCCGAGGCTCCCTTCAGTGGGAACCCGGTCCCGAACTATTTAACTGCTTTTCCTTGTATTCCTTGGCGTGGTGAAGTGCTCCGTTAGCAGCTGCCAATAACCACGAGCTGTTCCGCTGCCGCGCAAGGCAATAAACCCAGCCAGAGCAGGCGGCTTGGCTCGTGTGTAGCAGGGAAAGGCACTCGCCATACACAGGAGCAGTAGCTGGTTTCAGTGCGTGGTCACTGGTGGTACTGGGGGTTTTTATGAAACCAGCTCAAGCCCCCACTCAGGCACCCATCACACCTGGAGCAATCAGGCTCCTCAGGGGGTGGTAAGGAAAGTTTTTCACTTGGCCATGAAACAGCAATTTTGTGAACAGCTAAACATGCAGAATGCTCCTTCAGTCAAGATGTAGTTCTCCCCACCCATCACATTTGTTTGGCAAAAGATGCTGGAATCCCAAAGGCCAGAACACGAGCTCTTCCAGAGAGGAAGGAAGGGGCAGGCCACTTTATTGGATGTGGTGTTTTATCCTGCTTGGGGAGAAGGGGCAGGATGTTGCAAAGCAGTGTCAAGTGTTGCAAGAAAAGAACAAGAGTTGTAAAAAAATATTTATAGTCTCAAATCCCTTGGAGGGAGTGAGAATAATTAACAGTCTGAAAAGCTTAAACTAACTCCCTCTTTTTATTTACGCTGGCTGATGGCTTCAGGCTGTTGTGGTCCCTGCTGCTGCCATGGAGAGAAGCACAGCAAAAGCAGTGTGTGAAACAAGTGAAGAGGGAATTATTCTTTAAATACATTTCCAAGGGCAGGGACACCCTTTACATTTTAAGAATTTGTATGATGTGAGTGGTTTAGGCCTTTATTTTTTTATCAGAAATTTCAAAAGATGGCAACAGAGTGCAGATCGGTTGACATCTTGAGACTGTGGATACCCAGCTGAATTCCCAGCTTTCCAGCAGCCTCACTGCATGATCCTGTCTGACTGTCCTTGGACCTCCCTGTGCCTCTGCAAAACAGCAACCTTCTTGTACTTGGGAGGCAAACCAAACACACTCATTACTTACTGAGCTAGTAAATACATGGTGCTATACATACCATATGCATTCTTAGGGATAACTTTGATCCGGTAAAGAGAATCCTAAGGAAAATGCCACACCTAAAGGTAGCAGGAAGAGATTTTCCAGGAAGCACCATCAGGCAGTTGGGACTGAAGCTCTCACACCAAGATTCATGGTTTTCTTACAATCTGTGGGACATCAGGAAGGTCTGGGTGAGATGACAGATCTATGACATACCATGGGTAGCATGACAATTGCCTGTGCCAGGTTAAAGCAGCTAAGTGCCATGGGGTTGTCTAGTGTCTGACACCTAAACCAGAGGAACAGATGGGAAATTCTAGGAAAGGGGAAGAAAAGAGGGAGCTCACAGGGAAGGTTTATCTTCTCAACTACTAAAACCTCCAGTCATGTTTCTGGAGAGAAAAAAAGCATCCCCACAAACACAAACTGATGTTGTAGAGACAACACTTTTCTAATTCATAATACTACCCAGACACTATAAAACCACAGATGTACTTAAATTCAGTTCAACTTCTTTCAGCAAACTTAGACCTTCCAATGGGGCAGCCTTGGCAAATACACCCAGCCAAAGATGAAATTTAACTTCACAGAATCACAGAATCACAGAATCTTAGGGGTTGGAAGGGACCTCAAGAGATCTTCGGGTCCAACCCCCCTGCCAAAGCAGCTCCCTATCTCATATTACATAGATAGGCGTCCAGACGAGACTTGAATATCTCCAGAGAAGGAGACTCCAGCACCTCCCTGGGCAGCCTGTCCCAGGGCTCTGTCACCCTCACTGGGAAAAAGTTCTTCCGCATGTTGGTGCGGAACTTCCTGCGCTCCAGCTTACAGCCATTGCCCCTTGTCCTGTCCTCACTGACCACTGAAAAGGGGCTGGCCAATTTCCCCTGCCACCCATGTCTAAGATACTTGTAAACACTAATTAGGTCCCCCCTAAGTCTTCTTTTTTCCAAGCTGAACAGACCCAGCTCACTCAGCCTTTCCTCATAGGGGAGATGTTCCAGACCCCTAATCATCTTTGTCGCCCTTCTCTGGACTCTCTCCAGAAGGTCCCTGTCTTTTCTATACCAGGGAGCCCAGAACTGGACACAGTATTCCAGGTGGGGCCTGACCAATGCAGAGTAGAGGGGGAGGATCACTTCCTTCGACCTGCTGGACACACTCTTCCTGATGCATCCCAGGATCCCATTGGCTCTCTTAAACTTGAAAAACTTCAGCTGCTGTAGTGACAAAGCAGAGACTTACCCAGAGGAAGGTGTGCTTGCAAAGCATCCCTGTGCAGATACACATCAATGGTGGGATAAAATCCCCGAGTCCAGTGGTGTGCAATAGCATCACCACATCACTCTGAGACGAGGGCTATGGACACCCCAAGGTGCTCTGAAATGCCAGGGAGTGTTTTACAGGACACTCTTGGGAGAGTCTGAGCCAAGCAGCCTTCCTGGCCCAGCCTGGAGAGAGGCTCAGGGAGGTACGGGGGTAAGGTTGTCTCAGATATCCCAGGGCTGCCCAAAGAGGGGACTAGACACCTTGCAGAGGATTTGGGGAAACTTCCAAGAAATCCTCCTAGCGGGGTCCATTTGATAACCCTCCCTTGTGCCCACTCTTCCCGCTGGAAGACTGTTTGATGATTAAAGTGAAGGGCTGCTTCAGCTTCCTTGCTACGGAGCTGTGGGTAAAGATAAAGCCCTTTAAGGTGTTGTGTTACACTGAAGGAACAGGGGCTGCTGCTGATTGCTGTTTAAAACACCTAGAGATGGGTAAGAAGCTGTGATGGCACAGCCCAGGCAGGAACACGTGGGGAGCAGCAGTGTTTCTACCCCATGCTATGGGTCAGGCCAATCACTTCTGTGACGACTTTCAAGTCACTTTCCTGGTTAAAGACAAGGTACCACAAGGCTGGTAATGGCACAACGTGCGATGAAAAAGGATCGCTGCCTCCAAAAGATCACACTGAGTGAGGTAAGACAAGTGAGTGATAATGTCTGAACTGGCACTAGGAACCAGCAGTCCTTAGAGGAAAAGAACAGCCTGTCAGGCTGTCTCATAAAAGCACAGGTGTGACCCCCTGCTGCAAAACACGCCGTAAAAGCCCCCAGACCTAGTCAAGCCTTCTAATTTGTTAACACTGTAAAATCTCTCATTTGTTCTTTCATGACAACACCCTGCTTTAGGGAGATGGTACAAAAGGCACCTTTTCTTTACCTTTGCTAAAGCTAATAGAGTTAAGGAATATTAGTCAGAGTATCACCAAGGCTCAGTTAACCTTAAACACGACACCAGAGCTCTTCTGGCTTATGCAGTGGAGTGGGTTTGAGCCAGGGCACAGTTATACTGGGCAGACTGGCACTGACCATGCACACAGTCACTATCAAGCAAGCTTGAGACACTCGGGAGTGTTTTTTTTCCTGGTGTGAGCCAGCAGCATCCTAGACTGAATCACTTGCTTACTCACAGGGCAGTAGAAATAGCAGCCCCGCTGTACTGCTAAAGGATTTTGGATGCTTGCCTTGGAGAGCCCAGACTTCTACTTCTGCTTCTGCTGCCCCTGGAAGCAGTTCCCCAGGAGGAAGTGCTGCTGCGGTGATTCTCTCCTACGCAGGAACACAGTGCTTCACCTTCCTCCCTGCACAGCCACGCAGGAGTGGGCAAAACAGGGACACACTGCTGGCAATGGTGGTGGTGCTGATCTCCATCCAGCCTCCCCAGGCTGTCTACCACGGCCACCCAGCAGTCACTAACCGCTGCAGTCAGGCAGAGCAGGCTGATCCCAACGTCACTCTGAAAATCCCCACTAGCACAGGCCACCAGCAGAAGCAGAATTTTAGGACAAGGAAGACAATGGCTGTGAAACATTGGATTGACACCTAGGTGATGGTACCACAGTCCATTAAGGGAGCGGTGGACCTCTCCTGCTGAAGATGTTTTTCACTCCCACTGCAGTTGCAAACCAGTTCGATCTGGTTTTTGAACTTAATGAAGTTAGGGTAGCTCGATGCAAAGCCCCCGCCCCAGCTGCCACCTTCTGGTGACGCATATGCAGAGGCTGGAGCAGGCGGTTGATGCCGGTGGTGCCCGATGGCCGGTGCTGTGGAAGGCTGCAGCCCCTCTGAGCCAGCGCCAGGAACAATTTGTAACCTTTGTGCTCCCAATTGAGCATCATGACATCAATGCTTTGCTACGGGCAGGATCCCACTGACCATTTCAGCCTGGGAAAAGGCTGCACGGTGACAGCAGTTCCTGTGATTTGTCAGGCCCTTTCTGAGCCTGCCCGTGTCCATCCAGCCCTGCTTTGTTGCCAGCTAATCCTGACTCCCTGCCGGCGTGTTCCTCAGGTCACTGCTTCCCCACGGTGCTCTGCGCAGCCTGGGAAGCGGTTGGGGACTGCAGTTATCCCAGCAACAGGAGGTGGAAAGCCAGAGCCAGGAGAAGTTAACTCATGAGAGAATATTCTAATTGCCTGCTGACTGCCCATTGTGGATCTGCTGAAGGGAAAGTGGGGATTAACAGAAGAGCCTGGGGAAGAAATAAACATTTCTTCCTCTCTCCTCCTGTATTTCTAGCTGCTGGAAACCCCTGCCCAGCAGTGCACTGCTTCCCAGTTTTGCAGGCTGTAGGAGAAGCCAGATCTCCAGGTCTTGCTGAAAAGAACTAAGGAATTATGTCAGTAGTAACAGTGCAGCAATTTATTGAGAAGCAGGTAGGAAAAAAGTGATCAAAGCAAGAAACAAAGAGCAAGAACCAGACAGGACTAGAGGATCACATGAATGCTTTTTTTAAGCCAGTGCATTGGGAGAAACTAAACTCTGTTTGCTAAACAAAGGACAACTATACTGAGCAAGGTGGGTTGTGAAATGCAGGATGGAGAATAGTAAACCAAGGGCAGCAGGAGGTGCTGCAGACCCTTGCACACTGCTGTCACCTCTGGTGTGGAGCTCATTCTACATTTATACTCTGCTTATTGCTGACTGCAACCTGCTTGCATCCCCAGCAGTCATGGAGGGGACAGCACAAGTCATCTGCAGCACCACAGCAGCTTCTTGCTGGGATACTGAAGTTCCCACAGCTACAACGGTTCATTTGGATGTACCCACCCACGCCCTTAGCACTCCTGCATTGGCCCCAGGTCTCTTATAAGTTGCCACCATTCTCCCTGCAGCTACTTCAGGGTACCAGTCACCACCTTGCAATGGCTGAGGGAGTTGGTTTGCTATTATCTCCGGCTGCCCCTGGGCAGGATGGAAGGTACCTCAAAGGCACAAACTGGTGCAAGGCAGACTGGACAGACAGACTCCAGGGCTGGGGTTTGCAGTTATCCCAGCAGGAGGCTAATTCCCAGATTCATTACCTGACAGAAGTCTGTCAGTGGGTAACGTGGAACAGCTGCACCAGGCCAAGCACATCTCTGCTTGGAAATATCACTGTTCTGCTGCATGGCTCCTCCTGCTCCAGCAGGAAAAGCAACTAGTACATGTTCAGGAGGGGACCAGTTCTGGTCCTGTGCCATCCTCTAGCTGCTTACCATCTTCATGTTTTTGGTTTTATACTCCCCTGACTAATCCAGACAGTTTTCTGATACCCAGAAGTACTACCTGCTGCACCTCACTTACATTAAATAATTACTATTTTCACCCAATTCTACACCTGCAGTCTGATAAAAATGGCCAAGGAGCTGTAACTGTGTCAGAAAAATTTCAAAGCAACACTCAGGTACAGCACCCTTAGACTCCCTGAGGAGCTCCATTCCCTTCCCAGCTGCAGTCAGCACCCTTGCAGGAGAGGGAAACTCTTTTCCTTGAATAGGAATGGCCCTGAGCACTCAGGCCTCTCAAGGACCTGCAGACTTGTATGATCTCTTAGCAGTGAATAGCAGGTCACATGACCACACGCTGCCAGTTGCCAGTGACATGTTATCACCAAGTGACATCCCCCACATTGCTCCTGGGGGTCTAGCACCCCATCTCTTACACATCAATGGCTGAACAAGTAACTGAAGGGAGAAAAGCTGGGAAAACAGGCTCAGTGGGTGAAGTCGTTAAGCCCAGTGATAGTGTGATATGGAACCAATACATCTGTCTCTACAGGACATGGGTTGAACATCATCTTCTGAATGATCTCACCACTGTATTTATGGTTCTAGACCAGAAGTCAGATTTAACAACTGGTGAAGACTGGGAAATCAGACTGCAAATAAAGCCCAAACTACAACTAGTGTCAAAGCTCCTTCCCCTTGACAATGTAGCAGATGGCCAGAGGTTTATTTCCCCCTTTGATTATCCCTTTGATAATCATTTTGACCATGCAAACTAGTATCAGCCAATACCAGCCTTCAGCTGTCCAGCAGAAAAACCACAGCTGATGAATACCTGTTTCAGCCTCCTGGAAATGAATTTGGTAGCTGGGTTCTGATGGCAGGGTGGAAGACTCTTACTTAGGTACAAATATTAAAGCAGTCTCCCTTTCTGATAGACGTTCCACGTGTCTTGCCACCAAAGTGTGCTTCATCAGTCACCTTTATTCTCTACCTGACTGCACTCCAGTCCTCGTTTCAGGCACGAGACAAGTACTTTCACATGCAGTTTAGACTGATCAGAATACTAGAGGCAAGACTTACCTTCTGTCTAACACTGCTGTGGTACTTGGATACTATGAAGCCCAGACCCCATGAAAACCTATAAATAAGGAAAGGCCCAAATCCAGTTACCCTTTCATAATGAAATCCAAAACCTATTTGTAAAATCAATGTCACTTTATCTAGAACATGCTAGTTAAGGTTCTAAGCAGGATTTTTTCCACTGTCTGTAAATTCCTACTACACCCCCCTACCCCCCACCCCTTCCCTTCTATTACAAAATTTCTAGTTGCTGACTGCAGGGGGAGACAGGTCCTCAGCATTTCTGGAATAAATATATTCCAGAAAGGAATTCCAAAGGAGTTAGTAATCCACTCACTGGCAATTCTGTTATGTAAGATGCATCTAGAAGTGACTACCTTTTGTCACACTAGCAACTAGAATTCCATTAACAAAAGAAGTGACAATAGATGTCAGCAAGCACTTACACAGTGTGGTCATACCAGAGGGACCAACACTGGTAACTTACATTCATGATGCAGCTGGACCACGCAGGAAATCATAAAAGCATTCACAGGAAAGAAACTCATGTTCAGATTTCAAATGGGTAAATAAAGTATTAAGTAGTTAGCCATTGTTATCACAGCATTTCTTTAGGAGCTTAAAAGAGACATGAATTCAAAGCAGAGAGTATGTGCTATGCTGGATACAAGTCCTTGCTGAGAGGCGAAGGTCCTGTTCTAGCTTTCACTGGCAGCCAAATTACTGCTGAGTTACCTGCCCTGCTGGAATCGTCACCCACATGTTCTGACTGTGCTGCAGAGGCTGCAGAAAAGACACTGACAAAGAAGAAATGCACAGAGTGAATTCACAGCGGTATTATACACCCATGACTAGTGTGTGCCCACAGAGGCACCTGGACTTGGGGGATCCAGAGGAGTCTGCAGAACCTGCTTAAAATGCCAATAAATCATTACAAGCACTGCTCCTAGCATCACTGTTAAGAAACTCAGTGGTGCTATCTCAGGGGGAACTTACCAATCTCTAAATTCTTCTGTGTGAATAATTTATATGCCCCATGGGACTTTGAATGGGACAGAATCATCAGCGACCCCTTCACACCATGGCAGTTGAGACCTAAATGAAATACTGCTTTTTGAAGCGGAAGTGATTAGGGAGTTAGTGCCATGACCATTATGATTCCACAGGTTTTTGCCTTTGAAGAACTTCGGACAGTCAGGATAGCAATGAGAAAGACTTAATATGTGCATGTTAAAACCCCTTAATAACTAAATGTTAGGTTTTAAGTGACTGAACTGCAAAGTAACCACCTTAAGAGACCAGTATACCTTGTTAAGTTATTGGACAATGTGTTTTCCTTTTAAATTTTTTTTTTATTTTTTTGATGTTAAGTTTTGTTTGTTGTTGCTGGTTTTTGTTTGTTTTTAATACAATTAAGGATGTGCCATTTACACCCCACAAGAAAAAGCAGAGAGTCCTTATGGAAAAAAACAAATATATTGAACACATACCAATCAAATGGTACAGATATGGGACTGGCTTTGATTTCAAAATTTAAGTAGAAATAAAAAAGATGTAATGCAACAGCTGTTCAATTTCCAAGTCTAAATAGGCACTGTAAAAAGACATTTCCGCTTTCTCCAGCACACAATTCTGTCTAAATGCTCCCACTGTAATCAACTCCTAGGTTCCCAAACAACAACAACAAAAAAAATTATCACTGGGAACATAACCTTAAAGTTAATATCCATCCACCCACCCTCTTACAAAAAAAGCAAACAAAAAAATTCCCCCAAAATACAACCTTTCAGTGCTGCTGTTTTGACTGAAGCAGAATTGGAGAATTTATAAAGGTTCAAAAGCACCCAAGGCAAGTAGTACAATATAATTTGTTCACTAACTTGTATTGGAAAGGAGATTAAAAACATTGAGATCTGCATCTTGGTACATAAAACTGTTGTCCTGAATAAAGAGAAATCTTTCAGAAAAGTTTTACAACTTGGTGGAAGTCCAGGACCCAGCTTTAGGCATCATTAATTGATGGGGTTTAATTCTGACTTGGTTATAACCACTTTTATATACTGTACATCTACCCTAGTTGGATCAGTGTCTGGAACTGCTCACTGGTGTCCCTTTGAACAACTGTAAACTAAACCATAGTATGCAACTCCATAGGAAGCTAGAGATCAGGTGAATATACAGCCAGTTATATCTCCCCTGCTTCACGCTCTTCTGAGCTCCTCGGGTCTTCTGATCGGCCGTTGGCGCTCTCGTAAGAGCGTTTCTTGTCTTTGAAATCTCGCGGTGACCTCTCTCTCGAGCTCCTATCTTTATCGCGCGATGTTCTATCACGGTCTCTTGAACGTTCTTTGTCTCTGGAAGACCTTTCTTTTGAGGATCTGTCAAGTGAAGCAAATTTGAGAATTCGAGTTAGTTGCCAATCCGTAGCTATCAAAGAGCACTTTGATTTTATATTTTCTTTTTCCAACCAGCTTTAAGCTTTATATAAATAGAAGTGTATGAGAAGACATCAAAACCCATTCTACTTTTCTCCCTTTCCTACTTCCAATTTCAAGAGACAAATATTGATACAGGCAAAATTTAATCTACATTTATTACAGAACTCAGATTAAGGTCAATGTGCTTTACTCTTTATTTTCCACCTCCACTCTTGAGCTCACATTAAGTAAGAAGTCTAATTGAAATTTCACAACTATTATCTCTAGCTTGAGAAGAACATCTAGCCTCAGACAAAAAAATTTACAAATTTAAAAAGTCTGATAAAAATGGGAGCTTGACTAAAAGCAGGGAGAAATGGACTTGTGCAATTCTGGAATGTGGCTACTATATTACAAATAAACAAACCTGGAATCTGTGCTACTATTTAGCTTGTTAGAAGAATTATCCGTTGTGTCATCTTGCAATGTTGGGGTGGTGTTATTTTAAGATATTTTACTCTGGTAACAAGCATCTCCAAAACCTTTACAATGGAACCAGAGAAAAATAGCTGTTCTATTAAATATTCCACAGTTTTAAAATAGCTGCTTGTATTAAAAATAAGTGGATTAGACATTCTCTATATTCCCTCACAGAGTGCACCTAAACTTGTTGCTGAAAAACATCACAAAATCATTTAAAGATGTACTGCAATCATAAAAGACTCCAATACATACTTTCATGGAAAAACCTTATCAGCATGCTATAAAGCTAGGCACTAATTTTTTAGTTAAAAAATCTGGTACACTGGATAGTGAAACTGTACTCTTTCCACTAATAGAAAGGCTTCAACTATCACAACTCAAAATGCTCCTGCACTTCTATAGGCTTACGACAAAAAGCAGACTTTGTAGTTCCTCAGCTGGAAGGGTTACTTTCCTGACAACAACACATGGTTTTGCAAGACTCAGTATTTGCAAACACTGAGATCCACAGGCTACTCCTTTTCCACAATGACATGTCAAATAAGAAAAGGAGCTACACGCCAAGTTAGTTAATACTGGAGTTGGTACAGCTGTTCCATGAGGATTTTGTGCTGCAAATTCGCTGCAGAAGTGATGATGCTTCCAAGCTGGCTGACTCAGGGTAACTCTTAGTAACTAATCCTAGAACAGGTGGGCAGATAAGGTGAGATGCCATGCACTGCTCTGGCTGTTCATTCAAAGCATTTGGGGGGGGTGGTGCAAGATACATTTCTCCAGCCATCCCACCTCTCTACAGGTGTGTCTAATCAGCTGACAAAAGGGAAAGTTGGCTTTAATGAATCACAGCACAGCAATGTAAAAGCTTAGACTATTGGTTCAGCAGGGAGTACTACTGCTAGAAGACTGTGAAATACCATTCCTGCCTCTCTCCAGGGCAGGATGTAGCCTTTAGACTCAGAACCTCTACTGACTTCCATTATCTACAATGCTCAGAGTGCATTACTTCCTAACTGGTCAAGTGGATTCCTAGCAGAAAATGCACCCTTCACCAGGTATGTGAGTAGCATCCTCACTGTCACGTTCACCAATTATGAATCATGTTACACTTTGTTATACTGTCTCCAAGACAGTATCTGTGGATGTCTACATTAGGTCTGAGTACAAAAAAACCCCACAGATAAGCAGCTTTGGCAGTCTGGGAACATCCTAAGGCAGCCAGTCAGATCTAGGGAAGCAGTTCTAGGAGTTGCAGTTTCAAACTTTCCAAGGAATAAGATGTTTGACTAACAGGTCTGTTCTCCCTCCCCAGCTTTCTTCTCACAAGAAGAAAGAAAACCAGTACAAAAAACCCACAACCAGTCACACCTCAAAACCTCCATCAACAAAACCCCCAACCTCACAAAACCACCAGAAAATTAAAGAAGGGAGGAAAGGAGGGAGGAGAGAAGGAAGGAAATTAAGTCTCTACTCTCTACCACAGCAGAGAATTAGCATGGGGTAGAATATTATGTTTTCCACCAGGATCTGAAGCATATTTAAAAAAAAAAAAAGGAAAACAATCTAAGTGCTAGAAGTGTGATCTCGCTCAGCAGTCTGCAGTCAGATGTCTGCAGTGTAGACATCCCAGCTAATCAGCCAGATTTCCTTAACAGCCAAAAGACATAGACACTTCAAGGCATGCTCATCTTAAAATAGACACAAAATTATGTCAGACGAGTCTGTAATGAGACTCATGAGATTTACACCTGATCTAGTCCTCTAAAGCCAGGTGAAATGAAGCCTCTTCCTATGACTTCAGATACTCTACTTATCCACACAGTGTCTGTAGGCGAGTACGTTCGTCCTTGTCACATGAATTCTTGCAAGTGGGCTCAAGCATACTGACACCACTGCTTCTCAATTTAGTCACATTGAGGTCTGCTGTCATGATTGATCTTAGCACTGAGTATGCATCTTTAACAGCAAACATCCACATCCTCATAGCAAATCACAAAGCACAAGTTACATATATATTTTGTTTCTAATGAGACAAAAGGTGATTAATTTTATTTGGAACTTACAGGTAACTGCAAAGAAAAGGAGGACTTTGTTTAGACCTCATCTTGTTAACCCAGTAACCCATGTCTAGGTAAACCTAGGGCTACTATTACCTTAGGTTCATACTGTTATTACTGGTTCCATTGTCTTAGATACATTTGCTACTATTGCCAGATACGTGTTCCATTTTGCCCACAGTGCAGAGGTCTTCTCCTTATACTGACACATTTGAAAAGAGATCCCAGCCTTTATGAGCCATTAAGAACAAATGCACGTGTTGACAGGGTTAACCATTCCAGAGATTAAAGAAAACACATTTGTAAGGCACATGTCTACATTCATAGGATTTTCTCAGATATACCAACATTCCTTTATTTTCAGAATGAAGCAGCATCTGAGAGATGGCAGCTTGTTGTTTTCTGCGAAAGGCTCTTTGGAAAATACTTTCTGAAGAAGGGTAGACAGGAAGACCAGAAGGAAGTGCATGGTTTGCTGCAAGCAGCAATACCCAGCACGTGTTTGCCTGTGATAATGATATACAGGACAAAACATGTAAATAACTTCCAGGAGAAGCACATCAAGAGTTTCTCCAATAAAGAGTCTAATTGCCTAACATGCTTCCATGTTGAAGCTGTAAGGGATACAGAGTCAGCTGAAAAAATCCCCAGGCACATAAACAGCTTTTACAGCAGGATTCAGCAGCCTACAGTAATTGTATGTTATGGTGCTTTAATCAAGCCCAAACATCACACTGAAGGGTTTAGATTAACTGAAAACGATGCAACACTTTCCACATAGCAGCCACAACTCCACACTTCACTTAAGGCTCTAGAATTTGAGGCACCATGGGCTGCCGCTGCTGCAGCTTTCAGACATCTTTCTGTTGCTTCTGGTGTCACAGTCTGCTCTTCTGCAAGAGTTTGGCAAAAGCACTATGTTCCTCAGACCTGAATGTATTTGATCACTCAAAACCAAAAGGCAATGACTCTTTCTCAAAGAACTTACTGGAGTGTCTTTTACTTTCCAGAGCATTCTTGGCCAGAATTCATTGGACAACTGAATTTTCTGAACTTAAGGAAGACAGGTTTGAATAAAAGTCTTTCTTATCTTTAAGACATTCCTCAAAAAAGAGTATTTAAAAAAATAGTATTTGGCAATGAATACTTCCCTGGCCTAGAAAGAGAGTTCATAAGAGACAAGGAAGCATAATATATTTGTGCCTGCAAGTTCAGGTTTATTTTGGATTCTGGCATTAACAGTGGCATGGTATGCAACAGAAAGACTTCTCTGTTCATATGAAAAGCAGCTCTAATGGCTAGAAGTACATTTAAAAAGGAGGTGTCCAGCCTGGCTGCAAGTTCAGCTGCTATCTTGGTCTGAGTGCAGGGGGAACATAGCTCTAAGGATTCTTTATTCTCTTGAAAACACAATATATGCAAAGAGAAAAATTCTGCTTGACCTCAGAGAAACGAGAGGCATAGGGTGCTAATTATAGTACAGCAAGTTTTTCCCTCAAGTTAATAGTAGTGCAAAACGTTTATTTGTACCAAGGATTCTTCCTATACAGGTGTGTCTGGATCCTTCAGGGCAGGAACTAACACCAGAAGTCGTATTTCCAGTACTCAGCATTGTAAAGTTGAAATCCCGTCCCTGAAGTACACTCTATTTTTAACTCATTCACCACAAAACAAGCTTCAAAGGCTTATCCCTTCAAGCATCTTGCAAAAAGACAGTGACTTCATCTTCAAATCACCTCGTGCTCTTTAAATTCAGCTCTGGCAGCTGAGACTGACAGGTTTACTGTTACAGACTACCAGTGTTCCACACCATTTCCCTGTTCTTATATATTTCTCTGATAATATACAGAAGACAATGCATCGTTTCTATTGTGTGTATCATACTGGAGAGTTTGAACAACTACAATGAGAATCCCCAATCAGTCAGTATAGTTTTCTTTGCTGAAGAACACCACCCTGAAGAATTTTAAAAACAGACACTACTGATTGTATCAACCACAATGCTGGATGTTTATGTTCTATCCATCTGCAATAAAAAGAAGGAAACAAAAGATTTGGACCAACTTTGTTCTCTGTGCTCTCTAAGAGAGCACAATGGGACTACACTCACCAACCTACTCCAGGAAGGCAAAAAGCTCGTTTTTAGGGTAGAGAGCCTATGAGATAACTTGAACACGTTCAACATGTATCCATGTTTTGTGATTTAAATCCTGGAATCATTTGAATTATAAGCCCTGCATGTGCAGCCACTCCAAAACCAAATCTTCTCTCTTCTTGTGCGGTTTTAAGACCGGGCACCCTGTTCACAGTACTGCACTCAAATCTATGCCACAGTGGCTGACCTATACAAGAAAGGAATCCCAGTTATGTGTGTTCCTCCCTACTGCATGCCTTGTTGTGCAAGTCTAACGCACTTCTAAATTATGCTTACCTCACTCATCGAAAATAAGCCAGCAAATCCTCAGCAGCAGACAGTAACTGAGTCATTCAAAAGCAACAACCCCAGCCTGCTCTCTACAGTAATCCGTCAGTGAGCTATTCAGCTACTTTCCTTGCAAAGCAACATCTTCAGATTCAATGCAACAAGTTTATTTTCAGACATATCTAAACTTGTTTTTATCTGGTGCAGCACACAACAGAAGGGCTCCAGTGCTGGGAATAAAAGCCCAAAGGAAAAAGCAAATGGATGACAGTAAAACAACTGCTGATATCCCTGGTTTAAACACAATCAACTGTTTCACTGTCTACACTGCAGGAAGCTGGCAGTATTACATCTTGACACCAACTCTTCCAAAACAGAAATAATACATAACCCTATTACTTCTATTTCTTAAAAAAATCACTACTGTATGTCAAATCATAAACATGCTAAAGTTGTAACTGAAATTTTAAATGCTAATTTAAATACATTTTGAGACTAAGTGGTAAATGTAAACTTAATTTAGTGTGAAAACTCTCATCATGTGTCTATGAAAAGTCATTTACTTCTATGCCAACGTTTACCTCTTTTTGGAGCTGCGCTCTCGGCTCCTCTCCCTGGAACTATGCCTGCTTCTATGGTGGCTGCGACTCCGGCTGCGGCTATTGGAGCGAGACCTGTGACGGTGGCGTTTCTCACGGGATTTGGAGCGAGTTCTTCTCTTTCGTTCCCGGGAGGCTGAGCGAGATCGGTGTCTGCGGCGATCTCGGGACCTAGATCTAGAAACAGAACGAAAAACCAGACACTGCAATCACCCAGCTACTCAATCAGTGCACTTTGAATATTATGCACTCTATGCATAAGCAAATCTGTAGACAGAACAGTCTGCAGCGTTCAGAGCTATTGCACTGTGCTATCACAGGCAAACAGAAAGGGGAAAGCAACAGTAAAAATCCTACAGAATCCTTTGTGACGAATGCAGACAATTTTACAGTTAATTCATGCTGGTATGTATGGTTACAGTATAGCCAATTCAGACTTCTGAAAAGAATTAAAAATATGGGAAAGAAAACCTGCTTTTTACATTTAAAACATTAGTTTTTATCAGACAAATTTGCAGAACTTCGTGATGCAGAAACAGGGATCATCTGCCAGAACTTACATATTATGATGTTCCAAGAAAACAGGACTATATTGTTCCTCATAGCTACTACAGTAGAACTACTCTGGAAGGTTCTGAACACCATCCAAATTTGTTACTCTCTTTTTCAAAAATCACTTTGCAGTAATACTTCAGTGGTGACTTTCAACTGTGTAAGTTAGGAACAAAAGTTGTACTACTGATGGGTGAGACTCCTGAGAGTGCTTTGAATTTTAAACACAAGAGTTTTCACCAGAAGGTTAATACAATCACATGCTTCTGCCTTAAAGAAAGAACAATTCTCTGTGTTCCAAGAGTTATTTGGGACACAAAAGTTGCACTGTAGTAGTCACAGAACAGACAAGTAAACTCAGTAGCGTGGTGATAAATACTGTATGAGCATACAGAGAGATGAGTATGTCACAGTATGCTTTGCCTGCAAAGTGGTAGACAAATATACGTTCCAGCTTGTGAAAGGCTGGCTTCAGTGACAGTATTCCTTGTTTGCAGATTTATGTACCTTTTGGTATGCTTGCTGTGGGATCTGGACCTGAAACAAATTGGAAACAAGAAATTCATTTTTATCACGGAATCTTTTAAAATAAAGCACAGTTTAATAACAATAAACTAAACCAGTTGACCGGGTATTGTATTTCTTATTTTAATTATTTAAACATCTCTTTGAAGTTACCATCTTTCTAACATTTACCAGGAAGCACATCCCTCTGACAACTGTTTTGTGTTTCTTGGCTGGTTTGTGGTCTTTTTTTTTTTTTTTATTTTTGAGCCTACCATGCCACAACCCCCCAAATAATCTACTTTTCTATTCCCACTCCTCTCACAGAAAAAGATTACAGTTCAAGTCAGTACTCCTTTTTTTTCTTGTCAGCATGTATTATCAGACTACAACAGATTTTAAAATTTACAGTTAGCCTCTGAAGCTGACATGTCAAGAGAACTGCAGTTCAGGTTCCATTCCACTCCAGCCTCACAAGGCCTGGAAGCAGCTATTTCATAAAAGAACAGGGAATTACTTTCCTCAATCATATATTTGACTGCTTCCAGTAACTTCTAGTATCTATAAAGAAGATATTCAACTTCTAACAGATGCTAGAAACCCATGTGTGTAAGCTCACATCTGTCAATTCTCAAAACAAGGTACACATTCAGAAATCATCTCATTTAAAGGCCATTTTTTTCAAATACATAGAGGCATCTCCAACTGTATTAGAGATGAAGGACTTTCTAGGAAAACAACTCAGGCTTTACCAGTTAGACATAACATTTACTCCCAAGCCTTTTAGGTTTCCAATAAATGCAGACTATTGTGATAGAAATGTTAGAAATGTTCATAAACTACATCATAGCTTTTCCATAAAATGTAGACAGGTCATAAAATGTATATATGTAAGTATAACAGATCCCTACCTCCTTAGTTTCTCCCTTTCTTCTCTTTCCCTCTCCTCCCTACGTTTCAGGCGTTCCTGATTTCGTTTCTCCTGTTTATCAGCCACAATCCTCTAAAAGCAAAGGAATATATTCATTAAGTTACATTTCAAAAATCTCTCAGATGAAGGTGCTATAAGAATAATCTAGACAGTTAATATTCAGTTCTCTCCTTCACGGTTATTCCCGATCCCTTGTGTTTATTATTCCCTCTCTCTTCCTCAGTATGCAAGCACTTTTCTTTTTCTCTCCAAGAAACAGAAGTTATTGCAGAAGAGCTGCAGCAAAATGATGGGTGTTACACGAAGACCTAAAATACACAGAGTTATATTAAGTTTTCCACAAAGGGAATTCAGAGGAGTAAGCGATGCCTTTGATGTGAGAGTTTCCATGCCAATCCTATCATATTTTGGCCACTGTGGAAAGGTAGAAATTAATCAGAACTGGGAGAGTTAATTGTTTAACTCCTTCAGCTACGCTACGACAAAAAAAAAATAAATCCTTAGTCTTAAAGGACTTGGTTGGGCTGATACCTGGTTTGGAGGCTACTCATTTCTGTACTGTGAACATGAGACACATAATTAGTGAGGATGCTTCAGCTGACAGCCCCAGGTTGAACTCACTACTACTGGGGACAAGGCACGCTCAGTAGAGGGCCCTCAGATGTGGAACTCACAACTGGAGGTCTGGCCAAACCCAAGTCTCGCCACCTTCTGGACATGATGCAAGAAATTCAACTCTTTGTAAAGACCTTCTTCTGAGATGTGGAATTGCCCCAGCAGCATCTTGATTAGATCTCTGAGGAGAGCTCTGAGGAAGGAGGGATAGTTATTGTTTTCTTTTTTTGTTAGAGAAGTACTTCAAAAGATAATTTTATTGATGCTTTGGGAATGTGAAATAGTTATCCATGCATTTATTTTTTTTTTTTTCAAATGGTGTAAATATAATCAGTTATATCAACCCTTTATGTCAAATTGTATCTGTACTTCCTTGTACAGTATCAGTAATTTTACTATAATCAAGGTTTCTTGCTCAAATGACTTTTTCCATAATTTCATGGTGGGATGAGAAGAAGCACACATGATCTATTCTAGGCATCTAAGGCTTAAGTTACAGCCACTATATTTAGAAGTTTAAACTGTCAATACAATCAATGGAAAGAGTTAGGCTTTCCAAAGGGTAAGTCACAGTATCCATGCAAGACAGCTGGAATATTATGGAATATAAGCCAAGACAATTTAATCAGACTCAGTTAAAGCATTTTCTGCTTTTAGGTCTTCAACTCGTTCAGGTATTGTCTTTAGTGATTTCTACACTTAAATGCTTCAGTGAGCCTTGAACTGCATAATTTGCATATTAAGATCATAAACAGCATTGGTGTCCAAATCAATCCTCTTGAATACCAGAACCCTAGAATATAATTCCAGTAAGTCTTTCTTCCAGCACATGATTTCTGGTCAAGATAGTGTTGTTCAGGATAATATTCCAACTGGATTTCAAATCTTCAAACTATAGAGCACATGCAATCTCCCTCTAACAATTATCCTAATAGCTAGTCTTACTTCGAGATACACATCTTTCTTTGTTCTCACTCTGGATAGCTACAGCCTTGAGTTGTTAGAACTTATTTAGTCTATTGTGATATAAGCTTAAAAGCCTTCAAAATAGTTTGCAAAAAATAAATAAATCTTTAGTTGTTGGTACCCACAGAATAAAAATAAACACACTGAATTTTAGTCTTTCACCATACAGGAGGCTTCTTCAGCTCCAAGCATTTCTGCAGATCTCTTTTGAAAACTTTGGTACATGTTATCATATCTTCCTTACGTATTGGTACCAAAGATGAGGATTTCAACACCTATTAACATTCTACCCTAACTAAAAATAGTATCACTCAGGCACACTGCACGTCCTTGTATTTTCAATAGTCTCATTATTACTTTTAGTCAATTGACTGGATAAAAGAAAAATTCATTTGGCTATCTCCTATGGCTTCTAAATATGCTTCAACATCACTGTTGTTCAAAAATAGTAATTAAAAGATCACTTGTGTTCAGCTCTCTGTTTTACAAGCAGAATCACACTTTTTGTTCCCAAGATCTATTACTCTGAATATGTGTTCTAAGATACCTCGGTGCAAAATAGGTAATCTTATCAAGTTTGTCCAGATAACTGATATTAAATTAGAATGTTTAGTATTTTGTAGACTAATGAAATCCCAAATTTGAAAGTTACACGTAAAGAAAAATAAAAAAATAAATTCACATGTCCAGAAATATTCCATTAAGGCTGCCTGGCAAATAATTAAGTAGGAGCGCACATATATACACACACAAAAATTTAAGAATCATTTACCCTGAGTTCCTCAAGCTTCTCTCTTATTTCAATAAATCCTAAATGTAGTTTTCCTCCAAAGTGGTCAGCAAGTCGTCGGTCATTGTCATGAAGACCAAGATAAGCTGAGCACACTTCACAAACCCGTAGCTTCTGCTGTTGAAAGCTGGAGGCAGGCATAGAATTCCTGTATACTTCCTAAAAAAGTTTAAAAAAAAAAAAGAGAGAAAATCAGCCCCTTAGCAAAACCCAGTTTGCCAGCTGTGTATTTCTCTGCACAGAGAAGAGAACGATAACACTTTGAATCCTGTTACCTATTTGTAGTATATCTTTGGCAATGTACACCAGCACACCCTTTAGTTCATTCAAACTATTCATAAACCACCTGTCTCATGAAGATACGAGGCAGGTTCCTGATTCGGAAGATTGGACATACTTAAAAGCAGAACACCAGCAACTGCTTTTACAACTGGTTTTTGAACATTAAACAACTGGAGTTTACTTAAGATTGTGTTACTTAGAAGGATGAACCATTTCTTCACATGCAAAAATGAAAACATATTAACACTATGATTGCCATGTTAACACATTATGAAACGATTGCACCAGTTTTAATTCTGAACCCAGTTTAAAACAGTAGCAGTTTCTCAAGAAACCTACCCGCAATTTAGACTCTAATTAAACAAGTTATCTGAGCAAAATGTATCTAGAGACTCAGATAAGACAAGCAAGACTGGCAGCAACCCCTCTAGTACAATTAAAGCAACTGCAGATGTTTGTTTCTATAAATTTAAGTACCTTGGTGAAATACGATACAGAAAAGGTCTTGGTGGGTTCTGCCACCCGAACATGACAAGGACAATTTTGACTTGCCATTGACCAATTATCTTTCAGTGAAGATGACAGTTCACTTCCCTAAAGCTTTTCAGCACGAGGCACATCAGGACAACATGAGGCACAAAAAAAGCCATGAGACCCAATGAGATAAGTCAGTCCAACACACAGAGACCCAACTGTGGTGTCCCCAGATACAACTGGCCAATACAGCTAAATTAAGGTAAGTGCATCATCTGTGGAAGTGAATATGATGTCAATAATATAGGAGTACATTTACTGGTAGAAATTTTAACTGTACAGGATGCCACAAAGCAAATTCTTTATTTCTATGTGAAGCAATTAGCAGATAAGACATACTGCCTTACACAGATGCCAAGCAATTTAATACTGGTCCCTGCCCTCTCCATCCCTCAAGCCTTACATATTCAACTTACTTCTGCTTCTCTCTTCTTTACCCGAGCTTTCTCCACCTCATCCATTACTTTTTGAGATTCTTCCACATTCCCATCAGCTCCAAGTTGTTCTACTTTGGCCAGCAGTTTCCCAATTTCTTCATTCAATTCATGAACTCTTTCAGCCTTGAAAGACAAGAAAAGATTAACACAAGGAATGTTTTAATTATGGAACACAATCTGAACTATGACCAAGTTGTTATATGCAAAATTATTAAGAAAGAATTATAGGAAACATGCAGAGATAACATCTCCATATAAATGCAAAACAAGTTGCCTCATGCAAAAACACATAGAGAAAGACTGAGTTACCATGTCTACCACTTCCAGAGCAGAAGTTTGTTCAGAAACTTCAAATAACTCACACTGTTGCCTATAAAGTCTTGCAAAATTAATATCTGTACAACCATTCTTTCTAGAATGTGCAATTATGTGCAAAAAAATTATGAGTTTCAGTTAGAAGATCTGAGAAAAGCACATCAAAATTTTCTTTAATTTTTAAATGAAGTTATAATAACTAATATAACTAATAATATTTGTAACTAATATTTGAAAGAGTAATAACTAATATTTGTATGGCATGGTCCCAGAGAGTTAAAATTTCTGACCTCAAAAATATCAGAAAGAACTCTGCTCTCTGTACTTTAAAGGCAATTTGGGGAAAGATACAGAAAATGTCTTATTTTTTCCTCCACTGTAGTGTGAATTCTCAAACTGCACAAATTGCCAAGTCCTTAAGAAACAGAAGGCTTTAGAAAAACAGACTTGCAAAGATACTTCAGTAACTAGTTTTACATGCTTACCTTAGCTGCAACTTCAGCACTGATCTCTTCTTGGGTTTCTGCTAGTCTTTTCTTAGCCACTTCTGTTCTCCTGTCACAGTCTGCAATAAATGACTGCAGGTGGTCCATTGCCTGAAACATCCATAAGAACACTGATCAGTGCTGTCAAGAACCTGAGTATTTCATTAACTTTAACACTTCACAGGTTTATTACAACTTAACTTCTGTAAGTTTTTATTAGCGCAACCTTTGTAAAACAATGATCTAGCACTTTATGGTTACTAATCACATATACAGAACATTTCTTAAAAATCATAGCCATAATAATATGTATTTGCAGTAATTTGGAAGTGAATCCACATTAAGTCTTCTCTAGAAAAAGTGAGCGTTTCTAATGTATAAAAAGTCTTCAAAGGATATTCAGGTTCACCTCACCCAGGCAATGCATAAAGTATTGTAACTTTTTTTCACTAGGGTTCTAAGCTATCCAGTGCATTAACACCATTCCTCCAAACAACAACAAAAACCACCAAGCCTTTTCATTCTAGTGAAGACTCAATTCCTCGTTGGGAGTTCAAGGCTGTGTTACTCAAACAGTGGCATACTGAGACTTAACGTAGGATTTGTTATCCACGAGGCAAAATTACTTCAATAAGCACAGAATTCAAGACTCTTCAAAGCAAACACAGTCTCAACATTGATTTGCTACTTAATAACACTAAGACAGCATTCAGGTTTATAATGATTTGTTCTGTGGAAGGCTGTTAGCAGTTCTACCTAGAGATGACTACGAATACAAGTTAAATACTTGCATATAATCACAAACAAGCACGTATCTTTCACATAACTGTGCCACACGTTTCTCTGCTGGTTCTTATAAAATCACTTTCCTTCTGCGTGTACCAGAACTTGACTTTTGTGGCTCAGTTTATCCACATACACAAATTACGCTTTCTCAGCAGCATGAAAGACAAAATACATACATCAAGCTCAAAGAAGAAATCTTGATCTTTGGATGCTATTTCATAATCTGCCCTTAGTGCCAGGTCATGCACCTTCAGACATTCTCCAAGGTCCATTCTCTGAAAAAAAACAAAACACAGAAGGAAAGCAGGGTAACTTTTCAGAATTGTTACAAGGAATGAAGTTAGCATGACTTTCTTTCAGTGCCCTGCAAAAAATGTTTCAAGGAAAGTTCAAACAAGTGGCTGAAGTAGGAATCCTGTTTGGGAGAACCAAGTTCCCTACAAATAACTGGCAATTAAGTGGTCAAATGCTTGATCTGAACTGTCTGCACACACTGTGAAATGTTTTCCAGTTATATTCATCACCTGAAACAGTTACAGCCACAGCAAACCATTGCAACTTAAAAGCTGTGCAACTTAAAAATTGTTCTTGAAGCGTTTCAAGCGAAACGGCCAAAAATCAAATCTTAGCAACACATTTTGCAGATGAGTGGTGATGAGCTGAGCATTGCACTATGTTTAAGGAATCAAGGAACAAAAAGTGCAAGTATTTTACTTGTAACCTGAAACTGTTCTAGAAAGTGCAAGAAGGAAGCATGAACTTAAAGCAGTCTGTATCACTAATCTTGCACATGTCACTGAGCGCCCATAATCTTGTTAGGTAAAATACCTGTTCTAAATTGAAATGTGCATACCACACAGTACAAGGAATGAAATCTGTTCCCTGAGAGTTTGCTTGGTGATCAAGACAGAGTAATGTGCACATCACAATAAAAACCCAAACCAAACAAAAACCCCACACCCACAAACCTAACAAAAACCTCTTAAACCATTCCCAATAAATTACCTTTAATGGAAAAAAATAGAAAAAACCCTCTCTGCAAAAGCACAAGTTTATGAATAATAACTGAAAGGATTATATTGTTTGGGTCACTTAAAAACCCTCAAACATCACTTGCTTTCAACTTCTCAAATAATCAGTTAGATGATTCAACAAACCCATTAAAGTAATTTTTATGGGAGAAAAGAACTGTTAAAATACAGAATTTTGAACTTGAAAGCTTTTGATAAACTGTAGTTATTTAAATACCCTCAGCAATTTTGTCGTCTTTGTGGATTTGTATCAGTTCTTAGAGTCAAGCAATGTATTACATACATGTCTATTTCCATGTCATTAGATGTTGACATTATTTAAACTGCAGCACACTTTCAAGAAAGTACTTCAGGCCTGTGAAAGCAGTATCAAGGATTTTAAAATTATCTGAAAATTTGACACTTAAAACTTGTCTTTATGCTGATTCATCATTTGCTCTGATAAAATAGTTAGGATTAAACTCATGGCCAATTCTGTTTTAAGTCAAGCACTCCCAGTTCTAAATGCACGGATAAGGCTAGCAGCATGCTTTAGTAGTTCTGAATGCAATGACAAAGAGCTGGAAATACATCCACCACAGCGTTGGAAAAACATTATTTTAATATGCCATCTTTATGGCATATTAAACAAAGAATACACTTTGAATAAATGCATGAAGTAAGCCTCCACTGCACTTAAAAAAAAGTAGAATTCACATTACACTGCCATGCCACACTGTTCACTTTATATGTGTTTTAAGCTTCTTTTCCCTCTGTTCATGTTGGGTTTGCCCTCCTCAGTTCAGTATATCTTCTGATTTCTCCTCCTCTTGGTGGGAATTCTAAATCCCTCACCTGAAAGGATGCTAATTAGTCTGAGTGTCCTCCCTTTACCCCTGTGCTGTGCCACTCTGTACTGGCGCATCCGCAGTTGAACACAAGCTGGGTACCGACTGGGTAAAACGCACCTTAGCAAATCAAAACCAAAGGCAATTTTTCACCATTATGGCTGGGTCCAACTTGACAGGCAGCCCCACAAACAGCTGTGTAGGAGGCAATGTAATAGTGGACTTCAGCAGTTCAGATCTCCTACAGAATCAGGATGTCACTTCAGAAACTCCTGACTAACTTCAGCAATATTAGCGGCAATTTTGGTGCATGAGGGGAGTGTTGGGGCAGACTTCTTTTTGTTAGATGTCTCAATTATGAGACAGGAAATTTTGGCTCCCCTTCTCTCTCTAATCCAATAGTGTGTGGCCTTACAAATACTCTCCTGGCGTAACAGGGAGCAAGAACAGGCAGATACAAGAGAAACATATTCTTTAGCTTTACTGCTAAAGAAATCGTATCATCGTTGAAACTGCTCCTTAATGCAGCCTGTACTAGTCTTGGCTAATCCTTTGAAAGCCAAAATACTGCTGCTAAATGTCTTTCTTCACAGTTCTGTTAGCAAACCCCAATGCAGATTTAGTTTACAAAGAAATAAAACATATAAAACTCAACCCCCTTTGCATATTATATGCAAAATCAGACTAAAAAGCCCTTCTGCTGTATGCAACATTGGGCAAGCTGTCAGAAGTCTATGCTGGATCAGGATTGCTGAGGACCTTAATTTGTTTTAAAATTTGGCTCTTCTGGCAAGCTGCAAAGTAGACAGTCAACAGAGGTGGACATGTGGGAAATTAAAATAATGTATGATACATTATTTTCATTTTCTACATGTCCACCTTGCAAGGTAGTGCCAAGAAATGCCCTCCCCCAGAGGCAAGGGGCAAATGTTGGTAGTGAGCCATTTAAAGATGAATCACATTTGAAACAGAAGATGGCTATGAGGAAGCTAATATTCACACATTAAGCTACTAATGAAGGCTTAAAAATAATGCACATTAATTTTTTTTCACTGTCCACACACTGACTTTCAGACAGACTTACACTAAAGTGATCTACAGAGAAGGCCAGATGCATAAAGCAAATAAAGAAAGGTGAGAACAGAGTCTCCAGGTTAGATACAACTAAAGTTGACAGACTAGGTGAAGCCACACTGTGGGGCTTTTTGCAGTTACTGCACCTTTACTGAAGATTAAAATCAGGAAAAAACTATACATTTGGAGAATGTTTCTTACAAGTTTCAGCTATTGCTGGAGATTAGTCTAGAAAAGATGAGTCTAGGTAACCACATGCAAAGTAGGATATGAAGAGTCCCTTTGCTATTGCTGAGTTCTAAGAAACTGTTAGTCTTCTACTAACAAATTACTAACCATTTCATGTAATATTTTTTTATTTCTCAGACAGGCAATTAAAGTTACTTGCCTTCCCAGAGCCAAGGTTTAGACAATTAACTTTTGTCCTAAACAACCTCATATTGAAATGATTTATTAATAATTTTTGTCATCCCATCCATAAAATAGATAGAATACCCTTGGTATTAATATAGAAATATGCATTACACACATTTAACAATGATGCATAGCTCTGTTTCAATCACATCAGGTACCAAAAAAAAAATAATTGCATGAGTTAAGTGTGAACAGACAGGGAAGAGCTGGCTGAGGACTTGGGCAATAGAGAATCTGAAGAGTTTCTCTGCGTAAGTGTGCACTCAGAGCAGCTGATACTAATAATTGAACTGGAGACTAAACTCTGCTGTGATATTGTTTCTGGAACGTGAAGTGTGAAGGCTTTCTTTTTGTATCTTGAGCTACTCACAGCACAATTACCATTTTGGCACTCTTACAAGTACTACACATTCATTTGACATCAGAGATCAGTGAATGCACTCTATATGCAGTGAAAAAAAAGAGCACAGAAAAGTCAAAGCTACGTTAAAAACAGAGAGCTGATGTTGAGCCAAGTGTGACATAGTAACACACACTATCAACGCTCCTAAAAATAGCAAGCATCTTTGATAGGTCTTGCAAGAAGATACACTGGGCAGTGTTTATGTAGAGAACACTTTCAAGCTATGAAGATACCCATACCAAAGCAGCTCACATTCAGCAAGAGAAGATTATTTGGCTTGTTTGCTTAGGATTATCTGGCATGACTGAAAAAATTATACTGGAGGAACCAGATCTCACCCTTTATCAAACTGTCGAGGCAACTGCTGGGGTCTGTATGAGAACACCCTTGCTACTGATAAAACAAAACTAGAGTCTTTGCTGAGATCTTCCTTATTATGGAACTCATTTCTCATCTGCACTAACAATTTTGTTTCTGACAATTTCTAGACTGGTGATAAAGCCCGACCTTTCTTGTAGACAACACGTGTTCAGAAGGGTAGCCTCCAGGATGATATAATGACTGATTTAAGTTCTCTCACACCACTAATGGGGTTAACTTTCATAGGACAAGCAAGAAAGAAATGCTGAACACTAAAAATAAGCAAAAATTAGTAAGTTAAAGTCCTGAGCAACCATAGAAAATTCCAGGTATCTTCAGAAGTTCAATACTTCTTTTAAGACATTTCTCCCTTTAACCATACTCTCACTTCTGAAGATTTTGAGTCCTTAGAATAGATAGATCTTCACTGACTAGCAGCAGTCTGTGTTATTTTTAAATGAGATCTTTCAGTGTTTACATAGCATTTTACTTTATAGCCTGGCTACATAATATAATAATATTGAAGTTACATAACTGCAGAGAGAGTAAAACCACTCTATTTAGATAAACTAAATCAATTAAAATAGAACATGGTACAATCAGCTCACTTTCCTGGCACTGGCCAAAGAGCTAAAGAATGTTTCAAGAGACTGACATGATCACTTGCTGGGACAACAGAACACTTTATAATTCATCATTGAAGGCTACAAATTTTTTGAGGTAGTTTAAACAAACATAATTTACTTTGATTTGCAAAGCTGAAGTAGTTCACATGATCGAATCAGTCCTGAACTGAAAAAGTGACAAAAAAGCAGGCATTCTGTTGGAGTGTAAAACCACAGCATATAATCACACTGGCACACCTAAGGGTTAGGCATGGAAATAGTTCCACTGAGCCAACTACTGGCAAAGAAAGCAAATCTAGATGAAAATCACTCACTAATACCTATCTGTAGATGCGTGAATTATCCAAACCTTTTCACAGTAAATGGAGATCTAGATAGACAGTGTGTTCAGTGAAGCCAAATGGATTGTGTCAACCTTGAGAGGGATACTCTGTGGCAGATAACCTGAATCGTTCTCTAGGCTCTACTGCCTAGACCCCTTCTGACTCTCGCGCAAGCTCCTCAGCTGAAACCTAAATTTAGAGGTCTTAATCTGGAGCTGAATTGCACCCCTAATAAGCTTAAAAGTTAATCACCTATTAAAGTATATTGCTAAACCAAGGTCTCAATCAATATGGTTTTAGTCATCAAGAGCCCTGAAGAGCTGAATGTAGTAAGTTATGACCACCTAAAGATATGCTTAACTGCAGGACTGAGCAAACAGAACATACTTGGAGGAGTGTATAAATCAAATGCAAGCAGCAACATTCCTCAGCAGTTATACATAAACACAAAGTTAATCCACTGAGCAGAAAGGAGTTTCTCAACTGAGGTCTGCAAGACCACATACAGTATTTGTGACATTTTTTTCAACAGGGAAGCACAACCAGGCTAAGACAACATACAGATGTGCTGCAGAAGCACTGAGCAGCTCTGACTGTAGTGGGTTACTGTAAGTATTAAGGACATTACTACTTTAAAAAGATAATCACAGAGCACAAGAGATTTGTGCTATTCTACCTGTCTTCCATGTAGCCCATTATTCCTATTGCCCTTAGAAGAGGGCCACAAGAAAAATCCAAACCTATGCTCTCCCTGTGTCTCCCCAAAGTGACACAAAAATCACCTCCTGCAAGCACTAAGACAGCTCTGACTGCTTGAATCATTTTCAAGTCTACAAACACAGAAACCTAGTACTACAAAACCCACATGCCTAAATAAAACTAAACAAAATAGGAATGTAACCAAAATCTCCAGATTCAGGCAGGTAACAACTGAAGCTCATTAACAAACAACTAGACAAGTTTATCCAGAAAAATGGAAGAGGGTAACTGATACTGAATGAACTGTTGTTTGCAAAAGTAGCCAAAAATAAGTAATTACATTTCAAAATACAACTAATTGGTACAGATTTGCATTTCTAAGTAAAATACTTATGATTCCTCTACAGACAACTTTATTACTCCTTTAAATACAAACTACTCTGAGGAAGCAAGACACAGAAGTGCAAGAGAAAGCTCCAAAAAGTAGGAAGCTGTGCAATGTTGCCCATCTACACAATATAAATTTCCTAGTAAAACTTAAAGTTACTAATTTGCATCGATGGTTTTTGGCTGGAAACATTGCTAATGCTAACCAAAAGATAACTCTGATCAAAGAAACTTGAGGAAAATACCTACTGCAGGTGTTCCAGTGGCACAGAAAGAGCAAGTAGTCTGTATTCTTAAGAATAAGCACACGTTTCATGTAATCAAAGAGCTAACATACACAGGTCTCTGGACAATGAAAAGAAAGTTTCCAATCTTCTAAGAAAAGCAGACGCGCGCTACTTTTACCAACACATACTGCAGCCTGGGGAACATGAGCTTATTGTCAAGGGAAATCAATTCCTTGGCAGAGGACTGGGTATTTGGCCATTAAGGAAAAGAACACAGTAGATTAACAAAGCCTACTCATATATGAGTCATTTCGTTCGTCTTGTGTTATCTGTGAGTGTCCTCCTTGAGTGCTTTTGAACAAGTGGGTGGACTGGAATAGCACAGAAGCCTGCATTTTGCAGACAGGAACAGCAATATGCATTTCACAGGAACTGCAGAGACTATCTTGTGACCAAAAAAAGGGCAATTCATGTCTGGTATTTCACTGATAATCTAATCAATGAAGTGATTTAAACCTTTAAAGTGAACTTACTCTCTCAGAAGCACAAGATTCTGGATTTCAATTTGGGAAAAAATAAGAAAAATATGTCACTCAGTCTTCACTAGCTGCCTATCTTGAACTCAAAGACGCATCCTAATTTTCTTATCAAAACTTACTTCTTGCCCTTTTTAAAAACCCCTCTATTAAGAGAGAAAGGTCCTTTTCTTCAGGCCCATGACTAGGTGAAAAGCAGAGCATCACATGGGTCAGACAAAGCCTGTCTCTTATGGTCCCCTTCTATTACTCCCACTAAAAGGATTAAACTAGTCACTGCTTTTCTGGACCCAGAATTACATTGTGGAACACTTTTTGTAGACCAATGACTAACTGCATTACGAGGAAGGAAAAAATAAAAAGTAAAAATATGACCAAATAAGCAGTTTAACTTAGTGCTCCAAATCAGCAGCAGAAACCAGTGAGAGGCAGATGAGAACTTTCAGTGAGGACTAACAAACTTGGTAGAAAGGCCCAACCTACATGCTTGGACTGCACCATAAGCAGCATTATTACATAATACCTATGACATTTGCTAAAGACAGCCACTCCAGAAATCTCTGCTAACAAAAATTCGACCATGATGGAAAGCTGTCAAATTAATATTCTGACAGCATCTTCTTGTGGATTCTAACCAACAACTTTGTATGTTTTTATAGCATACTGTTATGTCCTGTATCTTCCCCCAATCACGAGGCATTTTGCTCATCACACAATCACTGGACAACTTAAGAGAAGGGTGAAGAGGAACACAATCTTCTCCCCTCCCCGCTCCCCCCATTTCGTTTGGGCAGTAATGCACAGAACAGTTCAAAATAAAATGACATATTCATTGATACACAAAGTATTGTTATCAATTTGTTATCACCTATAAAAGAAAGGGAGACTTTAAAGGTAATGCATCTTGCACATATTCCCTTATCTCCAGTTTGAATTATCTTATCTACAGTGTATGCCAGAGACCACATTAACTTTAAGAAGTCTCATTTTTGTGATAAGACAAAACTGCTATATAAAAAAGGAAAAAGTGTCTTTAAGGATAGAAGAAAAAATTTAGGAAGCCACTAAGACTTATGAATAAACTCAGCAAGTATGCCTTTTCTATTCCATTGCCTTTTTTATGAAGACAAATGCTAAGTTCTCCAGTTTGGGTCTTGTATTTTGCCTCTTCTTACTGTGCTTATTCGCAATTATAGTTCCATCCACTTTTGCAGGGACTCTTAAGAAGAGAGAAGGATGGACTGTGACTATTGATGTGTCAGTGTAAGTGTCAAAATTAGTAAAACAAACAAAATTTGTGCATGCATGCATGTTTCAAGCTCTCTGATCAACCAAAAATGTTAGAGTTAATTTAAAATCACAGCTACTTGGAAAGCATCTTAAAGACCAGGTGACAGGTAAATGTGTTACCAAATCTTTTAGTTTATGATTTTGTAAGTGAACTTCATTCTGTATTTCATTAAAGGCTGCGGTTGAATTAGCCATTTCAAATGATACAGCACAGAGAACCAATAATGCTTTAAAGAGTCCTTAAGACAGGTTTCCCAGTACTTATTTTCCCCTCTGCCAGAGGGTAAGGAAATGTGCCAACATTCATAAGGAAACCTACCAAAGTGCAGCATTAAGAACAGCAGGCACACAAGACCTTACAGATAATCTCTCTACATCTCATGCCATGGAACACCAGGTTAAATAATCAATGCCATGTAACTTACCTGCTTTTCACAAAGAACCAGCTATCTTAAGCAGATTCCACAAGGTAAAACATGGGCATGTTGACAAGGCTATGACAAAATCCCGTTTGCTACACTCAGGCAGAGGAATCTCTACTGCTGAGTACATAAAGTAACTTTGCTTTTGTGACTTGAATTTATGCCATAAGTAGAGATTTTCAAACTGATTTATAATTTGTGAAAAGGGCACAGTAAGTGGATGTTGTACACTAAGTATCTCTACCATACTCAATATATCCCAGCTTCTAGAAATGAAATTATTTCAACTTTCAACCGTTTTGTGAAGAAGTATTTGTGAAGAAAGATCACCTCTCTTCCCTATACAAGTATTTGTGGGATCATTTCTCACTGCAACAAAGTTTTAACAAAGTAACTTCACAATTTATGCATAAACTATATTTCTTCTTTTTCTATTAGTTGCAACAGTACTTGTTTAAAGCTGCTTTACTATAGTACAATTCATGAAAGTAATCATGTATTTGAGATTGTTATAGCAAACAATGATGAAATTTTAAGTAGTACTTACTAAATAGAAGACGAAATTTCTAAAAAATAACTTTGTAGCCCATAAATTACTTATTTATAAAAGTTGCACTGAATTACCAGAGAGCACTGGATTGATACTTGCTGAAAACCATGACTATCAGTAAAAACAACCCCCCCCCCAACACCACCACACCCTAATTCAATTTCTGCATTCTTAACTAAATAAAACACAAGATTTAGCTACATACAGTTCCAGAGAGCACATCATGAGGGCAGCAGTTGAGAAGGTGGCTCTTGCACACTCGGTCATCACTGAATTTGATTCGCTGACGGGTTGTGTCACCTGCAATATAGAAACCAACACATTCCAGGTCAGAAATCTGGAGAAGCCAGACATGTCCTGCAGGTTACATGCAAAGCGTTAACACTGCCCTGCCACACAGCGAAGGCCTATGGAAACTAGAACATAAAACACTGTATGCGTCTTTGCCAAGTAACTCCAAAACCACAAATACATGTTTTAATGCTCTATATTGCTATTTTAAAATCCTCTCACACTTCTTCAAAAATGCAGCGTGAAAAGTGCTTGAAACCAGGGAGACAGCATTAGCTTAAAACCAGCATTTGCTAAATGAGCTTTATAATGTTCTATTCGGGTTTTGCATGAAATAGTGATGTACTTGTATGCAACAAATAGCATATAAAAGCAGCCTCATAAACACAAAATGATACACACTGAGTCTTCACCAAATCCCACCTGATACTCATTTTAGGATTTTGCTCTTGGATGCAAATTCTTTTGATGGTAATAGCATGAACAGTTGGCAGAATAATAATTTTAAATGCTTACAAACCTGATAAAGTGAGTCAAACATATGGACATAGCCTATATGCAAAATTATTTTACAGATGTTTGCATATCTCCGTATCATAAGCCTTTTTTCTTCTTTTTCTTCTACATGCTGTTTGGCTGGGAACATCTTACTTATATCTTCATCATGGCAGGTTGTAGTTCCTGCATCAGCAGAAGCATCAACCTGCCCACACACAGAGGTCCAATTGCAAGCTTAAAGAGCCCCATCTAAGGAGCAAGACCTAAAGTCTTCAGAACAAAGTAACCAGCTGGTATTTCAGAGATGAGGGAGTATGTTTTTCTTACAGACATAATTGTCATTACTTGAGATTCGTAAGAGAGACTACTGCTATAGCTCTCTTCTTGTTAGGACACAGGCATGATAAAACCCCTTTTAATCTCTCTGAGAATAAATCTATTTATTCATTTTTTAAACAATGTAAAAACTTGTTAAAATCTCTAATCAATGAAAACCTACTGATGAATTACTGAAGCACAGAGGGCTGCTGGGGTGGGAAAAAAAAAAAGAGACATACAATGAGTACAGATAGCAGCCTTTTCCATTTCATCAAGTATTTGATGTATGCAGATACATTTTGCAGTTAAGAGGTTTTTATGGCTTCATGACCTGAAACACTGAGAATTTTTATCTATTAATTCAAGAAGCCAAATTCATTACTGAGGTAACTATGACAGAGGGGAATAAAAAACCCGCATCTTATTTATCAAGCCTTTCTTACTATTGTGTGATCTGATTTTTAAGTATCAATTCTATGCATAGGATGCTAATATATAACATTTTCAGATGGGCCAAGTTTCAGATTATTAAGCAAACAAACGTTTCCAGAAACACCACATACTTAATTTGCCTGTGGGATACAGCAATTAAAACCTGTAATCCACAGCGTAAAGACAGCTTCAAAGCAGTTCAACAATAGGTTTTCTAGAGGGCAACCTTACTGCTTAGTTATAGTTACACTACTAAAAATTTAGAGCAATCCCTTTGCAATCATGCCTGCTACTGCAGTAAAAAGTTTCACTTTGCTATTTATTTTTTTCTTCTTTTTAGGAGGTGGATCCATATTTTCTTTTTAAACACATAACTGCGTTTGTTCCACATTCATTAACACATCTGAAAAGTTATTGATAACTCACGGCTCGGCGAATGCGGGGCCTTTCTGACACTCCCTTGCAGATTGATGTAGGCAGGCAAAGATACATTGAACCTTTATAAATAAAACAAGGGGCCAGATTGTTCAGTTTGTATAGAATAATAGAATCCGCCAGCAATTTTAACACAGCATCTAGAAATACACGTTGACTGTAAAGATTCTTCTATATAAAGACAAATTAACAAAGTCAAGAAAAATATTTTTCAAAAGACAGCTGGTGGCCTAATAGCACTAACCTACCAGGGCTCAAGCTGTTATCAAGATCAGGAAATTGCTAAAAGACTCATGGTTCCTTTGGTAACATTGGCAAGTAGTATTTTCACAGATGTTACCTCAGTTTCTAAGTGTAGCATTTATAAAATACCACTACCACAACTAGGAACTGATACTACAGCTGCAGAATAGTCTGTTTTCATCTAAATGGCTAGCACAATAATCACATTACCAAACTGAGATAAGACAACACAAAGAAAAAAAAAAAAAGTAGGAGAATCTGATCAATGACAGCCTCAAGAACACATCCCATGTTTATATTTTAAATGCTTATTCTTTCTGCACTGTGGCTTTTGTCTAGTACCTATGCAATTTTCAGGAAGGTTCCCATACACAGAACATTCAGATATTGACCTTTTCCTTCCTATGAAAAGCAGTTTCATACATTCGCCTTTGTTTTTAATCTGTGCTGTTTCAGAAGGAAAGGCTTATCAAAAAGAAAAGGTGTGATACACTATGTCCTAACATTGACTGAATTTTGTGTTCCTGTCAGGTCATTCCAGAGTCTGATAGCCTCAAAAGAAAATGCTTTTATTCCTTCACAAATCTGTGAGCTCCAATACCCCTAAATAGCGCAGAGCTGCTGGCAAAACCAGAAGATGCATTCTGCTGCTGATTTACAGGTAAGTCATCTTGAGTAGGTACGGTCTACACGGGCTGCTATGGGGGGCCATGCCATGTAGACCAGGGATCTACATGGGCTGCTGGGGGGGGGATGAGGACACACAGAGAACAAAATCTACAGATCCACTCTACACCTGACACCCAGCCTACTGCAAAAGAGACTTTCCCAGATGCCTTCTAAGATTTAAAATAACACGAATAGATTTGGTTTTAAGCCAAGGACTCTGTATGTCAGACAACCCAGACGCTACTTCTCTGTCAAACTGCACTTAGGTTGATACATCTTTGTATGGTCAATCAATCAATCAAGTGAATGCTAAGCAATGTTTATGAATATTTTAAAAAAGACTCTGTATATGATGCAGTAACAAAATAATACATCCAAGTACCAAGTAGATGCGTTCATCTAAATTTTAGAAGTATCCTTAAACAGTTAAAAAGGAGTCACCATCACTGATATTTCAGACCTTACTGCAAGTTTTATTTTAAAAGGTAAAGAATTAAATTAGCTCAGAAGAGCAAGCTATTTAACCCTGCCTCTGAAAAATAGCAGAGTATTCAACTACTTGATCTTTAGGACTCATGCTCATTAAAGAAATCAAAGTAATTTACCAGGGCATTAGAGGAGTCAACATCGATTACTATAAGATATCCCTGTGTTTCTAATTATATTTTCTCTATTGAAAAAAAATAAAATGTAGACACAGGAAAAAGAAATTAAATTTTCCTCAAGAAGCAGCAGCTTTAGTTTTACTTAAAGTACCTGGCCCAAACCACATTTCTACAAGAGACTGCTTTCAGATAAGCAGAGAACTTTAAAACAGAATTTAAACCATTCACGAAAAGCCAAGCATCAAGGCCATTTCTACACTTGCATATCGCTATCCTTTATAGGCATAATGAAACTGCACACCAGAGACACAAGTTAAAAAGACAAGGGCAGTAACGTAAACTTTCTAAAGGAAGTTTTTTTGTTTGCATTAAACATGCTGACTGCAAAAGTAACGCAATCATTCAAGACCAATGCATTAATGCTGATCAAGGAACATCCAGGAGGTGAAGATCACAATGTGCACTTGGACTATATAACTCACTCTGAACTCCCATGTCTAATCTATTAACAAGCCTCCACAGTATCATTCCCATTCAGTATATATTAATCACAAACCAGCAGAATGAATACTTATGAATCAACAGTGCTTTGCATAACATGCTTATAGCAATGATTTATTTGATCCAGCATCTCTTACTGTTCTGATGTATCCTAATACAATTCCATTGCACTGATGAGAATTACCTGTTACAATCCAACTGTAACCTACAATCACAAACTACCGGTGCAATCCATGCCAAGACAACAACATATATTTTCATGCTGTTGATTTCCTGCATTAAGCTACTTCAACCAAAACTGGTTAACTATCCACTCAAAGTTTTTAAGCCTGAGTCCCAACACGTTGGCAAGGGACCCTGAAAGCTTTACTCGTGAAGAGCTACTAACTGGGTGGAATATCAGGTTAAAGACTGCATATCGAATTCCATCAGCAAAGCAAGCCCTGCATAACCAGTATTCAACATCAATATTTGACTGAGGCTTGACACAGCAGAACCTGTTCCTGCTACACAATGAACAGGCAGCTAATTCTCATATTCTTCTCACTAACCTTGGATGCATCTTTACCATAACACCTCTAGAATAAGACATTTCTAAGCAGGATTGCTTCTGCGTTACACTACGACTGAATTAATACTTGTCAATGTAGAACAGAATGAACCCATGTTTTTGCTAATGCACTACAAGCGGAACAGGAATGATTTTGTATGAGGTATGAATATGCTCATTTGCCATTTCATATGGTATCCCAAATCCACAGTAAAAAAAAAATCCTCGAGTCCTTCACTATTCCCCTCATTTTTAAGAGCTATAGTACCAGAACTTTGTAACAAAGCCAGAAAATACACTCAACTCATTTGACATGATGGCTGCTCTCAAAGCCTTCTGATCAACCCCGACAAATAATCTTTTGACATAGCTTGTGCGCTGCTACTACTTTCAGATTTCCAAGCTGATGTAAAATCCACATTTTGGGTAGGTTTTGCAGGAATTCACACATACAAGATACCTTTTTTCCTGCCTTTACTTTGCTGCTGATCTGTACTTGAAAGAAGAGCTCTCAGATGTGGCTCTTGGCTCCCTAACCTGGCTCTCAGCCTGAAGCTACCCAAATGGCCAGAAGTCCTCCAATAACAATGTACTGAGATTGACTTCACAAAACACAGTTTTACACCTGTAGGTGGAAGGCAGTGTAAGTGGAAAACAAAAATCTAAGTGCCCTGAAAACACTAACTTCAACCCAACACTCTACCTTACATACACAGACAACTCTTCAATAATCCCATATAGAAACAAATTTTAAAATGGGTTACAAATTCTAGATTACACCTCTGTTACCATATAAAGGGCGTCATCAACACAGGATGACTTTAAGATAAACCCAGAGGTGTTAATACTTCTCTGTCCTCCTTACTTGGAAGCAGTTAAAGTCACACATCAGTAACCACTACTAAGGATGAATGAGGTTGATAAATTAAAACAGCAAAACTGATTAAGATGTAAACAGATGCCAAAAGGGTCTTTTATGTTTCAATGCCATAAGACATTCTAGAACAAGAAAAGTGCTTTGCTACTAACAGCTAAAGAACTGACTTGAAGGCTCCAAACAGCAGTTCAGCTCAAAACCCTAGTAGGTGAAGCAGAAGAGGTGGACTGGTTCTCCATACTCATGAGTTCTGTATAGCTAAAGGCTCCAAAGATTCTTCTGCTGGTCATATAGCATAGTATTTCTTAGGATGCTTGGAGGTACATTCTCATGACCACATGTAAGTCTCAGAAGCACACACAAGTTTACCCATCTCTTAAAAACCAACCCAATTAACTTTGCTGGTTTTTCCTATTTCTAGACTATAACCTAGTTTTAATGTACTGACCATTATTTTAAAAAAACCCACCCAACCCAAACCAACCACCACATTTCTTTATAACAGTCAAGTCTTGCTAGTTTCAAGATGCTGTAATGTTCCAGGGCTATTCTGACCTGTTCTGCATCTGCACTGCTATCAAAAGCAATGATTCTGCTCCACCCTCTGCTTCCAACCCACTCCTCACAATGACCCCAGCGCTCACACAAGACAGAACAGGTAACTGACCTGGTAGAAGTTGAACCACCTAACCAAGATAAGCTGATTTAAGATAAAATGGGATCTTCACAATCAGGCCTTTTGAAGAAAACCTGGCAATCTATGTTCATTCCAGATACATTCTTAAAGAAGCAAAACAAAACTAAATTTCCCAGGGTACTACTATCAATTGTTAACACTTCACTCAATTAATACATGACTCAATTTATTTAAAACCATTATGATCCTACTTGTAAGGATCACTCCTTTTTTCTAGATGGCAGAACAAGGGCTTAACCAAAGCATATTATTAAAAAAATATTAAATAGTCTTTTCAGTTTAAAAAATAGGATTTAAGAAATAAAAATAATTATTTTCTATCAGCTTATTCTTAACACTTCTGAGTGACAACTTTCCACAGCTCTGGTTATCAGTAATAAATCCAGCTTGAGCTAACCTTATTACATACATCAACAGTTAGAGAGTCCTTTAGCTTAACTGCTAATAGTAAAAAAATAATATGAAGAAAACATTTGTCTGTAAGATTAGCACTTGGTCTTCAGCACTCCTTATTTCTTGATATTTGGGAAACCCACCCTATGTATTCAATAGCTTATGGCTAAGCCTCTCTATTATTTAAATATGTCAGGTTATCAGTACTCAGAATGTCACACTTCAGAGGAGATTTTTTCCAACCTGCAGTCACGACTTTGTTAGTCCAGCTTTTTGCTAACATCAAAATCATCCACACTTCTTTTTTCTCATAGCTTTTGCATGGTCCATACATCCAATCCAGTTTTCCACTTCTTGTCAAGGTAATTTTAAGTTAGGTACATTAGGGAATTTTAAAGAAAACCACTTGGGTTTAAATAATGTGCTTCTCCACACATATAACAGAACCATACTGCTGTTACAGAATGATTCTGTTGTACTGACATTAACAGCACAACTGTGGTTTTCGGTATCTCAGATGAATTCTAAGAACTGCAACTCACTGGAAACACCTAAGGAACATCTGCCAAGTCGCTTCCTCTTCACATCTGTCAGGTGTCTGCCACCCAAGCAAAGGCTAGTGCAGAACAGCAGGGCATGCGACAGGGCAGGTGGCAGGAGGCTGCCTGAACATCACATCCTAGCAGGTACCAGGCAGTGGTTCATCAGATATTGAGCGATGCTGCCTGACTACCAGTACATCTATCCCACTGTTTAGAATTTTAACAAAGGAGGAAGCAGGTTGCCAAAGCAAGTCAGGAGGGGGGGAAAAAGTCTGTTCTCCCTGCTTGTAAGCCTAGGGTACAGCAAGGGGCAGGCCCGGAGCCACACACCTAGTTCTGGATAGTCACATATTGGGCAACTCTGAAATGGGAATTTTTCTTACTAACACAGCTTATTTTTCATAAATACTCCTACAGCAACGTTGTGACTCAGTGGATATTTTCTGTATGGATTTGACCAATACAGAACTGTATTTTCTAGACGTTCTCACAGCTCAACAGCTAATTTGTAACAAGATTTGGAAACTACCTCCTTTGAGCTTCTCCATTCTGGGCTCAGAGACATCACTTACAATGACTGTGCACACACTTCCACAAATTATAACCTACAGCTCATCTCCTAAAACCATGTTTGAGCATCTCATTGTGGAATTTTCAAAACCTTTTGCAGAACATGTTCCTTTTCTCTGCAAAGGATATCATAAGCTAAAGTAATATAGACTACACACTCGAGACGACAACATTGGATTTGAATTTATCTCTGAGTCTGTTCTGTTCTCACTGAAAAGATAAAATATTCAATCTCTACCTTTTCTAATACAGGTCAGAATTTTAAACTTCACATTCCAGACTCCTCAAAAAAATCCAACCAACCAAACCCAGCACCACTAACCCCCTTCTTTGAACTATATAAAATATAGTTCCTATTAAAAAGCACTTCGGCAATTTTAAACAACATAAACCACAAACCACCAATAATGATTTTTTTTTAAGAAGCATTTTAAACTCCATTGTGTTGCCAGGCAGAGCAACATCAAAGGCAATGTGGACAAGTGATGAAACAAGAGCTACAATCTACCAAGACACAGAAAACAACTGTCACATTCTAATGAAAAGCTGCAATTTGCTTATTACTAGAAATATTTTCAAAGGTGATAGGAACATTTAAAAAAAAAAAATCAAATTACCCAAAAGCCACTACTCTTGAGGTTAGCAATATTTCAATGACCTTGAGCCTGGCCTTGAATTTAATTAAGTACCAGTTCTGCAGAAAGGGATGATTTTCAGGTCCTGTGTGCACTTTGGTCAAAGTAATGATCCGCTGGATTTGTAACTTAAGACAAACACAACAGAACTAGAATGGTGTTACACCCATATCCTCAACTCCCAGCTTAATCCAATAATGGAAGTCAGTTTTGCAAACAGTCTTTTCTCCTTATCCTTCCCCATCCTGCCAATTTTGCTTAGATGCTTCCCTGAGCCAGTTAGTTTCTGAACAGTCCAGCACGTTTGGGAATTAGATGGTGGGTGAGAAGGGGGAACACAATAACCAATCAAGTAACTGTTTTCTCACAAGCCTAACTAAAATCTATTCTGTAATTGCTTTTCCTGGTCGAGATCTTATGCACTTAGTATTTTTAAGCAATCACAGGTAAATTACACTCTTCTCCCACCACATAAGAGAAAATACATTTGTAAATTGAAAGAGCACCCCCCCCACACACACACTTCTGTGTAGCATTAGGTATCTCCGAGACACTGATCTAGGTGCCAACACTGGGAAGACTTGCATTTCATGAGCACATTATTTTGCCAAGCACTTAAAATACACAAAGTGACAAGAAGTATTTGAAAAATCTCTGGGCCATGGTAAAAATCACCCTAAGTCAGATCCCGTATGATGACTACTCACTAACCAGCCTTGCTCTGGAAAGCAACCTCTGCCAAGCAGTAGGTTTCCAATGATCATGCCCTCGTTTAAAACAACTACAAGCACTTAGCAGAAAGCACTCATGACATACTAGGTCCGTGAAAACTAGTTACATTTATTTAGAACTCTGGATTTTACTAAAAGAAAAAACCACCAAAAGCTGTCAGATCACATTACTCCAGTACAACAGATGACCAGCACGTACAAGCTATATCTCAGTTCAAATATCCTACTCGGTACATGGGAAAACAGGTAACCATTAATTCAACATGAAGCTACAACAAGCATGTAACACATCTGCAAGTGCGAGTACAACGTGCAAAACATTCAAACATTCTCTATTTGCGGTTACCCCCGGGGGCAGCGTTCTCGTGTTGATAAATAAAATCCCACACAGCGTTAACAGCAACACAACTTTTCCAGGCATCCTCAAACTATCCGGATTCACGGATGGCTGCCGATTCAAGCGTTCATGATTGCCGTGCACCCTGACAAAAATACTGAGCAGCTTCACGCCACGACAATTCTTCGGTTCACTACCTGACCGCAGAGTGATCCGAAACCTGACTGCATAGTATTTCTTTCTTGGGATTACTGCCTCTAGTTGTGAAAGCTTTTGGTTAGCTGCCTGGGGCTCGTTTATTTCTAAGAGAGTTCGTTCGCTTGGGCTAACTACACTCTTCCAGAGAGCAACAGCCATACCCACCTGCTGATTGAAATGATGGTTTGGGTCAGACTTTAGACAAAACTAGACTCCACAAAAACACCTGCTCCACTGAAGCGGATGGTGGTTTGGGGTTGGTTTTTTTTATTTGTACCCGTCTCCCCCCGCTCCCCATTCGCACCCAGCAAACCGACCTCCCTCAGTGGGGAGCCGCGCCACAGGGCCCCGCGGATGCGCCTTTAGCGGCGCGGTTCCCGCTAAAAACCCCGGACACAGCGGAGAGTGGATCTTAAACAGGAGCTGCAACGGCAGCACGGCCTCCCGCTGCCCGGACAACGGCTGGCGCTAGCAGCCCCGCAGGGGTAGGCGGCGCCCGACTCCCCCCGAGCCCCGGGGGCGGCAGCGCGGAAAGGCCCCGCGCCGCCGCTGACCTACGGCCTCGGCAGGCCCCGCCCCGCGGAAGGTGCGTGTGTGTGTGTGTGTGTGTGTGGGCGATGGAGCAGGCCCCGAGCCTGCCAATCACGGTGAACGGCCGGCCTGGCCGGTACCGCGGTGACCTCAGGGGCTTCGGCGGCCCCGCCCTCTCCTCCCCTCCCCCGCCCCGGCCGTGGGGCACTTACCGTCCCGGGACGTGCCCATGAGCTGGTCCAGCATGGCGCGCATCTGGGCCTGCGCCGACATCTTGAGCGAGCGAGGGGCGGCCCGGCCCGGGCGAGTCACGCCGACAGCGGCCTACAAGGCCCGAGGCCCGGAGCGGCGCTCAGCCCTCCCCCTCGCGTCACTGCTGCGGCCCGGGCGGAGCCGCTCCCCCGACGCTGCGGGGGGACGCAGGCGCTGCCTCTGCCCAGCGCTCCCCTTGGAGAGCGGAGCGGGAAACCGGCCCCGGTGCCGCCGCTGCCGCCACCTCGCTTCGCCTCCCCTCCCCCCTCCGCTCCTCCCGCTTCCTCTCACGCCTGCCACGCGCGCGCGCCAGCGGTAACGGAAACCCGCGCGCACGCGCCGTGAGTCCCCCGCGTCCGCTCCGCGACGTCAGCGCGGACGGGCTTTGTCGCCCGCTGATTGGCCACGGCGTGAGGTGTTCGCCGGTGACGCACCGCGCGGCGAGGTCCCTGATTGGGACGTGGAGCTTTTCGCCAGGCTGGGCCTTTGGGGCGCGCTGATTGGCGGGGCGCGCTGATTGGCAGGGCGGCCCCGCGTAGCTGCCGTGACGTCCCGGTCTGCGCGTCAGCGGCGCGGCCTGGGCCGCAGCGGCCGCGCCCTACGACAGCGACACGGGGGCGCCGGGCCGGGCGCTGCGGAAGCGCTGCGAGGCCCCAGCCCGCTGCGGGGACCGGAGTCAGGCAGCGCCGAGTCTGCCCGCGTTTCGCCTCCACGGCGGGGAGCGCAACCGCAACGGCTTAATGGTGGCTGATTCCGACGCGGCAGAGCACGTGGCCGGGCGCGAGGGCAGCGCCTCGCCCAGCCCCGCGGGACAGGGCCGCGCCTGGGCCCGCGCTGGCGGGAGAGGCTCCTGAAGCTCAGTTCCCTTTGTTTGATCCTGTGACAGGCACCCGCTTTCCGGGCAGCCTCCCCTGCAGCTCGGTACGTGTGGCGGCGAATCCAGCTCCCAGAGCACCAGGATGCAGCCGGGTTTTAGCCTCCTCACCGCCCCGCGCCGCTTTGTGCCCGTCCCTTCCTTAACCGTCGCGTTGCCACCTAGTGCCCAAAGGCCGTCACTGGCGGCCACGAGGCTCAGCTCGGGCTGCCCACGGCCAGGGGCCTGTTCAACTTCCAAGGCTGGCTTAACACGAGAAGAAAAGGGAACGTGAAAAGCCATTGCGGACAAACACACAACGAACAAGCTCCCCCAGTGATCTGGCTTTCGCAAGGGACGGTGAGGCGGGAGCCAGTCCTTTATGGCTCAAGAAAAGATTCCCTGCACGGTGCTCAGAACACATCCTGGCTTTTCCTTCAGCATATCAATTGGCTTTCGTTAGTCGTTCCAGTACCTTGAAGGGGAAGTAACTGGAAACAATACAGACCCACGTTAAAATTTTCTCTATGGAGACATTTTAGCTTTTCTTTGTACCCACACTGCACAAACTTCAGGTACTCTGATTAATAAAGAGCAAATACTGCTTTTTCATAGAATCATAGAATGGCAAGGGTTGGAAGGGACCCCGAGGATCATAAAGCTCCAACCCCCCTGCCACAGGCAGGGCCACCAACCTCAGGCCTGGATCTACAAAGGTTGCCCAGGGCCCCATCCAACCTGGCCTGGAACACTTCCAGGGATGGGGCATCCACCACCTCTCTGGGCAGCCTGTTCCAGCACCTCACCACTCTTTCTGTAAAGAACTTCCCCCTAATATTCAATCTAAACCTTCCCTCCTTCAGCTTTAATCCATTCCCCCTTGTCCTGCCATTATCTGCCCTTTTAAAAAGTTGATTCCCCTCCTGTTTGTATGCTCCCTTCAGGTACTGGCAGGCTGCAATGAGGTCCCCCCGCAGCCTTCTCTTCTCCAGACTGAACAAGCCCAGCTCCCTCAACCTCTCTTTTCCATCCATTTCTGGCCAAATGTCAGCTTTAGGCCCAGGACTGGTTTATGTGAGCCATGTATTTTTCTTCTGGAGCAATATACAACAGGCTCTGGATGGAGCAAACCTTTAGTCCGTCTGGAAAGTAAATTGCAGTATAGAGCTGCTACAGCATGAAACTCAGAGCAGCAAATAACATCACAGCCACTACCAGGGTACAGTAACTGGGCTGCAAATAGGTCGGTACTTTCCCTCCTGTGATATCAACCCTTAAGAAAAAAAAAAAATCCTACTGTTTAACTAGTAAGACATTGCAGGAACCTCAAACCAGATTTGGGGTCTACAGAATCTTAAAACTTGTCATTCACTTCTCCTTACCTTACTCAAGTAGCCCACATCTCCCCAGTTTTAAGGATCTATCGTGCCTCTCCACTATACCTTGGAGATAAAACTATTCCAAGTTTTTAAATACAGGGGAAGGAGAATATAAACATTTAGATGACGTTAATTCTATTTCCAGTGCTTTTCTGACAGAATCCTTTGTTTTTCCTGGTAGTGAAAAAACAACCACTCTTTTGTTAACCTTACTTATAGCTCTTCCCCCAAGTAAACAAGCCTCACATTTTTACAAGTCATCCTTATTACAGATTTCTTAGACATAATTTAACTCTTTTCTGAGAAGAGGGCAGCATCAACTCAAGACAGTATTAATTTTCTTATAAAAAGAAACTTGCTGGTTCGGATCGCAAGATAAGCAGGAAAACAGCAGCATGATTGTTCATCTGGTGTAACTGGCAATAATAGGTTCACTTTGAGATTTAGAGTCTCTAAGAAGAGGCTAGGGAGCCTACAGTTGCAGAGAAGACACCAAGAAACATATAATTCAGAAAGTAGTATTCATCTCTGAATTGTTATCACTAGCTCACCAGCCTGGGGAAAAAATCTTCACGATGAAAGAGCTTTGTGGTGCTGCAGTGCTGTCAGAATCCACTCATACTCCCAAGAAAGGGCCTTTGCTCTTGGGAGATTAGAAAATTCCACACACACATAGAATGCGGCTGGAAAAACCCTACAACAAGCAGATGTTCTCTTACTTACAGACTCTGAGGGGGGAACGAACAACTCCCTAAGGCAGTTCAGCAGTGAAAGCTGACGCGATTCTCCACTATCAACCACCTTCCCCTCATTCCAGGGAGGCTGCCTGTCGTACCACACGTTCGGATCGAAGGGGAAAACCCACCTACCCCGTTTCCATAGTTCTAGGATATTTATTCGAGAATAAATAGGTAACGCAGACGAATCATCTTAACCCTTCCCTCCCGGCTGCTGAGGCAACCTGAAGCCCACCAGGCCGGCGACCTCCTCAGGCGAGCGCTCGCCCCTGCCGTGGTACTCCTGGTGCAGGGCCGCGTGCTGCCGGACGCTGCGGAGCAGGCAGAGATAGGTGGCAGCCTGGAAGTGGAGCTCCTGCTGGGCCCGGCACAGCTTCTCGCTGGTGACCTGCGAGAGGAGGGAACAAGCCCCTGAGACTCCCACCCCCGGGGCCACCGGCTCCCGCGCTGGGCTGCGCGGACGCCGGCAGGGCCGCGGACGCCGGCAGGGCCGCGCCCGCCTCACCCCCCGTCCCAGGGGGGACGGAAAAGGGACGGGAGCGTGCGGAGGACCCCGCGCGTACCCGGTGGGCGCGGAAGGCCGCGACGATGTGCTGGTAGGCGGGTGTGTCGCGGTAGGGGCGGCCCGCCCGGCCGCCGGCGTAGCGGAGCTCCCTCAGGAGGCCGCGTAAGGTCCGCAACGGGGAGCCCAGCGCCGCCATCTTCCGCCCGTCCCCGCCCGCCGACCAATCAGGAAGCGTCCGGCGCGCGCGGAATTCACCCACGCGTCCTCGGCCCGGCGGCGCGGGGGAGTCGAGGCTGCGAGCGCCCCCTCGAGGCGCGGCTCCGCCGGCGCGGGCTATGGAGCCTCCCCCTTCCCCTCCCCTCCCCCATAGTCGGCGGAGGGCGAGTGCCGAAGGTCGAGCGCGCGGGTGAGCTCGCGCGCAGGGCCCCGCCTCCCGCTCGCACTAGGGCCGTTGGATTGGGCGAGGCGCGGGAGGTTGGGAGCGCGGCAGCTGAGGGGCGCCGAGCCGGGCTGCAGACGCACTCGCCCGCGGGTGTGTCTCTGTTCCTAAAACGATGCGCCTTAGGACCCGCGGGGGGCGCTCAGAAGCCGCCAGATGCTACCCCGCTGTAGCTGCTCGAGGCCGGTGCTGCGGAAAGAAGCCGAGGTGGCCTGAGGGTTGCGAAGCTCCTGCAGGTTTCGGCGGTCCCAGGTGAAAAAAAACACCCACCCCAGATGGGACTCGAACCCACAATCCCTGGCTTAGGAGGCCAATGCCTTATCCATTAGGCCACTGGGGCTGCTGCGAGAGTGTGCACCCTGTGTAAATACTTGTCTCTTGTCCCCGCCCACCATTCAAACACGTTGGCGGCCGCTGACTGGGCAGTACCTCCCCGCGCGCGGCACGCGGGCCGGAAGAAACCTGCCGCGTGGGCCCCTGGGAGCGGGCGGTGGCGGGGAGGGGGGGTGATGGTTCAGCTCTTTCCTCTGGCCGCAACGTCAGACATGGCCTTAAAGTAACACTCCCTCCCCCCAAAGGGCAGGAGTTACCGTCTTGCGTCCATCCTCCGCTGGTTTTAGAGCTATAGTATTCCCCTTGCCTCGTCAGGGGGCAGTGAAGGAAACCATGAGGTCCCAAAAACCCACATCCCAAAACTGAAGGGAAACAGCCCCAGGCTCCAAACCGAAGCCCTTTTGCACCTTGTTAGAAATGACAAAGGTCCTAAGAAGGGACTCAGGGTAGACATACTAGTGAAGCAGTAATTTAGTGTATGTGCTTGCAACAGCAGGTGACCTAACAAAGTAAGCACACTTTTGGTCAGTTTTTATACCATATCCCTGTCCGAAATCCCTCCCCTGTTTACTTTACAGATTAAGCTTTTCAAATTTTACAAGCTCAATCTAGGCCCCTTGAAGTCTGTCAGGGTACTAAGTTATCCTACATAGCACTTACCTGTTGCATATTCCTTTTGGCTGTGCCCTTTTAAGTCAAATGGGAACTTGCAGATGCTTGCCTTTATCCTCACTGTCCAGGCAACTGAGTAGTAGGGCTTAAATGGGACATGGGCCTAGGGGTGAAGGAAGTCAAAGCTTGATACAGGTTTCAGTTTGGGGCGGTTTCTGTTGAGATGGGACCTTAAAGCAATGAAGTCCCAGTCTAACCTCCCCTCCCCCATAAATCTCCTGATAACTTCAGCGTTGTCGAAGCCTGTTTGTTGAGCCAAATTTCCTTAGGTTCCAACCCATGACCTTAGTCACAATTTAACCACTTATCTCATTGTCCAGGATCATCTTTATCTTTTAGCAGAGCTATGTATTTGAACCCTTATTTGAGAGATATTTTGCCATAAATCTTTTAACACAACCAACAGCAAAACAGTATTCCCCCTTATTTTATGTGCTATCCTAAATTCCCTACAAAGTCTTCCACTTCAGTAAAAAAATACAACCCTTTTCAGTTTGCAAAAGCAACATTTCCCAGCATTTTCCACACATCTCACTCACTGAGAAATCACCAGACAGGGCTAATATGTACATTCCTCTTTATTTAATACAGCACAGACACATGACACATAAAAAAAGAAAAGTACACTCATGAAAAAGCCTGTCGCAGTTAGGGACAGGGAACAGCTACGCCAAATTGAGTAAGGCTCCTACTGCAGAACGGGGGTCTGCCAGCAAGGTTGGATCCCAGAGCAAAGTCTGCTGTCAAAAGAAGAAAAAAAAAAATCTTTGCACTCCTCTCAGGAAAGCAGAAAAGGGCAAGTCCCTCTTGGAAGAAGTGGAAGCGGCGTCATCCACAAAGTTTGCAGAATACAAACTCTGTTACTGTGTTTGGATCAAAAAACACTGATAAAATGAGAAATGCTCTCCAGCTGTTTCTTGCAGAGGGCCAATATTCTTAACCTCTGAAAACATCAGGCTTCTCAGGGATAGCAAACCTGAGTCTCTGGAAGGAGTGAAATCATCAAGTAGTCATACAGAAGAGTGTTAAAATTAGTCTCCCTGATAGGGCTCTGCTAGCCACAACTGGGAACGTGCAGGGGAACAAAACAGCTTCACAACTAACAAAAGACTAACAGCCATCAAACTGACCAGAACAATATACACATTTGGAACTGATGCAGGCTTTTGTGGCAGCAACTTCTTCCTTTCCCTGCTTCAGCTCAGGATGGAAATTAAGCAGGCACCAGTTCCTCTGGCAAAGAGCCTTACACACTTTAAAAAAAAATTAAAATACAAAAAAGGGAGACAGGTGTATTTACAAAATCCATGGCTGGTACAGTACATCATTTTTAAGACACACTAAATGCTACAATCTTTCAGGTCCTGAGATTATTACAAAAAAAAAAAAACAAACCAAAACCCAAACCAAAAACCAACTCAAAACTTGCGTTCAGGTCCAGTTTTATAAGGAGAGAGGAAAGACATCACACATTTAAAACACAGTATCCCTTGAAGTTATTGGAACACAACCTCCCTAAAAATCCAAACGAAAGTGGTGCTAATCACCCAAATGTAGCTGCATTTGCTTGTGCAGGCTTGCTCATCACAAGAGTGGAGCATTTCACAGGGGAGTTTCTCTGGAGCACGGCTGTTGGGATCCTCCCTCCATCACTAAGCCCTATGAGCTGAAATACATACTAAAAGGAAGAAGATGACCTTGTACAGAGTCACGCTGGACTGAGGAAAGCATTACAGGAATCACCAACTCAAACAGGTTTGCCATCTCACAGTAGCCGTGCATTCCTTTGTAACTGAGGACTGCAGAGTTCTAGCCAATTTAACATTTGTTTGTAACAACACACTCACCCAACTGTTCTGAGCTACCTAGGGAAGGCAGGAAAACATTTTGTCGTTCTGTTTCTCAGCCTTTCATTAGTCTTCAGTAATCACAGCAAGTCAGGGAGAGTTAAGCTGGTTAGATCAAAACTTGCTAAATACACACACACACACACACACTCTAAAAGTGACACCAAACAAAGGATAGAGGCCAAACCTGTCAAGGGGACGATCCCCACCACCACTGGCTGTGCAGGCAGCTATTTGGAAGTTCTGTTCTTGACAGTCTTAATTGGGCAAAACTAAAGGGAGTTGCACCTACTACACCTGTTTGGTTGTATCTGCCCCATTTCCACCCCCCACCCCCCCCACCCCAACATCAGAACATAATGCTTTTATGTCATCAGAAGTTATCACAGATGTCCTTTTATTATCAGCACCTGACTTTAAGCTAGAAAAGACCAACATTTTAAGGATTACCCATGAAATGCTTGTAACTCCCAGGAAAACGAAGACTACGATAGACAAATCACATAACAAAGGTACTAGTTTAACTGCTAAAATACAATGCTGCTCAGTAGGTTTTTTGGGGTAAAGAGTAGTTAACTTTGTATATTTTTTTTAAACAGTAGTCCAAAAATAAAATTTCTCCATCTATTTCCAGTACAGATCTTGAGAACTATGCAAGAACATGGTACTAATTGCTACATGATGGAATCACCAGCAATAAAACACACACTACAGTTCTCAACTCTGAGCTAAACTGTTATTTGTAGTTACATACAAGAAGACTGAAAGATCAGCAACAAATACCTGGGGATTGCAACTTAGCTTTTATTCAAAGATCCAGCTACTGGGTACCTGATACCTCTCCTTGTTTAGAAGCAACTTCATTTAAATGAGAAATTGATTTCATTCACTTCTGATACTGGAAGGAAACCCAGGATGTCTCATTAGATTCTCCCCAAATCCAACCTGTACATTAAACAACATTGCTGCAGCCTCTTAAACCAATTTTGAGAGCTGAATATTCTGAAAAACTCAGACTGAAACCTGTCACAAGAGGTGATTTTATCTTCCCCCTTGAAGCAACTTCATGACACTTGACACTAGGTATTGCACCAGTGAAAGGGTTTCCTTTTTAAAATACAATTTTCTTTATGTTAGAAAAACAACCCCCACCACGTTCTGCAGTACAGACATTCAAAAAATATTCCATTTTCTTTGGGTAAAACTTCAGTATGTGTTAACAAGGGTAGCTGGGGGAAGGAATGCATGTAACACTGAAATATGTAAAGAATACTCATCTGCATAGTTGGTATTAGTGACTACTAATCAAACTAAGGCCTTATCTGCAAAAAGTTGAGAATGCAGGAAAGTTTCTTCCCCCAGTCCCCACTCCACTGGTGAAATCTGGTAGTCTCAAAGAAGCTCTAGCTGCCACAGCAGCCATTGGGTCTGACCTACAATGGTGGTATTCTCTCCCCTGCGTTTTCTCTTGGTACTGAACAGTAACAAGCATTAGCCACATTAGCCATCTGTTGACAAGTCTGCCGGGAATAACGAACGAAACAAAAATCCACCCTTAGCATTGAGCATGACAGGACTCAAACTCAGTGTACACTGCTTGCTTTGGATTACTTCACCACAAAAACCCCCAATTCCTAGTCAATGGTTATTATTTAAGTGGGAGATGGCAGCAAGGGAAGAAACTGAAATTCACTTCTAGATACAAAACTCTCCCCCCTTCCGAGTTGCTCTGTAGAATTAGAGCTGTCAAAAATGACTACAAAATACAGACCTATTTCCTTGACTACTGACAAGATTAGCACAGTTTTATTTATGAGGAGTGTGCAAAAACAGCTGTAGGGAATCTTTGTACTTCCCAAATTTTGGGCCAGTTCCAGGCCATGCTGATCTCTCAGCATAACTCATAGCAGCAGCAGGGCTTTCTATGGCCCCAAAAAGGCTATTACAGCAGCAAGGGATCACTGGGTCATAGAAAAAAGGATGATGAAGCCACACCAGAAGTTTCCACAAACAAGGCATTCCCCAACACAGCGATTATCTTTCCAGTGGCCCAGTAAGCATACTTCTGGCTGCTTATTTTGGCAGTGATTTCTTAAGCAGTAGACAGACTTTCACAACAGCTGCATTTGTCAAAAAAAAAAAAAAAGAAAAAGACTGCAACAGTCAACCATCACCAGCTGTAGACTCCCCATCTCACAGCTCAACCTAGAATGAAGCATATGTGTACCCAAAATGAATTAAACAGCAATGTAAGAGCCAGGTCAGCTGTTAGCGCCACAGGTGGATGGGGCAAACTCCACTGAAGTAGCTTCTCTGATGCACCTAAGGCAGATGAAGCACCCTTGTTATCACATCAACTGGCTGGGCTACCAGCAAGTACCGTCTTTGACTGGCACCATTAGATGGGTTAAAGAAATCTGCCTATGGCCTAGTTCACATAAACATGTTCACTCAAACATGAGAAGACAAGCCAGGAACTGAAATAGCAGTTAGGCTATTCTCTGCCAAAACAAGTTGTATTTAATATCTTATTTTCTGCCTCTTGCTTATTTTCTAGATGCTCTCTCCACTTAACTATGAAAGACTCTGCATTCCATTTCCATTCTGGTTCCTGAAAAAGAGAAGGTAAATGCTTCCTTTTCATACTGCAACTCAATGAGCTCTTCCTCAGGTGAAGCACATCACAGAACTAGCAGAGTCTAGTTATGCATACATATGTTACCTGAAGCTTAGCACTCAAGTCAACAAGGGAACTGCTAACTTCAGGTATGCATGTTTATAGTAACAACCATAAATTAGATATATCCTCAGCACAGAATTGTTAAATTCACTAGATGATCTATTGCAGGTTGCCAGTTTTGTCAGAGAACAAGGAAACAAGCACAGACACTATTATGGGGGTTCACTTGCAGCTAACACCACACGAACTTACTGTTTGTTATATGAAGAGGAATTAATGGAAACACAATTAAGAGTACAGCTAGGAAGGTACTTCCTGGCGAATGACTTAGGCAGCATGTGAAGTGTAGCCAGGCTTAACTTCAGTTAGCAGCTGCACTGTTGCAGGTTTCACTAAGTTCCTTCTTACACAGGATGCACAGTAGAAAGTGACAACTTTGGTAAACGTGAGAATCCTTGCAGTACCAGGTGTCAAGCAGATGTGACTAGCCACACAGGATTCATCTCAACTCAAACTTGCTGCAAGCTGCTATTTTAACCTTCTCCCCTCCCCATCTCCTCAGGGTTGTCAGCCACATGTCTTTCCCTCAGATGCCATAATTGTGGGACATGGTCTAGTACTTAGTAAGGTTGCCAGACAGGGCCTGTAATGTTTTACTCATGACCTAATTAAAATCCAAATTTAAAACCTTCAGAGAAAAATGCAGGAAGTTTCATTCCCATTAGCCACTTCCTTTCTCTCATGCACATGTACACACACTCACACACACTCTTTTATTGTACTGCCATCTTTGCACAAACGTTCACCTTTAAGTAAAGCATTTAACAGAGCCAGCAGGATGTAGGACAAACAGGATTCTCAGGGATATTGCTGTATGTGTGTGCACGCACGTGTCTGAGTGAGAGAAAGAAAGCACAAGCACACAGAACCAACACCATGGTACAGCAGCTATGAAGTTACACACATTACACACTTTTTTTTTCTTTACAAAAGGGAAAAAATAGTATAACAGCATAAAGCCATCTTGGCAAGCTTAAGATTTTCCTCCAAAATGCCATCCAGCACTTCAGGATCTCTGAGAACAGTTTAAAGAGGGTAGGGAAATAAAATTAAAAAAAAGGCACTTAAACAAAGGACAAAGGCCTGAATCAAGTAAGTCATGGAGGGTAACAGCCATTTCACCAGAGCTAGGACCAATCAAAATCTACCAACCTTTTTAATTTCTATAAAATTAAAATTGCATAAAGTGTTAATTAATCAGTCATTTACCTACTGCTTTCACCTTCTGGTTCATTTTATGGAAAAGAAAACCCAAACAAAAAGCACAAGTCCCTTTAGTAATCCCCACCCCCCAATCCAGCAAAATATGAGAGTCAGGTGTGGGAGGAAGCCTTCCACACAGCTCAGCTTGGCCACAGGTTTTCCCTGCAATGCCATCTTGAAAAAAACCAAAACAGCAAAAACAACAAAACAGAAGCAGAAGAGGGACCACCGTGCCTTCAACAATTCACTCAAAAAAACCCCAACCCCAACACTTCTAATCCATCTGTGGGCAAAAACTACTCAAAAGAAAACCAAACAAACTGTAAACTAGATTAAAATTTGCTAATAAATACAGCCAAAAGTTCATTTTACGAATGTAGCAGCAAATGTGATAAAGTTAGTTGGAGTCCAAGATGACTCCCAGAGGGTTAATGGTTCACACAACTGATGGCAGCTTGGGAGAGTTGCAGAATTTCTGTTTTCATGTCCTCAAGGGTCTTGCACCAAGTGGAGAAGGAGCGTGGAGGAAGGGTCAGGTGATGGGACCATGGGAAGGAAACAGGCTCTTGGCACCTGTCCCACCCCCAGATCTGTGCATCAGACAACTTGGATCGGATTCAAACAAGAAGCAGAACCCAAGTAATTAAAAGTTACATCTGATTAGCAGAAAACAGATGTGAAACCCACAGCATCCACACTTGTGACTTAGTTGATCAGTATTAGGCATGTTTCTCAAATCACCAGAGAAAGCTGGACAACGTGATTTAGGCCTTTTGCATCTTGGAGTGGGAGATCACTGCAGTTATAGTCCACTCTATCAGGAAACTTTGCAACCTGTTTTTCATCTAGCCTGCCTTCTTTCTTTGCAAGTGACTCAGAAGGAATTAAAATAGCTACCATGACTTTTGGGACTTTGGATCATGTAGCAGAAAAATATTACCCAGATGGTTTTAACATCTAAAACCTATGTTTGAAATTATTGCTTGCATTTGTTTGGGGCTTTCAGTGAGCTTGACATGTGAGCTCATACACAGTCCCCAAACCAAGTTCAGCCCTGCTGCCTGGAAAAGACAGCTCTACTTGGCTTTCTTATTGCTTGTGAATACTGAGGGTTATTTAGTATGTACAACTACAGTTTATTTATTAACAAAGGCCCTTAAAAATAGTAAAAACTTGGGGGAAAACATCTTTAGAAGAGTTGCTGTGCAGAAAATAGCAAGACATTAATTTTGCATTTGGATGTTGCAGGAACCTTTCCCTTCCCCATCCTGTTTACACTACCTGCAGAGGTCTCTGGGGGCCACCCTGTTCTTTCCTTTGACTTAGCCTTGGTAGGTGTGATTGGGGGGAGCAGGGAACACAGACCCTTTCATCACCATGTTGCTGATTCCAAAGAAGCTCAGGTACATAATGACTGAAAACAGTGACCCTCTGAGGGGGGATGTCTGAACTGGCTTCACAATGTACGGTCATGTTTATTCTCATCATATTAGTTTACTATACTGAGAAGCTCAATAGGCCAGATAAGGCGAGTAGAAGTAGTCCTAAGATTTATAGAGGATACTCCTCAACTGAAGATGAGGCATACTTTCAGAAAGAGAGGAATGTTGAAAGGAAATTTGTGCTGTAGTTATAAAGGGCTCCAAGTCTTCCAATCTAAAATTTCATTAAGTATGAAGACAAAAGATGGCAATTTGAATGAGATGCCTTGATGAGGAAAACACAGAAGAGGTAGAACTCTCTTAGGACAGGGTCTTTGAAATATATTGCTGCCTGATGGGCCACTGCTGCAACTCCCTTAGCTACCTGCATTGTTTAAAAGTATCAGGTTTGTCACAGTTCAGAGAATTAGCATCCTGCCAGAACTGTTAGGCCTCAAAAACCAAAAGTTGTCTTCCTTCAACCCTTCCTGGAGAAAAGAGGAAAAAAATCGTATTAAGCTTGCATTCCAAGTAGTTGATGGTATTTTGACAGAATTTACACACAATTAAGAATGCCAGTCTATGTAGCTGTATGTTTCAACTCTCAAGTCACCTTGATGACAGAGATGCAAGCTTACCTAATCAACACGCCATATACAAAACATTAGCACTAGCTAAAAAGCATTTAATTGGCAGATGCTGTGGACTGAAATTAACAAACTAATGCATCTTACTTTAATTCAATCTGTCTTTTACAGAAGTGTTGTGCAAAAACATTTATTGCTGAGCTCAACCCAACATTTTTATACTAAATACACAATATATATTATTTTTAATTCATGTATATATATTTATATAAAATTAAAATGAGCTCTAAATAGAAAAGAAATTGTTGTCTGGTCTAAGAAAAATAAATCACATGTAAAAGGAACCTGAAAGCTATAAGTTAATCTAGCAAAAAACATTGAAGATTCGTTACCCATGGGTCAAAGTCTCTCTGGAAGGTGTGAGATAGCCAGTAGTCACTGGTTCAATCTCAAATCAAGCTACTGGAAAGACCAGCTACTAAGAATTTCAGCATCTCTGATCAAAGGAATGCTTCGGGGTTGAAGGAGAAGGGCATCATACTACTTTATTTGCTTCTTTCCCCTATGACTTATTTCAGTTTCTGCCATTCTCACCTTTTATCTCACAGCGCAAGGGACTCAACAGCAAAGTTCTGTCCTAGTGTTGAAAGTGCAACATGTGCTGGGTACTTCCTAACCTTACACATGAACCAGTTGATGTATTGCTATCCAAAACCAAATCAAACAAAAAAAAGCCAGCATTGCAGTCTTGTGCTACCACGTAAGGAAGAGTTCAGGTCAAACTCCCCAGGCCAGCAGGGGCTGGAAATGCTGGAGACAACCCATTCAGCCCCCAGAAGAGAAGGCACCTCTGGTCGCTCTTGAACGACTCCTCTTTGGCTAATGCCTGAAGCAGTATTAACCTGGCTCTGGAATAGGTCACAGACAGCTTTCTTTAACTAGCAAATCAGTATAATGCATGGCTTCTGGGAGGAGTTAGATGAAAGATGTGGAAGATCTAGAATGATTAGAGAACTGGTTGTGTTTTATAAGAGACATGAATAAAGCATTACTTGATTTCTGTAGCAGATAAACACAAGGCAAAGGAAAAGAAAGTTTAACAAATGGAACGACTGAAAGCCAGTGTGCCTTTAAAAAAGTGGGAAAGATGCTGCAGTCTGACCAATAAAACATGGGTTACCTTTTCATGTAAATGGGTTACCTTTTCATGTAAATGGAAACATTTCCATCCCCTTCCTCCCTTAAATAACAATCTTTATATTTAAAAACAAAACAAAACAAAATCAAACAAGGAGCACGGGTTTTCCCAGTAGTCTGTGTCTCTCATATTGATGTACCAGGAGACCTGTTTCTGAAGACAACTAATGAGACTGCACACAACTGTAGGCTTCCTAAAGCCAAACAGCCTTGTAAAGCTGGAAAAATGCCCGTATCAGAAACTGCATTTGTGTTAAGTGTTTAATTATAATGCTAAGTACCCCAGCACCACCTCCAGTCTACATAACCTTTGGTCCACAATCATTTAGCACACTCAGGACCTACACGTAATCTTATACTGGGCACTTAGGGCACTAATGAAGTGGATGATTCCACCTTAAACAATTGGAGAAACCTATTCTAGCTCCTCTCACGCTTTCAACTCTTCACTGGACATCACCCAGGAAAAAGTAATCATGATGTTTGTGCTGCTGTGGGTTTGACGATCAATTTCTTATAAAAGCCAATCAGAGCAGATAAAAAAAAGCTTGTTTCTTTAGGCAAGATCAAACTATGACCAGTCTGCATGACCAGGAGGACCAGTCCTCCTTTTCCTTCTCTCTTTGATCAAGTATTGTTTTCTTTTTCTTCTTCCTCTCACCACAGTGCTTGGGATCAGAGTATGTAAACATCGACAGAAACAGCAGCCCTGTGACAATAAGCACTTTCCCAACTGGGCAGATTCTGTCAGCCAACCAGAACTGCTTCAGCTCCCTTGCTTGTCCAGAAGTCACTGGTTTTTCCGCTGTAACTTAGTGTCCCCTTTGCTTTGGCCTCCATCTGTAGTTAAGAGACAGGAAAACATGGGAAAAATAGAAGAATGAGTGAACTTTTATAACTAACAGCAAGAGATGGAAGTATGGCATGATTAGTTTTAGCATCACCAGAAAGTACACAGGGTGGAAGACTTTGCATCTTCTCTGTATTTTACTAGAAATAGCACCACTGCAACCTGAGATATCGGGCTTTGTACCAAAAGATACCATCTTCCTAAAGATTAGGTCACAGCTTGGGATACTGTAAATAATTAATTAAAAGAAAATTCAAGCCTTTCTTTAGAAGCCTTTACATTTTAATAAAGTAATCAACCCATGGCACTGAGACAAAGGTTATGGTTGTACCAAATATCTTACAATCCTATGATTTTGATACAGCAAATTGGTTTGTTTTCATAGCTTTTTAGAGCACCACTGCCCAGTTTTTTGGTGATAACAGAATGAACCACCCCTAAAGAGGCCACTGCTACTTTTTCTGCTCCTTTCCCAGCCAAAAAGACACCCCACCAAAACCCTCCAAGTGGCAAAGAAAGGAGTACATGCTAAACTGCACCTTCTAAAGCTCCATGCTTTTGGCTCAGACAGAAAAAGGAGATGTTCTACTTAAAACTTCTCAATCAAAATATGCAACTCTCATCAAGGATAAAATTCCTAGGGAAGTCAGATCTTCCATTAGGAAAATGTCACATTGTTTATACTGTTACAAGAATCATGAAGAAGCTTCTAGCTGGAAGGTCACTTCCTTCTCCAAAGGAGAAATTAAAATTGAGCAGGAAAAAACCAATCTTGCCAACTGACACTTTATGCAGCCAGTAAACAATCATGTTAGTATCCAGTAAGTAGCATTTCTTTTTTCCCCACTAGTTGAATTTGCACATTTTGCTTTCTAGAACTGCTACATTGAAGTATTATTGGCATTTCTGAATGTTTTTTGTTCCTGACATTGAAGACAAGTAAAAAAAAATTGTTCAGGTTCCAAAAATACTGCTACAATAGAACATGTACTCTCTGCTGCTACCAAACCTTGTCCCTGTGTTGTGTCTTCTCTAAACCAATTCCTGTTACTGAGTACATTTTATTTCAGTCTAGGGCAGAAATCTGACCCAAGTTAAAAATAATAAGAAAAATACATCTTTACCTGTGTAAGCTTGCTGCAAGTGAGCAGGCAGAGGTGAGTGAGACAGTGTTGCTGCGTGCTGAGCACCTGGCTGTAAACCCTTCAGTAAGTCTGGGAAATCAACAAAACAAAAGAGGAGAGCAACAAAGATGAAAAATCTTAAAGCCAGAGGCATCCTTAGTGAAATAGGAAATTTTTATTTTTATGATGTAGCTATAGTAGCATGCTCATTTGCAGAGATTTCTGAAGATGTATCTTAACAACAAAAAAACAAATACTTGACAGCATTCTGATGGCTGGAATAAGTCAACAGAAACAGACCTAACCAGATACTGTTAATCAAAAGTCAAAGGAAGGACCATGCCTCACTGCCTAGGATGCAACTCTTCACCTTTCCTTCAGCAGAAAGACCAGAAATTGATACAAGTTAAAAAGAAGTTCTGCTTTTTTAAGCCATCAGAAAGAATAAATGCCATCTTGGTTGATACTTCCTCATGAAAGAGCTGTTTGATATCTGAGATTATTGAGATAAAGATACTTGAATCACCACATTAAGTCTCTCATTTGTAGTGTGACATTTGGAAGATTTTAAGATGCATTCCTTCCTAAAGAGATTAAAAATTAACCCCCAAAAAATGTTCAAAATGAAGTATATACACTGCGAATAGAACAATGAAGTTCTATTTATCAGAGGTGATCCAGAGTATTTGTATAATTACATAAAGTTTTACAGTGGAGAAGTCACATTTACTCTCCTGTAGGGATTTTCTTCTGCAAACCAGATTTGTGTCTCAGAACTTTCACTTCCCTTTCTAATTTCCATTTCCAGGACACATCTTTCCTTACAACACACTCCAACAACTAATTCCACTCACTCTGAGTTAGGCTGTGGTGGAAAGCCGCTGAGGTAGATCCCGAGGTGGTTGTCACTCCAGCTGTGTCCGTCCCAAAGCCAAGCAGCTCCAAGGGAAACTGGAAGGGCACGGTCACAGGAACAAGGCCACCCAGCATCCCAAAAGGAGTTAATGGTGCAGACGACACGTTCTGACTGGTTACAGACAGGGGTGATGCCATGAGAGTCAGAGGTGAGGCGTTAGCCAGTAATGATGCTCCTGCTGTTGACTATACAAAGAAAAGGAGTACTTAAAGATTTTTAAGTTTTGAGTTGTATTCTTTAAGGAGATAAGAATCAATTATTTTGTTATGTGTGGCCCTATATAAGTATATTAAACTATGAATAAATATCCACTTGTTGACCTAGGCAGTTTTCTGCTGTTAATTTGCTAAGTACAATTGTGTATCTCAGATTCAGACATGACTCAGTTCACGTCATGGTTTTCTTCTCAGTCTTGCAGGTAGTTTCCTTCATCTGGGTCTACATAGTCAGAATCTAATGAAACATCTTTTGTTAGGTTAACAATACACAATTATCAGATGTAGAACTGAAGTTCCTTAGAAGCACAGTATTACTCTCCACTCTCCAAATGTGGGTCTTAATAGAATGCTAACTTCAGAAATACAGAGGTGCCTTAGAAGCAATGATTTTTGAAAATTAAGACTTTTGAAAATTAAGATTCATACAACCACACTTCAAGAGATGTCACATTACCAAGATGTATACATATATATATGTCTATAAAGGTATACGCATGTCAAAGCAAAAAGCAAAGAAAAAAAATCTATTCACTCTGCATGTCACAATGAACCTAAATTCACTGTAGTTTAAAAGTCAAAATGCAGGATTAGCCAGAACATTTTAGCTACAGTTCCTAAACTGCATTAAATACTCTAACTTTAGAGCAGCTCATTCTTGTTTAACAATCTCTCATTCACTACGCATAGATGAATTTTTTATGTTAATATGCAATTCTCTACTGATTTACTATGAAACAGTTAATATAGAAAGCATTTTCACAGATTCACAGAATTGTAGGGGTTAGAAGGGACCTCAAGAGATTGAGTCCAACCCCCCCACCAAAGTAGGTTCCCTGGGACAATTTCAAATCACTCCAGCTCAAACATTTAGGACTCAGACCGATCAAGACTTCAAATCTGCACATTTATACATTTAAGCCTTAATTCAAATTACTCTGAGTTTTGGGTTTAGTTAACACATGAGCTTAAAATGAAAATTCAATTTCCTAGAATTCTGTAATATCAACTTACAGAAATAGCAAAGTGATGAAAACTATCAGGGATAAAGCTTCTATTATCAGTTTTGGTCTTAAGGTGTTCAGATGAAAGCCACTGTGCTTACAAGAAAGCCCAAAATTTAACAGCAGCAACCCTGTAAGTGTAAGCAGCCACATCAGTGGCGTTCCTAGCAAGCATCTGTATTGGTCATCGTAAGAGTAACAACTTCCCAGACATAATTCTTCCCACAAATACAAAAAAGTTAAAACCTTCAACATACAGTTATTTCCTTTTAAAAGTACTAATTCCACAATAAGCCTATGTTAAAAAAATAACAATGTAATTTTTACTGGGAACAAAATAAAAGCCATACTTTCTTACATCTTTCCATAAAAATAAAAGCCATAATTTCATACATCTTTTAGGATTGTGAAAAGAAAGCAGCTTTGTAACATGCTCTGCCAAGATCTTGTTTACTCTCTCAAAAAGGAAGAGAAATTCAGTGATGGAAAGAGCTACAGAGAATGCCCTGAAAGAGTTGCAGGTCAGCTGTTTCTATTTATGAAGTGCTCTCATAGGTGAGATAAAAAGGTTCATCCTGGTCACGTAAATCTGAGTCACTAAGATCCTTAAAAAAAGTCTAAGCCAGATTCTGCTCAACAGTATTAAAGGTTGGTAGAGTTTTGTAAGGAAATCACAGATGATAATTGGGGAATTTTAGATTATTTTAGCTTTGTGTATTTTTATAGAATATTCCAGAGATAAATATTTGTGTGGACCTACAGCTGATGTATGCTTATATTCTGATAAAAAATAGTGTCATTCAGAAGGGGAAAGGAGGGAAACACTTCTGGAAACTTCTTAGTTTAGACCATCTTTATTATCACATGAAATCACCTAGTCTGACCTTCAACATAAGCAGACCAGGATATGGTCTCAGGTACCATTCTCATACTCTCACCAATCAACAGCATCTCAGATAAGAATTAAATCCCTAAACCCTTAATTGAAAGGAGGTGCAACAAAGTTTCAAGAGTGGTAACTATCTCCTTAGTACACTGTACCTAGCCACTAGCATGGAATTAATTAAGTTCAACAGCCAGCCATTAGGTCTTTAAGGCTATTATCACAAATCTCTTCCCCTTCAGTGGGAGACAATTTCATTCTAATCTTCTCTTGCACATACTCCACTAAGCCTGTCTGCACAGTAGCAATGTGTATCATGGTGTGCATCTTCCTTGCCCCATTCTTCTGAACCATTTCTAGGTTACTAAATTAACTTCTGAAGTGTCAAAAAAACCCACCTGTAAAGCCACAGTAATTATTTTAGTGATACCACATGTTGCTCAGCACCTCTGATTTTCCCCCTTCTATATACCAGTACACCTTATTTTGCTATACTACAGTATGCACTCAAGCTACTCGATCAACCACACCCTCTCCAGTCCTCTTCAAAATCACTGTCTGCCAAAACACATTTCATTCCCCAGCTGATCATTGTTTCTAAAACATTTACTTGCCTTTAACTTCAGGAAGGTTTGCCAGAATTAATCTCATCTTCCAACACAATACAACTTATTTCCCCTATCCAACATCTCTAAGCACTACCACACCCATTTCACATTTTCCTGTGCATCACAACAATTTTATCTACTGGATTCTGTAGATTATACCAGGAAGAAACAACTCTGTTCCCAGCCCCTTCACTGTAGCCATCTGTCTCCTCCAGGTACCTTCCAGAGTACCCAGACTGCACTGGATCTGGCTCAGCTCTTCTCCAGTAGCTCTCACACAGCATTATATGGGTTGCACATGTTTCATCCAAAGCACCCAAAATAACAAGGCAGCTGTGTGACAGGGTGCCAGGCATTTCTTGTTTACTGCAACAGCCTGAAGGTACAGAAGGGTGAAAGACTATAGAAGTGTTGTATAAAAATAATCTTCCGCCTATTATCCAGCTACATTAGGAAAAAATCAGCAACAAGCTAAGAGATTATAAACGAGTGCTAAAAGTATCACCACCATGCAACAGCTCTGTACACTGGAAAAATACAAAGCTGTTCCACTCACTCTACTCCTGGACTGATTTACAGCAATACTGCCTTTAGTAAGGCAATATTAACTTCAGGATAGAGAGCAATACCTCAAATCATCTCAGTACTTAAATCAATCTCAGTAATAATGCACAACTTGCAAAAAGCAGGTTGACTTCTGGGTAAATAATAGGTTTGCATGGGGTTTAGAACAGCAGTATTTTCAAAGTATTTGTTTTACATGACTTGTTTTCTCTCCAGTGATGAAGCTCTGCAAAAGCTCTCAAACAATTCTAGGATATTTATATATTAGAGGGGTTTCATTCACAAACACTGAAAGAAAAGCCCTTGAAAGTGTTATTTTGAATACAAATCCCACATTATACTCAAACCACAAGCAACACCAGTTAAGCAAGTTAACCACAAAGCTTGGCAACAAAAATGCACATTTTGATATGATGACCGTAATTATGAAAGAATACATAAATCCAGGTACAGAAGAGGATACCATCTCCCCTTAAAATATGGCCACACAAAACTTACCTTTTCTAGTGCTCTTAAAGTGAATACTGTTCTACAGCATAAACCAACCAACAGTTCACACTGAGGATCTGTTCCACAATGATCCTTGCATTCACATCAGCTGGAAAGACCCATTCACTAGTGTAAAACAGTTTCACCTGTATTTGCAGTTTTGCCTACTGAAGTATAAACATGAGTTTTATGACATTTTCAAATCAAGATACTGCATGAAAGAACACTTACAAAATAAATGTGGTAATTATTAATGTAGGCTTAAATGTAAGCTCATTAGATGCGTACCTGCACACTGGATGCTACAACTGGAGACCCTGAGGCAGAAGATGGTCTGTGTGGAGTTGACAATTGTTTAGTAGCACCCTGTGTTCCACTTCCTGCTCCCCCAGACAGACTAGTCCTACTAGCTCCACTTGAATTAAGGTTACTGCCTCTGCTGGCAGGTACATTCATTCCAACTCCACCCAAATTATTTTTACCAACAGTTCCAGAAGGAGAAGAGTTGGGTAATTTTGAAGAAGCCTGAGGGTTCTTTGCAGGCTGAAGGCCTGAGGTGCGATTAGAGGGCAGCAAATTCACTGTGGGAGACTGCCTGCTGATATTTACACCACTGGTCTGTTTATGAAGGAGGTTGTTGCTGGAGTGACTACTCTGGGAAACTAGTGCACTTGAACTGGAAGAACTGGGTGTTGTTGCAGGCCTGGGGGATGAGGTGGACTTAGATGAAAATTTAGGTGATGCATTGGGCTTGGGTGTCACAGAGGGCTTAGATGCAGTGGGCTTGGGAGAGGCAGCAGGTTTGGGAGAGGCAGCCATGGAGAATGGAGGCTTGAAGCCCTGGGAAGAAACTTGTGACACCATAGCCTTGGCTAAATAGTTACTAGAGGTAGAGGTGCTGGATGTTGTCCGAGAAACCAGTGGGTGAGACACTTGAGAGCCACTTCCAGATGAGGGATTAGACAAAGGCAGGCGATATACTACAGACTTATCTTGAGCCTTGGCGACTGGTGAGGAGCAAGACAGTTTAGGATTACTACTCAATTTCACCACTGGATTGGTCTGTGATTTACTAATAGTTGCTTGCAAAGGAGATACATATTTCTGCTGTACAGCTGAATGCTGGTGCACCTTTGTCACTTGTGGTGTTGAGGAAGAGCCACCTGCAGCCTCAGAAGATGATACTAAGATACTAGCATCCTTGGTTCTTTGAGAGGAGGTGGAAATAGCTGCTTGGGTCTTGGAGGAAGAAACATGAGTCTGCGAAGAAGAGGAAGCAGCTTGGATCTGGCTTGACCTCTGTAGTCCTTGCTGAAGTAGTTTGGCTGGCAAAGGCTCTAAGGAAACCTTAGGATTTTGAATTGAAGATCCAGCAATAAGGCCTGAAGAGATACCAGTGTGAACTAGGTCCTGGGGTTTCTTTGGTACTGACCCTGTGTGACCAGCAATAAGACTTGATGAATGGGGTGTTTGAGTGGGCTCTACTTTCTTTGAAGTTGCCAGGGGCAGCTTACTCATAATGCTTGCTAGTTTCTCTTCTCTCAACCCAGGGCGAGGTCTGGATGTTGGTGCGTCTAAGGTGGACCCAAGAGGTGATCCCTTGGCACCATTATTGATAACTGCCAGAGCTTCAGAAATAGAGTCCAGTGAGGGTGGGTGGAAAGAAAGGTCTTCATCCAGTGAGTCATCCAAGCAGATCGTCTCTGGAGCTGGTGTGCAGCTAGAGCTGGCTGGGGTACAGACAGGTGTGTTGGAACTCAGTACAGTAGCACAAGTTGAGTTAACTGAAGACATACAGGTTTTCTGTTCTTTCTTTGGACTAGAGTCCTGAGAAAGCAAAGTTAAGAAGAGACAGGTTTAATAACCTTTCTGGAGTAGGCCTAACATCATCTCTAGAGTAATACTATTATTCTGTAAATTCAGATGAACTGAAGAGCTATATTTGAAATTTTTGTATTAAGATACCTATGATGCCGAGTCCTGTGTACTAATTCAATATTTATACTTAAAAACTGCACACCTACTTGTGACTAATCAGAACCACTACTGACTTACTCCCAGCCACACACTTTCCCAGCATTGCCAAATTTGATACAAGCTGAAAACAAAGAAAGCAACACAAAAAAGGGAAACTTTACTGCAGCTAGTACCTCTTCATAGACAATATTCAAAGCACTAATATAGCTTAAAGTTACAAAGCTATACAGTAGTCTTTTGTACCACTTTCTTTAAAGTAATATGCCACCAAGTCAGTAAGTTCTTACAGCATTTCCTGATGGAAGCCCTCTGCCAAAATTTTCTACATCGGAGGCAGGAAACAGTGTATAAAATGATTGTATAAAATTCTGGTTATCTAAATAGGCATTTACCTTCGCTTTGGGTTTAGGGGCCAAAATCACCTTCTTTTTTGCCCTACAACAGAGGAGATATAGACATATCAGAAGACAAGAGATGGACAAGTCATTTCAGTTTTAACAGGTACCCTGGTTATATCCCAATAAACTCAAGGGATGACTACTGGAGTCCAGCTTTAATAACAACAGACCATTGAAATAGAAAATAGGTTAAAATATAAGGGAGGGAAGAGAACAAGCACACTTTTAACCCCTTTTTTTGTCATGTATCCTTGAGTAAATTAGATGTAAAATTCACTGAACTGATGGCATAACCTGACACGTATCAGGCAAGCTATCTTTCGTAGGGAAACCTTAAAATATCAAGTAATTTCAGTCTCTTACAATCTTGAAGAGTTTTAGAGATTTGTCTAAACTGAAGTCACATGTAACAGTTATATAATTTCACCTTATGCTTAAATTTGGCCACTAAGGAGTATTCTTTGTGTTCCCATTTATATTTCAAATAACATTTCCCCCCCTTCAACATTTAGTTGCTTATCAACTGTGAGACAGTTGCATCTGACTTCTGTTTGTTGCAAACAACTGTTTTACAAAATTCCAGGTTCTTCTGCTGTGTAAGTGAACACCATAGCACCAACTGCAGTTACATGAGCAAGGACAGCATTAAGGATTAGTCATCATCAGCTTCAACTCAGAAGTTAAACACTTCATACCCTCTTTTCTCATCTTTTTATCTTCAAGAGGATAAACAGACTTACATTTTGTACATCATTTATTCTCCTTTTCAAAGGAACTAGGAATATGCCTAGTTAAAAAAGACCTCACTGTAGTTAGACCACAACTCAGCTTTTCTATTACATCGAAAAATATCCTATTAATGGTATTTATCACAAAGGCTGCAGTTTGGGTGATACTCAAATTCCTAAGTGTATATGTGAATTCTGGCTGAACACAGGCAGCTCTCAAGAAGGGGACAATTTTGTCTGAAAATCAAGAAGGTAAAATTCTGCTAAGATACACAGCTTTCTGTGGTTACAGAGATATTTATGAGTGGGACAAAAAAGAGCTGGCTGTACTGCAGTCTGAGTTCAATTTAATATACTACCTAGCAAAATTCGGGTTGTACAGTGCTTTGAAATACTTGGAATAAAAGACATTAATCCAAGAATGAATATCCACTTATACAGGCACTTCACAACAGTTAAAAATACAATGCCACAACTACATTAGTTGTATGTCTAAATTAGAGCATTTTTTAAAATTAGCATTTTAAGTATCTTCAAACAAATCCCAAAATACCTCCCTTTCCTCTGTGAAAGGAAAAAGTAGGATGAAGATGGGAAGAGATGCTACGAACAACCTACAGACAGAAGTTGTCAATATTATACTCACGGAGCAGCAGTGAGGTGATTGTGAACACTTCGGCTTTCCTTAAAAAGCATCCTAAAAGTGATGAGAAAAGAAACACGATGTGATTCTACAGGGGCAATCAGCACATGACCACCAAATATGCAAGTAGCCTTGAATTTTTCAGAATCCTTTGATTATCTGTCCCCAGAGCAGTTAGTAGGTAGTTTGGATTACTATTGTGATGATGTTGTTTCCAGTAGCCATAAGCAGAAGAATGCTAAAAAAATTTTAAAGTTTAAGTTTACGTTTGAAATGTCTCAGTAAATAGCCAGGAAGTCACCATAATGTAGTATTACCACCTTCAGCTGGATGGAAGAAATACACCTTGAATTCTCTCTCTTCAAAGGCTTAGGAAGTAGCTTAAAATACCAAATTCAAGATTTATTACTCACACTACACATCCACACACTGACCATAGGTTTGGGGTTCGCAGCTACTCTGTTGTGGGGTCAGGTTTTTTTTAAAGTCACAGAAAAAAAGTCAGCACCCAGTAGCCAAGCTTGTTTCTAACTTTCTTCAGTATTTTGTATAGGCCATCATGTCCCATTTCTGCGATTTCAATCCCACTGGAGTAATTTAGCACAGAGCCAACAAATGGTGAGAGCTGGTATGATGAATCTCAGTGTTCCACATGCTATTGTTTCCATGTTATCAACTCCTGAGCTAACGAGCGGGAAGGGGAAATGCCCTGACCTGTACGTATCCCACAGCTCGCTACCCAAATGCAGCTGTAACTAGGCAATTAATGAAAACCTGGTCCCCTTCCCTGTCTCCAGGTAGGCAAACTAGCACAGGCAAGGTTTTCCTCCATCACTGCCATCACAGTAACACTGACCACATCATCAACAGCTGTCTGAAGCACTTTGCACCACTGATAACACATCCTGTAGAGATTCAGAAGTCATGAAAAATCAAAAGTATCCACAAATCTCATAAGCTGATAAGAGAATACTGACATCCTCCCACTACATTTCCAATACTTTACTTCTCAGATTTCACTTTCAGCTCCATTTTCACATTTTCTCCACCTAACCTCCAGTTTATATCACTCCCCAAAGACTACTGAATGCCTATGAAGAACATGGAGCAAAAAGAAGTGTTCGTCATTACAAGTTCAACGTGCCACTTTGACATACCCAGCTTCTCCAGGATATCTCCCTCCCTATCTCCTCCCTGGTGCTTTGTCTGTTCCTTAATCTTTTCATTTGGGAATGAAAATCCAAAATGAATCCTAGACCCCAGTGATGTGCAGTATCATTCTTAAAGACAAAAACTACTAACATGAGCAGAAGTCAAAGCTACAGTACAAAGAAAGGACTCTGAAGTATATGTTCCAAAGCAAGAACATGCTTGGAAAAGAATCCCTCCACTGCATACCTATATTTAAATGTAAATTTGATGAGAGAATATTTGAAATTGTGACCAGAGAAATGGAGTGTACTGTTTGAGCTGCACAAAACAAACAGGCTGCAAGCCTACTCGCATGACCACCTCCAAAGGCAATTCTAAGCCTTTCAAAGAAAACAGACTTCCTGTTCAAGTGGGTTTTTGAGGTTTGTTATTGGGGTGGGTTTTTTTTTTAAACTTATGCATATTTAGTTTGCAGGCTCTTTTCCGATACATCGGATTAGTAAGTTGGAGAAATGAGTTACATTATACAAGAAGGCTTTGGGATTGTACACTGTTCTGAAACAGAAAAGGTTTTGGGATAGTTCAGGACAAAAGTTATTTCTCCAATATATCTAAATCCATTAATATTAATAAAGCAATCTCCTTGGGCAGAGTATGGAAGTTATACACATACAAAATTCATGACAGACAGTTGTGATACACATGGACAAACAAATAAGGTGCAACTTGAGGTTATGATCATGACCTTGTGTCATGCTTCTATACTAAGCTATGAGGAACATTAACTTCAAAAGTGCAAGAAATTTTTCCTCTGGGCTGAGCGCACTAAGTTCCAGTACCATATACCTACTCTGATTAGTAAAAATCCTCTCTGACAGATATAGCTAGTAGGCTATTTTGAACATTAAATGCTTAAACTTTTTCCCAGTTTACATAGCTCCTTCTCACTTGAGGCCACTTACAAAGATAAAAAATAAGCCTTCAGCTTGATAACCCCTATCTTAACATTCCAACAACATGAGTATCCAGCACATGAACAGCACGTCCTGCATTAGGAGCTGCCACTGTCAGATATAAGGAAATACTTGCTTTCCATGCATAACTGTGTGCCTACAAGTTACAATACATCACTTCCTGAACAGAAAGTAGGGAAGCAGCTGCCTGTAAATATGGAATAATTTGTAAATCATTATGGTACTAAAACTGTCCAGCTGCTAGATGAACTCTTGCTAGTCAACAAAAAGTTATGATCAGGCAGTTTTTGTTGTGTGGTGTTTGTGTTGGGTTTTTTGTGTATGTGGGGTTTTTTCTGTTGGTTGCTTTTTTTGGTGGGGCCTTGTCTGTTGTTAAAGCTGTGTTTATAGAGAGTTTAGAAGCTTATGGAACTTTTCAGCCACTTATATGGGAAGGAGAGGAACATACATGTTATACTGTTTTCAAATACAAAATTTTAACTGGCTTAATTCCTATGTATTCTCGTACGACCTCACACTATACAACCTGATTACTTTGCCACTATCACCACTGATCTCTGTATCTGGTCTTAAACTAAACTGGGATTTCTTGTCTCGTGTATGTCAATAAAATCTACATAAGAGAGAACAACTCACCAACATTCACATCAGCACACTATGTATATGAAGATCCTTGAACAGAAAGAAGTGAGCTGTATGCCAAGAAGGGTAAAACTTAATTTGTTCCTTTCATTACTATTTCACAGGCAGCTTCTTATACCCTTATTTTCTATGCTGATTATTCTAAGAAGTCTCTCAGTGCAGTTATTTTTACACTTGATACAGATTTGACTAATCTACAATCAAAGTATTCTTCAGCAAATTGATTAATGGCATTGTATTGTTCAGCTTTTACACTCAGATCGAGATTTCATGGGAAATTGTCTATTGCAGTGGGTGGTACAGTAGAGCTTACATCAGCTGAACTTAGTTCTCCTTCCACTTCAAAATGTTTGAAAACTTTGTAAAATTAGATTTTTTGCAATGGTTACTACTGCACTTAAATTTTTGACCCTTTGTGTGTTTTTTTCCTATTGACTTAAGAGGAAATAAGTGTAGGTTTTCATTAAGAAACTGGTGTATTTTATAACTGCAGGATCACAGAGCATCCCAACTGCACACAGGAAATAAAGAGCACAAACCTTAGTGTTTTGTGAACTTTGGGGTTGAAATTTCATCTTACAATTTTAAGGTCTGTGTCACACCACAAAGGTAAAATTGCTTTCTCTATCACTATCACTTCCTGTATCACAGAAGGAACTTCCCAAACAAAGTTAACCACACCTCATACTTCCTCCTCAAATGAAGCATCATGCTACAAACTTGAGTAAATTCAGTCTCCAGCAGATGACAAAAGGACAGTTATCTAAGGAAAACAGTGGGGTTCTTATCTCTTGGGCTTGCAAACAAGAAGAAAATTAACTTCTGATAAACATTAGTTATTCTAAAAATATGTCAGTAGAACTAGAGTATTTTAAGTTTTAAGCAATGTTAATAGTACATTGTTGAGTCAAATGTGTAACAATAAATAAGATCCAAGAAATAGTTCACATCAAAATGAATAGATACATAAGGCAGCTATCTTACCTTGCCTGCATCCAGCCTTTAGGCCAAAGTGGTTTCACTTCTGTTTCCATAAAGGTTTTGAGGTAATCTTCAGCAGACTGACTTCTATTTGGCTCTAGCTCATAGCATCCAAGTTTGATCTTGACAAGATTACACAACAGAGACCTGCAGAAAGAAACACTGTAAATATATGGAAAGGAACAATCCTTTCAAAAGATCTGCCTTGTCCTGCTGAGAAATGCAAGTAGTGGTGCTATACAGCTGTTGTCCACTGTCAGTTGTGGGAAGAGCTCAGTCCCAATTGTGGTTTTTTGAAGTTTACCACTGCACAGGTTTACAACTACAATTGGTATGACCTGTCACTCATGTCTGCATTTCCAGCAGACTGTATGGATAATTTTTGCATCCTTATCATCACTTTATACTTTGTTTTACACCTTCTTTGTGGTCTTTTAAGAGCGAAAACACATCCTCTCACTTTGCTTACAGCAATCGCTATCTCATTTAAGATGGATAATGTCTGAAAGCAAGTGAGATCCATTCTACACTGAATGCTTCAGCAGATTATTTCCAATGGGGATGCTCTCTTTTACTGTCCTTGGAAACAGAATTGCACCCAGTTAAGTAACACTGGCCTTTCAGAGCCTCTCGAATGAAAAAACCCAACAGATTTAAATGTATCTTTTTAACTACATGTCCAAGCTATATTGGCCCTATATATTCCACGAAGCTTGCTTCCTTGTTGTTTTAATGTAGTAAAAAGACTCAGCTCAAGAAGTCCACCAGCCCTTTTTAATTACATGTATACTTGTACTTAGATCTTGCATAGGAAACTTGGGATCTGCTTGCTTAAAAGCCCATGTAAGTAACTTAATCTCAGCTTTCAGAAAATCTCTTATAGGAAACTGAACCTTAAGAATTTGTTATTTCAGGTGAGAATTTATGTTGCTCTTGAGACATAAGTAGAGCTAGTGTTCAGAGAGGATGGGAGGGGTTAAGATTCATGCATTCTGGACACTGGCTTGCTCAAGAACTGGAAGACAGGTGAAAACCAGCATCACAAATTTTGGTGGTCTGCCTTATTGTTGCAGAAATATTTATTGCTTATTGGGTGACAGTGTTTTGTGACCCATTCCTAGTCCAGTATTGAAGCAGACATAACTCTGCTTATACCTCTGTTCTGTGGATAAAGAAGCTCAAAGCTCTGGGACAAGAAAGAGTCACCTGTGTTTAGAGAAAGCATGTAATAAAGCAGTGAAAAAAGGGCTGGACATAGGATAACCTTGCCTTTCAAGTTAAAGGGTGTTTCACCACTGCAGCATTCTAGCTTGATTAAACAGCATCACGTAATAATGTTCACTTTGTGAAGTCAGTGAAAAACTCTTTGTGGAAGAGGTAATTGTCTCACCTCACTGTATCATCCCAGTGAAACTTCTTTCTGGGTCCTACAACCCTCTTTCCAGGTTTCTCATCATCATCTTCCTCTGATCCATTTTTCTCTCGTTCATCTTCTGCTTGCAACCTACATTCAGAACAATTGTTTTCTTTATAGGTAGAAAGACACCAGTAACAGGTTTCATTGAATGTTGTTTTAAGTGTTAGGAAAAAAAGGACCCATCTTCAGATTCTCATTCTACCATTCCTGAAAGGGGGTAAACAACACCTCTTCCTCTCTTTTGTGATCCTCAGAGACAAGTGGAAAGGACACAATGTATGGATGCTATCAAGAATGCTGGCTAGTGTCTCTTCAAAAAAAGGCAAGATCAATTTGTTAATGCTTCTCCAGGTCTAAAATTAGTTACCTATTAGGGAGACAATTACATCAAGTGAACAAAATATATCAAGACCCTGAACATACCTTCCTCCTCCATTAATCCAGTATTTTGAAAGTCTCCAGTACTCCTCTCAGTTTGTAATTTCTTTCTCTCAAGACCTGTTTCATTCAGTTAATGGCATTTTTCTGACTCAGGTGTTAACATCACTTATACCCAATTAAGTGCTTTTTACAATTCAAAACTTACAGACACCTGCACATTGGAGCTACATACTTTGCTGAGCTCAGGGAATGAACACATGGAGATGGATTTCCAGCTGGACTTTAGAAATTGCACGCACAGAGCCCAGAAATACCTACTTGGCATTCTTGGCTTGATTGCGGGCCTGACAGTCCTCTTGATACTTGCATAACTGTTCAGGCATGACGTTGCTGACAGCCAGTTTCAGCTTTTGCAGTGGTTCTCTCAAGCGGTCATCCTGTGACAAGAGCAACACCAAGGCAGTCCTATTAGATGCAGTGTAAAGGGTGCTTCACAGTTTTTGTGAAGTTGTTTCATCCTCACTCCTGAGGCAACTGACTATTGATTGCAACAGCCGTTTGCACTTGAGTTCTTCTAGGTGCAACAGCTCTACAGAAATGTACATACCTGACATTTCTCATAGAACTCCTGTCATTTTGAGACCACTATGAAAATTAGTCACTAGGAAACATATACCAAACCATTATGGCATGATCTCATTAAAAAATGCTTTTATAATCAGAACGGGGAGAAAACCTGGAGGGAAAAGCCAGTAAGAGTTGACTGATGTGCATCTCCACACTTGCAAATGAGTATCCAATTACAAATCTTTAAGAACTTTGTGGTAATAAAACCTTTTCATCAAAAACATGTAGGGAAGTATATATTATAATAGATTACTTTCTCTTCCTACGCCTTCTGACCTTACAGCCTCAGATCCTCAGGACAAGGTTTAGCCCTGAAATTCATCTAAATAATCAGGTCAGGATACTTCAGGCATCACATATAACTTATTACTCAACAGGAAAATATATTCTTTTAAGAGAAAAGCAACTGGAAATAAAGTATTCTTAAAATTTAGCCACAAAGGCAAAGTTGCACAAACAGTAGAGGCTGGGTCATCTATTACCCGTCTAGCCTTTCATTTTTCTTGGCACAAAAGTGAACGCAACAGTAATTTATGTTTTTTTTAGCCTATCATAGCCATGATTATTGTGGCTATCCAGTTCTGCTACTTTGATATGTACCCTGTACCCAGCTTTCAAGATGAAAGCACTTCATTCTTATAAAAAGGGTCTGAAATACTTAAAACTATTTGTTTCTAGAGGACTGAAAATAGCAGGTGCTCAGAAAAAAGCTTTTAAGCTGAGCTAGCAACCAATCCAAAATCTTTTGCTTTAATGGAGGCAGTATGGCTGCTGTTCTGCATTGTCCTCATCGCTATTACATAATTGACTCATGCTGGAGCTAATCTCCCCACCATCATTACCTGGACATTGAGGTGTAACTTCTTCAGACGCTTTATCAGTGTGTCCTTATTGCATGGCACAAAAGCCTCAAGGTGAGAGTACACTCCGTTGCGGATGGCAGGATTTATCTCCTGTAACTGTAGCTCAATACTGATAAACAAACAACAGACAATCAACCAGTGAGGCACTCCAAGATGAAGATGGCAACTGAACAAAACCCTAAGGAAGCCTTGTATGCATAACATATGCTAGCTGTGCATACTAAAAATAGCTTGGGATATTTTCAGATAAGCTTTTTTACAAAAGAAGAAAGGCTTAATCAATCAATGGCAAGAAACAATTCATATACATAGTTCTCCAGCAATGTTGAACACAATCATTCAAATTTAGTTTACTCTCACCATTTCACATCAATCCTGATACAACTGACTGCTACAGCCTTCTAGGGATTACTTTTCATTGCTTAGAATATGAACACAGAACCTGCTACATTAAACAACTTAGGTGAATGATTATACAGTAAAGAGTTGACATTTTCCTTCATGAAAACTGAAGGTATTTTTGAATTATGAAAGTGGGGGACAGGAAGAAATAATGGCATTTTTGTTGCATTTTACACATGATGTCAAGGACACAGGGCACTACAAAACACTTTACACTGGATAAAGACAGACAAATAGTCATGACAGGAATTGTACTCATATATATATATATAAAATCTCTTTAGCCAATACTAGCTTAGACTGATCTACCTTCATTGACTTTTAAGGGCTTTGTTGGAACAACCTCATTATTATTTCCTCTTCTGTACTCTTCCTGTCACCCCCTTTCCAAAAAGGGAAGGTTGTACAGATAAGCACTTACTCCAGCAGAATATTATTCATGTCTTGCGTGAAAAACTTCTTCCTGCCTTCTTCATCAAACATCTTGGCGGCCTGAAAACACAGCAATTAAAGAGTATCCAAAAGCTCACAGAACATTTTATCCCAACAACCTCTGTATCTTTACTGTCACAATTGTATCATTCTTAATTTCCAGAGAATAGCAATACTCTGAAAAAAATAAACAAGCCCAAACTATCCTCAGCTGCTTAGGAAAATGATGAGTATTGTTACTATTATACTCAAATAAAACCCCCTTGCTGTAGGGCAAACAATCACTATTTATAATCTGCCTGGATCACTTATGTTAACGCATTCATCTTTCCAATAACCATGAAGAAAGGAAATGCTTGAGATGTTTCATCTCACCACCAGCAACATTCCACTACCACTATTTACTTACTAAAAAGAGGAGCATTGTTTGACAAATCAACCAGGTAAGAGCATCAACACATTTTTACTCTCAGTCTATGAAAGGCTCCTTTTCTACCTGTTATGTGCCTCATCCAGTTACAGCTTCCCTTCAGCTTTCTTAGATCCGTATCATTCATTGCATTTTCTACAAAGGGATTGTATATGCTAGAGGAACACTCATCTTGCTTCTCTGGTGCTGTCCAGCATTCTTGCCATCTTTAGACAATTATCTCTAGCATTTTTGTGTGCTCTCTTCCTGAGTCTTTGGGGTGGGGACAAAAAAAAAATTAATAAAAAAGAGCCTTACTGCTACAAATACTTCCTTTTATTAGAAGTTTTTTTCTGATATTGCAGGAATTCCAACACAGAATCCCTTTATCTTTGTTCTTATCTGGACTCTTATTTTCAGACAATGACAGCTTGCAGGAGAGAGCCAATTCCCTGCACAATTCTAAAAAAAAAGTCAGTTCAGATCCACACTGCAGATTTTCAGAATCTGATTTACAGAAAAACAAACCAACCCACTTTTACAGGCTTATTGTCATTCTATATTCTGGCACAGGGACCAGACAGCAAATATTTAAAGGAGCTGGAAAAGGATGTGTAGGCAGAAAGGTAGGTAAGGGTGGTATCATTATAGTGACTGACCAACATCTGAAGCAGCTAACATGCTACAAGGCTGAATATTCAAATAAATGAAAATTTCTCCCTTCAAAAAAATAGGTGTGACAACATAGCACAAAACTACGAATGGATGCAAGTAGTAACCTGATAAAATTCCTTTATTAACTATGAAATCCTTACTGTTCTTGCTCTTTGTAACTGACTCATTTAAGTTTGAAAGAATAATATTCTCTGGAATTGTGAACTCTTACACTGCACAGGAAAACAGGAGACCAATGCTTTATAAGAAACCATAAGGTAGCCCACTGACTGAATGCTTTACTGGTTCAGTTATGAACATTGATATCAGAGCTCAAGTTCTAGTAAGGACTGTTCTGTTCACTACTTTCTACTCTAAATTCAGCTGCGAGGGGATGGCACTCTAAGAATACTGTCCTGCTAAACAAAACTAGAAAGGTTACAGATGTGATACCAAAAAGATGTATTTGAAAGTCTTTAGTCCAGTATCTTTAAGGATAATTAACACAAGGATTATTCTAATCTCCTGGTTTATATAAAATGGAAGGAAAGATATGCTTGGACATCTCAGTCCCAGATAGACCTTAAAAGGCAATTTCAGCACTATGCTAACACACTGGATTGCGTTGCTGGCTTTTGAAGAGAAACATTGGCAGATTCAAAAATTACATTGCTGTCCCTGAACTGTGGCTTGTTGGGGTTTTGTTATTTTTCCCCTCATACATTATCTTGACAGTTACCTTCATAATAGAGAAAAAAAAACTTCTTTGCCTTTCTTTAAAAAAACTTCCCTGCTTCTGTAGAACACTGCCTGGTAGTTCAGAATTTCCCACTTTGGGAACCAGAGGACATTAATCTACAAAAGGAAATCAGGAAGTTTATTTTATTTAATCCCTGTCTTTCTAAATATGTGGGTTTTTGAAATCTAGATATATCATACTCCATTGGTAGGACACAGGATTTTTTCCTACAGCATTATAAGCTTCTTAGCCTTCGCTGCACTGAAGCACACTAAAGCTGTGAGCCTGATAAGTATTTGACAAGCCCCTGTCCTTTCCTGCTTTTTAGATGTTCTCCTTCATTGATCACACATCAGTTGATTGCAGTTTGCAGAACTTAAGGAAGCCACAATCTTCTAAGAGTCAACACAGTCCCTTTTTTCCCCGAAGTGTATGGGTAGACTCGCTCTGTTCAGCCACCACCAAACTTCCAGAAGAAATTTTCAAAAGCAGAAGAGTTAAATTTTCCAAGAGACACTGAATTAAAGTTTCTTCCAACTGGGTGGGGCTTGTTGTACAGTGAAGCAGCATGAACTTGGGGCAGGCCACTAACACTTCCTGACTTTTGGCCTAATCCAGTCCTCCTGCAGTTTTGCAGGAAGCTTAATTTTGCTATGAATCAACAATAACTTGAATGTTCAGAGCCTGACAAAATAATGTCTCTCACTTTGTAAATACTAACCCTTTGGCTGTATTTAGTAAATTTAAAAATAACTAAGAACACTATAAGATATTTGCATGCAGGTAAGATAAACATTGTTTTCTCATTACTGTAACCCACAGCAAAGCAAGCTTCACTACTGTTTAAATTTTTTTTTTTGCCAAAAAAATATACTAACTTAAACTGCTCTTTTCAAAACTTGCACTGAATAAGGAAAAGCTGCACTTTAATTCTGAGTAAGGAAAAGCTTTAATGTCAGCATCTGGACAATCAAACAACACATTCTCAATTTAAGGTAACAACTGGAACAAGGAGCATTTAATACTTGACAGCTCTGACCCCTTTCAATAAGCTATTGGGATGTTTTAACCTGTGGATCTAATACTTTTCATGAATGTTTGACAACTCCATTTTAAGTTTACAAAAGAAAATAACACCAGTTGTGTGGTTTGGTGTTTTTAGTTTGGCTTTTGTTTGGTTTGTAATTTGATGGTGGGTTTGGGTGGGCATTTTTGTTGTTGTTGCTGTGGTGGTGTTTTTGTAAACGGGCAAGTTAATATTTAAGTTACAAAGCAAAAAATTCAAGACATTGATTTGTAAGCTGCACTCATACTTCAGGTTTCCTCCTCCAAACTAAAGAAAACACCCACCATTTCACCAACTAGTAACTCAAGTTAAAGTAACACTGATGTTTCTATTACAGAAACAAACCAAACATTACAAATGATTGTACACGAAGATTTAGAAAACCTTGTGTCAGCTATTAAACAAACACTGCTTTAACAATTCACCTGCATTCGTACCTGTTTCCATCTGAGTATAAACACAGCCATTGAGATTGACATTAAGAACAATTCTACATTTTAGAGCTTCAGGCAGGAACTCAGGGATGACAACTCAGGCCCTAATTACTCTTCCTTGCTCTCAGATTGCTGAATGCAGTCCCTTACCAATGCATTCATACTTACAGTTCGAAGGTCTCCAATGCGCTTTTCAAGTAGCACAGGCAGACCTTCTGGGAGGGCAGGCACCTGCTTGGGTGTCATGACCTGAGAGGTGTAGGTTGCCTGAGTGACATTGCCATTTTCTCCTGACAGCTCAGATACTGGGCTGCCATCAGAAGTGCCATCAAGCAACTTGTCAAAGTCAATGTCTCCCAGCATCTCCAGGGCACTTTCAGCTTCTTGCAGGAGCTCACGTTCATTTGTGCTACCAAAAATGGAGAGGACAGGATCATTGATCCTAAGATTCAAGTCAGAGATATCATTTCCTGCATTGAGAGAAGAGGAAGGAATTTTACTAGGGGTAGAGGTTGCAACAGTCACTGGAGGTTTTGGACTAGATTCCTTCTTCCTCATGGCTTCCTTCTCCTTCTGAAATTTACGGATCATGGCAGCCAGAGAGAGTGAGTCTTTATACAGTTTCTTTTTCTTCTTTTCAGACTTGTGTGAATTTAAGGCCATTACTCTGTAAAGGAAAGAAATGTTTCATTAGAATGCATACGACTTGAGGTTTTAGTAACTTTTAACTATGATCTTGGAGTTTAGTACAATCAAAAAGCTTATCAGGCTAAGAAGTTTGTCCTTCCATCTTCAGACTATTCTATCAACTAGCATAAACTTCTGCCAGTCATGTGATTTCATGCTCTCCCTAAAAATTTGTCTTGCTAAGTTTTGTACACGTTAAAATTTATTTACCTTTAACTTCTGAATTTAATTATGGAAAAGTTGGCAGACAAACTCATAGCTGATCTGTGCTACTAAAATATTTATACTTGTCTCAGACTCCTGAATGGTGGCAGGTTGCTTGAAGTTTAGGCTCACCAGGCACACATAAATTCTCTTTATTGCTAAGAATTTTGACATGCAGGCTCAACACCTACATGCTACTGAAAGCGAACATTTTCTGCTAATTCCTTACCATGATAAAAGACACTGTCCAAAAATTTGCAATACCAATTCAAATATTCATAAGATTACAACTTTCACTCAACAAGATTTTTCTAAAAGCCAATTTAGAAGCCTTCATGGTTAATCCTTCCATGGTAGCCTCAGTACTCAGGAAAGCACAAGGTTAGTAAAAAACATGATCATAGAATCATTTAGGTTGGAAGAGACCTTTAAGATCGAGACCAACCTCAGCCTAACCCTGCCTAGTCCACCTCTAGACCATGTGCTCAACAATTAAGCAGTGTTTACAGTTTAGAAACGAGGGCATAGGAAGAGAATTCTTTTTCATAAGAAAATGAAGATATAATCTGTAATGCTATGTAAGACTTTGGGTAGAAAAGTGATGGGTAATCGATTCATAGACTGAAAATGACTTATCTGTAATTTGTCTTTCCTTGTCTTATTATTCCTCATTCAAGACATTGGGGGACAAAAATTAGCTTGTAGGACTTATGCAAAAACACAAATTCAAAACCAGTCTATTAGCTGTAAATTATATTTTAAAAATACAATATTCCAACCAGCCGTGATTGCATGCCACTGCAAGACAACCTTGAAACCAAAGCTCATGTACAGTTCAAGTGTTGATGTAAAAAACCTACCCCATCTGCTTAGGAACTTTCATTTTCCGAGGCTTCTTCTCCTTCTCTGTCCCTTCATCTTTCCGCTTGCGCTTCTTCATTGCACGATCTTCACTTTCTTTTAACTTTGCTATCTAGAAAACAGATAGAGGGCAATGATTCTTCCCCCCAAAGGACTTCTGCAGCAAGAAACATGTAGTTTTCCTTACACTTTCCAATTCAGAGCCAAGAAAAAAGTACCTCAATGTGTGTAGCAGCAAACAGTGTCACTGGATTCCCAGCAGCAATTACAGTTACTGCTGAGTAATTAATTAATAATTTTTAAATAGTTACTGAATTCAGAGCTTAATAAGAAAAACACTCTAAGGCTCAAGCAGACTAATGCCCAGCCATTGTGAGCAACTGCTACCACAGTTTCATTGCTGAGTATTAATACATAGCACTGAGTATTTTTCTTGCCCCTCCCAAGTTCTTGTTGATCTTTACGGAAAAAGAAATCCTTCACACTGTGCAAACATTATTCAGCAACAGATAAAACTCTGGTGTGTTATCAACACTATTTTAGTCTAAAATACAAATCACAGCACCATAAGGGCTGCTATGAACTCCATCCCAGTCAGATCCAATACAGTAACCTTAAAATTATTTTTAATTTCAGGAATTATAATGCAGGAGGGGACATGAGAAAGCTGGAAGCTCTTGAACTGGCATGGAACTTAGGTCACATGCAAGCAGCTATGATCACTGACAGCATATCTATGTACACAGAACAGCATTCTGTTTAGGAAAGGCTGCATATATGCTTTTTGATGTAGCTATACTTGTGCACATTTATTTTAATAGATATTTTAAATGTTATTCTGAATATTGGAAACAATTTCAAATCACACAAGCTTTATCCAAAATCATGAGAGCAGTACTGGATTATTTAAGTTCTTATATAATAAAATTCCTGTGAAATTACAGAATCACTTCAAGCTAGATGGACACAACTTGTTAACTTGTCTAAACAGATAGGTCAGTTCTACACAAGCAGCCTACAGAATGCTTGAAAACGCAGCAAGACAACGTTGTGCATCATTCTGCTTTCAGCCTCTTCATCTGAGCCCTTCCAGGCATATCAAATATTTCCCAATGTCCACCAAGCTGTAAGTTTTTGTACAAAAGCAAAATTAAAGATCACTCACTTTAGGTGGCCTATGCTTTTTGTCCTCTGCAAAGTCTTCATCCTCTGAGTCAGATGCCTGGCGGAACTGCAGTGTACCAGTGTTGATATAAAACCCTCCATATTTGGTTGTCAGGGATGCAGGAACCAATTCATCATACTGGGCAGGAAAAAGATCAGTTTATCAGTGTTTCTTAATACAATGAATATATAGTTCATTTACCAGTCCCTATACATGAAAAACAATATACAAGTACACTGAACAGCTTGCTACAATAGAAATGGGATAGCAGTGCTACTGAAAACATACTGGCAGCCAAGGCACAGAGCATGAATATCATAGAACCTTTCAACTTTCAAAGCAATGACTTTTTTTATGAAAACGTAGGATTACTGCATTAGAAGTACTGCTTTCTTAAGGAAGTCATAGAACATGTAAGGTTGGAAGGGCCCTTTAGAGGTCATCTAGTCCAACCCCCCGCAGTTATCAGGGACATCAGGTCACTCAGAGCCCCATCAGTCCCGTCCTTGAATGTCTCCAGGGACAGGGACTCCACTATGTCTTTGCGCAACCTGTTCCAACGACCTACCACCCTCACATTGAAGAATTTTTTCCTCATATCCATCCTAAAGCTACCTTTTTCTAATTTAAAACCGTTACCCCAGAGAACGAGGATGAGCATAGAGACATTCCCTCACCACTGTGGTTAAAAAAAAGCCAAAAAGGTTTAAGCCTTCCCCCCCGAGGATTCCGCCTCTGAGAGCATGCTACACCGTGCCCAATGTTACATCTCAAGATACATAAACCATACAAAGAGTGATACACCACCTGCCTATGAGCAACTTCACTTGACTGTTCACTGGTTTTTTGTGTCCAAGAGCTAGACAGGCTTATTTTGAATTGTTTTCATCAGAGACAGCCTTACAGCCATAGCAACAGCATCACTGGTTGAAAACAAATTTTGTAAAAACACCCCCAAAGACCAAAACAAAAGAACAACCAAGAAACACAACAACCTTTCTCTACCGATTCTAGTTTCGTACTTCTATTAAATGGCCTTTGGTTTTATGTGACAATGCACAGTTCAAAATTTCCTTCTGTTAGTCATACACTTTTATCATGGGCCCCTGAAGTTATCTGTGATAGCCACATTTATTTCCAGAACCCTGTTCTTCCGTGTTTTCCAAAAAGGCGATAGTCAGAGCAATAAGTATACTGCAATGGAAGGCAGCTAATGTAGATCAGAATTTTACAGCTCTGGGTGTAACATCCAGTAATAGGAATGAAGATGATAGAGATGATTTTGGAAACTAAGCATAAGACGACCCCTTCTCAGATTATATGCTTTGTTTCATGAAAACAGCCACAGTTTTCATTAACACCGATCTCCTCAGTGCACTTGGCACATTCAGGATTTCAGCACACACTACACTTAGCACCAACACTAACCACAGTGACCTGCTCTAACACCTACTTATCTTAAAAAGTTCTCTGAACTTTTCTTCTTTAAAAGTGCCATTCCACACCTGACAAACTCAGCAACAGTATCTGCTAGCTTATTTCCAGTTCTAGGGGTTGAATATGACATTGCCTTTCATACAAATACCACAGTCCCTGGACTCGTCAGGTATTTCTCACTGTTTTAAAACCACATGAAGTTTCAGACTCTTATACAAACGTTATTTTGCAAAGCACTTAATCTCTAGGAAATATCTTGTTGACAGCACACTCTCAAAAAGGCTGGGAGGATTAATAGGTTCATCCTAGCCCTACATGTAAGTATCAACAAAGCAAGCCATGGAAGTGTTTGCAAGAGAACCAAGGAATGGTGCCTTGACAATGCCGTTATCACTACACAGAAGGACAATGGTTGTCCTTAATTACTCCAAAGTTGAACTACCAGTCTTAGTTTTCAAATACTGAAAACTGTTAAGACTGTGAATTGAATAGGCAACAAATACAACTCTGGAAGCTATAATCTGCCCAGAAGCATAAAACCAGAATGCCCAACATGCATACCAGCTAACAAAGACAAGGAAGAAGCCTTTACAGGACCCAGGAAGTGTTATCAAGGTACCAGAAAGACACAACAACAGTGCCATGACCAACAATCAATTTCTACCCTTCCTCTGAAAGAAGAGGTAAGATGTTGAGACACTTCAGAGGTATACACCCTGGCAGAGGACAAAGTCGATTCTGAGTTACAGCTGCAAGCAATGTTTGGTAGCACAGCCAAACGATTAAGAACTAAGATACTTGAGAAGGAAACAAAGTCTTTGTTATTTTTAAGTCTGAACCAGCAGGCCTTCCATTGCATGTCTTAAGACAGAATTCAACAGGCTGAATGAATTAGTTGGCAGTTTTAACTACCACAACATTAACTGAATACTTGAGATCACCTACATGAAGGGAACACACAGAGTGCAAAGCAGAGGGCCAGCTACCAGCTTATTTCACTTCCCCCTGCATGCTATACAAAACACTCGGAAGATAAAACAGTTTAAAAAACAAAACGTCTGGGCTACCGAAAGCATTACGACAGGAAGAAGAGCTATCCAGAAAAGGAGAACAGGGAACATGGACTTCAACAAGGAGGCTAGTGAAAGAGCCTGAAGACCTATGTAGATTGGATTTGAGTCAGTAGTTAGAAATCTCCATGAGTCATCACCTTTTATCTTCCTAGGGTGGAAGGCAAAACAAGCAGTACAGAAAGGGAAAAGTGGTGACAAGAGCCACGAAATACCCTAGGATCATATGAAAGGCTAACACAAGAAACCAAGTGAATCTATTAATTGGACAAACCTAAAGCAAAGTGGCTTGCTTGTGGAACTGTTATTCAAATCTTAAAGAGACCAAGATGATCATACAAAGAGGTGCAAAGTAAAGGTGAGAGTGGAGGCTGGGTAAGAGTTTCAGAGAAATACGATGTTTTTCCACAGCTCTCAAGCAACTTCATTATGCACAAGGAAGATGAAAGGGAAAGAAAATTATTATCCACAGTGCTTAACGGACAGAACAGGCATTTCCCTTTTGAGCTGACAGGGTTTGAACCGAATTGGCAAGATTGGGGCAGTTCAGGGTCAAACCAGAAGAATACAGCAGTTGCCAAGTTTGAAGGAGAAAGCACACAGTCAAAGCTGAGACCATTATCACAGAGAGTGAAGAACAAGTAAAAGGAAGCACAGTAAAGATTCAGCTGCAGAGTAGTAGAGGAAGCCCTAGATAACACACAAGGAAATTTAAGGATTAAAGAAAGTCCACAAGTGAGGAAGCCATGAATCACTGCAGATAATTAGAATGATCAACATGCAGTGTGGCACAGATCCATAGGAACGGACAACCAGAAAGGCAGAATTCATTCAATATGCAGATGAACAAACCTCCCATAACAGCTGGCACACAAACAAGGTCAGCAAGATGCAGATGTGTAACTTACCAGTAAAGGCTTCAACAGCTTCTGCTGAGGACTATGAATTTAGGAAGACTTTCAACTTAGCCAGACTTTAAAAAGACTTTTTTGACATTCAGTTGCCCTAACCACTTCTGCATTAAGTCCTGGAAATGAGATTCACTGCAAACATGTTCAAGTGTTTTAAGAAATGTAGCACGTACATTCTTTGTTGTGAAACTGGTATTATTTAGATAAAAGTAGGGATCATTTTTGTTCCTTGTTCAGTTTATTTCTGAGGTGGCTTCAACCAGCTGGGGGAGGGGGAGCTGTTTATTTTTTAATCATTATTACCCCACTGAATATAGTCAAGCTACTGAAGTTACACTGAAGTTGCAGTTGCTTCAGCCAAATGGACTGAATATCCAGAGAGTTCACTACATGGTTAAAGATACTATGAACAAACATAACTCACCAATCTCCACACTTCTTAAAGACACAAAGAACTGAGATGCAGTCTTTGGCTTTGTTATCCTCTGAGGCTAGGTCTTCAAACAAAAAGAACAGAACTATCTTTTAAAAAAATAGCACAGTACAACATACAATGAAATCCTGATCAAGGTTAAGGGGAAAGAACACATTGCTTTTCTACTCCAAGTCAAAGTTTAAAAGCAAGCAGAAAGAGTTTCCCATGCTGAAGAAAGTTCCTCTTCTCAAATACATAGACAATGGTGGGGTTTTTGTGTATGTGTAGTGTTCTTTTTGTGGAGTTTTGCTTGGCTGGGTTGTTTTTTTTTAATCCTGCTGGTGAAGCACAACAGGGAAAAATGCATAACAGACTATTAAATAAAGATTTAATACCTGGCTCAGGGCAGTCTAGATTAGGATAGGATAGTCTCCTAGGAGAATCCTAGTTTAGTTGTCAGGATACTTTAACCCATCAGCCTACTAGAGCACCTTGAAAAAGTACATCTTTATCTTCATCCATGTTTTGTTCTCATCACAACAAGCACCTTCCACCAGTCAAGAGTCCAGCTATTAGCTTAAGTGCCCTTCATTGCAACAAGATGACATTCTAATTGCCTTGACAATTTTTCAGCCTAAGATACAAAATATATGATCACTCATGTGATCCCCTATATCTGATCTTCTTTCAGAGATTGCACTCTGAGCCACGCTGAAAATATAATTCAGTGGTTTTATTACAAATAAATATGCAATGTATTACATTCCCTCTCCAGGTTCCACATTACAGGATTACTAGAAGACTCAGTAGAAAAAAGTTACATTTTCTTACCACTTAAGACAAATGCTCTTCTCAAGGATCTGTTCTTTTGGCATATTACAAACTCACCCTTTATATTATATTAATCATCATATTGTTGTAGAGTTTTGGGAAAATGTTTAAGTTCCTTGTGCTGCTTACATAAATTCATCTATTCATAAAGAAGTTGATACAAGGGCATGACTTATACCTCCAGCAGCTCAGACTACTTTGAAAAGTGATTTTGTGCTCTTCAAAGATTTACCAAAATCTCAGGGTTTTTTCAAGTACCTGTACAGATACTGAGTTTTCAGTTTCCTGGTTGTCCCACTGAGGTAATTAAATACATGAGCAGTCTTAAACTACCTGGTTCTATGCCAAAACATAGGATAAAATAAATTATTAAGAATTTACTTATTTCCTGAAAAGGAAGAAAATAAGGTACTTTGCAGAAGGAGCAAGAGAACATTACTGTTGCTTTAGCAAAGAGTTGTTCTGCAGACCAGACTGCCTTTATCCCTCTAGCCATAACGGTTCCTGTACTAGAGGGTTGCAAAGTATATAATGCAGAACAAACAAGTTTAAACTACCTACTTTATTTGTTTGATACTCCTCTTAACACTTATTTATTTTGGGGTGAGAAGGGATAAAAAGCAAAGAATCTTCTAATTGAATTTTGCCCCTGTATTCACTCAAATGCATATGACATGCCAGGCGCCAACCAGCAGATCTACCCTGAAGACACCTGGGAAGCACGCAAGACATCTTTTATTAAAGGTGACATGGTGCACTCAGCTAAGTGAGCACTATTCCCCAACCACAGAACTTCCAAGGCTGGTCAAAGTGACAATGAACAAGGAAGACAGACCAGTAATATAAACATATAAACCCAGAGACAATGAACCAGGTAGTAAGGTGAATCTCTTAAAAAACCTAAACCCCACCTATAATGCATCCTTACATATTCATCCTGGATGAGATCTGCAATAGAAATCAACAAAAGCAGCTTTCTGCACATTAAAAATGCAGCTATGTTAAATTTATCACTCAATACAACATGCAAGTATCTTTAATAATGGATCTCATGTAGCATGTTTCTGCATATGCCTCTAACATTGGCAGGTTGATAGTGGGTTTTTTGGTTTTGCTTTTTAAAAATCAATTTCTCAAGCAAGAACATCACTCTCCATAACTATGCTCCTTGAGTAGGAATAATGAGAGAACATCAAATTGGCCTAAAACATTTGGCCCAGAACACCATAGAAAAAGGTAAAAAATACCACCAGTACACTGAGGTCTGCCATTCCCACTGAGAAAAAGCATCTCAGATAATCAAGAGTCTTGAGCAAGATGCTCTTACTGACAATCCATCAGCTTCATTTTAAATCACAACAGCAGGAACTCTTGAGGGGAAGCCAGGATGGAAGAAAAGAGGATATTAGAGCTATCACACCTTTAATAGGCTTACAGATTACAAGATGAAGTACACCAAATTTATCCTGAAAGCCTATGAAAACTGTGTAACACAGAATTTTTACCAAGACTAAGCCCTTCAATTAAGGAAAATATTGTAGGGAACCCAGATAGAAACAGAGCAACTCTTTTACCAATATGTTCACAATTGCTAAAAAAAAAAAAAATAAAAAAAAAAATCAACATCCAATCCTTGAAAGGCTTTGTTTTAAAAGGTTCTGTACTCTTGAGGCAAGATGTAGCTAAAGAAAAGGTTTCACCATTAAGTTAAACTGTTTTGGAGAGACTTCACATATATGAGAAATGGTTGTTGAACCAGTTTTCTCTACCCAGAAGCACAGGACTCTTACACCAGTGTTTAAAAGGTGGAACCATGAATATAGTAGACTTGGTTAAAAATTGCCATAAAGCCCATGGCATCCAGAGGACTGAACTATATGCTTCCCATTACACTTGGCATTCATGTCTTGCTTCAGTTCCTATCAGTGTGACTACCTGGTATCACTGCTTCAAAAGACAGCTTGTGCTGCTTACACACTAGTAGGTGGATGGTTCTTCAACACAGGGAAAGGTGTTAGCTGTTCTTTGTTTTGGATGTGCAAGGGTTATTACCTCTGAGTAAGAGAAAATTGCCTACTTTTCCAGTAAGTACCACATATTACTTCAGATCCCTGTTCTATATAACACAGCAGAAGCTCAGAGCACTGTATTCCCCTGGCATCACTAGCTGTATGCAGCTTATGCTGTCAGGAAGGTATTCAACCAACCCAATATTCACATCATCACAAAAGCCAAGTAGTCCAGCCAAACCAAACTGATGTGCACATGTATGCATGCATGGAAGAAGGGGGGGAGGGGTAAACAGCAATCCATGGGTACAACACTTCAGAGAATGTGCTTCTGATCAGTTTATAGTAAAACCTATTTTCAACATCAAAGCAGTGGAAATACTGAGGAGGGTTAGCTTGCTTTGTAGATTATTCTGTAGGAGGAAACAACTCTGAAGGAAGATGGGAGGTAGGAATTGATTGTGTCACTTAAGCATGTATTCAAGAACCTTTCTCCACTATTTTCCATTAGCTGGCTTCATGTCTGAGTCCACTGAATTGCTCTTCAGAAGCCCTTACTCTTCCGTGGTCAGGAGCCACAAGGACTTTGGTGGTCTCAAAGTACCAACACTTTCCACAGTAAACAGTGAAAGAAAATCTGTATGAACCTCATGCATGTTCTTCAGTTTCACAGAACGTAAACAGTGGCAATTCAGCCTAATGAACAGTCCAAAATTTACCCTACTTCATCAGGGCAGGTAGCAGCGTCCTTTGAGAATCACAGACTAGTTTGTGTTGGAAGGGCCCTCAAAGATCATGTAGTTCCATCCCCCTGCCATGGGTAGGGACACCCTCCACTAGACCAGATTGCCCAAAGCCCCATCAAACCTGGCCCTGAGCACTGCCAGGGAGGGGACAGCCACAGCTTTGCTGGGCAACCTGAGCCAGTGCCTCACTACCCTCAGAGCAAACATTTTCTTCCTAATCTAAATCTACCCTAAAGTAGGATCTGCCTTGAGGAGTCAGACAGGAAAAATGTCTTTGCTTAGGAGAAGCTCTCTTATCAGAGCTTTCCAAGAACCTTCTTCCAGAAAAGCACATCCTGTAACTGCCAGTACTCCAGTCTCACTGCACAAAATTCATGCCATTAGCAGATTTCTTACACTTGACCCTGATCTCTGTCCTCAAGAAAAGAAGCAGAACAACTGCCTTCCTGGATCCTTGGAGGACCCAATTTGTTATAGAAGCATGTTACATGTACAAAATTGCTTAATTGGAAATGGGTCCAAAGGAAGCAGAATTCCTTAATTCAATTACAATGCCTGCTAAATACAGGCTTAAGAGTTTTATTGGTTTGATTTATTGAATAGTATTCAATGGCATTACCTCAAAATCTGGTTTTAGAAGGAAAATATTTCTAAAGTTATGGAATTCATCTGTTTCAGTGCCAAAAAGCTCAGTATTTCTTTCACACCTGTGACAAAGAAAGGACTACAATTCTATGGAAGCTTTAAACTTTTTTTTTTCTGGGATAGAGGCAGACAAGAGGACATCAATCCTGGAGCAATTCAAGAGGCACTCATACTAATTTTTCAAGTGTTTGTGCCCAGGATATTGCAGGTTTTTTATGTCTAAGAGTGTACCTTCCAAAAGCAAGGAAGTCCAGACTGGGCCTGGCTCTGACATTTCTCAGGGTACACAGTGATTTAATAGCTGGCCACAAATAAGATGAGCAAGCCAGACATGTAGGTTTTCCTTCCAAACACTTCCCATTTGCATCCGAGATGGAATGAGGGGTTTTGTTTAACTTAACGCCTACATGACAGGACCCTTAAGCTCTGCAACAGCAACTTAAGACTGCATCTGGCACAGTGTGGTTTTTTACTTCTTTTCTGTACAGAGGAGGAGATAAAAACAAAACAGAGATGGCCTCTCACTGGTCTGTATTTGTAATGAGACACAAGGCATAATGATCTGTTCAGGAGAGCAATCTTTAGAGAATACACTATTCTCCCCAGTAGCTTCCACAGCTACCACATGATGCAACCATCTGGTCCTCGAACAACTGCCTTTTGTATGTTCTTGCAAGGAGTTTGGCAAGAGATATCAGATGTAAACACTCCTGAAAATTTAACAGATCTGCTGCTGGTAACAGGAACAGCACTGGAAGGAGGCATGGTATGAGAAGCTCTAACACTCCAGTGAGCATTCAATCTTGCTAGACTCGTGTCCATCTTTGACAGAAACCTATACTGTAAGTACTGATGGTTATCCGAATCACTTATCAGAACAGTGATAAATCACAACAAATTCAGAAGAACCAGGATTCAACTTGGGTCCTGTATCATAAAATTTCAAGACTAAGGATGGTTAACTTAAGCAACAGTGAGAGACCATACAAGCCTGTAAGTTCAAACAGTTCTGCAGCAGGGGTGAAGCACATTTGTTCTTGCTGTGCTGAAGATCAGAATCTGACCTTTGTAAAGGACCTAAGGCACAGGCCCCAATATCATTCCAGCAGCACAACCAAAAGTTGAGGGATGATGATTAAACAGTTTAGTATCAGCAAGTTCCAAAAAAAAAATTAAATTTAGATGAAGAAAAGGTAGAAATTCATAAAAGCTATAGGAAGCATCTGCAGTGAAGTCACTTTCCATGTAACTTGTTGATGCGCCTGCAGACCTACTTCAAAACTATCAATACACACAGGTGAGCTCAGCCTGCTATCCACTGTAGTTAACAGCTGAACTTCTTTCGTTCAAGAAGGCATCAGTTCTGTAGCACACCTTCTATACTCCTCACACAGCTCTGATAAGCAATAATCACTGCAACATCAGTATGTTAGAAACCTCACAGCTCAGCATTCACACAAGCTCTTAAGAAAATTTTGTAACTTCCCAGGTTAACTACCACATTCAACTGGAGGCTCAACAGAATGTATGCTAAGCAACACACTTCACTTGTATGCTTTTCTTGCTCCTTTTCATCATCTTTCCTCTCCCACTCAGACTTTTAGTACCCTCCTCTTCAGAGCAAATCACTGCCTTTTTGTCCAGTGTTGCTCAGCAGCAAAGGAAACTGAAGGCTGGCTAAGGCGTCAAGTGGTTTTTGAGGGTTTTACTTGACTAAACAGTACACCTACTTGTTCCTGACACCTAAGAAAGGAGAATTATAGAAGATCTCCAAACTTTTATCCACAGACTCTCTTGCAAGCTTCTTCCTCATTTTCCTAATTTCATGTATCACTTCTAAGATGTCTTCAAACACCCTCTTATAAATCTCCTGATATTGCCTGCATCTAACTTGTACCTTTTTCTTTTATTTCAAGATGTGTTTTGATTTCTAAAACATATTCAGACAAAGTAAATTGCAATATCCTGTTGTTTAACCAAGCTGTTTTATCTCAAATTTCCCAGACATGTTTGGTGAATGTTAAGAATAATCAACCTATTCTTACTGTTTTTTAAGAGTAGACTAGCTCCCTGATCTAATGCAGGAAATCTAACACCCGTAATCTAATAATCCAGATAGCCAGTACAAGAAACTAAGCAGAGCCAGTGTAATGTCAATCCACAGTAAATGAAGGGTGCAAATAAAAATAATTTCATTTCTCAAGCTGGGACGTTATCTGATATAGCAATAACTGCCTTAATTCTTGCAGTGCATACTGATATCTGAGACTACAAATAAAATTATATGTTGGATTCCCAAAGTAGTATGCCCTTTGGATCCACACAAGCACAAAGTATTTCCCTTACCTTTATTAAGAAAAAAAGCAAGCATTGTGTTATTTCTTGTTGCTGCTTCTTGAGGCTTACTTACCGCTTCAGAATTATCAATGAAAGGATCTGTTTCATCATAACCATAACCTATATCGATTAGGTCCTGCAGGCGATCCTTCCGATGTTTGTGGGGCTTTCCACCCTGGAAACAAAGCAATCGTTGTGTTATTTGGGAAATATGGAAGCAGCATATTAAAGTCTACAAAATGTAAGGCAAATGAGTTTTGCTGCGCTGGATGCTTCCTTCAAGATAGTCTAGACACCTCAACAAAAACTTTAACAGAGGACTGAATTTCGGTAAACACACCTTACTATAGCCTCACAAGAAACACCCCTGAAAGATTTCACCAGCCACCTGGTTTCTACATGACCAAGATCTTCCTAATGTTTTGTACTTAGAGAGGTTTCACTATTCTATGTTTGTAAAACACAGTGATGGGATTGTTGGTGGTAAGAGCACTGGGATAATTTACAAAGCGTTGAGTTCTTCAGCATGTTAAGAGTCTTTAAAAGGGAAATACTGATAACCTAGCATTCAGTAAAGTGTGTCCCCACACAAGATAGATCACTTCTCTACAGAAAAGTGAAACCTAAGACAAAACAGAAAGACTTTGATCTGGTACATGCAGATATGGTGTCTGTGAGTTTTCAAGAAGTTTCAGCATCCATAACAACTGAATATTAAGACAAAATCCTTTGAAATGCAATAGCCATCTCTTCAGTCGATAGGGTGGGACATGAAATGGTTACTCAACTGACTTAAAGCCAGAAGCAACACCCCAGCCTGTGGGATCACTTACCTCCAGGAGATGGTAAACTGCACTTTAACCTGTAAGTGATTTTCCTCATGGGAGAGTTTTATTGTTCCATCAAATCAAGTAAAAAAAAAAATATCATACCCAGCTTAAAAGTTCAGAGAATCTAAACTTACACAAATGGCAACTAGCTTAGGATATAACAGCTAGTTTTCTGGCTCCTATATACTGTTGAAATTGTCAATATTGAAGTCTTAAAAGATAAAATCCTCCAAAAGGCACCATCCTCACCAAAATGGTAACCAGTGTTCTTCCATGAATTCAAGCAGACTTGCTCCTGAAGCTTCTTTGCTGGTACAGTACAGTTCTAAGCATGTTTAGAATTAGTATTTTCTATTGTGACATCTGAGTATCACAAGCCACTTGTTACTCTGAGTATGCAGACATCAAGTCTGCATACAGTTCAAAGGTTTCATCCTCACTCTTTTGATAAGTGGAGGCATCTGAACACCCCCATTTAAAAAATTTTTTACAAGGATCAAAGTATGTAACTAAGTAAAACATGCACTCTTGCAAGCAAACAGGATTCTCTCACATATAATTGAATAAATAATTTTAATAGTCTTAAGAGAAAAGACACAAAAAAGTGACTGATTTTCAAATCAGGTTTCGAAGGTATATTCCAAGTCTCAGGTTTCCAAGCTAAGCATCCCTAACTTTTCATATCATTCCTATCATCCCCTGCAGTCACTCATCTGGTCAAACACCTGAAAGACTGCACATTCCCAAAATGCAGTACTTATCTTTTTAGAAAAAATGTGGATGTGAGAAGAAAAAAAAAGATCTTTAAAAAAAGTAAAGGTAGCACATCAGAATTCTATGCAAACTCCAGTGTAAAAGCTTACGTGACTCACAATTCTGACTGAGGAAGCTCCAGCAGGCTATCTGAAGAATACATACACTTTATCTCTACTGATCTCACTAATGTGTAATGCAGTCCACCTCTGTACCACATCTTTTGCCAAGTTCAAGTAACCATCACCATCCTTGCTTTTAAGTCCCAGATCATTTTGCAACAAGGGCTATTCTATGACTTCAGCGGATGGGCATAAAAAAGTATCAATACATTGACTGCCTGTTACTCATAAAAGCATAGTGCAGATATGGAACAAATTTAGGAACAAAAAAGTCTCATAATAGCTGAACAATTAAAAGCAGGATTAAAGTAGTAACCTGCATCCAGACACATGAAGACATCTGAAACAGTGTGTGTACATTTGAAGAGTTTCCTCCAGGCGTGGTTCTGCTCAGCTGTGCTTAAGGAAGCACACTGAAAGACTACATGATCAAGATGTCAGGGATGCAAGACCACAGCAGAAAACTGAAGGGATTATCTGCACTGGTGTTTACTATGCAGCAGTTCAGTAGAGTTTTACCACTGAAGCTTTTCATGTTTTTACCAAGAGAGTTCCTCCAACCTTGCTGTCACAGCACACATTCACAATGCTAGAACAAATTAAGGTGTCTAGTTCCTGAGGCTGCAAACAGTACTCAAACAAGTACTCAGAAAACTCAAGTGTAAGTTCAGCAAATAAACTGTGGCACATCACCTGAGTTTTCAACAGCCTCTGCCCAACAGGACTAGAAGGTGGCAAACACAATGGCAATTTTTGAAGACTGTTCCAAGGGCCACAGCAGAGTCTATAAACCAGATCTTGGCATTGGGCAAATTAATCGAAGTTATAAACAACAGAACTAGAGGCACAGGAATTGACATTCCAGAGCAGGAAGGAATTTTGGTAAAAGGAAGCAGTACTTTAAATGGTTTGAAAAGGTCCAAAGATCTTTAAAGACAATAAGCTTTCATGGGATAAGAGGGAACATCCACTCAAATTAATGTCAGGTTTAGGGCTGGGAAAGAAAGGGTAGGAATAAATTTTAGTTTTGGCAAAGAACATAATCAGTGAAACCACACCAAGGAACATGTATTCATTTACTTTAGAAGCAACAGAGTGGGTGCTAACTGTTAGGAGGGGTGGTGACAGAAATTACTGAAAACAGTAAATAAAAAATGACAACTGAAGAATCACTGAAACACCTCACAATTGCTCTGAACTTCATATAATAGAGCATCAACTGAATTCAGTATCAATAAAAGCAAGGTAATCCACACAAAGGAAGTACAACCCAAAAAGAAAGTATACAGTGTGCTTCCAATTTGTTACGATGCTCAGGAAGCACTGGAGTTGTTACACACAGCTCTATGATATTTGCTCAATGATCAACAGTAGTCAAAAATTAAAAGAATTGGGACTTAGGAAAAAAGGAACAGAGAACAAAACCAGAAGTCATTATATCACTGATAAATCAGGGCATCCTACCATTAATATCCCTTAATTTAAAAAAAGAAATTAGAACAAGAAAGGGAACAGTAAGGCAAGAAGGATCTTTAAAGGTAAAAAACCCAACTGCTCCCACACAATAACAGAATATTAAGACACGAAAGGATGTTAGGAAACAAAGGGTTGAATTTATGAGAGCATCAGAATCACATGCAGCATGCAAAAGAACAAGAAATATCTCAAGTGTTTCTTACAATACAGAAACAATGGAGAACCAAGTGAACACATCAGGTTCAAACACAAAGTATGATTATATTGTATGAAAACATCATGCTACTCAGTGTCATGGAACACGATGTGAAAAATCAGTGAACACAAAGTGATCTGGCAAATTTATGGCAGAAAGCTATAAAAAAGGGTAACTAAACACATAGGCTTTGTGAGAAATTAAGCCACATATTGCTAGATAAGCAAAGTGAAGTAACATTGATGAGGACTTACTCAGACTTTCAAGCATGAGATTCCATGAGTGTCAGTGAGCTACACTGCCACCCCGGCCCTTTGTTTTGAGCCATTAAAATTCTTACATTATGGACAAGATCATCCAAGATTCAGTATCATGTTTCTACAACAGTGTTTGATTTTGTCAAAAGAGTTAACAATGAAAAGCATGAAAACAGGAATCATTCAGAACAGCTTTTCATGCTGCTGTTTAAAACACGCAGCAATAGAAGAAGTTCCGAATAATCACGTAAACAAATGGCTCATTAGTTTATGCACCGTGTTGTGCAAAAATATGATCAGAAGTATTTTCTTAGTATGTGCAAGATATTTCCACTACTGTACTGATCTGATTACGAGCATGGGAATTTATCTGATGAGAAGTAAAATGTCTTCAAAGACGACTGTTCTTCACACCGGAATTTGTTCACAACTACTGCCACACACGCTATGATTAGAAAGATGATCTGACTCCATTTGAATTGCATATAGCCAAGTAATACCTAAATAGTTTCAGAAGGCTATAGTACTTCCTGCAAATCTGAAAAAAACCCAACCCTTTACTTCTTTCTCATACAACCAATGATCACTTATACACTAAAGTGCTGTTAAAGAGAATTGGTATCTATTTCATGGGATCCCTGTTCTAGTCTAAGCTAAGGAGCAAACACCTCGCCACAGGAACCAGATGGCTGGATGTTGTCAGAATATGAGCAATTGTACTGGGACAGAAATGCAATTCCTCTGAGCATGGATGGTAGAGACTGATGGTTCTTGAGGGCGACAAAGTTGATTAGGGGTCTGGAACATCTCCCCTATGAGGAGAGGCTGAATAAGCTGGGTCTGTTCAGCCTGGAAAAAAGAAGACTTAGGGGGGACCTAATTAGTGTTTACAAATATCTTAGACGTGGGTGGCAGGGGGAATTGGCCAGCCCCTTTTCAGTGGTCTTTGGGGACAGGACTAGGGGCAATGGCTGTAAGCTGGAGCACAGGAAGTTCCGCACCAACATGCGGAAGAACTTTTTCCCAGTGAGGGTGACAGAGCAGTGGAATAGGCTGCCCAGGGAGGTGGTGGAGTCTCCTCTGGAGAGATTCAAGTCTCATCTGGACGCCTATCTATGTAATATGAGATAGGGAGCCTGCTTTGGCAGGGGGGTTGGACCCGATGATCTCTTGAGGTCCCTTCCAACCCCTAAGATTCTGTGATTCTGTATTAGAAAACAGAAAGGAAAGGCATTATCTAATACAGTGACTATTAATCCCTTGCCACCCTCCATGCTTAGTGGCCCTATCATACTCAGTTGTTCTTTATATAGAAGACATTCCTCTTCCGGGGTCATTGTGGGGCTGAGGGGGATAAGGCACAGGAGAGAACAAAGGAAAAGCAAGAAATCAGTAGTGGTAATCAAGATACAAATGCACCATGAATTTAAACTGTTGTAAAATGATAGCTTGTGTTACTGCTTTCTAAGAGTTAAAAAGCACACAGTTGCCCCTTCTTTTGACTACTGAGCATGGAACTCAAGTTTTCGTAAGTCTATTCACATCCTGTTTTGTCCATAAATACACACATATAGCTTTGATGTATGCATAATGGTATAAGTAACCTACCACTCCCTCCTACATATATTGCCTTACATGCTCTGACTTTCGTCTGCTATCATTAAGCAGGACATTATCAAACCCTTAACTTGTATTGTGAAAATGAGTTTTCTAGAAGAATACAGTTGAAATAGTTTTGTCTCACATTCAAAAAATAATCTATCATCCAAATGAAAATAAAAAAGTATTCTGGACTGCCTTCTTAATTCCCTGGGTAGAGTGGGTTGCCACCAACCCCTCCAAAAGATAAAAATCATTCTTTACAATTTAAGGTTTTGGGTTTTTTTGTGTCACAGCTAACATGCCCTGAAATAGTAATTTGTTCTAGAGAACATATAGATGGGGCACTTTGAAATCTGCCTTTGCCAGAAAAAATCCAAATAAAACAAATAGGAAAAGATAAAAATGGCTGCTCTTGTTTCTCTTCTATACTACTGAGGTGCCCTATTAGTAATCCAGAATATCAACATGCCTAAGCATGATGATGAGTTTTGATTGCCAGCTCAGAATTAATCACCCAACCCTACCCATATGAATTCTTACAGACCTGTTTGGGTGTGGCTTCAGTCAACACTTTCTGATTTATGCCTTCAATTATAAGTGAAATCCTCTTTATGTTACTACCTAGTGTTGTTTCAGTCATTCATGCCACACTTTCAGGAGTAAGCAGAGTATCTTTAGATATTTGATGGCTATAAGATAAACTCATCAAGCAATGGCTTATAATCCAACAATAACCTATGGAAGCATTTCAAATTAGTCAGAAATTCCCCAAGATGCACCAGTATTTATCCCAAATGGAAAAGCTGTTCGATAGTGCACAACAGCATCACATAAAAATTCTTTCATCCAGCACAGTATTTACCATGAATATTGACCTGCATCTATTGCTCAGTTGTATTTATATAGGAAGCTTTTCCAAGAATAGCTTTACAAGCTATAACATCCTATAGACAAATCTATTTAGCAGACTTGTCTAATAAGCTTGTAGCAGCTTCAAGCTGCTTAAATGAAATATAATGAGATAGTCCGCTCTGGGATGTACAGAAGTCACTTGACACTACATTAGCAACACTAGTCAGGAAAAAAACCAAAAGGTTGATGTTAACACCTCTACAGAACAAGTTAACAGTATTAAATATTTGTATGTTTTAACACAGGTAGAGTAACTCACGTATTTTGCCTCAAACTTCTTGGCTAGCATTTCTACTTCATGCCGCTCACGTTGTTCATCATTAAATGGATCTTCTGAGTGAACCGATTTCTTCTGAAAAATGCAGAAGTTAATTATTCATTCCATAAGAAACACACAGAGCACACCTAATAAAAACCAATTATATGTCAATAAACAATGCTCTGACAACTTAAGTCAGCTTTTATACTAAGAGAGTCTAAATACTTTATTCCTAAAAATCAGTTTGACCCATTCAGTTATCGTCCAGTTACTTTTCCTCTGATGAGAACACAAACAGAGAATCACATTTACATTTTCCCAAGCATTCCACTACAATCTCAACTGAAAGTATGAGAGAGAATTACAGCTATTTGAGGCTCAAAGAGAAAGAGAAAGATCTCCTTTTCACTTCTGCTTCTACTGGTGGCTCTTACTGGTGCTGTGACCCTTCTGGATACACTACACAAGAGGTACCTGGTACGTTAATGAGCAAGGAAGCAGACAGAAGTCTAAAAAGCTCATTAAGTTACAACCACAACTAATGTAACTCCATTAACTCTTAGATTATTTTTTTTCTTCAGATAATTTCACTAATCATAGGATGAATTCTACAAGATTGACAACAGAGATTTAACATTCCACTTGTACAAAGTACCACCCCTTTTTTGTGAGAAGGGCTTTTACTATCACAAAGTCAATGAACAGTAGTCAGGGCTACACATGGTGGTTGGTTGGGTTTTGTTTAAGTAAGGTATGACAGAAAAACAGGGCTACCTTCTTCAACAGTTACTGTATTTTATGTGAACTCTAATTTAAAGGGGAAGAAGGGAGGTACCAGAATGATAAAATATGGTGGAACGGAGTCCCATTGTACAGAACTTCACTGCTTGTAGCTAACTTTACTGCACAGGGATCACTCACTAATGAATATGATTTATGGTAGACTAAGACAGAATAAAAAAGCAACACTAAGTTCAGAAAAGCAAGATCCTTCCTCCACAGTATGAAAAGCCAATATATTGACTAAATGGGAACCAAATAACAAATTAGCTCAATAGCATCAAGACCAGTGTAAGAAGGAAGGTAAGCTGAGCAAAACCGCAGACACCGCATAATTATCTTACATTTTCTACACTGAACAGAGAAAAAAATGTATAGAGGATATTGTTAATCCTGAAGCATCTTGTAAATTACATACACACCTCTCACAGGCATATCTAACTATAAAACACTGCTCAATTCAGGCAACATCATTTTCCCTACTTTCAGCTGGGAAAACCAATTCCACACCTGCTAGGCAAGCACGGAGGGTTTTTTGAATTGTGAAATGAGGTAATCTTAAGGCCAAGGGTCAAGCAAAATTTAGCATGGCAGCGTTACCCTGCCTCTCTCCACCAAACTCTCAAAGCTGTAGCTATCACTTTTATTAGCTAAGCACTACAGGAATCTCAAATTCAAGCAAGTCTTCCTTTTGACAGCTTCTAAGAGCTCTGATGGACAGCTGTACTAGTAGTAATCTCCTTAAGTTAAAGCAAAGTCTACTTCAGCACCTTTACAGCCTGCTTGACAGGAGCCAAATTGGCATTTTGAGTTAAGCTTTATGCACCAAGCTTCAATTGCACCAATAGAAAAAGGAGTGCAATTTCACTTCTGGCCATTTAAGAGACAAACTCTTCAACCACACTAACTCGTTACTCACATCTAAAACTACACAATTCCTACTGAAAGATGAACTCTACCAAAAACCCCATCAAAAGATATTTTCATTATCAAGGCAAAAAGGACAAGGACAGCACAAGTTTGTTAGAAACACTTCCACTAGGTTCCAATTTAGGCTAGGAACCCAAGTTAGGAATAAAGAACACCCAAACAAACCTAAAGTTGCACTCATCCTGTCAAGTAAATTTTGGGATTCTCTACTGTTTCATTAAGAAAATTATTAAAGCAATGTTTGAATAATCTTGTGCACCACTCCTTGCCTTCCCAGAACAGCCTGCCTCTGGAGAACCATTCTTACTAGCTCAAATTCCAAGCAACACTACAGTATAGAAGACAAGCTCATTATTTTTTATGTTGAGCTAAATAAGCAACTTCTTATAATGGATAAGGAGTCAGAGTGGGTTTTCTGAAAGCTATTGCTATCTTCACCCTACATAAACTTAGTTATTCAAATTGTTTTTATAAACTGTTCATTTTAAATTAAATCATAACTAAAAACCCAGAAATTTTGGAAGTCTACAACTCCACTTAAACCCAGAGCATTAACCAGCCATTACTTACTCTCTACCTGGAAAGAGCAAATCTCAGATTCTGCAGAGAAGTGGTAGAAGGTGAGTGTTCCTTGGTCAAGCTCCATTTTAACAAGGTAGCTTTCCCTGCTGCATTAACCAGTATATATCACCATGGTCATTCTACTCCACAAGAAGGATCAGTTTTCCTTTCACAAATTCTTTCTATTTTGGGACTTTGAACAGGTTACATAATTTGTTGGTCTGAGGAGCAGCAGGGTAAAAGACATGTTTCTGCCATCCTAAGCCTCCTCCACCATGCAGAGCAAATTCTCCTCTAGCATTTGCTAACTATGAAGGAACCACCATGCACTAACTTTATTGCTGGATAAAACACATTTCCCCTCTCTCTCTCCATGCTGATTAATACAAGATTTTAAGTTCTCCCTGCCATATCAGAATAGCTTTTCCAACTTCTACCACAAAGCAAGCAAGAAGTTAAATTGACAGGCCAAAGACACATCATGTTTTAAACAAGATTGAAAGTCCTGAATCACGTTAAAGGGATCACAAATTATGACCCTGTTTTACATAACCAGCTGATTGCTCCACACAGTCCAGCAACAGACATGCCATTATGATCCATTCATTTAAATCTGGACTCTACAGAGAGCTGAAAAACATACACAATTTCTTAAAGCATCGCTATCACTATTTCTACCTTAAAAGCAGTCTCTGATACCAATTGTACAAAATAAATCCTTTGATTCCTCTCCCCCGAAGATATGGAATTTGCATCAGAACTACATAAAAAAAGCCACTTTCCCTTGATTGTGAGATTAACTTCTTTCTTATTAACCTACAGAAAAAGGCAGTTATGGAACAGGTAACTGCCAAAAGGATAAAGTCAACCTCTGCATACCGAACCATTCCTAAACACTAACCCAATTTTCACCTTCACACAGGAACTGCTCAGAAAGATGGTACCTCAGAGAGCAGCATGCTTATGCTACAACAATTTGGAGAAGTCGTAACTGGTGCTGTTTGCCTACAATAGCTGTAGGACAGGATAAGCAGAAGGAGCCTTTTAACTTGCATCTGAAGATCTCAGGATTACAATCAGAGTCATTGATTTTTCCGTCTTCCTCATTTGAGCACAATCCCCTGTGTACATCCCTCCTACTACAGGACAAAAAGTGAGAAGGTTGGTAAGTATAGTTAATGGCATTATCATCACCTAGAAACACTTTCTAGGTTCACAAACCAAAATTTTTTAACTATTCTTGAGTTGGAGCTGGATGCAAAATTCCAGAGGCAATACCAGGACTGGTATTTGAGGTTTGCTTTCACCACCAGAGCTATCACAACCTTCTCAGAAGCAATTATTTCCTTGCCCTCTACCCTTTCCAGTAAGCTTTCTCTAAAATTTGGTACTAGGATTAAGTGGAGCAACAACAATTTAAATCAAGCACAACTTCACTGGTATCCTCAACTCACTGAGTGGCTTAAATCTGACCAGCTTAAGGACACGCGTCTCCTTCCTACTTGAACACTGGGGCCTGTTGATTGGCTAACGCTGCTCACTTCTTAGAAGTTGCCTGCACAGGCTTTCCTCCTTAAATCCAAAGCAGTTCAAGTACCAAACATTTTCTGGATGAGAGGAATAGGTAAACGGAAAGCAGGGTCGTTTAGGTTCTTTTGAATTAAGTTCTTAACAGTTACAGGTGACAACATTCACTTTCATTCATCCCTGTCCCCTCTGCGAGGCTGCAGAAACTCTTTGCCAAGTCTGCCAGTGCTCGCACTTTCACTGCTTCCCCAGGCTTGTGGCAGAGCCGGGCTAATAACTCCTCGTTTACTTGCACACAGCCTACAGACAATCCGGAAGACAGACCGGCACGGCAACACTTTCGCTCAGCTACCGGAAAAAGCTCCCAGGAAGGGAAGATGTAACGCTGCCGCTCCTCGGGCAGGCAAGGGGAAGGGAAGGGAGCTGGGGGTAAGCGGGCACAAGACACGGCCGCTCGCCCGCCCGTGCTCGAAGCGAGCGCTCAGAGCTCCCGGGAAAGCCAGCCGGGAGCCCTCGGCCAGCACAGGGACGACAAGTGCGAAGACCTCCCCTTCCCCCCACGGGCACACGAACAGCCTCAGCGCCAGGAGGAGCCCGGAGCGATGGCGAGGCCACCGGACTACTTCCCTCCAGGGCGCCGCCCCGCCGGGCCGGGACCACCCCCGAGCAGGACGGGGCGGCCGATAACGTTATCGGCCGGGCTGGGGACGCGGGCAAACGGGAGGGGGGCGCGCGGCAGGGCCCGGCCCGGCGGGAGGGGCGAAGGGGAGGTCCCATACCCTTGAGTCCCCGCACAGCAGCAGCTCCGGGTAGCTGAACTCCACGCAGCCCTCCTCGGTGGGGTCCTTCAGCACCACCTCCAGGCGGACCGTCTGGCGGAGCGGGAGCGCCTCCTGCGGCGGCGTCGGCTCTTGCCGGCTGCTCTGGCGCGGCGGCGGCGGCTGTAGCTGCGGCGGCGGCAGCGGCGGCGGCTCGGGCCGGGGGGGCTCCCGCTGCGGCTGCTGCTCGGGCCGGCCGGTCTCGCGGGGCGGCTCCAGGCGGGCGGCGCTCTCGCGGGGCGGCGGCGGCTCCGGCCGGGAGAGCTCGTGCGGCGGCTCCGGCGGCGCCAACAGCGGCGCCTCGCGGCCCGCCGGCGGCGGCTCCGGCTCGCGGGCCCCCGGTTCCCGCTCCAGCGCCGGGCTCTCGCCCTCGCGGCGCCTCACGGGTGACAGGCTAATGAACGGCACCCGGCGCGGCTCCGCCATCCTCCGCCGCCCCCCCCCCCGCCCGCCCCCCGTTCGCCGGTCCCCGCCTCACGCGTTCGGTGACACCGCTCTCCGCGCTCCCTCCCACCGGCTCCTCCTCCCTCTCCCCTCCCCCCTCCGCCGCCCGGTCGGAGCTGCCCCCTACGTTCTCCTCGCCGCCTCCACCCCCGCCATCTTGGCGCCCCCCCACATAAATAGAAGCAGGCCCGCAGGCCGCGCAGGCGCACCGCGGACGTCGATGCCGGCGCGCCGCCCCGCGTCGCTGTTGTTATTGCTCAGCTTCCCGCCGACGTCAGCGCGGCCGCCGGTACCTACACGCCGCGGCCGCCGGCGCCCGCCCCCAGTTGCCTTGGCGATGTGCACGCTGCCCGCCGCCGGCGCCTTAAAGAGCCCGCAGCCCGCCGGGCCGCTCGCCGCCCTCTCGGTCGCCCTGAGCCGCGCGGGGCGCACCCGCCCTCCAGCAAACCTTCTCGGGGCAATGGCGGCTGCGCCGCCGTCACCTCCCCTCCCCCCCGCACCTCGCGGCTGCCTGAGGGCGGCCCGCTGGCGCCAGGGGATCGGCCTCGGCGGGGATCCCCCCCTCCCCTGAGGCGCGGCGCGGCTCCGCTGAGGGGCTGGGGGAAGGGACAGCCCCGGCCTGCGCCGCTTCGTGCCGACGGGGCGGCGGGAGCCCTCGGCAGGAGCGGGGCCGCCACCAGCAGCGGCTGCGGACGGAGCTGTGCAACGCACGTCCCCTCGGGAAGGTGTGGGAGGGCTGCGGGGCCGCGGGCCTGCTCGGAGGAAGGTGCTCTGAGGCCTCTTTAGTTCGGTCACGGCAAAGAAACACCTCTAAACCCTTATCGTGATCGCGGGTTCACTTGCGGGGGAGACCGACCGTTCCCAGGCCGCAAGGTCGACGGTACGAACGTGTCTCGTCCCTGTGGCGTCGACACGCACCGTGTAAAGCGCTGCCCGATCAGCTGGGAAGACCAGGAGCTGCCGGAATTGCTCCGTGGAGGGGTGAGCCCTGCCTGTGCCAGCAGAACCGCAGGCGCTGGTCTGGTGGCCGGGCTGTCCTCTGAGGAAAGGCAGCAGCTTGTTCTGCGGCCATGCCCGGGCTGCAGGGTACTTGCTCTGCTCTCAGGGAGCAGCTGTGGGTTGGTGAGCAGGAGTTGTCCTCTAGGCAGGGGACAAGGCAAGGAAGGCAGGGTATGAGCAGCAGCGAGGCTTCCTTCATGAGCAAGAGCTGCCTGCAAACAGTGCAAGTGTTTCAGTCTGTCACCACCTACTTCACAGGCTGACGGCTGGTACTTCCAGATGGAGGTGTGCCACCGAGGCACTGCTAAGTTTCAGGAAGCTATGAACATCTTCGTGCGCATTGTGTTTGCCAGCTTCCTTGGAGCAGAGAGGAAGATGGTATCATTCCTTGTTCTTTTTTTAGCCCCAGAAATACTACTTTTTTCTCCATTTAAAAATGTCCCCATGTTATGCAAAGCAAACATGACTTACATATGTGCGTTATTTCGGATAATTACAGCAGACCATTTTGTTCTCAGCACGTTACTCCACTGTCCAAACTGCGTTCAACACAGCGCATGATGTTTTCCTCTCATCGCACGTGAAGTCTTGCGACTTGACTGCTTGCTTTCAGCTAGATGCCACAAAAGATCCGTGAAACCAGAACAGAGTTGTTGAAAGTTATGATTTCACAAACAGGGAATGGAGGACATTACAGAATACTGCAGGAAGTCAGTGGGATGACTGACGTGATCTGAGAAACGTCAGCTGTCTCCTTTTGGAACTTGAAAGGCTTTGTTGAGCTTTATAGCCAAAGGGACTTGGTTTATCTTAAAACCTTGAGTGTTCTAATATGACTGCAAGCTTGGTAGAGATATTCCTCAAATATGTTTTTACTTTTAGTGTCATAATAAAATTATTTGTAAATCCCACTTGTTCTCCTGTTGAGAATTTCATGCAGCTATCTGGATGTATTTCTGGATTCAAACTGAGTATCGTTAAGCTCCAGATCTGTAGACCCTGCCAGGAAGATTTTAGTTCTTGTCAAAGTTTCTACGTCATCTGTCATTAAACTTTGTGATAGTACAAGCCTTTCCTCAGCAAAAGAACAATTTATTGCTTAGCAAAGGTCTTGCATGGAAATCATGGGCTCTTCTGCAGCTCTACTGAATCCTTGTTTTCAGATACCAGATGGGAGACATTGAAACAATTGTACATTGAAATACGTATGATAGGAAAAACAGCAATTTTTTCTTTGCAGGTAATACTACAAATACATGGAGAGGGGTGAAGATAAACTGCACATTTTAAGAATCCAGCCTAAAACTCAGGTCATTGTCTAACCCCGGCTGGCAACAAAGCATCACACAGTCGCTCACTCCCCCCTCCACCCCATCATATGCCATCATATGGCATGGTATATCCCTTTGGTCAGTTGGGGTCAGCTGTATCAGTTGTGTACCCTCCCAACATCTTGTGCACCCCCAGCCTACTTGCTGGTGAGGTTGGGTGAGGAGCAGAAAATCCTTGGCTCTGTGTAAGCACTGCTCAGCAGTAGGGAAAACATATCCATGCTATCAACACTGTTTCCAGCACAAATCCAAAACACTGCCCCTACCAGCTACTAGGAAGATTATCGCAGCCAAAACCAGCACAACTCAGTTCTGTCTTTCAGTCTCCTAACATGTATTGAGAAGTAATGAATGTAGGACAGGTACCCCAAAGGAAAATTAGTTTTGCAAGTATCTGAATTTGGCACTTAAAATTGTCTTGGTTGTAGTGTGGATACACCTGGAAGCACATTTTTTTAAGTAGGAAAACAATAAACTGGATAGGATTAACTCATCTAACCCATTATAGGATTACAGAGAAAACCAGAAGTGGTTCTTGGGAACAGTTTCAGGTAGCCCTTTGTTCTGAGTTATGAGATTGCAGACTTTGGTAATAGAAACAGCCTTTCACATCTAAGGTTTTTGTAGATATTTCCTGGTCAGTTCATACACCCCCTCTTCCTCTCTCTCTTCTGTGAGTTTAACTAGAGAAATAAACCCTCATATTTATATGTTATCTGGCCTCTGAGCATCTTGGAGCATACATCTCTTGTAAAAAGGCCCAACATTTGTTTATGCAACTGGACCAACAGTAGTTCTGAGTCTTTGAATTTAAAGCAAAGTTACCAGAGACAGCTTGCTCCAGATCTGAGTATCTGAACTAAATCAGGAAGAGACTTGGCAGCAGATCCAAGCATAGCACTTACTGGAATATGTTGAAGATCCTGGAAGCTCCCAAGAAAGACACCAAATCCACTAGATCTTAAGTTCTCCAGGAATTTAGTTTTGAGTTTGCTGGAAGAGTTCCAGGATTCTGACATCTCAGAAAGTTTCAAGAGGAGTTAGGTTTTGATTTTTTCATCACTGTTTTTCTGATGATACCTGGTTTGTTCCTTGGCGTTAAGCTCTGTCTCAAGTATGGTTGGTATATGGTACAGACATGTGCTGCACTTGTCCACTTGGCAGCTGAGTACAAAATACTTTAAAAAGTAATTAGGTATGTTTTGCCAATTATTTTGCTTTCTCTCAGGATATGACTATGCTAAAATAGTCCAAAATAGAATACAGATTCCTTCCTTTTGTATATTGTCTGAAGGACAATTAATAACCAAAGTGTCTCTTGAAAGAAGTACATTAAGAGATTTTTAAAAAAAACCCTAAACAAACTAACAACTGCAGGGATTTTGGGGTTAATTCGAAGCTGCTTTTAGTTCATTGGTGAAAGCTGGTATGAGCAGATAATACAAAGTGGATGCTCAGAACCACAAGTGCTATGGCCACATCAGTGAGTAGAAATTTCAAATCCAGAAAAAGGAGGAGACAGCCCACTAAGCCACCAGAGATGGAGGATCCTCCTGCTCTGCCTGGGGACAGCTTCTCCTCTGGGAGACAAACCTCTGGCGCTCTCATTTCCTTTTGGGCTGCTAGTGCTGTGTTAGAGTCAGAGCTGTACCCCGTTTCCTTACAGACCAGAGGTAGCTGCTCTTCTGGACTCAATGGAAGCTGCTGTTCTGCTTGTATGGCTTCCTCTGACTATGTCTGTCTCCAGGGAGCTTGCTTGCAGTTTCAAAGGCTGAACACTTCCATGAGCTGGAGGCTGTTGCCCGAGGACGGGAATGTGGTGGAAAGCGCGTCCTGCTTATATATCAATAGTAAATTTTCCTACTCAAGCTTAGGTCACATAGGACGGCAGTTTGTCTTCTGCTTCATTTAAGGTGAGCACTGGAACCTCCACTGAGGTGGGAAGTGTATTGATAGGCAGCTTGTGCCTGTGCCAGCTAGATCTCAGCCACTCCTAAGTCTCTAAAATACTTCTACCAGGTTTGGGCTTTGGGTTTTTTTGGTTGGTTGGTTGGTTGGTTTTGGTGAGAATATCCTCATTTTCCACAGGCTGCTTCACTACTGTACCCTGCTGGTATCTTGATGTCTTATGGTCCATCCAGGCACCTTGCTGATCCTCATGGTTCTTTCATGGAAACTGCTGCCACAGCAGCCGCAACTTCCATTGCTGTGTGAGGAGACGATGCAGCTGCAGGTAGGATGGTCTTTGTGTAGCTTTAACCAGAACTGCTGCAGCATCACAAGAATCCACTGGACCAACGATGTGCTGGCATTGTTTGGCTTCTATTTACTGAGGCACTCTGAATTAAACTATGCTTTTTTTTTTAAATCTTGTCTTCCCTCACACAGTTTTACTCAGTTGCTTCCTGCCAGATCCAGAATCAAGGAATAGCAAAACAACTCTCTTTCTCCAAACCAAACACCCATGCCCTACAAAACAGTTAGAAAAAAAGTTTCTACTATATAGAGGCTTCCTCTTTTTTCTTTTTTTTTTTTTGTTTTTAATAATTTTAAATTCTTGTAATTAAAAATACTGTTTCCTACAGAGCATACCTCTAGCTTTCCCTCATCAGGCACCTGTATGTAGACTGTAGACTGTTACCAGCTGCTCTGCCACATCCTTGAAAAGTCCAAAGTACTCTGTTCAGTGAAGTAAACATTGGTTTGGAAGGGCTGCAGACAGGTAGAGAAGTGCCAGATGTTGGGACAAGCAGAAGTGCATTAGCTTCCAAGTAATTAGGATGTACTTTGCTAGGGCAGTAACAATACTCATTTATCACCATTTCAAGGCAGAAGAACTGTGCCTATGAACTTTACCCCATGAGTGGGTAGTTCCCTCCTGGGGAACGGATCAAACTTTACTTCTTGGCTAGTGAAAGTTTGAGCCTATGAGACACTGAACTCATGCCAAGAACTTCGAGAAAAGCTTTGAACAGACTTGATCAAAAGTTGAATGTTTCAATGAGTATGGGAAGTTTTAATAATAGCTTCATTTTTAATGCAAAAGGTAGTTACTGTTCCCTTAACTGGAAACGCTTTTTACCTTTGGAAAGTGGATTTAGGTGCATCTTTTGTTTGCTTTCTGAAATGAGGAACTGTTTTCCAATACTATGTCATATGCCAGGACAGCAAAAATGGTGGTACGGGGTAGCTAGAAGGTAAACTTAGCCTTTATCTAATAAGCTAGAAACCAGGGCAAGTCTTCAGGTTAGAAAAGTAAATGGATTTACAGGAGCACGTGTGTCATGGCAGTATGAGCTCCTTAACCAAAGGTGAGGGTATTATCTATCATCTGTCCTGTTCGTGTGCAACAAGAACTTCAAAACTGGCACAATGTCTGTGTGATTAGTGATTTTATCTACAGCATTCTTTAGGCAAATAAACGAGATCATTAACTTAAAGGAACCTCAGAGAAAATGGAAAGCTTCAAATGTTGTATTTACGTGGAACAGCAGATTAGGAAGAAAAAGAGATGAGAGAAAATGGAAAGAAGAACTGCATCTTGGCCAAAGAAGAGCAAGCTTCTCCATGAAGCTGCTGTCAGGGAACAGTTTTCAGTCCTGGAGAGAGGATTAAGACACAGGTAATTTGTTCCCTAGGATAATGGTAGCAAACTGAATTGTAGCTAACAGCATAAGAACACTTTTCTAGTTACATCTTATTTTTTCTTAATTGTTAAACGTTGTTTCTGCTTCGAGTGAGAAGATGGTTGACCCTGGGGGTCACCGTTTGTCACCGGCCTCCACCTGGACATAGACCCATGGATCACCACCCTTTGGCTGCCTCCTTTCAACCAGTAGAGAAAAAAGGAAAAAAAAAAAAGCTCCTAAGTGGTCCCAGTAAAATTGAAACAATCGACCTACCGGGTAAAATAACCTTCTAGCTAAAGTCTTGGAGTTTTTCCTGTAGATATAAAATGGTGGATTTAAAGAATAGCAAGCAAGGCTACATCAGAAATAAACACAGGAGAGATGTGGTAGAGGAGTACCAGCTAGCACACCACTTTTGTTGTGGTGGTTTTGGTTTGTTTGTGGGGTTTATTTGCCTTTAAAAATACATATGATACACAGAGAGAAGACTTCAGTGAACCTGTGAAGAAATTCATCTGCCTGTCACTTCCTGATTGTGACTAACAATGTCACTTAAACCGTACTTAATCCGAGTTTAAAATTGAAGAGGAGCTGCCTTTGGAAAGAATGGATTCCCTTAATGGTACCTCTTTTGTGATTCACAGCTGCTCCTCTGACAGTGTGAGAACACCTAGGTATTTACAGAGATTGAGAGGGATTATGTGCTCCGGGTGGCGTGGTGTGGTGTGTGGGGGGTTGTGTGTGTATGTTGTCCCTACCTTTTTTCCTCGTTTGCATCGTTTCTTCACAGATCCTTGCGGTGTAGGATGCTGATGAAAAGCCTGTTGCATCAAGCCAGCACCCCTGGGGGCAGCCCAGGATTAACCAGCCGCTCTGAAACTTTGGAGTCAGGTTATTGTTTTATCTCTATCTTCTTGTCTGCCGGGTTTATTCTTCCAGTAGTAATTAAAACCACTCAAGAATAGATGAGGACTAGCCATTTCAAGTAGCTACCCTACCCACCTGTAACACGAGTGAGGAAGATCAAGATCGTCTGTGTAGGGAATCACAGAATCACAGAATGGTCGGGGTTGGAAGGGACCTCGAAAGATCACCTAGTCCAACCCCCCTGACAGAGCAGGATCACTTAGATTAGGTCACACAAGAACATGTCCAGGCAGGTTTTGAATGTCTCCAGAGAAGGAGGCTCCACAGCCTCTCTGGGCAGCCTGTTCCAGTGCTGTGTCACCCTCACTGTGAAAAAATTTTTCCTTATGTTCACATGGAACTTCCTATGCTCCAGCATCTACCTATTGCCCCTTGTCCTGTCGCTGGCCATCACTGAGAAGAGCCTGGCTCCATCCTCCTGACTCTCACCCTTTACATACTTATAGACATTGATGAGATCACCCCCCAGTCTCCTCCAGGCTAAAGATACCCAGCTCCCTCAGCCTCTCCTCATAAGGAAGGTGTTCCACTTCCTTAATTAACGTAGTGGTCCTGTGCTGGACTCTTCCAAGTATTTCCTTGTCCTTCTTGAACTGAGGGGCCCAGAACTGGACACAATATTCCAGGTGTGGCCTCACCAGGGCAGACTAGAGGGGGAGAAGGACCTCTCCTAACCTGCTAACCACACCCCTTCTAATACACCCCAGGCCCTGCTCAGCCATGAGGGCACATTGCTGGCTCATGGTCATCCTGCTGTCCACCAGGACTCCCAGGTCCCTCTCACCTATGCTGCTCGAATGGCAATTTCTACACTAAAAGCAGTAGTGATGCTGTTTAATAGGCAAGAGGGTCTGGAAGTAATTCTTAGCAATACAGAAATTGATTTGCTCTTGCTGAGGGTTTCTCTTGTGAGTGCTGAAGCCAAACACTCATTGCCCACGAAAACAGCCTGTCAGACCACAGGCCAGACTAGCCTCTCAACATCATTATTTTCTGTTTTTTTAGTGAAAATACAACTATTTTAACAATTATCAGAAACTTATTTAAGGTATTACTCTGATATATTAAAAATTAGTATAGTTTCTATTCAGGAAACAACTGCCAAGCAATTTTCACCCTCCCAAAAGGAAGAATTACATACATTTGTCAATTGCTAAGCAACCTTCTAGGAATCACACAGATCCACAAGGTAGTATTTGGATGTGGCCTTGGAGAAATTTTATTTATTTATTTGTCTAGTTTCTCCTTCAGCTTTCAGACTGATTTTACAAAAAAATCCCATTTCCTAACTATTTTCTTTCAATACCTGTCAGCACTTTGGAAACCACTTTTACTTATACAAAGTTCTCCATCTAAGTAAGTGCACATTATCACAGACAGCTGAGGGTGATTGCATAAACAAATTACTACGTTTTTAACATCCATACAAGCTTATGATCAGAGCACTCAGAAGCATACTTTGCATGTGCAGTTCAGCATTTTCATACTTCCATGATTTTATTTCCAAGCCAAATTGCCTTCAAAAAGCAAAGCACATATTCATCACTGAGAATTAACTACATACCAAGCTTGCAGATTCAACACAATGCTGCTTTTCAGTTGCCACAGCATTAAAAATAGCATCTGAAAAATTACTTATGAAAAACTATTTTTCATACATGAATAATTTAAATAGACAAATGGAATTTTATTTAACTCTGTTTTCTTACCACCTCAAGTGGTAGTTTGAGACAACGTATGAAATGTAAGGATTTTTGATAATGTGTAGAATAGCAACTAGTGCAGAGGTGATTCTAAGAAGAGACTGTGTTATCTTATCATTGAATTTAAAGCTAACCGTGGCTCTCTAGTTAATCAAGTTTTATATATAAAGGCTCCATTATTAAGAATGTTGTAGATATTTGCTAAGTGGTTTGTAAGGAAAGGATCAAAGGAAATGGGTTGAAGGCACATCTGTAAACTAAAAGGAAAGGATCAAAGGGGATTGCTTGAAGGAACATCTGTAAACTTACTGTCCTGGAACACTAAGACCTTGAATGAACATCTAATTGAGATGTCTACACACACAGAGCCGATTTGGCAGAGAAGACTGAAGTCCAGGTGTCCCTGACCGAACTGTCTTCATTATAATACTGAAAATCACACCCACCAGTCAAGAAGACCCTTGCCCAGGTGAAGACACTTCCTCCATGCAGGCACAGTGACTGAAGATGGCACAGCCAATATTATAACTATAGATAAATTTCTAGCCCATCATTGTAACTGGGAGTATACTATCTTGTAGCATTTGTGTATAAATATAATGAGGAAACTAGCATTGGGTGTGCTTGATTTGTGGAACAGAAGGCGGCATCTCCTCGGTGTCTGTGAGGACTGGCTTGTTGCACACCAGTAACGGATCTGCTTTTCAAAGAAGTGGTTGCTATGGGTCAGAAATGCTCATGAAAACAAGCTACCTTTTCTGTGTGACATCTGTGTCAAATGTCATTTTCCCACCCTGAAAAGAATCTCCCCTCACAGTGATAAGTGATCCCACACTCAGACTTAAATAACAGCCAGCACTCACCTTGAATGCCTCCTCACTGTTTTATTTTCTTTAGAGATATGGTTTAGCATAGGACAGGAATGGTTGGACTCAATGATCTATCTTAAAGGTCTTTCCCAACCTTGTGACTCTGTGATTCTCAGTGTCATACTGATTTCTAGTCCTCAGCACATTTTACAAATCTGACCAAATCTTGCCTAGAACATCTGTGAAGCAGAACAAAGCAAGTAATGCTCAGAGGTGGGGCGAGGGGAGGAAGGAATCTGCAGAAACCAGGGGTACTTTGCAGTCACGTTAGCAGATAGATGGGAAGGGAAAACACTCAGCAGGGAAGGAGAACGTGCAGAAATGAAAAACAGAGACAGCGATAGTACGTTTGGGACTAACTAGCTAAACTGTGGGAAGTCTCAAAAATTACTTTGCTGTGACCTGAAAATAACTCTTCTGCCATTAAATGGTGGGGAAAGCTACCGTTGTTTTATCTAAAGAAGTAACTTCCCAGTTTGTTCAGTGATGATTAAGTTCAACACATGTGGCATCACGAACAAGTCAGACAAATCTAAGTCTAAACTTGTAGAATACTGATATTCTGATAACCATCAGTACTGGGAACATTCCAGGGGGGTTAAGTTTTGGCTTATCAGTTTTTACAATTTATTTTTTCCAAAGATCTCTTAGACACAGCTATCACACATGGATTGATACTAGAGATACATTTACTTCATATGATGTGAATTAATTCATCGGCTCTGCAAAGGAAGACCATGTGTCTTCTCATCTAATGGTTACCCATATAACAGCCTCACCCACTAATGTGAGGCAAGAAAAGGATTGCCAGTAGCTTTAGAGTAGAAGGGCATAATGATCCCATCATGCTTAAGGAGGACAAAATAATAAAAGAAAATTATAGCTGTTATACAATGTAACTGTTAGAATTGAAGCTTTGTTCTCTTCTACATGACACAAACCACCTCAACATTATTATATGTATTCTTAAAAGATGTTATTGTAACTTACAGAATTCTGCCTTGTTGTGTGTGGTTTTTCACAGAACTGACCATGTGGAAGTTGCTCACAGTGATCAAGGAACAGATGGTGGAGTCTGAGGCTCATCACTCTTCCCTAGTTAAGGGCCAGCTTAAAGTGTGGTTTGAGGACTCCAAAAAAGCAATGCAATTCCTAGGTGCATGGAAGTGTGACACAGAGACAACAGCATAGAAAATATCCCACTTTTCAGACAGATTCAGCTGTATCTTGTAGCATATTTGCTGTCAAAATAACTCAAGTCCCAGACTCTTAAAGATCTACTTGTAAAATCATTTTAGAGACCATTACTTATTTGACTGCATTCATTATTTTAAATCCTCTCAAAGAATTACTAAGAATAATATAACATGGAGCAATAAAGCACAACACAACATGTAAGTATGAATTGACACATGTTGTCTTTTTCTATGAAGAATATAAATATTATATGTGTCTTCTCAAAAGGCACATCTCTTACTAATGATAGCTTTTTACTTTTTAAATCTATAAATAGAGGTTAGTGTCATTCATCAATTAAGCAAGACCTATAAGGAATTTAGGAACTCTCCTTTGCCCAGGATGTGAAACACCTGCTTCACTTGTTGCTAATGAAAGATTTAAGCTCTACAAAGTCAAAAGTAAGCTTTTGCAGTGTGGTGACTAAATGTGATTACAGGGGAAAAAAAAAGTTGTGAATTCTGCAAGCAATCTTGAATAACTGGACTCCATTGATCTTTCCAGGATGCAGCAAGGGTAAAGAATGAATGGGAGGTATTAGCTTCCATGACATGATCTTTTACAAGCCAGATAAAACAACGTTGCAGTTATACAAACTGTAATATATACATTTCTAATGACATATACCTAATTTAAAAGAATAGCATAATAGAGTATCCATAAGGTATATGTTAAATAAGCTGAGAATGCCAAATGATGAAAAGTAGCCATCAGTCATCATCAATAGAATGTTTTTTGGGCTTACCTTAATAGGGCCCTGGAAGGATGGAGGAGCCAACACAGCCCTTGATGATCCAGAGACTGATGTAAACCAGCACTAATAAAAGGCTTCAGAAAACAGGCTAGTAATTAGTGAGGATAAGATAGTAACACAGGGTGATCTGCATAAGCTGGAAAAACTGAGCCCATTAGAAGAAAACATATTTTTTGTAGAGCTAAAGATAGGCTTGTCTCTTCAGAAGGGTAGACTGCATCCTGGAAAATACCAGTTCTGGAGAAACCTGAGATGTCACATCACAGTCGAGAAACAATGTAATGCAAGCTCCCCCTATGATATTATGGCAAAGAGGGTGAATGCAGTCTTTGAGCACATGTGAATAGTGAGCAGTAATATGGAGGAGCACATTCCAGGCCCACATACAGGGTGAGATTATGCCCAGTGCTTCACGACCACACTTATTATGTAAAAATCTGTTGACAAACTACTTGCCAGTTTTCCAGCCTGGAAAATATCCTTACAAGGGATGCTGTCTTCAGTACAGACAGAGGTGACCTGACTGCAGTTTATGCATACTTAATGAAACCCCCACCAAAATGAAGAATGCTATGCTTTAATGACTAAAAACAAAGATGAACATTGGATGAATCAAATATTAGAAAACAAGGCCAAACAAGCTGAATTTAGAATTAAGGTACAATTTCTAAAAGAGAAAATGTGATTAAACCATTTGAATAAATTGCAAAGTAAATCTATGGCTTTTTCATTACCTGCTTTCAAATTCAGAGTCTTAAGGGGGTTTTTTTTGCAAATATTTTAATGGAAATCCAAGTTATTGGATTCAACACAAAGATTAGCAGATGAAATCTACCACCTTGAAATATGTAGGGTCAGATGAGATTATCAAGCAGCAAATCAAAGAGTTGATTTCAGTGATTACTGGTGACACTTTCATGTGATTATCTGTTTAATCGGTGATCATATGGGAATGAAACTCAAAAAATCGTGACTGGAAATTACTTCTGCACAGAATACAGTGAAGAATTTGCTTAAAGAGTAAACTGATGGGCAAAAGCAGATGGGATCCTCAATTTATGTATAGCTCCTATCTAGTCACGGTACATGTAGCAACACCTATACATGTAACTTTATTTTTGGTCAAGTTCCTTACTAAACCTTAGGCAACTTTCTTATGAAGATCAATAAGCTATAGAATCATAGAATCATAGAATCATAGAATGGCAAGGGTTGGAAGGGACCCCAAGGATCATAAAGCTCCAACCCCCCTGCCACAGGCAGGGCCGCCAACCTCAGGCCTGGATCTACACAAGGTTGCCCAGGGCCCCATCCAACCTGGCCTTGAACACTTCCAGGGATGGGGCATCCACCACCTCTCTAGGCAGCCTGTTCCAGCACCTCACCACTCTTTCTGTAAAGAACTTCCCCCTAATATTCAATCTAAACCTTCCCTCCTTCAGCTTTAAACCACTCCCCCTTGTCCTGCCATTATCTGCCCTTTTAAAAAGTTGATTCCCCTCCTGTTTGTATGGTCCCTTCAGGTACTGGCAGGCTGCAATGAGGTCCCCCCACAGCCTTCTCTTCTCCAGGCTGAACAAGCCCAGCTCCCTCAACCTCTCCCTCAAGCTGAGGGAACCACCTAAACCTAAATGCCTGCTGCAGCCCACAGAGTTGGAAGATGACATGACTCTTCCTTCACAGTGAACTTGCCACCTCCAGTTTAGGTTCAATTACCTCGCTCCAGCTGTGACTGTGCTTAGAAGTTCTATGCTGGTTTCAAGAATTAATCTAAGCAGGTTGCTGCCATGCTGGATCAGTTCAGATGCTGGCCAAAGCGGATGCTATCCCGGAACTCACTTGCAGCAGACGGAATAAACATCTTCCCCTGAAGTGTAATTCACTTAGACGTTACTATAAAAAATGTTCAGATACGACCAGGCTTAATTAATGGCCATCTTTATCTATTGGGAATGGGGTCAGGGCCCTACTAACAGCAGCTGTTCCGGGTTTGGCTTTCTCTACCTGTCACTATTAATGATATGATCACTAGCACAGTACCTTCCCTGTATCCTATTTTTCAGAATCAGATGCTTATTCAGAGTATAAGAGATAACTGTGTTTTCCATACTCTTCTGTCAAATTCTACTGATGCAGCAATTTCTTTCTTCCTTAGTCTCTCTTTCACTACATTATCTGAACTGCTGCTGTTATCTATTTTATATTCACTTACACCCAACCCAATAAATGTACTTGTTTCCTTGCCTCTGCACACGCATTCTTCACTACCTGCATGATCTGTATAGGTCGCTGATGTTTTTCTCCACATCCACCTTCATTCCCAGCTGTCCTATTTAGAGTACCTTGACTCCTTAAATTCCCACAGTTCAGGGAAACATGGAAATCAGCAGGAGTAGAAGTTTGCTAGCCCAGCCCGAGAAACAACTTTAGAAATTCTCTCTTAACTTCCCTTTCTGTATCATCTATGGCAACTTCTATTTATACCTCTGTTTTTTGAATATGATCGCAGATTAAAGAACAGAAGATGTTCTTACATTTCTGAGGTAAAATAAACACCACTATTTCATCACTTTTTCAGTACCTATTTGTATGTTCCATCACCAAAACTCTAAATGCTAGGACAATCTCTAATGTATCTTTTATTTCATTGCTGTTCAAGGCAAAGCCCTGCAGTCCCCTAGTTTTTATGTCTTGAAAGACAAGAATTTTATTACCAGTCAATAATGTGCACTGTGCTAAAAAACACATCACTTAACATATCAAATACGACCTTGTGACTGTAGTTAATTGATGCTGTTTTCAAAAACTTCTTCACTGGACACAAAGAAAGAATTTTAAATTAATCCATAGCTGTGATGCTATCACACTTATTTCAGAAGATTCAACCAACACATAAAATGGTCTGCAATGGATTGGGATGCTCTTCAGCTCTCCTGCAGGTTTAGCATCAGTGAAGGGAGGAGTAATTCGATGCATTTAACAACTCCTACAAAGCCACCAACATGATTTTTGAAGCTTTGCACCAGGACTCATAATTGCATTACTGATCTGGTTCCAAGTGAATTAAACTGGGTGAAAAAGAAAAATGCCTTTTACAAGTGAAAGGTGGAAAGCTGTTTTCTGATGCTTTCAGTGAAAATACTACTCCTTTCACACCTCTTTTGAATCAGTGTAAAGTTGTCTCTGCCCCTGCTGAAAGGGTCTATTATTGTTGCTAGTATGACAGACCAATTTTCTAGATGTAAATACACACAAGTGCAAGCAACCACAATTATCAATGTGCTTCTAGATACCTGAATGATGATACCCACAGGTTTTGTGTAAAGCAGTAAAAACACTGACATGCTATATGGCAAAAAGGTGGATATGTTCCACATACACCTGACCTCCTTTTTTCCAGTATCACACCACTATAAATCAGCACCAAGGCCATTGGTTGGCCTTTGACTGATTTCTGACCTGACATTTAACGACCAGTCACAAATCTGCCCTCTTCCACAACAAAATGAATATACACAATTTCAGTGTCTGCAGTATGAAGCAACAGAGACCAACAAGACATTCAACTGTAGATTCAATTAAGTTTTAATCAAGCCAGAGATAGTAGAGAACAGTGTTCTGAATTCCCCCCACAAAAGATAAAAAAATACTTCGTAAGTATTTTACAAATTGTATATTTTCCTTTTACAAATAATATTTAAAAAATTTTGCTACAAAACATATAATACATTTCTATGTTACAACTGTTGCCTGGTTTCAGAATTACATATTACCTGAACTGTTCTCCTTAGAAAACAGGAGAGTATAAGAAATCCAAAACTATAATAAATATATTGCTAACTAGGGTGGCAAATGTTGGAAAAAATATTCAAAGCATCCAATTCTTTTTTCCCTTAGACTGCTAAACTAAATGGATAACACACATGAATTATATTAACATGACTAGATGTTTTGAGTGTCAGACTTATTGAACAGTAAAGTCAGTCAAATTTCCATGCTCTGAAAAAGATGGTACTGTCATGATTTGCTACCAAACTAGGAAGCAAAAAAAATCCACTTTGGAGCTTGGCATTTTCACCTTCAGAATTAATGGTAAGAGAGAAAACAATCCATATAGACAAAAATAAAGGATGAAGGTATTAACTACTGAGATTTATCCAGAAAAGGACAGTGCTCAGAATACAGTATTTTACCCGACAGGTAATATGTGGAAGTATTTATGTATTATTTGATACCTTAGTACTGGGTTTTGGTTGTCAATGTCAACCTCTCTACCTGCTACATTCCCCCTCTTGCTGAAGTAGATTTGTCTCAGCTGTTTAACAAATGATTCTCCTCCAGAGGCCGTAAGACTTGCTAGGGAAAAAAAACCAATAAAAAAATCTCCCCCAAAACTCAGCGAGCTGCACCCCCTCCAAGTACTCCAGTAACTTGTGTTGGGAAATCTGGGGAACATCTGAGGAGTACTTTGACTTGTGGACAATTGGAATTACTACTAAAAAATACCTGGGAAACTTTGAATGAGGAATAGATATTGGTGCGACAGAAAAAGTACTAATAAAGCTTTAATGAAAAAACCCCCCAAAACAACCACCCCAAACAAAAAAACCTGATGAACATTTGGCAATCTCACTGTACTACGCTGTTCCTCAGCTGGGTCAACCTGCTTGATAGTCAAAAGTCCTGCAAGGAAGAAGATGCCCAGAATACACAGGAGAAACCAAGACCCACATCTTACAGCCACACATACACAGTAACTGACCCAGTTAATTTTGTAGCACTGATTTAAACAGGGACTCTGTTCTCCTTGGCCCACTTTTTCATGATGCGGACAATGTATTCTACTTGAGAATTGCCAGTGCTCTTCAGGAGGTGCAGCACTTCCCGTAGCGTGTCTCTACAATGGTGAAAAGCCAAAAATTAAATAAGGGTGAGACCCAACTGATACAATAAGTGACTACCCACATCCAAACTATTTTGCAAACATGGTTCCTACCCAGCGAGGTCCATTCGCCTGTGGAACAGGAATAGGTAGAAATGCTCAGCAGGTTAGATCCCAGGGGAAAAAGAGTTGCGACAGGAGAAAAATTAAAAGTAAAAAAACCTCACCAAAAACCACAGCAAAATGTAGTTTATTTGGAGTTTAGCCTGAGCCTGAGTGTTTTTATATATAAATCATTACTCTTGCAAAGTAGTTCCCCAGTACGTGACAGACTTTTGCCTTTAATGCTGGTCTTCATTACAGCAACATTGAGCTTAATGCTGCCAAAGCACCTTACACATAAATACAAATAACATGGAAATGAACATTACCAATAGGTTAAACCAATATGAAGCTGCATTTTGCCAGCTACTTTACAGTAAGAACCTGTATGCATATTGAAAAACAGGCAAGCTACATGTATATTACTGCCTCTACTGTAGTAACTACTAAAAGGACACTTGAAGGGTGTAGCAGTTAATGAGATTATTCCAGCAGAGAACGGAATACAAGGAAGGTGTAAAAGCCAAGATACACACCTATCAGTTGTGTAAGAAACAGCAACTTTGGCCAGGGGAGAATGGCCATATGGCATCACAGCAGAATATTCCTGAGGGAACAGTTCTTAAATACAGCCTCGCTACTTTGATTCTCCCCGCCAGTGAAATGGGCTGAAAGCAAAATTATCAGTAACACAGATAATTTCCTTTAAGCTTTCATCAAGTGAGTCTACTTGTCTGACTTGGATGGTGTCTTCAGAGGGCAAATTTAAGTGAAAGCACAGTCTCATCCACTCATTCTTAGAGAAACTGTGTTCTTTCTAGGGTGCTGAGTGTTTCCTTAGTTCTAGTCTATGAACCTTAAAATGGCATGGCACAGTTTTCCATTCTTAAGCCATCCACACAAAAAGAGATTCTTTTTCTCCAGTTCTAACCCAAACTATTCTATGATTCATGAACACTCCATTTATATCCTAGCTCTCTTTCTAGTATAATAACTGATGCATTCTGTATTCCTATGATTCCTAGCACTTGATGATAACTTATTCTCTACCATATATTTTTTAATTGTTGGTGTGGAAGATAGATTTCCCAGTGAACATTGAATGGGGAATCACTAGCCTAAGTGTCTATTCTCTGAATGGTCAATAAAGAATTGGAAGAGGATATGTAGTCCTAAAGCCAAGAATGTGCTTCTAGTATACCTGGAAATAGGAAAAAGCAAAATAGGTTCAGATACAACACAGGATACTTACTTTGCTTCTCGGCCAGCTAAGATCATTTGAAAGACACCCACACAAGCACCTCTCTTGCCTTCCCAGTGTTCAGGATTACTGTCCAGTCTCTCCAGAACATCAAATGCTTTGGCTGAATAGTAAAACTGACGCATCTGCACAGAAAGTGAAACATTCTTGACTATATGACTGTCTTTCAGAAGAGGACTAAAATTTTTTGAGCTCAGCTTTCTAAAATCATCAGCAAGTCATAGAAGCAATGTGCACTTTCCTGTTTTCCTGCAGGCAACAAGTGACACAGAACAGGCACATTTCAGTTCTATATAGGGAAACAGCTGGTATTAAAACATTACTGGTCTATCTCTTTGAACATATTATAGACAAACTGCACTGTGAACTTAATTCCTTGGCAACAATCAGCACTGTTGTTCTGATCACACATAGATAATACTAGCCTAAAGAACTTTTCCTTTATGAGGTCCCCTACCTACTGCTGCACCAACTGCACCAAAGTCCTTGAAAGAATATCAACTTCTAACTATCCAAACATTTGAAAATGTTGAAATTTGAAAACTTTTCCTTACCTAGAGATCATCACAGAGACATATTTGGATGCCTTTTGGATTTAATTTAGAAAGAAATGTTTTCCTTCACTATTAGGGTACAGTGCAAAATAAGGTTCCCTGACTCTCTAATTGAAATTTTTCCTGAACATAGGAAAATCCACTTTGTACCCTATTTGTTCTGCCTCAGGTTCTCTAAACAGAAAGTTGTTTGGCAACAGTCAGTGCAAAAGGAGTGACCACAGTAACTGTGGCTTTTAAACTCAGCATAATTCGTGTGGACTGTATCTATGACTGAGTGTTCCTTCCTTGGGCAAGTCTGAATAGCAATGTTGTTTGTGGCCAGCATCTTCCCATGAGAGAGCTCTGCTGGGAAAAAGGGACAGGCTGTAGGAGTTACGTTTGAAAACTTTGGCCAGAGAAATACAGGTACTACAGCGTAATTCCCTTTTCTTCACATAAATGGTGATTTTAACCACAGGCAACTGGCAAGCACTGAATTGGATAGGAATAAAGTTAGTGAATATACACAGTACCAGAAATGTCAGCTAAAAAGAAAAAATGAATACTGATCTCTCCAAAGTGGTATCTGACCTAGTTCCATTAAGCAGATGCTGGTTTAATGTCCTCCTTCTATCTGACATAAAAGCAAGAAATGCTTCACCCTAAGTCATGTGCTGTTCTCTGCAGGGATAAGATGGGTTATTGCATGAAAAGCAGCAAGAAATTAGCCTGAAGTCCTGCCTCTCAGCTTCCTCACTGAACAACTATCAGCACAAAAATGGTGATCAAGCTACACCTCATCTTGGGACACTGTTGAACTTTCTCCATCCATGCTCATTCAGCATTCTGTTGAGTGAAGACTAGTGCAAATCCCTTCTTAAGTTGCAGATATGGTACTGTCTGTGGACCTCCAAAATAATAGGTTTCAGAAACAACTGGAAAATGCTACATAAACTCAAATAACATAGCCCTGCCATTTAGCAGAAGAGGGACTAACAGTGGTAGCGTAGATTGACAAGTTAAAACACTACAGTAATAATTTTTAAAATTAAATTCCTTGGGCTTTGGAGCAGTCATTTATGGCCACATGCAGACATGTAATTAGGCTGAAAAATTTAGTCCTGTAAGTCCAGTTTTCAAGAGCTCTAAATAAAATCAAAGTGTGGAGCTGCTTCTCCTCTAGAGTACAGTAAGCTTTTGAAAAGAATTTAGGCAAAGTAATAAATTGATTTAGGTGAGACTTAAAATGGTTTAGGGAAAGATTTTACACAAGGTCTGATTGTCAACTTGCTTTCACAAATTGCAGCTACAGGAACGGCCAAAGGCAGAGCCACTTGCTTGAGCAACAAGACTTTTAGAGTAGAGATGGTGGATTGAATACTTGAAAGATGTGCAGGAGAGAATTCCCTCTGTTTTAGAAGAATGCTTTTGAGATCACAGGGTAGATTTTCTGACTTTGTTAAGTGTTTTTTTAGGATTTTGAGAAAAAGAAAAAAAAAGCAGCATGTTACAGATAGTATGTGGATATTGCTGCTCTTTGGAGAGCTTGGCTGAACTGAGTCCATTAGAACTCAGCTTACCATCTTTCCTCTATGATGCCAAGTTTGGTTACCATATCTCTAATAAGCATATGATAATAGCTGCTAGCTCTTGTGTATTCACTTCCATTTGGCTCCACTGAACCAGCTCCACCAGCTTTACACCTTTGTTCTGCTCTTCTCACATCTACCTTCTTAAAACACTGAACTACATTACACAACTACAAAATTACAATCTGTCTCTATATTTCAATATAATTTAAATTAAATCTAACTCAGTTGTTCCCCAAATAACTTCAGTCCACCTTCTGGCTCTGACCAATACGTTCTGAAAACTGGATGGCCCGTGTCTTACCATGATGTTTTTCCAAAGTAGATTCTTGTCTTCTGTCACTTGTTACTCCTCTAGGTCCCAACACAGTGCAGTCATCCTTGCAGATGACAGAGAGGATACAGTGCCCTATTGTTGCCAACTGAAATCTTGCACAGCAGTATTCTGCATAGGAACATCAATTTTTCTTTCTCCTATAGTGCCATTTACAATCCTGTGAAACTACTTTATATGCTTCTACATCCATCCTGTGGATTAAACTCTCATGGGTTTTTTTTTGTTTCTTTGCAGAACAGCGAGAAAACTTGAATCAGAGATAAGTCTCGCTGCGTACAGGCACACCAACTGAAGAATCAGACGTTAGCAGTTCAGGCCTAATTGTAATCAACTTCCCAAGATCTCTTCTCTATTAATGTAGCTTTGTATAAACTAGAATTTGGAGGTGTGCCAGCACTGTATTAGCAAAGAGCTAATACTAAATACAATCTAGAAGCTTAGTAGAAGTAAGGTAGCGCATATTGTTATCTGGTTCTAAAACGCCCGAAGCATCCCTAATAAAGTGGATGTTGTTTTGTCTCGTTTGACTTTTAAAAATGATAGACAGGCTTAGTCTAACCTTATTTCATGAAAGGTCACCTCTAGAGAGGGTTCAAAAGAAGAACTATGATGTGTTAGCAGGGATCCCCACTGTAGGCAGTTAAGCTCATTATTTTTTCTGAATAATTTTATTTCTAATGACTACACATCTTGTCTCTGCCTCCCTTGGGCAGGTAGAATACTAGTTGTGGGAATTCTCTTTCCATTTCCTCATGATTAACAAAGGGGTATCTCCCATTGCCAATACAAACTTTAAGGGAAAAAATAACACTGTCCCAGAATGAGGCTCCTTGCTGAATCTGTGCTAAATATTTTTTTCTCAAAAGTTTCTTATTTCTGCCAACAATGAATCCCTAGTAGGAGAAGAAACTGTTGTCATTAATACCTCAAGCACACAGTAATTTACCAAAGTTTTAATCAGTGGGGTTTTCTACCAAAACACTGACTAGTCCTTACCAACTAATTCACACTATTAGATATCCCACTGTTATAAAAGAAAGTTGACTAGTTATGACAGTGATGGAAAGTACTCAAAAAATGGCTGTTGGTACAATCACTGAATTAACATGCTATATACCAAGTTCTAAGGAGAAGACTCACTTTGTAGCAATCATTTGCAATGAGCTGCAACAGGTTAAAGGACTCCCCTGATGTCTCCATCTTCAGATAAAGCTTCCAGGCCAACTGTGGTTTCTTATTCATAATATCTGCAATAAAAACAAAAAGCTGGGATTGTGAAAACAGTATGTACACACAATACTCAATGGCAGGTGGAATAGATGTTCCTAAATTTCTTTGCTTAATGTAAATGCATGCTTCACTTAGTGAGCATGAGGTTGGGGAGGGAAACTTGTCCTTATCTTCTGCCTTACTAGAGATATGAGTCAATTTGTCAGAGAATACTAACATCAAGAGGAATAATTATGGCATTTACATCTCAATTTATACTTCACAGTTAAAAATAAGCACAAGTTTGATGATTTCAGATGCAATTAAGGAACAGAATGAAAAGCATTAGAAAGTTATTTTATGTGGAACAATGAAATGTGGCAATCCATTTAGATGGTGAGATTCAGGATTATGTGTCCTTACACACAGACACATTTTAATTGGCACCAAAATGAGGTCTTTCATACTTGGTGCCCACCTCAATCTAAACATTTGACTCTTGTGATACATAATAAACCAAAAGTGGGGAATGGGACACAAAGCCCCTCCAAGCATAAGAAAACTTGTTATTATGCATTTACTAGAAAAAATGCTGCCAAATTCCTGAGATTTCATGCTGGTTTTAAATTTGCCTATATGACCTGAATTTTTCATTGTCCTTAAAACATAACTGCTGTACACAAAAATAAAAGAACCTGAATCTTCTATCTCAGCTGGTGGAAATTCTACTAGGGTGTTTGAAAATAGAGAGTTCTAAAATTTGATTTTCTGAGGATAAGAAGCCATTCTGTTGAAGCTGAGGTTGATATCAGTAATTTCAGACTCATATAAGCACCAGCAGAAAAGAAAATCAAAGTAAGTATTCCTTTCTTTTTCAAGTCTTACCATCTACTCACAGAGCAGCTGGCTGTTCACACATGGCCTACTCTTGTGCTCTTGCAATAGAGGGATTGCTTAGCTTATTCTATCTGTGCCCACTGTGCCAATACAGATGTTGCAGGTAGAATGGGTGGCATTCATCAACAATAAACATGTAACAGCAAATCACAGGATTTGTAGACACTTCTCACTTAGGAGGCAGCAAGTATTTTTCTCTTATCAGCTTCACATACCATACACAGTGGCAAACAGCCAGGTTTTAATTTCCAAATAGCAACCCATCTATCTAAAGAAATGGAACACTGTGCTCATTCAATGATTTTTTACCTTCTAGTCAAGAAAAATTTGGTATAAAGAGTACAGTAATATTAAACAAAAAAATACTGTATGGCATCCAAAAAAGATGCATCTCTGGTACTTTTTGTCCTTTAGAAAAATTTCTGCATCAAATTCTTTACAACACAATACCTAATCATACTCGGACATGAATGTATTATAATGCTTCACAATTTCTACAGCAGTTTTTATGCAGAAGGATCTAATAGCAATTTACATACTTGACACAAAAAGATAACTATTAATTACTGAACAGTTGTTTCTGCAAAGAATTCTAGAAGTTGTTTGGAAATGAAATATCAAAATTTTAAGGCAGACACAGAACAATACAATGGCTCTACTGAACTTCAACAGGAATTCAGAATGGCAAAAGTCATACTCAGGAATAAATATCAACTCTTATGAAAAGAGCTAGAAAATCTTTAGTAGTTAATATGGTATTAATTCTACCTCTTGCATAATAAGTAGCACCATCAAAGAGTTCTGCATCCCAAGATGTATGTCAAAGCACAGAATCAGAGATTCTACAGCACAGAATCACAGATTCTACACTGTCTACTGAACAACCATGATTTCCCTTTGCAATGGGAGTCTTTCCATCAAAAAAATCACATAAAACATTCCCATATAAAACACTTAAACACATCCAGGTACTGCAGCTTAATATAAAAAAAAACCAACCCCCAAACTGGCATGTCCTAAAATAGAGTCATACATAGGCATCCATAGGTGTGACAGGCCTGTCTGTAAAGATCAGTGATGTTGACCACATGTGCAATATAGTATGTCCCAAAACATATATATTTACATTCCAAGTACAACTACTGAAATCTGTTTGATAAAAGCACATTTTTGTATGCAGGCACTGTAAGGAAAACATCAACAGGAGACTCAGACTCGAGTCATTAGAAAAGTGTGGTGCTGCAGGTCTATCTGTACAGAGGTGTAATTTGCAATGTTTTAAAAGCTGACTTGGAGATACAATAAAATTTGCTATAGCGTATTAAACAGAGGAAAAATGTTCTGGTTTCAAGAGAAGAATTGAAAAGTTTATGGAAGAAAACACATGCTGGAGATTATAAAGGAATCAGTCATAGGAGTTTGAACAACATAAAGAATAATGTAATAGGAAGAAAAATGCCATGTATGTTTGATTCTTCCAGACATCTGACATGGGCTACTTTTGGAGTTAGACAGACCCTGGGGCCTGACCCAGTATGGGTGCTTCAATTTTCTATTTTACTCTGAACATTTCAGAGTTCTAAGTCAGTTTTTTAAAACATAAAATCTTCACTCAAGCAATCAAACAGACAAGTGAGAAGAAAAAGGTTGACTGGTTAGGACAAAACTACATTGACGGAAGTATGACACTGCTGCACTACAGCAGTTATTGTTTGCTAAAGCCAGATGTATGAAAGGTGCAATAACCACCCACACTATAACTAGTGCAATCAGCTTTTCACTTTCTGAATCCACCTACAACATTAAACTCATTTAAGAAAGTGGATTGCCAAGACTGATGCAATAGAGGAGGATATGTATTCTGCAATGCTAAGGGTAAAGTGACTCACAGCAGCGAGCTAGCCAGCTAAGGTAAACAAAATCATTCTTTATCTTCTCACTCTGGATCAAAAGGAACACCTGCAGGAAGGAGGGAAATAAAAGATTATACATGCATGTACTTTAAACAAACAAAGGCAGACCTGCCTCGTTTCAACACGCAGCTAAGACTTCAGCCACATGAACAACTGCTTCATGAGAAGAATTAGGGTATGCAAGTGCAGTGCAGGGGCATCTCTCTGTGTCGGTAAGCGGGGGGATTCAAACACTGCCCTGCTTATCTAGGGACTTCTGCAGCTGCAGAACGCGAAGCTGTGTGGAGGGTGCGGCCTGCTCTGAGCAAGTGCCAGTGGGCGGCCACGCAACAGCACCAGCACAAAGGAACACTGGGCCTGTGGGAAAAGCTATTTGGAATGTGTTTGTTTAGAAAGCAATGCAAGCAATTACATTAGCATCTTCTTGAAATACCAGAAGTTTCACATATATATGTGTGTATATATATGAGCACCGCTCCTCCCCATACATGTCAGAGATCATTCCAGGTCAGCAGTAAGGAATTTCTAATCGTTTTGGTTTCATCAAGGTTCAGAGGCAAAATGTTCATCTTTTGTAACTTGCTGTACAAATACAGGTTGATTATATTCTACATGAAAAGTGATGCGTGGGGGGAAGTTACAAATTTCAAAATGTATTCTGGCTTTACTCACAGGAAAAAAACCCAACTATTTATACCTCTCTGCAGGTATATTTGTAAGTATACAAGGATGCTACTGGCAAAACTCAAAATACATTTATAGAGCAGATGTATGTACTGGAACAGAAAGTTCCACAAATTACTGAAATTACTGACAGTTTTGTTGGTTAAACATTGCTGACCCCCTAATTTTGGGGGTGGGGAAGGAGGAAAAAACCCCAACCAAAACCACAGCATCATTGATATAAGTAGCACATTATCATAGTTTTGTTTTCTTTTTCTTTTTTCCTATCATTATGCCTAGGGAGGTAAGCTTCCTACTAAGTTAATAAGTGCTGTAAGACGAGACATTTTACAAGTTTATGAGACACTGGGGAATGATGATCTTTATATGAAAGCATCATCACAAACAAAGATCAGACATTAGGACAGACTAAACAAATCAATGATATAATCCTGTTGTTTAAACGCATCAGCTACATAACATGAGTTTATATAGACTCATTTATATGAATATAAAAACAAAATGTGGATAAACAGCAGTTTACACCTTTGTGTTTCTTTGTTGCCTGGCTGCAGCTAAAGTTTACCTATAGCATTATCATTTTTATCAGAATACCCTGATAGCATAGTTTTAAGATACTCACCTACATTTTCATTAATTTAACTAAATTAAGGTGGGTGAATTGAAATATATATCCATTTTGCCTGAGAGTCTTGGATATTTTTCTTAAAGAGAGATGCAGTTTCAGGTCACAGAAATTAAGGGGGTAGGTACTGGTGGAAAAACCCAAACTTAGAAACCCCACAAAACCAGGGGGACTCTGTTGTTAAAAAACCTTAAGAGTTAAAAAGTTAGACAGGAAAAACAAAAAAAAGTCCAAACCAACCAAACCTATGTGATTCACTTTAGACTACATGGTTGTTTTCTCTTCTGGCTTGTCTTCTTTTTGGCCTGTGGAAAATATTGCTTCCATCTTCATAATAGCTATTTGCTTTTGCATATTTTAGTTGTAATTAAGGTTCTACTGCACATAAGACACAAAAAATGCTGTGTGTAGAAGTTAATCTCTTCCAGCTGCATCTGGATGCTGCTGAATAAGATAGTGAGCACTTCCTCTTTTCCTCCCACATCTCCCAGAGGAAGAATTTTTTTTTCAAACACAAATTTCCAGGGACACCTAGAAGGTCTTAACTATTCAGTGCCTTTTACTCAGCATGTCCTAATCAGTCTGAACAAGAGGGACTGCCTGGAATCCCAGACAAAGGTAGGAAATCTGATTAAGAGGGCCATTCTTTGATCAATTAAGAGATCGCTGCAAGCACTCTAGTGATGCACCACAAGAAGCATGCCACCCCATATACCTCACATTACAAGATTAGCAAGATAATCTTCTCTGAATAGTGTTCACTAAGAGTTTCAGTTCCTCTAAGAAGGGGAAGATGCTGTTCCACCCAACCTGTTTATTTTCAACAACATGAAGATCTGGAGGGAGGAAAGGAAGGAAGGTAAGAGGGCAAATGTTTCCATGTTGTCTTTAAAAGAAAGTAAATACATACCTCTTCAGCCTCACTAAAATCGCCCATGGCAGCTTTGGCTTGGGCATAGTTGAAGTTAAAAGTGTCATTGTTGTAGAAGTAACTCTGGAAAATAAGCCACACAGACAAAACCCAAATCAAATAAACGAAAAATCCTCCCACGGTATAACAGCATTAAAAACACTGCTCCCCCTTCTCCCAGACCTGAGCCAGACTATATCAAGACAATGGGAAGGAAAAAGAAAAACCCACATTATGAACATACGGCATTTATAAACAGTGGGTAGAAAATTATGGACTGGCTTTTCCATCCTACATTCGTGACTACAAACACAGCTGGAACATTCCACAGCATTAACCATGAGAGATCTGGAAAATGCTCCAAGCTCAAAATTGCAGTGGCAGCTTTTGTGGGTATAATTTTCACTTTGGGCATGCAAAGACATGCTGTGCTGCCATGGTGCCTTTCACCTCCCAAGCACTTACTTCACCACTGGGGTGGTAAATAGGCAGTTGACTCCCTAATGGCTTACGGAGATGAACAGTTTGTTTTTCCAAGACTTCTTAAGGTTCAACATGAGATCCTGTGGATCTGGTAATGTGACTGATGCTAGTCTGACACACTGGATCACATGATGGAGGTGGAGCTGTAGTACCATGCTATAGCCAGGCAGCACGCTGTGTGGTAGCACTTCCTTATGCTCACGCCTGGCACAGGAGAACCCTTCTCTCTATTTGAAGTGAAACACCCAAGTTCTTCTCTCCAATAATATTAGACTCGACACACCTGGTTAATGACAGATTAGGTTGATCTTGCTGATCTTTTCTGAAAAGCTGCATGGGCCAAAGCAGGGACTACAACTCTAGGTACAGGTGAGTTTGGGTTTGACCTAAATAGCTTAGATTTGATCACAGTCAGATTGTACAAAAGTCAGCTGAGTGTGTTCTACATTCAGTGCTGTCCTGCACTGCTGCACCAGTTGATCTGGTGAAGGTAAGGTGGAACACAGTACCACAGCTGCAGGTGTGGATGGCATTGAGGATCCCTGTTGAGAAGTGGTGCAGTGCTTATGAAAGAGCATGCAAAAAAAGTGGAGTGGTTTATTGACTATAGTTACTATAAGAAAAACCTCTCTGAGTGTGTAACATCACGGTGTATGGAAGAAGAAATGGTTTTCCTCATATAACATCTATAAAATAAACAAAACTTGTATAGGAAGAGCAAACCTCTATTTTGTTCTCTCATCAAAGAGTGAGGATGAGGTAAAAAGCATAGTTGGAACTTATGATATAGGGACATTTGAGGAACCTTTTCCCTTCCCTGTCACAGAAAATCCAAGGGTACTGATCCAGTCCACCCACAGACATCAAGCTAGTGCCTTGAGAGGAGAGGTGGGTGGTTGCCACCATTTGCTGGATGTCTAGGTTTCACCAAAATAGTCTATGTTAGGGTCCAAAGGCCAGCAAATACAGCAAGCTATGTGAAAACACGAGGGTGAACCCATCAGGTGAATCTTAAGCTTAGTTTGTGAAAACATTTCAGTACCCTTAGGGTGAACTAACTGGTTTCACCATATGAGAATTACAACACATTACTGTATTCTTCCTCAATGACAGTTTTGTCTGAATCAGCACAAGTTCAAGGTTAAGCAAGGCTGGTGAGCAAGATCCTACTTTTACTGCATGAACAGTTTTTTCTGTTCAAATAGCCCTCACTGTATTTTTGAATTAAAATAGAAAAGAAACCCTGTCAGCAACCATACTCAAAAACTGTGTCATTCTATCCTGAATGTATTAGTGCTAGAGACCCAAAACCAAAACCAGTAGAAATGAATTAGTGCTGCTGATAGTGCAACACATTCACACACAGCTAGATGTTTTCTTCTCCCCCCCCTCTCCCCCCAACTCTTTTGTGGTCTTTTTAATGATCTTCAATCTTTTCATAAAACTAACTTTGCTCTGAATGATGTCCATTTCAATGAGATGGTCAGATATCCAGTTGAACAATGAAGCATTGCTTGTGGCCAGACCTCAGCTGAGCCTGAATGCCTGAGTTAGCTTGTCTACTCAGTTGATCCTCAGAGTTAGAATGTCACCCTCAGGGCAAGTGGCAATACATTTATAATAAGATGCCCTTTGAGACATTTCTCATGCCTAAAGCAGTTTTAATCAATCCTAGATGAAGGTGGTATGTTTTCCTGAAAGAGTATCATGCAATCTTCACAGAGTGCACAGCTCTACTTAAAGAGCTGCAGATCCTACTGAAGTTTGTTCCCGCAAATCAAACACAAAGGTGACAGTAGAGCCATCTAAACGCTGCCTGGTATATGGTACAGGAAGAATACTCTCTGTGACATGAAGAGAAAGGGAATGACCTAAGAAAATATGAGCAGTGGCTAGTCTCATTCAAAAAATGATGAGAACATTCAACTACTTCTAAAAGGACCATACAAGGAAAGTGATAGTAAGCAGAAAATGTTTTTCCTTAGTCCTTGCTATTTATCAGCTGCATTATCTCTCAAGTTATCAGTATGATTCCTTTCAAGAATTTAATAAATACATATTTTACTTAAGCTTGATAATCTTGCAACTCACTAGACACAATCTATAAAACCTTGAACTATAACGAGTTCCATAAGCAAACTGTGTTTTGAGGACAAAATGCATTTTCTTAGAAAAAGACATTGTGAATTTTATGCAATTCCAACAAGTTGTATCTTGTTTTCAGCCTCTTCTACTACAAGTGGAGGTTTCAAATCTATTTATTCTATACCTCATTATGTACATTTTCTTAACTTCCCTCTAGAGCAAATAATATCTATCTTCTAATTGTCTTAAGACAATAATTCTATTTCTAATTATTCTCTCAATCACCTTCCTTTGTGATTAGTGTCCAGTATTTCAGAGAAGAGTACACTGCTATGCAATGAAAGGCAATAATCTATAAATGCATTCACATTACAACTGTGAAAACCAGGTATTTTTTTAACAAATCTTTTTGCCTAAATATGGATCAAATAAAATAGATATATGGTTACTGATACTGAAGGCATGTATGTGGATAAGCCCAGTTTGCAAGCTGATACATATGTTATGATGTGCAATAGTAATTCTACATACTTTCAGCAGAATAGCTAAGTCTTTAAAACAAAACACCCAACCAAGCAGTTAGATCACCCTTCCCTCTCCTATGCTCACACACTAAAATTGTTTCTCTCAAATCTGACAAAGTAAGAATGCTCTTTCTTCTAGTTGATAAATATAGCAGGATTGAAGGCTTGCATACTTGTCACCATTTCTGCCTTCCCCCTGACAGTTTTTAAACATTAGATCTATTCCTTACCTGTATTTCCCTCTGCATGGGCTCTTACTAACATCATGCAAAATAACACCACGTGTTCTGTGCTCTTCCTTTTCCATTCAGATTTTCTTTCTAATCCTTCCTACAACACTTTATACCCTCACAGATGCAAAACTGTCTCACCCAATCATTTCTCTGTAGCATTTCTCTTGCCTCAGGAGTCTGACCTATACTCTGATCACTCTATTGCTCACTTTCATTCTCTTAATTCCTGTTTATTACCTTGTCTGTTTCTAGCTCTTTGCTCTAAAAACACTCGCCTTACTTTCCATTATTATTGACATTTGTGTCCCCAGATGCTACTCTTTCTCTCATTTCTAAGGTTTCCCATAGACCTTGGAGCTGGTGAGAAACTGTACATTTTCAGGTTAGAGCTTGTTGTTTGAGAATTTTTTTGAAGGAAATGGAAAGAGCTGGGCATTTCTGTGGGGTGACTCATTCCACTCTCAGATAAGTGTAAGGAATATACAGGATGAATTTTTCTCTGGAAATTACCATCTGCTCCTGTTGGGTACAGACTGAGACCAGATGATAACTTATAACTAGATATCTGATTTTTAGATGGCCAAAGTTAGGCAAAACAAATCTCATTCTTAGTTTCCAGCTCTCCTTTTCCTCAATTATACAAACACTCCAATTTGAGGTGGGGGGTGGGGAGATGTCTCTTCATTCCACTACAGTGGAGACATTGCATCAGCTACAGCCACTCGGGATTTCTTCAATGACCCCTTTCAGACAAAGTTTAAAAAACTCCCGACCTTCATAATTTTCACCCATCAGTGCCTTTTGGCATCATTGCAACCACTTTTTTTCTTTTGATCTCACCCTCCTTAGAACACTGCAATTGTGCTCATCTTGTGTATCTCCCCAGTAATTTCCTCTTAGATTCTCTTTCCTCGTCCTACTAAATCTAGCATTCTTACATCTCTAGTTCCAAATCACTGGAACAAGACTGCAATCACTTAACCCTGCAATCACACTCCAATCTCTCTCTCCTCACATCTGACTTATAACTGGATATCCATTTAATCCATTGAATACTGGTGATCTGATAATGCTGTATTGTGGTAACTGCAAACTCCTTGTATTTTGAAAAATACAACATTGTCTGTGGTGTACCACTCAGATTACTTCTGCAAAAATAATAGTCTGATCTTATTGCTTTGGTGATACTGCCCTAGCTTAGCTCTTCAGAGACTGCTTTCCCTGTAAAATATAGTAGTTGTTACCTTTGGAATCTTTCATGTCCTATCTTCCTTACACACCCTTGTTCATTAAAATATTATCCCCAATTATTAGCCTGCAGCAATAATTACTATCACTCATTCAAGAAATTTTAAGAAAATATTTGGGTTTTTTCCTCCAAAATATTTGGGTTTTTTCCTGCCCACCCCATAAAGGTCCACAAAGTTTTTAATTGTCTTTAATTATCTTCCTCATCTTCTGTGATACCATGAGGAAACCAGATAATGATTAAATTGCAAGTGTGATGAGACAGTCATACCCAGCATGCTGGACAATGCTATCTTACAAACTTCTGCTTTACATTTTAATTCTTTTACTGTACTGATCACAGAATCACAGAATCACAGAGTTGTAGGGGTTGGAAGGGACCTCGAAAGATCATTGGGTCCAACCCCCCTGCCAAAGCAGCTCCCTAGCTCATACTGCACAGATAGGCGTCCAGATGGGTCTTGAATGTCTCCAGGGAAGGAGACTCCAGCACCTCCCTGGGCAGCCTGTCCCAGGCCTCTGGCACCCTCACTGGGAAAAAGTTCCTCCGCATGTTGGTGCGGAACTTCCTGTGCTCCAACTTGCAGCCATTGCCCCTTGTCCTGTCTCCACTGGCCAAAGAAAAGGGGCTGGCCAATTCCCCCTGCACCCCATACTTAAGATATTTATAAACATTGATTAGGTCCCCCCTCAGTCGTCTTTTCTCCAGGCTGAACAGCCCCAGCTCTCTCAGCCTTTCCTCATAGGGGAGATGTTCCAGGCCCTTAATCATCTTCGTAGCCCTTCTCTGGACTCTCTCAAGGAGATCCCTGCCCTTTTTATACCAGGGAGCCCAGAACTGGACACAGTATTCCAGGTGCGGCCTGACCAGGGCAGAGGAGAGGGGGAGGATCACCTCCTTTGACCTGCTGGCCACACTCCTCCTGATGCACCCCAGGATCCCATTGGCTCTCTTGGCCACCAGGGCACACTGCTGGCTCATAGCCAACCTGTCGTCAACCAGGACCCCCAGGTCCTTCTCCACACAGCTCTTCTCCATCAGGTCAACCCCCAGCCTGTACTGATACATGGAGTTGTTCCTCCTCAGGTGCAAGACTTTACACTTGCTTTTGTTGAATTTCATCTGGTTTCTCCCTGCCCAGCTCTCCAGCCTGTCTAGGTCTCTCTGGATGGCAGTGCAGTGTTCCTGCGTGTCAGCAGGATCACTTACTGATCACTGTTGTTCCTGTGTTGTGTTGCCACTATTGAGTTTCTGAATCGTTTTATGTTTACACAGTGTCTCACACAGTACAGTCTCATTCCATACATAGTGATTCCATGGATTAGAGTGCTACCAATACTAAATAATAATACTAACCTTGACTGAGTTGAGGTAAATCAGGACATTAGCAAACTGTCTAAGAAGAAAGAAGCAGGAGGACATGCACTGTCTCCCTGGAAGGGTATCTAAAATTCAAAAGAGAAACACAGATTTGTAGAATTTAAAAATCACATGGTAATGAAAATCACTGCCAAGATTGCAGGCAACTATGAAAGTAGCTAACTTCTAAAAATAGCGTAGGTTGCCTTTTCAGGCAAAGGGCCATACTAGAGGTTAGAAAAACTATTAGATCATCTTGTCAACTTTCTCTACAGCATACAATAAGTATTGCAAGACTGTATTCAACAGCAAATTCTATAGAGATAAATTATTAAATAACAAGCCTTTTCTCTAACACAATTTATGCAGTATAATTTTGCCATGAATTATTCTTACTCTTAGGAAACAACACTTGATACAAAGCCTGAGTGTGCTCATTATCCTTTTTTCCTCTTTAGCCTTTTTACAGTTATGCTTTTCAGTTATCCTGGACAAAGAAGTTCTACATATTTTAATTTTAGTTCCAGCAAGAAAGTAAACTCGATACACTGAAAATATTGTTAGTAAAAAATTAATACATGTATAGGAAAAACACTTAGTGATAAAACACACTATGAAAAGTAATTTCCACGGATTTGGGATTACCATATTTCTCACAAAGCAGTAAAGCTATAAATTAGACATACAAGTTTAAGTGTCAGTAAACTCTGCTGCTATGTAATCATAAACTTTGCTGTCATCATGCTATGCTGTCATCTATTCTGAAATTTCAAGTTGTGTTACTGAAAAGCTAAAAGCTTTTTTAGAGATTCTTAAGTTTACTCGAACTAACTTTTGTTAGACCAAATCAGCAGAGATTGGTCAGAGATGGGTGAACTCAAGTAGCAGCTGGAAAGGCGTAAGTGCAAGTGATGTGAAATCACTATTTCACAACATCAAGTGGTCATTACAGAGCATGCTGCTCTGTGCACTTTGGTAAGGTGACAAGAGATAAGATTCTAAGGATACCAACAACCTTGAAGTAATCTGTTCCCATAGGTTAGTTACTATCAATCCATCTACATGAGAAAATTAAAGTATATATCTGAAGACCAATATTTTTGTTCCATACCACAGCACAAAATATAGCATTCCACTGGAAAAATCGTACATTCTCCTTTAAATAAGGCAGGGTAGTAATTATTCCTGGAAAGCACTACATAAAATCTCAAAATGTATTTTAAAAGCAAGCAGAATATTCTCATTTTTTACCTTCTCGCACTAGGATGACACTTGGCTTGGATGTCCTGTCATTTCTCTACAGAAACACAATCCATCCTCATGTATGTCTCGACCACATCATTCAGTTCTCCAGTTTAAGAAAATTATGTGGTTATTTATGAAGTGTTCACTTGGGAGCAAAAATTGGCCCATATATTTCTGTCCTTTTTTTACATGCAGGCATACTTACTGTGACAGATATATCCCTTGACAAGACAGTAACAGATTTCTTCAGTGTTCCTCCACTCTTGGTTTTAGTGTTTGGTTGGGGCTTTTTGTTTGTTTGTTGGGGGGGGGTTTGGTGTGTGTGTGTGTGTGTGTGTTTTGTTTTGTTTGCTGTTGGAATGAGAATGCGGATACTTCAAAAGTGCTCCTTTTCTCTCACATTCCGTTTCTGAAGTTTACATAAACTCAGCATAATTGATGCTAAGAATAGGTTTTTTAAAATGAAAATAAACATGAAAGAAGATTTAAAACTGAGAATACATCTTCAATAAAAAATAACCACAGGAACAAAGTAATAGAACCACACTTTTCCCATATATACGATTGAAGAGTTTCTAAATTTCAGTATTTATTCTTCTTGTTTGGTATCCCAGCATATCATCCTCCATTACTTTTAGTGAAAGATTTCATTAAAAAACCAAACAAGTAAAACAGCTGTAAATCCCACTCAACTCAGCAGCGAATAGGATTAGTGACAGGAAAACTAGAGTTTCATTCATCCCGTGTGACTCATGCAGCTTCCTTTTTCCAGGGAAAAGTTCCCATTTTGAAAAATTGTTTAGGGTGACCTAAGAATAACGCAAAGAAAAGACTGCACAAAGTCCAGAACATATGTTTCATTCCTCCCACCCAACCCTAGATATGCCTGATTTGGTCCTAAAAGATGACCACTGAAAATGAAAGGGGTGTTATCCTCCATTATGCTTGCAGTGTTTTTAGTGTAGTTTGTAAGTCTGTTAAGCATAAGGAACACTGCATTTAATGGAAATATTAATGTACCCCTTGCCCCAATTCATCCTTAACTTACCTCAGAAATCTGACCTGTTAAACTTTATAGCTAGTTAAGACCCTGGGAGAAGAGCATAAGAATAACTATAAAAATGCAGTTCTATCCTCCATTGTAATGCCAGTTCCATTTCAATCATAGAATCATAGAATCTCCTGAGTTGGAATGAACCCATAAGGATCATCAAGTCCAACTCCTGGCTCCACACAGGACCAGCCAAGTCTGAGCATGCGACTGAGTGCATCACCCAGACACTTCTTGAGCTCAGTCAAGCTGGGTCTGTGACCACTTTGCTGGGGAGCCTGTGCCAGTGCCCAACCACCCTCTCAGTAAAGAACCTCTTCCTAATATCCAACCTAAACCTCCCCTGCCACAGCTTCATGCTGTTCCCTCAGGTTCTACTGCTGGTCGGCAAAGAGAGGAGATCGGTGCCTGCCCCTTTGCTCCCTCTCATCAGGAAGCCACAGACCACAATGAGGTCTCCCATCAGCCTCCTTTTCTCCAGGCAGAATTTCATATCATTGTGATTAAGAATTGTCATTAAGCTTTAAAAAAAAACCCTATCCAGTAAACCAAGTTGTTGTTCTGGGTGAATATTGACTCCTACATTGTAAGTGCTTCCTGAGTATTTTTGGATTTTGTTTTGGGTGTCTCTAGTCCTCTTAAAGCACATAACTTCCAACTTGAGATTAAATGTTGTATGTATTGGAAAGGACTTTCACATTAGCTTTTTGCTCTATGTTCTTTGAGCCTCCAAGTCAGAGTTCTAATTAAAAAGTCTGGAGGAGAGAGACCTAGGGGTGTTGATCAACAGCCACCTGAATGTGAGCCAGGAGTGTGCCCAGGTGGCCGAGAGGGCCAGTGGCATCCTGGCCTGAATCAGAAACAGCGTGGCCAGCAAGAGTAGGGAAGGGATCCTTCCCCTGTACTCAGTACTGGTGAGGCGGCACCTGGAGTGCTGTTTTCACTACAAGAAGAACATCAATCAAGATGCTTGAGTGTGTCCAGAGAAGGGCACAAAGCTAGTGAAGGGTTTAGAAGACCAATCTTATGAGGAACGGTTGAGAGAGCTCAGATTGTTTAGGCTAGAGAAAAGGTGACTGAGGGGAGACCTCATCGCTCTCTACAACCACCTAAAAGATGGCTGTAGAGAGGTGGGGGTTGGTCTGTTCTCCCTGGTAGCTAGTGAAAGACAGGACAAGGGGTAAGAGTCTGAAGTTGCATCAGGAGATGTCTAGGTTGGATATTAGGAAAAATTTCTTTACTGAAAGGATTGTTAGATATTGGAACAGGCTGCCCAAGGAGGTGGTTGAATCACCATCCTGGAGGTGTTTCAAAGAAGAGTAGATGTTGTACTTGGTGACATGGTGTTGGACCTAGTAGGGCTGGCTACACTGTTGAACTCGATGATCTTGAAGGTCTTTCCCAACTGAAAGCATTCAATGATTCTATGATTCTTTCTTAACTGTCTGTTGCTACTCTTTTCTTAATGCAGTCATAGGATTTCTACAGTTAACAAAGGCAAGTCAAAAAGACAGGACCGTGTTTTGAAAAAAACAATTCCACATCTTCATTTTAATCCATTAATTTTTGATAATTCACATTAAATTCAAAAGCTTTGTAGGCCCAGTTGTAAGCAAAGACACAGCATAGGATTGCCTCACTGTAGTGACCACAACCTACTTCTGCATTATAAATCTGCAAAGCAGCTAAGTAACTTGATTAAGATCTTAAACAGACAATCTGGTGGTACTAGCTCCCTGCAAAGACTGGCACAACGGCAAGCGCTGAAGCATGACTCACATGCTTGAATAGCATGGCCAGCTACTTAGTAAAATCCCAGCTATACAAGCAGGGGGAATCCTGTTCTCCATTCTAAATCCAAAAAAATAAAGGTAGCAGATCAAAAATGACCACAAATATACATCAGAGTATCTAATATGCTAAGTGACATAAGAACATAAAAATGATCACACTGGATCCAAAGACTATCTGGTTCAGAAGCTTGCTGAGTAAGAATACACAGCTATAGAAAGACTGATGTCTGATTTAAAATATAATATGTGCTGTGGTATGTAATGCCACTTCCTTTTACGTTTCTCCCAGCTTCCAACAATCTGCACTGAGGACTTCCTAGTTATCACTGAAAAATTTGTGTTCAACAGCCAATGGACTTTTCTTCTACAAGTTTCTTTATACTTTCTGGTTCTCAGAAGATTCTGTATTCAAGTCAGTTGTGTTACGTGAAAAAATAATTAGTGCTGTTTGTTTTAATTGCCTTGCACGATGATTTATTTCAATGCTCCTTGGTTTTGTATGCTGAAGTAATTAATTCTTCTCTATTCCTCCTCTTGTCATTTATGATGTTCTGTATCACAAACATAAGTGGACTCAGTCATCATTTTCCAGGCCATGTATCCTCTTTTATCTAGTCTGTCCTTGTTTAAGAAGGTAGCCCCTTTCTCTGATCATCCTAGCGGTCTTTATTGTACCCTTTCTTGTTCTATCATGTATTTTTTTAGATGTAAGAACCAGAACTGCAGACAGTATTCAAGGAAGGGAATCACATCCATATACAATGACACTGTAATAATTTTTGGGTTGTTCTCTCCTCATTAATTCCTAAGATGCTCTTCAACTTTTCTGATAATTTTGCAAATACAGTTTAAATTCCCCCCTCCATGTACTATTTATCAAAGCGAAATTTAATCTGTATGTTATTACCCAGCCTGATATATTCTTCTGCAGCTTTCATCACTGTGGAAGCTTCTGTTTTTCCTACTATGGGCAATTCTGTACCATTGGCACATCAAGTCATGTTAAGATTTGTCTCCTATAACCCATTAATTTTGAACACGAGCCCTTTCTTTAAAGAAACAAAAGATCATTTAAAGTGTTCAAATCAGGTGCATTTTATCCTTTACACTACTATTTTAATGAAAATTACATGTTAGAAATAAGAAAAGTTATTATATGGCTTCCCTTCCTGAAATTAGTACTGTGGAAATTCTTTATAGGGTATTTGCTAACACATGGATTTTGAATTTGATTATGCTCGGATCACTGTAACAGAATTGGATTGTCATCATAAAATTTCAAATCAGGTTCTATGTAACCTCTGTGTTGGTCTAGAGTTACCTGTTCACTTGTGTGTTCTCTAAGAAAGATGAAAACTTAACATTTAAGAAAAATCATTCTCAATATTATGCTATGTCATTGCATTTACTGGGCAGAATAGAAGTCTCCAAACATTATTTAATTATCTATCTATATAAAATCTCTAACCTCTGGCTGGTGAAAAATTTAGCCAGTCTGGCTTGTGAATAATTTATCCTCAATACGATGAGTCTTCTATCTGAGCATGTAATTTAAAACAATTTTATGTTACTGATTTAAAAAAAAAAAAAAGAAGCCATTTACTCATTTTGAGAGAAGATTTCTACAATGTTTAGAACCATTTCTCCACTGGCATAATCTGTTTAGTAAAACCCCATTGTATGTTAAATAGGAACAATATCCTACATGTTACCCTCCTCCTCCTCCAACATTAAAAAAAATTATCTTAGGTTTATAGCTTCTTTTTCTAAAATCAGGTGTTCCACTTTATTGAACTTCTTGTAAAATATTTAATATTTGTATAAAAACACTTAAAACATTTGGTCTTCATGTGCTTGCTTTTTGTTTTGTCCTATTTAAATTGAATTCTATTTCTATCTCCTGCCTATAGTTTGTTACCTCCACCTTCCTTCCTTTGGGGATGCAGAAAAGCCCTCATGCTATTTTGCCTTTAGGAGCTACTTTGAACTGCGTGCTCTTCTGTAGGCCAGCTTTCTCCCAGAAGTTTTTAAAAAGATGACAGAGAAATTTTTACATGGAAGAACCATGAGTGTAAGATGCTAGCAGTACTAATGATTCCATTTATCTTTATTTGGAATGAATCTTTCCCATAGGCTTACTTTTTCAAATAACTCCCCTTCCTAATTGGACTACATTTCTGTACTCCTTTCCCTCTGCCCCCCACAACCACACCTTAAGTCTCAGCCTCTCTATCTTTGTTTGCCTATGGGTTTAAAAATATTTCACAGTAAAATTAGGCTTTTAGTTTCCTAAACAATTTCCTTTTTTCTTCTGGGTTTTATCTTCACTATACATTGTTTCAGGATATCTTTTATTAGCTTATCTCTGTATTATTTTTATCCACATGTGCTATGGGCACTCATCATACCTGCAAGACTGTTATGGGCATTAAGAGGTTCACCAGCATTGCAGCAATCACCCTGTGACTTTCTTGGCTATATGCCCACCAACTGAATTCTCCACTACCACAGTTCATATTACTTCTTTCTGTTAGCTGAGATCCTGACTCCAAAGGGATAGCCTCAATGCAAGAGGAAAGTCATGGATGGAATCACTGCCAGCCTTCCAACATGAAGCTTTGTGCTGAACAATCTCAACAGTAGAAGGACTGCAAGGGCAACAGAACAGCTCAAGAGTATTTCTGAGAGTTTCATCAGTGCTGCTCCTCTGTCTCTTGATCTCCTTCTCTTTTAGTCACCATGGGCACAGGTGAACTACCACACCAAAACCATGCAGAAGTTACCTACTTAAAGAAATAGTCCTACTGACAGTGCCTGCAAAGGAAATTGGAAAGCCCTGTTTCGGCTGAATTTCTTTGTTCCAACAACTGGCTTTTTTGATTTGTGATTTTTGGTTTACTTTAGCAAGGGGAAGGGAAGACAAGGTCTTGTTTTGGTTTATTATTGAATAGCAGTCGTAGATTTGCACCTATGAGTATCTGTACCTGTGAGGTTTCAGCCATAATTCATCTAATTAGGCTGCTGTCTTCTGTTTCTATAATGAGAATTATTAGTCAAAGGCAAGCTCAAGCTGCCAGTGTCTATCAGTGAAGACTAGCAGTTCACACTACAGCCTCTTTTCCAGTCAGATTCGTATAGTAAGGTTTGAAATTAAATTAATCTTCTAATTTAAACTTGCAAATTTGTTTTAGGCTATCAATTAGACCTGCTGTTACTCAGACTAAGCAATAAAATGCCTAGCAATAGTCATTCTAACAGTCAGCAGTTAAACAAAGATGTGATGTTATATATTTGGATATTGTAAGAAGGATTACGCAATGGAGAAAGAACATTTCAAACATACCACATTCACTGGCTGATTCACCCACCAACTGGAAGAGCTGCTGAGCAATTTTCAGATGATCTCTCTGGGAGGGGGAAAAAAATTCCAACGTGAGTTCCAGAGTTGATGGAAACAATACACAGTGAAAATAGACTCTGGTGAACAGATGGGGAGCAAGTAACAGACAAACCAGAATTGAAGTAAAAACAGAAAATGTAAATGAGCCTAGATACAGAAGAACACTGTTTTCTACAGGTTTTTTTGGAAGCAGGACAGAAAAGCCAAATTCAGCTCAATTTTTCTGTCAGGACTAGCAACAGAGATTTGTGTCTCACTCATTCTGGACTGAAGATTAAGAAGATCTGGAAAAAGATTAAGAAACTCAGAGATCCCGCAATCTAAATGATAAATTGTTTCCTCTGTCACTCCATTCCATTCCCTAGATATCTGATCACATGCTACTGTTGGAGAAGCTGAAGAACCTCATGGACTTCACTCACTGAGCCCATTTCTTGTCCAAGTGCTGCATGTACCACTCCTTTGAGGATATACTCCTGAAAAGAAAAGTAAAAAGGACCAGATAAGACAAGATGAAGACTTCAGGAGACATGTAAAAACCTACTTGCACATTATTTTCTTCCTAAGTTCAACTCTATCCTAATGCAGTATAATAGGTAGCTGGTTACTGTGATAGTGCTTTAGCACAGTAGTGCACTTAGCCCCAAAAATCCATTCTATTTGTTTGCTTGTCACTTCTGCTAAATATGTGGGATGCAAAGGCATAGTGTGTCTTCTGATAAGTCTTACACTGAAAGACAATGCACTGGAAGGAACACCACAATATACTATCACGTCCTCTTCCCTACCACATGACCAATAATCAAGTGCAATGTTATATTAATGCACAGATCCCACTTCAAGTATGCACACTGTTAACCATAACTGCTGCCATCCCTGCTCCAAAATGCATACTGTTTCTCATTAGGGCAAAAATGTTAAGAAGCTTGTGCTCTGCAGTCATGTTACTCTACTGAAATTAAGAACAGGAGTAGAGTACCCTGTAATCTCTACTTTGACATACAACTAGAGTTTAATATGACTCTAAGCAAGATCTTCTCAGCATGTAACAGACTCATTTGTCATATTCAAATCTTAAAACAATTAAAGAGTTATAGCTATAAATCTGTTGAAGTAGATATTCCTGATAAAACCTGACAGTTCTGTCACAGATGTAAACATCAAAAAAGAGACGTACACAGACCAACAATGGACTGCAAGGGAAAAATCTGAGAGTACTAGTTGGTATGCTAAGTTATTGTTTTTTCACACCAATTCAGATGCCAAATTATTATCCTATAGATGTCATGAAAAAGATGAAATTCGAGAAGAACTAACTGAAGGAGGTCATACAACGAGTTTTTAAAGTCTTAGTGGAGAGTTCCTTCCAAGTGGGAGAAAACAGGAAAAAAAGCACAAAGATACTAATCTCAAAATGTGATCAAGAATGATATCATGTCATTTGTATTAGGGATGTATATAGGGCAAAACAGAGGCTGAAGAACTAATAGCTGCAGAAAACTGTTCAAGTAAGTCTTGCTATACTGAAAAAGGCAAGAAGTGAAAAGCAAAAGCAGAAGACGATCCTCAGTACAGAACCACCAGATCTGTTTTCTTGAGGTTTTCCTTTTCCCTTCCATCTAATCCTCATACAAACTCATGAAAAGTCTCTTTCATGCCCAGCTATGTGACCTTTGGAAAATAAACTGCAAAGAGGAATAAATCAGAGACTAGAGATGTTGGAACAGCCACAAAAGAAAATTACAGTAGCAGCCAAGGGACACTGCAGTTTTCACTCTCTGCAGCCAAAGTGAGATGGAATTCAAAAAGACCTATTATTTAAACTGTTTAATATAATCTAGCTCATTTTTATTAGAAGGGTTTCAGGACAAACCTCATGAGCATATGAGCTAGTAGATCTTACGGATGGTAACCATCACCAGGGCAGAAGTGACAAGCGGCTGTAGTTGGAAGTGGGCTTTTATCTGTACACTAATGGTCAGCTCACTATAATCGAGTCTGCACAGAACAGAGCTGTATTCTTATTGACCCCAGGTGGTATGGCAATAAACATGCTAAGTACTCATATATAATACTTTATGCATGTGCATTAGGTCTGTTGTTGATAAAAAGGCGGAAAACACAAGCGAGGGAATAGGGCAAGCTGTCCTCAGGATATCAATTTTGTATCATACCAACTTGTAACTTCTGTCTTTATGTGCCATGACATGAGTTTCCAATTACCTGTGGAGCTGTAGGTTCCAGGTTCTTAATCAGGTTATAAGCCTCCTGCACATCATCTGAAATACCAGACGTTAGAATGCATGACAACCCATAGCACACTGTATTAGAACAAATCACTCATCCTCTACCATATTCCCCAGTAGTTGCAGACTAAGAAATAAAGCATTCAGACAGGAGGAGAAAGGTAGCTATAAATCATTGTGAATTTATATCACAATGGTGATGGTTTCTAGAACTCAAATAACAAACATGGAGTGAGTAATAGCTTCTTTATTACTACAATTTTCCTAGTAGAGATGACTTGGCCCCCTTGTTCATAATCCAGTGGTTGCCTTCTCAGTAGTACAAGGTCAAGATAATAAATCCATCATCTTCATGTCTTTTCTGTTCTCATATTTATTTACCCCTCAAGGAGGATAGGGTAATATAATTCTGAAGGAAAACTTCATCTTTTCCTTATCAATATTTCAAAATCTGTCCAGCAGCTGTTACCTGATCATAATTCTAACAAGGAAAAAACATTACTAGTATAAAAGTTTAAATGTAAAGTTTGAATTCAATATACAACTTCATTCCCACACAATAAATAAGTAAGCTGAAAAGATCTAAACTTTACCTAAATCAAAAAAGATGTTGGCGCTATAGTCTGCTTAGTAACCCAACCTGGTGAAGATCCCATTTTACTGGCAAAATTTTGTTAATACAGCATCACACCACCTGCCCATAGGAACAAACCTTATGAAACAAACCTTTTTTGGGTTTTTTTGCTAGTACACAATGTCTATGCTGTTGGCACAATAATATACATAGGAGCTGCCAGGCTCCCATTCAAACTCTCAGCTTTCCTACCCATTTCCTTGAGGAGTCACACAGTAACTTAGCACAAGGACTAGCCAGAAGTCATCATGTTATTTTTGGCTAGCCTAGATAACCAACAACTAACCAAAAAAAAAAAAAAAAAGACAGCAGCCCTTATTTTCATCAGTGTAGATCATCAACACAGAAATGTGCTCTTCAAGCCCCAACAGAAGCCTCTAGCAAACCACACTGGAGCAGCTTATGACTCAATACTTGGCCACAAATCCTGCTAAAAGTCACTACTTTAAAGAGTTGAGAAAAATGGGGGTGTGTTTGTGCCTCAGTTACTCTAGTTCAGAGCATGTCTTAATACAAGCCTCCTTCTATCAGACACCTTTAAGTTTTGGAGAGACTGCTGTTCATTAGAAGTAATGATTTCTCACATTCTTAACTGATGCAGCACACTAGCAAGACTTTAAAATGGAAATTTGGAATAACCAAGAAAGAGGTTTTAATCCTAATTACCCTTGGCCTCCTTTGTCAGTATGCAAATCATTTGCATACCACAGTGAGGAACACAACCTAACTAATGAAAGTTACTGCAAGTTTAACATAAATGAGTAAACAAGACTGATTTTGAAGTGACGCAGATGATGTGCATTGCTTCTGTGTAAGTAGAACTTAATTTCAAACATACAGTCTTATTAATATTATTGGGCAAGATATTTGGTAATAATACCAGTATTACTTAGAGTGATGTTGCAGTTTTGTGTAGCTGGGTGCTGGGAGAGAACGGGGGCTGCAGAAAATGGCTGTTTGAAGGAGCTGCTGGAATGCTCTGCCAGCCCCAGACTGTAAACGTTGGCCAGTTCAAGGCCCAAGTTATGACTGACCAGGGCCAAGCCAATCAGCGTTGGTCAAAGCACCTCTGTGAATGACATATAGGAGAAAAAAACCCAGAAGCAGCTGCATTTTACCACCAGAGAAAGGAGTGAGGAGATGTAATGAGCTGTGCAGACACCAAGATTGGGGAGGGTGGGGGAGGAGGCGCCCCAGGTGTCGGAGAAAAAAATGCCACTGCAGCTAGTGGAGAAACCCATGGTAGAGCGGGTGTCCCCCACCCACAGTCCATGGAAAAGGCTGAGACCCCACCTGTAGCCTGTGGAGAGGCTCCACGCTGGATGGAGCAGGTGGAGACATAGAGAAGATGCTGTGACCCACGTTGGAGCAAGCCCCTGCCAACACATGCAGCCCATGAAGAGAAGCAGACACACAGAGATGAGTGAGAGAGAGATTTGCGCTGGAACAGGTTTGCTGGGGGAAGGCTGGTGACCCCGTGGAGGACTGGAGAGACATTGTGATTTATTAGTGCCCGCCATAGCAGTGATCCACGGCGGGGCAGCTGATGAAGAGATAAAGCCCTGTGGGAAAAGACTCATGTTGGAGAAGTTTCTGGGGGACTGTCTCCTGTGGGTGGGACCCCACGGTGCAGCAGGGGGAAGGTGTGTGAAATGAATATCCCTCCCTGGCTGAGAAGGAAACCACTTGCAAGGAAATGACTGAAGCCCCCATTTTCCCAGTCCCTGCCCTCCCTGTGACACGATGTGGGGGAAGAAGGGAGTGAAATCATGACTAGAGTGAAGTCTGCTAAGAAGGGAGCGGGGCAGGGGAGGTAGAGGTGTTTTAAGATCTGGAAAACAGCTCATGAGGAAGTGACTGAGAACCCCATTTTCTCAGTCCCTCCCCCACCCCGTGCCACAATGCGGGGGGAAGAAGGGAGCAAAAACCCTGACTAAAGTCTGCTAAAGAGGAAGCGATGGTGGGAAAGTGTTTTAAGATCTGGTTGGATTGTTTTAAGATTTGGTAATGCTCCTGACTCTGGTTTCACTGTTTTTTTAGTGCAGTATAATAAATTAGATAGTTTTCTTTCCTTCACTCTGTGTTGAGTCTGTTTTGCCCATGTCGTTGATGACAGGATGATCTCTCTGTGTCCTTACACTGATTCCTAAGCCTCTCAATATATATTTTCTCCCCTGTCCAAATACAAAGGGGAGTAATAGACCGACTTTGGTGTGCGTCTGGCCTCCAGCCAGGGCTAAAACGCCACAAGTGATATTAGCCACAATCACACAAGAGAGAAAGGTGGCTGGGAACAGGAGACATAATTTACCAGTGACTAACCCAGTGGATGATTGGTTGTATGGATAGGGGGATAGCAGTGGATGCTGTATACACCTTGATTTTAGCAAGGTCTTTGACGTGGTCTCTTATATCTTTGTCATAGCCAAACTTGAGAGATAGCACTGGCTAAGTAAGATAAGGGGATGGAAAACTGGCTGGATTGCTGAAGGACAGTGATTCATCATACAAAAACCAACTGGGGGCTCATTACTTAGTCAAATCTCCCAGGAAGTGATAATGTCTTATATTAATGACTCAGATGACAGGATAGAGTACTTTCAGCAAGCTTTCAGACAATAAGACAGGGGAGAAAGTTCCAAGCTATTGAGAAGCTCAACAGGGTAAGAAAAAAAAAAAGGCTGATAGAAACTTCATGAAGTTCAAAGTAGGCAAAATGCAAATCCTGCATCTTGGTTGGTTTGAAAAGATCATCTAGTCCAACCCCCCTGCCAGAGCAGGATCACTCAGACTAAATCCCACAGGAATGCATCCAGGCGGGTTTTGAATGTCTCCAGAGAAGGCGACTCCACAGCCTCTCTGGGCAGCCTGGTCCAGTGCTCTGTCACCCTCACAGTAAAAAAGTGCCTCCTTATATTCACATGGGAACTTCCTATGCTCCAGCTTCTACCTGTTGCCCCTTGTCCTATTGCTGGCCATCACTGAGAAGCGCCAGGCACCATCCTCCTGACTCACCCTTTACATATTTATAAACATTAATATGGTCACCTCTCTGTCTTCTCCAAGCTAAACAGACCCAGCTCCTTCAGCCTGTCCTCATAAGGAAGGTGTTCCACTCCCTTATCGTCTTGGTGGCCCTGCACTGGACTGTTTCAAGGATTTCTATGTCCTTCTTGAACTGAGGGGCCCAGAACTGGACACAATATTCCAGGTGTGGTCTCACCAGGGCAGAGTAGAGGGGAAGAAGGACCTCTCTTCACCTACTAACCACACCCCTTCTAATACGTCCCACAATGCCATTGGCCTTCTTAGCCACGAGGCTGAATAGAGGAAGTTCTGACTAGAAGTGTGTCTGGACAAGGCTCTAAGCAACCTGAGCTAGTTTGACCTACTTTGAATAAAATGTTGTACTAGAGATCTCCACAGGTCCCTTCTCACCAATAATGTGATTCTGTTATTTACCTAGAGCTCTATAAATTTACATGATTTAAGGCAGGTGGTAACATACTTAATAACACACAATTGTGTGTCTAAGTGGTACAGCAGGTCACTAACCATTCTCCTTGGATTATGGGGGCTTCGTTCTGCTCCCAGTCCCTGCCTTCCAGCTCAGGGGGTTGGGTACCCAGAGAACAACTGGTCTTACTAATAGGACTGAAGCAAAGAAAGCATAAAGTACCTCAGCTTCTTCCTCATCCTTTGTCACAAGGTTCACCACCCTGCCCCCCTCCTCCTTCCCCCAATAAAGGATGGCGATTCTCCTCAGACCGCATTTTGTTTCTAATGTATTTATGGAAACTTTTTTTGTCTTTTACAAAGGAACTTCATCTGCAGTAGCCAGATTAAATTCTGGTTGGGCTTTGGCCCTTCAGTTTTCTCCCTACATAATTTCAGCAGTGGTCCTCTTGAGTTGCCTGCCCCTTCTTCCAAAGGCCATAAAGTGGTTTGCTATTTTTTGTTCCCGAGTTCCCGCCAAATCTCTGTTTCTCCAGGTGGGTTTTCTTCCCCTCCAGTTCATCTTTTGACACATGGGGAAAGCCTGCTCCAGCACCTTTAAGATTTCCTTGTTCAGCGTCACTTTGGCTCATGTTCTGTATGTGCCATATTTACAGAAATAGCGGTCCCTGCCTTCATAGGACATACACCTACCATTCCCACATATTCAGACAGAGGAGAAGTCCTCTCTCTACAAACACATTAACACCACCATCCCTAAAGCCATCTCTTGCAACTGAAGGAACCTCCAATACTCTGTTGAAGTAGATGTGTTTGGCTGCACAAAATTAAAGCCCTTCTCTGCAAGCTACGGAAACTCTTGCATCACTACTTTCCAGAGGAACAGAAGATTAAATAAATTCCATTCTACTGCAAATAACAAAAAAAGAGAAAGAATCAGATAGTCAGTTGAGAACAGATGAATGAATAATATCCCTGAAGCTATGAAAGAACCAGAGGAAGGTGTATTTACCTTGCCGGAGATAGTAAATCACAAGATTCAGTCTTGCCTCAGGAATAACATCAACCAGAGGAGGCAGAACCTGCAAAGCCCCTTCTCCTCCTCGGAACACCACCTGCAGAGAAAAATATCGTATTGATAACTGTGTATCAAAATCTTGTCTATGATATCTTAATTCACAGAAATTAATCCTTAAATTTCTATATTAACAGTAGGAAAATAGGCAGTGGTACTGACATTAGCATAATCCCTGCTTTAATCTAACTATAGAATTATGACATGTGACAATCTATTCTGAAGAATATAAAGTATTTAATCCATCAGGAAAGATTAATTTAGCTCAGCTTGTAGCTGCTGAAAGCAGTGATGTATTATGTATCAAAGGTTTTAAAGAATAATATGGTCTGAGACAAGAGTGAGAGGAACACATACAGAATTACAATTTGCTTATGATATATTAATATGAAAGAATTAGGCTGACAACTCTAGATTTATTTAGAAAGCCACAGGATCCAAAAATGATCGGAAGCAGTTGATTCTTTATACTTTGGCTTCACGTGACAGTTCTTTCAATAAAATCCAACAAACTTACTCAATGTTGGCAAAAAGACCAACATTCCAAAAAAAGAATGTTAATTTTAAAAAGTCATGCAAGCATGCAACTGCCATCATTTATTTTACTGCAGAAAGCACAAGTGTTTTGGAGTTTATCAGCATCCTTTCCCCTGTGAACTTCTTATTAAGTACTTTTTGGATGAAGACCATTTTCCAATACTAATTCCACTCACATTGCTGTAGTACTAAATAAAAGTTCAGGGTCATGCATTTTAACTTGTTTCTACAGTATTCTTATAGACTTGGCTTCACAAAATATCTAACAAGGTATTCTTACAGGACATAAATTATTTTAATATGCCATTTGGAACAAAAAACAACAGCATTATTATTTTCTTGACACAGTTGCAAACTGTCAAAGAACAATTTCAGGGAAAAAATAATACACTTGATGGCACATTGATTATACAGGTAGGATTTCTGGAATGGGACTTATACAACAGCAGAGATTCAACTGGGTCTGCAATTCCCAAAATACTCCGTTTTATGAACCATCAAGACAAGGTCTACAAATGACTGCAGTTCATTATCAAGTCTGAGAAATACATTACTCACCAGATTGTGCTTAATGAGCTCCTTGCCAAACTCAAAAGACGATGAGGCACTGTCCGTCAAGTTCTTGAGCTCTGCCTGGAATTATATACATTCCAAAATTTTAACATGAAAACAAAATGGCACATGAGCATAAACAGAGCTTCATATGAGCCCCAAAGCTGATAGACATCTCCAACTGCCTCACAGGAAGATTTTTTCCTTCTCACTTCTATGCGATGATTTTAGCAGTTAGATAAGACATATAGAGATAAGGTAAAAAGGGAACTGGGAAATCTGTAAGACCACTATGCATACATGTGGACAGATGGCTTAATACTGGGGAAAGGGAAATAGGTGACATTCCTGAGAAAGGCACAATGACAAGATAAAGGCCTTTATCAACATTACTGATTAAGACAGATAGCAAGGAAAAGAAGCCTGTACTTCAACTAAAACAAAGGTGAACAGAAGGGCTATCCAATAGATACCTCAGCAGCCTTCCCATTGTAAAGTCGGAAATGGTTACAAGCCTTAAGGTTAAGAGCAATGGTGCTGTCAGGAACTTGCTGAAGATAAACAGCTAGCACTTCCTGTGATACATCATAGTAATCCAGTTTGTAATAGCATAGGGCCACATATACATTCAGAGCCAGGTATTCCCTGCAGGAAGAGGGATTAAAGAGAACATTTAAATCTACGTGGATAGTTATACTACAGAACATAAAATCAGTGACAAAGCTCTCACACGTCTATTAATCTTTTACAAGCACATCAAAATTTGTGTTTCTGAGAAATGCTTATTATATGTCTTTGGAGGTCTAGTTTGTTAAATAAGATTGCACAGATCCAGATTCATATTAGTTTTTTTCCACAGCATCTACTGCAGCTTTAAAGAATTACCTATAAAGTTCTTGGTTTGCAAATTTGAGAAACATTGGCAACTTCAGACTAAGGAAATGCACAGAACACGAACACTCATTTGGTGTGGCAGAACAGGATTTTCTATGCAGTATGTGCAAAGATATTTAATATGTACATAAAACTGAAAATATTTTAATTAATCTTATTATCTTACACCAAGTACAATTATTTCAAAAAATCCTCACCATTACAAGCTATCAAGCCAGAACTAGACACAGAAATAAGACAGGCATTTGTGGTAGCAATAAACAAAAGGATAATTGTTACGATGGTTACTGATTTAGCTTTGAGTGATTTCTTCTACAGAGTACTTGGAAGTTAAAATCTCTTCCTCAGGCATTACATGACATACTTACATACATTAAGATGGACTTCTCTGAAGCATTCAAGGAAGATACTACTGAAAGATAGCTACATATTCTAGGACACCAGTTTCTCTTTTACTAAAGAATACTTCCAACCACTTCAATAGTAAAAACTTGCAGAATATAATAGAAGAAACACATCACGAAGTGCCACAGCAGGATAAATAGAAACGGAAAGAATTTTGGTCTTAATGGAATAAGGAACTCTCTATGTAAAAGTAAGAACTGAACACTTCTTAGAAAGGATAAGAGGTGAAGAAGTCAGTAATAACGAGCAAGGATAACCAGACTGGCTGTCAGAAGGGGGGACCTCCCCTCCCCACCCCCCAAAAAAAACCAACCCCAAAGACAAAGCAGGTATATAACCACCTGTAATTTCAGAAGAAATAAGTTTTAAAAGTCTCAGAATGAATTACACAAAAATATCACTAAAAGCACGCAGTGGAGAGCTGACTTAAACATGCATTTTCCAATAATGATCAGCAATGAACAAATTGTGGGGGGCTGCATCTTGTGCACGTTTTGTGGCGGAAAAGGAACACAAAGTACTTGGGGAAAATTCCTACTATCGGAAACCAAGCAGCTAAATGGAATTCAAACACCAACAGTACCAGAGACACTGCAATAAGGTACATGTAGAGACGCCCACCGATTCTCGAGAAGAATGCGCTTGTATATATCAATAGCTTCTTGGTAATGGGACCGCATGTAGTGGATAGATGCCAGACTAAGCTGATCCTCTGTAATGTCTTGCAGATTCTGGTGAGAGCTCATCAGTTTCTTCTCATCACTGAACTAAAAAAAACCAAAACAACAAACCTGACACATTCTCAAAGAGTTCAGTGACGGGTTGGGGGGGGGAAATGTTAATTAGCCAGATTAGTTCTGTCATTGCTGACAAACACAGGTGATTCATATTAAACATCTGGAAAACCTCTATTACTTTAAAGCTAATGTGACCAGTGGAGAAAGCCAAACATTAAAGAAGCAGACCAGTTGAAACTAGAGAAATGGGAGGCTAAAACTAAGTATATGTTTTCCTTTAAGATGTGTTTTAGACTTAATTACATGCCAGATGCCTTGATGGATAAGAGGGAAAGAGCTGAATCAATTATTTCACAAACAGAATTTTGCAACACAAGATTTGACTGTTATTGTTTAAGCCAGCAAAACTTTTGCTGTTTGTAGATCCAAATCTTATTTCTCATGGATAGTAGGAAAATGCAAAGCTTGCCAACACAACAGCAATAATTTTCAGAAGACTTCTTTACAGCACTAACAAATTCTCTTTAATCAACCCCTAAAAAAAATCCAGTTTCTTTAACTAAACAGTTTATTTTTAAAACCATTGCTGTACAGCACAACCATACACAAGGATAAAAATAAGGAACAGAAAACATACCCATTATATCTGTATTACAACAGTAAAACTGAGGCTATTCACCTAATCAGTCTACGTGAATCACTTAGTCCAGGGTTTCCCTTTGCTTCCCTCTGCTGATTCAACAGTAATTACAAATTTCTCTTACAAGCAAATTCTATTTTACAGATTTGTTTTTCATTTATCTGCTCAGTTTTTGTCAAATCCTTTTCCTTCCTCTCTGAGCTAGTCACAGACCGATACTCCAATACAAAGCCAGGAGAATGTGCTTAACAAAACAGCAGCAGGCTACATTTATTTGTAAACACCATTATGTCCAAAGATTGACTACACGAACTAGGAATTATTCAACTTCTCTTTATCAGAGACATCTGTAAGTGCCACTGTCACTACAAAAATGTTTTGAGATTTCTGTCACAAGCCTAACACTTAAGTGAAGAAAACGTGACATCAAAGCTAACATTCAGGAGTTACACTTTCTCTCACACAAACCTCAGTTTCTTGAACAGCACAGTACTTAAGTACAAAACAGGATGGTATAAAAACAAGTTGAAGGCAATATAGTTGTGTGTGGGAAGGGTAATAGGCATTTAATTTTTGTTGAAGTTAAAGTATATTTCATGCTATAAACAATATTACTTCTTGGATACCGAATGTCTTAGGAAGACCAATAATAGCATATAGACTACTTTGCTCAAATTGCTAAGTATAAAAGCTGCAAGTTAGGGAAATGTGTTACAATTCAAAGAAAAATAAAAGTCCCAGGTTCCTTGTAATCAAAACCACCATCAGGTTCCTGTTGTGTGACTTATACGGAGTAAGTTGGTAAAACTTTCCTTAGATACATGCTGAGGGCATCTATTCTGAGATCATGTTTTCACATTTACTTTCTCCTCCGCATTTGAATACAGTAGGGTAGTTGTGAAAAAATGTTTGTTCTCCTGCCATCACAGACATTTTAATTATTCTGCCAGGCTGCCAGCATGAATTACACATTACCCAACTGAAACAAAAACAAAGAATGAATGAAGAAAAGACATCATACCTTATGTGCCAGGTGAAAGAGTAAACGGTTCTGGAGACGACTCTTAGGCGCTGTAAGGAAAAGTCAGTAAGTATTGCTGCAAAGAACAAGTTGGGGTGCCTCTTTTTATTTTTAACTCCCTTTCTCAATGGACATACATGCACCCATATTCTTTCATTAACTAGACCAAGGACAGTTCTATGCAGGTCAAGCCCAGGTGCAGGTTCTACCAGTTTTAGAGTGGTTGAAAGGCCTTCCTTCCTGCTTCCCATCTTCATTCCCTGATCATTCTCTGCTTCCCATCAGCCTTAAAATTTTTATGAATTGCACTATCATTTGCCTGCAGGGCATTCTGGATAGTTCTCTGCTTTTGCAGAACTGACACACAGCAGAGCATTGCATGTTTTGCAAACTAAAAAGCAGCAACAGACATCAAGGCTCCTTCTATGACAGGTCATATTTGCAGTAAGTTGTGATTCATAATTTTAAGAATCTTGTCAATTTGCAGCATATTGCAAAACTCACTGCTGCTACCATTTTGTTACATATGCATATGTTACATATGCATTATACTTAGTTCTAATATTTCTTCTGTCCTTAGTAACAAAAGGCACATCAAAGAATCCTGCAGTCACAGCAGGTAAGTTTCAAAGATACAGAGAGATTTAAAGGAGACATCTACTTCTGCAGCCACTAAAGTTCATGAAATTCCTGCTCTAGTAGGACCAGTAATTCCATTTAACTCACTTCATATGACACAAATTATTAACTGTAGAGCTTTAAGTCACTGGAGAGAGACTCATGTTTCACTGAGAGTGGGAAAGGTCCTCGTCCAACAGAGCTATTAATTTCTTTTGCAAGCAGTCTTCCAAAAAGCTTTCCCTTGTTTTCTGTATTTTCTTTAGCTTACTCAGTTAATAAGCACTCTCATTCTAACTCAGACCAACCAGCTGGCAACCTATGTTCCAAAGAAAGGATGTACATGGACTCTTTACAAAAAGCAGAATTACTTACTGTGCTTATGAAGCCACAAAAGTGCAGAGTTAGCAAAGCAATGGTCTGCAACACAAGGCTATAATTCTCCTAACATCCTAAACCATGAAAGAGGACTCAAACCACCAAAACCTCTTCTCTTCCCCCTCCAGGACAGAATTTTCTAATAAGTTAGATTTTTTTTTTAAAAGCAATTTAGGGAGAGATTTCCAGATTTCTTACTCTTTCTTTACATAGTAAGAAAGCTTTGTAACACAGTGAGCAATGCCAAAACCCAGACCAGTCTCAACAGGTTGGCAGTGTAAGGCTGTCAACCTACTTCTGATAGGCATAACAATTATTTCTCTCTTTTTCTCCTTCTCAAGATATGTTATTTAATCACGTTCCTAAAAAAAGAGGACAGTGAATTTTACCTTTAAAGAACTGATAAAACAGAGAAGTCCCAAAAGGCAAAGGTGGTATGAGAGAGTTCTCATAAAACCACAACATCTTGCAAGGTATTACTGACAGAGCATCAAGACACTAAAAAGCTAAATGGTCTTCAGGTTAGGATATATGTGGTAATTCTCATTAGCCTAATTAATAAAGAACAGAACGTTTTTTCTGTTCTACAGTCAATCTTGTATAAGCAGCAGTAGTATAACTGACATGACAATGTATTCAAGAAATTATTTCATCCGTTTAGAGTACCTTATTTAAATGTATGTTCTTCAGAAGGCTGACAGCAATGATAATGTGGTAATCCCATATGTGCCCCAACATTAGTTGACACATTTTCCTACCAAAGTTTAGAAGGGCTGCACATGGGCCCCACATGTGCTTTAGTGCAAAACCTCAACCAACCACAACCACCCTTCATGATTCAAAATATCTGGTCATCAGAGACTCTAAAAATACAAGCAGGATAGATTGTGGGATTTCCATTGAAAATAACTATTGTATAATCACAGTACTATGGGTAAAGACACTGATGTTCCTTTCTGAGTAGGCTTTTTTCTTTTCTTTGAGCGGGTCGCTGTGAAAATTGTGACTTGCAGCCAAGACTCCCTCAAGAATCTGAACTGAGGCATTTTTGTTTCACTGGTCAACCAATGACTGAAGTGCTGCCCTCACAAACCTGGCATCTGATCTGACATCAAAATTATAATTTACTTCTTGGCAAAAGCTGGAGGGTTAGTCCACATTATTTTACACCTAAAAACAGGCAAAAGGAGAAACCCAAATTTTTATGGTGTGCATGGATATATGGAAGGAGAAAAAAATGTCCTGCTTCATACGATATTATATGATAACATCCATTTGATATTCTTTAAAATAACACACTTTTACTTAATGCCTGCCAGAGAAGGGAAGGGGCAAAATAGTTAAAAAACCCCAACAACCTCCTGCTGATATAGTACACAGAACCATGGAAACATTTAAGATCAGCTGTTTCTTTTCTCCCAGTGACAAATGCAGGAAGATAAGGAAACATATGATATGGGGTCAGAAGGTCAGATTAGTTTCCAAAAAGGATTTGGTTATGAATATTGGATAAAGCTGTTGTCAGTCACTGTAGGAAGTGATCCAACTGCCTCGTCAGTGATAATGATTTTTAAGGGACATTAGGCTTGCTCTTTTATTACTCTTTGTTCTACTGAATTTCTTTGTCACTGATCTATTAATGCCACAAGAGAGCCCAATCTTCTTTTCCTGCCCTATTTTTTCAAGATGACTGTACTTTTATTGTTGTTATTTGGGGTTGGGTTTTCTTTGTTCATGGTTTTGGGGTTTTTTTCTTTTTCTTTGATCAATACTAAGCAATCTAGGGATCATAATTAACATGATGATAATGGTGCATGGAAACACAGTGGACCATGCTTCAGATGCTGAAGACATCACTGAGGTAGCTGGATAGGATATCTCTCTTTCAAGCTAGGAAATGTACCAATATTCCTACACTAGAATTTTTGGCATGATCCGTGTTGATATTCCAGGCACTAAAGTCATTGTTGACATTGACCTTAAAAGTGTTCTGTTTATTTTTACATGGTGACACTGAACAGGGACTTAGAAGAGTATTAGTTAAAGTATAATAAACAGCTGTAATAATACTGAAGATGTTATCTGTGGCGTCCAGCAGAGAGCAACACACAATTCAATATGAATTTTAGGTGAAGCCATTAAGCCATGAAGCCATGAAGCCATTTTATTAGGTGAAATCACACAGATTCTATACCTTTCTTACTGCAAACATGGCAAGCTAAAAAACTGCTAATTGGTTACACACACTGTTCACACAGTATTGATTGGTTAGTGATTATAACGAGTTCTGATAAACCTATCTTATAGCTAAACATCCTTAGTTTACCTTTAATACCTAAAAGTATCCGCACACCTGCTGGTTTTGACCATCTTGTTCCATTACTCCCAAATACCTTCCCATAACTGCTTCTTGGTTTAGGGTAGCCTGTACCCCTATCAGCAAGGCCGCTGTGTTTTGAGAATGTGATTATTAGGATCCTCTCAGCATGAATAACTTTTCCTTTCTCATGGGAACAGAAGAATATTGTCAGGGCCTATGTCTTGGGTGAAGAGAGCTAGGCCGCTAGCAGGCCTGCTGCCTTTATCTAGTTATCTAGTTTATCTAGTTGAATAGTTATCTAGTTGAATAGTTATCTAGTTGAATAGTTATCTAGTTGAATAGTTATTAAACAAAAAAAGTTAAGCTCACTAGAAATGGCAGCTCAGATTCCTAGTGAGTTCCACATTGCCACCACAGGCAGTAAGAAGATGATGAAATACAGTCATGAACAATCTGTCATTTGTGCCCTCTTGTAAGAGTGCAGGGCAATGCTGATCACACATCCAGCATTAACAAAAACCATCTAGCAAATATAATGCATATGCTATAGCAGCACTTCATAAATCAACAGAAGTAGAACATATCTTAAAACATACATAAGCAGAAGCTGGTAGAAATGGAACTGTGCTGAGAAGGCTCCAGCCAGCACAGAAAACAGGACCAAAGGAAACCTTATTCTTCCTGCTCCTGAGAAACACCACCATGCTCACCTGAATACAGGAGCTGAATGAAGCCCTCTGTGCCCAAGAACCATAGTTTCACTGATGGAGGAAAAATGCAAGGGTATGGGAAAAATTGTTGGAAAAAACATAGTCCCATCCACTTGAATAGGGCAAGTGTTCAGAATTTTCTTGAATGAAACATATAAAGGACATTAGTTGAAATTTTCCCATTGCCAAAACACTCAAAAGCCAGTTCAACTATGTTGTTATTTGCAATATATACACATTTAATTTCAGTCATGCTAAAGCATGGCAAGTTAAAGACCATCAAAACAAAAAAATATCATTAGTCCTGTTCTGTAGCTTCACTGTACTTTAAAAAGCAATACAAGAAAATAAGATTAGTAGTTTTTAAATATGTATAAATTAGTATTTTCACTTGCTCACTTGAAAAGTTCCATGTATCAGACTCTACTGGTTCAAAACTACAGATAAAATGCAATGAAAATGAACTACTGTTCTCAAAAAGATACAGTACAAGCAAGAAAACAGATAATTTTGCATGTAGGGGAACATACAGTCTAAAGAAAAAGAAAACCCAGGAACTTTTCCATGCCCACTTGTAACTTCACATTTTCACCAGTGACTATGACTGACACCTGGCAAACATTAGTACATTCATAAGCAAAACTGGTTTGGAAAATGTGGTTTTCTTCCTAACTCATCTGTTTTCTGCTTTTATACAGTATTGCTCCTTCCAGTATAGGCTGTGAAATGAGAAGTATTTGTGCTCAGTGAAACCACACACAGATCTGACACACGCAGAGTTGTGAAGAAGTAAACTAATTACAAAGCTTTACCCATGAAAAATTAGAAGGGAGGAGGGAGAAAAAAAAAAAAGATTTCTTTAATGACTGGTTCAGCAGCACAACCTTGCCTGTGCATGAATCTTAAATATAATTGTAAAATTTTGTTTATCCTAAAAGGCCTGTTTTTCATAACAGATTTAACTGCAGCTCCACTTATGTGCACATTTTGTGGTTTAAAAGAACACTGTTAGTTCTTGTGTTTTTCTTAATGCAGTGCTAGCCAACAGCTTCTGAGAGCGCTGTGCAGGCTAAACACAAGGTTCTGTTGCCAGGATCACTGTGCAAGTGTGCCAGGCTGAGTTTCTGGTACTTGTCCTTTGCAAGACACAAGAACTAGGAAACGCAATATAATTATAAAGCAAGATACTCTTTTAAAAAATTGTAATTTATTATTATTTAGTAAATCAAGATGAAGACCTTCAGCCTTATTCTCCCAGGACTAGACGGGCTAGCATACAGCATGGAAACATATGTTCAGCCAATATATGACAGCACAGATTCAAAATGAGTAAACAAAGCATCACTTGGCAGCTTCACTATGGATGACTATGAAACAACAGTAGCTGACTTGAAGTAACTCTACCCTCACTTCAGACCCAGGAACATTAGTAACTGTAATGTAAGGGGACAGCAGGGAAAAAGGAGAAGCCAGAAATATCAGAAAGGAATTTGGAAGAAAGCCTAAGGGAGATAAAGTGCAGCTCTAATGAAAAACCTTCAAAGATGAATTTTTCTTTATTGCCTTTTTGCTCTACTTCTAGGTTATATTTGCAGTACTTTTGTTTATGTGACTTTTGATATACAGATTTATTCTTTCCTGAGAGAATGTAACATGAAGTTTTAATTAAGTAATGACAAGCTAGGAGAACACTTTACATCCATTATAAAATAAACATACAACCTTGCTCCACAAAAGATTGTGGACTATATATCTTTTACAAAATGCAATAATTGCCTCATGGATTTTAATGCTAATTTCCTATTTTTAAAGTATTTTTTGACAAACATTTAATAATTTTAAGTAATAGTACATGAACTGCTATTTGATCTCTAGGTATTGTACACGTTTTGTGGAAAATCTCTTCTAGAAAGCTAGCTGACATTTATGTTCCCTTTCACACAGAGATTCTATCACTGTAGAAATTTAGAATTATAGCTGAAAATGTATTTCTCCCTCATATGTTTTAGCATTATGGTACTTTTAAGGACTCAGCATAACTGCAGCAATGAACAGCAAGCAGTATGCAAGGATTCAGGCAAAATAATCCCAAAATAGCAATGGTAAGCAGCCCAACACTAATGCTACTTTTTTCAGCAGTATTCAAGGCAGTACTGGATAAACAGTGGTGCTCTAGAGACTTCACCTGTTTATGAAATATTTTGCTTCTTCAGGATCTTTGCAAAATCACAGAAGAGATCACAAGATGTTATGACATCAACTGTCAGTAACACATTGCAAATGTCCATCATTGGTACAATCCCAAAATGTTAAGAAAACCTAAACAAGGATCTCTCTGGAGTGAAAATTAAATGGTTCAACCTCAATGCAAGAAAGACTGAAGCAATAGGAATGGAAATACACAATACCTGGAAGCCTTCAATGGAGAAAGGACAAGTGTCACAAATCTTCAGCTGTGACTGTCTCCAAGCCTGACCAAGCTTAAGTGGCCAGAAACTGTTGGTATTACAGTACTCCCAAGAAAGCTTTACTACCTCACTAAAAAACCAGGCCTGGTGTCCTTCTGAAACAATTACATAAAATCAGGAACAGATATTACTAGTGTGAGCACTCAGTAATTCTCTGTTCCTCCCTCAGCTATGTTTGCACTCCTTTCTTAATATTCCTGCCCTGTCCTCCTGCACTAGAGTACCACGAACCATACCCCCTACCCTGCCACTCACCATGCTACTATGAACTAATCTGAAAGGGCATGAAACAATTACACTTCCCTCACTGACAGCTCACAGTTAATAAAGATGAACGCCCAGCTGTGTATTTGTCATCTCTAGAACAGATTGCTGTAATTCACATTACATGAAGCTGACAATGACTCCAACTGGTACAGGATGCTCTACTTGCTTCTTGCATGGTTTCGGTCAAAGTGAAACCTCAGGCTCTATTGCCCAATTATTTGTAGATTCCACTTCAAGTCCTAGATTGTAATCTCCAGAACTCAAATCTGTGGTACAGTAAAGATTAAATTGTTTTCTGTGAACACTGGAAATTTACACACCTCTTAAACAGTTGTGCATAAAACCTTTTACAGTTGGAAGCAAAACATTGCCAGTTGTGGGATTCAAGCTCAGCATAATCTTTAAGAAGATTTAAAAGAGATACAAAAATCTAATTATTTCTAAAAGATACTACTAAAATGTCCCTTTTGAAGGCACTCCTCTGCAACAGCAGAAAGTACACAATTATTTTCTCCCTACCCTAATTTCAGCTCAAGACCAGAAGACTAAAAAAAGAAATACCCATACTTTGATAACAGTTTTCCCTAAAAAAGCAATTGTCAGATCTTGACTGAGAGGATCACTACTGTTAATTCCACTTCAAAAGCAGCGATGCTGTGGTTATGGGAAACAATATAAATAGAAAGTGTTGGATAACAAAATTAAACTGCAGAAACATTTTTAGGCTGTAAAAATTCTCTTGGAATCTGATCACCATTCCTCTTCTTTAAATGATCCCATGAGTGTTCAAGACTAAAGCAGAACTGTAACAATGTGACTGCAATGACTTCCACGCCTTGAAGAGTCAGATACCTACTGACTTGTAGGGCAAGAGGGTGACCTACTAAGCTATTCAAGTTATGTAAGCAGAATTCTTGTCCACATCAGGGAGATGCCTATTTTTTGATAATTTCACTAGCCTAATTAGCTTCATCTGCACTGGCTCAGAGACATGGAATCAGTCAAAAACACGTGGATCAGCATATGCTGGGTTTTGTATTTAGAAATTAATAAGAGAAATTATTTTCCAGATGTTTCCTTCAATTACAGTTGTTGCTCCACCTGCCCAGGGTATTTTTAGGAAGCAAACTGCACCATAACTCTCCTGTCAAATGAAAAACAAAAAAAGCCAAACAAAAAAAACCCCTTTACTCAAAAGAATCCTTTATTCCTATGAAAAAAACACATTGAATACTTTATCTGGAAATCAGTTCAAGTGTTGAAGTTAACAAGTAGTTCTTTCCATCAGAGACAAGCATCTCACCTTTCAAGGCTGCTTGTTCAGCTTGTGTATACATCCCTAGAAAGAAGTATGTACAGGCAAGGTTCACCCAAACATCTGGATTGCAAGATGGTTGTTTGGTTAAGGCCTCATATTCCTGTAACAGAACAGAGGGTTGACTTTTTAAAAATATGGAAGAGCACAGACTTATATTAAATATTATTATTTCTTCCACAATTTTACAAGTTAACATTATTGAGCTCAAATTACTTATTCTCAAGTTCAGTGCAGATACTACAGTGAAAGGATTACATTTTAACCTAAGATAGGCCCTTTGCTCTTCTTTGTTTACAACAATTAACAGACAACAGGGACAAGGAGCTCTATAAATCTTCACTGCAGTAGCATGAATTCTGTCAACACTGGAGTTATAAATATATATATAATATTTGTATTATTATATATGTGTTTATTATAAATACATAATTATTTATACTTACAAAAGAGAAATATATCAAAGTTATAAAGGCATTAACACAACCAACTTTTTGTCAGTCTTTTATGATGCTTTACTAACTTCCCAGTCAAAGCTTGGGAACCATAAGCACCAGAAAAATCTCTTTGTGAATGCTTACTGGAGGAAGTGTTAAACATGTTTTTATAAACCTCTAGGTCTTATTTAGAGATTAAACCAGTGGTCTCAAAAATGGGGTCTGCACACCCCAGTATTTGTATAATACCATTGGGTGCAGGAAGAACTTTTTTTTTTGGCAACATTAATAACTAAAATATTTTTAAACCAGTGTTTATTTCATCTTTATCACAACCATTTTTAATTTCTATTTTTGTGTATATTTTGTAACTACATAATATATTAGCACATGTATATCCTTTTTATATATATGTATGTATGCATGCCAGGGGAGTGTGCTGAAAAAACTCTTTACCTTTTTTTTACAGAGGTACATGATCAAAATTGTTTGGAGACCACTGCATTAAAATACAAGCCTACAAGTCAGTATTGGGTAAATTCAAGATATCCTAACAGCAAAGATATAATTACAGTAAATATTACTAAACTGTGCCTAACTTCAGCATTTCCCATTTTAAGACTTACAGCCAGCTGCTGTAGAAAACCACTAGATACCACATTCTGTTATTTCTTACACCTCCACATTGTGTATCATAGAATCATAGAATGGTCTGGGTTGGAAGGGACCCCAAGGTGACATAAAGCTCTCACAAGACCTGATGAAAGCATGCCATCCACATACTCCCAATCACAATAAGCCTCTCATCCCTCCAAACAACACAACCCCTTATTGACTTCTTACTCTTCCTTCAAACATATGAATTGGAATTTCCCTCTGCCTGGGGAGAGTTTACCAGATTGGGCCACTACGGGTGGAAGACTTTGTACCTCTGGGGGAAAGGCACAGATGTGTATATAGCACTAGATAAAATAAACCATGACCAAAGGACAACGAAGCCCAAGAACAGAAACATGCTGACAACAATAAAGTTTATAGTTTGTGAGCATAAAGTTTTCTTGTTTTTTCCCTGTTGCCAAATGAAAGTAAGCTGCACTTCCAAACTCAGAGGATATTGGTAATGTATGTCTTTAAAAGCCAGCTCAGTCTTGATAGTGCTTTGGGGACTAGCTGTCATTCAAGATTATAAACAAATACATAAATAGAAAAGAAAACTTTTACATAGAGGCCAATCTTTCCTACTGAGGCCAGTTCTATCTTGACGTAGGCCTGTCACAGAGCTCTGAGAGACAGGCCACTGCTGTTTATTGGGACCATCTGGAATCTTTCAAAATCCGTTCAGATTAAATACACCCAAAGGTCTCTTTCGGCTATGGCTTCAGGCAGATTAATTACAAAAGACAAAGTGCATAAACACAAGTCATGTTCTGGCTTGGCCATTCAAAGCAAGCAATAAATAAAGAGTGCTCTAGCAGTACCAGTGTGAATCTATGGAAACACAGTAAATAAACGTGAAGACTATTAGTGCTCCTTACCCTGAGTTCTGGGCCATGAGCCCAGACTATGTGTTGTTGCCCCTTTCCTCACTAAAAGGCATTCAACATCAGTCTCCCAAAGATTACTTCAGCTTTCCTCCCCCCTCTCCAAAAAGAACTCTACAAAATCAACCAAACTAAATACTCCAAAAGCTTTCCCAACAGTCAACCTGTGGCATATTTTTGCCAACCAGGAGCATAACAATGCCTTGATATTTCACCTCCTCTACCTCTTCCCCTTATCACACACAGAGGCATTTTTCCTCAAAAGCAGCCTGCCAGGTTGATTGCCTACAGCTACGGACACCTACTGACAATGCTGAGGCCAGCAGGATTCTCCTCAGTGCCCTTATGACTTGTCTGGATTCTCCAAGCCCATAAACATAGATCCTGAGGAGGTAATGAACAGGCCAACCTGTAGGGCTGCCCCACAAGTGCTCATGGGAGGTGTGGGGATAATCACCATAACCTGGCTACAGTCACAATGGGGTAGCCTAGAGAATTTCCCCAAGCCAAATGTCCATCTTTTATTTCTAGCTTCAGCCATTGGGAATTTAAGTGTACCTGTATTCTCACATTTCCAAGTACTCAAGCAAGACCAGATACTGCTCATGGATGAACCATTACCCTAGTATAGTTCTGTTCCTTTCATGATTCACTATTTGACTGAAATTTTTCTCAGCAAAGTCAGGGTAGGCAGGAGGACTCAGACAGTGAACAGGTAGAACAGCTCCCGATTCTCTGCTAGGAAAGAGGCGGTACATAAGGGAGGCTGTTGAAATCACCATCTGTAGTTATGAGATTTTGACCATGCACTGAAGGCTCTGGCCCAAGGATTGTGCTTTGCTCTCATGAGTGGGGGCCATAATGGCATTATGATGTGTGGCAGCCATAACATGACAGCATTTTGCGTGCCTAAGCCTAGTCAGAAGGTGCAGATGTGAAACCAGCTCTTGAATCCAACCTAGCAGTGTACCGGCCCTTGCCAATTCCTCTCTTAAATTGTCAAGACTTCAAATATGTCTTATAACCCCCCACTTTCTTAGGACCATGCTGCTTCAGTTTATAAGATCAGGCAGGTCAGAAACAGAATCATTGATTACTTGGACTAATGCTCTAATTCTGGTCCTTGGGTGACACTGGGAAAGGTTTGATATAATGGGAGTTTCCTAACTGATGTACACTAGTTTACAAATGGTACTGCACTGGACTCAACCCTTTTTTTGGGAAAGGTTTAAGATTAGTGCTATGAACAAGCCATGACAGAAAGACAGGTAGGTTTTTCCCCATTAGGGATAGTAGATGTGGAAGACTCAAGAAAATTAGATGCTGCTATATGATGCCAGGAAAACACTAGCCACTTGGTACTAGCAAAAATCAATTTGTCAATAAAGGAAGTTAGACAGTCCCCAGGGGGAAACTGCTACCACAACTGCTGGAAAGGTTGAGTCCAGTGCAGTACCATTTGTAAACTGGTGTACATCAGTTAGGAAACTCCCATTATACCAGTGTTGGTGGTATATCCTTTGAGAATTGCCTCTATCTACTAAGAAAGGGAAAGTGTGACTCTAGTGAAGTTGTGTAAAGAATACCTGACTGTTGGTCTGTCTATGACAAGCGAAAGTAAATTTTCTCATGTATAAATTCTCTTGTGTCAGGTATTTTTCTGTCATTCTCTCTAAAGATATTTCTGGAGCTGGACATCTCTGTGCTTTTAATTTTTTCCTTGCTTCTCCCAGGAGTGGAAGTGGACAGCACCTCACCCCAATTCCCAAGCCTCTCCAAAGGTTGCCATGCAACCAGCAGAGCTGGCTCACTATGAAAGTATCATAAATAAAAGGACTGCTGAGCAGCATAATTCCATGTGTATGGAATACAGGCCATGAATTGGGATATACTGTGTCACAGACTATGTGTTGTCACTTCAAGGCACTTAGGTGTGTGAATCATTCAGACTGCCTGTAATGTCACTCTGGAGAATTCCACACAATCTTCTACCCATACTATTTTCAGTGCTCTTGGCACTCCCCAAAGAGTGCTGCAAGATCTCAAAAGTAGAGATAATCAAGGAATTTGTCCTTGAGAATATAGCAACAATGCCTCTGTAACATAGCAGAGAAGATACAGCATTACACTTCAACCTTGAAGCTGATAACTGAAAGGCAATTCAGCCTCCACAGTCAGCACTCTTTGCCTTGATTACTACAGCCTTGGGAATTAAAACTAGAGTGTCCTGTCCCAAAATAAACTGGCTCGAGATGCACAGGCTCATTTTCCCCATAGCACCACAAAGTTCTCAGGACTCATTACTGTACCAAATATCAGTCTTAAATAGGGAACGATAGGCCCTGTGATCTCGCAAAAAAACCAAAACCGACCCACACACAAACAAACCAACGACAAACCACGTATACAAACCTTTTATTGTCCCTACTTGGGCAGAAAAACGGGGGAAAGAAAGCTATGCTGCCGTTTTTAAAGCCTGAATCTACAGCATCACCTAGTGGTGAACCAAACATCACGTACAGAACCTAATCGCTTTTAAAAAAAATAAAAAAGCTGTTACTCCTTTGTTGAATAAAACATTTAAAATGTACTCTGGCCATAAAAGCACCCACTGAGTATTCGAAATAGCAGAATTTATTTCAAAGAAATGGCAATATATTTTTCATCTGTGCACAAACATTATTCTTTTACCAACACCTAACATCTAGACATAAATTAACCACAGCAACTGATTGATTGTTCCATTCATAATCTTAATATTCACGTTTAGAGTTGTTGAATTTAAAGTTACCACTATCTCCTGTACTACTATTCTACATTCTGTACTATGTATCCTCTCAATCTGATCCACTGAGCATTTCCAACATCTCCAACGGATGTTTCCTCTTCAACTTTTAAAGGGGGATTGTGTCTTCTCATTCGGAAGCTTCAGAAATTCTATTCCTGCCTCCCATGAATCTTGTACACAGGGCCATGAAGACTATTAGAGGGCTGGAGCACTTCCCCTATGAAGAGAGGCTGAGGGAGCTGGGCTTGTTCAGCCTAGAGAAGACTGCAGGGGAACCACACTGCAGCCTTGCAGTACTTGAAGGAAGCTTATAAACAGGAGGGGAATCAACTTCTTAACAGGGTAGATAATGGCAGGACAAGGGGGAATGGATTAAAGGTAAAGGAGTGAGGGTTTAGATTAGATACTAGGGGGAAGTTCTTTACAGAGAGAGTGGTGAGGTGCTGGAACAGGCTGCCCAGAGAGATGGTGGATGCCCTGTCCCTGGAGGTGTTCAAGGCCAGGTTGGATGGGGCCCTGGGCGACCTTGTCTAGATCCAGGCCTGGAGTGAGGTTGGTGGCCCTGCTCTGTGATCGTTGGTGTCCCTTCCAACCCATGCCATTCTATGATTCTATGATTCCATGACCTGTATTATTGTAGATAAAATTACAAGGTTAAGAGAGGAAAGATCTTGTTCTATAATCTATTTCTCTATGGTTATTTTCTTTCATTAATGTAATATATAACCTGATTTTAATATTTCACTAATTTAATGAATATTGCTCCTTGGCCTTTTGGCTAAGATCAAGTGTAGCATCTGTGATTCTGTGATTTCTTCCAGGGAAAGCAATTTAAAAGACTGCAAAACCAGCTATACTTCACAGCAAATCATGATGAAGATCTCCCCTAGTTGACATAGAGGAAAACCAATAAGCCCTAAATAGTACAATACAGCATCGTATGGTGAGAGGAATACACCAGTGAGGCAAACAATGCACAGGCCAGCTGAGCTGTTTTCAAATCACTAGCCTATATGCAGTCTTGTAACAGAGCCCTGGAATAGGCTGCCCAGGGAGGTGGTGGAGTCTCCTTCTCTGGAGATATTCAAGACCCGTCTGGACGCCTATCTGTGCAGTATGAGGTGGGGAGCTGCTTTGGCAGGGGGGTTGGAACCGATGATCTCTCGAGGTCCCTTCCAACCCCTACAACTCTGTGATTCTGTATCACCACACCACTCTACAACAGTCCCTGTTCTGGTGTGCACCCTGCTTCCATCCTTTAGAGGTACAGAGCAAGGCAAGCAACAAAAATTTGTTAAGTCCTCTACAGAGAAATATGCTAGCAAAACTGGCAAGATAAAGGGATCCCAGGGATACTGGCTACAAATCAACTGGCAACAAACTGTGGATTCATACACTGAAAGAGACATAACAGCATTGTATGATGCAAGTATAAAAAAATGTATACATATTTGAATAATCAACGTGTCTTTTAGTCACTTAAAGCTTTTGAAGAAGAATGTTTCATTTAATTGAATTATCTAATACAAGAAAACATAAAGAATAACAATAAAGTACATTAAGTAGCCAGGGGCATCAACCTCTAAAGAAAGAACTAAAAAAGCATATTACACCTAAGCTACATAATGAAGACAAAGACATTATTAAACCTGACAAATAAAACTGGAAAGCTAGCTGCAAAGAGGGAATGAAAAATTTAGGACGTGAACTATGACATTTAAAAGGGCAACTAGGCTACTGACACCTAGTACTAAATCAGACAGTAGATAGCATTTTAAAATGTCTATTTTCATAGGATAACACATTTTTTTCGCCAATCTAAACTGCTTTCCACAGCATCTACCTTATAATCGTACATTTGTACCATAACTGGATGGCAGAACTGTTTGCTATTACAGAAGACCTTCCTTCTGTTGTCATTGCTTTATCACAGCATCCTCATTTCCAACCTTAGGAAGCAGGATTTCCCCACCTTACCTCCAGTGCTCTCTTGTAGTCACCCAAATGAAAGGCAGAGTATCCAATCCAAAGGTCAGTATCCTCCTCCTGCTCACCCACATGCTGTTTAAACTTTGTAGAAAAGAATGAATGGAAGAATTTTGTTAGCTGCCACACAGTTTCATAGAGCCCCACAGATAATCAAAGTATCATACAGTCACAGAATATCCTGAGTTGGAAAGGACCCATAAGGATCATCAGGTTCAACTGCTGGCTCCACACAGGGCCAGCCACGTCTGAACGTGGGACTGGGTGCATCGTCCAGACACTTCTTGAGCTTGGTCAAAGCTTGGTGCTGTTCCAGTGCCCAACCACCCTCACAGTTAAGAACCTCTTCCAAATATCCAACCTAAACCTCCCCTGTTGCAGTTTCATTCCATTCCCTCAGGTTCTACCGCTGGTTGCCAAAGAGAGGAGATCGGTGCCTGCTTCCTTGCTCCCCCTCATCAGAAAGGCACAGATTGCCATGAGGTCTCCCATCAGCCTACTCTTCTTCAGGCTGTACAAACCAAGGGACTTTGGCCTCTCCTCATAAGATTTCCCCTCCAGACCCTTCACTGTCCTCATTGCCCTCCTCTGGCCACTCTTCAATAGTTTTACGACCCTCTTGAACTGTGGTGCCCAGAACTGCACACAGTACTCTAGGTGAGGCCACACCAGTGTGATGTGGAGTGGGACAACCCCTCCCTGGAGTGGCTGGCCATGCCGTGCTTAATGCACACCAGGACACAGTAATACCAAGCTAACTTATATCACAGGTGCTTTGACAGCTGTGGATGTGGAGCTGCTCTCACATTTCTGAAGGAACAGCAGGCAGCCCAGTTCTGGAAGCGAGGGCAAAAGCTGCCGCAACAGGGCCTAACGGCTGCGGAAGGAGGCGAGGGGGACCCAAGGCAGGGAAGGGTTCTCCTCAGCCCACACCCGTGTCGGGCACAGGCCTGGCAATGCCGGTACTGCTTTCCCGAGGGGAGGGGGGGAGGTGGGGTGCCAGGGTCCCCCCGCGGCCGTTACCTCCAGCAAGGCGATCGCGCCGGTGAAGTCCCTCAGGGCCAGGAGCTCTTCCAGCTGGGGCACCTTCTTTCCCTTCTTCCTCCGCCTGTCTCCCGGCGGCGGGGTACCCCCCACCGCCGGCTTCGACCGGGAGAGCATCTGAGCAGAAAGCAGAGCGGGCCGGGTCAAAGCGGGACCTCGGCGGGGTTTCCCCTGCCTGAGGTGGAGGAAGGGGAGTGAAAGGAAAGGAAGGGAAGGGAAGAGAAGGGAAGGGAAACACCGCACCGGCCCTGCACCCGCCACCTCTCACCATCTTGCCGCCAGGCCCGAGCTCCGAGCACCGCCGACGGCGCCGTTGCCTGGGTAACCGCGGGACGGCGGAAGGCGGAGGCGCAGACCCGAGCGCGGCGGCGAAGAGGCGCCGGCTGGAGACTGGAGCCACCTTCCCCCGGGTTCCGCCTGCGCTGCTGCAGGCGTCCGTCTCCGTAGCAACCACGGGACGGGGGGATCGGCCCTTTCATCCGTCTCTCCAGTTCCTGGTCCCCCGGACACGTAGGCCCCTGTGACTTGTGATCTCATTCCAGCCGCTGGCACTTAAACCTCCACAGACACCCTCGCACACAGAACAGTGTCCCCTTGTGCAGCACAGAAAGGGGATAGTCAGAAATGGAGTTTAGAATGGACACGAGACACCGCGCTGATCAGATGCGGGGCACGGACAGAGGAATCCATTGACGAGCACCCACTTTGCATGTCACCACCCCCTCTTATCCCCTTGTCCTCTGTCCGGTACTGCTTCCTCCCCACCACCTCTGGACCTCTTCCTTTCCCAGCCATTGTCCCTCACCTGAACATCCCATAGTAAGTCCTATGCAATCCCAAAGTGCTCTTCCCCGGCCTGAGCTTCATAGGCTTGAGGTTAGCAACTCTCTCAGAAAGTCTCCTCCGTTGACCAAAGAGCTTCTCCTGGTGATGTTGGGCTGATCACCCGCCTGTGACAGCCCTATGGAGAGGGGATCCCAGAGGTTTTTATACTTTTCTGGTAAACATAGCTACTCCAGCTGTATTTCCATCATTATTATAAAGATGGAGAGCCCAATATGAAATGTTGGACATGTAGGTTGGGTACATTTTAACTGCATACAGTAGCATCTGGCAAAACACAGAAACTTTTCAAGCACAGCTTGATTACTGTAGCATCACTGACACCACAACTTACTGCAAATCAACAAGATCTCTCCTGGTTACAGAGAAAGACCCCAAACTTCCATTTTCATATTGTCTGAATGGCACCTTTAGCAATTCCAGGGCAGAGGATCATCAACACATTACACTACCGCTGACAGCTCAACTAGCCACAAGATACACACCCATGGAAACAACTAATGAGATATCTGTATTTCTACCATTTTTCTTTCTTTATGAAGAAAAATCTTTTGCATTCCATTAGGAAAAGAAAAAAGGCTTCATAAATATACCATGTCACACTGCAGTCATCTGTAACATAGTTCAGCAGTAACAAACTGTACTGCTGCTTCAGTTGTATCACAGAATTACAAGGTTGGAAAAGACCTTTAAGATCGTCAAGTCCAACCATTCCTGTCCTATGCTAAACCATATCCCTGAGTACCTCATCTACCCCTTTTTTTAACCTCAACCTGTTCCAGGCCTTGACAACTCTTTCAGTGAAAAATTTTTTCCTAACATCTAATCTGACCCTGCCCTGGCACAGCTTTGTGCCATTTCCCCTTGTCCTATCTCCTGTCACTTGTCTGAAGAGACCATCTCCCACCTTTCTACAACCTCTTTTCAGATAATTGTAGGCAGTGATGAGGTCTCCCCTCAGCCTCCTCTTCTCAAGGCTAAACATCCCCAGCTCTTCAGCTGCTCCTCATAGGATTTGCATGTGTGTTCACCTTCTCTCAATTGCTCCAAGATGGCTTGTCACAGTGCAGCCAGGAGCCATGGGAGTACAACAGCACCATCATGGTTAAGAACATGCTTTTGTACCGTAGAACATAAAGAAGGAAGGAAAAAAATCCACTCTCCCACAGAGGATTTCTCTGACACAAATGAATTTTTGAGTAGTTGATTAAAGTGGTAACAAATGTGTGCCAGTGATCTGGTATCCTTTTATAGCTCTCCTCTATTAAGTAAGGTATTATTTCTGTCAGGAGAAAATTTTCCAGAAATAATTCTGAAATAATATGACTTTTCAGATATTTGATTTTAAGTGTTTTTTTTTTTTTAAAGTCAAGATTGTATTATATAGACTAACTCACATAATACAGATCTCTGTCCTCTTACCAGTTGTCTAGCATTTTCTATTATCTAACAGAAAAAAAACCCCAAATTCAGCAGGCTACAAACCTTCGGAATCTCTTCTATCAGAACCCAGTGAAATCAAGAAAAACATCTATGGCAACAGGGATATTGTAAGAAGTCTTTTTCCTTTCAGATCTTAAATAATGCCTCAGAAGTACTTAATTTTAAACTGAAAGATAATAGTAATTGTTACAAATGCCTCACAGTACTGCCATAGAATATTCTAGCTCTGGACAGTAAAACAGGACACCTGGAGATTTTTGTTTGCTTGCTTGTTTTTTGTGGGTTTTTTAACTTTTTGCCATAATAAACTGGGTAAAGAAGGAGAAAAAGGAGCTGCTGGTGTTCTTGATGAAGGTATTCTGATTTTGACTGAAATGCAAGCAAGCAGGCAGTACAATTAAGCAAGATCCTTTTTTTAAAAAAAAAGTAACTGAAAACATAGTTTTACTATATTGCTTTCTGCCATTTTTAACATAGAGTATTTTACAAGGTCCTGCTGTTCGTTCTAAGAATCAACATATTCAATACTGCTAAAATACTGAGTCAAATGGAAGAAAGCTCTCAGCTGTTGTACTGGATTTTCCTATTTCTCATTGGCTTCCTTGACTTTTACATGGTGAGTCCAAAACTGGGGAATGAGAGCTAACCGGTATGCAAGGCCAGTGGACACAAGAAGGACAGTATCAACTGTTGTAAAATGTAATAGGAGCCAAACCAGTTCTTTTTTACTTGCAGACAGTGTTTTTCATGGTAGCAGTGGGATTCCAGCATTTACCTGCATTGTTGGTGGGATTTTTTTGACCAAAAGTTTTATGGTCGTGCGGAGTGGTTAGTGCCCAGAAGCACAACATGTTTCTCAGCTGCCAGCTCTCTGCCTATCAGAGGAACTCAGATGGGAGTCTTCTAACCTTAACCATGCTTTGGAGTTGAGTCCCCTAAGTGCTACAAGTCCACATACACACCTATTTACATGTAATTTTGTTGCCTCTGGAAAGATAGATGTTTCATGAGGGGTAGCTGCAAATGAGTTTCAACTGATCTGCGAGGTGAGGAAGTAAAAATTCATTCTAACTGGACATAATGGTCTGGGCTTCCATTTAAAACTGAATATATGTTATATGTAAAGCAGAACTGTAGGTTACACTTAATAGCAAGGATCCTTTTTAGCTGCCTCAATGTGACTCAAATGGAGTTCTTCTGGCACGTTCTCAAGCAGGCAAAGCTGTGACTCTGCCTGTCAGATCATTCCTTCCTAGGTGAGGTCTATGGCAATATTAAAGCACAAGGTGGTGAGTTTTTGATTGTAATCAATCAAAATCATAGACTTTGCCATCAGCGGGGTTGCCTGTTATAAATTTGCACAGCTCAACAGGTAGTCCATGGATTGAACACAACATAAAATCTAGCTCTTGACATGTAGAGATATGACCTGTACATAGTGTGAGATATAAATAGGGGGAAAAAGTTAAATCTGACATTATCGAAATTGGTGTGGAGTCCCTGCATACAGGTGTGGTCTAAAACCCTTTCAGAGTAGTAGGAGTCTGCATTCATATCTAATGATCAATTGTGTAGGAGGACACACATAATTAAATCCTGTGTTCTCACCAGTATCAAATTGACCAAAATACCTTTAGCATGTCTGATGTAGAAATCATTGTTAAGATGCAGACCGAAGTAGGTAGAGATATTATAATCTTTCCCTGAGATGAAAAGCCAAGACAATAGTTCATAAATTAAAGGCAAGTCGAGAAGTTCAACTACTCCATTAATAATGCTGGAAAACTGGTGCAGTTCCTACCATCACCATTCTATTAGCCTGTGGCATTATCTAGGAGGCCATGAGCTGTAAAATGATTAATGATCATGTTTATTCCCACACAGAATTGCTGGGAGAGATGGAATTGACTTACACTGATAGCAGCAAAGGAGAAATCATGCACCTGTGACTAAACACCAAGACAAGCATCAGAGACTGTAAGGAGTGTTTAAATAAAAAATCAGAGAGTGGAAATGAGGTCTAAGAAATGAAGAGGAAGGAGGGTAAGGGAAGAAAAAAAGGATAAAAAGGAAAAGCAAGAAGTGGACAAAAATCATCATATAACCAAAGCGAAAGTTTAGGAAGTGACCTTGCATCAGCAACAATCATATTCTTCAATTTCTGTAATGTCTGGGTAAGGTCATGTTTTTTCAGTAATGATGCTTCACCATGTTCTGCCTCTTGTATCTTTGAAAATGCATCTGACAACATCTCAAGATAAATGGTATGCAGAAGTGAGAGCAATGAAATGTTCCCCTGCTAAAGCTACAGAGGCAATCCTCTGAGATGTGTAAATGGGAAATGATTCCTTTGAAAGGAAAGAACTTGAAGAGTATTTGCTTCTCTTTCATGGAGTCAGCAACATCTGGGCTTTAATCTGCTTTAGCATGATGAGGGAAGGTGAAATATGTATATTGACAGCAAAGATCAGCCTGCAGATCATGTGCACCTTTAATCCTCTTGTCAGGTGTCTACTGTCCAGCTCAAGAAGCAAACAACAGTAATGTCAATTAAAGAAAATGGTGCAATGAAATTTCATAATTTTAATCTTTATTTTGGTAGGGAAGCCTCTTTCTTTAGTTTTCACTGGTGTTTATGTCTGTGATTCTACAGGTCTGTGGGAACTGCACCTTCAGAGTTTTCCTGGAATTTTTAGCACACCAACTGCCATCAAGATTCTATCAAGTTAATCAAAGCAACTTACAAGCTTTCCATGTATTGGATTTCAGCATCACATTTAGGTAAGCTTTTGGAAGTTTATGTATGTAGAATGAAGGGAGGAGAGGCAGGACAATTGACTGATCCAGAACGAGTCAGTGTCAAAACTGAAAATGCAATGCATGATTAACTGGCTCCACACAAACCTACCCAAGCCAGAAAGCCACATCATTGGAAGTGTTATGTCCCAGAGATTGCAGTTGTTTTGGTCCAAAGTGGGTGCTGATATATCTGCACAGTATTCTACTGCTGTACAGATTTACAGGATCAAGTGTGCTTTAAGATCTCGTAACTGCATCCCATCACATAGTATAGGCAAGTATAATGTTTAACATGAAGAGCTTAAGGAAACTGAAGTCTGTTCCCTAGACATAAGTTATGACACACTGCAGCCATTTACCTTTGTAAGGAAAAAAGAGAACAGATGCTTGCACATTATAGATCGCTTACATGTGCCACTCAACAGAGCTGTATCCTGCTGAGTCTGAAACTGAGGCTCTTATGCTGAAATGAAAAATATGTCCTGTCACTCTGGAAACAAAGTCCTTTAGAGAAGGAGTACAAAACCAGTAGTTAGGAGGAAAGACTTCTTCCTATTTATTTATGTAGGTTACTAGTAAGATGGGTGAGTAATATTAATTTTGAAGTGTGTATGTGCTGGGAAAGGGTCAAAAGGAAGATGACTTTTGTTATTGAGCTAGATATTTATGGCACATCACATATTTAACTTAATTTAGTTTAACTTTTGTATGTGGCAACATAGATCAATGGAAAGGTGGGGCAACCACTCAAGCCACTTGTGGATGATGCAATTCCCATTACAACTCTTCTTATCCTTGTCTGTAGATTTCCTCTTAGTAGATTGGTAACTTTTGATGAGAACAGCCAGTGATTTGCAGCAACTATGTTTGTTCGTGGCAGCAACTGTGAACTCCAAGAACAGACCTAAACTTTTGATAACCCATGGGAATGCAATATAATAAGGACTTCCACTTTACCAGGCTCTGTACTGGATGAGGATCAATTCCCAATTCTGCAATGGTCCAGACTTGCAGTATTTCTTTTATTTTAGTATAAACTTAGATTCTTGTGTACTATCAAAATTTCCAACTCTGGAGAAAATAAAAAATAATGACAATTGTGAAACTTATAAGTTGGTAATTGCAATCATAATTAATTGACACTGTCAAATAATTTCAGCAAATATGTAGATTTTTTTTTCCATTTTAAAGGATACTGTCAGAATATTTTATTCTGTGAAATAAGACAATTGAATCACAGTGTGTATTTTTTTACAAAATAGTTCCTTGAAAAATGCTACATTGGTACCAAAGAAAGCGAAGATGAGCTGATAACATGTCTAAATTGTCTTCAGACTTACTAGGACTATTGGTACCAATCTGCAGTAATTACTGCAGTAATTTGATGGACTGGGGGCAACTGATACTGTCATGTAACTCTTCAGCTCTTCTGAGCTTGCTGAAATTTTCATTCCATATCTTCTATTTACTCCTCTCTGAGTGGTCAAGTGGAAATAATTATGTGTAATTAACTAAAAAAGAAATTAGGCTACATGCCAGTGAAATGATCCTAAAAATGGATGTTGTAAAGGTACTGGAGATACACAATGCCTCGCTCTGAATATGGCAGCACTTTTACAATATGAGCTGGATAGGCAAAGTGACTCTGTGATGCCTATGTTGGATTATTACTCCTGTTTTTCAGGAACCTCAGAATCTGTACAGGCAGCAACAAACACAACTATACAGAAGTTTTTTGCTTTTGTTTGTGGCAGGCATATAAAATTTTGCACTTTACACATAAGACTCACTCGTTTACCTTTTCTTTTTTCCACCCCATGATCATCTATAGTGTCACGTTTTCAGCACGATGCCACAGCTCTTCTTTCACTCTCTTATTCCATGAAGTGGATGTCACTGATGGGTCTGTCAGGCAACTCTCTGATGTGCAAAGCCCTGAGGTACAAGGCAAAGTGTGGTGTTCATCTCGTTCCTGGGAGTGCTTCCTTTGCCCCACCTGCAGCCTCCTGCTGCACTCCCTCCTGCTCCATGTCACCTATGCTCAAGGCATGGGACTTCACACTGAGAGTCTACACACACCGGGCAATTAAAAAATCAAGAGGTCAACAACTCTCAGTTGTCACCTATGCCATAGGTGTGCATAGGTGTGCACAATAACATGTTCTAGCTGTGGACTCTCTGTGGCCCTGTGAAGGAAGGGGGAAAGGCAGAGAATTAAAAGAAATGCTGTGCTAAGGCTATAGCTGATTTAACCTTTTATTTTTAAAGGATCATTTTAAGCTGCTATGAAAACCAAATAGATACATGAATAGATACAAACTCAGGGAGACCTCAGTGCCATTACATGCAGTCTGTGTTATCAGCAATGCAAAGTAGTCAGTTCTACTTACATTACCCATGCTGGCAAGCTGTTTCTCTCAGGTAGGCTAAGGAGAGCATAGAAATGCAAATCTCTCTCTGCTGAAGTTAATGACAAATCTCTTATTGACTTAGATGGGATAAGTTTCAAGGACTTTGTAAATACCTATAAAACAAGGCAATGATGAGCAGATGATCTCAGCATGAAAAGCTATATTCCGTTTTTATTCTGTAGCTCTAGCCAGTGATACTAGTCCAGATGTTTACATGACATGACTGCTAATATAGAATTCCTGTATTACTAATTACAAATGCTAGATTAGATATGGTAAGGTGTTCAAGGTCTGCTCTTAAATGCTGGCTCATGGTCACTGTTGTTGGGTATAAGAAAGAGTCGAGCAATAATAATTTGGTATCAAAATAGCTTAGTGTTAAAAGTCTGTGCAAATATATCCATAGTGTTTACAACATCTTTTTAATTCAGGCTTTGAAAGAAAACATGGAATTGCTGTTCTGTTTTATGCCAAAAGCACTGTTATTTACACTTATGATGATTATCCTTGTTTGTCTTAAAATTATTTCAGGAAGGTAATAGAAAAAAATTGATTTATTATCTGACAGCCTCAGTCCAGGTTTCAGTAGAAAAACAGAAGCTGCCATAGGTGTGCACAAATTCAGACCAAGCACACTCAGCACTTTATTCAAATTTGCCTGTTGTTTCTTTTTATCTTGCAGTTCTCCTCTGTGCCCAGACTTATCTGTAAGGTTTATAGGTTGCTTTGTCTTCTCTTCATTCTACCTACCTTCCCTGAGACAATTCTCAGACCCAAGAGCCCTACCTGGGAATGGTATTGCTGTGTCCTTTAGTGTGTGCCTTTTAGTGATGCCATTTATAATGCACCTTTGGTCCCACAGGTCTGACATGTGGCCTTCAACTTTGCTAATTCTTACCTGGTACAAGAAGTTGGTATCACATAAAGTATGACTATGATGGGCCCCTATTTGAGGAGCCATCTGACAAGGTGGGGAATGGGCAATGGGTCCTGTGCTGCCTGGGAGCAGTGTGACTGGGGCAGACCTGGAGTGCTTCAGTGGAGTGGATGAGCTTTGTGCTGACTCTAGTCTGTAAGCAGAAACAAAGGCTGTGGTGTGGAGGACTACAAGTCAGACATTTTTGCCAACATAAAAAGTGTTTCAGTGGTCAAAGCGAAAGGAATGAAATTGGTAATTTGTCACAGAAGAAAATATACTCTTGAATTATGAGCCCAGCCAGTAGAAGTGGTGTGGCCATGAACAAGAGGTGTAGGGCAATGCAAACATGAAGTAACCATCTGTTGTCTTCTAGGCATTAATGAACCTTGTATTTTATTTCTATTTTAAAGAGTAGTCTTTAGAGTCCATTTGTCCCCTCCCCTTCCTTCTTGCAGCTCATCCCTGTCATGAAGAGTTAGTGCCCTTATCAGGCAAGGTTTAAAGTAATGCTTCAGTTTTACAGCCTCAGCCTTTCCATGAGCAAACATTCACAGCAACCTTTAGCCTCTCTCCTTTCCGGAGTTTTGCTGTTGCTAGTTTTTTATAAACAGAAGTGCCACCTAGTACACCGGAGGGGTGGGCAGAGGTGAAGGCAGGGAGTGGGTTAGGGAAGTGCCTGGGAGAAAGATCCTACAGCCTGTCTTTGAATCTATGTTGTGGAGATCTCTTTCGTCCTACCCAGGAACAAAGCCAATGTAGAGTATCTGAAAGAAAGAGGGTTGGAAGAGAAAAAGAAGAGTGAACACACGCAATGGGTCTAAACTGAGCAATAATGAAGCAACGGATTTTGGGTCTGGCCCTTTGGCCTTTGCTTTTCTCCTTCCAGATGCTTCAGCAAGTTGGTTCAAATGAGTGCAGCAACGACAGTTACGTGATCAATGTGATGCTCATGAATTACACGGACTTCCCATCAAGTACTGATAATTTGAAACTAGCTGTGCAGCAAGCCTTGAAAAGAGTACAAAATGAATTCCAGATGTCAGGTAAGGCAGTGGGTGTTGGTTATCTCTCTATTGCTAGTTTTTTTGCTCTATTGCTGTGGTTTCTCATCAGACTTTGTGCCACAGCTTTCTACTCACCTGACCTACAGCAAACTGTTCTTTGACAGGCTCCTTGCCTGCCTGTTCACCTTATGTAGATCTTACAGTAATAATGACCTCCCTCTGTAAAAACAGAAGTGCTCTATGTGGGACAGAATCACGGTGTTTCTTTTGTGGTATTTGGGCAGAGTCTTCCTGCATGGTTTTCTGGAGATACTCGGTTGGGATTGGGACTATGGGAATTGCTGAACTGGTAATCCATATAGTGAAGTAGCTGGGATGCCTTTGATTCCTCTCCTGCCTGGATTAGCCACTACTTTCCAAAAACAATTTTCCTCTTGACCCCATTTGTTGATCACATTATGACTTGAAGTATGAAGAATCTGCAGTCAATGTTTTTTCTTCATTTAGAGTCACTGCAGATCATGTTTTTATTTATTTTCGTGTCTTATCTCTCTCAGTATCATCGACCTACTGTCACTCTCTAGAATATCACGGGAAAAAGAGGTTCCAGGGAAATTATACCTATGCCCTGTCTGCCCTCTAGCTGAAGAGATTTTGTCTGATTTTATTGGGAAGTGATCTCTCAGTTACTTCCTACAGAGACTTAAATGTTTCTCTAATAATGGCCAACACTAAAAGTACTTTGTACTGAAAGTAGCAGAAATCAGCAGTTCACACTGGAGTAAATTTTTCAGTCTCATTTTAAGGAGTGGGGCTTAGGTAGTAGGTGGACCTTTGGTGGAAAACATCCTGGCATAAGACTGTTCAGACCTGTCAGAAGAGGATACAGTGTTATTAGTGGTTATCTACAACTCATGATGCTGTTTACTTTTACATTTGTATTACAGGAGAAAATGTTACAGTCAATGCCACCTTCCATACCTTTACCTCATCACTCTATGTCTCACAAGGCTGTCGTACCAGCACATGTGAAGGTGTGGAGCTCATCAAGGAAATATATGTGAGTAGCAGGCTCCTTTAAGCTGATTTCCTAAGAACACAAGACTTTTTTCTTTCTGTATACATGCATGCACGTGCCTCTCTGTCTTTCCTTGTAACTTTTGATACTGTTTTTCAGTTCCAAACAAATTTCACAGGGAAGGGAAGTTTTCAAAGAGAAAATGTTCGTGTAGGTTTTATGTGAAAACAAGCAGGCAAATACTGGAGACAGAGTCTATGAATGCTTCCTGGAGGCTGTCAGACATTCAGTGCCAACTAATACAACCTTCTGCTTCGGGCTCCTTTCCTTATACTTAAGTTGCCCTATATTTTATATCTGCACAGCTCTTTGTGTGGTCACATAGCCAAAGCAATCCGTTAAACCCCCCTCCCCCAAAACAAAACACTGTTCCCTTCCCCCGCTCAATACACAAACAGCCCAAGCAGATCAACAAAGGTCCATTTCCGCCTGGATCAGACCCTGCTCTGATTCACCATCAGTTGACACAAATACACAAAGGAGAGAGCTGTGCGAGGATGGGAACGTGTCAGCAGAGATATGCTGCCACTGATACCAAAGAAATGCCTACGGAACTATGCCCGGGGGGCAAAGATGAAGTGCGCATTTCTCACTAGAAATCACAGAAGTCACATGGGAGAAACCCTGATATAGGGAAATACCAGGAAAAGCTTCGTTGAGAATTGGTGTTTCAGTAGATTTTCCCATGTCTAATAATTGTCACCTCTGAGGGAAGCTTTATAACTCCAATGTGAATTCTCAAATCTACCAATGTATGAGTGCATGCTATAGTTGTAGTTAAGAAGCCCCTTGTGACACACAAAGCTACTGGACAGACCTTATTTGGTGGTTATGGAAGGATTTTTTTTATACAAGCTTCATATGCACACAGCTAATCATTTTTCTTACAGTTGCAACACATTAATCCTAACTTGCTGTCTGTCTCTAAGCGAAGGTCATACTCACAGACACTGTCCTGTCCTCTGCCTTTTATTAACTCTCTGTGGTTCCTCTCTTCTTTCTACGTTTAGTTTTTTTAATCTTTCTGTAGCTCCTTTACTGCTCTGCTCCTGCTTTTGCTGCCTAAACTCTGTGATTCCTGCTCAAATACTGAAGTTTTTTTCATTCTTTCATCCTCTTCTCTCAGCCAGTGCCCTTCACTGTCCCTGCTACTGACCCTCTCTGATCCCTTGCAGAAATCTCACACACTTGGCTGTGTTGTCATAGGACCCGCTTGCACTTATGCCACCTACCAAATGGTCTCGTAAGTACCACCTCTTCCCTCTAATATTGTGATGTTAAAGATATCAACTGCTGAACAAAGTTGTTTTGTGTACAAAACAGCAGAGACTTTGGGGTTTAGGATACATCAGACACCTTGAGGTCTACAATCAGGGCAGTAAGACTCTTAGGCAAGTTTGGTAGGGAGAAGAAAATCCCCCATTGATGAAATCCCATTGCTAGCAGGGAAACTTTTGTAATTGCTCACAGTAAATTGATTGATTGACTGATTAAGGGCTCAAAAGAGTTAATTCTTTGCAAACTGAAGCAGGGGAGAGATGTTAGCTCGAGGCATGTAGACATCTAAGTACTGCAGCAGCAGGGGTCCTTCTGGGTGAGGATTTAGTCACTGAAAGGAGCCTGAGTTTCCTGTGTCAAGAAGAGATCCAAAACCCCAACCATCTTCAGTAAAGAGTGTGGAAGCATTCCAGAAAAGTAAATCTCTCTACTACTGTATTACACATGAACCTGTATAATTCTATTCTATATTATACATTAATATGTTCATTCACAGTTATCAGGAAAAGTGGAAGCTGAATGTGCAGACTATTCATATGTCAGTTAAAAACCCCATCAGTCATGACATACAAATCCATATTGTTATCCGTGTGAATCACTTCCCTTTTGAACCTTGGTAGCCTTTTGGTTTCACTGGGACAGACTGGGAAGATTGTCTGTTTCTAGCTCTACACTTTTCTCTGAGTGGGATGTCCAGAAGCGAATACAATGTTACTGGTGAATGCATGTAGTTGATTTATAGAAGAATCAAAAGAATAAGTCCTATGCATGTACAGAACCATGGTAAAGCGTTATGCAATATACCTCACTGTATTCATTATGCTTCCTCACTTCATGTTTGCTTTTCTATCTTCTGGATATGGAGCTGCCCAGAATGATGCCAGTCTTTTCCTCGGACTGTGGTACAGTTAAACCAGTAAAAAGTATGAATACTGGAAGATTATGCAAAACAATGAGGCCAGTTGCAAACAGGCAGCTGGCTTTTGTCCATGTGCAATAGCTTTGCAAATCAGAACAAGTACTTGTGTGGGGAGGCAGCTGCTCTCCAGGTTTCATCTTTGATTTGTCAAATGGACATTAAGTGACACTGTTAACTCCAAGAGCTCTATAAGCACTACAGCTGGAATTAACAAGTGTGGTTTGGGATTAGCCCAACTGTCTACTTTCAACTTTTTCAATTCAGGAAATCATTGGCAATTAATGGATGAAATTTAAGAAGTCCCAATGACAGATTCTGCACCTAGGATGGAGTAACACTGGGCACAAGTATAAATTGGGAGAGGAGTGGCAAGGCAGCAACCCTGCAGAAGGGATCTGGGGATGCTGGCCAACAGCAGCTCAGTATGAGCCAGCAGTGTGCCCAGGCATTCCAGAGGGCAAACCATATCCTGGGGGATATCAAACACAGTGTAACCAGCTGATAAAAAGGGGTGACTATCCCCTGTTGGTGTGGCCTTGCCTGGAGCGCTGTGTGCTGTTCTGGGGCCCACAATTTCAGAAGGATGTGAAGGCCCTTGAATGCATCCAGAAGAGGGCAACAAAGCTGCTGAAAGGGGTGGAAGGAATGTCCTGTGAGGAGCAGCTAAGGATTAAGGGCTTGTCTAGATGGAGAAAAGGAGGCTGAGGAGTGACCTGATTGCTATCTATAGCTACCTAAGGAGGAGAAGTGGAGAGGGAGGTGCTGAGTTCTTTTCCCTGGGATCCAGTGGGATCATGTAGGATTGGTTGAAAGCTGCACCAAGGAGGTTTAGACTGCATATTAGGAAGCATTTCTTTTACTGAGAGGGTGCTCAAACATGGGAACAGGCTTCCTAAAGAGGCAGTCAATGCCCCAAACCCATCAGTGTTTATGAAGAATTTGGACAACACCCTCAATAACATGCTTTAGCATTTGGTCAGCCCTGAGTTGGTCAGGAAGATGGGCTGGCTGGTTGTTGTAGGTCCCTTCCAAGTGACATATTCTATTCTAAGTCAGTCAGAAAAATGTCCATTTCATTAGTAAATTATTCTCCCTGGCATTACTTATTACATCATCTGTGCCTGTTTCTGTTGCAATCAGTATAAACCCTGTAATTGGGTAAGTAAGCTTTACCTGGAAACTAAAGTTTTGTCACAATAATGTCAACAAGTTTAATGGTCATGCAGCATCTAAGAAAATACTTTTATCCTTAAAACCTTATTGGCACAGTGGATAAAAAAATATATTTGATTTAACAATTCCCTGCCAACAAAGGGTTACCTTAGTTTTTCTCCCTGACTGCTGCTGTTGTACAGCTCCTAAAATATGCCATACTGAAACTAAAAGACTTTTCCTTCGACTTGTGGCAGCAAAGTTTTTTTGATGATGAAAAAGCTGTCATCCTTCAGCACTGCCCTAATAAAGAGATCAAATCCATCCCATGTTAATGGCAGCTGGGAATCGGAACTGGGTGGGTCCTGGAGCCTTTGGACTCCTTTCACATCACTTGGGCTGAAATGGTACATGGTACCCAAAACGGCACAGGGAATTGGAGACAGTGAGAGAAGCTGCCTGGACCAGATCAACAGGGCCAGTGCCAATACTGACTTCAAATCTGCTTGTGCTTTTGAGGAACCTTCTCTTTCAGGATCAAACCACTGTTGAACTAATGTAGGGCACAAGAGAAGAGGGAGGTCAGGATGGAAATCACATTGTAGCTGCCTTGGTGTGACAGCAATACATTCAGACTTGTCCTCTTGTCTCTTCCTTCAGAGTTGAAACAATACTGAGCCTGCCTCTGATCTCTGTAGGGAGTTTTGGGCTGTCCTGTGACTACAAAGTAAACCTAACCCGCCTTCTGACCCCAGCCAGGAAAGTGAATGAGTTCTTCTATTACTTTTGGAAAGAATCTCAGCTGCCATTCAAAACCACAACCTGGGAATCTACCTACATTTACAAAAGGAATGAAAACTCGGAGGCGTGCCTCTGGTAAGATCTGGATCCACTGCTGACCCAGCTGTGGATAAACTCTGTCTCCATCCTCTGACATGGTTCTTACAAGCTGTCCTTTGAGCCCTACATTTTGGGAGGTGCAGTATGGCTACTAAGGAAAGAGAGAAGGAAAAGATGAATGAAACCCTTTAGTGGTACAGCTATCAAGCCGTTGTAGTATTTCTGCACATTAATGTGTTCAATCTGTGGGTAATATTGTTACTCCAAAACATTTCCAAAGTTCAAACCGTATCTTTCTTTGAACAAAATCACTCCCAATATTTGCAGAGTTTAAGCTATGCTCTCACCATTTTGGAACAATGGACAGAGTTTTCACATCATCCCATGCTTGATTCTCAAGAGTTCTGGGGTTTTGCCTTACCTAAAAACAAAGGTTGCTTTCAGTCAAATAAATTCTCTACTATATTTATATTTATCATAACTCTTCTATTATTTACTCATTTATTTTTCAGTTCATGTGAGTGTTTCTCTGATCCTTTGAAATTTTTTTTTCCAATTGTGGGACATAAAATGTTGGTTAATAAAAAAACCCATCTTGTTTTTCCTAAATAAATATTCTCCTAAATATGGCTCAAAGGTAGCCAAGAACTCATGAGAATAATTATGACTTATATATCCAATTCATAACCTGAGGAACTTGCATAATTTTAAGTAAAATCTGTGACCGTATTGTCTTCAGAGTGATATAAGCATGTACTAACATAAACTTTTGTGTACAGATTATTTTTTTTCTGAATTAAGGGACCTAAAAACTGATCTCCAGTTCACTATTTTTTAGCCATGATTACCTTTCTTTGATGTTTGGAAACATCAGTATGCCTCGCTTATCTCTTACTACAATCTGTATTTCTTTGTGTTTGCAACTAAATTGCACACTTTAGCTAAATCCCTTTAATCCTGTAGGTTTCATACCTTTCAGGGAATTCAATGCATATAAGTTATAAACTATTTACCAAGAATTTCTTGCCTTGTCTTTATTAATACTTCTGCTCAGGACCTTCCTTATGACTTCAGAATTGTTTGAGGTCCTTTATTGTTGAATTAACAACAACAACAAAAAGCTGCATCTGTGCCCATTTTTCATCCTAATATAATTGTAACAATGCATCTCGTCCTGCTTTAATAGAAGCTGTCAGATTGAAGGTTTTTGAACTGTCAAATTTTAAAAAATCCCTTTCTGCTAAAGCACAAGTTATATTACATGGGTAATTATTTTCCCCAATATACATGTAAAAATAAGTTATAGTAATAGAAAAAACAGGTTATGTCTCAACTGTGCATATGTTCCTGCAAAATAATGGTTAATGATTCTGTTTTCTGGGAAAAAAAGTGAAGCAAAAGATATTTAGTAGGTTAAAAGACTGGGATCTCAGTGTTGCTAGATCAAAAGTTAAGCAGTTTGAAAACAAAGAGATTTCTTTCGGTTTTCCCTCTGCATTAACTTTATTTCAGACAGAATGTCTCTTCTTAGACACAACATGTTGAGACAAGAATAGGATTAAGGATTTGGCTAGTTTTGCTTATTATTTTAGCTAGCTTTTTCTCACTTGGTTATTTTTTTGTTTGTTTGTGGTGTTTTTTTAATGTCCTATTTTTTCCCCTTCAAGTTTTAAATGATTCTGTAGAGGGGTTTTTTGTTTCCACTTTCCTTCCTTTTGTACCTTTGTGTCTTCTAAAATTACCACTGATGTCTTAAACCAGCAGTTTCCTGGCTCTGCCTCCCAGCTAGTCCCAGTTACTGTAATTTTCCCATATCCCTGATTTCTTTTCTGAATTGTTAATGTCTTATTACACCTTCTTCGCCAAACTCATCCTTTGTACAACCAGGCTCAAATACCTCTGGGTGACTTTCCAAACACATTCTAGGTCTTTCATGACTGTATTGATTTTCTCTCTTCTATTGCTGCAGAAAAAAAAATGTTCCATACTGCCTTACAACCCCTCTTGTGTACAGTCTACCTCACATTTTGGCTTATTTAGGAGAATGTGAGGTGTTAGCAATTTTCTGACAATATCTGTTCTCCCCTGTGTCAGGTACATGAATGCACTGGATGCTGGAATCACACACTTCTCCGAAAACCTGAAGTTTAAGGAGATTTTAAGGACTCCAGAGCAGCTTAAAAAAACTGTGAAAGACCCAAACCGGAAAAGCAATGGTAAGGGGGGGAGGGGGAGCACTGAGGGTGCACTCTTCCCTGCAGGTAAGTCGCTTTTCCCAGGAAATCAGATCTACCCCTTAGTTACATTTTAGGGATAGCCTTTCCACAGAAATGGTGGAGAAATACAGGTATACCATTTCACACGGGTGCAAGCATAAAATTACACAAAGGTCCTAGATTTCTCTCTCCATCCCCAAAAAATATGGAGTAACATCCTGGTTCCAGAGAGCTTTTGGGGTGAATTAACCCACAACCTCCATTTTGTGAAAGATTCAGAAATCCAGGAATCACAACTCTGCCCAAGAAGAGTCTTAGATATTGCAAGAATACTGAGCTCTTTACCAATCCTGTGTTTGCAGCCCTGGTATATATATAGGCTCCACTAATGGGCACTTCTTCTGGAGGTGATCCATCTAAACTAGAAATGTTGAGTAAATAACTCATCTGCTCCTAAGACTAAGCACCTGGTCAAGTGAGTGTGAGAGTAATAGGTAAGCTTGAATGTCATTTAACTTAGAAAGATTCATATTTAGTAGCCCTTATTGCATCAGGACTGCTAATGCTTATTTGAGTGAGACAATGGTAGGGCTCTGGTGCAGTCAGACAGAAAATGGTGCAGGTGTGGAGGCACCTTTTACTACTTTCCCTCAGATATCATGGTCTCACTGCAGAGAGGCTGTAGCTCTGCAGCAGGACCTCAGCACAGTGCAGGTGATGTACCTCAGCCCAGCATTGCTCCACTGCCTGCTACTCAAGAATGGGGGAGCAGGCAAATGTCCTTTTCTTGTGTGTACCATTCACCAATCTGTCTCCATTTTTGCCCAATCTGTAGTGATCATCATGTGTGGCTCTCCAGATGATGTCAGCAAAGACCTAGGGATGGCAGAAGTGGATAAGGACATTGTTATCATCCTGATAGATCTCTTCAAGTAAAGTATTATCTTTAATTTTCCTCTTTTCTCTGTAGTTTTCAGAGCAATAATGGAAATAGTCTGAGTGGAGCTGTTTTCTTGCAGAAATGTTCTCTCACAAAATGTTTTCTATCAACATCTTTCCTCATATCTTACCATTATCTAAGCTGCTTAGTGTGTAATTTGTCGTACATCTTCTACAACATCCCCTTTAGTTTACATAATATTTTTCTAAGGCAGTGGCAGAACAGGTAGGCTTAATGTCATCCTGTGGACTTCTCAGTGCAGGGAGCCATGAGAGAACCACAGACTCCAAAGTCAGAATGGTTCTGAGCTGTTCATATTTTACTTTTTTCATACACTCTGCCCAACTGATTGTGTAAGTGTGGATTACAGTATGTTTTTCTAGGTTCCATTTATTCAATTTTAAAATTACTTAAAAGACTGGTACAACTGCCTCCTCCACTTTATAACTCTTCCATTTTACAACTGTCTCTTCAACATATTTTAATTACATAAATTTGTCTTTTCAGAGAAGTTTCTTATTATACAACCAAAGTCTTCTGTTGTTCAATTTCATCTTTATATTACTAATTACAAAATATTTATAATTGGGGCTTGATATAAACAGGCCTTATCAATGGTAGCCTCAAAAGCTTTGTCTGTACACAAGGACCAAGAGCTGATCTCTTACCCTAAGCCTACGTGACACAGCGCAGGACTATGCTGGCAGCTTGATGATATGGATGGTCACAAGGCAAATGTATATGCCCATGTTTCAATCTTACTTGTTTCACTGTTGACATAGCAAAAGAATCCATGAACTTCGAGGACCTCTGGGACTTCCTAGCCCTCGTGTCTAAAGCTGACCTTGACAGGGTAGGACTGAGGCACTTCGGATTAATTACTTCAGCTATTTAAACTTTGGGTCCAAACTGAAGCCTGTGGTTCAAGTGTTCTAACAGGATCTTCTCTGTCCTATACACTTCCATACACCATATATATTTTTCAGAAGTACCTCTAACAACTTTAGACTCTCCACCACTTTACCCAGGCACTATGAATCCCCAGTTGCTTTTCCTGAGGCAACCGGGCACAATTCCTGTCTCTTTGCAAATGTCTAATAGGGACTATGGATGTGACTGGTTTTACTTACTGGTGTTGCCTGTGTAATTGTTGCCTCACAATTAGTGAGGGTGATGAGGGGCTTCTCTGATATGATATGTATTCTTCTGATATACTGAAGCCTCACTTTTTTATATTCTGACGTCCTTCAATCTGCTACAAACCCCTGATTTTTCTGAGTATCTCAAACCATGTGCTTAAAAACAAACCAAAATACAGACACATGTGTTAAATCCAAACTCAAACTGTAGAAGACAGTAGGAAAAGTTTCATGCTTCTCCAGGAGATACGTTCCTCTGACAAAGTGATGGATTTAAATTTTGTCAGCTCTGAGCCCTCTGGAAGCCAGGACACAAGCACAGTGTTTAAACTTCTCTCAGGGGAGGCGGGATGCTGTGGGATCATCCAGTCTGGTGGACTATAATGAAGTTTCCTTTTCACCAGGCTAGTTCAGTCCAAGCCTGAAAAAAAGCACATTGAAATTCTTCAGTGTGAAATTAGAGAAACATGCAAAAGAGTGCAGAAGAAGTCAGAAACATGCACAATAATATGAAGACAATACAGACTGCAGTACTAAATATAAATTCCTGTCTGAAAGAAGAGGAGATAATCAGGAGAGAAAACAAACAGTTACAATAATAACAATAATTCACTGCAACTTTTGAGTTTCAGATTGCCAGAGGTCTTTGATATTACCTTTTAATGTAGTTATGCACAGAGGCTGGTATCAAGGAATGAAGAACATGATGTGTTTTGTCTATGATGAACTTATATTTTTAAAACTGCTATTTTAACCTGCTAAATAGCAGTGCCACTGGGGAGAGGTGATTCTGTCATGGTTACCACTGCCCTTGTTGCTGATTGTTTGTGGGGTTTTTGTGCTTTGCTTTGCAGTAACACATACTTCAGGAACAACAACTCAGCCTATTACATGCAGAATGTACTTGTCCTGACTCTGCCACCAGCTAATTACAGCGCAAATACCGTAAAGACTGACGCCACCATCCCGGTAACCATGCTCTTTTATACCTGATTATCGCATTCAGTTTATTCACGTTCACACACTAGGAAATTAAAACTAAAATTCAGCTGTGATCATAGAATGGTCTGGGTTGGAAGGGACCCCAAGAATCATACAGTTCCAACCCCCCTGCTACAGGCAGGGCTACCAACCTTCAGGCCTGGATCTACACAAGGTCACTCAGGGCCCCATCCAACCTGGCCTGGAACACTTCCAGGAACAGGGCATCCACCACCTCTCTGGGCAGCCTGTTCCAGGACCTCACCACTCTTTCTGTAAAGAACTTCCCCCTAAGATCTAATCTAAATCTTTCCTCCTTTAGCTTCAAACCATCACCCCTTGTCCTGCCATTACCTACCCTTTTAAAAAGTTGATTCCTCACCTGTTTATATGCTCCCTTCAGAGACTGGAAGGCTGCAATGAGCTCTCCCTGCATCCTTTTCTCTAGGCTGAACAAGCCCAGCTCCCTCAGCCTCTCTTTGTAGGGCAGGTGCTCCAGCCCTCTAATCACCTTTGTGGCCTCCTCTGAACCCTCTCCAACAGTTCCACGTCTTTCTTGCATTGGGGGCCCCAGATCTGGACACAGTACTCCAGATGGGGCCTCATGAGGGCAGAGTAGAGAAAGACGATCACCTCCCTGTCCCTGTTGGCCACCCCTCTTCTGATGGAGCCCAGGATACCATTGACCTTCCTAGCTGCAGGAGCACACTGATGGATCATGTTAAGTTTCTCATCTACCAGAATCCCCAGGTGCTTCTCAGCAGGGCTACTCTCAAGGAGTTTTGGTCCCAGTCTATATATATGTCTGGGATAATCCCAGATCATCCCCCATCATGCTTCTATGCTGATATTTTCTTACATCACTGCAGGATGACATTTTGTCCTGCTGTAATGATATAAAAATAAAATATCATAAAGGCAAATGCAAAGTCTTTCATATTCCTGCTTTGTGAAGTTCAACTAAAGCTTTTAATTTGGTCTCCAAGTGTCATGTTCATGGGGTGTGAGGGAGATTTACATGTACACAACCTTCTGGTTCCACTTCTGAATGACTGACAGTCTTATATATAGCTGCAAGGCTACAAGGAAGATCTACAGATTTAATTGAGATGTGAGTGTGCAAAGTTCAGACCTAATAATTATTGACTGATTTTTGTGTGCAGATAGGTATAAATAGTGACAACCATTGCTGGTTTTGTCCAGGAAATTTCCAGTTAAGCTTCAAAAATAGGAACTTTTTTTTTTCTATGATATGTACTTTTTTTCTTTTTTCCCTGAAAAGCAGAAACTATGGCCTGTATCTGCTCAGTGAAGCTGATACTGCTGCTGTCTGCCCAGGAACCAGGCTCTATGCATAGAGTTCCTCCCACAGTTTGTGGCTTTGAGCTCCAGCTCTCCAGCAGGCAGCCCACAGCTTCTGGCTGGAGACAGACCCCCCAGCCTGGGTGCAAAGCTTTTTGGGTGCCAGCTCTATGGCAGGATGCTGGAAAATTTGGCACAGTTCCTAGACCATCTGGAAGCCCAGCCCTGCTGGCTCCACATGGGAATATCTGCACAGAAAGTCTGATCCAAATCCAGGGGCTTTGGGTCCCACTGAGCAGACCTGACCAGAACATACAACATCAGACTTCTTGAATCTTTTGTGGCAGGATCAGCTTGCCAGAGCTTTACATTGGCCCCTTGTGTTTACCACCTCCCTGTCTTCTTACACCAAAAAGATATTTTGATTACCTTTATTATTCCCAGTCATAATGCTGATGTGGCATTGCCCATCTACTCAATCAGTGTTCAGCAGATTCTGGTCTTCCAGGCTGGAGTTTTTGACGAATGGAGACCACCAAAGATATTATAGCTTTAAGGCAGAAACAGGAACTTTCAAATGACTGTTTTTCTTTTTTTTCTTTTCTTTCCTATTCTAGGTAGAAGATGACTTTGTTGTTGGCTATTTTAATGCAGTCTTGCTGTTTGGACATATTCTGAAAAAATTTATCTTCTCCCAGAGCCCAGTGTCACCCCTCAGTTTCATCAATGAATTCCGAAATACCACTTTTGAAGGTAAAAAAAGTAGGCCTGTGAAGGGTTCACTAAATTTATGAGGGGAAAAAAATTGTTCTTAAGCATTCTTAGGAGAAATCACTTCTATGCTAAACAAGTCCAAGCCCTTCAATGACTTTTATTCCCACTCCCCCTCCTCTGCCCATCGTATGTTTTTCCAAGGAATTTATATTCAGTGTTAGCAGAAGCATTACACAGCAGCTGTGTGCAATCACCTCAGTGAGGTAGAAAGTAAAAATTATGATAATTTGAAACATTCCAATTAGCAAGACTCTTTGAGGACTATTCTGGACTGCTGCATCTTTCCTGCTGCTTTGAAGTACAAAGTACATTTAAAGAATATTGCTGCCTTCAGAGGGGTGGAGGAAGGAGGAGAGAAAGCTTCTCAGCCAGCAGTGATGGAGGGCAGGGACGAGGACTTGAAGCTGATGTTCTTCTTCTGACAAAGAGCTGAAATGTCTATAGGGAGACTATTTGTAGAATGAGAAAAGACTTGGAAGAGTGAAACATATAGGTGGGTTTCAGAGTACGTGCTTCCTCTGGAGACCTCGCACACAGGTTGTTAATTTGTGACAGTGGCATTTCTAAGCTTTTCCCCAAAGGTCTAGTCTTCACTTGAGGCCAGTATATATGAAATATAACTGACATTCAGAATGACTCTGCAGTTCACTTAGGAAAGATTTAGTGAAGTAGTTTTAACCTTCTTCCAGTTTACAAAGCTGTCGTAGGCCTGGGTGCCTGCAGTGTGAGTGCAAACCAGCTGGTAATGGGTTGGCTCTTCTTGGTCGACTTTCTTTGTTGTCTAGCACCAGTGGGCTCTTGTAGGCCGCAGGCTTAAAATCACATAATTTGACCATTAGGAAAAAACAGGCAAGACTTACACAAAGAAGTAACAACATTACCTCTCTGGAAGCAAAGTCCCAGCTGTCACTTCATATCAGACATCTGTACCAAAATGATGACTCAAAGATTGGCATTTATGCCCCACCTGTTTTCAGCAAGCACATGTAGAAGTTTCCCAGATTTTCCTTATATGGCCTCACAAGTTTGAGGCTTATCTCTCCTTTAACCATGGTATACTAAACCAAGCAAAATATATTTTACTAATTCCTCCTGGAGACAGCATTTTTTTTGAATAGCAGTAAACTCATATCTTCAATTTCACTATAAATCTGAAAGTCAAATTTCACAACCTTTTTTACTTATCTGAAATAAATCTTGCACTGTAATGCTCCACAGGAGTTCTAAGTTTGGTTAAAAAAAAAGATCCTAAAAGTGAATTATGTTGAACCACCTCTTGATCTGGAGGCTGTTAGAGTTGGGAGTTTATACAATAATTGTTTTATATTAAGAAGGTGGACCATTAAAAACTTGACATTAGTTTTTGAGGTGAAAAGGGAGAAGGTAATTCCAAAATTAAAATAATTATGATGCTGAGCTTTAAGAAAAAATAAAATAAGCCATCAGCAACAGCAGCAAAAGAGCAATCTGAAATTTATCAAAAACCTTCCTTAAAAAAGAAGGGAAAAATGTGAAGGTGAGATTTTCAGGAGTGGTGGGTATTGGCTAAGCTTGAAATGACTTGACTTCCTGAGAGCAAAGTCAAGCCACTCTGAGTGATTTAAAAGTTCCACCTTAAAATCCTTGGAATGTGCTACATAGGTAAATTCTCAATCTGCACATTTGCTGACATACAGAGGCAGAAGGTTAAAGGGAAAAAGAACTTGATAAAAATAATATTATTAGAGCCAACCAGGTAGCTGTCAAAAGAGTAAGGGGAATGAAAGCATCCCTCTATTTCCTTTCTTACTGATAGATTCATACTGCAGGTGGAAAAGGGAATTTCCCTTTTCACTTCTAGAATAGTGCCTTTGAGGTAGGTTACTCTGACATTCTTGGTACACCGAAGAAACCTGAGAAATATATTTTTCTATACCTGGAAGGAGACTTTCCTCTTCAGTGCAGTCAGTTCAATACCTTTTATTGGTTTTTGTAGAGAAAATGTGGCATGCTATTAAGGGAGAAGTAGAGCCACTCGAAGCTGATATGTGTTCTAGCATGTACATGAAGAAGAAAAATATCCTGAGCATCAGAAACTCTTTTATGTCTCTCATCCTTCCTGCCACATACGTGTGTTTCTGAGAACGTGAGCCCTCGGAATAATTCCTTGTGTTTGCAGGTATTCTGGGTCCTGTGACTTTAGATGAATTTGGAGACATTGAGAGCAACCTGACCCTGCTGTACACATCTTCAAATCATGTACGTATGTCCAGGGAGCAACTGCTTGACCTTATATATGAAAGGAGAAACAAAATACCCTGTACTATTGCATAAGAATGATGAAAATAACTACAGCAGCAGTGGTAGAGTGCCAAAGCGTGCTGTGCATGCCAGGAGGGGGTCATGGGAGGTGTGCTGGAGACTAACAGGATTGATGTAATCTGGTGATTCAGAAAGTGAAGTGCAGCTGGTATTTTGTGGGACTGATACCTTTCTTTTCAGAGAGAGGGGAGGGATGAGGAAGAATATGGCAGTCAAACATATGGCTAACCTGAGGAGGCACCACTGTAGCAAAAAGAACAAAAGAGCAGGAACTACTACAGTGTGGGCAATACATTTGTGAAAGGCAGTTTGAAGCAAGGAACAAAAGAAAGAGAGTACAGCTGCTGACTGCATTTCTTCCCTCCTACACCCATAGTTCAAACCTCTTCTGCAATTCAACACTCACAAGAACAAGACACACATGATGACTACCAGTCCGGATTTTGTCTGGAAGAACCACAAGCTGCCCAGTGATACTCCAGGCACTGGTGAGACACCCACTAAACCTACTTCTTATTTGAAGACAAGTCACACAGTCCCACCTGCTGTGCAATCAATCCAACAGGCTCGTGACCTCCACACTGCCCCCAGCCAGGGATGCCAGGAACTGGGGGTAGAACAGCACTATCCTTCCCCTGCCCCCATGTTCCTGGTATTCAGCCCAAGTCTGAACCTGCATTTCTGTTTAAGTGGGACTAAGTTTTTCATAGACTCCATACCGTGGCAGTGGTGGTGGGACCTATCATGGTGTGATTTGGAAAAGATCACCCCTGAACATCTGATGGTGGTACTGTAACTTATTTGAAAGACTGTTCAGGAAAGGCAGCAGAGATGATGTTATGATGGGTTATCTGACTCTGCATTTTTATATTGCTGGTGCAGCATGGTACCTTCTGCTTGACCCCTTATCCTTATTGTAGGGAGCTGGGGAGAGGACACAGCACTGTGCACATTCAGGTTGCTTCACAGAAGAAGCCTCTCAGCTTGCTCCTTGTAGAAAGACAATAGGAAACTAGGTGATTGCTCTATCTCCACCCAACCTTTAAATTTGAAGTCCCGGACATTGCCACCTCCTTTTCTTTTGAGTTTTTGGTGACTCCTGGTTTGAACAGTTGAATTCCCTTGTAATTCAGCATAGCAGGGTACAGCCTTGTCAGGCTGAGCATATTTGGATTGTTTCCCTATGTAAACTGCTGCCAGATGGTGATTTGCAATGGAAAGACAGGTTCTTCGGGGTATGATATGCAGGATAAAAATTCTTGCAGTGGTGATGGTTAGTGCACAGTGGGTTAGTTTTCACCTGAGTCATTCCCATCAGTATGTGTAAAAAGTTACTGCTGTTAAAGGTCTCTGCAAAAGGCCTCCAATAGTTTGCTGTACTGCTTACTTCCACTTTGGAATATTACCATGCAAATACTGTGTCCAGTTCTGGGCACTTCAATTCAAGAAGGACAGGGAATTACTTGAAAGAGTGCACCACAGGGCCACCAAGATGATTAAGGGAGTGGAACACTTTTCTCATGAGGACAGGCTGTGGGAACTCGGTCTCTTTAGCCTGGAGGAGATTGTGGGGTGACCTCATCAATGTCTGTAAATATGTAAAGGGTGAGTGTCAGGAAGACAGAGCCTGGCTGTTCGGAGCAATATCCAATGATAGGAAAAGGGGCAATGGGTGCAAGCTGGAGCACAGAAGGTTCCATGTGAACATAAGAAAAAACTTTTTCACTGTGAGGGTGACAGAGCACTGGAACAGGCTGCCCAGAGAGGCTGTGGAGTCTCTTTTCTCTGAAGACATTTAAAACCTGCCTGGATGTCTTCTTGTGTCACCTGATCTATGTGATCCTGCTTTGGCAGAGAGGGTTTAGACTAGATGATCTTTTGAGGTTCCTTCCAACCCTGACCATTCTGTGATTCTGTGAAGCCCTTAAGTGGAGGAACAAACACCTTCTGATAATTAAAGTCCATTCACAGTAAAGTGGTACATGGATGCAAACACTTTTATTCCTCAGGAATCAGATGGCTTCAAATGAGGGCCTGCTGCTTGGCCCCAGTCTTCTATGTGTTGTTTCAGTCCTGTTCTCATTCACCTCTTGGTCCCTACAACATGCTGTGAGTGAGAGGATCTCTGTATCTTAAAAAAAATTCCCCCAAGTACATCCTTGTTTGAAGTTGCTGTACAAGGGCAAAAGAAAAATATTTGGGAGTTGCAGAAAGCCAGTGTCTACAAAGGAGTAGCTTAACATTCACTGACTTTCTATATTAAACCAAAGTAAAACCATCTTCCACAGGCACTTGGTTATTTTGTTTTGACTTTTTTAAAAAAATAAACCTTCCTTCAGTGTGATTCTAAACAAATATATTCCCTCAAAGGGAAACTTTTCATAGCCAAAATTTAAGTAAGTTTAAGTATGGCCAAAGCCAGTTAGAACTTTTCAGCTGGAAATACATTTTTCCCTCCAGGGAGGTAAACAAACACAGCAACCAGAGCCCTGCTCCTTCTTAACCTGTATTTGAGAACAGCTGAACAAGTTCTACTCCTCCTTTCTCCTGGAAACCCTTAAAAAAGGCGCTTCATCCACATTTTTCCATTATTCAGAAGGTTTGAACCCTCACTCTGAACACGGACTAGGTCAGCCTTCAATACACAAGCGTTTCTGGTTCCACAGGGCCTGAGAACAGTTGGTTTGTGATGGCCTCTCCCTTTGCGTGTTGTAATACTAAGAGCCAGGAGGTGGTAGCAGATCCTCGGGAACGGGAAATTGCAGTGCCACAGCCATTCCGCGGGCCACTTCAACCTGCTGCTTGTTAAGGTGCAAGCTACTATTCACAAAGCTTTAGACCGTTCGTAGGAAATGGCTTTGCACATTATTACGTATTTATCATTTTATAGTGGCAACCTAATGTCCTTCCTTGGCGGAGGGAAACGGTAGTGCTGACAGTTTTCAATTGAGAGCATCTAATAGTAAGTTACTAGGAGGCCCTGAAACCAATGTTGGGGTGAACATACAGAAAGGAGGTTGGGAGACATAATACACACAACAACAAAAAAAGCCAGGAGGCCGAGTCCAAAATCCAGAGTTGCTAGGCTGGATTGTATGCCAGATGCAGACACATTGGCATGTTCAAAACCCCTGCCCAGCTGGTGTTGGATTCTGGGGACAGCTAGCATGTGTCTTGTTGCTTTGTACTTCTTTATTAATTTTTACACTTTATCATTTTTCTGTGTGTGCCTTTATTTCTGCTTCTGGGCACACAGAGAAGTGCATTTGCCTCAGTAAAGCTGAGTAACCAACATGGGAATCTGTGAAATTAGATTATCCTCTGCCTTCTTTGCCTAAAACACTTCCTCGCTATGCTCTAGGTGTGTGGCTACCAGGTGAAGCTCTGCACTAATGGCCTGTTACTCTTTGAAGAAAGTTGGCAGCTGTAACTTTCCTTCACAGTACCCCTGAGCTCCAAGAACTGCCCAAGACAGGGTTCAGTTTGGTTTTCCATATTAAGACAATCAAAATCACAGCCTCAGGCAGTTCTGCCTGCCTGCTCAGGACTAGGACCTTTGTGTGTTTTGTGATTTTGGGTCTAAGTCCTAATGTGCCTGAACAGCCTGAATTTGCAACTGTTTGGCACCTCACAGCCTTCAAGGACATGAATCTGACAGCTTTGTGCTGCACCAGATTAATATCCCTCTATAATATACCAACTTCATATTGAAGAGTCTACTCAGTACCACTTGTAATCCCAACACAGTGTCTACAGACATATTCAGAAATGAGTCCACAGTCTCCAAAGCTCTGCCTACAGCTACAGAATCACTTTAAGCAACCAGGCCAATAAGGAAAGAACCCAGGCAGGTGCAAAATGATGACAGGTTTGTGTATGTTGAAGGCTGTACCATGATATTCCTCTTGAACTCTTGGATAACAATTTCTTGTGAGAAATGCATTTCAAATCTACAAGCTGACTCTGGATCAGCTGAAATTCTGTGTGGAAGCTGTGGTCTTCAAGTGTATCCCACCCTGAAGCAAATTATATCAGCAAAGACTCTGACAAAGGTATGAGTAGTTGTGGAAAATTCACTGTCAAAGAGTCATTCATGTCTTTCTTACCAGATGGGTACTTAGCAGGAATGGAAAGGAAAAGACATATGTTATAAAGCTTGAGTCTGAAAGTTATCACTGAGTATTGTGTTTTATGATAAAAACTGCAGGGACAAAACCTTTGTTCCCCAGTTCAGAGAAGGCCTCCAAAGCAAAGTCCATTTTGTATTAAGGCCTGGGTATGTTGGGGAGAATCCATGTTTCCTGCTTGCCAGTGACTGATTTCAAATGGTCATCTGTTTACTCCATCTACATCCCTATCCCACAAATGTTGTACCCAAGGTTTGCCTCCACTGTCCTCTCTGAAGAAGTTAATAAAAGGAGAAATTTGGTTGCTTCATTTTAAAAAATGTGTTTACTGAGAAAAGTCAGCTCTATTCCTTGTCTATTCTAGTTTGTTTTTAAAGAGGAGAACAGCTGGAAACTCTGCTGTTGAGCTGATGTAAGATTTGGTGTTGTTAAATTTACCTCCCACCTGGGTGTCCCTACAGAGTGACCATCCCTCAGGCAGGGATGTAAGACTGCTGCAGTGAAAGACACAGGCACATGTCATCTCTGGGCAGTGCTGGACTTCACCAAAACCTCTCAATTTGGATGTGACCAAAGAGTAATCCTGCTCAGCTACTCTGACTTGCACATGTGTGGGTGGGGGTAATTTCTTAAAGATAATATTGTCTTCTGCCAAGTTATTTATTTTTCAATTTTTCTTTTCTGCAGGCCCACACATATTGACCATTGCTGTCTTTACACTCACAGGAATTGTGATTCTGGTTCTGATCATCTCTTTGCTGATTCTAAGGTAACAACCCGTTTGGGCCTCTGTTTGTCCTTGAGCAGTTTTCCTCCTAGGGCAATGCCTTTGATCTTTCTTTGAAGAGCCATTCATTAGGTTACCTTACATACTTAAGTGGTTGCCCTCAGTGTGAACTCTATAGTGTATGCCAAGTAGTGTTTGCATCCATAGCATTGTTGTCAAGTCAATAATCAAGGGAGAGGATGCAGCAAGGCTTAGAGTTTCTGTATCTGCTAAAAATCTCTGATTCCCATGCATACACAGAAACATGTCTCAGACTGATCAGCAGACTTTTTCTACTTATTGCCCATCTTTAGTTTACTTGGGGTTCACTTTAGTTTCTTTAACCTATTGGTGACATAAAAATTCAATCTAGAAGGTGGCATTTGTCTTGAGTCACTGTAGCAATTGAAGGTTTTGGTGTTTTCATTGCATGAATTGACCCTGTCTTTCAGTTTCCTCTGACAAAGTCCAACTCCTTGCATACTGAGTTTCTAACAGATAGAATTTCATAAATATAACATAGTTCAGCTTTATCATCATAGGAAAAGGAGAAATAGAAATCAATGATGTTTCCATTAGTTGGAAGAAACACCACCCTATTTCCAAAATGTATGGTTTTCTTTCGTATTTAAAAAAAATGTCTTACCTGTGCATCTGTTTCCAGTAGCTCAGCATCCCTCATTGCTATGTCAGAGAACTTCAGAAAAAGTGAGAAAATCTGGTCTTAAGAAAACTTAATTAGAAACAGATAGTACCCAGGCTCTCTTCTTTTGAATGGACTGATCTGCCTTGCCAACTAAAGCTTTTTATGAGGGAAAAATCAGATGAATGTAAATGGGATCCTGGGGTGCACCAGGAGGAGTGTGGTCAGCAGGTCTAAGGAGGTGATCCTTCCCCTCTATTCTGCCCTGGTCAGGCCCCACCTGGAGTATTGTGTCCAGTTCTGGGCTCCCTGGTATAAAAAGGACAGGGATCTCCTGGAGAGAGCCCAGAGAAGGGCTACGAAGATGATTAAGGGCCTGAAACATCTATCCTATGAGGAAAGGCTGAGAGAGCTGGGGCTGTTAATCCTGGAGAAAAGAAGACTGAGGGGGAACCTAATCAATGTTTATAAATATCTTAAGTATGGGGTGCAGGGGGAATTGGCCTGCCCCTTTTCTTTGGTCAGTGGGGACAGGACAAGGGGCAATGGCTGCAAATTGGAGCACAGGAAGTTCCGCACCAACATGTGGAGGAGCTTTTTCCCAGTGAGGGTGACAGAGCCCTGGGACAGGCTGCCCAGGGAGGTGCTGGAGTCTCCTTCTCTGGAGATATTCAAGACTCGTCTGGACGCCTATCTGTGCAGTATGAGCTGGGGAGCTGCTTTGGCAGGGGGGTTGGACCTGATGATCTCTTGAGGTCCCTTCCAACCCCTATGATTCTGTGATTCTGTGATCCAGTTGTACTCAAGAAATGGAAGAGCTAGTCATTGCCACATCTAAATGCTGACATATAAACAGACAGGTAAAGTTTGTAATGGCTATGCAAATTGAGAAAAAATTGCCTGGAGACAGTTTGGACTTGTTATAAAGGGTTGTCTTCTACAGATTTTGTTTATTAGATTATGATTGTGTACATATTATTGTTGTTATATTCCCAAGCATCAAATGTAGATGAGGTTCGTGAGGATTTTTAGCATAAACCTTACCCTTTTAGTGTTGAAATAACAGCAAACTTCTCAACTATAATTGGTAGTCCCCTAACAAGCAAAGGAGAAGAGATATTAAGCTATAAAAATAAACAAAATGCCTCATTATTCCTTCTTTATCTCCCAAGTTTCTAGGACACTCGAACTATCCCACACCACCCTGTGTAGTTCTGGCTGCTAAGTAGAAAAGTCAAAGTCCTGAAAAACATGTAACTAAATAATAAACCTAGTGGATTTTTATGCAGTTTGATAGGTTGCACTGCATTCCGGTGATACAACACAGCTTAAAATATTGAACTGAGAAAAACAGTTCTTACCACTGTTATTGGTCTCCCTTATACATGTGTGAGTTAAAATACATTGAAAAGGGACTAGTGTTATTAGTCAGTACCATGGATTCTCCCATTTGTAGCATTTGCTAGCAGTCATCAGGGTGTTGGGATCCCCCTGCAGTCTCTCCAGTCAGTCCTGTGTTTTTATTAAGAGAGGGAGGACTTGCATGGGTAAGTGGGTAGTTTGATGAGTGTTAGTCTTCTTGCAGTTTCTTCTCAGACAAGACAGTGCTTGCTCCAAAGTCCTGCAAGGGAGTTTCCTTCTTCCTGTTCTGAGGACTATTCCCTCATTTTTACAAAATGTGCAGAATACAAGGGACACAAACAAAAAGGCATCTCATCACAACACTGTTGTTACCTGCTCCTTTGGCATTGTATTCACACCAGTTCTTACCATCCAGCATTGACAGCCAGGATTTCCTTTGGCTTGCATTTTTTTGGTGGGACCTCCTTCAGAGTAGATTCAATAACACAGAGGAGACTACACAAAATCCAGGCAACCCTTTGTGCTTTAAATTGTTCTGACCTCCCTTGCAACTCTGGCAATTGCCTGTTCTGTTAAATCTGTTCTGTTCTTCTGCTACATCTTGGCTTCCCCAAGGTTAGAGGAATTAGAGCAGACTCAAACTGTAAAACTGTCCAAGAGCCACAGGGATTGTGCTTGCCTTGTCCACCCAACAGTCCATCCTTGTGTCATGCTGACACTGGAAGCTTCCCTGACCTAATCTCCTGTTGTGAGTTTCAGTTCACTGGGAGGATATTCTGAAAGAGTTCACTTGTTCTGCAGGAAGTACAGGAGAGATAATGAGCGTCGGTGGAAGAAATGGTCCCACATACCGCCTGAGGAAATCCTGCCTCTGGAGACCAGTGAGACAAGTCATGTTAGTTTGAAGGTAAGAGAAGCACGAGACCTGAAGCTGGGTCTTGGATTCTGTCTTCTGAAGACTATCGATGCTGGGGTGTTAGTACACTCCAACTACAACACAGGCTATGCTAGAACTAGTATCTGTTAAAAAAATTGTTTTAATTTTTTTTTTTAACCTTCCCATGCTGCATCAAAGAAAGAAGAGGTCATTCCCATCAATTGTTCCCTAATAGAATATACCTCTTTCCCAACAGTAAAGCTCATTTTGTGATGGGGGAATGGGCTGGGTATTGATTTTCAGTCTCTTCTACACCACCACTGTTATAAACTATTTCCCTGTGCTTTGTTATGCCTCTGTAACACCTAATAGCATAAAAGTGGCAGGTGGAGGCCCCAACAACCATGGGAGCAGCATGGATGTCCCACACTCTCAATGCATGTAGTGGCACTCCCTGGAAAGACTGGCTTATGCTTTTCTGTGTGGTACACACTGACATTATTTATCTCCCTCAACCTGCCAAGTGGGGAGTAGGAGATAATTGCAAGTTAATTATTCTTCTTTGTTCTCAGATTGATGAAGATAAGAGACGTGACACCATCCAGAGACTGCGCCAAGGCAAATACGACAAGAAGGTAACCTGACTGCAGTGTCCTTCCTTGGCTTAGGAGGGGTCTTTCTTGGAGGAGGTTGTTCATCTCCAGAGACAATTCTACCTCTTCTGATATTGCAAAATGGGTTGTTCTTGTGGAAGAAATAAGCCACTTATTCCTATCAAGTGCTCTGCATTTTGCTTACTGACAGGAGGCAAAATATTAGATTCCATGAAGCCCTAGCCTAGTCCAGAAGCAGAAACAGAGGGATGGACGAGAAATCTGATACATTTTGGTACTGAGAAGATTAACAGGTTACTGGAAGGCTGACTGTTCACTTGGCAATTCTTGTGCTCTTGTATGTTCAGCACACCCATTTGCCTGACTGAGATATATATTTATGTTGAGTTAAAATTTACATCATTAACAGTTCTGTGTAGTTCCTATGTTTCTGGTAAATCTTTTGAAGGAAATGTAACTCTATTACCCATTAGCTGATTAACTGAAACTGCACCAGCAAAGCAAAGCAGTATGCAGGTGTTTCTTTGTACAGACATTTCTTGATAAAGAAGTATGACTTGATGTTGTCCTAAAGCTAGGATTTATTGTTATTTTTTTTCTTCAGGTGGTGATCCTAAAGGATCTTAAAAACAATGATGGTAATTTTTCAGAGAAGCAAAAAATAGAACTGAACAAGGTAACTGTTGCATGTAGCAACTGGACACTGCATGGTGGGGTGGAGTCTATGAGTGCAGCCATTGCTTTCCACTCTCAACTCCAACAGCCATATGCTTGCGCATGTTTGTGAGGTGAACGGGCAATGAGTTCCTCAAAGGATACTGCTGTATGAATGTTTGCTTTGTGTGCGTGACCTCATCAGCAATTCAGAGCCTGAATTGTATGCCAGTGAAGCTGAGGATGAATGAAGTTATTCGTGTTCTGTCATATGGCCTTGCTAAATACATTTTTATAGCTGATGCTAAAAGGCAATGCATGCTATTTGCTCACATGCTAATTCATTAGTAGTGGAATGTTGTAGTTAAGTCTTACTATTGAATGCCAAGTGCAGCTCTTTAAATGTAAGTAACTCTCTGCTGACTTGTGCATACAGACTTTTCCAGCGTGAGAGATGAATTTGGCTGCAGCACTGCATCTTTTTTGAATGAATAGTTTTCCTTTTTATACAACACAGCTATACTGTGAATTCAATAAGCTTTAAAAATAACTCAAAGTAAACTACAGTGGTCTATATAAATGGACAAAGTCCATAATATCATGCAGCCTACATTTTTATTACTTGCTCATTCACAACATTCTGTCAATCATAATAGCTATTCTGGTCTGCTGGAATGTTTGAGTAGAGAGGCAATAATGGAGACTATAGTGGGCTCTGGAATTAACTTGCAGTATCCAACAGCAGACACCCTTATCTCCCTAATCCGGAAGGCTTGGAAATGACAAATGTCTTCAAGTCCTTCACTCAATGCCTTAATACACACTAGTTTAAGGGAAACTCATACATCTTATCAGGGCCCGAGATAAAAAGCCACGTCACACAAGTATCCTTGACCTGTGTTTCTGTACTAACAGTGATTGCTTTTAAAAATAGATGCAATGTTTCTGTTCTAGCTCCTACAGATTGATTATTACAACCTGACCAAGTTCTATGGCACTGTGAAGATAGACACCATGATCTTTGGGGTGATTGAGTACTGTGAAAGAGGCTCTCTGCGGGTAAAGAATTTTGCAGGTCTCATTTCATCCCCAAATTATCAAATTTCAAAGTAAGAAAAAAAATTTCCCATCTCTATGTCTCTGGCCCTAATGCAGCAGCCATGGACTGAACAAGTGGTGGCAGGTTTCTGGCTTGGAGTTCCCTCTTCCTTGCTTGGTTCTCTTCTGTCTTTCCCAGTTGCCACTGTGGCTGCCATCAGTTTGGTTGTTCTCAGTGAGTAGAGGATGAGGTGAGGTGCAAACAAGGAAAAAGTACAGACAAAGCTCTGCCTAGGCAACAGCAACAGCTGGTATTCATATTGTGTCCCCTATTTGGAGCATATAGGATATAACTACTTCTTTATTTTCCAAGCTGCAGCTGTCATCTCTGCTGATACCTGGTGGACCTCAGAGTACCCCTAGAATGTGAAAGGATAGACAGAAGAATATATTACATATTAACAAAAGGCAAACAGTTTGAGGCTAGAAAGAGTTACCATTTCGGTGCTAATCATGAAGTAATGGTGGCATCAGCTTTTCTGCAGGCACAAATTGTCTCTGCTTCTGAGTTCATACAAATACTCTCATCAGTATCAGTGGTCTCTGGAGTAAACTCACAACAAGGCAGGAAAATATCAGCTCTATCTCTTGTTCAGGAGTTGGACTCAATGATCTTTATGGGTCCCTTCCAACTCAGTATATTCAATGATTCTATGATTCTTTTCTTCTAAACTGACATATTCTTGGAGGTTTATTTTTAGCAACAGAAACCATAGTGGCTGGAATAACTGTAAATAACTATCGCTTTAGGATAAAGGAACAGTCCACTTCGAGCTTATAAGAAATTTCTTTCCCTTTCTCTTTCACACGTTGTCCATTTCTGCCTCAGCAATTTTGCTTTATTACAGTTTCAGCTTTAAAACCGAATTCACTGTTTACCTTTAATTACACAAACCCATCTCTTCTGGAGTCCTCTATTTTCTAGATCTGTGTTAGCCTAAAATAGTTCATATTCCCTGTTTTCTGAGTCAACTCCTGCCCTAGTGCATGTACTTCCTATAAATAATGGAAAGCTACCTCTTTCAGTCACTGGTTGAAAGGCTGTGTGATTTAGATACTCTATCTGATTTCCTCCTTTTTTCCCTGATGCAGTTCGGAACCACTCTTTTCTTTTCTTCACAGGATGTTTTAAATGATAAAATCTCCTACCCTGATGGCACATTCATGGATTGGGAATTTAAAATCTCTGTCATGTATGATATTGCCAAGGTAAGTGGACTGCTGACAGTGCAATGTTAATCAACCTGTCCTGTCTTGCAAAACAGATCCTGTGGAGAAGGGCACATCTCGGTATTCTTGTTCCCTTGCTGGAGGATGATTTTCTTTCCACTTGTTCTTCATGTGGGGATAGGTGTATGAAGCAGGAGGAGCCAGTGGCTCCTTTGAAGGGGAAAATTGGAGCCAGAGCTGGCTTTGGACAATTTATAAACAAAGTATGCCTCAAAGAAATGTGACCCAAAGATCAGAGGGTTACAATCTGTTGACCAGTAGCTCTGGTTAGTAGGGTCTACATAGTCATGAGACCTGCAAAATACACTGCTCTCTGGCTTAAGGTAAAGCAAATAAAAGAAAATTGTGTTTTTTCAAAATGATGACATTGTTCCAACTTGTATCCAGAGAAAATATTTTCTAAATAAGCTTTATTTTGCATCCTAATTTTCTCACTCATTGGAGTGAGAAACTAGAGCTATCTATTTCAGGCAGTTTGAGAGGGAAGAAATTCATCCTGTACAGGATCCGAGATTGGCTTTCAGTAGCTTTCAACGTATCTTTACATTTTAGGTTCTTATAGTAGGAAGACACAATATGAACAGCAAAGCAAATGATATTCTACATTAGAGACTTGTATCTGTTTAGATGGTAGTTAAGGAACCTTTATAATTCACAGGTATCATAATTCCTTACACCCCTGCATGTAACAGAGAATTACCCCTGCCTTTTTGCCAGGGCTCAACTGCTCTCCTCTTCTTATTGTTTGTTTGCAGTTGGACAGTACTCATGGGTCCTTACACACATCAGTTCAGATTTGGTCTCCACTACGAATGATTTCACTGTGTCTGTTCTAAAGAGATACTGAAAATCTTGCTCTTTATTAAAGCCCCCTTAATCCAAATTGTTGCAGTTTGTTGACCCAGTTAATAATTTTAAAGTTCAGTTAGCACTCAGCATTATGTTTTGTTTGAAAGAGCAGCAGTGGCTTTTCCCTTCCTCCTTAGAGCATATAAAAAAAGTGGTATTTTTTAACCCTTTCCAGTTCACTTGCAGATGTTTCCTAAAAAAAATTAGGGACTAATACTGGCTCTTGTTGATGAGAAGTAGAAAGAAATCCTAGCCATCAAATCCCCAGTGACTGCACTGGGACTGAGATTTCACAGCCAGTTGTTTGCTGCACCGTTGGTCATGGGGATGGGGCATAGAGTCTGAGAATGGGTGGTGCATTCTGTGGAATGGCCTCTGAGCATCATTAGCCATGTTAGTAGAGATGGTTCACAACTTTTCCTGAAAGTGTGTATGTACCTGGGAATATCAGGAAACTTACTGTCATTTGGATGATCTGCCAGCCTTTCTTCACCTCACCTAATGCTCTGGTGAAGTCTTTGGGACCTGGACATATCCATTAACTTCTTGTATTGCTTTTCACAAGCTGCAGCTTCCCAACCTCTAGACATCATCTAGTTTTACTTGAATGGCTTCTTGCTTTACAGGTCACTTCATAGCCCTTCAGCTCAAATTCCTGTCATAAGAAAGCATCTGCCCTTTTCAAACCCAGTTCCAGCTCTCCAGGCTGTGAAAATCCCTGTGAAAATATGACCAGCTCCTGAAGTTCCTTTGCCTTCCTTTTGATATGCTCTTCATTTTCCACACCACCACTTTCCTATGTCCCACTTTTATTGTTGCCCATTCTCTGTATTTTACCTAGTCTTCAGCTGGCAAAGCAGCTGCTGCATCAGTGTTTCTGAACAGAAGGGGCTGTATAATTTCTACTCCCTGGTACAGCTAACCAAGCAATGACTGTCCCTAGAGCACCATCCTGTAGACCACTAGAGGAGGTGTAGTAGGCAAAGGGCAAGCCCTAAATCTCCTCCATTCACTTTCCCTGCACACCCCCCACCTCTGCCCCCTCACCCCCACCTTTTTTTTTCTTCATTTCTATCTTTCCTCTCTCCAGGTCTGATGGGACCATCCATAGCTACATGGATTTGGTTACATGTGACCAAAGAGCTCTGATGAAAGGTCTGCTAAGAAGGAATTGCAGTAATCAATCCTTGCAGTTAGTGCATACACTGTTGTTGCAACACTTTATTAAATAAGGGGCTGCTGCAGCATATTGTGCAAGGGGTTGTAATATTCTTGCATTGTGTGAGGAAAAGGGTTCTCACTCAGAAACAAAGCTTCAGAGCAGAAGTTGCAAGAATGACTCAAGGATTTAAAAGTACTGCACTGAAAGACATTATAAATTTTGAAAATCACACCCTGCTTTCTTAAGAGGTTCTCTGTTTTCAGCTAGGTGCCCAGGATGGTTGGAAGGAAAGAGGAGAATTTTTTCAGGCACATCTATAAGACTTCTGCCTCTATAAACTGTTAACAAGAAAGCCCTGATATAAGGAAATCAAAATTACCTTTGCCATTTCATGCAGAAAGTGATTTGGAATTCTGCTGTAGCAGTGGGTTTATTTCCTGGCTGATGAAAGCAGGTGCTGGAGGAAAGGCACAGCTGGAGGAAATCAGACCAAAAGCAGGCAAAACATCCTGGAGAGTATCATCAGGGCTGCATGATAAAAGCTGCTTCATCAGGAAATGTGTTCCTTGGATGTAGCGTGCAGTCTCTGTAAATTTTGGCATGGTCTAGATAGGTCCAGGATAACCAGTCCAACAACATTCTCCAGGGATTGCATCTCTTGCAGGCTGCTTGTGTCTCAGGCATACATATACTGCACCCAAAACTCAGCTCATGTCTTGTGATATCTTGTAGCATTTGCTACATATTTGTAATATCTTGTAGCATTCCCAGGTATTGATGTGAAAAGAAACCCCATCATGTCATACAGTGTATTTGTGATCACATGAGCTATGTAACCCTGATTGAAGTCTATCTACCAGTTATCATACAAGAGGATAAGCTATACATAAGTCTAAGTGGAAGACTGTTCAGAGAAAAAAACTAAACAGATAATGAGGTACCTGTTCTGGCTTTCAGAGATTAGATTATGCTTCATATACTCAGCTGCAGAAAAGAGGACTATAGGAAGAAAAACAAGAGCAGTAGGCTGTAAATAGGTGTGAGCTTAAGTAGTTCAGAAGAGAGAGATGAAAAGGAATAAGTAATAGCAAGAGGGTGCAAATTAGCATACCTACTCCCTTCTTCATTTTACACCCACTTACTAATGTTCTTTTCCTGCTGTGCCTCCGTGCTGGTCCCTTCTCCGGTACTGCACTATATTTGAGTGTCTTAGACTAAATGAGATAAATTCAGAGGTGATGAGTAAGAAGGGGCAAACTACACACCTCCCTATGCCTGCATATCTATGAGTCAAGAGCCCAAATCTGATTAAAACCAGCTGAAACTGTGTTGGCCAGTCCTCATGGTGCACACTTCCAAGTTTTGCACATGGACTGGTGATATGTATTGTCTAGAGAGGGAAAATTGTAATCAGTCAGGTCAGAAGAGACCTTTAAGATTGCCTAATCTGATCCCCTACCTTATATAAGCTTTAGGGCATCACCTAACACTCTTTAACCCCCTGCTTTGCAGAAGAGGACCTACTGAAATATTTCTGAACGAAGTCCCTGGTAATCTTCAAAGGTGATAGAGGCATAAAGTGCAATTCCTCTCACACCTACAGTGTTCACTGGATGAACATGTATTTGAAAACACTTGTTTTGTGTGACATTCTAACAAATTTGTACTAAATTGACCAAAAAAGCATTTATTGTAAGTGAAATCAGAATTTGTGAGGAAATAAATTTACTTAATTGCTTAATTGTGTTCTAATCTTATAAAAACCCAGGATGCTATGTCAGAATTCTGTTAACTAAGAGGAAGGATGGTCTCCCATGATATGATCCTTCTAATGATCCACCTCCTCATTTCTGAACATTGACTGTTTCTGTTCCTTTCATTTTGGAAAGTCTCCTCTGTAAAATGCTATTTGCTTCCCTCCATAACAGGGAATAGTGATTTATGAATCTCCATTGCTAAAGTAGGTCCTTTAATTACTTGGACAGGTATTATACGAACACTTCACATTCATAGAGTCATAGAATCAATAAGGTTGGAAAAGACCTCCAAGATCATCTAGTCCAACCGTCACCCTACCACCCATATTACTTACTAAATGATGTCCCTAAGAACCTCATCCAAACTTTCCTTAAGCACTTTGGGGGACGGTGACTCCGCCATCTCCCTGGGCAATCTGTTCCAATGCCTGATCACTCTTTCTGAGAAGAAATTTCTTCTAATTTCTAACTTGAACCTCCCCTGGTGCAATCTGCAGCCATTCCCTCTTGTCCTGTCGCTAGTCATCTGTGATATTCTTGTTGAGTCTGGTAACAACTGTGTGTCTTACATGTAGTCTTGCTTTCTTCCTCTTTTATTATCAACTACAGGGCATGTCTTACCTACACTCAAGCAAAACTGAAGTCCATGGTCGACTCAAATCCACAAACTGTGTAGTGGACAATCGCATGGTAGTGAAGATCACTGATTTTGGCTGTAATTCAATTCTGCCTCCAAGGAAAGGTAAAAAGAGTACCCAGTTGGACTCTCCTTCATGGTTTCCAACACAACAGAATTTTCTTATGTTCATAGTCCAGTAGGGTGTAATTTCATCTTGTACACGGTACAAAACATACAATATGATTTTGTTTCATGGGGTAGCTATTGTACATATGAAATCTGAAAATACTGTCTTGTCTTAGCTAATACAATGAAAGAGAACTATTAGACAGAGCAAGAAATTAGCCAGTGTAGTTGGGAATGAAAGCAAAGATGAATTTTCAACCTGTGGGTTAGAAAACAGAGATTTCACATGCGGATGAACGTTTTCAGCATCCAAGGCTTCCATGCAAACAACTCTTCAGTAGCAATGCTGCATTTGTGTGAAGTAAAAAAAGAAGTACCACATGGTCTACTCAGTGATCAGATGCACGTTATGACAGTGTTCTGAGATTTAAACATTAATACTTGTGAGTCTGATCATCCTTTAAAAAAAAAGAAGTATGATATGCACTAATAACCTTAATGTTTTTCATTCTTTAGGTAGGAACCTAACAATATGTGTTCAATCACACTGGAATAATTTTAACAGCTTTTCTTTACATTTTCTGTTCATCTCATATTCATAGGACATTTCTGTAAAACAGAGCACTCCTTTCTACTCATCTCTTCCTTTGCACTCGATTTGAGTGAAAAGACAAGCCTATCTGAAATCATGTCATCTGAATATGTACACTGGAGCTGAGGGTATAATAAGCACAGCACTGTGCTATAACTGTAGTATATGATCTGAGAAGAAACTGTGGCTGCAGCAAGGTTGAGAGAAAAATTTTACATTCCAACACAAATATGCTCAAGAGTAGCGATAAGAACTTAAAAAAAAACCAGTAAGAAAAGTGCATGTAAATGCTCTATTAATTCTTCATTTGACAAATGTCACATTTATATTATTATTGCCTTGTAATGTATTTCTACTCTTTCATTGCTCATAAGAGAAATACTTTGACAAACAGCCTCAAAAATTCTGGCTACTAGGTTTTGTTGAAGAAAACTGTTTCGCAAGAGTTCTACAGATTCATTGTGGCTGGATGTTGCAGCCTGGTAACATAACACTGTCTTCAGGGTCATTGTGTTCAGGTCACTGTTACATCACCAGCCTGTAATAACAAACTGTCATACCACAGCAGCATTCCAGTTTTGAGGTACAATTGTGCTTATTGCACTAGAAAGACAGATTAATAATTTCTGTAGAAAGTAAGTGGTTATGAGCAGGTAAAACTATGTCCAGCTCAAAGGCACTTGAGGAATATTTCAATAGACATGATACCAAGGCTGCTGAGAAATATCACAGTCTTCTCATCTGACATATTGTATAACAAGATGCATACATCAAGATCAGTAATTTATCTCAGCTTCCCTTCCTTCCTTCCTTCCTTCCTTCCTTCCTTCCTTCCTTCCTTCCTTCCTTCCTTCCTTCCTTCCTTCCTTCCTTCCTTCCTTCCTTCCTTCCTTCCTTCCTTCCTTCCTTCCTTCCTTCCTTCCTTCCTTCCTTCCTTCCTTCCTTCCTTCCTTCCTTCCTTCCTTCCTTCCTTCCTTCCTTCCTTCCTTCCTTCCTTCCTTCCTTCCTTCCTTCCTTCCTTCCTTCCTTCCTTCCTTCCTTCCTTCCTTCCTTCCTTCCTTCCTTCCTTCCTTCCTTCCTCCCTTCCTCCCTTCCTCCCTTCCTCCCTTCCTCCCTTCCTCCCTTCCTCCCTTCCTCCCTTCCTCCCTTCCTCCCTTCCTCCCTTCCTCCCTTCCTCCCTTCCTCCCTTCCTCCCTTCCTCCCTTCCTCCCTTCCTCCCTTCCTCCCTTCCTCCCTTCCTCCCTTCCTCCCTTCCTCCCTTCCTCCCTTCCTCCCTTCCTCCCTTCCTCCCTTCCTCCCTTCCTTCCTTCCTTCCTTCCTTCCTTCCTTCCTTTTTTATTTTTATATAGCACTGTCATTCCTTGGTCTTCTACAGATGCATAGGCTATTTTTAAGAGGTCTGTGAAAGGCAGCTGAAAAAACCAAGTTCATAGTCACTATCCATAACTTTCTAGAGGTGTGAGAATCTGTGTCTACAGTAGAAAATAGTAGGGTCAGCAAATACCAAGCAATTGAAAACTACCACATCAGAGGTTTAGCTAACCTCTATTGAAGTCAGTTTCTCAATAACAACACTAAAGTAAGGAAGAAACAGTACCAAGGTGCCCTGGGTTTGATATAGAAAAAGGAAAGATCACTATAGCCAATCAGTGCTCTGAGCCAATTTCTTCTCTCCATTCTCCTTTTACCTCATCCCCTGTTGTGATCTGGATCTTCAGACCTGTGGACAGCTCCTGAGCACCTCCGTCATGCTGATGTTTCTCAGAAGGGTGATGTGTACAGTTATGGGATCATTGCCCAGGAAATCATCCTACGCAGGGAAACCTTCTACACTGGACACTGCCGTGACAACAAAGGTAAATCCACACATTTCTTCTCCACTGCAGTCTTTCCCAGATGGTGTAGCTGTAACTGGCCCATTCTCCACGTTTTGTGGAAGGTGCTTTCTTTGATAGCTGCTTGAACTGCTGCTTCTTTCACTGTGTGACAAAGGAAGAGCCTGCTTGAAGAATGCTACTGTGGGGGCAAGTGTCCTTATTCTTGCTGTAAATAAAGTTTGCATTGAGTTTCCTTGCCCCTTCTTCACCTCCTTACTTTGGCCACAGCATTACAGAATTTAACGTTATATGATGTTGGCCAAACTTACTGTAGCATTTAAAGGCCACAAAGGCTTTTCTATTATAAGTTGTGCACAACACATAATAATTCACTTATATTAGACATTGTAAATCACTAACGTCAACACAGAACAGCAAAAACTCAGCAGCTTGGACACAAGAACAGCTGGCATTAAAAAATGGGCAATTCAGACTTTATTCAAGCCTGTCAAAATTAACTCTATTTAACCTCTGTCATAAACAAAATGTCCTCCTGCACCCACTAAATCCCATTTTGTGCATTTTGTGCCATTGTTTTTGAGTGGCTAACAGCTCAGTCAATCCTACTTCTCAGAATCCAGGATGATCGTATATTAGAACTGTCATTGAAGTATGTGTGGGTTTGGGATTTTCCTAGTGACAGTTACCAACAACAAGTTTAGACATTGTCTTTACCTCTGAGTCATTCTGATAGATCCACCTCACATTTGTTAAAACATCCAGAGCAGCAGCTGGGCAGCCTAATAGCTCTTTTCCGGAGTTACATTTGAGAATAACTTCTGGGGCGGGTTCATCCTCCTACATTACTGCAAATCTATGTTCATATTTGGGGAAGCACAGTATTTCACATCACCAACTCTTTAATATAAAATGTAGACCTACATTAGCAATGCCTGTTCCCGTTCAAGAAAATGCAATGCTTAAGATAAGGTAGAGAAAATAAAAGTCTTTCTATTCTTTTTTATTGGGAAGAGGCAGGCACAATTCTCAAGAATGCAAGGATTTTACAATTATGGTTATTAAGTTAGCCTCAGACACAGTGTTTCTGGGTTCTTCTGAGATGCAGTGGCATCCTCACTGCTCTGCGTTTGACCCTGTATGTCACAGTCACAATCTGGTTCCTTGTTTTAACTTTGACTGTTTCTTAACACTGCATTTTTTCATTTGAGAAAGACTGTCCCTTTCAAATACCATTAGGTGAATTCATCCAACTGAAACATTTTTTAACAACTCTGGGTGCTGTTGCTGGAGACGGTTACACACGCTAGCATGTTTAGTAAAGACAGCAGTAAACTTACTGAGCCTGAAGTCTGTTTGTAAGTCTGGATTCAGTGTAACTTTAAAAAAACCAAACCCAAACCCTCCCCCAACAACAACAAAAAAAACCCCAACCAACAAAAAAACCTCCCAAATCCCGCCACTCCTGCTTTGTAAACTTCAGTTAAAATTTTAAGTCTTCCATTCAGTGAGAACATTGTTTTCTCCCCAAAGTTTTTTCCTTAAAAGCATTACTAAATATCTAAGCTATATACTATTGATCTAATGGCTTCTGGTCTTATTCTTCATTTTTGATTATGCGATTTGAGCAAATGTGTTTCAGCAGTTCACTGAATTTCATGTAACAGAAAGGAATGAATGTATTATATACTGCTGAAGCGATTCCTCATTTAAATACCTGGACAAGATGAGGCATCCAGAGGCTGGACCATATTTACTCAAAAACTTTTGAATTTTGTTTGTGACATCATCTAACTTTGGAAGAGAACAGCTTAAATTTGGGTTGACCATTCACTTATGAATATCAAAGATAAAAAGAGGGAAAAGAAAAACAAATTAGATTGAATGGTAATGTGCAAAGAAATGTCTCTACTGCATGTTAGATTATTTTGGTTTTTAAGTCTCCTGCAAAATGTCTTTCAATGGCTAGGCTATCAGAAGTTAATTTCTGTAAGTTAGAAGACATGTTATTGATATTTCAGGAGATCTGATATAACTGCTTCTCCAGGACTTCATTGGCAGCAGAATTTAAAGACAGTTGTTAAAAAAAACCCTGTACCTACCCCCATTCACCACCTTAGGAAAATTAAACTCAACTTCCAGGTACTATGTGAGTCAATTTTCTCAACTCAATATGTATCAGTCAATTTAACATACAATAATATTGCTAATATTGAGAGAGAAGAAGTCCCATAAAGGTGATGGGCATACAGAACTGGATTTCTAATGTATAGAAGTAACTAGGTCATAGTCCTCTTCACTCCCTTCTCTGTGAGACAGCTGTTAGACCAGCTGGTTGCTCCACTCTTCTGCAGAAACACGTCATCCGCGGCTCAAGAGTGTGAAATCTTGTCATGTACCAATGCTCAATACAAGCTGCCTACTAGTAGTTCCACTACTTTCTGCCACAGGCTAATTGTGGTGTTGCGAATAGTTGTTGCTACTTCCGCTCTCAGGTGTGTGAGCAGTGTGGAAATCCAAGACATTCCTCATGCATACAAAAGACTTACACAGATTCTTCTGTCTCTCAGCTCACAGAAGACGTAGCAATCTCTTGCATTTGGGAGACTCAACTGTCTCCTGCTCCTTCTCTGGTCTGTAATTTCTGTACCACAAAGCTGGAGGCTACTGCATCTTTTTAGGGTGATCATGCACATGCTTAGGCATCCCTAGCTGCTCTGGACTTGCACAAGCCAACACGATTACAATCCTTCCTCATCTCATTGTATGCTTCCTTTAGTAAAATAGTTTCCCAAACATAATCAGATATTATTTATAAATGTGTTTCGTGCTTGTTCATGGATCCTTTTCAGGCTCTCTTTCTTTTCCCCAGAAGTAAAAATCTGTTTCTCTTTTTAAATCCCCTGTCTGGAACTCTTGAGGTCTGGAGGAGGAGGACAGAAAGCGTTATTTTTGCATCAGCTTTCACTCACTGTGCTTAAATTGAGTTGTGCAAATGCAGCCAGCATTCTGATGTGTTCAGAATCCAAGTAACTTTCATAGAACAGATTTAATGAGTAAGAATACAAATAAGCTAACAAATGCAATGTTATTAAAACATATGCATTAGTAGTCTAGTTTTAAGGAAGCTGAGCATCTGCCGAATGATTTGAACTGCTCTGATGAGAGTTGGATGTCTCCACACTCTTGACAAAATTGCAATGGGCTTTTCACATTGTTTTTTTTTACTATAGCTACACTGCATGCTGAGAAGCACATTAATAATGCCTAACATTCATTTGGGAAGATGCCATAACTATGTCTACCGTGACCAATAAATACTCATGTATGTTCCTATTCATTTTGCTTTCAGGGGCCTTCAAGCCAGCCTGTTTTGATCTTGTGCCATATATTTAGAAAAGCTCTAAAGTTGAAATTCACATCAAAATGAGGGAACTGTCTTCAAGGCTTCTGTTTGTACAGTAATGCATGACATAATAGGATGTCATCCACAAGAAATGTCCTCCTGTTTGGTTGTGGGGGTTTGGGGATTTTGTGTTTTTGGTTTGTTTTGTTTAAGATTTTTTATCTTTTTCCTGTATTAGAAAAACTTTACAGAGTGGAGAGTGGCAAAGGAGTGAAGCCTTTCCGACCAGACCTGTCCTTGGAAACAGTGGGAGAAAGAGAGATGGAAGTAAGCTAATTATTAACTAAGCCATTTTCTGGGTGAAGGATGGAAGTCTTGGCCAAACTCGAGCTCATAATCATGGGAGGATGAAAGCTATGCACATTTTATGCCAAATGCCCTAACCTCATGGGAAAAAAAAGTATTCTATAGTTGTTACCAGTGAAATGAAATACAACTCGTGAAAACTATTTCACTGGAAAGAAAAGGATGCTTATATGATGCAACTTTTCTGATCTATTTTAGATATCTTTAAGGTGGGATGAATCACATCTCAAATGTACCTCTCTTCACTGACTATATAGCCCCTAAGGCTTCTTGCTCTGGTGAAAATGTGTGTTGTAGGCATCCACCTTTCAGCAATGATCTTCATTCTTTTTGGCTGAATCACCAGTTTCAGAAAAATCACAAACTCTGGATATTTGAAATACAATTACCACAACATTTACTTCCATGCCAACAATTGTATCTGGTACCAGCTGCAAGACTGGACTCATTCACTTGCCTTTCATTTATGTATTGCAAATTCAAGTTTAAGATCATGTTGCTAGTCACCACAGCGTTAAGTTTTAGATGCCTGCAATGGGTGTCCTAACCATAGATTCAAAACAGTTAGTCACACATTTTAATATGTTGCTGGTCAAGAGTAACCAGAAATTCCCTAATGAACTAGTGCTGTTTTGTATCATTATCCTTCTATATTCATTACTGTGGTAGACTTTCCTTAAATTTTTGTTTGAAGGTATATATACTAGTGAAGAGCTGCTGGGAAGAAGATCCAGAGAAAAGGCCTGACTTTAAGAAAATTGAGAGTACCCTGGCTAAAATATTCAGGTGAGCAGCAGGGGCTCTGTTTTTCAAGATGCTTCAAATATCTCCTAAATCTTAGAAAACTCATATTTTTAAGTATGTAAGCTGATGTGCAATACTCAGTAAGTGGAAAAACTGAGTGTCTTCACTTAGATACTCTCTTGTTCTTTGGCAGAAAAGTATTTATACTTACATGTGTGTACATGAGCATGTGTGTACATGAGCATGTACGCACGTATTAGCTGAGTGAGGGTAAGATGATCACCATACCTCAAATTGTTATACTGTGAAAGTAGCAAGCTGTATAATTAGAGATTTCAACCTTTCAAGTAATTCACTCTGTCTCTAGTCAAGATCTGGATAGTGAATCATGTTGTCTAAGTTTCAGGAAATGAATGCACATAAATGTTTGGAAGATGATTAGAAAGTTTGGATGAGCTAGGTTATGCCATAAATGAGTTTGGATGGTCCCAAATTTAGCTGACTAGAAGTATTGGGTTGTAACTCACCAGAAGTAATAATTACAGGGCTTTGTCAGTATAAAGTTGTGGGATAATAAGGACCATAGCTTGATAACCCTGTGGGTTTATACAGGCCTTTTGCCTGGTCAGTGCTGCATTACTCTTGCAGAGTTCGGTTTGAATTAATTATTTGATGTTCAAACAGTGAGGTTTTAATCACTTCTCTTGGGAAATTGCTGCTCTGGATTTTTAAGCTCTTCTCATCAGCAAACCCCAAGAGTACTCATCATTTTACACTTTACATGAGCAAAGGACAACTGCGCTACGCATAACTGAATGTATCAGTTGAATAATCTTCCTGCAGCTGAATAAAGACGTCCTGGTTCAGCTCCTAAGCCTCCATCCTACAGAAGCAAAGAGGTTGCCTCTTGACACACGGTGTTCTCATGGAGGAGGGGGCGTCTAAGATGGTGCTTCCCTGACATTAAAATTTATTTAAAGTCATTTTTGGTACAAGACTAACCTGACTCTTTCTGTCAGCCTGGCCCCATCTACTTTCAGACTACTATGGGTAGTGCAGGCTGCTCTGAGAAACAATGGTTACAAGTGGCTCACATTACCATACTTCTGCTTCCGTAAGTTAGTAGGCTAGAGTTTGCAGGATCTTGTGAGCAAAACTAGTCCTGAGACTGCTAATTGTTCCATTGAATTCTTTTGTCTTCTATACAGGCAGCCCCACATCGTCTTCATTCTCCTGGCTGAACTCTCCATCTAAACATTACATGCAATTTTCTACCTATCTTTAGCTTCCTCTCAGGATTTGAGCTTGTCAATTACTTTTTACAAATCATTGTTCATGGATTATCCAAGGTAACCTGGAGTTGACAATATTAACATGGCTAGGTGATTTAAAGATGCTTCAAGAATTACCAGCTCCAAGTGACAACAATGGATCACACACTTTCATATACATAAGCCCTCTAAGCAAGAAAAAGAATTATGTACTTGGGGCACTTTGCATTCTAAGTACACAGAAGTCAAACACTGAAGAAGTTTTCCACTGCTGCTTTTTTGCCTCTTTTTTGCCTCTCAGCAATGTGTTTCCATCAACCTTTCTTGCTGGCTCCTGTGTATTTCTGTTATTTGCAGCAACTACCACGGCCAGACTAATGAAAGCTACATGGATACCCTGATCCGGCGTCTGCAGCTGTATTCGCGGAACCTGGAGCACCTGGTGGAGGAAAGGACAGAGCTATACAAAGCAGAGAGAGACAGAGCAGACAGGCTTAATTTCATGTTACTTCCAAGGTAACTGGCCAGGAGGATTTTCACTGGTTCTTTAATTACATATAGCATCTGATTCTTGGAGAGTTGGCGTTGGGATTAATATTAATCTTCTATTTCCTTCTCTTCTAATCTGATCTGATCCTGATAGGGAGGAAAGAAGCAGCAGCTGTCCCTGAGGTCTCCACCCTATGGTGGAGTCTCATGCTGAGATGATACTGGCACCTGTTATCTTCCTCAGCCTCTTTTCATGCGCAGGATCCCCCTTTTCAGCACAAACCTCTTTTTTGCTGCCTTCCTGGGAACACACAGATCTGCAGTAATCCTCTACCAGAGTTCTGTTCTGCTCCAGCATCTTGCTATATGGAAGAATGTCTCCTGCTGGAAAGCGGGAGTACAGTCCAGCTTCAGGCTGGGGTTTAGCAATGCAACAGAATAGCTGAGGTGGGCTGGGACAGACTGGGCCAGATAGATGATGCTTCAGAGTATGCTATAAAACAAATACTAGAGATATTATAATATTGGTATACCAAGAATTTTGGTATTGCATACATTTGGAAAGGTAAAACCATCCTGGCAGGTCATTATTAGTTTCAAGGGTATTTAAGTAGTCAAGGTATTGATTTTATGACTCGTCTTTATAAAAGAAGTGTCTGTTCAATCCAGTTCAGGGAAAAATTTGAAGCGATCTGTCTGTATAGATAATGTAACAAAGAATCCATGTTTCCTTCCACTCCTTGTTCCTACCACTCTATTACTGTGTCACTGTAGATGGAACACAGCACTGTGCAACACCTATGATTTTCTGGGTATCTTTCAGTTATTCTCTTCTAATATCTTCACTATGAACAGACATTTTCCTGGATTTAGAAATGCAAGAAAATGAATAGATACTGACTGTCATGTTATTGAATTTTTCTTCCATAAAATTGTCAGACTGTGATATGTTATCTGAAATCAGAATGAGGTGATGTAATTATCAGGATGAAATTTCTTCTGCGCTGAGGAAACAGAAAAATAAAACATGTTTGTTCTTACTTATTGTCTGGGTAGAATGTAGGTCTACATGTCAGAAATTTCAAAATATTAGTTTTAAGTTTGATTCAATATCCTTATTTCTCACCTTAGCCAAGAAGCTCTGTTTCCCGTGCCTCAGTTTCCTCATGGTTATTAACACACTTGGATTTTGTAAGGCTCTAGTGCATTAATTAACGTTACTAGGTGCTTTGAAGGCCCTGACTGAAAGGCATTATGGACACCTAAAATGTGATTACAGTGGCAGTTTTCAGCAAACTATTTAATGTTTCCTACACAGAAAGCAATGATGTGGTTGGGTTACATGAAAAAATACCTTTAGAATTAAACACAGACTACTCATCTGTTTTTCTGCCTTCTCTATTTCCACAGGCCAGTAGTAAAGTCTTTGAAGGAGACCGGCCTGGTAGAACCAGAGCTATTTGAAGAAGTTACTATCTACTTCAGTGACATTGTTGGCTTCACCACACTCTGCAAATACAGCACCCCTATGGAGGTGGTAGATATGCTGAACGACATCTACAAGAACTTTGACCACATTCTTGATCATCATGATGTTTACAAGGTGATTAGAACTGTACTTTTTCTCAGTGAGCAACCAGTGGACACACAAATCCAACTGGATGATGTGGTGAATTGGGGAATCTGCCTTCTAAGCAAAGACAAAGAAGAGAAAAACAGACCATGATTAACTCATTTCATTATGCTTTCAGTGTGCTTGCTTATACTAAATTTTCTATATGAGGTGGTCACAGATTCATTAACTGGAATGCTAGATACAGTTATAACAGACTCATATACCAAAAAGGTGTCAAGTTACTTTAAAATAATCAATCCTGCCATCTAGGGAAGAAATGCTTTATTATGAACAAGGGGATCTGATAAAAACTTTCTGCTTTTAACTAAATATATATTTTGCTATGTTTGCACATAGTCAGTTCTAATTTTGTTTCCACAGGTGGAGACCATTGGTGATGCTTACATGGTGGTGAGTGGTTTACCAAAGAGGAATGGCAACCGGCATGCAGTAGACATCTCCATGATGGCACTGGACATCCTCAGCTTCATGGGATCTTTTGAACTGAGACACCTGCCGGGATTGCCTGTTTGGATTCGCATTGGAATTCACTCTGGTACACAGCAGTGCTAGGCCATAAATGACAATGTGGTTACCTTGTTTTAGATATCCACGGAATATCTGGTAGTGCATCACACACAACTGCTCTCCTCCTGAAGAACCAGGTTTTAAACGATGTATCTAGAGAATGAGCAACAGAAGTAAATAAGCCACTGGTTTGCATTCATTCATAGATTAAGTCAGTAGCTAGGAAGAGCAACTGCCATTGTTCCTGGTATGTTTATCCAGTGGTATCAAATAAGCCTTTGCAGCTTGCTCCTTCCTGACCAAACTGGAGACCAGTCATGGCCAGGTATGCTTGTCTAGACACAAAATGCAGGCCTGCTTGTATTTTACGCTTCTGAAGGAAGACGTTCTGACAAGCCTATGTGGGAATTCATATTTTAATTAATCGATAAAAGCATATTTTCTCAAAGGGGAACTGCAGCTAGCTCCCAAGTACTTTGGGAAATTTTATCTTTTTTGTTGTTGTTTCAACATCCACTTGAACACCAGCTACGAGGGCACTGGGAAACCCTCTGAGGCACCACTATTCTCCCCTCCATAATAAAGTTGAAGTTCTTTTCCTCTTGCTTCCAGAACGAACAGTTAGTAATTGTATTTTTTCTGTATAAAAATTGTGTTTAAATACTATTAACACTGTGCAGCCATATCCTTTTTATGCTCTTATTTGATTATGCAAGATGAACAGAGCTAGGCTTGGTTTGGAGTGGGAGACCACCAGATACTTTTGGAAGTGATATACAGAGTATTGTCATCGGTGAGGAACGCAGAGCTCCAGCAGTTACTGTGCTGCTCTGCAGCAGTGAGACAACTTCCAGAAAAACAGTATCTCAATCCACCTTTTCTTCACTCTTTGCATCCCACTTCTAGGTCCATGTGCTGCTGGTGTGGTTGGAATAAAAATGCCTCGTTACTGTTTGTTTGGAGATACAGTGAACACAGCTTCGCGGATGGAATCCACAGGCTTGCGTAAGGATTTAATTTTAGCTGTCAGCATAACAGGACCAAAGGCTGTTGGTTAGTTTGTGATGGAAGTGCCTGTTTTCAGCTGAAAACAACTTCTTAACAGCTTGCAGAAGTTTCAAAGACTAAGAAGCCCTATTTGTTTTGATTGCCAATTGTTTCACTGTCCTGCTGGGCAATGAAGAATTGTTCCTTGTTCATGCTTCAGTGCTGGTAAAGGAGAGTATGTGGGCTGGTTCATGAGCTGAGTTCCACTGGAAGATATGGTAGTTATGTGTCTGGGATTTAATCTTGTTCTATGAATGGTAGATTTCAGTTTGACCCGGGATTGTATTACAGCTCTGTTGCACAAATACACTGACTGTATTTTTTAAGTTGAAGCAATTACGTCTTCAACTTCATCATAAGGAACTGTTCCAAGAGTCAGTTTGTCCTCCTTCTGCATGGTGTCTTCACATGACCATTCTCTGTATAGGACACCCAATTATTCTTTTCCCTTTTGGCATCTAATTATTACAGATACCACACTCACCTGTATTTCAGATCAATGACTGTAACAGCTACTCCTCCCTAGATACAATACAATGTGGTAGAGTCTGATTTCTTTTTTGGACAGTGAGTGGTGTAAGTGATTCTCATTTAATTTGACTCTCAGAATTTATGTTGATAATAATTGGAGGAGCTTCTGCTATAGCACCAGTTTTTACATATACTTAATATGGTTATGTGGTGCAGACTGAACTTCTGTTGTGCCTTTATTTTCTAGCTTTAAGGATTCATGTAAGTGGTTCCACTATTAACATCCTGAAAAGAACAGACTGCCGATTCCAGTATGAAGTGAGAGGAGAAACATACTTGAAGGTAACCTTTACCATGTGTACCCATCAACACAGACAATAGGGATAATATGCAAGTATTATGTAGCTGAGAGTGATCAGAAACTTAATTAACCCTTAGCAAGGGTTACAGATCAATGGGTATCGCAGTCTCTAGTGGTTGAAGACACTTCTATAAAGACAGTGCAGGCAATGAAAAGCTCCCTAAGTTAGAAATTAAAGCAACATAAAGATGTGGAGAATAAATTAAATGTACAATTTATAACAGAAAATTGCAGAGTGAGTTAATCTGATGGAAGGGAAGCTGAATCTCTTGTTTACTTGCTCATGCTCCAATATCTGAGTGTCTATCTACCAAGCCATTTATTTCAGTCTATTACAACTGGCAGATGTCTGTACCTGAGAGCTGATGGCATGGCTCGCCTCTCCCACAGTGTGTGTTTCAGGTCAGGGAACAAGGGAGAGGGTGTGAGCTGCATCCCCCCCACTATTGTTCTCACATCTGATTTTTAATGCTTTGCTGTGAGCATCAGTTCCTGATAACAAGCAAAGGCAAACACGGCAATGTGTAATACAGTATTATTTAACTCAATTAACTCTAGGAAATTGCATTCTAATATCTAAATTGTGCTTTCTCTTATTTGTCATACATATTTAGGGCAGAGGAACAGAGATTACCTACTGGCTGACGGGTACCGAGGACAAGAAATACAATCTCCCAACACCTCCCTCTGTGTAAGATGGTCTTTATATGTGAAAAAGGAAGAGAAATTCCCAGTCTTTGCACTTTTGCCTTCACTGTTCCTTCCTGACACTTGTGGTTTTTTATACCACTCAACTTGCCTTCAGTAATTAGAGGTGTAACAGTGTATGTGCATATAAGCACGTGTAAATATTCATTACATCAGACTCTGTGTGTGCTGAAGGTTATTTTTATATATAAGTGCTTAAGAGGTTCAGTACCACGTAGTACATGCAAGAGATGGACAAAAAATATGGAAAAACATTAATATTCCCAAAACTGTAGTCTTAATGGCACCTGTTTGTGACAGTACAGTGAGGTAACTGCAAGTGAACATGGAGCTCTCGAATACCATGCTATGCCTGTGAGCTCTCGTGGTGGAATTTCTAGGAGGAACAGAACTTGAGGATTTCAAGCAGTATTCTGCTAGAAGAGGCAAACAAAGTCACTGTAGTATTGCACAGGCATAGAGTCTTTAAAAATTAAACAAAAGCTTACTTTCTAATATGCAAGAGACAAGTTATCAAGGAAAAAAATATGAAGCTGAGGTCCTGGAACTGAGCTATTGTTTTGTATAAGTATTGAATAAAATACAGTAAAAGTGTTTTGTTTGTGGGTTGTCTGGGGTTTTTTTGAGAAACGATGCAAAAATTTAAGTCAGGATAACTGGTTGCATTTATTTATTGTATATTTTATGTAAGAGTATTGCAAAGTCACTAAATGTGGAAGATCCTCACTTTCTGCTCTAAACTGTGGTGCACAGTCTCTATGTACTAAGTGGGAATTTGCTGCAATCTGCTTGGAAAGGACAGTACAATCTGAAGAAATTACATAAAGTACAAGTGCTTGTCTATCAGTAGTGTGTGAATGTCATGAAGATAAACCTATGATGGAAGTGTTTAAAAACACTGGAGATCTGGGCATCACTAAAAATGTGATTTTTTTTCCTTCTTGTTGCTTTCAGGGAGAATCAGCAGCGGTTACACGATGACTTAGCAGAGATGATAACAAATAGTCTTCAGAAAAGGGAAAACGAAGGGTTCAAGACACAGGAGCTTGCACGGGTACCCAGCTACCGATCAGGTACCCTGGAATATCTGCAGCTGGCCAGCACAGGGAATTCTGCCACATATCTTTAAAACTGAATGTCTAGTATGATTCAAAAAGCTGCAGCAACTCTCTGGAGTACTTCATGTGAAGGCTGGAGGCTTATTCTTTCTGCTAAAAGACAAAGAAAACACCTTTTCAAGCATCCTTTCTATCACCTGACCTGCTATCAGTAAATCAAACCTCTCCACTGTAACGTCAATATTGTTGGATGACTTCAGTAGGACACATGCAGCATGATTTGAGGTAAATGAAACTATCTGCACTTGAGTCTGGAAAATATTGTTTGGTTGGCTGGTTAGTTTTTAAAATGTGATAGCCTGCTCAAGAATCCACTTCTGAAAACATTCACAGCAAAACCTTAATTTGTCATGATTTTTAAATGTTGTATTTAATTTGCAATTCTTATTTAAAGAAAGATTTGCTGTAATATATTTGAAAATAACATTAAACATATCATATGTAAATCCTAGATATGTTGCCATTTTGCCACTTCTGCTGTTTTCCCGTTTCTCACATGTTTGTTTAATCAAGTTGACTTTGTTCAAGAGCCAAGACTTCTGTTATTTACCTTGGGAGATTACTCTAGAAGCTGTATGGTCTCTAAAGCTTATTTGAGTCTTTTGGTCCTGCAAAATTAAACTGCAAATCCTGCAAAACCAGACACTTTCCTATCTTTTCTCAACTTCTGCTTCTGTCCCCAAACCAGAAGTGTAACAGAAATTAAGGAAACCAACATTTCTCTATTTCTTAAACCTCAGAAACTTTCAATTCAACTTTGAAATTGCACAACCAGACGGGTTTTCTTAAAATGACTTGTTCATTAACTGAAAAAATGACATTTATAAACTGCTTTAAAAAGCAACACAAGTACAACAGGGGATACATGTAAAAGAAAACCAACATTCACATGAAGAAATCAGAATGGGTAAGTGAAATTTTTGCAAAGGCCTTGTGTATCAATGGCTCTCAAAACAAAGGTACTTCTTTCACCATTGTCAAATATTGGTCAGTGTTCAAACCATTAAACTTTAAAAAAAAAAATCTTGTATGGATTTGAAGGGGTTGGTAGGGGAGGTGAAGCTGAAGGGCAGCCTTGGCTGTAGTGGCCATGAAATGGTGAAGTTCAATTTTGTTTTAGAAAGGGAAAGAAGACCCAAAGAACTATGGGTCTCACCTCTGTGCCAGGCAATATCATCACAGAATCACAGAATTGTAGGGGTTGGAAGGGATCTCAAGAGATCATCGGGTCCAAGCCCCCTGCCAAAGCAGCTCCCCAGCTCATACTGCACAGATAGGTGTCCAGACGGGTCTTGAATATCTCCAGGGAAGGAGACTCCAGCACCTCCCTGGGCAGCCTATTCCAGTGCTCTGTCACCCTCACTGTGAAAAAGCTCCTCCGCATGTTGGTGCGGAACCTCCTGTGTTCTAACTTGCAGCCATTGCCCCTTGTCCTGTCTCCACTAACCACTGAAAAGGGGCTGGCCAATTCCCCCTGCATTCAATGCTTAAGATAATTGTAATACCAATTAGATCGCCCCTTAATCTTCTTTTCTCTAGACTGAACAGTCCCAGCTTATTCAGCCTCTCCTCACAGGGGAGATGCTTCAGGCCCTTAATCATCTTCATAGCCCTTCTCTCCAGGAGATCCCTGTCCTTTTTATACTAGGGAGCCCAGAACTGGACACAATACTCCAGGTGGGGCCTGACCAGGGCAGAGTAGAGGGGGAGGATCACCTCCTTCGACCTGCTGGCCACACTCCTCCTGATGCACCCCAGGATCCCATTGGCTCTCTAAGCCACCAGTGCACACTGCTGGCTCATAGCCAATCTGTCGCCAACCAGGACCCCCAGGTCCTTCTCCACAGAGCTCTTCTCCAGCAGGTCAACCCCCGGCCTGTACTGATACATGTGGTTGTTCCTCCCCAGGTGCAAGACTGGAAACTATGCTCCTGAATAATGAGGAAATAATTGCTGACAGCCAACATAGCTTCACTAATAGCGAATCATGCCTGACAAATTTGGTGGCATTCTATGATGGGGTTACAGCATTGGTGGACAAGGGAAGAGTGACAGACATCATCTACCTGGACTTGCACAAAGAATTTTACACTGTCCTGCATTACAACCTTGCTTTTAAATTCGAGAGACATGGATTCAACAGATGGGCTACTTGATGAATTGGCTGGATGGTCACACTCAAAGACTTGTGGTCAGCAGCTCAATATTCATGTGGAGACCAGTGACAAGGGTTGTTACTCAGGGGTTGGTAAATGGGACCAGCACTGTTTAACAACTTTGTTTGCGACAGGGTCAATTAGATTGACTGCACCTTCAGCAAGGTTGCTAATGACACCAAGCTGGGTTGCTGTGATCAACATGCTGGAGGGAAGGGATGCCATCCAGAGGGACCTTAACAGGCTGGAGAGGTAGGCCCATGCAAACTGCATGAAGTTCACCAAGGCCAAGTGCAAGGTCTTGCACGTGGGTCAGTGCAATCCCAAGCACAACTACAGGCTGGGCAGAGAATGGATTGCAAGCGGCCCTAAGAAGGACTTGAGTGTGTTGGTAGACACTAAGGTCAACGTGAGCCAGTAATGTATGCCTGCAGCCCAGAAAGCCAAATACATCCTGGGCTGCATCAAAACCAGCATGACCAGCAGATCAAGGGAGACAGTTCTTCCCTTCCACTCTGCTCTGGTGAGACCCCACTTGGTGTACTGTGTTCAGCTCTGGGGTCTCCAGCAGAAAGACATGAACCTGCTGGAGCGAGTCTAGAGGAGGGGCACAAAGAGGATCAGAGGGCTGGAGCACCTCTCATATGGAGACAGGCTGAGAGTTGGGCTTATTCAGCCTAGAGAAGACTCTGGGGAGATCTTATAGCAGCACTCCAGTACATAAAGGGCCAACAGGAAAGATGGTAACCAACTCTTTATCAGGGAGTGTAGTGACAGGAGAAGGGGTAATGACCTTAAGATAAAAAAGAGTAGATTTATATTAGATATAAGGAAGAAATCCTTCTCTGTGAGGGTGGTGAGGTACTGGCACAGGTTGCTCAGAGAAGTTGTGGCTGCCCTCTCCTTGGAAGAGGCAGGTTCAAGGCCAGGTTGGATGGGTCTTTGGGCAATCTGCTCTGGTGGAGGGTGTCCCTGCCCATGGCAGGGGGCTGGAACTAGATGGTCTCTGATGTGACTTCCAACACAAACCAGTCTATGATTCTATGATTCTGTGAAAAAAGAGCAAGTCAGTTGCCTGTGTTTTTTCTTGATCAACCAAAACTGGTTGTGTAAGAACACACACAAAAAGAACAACCTAGATCTGAAATACAAAGATTCCTGCAAAAATTAAATCAGGAGGTGCTGTAGAGCTTACACTCTTGCCTAATGAATGCAAATTCCTACACCCAGGAACCCACTATAAACAAATAGCAGATAGAGGGTAACCAACTCTTGTAGTTTTGCATGGCAGGGTTCTGGTGGAGAAGGGGGGAAAAGGGTGGCTTCTGCAAGTAGCAGTCAGAAGCTCTCTGCAGAGCAAACACCAGCCCACTCAAGGCCAGAGTCATTGTTGACCAAGACCAAGCCAATCAGTACTGGTCTCAGTGCCTCTGTGAATCACATTTAGGAGACAAAAAACACGCTAGCAGCTGCTTTTTGCCACCATAGAAGGGAGTGAGAAGATGTAAGAAACTCTGCAGACACAAAGGTCAGTGAGGAGGAGGTGCCTCAGGTGCCAGAGAGGAAGACTCCCCTGCAGCCTCTGGGGAAACCCATGTGGTGAAGTGGGTTTTCCCCCACAGCGAATGGAAAAGGCCGAGTCCCCATCTGCAGCCTGTGGAGAGGCCCCACGCCAGAGCAGGTGGTAACATACAGAAGACACTGTGACCCGCGTTGTAGCAAGCCTCTGCCAGCACTTGCAGCCTGTGGAGAGAGACAGAGACATAGAGATGAGAGAGAGATATCCATGTCGGAGCAGGTTTGCTGGTGGGGGGGGGGGGGAGGGGAAAGGACTGTGACTCCATGCAGGACCAGGCTGGAGCAGTCTGGGCCTGAGAGACTGAGAGACATGCTATGATTTTATGACTGCACCCCATAGCAGTGACCCACGCTGGGGCAGCTGGTGAAGAGCTGAAGCCCTGTGGGAAAGGACTCATGTTGAAGAGGTTTGTGGAGGTCTGTCTCCTGTGGGTGGGACCCTACTGTGCAGCAGGTGAAAGGTGTGAGGAATGCCTCCCACCCCATCTAAGAAGGAAAACAACTTGTGAGGAACTGACTGAAACCCTCATTCCCTGCCCCTCCCTGTGCCACAGTGTGGGGGGGAAGAAGGGAGTGAAATCTTGACTAAAGGGAAGTCTGCTTTTTTATCAGGGGGGATGGAGAGAGGTATTTTAAGATCTGGTCGCACTTCTCATTACCTGACTCTGGTGTCACTGGGTGTGCAGTGCAGTGCAATAAATTAGAGAGTTTTCTTTCCTTTATTCTGTGTGGAGTCTGTTTTGCCCATGACACTAATTGCGGAATGGTCTCTCCCTGTGCTTATCTAGACTCCTAAGCCTCTCAATATATATTTTTCTCCCTTGTCCAGCTGGAAAAGGGAGTGATAGATCAACTCTGGTGGGCATCTGGCCTCCAGCCAGGGTCAAACCACCACATCAACAGCCACAACTTTCTATTACATGTAACCAATCTTAAACTTGGACTGGCACTAGTACCATACCATTACTCCTTCAGGTTATGTCCTAATGGAGGTGTTCATTGGGATAAGGATAGAAAGAAATGTCTGGTATTCTAAAACTGGTATGTATCAAAAAGACTACCACTACAGTGAAGAAGTATAAAGTCTAATATTTCCTGTCCCCGAACAAGCTTTGTCTCTATTTCTGCATCCTTGTGTGTGTGTGCTGAGCTTTTGGCATCACTGGACAATTCCAGTTGCCTTATCTGATACACTCAGCAAGAGTAGCTGTAATGCAGTGACAAGTACTGGACTCCTTAGGCCTGAAGAAGCCCACTACTACTACTACCTTCAGCAGAGTTGATCTCATCTTTGAAGTGAGGTAAATCTATTTCTAAAGGGGAGTTTTATGGGTTCCATCCTTGAAACCTCTGAAATACAAATTATTTTAAAGCAAATATCTTCTGACACTGAGACAATTAATTGAAAGAGTCTTTAGTTTTAACTACGTCTTCTCTTCCCTGCATTCTTCAGATCCTAAATTTCATATAATTCTTTGAAGATAAATAGTTACCTCAGCAATGAGCTGATGGACCCATCTTCTGGTAGGTTTGTTATCTCCATGGTTCTGTCCCTGAACACGTCACCCATTCATCACAAATGGAGTTTTGACTACCCTTTTTAAAAAATTGCTCCTAGTTTCTGGTTTGAATCTTAGATTGAATGTCTTCCACTGCATCTTGTTACCAAATGCTAAATCAAAGACTCTTCTACCATCAGAAATCTGTCACTTAAAGTCATTAAATCCAGAATATTTTTAAGCACTGAATTGTTATATTAAAAACCAAATGTGAGATATAATTTTGTTCTCCAAGTGGAAAGGATTTTGGCTGTATCATTATCATTCATTTGAACTTAACTCACATAAAAAAAAAAAATCTGTGAATCCCTGGGTGGGAGCATCAAATGCTTTGTATCTTTTGATCATATTCAGACTTGCCCCTTGTCTCCATCTCATTGTTGTCACACATCCACACTCCCCTCCTGTTTTAGTGTACTTGTGCTCTCTAACCCAGGTTGCATGTCCCTCCAATTCCTGGCCATGCCTATCACTGGTACAGAGAGAATATTGTTGTAAATATTTTTTTCCCCCATGGTAATCCCATACAGGGAATTCTATGGCAAGAATAATTTTTGCATTTTACTTCACCAACACAGTCAAACTGAGGGTAGCATGTAACAGAAGGGAATTTCTCATTTGGAAAACCTTTGGAAAATATTCCTCCAAAGCAAGCACATCCATTCATGATTAGACATTTAAGAGTTAGTTTTCACTGGGAAGGAAAAAAAAGTAGCAGCACTGTGTTTCATCCTTATCTGTTAGTGAAAAGTAACCCAGAACAAACCAATGATGAGTATGGAAGGATCCCTGCAGCTGGCAGTAGTGTTTTAGTGCTCTTACCCTGGGCTTGAGGCCAAGTCTTGCGATTTGGCCTGAACTGGTTGGCATGTGACCTTAGTATATGAGGCTATTACAGGCACCGGTATCAAATTTGAACTATTTTAAACAATTACTGAAACACAAAGTTCTAATAATGGCTGTTTTGGGACAGTGGTAGAATATCCCACACTGGGGGAAAAGACAGCATTTCAAAATTACCTGAATAAAAAGGGTGGGGGAAGACCCCATTCCAAGTTGTCCTTATCTATAAATCCCAAGAAAAGGGCCACTCATCAGCTTTTCTGCTGGGACACCAAGTTGTTGCTTTCAACAGGGCCGAAAGCTGTTCATTCTCTGATGTAAAACACAGTTTGATAAGACAACACATAACTCCTGTTGCTTTAAAGGGGCTTTTCCTGATAAACCTTCGCCCCTTTTCAGTTAATAACCTTTGTCAAGCCCTGTGGCCCAGCAGGCGCCAGCATGGGGCTCCCTCCTCACTGCCTCGATCCATACAAGGCTGGCCAGCACGGAGTGAACCCCACACCCTGGGGCAAGCCTTGGGGGGTCCAAACAAGGGCCAGGGTTAAAAAGATACTAGGGCCCTGGGCTTGCCTTCCCGGCGCCTTATGCCACCACTGCTAGCATGACTGGGTTTGGAGGGCAGCATGTGGAGCGGGCCGGGCCGGACGACGGCACCGGGCCCAACGGCCGCCTCGAGGCCTCTGCGGGGCCACTTTGGGCAGGAAGCGCGGCGTGAAAAGCCGCTGCCGCTGCTGGCCTCCCCCGGGTATATTCCGGACCCGGAGGGGACATAGCGATCTGCGCGGCGGAACAGCCCTCGTTTCGGGGCCAAGGCCGGGCGGGCGTCGGAGGAGGCGGGGGCACCGGCGAGACCTGCCCTGAGCGAGGGAACTTTATAAAGTCCTGCCGCCTCCCGGTGCCCAGAGGAGGCGCGGGGGAGAAGCAGCATGGTCCGGTTTGGCGGCGTGTGCTGCTGTTGGCTTGTCCTCCTGTGGGCGGCGGCGGGGGGCCGAGCAGGTGAGCCGAGCCGAGCCGAGCGGGGGGTACGGGAGGCCGGCCACCCAGCCAGCCAGCCAGCCTTCAGCGGGGCGGCAGGGGACTCTTGCCCCTCAGTCTCCTCTCCAGGGCGGGCAGGAAGAGAAGGATGCCGGCCAATCGGCCGGCATCGGAGTTGCCCCCCTAGCCAGCGGGTGCCAGGCGACCGGGAGCGGGTATCCCACCGGTAGAGCCTGGCTTGGAGCTTTGCTGCGGCTCCCGAAGAGGCAGCGCGGCACGCCCGGGCCGGGCCCGCCCCGGCGAGCCTGCTGAGCGCCGCTCCTCGCGTTCAGCAGCTTCTCGCAGCACCTCCTCCCCGGCTGTCTTCGGGTGTGTGTGGGGGAAAGGCGCCCCATGACCCCTTGGGATCGGGTGCGAGGCGGCGCGGAGCCTCATCCCCAGGCAGTGCCGAGACCATCGCGGCGTTTAAGGCTGTCCGCCCCGGAGGGACCCCGCAGGCCGGGGAGGGCCCGGCCGCCTCATAGCCTTGTCCGGAGAGCACCTCATGGCCCGCCGGCCGTGGCAGGCTCGCCCGTCGTGTTTCGTGGGTGTAAAGTGCTGGCGCTTCATTCCTACAGACTTTCAAAACATCTTTACAGTTCCCGGAATGGGCAAAGGGAAACCGAACCGAGAATTTAACAGATGGGAAGCTGCCTTGAGTGCAGGGTTTTAATGTAACAGGCGCGTATGGGAGCCATTTAGGATGGACACTTAATTTTGTTGCTGTGGCCTACAGCATGCTGCAGCCTGCATCTTTATCAGAGTTTTAGTGTTGTCTTGGGGGTACAGGCCATGGGCTGGCTTTCAGAATTTGTACCTATGCATGGTCATGTTTTCTGAGTAGATAAACTTGTGTTGCCACTTAAGTAACTTAAAAATACCCGATTAGCTTAAAAATTGAGGTGGTTTTCTGTGGTACAAACACCACTACATGGTAATTTTGTGGTCATGATTGTTTTTATCATTTATTTGCATTATACACTTCTTCAGTAAAAGTTGTAAGGTTACAATTAGGGTAACTAAATAACCGCAGCTTTTGTAAACACTTGATTTTCTTCTGTTAACTGCTAGAGCTCTTCTGTCTCCTGATTTTAGAGCTTTATTTTTGTTGCAACTTCAGAGTCAGATTTGGATGCAAGCAGAATGTGGCAAATGCCATAATGGCACATTTTGGTGAGCTTCAGTTTTCCACAGTGTCTTGGCTTCGCTCTTAAAATCGAGTTGTCTGGTTGGTATGTTTGGGAAGCATTGCATCTGTGGATGCACTGAGGTAGCTAACTGTATGCTAGAAAAGACGTGCCAATCAGGTATGAACATAGGATTCTTTGTCACTTCTTTTTTTTTCTTTTTTCTTTTTTTTCCCCTTTTTTTCCCCTTTTTTTTCCTCTTTTTTTTTTCTTTTTTTTTTCTTTTTTTTTTTTTTTAAAGTAGGAAATGGATTTCCCAGCAACTGAAAGGGTAGGGGAAGAAGTCACTTTAAAAAAGAATTTAAGAGATGCTGAGCAAGTGTGGAGTATGAGGAAGTAAAGCTTCTGGAGCATCAGTAAAAGTGACAGCAGCCATTTAGGGCAGAACACCCATTAAAGAATTCTGGATGCCCTTTGTACTGTTGGTAATAGGGTTGTTGAGAAGCATATCTCAGAAGAAGGGTATCTCCCTCTTCTGCTTTCAATGAATTCTGAACATCTCGATGGGCTGGGTTCAGTATTTATTTTCTAGGAAATTCCTAGTTAATTTATTAATTGCCAGAAAACAAGGTGAAATTAAGGTAACAATTTAATGTCCAGAAAGGTTACAAGCATCTCATTTTGCTGATGGTCCTGTGTCATCTTGGAGACCCACTTTTCAAACCTCACCTAAATTGGCAAAAACCTTTAGTACTGCATTAGCAGGACTGAAGAAAGGGTCAACCAAGAATGATGTAGAGGGAGTGAAAGGAAGTTTAGGGAATAAAGTAATTTCAGTGAATACCTGACTGATTGCTCACATCATAATTGAGGTACTGGTAGAAAACTACAAAATAGCAAATAGAAATGCCTTTTGGCTATTCAGTGGAGTAAACATGGCCTTTGGTACTGTGAATTATGTGTGTGTATGTGTGTATATATACACACATACACTTTTAAACAGTTTTGTTGTTCTTTAGTGTTTTGAATGCCCTGGAGATTCTTCATCATACTGCTTGGAAACTGCAGAGAATGCTGTCTAGTAAAAATTACTTAAATTTAGGGACTGTGAGATTAGTGAAGCTACTTGTGAAATTATTTTTTTCTCCTGTGGATGACCTACACTGGTTTAACCAAATTAGTCTTTCTGGTTGTGAATTGTGACCACTGGGGACCTGTAACCATTTGGACAAGGTTTCTACATCGACTGAGCTCTACTAGTAACTATTGTGAACATGAAAACCGTACAAGACTTAAACTCTTAATTTCTAGGTCACATATGAATATTGCTTCTCTCTCATGGAAGCGCAAATCGGGGGATTAGGCTTCAAATAACAGCAGGTCTGTTAGAAGCAAATTGAAAAATTACTTAGACCTGGAATGTATGAGGAAATAGGCTAAGTTAAGGCTATTAGAATAGAAAATGCAAACATATTCAAGCAGAACAAGAAAGCACTTCTTTAACTGAAAATTACTGGGTTTGGTGTTAAGTCCTTGTGTGGCTAATCTCCAAAGAAGTTCTAAAGTACTTAACATTTGTTTTGTAATGGATTCCAGTCATAACTGTACTTTGGAATCTCCGTTGCACTTTAGGGGTATGTAACCTTTTTAAAACAGTTTAGTCTGGTTCTAAAATTTTTAATGGGAAAATAGAATAAGTTCTGTCAAATTACAAAATTGAGTGGGAACATCAGGTGCTCCTTATTATGGTTGACCTGAAATATTTAAATGCTGTGCTAATATAATCTTTACTACTGAGCATTAACCACAGGAGAGGCTATACTGAAGATGGGAGATGTGCATCATTGTGTTAGGTTTTTTGTGTTTCAGAGTCGTGCAAAACTAGTTTTCAGTGAAACAGTAGAGTGGTAACTTCCTTAGGTAGTGGAAAGCTTATAGGTAGAATCTACAAAGTCCATCTGAACATCTCTACAGAAAAGGCTTCACCTTTGAAAAGCCTTTGAAAAGTGGACCAGTGACTCCAGTGACCTACCCTATCCCCAGGGATTTTGAGTCATTCATTGTAGTAAACAGTGTGTGCTTTGGCTTGTTAGGTTATTCTAAGCAATACTGTTAGGGAACAGCCACAGATGATTACAGTTTTTTTGTTCTTCAGAGTCATGGGAGCAGGCAGTAGGCTGAAACGCTTGTCAGCATTCTCAGCTACACACTTGAAAGTCTTAATTTTGAAAGGATGATTTATAGATTTATGGAGATGTTGCATTTTATTCGTATGTAAGATACAGCTGCTGGGATAAGAGATGCTAGGGTTCCTGCCTCACCCTTCAAAAATAAATTTAAAAAATTGCCAGCATTATTCAAGGGGCAGGAGCCTGCTGTTGCAGGATACACGGGGGATTGTTTGGAAATAGGCAGTTGCTTCTTGTATATCTGTAATCCATGTTGTACTTCAGTTCTGGTTTTCTTGGCAAAGGTAGTGCTGATAATTTAGATGAATGCAGATTAAAACTGTCACAGACTGGCTGATATCAAATGGTTTGGTTACATTGTAGTCTTAAGTGTGTTTTAAGTGTACATAGATTTATAAGCTTGTAGTTTTAACTCCATCTGTAGCAAGATAAAGACTTAACCTTGAAATTAAAGGAGTTACTTTATGATTTTATGTTCCTTCAGATGAACTTCATATGTAGGTGGTTGACATTTTAGACCAGGGCAGTTAGATTTGCAGAAGCTGACATTAAAATTCATGAGGTAAAAACAACCCCCCACAAAAAAAGAAACCAGTCATGGGAAATGATCATTTCCAGTATCGTTGTTAAGCCACACTTACGACAGCTACATTGATGCTGTTCCTTTAAAAGCCTCTCCAGGTTTGTTGGAAATTAACCTGTAATTGTTTCCCTTTCTCTCCCATCCTCTTCTAGTCTTACTTTTCTTCAGTTTAAATTTATCATATAGTGAAGTTGGGGCAGGGCAAACTCCAAGAGAAATTTTAAAGTTTGTTCTGACTTTTGAAAACAGCTCTGCGTGTTCATGCACTGGCAGAGCATAAAACAAAGAAACAGCCTGCTGTGTTAGAATACCTATGTCAGATCAGTCTGTCTGGCACTGGCATCAGCCTGCCTTTTGGAAAGGAAGCTATTTTGCATGAGGCAGAACAAAGTTTCTTTAACATACCTATTTCGTCTGTGGGCACTAATAACAATACCTGGGTGCCCTGGTTCCTCTTGACTACTCACCACCTCTCCACAGCCTACTAGAGAGATGGGAAGATCATCTTTTCCCCTTTTATCTTGCTGTTTTGACCCCTTCCTGTCTTTGTGTACTAGGCATCTTGCCTGTCCTTCCTCTACCCCACAGTGGGCATCTTGGCTGGGAATCAGCCTTTCCCTTTACAGCTGGACAGGTTAGTTGTGTTCTGCACCAGCCCCTTGCACCGCTTCTTCACTGGTCCTCCCTGTCCCTGACCTCTTTGCTTGTTTGAGCTGTAGCTTTGTAAGATGTCCCTTTGGCTCTCTTACCCGTGATCACCCTTATCTTTTTTTTTTTGTCTGAGTGATTCCCATGTTTACCCTTAAGCTAAAGTATCAATTACCCCATGTTTTACTAGAAGATAGTTAAGGAGACAACAGAACAGTAAGATTATAGCTGCTTGAAGAGGTATCCAAAGTCTGCCAGGTCTCAGTCCTTTAAATAGCCTTAGTACCTGGCAGATGAAAAACATGTTTTTAAACACTGTGTTCCAAGTCCCTGAACTGACTTCATCTCTATTTAGAGATTCATGTAAAAACTTCTATTCATAGAAGGGAAAAAAACCCCACAGGAACCTCATGCAGTTCAACAAAGGGAGATGCCAAGTCCTGCACCCAGGGAGGAAGAACCCCATGTACCAATATATGCTGGGGGGTGACTATTTCAAAAGCTGCTTTGCAGGAAAGGTTATGGGGGTTCCAATGGGCACTAAACTGAATGTGAGCCATCAATGTGCCCTTGTGGCATAAAGGGACAACAGTCTCTTGAGCTGCATCAGGAGGAGCATTGTCAGCAGCTCGAGGGAGGTGATCCTCTCTGCTCAGCTTTGGTAAGGACATGCCTGGAGTGCTGGGTCCAGTGCTGGGCTCTCCAGTACAAAAGAGATTTGTAGCTACTGGAGTATGGCAAAGGGCTATGAAGGTTATTAAGAGGCTGGAGCATCTCTTGCCTGAGGAAAGGCTGAGAGAGCTTGGACTGCTCCACCTGGAGAAGAGAAGGTGCAAGCTGGGCAATTCATCAGTGTTCAAAAATAGTTGATGGGGTGTAGGGGAGGGGGGTGTGTGTGTAAAGAAGATGGAGCCAAGTTCTTTAAAGTGGTGCCCAGTGATGGGACCAGAGGGCATAAACTGAGGCAGAAGAGGCTCTCTTTGAACATCAGGAAATGTTTTTTTTACTAGGAGAATGAGCAAGCACTGGTACAGGTTGCCCAGAGAGGTTGTAAACAGCCATCCTTGGAGATACTTAAAAGCTGTCAGGACATGATCCTGGGTAACTTGCTCTAGGTGACCTTGCTTGAGCACAGAGGTTGGACAAGATGACCTCCAAAAATCCCCTCCAATATCAACCATTAAGAAATTCTCAGTAAGAAATAGTTTTAGTTACTTTTGCTGGAACACTGGAGCAGAACAGCTTTCTTGTTGTTGAATAGCGTAGATTTCTTCAACACTCTGGTAAAATGGATGGAAACTGTCTTAAAGAAACTAAATAACTGCTATGTCAAAAAGTGATTAGTTGGAGGAAGAGTTTGGTTCTTGGAAAACTTGGGTTTTATTCAAATATGTCACGGCTTTGATAAAGCTAGCTTCTTTATGTTTTAGAGTACTAAATAAAGCAAGTGCACTAAATATTAAATCAAGCTAGCTGCTTAATCACATACAGCATCCCAAATTAGATCTAGCTCTCTATTTGCAGCTGTTATGGGCATGATGCACAAAATGGATTGTGAGTAGTAACCAAACTGTAATTTCTTGCTATAAGCTGGCAGGACTAGTTGCTACACACTGGAGAAGGATCAGGGGAATAAAAACACTGCTGGTTTCTCAGTAGTTTGTTTATGTGCCTGTCGTTTAAATAACTTTGCGAACTCTCACTCGTGATTCTTTGGATTCTTTTCACTTGTAGTGTGGTAGTAGTGATTTGATCACTCATGAATAGAGATTTGATGCAATCAGGTCCCATCTTAGGGAAGGATGAATTGGAATCGTAGAATTTTTTTATTTTTTTTTTAAAGCAGTTCATCTTGCTCTGTTCTTCAGCTCAGCAGGGTTGAAACCCAAATAATGAAGAATGTTTCTTAAACAGCAGTCCAGGCAGACCTGTGAGCAGTCTGGTGCCCTTCCTTCCCAGTCATTTCACACTTGGGATCAATTCTGTTCCAGTTGGGTGATGGGAATTGTGTCTTAGAAAGGATTGCATACCTCTGGTGCTTTTGTCTTTAAATCTGTGATCTACTGAGTTCTAGTGCTCCTGTTTGGTAATGCCACCTCCAGGATCAGTTGTCCAGAAAGACCATTTAGAAAGCTGTATCTTTTTGAATCTTTAAGTAGAAAACAAAAGAGAACAGTATCTTATAATTCTTTGTAGTTGTTAAGGCATGCCATCTTCTAAAGTTACTTTCAATATGATTTATATAGATCTTTTTCTGGGCAAGGTAAGCAAATACCCTTTGAATTTTATGGCAAGACCCAGCTATGTTGAAGCTCTGAACTGAAAGAGTTGTGGGTAATTTCCAGAATGTGAGTATATTTAGCTGTAAGCTTTTGTCTTGGTAAAACTCCAGTTAATTCCCGTGCTACTTTCATTATGTTAACATTAGTGTTGCTCTCCATGGTGGAGCTAAACATGGAAAGCTATCAAGTTAAGTTTTTTACATTACCAAAATATTGTCTTGACATTTCAGTATTAGATAGGAAATAACCTAGTCATGTTTGTTTCCCTTCCCCTCTTTCTTTTCCACCAAAGAAATCCGATATGCAACGGTGTACTGGAATAGAGCTGCAAAATTACTTCAGATCAAGAATACGCTGGACCGGAATGGAGATGCCTATGGTTTCTACAACAACAGTATACAGACAACAGGTTGGGGAGTTCTGGAGATCAGAGCAGGTTTTGGCAGTCACACCTTAAGCAATGAAGATATCATGTATGCAGCTGGCTTCTTGGAAGGCTATCTCACAGCTCCGTAAGTACCTCAGGAAGCAATTCCACTTATGACACTTCCAGTGGATTTCTGTACTTGTGAGTTTATATTTGTTTTTTTATTTTCCTTATTTCCTTTCCACTTAAACTAACCATACATTTTGCAGGTATGTGCTGTTCTTTTAATTAGTAGCAGGTATGAAGTATAGCTTCTTCATTATGAGATCAAAATGTACCTGTCCTCATCCTGCAGGCTCTCCTAACACCTTGGTGAGATAGATGAGTACTGTATCTACATTGCTGATTAAGTACTGTAATCACAGAATAATGTATGTGTAAGGAACTATGTAAACCCTATGTTGTAAAGAATTACAAAAGCTGTAGCAGAAAAAGTTGTTTCCCCTGCCTATACTTAGGTGTCTGACCAACAGATGAGACAATTGAGAGCAGGTCAGGCAGGGAGAAATGTTGCTAGCAAGGGCTTCAGGGCTTCCTTGAGGGCCTTTTTCAGCAAACACTGTCAAGAAACTGCTGGGAAGCAGATACTGAAACTTCACAGCATGAGAAGTTTAGTCTCTCTTGATCAAACTTTATACTGGTAAGCCTGGAGGCAGACTGGTGGGCTCTTCAAGTGTTTTGAGAGACGATGAGGGACTGAATGTCTTCTATAATGCAGATCTATGAAAACTGACAGAATTTCATACTTGTTAGGAAGCCCAAAAAAACCCAAAATAGAACACCAAAGAACAACAGCCAACCAAAAAAAATAAAACCAAACCCTGTTCTTTCCTTGGCCGAGTTAGAAGGCAGAACGGCACTATGACACGCTAACTGATAGGATATTGCTGGTGATACAGCTGAGAACATGACGTGGCTTATTGTTGAAAAAGCTCCATTTTTTCCTCTATCAACTTAGTCATAGGATAAGAAAGAAAAATCCCAAATTCTTATGCATGGCTGGGGAATAGTTGGAGGATGATTGATGGATGCAGTCACATGAATTTGGCTTCACAAGCTTGCTTCCAGAACACTGAAATAAATACCCATAGGCTGCATTGAACAGATCAGCAAGGCAGGGTTGTCTGCTGAAAAATTGTCAGACGTGGCTGCTGTACAAGATGATATTAATTGAATAAGTAAGACATTTTAGGATCAGTTAAGATTTATGGGTAATTATCTGATCATATGATATGTTACTGTGAGTCTATACCAGACCGCTGGAGAGGCAGCTAGTTCTCTGGAGAGTATCAAGGAAAGCTAATAAAGTAATTTTTGTCAAGTAGCACAATCTTCTGAGGGAAAGAGTGCAGGAATCCTAGAGTTCTGAGTGCACATCATGTACTGTAGGCATGAAAGGAAATAAAGATTGAGAGATCTGGATGTATATTTGTCACGAGAGGTTACTGTTATGCACTGTTCAGTCATATGTAAACTATGCATGGATCTGGGGGGATACTAGCATTACACTTAAAATATTGTTAAAATTGGGTGTGGCTCAATTGATTTTTACTTTTCCATTAAGGCTTTTACCTATAGGCATTAATCTCAAAGTGGCTAAGGTTAAGCTTAAACTTTGCTTTATTACACAGAAAATCCAACCAATGCTAAGCCCAATTAGATGGCAAGTAGTGTTCTAGTAGGGATGACCGACACCCTGTTCCTCTTCTGCCCTCACAGCAGATTTATAAATCTTTCTAGCTTTTCAACAAATTTAAGTACATGGCCATTCCTTTAAACATGGTTGAATGTGAAACAGTATCTGCAGGGACTTTATCTGATGTCTTAGTCTATGCTTAGGTTTAGGGGAGGGATTTTTTCCGGTTTGTTTTTGCCATGGGTGTTAAGATGCACAGAACTGAAGGTACTCAAGCTGTTCTGCTCAAGACATTGGTTTTCTCCAGGTCAGGTGCTTACTGAGGCTGGTTTCTAGCCACAGCTATCGTTACTGTAGGGCTACCAGTCCTGTACTGAGTTGCCCTTTGTAGAGAAGTGGATATAGTGGAAATAGTAATGAACTGATATCTTAAAGTCTGTGGAAGTGTGAAGATGTCTTTGTATCAATGTGGAAAAGTAGGGTTTGAGATTGACTTTTAAGCAAAGTGGGAAACTCAGCTGTTTTTAAGTAGTTTAATTGCAAGAGTGGGTTAAGAAGCAAGTAGCCAAAAAATTTCTTTTCTGAGGAAATCTACTAAGAAATCCTCTGACAGTGCAAAATCTGAAAATGTTTACTATCATTAAAATGGCTATCAAATATTACACATACCATCTGAATTGGGGTTTTGGCTGTGTCTTTGCCCCACTGTACACCTGTACCTGCAGCGAAGGTGGAGATACTAAATGCCGCCTTTGCCCCAGTCTTCACTCCGAAGGCCCCTCAGGACCCACAGATCCTGGATGAAAATAGGAGTGTTTGGGGAACGAAGAGCTTCTCTCTAGTCGAGGTAGGGGAGGGATTAATGCACACAAATCCATGGGCCCGGATGGGATGCACCAACGTGTGCTGAGGGAGCTGGTGGAAGTGATTGCAGAGCCGCTCTCTATCATCTTCAACAGGTCTTGGCGAACAGGAGACCTGCCTGAGGATTGGAGGATAGCCAATATCACTCCAGTCTTTAAAAAGGGCAAGAAGGAAGATCCTAGCAACTATAGGCCAGTCAGCTTCACTTCTGTCCCTGGAAAAGTTATGGAACAGCTTGTTCTGGATGCCATCACCAAGCAACTGGAAGAGAAGGTCATGAGGAGGAGTCAGCATGGATTCACCAAGGAAAGATTGTGCTCAACCAATCTCATAGCCTTCTATGATCTACACCGGCTGGGTAGATGGAGGGAGAGCAGTGGATGTCATCTACCTTGACTTCAGCAAGGCTTTAGATACTGTCTCCCATTACATCCTGATAGAAAAGTATGGGATAGATGAGTGGATAGTGAGGTGGGTCAAGAACTGGCTGTGAGACTGAGCTCAGAGGGTGGTGATCAGTGGAGCAGAATCTGACTGGAGGCCTGTGACTAGCGGTGTTCCCCAGGACTCGGTGTTGGGTCCAGTCCTGTTTAATATCTTCATTGACGACCTTGATGGGGGAATAGCACCCACCCTCAGCAAGTGCCGATGATATAAAGCTGGGAGGGGTGGCTGACACGCAGGAACACTGCGCTGCCATCCAGCGAGACCTGGACAGGCTGGAGAGCTGGGTAGGGAGAAGCCAGATGAAATTCAACAAAAGCAAGTGTAAAGTCTTGCACCTGGGAAGGAACAACCATTTGTATCAGTACAGGCTGGAGGATGACCTGCTGGAGAAGAGCTCTGTGGAGAAGGACCTGGGGGTCCTGGTTGTTGACAGGTTGGCTATGAGTCAGCAGTGTGCCCTGGTGGCCACGAGAGCCAATGGGATCCTGGGGTGCATCAGGAGGAGTGTGGCCAGCAGGTCAAAGGAGGTGATCCTCCCCCTCTACTCTGCCCTGGTCAGGCCCCACCTGGAGTATTGTGTCCAGTTCTGGGCTCCCTGGTATAAAAAGGACAGGGATCTCCTGGAGAGAGTGCAGAGAAGGGCTACGAAGATGATTAAGGGCCTGGAACATCTATCCTATGAGGAAAGGCTGAGAGAGCTGGGGCTGTTCATCCTGGAGAAAAGAAGACTGAGGGGGGACCTAATCAATGTTTATAAATATCTTGAGTATGGGGTGCAGGGGGAATTGGCTAGCCCCTTTTCTTTGGCCAGTGGAGACAGCATAAGGGGCAATGGCTGCAAGTTGGAGCACAGGAAGTTCCGCACCAACATGCGGAAGAACTTTTTCACAGTGAGGGTGACAGAGCCCTGGGACAGGCTGCCCAGGGAGGTGGTGGAGTCTCCTTCCCTGGAGATATTCAAGACTCATTTGGATGCCTATCTGTGCGGTATGAGCTAGGGAGCTGCTTTGGCAGGGGGCTTGGACCCGATGATCTCTTGAGGTCCCTTCCAACCCCTACAACTCTGTGATTCTGTGAAAGCCTATTTCTTACTGGGTGTTACGAATATAAGTGATTTTTTTTCTATCAGGTAATGTAAAAGTGTTTTGGATAAAGAGGGATTCTCTTTGAAGCTAAGAATATCTATTGAAAATGCTCCAGCTGTGAGGCAAAGATGAATTAGTGACATATTCCTCTGACCCACAAGAAGACAGAACCTATTACTTCAGGTTTTAGCTGCATGACCTTGGTGGTTTTTTTATTCAGCAAATTGCAACTAATGAATCCTCTTACACAGTGTTTGCAATTTCCTGAACTGCAGGAGTAGTGAGAGCTCACTAAGCTTGCAGATGTTAAAACTGCTCTCAGAGCTCTATTTCTCCTTCTTTGTCTTGCCTGGAGATTGATGGAATCCTAATTAACATGCAGGCAGATGTTATTTCTTTGTGACAGTTACACAAGTCTTCTAAATTAAAACAGGGAAACAGTCTTTCCCAATCTGTAACTATTCCTACCCGCCTGCCCTGCCCATTCAGCCTCTCTTCAAGGAAGGTCTTTAGCACCATTGTGACTTCTTTTATGAAGGTGTCTCTAAACACTCTGGCTCACTTTGGTTCCCACAGTAGCTGTACACAGCTCAACTTTCCTTCTAAGAAACTTGTTAACAAGGAGGAAGAGTGTAACAATGTGTTTGGTTGTGATGAAGGCTTTATGTGGATCAACAACCGCTTAGGTACCGGAGTGAAGATGCTTGTGTCACTTGCCTGTACAAGCATTACCTGGGATGACACAGCCCTCCAATGTGAAAACATTGGGCATGCCTGGTAATTGAAGTGCCTCTAGCATATTGCTGCGTGTAGCCTGAACAACTCCTGGGTTTCCAGCTGTGTTGTATCCATTTGTGGAAATGACTCCATAAGGTAGAAATGACCCAGGGTGGCTTTTTGCAGAAACCCTGAAGGCCTACCAAGAAGGGGTCTGATGTGATGCATTAATAGGGAGGATACATTGCATAGCTGATCCCAGTTGAAGTACAGGTTCCTGCAGAAGCTGTTTGGTGAGCAGGAACTCCAGTTCGACAGTGTGTGCAATTTGGTGACCTTGAGGAATGCTCAAGCTAGCTCAGTTCTTGCATTACACTTAAAGTTTTTTTAGACACATCATGTAAGCAAAATAATGGCAAAGCAGCTCTCTTAAAAGTGTATGCTTTGTCCCTAATAGGAACCTAAGCAGAATGTAAGACAACCAGATTTTTAAAAAAATGACATATGAAACATGCTGGGACTTTATTTTGTAAGATTAGTGGGGAACAAATAATCTCAGCTCTAGCTGTATAGGTCAGTGTTAGAAAAAGTAATTACTAAGCTAGTCAGACTTGTTTACTAGTGAGGGTAGAAACAGGACCCTTTTCTAGAGCATGATTCATCTTTGTAGTGTTGGTACCTGGTTCAGATAGCTGTCTATTTGGGAACACATTGTTAGAGGTGGGATTAATCTAATTCTAGTCTGTAGTGTCTGGAAATCCAGACTTTTTTTATTACTAGTCTCACCTCTCTGTAAGGTCCAGTCCTAACAACAGCCAGATGTTGGTCTGGTTTTCTTGGGTATGAATTCTCTTCCCCCATTACAAACAGTGTTAATGGGGCCTCACTTTACTTTGGCAATGTCAGAGCACATCTAAATTTGTGATGTTAAGCACATACTTTTAATCAGTTCCAATTGTGGCATGCCAGGTGCCTAAGAGCATTATTTAAATTTGAAGCAACATTAATTGTACTCTTTTTTTTCCTGCTATAACCTCAGCTGACCTGCGTCCTGTCATCTTCCTCTTTAATTTGTAAAACCAGGGCTCTGCTATGGTGTTTTCAGACTTTGAATTCTTGTCCCAGCAGTGTAATTGCTTGCATTTGGTCTTAGATAGAATTGCAAAGCCTTACCTTACTATAATGATCCAATTTTCTTCAGAGAATAACACCTTCACAAAACTTGTGAACCATGCACATAGAATTTTGTTAAAGCAAAAAAACCCCAACCCTCAACCCAAAATCAACCAGACAAAACCCCACAGCAGCCAGAGGCAAAAATTGTCAGTGACCTCAGGCATTTAAAAATGAAAAATCAGTTCTAGGAATTGTATATTCTGTTAGTATAGACAAGAAGGAAGGACATTAAAGAAGCTGCTTTCAGTCCCCTGATTCTGAACTAACGAAATCTCCATGAGTCGTCATAGCTTTATGATACTACTAGTGTAAAAATCTGCCTTTGATTTCAAAATGAAGAGAGTAAAGCTGATGGTTGAACCTGGATCCTGATCATCTGTCCTGGCCCAGACAGTGATCAGAATAGTAATCCTGGCTGGTTTTACTCTCAAATGGTTCTCATCCCTAAAAGACCATCTGCCAGGTGGGCTTTCTGGAGGAGCTATTTGCTCTTCTCTAGTGCCATGAGAGCTCTGGCTTGTATTATAGAATATGTTATGCTATAATTTTCTTCCTAAAACGACTTGGAATTTTTATTTACCAAATTCTGTGAGATTGCACAGGTGGAAAATACTGATCTATCCTAACCAAGAAGTAGGTTACGATTATGGCATGCAGTCCTGTGTTAAATGGGAGACAGGAAACTCAAGAACTAAAATGGTTACTATAGCTGTAGTTGCATGAAAGGTGCAATGGTGCGAAGCTGCTGAATGCTCCTCTCTCTTGCCTCCACTGTCCCCTCCATAGATCTGTTCACCCCAATTTGTGTCTGCCCTGGTACTGATCAGACATGGTTCATTTACTAATGCAGTAGAAAACTGTTGTCTTGCACCACTTGTTTATCTGTCCACATAACCTAAATCAAACGAAAATCTGCCAGAAAAATACATTCCTTTCTGTTTTTTCTGGGCTGGTGTTTTGCCTGAATGTATGCTGACAATTAGATTTGGTAATGAGAATGGTACCAGAGCTGAGAATAAGGCAGCAGGGTCATGCAATTGAGGACTTAAACAGCTGGGAAGGGGACATGGGACAGAAAGAGAGGGGAGAAGGTCAGTGGCTGATTTTTTTTAAATTCTCAACAAACCATTCAATCCTTTCTGTCTGTATTCTGAAATTACGCCCTGAGGGAAACTGGAAAGAGCTCCTGTCTGCATCTCTCTTGGAGGAAGTTGCCCTCATGAGTTTTAATGCTGGGGATTCTGTCCTACTGGCATGTACTTTCCTTGAGGCTGGTATCTTAGTTCTTTTTTCCTTCTCTCAGCACTTGGTAGGAGCTAATTTTACTGATGACTGATGTGCTTTTACCAACTCCAGACCTCAGCGAAATAACTTTCTGCTGATTTCCACCTAGAACTAAATATTTATCTCCCTTCCTGCTTTTTATTTTTTTCATTCAGTGGCTGAAAAACATTGACTCAGATTATGAATGTTGATAGGAGAAAAAATGATCAGAAGGAAGAAATCCAAAAGTTCTGTTTTGGCTTGAATCAGACAATTGCATTTGACCCAATTTTGGAAGGGTGATTTTAACTTTTGGGATCCTGAGCAATTTTTGGCAGTTGATTTCATATTGAAGTGTAAAGTGCTTTGCTTCAAACCAAACAAAAACCAACCAACCAACCACCCAAAAAAACCCCAACCCTACAACTTTTGTTTCTATTATTTAATGGGGAAGAAACAGCTAGCTGAATTCAACAAAAGCCAGCACAGTAATTCTGCTTGTCATAAGGTTGAATCTGTTTAGGGAGTTTCTGTGGGAACATGTAGGATTAACATATACATGCTTTAAAATAGAGATACTTAGCTTAAGAGGTAAGGAAGGAGCTTGGTTAATGGTAAGTAAAACCTGCTAGATTTCAGGCTGAAATTCTAACAACTGAATCTGCGTATTATATTCTCAGCTCTGTTTTCTTGGTTCCAAATAGAATAGCTCTTCAGTAAACTATTTTTGTGGTGACTTGGAAGCCTTAGCACATTAACTTAAGATGCTTCTATCCTGCAACTATTCCCTGATTGAGAAAGTTTGCTATGAAGTAGTTCAATTTCATTCTTGCTTCTCTTGCCATTCATTGCACAGCAGTTTGAGCAGGTATTAGCAAGACTGTTTATTTGAAGTTAAATTTCAACAGTCCATTTGTTACCTTTGTTGCTTATCATGTCTTAAAGATATGAAATGATTTTGTGATTAGGAAAGCTAATTTTTGGATTGTGGTACTTCTCAATGCTCGTTGACCGATGGGTTAGTAAACAAAAGGAAGGGAAGATGCCCAAGCATAACCTCTGCTACTCTTGTTCTTTCAGGCATATGTATGACCATGCTGCAAATATGTATCCGCAGTTAATTAAGAATCCCAGCGTTCGAAGCGGAGTTCAGGATTTTATGGCGTATGTATTTAGTTATTAGAAAAGAAATTATTCAAGACTTGGGCTTGGAGAGTGACAGAATTTTCAAGGGTTTATTGTCTTATGGGCTAAAGAAAATCTATGCTTCCTTTTCCTCTGAATGCTGTTAGTATGGAGAAAAAGTGCTAAACTTACGTGAAAAGCATATGCCCTCCCATAATTCTGATTATTTCAAAGAAATGCTTAAAACTATTGCTACAAAAGGGTGTGGATAATGCCAATGAATCCTGAATGTAATTCTAGTCAATATCCTTTTCTAAAAAGCTGCTGTTTTGAATGTTACATTGAACAGTGTGATCTCTGCGCCCTTAATCATTTTAGCACTGTGTATCCTTTCCTTACTCTGTTAGGTTTGCATTTTGTTTATTCTACCACTGACGTAAATTCTGTTCTAATCACAAAAGACCTGATTCCCTTTTCTCTTCAGCTCTATAAATCAAAAGTAATTCTCCTCAAATAATGCAGCTACACTGGTGGGAAACTACAAGTGGGAGAAGAACCAGGCCAGGTACTGGGAAACTCAGCTGTGATTACCACTTGTTTAAATTCCTCAGACTTACATGTTCTTCCATTACAAATACTTCTGTGAAACTAGGTTGTTTCTGGGAACTATTTTTTCTGTCTTTCACTTGTCTTGTGCTTTCCACAGGGGGTTAATATATCTGACTAATTCCACTATTGGTGCACATACATAAAGTTGTTTTGGTTTTAGCTTATTTAAAAAGAAGAGGGGAAAAAAATAATCTTAGGGCTCCCTTATTATCATTCTTCAGTACTGCTGTCCTCTTTGTGAGAACAGTGGGTAGCTATCATATCAGTGTGTATGGGTTTCTTCCAGTGTGACTTAGCATAGCAGCTGTACCTCCCATAGTGCATTGTTGGAGGATGGGGGTGGCCTTGTATAATTTTTCTATTGCCTATATCCTGGACTCCTGCATTGCTGCTTTAGTTAATAGTATTCTTGCAACTCTGTAGTGTTGTCCCGAAGGTCTGTAGCCCTGCACATTCTGCTCATATCCCTGTTTCCTCTGACATGCTTGTTATTTCCAGAAAGTTAAATCTGCCTGGTTTTGATTTCCATAGACTACTGGAAGGGTTTGCTCCCTTACCAGGTTCACCCTTTCTTTTTCTACTGCTGCCATATGTAATGGTGGATGGATGCTGGAGGGTGAAAAAGGCAGGAATCTAGTCTGGCCATTACTCTTAATGACTGTAGTTCTTCTGTGGCCCTTTGTGCACAGCAAAGGAGGAAACTCTGTGAGATCCTTATAATGTTGGCTGCTCTTGCCCTAGGGTCTGTTCGGCTTGTGTTATCTCATGCTCCAAACCTGGGTTATTTGGCTAGTAACTTCTCCATTTGATTTGGCACATGGGATGATTGTGTTTGGCCTCCCACCTTTTTCCTTAGAGAAGAATAGCAGTGATTCATGGGCAGTGTTTGAGCACCACCAGCCCACCTTTTTTGCACTTGTACATAGGGGACAAAAGTGACTCTTGAAAGCTCAACCTATTTTGTCCTTAAAGAGGCATTTAAAAGGCAGTAGTTCATCTAACCTATGAAATTCATGTTTTGCTTTACTCAGTGTAAGATGATGCTACATCTGATGTAGCAGAGTATCCCCCAGGTGGAGTCCAGCTCTCTTCCCTAGTAAAATCTGGTAGAGGCATGCCGCTGTACTTCAGGATCAGAACCTTTACACCCAGATGATGTAACACTGATGTCTGCAGGGTTTCCAAAGCATGATTCGCCTCAGAACACTAGGAAGGTTGCATCATCTGGGTCGTAATGCATTTGTCCCTGCATTATCGATGATACTCTAGAACAAAACCAAGAAAACCCCAACCTGTTTGTTCCTCTGCAGGAAACAAGATCAGTGGACAAGACAACAAATCAGAAATAATAAGGATGACCCCTTTTGGAGGCATGCTGGCTATATTATTGCACAGTTGGATGGTCTGTACATGGGAGCCCTCGAGTGGGCTAAACTACACAAACAAACAGTAAGATTACTGCGTCTCTCTTTCAGTAGCTGGGGATGGGATGTCAGAGGAGAAAGATGGGAGATGGGAATCTTATGTGGTGTTTGTTTTGGTTTTAAAAAGGATTATTAGTGGCAAGTACTCATTCTGCATGCCATTCTACAAAATTGTCAGTTGCTGTTCAGTGTAGATAATGTGACTGAGCACTTGGGTCATATCACCACAGAGCCTTTGCACTGGACTTTGGACCCTGGGCATTCATGTGCTGATCAGACTGGGGGTGGCTTTTGTAGCCCTGTGTGAACGTTGGAAGGACAGACACTTCTGAAGTGCTTGCTGTTGTCACTTAACAATTGTTATTGAGCAAATACCCCTCTAGGTATTAAGAGTAGCTGTAACAGCATGAATCAGCACATAGGGAGTGTATTAAAACTTTCATTCTCATTTCCAAGCATCAGATTTCAAACCTTTAAAAGCACTTCTATTTTGGCGCGTGTTTTATGTTTCTAAATGCCTTCTCCTTTTCTAAGTCTCTCATTACAAAATACAACGGTCAATGCTGTGGCATGCCAAATGGGGTATAGTGTTTTGGGTTTTTCTAATTCAATTTGAATTGTGTTCTGGATAATCAACTTGTGTGGAATAGCTGAGCTCCTTTATCTCCAGTAGAGCTATTGTCATAATGCTTTTCTTAAGTCTAAAGCCTAGTAGGTTTCTCAGTGTGAGAGAGAGTACTCAATAATTGTAGTTCACCCCTTTGATTAACCATATGAGGAATTTAGAGCAGTTGTGAATGCTAAATACTAAACAGCTGGGTTTTAGTAAAATACATCTCTCTTGTGTATAACTTGGACTAAGGCTTTCATGAATGGAGAATCAGCTCAGATTAAAAGAAAATATAGAAAGATCTATCCCAATGGGCCTGACCTACAGGGAAGATACTAAGAAGCCTTGCCTTTCTAGGAAAATAACTCATTACTTCCCTTTTGCGTGACATATGTATCTGAAGAGCCCTGCAAAGCTCATAAATGTTTTTGGCTGCTTGAGAATCCTTTAGATTCAGATGGGAGGAGGGGAAAATGCTAGTTTATGTCTGAGCCATTTCTTAGGCATCTCCTAGCCTTAGCAGGTATTACCTGGTTTTTATTGATTTAAAAATGTATTTGATACTAAAAAGCATGGGCCTCTGAAGTAACAGAATTATTCTTAATCCGCTTTTCAGATAGCTCATTGGCATGCCTATATAAAAATGGTGCATTTAGTGGAAGTGCATGTATGTGATGCAGTCTGAAATATCTCCCCTCTTTTTTTGAATAACAGGCAGTGTGTGTATACATATAATTCTTTTCCCAAATATCCCTGGAGCAGGTGCTGGGTTTTATTTCCACTCTTTCCTACGCAATTCACAATTGTAGCTTTTGGCTGTATGTCCTGTGTTGGGATCCATGCCTTTCTGTTAGAAGTTGTCCCTGTGTACATATTTCTTGCTTGAGATGGTGCTGCAGGTTCCTCTGTTTGCTAGAGCCAGTTAGTTAACACCAGCTTCTTACCTCTGAGTACAGTTTAGACAGATGCATTTCCACCTTCATGTTTGGTATTCCTGGGTGTCAACATGATTCCTGATCGCTCTGCAAAAACACATGCAGTTCACTTTGTTGGATACCAAGCTACTTTTGAAATACTTCTGGGAGATGAGGGCACCAGTGGTGCTATTTCTGTACATACTTACTGCTGTTAGGATTCCCTTCAGGAAATAAAGAGCTTGAAGATTGTTGCTCCAAGGTTACATGTACAGTAAAAACAGGTGCAGATGCAGTTACTGACTCGTGTTCTATCTTTGACACATCCACTTACCTGAGCGTCAGCCCAGCTTCTGTAAACTGTTGGCATTCAGAAAGCCAAACTGAACTAACAAACAAAACAAACACAACTACCACCCCCTGCACTACACCAACAGTATCTTCTTTGCTTCTTGTGATTCAAGAACATCTGTCCTCCAGAGAGGCTGTTATCAAATTTTTTCTTCTAGTACATACTGTAAGAATATTAAAAAGGTTCTCTTATTTAATCCCTTATATAGTAAGTAGAATATTTGGCTAATAAGTTCACCTAATAAATTATTCCCCCTCCCCCTTATTTCTAAGTATTATTCTTTAATTCATCCAATGTTGTTTTCATGTTTCTTTGGGCAACAACTGCAGTAACGAGCATTTGGAGAGGGACTTTTGGCAAGGGCATGTAGTGACAAGACAAGTGGTAATGGGCTTATACTAAAAGAGGATAAATTTAGATTAAAAGGTGAGGTGGTGTAGCACTGGTACAGGTTGCCCAGAGAAGCTGTGGCTGCCCCCACCCTGGCAGTGTTCAAGGCCAGGTTGGATGGGGCTTTGAGCAGCCTGGGCTAGTGGAGGGTGTCCCAGCCCATGGCAGTGGATTGGAACTAGGTTTCTTCCAACCCAGACTGTTGTATGATTCATTATTCATTTCTCACCTTAAAAAATAATCCAACTTCTTACTGAAAACCCCTACAACAAATTCTGCATGTTTTAAAATGCAGATCTCATTCCTGTTGCATTTTTTTGTTAGTGCTTTGAGTGTCTTCCTTCTTTCCTTTGGTAGGTACTACTTTTGTTTCATTAAGTGTAGAATCCCTTCTGCATGTGTATTGTCATAGGATTATCTTCCCCAGTATCATTGGGAAGGAGTTTATCTTTTGATCTCTAGTGGTGCAGTAGTTTGCATGCATGTTGGTGACAAACATTAGAAACACTGAGAATCTCTCACGTGTGGGTGGTATGATGGCTTTCTATTCCCATTCCCACCCCCACCCCACCCCCTCGCTCAAAAATAGAAAAAAACCCCCACCAAAACCAACCCCCTCAAAACGGAACCGAAACCCAACATGTGACAGGCTGTATTTTGTTGCCTCATTCTAACTGCTGTTGGGAAAACCTATGCATACTCCTAAATATAACTGATTACTTGGTAATTACACTCTTTATGTGCAGAGAGCAATTTCCTTCCCAATGTCCTAAGCTTAAAAGGAGGCTAAACACTGCAGAAGAAAGGCTGAGGAGTCTTACTTTTGCCTCTAACTCCCAAAAGATCAGAGACACAGGAAAGAGAGTAGATAAATTTCAAAGTTTTTTACATCCTCCACTCCCATCCTCCCCGCCTCCCCATCCCTGTCCCTGTCCCTGCCCCATCCCTGCCCTGGTGAATGCTTGTGCACATACAGAGTGCTCTCCTGAACACTGAAAAGCTGGTTCATTAAGGATGGATCAAAAGATGGAGAAAAGGGGCTGTGGTCACAAAGTCTCTAATTCAACACTGAGTACTGGACAATCAGTAGTTCATCAGCTTTTACTCTTACACATCTCATATGCCAAGGTTTCTTACCAGCACTACACATACCTTTTCAAACTTGCAACTAGTTGGAAGTTTTACGTTTGGTGGACTAGTTGATGGGCACCAGTTTGAGGAAGACAAGTGAAAATACCTGACTTAGCATTGCCCTGTATGATGTGTGCTAGTTTGAAGCTCTGCTGAGTCCACGTAGCCCTTAAATGAGAGTTGAATTATATGCACATAATTATATGCACATAGGCTGCTCTGAAATGTTCCACTTTTCTCTCCTAAACACAAGGTGTGCTTGACTTAAATACTGTAGAGCTGTTGTGTCTGCCACAAATAACTGAGTCTTACTATAGAAAGAAAATTTGGTGTGCACTTTGAGCTGGTTGATGGTAGTACTAGTAAATATTGTTTTAATTCCTGTATGTATGAAACATGTTTTATAGTGTACTGTTCTAAAGGTTTTTTACTTACATGAAGTCTTGTTTCCTGTTGCTGCTTCCACTGAGAGCTGTGTGAAGGCAATGCATGTTGTAAACTTTTGTATTTTTGAATTTGATATTTACAGGTATCATTAAGAGTGATGTCAAAATCTGAATAAGTTTTCATGTTAGTATGACATTGTTCTGTCTGGTTTAGCAACATTTTATATCCAGTAAACAAGCCCAACCCTTTTGTCAAGACAATTTCTGAAGGAGGGGCACCTACAGAACATTAAGCCTTTTCATCTGCCTAATGCTCTACCAACGCTGTGATTAATCTTGGGCTTGTCTACACAGGGAAATTACTCTTGAATAAGGAGGTGACAGAGTTTTAAGTAGTACAGTGATTCTAGGACAGTTCTCTATTTGTGCTTCCTTATTTTGTACTGAGAATGCTCATGCATGGGAAGACATTTTTTTACAGAGTAACTCTTATTTTGCTGTCCTACATAGACAAGCCTTTAAGGTTGATTCTCTCCTATCTCCTCCCCTTTCTAAGTTTATTTCTCAAACTCAATTTGATTATTTTTTTGCTACTCAGGATTGTCCCCTAGAGGAGGCAGCACACATTCCTGTAGCTATGCCACCTCCCTGCTTGTCAATTGAGCTCATTCACTCTCTCTTCAGGATGTGAACGATGCATGCATGGAGTTTTCCTGATATTGCTGTGTGAGATGGGAGAAGGTGATTACAAAAGACTGATATGTCCTCTATTATGCACTTGTTATGATGCATACTTTTTTTAGTCTAATTCTTGCTGGTGGACATTAACTAACTCCTCCCAGAGAAGATTTCTCCATATATTCTGGAAATTTGCTGTAATTTCTGAACTGGGGCCTTCAGCCTTGGGGCACTTCTGAAATTCCCAGATTTGGCCTGCATTGCAGACACCCAAGACTTCTGTTTGAATGCATTGTTTTACTGAAACTCCAGAGAAGCTCTGTGCACTGTCCTTTTTTGTTGTTTGAGCATCAGACAATCTTAAACACAAGCAGGTTTATCCAAGAAGGGCAGTGAATTCTTGGCAATAAACTGAAACAAAATTTGCTTACCCATCAAAAGGGAAATGAAAACAGAACCTTAGTGGGTACTTAAACAACCTAGTTCCTCTTTTATTTTTCTGATACTTTGGCTGACTTTGGGAGCTGTCAGGAATTCTTTTTTTTAAATGGGTCTTTCCTCCTGCTCTCTGGCCACCTTTCTGCACACATAGTTCTAATAGCTTCCTTGCTTGGCATCTTTGTTCTAGCTTGAATGGACTTAGTGGCTAGTGAATTTTTTACTTACTGTGACTGTAAGATAGCACAGAAGCACGAAGCTTTTAAAATATCCAGGCAATTCCAAGTGATGCTGCAGCAGTGTCAGTTACCTGTAGATGTTGCAATGAAGACAGGTTTTATGGAGGGGAATGTGTACTTGCCAAACAAAGTACAATTAAAACATCTCAGGGCTGGTTTCACCTTCTCACACGCAATCCTGTTTGCCCCCCTCCTGGTAGCACTGCACAGTAATGCCTGTGTAAACTGGGCATTGGAAAACAACTTCTCAGTTGTGTGGTGGGTTGTAGACCTCTAAGTGCAGCTGGATGGGGAAAAATGGACTTGTAAATTATTCATACCACTGAGTTGATTAAAACTATCCAAACATGCATTTCTTCATGTTTATCAGTTGTGGCCTTTGCTGCTCCCTGTTAGGGTCCTTGCAGCAAAAACATGATGAACTGAAGCAGTGTAATGTAAGTGGAAGTTTGCTTTGGATTTCTTCCTTGGACTATAGCTGCTGTTAGGGCCTTTTGTGATCCATGACTTTAGTTGTGAGAATGGCTTATGTCTCTCACTTGTCTTGGTAAGCCTGCCCCTTTTCAGTGGTTAGTGGAGACAGGACAAGGGGCAATGGCTGCAAGTTAGAACACACGAGGTTCCGCACCAACATGGGGAAAAGCTTTTTCACAGTGAGGGTGACAGAGCCCTGGGACAGGCTGCCCAGGGAGGTGGTGGAGTCTCCTTCCCTGGAGATGAATTCAAGGCCCGTCTGGACACCTATCTGTGCAGTATGAGCTGGGGAGCTGCTTTGGCAGGGGGGTTGGACCCGATGATCTCTTGAGGTCCCTTCCAACCCCTACAATTCTGTGATTCTGTAAGCATTGTGGGAAGGTTTAATTCCTTCCTTGGAATATATATGGTCTAGAATTTACATTATTTTTGGTTTTTCTGTTGGTTAGTCTCTCAGCCAAAACAGCAGATGAATAGCACAGAATTCAGCCTTCTGAATAAAAAGTAAACAGATTTGATGTGGTTTTCTTTTCTATATCCTTATGTCCCCTTTATTGGGGTTTGTAGAGAGGTCAGCTATATGGTTTAATAACAGTAATTTATATTGCAAGCAGTGTCTTTCTTTGCTATGTGATTATGGCCCGTTCTAAAATTACTGCTCACAGCCCTACAGTGATGTGTGTTTGCACTTCTTTTCCTTAAGCCTTGCCTTAACTAAAGGCATGGTGCAAACAAGAACATGGATGACTTGGAAAATGGTTGTTGAAGGGTGAGGTTAAACCACTATTAAGCTCCTGGTTTTGGAGAGGCAAATAGAAAGTTCTGAAGAGCATGTGGCACAATGAACTGTGTGTAGTTAACCTAGGCTACCTCAAACCATACTGGGATTTCAAAAGCACCTGGCAGAGTGCCTTTTGACAGACTTCTCTTTTCAGGTGGTTCCATACTTAGTGTTGTTAATATTTCTCACTTCCCTCATTTGTTTCCTCCTCAGTTTGCTTTAAATTAGTCTTTAGAAAAATCCAGAAACTCCCATGTGTGTTTGCTAATGTAACTGCTCTGCTCTTCAGAAGCATCTAGATAAGCAAAAAAAAATAATCTTACTATTACCCCAGTGTAACAGTAACAGCAGACTGATGCTTGCAAAGGTGCAGAAAAGATTCCTAAGTTACTGCTAGTGTCTCCTTTTTTCCTCAGAAATGCTAGTGTTGGTAATGCCAGTACAAGGGTCAGACTCATAGATATCTTGGAGCCTAATGCACCCAGGTCCTTGAGAGTAGGATTTTGTAGAACCATAGAAGAGCTTTCTTTGAGAGCACAAGAAAAATTCTAACAGCTGAGACTTGACTTATCATACAATGTTTGGGTTGGAAAGGACCTCAGAGATTATCTAGTTCCCGCCATGGGCAGGGACACCCTCCACCAGATCAGGAAGCATCATCTGAAAGTCCTTTTTGTGATCTCTTTTCTCCCTTTCCTCAGCCCCTGAGTGTCTTTGATGTCCAGTTTCTGAATGCAGTTGGAGACCTGTTGGACCTCATTCCTGCATTATTTGAGTATTCTGCACGGAGCGGACAATGCAACGTGGAGCCAGGAAGCCATGGGAAATACCAGTGGGATATGGGTCACTGCTCTGCACTCATCAAGGTTAGCAGTAAAAGTAATTTCCAATCACTGTGTTGATTTATGGTGTCATGAGTGCATTTCTGGAGTCTTCACTGTTTGTTGTATGTGCAGAAAGAGACTCCTGTCAATCAAGGTACTTTTATGCAGTTGTCATTTGTGCTTCTATACAATCCTGGGTCTGATTTTTCTCACTTGTGTTCAGGGGCAGGGATAAAAACCAAACCAAAACAACAGATTGATAGTGAAAAGCTTCTAGAATTACTAGGAAATGGGAAGCTACCATGGAGAGGAGACTGGAAAAGAGTAACTTGTTTCATCTAGCCAGGTGAAGTCTGAAAGGGACTCTTGTGAATGTCTGCAAATAAGCAGGGAGGCAGGGAAGAAGATTATTTAAACTAAAGGGCAGTGATAGTACAAGAACAAATGAATGCAAGTACTGATGTTTTCCAAGTGTTAACAGTGATGCTCTGGAATGGTATCTAAAAGGAGTAATGACAAAAAATAATGCTTTTAGTATGAATGGCTGATACATCAGAGGGGCAATTACATTTTTTTCTCAGACTCCATATATCTCAGATCAGTGTTACTCTCCTTAAATTGAGAAGCATTCATTCAAGCATTTGCCTACAGGAAGAGGTTTCTGAGCTAACAATAAATCTTAGAACCAGAGAAATACTTTGAAAAGATGTACTATCAATATATATTTAACTTTTCAAAAGGAATGCAATATATATTTAACTTTTCAAAAGGAATTGCTTCTGTACTTTAAAGTCACCCAAAGGCATTTTCACAGAAACAGCATGTTCTAAGCTAATGTTGAGTATGTTTGCAGAGAGCTGATCTGAGTCTGTAAATGCAAGTATTGGAAAGGAAATGGGGAAACAAAACATACCATGTGATGTAGGTGTCCCTAACAACCCTAAGCTTTTCCATTTTGAAAAATAGCAGTTAATTGTTTGAAAACAACTCACGGGCAAGAATGATTTCCAGAGGCTTCAGGAATTCATTGAGTACATAGTTAGAAGCACAAGAATCTGCTACTTGGACAATGCAGTTAATCAGACTACTTAGTAAACTGGGAGAACAACTTGTTTTATCAAATACAAAGCATCTAGAATATAGTAGGGTCTGAAATTATTCATCTTTCTGCTTCTGTTTTCCAGGTTCTACCTGGATATGAGAATATATATTTTGCCCATTCCAGCTGGTTTACATATGCAGCCACACTGAGAATATATAAGCACTGGAACTTCAATATAGTTGATCCAGACACAAGCACTGGCCGTGTCTCATTCAGCAGTTACCCAGGTAAAATCAAGAAAACTAAAACTATGTAGGTACTCAGGATGGCAGGGACCATCTCACTGTCTTGCAGATGTCTTGTCTATGAAAAGATGCTAACACGACAAGCACTGGCTTCAGTCTCCTTGAAAAATTTAGCCACTGAAAGGACAGGATGTAGTCTTCAGTTTTCTGGCTCGAACATCATGTTGTCATCATCTTTTGTTGCTGATTTAATCACCTTCAGTGCTCTAAATAGTACTAGTTAAATATTCTACCTCTGGCACAAATATGCTGCTTTGAATTCTGCTGGTGTAGTCTGCAGTCTGCCTCAGTTGTTGAACTCACGTTGCCTTGTAGCATTCACAGGTTTGGTAGGAAGTTTTGAACACTTCTGTTTACGACTGTGGCGTGACTTAAGCTGTAAGGGGATTATTAGAGAGTGTCAAACACTAGCTACTTGGAATTGCATCGACTTCTGGGTTAGCAAACCTTCTGTTTGTTTTTTTTCCCTACATCTTCCTCTTCCAGCTTCTCTATAAGCTGTTGAAGAGGGGAGTATTCTTTTATGCCTTTTAAATGCTTTTTTCATGTGTTAGTAATATAGTTAGCCAGAATATTTAAAATATCCCTTGGGAAGATCAGGCAGCGTATAATATTCTCAGCCTTCCTGGAAGCATGTTAGAAATGGCCAGCAGTTAATGTTTCAGTGGTAAAATACATACCCTTGCTAGAGGGGCATCAAGAAACGTGAACATGAAAAGCCAAAGCAAATCTTAAGGCTCTGAGTGAGGACTGAATAAGCTTTTAAAGGTGAATTTTCAAATTCAGTAATATCCAAGCATTCAAGAATCTTCACAGACTTTTTAAAGTGAAGTGTGTGCTGTTGGAAACTGTTGCTTCTGACTAAATTTCGTTGGTTGATTTTAAATGTGCTTTGGTGAATTACTATGCTTGCTTTACTACAAAGGCAAGGGTCCTTCATGGCAGGGACTCCTGAGACAGACTGGGAAACTGTTCTTAAAAAAGTTGCATTCATTTCATGTTGAAAAGAAGTCTGTGGGGTTCTAAGCTTCCTCAGTGATCCTCAGGAATACAACCTTTTCTGCTTTGAGGAAGAAGGAAAGGTTTTCTAGCAAATGCCTGTTAAGTGCACAGACTTTCAAGAACTTGTGTTATCTCCAGTTGCCTTGGAGGAATTTCACTTGCTTGGTGCAAGGAATTTTGCCAACCCTGTATAACGTGGTAGAAAGCCAAGGCTTCTGTCTGAGCACTGTCTGTCACCTGAATGTACAGAATGTTACTCTGGATCTCTTGGCTCTCAGCAGAAATACTGCTGAAGATAGTAGTACTGTTCTTCAGAAGAATGTGGCTGCATATTCAAAACTAGCTCTCATGATCAGCTGTGTGGAATACTTATTTTAGTGGGTGTCTAAGCTGATGTCTCTGGGTTACTCCTTTCATGGATTCCTTTTATAAAGTGAAATACATGTCTGCTGTTTTAATGAGACTGATAAAACTCACTGTATGGGAGGATACTTGAAACATTGGTTACTACTGTGCTGAAATGCTTGGGGTCTGTTCACTAGAATCTAAAATTCCAGTGTGCTTCCTGGAGACTGAGTTCTGCAGAGATGGTTCATCTTAAAGCTTGCTTGTGCTAGACTGACACAGTGATGTGGTAAGGTGTACTTCTACCAACAAAATTCAGAGAGAACTATTGCAAAACGTAGTTCCAGTTGTCACAGTGAAGTTTGAGACCTGTGGTATGTGAAGTGTACTCACTGGCTGCCTAATTACATGGTACTATCACAAGCACTAGACAAGCATGATCCATTGACTACAGCAAATTGCATTAGCTGTGGGTGTAGTTCACAGACTTGCAGTTTTCCAGAGGATGAGCAAGCTCTAAAGTACTGGCCTCGTGATGGTCAGTCACGTGGGAAGAAGGGAATTGCCAAATTCCTTCGCTCCATGTTGTGATGAGTTGAAGCTTTTTAGTTGTAGGGCATCTGAGCACAGAATCTGCAGGTCCTGGCCACGTCTCAACTTGAAGACTAACTTTTCCCTGAATTCAAGTTCCCACTTTTTATGTCTGTCCTGATGGACACCAAGAATCAGTAAGAAAGAGCAAGCTAGTAAGCTCCCCTGAATAGTAACATGATCCTAATGTATGTAGAGTTTTTTACTTTTGGAGGAAACAAAGAGCATTAAATGGCAGGAGTCCTTCTAAGCCTTCAGTGACACTTGAGTAGAACATTTCTGTCCTTGAGTAGATTTGATATGAAGTAAAACTTCTGCTGTCCACAGACTGTCAGAAAAGCGTTAAGGAGTCATTTGCTTTCTCAGAAGGAATGTGCCAACCCCTGATTTCTCCTGGGGTCACAGAATAAATTATCCATATTGTTTATTTACAGAATTTCAAAAGGCAGACTACTACACTACAAAATCTTGTTCTTGTGACTCAGAACATCTGAGACTATTCCCTAACCATGATGAATGTCAGCATATGCATGATGATACAGCTAGAGGGCCTCACGCTTCCTTGCTTCTGCTGTGACTGAGCAGCTAGGAACACAGGCAGGAATTGCAGCATCTCTCCCTGCTTTTCCAGCAGGGATAGTTTCCCCACATTCCTGCGAGCATTCTCAGACATCGCTGTTGCAGCATGTCCTCTCTTTGCTGCTTTCTCCCTTTCAGAGCAGCAGTAGTGCTGCAGAGGCACAGTCAAGTGGAAATGAACAGCAGTGGTAATACCTGCTTTTACAAAATGATTAGCCACTTGCTGCTAGTTTCCACACTAATCCTAATCTTCGCTTGAACTCAGCTCATAGTCTTAATTTTCTCTTCTATTGAAAGCATGTGTACAGAGCTTGCATGTAGGACAGCTCTGTGAACCTCTGGACACAAGGAATGTCTTTGAGCTGAATTGTTGGGCACCCCTGACTTCAGTGTCACGTTCAAGCTCTGCACATAAGTGCTTAACATGGTTGGTGAATCTCTTCACAGCAGAGAGAATTTAAATTGTGCAGACATGTCACAGTTGCTCCCAAATTTTGAGTGAAACTATGTTCATTTGGGGGATGACAGAAACTAGGCAGGTGTTTTGCAGGATATGAGAAAGTGCCCCTCACCCCCAAGATAAGATATGCAGTAATTTTTCTACACAGCCCTATTGAGGCGTTCAAAGAAATGAGCCTGACTAACTGATGAAATCTGCAGTTTTCCTTGGACAGCAGGGAGGTTGCAGCTCCCAGGATTTCCATTGATTTGGATGGACTTCATCTTGAACTGTTAGTTTTGAACCTGATTTAAGAATCTTAACTGCTTGGACTCAAGCACTCTAGTTTGGGTAGTGACCTACTTTCTCTGGAATGAGACAGTCTTAAGTGTGTTACTCTGATTTTAGCTGTTTAAGCAACAGTTGAAAAATTTTATTGCCACCATTACTCTTCTGGTCTGCTGTCAGGCTCTTCCTTGGTTGAGACAGTCTGTGACATGGGAACAAGGTGGCACAACTTGTCTTGATGTGTGCTGCTGAGGCAGGACAGAGAAGTAACATGTGACCCTTGCTTTGAAGTAAGGTGGTGTTACTGCAGGATCAGAAAGTGCAGCATTATCCTTCCCCACAGCCTGAGCTAGCAGGAATAAAACATGGAAAGAGCAGTAGCCCTTGTATGCAAGGGACCATCTTGCTCATGAGGTATTATTGCCAGACCATTTCTTGCTTCCTTCTTCCTTCCAACATGTGTAGAAAACCTGGAAGGAAGCAGAGAAATGTACCTGATGCTCTTAGGAGAGGCCAGAGCTATAGTGTGGGATGTGCAATTTCTTAGTGCCTAGGAGAGGTTTGCAAGTAGAGGAAAGCCGCTGGCCGCAGTTCAGTTATGGCATGAGAAGCAGCTGCTGATGGGATTAAGAAAGCTAATCCAGAGAAGACTTCTTTCCCATTGTCAAGTGTGTTTGTAGCCCAGAGCATTGAGCATCTCAACTGGGAGCTATTCTCATTCCTGTGAGGTGAAGGCTAGGCCTAATGACTTCCAGCCTGTAATACTCACTCTTTTTGTACCTGAATGAGCACAAAGACCTTTTAAAACACTGAGAAAGCTGATGCCATCTGGTTCAGAAAGCAGCAGCCTACCTTTTTAGGAACAATAACTGCCAGGAATGTGTTGCCCCCCACATAATCGTTGATGTGCTGACCCTCTGGAGAATACTGTGGCTCAGATTTCAAAAAGTATTTTGCTTTGCTTGGCTAATTAAGATTGTTGTGATGGATGAGTCTGGAGTTTCATTTCTAGACTCAGGAATTTCAGCTTTTTGGTGGGGATTAGGAAAGGAAATCTAAATGGCTGAGCGCCAGGAGATGTGATCAGAAATGCTTTTGCTTGTTTTTACCTAGGAATAGTGAGGATGTCGGAATAGTCTGGGAGGGGGAGTGGGACAGGGCATGGAGAGAAAAAAATTAATTGGTGGTGAGTTGCTGTTAGAAATGACAAAAGGTCCTAAAAAATGGACTCAAGGTAGATACGTTGGTGAAGCAGTAACTTATTATATGTTCTTGCAAGAGCGGGTGACCCAAAAAGCAGGCTCACTTTCGGTCAGAGCCCGCAGCCTTTTTATACCAAATCCGTGTCCGAAATGATTAGGTTACGTCATTCATCTGTACATACTCACCCCCTGTCCCGCTTCGGATGAAGATGGGTTCTAAGAGATGATTTCCATAGACTCCTCCCAGTCGCGTCTGCGCATTGCCCATGGTAGTGGTTGTCAGGGGTCTCGGTGATGAAGGCTTGAAGTCTTCCTCAGGTTGAACTTTTTCACCTCCTTCCCCTGTTTAACTATGGATTTTACAGGCTCAACCAAGGCGCCTTATTCACAACAGTACATAATATAATACACATTGCATGTCTGGCAGATGCCCGTTTCCCATAGGTGAAGAAAATTAAAATGTATGAGTCCTTTGGTCTGGGACAGCTGCTTACTGGGAAGTACTTGTTATCTTAACTTTTCCTGGCAACTGACATGGGCCCAGGGCTGAAGGAAGTCAAAGCTCAGGTACAGGTTTCAGATTGCACATGTTCATTCTGTAGCCTCTGCTTAGATGGTAGCAAGACCCCACATCCCCCACATCGTCTTGCCTGTTTGCCTTGATGTGGCAGTTTGTGGCCCAGTATGAATCAGCACTGTCCAAGCCTGATGGTTGAGCTTTATTTCCTTCAGTCACATTTTGACCCTTATTTGAGAGAGAAATTTTGCCATAACACAACTAACAGCAAAACTATATTAACAGGGCTCCCTCTTAGTCCTCCACTTCACAAGTCAGCATAAAAAAATATGACAACCCATTTCAGTTTGCAAAAGCAACATTTCCCAGCGGTTTTCACATTGCTGGTAAAAATGGGAGAGGGTTTACAGGAACAGTAGACAAACTGTACAGTGAGATGCTCATACATAGATAAAAATGCAAGAATGGCACAAGAGAGCATAAGATATCTTCTAATATCTCTAGGCCTCATCCAGGTTTTGGTTTTGTGGTTATCTTTGACCTGAGTAAACCTGTTCTATGTGCTTAACTTCCCTTTGCTTTGGGGGTGTCTATACCTGAAATCCAAATGGTTGTCTCAGAATAACTAGGTCTAGTAATGGTGCATTGTGGAGGACAACACTGTATTCTAAAACATTGCAGGCTAAAACTTGGTAAATAATAAGGCCTAGGAGGAAATCCCCTTTTCAGCTTAGCTGACTTTTGCAATGTACTTGACTTAGGGAATTCGAACTTCAGTTAATTCTGCATCATTCCTTGTGTTGACACTTGCTTTGAGGTTTTCTTAGCTGTTGATGGAAAAACAAGAAACCTATTTAGTTTAGTTTGAAGTAGTACACTTGGCAGTGGCACCCACATAGGAATTGGCATTTGATTCGACTCAGAGTTGTTTAACAACTTCTTTACTCGTCTCTGGGCAAGCACTTGCCTGGTTACACAACAGCTTACTGCTGGAGTGTCCCATACTTGTCTTTGTATAAAGTGGATCAGCAGAGCCAGATTTAGAGTGTTGGTATCCTTGTCCTTACTTATTTTGAGAGAGAATGCTGCTGTTGACGTACATAACTTACTGACACTCTTTTTCTGTCTCCAAACATAGAATACTGGGAACCACAAGCTGCCAGGGTACTCTGCCTGGTCTATGTTGACATATTTTTAGACACAAAGTATATTTTCCTGATCTGAAATTATTTGAGAACTTAAGACTTTAAAGAAATCTTGCTGAGATGGAGCCCTTAAAATTATTTTGCTTGAGGGAAGTCTGTCCTTTGATGAAATCCTAGAAAGAGGAGGCAGAGCCAAAGTCATCTTTCTGGCTGTCATAGGTTGCTGACCTTAGTTTGTTTGCAGAGTGCATTAATAAAGCTGGCTGTAGAATATTTTGTAGTGGAACTCAATTATTATGCTGTTGTGCAGCACTTCAGCATTTTGTACTGTTTATGATACCATTAAGAACTCACTAGCAAGAGACCAGGTTCTGGATGACTTCCTCATCAGGAGCTCAGTTAACAACCTTTATTCCCCACCCTGGCAGCCCTGTTTCTGTTCCACTGGCAAATCTCAAAGTCAAGTTACTCTTCTTAAGTTACCACTGTGCTACCCATGGCATTATAGCTGACCCTACAGTTCTGCATACCTCCTCCTGGTGTGGGATCTGCAATTAGACTTAGTACTTCTGTCGGCATGTAACCTGGAAAGCATCCTGCCCAGAGGTCCATCTGTGTTGAACTTGCAGGGCTGATAAGCATAAAAACCCAATGACAGTGTTTCAGAAAGAGAAGTAGGTAAAACTTCTTCATATGCAGGATGTGGTTTATGATTTAAGAGGTGCCCATTTCTTGGATATTCTTTTAAGACTAGTTAGGCTGGAAAAGATTATACTAGAAGGAAGACTTTTCTGCATGGCTTGTGTTAGTCCAGAGGGGATTGATTTAAAGAAATACTTGTTTTCTATTCAGAATAAAAATCTAAAATTGAAACCAGTTGATGAAAATCATTTTGTGGAGTTTGTACTTTTGGTTTTCCTTGTTATATTTTTAAACAGGCACCTCTTTGTTAGAAACACAGTATATAATCCTTGGCATACAAATAAGATGTAGCTTGACATATGAAGGAGAAACTTCCAAGCTTGGGATGTAAACATGAAGCAAATGCTCTAGACAAAGAATTATGTTGTGTGTTGAAGGCATGACACATGAGTAACTGTGCTGACAGAAGGGCTTATAGTACTTGCAGAAGTCACCACCTCCTCTTTAGTATCTGTACAGTTTGATTTCAAGCACACATTGACTCACTGTTACCCTGTTGGCTTGGCTTTCTGTTTTGTTCTATGAGTATATCAAGGGTTCACTAAGATAACAAACTCTGTATTATTGCTGTTCAAGGCTTTTTGGTGTCCCTGGATGACTTCTACATACTAGGCAGCGGCTTGGTAATGTTGCAGACTACCAACAGTGTGTTCAACCATACCCTCATTAAGCAAGTGGTGCCGGAATCCCTGTTAGCTTGGCAGAGGGTCCGCATTGCTAACATGATGGCAGATAGTGGCAAAACCTGGGCAGAAACCTTCTCAAAGTGCAACTCTGGTAAGTGCACTTCCACAGGAATTGTAGGGGGGAGAAAGGATGTGTTTCCTCTTCCCCTTGTACCCTTTTCATTCCCCAGGAAAATATAACAGCAGGACACCTTACCTTTCCACTCTCATATCTAGGCACCTACAACAACCAGTATATGGTGCTGGACTTGAAGAAGGTCAAGCTGCAGAAGAGCCTTGATGAAGGTGCATTGTACATTGTTGAGCAGATCCCAACCCTTGTGGAATATTCTGATCAAACTAATGTTCTCCGGAAAGGTAATAGCTCCTATAGTAGTTATTGGCTTAGGAAAGCCATCTCTTTGTGCCATCTGTTGGAGAAACATGCTTTGTACCTGGGAAGGATTTGTTGAATGCTAGTGCTGAGTTTCAAGTTAGAAAGCTTTGTAGGAATGTCCTCTATTGCCAGGTCTGTAACATGGTATTAATTTCTCCTGTATGCTGTGGCAGAAGTGTGGTGAGCATCTGTGTTTCGTAGAAGCAGGGAAAGAAAAAATTGACTTTCCCTCCTTTCCCTCCTTTCCCTCCTTTCCCTCCTTTCCCTCCTTTCCCTCCTTTCCCTCCTTTCCCTCCTTTCCCTCCTTTCCCTCCTTTCCCTCCTTTCCCTCCTTTCCCTCCTTTCCCTCCTTTCCCTCCTTTCCCTCCTTTCCCTCCTTTCCCTCCTTTCCCTCCTTTCCCTCCTTTCCCTCCTTTCCCTCCCTTCCCTCCCTTCCCTCCCTTCCCTCCCTTCCCTCCCTCCCTTCCCTCCCTCCCTTCCCTCCCTCCCTTCCCTCCCTTCCCTCCCATCCCTCCCTTTTCCTGGCATCATTTTGCCCTGCCTTTGAGACTCAGGAGGAAGAGGTGAGCTCTGTTTGAAGTGGTACTGATGCTGTGGTCTAATTGAAATGTTTGCATGGGTCACCTTACAAGGATATGAGCTTTTAAATACAAGAGAAGCTCTCTAGTAGTCAGCTCCTGAACTTTCTGGAGCTTTGTCTGACAAATATTTCCTGTTTAAAAGTGAAAGGAAAACAAGCAAACAAAAATATAGGTGAAATAAATCAACTGCTGTCAGATTTTATTCATAAATGTTCTTTAGACACTTTATGTCAGGATCCAAGAGCCTGAACTCATTCCACAGATTCAGGCATATGTCTGGTGCTTTATGTTCTCTCCTCTAATCACATGCTCAGAAGGTGAATGGATTAATTACCCTTCATCATCAAAAAGACTGGAAATGTATTTACATTAGCAGCTGGGGTTATTCCCTTTGGAATTTTACCTTGTGTCTGGCTCCTTGGAAAGTTCTGGGTTGTGTTAAGCATTGCCACGATGTCAAAATGGCTTTGAGATGTTTCCTATAAATTAGAAAAATCCCAGGTGTCTCCTATATGCTTATCTGGCTCCTTTACCTGCTGAAGATATGAAAGTAGGCTGTAGCACCTTATCTTCCAACGTGTGTGTGATGATGAAGTGTTGGGCACCTCTGTGCTGTGTTGTATACAGACAGAAAAGGCTAATGGAGACCTCTCTAGCTCTGTCACTTGAAGCAATGCAACCGTGTTGTGGTGGTGCTGCACCTGTGCAGAGAGGCCAGATTAGAGGGTTTCCTGAGGCCCTTTTCAGCAGGGACTTGAGAGTGCTGTTGCATGGGATTCCCTGTAGGACTGGGCCCAACCCCTGGGCTTGGGCATATGGTGACTGATTATTTCCTCCTAGGAGACCTGTGGCTGCTCTGTTCTGGAAGGTGACATGTATTGGAAGTTACATATTACAGTGTGGCTTTCCCAGGTATCTAAATGCATCTTGTGTGTACTAGAAAATGCCCCAGTCAGTCTCTGGTAGTTTAAATATTAGGAAAGCACACAGGGTGGGCTAAGCACTGCAGAGGGTACTGCCTTGGAGTGCTGCTGTAAACCAGCACTGCTCCTATAAGTAGCAGTGCCATGCAGGACACCAGACAAACATTGAGATCCCTGCCCTGTTCCTGGTGCTCGGAATAACCCAAGTGAAAGAAGCTTTGCCTTTCCACAGAGCAGTGCTGCTGTGTTTAGAGTAGCTGGCCCTGCAATACTCTGTAATTGCACTGCAGCTGGTATCCAAAGAGAGTGTGCTTTGACCCTCTAGCCTGGTCAGAGTCAGTTTGTGCCAGTTTTTTAACTGTCTTTCAAGCATAAACCTAGAAACAACAGAGAATGAGAATTGAGTTCTCAGGTGAATGAAGGCAGGTGTTGATGTTGTAAGCCCTTTGTCTGAGGAAAAAGGAAGCACTTTTTGTTACAGGTTTGAAAATGAAAGCCCTTCTTTTTATTGCTTCTGTTCACCTGTTTCATAGGTGAGTGCAAGCGATGTCTAAAAATCAGCAATCTCTTATATTGCCCTTCCAGGCAAAGATGTCAAGGTGGCTTCTGTGTGTTGACAACAAAAACTTGGGAATCTCTTAGAGATGGGAGAGAGCAATACTGTGTCCAGCATAGGGATAGGGCACAGGAGTAATCTGCAGTGTCTCCTGAGGATGAGTGAGTATTGCATCCATTTCAGCATCAAAAGCATTACATGAGATCAGAACCTGGGATCCCAGTCTGTTCCTCCATATCATACTGCTGACATCTCTTCATCTTAATGGGCAGGGGCTGAAGGCATTTCGTTTCAAATAATTTTTGTTGCCTTCACATTGTCATCCTCACCCCCCCTTCAACCATCTCTGACTTGATTTTGTCACTTTTCACCCTGCCAGGCCTAACAGATGGCTTTCACTGGCTTAGCAGCAGCCCTTGGGCAGACCCTGCCCTAGGTTGGGTGCTGCACTGCCTGACTGGGAGTGGCAGTCTTGTGGAGCCTGAGACAGAACTCATTCTGGAGGTGAACTTCAAACAGCTTCCTTTGGTTTAGCAATTTCAACAACCTTTTTCCAGGTGGGAGAAGGAGATCATCAGTATGCACTCTGTTCATCTGAGGTGATACAGCACCTTTATGAGTTACACCTAAACCCAGCTCCTTTGGAAGCTGATGTATCCGTATCCTCCAGCCTGCATCATTAGAGGCTGGCAAGTGTGCTTACTTTGGGAGGACACCTGTATTACAACACAACGTGTACAGTTGCAATACAACATGTACATAACCTGTTTCCTTCTGGTAGACTCTAGGTCATGTAAGCAAATCCCAGCAGACAGGGTATTCGTGTTCCTGCTGCATGCTAGGCAGAACCCAAGCTGATAAAAGGCCACTGCTCGGGCAACATTCCAGTGCTTATGCTGTCTGTCTGTCTGTCCTTTAGGAAGTTTGGTTTTTATCAGTGTATCACTGCCAGGGAGTCACAGTTGATTTTCTTCAGCATCTTAGAGCCAGCCTCTTCACATTGTGCTGGGCTGATGTCGATACATAGTGCTGTTTTTACCAGTGTCTAGACAGTAAATCTCCAAGCCAAATCCTGGTGAGTGAGACTTAAGAAACAACATTCCCTACTGACAGTAGGAAGGGGTAGTGCTTTGGCCATAAGCTGCAAGTGTGCTGCTCTTGGACTAGCTCCTGGTGTATACTCTCTGCCTACACACTCCTTTGCTCCTATTTTGGAAAAGAACAACAAATCCAAAAAAGAATCTTAAAGCAAACACCACCAAAACTGCCCAAAGCAAACAAACTCAAACAAACAAAACCCCAAATCCATTATATTACAAGTATCTGTTTCTTCCTGGACTTGCTGTACCCAGATACTGACCTGGGGTGTCCCCTGACTGTTTACAAGCTCTCTCCAGAGTTTTTGCTAGTAACCCTGCTTTTAGAGTTAGCAAAACTGCAAGATTCACACTTGCTCTTGGAAAAGTTAGGGCAGGGCTAGTTCTGTTGATCAGCCACTTAACCATCAAAGGCAAATATTGGCAAATATGCAGCTTTCCTTATCATGCATGTGGGTTTTGACCTGCCTTCTGTTCATCCCATTAGTTCTGTGTGTGTGTCATCTCAGCACGGTGTAGTACTCTGACTTGGTCAGCTGGGAAGTGGTAGGGGAAGGGAAAAAAGACTTTAAGATGGGAAGTTTGATGGAGGTAAACGATCTTAACTCCTCTGAGGTCAAGCTGGCAAACCTCTGCAGGAGGGCTGCAGCCACCTTGTGTGCTCACCTTGGATTCCAGCTGGTCTGATCTCTACAGTTTTGTGGTATGAGTCCTCAGGGTGGACATGTGGGGGTGAGTTGCCTGGGAACAGTCTCCAGTGGTGTTACACTGGGAGTCAACCCTGGTCTTGCCAGTAATTACTGCCTTATTTTCTTGTGTTCAAACCAGTTTGACATGTTTTTCCTCGACATTCTGATAATGGCCATGCAGCATGGGAAAAGGCTTGTTTTTCTGTTCTGATATAAGCAAGAGTGTTCAGCTTTTCAAAGTGATGAACTGGTTGGGTTTTGTCTCTGGCAGGTTACTGGCCTTCATACAATATCCCTTTCCATGAAAAGATTTACAATCTCAGTGGGTATGCAGCATATGTTGAGAAGTATGGCATGGATTTCTCTTACGAGCTTGCTCCAAGAGCGAAAATCTTCCGTCGAGACCAGGGCAAGGTGATGAACCTGGAAAGCATGAAGTACATCATGAGATACAACAGTAAGGCTCATGTTAATCTACTGTGGAGCTGGTATTGATACAGCAGCGTTACTTCTATTTCTTAGATTATAGTAGGAAGCTGCAGGGTCAAAGACAGATCGGTGTTAATATTACCCAAGGTGCAGAGTGCACACGAAGAAAGATAACACAAGCTTACCTTCGAGGTAGGAAAACACAGAAACAAAACTCTGTTCTTTCCAGAACAAGGACCCTCAGCCTTGTTTGAGCTTTCCAGAGTGCTTCTTTACTTTCCAAGAGACTCTGCGGACTGCTGTTACCCAACACACCTACAGTCTGTCAATCTTGAAAGCCTTGAATTGTAAGCAAGAATTAGGTCAGATCAGACCAGAGAATTTAGTAAAAAACTTCGTCTTTTTTTTTTCTTTCTTTTTTTTTCTTTTTTTTTCTTTTTTCTCTTAAAATTTTTTTTCTTTTTTTTTTTTTCTTTTTTTCCCCCTGTTCAGGCAAATATCTTTGGCATAATACTCTGCTCTGCTTTTTCCTGTTAGGGTTCTCCCTAACTGGCTTAAACCCAGCATAATTAACTTCTGGCTAAACCCACCTCTATGTACAGATAGCTTTAGATGCTATCTTTTTATTCCCAATTATAGGGTGAACACTGATTACCAGGCTTGGGGGTTGGGAGGCCTCTCCCAGGGTGGGGTATCACTACTGTTTGGGCTGTGAGTAGCAGCATGCTCATAGATGTTGAGGCTTGTCCACCTTCCCTTCCTAGCTTGCAGCTACTATAATGGGTGTTCAAAAGCTTTGCTCTGTCATTTATTTTAGTCCAGAACAGGAAAACAAAGGCTTCAACTGCTGTACTTTGCCTTTCTTTTCTGCTTTTCTCTCTTGACAAAACTCCTGCATGCTTTCCTTGTTTGGAGTTGCAGGTATTTGTGGTTAGATGTGCCCCTGGGATGCAGAAATAGCTGTACAGACTTGAATTAGGATCCTGTCTACTTAAAGTCTTGTCTTGAGCACTGACTTCTAGCTGGTACCTGGGGACCAGCATGTAAGCGATAGGCCTATCAAGATCTGTTTCTGCCAGTGCCATTACCCAGCTCTTAGTGGCTTGGGCACTTTGTGTCAGCTTTTTGAGAGGTGACTAACTTGTTTTCTGTTCTTCCTTCCCCTGCTCCCCACCCCACTTCTCCCCAGACTACCAGCGTGACCCTTATGCTGAACACAATCCTTGCAACACCATTTGTTGCCGGGAAGACCTGAATCCTTCTTTCCCAGTGCCCGCAGGCTGCTACGACTCCAAGGTAAGTACTGCACTTTCAGGATCTGCTGATGTTTGCTGCAGCCTGTCTGTGCTCCTGTCAGACCTGGAGTGTGTTTCCCTGCACTAGGGCAGGCATGGCCAGGCCTGCCTTGCCTGTCCCAGTGCTTGGGCAGATCCAGAGATGGTAGTTCTGTGTGGAGTCCCACCTTCTGACCCTGACACCAGACCCAGCACAGTGGCACAGGAAAGAGGGGAGGTGCGTGAAAGAATTATGTTAATGGGACTTGTGGTATTTAGGGGTTAAACCCCAAAACCTTGCAAGCAGGAGGAACCTAAGAAAAAGCTGAAATGAGTCTTCACATAACTTGGGGACGGTGACTTGCACAGCTTTAGTCTCCTGTTCATGGGGACTGTGTTGTTGCCTACCCAGAGTCAACAGGAATGTGTTTTCAGCCTCATTTTAGCTTTTCCTTTACAAAAGCCTCCCATGATACTGAATCGCCCTGCTGCAGGTCTCCCCTTCTCTAAAACTGCTTTGAGCAAAGCTTGGTGAAGATCATTTGGCTTTCTGAAGGGATGCAGGAAAATCTTTAGAGCCACTGTCCTGGAGAAAGCAGCAGTTTTTCTACACAGCTCTTGTGGTTTAACCCAGCAGGCAGCTAAAATGATGACACAGCCCCTCTCCAATGGGATGGGGGAGAGAATAGAAAATAAAAAAAAGGTAAAACCTAAGGGTTTGAGATGGTTTAATAGGATAGAAAAGGAAGATTAATAATAATAAAAGAGTATATTAAAAACAGTGATACAAAGCACAGTTGTTCACCACCCAAAGCTGATGCTCAGCTGCTTCTTGAGCTGAACCCAGCCCACCCCCACCCCCCCCAGTTACATACAAAGCATGACAACACCTGTTATGGAATATCCCTTTGGCCAGTGTGGGTCAGCTGTCCTGGCCGTGTCCTCTCCCAGCTCCTTGGGCACCCCCTGCCTTCTCATTGGCAGGGCAGAGTGAGAAGCTGAGAAGTCCTTGACTGCTTGGCAGCACCTGAAACTATCAGCACCTTAGTTACCAGCATGATTCTCACAAATCCAAATTGCAGCTCTATACCAGCTGCTAGGGAGAAAATTAACTCTCTCCCTGCCAAAACCCAGACAACAGCTTGTGTGATATTTTCACTGTCAAGGGCAATAACTGAGTAAGCAGCTGCCCAGCCCTGGTGTGCTGGGAAGTCGTATGGCACTTTTTCCTGTGGGGACCAGCCTGCTCTATTTCTGGATTGTGAGTTTGGCTGCTGGGACAGTCCCTGTGGAGGTTCCCTTGGCATGGCAGTGCTGTGTGCCTGTGCAGCTTGCACAAGCCCAGACCAGGTGCCTGCTGTAGTGGCCAGTAGGAGCTCTTGGAGATGGTTATGAGATGAATCTATAGAAGTGCTAGGGGAAAATTTTGTAAAGGCAGCTGGTAAGAGAGCAGGTCAGGTGGTGATGCCTTTGTGAGCCTGGGTAGGCAAGGGGAATGGGCTGGGCTAGGATGGGGACCTAAGAAAATAGCCCAGAGCTGAAGCAAAACCTGGCAGTAAAGCCAGTGCCAGTCTGTTGTGGGTGCTAAAGGCAAGGTTGGTGTCTCTGAGCTTGGGAATGGAGTGGGCTGGGGACCCCTTAGGAGATAAAGAAGGAAGAGGGCCAGGTTTGGGGAGCAACATTAACCCTGTGATGCCTTGTCTTTTCCTAAATTACCCTGATAGTGCCTGAGGGGACTGCCCAAATGTTTAACACATGGCAGAGCTTAAGTCAGACCCTCGAGGTTGCCTGGAGCTCCAGCTCTTTTGGAGGCACCCAAAACCAGGTACTATTGCCCCAAGAGCAGATGTGCTGCCTCTCTCACCCTGAATAGAAGGGCTGGAGGGCTGCATGGGCTCCTGCTTCCTTCAGTGCTGGCTGGTGTGTGGCTGAAGATGTCTCTGTGCTCCGAAGGACTGCTGCCTAACCAGCATGCGTTTCCCCTTCCGTGCTTTCTTTAACCTTACTGTTACCAAACCTTCCAGAGCTGTTCCTGTTGGGTGGGGTGGGTGTGTGTCACAGACCAGGCCACCCTGCTGCCCTGAACTCTTGTCTCTTATTGCAGGTGTCTGATTTCCGCCTGGCTTCAGCATTCACAGCCACAGCGATCAACGGGCCCCCAGTGCAGGGTGGCCTCCCTGTCTTCACCTGGAGGCAGTTTAACCACACGCGACACCAGGGCCTGCCAGAATCCTACAACTTCCATTTTGTTACCATGAGGCCAATCCTGTGAAACCAGCAGCAATATTCCAAAATGGGATTTTTTTTTTAATGGAAATTTTCATTCCTGTGTTTAATAAATTGACCTGGATGTCCACGTCCCTGTGCCTTACCTGCCTTCCATTGTCCTGCCTGCTGGACAGTTTGTACTGACAGCAGCTGTCTCTGCAGCCCAATACATGTTCTGCTTTTCTGGGCTGTTTGGGTGGCCCCTCCTGACTGGGATTGATGGGAAGTAGGCATGGCACTGCTTCTTGGTGATCTGAGCCATCATCACAGCTATTCCCAGAGAGGGAGTGAACCTCAGTGCTATCAGCAAGTGATCCATCTCTAGTGCCATGACCTGCCTGCGTAGGGCTGGGCCAAGCCAGGTGGCTGCTTTGGGTCATGGTGGCCTTATCTCTTGTGCTGGCTTGATGTCTGAGCAGTGCCTGTGAGATGTGCTGCCCCCTTTGCTTCTCAGCCAGCACTGTCTCTAGCAAAGAGTCTCCATAGCCGGTCAGCATACCTGGTGTCTGTGGGACATACCTTTTTGCAAGATTTCCTCTGTCTCACCAAAGCAGCATGTGAAAGCTAGTGAAGAGATGTTCCTGGTGATTACTGAAAGCAGCCCAATGCTTTTGGAAACACCCTCCACCTCTTCCCACTGCCCCAGGCTCCCGTGTGGCAGCAGGGAAGATCTGTGCCTGCACGTGTCAGGGCACTGGATCCCTTGCTGACCTCTTTGCCTGCTCCCTCAGTGGAGGTGGAACGTGACAGGAGGTGGTTGTAAGGTACAGTACGTATTACTCTGCATTACCTGTGTTTACACTGAGGAGTCACAGGGGTGTTCTGTGCTAAGTGTTGTATGTGTAATTAAGTGAAACAAAATAAACAGCTCTCTTCAGGGCCTTGGCAGTCCAAGCTACACTGCAAAGCAAATGCCCTGTATGACAAAGGTGAAGGATGAGGAGTGTGAGGTTTTCACTAAGCCCTTGGAGTTTGGCTCATGGGATGGGGAAGGGGGTGAGTTCCTGCAGTGTGGATTAGCTTTCACAGTAGGGCTGATTTCCCTCAGGGGTAGAGGGACACCGTGAGTTACAACAGCAGTGCTTTTGCTGAGGAGGAACGTCTGTGGTAAGACTGAAATGATTTGTTTGCTGTAGCAGGAGGAGGTAAGTGTGAGAGGCTGGAGAGCACGTCTGTGCCATGAGTGGGGGTGGGATGCAGGAGAGTGCCAGGTAAAGTGACTGGAACTGCTGCAGGGCTCTGCACAGGGTTGCTATTAGCACTGCAGTGCTGTTCTTTGTTGGGGGAAGCCTCAGACTGACTCAGCCCCCCAGCCACACTCAGCCACAGAGTAAGTAGATGCGTTGGTGTTCGTGCCAGTTGCAGCTCTGCCTGTGTAGAGGGGGAGTGACTGGTGTTCACTTGGTGCTTGTGAGCCAGAAAAGCTGACACAGGTGCCTTCCACCAGAGGGGTGGGAGGGGATACCCCTGGGCCAGTTCTCAAATACTGCACTGCCCTCCCTTATCTCATACCCCTGAGGTTCTTCATCAGTGAAAATGTGTTGCCTGCAGCTGGGACCCCAGGGATGCTGGCCCTTGGGGTCAGCCTTTGCCTCTGGGTGGCACCTCTGTGCACAGACTCCCTGGGTATAACATTCTGTAGTCCCAGCCCCCCTTCCCTGCCCTGTTCTGGCAGTGTTGGAAGGGCAGTGGGTACTGGGGGCTTGTGGTGGACCCCTGAGCATGAGCAGCTGTGCTCAGCCCAACAGCCCTCCTTCTGTGTTGGGCCCTGGCAGCATTACCTGCTGAGTGTCACTTACCTTGGGTTGCTTGCGTGGAACCTGCGAAGGCCTGGCTGTTGTTCCTGCTGGCCTGCCATCAAGTGTGTCTCTGCCTGGTTTATCAGCAATGTGAGCTCTCACTGGGATGCTCTGATTGCAGCTCCAGCCTTACAGGGCAGCAATCTTGATGCTCTTTGGATAAACCACCAAGTATAAAGTAAGCACTCTTGTGAGTGGCCCTTGTGTTTGCAGCTGATCACTGCCTTGAGACAGATGTTTTAAACTGGAGATTGGCAGCTCCAGAGCTGCTGTCATACATGGCATGAGTGGGCTGTAGAAGGCATAAAGGAGCATGCTGAAAAGAAGGCATGGTGCTGGGGCACGAAGGGTGGTACAGGCGTATGAGCTGAGCGCAGGGAACCATCTACTTGTTTGAGACTGGAAGCAGTGTGGCTGGAGGCTGGCTGCTGCAGGGCTGTCACTTCCAGGCAACACAGCTGACACTGCAGGTTGTATTTAATTTACTGCCTTTTCACCTGGCCTTGCATAAAAATACTAATGGAAGAGCGTTGTTTAAGTGTTGGTGGCAGGAGATGGGACGTGGGCGTTGGTAAACGTGGGCAGAAATGGCTGCTCAGCCTTTCCCCCACCTTGAGCTGCCTACCCTGCAGCAGAAGCTGCTTTGTGCTCAAACCCAGAGTTGTGGGGAACAGAGCTCTACTTTTACTCAGAGAAAAGGGTTCTTAAATGTTTACATCACCAGGTCCTTACCTGCCTTAGGATTCAACTCAGTGTGACTGTGATGGATTATTTTTTTTTTTGCCTTTGATGGTTGTGCTGTTGAAGGTCACTGCATTCTGCATTCCTCCTACTGTGCTGTCCTGTGTGCTTCCTTTGTCAACAGGCCAGCCTGGGTGGATCTGCCAGCCATGACCACATCAGCTGGGTCCAGCGCCTCTCCCCAGCACAGCAGTCAAGGAGTGGAGGTGAAGGCTTTGAGTAGGATTACAGGGACCTACTGACAGCTTCATTCTCAGGTAGCTGTATAAAGTTAAAAGTTCTCTTCCAGCAGCTTGCTCCCCTCTGCAGAGCTCACTGGGAACAATGGGTCAGTGTGCTCTAAGTGAAGGATTTGTGCTTTTTCACTCCCTGCTTCCAGGTTTTTGCAAGTCCTGTGGTTTCTGACTTAAACTTCAGGTTCTCAGTTGTGGCTGAAGAGAGGTGATCTTGGTTCAGTCCCTAACAAAGGCCTACAGAGGAAATGAATCCTCTCAGCAAGACCACTACAGTTACTACATCTGATCCAAGTTTCCCTTCCTTTACTGTCCTTCGCAAACTCCAGTAACAAACTCACCCCAGGGAGGCTTCCCAGTGCCCCACACAGGCACTGCTGGTCTTGCCCTTGCAGGGCCTCACATGGGGCAAGGTGTGGCAACAGCCCCCTCTGCCCTTGCATGGGGCCTGCTCTAGTTCTTTGTCAGCAGCTGGTGCTGTGCTCCCAGGCCCACTCCTGAGTTTTGAGTTTCGCTGTGTTACACAGTGGCTGCCCCGGTGGTGCAGAGAGGAGCGCTGTGCTGTGCTGCGTGCAGCCTGCTCTGGCCAGACAGACCAGGGAGCCTACGACAAAGCTCCACTGCAATGAAATGGAGTGAGGACTCTGGCCTTGGCTTACTCACCTTGCTTTATCCAGTACAAACTGCAATTACAACAGTGCTTGAGCAGGGTGGTTACACTGTGTTTTATGATACAACCAATGGTTGAAACTACGTGCAGACTCTTAGTCTAAATAGGCTGTTTGAGAAACTCTGGACTTCTAAGTGTGATTGTGTTCAAGCATCGCTTAAGGAGAGTCCATCATCTGGTCAGTGACTTGAAGCAAGTTTTAGTAAGTGCCAGGAAACTATTACCATCACAAACTAATTATATGCTGTAGAAGAATGAGCTCTGCACTAACCCAGGGTAGGCATGTTAATAAGTACAAATTTTGCTACTTCATAGACTCATTGAATGGTTTGGGGTGGAAGGCATCTCAAAGATCACCTAGTTCCAAGCCCCTGTCACTAGACCTGGTTCCTGAAATTTCTTCTTAATATCTAAGCTACATCTCTTTGCTTAAAGCCCATTATGCCTTGTCCTGTCACTACATGTCCTTGTAAACAGTCCCTGTCCCCAGAGCCTTCTCTTCTCCAGTCTTAACTAGCCCAACTCTCTCAGCCTGTCTTCACAGGAGAGGTGCTCCAGCACTGATCAGCTTCATGGCCCCTGGACAGGTCCATGTCCTTCTTTTGTTGAGGACTCCAGACTTGGATGCAGTACTCTGGGGGAGGGTGTCACCAGAGCAGAGTAGAAGAGCAGAATCCCTTGACCTGGTCACACTGGTTTTGGTGCAGCCCACAAGTTGGCTTTTTGGGCTGCAAACATGCATTTCCAGATCACATTGAGCTTCATCCCCCAGTGCAGATTCACAGATTGGTCAGGGCTGGAAGGCATCTCTGGGTATCTAGTCCAATCACCCTGCTAAAGTGGGATCACCTAGAGCAGGTGGAACAGAATCATGTCCAAGTGGGTTTTGAATAGCTGGAGGAGACTCCACAACCTCTCTACTTGGCCTGTCCCAGTGCTCGGTCTCTCTCAAGAGTAGAGAAGTTTTTCTTCATGTTGAGCTGGAACTTCCAGTGTCCCTTTGTCCTGTTGCTGGGCACTGTTGAGAAAAGTCTGGTCCCATACTCTTACCTCCAGCCTTTAGCTATTTCTAAGTATTAAAGATGTCTCTTAGTCTTCTCTTCTCAGACTAAGCATCCCCAGCTCTCTCAGCCTTTCCTCATATGAGAGATGTGCCAGTCCCCTTATCATCCTTGTAGCCCTCCACTGGACTGTCTCCAATAGTTCTCTTTCTTGAACTGGGCAGTCCAGAACTGGACACCAAACTCCAGCTGTTGCCTCCCTAGGGCAGTGTAGAGGGGGAGGATTACCTCTCTCAGCCTGCTGGACACACTCTTCTTAATGCACCTTCTTGGCCACAAGTGCACACTGCTGGCTCAGGAAGCTTCACACCCCCAAGTCCTTCCCCCCCCCCCCCCCCAGGCTGCTGTCAGTCCATTCTCCACCCTGCCTTTAGTTGTGCTTGGGATTTCCCCAACCCATGTGCAGGGCCTTGCCCTTGGCCTTGCCGAACTTCATATTTTTGCAGGCCCACCTCTCAACCCTGTCTCGGTCCCTCTGGATGGCATCCCTTCCCCCCCAGCACATCAACCTCACCCCCAAGCTCCGTGTCATTGGCAAACTTGCTGAGGGTGCACTCGATCCCACTGTCTCTGACACAAAGACATTAAACAGTGCTGGTCCTGAGGAACACCACTGCAACAGAGTTCTCTACACATCAGCAGCAAAGCTGATTCCAGGGAGTAGCTTTTACCATATGGCTGTAGTAAGGCATTTCATTGGTTCCCAACCAAGATGCACAGCACATTTGGTGGTGCCATACCTGGCTTCTACCCTGGAAAAGCAACAGGGCTGCTTTAGTGCACTAAAACACCCTTTTTATGACCCAGTTTCATTACCCTTGACCGATGCAATCAGCTCTGTGCACTAGAGCTTGTCCCTGGATTGCAGAACAGTCAGGCACCCTGAGACCACTGCTGCAGGCTCAAGGCCTCAGTGCTTAAAGGTGCTGCGAGAAACCAAAGTCATCACCTGTACTTGTCCAAAGCCTCTTGCCAGAAGAGTGACCATTTCTTCAGAGGTCAAACCCAGCCCTTGAGAAGGAGAGTAGCAACAGCAACCTGGCTTCCATTCCCGTGCCCCACTGGGGCAAATTTAGGCTGCCTGTTACTTGAGTTGTCCAGAACACATCTTTGCAAAAGCACCAAGTAGGTGACTTTCCAGAAGTTTTAGCATTGCTTCAGCTTTTTTACTTCTGTGAGAAGGCTGTGAGGGCAGCACAGTGCAGTTGACTTTCTGGGAATGACCTAGAGCCAAACCATTGCTGCTCAGTGTCACTTGGTAAAGGTTGACAGCGCTTCTGAAGAGGAAGAACTCACACTGGGGGTGCTTTCTGAAACAGCTGCCTCCTGACATGTCTGGAACTAAGCACAGATGAGTCAAAGATATTAAAAACCCAGTAGTTTATTTCAAAGTATAAATTTCAGGCTTGTCAGACAAAACCCCACTACAGTGAACACATACACACACACTAGTCTACAGTACATACAAAAATGGGGAGAGAGTTTGCAACTGCCCAGTTTAAATTGGATTATTGGACACTGAATCCGTCCTATGTTACTTGTATTTACAAGTCCAGCTGCAAAACAAGACAAGAAATCTGATTCTGGGCTTCCTAACAGGATTTTGCACGTTTTGACTCCTAGTAGCCAATAAATTACTAAAGCTGAACAGGACTCCCCAAACAGCTACTAACCAGTTACTTTATTTACAGGTATACCCTATTAAGTTAAGACAGCACTTCAAATATATATATATATGTATGTGTGTATATTAAAAAAAAAAAAAAGGAATGCAGGCATAAAAAAAAAAAAAGGAATGCTCAGCCTGCATAATGACAATGAGAAATAAAGATGCATTTTAATGGGTATTTAGAAGGGATGAAAAGGAAAATAGTTGTTTGCTTTCTCTTGGCTATCATTTTTCTGTCTCCCCTCAGATGGTGTTTGAAAGGGAATACAGATTTTGGTGGCAGGGCTGGCTCAGTGTTACTTCCAACTCCTCTCCCTCCAGTGTTTTCATACCACGCCCCCACTCATCCAAACCAACAAATTAAAAAAATATATATTTAATATATCAACCTTCTATTTAAAAAATCTGGATAGATATTTTTGACTAAATGACAACACTCAAGAGTCTCTAAGGCGGCAGAATCACAGCTTGATTTTGTACAGTGTAGGCAGTGCTCAACACTGGGGAATGGCTGGCTGGGGAGCAGGAACAGATCTGACCTCTCCCTACATAGAAAACAGATTCTAATTCATTGGCCATTTAAGACAAACAGCTCAAGGAAGGGTTGAGTGACTGTTGTTTCTGTACAGAATGATGCTCAGATACTACTGTTGGGCCCAGTCGTGCTCCCACGTGAAGGCACAAGGGGTTTTGCTGTTGTTTCCCAAGGAAGCAGGGTAAGCAGCTTATTGTTACAGGGAAGACACCAGACATTTCCAGCCTTGTGCTGAAACCCTTGGGACAGGCGAGTGTCTTGGTGTTTGAGCTCAGTGACCTCATGTCAATGGTAGCACAAATAATTAGGAGGAGCAACGCCCAAGCCCAGCTACTGCTCCCAGGGAAGCTGGGCAGAGAATGGAAAACAAATACAGGCCGAAGGAACCTGCCTGTGCACTCTCCCCCTTTCTGGAGCCGCTGCTGCAGATGCAGTACAGATGCCAAACCTACAGCCTGCCCAGGTCCTAGGGTTTAGTTACTTGAATCCAGTAAAGTGTTTTTAGACGTACACTGAAATGGAGACCAGTGACGCTGTAACACGGAGTGCAACAGCATTTCACCATCAGCACTCCACTGCAGGGCTCCTTGCCAACCAGAAACTGAACTCAAATTACTTCCAACCTGGACATGCAGCTGCCGTTGTATCACACAGAGAAACCAAACCAAACCAAACCAGGACGTTAAAAGAGAATGGAAAACAGAGCTGTAGCAACAGTGCTGTGTTTGCTAAAACACAGGCAACTAGGTCCAAGGTGGTGCTGCTGATGAAATGTCATGTACCCAGTGGCAACAACTTTACACCAGGGTACTGAAAGTAAGATGGAAAGACTTGTATGAAGCACAGAGAAGAAACTAAACCAAATCCTTCCACTTAAAAAACCATACAGAGATTTTTAGCTTGTTTAAAAGTGGATTATTGGAAGCCTCCAGCAAGAAACACTTTAGGAAGAGCCCAGTCTGGAAGCACAGTGTTAACAGACCTATACCAAATATTCCCCTTTATTTTGCCAATACTCAAATAAAGTCCATTAAACGAAAGCAATGATTTCTGAATGTCTGTTGCTAGCAGAAGTTCTAGAGAACTGTTTCTCAACAGTTTTATTATTTCTGGGAGGTAAAGCATAATAGCACGAGCTGCTGCATAACACAGGGGAAGTGCCATGAGTTATGGAATGGAGCTCCTGTCTGTCAACAAGGGGCAGATACTCACTGTAGAGAGACGCTCCACACGAACGTGACTTCACAGAGGTGGCACAATTCTCTGCATCTGTGATTTATGGACCAGCCACCTTTAGGGGCTCCAAACCAAGCTAGGCATGGGAAAGCCAAGCCAATGCAGTGGCAAAGCATGTGACAAAGCTACTTGCTGAAGATCCAGAATTTAGACCTTTAACAGCTCTGCGGGGGTGAAACAAAAGCCAAGTCAGCTTTCGCCCCGCAGCTGCAACAGCTTCAGTCAACAAGCGGTAGACAGCTTATTTATTCACAAAAAAATCAACTGCCCTCTGCCATACATACCAGGAATGGATCTATTAAGCCAGAAGTGAGTTTTTACAATCAGTTCAGTCGAGAACTACGTCTTTCTTTAGCAAATAAAGATGAGTCTTCTGTATCAAGAGATAGCGCCCACAGAACCTCCAAACACAATACCAGACCACCCCTAATACCTCCATTGGAGGAAAGAAAACTAATGCAGGACTCTCACCCCCTGCCTATCCCAAGCAGGACAAAGCTAAGAACAGTCGTGACATAAACGCAAGCACAAACTGTAGAACAGCTCACGTATAGTTTGGGCTGGAATCACAAATAAGCACTGTAAGTTCTAGGCTGTATTATAATGTTTATTTTAACTTTCAAGCTGTAAAACCTCATTGTACTGATATGGCCAACAGCCCTCTGGTACCACCTCAAGGACACATTAAAAAACTTGCCCAAGGAGGACCTGAGAGCCATCAACTGGAATGAACTGCTCTAACCTCTACTACAGAACTGGCTTTGTAAGGACCCAACTTTCTATAAGTAGATTTAAAATGCATTGTTAAGTAACTATTTCTTGAAATAGGCAGACAAAGCATTTAATTAAACATAGAAAAGTTCAAGGCATTATCAATTATTGGCACCAGTAATACAGGGACAACTGTTATTCCAAAGAAAGGTTACACATTGTTCATGGTTGAGATTCAGCGTGAACCTTCTCTGATGATACTGGATTTAGACAGAATTTTCTCTTGCTCAAACCAGTAAAACTGTTCCACTTAATGCAGGTTTCCATACAGAGAGTACTCGGTACTCACCTGACGGAAGTGACAATCCCAGCTACATGAAGGAGCACAGCAAAGTAGTGCAGACAAAAGCCTACAACACAGCCTCTTTTACTGTAAAAGTTCTCAAAGGGAACACCACTAAAGAACCAGTGAGCTCACACCATGTTTCACCAGCTGCATTTTGGGACTGAGTTTTTCCTGCCCTTTTACAACCTTGCTTTACATTTTAAAATGTTGGTTTTAAGAGGGAGAGCATTGAAATTAAAACATGTTATCTTCTACAGCTTTGCTACATAGCAAAGTGGATTGAAAACCAACAAGACTGTTCCCCTTCTAAATCCACAGTTTGGTTCTGCTGGGCAGGAACTAGACTGAAAAGTACCGCAACAAAACCCTTCCATGAACATGCTTTGCCCAAGTGTTACAATGTGGTTACACAAAACCCAAGTTTAACATGTCAACAAGAGTGGTGCGGATGCACCCGTTCCTTTTCTCAGCTGGAAACATCATGAAAGCATCTGTTAACGTTTGCTGCCACTCACCAGTTTTAGGCCAGTGTCTAAAGTAATTTCTAAGCTGCTTTGGGCGCTCTAGCTTTCTGCAGAGGCAGGCAGGAGAGGAGATGGAGGACTGGGAGGTCGACTTCTTATCTTTTTGTACTAACTGAACATCCAGACCAACAGCTAGAAGCTTTCATGGTGCCACCCCCCAGAGGTTTCTTCTTTGGCTGAACTGCAGCATACAGCTTTCCCAAAAGATCAGGGAAAGGCTCTGGTGGAAAATACTGTCTGCATACTCTAATATTCTTGACAGGACAAAAAAACCTACTCAAGAATTACACAGGGGAAAGGGGTGAATGATACTGTAGACAGAAATGAATCCAGCATCATCAGACGTTACGCTTCCTGGTCTGTACAGAAATAATAATTAGTGCAGGCCAGGAAAGTGAAAGGCTAGAAGGGGAAAGGGGAAAATATCTTCAAGCAAATAAAAGAACACCACAAGGTATCTGGCTACATTTATTTCTGAAATTATTCTTTAAGGCACAAAATAAATCTAAAAAATAGGGTTGGGTGTATAAGGGGAGGGGCAGAGAAATTATCTGAGCTAGAGGTGTGTGAATGTTGTCTCTACAATCCAGTTTCAGAATCCTCCCAGTGTGAGTTGGGGAGGACTGTGAAAGTAGAGGAGTGTTCTTAGGTAGGAGAGGTAGGAGGTACTCGGGCAATTTTTATTTTTCTTCACCCACCACCTCCAAGTTTACACACACATTGGTTCCCTGGCTGGACTTAAGCTCCTGTCCCTCCCCTCAGACAGCTCATTACAGTTTGTAAAATAAGACCAGACCACTCAATCTTCCAGTACACAAGTGAGACCTTGAGTCTTCCCCCTTCACGTCACAGCCTGCCCAGAGCGGTGGGGGGGCAAGAAGCAAATCTGTTCTCACCCTCATGTGAGTGCCTTGACAGAAGTTACAGATGTGTACATTCTGCATCAGACAAGCTGTAATTTATTATTTTGTTCCCACTCTGAAGTAGAATCCCAGGCATCCGGGTGCCCTTGGATAAAGGGTAGGTAGGTATCAGGATGAAACAGCTGTCATGGAAGGGAAAAAGAAATTTTAAAACAGCCCATGACTTGAGCTATGCAGAAAAAACAGGCTCTCTTGCTGCAGGTGAGACTTTATTTTTCTTTTGGTTCTGAATGCATGTAGTGTATCACACAACTGTCTAAAGTAATCCTGCAGAGAGTGGATTTAAAAGTGAATTTCATGCATGGGATCAACCCCCCAAAACTGGGGTAATTCTTAGTAGGAGGACAGGTTTAAAGGCTCCAAAGATATCTAGTTTAACTGCTCTGGGAAGAGATCACATCTGTGGACTGGGGGTCACAGAAGGGTCCAAAACGTCCATAGATGTCCTTAGCCCGGACTGCAAAGTAGTATTTGCTGCCAGACACAAACTGTGTGAGAGTGCATGCCATAGGTAGTGGCAGGGCCTTCACTTCCCCAATCTTCTTCCATTGCGAGGGCATAGTGGCGCTTGGGTCCTCGTGGTAGGCATAGAGATGGTAACTGTCCACAGTGGCACAGCTCCGGTCCACCTCCATGACACTCCATGACAGCACGATACCATTCTGGCTCTGTACCCGTGCCAGCTTCAGCTGTGGCTTTTGAGGCAGAGAAGTATTGGCAGCTTCAGGGGGCAGACGTGGTGGCTGTGGTGCCTCCGGGAGCGGGGCTGGATGCACAGGGCGTGGTGGGTCCTAAGCAACGTGAGAGCAACAAGGGAAAGGTCAGCCTACAGCAGTGGAATAAGGAATAATTCATTGTTCCCTAGGCAAATGGCAGCAAGTGAGCTTACAATCACCTATCACAACTCTTAAGTCCTGCATGCAGAGGCAAAAGAGCAGCAAGAAAGGTTGAGAAGGACTGGGACAAAGAATGAGGAGTGGGACCAAGGATGCCCTAAGTTCTTATTATTTGCATATAAATCCCTAGCTGCACAGACAGTCCTTGTCACAGATACTTCCCTATATCCTCTTCGCTTCCTACTCAAGAGGCGATGGACTGAACACTGTGCCCTATACCAAGACAAGCAGCCAGGTCCTAATGACTTTGAGCTTGTCTACATTGGAGCGGCTGTTCCATCATTACCCAAAACGCTCCAGGCAGTGAGTGGATTAAGCTGAAAACTCACCTCTTCAACAGATGGTTTTCAGTCACAAAAGGAAGAACAGGTAATGGTGCATCCTGGTGTTGGCAGGGAGAGGGTTAATTTTCTTCCTAGCAGCTGGTATAGTGCTGGGTTTGGGATTCAGTATGAGAAGAATGCTGGTAACATGCTGATGTGTTTTCAGTTGTTGCCAAGCAGTAAAGGACTTTTCAGCTTCTCACACTACCCTGCCAATGAGAAGGCAGGGGGTGCCCAAGAAGCTGGGAGGGGACATGGCCAGGACAGCTGACCCACACTGGCCAAAGGGATATTCTATAGCATATGATACCATGCTCTGTTGTAACTGGGGCATGGTGCAGCTGAGGAAGTAGTAGAGCATCAGCTTCATGCGATGAGAAACTGTGCTGTGCATTACTTGTATATCCCTTTATCATTATTATTACTGTCTTCCTTTTCTGTCCTATTCAACTGCCTTTGTCTCAACTCAGGAGCTTTACCTTTTTTTCTTTTCTATTCTCTCCCCTATCCCACTGTGTGGGGGAAGGGGGGGAAGTGAGTGAATGGTATTTTAGCTGCAGGCCACATTAAACCATGACATGGTGCCACATGGATTTTGCCTCCTGAGCATCAGTTTCCAGAAAAATCTGAAACAAGGGCACAAGCGTGGCCACTGATTTATTTTTTTACTACCACAGCAAGAGTCCTAGGTCTCACATTTACATTAGTTCAGATGACTTTAGGAGAGTAGTTGAAGTAAGAATAAAATTTTGTAATTTTTCAAGGCAGGGGCCTTTCAGTTTGGAATCTGGGGTAGTTTTTGTCATCTTAAGTGTGCTGTGCTGTTCTGGCTTACTTATTATTTATCACTGGAGAATGCATGAAGTTGAATGGTGTCTGGATTGCAAGAACGGCAGGCCACCTTGTTGGTTATGTATTTACCACTTCAGGAGATCACAAGTGATGTGACTGCCCAACAGTGAGTATGCAGGCAACGCATCTGGTTCAGTCTCCATGACAAAACCAAATGAAATATGAGTCAAGAGTAAATTCTTAGAGGGGTTTGAGGTAATACAGAAGCAATCACCCCCTACAGAGATAAAAAAACCCTCTGAAATCTGGGAGTTGGCAACCTTGACGATCTTGTCTGTACCACCTTCTCCTACCTCAGTTTTGCGAACAGCTGTACTGAGAAAGTGGCCATTCAATTTGTAGCCACACCACACTAAACTGTTTAGTGGCAGTTCTTCTGTACTCGTGACTCCGCACGTCACCTGCAGACAATTCACACACCATTTTTCAGTATGTGCTCCTGGTGATCTGGAGAACTCTGCAGTAAGCTAACAGACTGCACAGCTTTTACCAGTCTTGGCAGAAGTTGCTGTAGGTGATAAGGTGATGCTAGGCACATGAACTGGCTACAAACTCTCTGTAAGGCATTTCCCTATTCTGCAATCTGAAAGATATTAATGCAGAGACAAGCCTGTACATTGCATTAATTAATTTCAAGCTCGTTACTCACAGCATGCATTTGTGGTGGTCGATGATGCACTGTAAGTTGAGGAGCTCCAGATCCAAGGGTTAGTCCATTGTTCACAACGTACGCAGTCGTTTGAGGCATTCGTACTGTCATACCTATAAGAAGCACAGTAAATACTCTGAGTATTCAGTACTTAAAATCAGCTACACAGCACTGGAAGACCAACTCTTCCATTCAGTTGGATGACACCAAATTTCAAACTGACACACTCCTCAAACTGCCAGCGGACTGACGAAGTACTGCACAACAAAACATCACCTCCCATCCCTTGAAGCTGTAAATGTGAAAGAGAGCAAGTGCTTGTGTCTGCAGAGGGGACAGAATGAGATACAGGGAGCCTAAGTATGAAAAAACCTCGATCACTTTAAGATGCAGAAAGGAAAAGATAAATGCTGCTGCAGCAGAACCCTATCTGCTCATTATTGAAATGCCAGAAGGCTGTGCTTATGGATGTCATTGAAAACAAAACAGGTAAGTCACCGTCCAAGAAGCTTGTCCTCCTCCATCACAGACACCGTAATGGTTGTAACTCCCAGGTGTCAGTTAACTGTTTCGTTCATTCCCTCAGCAAACTGACCTGACTGGCAGGAATAAAGCAATTCTACAGCCTTGAAGAGAATATCCAGAACTCTTGCCAACTACCAAGTTTTCATTCATTTTATACTACATTTCACTTTTCTTAAGGAATATGTTGCCCATTTACTGTTGGAAAGCGTATGTTCTGTGAGATCAAAGTTTTTGCTCGTTGTTCAGGGGTTGCCTAGGGTGACCCTCTGTTTCTGTCTAGAAGCGCAAGATCTGGGGCAACCTCCACCATGCCCTAGTTCCACACTTGTATGAGACCAAAACATTCTAACACTCCAGAAGCTCACACGTCAGGAAACTGCAGCTAGTGCACGCCAAGTTCTCTATATACACAGTCATCCAGCTATGATCATAGGCGATGACTGCCAGAAGTCTATGTGACGTGTGAGCCTGAGATGGGGAGATCAGCATGTTACATTTTAATGCTTTCAGTATAAAGCTCCAAACTCTAGATAGCTGCTTCACATCATCTTCCTACTGGCACTTGTATCTGAGAAGTTAATGAAGCTGTGCAAATTCCTGTAGGATGAACAGTCACCTGAACTGGCAGTTTCTCATCTATGAGAATCCAATCAGATATGCTGTTTTAGCATGACCCTGATTCTTCCTTGGGAAATCACAATAAACTGGAAGAAGATGGACATAAATGCCTGATAAGATATAAGGTACAAATCCAGTGTTACTACTAGGTAGACATGCTGCTTGGTTGAGGTAGTAGTACAAAACTAGAAATCACAAAACAACTGGGATGAGTTCTCACAGTTAACCTTTCAAAGACAAAGTGCAGAGATCTTACTCCTGAAGCCTCTGCTACTGACACTGAAGACTATATGGGGTTATATTCTCATTCAATCACACAAGCAGCAGCCTTTCTGAAAGTTGGATAACAAAAGATGGGGAAAAATGTTGAATGGACTAAAACATGAAAACTTGTAACTGTTAAAGGGGCTCAAGAGACACAGTTGTTTTTTTCTTAACATTACGTGCAACCTGTCTACCTGGGATGCAAATACAAGGCCTTGAAATCATCTGTATTCTAATTAAACTGGTGTTTTACCTACTCAGGCTAACCATCTGGCTTCCTTGTTCAGAGGTACAGGGAATGCACAATGCTATGGAGGAGCTATCATTCTCTTATGTGGCCAGGAGGAGTGTAATACAGACATGCTTTTCAAGCCAGAGTAACAGAACTGCCTCTAACAATCTAATCTCTCAGAAAAGTCCAGGTTTGAAGGGACCTCAGCAGATGATGTGGTCTAGTCAAGCTGAATCTTAATTATATTGGTGGAAAATAACAATCTCTATTTCTGAGAATTTGTAAGCAGACACCTGAAGGAAAAACACTCATTGCATCACTGGACCATCAAGCCAAAAGCACATTCCACAGACATCTGCTGTTGGATGACCTTGCCTGAAGAACACATGAATTCCTTACCTCATCAAGTTCTCCTAGAAAAGCCCTTAAATAACATATTACCTATTAAATGTCCTTCAACAACACAGTAATTATCCTGTATATCTAACACTAAAAGATATTCCATGGATATTAATACTAATGATGTGTATTTAGTCATAACAACTGCTCTAAGTAGTTGCAGATTCTGACTAAAAGGTGCATTTTATATTTTGGTGCAAAAATACTGTTAAAATAATTAATGTAAATGAACACACAACTAAGTCCTCAGAATGCCTTGAGAACAGTGGGAAGATCAGACATGTCCAACTCATAGCTAAAGGTTAGTTGTGAAGAAAAACTGTGGGCTGAGGTTACCTTTTTGACAATGGGAACAGACAGGCCCCTCAAAAGATACTGCTGGTCAGAAAGAGCTGAACTCAAATGCAAGTGGCACAAGAGTGTAAGAAGTTTAAGAAACAGCAACAAGTAGCCTGAAAAGCACAGCAATTTCCTGACATCACAACCTTTCACAGATAGCCCAAGAACTGTCTGATTGACTTCTGCTTAGCCAGCACAGCTGACCTCTTCACAGCCCATGGCAATGCAGCCAAACCTGGTCATAACAGATACCCAGAATTAAATTGCTACAAACACAGGCAGATGTCCTCTGTAATTTCAGAACAATGAATCCATTATTTCTGCATAAACCTACACAAGTAGAGTCTTACAAACCTCAAGCACACACTGTGCAGAGCCTGGCTTACGCAGACAGTGTCTCAAAAATCCCTACCTGGGCTTCACAAAAATAGTCAGTGCATTGGAACAGGAAAATGTGTGCTTAACGTAACGGAGTTAAAATAACCATAGTGTAGAACTCACGGGGAGTTTAAAAGAAGGCAGTTAAGATGTGCCATTTAGTCACAAAAGATCAACTATCATGTGACTTTAAGGTTCATTTTCACACCTACTACTCATTTCAGAAAATAAGCTGACTGCTACGGGAAGATATCAGTTAACGTTTGCAAAGATGGACTTGCTGACGTCTCTCGTCAAGGAAACTCAAGCAGACATCAATTTCTGAATACATTTGTTGAGAAATACATTTGTCCAGGCCTAGAGGAAACAAGAAAATCTGCTGGGCACAAGACTGTGATCACAGATTTTTAAGGAATGACATGAGGATGCCTGCTATAACTTTTAAACACGAAATTAAAGAAGATTTACTACATCCTTAGATGGTTTAATCTCACTCCATAAAACAAAAATGGTCTCTAACTATCTTTCTACGAAACAGTGGTTCATCAAATTATCATCTTCTACTTTGTTAAGTACTGGGCATGTCATCCAGAGATGCTTAATTGGCAGTTAGTGCCCAAAGTAACTAAAATCCAATTTTTTCTCACTCACACAGCTGTAGAGGGAATGATTTCTTAATAGCTTGAGATTTTCTCAAGTCTGTAAACTGGGAAGAAAAAAAAAAGAAAAAAAAAGACCTCGACTGATCAGGACCAGTATTGTAAAAAAACCAAGCTACAAATCAAAACAAAAAAACCCCAACCCAAACCCCACATCCATCAGGTAGAACACATCAAGCTCTGCCATGCTACAATGTGCATAGAATCATTTAGGGCGAAAAGGACCTTTAAGATTGAGTTCAACCATTAGCCTAGCACTGCCAGGTCCACACTAAGCCATGTCCCTAAGCATTGCATCTACATGTCTTTTAAATACTTCCAGGGATGGTGAGTCAACCACTTCCCTGGGCAGCCTGTTCCAATGATTGACATCCCCTTTCAGCAAAAAAAATTGTCCTCATATCCAATTTATACTTCCCCTGATGCAACCTGAAGCTGTTTCCTCTTCTCCTATCCCTTGTTACTTGGGACAAGAGACCAACACCCACCTTGCTACAACTGCCTTCCAGGTAGTTTTAGAGAGCATTAAAGTCTCTCCTCAGCCTCCTTTTCTCCAGGCTAAACAACCTCAGTTCCTTCAGGTGCTCCTCAAAAAAGAAGCATCCCTTACCTCCAGCCTGCGGGTTGAGTGGCCTTAAACCAGGGCTTGGCATGACAGCTCCTCGTACAGGATTCGGTGCTGGCGGAGCAGAGAGAGAGGTATAGACCACCTGATGGTTAGTAGGGGTTCTTGGTATAGGAAGTTTTGCAGCAGTTTGAGTCACATGCCGTTGTGTTACACTCACTGTTGTCACAGCTGCAAAAAGAGAGGCCACAAGCTAGAATGTCATTCCATGACAAAGCTGATATGCCTGTTACAGAGTATTCACCTCCTCTGGAAAACTGACTCATCTGAGCCATGCAAAACAAATACAGTCTCTGTGAAGTTCTATCTGCTTTTATGCAAGAAAAGCAAAACCAGACTAAACAAACAGTAAATTTCACCTGAATCAATAATGTAAATACATATACAAATTTGAACTAGAACAGATGAACTTAATAGACTCCCCCTGCCCCCCCCAAAAAAGGTCGTGAATTTAAGCATAGTTGTGCAGAATATAAAACCCGCAATCAGTGAGTCCATAGAACAAATTAGTCATAAGACAATTCCAATGCCAACTAATCTTTAACAATTATCAACAGAAGAAGAGAGTAACATGAAGGAAAAAAAGAGGATCAATGTTTCTTCCTGTTAGAAAGGAAAAGAAAAAAAAAATCCCACTGCAGACAAAATAACATTTAACTACGGCTTGAATTTCAATGTCATCCTTGTCATCCACTCTGCCAAAAGGATTAATTGCCAGGTGCAGGTGGACAGAGCTAGGAGTGATGCTGCTAATGTTTTTTTTCCCCAATTACTTAAATAATGCAATTGCTACAACTTTATTCTTCACTTTTTGTAAACAACAATATATTTAATAAATTCCACAACAGTTCTTAGCAGGGTTTGTTTCTTTTTGTGGAATTAATTTGATCCCAAATTTTTTCCAAACCAACTGGACTATCTTTTCCTTTCACTTCATCAGCTTAAAAAAAAAACCACACCAAAAAACACAAACCACCAAAGAGCAATGAAAAGCTAACTGGAGTTGAAGATTTAAAAGTGACTCAAATACTGTGTGCTAAAAAGCAGTCACTACTTTCATATAATGATGCAAAATGAAGTCACCTGTAGGTAATACATGTATGGCGGTCTGGGAAGGCCCACTTGTTGGCACACTTGTCTGCTGCACAGGGTTTGGCTGCAAAGGCTGCAAGGGTCGAGCCACGGGCTGGGTGGGTATGCTCAATCCTGTAACAATTGTCTGGCTCTGCTTCTTACCTTCTGCTTTAAAAGAAAATAGAATTATAGACAACAGCAAACAAATTAGAATTTCTCAGAATTTTAAAATCTCCCTCCCCATTCACTAATTAGCAAAGGATATTTCCTAGCATGATATTTCTTTGATCTTTCCATTTTGTTAACAAAACTGTAGAAAATTAATTCAACTCCCATTCACTTTCATCATCTCAATCTTCTGCACCCCAAACTCAGAAATCTGTCTACTTCAGCATAATCTGGAAACCTGACTTTAATGGAACACATTTAATGTCAAAGCTTTTAAAATGTTCTATTAAGAATAGCCTAAACCTTAAAAAGGTCTAAATACCATTGTACTCATGTATTCAAAAAAGTGATAGAGCTCTCTAAATAAATCTTGTCTACCTTTGATGCTTATATCCTTTTGGTATTTACAGACTCTTTCCAGTGTTCAATCTTTTAGTCAGACCTTTCTGTTGCTGTTTTGAACTTTCATGCTATTTTCTTAAAATGGGAGATTCACTTTATTATTTATAGAAAACTTTAAATAACAAATTGGATACACTCTCACATTGACACCCTCCTCAACATGACTTACTGACACTTGTGAGAAGCAGTAAGTAGTGTCTGTATCTGTAGTTTACTACAGCAGTAATTTTTCTGCTTTAGTTTATTTGTGACAACAAAAAATATTTGAGGACAAGGCCGTATTTAAATCAAGCCTGTGCACACACTGAATAAAGAACTGAAAAGGTTTTCCCTGGATATTTCAGCTAGATTAGAGAATAGTAGTGGGCAGACAAGACACCATGAAAAGCTAAAACCCCACAAGATAATGCACAGGGTTTTGTCTATCTATCAAGACTGGAGACTGTCATCAATCCAAATCTATACAGATCTGCTCTTTCATGACCCAATACAGAAACTCTGATTTCAGTTTAACCACCTCATAAAACACCTACACATTCCATAGTTCTTGAACTAAAGCTATATTTACCCTATATACATACTTTGGTGTACAGTACTACTGATCCTAATTTTACTTATTGATCAAATGGGAAGCTTCATTGGAAAAAGTAAGAGCTGGAGAGTACATTGCACGAACAAATTAAAAAACCTACCACAATATTAAAATTTACTCACAACATGAATCTTGAGAAATTTCAACCAACAAGGACACACATCATAGTTGCATATTACAAACACAGCCTAACTTTGTCTCCTTAGTTGTACCAGGAGAGATTTGAAGGGAAGCACAAAAGACATCTCCAGATACCATCTATTTAAATACCTTTTAGAAGAGTAACAGAATTGGATTTGCCTTGTGTGCAGGTGACAGCACTTCAAACAAAATAACCAGCATGCGAGTGTTCCCAAGAAGACTGTATGTGTTGTTCTCTGTTTGAATTAGTGCTGAACAGGTACTTTGGCACACTGCAGTCAATACCATAATGCTGTGGGTACTTTCTATCCTGAGGTTGTGTACCAGTAAATCTAAACCAAAATGTAACTCACTCCCCATTTGCTCTCAACAAGGTGCAGGGGCAGAAATACCTGCCCAGCGTTACAGACATGCGTGCCATTACGCAAGCACCAGCAGAAGTGTACTTTTCCTCTTTTAAACCTGAACGCTATTATCAGAACACATGAATTATTTCCCAGGACTCTTGCTCAGAACCCTAGAGACGTTTTCACCACATGATGAAACTCACACTTTTATTGGCGTTTTAGTCCATCTGTTTCTGTGGCTTGTATGAACAATACTGGTTCCTCACACAAACTCTAAATATCAACAAATCTTCACAACTGCACACTATCAGTAGAGTCTGGCTTCTGTTTTGCAGTGAAGAGACACGCAGGAGCTAACCCAGCCTGAATGTACCCCCTAACCCTCCTAATGAAAGGATGATTATCTCTAGTCTGACAACTAGGGGAAAGAATCTGACAATATCCCACAGGAAAAAATGGAAAGATACCGGGTCAAGCCCCAGAAAAGAAACTGAGAAACAATCACATTACTGTACTATAATGCAGCTACAGCTCTGCCATGGCTGGTAGCACTTTTACTTAGAGAAGCACATGCAACCGCATTGTTGACATTGCATGGTAATTGTGAGGTGAAGGAATACTTTATCCAAACAGGGAGGAAAAAAAATCTCTGAAAAATGTTACTTTTCATTGAAAAAATATGAGCTGAAATACATTACAATATGGTGATGTGCTACTTTAAAACATACCATAAGTCCATTTAGATGTGTTTGTGTCTTTTACAGAATATTAAATAGGACCGAGTAGCTTAGCCTTACCTGAGAGAGTTCCATAGTCCAAGTACAACCACCTTTATCTTTTTGAGAACTAACACTCAGAAGAGGTAACTGTGGTTAAAACTTTAATCCCTAGGCTATTTTATCTCAGCTAAGCAATTCACAGAATCATCAAAATCTTGGCTGGACAGGAACTCTGGTGGCCATGTAGTCCAGTCTCTTGTTGAAGCTGGACTGCCATTAACACAGGAACAAACAAATCGCAGTTTTGCCTAGCTGAATCTTGACAAGCAAGAGTGGAGTTTCTAACCTCCCCCTGTACTGTGCTACTCTCCCTACAGTGATTTCCCCTCAAACTCAGCCTGAGCCTTCTGAACTTGTAGTTCATCACCACTGCTTGTTGATGTATCACTGGCACTACTAAGAAGAGTTGTGCTCCATCATCTGTGTAACTATCCTTCAAGTAGTTGTAGGATGCTATTACATTGTCTTTCAGTTTGCTCTTTGCCAAACATGCCATGGACCACTAATGTCTTCCCACAGGTCATGCACTCTAGGCCCCCACCATTCTGACACCATCTATTGGGCCTTGTCAAGTGCTACCACAATTCTTCCAGATGGAAGGAAAGGGGAGCTAAAATGGGACACTATTTCAGGTGTGGTCCCACCAGTGTCAATGTGGGTGGAATAGTAACTTAAATGACAACAAACTGTTGGCTCATACTCAACTCATTGCCCACCATATATCCTCTGCTGATAAAAGAACCAAACTGCCAGTTACCTGAATGGCATAATGCTTCTCTAACACTTGTGTACCACATGAACTCGTTTTGGTGGTAACATTACATTTCTCCAACACTGAAAGAAATGCTACCTCATTCTAGTATGATTTTCTACATTTGTGTAACACAAATACAGAGCAAGTCAAAATATTAAGAACGTATGTGTAGAACTACCTAAAGAGACATGCACTACCTAAGGAGATTGCTGCTAAGGTTCTCTAGAGGAAAAAAGCTTCTTGGTGGCTGGACTTCAGAATGCATCATGGGGGTGTGCATTTAGAGACCACACAGCATTAAAAATTTGTATCTAATAGTAGAAACACCATTTTTTTCAGTTAAGATGACAGTGCAATACATAATCTTAAGTACAGAGTTCTTTGCTAACTGAATGCTAATTAAAATTAGACCTGCCCACAGTTATACAAGACTTAGAAAAAATGTGCACCCACACTGCCAAAGGATATTACAGTATTTAACCTTGGCATACAGCACCAAAGCAAAGATCTGCATTTGGTATCTAAACTCTTGCATACAAATTTTTTTAGTTAACAAAAAGATTAGAACATATGATAATTTAATGCCTGATACCTGAAGGGGTCTTTCATTAATCAGTAAACAGAGAAATTAAATACGCCTAGAAGAACATCCCAAAATATAAGAAAGAACTTAAACATCTCAAATTATTCCACAAGCCTAACAGATTCAAGCATAGACAGCAACAGTGTTTCAATTAAGAGAAAGGTAAAAATCTTAAGACTGTTTAACAGTAAGTAGAATTCCTTTTATTTAATGCCTGTCGTGATTCTTTAATGCCAGTCCTGTTAACTGAAACACTGAGGAGTAAAACACACTAGGCAGGAACAGTTTATTTCTTCCTTTATCATTCAAAGGATGAATTAATACTAGTGGCTCAACTACCCGTACAGCTATCAAAATCTTTTTTCACCTACCTTGAGAAGAGCTATCCTCCTCTTCATCCAGTGTAAGATCAATGACACTTCCTGAACCGCTTCCTGTGACCTTCCCGCTCTGAAAGACAAAACTCCTTCATTTTGCAAAAGCAAATCCAGGGAACACAGGTGGAAAAGGGATAGGAATTGAATATTGAGAAGGAGAGCTCTTAGAAACGATGCACTTATTAGAAAGGAACTGATTAAATGAGCAGGAGGAGAAAATTTCAATCAAACTTCCCAGGACTTGCAAAACAGGCAATAACCAAATGACTGTATTGCAGTATCAAATATTACAAGTATTTTTAGCTTTACAAGGAGTAAAAAACCCTGATAACCAGTAGGATATTGTTACTTTACAGGTAAAAGAGAAACTTACAACAAATTGATGCTACATATTATCTTCCAATTATCACTTTTAATCTGTTTGTAATCTCTGCTTTCCTCTATAGTAGTATAGCCTTTTGACAGAACAGTTATCAGGACAATATATTACTTGAGAGCACCATAATTTTACAGTAAGAAAAAGGGAAAGCAACACTGGAGCTTGTAATGCTTATCAAACATGTCATCAAAAGCTATCAGAAAAATCCAATTGTGTCCAGCTTTTAAAAGTAATTTTATTACTGTATCTTGATTCATTACCATAAATTTTAGCATTCTATTATTCTACACAGGAATTAATTTGTAACCATCTCTTTAGAGAGAATATAAGAACCTTTAAAGTTATTGTGAAAGCTAAAAGTTATTAAAAAAACCCATAGAAGACCATAAAGCAATGTTTATTTCTGGATCAACTGCTGTCCCTTGGCTGCTCAGGCTCAAGGAACCACCAACATTTTCCGTTAGGTGACTGAAAAAATACTGTGGGAGGTCCTACATATCTCTGTAGTTTAAATATATTTTCTAGAAAGAAATCTTGTATTATGCCCATTTCTAGTTCCTTAAACTTGCCTCAAAAATTAGTGTGTTGTTTATTTTGTAGAAGAGATGATAATTTATTGTTAGACTGAATTGCTGCAGATTTAATTATTAGAGTAAATCAGGTTCCTTAGGACAGTTAAGAAAAGAACATAATTATCAAAATATCTGAAGAACTAACATGGAAAAAAGTGCCTAAGTTATTCAGCCTCACACAGCCTGTAAAAATCCCAACATGATAAATCCTAGCAAGATTGGAGATTTTTCTGTGCAGTCTCACAGGGACAGATGCAAAGAGCCCAAGCATTGAGATTATCCACTCTACAATCTTTCATTTGGGTAAAACTAAGTCTGTAAGGAGATCCTTAAGACAATTCTCACACAGGCAGGGCTTTGAGGAGAGAGAAAAGAGATCCTGTACAATTACTAAATACAAACAAAACTGCATCCAAGTTATCAGTCACTCAATTTGGAGTGCCTGACATGACTGATCTCTTCATTAAACATTATTACAACCCTATTTCTTCTTGCTCTAAGTTCTGATACTGCCATACATGAAATTCTGCTAATAAAGTTCAAAGACTTTCCAGTTTCACTTTTCTTAGTATGATGAGCTGATTTACCCACTTGAAGCTTAAGATAAAAAGGCACATTCAAATAATCAATGATTACTCAATACGCATAAAGTCAAGAGGAATTTCATTCCAACTTGATAATCTTCCCAGTAAATGATGTGCATTTTGAATTACAGTGCTATCTGCCAGGAGAAAGCAGATTGAAAAATGGAGGGGGAGATTTATATAGGACGGGAGAAAGAAGAAACTAACACTAATCTTTTCATTTCTCCCCACTATAAAAATATATCAGTCTGAAGTAATTTCCTTTCAATTCTTCCTCCAAATGTAAATCTAAATCCTTCAAAAATACTCTGTATGAGCACTAACTATTTTGAAGCCCTGTTTAACTATGCCAGTCAAGAAAGTCCTTTAAATTTCCAAGTGAAGTGTCACTGATTGCATGCACTTCGTTTTCAGTGTCTCTGGACGGCCAAAATCTTGAGTTAAACAGGCAACTATTAAATGATAAATTAGATCAGCTGTCAAGATCTCACGCATGCACTTCAAGAGGAAAGAACTTCTTGTAGTTAGCCACACTATTCAAGGTTTTCTACTAAACAACACAAGTAGCAATCGCCTCAACTGCAGTTGAGCAAACTCCATTTGCAGATCCGCAGGGCAGCATTTTGAGTGGTGCTCTATGGTACATTCCCCAGTCCTGGTTCTGTGGCACACATTCCAGATACTCCAAGAAAGCACTGTACTCCACACACAGCACACACTCGAAGTCCTGACTCCCCAGCCTCCCCAACTAGATCCCCTAGTTTACTGAACCCCAAATGAAATTTAGGGACATGGGAATATCTGAAGGAAACTTGAAACATTTAAAATGCTGCAGACCGTTTCCTACGTAGGGGAGTATGGTGTAGGAGTGTTGTCACCACCTGAATGGTTAAGACCTACAGTTGGAACCATTTGGAATCATCCCTGCCAAGACCAAGTAATAAATGGTTTTCAGAAAATCCTGTGCCCAACCAATCAAAGTAAAAATAGCCCTTTTGAGTATCATGACTAGCTTACTCAGAAATTCTCTCAGGCTATTTTTGTCGCTGCAAGGACCTGTGAACACTCCAGTTCACAACAGAGCTATGCGTGATAAAAAGGCTGAAGAGAAGCAACTGCTTCTTAACGGATTTCTGAGGAGGAGGTTGCCATGTCACACATCAGAAGAGACTGAGACATGCTGCTCTGAGAAAAATCAGAAACCAGCTTAAGAAGGTGGCAGCCCTGATGAAGGTAAATTGATGCCTGATATTGGACTTTCATTGTGTATGAGTAACCTTCACATTTAGGTCAAAAGAGAACAAGCCTTTCAGTAGCTAATACTGGATTTCAGCAAGTGTTTGGGCAGAAACTGCTATTGCAGAAAAGCAAAGTCAAGGCATTCCGGTCTGTGCTCAGTTTCACACATTCTCTAAACACAGGAAGCCAAGAACCTGAACCTGCTTCAGCAGATCACTGCAGAAGATTGAGATGATGCAATCATAAGACCTTTTCATCAGTACAGTCATGGTAGCAAAATTATTAAAACTATTAAATGAGAACCCAAACATGTATCTGGTGCTTTAGTTCACAAGATTAAGTCACCTCAGAATATTAATAAGCTGGAACAGAAACAAAATAACCATGGTAATATGAAGTGCTATCTATCCATCTAAAGATCAGTTACCAAAACTCCCCAAAGAAAACCCCCAATTACCATTTCATCATTTGTCAGAACCAGAGCACCGGTCTCCAAAGAGACCAGAAATGGCACTTAAATTGTTTACAAAAGCATCTGAGTAGTTTTTAGTAATTAAATCAAGTTTACATTGAAATATAAGTGTACACTGCCAAACTCCCTTTTCTGCTGTTCTCAATAGCTCACATAACGCATCTGTCTGTAAAATCCAAGTAAGTGGAAATGCTCCAAAATACTGCCATTCACTCTGCCATTTTGAACTTTTTTATCCATAGCTATTGAGGTAACTTTGTGCAACCTCAAAATAGTAACATCACAAACCAAACCGTCCAAATAACTACAACTGCATCTAGAAGACAACAGAATCTTTGGGGTTGGAGGGGACCTTAAACATTATCTAGTTCCAACCCTGCTGCCATGGGCAGGGACACCCTCCACTAGACAGACTGCATGAAGCCCCATCCAACTGGTCTTCAACATTCCCAGGGAGGAGGCATCCACAGCTCCTCTGGGCAACCTGTTCCAAAGGCCTCACCACCCTCACCATAGTTTCTCCCCAATATCTAATATAATTCTAACACTTCTTTCAGCTTAAGGCCATTCTGTCACTATATACCCTTGTAAACACTCCCTCTCCAGCTTTCCTGTAGGCCCCTTTAAGTACTGAAAGCCTGTTCTAAGGTCTCTGAACAAGCCCAACTCTCTCAGCCTGTCTTTATAGGAGAGGTGCTCCAGCCCTCTGATCATCTTCATGGCCCTCCTCTGAACTCACTGAAACATGTCCATGTTGTCCTTCTACTGGAGACCCCAGAGCTGCACACAGTACTCCCAAGTGGTGTCTCACCAGAGCAGACGGTATCGCTTCCCTTAACATGCTTGTCACAGAGTTTGATGCAGCCCAGGATACAGTTGGCTTTCTGGGATGCAAGCATGTATTGCTGGCTCATACTGAGCTTCTCATCCACCAATAACCTCCAGTCCTGCTCCTCAGGGCTGCTCTCAATCCATTCTCCCCTGAGTCTGTAGTTGAGCTTGGGATTGCACTGACCCACGTGTAGGACCTTGCACTTGGTCTTGCTGAACTTCATGCAGTTTGCATGGGCCAACTTCTGAAGCTTGTCAAGGTCCACCTGGATGGCATTCCCTCCCTCCAGCACGTCAACAGCACCGCACAACTTGGGTCTTATCTGAAAACTTGCTGAGGGTACACGTGATCTCACTGTCCACGTTGCTGACAAAGATGTTAAACAGCCAGAAAGTATACCAGTCCCTGAGGAACACTGTTTTGTTTAAACATGAGTTCTCTACAACTCAGTAGCAGAGATAAGGTCTATGTTTCCTTTTCCAGTCATGAAAACTTCACTAGACTGCCACAGCTTCTCAAATATGATGGAGAGTGGCTTAGCCACTTCATCTGCCAGAACTGTCAAGACCCGTGGATGCATCTCTTCATGTCCAATGCACTTGTGCACCTTCAGGTTCCTTAGGTGTTCTCGAACCCAATCTCCTACAGGGGGTGTTTCTGCATTCTCCGAGTGCCTGCTGTGACGTGGGCAGTGTGGCTAAAGCACTTGCTGGTGAAGCTGGTGAAGCATGAGGCAAAAAAGTCTTTTCTATACCCTGGGTAAACTGGTCTTCTTTCTTCTGGAGAGGGCCCGTGTTTTCCCTAGTCTTCCCGTTGCCACCAATATACCTGTAGAAACTTTTCTTGCTGCCTTTGACATCCCTGCCTGTATTTCATTGTCAGGACTTCAGCTTTCCTAACCTGATCCCTGGCTGCTCACAGTTTCTCTCTATTCCTCCCAGGTTACCTGCCCTTGCTTCCACCCTCTGTAGGCTTCCTTTTTGTGTTTGAATTTGTCCAGGAGCTCTTTGTTTATCCATGCAGGCCGCCTGGCATTTTTGTCTGACTTCCTTGTTGTTGGGATGCATCACTCCTGAGCTTGGAGGAAGTGATCCTTGAATACTAACCAGCTGTCGTAGCACACTCCTCCCTCCAGGGCTTCATCCCATGGTATTCTACCATGCAGATCCCTGAAAGGGCCAGAGTCTGCTGTCCCAAAGTCCAGGGCAGTGAGCTTCCTTGCATCCTTGAACTCCAGCATTTTATGGTCATTATAACCAAGGCTGCCCTTGAGCTTCACATTTCCCATCAGTCCCTCCTTGTTGGTGATAACAAGGTCCCAGCATGACACCTCTCCTTGTTGGGGCGTCTGTAACTTGGAGAAGGAAGTTATCGTCAATGCTTTCCAGGAATCTCCTGGATCTGTTATGCCCTGCTGTGCTGTCCCTGCAACAGTTATCAGGGTGGTTGAAATGCCCCATGAATGTGAGGCTTATCCTATATATCTATAGAGGGTCTCATCCACTCAGTCTTCCTGGTCTGGTGGCCTATAGCAGACCCCTACTATAGTGTCACCTGTCCCTGCCCTCCCTTTAGCCCTGAACCATAAAGGTCTTGGTTGGTTTCTCATCCACCCCCAGATAGAGCTCCCTGCACTCCAGCTGGTCACTGACAGAGGGTGACACCCCAGCCTCACCCCCCGTGCCTGTCATTCCTAAAGAGCCTGTATCCTTCTATTCTAACACTCCAGGCATAGAAGGCACCCCTCCATGTTTCGATGATGCCAATAAGCTCACAGCTCTGCAGGCACATGCATGTCTTTAACTCCTCTCTTGATTATTCCCAATGCTACCATGCACTTGCATAAGCAAATGCATTAAGGTGACACAGTTTAAATCTTTCTCTGCTTTCACATAGGAGAGAAACAATTTTAACTTAACATGAAACAATGGAAAGAAAAAATAAAATGAAAACTTAAACCTAACAAATCCTCCACTTAAGTGTCACCCTTCTCAAGACAAACATGAAAAATATTTTTAGGAAAGCAAAAAATATACAAGACTGGATCTTCTCCTGATTACTAATTTTAATATAACCCCATCTTTACTCTTCATCTGGTTGGTGAACTTCTATTTGCAATTAAGATGTTTTGCATAAAAATGCTGTGGCCTGTAACAGAACATTTCATACTTTTTGTCTAATGTAGATCCAGCTCAAGAAGACTTCAACTGAAGTCTTCAAGGTCAACTTGAACCTAAAGTTGAAAAACGAAACACTATGTGAAGTGAGGACTGCAAGGCATGATTACAAGCAGGAACAATGGTGAAAAAAGGAGGGAGGAGGAAAAAAGGCAGCAGGGGAAAATTACAAACCAAGCAGCATTGGATCATGCACCACCCCAAATACAAAAGGGCGAGGAGAGTGTATTGTAATGCTATTTTGCTACTCTCATTCAGTGCTGTGTGTGTTTCCTGAAATAGACAAGAAGAAAGCACTTCTCATTTACAATCTTCATCTGTTTTGAAAAGTGTTTTCTGTAAAGAACATCTTGCCAAATTGCAGGCCCTCTGCCCCAGCTCATTCACACCTACAGCGTTTACCAATATAATACTATTCCTGACCTCTGCTTGCATTCTGAATGTCCCAGGCAAGCATCTAACTCGGCAAGTGCGATAGTATTTTGCTATCAAACATCTAATTTGTAAAAGCAGCAACTGAAAGACCCTCGAAGAGGAACAAAGCCAAGAGAAAATCCTCCTTTCAAAAATCCAAGTGAAACCTGGCTAAGTACTAAAACAGAGGCCAAGTCTTAACTTTCTCTAAACGTCACTTCATGGGTTAAGCATATATAGTGGCTATGGAAGATAAAATAATGAAAAGTACGTATAAAGTAAGGCAGAAAGATTGATGCATTTTTCTCTAAATTATTAGAAACTGGCATTTTTAAGTGTAAACTGTATTTTGAAGTTGCAAAACCTTTCCTGAAATGTGACCTATAGTGCTTATTTTTCTGAGTAACATTTAAATTTTTTTAACCACAAAAACTACTAGAAAGAGACTCTAATTTCTTACATAAAATACTGATTCATACTACAGTAATTACACTTCAATTCAGGGTTTTCTACAAAGGATTCATAAAAGTGACCTATACTCAGAATTTCATACATTTTCCATTGGATACACTATGACAATGTAATAACATCCCCTTTCTTCCAATCCCAGCCACAAAAATCTTTTTAACAATTAAACAAAGTACTGAGAAAGACATGTACTGACCCCCCAAAAAAAATCATGGTCAGAAGTGCTAGGAGAGTAGCAATACTACAATTTTCCTTAAGGAAGGAGAGAACTATACAGCAACTTTCTAGAATCAATGTACATGATAAAGAATTAATAAAGAACAATAACAGAAAGAAGGTCCTTAGAGGCAATGAAAATTCTGGAACTTTTGAAAAATTGTCCTGGTTTTGGCAGACAGAGAGTTAGTTTGCTTCCTAGCAGCTGGTATAGTGCCGGGTTTGGGATTCAGGATGAGAAGAATGTTGGCAACATGCTGATGTATTTTCAGGTTTTGCCAAGCAGTCAAGGACTTTTCAGCTTCTTGAACTGCCCTGCCAATGAGAAGACTGGGAGTGTCCAAGAAGCTGGGAGGGGACACAGCCAGGACAGCTGACCCACACTGGCCAAAGGGATATTCTATAGCATATGATGTCACACTCCCTATATAACGGGCGGGCTGGGAAGCAGTTCAGCTCAAGAACTAGCTGGGCTTTGGTTGGTGAGGAAATTGTGCTGTGCATTACTTGTTTTTTATACCCTTTTATCATCATTATTATTGCATTTCTGTATCTCAAACCATGGGTATTACCTTTTATTTCCCTTTCCTATTCTCTCCCCCATCCCACTGGAAGACGGAGGAAGTGAGTGAATGGCTGTGTGGTGGTTTTAGCTGCCTGCTGGGTTAAACCACAACAAAAATGCCCAATACAGTGAACAGGGTCACCTGAATCTGAGGTCACAAATAAGACAATGTAAATTAGAACAATATAAATGCTTTATACTTAGGAACCAATGTCCTTATTTTGGAAGCCTCTCTTTATATCCTATACGCCACTGACTGCAATAGCCAACAATTAACCTCTCAGTTGTCAATAGTAAATTAATATATGGAAATCAGGAAGTAATCAGCCTTGCAATAAAATGAAGGGCTCTCTGGTGTTGAAGGGATTCTGAAGCAGTTTCGTCATCTGCCTCTGGAAAGGTAGGGGCACTGAGACAGGCAGCCATCTTAGATGCTACTCTTTTCCACATGCTGAGACAATTCTACACTGCTATAAAATACACTATAGTGGGAGAAAGAATATCTCTGTACCCTTCCTTTTTCAGACCAGCACTGCTGCAAATCAGGTTAATTCATCATTTGCAATTTTGAAAAGAGAAAGAAAAGTAGAGGGCGGGAAGAAAAAAAAAACTATTCCAATTCCACAAGGAAAACAAATACTAGAAAGGAGACTGACTTTTAAGGCCAAAGCACATATAGTAGACCTGATGAAATCCATAGTGAAATTTAACACAAAGTAGTAGTTAGAATATCACAGCATATATATGCCGATGACAAACTACTGAAGAAAACTGGGAAAGAAATCTCTGAAACTCAAATTGGAAAATGTTACCTGTTACATCACTTTATGTACAGCACACACATGCCAACATGCACAGGTACCACATGAACAACCAAAAGATGTATGTCGGTATTTGGAAGAAAGTTCTGAATACATACTTCACATACAGTATATAGGATTTTTAAAAGTTTTGGTATTATATAACGCCATAGTTCAGTTCATCACATTGCCATAACAAACCTAGTCACTGTAATGCCACCTGCTTTTTGTTAGGGAACATTTTGGTATGTAAAAGGGAAAAATGAAAGGAAAAAAATACAACAAAAAACAGAGTGCAAAATAAAAACTAATTCCAAGGTAGTAAAGATCAGTGTTATGTGTGGCACACTGACACAATGCAGACAATCTTATTATTAGCAGTTTCTACAGCAAAAAAACCAACCAAAAAACCCCATACAGAAAAAAGTTATGGGGGCTGTAACACAAATAATCCATGAAGCATCACACCACCGGAGTCATACATGACGCACCAAGGCGTTATATAATAGCAAAATCAACCTTCACTTATGAGGGGCAATGTTAAAAATATGTTCTGGGATTGGGGTGTATGATTATGCTGTTTGTATGCATACCCTGGTTACAACTGGGATAGAGTTCATTTTCTTTCTGCAGTAGCACTGTGTTTCAGATTTAGGATGAGAGTAAAGTTGATAACATGCTGATGTTTTCAGTCGTTGCTAGGTAGTTGTAGTGTTTACACTAAGCCAAAGACTTTTCAGCTTCTCATGTCCTGCCAGGTGCAGGAGAAGCTGGGAGAGCCCAGCCAGGGCAGCTGACCCAGGCTGGCCAGAGGGATAGTCCCTGCCATATAATGCTCTGTGTATAGAGACTGGGGAAACTAGCTGGGAAGTGCAATTACTGCTCAGCAGATGGCATCAGGGTTTTTTTGCCAGTATTGAACACTACATTTGTGCATCACTTGTTTTATATAATTTTACTCTCTTCCTTTATTGCCCTAATTAACTGTCTTTATCTCAACCCATGAGTTTTGGTTTTTTCCCCCCCAACCCACTGGAGATGGGGAGTGAGCGTGAGGTGAACAAGCTGCTGCATGATGCTTAGTTACCAGCTGGGGTTAATCCACAACAATACATAACTAAGGCCCATATTACTTTTTTAGTCATTTGTATACAAAACTACAGATTTCCAGCCCAGCCTAAGCAGCCATGGAAATGATTTTAATACATTTTGGAACTTATTTCAGTCACTAACTGCTTCAATTTCAGACTTACAACTTCTTAACAGTTATTCTTCCATTGCAGAAACTCCCACAAAATTGAAGTAATTATTCCAGCCTTGCAAAACTCTCATGAAAATTTATTTGACCAGGCACCAAATGTATTTCTCATCTCTTACTAAGATAAGCATGGAAATGAGAACGGAATAAAGTTAGCAGTTTACCAAGATCACAGTTTGCATAAACAAGATTTCACAGGGCTGCAATACATGTTTTGATAGCGTGTGCATACTTGTACAATACTCAAATACCATTCACCAGCATTTTACGTATTGCATTTACAAGATTGCTGTGTTCCCCTTACACTTAATTGGTACTGTGCAACACTTCCTACAGAACAATGTAAACTAGCCTTAGTAACCCCTCTGAGTTATATACCCTCTCATTTCTTTGGTGCAGAGCGTGGATGTTGGCTTTGCTACTCCTATTACTAAGAATCAGAAATCAAGGCAGCTGAGAGACTGTGGCCAGAAATGCTGGTTTCAGGCACTAGGAGTCATAATTCCAACAAAAAGCCATGAAGGAAAACTTCACACAGTACTTAAAAGTATTTCTGTACTGCTGTGATTTTTTTCCTTAACCAAACAGTTAACAGAGTATATAACAAACACATACATACATGCATGCATGCATACACACACGTCTCTTACTCCTGTAAGGTAAAACACCTATCTTGTTTCCCCAAAGCCCACTACCAGTGTCACAACAATATTATGTGGAATGGCCATCTTGGATGATGATAGATCATCTTATTAATCAGCAAATGTATTTTATTTACAGTGCTTTTCAGATTAGTTTTATGCAGCTTTTAAAAGCTATTATTCTGGTGTAATGACATCATTGGCTTAATATTCCTCTCAATTTTTTTGGCCCAAAATGACAAATTGGAGCCTACAAAACACAGTATATTCAAAACTGCTCTCAGTAACTGGGGGTGATTTAAGGAACACAAATATGGTCTCAAGGAAAGAAAAATCATGTCAAAAAATCTGGAAAATTCCCAACAGGACACCATGTTGCTGAACTGGGTTGCTGTTGTAAGGAACAGAGTTAAAATGAATCCATTCTTGCATGACTTTTAAACTGTGCTCCATCTAACATCTTTATGATTTCTAATTAGTCTATGGTAAAAGTTCCACCTCACAGTTGAGAGCTAGCTGCATTTTAAACTGCAAAAACACAACCCCAGGGTCAGAAACAGAAATCAAATATCCCATTTTACATATATAATTATGCATGTTTATTTTCAGTGACAAAACCATGAAATGCAAGGAAACATATTTATCAATAATGCTTCAACAATATAGAATTAATAGCTGCTTATAAACTGTAAGCTGACATAGCCACTTTGTTCACATTGTTTCCCAACAGACATCCACAAAGTTTGTTACACATTGCAAAGTAAAGGGATAGGAGTTATGAATGTACTTTATTAACATTTTACCAAGTGAATTTTCAATAGTCAGCAAAATAGCTAAAATTAAACTATAGTTCAACCAAACAAATCAAGGCATGTCAGAAACAATGGGAAATGGATAGGACACTGTTGGATATTAAAAAAACCCAACAAACCACTCTAATAGTAGCTGAAAAAGTAAAATGGAGAGATGAAATTTAGACTGAAAAAAAGATTTATTCCATAAGAGGATAAGGTGCACCTGGAGTGGGGAACAAGGAAGAAAAGACTATTCACCTGATCTGGTGTTTTAATAAATATAATGTAACCACTCTTGAACTTTATGTAAACCAGTTTTAACACTTCCAACCCCATTCAAATTTGTTTACTGTTATTTTATGTTGCAATATAATAAAAGTTGCTTTCATATATTCCCTCTGTGTAACATAGCTATATTTATATATAATATATATAAATCTTGTATCTCTAACTGGGATTTATAATAAAATACTTAAAAACCATTCTTATATAATTAAAAAAAGCCTTTGCCTCTGTAACAGTAACAACCCCAATACATCAAAAGTTCTTGTCATGTCTACAGAAATTCAATTCTAGGATCTGAGGCATTGGTAAAATGACTGGGACTGAATAACAGGCCTTACATTTCTGTGTATGCAGGAAAAAGTTGAAGTTGAGAGACTAACACAAGTAAGATACCTCCTCCCACATCTCTGTGGCCATTCCTTCTGGAGCAAGAAACAGAGGAAGGCTGAAAAAGGAGAAGCAGTCGTACAGCAAATCATACATCCAAGCTGCTTACTGGAAACTTTGACTATACTGACCTGAACAGTATGCAACTATTGAGTAGCTGTGCAGTTCAGGATAACACAAAAGAGATGCACCGGACTAATAACACAATAAAGCCAAGAATACTTTCAATTTCAAAGCATCCATCCAATGCCTTCAGGTATTTTGACACTGTGTACAATGGAGCTCTTCAGGGGGCACAGAGAAGGTGCATACAGTGAGGATCATTTACGTTCTAGACTTCCCACACTGCAGATCACAGTACCTTACAGTGAGGATCAATTAGTTAGATAGCAATAAAAATTTTTAAAACTTAACATACTGTAAGATACTGTGCCAACTTCATTAAAAAAAAAAAAAAGAAAAAAGGGTACTCCTTGAAGTGACAGCAGAGATTTCCAAACTTCCCAAGAAAAAGCACAGACAAAAAAGTTCAGGATTCACAGCAGCAGTACCAAAGCTTCAGATTAAAAACAAACTATAGGTATAAGTATTATATATGGTTCCAGTAATTCCCCACTCTTTTCAGCATCGTGGAATTTATTCAATGACATGGCAGCCATTATTAAAAAATTTATTTAGCTGATTTGTTTATGACTAAGTGCTGAGTTTTTTCAAACTGAAATACTTTTATTTTAGGAGAAGATCTCATTAGAAAATTCAAGAGTGATAGATAAAAAATTTGTTATATTTGCTATATTCAGGTTTTAAAAATAAATTTTAGATAATGATTAACAATTTTGTACTAAGTTTACAGCCAAAGTATGAATTTAAGTTTAGACAAACTTAACCTGTTGGTTCATAAACATGCATCACCTATAATGGAACGAAAAAAACCCCTCAGCCTTCCTGGTGTTTGAGATTCTCTACTGATACTGCTACTGAGGAGTCCAATTCATGTCCACTTTGGTGGATTTCATTATGTTCCCACAGAATAACCTGTACTGCAATGAATATTTGAAACTATCTCTCAGTTAAAAAAAAGAAAGAAAAAAAAGGCCCCCTGCTCCCCATATTGCTGTATATACTGTATATAGAGCTAAAGTTGACTTTTCAAAAGCAGCGTAACACCTGTTCGGTTTGCCTATTTCAGCTTTTCTGAAAACAGAATACAAGAAGGAAAGGTGCATTTAACACTTTGGGTGGGTGGGGGAACAGGAGAACGGGAGAAAGGCTTTTTCAGTTTTTGGAAGGTTAGAAATATGTTCTATGAATTAGAATTAATTCAAATATTAGCAGAAAGCTTAGTCAACACGAACTCCCGCTCTTGTGAAGCAATAATTACTTCCAGTCCAAACCAGGAATACTATTTCTCATTTTAAAAAACACAAAAAACAAACCAACAACAAAATCTATACCAAAACAAACAAAAAACCCCAAACAAAAATCTCCCATACCAAAACAAAAAGCTAGTAATACTGCAGTCAGTAGCTTTGAAGTATCAGGTTCAAACTGAAGGCAGTAAGAGGACAATAAGAGGACATTGTACAGTTGGTGTCAATAGAATTAGAATTTAACAAATGAGAAGCCAGAAGTGTCCAATTATGAGACAAGAGAATGGAAGTAAAGTCAGAAGCCAAATAACAATTTAAAAGAATCACAAACTTGCCCAGATCAGCCATGAGCCCCTTTTTCAATTTAAATCACCAACTAGACTTGCATTAAGGAATGAAACAATCAGCAATATGCTGTTATGGGAAGGTACCTAGATGCAGCTAGTATCAGAGCAGGGCATGTGGTCAGTATGACCACAGTGTGCAGCAAGAGGGAGCAAAAAAGAATCATCTCCTGGCAACACCTCCTCTTTCTACAACACAATGTTCATCACCAGTATGCTAGAACAAGCAACTACCTGAGACAAAGACTGGAATATTTAAAAAAAAAACAACCAACCAAACCCAAAACCAACCATCTTGGTCAAAGTTTAGAGTAAGTATTTTCAAACAAGAAATTAAATTTGTAAGTCTATCTGAATTATTAATTCTATAAAATCTTAAAATTTGAAAATCTGTTACTGTAAAATACCCTAGAATAAGTTACTACACAGTTCTGTATCTTGACAACTGTTCAGATTTTCTTCTTTCTAGCCATTGAAAAGGATGACTTCTTTACAATTTCCATTTCATTTACTATAGGCTTGACAAAATTATAATCCTGGATCTGTGATTTCCTTCCTCAATGCTGCAACTACGGGAAGTATATGATTGTGAGGCAGTAATTTTTATATTAACATATACATCTGATGAACTAGCTCCACCATTCTAACAACAGCAAATAAACATCGCTGACAATATGTAAGATAAATACAGTGTTTTGGAAACTTATTTAGTCTTGAACATTTGACCATCAGAAAATGGAACACTCCGTGCTGGTCTTATACTATTAAAAATTAATGCAGTAAGTGTGCATAACCTACCCAAGGCCACAAAGGTAAACATTATCAGCCAAGATAAAAATTCCAAAGTTCAGGCATCGAGTCCTCTGTGCAGACTATTACAAAGTGATAAATCTCCTTCAATATTTCAAAGCCTTCTCCATCAATGAAGTTCTCTGTAGACTTTAAGAGTCTACAGAGATTTGTTATTTCAGCTGGGATTTTTCTTTATTTTGTTCATTGCTGAGTAACACAAACACTTTCAGTGAAGTCCTTAGTGGGATGAATGATGTGTGTGAAGGGCGCATGTGCATACACACACACGCATTTCAAAAGGAAGAAGCTATTCTTGTTTCAACTAGCTAATATAATGGAAAACGATTTTAAATACTACCTGTTTCTTCCATTTTTATTTACAAGAAGATCTCAATTTGTCAGAATCTCCTATGAAAATCATGGCATAGGATAGCAGAGACAAACCATGAGTTAGATTCTCAGTGTGAGTCATTAAAAATGAACTATGACTAATTTGTAGTTCTTTTAAAATTAATGTCCCTTTTAAATGACAATTTAATTTCTATGACAAATTAAAACTTTTAACTTGTAAAAATCTCCAAGGGAAAAATGGAATAATAGTATCAGTTCACTACAGTGAACTAGTCTAAAAAAGTTAAAACCAAAAATAATATTTCAATAGGGTTTGGTGGGGAAGAACAGGATACATTTCTTGTTAATTATACTATACTGACTACACTGCAAAGACAATGGGAAATGGAAGGGGTAGGTGAGAGAAGTACAAAACCACCTCTCACAAGATAAGCACATACAGAGACAACACTTTTTACTTGCCATTTAAGCAACAAACCTGTTCTCAACTCTTTTGAGTATGTTTTCCCATTTCACACACAACTGAAGAGATGCCAATCTTAATATAATTTGCATCAAACAGTGCCTATGGAGAACAGAATAACTGAAAACTTAGCCAGAAATATTAAACAGGAGAGGGAAAGACCTGCAATACGTATCTGTAGCTTACAGAGAAAATAAACTTAGAATTTTAAATATATTTTTTTAAAGGCACAATCCTGTGGTAGGTCTGATAACAATTTGTACAGAGAGGGTGACAGTGGTCAAGCAGTTCCAGGTGTTTTCATGCATATGTATATATGTGTAGTGTATCTGTCTACTTCATTCAGCTTCTACTTTCTCCATGCTTTTCAATAATCAAGTATTTGATTTATAGAATGCTACATTAGTGCCAACAGGCACAAAATGGTATAATAAACACTCTTCACAAAATATAAAAGCCATGCACTTCGTGAAGAAAGCATAGCTCATCAGCTAAGTGGAAATCAGTATCTCCCTTTCATTTTTTTAAAATTGCTCTGCTCAGCCACTTTAGAGTCCCAGCTGCCACAGAAAGTCATACAAACTCCAAGCCCTGCTCTGTTTAAGTTTCTGTTCCATAGGTCACTTCAGGAGTGCGAACAGGATACTTCTTGCTGAACTAGACCGTAAGAAATTTCCTTAGTAGACCAAGTGAAAAAACAAAACTAGTAACTTTTTCATTTTAGCAATTAATTTGAAATCAGTTCCATTACAGAAGCATCAAGTCATTGGTTCTTGTTTTATCACACACTTTATAGAGACAGGTTCATTACAACAGCCTTGAAGGGGACCAGTAGATAGGTTCCCACTGGCCATATTTGTTGGGAGAAACACCTTAGAACAACTGTGGTTCAACAGGACAGAGCTTTTGGAATTCAGAGCTGGGTGTCCCTCAGGAACTAAAGTCACAGAATTAGTGCCAGGTGGCAGGACAGGTTTCTTAGGGAATAAAATTTTGCTTTGTTCTAGAACAACACGTTTTACAGAAGAGGCAGAGGCACCAGATTCTTTTATCACTTCATTTGGGATCTTGGTATATAGGTAATTGGGGGTGTTATTCTCCATTATATCTGACCAAGCCCTGTAGCGAACTTCTGCAGCTCCCCAGTAGTGTCTAATAGCAGACTCGGAGTGATGGCCTGTCACAGCCATTATTTCTCTAGGCCCCAGTCCTGCTTCACACAGTAGCTGGATGGTGGTAGTTCGGAGAGAATGATTGGTATAGCGCTGAGAGAGCCTGGCTGCCACACTTATCCTGGGCATCATGGTACTTAAGAAGTTCACACCCATTGGCTCTCTTTTGTACCAGATAGGCTGTTCTTGCATTTGCTCTGATGTTAGCTTTAAAGGATGTAGGTAAAAGGCAGGGGGCTCCGGCGGCAGCTTAGACAAATAAAGCTCCAAGGAAAAAACAGGACAGTTTGGGTCCCCTGGCATATCATACATTTTAGCCATTTTATGCGGATCTTCATTTTTTCCTTTGCCAGGATACCTAAACATAGCATATCGACGCCCATTCTTGTCCTTCTCAACAACAAAAGCATCTGGAGCCAAATCTCTTAAAATTTCCCTCCCTCGTTTGGCAAAATGCAACTGCAAATCAAACCACACCTTGTTGACAAGTGCCAGTGGACTGTGCAAGCCCAGTACACCGGATTGTTTGATCTTACGCAAGTCCTCAGCAGCTATAGGGGGATGGTGGCGAGTCTCATCCTTTCCCTGCATGCGCAGCATCTTCAGCACGCTCACAAATACCATGTTTGCACTAGCAAACTCTTTGTCCTTCATTAAGCAAATCTGACGATTATAAGGTGGCATTCTGAGATGCCGATTTAAGCCAGCACGTATTGACTTGTAGCTTGCCACGCTGTAGGTATTTCCATCGTGATTCCTTACTGTGTAATAAAACTCTCTTAAGGTGTCATTGAGTTCATTTACTGGGACCAATTCAAAGCTAGGATCTTTGCCATTTTTGGCCAGCCATTGCTTTAATACGTTAGCTGCCCAGCCAGTCTGCTTGTGGGTGTTTTTGATGCTCTTAGCATCCTCTTCCTCTTCCTCCAAGCCAAAAAGGACATCCTCAGGGAAGTTAAAATTCGTCTGTGCTGCTTCTACCGCTTCTTTATTTTCTGATGAAGTCTCTTCCTGTTTCAACTGCTTTTCGAAACAATTGATCAAAGTTGTACCATCAAATATGCCACAGGTATACGGCACACAGCGAACTACTTTTTGTTCTGAGAGCTGTGAAGTGCGGAGTAATACATAATATTTTGGATTTTACACAACAAAAAGCAGGTGGCATTAACTGGATTTTTCAAATGATATGGCATGTCAATTCCATACCTCACTAGCCAATTAAAATACATCAGGTTCTTCTTTATTAACCATGGCATTACACATGCTATAACTGATTTGACTGAAAGCAAACCTAGAAACATACACTATAAAAAGAAGACTGAAAACCGGAAAGCATCATGTGTCTTTTATTGCCTTCCTTGCTCACCTTTCATTGCTAAATACCACTATCACACACAATCTGTTTTTCCAAAATCTTTTCCGGGTTTCAGGCTCTACCCAAGAAGAAAAATTCCAAAATTAAATCTTAAACCATAAATCTGTCATCCGTTCTGGAACTGATTTTCCTACATATCAAGTACTGACAAGTGTTTTGATAGCTATAATCCACAGGTATCTTTGAAAAATGAAGTTCCAAACAACCATTCTTTATGAAATACCTTAATAAAAAGGTAGAGTGAGGCACAGTTTATACTCTATAATACTGGTTATCTTTGCCAGACTATTTCTGTGACGGGGGGAAGAGCAGAATCTTGTCCAGTATATTTTCTTCTTGCTTTGAAATACAAGTCAGATTTAACTGTATCTTGAAATACTAATAAATGTGGAAACTCTGACTAGGAAACAATAACTTTATTCCAGTTCACAGGACTGTAAGAGGTGTTTTGTGAAACATATGGGTGTAGAAATAAAATTTATTATGAATAACTTAAAATAGCTTAATGTCAACCTTTAAATTTCAAAGCAAATTCAACAAATCTTAGATGAGGAATCCAGAAGTACTGCAAGTTTTCCTTTATCATAGAGTAGTTACTCCTGAAGAAAGTTTATTTCCTTTTTTTTTTCCCCCCCTCTATGACATATCAATGAAATATTCGAACCCTTCTTAGTAACTTCCGGATTAGTGTGGAACTAAAAGCACTGCAATACTTTTAAGAAAGTATTTGTAGTTTTAACTTCAAGCCCTTCAGAGAGAAACTGGGCAGAGTTTGCATGTTAGCTCTGTTTTATCAGACACATTTTTAGTGTGCTCCTGAACTACTAACTCATCTAATTACATAAATCCCCATCAGAAAACCTCTGACAAGATTATCAGGAGCTCATGCTCCAAGTAATACTTTGAATAATAGGAAGAAAAATACAAATGGACAGAAACTAGAAGGGATGGCACAAAAGAAGAAACTAAAATTGTTTCATTATGAGCAATAAAGAACTGTTCTCCTGTGGATTGTAACTTTAGAATTTTATATAGAAACATAATCAACAACCTACCTGTGCTGTTCCTTCAGCAGTTCGCTTGTTTGCCGAAGTATCTGTTGGTGGTTTGCTTGTCTGGTTTTCTGAGGGGTCAAGAAATTGTTCATTTGCAGTATCTAATCAGTACTAAATACTGCTATCCACTATATAAATTTGGAGGCAATATTCAAAATTGTTTGATGCTAAGTACTATGTGGCACATTTAATATTTTTCAAAACTAATTTTCAATTATAAATATTCAAGTTTGATTATTAACATTTTTCAGAAGGAACAGAACATAAGGAAAAGCAAAATGACTCTTCCCAGTCTAGAATCAGCACACCCTTTGTTTCTTGCAAGTCTGACAGTGTACTCAAAACATTTTATGAACAATTCCCTTGCCTATCTGAGAATAAATCATAACTCCAACCTCTACTCCCTCTGTATGTAAACTAACAAGATTTTAAGCTGAAAATAACTATTCAACATTTTTGTACAAAAAAAATTGACTGAATAATGGGTGGTTAAACAAAACACAGAACAAATTTATTTGTGCAGTCAAACATACCTCTACACTAGCAACTTCTGCTTAAGTTGCCTGAATGTTTGACCTAAAAATTGAAACCAAAATTCTCCCTTCGAATGAACCAGAGCTTTCCAGCAACAGTGCTGGTCCAAACCAGTGTTTCAGTGCCTTTGAGAAATCTACTAGGGTATACATTAACACTATGTGAGCTGCAGAAAATAAAACACATTTTTTAGATACATACGGTCTTTAGTCACTGTGCCTGACCTGTCACAATCCTTTTTATGTGGCATTAAATTATTAGCTTTACAGCTAAAAATCAGTATAAAACATGTATCTTTCCAAGTCTCCAGATGATGAATTTTAACATAGGTAACTTAGAGATCGGAAAAAGAAATAAAACTAATTCTAATATCAAGTTTTTCTTGAGTTCATTTTAACATTATATTGTGACAACGTGAAACTTGCTATAATTTCAACTCACTTTTAAATCTTGAGGACATCTTAGGAAAAGAAAAATTCACAGTATGTAAAATAAGTAGTGCAGATAATCATCATGGCATGGCCAGAGATGGACAAAGTATTTTAAAATAGTTAATCTAGATAGTGAATTTGAACATTGTGTTCAGACTTGATTTTAAATACAATAGATGTACTACTGTGGAACTAGGTTAGTATTCAGTTGTGTTTAAGTGTTGTGAAAATTAAGTTAATTATTACACTTTCAGTATGTCTTTGCTTAGAAAGGCTGTAATATTATGAGAGGCTGTATTAAAGTAGTTGTTGATGGTAGAATAGGAGTTTCTGATTTCATGCTAGGAACAATACAAATCAAGCAAAATAAAGCTTAAAGCAGCTTACGCTGCTGACTCCTTCTCCTAAGGAGAGATTATTTTCAACTATGGCAGAAAAATCTGACATAAGCAATTCCGATGTTGAAATTTTTTTTTAAAAAGGTAACCCAATGGAAACAGCTCAGTAATTTCCACAGGAGTGGAGCTTTGTGTTTCCCTTAGACAACTATTTTCCTTTCCCAGTGTCAATATTCAAGCATAACTTACCAACTCTGGGTGCTGTAACGGTGGGTGGTTCAACAGGAGCTGTACTACTAAATGCAGAGAGGGGAATCTTCATCTGATGGGGGGTTCGACTGCTGGCAGCATTATAAAGTCCTGAAGTACCCACTGTGGGCAAAGAAGTCCTTGTGGCCTGAGCAACAGGATGTGTAGTAGGAACGGCCTGTACTGCCAGTGTTGTGCCTATTGATCCAGCACTGCCTGGAGAGTTCCTTTGAATACCCGAACTGGGCCCAGATGGGCTGTTACTTGGTTTAGATAGGTTAGCCGGTGACAAAGACACTGTAGTTTTGGTGAGGCTACCACCTGTAGATGCACTTTGTACAGAAATAAATTCAACGCTGCCTGACTGTTGGTTAGTAACCAAAGTCCCTGTGTGGCCTTGCAGGAGCTGTGGCTGGGATGACACTGCAAGAGGTACATGCAAGATTACAGGCAAAGACTGCAATGAGACAGACACCGACTGAGTGCTGCCACTGGGCACTTGGTTCGCGCCAACAACTGTAGGTGTATTAGCAGTGGGAATAACTGTTGTTGTTAAAGAGCTGGTGGAGGTCACTGGAGTCTGAGGCTTAGGATGTCCACTGACAACTGCAGGAGGAGCAGCAAGACTGGAAGCTGGCACTACACACACAGACACACACACACACACACACAAAGAGAACAGAAGAACAGGAAAACTGAGTCAGTTTTGACAAACTTGCTTTGTATAGGTAGGACCCTGTATCCAGAAGGTTTGACCAAAAGCAACAATTGATATGTCAGAGAAGGTATTTGCTTTTATATAGCAAAAATTCAGGATTAAATCCAAGTATGAGGAGTACAATAAACCACATGAAAGCAGTATATATGCCAACTATGAGAGGATTCTGTAGAAAAGATTCAGCATTCATTATTAGGTAAACTATTTTAAGACCAAGGATGGTGTTACTACAATTAATGTAATTAATGGTGCGTTTGAGTCTACATCCCCCTAAAATTCTAATTAATGATTTTCATTTTTCCTCTTGATTTTCTTAAGAAATGGGGTTTATGACTTCCTTTAGATTGCTGCTCTGTAGCCAACAATTAGAAGGGAAGATAACAGCACGATATGGTCAGTGAGCAGTGTTTCACTTCTTGGCAGCTGACAGACTACAAATTTTGCTGCCATGCCTGGCAAGCAATCTGCTGAAGCATCTGATTTACCTACATGTTACACACATCCCATAGACGGTAAGCACACTACACAAATAAAATCTGAGACTGTGGAAGAGTCCTAAAAATAATTATTTTTGTGGTCAGGAAAAAAAGGAAAGTCATAAAACCCAATTTTGCTATGTTCAGTTAGTTAGCTACTTAATAGAAAGCAATAAAACTTAAGTTGTGTTTGTAGTCTATAGGCAGTTTCTCACCTGCATTCACAGGGGTTTGAAAAGTCACTGATGTGTTCTCTCCTACATTCCTCTTTGACTCCAGCATCTGCCTCACTGTGCCAGCATTTCTATGGAATGAAATTTCAGTCAGTATTTCTAAATGAGTCACACTAGGTATAATTAATAACAGTATCCTTATTTTACAGCCATTCTTTTCACTGAGATTTTCTTAACCTTTTATTTTCTGGCCCCCATTCAAATTAACTTTGGATATTCCCCTACTTAAAAAAGAAAAACAGAATTATTTGTAAATTTTGAAGTACTTGCACCAAGTTTGTCATTCACGCTAAGAATTTTTCCTTCCTTGAAATAAAACATTTTTAACCTTTATTTTTTAACTACTGAAACAACATTCATCTCTATTTACCCAAAAATGGATTCAATACGGTCCATTTATTACTTTTGTGAAAGAAAATTGGATTTTAAAATTGAAGAGCAATGAAGGAAAAAGAAGAGCACTAACTAAAAAAAGAAAATATAGGGATTATCTATTATTAGGTATCCCAAGTGTTGTGCTGTAAATTTTAACATGATCGCAGTGATGTGGTTTGCTTACCGATACGTCACATTGCTTGTGCTTGCAGTTGTGTTTGCAGTGTCACTCACAGCTTTCGCTGGAGACTGAGATACATTTGCTGAATTCTGTGGTGGGGGAGGGAAAAAGAAAAAAACAAACATGTTTTCCTTGTATTTCATATTAATTCATTTCTTTGAGAGATGAACATTCAATGAAGCCAACACTGCAGAAGAAATTGAGACATTTTACAATCCCCCAAAACCTCCTTGGTCCTACCTGTCTCCCACTCCCACACATTCCCTTATTTATATTAAGCATCTTGCCTTCAGGTTTTTGTGATATGAGAATAAAAATTTCTTCTTGAAAATTAATGGACTTTAAGCTTCCATTTTTCCACAACAGTTAATCCAAAATACTCATTCTAGACACAAAGAAATTCCTCTCCCCGCTCCACCCCCGACATCAAGGTACTGGAATTCACTCCGTACTCTTCATACTGAAGCAAATTATATTTCCTTACATACAGTTTCAGGTGCTTTCACACCATTAATGCCTAAAGAATGTTCTGTACAAATCAGAATTACATAATATATGTTAAAAGATTCTTCTTTCATGTAAGTAGCCTTTAACCAAAAAAGACAAACCTACTTTGTGAACACCATTGAACAACCAGGACACATCTTTCTGTATATGAAATTTCTTTAGTTTTCAACATAAGGTTTAGCCTAACTCAGAAAAAAACAAATCTTGTTCTTACTTCCTGTCTTTTCTTCAAGTCCTCCCTGGCTGCTCCAAACCGCTTTGTCAATCTAGCAATTTTAGCCTAAACGGGACGATGAAAACAAACAAACAAACAAAACCATAAACATCCTCCCCAAGAGCCATCAAATAAATTATACAAACTAAAATATACATAATTAAAACATCCAGTCAAAGGCTATTTTCATATCAGGGAAAACTGTTCTTTCTTGAAATACAACTGCATATTACTTCAGAGCAGCAGAAAGACATAAATGTGTATCACAATTAAGGTATCTTAGAGATAACTTGAATTATTTTCCTCCTTATTCACAACTGCAGAAACAGAATCCATCTCACAGATTCACACAATATTCTGCATGAATGAAAGCAACTGAAAGCATTGGACTGTTTTAATGGCTAATGTACCAAGCACGTTGAAAAATGCACCCTTTTTTGCCTTTCATATTACCTACTCTTCCCCTATTTATCCTATTTTTCCCTCTCACTGATACACTACGTAACACACACACACACCTTACTATCAGCTTTGTTCTACTCTATTTGATATTCAGCTGTCAGGTTCGTTATCTTCTTAAGCACCATTCCTACATCTCGTCTTTTAATTCTTGTGCTTCCCTCAATATACTATTTGGTGATCATTCCTTCTATAATTACCTCAGCATTACAAGATCCTAATTTACCCTGTCTAGGTAGCAGTTCTGATGGCTGACTTATTCTGGAGGCAGTAGCCGTGCCACTTATTCTAAGCAGGTACATTTTATTTGTGTGTGTAAAGAAACAAGAATCCAATACTTTTTACAGACTCCTGATAATACTAGGTTAGCACTAAAAGAAAGGAAGTTGTTTGGTTGGGTTTTTTTTTAAAAAAATCAGTGAGTTTCACATATCACAAATTCAGAACTTCATACCTAAAAGGGGCTGTTCCATTTAGAAACCTCACCTCTTTCACATATTTACAAAGCAACATGGCAGGCTACAATTATAGTCTGTTTTTAGCTAACTTTATATTTCAATTTCTGTTATCTTTTACAATGTAGAGGTTTTCTGGAGCACCTTGTGTAATAAAACCACATAAGCTTAGACATTAAGTATATTAACATCAACTCATTCACAGCCTTACACTAGGTTATTAATCTGACATTTTAGTTCATGGCTGAAGACACTGATTAGAAAATAATACTGAAAGCATCTTAGCACTTTAAAAAAGTGAACAAAGTGTCTGGGGCAGCAAGTGGAAAGAGTTACAGAATACATGCTATTCTGGCAAACTTCATATTTCTTATGTTAAAAGCAGAATGGCCTTATTGTTTGAATTTGTTATGACAAGCTCTTAATTGTCTTATCACTTTAAAAGTCTTTGATTTTTCTGATATTCCTCATCTCACAACTATGCGTGTCAATTCTATAAAGAACGCAGGAAGCATACTACATTCAACACTAGCTAGTTGTCTCCTTGTTAGAACATAATTATTTAGTTTCTGGGAAAATAGAATGGGTAAGTATCATGTGATAGTTCTTGGTTTTGAACATCCTACACAGTCCAGAGCTACTGGCCTCTCCTTCCTGCACTTTTCCATTTCTACGCAATTTTTGGCTTCAGAAAGGCATTAAATATTTCCATACTTAACATTTATTTAAAGACTGTTTAAATGGAACAGAAGAGTGGAAAAGCGGTTTGCTAACAGCTAAGGAATCAGTTTGCCAGAAGGAAGATGTGCTTTAGGATTTTTGATGATTATCTGTTTGCTCTCTTTTTTCTGAGTAAGGAAATAGAATTTTACAACTCAAAAGCAATATTAGTATTCATTGCTTTCACCTCCCCTTCCCACTGTGGGCTTCCCTACTGACAACTACAGGAAGACTTACTACTAAATGCTGAGGAACCTTTTTCAATTTGACTTTAGTATGCAGTTCAACACACACTCACCTGTAGTTCAGTAAGCACAGTTTTATGCCTCTTATTACATTCAACTTTCTCTATTCGGGTTTTCAAGTCTGCAAGAGTCTTGTCAAATACAGCACACTGTAAAGCAGTAAGTTTTTCTTCTAACAGTCTCTGGATAACCTGCAAAATTATTAAAAAAATAATAATGTAATCCCAGAATTTGAGAGACCATCTATAAAAATATTCTCAACTCTTAACAGGTATCCTGCCACAAACAACAACGGATGTGTATTAGTCAAATAAATCCATAGTCACCAATAAGCATGTGGTTGCACAGCTAAGAGAAGTTTCTACATCTATTTTGGCAAATACATTTCCCATTACTTCAACAAATTTAAGTCATTGCAGTGTAAGTATATAAAACCTTGTTTCATATAAAAATAGCCTTAACAACAGTTAATCTGTGTTTACACAAATTAATTTTTCCTCTTTTCTGTTCCTGAGTGGGACATTTGCATTCAAAGACCAGAAACTAAAGACATTCTACAAAATTTTATTTCTGAGGTGTATTTTTTCCTCTAGCAGAAATGTCATGTGTTGCTTTGCTTGAAGAAGGTAAAAAGAAAAAAGACTATTTCTGCAATTTAATTGTTACACTTAATATTTTCTCCCTGCTACATCTATTGCAGAGGAAAACCTTCTCTTTGGAAACAGAAACAAGCAACTAACACGGTCCAGTTTTCTGTGTCCTACATCACTAGCTTTATATGAATTAAGCCTATGTTATTAGAATTAAACCTATGTTATTAGAATTACATTCAACTTTCAACCACAAAAAAAGAGAAAGTATTTGCAGGGGCAAGGAATATGTTGGAAAGGCCAGCTAATTTAAAGATGGTAAGACAAGTGACAGGTCTGTGTGTGCTATCTTTGCTCTACACCTCCATTCTACCTTTTGTAATTTTTGGTCAACATCCCTCCTGGCTGTAATTTTTACTTGAAGTTCTGCTTCATAATCTTCTCCCATGTATCGACGGCGTTTAGAATTAACACTGTCCATGTCCTCCGATTTGGAACGCTTTCTCCTTGACACTTCACCTGGATAGATTAGATACAACTGCTTGTGAGGAACCTTTGAAAAAAACAAAGGTATCTGCAAAATGTCATTCTTATTCTGCAGTTTCATTTGTACCCAGTTTAAGCTTTTTTTCATTCTAAGCCAAAACAAGATGTCTGGCATCAAAGCAGAACAACATTCCCTTTGGTTCCTGTACACTGCTGCCCTGTTAGTGAGCTCTGCTCTGAGATTCACCAAACCACTGCCTCAAATGCAAAATGGCTCCCTCCTCCAGAACCAGCTATCAGCATCATCCTATAATGAAACATGGCTTCCAAGAAGGAAAACAAAACCTCCTTCTGAAAAGGGAATCCTCAGGATTCCAGCCAAATAAAACTATATTGCACTCTGCCTATGTCAGCGATAAACTTATTTTCTACCTGCCATGAAGTTTTAACCTGTACCTCCAATTCCTGACTAAAAAATGCATTCAAACTCTTTTCTTACTTCTTGAGTAAGAAGGAAGGTAGAACGCTAACAAAAGATCCTGCACTCAGTAATGGTGGTGACGTGCCACGTGGTGTGATTTCCAGCAGCCATTGGAGTAACTCCTAGTAATGTCGTAGCTTCCAACCAGACTGAGCAATATTTTGGGAAGAAATGGCTGTGCAAGTCTTGGGCTGAAGGGATTCTCTTAAGGCCTCCTATTCTGACTGAGGCTATGGCAGAGGAAGATGTTGGTGGCTACAGAAGGTACCAACTAGTGGGAGTGCTGTGTTGCCAAGTTAAAGGAGCTATGGCTGGATATACTCCACGATGCTGTAGCCTCAAGAACTGCACCCCCAGCTGTACCTAAAGGTACAGTCAGAGCCTGAGCTTACTGTCCAAATTCCATTCAAACAAAACAAAACTATTTTACTTTCAGGGTGGTCAAATACTGGAAGTGGAACACTGGGTAGCTGCACAGTCTCCATTTGTGGAGATACTAAAAATGTGACTAGACATGATTCTCAAACTGCTCTGGTTGATCTGGTTTTGAGCAAGAGGTTTGGACTAGTCTCCAAAGGTCCATTCCAACCTCAACTATTCTGTGTTTCTAAAATGCACCACCAGTGAATCCAAACAGTTTTAATGTTACGTACTTCTCTCTTCTTGTTTCTCCTCTTCTTTGTGGGCCTCTTCTTCTTCAACCTCCTCATTCTCCTTTCTTCTCTCCTCTTCTACCTCTTCTACAAACAGAAAAAACCCCACCATGTGTTACTTGTAGTGACATAAAAAAATCTTTAAAGATTTGAAATATGTTGGGGAAGGCAAGAGAATTAAGTGTGACACAGAAGGAATGAAACAATGAAAAAGCAGAGGATACTTTTAGAGAAAAAAATGGAGTATCATACAACACAGTAAAATTCACTTCTGGATTTCCTTAGTTTTAAAATCAACACAATGTCTCAAAGTTACATATGAAATCATACAAAATATTTTTAATGTAAAGTTCTCAATAAATTTAGTTTCTTTTTCACCTAGAAAAATAGTATAAAAATCAGTAATAAAACATTAATATATTTACTAAAGTATTAATTTATTTACAATTCATAAATTCATCCATAATCTTCATGGCAGAAACTGCCTAGATTATTTTCCTAACAAATATGAACTTTAAATGAAAGTTTCTTCCGCATACAAAGTATCACAATTTAAGACTAGGTGTTTGCCTGTCAGTAAACAGTTGAAATTATCTTTTAATAATTTCTACAACTGCAAGCATTTAGATTTGCTTAGTAACAGACTGGATGCATATCTGGATGTAAATTCTACCAAAATAGACACATAAATGGAAATAAAAATAAGCCTAAGAGCATCTGAACAGTATTTGCAAGTTACTCTGGACTGCACAGTCATACTATCACTATTCCATAGGCTCATAACTGCAGCATTCTCCTTATCAATTGACTAGAACTGAGCACAGCCTATGTAGTGAATCTTTATCAAACTCTATCCAAAAGTTATTACAAAACAAACACAGATTCCCTCCCCTGGAATGTGTCAGGATTTGACTGGTTTTGTTTAGGGAGACATCACAGATGCATCTATTTTCAAAGAAAACATTATGGTCTACAACAAGCTGGAGAAATGAAATGACAAATGCTTTATGATATTCAACAAGAACAAAAGTTTGGTACCCGGGGAAGGAAAACTCTTGCAATGACAAAGATTAGGGCCTGCATGGCTGGGCAGCACCTCTGCTATCCAGAGGCACACTGACAGACTGGAAAAATGGGCTAACATGAAGTGCAGCAAGTTTAAATATAAAGCCCTGCATCTAGGCTAGAATAACCCTATGCAATAGGACAGGTTGGGGCTTGACTGGCTATAATCTAACTTTGTAGAACGGGGTTTAGATTCCTGGTGGAAACAATCTGAACATCAGTCAGCAGTGTGAAATAGGTTAAACAGTATTTCAGGTCATATTAACAAATGTGTCTAGCAGGATAAAAGAGTGATTCTCCTTTGTTGAGCACTTGGAGAAACTCCTCTTTGAAGCATTATGTCCATTTTTTGGATCCCCAGTACTAAAAAGGCCCTGACAAAACCACAGCAAGCCCAGTGAAGGGTCACTTGAAAGGTCAATGGAACGATGTACATGCTATATGAGAAACTGGCTTTGCTCAGCCTTAACAAGTGAAGACTAATTAGAGATTCCACTGCTGCCTTCCATTACATAATGGGAGGGCAGAGATAAGAGGAAGACACTCGTGTAAAGACAGGAGGCAATGGACACAAGTTGGAATACAGAAGATTCCAATTAAACATAATGTTTTTCACTGTTGAGGTTGATTAACTATTAGGCTACCCAAGAAGTGTAGTGTATTCATCCTTGGAGATACACCTATGTAAACCACCAAAGTCCCTAAGCTGTTTGATATAATTGGACCTATACCAGGGGGTTGGAATAAAGACCATCAGAGGGCTGAATTAAAATGAAACTGCAATTCCATCATCTTCCTTGTTGCTTTTTCACCTATCTTTTCCAGCTCTGTGACATCTTTGATATGGGATGGGAAAAGGATATCTTTGATATGGGATGGGAAAAGGAAACAGCATTATACAAAGCATGCATGTAAGAGCTTGGTGTCCCATAGTGAAATATTCCTCAATTTCCTCATTTATTTCTAGCATTCTTTATTTGCTTTCTTCACTTGCTACTGTACCAGTATTTTCACAAAACTATAATCCTGGAAAATTGTCTTTGAGTGGTGAGTCAGTTCTATCTTCCTATCCAGTTACAACCATGTTTGTACTCATCTATACCACTCTGTAGTTAACCACAGTGAGTTTCATATGACATTTTTATACCCCAGTTGTTCAACGTTGTAAGATTCTTCTGTACCTCTTCACAGTATCATCAGTGAACTGTCACCTTGCTAGTCAGCCTTCATTTTAGGTACATTATTAATTCTGTCGCATAGCACAGTCTCTGGACAGATCACCGCAAATTTACTTGTCATTCCTCAAGTTATTATTTCCTCCATGAGGATCTTCCAATCTTATCCAAACACAATTTCCAAAAGTTTTTGGTAAGAAATCATTTGTGTTTGATATTCAGAAGAATTTAAATACATCACATCTTCCTCATCACATGCTTGTTTACTTACCCAAAGAGCTCCAATGTTTTCTAATGTATGATCTTCCATTACAATAAAACCCTTAAGGACCAACATAGCTGTTCTATTTGCTAATAATACTTGAGAAAAAGATTCTATTAATCTGCCAATTTGAAGAAAGTCTTTCAGTACAGTTCTTAACATTGTTTAGCCATGCTGGAATTAATCTGGGTTTTTTTGAAAACTGTACTTTTTAACTGAGCAGCTTATATACCCATGCCTTCAATACAGCATCTTCAAATGATCTCCATACTGTCTTCAGAGATTTTATCCACACATAATCTTTCCAAAAGTTAGGTTTTATCTTCTCAAGATAACTCTACCAGTTCTCTCACACAATTGTTTCCTGCACCATCTCTGCTATTGTTGTTGTTACTGAAAGACTGAAATTGGCGGAAGGACTGGAATTTTTTTGTACTATACCATCTTATATTTAGTACAAAATAGGTCCTCAAAAGATTTGCCCAAAATATTTCACACAAAATGTACTGTTCAGAAAAAATAAATTCCCTTCACTGCAACTTGATGGGCAAGCTTCATGAAGCTTACAACACAGAAATTAACAGGTGGCTGCTGGTTAAGCAAAGAACATACTTCACAGTGGCCAGTTTTCTTTAATGAACAGTCTCAGTTACAGCCATGTGAAGGTAAAAGGCAAACTGTTATAGCAAATAAATAAAACAACTAGTCAAGAGAACTTGTCATGTCACCAAAACTGAAAATCTGAAAATAATATTGCTTGCTATAATAATTTAAGACCTCGTGAACTGCAGTCCAATATTAAATTCACTTTGGTCTTTTTGCTCCACAGAAAAAACCCTCTGTGACCACAGTGTGTTTTCAGATGGTGTAAGAGGGGAAAACCCCCTCACCCCAATATCCTAATTTCATTCATCTCCAATGGAAGAACCCTTAAACAGTTGTAGGAACAAGGGTTTACAAATTTATCTGTAACATGTATTTCATAAAAGGGACTTGTAAAACACCACAATTTCAACACAGGTACACACATTGTTCTTTCTCCCTGCCACCCCCCACCTCCAAATAGTTACTGGAAGACTTCAATTGCACCTAATTAAGATCCTTAAAAGAAACTACAGGATCTGCCTTTTCTCTATTTAACTAGCATAAATTTTAAAGTAAACATCAGAAGAGAAGGAAGAGTCTGAAACATGGCTGAAGAGACATATTATCATCTTCCTCTAGTTGTTTAGAGACTGAAGACTCAGAATGCCATCACACATTAGTGAAAGACACAATTTCATCATTAGTGAAACAGAAATTGAGAATCTATAGTTACTGACTTCCAAGCCTTGAACTACACTTGAATCTTGCTTTCTCTATGGAATTCCTACCTAGCCAAGCACATGTAAAAACCTTTCGGTTAGAGTGGTAATCGTTTCATTAAAAGCTATACAATGTGGGGGGACCACACAAACCAAGAAAATTTGAAGCAAAAACTTTCTTAATTACAGATAAAAGAGCAGTGTCAACTTATCTGTAAATTATTAATGTTTTACTTTAGGCAGTGCAACAGTGCAATGACAATGAGCATCCTATGTCACAAAAATAAAGTATGCTTACAAAACTGTGTGACAATAATAGACTACAGAGGACAACCATTCAGTTTAACATTAAAAAAATCTGCTAACTACAGGAATAAAGTACCATCTTCCTACACTTAATACTTTCAAATGTTAATTGGTTGGCCTAGCCATAAGGCAAAAGTATAGATAAAAATTGCTGTGACTTAAATGAATAAAAGTTGTTTGACTTGAAAACCAGGCAATTTTTCATTAAACCTTTCCAACACTGTCTTTTGGTGGGGGGGAAAAAAAAAAAAAAAAAGGAATTTTGCCTGGATTATGAGGGTGTTTTCATTCTTAATTTGCATGTTAAAGTAGAAATTTTTTTCCCTTCAAGAACAGTAAACAAACACATTTCTCTTCCCACTATTCTTTCTGTTCCACCCCTTGTCATTACTCATCTTTACTCTTCTCCCAGCCTCCACATCACCCCACTTTGCAAAGAGTATGAGGGCAAACCCAAATACACCAGATCCTCAAGATGACAGTGTTTTGGTGTTACTTTCATTTTTTCTGGGCTTCAAATTCCATCCCAGCTTAAAACTATGTAACACCAAATCAGTAAGACATTTTGATTTATAACCATGTCACAAAGGTGTCATTTAAAAAAAAATAAAATCACAGACTTGGATCAAAACTACCATTTTAGAAAACTCTTACCTGGAAGATTTGACTTATTTGGTTGTATCACTTCAGCATGTTCCTCCTTCTCATCACAGGGATCCTCTTCATCAGACAGCACTAAGAAAGCCTCTTTTGGCAGACTTTCATTGCTTTCCTGCTTCGATGGTGAACCCAAACAGTTGTCTATTTTCTCTTCTAAATCTGGGACTGTGTCATCAACTGGAAGCAAAGGACTTTTAGAAAAACAGCTCAGTTCATCTTCAGCAGGGGCTAGTTTTTCCAAAATTGGAATAATTTCATCTGTTTCCATAGAGTCAGCATTGTCCAAAATACTTTCACTTGGCTCGTCTATCATTTTCTGAACAGTGGTTTCTGAAAGACCTGTAGTACCATCTTGTTTATCCTTTGGTTCCTGGTCACCTTCCATACTGCTAGAGACAGCTTCTTCTCCAACAGCATCTTCAACATTTGTTTTTTCAGTCCTCTTTTTGTCATCAGATGAATCAGAATTAACAGTTAAATCATTTTTTTCTCCCACCTCTTCAGAAGAGTCACCAATATCACAAACTGATTTAATTTCATCTTCTGATGGGACATCTCTCTCTCTTTGGTCCAAATGATCTTTTGTATTATTTTCTTCATGGAAGTTATCTTTATTGCTATGAAGCACTCCATTTTCTGTCTCACAAGCTGAAGCACTATTGGCATCTTTATCTTGCTCAGGAGTAACATTCTCTGGAGACAGCGTTAGAGGTTTGGGGTCTATGTTATTAACTGTGCTTCCCACGCTACTTTCAGGGCTACTTTCAGGGCTTTTGGCTTCACTTATTTCAACTGCTTTTCCTTCTTCAGAATTAACACACAAATCCCCTAGGCCATTAACTTCCCTCTTGTCCTCCATACAGTCTGTATTGCTTACAGGGGAATTCAAATCAGAATCTCCATTCTCATGCTTTCCATTTAACAGTTTAACTTCAGTTGTCTTCAACAGCTCTTCTTTAACCTTATAAACAGCTTCAAGCTGTTGTCGGTCACTTGCTCTCATTGTTTTTCGTGCTTTAAAGACTTTTTTCTGAGGTTCATCTGTGCTATCCATCTTGACCCTTCAAAAAGAGTTCAGAAAGAATTGTGAAGGTAACAATTTATTATTATCTTATTACAGCATTACTAAGAAAGACTCTAGTATTCAGCATTTTAAAGCAAACCAGTTTAACTCTGTCTACAAAGAAACAACTGACACCACACTTAAATTTTGTTTGTTGTCAGTACAACTTTCTACATATACTGCATAAATAGTGATCTTTACATAATGTGAGAAGTACACGTTTTAGACCAGCCATCTCCTATTATTATAGCAAAGCCACATAACGATGTTTTTGAGCTAGAAAAATAAGGTACTAATGTAAGAGACAGCAAGCAGTACAGAAATATTCTTGGTCCATCTGTTTACATTTATCTTTCTAAAACTGTGTAGTTTCATGAGTTTCAGACAGAATTAACAACTGGGGTAAATCACAAGATTTGTGTATCAAGAAACTTCAATATACTGAAAGGATTTCTAAATGTGTCAATTAAGATACTTTCTTCTTCTGTACAGATAAAATAGACCTTTGTTCTCCATATTTACACAATGGTTATGTGAACTTAGGCTTTTATAGTACTTTCATTTAATTTACAATAGTGTTTTTCTTCAACCATTTGTGCTCCTAAGAACTACAGTTTTTGTAGCTCCTTTTAGAAAAATGTCCTTTACGGGAAACTGATTGTTTTGCCTTCCAGGTAATTTTATTAATTCCATCCAGCCATGCAAACATTAAGTAAGAACATTCATATATAAAAAGCATTTTTAAAAAATAGTCTCCTTTATTAAATCAATTAAATCAGCATTATCAAAGAAATTAAAATAATTTTGTCTTATTTCATTTTTCTATTAAACAACAAAAATCCATAAGGATTTTTATATTGGGTTTCCCCTCCCGAACGTGGTCTCTGTTAAGGACACAGTTTCAAAGAGATAGGTATGATATTGTTCAGAAGCAGAAAGCAGTTAAGAAAGTTGTTATACCTTAAATGAAACTCAGTGAGTTATATCTTGCTGATGCTAACCAATTTAGCTCTGCTGAAGCTATTATACCATCAAAAATGCCTCCTGTCTAGGTTATGGCTTTTCTTAAGTTTCTCAAAAATATGCAAAAATTCACTCAGGCAACTGTAGTTAAAAGATACTACAGCAAACAGAAAAGAGCAAGAAAATAAATCAGGCTATTATGTCTATATAAATTACCCCCTCCCCCACCCCCCAGCACCAGATAAGCAAGTGTATATACTATCAATGCAGCAGAATTATTAAGCAAAGGATGCATTTTAAATATTTAGTACAGTTCGTTTTGCATCTTCCCTCCATCTTCACTTTCATTTACAGAGCTGAGATTATTAATAACCTGCATTTTGGTTTTTCAGGTGGGATTTACATTTTTTGATTTTTCAATTAAAGAAAAAGCAGGACTACGGCCAACGCTGCTCAGATTAGCGATGGCCTTGTACAACCAAGTTGTAAAATACACAAAACAGACTCCACAGACTGTCAGGTTTGCCTTCACCCTCTTTATAACTAACCTTGCCTCTAAGTTTTATGTAGGCAGCCCTAAGATTGCTCTTTAGCAGATTTAAGTTGACAAGTTCAATATTAATTCAATTACCAAGATAAACTAAACCTTACAATCATGACATACCACAATCATAAGGCTTCTTTTACTCTTAGTTAACATGGCCTAACAAAATGTGGCCATGCTATACTGCAAGATGTTAAAAAAATAAAATTATGGTTTGCATTTTCTAGTCACATAACACTAAAATTTCCTTCTACTTTACTTCAATTCTTTATGCATGGCAATCTAGCATTCTGGTGTTTGAGTGATTGATGGTGCTTAAATAGCATTTCAGTTCACACCTCAGGAACAGAAGAACAAGTCTCCACCAAAGGCTGTAGCAGATCTACTTACAGACTCTCAATAATACCATTATGACATTAATTTTTGCCAATCTAAACAAGATTTTCTCAACAGGATTGTCTGTTACTGTATTGCCACTAGTGGGAGCAAAACATAACACCCATAGAAACACTGGTCTGAAACAGTTTGTTTTTAGAAAGCATTCCCATCACAAACCCATTTCCAGTCAGATGAAATATGAACTCCAGGTGAGCTGTTGATGTCCTTCCAGAGTTGTCTATATGCCAAACACAACATCATCATATTCCTCCAGAAGGTGATACATTAACAAAGTAATTCTAGATTTGAAGTTAGGAGAAGCATGTATATAATGACCTCTGGTACTTCAGAAGCGCATGTGCAGTTTTTGAAAGCACCTCCCTTCCTTTTCCATCAAGCGCGTGAAAAGTAAAGCACTTTTTTTTCATGTCACTATACAAGCATGTATCAGCTTTATATGTAACAGACTACTGATCACTGCACTCACATCCAATGCACATAATCACCTACAACCAAAATGCATGCTCTTATGGATGCATATATCCTGTGGAGCCCGTCTAGAAATAAAAATAGAAAATTCCGGGCTTGGATAACTTTGAAAAATTCCAAGAGCTCCTACAGCTAGTGAGAGTCTTCTGTTAATGTAGTACAAGGATAAAGAGCCTTTGTAACAAAATTAAGACACACAAGTATTTTGGTCTCCCAGATTATGTTTTCTTTTGTAAGCATTACCCTTAATTTATATTACAAAATTCACAGCCCTCCTTTTCCCGTGACCAAAAGAAATATACTAATAGATTAGTAAAACCTTAAAAGACAACTCAAAATTGAATTAATAATCACATCACTGGAGTAATCATAAAATATAAATTAAAACAAGTTACTATTTTCTGTTTTAGCTTCTGTACCTGTCTACCAAAGTCTTTCATCGTATTTCTAACATAATATACAGTAGATACAGAGTAAAACAAATGGAACTTCCTTTTTATATTCATCAAGAATAGCAATTAAAGTTATGTTTATTTCATTTTTTAGGACATTATCCAGAACCTAGCTTAGAAACAAGGCTACAGTCAGTCTGTATGGAAAAAAGACTTTGCTCAAAATACCTGTTAGATGGTTATTTAAATAGCTGTCGCGTTTTAACCTCAGCCGGTAACTAAGTACCACACAGCTGCTTACTCAACCTTCCCCCCCGCAACAAGATGGGGAGGCGGATGAAAAGTAACACCTTTACGGGTTGAAATAAAGACTGTTAAATAGGATAACAAAGGAGAAGAATAATAACAGCAGCATAATATAGAAAAGAAGCAATGCACAAATGCGATTGCTCACTACCTGTGAAAAAACCCTGATGCCCAGTTTGTTTCCGAGCATTAGTCGGGCCTCCCGGATAGCTTCCCCAGCTATATACGGAGCATGGCAGAATGTCCCTCTGGCCAGCCTGGGTCAGCTGCCCTGGCTGAGCTCTCCCAGCTTCTCCCGCACCTGGCAGGGCATGAGAAGTTGAAAAGTCCTTGACTTAGTGTAAACACTACAACTACTTAGCAACAACTGAAAACATCAGTGTGTTACCAACTTCACTCTCATGCTAAATTCAAAACACAGGACTACACCAGCTACTAGAAAGAAACTTAATTCTATGCTAGCTGAAACCAGGACAGTATCCATCCTTTATTCCATACCACCTACATCGTGTCCAGATCCTGTATTTCCCAATACATTCCAATTAATCACTATCACTTTTCCTGTCTTTTGATATGTATACACAAGTATCATTTCCCTTAATACATAGGCCATCCTTCTACAGTGTCTGTTGAGTTCATTTAATCCATGGTTTTGGGAGCCATGTGTCAGAACAGTCTCACAAGGCAGCAGAGATGGTTTGTGATGTTGGACTGTTTCATGTTGCATTCAGAGGTTGTAGCTGATGTATCTGGCATGGTCCACACTCACAGTCTATGGGTCGAAGATGTCAATATTGAGGCCAGTTCTGGTTCTTCATTAATTTGGGTGATTCTTACTATTATGTAGCAATTAGCAGGATATAAATCATCCCCTTGAGGTATACACTGGACTGCCCCATCCCTCCGCATCACCCACCAAGCAAAAGCAATCCCACAGATGGGTCTAACCTTGCAGGAATAATGCAGGCTGTGTACCCTAACATATTCTTTATGTGTATTACAGGAATTTTATGCCCTTCTACAGTACATAGATGTTTTTGACTAGGCAGGGCTAGCTTAATTAGTGTTAACTAATCAGATGGCCTTCACTAAATCCGTATCCCCACATTTTAGGGTCCCACCCACTGCTCTCAGTGTCATCTTTAGCAGTTCATTGCGTTGTTTGAATTTCCCAGTAGCTGGTACATACCAGGGGATGTGATACACCCACTCAATGCCATGCACTTTGGCCCAGGTTTCTATGAGGTTGTTTCAGAGATCAGTCCCGTTGTCCAACTCAGTTCTTTCTGTGGTGCTATGTCACTGCAAGATTGCTTTTCAAGTCCCGGGACAGCATTCTGGTTGGTGGCACGAGATATGCTTCTAGCCATCTGGTGGTTGCTTCAACCGTTCTAAGTATGTAGCACTTCCCTTGGTGGGTTTGTGGAGGTGTGATATAATCAAATCTGCAGCCTTCCACATATTTTTATTTCAGTCACTACCCTTCATACCAAAGAGGTTTTATCCACTTGGCTTGCTTGACTGCAGTGCATGTTTCACATTCATGGATAAACTGTGCAGTAGCATCTATGATAAAGTCCACCCCTTAATCATAAGCCCATTTATATGTTGTATCCCTTCTTTGATAAGCTGAGGCATTACAGACCCAACAAGCTACCAATAATTCACCCTTTTGTTGACAGTCCAAATCAACCTGAGTCTCTTCGATCTTAGAAGCCTGATCCACTTGCTGGATGTTCTGATGTTCTTCAGTGGCCCAAAGCTTGGGTATGTGGGCACCTATGTGAGATACGTTTACAGTCAGGTTTTCTAGCCAGGCAGCAATATCTTACCACAATGGAGAAGCTCAGATAGCAACTGGCAGTGCAGAGGCAAACCTCTGTTTCCATTGTTGTATCCATCCCCCCCACAGGGCATTTGCCAACATCTCTATACTGACTGATGGATAATGTACTGGCCACTTTTTTCATTCAGCAACATCTAAAGCCTGCTGGATGGCATTCACCTCTGCAAAACTGACTCAATTCACATTGTCCTTCAGCCATTTGTCATCTAGGACTCTATACAGCAGCCTATGTTCAATGTTTTCCTACAATACACAGTGAATGGGATACTGTTTCTCATTTTCCAGCAGTTTATTATACAAAGAGGCCTCTTCAGCGCTTCACCTCCTCTTCAAATTATATTCTGAAATCTTGCATTCTGGCCAGTCCATGATTACATCCCAGATTCCAGAGCATCTGGGGTTTCCTGCTTGAGCTTACTGTGTGATCAGTGTGACCTGTTTATTTCATTAGTATAATGTATAGAAAGGATGTTCCCTTTTAAGATCCAACCCAGGAGTCAACATGCCAAGAGAAGCTGTATTTCAGCATACACTGAAAATCTCTTTGCAGTTTGGGCATAGTGGGCTTTGGATCATCTGCATCCTCCAACTCCAAAACTCTAGTGCTTGACCTTGATTCTCCCCTGGTGGTTTCTGCCAGAGACTCCAGGGAGGGCCATTCTCCCACGCTGTAGTTTAGAGCACAAAGGGTCTGCCTGGAATGGCCCAAGGGCTACTGCACAACTTATTTCATGTTTAATTTGTTCAAAGGCTCATTGTTGGTCAGTTCCCCATAAACCAGTTCTTCAGGGTTATGTGATAGAGAGGGCTTACAATGAGACTGGAAGTTGGGACATGCAACATCCAGAAACCCACAATTTCTAAGAAAGCTTGTGCTTGCTTTTTGCTAGTTGGTGGAGACAGGGCTGCTATTTTAATCACATCCACTAGGATCTGATGACACCCATCTTGATATTTTATTCCTAAAAAATGGATTTCCTGTGTAGGTCCCTGGACCTTACTTCGTTTTATGGCAAAACTGGCTTTCAGAAGGATTTGTACTATTTTCTTCACTTTCTCAAAAACTTCTGCTGCTGCACTGCTTCATAAGATGATGTCATTTATGTGTTGCAGGTTTTCTGGAGCTTTGCCCAATTCCAGTACAGTCTGGATCGGTCCGTAGCAAATGGTGGGGCTGCAGTTCTACCCCTGGGGCAGTCGATTCCAGGTGTGCTGGACACCCCTCCAAACGCAAGCACTGTGGCTTGAACTCTGCCACAAAAGGGATTGAGAAAAATGCATTAGTGATCTCAGTTGTGGCGTACCACTTGGCTGCTTTTGACTCCAGTTCATACTGAAGTTCTAGCATGTCTGGCACAGCAGCACTCATCAGCAGTATGACTTCAGTCAGGTCATGATAGTGTACTGTCAGTCTCCACTCTCCATTAGATTTGCACTGACCATACAGGACTGTAAAGTGTGACCAAGTCTTGCTGATCACTCCTTGGTTCTCCAGTTAACAAATATGGATGGAGATGAGGTAGTTGGTGCACTATTGCTGCCAGTACATTCCCGTGGTAACAACTTGCAGCTGTTTTTCTTTGACCCTCAGCAACCCTGCAACAGAAGGGCTTTCTAAGAGACCAGACTAAGTAGGCAATGGTTCAATTTCCTTAGTCTCTAAGGCAACTATTTTAAAAGCCCACCGTACCCTTTCTGGGTCTTTGAAAAATGCTCTACAGAGGTAGCCTATGCCCAGGATGCATGGAGCCCCTAAACCAGTCACAATGGGGTGTTCTTTTCAGTCATTCCCAGTTAGACTCACTTCAGACTCCGGTAGAGTCAACTGTTGGGATCCCCCTGTCCCTCCAGAAGGGTTCCGCTCCTTCATGGGTTGATGGCATTAAGATACTCTATGCACCAGTGTCCACTAGAGCCGTATGCTCTTGTGGATCTGACATACCAGAACCATCAAATCCACACAGTCCAATAAACCTGGTTGTCTTCTACCTGGCTGGAGACAGGAGCCCTCTAATCCTGGTAATCATATTCATTACTTACTACTTGTAAAAATGACTTAGAAGTCCCTTCAAGAGGATGACAAGAACAATCAGGCCTTCCACTCAATCTGGGAAACTGCCTGCTGGAAACTGGAGTGGCATTTTTCATGGAAGAGCCCCCTTTTGTGATTATTTGTCATTGTAGCTCACACACTCTTGTCTCTAGGGTAGGGACAAGTTTCCCATCCCACTTTGTCACATCCTCTTCATGGTCATGCAGGTATAACCATAGGGCTCCTTGTGGTGTGTACACCCTACATCCTCTTTTGAGCAGGGGAATGCTTACACCTAATAGCTGAGATATTGGTCTATAAAAGCGGGAACTTAACATATACTTCTGACCTGCAAGGCCTCCTCTGGAAGTTTCTCCACAGCCTTCTCCAAGTTGCTGGACTTCCTGGTCCTGTTTTTATTTCGAACCGTTTTTTACATTCTTTAGACAGTCTTTACCACGGCCAAGAAACAACCCTATAGGGAAGAAAAGAGGTTTTCTTTGTATTGACAGAGTTGACTAGACACTTCATTCACTGCTGATGCCTCTTCTTCCTTCCAGGCCAGTAGTGACATTGATTTGGCATACAATAGTGGTACACTCTGTGCAATCTTCTGCTATGTGGGTCAGACACACTGGCCTTTATTAGGACTACTTCCTGTAATGCTAATTCCCTCAGGTACTGGATACCTTATCTTCATCGTGGTCCACTTGCCTGGGTCATCTTTGTCGGGATACTTTTGTACATTGTCATACAACGTCATCTTTGAAGGGATGCTTTTCTCTCATGCATGACAGGAGTAACATCCAAAGCCTTGAGGGCTTGTGTCCCTTTTCCAACTGTCTTGTTAATGACCTCTTCTTCCCTAGACAGGGATCCCAGCTGCTTGGTTTCCCCACTCACAAATTCCAGGCTACTGGCCCTTTTATCTCAGCATCAGAGCAGCCAGGTGACAAACTGCTTGCCTGGATACCAGCTGAAATATTTTTGTGTATCTCACAGCTCACTTAGGGATTGGGTGGTTTTATTTAGATCTGCCTCTTCCTCTTTTCTTGTGATGGACACACTTTGTCATCCTTTATTAAATGAGTTGATGACCATGTTAGTTTCTTCTTGTGTATAAGGGTGACTGATAACAGTATGGGTTGGTGCTCCAGTTCAGCTGCAGCACTTGTTGCTAGTGTTGATCTCTGGGCTGTATTCTTAAACAGTTGTTTAATTCTAAACAAGACTTGAATGACATTCAGGAGACCTAATAACTGAAGGATGCTTGTCTGAGTATCCCAACGATATTCAACATTCCCAAGAGCTATTGTAAGTAGACTGGATGAGAAGGGGAAGATAAAGAAAGGTGTCTCCCCTGCATATTGGCTCTCTGAGAATAAGTAGTAAAAAGTGCAATTACTAGTACTAGCTTCTGACAGATTCCTCCTGAAGTATAGTGATCAAACCACCACTGTTGCTCCATTTCGTCCATTGTCTGCCACCATGGAGTAGAGATACCAGACTGGTCTAACAATCAATAATTTTATCATACCATAACCCAATGCTTTACAGTAAAGAGCAATAGCCTTAATCTAACAGCCACCCAGAAGTGATCAATGATGCATAAACAGAGATAAACAATACATATGTAAGATGCTACGTAACACAACTCAGAACAAACAAAACCACATTCTGACCGGAAAGATTAAACTAATATAATGAATGCTTATAGCAAACTTTTTTTAACACACTCTGGTCAGATCTGTCATTATCTCAACCCTTGTGCCCCATGCTGGGTGCCCAAAAGGAACTACTGTGGTTTAACTCGTTGGCAACTAAGCACCATGCAGCCACAGGCCTACACACACACACACACACAGTCCCAATGGGATAGGAAGGACAATGGGAAAACCCTACCTCTTGGGTTGAGATAAACAGTTTAACAGGATAACAAAGGAAGTGGATTAATAATGAAACCACCACAAAGTGATGCACAAATGCAATCACTCACCATCTGCAAACCCCGCCCCCCCATGTGAAGTGTCTTCAAACAGCAATCACACCTCCCAGCTAGCTTCTCTAGTTTATATAGTGGGCATGATGCTATGGAATATCCCTTTGGCCAGCTGGGGTCAGGTGTCCTGGCTGTTCTCTCCCAGCTTCTTGTGCACTTGGCAGGGTATGAGAAGCTGAAAACCCCATTACTTCATGTAAACACTACTGCTACCTAGCGACTACTAAAACCATCAGTATGTTATCACACTATTCTCATCCTAAATCCAAAACACAGCACTATACCAAGTACTAGAAAGAAAATTAACTCTACCCCAGCTGAAACCAGGACAGTAATTCATGCATATTTTCAGTTCGATCCCATAGTCTTTTGCAACCATAGAATATCCAATAAAAGCTACTGTTATATGACAAATGTATAAGCACAGATGAGAATAAAAGATGAACACTAAACACTGGTTAACAGCTAAATACCATGCATCACTGCAGACCAGCCTTAAAGCATTTCCAGCCACACCCACAAGGGAGCACACTGCAGCCAAGTATCAGACTTCATGTCAGAGCTGGGGGAAAAAAGAAACAATTCTGTAACTAGTCTAGACAGTTTGGTCCTACTGGTGCAAGCCAATCATCATAATCTAATAAATACTGCCTTCTAGTCTTTCAAAGGGGTAAGGAGGTTGCTCTTCAGAGAGCAGCTCTAAGGCAGGTGAAGTTAATTCAGTCTTGCACAAATAAAGCATTTAAAACTAGTGGTGTTCTAGATTAATCTATGTTGATAGTTTCCCTTTGTACTTAGCAATTAACAAAACAATTAGCTACATTTGCTATGCAGTTCCCTCACTTGATTATTTTCAGTGTTTACTCACTGTGTGACCAAGTGACAAGAAGGAAAGGAGTGGCCCTGGCACTGCAGAAGAACATCTTTTATTTCAAAGACAGACATCTGTACAGATCAGCACAAAATGACTCCTGCACCAGGGTTAAATATGTGAATAAGGTGATAGGTTTTGGGTTGCTTTTTTGGTCTTTTTTTTTTTAAACACAATAATAAATTTTGAAACACCAACACACAGAGCATAAATGTGTATAGTTTTTGAGATACCGCTTACAAAAATTCCCTTTAAAATTTAAAAATATCTACTTCAACGTGTGAGCCAGAAACACACCAGTAGGCACCTCCCTCCAATAATATTTGGAGCTTTCTTTCTCATGACCAAATGCGTACAAACCCAAATATTCTAGTGCAGCTAGGAGCACATGAAGGATTCCTCTTACAGCCGATTTTTAGAAGTTTTCCCTTTGTTTCCTTATTTATTATTATTACTCTGTAGAGAAATTGCAGCTCTAAAGGAACTGCTATCCATAGCCTAGCTGCTATGGATTAGCCTATAATCGCATGCTCATATGAGCAGCCCAGGAGCTGCTCAAAACGTTAGCCAATCAGCAAGCAGCTGCCTGAATCCTGCCTGGTAACAGGCAGCAGACAAAGAGAAGGTCATGGAAACATGGGGGGAGGGGGGGGAGAAGGGCGAAGAGAGTTGGAATCTAAACAATAGCACACAACGGGGTTTGCATAATATCATCAGTCTAGAACAGTGTTGGCACAGGGTTCCTGGAATGCCTGCAGCACTAGCCAAAAGCGCCACAACCATACAACATTTGCCAAAGCACAAAGAACTACATGGAGGAAGTCAAGCCTTTGATCATGAAAATCAGTGCTGAAATATGCAAGTCTACTCAAAACATACCATAGCAAAACCAAAGAAAACGAGGCAGCAAATGGTCAGGAGTATTTTGTTCTAGATGGAGTCTCACAGTGAATGAAAGTGGTGAAAAAAACCTACCTTTTAAGTAGCGGATCATAAAAATATCTGGTTTCAGTTTAAATCCTCTACAGCGATGTTGATATAAATTTTCAAAAATTTAAAAACTGTTTTCAAAAAAGAAAAGAAATAACCATTTGTGATCTACTCTTACAGAAGGCACATTGATATACTGTGCCAATAACTTCTTTTATCTACTACTAATACAAGTCTGCTCAGCTCACTGAATGAAAGATTCACACCACCAACCAGCCTACTGTGATCCACATACAACTATGCCTTTATTTTAAATGGTAACAAATAAGAGAAGATATACGACAAGCACAAGTAATGTTTCTTCCAGCACACCACGGAACATTTGAGTTTTCCTCCCTTTTAGGCTAAAATTATATTAGCATTGGCTGAACAAAGGAGAATGTGCCCTTTTTTAAAGAAAAAACATCACCATGCTGTCCTAGTTCACAGAGTGCAAATACAGCAAAATAAGGTCCGCTGTCATTAAAAGACAGAGAAATCTTTAGCTTGTTTTTCTTCCCCTTGTTTAATACCCAGCATTGAGGTTGGCGGTTTAAGAAACAAGCAGGCTTCTCCCCTGCGGCAGAGCTCTGTAGTTTGGCAAGCGCATCCCAGGGGGAGCCCGCGGGGACCCCGCACCCCGCCCGAGTCCTCTCCCTGTGGGCCGCGCCAGACAGAGCCTCGGCACTGCGGGGAACAGACTCCAGCCCCGCACCCGATTGGCTGGAAGGAGAGGCCAATCGGTAGCCAACCAGAGAGCAGCTCCTTAAATTCTACCCAGCAACAAACCGCCGCGAGGCCGTCGCAAGAAACCGCCAAGACAGGAACACGCACGCGGGGCCCAGAGCACAGGCCGGCGGGTTCGCGCTCAACGGGAATGTCTAAAACGCTGGTAAATGACGTAAGAAAACGTTAACGGGTTTCACTTTGAAACCTGGAGCTACGCAAAAGCGCTAACCCACAAGTGGTGTACAAGAGGGCATGCGGGTGTAGCGAAGATTTGGTGTTTAACATGCAAAAGCATTTTTCAGGCTCTTTTAAGACTGCTGAATTTCTGCAATATTAAATACTGAATAAAAAACCTGCTGAGATCCAGCCCAGGTCCAAGTACAGCAGCTGGCACCTTTCCTAGCTCCAAATATGATGCACGGCTAGGGCTTTTTTAGCATCCCAACGGAAGCACCAGAATCAGTGGTTCTTCAGAAGCGTAATATGATTTCTGCCATGCAAGTAGAGGACCTTCTCACCCACCCTTGTGAACTGCCATCTGAAGAATCAGGTCAGTAAAACATTAAGTCAACTGTGCACACCCAAACGTATGGTTACAGGCTTGGTAAACCAGAGTAAATTTACAGTACAGTTTGAAACAGGTTATATGGTCTTGTGTACTGTACCTGATGAACAACTTTATGTACAAACTTGAGCTAGGTTTCCATCACTTTGGGCATCACAGGGAATTAAGCGGCTATCCTGTCCCTCCTCTACCTCTAGACTATAACTGCCTTTGACTTTGGCTCATGAACCTGTTCCTCATACTAAATTAGTAATGTTAGTTCTTTTCCCGTGAGACTGCTATGCCTCATAGAAAAAATGGATTCCTCATAGGGAAGAAAGGACTGTCACACCCATAAATAGAACTAGGATCTTTCATCTGCTGCTGATTTTGTAGAATTGTCCTCACATAGTTCATCGGGTTATGCCTTGGTAGCTACTACATATAAAACACGTGCTTTTGAAGATGAAAGAATACAAACCCAGTGAGAATCTTTCCTAGAGAGCTTCTCATTAAAATACATTCTCCAGTTAGCCCTACACCTGCAACTCAAGACCATTAGAAACAACTAGTCTTTAACACATGAAACAAACTCATTCTCCAAGATTTTTGTCATTTTCTGTAAACCAAACTTCAACAGCCATTTAAACCAATAAAACTGCCCAAGTGGAACTCTGCCAGAGCAACACCGATGGATGCCGTTTTCTTACTTCTCACAAGTCTTGGGGATTTCACATTTTATCAACAGCTCAAAACATAAGCTTTCAGTTCAGCTGTGAGATCTCCAACACTAAACAAATACTGCTGTTTGAAATCTCTAGCAGAAAAGTTTGACTGTCTTACAGATTTATTTTTTAAGCACAAGCTAAAACACCAAGTATGTTTGTTTCTATAAAAAATAGATTAACTAAAATTTTATATAAAATTTGAATTTGTGCATTTAAAGACACATTAGTGGGGTATTTTTATACACAAATGTTATACTGTTCCATCTCCAGCACAGGATTGACAGTTACCAATACCCTTCAATACAAGGAGCAGCTAGGAATTCCATGGAAGTGGACTCTAACTGTGAGAACATATCCACAATTAAAAACTTAAATCAACTTCTGATATTCTAAACTTAAAACCTGACTACCCTGAATTAATTTTTCATGTACACGTAGACACACAAAAAGAAAAAAAAAAAAGAGAAACTCTGTGTAAAAAATCCTTAAAGAAAGAAAGATGTCAGGCTTCTCTATGCATTACACAGTAGTTGTGGGGGTTATTTTCCTTTTTATAGGCAAAATTTCAAGTGAAAACAAAACTTACAGCTATAAGGTGTTACTAATGTATGTGGAACTGCATCCTTTTAAGACAGACCTCTTTACAAGCTGTCTGTTAAATAAAATGCAAAGTAACACCATCCTAAATGGAAAAAAAGTATACATTTACCCATAGCATTCTTTACTTTCTAAATTAGTTCACATATTACAACTATGGTGACACAACCTTGGCTTTCAAAACACTTGCAACTTGGTGACATCAAAGGTGAGCTGTCTGATGCTAACAGTGGTTTCCTGAGGTCACTTCTCAAATGCCAGAAAAACCAGAAATGAAAACCCAAAACCAAAAAGGTGACATTCCATAAAATATTATTGCTTGTCATACATACAAACGCCTTTTAGGAGATTTTTTTGGGCAAAGATTACATTTTCACAGGAACAAACGATAAGCAACAATTTAAAATGGCACTAAAATAGCAGTGGCTTGGTTGGGTGTGGGGATCTGCCATTTATAAAATATTATCGGTATTTCCTGTAGGGAACATAACCTTTCCCAGGAGGGGCCGTGCAACTGCTGCCTTGCTTACCTGCCCCGTGCTCAGCCCTGCCCTTCCACACACAGAACTCGCCGCTGAGCTCCCAGCAGGCGCATCACCTCAGACTGGAGGTGGCAGGTCTTCAGTACGTGAAGGAACCAGCTGTCCCACCAGTGAATTAAACTGAAGTCTAGTAGGGACTTTTCATAATATTTACCTTTTGGGGGCAGGAAGGCTATTTGTCTGTTTTCCACATGAAACGATGAATTTTCTTTCTGGGAGTGTGGGAGGGGGCCCTGTCGCCATCTTGTCCCCTCAGCCCCTCGCGGCCCGGCAGAGCCAAACTCCCCTTCTCCAGCCTAGGGCCGGGGACTGCAGGAAATGTGCATACCCGCTCGGGATTGGCTGCGGGAGAGCTACTTTCCATCAACCAATACGCAACCGCGAAGCCGAGCCATCCCGGGAGCCGTGTGGAAATCTACCCGGCAACCGGCTAAAATTAGACCGGGCGTCCTGGCGCGTCACCGGGGCTGAGCTGGAGAGAGCCCCTCCCCGGCGGTGACGTCAGCACGTATGAGAACACGCCGCGCGGGTCCTCCTCCTCCCTGGAACGTGCGCCCGCGACGCTGCGGCTGCCGAGGAGGTGCAGGGGAGTAGCCGGTCTGCACACACGAGGGACGAAGGGACAGCAGCTCTTCCGGTTTCCCGCGGACAGCTGAGGCGTTACGCGGGGGTATGGCACACCGACCTCCCGCGCGGTTCGGGGCATTTTGGCGTGATGGTGTTTTTAAAGAGGGGAAAAAAAAAAAAACAAACTCTGAAATAATTCTCTCCTCAAATCGAGACTCTTAAAATCTGCACCACCTCTTTCTTGCTTTCGTTTCTAAGCAGGCAGGAACAGAAACCAGCTTACCCCAGCTGTTTGAGACATCCCACCTCAGTTCAGAGGCATGAAAACTGAGTCATCCACGACATGTCATTACATGTGGACTCCTATCTCAAGTTCTAGATGACTTTATAGTCACGTGTCAGACACACCCATACAATTCATGCAGCCAAACCAAAGACAGCGTGGGATTTGGAAAGGTGACCAGGCTTAACCAACAAATGAAACCCCTTAAATAGGTAATGCATCTTGGGGGAAAAAAATAGCTAAAAAGTAAAGCACACAGTTTAAAAATGATTATGTAAATAGATGATCTACTAATAATTTGAGCACTGATGTGCATGTACAGCATTTCATCATTTTCAACCTACGAGACGGGTATCATCCACATGAGTTTGAATTTTCAGTACTGCTGACTGACCACACACTTCTGACTGCAGCGGAAGCAAGCGAAGAGGTTTCCACACCTTCCTTTCCTCATCTGCCCCCAGGTTTCTGTTTCATGGCATCAGTTAAAAGCAGGCGAAAGCCAACAACCGCGAGATAGATTCATTACCCATGCCTAGCATTAGTCTGTTTGTCACAAGCACCCTTCTTTACGGAAGGGTAGCTTACTCCATAGATGTTAGTTAGCTACTGCTAATAAATTTTACTAGCAACTGTGTCCTCCTGCCTACAAGTTAGTCAGTACCCAGAGGCTAAATGTTTTCTGCAAGAAACTAACGACGAGGAAAGATGGGGACTGAAAAACAAACATATCAACCTAATATTCTGTTCATTACTAGATACAAGAGAAAAATCAAAAAGTGTGTTTTCAGTGCTGGTTGCCCACCATGTTAATATGCTGAGGACCCCAGATAACGCAAGTTATTCATGTTCTGACAATGATAAACAGTCACTGTCTAATAAATTTCTATGGCAGTCAATTTCTCACTATACGAAGCATACAGTGGAATAAAATTTATTTACCCTAGTAAGAAGTGTATAGCAGCAGATTAAATTCTCTTGGGTCAATGGTCAGGGAATTATTTTTCTGTGTTTGCTGCTAGGCAGAGATTTGTCACGTCTCAACCTTGTAAAGACTTGTAAGAAAAATTACCCGAGGTAATACCCAAACTGCACTTTAAACAGTTCATACTCCAACACGTAAGCAACCATAGCATAGATGATTCTTCAACTTCAGTGCACTTAGAAAATGCTCTGCAGACACAGATTGCCAAAAAATTAATTCTTTGCTAATCCAGCCAAGGAATAAGAAGCAGAAAGTGGACAAACACAAGATGGTTCCTTCATATAGTTCCAATGATGGAAATAAATGTGAAGAATGACAGAACTAGATTTGTGTTGTAGTTTAGCCTCAGCCAGTAATTAAACACTATTCAACCACTTGCTCACCTCTACTCCCCTTCCCAGTGAGATGGGGAAGAGAATCTTAAAAAAAATACGTAGGTTGAGATAAAGACAGTTCAATAGCATAACAAGCAATATTAATAATCTAAAATGATATACAAAAGAAATTGCTCACAGTCTGTGCAACCCCCTCCACCAATGCCCAGCCTGTTTCTGAGAGGCAATCAGACCTCCTGGCTAGCTTCCCCACTCTCTCCACGGAGTGTTACGTTATATGGCAGGGAATATCCCTCTGGCCAGCCTGGGTCAGCTGTCCTGGCTGGGCTCTCCCAGCTTCTTGTGCACCTGACAGGTGAAAAGTCCTTGACTTAGTGTAAACACAACTACAGAGAACATCAGTGTTACCAACATTATTCTCATCCTAAATCCTTTTGGCTACTAGAAAGAAACAACTCTGTCCCAGACAAACCCAGGACACTGAAGACTTTTTTTAAAAAATAAAACCAAAGAAGAAAAAAGTGGGTTAGCATTAAAAAACCCCTCTAAAACAGTACCTTTAAAGGTGAACAGATGACTAGTCCAACAGCCTTTCAAAGAAGTGTTACATCTTCAGTAAGAGAGCAGTTGATCAGAAAATCCTTTTGTACTTGGCTCTTCAAAAAATATTTTAAAAAATTCTTTCCAATGTTTTTGAACATTAATAACAAAATTGCATCCATTCCGCATGAAGTGTGTTGATACTACCTTACACAGTATGCAGTCATGTTTGCATAAAAAGGATGAAACAAAACAAGAATATGATGCAAGCACTGGTGAGGTTGCATGGGAATTCAGATCAGGGACCTCAGCCACATTAAAGATAACCTTTCCATTTACTGGAACAAATATAAAATAAACCAGGAAGTAAAAAAAACCCTCAGCCCAAATCAGCTGTCTGTTATTAACCATGTAGCTGCTTTTAATTCCTAAGCCAGCACAACAGTAGGGACAGAAGGGGGAACAGAGAACAGCTTCCAGTGTGTATTGCGTACTGGCCTTTCAGTAGCAACTTACATTACCTGTACACAACTACAGCACTGCACTATGTCAGGGAGCCCAACCTGGAGAAATGAATTGAGTAGGATCAGTGCTTTGTTACAGTCAGCTCCTTGAATGGAGTGACAACTCAAATCACAGGAACACCAGGGTTGCTGCACCCAAACATGCAACACAACAGCCTTAGGTTTCCCGGTGTGATTGTACAAGTCTGTAATGGACAGGCAGCCTTCTAGAAGTTGACATGATGGGACACCTGCAGTGTCTTGTCAGCTTCATCTGGTTAATTCAGACTTTAGGGACAGGGTAAGGAGACCATACCCACAATTAAATATATTTGGTATCTTCAAGTGCATGTCTTACTTATTTTTCAATGCTTGTAACTACTCCTGACATAAAAGCCACAGGTATAATACTACTACATATACAATACTATGTAGCTATTTCTTGAAAGCCAAAAAAAAAAAAAAGTACAGTAAAGAAGATTAAAGATCTAATTTAACTCCAGGTTTTGGACTGTACTAGATCACAGAGCGGTGGAAGAACCCTGAAACACGTTCCTGATACGCAGTCCAAGATACACACACAAAGCTTCTTGCCAACTGACCTGATGGTACTATGCCATTACTAAACATTACTTTGGTTCTTTAAGTTGGATGATGAACTCTATTCTGTAACATTCTGAGGTATTCCTGGTCACAGGAAGCCAGACTTACATACATCTGAGACATAGAAATTCTGTACTCACTCATCTATTTGGATTACACATTAATTTCATAGAATCATAGAACTGTTTGTGCTGGAAGGGACCTCATTAAACCATCTAGCTCCAACTTCCTGCCATGGGCAGGGACACCCCTCCACCAGATCAGGCTGCCCAAAGCCCCATTCAACCTGCCCTTGAACACTCCCAAGGAGGAGGCATCCATAGTTTCTCTAGGCAACATCTGCCAGTGCCTTACGACCTTCATCAAGACTTTGACACCCACCAAAGCTCCCCTTTTCAGCTGGAGAGGGGAGAAAACATACTGAGAGGCTTAGGAGTGGACATAAAGGACAGGAAGAGATCATTCTGCAATTAGCATCACGGGCAAAACAGACCTAACACAGAATAAAGAAAACTCTAATTTATTACGCTGCACTGCACACCCAGTGACACCAGTTGGGTAATGAGAACCGTAACCAGATCTTAAAACATCTACCCCCACCACTCCCTTCTTAGTAGTCTTCGTCATGATTTTGCTCCCTCCTTCCCCCCATATTGTGGCACAAGGAGGGGCAGGGACTGAGGGAATGGGGGTTTTGGTCAGTTCCTCACAAGATGTTCTTTCTCCTCCTTAGCCAGGGGAAGCATTCCTCATACCTTTCCCCTGCTGCACTGTGGGGTATCCCCCATGGGAGACAATCTTCCACAAACTTCTCCAGTGTGAGTCCTTTCCCACTGGTCTTTAGCTTTTCACCATCTGCCCCGGCGTGGGTCACTTCTATGGGGTGCAGTCACAAATCCCAGAATGTCTCTCAAGCCTGAACCACTCCAGCCTGGTCCTACATGGATTCACAGTCCTTCCCCCCCAGCAAACCTGTTCCGACATGAGTATCTCTCTCTCATCAATATGTCTCTGTCTCTCCATGGGCTGCAAGTGCTGGCAGGGGCTTGCTCCAACATGGGTCACAGCATCTTCTCCATGCCTCTACCTGCTCCAGCATGGGGCCTCTCCACGGGCTGCAGGTGGGGTCTCAGCCTTTTCCATGGGCTGTGGGAGAACATCTGCTCCACCATGGGTTTCTCCATGGGCTGCATCTTTCTCTCCAGCATCTGGGGCACCTCCTACCCCACTTCTTCATTGACCTTGATGTCTGTACAGTTTCTTACATCGTCTCACTCCCTTCTCTTGGAGCAGAGAATGCAGCTGCTTGCATTTTTTTTCCTCCTAAATGTGATTCCCAGAGGAGCTGTGACCATCACTGATGGGCTTGGCCTTGGTCAACAACAACTCTGGCCTCAGGTTGTCTGGTGTCTACTCTCTCAGGCCTGCAGAGAGCTTCTCGCTGCTTCTTGCAGAAGCCACCCCTAGCAGGCCCCCCTCCTCCACCAGAACCCAGCCACACAAAGCTACAACACCCATCTGTTGAATCCATGTCTCTCCAATTTAGAGACAAGGATGTCATGTGAGACACTGTCAGATCCTTTGCACAAGTCCAGGTAGACGGTATCTGTCAGTTCCCTTATCTACCAATGCTGCAATCCCATCATAGAAGGCCACCGGATTTGTCAGGCATGATTTGCTCTTAGAGAAGCCATGCTGGCTGTCACCAATCACCTCCTTATTTTTCACGTGTCTGAGCATAGTTTCCAGACTTTCGTGACTTGGTATCTATAGTAAACATACCAGGAAAATGAATTAAGGAAGAGTATATTTATAACCCACAGTTGGTTTTGGATGGCTCTGCTTAGTATTCAGTTATCCCAAGCAAACACAAAGTGTCATCATGACGAAGTTGAGTATTGCATCAGCTAAAAAGGTCAGACTGCAGAGAAAAATCCATGTCTTATGTGCCAGTGGAACCTTAAGGGAATCTAACTACTGAAGCTTGAAATGGCTTAGCCTGGAATTAATTATAACTTACATAAACATGATTTGCAAAATCCATGTGTCTGCATATGATAATCAAAGATAGCCAAATAATCTGTTGCAAGGACCAACAAGAAAGTAGTAACCCCTTAGAGTGTCACAAATTAGCCCAAAAAGAAGAAAATTTCTACTCTTTAGAAGAGGTTGATGGCATTAAAGCCTTTCCTTTTCTTGCACCCAATTCATTTTTGCTACAAAGACTGAAAACTGATTTCCCTGGCCTTTCTCTTTCCTGAAAAATAACATGAAAAACAACTTGAAAAACCATACTAGGAAAAAAATAAACAGAATTAAAAATACCCCCAAACACCAGTTCTGCTTGGCATATACCAATTGTTTTGTGCTCACGTAAACCTCTTCACTAAGTAAGTAATCATTTCTTGGGTTCCATTAGATAGTACAGTATGACTTCACAGTAGATACAAAAAATATACCTTCCTGTCCAGCTTACCAGTATTTAGTATCTAGGGACTAAGTCACTTCCAGATAATTTGTAAGATAATTTGAAAATACATGGAACAATAAAGAAGCTCACCTGAGTAAACTACAATGCAACTGTACTTAGTTGCAAAAAGTCATCTATAAATACAGTAATTAAAATTTGATGCAGCTTTCCTGTCTCAGAATAATGACCAACATGACAATTTGGGGACACACACTTACAGTAACACATAAAAGGAGAGAAGTTGAGCACACAGCGCACCTACTGGAGAACTACTTTTATTAGATGATTCTCTCCTTTTGCCAATTACCTGCAGTCACATTTGTCTTCAACGTAGATATCAAACATTGATTTTGAACAAGCCATGCATAAATTCTGCCACACTTATAGTGAAATAGTTTTCAGTAAATACCCTAGATATGATCATTGTGATCTCAACTGATGGCATTCACTCTTTGAATCCCTAAGGAAGAATTTCAAATACTGAAGTGCTAAGTCTGAAACAATAAATTATTAATGAATTCAACACCAGTTTTAAAATGCTGTTAAATAGATGAAAATAAATTCCAATGTATACAAAATGCTGATAGCATTTCCCTCCAACAATTTTAGACAAAGCTGTTTTACTCTGCCAATCTTTTCTGTCCTCACACATGCTTCACTGAGAACATGAAAGACTTCTCAGATTTAGACTGGTGGAGAAAGGACGAGTGAAGTGGAAGCACAGTGGAGGGGAGCGACAAGAGAAGGATAAAACAGGAGACAGGGATCTTAATTTTAACTGTTATGAAAAAAATTTAATTATGACCAGAGTGAGCAAGCAGTCAAATTTACTTTTATTGTTCTTGGTACTATATGACTCCTTTCCCAACAAAGACATGGCTCCTCCCTCTACCAAATGCATGTATCTTGCACTTACTTTACTGATGGAGAACTGAGCCATAGCAAAAGCAAGCTAAATGGCTCACTGAAGATCAAGACAAAAAGAGACCAGAAATAAACCCAACCAACCACAACAACAAGACCCCCTCAGTTTGTGACTTAAGCCTTTCCTTTACTTCATTTATGCCATGTCTTGTTTAAAAATAACACAAAGCCACCAGTAGTTACCTGACTGACTTTGTAAAATCAGACCTTGCATTAGATTCTTCTAAAGAAAACTGATGTTATCTGAAGAAATGAGTGACACCAACCTCTTTTTTGCCTATGTTTACATTGGTAGCCTGTTATCACAGCCACTTAAACCGCTATTTTGAATCTGTCCAGCACTCTAAGGTGCTTTGATAAAATACAATAAAACTAGAAGACTATTTTGATAGCTACTGCAAAAAGACACACAGCAAAACCTGCATTTGGCCACAGGCCTGTGCCATTTCTTGATTTGTAAACATCTTGTAGCTGCATATAAGAAGAAGTCTAAGATGAACTTTATGGAGGGGTGGGGAGGATGGAGGTAAACTCCTACACCTCCTTGAGCACTTAAAATTTTGTGAGTTAGTTTCTAGGTTATCCTACAATTAATTGAAGGTTGCTACTTAATCTACATGATAATTGGTAATGTTAGTAAACTACCTAGGTTTCCTTTTACTAGCAACTCTTGAAAGAGAAAACAAGTTGATTACTTACCCTAGGGGAAAAGGTTAAAAAACCAAACCACACACCCCCTACCATGCCAGTGCACTAAACAGAGAAAAAGCAAAAGCGTGATCGTTAGTACTTTTCCAAGTACAGTTCTCAGTGAGTGAAACTTGTAGTAGAAATAACCTGAGGAACTGATTGTTATTTTTGCCATGATATACCTAGATAACTAAACTGAGCCATCTATCCTTCAAACAAAATTTATGTTTAGCACAGTTCAGTAACCTGGGCATGTACCACCAATGTGCAGACTTCATTTTCACTATTGGAGAGCATCCTCTCTGGACAGGTCAGTAATAAACAGTTCTAAAGAGAAGCAGTACAAAGATGAGCAGAGGGACTCCAAAAGATGCAATGTAAGCGTTTACATTTCTATCCTCTGGTATCATCTAGAACAAAAAAGTAAAATCAAAAAGCTTTATTTCTCTTGATACCGTTGTAGATTACCTTAGAAAGTGATTATTAGTAAGAAAAACCCCAAACATAGAGCAGGCAGGGGAAAAAATAAACCAACAAACCCAGAACACATACACACACAAAATCAGGGAGTCTTTTCTACATATTTTCACATTAAAAAAATAACAAACAAAACTAAGAAAACAGGAGATTGTTCCAGTTCTGCATAACTTATACTTGTCAATACAGGCTTTGGAATTTTCCCAAGAGAGAAAAGAAAGCATTTCCTCTGGTAAGTCCAAAGTTATACATGTGTCAACTGAAGAGCTGACTGCTAGTAAACAGATGCTAGTATAGAGAAGTCTTGCCTCCACCTCAGCAGGAGCACTAACTTGAGATTCCTTTTACTTCTATCCAACCAACAACTGTCATAAAGCTTGTGCAAACAAACTTCAAGGCTTCTGTAACTTTAAAGTTCAGCTGAAATCAGTTGCTGGGTAAAGAATCCTGAAAAGGAAGAACTTTTGTCTCAATGTAAGAAAGAATTATTATTTTTTTTACAGTGAGATAAATGATTCACTGTTGTTTGGAACTGATGATCTTTTCAGGTCCCTGGGTTATTCTATGAAGTTAGCTGTATGTCATGGTTTAACATCATCCAGTAATTAGGTACCACACAGACACTCACTCACCCCTCTCCCACAACTGGATGGGGAGGAGAATGGAAAAAACCCCTAACACCTCATGGGTTGAGATAAAGGCAATTTAACAAGACAGAGTAATAAAAGAAGAGAATAATAGTAATATATAAAACAAGTGATGCACAAATGCAATTGCTCACCACCTGCAAAACCCCACCAATGCCCAGCCTGTTTCCAGGAAGCTATCACACTTCCCAATTAGCTTCTCCAGTCTCTATACAGAGCATTATATGGTAGAGAATATCCCTCTGGCCAGCCTGGGTCAGCTGCCCTGGCTGGGCTCTCCCAGCTTCTTTTGCACTCGGCAGGGCATAAGAAGCTGAAAAGTCTCTGACTTGGTGTAAACACTACAACTACCTAGCAACGACTGAAAACATCAGTGTGTTACCAACTTTACTCTCATCCTAAATCCAGATGCATGATTTCTTGCCACATGCAAATATTGAAAGATACTTTATCTACAGAAGATGCTAATAGGTATCTATTAACTATTAGCTCTTGGGTTTTGGATTTTTTTTTTCTTTTTGTAGACGTGTCTGTTAATTCAAAGAATTCAAGTGAAAACAAGATAAACTTGCAAGTACAACACAATGCAATGCATTTTTGATTAAGATCCTCAAACCCTATAAACCTCAATTAGAAGGAGTATTGTTAAATTTCTCACAAATTTAGACTGTGCTTTCATACACAGGTTTCAACCTTTACACCCCTAAGTGGGATCTTAATTTTCCACCTGCAAAATTTCATTTCAGAAGAATATTCAAAACACTTTACAAGTTGCATGACTAAGAAGTTAGATTTCAAAATGTTTGCACTAGGAAATCTTCAAGGGAAAGAAAGAAGGAATGAAGTTACTGCCAACAGGGTTTACAGAATACACAATACAGTTGAATAAAAGTACAGCAGGGAGCACTGCAAGGGTCACAGAGGACATTAGAAATGATGCAACAAGAAAAAAAATATTGAAAGCAATTTATCCTCAGATATAATGAAATACTTTTTTCTCCCAGTTCTGCTACTAAAGCCTATGCACAACTAATCCAGTATAATTCTGCCTCTAACTCTGAATATAAGTCAAGGAATAGAAACACTAGAGCTTATTGCAACTATAATACAAAATATAATACCAAAGTATTTTTTAGAAAGTGTTGTTTACCACTAGGAAAAAGATTGATTTGCAAGCCTGGTTTTATCGCCAAGTTGTTTCCCATCCCTGACAAAGGTAGTTTTGGTTCACCAAAATGAGGAAGAAATGATTACTGAATTCTATGAGGAAAAGCTAGCTTCTTTAGACACCCTTCTTCAGACACTCAATTTTACAGCAGTGGTGCTGCTGTAAACACTAACTGTATTCATCTATGGCCACCAGAGATTACCACAGTTGCTAAGCAACATATCTTAGTTTCAACTCCATTTTCATGTTTGCCATTTGGGAATATTCATTGGAACCTAACGCTACTTTACTAACCCCATCTCATTCCTCTCTTTCTCCAAAGATCTGTAAGGCAATGATTGCATAACATCAAATACAAAAAGAAAAAGTGAACTTTCACAACTGTTTTATGAACGCAATTAAGTAGATTTTCAGGGACCAGTGTGGGCTTTTTATGTATATAATATGTATACACACTATATAGATATATAGTGTATATATAATAAATATGAAACTGCCTAAGCAATTCTGTTTTGGTGATCCTTTCCCAGAAAGACTTTTTTCCCCAACTCTGCATATAAAACCATCAAAAAATCAGAGATAGGAAATAATAAAAAAGAAAAAAAGAGAGAAAACCCTCTTTTCTCTTATGGTTTTCTAAATACCTATTAGATAAAATTCCTTATAATATTTGCATGTGCAAGAAACAGCCCTCAGTGCTACAGAAGCTTCACTCAGTTTCAGTGACTGATTTGCCTTTTAAGATTTCTTGTTTCTCCACTTATGGTAAACAAGAACAGAAGATACTTTAATAACAACAGCTATAATAAAAAGTCAAACCACAGAGCAGTTAGCATTATCTAGATTCATGCTTCTCTTGGAACACATGCACTCCATAAATGAGATTGAACCCTCTCAAAGAGTATCACACACAAGCCTATGTATGTTCTCCTATCTTAAATAAAATACAATTAAACAACCTTCAGAGACTGACTGTTGGACTTCATGATCATGAGGGTCTCTTTCAACCGTGATGACTAGGATTCTATGACTCTACCAATAGAGAGACATCAAGCAGCAGATTCCACAGTGGCAGGAAAAGACTGCAAAAATCCATGCAGTCATATTTTTGCAGATAATATTGCTGTGAGGTAATTGCTCCTCAAGAGACTGCCCACACAGATCATCATCTAACCCAGAGGGGCTTCTTATCGAACAATGCCAATAAAAGTCAGAGAAGACTTCAAAGCACTATCTGACTGACAAAGGAAACAAAAGAAGCACTGCAGAGAAGGAGGGGTCCCATTTTTATTTCTTATAGAAATAAGTCTAGTTCAGGACAAAGTAGAACCTCCTGGGGCATATGGTGCCAGACCACGTCAAGGCAGACATCGAGAATGAACTGGTAATTTGTGTGTAAAAACCCTGCAATTTTAACTCTACGACCTTTTGTTTTGGGATCTATCTTCTGTATCAAGAGGCATATGTGAACTGTAGCTCTCTATCAAAAGGGATACGTGAACTTTAAGAAAGGAGGTTCTTTAGAGATATTTCTGGATAATCCCTCAAATACCAGTCTGAGAAGACTACCTTGCTTCAAAATCCGAACATAGTGGCTCCCTGAAAGAGCAAAGACTTGGTTCTTCCCTTTTTATGAAGATATAAAACCCACAGCTGTTACACTGTCAAAACCTGAACTCTCTCTTGGGAAAGAATTACCAGACAGACCAATTAGGTGGCCTGACTTCCCAGACGGTTCCTAAGCATCTTCAGTGAAAACCAAAAATACATGATTTAAGAAGATGATGAAGCTACCTTACCCATCTCCAGCTGGAAGTATTCTTCTTAAATGCCTTGACAAGGGTAAAGGATAGATATGCTGCACACCTTACTTTTTCACCCATTTCACCAGGGTTTGATGGGATGATTGCAGTTGACATTGTAACACTGTCTCTGGTCTAAATAACATCCAATCTAAAAGTTTTGCATGGAGGTACTTTTGCAGAAGACTTCTGAAGTCTGCCATATTGCTTCATGCAGCTGCATGAGTAAATCCCAAAACCGTAAGTGTACTTTCAGCAATATCATTGTATTAAAAAGCTTAAAATTTCCCTGCAAATTCACACTAACACCAGTCCCTTTGAAGACCAGACTTCTAAGATCAGTAAATCATAAAGTTTGTTTGAATTATTAAAATAGTACTTATAAGGGTGACATCACTTGGATTAACTTCTCGGTCACCAGCCTCTATGAACAAGGTGCTGTAGCTGCTAAGTAGCTTCTACTTATCTTTTATGTTGCAGGATGGCCAAATGTCAGCCACCACACCTTTAGAAAAACACTACTACTAGGAATTTTAAATGTTTTCTGTGAATTCCAGCTTATTGTTAATATTACAAAGTATATGGACCTGTAAACATAAGAAAAATAAATTAAAATCTGTATTCAGAAGGCAGTTCTCCTTCCATGACGAAAAAAGAATCCAACTTTGTTCCCTCAGTTTCTTAGAGAAAGGTCCTTGAAGAAGACAGTAGGGGGTAAGAAAAAGTGACATGCAAAGCATCCTCTTGACAATCTTCCTGAACACAGTAGGCTGCAGGTTTTCTTGGCCTAGGTTTCTTAGAGGACACAAGTGAAAGAGGAAGGCTGCAGAGACGTCCCATCTGATAAATGAAGACCTCTGCCTTTTAGAATAAGAGCTACAGGCCTCAAATGAGATCAATTTAAACTTCCAGACCTATTTCTTATGTTTTAAGATGCTCTTCACTAATGACCACAATGAGGCTTGAAATTATGCAGCATACAGACAAAACATTCTAAAAGGCATTTCTAGCTTTAAACTTCACATCTAGGATTACAGGTTTTAATTTATTTTTTTTTCTATGGAGTTTTCAAAGACAGTTATGTGTTGTCATGTGCAGTCACTCAATGCCATTAACTGTTCATGGCAGCTGGCAGTGAACTTGTGGACCGTCATCAGACAGTAACATTTTGTAGATGCTGTCTGGTAAGATCACAGATATTAGCCTCATGAACCAGAGAAATATATCTAGATATCTAGAGCCACCTCCAAAGTCAGTGTTGTATTCCTAAGTGGAAAGTATGGAAGGAATCAAAAGCAAAACAAATTTCTTCCAGTAATGCAGTCATTGTTTTACTTGCTACTGCAAATCTCTAAAGAAAACAAGACAACATTACAAACTCATGAAATATTGATAGTCTGCATAAAACATTAAACTAGCGTTCACAATAATACTTCTTAAAAAGAGCTGCAAGTTAAGCTTAACTAATATGTTAATGCCTGGACCTAAAAATTGGCCAGGCTACAGTGATACTCCCAGCACTTTCAGTAGTGGTTAATACTTGATTTGTAAGAGACTCATTCCAACTGCTGTCTGAAGAGCTCAAAATAGCTCCTACAAAAAAATACTCTTAATTTTACCATTGTAGGAGGAAGAAAAGCCATTGTGGAAGCAAAAGTCCAGGAGCACCATCGTTGCAAACACAGAAGTATACAAAGAATTTATACAGCTATTTTAGACTGCCTGCATTGTCAAACTCCACAGACAACTATATGGAGAAAAATGCATCCACCCAGAGTCAACTCAAAGATATCACCTACACAGACATAATTTTTCTTGTCTAGAAAGCTTTCGAAATGCCACCCTGAGTGCCAGAAGCAGACAGGATGAATTATGCTCGTGACTGCCCCCAATGACAAATGGTATAAAAGCTGTAGAGGAATGCTGTCTTAAATTTTGACAATTTAGATTTAGCTATAATAGCTCAACCTCCAGAAAGGTTCTGCTCAGAAACCTTTAACATCAAAAGGAATATTCTGAATGTAGCTCCTCCACAGGCTTTTACCTGGTAAACCACCAAGCCACGATACTTGTATGTTTGCTTCCCATAAAGAAGGGGACTGCAGCTGCACCTTATCCCAAATATCAAAGGCTAAACTTCTCTTTGAATGACAGAAGACATCAATATACATCCTTTGCTCATGTGTAGGCACATAAAGCTGAGCATTTTCCCTGATAATTTTGCAGACTAACTCCAGACTACTCTTTGTGTGTGACCATCTCTTTCCAAGTTCAGTAATCACAAATGCAAACTATCTTATTTTTGTACCCAAAAGGTGAATATTAACCAGGTCATTTGTCACCATGGGAACTTCTCGAGGAAGAATTTCTCTAAGTAGTCCTGAAAAAACACTTAAGAGAAGATAGTAGAATTTCCCTGGATAACCTCTTGACAATTCTTCTAATCCATTTTCTTTGGAAGCTGCTATGAGCTTCTTTAAAACCTTGTACAGCTCCAGTGAACACTGTCGGCAAAAGCAACTACTAATCACTTCTTAAAAAATTAATTGTTTTGAGAGGTCAAGTGTTCTCTGTAAGTTCTATTTTCTCCCTTGAAATAAAGCAAATTTTTGTGAAGTCTTCAGTGAGTATTCAGGTCTGAAAAAAACACCACCCCAAACCCATCTGTGAGGAGGGTATTAAGAGAACACTCTACAGCTGTGGTACTTTGAGGCCAAAAAAAGACTTCAAAAAGAAGCAATTCGAAAGGACAACATTCAGGTGTTAACCAGCAATACTACCAACCTCCTAAAATGCACATAGTATTTTTCCTCAAATGGCAAGACCTCATGGATATCATAATGGCAATTTTACACCAGTTCATTGAGTTGACTATAAATACAGACTCAAGGGTTATTTTCTGGCATTAAGCCTAGATTAACAGTAAATTTTTTCCCTACCTTTTAGCAGATGCTGGATTACTAATCTAAACTAGTATTGGTCCAACAAATTAAGTTGTTATAACAGCGTATGTGTCTACAGTAGTGTAAATCATAGGTAACTCTTGGGAAAAAAAAAAGAGAGTAAACTACTTTTAAAATTCTGCAATAGGTCTTATTTCTGTATCAGCATCTCCATTACAGAGGATAAAGAACCTTATTTTGAAAGAACAGTATAATATGTAGCAGTCTTTCACCCTGGAAGACTTAACCTCAAAGGGGTTTTTAATTATAAAATTACACTGAATAAGAATTCTACCTCAGACTGTATGAGTGGTATGCTCTTCTGCTATTATAGAGGTTTCTTATCAAATTTGTTTTGAAGTGGTTCCGTTTATTTAATACTGAATAGTTTGATAGTGACATCACACCGTTTCCTGCCCAGTATCTTTCTGGAACTACATCAGAACTGGAGGAAACGATGGTTTCTGATGGACGGGATTAGAATATTCCCTCTCAAATGCTAATATAAATAGATACCACTTAGCAGATCTGTCTTTGCAAAATCCTCATGACAGTGTCAAAACTGTGACTTGGCAGTGCAAGATTAACAGTTGGACTTGCTGATCTTAAAGGTCTTTTCCAACCTAAGCTATTCTATGAACAGTGACTATACCAGCTGTCCCAAACTAAGCCATCCTAGCTCTATCAGTGACCTCTGTCTTTCTCTAAGACTGCTGTGAAGTCAAAAAATGAAGTCAGAAATAGTAAAAATCTGCATTTCAAGGATTTATGAACAATGTGGCTAACAACTTATTTTGGCTTACTTTGGTAAGCCAAATTATCTTGGTAATTTGAGAAAAATAGAGAAACTATGAGGCATGAGATCTATAACAGTAGCATGCCAAAAATTTAATTCTGGAATGTCCTGTTATTTTTGTCCGTTCTATTGATGAAAGCTTCCTAGTATGTAAGCTAAGAGAACAAAGTAGAAATACCAGCAAGCTGCTCTGCCTTTGAAAAAGCAGCACTGGGCTTGTGCCACTCCTGTGATATAGCAATGCAGTGAACTCAAACCACCTGCCTGCCATAAATTAAAAAAAAAACAACAACAAAACCCACACCTGTTTTCCTACAGTTTAGGAATAGCAGGAGCAGACCTTCCCCCTGGCACAGTCCAGAAAACGTCTGCACCTGCACAGCAACAGGGAAGAATGTAATATAAGTATCAGAATCACCTTAAGGTAAAGAAATCTGTTTGAAGGCTTGGAATACATATGTACATGTCTTGGTAGCACATTGTTGCCCCTCCATTTCTGGTTGAGGAAGGTGCAACTGAAAATTACAAAGTAGGACATGACATGCTGAAACAGATTCTCTCTCATGTGGGAAAGAAAGGTAGTTTCTTTATGACTGAAGCAATACCTCAATCTTCTCCATACCATTTGCTTGGGAGTGACACATGTCCTCCAGCTGACCATCCTAGGAGATATCCTTGAATGTACCGCTGAAAGACATCTGAAACACGTCTTAAGATGGGTATCTAAAGGCTATATGGGTATGACCCATTGCTTTGCCTCAAAGTCACATAGGTAGTTGAGTAGCCAAAACGCAGCACAGAAGAACCCAAGAAAGTAAGGGTGTCTCGTGCCAAGAGCCAAGTACTAAAAATAACACAACATTTGGCACGAAAGGGTATTCTAGAAAATGAACTATTTTGCTTATCAGGCTTCCTTCCTTTTCAAAAGGCTCAATTCTCAGAAAGATAATAAAAAACCAGGGTAGGCATAGAGGCAGTATCACCAAAAAAAAATCAAGAAAAATGCTCCTATCCTTGCATGATCATCTTGTTCTGGAAACTGCTTTCTGCTTTTGAAGGCACGTCTTTTTCAGCTTTTCTGTTCAAGATCTCCTAAAATCTGAGGTTCCATAGGAAGGATTTCAATTTCTCACACAGATCCACAACACTGTGAAGTTCATAATCTTTCAGGTTATACAGGCATTAAAGATGAGATGAAGCAAACAGCATACATACTGAATTCGGCTTTGAGTACAGTCAGATACATCCTCAATATCCGTCAGTCTGAGGACAGGTAAAGATGATCTTTCCATTTTAGTTCCACTACTCACTAACAATTTAGCCATGTCAAATCAGCATTACCTCCTGCCTCAGTTATACTTGACTGTGAACTGAGATACAAAGATGAGTCTTTTTCCATAAATTCTACTGCCAATGGTCAGGAATTGTGACAAGGTCATCTAGAAGAGTTTTTCCTCTTGCATTTTCTTAGGCAAAAAGCTTCAGTTAGTCAGCAGGTACAAATGAAAGACTTGGTAACATATGTAAATAAATACAAAAGCAAATAAAAGGACAAGCTTTTATCTGGTAAGATAACAATTGTCCTGGTTCCATCCAAGCCACAATTAACCTTCTCCAAGCAGTCAGCAGAGGTGACCTGAGTTAGCCCGGGCTGTTTTCCACACCACCTGACATCACTTCCCCATAAAAGGGACTGGTTGGGGAGGGGAACTCCTGGGTGCCTCCAGGGCAGTCTAATGTGGCCAGGGTGTCAGGCTGGTACTCTGTGTTATGACCAGGTGTGAGTGCAATTGGCTGTTGTTCTACCTGGAGTGTGCTTTTGTCAGTAAACAACCCACAGAGGCTTTGTCTCTTTCTCCTCCGGGAGTGAGGGAGCAGCATGTGGTGTTCAGACACTGTTTGGGGTTATCACAACAATGGATATGAAATGTATCTCAACCTTAGAATCTGCGCCTCACAAAATCATTCCTCTTCAATTAAAGTAAGACCCTGAGAACAATTTCTAATACATCTGAAAAATACACATTATGCAATTTTTGGAACAAAACAACCCAAATTGCTTTTCTTGTAAGATGTTATGATATTATTTGAAGGAAAATGTAAGATTAGGTTACTGTCATGATTTTCTATGATCTGGCATGGTTTTCTGTGAAGCTTAATGCTGGTTCTGTGTCTTAATTCTTGACCTTAGGGCCATTGTAACACTGTACATGACATAATTTACCAAGTAAAGGACATCACTCTGGTTTAATTGTTATTAAAATGCGGAATTAATTTTGAAGAGTGCAAGTCTTCATTAATAAATGCATTACTTCTAAGAAAATTCCACAAGTTATAACTTCATTCCAAATGCCACTGTTTGTGTCATCTAATTTTTCCACAAGGATATTGAAATAAACATGACCAAAACCCTCAACCAAAGCAAAAGGATCTACTTCAGTGCTTCAGCATTTTTGTTGTGGATTAGAATGCTTCTCATACAACAACAGTTCCTAGAAAATATCAATCACCAAAAATTCTAGACAGTGCTTCTAGAATCTATTTCACAGATCAAATCATGCAAATTTATGACAGCAAGAACACAGTGGTGTATCTTGATGGAGAAAAATAGAACTACTATGCTCTATTATCCAAAAATGTGCATCTTACTTTAATATTATGTATAATATTATGTTTTACCTGAAGAGTTCTGAAGTAGTCAGACCTTCCAACTTTACGGACAACAGGATGCATAGACAAAGGTTATAATAAGCTGTGGCAAACATAAAAGTTTGAGGAACTTAAGATGAAACAGGATGAGACTTTCTATATTAGTGTGTTTTTATGTGGTAGAGTCCCTGTGAGTAAGGATCAGGGGGAAGGCTAGCAAGGTGGACACCCTTGTCTGTTACAAACCACCAAACCAGGATAAAGAAACTGATGAGGTATTCTACAAGAAGTTTGTGGAAGCTGCACAATCGCCAGCACTTGTTTTCATAGGCGACTTCAACTTCCCGGACGTTTGCTGGAAATATAATACAGCCCAAAGGAAGCAGTCTAGGAAGTTCCTGGAATGTGTGGAAGGTCACTTCCTGACACAGCTGGTTAGCAAGCCTACCAGGGCTGGTGCCCTACTAGACCTTCTGTTCACAAACTGGTGGGAGATGTGGTGGTAAGGAGCTGTCTTGGGCAAAGTGACCATGAAATGGTAGAGACTTCTATTCTTGGTGAAGTCGGGGTGGCGGGGGGTAGGTGTAGTAAAACTGCTACCTTGGACTTTCGGAGGGCAGACTTCTCACTGTTCAGGACACTGGTATGGACAGTCCCTTGGGAAGCAGTCCTGAAGGGCTAAGGGGTTCAGGAAGGCTGGACTCTTCTCAAGAGGGAAGTCTTAAAGGCGCAGGAGGAGGCTGTCCCCATGTGCCGTAAAACAAGCTGGTGGGGCATAATGGCACAGCTGAATAGGAGAAAAAGAAAGCAGACACCCAGTGGAAGAAGGGACAGGCAGCTCAGGGAGAGTACAACGAAGTTGCTAGCACATGCAGGGGAAAAATCAAAAGGCACAAGCCCAGCATGAGCTCAACCTGGCCACTGCTGTAAAAAATAATAAAAGCTGTTTCTACAAATATATTAACAGTAAGAGAAGGGCCAAGGAGAATCTCCCTCCTTTACTGGATCTGACAAGGAACATGACTACTGAGGACAAGGAAAAGGTAGAAATTCTCAATCCCTTCTTTACATCTGTCTTCAATAGTCAGATCAGTTATTCTCAGGGTACTCTCAGCCTCTTGACCTCGAAGACTGTGACAGGGAGCAGAATAACCCCCCACAATTCATGTTGAAACAGAGACCTACTATTCCACCTGTACTGTCTCAAGTCCATGGGGCCAGATGAGATCCATCTGAGGGTGCTAAGGGAGCTGGCGGATGTGATTGCTGAGCAGCTCTCCATTATCTATCGGTGGTAATGATCAACCAGAGAGGTACTGGATCACTGGAGACTTGCTAATGCGATGCTCATCTATAAGAAGGGTTGTAAGGAAGATCTGGGGAACTACAGGCCTGTTAGGCAAGGAAGTGCCAGGGAATATTGTCGACCAAGTCTTCCTGAGGGCAATCACAGAACACATATGTGACAACCACAGGATCAGGCCCAGCTAGCATGCGCTCATGAAAGGCAAGTCCTGCCTGACAACCTCATCTCCTTCTATATAGTGACCTGACTGGTGGATAAGGAAAAGGCTGCTGACGTAGTCTACCCTGACTTCAGCAAAGCCTTCAACAGTGTCCCATAGTATTCTCTTGGAAAAGCTGGCTGCCCATGTTTCGGGCAGGTACACTCTCCACTGGGTAAAAAACTGTCTGTGTGGCCAGGCCCAGAGACTGGAGGTGAATGGAGTTAAATCCAACTAGCAACTGGTCACAAGTGGTGTTCCCTAGGGTCACTATTGAGGCCCATCCTCTAGTAACTTTATTGATGATTTGGATGAGGGAATAGAGTGCACCCTTAGTAAGTGCAGATGACACCAAGTTGGGGGGAAGTGTTGATCTGCTGGAGGGTAGGAAGGCCTTCCAGAGGCACCTGGGCAGGTTGGATAGATGGGCAGAGGCCAATGGGATGAAGTTCAACATGGCAAAGTACTGGGTTCTGCACTTCGGTCATAACAACCCCAGGCAACGTGACAGGCTTGGGTCAGGGTGGCTGGAAAGCTGTACAGAAGAAAAGGATCTGGGAGTGGTGGCTGACATTCTCCTGAATGTGAGCCAGCAGCGTGCCCATGTGGCCAGAAATGCCAATGGCATCTGGCCTGTATCAGGAATAGAATAGCCAGCAGGACTAGGGAGGTGATCATCCCCTTGAACTCAGCTCTGGTAAGGCTGCACCTCAAACACTGTTCAGTTTTGGGTCCCCCACTACAAGAAAGACATTGAGGCCCTGGAGCATGTCCAGAGAAGGGCAACCAAGCTGTTGAAGGGTCTGGAACACAAGTCTTTTGAGGAGTGGCTGAGGGAACTGGGACTGTTTAGCCTGGAGAAGAGGAGTCTGAGGGGAGACCTTATTACTCTCTAAAACTACCTAAAAGGAAGTTGTGGTGAGCTGGAGGTCAGCCTCTTTTCACAGATAAGTAGTGATAGGACAAGAGGGAATGGCTGCAAGTTGCACCAGGGGAACTTCAGGTTAGAAATTAGCAGAGTGGTTGGGCATTGGAATAGGTTGCCCAGTGAGGTGGTGAAGTCACCATCCCTCGGGTGTTTAAGGAAAGGTTGGATGAGGTACTTAGGGAGATGGTTTAGAGTAAGTAATAATTGGAGGTCTTTTCCAACCTTAATGGTTCTATGAATAGCCTAAGCAGAGGCAACTAATGCTGTTTTTGATGCTCTGTAACCTTCATAAAGCAGACTTAACACAAGACCGAAAGGAGACTTGTGCCTCTCTGGAATCACACCCAAGATGCAGAAGTCTCATTCAACAATACATGAAATGGCTCAACATGACTATGCCTGTGAAGTGAATCCTATCCTTGAAAGCTGATGTGAAATTCCTTAAGTGTAGGAAACTCACAGCAAATGCCTTCTTTCTTTTACATCAAAAGTAAAGCCCAATTCAAAACTATCCTTGTGATTTACCAAAGGGCACTTAACTTTGTGATTGATGAAGAAGATTCACAAAACAAAATACCTGCTTGTAAGTAGCACAAAACAAGTGGCTTCTTTTCATCTTTTGCAAAATACATGACATTGTCATGTTTTGCCAGAACATGACAATCTGCCTGTGAATCTTAATTAGGAAGAGTGAAATCCAGCTATAAGTTACACAGCATTTTCAAGTTGAGGGTATTAAAGCCATCTCTATTCCTTGGAACGTACAACTGTATTGCAAATCAAGAAGCAATTCTTTGAGCAAGCCACAAAGCCTGGAAAGTACCTGCCTAGTTCTGTATCCATAGAAACCTTCTCTTTCCCAGATGCAAAAGGGTTTAGTGAAATCTACTGGCATCGTATGTATCTAAGTGTTCAACCACAGTGTAACGCAAAAGAGGTCTGGGAAGTAGGTGCTGCCATTTTATGCACTTGGCCTTTCACATTAGAGACGCCAAATAATTTCTGAATTACATTTGGTGTATTTATGGGTAGGCTAGTCTGTTTATGCTCAAGTTCCAAAGCACTAAGGTCCACACCTTAACATACTAGTATTGTGGGTTTGGGTTTATAGCACTGACTCAAGTTCAAAGTACTCACTGTCTTCAGTATCTGCGTAAACACTTTGGCCTTCTTGATCATGATGGGCACCCAAATGGCTTCTCCCAAAACTTGCAGCAATTGTGAGCTGACTTTATGCTTTTCAGAACAGATTGAAACTAGCTGAGCACAGGTACTTTTTTTTTTTTTGAATAGTCAATGAATCATGAGAATTTCCATCTTGTTTTTGAAGTGCACTATTCTCAAAGAAAAGGCTGCTGATAACAGTATGATTGCCTTCCAAAATGATGGAGAAGCTACAGCAGTATCACAGCAATGTGAAGAAGATCCTAGTCACAATTTTCAAACTACTACATTTGAAAATTGAACCACAATTGAACAGAATTGTTAATTACCACACCTGTTTGGGAAGAACAGTTCCTCTTCCATCTTCCTCTATGACTAACAAGCCTGGAATACATGTTGCTTTCATTCACAGACTTGAGATTGTTATTAAAAAAGGTAGAAATCAAAAACTGGTCAGATTTTGCATACAAACAGCACTGTAGTTATTAAGGAATAAATAATGTTACTTCCCCCCCATGCTCAACTATAAACCAGTCTTTTATCAGATTTCCATTCACTGAAGTCCTTCCATTATTCTGTAGGCTGTTGTTCCAATATCCTTGTTAAATGAATGATAGTTCTTGGTTAGAACCAATCTCTTTAGAAAACAGAAGCAAAGCCTTCCCTCTAGAGGAAGCTCACCAGCTTCCTTCACTAAGTTAGAAATAATCATCACCCACTTTACTTGGAACTGAAATTAAGCCTTAACAAAACTTAATGGATTTTCTGTGAACAAATCATCCTGGACCTGGTTTTGCAATGCCTTTCCTCTATTACTGAATGGACTGATAAATCTCTTAGCCTGGATGAAGGTTATTTACAAAGTTTGCTTTATCTTTCCAGGAACACTTGATGGAACATACATGCAGCTCTTGTGCTGGCATGCACAATACTTAATAGTATCTAATGGTTGCTAATGGAGAACATAAGGTACCTGTTCCCCTCCTACCCCAGCACACACAGAGTGCAGGCTTATACAACAACTGATAGCTATGCTTGTGACTGGTCACAGGCAAGATAAAAGGGTGAAATATTAGGGCAGAGCTGGCTACAAATTAAGAAAAAGACCAACAAATGAGAAATAAAATTGTAAATAAAAAGAAGGTAACGTGACTGACTGCACATCACTGGGATGACTGAGTATTATTAGGTATTTTATGTTCTTGACCATGGGGTTTTCATTCAACAGAAGTTTTGATGCATGGAGATTAAGCCTTACTGACTGTCTTTTCAGAAGGGAGGGGGAAAGGGGAGACAACAGAAGTATCCAGAATCACAGCAACATGTCTGGTGAAAAATACAAAACTGCTAGACACTGTAAAGCATGACAATAAAAGGAATCATTCATAGCCTCATCAGACCATTAAATGCCCTTAGCCATCCATTTGCTAAATCGGAAGGGCACTTGGGTAATGCAAAACTAGCTACCTCTCATCATCTATCTTATCTGGCTTAAGATCCACAACATGAGATTGTCCAGAAATTATTCTTAGGTAGATTATGTAGAAAACATTTGTGGGGTCTCACCACATCAATATAAGGTTGGTAATAGTTTAGCTAATACATAACCAGCTACAAGTTAAACTAGTGGTAAAGGTTCTAATAGTCCTTCCTTGGTATCTGTGTCTGTAACCAGAAATTTAGATCGCATGGAAGACTTCATAAAAGTAGGCAACTTGTACATTGGTCATTCTAAATCCATATTCCATCTAAGTGCTGTAGGTTGGCCATCTTTTAAACCTGTTTTGAAATCAAGATTAAATTATCTTTCTGGAAAGAGACAACATGGATAGAAAGAAAACTCACTGCTTCCTTTAGTCACACACAGTGAATTTGATAATTAATTTTTTTAAGTGCACTGTTTTTAAGTATTAGTTGGTCTGCCTCCAGCTTCCCATTGCTTTTTAATTTTTTTCCACTTTGGATTAGAGAGATTATTTTAGAAATCATTTTTGCTTTCTGAAGAAAGATGTTTAATGGAATTACCGGAATTACCGCTTTATACTAATTCTTTCTTTTAAAGCTCAAGACTGGGCTAACATAAGCAAAAAACACTGCCTGCAAATCAAAGGAAATTGTTATTCCACTCTCCTTAGCACCTGTGAAGCTACATCTAATGTACAGTACATCCACTGGTGGGACTCTGAATGCTCTAAATTGTTAAGTGGGTCCAGTGGAGGACCACCAAGATGGCTGAGGGCTGGAGAACACAATAGATGATCTAAGACTAGTGAAGTGAATTTGGGTAGCAGGAAGAACTGATAGAGAATGAAAACTAATTGGTCTCTTCAACAATCCAATTAGCATTCACAGAGAAGACAAAGCCAGACTGTTTCCAGAGATTCACCACACACTGACGAGGAAACAGATACAGCTTGCAGCAAGAGAAGTTCCAAATAGATACAGAGAACAGTTCTTCACAAGGATGATCAAACACTGAAATAGCTTGTTCAGAGTGGTGGTGGAATCTCTACCCTTGCCGATTTTCAAAGCTCACCTTGGCAAACCCTGGAGCAATGTGGTCTAAATTTAAAGTTACCCTCTTCTGAAGATGATGTCAGACTAAATTACTCTCAGAGGTCACTTCCAACCTAAATTAACTGTCAGATTTTTAAATTATTTTACAATTTTATGCCTTTTTCCAGGACCCTTCCTAATTTTTCAACATTGTAAAAAAAACGAAAACCAACAAAAACCCAAACCCCAATCCCTATGGATAACAGAACTGTTACCTGTATTGATGCAGAATTCACATCATCAGCATAAACAAGATAGTGTCATGAACTGTGACTTCTTTAGTCTTCTCTGTAGTTAACAGAACTTCAACCCCTCTACATTAACTTTCTATTTAGGATTTTAGCTCAGGTTTTTGTCATCAAGATTTCTACTTAATTCCAGTGTAGGGTTTCCTTAAGCAGGCATGTTATCTAAAGCATGGGTTTTAAGTGTACAACTTCAGATTTTGCTGTGCTCCAGCAGTCTGAATGAGTGCTATTAAGCAAATCATCCATGTGACTCTGTAAGAGTTGATATTTCTATTGTGTACAAGCTAACAAAAGTAACTGTGTGGCCAGCAGGTCCAGGGAAGTGATTGTGCCCCTGTACTCCGCTCTGGTGAGACCGCACCTTGAATACTGTGTGCAGTTTTGGGCCTCTCACTACAAGACAGACATGGAACTCTTGGAGCATGTGCAGAGAAGGGCAACAAAGCTGGTGAAGTGTCTGGAGATCAAATCTTACAAGGAGCAGCTGAGGGAACTGGGGTTGTTTAGCCTGCAGAAGAAAAGGCTGAGGGGAGAGCTCATCACAATCTGCAAGTACCTGAGGTTGTAGAGAGGTGGGTGTTGGTCTCTTTGCCCAAGTGACAGGTGATAGGACGAGAGGGGATGGACTTAAGATGCACATGGGCATGTTCAGATTAGACATTAGGAAAATGTTCTTCACTGAAATGGTTATTGGGCACTGGATGTATTTAAGAGATGGGTAGACGAGGTGCTTAGGGATATGGTTTAGCAGCAGACAGGTATGGTTGGAGTTGATCTCAAAAGTCTTTTCCAACCTAGTGATTCGGTGATAATACCAATCATAAAGAAACTTTACCTGGTGCATGCTTCCTACTCGTCTCCCCCTCAAAAGCTTTAAAAAGCTTGTTAATCAATTTATGGTTTTAGTGATACGGGGCGGGGTGGGGGGGAGGAAGACGTTTGTTTTTTAAGAAAATTACCACTGTATCACATTTATAAGGTATTTACACCAAGGAACCTTGTTCTAAGACAAATTACATTAAGATTCTTTGGTTTTAAGTTTAATTTTCATTAAACCAATTCAGCAATAATTCTAGTCATGTTCTATTTCATTTACTGAATCCCTCAGTTCCCAACTTACACCTTTTCCCCAAGATTGATATTAGGCAATAGTTATTAAGGTTATCCTGCTTAAGCTTTTTAAATAAGCAGTTTGAAAGGTCTTCTGGAATTTCTATTGTATTTTATGAGGTACTGGGAGAGAGATCTCAAAAAAACTCATGGATACAGATTACAAAGACCTGCTTACATCCTTTTTAAGAAATGCATATCATGGCAGAAAGAGTGGTGAGGCACTGGAACAGGCTGCCCAGAGAAGTAGTGGATGCCCCGTCCCTGGAAGTGTTCAAGGCCAGGTTTGATGGGGCCCTGGGCAACCTTGTGTAGAACCAGGCCTGAGGTTGGTGGCCCTACCTGTGGCAGGGGGGTTGGAGCTCTATGATCCTTGGGGTCCCTTCCAACCCATGCCATTCTATGATTCTACGGACTTCCTTGTAACTTCTAGATTTTTAAGTACTAAGTCACCTCTGACATATTATAATGCAATCTTACTTCTATCTAAAAAGGAGAAATACTGTGATCTTCTGGCTTTTCTCTTTTACTATGAATCATGTCATTCACACCTACATTACTATTAGAATTATTTCTCAATTTTTACCAATCTCACCTTTGCTATCCTTTGCTTTACTAGTCAAGCTTTTCTCTCAGGAACATATTGCTTTTTATCAGTTTTCTACATTTTTCATGCCAAGCTCAATGGCATTTCTCCTCTGCCATCCCTGTACTTAACTTACAGAAAAGGAGGGAGGGTCCCTGAATTGCTTTACATTGCAATGAAAGCAAGACTGACTTTAACAGGATTTGCTCTTTATGGACAACCTTTATAATTGTTATGTGTGATTTCTAATGTAATTTACTCGGGGAAATATACCATCTATTTATACACTTCCTCACAAGCACACACAACCTCACACACTATTTTAGCACTTTTTTTAGTCTGGACACATATATAACCCCATTTCCAAGTAAGAATTTAAGATTTGATATGGAACATAGTTTTGCTTATCACTAAAAAAAAAAAATCAAAGATTTCAAAGTTTAAGAAAAATATGTATTTGGTCCAAGTTACTAGCCTGCAGCATTTTACTCTGCCATAGCAATGCAGAAGTATACCTTTTTCTCAGTAAATTCCCTTACCCTCAACATCAACTGCTATAGTTCTCCTTCCCAGCATATTTAGATCTCTTCTATTTGCCTTAATTCACAGTCCATTTACAAATGACTCCAATAGTTTTAGTCCCCATTACAACCAACTTTGCTCTTCTACCTTTTTTTCGCTTTATTCCCTTAATCTCGTTTTTCCTTCAGCTGGACCAGGCCAATCTACTTCCAGTTCTACAACCCTATCTCAGTCTGCTGCCTACCTGTACACGACTGTGTTTTCCTTGGCCTGTTCATGCATCTCCAATTATCTTTTTCTCTATCTCAGAGATTTCCCACATCCACTCATTTTACTCACCATCTTATCTGTCCAGTCTCCCACCTCATCACAAGTTTTTGCTATGTAAAATGGAAACACCGCAAATACGAGCACATCTGCCCCATGCAGTAGTTTCATGCAGTACATGCATAATGATAAGACTATCATTATGTAACTAGCATCAATGTAATTTTGTTAAAAATTCTGCTCTAAGGCAAGCTTACCGGCTTCAGGGGGTTGGGGATGTTATCAGATAAATACCATATCTGTCTCCCTGTTTACAAATACGTACATAAGTGCACTCAAGAACATGCATTTATACTAAAAGATACATGGAACACAGATTAGTCTCCAACACTTTTAACAGCTTTGCCACCTCAAAAACAGCAACCACTTCAAACAGCAACCAAGGTAATGAAATTTCTTCATAATACTATGAAGCCAAAAAAACCACCACTGGTGGATTCAACCTTCCTAATTCTGCTCCCATATCAGGGGTAAACTCTCGGTATTGCTAACCCTCCATATGCAAAAACTGATGTGACAAAAATATCAGTAATGTTCGAAACAAAACCAGTAACATGAGCTGCAAAACCTACAAATTCAAATTTCTAATTTTTATTAAAATCTTCAATTTTTCTCAAGTAAACATCTTACAATAATTGCTAGTTAACATTCCCCATGACAACTGCAACCCAAAAATAATTACAGCAAGAACAAATGACTTCCGGGCTTCCCAGAAAATGCCTCATATTTAATTCCTGGCATTGTGCCAAAATGGGGGATGGGCACCTAAGTGGAAAAACAACATCAACAGCCTCTGAAATACTAACACAAAAACCGAGTTGCTTCTCTTACCTGGTGAGAAGGCGGCACGTGCAAAATGAGCTTCCTCCTCTGAGTAAGCCACTGACATGTAGCTCATTTGCATAAGTATCACCAGCTACAAGTAGACTTCCAGGTCGGCCATCTTGATACTAAGATCTTGTTTTGTTTACACAGCAGCATGAGTATTATTTTTTTTCCAGCCTGAGCTACGCTATTGTACGTCTCAGCTAGTAGCCTACATCTGCTTGTTAAAGCCTGCTGGAACTCCCACTTATCCACACAAGTGGCTGAACGTGCCTGGAGTGCCCCTGCAGCTCACTGAGCATGCCACAGCCTCCAAGGCAACGTTGCAATTGCAAGTGCCTCCAGCCGGACTCTTTGTACTGCCTTCTGTGCTGCCAACTATTAGCACTGCAGCAACTATGTGCAGTGAAGTACCTCCCACATACCACACAGTAGTACCAAGAAGCATAAATTCATTACAGCACAGCACAAGACAGCACACTAAAAAAAAAAAAGAAAAAGAAGAAAGCTTACATTTCCTCAGAATTTACACTTACTAGCAATCTAATTCCACCTAGGCTCCTTTGGACACCGTTGCACATTCAGTGCTGCTCCTTCGGTCCAGAAACCAGAATGCTCCTGGTATCCGTGCACAGGAGAAGTCCATGACACATGTTAGCTGCTGCCAAAGCAGAGCCAGACTGCAGTTACAGCTATCTGGCGCCAGTAAAATTTACATAAAGGGGCCTCACTCCAAGACTAAATTGCAGCAGGATATTGCTGAGCAAAACCTTCCCCCACACCCCCAAGTGACTACTACGGGTTCTAGAATATATTCTCTAGTTATTTGCTTACTAATAATCCAGATCCATGTCAAAAGTCAAGTGCTGCTTTTGCTGTTTATTTAAACGAAAATGACAATAATTCTTGCAAAAGAAATTCTACCTTGAAGGCTGTTCCTAGTAGGGTGCTACACACTGTTAGCAGTGAATCTGTCCTGGGTAGTAACTGAAACAACACCGAATAAAGGGGTAATGCTCAATGCTCAGCAATCATCTTTTCTTAACCCTTAAATTTCCAATCTTTTGCAACCCACCAATAACAAATATCAGCTCCAAATGCTAACAGGTAACGTGTCTGGCCACTTAATTTCCTGTTTCCATTTCAGATTTTCCTTCATTAAACAGAGAATAAAAAGAAATCCCCCATCCAGAGCTGTGGGCTTTATCTCTTCAAGTCCCTCAGAGGTACAGTGACAGGTAGAGAGAGAAGCTCAGATTTCAGCCTTGCCCTGACTTTGCACTGTTCATTTCTTCTCACTTTTTTCCTTACAAAATCCAATTACATTAATAAATTCATTATATTTTGCACAAATGCTTATTGTAAGAGTCACTGAATTCTTTTGGAAAACAAAAAAAATCCAGACTTTACTTACTATTAAGTGTGTGCATGTAAAGACTGAATTATCGCCAATACTTCTTTCCCCTCGTTTTGCTGCCTTGTAAGAAATTCTTAAGAGATTTAAACAAGTCAATGCAAATAAACATACTATTTATTATACTGACTATAATTTTTGAAACCCTAAACAAAATTAAGTTGAAGCCACAGCAGTGCTTGGCTACCTACACATCCAGCAGCACTGCTGCACTTGCAGCCTGGCAGCATTTAGTGGAAAGTGATGGCAACAGTAATGATGTTGACTGCAGCAGAGAAAAAGGCAGAGCTGCTTCAGGACCAGAGCAGCCAACTTCGCACCACCTGCCTCTTCTAGCTCCCTGCATTGTTCCTTTTCAGAGTGCAAACAGTGCCAAGGTTTCATATTGTCAAATTACTTGGTACGTCACCTTTTCCACTATGAACATAACTTGCTGCATGGCTGGCTCTAGGTTATTTAAGCGTAACACAGTTTGCTTATCATGTGAAAAAGATAATGATTTTGTGTCTGCAAGTATTTAGTGATACCAAGTACTCTTCACTGGTCATTACAATTCATCCTCAGCTTTTGTATCCAAAACTCTGGATATGCAACAGAAAAATAATTATTTTTCCAGAATGATTGTCACATTGAAGTGACAGCCATTAGCTACAGATGTGATCTGATATTGCTCTGGCTCTATGTCATGTGTACCTTGCGATTTCTTACTTTCAGATATGTGTATGTTAGCACATTTAAGCACTGCACAGCATTTCTATCAGAGTTGCTGCTGTCATTTGCAGAATGAGTCATCAGATGAACAGCCTCCAGAGCTTACAAATGAAGCGCACCAATGCTGCTTTAGAAAAAAGCAAACCAAAAACTCCCTTTCGTTTCCCAGACACCCCCTTTCCCCGCCCCCCCCCTCCCCCCCCCCCCCCCCCCCCCCCGCCCAGCTCTATAGCCTTGTGCGCAAATACCAGAATAATAGTACGATTCGCAACACCGTAAAACAGACACTGCAAAATAAAAGCCTTTATGCAGAGCATTTCCTAGTCACGGCTCCGCTCGGAAACTCCACGCCAGAGCTTGCCGGCAGCCCCGAGTCCGAGCTCTCCATCCGCTGTCTGGGGGAGGCACCAGCCCGCTTCCAGAACGTTCCGCTCCGTTCGGGTGGAGCCGCCCACACTCCCGCGGCTCTGTCTTCCGCCCCGCGCCCTCTGACCTCCCACACCGCCGGCGACTGCAACGCTCCTTTTTAAAGGCAGAGCGTTTTTAACGGAGGGGTGGAGCACGACTGGTTTCGTGGCTAGAAACGCAGCAAGCCGATTACACAGCGCGTGGGGGCTGCCCCCGAGCGGGAGGGTTTGCTGAGCCCCGGCCCGACCGCAGCAACGCGGTCCCGCACCTGCAAAGCTGAGGGACGGGCCCCGACTAGCACAGGGACGCTCCTGCGGCTTCCAGCCCGGGGTGTGCAGGCGGGGTGCTCGTTTCCGCGGGTTTTTTGTTGGTTACTTTGGTGTGGGTTATTTGGGGTGGGGTGTGTGTGTCTTTCTCTTCACTAAGAATCTAACCTAACAGACTCAGTTACAGTCTGCCTGCCATGTCTAGCATGCAGCCAATGGAAACACCCAAGAGCTTTTAGAATAACGGGGCTCTTCCTCCAACCTCAATGCGATTTTCTAGTGTCATCAGAAACCACCTTACAGAGCAGGTATGGGCAGTTGAAAGCAGTAATGTCACTTCCATTCAAAATAATGCTAACAGCTGTATGGTTTCAGTTGGTAGGTAACAGAGACAACGTCCTCAACTCAAAACATCAGTTGATTCATCTTGGAATAGAAAAGTACAAAAAGGTTCGCCACAGAATGGTTTCCCCAAGTTGACACAATTTCTTGATACTCAGTATTTCACTGACAAAGTCTCTCTAAAAAGACAATCTGTCACTAGTAGCTTGATCTAAAAAAACAACTAAAAACCAACCCCAAAGACAAACAAAAACCACCACCAAACAAAAACCCAACAAACCATCCCAACAAAAAAGCAAAAGCAGAAAACCCCCACCACTGAGCAGAAGAAAATTAAAGGCCCTGGGCCTTCCGCAGGCAGCACACAAGTCGAAACAATCCCTTTCCTCTGACTTGCCTCTTCTCCAAAGCGTGAAGCAGAACAAATCACTCACGTCAGCCAGAGACTGGTCTCACACTGGTCTTTGATTGGCATAGAAAATTATGTTCCTTTCTGAAGCAGAGAACTGGCTATTACCCCACTGTCTTAGCTGGTGTGGTTTATTTCAAGATAGTTTACAGCAGCAGCCTATACTAACAGAAAGAGCAGGGAAAGCAGGAAAGGCAAGGTGGGGGGTGGGGGTGCTGACATTTGTTCTATCTGCTTTTCTACTGTAGAAAAGGTGTGAGAAAAGTGTCTAAACTGGGTAACCTCCATGCAGTAACAGTCTAATGTACTCCCTTTTGGTTCTGGGGTTTGGTTGGGGGTTTTTTTGCAGGGGGAGGGGGAAGTTAAAAGAGGGAAAACAATTTGACTCTATCAATTTTAGGGGAGGAGGGGGAAAGCAACCACATTGTTCATTTATGTTTACAGGAAGAATTTTGTCACTTACTAAACACTGAAAAGCTGACAGAACTTAACATGCAAATGAAACTGTTCAGGAAACAAAAAAATAACATTTGCCTTACAACAGCTTCAAAGATACATTCTTGAGAAAAACATAGAAAAGTGCAGAGCTAAAAATAAAGGACCAATGTAACTGTTTCATAAGTCATAACCAGTTCTAACTGGTCGGTAATCATTTATTTCTAGTACCTAATGAACCAAACAAGTCAGCTGTTTGAAAGTGATTTGCATGCATTAAGCAGGATTGCGTTAATTCAGCAGTCCATTCCAGTTTGTTTTGAATCCTGCCTGAATTTGTTTGTTCCCAAAATATCTACCAAAATAGAAAATGCAGCTGTTCAAATTGAGACAATTCTGAATTTTAAGAGGAACATAAAAAAATAATCGTCATGTTAGAATGGTTCCAAGCAAGTATGATTTAGTCATGAAAAACTATCCAAATAGTTGGAGCACCAATGAAACTAAAGCAGAATCAGAAACAGCATTAAAAAAAGTGAACCTATACATTCCTTCATAATAGACTACTGTTGGGTAATTCCCTCTGAAAGTAGTGTCTTTGAGACTGCTACACTATTAGCAGTTTATGTACGTCTGAAAACCTATCCTTCAAGCTTATCTCAGCAAGCACTGCAAAGCAAATTCTTCTAGATAGCAGTACGTCTCTGGAGTGGAGAAAATGCAGACACAAGAACACTGAGCAGAGTCTGACAATACATCTTACGTTTAAAATGTATAGCGATCAATTCAGTCAAACTCTTCAATTCATTACATGCAACTATTTCTAATTCAAATAATGAACATCTAACATATAGTTAACAAATATCTTTCTTAAGCATCAACTGAAATTTCTTGTTACTATGCAGGTAAATCGGTGGTTTTATTTTTCTTTGTGACTACTAAAGTACAAACTAGTAATGCCATGGGAAGGAACAGAGAAGAGATCGCGCTGTCAGCCAGCAGTACTGCCATGCAGCAAGCCTTACAGCGTGCTTGGTCTTTTGGAAGCAGGGATGTGTTCCATATGTAACACAGGTTTCAAAGCCTACCACACTTTTTGCATTCCAACATCCACTGTAGGAAATAAGAAAACCATCCCTCACCAACCAAAAGCAATCCACAAACCCCCACACCAACCACCTAGCTCACTACAACAAATGGCTACAGGTCCCTGCTGGGCCACAGCATGTCCAAGAATTAACAGTGTTTTCAAAATGGCCTGTTAAAGAGCAAAGTAAGCAAAAACCGAAGGGAAGGCACAGGACAACAGCTTTCCTCTGAACTCTGACAATCTCACTATGCCTTCTCTGTAAAATGGGAGTGAGCTTACTCAGCTCACAAAGAAAATACACAGGCAGCAGGAAGGGCACAAAAAGGATTATACTGGATGTATGGCATTAACATACAATATTTTACTCAAATGTAATTCATGTGAAGAATCACTCCTTACAGTGAATGTCAAAACACATACTACTTTTCCTTTTCATTCCCATTAAAAAAAGGGCTTAACAAAAAACCCCAAACCAACAGAACCAATAGCACTTCATAATTTTTATATGACTCCTGTCCTGTAACATTTTCATATGTTCCTTTCAGAAAAATAAAAAAGAAACCAACAAAACAACCTCAGAAATCCAAGAACAATACCAGCAAAGGAAATGTTTAGTAGAGTATGTTTTAGACGTAAGATTTCATCCCCTTCAATGATTACAAAGTAGGAGTTTGGTGATCTCATTATAAAGAATGAAGCGTTTGTGCTTGCTTTAAATGATATGAGTTATTAACATCTGGAATTAATCAACAAGAATAACTGACTAAAATCCTAACAAATTATTACTGAGGGTTGTGTTTGTGTGACTGGGGTGAGGATGACTTGACTCAGTATCTTGCAGAAAAACAGAAAGCTTATTGTCTGGAGGATGGAAAGAAGAAAATCTCACTGTATTATTAATCTGCATTCACTAGATGAGGTGAATATACGGCAAAACTTCACATTTTATCAGGAGAGAGGCACCTAAGAGGAATTTGTTGTCTGAGTTTTCAGACATTTTAAAGTGCCTAAATGTCCTTGGGATCTTAGCCAATCAACAAAAAACACAGTGAACTAAAATCTGCCTTAAAGCACGTCCACTAAACAAAATTCCCCTAGCAATGAAACAAGTAATAAAACTATGTACCCTCATTTTATCACCTGCAACCACACATTTGCATTACCCCTGTCACTGATCTTTTATCCTGAAGCAGGAAAATCCTATGGTCAATTGCTTACAAATGTACCATTAGCTGAAGTCAGCAATCACCTGGGCTTAAAACCCAGTAATTACTGGGGGTTTTTTTATTGTGTGATTTTTTTTTTCTTCATATCAAATGCACATTGTAAACATGGAGAAACCACGTTGTCTGAGAACCCAGGACAGGTTTGTCCAGATTAACAGTGTATTGATTATTTATTTGTGCAAAAGTGTTGAGTAAGGACCAAACATTTAGGCATTTATTACCAACTTTCACATCCTTAGCAACAAGTTCAACTTAAGGAAAATATTATGACCTCCATTCTGATGAGTTGCCCATCTCTTCTGCTGCTCAAAATATGTTTCTCGAGATGTTCAAGTAACTACTCATATTGTTCTAAAATTAACTCTTATCTGTTTTAAAATCCCATAAAGACCCTGTGGAAAATGCTGAGAAATGTTGCTTTTGCAAATTGAAAAGGGTTCTTGTATTATTTTTACTGACTGGAGAGGTGAAAGACTCATCGTAAATCCTTTGTAGAGGAATTTAGGAAGATAAGGAAGTTCTGCTGTTAATTGTGTTAAAAGAATTGCCACTGACACCTACACCACTTGGAAGAAACACCAACTAAGGCAAAACCTATAATCAGACAAATATTTTGAAAAGTTAGACAGAATCATTATATTAAGATGTAGTAAAAGAATTTACTAACTTTATAGAAAAGGGGGGATTGAGACAGGGCTTTCTAACAAGATGCTTACAAAGGGTTAAAGGGCGCTTGCTAATAAAATGCTTGCAAAGGGGTGGGGGGCTTATGCTTGTTAAGGGGGCCTTACTAACCAGGATGGTTTGAAGTGCCATAGTGGTTATATCAGAAGATGACCTTGCACAACGCTGACCTAACTAAACAACTCCTAGTTAGATTTTGGATGGGGTTCTGGTATGAAAATGCTACAAACTCAGAACAAAAGTGTGCCTACTTTGTTAGGTCACCCGCTCTTGCAAGAACGTATAATAAATTACTGCTTCACTAATGTGTCTACCGCGAGTCCTTTCTTTAGGACCTTTGGCATTTCTAACAACCCTACCTAGGTATTTGAGACGCAAAACAAGAAAGAGCGAGTCATGAGAAAAATGTTGGCTTTCTCCTCCTTTCTGTTCTTTCCCCTCGCCAATGGAAAAAAGCTGAGCACCACTTTTCTCCCACCTTTCTATCCCTGGACTTGGACACCTATCAACTACTGTCTAGTGAGCATTGAGCATGACAGATGCTACGCCATTGACCAGTAAAGCACACAGAAGACTAGGCCACATGAAACCAGTAGCACTTTGAGCCTCAGATTTCAATTAAATTATACAAAACAAGGATAATTTACCTTGAATGTTTCATTCTATCCTTTGTTATAGTTCTGAAGAATTTACAGTACTGTTACTCTTGAGTAGCACATAACTATCTGCAAAATACTGAACGATTACATAATCATCGCTATTGGAACATATTTACACTGGTTTTGTAGATCTCTACTACTGGAAAAAGTTAGATGTTGAAAATATGATAATCAAATGTAAACCTAACCACATGGTTACAAAAATTCCAAAAAATTTATAAAGAATTTATTTTAGTTAAAAGTACGAGTTAAGCTTTTGAGAAAGGGTGGCCTAAAGTGAGAACTCTTCTGGCCTGGTAAGGAAGTAAGCCAAAATGAAAGAATTTTATTATCAAGACGTAGGGGTAAGACCTTTGTCTTCCGTCCCACTCAATCTACCATGTAACTGAGAAAGAATAGAGATCTATTAATTACTTCAGTGAGAGGGAGGGGGAAAACACACCACCAAAAAAACCCAACCAAAACCACACCCTCCTGTTGAAAAAAAGAAAGAGAAGAAAAAAAAGGGACAATATTTTAAGGTATTTTATACAGCTCAGAATCAGTTCATTTTGCCTAAATAAAGTTTAAAATTATTTCTCAACAAAGCAGAACTGGTGCTTACCTCTTAGGTTTGGAGCATGTGATGCCAACAGCTCTGCTTATTTGCATACAGTCAAATAAACTGCTGCAATGAAGAGCACTTCATCAGCCATTTTGAAACTGCACTGTCTCAGCTGCACTGAAAATGTGATTAAGATGGCTGCAATGTGCACTCAAGACCAGTGAAAGCTCGGCAGTGGGCAAGACATTTATACAACAAAGCACCTCCCTTTTTGCCACACTGCAACAAACTGCACAAGCAGAAGGGGGCCAGAGGAATGGTTTCTTTGACAGACACGAAGTGGCTAATGCAGGGCTGCAACACTGCAGCTACTCTGAGCAGCACTGGTAATAAGAAAACTAAAATAAACCAAAAACCGCTGAGAGGCAGGGCTGCTAGGTCTGTGATCCAACCTTTATAGTGCATACTTCAAATCGCTCCCGTGTCCAGGCAGTTCACAATCCATGTCACGTATTAACAGCCAGATCATGCATAGATCTGATGAACATTACAGAATACTTCAAGAACCAGCCTTTTTTCAGTCTTAAAAAAACCAGCACACACAAAAAAACCCACCCAATTACACCCCCACCCCCAACTCAATCCAATTGATACCTTTTTACAGCACCACCTGTTTTGAAGTATTGTGCAATAGTAGTTGCCCAATAAGACAGTTTTACTTGGGGTGGGGGGAAGGAAGTTCGTTTTATAAAAAAGGAAGCTAGGAAGCAAGCAAAAAGCCCAAGAACACTCCAGAACTTCAGTACCTGCAGAAATCTATAAACAATGTAGGATATCGCTACGTTTTTCAAGAGGTGGTATATCTAGACTCGCATCAATTTTGCTCGAATTTTGTTGTAACCATACCAAGAGTTTGTACCTAAAAAATGGGGTGTGTGAAGAATGACACAGAGGGGTTGCCAAACTAATACGCAATTTTAACACAAGCTGAACTTCAGATAATACAGGTTCCTCTTTAATAGCTCTTCATTAATGCAAATCACCTGGTCTTATCCAGGCAACATTGGATCCGTTTTGGAGGGAGGACCTCTGTACCCGTCTCACTTCATCATGTACACCTTCTCTACAGAATCCCAATACAGCTATTTGACAACATAACTGCATGTGCACATCGGGCGACCCTGAAGGAAATTAATGTTGAGTTATTCCTAATCTTAAAAAAAGTAGTTCTGTTACCAAAAATTAACCCAACACTTTCAAGCTTCCACCAAAAAGTGGGAGAACATGCCCTCCATCTTCGACTTACAAAAATGTCTAAACTTGTGTAACTGTGCATGCCTGTTGACAGCTGTAGCTGGTTATTTCAGGACTGATTAATTATACCAGCAGTAGATTTCTGATGCACTCATCACCACAACTAGTATTCTAAATTAAAAAAAAGCTTGAAATACACCATCTGGAAAAGCATGATTTATAACACAAAGTAGTACATGCCACATACATGTAAACAGCTACATTGATTATCTTTTTAAATAATACTGTACAGATTCAGAAGACTAAATTAAAATACACTTGAAGCTCAAATGCCCAAAAGACAAGTCTCTCAAAACCAGACATGAACTTAATTACAATCAAAAAAATCAAATTCAAACTAAAAACTTATGTTAGCCAATTCTAACCCCCATGTTGCTAAGTTCATACCTAGTACACCCTTCAGCTGACAGGTATGTACAGTACTATCATTTCAAAATTCAAACTTAGTATTAATTTATGTAACAAATACACATACACCTCAATTTCCACTGTAAAATATTTTTTTTAAACCATTGCAATGTTTAGCACACCTATGAAATTCCTATATCGAAAGGTGAATTCCAACCTCCAGTCCTGGAAGTTGAACAAAACCCTAATGAAGCTCTAATCTTGAACTTAAGGGCCACACTTGTACAACAGTTTTTATTCTCACAACATTCAGTCTTGGAGCTTGATATACAGAAACTCAATGACTTAAATAGGTTTGAATAAGCCTAAATTTACAGAAAGCTTTCAGAGAGCCAGAGAAAGTAAAACCCATGTCATACTCCAGTTGCTGCAATCAATCACTTACCTTGTCAGAAAGCTTCACAAACATGGAGAGGTACTGATATGTTAATACAGACACCAAGCTGCAAAAAATGTAGCTGAATGGTAAGAAGCCATATGCATTTACTCTAGAGTTCACTTCAGTAAACTTCATTTAGCATACAGAGGTGTGTTAGTTTGTTAAAAAATATTAACTAATTTTAAACCTGATATTTAATTAAACACAAATGATAACTCATCTCAGAATGCGTTGGTCCAGGAAGTATTTAAAATGAGCCTACACTAATGTGGAATTCCTATATTAGCATGTGACTGCAATTTCTTACAGCTACCTAAGGTGGCATCTATATAGGTTCCCTAAAAATTTAACAAATAAAATGTAAAAATAAGAAAATAAGGCATTTTAAAAGATACTCAGAATGGAATTTAAACTTAATCTGTTACGTTTAGGTTCCTCATATATGAGATAGAAACTAGAAACAACCTTGACTCTGCCTTCTTTCGGTGACACACCAATACATTGCAGTATCACCTCTGCAAGTTCAATTATTCTAGTCATAAGTTAAATTTTAAAACAGACCTTCCATTTTCCAAAAGTCTCATGAACATCAAACAAGAAACTCAAGAGAATGGTACGCTGACGTTTCTCTAATTGTTGCCCTATGTAAGTAGCATCACTCCTCATAACCCTCTCAAATATCATACAGCCAAGACTCTGTACTAGGGCTTCTACCCTGAAGAACCAAGGGGAGGCAGAGAGTTCTGGACTTTCAGACAGGGCTTCAGGTCATTTCCCATTACAAAAGTGATAAAAAAGCAGCCAAAATATAAATAATTTTCTTTTGCTCAAATTATACGCTTAGGAACCAGTCTGATACATAACATCCGCATTTCCTGGTGCACAAACCACATCTCATACACTTCTCTCTTTCCTTTAGTTGTTCGTTTTCTGTATGTTAGTTACCATTAAGTGGACAAAACAGTTCTTACACTGATGAAATTCATGAGAGGTCACTGCTGTTTGTGTGCATCTGAACTGAAGTTTCAATAGAACATCTGCTGAAACCCTCCTTTATTCCTCTATTTACACAGGCTAGTAGGCTGGCTTCAACTAGCATCTCAGCTATCACTTAGGACTGCAAGAACTTCGCAGATAAAACCTAAAATTATTGGGGAAAAGGAGTCGTCCATGATGACCAGGAGGCAAGGAGCACTGGAGTCCAAAATGCCAAAGTCTGCACATCTGAAGTCTTCCCATAGCTTCAAGCCACTTTAAGGTAGGAAAAGTGAAGGAAAATGTCGCGACTTTGTATTGACTGAACTCAGCAAGCAGGTATGTTTATGTGCTAGGTCTCTGCTAAACAAATTTCAGAAGACTTAAAATTAGAATGCAGGATTTTTTTTAAATTACCTTCTGGAAACTGCAATAAGTTGGAAGCAAAGACAGAAGGAACAAACTTTCCTGTCAGGCTTTTTGGTTTTACTATTTCTTTACACTACTGTGAGATGGACTGTAATATTTAGGACAGCACAGAAGGATGGAACAAATACACTGGTTATTTTAACAACTAGCTGACATACCCACAGTCATATAATTCATAAAATCTGTGTTTTGAGTACGTTAATTTCCTGAAGAGCATTTTCAGAAATTTGATTTAGAAGAAAAAACCACATTTTTTCCTGTGTTAAAAATATCCAAGTTACATACAGCAAACAAGCTGTATTAGTTTACCTAAATATCCTAAAAATTAAGTTATGCCAAAAGAATTCTTCACACAGAGACATCCAATTTACTAAGATCTCACATGACTGTCTTGGAAGAAACAAGATTTGGTAACCCCTGAGTAGTTTTAAGTCATTTAAAACATGCACAGTGCAAAAAAAAATATCTTAAAGGGCACAGTGCTTTTTTTAAAGTTACTCCAGTCACAAAGGAACATAAAGGGCATTTATACAATATACATAGAGTTCTGAATTCCTCCACAATGCTATGACAGAAGCTGACATACAACTGAGGTACTTATTTAATACTACATTAATGATATTACAGTAATATTTTTAGTAACCATCTTAATGGTTACTATTATATGCTTTCAACTACACCACCAATGTATCATTACTAAAAAAAAGTTGGGGGGGAAGGAGAGAGGAGGGCCGACATAGTTCAAACCACTATGTCAGCAGTACTAAACAATATAATGAGTGAGCAGTGGAACTAATGAAACCACATTTCCTGCAAACTTATAACCACTATCTTGCTACTTTTAAAATCAGAGTTACTTTAGGTTATCATTGGTGCCTTATCACACTTGGAAAGTGCACACATGCATCTAGCGTACATTAAGTCTTGACTCCCAGCAGGTTATTCCCCCAAAAGAACCTTTAACTTCCAAGTTCCCTCACTGGGGACAACAGTAGCCTCTCCTCACCCCAGCTGCATGTTTTCATAAAATCTGTAGGAACTAATTATCTTTGGTGGTTAAATTTTCTGGAAAAAAAAAAAAAAAATCAAGAATTACTAAGGAGACAACAAACGATCACTTAAGATTAGACTACTGTGCTAGAACTGAGCACATCTACATTAAAACCTGTAGGGCCCTGGCATGATGAAACACTTGTGCTTAAGCAGGAAACTGTGAAACAGACATGTGACAAAAAGATATAATTTGTATTGGTCAAAGATGTTTGTCTTATTAATGAAATTTCTAAGTGTTATTTAATAACCTTTTTTTTAGTTTCGTGCAGGCATTTAGTTTTCACTAATGACATTCTGCTTTTTGTTAAACAGTCTAATATAACCTCAAATGAAAGCATAAAACACAAAGCCACACAGAACTATAGTGTAGCTGAAATTCTACTCTAAACTGAGATTTTTGCATGTACATATGCACACAAATAGTGAAGACAGAACTGAGAAAAGAACACTCACTAAAGCAGAATATGCAGCTAAAGACAAAAATCCTCTCAACCAAACAAAACAGGTTCCCATTTCTGGATCATTATTCAATTGTTCACACTCTGAAAAGCTAGAGAATGTACTGGTCTAGGTCAACCATCACCATTGTAAAAAACCACTAATACATTCTGCAGAGCCAGCTTCTGGATAATTAATTTATATCAGTAGTTTATATCATGCTCACTTTTATAGTCTTATCTGTAGGCTAATAATGAATTCTAATGATCAGATGCTTCCAGAAACTTAAACACTACATATTAACTCAAGAATTTTTCTGACCTCCATTGCTACAGAAATAGAGAGTTGAAAAAAGTAACAAAACCCTCCACACAAACAATAAAGATATGACACCTAAACAACGCTATGAGCGATACACAAAATCTCTTCAGAAGAATTAAGATTCCACAATATCATGCAAATTTTTGTATTGAAAAAGATAGCCAGAACTTAAAAGGCTGAGAAAGCATATGCTCCGTATCCTCCTGATTGAAAACCTCAAGCTAAGAGCACTTTACCTTCTTTGGGAATTGGCCACCAGGCTTTAATATCCAAACCAAGAATGAGCTACAGGAATTTTAAAATTGAAGTATTACCCAATTCAAATCTAAACTCTACTTGGTGATAAAAACATTCTGTAACTGTCTAACTTAACAAGAACAGCTGGTTATAGAGATAATTTTAGAGAACAACCTTTCTCTCTGCTTCTTAATGAACTGCCAATAAAGAAAAAAAGCCACTTTTTTTATATGCTTGGTTTGCTGGTTTGGTTGGTTTTTATTACGTTGTTCTTAAAGAAAGACACAAAAATCCCACATACAACAACCTGATTTTACTCCCCATCTTGTATTCAGATAAATCACTGCTTTGTAGGAACAAAGCAGTGTATCGATCATACAGTACTGTGGAAACATGAGAGCATTTTTTCATATGGCACTGCATATAGTACCAGAAATACCAGAATGACAAATACACATAATTTGTGTTGGCCAGTTTATGAGCTCCCAATTGCTTTGTGTATGCAGTTAATTGTCTCAAAGTAATGTCACATTCTAAAAAAGAAGAGTCCGGCCACAGATTCAACCAAGAAACATTAACAACTTAAGATTTCACTGTATTCAAGAGAAATGTTATATAAAAATATATCAGGGAGAAAAAGCCCAAACAGCCAAATCCCTACATTCAGGTACAATAACAGCTTTATAATTTCCAAATAATTTTACTCATCTGATACCCCTGTGAAACTGCAATGTACATCTGTGTCACTAAGGCAATTTCCAAAATAAACTCAAAATAAGAAGATTTATGACTAGCACACAATATAGAAGAACACTAGGTGGAGAGCAAATGGAAAAAATGCATTCAACTTGTGAGCTATGTAAGAGCACCATACCATAAAGTATCTTTTGGTCTTACTATCTACATATCATTAATGACCCTAAGATTTTTCACAGAAACTGACAACAGACTCAACAATTACACTATTTTTAAAATCTAAATGGGGAGAAATTATTGTGTTTTATTTCCAAAACAGCAGCAAAACTCACCCCCACCCCACCCCTCAAAAAAAAAAAAAAAAAAAAAAGACAAACCAATCTATCTGCTTTAGCCAGTTAATTTTCACTGGGGAAATACTATGTGTTTGTAGCAGGAAAAAAAATGCCTTCTCCCAAAAATCAAACCCACACAGTGAAAATGATGATTTACTTACTAAAACAAGATTAAAAAAAAATTAAAACCCCACATGTGTATACTATTTGTTTGCAACAAACTGTGTTAAATCAATATTTATAATTAAGCTATTTTTATACATCAGTTATTCAGTTTCTTGGCTACCTAGATCACCTCCTATGCTGAGGTGGGGGGTAAGCATATGTGTATATTAGACCATATTTCCTATCTTTATGCCCCAAATTCTGGAAGCGTTACTAAAGGAGCCTTTACAAGAAAACTAATATAGTACAGTTAGTATTGCACTTCTAAATGTGTGAAATGGGCATAATGATACAGGCTAAAGCACGAGGTATCAGAAAATTACAGCAGAGTCCAACATGTCCATATATCTATTGGGATTAGCATTTTACTGAAAACAGACCTCATAACGGATAGAAAATGAGAATTAAGAGGTCCCTCAATAAAAGCAGCAACATCACTGTTTCAATTGATAATTATTGTATCCTTTTGTGAGTCAATTCTGTTAAGCGTGATCGGTTTCGAATCTACACAACATTCAAGATAGTCTTGTTAAATAATTAATACAGCAAAATACAACCCTATTCCACATTATCACAGAAAACATCAGTTCAGCACTAGTACGCTTGGTAGCAAGGCTGGAGCTGATAAAAAGCCTTTTACTCCAAGCAACACATTACATCTACTAAACTAAGAACATAATTATGAGAACAAGAAGTTCTCTTGAAATTCTTTGAAAAGGAACATGTAACGGGCCATTACCTATACACAGTGATGAACCAAGTTTTTCTGTATTTTAATTATTTGGCATTTATAACAAAAAATTATTACTATCCAAAATTATAATTTCTTTCTGGATTAAGTGCACATAAGAACTTGATTTTTCCAGAGCACATAAAATAGTAAGATAATTGACAGACTCAATAAATAAATAGTGGGCTTACTTGGCATGATTCATGAATTGCACAAGTCTTCATGCAATCATTAGTGAGGTCATTTTATGATGGGCTGACAGCTACCATTATCCCCATTTCACAGATCTGAAAACTCAGAAATTACCTACCCAAGAACACATATCAAACAGCAGTAGGTTTTGTGTTTGTCGCTCCCCCCCAAAGAATTCTTAATATTCAAGGCATTACTTCCCTTCATACCCTTCAGTAAGACTGCACAAAACAGTACCTAATCAGAAAACCAGGCTTACATCTTACATTGATACCTGTTGTTTGTGTACAGAGTTCATATTTAATTTATTAATTTCAGATTTAAGCAGAATCTACGCACATTCACCACATGACTTCTAAAAAACTAAACATGATGTAAATAATAATTGCATATTAATAACTAATAATTGTAGCTACAAGTTACTGTAACAGATAATGGCTCAAAACATATTTTGATTTGCGAGAGAGCCAAACTTGCTCATAGAATATCCTGATCTTGCAGATGCAAATTCCAACAAATTTATAAATAAAAATTGTATTTGCTTGTATAATCTATGATATTGACCAAACTTATTTATTAATATATTCTCACTTCCACCAATTAGACAGCATCTTAAGCTGTACAAGTGTTATTTTTCTGTGACTGCACGAAGGCTGCAGTTTTAAGCTCATTGGCTGCTGCCTAGAACAGTTGAGCTGTTCATTCTTTAAGAGAACACTTTTCAACCAACAAATCCATCTATTTTTTCCATCCAACAAGTCTATCTGTCTTAAGGGTCACATTGATATTACAAGAAATAGATTTATTTCAAGATTACTGTAATGCAACGAAATATTCTAATGTAAGTATTGCACTAGGTATCCGTCAAAGATTAGGAGATCTAGTAAGGAGGATATAACCCGCTAAAAGTAAAAACTGCTTGAGGACAATGCTACAGCTCTGACAGGCCCCAATATCACATCAGAATCCAAATGTGAAGTGCTTAGCCATGAAAACAGTTTCAATATTTTCAACGCTATGTTCAGAAAAAACTAGAAGCTCACATGTACCTTCTTTACACGAATATACTACTCAAAACTTAATTTTTCACATATTGTTTGATGTGGGCTTCCAGAACAACGCCGCATAACCGCTCTGGCTTTGCTTACTGATGACATCACACAAGCAAGGCACAACCAGTCCCTTTCTGGTTGTTGTTTTCTACTGCCCCACCCTCATTTCTAGTAAAGCAGCACATTAATATGCTTCAAAAACCTGAATTCGAAGTTCAGCAGCACGCTACTGAACGCAGTACTGAGGAAATCTACTTTCTCCTTCCTGCTTCTCCAGCCTTCCTCCCGCCACCACACTCGACATCCACACCCGCTGCACTGCAAGGGTATCCCTGGCTGCATGCAGCACCGCCCAGCTCACGCCATCCCTGGCGTGGGCAGGGAACACGGAACCACTCTTGAGGCACCAGCCAGCCGCACCGCTGCCCCACCCAAACACCTCCGAGGGCGGCGTACACAGCACGCCCGCCTCACCAACACACGAGAGAATGCGGCCAGGCAACTTCCTGGTGTCACCAGCTCTCTGCGCCTTCAGGCCAGAGCGCAGGGGACAGCTCTGCCCCTGCTGTGCTGTGCCCTGCCCCACGCTGTGCCCTGCCCCACACAAAACCTACCTGTGACCCGCAGCGGCCGCCGCAGGGATCCCTCCACACCTGGTGGGCGGAGGAAAACGCCTCTCCGCACCCCGCTCCCCACCTGCTGCCACCTCTGCGTGAAAACGCTAACGCGCATGCGCGCCGCCGCCTGCACTGGAGCTGTGTCACGTGCTCCCATGCAGCCCGCGCGTAGCAGCGCTGCGCTTGTGAGCGAATGTGGGTGAGCGCAGCGGCGCGTGTGCAAAGCTGCAGTGCCGGAGCATGCGCGCTGCCGCCAGCGCCGCCGCCGCCGCTGCCGCCGCCGCGCGGGGCAGCGTTCCGCGCGGAGTGTTCGCGCCCCGGAAGGGCCGTGCGATACCTGTGTCCCCGCGTCCCCCGGCAGCTCCTGGCTCAGTGCTCCCGCCTTCCCGCCGCTACCGCCGTGGGTTCAAAATCGGAACTCGCTCCAGACGCCGACACCGCCTCCCCCCGTCGCACGCGCCGGGCCGTTATGCAAATAAGCCCCGTGTCCCCTCCCCTCTCTCTGACCCCGCCCCCTCCGTGGGCACAGGGGCCGGCGGCGGGGGCTGCCGCGGAGCTGCCCAATCCCAGGGCCAGCCATCCTGGCGGCATGCAAATAAGCCGCCGAGTTATTTAAATGAGCGCGTGGCTCCGCCCCCCGGCGGGAGGTGGCGGTGGTTATTGGCGATAACGCTGCCAGGGGGCGCTGCGGCCGGGCCGAGGGCGAGGCTCAGGGCGGGCAGGGCGGACGGCTGTCCCACTCCCCTCCCCTCCCCTCTCCTCTCCTCTCCTCTCCTCTCCGCACCGCGGTGGGAGCTAGGGGTCCCCAGAACGCTCCGGCACCTCTGGATGTCTGCTGGAGGTTCTGCATTACCAGCCACCTGTATCGCTCGCTGTGGCTCCCTCGCTATGGCCAGGGGCTGAGCTGTGCACGGCGTTACTTCAGGTGTTCCCTCTGGCAGGTGTATCCTGCCCAAAATGGGGGGGGGTGTGTGGGTGTGTGCTCAATAACCAGCTTGGCGTTTCAGCAGCGCCAAGAGACAAAACCGTACCACTGCCTGTGCTTTAAGTGGAGCTACGGCATGTGGTTTATTCTGGGAGAGGCAGCAGGTCAAAACCGCAAGCGGCTGCTTCCCACATGGCCTCCATTGCTGCCTAAGGGGTGCAGGTGGGAGCAGGAGATGGCCACAGGACCTGCTTTCATCCAAGGCAGAAGTTGGCACCCTTTGTACTGTAGCGAAAGGCAACAGTGTGACAGACCTAGTGGAGGGCCCAGCAGCTGTGTTCTCAGCTACACAGAATCACAAATGGGGTTGGATGGGACCTCTGGAGATCGTCTAGTCCACACACACACACACACCCTCCCCCAAAAGCAAGATCATCTAGAGTAGGTTGCTCAGGATCACATCCAGGCAGGCTTTGAATCTCTCTGGAGAAGGAGACTCCACAGTCTCTCTGGGCAGCCTCTCCCAGTGCTCTGCCATCCTCACAGTAAAGAAGTTTTTTCTGATGTTCAGATGGAGTTTTCTGTGTTCCAGTTTGTGCCCATTGCCCCTTGTCCTGAGTGACAGACACTGAGCACCACTGCAAAGTGTCTTCTTGACATATACCCTTTAGTTATTTATAAGCATTGATCAGATCCCCTCTCAGGTTTTTTTTCTTCAGACTAAACAGTCACAGCTCCCACAGCCTTTCCTCACACAAGAGCTGTTCCAGTCCCCTCATCACCCTTGCAGCCTTTCACTGGACTCTTTCCATGAGTTCCTTGTCTTTCTTGAACTGGAGAGCTCAGAACTGGACATAGAGCTCTAGATGTGGCCTCACCAGGGCGGAGTAGAGGGATTTTACCTGCTGGCCATTTCAGAAAGAAAATGCTAGAAGTATCCAGAAGTGGGTGGTTCCTAGACATGCCTACTATTTAACTTGAAATTTCACTGCTAGTAAGCAGTTTCACAGGGTCCATGTGTATAAATCCTTTGAGAGTCCATCAGTAGTGAACGCTTTGCGGCTAAACGAGGTGAGTTTTCAGAAGACTGGGTATTAATACAGCCACCTCTTTGGATAACAGGTGGTGTCATTCCAAATTTAATTTAATAGGAAAGTAGTTACAGCAACATATTATTTTACCCACTGCAGTGTATTTTATGCAACTATAAGGAGAATGAAAAAGGTTTTGTCACCCTAAAAATAATAAATAACAATCAAGTCTGAATTTAGGTATGAATTTGCTATTAGCTTGATTATTTATTTTTCCTGAAAAATAAATAGAAAATATAGAAATGCACCAAGAAATTAATTATTACAGAAAACTTTCTAGGATATCTGAAGAAATTACATTACTGAACATTTCAGTGCCTCAAAAAAAAAAAAAAATCTATCAGATCTAGTATCTCTCCCCATTTGGTGATAGGGTGTAGTTTAATTGGGAACTGAGGGGATCCGATAACCACTGCTTGGAGAGATGGGATGCTGCTGATTGTGATTATCCCCATATAATCTAGATTGCTGACAATCTCTGAAGTGTTTATAAGTGTACTTATAAACACGCTACTACTCTTTCAAATTCTGAAGAATCCAGCTGGCCAGAGTTTATATGTTGTTCATAAGGACAGAAACAGAAATCTCTGAAAGCAGTTCAGAGAGCCAGTTCTATAATGAAATACAGACATTAAAGTTGCCATTGAAATCTCACATGTAAATAGCATGTGAAGGTTTCTTCAAGGCACAGTGACCAATGGCTATTTCTTAAGAATTACTCATAAATACTTCAAATGGTGTTTAGAAAGGAATTATTTTGGCTGGGGTTTTTGTGGTAGTTTTGGTTTTGGTTTTTTTTTAATTATTAATAAATTTAACATTTACTTAAGAGGTGACAATGAATAATAGATTCTAAGTGGTGTTACAATTATTTTTTTTAAAGAGAGCCATTTATTGATTAAATTAAATAATTTCTTCTTTATATTCTCAATTCTCCAGTGAACTTAAGGCTTGAAGTATGCATATAACATTCAATTTTCTTATTTCCAGGTAACTGTCATAGGACAGCTCCCAACCTAGAATGACATATCACTACTAAGCTATTATGTGACCCTTCTTTCTGTATGTCAAACTGTTTTAGAATAATGAGATTAAGCACCTTGAGTATTTCCCAAATATTAACTCTCTCCATACGATTTAATAATTGCTAATGGAGACATTGTAGAATCACAAATGGGTATGATAAAAGGAAAAAGGGTAAATGATGCACTAAAGAGGTATCATTCTCAGTATAAAAACTAACTTTTAATAAAAACTACTGATTTTTAAATAAAATATAAGAAATGGGTATCAATAGGAGAAAAAAGTACTTTTATTTGTACATTTTATTTTAAAATCATAGCTGGAAAATGTGTATTTTTGAGAGTTCACCTTTTTCAATGGACGACACTTTTGAGCTAATAAGATTTACATTCATTTTTCTTGATAACTGCCTAGATTACTAAGTATTTCTTGCATAGTAATAGCCTAATAGGAGGGAATTATGACTTTTCTGATTATAAACAGTTACTGTGCAGGGCAAAAGAAGCACCGTAAAACCAGAAAGTAATTTCACTAACAGAAATATTTCTGGCCAGAAAAATATATAATCCTATCTGACAAAATAATCTCTGATTTAATTATTCATTTGGGACTTCAAGAATTTCACTAGGATGGCTTGAAATGTCATGCAGAAAGGAACTGCATGTTAACTTTCTGGTAAAGAAAAACAGAGAAGATTCTTGAAATTCCTTTTTCATATAAGGGCACTTTTTTAAAATAGAGAAACTTAAAACACAGCCAGCAGGCAGAAATTTATGAAAATATGTTAAGACATTTCCTAACCTAAACAAAGAGCACAAAGATAAATGTAAACAAAATACTTGAAGAAATTTTACTATAAAGAATTAAAGCTGTTTAAGGCATTTTCAGTGTTTACTTTTCATTGTAGATTAAGTACCTTCCTGTAATGTGTTTCTTGTAAAATATGCGGTAATAAGAGGATTTTGGGAAAATTCCTAAATCTGCTCTGTTCCTCTCTGATTTAATTATAGTTTTAAACAATAAAATTTACTAATAATGAATTAAATATTTTGCTGTTCATCTGGTTTATGATCAAAGTTGCTCTGTGGTTACTTTGCTATATTAACTAACTCACTTATTTACTGACAGATATGTTTAAGTTAAACACCTAATAGACATGTTTTCCCCTGAGTTGTCCACTCCTTTTGCTACATTCCACCTCCAGCATAATGAACTAGATCTAATGTTATTTCTGATTTTAATAAGGAAATTGTGCTTTTTAGCATGAAGAGTGATAGAATTCAGTGGCAAGTGCAGCGTTCAGTGATGAAGAAGTAGTGACAAAACCATATTTTTATATTTTTTTTAATCTGTTTTTACTACATTAAACTGTTGGTATTTGAGATACAAACAAGGATCATCTGCACCATGAATTCTTGTGCTTAACAACTAGCTAAAGAGTCATACAGACTTCAAAAGAAAATGTAATTCTGACAAAATGTGACCTGCTTCACAGTTGGAATCTATTAAATGAAGATCCTTTTCCAAAGTGGGTCTAAAAAATAAGTCAATTCAACGCACCAATCGGGAATCACTTTGTTGGAAAGGAGAGCTTGTCTCCCTTTGTCCCACTTCTTTGATATGAGAAAATCATGAAACTCAGTGGTAAAATCAGCACCTGATATATTGGAGAACCTTAAAGCTATGAAGGGTCTTTGGGTTTAGCTGTTTTTCTTACAGTTTATTTTGAATCACTAGAAGTATTCATATGGTCACCATGAATCTGTTTCTCATCAAGTCTGTTGACTATGTAACTTACTTCCTGAATACAGCTGTCTTTCCATTACTTCAGAGATAATTGCTCTAGAAGTAGCTTGGTTTGGAAGATGCCTTTCCCCTCCTAAAAATGCAAAGTAATACTACAGTAGCATTGTTATTACAATAGAGAAGTCCCACAATACTTCTTAGATACAGTGTGCTTGACTTCCAAACTGCACACGGAAAGTATGCATGTGCCTCGTTTTGTCCAATACATTTAAGAATTTTTAGAAATTTATGAAGAAATGTAAATAATATCTCATATGTTTTCTCCTTGGGAGCATGTTTTGATTTGTTGGAAGAAATCTATATGAACATTACTCTGGAATGTAATGAATATGGGATATCTTCAGTAAATTAACTATGCAGATAATCTGAAATGTGTGGGATGATTTTTATGTAGTCATGTTATGGACTTAGCTTAAATGAATTAAAATATTTTTATTTTCATTTAAAATGAATTAAAATGTTTAGAAGGGGAAATATTTCCGTTAAAAGAAAAAAAAAATCTTTGCTGTTCAAAAACGGTTACCCTCAGGGCGAAGCAGTTTCTTTTCTAAGTTTCTTTTTTTTTCCAGCTCTAACCTTGGACATTTTTTTCCAATGTAATACCTACTTAGATCTTTCTAGCAAATGGAAGACTCATAGGTTAATGAATCCTAGTGGTAATAGTGCTTTAGTAACAACTTGAAAAGGTTCACTTAGGCTTAGCTGCAGTGAACTTTTTCAGCAAGACAATTACAAAATAATTTGGACTTGAAAATATCTCATGGTTTCCTCAGCTGTCTTTTGAAAGATGTTTCCACATCTCCCCCCTTTTTGGGTTTTTTCTGGGGGAGGGGGTGTCTTAAACACAGGATAATCTGCCTTGTATTAACTTGCCAAGGTTTTGCAAAAGAAAAAAAAATCGGCTGTTAGAAAAGTAGTGGTATGTAAAAATATGCTTGAATTTTCTCCACTGTGTCTTAAAGTGAAAAAGGTCAACTTAAAGGTCACTATATTTGTGCCCAAACTAAAAATGCAATCACACTTATTAAAAAAAACCAAACTGTCTCTAAAGGAATCTGGTGAAGTTTGGGGTTTTGTCAGTGTTGCCATTATTTTTGCTAGACACCATTGTCTTGCCTTTAGAGCTTTAACCTAACCCATTTTGTCACCTATTATTTTTTGCCACATTCTGAGTACTCTCTCATTGCATCCTCCTATAGGTTCTTTTTATTATGTGGTAAAACAAGATCAATACGTCTTGTATAAATATAGCTTAAATATATCAAGCAGTTCTTTCAATACTGAGCCATGTAACTAAGCAAAACACAAGCCTGATGAAAGTCATCAATAAATGGAGAACTCAGCACCTATCCATTGCCAGTTACCACCAGCTTACTTAATAACTTGTTTCATTTCTGTGATTTTACAGAGTAATTTTAAATTATTTCTTCAGATGTTGGTGTACTTGGGGAAGTGAGAAAGGAGTTATTGTGTTTTTCAGACAGGAGTCCTACAGATCATAATAAATAAATAAATAAATAAATAAATGCACACACTCTGGGAGGGAGGAAAGCTTAGATAGCCTCTTCTGTCCCTTTCACCAGGGAGGCATGGTACACCAAATTTGGATGAAAGAGACTCTGATGAGAAGACCTTCCTAGAATTTGGTAAACAGGCTAATATTTATGATGTACACATGATCTGGACTCTAAGACATCACTGCACTAGCTACTTTACTGTGGTGGGTTATCTGTGGTCAGCAGCCAGATGCTCACCCAGCTGCTCTCTCAAACCCTCCTCCTCAACAGGAGATTGCTTTGCAGTTACTGTCACAGGCAAAACAGACTTGACTTTGAGAAAATTTATTTCTTGCCTATTAAAATATATTTGTATTGTGAGAAACAAATGAAAAAAAGTAAAATGGCACCTCCCCCTCTTTTCAGGCTCAACTTCACTCTTGACTCCTCTAAAACTTACCCAGCAGTGCTGGGGAAAATGGGGATTATGGTCAGTACATAATACTTCCTCTTTGTTCCACTTTCATTCTCACACTTTCCCCCTGCCTCTACACAAGTCTTTCCATGGGCTGCAGTCCTTCCAGATAAATGTGCTCCAGCATGGGTTCTTTACAGATCATAGTTCCTTCAGAAAATACCCACCTGCTCCAGTGTGGGGTCCTTCCTGGGCTGCAGTTTGGATACCTGCTCCACCACGGTCTCTTTCATGGGCTTCCAGGAAATATCTACTCCACAGTGGTCCTCTCCACAGGCTGCAGGAAATACCTTCTCCACCACTGCCATCATGGGCTGCAGGTGAATCTCTGCTACTGTGCCTAAAGCATCTCCTCCCCTTCCTCCTTCTCTAACCCTGGTGTTCACAGGGTTGTTTCCACACATTTTTTTCCTCACTGAGGAAAGTGAAAAGGAGGAAAAGAGCTGCCACCATCTTGGCTGATGGGCTCAGCTGTGTCCTGCAGTGGGTCTATTGTGAATCCAAATGGAACCGTCTGTGCCCTGCACTTGTCTGTCCCTGCCTTATTCTCAGAGGCCATCCCTGCAGCACCCTTGCTACCAAAACCTTGCCCACCTATATAGACATCATTTCCCCTGTTTCCTTGCCTTTCTGAAACACATTTTTGTCATTAAAATACACATTCTTTACACAACCTCCACAAAGTTCACTTACACCAATAAAATATTCCTATCAGATTAACAGTATCACAGCACTAGTATGTGTTAACATTATGCACACACAATAAAACTCCACCACTTGTCCTTTAACCACAACAAATATTCCCAGTACCAGCATAAAAGCTCTCCCAAATTATTCCATTCCCTGTTGAGTCTGAGTTTTGCCCATTACCTTTCCCAATTACTGTCATTATATCAAATCCCTTCAGTTGGACACCAGAAAGGACTGTGGTGGATTAGCCTTGACTAGCAGTCAGATGCCCACCCAGCCACTCTCTCCCTCTTTAGCAGGATAGGTGGGAAAAAACAGCTTGGACATGCTTAGGATAGTTGAGATAAAGACAATAAAATAACTTACCAGTTACTGCCACTGGAAAAATAGATTTGGAGAACCTTGATTTATTTATTGCTAATTAAAATAGATTTGGGTAGTGAGAAATAAACCAAACCTCTATATCATACCCAAAAAAGCCCAAAGTTCCTACTGTATAATAAATCATACCTTTTCCTTTATTATCTGCTTTTTGATAGAAATACTGAAACCTTAGTTCCTTTAACCACAATCTTCTACTGCTTCTTGTTTTATTTGTGTTATTCTGTGATAGTCTTACAACTTGACAGTTTAATCTTTTCTTGATGTAGCTCACTGAATAAGCCAAATTATTAATTAGTAACAAAACTATCTTTTCAAATGTACCTCATATGTTGTCAAAGGAAGCAAATGACTTTTAAAAAAAATCAAAAGAAAACATTACCTCGTGATACCCAGTTTCTTCATTAGGTTGTGTAGGGACAGGTTTCTAAGGAAGTTTCTTCTGTGGTAAAAATACCCCTTTTTGAGCAGAAACAAAAGAAATAGATCATGCACAAAATCTATAGAAATGTGGAAGAAGTTATGATGTCACTCAACAGCATGTTCTATAATATCTTTGGCCAAATTCACTCATTTTGCATATTCTCATTGGCCCAACTTTCAGATACCAATAATTCTTTAGGATTTAATTTGAAAGAAAACCAAGTTTTGTAAAAAGTTGTTTTATAATAATAATACTTTTAAATTTAATGTGTAAACTACTAAAAATGTATTTGATTGAAAATTCAGACATTTTTAATTTATAAACACTCATTGTGTGACCTCAGTTTATCCTGGTCTTGTGTCTCTAAAGAAAGAACAGAGAAATATCTAAAACCCTACATACTAACCAGAGTTACTTAGTCCAACATCATGATGCTAATGCTGAGCTGATGCATAATTTTTAACTCTCCACAATCACTCTTCCATTTCTGTCTCCAAAACTTGACCCACAAAAATGCTTTTAGGAACTGCATTGGAATCTGGTCAGGAATCTCACTATCAAGGGACAAAACCCTGAACAGAACACATTAACCCCTCAATTGAATAGTCAAGTTCAGTCAAATTACTGAGGTTGTTAGGTGCATTTCTCTCTCCCGTGTAGTTCTGCCTTTTGTATTAGTCTCACACTAATGTCCAGTCTGTTCACGACTGAGCTGTGTCCACAGAGCATGTAGTGTTTATCTCACCTATTTCAGCTGCTGCAGGCTTTGGTATCTCTTTTGCTTTACCCTTTCTCAGCTTGTCTGTGGTTTTCACTTCACACTGAGATGTGAAACCATTCAGGGGTTCTCTAATCAGTTGAGAAAAGAACAGGTTCACTCACATTTTTTGTCACCCAACAGCAAAACAAATGAGGAACTACATAGCTACCAATTGGCAAACCTGTAAGTTAAAGCATTGGAACAACATCAGCAAAACTGAAATTGTTCTGTATATATTCCTTGTAACTGTGAGAACTGGAATTACAATATAAAATATACAATACAAAATATACAATATAAAATATAGAAATACAATACTCCTCACAAGGACTCATGCTCTTTGTGCAGGAAAGAGCACGTTACAAAGTGCTAAAGGGTTTGCCTTGTTTCAGTTTTTACTTGGATGAGTAATTTTCTTCTGCTTTGCAGTTTTTTCTCTTTTCAGTGGCCTTGCTCCCTCTACTTTTAAATAGCTTTTTTCCAGTTACTCAAAAGTAATGTCCCATTTTCTAGACGTGTTGTGGGTTTTGACTATACCATTCTGCTTCTTCCTGTGGATCAGTGCCATAGTTTTATTTACTAGCTGCTTGCTAGTTCACCAGGAGATTGGCTACCTAGAACAAGAAACCAAATATTTTCAGGGTTTTATTTCCCACTCAAGCTTACCCATTCACATGATGTCTCCTGTCTGGCCAGCACACGCATGTGCCTGCATGCACACACATGCTTTTCAACTCCCTCAGCCACCTTCAGAGAAACCTACTTCCACCAACATATAGTGTGTATGGAAGTAAAACAAGGAATGTCTGCCCAATAGCCTAACTGTGGCTGAGGTGAAGCTAAACCTCCCTGTATTCCTGGGCTCTGCTTTTAATGAACTTTTTTTATTTATTTATTTTTTTCCCAGAGCTGTGGAGCAGCCAGTGGTCCTGAAACTGCATGAGGCAGAGCTGGGAGTGCCGCCTGGCTTTGGCACTCCTGACCCAAAGGCACTGGCGAGGGGGGTCTTGGGTCCCCCATGGCTGTGAGCCAGGCTGGGAGATTCGAGCTGTCCCAAGAACCTGTGCTGGAACCCCTGGAGAGGGTCTGCCCTCTGACCTGGGATGGGGTGCAGGGAGCTGTCACTGTGGCAACATGAATGTGAGGTAAGCAGGTTGCATAGCAACCGGGTGTGGGGGAGGGGAAGGCAGCTGTCGTGGGGGAGGGGAGGAAGCAGGAACCTGACTTGAAAACCAGCCTGAAACCAGCCAAGCGGAAGGTGGAAGGTTGGACTGAGGTGGGAGAGGCACAGTGGCTGTCTGTGGAAGGTGCTGGGAATGCCAGGACAGCATTGGCCTGTTGCCACAGGACCTGGCTGCAGCCATGCCTGGGGAAGGCTCCCAGTGTGTGCTGCTCATCCTGTAAATCTGTGCTGTGCTCCCCTCATCCTGCGTAGGGGAGCACAGCCAGGGCAAACTGATGAGGTGAAAAGGTGTGAAAGGGTGTTGCAGAACATCCCAGCAACAGTTTTGGTTTTCTTGGCATGGACTGAGATCAGAAAGAGCTCATTGAGTGTATGACTCTCATGCAGCAAAGTTGCTTTCTAAAATACTATCACCTGGATGGTACTGTTTTCAGTAGCATTACCAATAGGTAAAGTATAGTTCCTTAAAATAAAAGGTGTTTACAGAGACTTGCTGAGACCTAGACTTTGCAAAAGAAGTCACAAGTGAGAGACATCCAGAGGAAGGTGACAACCAGATCACAGAATCACACATAATCACAGACCGTTAGGAGTTGGAAGCAACCTCAAAAGATCACCTAGTCCAACCCTCCTGCCAGTGCAGGATCACCTAGACTAAATTGCAGAGGAATGCATCCAGGCAGGTTTTGAATGTCTCCAGAGAAGGAGACTCTACAACTTCTCTGACCAGTCTGTTCCAGTGCTCCACCACCCTCACAGTGAAAAAGTTCCTCCTTATGTTCACATGGAACTTCCTATGCTCCAGCTTGCACCCATTGCCCCTTGTCCTATTGCTGGCCAGCACTGAGAAGAGCCTGGATCCATCCTCCTGACTCTCACCCCTTACATATTTATAAACATTGATAAGGTCACCCCTCAGTCTTCTCCAAGCTAAACAGGCTCAGCTTCCTCAGCCTCTCCTCATAAAGGTGTTCTGCTCCATCATCTTGGTGGATTTGCGCTGGACTCGCACTGGACTCTTTCAGTAAGAGCCTGTATAATAGTTAATTTTCTTTGTTCTTCTGTGCTAGATGTTATGAAAATTCACAACTGGCTCGTGCCAATTGAGGAGAGAGATTATGATGCAAAGTATGTAATTACAGGGATATTTATTCATACACATCCCAGCCAAAGTGGGGCACCCTAAGTGTAGTTTTACATAATGTTCTTGTAGCCTTCAAGTGTTCAGCTACAAAATGATTTGGTGCAGCTAACACAACACTGCTGATTACTAATCATACTAAAACTTTGCAAAGCAGCTGTAGTTCTGTGGCATTCTAGATGCTTGTCTATTGACCCAGCTGTCAGTCTTGTTACAGTTACTTATGATGCCAGATGACACTAGGAGGGTTTCAAAGATTTGTTAGAGGGGCTAGGATGTTGGTTTGTTACCTTGGCTGTCCAGGGGTATCTTTTATCCTTCATGGACAGCTCTAAGCTTCCAAGAAGCAAAGTCCTTATTTCTAGGGCTTGTCTGTCCTCCCGGTCCTTGCAATGAGCTGGTGTCCATTTGTTTTTCTTCAGCATGAATAATCCCCAAGTCTGTAAAATTCTACTACCTTATTACATTGCAGTGTATAATGTGAACTAGTATATACTAACAAAGCTAATATGCATGCATACTATAAAGACTGCTTGACATAATAGTATGGGAAGGGAATTTCCATAGTAGAGACAAAAGATCAGGATGAGAAGGTATAATACAGAGACCTAGTGACTGGTTCTACATTGCCTCAGGAAAGACATCTGGTGATTATGATAGACACATAAATCTTCATTGAATTTAATTTAACAATTTGAAAGTAAAATAGAAAAATATGAGAAGCCATACAAAATTTGGAGAGAAATTACACCAACACTAGCAGAATACTAGCCTGTCTAGCTGTATCTCAATATTATATTCTCTCATATGAAATAGTTTTCAAGTGTGATACTTCCTCTCAACCAGGCACACCATTGCAGAAATTTGAGTTCAGAAGTGTCACATTGATTAGAACAAAAATGACAAGTTGAGAATATTTTGTTAAGAAAGTAATAGGTGTCAACAGCTATGAAAGCTATAAAAGATACTGAGTGGAACAGAGATTTCACACTGGCTTTCCACTTGTCCTTTCAGAAAACATGTCAAGGGCATGTTGTGAAAACTGAATGACATGCACTGTGGATGTACTAAATTACAGCAGTCAGGAAGCCTAATGGGGTTCTAGTCTTCGTATTAGCACTGCCTGGTGCAAACCATACTCCATCTGATATGAAAGAAATTGCTCTGGTATGATGCTTTCCAATCACCACTGCAGCTTCACTCAGACCTGAATAGATATAGACCTATTAGTCTATATCTACTCTCTTCTAGTTATAGCCAGGGACCCCAGAACTGGATGCAGTATTCCAGATGGGGTCTCATGAGAGAAGAGCAGAGGGGCAGAATGACCTTGCTCGACCTGCTGGCCATACTTCTCTTGATGCAGCCCAGGATCCAGTTGGCCTTTTGGACTGCAAGCGCACATTGCCAGCTCATGTTGAGTTTCCCATCAACAGACACCCTCAAGTCCTTCTCAGGGCTGCTCTCAATCCATTCTCTGCCCAGCCTGTATCTGTACTCGGGACTGTGCCAACCCACGTGCAGGACCTTGCACTTGGCTCTGTTGAACTTCATGAGGTAGGCATGGGCCCACCTCTCAAGCCTATCCAGGTCTCTCTGGATGGTTTCCCTTCCCTCTAGTGTGTCAACCGCACCATCCAGTTTGGTGTCATCTGCGAACTTGCTGAGAGTGCACTTGATCCCACTGTCCAAGTTGCTGACAATGATGTTCAACAATACTGGTCTCAGTACTGATCCCTGAGGAACACCACTTGACACTGGACCATCCAGCCAATTCCTTATTCAGCAAGTATCAAACCCATATTTATCCAATTTATTGACCAGGATGTTGTGCAGGACAGTGTCAACACTTCGCAGAAGTCCACCTATATAACGTCAGTTGCTCTTCCTTTATCCACTGATGTTGAACTCCATCATAAAAGGCCACCAGGTTTGTCATGCACAATTTGCTCTTGGTGAAGCTATGTTGGTGTAAGGTACTAGAGATGTGCCTTAACAATTGTGGACAGAACTGTACCCCTCTTTCTTTCTTCTCTACCCCCTGCTTTCCTCTTTCTCAATCACCATAAAACCTCATCCTTACAACACCAGCAACAAAGTGAATTCCACCCATCAGGCTAAAGTGGCTTATGCCAAGGACTTAACTATGAGATAATCATGAGACTATGAGATAACACTGTAAAAAGGCAAAGCCACTCTGAAGACATCAGGAGCCATCCACCCTAAAGATATCAGGAGCCATCCACCCTGAAGACAAACGAGAGCATTCTTTCCTCCATCCACTCTGAAGTATTCCCACAGCCAGGTGGAAGGTGTGGTTATGACAAGGATGACTACAAAAAGAGAGCATTCTGCCATTGAAAAAGGGGGAAGACATCAGGGCCTATGAGAAGACATAGAGACATCAAGGGAACATTCCCCCATCAGACTCGACATTGAAGAATGCTCTGCCATCAGACCTGAGGTCATTGGACTGACAGGACGCTGTAGCTCCATGGTAGTAGATATTGCATCCCCTCTCTCTTCCTCTCTCTCTCTCTCTTTTCACTCTTTTTCTCTTTCTTCTCCCCTTCTCTTGAACATTTGTTGTAGGTCAAATAAAGTGACTTGAATCTTGACTCAGTTTTGAGTCTTAATTCTGTTCTCCGAGAGTTGCAAAGATCTGGTCAAGATAAAACACCTAATTGGACCTCACTCAGGAGTTAAGCCCAGCAGTCCTTAGTCACCCAGATTGATCTGAGGTTGGTTGGAATGCAAGGGGGTTTAACCTCTGCCAAATTAGCCTGTCTAGTTGTGGATTGTAATGGTTGGTTACAATCTATCACCTCATCTTAATTTTCCATGTGCCTTGGTAGAGCCTTCAGGAGGATCTGCTCCATGATCTTGCCAGGCACAGAGGTGAGACTGCCTGGCCTGTAGTTTCATGGATCTTCCTTTCTTTCCTTCTTGAAAATGGGGGTTGTTTCCCCTTTTCCAGTCATCAGGAACTTCGCCAGACTGCCATTACCTTTTGAATATGATGGATAGTGGCGTAGCAACCTCATCTGCCAGTTCCTTCAGGACCCATGAATGAATGTCATTGGGTCCTATGGACTTGTGCACCTTCAGGTTCTTTAGACAGTCTCGAACTGGATCTTCACTTACAGTGGGTGGATCTTCCTTCTCCCACTTCTTACCATTGCTTTCTGCAACTTTGGTAATGTGACTAGAGCCCTTACCAGTGAAAACTGAGGCATACAGGTTGTTGAGCCCCTCAGCCTTCTCTGCATCCCTCTTGACCAGGTCTTCAGTTCCTGTCTAGAGAGGGCCCACATCTTCCCTAGCCTTTCTTTTGTGACTGATACACCTGTAGAAAATCCTTTATGACCCCTGCTAGATTTAATTCTATCTGGGCTTTAGCTTTCCTAACCAGGTCCCTGGCTGCTCAGACAGCCTCTTTGTATTCTTCCCAAATATCCTGTTCTTGCTTCAACTCCCTATAGACTTTCTTTTTGTGCCCAAATAAGTCCAGGAGCTCCTTGTTCATCCATGGAGGTCTACTGGCATTCTTGCCTACCTTCCTCTTTTTTGGGATGCACTGCACCTGGGCTTGGAGAAGATGGTCCTTGAATAAGTTCCTGGCACTAGACCTATTCTACAAGTCTTTTGTTTAGCATTTGAGAATTGTAATTTTAGTATAAACTTTCCTACTAACTGTGAAGTGGATATGTTAAGGAGCAGTTGATGAGGAACCATGTTAGAAGCAAGGATCTAGGCAGACTCACTGCCATGGTGCTAAAAGCAAATTTGTGAAATCCCAGATTTAGTGCCTCCTATCCTCACCAAATCCTTTGCTGCAGAAGAGCAGAAACTATCCCAAATTCTTCAGATATCTGGGTTTTACTGTAAAGTACAAATCACTGTGGCTGTAAGTTCCTTATATGATTCATGAACTCACTTTATAGCATTTCTAAAGTGTAGGATTTTATTCCTGGTTTCTAGTCAATGTGATGAACTTTCTTGGCTTTCTATCTCCTTGTTTATCATTACCACCAGTTGGTCAAATTATGGTCTGCTGCATTAGAAAATTATAGTCCCTGCTATTCTTTCTTAGATGTAAGATAATAATTCCATCTGTAATGAGACCATGTTTTGCATTCACTTTGAGTTTAAACTGAAAATGCATTTAATATCAAGTACAGAACACAGTCATGTGTATTGATATGCTGATTTGTTAATATATAATCCTGATTTTGTAACTCATGTCATAAGTTTCAGGGTAGTGAGAAAGCAAGCCTATAGATCTTTACACTGTGTTCTGACGTTTGCACTAACTATAAAATATTTTAGGAATAAATAAGCTATGGATCTCTAATTCAGGATGCTTCAAGCTTATTCAACAGTTTCTTGTCTCATTTTATGTCACACATAGCTCATGCACGGACAGTCCAGTGTTGCTGCCTCCTTCCCCTCTGGCACCCAAGATCACACTTATCAGCTCTGTGAAGCGTGTGGTGAATGAAGAGCAGGAGAGAGCTTGTAATGACAGGCTGTGTCCATGACACATATCTCAGTGCACCATTCCTTCCCAAATGCAGCCCGTGATGTGTCTATCAAGAGGAGCTTTGTATCGGCCTTCTCCTCTGAACCACCAGGTTGATTGCAGTTGGCTTTTTGAAGCTGAGATGCCTGTGCTTGAGGAAAACAGGCACCTACTGGAGGTTTCAACTATAGCTGCCACTAAGACATTTACCAATGATGGTCTAGTTCCTGAGTATCCTAGACAATTCTTTTTTTATTTACCAACAAACCAAGTAAGGCATTAGCGTGGGAGAAAAAGAGGAAACATTCAGAAACTGAAATAAGTTTCAAGCTTTTTTATGCAATGGTTGCACTTATATGTTCTGTTTTGAAAGAGTATAGGCTTGATATTTGGTTAAAATTCATAGTACAATGACTGTAATTACATTGAAATTATAGCATAGTACACCAGTAATTTTTCATCCTACAATTACCACTAATTTGTGAAACCACAAAGAGCATGCCTGGAAATAACTGTAGTGGGAACACAATGGTTCACATGAACACAATGTACATCTGAGATACACACAGTTACACAGACATATATATAGATGTGATTGTGTGTCTATATATGTATGTAGAATTCAGATGTAGAATATGTGTTGTGTAGAATGGGAATAACTGGAATACCTCTACAGTTCATATTTGTATTGGTATCAATTAATTGTTAAAAACCATGACCTTACTGTGACTGTGTATCAACTGGACTGAAACTACACTGTAATTAATCACTACATGATTATGTTGATATATGCTTAAAACACAAAATATTTTAACTCTCTTGCACATAATTTTAAAAGCTGACTTACTGACTTCATTCTAATCTCAGTTACATACAGTTGTTCATAACTGGTGTGGTGGTTTAGCCCTGGCTGGAGGCCAGATGCCTACCAAAATCAGTCTATTACTCCCCTTTGTAATTGGACAGGGGAGAAACTATATACTGAGAGGCTTAGGAGTCAAGGTAAGGACAGGGAGAGATCATCCTGTCATCAATGACATGGGCAAAGCAGACTCAACACAGAGTGAAGGAAAGAAAACAATCTAATTTATTACACTACACTACAGAAACAGAGAAATCAGAGTTGGATAATGAGAAGTGCAACCAGATCTTAAAACACGTGTCCCCCCCCCACCGCTCCCTCCTTAGCAGACTTTAGTCAGAATTTTGCTCCCTTCTTTCCTCCCGTTGTGGCACAGGGTGGGGCAGGGACTGGGGAAAATGGGGTTCTCAGTAGCACCTTCCCCCCACCCCTCCATTCTAAGCAGACTTCCCTTTAGTCATGATTTTGCTCCCTTCTTCCCCCTCGATTGTGGCACAGGGGGGACAGGGACTGGGAAAATGGGGTTCTCGGTCACTTCCTCATGAGCTGTTTTCCTTTTCCAGATCTTAACACACCTCTACCTCCCCCTGGCTCCCTTCTTAGCAGACTTCACTGTAGTCATGATTTCACTACCTTCTTCCCCCCCCCATCGTGTCACAGGGAGGGCAGGGACTGGGAAAATGGGGGCTTCGGTCAGTTCCTTGCAAGTTGGCTTCCTTCTCAGCCAGGGAGGGACATTCATTCCACACACCTTCCCCTGCTGCACTGTGGGGTCCCACCCACAGGAGACAGTCCTCCACAAACTTCTCCAACGTGAGTCTTTTCCCACAGGGCTTTATCTCTTCATCAGCTGCCCCGCCGTGGATCACTGCTATGGCGGGCACTAATAAATCACAATGTCTCTCCAGTCCTCCACGGGGTCACCAGCCTCCCCCCAGCAAACCTGTTCCAGCGCAAATCTCTCTCTTGCTCATCTCTGTGTCTCTGCTTCTCTTCATGGGCTGCATGTGTTGGCAGGGGCTTGCTCCAACAAGGGTCACAGCATCTTCTCTATGTCTCCACCTGCTCCATCCAATGTGGACCAACTTTGACCAATGCTGATTGGCTCGGCCCTGGTAAGCCGCACCTTGGGCCTTGAATTGGCCAATGTTTACAATCTGGGGCCTGCAGCGAATCCCAGCAGTTCCTTAAAACAGCCATTTTCTGCAGCTCCAGTTCTATCCCAGCACCCAGCTATGCAAAACTGCGACAACTGGTTATGTGTTGAAATGTCACATTTAAAAAAAAACCCCAAAACACTGAATTTTTCCAAGTTTGATGGAATGATTCCAAACTTGGGTTTGATTCTTTTATAATGCAAAAATAGGGAAGATGCAGAATTTTAGGTTTGTAATATTATTTTTCTATAAGAAATGCCAAGAAATCACTACAATTTGAAGTTATTAAAAAGACTAAGATATTAAATGTTCCACATTTTTATTGGCACGTTTCACCTTAGATTCCACAAGAAATTGTTGAAAATATTTCATTTTTTACAATGCACTAACACTTCCACTACAGAGTGTAAGGAATGCTTATAATATAAAGAGTAACTCTGATGTAAAGGAGGAAAAAGACAAAGGTAGAGCAAAATAGTAGTGGTGAACATTTTGGTTCCATGATTTCTGTTGTGGTGTTACTGTTTCAGGGTGTAGCTTTGTGTTTCTGCTTTAAATGGCAGGAAAAGGAAAGGGATTGATTGCAGGAAACAAAAAGAACAGGAGGATGTAAAGGAACATTGGAGGCAGGAAGTGCAATGTTGATGAAAGAAGGAAGTGAAGGTCATACAGGAAACAGTCAGACAGGGTCAGGAGAACGAAGAACAGAGAGTATTGTGCAATGATATCATCAGTGAGCTGGCTGAAATCACTTCTGTGACTATATCTGCCAACACCAAACTGGTGCAATCCTTACAAGAATAGGTTTAACTTTCCCCTTAGCTCATATAAACATTGAGTGATGGTGGAGTGGAAGATGACTTAATGGAAACTTTGTCACTGAACGATGAGGTGTGAAATAATGATTTTTGTCCTACAGGAAAGATAAATTACAGCTGAAAATAGAATGCAGACTTATTTACCAGTGTCCCTGCAATTCTACTTCCACATGGTTAATTAAATCAAAATATGTGGTGAAGTAAGTCAAGATACAGGTTTAGCACTGTTTATTTCTTCAAACAAGGCCCTCATTTGCTTTTCTTCACTGTGTAAGACTAGAAAGAGGGTAAAAGATGGATTGTAGTGATCTGATCTGAAATAAGTAGAAATTATCATGTCATAAAATCACATGATTTTCCACCATTTGCAATGAGGCAAAGACAAGCTGGGAGATTTGGGGTTGTGCAGCCTGGAGAAGAGAAGGCTCCAGGGAGACTTTGGAGCAGCCTTCCAGGACATGTAGTGATAGGACAAGGGGTAATGGCTTTAAGCTGAATGTAGATTTAGATTAGATACTAGGAAGAAATTTTTACTGTGAGGATGGTGAGGCACCAAAACAGGTTGCCCAGAGAAGTTGTGGATAAGAGTTCAAGATCAGGCTTTGAGCAACCTGTTCTTGTGGAAGGTGTTCCTTCCAACCCAAAGCATTCTATGATGCTGTGAATTCACTGCTAAGCCTATGTACTATTGTGCTTACCTTATTTGCACGCAACAAGGTCAGACTAATATACGTGTAAGAACCTGTATTGTTCAAGTACCTAAACCAAGTAACAATTAGCAATATTTACGACCTTTATATCATCATATTCATCCATTTACAGACTTGTGTGTTCTTAAATGGACCTTCAGTAAGTGTCTCACATTTGTGTGGTAATAATTATTGCATGGGTGGATTTGTTTTATGATGGCATACATACATATGTCATGCTATTGGTATAAACAGGGTAGACAACTGAGGAATGTTACAACAAATGTATAACAACTCATTTCATCCACAGACAAGATGCATAACCACTAATTTAATCCACAGACCAGTGCATAACTACTAATACAGAAAAACTCTTATTCTGAAATGAAACCTTGTCTGAGGTGGAATGGTGGAGGACAATCATGTAATCATTCCTTCTTTAAAGTACCTCAATGTCCTTCTTTATCAAATTTATTAAAATGAAAAGCACAGGAAAAAATCTAAAGGAAATCCAAAATCATATTCCAAAGAGTATGACTAACATAGTTTCAGGAAATGGCCATATACACATTGCCAGTTTTATCCAGAGAAGAAATGATGTAATCACATCTGAAGACCAACACAGAAAACACCTGTGTAAACTTCCTGCTGGTTTATTCCTTTCTACAGCAAATATATTACTTTCTACTGACAAATATATCCAAGAAACTGGCACTGACTCATCTCACCTCTTTCAGTGCTGTGCATATTAGAGCCCCACAAGAGACAGGGTCACAGTGACTTCATAGAATCATAGAATGCATTGGGTTGGAATGGACCTTGGAAGGTAATCTAGCCCAAACCCCACTGCAGTAAGCAGGGATGTCTTTACTAGATCAGGTTGCTCAAAGCCCCATCAAGACTGACCCTGAATATCTCCAGGGATGGGGCCTCCACTACTTCTCTGGGCATCCTGTTCCAGTGATCCACCACCTCATATTGAAGAACTCCTTCCTAATATCCAAACTAAATCTACCCTTTTGTAGTTTAAAACCATTACCCCTCATCCTATTGCTACATGCCCTTGTGAACAGTTCTTCCCCAGCTTTCTTATGGGCACCTTTCAGGTACTGGAAGGCCACTATAAGGTCCCCCCAGAGCCTTCTCTTCTCCAAGCTGAACAAGCTCAACTCTCTCAGCCTGTCATCACAGGAGAGGTACTCCAGCCCTTTGACCATTTTTGTTGCCCTCCTCTGGACACACTCCAACAGGTCCATGTCCTTCCAGTGGTGAGGACTCCAGAGTTGGACACAGTATTCCAGGTGAAGTCTCACCAGAGCAGAGTAGAGGGGCAGAATCACCTCTCTGGATCTGCTGGCCATGCTTCTTTTGATGCAGCCCAGGATGCGGTTGTCTTCTGGGCTGCAGATGCACATTGGTGGCTCATGTCCAGCTTTTCATCCATGAGTACCCCCAAGTCCTTTTTCTCCAGGCTGCTTTCCAGCACATCATCTGCTAATCTGTATTGATAACGAGGATTGTCCTACCCCAAGTGCAGGACCCAGCACTTGGCTCTGTTGAACCTCATGAGGTTCACCTGGGCCCACTTTTCCAGCCTGTCCAGGTCCCTCTGGATGGCATCCTGCCCATCCAGCACATTAACCTCACCACCCAGCTTGGTGTCATCGGCGAACTTGCTGAGGGTGCACTCAGTCCCACTGTCAATATCATTAATAAAGATACTGAACAGCACTGGTTCCAGTACAGACCCTTGAGGAACACCACTTGTCACCGTCTTCTATCTGGACTTAGAGCCATTGACTACCACCCTCTGGATGTGACCATCCAGCCAATTCCTTATCCACTGAACAGTCCACCCATCAAATCCATATGTCTCCAACTTCAGAGAGAAGGATGTTGTAGGGAACCGTGTCAAAGGTCTTGCAGAAATCCAGATAGATGACATCCGTAGGTCTTCCCTTGTCTACTTATATAGTTACTCCATTGTGGAAAGCCACTAGATTGGTCAGGCAGGACTTGCCCCTCGTAAAGCCATGATGGCTGTGTCAGATCACCTGCCTGTCCTCCATCTGCCCCAGCACAGCTTCTAGGAGGACCTGTTCGATGATCTTCCCAGGCACAGAGGTGAGGCTGACAGGTCAGTAGTTTCCAGGGCCCTCCTTCCTAACCTTTTTTAAAACGGCTGTGATGTTTCCTCTCTTGCAGTCACTAGGGACTTCAGCTGACTGCCATGACTTTTCAAATATCATGGACAGTGGCTTGGCAACTACATCAGTCAATGGGATGCATCGCATCAGGTCCCATGGACTTGCATACATTCAGGTTCCTCAGACGGTCATGAACCTTATCTTCACTTACAGTGGGAGGGACTTGCAGGCCATCAACTTGAGAGCGGTGAGGATAAAAGTCACCAGTGCAGGTTGAGGCAACAAAGTTTCATTGTCTGTTGTTAACGGTTTACCACTGCTACTCATTGGCAGGGCAGGGTGGTGGTGGGGGGGAGGCGGTGTATATGCTTTCTTTAACCTTCCTCTTATGACTTATATACCTGTAGAAGCCCTTCTTGTTTTTCTTGGCATCCCTTGCCAAGTTCAGCGCCAGCCGCTCCTTGGCCTTCCTGACAACCTTCTTACACAACTGGGCAACATCCCTGTACTTTTATCAGCATACCTGTCCCTGCTTCCACTGCCTGTGTAGTTCCATCTTGCCTTTTAGTTTGGCCAGCAGGTCTTGACTCAGCCATGCTGGTCTCTTGCCTTCCTTGCCTGACTTCTTACACCTGGGGATTGAGAGCTCTTGCGCTCTGTTGAAAACATTCTTAAAGATCTACCAGCTCCGTTCTGCCCCTTTGTCCTTGAAGGTCGTTTCCCAGGGGGTCCTACTGACTAACTCCTTGAAGAGCTAGAAGTTGGCTTTCCTGAAATTCAGGGTCCTGACTACACTTCTCATTTGGTTCATATGCCTTAGGATAGTGAACTGCACCAGTGCATGATCACTACAGCCCATACTGCCTCCAATCTTGACATCTTGACATTCCTGATGCACTGGTGATCATCAGGTCCAATATCGCTTCCCCTTGAGTAGGGCTGTCTATTTCCTGCTTCAGGAAGTTGTTATTAAGGCACCCCAGGAATCTCTTGGACTGCCTATAGCTTGCCATGCGTCTTTTCCAATAGATGTCTGGGTGGTTGAAATCCACCATCAGGATGAGAGCCTGGGAGCTTGATGCCTCCTGGAGTTGGAGGAAGAAGGCTTCACTGATAGGTTCCCCTCGATTGGGCATCCTGTAGTAGATATGAACCACAAGGCTTGTCTTGTTACCACAATTCCTAATTCCTACCCAGAAGCTTTCAACCTGCTCATGACTATTCTTTAGGGATGTCTCTTCACACTCTATCCATTTCTTAACATAGAGGGCAACACTTCCGCCCCTCCTTCCTCATCTGTCCCTTCTGAACAGCTTGTAGCCATCAATAGCCACACTCCAGTCATGGAATTCATCCCACCAAGTTTCAGTAATGGCCATTATGATGTAGCTTTCTAGTAGCATGGTAGCTTCCAGCTCCTCCTGTTTGTTGCCCATGCTGCATGTATTTGTGTAGAGGCACTTGAGCTGGGTCAGTGAGGGACACCTCTTTATTCCCCCAGGGCATTCCATGGAAACTGCCCTGCTGTCTCCTATTGCATTGGGAGCCTCTGGTTTATTTCTGTAAATCTTACCCTGTGCAGCAGTGCCCACTGCATCAGGGAAACAGGTTGAGGGCTCTCAGTATCACCCCATCCCTCCAACCCTGGCGTGTCATCTGGCAGCTTGTCATGGACAATCTTGATATTATTATCGCCCTCCCCCTTCACATCTAGGTTAAAGCACTGTCACTCAGCCTCGCAATCTCTTGGGCAAAGACCCTCTTCCTCCTTTGAGAGAGGTATCTCCTGTTGGACGCCAGCATTCCTGGATAATCTCATTATCCAAACCTCAAAATTGTTGTGATGACACCTGCCATGTAGCCATGTGTTTATAGATTGTATCCTCCCATTCCTATCAGTGCTTGCTGCTAGAAGGGACGAAAACCAACCTGTGCCCCAGAGTCTTTACTGGCCGTCCCAAGGCTCTGAAGTTTCTCTTGATTGCTAGAAGACTACGTGTTCTGGCCTCCTCACATATGTTTCAGGTAAGCTGTTCTGCTGGTTATTCCTCTTCACCTGGCATTCCTCTGTACCTGGATCATCTTCTCCATTTATTTGTGTACGGCTTTCTCCTCCTGTCTTCAAATCATACTGACCTTGTGTCACCTTCCTGTTCTAAACACAAGCACACCATGCAGTACAAGTGTTTGCAGTTACAACTTGTTTACACATATATGCAGAAAAGGGTACAGACCTCCTTAGAGTGGCCACACTTTTCTCTCCTGTGCTTCAATATAGCCCTGTCACTATCACCTGGATAGATTCCTGTTCTCCTGATAGAGGATCACACCCAATTCTACCTGAGCAGTTCCTGAAATACCAAGACCTGCTAGCAGTTACCAGTGCCAGCACTGGAGGAAGGGTATTATGGGACATGGACTAGGGCCCCAGCAAAGGGTCACTGGCAGGGCTGCAGTAATAGAAAGGGCAACACCAGCATTTCTGTTAATGCTGTTGACATGATCATGAATACTAGAACAAGTTCAATGTTTACAGCAAAGGCCATCAGCAAACCCCAGCAGGGGGTCTGTGTTTGAAGTTAGCTTCATGAAGTATCCAAACAAATTCAGCCCTAATGAGGTATTTCCTGTCAACCTGTGGCCCAGAAGTAGAGAAGCCACAAATACTCCTGGAAACCCAGTCAAGACTCACCCTGAAACTGGTACACAGAACTCATTTAGCATTAACTCCTGTGTTATATGATTTCACAGAGAGAGCTAACCTACCTCATTCCACCAATGCTGTATAGGCTTGAATTAACCATTCTACTACCATGCCATGAAACTTTGCCATGGAAACCCAATACAATTGGCTATTCAATAAAATCCAGAAATGAAATCTATTCAGTAAGATCCAGAAAGTCTCTCTACCTTCTAGTCACAGGCTGGTATTTCTACCATTGTTACTGAGCAAAATCGTAACAACTTGTCACCCAGAGCAGACACTGCTCAGAAATTAGCAACTCATTGTAAGGCACTCTACCTGCACAACAGGTTTGTAAATGTATTGTACTGCAAACTCCCAGTTCCTGGCAACAGGAGAGAGTTCAAACCTTTTGTTTCTTGGTTTCAATTCAGGCAGCGAGAAAGTGGCAGCACTTGTAACTGCACTAGTTAGTGAGAGGTAGTTTAACCATCAGAAACATTTGTTTCACACGGGGTAAGAAACAATTCTGATAATAATTACTTCTGGTCACAGCTGGCCACAGTTCTGGAGTCACTCAGTGTCCAACACCGTGAAACCTTGATGATATGGCCATTTATTTAGGTACTTTGCATTGCTTTGCTAATTTTGAAAATCTGCTTTTGACAAATAAGCACTATTTAAATTTATTTTGGGTAAATTTAAAATCAGGCTATTTTGTGATCTTAAGTATTAAACCCCCCACACCCCCCACACTCCCCCCTGGATCTGGAAGACTGGCTGGTAGATTTACAGATTAAAGAATTTGGTTTATTCATTTTTTTCTGATGGAAATGGTCTTATGATGAGCCCCTCCTAATTAGGGAGGATTCTGAAGAAAATAAAATCGTATCCATTCTTGAACACCCAGAGGATAAAAATCCTGTCTTTTGTTCCCCTAAAACTTAATTTTCTGTGCTGTTGGCAGAGACATGAAGAGGAGAAATTTCTGTTCCTGCATGTGAATGCAGTAACATATTTGTCTCTGAACTGAGTGAGGAAGAAACTGTTAAAAACCAAAAACCTACAAAATTTCCTAGCATGTTGAAGTCCTCAGCTGGCAATGCCAAACCTTGAACAGCACTGGAGCACAACAAGTAAACACCATGCTACAATTTCAAGATATCCTTGGCTGAGATACCCTGTTTGTGCAAATTCAGTAGCTAACAAACAGCATGGGAGAAACGGTGTTTAGCAGATGAAATCTATCTGAAAGATATATGGATCTATTTTAAAGCCTGAGCTAACGTAATTGCATAGAATTCAGAATTTACAGTATAAAAACCAGATAGAAGTCTTTTCCAGCACACAGGACAATGAAATCTGTTCTCCACTCAGCACAAGCACAACCTGCTGAGGCTGGGGTAAGAGAAAAGACACATCTGAATGGAATTCACTGCTCTGATGCCTCTCTTGACACGGCTGTTGAATGAGAAGCCTAACTGGGTGAAGGTGGAAGAGCTGAGATAGATCATTTTCTCCAAGGACCTAGGCTGAAAACCTTTCCTTGCAGTACAGAGCTCATTTCAGCCTCTGCAAAGTTCATTTGACCCTCTTCAGACCCCTCTCTGTGTGACTTCTTTCCACTTCAAAGCAAACAGTCCTATCTCCTCAGACGAGAGATGTAAAATCTGCTGCCGAAATAGAGGTCTCCTGACTTTTAGATGTGACTTATGTTTCCCAGGGACATTGTGTGCATTTGATAACTGGCATTTTCTAACAAAGACACATTTTCAATGCCGCTGTGAGGGAAATATATTGAATATGTCAAACAAGAACCCGCATCATTATTTTCATCTGGACTTTGCTCTCTTTGACTGATATGAAACTGTTAAGTCAGACCTCTTCCCAGTGTTTCCAACTTTACGTGCTTTACTCCTTTAGATTGAAGCACAACGTGTACAAAACTGTTGATTTTTGTGGGCAAAACTAGAAGCTCCATCTCTCTGGTCTCTGTTCAGTCTTACACTCTTCAGATACCACACGTGCATATGCACACATACACTCCCCACCATAGAAATTTGTGTGCTCCATAGTTACAGGATAGTTTCCCATCTTGTTGCACTGTGGAAAATTCCAGGTTCAAAATGTATCAAACAATATTTTGTAGTTTTGTTCGCCAGAGGAAGGACAGATAAGGTGTTTGGTTCTTAGCAGTATAATGATTGTTTTAAAACATATTCCCTTCTGATTAGAAATGATTTCCAACAACCAGTGTGCAGCTCCAGGGTTAGGTAAATTCACTGGCACTGCAGGGCTGAATACATAGTAGAAAGAGTAGAATCTCTCCTAAATGGCCCCAGGAGAGCCTAAAGAGCTGGGAGGGTAAATCATAAGATCACCATAATTAAGTGACATTATATTTATTCCTAGCTGAACAGAGAGAGAGAGATTACTGGCAGAGAAATGTCTACATTTTAAACTTGTGAATTTGCCATTTTATGCACAGTCAGAATCACAGCTTCCCTAATTCATATTTTTCTACTATTGTACTAATGGAAAGACAATCTGAGAAACAGGAAAAATTGATTGTTCAAAACTGCAATAACTGACATAGTTGAATGATATGTAGTAGTAGTTCTTGGGAAAAAATTACTTCAAGATTGTCTGCAGAGATGTCATTTTTTTCTGTGTTGTTTTAAAGTAAAAACCAGCTTTATGTCAGCCCAATGTCAGCTCTCGGTAAAGTGCTCAGAAGGCTTCTGAAGATCCCTATGCATGGCTTGTAGCATGAAGTGGATCTTGCGTCTTTTTGGAAGTGAAATGGAAAACCAGGTTATATTGTTGGGGCTCTGCAGATCTGAACAAATCTTCACCTTTATTTTTTCCCCTCATGGTTAGGCTCCACATTCTCTTCCACATGAATCGTGGCTGATACTGTTGGAAGATGGTTCTGACTAGTGTCTGGACAGAACCTCTCAACACATTGTTGTAACTCCCTATGAGTCAGAGATAATTATCTGTCATACAGTGAAGGTATACAAGGCAACAGAAAGAGCTGGACAGTGGAAAAAATTATTTGGGTCACCACTCAGAGTTTCTTAAACTTATTTTTAATCAGTATTTGCACATCACCTGAACTCTATGGTGGTCCCTGGTTTTTGCACCTCTAGACAAATTAGCAATCAGTAACCAGAAACAAGATAGCTTGCTTCTCAGGAATGATGGCTCCAAGTGTTTCTTAGCAGGTGCCATTCTTTGCCACTGGATTTCCTTTTTTTTTTTTTTTCTTCCCTTTTTCTCTTTTTCCCCCCTCAAGGAAACAGTGTTTCTCCAGTACTTAAGACACTGATGAATGTTTTCCAATGTAAACACTTACAATGGGGAGTGTATTGCATTCAAGTTTGCAGGACATTATGTGCATGTTCTGATGACCTACATATGCCTTCCAGCTCTTGCACAAGGACACAAAGCAGGTATTTCCTGCCATGAGTCACCATTCAAGAATGGTATTTAAGTGGGAGAAAAGAGAAGGGAAAAAAAAAACCTAGTAGAGATTTCAGGGAAAAGTAAGTAAGGGCCTGAGGTTTTTACAGACAGAATTGCAGGGTTTTTTTCCTTTTTAGTAACCATCTTACTAGGGAAATCCCAGGAAAATTTGAGCCATGTAGTTTATATTATGCTACAACTAACCTGACAAGGAAAACTGTATTAGAGCATAATATTGACTTTGGTCTCCTGTAGAGTCCATGTGCTTGTCTTCACTAGAGTTTTTGATTAATTTTATTAATATTTTATTATTTTACTAATACACCCATACACAACCCCATTTTACCAATGAAGATGCAGACTTAGGTTAAAGAATAAATATCTAGAACCTGAATCAATTGTGAGGAGTGTGCATGTTAACCTTTACAAATATCGGGTACCTGGCCATTAGTTAATTTGAGACAGAGTCAAGTGAAGACAAGCTCTGTTGGAAGGATGAAAAGTGTTAAAAGTGTAGGTGAGTTACTCTGCATCTTGAACCTCATTCTGAAGCAATTTACAGTGATTACTACAGGAGACAGCATACTAGATTAAACTGCTCTAATCTACAAAAGTAATGCTTTCCTTCCTGTAGAATGCCCAGAGAAACATCTCCCTAGACCCCAACTTTTTCTCAATGCTTTCTGTTTTGTATCTGTCAGTGTTTTTCTTATGGGAAGGATAATTTCCTCTCTGGGGACTATGAGCTGGCAAATGAAATTACTGACTTTTTTTCTAATGTTATCAATTTTTACTTTAATTTTTGATGGGAACAGGAAAATAAAACCCAGAGGGAAATCTATGGTAATTAAGATGTGGGGGGGAGGGAGGAAAGCAGGTGAAGAATAATAGCACAGGGAGGAAATGGGATTCAGCTGGCTAAGAAAAACAACTAGAGCATGGCATATGAAGAGCAAAAGGTAAAAGGATCAGTGAAGGGACTTTCTCATGCTCTTACTGTGATAAAGACAGAATAAGCATCAACTCTTAAAACATACCAACTAAACTAAAAGTATTGATTAAACAGAAACTGTCACTCAGATTTTTCCAACTGTTTTCAGACTAGAAGTGACTGCAACCAGTTCATTCATTCAGGGGCTTGTGGCACCCTGTTTTTTTTTCTGAGGAAGTAGTGTTCATAATCCTCTACTTCACAGGGAGCTAATAAGTCCTTGTGTTGACAATCTCTGCTAGAAGGCCTTTTGATTTGGTGGCAGTCTTGTGGGCTGAGACAAGAACCACGATGGGAAGGAAGAAGTAGAGTGTGTGTAAAGGTTCATTTGCTCCTACCTACACAGCACCTCTTTTGAGGATAGATAGAAACCCACTGTCAGTGTTCCATCCAAGGTAGACGGTTCTTTCAAAAACACTTGCAGGGAAAACACTCAACTGGAGGCAGAGGACAACACCAAATGTTGTGGTTGCCAACCTCAACACAGTTTGGCTTTGGGGATGAAATCAGCTTAACAGGGCCACAAAGGTCAGAGGTTTTGAACAGAATAGACTATTTCAGTTGAAAAAGACTTACAAAAACCATCCAGCCCATCTGCCTGTCCAACTCAGGGCTGACCAAATGCTAAAGCATATTGTTAAGGGCATTGGCACAACACTGACAGGTTTGGGGCATTGTGGTGGTTTGGCCCTGGCTAGAGACCAAATGCCCACCAAAGTCACTCTCTCACTCCCCTTTTCATCTGAAAAGGAGAGAATATATATGTTGGGAGGCTTAGGATTCAAGATAAGGACAGAGAGATCACTCTGCAATTAGTGTCATGGGCAAAACAGACTCAACATAGAATAAAGTCATTTATTACACTACAGCTACACACCCAGTGAACAAGATTTGGGTAATGAGAAGTGCAACCAGGTTGTAAAGCACCTTCCCTCCACTCCTCCCTTCTTAGCAGACTTAAACTTCATTCATGATTTTAGTCCCTTCTTCCCCCCCCAACATGGTGTGGGGAGGGGCAGAGAATGGGGAGTGGGGTTCCAGTCAATTCCTTACAAACTCCTTTTCTTCTCCAGATCTTAACACTTCTACTTCCCCCACCCCTCCCTTCTTCACAGGCTTTACTTCAGTCATAAATTCACTCCCTTCTTCCCCCCTCATTGCGGCACAGGGAGTGGCAGGGAATGGGGAAAAGGGGTTTTCAGTTCCTCCCAAGTTGGTTTCCTTCTTAGCTGGGGGGGGCATTCCACACACACACCCTTCCCTTGTGGCACCATGGGGCCCCACCCACGGGAGGCAGTCCTCCATGAACTTCTCCAGCATGAGTCCTCTCTATCAGAGAGTCATCTCCTCACCACTTGCCTCAGCACGGCTCCCTTCCATGGGGTGCTGACCTTCGGGCCTAGACTTCTCTGGCCTGGTCCCCCCCAGAGTCACAAGTCCCCCGGCAAACCTACTGTGCATGGATCAATCTCTTTGCAGGCCGCAGGTGTCTCTGCTCCCCATCCTTATCCATGGGCTGTGAGGGGACACCTGCTCTACCATGGTCTTCTCCGCAGGCTATAGGGGAATCCCTCCGGCACCCAAAGGGCCTCATTCTTCCCCCCGCTTCTTCTTCCCTGGCCTTACATCTTCTCACTCCCTTCTCTGGTGGCAAAATGTGCCTGCCTGCAGTTTTTTTCTCCTAAATGTGATTCACAGAGGTGCTGTGACCATCGCTGATTGGCTTGGCCCTGGTCATCAGCAACTCTGGCCTTGAATCGGCCAATGTTTACTTTCTTGAGCCTGCAGAGAGCTTCTAGCTGCTACTTGCAGAAGCCATCTCGGCAGCACCCCTGTTCTCCAATAAAACCCAGCTACGCAAAACTGCTACAGGCATTGACCACCTCTCTAGGAAGCCTGTTTCTGTGTTTGACCATCCTCTTGGTAAAGAAATGCTTCCGAATGTGCAGTCTAGACTCCCCTGGTACAGCTTTCAACCATTCCCACATGTCTTGTCACTGGATACCAAAGAGAAGAGCTCAGCACCTCCCTCTCCACTTCCCCTCCTCAGGAAACTGTAGGGAGCAATGAGGTCATTCCTCAGCCTCCTTTTCTCCAAGCTAGAGGAGCCCAAAGTTCTCAGCCACTCATCACAGGACATTCCTTCTAGCCCTTTCAGCAGCTTTTTTGCCCTCCTCTGGATGCATTCAAGGGCCTTCACATCCTTCTGAAATGGTGGGGCCTAGAACTGCACACAGCATTTCAGGCAAGGCCACACCAATACTGAATACAAGGGAATAGTCACCCCTTTTGACCAGCTGGTTATGCTGTGTTTGATGCCCCTGCCCTGGGATGTGGTTTGCTCTCTGGGCTGCCTGGGCACACCGCTGGCTCATACTGAGCCTGCTGTTGGCCAGCATCCCCAGATCCCTTCTGCAGTGCTGCTGCCCTGCCACTCCTCTCCCAATTTAAACTTGTGCCCAGTGTTACTCCATCGTATGTGCAGAATCCGGTATTGGGATTTGTTAAACTTCATCCCTTTAATCATTGCCTAGTACTTCAAATCTGCCTAGATCCCTCTGCAAGGCCTCCTGTCCTTCAAGAGTCAACAGCACCTCCCAGTTTGGTATCATCAGCAAAGATCAACTTTCTCCTACTCCTAGCTGTCTGCCACCTGTTTCACTTTGCTGATAAACCCTTTATGAAGATGTATTTTACCCCAGAAAGTTATCAGTTTACCACAGAATTTATCGAGGTGTAACTTTACAGGGGTGAAAACACGTTGGGTTTTTCTTTTCCCCAAACTCTTCAATTACCAAATTAACAGTGCAGCTCCACATACCATTGTACTGATGCACTGAGGAGGAATAAATCTCATTAGCTGGGGAGAAGCAGCAAGACCAATAAAGGTCTGATGCTGAGGGAACAGTATTTAGAAGAACTGCTTTGGATCACCTGCTGATGGGCTGGGAGCACTGAGAGAAGCTGCAACAGATGAGGTTTCAACATCCTGAATTGCTCTGCACCTGGCCCACCACACCAGCCCTGCATGTGCAGTTGGTTACCAACAACTCTATTGCTTTGCTAACAGCTGTTTCCATGGCACTGTCATGCAGACAGTATTACTCATCCTGGATGGAAAAGGTGGTGTTGAATGTTCACACTCCAGTTCCAGTACTTCTGCTGGGGAAGGGCAGGTGGTCTCAGAAGGCATCTAGGCAGGACTGGTTTGATAAGGGTGGAGCCTCTTTCAAGAACTTCTAAGAACAATGTCTGGTTCAGTTGAACTGGCTGCTGTTGAATGCTATGCAGTCAAATTATTCCCTTACTGATAGCTGTAATAGTAATGTGCTTTCATTTAAATATAGGATGGCAAGAGCTTAAGTCACAAGGAGTGGTCAGAAGCACTCCTGCTGATAAGGAATCATGCCCCCCATCCCTTGTTATTGAAGCCTGAAATCAGAAACAAAACTTTTGCTAAGGACCTTTGGAGGGACAAACCTCAAGCAGCAGTATACAAAGGCATTCCTGCAGAGCCAGGATAGTGAGTCTCCAGAGCAGCTCTGGAGCAGGGTAAAGTGTGGGAGTTGCTGTTTAACAGGTTTAGCTGGCCTGGACACATCACCTCTGGTGTAGTCAGCATTTCTGGCACATTAGCCATCTCACCTCTAGCAACTGGGAACTGACAATGTCTTCAATGATCCTTATGGGTCCTTTCTAACTCAGGATATGCTAAGACTCCATGATTCTATGTGGTTAACTGCACGCTCATACCTCTTTCAGTCACGAAACAGATGGGTTGGGCCTTAAGCTAGGTCCAGAGGCAGGGGAAAAAAGAAAGAGAGCCTGCAGACCTCCTCTCCAACACCTTGCCCACCTAATGTTCTAACCAGTTTGTTATCCAGAATCTTTTCTTAGATTCAGCTTTATGATTTCTAAGTGGCATGAATAAACAACTGCTCTTCAACTGTCAGATTTTGTCACTTAGACTCTAAGTAGATACTTTAGTAAGATTTGTTTACACATGAAGCTTTTCCTGATTAGGTCCATGTGTGGATACTTCTGTTCTGAATGTGGAATATCCATGCACAGTTATTTCAGAGCAGCCATTGCACTTTTAAATTCATTGCCTCCCCCAACCCACAATAAACTTCAAAGTGCTACTAAAATAAACATATTTTTGAGAGCTTGCCTCCATGCCAATATAACATAGAAAATGGAAGACAGAATGAGTGCTCTTCATGTTAGTAAGAAGGAGAATAGTTGTGCTCTTAAATTCGCATCCCAGCTTGTTCCACAATATTTCATTTAGACAGGCAGCCCTCTACTTTTTTTTTTTTTTTTTTTTTTTTCTGTGTCACCATAGAATTACAGAATCATAGGGGTTGGAAGGGACCTTGAGAGATCATTGGGTCCAACCCCCCTGCCAAAGCAGCTCCCTAGCTCATACTGCACAGATAGGCGTCCAGACGGGTCTTGAATATCTCCAGAGATGGAGACTCCACCACCTCCCTGGGCAGCCTGTCCCAGTGCTCTGTCATCCTCACTGTGAAAAAGTTCTTCTGCATGTGTTGCAGAAACGATCCTAGCTACCAACATGCATGTTGGTGTGGAACTTCCTATACTCTTACTTGAAACTATTCAAGTGAAACTGTGACCCTGCAGCTTGCTTGCACAGGATGGGTCTGGTTGAGAAGCAGGTCTTTTACCTGCCTGAACTGTCTAGAGTGTTGCAAAACCACATGGCGTGTTGTAAGCCGCACATAGAATGCTGAGCTTTGGTAGGGAGAACACTCTCCCTTCCACATTTTCCATGATGACATAATACAATGTTTTCTGGAAAAATATGAATACTTCAGGGGAATAAACATATTTGAATGATTATTTGAATAAAAATTCTTGTACAGGACCCAATGTAATTTGACTTAATTGCTTAATCTATTTATGTGTGTTTAATGTTTAGTTTGTTATATTGCTGCCATCTCATTCTGTCTAGCCATTTTTCCATGTAACTTCTTTTGCCTCATGTAAGGTACTGGAATTATGCCTTACCAATTGCCAACCTAACCGACCCCCCTCCTCTCTTCTCTCACCTTACCAAACCTCATTCGTAAGACACTACATCACCACTGGTCAAGGCCCAGGCTTCAGAGAAACTATTAGCACACATCGGAGCCATTGCTCCAATATCAGGAATACACACTGGGAGCCATTCACACATTAGGAGAGCCACTCACACATTGGACATTCCGTCATCCACCCTGAAGCGCTCCCACAGGCCAGGTGGGAAGCTTGTAGGGAGACAAAGGAGCGGTATCCCTACAAAAAGGGGTGCAACAATTCTCTCTCTTTTTCTTCATACTTCATCATGGAGGGACAAAGAAGGGAGCGCTCTCCCATTCCATGGGACCCAGAGAATACTCTGCCATCGGACAGAATGCCATAGCCTAGAGGTGGTAGATATAGCCTCCCCTCACCCCTTTTTCTTTTTTTCCATTCTCTCTCTCTTTCTATCTCTCTTTTCACCCCTGTTTTCTCTTTCTTCCCCCCTTTCCCTGCACACTTCTTTCCAAATAAAACAACCTTCACCTTGACTCAGTTTCAAGTCTCAATTCTGTTCTCAGAGAATTTAATTAAGAACTTATCACGATAAAACACCTAGTGATTGGACATCATTCAGGGGTTAAGCCCAGCCACCCCCAGCCACCCAGAGTGATCTGAGGTTCGGTTGGAACGTAAGGGGGTTTAGCCTCTGCCAAACTGAAGTCTTGTCTAGGTTGTGGATCGTGACACCACATTACACCTAATTCCATGGAAAAGTCCTACTGTAGTTAAAAGTAAAACCTATCTGGGAATCAAAATATATTCCAAGCACAATGTGCACACATTAATACAGATGCTGTAATTATGGTTGATGATTAGTGGTGAGTGGGTATTTACTGGGGGGGAAAAGAAAGAGAGAATTTAAGATTTTTACCTGTTCTTCCTAATTTCTTGAAGTTGACTGACAAAGCTAAAGAAAATTCTGCCCACACAGTCTTCATAACCAACAGAACCACAGAGCAAAAACATCTAAGAATGGTTGCTACTGTAGTGCAAGGGGCACTGCAAACAATTCATTCTTGTTCAGGTGGGCAAAAGAGACTCAACTGACCATGCATGTCCATTTGCAAAGTCTGCGGGTACAAAATATCTTAACAAACATGTCTTAGTAGAGGCAAGACTTGCCGTTAAATGTCCTGTGCCCATGGGCAACAGAGTAATCTTGATGTACTTTTATAAACTTTGCTTTTATTGACCCATGTCTTTCTTGCCTACCAGATGTGAGCAGATTGCCTAAATCACATGGGAACAAGAATCTGGAATTGGCTCTAGAACTTGACCTTGTGAGACAAAGTAGCTGCCATGACCTACTTTGCTTTCTGGGAGAAATTGCAGCCTCTTGATCACAATAAAGTCCTCATGTAGTTGAGCACACTGTGATGGGTTTTATGAGTTTTGCTCTACTTACGAGGAATAGCAAGTTCATCTCTTATGCAGAAATATGTCTAGTCCTGTAGGGAGTGGGGCACAGGGGGGCTGTTAATGATTGCGCCTCTGCTTTTCTTTTGAGAAAGTAAGAGTGTTCCTCTTGCTTACAGTCTGTTGGCAACCAGCTCAGCTCTGAAATATGAGCAGTGATGGATGGGGGGGAGGGAAGGTCAGCCTGGAAGGGTGTGGGAGAGGATTTCCATTCCAGACATGAGCTTTTGGTTGTTAGCACACTATTGTTCAAATGTGAGTTATTTGAATTATCAATGAGAAAAATTCTCTCTTCTCCTCCCTCTCCCCTTTTTTAGCAATTATAATGTAAGCATAAAGGAAGACAAACCCTTTTCGTTGTATTTCACTGATTTCATAGTCCTGATTGCATTGAATATTTCAAGGCAAGACTTCAAAGAGCTCCTGCCTTTTCATTTTACACATGGATGTACAGTTGGTTTGAAAATATGTGTCCTGCTCAAATTACATTATTAAAACACTGGAACTATGATATACACCCATCAGCTAGACATAAATTAGCACTATTTCAAATTCTGCTGTAGCATCTCCTCAGTTTTCAGCATTTTTACACACTTCTGCTGATATTTGAAGCATTTAGTCTCTATGCTGCCAAGCACTGAATACTTTGTGAAACCCCAGCATTAAAGAGCTCACAAACAGCTAGAGAAAAACAAGAAGTAACTTGTTTTAACAAATGAAAAATACACGTGAAATCCAGGACATTTAAGCACATATATTCCTTATTTCTAGCCAAGGGATACACAATACAAATATGGGGCAATGTGTTATGCAGAACTGGTAGGATATCTCATATCATTACTCAAGTTATTGCTCAAAGCAGAGTAATTGTGAATTACTTTTAGTAGGTCAAAAATGACAGTGGATTCAGGAGGCTCAATTCCAGTTCTTCAGAAAGACTGTACACAATAACATTGCCTGAAATCAGCAGGAACCTAGTGTAACAGGAGACACTTTCTTAGAAAACTGCCAGCAAAATATATTTCTCACATACAGGTCTAATATTTGCCTGTTTCATTTGCCAATACATGCAGATGTCTGATGATGGAGATATTCTGGCACTATAAAGGAGCACAAACTTTTCTCATCTTAGCTGAAATTAGGTAGCAATTGCTTAGTTGAAAGCAGATAGGCTTCTACCGTAATGGAAACTTAATGCTGAAAGTTCAGGAAAATAAATATTAGAGACCACATTCATTAAAACACCTGCTGCCACTATTGCCCATGGATAACTACAAAAGTCAGAAAAACTGCATTTATAAACACTGTAATTCATACAAATGCTATTGTTCAATCAATTAACACGATTTAAAAAATTTGTCCAGAAATATCACATTAATAACCTTATCCTTGCTCTGAGGCAAATCCCAATAAAGACTAGATGAATCACAGTTACTAGACCATCTCATAATGCAAAGAACTGTAAACATGGACATTTATAAGCTCTGGTCTGCACTGTTGTACCAAGGTACATACATTTTTGTGCTGCATGTGAACTCCAGCTACATTACACTAAGTGAGCCTTTATATCATTTAGAAGATAAATCCTGGAGAAAAATGTAGACTTTTTTCTGAGGTCCACAGAGATTTTCTGACCCTCAAATTTTCAGGAATTCTGTAAGGAAGGATGCAGGTCTATTTAATCCTTAATTCTTATTTTTGTGTGTGTTTTACACTTCACTTGCTCTCTTTCATAATTTATTCCTTTCCTCTGGCAATCTTCCTTCATTCCTTTTTGTCTTTCTTCAATCTAAAATGCTTTCCCCTTTCTCCCTATGTCTCATGCAACTTTTCCAAACCATTACGTCTTCCCATACTCTTCACCACACTTGCTTCCCTTCTAGTGCTCTCTCATGACACCTGTCCTTGACTCTTAATTCGATGTTTACCCTACACAAGAAAAGAGACTGGTGATAGTTTCACTTTCCTGTTCTCTTCATCCTTCTCTCTTCTCATCAAATTCTGAGTCATCAAAATACTTAAGTCTGTAGAAAAATTGCATTCATGACTGTGATGCCATTTATAATTATGGAGATGTATAATATGCTGCTAATGTAAATTCTTCGGGATATCTACCAAGAGGGAGCTCTTGATTCTTCTCTGACCTTTCTCAAGCAGTTTTTCAGGTGCTGAGGACTGATGGCCTAGGTCTCTCCCTAATAACTCTGTTCTGTTGCAAATAACAATGACTCAGGTAACATTAGGGGGAGTTTTAGAGCATGGGAACTCTGGAGGAAAAATCCCAAACTCTTACATTTATTTGAGACTCCATTATTCAGTAGTAATGAGTACTTGCATTATTGCAGACACTTGACAGCATAACTGAGGGTTCAAAATTGATCTAATTAAAACAACTTTTTACACATAGAACTTTTGGGAGTATTTGTGTCTTTAAGATTTTCACATTAAGCCTTGAGAATTTTCTACATTTAATCTCAGCTGGAAAGTATCGGAAATGTTCTAAGCAAAATTAATTCATCTGGGGTTTTCTGTTCTGTTTTCTGTTTGACTAATCAGGAGTGGGGAAGAAAGCATTTAATTCTCTAAATACATTGTTTGCCAAGGTTCTCATTGCTGTGGTCAAGAACCCAAAGGGGATAGCAATCTCTGCAGCTCAGAAAGATCTGGAGAATTTTAGAGCGACAGTAAAATTGCTCTGAAAACAGTCTACTTCTGGTCTCCCTTATCCTGAAGGACATTACACTCCCTCTTTCAGGGAGAGGTAATTAGAATTCCCTAAAACAAGTGAATAAGTGAAAATGTTTCAATCCTAGCTGTTAAAGAAAGCTAAACTAAAAGCAAAGAATTGCATATAAAGTATTGTCATAGGTTTTTATGTATTAATTGCAGTAGAAAATGAGCAGATTAACACAGTTAAGCAATTACTCATCCCAGAAATATATCTTATTGTCTGTATTTTAATCCTCAACACTAACAAAACACAGCATTTCCTAAATGCTACGGCAACAGATAATTTGTTTTATTTAGATGCATATGTCCTGGCTTTGGCAAGGATAAAGTTGATTCTCCTCCTAGTGCTGTGTTTTTGATTTAGGATGAGAATAATATAGATAACACACTGATGTTTTTAGCTGTTGACAGTCAAGGACTTTTCAGCTTCTCATATTGCCCCATCAATGAGAAGGCAGGTGATGCCCAAGATGCTGGGAGAGGACACAGCCAGGACAGCTGACCCAAATTGTCCAAAGAGATATTCCACACCATATGACATCATGCTCCATTTCTAACTGGATTATAAACCTCCACCAAGAGGTGAAGTAGCTCAAAAACGACTTCTTCTTCTTCCTATTATTTTATGTCTTATTAAATGTAACTCACAGGTTTTACCTTCTCTTCTTCTCAATTCTCTCCCCCCCTCCCACTCTGCGAGGGGGGAGTGAACGAATGGCTGTGTGGTTGGTTTAGCTGCATGCTGGGTTAAACCACAACAGCATAACATAGACGAGAAAACCTTGTTGACTTCTTAAGAAGATAGAGGAAACAAAGATACGTCAAACAAGTGGTGGCCAACCAGGATCAGTATGTCCCCAAAGAAAGGGAAACAACATATTCTTCAGATGTCATAAAGAAAAGAACCATCAAAGAGGCCACATTTCTTCATATTGCCAGGAAGTTAAAAGCTGAGACCAAACACCAAGAGCATGAATCAGGCTTGTTTACAATTAATAACAACAAAATCTGTTTGCCAAGACCCAACTTAATAACAAACCTAGAGATTTCTTGAAAGTGTGAACTGTTAAAAAACATGAACAATACTAAGACTACAGCGACGACCTACCACACAACTTCTATCTCCAACAACAAATGCCGAGTTTCTGTGAATGTTCCCTTTGATGTATAATCTTGATTCACTCCTACAACACTGTACACTGCATATGGCAAAGATCTTGTGAATGACCATAACATTTATGGGAAGTATGGGATAAACTGGAGTTGTGCAGGAAAACTTCATTCTGGTATTTTTGTATGAATACTTGATTTTGCAGCTTTAACAATGGCGTAAACAAGAATTTTTATCAGCAATTTTTAACAGAAAATGAACAAAAAATTATCTACGTTCTTATTCTACCCTAGCAGATCAATCACATGATGTCATCTTGACACTCTAGTCTTTAACAAGACCAAGTTACAGACTTCTGCAACTTGTGCTAGCAGAGAAATAACTGAGGTAGCATGTTTTTACCTGCTATGCAGAGTGCCATGCCCTTGTGAGTGGATTTCTTTACTGTTTGCTTATATCTGAGGACTGGGGAGATTCAGAAGTCATGAGTTTTGTTAAGGACCTGAAATAGAAATCTGGTTGATTAGTCTTAAGCTCCTCTATTTCTCCTGAAACTGACCCTTTCTGCTTCAGTCTTCCTGTGTTGACTCCCAAATCCTTGCTGTCTCTTTCCTCTTATTTCTTGCCCATACTTTCTTACCCAGTTCATGCAAATTGCTACCATTTTCCACCCATGACTGTTCCAGTCTTCTTCAAGATCCATGTGTATGATTTAATACAGCCCCTATAATTATATGCTTGATGAAAGGCAACTCACATTCAGTATGTTAGCCTTAGGTGGATTTGACTGATAATTTTAAAGGTTTCATACATCTTATCATACTGCTACCAACATTTATCCTACTTTTGTGTGGCTAAGTATCTCTTCAGTTTTCACATAATCTGTCTTGACTGAGGGACGGAGAGGCAAACCCTCTTGACAGGATAGACATAGGTATTTTGGGTTTTTTTTTTTTCCCCTGTTATGTAAAGGAGAGAATGGGTGTGGGGCTAGACACCTCTGGTGATGTCATCTGCATGGTTAAAATTCAGAACAAAGCATCTTTTCACGCAAGAGGAATCTTGGCCTGACCAAACCTAATTACACAAATTGGAGTTCGGTTGAGACATTAGGTTCAAAGACCCATTCCAGCAACTAGCAGGAAGATGCTCCAAGACCTTCTGGAAGAATACCTTATTAGGCTTCTCATTTTATATTCCATTAAAAACATCAGGGAAATTGAGGGCTAAACCAACAAATTCCATTTATCGTGCTCAATTATACTAAGCAATTCTTTGCTGTATGTGTGTATATGTAGTGCTTATGCTAAAAAGACTGTATTTCTATTTCATTTATCTGTCAGGACCCATATTCAAAGTTCATTGTTGCCTAGGAAACTGGTTAAAAGCGACGAAAGCAAAATATAACTTTAGATGTCTGTAGTATTCTCTACCGTTCCTTCAAACAGGGAATCCTCGATTCCAGTCCTTGCAGATAGGTGAAAGATGAGGGTTAATTCAATTTTATTTAAAAATGTACGCCCCAGCAATTTGAGAAGAGTATCATCTAGTCTAGTGCCTAGCTGCCAAGTGATCTATGCTCTGTGCATGACTCTTGACTTGGGTTGATCTTCAGGAGCTCCCTTAACCTCATTCTCGTGCTTGTGTGAACAAATTTTTTTATGCCCACTCTATAAAAAAAATAATCTGACATAGGTGATGTGATGGTGTTCCTTAAAAGTGCAAGAACATAAATTTACCATGCAGTGTGTTAACCAAGACATCTGAAATATGCAGATCACTAAAATAATCTGCTTAATGTTTGACTCGCTTACACACTCTTAAAGTTATGCCAGAATGGTATAACAAACAAACACACTGGGGAAACTGCTGTTTACTCACTCCCCCACCCCCACACAGTGGGATGAGGGAAGAGATCTGGGGAAAAAAAAAGTAAAACTTGTGGGTTAAGCTAAAGACAGTTTAATAGGACAGAAAAAGGAGACAATGATAAATGAACATACAAAAAAATGACGCACAGCACAATTGCTTACCACACAAAGCCAATACTCAGCTAGTTCCCAAGCTGTGCCACCTCTCAGCCAACCCCCAATTATACACAGAACATGGCATCATACGGTATGGAATATCCCTCTGGCCGGCCTGAGTCAGCTGCCCTGGCTATGTTCCCTCCCAGCTTCTTGGGTATGTCCCACCTTCTCATTGGCAGGGCAGTATGAGAAGCTGAAAAATCCTTGACTGCTTGGCAACAGCTAAAACACCCATGTGCTATGAACATTATTTTCATCCTAAATCCCAAACACAGCACTGTACCAGCTGCTAGGAGGAAAATTAACTCTAACCCTGCCAAAACCAGGACAACCTCTAAAATACTGCTGTAGGCAAAATCTGTGAGGCCAAAACCAATTTTATCAATAGTGTTTCTAAATAGATCTACACAGATTCTAAACAGGTCGGATAACTAAGCAAGGCAGCACCTAGTCTGTACCACCATTCTCACCTCTCCCAAAGTTGTGCCAATCACAAAAATAATGAAGTATGTGTATGCCCTAGGAGACAAAAAAAAATTTAAAAAAAAGGAAAACCCGAGTTGATGATGAACAGGAAGCATGCACCATTTATCAGGGTTATCTGGAGAACAGTGTAACCCAGTATGAGAGGCAAAGATGAAAGACTGAAACTAGAAGCAGATCAAATGCTTATCAGGAGATTAACAGACTTGTGGAGAGATCTGATCTAATACAAAGGCAGGAGACAAGGCTGTTCCCCTGCTGTTTAGTGTGATGACAAGATGACTGAGTTACCCCTTAGGCTGAAACACTGGGCCAGTTTACATCGCTGTTACCAGCCCAGTGTGAAAGTAAAAGCTAAAGAACATGAAGAACAGAAATTGCATCTGTTGCAATTGCAGATCTCCATTTGAGTAATGGCTACAGGTGAAAAATATACCCTTTGTTAAAAGTTGATTAACTTAACTACACTGTGGGTGGCCATTGTACATTGATCTAGAAAGTACAATGTGATAAAATGGTAATTTAGCTTGAGGAAGGACAAAGAAGTGCCATCTACTAGGTAAGGTATTAAAGTGTGAAATAATTTCCCCCAAAAAGCCAGGAGCCTGTGGCCCTGTGCTTCACTGACGGGCACTTTAGTAACCAGACTATTAACCATGGGAGGGAAAACCAGCAAATGTATTTTTGGGGAGATCATCACTTACCCTACGTAAGGGTTCAGATACCCTGTTGTATTTAAAATGCTACCACAGCAAATCAAATACAGTGCAAATGAGAGAACGCACGTGTGGCTTGACAAGCTTTTCAAGGGAGATTACAGGTAAGGCAAAAAAACCTGTCCTTGAGGGCTACCGGGAAAAACAAATCTCCTTTCTCCTTGCTTGGCCAGGGAGCCAAAGGCTTCCTATCCCCAGCTACCCCACAGCATGGCACTGCCCCACACCTCCCTGAACTCCCCCGGGGTGGGACAGCACCTGCTACCGCTGCCAGGCTTTCTGCCGAGCAGCGCCCGAGCACGCAGGGCAAGAGCCCTCACAGGGGCTCTGAGACAACAACCCCGGGGGCGGCCAGGCCTCTTGAAGGACAACAACTGCGCGGGAGGCCAGGGTGGCGCTGGCTAGCGAGGCCCCGGGTGGCCTTACCCAAAGCAGGCGACGCTCGGCCGTGCAACGCCCCCTCCCCCGCCGCTCTCCCTCCCCCACCGGCCGCAAAACCAGTTTCTCCGGCTGAAACCCGACACTGAGGCCTCCCTGCCCCTCCAAGCAGGCTGGGGCCGCGCCAGGCGAGATGGAAAGACGGGGGTGGATACTACCCTGGAGACGGCTCCGGCTCCCGGTTGCGACAGAGCCAGTGCGTGCCGCCCTGAGGCTGCAGGCAGCGGCCGCGAGGGGCGATGTCGTGCAGGATCCCGCTCCGAAGGCTCTGCGTGATCCAGGCCGGAGAATACTGCCCGCCCGGATGCAGGCGACCTCCTCTGCGGCTGCTGTCTCCTTCTAGTGCCCCAACCGGTATAAACCGGTTCATACCGGTCTAGGCCGGATTTGGTGCCGCAGAGCAGCGCCTCCTCCCCTCCCCCCCCCTCCTCCCCCGAGCACCCGGCCTCCCAGAAGCGCAGTGAATCCGTGGTTCCCCGCCTCGGGCCCCGCTCTGCCTCGCAGGGCAGAGGGACCCAGCTGAGCCGCGGCCCTGCCGCAGCCGGGACGCAGCCCGCTGCTGCGGCCCCGCGCCGGAGGGCGCTGCTGCTGCTGCCCTGGAACCTACTGGGCATGTTGTGTCTCTGCCCGGCTTCCTACCCAGCTTGCCTTCTTCCTAACCGGGAGAACACTGTGTGATTTGCAGGGATTTTTTTTCTTCCAGTTAGGGAAAAATGGGCATAACACAAACTTTACCGTGTTCTGTCAAAGCCACCTCTCCGCAGTGGGCACCTGGCCCCCTCCAGCCCCCCCCCCCCAATCCTCCCCGTAGTTAGGTGCAGCTCAGGTACTGCCCTCCTTCCTCGCCTGCCCCATGCTTGGGCGCTTGGTTTCTTACACCTCTCTGAGAACGTGGGACACCAGCTACTCTCTCCTTTCTTGTCAAAGCCCTGCAAGTAGTGATGCAGCTTGGCTGCCTGCTGCGCTCATGGCAGAGAATGGCCCCCTCTGAGCCTGCCCAGCTCCCCCAGGCCCTCTCAGTGCAGGAGACGAAGAAACCTCAGTGTTACTGTCTCCCTTCTGCCCCACAGAGGCATCAGGAAGATAAGCACACTGGCTTTATCACCGCTTAACCACAGAAGACACTGCACCATCTTTTTTTTGGCCGCCTTTTTTTTTTTTAACCCTATGCACACCCCCACCTCCCTCCTCTGCTCCACCCCCCACCCCCACCACCGCCCCCCATATCAAAGGAACCATCCAGACACAATTTTGGAGAGAATATTGTCCAGAGGTTTGACTTCCCTCTGTGGAATGATTTCCTCCAGCAGCACCTGGAAGAGAAGGAAGAGGTAGCACTCCTTCCCCCGCTGACGCTGTGGGATGCCTCTCTGCCCTTTGGAGCCAGTGGCTGGTGTGATTTCTTTGTAACTGACTGGTTTCACGAGTTATGGTTTTGTGCTAAACTGGAGTGGTACACGTGCACGGGCTTTAGCTTTTCTGCACTTTTGGTAGTTTCAGTGAAAACTTTGCTTTCAGACCTCTATGCTTCTGAAAGCAGCATCTGCCTATCTATGATCTGTGTGTCCCCCACCCCACCTCAGGGAAATGTTTCAAACAATGTCAAGGGGAAGGGACAGGGATTTTCCAATTTTTTCCCTGTCTTTGGTTTAATGATTCAGGTGAATAGACCTAGCAGCTGATTGTTGCTGAAGGAATTCCTCCCTTTTCCCTGTGCTAGTTTTGGCATTTGTTAAACACCTCACTGAGACAATTTAGTTCACTAATGTAGTTGATGCTGCTCCTCCAAGAGAAATGTTCTGCCAGATCAGTGAGTTGAGCTGGCTAACCAAAGACTCCAAAAAAATGCTGCAGCCAACTCTTAGAGTATGTCTGCTACACAAGTGGGCTGCAGCAAAGGAGTAAGCAGCTCACTCTGGCAGCAAGCTCTTTATTGTCTCACTGATACAGTCAAGCTGTTTCTGTACAACTTCCCCTTAGGAATTCCTTAGAAAGGCAACTGCATGCGATCATGTGTACCTCCACTGGAATCTCTGGAAATCAAATATTCATCATCCTTAGGACTATAAGCACTATAGGTGTAAAGACTTCTCCCACAGTTTCGTACCATTCACACCCACACCTGTATGTAGAAGTATGTGTACAAACGTTGATGGCACAGACAATGGGCACAAGTCATCTGGTTGGTACATTGTGACAAATGTTTGCAAAATGTAGAGATTCCCCAAGGAAAGTAGGAAGTGCAACAAGTGCAACAACCTGCAACAAGTTGGCCAGTCTCATGTGAAAGGAGATGTGGTGGGTTGGCCTTGGCTGGCAGACAAGCTCTTACCCCTTCTGATACTCAGAGACTGAAAGATTCCACTACACCTCTGATGGCAATTCTGTTGTGCTTGCTTGAACAACTTTGAAACTTTTGGTACAAGTAGATAGAAGACATAAGAAACCTTGAGCTACTTTTGTGTAATGGAACAAAGTGTATCACTACCAAGAACAGAAGGGGAAACATCATGGAATGCAAGGACCCTCAGATAAGAATGCAACCAAAGACAATATTTCACAGATATGGCAGAAAGGTGCAGATAAACTAGCAAGAAACTAGTCAAAACTAGATAACTGTAAGAGAAGAAACAAGCCACTTGAATTAATCCACACTGCATGTTCATGGAAAAGGATAGGGAAATGGAAAAGGACACTTTCAAACAAGCACTAGGGACCACCAAAGACTCTCACATATATATATAAAATTGACTTGGGTACTGGGAAACAGCAAACACTGAAACACACCCCTCTCCATATACTTGTCCTACCAGCTTCTGGCTGCCACAGGTCACACTCTGTTTCTTCAGCAACAAAAAGAGGCAAGTGGGGGGCTGTTATGGTGAGCACATAGGAGTTTCTCCCTGATACTTTTTTCATCTCGTACTTTTCATCTGCTCTGGTACAGGTCCACATGGATTGCAGGGAGTATCTGCTCTGTCATGGACCTCCTCCTCCTTTTCTTCCTCCATTAGAGCCAGCTGGAACTAGCTATGTATGGTGCAGTAGCTGTTTCTCACAGAAGCATCCCTGCCATGATTGAGTCCTTGCAGACAACCAAAAAGTTGCTGCAGAAGCAATTATAAGTAAACAAACAATTATTGGAATAGGGGAGAACCCAAAATTCCATTCTAAAGGAGAAACTGAGGAATCTGCTTTTGAGAGAGTCAGATACAGAGATGGTGATAGAAGTGAAGCTTGTGGAGACTTACTCTCAGGGAGATTTGCAGGAGGCAAAGAAAACCATAGAAAGCCTCCCCCACATATATTTGCTGGTTAAAACAGAATATTTGTACGAGGACAACAAATGGTAACTGTCCTCAGATTATCGCCAAAGAAGTCCCATTTACAGGAACAGAACTAGTAAAGTTGAAAGAAGATTTTGCAAGAACTGCAAAGGAATCAGAAAGTGTGTGTGGAGAATGTTCCTGTCTCCCTGTCAGGAAGAGATGGAATTTTGTTATCAGAAAAGGCAGCAGAAGGGTATTGGCGTCTGTGTGTGTGTTTCTAACTACAGGCAATTGTGGAGTCCCGTGGTCCTTAACTCAGCTGCATATGTGGCCCATATTGGGACGGAGGGCTGAATCCCTTGGAGATCCCCGTGTTATAAATGACTTGGTCCCAAACACAATTTTAGCGAACTTGAACAATTTATTAAACGAATAAAGACAAGCAAACGGTGCTGGGGTGCACAGTCAGCACCGGGTGCGCCGGGAGTCTCCGCTCCACCAAAACGCACTCTGAACGGTTCCATTCCCTGGCTTATATACCTTCCAGGGATAACACAGCCCACCGGCTTAAACTGACAGACTGGAGTACTGCCAGGCAACCCCCACAAGACATACTGTAGCTTTTGTCTTGCTAATGGTTGGGCAGCTGGTTCCAGGTTCGAAGATCACCTTCTTTTCAGAGACAAGTTGTTTCTCCAGAGGTATCACAATGCACACAATGTGCTACATTGTGGTCCTTTAGGTGAAGATTTGCACATCCTTTATGGGAAGATCTGCACATCTTTTATATAGTTTGTTGCTGCTTCAACATACTTCTTTCAGTACATGCAAAATCTCAAACTGTCCCTCCCAGGCCCATGATCATACAAGGGTATGTCATTATGCACCCCCAACATTATTACATATTAACACAGAAGGGCTTATATCACACACTTTTGTAACAGTTGCAGTGGATCAGTTAGTGGAAACTGTGCAGAAAGCAGCTTGTCTCTGCTGATGATGTATGATTGGGAACTTAAGCCCCACCAGAGCTCCTGATGATGATGACTGTAGACCCAGAAAGCATGACCCCCTAATCTGGGGATTTACCGACTCCCTAAAATCTATTGGAATCCAATTACAAGGGAAAATGCATGGAAAATATGGACGTGGGAGGAAGTACTGCAGGTATGAATTAATTTGGGGAGGAAATATGGCACTGTGAGTGATCATCCCAAAGAATTGAAACCAGAATCATACAGGCTGCACAGTCTGCAGGCCCCAGAAAGGATTTGAGGCTGCTCTGATATATTAATCTTGAGAGAGAAAGACCCCTGAACTGACAGGGCTTGTTGTATTTAAGCCTTCAGAAGGGCATCCCCTGCAAAAAAATAGAAAAAGTATTAAAAAAATGGTGAGGGAGAAGGGCTACCCTGAGGTTCCCTCCCGCCCCAACTCCGCCCCCTCCCCCAAGACCTTAAGGAAGAGCCGGCGTGGAAACTAGACACGAAGGTGGTGTGGGGAGACAAAGGATCGATGTTTTTAAGACAACTTAAGAATGCAAAAGTGTATCTATTCATCACCGTTTCTGCAGGACTAAGGAGAAGACTGGTAACACCAGTGTGGCCGGTAGGCAAACCTACACTATTTAAATGCAAACACAAGTCCCCTGACTGTGCCTACTGCAGCCGAATTAATTGCGACCATTAGGAACTTGCCCACCTTATTTTAGCAACTATTGATGTAAAAGACATGGGTTTTATGGTTCCGTTCCAGGAAAGTGATCGAGACCAATTCGCTTTTGTTTAGGAGGGACAGCAATATACTTTCATAAGAGGACCCTTTAAGGTAATCAAGCCTGTGCCGGCAGGGATCCCTGCCCCTGACTAGATTTCTCAAAGAGGTGCTGTGGCTAAATGGTGCGCTAAAGCCTAACATTCTTGCGGTGTTTTTACAATCAGTGTTAAGAGATAAACCTCGGAGGTGGGGAGGGGGCAGAAGGATACCCCTCCTCTCTCTGTTGTCAGGATTGCCCGGGGGGTTTCAGAGGAGCTGTGAAACATTGGTTTTGCAGATGCCTCTGCTAAACTAGAGGGCAAACAGTGGAAATATCCGGCTATAGCTGCCTAAGAGTACCGAATTGAATCTCAGTCATGAGTAAATTAGTATAAGGGGGAACACTGCTAATTAAAAGAATATCAAACCGCCATTCAGACAAAACTAACACTCTCTGAATTGTTCCACCATTTTAACAGTGTAGGTGGAACTGAAGAGTAGTCATTTTGTTTCATTGCACAGTAGATCCCTGCAGAAGGAGACCTAATGTGGGAAGACTAACGCGTGGTTTTAACCGTTTGTATTTTTGTAATTTATTTTTTTTTTGTAATCTCTGTAAACTTTGAATGGATTTGAAGAGCAAAACGGCAGCTTTGCTGCTTTGGTGCATTGTATGGCCTATGACCTCTGGAGCAATCAGCCAGCTCTCCCCTCCAAGACTTTAGGTATGAAAAGAATGGTATAAATAATTCCTTTGTGCAATTGGCTGAACAAGCAGCAAATGTTTATAATCTCACAAAATGCTGAATATGCAGAGGGCCACTTGGTCTATCAAATTGGCCTTGGACAGGTATACCCTTTTTGTTGTTAGAAATGCCAAAGGTCCTAAGAAATGAGTCACAGTAGATGTACTAGTGAAGCAGTAATTTATTATATGTTCTTGCAAGAGTGGGTGACCTAGCAAAGTAGGCACACCTGTGGTCAGAGTTTGCAGCATTTTTATACCATATTCCCATCTGAAATCCCTCCACTGTTTTCCTATGGATTAGTTATTTCCAAAGTTTACAGGCTCAACTGAGGCACCTTCTTCACAATAGTACATAATATAATATACATTGCATGTCTGGCAGGTTCCAGCTTTCCATTGGTGAAGAAAATAAATATGACCTGACTGAGCAAAATGCAGTATCTTTCTAAGTTACTATTGTTTATGTTACATAGCCCTTAACTGTTGCATATCTTTGTTTTTTCTGGGCCCATTGAAGCCAAATGGGGACCCTCAAATGCTTGCTTTTATCTCACTGCTAGGCAGGTGAATCACAGATCTGAGAGATCACACAGATCACACACAGAATCTTAGGGGTTGGAAGGGACCTCAAGAGATCATCGGGTCCAACCCCCCTGCCAAAGCAGGCTCCCTATCTCATATTACATAGATAGGCGTCCAGACGAGACTTGAATATCTCCAGAGAAGGAGACTCCACCACCTCCCTGGGCAGCCTATTCCACTGCTCTGTCACCCTCACTGTGAAAAAGTTCTTCCGCATGTTGGTGCGGAACTTCCTATGCTCGAGCTTACAGCCATTGCCCCTTGTCCTGTCCCCAAAGACCACTGAAAAGGGGCTGGCCAATTCCCCCTGCCACCCATGTCTAAGGTATTTGTAAACACTAATTAGGTTCCCCCCTAAGTCTTCTTTTTTCTAGACTGAACAGCCCCAGCTCACTCAGCCTTTCCTCATAGGGGAGATGTTCCAGACCCCTAATCATCTTTGTCGCCCTTCTCTGGACTCTCTCCAGAAGGCCCCTGTCTTTTTTATACCAGGGAGCCCAGAACTGGACACAGTATTCCAGGTGGGGCCTGACCAGGGCAGAGTAGAGGGGGAGGATCACTTCCTTCGACCTGCTGGACACACTCTTCCTGATGCATCCCAGGATCCCATTGGCTCTCTTGGCCACCAGGGCACACTGCTGGTTCATAGCCAACCTGTCATCAACCAGGACCCCCAGGTCCTTCTCCACAGAGCTCTTCTCCAACAGGTCATCCCCCAGCCTGTACTGATACATGTGGTTATTCCTCCCCAGGTGCAAGACTTTACACTTGCACTTGTTGAATTTCATTAGATTTCTCCCAGCCCAGCTCTCCAGCCTATCCAGGTCTCGCTGAATGGCAGCACAGTGTTCCTGCGTGTCAGCCACTCCTCCCAGCTTTGTATCATCGGCGTACTTGCTGAGGGTGGATGATATTCCCTCATCAAGGTCATCAATGAAGATATTAAACAGGACCGGACCCAACACCGAGCCCTGGGGAACACCGCTAGTCACAGGCCTCCATTCAGATTCTACTCCACTGATCACCACCCTCTGAGCCCGGTCTGACAGCCAGTTCTCAACCCACCTCACTGTCCACTCGTCTATCCCTTGTGCCCTCAACTTTTCTATCAGGATGTTGTGGGAACAGTATCGAAAGCCTTGCTGAAGTCAAGGTAGATGACATCCACTGCTCTCCCTCCATCCACCCAGTTGGTAATGACATCATAGAAGGCTATGAGATTGGTCGAGCACGATCTCCCCTTGGTGAATCCATGCTGACTATTCCGCATGACCTTCTTCTCTTCCAGTTGTTTGGAGATGGCATCCAAAACAAGCTGTTCCATCACCTTTCCAGGGACAGAAGTGAGGCTGACTGGCCTATAGTTACTAGGATCCTTTTTGCCTTTTTTAAAGACTGGAGTGATGTTGGCTATCCTCCAATCTTCAGGCACTTCTCCTGTAGTCCAGGATCTATCAAAGATGATAGAGAGCGGCTCCGCAATCACCTCCGCCAGCTCTCTCAGCACACGTGGGTGTATCCCATCCGGGCCCATGGATTTGTGTGCATCCATTCCTTTGAGTCGCTCCTGGACCACCCCTACCTCTACTAGAGGTGAGCCATTCATTCCCCAACCACTCCTACTTACATCTGGGATCTGTGGGTCCTGAGAAGCCTTCGGAGTAAAGACCGAGGCAAAGAAGGCATTAAGTATCTCCACCTTCTCACCATCTCCCGTTACCAGGACACCCGCCTCATTCAACAAGGGACCTACATTATCCCTGGTCATCCTTTTACTATTTACATACCTGAAAAAGCTCTTTTTATTGTCCTTTATGTCCCATGCCAGCTTAAATTCTAAGCAGGCCTTAGCCCTCCTAGTTGCATCCCTACAGGCCCTGGCCACATCCTTATATTCATCCCATGATCTCAGACCATGATAATAACTTAATGACTCACAGAGATGGGAAGGTGGCAAGACCAATTAATGTCACCTCTTAAAAACTACCTAAAGACCTCCACCAACCTTCCCCCAAAAAATTACCCATGTCTACCAGAACATCTTGACACAAAGCTGTGAACCCAGGAAAGCTGAGGAGTACTTGGTAGTTGGCATCACTTATCCTAAGTGTATTTGCAAGTAAGCCTGACAATACCACTGCAATCGAGTATAAGTAGGTAATTGAAAGCAGTTTTTCTCTAAAATTAAATTACCTTCTCTTCTACAGGGTGTTCCATTGTTGCTAGAATTCTGCAACATTATTTCCCACATTTTCTATCTTTTTTCCTACTTCACTTGACTGTTCACTTCACAGGCCCAAAACAATCTTTGTGGACCTCCACTGGGCTTGGTCTGGCTTGCAAGTGTAGAAAATGCTGAGGAATGTTGCTTTTGTAAACTGTAGAATAAATATAGTATTTTTCTATACTGACTTGAGGAATAAAAGACTCAAACTGCCTCATTAAAAATAGTTTACCAGAGACTTAAGTGGTCTTAGGGGAAACTGAGGCATAAAGTGTTAAAAGGAAGTTAAAGGACAATTGTCCTTAATAAAGGGGCAACAGTTAAGGGCTATGTAAAACAAACACTAGTAATTTAGAAAGATACTGCATTTTGCTCAGTAAGCTCATTAATATTATTTTATTCACCAAGGGGAAGCGGGAACCCGCCAAATGACGAAGGTGCCTTGGTTAACTCTGTAAACCTTGGAAGTACCTAATTCATAGGTAAACAAGGGAGAGATTTTGGACAGGAATAGGGTATAAAATGCTGAAAAGTCTGACTACAGGTATGCCTACTTCACTAGGACAGCCACTCTTAGAAGAACATACAATAAATTGATCCTCCACTAGTATGTCTGCTGTAAGAACTTTCTTAGGACCATTGGCATTTCTAATGCAAGTACTTTTCTAGCACTGGGAAACCCAAACTCCAGGACACATAACTGAAAGGGTTAAATCCCTGACAGAGACCCTACTGTGATACATAAAAGCTTTACTAGTATTCCTCATGTGTCACTACCTCTTTGCAGGCCTCCAGAAGATTAAGACAGCTGAAGTTACAGAGGAGCTGTAGAACTACATAAAGGACACTTGTTTAGGAAATATTTTCAGTAGTATAGGATGGGTATTTTAAGGGTAAATTACTAAAGTGTTGCAAATACTAATAGCTATTATAATTTTTCTTATTGAAATAAGTATTGCTGTCAGTTGTGTTAAAGAATTATGGTAAAATCTAACTCTCAGGTAAGAGTTCACCTAGAAACTGGGGAATACATAGCTCTATAAAAGTATGCAGGTGAAACTTATACCCATACATTTGCCAATGATAATGTAAAAGTGATTCAACCGTGACTCAGGTTACAGGGTGGAATGTGAGGATCCTCTGGCCTAAGAGTTCAAACAGGTTTCAGTGATGTCCAGTGCAGCAGGCGACTCACAGGGTTCTAAAAGCGACTCAGCTTCAGATTACCTTGAGCCCCTATCTCTGCAACGACCCATGGGAAGCTGTGTAGATAGCTCGAACCTGAGTTGTGCAGCCAAGACTAAACAGAACAGTGCTGCATAATTCCAAGTATCAATACCTGAGTTAAGCCTTGAAGTCCCTCAACAAATAATATGTCCTGAGTCCCAACCAAACCACTATTCAGCTGCCTAAAAGTAAAATAAAGACAAGCCAGAGGGTGTCCATTTGGCTTCAATGGGCCCAGACTATACAAAGATATGCAAAAGAGGGCATACAGAAGTGAACCTCATATATCAATAAATAAAGATAAGGGGGAACGCTGCTAAAGACAAACATCACGGGTGGTATTATCTACTCAGACACAATCCTACTTGACATTACACTGAACAGAGAATCGGGGGCTGAAGGATAGATGACTCTGTATCATAGAATCATAGAATGCATTAGGTTGGAAGGGACCTTGGAAGGTAATCTAGTCCAAACCCCACTGCAGTAAGCAGGGATGTCTTTACTAGATCAGGTTGCTCAAAGCCTCATCAAGACTGACCCTGAATATCTCCAGGGATGGGGCCTCCACTACTTCTCTGGGCAGCCTGTTCCAGTGATCCACCACCCTCATATTGAAGAACTTCTTCCTAATATCCAACCTAAATCTACCCTTTTGTAGTTTAAAACCAATACCTCTCATCCTATTGTTACATGCCCTTGTGAACAGTTCTTTCCCAGCTTTCTTATGGGCACCTTTCAGGTACTGGAAGGCCACTATAAGGTCCCTCCTTCTCTTAAAAGAGCCTTCCAGAAAAGAGCCTTCTCTTCTCCAAGCTGAACAAGCCCAGCACTCTCAACCTGTCATCATAGGAGAGGTGCTCCAGCCCTTTGACCATTTTTGTTGCCCTCCTCTGGACACACTCCAACAGGTCCATGTCCTTCCAGTGTTGAGGACTCCAGAGCTGGACACAGTATTCCAGATGAGGTCTCACCAGAGCAGAGTAGAGGGGCAGAATCACCTCTCTGGATCTGCTGGCCATGCTTCTTTTGATGCAGCCCAGGATGCGGTTGCCTTCTGGGCTGCAGGTGCACATTGGTGGCTCATGTCCAGCTTTTCATCCATGAGTACCCCTAAGTCCTTTTTCTCCAGGCTGCTTTCCAGCACATCATCTGCTAATGATAATGAGGATTGTCCTACCCCAATGTTGTGGTTTAAACCTCAGCTGAGAGCTGGGTCTCACAAAAGTTATCTGTCACTTTAAGGGGGGGGGTGGAGGGGGGCGAAGGAGAAGCTGTGAGGAAGGAAAAAAAAACCCCAAAGTCCCGCGTGTTGGGATAAGGATAGTTTACTAAAACAACAGGGAAAGATACAAAGAACAACTAACAACAGTGATAACACTACTTTAGAACACAGGGCACATGAATCTGGTGATACAAAATGCAACCTCTCACTGCAACCTGTGACTAGGCTGCCACCCGACCCGCTGAGCCGACTCAGGGCCTGGCCACCGCCGCTGCGTTTTACTCAGGCCGCGCGCCACCGAGAGGCCACGCCTAACCCCCGGAGCCACTCCTGCCAGACCTGCCTCAAGCCGCGCCCTGCCTGACTCGTGTTTTTGGCATGCTTTTTCTCCTTTATATCGAACATGACTATGACGTAATTGGTATGGAATATTCTCATTGGCCAACATGGCCTGTTGCTAGGCTGAACCCAGGACACCCAAGTGCAGGACTCATGAGGTTCACCTGGGCCCACTTTTCCAGCCTGTCCAGGTCCCTCTGGATGGCATCCTGCCCATCCAGCACATTAACCTCGCCACCCAGCTTGGTGTCATCGGCGAACTTGCTGAGGGTGCACTCAGTCCCACTGTCAATATCATTAATAAAGATACTGAACAGCACTGGTTCCAGTACAGACCCTTGAGGAACACCACTTGTCACTGTCTTCTATTTGGACTTAGAGCCATTGACTACCACCCTCTGGATGCGACCATCCAGCCAATTCCTTATCCACTGAACAGTCCACCCATCAAATCCATATGTCTCCAACTTCAGAGAGAAGGATGTTGTAGGGAACCGTGTCAAAGGTCTTGCAGAAATCCAGATAGATGACATCCGTAGGTCTTCCCTTGTCTACTTATATAGTTACTCCATTGTGGAAAGCCACTACATTGGTCAGGCAGGACTTGCCCCTCGTAAAGCCATGATGGCTGTGTCAGATCACCTGCCTGTCCTCCATCTGCCCCAGCACAGCTTCTAGGAGGACCTGTTCAATGATCTTCCCAGGCACAGAGGTGAGGCTGACAGGTCGGTAGTTTCCAGGGCCCTCCTTCCTAACCTTTTTAAAAACAGCTGTGATGTTTCCTCTTTTGCAGTCACTAGGGGCTTCAGCTGACTGCCATGACTTTACAGATAACATAGAGATATATAGACAAAGGAAGCAAAAAGTTCAAGTAGCCGACATTGTGAGGAAGACTATGGACAACTATTGAAGGGTGAAAGACCCTAACCCTAATTTTACTGTGCATGCTTGAACTATGTAAATAAATTCCAAGAAGTTATTGACGTAAGACTGCCCTTTCCAGGCAATCTGATGAGTATGTATGATATTTTTATATATGAACTGATGTGCTTTGTTAACCTGTTGGAGCACTTGTGGCGAAACAATCCCCAGTGCTGCCCAGAGCTGTATTAAAGAATGCATGCTGAATCAGAAACTAGTTGTCATTGAGTTATTCATCTTGGAAAACCATCCTAAATGTGGGTTTGGTGCCAACTTTGTTGTTTCAGTACTTTGGAGTGACACGATTCCGTACATACTGAATAGAGGAAAATAACAATTGCCTTGCATCCATTGGCTTAGCAGTTTCCCTTGATTTCTGTAAAAAGTGCACTGCTGAATCATGTTTAAATTCTTGGCTTCTGCAACTCACTGATCTGTTTTTGGAAAGCTGCTTTCTAGTTGATCCCCAAAGCTGTACAGATTAATGGGGTTGATCTGTTCCAGGTACAGGATTTCATAAATTTCTGTATATGTGCGCATGCACACACACATACACACACACATTATTAAGTAAAATTTGAACAAAGTGGACTTAATGGAATTCATTACACTATGGTGGTTTGCATTTAGGCTGCATTATAGGTGTGGGAAATATTGGAAATGTTGCTTTTGTAAACCAAAATGGGTTGCTGTAATTCTTTGTGCTGACTTGTTAAGTGGAGAACTAGAAGGGAGTACTATTAATATAAGTTTTGCTGTTATGGCAAAGACCATTCTCTCCAATAAAAGGTAGCTGAGGGTAACAGCTCATCCAACAGGTTTCCACAGTGCTGATTCATACTGGGGCACCAAAATTGCCACATTAACGAAAACTGGCAAGACAATGTGGGGTTTACCTAATCTGAAACCTGTATTGAGCCTTGATTTCCCTCAGCCCTAGGCCATGTCAGTTGCCCCGGAAGAGTTAAGATAAGAACAAATGTTTGCCAGTAAGCAGTTGTCCCAGACAAAGAGACTCATGCATTTTAATTCTCTTCACCTATGGGAAACGGGAATCTGCCAGACCCCTGACGACCACCACCATGGGATGCAGATGCGATTAGGAGGAGTTTATGGAAATCATTTCCTAGAACTCATCTTAATACGAAGCGGGACAAGTAATGAATAATGTACAAGGTTGCGGGCTCTGACCAAAGGTGTGCCTACTTTTTGGGTCACCCGCTCTTGCAAGAACGTATAATGAATAACTGCTTCACTAACGTATCTACCTTGAGTCCTTTTTTAGGACCTTTTGTCATTTCTAACAATAGGTATCCATTTTGAGGACACCCCCTGCCCCTGCACCAGGAGTGGGAAGAATGTTGCTTTTCAAAACAGATAGATTGTGCCTAGCCAAGTAAGAAAATGAGGTAAAAAAGGTTTCACATCTCACAGGAGGCTTTCTGTGAACTGTTTCCGTCTAAAAGGGACTAGTCCCTTTGTATAAAACAGCTTTCCCTGCCCTCGCCCCATCCTTTGCCTCCAGCCCTCATGGCAACAGAAGAGTCTTGAGTTCTCACATTCTTTCAGTTGAATGGAAAGTCTCCCCTCATTTTCACACTGTATTTATAACTTTCAAATGTTTGCAGTCCTGGCTCTGACTTCTGCTCTACCTGATTGCCTTGCTCTTTTGATGTCTCTCCCTGATTCCCTTAGAAAAGGTAAGTCAGGCTGCCTCTGAAATACTTTAGGGAAAGAATTTGGACTTGGCTTCTGTCCACACACAAAGAACTCAAAGTGAATATGTGGCTGAACAAAATAGATTTTATGCATGTATACTTATTCCAGTATATTGAACAGTTAAATAAATATTTACCTATTTAAAGATTCACCTCTGCAGTCTTGAAATGAAAACATATGCATCTTGCCATATGTCTGAAAATAAGCCAGGGGAAATCTGCTAATGGGAGTGCTCCCTTTCAGTCACATTCAGCACTCTGGAAAGATGCCAGGAATAGTGGACCCAAGAGGTGGCTGCATTTCTGAAGAGGTGGCGACACGGAGAAGAGCTGGAGTCAGTCAGTTTAAGAGAATTTGACAGTTTTGGTATAGTAAATTGAATTATTCTGGCTTTTAAAGGCTTAGTATTGACATAATACACTGCAGGCTCCCAATTTGTACCTTTTACTTTAACGACTCATATAAATTGTATGTAAAAAAAAAAAAAAGAGACAGAATTAATATATTGCTGTATATAATGAAAAGCATGGGAATAGACTGAGAGGTACTCATAATACATAATCTTCCTGTTCTGATTCTGTATCCATTATCCCCTGAATGCTGTATCGATTCAAGGGCTACTCAACAATCCCATTTTTGGTAACTCACCTCAGGTACATTCCTGACTTATCACACAGTGTCTAGCCTGTTTCTTCTGCATCCTTATTGCTTCCTACCAGAAATTTTACCCCTGATTCATTCCCTTCCCTTCCCGTCTTTGAAATCCAGCTCAGTCCATGGAAACTGCTATTCAAGTCCAGACTTCCACATATCTCTCTCTGGACCCTGAAGCCTTCATTCTCAGCATCCCAAGAGCCCAGTCAAGGATTTTCCATGGACAGGACAGCTAATTATGTCTAGTTAAGTAGTTTTTGTAGATAAAAATACATTATTTAGACTAAGACAAATAGATGCTCCAATTTCACTTCACTTATGAGGCCAAAAGATTGCAAGTAGTTAAGTAGCCAAGTAAGTAGTTAAGTAGCCAAGTAAGTAGTTAAGTATGCAAGTAATTACATACCCCAGTGCATCACTAAGCTGCATTCACTTGCGCAACAGCTATGTTGTCTTCCTGTCACCTTTTCACTGTCTACTTTTCCCATTTTTTAAAAGAAGGAAAATAACCACAGGTTTGTTTCAGAACAGTCTTCTAGTGTTAAGGACAGATCTGTCCTTCAAATAAAAATAAACCCAGCTTTTTGCCTTTTTTTTTTCTTTTCTTTTTTTTTTCTTTTTAGCAATTAGTTTTGATGCATTCAGGAGAGAAAAAGGCAGAACTGTAGAGATGAATAAGGAACACCAGAGTATGAGCTCTAAGAAAGTAGCCATCTGGGTTATTTTATTACTTAGAAGACAGGAAAAAAATGAGTCAACATAAAAAAGCTTTGAAAAAATCACTTCACAGAATACAGAGTGTAGAAGACACATAATAAAATTTCAAACAATTCTGTTCCTACATTTCAGTTTAACAAGAAAAATAAGCTTTCAGCAACTGTTTTTAATGAAGGGTTTGTCAGCGTTTACTCTAAGTGCAGAATATATATTCTCAGAAGAATTCAGTGTATTGGCAAATTAGTTGGAGTCCTTTAGGAAAGTTTCTTGTCAGATATATTTTTTATTGTCCTGGATTGTTGTGTGATAGCTCTTCGTACTCTTCAGCTCATTAAACTCACTCAGATCTCCTACTCTGACATAACTGGGAGATTTTTTAACATGTGTTGTTTTTTCCGTAATTTGTCATAATTGAATACTTTCCCTCTAACAAACAAATGTTCCACTATGGAAGTTTTAAAGAAAAAAAAAAAGGTGCCTGAAAGCGGCCTCCCTCCTTTGTTCAAAGTGGTTTAGGTTGTCTTTACACTGCTGTTTTAATCTGGCAGAAGCATGGCCTGCTGTTGAAAGGAGCAGGCTGGTTTTCATTCTCCAGCTGTCTTCTGCCACTTCTTCCCACTATGTCCCTCGTGCCACTCATATGCCTGTGGTGCACAATGAGTTTCTTCATAGAACCACTTTGACTGAAAGCTATTTTTTCTTTTGCTAACCTAGTTTTCCTCACTGCGAGCAGTACAAACAATAATGCCAGCCCAAGGGCAGTAACAGGAAAAGTGTCCAGAGCCAGGCAGGGAGGTGACCTGGATTATTCTTCAATAGACATTTAATAGTCAGTTTAAGCTAAACAGGAATTATAGAAGTTAGTATGTAGTAGTATTCAAGGTACTACTACTATTTTACACGAAGTATTGATAACCTGATAGAAAACTGATTTTCAATATAATTAATTAGTCTCCTTTTTTGCTTTTTACACACACACAGCTTTAGTTTTCCAGCAAAAATCCAATTGCCTGAGTACCATGCTATTTCAATTTGGGTAAATTCAGTAATAGTTACAGCTGCTGGGTATTTTATCTTGGCAAGCCTCTAATAATCTAATGGAATCCAGGCAAAGTCTACCTGCAGGCTTCAAAAGAGTCTTGATTTTCTAGGGATCCCTAAGACCTCTCCATAAGATGGAGAGAGCTGGCCACAGCTATAGATCAAAGTTGTTTCAGTAGAATTTACAGGAAAATCTTGCAGCCAACTGCCCTCAGCCATTTTGGCCTCAAATTCTTCCTTGTATTCACCAAAGGTTTAATTAATATATATAAACCAAATATATAAGTAATGAATAAGAAACTATGAAATTTGTAAGTAATGAGTAAGAAACTATGAAATGTATTACTAGATTGATAAAGCATAGAATTGAAATCAATACTTAAAAGAGACTGCTAGTTCTGAATTCACATGTATGAAATTTTGTTTTCATACAGATATGTGTACTTGCCTTTCTTCTTTATCCCTATGATTTATTTCACCTAGGTCTGAGAATTCACTGTCACCTGCCATTATAACAGAAATTAATATGGGATCTAAAGTAGAACAGGTGTTTAAATCCCTACAAGAAAGCCTAGTAATACTCCTGGAAACCTAAGTGTAGCAGATAGCCAGATTTTTGCATGGTATATTGGTGCCTCATCTTCTTAGATTCCTAAGAAGGATATTGTCATCCTCAAACACTTTGCAATACCTTAAAATCCTCAAGGTGGTCGGTGTAATTTCAGCTGAAAAATATTTGCAGAAGCAGATATATTCCATTATATTTCAAATTAAAAAACCAATAAATTTTATTCACAAATGTAACTTTGCCACCAAAATTTTGATAAGAAATTTAGGAGTAAGTACTAAAAAAACCAGAAGGTCTAATTTACTTTCTTTCTTCTGAGAAGCTTTCTCAAGGAAGTGTTCAGTTATATTCAGGAGGCTCAAGGACAGAGAAGTGTGGGCAACCTGGAAGTGGAATAGATCGGTCAGGTGGTGCAAAATAATCTGCAAGGGAACTAAAAGTTGAGAGAGGATGGAGAGTTGAGATGCAGGATTGATGAGAAGGTGAATGAGCTAGAGGTAAAGAATTGAAAGAATAGAGTTTGAAATTTTATTTTGGCAATTGTTGAAGGCTGCAGATCTCTGACAAAGGATGCTTGCTGAGAGATGAATGCACTTGCTAGTTGCTAGCAGTACAATTATGCTTCCTGTCATGCTCCCACATAGCCTCTTGGATACAAGTAGAAATGTCCGTCCTATATGCTTCTGTGGTATAACTTGTCTGGTTTCAGAAAAGAGCACAATCTCTAAATCTGGAGAGAATGGGAACTTTTCTATTAAAACCAAAACAAGATCTTGAAAAGTTCTTCTTTTCTGTCCTGATATTAGATGCATTGCCTCTCACTCCCTTTCCTTGTGCTTGATGAAAACATAACCCTTTAGCTTGCATGTTGTTTTACATTCACAGTCAAGCTCCAGTGAAATCAGAGCATATATTTCACTTGTTTTTCAAGGAATTAGATTGAGGAGTTTGCATGAATCAGACAAATATGTGGTATATGTTGACTTTTTGTGCTCCATGACTTCTTTGACATTAATTTCAGACATGGTTACAGAAATAAGGTTGGTGTTCTGCAATGACAGCCAGGGATACAGCAATATCCCAAAGACTAATATTAGGTTAGTCATGACACAGAATCATTACACATGTAGATCTGATGTAGTCAATGTGGCCTGTAGTTGGCATCTGCAACCAGTAACCCAGAACTGGACAAGTAAAATAATCCAGAAAGAAGAATAGCTGCTGTTGTGTGATTTCAAAGCTTGTAAGCAGGATGGAAGGAGGCAAAGAAACTGAGGAAAGTGTCTTTGTAAGGATTTAGAAAAGAAGCAGGAAGAACAAATGCTGAAGTAGAGAAAGGCATTAGAAGACTCAAAAGAACTGGGGGGGTGAGGGGAGGAAATGACCAGAAGAAAGAACTGTGAACACTGAATACAAAGGAGCTGGATTTTCATGCATCTCTACAATATACCTTTTCCAGGTCCCCAAGGCTGCTGGGATATATGGTAGCTAATATCAGTGAGCTCCTGTGAACAGAACTGTGTCATTGCTAGTTTTGTATAGTTGTATCCTGTATATCCAGTAAGGCTTGTCTGTTAGATGATGGAGTGTCTTTTGTCTTGATTGCTGTCTGCTTTACTGACCATGCCATGGTTTATTGCTTTGGTAATCACAGGAGCACAGACTCTGCTCTCTGTGTCTTTCCAAGCATCTTGGTAAGCAAGAGGAGGTGGGAAAACACCCAGAGTTTGTACCCAGGCTTGCAAGGTCACTTGGCATCTTCAGTCTGAAAGCCAAGGGAGCACTTTTGGGGCACTTTAGTGATGTTCTTATGTGGAAGGCTGTGAATCGTTTGCCCATCAGATTGATTTTGCTGAGTGTAGGAGTCACTGATCTTCTGCTTTATAGTTTCAGTGTTCCTCTTGTCTGTGTTTTCTATTGACTACCAAAACAGGAAATGTTGGCACCCAAGGTGATCCACTCCATAACATTTCCCAGCAGTGAGACCAGACTGATGGGCCTGTAGTTTCCCAAATCTTCCTTCTGACCCTTTTTGTAGGTGGGTGTCACATTTGCTAACCTCCAGTCAACTGGGATCTCCCCCACTAGCCGAGACTGCTGGAAAGTGCTGGGTGAGCATTATACCAGCTCCTTCAGCACCCGTGGGTGGATCCCATCTAGCCCCATAGATGTGTGTGTCTAGGTGGTGTAACAGATCACTAACCATTTCCCTGTGGATTATGGGGGCTTCATTCTGCTCCCTGTCCCTGTCTTCCAGTTCAGGGGCCTGTGCACCCAGAGAGCTGGTCTTACTAATAAAGATTGAAGCAAAGGCGGCATTAAGTACCTGTTCTGGTTTCAGTTAGGAGTGAGTTAATTTTCACAAGGAGCCAGCACAGGCCAAGCTGGCCAAGGGTGTTTTCCATACTATGTGATGTCATGTTCACCTTAAAAGGGGCCTAGTCAAGGAGAGGGGCTCTGTGCAGCTCTGGGCCAGTCTGAGTGTAGGCTGAGCATCTGGTTGGTCGTCAGGTTGGTAAATTGCCTTGTGTCATTACCATTGTGTATATTCTGTTATAAGTCCTGTTGTTATTTCCCCCTTGTCCTGGGTTCGGCTAGGATAGAGTTAATTTTCTTTCTAACAGCTGGTGTAGTACTGTGTTTGGGAGTCAGGATGAGAGTAGTGCTGAAACACACTGATGTTTTTAGTTGTCAAGGACCTTTCTACTTTTCATGCTGCCCTGCTAAGAGGAAGGGCAGGAAGCATCCAGGAAGCTGAGAGGGGACACAGCCAAGACAGCTGACCCAAACTAACAGAAGGCTGTATTCCATACCAACCACATGCTCAGCATAAAGGAGGGCTGGTGAGGGAGGAATGCAAAGCTCCAGGACACTGGCTTGGGGATAGTCTAGCCTGGGGGCGGCTCTGAGCTGTACACAGTCTGGGTTGTGTGGTTCTGTGAGAAACTGCACTGCGCACCACCAGTTTTGTTTATTTTGCTACGAAGTCTCATTATTATTATTTCTCCCTCCCTTTGCTGTCCCTGTAAACTGTCCTTATCCCAACTCCTGAGGTTTGCTTTTGTCTTTCCTTTCCCCTCCCCCTCCTCCCCATTTTTCCCCTTGTGTGGGGGAAGTGAGTGAGCGGCTGGCTGCATCCTGTTCAGCTGCCAGCTGGGGCTAAACCATGACAGTCCATTTTGGCACCCAGTGTGGGGCACAAAGTGTTGGAATAGTGGTAGATTTGACCCAAGCATGTTAAAAATAAAGTTGTGCTAAGTATTTATAATGATATTTAAACAGTCACTGGTCACAATGATGTTTTCTTTGGTCATGTGCCTATGGTATGTAAACACATATGTGCTCTATGTAACCCTTGCTGTGCTGTTTATTACCTCTGGTAAGAGGCATCTGCATTCTCATTCTGTTGTACTATGTGATATAATAACATCAATGGTCATGAGTACAAGCTGGTATTTGTATGTGGCATTTATGTCGTGCCCATATCTTGGACAGCATCTCTTAGTGTTGTCTACTAATCACATACAATCTATGAGGAAGATGAGGGAATACTTTCTCCCACTCTTTCACATTCCCTTTGCCCTTGAGGCTGATTAGAGTGATATTTGAAGAGGGGCTGAAAAGATTCTACTATGCCCTTGATGGTAGTTCTGTTGTGCTTGCTTTGTTCTTCCTTGAGCAACTTTGAAACTTTTGGTATCTATGAATAAATAGGAGACCTAAGAAACCTTGAGCCATTGTTGTGTAACCAAGGACAGAAGGAGGAACATCAAACTATAAACCAGGAACTAAGAAGGAATGCAAGGAGCCTCAGAAAAGAATGCAATCAAGGGCAATATTTCACAATCATGATGGATGCAACCATGGCAGACATGACCTGGAAGGGTGCAACCAGCAAGAAAACAGTAACCCACACTGTGCATGCTTCAAGGAAGAGTCCTTCTAAAGGACATCTTCAAACAGCTGCTACAGACCACCAAAGGACCACTAAAGACCCTTCAGAGACTAAAAGTGCAAGCATAATGAATATGCAAACATACAAGGAAATTATATGAATATATATGATTATTCCAAGAATTCTAACGAATATGCACATACTAGAATGATATAAGATTTTTCTCTCACATCTAACAGTATGCATATTAGATAGGAGTGATCCCCTTGCATCCAACATTGCATTAAAGAATGCCTGCCTTCAAGAACTCCCAAACTGAATCTTAGACAGTTTCTTAACAAACTTTTCCAGTAACAACAGCAGCTTTTGAGACTTTTGAATACCCTTGGGATGTTGAGGCTAGCATGTTCCTATTTGCTAGGAAAATTTCCTATTGCTAGGAATGTGTTTCAAGTCCTGTTCAGGGTTAAAATTGCTGGTTCAAGAATACCACCCAGAGATTTTCCCCAGGGCTGAATAGTCAGGGTGGCATGGCATATGGGATAATATGAGCAGATATCTAGAGACCTTCTCACCCCAGGGTACAACAACAGAACCCTGATTAAGTAAAAAAAGACACAAGCTCTCAGCTTCTGGAGGTGACTTCTGTTAAGTGTGAAGGAAAAGTATCCATTCAGTGAAGATGTATCTCAGTCAGGCATACATGGACTGCCATGGAATGAGGTATCCAGGACCTCAGGAGATGGTTAACTGTGACCCAGACAACATGCAGCTACCCACAGATCTTGATGAAGTCCAGTGTACCTGACCCATGTGACAGAAGTTTGCATGGAGTGCACCATCACTGTACACCAACTCACTGGCAATAACAGACCGGAAAAATGAAGAGGCACCAACAGTGGATGAAGTGGCTGGCCAACTCTGAGAATATGAAGAATGTCTTTCTTTCTCCCTCATTTTGTCTGTGGAGAAACTCTCCCAGGAGGTCCAGCAACCCAAAATAATCTAAATTCTGCTAAAAGCTGGTTTCACCATAAAATGAAGTAAGGCCAAGGAAGCTGCACAGGAGACCTAGTTTTTAGAATAAAATGACATGATGGGCATCATCAGATCCCAATGGATTAATAAGATAGCAGTTATGTGTCCATTAAGCAACAAAAAGGAAACACAATCTTTCCTAGGTGTGGTGGGTTTCTGGCAAATGCAAATTGCGGTCTCATTGTAAACCCTCTCTATGGCGTAATGTGGAAGAATTATTTCAAATGGGCCCCCCTGAGCAACAACAATAATAAACTGTCAGCAAATGAGAAGCATTATGCCCTGACAGGTCCTGTCACATTGTGGGAAAGCATTGGAAGTGGAAGGCTGCTGTATGGAATCCTACATGACAAGTCACAGAAGCTGCTGAAGGAGAAGGTGAATCAAGCCAGCATGTTGAGGAAAAAGCCATCCAGCTGGCTTTAGATACTGCTGAACAAGAAAAGTGTCTGATTTTGTACCTCTACACCAAGTCAAGGGTGGTGGCAAATGTCTTGTGGGGGGTGGTTGCAGCAATGGAAACAAAGCAACTGGTAGCGCAAAGGCAAACCTATTTGGGCTGCCCCACTGTTGCAAGATATGGTTGTAAAAGTATGCCATGTAGATAGATGCCCACATACCTAAGCATTGGTTTATGGAGGAACATGCAAACAACCAGCGGCTGGATCAGGCTGCTAAGATTGAAGTACCTCAGGTCAATTTGGACTGTCAACATAAGGGTAAATTATTTACAGCTTGTTGGGCGCATGACACCTCAGACCATCAAGGAAGAGATGCAGCACATAAATGAACTCATAATCGAGGAGTGGAATTGACCATAGACGTTATCTCATAGGTCATCCCTGAATATGAGACGCGCTGCAGTCAAGTAAGCCAAGTGGGGAAAGCCTCTCTGGTAAGGGAGACCTGGAAAATTGATTACATCACACTCTGACAAAAAGATGGGAAACTGGTAGTGATTAATTGAAAATGTAGGATCTGGGAATGACATATAGATGGTATGGAATAAGGGGAGGATAATATCCTGGTTTCAGCTAGAATAGATTTGACTTTCACAAGGAGGCAGGACAGGTGAGCCAAGCTGACCAAGGGTATTTTCCATACTATGTGATGTCATGCTCACCTGTGGTGGTTTATCCTTGGCTGGAGGCCAGACACCCACCAAAGTCGGTCTATCACTCCCCTTTTCAGTTGGACAGGGTAGAAAATATATATCGAGAGGCTTAGGAGTCGAGATAAAGACAGGGAGAGATCGTTCTGCAATTAGTGTCATTGGCAAAACAGACTCAACACAGAATGAAGGAAAGAAAACTAATTTATTACATTGCACTGCACACCCAGTGACCCCAGAGTCGGGTAATGAGAAGGACAGGAGGGGGGAATCAACTTTTTAAAAGGGTAGACAATGGCAGGACAAGGGGAAATGGATTAAAGCTAAAGGAGGGAAAGTTTAGATTAGATGTTAGGGGAAAGTTCTTTACAGAGAGAGTGGTAAGGTGCTGGAACAGGCTGCCCAGAGAGACAGCTGATGCCCCATCCCAGGAGGTATTCAAGGCCAAGTTGGATGAGGCCCTGGGCGACCTTGTGTAGATCCAGGCCTGGAGTTTGGTGGCCCTGCCTGTGGCAGAGGGGTTGGAACTCTATGATCCTCGGGGTCCCTTCCAACCCAGACCATTCTATGATTCTCTGAGGTGGCACTAGATCTTAAAGCATCTCCCCCCACTCCTCCCTTCTTAGTGGACTTCATGTTAATCATGATTTTGCTCCCTTCTTCACCCCTCACTGTGGCATAGGGCGGGGCAGGTAATGGGGGAATGGGGGTTTCCGTCAGTTCCTCACAAGTTGTTTTTCTTCTTGGTTGGAGGGAGTAGAGGGTGGGGTGGGATGGCATTCCTCACACCCTTTCCCTGCTCCAGCATGGGGTCCCACCCACAGGAAGCAGTCCTCCACAAACTTCTCCAATGTGAGTCCTTTCCCACGGGGCTTCAGCTCTTCACCAGCTGCCCCAGCGTGGGTCACTGCTATGGGGTGCAGTCATAAATCATAGAACATCTCTCAGTCTCTGAGGCCCAGACTGCTCCAGCCTGGTTCTCCATGGGGTCATAAGCCTCCTCCCCAGCAAACCTGCTCCGGTGTGAATCTCTCTCCACCTCATCTCTGTGCCTCTTTCTCCCTGGGCTGCATGTGCTGGCAGAGGCTTGCTCCAACGTGGGTCACAGCATCTTCTCACTCTTGCAAAATGCAGCTGCTTGCAGGTTTTTTTCACCTAAATGTGATTCCCAGAGGTGCTGTTACCATTGCTGTTGGGCTCAGCCTTGGTCAACAACAATTCTGGCCTTGATGTTTACTCTTTCGGACCTGCAGAGAGCTTCTAGCTGCTTCTTGCAGAAGCCAGCCCTGCAGCGCCCCTTTCTCCACCAGAACCCAGTCACGCAAAACTATGACATCACCATAAAAGGGGGGTACTCAGGGACAGGGGTGCTGTGTGGCTCTGGGGCTGTCTGAGTGTGGGCTGAGCATCTGGTTGGTCACTGGGTCGGTAAATTGCCTTGTGTTGTTACTGCTGTGTATACTCTATTACAAGTCCTGTTGTTCCTCTTTACCCCTCCCTGTGTTGTCCCAGTAAACTGTCCTTATCCTAACCCACATGGTTTCCCTTTGTCTCCCGATTCTCTTCCCCATCTTGCTGGGGGAGGGGTGAGTGAGCAGCTGTGTGGTATCATCTGCTGGCTAAGGCTAAGCCATGACACTACCTCAGCCTTTTCCTCATCTTTTGTCACTATATTTCCCCTACCACGCCCAATAAAAGATGGAGATTCTCCTCAGTCCTCCTTTTGTTGCTAATGTGTTTATGGAAACTTTTAAAATTGTCTTTTACAGCAGTAGACAGAATAAGTTCTGGTTGGGCTTGGGCCCTTCTGTTTTCTCTCCTCTCCTAGAACCTCACTAGAACATTCCCTCTAACATTGGCGTGCAGCCCCCAGGCTTACCTCTAGTGAGCCTGGTTTTATCCCTTTCCCCTTCCAATCCAGTTTCAAGCTCTTTTAGTGAGCTCTGCCAACAGCATGCAAAGGTTAGTTTCCCTCTTTGACGGAGATGTACCCCGTCTGTTGCCAGCAGGCCTGGTGTTGTATAGACCGACCTGTGATACCACCTCCCCCCCCCCCCCCCCAAATTCTGCCAATGCAGAATTACATACATCTGCAGCAACAATGCAATTAGATATAGCACTGATTGGAACACTGGGGACCTACCATGCATCAAACAATTACTAAACGGAATTATACCTATATCAAACGTGCCTTGGCAGTTCCACTCTTGGAGAGCTGGCCTGTGTTCCAGTCAGAAGAATAGTTACACCCTCTTATCTAATACTTCTTTTTTGTCAGTCCATATTTTTATCACATATAATCAAGATCTGCAAACCGACAGGAACTGAAGGAATTCTCTGTCAGTACATTTTTTCAGGTTGGGGTTTTATCAGCAATGAGGCAATATATTATTAAACAAGTCTGGTCAAGTACAGAAAAGGGGAGTGAGGCTGAGCGGTGAGATGCTTTACCAATGCTGCCATCTCTTGATTTTGTTTGGTATAGCCTTCCTTAAAAATTCATGGGAGAAGTGGTCAGATTCTTCTAAGCAAAACTAAGACCTGCCCAAACTATGGAGTTAACAAATTGCATCATTATTTTTCTCCCTAAAGCCTCTCAACTTTTATGTAAAGTCCTTAAAGACATAGGTGCATTTAGCACAAACAAGGCTACTTTCATTTTTATGATTTTACTAACTTCCTTGACTGTGTCCTGGTTTCATCTGGGATAGGGTTCAGTTTCTTTCTTATAGCTAGTGTAGTGCTGTGTTTTGGATTTAGTACAAGAAAAATGTTGCTAACACACCGATGCTTTTAGTTATTGCCAGGTAGTTGTAGTGTCTACACTAAGTCAAGGACTTTTAAGCTGGGAGAGCCCAGCCAAGACAGCTGACCCAGGCTGGCCGGAGGGATATTCCCTGCCATATAACAGCATGGTCAGTATGTAAACTGGGGGAAGCTAGCTGGTAGGTGCAATTGCTGCTTGGAAACAAACTGGGCATCAGGGTTTTTTTCCCACAGATGTGAACAATTGCATTTGTGCCTCACTTGTTCTTCTTATATATATAAAAAATAGTAATAAATTACCATCATTGTCATCCTTTGAAAACTTATTAAAATGTCTATTTCAGTCCTTGAGGTTTATTTTTTTCCATTCTCCTTCCCATCCCATTGGTGGGTTGTGCAGTGCTTAGTTATGGGTTGGGGTTAAACCACAACACTGGCTCACATAAACTTTCAGGTTGTTCTGGATTGCTGTCATTCAAATTAAAAATTAATACTGAGAAACAGAGAGATCAGAGGAATGAAAACAACAGATCTGTCCATTAATACTACATGCTTTATGAATTCTGACAAGATCTCTTTTATGACTGGAAACTGATGGGAGTAGAGACTACAAAACTTGGAAGTTGAAAAGCCATCTTCTCTTACTAAGCTATGGTTGCTTTGGGTTTTCTAGGAAACAAAGGTCTTAGGTTATTTTCCAGTGGGCATTCTAAGATGTTGATTCCAAATTATAATTCTGTGTGGAGATTTTAGTGGGGGTTTTTTTTCCCCTTTAGCCAGAATGTTTGTCACTGGAAGATACCACTTTATCATACCTGAATGAATTAATGGAAAAAAGTAGATTCCAGTTGGCTTATATTTTTCTGAAGCTTTACAAAAAGGACAGTATCTTTGTATGTCTTTTATTATCTTTTCTCCTCTCCAATTCATCAGTGTTTTAAAATGTGGATATTTAAGATTCTTAGTTCAAATGACAATTGTTTTTATTGTTTTTAACTGTTTTAATGTTCATGAAAATCACTGAAATCTGAAGGTATCATTTTGAAATGACTGAGATGCAATATTCCTGTATAACTCTACTGAAATTATTTCTGAATTAAAAAAACCCAACCAAACAACAACTTTTGTTTAGTTATGTTTTGATCCAATAATGAATGGAGGATAACATTTCTCAAAAGATTTAATCTCTGCAGCCAAATGAAAATGTCCTTGTTTCCTGGACAGATTGAAACAACTTGAACAACTAAAGTCCCTGTCTTGACTGCTGCAGTTGGTACATGAAGACAATTATGTCAGCCTAAGTGTATCGACAAATGCTTTCAAAAAAAGCTTTTAAGAAAATCAAAATTAGCGATAAGAAAATGGAAGTTTTCATTTGGAAATGAAATGGTTTTCCTCTCATCCTTACAATATGAGGTGATACATTTCCAATGAGGATGCTGTTTTTGTGAGAACTGCTCTGAGACTTCCAATATTGCTCAGAATTTATATGCTATAAAATACTGATCTGGACTGAAACAGAACTGGCAACTCAAAAATATTTGTATTTGAAACACAATTTCACATCTGTCCCCTTAGAAAACCCCACCCTAATCTCATACTGTAACTTCGCTGCTCTGGCATTTTAGTAGTGGGGGAAGACAACTGCTTTTATTTTCACATTTGTTTTTTTTATTACTGGGGGTTTTTTGACTCTTATGGCTTGTGGTGCTCTTGTCTAGGTAATTTGTGGTCCAGTAGCAGAGCCTTAGACAACTGTGCTGGTTGCCAGAGGCCTGACAGTCAGTTCTGAGAAGGGTTTTAAACATGTGCTTTGTTCGAAATTGCTTTTCTCTTCTTCACCAAATGAAATCCTGCTGCTACACACATTTATTTTGGAATGGAAGGAACAGCAGTAGGGGAGAGGAGATGTGTGTTTATCAAGATACCTGAAAAACAAAGCTTTTGAGAAGCTGAAGCTTGCTGGGGAAATGAGAAGTGGCCCACTTGAATTTGGAGAAGAGGTGACGTTTTCAAAGCCTGGTATATGCATTAGGGTAATCCTTCTGAGGCCATGGCTAGCATTTACATTTGTACAGGCTAAAATGGTGGTCAACAGATGTACCCCACCCTGGTTCTGTGAATGCATGTACTGTAGCCCTGGGTGTTGTCCTGAGATCTGCTGCAGAGTAGTGTCCCATGTAACTCTGTGATGCTACACTGATGTCTAGCTGTATGCCACTGCCCCTGTGCATACCAGAGCTTCTTACTCAGCAGGTCTCAGTGGCCTTGTGATTTCTGCACCCCCATGCTTTGGGAACAGGATTATATTGGTATTGATTAAGAGCTCTTTAGAAATGAAATACTTTTTCCTTGGCTGGTTTATTTGGAAGACATCAAGGAATGTAAGTTAAAAAAAAAGGGTTGTGTGTGTGTGAAACAGCAAGTAGAGCCAAGGCTGCTTTGGTTTCATGAGATCTTGTGGTTTAATAAAATGGATGAGCTTTCTAGGGAGCTCTAGAGGGAATCCTGGTAGCTTTTTATTTCTTTTCTGCTTGCTGCTGCTTTCAAACAGCAGCTCCCAGGTGCTCTCCCTTATTTCCTTTTGGTTTAGGATTGCTCTTCACTGAAGCTCCTATCCAGCTCCTCAGCTGATCTTTGCAGGTGTCTACAGAATTTATGAGCCAATCTCATTTTTTCTATCTTACCTGGGTGCATTATCAACCCCTAATCTCTCTGCTGCTTTTATACTGAGGATTGGTATGTAGTGTTGGCAACAAGCTATGTGAGCTGGTAGTGACCTCACTGCAGCAGCAGCATTTTATCTGGCTCCTCTTACCCATTAGCTGTTCTCTTTGTAAACAACTGTATCTTCTAATTGTCTTCCAATTGTCTTCCCTTTTCTAGAAGTGTCATTTCACCTCCTCTGCTGACCACCAAACCTTGTCCCTCCTGCAGGATTTGATTCAACCTCCCTTCTGGCCCCCCTGTTTACTTCCCCTCCACAGGCATTCTGCCTACTCTGCACTGAGATTTTTAGTAATCACATGTCACACAGATCCCATTTTTATTTTTTAACATCTGTTTCTCCTGCTATTATTTTTTCTCAGTGCCTCATCCTCTCCTTGTTTTGCAAAATGCCTGGTCCAATCTGAAGAACAGTGTCATTTTGCCCTACATGAAATTGTTCCATCATTTTTTTGAGCCCTCGAGAAACCAAGTTTTAGCTTCCCATAAGGGAGGAGTTTCTTTCTGTTTTGGGGTTATGGTTGGGGTTGTGCTTGGTCACTTTTTAAACTGCAAGGATCTGCACAGTCTTCTTTAATGCATCTTCTTCAATGCATCTTCTTCCTTTTTCTTTCTGTCTGGAGTAAATCTGTGTCTTCTTTGTGATGGCTTTATTTCAGTCATAGTTTCTTTTTTTTTAATGGAAATTTTGATGGTGGATTACTATTTCTCCTTTTTGTATCCCCAACTGGAGTCTCCTTAGTTTTGATCAGCATGTTACCACAGCCTTAGTAGAGCACAATTGTCTTTTGCATAGGTGTCATTGTTTAACCAGGCAGGCAGCTAAAACAATCAGACAGCCATTTGCTCACTTACCCCTCCACAGTGGGCTGGGGAAAAGAATCAGAAAAAAAATGTTACAACTCATGGATTGAAATAAAGATAGTTTAATAGGACAGAAAAGGGTGATTATGATGGTGATGATAATGCAAAACAAATGATGCACTGCACAATTGCTCACCACCTGCAGACCATTGATGCCCAGCTAGTTCCAAAGCCACAGTCCAAACCCCCACCAGCTTCCCCCAAGTTATGCACTGAGCATGACATCATATGTTATGGAATATCCCTTTGGCTGGTCTGGGTTAGCTGTCCTGGCTGAATATGGCTCTCCCATATTCTTGGGTACTGCCAGCTCAGGTAAGGCAGTATGAGAAGCTGAAAAATCATTGACTGCTTAGCAACAACCAAAACATCAGTATGTTACCAACATGATTCTCATCCCAAATCCCAACCAATCACAGCAGTACAACAGCTGCCATGAAGAAAACTAACTCCATCTCAGCTGGAAACAGGATGGTGAGACACAAATGTAGATTTTGGGCTTAAAAAGAAAAAAAGGGGGGAATCCTTAGTAAATGCAGTATTAATAGAATTGATGAAGCCATTGAATTAAATAGAACAAATATGCAACATTAAAAAAAAAGTACATAGTCTAAAATATCTCCAGGCCAAGTTGGAATTTCTGCATGAGTGATGCTGTGTCTGGGTGCAAAGTCCCGCTGGCAGTTATGTCACATTACACAAAATTCCCCTTGTTTGCACGTAGGAAACCTCCATGATGGCAAAGATGAGGCTACAGAAAGGGAAAGGAGCTGCCATTAGTGCAGGGAGTGTTCACTGCTTGTACACAGGATGCTCATTATGACCAGAGCCATAATGAGCTTCAAACTAGATAGGACTTTGTTTAGGGAACTAGAAAGTTAAGCATGATATGGGCAGCATCATCACTGTGGCAAATTAAAGCTAACTGCACTGAGAGTTAAGAAAAGAGGGTGATTCTTCAATCTGAACAACCTATTGACAGAGGAAAGAATCTGCTAGAAAAGCAAAGAGTAATTTTTGTTTTAAAACACTGCTGGCCCAGCTTCCTACAACCCTGAAGTCATGTGAGGCAAGAAAGGGGATTGTTCCATTAGGAAATGGCTGGGGGAAGAGCGACTCTTTAATACCAAGCATGTTCAGAGCAAAATGCAAACAAGTCTGTTCTCAAGCTGTACGAGAGCTGTGACTGTCTCTGCAGTAGCAAACAAAGAGCGTGAAACAAAGACCTTTTTCTTCAGACAATTACAGGGTAGGTTTACATGGTCTTTTATGGGCCAGCATGGCTAAGTAAGGACCTGCTGGTCAAACTGAGAGAAAAGAAAGGCAAACACAAGCTCTGGAAGCAAGGGTGTGTAGCCTGGAAAGAATACAGGGATGCTGTTCGGACTTGCAGAGACGGGGTCAGGAAAGCCAAGGCGCAGATGGAACTGAACTTGGCAAGGGATGTTAAAAACAACAAGAAGGGATTTTACAGGTACGTTGGCCAGAAGAGACAGGTCAAAGAGAACGTACCTCCCTTGGTAAATGAGAAAGGTGAACTGGCTGCAACTGATGAGGAGAAAGCTGAGGTACTGAATGAGTTATTTGCCTCAGTCTTCTCAGGCAGCCAGGATTCTCATATTCTCAAATCCCAGAACCTTGCATCCCTGGACCTCTAGGTGGGAACTGGGGGAGTAAATATCCCCCCCCACCCCTGTAAGAGCAGAGCAAGTCCGAGACCGCCTCATGAGACTGAATGTCTACAAGTCTGTGGGACCGGATGACATGCATCCCAGGGTCCTGAAGGAGCTGGCTGATATGGTTGCTGAGACACTCTCCATCATATATGAAAAGTCATGGCTGTCAGGAGAGGTCCCTGGGGACTGGAAAAAAGGTCATGTCACTCCCATTTATAAGAAAGGGAGCAAGGAAGACCCAGGGAATTACAGGCCAGTGAGCCTCACCTCTGTGCCTGGGAAGATCATGGAACAGATCCTCCTGGATGACATGCTGGAGTACATGAGGGAAGAGCACGTGATCCGGGACAGCCAGCACGGCTTCACCAAGGGAAGGTCGTGCCTCACCAATCTGGTGACTTTCTATGATGGAGTTACAGCATCAGTAGATAAAGGGAAGGCAATTGATGTCATCTACCTGGACTTGTGCAAGGCCTTTGACACAGTCCCCCACCACATCCTTATCTCTAAACTGGAGAGATGCAGATTTGATGGGTGGACCATCCAGTGGATAAGAAACTGGTTAACGGACCGTAGCCAAAGGGTGGTGGTCAATGGGACTATGTCCAGATGGAGGCCGGTGACAACCAGTGTCCCCTAGGGGTCTGTCTTGGGACCGGTTCTCTTTAACATCTTTATCAATGACATCGATGATGGGATTGAGTGCACCCTCAGCAACTTTGCGGATGACACCAAGCTAAGTGGTGTGGTCGACACCCTAGATGGAAAGGAAGCCATCCAGAGGGATCTTGACAGGCTGGAAAAATGGGCCCAGGTGAACCTAATGAGGTTCAACACTGCCAAGTGTAAGGTCTTGCACTTGGTCCGGAAGAATCCCAGACATAGATACAGACTGGGAGAAGAGCTTCTTGAGAGTAGCCCTGCTGAGAAGGACCTGGGTGTCATAGTGGATGAGAAACTTAACATGAGCCAGCAGTGTGCTCTTGCAGCTCAAAAGGCCAACGGGATCCTGGGCTCCATCAGAAGAGGGGTGGCCAGCAGGGACAGGGAGGTGATTGTCCCTCTCTACTCTGTCCTTGTGAGGCCCCACCTGGAGTACTGTGTCCAGATCTGGGGCCCCCAATACAAGAAGGATGTAGACTGTTGGAGAGGGTTCAGAGGAAGGCCACAAGGATGATTAGAGGGCTGGAGCACCTGCCCTACAAGGAGAGGCTGAGGGAGCTGGGCTTGTTCAGCCTGGAGAAGAGAAGGCTGTGGGGGGACCTCATTGCAGCCTTCCAGTACCTGAAGGGAGCATACAAATAGGAGGGGAATCAACTTTTTAAAAGGGTAGATAATGGCAGGACAAGGGGGAATGGTTTAAAGCTGAAGGTGGGAAGGTTTAGACTGGATATTAGGGGGAAGTTTTTACAGAAAGAGTGGTGAGGTCCTGGAACAGGCTGCCCAGAGAGGTGGTGGATGCCCCATCCCTGGAAGTGTTCAAGGCCAGGTTGGATGGGGCCCTGGGCAACCTTGTGTAGAACCAGGCCTGAGGTTGGTGGCCCTGCCTGTGGCAGGGGGGTTGGAGCTTTATGATCCTTGGGGTCCCTTCCAACCCTTGCCATTCTATGATTCTATGATTTTATGAATCTATGAACTTGGGACAAACAGAAATATGTTGCATACACATACCCATAACAAACTGGTCCCTGAACCATATATGTATTTAGTATGGCAGAATCTTTGCTTACTGGAAACAAGGACATACAGACATACGGAAATCATATGCCAGGCCTCCCCTTCAAAATGATCTTAAAATTACCAGATTAAACCACCAACAACACCACCCTAAAGCAATATGGTTTGGATTCTTTTTATTTGCCATCTGGTATTGGAACATTCATTGTCTGCTTGCAAGTTTGCCATGTTATCATGAAAGCTAGAAATGTGCTTTAAAAAAAAATAAAATCTCAGACTCTGAGGTACTTGCCTGATTGTAGCCTCTGCAATTCTCTAAAAGCCACCAGGTATCACAGGAGTTGTGTTGGGTGTGACAGTCCAGATATGTGTAACTGGGGAGATTCACACCTGTGTGCTGTGAGGAACTTCAAAGGCCAGGATGGGACATCCACGTCTTCACATTTGTTGGACAGAGGATAGATCTTGAGTGAGTTCAGATGTGCAAGATGTTTAAGTATGTGGGCAGGTTTTCTTTTCTGGGTCTAGGTAAGGCAGTTTAAGATGTTCCTATCCTTGCTGTTCAGCTTCTCCCAGCACTGGAGACTTCTGCCTTCAAAACTGTGCTGGTGCAATGGGAAGGGTGACACGGTACAATGTCAGATCACCTCCAGCAGTTTAAGTTCAAATAATGGGCTCTGAATAACAGTGGATGAGGAATGCTTGCACCTTCCGTCCTCCTGGCAGTGGGAGTGAGGTTTCTACTGGTAGGAGCAAGGAGATTAGGGATGACATGCATCTGAGGAATGCTAATGTCTTAAATCACTTCCAGTTCTCTGTGGAATAAAAGTGTGTCTAACCCAAAGCAAGGCTGGAAAGGTGCTGGTAACACAGCTTGATATTACAGACACTGAAAGTTCCTGCCTGTAAGGGGCTTTCTGCATTCTGTGACATTGCAGTAACCTGTAGTGCAGGAAGTAGTGTGTGTGAGAGGCAGAGGATCAGGTGTCACCTCGCTGAAATTTGTTTGCCCTTCATACTGAAGCTGAGCCACTGAAACTGTTTTGGGTTTTATCTGTGCACTGGGAGGGAAGCCGATAGTGATATGAACTGGATAGTGATATGTCATCTTCTGCTCCACTACAGCTCTGTGTCTATTCACGATTAGATACAGATGGAGCTGTATCATACAGGGCTTCCTGTACTGATGCTGCTGCTGCTTTGATTTTGATGCCCTGTGTTTGGAATCAGATCCTAATCCACATCAAAAAGCAAGCAAAGCCAAAGAGCTGGAGTGCAGTTGATGTGTTAAGATAGGCTGTCTGGCTGTTTGCTCCATTTCTGACATTTATGCAAGGCTTTCTCTTGTCCTGGGGATATTATTACCCAACAAAAGTATATAATGCAGTTGGTGTTAGATCATCCGTTTTATATTCATTGTAATTTTAAATAATGCTTGCCTAACCTCACGTGTAGGGAATGATCACAGCTGTGTCTGTGCATGTGGTAGGGTTATGCACTTCTCCATTCCAGCTGTCCTGATCCTGCCCTTCTGTCAGTGAGCCAGCGAAATGGCAAAGTGGTCTCTCTGCCAGTTTCCAGGGGTTTTCAAACTTAGTGCCTGGGTGAGGTGGAGAGAAGGAAAAAGTGTTCTTCTCTGATCAAGCATGGTAAAGCTCGAGGGGGCTACAGGAAAGATATCGAGAAGTCTAAAACCTGCTGAAAACACCTGGGTAGAAAAGAAATCACCAGGGCAAGGAAAACAGCACTTTCTAAGTTTCATTAACTGGAATTCTCTGTATGCATCCATTGCCATGTGGCTGAAAACTACAAGCTGCATGAGGTTCACACAAGTTGTTCATGTGAGATGCAGAATACCCAAATCTTTTATCCTTCCAAAGAAGCATGAGAAGCATACCCAGGGCATGTGCTTTTGCCAGTCTCACCCAACTTATCCTTGATTTCTTTACTGTTGGGAAGGTGTGCCCTGGAAAAACTTTAACAGTCCAAAATGAATTTTTTTCCATTTGACTTGTTATTTGCAGTCAGATAGAGATTTTGTTTCTAAACAACATTGCTGTTCAGCATTCAGGCATGTCCTGAGGAGGAATTGGTAATATTTTTGTGATGCCTCAGATGTTACTGCGAACGTTCCCTAATCTGCAGCAGCACGAAATTGCCCGTATGTGATGGGGAGGAGGGCTGATTTTTCAGAGGGCTGGATAAGGAGTGCTCTTCTGCTCCATCCCACCGGCACCACTCTGATGAGCCCATCAGAGTGCTGAAGATGCGTACAATGAATGCTAAACACATCATGCAAATAAGCACAATAATAATAATAATGTTGAAGATGGGAAATGAATAATTTCTCTAAATGAAGCTTGGGCAGGAATTCAGATAGAAAGTATGTAATTAAACCAATCTGGAACTTGATCAAAATACTGAAATGGTACTAGGAAAAAAAGAGAAGCTATTTAATGACTATTAGCAGGAAGAACCTTGGCTTTATATTTCATACGGAAAGAAGACAACTGCCAGCACCAGGAAAAGTCGGATATCCAAGAGAATGTCCCCCCTCACAGATGATTTTCCCATGGAGAATTACTATCTTGGGCTGCCAGGATAATACCCATCAGTTCTGTAAGAGGGTCAGAGATTTGTGCAAGGCAGAGACTTCTGGGCTTGGGCCCAGTCAGACATTGGGAAGGCTGGTGGCTGAGCAGAGCACAGCTGGCCCTGGTCCTGGGTGAGGATGCAGGAAGTGGAGGTGTCTGGAAGCAGGTTTTTAACACCTGATCCTACTGATGTGGATGAAATGACTGCTTACACAGTCCTGCTCCCATCTGAACTCTGACCAGACTGGACCTTTGCTTAACTTGCACTCTCCAGTACAAACATCACTTGCAGTTCTATGGCAATCTAAGGAAGAAAGACAAGCAGTGAGGATCTTCAACCCACTGCAAACCACAAGGGCACTTTTGCTACTATGTGATAGAGACTCGAAACTGCAGCTGGCTTTTCTGGCTAGTGATTGCCCCCACTTCTGCTCCCATGGCTAGAGAACATCATAAATTATCCAGAGAGCACCTCTCTTAGCTGGGCAAGGGCTGAACTTTGGTTCTGTATTTGTGGAGCTCAGGGCACAATTAACCTGGCACAATTCACTGTGGCATAGTTCACTGTAAATCCTTACACAATAAATGGATTGTAATCACCACATTTCAGTGACTACTGAAAGGCAATTTGATGACTAAATAAAGGAGGATGTTGAGATTTTAGATTGTAGGTCTTTTGAAAGGATTTGAGGCAAAAGAAGAATACCTGCAGTGCTCTGCAATGCTTGTAATGTGGCTGTGTGTGCTGACAGGGGATGGTCAAGTGGTACACAGCTGCATGGGCTCATGGGGAAAAGGAAGATCAAGCCTTCATTCCTGCGCTGGAGGTGAAGGAGGTGGGAGTGCGTGGACGATCACATCATGGGCCTGCATTTACTAGTGGGGAGTGGCAACCCCAGACCGTTCTTTTTTGTTCTCCAAATCAAAGGGATATGTTCCTTAAAGCATGGTTTTATTCCACAGCATGAGTGCTGTTTTGCTGCTCATTTGACCCTACTATAGCCAGAGTGCTGTCTGTGCACAAGTTGCCCATATGTCATGGGGAGGAGTATGACACATGTATGATGTCACGTGCTCACAGTGTAAGATGTGCTCATGGTTGTGAGGAATGGTTTTACAGCCACAGGCTTGTTCGCGTCTATGTGAGACTCAGCAGGAGAGGAGGAGTTTACAGAGAAAGGCGCCGCTGAATGCCACAAACCCAGATACTCAGTGAAGATCAGTAATCTTTCAGGAGCTTTTTAGTAGCCAGCACTCTGCCCCTGGCTCCCAGGTGAGGATATGGTGTGGCCCAAGGCTGTGCGACTGCCTATGCCTGCTGCTGCATTAAGTCAGAGGGAAATTAAACCAGTGGGCGCAGAGTTGCTCAGATTGGGACCACCACGGAAATGGCAGCTCAATACATGCCAGTTACTGGGGGGATCCCAGGAGGAGAGCAGAGGGAGTTTACTGTGGTGGCTTTCACAGGCTAATACATGATTTCTGCCCAGTGAATGTGTGAGCGCAGGGCTGTGACCTGAGTTACTGAGAGGAAGTCTATGATACGAGCTGCTCTCGGCTTCCCATGGTGCGTCCATGATGTAGGCTCCACTGGGGACTCTCCGTGATTTAGGTGATACGTATAGGATCTAAAAAGGATTTAAGGCCATTTTCTTCTAATTCACAGCCAGGCAATGGAATAGATCTAACTTCTGAGAATTAAAAGTATTAATAACACCATTAGAGACAGTTTGGAAGGAAATTAATGCCCCCATTTTTTGGTACATTTTGAGAGCGTTATTTTACTAATGATGAACTCCATTAGCAGAACACATGAATTAAAACAAAAGCAGCTTATTTGCATTGTGATTAACCATTCCTGAGATGAGAAAGCTCATCTGTATGTGAATATATGGCAACAAAGATTATAAATGGTGTGATGGGGCTTAATCTCTGGTTTTTATGTTTCTGCAAAATGGCTTTCATACAGAAACATTTTCTTCCTACCTACAGCTGAAATTTGTCGCCATGGTAACCTTCTGGATTTGGAGGGGCCGGGTCCTTTAGGCAAACATGTGGCCACAACCTCAGGAATTGTTATCCAAATTGGGTTTCATGTCTCCTCCCTTTCTTTAACATCTATGAGGTTCTTACACACTGGGAATCTGCTCGCATAGACAGATCAGCAAGGGGCCATACTGATTTAAACTCTTGTTTTCTTCCTTTGAAAGGAGCAATGTTTGTGGCAATGTCCTCCCTTATTCAACTGGTTCTATCCTTCCCTGGCTGCATCTCCAAGCTGGCTAGGCTCTCTGGGAGCTGCTGGACTGTGCTGTGCTTCAGTGCCTTCATCATCACCCACTGTTGCTGGGAAACACAGAAATCCTGAACTGGGGCCCCAGCAGTTCGGCACTGGAGAATGCGCTGTTCATTTACTGGCTTCAGTATACAAATGGTTCTATTTTGTTTTGTTTCATGTACATGTCTGAGAATGACCTGGGGCCTTAAACAAGTTGGTTTTTTGGTTGTTGTTTTGGGGTTTTTTTGCTATTTCTGAAGAGAAAAAATCTGACACAAATATGCATTAAAACTTCTGAAAATAAAATTATTAAAGCCCTAGAGAACCCTCCCTTGAAATATCATATCAATGCAATATTATTTGAAGGACATGTGAACATCTTGATGATTTAATTTCTGATTTTTGTTTCCCATTTTGTTTGTCAAACTGCTTCCCACTGCTTGTCCATATTCTTTTCCTGGCTTTTAGGTTGCAGGAAAAAGAAGTTTATGATTAAAGTTGTCAACAAAGGCTGTGTAGAGAGAAGTTGCTATTAGTGAACTACTGGCTCTGCCAGTAGCTCATGAGATCACCACAGTTGAGTCGTTGCATGTCTTGCTGCCTGAGGTCCTAGTCTGTAGACAACACACAATTTTTCTTCTCGTCCTTTTGCTTTTTGTGTGGGCACACAGTGTGGCAAGCCCTAGTGTCAGGGATGCTTGGTGCAGCAGTGCCTTGACTTTGTCTGAAGATTCTTGGTGTAGTTAATAAATAAATGGTAAATAAAAATTATTCAAGGGAGTGCAATAATAAGGGAAGCGGTGACCCTATCCATTTGCTTTTTGAGACACTCCTGGCCCACCACAGGAACTATCCAGTCATCTAAGTAGACCCACTTCTTTCTTCTCCTTTGACTGATATTTATGCCTCCTTTTCTTTCCCGTACAGGGTGAGTACAATCAAAAAATTTCCTTCATATTAAGGCAGGGTGTAATTTAAAGTGTTGCCTGACCTGGACCAGCTCTGCTTTCTGTGCCTATCTTTGCTCATTGGTAGCTGCCTGCTAATCTGAAGTGCTTCACCCTTAACCAGGAAGAACAAGACCACCTTGGTTCATCCTGGGAAAAGAGCTTGCACATTGGTAGTTACTCAAAGTAGTTGATCTGTGCTACAAACTCACTCATAGGTAGATTTTTTTAGAAAACAACTGAGCAGCTGGCTTATACTTTCTGCTATGGGCCTGTCAGCTCTTGGTTACTGTAGATGTACACTGGAAGTACATCTGAACATGGCTTCCCAATAGGGGTAGAGCCCAGAAGGTGGACTTGCATACACCAGCTATTCTTTTCTCAATGGTTCTTAGCTTGTGTTTTGCCCTATGACCTGCCCAACATAGATGGAGCAGCTGATGAAGAACATAATATGGATCCTTCTGAGCTGTCAAGGAGTGTTTAGTCAGCACTGGGGCTACTGCAAGGCCACCCCAAATGCAGCACTTGAGGCTATAACATTAGGTGGCACATATACTTTTTTCTGCTGCCAGCACCTACCTGCTCTTCTCAAGGATAGAACATTTCTCTCAGAATCTGGCAAAAGTTTGAAGGCCTTGGAACCATTGGCAGGCAAAGGGAAGTCTCCTTCAGGGCATTCTGAGCACTAGGTCCACTTTTCAGCACCCAGCACATGAGGCTGAGCTGACTGTAAATATACAGCCACCCACCACACTTCTTCCCCAGTAGGATCTGGGGACAGAAAGCAGCATTTTGGGAACTTTACAAGGCAGAATAATGTAGATCATTAAATAGTTCTGTCCACAGGTTGACATCTAACATCTTTCCATCTTCTCTCTTTGTTAAGGGCATGACAGCATGAAAGGAAAAAGGACGTAGTGGGCTGAGGCTGCGGTAAAACTCTTTTGTGGCTCCTTCCCCTTTCCTCTCTTCTGCCGTATGCTTCCCTCCTTTCATCTTGTTTTGCATGGAATGTTAGATCACCAACAGACTTACTGCAAAAAACACTTTGCCATTGAGGTGCTTATAGGCACACATCCCAGATTGCCAATAACCTTTGCATCTGCAGAACTGGGTAGGAAAATTTCTAAGAACGTGTTTCTTCCCACTGAAAGTTTTTTGGCAACACTGTCCTATTAGGTGCATTACACAAACCACAAAATGGCTCCCTCCAAAGAGACCATCTCCCAGTCAACTCCCCCCTCAAATTTAAGGCAGGTAGGGAAGTGAAAAGCAATGATTTCCAAACTTAGCCGAACTTATTTTGAAGTCACTTAAATTGTTTGCAGGCTCAGACTGGCATAGGAGATGAGTGGAGTTTATGCTGGGTGCCTGTTGCGTTCAGATAAATTGATCCTCTCCCCAGAACCCCATCTCTTGTGTGCAGCCGAATCATGTGTGTTTGCAGGAGACAGTACGCTTGTGTTTCTCCCACGACCCTGCTGGCTCATTAGTGTTATTTCTGGAGGTCTTGTTTCCACAGTAACAAGCAATTACCATTGTTCCTTGGACTGCCAAAGTTACCACCAGCAACGCAGAGGAAGACGCGTTATTCTCTATATTGGGATAAAATGCCTTCATATGTCTTGCTATTCACTGAATGCCAATCCTGACGCAGGTCCTGTGCAAATAGCACACTCCACCCCCTGCCAATGCTGCTTTTGCTGGTATTAACACCATGCCAAATTCTGAAACGATCCAAAATGATCTTCTGAGGTCTGTGGCTACACTGGCAACGACAGGGTCAGGATTTCAGCAGCAGGATGACTGTACCAATGGTAGCTCTGGTAGGAATATAAATAGAATACCTTGGAGGCAGTTCTTTTTGCAATTGTGCTTAGCCCTGTTCTAAGTAATTCTGGCTGGTGACGTCAATAAAACATACTCTCTGTCTTTACCCTATAGCTTCTACCAGTACAGTGGTGGAGCTCCCACAGAGGATTCTGGAGGTCTCATGCTAGCAGGGTGCTGAAGTGCTTATACTGCACAATGCCTTCCTCATCCCCAAGGGCCGATGTGTGCATCTGCTCCAACCATTTCTTCCACCAGTGGCTCCTCCTTTCCCTTTTACCTTTACATTGCACACAAACAGATTCAGCTAGAATGGTCTCTAAGCTCCATGGAACATATCCTGAATTTCATGTACGTATCAAAAAATTAGGCAGCTGGGAAGCTGAAGGAAGACGGGTTTTTGTAGGCGAGAGAAGTGTGGGGTAGTGAGGCACTGGGCAGCTAGATTTGATTTCACGACTTGGAGAGTTTTTATGCCTTTCAGCAACTCCAATTTCCAAGTATGACTTCATATTATAAAAAGCTCTGAGGTCATGTTGTAAGCTCTGAGCTTCTCTTAACAGAGATTTTTTGTGTACGGGTGTATATATGGATGTACATACATGCATCCATTTGCCCTAATGATTAATAAGAGGTGTTGCAGGAAGAACATGGCATCTAGCCCCCACAAACGAAAACACAGGGGAGTGTAAGGAGTCTTGTTCCAAGGTAGTTGAAGCAAAGAGATCAAGAGAGGCATTTCAAAACTGGGAGGGAACAGCCTTTTGTGAAAGGTCTTGGAAATACCTGCTACTGCAGGTATTAGATTTTTAAATCTTGAATTTACCAGAGAAGGAAAGAGCAGTTTCAGATCAGGCCAGTATATGAAGGTGACAGTGAACAGAGAGGGTGCTGCTTTGACCGCTACGAAGTGCTACTTTAGCTGCCCTTGAGCCAATAAAAATCTAACAGTAAAGACATTCTTTTCCTGGGATGGAGAAAGGGATAGGCAGAAACAATTAATGATGGGGTCTTCGATTCTTTTTTCTGCCTGACGTCCCACCAAGTCTGTGAAATGAAGGTGGAGGAATAAGTCAAACACAAGTGGAAAGAAAACACCTGTATATCATGTACCTTTGAAAATAGGCCAGGCCTATTTTTAAGTGTCTTTCAGTAGGGATTGAAGTGTTAGGAAGTCCTACAGTTTTCTTGGGGGCTGACCATGAAGTGAAGGCAGCACCAAGGAGAAATGTTAAGAAGCTATCCTTGGACGTGGGAGAGCTGTCCTACCTAATCCAACAAGCTTCTCTTCTCTTTTGTGTTGCATCCTCCTGAAGCTTCGGATTTTAGCATGATCTGTATGATTGGGAAGGGGCTGGGGCCGGGGGAAGAAGATAATCTTACTCTCCACATGTAAAACAGAAGTGTTAGAGTTCTAGGTAATAAGCCACAACTTCTCGTTTTTGTATTCTGAGGAAAATATCCCCGGCTCGAAAATAAACCAAGCCTTTGCACTTTATCTGTAAGCTTCAGGGCACCCACTGGCATCATCCCGCGTCTTCAGACCGGTGGAGTGCCGACCTTGGCAGCAGACACTAGGTGGAAGCCTTGGGCTGCGGTTTGGCCGCGGTTGCTGAAGGCAGCGAGTGGCGAGGATTTGTGCGTGAGGGGAGATCTTTTCTCGCTGCTCTCACATGTTAGAAATGGAAAGTCCGAGCTCCCCGGGTGCGGCGTGGGATGAGCGGAGGAACGGAGGAGAAGTGTCTGTCCCAACCCAGGTCCTCCCCGCAACAGGATATTGTGAGCAGGGCTGCAGCGGGAACGTTGAAGCCTTCCTAGTTCTTGGGTGTGGTTGTGTTGCAAGATCGAGTTCATGTATCCTGAGTTATATATCCTGATGGGGGTAATTTTGAGAGCGCCACGAATGCATACAGAAAGTTTTAAAATGGAAATGAAAGTGATCACTGATGAGCTGATTTATCTAGCAACAAATGCTGGCAGAACCAGCTAAGGCGAGCTGCACGCTGTATTTAAGACGATCGCTTTCGACAAGGTCTCCATTCCTAAACCTGTTTGAAATAGGGAGATTTAGAGTTAGTACAAAGAATGAATCACAGGTTAAGTGAGAGCCAGATGAAACCTGAAACGTTCATTTTGAGAGATATTTCAAAGTTTACAATTTCAAAGCTGCTCGTTATTCTTAGTGGTAAAAATAGTTTTCTCAATGTATTCCTAAGAACTGAAAATTATGGATGCTTCAAATAGATATTTTTAGAAAAATAACTGATGATTTGTTTCAAAAATTAGTTGAATTTTGGCACCATTTCACATGCCAGTTGTAATGCAGAGTTAGGTTATGGCAAATCAAGTCTCATATGAGGCCACGTTATGCAATCCTGCCAGTAACATAGCACACCATGAACAATTAAATATTCTGTTATATAATTTAGTACAGGTGATATTTTATTTTCAAAACAAGTGATTTTTTTACCAAATAATGAGTTTTCTACCACTTTCAAAAGTGGTACCAGCTTTACTATTCCGTGCCAAATGAAATCATTTCAGTTTTTACACTCTGAAGAAGAAATGTGCTGGGTACTAGTTAGGAACCAATTGTTTTTAGTATCTTAGAAACCTGATTCCAGGCTAATGACAGGATATTGAACACATTGGTGTGTCTCATTAATAACTGAAGAATGGAAAAACAATACAAACAGTAGAATGTGCTAAGAAAATACAACGTTGCTTTCAAAATTAGTAATTTAATTTGAAGGAAAATCTGGCATTCTCTTCCCTAAGGGAAACTTTCCAGTATTGAAAGTTTTTTGTGAGCTTCCTTTTCTATAGGGATTTTTCATGTGTACTTATGATTTTGTGAAAAATGTTGATTTTATCAGAATAGTATTATCTGGTTGAAGACTGTTTCGATTAAAATTTTCTCACTAGTGTGAGCTGTTATGACACTCTCCTCCTCCACCCTCTGAGCTGTGGTAAAAGGGTGAGTGAAGTTATTGATTAATCTTATTTTTTTTTTTAGTGCAATGACTTCAAGAGCTCCATGGCTGTTCTGCAGACAGATGCACAATTGTGAAACATCAATATGGACTGCAAATCTCTACTGTCAGTCAGCGCTTCTTCCCCTCTGCATAACGTAATCCCTGTCTCCACAATGCCTGCACAGATACACATTTGCAAAGATGTTTTTCTGGAGATAGCGTGCATCGCAAGCACTCCTTTACTTGTTCTCATCTCTAGCAACATTATATGGAGTTTCAGTTCACAGTTCACTGTGTTCCCCCCTCCTACCACTGAAATGCAGCCAACTCGGAGCTGCGGCTATTAAACATCACACAAGCAACACCACAAAACAGGCTGTGGAAAGCAAAGGAGTTCAGAGAAAAACAACCACTTGAGTGAGGGCTGCTGGGGTTGTCTGGGGAGTGACAGCAAAAGATTATGGGGAATGAGCAGTGGTTAATAGTGATGCAGAATAGACATCACCTTGCCATTCAGGTGATACCAGCATGCAAGAGAGTGGCACAAAGGGATGTCACTATGATTAGTCAGGCTTCAGCCAGGGACAAGAGCAGATCAGCTTCCCTTACCACTGAGTTTTGTCAGAGTCCCAGGGAAAGGGCTGCCAGCATCATTGCTTGAGGGTTTTAAAACTGGTCAAAGTTTTGAAATAGAACAAGGCAGTATCAGGACATGTGAATAAATCAAGATGGAGCCAATAGCTGTATCTATCCCCACTTTGTGTGAATCTGAGAAAGCAGTTGGGAGGAAGATAGCAAGGTCTGAAGGAACATCATATACCAAGTTAGAAAAGAGTGTGAAGTGGCATGACAAGAGCTGTGACATGGCAAGGGAAAAGACAGTGCTCTTCCTTGGCAACATGATGATACTAAGGAAGGAAAGGAGGAAAAAGGGGAAGATGTTCAATGAATCAGAGGAGAGGAGAAAGGTGTGTGAATATATGTAGTTGTTTATGTGTGTGCGTGTGTGGCAAAACAGGAATCTCATTCAGATTGGGAAAAGCATTGTAGGTGTCTGCATCTGCGTTTGCTCATATTAGTGGCTGGAAGAGGGCACCTTGGCACAAAACCTCCACTTGAGTTCTTGCTGCTTTAGGTAAAGTGTTGAAGGGGGAAGGTTGCCAGACACTGGCACTGAGCATTCAATGAACAAATAAAAAGCAACTGCAAAAATCTGTTCACAACTCAAGTTGCATAGCAACACCAAATTGTCAGATTGCTGTTATGGCGGTCCCTTACATTATCCCCATTATTAGAGACCATTTTTAGGAATCATGTTAGGTATGATATTACTAGCCCACTTCCAAGCTGGTGGTTTGACCTTTGTCTCTTGCTGAATGATGCCGTGTAATTTACTGCAAAGGTACCTTGAAAGAGTGCACCAGAGAGAAAAGTCCTTGAGGACCCATCAGTGTAGGCCTTGGGGAACAAAAGTGCAGGATGGGGCAGGAGAGACAGATGAGGCAGCAGCAATATCCTCAAAAAAGTCTAGTGTCTGACAAACTCAGCAGGATGTACATTACCCCATCACTTCTCTGAACTGGGTCTTCTTTGATCCAATTGAAAGGCTATTTCAAGCCACAGTTGCTCACAGGACATGTGTTTCACAGTCTTCCAGTGCACACTTGTGCTTGCTGGTTGGATCACTCCTATGGATCTTTGCTGCTGTGAAATCCCAGCTTCCCGCCAGCTGTTTCCTGCTTTCCACTATAAGCACCTTGTGAACTTCAGCAGAGATGCTGAAGCACAAAAGCAGACACAGCATCATGATCCTGTGATGTTTCAGACACTGCCAGTATCTGAAACATTACCTAGAAGTCTGCTTGTCTTGCAGGATGTTGCTAGTGTCCTGCATAATCTTTTTTCCTGGATGTCTTGTATAACACAGCATCCTCCTCCCTGTTTCTTTCTGATGCTGCTTATTTTGCTGGCACAAAATCCTGAAACGTCCCTGCCATCTCTTTGCAGCCAAGGCAACCAGGGTCACTGGATACCAAGGTGTAGCTGCAGTTTTAAGTATGTGAATAAACTGATTGACCTCCTTTACTGCAAACATCAGAATGACACAGACTTAGGACACCAGGAAGAGTGGAAATTAGCTTACAGGCCTTTTGCCCTGGGTGATGGGTAGCATGACCTGCTTAAGCAAGTCATTCTTAGTGATGTATCTATCCCTTTCTGAAGGGTGCCTTGTGGTAAACTATACCAGCTTTTTTGCAATCACCACTGCACATTATGATCAAACAAACAGGCCTCCAAAGGACAAGATAGACAGCCTGCCCCTCTGTGTAGAGTAATGGAATTATTCTGCTTCATTAAAACAACTGATGAGGAAATAAACAGCCTTGAGATTCAGTTCTTCAGTGTTTCTGTGCCCAGAACCCAGAGCACACAAATGGCATAACTCCCAGATTAGATGCTACAAGTCACTCTTGCTTGATATTAAGGGGATCAAGCTTGGACAAGATCTAACAACAGGAGATAAATATCCATGCATGACATTGCTAAAAGAGATCTGATGACCACAGAGTTATCCTTGACAGAGAAAAATCTCTCCAATGCAAAACAGCATCCTTTACAAAGAAGGAGCAAACTGTGTTCATCTGACTTTTCAGCTTTCTTCCCTTGAGTATCATTCAAGGGATAGTTGATGTATGGGACCCTTCAAAGACTTTGTGTTTTTAGGAGAGCGTCTCCTTCTCTCTGTCTACGTTTTAGATTTATCTTGCTTCCCTCTGAGGCTGAGGGGTTTGAGATCTTCAGAGAGAGATAGCAGGTGTTGGAGTGGTCACTGGTAGCACCAGCTTTGCAGCTCAGTCATTGTGAGGACCACGATTGGGAGGGATTTATCCAAGAACTCTCCAGGACAAATAGACTTTGATGCCTTGTAGCTGCTTTACATGTTTGTTAACAGCCCTGGTACTTCAGTGAAGGAGTCAGTCCTGAGTTTTAAGCTGTGTCACCCAAACTGAAGAGTTTTGTATCACCTCACTGCCATTATCTGGAGGCACAGATACAAGAGGTTGTTCCATGGGGCTGGTTTGCATTTGATAATTTTTAATGGCTTTCTCTTTTTAACTTGATCTTCTAGTTTATGGTGGAGATAGAGTGGAGGATTCTTTTATCAGTCCACTGTGATTGGATCTCTTGAAGATTTCTTTCCATGTATCTCTCAGTCTCAGTTTGTATGTGTTATTATCTTTGCAGTGCCTCAGCTTTATTTGACAATCTGAGTTTCCTGTGGCCTTTTGAGGATAACATTTGCAGGTTAAAATGTGCTGAATAAGGACAAATAAGAAATGCAAAAGAAGTGAAAACAGGCAGGTTTTAAAGAAGATCATCTTCTGTCAGCATTGTTTGCATGTGTGCTCCTTTCTCATAAACATTCAAAGGCTCAAGTTTCCTGTTGCTAGTACACATGGAAAACAAATGTCAAGGCTGCACGAACCACTTGCCATAAATTAATATTAAACGTGCACACATACTTCATCTGGAAGTGCTCGTACACTCTTCTTGTCAGAAAGCAGAATAAATAACACTCAGAAACACCACCTAGAACTGGTGATTTCCATCTGTAGACATGAAAATGCTCTACAAGGAAGGTCAGGATCATAGCCTCCAGGTTTGCAAATGGGACATGGTTTCTCAGTAAGGTCACTAGTCTGGTAGATATTGAGCTTCCTCCTCTCCATCTAACCTGCAGAGGCAAGTGAGGATGCTGCCGTCCAACCTGCCTGTGCATGTGTGCTTACTGGCATGTATTGTCTCTCTCTTTTCCTCCTTGCCTTGCAGGTGTGCCTTGCTGCTTCTCTGCAGGTCATCTCTGCTTATGCCTTCAGTGCACCTCACTGCAAAGGACCTCTTCTCCCCTGCATCCCTTCTGGGCTGGACAGAGGGCTTCCTACAGCAAGTTACCTAGCAGAGTGGTCCTGACTCTGTGCTTTGTTCTGCTGTACCTCTACAACGATCCATGTCCTTTTCTCAGGGATGTTTCATCTTCCAGGACTGTCAGAAGATTTGTAGTTTTGAGTCCTCTCTCTGCTTTTCTGTGTGGGTTTTTGTCCTGACAGTCCCCCAAAGTGTGCAGAGATGCAGGATGCGGGAAGGTTATAAGCCGAGGGTGCTGTGTCCTGCCAGGGCAGACTTTGATAATGAATGGGTTTTACAAGGTTCCCTGGGAGGATGGGCTTGGTAGTGGCTTCAAGAAATGAAATTTAGTCAGAAGGGACTTGATCAAAAGTAACAAAAGTAACATGTTACCTATCAAAGTATCATGTATCACAAGACGCCTGTTGGGAACACCTCTTTGTGTCTCTCCAGAAGCTAACAAAGTGTCGTTAGAGAAAAATTGGCAAATACAGTGGCAATTAAACCACAAGGCATGTTGCCACTGGGCATTCTGGAGGCCACAAATGAATGTAAAACAATCCCAGTGGCTCTATGGAGTGAGAGAGTTTCCAAATTCCTAGGAATTAAAATGTTTCTTGAGCCTCCTTCAAGAAATTGTTTTCAGGACTCCAAAGGCACCACCTGCCCAGCATCTCCTGGAGCTCCTTCCACACTGCCCAGGTCCCAGTTCTCCATTTACAGCTCCCAGGACTGTCCGTCCCTGCCCCAGTGATGCTGCTGCACTGCCAGTCTCCAGCTCCCGACAGACCTGCACAGCCACAACCATGCTACCCCAGGGAGGTACCTGATGCCTGAGGCTGGGGCTGCCCCAGTGACCCCCAGCTGCTCTGCTCCTGAATGGGGCTGTGGGATGTCCCTGGGGAGCCACCAGCCCTTCTAGTGCCCTGATATTTCTTGCACCGTTTGTGTGGGCACTGCTAGACTCTGGCAGCTATGCCCTGCTCCATTTGTGTGGTTTCTCTTAAGGCCCATACAGTCTATACCATCTCATGCCATAGCCAATAACATTTTTAAAGTGGATGATTCCCTCCCAGTATACTGCTTTTATCTACAGCAAGAGTGTTAATGCCTGCCAGGATATAGAACTGGTTGCAGAGACTGCAAAGGCGATACTTGGACTAGTAAGTCTTTTTACCAATGCACTTCCTCTTAAAAGTGATCATTGTTAGAAATCATTGATCTTTTCCTTGTCCTCTTAGTCTGACAATATCACAGCTCCAAAATGGGAAGCCTTGCTGTGTGAGCAGAGATACACAGATCAATACCTCTTCTCATGGCAGCAAATGAAAACGAGCAGTACAAAGGTAGACTTCTACAACCCTGTTAGCAGGAACAGTTTGGAGGCAAACTTCAAATGTCATGGCAGTTGAAATGAGAATAGTGAGTATAGATGTTCATGACATCAATCTGCCTTGGTTTGGAGTTTAAAGATTATTATTTTGAGGATAATTGCAACATTTTATTATAAATTTTCTATAATTTCTGGGGGGAGAGAGGGCAATGAAGCTAGAAATATCTGTCAAAATATCTGTATCTCACCTGTTTGGGTATATACACTTCAGAAAAGCAGGTATTCAGAAGACACTAAGGGACTCATGCTTTGTGAACATACTCCTGTGCATACTAAAATTGCAGGCTACGGCATCTTTGCTCTAGATTTACCAGCAGATATGTTGCAGCTCAGTCACCAAAGTCTCCAATACCAAAATCCACTAACTAAAGGATAGCCTAGTACAGCCCAGGTACAATTGGGTTTGGGACTTCCATGGGGTATATGAGCAAAACATTGCATTATTGTGAGGATTTTCTTGCACCATGTAGGACAAGGAGATCATGGACAGACTCAACTTTTTTTAAGAAGAAAGAAATAGCTTTTCAAATCAAAGAGTTAAAAAACATTGTTCTGCTGACATCCATCACCTCATTATGTTGGGTTGTGACAGGGGAGAGCTTTTCTATCCCAAGTATGGAAAAGCCTTCTTGCTCTTTCCAGTTCTGATGCCAAGGTCAAGTTCACAGCCCGGCTGCACAGGGGGATGGCTGGACTGCCTTGCTCGCATGATGCTTCTTGCATGGTCTTGGCAAATGTGGGACCTGTGCATCAAGTCCAAAGAATCCCATAGGAAACCTCTGCAGCAAGGATTTAGCTTGTGATTAAAAGCAAGAAAAGTTTGCATCCACATTAGCCTCCTCTCTGAAAAACCCAAGAAGGTCTCCCAACTCTCTCCTCCCCAAACCCCCACCACTTTTCCTCTTTCTTTGATTTTTCAGCTAAAAATAGGGTGACAGAGGGACTGTGGGGTAAGCAGCTGGAGTAGAGCGGAGCCAGTTGCCATAGAAACCAATGAGCCACTTAGCAGCACTTGCCTTCCTCCTTTGCCTGCGGATTTTTTTTTTCCTCTTGTGTATGAAGGGCCAGTGTGGGGGGAGTTGGAGGTGCCCCACACTCAGCAGGGACCCAGCTCCCTGCCCCATGGCCACCACCCCGTCCGTGAGATCCACCTGCCAAGTGAAGAAAGGGAGAGGGAAGATGGATGTCAGATGGAAGAAGGGTTTGGACGTCAATGCTTGCGTGGACACTGAAGTCTCCCCCTCAACCTGGCATCTTGTTCTCCTCTCATGTTAGATGGTACGTAGATGGTGCCCCACATCGTCAAAGAGGGCTCTCCGGGGCACTGGTGCCCTGCCCTGATTCTAAAGATGGCAAAGAGCAATGAAAGCACAGTTTTACATATCCAACCATGCGCTGTATTGCAACCCAGCCTTGAGTAGCCAAGAGTAGTTGGGAGAGTTAGAAAACGACTTAGGTCGTTCTTCCATCATGAAAAATTAACATTTGGGTGATCATTTAAAATAGATATCCAACCTACTTTTGGCTCACATGGGGCTAAATTTGCTTTAATTTCACTGCATATACATTTCACAGTCAGGAAAAGCCTATTTTCTTGAAATATCAGAAGTTCTAAATGGGATACCTGATATGTATTAAACTATAATTTGGTTATACCTGATACTGGTTTGCAGTGTTTGATATTCAGTGTGGTTTTCCCTTCCTTTTTTTTTTCTCCTGAGACTGAAGACACATACATTGCTAGGTAGCATATACTTCACTAAGTTTATTTTTAAGCTTAGAAAATATTATCGCTACCAAAAAAAAAAAAAAAAGTACTAGATTGGCAGCTCTTGGCAAATGAAATCTTCTCTTCAGCCCTGGAGTGACAGAGCCAGTTTTGGCAAGACCTTCCCACACTGCTCCTCATCCATGTGCACCAAGCGTGGCTTCCTCGTAACCTGAGTCATGAAAAATCCCCAGCTGCTCAGACTGGAAAGCAAACCCCAGGTGTCTGCTTGCAGGTGCTGTTTTCTGTTCCCCTCTGTGCTATATGGTAATAGCAGTGGCAAAGGCAGATACATATTAATGGGTGCTGCCAGCACAGTGAACCTGCAAGGAATTTGCCAGCAGAACTGTACCTGGAAAAGCTTCCTAGTGACGTGCTTCTCCTTCAGGTTGCAGGTTACCTGGGAGAGAAAGTCTATCAGCTAGAAGTCATGGTAGTTAAAATGGAAAGCAGCTGCTAGAAATTGGGGCTGGATAGTTTCCTCTTGGTGGTCTGAAACTGGGCTTTTGTGTTAAGATTCCTCCTCTTAACATGAATGGAAGACCACAAGTTAATAAATGGCATCACACAGCAGTGTGTGTAGGGAAGTGTAAATGTTATATAATGGAACCTTATAACATACCTGCGGAGTCAAATGTATCATTTAACTTTGGTTCATCAGAGGTCAGGCAAGACATGTGTGACAGTTAGGACTGGATCAGAGGTATGCCAGGGCAGACCTGAAGACTTCCTTCACTGAGATTTCATCTGGTTACCCCAAGGATGCCATTTTGTAGCTGCTTAGAAGAGGTCAGTGGAATGTCCAGCTTTGACTCTGGAAACTGACTTTTAATATTACTCACCTGCACTACATCACTGACACCAGCGGGACACACCTCTGCTCTGAAGAGCTGCATGAGCACTTGTGTAGGTAGGCAGGTGCACTTCAGAGTTGTACAGGCCCATAACAGGGAGCATGGCAGAAACACAGACAGAGCCATGCTGGTGGTGCCCTGGTTGGCACAGCAGTCATTTCACAGTCCTTGCCATCAAAACAATGCAAAACAACCTTGGGGTTTTGTTAATGTGTCATGTCAGGGCCATTCGTTTAGTCATCCATGCTTTTTTCCTCTCTACTCACTTCTGCACAGGGTCCTGTGCAGCAATCTCTGGTGTGATTAATGTCTTCGCAGCATATAGCTGTAGTGCAAAATTTGGATCTGAGTTACAGAATGTCCTTAGATTTAGGCAGCTTGATCCAGGGTTGGTGGTGGCCCATTTCTTGGTGAAATGTGTATCAGCAACCAAATGTCTTCTCTTGTATATTATTATGTTTCTTAATTTCATGGCGTGTTTTCTGTCTTTGTTGTAGTCGCCTGAAGTCATGCATCAAAACTCTTACTGTATTCATGAAAGCATACCAAAGGCGAGCTTCACTGGCTAATTAAATCTTCTCTGTTGCACACTGGCATGACAAATATAGATTTAAAACAAACGTAATTTGCTATTATAGAGCTGCTCCTATTTTATTCACCTGATGTTATCAGAAGGGTCTGGCCCAGGAGGCAGGATGTGCTGAATGCAATGCAGGAGGTTGGAGGAGAAAAATCTGGGGCAGGTGGCTACAGCAATAAAGGGGTCTTTGTGCACAGAGGAATTCCTGTATTCTAGCAGAAAGAGATAAAGGTTACAAAGCAAATACTTCCATCAGCAAGATCAGAAGCTGCATGTCTTCTGTTCTCTTTAGGACTCATTCAGAGCTGTAGCTTGTTGGCTGCAGAAAGCGAATGAGATTTGGGATGAGAAGAACTGAACCCTACAGCAACAGCTTGTGGTGGAGGGGAACAGAGAACTGTCGAGCACACTGAACGTCAACAACAGATGGGTTTTTGTGCAAAACATGGTGCCACAGTTAGACTGGGAAGGAAAAATGACGGCTTTCTACCTCAGCCTCAGCGCTTCAGGAGGCATAGATGTGTTCTTGATGACTTGAATGGAAAGGTGGGAATCAGCTAGTGTCTCCTTCCTCTTCTCCCTTCTTCCTAAAGAAACCTTTTCATTTCTCCTCTGCTTTCTCTGGGACCTTCATCTGTGCAGAAAATCTCCAGCCTTCAAGGGACTGAGATTTTGGCAGCCTCTGCTAACACAAGCTAACACTACTCACTACTGCCAGTTTAGCTGATGTGAGTTTGATGCCCTTTTCTTCAAGTCCACAAGCTGGTGTCCAGAAACTCCTGCCTAGAAGCATTGGTGAAGAACATACACCAGTTGATAGGGTGTGCTGGTTAAGCAGAAGAGAGAAGTAACTGGGGAAGAACTGGTTAGGCTGAATTCTTTGCAGGAACCAGATCTGAGATAGCCTTGCCACCCAGCTGCTAGAAACAGAACTTGTGTTTTATCACTAACTGGGTCTTAATGCTGTTTGAAAACTCCATACCTTCCACAGCATGTGCCTGTTGTAGAGGAATTCTAAAAAAAAAAAAAAAGAAAAAACCCTCTGCATTTATATATAAAATTATTGTGTAGGTATTTATATATAAAATTATTCTAGTGAATATTGTGTCCTTTTCGCTAAATTAAATATACTGAGGTTGCATTGAATTTGTTTTGTATAGCATCTCTGGTTTTGACCTGGAACGAGTTTTTGCACTGGTTGCAGTATGGGGGAGGCAATGAAAGAAGTTGTTGTGGTAACTTGAGGTTTGGTAAATCGGCCATGGTCTGTACTGGGACTAAGGAACCCCAGGTTTATTTAGCTGTTTTGTCCATTAAGATAACCCCAATGGAGCTAATACATATATTTTTTAAAATTAGGATTAGATGCCAGTAAGGAAAAGGGAGGGTTTTATGCCTTTCTCACAAGTGCTGAAGTGCCACAGAGCTGGCTCAGGCATGAAACCTCCGTGGAAGAGAATAGAAAAGGATGCTTCTATGCTGGCATTCAGGAGGACAGCATGGCATCAGATCACAGCTGCTCGGTATTTTAAGGTTTCTTTACAACCTTAAAGTAGAACGTTATTCCCTTAAAAAAATGTGGTCCTGCTGTTGAAGAAGAAATTTTCTGGCATAAAATATATTCCATAGGAAATTCTGCTGCTGTGGAAAATGTGGGGCCTTGCAAGAAACCCTCCCACCCAGGAGAGAAACTGAATCCCAGAAAAGTAGATGGACTCTCTGGTTTTAAACACTAGGGGAATGGGTTCAACTCTATTGCCCTTTTCGGTGAGATTGCAGCTGACAGTTCAGGCAGGAGGATATGTGCAGTGAGTAACGTGAAGTGGGATAATGCATGCAGAACACTGTGTGCTGGAAGACTTACATACGGCTCTTGCTCAAAATAGTGTCTTCAGACATAGACTGTAGAGTATGTGCATAATGGCTCTTTGCTGAAGTTCCTGTAATGTATAATCTTTGATGGGAGGTAGAGGCTTTGCTTCTGCACAAAACTGCATCTGCCATTGCAGACTGCTGGGCATGTTCTGTGCATAATGTTCTGGTGTTACTGCATGTGTACATTGCTAATGCCTAGATAGGCTTTTGGAACGTTGAAGATTTGTCCTTTGTTATGATCTGATGTAATGACACTTCCTCACCCAAGCGTTAATCTTAACTACATACACTTAAGTGCAAAAAACCCTGATTAATTATTTGTGTAAAGGCAGCAAATATGCTTTCTTCCCTCTCCCCCCTTCTCATTCCCAGATAACACAGGCATAACATCTTTGCAGGTTTTTTTTCCTGAGGCTTGCCGGAATACTTCATCACTGGGATGAGGCACAGGTATCTGCAGTAGTACTTCATAAGGAAAGGAGCTGTTTGGGACTGTGTTCACTTTGCAAACAAAACAAAGCCTGGTTGCTTTTTCTATTGTTCTCTTTTCTAGGCTGTTAACTCTGGGTATTGTTCACTGTCACTGCTAACAGAAAATGAATAAACTTAAAATATGGCCCCTTTGAGCAATTGAACAGGGAAGTTTAGAATGAGAGCCCTTTCTCAAATTTATTTACTGCAAACCATTCAGAGCTCTCTGGACCACTCTGTGCTCTACGGTGCTTTGGATCGTGACAGAAAGACACTGTGTAAATGTAAGATATTATTATTAGCTCCGTCCTGTGTTCATGCCAGCTGATAACAGCAACTGTCCTCTCCTTTCATTGATGCACTCGTGAGATCCATCAATCAGGGCTGTGTCAGCAGCACAAGAGGGGGAGGGTGCAAGTATGTTTATTTTTACTGTCAATTGTACTCACTAATGAGAGAGGAGTCCATTATTAGAGAGGGAGCCGGTGCAAGTCAGTGACTGAGTCAGTTCGTTATCGGGTGCTGGGTCTAGTGCCAAGTGTTGCTTGGGAGAACTGAAAATCATAATTCCTCCACCCCCAGCTCCCCTCTGTCTAGCCTCTCGCATTCACTCCTGATATGAACTGGAGTTCGCAGCTGCTGGGAAACTGGCAGATACAATTTTACAAATGGATGTTGTCTGGTGGCAACCCTTCCTCCTCCCCTCCCCGAGCGTCTGACGTTTCTCAACCAAACGGACAGATGATAGAGCAAACCCGGGATTATTTCTTTATATTCATAATAGTAATGACTTATTTCCAAAGTGCTTTTTCTCAGTAAGGAGGGGGGATAGAATAGTGTTTATCCAGCTTGCATTCTCCTTGTCATCTGCTGTTTTTTCTGCTGCACAGCATCCTCTTTTTTCCACCTGATACCCTTCTCTTTCTTCTTCCTTTTTATCACTCCTGGTCCCCTTCACTATTTTGGTGACAGCCCCCTCACCTGAAATCAGACATGTTCCTAGTCCATTTGGCTTTACAAACCACCCCTCCTTGCTTTCCAGTCTCATTTACTGAATGGGATGTTTTCCTGACCCAGCCTGCTCCCCACAGGGTATGTGGAAAATTTCTTACTACCTGGGGAGACATGCTTCATCCCCACTGGGAACAACAGTGTGTGGTAGCTGCCTTTGGTGTGAGCAGTGTTAGTGCTACCTGTGAATGCTGGAGAGAAATGGCAGTCTCCTGTGCTGAGAGCTCTCCAAGCTGTCTGCATCACTAGCACTTAAAACAGACGAAGACTCATTTTGCATGAGGCAGGACATCATAGCCCTAAAAAAAAGGAGGAAATCATGACAAACTCCAAAGCTTTGGGAAGAATTCGGGGCCATCTGGCAGACAGCATCTTCAGCTACAGTCTTTTAGGGAGGTGCTCATCCAGAGATGTCTCTGGTGGCAGAGTGCTGTCTGCAGAGCCACCAACACAACTCTTGCTTTGTCTCCTCATACTGCTCGTCCCACTGCTAGACACATGCAGGCTGGGATGTTTCTGTGGGGTCAAACTGAAGTGCTGTCTTTGCAGGTAGGGTAATGTGGGTGACCTGTGCATGGTGTTTGACTCAATGCTACCTCCAGAAAAGCCCTTACTTTCATTTCAGGTCCTCTATCCATTGTGACACCTTTCTTCAGGTTTGCTCTCCCCTTCTTTCTAATGAAGCAATTCCTGTGTGATTCAGGAGTGATTTTTGCTTGCTCTCCTTACTTCACATTCTTTTCTGGCCTTGCCCTAGCCTGGCAGGTCTGTTTGGAAAAGGTCCTCACATCACCTCATGCTACCGCTCTGTGGTCTGAGCCAGTGCTGCTTTACTTCTCTGGCCAGGTCATGGCCCCCAGCTGTGACCCCTGTTTCACTGAGCAGATGGCTACTGCTATTTTTTTGTAGATTCTGAAAAAGACTGGAAACCCTTGGCTTTTAACCTGGGAGAAAGGACAGTGGACCTCCTGTCAGCAGACAGTGGAGGGAGCAGATGTTCTGTGCAGTGCTCCTCCCTTGTGACCTTCAGGGAAAATAGGTCAACTTCATTTTTTTGCACTCAGTTTTAGCACCATTGTACCAAGCTTGGAAAAGAGAAAAAGGGAGATACCAAACTTTTTTCTTCACTGGGTAAGAAGGAAGCAGGAATGCTTGAAAAATCCATCCTATTCCACAGTGTTTCACTGCAATCCATATGATAGGTTGCAGGAAGGTACGAGAGCAAATTAGAATCTCAGCAGACATGTGCCGGGGACCAAGGGAAAAAGTGGGAAGTAACTCCCATAAGCTGGGACAACAGTGGGAGAGGTGGGGCTGAGTAGTGAGTAATTTGCTACTGGTCTTCCAGATGGGGAGGTGTATGGGGGGAAATTACTGACACTTGTGGGGAGGAGTTGGATTTTCTGGGTCACTGAGTGTCCAGGCAGTCACTGCAGACATGATCCAAAGTCACCATCTGCTCTTGGGAATGCTTGTGACTGTGAATGTTACATTCTGGGGAGCTGGGAATAGGGTGCTGTTGAAAAGGCAGTTGCAACAGTGGCATTTACAGAAGAAAAAAATATAAAGACTTTTCTGGAGTCCAGCTTCTGTTGCTTTTGACTCAGCTAGCTGTACTGGACTTGATTTCCTAAACCTCACTGTTAATCACCACACTGCCCCATTTATAAGACCCATGCCTCTAGACACAGATGGAGGCAAGTTTCTGATTCAGAAACTCTTGTCACTTTATCTGCTTGCTCTTGCATATTGTATCTGCTAGATTATAACCTGCTTCCCACCCTTTCCTTCCTGTGTATCGCTTTCCTTTCTTCTGGTTACCTACCACAGTTTGTGTGAAACCCTCCTTGAGTGTTGATTTAGCTATATAAGAACAGTTTTCCTGCCTCTCTGCCTCAACTAATCGCTTTTAAAAACATTTCAGCTGAAAGTGCATCTTCATAGCCTACGCTCTTGAATTTTTCTCTTCCTCTGCAATTATTTACCCCTCAAAAGTGGTTTTATTTAGCTACAGTATGTACATTAAATATGAAAATGTGGTTGGCTTTTTTAGAATACTTATTATTGGATGATTTCAAATTGCATGATGAACATGAAATAAATAAGTCTTCCTAAGTATTTAGGCAGTGTAATAGTCAAGGGTCACTTCAACATCTCTCACAAGCATCCGGCTGTAGGTGCCACAGCCTTTGAGGGTACAGGCTGCAGAATGAAGTTCAGCTGTGATTTGCAGGTGGGTATTTTCAGGCCTTTGTATGTCTTTTGTAGTTTCTTTAGCTCCTGTATGTTATACATTTTGCCACCAACATGATTTATGGCACAGCCCAGAAGGTAGGTTAATGAAGCAGTAAGAGGACTTATGTGCTACAGAGGGGATTAAAAAGTAGTATTTTGTACTTACCTGGGTGCGATAGTACAGAAAAAAACCCCAGCCCAAAATCCAGACTTGGAGAATATGCCTCCAAAATTCAAGTTGGTATAAAAACCTGCTCTTGATCTAATACTTTCTGGAGCCGTAACTTAGATCAGATTTCAGGCAGACAGAACCACTTTCGCTCAACGGGTTTCAGCCTCACGTGGAACACGCTTTGTAATGTGCTTGGTAGAAATATAGCAGACATCTGATCTCTGTGGTAGCACAGCTGATTCTGGGATCAGTTTAGCTGAGGTGAAACTGGTTTGAATTATGAGCAAATATTTGCTTTTACTGCTCTAATGTAACAACATACTTCAATAGTAGTGCAGGCATGGTTTGTCCCAAGCACACTGTTCTCCCCAGGAGCCAGTAATGGACTGCACATGCTATTTTCATTAATATGTTTGTACAATGTATATCTACTTCATACTACATCTACATCGTTTCCTGCACTTCTGTACAGTTGTCAGTATTTCAGCTCATAAGGCAGCAAGATGTGAACCCTTCCTTTTATTTGGTAGGGTGTTAGGACTTTTCAGCTTGGAAAAGAGATGCCTGAGTAGGACATGACAGAGCTCTAGGAGGATCACAGATCAGGGTTAGGAAATGTCTGTTTTCTCTTCATATGAAGAGTAGAAATCCCCAATAAATTTAACAGTCAAAACCAAAAAAGAGACATTTCTTTCATTTGGTGTATGCTTAAACTGTGGAATTCAGTGGATGGTATGGAGGGCAAAATTATAAATAGTTCTAAAAGCATCTCGATACATTTATGGGAGGAAAAAAAAAGCCATTAAGATCTACTAAACACATTGACACAGATGTGATCTTTGGCTCAGGAAATCTCTCAGCCATGGATAGATGGCTGCTGGGAGAATGCAGTGGGAGAAGGATCACTGTGTGTTTGTGTTGTCTTTGCCTAAACCTTTGCTGTTTCCTGTTGCTGCCAGAGCACTGGGCTGGGTGATCCTTTGGGTCCTGTACTAGACATATGCTCTTAGCAATATTTCCTTAGGAACATGCAAACAGCTTGTTTAGAGTAAAGTTAAACACTGTTTAACTTCATCAGCAGGAAGTATTTTTCACTATCATGTTGGGAGCTGTTCCTAGATGTGATCAAGGGACAAGAAGAACATCTCGAAAGTTAGGACAGTCAATAACATTTGAAAAAAAAAAGTTAACACACCTTGATTAAATATTAATGTTATGAGTCATTGGGAGTTCTTGGAGATTGGGGAGAATAGGAAGAAACCTTTATTCTCAGTGGAACCCTGTGTGGGAACTATGTTATTTAAATATAATATCCAGTATGTATCTGAGCAATACCTAGGATAAGGGTCTGGCCTGAAATTTGGATCCTTGGTACAAGGACTGTGTTTTTGCATCTTTTTAACTGGATAAAGCAGAGTGTGAATGTCTGGCAGCTTGACTATAGCAAAACCCTGGTTTTTATTGAGCTGCTATTTGCCTGTCTCTGAGCTTAGTAATTCTGTTTTTAATATATAAATTGTAGCAAATACACTGTATCTTTCATTTTATCTTAACCTCCTTGTCTGCTGTTGAAAATGCCTTCAGGCAAGGTTGAATTACAAAAGCTCTGTTCCCAAGGGAATGTCAAACCACAAACCACTCTCAGGGTGTCCTGGGACAAATTCAAACTCCCTCATTAAGCTTTCTGGGCTTGTGTGAAAGCTGGTTGTCCTGGGTTCAGCCCAGCAGCAGGCTATGTTAGCCCTGAGAGTATTCCATACCAATTGCATCATGATCAGACAGGCTGCCCCCCCCCTTTGCAGGGGCGACTTCGGACCCAGGCACGGGAAGTCCCGGTCTGGGCAGCCGCAGTGCCAGTTCCGGGGGAGACTCCAGACCTATCAGAACCTGCTCCGGGCACGGGAAGTGCTGGTCTGAGCAGGCGTGTGGGAGTTGCGGTTGCTCTCTCTCTTTCTTTCGGGGTTCGGCATGGCAGGCGGTGGTGAGGGGGGTGCTCGGGGGTGCTGGGCTCGGGGAGTGCTGCGTTCGGGAATCTGAATCTGAATCAGTTCAGGCACGGCTCAAATGGCATAGTGTGGTGAGAGGTTTGCACTGTATATAATAGCACTGTAGTTAGTTGTTTTCATACTTTTCCCTGTTGTTTAGTAAACTATCCTTATCCTAACCTTGCAGGCCTTGGTTTTTTTCCTCTGGCTCTGCAGCCCCTTTCTTAGCTCCTTTCGCCCATCCTCCACCTCTTAAAGTGGTAGGGGGCTTTTTTGTCTGACCTTTGTGGCCTCAGCTTTCCGCTGAGGGATAAACCACAACAACTTTTGGCGCCCAACGTGGGGCACGACGGGGGACCCCCAAGGGGGGCAAAAAGGTTGGGGTAACGATAGATTTGACCTTAACTCAACTGCAGTTAAGATAGAGTTGTGATAGGTACGGTTATTTAAGTAATTTCTATGTACAATGTTGTGGCATTTACTCTTAAGGATGCTGCCATGGTTGCCAACTCGTGGCATGCTGCTGCATTTAATCCTGCCAGGATTCGTTGCCATCCCGTACGTGTGTTTAGTGTATGTTGTGATAACAGCCTATGATTGGATAACATTGAAGTTCATGAACTTAAAAGAGTACTTGTATCAGCTTTTGGTGTTCGGTACAAGGAGGGATAAACCAGGCCTTGTAAGAGTCTTTAACAATTTCCAGTATCCCTGGGAAATTCTAACTAGCATTTTCCTACTGTTGGTTTTGGTGCAAATGGTTCTGCTTTCGATATATATATGTATATATATTAGGCACAGGTTTATGAATACCACCCAAGAGTTTTCCCTGAGGCTGGATAAGCTTGAGTGGCAGGGCAAATGGCGAAATATGAGCAGGTACCTAGGCACTTTCTTACCCCCAGTGGTTTGGAACTTCACTCCTGAACAGCTACAGGATCCTAATAATGTGACTGCACATTTGAAAAAGAACTGCAGCGGGCTCCCCAGAGAAATACGCCCTACTGCACTGTGCTGGGGCTTGGCTACCATCTACCAAACACTGCTTGATAGCAAGCAGCACTGTCAGTACTGTCAGCACTGTCAAGGGGAACAAGGAAATGGATTGGCAAATGCTGCAGCTACTGCAACCCCTACAGTAGACATTGTCCCTAATCCAGACCGTCAGTACTGTCAGGGGGAAAGAGGAAATGGATTGGCGAACACTGTAGATGCTGCAACCTCTACAATAGACCTTGTCCCTAATTCAGAGCGTCAGTACTGTCAGGGGGAAAGAGGAAATGGATCGGTGAATACTGCAGATGCTGCAACCTCTACAATAGACCTTGGTCAACCCACACCAATGTCTGTTGCTCCCATTCAAGAGAGGTGTCAGCACTGTCAGGAAGAAAAAAGAAAAAGACTAGTATATACTGCAGATATTGCAACCTCTACAATAGACCTTGGTCAACCCACACCAATGTCTGTTGCTCCCATTCAAAAGGGGTGTCAGTGTTGTCAGGGAGAAAGGGGAAATAGACTAGTACATACTGCAGATGCTGCAACGTCTACAATAGACCTTGCTCATAATTCAGAGAACCAACCCACACCAATGTCTGTTGCTTCCATTCAAGAGAGGTGTCAGCACTGTCAGTGCTGTCGGCACTGTCAGGGAGGAAAAGGAAATAGACTAGTACATACTGTAGATACTGCAACCTCTACAATAGACCTTGGCCAACCCACACCAAAGTCTGTGGCTCCCATTCAAAAGAGGAAACACACCAGGAAGTTAGCTCGCGCAGTGCCAGATGATGATGGTGAACAACCGGGGCCATCTCAAGAATGTCAGGATGAGGATGATGGTGAAAAACTATTATCTCAAGTATGGCCGGATGAGGATGATGATGAAAAATCAGGGCCATCATGGAAAAATCAGAATGGGGCAGGGCCACCTCAGAAAAGTCAGAATGGGGCAGGGCCGTCTCAGAAAAGTAAGAATGGGGCAAAGCCATCTCGAGCAGATCAGGATGTAGGAGAACCAGAGATTGTTACCCGATCCCTGACCCTGAGTGAATTGCGTGAGGTGCGAAAAGATTTTGGCCGCCGCCCAGGTGAGCACATTATCACTTGGTTGCTCAGATGCTGGGATAGCGGGGCCAATAGTCTGGAATTAGACGGCAGGGAGGCCAGGCAGTTGGGATCCCTGGCAAGAGAAGGAGGTATTGATAAGGCACTTGGGGAGGGGTCACAAATCCTCAGCCTTTGGAGGCGATTGCTGTCAAGTGTGCGGGAAAGATACCCCATGAAAGAATATATTACCTGTCTGAAACCCAAGAGCGACAGCATAGAGACAGTTATCCAGTACCTGAGAGAATTAGCTGTACGAGAGTTGATTTATTATGAGTCGGACAACAGAAGGCTCCCTGATGATCCTGATGATGTCCGATGCACCCCAGACATGTGGCGTAAAGTCATACGAAGTGCACCACCAGGGCACACGAATTCACTGGCAGTGATGGAATACGAGGAGATGTTTCCACCAACCGTATATGAAGTGACCCGCCGACTCCGGACTTATCAAGACAATGTTGCACGCTCTGTCATTGCAGCAGTAGAGCAACTGGTTAAACTTAAACTTGACGAACACATGGCCGACTCCCAGCCTGTACAGAGCGATGTTGCAGCTATCCGGAAAAGTCATCCACCGTCCCAAGAGAGAGAAAACAGCAGGGACACACCACGAGCCACACCACGAGCCACACCATGAGCCACACGGCGAGCCACACCCCGAGCCAAACTGTGGTTTTACCTGCGTGATCATGGAGAGGACATGAGAAAGTGGGATAAGAAGCCCACTTCAGCTCTTCAAGCACGAGTAAATGAGTTGCAAGGTAGAGCAAATGCACGAGGTTCTGCCAGGAGGAATGTTGCACCAGTTTCTATCCAGGAGCAATAGAGGAGCCCTGCCTCCAGCCAGGTGGAGGAGAGGGATAATCGGACTTATTGGACTGTGTGGATCCGATGGCCTGGAACATCAGACCCACAAGAGTATGAGGCTCTAGTGGATACTGGTGCCCAGTGTACTCTAATGCCATCAAATTATGAAGGGACAGAATCTGTTTATATTTCTGGAGTCACAGGGGGCTCCCAACAGTTGACTGTGCTAGAGGCTGAGGTGAGCCTAACTGGAAAGGATTGGGAGAAACACCCCATTGTGACTGGCCCAGAAGCTCCGTGCATTTTAGGTATGGACTATCTTCGTAGAGGGTATTTTAAAGACCCAAAAGGATACCGGTGGGCTTTTGGCATAGCTGCTGTGGAGACTGAAGAAACTAAACAGTTGTGTGCCTTGCCTGGACTTTCGGAAGATCCAGCTGTTGTGGGGTTGTTGAAGGTCGACGAACAGCGAGTGCCAATCGCTACAACGACAGTGCACAGGCGGCAGTATCGTACAAACCAGGATTCTCTGATCCCCATCCATAAACTGATTCGTCAACTGGAGAGTCAGGGAGTGATCAGCCGAACCCACTCACCATTTAACAGTCCTATATGGCCAGTACGGAAGTCCGATGGAGAGTGGAGGCTGACAGTAGATTATCGTGGCCTAAATGAAGTCACTCCAAATATGAGTGCTGCTGTGCCGGACATGCTAGAGCTCCAGTATGAACTGGAATCGAAGGCAGCCAGATGGTATGCCACAATTGACATTGCAAATGCTTTCTTCTCAATCCCACTGGCACCAGAGTGCAGGCCACAGTTTGCTTTCACCTGGAGAGGTGTCCAATACACATGGAATCGTCTGCCCCAGGGGTGGAAACACAGTCCCACCATCTGTCATGGACTAATCCAGAGTACATTAGAAAAGGGTGGAGCCCCAGAGCACTTACAGTATATTGATGACATCATTGTATGGGGCGATACAGCAAAGGAAGTTTTTGAAAAAGGAGAAAAGATAATTCAAATCTTGCTAGAAGCTGGTTTTGCTATAAAACAAAGTAAAGTCAAGGGGCCTAAGCGAGAAATCCAGTTTTTAGGAATAAGATGGCAGGATGGGCGTCGCCAGATCCCAATGAACGCTATAATGGGCTTTTAAAGACTACACTGAAAGCAATGGGTGGTGGAACATTTAAAAATTGGGATACAAATTTAGCTGAAGCTACGTGGTTGGTTAACTCTAGGGGATCTACCAATCGGGCTGGTCCAGCCCAGTCAGAATTCTCACATACTGTAGAAGGTGACAGAGTCCCAGTAGTGCACATGAAGAGTATTTTGGGAAAGACAGTTTGGGTCATTCCTGCTACAGGCAAAGGCAAACCCAAATCTGGGATTGTTTTTGCTCAAGGACCTGGTTGTACCTGGTGGGTAATGCAGAAGGATGGAGAAACTCGATGTGTACCTCAAGGGGACTTGATTTTGGGTGAGAATAGCCAATATCATGCTAAATAATTCACTACTGTTTTATTGTTGTTATAGATACTGTATGTTATACTAATGACATTACAGCTAGGGTCATCGGTGCCGTGATGATGGAGTGAAGATCAGCCTCCCAAGAACTCTTTCTTTTCTCTTTTGTAATAAACACCTCTGACCCATGGACTATGAGCATGGATCATGCCAGGTGCAGTGTTCAAGAGCCCGAGATACAGCATTCAACGATCCAGTGGCACGTACGACTCTTCATACCCTGAGAGACTGTTGTGACAGAGGGACCAGTGAGCCTGAGAATCGTGGACTGAATGAAACCAACAGACTCGGAGGAAATGTCCACAGACTGAATCTATACGCACATACATGCGTGTGCATGTGTACATGCATGTGTATGGATGCGAGAGACTCCCTGGACCCAAAGAAGGTTGCTGGTCCTGCTCATGATGTAAATGGTATGGAATAAGGGGTGGATAATGTCCTGGGTTCAGCCCAGCAGCAGGCTATGTTAGCCCTGAGAGTATTCCATACCAATTGCATCATAATCAGACAGGCTGCCCCCCCCCTTTGCAGGGGCGACTTCGGACCCAGGCACGGGAAGTCCCGGTCTGGGCAGCCGCAGTGCCAGTTCCGGGGGAGACTCCAGACCTATCAGAACCTGCTCCGGGCACGGGAAGTGCTGGTCTGAGCAGGCGTGTGGGAGTTGCGGTTGCTCTCTCTCTTTCTTTCGGGATCGGCATGGCAGGCGGTGGTGAGGGGGGTGCTCGGGGGTGCTGGGCTCGGGGAGTGCTGCGTTCGGGAATCCGAATCTGAATCAGTTCGGGCACGGCTCAAATGGCATAGTGTGGTGAGAGGTTTGCACTGTATATAATAGCACTGTAGTTAGTTGTTTTCATACTTTTCCCTGTTGTTTAGTAAACTATCCTTATCCTAACCTTGCAGGCCTTGGTTTTTTTCCTCTGGCTCTGCAGCCCCTTTCTTAGCTCCTTTCGCCCATCCTCCACCTCTTAAAGTGGTAGGGGGCTTTTTTGTCTGACCTTTGTGGCCTCAGCTTTCCGCTGAGGGATAAACCACAACACTGGTCACACAAGATGTCAATCTGCAGATGCTGTTTTCCGTCAACAAAATTTACCTAGACTACCTTTAGCATGAAGTGAAACAGTGAGATGAGTTCCTGAACCATGAGGGTCTTCCGTAAGTTTACAAAATCAGGCCAAGCAAATTTCAAAATGGTTGGGAGATGTAGTGGTGGCAGATCTTAGAATGAATGCAGTTGGAAGGGCATAATATATGATTTTTTGGTGCTTTTGGTTTCTGTGGTGCTTTTGGTTACTGTGGTACTTTTTTACTCCGACCAGCAAAACCTCCTTCTTCCTCACAGTTAGCAAAGCCATTTGTTTGAAACAAGTGTGTCAGTGTTGGTGTGGATGGGCAGGAGGAGCGTAGATATCCAGTATAAGAGAGGCAGATTTTGAAACCACTGATGACATTCCTAATGTCTATTTAACTTGAGAGCTGGCATATGTCAGGAAAGTAATGAACACTTCATGACTCCTGATGACCTGAGCTTTGATTCACACTCACAAAGGTGTCATCGGAACACCAAGAACTATACAGAACACACATCCCAGCTCATTGCCTCCCTGTATGAATTCTCTTCAGCTGTGATCTCTTTTGTCTTTCTCCATGCTTCCACCAAAAGGGCTAATCTGCCCAACAAGTGGTTGTGTCTGACATGATACCCCATTGCTCTCTCCCTTCCCTTCTGCATGCGATATATACTAAACAGATTCTCATTATTGTTCTCTGGTAACTAAGCAACCATGAAATGTCAGCTTGGCCTAAATAAATAAAAAAGGGATACGTATCTTCGTAACATATTTATATCTACATTTGTGTTGTTACCATTATATGTGGTCATCTAAGCATGTCTATACGTGTGTCTATGTGAAATCTGACTAAATGTGACAAGACTTTGCACTTCCACCTATAATCTTGAAGCTTTTTGTTTAAGCATACCCGTGCTCTTGTGATAGATATATTATCACTACCTTCAAGTGACAGGTAAGTAAGCTATGGTGCAAAGAAATAAAGTGACATTTCAAGGTCACAGAAATACCCAGCTGAAAATCCAAGAACAGCTTCTTGAAAAATGTATGCATGAATATCCTGTACCAGATTCAAATCCTTCGCCCCGTCACTATTTCCAGTATTGCAAACAGCAGACTGGCATCTGTCTTTTCTCTGTGCATCTGCCCCTCTTTTCCTCTCACATTTTGCTCACTCTGTTGTTATTCCCCAAATTCTTCTTATTGTTCCTCAGTGACTCTGTTCCCCTTTATCAGATGTCCTTTTACTTTATATGGACATACTTTCCTTAGACCTCTGGTTTCTTGTTCCTTTTCCTTCACTGTCACATCACTTTTCTGCTCTCCAACTCTCCTGCAGCCTGTTCTTCTTCCACCCTTCACCCAAATATACAGAATTTGGCAAGCTGCAAAAAATGGTCATTCCAGAAAAACTGGTAGCGTGTCCTTGGAGCTGGGTGTGGCTATCAGCTGCAGTGGAAAGCATTTTCCAAGTTGGAGGTGGAAAATTCCTTTTGATGAGAATGAGGAGCACAAGGATTACCTGGGGAGGAAGAAATAAAAACCCACCAAATTTAATTGCACTCCATAGCTCCTCTTCTTCCTGGAAGATGATTACAGGAAGTTTCTCCCATGTGAAATGCATCTATGCAAATATTTGCCATGAGCCAGGCATGAGTCCTTGCTCTGGCAGTGCAGGACTAGTGCTTTGGTACTTCAGTCCCTGCCAAGTAATTTCATGATGTATAAAAAGAAAACCCCTATAGAGAGTTGTGGGCTGCCTTCAGCACCCTGCCTGCAGGATGAGACCAAGGCGTCTTTGTGCATTGACAGTGCCTTGTCATCATCCTGCACTTTTCCCAATACTTAGTCCAAAATAAAGGTTGCCTGCCCTCTGAGCACCTAGGAATTCCCCAGGATCTGTCTGTGTCCAGCTAGAGGCTTACCCAAAATATAGTGTGAATGGTGTTCAAGACCTGGGACTAAAAATGAGTCAGGCAAACATCAAGTCTTGGTGAGTGTCTTGAGCTGTTCCTTGGTTACCTAGAGAGGGACACAGGTTATGCAGGTTAAGGATCATTGCTTTGGGTTGTTCGGCACTGAGAGAAATCTGATCCATGATCTAAACTGGGGATCAAGGGCTGGGGAGTCCAGTTTTTTATCATTCATGTAGTGTGTACCTGATGAATGATAGCAAAAGGGTGGGTATGCATACAACTTTGTGCTTGGGGTCATTGATTTCAGTTAGGGCTGTGTTTTTCCAGTCAAGAGGTTTGCTCTAACATCCTAACTACAACAGCTATCCTGTGTAAGTTGAGTAGGCTTAAAAGGGGAGTGGGAGGAAAAGAACTGCAGCAGAGCTGGAGGCAAAAAGGGCAGGAACAGCTACCTTAAAGCATGACTATTTAAAGTTTCCAGACCCATGTGGGCACCACTCCCCTCCCTTCACTGAAAACACACAATCAAGGCTGTGTATCCGAACAGGTCTTCTATTACCCACATTCAGCCATGACAATCCACAGCAAGTCCACTGCAAACTAGGACAGAAAACAGGACAGATTTTCAGCTGGTTGCAGGGACCAAAGCTGCCACCATCCCTCCAGGATTGCAGCCGGAGCCTGTTGATGACAAGGTGCCAACATCAGGCTGATGGGACTCAGCAGGTGAATCTGTAAGAGACACAGTCTTTCAAGTAAGGCAAAACCTCACTGCTTCCAAACCCCCTGCTTCCCCTGAAGTGTTGAGGTTTCGTTTCCATCCACGGTGAGGGAGTAGCCTGTCCTCCCACCTCTGCTGGATTTAGGGAATGACAGCAAGTGCTGATCTTGGGAGTCTCTGTGTATAGGCTGGACAGGGCCAGGGCAGTGTCTGTCCTGGAATCATCCTGACCACCACATTATTAGTGCAGCCCCAGGAACAGATTTAGTTTGTTCCAACTCACTGACAAAGCCTGTCTCCTGCTCAGGAACAACTTTGTCCAAGGGCTGGTCCCAGGAGGTGTGAAGGGGGAGAGGAGACAGAAGGGACATGAGCCATTCTATGACACTTACCTTGCAAATAGGCCCTGTCCCATTTGAGCTGCTACGATTGACTAAGCTAGCTGATCACTAGTAGCAGAGGGCCAGGATAGGTGTAGAAATATTTCCTTTCTCGATCACAAGGGAAGAAGGCAGATGAGCCTTGTCTCTGACTCGGCCAGTCAGGCTAGGTCACCCAATGATGTTAAATTGCTCAAAAATAGAAGTAATGGCTTTTAAATGATGTTTCTTACAGTAATTCCTCTTTTTTTCTTCTACAGGGAAAGATTTGGGGCAGCTGGTGTTGTAGCTCCATCTACCAGGAAGCAACGAGTCAGGCTCCTCTGTCAGTCACAGATGGTGTAATTAATTCTTCTAGGTAGTGTAATTAGTCCATCCTATCAGCTACATATTTTCTCAGTCAAAATTATGCTAAAGCTAATAATACATAAAACACAGAAAACAAAAAAGAAACCCAAAAAAGGGGAAGCAATAATGGGAGGAGAAGGGATTAGAACAAAATTTACCAGTGTATAATTTTTTCTTGTTGTACATTTCCTCTTCCCTTCAGCTTCAAACACAATTCAGAACAACTGGTGAATGTAGCAAGCAGAATGAATACAAATTGGCTTACTTTAAATAGCAGCGTGTAGGACTTAGCCAAAGTCTGCTTTCAGATGCTGAGGCGAGATAAGGCACAGATCCTGCAACGAACTCTGTGCGGGCATTGTGTCAGGGCTGGGCTTCTGCTTCGTGCTGTGCCTGAAAGTCTGGGGTGCAGGAAGGCAGTGAGAGGTGTGTGTCCACTGCTGAAGCGGGCTTCTCTTTGACTGGGGTCCCATCAGGGCAGACTTGCTGGCAGGGCTGTGTGGGAGCCTGGGTATAACTCTCTTGCAAGATAATGTGGGGTACATTGGATGTCTCTGCCTCTGGGCAAGGATGAGGCACCCAGGAACAGCAGTCACAGGTCCCCGAAGCAGGAAAGAGCTGACTTACTTGGGATGGTGTCCATAAGAGAGGTCTTATAGCCATCCATGGCTGAGGTACTGTAGCCCAGAAGACCTTTTTAAGCATGTTTCCTTTCCAACTCAGATACTAGTGCAGAGCAACTCTTTCAAATTGAGTTGGGCTTGTGGCAATAAAGAACCACCCCAAAAACTATCTGCTGTGGGAATTTCCTTGAGGCTCAGATCTGTGGACAGAACATAGAGATGGATGTACAGAAACTGTTGGGTGAAACCTTCCTCCACCATGACATGAATTGCTCTCTCAGAGGTCAAGCAAGTGAAGGGGAGGTGATAACTGGCCCAAGCAAGCTGGAAAAGGGGCATGAGCTTCACCTGTTGTAATGTCACCTCTGGGGAGAAGATGGAGGGGGATTGTGTGTGGGGACAGGGATGCTATAGTGCAGCTGGAGAGGACTTCTGTGGGCAGGACGTCTGGTTTTGTGGTGGGAGGGAGGGCAGTGGATGAGTTTGCAAAGAAAACTGGTGCTGAGAACATGGAGATATTTTGGGCAGAGAGGAAGAAGATTCAAAGCAGACTCTACAAAGTCAGTCTTGGTAATGTGAGACTTCTTAGTGTGGTCGATCTCTTGTTATCACTCCTGTATGAGCTCTTCAGAGCTGGGTGGGCTCATGAAGGTCCTGTTGTATCCCTGGCTCAAGCTTGGATGGGAACACATGTTGCCTCAGAGCATCCTGTGCTTGCAGTGCTCCTGGTCTGGGGTGACCCTATGAGCCCAACACCCCATGGTGACTGCATGCCTCAGCTTTGCTGCCAAGTGACCCCACGGCAAAAGGAGAGGGGGAGCTGGCTGAGTCCCTGCGAGCGCAGAAAGCCTGTTTCCCTGGAGATAGAGTTATCTCCTTCTAAGAGTGGATTTAGCCCAGATGGGAAAAAAAAGTGCTGAGCGGGAACAAAGTCCTTTTTTTAGAGCTTGAGGAGGCACAGCCTTCCCTAGTGCTGACCCCTGAGTCTCTGAGAGCATGCCCTCTTCTGTGCAGAGGTGGTGTGGCAGCCTGGCCATTCTCCTGGGTCCTGAGCCTGACACCCGCAGCGACAGCTGCAGCATGGTATGTCCTGGGGCAGAGTGGTATCTCCAGCCCCTGATGGGTTTGGCCCCTGGGGAGCATTTGGTGTCATGCCTTCCAGTCCTCCACGTGGCTTCAGGTCAACCAGGTGAAAAGTCAGCTATGAGGATACCAGTTGCTGTACCTCAGTGGGTATGGGGAGGACTGCCTCGTGCCTACCCTTGGACAGGGCACACTGTGCTGCCTGTTAAGAGGCAGGCTCAGGGTCAGCCCATGCACAGCAAATGGCAAAGCCTTTTGGTCACAGCTGAGGGGGTGCAGAGCTTCTGACACGCAGGTCAAAGCCCTCTGATCTACAGTGTAGCTCAAAAGAGCTGGATGTGTCCCTTATCCCCACAAGTTGGTCATGGTTTTCCAGGAAGGCTAAAGTGCAGAATGGACTCTGCTATCTGCAAACTGTCCTCTTTGTACCTTGGAAACTCAAGTAGCTTCAGGCACCACACCTGCCCCTTATTCTCCCTGACGATTTAGTTTCTGTCTTTCTCATCTCATTTTGCTTCAGTGCCTCTTCTAACATGCTCCCCCCCCTCCCCCCAATCTGTCTCTCTTGTTGCTAGGTGAAAAACTCAGAGTGGCAGCCATGGAAGCTGACTCATGGCCCATACATGGGAAATGGAGACACCAAGTACTGCCTATTGCCCAGAGTGAGCCACTCTTGAGTCCTGACTGCCCTTATGGGGCTGTAACTGTCCTGAATGGCCTCATCTGGGACCCTCACTCACTCTGCTCCTTGGCCTAGGAACGCAATATAGCCTTCAGCCGTGCTCTTTGCCTGAGCTGTGTAGTGGGCAGATCTGATCTCAGCTTTAATGTATTTAGTTGGGCTTCCTGGCCTGGCTTTAGACTTATTGGTCATTGTTGGATGATCGGTGTGCTGGCCTTGCTCGGGCTGTGATGGGGCTGTGCCTGTGTTGGTGACAGCACGGTCCTGCAGTCCCCATTCTTTCTTGGTTTTCCTTGTGGAGCAGACTGCAACTTGTGGTCCCTGAGGGCCTGAAGAGAAGTAGAGGTCTTGGGAGACACTTGGGTCTTTCCTCAGGAATCTCCCTAAAGTGCTGTAGTTTCCTTTTCTTTATCACAGATACTTTTCTAGGCATTATTGGGGGCAGCACTAATTTGGCTTTCCTTAAGCCAGTGCAAGTATATTCATGTATCAAAATGTGGCTACATGGAAAAGGCTGCTCAGCTTCTCCTTGGAGACCAAAACCTCAGTATAGCTATGAGCCTCCTACTATTTTTCTGCTAATCTTGATGTTCTTGCTAATTCTGGATTGCTGTCCTTTTATGCTAGTGACCTGAAAACTTTCTGCAGCAACATGGATAAGATTCCACCTTGAACCCTGTTTCTTCCACAACAGGGTAGTTCAAGGCATCTCACTGGCCGTGTGACAGTGAGTACAAGGGAGGATGAAGAGGTGGGACTCAGGACACTGTGATGACGAACGCTTCCAGAAGAAATATGCAAGGCAGAGTGTGTGCGTGGATCACAGCCAAGAAAATTGGAATGTAAAACTCTTTTCAGATTTTCCTTGTTTTACTTGGGAGTTGAAAGTATGCAGTGACTTCTAGTATCCATGGTGATCTTCATTCACATTGTTAAAGAAGACCTGATCACCAATTAGGCTAGCATGGCAATTTTTCTCTTTGGTACATAATGTCAGGCAGGCATTTAAAGTGCTGGATCTGTCCAGATTTTACATGTCTCTAGAAGACTGGTGTAACAGTTAACCACCAGCTCTGGAGCTGTCAGCCTGGTTTACAGAGGTTATTGGAGAGGATGCAGGGGCAAATAGCTCTCTATTACAGCTTCCCACTCCTGCTTCTGATCTCATCCAACCACTAAGGGTACTTAAAATTCATGCTCTTAAATCTTCCTAGAGTGCAGGACCAAAGGCTTGATTTGGAGGCAGATTAATTTGGCAGAGTAATTGCTTGAGCTCTTCTCAGGATCATGAGAGGAGAAACCAATTTATATATGTAATTTTGGAGCTTTGTTATGACCACTCATGGCTCAGGACAGGAGCTCACTGCATGCTGTTGAAGCAGAGAGATTTGTACCAGGGTTGAAGACCAGACTGCTTTAGAGTCTTGCCTCACTCTGGGAAGAGTGGTGCTAAAGTGGCTAGAATGCTCACACTGCATGGTGATTGGGGTTGAGTGGTGGGAGCAAGACCAAAAAAGAGCTCCAGGGAAGGGCAGTTCTCTCAGTATAGCACAGGGATCTCCACTTAGATGACTTGAACTGTATGCTGTCTTCTCCATGGACCCCAATAGGACAATTGCACATGGGAGCCTCATACATTGACTATGGCTTCTAAAATGGACCAGACCTTGAGTCCTAGCCAGCTGTGTACACAAGGACAGGATCTATTCCTTGCTATGAAAAGGGGCTTTAATTTGGCTCTGCCATCATGTCCAATATTGATGTATTCAAATTTTACATCAATAAAATGAAGTCTCTGTTCCCTCTCTCAAGTGTATAGTGTGCTGTTCGAAATAGTAGATATTTTTAATGTTTCAATAGCTTTTTATGAAAAGACAATGGAAATGGAAACGACATTTCTTAAATGAATTTTATCTCTATAGCAGTTCTAGCGATTCAGATCTGTGTCAGTGCTAGTTTATTGCTAGTCTATCCTCTCCTCAGTGAGCATCTGCTTAACAGTTCAATACAGATATAGACAGATAGGAACTTTCTAGCACGCACCTAACTACCTTGGGGCATGGAAGAAGGTACTTAAAGTACTAATTATTTTATTTTTTTTAAAGCAACAAGATTTTGTTTAAGTGAGATGTTTTGTCCACTGATCAGGCTAAAAAGATCTGAGAATAACAGAAAATGAGGGTTGTGTTCTCCCTTCCCATGATATTTCCCTTAAATGGTTGGGCTGGTTTTGGGTTTAGTTTTGTTGGGTTTTTTTTGTGGGGTTTTTTTGTGGGCTTTTTTTTTTTAACAAGTTGTTGTATATATTTTATATTAATCTTTGTACACTTAATCCTGGTCTAATTATTATAGGTCTTGTGTAATAATGTAACATAACTGCTATAACCAATTTTGACAAGTTGCAGAGCAATAAGCCACAAAGGTCCCCCAACTCATGTTTTTCCCTTCCTCTTTCTCTCCATTGATTACAGGTCTATAATTATTTTTTAAGGATTATTCACTTGAAAATCAAGGAATGGATCTTAATATCATGTGCGAAGTAAATACAAGATTGAAAGAGAAGTGTTTTGTCTGTGTTTATGGAATTGTTTAAGAAATACCACTTTGGCTAAGCAGAGCATGGAAACAGATATAATTATCCATGCTATGTAGACTGGAAAGAGTGCTGCGAGGGAGGAGGAGGATGGCTTCCTGCTCCAGTAAAGGCAGGACAGTTTCCCGCAGTGGAAAAGCTGCCCTTGCTGCTGAGCAGCACCCAATCAGCCATAGACTCAGAGAGCAAAATGAGGCCAAGGTTCTCTAAACAATAAAGAAAAAAAGCCAGATATTTAATAAGACTCCTGTGTTTTGCCTTTATGATATTTTAAAAAAGAAGCTGTTTTTGAAATGTTTCTCTGTAAACATGCTTTGTCTGAGCAGTGGTCCTGTAAGGGAAGGATCTGCTTGGATGGGTCCTGCTGCAAGGTTGGGACACCACTGGAGGGACCTCCTTGGTTACTGGGCTCAGTCCCCACTCTGACAGTCCCTATGTTATGCAGGCAGGTAGTGTTGATGCATATGCATACCAGAAATAGCGTAGCCATAACAATACTTACTTATGTGGTGCTTGCAGAGCTGGAGCATGCAGGCTTGGTGGGGAAAGTGAGATGTGTCCAGAAGAAGTGGGCTCATTTGCTGATGAAACAACAAAAAAGCTCTTGTTTTTCCAAATAAGGTATTCAGACCTTCAGCTGGAAAACCAAATTATAAATTACACTTTGTTAACTCCAATGTGTGTTTCAGATAGAAGACTTCAAAGTAATTTTCAGGATTCCTAACCCTGTGTCACACTCTCATCTCAACGAAGGGAGCTGGCTTTTCTCTTCTGAGAGAGACTATTGCAGGGACACAAGCACTGTACTTGCCAGCAGAAGACTGGGATACTGGAGCTGCATGATGAGGCAGAGGAATATCACATGGATGACTTTGGCTCTGTTCTCAGCCAAGTTTTTCTGCTGCACCTTGAGTTTTTTGCTTTTTGTCCTAAGTCTTACCTTACTTTGTAGTTTTTCCTCCTGATCCTAGGAAGCAGGATGGAGTTTATTCAGGTTTCAGAGCTCCCCATCCTCCCCACTTAGTCAGCTGTGTGTCTTCCTGTCAGATGAGAGAGGTACCAGTGCCACTGCCCCTGCATTGGTGCAGCCCTGACCTTGGGAGGGTGTTCGTTGAGGTCATCCTCCTCTGGCTTCTGATGGAGCAGAAGCCATTGCCCACACTGCTGCCTGCTTCTTTAGGCACCCAAGAGAGCCTTGGGAAGTCTGCCATCCCCTTCTCTGCCAAGGTGTAGTAAAGCAAGAGACTAAAAATCTTTGAGAGAGGGGAAGCTGTGATTGTGAGGATGGAGCAAGGTCCCCATGGCAGAGGAACAGCCCTGTTAGCAGGTGTTTTGGGCACAGAGATCCCTTTGGGACTCAGTGGCCAGTTCTAGGTGTGCTACCAAAAGCTTTGAGGAGAGAAGGTTATTTCACCTGCAGAGTCCTTAGACAGCATTCACCCCACACTGACACACACAGAGTTACTGGTGTAGGCAGAGGCTTCTGAGCATCCCTGGCTGAGACTCACGCTCCCTTATAGCAAGAAAAGTCTTTTAGCTCCTCACACCATTGTGACCTTGGTTTGGCATGGAATGAATACAAAGTGAGGAGCAGCTTAGTGCTCAGAAGAGTAGCTAGCTAACTACAGCTGTCTTAGATCGCCCTTCTGCAAGATCTACAGATTGCAGACAGGAATGGGGGTGGGGGAGAGGATTTAGTCAGCTGATGAGCCTGGCTTCTCTGTCTCTTTTAAGAAAGAGGATTTATTGGTATTAAACATGTCTCTCTTAATGTGGGTGATTTAAAATGGAAATTGCCTTTGAAAGGGGATTTCCTATTAACTAGCTGGGAAGGAAAAATAGGATAATACCATCATCCTTATACAGGGCCCATGGATGAGATGCTGGAACAGAATGATCTGATTAACTGCTGCTTCTTCAGAAATTACAACTTCTCTGTAAGAGTAAGCCTTGCACAAATTCCTCCATAAGGAATGGTTGTATAGATGCTTCCATAAAGTTATTTTTATGGAAAAAGCATCAATCTTAATAGGTCCTTTGGGTTTCAAGGTAAGACCTCACTAAATATGAATTCTGAGGCCAGGATCAGCAACGTGCCCAGCTCTTCCATGTGTCATATTTGAGACTAGATGGAGTCACAGGCACTAGAAGACTGGACTGAGGATTCACATATGTTGCTATGCAGTTAATGCAAAACAAAACTTGCGTTAGTTAATTATTTTAATAAGGAAAAGAAAGCCTTTTTGTTGTGGTTTAACCCAGGCTGGCAGCTAAGCACCACACAGCCACTCACTCCCCACAGTGGAATGGGGGAGACAATTGGAAAAGTGGGAAAACTTGTGGATTGAAATAAAAATGGTTTCACAGGTAAAGCAAAACCTACACACTTAAACAAAACAATCCACTTCCCATGGGCAGGGAGGTGTTCAGCCATCTCCAGGAAAGCAGGGCTCCATCACCTGAAATGGTTACTTGGGAAGACAAACACATCCCCTCCCTTCCTTCTTCCTCCATGTTGACCATGATGTCATATGGTATGGAATATGCCTTGGGTCAGCTGTCCAGCTCTGCTGCCTCCCAATTCCTTGTGCATCCCCGGCCTGCTGGTGGGGTGAGGAAGAGAAGAGGCTTTGATTCTATGTAAGTACTTGTGGTGGTTTGACCCTGGATGGATGCCAGATGCCCACTAAAGTCACTCTATCGCTCCCCTTTGCAGCTGGACAGGGGAGAAAATATATTCTGAGAGGCTTAGGGATCGAATTAAGGACAGGGAGAGATCATTCCTCAGTCAATGTCATGGGCAAAACAGACTCAACATATACTAAAAAAGTAAAAAAAATAATCTAATTTATTATACTACACACACAGTGAAACCAGAGTAGGATAATGAGAAGTAAAACCAGATCTTATAGCACCTCCCCACCCCTCCCTTCTTCGCAGACTTCACTTTAGTCATGATTTTGCTCCTTTCGTCCCCCCGCAGGGTGGCACAGAAAGGGGTAGGGAATGGGGGAATGGGGGTTTTGGTCAATTCCTCACAAGTTGTTTTCCTTCTTGGGGGTGGGGGGCATTCTTCATAATCCTTCCCTGCTCCAGCATGGGGTCCCACCCTTTGGAGACAGTCCTCCATGAACTTCTCCAACTTGAGCCCTTTCCATGGGGCTTCAGCTCTTCACCAACTACCCCAGCATGAGGTCACTGCTATGAAGTGCAGTCTTTCAGGCCCAGGCTGGTCTCCTATGGATTTACAAACTTGCTGTGGTGTGGGCCTCTCTCATTCCATTGGTTGCAGGTCCTGCCAGGAGCTTGCTTCATTGTGGATCACAATGTCTTCTATTTGTCTCCACCTGCTCCAGCGTGGGGTCTTCTCCATGGGCTGCAGCGGAATGTCTCTCTCTGCTGGCTGGGGTGCCTCCTCCCTTCCCTTCTTCACTGACCTTGCTGTCTGCACAGTTTCTTACATCTTCTCACTCCCTCCTCTGCTGGCAAGAAGTGGCTGCTTGTGGGGTTTTTTCTCTTAAATATGATTCACAGAGGCACTATGACCATCACTGATGGGCTCAGCCGTGGGCAGTGGCAGGTCCAGCCTTGAGCCCAGCTGGTGTTTACTCTTTTAGGCCTAGGTGGAGCCTCTAGCTGCTTCTTGCAGAAGCCACTCCTGCAGCCCCCCCACCATATGGACGTGGGCTAGCTTTGGTTGGAAGATACGGAGCAGTGTCCTGACCATTTGCAGTGTGTGACCACCCAGGATAGGGGGAAGAGACAAGAGGTAAGACAGAAGATGATCCATGCAAGACAGGGAAGTACTTGGTGCCTGTATGATGGCCATTCCTTGATGTATTTCCTTGGCCTCTGTGCTTGCATGCACTGTATGTATTGATTAGTTGTGGGTATTGGCTGCTTGGCAATGACAGGAGTGTCAGGGCCCTTGGTTGATGAAGGAAGAGAAGATCCTAGCTACAAATGGATGGAAGAGTTACTAAGAGACAAAATGGTGGCCAGCCCACCAGCTTTTGAGCTGATCTGTGATGGGTTGCTGCAATATATCGTGGGTGGTTACTTGGAGGATTCGTGTTGCTTGGTAACGTTGTCACGGTTCAGCTGGTGATATTGGAGGAGGGGGCACTTTGGAGGACACTGCTGTTGGGAGGGGAAGGGGGAGCCAGGGGAGGAGGGTAAGTCAATAACCACAGTGGCCCACACTGGTTGTGCTTTGCTCCGGGCTGTGTGGTGAGGGAAGTACTGGGTCTCGTTATGGCTCTATGTGTTGTTCCTCATGTGTTGGGTGGGTATAGGGAGCTGGTGAGAATCTTGATACTGTATAGGGATGTGGGCAGAGCAGCTGATGAGGAGGATGGGAATGTTTTGATACCGACCCTGGAGCATGCCTCCCCATGACCTTATGACTGTATGCTGGTAAACATGGGGGCTGTAGTCTGTACACCCTATATGGGTTTTCTCAGAAATTCGGGCTCAAAAACTACACAGAGCATACTTCTACACTTCTGCAGGATTTGACTGAGGACAGGAAAGCAATGGGACAGGTTGCCGAGAGAAGCTGTGTACTCTCCATCCTTGGATATTTTCAAGACCCAACAGGTTAATGCCCTGAGTCAATCTGATCTGATCTCACAGCTGATCCTTTTTCGAGCAAGAGGTTGGACTAGAGCCTCCTGGGGTCTCTCCCAATGTGAATTATCCTGTGATCCTGTGACTTCCTCATGGTGAGGAAGTCATGGGCCTGCACTGTAAGACACCCGCAGAGCCAAACACTTCAGGTATAAACAGCACCTCTACAGTTATGAACCCCTGCAGCCATCAAGAGAAGTTTGAAAACAGAAATGTCACAGGTGTGATAACAGTCAGATACACAGTTACTAATGAAGCCAATTGTTCCTATTCATCCCCTTGAAGGAGATTACACTCCTTTCATTGCACTGCACTGAGACACCAAACACTTCTTAATTCTGTTGGACTTCAAAAGGCAGAAAAGGTTTTTAAGGAGTCAGTCCTTTCTGATGAAAATTCTAAACTTGGTCTTTTGAGCAGCCACTCCAGGGGATATTTATCATCTGTACATAATGCTAGATGCTTGAAATCATAGAGCTTGAGGCCTACCATTATTACATGAGATTGTATGATTAGTTATTTCTGTTCTATTCAGCTGAGCTACGGCTGCTGGTAGCAGCACAGAAGAGTTATGCAGATTCTGGTGACAGTTATAGGGTTATGGTGCTGTCATCTGCCTGGGATATAGCTGTTCTGTATCCCAGGAAGTATCAGTGGTCTTGCCATGGTCTTTCCACTAAGGAAAGAAGATGCTTTTATGACTCTGTATATTTGTTGTGAGCCCGTTTATTTGTATCTGGTGTACCTAAGGACTTGTTTCCTTGAGTACTGTAGGACAGATCATTAGAGCCAGTTTCATTGCTTACAATTTCCATGTCTGCCTTACCAGCCAGCCCTGAAGCCAGAAGATACCTAATTCTGCTCCATGTTGGCATCACGTTCAAGTACACCTGTGCCTTGCAGAAATGGTGTCCTTCCAGAGTACTGTATTGCAAAGTTGTTGTATCATGTGTAGTGTAGACCTACTCAACACGAGCCTGCTTTCAGCACCTGGTGACCAGAATGGCCCACTCGAGGCTAATGCTCTGTGTCAGATATGGCTGTTTTAAATGAGGAATCCTGTAGTCACTTGTGCAGTCCTCCTTTCTTTGGAAATGTGTTTGAAACAATGGTAGCTGAAACCAAAATTTTACTTCGGCAGTTATGGTCCCTTAGTCTTTCCGTAGTATGCCTGGAGAGGAAAAAATTCTTAATTTGTATTTTTGGGTGATCATAGAATCATAGAATGGCATGGGTTGGAAGGGACCCCAAGGATCATAGAGTTCCAACCCTCCTGCCACAGGCAGGGCCACCAACCTCAGGCCTGGTTCTACACAAGGCTGCCCAGGGCCCCATCCAACCTGGCCTTGAACACTTCTAGGGACAGGGCATCTACCACCTCTCTGGGCAGCCTGTTCCAGCACCTCACCACTCTTTCTGTAAAAAACTTCTCCCTAATATCTAATCTAAACCTTCCTTCCTTTAGTTTTAATCTATTCACCCATGTCCTGCCATTGTCTACCCTTTTAAAAAGTTGATTCCTCTCATGTTTATATGCTCCCTTCAGGTCCCCCTGCAGCCTTCTCTTCTCCAGGCTGAACAAACCCAGATTCCATAGCCTCTCTTTGTAGGGCAGGTGCTCCAGCCCTCTAATCATCTTTGTGGCCTCCTCTGAACCCTCTCCAACAGTTCCACATCTTTGTTGCTTTGGGGGCCCCAGATCTGGACAGAGTACTCCAGATGGGGCCTCACGAGGGCAGAGTAGAGAGGGACAATCACCTCCCTGTCCCTGCTGGCCACCCCTCTTCTGATGGAGCCCAGGATACCATTGGCCTTGCGAACTGCAAGAGCACACTGCTGACTCATGTTAAGTTTCTCATCTACCAGAATCCCCAGGTTCTTCTCAGCAGGGCTACTCTCAAGGAGCTCTTCTTCCAGTCTGTATCTATGTCTGGGATTCTTCCGACCCAAGTGCAAGACCTTATACTTGGCAGTGTTAAACCTCATTAGGTTCACCTGGGCCCATCTTTCCAGCCTGTCAAGATCCCTCTGGATGGCTTCCTTTCCTTCTAGTGTGTCAACCACACCACTCAGTTTGGTGTCATCAACTTGCTGAGGGTGCACTCAATTCCATCATTGATGTCATTGATAAAGATGCTAAAGAGAACCGGTCCCAAGACAGACCCCTGGGGGACCCCACTTGTCACCAGCCTCCACCTGGACATAGACCCATTGGCCACCACCTTTTGTCTACATTCTGTCAACCAGTTTCTTATCCACTGGATGGTCCACCCATCAAATCCACATCTCTCCAGTTTAGAGATAAGGATGTGGTGGGGGACTGTGTCAAAGGCCTTGCACATAGGTGATAAAGGTTGAGGATGACAGTGAGAATCACCTGAGGACCAGAGTAAAGCTTGAACCCATTTGCTAACTTTTCATTGCCTGGATGCTTGCACCCAGGCCTTATATCTTCTCTTTCTGAGTGCTTTTTGTCAGGGATACTAAGTATGTGGGCCATTGGGTTTTCTTCTGGTGAGGACCTGAGAAAGGAGCAAGGCCTCTCCTCGAGTCCTATCTGTCCTTAACTGTGGGATCCGGTATATCTGGAAAGAGAAAAAAACAGCAGTTCTGGCCCCATTAATTTTTGGGAGCTGTTTAGATTTTTGCAACTGACAGGCTAATCCCTGCCTCTCTGCTGTAAAGCATAATTTCTGGAAGACAGGAACTAACACTCCATGGGACCATGCTGTTCTTTGCCTCTGGGAAGGTCAGGAGCAGCAGGTACGGGGGGCTTATATACGTGTGAAGATCTTCTGATATGCTATACTGTGAACTTGTATGCATCTCAGACTGTCAGCATACAGCTTTTAAGGCCAAGGGGGCAGAGGGCCATGTATCAGCTTCTGTCAATGGGTAGTAGACTAGTTTGAGGCAAAAGTTCATCACTGAGGTCACAGAAGTAGTAGGCACTGTCATGGCATATGCTTTTTATCCCTTCATGATATGCCCCATGGCACTGCACACTTTGTAGTGTCCCAGACGGAACACCAATGGTTTTAGTCAATGCGTTTTCCAGCTGCTGTAGCTGTGGAGCTCTACAAACTGTCAACCTGAGGTGATGTCTCATCAAATGAATAAAAAGGGGTCCTATGCTGTTTTAACATAGGGACTGATGGATTGTTGAGTAGGATGTTTGACCCACTCCACAGGCATTAACACAGGCAATGTTGGATGTCTGCTGGATGCCTGCTTCTTCAGAAGTTGTCTTTGTCATCATGACCTGGTCAGGCTTTTGTCTGCCTGTGGACAAGAATTTTTGGAACACTCTGCCAACAACCTGTATTGTATCCAAATGATGCAGCTTACCTTAATTCTTACATCGCTTTCCAAACATCCCTGGAAATTGCACACATTGTACTAGGCCTTCAAGCACCCACCGAATTGCATGTTCAACTAGCTACCTGTAACTGCATCCTGAGGCATTCTGACATTTCTATAACCTGTTCTGGATAATGTGAAGCCAACAAGGAGACATTCCACCAACAATGGATTTACTGGAGTCAAATCTGCCTTTGCTTAGCCCAACAGAGCAATTGACATTGGGTGACTCCTAGTAGAGAAGGGTCTCTTGATAATGTAAGTGTCCATGACAGAAAGGAATATAATTCACAGTTATAACTAACAGTTCATGGTCTTGCCAAATCTGCTCCCTCCTACCATTCTCATTACCCTCTCCCAGCATCTCTCTTTCTCTCTCTGCATCTCCTGAGGTGCCACCAAGGAACAATATGAGACACCAACCTCCTCTGATGGTTCTGAACATAAAAATATGTGGCAAAAGTAGCATCAGTGATATCCCCTTTTCCCCATGCTTTGCCTTCATTAGGTCATGAACTGTCCCTTGTGCCACTTGTGCCACTGAGACAGTGTTCTCCGCAGAGACTGAGCTCCTGTCTGATAAAGCTGTTAGCTGGCAAGAAGATGGGTACCTAGGGAAGTTGAGTCACACAAGAAACAAGAGATCAGTTTCTTGCGTGACTTCAAGAAAAAAATGTACAATTTCTTCAGGTAGCATGAAAACACATGGCCATCCTTGGCCTGGAATAAGGACATGACCAGCAAGGACACAACAGCCTGCAGGCTTGGTTTTTGTCAGCATGAGAAAACCTGTTAGCATGGCAAGCCCAGACTACTGACTCCTGACTTACACAGGGGCTGGAGCAGAGATGTCCAGCTGCTCTTTTGCCAGGGGAACAAGCCACAGCTCCACAGGAGCTTTATGTACTTGTGTCCAAAGGGCACAACAAAGGACAAATGGCCTTGTCATAAAACCAAACAACACAACCGTATAAATATGTGAAAATGGCAAGGAAAGAGCAGAGAATATAATCACAGATTTCCCTCTTCTCAGGCAAACCTGTTTACGAAGGCCAGAGGAAGCCAAAATTTTCACTGTGAGCTGCTTTGAGCTGTCCTTCCAAATAAATGTTGCCTTGCTCTAATGCCCAGCCTCCGTCCTTGAACTGGGAAAGGTGCCAAAGTGTGGCCAAAGCTCTGGGTGGACGTTTTCTAAAGATGATGAGGGGAGAAGGACAGAACAGCATGTGCTTTTCTGAATTCAGTGCTTGGTAAAGGATGAGGAAAAGGTTCACCCAATGCATGGGAAGGGTTAATACTTTGAATCTTTCCCACTGCCAGGATGTAGAAACACAATCAGCACTTGGGTCCTGGCAATAACACGTGGGGGAAAGGGCAAACTTGCAGGCTTGCTGGAGGACAGAGGCTGACCAGAAGCTGACGGAGCTGGAGCCAGACCTTGTTCTGTTGAGTTCATAATCACTATGGAGGTGAAAGACAACTCATATCTGATCAAGGCCTGGTCTTGGGATTGAGTTTCCAGCTGATGTATGGCAAAAGATTAGCCAGAGCATGAGATAGTCTCTGGGTAGTGCATGTAATCAAGATGCTGAGGCTTGAGCTTGAGTCAGACCTAACATGAGAGTAAAAATGGGCTGTTAGGCTTCAAAGCAGTTGAGGTAAATGTCCTCCATTTCAATTTGATGGTAGATTAAAAGAGGCAGCTGAGGTGTACCAGAGGTATTTTGCTTATTGCCTCTTCCTACATGTCCAAGTAAGGGGATGTCTTAAGAGAAGGTGGCAGTTTTCTTTAGAATATAGAGCAATCTGACAGAAATCTTAATGCTTCTTCCAGCCAGAGGGCTGAACTATTGAGTCAGCTGGCTCACTTGGAAACAGCTCAGGCAAAGGAAATCTATCTCCATCTGCATAAAGTAATTTGCCAACGGTTCATATTTTTTTTTCAGAAGGTGTGGTGGTGATGGGGCAGCATGATAACCTCATTTGCTGGGGTAGATGTTCTTTCCCTGCTCTGTGAATATTCAGGTTTAGCACATGCTTTTCCACCTTTTCAATTGATGAGATTGCTAAATAAACAGGCAGAGAAGATGACCCTGATCCTGTTGGCTCTCACTGACCACACAGTAGTTTTCAGAGATACTTTTAAGCTCATTAACATCTCTCTCCTGTTTTCCCCCAGGCAAGAAGCTATCTCAGGACCACAGCTGCATGCTAACTGAGATAATTTTTCACTTTAAAATGTGTCTACAGGAAACATTTGTCTTAAATTAGATGGTCAATACAAATGTACAGTAAATGCTGGAGTGAGCACCTAGCCCAAACCCTGTGGGAACCAGCTCACAAGCTTTTGGCTCACTGGTGAAATCATTCTTAGTTCCGTTTTGAAGAACACTTTTGTGTTAGAAAAGTGATCTGCTTTTCTAATGTCACGCAGCTCCGTGTTCAGAATCCTTGTCAGTACAAATAATATTTTCCTTCACTACCATTCCCCCCCCTCCCCCGGACCCGCTTGGCGAGTTATTTGCAGTACCATCTGCTTCACCTGAAGGAGTAATGAGAGGAACAGAGAGAGACTCAGTGCTATTATCGACCCTGAACTTTTCTGAAGAAAGCTGAGTCTGTTAGGAGGTCATAAGCGATTGGGCTTGTCAAAACTGCTGCACCAGCAGGCAGCCTGACTGGTGACACCAACTGGTGCCCTCACTGTGCCACGTGGATATTAAAGTGAAGCCACTCACTGGGTATGCACCACTCTGTATATATGTACATGTATTCAACAGTATTGAAAGCTCTGACAGAGCTTGCAGGTGAAGGAGGACATGGGAGGTGGGTGGGATTTCATCTTTGCTTTGTGTACATTGTTCCCCCGTGTTAAGGGCTGAAAGAAATCTGTGAAGAAAAGATATGAACTGTGTGCTTGGGAGGAAAAAAAGTAGTGATGCTTTGGTGGCTGTATTTTTAGGTCATAAAGTGTTCAGACAAAACATAACCCATTCTTTTGGAGAAAACCAAATATTTGTGTACACTGCTGCTGCCAGTTTTTGCCTCAGTGGTGACACGTATTTTTTTTAGAGGGAAGGATTTATTTTTTACCTGCAGTAACTTAATGTTCCAAGTGAACTTATAATAGCACTGATTAACTGGTAGCATTTAGTTTGAGTGAAATATCATCTCTGATGTCTGTACTCCTCTTTGCTCCAGACGCTTTTCACAGCTATTTAACTTTACTTCTTTCTTCTGCAGGAGGTGGTTCATGTTGTGGCAATGTCCCATTGAACAAGCATTAAGGATTTGCAGCTGTGTAAGTGAAGGGGAGATGTTCTGGATAGCCTGAAGAATCTGTGGAATAGCGAGTGAAAAGCTGTCCCACTGCTTTGTCTAGATGCCATTTGTATGGAGTAGGGCTTGCCTGTTACTTAACTAGGGTGTAGCTTTCTGTGTAAGACAAAACAGTGGGCTTATTTATGGTAACACCAATACTGTAGTCCTTTGACCCAACCATAACATACAGAGCGAAGAAATGGCATGTTATTAACTATTATATTACCTACAACAAAGCAAGATAAAAGGTGAAAGGCAGCGAGTTTAAGTGACTGAATCTTATTGGCCTATATTTTTGTAGTGGACAGTTTCCCTGTTAACACTGGGAGCTGGCAAGCTAAATTTCTTGGAATGAGACTAGCTGAGCTTTTGCCTTTATGTGGGTATTGTGTTGAAGATGAGACTGGCTAGGTAGAGCCATGGTATCTGGTCCCTCAGGGTGTGTGCAGCAGCTCTCAGTAGCATGAGCAGTAAACTAGATAATTGGTGTGTTGGTTCTCATCCAATAATAATTTATTTCCTGGGAGCTGCTTCAAAGCTTAATCCTAGAATTAAATCCCCTATTCCTCCTTGGGATTTTAATTTAGTTTTGAATGCTCTGATGGATCCTCTGCTAGAACACTGGAGACGGCTTTCAGACTTAAGGGTGATTTTCCTGGCTGCTGTATGCCCTGTATAGAGCATAGGTGAATGCAGGCACTTTCTTGAAAAGACTTTTTTAGCTTTTCATCATGGTAAACTGGCAGAAGCTACACCTTATCTTTTACTGAAAGCAGTTTTTCAGTTTCCTTTAAACCATGAAGGCAATCTGCCTAATCCATTTTGCAACTCCTCCAGTAAAAAGTGTCATCACTTAAATCTGGAGAGAACCAATAAGGTTTTCATCAAGAAGAAAGTTGATTTTAGAAAAAACAAACAAACAGATAATCTGTTTGTCTTGTTAGGGTTGGAACAGGATGGAGATGACTACCTGGAGGACCATTGTTTCCCATTCATTCAAGCATGGCAGGAAACTGTGCCTGAAGACCAGCAAGGTGGCACAAAATCTCCAGCCACTGGAATGATCTTTGCACCCCAGAGGTGGAGGAGAAAGGTTTCCCTCCCACAGTGGTGCAAGCCAGTGCTTGGATCTCTCCTTCATACTTCTGAATGGCATGTGAAAAGGGATGGTATATATGGCTAATGTTTGAACTCTGCTTTGACAATATACAGCATCTGATGATAATTACTATTTATTATTAGATGTGGTGGCTTTTAGATAGGTTGAAGATGGGTTCTTCAGTCTGGGTGTGCTGTAGGTAGAGGAGCCATGTATCATCCCAAAAAAGTGACAGTGTCACTTGGAAATCTCCGTGCTTTTGCAGTTTAAAAATAACATATTTCCTTTTGAAAGAAAGAACTCCACAGTTTCTTATTTTAATGTGTATGTATTTCACATATAAATGACCATCCAGGAAAACCAATTTCAGTGAGCCTGATGTTCCATACTCAAAAGAATAAAACAAGTCTATAAAGACACAGGGAAAGTTATTTCTCCTTTAATCTACTTCACTTTTTTTTTTGATTCTGTGTGACAAAAAACCAGTCTCTTAGTTGTTTAGGATTTCTGGGAACAAACTGACCATGGCAGGGACAGTAGAGGATGCTACAATTATTACGATGCAAGATGATGAGAGCTCAGCTAAGTATCCTGGTATGACAGCTGAGAGAACATGTATATCATTTCAAAGCAAATGCAGTAGTGCTCTTCTGCAGGGCTGCTGGCAGGATGAATGTCCTCCAAGATAACAAAGTAAGTGAGCAGTCTCCTTGTGTCCATGTTTCTTTGCAAGAGACTGACTAGAAGCCCCCCAGTGTCTTCTGGCTCAGTCCTGCTCTAGCGTGCCTTGGTCCTCAGCTATGTGCAAAAGAAAGGATAAAAGGTTTCATGCCAACATTCAACTGAGTCCTTCAGCCAGGTGGTTCTGACACTGTCAGGTTTGTGAGCTTGTTCCTCTGTTTGCTTTCCCTTTAATCATCCAATAACATTTCTTTGTGCTGTTCTTTATGCAGCATGATATGGCATCCTTGATGGTGGACCTGTGTGGCCAATACTATGGTGATCTTCCAAAAATGCCATAAGCCTAGAACCTGAACACCGGGGCTTCCTGTAGTGCCTCAGACAGTGGGAAGATCTGGGACACAGAGGTGTTTGGCCACTTTATAACCAGATTGACTGAGTGGTGTGGGGCACCGTATAAAAGTGGCTGGAGACTTGGTTACCATGCTCTGTTGCCCATATGCAAACACCCAAAGGAATATTATTATGAAAAATGTTTCTGTGGTGTAAATTACACAGAGCAATTGATCCTTTTCCTTTATTATAAGGAATTGTTCTTCATAGATGTGGCTTTTCTTACACTAATGCAATTGCATCTGTGTTTGTGCTGATGAACCATGAATTGCCAGTCAGACCCCATTTATCTAGGGACGTACTGCTTTGGAAGTGGGCTCTGATATTATGAAGTCAGTGGGGTTAAAGATACTGTAGGTCCTTGATCCCTGGCAGTACTGGCAGATGGTGTTCCGTGGCGGCAGAATGGCTCTGCTGCTCTGCATCCTTCCCAGTGCTGTGACTGCCACATCCAGCCCTGGTTGGTTTTGATATAAGAACTTTCATCTACATTCTTTTATTTTAGGCAGGACAAGAATAATATGGCCCCTAATTTATAGTAAAGCACGGATACATTTAAAATAAATCCCTCAATTTGTGTTACAAATAGCATTTAAGTGTTTTTTGAATTGTGGAGATGTTTGAAAAAACAATTTCCCATCAGAGATACTATTTGTTTCATTTCATGCAGTTCATTCATCTTAGTTGATTGGAGAAGAAAAAAAAAAAGCCAACTCCAGCTAGTGAGAGTAAACCCTGTAGTATGCTGCTGGAGATGTTTTAACATTCTTTATTTGGAGTCTACCTCCACACCCATTATTTGCAACAAATATTACATCTTAATGTAAAAGTAATTTGGGGGTTAGATGCTATGCTGAATCTCAAGAAGAAGCAACTGCATTTCTGTGTGACCAATTTCAAACTTGTAATTGAGTCTGATTTCTTTGGTCAGGGGGAATGGACCACATTTCTCTGAAAAAGGTATAAAATCTGACAACCAAGCCCCTAATCACTATAGGGAACTTGGCCCTTATGATTTATTTAAGAGAGAATTATAAATATACATGTGTATAATGTTTATATAAGATGCACATATTAAGTAGAAAGGGAACTAACCTTCTCCTTAAATGAGAACAGTAACACAGGCTGCCATGTACTGTGTGGACATGGTGGTGTGCAGATTTAGAAAGAAAACCTGCGGTCGATGAATTCCTTCATCTTAAAGTCACAGAGAATTATAATCTTAAATTTTGCTGACTTGCTTAAAATAATTGCAGCTTTTCTCCTCTGATTAATAGCCCCCTTTTCAGAAATTGTTCCTTAGATACTTCTTGACCCTCCATTTTTTGTTTCTAAGTGGTATGCTGGATGAAAACTATTCCCTCTCTTTTTTGTCAAGCTGCTTCTCCAGTTGCTTCATTCAGAAGAATGCAGTAGGACCTGCACAGTCCTAGCTAATCCCTTCTTTCCATACAGAAAGGAAAAAAACCATCCCTTGGCCAAATCCTATTTGCTATTCTTGTATCACTATTATCAGTGAAAGGAATGGGAAAGTCAAATGACTAATCTCTTCAGCTATTAGCAACTTCTGTGTGTAAGTATCACTCTACATTTCTTTCCTCCAACTGTTCTGAGATAATTTCAGATTACTTCAGGCCTTGGCTAATATGTCTTCCATTTTTGCTGAAATTAGAATGAAAAAGATCATAGTCAGTTTTTTTAAGCATGCCTAAAAATGTTAGGAAAATCTTTCTAACAGAAAGACCCTAACCAGCACCCTCAGGAAGATCCTGGGTGTCAAAATTGAAATCCTGGTGTCTGCTTCTGGCAAAGAGCTCAAGCACAGATTGATATTGCTTGTGGTCACTACATGAAAAATACCACTGTAACCCACTGTACATGGACACAGAAATTAATTCAAATTCTGGATGGCATATTGATGATACATGCACACAATGCTACAGTCACCTCACCATCCATAACCTTCCCTATGGACCAGCAAACCCTCTTTGAACCATAGGGATGGATTCCGAGTTACAAAGTGGCAGGACCGGGAGGGTGAGAGCTACTGAGGTACTTCCAGGAGGCTTTTGCTTCTCAGGAACCTCGACCATATTCATGCTTTGCCCTGCAGATACATACCTGCAACATAGGTCCAGCACTGAGTGCTTGGCTGCTAGCTGGAACACAACTCTCTGGCACACTGGATTTAGGGCCCCCTTGCCTGTCTTTTGAGGGGTACCTTCCTCACTACTGCTGGACACAGAACATGCCTAGGCAGGTACAGCCTACAGTGGGTTTTGTGGAGAGTCCTTTCAGTGAGAGGGACGTAAAGGCTTGTACAATGCAGCCCGCATCAGCACCGAAGCAGAGCATGTAGTGTTGGTCCTGGGATCCGGTTTTTGGCAGGACAAGTGTAGCTGGCAGGGCAGCACGAGGAAGACTCCCCCTCATTGCTCTTGTCCCTAGGAGTTTGCCAAGGCCTGTCTGAGCCCTTCCAAACCTACAAATACCCAGCTGGTGGCAGGGTGGGTGTCTGCAACCCTAATGTGCCTGCATACCCTGAAGTGGGTACTTGGCATGCCCTGGTTCGAGGCAGACCTCCCTTAGGGCCACTTTGTAGTGCTGCGGAGGGCAGGCAGGCATGCTCTGCTCAAGTCACCCAGAGCTGAACCCAGGGACAAAGACGGATCCATGGGTCACAGAGTGGATTGCACTACAGGGGCAAGGCTGAGAGCACCCCGGGTAGGAAGGGTGCAGGCACTCATGGGCAGGGCAGCACGGGCAGCGCGGAGTGTGCAAATGCACACCGCTTTCTGTTCAGACTGATTCCTTGTTGCTTAGCTTCCAGGGGCCTCTGAGAATAGCAATTAAAGCACCGGGCTTAATTGTGGAGTACCCAATTTGGATATTAGCATTATCTCTGCTCTGCTGTCTTTTTGTTCAGATCCAATTCCGCTGCCTGCCTGCCTGCTGGTTGGGTGCCTTTTCCTTTCCTCTTATTATGGTTATTGTTAATAGAAATTTTAAAGCATTCCTTTTCTCGGTCGCTTCCAACCACTCGGATCGCGGTCCCGGGGGGGCGGACCCACGGATCCCCGGGCGCTCCCCGCGGTGCTGAGCGGAGCTGGCCACAGTGTCTGCGGATGCTGCTTAGGGTTCGGCTCCGGCTCCGGCCCCGGCTCGGCAGCAGACCCGGTGCCGCCCACTGCCCGGAGCTCGGGCACGGGCTCCCCCTTCGCCCTCGCCGGGCGCCGGAGGCTGAGACCTGCCCCCTCCGGAGGCGGGGAGGGGTTCCTCTCTCGTTCCCTGCACGGTTTCTCCTCCTCTCCCCGTTTTCCCCACTGCTCACTCTTTCACAGCCTCCCCCCCTTCCTCGAGCCTTGATTTTCCCCCCCTCCCCACCATTTTCCGCTTGTATATTTTATTATTATTAATCATTAAGCTGCTTTATTAGTTCACCCTCCCGTGCTTTCTCCACCTTCGGGAAGCTTTTATATTGCAGGGGAATTTTTTCCTTTATTTTATTTTTCCTTTTCTTTTTTTTTTTTTTGTTAAATGTATTTTTAGGGTGATGCTCTGAACACTTCCCCCTCCCCGCCCTATATCTCCTACCCTGGCAGTATCAGAGAAGAGACTGAAGAAGTTGAGCATGTCTGAGGCGGATCAGCCTTGCAGGGAGAGAGGGGGGCAGTAGCTGCTCAGAGCAGCCCGGGTGCTTGAAGCAGGATTTGCTGGTATGTATGTGGGTCTGTATTTTATGACAGCTCTAAGTGTGAATTGTTTTCCGTGAGAGGTGGGAGGGGAAAGGCAAAAAAAATACCTGCGAGTTAATGCCTGCATAGCTGTAAAGCCGGTCCGCGTGTGCTGGAGGTGGTGGTGGGGGGAGACCCCTCCCCAGCCATCAACCCACCCTTAGGGGAGAAAAAAAAAGGAAAAAGAAGGAAAAGGCGCCCAACCCAAACCCCAGAGAGCCAAGGGCTGTGTACCCGGGGGCGATGGGGGAGCCGCGTAGTGCAAACCGGCCACGTCGCAGGTGAAGCAGCCCCCCCCGTGGCAGTGCGTGTGAGTGCGCCCCGGTTGCGCGGAGCGCGCCCCATGCTGCCCATTGAGCCGAGCGCGGCGGGCAGCGGTGCCGGCAGCACTGCAGAGGGGTGGGCACGGCCCTCGCCAGCCCTCCGGGGGCTGGGCCCGGGGGTGGGCGAAATGCTGTGCGTGCGTGGGGAGGGGGCCGCGGGGTGGGGGGGTGGGGGGCTCTCTTTCTCTCCGCGATTCACATCGCGCCCGCTTTCCCGTCTCGTATGCATGCCTATCCCGGGAATGGTGTAGTCAGCCCGTATCTGAATTATTTATAGACTCGTGCCAGCTGGGTTTTTTTTTTACATTTTTTTTTTTAATTCCGCTTGTGTGCACTGTTGGGAAATGCGTTTTGCCTCCCTTTCTTCTCAATGTATTAATGTCTTTGTTGGGGAGCGGTTTTTATCCCCTTCAGACCCCTCTAATACAAAATTGATGCTTATTTTTCCCTTCAGGAAGGGGACGCTTTGAGGATAATCATGCTTCACAGAAGAACGGCACCGACCTCCAGTTGCTTTACACACAACCTCCTCCACTAAGGCTCCAGGAAAAAAAAAAAAAAAGAAAATAATAATTACAAGAATAATCATTAAAAAGGCGAAAGGAATGCTTGCTCTGGAACCTGCATTTGACGATCCTCACCACTCGCTCTGAATATCCTCTGAAGTGATTCTCTCTGGCTTTTGAATTTGCACCGCTTCAAGACGCAAGGTTGCCACAAAGAATCATCTATTTTTTTAAACAGTCAAATAGGATTTTTTTTTAAAACTCATTCCCCCACATTTGCCCCCTGACCCTTGTTCTTCTTATGTGGATATGCAAGCAAGAAGAGGATACTGGACATTCCCAACATGCTCTCTCCCTTGATCTGTCCGTCTAGAGGTTCTGCTTCTACAAACCAAGGTAGGGAAATTCCTGTTTCTGTCATTTTGCTGGCAGCTCATTTAGGTACATGGGTTTGCTCAGGGAAGACCACTCCCGGTAGAACAAAAGGTTTATGGATGCTGCTTTTAGCAGCAGATACAAGAGGGAAAAAAATTTAAAAAAAGAAAAACAGGAGGAAATATTCACCAGACATGTTGATTCCCTCTTGGCTCATCAAATAGGACATGAAGAGAAGGCGAGAGGGATGGTTTGAGTTACATATCGTGCTGTGAATCGGGGGAAAGTCCCTTGTGAATTCTTTTTGTGGTGGGCAGGTGGGGTCGAGGAAGACATGGGAGGAGGAATGTAGCTTCGGAAAGGGATGCAAATGAAGATAATTTCCATCCATCCATCCATCCATCCATCCATCCATCCATCCATCCATCCATCCATCCATCCTCAAATTGCCTCCCTCTTTTCACTGGTCCAGCGGCTCCCTGTCATGCTTTGATGTGAAAATAGAGCTCATTAGGAATAACAGTGCGTAGAAACCTGCTTGTTGCCGAGGAGGGTGGTGCATTACTTAAAACCCACGCCGGCCTCACGATCGTGAGCGGCCTAACGCGGGGGCCGCGGCCGGAGCCCCCGGGGGGGGGGGGGCGCCGGGGCCGCCCCTGGCACCGCGGCAGGAGCCCGCCCAGCGCCAGGGCGAGTGCGCCTGCTTGCGTGGAGGTGAAGGGCTATTTTAAGTCCAAGCACGTCAGGATACTTAACCTGAACCTACGAGGCGCTGTATTGCCGTGAAGGCAACTTCACGGGTTTTAATTTATCCCCGTCCCCCTGGTGCTGTCAGCTGCCATCGTGGCCCCTCTCCGCCCCTCCTTCCGCGCCTTGCTCCCCACGTCCCCACGCAGGCAGCCCCTTCCCCAGCCCACCCGGGTGGGATGCAAAATGGCTATCATGCCGCTTGGCTGTAGATAGGCGAGACACCGGTGCATCCCGACCGTAGCGTGACATGTGAGTCTTTCCGTAAGATGGTGGCAAGACAAAGGGAGCGGAGCGCCGGGGGGTGCGGGAGCCCGCGGCCGCCGCGCCCCACCGGGAGCGCCGGGCAGAAGGTGTTGAACGTCTCGGGGTTATTTTAAGCCTCAGCCCGAGCTCGCTGCGCCGTTTCGCCCGGCACGCGTGGGGCTACGCGCCCCCACGCCGAAGGGGAGGGGGTGTGTGCAGGGGCGAGCTGCCGCACCCCTTCCCCCGCCCAAAGCTGACCCACACCACCCTTACCTTCACCTGTCAGCCCCCTCGCCTGCGCTCCTCCCGACCCGCCTTCCCCTGCCTCTCGTCCCTACGGCAGACCGGAGGCCTGGCAGTGGGCGGGGGGAGGCAATACAGAGCAAGGGGCTCACCCCACAGCGGGAGGAGGAAGGAGGGGGGCGGCCCCCCAGCCCAGCCTAGCCGTCGGGAGAGCTGGGGGGCCGGGGTGGCGGGGGGGCCCCCAGCCTTTGAGGAACACGGAGCATCCTGCGGCGGGGGCGCGTCTCTCCCATCCCCTCCCTCGCCTTGGTCCTTTCCCACGTTTCTGAGGGATTTCATCGGGCTATTGTTAAAAGCCAGGAGCCGTTTCCCTTCGAGGGGTTGAGCCACCTTTCCTGCCATATTCTGGCAGTGCTTCTATAAATATCTAAGGCTTCCGAGGGTTTATCGGCGCCTGGATCCTCCCTTCCAGAGCGCTCCCTCCTTCCCGCTCCCTCCGCAAGTGGGAGTAGAAAGTTTACCTGGGCGGGGAGGAGGGCATGTGGGAGCCGTTCTCCCGTTTTCGGGAGGAATTTCTCAGGCCCCGCAGCTCCCTGCTGCGAACAGATCCACCCGGGGCGCCAGCACCACCTGGGGTGGGGGGCTGTAACCCTCTCCCTCGGCTCTCATTCACCCGTGAGAGCCCCTAAAACCACAAACCGGGCGGGGTGTGTGTGTGTGTGTGTGTGGGCGCGGATCCGTGTGCAAGGAGAGAGGAGGGGAGATGCTGGGCGAGCCCCCTGTGCCCCCCGCCCTGGGTTTTGCAGGCAGATCGAGGGTCGGGGCGGGGGGAAGTTGGCTCAGGTATCTGGCAAAGGTGGCAACCCCCGCGTCCGGGCTGTGTGTTGCCCTGGAGAGGAGTGACCAGCGCTGCTATCCCTGTGCCTGCCACAACCGCCAACACTGCCCACGGGGCACCCGGCCCAAGTGGATGCCGCATCCCTGCCATGATCCTTCCCATCTATGACCTCGACCAGGTTTAGGTAGAGGTAGAGTAGGGCGAATGGGAGTTGAGGAAGGGTCTTGCAGCTTTGATGCTTACCCGTTGGGGCTGGGAGCAAGGGCCCAGCTCCTCATCCTGCTTTTAACTCCCAATCTCTTTTGCTGCTACCTTTGCCTGGGACATTTCCTTGCCTTCCCTAACAGCTTCAGTATGGGCAAAAGGAGATGCCCTCTCATATTGCTCCCCAATCACAGCTACCTCAGGCGTTGCAAGCAGTGTAGGGGGTAGGGGGGTAGCTGGTCCCCCCAGAGCTGCCCCTTGGGCAGACAGACAGGGCTAGGTGTGCAACACCCACAGCTCATGGGGCACCAGTGCTGTTTCACTACCCAAGGCCTTGGGGAGCAGAGCAGGAGCAGAGCACCCTGGTGTGGGGGATCTGGTGTGCCCCAGCTGCAGCTCTGGAGAGAGCGGCAGTGTGTGCGTGGGCGCAGGGTGCTCTGGTAAGATGGGAGGTGTAGGTATGGGTGACTTTCAGGTGCTCACCCACGCCACCTCAAAGCAGCAGCTCATGTCGCCTCCACATATCCTGATTTTCACGGGTCCCCGATCACAACAGCTTGTCTCCTAGGCCTGGAGGTTTCAGAAGATTGGGACAAGATGGAGCAGGTTGAGGGTGGAGTGGGGATGCAGCCTGGGGTTGGTAAGACCTGCTTCAGCTTCCTTTTGGCTCTGCCTCTGGTACACAGGGGCAGATCTCAGCAGGGAAAAGGAAAGAAGCATGGGTAAAGCCACCACTCTTCTTCACGGGGACTCTGGGCTCTGATCCAGTGACACACACCTGCCATACCAGCCCAGCTCAGCCTGTGCCAGTCCTGGTGTCTCTTGCAATCTCCTTGTCTGTGAGACCATATCTGGGCAAAGGAAGGTGTCAGGAGGAACCTGACCAGCCATCCTGGTCTGGGCAGGGTTCTCTGGATACTTGTGTTGATGGCTGAGTTTTATGTTGTACCTGTGCATGTAAGAGCACAAAGGTGTTGTGAAGAGATGGAAAATACAGAGCAGGAGTAAAAATGTCAACCCTCCAAACCCATCTAATAATTTAGGCTTTGACTTGTATTATCCTCATTTTGTATTGCCAACTGCCCTTATATAAAACCTTTATCAACCTATGAACCAGCATCCCATCCCCAAGCCCTCACTTGAAGGGGGAAGAAGTTGCGGCATTAATTTCTGCATTTCATCTGCTGTTGGAGCTCAGCTGTGGCTGTTTCTTGTGCTTGGTTTGGAAGAAGGAAGGTGGACCTCATCTCCAGTGCCAGAGCCATTCTGTGCTAGTGCATGGAGCTGCGCTTGGATTCCCACACTGGACTCGCATTGCCTAGGCTGGCACCAGGAATCCGTGTCTCTGCAGTACCATGTGGGAGTCTGAATTTGGTTCCCAGTGCTGTTCTCTCATTCCCCCAAGCTGGCAGAGGATGGGAGTGCTGTAGAGACAGCTCTGCTTGTCTCTGCAATGGGCTCCATTCCCCGCTCCCATCTTTTGCTCCTTATGATGTGCAAAAGCTGCCTGTGAGACAGTCCAGATTGAGGGCTGGTCCCTTGAGGTTTAATCTTCGTGGCCTTTAGGGAAGCCATGGCTCTACGCTGCCTGTATTCTACTTATCAGCATGGCTTGGTGGGCAGCAGGGTAAGAGCGTTATCTTGCAGCTGGAGAATATGCAGAGGGGTTTTAAATTTTTTTTTTCTTTTCTTTGTACAAGCAGCAATGTATCACAAAGGAATGGATTAGTTAATAGGAGAGATGGACTAGATGATCTTTTTGAGAGAGATGGCTCCATGTACTGTGATTGCCTAATCTACAATGGGATACTGGTACAATCCGCGCTGCCTGATATCGGGGCTCTAGGACTGCCTGACTCTCTTGCGATTCTGTGATTAGCCTTCTTCGAGATATAGTTGTAGTTGATAGAAAAGCAGGGAGTCGTTGTGAGAAACATGGCTGATAAGTTATCTGCTATTACCCTGATCTGTCCTCCACCCACCCACCCGTCCACAAGAATCCTTTAAACCACAGTGAATCAACTTCCTCATTTCGTTGCTTCGCCGTGGTCGGACAGACTAGCTACTGCCCTGGGTGCCTCCCTGCATAGGATGAAATGGCAGTTTGAAGATTGCAGCACTGAAATGTGTGGAAGGTGAACCAGAGGAAAATAAGATGTTTAAAGCTAAACGTGGTCCTCCTGCTACCACTGCCTTGTCCCTTTTTCTGAGCTTTGTGTTCCTGCTTCAGCTAAGTGCGTCATAACAGGAACTAAAAAGACCATTTCTCCAGCCACGAAGGCGGCTCCACCATCCCTCTGACTTATCCGTCTTTCTTGTCCCCTTATCTGGAGACAGGAGAGGAGGTTCCAGGTGGGTATGGACATGCACTTGATCTGGCAAAATTAGTGGGATGATGCCTGAGAACCAAGAGACTGACCCATCTGGGTTAAATGTCAAAGCTACCTTTTATGCTGGGGACAAAAACACAAATGGACTCACCCCTTATAGATCAAGAGCTCATGGCTTTCTTAAGCCACAGACCACCAGCTCTCAGCTAGAATTGTGCATCAGCCTGTGGACTGGTGTGTGTAAAAGATGACCTGATGATGATCTGTGCAAACCAGGCAGCATACAGCCACGCACCTGAGGTCATCTGAAGAGAAAGAAACTTTATGTGCTCAGAAATAAATATGTGGCACTAGGCAATGCACTAACTGTGCTGTGATCAAGTCAATTCAAACCATGGCTAATTTAGACCTCTTGAGGCAAAGCTGCTTTTTTTGGGTGTGTTTTCTTAGAAGCAGGAGGGAGTTCTGGCTCTGGGTAGGAGGAGGGACTGATTATCTTTCTTTAATCTTTACACTGAATATGCTTAATATGAAAGGAATAAAAATGTTGCTTTTTCTGTACTTAAGGTATGTGTTGTGACACTCATCTTTAGCTGATAATTCCTAATACAGAGGCTATTTGCAGTCCATAAAGTATGCTGGGTGGGTCTCTTTCCTTTCTAAAACAAGCAATCAAAGTCTGTGTTTCAGAGCCACCAATATAGATGGATTGGTTAAGCATCTGGGAAAAAGAGGAATTACAGATGAGAGAGTGTGATTATTGGCTCAGTGAAAGGGATACAAAGCTGAGATCTCCATAGCATTCACTCCCTGTACCTCTAACTCCATCCTCAAGGAAGGTTCAAAAATGAACAGAGTTGCTGACAGTGGCTCAGGTAAAATTTTGGTTGCCAACTCTGAATACTGAAGAGTTTTCTGAAATCCCAGAGCACATACAGTGTCATTAATATTGGTGTGCATGGCTGTGCTGAAATATTTATAGGAAAGAAGCACTTTTTGGGGAAAACTGGGAATTTGGCCTTCATGGTCTGTTTGGTGGTTTGTCTCTGCTGATTACTCATCCACCAAAACAGGTGTGGGGTCACAGTTTATCTGATCTGAATAATTCATGGGACATTATTCTGTCACTCCTGCTTGCCCTTGGCATGCTCAGCATGTAGGAGCTCACGTCCAGTTACCTCTCCATGTGACAATCTCATAAATTACTTCTCAAGGAAGCAGTCAGCCTACACCACTTTGTGTGTAGCTATCTAGTTGTGAAACGGGAAGAGTTCTTGCTTACTACACTTCTAGGCTGGATTTGAACCACCATCCAAGAAATGAATCACCCTAGCTACCACCGTTCTCTCCTGGACTTGCTGTCCAGCCCATGTGTGAGTTCCGTATCCAGTCATCATTTGTTTGAAATGGTGGAACGGTATGTCTGGCACCTATTTACAGACGTGGTTAAGCTCTGCTTTGATAACTACATTCTGTTCGGGGGCTGCACTTCTAAGAGAGAGAAGGACAGGGAGAGTGTGGGAGAGTGAACAAAGACAATGATCACAGATCAGAGACAAGAAGACCTGTAAAGAAAGGTTGTGAGAGCCAGGCAAGCTCAGTCTGGAGAAAAGACAACTGTGGGTGGATACCTAACTGTCTGCAAATACATAAAAGACCGTTACAGAAAGAGGACAGGGGCCAATTATTCTCATTAGTCACTGAGGACAGATCAGGAAATAAACGAGTTTAAGATGAAGCAGAGAGAATACGGATTAAACATCAAATTAAATGTTTACTGCAGTAATGGTTTAGTGACAGTAGAAGATGCTGATAGACATGGCAGAATGGCTGTGACTGAAGATATTTAAAGTTAGATGTAGGTGCTGAACTATCAGGATTTTGTATCTAATAAAGTCTGTCTCCAGTGAACCATAGATCATCATAATTTGCATGCCTAACCAAATATCTTTGGAGAAAAGATAAGGAGATGTATCTGTTATGTGTGCAGGAGGGAGGGATTGACTGCCCCATTAGAGGAAACCCTCCCCATCTAAGTGGGTTTGGCTCTGTGCTCCAATTCTCATATGTTACCTGTAGGAGTCAACATAATGGTGGTGACGGGTGGCACAGCTTGCCTGTGTCCGGAGCTCCCCAGCGATGTCTGGTATTCAAAACCTCTGGCATGTTGTGACAGTGTGTGCTGTCCTGGGATGTGACTAGAGCATCAGTACAGAAATCTGTGCAGAAGAGACTTACAAACCTGTCCTATGTGAATGATGCTTTAGCATTTGCAGCCACAGTTCCTAAATCCTGCGATCAGTCAGGCTGTTCTGGATTTAGACCACATCCCTTTCATTTAGAATCTTCACCTGTCTGTAGACATTGCTTTCAAGGTTTTGCACTATCACAGCATCTGAATAGCCAGCATGCCAAAACCTGATACTGCAAGGGGAGGTGATGTATATAATCACATATGGAACAGTGTGAAAATACATGCCTTCCTATTTCATGATGTAATACTTTTGTCTCGCAAGATGAGCTAGAGTCTAAAGGTGCCTTCCATTTACTCACCTTTGTGGATTCCAGAGGATAAAATGGGATTTGAGGAGCCATGAGCATCATTGTTTCTGAGAGTCATTGCTTCACTAGCGAGCCTTCACAGTCACAGCTCTTGGTGCTCTGAGCTGAAGGAATTTCCTGCCCATGGTTGGGGTTTGGATGGGCGGCTCTGTTAACAGGTTGAGAGTGGGATGTCCCTACTTTGAGTCAGTAGTGATTCCCCTGTTGGTAGCTGAGAGAGTGAAACATGCCATTTTGAGACTGTGGATTTGGCCAGCATTGCGAATGAGCTGTGTGCCCTAAAGCCTGTGCCAGGTTATGTCCTCCTGTGTTAGCAGAAGCAGGGACTATGGTACAACCTTGCTGGTGGATTACACTATTTTTTAGCAGAGTAACACACATGTAATCCTGACCTCTGGTATTTTTTTGTAAGAATTGGGAGGTTTTTATACAGGTGTCCAGGACAAACTCAAACTCAAATGGAGGAAATGACATGATAAGCTTTCTTTTTTATTGTGCTTAGATTTTGCTTTTTTATTTTACCCCTTCTCCTAATAATCTCTTAGTTAGGGTTGCCATGCATTGTTGAGGAGCTAATGTGCACAACTCTTTCATGTGGATGTACTTTCTTGCATGCATGTCCTCTGAAGAATTTGGAGGATTTTGCAAGAGGAAACAGATGTAGAACTTATTAAGTTTGCTATTTCAAAACAGACTAGAAGGTGAGATGTTTACTAGGAGCCAGCTGAGACAGATAAGATTTGGTGTCATGAACCTGCTGATAATTTACTAGCACAAATGCCATGTCCTACATCACAGCTGATTGCCTAATGAACAGAAAATTGTTTTCAGGTGATAGTCATAATAGCCTAATGATAGCTGAAGATAGCAGTGGCTGTGCCTTGCCTCCTGCTGTGGTCATGAACAGGGCACAGGGGGATATGGGGAGGTGAGAGGTTGTAGTTGGTGACAACAAGGGACTGTGTTTTCCCTCTGTTATATGGGAATTCTGCTGCTGCAGCATCTCCATCTGGGAATGTGGTCCTTGAGATACATGCTGGATGTCTGGAACATGAAAGTTGAAGGCCCTAAATGAATACCGCTTGGGAATGAATTGCAGAAGATCTGATTCCAGGGGCAATCCTAAATCATCACAGTATCTGGGGGCAGGTGGTTTGGAAGCCTGTGGAGTAAGAAGAACAGATCTGCCGTTGCATGGAAAGGTGTAGGGATGCTGCCAGCCGCTCCGGGAGGAGGATAGAGAAAGGGTTGCTGCTGTGAATCTCTTTGTGCCAAGTAAAGTGGGATGTTAATTAATTGCACACGACTGGATTGCTGGGGAGTTTCTGTCACAGGACTCTGCTGAGAAATGCATTGAAGTGCATCATGGCAGAGGAAATGCACACAAATGCACTAGCTCGCGGCTACTTGCACATAGGCATACGCTTGCATCGAGAGCACGCGGGAGGGATCTGCACATCCCCACACCTTTCTCCCTCCTCTCTGCTGTTGCTGGATGCTGTAGTCAGTGGCCTGAGCATCTCGGGGGAGATTCCCTCATGTCAGACGTGTTTCAGCAGAGGCAAGCTAAAACATCAGAGGCTGACAATCCCCAAGGGAGAGTCTAATGAAAGCGACAGAATGACATAATCTGTTCTCACAGTCTCTCTTCTTCAGCTCTCCATGTTTTTGGTGCAACTCGAAATTACCCTCTAATTTATTACTGAAAAGGTGAATGTTATATGTAATTAAAATTGCAAAGATAGTGTCCCAAAATGTTGAAAGTCAAACTATAAAGGCTGCTTGGATGTGGTCTGAGGTATTACATATTCAACTATTCTGGGAGGAAGCTTTTAAGACTCCATCTGGAAATAACGTAGTGGTAAATGCCACAAAAGCATAAACGGAATCTCAGAAAAGACATTGAAATAATTTCATTACATGATGGGGGGCCTGTACTCTAAACAGGAGGAGATAAAAACTAAGTAGCTTAGAAAAATAGGATAGCTGTGGGATGGCTGCCTTGAAAGATACAGTGACTCTTACAGAAAGCGCTCTTTGTATCCCTGGTTTGAAAGTTTGAAAACTTTCTATACAGAGAGATCTGTAAGGATCATGCTTTATCCATTTTTAATTTGCAACTTTTCCCTGGGGAGTAATGGGGCTAAAAGGCTCTCTGAACTTCAGGTCTGGTAGAACTTTACAGGAGCCAAGTGCCTGTGCCTCAGCGCTCTCTGAAGCAGGAGCTGAATGTCCACAGCAGGTGTCTTACATGAGCAAACCTTTCTGTGCAATGGTGGCTTTTCTTTTTCTGGAGGGAGGAATAACTTTCAGAAACCAGGTGGTGCACAAAAGATGAGTGTTGGTTAATAACATACCTCACCTTAATACTCTTAATACTTTTTGTTTGTTCAGGACATTGAGGTAAGTTCACAGCTTGTCAGAGAGAACCCTTACTTCAGCTTTTGATGTTAGAGATGGTGATTGAGATTTTTGACAGGAGGGGTTGTAATGGCATGAACGTGGCAGGGAATGGTGCTAGTTCTGCACTGAAATTAATTAGATAACTTGATGATTTGATGTGTTTTCATGAAAAAGCAAAGAAAAGCCCAGAATAGCTAGCAGCCCTGTAAACAGAAAGGCAACTGGGTTTTGGGTGAAGCATTCCTATTCTGTATACTCTGGAGTGGGGACTGTCCTAGGCAATGTGAGGACCCAGACTACTGGGTCCTCTGCAGTAATGCTTTCTCAGTTGGAGCTTTTCCAGTTGGAGCTGTTCTACTTTGTATAAATGCCTATTCATTGTGCTGGAGAGGGAGTGCTCTAACGACTGGGCTGTGGAGGTAGTTTGTTTCTTTGGCCCAATATAAAGTAATTACTTATATAAAGGGAAATGACTTCAGCATGAAGGAAACTGAGAGGCAGGCTCCATAGCCCAGAGGCTGTGGAGTCCTCTGAGATATGGGAGACGTGAGCTAATTCTCCCTCCAAATGAGGCAGTGCAGGTTTGTTCTTGTTCTGCTTTGGATGCATTTGTATTTCCTAGTGACAACAAAATGTTTCATTTAGCATACAGCTCCAGTGCTGACTCCAGGTGGGAGAAAAAGTGACAGGAGGAGGTGAATTCCTGGGGAACAAAGATCTGATCCTCAAGCAAATGCTCTTAAACAAAGGATGAAGGATGAGAACTACAGAGACTCTGACAGGAAACCAGAGTTATTTCTTCAATGAATTTTTTTATCATTTCCTATAATGTGCAGATAGCTCTTCCAAGTTGTCTCCAAATCTTTAAAATCACTTGGGATTTTCATTCCTGCAGTTCGTATCCCTGGGTATATCCCCTCTCAATTGTTCATTACTCATTTGCTTTTATAAGCTTGGTGAGAGGTTTGACTTTTCTATGGAAAGGGGAGTTTTTCCAGAAGCTAGCACTAGCTGTGGGAGACTTGTTTCCAGAGGATCTCCTGGGTGTCAGTGGAAAAAGAAGGGGTCCTTTCACAGGGCAGCGTAGAGCAGGATACCGATGGATGTGCTCCAGCTTGCCCTATGAAGAAGCTACTCCTTACTGACTACTAAGGTAGCCTACATAGGTGAGCTTCCTAAAGGTTTTTAAGTCTCTTATTCTGTATGTATGCATGTTAAGGATTTATAGAATTGAGGGCTGGAGTTGTATTAAATTACTCCTCTTTCACTACCCAGTTTGGAAAACAGTCACGGTCCAGGAGGAATCTAAAGTCTCCTAGTCCCTGGTCCTCTGTCTGGTGTTTTTCCATTGTAAGAAAACTGGCTACCTTATAGTCCATCTCATTGTGAACTTGAAGGCCTGAAGATCCCTCAGTCTGTCTCGGATGTAAGAGGTTCCCAAATGTGATTTTAATTTGCAAGAAAAAGCAAAGTCCATATAGCTCAGTCTAGCCATGTTCCCTGTACTTCTGAAACCTTAATTTCAAGCTAGAGAGTGGCAAGTTGGCATGTGAGGTCCCCTGACATGGCCAAGTATCATAGGGATGGTCCCTGCACCCCACAGAGAGCTGTCCCTCAGGATGCTGCAGGAAGGGTGAGGAGAGATGACCAGGTCTTGCTTCTTCTATAACCACCATGTCCCAGGAAGGAGCTGGTGTAAGAATCATATTTATCTATATGTCTTGGTACATCACTGCTTGCATGCACTTAAAAGCATTGCCCATTTCCACCAAGGCAGATGTTTAATAAGAAAATATTGCTTGCATGATGAAACATAGAAATAAAACAAACTAGAAAATTAGAGAGAAGGTTTCCCTTGGCAGTCTAATTGTGTCCTTTTAAGTATGCAGAGTAGTACAGAAATCTGTGTCTTCTCTGATATGACAGTCTTCTGTGATACTGTAGTTCAGTGGCTGTGGCAGGACAAACTGCCATGTCTGTCTACACTAGTTCAGCTGCAGTCCAGAGGCTGGATCTGCCGTCCCTTTGAAGTTGGGCAGAATCCTTGCACTGGCTGTGGTGAGGATGGGATTGACTATGGATGTCTGCTATGAGACACAATATTTCTTTCAATCAGCTTTAGTTCAATGTGTTATTTTTTATAAACTTGTTCACTTTTGTCATCCAAGGAACATCTTAAAGAGCTATTGAGGTACTGTGTAGGTTTGTATTTTGATGCCTGCAATCAATGCCACATAAATCCTTGGTGTTGGCTGCATACAATGGGTGTTATTTTTTGGTTTTGTATTTGATGGTTTCCTTGTTTTTTCATTAAATGACATGATTTTAAGGATAAGAACAGATTCATCACATTTGTTTTGCTGTATAAGTCTTCAGGTGTTTTCTTGATTGCCTAATGTATTGCTTTTTCTGCAGTATGAAATAGCAATAAGTATAGAATCTGGTTGACATTCAGTTTGGGGATCAGATTAAGTTGTGTTGAGTTTCCTCCTTCAAATCCTCATGGACTGTGCCTGGAGGAGAAAAATCAATGACTCTCTGGTAAGAACTGCTTCAAATGGCTGTATTTGGCATAGCTGACATTTCCATTTCAACAGAATTTGAGACTTTTAAAGCAACCTAATGGTGTTTTCTCATAATCTGAATTACTTCAAAAGAAATAGAAAACGATGGTTTAAAAGTTGTAGGACAGAACTTGATGGAAAACCACAGAATTTGATTTTACTGTCAGAGGTCCAGAAGAAGGGGGTGGGGTGAGCCGAGTTAAAGACTTAAATTCCATTTAAAACTCCTAATTTCCTTTATTATAAGGTGTCTAAATATTTAGTGAACTTAAAGGAGGTGGAAGAAAGACAGCGTTTGGTCCAATGCTTCTCCTGTATATGACAAATCTATGTGTTTTTTAGGTGAAGCCTAGGGCTTTAGAGAAGTTTGTGTGCAAAAGACTCCACTTGAACCTTGGCTTTACTGAAATGCCACATTTATTGCACCAGCTGAAGAAATACAGAACTTGGATAAAAGCATCCAGAGGTAGTCTGTGCACTGAAGGATCAGTGTAGTAATGTAAAGAGAAGGAAAATTTCACTTGGAAGCAGCAGGTTAAGCTGTGCCCCTTAATATAGCTGAAAATGAAATAGTATACATCCATACCCATAAACAGAACATACTGGGGAACAGCTGTACGAACTTAAGAAGCACTTGCAATGCACTGAATGGACAGAGTTCCTTGTTGCAAAACCAGAGGGCTTGGAGAAGATGTAATTAAGAATCGTCTCTCTGACTGCTAGAACAAGATGGTAAGAGCCACGCTAAGGTTTTTCTTGGCCATAGTCAGTTGGCTGAAGCCAAGCTGACCTTCTCATACTGGCTGTGCTGGTTGAGTATATGCTGCTCAGCATTTGGCAGAAAGTGCCCATCCTTGCTCTGTGCCAGGAGATACAGTCAGGTGGTTTGGCTGGAGCATCCCTCTAAATGTATGCATAGCTCTGATCTTTCTTTTCACACTATCCCAAGATCTTGTAAACTAGTCTCCTGCAAGGATGACCTGGGCTTCAAGTAAGTGCAAAGTATGGAGGTGGGAGAGATGTATGTGTGCATCTGCACCATCTCACATCTTCTGAACACCCAAATGATCGCTGCTCCTCAGTTTTGTACTTTTATGAGTCCACTTTCTTTTCCCTCTGCTCAAACTGATCCTGTTACTTGTAGCAAGGATCTTTGTGGTGGAGCTGACGACTGTCAAAAGTCCAGCCAATTCACTCACACTGCAGCTTTTCAAGCGACCTGAGTTGTGCTAAGCCGCTTCCTTTGCTTCTTTATGTTGGCACACAAGACCAAAAAGTTAAGCAGAAGACCTTCTCTTGCTGCTAGCAAGGAGGGAAGTGGGCTGACACGGGTCATGAGAATAGGTAGTGTCAGGAGGGCAGATTTATACACACCATTGGACTTTAGCTAGCAGTAAATTGCATTCCAGTCCTGGTAAAGCCTGTACCATGAGGGACTGAGAGAGCTGACTCATAAATTTACCTGCACTAGCAGTACGTATGCATGGGAAAGGGTGGGAGTAGCTGGTGCTTTATTTTCTCATTTTCTGGGAAGAGAAAAAACTGGTGCTACAGCCTGCTCAGTGCAGGTAGATGTGGCCCCCCTTCACCTGGGGCCCAGAGCCAAGGGGAAGCAGGCACAGCCAGAGGCACAGTGGCAAGGTCCCCCAACCCATTTAATTTAGACTCTGCTGAGCTGCATCTGCCTTGTGGCTAGCAGAGGCAAAACTGGGCTGAGCAGCATCACCCCAGAGCTGAACAACCGCAGAGGCAATGCATCAGCACTGCCCAGGGGTAGCTCTCCATCCAACTCTGTGGCACCCCACCTTCCCCCTCTCCTCGAGGCTGGCCAAGCCCAACTGGGCTTCATGCCATTGCTCCCAGCTCAGGGTCAGGGCAGCCGTGCAAGGAACGGGTATGGCTGGGGGAAAGACCACCATGTCTCAGTGCCTTTGAACTAGTTTGGGAGCTGTTGGAGGCTTTGGTGTTTGTAGGGGATCTGGTGTTTGGCAGGGGAAGTGTTTTGAGGGAGATTTCAGAGGAACAAGGTTTGGAAGTGGGGGGAGGCTTTTTCTTCACTCTAAAAAATCTTCTTTGCACTCAGGTCCTGCTTCTGTGACTGCCCTGTGCTTGGGCAGCATCTGGGTCTCTTTGTGATGCGATGTCTCCTAGAAAGCCTTCGAAGAAGTCTCCCCTCCTCACCCTTTGGTATGAAGGAGGAGGCGAGCCTCTGACACCCCTGTTCAGAGGAAGCAGATGTGCAGGATGAGGAAGCTGCTGTACCTGCTTTGAGGGTGTGAACGGGGAAAGGCAGTGTACAGAAAGGTACCCCAGAAATGGCACACTTGGGTGATGTTTATTTGGCACCTGCCCAGTGCTCCCAGCTGCTCCCATGGGCCTTGCATGGGTTTCCAGAGGCCACTGCTTTATCCTGAGTGCAGCAGAGCCCAATGTAAAGCCATCTCACAGGAGCACAACATTGGTACATCACCAAAGCTGAACTGCAGTGCTTAAAAACCCTTTGGCAGTTTTTGGTGAGGGACTGATCCTGGGGACAGGTGTGTGAAAAATCTATATTATCTTGTGAATTTAAGGATGTGCCTTGACTTTACTCTGATGACAAATCCCATGCCTTTTGCTTTGTGAGAGTATTTCCATTGGAAATCAAAGAGATTTGAGATATATAGCTGGCTAAGCAGTCATACCTCAGAATAGGATTTGGGGATTAGCAGAGTGGATAATAAATTGAATAGTAGGAGTTAAAATCAGACTGCACTTGGAAAGAAAGCAAAGATGAGAGGTACACCCCTGGAAAGCACTAATGCCAGAAATGACACTGGGGTTACACTGGTTAGCAAATGAGATATGTGCTTGCAATACAATGTGGCACCAAAAAGGCTGATGTGATTTTTGGACTGCATAAACAGAACTATTGTGTCTTGGAGCACAGAAGTGTTTTCTACATGTTTCTGGGCATGTTTTCTTCATGTGCCTGCTCCGATTGTGCCTAGGCTATTGAGTTCATTTCTGGAGGACTCAGTGCCCCAAAGATGTCAGCAAATTAGAACAAATTCAGCAGAGGAACAAAAATGATTAAGATGCTGGAGGGATTGATCTAAGAAGGAAGATTAAAGTAACTAATTACATTTAGCTTGGCCAAATGACAATTAAAAGAGAGATGTGATGACTGCCTTAAAGTGTGTGCTTAAGAATGTAAACACCAAGGAGAGAGAAAGAGTGAGGAATTGTTTAGTGCTATCAGAACTGTGGTTGGTTAGATGCCTGGTCTGCACTGCTGTGGGGTGGAGGGGGAAGTGTGGGTGGGGGGAGGTTGAAGGAGCCTAACCAGAGTGGAAGGAGAAGTAGCTGTAACCAAACAATAGCAGCAACCCCCACAAAAGGAAGCATGGAATACACAGCACAGTTCCTGCTGTGAAGTATGGCAGAGGCAAAAGTATCATTCTCAGGGAAGTGATGGCAGTCTCTGAACCAAAGTAACGCTGGGAGATTAGCTACAAGAAGTGTCCGAAATCCTCCGGGAGAGAAGGGAAAGGACATGGTATTATAGGCTCATAGTTTGGTCTGGGTTGGAAGGAACTTCAAAGATCATCTAGTTCCAACCTCCTGTCTTGGGCAGGGACTCCCTCCACCAGACCAGGTTGTCCAGAACCCCATCCAACCTGGCCTTGAACACTGCCAGGGATAGGGCAGCCACAGCTTCTCTGGGCAGCCTGTGCCAGTGCCTCACCACTCTCACAGTTAATTTAAATCTCCCCTCATTCAGTTTAAACCCATTACCCCTTGTCTTATCACTCCATGCCCTTGTAAACAGTCTCTCTCCAGCTTTCCCTGAGTTCCTCTCCCTCTGATTTGCAGGACCTGTAGATCACTTCTCCCCCATCCTTTTGGCCGCGATTGTGTAGTGTTACCTACATGCTGGTGTTCAGTGTTTTTTAAAAGGATAGTTTGCAGGTTGGAGGGGGAGCAGGCAAGGGGATAGGGGTAGATGACAGTAGACACTAAGTCCTGTAAGAAATGCTGTGAGAGCCAGGCATGTTCAGTCTAGAGGAAAGATAACTGTGGGTGGAAACCTAACTGTCTGCAAATCCATAAAGGACTGTTATAAAGAGAGAATGGGGGCCAATTATTCTTTTTAGTCACTAAGGGCAGATCTGGAAGAATGTGGGCCATTGGCTGAAGCTGGTAAAAGTAGGATCTGTATGAAAGAGAAGCTTAAATGTCAGGTGACAAAGAGACTAGGAGGGGCTGGGAGAACTACTGTGAGTACAGACACCCAGGGTATAGACATTCACTTACTGGGGGGTGATGCTGGCATCAGTAAACTGATCTTGTTTCAGTAAGATTTTGTATGATTTCATAGTCTGTAAAAGGCTGTTGAGTTTCTAAACAAACCAGCACTGCTGTGCTTTTTCCTTGCAGGCTATTAGTTCAGGACATATTTGTTAATGTTTCTGCTTAATCAAAGAAGAAAATATCATTATGGATCTGTTTGAATTTTGCCTGTTGCAATAGAGGGAATACGGATGAAATGCACACTTAGAAAAGCAATGAGGAACTAGTTCCAGCAGAGTGTGGATTAACTGTGACTTTTTTTTATTTCCCCCCTTCCTTCGGTGTGAATCTTTTTTTGAGGTACGAAATAGCTTAATTAGCTTAAAATAAAAGTCTCTGTGCAGCACAGTATCTCCTCGTTTTGACAGGCACAGGAAAATATCATGAAGCAAGAGCTCTTATCGTAGTGTTTCTCATCCAGTTGTTAAAAAATTCTGCACATTGGTTTTTTTTTCATATAAAGTCAATTTTCAGATGCTAGAAAGATATTCCGTACCTGGAAATGTTAATTTCCTGATCTGCTCTTAAGACTGAGCACATTTCCAAGTGAAATGGAGAGGTGAGGATAAGAAACAGAGCCATGAGCTGGTGCGGTATCTCAGCTGGTAGCTCCAGTCTCTCTGGGTGAATGGTTCTGAGTCCTATGTGAAGAGCATCCTAAATTTATTATTTTGAGAGAGCAGTTTGGAGGGCTGTCTGTAAAATAAATGCTTCAGCTTAGTTGCCCGTATGACAGTGACTGTGTCCCAGTAACACAGCTAGTTCCTGGGCAATTTTAAGAGGGAGTTGAAAGAGTGACAGAAGCCCAGGTTCAGAGAAACAGGTTTTGGCTGTAAACTCAGAGAACCTTTAAAGGCAAAAGCTGAAGCACTGCACGCAAGCGGGACTACCCTGTCCTGGGCTACAGGGAAGACTCATGTAGTAAAGATAGGAGGTAGGTCAGCAGGGTCTCGTCTGATGTTTCCATTCATTGGCTCTTATTCAGTTAACCAATAGCAGTGGTGAGCAGAGTTGTTTCCCTGCCCCAGAAGTTTGTTCCTGCAGCAGTTCAGTGGTCTGGCAAACCCACCTTCATTGCCGGTTGAAGATTGTGTGTTAAGCTGTTGGCTGGAGTGGCTGAAACACAGGTACTTCTGCCTTGCCAGCTACAGGCAGCATGGGAAGCTGGGGTTGGACAAGTCTTAAACAGTAGCAGGATTTGTCAGAGCCCATGAGCAAGTCAATCAGCATACCTGTTCATCTGTGAGCTGGGATGATGGTCACGCACACCACACAGTTATTGAAAAGTTACACTTTCTTTTGTGTTTGTAAGGGGCCCTGAGACTTTTCAGCTGATGATGCCATAGAAAAATACTTACTCTTTACTTGGTCTTGACTTTCAGAGCTCTACCCTTGGCATTCTTCAGTGGTTTGGCACTTACTGAAAGAAATAAAGCAAAAGCATCGTACAGAGCAGAAAAGCACTTCACAAAGCACATTCTGATGAAGTCAGCTCCTTGAACAGCTGCGACAGCGACAGGGTAGCAGCCAGAAATACAGAAAGGGGAATATGATGGGAGATTTATGCTAGTGGGTGCCAGTCTGTGATGAGTCCTGCAAGATCTATGCCTAGAGAAGATCTCAGTGCTCAGTGCTGAGTTACCTGTAAGGCCCTCATCCCAGACTTCCAAGGCTCCTCAGTGTTAGATTTGCAGATGTTCTGCATCAAATGGTCTTGAATACAGGGAAATCCCATGTCCTCTGTGAAAACAATTATGGGGTGTGTTGCTTTCCCCTACATTTATCATGGCTTTTTACTTATGAATGTATCTATATATTCATTTTTGGAAGGCAGCCGCTGGGCTCATGTGTTTTATGACTTGTCAGTGCCCATGCAGTGAGTCAACTACACGCCCTGCACCTCTAGAGTCCTTAGGAGGAGCTGCATTCTTGCTGGCATGCTGGATGATGGTGAGGAACTTGGTCTGGAGCTCTCTACAGCACAGCAGAATTTCTACCTTTAAGTTAGTTTTGGAAAAATTAAAATGTTATATGTAGGTATCTAAATAAATAAATACACCACCCTCCCCCTCCACCCCAATACCTTCATTCTAGAAATGTGTGGTTTGTACAATACAAAGTGATTAAGAAGGGTGCCCAGGTTTGCCCCAGAGTCTGAGTGGAGTTGTGGTTTGAAACTACAAAAACTTTGCCCAAACATAATCCTTCTCCTTTGTAAAGCTCCAAGAAGCAGCTATTTGGGAGCACAGAATGCTCTGATGCTGGCTTAGGGACACCAGAGCTGACACAGACAGTTGCTCTAAAGGGTGCATGGATAGAGTCAGCAAAGTAGGAGCCTGCACTGGATGTGCAAACTTATGCACATATATGCCCCTGCTAGCAGCTGACTATCCCGTTGTCCCCCCTCTATGCTGCAGTACCAGCTAATGAGGTTTCCTACCCCAAAGGGCCGCATACCTGTGCACACCCCGCCAGCCCCGCTGTGGTCTCGTGTGCTGGCATTAGGACGCACTTATTTAGGACATTCTGACCTGCTTCATGCTTGACAGACGGTAGAAGCTGATTTCTGGAGGCAGCCTTTGGTCTGCCTGCAGATTGGCTTCAGGGATTACATGCAGGGAAGTGTGGGCCATTAGAGCTGCAGCCTTGATGTACCACAGTTCTGTGTGACTTTGCAGTGCTCGAGAAGCATGAACTACATCATATGGGATCCTTGCAGCAGCGTGTTGTCATTTCTGAAGATGACCCTCAACATACCCACTTGTCTGTAGCTTGCAGCAGGAGCCAAGGTACATGAGCTGCGTCTTTCCTGTAGCACGTTTCTGCTGCCATTACTATCCATTGACAACATTTCTCCTGTGTGGTGGTGCAGGTTGGAAAGGCTGATGGCACCCCAGGTGAATTGCTGTATGTCGATGTATTTACTTTACCTGTTGCTTCGTAGGAGCCTGAGATCTAGGCACTGAGGTTTTAACAGCTCCCTGCCAATCAGATTAATTATTTAGCAGCATTAGGTTCTGGGCATCACATTCCTGACAGTTTATTTCATGCATCATTTGCCATAAACGTTGGGAGATTTTTAGCTGCTGCTTGCAAAGTAACTCCCTCTTCACTCTCTCTTCCATCCTTATCTCCTCTTTTCACCATCCCTCTTACTTTTCACTTTTGTTCTTGTGCTTACTTTCTCTGCACTGCTGCTTCCTGCCCTTGGCTCTTCCCCTCTGTTCACTGGTTTGTGGTGGTGTACATTGCCCTTGGAATGGACATCAGCCTGTATGGAGGAATGGAGGCACTGGCTGCATCTAATCTACCTCCTTGAAAAAGCACATACCAGAGGAGGGCACAGGCCAATGTCCTCTTTGGGAAGTGGGTGCTCCTTGATTTGGGGAAGCATCCCGAGAATAAGGAAAGGGAAAACATCTCTGTCATCCCTCTTTACAAGACAGCTCATCTGTCTGCAAGCACTATCTGTCTTGTTCTTGTCACATGCAACAGCTGCTCTGGGACTGTGACTATGGGGCAGCCTTTCCCCTTTGTTTTTGGCCAAAATCTTTTCAGGAGAAGAGGACATGGGTTGAGCCATCCAGCTGGAAGTATGATCACATTCATCCTGGTGGTGTCCTTGTCTCATCAGCTCTGGTCTTGCAGCAGACTTCTGTGTCAGCTGTGCCCCCCACAACTGGCTGATACCACCAGTGCTGGGATGAGGCCCATCAAAACCAAAACTCAGAAGAATGTATTAAAAAAAAAACCAAAACCAAACCAAAATCAAAAACATGGGGAGGTTTCAGTACGTCATGGTATTGTCTGTACTGGTGGTGGATTGTCTTCTGGGACACAGCAAACAATGCAGAAGGGGCAAAGACCTACCTGTGCTTCCTGCAGTGTGCTGAACAACAGAAAGTTTAATTTTTATGAAGTGCAATTGTCTAGTCATCATCCAAGTTTTCAGGCATGATGTCTAAAGACATCTTCTTACCCAGGTGGCCAAGAAGGCTAATGGCATCTTGACATTTATCAGAAATATTGTGGCCAGCAGGTGCAGGGAAGTGATTGTGACCCTGTACTTGACATTGGTGAGGCCGCATCTCAGGTACTGTGTTCAGTTTTGAGTCCCTCACTATATGAAAGACACTGAGGACCTGGACTGTGCCCAGAGAAGGGCAACCAGGATAGTGAAGGGTCTGGAGAGCAAATCTTATGAGGAGAGGCTGAGGGAACTGGGGTTGTTTAGCCTGGAGGGGAGGAGGATGAGGGGGAACCTTATCACCGCCTACAAGTACCTGAAAAGAGGTTGTAGAGAGAGGGGTATTGATCTCTTCACCCAAGGTGATAGGACGAGGGGGAATGGGCTCAAGCTGTGCCAGGGCAGGTTTAGATTAGATGTTAGGACAAAATTCTTCACTGAAATGTGTTCTTGTCCATGGTGGCATAGTTTGAACTAGATGATCTTTAAGGTCCCTTCCAACCCAAACCATTTAGTGGTTCTATGGCCCTTTAGAGGGGCTGTGTGAAATAAGAATGATCACCGGCACCAGTGGTGGTTTTGGGCTGAGACTGGGATGAGGAGGATAAAGTCTCATGGGCTAGTGAGGTCTGTAGGCAGTCTGGTGTACCACATGTTTTGTGTTTCAGAGCCTTCTCTAGAGGTTGTTCTTCTTTCACCCATTGCTTTCAATGATTTGATGCTATTTGCTTTAAGCTGTGGTCAGATGGTTTGACCCTTCATTACCCTGCTCCCTTGACTGTTTGGTATGTGCATTTTTCCCTCTGCTATTGCTCCAAACATGCTGCCTGCCTGAATGTGTTGTTGTAGTCCCAGAGGGAGCTTGTGGAGCTCACTTCCTCCATCTTCACCTTGTGTGATTGCTGCTCCTCATCCTTGTTGTCTCACATCTCATACTCAGCGCCAGCTGCTCCAGTGATCCTGCACTACCAGTCCAGATACTGATTAGTGCCAAGACCAGGTTTTCCAAGGGGGCTTTTCTCCCTGCTGTGACAGGTCTTAAGCTGTCTCATGAAACATCACCCTCTTCACATTTCTTTTGTCATGGGACATATCCTCTGTTCACACCACCACTGTTGTTGCACTGTGGGCTTCAAGACACGAGGGAGACAGAACAGTCTCCTCATGGTGACTGCCAAAGGGATGTTTGGAGAGGTGTTTTGCTTTGAAAGATGGGATATGTGAGCTTGCGCATGAGATTTTTGCTTATGAGTGAAATTGAAGGGCTTTAGGTGAAGGGGAGAATCAGGTCACAGTGGCTAGAGAAAAGGGCTCTTTTTTTGCTCTGCCACAATAGGCACTAAAGCATTTTTGGCTGGTACTTGGCTGGGACTTTTCTGGGATGGGATATGGCAGGTCAGGCTATTTGAAGTAGGACAGGGACAATTGGGAAGCTGCTTCAGCAGAGCTAAGGAGTGAAAGACACCTGTAAATTCTATAAAGTATTATAGCTAGTGATGGGCAAACCAGCATGCTTTGTATCTTGTTTTATTTCTCTCTCTTCCCCCTACCCCACTGCTGTAGGCCCCTCCAGTCCATTCCCCTGCATCTAGTGGCTTATTTCCCTACAGATGTCACCTTGGCAGTAACTCACATCTTAGCATCTCCCTTGGGGAATTTGTGCACTGCCTGAATGCTTTCCCTAATGTCAGGGCTCCTGATTTTTTTTCTTTTTTCTTTTGTATGTATACTTCTAGGCAATTGCTTTTTACAAATGCATTACAAAATCAGCAGTGGGGGAAGCTGTAAGGCAGATGGATCTGGAGAGGATGATCCCTTAGCCACATGCCTCGCTGGCCAGAGGGGCTGCACAACTTGCCCACCAACTCACCTCAGCTCTAGGGCCAGGAACTCAGCCATGGTCTGATATGTCCTCTGATCTCTTTAATTAGGAATGGAGGAGTGATAAATGGGTATTGCTTTTAGTCTTATGGAAGTATCTCTGGCCTCTGGACAGGGTGGTGACAGGACTGTGCTAGGAATATAGTCAGGGAGGTGGTTTAGGGTCCCTGAAGCTTTGCAGGCTCAGAAGACAAAGTACAAACAAGAGGAAGGGGATCCCAGAACAACACGGGGGCAATGTAGTCGGGTGATAATGCATAGATGTCTTGTTTGTTCCAGCTTTTGCCTCTCTCTCTCCTGAGACAAATATCACAAGGATGGTGGCAAGAGACTGCTCTCTGGATGTGTGTTGTGTTTATAGATCATGAGCCCCCTCCCGTGGCATCCAGTGCCTCACAAAGGTATTCACACCTGTGCAAAGTGGGTTTAAAAAGCTGCCACATCAGATCAGAGGGGCTTTACACCCCTCTGGCATAGGTGTAGTGGAATCTCATAGTGCAGAGGCCTTGGGCAGCTTCATGTATATAAATGTGTAAATCATGCAGCTGCATGTAAAAATGCCTTCTGGCTTAGAAATGAGGTCCTGTCACAGTGTCATCCTGACAGGCCACCAAAGCAGGACTTGTGTCAGAGAGGCTTTGTAGGAAGCAAACATGGCATCTAAGGGCTAATTTTATTTTTTAAAATTGAAACTGGTGACCATGTGAGGCTGTGGTTCAGCCCTCTGGCCCAGACATGGTTTGGAGGGGTGTTAAAACTGTGTTGAAAAGGAGAAACAAGGAAATCCCAAAGTGAGTGTAGCCCCAGGAAGCTCTAGGGGGACAAGTGGTGTGCTGGAGGCAAACTTTGGAAAGGCAGTTCGTGTAGACAACTTGGTTTGCTTTGTCTACTTCTTTCTCAGGGCGGGTGATATTTACAGCATATAATCTTTAGCTGTTCAGGATGTCAATATTAGTACTGTCATATACAAGCAAAGATGAGACGTAGCTAAAGACTGTGGCATGTGGCTAACTGAATGCTTTAACTGGTTGGTTGTATGTTCCCTGTAACCTCAGGGTTGTCCAAAAGCCTTTCACAAACCGTGACTGGCATCTCTGTGCTACTCTACAACACTTGCGGATGGTCAGTGTGGAAACAACCCTGACACTATAACCATTAACTTCCCACCTCAGAGACTTAGTGACACCTCTGTCTAGACTTCAGGAACAACTCTCATGAGGGAGGGCAGCTGCTCTGTGCCAGGCGCGGACCTTATGTGTGACAGTAAGTTTTGGGTTTCTACCTCAGAAGCTGATGTCCTACAAGGACCTGCCTGGATGTAAAAGGGACACAACTTGAATGTTGTCTCCACCTTCCTTCAACACCACCCCCTGCCTTGTTTTTTGTTCCCCAAGGCTGTTTTCTTATTTTCAGGAATACAGGAATTTAATGCCTTTAGGTGGCATTTCAGGTCTGACAGGAAAGGTATAACTGGCCATTCTGCAAAGAGATCCATCTCTCACCAGATTTCCTTATTGAAAGAAACACAGCCATATCTGTTGGTCCAAGATTAGACAGAGTGCATTTATACTAATTTTTTGTATATAAATAGCAATGATGAATACATACTTATACCCAAATAAATAAGTATGTATAGTGTGTGTGTGTATATTAAAAATACCTAAACACACCTTCATTTTATTTTATTCTTAATTCTGAAGTGGAGACGCACTAGTCTTTCAACACTGCTCTATGAGAGTGTAACCAATGAACTGGAAGAAGAATTTGAGTTGGGGATGAACATCTTTTCTCTTGACTCCAAGGTTAGTTCAGTTTTTTCTGTCTCTGGTCAACAAAATAATCCCCAAAGCAAAGCAATTGATCTCTGTAACCTTGTTGATGGCAACAGATACCCTGTGGCTGTCAGCACCCCTCAAAGCTCCTTGTGTTTCTCCACAGGTCTCACTTGGGTGCTCAGCAGGCACAGCACAGCATATTTTGAGAAGTCCAACAGGATCACTGGGCAGCAAACTACAAGCAGGTTTTCCAGGAGGGGAGATGTTCAGGGACAGGAACTTAGTTTTTGTCTGAACTTAATGGCAAAATACCCTCTTTCTGCCTGCAGATATTGGGAAACTACAGGTTTGGAGGAATCAGTAAAAGGGAACTGTGGTGAAACTGCCAAAGCTGTTAGTGTCCTCTCTTGGCTCCCAGGGCTTGTAGGTTTTGCACATGTGGAGCACTTTCATTCATGGCATGGCTGATGATATGGCCCCTCAGAACTACACCCGAGGACTTCTCCTGTGGGAATACCAGATTTCTGGCACCTCTGATACTATAGCTTCAGCCAGGACCCTCAGGTTCTTTAGGCTTTTTTTTTTTTTTTTAAGGAAGTTACCAGGCCTCCCAGGACTTTCTGGCCATGCAATAAAAGCCTGGTGACTTTGGTCTGTTTAAACCCAACATGTGAAGGTCTTCACTGATGAGACTGCAAGGACATCTGTTTTGAGGTTCTGCAAGTGATTTAAGACAGAACTGGACTTTACCTTTCATTATCCAAGAGCTGATGGAACCAGACTCCCTGGATCCATGGCAGATCCACAGGATAGATATCTTGATGAACCAGAACATTTCCTAGCCTAGATTAAAATTGCCAGATGGATGAGGCCTGGTGCTCAGAAGAGGTGCACCTCCAGTCCAGACCCCCAAGGTCTGCTGCAACTCTGCCTTGGTCTCCAAAGTTCTGCATTGCTCTTGCTTTTCCTTGCCAGTAAGGAAGCTGTTTTGGAGCAGGTGAAAATGTGTTGCAAGTTGAGATATTTTCATGAGAATAAGCTTAACAAACTGTCATTTGCTGACAACATGTTGTTTCATCAGAAACTACTGATCAGCAATATTTTTGCAGTTTGAGTCAATGTGGCAAAGTCCATGTTGAATATTGGGGACTGAACTTGGAAACCGACAACTATTTATGGTATTACAGCAATTCCTTTCTCTCTGCTCCTAGCTAAACTAGGATTTATTGTCCTGAAGATCTTGGATGTACAGGTTTTAATACACTCTCCTGGGATCATGTGAATAATGTTGGGTATGATCTCAGAAGAAGACATTGCTGCCTTCGGGGAAGTGCAATGGAAAGCAGTAATAATAATCTCAACTCCTGTAGCTTCTATCACTTGAGAGCCAAAAGTACTTTAAATACCATAAATAATTAAACCTTCTAACTCTATGAAAGAGAGAAGATGCATCTCCATCTTTCTGATGAGGGAAATAAGGCAAAGGATGAGGAAGAAAACAATGGTGTTTATACTTTTAAAGAATTCTTATTGATTTTATGCAGTGGTATAAGGGATTAGAACAATACTTCACTTGTAGTTTACTCCCTCCATGCTTTCAATATTTAAAACCAGATACCTAACAGTGTGAATACAAATGAACTAGGAGGTACCAAGGATGGACCAAAAAATGTAGCAGTGCTTAAAGTGAGGAACAGAATGAATGTGGGAGCCACGAAGCACTAGAGAAAGACTTAGAGATAAATGATGGATGGGCAAAGCTGTGAAGGGTGATAGGGTGTATATTGTAGCTTGAAGGAAGTTCATGGTGGAATACTGAAATTCTGTTGGTTTTGGTTTTTTTTAATGAAGCCCTCTTCCACTGCTTTAAAAGTGTACATTAACCTTAAAGTGTAAGTAACTCATGGGTACGCTTTGTCCATAGGATTGGGCTTTTATTTACCGGTAGTATATTCTTTATCGTGACAATTGTCTGGCTTTGCTGGTTTCACTTTCTTACCCTACTAAAAAAACTAATGGATATTTTGCCCCTGCTGCAAATGTAAGCTTATAGTGACTTCTGTGTGGATGAGATGTAGCCCAAGGGGTCTGAGCTGCAACCCGAGGAAGCCAGTGGTGGACATGGGCTGGTAGGAGGCATAGGCTTGTTTGTCCTCGTATGTGTTGGCTGGCACGTGGAGAAATGAACAGCTAGGTGAGCTACTGGGAAAAGTGGCTGAAGCAGACAACATGAATGAATTTGAGAGACTGGAGAAAACAGAGCAGAGGAAAAAATTGCATGGAAATGACATTCAGCTGAGCCAAATCTAATGCGGTTGCTTGTGCTGGATCAGAACTTTCCAACCCTGACCCCAAAGCATCAACAGCCAGTGACTAGCCATTGTCCAGATATGGCTTTGCCTGTGTGTGTTTCCATCACTGCAGCTCTAGAAATATGATCGAATGCTGAGCAGAGGGAGAGGTCAGTGGCTGCTGGGCAGGGTCCCTCCAGCTGGGAAACCTTTCTGGATGCTATTGATTGAAGGTCTCGGTAAGACGAATTGGCCCTGACCTGTCATACAATTGCAGGCACAGCATGGTCTGGTGCACAGCACTAATGTACTGTGAAAGCATATTGTATCCAGCAGCTTGATGGCTGATGCCTTACTGGTTATTGAACTCTGGGGGAGAAAGACGGAAGGAGGGAAGGATGTTGGGTGGGGAGATTAAAGAGGGAAATGAGAATTAAAATAGGACCACAAAAACAAATGTACTGATTTGCAGTTGTCAATTTTCCCTTTATCCTAGCTTTAGTATTTATTGTAAGGATCAGGTTTTTTCTAAAATATGAGTGGGTTTTGGGGTGTTTCTGGGTGGTGAGTGTACAACTGCAGACATCTTGAATGGCACTCTTTTGGTGTCACATGTTGAGTTTCCCTTGTTTCTACTTCTAGGTAGATTTTTTTTTTCCTGTTTAACTACTGGTAACAGGAACATAAAGGTCCCTTACTGAGGACCAGAGTGAGGAAAAGGCAACAGGGAATTACGAGGAATGAGACTCACAACAACGTTTCTGAGTACTTATCCATCCTTCCTAGTGTCCTGACCAGAACCAAGTTTTGATCCCTCTTGGCTCTGAGTAGCTATGGCATGCATTTTTTGCCCATGCTAAAAAAACCTCTTGGACCCTTCCACTTCTAGATTAATTCCCTGGCTCATTTCACAAGCAAGGCTGGTGTACTTAGAGATCCCTTGGTGACTAAACCCTGTTTACCAAAATGCTGCATACTGGTGGAAATCAAGAGGTCACAAGGCACCCGAGGGATGCTGGCAGCTTACAAACTGTGGTCCTTGAGTGTCTGTAGCACTGTGGCTTTGCCCTGAACTAGCTCATAGGATCCATCTCTCTTACTCCACCCTGCTGCTTTTACTTAGTTGCTCCTTTACCTTCCCTCGCATCTTGGTGTTTCAGGCATCAAGCCTTCTTCTCTGACATTCCTGGTGTCTGTAACACCTTTATGAGGGTTTGGTTGGGTCTGGTGAGTTCTGGCATTCTGCTTAGGGCTGTTCAAGTTTTGCTATAGCAGTGCCACAATGAGCAGAGGCAGTGCAGTGAGTTTCTCCTAGCTTGCCCTTGCTGCATGGGCTGCAAGACTGCAACGTGCACCCGTGAAGATCTATCCTAAGGGATAGGCAGGTTTATGTTTTAAAGCTTTGTGCCCTGTCATATATTACAGCTGAGGAGACTGGCAGAAAACCGGATGACTGTATCCTGAGTGCAGATGCAGTTTAAGGCTGTCTCCCTTTGGTTCAGATGCCCTTTTTTGGGATTCTCAGTATTGTAGAAGAAAGAATCACTCAATTTCTGCTTAAAAAAGAAAAATAATATTTTCTTTCCCACTTGTAGTATGTTTTAAAAAACCTTTGTGATTTGTTTTTCACAGTGTTTACATCTGTCATCCAAAGAATTTAAGACTGTCTCTTGATGTGAGACTTGGGGTAACCCATGGGATTTCAGCACCAGTGTGGCGTTTGGCAGCTGCCTTCAGGAGAGACAGTCTCTGCCTGCTCTGTTTTTCCTTTAAGGAGGTGCTGCAGGTACTGAGTGAGGTTCAAGAGAGAGTCCAGGGAATGGGAAAGTCCTTCCACCCTGGAAGTAAAAATTCTCATAATCTTTTAAATCTTTAAATTCAGTGTCACAGTCTGCCAGTGCACAAAATGCAGAGCTGATTGCAGTTGTATAGACAACCTCAAATTAATACAGCAAATAATGAGAAATGCAGAGGATATTCTTCTCTCAATCCATTCAACTGAAGTTAAATGTGTGCTTCTCAGAGATATTAGGGAATCAGAGGTAATGAAGTCCCTAGGTTTTGGAAATCACAGTCTTGAAAGTGTTCATGTTATTAATGTGCTGGTGATTTCTGTTTGGAAATGTAACCTGTAAGTGGAAAATTTAAGAAAGGAAGGAAGTGATTGCAGCATGGATTATCAAATTGTTCCAGTTTGTTTTAATTAGCAAAATTGGTGTTGCTCTGGTGCAGTGTTCTGCTGCCTGTTAAACCTATTCTTGTGCTGCAAGAGGCAAAGCTGCTGTCAGCCATGCTGAAATCCCTTTGGTGGGGGGCGGTGTGCAAGTGACACATCCCTTGCTTTAGATAATCTCCCTCTGAACCTGGATCTGGTTCTGAGATGGGGCAAACAGCAGTCAGAAGTGGGAAACAGTGCACATCATATAAGCTTTGAAACACTTGTTTCAGATGGAGCATGCATGGAGCGACAGCTGTGGCAACTGAACCCTCCAGGTGGTGAGGGTATTTCGGACTCTGGCAGGGAGGGCCTGTCTCATCCCTCTAAACTTGTCCAAGTGGGATGCTGGGGGGAGATGAGATCCTGGCAGGGGAACGGTGGTTGTCTCTGCCAGGCTCGCAGAGAGAAACAGCCGTGCCAAGCCTTTATGCCCTGGCATTTAGAAGTTGGCACTGGGCAACGCCAGACTGACCTGCTGTCTCACTTAATGGCTTTTGTGTGTGTGACACTGACTCCCACAGCTCTGCGCGTGTGTGCCAGCCTGGGTAAGCAGGTCAGACTTGCCTCTGGTCTCTCTTGCCCAGCTGTTACCTACATCTTCCCTTGTTCATCCTGCTGTGGACCCAAGGGGACTCAACTTACTGAACTTCTGCTGTAGCAGAGGAAAGTCTCAAGGGGTGATCAGATAACCATCTACAAGCATTTTCAGGGTGGAAATGGTGAGTTGAGAGGGAGAAAAATCGTTTAGACTGTATGAAGGAGATATTATTGAAGTAGCAGGATAGCTGAGCAAAGGGAAAATTTAGGCTGAGTTTAGGGAAACATTTCTAAATGTGAGCCTCAGAGCCATCTCCTAGCAGTTGTAATCCTATTGTTTCTTCAGAGCAGGTAGTGTGATAAAGCAAATGCCATAGACAGCAATCCTGAAGTGTCTGGGGGAAGGGCTAGACTATTAAGCAGAGGATTTTAATTTGTAATTTCCATGAATCACTTGGTGTTGGTCTCAACAGAAGCTTGCAGGCTGAGGCTGTATCAGCTATCACCCGTGATATGTAAAATATGTGGGTGGGAAGAAGTGGGAAGGACAGTTGGAACTTACCCTTGGGCAAGCTTACAATAATGAGACATAGTTCTTCATCTTTTGGGAATGATATGGGTCTAATTGATGATCAAAGCATTCTTTGTATCGCCTTAAGTGTAGGGAGAGAATTGCTCTTCTCCTTTGTGTGGGGCAGAAAAAGGGGAAGCACTTTGTCACCTTACCCTTGGATGAACCTCTTGGCTAGACAGAGGCAAACTAGCCATCAGAGATGGGCAAGAATGAATATGTTATACATAGGATGATTCTGACACTGCCCAAGCCAGGGAGGAGTTTATACCTGGTTTAATAAAGGAATAATGGCTTGAAAGAAAATAAGTATAGAATTAAACATATGTGCTACTTTCCTCCCAGTGCTAACCGAAGGAAAACTAACAGTGACGTAATGAGAGAGCTCCAAAGGCTTTGAAGGCTTTGACTGGGGGTATGTGATGCATTCCCCAAAAGAAAAAGGCTGACTTGGGACAAATAAGGAAAAAGAAGTAGCACTTTGATAGACTGAGAAGAGTCTCTAGGACACCACAGGCATGGACAAAATCACAGCAGAAAGATCTGCCCAAAAGGCTCTGGAGAAATGTTTCTATCACCGTCACTTATATATCAGAATGAGAATATAGGTGATGTTCAAAGCTAGTTAAACTAAACTGCACAAGTTTTCATTAAAAACTACTGAAATGCCCTTGGGGGGGTTATTTACTCAGAGTCACCATCACAAACCGTTTTGGTCCAGGTGATGGATTGCTCTTGCATTCATCACTGTGAATGGCACTTTCTGATGTCTCTAGTCTGCCATCTCTCTACTCTGAATGTATGGAGATTTTCCTGCAGCATCATTCATTCTGTTTATCAGCACCTGAAGTGTGAAGGCACTTCCAAGACACATCCATCGTGCCCTAGATCCATCCCCCTCTTCTTTGTTTACAAAATTCCTGGAACAACAGGGCTGTGAGCAAGAAGATGATTTATGGGCACTTCTGTTACCTACCTGGTAAGCGGTAATACGGGGAACAGCAGTGCAAGAGTTGTCAGCTTACAAATAGCCTGAGATGAAGATGCGGTAGGACAACAGTTAAAGTGTGCTAGAACATGAGGAATGCTTCTACAGAGGTATACAATATGTATGTGGAGATGGCAGTAACCATGAGAATTTGGGGCTGCTGTAAGATGAAATTGTGTTGCCAAAAATCAGGGAGTTTGAGAAACTTAGGTGTAAAGTATATCCCAACTCTTGGGAGTAACAGTTTATGTGTCTGAAATCAGTCCTGCCCCTTTCTTCACATGAGTCTTACCTGCTGTAGTTGTAAGGCAGGTAGTAGACAGAGAGATTAAATATGCACCAGTCTTCTGCAGTTGATAAACACAAAAATAGTGTTGTTCTTTGTTGTTCTGGACATACAGGTATTTCTTTGTAAGACAGCCCAGTGCCATGTCTAGTGCAATGTTACTTTCCCTACAGCTTCTTCTAGTGCACTTGCTGTTTATTCCCTGGTGGTATGTTGGATACCAGGCACAAAGCACCTTCCAGCTTTCTTTGTAGAGTATCTTATGGGTGAGATGGATTTCTTCTTACCTCCAGCTAGCCCTGAAACACAAGGATTACTTTTTGATTCATTGTCTGATACTGCCTTGAACTGTCTTAAGACATGAAGCCAGTGTGAATTAATGTACTGTCAAAGATGAGCAAATACTGAATGAAGGGTATTGTAACACTGATGGCTAACATTGGGGCTAGCAAGACATCTGTCTCCAGATAGTAGCAGGACTGAGTGTGGTGGTGAGTCCCAGAATTGGGCTAGTGACCAGGGATGAGGGTAGGGTTGGAAATTGCAGTAGGTGCAGTTGCAAAATTAGCTGTTGAATTTTGATCCTGTGGCTTGACACCCTCTAATCAGTGCTTGGACCTCATCAGAGATCCCAGTGAGCAGAGCCCAGAAACCATGGGGATATGAACTTCCCCATGGCCCTCCAGGATAGTACAGGAGAAAGATGCTGGAAATAGCTAATGATCTTCCTCCTCCAGTATGGAGCCAATATCCCTGTGAAGTTCCCTTTGCTGATGGCTAGTGCATGCTGATCAGCCTCCTGTCCCAAGCATCAGCTTCCTCTGAGTTAGGAAAGATGCCTTCAAGACAGCTTTTGGTCTGGGGCTGTTCTATTATAGGACTTCCTTTCCTCTTGTTGTCTAAATCTTGGAGAAAGGGTTTTGGGGACCTGCAGATACCTTCCCAAGGGGCTGTTGTGCACACTGCCCAGCTGGCACAATTGCAGCAGAATTGGCACACAAAACAACTGCCCCCAGACTCCTGGGACCAGCCCATGTTTTGCCTCAGTTTATCTGACCCGAAGATTACCTAGCTTTGCTGTACACTGCCTGAGCAGTACTTTATTTACAGTTAGCCTGGTTGAATGCACAGTGACCTATTTGTGTACTTTCTGTAGTTTGAAATATTGTCCAGAAATATGTTTAAATGCTGAGCTGTATTTTGCCTGTGCAGCCTAATAATTTTCTATTAATACTTATCTTAGATCTGATCCACATAAAAATGCAGTGTCAAATAAGGTTCTCATGATATTTTTAAGCAAGCTAACCTTTGGTCCTGGCCAAATTCCAATCTGAATAATTACTGTCTGACTACCTACATTCCTCTTGCATTTTCAATTGGAGAAGTTAGCTTTCCCTTTCCATTTTAACAGTGATTGTGTAACACTGCTCTGCAGCGCTAAGTAGATGCTGCATTTCTCTACAGTGGTGGATATGTTTTATTGGTAAGTAAAATGAGATTACAGAGGTATAATGGTTTTACAGGCATGTTTATACCTAAATATAGATATGTCTGTAAAACCACTTTGTCTAATGGCCCTGTCATATATTATCTTCTAGGGAGTATGGGATGGTGTAATATTGTGGAGTAATGTGTACAGGACAATATAATACTGTCGAGTAATGAGTACAAGATTTTACTTTTCAGACTGGAGTTTGGGAGCTGATAACTTTTTTTCTATGATTTTGCCACTCCAAGCACTGTGTTGCTCTATACCCCCAAGGGAAAAACTTGCTCGTGTAAAATACTTCGTAATATACTGGCACATTTTAAAAAATCATTCTTGGCTGATGAAATTAGACTCTAGCAATAATAAAGTTCCTTAAAACAATTAAGGGCAAATGCTCTGTTTTACAACTGCAGCCTTGTCAGGTGCTTGTGAAATTTTCCACATGTGAATTTCTCCATTTCTCTTCTGCACTGGAAACAAGCACACCCCTCAGGAGGAGGTCTGCACACTGCCTTCTGTGCTTCCTTGATTGGTTGCCTCAAACTTCTGCATTTGAGTAGTGTAGAAATCAGTCGATAAAACTTGCTGCTGTGTATGCATAAACACATTTCCATAATAGTTCCGGGGCCATGTTTATCTGGTAATAAGTCTGTGCTGGGTCACCTCTGCTTCCCTTCTACCACACATTCAAAAGGGGCTTGATCAGAGGAGGAAAGAGAGATGGGGTTGGTGCTTGGACGTTTGTCCCTTTCTCCAACAGCAGGCACTTGTGAGCATGTGAGCGGAAGTGTGGACAGTGGCTACAGCTTGTGAGCTGAAGTCATCCCCAAGTATGGTAGAAAAGGGACTGTAACACAGTGAGCACCCCTGTTGTAGTTTGTAGTTGTAGTTTTTGAGCAGCTCAACTCTACACTGAACTTGCTGCTGCCTTGTGGGAACTGAATGGTGGAGACCACCACTCACCCTTTTTTGGGTGTGGTTTACTGTCATTTCCTGTTCCTTATTACATTCTTGGGTCGCAGTCTACGAGTGAGCCCAGCCTGGACCTGGTATCTCTATTTCCACAGAAGGACACTGGTTTCTGGCATGCAAACCACCTGTGGAGAACCTGAAACATGTCGTGAGCATGACAGAAGTGTTACATGCAAGCAAGTGTTGGAAAGAGAGCTTTTTTCGGGTATTACAACACAGGCTACCTAGGCATTTTTCTCACTGATCCAGAGGTGTCTTATGGCTGAGGATCCAAATTGGAGATGCCAGGTTGGCTGTAGAGGTAGTGATGACCTTCATAATAGCCTCTTGCTAGCCCTGGCTGCTCCTTGCACATCTGGCCTGAAGATCTGGCACGGTACAGGGAGCTCCGTCATCTTGTGTTGAATGGAAATAATTTGCCTTGGGGCCACATCCTATAACTAGACACCCAACAGATTAGCATCTATGTGCTGTTCAGGATCTTGACTCTTTTCTGCTGCTTGGAGGTAAATGCTTGAGACTTACTGGCTTTGATGTAGGTGAAGAGAAGGGAATTAATTTCTTGGCTGGTAGTTTTTGCAGTAGGAGAACTCTGCGCTTGAGCATGAAGGCAGACAGCTGCCATGATCACCTGCTATTCAAGCCCTGTGTTGGAAGGCCCTGTAAAATAGTCCTGGTGGGAGAGGGGTTGGGAAAAACCCACATGCTGCTCCCTGGGCATCACAGCTAGCTATTGCCTAACCAAGCATAATATACTGAGTGAGACTATGCAGAGGGATCGCAGGAGACATATTTTAAAGAGAACAAATATAGCATTAAAGTGAGTGAGCAAGAGAGTGAGAGACAGAGAGCGTATAGAGTGCATTAAAGTTAATAAAGCATTGCAGGAGTGGGGACTGCATTTCACTGTGAAGGAATCTAATTTAGTGACTCGTAATTGGAGGATAACAGTCCTGCCGGAATGAAGTTAGCTGTTCATTTTGCCAAACTCTCAAAGTCTCTTGGTTCTCCTTGTGAGCATCTCTCAGAAAGTGGATCCGTCAGAGAGTTTAGAATCGATTGGCACTTCACACCCGCGGTCCCTTTCAGCCTCCTAAGTGGATTTGGTTCCTCCGGTGCATATTTATTATCTATTTTATTATCTGCTTATTTATCCGGTAATATCAATGCAGGATACATTCTCTCTGCTTAGCATGACAATGAGGAGCAGGTGCTGAGCCTATGTGTTCTCCTGGGCAGGGCAAGCTGGGGCCTCCTCCATTTCCCTATGGGTGGCTGGTGCCAGTTAGGGCTGTTTCATGGTCTTCCAGCTTCCCCAACGTCTTGCCAGCCTTGTCCCTGCTACCATGGGTTTCTGTTCAGTTGATAGAAGTATGTGTACCAATGGACAGTGTGCAAGGGATTGTTCTCAGACCCCCAAGACAAGAGGTGTAGTGCAAAGAAGCACAGTGTTGGTGTATTTATTCCAAGTGTGCCTGACTGAGTCATGGCTGACTTAGAGTCATGGCTGAAGAGTCATGGGTATGGTTAGCTGAGCAGGACTTTGTGTGCTGAGGGAAAGTTCTCTTTTGTTTGAAATTCTTGAAATCCCATTGGGACAGCAGCATGGCCCTGGGTGGGCAGACCATGCAGTACTGCCTCCCACAGAGGTGGTAGGGGACAGGGGGATACTGCTCTGTTTTTGTCCCCAGACCAGGGCATGTTCTGTTATTTACACTGCATAGGTGCTGCAAGGATCAATTCGTTAGTGTTTGTGAAGTGCCTTGAGGATGGAAAGTGCTGTGGAAATGTGAACTATTATTAAAACAAGACTGACTAAAGAAAGAGCTACAAACAATCCCACAGGGAGCAATCCTGCTCAGACAGGGGCTGGAGAGGTGACCTCATCGGGTTTTTCCATTTCTACTGTTAAGATTACAAAGTGAAGTGGACATGTTCAGGGAAAAGATTGGTATAACATCCCTGGCAGTGGTAGCTGAGGGAAGGGACTTGAAGGGAATATCTTCCCCACTGCCCTTATCCAGTTCTGGCCATGACCACTAAGAAATTTGGTGTTCCTGGATTTTTAGAAAAAGATTAACCGGGCTCAGAGGGTCGTGATCAGTGGAGTAGAATCTGAATGGAGGCCTGTGACTAGCGGTGTTCCCCAGGGCTCGGTGTTGGGTCCAGTCCTGTTTAATATCTTCATTGACGACCTTGATGAGGGAATAGCATCCACCCTCAGCAAGTACGCCGATGATACAAAGCTGGGAGGGGTGGCTGACACGCAGGAACACTGCGCTGCCATCCAGCGAGACCTGGACAGGCTGGAGAGCTGGGTAGGGAGAAACCTAATGAAATTCAACAAGTGCAAGTGTAAAGTCTTGCACCTGGGGAGGAATAACCGACTGTATCAGTACAGGCTGGGGGATGACCTGTTGGAAAAGAGCTCTGTGGAGAAGGACCTGGGGGTCCTGGTTGATGACAGGTTGGCTATGAGCCAGCAGTGTGCCCTGGTGGCCAAGAGAGCCAATGGGATGCTGGGATGTATCAGGAAGAGTGTGTCCAGCAGGTCAAGGGAGGTGATCCTCCCCCTCTACTCTGCGTTGGTCAGGCCCCACCTGGAGTACTGTGTCCAGTTCTGGGCTCCCCGGTATAAAAAAGACAGGGACCTTCTGGAGAGAGTCCAGAGAAGGGCGACAAAGTTGATTAGGGGTCTGGAACATCTCCCCTATGAGGAAAGGCTGAGTGATCTGGGTCTGTTCAGCCTGGAGAAAAGAAGACTTAGGGGGGACCTAATTAGTGTTTATAAATATCTTAGGCATGGGTTGCAGGGGGAATTGGCCAGCCCCTTTTCAGTGGCCTGTGGGGACAGGACTAGGGGCAATGGCTGTAAGCTGGAGCGCAGGAAGTTCCGCACCAACATGCGGAAGAACTTTTTCACAGTGAGGGTGACAGAGCACTGGAATAGGCTGCCCAGGGAGGTGGTGGAGTCTCCTTCTCTGGAGATATTCAAGTCTCGTCTGGACGCCTATCTATGTAATATGAGATAGGGAGCTGCTTTGGCAGGGGGGTTGGACCCGATGATCTCTTGAGGTCCCTTCCAACCCCTAAGATTCTGTGATTCTGTGATTCTGTATGGGTGAAAGGCATATGGTTGGTTGTGCTACAGACAGGGGCTGTGTGTGTCCTGGTGGTTGGCAGGTTGTATGCAATGGATACACACTTATACATATAGATCCAACGGCCTTGCCAATTTGCATGTTATTCTGGAGCAGCTGTGCTGAGAAAACAAAAGGGAGTCCTTATCTACCCAGGCTTGTCAGACTCCTTGCCTCCATCAGAAGGCCAAACTGATCACAAGCCTCAGTAACTCTTTTGTGTTGAGGGTGAGCACTTAGACATGGGCTTGACATAAGCAATTAGTTT